>BSBN01000573.1:0-10000000 GCA_027924645.1 Cunninghamia lanceolata | reverse complement strand
ATTGTGGTAAATGCTTGGATATCTTAGATATTGTGTTAAAACATGTTGCATATACTACCTTTTCACTGTAAGGCATCTCTGTGATATAGGTGGGGTTGTATACTTTTTTGTGTGTTTGTGTATGCTTCCTTTTCACCGTAAGGAATCTCCACAATGTAGGTGGGGTTGTATTCTTTTGAAAGCCCTTTTGCGGAAGGTGAGGTTGTGTCTTCCCTTGAGTGGTTGTACACCCTTTTTGAAAAATTTGTCTTGCAGGAGGCGGGGTTGGATCTTGAGTTACACACCCTTAAGTGTGTCTTTGGTAGTCATGGTGGCATTGCTCGATTGTCAAATGTGTTTGGCATGTCTTAGATGGTGGAGCATAGTGATGAGCTCCTCCCCATCACTCATGTTTACTGTGTATATGACGTATAGTGGGTTGATGACACACTCTATGGTGCTCATTTATTTCATGTGTATTTTGTGTGTTTTGCATGTTTTGGGGAGGTGTCTAGTGATGAGCTCCCCCCATGCTATGTGTCTTGCATGTTTTGTTGAGGTGCGTAGTGATGAGCTCCCCCCACGTTGTGTGTTTTGCATGTTTTTTTATGGTGGTGTATAGCAATGAGCTCCCCCCATCGCCTATTAGTGTTAAGTAATTGTTTAATCATGTCTTCTCTCTATGTATACTTTGTGTATTGTGTGACTATGTTAATGATATCTCCATGTATTGCATTCTTCTTTACTATCTTCTTCATGTTTTGTGTGACTGTCAAGTGTTTTCTTATGTATGTCTAAGCTTGGGGGCTAGAGATAGTCTTTCAAACTCTAGGTGTGTTGTTGGCTCTAGGGTTTGATGTGTTTTTACTATACTTTAATGCATGTACTGATTGTAAGATCATACACACATTAAAGTGGGGGCTAAATGTTATGGAGTAAAAAGTGTCCACATGTCTTTTTACCTCCTTGTTTAGCTCCTAGGTCCCCTTGATTGCATTATACATTGAAAATGTTTATCTCGACATAAAATTGCCTGACACCAAGATAGAATTGGAATATGGGCCCCTTGTTTTAACTTACCTCAGACCTAAAAAGAGATAATGGACTTGGGCGGTATCGCCGATGTCCCCCCTTTTAGGTCAAGGCTAATTTAAGTGCATGTTGGCCTGGGACCTTTCAAAAGGTTTCTCCTTGTCGGCTCTTTTGGTTTGAATTTACGATTATGAGCGGGAATGCATATATAAGTGTGTTTTTGAGTTCATTTGTAACTAGGTTGAAAAAAACATATCTTGAGATCTTGAAGTGAAGCAAGAAAGAGCATTCATTGTGATTCTAGAGTAGACTTGTGTATTGTTATTGTGTTGTTATTGCAGATATGGAGCTATCATCTATCCTTCCTTAATAGTTGAAGGATCTTCATCATTCTAAGGGTTCATCACATAGGTGATATCATTGTTTATTTATCATCATTTGAATCATCATATTATCATTGTTTCTAGCCTCTGCCCCCATGAGGGCACACACTCTTTATCAATCAATGGTGTTGGGAAGATTGAATGCTATCCCAAGATTGGACTAAGGCAAGTCCCTAAACACCATAACCCCCGAACCCCTTCTTACCTTCTTGTGTACAAGTTACAAGAGCGAGATCTAGAAAATACAGGGCTATAGGAAGACTAGGTATAGAACAGTGTTTTAGGAGGGTTCCCGCAAGAAGTTGGATCCACATATAGGGGAAGTCGTGGGAAAAGAAAAAATCCTGACATAAACAGGTACCTATTTTCAATGAAAAAGGCACCCGTTTAGGAATGAGTGCCCAAGCCTAAATGGGTACCCACTTAGGAATGGGTACCCATTTAGGAATGGGTTCTCGAGCCTAAATAGGTAACTGTTTAGGAATAGGTACACATTTCTAAAAGCCCTGTGCACTTTTTTTTCCCATAGAAAAGGAATGGGTACCCATTTTAAAATGGATACCCATTCCTAACAGCATAGGCTCAAGAAAGGAATGGTAAGCCAACCCCTTGCCTTGGACCTACAAGTATAAGTCCATGTTTAGAGTAAGAGAAAAGATCAACTTTACCAATATGGATGACAATGTTTTTTTTTGAATTTTTTTTACCAAATTAAAACCCATTACAGATGACGATGTGTAGTTTTCAAATATGTAATTATTTTTTTGATTCGACTTGTTTTTCTACTTATTAATTAATTTATGAGAAAACTAGTCCAAAAACTTGAAATGATAGGTGTTTGTATTTTTTTAATAACTTTTAATTTTTAAAGTTTTTTTTTAAAATTATATGTCACCAATCTACACATCATTCTTTACTCAATGAAAAAAATTCAATTTATGATTAGTTTTTCTCATATTATGTTGGTCGTACATGAGGGGTTTTCAAAAGCAACAATTAGAACCAATAAATAATAAATTAAAAATAAATGTTCAAAAAAAAATTATAAAAACATATCCTCATCAAACTTCACTATACTACACATCTTTCCCCAAAAGCATTTAGAAAAATACTTTTATTTAGGTCAAATTATATTGGTCTTACATGTGCATGGTATGGTCCTAAAAAAGTGACTTTTGAAAAGTGGTTTTTGTTTAAGCCTATGAAAAATTAATTTGTATCATCTGGGTATTAGAATACATTACATATTTGAAAACTAGATTCAAAATACTACATTTCATATTACTAGACTTTCTTAAGATTTTATGTGTAAGTGCTTCAAATTCTAACTCCAACTAAGAGAAATTTACATTTTCAGGGAAAACACTTCCACTTTTTAGCCAAAAAGTGAACCCAACTTCTTGCACTGACCAGGGGATCCAGAGAGAGTTTCAAAGTTTTCAATCATTTAGGACTTGGGCGGTACCGTCCATGTCCTCCTTGTTGAACATATGATGCCTAAGGTTGTTGTCATTGATGTCAACACTATCACAAGGTTGAGGAGATTGTTAAGGCTGTCATTGAGGTTGTCATTGATGTCATCACTATCATGGAAGTGTGATGGTGTTCATGGTTGGATGTCATGCCTTGATCAGTGCAGAATTGAGATGTGCTTTGATTAGTATAGAATTGATATGGGAATCAGAAGCACTAAGAGGATCAAATGTGTTGCTGGTGGTCTGAAGCATATTGAATGCTCCATCATAATGTTCCTCAATTATATGTGTTGGTACAAAAAGGATTTGGCCTCTGAAAGTTTGTGGCAGTTTCTATTTTAGGATGACTGCTCTTTGAAGACTGTTTGGGAGATTGTTCCACATTCTCATTATATTGATATTGTTCTTTTGTGGATTGGAACATAGTTTCCTACAATGTCAAATCTTGTATGTTCCAAGTTTCATGATGTTTTGATTATCAAATGTATGTTTTTCTGTTGTCAAGTTTGAAGACAGTGTTGGTTCTATGAAGGTGTTTCTAGCATGGTAATGGAATGCTTTGCATTCCTCTAGTTTTGAAGATATGATCTTGCGGTTCAAGAATTAAGTCTAGTATGATGTAAAAGTGCTAAGTCTATTGTTTCCTATCACCTGCTCCTTTGTTGTGAAAGATATAAGTGACTAAGTTCTAGTTCATGCTCTGGCAGTATGATGTGATGATGAAGATTGAATGGAATGCTCCACATTCCTCTACATTTGTAAATTAGCTATTTGGTTATTAAGGTATGTTAAGATTCCAATGAAGATGATAATTCTGGAGATTCAGATCATTTTCCCTTTCGCTGTGAAAGTTATGCATGATAGAGTACCAACATGTGTCCTGGCAGAGTGAGGTAGTGTTGAAGGCCTGTTGGAATGTTCCACATTCCTCCAAAAATGAATGGATACCATTGTGGTTGTGAGGATATGTTTCTAGATATGTATTACATGCTTCCTTGCAGTTTCAAGGATTTTGATGGTCCACATCTTAGTTTTTCAAATGATAGTATGTTGCAGTGTGTTTCAAATGATAGAGTGTTCTTAGAGTAAATGATTGAAGTTGTACGGTACAATCCTTTGATGTGCAGTGGTAAAGGAGTGTTTGGGTATGTTGTATGAGTCATGTGGCTCATCTGGAAAAGTTTCATGAAGATCTTTCTTGTTTCTAGTTTCACACAAGGTTTTCAAGTTAATGTGGCCATTATACTTCAAGTCTTCATATGTTTTCCTTAAAGATGTCCTATTTCCATATGAGTGGAGTCTACAGATGTAATTTCTTATGTTTGAACTTGTGAAGTATGTTTTGGACCTGGTTAAGAAAGTGTTGGAGTCCGCAAGTCTTGAATCTTCTTCTGGTGTAACGTGTGGTTTTACTTAGAACCTATCTTCTACATGTTTCATACTGTGCGTTGTCTAACTAAGCTGTAAATGTATTGTTCATGTTGTATCTGGCCAACAAACAATGTAATCAATGTAATATCATGTATAAATAGTGAATCAAAGTGAGTGAGGTAGGGTGTGATTGCAATTTGATTGAAAGCTTGCAAGCAAATAAAAGGTAGAATGAATGCATTGTTGATGAACGATTGAAGGAAAAAGAGCAGAAGTTGTTGATGTTGTTCTGATTCAAGTATAGATTGTGCCTAACTAATTAGATCATTAGAAGAAAGTGTGAAGAGGTAGAAGTGCAATCATCAAAGGTGTAATCTTCAATGTTAGTTTTTAGACAGTAGAAAGACTGTCATTACTGTAATCCTTTGTAAGTGTGTTCTCATTCAGGGAGTAGTAGCTTCCTTGGGAGTGACCCTAAAACAAAGTCATCAGGGAGTAGAAGCTTCCTTGGGTTATAGCCCCTAAACCAAAGTTGCTTAGGGAGTAGTAGCTTCCTTGGGTTATAGCCCCTAAACCAAAGTTATTATTTGAGCTTCATATATTGTGAGTTAATCCTCATCATGATTTTTCCCTTCTAGGGTTTTCTACATATATCTGGTGTTATTTGTTGATGTGCATTGTGTTATTCTTTCATGTTGAGATTATGATGCTTAAGGTTTAATCTGCTCTGGAGAAGTTGAAGTTGTTGAAATTGAAAATTGTTTCAATACTGATTCACCCCCCTCTTAGTATTCTTATGTGTCTAACAATTGGTATCAGAGCCAAGTTCCTCTAAGGGAAGCTTAACCACTTGAGGAAGATCTTGGATGGCACAAGATGGATCTAGTAATACCTAGATTTGATGGAATAAAATATTCTTTTTGGAAGCTAAGGATGGAAGCCTACATCAATTCTCTAGGGCGTGGAGTTTGGGATTCTGTCAAGAAAGGTTACATTGTTCCTACTCCTATTCCTATAGATGTAGATGAAAAAAATCAAGAAGTATGATAACAATGCTAAGACAAAGTTTGTCATCATGAGTGGATTAATTGATTCAGAACTTTCAAAGGTGATGAGTTGTAGCTCTACTCTAGAAGTCTGGGATAAACTTGAAACCATTTATGAAGGAGATAAGAAAGTAAAGAAAGCTAAGATACAAATCCTTAGAAGCAGATTTGAAACCCTAAAGATGATAGAGGATGAAAACATTGTTGGATTTATGCTCCAAGTGAATAAAGTGGTAAAGGGCATCACAAGTCTTGGTGGTGAGATAAAAGAGGATGAAATTGTGAAGAAAGTTCTAAGATCTCTTCCCAAATCTTACAGTCATAATGTATTTTCTATTGAGGAAACTATAGACTTGGATAAATACTCTTTAGACTAAATGTTTTGGACCCTTACTGCTTTTGAAATGAGAGAATATGATAGTGATGTTCCAAAGAAAGAAGTTGCTTTCAAAGTTAGTAAAAAGACAAAGGATTAGACTGTTGATGAAGATGAAAGCCCTGATGATGCTGAAGCAAATTTTGTAAGAACACTAAAGAAAGATTTTGGCAAATATAAAGGTAAGTTACCCTTCAAAAGTTTCAATTGTGGAAAGGTAGGTCACTTTGCTTCTAAATGTCATCTCAAAGAAGTTAGGAGAAGTAACAAAAATAGTAAATTCAAAAGGAGTCTATTTTCCATAGAAGACAGTCATTGTTTAGAAGATGAGGATCGTAATGACTCAAATGATGAAAAACATTTTTTGGCCATAAGTGTTGGTGACAAAAATGATGATGTTGGAAAATGTGCAAAAACTGATACCTTGCAAACAATCCAAAACAATGAAAGATTAATGGTTGTATGGACTGCCTTCCATGCAAAATAAGAAACCAAATCTTGGATTATTAATAGTGGTTGTTCAAATCATATGACTGGTGACAAAGAGAATTTTATCAACCTTGAGAAGTGGGATGGTGGAGTTGTCAAGTTTGGAGGTCATGAGTAAGCTCAAATCTGTGGAAAAGGTGTCATAACTATTGATGGAAAGAATAGGACTCAGGATGTTATCCATGTCAAAGGATTACAACACAATCCTCTCAGTGTCAGTCAAATGTGAAAGAAAGGTTACAATCTTACTTTTCATGCCAATGGTTGTGAAATTAGGAAGGCAGGATCTGGAAAGCTTGTTGCAGAAGGTATCAAGACATGTGGTGATATTTACCACTTGAAAGAGGTAAATAGAAGAACATGTCTATTGGCTTAGTCTAGTGAGTGTTGGCTATGGCACAAAAGAATGGGACACAACAATTTTGATAATTTTGATGATGCAGAGGCATCCACACTATAACCTTCGCATGTAGCATGAATGTCTGCAGACCAACCTCATCATCATCATCTTTGCCATCATCATCATATTCCCTAAAACTACCAACAGCATCATCATGTTCTGCGTTACACAGTCAGCATCATCATATTTCAGACGATCGCAAACATCCGCCTGCCGACTACTGTTCATCTCCGCTTTCCGCCTAACATCATCATCATGATGTTCAGCGGGCGCACACATCCTCCTGTTCCACTGTTCATCGGGCTCGAGACACTATCGTCATCATCATGACCTTCAACACTACCTTCGTCAGCAGGATATTCAACATCCGGTTGCTCCAAATATCCTGATGACGATCACCTTCAGCAGCTTACCTTCGACGCTCCGCTACCCGACGATACAAGCAACAGCATCATGATAAGGTTTTATCCGGCTCTCCTCGAAACCTCCTGATGATGATGTTAACACAACTTCCTGCCACGGACTTCCGCCGATACCCAAGCACTTAACGACGGCAGGATCCACATGCATAGGGGAATATCTCAATATCCTGATGACGATGACGTCATATCCTGATGACAATGATGTCACCCAATATCCTGATGACCTTCTCAACACTTAGTCAAAAATCTGAACTTTCTCTCCCGCATCTACTCGCGATATGCGGATGTTTGGCACTCCTGATATGATGATCCTGATGCCGATACACTCCTCGGCTCCTCCTGCTGATGATCACCCCGACGAACTCACACTTCATGCAATCGACAACATCATGCCGATCTTCTCCACTTATCCGGACGACGATGTCCGAACTGTCTGCAGGATATTCACCAAGATATCCTGATGATGCCGTCTTCACGAACTTCTTCACTTAGCGAAATTTCCCTTCGCCGATCCACCAGGGATGACCCGATCCAACCTCAGGGTGATCTTCCAACTCCAGTTTATCAACTTGACCTAGCACATGAGGATGCTAGGCTTCTCAGCATCTGTCGACCGCGATCCTGCACACCTGCATGTAAACAGAAAACAAACTACCAGCTAACCTACTGTACATTACCATTCCACCGATCAGATGAGTCAACCGGTGGAATGGATCAGGAAATCCATGACACCCTCTCAAACCAGCAGATCAATCGAGTAATGGAATGCAACCAGAGCAAGAACACAAAACAGGATCACTTTATTGATTTCAAAGATGCAATACAATATGATCAATCTCTCTCTCAGTCTCACTCAAGCTCGATCGATGATATCTGTCTGTCTCCAACATCAACCGATCTCATGCTTATAAAGACTTTCCCTACGAGTACTACTGACCTGACTCCAAGCGGCTGGGAACTCTCCAAGCGGCTGGGAGATCCCACCGAACATACATCATGACAGCTGTTATAACTAACTAGCTAAAAATAGCAAAAGCCTGGTCAGCATGATCTTATCATGATCAGCATGACCTTATTACATGGATCTGGTCTTAACAGACCTTCTTGGAAACACAAACATGACCTAAACTACTAACTGCCTTATCAAGACCAGCTGTCAGGTAGGTGCTCCTGCACCATACTCCCCAAAAGAAAAGAACTCATGTCCCATGAGTTTAGTATGTGGAAGTCTTCCACCTGGACACTTGGCTTTGTCAATCTTCTAACCTGCTCCAGCTTTGTCTGCTGCTGACTCTTGGCTGCTCCAAGACTTCTGCACTGTAACTTGCTTTCTGGCAAGTAAATCCTCATGCCTGTTGATGTAGGCCTTCTTCTCACATACCCTGTGTTTGTCAGGTTGCCTAACCAGAACCTCTAGCTGAACTACCTCTTGAACTTCTGAAGTGTTCAACTCTGCCTTTCTTTCAACTCTTATAGGACAAACAATAGTCCCAACTATGACAACATCCTTGTCATTCTTCTCAACTGATTGCTGTTTGCACCCCTGTTTCTGAACCTGCTGCTGACCTCTGTCAGTCACAACTGAAACTTTCTTCAGCTTGTTGTCTTTAACAACTCCTTGCCCTGCAGTGTCCTGAACTGCCTTCATGCCTGCTCCTCTAGGCATCTGCACAAACTCCTTCTTCCCCATTAAAATGAGTTGAGCTGCCTTCTGTACTGCAGCTTTTGCCTGCAATGGCATCAACTTAATGATCTTCCCATCTTTCTGGATGGTGTAGGTATTAGCATACCCATCATACAGTACCCTTCTGTCAAATTGCCATGGTCTACCTAACAGTAGGTGACAACATTCCATAGGCAATATATCACACAAGATTCTATCCTGATATGGTCCAATCTGGAAATCCACATATGCCTGTTCAGAGACAAAAAGTGATTGACTATCACTCACCCAAGATGTCTTGTAAGGGTGTGGATGTGGAACCCTTTCCAACTTCAGTTTATCCACCATTTCTTGAGATACCATGTTGTCTGTTGAACCAGTATCAATGACAACTTTACATACCTTACCTTTGCTCTTACATGTGGTTTTGAAAAGAGCTCTTCTTTGCATCAGATCCTGTGATGCCTGCAAACTAATTCTCCTTAACATCAATGATTCTCCACTCTCTGGATATCCAAAATTCTCAGGACCTTTGTTTGAACTCTGTGCACTTTCTTCTTCTTTCTCTTCTTGTACCAGTTGTACTCTCTTGTCACTTGTTCTATCATTTCTGGATGATGAACCTTTGTTTTCTGGACATTTGAAAGATGGATGACCAAACTCTCCACAGGTGTAACACTTTCCTGAAAATGTAGTAGAACCTCTACCTTTCCATCCACCTCTGAAATCAGACTGTCCTTGTCCTTTACTAGTGTCTTCTTGACCCTCATTTGTTTGCTTTTGTGCAGGGGCTGCTCCTCTTCCCCTATTGTTTCCTCTTCCTTTCATGGACTTCTCATGTCCTCTATTCATCTTTTCTTCAATCCTGATTGCCATTTGGTAACAATCTTCCACATTCTTAGGGTTAGCTAACACTAACTCATCCTGTATGTTAAACCTCAAACCAGCCAAGTACCTAGCCACCTTTTCTACCTCATTCTCATGATGACCAGATCTCATACTCAATAGATAAAATTCCTCAGTATATGCTTTCACATCCCTGTCTTTCTGCTTTAAAAATTGCAGCTTCTTAAACATCTGGATTTCATAATCCCTTGGCAAGAATTTACCCTTGATCCTTGCTACCATCTTATCCCAAGAAGTGATCTTAGACTTCCCTTGTTTTCTTCTCTCAGATTGTACATAATCCCACCATACCAAAGCATGACCTCCTAACTTGGTCTTTGCAATCTTGACTTTCTGATCCTCAGCAACATCTTCACATTCAAAGTGATTATCCAGTGCAGCAATCCAGTCCAACAACTCATCTTCATTCAAGCTTCCAGTATACTTGGTAACATCAACCTTTACCTTAGGTTTTTCACTCTGCACTGCCTTTAACAGTTTTGCCAATCTCTGGTCTTCAGCATCCAGATCTTCAACTACCTCTTCATACTCTTCAACAGTATCTGCATCTTCTTCAGACTCACTGTCTTCTACCTCCCTCTTTTTGTTCTTTTCCAGGGCTGTCAGCTTGGCTTGAAGTGCTTCAGCAAGCTCCTTCATCTTCCTCATCTCTCTAGCATGTTTCTCCTTCAGTTCCTGCAATTCCCTTGCAGTACCACTACCCTTAGGAGGCATTTTGTCAACCTCACAATCAACACACAACACACACAATTCCACTCTACCTCTGCCCTTTCGGTGACAGAATCAACACACACCAGCCCAGACCCTTTGCTGAGCTCTGATACCACTATGATGCAGAGGCATCCACACTATAACCTTCGCATGTAGCATGAATGTCTGCAGACCAACCTCATCATCATCATCTTTGCCATCATCATCATATTCCCTAAAACTACCAACAGCATCATCATGTTCTGCGTTACACAGTCAGCATCATCATATTTCAGACGATCGCAAACATCCGCCTGCCGACTACTGTTCATCTCCGCTTTCCGCCTAACATCATCATCATGATGTTCAGCGGGCGCACACATCCTCCTGTTCCACTGTTCATCGGGCTCGAGACACTATCGTCATCATCATGACCTTCAACACTACCTTCGTCAGCAGGATATTCAACATCCGGTTGCTCCAAATATCCTGATGACGATCACCTTCAGCAGCTTACCTTCGACGCTCTGCTACCCGACGATACAAGCAACAGCATCATGATAAGGTTTTATCCGGCTCTCCTCGAAACCTCCTGATGATGATGTTAACACAACTTCCTGCCACGGACTTCCGCCGATACCCAAGCACTTAACGACGGCAGGATCCACATGCATAGGGGAATATCTCAATATCCTGATGACGATGACGTCATATCCTGATGACGATGACGTCACCCAATATCCTGATGACCTTCTCAACACTTAGTCAAAAATCCAAACTTTCTCTCCCGCATCTACTCGCGATATGCGGATGTTTGGCACTCCCGATATGATGATCCTGATGCCGATACACTCCTCGGCTCCTCCTGCTGATGATCACCCCGACGAACTCACACTTCATGCAATCGACAACATCATGCCGATCTTCTCCACTTATCCGGACGACGATGTCCGAATTGTCTGCAGGATATTCACCAAGATATCCTGATGATGCCGTCTTCACGAACTTCTTCACTTAGCGAAATTTCCCTTCGCCGATCCACCAGGGATGACCTGATCCAACCTCAGGGTGATCTTCCAACTCCAGTTTATCAACTTGACCTAGCACATGAGGATGCTAGGCTTCTCAGCATCTGTCGACCGCGATCCTGCACACCTGCATGTAAACAGAAAACAAACTACCAGCTAACCTACTGTACATTACCATTCCACCGATCAGATGAGTCAACCGGTGGAATGGATCAAGAAATCCATGACACCCTCTCAAACCAGCAGATCAATCGAGTAATGGAATGCAACCAGAGCAAGAACACAAAACAGGATCACTTTATTGATTTCAAAGATGCAATACAATATGATCAATCTCTCTCTCAGTCTCACTCAAGCTCGATCGATGATATCTGTCTGTCTCCAACATCAACCGATCTCATGCTTATAAAGACTTTCCCTACGAGTACTACTGACCCGACTCCAAGCGGCTGGGAACTCTCCAAGCTGCTGGGAGATCCCACCGAACATACATCATGACAGCTGTTATAACTAACTAGCTAAAAATAGCAAAAGCCTGGTCAGCATGATCTTATCATGATCAGCATGACCTTATTACATGCATCTGGTCTTAACAGACCTTCTTGGAAACACAAACATGACCTAAACTACTAACTGCCTTATCAAGACCAGCTGTCAGGTAGGTGCTCCTGCACCAGAAAGCTTGTTGCAGAAGGTATCAAGACATGTGGTGATATTTACCACTTGAAAGAGGTAAATAGAAGAACATGTCTATTGGCTTAGTCTAGTGAGTGTTGGCTATGGCACAAAAGAATGGGACACAACAATTTTGATAATATTGTAAGAGTCAGTTCTACTCATGCAATGAGAGATATGCCTAAGATAATTAAGCCTGCAAACACTGTATGCAAGGAATGTCAAATGGGAAAGCAGACAAAGACAAGTTTTAAAAGCAAGTAGTACTCTTCTTCAAAGCTAATGGAACTAATTCATGTTCATCATGATGTTATTCATAAACAAACATAGATAAAGAAATGCAAATCAAACCTTTATCATCTTGAAAGATACGATGAATTTAGAGAATTCGTGATCACAAGTCTTCATAGATTAGTTCATAATCGTCTGACATTACTCAGTAGTTTAATGTGCGCTGCTTTTTTCCTTTCAAGGGGCCTTACATTTCTGATTATGATAAATTCATGTCTAGATAAGCTTGATTTTACCTACTTTCTATGAATTTCTTAATAAACAAGGTTAAATCCTACTGTATTTAACTAGATGATGTAGATATTTATGTAAGTTTGATCAATTCTTTTGCATCACTCATATTAACTAGATTTCACTTCTGCACTATAAATTTATTCAAATGATGTGCCTATAAGCATATCTTTCCATGATTTCTAACTTCATTTATGTTTTTGTGCATGATATTTGCCATTTCAACATACTATTTACTCAAATATGCCAAAGATGTTCAGTTATCTATGGGATATCAACATATTTCCTTGTATTTTCTTATTATTTTCTATGTGCCTACAATTATAATAATGATTGAATGAAATTAAACATTTTTTAATAAATGTTTTCTAACTTTTACTGAAAGTAAGTGAATCTTTAGCAATTGATCCATATATACTCTTGATACTATCATGAAAAGAAATAAATCAAACCATATGTTCACCAGGATGTTCCACAACTAGATATGATTGATGCTAACTTCAAAGGAAAGGAATGAAAACAACACGCACAAACTGAAATGTACTCCAAGGCACGTAGTAAATTAAAGCAACATGTCCATAATTCATCCACTAACTACTCAAAGTTTACGATTAGTTGTAATCAAAGGGACTTCATCTCCATTCAGTATGTAAAAGAGTATGTATTTACAATTGACCTCAAGGATTGATCCTGACATTTCAACAATCCAATCTCAATTAAGCTTTTGAATGTTTTACAAAATGCACTCCATATCCTTTTATAGAACAAGAAGAGGAGGCAGTTACAAAAGATCCTATGATCAGGATTTGTCTATTATCATCAATGGTTCCTATTCCTTTGACCTAGTCAATATGTAAGACACATGGCATAGATTACTAGTTGGCAATCCCCTAGTGGGTACATCTGTCATTCTTGAATATTCCATGCTCTTCCACTTCATCCTATAAGACCACAAGTACTAGCACAATAAAAAATACATTAAAAAATACAAATGCAATCCCCCCTTCATGCTGATGGATCTTCATCATGTGTTTGCATTCCTACATCTATTTTCTTATAATTATCATAGGCCTGCACAAAGGTGTCTACTTGAAACTTTCTTATCATGGTAGCTCTCAACTTGGCATATTTCAATGCCTATATTTGTTCATCTCATGGCTCCATCATTGATGTCCTTTTATCTGCTTCTTTACTATATGTCTTCACTTTTACACTTAATTCAGCCATCTCATCCATGACATTTTCTGTGAATAACTTTATTGGATTTTTTGCCATTTCTTTGAATTTATCTTTAAATATCTTTATAACATTATCCAGATCTGGCATTTCTTCTTCTTCTTCTTCTACAACATCCTCTAGTAACTCTTCCATTACTCTCAATTGTTCATCTAAGAAATCATGAACTTTAGTCTAGATGTCCTTTACTTTATCCATGTTAGCCTTTAATACATTGAGTTCATAGTCCATTTCTATCATCCATGTCCCCATGAGTGGCAAAGTTACATTAGTGACAATTTTATTTCATAATAACTCAACATCCGGCATGTCCTTCGCTCTCTTGATTCTAGCCATTACATAATTACACTTGTGAATCCACTGAGTGAATTCACCCTTCAAAGAATCAATGCTTTCCTTATCTTGGACAATGTGTCCCAATTGGATATTGATATCCTTATTAACTTCTCTCCATAGGTCATGAATCTAAAGTACCATTTCTCCATATCATGGGCTTGATATTTCTATACATCTAGGTTGGCTATTTCTTCTTCACTTATCAATGTGAGCATAGCTGGCTTCTATGTAGTTTGCAGGGTGGATACCAGGCTATCTAACTTCACTAATCCTTGTATAAACTACTACAATTGATTATTTTGTTCTTTTAGCTTTCTCTTCCTTGCCTTGAGCTTCCTAATTTTAGCCACCACTACTTCAGCACTCTGAAGATGTTCTTGAGCTTCTTGCTTAGTGGTCATATGGTCTAAATCAATCTAGGTTATTTGATATTCTTCTACCCTAATTTCACCTTTAACCTTATCCACTATGGGCACAGAAACATGGGCTATCCTTTTCCAAGATTTTGGATCTTTCTTGATGCTAGAGATAGTCCTAGCTCTCCATTTTTCCTTAGTAGAATCAATTGTGAACAAGGATTTGAAATCAAATGGTGCATGTTGTACCTTCTCTTGACTTACCTCTGAAGTGACTAAAGTCAAAACATCAGACTGTGATCCTTTATCTTGATCTGGTTGCTCAATTTGAGCATCTTGAATTCCTTACATTTTAATTAATTATGCCTAGCATAAACGATGCAGTTGGGTCAGCAAAGTCCGCCAGTAGCGAACTTGAGTAGGTAATATGAAGGTACCATGTAGTATTGGGGATGTGCACCTAAGCAGACTCTAAACCTCAAACATGTATCATTTTTCTCTATGCTCACCACCTTGCTTACAATTAACTCAACATACTAACATAGCCACCTAGTCTTGAAGATGGCATAGGATACAAAGAAACTAAAGATAAGCTCATGGGTGGACTCCTGAAGCTGGCATCTAGATCCTCCTCTTCATGTCATTCCTCTTGTCTTTGTTCTAGAAGAGGCTAATTATCTGGTGTTGGATTTTCATGTTCTTTTGGAATTTCATTAGATTTAGGCTCTTGGCCTTTATTCTCTTCTTCACCTTGATGGCCATCTTCTTTATGTTCATCATCTTTTCCTCCTGTAGTTGTAGGTGATGCAACTACCTTGTCTTGTTTAGACTTGTCCATTCCTGATGTATTATTTTCTCTTGCACATTATCACCTTTATTGTCTATTTCCATAGAAGCACTTTTTATTTGAGGTTGATCAGTTTGGATGACTTCTTCCTCCTTATCCCCTTCTATAGGTACATAAGCTAAATCTACTACAGCTGGGTTGGTAACATTTTCAATCAAATTATCTAGGAATCCCATATGAACCTCTACCTTAGGGGTTTCTTCCTCTCATCTCTTTCATCCTATGATTCCCCTATTATATCAGCCTTATTTATTACTTCTGTGTGTTGTAACATAGGTTTGATAGAGTGATTTGTGATATCCTGTACCACATCATCTTCAGTTAAATCAATTGTTTGGCTCAGGGGAAGGGCTTTTGTAGCTTCATCTTCTTCAGCTTGGCTCCTAGCCATTTGTGTCATCTCGGTCTTTACTTTCACTATGTTTTCTATAGGCATGTCATGCTACAGTTCCTTAATTACACTCACTTGCAGATCAACCAATACTACTGGTAGTGGTGGTGAAATAGCACCTCTCATGTGACGGCTTTGATATCTACTTTCCCTAGGTACTTTGACACCATGTAGTACATCATCTTTCCTCTTTCTTTTGAGTGTTACAATAATCCTTTCATCTTCATCATCATCATCTCCTCCCTCTATAGCAGTCCCAACTAAACTCTTCCCCTATTCTCTTGTAGTTTCTTGTTGAGTTATGAGTATTTGGGATGCAGATACAGACACATGAATTACCTTAAGTATTGGTCTGGTAGGAGGTGACAATGGATGATACAACAAGGATACTCCCTCAGAACTGATCTCTACTGTTCCAGATGAACTAGGTTCAAGTATCTTTGTCCCTAGGATCTACCTTTTATGTACAAGGAAATCATCATATCCTTGTTCTTCTCTCTCTTTTCTTTTCCCTTTCTTGTCAATGGTGATTGCCACCCCTTTGCTTTTAAGCTTCTCTATTTTCTGAGCAACCCAACTCTTGGTTCTGGTCATTACCTTGGCAGTGAGAGCATCAATAGAAGTCTCCTCCTTTTGTGTTAAATTTGGAGTGGAAATAGTGTCATTACATATCTTTTTCTCCTCATATTTTGGATCTATGAGATTATCATCATCTTTTCTAACTTGGGGGGGCACTTCAGGCTTCCCTATGGTCCTCATCTGGTCCAGTCATAATCTCTAATATTCTCTTTTTTTGACTTCATGTTCATCGTCACAATCTGCCCAATAATCCTCAAGGTGGACAATGTGCTTGTACTTCTTGTTGAATCTTTGCTCAATCTGGTGATAAGGATCATAGTCTCTAGCTAGCGGAAACAATTTCATATTCAAAGCTTTCAGCTCTACCTCCTCCATTCTTACATTTTCTATGGGTCCTACCACAGACGAGTTTATATCAATAGGAAACTTCCTATATGGTTTTCCTTCTTTTATCTTTGACATTTCAAATATAGGCAACTGTTGCCTCATCATTTCCATTAGTACCACTTTATCTGTAAGTTACCTTAGTAACATATATGGTTTCCCATTGAAACCCTCCATCTAGATATATGAATAAGATTTAGCCTGGATGAACCAAGACCCATATCCGCTAATGGCCTTTGTAGCACTGACTGAGAATCTTTTTGTCCAGTCCCCTTCCATGAGTCAGACCAGGTGCATCAAAAAGGCATCATTAACCATCTTATAATGGTGTATTGATAGTCTCCTCTCTAGGTGAGAAAAATGCTCCCAGGATGTTTTCTCATTGTGTAACTACCCAATCCTTCCTACAGTCTGTAGGCCATTGAATGTACCCTTCATCGCACATGCATACACTAAGTAGGATGTCATCCTAAAGACCATCCCCTTGCCTTCTTTCCATTTGACCCTCTAGTCATGAATGGTGTCACTAGTTATCTTGGCCCACTGGACCTTTGTCTTCTCTAGTTTATATTCTACTATCATTCTTATCAACCCGAAAATCCATGACTCAAAGACCCCATAGTCCACCAATCTGCTTATCCTGCTTAGCATGAACATCATATATTGCACTTCCTCATTAAAGTCAAATTTGTATAAGTGCACTGCCATTTTGGTACCTTCTCTAGCTGTGTTACTTGGGTGTCTCCATCCCTGGTATGTGACTTTCCTATAGCTTTTATCATTGGCCTCAAATTCTTTAGCCAATGCATTTGAATCAGGTACATACAAGTTTCGAGATGCGGGAGAAGGGAACACCTCAACAATACCATCTATAGATAAATATACATATAATCTCTCTTGTATTTCTATTCTCATCATGTTAACATCATAATGCAATGCAACTTCAACCAATAGGTTAAAAGCATTTGTAGAGTATGGAATTCCAGCAGCATGAAACAAGCCAGATGCCACTATGTCTTGTAGAATAGGATCATCCTCTTGTGCATCAATTCATGTTCTGAATGCTGTGATATTCATATTCCCATAATGTGTTTCCTCTATGAATCCCAACTTGCTATACGCTATTCGATTTAGGGAACATGGCTAATTTGAACTTTGCATCCCATTTGTCTATGCGTGGATGTGACATTTTGTCCTGTAATTTGAATATACAGTTTCAAATAGCAGCTTATACATAATGATTTTACATTCAAAACTAGCAATATATATGAACTTCATGAATTGAACATGAATGTTATGCATAGCATATAAACATTATCACTGTGCTCTGGTTACCATTTCTTTAATTAATTACGATATGATTTTATAAACATAACCAGAAGTATAGGGCATTATACGTACCTATATACGCTTCGTTCACCTGTTACGAATGTAGAGGTATCAGGATAAAAGCTCTAGATGCAAGATTCTTCTATAACTTCATCTTCCTAGCTCGACTCTAGTTTGTAGCAAGCTCTTACCAACTGAAATTAGGGCTCTTAGAGTGTAATTGTGCCGATTAAGCTGAGAAAAATCTATTTTACCTTGAACATTTAGGGTTCATTAATGATTTGCATGTGATTTGACAGTTTCAATTAATAGATTGTATAAGATAACCCCAAGTGTCTATTGGCACACGTTTAAATTTAAAAAGCCAATAACCTTTTGCAACATTTAATGCAAAAAGGTTCGGGTGCGAGGAACATCTGGTTAAAGAATATTCTAGGGAATATCTTGAGGTGGATATCTGGATGACACTACGCAAACAGGGATGTGAATATGGACACATGTAATTATGTATTTGGCTACATAGGGTATGAGAATTTGAGAGATCGAGATGTTATGTTAGATCTAGATACTAAGTTAAGATCTGGATACTAGGTAGTGTGGCATATCCCTTTGGCTTAATGTCCTTATAACATAAGCATACATGCCTTCTCTATATTACGTCGAGTTTGAGTGACATCATTAGGATATGGATGATTCAAAAGATCCAGACACTAAGTTAAGGTCTGAATACTCAATAAGATCAGGGTATAGGTGCAAACTGACATTATGCCTATGATGGGTGACTGATTATCTCAAAGTTGATGTCCGAATATGAACTTAAGATCTGGATATTATATATGATCAGGACATTTATAAGATCAAGACATTTTGACATTCAAACCACTAAGTCTTTTAAGATTGACATCTGGATGTGAAGTTAAGATTTGGATACTATATATGATCAGGACATTTTATAAGATCAAGACATTTTAATGTTCAAACCACTAAGTCTTTTAAGATTGACATCCGGATATTAGTGCATGTCGAGATGCTATCTTAAGATCTAGACAGTAAGTTAAGATCAGAATATAGTGTAATATCCTGATGACGTAGGCAAATTCATCATTCTTCTTCAAGTCGAGTAGAAGCAACATCATCAAGATCGGGATTTTTACTATGATCAGGATATTAATTAATATCTGTCCACCTTGACGTTTAAATGACAAGTGACTCAAATTTGACGCCCAGACATTAGCGAAGGTCTAGTTGCTAAGTTAAGATCTAGATGATATGTAAATATGAATATCTTGATGACTTGTTGACTGGACTTCGACTAGACATAACTTCTTTGTTTCAATGAATTTCAAGATACTTCAAAAAGCAAACTTGCTTAAATTTTTACTCTCTTTCACATGACATGGTTCTTGACAACAAATTTTAGTTTTGGATTTTGATCATGATCTTGAGGTTCTAATATGCAAAGGATAACTTTCTAACATGTATTTGAGACTAATTTTACCATACCACCCAAAACGTGGGTCCTTGTTTTGCTGAGGAAAAATAGAGCATGTTGTGTAACCACACAACTTGCCACCAAAGAAAAAATGAAAATTCAAACAATTCAAGAGATGAAGACAAACAAAGGCATAGTTTTCCAACTCTTATCATATATAAAACATGCTAATCTTCCTGAATGATATCTTGTTCATCAATATAACAATGTGTTGAGAAGGGATCAGGTGTGTGCATGTGATTCATATCCCTCATCTTGAAGATGGTTGAAAACACTAGTGACTGGTGTTAAGCTACATAATTTGGCTCATCCCTCATAGCCAACCTAGATAGAGCCTTGCTGCTAGCAGGCATCCATAGCCCCATCAAGGTTATCATTGCAATTACCCTAAGTAGAGCCCCACTGCTAGCATCTATAGCCCCAGTAGAGTTACTTAGATGGCCTAATTATTTCTTTTAGATATTCAATATATTTCTTTCTATTTTTTTTAGTATTCATAAGATATCATCGTGTAAGCTCATTTTGTAAGGTGTGATCACTTGTTCTTTAGGTTGAGAATTACAATGGTAGCAAGGGTAACCTTTATATTTTTCACTTAACACTACACTAGTATGTTCAACAAACCCAAGGCTGTTAGGTGTGTCAAGTGATGATCTCCTTGAACAAGAAAAAGTAGTACTGATGAATAGGATATCAAAGACCTAATCAAACATATCTACTTAACATGAGTTACAACCTATGTGTGAACTTGTGTTCATTTCTTGAATTCCAACAATTTTAGTGATTTTCTAAGATTGATAAGGTGTCCAATTTTTCCTAAGCAAAACAAGGTCTCAACGACACACAAAGTAGAGAAAAAACACTAAAAAACTATACAAATGGCTATATAAAATGTACATTATGATACAATGTCATGACATGACCCCTCTAGGCCTAAAAATAATGTATGAGGAACTATCCATTGCCTGGCAATGGGACATCCTCACCTATTAAGGTTTTCAGTCTATAGGTACTATCACCTAGGATTTCTCAGATCTGAAAAGGACCTATCCAAAGTTTATCAAATTTTCTATGGTCACCTTTCCTTTCATGTGCTTTGTCCCATGATAGGACTAAATCTAATATTTGGAAGGCTTTTATTTTAGCCCTCTTATCAAACCAACATTTGGCAGTAGCCTAATGTTTGGTGAATTGGTCAATTGCCCTATCTCTTTTCTCTTCCAGGTGCATGAGTTGAAGTAACCCAACTTCTTGTTCATTGTCTATACCTAAGTATTCCTGTGTGAATTGTAAGGTAGGGATTTTGAGGTTAATATGCAGGATAGGATCCACCCCATAAACTAACTGGTAAGGGGAATTCCCTAATGCAGTCTTTATTCTAGTTTGATCCACCCACAAGGCATATTTAAGTAAGGTATTCCACTCTTTGATGTTCTTTTCTATCAATTTCTTTATGATGTTCAGTAAATTCTTATTGGTTGACTCTGCTAAGCCATTTCCTTGGTGGTAATAGTTTCAAGAGAACTTTAAAATGATCCCATAATCAAAATCCTAGCTAGACAACTTTAAAGATGTAAAAGCTGGTCCATTATCACACATAAGGGCATAAGGAACTCCATACCTGGTGATGACGTTTCTTTCTAAGAATTTGATCACATCTTCTATAATATAGGTCTTGATGTTTACTACCTCAGTCCACTTGGTGCAATAATTAGTGATTGTCAATACATAGCTATGGCCTGAAGATGATGGAGGATTGATAGGACTGATGAAGTCCATGCCATCTTGGGCAAATGGGCCCATCTTCATAACCAGCTATAAGAGTTGGGTAGCATATCTCTCTGTATTCGAAGCATTCTGGCAGGTATGGTAGCATCTGATATGTTTAGTAGTATCCTTAAAGATTGTTGGCCAATAGTATCCTACTCTTAGGATAGCATGTGTAGTGGCCAGGTGAGATCCATGTTTTGTTCCAAACTTATCATGTAATTCTATGAGAACTTTATCAGCCTCTAGCTTGTCCAAGCATCTAAGGTATGTCCCTTCATAATGTTTCTTGAAGAGGACCCCCCCCTTTGATCATGTATTTCTGTGATATGATATTCAAAGCTCTACTCTGAGAAGCTTGCATCTTTGGTGGGCATCTCTCGGTGATCAGGATATGTTTGATATCTAAGTACCAATCATCATTCTCTTTTGTGTTCACCACATATTGTCACCTCTCTTCTTTGAGAAGACAGTCAGGTCATCCATGTATATGATGATGCACTTGCCGACTAAATCTTTGAATGCTATGTCCATTGCACATTGAAATGTGGCTCTAGCATTAATCAAGCTAAAAGGCATGTATTTATAAGAAAATATCCCCCACTTGATGGTGAATTCTATCTTTAGTCTATCTATTTTGTCTACCATCACCTGGTTGTATCCTAAAAAACCATCTAGGAAGGACGCATCTGAGCCACATTCACTATCTGTAAAACTTCATCTAATGAGGGAAGAGAATAGTTATCCTTTTCTGTGCTCTATTTAAATTCCTAAAGTCTACATAGAGACGTATGTCTCCATTCTTTATTTTGATTAGTACTAGATTGGTTACCCATGTTGAGTGCCTGGTAGGAAATATGATCCTTCCATTCAGTAACTTTTTGACTTCTTAAAAAATTATGGGCTCCAGTAATGCATTGATTGGCCTATGCTTTTTCCTGAATGGTCTGGCATCTGACTTTAGTGGGATAGTATGGGTGATGATTGATTTATCATATGTTTTCAGTTCATCATAGGTCTAGGCAATAACATGGATATAATCTTTCAATGCTTGAGTTATCCCTGCCTTCTCTTCTTCTATGCAGACTTTGCCTATCAGAACATTCATAGTGTCTTCACCCATTCCTATGTTAACAGGTGAATACTCTCCTCCATCTGTCTTGGGGAGATCCTTTTGTTTTATCATGTTGTCCAAGTTAAATGCTCTTTCAAGTTCAATCATGCCTTTGGGAATTTTGTTGCCTAGCCGGTCCATGATTTCTTCTTGTTCCAGTTACATTTTTTCCCAAATTGGATGCTTCCTAGTTATCCCTGCAAGGTAGCCATCATTGATCAACATGATTTCTAGGCTAGGGGCCAACAGTATAGGAGATAGACCCTATAAATATCTCCTCTCCATCTTTAGGCTCTGCAGAACCAAGGGGGGTATTACCTATTCAACATTCGTAAAATAAGCATGTGAGCTTACTGGGATGTTGATACAAAGTAGATAAATCCTCTCTTATGCAGACAAAACTGTAAAATAAGTGCAAAGGGGCTAGCTTTGAGCCTATGCTCAGTTGTGAAATGGAGGATTTTAGTCCTAAAACTACTTCTAATGTCCTAAAGGTTTATATTTGAAGTTTGAATTTGTATTTTGTATTTGGATGCAAGACTGGGACCTTGGGTTGTAACCTCAATTCAAGACTAGACTGGTGCCTATCTCAGGGCTCGGAGTCAATAGACATACACATGTGAATAATTACCATAAACTTGAATCAATAACTAAGTTTCAAGGGGAAATTTTTTAGTGTCTACCTTACAGATACTTCCCAAGACTGAGTATTTAGTCATTCATACTTGATGATATCCTTGTTGTAGCATACCTTTCCCAATGCTTAACCTAAAACATTTAGTTTGTTCCTTGAACAAAGATAAGAGATTAGACATTCAACATAGAAAATCCATGTTCCTGAATCCCAAATAACCCTTAGCTATTTAGATTCAAAACAAAAGATGCCCACAACTTGGAGACAAACAACCGAACACATGCAACGATGCATTTCTCATATAAAAACAACATGAAACTAGAAAAACTATGCATAAAAAATTCAACATATGATTCATAAACTCACAAGACACCCAATAAAGCCACCAGCTAAAACTGTACCTTATTATTCCACCAAAATTTGTCCAGTCTTCACCCGCTCCCCCTTTTTTTTATAAGTGACATAGTCCTCCTATATAGCAAGAATGTGTTCTCAACATTAAGTGCAATGTTATTTTCAAAATGCTACCATATACATTGCACGATCAAAATGGTGCCCAAAACATTCAATGCAGCAGGCAGAAGAAGAAGGAAGAGTAGGTGAAATCGGGGAACGTGCAGTTGACTAGAGATTTTCGCATTAAAAATGGTAGGTGGCCCATCATTCATCGATCATGCCTCTACAAATTTTCCATTAATGGCCAACCTACCTGCGGCTTCTGGAAACGCAAAAGTTTGCATGTTCAGGAATTTTTCCCGCTTGGAATGCAGCTGCGAATGCATAGGAAAACCTTCCTATGAAATTTTAAAATAGGGCCATCGATTTCCTCCTCATCGCCATGATCAATGGCTTCAAATCGCTTTGAAAAGTCACCGGCCAATGTAATCACGCCATGTAGGCAGCCTTTGCTTCATTGACTTTCCATGACACAAACATATGCTTATCCCCTTCCATCCCCTACATATTCAAATTTTTGTATATGCAACTGCATATACATACAACTGCTCTCAGACATGTGGCAGCATCTGATTGGAGATCCATCAATGGACATTTGCATCCTTTCTTGCATCTGAAGTAGTATATGCAATTGTATATACAATTATCCTGCATACAAGCGCAGACCCCAAATCATTATGAAACACTTTGAAATTTCAATCAGGTCTAGGCATTGTATCTTCCTCTTTGTACATCACCTTGTTTATTGCCAATACATACAACTGCGGATTCCATCATACTTATGAGGTAGATTGGAATAAATTTTGAATCCGACATTGTATCAGCATCTTTGCATCTCTCATTGTATATCGTATATACAATGCACAATATACAACCAACTGTGGACTCCAAACTGAAATCTGCCAAAACACATTTTCTTTTCATGCCTAGAATTGTATGTGTGCCTTTTGTACATTGCATTGTATATGCACATACATACAATCACGGGACATACAACTGTGCAGGCCCCATCATTGACTTTGACCGCAACTTGCCTGTATATTTCTTTGTATCTTCTGTTGTATGTTCAATTGTATATTGGGTACATATAATGCTAATATACAACCGCGGATTTCACCCAGCTCATAAATGCAGTTTACTTTTTGGCTACGTCCACTTTTACACTTGCCTGCTTGTACATCACATTGTATGTGTAGTTGTATGTATGAAACAACATACAGTCTGTGATACAAACCTGCACATACAAAAAACTTGCAACATTTCTGCATCCGACCCTTGTATATTCCGTTGTATATGCAATTGTATATCACATATACATACGACTCGACATACAAGGAAATGCCTTTGAATTTCAACTCTGCCTTTGTATGCATGCCCGCTAGGCCTGATTTAATAAAAATTGATGTCCAAGATTGTATGTTCTACTTTTTATGTCATGCAAAAGTCATATACATACAATCCCTCTGCCGTTCTCCTATGGATCCGACCACCATTTTAACCCGATTTGAACACCTTTTGACATCCATTGTTGTATCTACCTCATTGTATATTGAATATACAACATATACATACAAACTTTTACATACAAGAATGAAATTTGCGATGGAATATGCGATGCGCTACCACCTTTTCACACTCAGAAATGTACCTGAATGCCATGTACAAACCTGATATGCCTACAAAGATGCATACAACTAATTTTTCACTTTTTGAAGCCAATTTAACTCCATTTTTGGGTCCACCAATGTACATTTGAACCTGCGCATTAGATACAATCTAGAACATACAACGATACATGCAACCGTGGACCCCATCGCTGCATAGAGAATTTTTTGGACCTACATTTTTTTGATGTGGCGGGAAAAGGAGGCAACACAAGGTGAAGGGGGCTGATGACAAAACAATAGATACAATGCAGAAGGCTGAGGGAATTAGAATTTTGAGGGTTTAAATAAAAAGACCAATAGATTTTCAAGCTTGAATCCTAACCCTAAGTAGGCACTACCATTGGCTCTAACTGGGGACGTGCAGGCGCAAGGCTGCAGCGAGAGCAAGACCACCTCAGGACAGACCAAGCAAAATGCACAAAAGAAAAACCTTGAACACACAAGGAATGTACAGACTATTCACACCTAATTTACAATGTGCACAAAAGATATTCATTCATGAGAAATAAGTTTTAAGGAATTTACTGTGCACAGGTAATTCCAGTAGTTCACCATTTAGGGCCTGGAGGAAGTAGGAATCTTCTCCATGAGTATTGCTGATTTGATATGGGCCCATCCATAAGGGCTCAAATTTACCGTGCTTTCCCTTATTCTGGCTCTTTGCATTCCAAACAAGGACTAAGTTTCTTATCTGAAACTTCCTTTCTATAGCCCTTTTATCAAACAAATATTCTGTTGTTTCTTGATATTTGTCTTCTGTGCTTCTCTTCTAATTTCATCCAATGCAACCAATTGATTTATCCTCTCATTCATTGAGTCCTCAATCTCTTTATCATTTTCTTGTATGAATCTATAAATTGGCAAGAGATTATTCACAGGTAACTTAGCTGGTGTGCCATACACTAGCTCAAAAGGTGACCTTCCAATTGCTTTCTTCACTATTAGCCGGTCAGCCTATAGTACCATCTTTAGCTTTGAATCCCATGCCCTTTTGTTCTTGTCTACCGTCCTTTTGATGATTTTCATAAGGCTTCTATTACTTGATTCTGCCTGACCATTTCCTTGTGGATGATATGGTGATGCATATGACAAATTGATCCCATAGTTGTTGCAAAAATCAACAAACTCACCAGATCTGAAACACATGGCGTTGTCTGTGACCACTTTGACTAGCACTCCAAATCTGATAATAATGTGTTCCAAAATGAAATCCATCACCACCCTGCTTGTAGCTTTCTTAGTTGGAATGGCTTCAATCCATTTAGTAAAATAGTCAGTAGCGACCAAAATCCAACTATGTCCTCCACTTGATCTTTCTAAAATTTCCCCTATAAAATCAATTCCCCATTGCTGAAATGGAGCCTCCACAGTTACAGTTCAAAGGGGTAATACACCTTCATACTTAAGTTTTCCTGAGAACCTTTGATAGGAATCACATTTTCTTACCATCCTTTGTGCATCTGAGAAAAGGGTCGCCCACCAGTAGCCTACTCTAAGAGTTTTGTGAGCTATTGTCTTGGCAGTGCAGTGTCCACCACACACTCCTTTGTGCATGACACTTAAAATATCCATAGCTTGATTTTCATCCACACACCTAAGTAGTACACCATCAAGATTCTTCCAATATAATTCTCTTTGAATGATGATGTATTTGATAGCATGTAACTTTAAGGTCCTTTTTTTACTATTACTGAGATGGGAAGGACAATTCAAATTCTGTAAATAATACACAATATCCTTGTACCATCCAGATTCTGACATGTTAACAACTTCATCCTGAACTACATTTACCTGGCATGCCTCCAAATTTGATTGTGTCATCATCTTAGCCAAACCCTATCCCCTTACCCATTTTGTAATTTGTATCTTAATGTTGAACTCTTGTAACTTGTTAATCCACCTGCATCTTCTTCCTGTCACTTCCTGCTGAGTGAAAATATCCTTAACTACTGCATGGGGCATATATGCACTTATCTGAGATCCTACTAAGTATGGCCTAAAGCTTTTGACTACCCTAACCAATGTGTATGCCTGCTTTTCCATGATATCATATTTCAATTTGGCTACCTGCAATGACATGCTAAAGAAAGCAATAGGTTGTTCAAAACCATCTTCATTTTTCTATAATAAACATGCAACAATGGTGTGAAAAGAGGCAAATGAGAACAACTAAAGTGGCTTAGAAAAATCAAGAGATCTCAACATAGGAGCCACCTTTATAGCCTCTTTGATGTTCTGAAATGATCTAGTTGCTTCACTTTCCCATTTGATAGTTTCACCCTTCTTCAACATTTTAGAAATATCCTTTGTAATCTCTACAAATTTGGGAATGAATCTTCTAACAAAGTTAATCTGCCCAAAGAAAGACTAAATGCCTTTCACTGTTTTAGGAATTTGAATTCTGTCAATTGCAGCAACCCTTTCAAGATCAATCCTAACTCCATCCTTGGAAACAATGTGTCCCAATAGTTTTCCTTCTACTACCCCAAAAGTACATTTCTCCAATGCCCTAATAAAAATTTGATCTAGATGCATGCAATGTTGCTCCTCCTTTTTTGAATAAGTAGTTAAATCATCCTAATATACATCCAAAATTGAGTCAATCAATCCTACAAAAGCAACATCCATAGCCCTCTGAAATGTAGTACCTACATTTGTTAGTCCAAATGGCATTCTTACATATACATAACTCCCCCATGGAGTGGTGAAGGCAGTCTTGTATTGTTCAGATTCTTTTACCTTCACCTGATTATATCCTGAAAATCCATCCATCATGGATAAAAGCTCACAACCAGTTACCTTCTGCAGCATAGCCTCCATGTTAGGCAGTGGATAATTATCCTTTAAAGAAGATACATTCAAATTTCTGAAGTCCACACAAAGTCTTATATCACCATTTTTCTTTCTAACTGGGACAAGATTGGACACCCAAGTTGAGTGTCTGATAGGCACAATTATTCCAGCCTCCCTAAGCTTTACAAGCTCTTCTTGCATTTTTGGAGCCAAAATTGGGTTAATAGGTCTTTGTTTCTATCTGAATGGCTTAGCTCTAGGCTTCAAAGGAATCTCATGCTGGAATAAGTCTTCTCTATAAGATTTTAGGTCCTCATATGACCATGCAAAGACATGCTTATATTTTTTCAATAATGCAATCAACATACTCCTGATGTGTGGCTTGAGCTATTTGCCAATATATACCCTTTTGGGGGCATGGTGTGTCCCCAAGTTTATCTCCTCCAAGCCATCCTTGTTTGTAGGAGATGCCTTCATAACAAACCGGTCTCTATTGTCAAATGCTCTTTCTAAAGCAACTAGCCCTCTGGGGATTTTATTTGTTTTAAGTTGAATTACTTCTTTCCCCAAAAGAGTTTCTTTTCCATTCACAACTTCTACAAAGTTCTGAAAATCAATCTCCTAGTTCTCGTATTCATCTATGCAGTGTAGGAACTTCAACAAATCTCTATCATCATCAAACACCTTCCAACTGCATATATTATCTGGTACTGCAGGTCTAATTTTAACTTCAACATTTGTAACATCAGATATAGTGACATCATCTGGCCTTATGGGCACATTAGCTAAAACGTCTGCCATGACATTCTTTGATCTTTCTATCAAATTTATTGAAAAAGCATCAAATAATTTAATTGTTTCCCATACAACATGCTTATACTGTTTTAACCTTTTATTTTTTTAAGCATATTTATCTCACCTGGGAGACAATTAATTTTGAATCTCCAAAGACTTTTAGTATCTTAATCCCATGATTCAAAGCAACATGTAATCCTAGTAGTAGAGCTTCATATTCTAAAATATTATTTGTTCAGGCAAACTTTAACAGGAAAGAGAATTTTAGAAGCTTACCTGCTGGAGACAAAAACACAACTCCAGCACCAAAACCTTCCTTTGAACAAGCTCCATCAAAATACATAGTCCAGAGACCCTATTGGTCAAGTTCTTGAATGCAAAAATCTCTCCCTTCGGTTCCTCAATCATTTGAGACAATTCTGAAATTCTCATAGTTAGTATCCACAAAATAGATATGCTCTTCTGAATATTGATCTTCAACTATTTCTGGTGACCTCTCTTCTCTGACCAGATTGACATCTCTACCATTCATTGGGATCACAGCATATGATAAATCTAACTGCACACTTCCTCCAACCAATGCTGCCCATCTTCTTGACAACAGCATACCATACTGTGGCTTTATGTCAACTACTGTTATGTTCATTCTGTAAGTCTTTTCTGGATATGCTGCTAGCTTAAAATCCACATCCTTCATGATTCCTATAACTGGTACCTCCCTAGCATCCATCGCATAGCATTTTCCACATGCCTTATCTATTTTCAATCTAGCTTGTTGCATGATAGCCAGAGGCATAATATTTGTTGATGCTCCTAAGTCAAGCATACAATTCTTGATTACTTTTCCATTGATAACAAGGGAGACATAAAATGGTTCAACCTGCGAAGGGCATTTTGTCATTGTCACCCCCAGATAGACTTCAAGAATCTCATCCTCATCAATACACAAGGCTTGTTTCTTACCCTAAGTCTCAACATTCTGCTTGGCCTGACAAGCTACTCCTGAAATTAGGGACAATGCTTTATTCCTAAATTCTTCAACTTTCATCATCTCCATCAATGGAATAGAGACCTTTATCTGGGATAAAACCTGAGTTATGTCAAAGGGAGCATAATTTTGTATAACAGTTGTATCTTGAGCCGTGCTTTTATTCTTATCCTGAGCTGATCCAGCCTTAATTTTAATGGCCTTCTGACTGTCATCCATGACCTGGGAATTCTTATTTTGATCCTCATTTTGGGGAACTTCATTTTCTAGTATTTGAGAATCATGAATTATTTTTTTCTTAGAATTTTTCGTATTATTATTCCATCGTGTCTTATGTGGTTCAACCCCTTTATGATTATGCATTGGTTGATTCACAAAGGTGTCTTCTGGTTGACGTGGATCACCAACTTGAGCCTTACCTCTAATGTTATAGTTGCTCTTGACCCGAGCCATTGCTGCAGCTATGAGAGCTCTAATCTCTTCATCAGAAGGCCTTCTCAAGTTATTCAGAAAGATGCATGAGTCCTGAGCATAAGCATAGTTATCTTCATCATCCTCATCATAGGAAATCTACTGGCAGACCCAAGTCATATAATTTGTGCTTTCATCAGCATCATAAGAAGAATATTCCCCATTTGTGAACAACATATTGACACTATTGGAACTAGATATGTTAAATCAAATTTTTCAAAAAATCCTCACCTTGTATGCACTTCAAGATCCATTTGTGAAATTGTTTCCCTTGTTTTACCCTCATTCTCCCTTGGGTAGGCATCGTCATTCCATTCCTGTCTATTAATTAGTACGTCCATTTAAGACTTTTGCTTTTACCTTCATGTATTAAGAAGTTGTCAATATTGAACATTTGAGCTTGAACTTTCACATTGGTTCGAAGGGTTCATTGGTTGAATTGGTTCATTAGTTCAATCGCTTCATGGGTTCAATCAGTTCATTAGTTCAAACAGTTCACGGGTTCAATCGGTTCATTAGTTCAAATAGTTCATTGGTTAAATTGGTTCATTAGTTCAATCAGTTCATAGGTTCAATTGGTTCATTAGTTCAAACAGTTCACGGGTTCAATCGGTTCATTAGTTAAAACAATTCATTGGTTAAATCGGTTCATTAGTTCAGTCGGTTCATGGGTTTAATCGGTTCATTAGTTCAAATAGTTCATTGGTTAAATTGGTTCATTAGTTCAAACAGTTCATTAGTTCAATCGGTTCACTGGTTCAAACAGTTCATTGGTTCAAATGGTTCATTGGTTCAAGTGGTTCATTGATTCAATGGGTTCATTGGTTCAAATGGTTCATTGGTTCGAGTGGTTCATTGGTTCAAATGGTTCATTGGTTCGAATGGTTCATTGGTTCAAATGGTTCATTGGTTCAAATGGTTCATTGGTTCAAATGGTTCATTGGTTCAAATGGTTCATTGGTTCGAGTTGTTCATTGGTTTGAATGGTTCATTGGTTCGAGTGGTTCATTAGTTCAAATGGTTCATTGGTTCAAGTGGTTCATTGGCTGGAATGAGTTCAACAGTTCGTTGGGTTCATAAGTACATACTGCTTGTTAATATCGGTAAGAAAAAGTTAGTCAGGACAAAATCTTCACACCATGCCAATCTTATACTCTCACCGACAAATTTATATCAGATTGATACATGAGATCAGAGTAAGTTTTAAAGATCACCTCGACAGTATAAGCTATACCAATCAATGAAGTTGTTAAAAGAGCCTCACCAAGCATACAAAGAATTGTCGGTGAAAGAGGTGAATCAGGATAAAGCCTGCTAGTTTCACCGACACGATAGTCACAACGATGTCGGGGACATGTTGTGAAAGGTCTTGCCGATGCAAAATACAGAACCCTAAAAATGACATTTAAATCTAAATGGTTAATATATTGTTCTGATGTTTGAAGTATGGATTTTTGCAGGATATACACAGCGGGGATCAAACTATAAAACACCCAAAGGATCTCAAGGAACTAAATAAAATATTGATAAGGGAAGTAATTACTTAAGTAAATAAATTTGTTTAAATAAATTTGTTTGGATTTTTTGATCAAACATTAATTTGTGTTTTATCTAGATTTTTTATGAGCAATAAAGAAGCCCTCGAAAGATATTAAGAAGAATTGCAGTTGAAGATCCTTGTTTGATACTGAAATGGTTATCCATCTGATGATTAAGATGAGTATTAATTTTAACTAAACTTGTTTATTAAGACAAATATTGTTGTTCAGTTATCAACTGCCACAACTATTGTAACTAGTCTAAAGCTTGTATGCCACTCTTTATAAGAGATGACCAAGACCAGAGAAAATTATTAGAAGATAGATAGAATAGGAGGAGATTACAAAACAGAATAGGGGATACTATAGATTAGATTTGAACAGCAATGCTAATTCATTTTTAATATATTTTATTTATGATAGATCATGTGCAAGCATTCTCTGATGAAGTCAAGTTTGTAAGCATGAAGCAGTAACTGCAAGATTTCAGTATCAATTATCTATTAAATTTATTCAATTATATGACTGTCTCCTTTCAAAGTTTTCTCTGTTATTCAATTTGAGTTATCAAGTATACCTTCAAGTTGTCTATACACATTTGTTGTTATAGTGTGATAAGATTAATTGGTTTCTATTTTTAGAATTAAATCCTTTAAATCTGTCACAGTAACTTAGAAGACATTGTCATGGATTTGTAAGAAGAGTCATATAGTTAGGGTTTGTATTCTATCTCCAATTTTTTGATAAAATTGTTACAATTGCAGTATTACTCTAATAGGTTCCTTCAATTAGGGATTAAATCCATTTAGATGAATGTAGGTAATATTTCATCAATTGGATATATGTAAGTATGGAATACTAACTATTTCCTTGTAGGGTTGTACAAGTTACATACCTATTTTTTTATGCCAGATAGTTTGAGTTCTTACCAAACAAACAATCATTTATTTCATGATCATACTGACTCTATATTCAATAAGGCACTAGTTTGGTATTTTCATTATCACTTATACAAATTCATTTTAGATTTACTTAGTTAGATTGCATTATTGTTTTAGATTTTCAATTTAGATTATTTTTAGAATTAAATTGCTATCTTTTTTATCTATTTTATAATTTGTGCCATTATAAATAGTTAGATTAATTCTAATTAAAGTAGTAATCATCTCTTTATCTACTTTATTAATTAGAGGTTTACCCGCCTAGGTCTGGCAGAGCCTGAAGTGAAGGGGGTTTAGCCATATCTAACCTGTGTCAGTTAGCCAAAAATGTCAAGAGAGCCTGGCACCCTCTTAGGGTTAACGACCTGCATTTTTGAGACCTAATAGAATTGCTGACTCTGCTGGGGAATCAATCCTAAATTTTGGTTAAAGATCATTTTAGAGTCAGAGAATTAAAAGGCATAATTCTACTGGTGGAAGGAAAAACCTAGAAAACTGATTAGTCCTCTAAATAGAGGTGGTGACTCTACACAAAACTTAGATTGGTTTTCTGATAAAATTGTCATAGTGGATGGTAGGAGATCTAAAGTTGATGGTAAAAAATTGCAATCATCCCCACCTTTAAGGCCTCCTACTAAGAAGATTGGGATATCAAGTCAGTCTCATAGTAATAATAACCAAATCCCTCCAGAGAATACAAGTCCTCTTGGCCAAAATTATACAATATATACTTTCTCGTTCCATGCTGAAGGTGATAATCCCAAGACACCAATAGATAATCATAATGATGTTTTCAATCGGGAAGCACAGCCACAAAGGACAGATGAGATAGAAAATCAAGATGAAGAAAATTATGAACATACAAGTGATCAAGCTATCATAGATTATGACTGTATGACTGATCAAGAACTTGCTATACATTTAGAATATCAAGAACAAAGACTCCAAAATAGACAACAAATGATACAAAGAGCTGAAGAAATCAATAAACAAATGGCCCTTTTAAATCTTTAGGCACGAAATTCAACTAAGTATGTGCCCCCACACAAAAACAATAATAGTATTAATCAGCATGGAATGCCTCAAAATACTATAGCTATTGGAAACACTAGGGTACCCCATAATACATGCAATAATTTTTCTTAGCAAAATAGGCAAATACCTAGACCTCCACTTGTAAATACTGGGAATGTTCACCAACAGCATCCACCACTAGGGCATAGACTTAACAATCAACAACCACGACCTCCTCCACAACAAAATGTGTATCATCAACACCATGTCCAACCCAATATGTATCCACAACCTCCATTTGGATACTGGTATTATCCACCATACCCTAACATGCCACCTCCAAATCCTATGAGTATGGCTAGACAATTTGACTTGACTGGATATCAACTATATCCTTACCCCATGGATAAAAGTTGGAGGAACAATGTGCCTAAGTTTACAGGAAGTAGTGACTTGACTGTTGAAGATCATATCAAACAATTCAATGCTTTTATACAGGACATTGGTAATGAATATGAAGATATAAAAATGAAACTGTTTATGATATCTCTTACTAATGAAGCAAGAGACTAGGTAAATAGCTTACCAACCGCTTCAATATATTCCTTAAGAGACTTTCACAATCAATTTTTAGAACAATTCAGAAATCAATGTGCCCCAAAATTTGCTCTTCATGAACTAATAACTATTCAAAAGTATCAAAATGAACAGGTGTATGATTTTAATTTGAGATTCACTAAACTGTTTAATAAGGTCCCACAAGAATCCAAATTGAACAACCAAGCAGCCCTTAGCATTTACTTGAAAGCATTTGACCTGAAAACAGGTTATGAACTCAGGGGCAAAAGTCCTAGAACTTTGGCAGAAGCACAAAAAATGGCTCTCACTATTGAAAACAATAAAAAGGCTGCTGGGATGATCAGAAAAAGAGATAATATAAGAGTCCCTCAAAATCCTAATCCTCCTACAAACAAGCAAGAATACTCGCATAAGAGTGAAAGACCAAGACTCCATGATATGCCATATCATATGAATTGGAAACATGGAAAGCCCGTGGATACTAACAAGAGACATAATTATGGAAAAGACACTCCCGACCCTTTGAAGAAAAGTGGAGTCCATATGATAGAAAATAGTCCATGGTGTATGCCAAGTAATTTTCCACTCTCCTAATTATTGTGTGGTAGCATAATCAATACAAAAAGATCAAGTATCTTATAATCCTGAGATGGATCATCATACTATAAATATATTGGGTGTCACACCTTTCACTATTGAAGAGGACTATTTGTCTAGCGAGGAAGCAGGGTATGAATATGATGTAGGAGAACAAGAAATATTTTCTGAACATGAAGAAGACTTAGGAAATTGTGGATACGATCTCAACGCAGCACAAAGTTACAATTGGTGAAAACCTTATGAGGAAGAGAGAAAAGATTTAAAAATGGTTGCGGTAGAACAAGCCAAGGGTAGTTACAACCTGAGAAACAAAACAATCAATACTGAATAAGGAACTCCCCAAAGTATATTTATAAAAAATTAGACTGCCAGTAAAAATGATAAAAGTAAAGCTGAGAAAACACCTCATGATACACCTCCTGTTGACACACCAAACAAAAAGAAGGACGGCACAAAAACTGAGGAAAAGTGGTAAACAAAAGTTGAGAGGTTGGAAGTAAACATAAATCCCTCATTTGATATTGCTCAAGCTGTTTCTCAAATGAAAGTATCTGTTCCACTTCTAGAAATGATGAAGGTGGAAAAATATAAAAATATAGCGGTGAAGATGATATCAAATGTATCAGACAAAAGACCCAAACAACATAGTTCTAAAATAAATGCACAATAGGAATCTATCAAAATACCTGAGGTATACTTGGGTGAAACATTAATGAAAAATCCATCTCAAGTAGATCCATTCTATATTACCTTGTTGATAAATAACAAATTAGTCAGGAATTGTATGCTTGATTCAGGAGCAGCAGTAAACATAATGTCCATGGCTGTTATGAAAGAGTTAGGAATGTGGGTGGATACTACATTCGGTAAATGTTATGCAATGGATAACGGATCTGTCCCTGTTGTTGGAATCATGAAAGATGTTGAGATAAAATTAGCATCTCATCCTGAAGCCTCTTATAAAATTGACATCATTGTGGTAGATATCCCACCTAACTATGGAATGCTGTTATCTAGACAATGGACTACCATGGTAGGGGGAAGTGTACAATTAGATTTATCTTATGCTACTATCCCATTGGGAACACAGGCAGTTATACTATATAGGGAGCCAAGGTATGAAGACATTATAGAGAAAATTAATCCAAATCAAATGACTTGTTTTTGTGACACAGACTTTAGCACATTCAGGGTGGAAGAACAGTCTAAATTGCATAATACAGACCCAATTTACTACGAAGCCAAAATGGATGAAAATGAAGTATGGACCATATATTTTGATGGCGCGTGTAGTAAGGCAGGAAATGGAGCCGGGGTGTTGTTTATATCACCATCAGGAAAAACATTCAAATATTCTTTTTCTCTAAATTTTGAGTGCACAAATAACGTAGCTGAATATGAAGCACTTTTAATTGGGCTAAAAATCACTAGAAAACACAAAATCAAATTGTTATCAGTGTATGGAGATTTTGAAATGATTATTTCACAAGTCAAGGGTAAATATTCCTCAAAAAACAAAAGACTGAAACAATACAGAAATGTAGTTCTAGATGATATAGAATTGTTTGATGCTTTTTCAATAAGTTGGATAGATAGGTCAAAAAATATAACGACTGACTTCCTTGCAAACATAGATTTGAAGAGGGATGATATTACCTTGACAGGTATTTTAGAAGTCGAGCTCAAAACTAAACCAACTATCCTAGAACACATATACAACTGGCAGGTTTTTAATAGTGATGCTGATTTACTTATATTTTTGCACTGTATAGATCAGTATGAGAATCAAGAGATTGATCTTAATGCTTTTATTGAGAAGATTGATGGCAAAGAGACTTTATTTGGCAAAGAAATTGTTCAACTTGGTGGTGCCTGCATAAGCAATCAGGTTTTAAGCATTTAAATATGCAGGCACCTTCCAAAAATTCAAAAAAATTTCTAACACTTTCAGCCTCTACAATTGAAAAAATGCCAAAATCAGTTAAGGTGCGAGTGTCTTTGTATATACAAGGGTGTTTGTATGTACATGCATGTCGAATATGCATTCGCGGGTCAGAAATCTCTATCGCCCTTTGAAAAAATTAGTTTGATGCATTTCTGAATGCATATCGGGCTTAGAATGTGCATATACAAGGGGGAATCTTTCGCAGATTCCTGAGAATATTCCTACTTTGTATATCAAGTTGCATGTAGAGATACAAAGGAAAAATATACAAGGGTGGCGGACATGCTTTTGCTACAGTGCGATGTACAAGTTGTCTTGTATATCGAGCTACATACAAAGCCGCCAGCATGCATTTCAAACATACAAACAAATATACATTCGGGCACGCATACAAAGAAAAGATACATTGTAGGCATATTCCAGGAAAGATTCCTTGTTTGTATATACAGGAGCAAATGTATGCTTGTGTTTAGATGCATTCCTAGAATATTCTGTTGCATATTCAGCAGTTGTATATGAGGGTTTGCATATTTTTGTTTGTATGTTTGCACATACAAAGGTGCAAATATACATTTGCTACAGTGCCGCAGGGGAGACACAAGTGATGGGGCCCACCAGTTGTATGTGCATTTGTTTGTATGTTTGCACATACAAGCCAATATACAATTAAGAAATATACATTCTGGACCCGATTGAAAATCAAATGCAGTGAATAATGTTTCAGGTCCGCAGCATGTATATTGGGCGCTCGTATGTGCCAATGTACATTCGAAAGATACAAGGGTTAAGATGCGAGCCGGATTTCAAAGCAACTTTAGCATGCCTCATTAAAATTTGAAATCTGCCTTGTATGTATGAGGCAAATGTACATACACATATATAAGGAAATATGCAGGAAAATAGGATACAAGCCGGACCCGAATTGAATTTCAGTTTGTTCTAAACAGGTTTGAGGTCCGCCTTGTATATCAAATAGATGTATATGCATTTTGCATATACAAGGGATTTTTGAAGGGTGAACAGTGGCGATTGTATGTGTATCTGTTCTTGCATATATAAGGGCAAAATGGCAAAATAGTGAATGGAAAAGTCAGCGATAGAGGAAAAAGCCACCTACGTGGCGCGATATCATTGGCTCTTGGCTTTTCTGCAAGTTTTTGAGCTGTTGGATCTTAGCGATGAGGGGAGATCGACAGCCCTGTTTTGAATGCTTGACAAAGGAAGGATTTTTTGTGTGTCTGCACCAATTTGAGCGGGAAAGGCTTCATAGACAAGCAGAACTGCAATGGCTGCGGGTAGCTAAGCATTAATGGCATTTTTCAGATGCATCGATGGATGAAATGACAGATGAACTACTAGATTTAAGAGAAAATCTTTAGGCGGTAGTGCAGATCTTGATTCCCACCTACTCCTTCCTCTTTGTCCCTCTGTCACATTCAATTTTAACGGCCATTTCTCATGCGTTGTATCTGGCAAAATTTTGACTTGCCATGTAATTAATTTGATGAGTACATAGTCTTGGTATAAAGGCCAAACTGTGTTACTCATTGTGGTTGTTGAAGACTTGGGTATTTTTGTGTGAATAACAAAATACAGAGCATTTCATGTCTATTTTATCTCTGTGGAGTTTATGTGTTGCATCTAAGTTACATCTTGCACATATGTTCAGTTTTAGTGTTAATGTTATATGAAAAATGCATTATTGCATGTGTTTATCTATCTGTCTCCATTTGTTGTATGCATTTTCTTCTTTTGAATCTGGTTGCTAAGGGTTTCTCAGATTCTAGGGTATAGTCTTGCTGTACCACATGCTTAATCTGTAACTTCCATTCAAGGAGTGGATTAAATTGTTTTAGGTTAAAGTGTGGAGAAGATTATATGTCATCTGGGATATTCATAAGTAGAGACAGTTAAATACCCATTCTTGGGTGATGTTTGTAAGGCAAGCATTAATCTAACCCCTTGAAATTTGAATGCCAATTGCAAGCCACTCTCATGTATACGTCTATGTGACTCCTTGCCCTAAGATAGGCACCGGTTTGCCCTTGTGAAGTAGTTATGATCCAAACCCCCTGTCTTGCATCCAAACCATCAAACCAATCATTCCATATTTCCAACCTATTAGTTGTAGGAGTAGGATTAGGAACCCCTACATACTCTCATACCTAACCAGTCATATATGTCCAAGAAAGTTGCCAAACTTGTGATCTATCATTTAGATCTTGGTCCATGCATGAGAGTATTCTACCTGTTATTACAAAGTTAAATCTTTCTGTCATTTGGAGAGTAAATGTTACATCTTTATCAAATAGGGACACCCCCTTGGTGCGGCAGAACCAGAAGTGAAGGGGAGGCAGCTCACACAACCTCCTATATTTGTTGGTCGAATCTACCTGTACATTGGAACTGACAAACCCACTACTAATTCGGAAATAAATACCAACAAGATGGCGACTCCATTGGGGAAGTGATTTGAAAGTGTTATCCTGTAATCTCTGGTGAAGTTTTACCCTCCTAAGTCGCAACAAAGATGGTGACTCTACTGGGGACAAGAGTCAAATAGTGTGAAATCATTACTACATATCCAGTTCTTTCATGTGAATATGGTGCTCTGTTGGTGGAATGAACTTAGAAAAATATTTGATGAGCTTTTAGTTATTTGAAAATTTTATCCTCTCTGGAGAGGTGGCGACTCTGCAAAAGTTTTTAAGTGCACATGAAAGGCTGATGTAGGTTATTGTGATAAAAGAATGTTTTGTTCAAATTGCAACATCTAGATGAGAAAAGGTACTTGGTTTCCTCCCACTTGTATTTGTTGTTTTATTGTATAAGTTAGATGACAGGGGAAGCCTTAGGTCTTAGGCAGACAAAGGATGTCTAAGAGTGAGATTTATATGAATCCAAATATGTATTCACCCATACTCAGTCATGAGGGGGATGAAATGTTGAGTAAAAGAATGGAAGAGATAAAAAATAGGTTGATATACTTAGAGTCTCGGCAAGCTCAGTTAAATAGTAATAACCCTATTATGTTTACCAGTCAGAAGGCTAAACCTCTTGCCAGCCCTTTTGATCCTTTGTATGACCAACTAGATTTGTCATGGGTTGACTATAAAATTGAAAGTATGCCTACCCAAGTGTACAATCAGATGCCTAGATTTAGTGGAGACAGTGTGTGTGATGGGGGTGCACATATCCAAAATTTTCACAGTTTTATGGAGAAACACTCATTTAGAGATGAGGATATGTGGATGAGGTTTTTTGTTAGATCCTTTGATGCAAAAGCTAGAGATTGGTATTTGAGCTTTCCAAAGAGATCCTTTACCTGTTGGGATGAACTTGCTGACTGTTTCAAAGAAGAATTTGCAAGAGAACCTACTGATCTTGTTGCAAGATTAATGGAAATCAGAAAACAAGATAAAGAGCCCTGTATTGATTTTAGTCATAGATTTGCAGTAGCCCTTTCACAAATCCCAAAAGTCTTTAGACCTAATATTTCAGCTTGTGTTGGCATATATTTTGAAGCTTTTGAGAAGGGCTCTAGTGCATTGTTGAGGGAATTCAAGATAACAAGTATATAGATGGCATACAAGTTTATAGAATACATAGAAAAAATAAGGAATGAACACATGCTAAATTCCCTACCCACACGATTTGGTATAAATAATAGTTGTATAGCTGTAAATGACCAACTGATCATGGCATCATGTGAGGATAAATGTGAAAATGAAAGCATAGAGGTTGAGACTGTTGTATTTGAACATAATGCTAATAACAATGCTCAACTGGATTATTCACCAGTTGAGGATGCCAATGAAAGGATCAGTGATGACTCCCAAGTTGAGGTTGAGGTGTCTGGTTCTGAAAATAATGATGAGGTTATGGACAGAAATGAACATCTGTTTGAATGGATTTGTGGAGATGATTGTGAGTATTGTGCTCAAGATAGAGAAGAAATAAGCAAACAGAGGAACAATCCCATGTTTGAAATACTACCTTTTATTCAGACACATGGAGATGATGAAGAGCAATCAGGGATTGAAACAAGTGCTATTGCAGAGCATGATTGTTCTTTATTTGATTATAGTTTTGCTTATGATACACAGGTTGATACTCCTCCACATAAGGAATTCATTGGAAATGAAAAAGCATGTTCTGCTGCCCATGAACTAGTGGCATACCATAATGAAGCTGAAACACCTGGATCACCCATTTTTGACAAATATGATGATGAGGATTTGTTTGAGTATGGTGGGAATCTAGGCACTGATGTTGATATGGATTCTAGTTCTCATCCTAATGAAAGAGAAACCAACATACATCACGAAAACTGCTGCAAAGAGATGCCAGAGCCTGATCTTTTCCAGCATGGTGCAGCTGATGGTTGTGTGCATGATGTGCACAACTATGAATTTGAAAGCTTTTTCTTTGATATGCCAGCTTGTGATAAGATGAGCCCTGATGTTCCTAGCTGCATGATGGACTTTGAGTGCTTTAAGTTTTTAGTCCAGCTAGGAGATCATTTTGCAATGCATAATGTTGATACAGATGATAACATGTGTTATATTTCATTTGAATATGCATTGTTTGATAAATATTGCATTCACATGTTACCTGATGTTGAAGGTTGTTTGCATAAGGTTGAGAGGAGCTAGCTCAATGAGATAATTGTATATGCAAATGACAAGGTTTGTTTGTAGTCAGATCATGGTAGCTTCTTTAGGCCTGATCCAGTGATATCAGATAAAAACAAGGTATTTGACAAAGGAAGATACAGGTTTTTCCTCTCTTGGTGGCCTTAGGCCACCAAGTGTGATTGGTGATGCAGATTGGTGCAGTATTTGATTCTGTGCCCAATGGATAAGGACTGGTCTACATCCCAGAGATCTGTGGTTCTCGCCATGCCTGCAAGAGGCATGCATCCCCAGATAGAGCCATTGGTGGTGCCTGCATAAGCAATCAGGTTTTAGCATTTAAATATGCAGGCACCTTCCAAAAATTCAAAAAAATTCTAACACTTTCATCCTCTGCAGTTGAAAAAATGCCAAAATCAGTTAAGGTGTGAGTGTCTTTGTATATACAAGGGTGTTTGTATGTACATGCATGTCGAATATGCATTGGCGGCTCAAAAATCTCTATCGTTCTTTGAAAAAATTAGTTTGATGCATTTCTGAATGCATATCGGGCTTAGAATGTGCATCTACAAGGGGGAATCTTTTGCAGATTCCTAGGAATATTCCTGCTTTGTATATTAGGTTGCATGTAGAGCTATAAAGGAAAAATGTACAAGGGTGGCAGACATGCTTCTGCTATAGTGCGATGTACAAGTTGTCTTGTATATCGAGCTACATACAAAGCCGCCAGCATGCATTTCAAACATACAAACAAATAAACATTCAGGCGTGCATACAAAGAAAAGATACATTGCAGGCATATTCCAAGAAAGATTCCTTGTTTGTATATGCAGTAGTGAATGTATGCTTGTGTTTAGATGCATTCCTAGAATATTCTGTTGCATATTCTGTAGTTGTATATGAGGGTTTGCATATTTGTGTTTGTATGTTTGCACATACAAAGGTGCAAATATACATTTTCTACAGTGCCGCAGGGGAGACACAAGTGATGGGGCCCACCAGTTGTATGTGTATTCGTTTGTATGTTTGCACATACAAAGCCAATATACAATGAAGAAATATACATTCTAGACCCGATTGAAAATCAAATGCAGTGAATAATGTTTCAGGTCTGCAACATGTATATTGGGTGCTTATATGTGCCAATGTACATTCGAAAGATACAAGAGTTAAGATGCAAGCTCGATTTCAAAGCAACTTCAGCATGCCTCATTAAAATTTAAAATTTGCCTTGTATGTATGAGGCAAATGTACATACACATATACAAGGAAATATGCAGGAAAACAGGATACAAGCTAGACTCGAATTGAATTTTAATTTGTTCTAAATAGGTTTGGGGTCCGCCTTGTATATCAAATAGATGTATATGCATTTTGCATATACAAGGGATTTTTGAAGGGTGAACAGTGGCGATTGTATATGCATCCGTTCTTGCATATATAAGGGCGAAATAGAAAAATAGTGAATGGAAAAGTTAGTGATAGAGGAAAAAGCCACCTATGTGGTGCGATATCATTGACTCTTGGCTTTTCTACAAGTTTTTGAGCCATTGGATCTCAGTGATGGGGGGAGATCGATGGCCCTATTTTGAATGCTTGACAAAGGAAGGACTTTCTGTGTGTCTGCACCAATTTGAGCAGGAAAGGCTTCATAGACAAGTGAAACTGCAATGGCTGTGGGTAGCTAAGCATTAATGGCATTTTTCAGATGCATCGATGGCTGAAATGACAGATGAACTACCAGATTTAAGAGAAAATCTTCAAGTGGCAGTGCAGATCCTGATTCCCACCTACTCCTTCCTCTTTGTTCCTCTGCTGCATTCAATTTTAAGCGCCATTTCTCATGTGCTGTATCTAGAAAAATTTTGACTTGCCATGTAATTAATTTGATGAGTACATAGTCTTGGTATAAAGGCCAAACTATGTTACTCATTGTGGTTGTTGAAGACTTGGACATTTTTGTGTGAATAATGAAATACAGAGGATTTCATGTATGTTTTATCTCTGTGGAGTTTATGTGTTGCATCTAAGTTGTATCTTGCACATATGTTCAGTTTTAGTGTTAATATTATATGAAAAATGCATTATTGCATGTGTTTATCTGTCTGTCTCCATTTGTTGTATGCATTTTCTTCTTTTAAATCTAGTTACTAAGGGTTTCTCTAATTCTAGGGTATAGTCTTGTTGTACCACATGCTTAATATGTAACTTCCATTCAAGGAGTGGATTAAATTGTTTTAGGTTACAGTATGGAGAAGATTGTATGTCAGCTAGGATATTCATAAGGAGCGATAGTTAAATACCCATTCTTGGGTGATGTTTGTAAGGAAAGCATTAATCTAACCCCTTGAAATTCAAATTCTAGTTGCAAACCACTCTCATGTATACATCTATGCGAGTCGTTGCCCTGAGATAGGCACCAGTCTACCCTTTTGAAGTAGTTATGATCCAAACCCCCTGTCTTGCATCTAAACCATCAAACAAATCATTCCATATTTCCAACCTGTTAGTTGTAGGAGTAGGATTATGAACCCCTACATACTCTCATACCTAACCAGTCATATATGTCCAAGAAAGTTGCCAAACTTGTGATCTATCATTTAGATCTTGGTCCATGCATGAGAGTATTCTGCCTGTTATTACAAAGTTAAATCTTTCTGTCATTTGGAGTTACATCTTTATCAAATAGGGATGCCCCCTTGGTGCGGCAGAACCAGAAGTGAAGGGGAGGCAGCTCATGCAACCTCCCATATTCATTGGCTGAATCTGCCTATGCATTGGAACTAGCAAACCCACTGCTGATTCAGAAATAAATACCAACACAACTTAAAACCAATAAAATTCCATAAGGTTTAGTAGCATTAGAGAGAATTTTTGATGCGAATGATCGATCCATTTCCAAAGAAGTGACAATAAAGGAGGATGATGTGGAAGAAATAAATTTGGGAACTGAATTGTCACCTAAAAAGGTCTACATTGGAAAGAAAATAACCCTTCAGAAGCATGTTAATTACATTATTGAGAAAATATAAACATGTATTTGCCTAGTCCTATGATGATCTTAAAGCATATAGGGAAGATTTGTTCCAACATGAAATCCCACTGAAGCCAGATGCTAAGCCTTATAGACAAAAGCAAAGACCCTTCAACTCGGTGTTAGAACCAAAGATGTATGAGGAACTTATAAAACGCAGGGAAGCTGGCATAATTAAACCTATTAGGCATTCATCATGGGTCTCAAATTTAGTTCATGTTATGAAGAAGAATGGGGATATTAGACTTTGTGTTGACTTTATAAACTTAAACATATCCTCCCTCAAAGATAATTATCCATTGGCTAACATGGAAAATTTGTTGCAGAGAGTTACTGGCTATGAGTTATTATCCATGATGGATGGGTTCTCCAGATACAATCAAGTAAAGGTTAAAGAATCTGAACAATACAAAACAACCTTTACAACCCCATGGGGAACTTATGTATATGTAAGAATGCCATTTGGCCTTACAAATGCTGGAGCCACATTCCAGAGGGCAATGGACGTTGCTTTTGCAGGTCTAATAAATGATATCATGGATGTATACCAGGATGACCTTACTGCATACTCAAAAAAGGATGAGGATCATGTGAATCACCTTGAGAAGATATTTATTAGAGCATTAGAATACAGTGTTTCCTTGAACCCCAAGAAATGTAAATTTGTAGTCACAGAAGGGAAATTACTTAGGCACATAATATCCAAAGATGGAGTTAGGATTGATCCCAAGAGAATAGAGGCAATAGACAAAGTTCCTATTCCAAAAATAGTCAAGGCTATACAATCATTCTTTGGACAAATAAACTTTGTGAGAAGGTTTATACCAAACTTTGCATAAATAATTAACCCTATATCTAGAATGTTGAAGAAAAATGCAAAGGTTAATTGGACAGATGAATTCATAGAAGCTTTTGCATCCATAAAAAGAGTAATTAAAGAATCTCCAGTGCTAAAGTCTCCTAATTTTAGTAAACCTTTCCAGATTTTTTCTTTTGCATCTTTTCATATAGTAGCAGCAGTTATGTTACAAAAGAATAATGAGGGTTATGAGCAGCCTATTTCTTTTTTCAGTAAATCACTCCAACATGCGGAACTTAACTATGATATCATAGAGAAACAAGCTTATGCATTGGTGAAAGTTGTCAAGGCATTTAGACCTTACCTGGTTGGGGCTAAAGTGATAGATTATGTACCAAATGCAGTAGTCAAAGATGTGTTCATGCAGAGTGAAGTAACTGGGAAGAGATGTAGATGGATAAATCAACTTTAAGAATTTGATATAGAAATTCAAATCACAAAGCTAGTAAGGGGACAAGGGCTAGCAAAATTAATGATTGAAACAAATCTTGAGGCTGCCCAAGTATGTAATATTGAAAACAAAGAGGAAATGATAACAAGTATTGAAAAAATTCCTTGGTATACTGACATAGTATATTACCTCAAGCACATGAAATGCCCTAACAGATTTGATGATAATAAGAAAAGGACTCTAAAATTACATGCTTCTAAATATGTGCTTATAGAAGGAGATCTTTTTTGGAAAATAATGATGGTGTCTTATTGTTTTATCTAGATGAAGAACAAGCAAAATCTGCCTTACAAGAGATGCATCAGGGAGTCTGTGGTGGTCATTTCTTAGCTAAAACCACAGCACACAAGATATTAAGGGCTAGATACTATTGGCCCAAGGTTTTCAATGATGCATACAGTTTTACTAGGAAGTGTGAGGCCTATCAGAGATTCTCAGGAAAGCTAAAGTACCAAGGGGCATTACCCTTGAGACCTATGCAAGTTGATGCCCTGTTTCACCAATGGGGAATTGACTTTATAGGACATATTATGGAGAAATCAAGTGGTGCTCATAAATGGATATTAGTAGCCACTGACTATTTCACTAAATGGGTAGAAGCAGTGCCCACTAAACAAGCAACCAACAAGGTTGTGATCAACTTCCTATTGGAAAACATTTTAACTAGATTTGGGGTACCTTTGAGGCTCATAACTAACAATGGAATGTGTTTTAGATCGGATGAGTTTAAAATTTTTTGTAAATCTTATTGTATTATGATCTCATATTCTTCTCCCTACCACCCACAAGGTAATGGGCAAGCTAAGTCTAGGAATAAAAGTATCTTGAAGATTATAAAAAGAATGCTGGATAATAACAAGAAACCCTGGGACTCTAAGTTGAGACTGCCATTATGGACTGATAGGATCACAATAAAGAAAGCAATTGGAAAATCACCATTTGAATTATTATATGGAGCTCATGCCAGACTCCCAATACACAACTTGCTCCCAGTGTGTAAGTTTATCCTCCATGAGGATTGGGATGTCCCAGAACCGATGGAGGAAAGGCTAGAATAGTTAATGAAATTAAATAAAATTAGGAAACAAGCAATGCAACAAAATAAAAAAATACAGATGCAAATGAAATACCTATATGATAAAAAGGCTAAAGTTAGAAAATTTGAGGTAGGTGACATAATGCTTATTTGGAATGTCAGAAATCAAGAAAAAGGGAAGCATGGAAAATTCGATGCCCTATGGATTGGACCTTTTGTCATCAATGGTAAGGCAGGGGAGGATTCATATCATGTACAGAACATGTCTGGTGAGGAGCAAGAACTGCCAGTACATGAGCAATTTTTGAAACATTTTTTCTCTTAAAAGGAACTCGAGAGAAAAGAATTGCTAGTGCATGGACAATTCTGGTTAAACTCTCCAAATGGTTTTTTCCATGCATGGTAGTTTAGAAGAGTTAAATAACTTGCTTAAAGATCTCTCTTATCAAGAAATAAAAACTTTTCATAAAGCGATAACCCAGGATCTTCACCCTTCATAGTTCACCCATAGTAAAATGAAGAAGGCATCAGTCTACTCCTCTAGAAATTTGGGATCTTGCTATACCCACAAGGGGCATACATCCTCAGATAGAGCCTATGCTGGAACTAGATATGTTAAATCATTTTTTTCAAAAAATCCTCACCTTGTATGCACTTCGAGATCCGTTTGCGAAATTGTTGGCCTTGTTTTACTGTCATAATTCTCCCTTGGGTAGGCATCGTCATTCCATTCTTGTCTATTAATTAGTACATCCATTTAAGTCTTTTGCTTTTACCTTCATGTATTAAGAAATTGTTAGTATTGAACCTCCGAGCTTGAATTTTCACATTGGTTCAAAGGGTTCATTGGTTGAATTGGTTCATTAGTTCAATCAGTTCACGAGTTCAATCGGTTCATTAGTTCAAACAGTTCACGGATTCAATTGGTTCATTGGTTAAATCAGTTCATTAGTTCAATCGGTTCATGGGTTCAATCGGTTCATTAGTTCAAACAGTTCACGGGTTCAATTGGTTCATTAGTTCAAACAATTCATTGGTTAAATCAGTTCATTAGTTCAATCGGTTCACGGGTTCAATTGGTTCATTAGTTCAAACAGTTCATTGGTTTAATCGGTTCATTAGTTCAAATAGTTCATTAGTTCAATTAGTTCACTGGTTCAAATAGTTCATTGGTTCAAATGGTTCATTGGTTCAAGTGGTTCATTGATTCAATGGGTTCATTGGTTCAAATGGTTCATTGGTTCGAGTGGTTCATTGGTTCGAATGGTTTATTGGTTCGAATGGTTCATTGGTTCGAATGGTTCATTGGTTCAAATGGTTCATTGGTTCGAATGGTTCATTGGTTCGAGTGGTTCATTGGTTCAAATGGTTCATTGGTTCAAGTGGTTCATTGGTTTGAATGAGTTCAATGGTTCGTCAGGTTCATAAGTACATACTGCTTGTTAATATTGGTAAGAGTAAGTTAGTCGAGACAGAATCTTCACACCATGCCGATCTTATACTCTCACCGACAAATTTATATTAGACTGATACATGCGATCGGAGTAAGTTTTAAAGATCACCTCGACGGTATAAGCTATACCGATCAATGAAGTTGTTAAAAGAGTCTCACCAAGTGTACAAAGAAATGTCGGTGAAAGAGATGAATCGGGATAAAGCCTGCCATTTTCACCAACATGATAGTCACAACGATGTCGGGGACATGTTGTGAAAGGTCCTACCAACACAAAATGCAAAAACCCTAAAAACAACATTTAAATCTGAATGGTTAATATATTCTTCTGATGTTTGATGTATGGCTTTTTACAGGATATACACATTAGGGATCAAACTATAAAACACCCAAAGGATCTCGAGGAACTAAATAAAATATCGATAAGGGAAGTAATCACTTAAGTAAATAAATTTGTTTGGATTGTTTGATTAGACATTAATTTGTGTTTTATCTAGATTTTTTAGGAGTAATAAAGAAGCCATCGAAAGATATTAAGCAGAATTGCAGTTGAAGATCCTTGTTTGATCCTGAAATGGTTATCCATCTGATGATTAAGACGAGTATTAATTTTTCCTGAGCTTGTTTATTAAGACAAATATTGTTGTTCAGTTATCAACTGCCACAACTGTTGTAACTGCTCTGAAGCTTGTATGCCACTCTTTATAAGAGATGACCAAGACCAGAGAAAATTATTAGAAGATAGATAGAATAGGAGGAGATTACAAAATAGAACTAAGGATACTATAGATTAGATTTGAACAACAATGCTAGTTCATTTTTAATATATTTTATTTATGATAGATCATGTGCAAGCATTCTCTGATGAAGTTAAGTTTGTAAGCATGAAGCAGTGACTGCAATATTTCGGTATCAATTATCTATTAAATTTATTCAATTATATGACTGTCTCCTTTCAAAGTTTTCTCTATTATTCAATTTGAGTTATCAAGTATACCTTCAAGTTGTCTATACACATTTGCTGTTATAGTGTGATAAGATTAACTGGTTTCTGTTTTCAGAATTAAATCCTTTAAATCTATCACAGTAACTTAGAAGACATTGTCATGGATCTGTAAGAAGAGTCATATAGTTAGGGTTTGTATTCTGTCTCCAATTTTTTGATAAAATTGTTACAATTGCAGTATTACTTTAATAGGTTCCTTCAAGCAAGGATTAAATCCTTTTAGATGAATGCAGGTAATATTTCATCAATTGGATATATGTAAGTATGGAATACTAACTATTTCCTTGTAGGGTTGTACAAGTTACATACCTATTTTTTATGCCAGATAGTTCGAGTTCTTACCAAACAAACAGTCATTTATTTCATGATCATACTAACTCTATATTCAACAAGGCACTGGTCTGGTATTTTCATTATCACTTATACAAATTCATTTTAGATTTACTTAGTTAGATTGCATTATTGTTTTAGCTTTTCAATTTAGATTATTTTTAGAATTAAATTGTTGTTTTTTTTATTTGTTTTATAATTTGTTGCATTATAAATAGTTAGATTAATTCTAATTAAAGTAGTAATCATCTCTTTATTTGCTTTATTAATTAGAGGTTTACCCACCTAGGTCTGGTAGAGCCTGAAGTGAAGGGGGTTTAGCCATATCTACCCCGTGTCAGTTAGCCAAAAATGTCAAGAGAGCCTGGCACCCTCTTAGGGTTAACAACCTACATTTTTGAGACCTAACAGACACTATCATCCTCCATATAATGTGGCTCATTGCATTCATCATAGGTGATAGCATTATTATACAAAGATTGAGCAATCATACATTACGATTGTGAGTGAGGCATTTGACAGATTATGCACCACATGGGGTATCATCAACAATGTTAACAACTTTCTTTAAAGGATCAGGAGTCTCCTTAACATTTTGAGCTCTTTGATTAGTGTTGCTATTTGGGAGAACAGGTTTACCATTATGCCAATTAGTGTTATATGGCATATCATGCAATGATGGTCTCTTCTCTTGTCTTTGGTAAACCTGCCTTTCAGGACCTATCCCCTTTTCATTTTTAGGAAGTCTATAACTTAGGTCCTTAACAATAGTTGTCAATTTATCTAATTTCTCTTCAAAAGTAGATGCATTACCTTGAGTACTATGAGACTTATTAGTCAGATTTTGCAGAATCTTTACATCATCCCTTCTATTTGTCTTACCAGATGCTTTCCTATTATTTTCAATGTTGGTTGCAATTCTAAAAGCATCCTTGAGGCTAGTAGGACCCTTATCTCTATTTTAGCATCAAAAGCATTTATGTATAATACTATGCACATTGGTTCATTAGGCCTCATGTGAAGTGGTAATTTGTTCAACACTCTAGTGAACCTAGCAATAAAATCTGCAACATGCTCATTTGACCCCTTAGTAATACTAGTGAATTCATTTATAAAAAAGCTTGGATTAGTCTTATCACCATATTGTTCTTTAAAAATCCTTCTGAAGTCATCCCATGATGAGACACTCTGGTCAGGCAGACTTTTATACCATTCTCTAGCTTCATCAACTAAGGACTGCATAAACAATTTCATAAACACATCTTCATGTTCAACCTCAAAGTTGTCCATAATGTTTTGAAAGGCCTTCAAATGATCTTCCCCTGACACAACATTGTTTCCTAAAAACTTTGGTATCTGAGACCTTACATGTTTATCAATGGGGTTAGGGTAACCAAGAATGCCATTAAAAACTAGTTGCTTGAATCTATCCAAATGCATAGGTTGTCTACCAAACTGATTAACATTTGTGTTCCTATTAGCATTCTAATTTATCACATTGTTCAATGGTACCCTAACATTGTTTGTATTTTGTCTCTGATCATTCTGTTGATTCTGAACTTCATTTCTTTGTTGGTTTCTCAGTGCATTTGCATTATCAAGGGTGGGAACTGAATCATGTTGAGCAATTTTCAGAGCTTACACCTTTTGTCTCATATCATCTCTAATCCTCAAAGCCTACAAATATTCTAATTCAGCCCTCAGGCTCTTGATTTCTTCAGCTAATTCTTCATCTTTAGGCATAGAAGAGGATGGTTCCTTTCCATTTTGGTCATAATCATCATCACTTGGGGACTCAGTTTCTTCAAATCTGTCAAGGGGATCTAAGAAAGGGCATTCCTGAAACACCTCTAATCTCATTCTCAATCTATCACCTTGTCTTTCATATACATCTTAAATTTCAGCCTTTGTGTTTGAAAAATAAGGTGCCTGCTGCTCTGAAGATCTGGGATTATCTTGGGTATTATCATTGTTTCTAGGGCTGGGAGAACCTTCTTGACTAGCTTGAATGGTCCCTTTTCTCCTATACATCATTTTTCTGCGTAATTCTGCCTTATGCATGGATCTTCTCTCTTGCATTAAAATTTCACCTTACCAGTTGGGAGATTTGTTTGGAGTCACCACCTACACTAGGAATTAGTTTTTTTTTTTAAAACCAAGGTTCTCACACAAAGCAGTCCCCAGCAGAGTTGCCAAATCTGTTGCATTTTTTCCCAAACTGGATGCTTCCCAGTTATCCCTACAAGGTAGCCATCATTGATCAATAGAATTTTTGGGCCAGGGGCCAATAGTACAAGAGATATACTATATAAATATCTCCTCTCCATCTTTAGGCTCTGCAGAACCAAGGGGGTATTCCCTATTCAACATCTGTAAAATAAGCATGTGAACTTACTGGGATGTTGATACAAAGCAGATAAATCCTCTCTTATGGAAACCAAAATTGTAAAATAAGTGCAAACGGGCTAGCTTTGGGCCTATGCTTAGTTGTGAAACTGAGGATTTTAGTCCTAAAACTACTTCTAATGTCCTAAAGGTTTATATTTGAAGTTTGAATTTGTATTTTGTATTTGGATGCAAGACTGGGACCTTGGGTTGTAACCACAATACCAGACTAGACTGGTGCCTATCTCGAGGCTTAGAGTCAATAGACATACACATGTGAATAATTACCATAAACTTGAATCAATAACTAAGTTTCAAGGGGAAAGTTTTTAGTGTCTGCCTTATAGATACTTCCCAAGACTGAGTATTTAGTCATTCATACTTGATGATATCCCTATTGCAGCATGCCTTTCCTGCTTAACCTAAAACATTTAGTTTGTTCCTTGAACAAAGATAAGAGATTAGACATTCAACGTAGAAAATCCATGTTCCTGAATCCCAAATAACCCTTAGCTATTTAGATTCAAAACAAAAGATGCCCACAACTTGGAGACAAACAACCAAACACATGCAACAATGCATTTCTCATATAAAAACAACATGAAACTAGCAAAACTATGCATAAAACATTCAACATATGATTCATAAACTCACAAGACACCCAACAGAGCCACCAACCAAAACTATACCTTATTATTCCACCAGAATTTGCCCAATCTTCACCTGCTCCCCCTTTTTTTATAAGTGACACAATCCTCCTATATAGCAAGAATGTGTACTCAACATTAAGTACAATGTTATTTTTAAAATGCTGCCATATACATCGTACCATCAAAATGGCACCCAAAACATTCAATGCAGTAGGCAGAAGAAGAAGGAAGAGTAGGTGAAATCGGGGAACGTGCAGCCGATTAGAGATTTTCCCATTAAAAATGGTAGGTGGCCCGTCATTCATTGACCATGCCTCTACAAATTTGCCATTAATGGGCAACCTACTCGTGGCTTCTAGAAACACAGAAGTTTGCATGTTTAGGAATTTTTCCCACCTAGAATGCAGCTACGAATGCAGAGGAAAACCCTCCTATGAAATTTTCAAACAGGGTCATCGATTTCCTCCTCATTGCCAAGATCAATGGCTTCAAATCACTTTGAAAAGTCACCAGCCAATGCAATCATGCCACACAGGCAACCTTTGCGTCATTGACTTTCCACGGCACAAACATATGCTTATCCCCTTTCGTCACCAGCATATTCAATTTTTTTTATATGCAATTGCATATACATACAACTACTCTCGGACATGTGGTAGCATCTGATTGGACCTCCATCACTAGACATTTGCATCCTTTCTTGCATCTGAAGTAGTATATGCAATTGTATATACAATTATCTTGCATACAAGCGCAAACCCCAAATCATTATGAAACACTTTGAAATTTCAATCGGGTCCGGGCGTTGTATCTTCCTCTTTGTACATCACCTTGTATATTGCAAATACATACAACTGCAGATTCCATCATACTTATGAGGTAGATTGGAATAAATTTCAGATCCGGCGTTGTATCGGCATCTTTGCATCTCTCATTGTATATTGCATATACAATGCGCAATATACAACCAACTGCGGACTTCAAACTGAAATCCACCAAAACACATTTTCTTTTCATGCCTGGAATTGTATGTGTGCCTTTTGTACATTGCGTTGTATATGCACATACATACAATCATGGGACATACAACTATGCAGGCCCCATCATTGACTTTAACCACAACCTACCTGTATATTTCTTTGTATCTTTTGTTGTATATCCGACTGTATATTGGGTACATACAATGCCAATATACAATCGTGGATTTCACCTAGCTCATAAATGTAGTTTACTTTTTGGCTACGTCCACTTTTACACCTGCCTGCTCGTATATCACATTGTATGTACAGTTGTATGTATGAAACAACATACAATCCGTGATACAAACCTGCACAGACAAAAAACCTGCAACATTTCTGCATCTGACCCTTGTATATTCTGTTGTATATGCAATTGTATATCACATATACATACAACCTGACATACAAGGAAATGCCTTTGACTTTCAACTCTACCTTTGTATGCATGCCCGCCAGGCCCGATTTAATAAAATTTGAAGTCTGAGATTGTATGTTCTGCTTTGTATGTCATATGCAAAAGTCACATACATACAATCCCTCCGCCATTCTCCTGTGGACCCAACCACCATTTTAACTCGATTTGAACACCTTTTGACGTCTGCTATTATATCTACCTCATTGTATATCAAATATACAACAACATATACATACAAACTTTTACATACAAGAACAGAATCTGCGATGGAATATGTGATTCGCTACCACCTTTTCACACTCAGAAATGTACCTGAATGCCATGTACAAACCTGATATGCCTACAAAGATGCATACAACTAATTTTTCCCTTTTTGAAGCCAATTTAACTCCATTTTCAGGTTTGCCAATGTACATTTGAACCTGCACATTAGATAGAATCTGGAACATACAACGATACATGCAACCGTGGTCCCCATCTCTACATAGAGAATTTTTTGGACCTACATTTTTCTGATGCGGTGGGAAAAGGAGGCAACACAAGGCAAAGGGGGCTGATGACACAATAGCAGATACAATGCAGAAGGCTGAGGGAATTAGAATTTTGAGGATTTAAATAAAAATACCAATAGATTTTCAATCTCGAAATCCTAACCCTAAGTAGGCACCACCAGTTCCCATACATGATCTTCCAAGTTCCTCTCATCTAGGATCTACACTTCAAATATATCCCTATTTGCTATGAAGTCTAGGATATGCTGGTCATCCTCAAATACTTGGAAATCAGTAACATTATCAAGTATGGAAGGCACTGATACCAATTCTACTAAAAATCTTTTCATTCTAGAGATGGATAGAGGTTCCAATGTACTGGCAACTTGTGCCAATGCATCAGCTCTGTTATTTTATTCTCTAGGGACATGCATGATGTTGAATGCATCAAATCCTTCTATTAGGTCCCAAACTCTATGCTTGTAGTTTGACAACTTATAGTTACATGCATAGATACTCCTGACTTGTTTTACCACTAATTCTGAGTCTCCATAAACATGCAAAATTTTGACTTTCTTCTTGAGGGCAAACAACAACCCATGAATTAAGGCTTCATACTCAACCACATTATTAGTGCATGGGAACTGTAATCTGTATGCTGCTAAAAATGACCTTCCTGATGGATCAAAGAGATCAATACCTACCCCAGCTCCTTGTTTGGATTTAGAACCATCAAACCTAAGAATCCATGGCTTATCTTCTGTTAATGGCTTATCAGGACCTTCTCTTTTCTTTTTTTCTCTTGCTGTTGCACCACTAGATATCCATTTTAGCTTTTGAGGTTCAGTCTTTATCACCTTTGGTGATTTCTATGGGCATAACATATCTTTTCTTTCCATCACTTTGATACTATAATCTTTATTTTTTGGATACAGTGCAATCTCTTTTCTTTCATCCTTAGGGATATCCTTTGTATCCTATAGTTTATCGCTGGAGCACAACTGTTTCTCCTTATTCAATATATATAAGCATAAAGTGCATGTTGTTTCTGAATGTGGTGCTTCATGGAGTCTGTACCATCCTTCAATCAATGCATGATGTGAAGGAACTCCCTGTAAAATATGTCTCTGAACTTGTTTGGACAAAAACCCTTCAAATTGTGTTAGGTCACTCCCTCTATCTTCATCTGACAGCTCATAGTCTGACTCAATTAGGAAGTCAGTCCCTGGGGTGATAACATTTTCCTTTTGATGAGGATCTTCATCACATATCAGGATCTCTTTTGAATTATGCATGCATGCATTATCCCGATGTAGGCTCTATTCATATGTCCTTGTATCTGAAAAAAATAGACAAGAATCAGTACCATCATTATTAGATATTTCACTAACATTGGTTGGTGATGATCCTATTTCACTACAAGTTCTTTCTAATTCAATCATGTCTAGAAATACTTCACAATTCTTTTCTGAATGTGCTTCATCATGTAATCTACACCAGCCAGATATCAGGATATCCTCAGTGGATGTCCCAGTCAGCTAGCACCATTGCACTTCTCTAAAGAGATACTTTTCAAACTCAGTAAAGTGATCCACCTCTTCTTCATCTATTCAACCACAATTAGACTTAATGATCACCCTCTCTTCTTTATTGTTGTCTTCATATATGTACATGTTATTCATCAAGACTTCTTCAATCCTAACCATTTGAGGTCTTATAGAAGAAACTCCCGGTTCACCATCTACATACAATACCTCATTGGTATTGTTGTATTTAGTTATCATGTGTTGTCTCCTAGGTTCAACTTCTATCCTTATCTGGTTAGGGATTCCTTTCTAGGGTAACCACATATGACTAAAATTAGTGGCCATGTAACCATTAAATGTTTTGGACCAATCCCTACTAAGCAACATCCCATAGGTATTAGGGATATCCACTACCTGAATATCAATATAGTATTGCACCCTTGGGTCTACCGCGAGATGCATGTGGCTATGAGTTAACTCTCCTACCACACTCACTTCTGGTTTATCAAGTTGTGTCACCTTCTTGAGGGATTTAGCTGGATGTAACCCTAATGCATTACAAATGGATAGTGGCATCACATTCACTGATGCACCTAAATCCACTTAACAGTTGTGTAAATTCTTACCAAATATTCTCAATGTAAGTAAGAATGGAGGTGACTCGAACTTATCTTTGTATAGAGTCATGTGTGATGTTTTAGTAGCTTGGATAGTGGCCTGTATTTTATTCTTGACATTGTTATCATTGGGTGCAGAGCCTCTAGCCATGATGTGATTAGGATTATGACCAGGATTATCATCTTTTAATGTGGATTCATCTAAGGATTGCAAGAAGGCTCTCTTGATGACTAGAGTCTTGAGCAATTCTAACAAGGATAAGCTAATCTTTATCTTTTTCATCTCTTCTGCCAGATATGTAACAAGTTTATCTAACTTAGGTAGTTGGCTGATGGTTTTTGACACTATATTTTGAGGTGTGAAATACTAAGTATTCACCTTGGGAGGACTAAGATAGTTATTGGCTTTTGGATCTGGTGGTGTATTGAAGTTGTTAGGAGGGACCGATGTCAATAGACCAACTGGTCTATTAGGATTACTTCTTAGGTTATAATTATGTCTACCTTGGTATTGTTGTTGATAAGCATGGACCTCTTCAAGTTCTGGCTTAGGTTCATTTTCATCCTCAAAAGGGAACACGTAATTTGACTCAAATGCTAATGCAAACTCTTCACATGCTAATATGTAATTTTCATGAGTTGAGGTCATTTAATGATGATGATGACTAATAGAACTTCCAATACAAGGGAAGACTCATATCCCAAGAGAACAATTTCATTTCATTCAGGACATGAAAGGTCTCTTGTAGTATTGGACACTTCATCCTGGAAAATACTGGCTGCTATTTTGAACTGAGGGCAGTCTAATTTAGTGTGTGCATTGGTATTGTGCATTCTGTACCAATTTGTGAGTGCAACTTCTACTAAATTCACCCTAGTAGTCTATTTGGGCTCACTAGGAAGTTGATTGTCCAATGGGGATGGAAAGGAACCATTATTTGGTTTGGTGTTCTAGGTTTTAGGTGGCCTAGGGACAACATTGTTATTACTATTGTTATTGAAATTCCTATCATTATTGTATCCCTTATTAGGATATCCAGACCTATCATTGTTGTTTCCATATCCCTTGTCAAGATATCCTCTATTATGATTTGACTAGGAATAAAAGTTTTGACTCCTCATATGTGTGATCTTAGTAGTTAATTTTCTCAATTGTGTACATATTTCCTTGATATCATCTTTCTCCTCCCGAGATTTGGCTACTACATTTTTTTTGTTGAGGTTTGAAGAAAGCGCTACCACTACTATTGTTCTACATTACATCCTGAGGCGTTTGTCTAGGATAAAGTATCATTTGGCCATTTCCATTCAGAGGGGGCATGATACTAAGTGGAGGTACCTGCAGGGGACTAGGCATTATGGCTGGAGGTATCATGACTCCATTGACTTATGGTTGTATAGGATATGCAGGATATCCAAAATTAGGTGTAAAACCATGTGTTAACTATTAATTGACTTTAATGGCTTCTTCATAAGCATATGCTAATGTTGTGACTACAGGATGTGTCCTCCTGATGAACATGGATGTCAAGCAGTCTAAGGATGAATAATATATGGATCTAGCCACTTCGTCACCTACGTTATAGGGAGCCACTAGCTTGGAATACAATTTCTGGAACCTTGTATTGAAATTAGAGATCATTTCTCCCTCAACTCTTTTGATTGTAGCAAATATATGATATGTAATGGTTGGATCTACTGGTATTTTAGACCTTCCTAGCAAATCTTTCTCCAAAGAAGCCCAAGTAGCTATGGAAGACTTGGTTAGACTAATATACCAATCATATGCTTCTTCTCCTAAAGAATAAGGAAATAACCTACACACGACATCCTCATGGTCTATTCGAGCTCTGAAGCAAGCTTCTTTGTAGGTTCTAATATGATCCTCTGCATCCTGATAAGGATGATACTTCAAAAAAATTTGTCTAGATTTTTTGGTAAAGGATGATATGCTGCAAAGATTAGTGGTGATTCCATTATGAAGAAAGACATTGTAGGAGGTACTTGAGGTATTTGAGGCACAATTGGGGACACCAGAGGTGTTCTAACATATATGACTAGGGATACCGGTGTGCTAGGACTAGGACTATGGTGAATATTAGTCATACAAGGTCTAAGTCCACGAATTGACAATCTTCAAAAGGTCCAACTGATCTAGACCTAGTACTAGGTCTGTGAGCCAGAGCTTCACAACTTATGACTAAATATTGATATTTTGACTAGATCTTTGCAAAAAATTAGGGTATTTACTCTTCTAAGGTGGATATTTATGATCAAAAGTTCAAAATAACCAGATATTTGCATGGTATTTGTAGAAATTGTAAATATTGACTCAGATTAAAGAATTTTGAACAATTGACTATATAGATCGTGATATTTATGCATAAGATTAGGATCTTTGCAAATGAATCTTTCAAATAACTCGTGACAAGTAAGAACTTTGCACAAATACTCAATCTCAAGAATTTTAAAAATATCACCTCATTTAATTGCGAGAATGATAATCTCCAAACAACAAATCTTTGAATCAAGATGCCTTGGCCCTCCTTCTAGTGCCAATTTATGTTGGTCATGATGTTAGTCATAAACAAATATAGATAAAGAAATGCAAATCAAACCTTTATCATCTTGAAAGATACAATGAATTCAAAGAATTCATGATCCCAAGTCTCCATGGATTATTTCATAATTGTTTGATGTTACTTAGTAGTTTGATGTGTGTTTCTTTTTTCCATTCAAGGGGCCTTATGCTTCTGATTCCAAGATATTTGTGTCTGGATAAGCTTGATTTTACCTGCTTTCTATGAATTTCTTAACAAACAGGGTTAAATCCTATTGTATTTAACCAGATGATGCAGATATTTATGTAGGTTTGATCAATTCTTTTGCATATCACTCATATTAACTGGATTTCACTTCTATACTATAAATTTATTCAAATGATGTGCCTATAAGCATATCTTTCCATGCTTTCTAACTTTATTTATGTTTTTGTGCATGAGATTTGTCATTTCAACATGCTATTTGCTCAAATATGCCAAAGATGTTCAGTTATCTATGGGATATCAATATATTTCCCCATATTTGCTTATTATTTTATGTGTTCTTGCAATTATAATGATGATTGAATGAAATTAAACAAATTTAAATAAATGCTTTCTAACTTTTACTGAAAGTAAGAAAATCTTTAGCCATTAATCCATATATACTCTTGTTACTGTCATGAAAAGAAGGAAATCAAACCATATGTTCACCAAGATGTTCCACAGCTAGATATGATTGATGCTAACTTCAAAGGAAAGGAATTAAGATAACATGCACAAACTGAAATGCATTACAAGGGACACAACAAATCAAAGAAACATGTCCAGAATTGGTGCAGGAGCACCCGCACATGATCAGGATATAGGTCCGCATGATGACATACATGATCAGGATATAGGATAGTTATCAGCATGATGACAGGGCAGTAGGCTATTTTTAGTATGTTTGACTTTCTCATGTAATAAGGTCCACTGGACCGATGCTATGTATTAGTTCAGCCTAGGAGTATGTGTAGGCAGTTAGAGATCGGGATAAGATAGTCTGAGTTGTCCTCTCTCCCAGCCGCTGGGAAGTGAAGTTAGTAGTACTCGAAGGATTTGTTATATATACCTTCGATCTGTTAGGGTTTAGAGACATTGAGTTCATATTTGACAGTTGAGATTGATTATTGAGATTGATATTGATGTTGCTGGATGTACTGGTGTTGTGTTGAGTTGAGATTCAGGAGAGCAGTTCAGACATTGTGAAGCTGCATTCAGGACATTGAATCTCAATTGAATAAGATCTCATCTTTTGCAGTATTTTGAGTTGATCAGTTGTTTCTGTGTTGATTTCCTTTTCTGTTTGCAAGTTAATGGGCATTTTCAACCCTTCCACCGGTTGATCCTGCAAATCGGTGGAATGGTCCTGTATCATAGTTTAGTTTGCATTTGTGTTTTCTGTTTCTGCATTGCATTGTTCAGGAGATCAGTTAGGAGCATGCTGTGAATCAGCCTAGCATCCTCATGTGCTAGGTCTAGAAGATAAGTTGTTAGATTTTGGTCTGAAGGTGATCCGGCCCGGTCGTCACATGATCTTTGTGAAATAGAGCGGTTCGGAGTGCTTACATGCAGTGGAAGGATACACAGGAGTCTGCATGTGCGTTTCCAGTCAGAACGAGCCGCTTCGTCATCTGAGAATCCATCGCCATCAGGATCGGGTCATGAAGTCGTTGAAGTTTGCATGTTGCAAGTGCATCATGATGTTTTGAGTTGGATATATACTCAGTGTATATATCGCAGTCAGGATCATCTCTCGGGGAAGTTCATCATCCGCATAGCGCTGATGGATGCGGGTGTGAAAGTTAAGTTTTTTTGGCTAAGTGTTGAAGAGTTCATCAGGATGATGTGTGACGTCATCGTCATCAGGATATGACGTCATCGTCATCAGGATATTAAGAAATCCCTCAATGCGAGTTTATCCTGTTGTCACTAAGTGGTAAGGTATCGGCGTAGGCAGGAAGTTGTATTAGCATCATCAGGAGGTTTCGAGGAACCGGATGAACAATATCATGATGCTGTTGCTTGTATCGTCGGGCAGTGGAGCATCGAAGGCAAGTTGTTGAAGTGCAACGTCATCAGGATATTTGGATCAACCGGATATTTGGATATCCTGCTGACGAAGGTGATAATTGAATATCATGATGATGCCGCTTGTATTTGGCACCCGATGAACAGTGCAACTGGAGGATGTTTGCGCCCGTTGATTATCATGATGATGATGATAGGCGACAAACGGAGGAGGTAAATAGCAGTCGACAGGAGGATATTTGCGATCATCCAAAATATGATGATGCTATTGAAATGTGATGATGCTGTTGGTGTTTCTAGGAAATATCATGATGATGTTCAGCCGATAGAGAATTTTATCATGCTGTTTGTATTGTTGGCTACTCCTTCCTGTTAGTTAGCCTCCGTTGCGTCCCACTCTGCATCATAGTGGTATCAGAGCAAAGGTTAGGATCTTCTGGAAAAGATAAGCAGGATGTCAGACGAAGAAGGAACATCTGAGGTTCCAGCAAGGATGACCAACGCTGAGTTGGCAGTTCTGGTGAAGAAACAGATTGCTGAAAGTAAGGTCGTGAAGGCTCAGAATCAGGAGTTGAAAGATGAGTTAGCAAAATTAAGGAGCAGAGTAGGTTCTGGTAGAGAAGATGATAGGGAAGAAGAAGATATCCCTAATTGGAGCGAGGAGGTTGTTCCTGCAGACCAGAGACGGCTGTTGAACGCCCTCAAGGCCATGGAGAGGAGAACCATGGATGTGAAGCTGGATTTGCCAGTGTTTACAGGTAAGATGGACCCTGATTCAGTAATGGAATGGATAGATTGTTTGAACAATTTCTTTGTGACAGAGGAGATACCAGAACAGCAGAGAGTGAAGATAGCACAGTCAAAGATGAAAGAAGCTACCTTGACATGGTGGAACTTTGTTCAGGATGATAGAGTGCAGGAGGGAAAACGTAGAGTTGCCACATGGAAGAAGATGATGGAATTGGTAAAGGAGGCTTATATTCCTTTGGATTACAGTATCCAGTTACACAAGAGGAAGCAGAACCTGAAGCAGAAGGAGCTAGATGTCAGCTCATATACAGAAGAGTTCATGAAACTCTGTATGAAGACCAAGGTGAAAGAAAGTGAAGAGGAAAAGGTAGCCAGATACCTTAATGGATTGAGGTTTAATATTCAGGAAGATCTCAGTCTGCATAACCCAGATACAGTGCAGAAAAGCTTTCAGTTGGCACTGAAAGTGGAAGAAAAGCTGAAGAGAAAACAAGATCAAAACAATAGAGGAAGAGGAAGACAACAAAGAGGTGGAAGAAGTCCTTTCAGAGGCAGAGGACATGGACAGGGATATCAAGGAGAATCCAGTCAGGACAATGGCAAGGGCAACAATAGTCAGAATCAGAGAGAGAATTTCAGTCAGCAAGGAAACTTCAGAGGTAGAAGACCCTTCAGAGGAAGATCCCAGGGCAGAGGATCCATCAGATGCTACAACTGTAACAAAGAAGGCCATATAGCCAGCAGATGTCCAGACAAGGCCACTAGCTCAGCAGGAGAAAGGAGGACAAATCTGGTCAATGAACCTGATAATCAAAGTAGGACAAGCTCTAATGAATTTCAGAGTGTGAATGGTCCTGAGAATTATGGATATCCAGAAAGTGGAGAGTCCCTGATGATGAGAAGAACAGTGACTACCATGAAGGTACCTGACCAAGAAGCCCCTCAGAGGAAGTCCCTTTTCAGAACCATTTGCAAAGCAGGAGGTAAGGCTTGTAAAGTTTTGATTGATTCTGGTTCTACTGAGAACTTTGTGTCTGAAGAAATGGTGATAAAGCTGAAGCTTAAGAGATTGCCTCATCCATCTCCATATAAAGTCTCATGGCTTACTCAAGGTCAGCAGACAACTGTAGAAGAGCAGGCTTGGGTAGAGTTTCAGATTGGTGGATATAAGGATAAGTTGTTGTTTGATATCACCAAGATGGATGCTTGCAACCTTTTGTTTGGTAGACCATGGCAATATGATCTGAAGGCACAGCATGATGGTGTTAAAAACACCTATAAAATCACTAAAGATGGTAAAGAAGTAACGTTATTCCCATTGAAGGAGAAAGAGGAGAAGTCTAAAGGCAAAGAAGTGAAGGTCATGCTGATGGAAGGCAAACAGTTCATGAAAGAAGTAGCAGCAGAAGGTGCAGTTGCATATGCCCTAATCCCCTGTATGAGTGTGGATAAGAAACAACAGCAAGAAGCCAAGAAAGAGAAGAAGCCAAGGTTGATAGACCCAGCTGTCCAAGAGTTATTGGATAAGTACAAAGGTGTTATCTCAGAGGGAATGCCAAGATCCCTACCACCTGTCAGAGATATCAGTCATTGCATAGACTTGATTCCAGGGTCTACACTTCCAAATAAAGCAGCTTATAAGCTTACCCCAGAACAGAATGCAGAAGTAGCCAGGCAGATTGAAGAATTGATGAATTCAGGTCTGATTGGGAAGAGTCTGAGTCCATGTGCAGTACCAGCTGTACTAGCACCTAAGAAGGAAGGCACTTGGAGGCTTTGTACAGATTCCAGAGCCATCAACAAGATCACAATCAGGCATAGGTTTCCAATCCCCAGAATTGAGGATTTACTTGATTGTTTGGGAAATGCTAAGTACTTTACCAAAATAGATTTGAAGAGTGGATACCATCAGATCAGGATTAGACCAGGTGATGAGTGGAAGACAGCATTCAAAACAAATGAAGGGTTGTATGAATGGAAGGTTATGCCATTTGGTTTGTCTAATGCCCCTAGTACTTTCATGAGGCTGATGAATGAGGTTCTGAAGGAATTCATTGGTAAGTTTGTCATAGTGTATTTAGATGACATTCTGATTTTTAGTAACACCAGAGAAGAACATCTCAGGCATATAGATCTGGTTCTCAAGAGGTTACATGAAGAGAAGCTGATGATAAACTTGGACAAGTGTCTGTTCATGAAACAGGAGATCACATATTTAGGTTTTGTCATCTCACAAGGAAAGCTACAGATGGATAAGGAGAAGGTGAGTGCCATATTGAATTGGCCAACTCCACAGACCATGAATGAAGTCAGAAGTTTCCATGGGTTAGCAACCTTCTACAGAAAGTTCATCAGACGGTTCAGTCATATTTGTGCACCCATGTTGGATACCATAAAAGGAGGACAGAAGTGCAGGTTTGTTTGGACTCAAGGAGCAGATGATTCCTTTGAGGCATTGAAGAGGAAGGTGGCACAGCAGCTAGTCCTTGCACTTCCATATTTTAACAAGATCTTTCAGGTAGAGTGTGATGCCAGTCACATGGCCATTGGAGCTGTACTCAGTCAAGAGGGTAGACCAATTGCATTCTTCAGTGAAAAGCTCAATGATGCTAAGAAAAGGTATTCATCATATGATCTGGAAATGTATGCTTTAGTTCAGTCCCTAAAGAAATGGAGGCATTACCTGCTGCCAAAGGAGTTCATAGTTTTCACAGATAACCAGGCTTTGAGTTTCATCAACAGCCAGGAGAAGCTGAACCACAAACCTATGAAGTGGGTAGAAACACTACAGGATTTCACTTTTACCTTGAAGCATAAGAAAGGGGTTAAGAACAAAGTTGCAGATGCTTTGAGCAGAAGAGTTCTCACAGTCAATCAGATTCAGTTAGAGAGTGTTGGTATTGATTCATTCAAGACCATGTATGAGTCTGATGCTGATTTTGGCGAGATATATCAGGTCTGTACTTCTTTTGGGGAGAAATACCATGCTGAGTTCTCTGAATTCCTGATCCAAGATGGATTGCTGTTCAAGGGTGGACAGTTGTGTATCCCAAGGTGTTCTATGAGGTTGAATATAATCAAGGAGAAACATTGTGGAGCCATGGCAGGTCATTTTGGTCTAGACAAGACTCTTGATCTGGTTAGGAGGCATTATTTCTGGCCTAAGTTGCAGTCAGATGTCAGGAAATTTGTAGAAACCTGTGTAATTTGTCAGAAGGCTAAAGGCAGGTCAACTAATGCAGGGTTATATCAGCCCTTACCCATTCCTTCCAGACCGTGGGAAAGTATCAGTATGGATTTTGTTTTGGGTTTACCAAGGACCAGGAGAGGATTTGACAGTGTCTTTGTTGTAGTGGATAGGTTCAGTAAAATGGCACATTTCTTGCCATGCAAAACCACTGCAGATGCCTCATATATTGTAGATTTATTCTTCAGGGAAATTGTCAGAATTCATGGGTTGCCTTTGAGCATAGTTTCAGACAGGGATGTGAAGTTTGTGGGTCACTTTTGGAGAACCCTTTGGAGGAAATTGGGAACCAATTTGTCTTTTTCCTCTGCATATCATCCTCAAACGGATGGACAAACTGAGGTTGTGAATCGTTCCTTGGGGAATCTACTTAGATGCTTGACAAAACAGCATGGAGAGAAGTGGGACAATATTCTGTCTCAAGCTGAGTTTTCATATAATGATACTGTCAACAGGAGCACAGGAAAATCGCCTTTTCAGGTAGTGTATGGAATGCATCCCAGAGGTATTTTAGAGTTGCGAGATCTACCTACAGCAGATCCTGTTAGTGCAGATGGAGAAGCTTTTGCTGCAGCAATCAAAGAAGTTCATGATCAGGTTAAGACCCAACTCCAGCAAACCACTTTGAAATATAAGGAATATGCTGACAAGAAGAAGAAGGATGTTCAATTTGCTGTTGGAGATTTGGTTTGGGTTCACTTGAAGAAAGACAGGCTTCCTAAAGGGAAGTATACTAAGCTCATGCAAAAGAAAGTTGGACCCTGTCAGATTTTGCAAAAGCATGGACAAAATGCTTATGAGATCCAACTCCCACCTGATCTCGGTTTGTCTCCTATCTTCAATGTATGTGATTTAACTCCATACAAGGCTAATTCAGATGCAGATCCGGATATCCTACAGGATACAGTTGCTGAAGACATTCCTCAACATGATCCTCCACAGATACAGCAGATTTTGGACACTAGAGTGGTCAAACAGACCAGGAACAAGAAGTACTTGGAGTACCTCGTCTCTTGGAAGGGACAGTCGACTTCTGAAGCAGTATGGATGACTGCCGAACAGATACAGAAGCATGGTGCTGACCTTGATACTCTCATCTCAAGTGGACTTGAGATTTCTTCTTTTGGGGAGTATGGTGCAGGAGCACCCGCACATGATCAGGATATAGGTCCGCATGATGACATACATGATCAGGATATAGGATAGTTATCAGCATGATGACAGGGCAGTAGGCTATTTTTAGTATGTTTGACTTTCTCATGTAATAAGGTCCACTGGACTGATGCTATGTATTAGTTCAGCCTAGGAGTATGTGTAGGCAGTTAGAGATCGGGATAAGATAGTCTGAGTTGTCCTCTCTCCCAGCCGCTTGGAAGCTCCCAGCCGCTGGGAAGTGAAGTTAGTAGTACTCGAAGGATTTGTTATATATACCTTCGATCTGTTAGGGTTTAGAGACATTGAGTTCATATTTGACAGTTGAGATTGATTATTGAGATTGATATTGATGTTGCTGGATGTACTGGTGTTGTGTTGAGTTGAGATTCAGGAGAGCAGTTCAGACATTGTGAAGCTGCATTCAGGACATTGAATCTCAATTGAATAAGATCTCATCTTTTGCAGTATTTTGAGTTGATCAGTTGTTTCTGTGTTGTTTTCCTTTTCTGTTTGCAAGTTAATGGGCATTTTCAACCCTTCCACCGGTTGATCCTGCAAATCGGTGGAATGGTCCTGTATCATAGTTTAGTTTGCATTTGTGTTTTCTGTTTCTGCATTGCATTGTTCAGGAGATCAGTTAGGAGCATGCTGTGAATCAGCCTAGCATCCTCATGTGCTAGGTCTAGAAGATAAGTTGTTAGATTTTGGTCTGAAGGTGATCCGGCCCGGTCGTCACATGATCTTTGTGAAATAGAGCGGTTCGGAGTGCTTACATGCAGTGGAAGGATACACAGGAGTCTGCATGTGCGTTTCCAGTCGGAACGAGCCGCTTCGTCATCTGAGAATCCATCGCCATCAGGATCGGGTCATGAAGTCGTTGAAGTTTGCATGTTGCAAGTGCATCATGATGTTTTGAGTTGGATATATACTCAGTGTATATATCGCAGTCAGGATCATCTCTCGGGGAAGTTCATCATCCGCATAGCGCTGACGGATGCGGGTGTGAAAGTTAAGTTTTTTTGGCTAAGTGTTGAAGAGTTCATCAGGATGATGTGTGACGTCATCGTCATCAGGATATGACGTCATCGTCATCAGGATATTAAGAAATCCCTCAATGCGAGTTTATCCTGTTGTCACTAAGTGGTAAGGTATCAACGTAGGCAGGAAGTTGTATTAGCATCATCAGGAGGTTTCGAGGAACCGGATGAACAATATCATGATGCTGTTGCTTGTATCGTCAGGCAGTGGAGCATCGAAGGCAAGTTGTTGAAGTGCAACGTCATCAGGATATTTGGATCAACCGGATATTTGGATATCCTGCTGACGAAGGTGATAATTGAATATCATGATGATGCTGCTTGTATTTGGCACCCGATGAACAGTGCAACCGGAGGATGTTTGCGCCCGTTGATTATCATGATGATGATGATAGGCGACAAACGGAGGAGGTAAATAGCAGTCGACAGGAGGATATTTGCGATCATCCGAAATATGATGATGTTGTTGAAATGTGATGATGCTGTTGGTGTTTCTAGGAAATATCATGATGATGTTCAGCCGATAGAGAATTTTATCATGCTGTTTGTATTGTTGGCTACTCCTTCCTGTTAGTTAGCCTCCGTTGCATCCCACTCTGCATCAAGAATTCATCCACTGACTACTCAAAGTTTATGATTAGTTGTAATCAAAGGGACGTCATATTCATTAAGTATGCAAAAGAGTATGTATTTACAATTGAACTTGAGGATTGGTCCTGATGTTTTAGTAATCCAATCTCAATTAAGCTTCTGAATGTTTTACAAAATGCAGTCCATCTCCTTTTATAGAACAATAAGAGGAGGCAATTACAAAAGATCCTATGATCAGGATTTGTCTATTATCATCAATGGTTCATATTCCTTTGACCTAGTCAATATGTAAGACACGTGGCACAAATTGCCAATTGGTAATCCTCTAGTGGGTACAACTACCATTCTTGAATATTCCATGCTCTTCCACTTCATCCTATCAGACTGCAAGTACCAGTACAATAAAAAATGCATTGAAAAATACAAATGCAATTCCTCCTTCATGCCGATGAATCTTCTTCATGTGTTTGTATTCTTGCATCTATTTTCTTATAATTATCATAGGCCTACAGAAAGGTGTCTACTTGAAACTTGCTTATTGCGGTATCTCTCAACTTGGCATATTTCAATGTCTATATATGTTCATCTAGTGGCTCCATCATTGATGTCCTTTTATCTACTTCTTTACTATATGTCTTCACTTTTACACTTAATTTAGCCATCTCATCCATGACATCTTTTGTGAATAACTTTATTGGATCTTCTGCCATTTCTTTGAATTTATCTTTAAATATATTTATAACATTATCGAGATCTAGCATTTCTTCTTCTTCTATAGCATCCTCTAGTAACTCTTCCATTACTCTCAGTTCTTTAGCTAACAAATCATGAACTTTAGTCTGGATGTCCTTTACTTTATCCATGTTAGTCTTTAATACATTGAGTTCATAGTCCATTTCTGCCATCCATGTCCCAATGAGTGGCAAAGTTGCATTGTTGACAATTTTATTTCTAATAACTCACCATCCAACATGTCCTTGGCTCTCTTGAGTCTAGCCATTGTATAACTACACTTGTGAATCCATTGAGTGAATTCACCCATCTAAGAATCAATACTTTCCTTTAGTTTGGACAATATATCCTAATTGGATATTGATATCCTTATTAACTGCTCTCTAGATGTCATAAATCTAAAGTACCATTTCTCCATAACATGGGCTTGATATTTTTGTACATCAACGTTGGCTATTTCTTCTTCACTTATCAATGTGAGTGCAGCCAGCTTCTCTATAGTTTGCAGGGTGGATGCCAGGCTATCTGGCTTCACTAATCCTTGTATAAACTACTGCAATTGATTGTTTTGTTCTTTTAGCTCTTTCTTCCTTGCCTTAAGTTTCCTGTTTTTAGCCACCATTACTTCAGCACTCTGAAGATGTTCTTGAGCTTCTTGCTCAATGGTCATATGGCCTAAATAAATCTCGGTTATGTGATATTCTTTAGCCTAATTTCACATTTAACCTTATCCACTGTGGGCACAACAACTTGGGCTATCCTTTTCCCAGTTTTTGGATCTTTCTTGATGCTGGAGAGTGTCATAGCTCTCCATTTTGCCTTAGTAGAATCAATTGTAAACAAGGATTTGAAATCAAATGGTGCTTATTGTAACTTCTCTTGACTTACCTCTGAAGTGACTAAAGCCAAAACATCGAAATGTGATCCTTTATCTTGATCTAGTTTCTCAATTTGAGCATCTTGAATTCCTTTACCTTCTTCCTTTTCTTGATCCTTTGGATCTTGTACATTGTTGATGTTCACTTCTAGCATCCAAATCCTCCTCTTTGTGTCATTCATCTTGTCTTTGTTCTAGAGGTGGCTGATTATCTGGTGCCGGATCTCTATGTTCTTTTGGAATTTCATTAGATTTAGGCTCTTGGACTTTATTCACTTCTTCACCTTGATGGCCATCTTCTTAATGCTCATCATCTTTTCCTCTTATAGATGTAGGTGATGCAACTGCCTTGTCTTGTTTAGACTTTTCCATTAGGACATCCTAATGTACTATTTGCTCTTGCACATTATCACCTTTATTGTCTACTTCCATAGGAACACTTTTCATTGAGGTTGATAATGTTGCAAGGTGTGGCCCTTGGTCACCTTGTTTAGTGTAGCATGTGGTTTGTGACAAGGGCTTAACCACCTCCCATGCTTGTTAAGTTAAGTGGTTGTATTGATCTTTTGGTGCAATGGCGGCTAACAATTGGTATCAGAGCCAAGGTCATGGATTCAAACCCCACGCTTGCACTGGGAGGGGGATTGTTGCAAGGTGTAGCCCTTGGTCTCCTTGTTCAGTACAACATGTGGTTTGTGAGAAGGGCTTAACCACCTCCCGTTCTTGTTAAGTCAAGTGGTTGTATCAATCTTTTGGTGCAACAACAACTAACAGATAAGTCTGGATGACTTCTTCCTCTTTATCCCCTTCTTTAGGTACATAAGCTAAATCTACCACAACTCTCTTTCATCCTGTGATTCCCCTATTATATCAGCCTTATTTATTACTTATGTGTGTTGTAACATAGGTCTGATAGGATGATTTGTGATATCCTATACTACATCTTCAGGTAAATCAATTGTCTAGCTCAGGGGAAGGGCTTTTGCAGCTTCATCTTCTTTAGGTTGGCTCTTGGCTATTTGTGCCATCTTGATCTTTACTTTCACTATGGTTTCTATAGGCACGCCATGCTACAGTTCCTTAATTACACTCACTTGTGGATCAACCAATACTGCTGATGGTGGTGAAATAGCACCTCTCATGTGAGGGCTTTGATATCTACTTTGCTTGGGTACTTTGACACCCTGTAGCACATCATCTTTCCTCTTCCTTTTGAGTGTTGCAATAAGCCTTCCATCTTTGTCATCATCACCTCCTCCCTCTATAGTAGTCCAAACTAAACTGTGCTCCTATTCTCCTATAGTTTTTTATTATGTTATGGGTATTTGGGATGCAGATACAAACACATGAATTACCTTAAGCACTAGTTTCATAGGAGGTCACAATGGCTGATACACCAAGGATACTCCCTTAGAAGTGATCTCCTCTGTTGTTCCAGATTAACTAGGTTCAAGTATCTTTATCACTATGATCTGGCTTTTATGTACAAGGAAATCATCATATCCTTGTTCTTCTCTCTCTTTTCTTTTCCCTTTCTTGTCACTGGTGATTGCCACCACTTTTCTTTTAAGCTCCTCTATTTTCTGAGCAACCCAACTCTTGGTTTTGGCCATTACCTTGGCAGTGAGAGCATCAGTAGAAGTCTCCTCCTTTTGTGTTAAATCTGGAGCAGAAATAGTGTCATTACATATCTTTTTCTCCTCATATTCTAGATCTATGAGATTATCATCATCTTTTCTAATTTGGGGGGCACTTCAAGCTGCCCTATGGTCCTCATTTGGTCTAATGATAATCTCTGATATTCCCTTTTTTTGACTTCATTTTCATCGTCACAATCTACCCAATAATTCTCAATTTGGGTAGTGTGCTTGTACTTCTTGTTGAATCTTTGCTCAATTTGGTGATAAGGATCATAGTCTCTAGCTAGGGGAAACACCACGGACTAATTTATATCAATAGGAAAGTTCCTATATGGTTTTCCTTCTTTTATCTTTGACATTTCAAATATAGGCAACTGTTGCCTAATTATTTCCATCAGTACCACTTTATCTGTAGGGTACCTTGGGAACATATATGGTTTCCTACTGAGACCCTCCATCTAGATCTATGAATAAGATTTAGCATGGATGAACAAAGACCCATATCTGCTAATGGCCTTTGTAGCGTTGACTGAGAATCTTTTTATCTAGTCCCCTTCCATTAGTCAGACCAGTTGCATCAAAAAGGCATAATTAACCATCTTATAATGGTGTATTGAGAGTCTCCTCTCTAGCTGAGGAAAATGCTCCCAGGGTGTTTTCTCATTGGGTAACTTCCCATTCCTTCCAATAGTTTGTAGGCCATTGAATGTACCCTTCGCTGCATAGGCATACACTAAGTAGGATGTCATCCTAAAGACCATCCCCTTGCCCCCTTTCCATTTGACCATCTGGTCATGACTGGTGTCACTAATTATCTTGGCCCACTGGACCTTTGTGTTCTCTAGTTTATATTCTACTACCATTCTTATCAACCTAAACATCCATGGCTCAAAGACCCCATAGTCCACCAATCTGCTCATCCTACTCAACATGAACATCATATATTGCACTTCCTCATTAAAGTCAAATTTGTATAAGTGCACTACCATTTTGGTAGCTTCTCTAATTGCGTTACTTGGGTGTCTCCATCCCTAGTATATGACTTTCCTACAGCTTTATCATTGGCCTCAAATTCTTTAACCAATGCATCCAAATCAGGTACATACATGTTCCGAGAGGTGGGCAAATGGAACACCTCAGCAATACCATCTATAGATAAATCTACATATAATCTCTCTTGTTTTTCTATGGTCGTCGTGTTAACATCATAATGTAACATAGCTTTAGCCAATAGGTCAAAGGCCTTTGTAGAGTATGGAAATCCAGTAGCATGAAACAAACCAGACACCACTATGTTCTATAGAACATGATCATCTTCTTGTACATCAATTCATGTTCTGAATGCTTCGATATCCGTATTCCCACAATGTTATTCCTCTGTGAATCCCAACTTTCTATACACACACCGTGATTTGGGGAACATGGCCAATTTGAACTCTGCATCCTATTTGTCTATGTTTGGATGTGACATTTTGTCATGCAATTTGAATATACAGTTTCAAATAACAACTTATACATTTATCTAGGGTTAGCACACTAATAATTTTACATTCCAAGCTAGAATTATGTATGAACTTCACAAATTGAATGAATTCTATGCATAGCATATAAACATTATCACTGTGCTCTGGTTACAATTTCTTTAATTAATTACAATATGATTTTATAAACATAACCAGAAGTATATGGCATTATACATACCTGTATACGCTTTGTTCACCTGTTATGAATGTAGAGGTATTAGGATAAAAGTTCTAGATGCAAGATTCCTCTGTAACTTCATCTTCCTAGCTAGGCTCTAGTTTGCAGCAAGCTCTGACCAACTAAAATTAGGGCTCTCAAAGTGTAATTATGTCGATTAAACTAAGAAAAATCTTTTTTACCTTGAACATTTAGGGTTCATTAATGATCTCCATGCGATTTGACAGTTTTAATTAGCAGATTGCATAAGATAACCCCAAGTGTCCATTGGCACATGTTTAAATTTAAAAAGAAAAAAATCTTGTGCATCATTTAATGCAAAAAGGCAAGGGTGTGAAGAACATCTGGTTAAAGAATATTCTAGGGAATATCTTGAGGTGGATATCTAGATGACACTACGTGAGTACGGATCTAAATATGGACACGTGTCATCATGTCATTGGCTACTTAGATTATGAGAATTTGAGGGATCGAGATGTTATTTTAGATCCAGATACTAAGTTAAGATTTGGATACGAGGTAGTGTGGCATATCCCTTTGGCTTAATGCCCTGATGATGTAAACATACATGCCTTCTCTATATTACGTCGAGGTAGAGTGACGTCATCGAGATATGGATGATTCAAAAGAACCAGACACTAAGTTAAGGTCTGGATACTCAATAAGATTAGGATATAGGTGCAAACTAACATTATGCCTATGACAGGTGACTGAGTAAGTCTCTAAAATTTGACGTCCGGATATGAACTTAAGATCTGGATACTATATATGATCATGACATTTTATAAGATCAAAACATTTTGACGTTCAAACCACTAAGTCTTTTAAGATTGATGTCCAGATATTAGTGCATGTGGGGATGCTATCTTAAGATCTGAATAGTAAGTTAATATCATGATATAGTGCAATATCCTGATGGCAGGCAAATTCATCATTCTTCTTCAAGTCGAGTGGATGCGATGTCATCAAGATCAAGATTTTTACTATGATTGGGATATTAAGTAATATCCATCTGCCTTGACATTTAAATGACTGGTGACTCAAATTTGATGTCTAGATATTAGTGAAGGTCTAGTTACTAAGTTGAGATTTGGACGATATGTAAATATGAATATCCTGATGACCTGTTGACTAGACTTTGACTAGACATAACTTCTTTGTTTCAACAAATTTTGAGACACTTCAAAAAGCAAACTTGCTTGAAACTTTGCTCTCTTTCACATGACAAGGTTCTCAACAACAAATTTTAATTTTGGATTTTGATCATGAACCTGAGGTTCTAATATGCAGAGGATAACTTTCTGACATGTATCTGAGACTAATTTTACCATACTGCCCAAAAGTTGGGTCCTTGTTTTGCTAAGGTAAAATGGGGCATGTTGTGTAGTAAACAAAAATTCACACATACCTATGTGTACTTGTAACATCAAAAAATGTCCCCTTGGAGGCTTTTCCCTCATAAGGTTTAGCTCCCGGGTCTTTAGCATACATTTAGGACATCTTAGTTCATATTTTGGCATCCCGATGGAATGAGGCCTAGGTTTCATGGCAAAGTGGACCTAAGAGCACCCCTTGAACTTAACCCTACCCAAAATAGGGTGGGAGGACTTGGGCACCTACATCCTAGTCCTACCCTATTTTGGGTCAGGCCCAAAATTTAAGTGTCAGTTTATGACTGTTATTTGGTCCTTTTGCCAACACGGTAAGTTTTGATTTTTGAAATCTTGGTGGGAGTGCTTGTAGTTGCATATAAAATCATTTTTAGGCATTCATTTGAAAACTAGATTTCAACTAGATGATCATTGTGAACTTTAGGCATTCTCAAGGTGATTTCAGGCTTTCATTGTGTTGCAAGAGCAGACTTGTGTGCTTTGTGTGTTGATATTTACAGATTTTAGTATCAATTTCTTCATGGAATGAAGAGCATCTTCTTCCCATGAGAGCTTCACTACAAGGTGACATTATATTATGTTTTCATCATTGATTCCTTTGGTTTTTGCCTCTGCCTCACTAGGGCATGCACTCCTTATCTGACAACGGTGTTCAGAGACTTAAGTGTCCTCTGGGGCTTGACTGAGGCAAACCTCTAAACACCACAACCCCCACACTAAATCTTGTAATTGCAGGTTACAAGTGTCACATTTGGGAAAAGTGAAGTTGCAGGAAGGATTGGTAGGCATCAAGGATTCAGGATCTGAAGAAAAATAGGACACAGGAGCATTTCCAGGACTTAGGCGCTCGCTCTAGTGTCCTCCACAGATAAATTTATGGAAACAGAAGTTACAGGGCTGATTAGTGTTGGAAGAAGGTCCAGATCCCATGAAAAAATTGGTACCTTGGACTAGGGTGCCCACTCCAGTGTCTCTGACTATTCCATTTTAGAGCCCCAAAAATAGGTACTCTGTGATTTGGTATTTTACTCCTGTTTGCAAGAGCATTTTTTGTTATTCATCAATTTGTTGTCGTATTTTCATAATTAGGGTTTTAATGGTCAATTGAGCATAGGAGAAGGAAAATTGATAATTAAATTCCCTAATCCAAGTTTCCCTACATCTCACAGTGACCTAGGGTATGATAGTGCTCACCACTTGACCCTAGATCCTTGAATGTATAGTGGAGAGGAGGATTTAAACATCAAAACACTAAAACATTAACAAATCCAATTTTCCACTAAACATTTTCGTGAACCCATGTTTTTGGACTTAAATTGCAACTTTTTGAGTGTTTTTCTTTAGATTTAGATTGATTTCATTCATTCATATAGTCATTCATTCTATTGCATTGAGAAAAATTCAAAAAAAAATCAAAAAAATTGCATTGTTTGGCTTACTAAATTGCATCAGTTCTTTCTAAATTTTCTTAATTCATGATTTTTGCATCAGATTTGATATAAACTGTAGAAAAACATAAAAATCCAGATATTTGCATTGCATTTTCATTATTAATTTTCTAGGGTTTTTGTGGAAATTTTGACAATTTTATATAACCTAGTAATTCCAAAATCTAGGGTTAGTAGGCAAAATCTTCTTTCAGATTTTTCTACTGATTTTAGAGGATTATTCAAATTTTCATTTGGCTTTAGTCTTGCATTTTAGTGAAAATTTGCATTTAGATTTAAAATATTTGGATTTTTGCATAGAAACTTTCAACAAAAACTAGCAATTTTCATGCATTTTCATTAGATTTGCATTAACATTTTGCATATTAAGACTTGGAAATTATTTTAAGATCTAAGATTAAGTCAATTTCATCATAAATCAGACTAAAAAATATTCACATAGCATTTTGTCCCAACATCTCAAACCTAGGGCTTCAAAAATAATGATTTTCACTAAATTTGGCCTTATCGACTCTATAAACTTGCACCATAGGCGTGTTGTGAAGGGTATTTTTGCATTAATTTTATTTTATCAGGGTAATCATTTAATTCCCCTCCTAAAAAGCTTCACAATACCCTTTTATCGGGCTCTTGTAGTGAAATTTTGGTGAAAAACTACACATTTTGACTATTTTTGCCCTAGGGTTTGACCTAGTTTATACTCCAAGTGTGTTGTGATCAATTTTATGCATTGAGGTGACTAATATCATTGATATTATTTACTTTACCTCTTCAAATTCATTACAACATCTCCTTTTCTAGGTCTTGGAATTGAAAAACCGTGAAAAATAGCCTATTTTTGCTATATTTTCACTAGGATTTTACCTTAAGTGGCACTAAAAGTGTGTTGTGTTGGGTATTTTGGAACCAAGTGGCTTTTATTATTGATATTATTTTCTTTCCATCATCATTTTCCTCACAACACCCTTTTTTATGCTCTTTTGCATTGAGTTTTGGTGAAAAAAGTGCCTATTTCGACATATTTTCACTATAATTTGACTTGGCATTATTTTGGATTTGCATCAAGAGTGTGTTGAGAAGGATCATATTGCTGTTTTGGACTGATATTAGACATATAAATTTATTTCCCTGATCAAAATCCTTACAACACTCTTTGTTCCATTCATTTGCATTGAAAAAAGTACAAAAAACAAGCATCTAGGTCACTTTTTGCATATAGATTTACACTTGCCTTTGCATACTTTTGGAAAAAATTTAAATCTGATTTTACATTCATTTGGAGACATATACCATGGATACTTCTTTGGAAGAATTGTTTGTATACATCATAGACATGGATCATTTCTCTAAATTCACTGATAAATATCCTCAAGTTCTGGAACAAATAGCACACATTCATGATGTCGATCTCTCTATGTGCTCCACATATGAAATCTTTTGTTATATATCAGATTTTGATAGCTTCATAAACTTCATGGGAATATACCCTTGGATATTGGATTATCTCACTAAATTCATGATCAATAGCATATATACTAATGATGACCTCAAAATGTTAGATGAAGCCTTAGATGACTTTATGGAACATTCCACTACGACACCTATTGTTAAAACATGTGATGATAACTTAGTGGTACCCTATGATCCCTTTGCTAAGGTTGTTCATCCTCATGAGGACACTTTGATTCAAGAGGATGATTTCATTGATACATCTCTTACCATCATCTAACAACAATAAAAACTCTACCATAATACATGCAACCTCTATATATCATCCTACCAACCGTATTCCTTTAGTTGAGTATTCACACACCTTGGATTTCACTAAGGAAGAGAAGACCTTTAATGTCCCTCCTTTGTTTGAATATTCAATTCATTCAGACATAACTAAGAATGTAGTCCTAGTGGATGAGGAGAAGTCTCTCACATTAAATCCCTCAAGGATGGATGTTGAGATCACTCAAAATAAATTTCTTCTCCCACCACCTAAGAGGATAGAGCATATATGTACTAATGAACTTCAACAAGAACACATTCCACCTAACATTGAGACAAACCAAGAAGCATATAAGAATGAACAAAAGAATAATGACAATTACTTAAGAATTATACCTTATGTTTGGGAAGACGACAATGATTTTTTTGATGACAATACTTAGCATGAAGATCCTATAGGTAAGTATCTCTAACCCGTTATCTCTCTCATGATGTACTTCCCCTGTGATGTGTTATATGTTGTTTAGGCCTCCTGGCATGACCCCCGATTCTCCCATAAGGTCTGGGATACCAAGAGACTACCTCTATTGTGATCTTCTTCTATTTGTATCATCATTCTTCTATATTGCCTCTCTCTCTAATTTCATTGTTGTGTGTTGTGTCTTACGGACATAGCATTGCGGTTGGTGACCTAGGGGCCCCCTCCCACGTGACTGTCCCTAAGACACTTGCTTCTCCTCTCTTATTTATTGTTTCCCTTCCTCTAGTGTTTCCATCTAGCAGGTGGATGACAAAAAACATTTATACTAATGCGGACCTAGTGTCCCTTTCGAAAGCAATCAAAAGATGGACTTAGTTCCTAATATGACGATGGGGTTGTATATCTTATCTAACACTTGGCTAGTGGGAGCACTTGTGCTTTCTGCGTAGTGATGATTTTGATGGTGTCCTATCTTATTTACAAATCATAAACAATATTGCTGCTCTATGCACTTTGTCTACCTTGAATCTTGCATACCTCAGATTTTAAATGCATTGATGTTGTTGTTTATCATGATGTTGTAGACACTAACATGTTTCTTGTAGGGATGTGTTTGTGGGAACATTTGGTGATCGTAAAGTACATGTCACCTCCAGGGGGCATGGGCTTTGTGAAATTCGGTGTTCCCTTGTGTGTTTTATTCCTACCTTAACGTACTTGATATCGATAACTAATATCAACCACCTTAAGGTGGGGGCATATATAAGGTAAGATGTCTGTTATAGATGTTAGCAATGTGTTTGACCTCAGATGCAAAGACTTGCACCTTAGGGTAGTGCATCGTGCATCTTGAGTTTGTTTGCAATCAATCAATCAATCATGTAAGCCCTCTGCGGAGGTGGGATATTGAGCATATCCTTTTCTTAAGCCCTATGGAGAGGTGGGGATGGTGTATTTCTCGGAGCAGATTGCATCATCCTGTCATTTTCAACAATCCTCTGCGGAGGCGGGGAGCAGTTCTGTGACAAACTCAACCCTTAAGCATGTTTTTGGCAATTGTTGTGGTGAAGTGCAATTGTCGGCGTGTGCCTGTAATGTGCATGAGATGGTGTTGGACCTAGAAATAGGTACACTCCATCGCTTGTCTATCATGTTTTCTCCGTGTCTTCAAGTGTGTGTATTTTGGTGTGCTTGTTTTGTGTAGCGTGTTTGTTGCCCCATATGCAGAGACCAGTGCCTTCAAGTAGTGCTTCCTGATTTTGGGAGGTTTTGCTTGTCTTGTGTCTGTGTTGTTGCATGTCTTGCATCTGTGTTGCCCCATATATACAAAGACTTGTGCCCTAGGATAGTGCATCCTATATTATGGGAGGTTTGTTTACTTTCTAGTACTTGCATTTGCATTTCATATATATGAGAAAAAGAAAAGAAAATATATCATTTATGTCTTCCATGCATTAATGTGTCTATGCATTGACTATATTCTCCATGTTCTATGTGACTGTAACTATCTTCTCTGTGTTTTGCGTGTCTGTTACTGTCTTCTATGTGATCGGCATGTCTTCTCCATGCTTGGCTTCTTTTATGTGTTTGTGACCTTACTTTAATGCATGTATTGGCCTCATGTTTATACATACATTAAAGTGGGGGCTAAATGTAACATTAGAAAATGTCCGCTTGGGGGCTTTTCCCTCATAAGGTTTAGCTCCCAGGTCTTTAGCATGCATTTAGGACATCTTAGTTCATATTTTGGCATCCTAATGGAATGAGTCCTAGGTTTCATGGCAAAGTGGACCTAGGAGGACCCCTTGACCTTAACCGTACCCAAAATAGGGGGGAGGACTTGGGCGCTCGTGCCCTGGTCCTACCCTATATTGGGTCAGGCCCAAAATTTAAGTGTTAGTTTATGACCGTTATTTGGTCCTTTTGCCGACACGGTAAGTTTTGATTTTTGAAATCTTGGCGGGAGTGCTTGTAGTTGCATATAAAAGCATGTTTAGGCATTCATTTGAAAACTAGATTTCAACTAGATGATCATTGTGAACTTTAGGCATTCTCAAGGTGATTCAAGGCTTTCATTGTGTTGCAAGAGTAGACTTGTGTGTTTTGTGTGTTGATATTTGTAGATTTGAGCATCAATTTCCTCATGGAATGAAGAGCATCTTCCTCCCATGAGAGCTTCACTACAAGGTGACATTATATTGTGTTTTCATCATTGATTCCTTTGGTTTTTGCCTCTACTCACAAGGGCACACACTCCTTATCTGACAATGGTGTTCAGAGACTTAAGTGTCCTTTAGGGCTTGATTGAGGCAAGCCTCTAAACACCACAACCCCCAAACCAAATCTTGTAATTATAGGTTACATGTGTTGCATTTGGGAAAAGTTAAGTTGCAGGAAGGATTGGCAGGCATCAAGGATTTAGGATCTGAAGAAAAGTAGGGCATAGGAGCATTTCCAAGACTTGAGCACTTGCTCTAGTGTCCTCCATAGACAAATTTATGGAAATAGAAGTTATAGGGCTGATCAGTGTTAGAAGGAGGTCCGGATCCTGTAAAGAAACTGATACCTTGGATTAGGGTGCCCACTCTAGTGTCCCTGATTGTTCTGGTTCGAAGCCCCGAAAATAGGTACTATGTGATTTGGTATTTTACTCTTGTTGCAAGAACTTTTTCTGTTATCCAACTTGTTGTCGTATTTGTATAATTAGGGTTTTAATGGTTAATTGAGCATAGGAGAAGGAAATTTGATAATTAAATTCCCTAATCCATGTTTTCCTACATCTCACAGTGACCTAGGGTATGATAGTGCTAGTCACTTGACCCTAGATCTTTGAATGTATAGTGGAGAGGAGGATTTAAACATCAAAACACTAAAACATTAATAAATCTAATTTTCCACTAAACAGGACCTACAAGAGTAAAGACTCAACAAGGTGAAAGGTATTTTATGTTTCTCATTGATGATTATTCTAGAATGACTTTGGTTACTTTCTTAAGAGAAAAATTTGATGCCCTTGATAAGTTTAAAGTTTTCAAAGCTTTGGTTGAAAATGAAATGGATACTAAGATCAAATGTTTAAGGTTAGATAGAAGAGGTGAGTTTACTTCAAATGAATTTGAAAAGTTTTGTGAAGATCATGGTATTAGGAGGCATTTGTCTACTCCTAGAACCCCTCATCAAAATGGGGTAGTGGAAATGAAGAATAAGACTATGTAAGAAATGGCTAGGGCAATGTTGAAAGATGCAGATCTACCTAATATATTTTGGGAGGAAGCAACTGTCTATCTAACTAATAGAGTGTAGTTGAGGATCAACAACACAAACACCCCTTATGAGTTGTGGTATGGAAGACCTCCCACTATCAGATACTTTAGGATCTTTGGTAGCAAATGCTATATTAGAAGAGATGAAGAAGACCTAGGAAAGTTTGATTCAAGATGTGATGAAGGAATCTTTCTTGGTTACTCAACCAGAAGCAAGGGCTATAGATACTACAAGACAAGGTTGGGAAAGATGATTAAAAACATAAATGTCAAAGTAGATGATTAATCTCACAAGATTTAGAAGACACCGGATCTAATATCTTTCCTTGCATTGAAGATGACGAAGAAGAAGTGAAAGAAGAAAAGGAACATGAACCAGGGTAGATGCCTAAGACCCTACCAAAGTATGTTCAGAAGAATCACTCAGTAGAGAAGATCATTGGATATAAGAATGAAGGTGTGTAGACAAAGAGAAGGTTTGCCAAGACACATGCGCAAGAAAACTTGTGTTTGTTATCAAAAGTAGAACTTAAGACCTTTGCTAAAGCTAGCAATGATGATGGATGGATAAAAGCCATGGAATAAGAATTGGATTAGATTGAGAAGAATCAAACATGGGAATTGGTTCCCAGATCAACAAACAAGAATGTTATAGGAATAAAATGGGTGTTTTGAAACAAACTGAATGAAGGAGGTGAAGTTGTAAGGAACAAATCAAGACTAGTATGCAAAGGATACACTCAAGTAGAAGGTATTGATTTTGAGGAAAATTTATCTCCAGTAGCAAGGATGGAGGCAATCAAAATGTTCCTTTCTCTTGCTTCTCATAAGAACTTCAAAGTATATTAGATGGATCTCAAGTCAACATTTCTAAATGGTGACCTAAAAGAAGAAGGATACATTGAACAACCAAATGGTTTCCAGATATCAGAAGATCCAAACATGGTATGCAGACTCCAAATGGTTTTGTAGGGTCTCAAGAAAGCACCTAGGGCTTGGTATGCAAGATTAGACAAGTACTTACTTCAGCAATGCAGGTACCACAAATAGTAATCTTTATATAAAGGAAGAAGGAGACATGATTTTGATAGTTTCAGTATATGTTGATGACATTATTTTTGGTGGAGATGATGATATGTGTAAAAGGTTTACAGAGGAGATGCAAAAAGAGTTGGAGATGTCCATGATTGGTGAAATGTCTTTCTTCCTTGGACTTGAAATTTCCTAGCTAGATGGTGGTATCTTTATTTCTCAAGCTAAGTATGTCAAAGAATTGTTGAAGAAGTTTGGTATGGAGGATCCAAAACTAGTGAGTACTCCCATGGTCACTGGATGTCACTTAAGAAAAGATGACGAGTCTCTAGAGGTGGATCAAACTATCTATAGGTCTATGATTAGAGCATTGTTGTACTTAACTACTTCTAGACCTGACATAACGCATGCAGTATATGTGACCTTGCTAGATATCAAGCCAATCCTAAGAAAACACATGAGAAGGTAGTGAAAAGGATATTTAGATACTTGAAAGGAACTCTAGACTATGGTATATGGTATCCAAAAGGTAATGAATTTGATTTGAATGCATATATTGATGCTGACTTGGTTGGTTGTGTTGATGGTATAAAAAATACAAGTGGTGGTGCTTTCTTTCTAGGAAGTAGATTGGTTTCATGGTAGAGCAAGAAGCAAGATTTAGTTTTCTTATCAACTATAGAGGCAGAGTATATTGCAGCAGCCTCTTGCTATACACAAGTGTTGTGGATGAAGCAAACTCTGAAGGATATCAAGGCATTGTATGATGGGTCTATTCCTATTTTGTGTGACAATACAAGTTCTATCAATATTTCCAAGAATCCAATGATGCATTCTAGAACCAAGTATATAGCAGTCAGTATCAATTTTTGAGAGAAAAGGTTGTAGATAAGGAAGTGAAGTTGGAATATATCTTTACAAAGGCTCTTGCAAAGGACATCTTTGAGGATCTCTAGTAGAGGTTAGGGGTAATTTCCCCTCCCTTTTCTTTCTAAAGATGCATTGTGGTGCATTTGTCCAAGGGGAGTTAATGTTATATCCTTGTTTCCTAGACTGATGATGGATACCTCTCAAGGGGAGCAGGTAGTGGTTTTTGATGATAGGAGGAGTTTGTTATTGCAAGAAGAAGTGTGTAGATATGTGGTTGTTGTTGAAAGGGGGAGAATGAGAAAGCAATTGTTGCTAATGAGAAGGCTTTGGATGCTATTTGTCCTTGATGTCAAATGGGGAGAATTAGCAGGTATGTGTTTCCATCAATGGCAAAGGGGGAGATTGTTGCACATATGATGCCTAAGGTTGTTGTCATTGATGTCAACATTGTCACAAGGTTGAGGAGATTGTTAAGGCTATCATTGAGGTTGCCATTGATGTCATCACTATCATGGAAGTGTGATGGTGTTCATGGTTGGATGTCATGCCCTGATTAGTACAGAACTGAGATGTGCTTTGATCAATGCAAAATTGAGATGGGAATCAGAAGCACTAAGAGGATCATATGTGTTTCTGGTGGCTTGAAGCATGTTGAATGCTCTATCCTAATGTTCATCAGTTGTATGTGTTGGTACAAATAAGATTTGGCCTTCAGAAGTTGGTGACAGTTTCTATTTTAGGATGACTTCTCCTTGAAGAATGTCTAGGAAATTGCTCCGCATTCTCATTATATTGATATTGTGCTTCTGTGGATTGGAAGATAGTTTCCTACAATGCCAAATCTTGTATGTTCAAATTTTCATGATGTCTTGATTATCAGATGTATGTTTTTCTGTTGTCAATTTTGAAGACAGTGTTTGTTTTATGAAGGTGTTTCTATCATGGTAATGGAATGCCTTGCATTCCTGTGGTTTTGAAGATATGGTATTGCAGTTCAAGAATTAAGTCTAGTATGATGTAAAAATGCTAAGTCCAATGTTTCAGATCACGTGCTCCTCCGTTGTGAAAGATATAAGTGACTGAGTTTTGGTTCATGCTCTGCATTCTCATTATATTGATATTGTGCTTCTATGGATTGAAAGATAGTTTCCTACAATGCCAAATCTTGTATGTTCAAATTTTCATGATGTCTTGATTATCGGATGTATGTTTTTCTATTGTCAAGTTTGAAGACAGTGTTTGTTTTATGAAGGTGTTTCTAGCATGGTAATGGAATGCTCTGTATTCCTGTGGTTTTGAAGATATGGTATTGCAGTTCAAGAATTAAGTCTAGTATGATGTAAAAATGCTAAGTCCAATGTTTCAGATCACGTGCTCCTCTGTTGTGAAAGATATAAGTGACTGAGTTTTGGTTCATGCTCTGGCAGTATGATGTGATGATGAAGATTGAATGGAATGTTTCACATTCCTCCACATTTGCAAATTTGGCTATGTGGTTCTAAAGGTATGTTAAGATTCTAGTGAAGATGATAATTCTAAAGATTTAGATCATTTGCCCTTTCACTGTGAAAGTTATGCATGATAGAGTACTGGCATGTGTCCTAGCAGAGTGAGGTAGTGTTGAAGGCATGTTGGAATGCTCTGCATTCCTCAGAAAATGAATGGTTGCCATTGTGGTTTTGAGGATATGTTTCTAGATTTGTATTACATGCTTCCTTGCAGTTTCAAGAATTTTGGTGGTCCACAGCTTAGTTTTTAAACTGAAAGTAACTTGCAATGTGTTCTGGATGATAGAGTGTTCTTAGAGTAAATGATTGAAGTTGTGTGGCATAATTCTTTGATGTGCAGTGGTAAAGGAGTGTTTGGGGATGTTTTATGAGTCACGTGAACTCATCTAGAAAAGTTTCACGAAGATCTTTCTTGTTTCTAGTTCCACACAAGGTTTTCAAGTTGATGTGGCCGGTATAGTTCAAGTCTTCATATGTTTTTCTTAAAGATGTCCTATTTCCATATGAGCATAGTGTGTGAATGTAATCTTTTGATGTTTGAAGCTATGAAGGATGTTTCGGACCTGGTTAAGCAAGTGTCAGAGTCCACAAGGCTTGAATCTTCTATTGGTGTAACATGTGGTTTTACTTAGAACCTATATTCTACACGTTTCATATTGTGTGTTGTTTGTCTGACTTATAAATGTATTGTTCATGTTGTATCTAGCTAAAAAATAATGTAATCAATGTAATATCATGTATAAATAGTGAATCAAAGTGAGTGAGGTAGAGTGTGATTGTAATTTGACCGAAAAGATTGTAGGTAGATAAAAGGTAGAATGAATGCATTATTGATGAGCGACTGAAGGAGAAAGAGAAGAAGTTGTTTATGCTGTCCTAATTCATTTCAAAAACATATTTGTGATAGTGATCAAGTATAGAGTGTGCCTGACTGATCAGATCATGAGAAGAAAGTGTGAAGAGGTAGAAGTGCAATAATCAAAGGTGTAAGATTCAATGTCAGTTTTCATCCAATAGAAAGACTGTCATTACTATAATCCTTTGTAATTGTGTTCACATTTAGGGAGTAGTAGCTTCCTTGGGAGTGACCCTAAAATAAAGTCATCAGGGAATAGAAATGTTATGTCAGAAAATGTCCTCTTGGGGGATTTTCCTTCTTAAGATTTAGCTCCCAGGTCCTCAGAATGCATTTAGAGCATCTTGTGTGTTAATTTTAAATCCTAATGAGAAAACCCCTAAGCATTATGGAAAATAGGACCTAGGGGGTGCTATAATACTAACCCCTACCTAAAATAGGGAGGGAGGACTTGGGCACTCATGCCCTAGTCCTGTCTTATTTGGGTCAAGCCCTAATTTGAAGCGTCAGTTATATGACCGTTGTTAGGTCCTATGTTGACACCAAAAGTTTGAATTATGAAATTCTTGGCGGGAATGTTTGTAGTTGCATATATAAGCATGTTTAGGTTTTCATTTGTAAACTAGAAGATAATTGTGAACTTTATGTGTACTTGTGAATTTAGAGCATCCATGATATTCATTGTTGCAGAGCAAAGCATTACTATTGTGTTTGTGATTGTAGATTTAGCTTCATCTTCTCATGTGATTGAAGATCCTTCATTTATGTGAGATCTACACTTCTAAGGTGACATTTGTTTATGTTTGAATCATTTATCATTTGGATTTTGCCTCTATCCCACAGGGATACACACTCTTATCTGACAATAATTTTTAGAAGACTTGAATGTCTCTTTGAGGCATGACTGAGGCAAGCCTCTAAACACCACAACCCCCAACCACACTCCTTTGTGATTTCAGGTTACAACTACCAAGTTTCACAGAGTGGAGTTGAGGAGGAAGGTTGCAGACGACAAGGATTCAGGATCCGAAGGAAAGGAGTGAAAATAAGCATTTTTGGGACATGGGTGCCTAGGGCAATGTCCACCAAAGTTTCAGAGACAAGAATTAGAGTTACAGGGACATTCTACATCTAAAATAGCTTCTACATCTCAAAAATCAGCCTACACTAGACTAGGGCACCTAGGGCAGTGTCCTCCACATTCTGAGTGACAAAAATAGTCGAAATAGTGATTATCAGTGCTGGAAGGAGTTCGGCATTATGTGAAGAAAAATGTGCCTTGGACTTGGATGCCTAGGGCATTGTCCTTGAATATTCTAAATTTTGAACTTCAAAAATTGGTCAGTTATTAATCTCTATCCTTTACCTTGATCTACAAGCATTTGTCCGAATTTATCAGTTCATTCACTATTTTGCATAATTAGGGTTTCTTACATATTTGAGGATTACATTAAGGAACTAATTAGCAATTTCTAAGTTTCCACATCATTCCAAGTGACATCCCAACCTATTAGGTGAATGCTCTCGCTTAGTAGAGATTCAACTCAATTGATATGTCCTTGAATGTTTGTTGTGAAAGGAGGATCTAAACCCATCAAACCCTCAAACCCTCAAACCAAACTAAAATTTCCAGTAGAGCTCTATTAAATTTATTCAAGTACAGGATGGTGGCATCCTCCAAGATTTTCTTATTTGCTTTATCACAATTATCATAATATTCTCTGATAGGCCTTATATTTCCATGAACAATAATTATTTTTACAATTTCATCAACTATCATAGCAACCTTACCAGTTTCTTGCTTTTTACTTGCCTTTTTGCTTCCAGAAGGCTGGTCCTCAAAAGCCATTGAAACCTTGGCTCTCTTAGATCTTATTTATTTAACTTCTTCATCTGTCTCCATCTTCTCATCATCTTTTGTGCTCATATACATTCTTGTGGCCTTCGTTTTCTTTCTTTTTGTTCCTCTGTCAGATGATATGTCTTCTGATTTCTTACGATTGGCTTACTTTAGGGGAATAGGAATAGCAACAGAGCTCCTAGTAGTCCTTAGAGTGGAGGAGGATTCTACTGGAGCACTTCATTGTTTCTTATCATGTTTCTCCTTCTCTACCTTTTCAGTTCTTTCCCTGAATTGTCTCATGCCTTCCTTTGTGAGGCCTAGATTCTCAACTAGCTGCTCAACTTCTTTTCTTACTTTCCTTTTGGTTTCAAATTCTCTAAGCTTATCATATGTCCCAAATCTTTTACACTATGTCCCAAATCTTTCAACTATTGTGTCATTTGGCTTGCTCAAAAGGTGTTGAGCATACATATTCAATATTTTCTCATCTACTTCATACTGCATAGGCATGATCCAAATAGTTCTAGGTGCTACTGCTTCCATTAAGCATTGATCAATGTCCACCATGAAACATATTTTATTCTTGTACTTCTCAACAATCGATTTAGGGATTCTTTCCCTTGAATGCATCATACTCTGAAAGTTCTTGAAGTATCCCCAGATTATAGTTTTTTTATGTTTTATACTCACCAATGTTGTTGGTGATCTCTGATCTGAATGGAAACTGGCTTATCATTAGTCTAGTGTACACCCTTTACTCTAGGTACCTCATTCATAAAGTAGAAAAATAAACATATTTGAGGTCTTTCAGAAACTGTATTTCTGAATGGAACAAAATTGGATTTGGATCGCTGTTGAGCAGTGATCTTATCCTCTGCCAACTTAGCCAAACCTAGGGCTTCCATCATTGTGCTAGGATGAAACATTCTAACCTCAGATCGAATTGCATCCTTCAGACCACTAACAAAACAACTCCTAAAGAAATCACTAGACAATCCCTCTGTGTGATTGGCTAGTTTTTCAAATTCTGTCTGATATTCTCTCACAGTGCCTATATGGTGAAGTTTAGTGAGTGCCCCTATGAAGTAATCAAAAGCACTAGGGCCAAATCATTGCAAAATGAGTTTGCAAAAATTATCCATTTTGGCTCTTCATGAGCCTTGATGTACCAACAAAACCATTGAAGGGCTTCATGTTCCAAATGAAAGGATGCAAGTAGGACTTTGTTGACATCAAAAGTATTATGCAGACTGAAATATTGTTCTACCTAGTATATCCATCTAGTCAGATCATCACCATTGAAGTGAGGAAAATCAAGCTTCAGCCCATGAAAATTGTTGGAAGAAGAAAACTCCATGTCTGTTGAAGACTCTGGCTATTGTCTATTGTTTATGGCTAAATGTTGAAGATTAAGACCGAGATTTCTTTCATCCAGATCTTGGAGTTTGGTCTTGAGGGCTACAATTTCATCCTCCATATTTTTTCTCATGTGCAGGTTACAACCATAGCCAAGAGATTTTTTTTTCTAGGAATGGGTAGAAAAATAAAAATAGAAACTTTTTAGTAAAGGAAAATTTAGATTTGGGGAAAACTGTGATGGGTACTTGGGGTTTGACTAGGTTTTTGACACTTTCTAAGGGGAAGGGGAGAAGAAAATGGAGATTTTAGAAGCAGGGTAAAAGAATGGGAAAATTTATCCAAGAGGGACAAAGGAGCAAAAATATGAAATGAACACTGTGGTAAAATTTAAAGACTATTGGGTGAGAATTGAAGAAGTTATGGTAAACCCTAAAAATAGACAAATGTGGAATTTCTAGCTTCGATAAGTGGAATTTGGGATAGGGTCCTCAAGGAAGGAAATATGCAGAATGAAATTTCATGGGTTTCAGTGAATTTGGAGAGGAAAAGGAGCTAAAGCAAGGAAGATATGGAAAAAAAATAGAATTTTTTTTTTCTGGAAATGATCTACCAACTACTCTGGATGGAATCAATCTATGATTTGTCAGCTGTCAATAGATATGGGCCCCAAGTATGTTCGGATTCCTAAAGGTTTAGGGGAGTCACTCGGCCACCAATGTTGTCTAACGAATCATGTATTGGGGAAGTACCCCTCACTCCATGGCTTAGGTAAAACTGATAATCGCTTTGCCACAAACGACAGCTCTTGTTTTACCTCACGGATGGGAACTAGTCAATCAGGTAGGGGTTGTTGCCCTTTTCATTGGCAGGTCCCCTTAATGGGCTAGCTACTTTGGGCTGCCTGTGGTACTCCTTACAATGATTTTTAGGGCTATATACCCAGGCACTTCCCACAGTTAAGTGGATAGAGATATTCCGTGATATGAACCTACAATTGAAATGAACAATATAGATGTGAAAAAGAAAGAACTATTACAATAATCACAGCACCTAGAGGCCACTAGGGAAAAAAAGAAATCGACAGAAATTCCACCCAGCGAGCCCAAGAAAGTGCTCTAATACTAGATGAGAGGAACCTCCTGCAACAATATAATGAAAAATGCACAAAATAACAGAAATATATAAAATAGTAGAAACACAGAAGGAATTTATTGATGGCAGGCCACTTTGAGGGGGCAACCTCTTTTGAGTAAGCTCCATACAATAAATTCATGGATGCCTTCATTAGCCTCAACACGTACTTATATACTAAGTCTAATCTAAACAACTATTACTTCCCATGAATGTGGGATAGTACAATATACTCACGGGATGACTTACAAAGCATATGTGTCCAAAAGTAATATACTAACAAAGTAAAGAGAAGGGTTAAACACGGGTTCCTAACAAGCCATCCTCCCCTAGAGTTGATAACTATTACAAGCTGATCCTAGGGCTACTTAAGAAGTCCAACATCGCAAACATGACCCACGCCTCAATTAAAGCAACTGTTATGATCCAATTTTCCACGTCACTTCATTTCAATGACTAACTGAAAGAGCTATTAATTGGCATCAGTTCCAACTTAAGTCACTGCTACCAAGTGCAATGCCATTCTAGGAAATCATTCACTCCTCCAACAGCCTAGTCGATACAAATCTATGATCTGTAGTAAACTGTAGTGGAATCATTAATATAATAAATAATCAACTGGCCTTAATCCCAGTTTTCTACAATTAAGATCGCTAATACTTATTTCCTTTCAATAAAGCTCATCTGTATAAATAGGAGCATGTTGTCTCTCTAAGTTAGTCCAAGTTTTTCATAGTCAAGTTGTTAGTTAGATTGTATTTTTAGCTAGAGGAAAACTCCTTGTTTTCAGTTCTGTATCCATGTCCATTTTTGGACTTTATTGAATGCAAATGAAGGGGGAATTCTTCTGAAAGATAGTTTGAGTTCAAGAGGATCGTCTCCAGCTAGGAAAGTAGGGTCCACTTCCCCAAACTAGAGGAGATCTCTTGGTATTTCATTTCCATGCAATTCTATTGTGTCTTTCTATTTAGTAACATTATCTTTGCATGTTGATCTTGTGATGTGTCTTTTCTTTTCTGTATGATTGTTTAGTTAATTGTCACCTACAGGTTTGTCTTCTAAAATTTGAAAATACCAAAAATAGAATTATTATTTTAACAACACTATTATATTCAGAGTGTCTCATTGTTGTAGTTTAACAATGGATGAAATTACTTTCAAGTTTTGTTTCAACACTTAAGATAGTTTCTTTCCAGCAATTTAACTAGTTTCTTTTCAAGCAATTGTGTTTATTTTTTCCAAACAATTAGGATAGTTTCCTTTCAATCAAGTGTGTTTATTTCCAAGCAATTAAGATAGTTTCCTTTCAAGACAGTGTGTTTATTTCCAAGCAATCAATATAGTTTCCTTTCAAGCAAGTGTGATTATTTCCAAGCAATCAGAATAGTTTCTTTCAAAGCATGTGTGTTTCCCTTCAAGAAAATAGGTAGTTTCCATTTTCTGCATGTATGTTTCCATAAGTTGAGTAAATCGGACTTTATCCACCAACCATCCATTCACCTGATTTGGATTCCACTCCAATACCCCCCCACACTAAGATTCTTATCACAAATCACTCCAGACACCTCCGGATTGATAATTAAATGATGATGAATTAACAAACACTACTATGACCTCATCATGTTTGGTGCCATTGTCGGGGATATAATCTACAAATCATTGTAGGTTAAGGTGCTGATAAGACTTCTTGAACAAGCACATTTCAGATCCATTAGTTTATGAGTAGGCCTAGGCATGCCTTAGGTTGATTCATTAGACAAACCACAGATAACACATCTTTGGAACATAATCATATGAGTGATCAGGGATCTCCTATAACATTAGAATCTCCTATTCTCTCTGATACTCCCTCTATAATGGGTGATAATGGTGATCATGAGGAACCAACTAATAATAGAACATTCTCTTATCCAATCTCCATCATTCCTGAAAGAAATGAACCTCCCATGAAAAATATATATCCTACATTCCTACCCACCTTTCAAGGAAAAACTTCTGAAGACCCAGAACAATTCTTGTTTGAATTTAAGGTCCTCTGCCAAACCTATGATTATACCACAGACAACTAGAAATTAAAATTTTTTCCTTCCACTCTCAAGGAGTCTACGCTATGATGGTTCATGGGCCTGACAACAGACTCTATCACTACTTGGGCTGAAATGGTTCAAACCATTTTCCTTGACAAATATCAAGATTATTGTAAAGTTAGGGATTGTAAAGATGAAATCTTCTACATGAAATAGATGGAAGATGAAAATTTGGAGGATTATGTGGATAGATTCCTATTTGTCCATATGAGATGTGGAAATAATCTAGACAAAGAATTGAGTAAAACCATTTTTCTAAGAGGAATTGTTGATGAGATTAGGGAAGCGCTAAACCTAATGGGAAAGAGAGATATTAACAAACACAATTTTGTAGAAATCATGGAGGTTTATAGAAATTATTCTCACACTCTTGCATGTAAGAGAATATTGAAGAAATTTAGTACCAGTGATGTTACGAAAGTAATGGAAGAACTAGCAAATCTAAAAACTAACATCTTGCTTCATTTGAATACCACCTTGGATAGTATGCAAGCTAGTAAAAAGAACACTAAACCTTTGGCCATTTACTGCCCTCGTTGTAGAGATAAACATCCACTTAGGGAATGTCCCTTAAACCAAACTGAGTTATGTAAGATCTATGAGAAAAGTCATTCCACGAATGAGTGTATCCTGCTCCCTAAAATTAAAAATAGATTGAAGAGGGTACCAACAGATGAGGAAGAGCTAAATTTTATTGGCCAAAAACAACCAAATTATGGATACAATCAGTTTCCAAACCAATATACTCCAAGAGGCTGATCAAATTGGGGCACAACCTCTTGGAATGGACCCTGGGGAGGTCCACTTCCTCTAATGCAAATGCCACCCCAGTGGGGACTAGCATGGCCTCATTTAGACTGGACGAATCAATCTTGGACCAACCCTTAGTGGTTAAATCAACAACAATATCAACAGTGGTGGGCACCTCAATATAACTAAGGAATGAGGTGATTCAACAAATTTTGATTAGGTTATAACCTCAAGCCTTAGTTCCTGGACCTTCATAGCCTGCAAACCCAAATCCAAGTGATCAGGTAAATCAACCACTGATGCCTTCTTAGCCAATTCCTAGTTGTAAAAATAATAGACCACAACAATAGGTGTATAACACTGATCCAAATACAACCACCCTAAATGTTGTGGAAATTAATGACATCCAGCTTCGATCCCAAAGAATTCTTGTAAACATTCCTATTGAGGAAGTCAATGAAGAAGACAAAGTGATGCCCAATGTTGATAAACGACAAAAGGATGAGAATGATGAAACAAGAAACTTGGAAGAAATTCCAAAGGAAACCTCTGTTGCATTTCCATAGAGATTAAAATAGGTTCCTCCAAAATCTAAGGAAAACCAACCTGCACATGATGACTCACAATTAATCAAGGAACTTACTAAGATACATATTGAAGTTCCTTTGTTGTAAGCAATAAAAGATATCCCTGAGATAAATCAGACCATTAAGAGATTATGTTTGAAACTTCTAGGTAGAAAATGAAAATTACCCAACACCATTCAAGTAGAAGGAAAACTTGCAAATGTCCTGTCAGGCAAGTTAATTCCTCAAAAATATGGGGATCCTGGAAGTATTGTTATTTCAATGGAAATAAAAGGAGTATCAATCTCTAATGTACAGATCAATTTGGGAGCTACTATCAATGTGATGGCATCAGACACTACAGAAGCTCTGGTATTAACACATATTTAGTCAACATCAACTATGTTACAACTGGCAGATCTATATCTATCACCAAACCTGAAGGGATTCTGGAAGATATTATAGTCACTATTGATACCTAGGACTATTTAGTTGATTTCCTCATCCTTCAGACTAGAAAGAAATGTTCAAGGTACCCAATAATACTGAGTAGACCTTGGCTGGCTACCGCAGTAGCCCTTATTGACTATAGGTCAGGAAACATGACTATTTCAAATGCGAAAAAGATGAACTTTCCATCTATCCCCCTACTAAACCATTCCTACAGTATGAGAACAAACCATGGATAGATGATCTGATGGATTCAGATGAAGAAGATGCCTCCTCATTGGCAATGGTAACAATTGCAGAATATTTCGAAGAATGCAATGAGGAGTATAAAGAATTGGAATCAAATAGTGAAACCTCCTTGTACAGTGTTGCCCAACAAGAGGTCTCCAGATGGCTCCAGAGAGATCCAAAGAGATCCTTTAAGGCATTCCATTGTCCATATTCTGAAAAGATTACATCCCACTTAAATTATCAACAAGCAAAAACATTACACTAAATTGTGCCTCACCTTTGTCCACTAAATACTCTGTTAAGTCCATACAAAGACCATCTTTCTATTCACAATGGCACAAACCAAATCATTGTCCAAACCAACAAACAACTCTCTATCAATAGTTGGTTAATAGAAACAGAAGAAATTCGATTGACAAAACTATTGCAAAATCATACCCAGGCTTTTGCATGGGAATACAAAGACATGAGAGAAATCCACCCTAGTGCATGTACACACCATATCTACACTGAAGATGTTTGTCTTGTTAGACAACCACAAAGGAGAAATAATCCATCCTTGAGGGATATGCTGAAGGAAAAAATAGAAAAATTGTTACAGGTAGGATTCATCTATCCTATTTCTGATAGTTAGTGGGTGTCGCCATTAGTTATAGTACCAAAGAAAAATGGAAATTGGTGAGTCTGCATTGACTATAGAGAATTGAACAAAGCTACTAAAAAAGACTATTTCCCACTTCCCTTTATCGACCAGGTGCTGGATAATTTGGTTGATAGTCGCTACTTCTCCTTTCTAGATGGATTTAGCGGCTACAATTAGATCTAGGTGGCTCCAAAGGATTAGGATAAGACTACCTTCACATTTCCATGGGGGACATTTGCCTACAAAGTTTTGTCATTTAGATTATGTAATGCACCAGCTACATTTTAACGGGTTGTGTTGGCAATTTTTGTTGACTTAGCCAATACATGCATGGAGGTCTATATGGACGATTTCACGGTGCATGGAAAAACTTTTGATGAAGCCTTGAACAGACTAAACAAGGTGCTTGAAAGGTACAAAGCACATCAGTTGTCCCTAAATCATGATAAGTTCCTTCTTATGATGATCAAAGGGATAGTGCTAGGTCACCACATCTCACAGGAGGGAATGAAAGTGGACCCCAAATAGGTTGAAATTATAGTTCAAATTGCCCCTCCTCAAACACAAACAGAAGTGAGAAGTTTCCTAGGACATTCTGGGTATTATTGAAGGTTCATTGAAAAATTTAGTAGGAAATATGACCCTTTGTTCACCCTACTAAAAAAATATTCTGAATTTAATTGGACACTGTAATGTCAATAATCCTTTGAGGCCATCAAAAGTTCCCTCATGACAACACTAGTCATCAAAGAACTGAATTGGAGTGAACCATTCCATATTCACACAGATGCTTCCAATCAAGCCATTGGAGTAGTCTCAGGGTAGGCTAATGAATCTAGAGGTATGCATGCAATATATTATGTTAGCAAAAACTTAAACCCCACAGAGAAAAACTATACCACCATGGAAAAAGAATTTTTGGCAGTAGTTTATGCAATCAATAAATTCTGCCACTACATCACATGCTACAAAGTTTTTATCCATAATAATCATGCAACTATTAGGTATTTGATGAATAAAGTTGTGGTAGGAGGTAGAATTATTAGGTGGTTGCTATTGTCGCAAGAATTTGACATAACCATTGTTGATAAACCTGGGAAAGATCATAATGTTGTCACTGATTTCTTATCCAGATTGACTATGTAGGGAAGTAACAAACCAGTGGATGATACATTTCCAAATGAACATCTTTTTGCCATTTCTATTAAATCTCCATGGTTTGCATATTTAGTTAACTATTTGGTTTCAGGAAAATGCCCACCACATTTCAATTAGAAGGAAACCAGTCTACTAATTTAAGATAACTCTAGATAGAAATGGGTAAATGGTATCTTGTTTAAAAATTATCTTGACCATGTGTTGCAAAGGTGTGTGCAGGAAATAGAAGTTTATGACATAATCCAAGCATGCCATGATGAACCTTCTAGTGGACATTTTTTAGCCCTCTGAACGGGAAATAAAATTCTAGGAGCAAGATATTTTTGGCCAACAATGACCAAGGATATCCAGTAGTATGTCAAGCACTGTGATCAATGCTAGTGAATGGGACATCCAACTCCTACCGCAGAGATGTCGTTCCATCCTCAAGTGGTCTTAGAACCATTTGAAAAATGGGGAATAGATTTTGTGGCATCAATTGAACCACCATCTAGAGGAAATAACTACATTCTAGTTTGTACCAACTATGCCACCAAATGGGTCGATGCAAAAGTACTACTAGCAACAAAGGAGGAGAAGGTTGCAGATTTTTTGTACAAGCATATTTTGCAGTGATTTGGAGCCCCTAGAGTCCTTGTTTTTGATCAAGGACGATAGTTCATGTCTACTATGATCAAAGCATTCCTGGAGAGACATAAAATCTGTCACATGAAGTCATCTCCATATCATCCTTAGAGCAATGGTTAAGTAGAAGTGACGAATAGAGAACTGGAGAACATCCTGACAAAAAAACATTTTGGGAAAGAGAACAGATTGGGCTGAGAGAATGACGAAAGGTGTTTGGGCCTATAACACCACCTGGAGCAACACCACTAATTTCACACCATATGAATTATTTTATGGGAAGCACATAGTGTTTCCTATAAAATATGAGGTGGAAACATTAAGAACAACACTTGAAGTTGGTAGTGATTTAACTAAAGCACAACATAGGATGATGAAACTAAACAGGTTGGAAGAGATGCGGATGGAAGCATTGCAGCACACAGAGTTGATTCAATAGCAGAGAAAAGAATTGCATGATAGGCACATCATCAGGAAGTAATTCAAAAAAGAAGATTGAACCCTACTATATGTCTCAAAGTATCAAGATTTCAAAGGAAAACTACACACCAAATGGTTGGGGCCCTATGAAATCTAAGAAACCTTCAACAATAAGGCCATTGAGCTAGTTCCCATTGATGGGGATCGTAGAGTTCTTCTGGTAAATGGACATAGATTGAAGTTGTATCACAAACCAACTTCCAAAGAGGAATTCTCTATAGAAATTCAGTCTTAGATAGAACATTTCACCATGGAGGATCTCTCTTCCATGGGACTAATGTTTTAAATGATGATTCTAGAATGAATAAAGCAGTAAAGGTTAAAAACCAGAAATGGCGGTTTTGTCTAGAGGGAAGATTGAAAACCAACAATGCCAGTCTTTCCTTCAAAATTCCCATTTCCTTCAATAAAAAATCCTTTTTACAGTTCTATAGGTCTTTGTGTTAAATTTTTTTTGAGAGCTCCAAATAGATACTAATAGCTCTAGATGGCTACAGATGGCTCCAGATGGATATCAGTGGATTCTAATTTCCAAAGTACTGTTGGGCGCTAGGTTATGTTGCATCATGAAAATTGATTTAATAAAAGTTAAGGCAAAATCATCTTAGGTGTGGGTACTTTACAAAGGTATATTCCTTCCTTAAAACTTGTATAATTATTTTAATATGTACATATATGCCACGTGTTCCCCCAAATGACCCACATGCAGTCCTCATTTTTTACATGCCCAAGGCAGTTGCATTAATGATGGCAATTAGACAGGTGGTAGCAGTAGGATCGTTCTATGATCTTGTGTACCTTGCAATGAGTCGTGAGTTCATGGTCATAATGATAAAGACATTTGCAATAAATGCCATAAAAAGAAATATGTACTCACATGAAAAATAATGATGACTAGTAATCATGACCATAAATGGGAAGTGCATTCACAAGGGTGTGAGAGCTATGATTGCTAGCATCAGCTCCAGATTTGAAAAGAAAAGTAATTAAGGTGGTGGCTATGAATTTCAACTTCGCATGCTACCACTCTGTGTTGGAGCTCTGAAGTACATTCCATGTGTGTTGAAAGGATGGATAGGATGGCTGCCAACCTGTCCATCTTGCATGCAATTATTTTCTCGATCAAAGTTGATAGTGATACTGCAAACTTCATATTTCTTCATGCCTCAAGAAACAAGCGAGAGAAAACAAAAACTAGAGTTCTATTGTGGCATTTTTCTTGCATTTCAATAAGAAAATAGCCAGCGCAGATGGGAAACAAATAGAAAGTTGAACCTGAGAATGCTATTTTCGATGATGCAAGTGCACAAATCTTCTAGTAGGCCATATGGTTAGAGTTTTTGCAGAAGTTTGAAGGGTTTGAAGTAGAACTGGTTGAGGAATTCATCACAAATTTCCATCAGACCTTCTCGATGGTTAAAGGGGTAAGGATACAGATTAACCTAACTATAATTAGTCAAATTTCTAGAATTCCCACAGTAGGTGTTGATTGTTTAAGAATAAACCATCATATGAGGAGCTAGTACAAAATTTCCATGTTGCTCTAGAGCCTTTACCTAGATATGTTGTTAGTAAGGGAGAAACTAAAGGAATTGAAAGGACTAGTCTTCTAGACCCATGGAAGACTGTCATCCTGTGGATAATGAAGTTGTTTACTTGTGATGGTTAGTATGGTGTTGTACTAGGGCCAGGAATGAGGTTGATCACTCACCTCAGGCATGGGGTAAATAACCCAATATATTTGATAAATCTGCCAACCTTCCTATATACTAGCTTGGTTAACATGATGATAAAGAGGAAGAATAGTGAAGGATAGATAAGCCACCCTGGTTTAATTCACCTGATAATGAAGCACCACTTCTTGCAGCAAGAAGATGGTTAGTAGAATTGGGAGGATTTTCTTGCACTTCAACCTAGATAGAAGAAAATGAAGCACCACACTTCCACCGTCTCTGTCTTGGGAGACCCTATTGTTGTCTCTTCAAAATCCCCTGAAGTACAATTCAAACAACTCCAAAGGGGAATATTAGAACATCATAGTCAAGCAAGAGAAGTAGTAGCTTCTACCCCTACTAGGATATGCCACCCCCGCACATTGGTCATTTCTTTCAATGAGGAGGAGGCAGAGCTAGGCCATATAGCCATCTCAGGGGAACATTCATCCCCTGTTGAGCAACAAAGAGAAGAAAATCATGCTGACAAGGGGACAAAAGGGACTAGAGGAGAAGAAAAGCCTGAGGAGACTGGAGTAGAAGAGAACCTTAAAGAAACAAAAGAGGACATTTTGGAACGCAGCCATAGAAAGGGGAAAGAACCCCTCATGGAAAGATCTGAGGATACCACAACCAAGGTAACTTGGCATGCTCTCTCCTTATCAAAGGTAGAGTATGATTTGAGGCAATGCAAAGAACAGCTAGAAACCTTGGCTCAGTAGTTGATAACCAAGGGAGAGGAGCTTGAGAAGCAAAAAGAAGAGGCTGCATTTGAGAGGGAAGAAAAGGAAAAAGAAATTTCTATTTTTAAAAAGGATATAGACAATCATAAGGCCATTATGGCCCAAAAAGACAGTCAGATCAAACAACTTCAGAAAAAGGCTACTCAATAAACCCCTGCACTAGCATCACTAAATATCTATGCCCAAAATTTATAGCTGACAAAAGACAACAGGCAACTCAAGGGCAAGATCATGAAACTTTGGAGAGACTTGGAGGCCTTTAAAGAAGAGAAGAGGGCAGTGGAGAACAATTTGGCTTTATCTTGTGAAACAAGGGAGACCCTATTAGCCCAGAGACTGCCATCAGGTGTGTATGCTTTGTTTCTTAGAGAGAAATTTTTGAGATGGAAGTTATTAAGAATCAGTTGCAATCTCCCATTTGATTTTGATAATGATAAAGATTTTGTTGAGTTCTATATGAAAAACCCCAAGGAACAACAAAATCTCCTTTGTGAGCTCTTCCAACATGGCCACTTAATGGGGCATGTTAACACTTCCATGCTCAATCTATATGTGGGAGAGCTCCGGATCCTAAGCTATTTGTCTTTGCTCAACAATAATAGGTTATGGGAGGAATGCATGGAGGAATATAATGCAACAGCTGCAACTATAGGGTTACTGATGAGACATGGGTGTCCTATATCCACATGGTTCACCAACACATTCAGAGCATGGGTTTACAAGCAGGGTATAACAGCTCAATATGTGAGGAATTTGAATTCTTGCATTTCTAATTTCTTTGACATAGAAAACTATCTCCCAAGTGAAGCTATCAAGATCTGCCTATTCAGATATGAGGACCTACCAGATAGCTTCAAGAGAAGGGAACCAGTTTCCCCTGTAAACATCAGATGGATGATTACCAGAGCGAGAAAACTGATAACCCTGATTCAACAGAGGCAACAAAATTGGATTGGAATGTGGTTTAGGCTACCATTGATTCTAATGCCAGCACCTCATCTCAACAACCCTCTAGGGAAATGTATGAGGGAGGAGAAGTTCAACAAATGGTTCATCCATCTATAGGAAAATAATGGGTTTGCACTGAAAGGGAAGGCAACTTTTCTAGTACAAAGATGAATATTACAACTACATTGTCATCATTGAAGAAAATAATGTAACTAATGAGGGGGATGTATCACAACCATGAGAACAAGGCATACTTTCAGTTGGGGGAAGATGATGAGTCAGATCTATGACTCATTTATTTTTTTATATTTCCTATTCTAAAAGACTTTGATACAACATTATGGCATATATATATATAGCTTATTTACTTGAATTACATTTTCAAAATACATATCTTATGAATTTGTGGTATAAGTGGTGTACGTTTGCATAAGGATTATAGTAGTGAGATTCCTAGTGGTCTTTGGATCCCTCTAGAGACCCTTTTCCTATGAAGAGCCTGAACTCCAGATAGCTCCAGATGTCATTACCCTCCAAGAGAGACATCCTTTTCTTGAGTCAATGACTATTACAAGCTGATCCTAGGGCTACTTAAGAAGTCCAGCAACACAAACATGACCCACACCTCAATTAAAGTAGCTATTATGATCAAAGTTTCCACATCACTTCATTTCAGTGACTAAATAAAATAGTTGTTAATTGGCGTCAGTTCCAACTAAAGTCACTTCCACCAAGCACCACACGATTCCAAGAAATCATTCAGTCCATCAATAGCCAAGTTGATACAAATATCTGATCTATAGCAAACTATAGTGGAATCATTAATGTCATAAATAATCCCAATTCACTTTAGTTAGGATCATTGATACTTCTTTCCTTTCAATAAATCTTGATTGTATAAATAGGAGCATGTCGTCTCTCTAGGTTAGTCGTAGTTTTTCATAGTCAAGTTGTTAGTTAGATTGTATTTTTAGCTAGAGGAAAACTCCTTGTTTTTAGTTTTGTATCCATGTCTATTTTTGGACTTTATTGAATACAAATTAAGGGGGAATTCTTCTGAAAGATAGTTTGAGTTCAAGAGGATTGTCTCCAGCTAGGAAAGTAGGGCCCGCTTCCCCAAACTAAAGGAGATCTCTCGGTATTTCATTTCCATGCAATTCTGTTGTGTCTTTCTATTTAGTAACATTATCTTTGCATGTTGATCTTGTGATGTGTCTTTTCTTTTCTATATGATTGTTTAGTTAATTGTCACCTGCAGGTTTGTCTTCTAAATTATGAAAAATACCAAAAATAGAATTGTTATTTCAACAACATTGTTATATTAAGACTATCTCATTGTTGTAGTTTAACAATGGATGCAATTTCTTTGAAGTTCTATTTCAGCACTTAAGATAGTTTCTTTCCAGCAATTTAACTAGTTTCTGTTCAAGCAAGTGTGTTTATTTTTCCAAGCAATTACGATAGTTTGCTTTCAAGCAGGTGTGTTTATTTCAAAGGAATCAGAATAGTCTCTTTCAAAGCATGTGTGTTTCCCTTCAAGCAAATATGCAGTTTCCATAAGTTGAGTAAAAAAGACTTTATCCACCAACCATCCATTCACCTAATTTATATTCCACTCCAAAACCCCCCCACACTAAGATTCTTATCATAGATCACTCCAGACACTTCCGGATTGATAATTAAATGATGATGAATTAACAAACAATACTACGACCTTATCGAGTGTAGGGCTAGATTATTAATATCAAGTTAAACCTGAGCATTCATTTCTTGATAGTAATTAGTTGTAGTCTTATATTGTATGTACCTATAGCAATAGTGCAAGCATTACTTTCTTTACTGTTATATAGTTTTGAGATTTTCTAGCAAGTAGAACACTATACTAGGATGAGTTATGTAGTCTTAAATATTTGAAAGCACATACAGTGCTAGTACCATCACAAGCTTACTAGCCCTGGTCAATAATTCAAAGAAGGTCTTTCCAAAGGTTCAAGTGGACTATTCAGTTAGGTTTTTCCTCTAAATTGTGTGATTTTCACCAAGTTTACTAGACATAGTAAGGACACTACATTTTTGGTGTCGTTTCCATGGATGGTGCTACTTTCAAATATTAGTTTCTGCTATTTCCAAGCTTTCCTAGTTTAAAATTTTACTTTTAGTCATAGGATACTTACGTTTCATCCCTTCAAATACTAGAACATTTACTAACATTATGCAAGAGCCATTGCTATACAAATTCATACCTATTATATGTGGAGGCATAGAGATTCTTTGGGAAGATTTCTCCCTTCAAACCAATAAGATAGAGCAGATATTTGTGACCACAGTGATCAAAGTGAGGGTATTACTGAAGAAGAATTTTCCCTTTCACCAACATCTACTGAAAACATAGAGGGGACCTTCCAAATAATGGCTGATGCAATGGATGATCCACCAGAACATGTGAATTTTGAATTTCCAATTACCAACCAAGAGAGGGTTGCTACCCTAAAGAATATACCTCCTTTAGCATTGCTTGCTTCTATGGTTTAGTGACTGAGGATCCAAATAAATTCTTGTTCGAGTTTGATGTCCTATGTAGAAGCTATGACTACACAACTGATGCTCATAGGCTCAAGCTATTTCCTGCAACTTTGAAGGATGATGCTACGAGATGGTTTATGGGACTGGGCAAAGATGCTATTTTAGATTGGGATGCAATGAAAAAAAAGTTCTTGGAAAAATACCAAGACTATTGCAGAGGAGTTGATAGGAGAAGAGATGACATTTTTATAATGACTCAAAAAGAGGATGAACCATTGGAAGATTAGGTAGAAAGGTTCCAATTCTGCCCAAAGAAAAATCCACATAATCAACTCTCAGAAGAATCCCTAAAGCTTGTATTTTTTAGAGGAGTCAATGATGATTGCATGGATGCTCTTAGTCTTATTGGGTAGGGGATGTGTCTCAATTGCCCTTTGATGATATCTATAAAGTTTGTAGGAACTACTCAAGGTCCTTTACCAAAAGGATAAGGCTGAAAGAACTTCTACCATTGGAAAGACATCTAATGCAGTTTCAAGGGTGGAGTTAAGCAACCTACTGACTAATATGAAAGAAGATATTATAAGTCACGTAGCTACTTAGTTAGACACTCTACATTTGAAGAAGCAGGAGGAGGTTGAAGCAATACTTACTAAATACTACCCTAATTGCAGGCAAAGGAAATCCAACTGCAAGTGTAAAAGGGTGGCTAGTATTATAGAAGACAAATTAGAGAAACCACATTTTCAACCATTTGAAAGTGAAGATGGGCAGTTGTTCTATGTTGCACAAAGAAAGCCATGGCAATCAAGACAAGGTATGCCACAAGATCCTCTAAGTTTTAATGCATCATTTCCAGTTGGTAATCATAATTTCTCTAGTTGGAACCCCCAGCCTTGGCCAAACACCCAAAACCAATGGAAAAATGCTCAACAATGGCAAAACCCTTAGCAAAACTAGAACCAATAGCAACCAAATGTATGGCCTCAAAAAAATTTCCAAGGTTCCAATTACAATCCTCAATGGCTAGTACAACAAATTTAGTGGCAACCATAATGGCAAAAGGGACAATAGTGGTAGCACCAAAATATGAATTATCCACAACCTTTGTTGTCTTCTTAGCTACAATAGTAGGCTATTATGGCCAATCCATTAAGCCCAACATCTCAGCCACCAAGAGTACCACAATTACCTGCCCAACCTGTACCTAACCCAAATAACAAGCCTATCCAATAGACATACACTAATGAGGCTATTCAATACCCCACTTATGGGGTACAGGTGAGTGATGTCCACTTTAGTATAGGGAAAACACTAGCTGGGCCTTCATGCCCTCAAATCATTGAGATGGTAGATGAGGAACCCATAGCTGAAGATTTAGACAATTCACGTCTGGAGCTTGAAACAAATCAAGTAAATTAGACTATCTCAAGTCTAGATCTTCCTTTCCTTGAGCATTTAGCCATTCCAAGACATCATACCCAAGCTGAGATAGACCTATTAGGTCAACATAAGAATGTCAATATCAAAATCCCCCTCATTCAAGCTATCAAGGATATCCCAATTTATACCAACACAGTAAGAGACCTTTATCTTAAAAAGCCAGGGATAAAGAGGAAGGACCCTTAGATAGTACATGTCCTAGGGAACCTTGTTGACATTATGCTAGGTAATATAACTGTCCCTAAATATACAAACCCTGACAATCTAGTAGTGGATGTTACGATAAATGGGGCCCTTATCAAAAATAGCTTGATTGAATTAGGGGTAGCCATTAATGTCATGACTAAGGAAAAAATTCAACTACTTTATCTAGGTAACCTTAGGCCAACAACTATTTTACAGTTGGCAGATAGGTCAACAGTAAAACCTGAAGGGGTCATTGAAAACATAGTCATAGCATTAGATTCCTGGGAGTATCCTGCAGATTTCATAGTCTTGTAGCAAAAGGTCAACCTTGCAGGATATTCAGTTATCTTAGGAAGACCATGGTTAGCAATAGCTGATGCATTCATAGGTTGTAGGTCTGGGAACATGATAATCTCAAATGGAACTATAACCAATAAATTGGTCCTCTATCCACCAACCCAACCTCATAAAAATCTAGAGTAAATTATATGGCCTACCTTAGATGAAGAAGATCACTATTCCCCGAAAACTCTCATGATCATTGAATGTAGCCCCCTATTGGCAAACCAAGATGAGTATGACTTAATTGACCACATCATACAAAATAACTATGATAGGGACCCACATAAACAAGATCGTCTGTCATGTCTGCAAGATCCACTGCAGAACATTATACCTACAAATTCCTCAGAAGAAATATTCCAACCACTCTTTACTGCCATAGGAAAGTGTCCCCAACATTAGTGGATATGACCTTTCATCTATTCAATCAGCTTCCAAAACATTGGAAATCATGCCAGGTAAAATGTTGAATGTTAACAATGCCCTAACTGAAGAACAAAATTCCCTAAGAACTGTGTTGCAGGCACACGAATCAGGGTTTGCATGGGACTACCATGACATGAGGGAATTGATCCAGACCTGTGAATGCATAGGATCTACATAAATGATGCTTTCAAGCCAATTAGATAGCCTCAAAGGAGAATGAACCCTGCCTTATGAGAAATAGTTAAAACTAAGCTACAAAAATTACTTGATGTAGGCTTCATTTACCCTATTTTTGATAGTCAATGGGTGTCACCTTTAGTTATTGTCCCTAATAAAGGAGTCAAATGGAGAGTATGTGTGGACTATAGGGGCCTAAACATAGCCACTAGGAAGGATCACTTTCCACCACCTTTCATTGACCAAGTACTTGATTCCCTAGTAGGTAAAAAGTACTCTTTCTTGGATGGATTTAGTGGCTATAACCAGATAAAGATAGCTCCAGAAGATAAGGATAAAACCACATTTACATTCCCTTGGGGTACATATGCTTATTCTATTCTTCCCTTTAATTTATGTAATGCTCCAGCCACTTTCCAAAGGGCAATGCTAAGCATCTTCTCATATTATGCTCATGATTCCATCGAGATCTACATGGATGAATTCACCACCTATAGAGAAACATATGAAAAGGAACTCAACAATCTAGAGAAAGTTCTAAAAAGATGTCAAGAACACAATCTAACATTGAGTCATAAGAAATGTTTTATGATGATGACTCAAAGGATTGTTCTAGGACATTTTATATCAAGTGAAGGAATTCAAGTGGATCCCCATAAAATTGAGATAATCTCTACACTTCCTGTGCCATTGATACAAAAATATGTCAGGAGCTTTCTGGGCCATGCAGGCTACTATAGGAGATTCATTCAAGACTTCACTCAAATTATAGTACCTTTGTTTACTCTACTCACAAAAAATAGAATTTGACTAAACCAAAGAATGTCAGCACTCTTTTGAGACACTTAAGACAACTTTAACAAAATCTCCTATCTTAAGAGGACCAAATTGGACATTACCTTTCCACATACACACGGATGCTTCTAATTTTGCTATAGGAGTTGTATTGGGACAAAAGGAAAGTAATAAGGAGTATGTTATCTATTACATCAGTAAGAAGTTACAAGGAGTAGAACTTAACTATAGTCTCACATAGAAAGAGATGTTGGTAGTTGTCTATTCCATTAGCAAGTTTAGGCATTACATCACTGGTTATCCAGTCTTTATCCACACAGATCTGTAAAGGGTAAAATTTGGATATTTGAGTTTTTGGTAGTTTTGGTGTATATCCTGCTTTCACCCTTTCATTCAAGGACCTAGGGTTGAGTTGCAATGTACTATCCTACCCTAGGTCACTGTGAGATATAGGGAAACTTGGATTTTTATGATTTGAGTGCCAATTATGATCTCTTATGCTTAATGATACCTTAAAACCCTAATTATGCAAATACAATAGTAAACAGATGAATTACGAAAAATGTTGCTACAGAAAGATGTGAAATAGCAAATAATTGTGCACCTATTTTTAGGGTTCAGAGATAGAAAAGTCAAGGACTAAAGAGCGGGTGCCCAAGTCCAGTGCCCTACTTTTTGTCAGGATCTGTAAACAAGATCTATAGCTTGTTCCTGTTGTACTAAATATTTTTCCGTCACGAAACTTCGAGGACTAATGAGTGGGTGCCCTAGTCCAGGGAGTTGTTTTCTTCTCTGATCTAAAATTCTGACACTTTTTTGTACCCTCCTATAACTTCACTTTGTCTGTAGCTTCAACCTGGAACTTGCAATCATGAAAACTTTGGGAGGGAATTGTGGTGTTTAGAGGCTTGCCTTCAATCAAGTCCCAGAGAGACATTCAAGCCTTTCGAACATCGTTGTCAGATAGAGAGTGTGTGCCTTGGGAGGCAGAGGTAAAAACCAAATGATAAATGCTTACAAACACAATTGAATGTCACCTTGTAGTGAAGACCCCATGGAGGAAGAAGCTCTTCATGCCATGATGAGATGATTGCTCAAATCTGCAAACACAAACACATAAATAACACAAATCTTCTCTTGCAACACAATGAAATCCTTGAATCACCTTTAGAATGCCAATATCACGTGAACATAATCTAGTTTAGAAATTAATGCCTAAACATGCTTTTATATGCAACTACAAACAATCCCGCCAAGAATTTTGTAATTCAAACTTACCATGTCGGCATAGGACCCAAATAATGGTCACAAGCTGACACCCAAAAATTGGGACTACACCAAAATAGGACAGGACTAGGGCGCGGGCACCCAAGTCCTCCTACCTATTTTGGGTAGGGGTTATCTCAAGTGGTCCCCCTAGGTCCTATTTACCAAGACACTTAGGGGTTTTCTCATCAGGATGTTGAAATATGATGTAATATGTCCTAAATGCACACTAAAGACCCGAGAGCTAAACCTTATGAGGGAAAAGCCCCCAAGGGGACATTTTATGACACTACATTTAGCCCCCACTTTAATGTATATATAAACATGAGGCCAATACATGCATTAAAGTATGGTCAACAAACACAGCAAACACACCAAGCATGGAGAAGAAATGCCAAACACATTGAAGACAATGATAGGCATGCAAAACATGGAGAAGACAATTACAGTCACTCAAAACATGGAGAATACATTGAATGCATAGAAGACAAGAATGATTTCTTTTTTTTCTTTTTCTCATATATGAAATGCAGATGTAGGTATAGGAAAGTAAACAAAACCCCCATAATGTAGGATGTACTCTTCGCACAGATCTTTAAACTACATATATGGGGCAACACACACACAAGACACACAAAACCTCCCAAAATGTAGAATTTACTCATTGTACAGGTCTTTAGACTGCATATGGGGCAACAAACATGCCAAACAAAGCAAGCACACCAAAAACACACACTTTGAAGACACAGAGAAAACATGACAGACAAGCGATGGAGTGTTCTTATTTCTAGGTCCAACACCATCTCAGGCAAATTACAGGCACACATCGATGATTACGCTTCACCACAATAATCAGTGAACACACACTTAAGGGTTGAGTTAGTCACAGAACTGCTCCCCACCTCCACAGAGGACTTTTGAAAGTGACAGGATGGTGCAATCTACTCTAAGAAATACACCACCCCCGCCTTCGCAAAGGGCTTAAAATATAATAGGATATACATGATATTTAGCCTCTGTAAAGGGCTTAAATGATTGATTTATTGATTGTAAACACACTCAGAGTGTAGGATGTACTCATCGTAAAAGTCTTTAAACTGCACCTGAGGACAAGCACATTGCTAACATCTACAATAGACAACTTACCTTATATATGCCCCCACCTTAAGGTGGTTGATATCAGATATCAATATCAAGCACGTTAAGGCAGGAAGAAAAAACACAAGGGAACACAGACTTTCACAACGCCCATGCCCCCCAGATGTGACATGTACTTTACGATTGCCAAATGTTTCCACAAACACATCCCTACAAGAAACTTGTTAGTGTCCATAATCATGATAAACAACAACATCAATGCATATGATTAACCACACAAAGAGCCAAGGTTATACTATGAATTCAGAGTTTGAGGATAATGATGGGGCTACATCACGAAGATCTCTTAATCGAGTACCACCAAGACTAGATTCAAAGACAAACAAAGTGCGCAGGGCATCAATATTGTTATGATTTGTAAATGAGATAAAAACATCATCAAAATCACTATGTGGAAAGCACGAGTACTTCCACTAGCCAAGTGTCGGATAAGATATACAACCCCATCGTCATATTAGGAACTAAGTCCAATTTTTGATTTCTCGTGAAAGGGACGCTAGGTCTGCATCAGTATAAATGTTTGTCATCATCTGCCCGCTAGATAGAAACACTAGAGGAAGGGAAATAATAAATAAGAGAGGAAAAACAAGTGTATTAGGGACAATCACATAGGAGGGTGCCCCCAAGTCACCAATCCCAATGCTATGTCTGTAAGACACAACACACAACAATGAAATTAGAGAGAGAGGCAGTATATCTAAGAATGATGATACAAATAGAAGAAGGTCACAACAGAGGTAGTCTCCTGGTATCCCAGACCTTACAAGCGAATCAGGGGTCATCCGAGGAGACCTAAACAACACATAACACATAATGGGGGAAGCACATCACGAGAGGGATAAAGGGTTAGCGATACTTACTTGTAGGATCTTCCAGGATAGCGGTCATCAAGTAAATCATTGTCATCCTCCAACTCCCAAATTTTAGAAGAAAGAGGGACATAAGGTACCAGAGCCCAATTCTGTCTTTGTTAGGATCATCATTGTTTTGTTCAATGTTTGGATCAATGTTTTCTTGTTGAGATGCAACTTTTATGGCATAAGCTTATTTTCTTCTTATTCTTTCTCTTGCTTTTCTATTTCTTTTTGTTCTACCACTTATCTCTTGTAAGATAGGGCTTTGTTCTTTCATGGGTTTTTTCATTCTCGAAGAAGAAGCACCAGGGTCAAATCTCCTTTGTTTAGGTGGAATATTTTGTTGTTGACAATTACCTCCCAATCCTTGTAAGGATGACAGGGGAGGAACCTTAGCATAGGGACCTTGTCCTTTTGATCTATGGTTCTCTTCACATGCGGGTTGCTTGTCATTTGTTATGTCTTGCATAGAGGGTCTGGTTGTTGGATGTAATAGTTTTTCTTTGTAATTTCTATAGCTCAAGAAGTTAAAGTTTGTTCATGGTTCAGGTTTCTCTTCAGTTTTGTCCCAAAAGTAATCCACTATGCAATGCTTTCTTTCAGCCAAAGGTTTACATTTATTTCGGGGGATGGTAATCACATGTCCCTCAAAAGGAAATTTTAGACAATTATGAATTGTTGAGGGGACAACTTTCATAGCCTTTAACCAAGGGTGTCCCAATTTTATGTGAAAGTGGTCAGAAATGGGGACAACATCAAACCATTGTTCTACATGTTTCTCAAATACAGTTACCAACAATGATATCTTACCCAAAGGTTCCCTTATGTGTTTTAATCATCATGTCCAAAGGGTCATAAGATCCTAGCATCAAATTATGTAAATAGAGGAACTCTTCCATAACAACATTAGTCATGCAATTAGGATCAATAAGTGTTCCATCCACGAGGTTTACCATTATTTTCACACTGATGTAAAGAGGTCCGTCAGTATCTCTGATTGTTCTATCATGAGGTGTAAACACAATTTCAGGTTCAAGGACCCTTCTCTTCATGTAAGGTCTAGGAGGGAACCTATTGTTGTTGTTGAAATTAGAGGCCATGTGTATATGCTCAAATCAATGCAAAATCAGACTTTGAAAGCTTGTCAAAATTGATGCAAAAGACAAGTACAAAGTTACATGCAACAATGACCTAAATACTTGATTTTTTGTAATTTTTCAATGCAAATAAGTGAAAGAAAAGGTGTTGTAAGGATTTTGATCAGGGGAAGAAAATTATATGTCTAATATCAGTCTAATACAGCAATAATATCCTTCACAACACACTCTTGATGCAAATCTAGGATGGTGGCAAGTCAAAATATAGTGAAAATACACTAAAATATGTGATTTTTCCACCAAATCTCAATGCAAAAGAGCATGAAAAAGGGTGTTGTGAGGAAAATGATGATGGAAATAAAATTATATCAGTAATAACAGCCATCTAATGCCAAAATATTCATCACGACACACTTATAGTGCCACTCAAGGTCAAACCCTAGTGAAAATATAGCAAAATTAGGCAATTTTTCACGATTTTTCAATTCCAAGATCTAGCCAAAGGGGTGTTGTAAATAATTTTAGGAGGTGTAGAAAATAATATCAGTGATATCAGTCACCTACAAGCATAAAATCTGTTACAACATGCTTAGGGTGCAAACTAGGCCAAACCCTACGGCAAAAATAACAAAAATATGCAGTTTTTCACCAAATTTTCAATACAAGAGGCCAATAAAATGATGTTGTAAAGAATTTTAGGAGGGGAAGAAGATAATACCCCTGATATCAGTCAATTAGTGTATAAATATTTTTTACAACATGAATATAGTGCAAGTTTAGAGAGTCGATAAGGCCAAATCTAGTGAAAATTGAGGTTTTTAAAGCCCTAGATTTTAGATCTTGATGTAAAATGCTATATGAAGGTTTTTCAAGATGATATGTGATGAAAATTAAATTTTATGAGATCTGAAAATGATTTCCAAGATCTAACATACAAAATGCAAGTGCCAATCTAACAAAAAATCAATGAAAATGCTACTTTTTGTTGAAATTTTCTATGCAAAAATGCAAATTTTTGAAATCTAAATGCAAATTTGTTCTAAAAGGAAAGACTACAGATAAATTCAAATTTGAATGAGTCTCTAAAATCAGTAGAAAAATTTGAAACAAGATTTTACCTACAAACTCTAGATTTTGGAATTACTAGGTTATATGCAAAATTCACAATTTTCAACAAAACCCTGGCAATTTTATGATGAAAATGCAATGAAAATCAATGAATTTTTGTAATTTTTTATAATTTAAATCAAATCTAATGCAAAAATCAGAAATTTGATGAAATTCAAATTAATTGATGCAAAATAGAAACCCTAGCATGCAATTTTTTTTCCAATTTTTCCAATTTTTCAATTTTTTTTAAGTTTTCCAATACAATAAGATGAATGGCTCTATGAATGAATGAAACTAATGTAAATCTAAAGCACAACACTCAACAAGGTGAAAATAGGTCCAATAAGATGGGTTCACCAAAATGTAAAGAGTAAAATTTGGATAGTTGAGTTTTTGGTAGTTTTGGTGTATATCCTCCTTTCACCCTTTCATTCAAGGACCTAGGGTCAAGTTGCAATGTACTATCCTACCCTAGGTCACTGTGAGATGTAGGAAACTTAGATTTTTATGATTTGATTGCCAATTATGATCTCTTATGCTCAATGATACCTTAAAACCCTAATTATGCAAATACAATAGTAAATAGATGATTATGGAAAATGCTGCTACAGAAAGATGTGAAATAACAAATAACTATGCACCTATTTTCAGGGTTCAGAGATAAAAAAGTTGGGGACTAAAGAGTGAGCACCCAAGTCTAGTGCCCTGCTTTTTGTCAGGATCTGTAAACAAGATCTCCAACTTGTTCCTGTTGTATTGAAGATTTTCCCATCATGAAACTTCTAGGACTAATGAGCGGGTGCCCTAGTCTAGGGAGTTATTTTCTTCTTTGATCTATAATTCTAACACTCTATTGTACCTTCCTACAATTTCACTTTGTCTATAGCTTCAACCTGTAACCTACAATCATGAAAACTTTGGGAGGGGGTTGTGGTATTTAGAGGCTTGCCTCAGTCAAGCCCCAGAGAGACATTCAAGCCTTCCAAACACCGTTGTCAGATAGAGAATGCATGCCTTGGGAGGCAGAGGCAAAAACCAAATGATAAATGCTTACAAACACAAATGAATGTCACCTTGGAGTGAAGATCCCATGGAGGAAGAAGCTCTTCATGTCATGAGGAGATGATTGCTCAAATCCGCTCTTACAACACAATGAAAGCCTTGAATTACCTTTAGAATGGAAATATCACATGAACATCATCTAGATTACAAATGAATGCCTAAACTACAAATAGTCCCACCAAGAATTTCATAATTCAAACTTATCATGTCGGCATAGGACCCAAATAACGGTCACAAGATGACACCCAAAAATTAGGATTGCCCCAAAATAGGGTAGGACTAGGGCGTGGGTGCCCAAGTCCTCCCCACCTATTTTGGTAGGTGTTATCTCAGGTGGTCCCCCTAGGTCCTATTTACCAAGACACTTAGGGGTTTTCTCATCGGGATGTTGAAATATGATGTAATATGTCCAAAATGCACACTAAAGACCTGGGAGCTAAACCTTATGAGGGAAAAGCCCCCAAGGGGACATTTTCTAATGTTACAAGATCATACTGCAATAAGGTACTTAATGAACAATCCTATGGTTGGAGGTAGACTAGTCAGATGGATGCTCTTACTAGAGGAGTTTTATATAACAATAGTGGATAAGCCTGGGAAGGCTAATGTTGTGGCATATTTTCTATCTAGATTGCCAACACAACTTGAAGAAGGTGTTGTAGATGACTCTTTTCTAGATGACCATTTGTTTGCTCTCAATGTACACACACCATGGTTTCCTAATATTACAAATTACTTAGTGGTAGGATAGATACCATCACATTTCTCTCCTAGAGAAAAAGATAGCTGGTGCATAAAAGATTTCCATACTCTTGGGTTGCTAGTTATCTATTCATCGGTCTAGATAATATTATGAGGAGATTTATATGAGAAGATGAGTTCTTTGACATCCTAAAATCTTGTCATGATGAGCCCTGTGGGGGTCACTTTGTAGCCAAAAGGACAACATTTAAGATCTTAATAATAGTCTACTATTGCCCAACTCTCCATAAGGATTCAATAATGTATACAAGGAGCTATGGTAGATGTTAGAATATGGGCAGACCAACAAGGACATATGAGATGCCTTTGCAACCATAGCTGGCACTAGCACCATTTGACAAATGGGGGCTAGACTTCATTGGCCCAATTTCACCAATATCCAATAACAAGGAATATATTTTGGTTTGCATAGATTATCTATCAAAATGGGTTGAAGTCAAAGCATTATAGTTCACAAGATATGGGAATGTAGCTAAGTTCTTGTATGAAGACATCTTTACTAGGTATGGAGTCCCTAGAGAAATTGTAACTGATCAAGGTCCCTAGTTCACTTCTGAACTCATTTCTAAATTGGTTATAGAATATGAAATCAGACATAAAAAGTCAACATCTTATCATCCCCAAGCCAATGGGTAGGTGGAGGTTACAAACAGGGAGATTGAAAATATTCTGACAAAAATAGTGCACATTCATAAGAAAGACTAGGCAACCAGATTACTAGAAGCAGTGTGGGCATATAGAACAACATGGAAAACAACTATAGGTTTCACACCTTATGAGCTAGTGTATGGAAAAACATCAGTTCTGCCAATAGAATTTGAATATAAGCGGTGTAGTCATGGTCAAAGGGTCCACAAAGTGAACTATCCAGGCCATACAACAAGAGTAAACACAATGAAAGAAACTTAATTATAGAATGCAGTGAATGATCCAAATACTCAATATATCATAGATTCAAAATACTTATATGTTGGCAACATCTAGGCTACAAGACAAGGGCTCACGGGCCTGATTACAGAATAGAAAGATATGGCATTAAAGTGCCTCTTTCCAAAAGAATTCAAGCTCTCTAACAACTTCTAATCATGAACTACTTTCCTATGTATCTAAGACATGTTTATATATCATCTTCAAGCTCAAGAAATCCTCTGTGTCGGCCAAGAAAGAAGTTATAATCACCAATGAAGGTGTAATGTGCAAGAATGAATAGGTCGGCCTTAAGCAGCTAGTACTCCTCTACAAATGATGTAAACTTGATGTGGATCTCAAGGAAGGTGAGATATATCCCAAAGTACCTTGAATGATGTTTCATTTATCTTTGTAAGTCACAAAACTACTCCACAAACCTTTAGCTTTAGCTGACTATCTGAATGCTCTGTTATGAGAAAACAGTTGATCTTTTGATAGAAATATCTTTCTAGAAATTGATCCAAATAATTTGAAATTTGGATATGATGTAGCTGATGATGTCTAGATGCTAAGTCTTGCTCCGCAAGCTCTGAAATGCAAACATAGAAAAATACGGTACAAAATGCTGGAACTACTATTGACTAATCTGAATTGAAACAAACTAGAAAATGAAAGAAACAAAAGCAAGAATGCAAATATTTTTGGTTGATGCAAGATTGCTCTACAACCAGGGATGCTCTTGCATCAATAAGACAAATAGAACAATAGTGGAACTTGACATGGACTTGACAACAGTGCAGAAAGAGAGTCTACATATTCTAAATGGGCTAGATGAAATTAGAATGGAGACTATCCATCACACATAGATAATTCAAAAATAGAGGACTAAGTGGCATGATCAGTTTATAAAGACTAAAGAATTCCATGTGGGTGACTGGGCCTTAGTATATGATTCCAAATACAAAGATTATAAGGGCAAGCTAAAATCTAGGTGGTTAGGACCTTATGAAATACAACAGGTATTCCCTAATGGAGTAGTCAAATTGCAAACCATAGATGTAGTCAGATTATCATTGCTAGTTAATGGCCAATTATTGAATCTATACACAAAGCCAACAAAACAAGATAATTTTCTTCTTTCTCTAAAGCATTGCTATGGTCCAAGCCCTGATTCTGATAATGACATGTTACCACCAGATAATAACTCAACAGCAAACACTATCGATTCTCATAGTGACTCAACAAATGAGCTACATAGCTCACCTCTTAATAGAACTTAGGTATAATTCCTTATCCTTTTTCACATGTACACACAACACAGGTGCCACAATCTTCTTGAAGATCACTTCACTATGCAATAGGGACCTGTAGCAAGCAACATAAAAGCTTCCACAGTTCACTTTAGGACATGTTGATGAAGGTACCTGCAACAGCTATCTGTCAGAGAATTCAAAATTTGTGCCAAGTTAATTACATTCCGTCAATATTTATTCAACTTTTCCAGTGCATACAGCCACCAGCCATCATATCATTGCATGCAATCTTGCTCAACACATTCACACGCAGCAACCTATCATTCACTCCATATCCCATAATAACGATCCAACATCCAATCACATTCATGCTATGGACAATCTTCACACAGCTTCATACATGGTGCAAAGTTTCATTCACTTGAAACCATAGGTACACATACTAACCTTCCATAATTAGAATAGCTTTCTAATACATTCGATATGTACTTGCATTTAATTTAGCATGATTGTCATTTTAATCTTATTTCCATATTCTTTAATCATCCCCTTCATCTCGTACAATGCACTGAAGTGAGGTCACTTCCAGGTTTTAGTTGGTGAGAGATAGTATATGTTCAAAAATGATTGTTCACCACCAAAGCCACCGAAAACAAAACACAAATAGACTGGTCATACAAACCCTTTGTTGGCCTTCCTACACCTGTAACCTTTTTATTGTCAACTTCCTAAATTCTGAGTTAATTCAATCTATTTCAAGCTTAGTAGTAGAGTTTACAAGTGAACAAAGTGCATGCAAGTATAACAAATATAGAGGGTTGAGCAAAGGGTTGTTAAATATAAATTTTAAGCTAAATTAGCAGCATGGGAGGTGATCTTATCAGAAGGGATCCAATAATACATCAATCAGTATTGGAGGATGGGTTAGTCTTGCCAATTTTTAGAAGAGCAAGATGGCTAGATTACTTCTTGAAGCTCATAGAGTATAATGAAGACATGACAAAGCAATTTATAGAAAAATTACATTAGGATGAAGCCACTGTCAAGGGTTTGAAAGTGGATGCTTTAGAGGATGCAATTGCATAAGTGTCTGGTCTACCCAAGAATGGAGATGAATTCCCTATAAGATCAAATGCAATAGCTGCTAGGGATGAATTCAGTGAGGCAGGAGAGAACCTTGACTCATCGTCACAAGGTACCAAGTGATTATCACTTCCATGGGTATGGGCTTCTTGTGATGATTACATTATTAAGTATATTACTTCTGATGGTAGACAATCCATTCTATATATTGTGCGTTTAAGCTATTGAGTCACCTCTATCACAATAGACTAGTCAATGTACCCAATTTTATTTATAATTTGTTAAAAAGAATGGGTTTTGAATACCAATGAAAGTTAAATAATTCAACTTTGTCACATGATTGTTTGATTACCTTGTTAGTGAAAATGAGCCTTAGGTTTTAGCACCCATAGGTGTCCTGGGAGAGATTTTTAATTTGTGGGAACATTAATGACATTCTTGAGGAACACACAGTATCAGGAAACATAGAATCACCTATTGTATCTTTAAGAGAAACTCCTCCTATTCCACCTATTGCTTCACACACCCGTAGCAAGGGAGAAATAGAGGAGAAAAATGTGTAAAACTCACCACATGCAACATCTGATCAACCTACAACAAGAGAGGTACATCAAACCCCATCTTCTAGTAAAATGCCAAAAACTAGAAAGAGGAGAGGTGGTTCTTCTTCTGCACCTTCAAAAATGTTGAAAAAGAAACCCACACAACTAAGGTGTTCACACTACCTGAAAAGGAAAGGTGCTATGAGGGGTAGTGTTGAGAAACTAGCAAAAGAAAAAGAAGGTGTTGTGACAGTGGATACTAACTTAGAACTAAGGGCCAAGGAGACTGAAAATGTACAAGTTCTCATAAAAAGACAATGGTATATATCCATCACCTCTGAATCAAAATAAGAGGATATTTTTGTTGCCAAGAAAACTAGGAAGAGAGCCCTAATTAACCCTGACAATGAGGGTTATGAATCCACAAGGGATGGTGTTGAACAGTTTTTGAAAGATGAGGAATTGTTTTTAGAAGAAAGAAATGTCAAAAACGAATTGCAAGAAGCTTTTGGAAGGATCAAACAATTGGAAGAACTAGTAAAAACATATGAGAAAAGGGACAAAGAAAGGGAAACAAAGATTCAAGAATTGGAGGAAAAATTAAATACTTATGGGCAAGGGTCAAAATTAGATTTACTTGCAGAACTAGCAATAGTTGTAGTAAGAAACAAGGAACTAGTAACTGAGAAAAGAAGACCCCCTGCCACATGAACTCTAACCTGTCACACAGTCATGCCCTAAGGTTACCAACTGTGGAAAGATACTCAAGACTTTTCTAAATAAAAGGAGGAATGGAAGAAAGAAAAAGAAATAATGATCTTAGAGCATACTAAGGCAATGGAAAGAAAAGATATTGAATTGAGAAGGTTCACAGTCAAGGTGGAAGAGATAGCAAGTAAAGCCACCCAGATTGTTAAATGTAGACCTCTAGCTAGAACTTATGCTTTGTTTTTACAAGAAAATTTTTTAAGTTATCAATTTAGTAGGTTGATCAATAATAAGTTAGTTTCTATGAATGGACAATTTACTTTTCTAAAATCTTTTGTTGATGCCACACCAGAGGAACGAGATCAGTTATGTGAGTTCTATTTGCATAATTATGTTGTGCCTAAAGACACAAAATGAAACCATTAATTTTTGTGGGAGATTTACAATTAAGGGCACTAGCATCTTATTTCAGGAATGAGAAGTTTAGGGGTGAAATTATGCAAGGATATATGGAGAAAGAGAAATCAATTGCTCTTCCAATAAAGAGGGAATCTAGAACCCTTGAATTGATAATTGAAGAATGGAAACAACTTTTGGACCATAAAGGTGTAGGTAGAAAAATCATGAACTTGAGATTGTAGGATTATGAAAGAACGCATCATTTGACTATTCAACTCATCCATCATTCCTACTAGTTTGTGCAAGAAAGATGGGATAGCTTAACCCTTAAATTGCAGAGAAAAGAACCCCACTCCATTTATAATTTTATGGCCATGTTTGAAAGAGTACAAAATATATGGATATTGCCAGAGGTCAGGGACTTGAATGGGTGTCACTTACATTCTAGCCACCAATGCCCCTATACCCGGTACCACACTAGATAGGGAAGAAGAATGAGGAGTGTGAGAAAGAAAAGGTTACTAGAATGAATAGACTAGCATGTCATAAAGGCTTTTATTTGAAACAGGTTGAATGAGTGGATGATGTCATGGAATTCAGGGAAATCACTTTGCACTACAACCTCCAGCCCTAGTTAACTTGCTTGAGGGAAAGCAAATAGGTAGTTTGGGGGGAATGATGAGTCCAATTATTAGCTACTTTTCTTATGTTTTTATGCAAGTTCATAGACATTCTCAGATATTATCTTATACATATTCCTACACTATGCTATCTTTTATGCCTAATTTAAAGTAAATGGAAATGTGGTTATGATATGATGGATATTGCATGATTATGTGTGGGAATGTATGAATTGTAAAGGATATCTGTACTTAGCTATGGTTGTTAGTATTGTGTGCATGTTTTGTGAACTAACTCTTTGCAGCTAGAGGAGGTAGACTGTAGTCCGCAGCCAAAGGAGCTCCCAGACAATAGAACATGGGAGGTTCTAGAATAAACTGAGCATAGCAACTATAACATAGATGCACTTAATGAAGATCATAGTGCATCATGATGACAATAAATAAAGATGATTAAAGGAGAAGAACTCTGTTGCAGTCAGGAATCTAACGTGATGGATTCAACCAGTCCATGTTCCAGTTCTATTACAACAAGAGTCTTAGTTTCACTTGGACTTTTCTTTCTTTTTTAGTTATTGATTGCTTCATATTTATCACACTCTGATATATAGGGAGTGGTGATTTATGATTTTAGTTGAGAGACCTTGTTTTAATAAACTTCCCCCATGCCTATATGTATGGCTTAGTGATTGATGTAGAGTTAGTTGAAAGTTGTAAGTTATTCAAGTCACAAATATATTTATCAGATCTTTTATCTATCTTTATGGAGACAATGTTTATTGTTCAATGATGAATTCATGAATAAGATGTTTTAGCATAATCTTATGTGATATTGTGGAGATTGTGCAAAGAATGATTTTTGAATTATTATGATTGTGTCAATCTAAGAAGCTAGATTTGAGTTAGATCAGTGGAGACAATCACTTGAGCAAGGGCCACTCAAGGTAATTATCTCTCACTTCATTTCCTATATGATTACTTTTGTTGTAACATTTATTTTATAAGAACATGATTAATTAGGTTCTTTGCGATATTCTACTTTGCCTCAACTTGTTGTACTCTAGAGTGTATCTAGTGTAAGTCTAGATTATCAGTATCAAGTTAAACCTTAGCATTCATTTCTAGATAGTAATTAGTTGTAGTCTTATTTTGTATGTACTCATAGCAATAGTGCCAGCATTACTTTCTTTATCGTTATGTAGTTTTGAGATTTTCTAGCAAGTATAACACTATACTAGGATGAGTTAGGTAGTCTTAAATCTTTGAAAGCACATACAATGCTAGTACCATCACAAGCTTACTATCCCTAGTCAATAATTCAATTAAGGTCTTTCCAAAGGTTCAAGTGGACTGTTCAGTTAGATTTTTCCTCTTAATTGTGTGATTGTCACCAAGTTTACTAGACATAGTAAGGATGCTACAATATCATCATTGAATTTGGCCTCTACCCTCCTAGGGAACACACTCTCTATCTAGACATGAATGTCATTCTGGGGCTTAACCGAGGCAAGCTCCTAAACACGACAAGCCCCAAACCCCTTTTCTCAGTTTGTGCAGGTTACAGGTGCGAGAGTTGGAAAAGTGTAGGTATAAGGAAGCAGTGTGAAGGATAGAGATTCAAGATCTGGAAGAATCTATGGAATATTCCTCTGTAGCAGACTAGGGCATGGGTGCCAGAGTGTTTCTGACAAATCTGGCCCCAGATCTGGCATTAGAAGGTTGTCTACATCATCTTCTCAGTTCTGAGTTTCAGGAAATTCCACCTTTCTAGACTAGGACATCCGCACCGTAGTCCTCTAAGTCATCAATATCAAGAATTCAACTTCTAGTATGTTTCTGCTCCATCTTGAGTACTTTCCTATCTGGTTATCAGTAGCATATTCTCTATTTGTACCTGATTACTTTACAATTAGAGTTTGAGGCTTACTTGACCTAGGGTTTGACAAATCCCTCAATCTAAATCTATTATTTCCTTATCACTCCTAGGCATAATATCAGCAACTAAGTCCTCATCCATCTTGTAGTGACTTGGCTCGGTTTTGTCCTTGAATGTTAATGTGAAAGGAGGGTTTGATTTGATACACTTTAACACCATTTCATACCCTTGTCTCATTTCAAATATAACAAGAATATATTTCAGTTACTCTCTCCTATGGGGGTATTTATTTTGTATTTGTGAGACTTGGATGTTTGTGATCCATCACTTGTACATATACCTATTATTTTTCTCTTTTGGAGAGGATCTTTTTCCCACTAGGTTTTTCTCCATTTATGAGAGATCTTTTGTAAATAGACCTACCTAATTAGGCCTAGTTTTTAGGACCTCATCTTTGCCTTCATTGTATATTTCACATTTCTGCTAAGTTGCACTTAAGGGGGGTGTTGGTGTAATTATTTAATTGCACCTTATTAAGTTTACTTAAGAAGATAGGGTAATGTATATAGGTTGTCATTTCCTTCTTTCATGGGAATATCATTGTTCCATATCCACATAGGTTTGGAAACTTAGATAGCAATCCCTTATTTTTAGGTTTTATGCCTTATCCTTATCCTCTTGGATTTGGAAACTATGAGGCTCTATTTATTGTACATCGTATCTTGTAATTTAATGCATATGAATGTATTTATTGCATCTTTTTCTTTGGTAATAGCTATTGTGTGTTGTTCTCTCTTGTAGAAGAAATACTACAAAGATTCCTAGCTCTTGTGAGTCGTTGTGTGACTCTAACAAAATCTATCATTCGAAAGTTAAAATCTACAATTTCATTTGGTGTTTGATATTTTCATATGGAATTCAATTCAATTGTATACACTTTGAATTGAACATGATTCCTTTTGCAATCATATGGCTTTGAACTTTGTTAATGACCCTTTGTATTCCACTAGAGACTTAAAAAAATAACCAGAACTCTAACCTACTAGGATATTCAATCATTGTTTCAACTTTTAAAATTATATAGAGGACTCTTGGGGATAAAATAATTTTAAGTAGGGGGACTATTGTTATTCCAACTTGTTAGCATGTCAAAACACATATCAGTAGATCCCTTTTAGAAGACTTAGCTTACTAACCACCATATTACAAGTTATAATATTGAACACCAACAAGCCACCAAACTAAAGAACTCTATGTTGCACCTAACCTATAACACAATAAACAACTTGAAAAACCACACAGGATTCTAGATGTTAGCCATGAATTTAAAACACTCACACCCAAATAGAAATGAAATCTTTGTGTGGGAAGTTAAACCAAATTCATATCATCATAAAATAATATCAACTTCCATGATATGACCAATACACTAGCTAGATTAAAATGACAAAAAAATAATTTTTATGAGTAGGGGTAATGATATAATTGGGTGAAAATAGAATGTCAAGATTGTGGGGGATTGCAAGGGTTCCTAGCCTAGCAAAGTTTAAATGATATTAGGTTACACAAGTCACACCATGAATGTAGTGAGGCATTGGACTAGTTTGGGTGAGGGAAGTGGTGAATAAAAAAATTGGCGAAAGGATCAATTGCTTTGTTGGCTTCTCTATAATAATACTAAAGGTCTAACTAATTTTCAAAGCTTCCTCCAAGATAATTTTCATTTTTTAGTTTGCACATTCTTCATTATGAGGGCCACTAGTCACAAGTGAGTAATGTTCCACTTCTAGCTTTTGCATCCCCATCAACTTAGTAAGGGAAAAAACAAGAATTAGTGCGTTATATTCTACCATATTATTCATACTAGTACCAAATATATGTTTTGCACAAAAGTGACATGATCATCTCATATGATAACACTCACACAAACAAATCTAGGATTGCCTCTTGATGCTTCATCAAAATTGAGTTTAGCAAAACTCTCTAAGGGTGGCCTCCATACCACCTTTTTTTTAACATTCATTTTTCTCTTTACCCATAAATGAGGGACAATTATTATGAATTATTATTATTGCATCTATTTTTTTATTTTGTGACACTTGGTTATGATAAATGCTTGGTTGACATTAGGAAGTTGATATTGATGTTTGCATTCATTTTTTGATGTTTATACATTGCATATGATGCCAATTTTACATGTGTATCATGTCAATTATTGTATTGTTTAACTCTCCAATTGTGTGATAACTTTGTGAAGTGTCCTTAGCATGAAAAGTAGGTATATCATTAGGAGAAGGTGGAATGCAATGAAAGGTGGGATGAGTTGATGCATAATCCATATGGATAATAGGAGGAGGAGGTGAACAAGTATTGAAAGATAGGTCATAAGAAGGCTCAACTATGTACATACTACTCTCAAACATGTGTTTAAATCCATAAATAGATGAGAATATAAAGAAGATAAATCAAACCATTGTAACGCTCTACCACTTAAATAAAGTCTAAACTCACTAATCAATAAAACATCATCAACTTTAAATACTTTAAAAAACCGTCAACTTTAAATACTTTTAATTGGCTAGCTAAAAAGATTTCACATATTGGGATTTCACATATGGATCCATCAAAATTATCATGCAACAAATCTGCACTAATAATATCAATAATTCGATACCTTCTATTAAATTCCCATAATGTAAGTCAAGCTAGCATTCTAGAAGGCGTCTCAATCGGAAAAGTACCTTTGCAGCGGCCACGCCAACTCAAATTTTGTCTCCAAATGTTGAAATGACCTCAGTCTGCTGTCTATATGATGTCACCACACACGTCACACAAATGTGTACACAGAAATTTGAAAAGGATAATTTATTTTAAAGCTGACAGCTGTTTATTATACCCACATTGAAGACGAATTTTTCTACATCAGTGGGAAACCTGACTTGGATTATCATGGCCGCATATACTGACTAAAATATTCCACTCGATTAGCAGAAAAAAATTGTTACCTTGAAAAAGCTTCACGGGCTTCTGCTGCAACCAGTATTTCTGATTATATATAGAGAGAGGAGGCTTAGCTGTGAGCAGATTATCCATCTGACCTTCTTTACATTTTGCAGGCTGCACATGGAAATGCATGCACTGCATACACATCTCCATCTCCATGTGCAGCTTGCAAAAATGCCAAGAAACACAGAATTATATATTCACATCATGTTTTATATATCTTTTATGAAATGATATGGATTTGAGTGTTTTGCAGGTTTACAGAGCTTTGTACATAGCTGTTAACAATACAGAAAGAGTTTGTTATATGATGTGTTAATTTTGCATACAGATTAAACCAAACTGTTCATGCACTTGGTTGGTTTATCTGATTGAGGTTATTTTTTAATTGAACTGAGTATGGGATTAGATGCAGCTGTGTTTTAGAAAAGGTCATTACGAAGGTTTGCTTTACTTCAGGGTTGGTTAATGAATAGAAACTAGGATTCTTATAAAAACCCTAGTAAGTACTGTTTCCATTCCAATTCCATTTTAGTTTATAAACGCCCATGCAGGGAATTTTTTTCATTTATTTCTGTGAAATTTTGTTTGGAATTGGATGCACAATTTCTTAAAGTCTTTTAGATCAAAGTCTTTTTCTTGGCATATGATTCTTTTGGGGGATTGGCAAAAAATTCTTGCTAAATTCACCTAAATATGGCATGCTTTTAGAATGGAAATCTTGTTCAATATTTGGAAAGATAGAAATCCAGCTCTTCTTTTAATGCTTAAAAGTGAACAATCCATATGTTGTTTGTTATTTTGAAGGTCATAGGAGGTTTGACATCCAAAATAATAAATAATGTACTGGTTATTTAATCTCTTCCCTTTTCAAGAGCTTTTATTGATATTCATTTCTCTATGTATATTAAATGCATGATTTACTCGAATATTCTCATGCAAATACAAGTGCAAGCTAATAACGTTGCTCCCCTATACGTGTTACTTGACCACTGAGGTAATGCACTTGTATGATTGCCAGAGTCCCACTGACCTCTGCCTCTCATAGGGGTCAATGTCCTTGTGGGCATTAGTATGGATGTAACCACAATATGGTTCTCATGGTTCTCTGCCACCTCGATACATAGTTTGGGGTCACAATGCTCATGATTGGTCATACCAAGCTCACCTACTTTTTGATACCTCACAACCTTGTGTTAAGGGTGCTCTTGGTTGCTTGGAAATTGATAAATTGCCTTGCTTGGAATGAAACATAGCCATCAGATGGAGAGAAAGATAATGATGGAGGATCTATTATGGGTTGAAAGCCAATTCTTCACACCCAAAACCTTCACAATGGCTAGGGAGGGTCTGATGACAATGATCCGCCACCACCACATGTTAAATTTATAGCTTTTGCTACTTAATAGTATAACCACTTTTTTATGTTAATCTTGTTTTGATGCTTTTATTTAAGACTTTGGCTTGCCTAAACTTTAGCATGTGATTCCATTCCACCCATATTCTATTGTGAATATAGTGTAAACAATATTTCTTTATACAAGTAAAATATAAGACACTTAATCATAAAAAAAACTCTTTCCATGTGAAATTGTTTTCCTTCATCTTATATATATTATTCAATTAAATCTGAATAATATGGTATTTAATATTTTAAAATGTTTTAATCTCTTCATCTAATTTCAAAAATAGAAAGAAAATATGTTGGGTGGTAAATCAATCAACTATTGAGCACTTTTTAGCTAGCTAAAACATATCTTTGATCAAGCAACTATGCCACTTACCTACCTATGGTGTGAGTCACATTAGAATTCTTATGTAACAAGTATAACCAAAATGCATCTTTTTCTATTCTTTTACTCTTTTGAAGCTTATTACCAATGATTACTTCTATTCATTTATTATTTATCTATATTAACTTATTCCATCTTTGTAGAATTTTCAATAAATCCTCTAATTATTTTAGTAATATTTTATGTGGTGATTATGTGACATAAGTTAACACTTGTGGTCACCTTTTAGATTGGTCATCTTAGGTTTCCTTTTTTTTGTCTTGAATCCTATATGATATTGGTAGACTATAGATTTGAGTCCTGTTGATATGAAAGAGCCTCCTCCTTGTTGTGTCTCATTGACCTTGATATTAGTAGGCTACAACCATATAGATTTTCTATGAATGCTACTAATCTCTCCAAGGGGAAGATAAATAAATGTACTTGCATTGAGATTTGTAGATCCTACCTCCAATCAACATGGATTGCACTAGAGAGCCATTGTCTTCAAAACTTGCACAATACTCAAATTGATATCTCCATTATAGGGATAGACTAATCTTCCTCCTAAGGTATACTAAATTCCAACTGTCTTGTAGCCTAAGGGTTCCTCTTGCATGCAACTCAAAGTTTGGTCCCACCATCTTTGCATTAAGATGAATCACCATAGTTCTTAAGAGCATCATATTTGCTAGATATGCTCCTTAGAACTAGAGACCAAGTAACATTTTATATTTAGATGCCCTTCCTTATTATGTAATCAGAGGTTTTTTTGCCTTTTTAGAGATTCACTTCCAAGTTTCTTTCTAAACTCTCATGACTTATGAGGACTAGATATATCTTGCTCTTTTCTTGTGAGAGATGTTTGACCTTCATTGATTACTTTATAGAGGCACATCCACTAAAGGGGACCATACTAAATTGATGAATTCCTATTTCTAGCCCTCGTACTTTAGCATGAAGAGGCCACCTAGTTAGCTTCCAAGTTCATAAAATAGATCCATGAAGTGTCCCAAACCTAGTGACCCCTATGGTCTTATGAGCATCACACACTTTTTTTAGCATTAAATACAAAGAGAGTTATCTAACACATTTAAGGGTTCTTCGTGGAACCTTCTTTTCCTTTTTGCATTGTTCATTGTATGTTTTTGTATTTTTATTGGGATGTGCCCTTGCACTTCCTTTGTCCTCTATGCATTGTATCTCTTTGTGTCACATGGACTTATTTTAGTCTTTTATGGACACTAACACATAAATTAAATTAAATTATTTAATATAATCAATTAATTTTTACATTGGTTTATTGGTATTTAGAGATTGTTATAAAAGTTTAATTCTCAAGTAATAAGTATTATAAAATACAAGAGCAATCTTCTAACATTTGGTGTAGCCCCATAAATTACTATGAATGTAAAGCACATGTATTTGATTCAAGTCTCACCAAACTTTATATACAATACCAAAATTACAAGAAGTAATGGCTAATAAAACTTTAATCAAACCATTTGACACATAGATTATTATATATCCACCTACTAGAAGTATTAAACCATGTGTTAGAAACTAACTAAACTATGAAAATGTAATTGAAAATAATGTAAAAAGTATTGGATATGGGTGCAATGGATTGTAATGATGGAGGCATCCTCTTCAATTAAATACAGAGATTTAAAAGGGAAAACATTTAAACTTGTGTCACCTTTTAGGCTAGATTTTCAACATACCAAAATTTAAGTATTTCCAACTAAAACTTAGTTTGGGCTGAAAATATGTTCTAAATAGGTTCAAAATAGTTAAAATCAATTCAAGAATCACAGTTCTTCTAGCTAGAAGTGTCCACTATAAATACATGTAGAATCACTTTCATTCCAATTTATAAAAAAAATAAAATTATTTGAAAATTTTAATGTTCCCACCACTTCTACTCACATAAATAACATAGTTTAAACATCCAAAATATCCTTTTGTAGACCTCAAAGTGTAGTTTTCAAAAATATATATTTTTAATATTTTAACTATTGTTTATATTTTATTTTGTTATACTCACTAAAAGTAGGTCATCAACACCAAAATACAAGGTTTATTTTCTTCTCAAGGAAAAATACTAAAGTTCATTTAAAAGGTTGAAAATGATGTGATGCACTAGAGGAGAGATTCCATGTTGAGATGATATAATCATCTTCCATCTCGAATATATAGTTATGGTTATGTTTTTAGTACACATGATTAAAAATATATATTTATCAAAATGAAAAATAAAATAATGCATGCACTAAAGTTTTAAGTTACGAATATAGGAAAAAAATTCTTTGAGAAAAAAAGAAATTTACTATAAAAAAGTGGAGGCCTCATTAACCCAAAATTTTAGCATTTTATTAGTTATAAATTAAAGTGTCAATTTAAAAAAAACCAATATTCAAATAAATTTTTATTATTAAAAAAATTAAAGACATAAACTACACTAAAATTCTACATTTCATTAATTTACATTATCTCAAACATCAAAACATATATGTCGTATTCAACTCATTCAAGTTAAAAAGTTAGATTAGTGTTGGTCATTTCCTTTATGAAAAGGTGACATAGCTTTGAACTTTCACCTAAAAATAAAATTAAATAACACTAAACACAATTAAAAACATGGAATAAGTTTTAATTTTATGTGTCATATTCCCACAAACATGTAGACCCTCTAACTTTATTTTGAATATTTCTCTATAATTATTAGGATCTAATCTTGTATTTGGAGCTAAGAGGGAGGGAAATGTATCAAGATTAGGGTAGTGGATTCAATAAGAGTGCAACTAGTGTTTGTTGTCCATTATATGTGTCTTTCTAATAAGTTGTCTAAATAAATTTTTTAAACACATTGAAATCGAGGTGGGCCTTGAGGTATTATTAGATGATATCACTTTGACATTGACAAGAATCCATCTTGCTTTTGAATCTTTAATGTTTCTTTAGAGATATAAAAAGTAATATCGATAAATTATAATTACATAATCTCTAGGACCGTTGTTAAACAATAGATAGCTTGGAAACAAGATCATCAACATACCCTCATTACAATTAAAAACACATTTTTAAACAACCACATAAATAACATCAAACAAACACTAGAAAACCAAAACCTCTATACTTGTGTTTATTATTAATTGTGTTCCTACAACCTTCTTTATATTAGCCTATAATAGTCGCAAGACATTGCTTTGATGTAGGACATGTTTTTTTTTGGTGAGAAATTCACACAAATACTAATTTTGGATCCAAGTGACATTTCACTTGCCATGTTGGTAAATTAATGTTACAATTTTTATTTTCTTACTATTTTTCTTCAAAAAGATCATGAAATTATTTTTTGTATTTTTAGAAATTTTTGTAGTAGCATGTCAACCTATCAACCTAAAACTGTTTCACCCAATCCATTCCTCATGTCCTAAACATTATGTTGGTATGAATAAAGGATGATTTAGTCAATAACAATGGGGATTAAAACAAGTAGTGACATTACTTTACACAACTCACATGCTTCTTAATATCCTCTACCAATGTCATTACCATAAGAGGCTATAAATAAATTTTAAACATTTCATTCTCCCTATTCCACATTATTTTCTCAATAACTTCAATAGGTTTAGAAATATTTGCATTTTTATGTATTTCTTTGTCACTTCCCTTCAATATATTATTTATTTATATATTTTGTACATAGGGTGAATTGGGAGCTTGTAGTACAATAATTTGACATATAGCATAGTGATTTGAAGACTTACAATTCCATATGTCACCTATTACCCTACTTTCTATAGTACTTACAACACTTATTTGTACAATAGTTGGAAGAAGTGAGTTACTACAAGGTCTTGCATCACTTAGAGCACCTATAGCAATCCCACAAACAAACTTATGAACTCTTGGAAATATTTAGACTTAATTTTATCAAAATGGGTAGAGGATTGAACTATTAAAAATTTGTAGGGTCCTTACAAGTCCATCAACACCTCAATGTCCTATAGATTTTCCAAAATAGTGGATGACTAACATTCTTTAGCTGAATCTAGGGTTTTAATGATTAAATTACCTTGAATTTTCCCTATGATTTCATGGTGACAAAGTTTATATTTAAGGGAAAAAAATATAGATAACAAAATTGTAGACACCTAACATTGACCATATCTTTCCTACACCTTTGGTAGGTCCTGAATACCTTTTTTACCTACATATCTTCTCCAAATTAATTAAATCATCTAATTATTTAACTAATTTCTCCTCTTCACCCATCCAAAACCAAATAAATAATCCTTTCATTTTATCATTTCCTCACCTTTCCATAATCCTCTCACATAAATAAGCCTTTTTATTTATTAAATCCCTCATAAATCCCTAATAATTTCCCAATAATGTCCTAATTGAGACTTAATCCTAATTATTCCCTAATCCAAACCTACCTCACAACTACCCAAATACCTATCCAACCCTTTAAATAAACCTATCTCCCCCCACTCAAAGGGGGGAATCGTCTAAGCAAGTATATGCTGTCAAAATATTTCTTCATCCAATCTTCTCCTATCCAACTAAATCCTTGATCATCATTGGTTATTGCTGATCTTTAAAGGCAGCCCACATTCAATCCATGATCGATCAAAGAACAAATCAAACAAGGTATTGGGTGCACTTGTTTTGTTCTATCATGTGTGTAAGAATTCAGTTATTGATTTGAGGATTCTTAGGTTTTTATTGTTTAATCTTCTTATATTTTCATTAACTGATTTTTGAGAATACATTTCTAGCATGCCTAGTGGGACCCTGCTTACCTTCATCTAATCTTTTCTGGGAAGTTTTCCCCTTCTTTTTCATCATTTTTGTGTAGGTTTGTGCCTTTTTTGGGCAAAACCCTAGTTTTTCAAGATTTTATCATATCTTTAAGAATAATTGCAAATTTTCTACAAGATTCTAATAAGTCTTTGATGATCACCTGAGGAGGGTACACAAGAAAAATTAGGTCTTTATCATCTATTTTGAGTGATTTATCAGAAATTTTGGTTTCTTCATAAATCAACAATTCTAGGTTCATATAAGCAAATTTTTTTTATCTCTTTACATTTTTAGAAATCTCTTAAAATTTTAGTGGGGGTCTATTCTTTATTATTTCATTTTTGAGGTTAACTTGGGGGAAAAATAATTAGATCTTTGAAAACTGTATGTTTTTCATAAATCCGCATTTATGGGCACATATCAACAGATTTTTCAGATTTTTGTTACATTTTTGGAAAGATCTTGAAAATATAATAGGGCTCTATTCTTTGATATTTTATCTTCAAGGCACAAAACATAACTAAAAAATTAGATCTATGTTGACTATGAAAATAAAATCTGAAATTTCAATCCTAATGAACATGTCATGTATTGTTTCATTATAGTATTACTTGCTGATCTTTTCAAGGGCTTGATTATCAGGTCTGATACATGTTTTTATTGTAGAAAACTCATTCTTCAAATATTATCTTTTCAATGTAACATTTGTTTTTGGAAGCACCTTTTTCAAAGCTTATACCTTCTTTGCTTCATGGACTTGATTTTCAACTTTGAAGACTACACCTTATCATCAGATCTTGAGAAAATTCCTAGGTGCACTTGAACATAAATTTCTTCATCCTTACTTGATCAAAATCATTGTTTTTAATCTCGCATTTGGATTTGGGCTTAAAATGAATCATTGTTTTCAAAATTACATTTGATTTATTTTTGGGGCATAAAAAGAACAAGTCTTTTCTTTTCTTGGTGGATTTGAATTTGTTTTTGGGGTGTGTATACTCTTCCCTTGCACTTAGTGTTATCTTGGGAATCAAAAAGATCCCTAAGTCACATTCACTTTCACACCACACTTTTCATTTTCTAAGGGTTAATAAATTTTGTTTGTGTGAATCAAGTGCATGCGTATGCTCTCCTCTCACACCATCTGGTGATCTTGAGGATCAAAATAATATCTTGATCCACTTTTGTCACTCTTTATTAGGAGGCTGGCATGGAGACACACCACTCCAAGGGATGACCTCAACTCTAGTGTTCTGACAGAGTATAAAAATTAGGGAGTGAATCAAAAGACACACCTCTTGGAAGCTAGAATCTTGTCATTTGGGCTAAGCCCCCAAGAACTTTATACCTTGGGAAAGTGAAGGTGAAGGGTGGGTTACCCTCTTCTACTGGTTGTTTGGCTTTACTTCACTTTCATTTCACATAATTGGGCCTCAACGTACCTTGTGTATATAGAGGATGCCATTAGAGAACTTGTGCATCCTAGATTAAGACCTCTTGGCTGTACCCAATTGACTAATGTTAGGCTTGCTTATGTGTCTTCAAGTGTCTTCATAAATCACAACAATCAATTTTAGAAATCAAGTATATCATTGTCTCTTGTGTGTGATCATATGTATGTAGATGTAAAATTTTTTTTTTACAAATTGCCTCAATTCAAGCCTCCAACCAATCTAATCCACTCAACCTATTCAAGTCATCCACATCCACTTAATCATCCAATCCAACCTCATTTCCTAATTAACCATTCCATCTTAATCATTCCTGATTATCCTCATCATCATTGTTCACATATCATAATCATCTTTTCAATTCTAATAATCATCCTAATTATCATCCATAACCATCTTAGTCATCAAACCCAATCCATTTCCCACCTTATTCATTTGTCATCATCCTACTCATTTTCTCGTCCTTGAACCAAGTCCAATCCTTATTCGTCAAAATGGTTGTGATCATCAGCAAATCTATGTCAAATAAAAAATCCAAACTCATAATTCAAGGAGGCCCTCTTTATAGTTCTAATGATGATGAAAACCTGGTAGATTATCATGCATATCTTGGGGAACAAGCTGAAATACAAATATGTCAACATATGTGCATGTCAACATATGTGCAACTCCATGCCAACACTAGAGAACAAGATCCTAGAATCACAACTACAAGACATCATCCAAACACTTCACCAACTAGCACAAATGAAACAACCCCTAGACCAACAACCACACAACAACTACAAGCCTTCATCCAACAACTTCAACAAAACCAATCACCTCAAATACAACAACTCCTAGCCCAAGCCCAACAATTCATAGCCACCTACCAATCCCAAATTCAACAAACAAAACCTCAAAATCAATAAATTCCACCTCAATCTTATGTGTCACCTTCATCATCATCCCAACCTACATCACCTTACCCCACATATCAAGTCCATCCACATATCAAGTTCATTCTACATCTCCTTACCCCTCTTCTTCCAATATCAACCAACATCCATATCAATCCATACCCCAAGATCTTTTATCTACATATCCCACCATTTCACCTCACCACTAAATTCATCAAGCACCTTCACAACAAGAACATGTGAGACTAAGTTACCCTTTCCAACAAGATCAAGCATCCTTAGATCCTCATGCTACCTTTGACAAGGGAGATATGAATCTAGCTTATGAATCTTATGAGTCACCCCCATCACCATGCCAACCTAGTCCCTCCACATCAACCACTCTCATGAATATTCCTTAATATCCATCCCAAAATTCTTCACAACATGAGCATGCTAGTACTAGTCACTCCTCATACCAAGATCAAGAATCCTTAAGCCATCTTAATGCTACCCTTGACAAGGGAAATACCATCTCAAGTTTGGAATCATACACTAATCCATCTACTAGTCCCCCTCATCCATCCATCCCTATGGAGCCACAATCATATAATCCTTCCAACCTTCCAAATCTTTATCCATTAAGCCAATCCCCAACACACTTAAAGTCTAAATCATCAAATCTTCCACCTAAGTTCAGTCCTATGATCCATCTAGCTAAGTCCAATCCAAGTCTTGATCCTATCACAACAAATCCTATCATCCCCCCACCTAATCCAAATCCTAATCCTATTATATCCAATCCTCTTGTCCATCCACCCGATTCTAATCCCACTCCTATCACACCCAATCCCATTATCACTCCATTGGATCCAAATCCTACACCTTCCACCCTAATTAAATCCATCCATTATATTGTGTATTCACCCATATACTATTGAAGAATGTGATCCATTGGATACTAGCAAGGAATCAACCACCACCCTCATGCCATCACATCCCTATCCTTGAAACTATCCAAGAACCTTCAAATGTCATGCCTATTTCTCCAATGCCAGCTTGTAGTCCACAAACTATCCAAGAACCTTCAAATGTTCTTGAAGATCCACCTACCACAAGCCCAATTCATTTGCCATCATACATTGAACCTATGTAAGAAACCTCCATTCCTATTAAAACTCAATATTTATGTCAAGAGTCAAATCCAAAGCATGATCAACCTTGCTTCTACCCACTTCAAGATCAAATTATCCACACTGCTCTAAACCAACTTACCTAAGATCAAGAGTTTGTCACTCCTTCCACTCCACAACATTCCCACATACCTCCATCTCCCCATCTTCTATCTACTATCCCACTTGTTTCTTCCATCATATTCCTATGGTCCATGCTTTTGCATAAGTCCTTCTATCTATCTCTTTATCCCCATCCTAATCCACTATCCTTCCATCCTAATCCCCATCATAATCCACTATCCAGGATCCATACATTATCCACTCTCCATCTATCCATAATATACTATCTCCTTACTCTATTTCCCTCTCATGAAATCCTCTACCAACATCCATGGATATAATACCACTTGACATAGTCTATGAGTGACTTCTATGGGACATTACCGCCTTGCTATGGGAACAAAATATTGAGTCCCTACCTATTCCATCCACCTATCCCCTACCAAAGAAAAAAAGAAAAGAAAAAAAAGAAAAAGAAAAAGAAAAATAAATAAATAAAACAAAAAATAAATAAATCAAAATAGTAAAGATAAATCCTTTATCCAAGGGTGAAAACTATTTCTATGGTGCCTTGGATAAGTACCATGATGAAAACTTGGCAAACATGCATCATGTGTAGGTGATTATCTATGTGATTTACACTTGGGGCATGTTGTCTCATCTATCCCATCCTATCTATCCCATCTCATCTACCCCATTCTATCTATCCCATCCTATATATCCCATCTCATATCCTATCCTATCATTTTCCATCCTATCCTATTACCTTACCCATCATATCTATCATACCTTCCTCATTGCACCATCCATCTTCCCTTCCTCCTTTTGATCTTGATGAGGGTAGGGGCAACATGTTGAAAATTGTTTTTGACACCTCTTGTCATACTCCAGATTCCACCCATCCATTTCTAAGAATATCCTCCATACATCCATCTACTACTAAGTCTATTCATCCCTTCCAAGCATTATCCCCATAATGCATCCTAATAAGCATCACCTTGCCAAATCCTAAGGCATGATATCTAGAGTGGGGGCATGTTATTCCTATGCAACATAGTCCTTGGAGATCGCATCCTAGGCTCCCTCCATCCATCTATCATATATCTCCCATCCATTATCCTTCTATGTCCAATACTTGTATCTATCCATACTCCTACCTTTATCCTATTGTCGATCCATTTGTCTATCCAAATACTACTTTCATCCTATCACCCATCCTCTTATCCATTCATCCAATCCTACCTTTATCTTATTGCCAATCCTTTTATCCATCCCATCCATTATTGCTCATCCTTGCATGCTATCTTCATCCTTGCCTTTTGGCTTGGTTTTCCCTTGTCATTGGTATCTATCCAAAAGCTATCCAAACACAATCCAATGCTAAACATTCAAATCAAATCAATCCAAACAATAAATCTAAATGCAATTTATCCTTAATCCATACCAATATAGCCAAATTATCCAGTCACATCCATGGTATTGATCCTAGCCTTGTAATCCTAATCAATCAATCAATCATCATCATCATCAATGGGATATATCATTCTCACATCCTTGTGTTGATCTAGGGATATATCATTCCTTGCAATGACAACACTATCTTAATCCTTGTGTTGACCTAGGGATATATTGTTCCCCACAATGAAAACACTATCTAACCCAATCAATCAATCTAATTGATCATCAATTTTCAGCTTGAAAAGGGCAATCACCTTGTTTTTTTTAATCATTTGTGCATGCATGCTTACTTGCTTGCTTGTGTGTGTTATCATTTTATCTTGCATTTCCATCACATCTTGCATATCCTCTAGCTAATATTCATATCTTGTATGTGTGTTGGAATAGATTTTAGCATACCAATCATCCTTTGCATCTGAGGTCATTTCATACCCTTTGTACATTTGGACTTAAATGCTCTAAGTTTCCTTTCCCACATGTCTAGAGAAGGTTGTATTATGTTGGGGTATCCTTTTTTGCACATGACACATCGTCACCCTGGTCTTTATACCTTGGTGCATAATGTCAAGTGCTACATCAAACTAGGACTGCCTTCTACAACTTATAAGCAATAATTAATATCCTTTATCCTCATTCATATATATTTCCCACCCATATCCTCCCAAAACCACCCATTAACCATCTTATTAGGACATTATTTGCCATGTATCCCTCTTTCATCTATTCTCCATTTCTTTCGAGATTTTTTTACAAAAAAGTTTTTATGAATTTTTCACCAAAAATTCTTGAGGGGGCATCTATCCATCCATCATCCTCTTTTCACACCTATAGGCCGACTGGGGCATCTTATTTTTATCTTTGACATGTTGTTACCTTAGCTGGAACATCGTATCAAAGAGGGGAAAAATGTAGACACCTAAAATTGACCATATCTTTCCTACACCTTTGGTAGGTCCTGAATACCCTTTTTACCTACATATCTTCTCCAAATTAATTAAATAATCTAATTATTTAATTAATTTCTCCTCTTCACCCATCCAAAAACAAATAAATAATCCTTTCATTTTATCATTTCCTCACCTTTCCATAATCCTCTCATAGAAATAAACCTTTTTATTTATTAAATCCCTCATAAATCCCTAATAATTTTCTAATAATGTCCTAATTAAGACTTAATCCTAATTAGTCCTTAATCCAAAAATACCTCGCAACTATGCAACTACCTATCCAACCCTTTAAATAAACCTATCTCCCCCCACTCAAAGGGGGGAATCCTCTAAGCAAGTATATGCTGTCAAAATATTTCTTCTTCCAATCTTCTCCTATCCAACTAAATCCTTCATAATCATTAGTTATTTCTTATCTTTGAAGGCATCCCACATTCAATCCATGATTGATTGAAGAACAAATCAAACAAGGTATTGGGTGCACTTGTTTCATTCTATCCCGTGTGTAAGAATCAGTTATTGATTTGAGGATTATTATGTTTTTATTATTTGATATTCTTATATTTTAATTAACCAATTTTTAAGCATACAAAAATATCTCATTGCCATTACCCCTATCCTACCACAAGATGGACAAACCTAGTTTTAAATGAAAGGAAATTTGGATGAGATACACTAGGAAATTATACTACTAGGGGAAAATACATATACGACTAACCAAACCATAAAATGTGCTTCACTTCTTGTGGCATGATTGGAAGTTTTGCATATCATTAGGTTTATCACATGTGGAGGTAGGCTATCCCAAATCCATGGTTATCATTTTTGGTTACTAGTTTATTTGAGGCATGGTGGGAGAATGAACGTGCACCATTTCCTCATTTTAATGCTCTAAAATATGTATGGATAAGTTAAAAAAGGGAAACCTCAAAATGTTTCATGTCACAATCTTATCAAGTTAATTTTGGTGGAAGCCTTGGGGAGATTGCAACCACCAATACAATGGGGAACATTTTCTCAGGAGGGTCCTGCAATAGATTTGGAAGAAAATCCTACAACCATTGCATCATGAAAAAATTGTGACATTTTCAAGAAAGGACTTGTAGTAATGGAAGAGTGACAACATGCATCTACAAAATATATTATAGTTTTTATAGGAAAAGGTCACATTACTACTTCAAGACTAGGTCATGCAACCCCTACAACAAGGATTCCTACAACAAGTGAGGAGGTTCCTACATTAGACACAAGACTAAGTAGATAGAGAAGAGGAAATTGATATTTCTAGTAACATTTAAAGAAGATGAAGATCTAATAGTTTTTCACTTCACCCCTTTGAGGATGAATTTAGTCTACTATAAAGAGAAAATAACAAACCTTAGAGGTGGCTCCCCAAGTGCAACATGAAGGTGAATCAAATGTAGGACTATTAGATATTTTCCTCACCTAGCATAAGAGGAGGAAAATAATTAGTAAAATGGTGGAGTCTTCTCAATTGATCAAGGAGATAGAAGCAACAAAAGAGTATTTGGAGAGGAAAACAAAAGAGTTTTGGTAAATCTATAATCTTGAATTGTGTAACTATTGTAGGACCAACTCCTCAACCTATTGAACTAGTCATTGAGTAGTTTAAAAAATGAAGACAAGATTCAATAATTAAGATATAATTGAGCTGAATCATTTATAAATAAAAACAAGAGAAACCATCTATGTTTAGGAAACAAAATCAAATAATACAATAATTGTTAGGATTTGGTGTGCTATTATCCTTGCATATACTAAGTTATGATTGTTTAAAGATAATTAATTATGTATGTATCTCCAAAGTTCTTGGAGTGAGCAAATGGAATGTCCATGCAAAGGATGGGACATAGGTAAATATTTTATTATTCTCTAGGGACATAGAAATATTGTTTGATTGAGGCACTGAATAGGGGTTACATACTAAACTTGTAAGATCATTTTCTAAATTGTTAGTTGGGAATGAGATGTACTTATTTCTTCATAGGTGAGTACTTTGGAGTTACATATGCAAACCTGCATAATATAAGTCAAATATTCTTGTGTGAGGAGTTACATTCTATTATGTAGGGTCCACCTTAAGTGTGTCATGAGAATTATTACCATGGTATTTTGGGACCTTGTTTGGGATGATGGTATTGCCTTTTGGTGGTTTTATAGGCCTATTTGAATCTATAAATTGAGAGTTTGAGATGGAGGCATTATGCATTATTTTCTATAGGGTTATGCTATTGGTTTTCCTATAGGATTGAAGAGTGCTGATATCCATGGAAGGCATGAAGTTTGATATTGTATTGTAATTGTGTTGTTGCTAGGAATACATTGATTCATTACTTTTGACGATAGGTTTTTCCTAAAAGGGTTTTCCCAAGGTATATCTATGTCACTCTTATTTTGTGGTTTCTAATATTCTTCATCTTCTCTCATTCTTGTTTCCTTTTTGAGTGTTATTTTACATAACAAAATGTTGTTGAAAATTTTCTAGATCAATTATTATGATATTCTTCTTGTAGAATTAATGTGGAGATACTTGCATGTTTAGTTGCTATCTTTTTTTCAAGTTAAAATAATAAGGTGTTTGCATACATATTTTACTAACATTATTAGTGTAAGAACCCCTAGTAGTTTTGATCCAAAAACTTAGTTTTCCCAACTTGGCATTTCGCCAAACAAATGGCATGTATTTTGATCTATGACTGATATGTTGATGTTTTGTGCTTGTTTGATGTTTGTTTGATAGAGATTAAGTGCAAGTACATATACCAAATGAAAGGGAAACAAACCAATAACTTGGAATTCAAAATTTACCATAAACCATCATAAACAATGCATCCATTATCATCATACTATGACTGATTGCAACATATATTAGGTTTGATATAGAATTTGTAATAACATATATATGTCTTATTCAAATTAAAGATTTAAATACAACATTGATAGTTTACATCATTTTTCGAACATACCTAGAATTGTCTTCAATACATGATGCATATATTATGCTAAATTACCAATGAATGAAGGTTGATATAATGTCAGATTTTAATGATTGACTACTGCAATCCATCTTTGATATGAATGGAACTATTATAGAATTGATTTCTTCATCACATACCTCTCCAAAAAGGCACTGAGGAGTCTCTAGAACTAGCAATTTTACCTCAAAGGTTGCACACGGGTTTGAAACCCTACAAACCTATTTCCTATGATTTATGGTAGAAGTGACTCTTCCTTATGGGTGACAGACTTGTGAGCTCAATAATCCCTCTTGAAGGATGAAGATCACTTCTCTCCAATATGCATGTAACATAAAGCCCAAAATATATCCTCAATAAATGAATTGATCTCTATCAAGGGTGACACCAACAATTAATCTTAAAATCTTATGGAGATCTACAAATAAAACCCTAGAAAACCTACCATATAGTATAATTTACCATGAATTGCCTCATCCAATTGAGTATAACTTTCAATTTATATTTGGTACAAATCCACAAATTGTTGAAAGAAACCCTCCAATGGCGACCTGTAATAGATGTGTGCTTGAAGCTCTAATAAAGTGCTAAACTCAAGAAATGAAGTCTAAATGTAAACCCTAGATGGATTTACCTCTCAAAGTGGAATTGGGTTTTCATCCAAACCACTAATTTCTAAGGGTTTTCATCCTTGAAAATCACTGAAATAGCCGATACAACTGTAAAGGAAACTCTCCAATATGCAAATGACAAAATTATAATATGATAAAATTGTTAGGGTTAGCCGATAGAAGATATCAATTAAATACAAATAAAGATTAAACAAAGGAATGAAAAATACACAGAAATAATAACTATGAAAGACAATTTTAACGTGGTTGACCAAACTCGGGCTACATCCACCAACAGAGTGTCCAAAATTATTATCTAGTAAATCAAACTAATTACAACCAGCAATCTCTACAAGCCAATACTGTTGCAAATGCTACAATACAATATCAATGAAAACCCTAACCTTTAGCCACTTTTATCAAGGCTTATGTCGGTTACAAAAATAGGGTTTTTTATATCGGCTAATAGAAAAAATAACTCCTGATGCCTTTATAAAACAATAGGCAATTTTTTCTTTGGGGACGCTACCCCCAGACCCCCACCGTGGGCTCCGGCCCCCAGTCTTGTAGGAGGGGCTTTGCTCCCCTGCACTCCCTCATTAAATAATTTGGGGGGAAACTGCACTAATAAAAGTGGGGAAAATTTAACCTCTGAGTCTGATTAGGCTCCATATAACAAGAGAAATGAACTCCAAATGACCTCCTTATAAATCCTCCAAGAGGTCCACTCCAATTTGCCATTTTTAATTCTTTTTTGACATCCATAAGTGGTACACCCCACATGCATAATAAAATAATAATTTATTGACATTTGATTATCTTTTATTATGTTACTTCTTTCCTTTCTCCAAGTGACTTCAAAATTAGTTTCACTTAACTAACTAAATCCTTTCTCCAAGTCACTAACTTAATTAACTTTCCTTTCTCCAAGTCCCTTTTGCCATAATGGATCAACTTAACTTCAATTTGGCTTAAGTGAAGTCAGCTCAGCTAAGGAGGACAAAAACAATTAGAGACATGGTTTTGAATATGGGATAATTTTCTTTCCTTATAATTTTAATCCTTGTTTGAGTGGGAGTTTTGCAATTGATCTAATTTTTTAGGAAAATATTCATGGAAAGAACTTGTAGGATGGAGAAGCTAGAGGATTTTGAAGTTCATCATGTGTTTGCATGTTGTATGGTGGTGACTTGGAGCTCCTATTTATAATTATGGGTGCACCCTTTCATTTGATGAGGTTTGGAGTGCTTATGGTGGGTCCTTGGTTTTAGTTTGTAGTTATATGATAAAGGATTGGATGATTAGCCCATGTGGTCGCATCCAAGTGATATACATAGGTTTCATGTGTGTTCATGTTGCTACATGTTGTGGATCTATGTCATTCTAGATTTGTATAGGTGGTGATGTAGAAGCATCTAGGATGTAAGAGGAATCTTGTATCGACCAAAAATATTTCTTTTAGTGTTTATTCATTTTGCATGTATTTTGTTGATTTACATTTTTTTAGTTATCTAATTCAAGTTTGAGGCACCACACTCATGTTTTCATGATTCAAGACTCCATAACTATAACCACAAGCATAGCCAATTCATCAAAAGCATTGCAAGTCACCATAGTTAGTTTTAAGTTGATGTGGTTGGAAGCATAGATTACATTATGTATCTATAACCTTCCATTTGATTTATATGTAATTCCAACCACCACACGGGTTATTAAACCGAGGAAGTTAGTTGAGTCCCATACTAGGTATTCACGATATAAAAATAACTTATTTGATTGATGTGACAAGTATTTAAAACTTGTGGTAATTTATAATGTTACCTACATCACTATAGGTCCTAGTAGGGGTTATCTATGGCACTACAATAAGTTTGGACAATCCTAGCTTATTGGGTACAATTATACATGTTACTAATGAAATTATATGCTATGCTAGGGAGGTGCACCAATTAACAAGATAAAGCATTGGGAAAACATTTAATTTTAGGGCTAATGATCTTTATCACATTTCTCTAAGAGCATAGATCATGGTATCAACCACTACATTATCTCATATATAAGACAAGCCTGATATGATTTGAGGAGATACTAAACATATTAGAGAAAGAAGACAAAAGATAGAAGATAGAGATCAACGAAGAAGATGATTGAGAATCTGCGAAGAAAGAAGTACATTAAGTGAAATCACATGATATAGTATGATCTATTGTAATTCATTACCCATCAAAAGATTCTTAGATTTTGGGTTGGTGATGTTGAAGAATATATCTAGTTTTGTCTTTAACCTTTCTTCTAGTCTAATTGAATGGTCTTGAAAGAAGTAAACAACTATTGCATTATCATATATAGAAGTTGAGTATTAAGGTGTAGTTTTGGCTAGCCAAGAAATTCTTTGGCTTCACTAGTTTATAATCAAATTTAGATTTCTTCTTGATCATCCTACCACTCTTTGGTGTGATAATTAGAGTGCCATGTACACATTTCATGCAACCTAGTGGAGCATTCATAGACTAAACATGTTGAGATCCATGTGCAGGTTATTTGGTAGCTCATATATGATAGTATTCTTGTTGGCAAGAGACACTATATGGATTCATGAATGTTGTCATTGATGGCAACAAAGGTTATCCCACACATCCATAAGATATGACAAGTCTCTACCGGAAGTTAGATTGAAGAAGTGTTATGGTTCGGTAAGCAAGAACAGAGCAGTCAGCAAGGTTCGACAGTTAGGTCCGAATCTCTCAGAGGAAGTATTTTAGTGAAGTGCGGATTTGGTGAAGTCAAGAGGAGTACCTTGACTAATAGATTCCAAGGATTTAGCCTTCAGTGATGGACGGGTGAAGAGATATGAGCACCTGAGTGTTGGGTTCCTGTTTGATAGAGTGGACAGAGGAAGAACTGTTTCGGCAAAGTATCAGACCCAAATCCGAAAGAGATATTGCTAATGACTAAGTTTCTTGAGGTATCATTTATGATTGGCTGACATGATTGAAGACTTATACAAGCATATTCTTGATCCACATTACTTGATATACAAGGATTCAGCCGACAGACCAGAGTTTGAGATAATATTGACTATTCTGGATGCCAACTAGAAAAGTGTTGAAATCACTTGTGCAGATATATATATAAGATGAATTTAGATGTGAAGGTGTGTGTGTGTGTAGATTCAGAAGTGCGAATAAAAGTAGAAGAATGGTATAAAAAGTAGAAAATAGGTTCAGAATGTAAGAGGAAAGCAACACTTAAGGAGAGTAAGAATGAAGTGTAGCAGATCAGTCTATTGAGCTTAACCGGAATTGAACTTCAGCATGTGTGGATGCTTCTCATCAGTTCAAGTTTTCTTCTTGTATACAGTAAGTCTTTTTTAGGAAGTGAGCCTCTTGTGAGCAGTGTGCTCGGGCAATGAGCCCTAATTGGCAAGTGCCATTTTGTATCTTCTATTCTTCTAACAGAGAATAATATCTTGGGTTAATCACCTCGTGGTTTTTTCCCTTAATAGGGTTTCCACGTCAAAATCATTGTGTCATGTGTATTGGTGTTATTTCCATTTCATGATTATGCTTGCTTACTTGATTTGATATTGCATTAACTATTAAGAAAGCACAGAAAGTTGAATTATTAGGATAACTAATTCACCCCCCCTCTCAGTTATCAACAATTGGTATCAGAGCTAAGTTCCTCCCAACTGAGCCTAACAGCTTGAGGAAGATCTGGGAATTCAAATGGATGTGTATGGTATGAGGGAGCAACTTAAGCCTTCCCTTGATGATCTTGAGCAGTCAAATTCTGAAGTCAATGAATTAAAGGAAAGACTCAAACAGGCTGATGATTTCATAAAAGAACTAAAAGAGAAATTGAGTCTCTCTATGAAAAAGAGAAAGGAGCTACTTCAGCAATTGGCAAGTCAAGGTGAAGTTAATGATACAAATGAAGATCTAAAAGAGGAAACCAAGTTATGTGAAAATTTATCAAAAGAAATCATCATGGTAAGACATGAAATGGAATTAGGAGTTATGAAGTTTACCCAAGAAATTGAAGACAGAAGAAAATCTGAAGATGATCTAAGACAATCTCTTAAGGAAAAATTAGAAGACTGCCACAAGATGGATAGAATAATCAGACATCTTGAATCTGATCTTGAAGATGCTAAAGAAAATGAAGAAAAACTTGAGGATCAAATTGTCTCTCTTAAAAGGGATCTTCAAACAGAAAATGAATACAAAGAGAAATTCAAGATAAGCTCTGCTCAACTTGAAGTTCTCCTTGAAAGCCAAAAGAGGGTAGATGACAAGTGTGGCCTGGGATATGAAAAAGGTGAAAGCTCCAGATCTGGTCAGAAGAATTTTGGATCAGAAAATCCAAGGAATCAGCCTAGAAGACCTCCGGTAAGGCAGCCTAATGCTCAAAGATACCCATCCTTCAATGGATACTGCCACAACTACAATAACATTGGTCATAAAGCTAATCAGTGCAGAAAGAGAATGAATCAAACTAATACATCCCTCTCCGGACAGTGTTTCAATTGCAAGAGGTATGGTCACAAATCTCATGAATGTAAGAATATGCAAATGAACAGTTCATTCAATGGTAGATGTTTTGCATGCAATACAATGGGTCATATGGCTAATCAATGTAGATCAAGAGGATATTAATCAAATATGCAAAGAAATGTTGTTTGCCAAATTTGCAATAGATCCGGTCATATTGCAAAATTCTGTAAAAGCAAGAATCAGGACAAAAAAGGTTCGGTACATCATAATCAGAATCAAGACAAGGCAAAACAAAAAGTGAATGCGGATGAAGTTCAAAGTGAGATGAACAAGATTTGGGTGAAGAAAAGTATAGAGAATGTAGGGGATGGATCCGCACCAAACTCTGGTGCTGATATTCCTTCCAAAAATTAAAAAGTGAACTCTGGCTCAGGGGGAGACACAAAGAAAACCATTTTCCCCCATCCAGTCAATTGGTGCTGGAATTGGCAAAAGGAGAGTTGTGTATTAAAGGGTTCATAAGAGAAACATCTAAATAAACTATGGTTAAGATTTGGAAGATCCGCAAGATGTTTAGATCAAGATTGATCCAGTTCTTCAAGTCATCTGAATAAGGCAAACCAGAATGACTTAGGTCGAGCATTTATTGCAACTTGGTATTAGGGTTTGCTGAGTAATATAAGGGTTCTTATTAAATGTTTGTTCATTCTACATTTAAGAAGAAGAAAAGAGGAGCTCTGCAACAAATTTCCTCGAGCCCATCAAAGTTCATTTGTAGAAATTGATTCATCCATAAATCAATCCGGCTCACTTCATCAAACCTAAAGGCGCAAAAGGTATTCTCCATTCTTAAAGATCTCTTTGCAAATCCTTTTAAAGATGTCTACTCTAAATATTGTGAAGATCACTGATAGGCCTCGTCCCAAATTCAAGAAACATCCCTACAAATCCATGGAAGTAAATCCCCTAGGAGTATTTTCCAGTGTTCTGCATGGTGTCTTGCATATAGAAGATATTAGGGTTTACATTCACGTGAACATTGAAGACTTTGGGAAATCCAAGCTGGAAGACATCTATCACAATCAGTTAATAGATGATACTTTTGAACTCAAACCACAGTACCAGGCAATCCGAGAAAAACATTTTGGTCAATACATTCATTTTCCCTATTTTACGGAGGATGAATGGGTTCGGTATGTGTTGAGCAGAGTACATGATAACTTTTTATGGTTGAATAGACCATTTAAGATCACTAAGGATGCCATTAAAGCTGTAACCAGATTACACTCATCCGGTGGGATTCTTGTTCTTAAATCCATTAAGAATCAAACAGTGAGTGAGGCTACCAGATCAAAGTTTGACAAAAGAGCAATGACCATAGAAGACATAACTGATCCGGATGTGAAGTTTGCCTCCATGATAATCAGTTATAAGATATATCACTCCAGCAGGGAAAATTTAGTGCCTGGAACCGCAATTTACACCACCTATGAGATGCTAAGAAAGAATGTAGATTATGATCTCTGTGAACTCCTTCAGAGCCAACTAATGGAAAATTTACAGAAGATAAAAAGGGATAAAAAAAACTCTTTTAAATATGGTGGACTGATATTGTGTTTGTTTTTCTATTTTATGAATGAGCTGCCCAGATCCAGTGGTTGGGTGTGGCAGAATAATAGACCAGTAGGCATCCAAATTAGAGATTATATACATGGGCTTGGTGATGCCAAGGCACAGAATACAACTCTCTGGGGCTATTTCAAGAATTTCTAGAACTTAATGCAAGCTAGAGAGAGAATTCCTCAATCTCTAGTTGAAAAGTATAAAGACACTGTATGTTTTATGGTAGAGACTGATCAATGCCTAATGGAGGCAGTGGAACCAAGAATAGTGTGAATCATAACAATGGGGTATGAGGTGGATGAGAAAATTGCAGAACTACATCTTTAGCACATGCTAAGTCAACCAAGGGATCCCAAGGCAGAAAGGTTTGGAACCTTTGAAGAACTTAGTGTGAAGATCCATGTTGAGTTAAAGCAACCAAAGATGAAGAGGAAGGTAAGAAAAGAAGTAGAGAATATTGCCAAAGACTTTGGCACCTCAAAAGAGGCACTTGCTGCCAATAGAGATAAGATGGAAAGAGCAGAGAAAGAAAAGAAAGAGGCAGAAAAGGAAAGTACTCTAGTAGAATCTTCCACCTGGACCAGATCATCAAAGAAATCTACACCTGCCACTGCTAAAAGCTCAAGGGCATCAAAACCAGAAGCAAGATCATCCGGCAAAGGAGAAAAAAGAACTAAGACAAAAGCCACAAGATCTTATGCTAATCAAGAAAATGAAGAGGAGAGTGAATCTGATGAAGAAGTCAAGAAAATGAAGAAATAGAAGAAAACATCCGGTGAACCCTCTACTAGTCAAGGCGAAGAAGAAAAGACAGAGGAATTTGTTGAAAAACCCAATCTTCACATTGATGACATCATCAAATCAGTTACAGTGGATGGAAATCTTCAGCCAATGGTTGAATTCTATGATGATTATGGAGAAGCTAATTAGAAGATATTACAAGATGCGATAGTCAGGTATCTAAACATCTACAACAAAGCATTCATTGAAATTATATCTCTGATCCCCAAAAGCTTGGAGAAGGAAGTTGAAATAAGGAAGAATAATGCCCAAGCCAAAGATCTAGAAATTTGGGAGCAGATAGCTATTCATCTCTATCCTTCAATCACTTAGAAACAAATGAATATGATATTCAAAGACTACAAGGATGAGTTCTGGAGCAAAGCTAGAATGAATCAGCTCATGCTTGGAGAAACTGATAAAGTAGCAAATGAAACAAAAGAGATCCTCCTGAATGCCTTCAAAAGACTCAATCTTCTGGTTATAGATGATTTAGCTGTTAATCCATCAGCCACAAGTGTTGAAGAAGGATCTACTAAGGCAATGACAGAAGAGGTAGTGGACACTGGTGAAGATAGGGGCTTGGAATCCTCTACTCTAGAAGAGGTGGCCCATGAACAAACAATCACTCCTCTGGTTTCCCCTGCTGACTCTGGATCCAAAGGAGAAGAAAGAATAGAGGAGAAAGAAAAAGAAGTGAAGGAAAAACAAGATGACAGCTCCAAGACTGCAGAAGAGAAGAAGAATCTGTCTCCGGCAAGAGAGACTGCAGAAATTGTCAAAGAATTCCTAAACAAAGAGACAATGGAGATTGATGAACTAGAACTTCTACGAGGACCATTTGATTTTGATTCTCTTTCTCCAGTACAAACAATGAAGATAGCTTCATTTGCTAATCCAAAGGCCAACAAAAAACTCTTGAAGTCTCACATGGAAGACTGTGAGCTTATAGAAGCTGCATCTGGTGTGCTTGAAAAGATCATGCCATCTTTTCAGAAGGATCCCTCAGCCTCCTCATCTGGTAATCTCAAATCTCTAGTCAATAGTGTTAGCACGCATTTTGATTCCCTAGAAAAGTCAGTAGAAGATAAGGTCTAGAAGGAATTCTTGGCAAAAAGATTATCAGAGGTACAAGGGCTAATAACAAATGATAGGAGGAATATGAATATTGGGATAAAAAGCTTAGAAAATACCCTTAAAGATGGTGGGGAAATATACAAATTTTGTTTATCATGGTCCAAAGTAACAGTGGATATTGAGAAGAGAGTGAAAGAACAGGAGAACAAACTAACAAATCTATCTAAGAATTTTGATCCTCTCTCATCCTCCATAATAAATCAAGAATGTCAGACTATTGTAGTCTTGAATGAAATCAAGAAGCTTGAGAAGGAAAAGAAAAATAGAATAAGTAGGTTGGGTGAACTTAGAGGGATAGTTATCCCTAAGTTAGAGGCCATGCATGAGGCCATAAAAGAAGCTTAGACCATAGCCTGGACTAGTGATCTGACAGATCTAAAAAGGGCAGACACGTTTGCATTCCTATTGAGTGGTCACATCTCAATTTTGGATAGGATGAAGCAAAGTTGGGCAACAGAATTTATCCAATTGAAGACAACTTTTGCAAACATACTTCAGTATATGTAAGTATGCTATATGTATATACTTATGCGGCTAAGTATAGTTGAAATTTTGAAAAAAATTTGATGTACGAACCCTACCCTTTGCCATTGATGTCAAAGGGGGAGTGATGAGCAGTGAAAAATGAGAAATCTAGCTAAGGGAGAGCTCTGGAAAATATACATAGAGACAGAGCATCATCCAAGGGGGAGTATAGTGTGACACTTAGTCATTTTTCACTAAGTGTTGCCATCAATGCCAAAGGGGGAGATTGTTGGCAAGAGACACTATATGGATTCATGAATGTTGTCATTGATGGCAACAAAGGTTATCCCACACATCCACAAGATATGATGAGTCTCTACCGAAAGTTAGATTAAAGAAGTGTTATGGTCCGGTAAGCAAGAACAGAGCAGTCAGCAAGGTCTGACAGTTAGGTCCGGATCTCTCAGAGGAAGTATTTCAGTGAAGTGTGGATTTGCTGAAGTCAAGAGGAGTACCTTGACTAATAGATTCCAAGGATTTAGCCTCCAGTAATGGAAGGGTGAAGAGATATGAGCACTTGAGTGTTGGGTTCCTGTTTGACAGAGTGGACAGAGGAAGAACTGTTCCAGCAGAGTATCAGACCCAAATCCGAAAGAGATATTGCTAATGACTAAGTTTCTTGAGGTATCATTCATGATTGGCTGACATGATTGAAGACTTACACAAGCATATTCTTGATCCGCATTACTTGATATACAAGGATTCAGCTGACAGACTAGAGTTTGAGATAATATTGACTATTCCAGATACCGACTAGAAAAGTGTTGGAATCACTTGTGCGGATATATTTAAGATGAATTTAGATGTGAAGGTGTGTGTGTGTAGATTTGGAAGTGCGAATAAAAGCAGAAGAATGGTATAAAAAGTAGAAAACAGGTTCAGAATGTAAGAGGAAAGTAGCACTTAAAGAGAGTAAGAATGAAGTGCAGCAGATTAGTCTATTGAGCTTAACCGAAACTGAACTTCAGCATGTGTGGATGCTTCTCATTAGTTCAAGTTTTCTTCTTGTATATAGTAAGTCTTTTGTAGGCAGTGAGCCTCTTGTGAGCAGTGTGCTCAGGCAGTGAGCCCTAATTGGCAAGTGCCATTTTGTATCTTCTATTCTTCTAATAGAGAATAATATCTTGGGTTAATCAACCCATGGTTTTTTCCCTTAACATGGTTTCCATGTCAAAATCCTTGTGTCATGTGTATTGGTGTTATTTCCATTTCATGATTATGCTTGCTTACTTGATCTGATATTGCATTAACTATTAGAAAGCACAGAAAGTTGAATTATTAGGATAACTGATTCACTCCCCCCTCTCAGTTATCAACAATTCTTAGCTTGGAGTACTTTCCTACTAAGGAGTAGGTTATTCATGTCTTCACTAAGAATTTGGCATCACCTCATTATCTTCACTTATGATTAATGCTTGGGGTGAAGGAAGTCATCCTTGGGCAGTGACCTTGAGTCCCTCTTCCTTCACTTGTACATGTTTTTATTTTCATATTTTCTCTCTTTTGGGGAGGAGTTTTTTTCCTACGAATACTATCTTTTTCTCTATTTATGAAAGATCTTTTTTACATGGGTACCTCATTAGGACTTATTGACAGGATCCATCTTTGAGTCTTTTTCTCTTTTCTTTTTCTTCCCTAAGTTGCACTTAAGGGGCTATTGGTGTGAACATGGTATGTTACTGAATTGGTTCCCTTTTAGGTCATATTTGCACCTAGTTAGTTAAGTTTTATTAGAGCATTTTTTTTGTCTCAATTCATATGATTATGACAAGTTTCATAATCCCATGTTGTCCTATGTCTCATCCTTGCCTATATAAATAAGGGTTTTCTTATTAATTATTCATTATATGCATTGTACCATTATTGGAATATATCAATTTCATTATTTTTCTCTTGTGTGGAAGTTTTTATATTGTTTCAAAGTGTCCTACTCTTATGAATCCTTTCAGTGACTTCAACATATCAATCTTATTTGAACATAGTGAGCCTCTTCATTGAAAACATATTCTCCTAAAAATAACAATGGGGTTTCCATAGAGCATGAGATAACATAGGTCTATTTCTTAGAGCTAGAAGAAATATAGACATCATCAACATATGCAAAATGATATGCAATATTATTTTCCTGTATTGAGCCAAAAGTCACAACAAATGGGTGTCATTAAGGATATAAACCTATATTCACTAGCACCTTTCCTATCCTATCCACCCCAACCACATCATTTTGAGAAAGGCCTAAAACATCTAAGGGTAAGTGCAAAAATATGGTAGTGGAACAAGGGGTAAATGACTTAGGATAAAAATTCTTAGTGAAATTAGATACCCATTTGCGAAATAATGGATATGCATTTAGGTTTAGATTCTAAAAACAAAATAATTATCCATTTTTGGCAAGACTCGATATCCAAAAAAACATTTGATCTAAAATGGATATCCATTATGTGTGTGTGTGTGTGATCCAAATGTATTCATTTTTTTGCATATTAAGTCTTTCCAACCCTATTTTTCCATAGTGGCCACCATTAAAATAAATATCTATTTTTTTATTTGAATCAAATATCCATTTGTAATAGATATTCAATCCCCTTTTCTAATCAGACATCTATTTCAAATTGATATATGTTCCATTAAATTCATAATTCCCTCCCTCAAATTTGTTATGGTTGAGGTTTACAAATATAAAGTAAAGGCCTAGACCTACAATGACAGTTTTATGATGGCATCCATTAACAAACCTAGCTTCAACAATATGTATTAGGAATTTATATTGCATATTTTTTCAAACAACTAATAGGAATTATAGAGGAGAATGTCTACTTTCCAATATGTAAATTTAAAAAACTTTAAACCTTATTTTAAAGTTATTTATTAATTTTCAAACACAATGTTTGACAAACTTGAAAAGGTATGTCTTTTTATTTCTAAAAAACTATTTAACAAATATATATGATACCAAGCTAGACACGATGCTCTACACATTTAAGAAAATAATGTTATGATTATTTTAAATAAATCTAGAGTAACCATACATGATGGGTTTGAGTTTTCTACATTAATCCTATTAAATAAATAATTAAAAACATATATAATAAAAAATTATAAAATATCCACCCCAAGCCTCAAAATTAATTTAACTTTATCAGTTTCATTTACTATAGGTTTTTTTCTCAATCAACAATGAGAAATCTCACCTATATTATATTAATAAAAGAAGAGTTTACATAAATAGGTCATCTTCCAAAGTACAAAAAAATACATAGGATAAACTTTCTGATAATATAATTACAAAAAGGCTGATTGTCTAGCTAAAAAGATCAACATTAAACATCTTATAACTATTACCATCAAAATGTTACTAAAGCAGTAAAATCATTTTAACTTCAAACGGAGGACTTGAACTTGCAACTTTTGATGCATCAACTTAAAGAGGAGTAACATTATCATGAACTAATTCTAAGTTATGTTTGAGCAGGAAATGAATGCAATTGAAATCCTTAACCAACTGAGCATAGTTGTTTTTGTCCAAATCCTTATGAAGATGATCCAAAATTTTAAGAGTTGACAAAGGAGTATCACAAAGTAGCCCCAGACTTATTGTAAGCAAAGTTGACTTCAACACAAAGGAAAAAAGAAAAAGTGACTTTGGAATGATTCCTCCAACATCTTCATCCCCCTGTTCTAAATTATAAACTGATAGAGAAACATCCAAATTTTGAAGGTTGAAAATAAAGGGTTGAATATAAGTGTTCACAAGTGTTATGGAGTAAAAAAGTGGACACATGCCTTTTTACTTCCTAGTTTAGTTCCTAGGTTCTATTTATCTCATTATGAATTATAATTAATCATCCTGAAGAAAATAGCTCGACACCCATACGAATTTGAGACCTTGGGCCTTTCATTAACCTTATCCTAGACTTAAACTGGGCCCACTAACTTGGGCATCAACTGCCCAAGTCCTCCATGACTGGTTGGGATAAATTAATGTTATGTCGGCCTAGGACATTTAAAATTGTTCCTCTTTGTTAGTTTTTGTGATTTAATTTCACAAATTTTAGTAGGAAATAATATATAAGTGAGTTTTTTATTCCATTATGAACCTAGATAGATATTGCAAACTTATGATATTAGATCAAAGAGCATTCAAGGCATTCATTGTGTTATTATTGCAGATTTGTGTTTGTATTGTGTGTTTGTTGTAGATTCAGAATCATCATCCATCTCCTTATGAGTTGAGGAATTTTCATCCTCCTAAGGAATTCACCTTTGAGGTGACATCATTGCCATTTGAATCATTTCAATATTTAGATTATCTTTAGCCTCTACCCTGCAAGGACACACTCTCTCTAACAAAAGTGTTGTGAAATCTTGAATGCTAACCTATGATTTGACTGAGACAAATCCCTAAACACCACAACCCCCAAACCCCTCTCTTTTCATCTTGTGTGCAGGTTATACGTACAGGTTTCAGGGAAAGTGAATTTGGATGAAGGTAGTGTAGGAATCAAGGTTTCAAGATCTGACAAAAGTTCCAGAATATTCCTCTGAAAAGACTTGGGCAGTTGGCACCCTAGTCTTCTAGGCTTTCAGTCTTTGGATTTGTCTTGTGAGATCATTTATAGCATATTCTTAGTTTTGACCTTTGGCATATTCTCACTTTCAAACTTGGGTGGTTTCCGAATTCATCCTCCAACACCTCTACTTTTGGGAGACAAGTGCTATCATCTCCCTGATCATCTTTGCACTTTCAGATTCTAGTTTTCTATTGTTGTTTATCTGTTACAAAATGATTGTCTCATATCTAAGGTTTTACTCATACTTAACCTAGAGTTTGACGAAAAGCTTGGTTGAATCTCATATTTCCATAGAAAAAAGGAACACAAGATTTGTAGCTAAGTCCACCTTCTTCTTGGTTATGATTTAGCTCAATTTTGTCCTTGAATGTTATTGTGGAAGAGGCTTTTGATCTTGTTTGTACACAATCATGAATTCATCCCCCTTTTACCCTTTAACAACAAGGAACTTTACCAAACCTTCATCCAACAAATTATCCATACAATCTGAAAGGAAAATGGAGGCAACATCTATGAAGAAGAGATAATTTCTAGCAGCTAGTGCTTCATTTCCCATTAACATTCTTAGACAAGCTTCTACTACATCACACTGTAGAATAAAAACTCTAATCAGTTTATCCTTGTCAAAAGGAAGATTATCTACTTTTTTCTAGAAGAAGCATTGTAAGAAAATTATTTTATTGATCTTCATTAGAAAGGCTCTTCTTTGTAAATATTTCATCACTAATTTCTATGAACATCTTTGAATGAGTATATAAAGACCTTCACATGCTTTGAGTAATCAATATGAATCTTAACTCCCACAAATATAGTCTTGAATAGATTACAAATCCTTATAGCAAGGTGGGATAACTCATGCCAAAATGGTACCAAATTCAAGAAAACCTACAAAAAGGAACAACCACATTAGAAAAAAAGTTATTCTCTCATGCAATGGATGAGAGAATAAATAGATCCTTGAGAAACTTCTCTAACCATTCCTTATCATTATACTATATCCATTTTAACCTATACTGAAATCATATTTGAAACTAATTTTCCAACAAGCCTCTCATGTGAGTTATCTTTTAAGAAAAGATCTCCTTTTACAGCCACCAATAGATATGTGTGAAGTAATTTAGACATCCACATTTCCTCATTTGATAAAAATTCATCTCTCAAAATCTTTGAGAGACTTTCATTATGCCATACCTCAATAGTATTGTTAATAAAAATGTGTTGGTAGAGAATAGGGCACCAAGAAGAACCTACCATAGGTTACCGCAAAGGACGTGCGGATGATATAGCTAACTCATAAAGAGGTATTTTGGGAAAGGACACAACTCTATGAAGATATATAGGAGATACATGTAAGCAATGTAAAGGAAGAGTGTAAGAGAAAGTGAAAGAGTATGAGATAGATATGTCTAATGTAGAGACTCAGACCTGCCTGTATGAACATGAATGTACCATTGAATAACAAATATATATAAAGGAGATATAAGGGTTATGATATACCTGTATGTGTGTTATGAATGCTTTACTCTACTTAGATTGTAGTACATTATATATTTCGTTAATGCTTATTCATGTTTCTCTCATTGTCTGACTGGGGTATAAACCAGACTTAGAGACTTGACTGAGGACCAGATCTCCAAACTCGTATCCCTCTCATTTCTTGCCAACATTTGGTTCCATTATCATGACCCTAGAAAAGGACAGTGAATAAAAGAGAGAATAAAAAGAGAAAGGAGAAGTGCAGAGTAGCACAAAGTAAGGAAACTTGAGTGACAAGAATTTCTTTTATGATCTGGAGAAGATTTTGAATTCTCTTAAGTTCCTAACCTTGTGAGAGGAGACAGGCACTTAAGGGGATGGAAAATGGAATAGGGGGAGGATCTAAAAAGATCCTTGAAAAGATGTAACTCTTCAAGATTAGCCAACCATGGGATACATATAGATTAATATGATTCCAAATCAAAAACACCCATGGAAAAAGGGGATAACAAAAGATTAAGGGGAATCAATGGAATTATACTAACTGGAATGGAGATAAGTAGAGAGGAGAGACAAAAAAAGAGCCATGAATGATAGGAAAGGTACTGTAGAAGAATGGAGAAGGTAGGAGAAATAAATAGAAAATAGGAAAGAGAAATTACAGAATAGAATAATAAGTTGGATGAGCACGCCAATGAGGGTGATGCTAAGCATGCCAAGGTGGGTGTTGCCAGAGAGGAAAATATAAATGGAAAATAATGGATGGATGAAACAACCATAGAGGCTACCCCAATGTTAATACAAAGAGATATATAGAATCCTGAGCCTATTACAATGCATATTGATAGGGCTACATAACTTTTAAAGAGTATAGGAGAAATAAATAATGCATATGAGCAGTTGAGAAGTATGTGGAGGGAAGAACATAAGCAAACCCTAGCCCTGTTGCAAATATATAAAACCCCAGAATACTAACCTAATTTTTCTAACATTTAAATTAGAGTTGACAAACAATGGGAATAATTACTAAATCCTATACAAAACCTTTAGCCCCTAAACTTGGATGTGGATTACCTAGAACACCTAGTAAATAAGAGTATAATGAAGAATAGAGAAGATGTGGTATATAAAGAGATTAGTTCCAAAAATATAAGACAAAATAGTGAAAAGTCACCTACTAAGAACATAATATTGTTTACAAATGAAAGAATATCCTCGACAATAAAAAGGTGGTTTGAAGAGATACACCTTGACCAAGAGTCACCCTGAGTGCCTTATATATCAAGAAGATTTTTAAGAAAAGATCAAATTAATAGTGAAAGAGAAAGAGAAGAAGAGATTTAGAAATATTTTGAGGAAAATTTGGGAAAAGAGTATTTTAACATGCAATTGTGGAGAGATAAAATAAGAGAACATAAAACCCTAACACATAGGCCAAATCCTAAGGAGAAGAAAAATCAGAAAGAAAACCATTGCAAAACACCAGAGGGTCCAAAAAAATAGAAGAAAGGAAAGATGGATGCTATAATCAAATTACCAATATTCAAAACAAACACAACTGAAGTCGCAAAGCACAATTTTATACTAGAATCAAATTGGATCAGAAATGAGATAACCAAAGATGACACTAAACTATTTGACTTTATGGGGACATTGTGGAATGATGCATTAAAATTGTACAGAAAAGCTTGTTCTAGACATGAAAAACATGGGATGAGGTGAAAAATGAATTCTTGGAGAACTTTGAAACTCCAAAAATACCTACTAAAGGGGTGAGTAAAATGAGAGAATTAATATGAAGGGATGGAGAAACCATAGAGGAATTTGATAAAAGATTTAAGTAAATAGTCTACAAACTAGAAGAACTGTTGATTGAGAAGTAGAAGATTGAATGATTTACATCTGGAATAAGCATAGATGTGAGAGTATCTCTATATAGTAGAATATTTGAAACATATGGAGAAGCAGTCACATTAGCATGTTGAATTGAGGCACAAACATGGTGCAAAAAAAAAAAGAACAAGGAAAACATGGAATTAGAAAGACTACGATTGGAATTAGAGTAGTTAAAACTTAAATGGGAGATTTTTGCAAAATAGGAAGATAAAAGGCTGAATATATGATGTTCTTATTGCACAAAGGAAGGACACATTAGGAATGAATGGCCAAAACTAAAAGGAGAAAGACCACCCATTGCAATGAAGGTAGATATAAAGGCATCCCCTACAAAGAACAACACAGTCTATTGTGGATTATGCAGAGAATGGGATGATCATGAAGCACCAAATTGTCCATAAAAAATGTTTAGGGTAAGAGAAGATGAGGATGCAAGTGACTCATGGTATAATGCAAATCACAAGAACAAAGCACATAATAATACCATGGCATATGTAAAAGTCCTAGTAGAAAGACCAATATATCTTCAAGACTAGGGTTATAAGCAAGCTTCATGGAAAAATCAAAGAAACATGAACACTATCTAGAATACAAATCAAAATTTACCATATGAAAATAGCTATAGTAATGAGGATAGAGGATAATTTGGAGGTTATAGAGCAGGTTGAGGCCAAGGTAGAGGTAGAATAAAGAATAGAGGAAGCCACTTGTTATAAATGCAGTAAACTAAGGCACTTTGCTAATGAGTGTTGGGGAGAAAGAAGACAATGCACATTCTGCAATAGTACAAAACATGACCTTTTTACTTGTGATAAGGAACAACAATATTTTTAGAATGCACCACAACAAGGAAAAGGAGATGACTTGGATAAGAATAAAAGGGCTAGAGTAATCAAAAGAGTCCCTAAATAAGAAGGTCAAGTCCTAAGGACTTGTCAGAGAGATAAGGATGGCAATATAGATCTATCTTCATCATATGAAGAAAGCCAAAATAGAAGAATAATGGAGGAAAAAACTAAAATGGATAAAGGAAAAGAGAAAGAGATAGTAATCACAAGACAAGGTACAAACACTAAAGTGAAAATAAGTGATATTGTTGAATCAAAGAGAGAAGAAAGTGAGGAGGAAGATATATTCTTCTTAGATAAAAGGCAACATGATGATGTTGTACCAAAGACTAAATAGATAGTAACAAAAGAACAAGAGACATAAAAAAAGTTAATTAATTCTTCACAAAGAAGAAGTTGTGGCACTCAAACAGTTTACATCACTAACACAACAACATAATATGATGGAGAAATTTAAACAATTTGCAAAATATTGAAATAAGGAGAAGATACAGTGAAACCAAGTTAGACAATTGGGAAGAAATGAAAGACATTGGAAAACAAAAACACTACTGGTGGATGCTCATATTAATCATAAAAAGGTAAAAAAATGTAATGATAGACTTGGGTACAGACATAAACATGATCACTATGAAGCTTTCAGAACAACTAGGGAGACCTAGATTATCTCAAACACTCTACAATATTACTTTGGCAGATGGGTCTAGCATGTCAACCATTGGAACATGGAAACAAGTAGAGGTAAACTTGACAGGCATCAAATAGATAGTAGACTTTATGGTTGTCACTATAAAAGAACAAGGGGATTCCTTTAATGGACTACTTGGACTAAGATGGTTTGTAGATGCCAATGACATAGTGGACTCCCACAAAGAAGAACTATCTTTTGTGGATAGTAATAAAATTATATTCATACCTTTAGGACTACTGATGGAAGAAGCCTATGTTGAAGAATCCACCCATGTAGAAGAAAATGTTGACTACCCTAAGAACATTTACACAATATCAAGATTGTAAACAAATGAAACAGAGGGAGGACCAAATTCAAAAAGAGAAATAGAGGTAGAGAATGAAAATGACAGCACTGATAGTGAAGAAGTCCTAGAAGCATGAATAAAAAATGAACCAGAGCTAAAAAATTGAATAATGACAGGAATTAGGAGGATATGCATGGTTCAATCTAGTAAAGAAAAGATATTGCAATCCTTTGCATTAGATGAAAATCCACCACAAATGGTATGTGCCATCATTAAAGATAAAAATATAGAGAAACCTAAGATATCTCATCATGTAAATCATATTATGAGAGGAATCTCCCATATCAAACTACCAAAGTTCTTAGGGATTAAAGACCTACACCAATACTTGGATGAGATGGAGACAATATTTTTAGATGAACAAAGATGAATACAAGCAATACAACATACATTAGTATGTAATGCAACAAATTGGTGGTCCACACATAGAGATTCAGTTCAAGATTAGCATACATTTAAGCTTCTTATCAATGTGAGATACTTACTGAAACATGGAGAATACAAATAAATACCCAAGTATGGAGGCCAAAATCTACCACAAGAACACTTAACCACTTGCATAGTAGCATGGGAAAATAGAAAAGAACATAGCAAGGCTATATATACCTACCTATTCTACTAGACATTAACACCAATAGCCAAAACTTGGTATATCAACCAAGAGAGAAGAAAGGAAACAAGAAATTGGGAGGAAGTACAAGCTGACTTTATACATACATTTTCTTTTTGTAGTTCAAAGAAATCTATACATGTTGCACTTTGAAAATAAAAGAAATAATTTTTCAACAAGTAATAGAGGAAGAGAAATATGAATCGAAGCACAGTACACAACCACCAAGATCTGAAGGGATATAGAAACTAGTGGAATGGATAGATCAATAGTCAAGGAATATGGGTAAAAAATGCTATAAAACCATAAAGATAGATGATGAGGATAATGAGGATATAAACATCAATGTTCAAGAGGGAGAAAGAGAGCTAGAAATGTTGACTAAACCAAAGGACCACTATTACAATAAACCACTAAAACTTAGAGAAGAAAATATTGCAAAGGAATGTGATCCTAAACTAGCAAAGATTGGAAACTACTAGGATGAAAAAGCGGTAGCACATGTAATTGAGATTCTCTCCAAGTTTGAGGATTTATTCCAAAGGACTTTTACTAAAATTAAAGGCATTAAATAAGAAGTAAGAATAATGAAAATACAACCAAAAGAAGGAGTGAAATAAATAAAATAAAGGCCATATAGGCTCAACCCTAACATGAAGAAAAGAGTCAAGGTAGAAATTGACAAGATGTTAGTAGCAGGGATCATAAAACCTATGGAGGAAGTTGACTAGATCAGCCCAATGGTGGTACAAAACAAGAAATCAGGAGAAATAAGAATACGCAGAGACTACATAGAGTTAAGTAAATATTGCATCCATGGTCCATTCCCAACACCCTTCACAGAAGAGATATTAGGATCAATTGCTTGAAGGGAAATATATTCATTCATTGATGGATTTTATAGCTACCACCAAGTAATGATAAGAGAAGAGGATCAACCTAAAACAACATTTGCATCTGAATTGGGAGCTTACATGTACACAGTGATGCCTTTTGGACTAAATAATGCACCAGCAGTCTTCAATAGAGTAATGGTAAATGCATTCAAATAATTCATTCATGATTTATTAGAGGTTTATCTAGATGACTCAACTATCTATGGATTAGTGAAAGACCACACACAAACCTTAAGGATCATGTTCAACAAATGCAGAAGTTTGCAAATATCATTGAATCTCAAGAAATGCACATTGGTGGTACCGTTTAGGACTCTCTTAGGTCACATCATTTTCAAGGAGGGGTTGATGGTAGATCCCTTGAAAGTAACTCTAATACTCACACTATCACCACTTAAAACAACAATAGAAGTAAAAACTTTCTTGGGTTACACTAGGTATCACCAAAAAATTATAAAGGGTTGATAGTAGCACCTTTGGAGGAATTGTTCAAAAAGAAAAGTGGAAGAAACATTGAATGGAATGAGCAGTGTCAATCTTCTTTTGACAAGCCCCTATCTTGATATTCTCAGATTAGAACATTTCTTTCCATGTCCATGTAAATTTCTCAGGCATAGTAGTAGGTAAAATATTAGCTCAACCTAAAGGGACTAAAGACCATCCTATAGCATTTACTAGTAGGAAATTATCAAAAGCTGAAAAAATTGCACCACAACAAAAAGGGAAGCACTAGCAATGGTCTATGCACTACAAAATTTTAGACACTACCTACTATCCACACCCTTCACCTTCTTTACTGACCACGAACCATTAAAGTACATATTAAACAAACCTACCATACAAGGAAGAACATGTAGATGGTTTCTACTATTCCAAGAATTTGAGTTCACCATCAAAGTGAAAATAGGGAAACAAAACCAAGGTCTTGACTATCTATCAAGAATTGAAATAGGGGAGGAGCTAGATAGTCATGCAGAAGAACTCCTTGGAACAAACCTGTTTAGGGTCAATGCAGTACTAGAAGAACTAAAAGATATTTCATATCTATTGGTCACATGAGAATTTCTAGTTGAGACATCTCCACAAGACAAACAAATCCTTATGTAAAAGGATTTTCTCTATACACTTATCAGAGGACAAATACATATCAGAGGGAAAGATGATATAATAATGAGGGTAGTATATGAACATGAAAGGGAGGATATTATAAAGGAAGCACATGAAGGTATAGAAGGACACAACTCCAAAGACTTAACAACAAGAAAGATCAAACTAGCAAGCATGTGGTGGCCTACCCTATTCCAAGATACTAAAAGATATGTAAAATATTATGACATTTGATAGAGAATGGGTAAACCTACCGCTAGAGATGAAATTCCATTGAGACTGGTATCATCAGTACAACTTCCCTTTGAGAAATGGACAATTGACATTATTGGACCCATAGATGCTCTGGTCAAACAATCAAAATCAAGATACATTATCACCAGAGTAGAATACCTTACAAAATGGGTAGAAGCTCAACCTAGACAAGACTGTACCATAAAAACAGCCATAAAGTTTCTCTATGAGAATATAATTACTAGATTTGGATGTCCACCTAGTATCAAAAGTGACCAAGGAAAACATGTTGTAAATAACATGATTGCAGAGTTACTACAATCTTTTATGATAGCAAACAAATTAAGCACCAGATTAGAAGCTTTATTGGTACAAAAACATTCAACACCATGTACAGGGGATTCTTCAAATCATTATAGTCAGAGATGCCAAATAGAGAAAGGATACCCTATGAAATAGTAAACAATACATGAATCATATAACCTTTATGGTAGACAAGGACTACACCTATATGGAGGCAGCAGAGCCTAGAACTTATTGAATTCCTAGGTTACCCTATGATGTTACAATAATAGAAATTAATGCATATGCCAAAAATTTGCTTAGCAAACCTAAGGATGTCACCGTAGAAAGGTTTGGTACATATAAAGAGATAATGGACAAAATGCATAAGAAAAATGGGGAAGAGCAACTGCAAAAAACTAAAGGAAATTTGTATAAATTATAGGATATCCCATTGCAGGAAGGCACATTAGTACCACAAGACACATCAACATCACAAGCCACTATGGAAGCTCCATAAACTACAACTTCATATCATACTTCACCACAAAATTCAAGGAGATCAGGGAGAAGTACATCTGTAGTAACCAGTGCACAAAATGCACCAAAACTAACATTCTCAACACAAACAGTGTCCACAAGGAGGAGAGTAGCCTCTGAAACTTTCGTATAGTTAGGAGGTGAAAAGAAGGCAACTAGGTAGAAGCAATGGGAAAAAAGAAAGAAAACCCAATCTCCAAAAGAGGAGATAAAGGAGGAAGAAGGAGAAGAGAAAGTCTCCTAACTGAAAAGGAAAAAGAAACAACCACAAGCAGAACAAAACATTCAATAGGAGGCATTGAACCTAGATGCAATCCTAAATGGGATTGAGTACCATGGATTGTCACGAGACAACAAAACTATACCCAGAAGTATCTGCAAAAAATAAGAAAATCATTGAAAGATCCATAATCAAATATATGATAAAAACAAATAAGAAATGTATGAGATTTTGGGATTATTATTGGAAAGCCTTGTAGATGCACTAAGGAAAAGCAGAGAAAAAACCTTGAAGTTGGATGAAGATTGTAGACACCTAAAAATATCTTTTACCATTAAACTGACTCCCGACATCCCTAAACATATCAATTTCCCTTCTATTCAATTAATTAAAGTTTTTATTTAATTAATTATCCCTTCATCACCTAATTTTCTATCATTCTATCCCCAACAATTGGATTAATTTCATTAATTCAATAGTCCAAACCTTAGCCAATTGATTTAATAAATATGTAATATTTATTTGGTCAATTTCCCCCTTCTCACTAAACCCAATTAAATAGCTAAATCATGTTTAACTAATGAATTTAGCCTATTAATTGACTTATCCCTACCCTAAGCAATTAAATAGCTATTATTTAATTGCCTACCCTAGCCTACCTCATCCTAGCCTTAGGATTAATTAAATACAACCTTGTTTAATTAATCTTGAACCTATCATTAAGATAGTCAAATCCAACTTAACACCCTTCCCCACATCCTCCAAATAAAAAATTGGAATATATCCACATAAGTCAATTTTTTATTTAAATATATCCCATATCACAATTAATTCCTCTTACAACCCCTTACCTATGCCATACCTCATTTATCTCCACTTATCTCCAAATGAATTTTTAATTCATTTTACATTCCCCATATGAATCTTTAATTCATAAATATTCTATCTCACCCATACTCATTTAATTCACCCTTTGCCCAAAATGAATAAAAGATTTACATTTATTCCTAGCCCTCCATTCCTCCAAGATCAAATCTAGGCCCTCCACATCACTTTTATCCTCCACCATTGATCTTCCAAACCAATCTCCACCCTTGGATCAAAATCCCTCCAAAGAATCTATAAATAGAACCTCTCTCAAGCCATTTGGGATCCCATCTTCAAGTAGTGTTATCATGCCAAAATATCTAATGAGCTAGAATTGTGAGTTGCAAATAGATTAAGAGCATTTCACATTTGTATTCATCAAATAGGGTATATCTTATCTAGGAGCTCTTGGGTGCAAAGTTCCTTTCCCTTTGATGAGATTGGGTTTTCATGTCTAGGTATAACTCTTTGTTTGTTATGCATTTAGTTTATATTTTACCTTTTATTTGATTTTCCTAATCTACATTGGCACACTCGGTGGGACCCACAAGGTCTAAATATAATATGTTTTTGTGAGTTTTTGTGCTTAAGATGTGATTTTGTAGGTGTGCTGCTATCTACCCTATGCAGTGGCACCATCTTTGGTGCATTTTGGATCTATTTACTATTTTAGCGCTATCTGACAGAAGCAATTCCTCACTTAAAACTCACTCACAAGTCCATTTATCTATGTTGCTCTCTATTTTTGCAGGGATCTTGAAGGAACAAGGGGAGGTCATGCCGAAATTTTCCTAAAGACCAAACCTGCATTTCAACTTTTATTTTGTCCTATTTTCCATTTGTTAAGACTAACAGTACTAACAGGACCTCTTCTATGTGTAGCCTAATCCTCTATTTTAGTTAGAAGGCCGCTATTTTGCAGGACGGACTAGTTTAGGCACGTATTGGTGCTATCGGTACCCAAATTGGCGCTATTCGTAACTGTGACCAGACCCTTCAACTATACGTGCAGTGGTACATTGTTAGAGTCATATTAGCACTATTTTATGTTTTAGCACTTTCTGTATGTCATATTAGCGCTATTTCATGTTTCAGTGCCTTCTGTATAATGTATTAGCACTATATCTTATTCTGTCATAGTCTGTATGATTTACTAGTGCTATTTATTTAATCAACACTATCTGTATTTTAAATCAGCACTATTTGTCTGGAGTGTCAAGTTTTTTTGTCAGTTTATGTCAGTAGTGCCATTGCAGTCTGTAGTGGCGCCATTAGGTCTCTATTTTAGCACTATTTTCAGAGACTGACTTTGCATTCTGTGTAGGGACTGACAAGTTGTTTGCAGGTCATCACCATCATTTTGCTGACACTAACATGTTTTTGCAAGGTTTTTTATCTTTAGTTTAGCAAACACTTCAATTGGAAATTAATAAGAACCCTTGCATCATTAGCTTAAACAACATTTTGATTTGGTGCAATAAAAATTGATCAACGACCAACAAACAAATCTTTGTGCGTGCCTTAGTTTAGAACAAACATTTGAATTTGGTGTTCTAAAATTCATATGTGTGTGCCAACAACTCTATCAAAACATTTCAATTTTGGGCTTTAAAAAGAACCACAAAGTCCATCAATAAACTTATTGAAATAAAAAGAACAACAATTTGCATTCTTCACTCATATAAACAAGAAAACCAATCTAATTTGTGTGAAGTGTTTTCATGATCTTGTTTGTAGTGTGAAAAGTGTATGCTCTTCCCTCACACCATTGGTGACCTTGGGAATCAAAAGATTCTCACAACGCTTACATAAATCACCCCCAACATAATCCAAAGAACTAAAATAAACCATGTTTAGTGTGATGTAAGCACAAAGAATACGTATTCTCTCCCCTCACATCCTTGTATGAACTTGGGGATCAAAAGTATTTTTGTGGTTGTGTTTCTTTTGTTAATCTTTAGAGGGCCTGCCACCTTGCTTCAAAAGGTGGGAACAACCCAAGCGGCAACAAGCTAAAGCCAAGCTCTTTCAAGCCACTATATAAAATAATGTGTTTGCAACAAAAGTCACAGGCAACAGGTGTTGTTGTGTCATACTGAAAGCCAACCTCCCCTAAAACCCTCTAAGGCATAACCCTTGGAGGCTGGGAGACTCCATAATGGAGAGTAGTGATGCCGTACATATGGCCACCTGAACGAATACACTTACTATGAACCTTTGTTTAGCAAGCCAAAATCCTTCTATTTGTTGACGCAGAAGGGAAACCTTTGAAGCAGCCCTGATTCATATGGTTCTTAGCTGAGGTAGTAGGGACAATCCTAAGGTTTGGTGAGGGACAAGCCTTCATGGAAACCTAGATCTTGGCATGCATGAGAAGTGCATGCATGAGAAGTGTGTGCAATTGTAAGGAGGAACCGGTACTACCAAGATCCTAGAGCTACATGCTTTGAATAGGCACAACTAGGGGATTCAACAAATACTGTCATATCTTCACCTTAGGATGTGTAAAGTGCTTGTTCAAACAAAATCACACATCTTTTCACAAGCAAAAATCTTGGTTATTGTGTGTTATTGTGCTTAAATTGTTTTCAAACAACTTGCCAAGAGACAATGAGAATCATTTGATCAAACTTCAATTAAAACAAATCTAAAATTGCCATCAAAATCTATCTTTTTCAGGGCCTCGACCAACATTGCCCTATTTCAGTGCCATCTCTATCTTCTTTTGGTGCCATTTCACTTGTGGATTGGCTCTATTTGCAGATTGACTTGCCTAAGACTAAGACCAATTCTATTGTGATCTTTAGGATCTGCTATGCCATAATCCATATTCACCTTCCAAAAAACCATCAGTACCCCATCCATTTTCTCCTCAAAATTTCCAAATCATACCTTCATTTTGACCTTAGAGAATCAATCACTATCATTGTTGGACCCTTTAGCTATATTAAATCCACTCAACTTCATATCCATTCATCCTCATTGATCTTTGCATACCTTTTTGGACCAAAACAAAAAAAATCCTTGTCACAAGCAATCATTCCAAAATCTAAAAAAAACATATCCAAAATCTTCCAAATCAAAACAACCATCAAAAAATCATCAAACAAAACAAATTGTCATCCCTTTGAGCTAAAGCTAGATCTAGATTTCATCATTCACATCATATTTTGCTTGAAGAGTCATTAGTCAACCTTTCAAGTGAAATAATCATCTCTCTTTGTGTAAGGTCATTAGTCTACCCCAAACAAAGAGAAACATCTATTTGTGCAACACAAATCTAGATCTTACCTAAGCTCAATTTGTTGACCATCAAATCCTTTTGGAAAACATCATCCTAATCTCTCATATCGAACATCAAAACCAAACATAAAAAATCTCTCCCATCAAACCATCCTCAAACAAACATCATCCATCATCTAGCTTTTGGTCCAAATTTGTGCAAAAAAGTCAATACCGTCCACTCGTATCACCCTTAGATTAACACCTTTTTGAAGACTTATCGATCCTTCATCAAACTACACTCATCCTCTCCATCTTACTACCACATCCATCTTTGGGTCCAACAATTTAATCCAAATCCTCTAAGGTCTCCATCCCCATTTCACTCCACCTCAAAATCAAATACATACACGTGCATGCCCATAACTAGATCACAACACAAAAAGAATCAAGAAATGGTAGAATTTGAACAATATCAGGGCATAGGAATGCCTAATACCAACAACAACAACATACCCATCAACCAAACACATAATCTACCTACGGTCTTTCAAATCCAGACATACAATCCCAATGAAAACCCCTTCCATTTCCTGCAACCACCACCACCACCACCCACCATATCCCAAGATGATCTAGATGTCTTGAGCTTTACACAAGATGCCAATAGCATGGACCTACTTGATAAAATCCTATGGTCGGATCCAAACATATATCTTGATTATCTCCTCAAAATTGGTGCTCAACCACCCACGACCTCATCCCAACCATCCACCTCTAACATCAAACACCCAACCTATTGTCTTACAAACATCAACTCCCATTGTATCTACTGCCACCATAAGCTCTAATGCTACCACATCTAGAATTCCCACAAATGTCTCCAATCCTACCACTTCCCAACCAATCACCACATCCACCATCACAACTAACGTAATCTCTTCCATCCCATAAATCACCTTAGGCATCCAAGGGAATCTCACACATACGAGCGCCTCCACAAGTGTGCCTCCACTCAACCCTCAAACCATAGCCTACATAAGACAATTCTATTCTCAACCACCTTACGACACGACCAACCCATCTAACATCAATCTATCTCATGTCAACCCATCCAACATCAACCCATCTAATGTCAATCCATCCAATGTCATGTATCTACAAAACCCCATAGCATCATCAACACAACATAACCCCAACCCTCAAATACCCCCACATATTCTCCAATAGCTCTATGCTCATCAACAACATCTTGCACAAAACACCACACCACAATACCAAAACATGACCTCCCAAAACCTCCAACATCAAATACCACCCAATCTCCAACACCTCATCCATCAACAAACCTACACACCCCAACCAAAACCAACACCAGATCTCACAACCATTGTACATGCCTTGATCCAAAAGGTAGATGACATACAAACTGGGGGCAAGCGCAAGCACTATTCCTTTGAGGATATTTGCCCCTATCCATTTGATCAGACATTGTACATGCCCCCTTTCCCCAAGAATTTTGAAACACCTAAATTTGACAAATACAAGGGAAAGGGAGAGCCTAGGGATCATCTTAGGGAGTTTTACCTCACTTGCTTAGAAGTCTCAAATAACGATACCTATCTAATGAGACTATTTCTGAGAAGCCTCGGTGGTCAATCCGCTAAATGGTTTGTACATCTTCCCCCAGGCATTTGGTCTTTCCCTGAGCTTGCAAAAAAATTGTAAACCATTTCTCCTATAACTTTGAGCATGAAATATCTATGACAAACCTTTGCAACACAAAACAAAAAAGTGGAGAATCCTTCGCTTCCTTCTTGTAAAGGTGGAGAAGCTTAACAAGCAAACTCCCATGGCCAATTCCTGAAAAACAACTTGTCACCATGTTTGTGACCAACCTCAATCAGGAAATAGGGTTTCATTTACAAATCCTTTGTGCGTCTACCTTTGAAGAAGTCATCAACAAAGGTACTATCATTGAATGGGCCCTCATCGCCAAGGGCTCCATCAAATTATATGACTACAAATCCAACAACAACAACAACAACAAACTCCATATCAACACCCCCAATATAAACAACAACGCCAACACACAATCAAATGACAAGCCATGCTATTGTGGGAAAAATAAGAACACTTTGAATGATGGTGTCATGGATGTGAAATCCATCCAACATTTACAAAATCAAACACCTGCACATACCTATACAGCCAATGTAAATAACCCAAGGGGGCAAAATAAACAAAAAAGCCTCAAAGGCAATTTACACCCTTAGGGGAACCCATCGAGGACATCCTCGACAGATGTCTCAAGAAAGGTTTGATAACACTCCCACCTCTTAGACCCCATCAAGAGAATGAGTTCAAAGCTGCATGGTACAATGAAAATGATTATTGTGACTACCACCGCATTGTGGACCACAAAACCACTGACTGCATGAAACTAAAGCATTGCGTCCAAGATCTCATAGATCAAAATTAAGTCAGCCTTGATCAAAGAACCCAACCATCACCAAATACCAATCTCGGAGCTTACAAGGATCCATTGCCCAACCATAATAAAGCCTCCTCATCTAATCAAGCATACAACATCACCCCACGACCTGCATCCTATGACTCTATCATAGGGCAGATAGAGCCATCATCTCACCATGTCAACACAATCACCATTCGGGCACAAGCACCCGATTGCGCTATCACAACCCATCGTGGCCGTGTATCTGGTACAGAGTTGGCCAACACAAGTGTCCAAACTTTGTGGGATTTAATTGTTCTCACTCCATTGGCAAGATCTACCATAATGTCTCCCTGATATACACTTATCAGCCAAACAACAGCTATCAGCACCTAGGAAAATTATCTCACCGAACTCCACCTCACACCGATGGATGTTTCATTTATGTGCCTATCGGCAAGATAATGCCTATCAAGCTCTCCACTCTGATCTACTCCAATGACCATGGTCATGGTGATACTTACAAACTTTAACCTATGATTGCTAGTCCCTGTCACCTCTGCTACCGGTCGTCTGATGTATCACCCGACACTGTATAAGCGTGATGTATATTTCCAATATACAAGCACTAAACATACAAACTTCAAATATTCCTCCGGAGATGCCCTCAATGTATGTTTGACCTAGCATTGACTTCTTTGTATCTTCGGAATGTATGTTCATACATACATTCAAATATACAACACTGAATATGCATTCATCAAATATTCTTCAGAATATTCCTTCTACAGTCCGCTGACCATTGACCTTCCCTTGTATCACCCGAATGTATATTTGAAATATACATTCACTACATACAAACCCCAAAATGCAGTTGGCGTATACACAGAAACATGCAAATGTAGTATACTCATAGAATGCATACAAAGGGTGTATACATAGAACTTGTATGACTCGATATACAATTGCGATAGACACAAACTTTGTATATTGACACCTTACCAAATCCATAACTTACAAACCTGATATGCAAATGACAAATACACACAAAATGACCCTCGGATGCAAAAGCAATATACGTATAGATTGTATGTCACATACAAACACTGTATATCCGTCAAATGTACATTTTGACAAAACCCTCAAAACTTTACAAATTTCACACAGAAAATACTGCGATTGGGCCGAACCATTTCCTAGGCAACTTTAACTTAGAATTTAACCTTCAAACCCTAGCACATGAGGATGCTAGGATAAATCATAGCATTCTATAAATCGATCCCCTAAACATGAAATGCATAAACGGAAACACAGAAATGCAAACTAAACTACTGTACATGTCCATTCCACCGATTCAGAGAATCAACCGGTGGAATGGGTGGATGAATCCATTTCGCCTGCAACCAAGAAAATCAATACACAGATAGATCAAAGATCAACAAAATGAAATCAACGGGATCTCTTTGTTTCAATATCAGAAATGCATATAGATATCACAGCCCCGCTGTATCACAATGCTCAGTCTGATCTCCAAAAACAATGTCTCTATTTTTCATATGCCATTGTATATCTAAAACAAACTGAGCTAGGTCATAAATAACTACTCCTCACGAGTAGTAAAGACTTGATTCCCAGTGGCTGGGAGCTTCCAAGCGGCTGGGAGAGGACAACTAGCATAACAAACTTCTAATTGACTTGCACATAAACCTAGATTGACTTAAACATAAGAATTGGTCACATGGACCTTATTACATCATAATGTAAAACATACTATAATTAGACTTTATTCTTTATTTTGAAGGGGTGCTCCTGCACCATACTCCCTAGAAGAAGAAATCTCAAGTCCACTTGAGATGAGAGTATGGAGATCTGAACCATGTTGGTTGATCTGTTCTTCAGTCATCCACATTGCTTCTGAATCAGGGTTTCCCTGCCAAGCCACCAAATATTCCAGATATTCGTTGTTTCTGGTCCTCTTGATCACTCTTGTGCCCAAAATCTTTTGTAACTGTGGTGGATCATGTTTTGGAATGTCATCAGCTGTTGTATCCTGTAGTAGTTCATGTTCTTTAGCTCGATTATGTTTGTATGGAGTTAAATCACATACATGGAATATAGGTGATAAACCAAGATCAGAAGGAAGTTGTATCTCATAAGCATTCTGTCCATGCTTTCTCAAAATCTGACATGGTCCAATCTTCCTCTGCATGAGTTTGGTATATTTACCTTTAGGAAGTCTTTCCTTTTTCAAATGAACCCATACCAAATCTCCAACATCAAATTGTACATCTTTCTTCTTTTTATCAGCATATTCTTTATACTTGAGGGTAGTTTGTTGGAGTTGGTTTTTGACCTGATCATGTACCTCTTTTATGGCTTCTGCAAAAGCTTCTCCATCTGCACTAATAGAATCTCCTGTAGGCAAGTTTCTTAACTCCAAAATAACTCATGGATGCATACCATAGAATATCTGAAAAGGTGATTTCCCTGTGCTTCTATTGACAGTATCATTATAGGAAAATTCTGCCTGAGATAGGATATTATCCCACTTGTCCCCGTGCTGTCTTGTAAAACATCTGAGCAAATTTCCTAAGGAACGATTTACCACTTCAGTCTGTCCATCTATTTGAGGATGATATGTGGATGAGAAAGACAAATTTGTTCCAAGTTTCTTCCAAAGAGTCCTCCAAAAATGACCAATGAATTTCACATCTCTATCTGACACTATGCTCAATGGCAATCCATGTATTCTGACTATTTCTTTGAAAAACAAATCTGCAATATATGAAGCATCAGCAATGGTTTTGCATGGCAAGAAATGTGCCATTTTACTAAATTTGTCCACTACAATGAAAACACTATCATATCCCTTTCTAGTTCTGGGTAAACCCAAAACAAAATCCATACTTATGCTTTCCCATGGTCTGGAAGGAATGGGTAATGGCTGATATAAACCTGCATTAGTTGATCTTCCTTTTGCTTTCGGACATATCACACATGTCTCTACAAATTTTTTGACATCTGATTGTAACTTAGGCCAATAATAATGTCTTCTGACAAGATCAAGAGTCTTATCCAAACCAAAATGTCCTGCCATAGCTCCACAATGTTTCTCTTTTATGATGTTCAACCTCATAGAACACCTTGGAATACACAACTGTCCACCTTTGAACAACAATCCATCCTGGATCAGGAATTTAGAGAATTCAGCATGATATTTATCTCCAAAAGAAGTACATACCTGATATATCTCCCCAAAATCTTCATCAACATCATACATGGTCTTCAATGAATCAAACCCAACGCTTTCCAACTGAATCTGGTTGACTGTTAGAGCTCTCTTGCTCAAGGCATCTACCACCTTATTCTTGACTCATTTCTTATGTTTCAGTGTGAAAGTGAAAGCTTGCAAAGTTTCTACCCACTTCATATGCCTATGATTTAGTTTTTCCTGGCTATTTATGAAACTCAGAGCCTGATTATCTATGAATACTATGAATTCTTTGAAAACCTCATTCATCAATCTCATAAAAGTACTAGGTGCATTAGACAAACCAAAAGGCATAACTTTCCACTCATACAACCCTTCATTGGTATTGAATGTTGTTTTCCATTCATCTCTTGGCTTAATTCTGATCTGATGATAACCACTCTTCAAATCTATTTTCGTAAAATACTTAGCACCTTCCAAACAATCAAGTAAATCCTCTATCCTAGGTATTGGAAACCTATACCTGATTGTGATCTTATTAATAGCCCTAGAATCTATGCAAAGCCTCCAAGTGCCTTCTTTCTTTGGTGCTAGTACAACTGGTACTGCACATGGGCTTAAACTTTTACCAATCAGACTTGTGTCTAACAATTCCTCAATTTGTCTTTCTACTTTTGCATTCTGTTCTGGAGTAAGTTTATAGGCTACTTTGTTTAGAAGTGTAGATCCTGGGATTAGATCTATGCAATGGCTGATATCCCTTATAGGTGGTAGGGATCTTGGCATTTCATCAAAGATAATGCCTTTATACTTATCCAATAGATCTTGAATAGTTGGGTCTATAAACTTCTGCTTCTTCTCTTCCTTGGCTTCTTGTTGTTGTTCTCTATTCACTGTCAGACATGGAATTAGGGCATATGCAACTGCACCTTCTGCTACTACTTCTTTCATGAATTGTTTTCCTTCCATCAGCATTACCTTTACCACTATAGTTCAAATATACATTCAAGTGATACAAGGGAAGGTCAATGGTCAGTGGACTGTAGAAGGAATATTCTGAAGAATATTCGATGAATGCATATTCAATGTTGTATATTTGAATGTATGTCCGAACATACATTTTGAAGATACAAAGAAGTCAATGCTGGGTCAAACATACATTGAGGGCATCTCCGGAGGAATATTCGAAGTTTGTATGTTTAGCACTTGTATATTGGAAATATACATTGTGCTTATACAGTGTCAGGTGATACATTGGACGACTGGTAGTGGAGGTGACAAGGACCGGTGATCATAGGTTGAAGTTTGTAAGTATCGCCGTGACCACGGTCATCAGAGTAGATCAGAGTGGAGAGCCCGATAGGCATTATCTTGCTAATAGGCACATAAATGAAACATCCATCGGCGTGAGGTGGAGTTCAGTGAGACAATTTTCCTAGGTGCCGATAGCTGTTGTTTAGCCGATAAGTGTATATCGGGGAGACATTATGGTAGATCTTGCTGATGGAGTGAGAATAGTTAAATGCTACCAAGTTTGGACGCTTGTGATGGCCAACTCTACACCATAGTGGTGTAGAGTTGGCCAGCACAAGCGTCCAAACTTGGCAGGATTTAACTGTTCTCACTCCTTCTCTATCAATGGTAGTAACTCAGTCAATGTACCATTCTTAGTGATTGTATAGGTGTTTCTAACACCATCATGGCGTGCCTTCAAATCACACTGCCAAGGTCTTCCAAATAAGAGATGGCAAGCATCCATCTTAGTAATATCAAACAATAACCTGTCTTTATATGATCCAATCTGAAATTCTACCCAAGCTTGTTCTTTTACAACTGTTTGCTGACCTTGGGAAAGCCATGAGACCTTATATGGGGATGGGTGAGGTAATCTTCTAAGCTTAAGCTTTGTTACCATTTCATCAGATACAAAATTTTCAGTAGAACCAGGATCAATTAAAACTTTACATGCCTTACCTCCTACCTTGCATGTAGTTCTGAAAAGAGACTTTCTTTGTGGGGGTTCTTTGTTAGGTACCTTCATGGTAGTCATTGTTCTCCTCATCATCAGAGATTCTCAACTCTCTGGATATCCATAATTGTCAGAAGCATTCATACTTTGAAAAGTGTTTAAGCTTGTTACACTTTGGCTATTAGGCTCTTGGATCAGATTCGTTCTCCTTTCTCCTGTTGAACTTGTTGCCTTTTCTAGACATTTGCTGGCTATATGGCCTTCTTTATTGTAGTTATAACATCTGATAGGTCCTCTACCCTGGGATCTTCCTTCGAAAGGTCTTCTAGCTCTGAAGTTTTCTTGCTGATTGTAACTTCCTCTTTGGTTTTGACTATTATCTCCCTTGTTGTTGTCATGACTAGATTCTCCCTGATATCCAAATCCATGTCCTCTACCTCTAATAGGACCTCTTTCACCTCTTTGCTGATTTCCTCTTCCCCTATTGTTCTGTTCTTGTCTTCTCTTTAACTTCTCTTCCACTTTTAATGCCAACTAAAAACATTTCTGAACTGTATCTGGGTTATGCAGATTCAAATCTTCCTGAATGTTGAACCTCAATCCATTAAGGTATCTAGCTACCTTTTCTTCCTCACTCTCTTTTACCTTTGTCTTGACACAAAGCTTCATGAACTCTTCTGTATATGAGCTGACATCTAGCTCCTTCTGCTTCAAATTTTGTTTCCTCTTATGTAATTGCATGCTGTAATCCAATGGAACATAAGCTTCTTTTACTAAAGCCATCATCTTCTTCCATGTAGCAACTCTGCATTTTCCTTCTTGTACTCTGTCATCTTGGATGAAATTCCACCAAGTTAATGCATCCTCTTTCATTTTTGATTGGGCTATCTTGACCCTCTAGTGTTCTGGTATCTCCTCTGTCTTGAAGAAATTGTTTAAGAAGTCTATCCACTCCATCACTGAATCAGGATCCATCTTTCCTGTAAACACTGGCAAATCCAGTTTCATATCCATGGTTCTCCTCTCCATGGGTTTGAGGACATTAATCAAAGGTCTCTAGTCTACAGGAATGTCTTCCTCGTTCCACCTAGGGATCTCTTCTTCTTCCCTATCTTCTTCTTTACCAGAACCTACTCTGTCCCTCAACTTCTCCAACTCATCTTTCAATGCCTGATTCTGAGCCTTTACAACAATGCTCTCTGAAATCTACTTCTTTACCAGAACTACCAACTTAGCATTGGTCATCCTTGCCAGAATTTCTGATGATCCTTCCCCATCCAACATCTTTGCTGTCTTCTTATCTTTTCCTGAAGATCCTTCCTTTGCTCTAATACCACTATGGTGTAGAGTTGGCCAGCACAAGCATCCAAACTTGGCAGGATTTAACTGTTCTCACTCCATTAGCAAGATCTACCATAATGTCTCCCTGATATACACTTATCAGCCAAACAATAGCTATCGGTACCTAGGAAAATTGTCTCACTGAACTCCACCTCATGCCGATGGATGTTTCGTTTATGTGCCTATCGGGCTCTCCACTCTGATCTACTCCGATGATCGTGGTCATGACAATACTTACAAACTTCAACCTGTGATCGCCGGTCCCTGTCACCTCTGCTACCGGTCGTCTGATGTATCACCTGACATTGTATAAGCGCAATGTATATTTCCAATATACAAGCACTAAACATACAAACTTTGAATATTCCTCCAGAGATGCCCTCAATGTATGTTTGACCCGGCGTTGACTTCTTTGTATCTTTGGAATGTATGTTCAGACATACATTCAAATATACAACATTGAATATGTATTCATCGAATATTCTTTAGAATATTCCTTCTACAGGCCGCTAACCATTGACCTTCCCTTGTATCACCCGAATGTATATTTGAAATATACATTCACTACATACAAACCCCAAAATGCATTTGGCGTATACACAGAAACATGCAAATGCAGTATACTCATAGAATGCATACAAAGGGTGTATACACAAAACTTGTATGACCTGATATACAATTGCGATATACATAAATTTTATAGAACGACAGCTTACCAAATCCATAACTTACAAACCCAATATGCAAATGATGGATACACACAAAATGACCCTCGGATGCAAAAGTCATATACGCATAGATTGTATGTCGCATACAAACACTGTATATCCGTCAAATGTACATTTTGACAAAACCCTCAAAACTTTACAAATTTCACACAGAAAATATTGCAATCAGGCCGAACCATTTCCTGGGCAACTTTAACTTAGAATTTAACCTTTAAACCCTAGCACATGAGAATGCTAGGATAAATCATAGCATGCTATAAATTGATCCCCTAAACATGAAATGCATAAATAGAAACACGGAAATGCAAACTAAACTACTGTACATGTCCATTCCACTGATTCAGAGAATCAACTAGTGGAATGGGTGGATGAATCCATTTCGCCTACAACCAAGAAAATCAATACACAGATAGATCAGAGATCAACAAAATGAAATCAACGAGATCTCTTTGTTTCAATATCAGAAATGCATACAAATATCACAGCCCCACTGTATCACAATGCTTAGTCTGATCTCCAAAAATAATGTCTCTATTTTTCATATGCCATTGTATATCTAAAACAAACTGAGCTAGGTCATAAATAACTACTCCTCATGAGTAGTACAGACTCGATTCCTAGTGGCTGGGAGAGGACAACTAGCATAACAAACTTCTAATTGACTTGCACATAAACCTAGATTGACTTAAACATAAGAATTGGTCACATGGACCTTATTACATCATAATGTAAAACATACTATAATTAGACTTTATTCTTTATTTCAAAGGGGTGCTCCTGCACCAGTATCCATCTACACAGCCCCTACCACTAAACAAACACTTGCATCCACATCAGATTCCCTACCCCCTCATCCAACCACACATCCATCACCTACCAATCAGTACAACCTCCTAGAGCATCTAGGAAAGACCCCTGCACAAATATCCATACTTGAGCTACTTCACACGTCACCCCTCCACAAAGAAGTCCTTGACAAAGTACTCCTAGATATTCAAGTTCCCACTAACTTGAATGTGACTTAATTCCAAGCCATGGTAGGACATATTGCCACACCTCACCATCTCACATGTTCATAAAAGGATCTTCCTGCTTCTTAACACTTACACAATGACGCCTTACACATCGAAGTCCATAGCCACAAGCACATCATCAAAAGAGTCTTAATAGATGGTGGATCTAGCCAAAACGTATGCACTCTTAAACTATTAAAACACTTGGGATACTCATATGTGGTTGTAGACACCAATGAGTGCATCACAATCAAAGGGTATGATGACACTGAACGACTATCTGAAGGCACCATCAAGCTCCCTATTCAAGTGGGATAGAAAATAATGGAAACAAAATGTCAGGTCCTTGATCTTGACCTCCCCTACAATATTCTTCTCGGTTGACCATGGATCCATGCCATGTAAGTGGTCCCATCTACATTCCATCAATGCCTCAAGTTCCCGCACAATGGCACGGAGGTAACCATCTATGCCGACCCCCATCCCTTCCAATACTGTATTTTCTTGGAAGGCCATGACCACACCTTCTATCCATACAAAAAAGCCACCACTAAAGCTAATCCAATAGCTTCCACCTCATACATCGACCCCACCAACATTGCCACCACTTCATCCCAAACACCACCAATGCTCGAGGTCAAGATCAAGCTCAGTGACATGGGATGTGGGGAATATGACCTGCATGGTACCTTTTGTGTGGGCACATTACCCAATCCTAAAACATTTGGCATCCCAAAGACAGAAGCAGCCAACACAGTAGCCATCGAGTGTAAACCATCACCCATCTTTGAATAGAAACATCTCCTAGATTAGGACGTGCTCGAAGATATCTCATCTTGGCTATATAAGGATGAAGAATCTGAGCAGGAAGCTCCTACCATACCAACATAAATATATGGTAAAGGGTACAAAATTGTCAAAAACATGGGTTATAAAGGACAAGGCAGTATCTACCTTCACGAATAGAGGATTGTGGAACCAGTCCAAGTGACAAGAAATCCCTATACTTAAGGGTTAGGATATGGTCAAAGACAACATATCGGTGAATGTATGTTAGCTGAGGTCACTATGGTATCCCTTGAAGTCGACAATATCAACAAAACGAGGCATCAAGACTCCTTTAGTGACTTTGCCAATTTCTTTGACTCATCTATATGCACCATATACATAGTCACCACCCTAGCCTCATCATCTAATGACTTACCACTTGTATACCCTGACCTCATAGACTGGGACCAATGGGGACCTCCTGTCTTTGACATAGTACCAAATGATGAGGGCATCACTGAAATGATGGGAGTTAGAGATCACTTCCCCCTGGGAGATCACAGAGTAGGATACATCATGGAACTTGATATGCATGCCTATTTCAGGGAGACAACCCTTGCTTCCAGTTATAAAAACATAACAATTAAACATGGATCTGATGGTGAAAACCATTTTGCGGTCGTGTCAGATCCCAAAAATTTAAAAACAAAAGATGCATCTCCTGGTGAAAACCTCCATGAGGCACTAGGAGATGGAACCATTGGCCTTCCCTAGATAGACAAGGTTTATCCAGATAGGTCATCTGTTCTGGTAGAATTAACCCAAGAGATGAATCTTGGGATGAAAGAAGAGCTGAAAATCACTTTCAGGGCAGAATCTCTCAGCACAGTAGAGCAAGAAAACTTCCTAGCATTCTTCAAACGCAAAAAATTGCAATTTTGTGTGGACCTATGTAGACATGCCAGGGCTTGATCCCGCTTTGGTCGTCCGTCACCTGGTAGTATGCCCTGATGTGAAACCAATAAAGTAGAAGCTCAGAAAAATAAATCCTCAAGTGGCCCTCGTAGTCAAAGCAGAGCTAAAGAAACTACTGGATGTTGGGTTCATTCACCCAATTGATTATTCCAAATGGGTTTCCAACTTAGTACCAGTAGCCAAACCTGATGGCTGAATCTATTGTTATATTGACTTCTGAGACCTCAACAAAGCTTGCCCAAAGGATGACTTCCTATTGCCTAACATTGACATGATAGTGGATCTCATGGCAGGACACGAGATGCTATCCCTAATGGATGGCTTGTTAAGGTACAACCAAGTCTGGATTGCAGAAGAGGACCAACATAAGACATCCTTCATATGTCCATGGGGGACGTACTGCTGGGTGGTAATGTCGTTTGGTCTAAAGAATGCTGGAGCCATGTATTAAAGAGCCATGACTGTCATCTTCCATGATATTTTTCACCACATCATGGAAGACTATGTGGATGAATTGCTAGGGAAATTAAAGACAAGGGAGGAACACCTTGATGTATTGGCAAAAATCTTTGATCGACTAGAGCAATACAATGTTTGCCTAAATCCAAAGAAATGTGTCTTTGGGGTCACCTCAGGAAAACTTTTGGGATATAGTCTCCAAAAGAGGAATTAAGGTAGATCCAGCAAAGGTCAAGGCCATCACTGAAATGCCTCCTCTAAAAACACTAAAGTAGCTAAGAAGTATGCAAGGCAAACTCCAATCTATTCGTTGGTTCATTGCTCAACTGGTCGATAAATGTCAACCATTCCAACACCTACTCAGAAAAGATATAGCTTTTGTCTGGAACAATTAGTGTCAAGCTACCTTTGATTAGCTAAAAGAATACCTGGCTAATCCCCCTATTCTAACTCCACCAAGGCAAGGAGAACCCCTCTTGTTATATATCTCAGCAACAAAGATAGCTATTGGAGCCTTGTTAGCATAGCACAATGAGTAAGGAAAGGAAAGAGCCATCTATTACATTAGTCGTACTCTAATATCCTATGAGCTCAACTATACACCAATTGAACGAGCATGTCTAGCCCTCATCTTTACTTCACAACAATTAAGACATTACGTGCTCAAACACAAAACCAAGCTCATCGCCAAGATCAATCCATTGAAATATCTGCTAAATAGAACTTCTCTTACTGGGAGAATGGCAAAATGGGTCATGATTCTCACTGACTTTGACATTGAATACACTAAGAGAAAAGCCATCAAAAGATAGGTTATTGCTGATCAACTGGTTGAAGTATCCATTCCTGCAGAACATCCAACACTAGCAGAATTCCCTGACGAAGCCATCTTGAACATAACACCAGCAATAGAAACATGAAAAATGTACTTCGATGGATCATACACACACAAAGGCTCAGGTGCAGGTATCCTATTTGTTACGCCTTAAGGTGATACAATCCCCAAGTCATTAAAAATCACATTCCCATGTACCAACAATGTGCCAGAGTATGAGGCCCTTATTAGAGGTCTTCGAATGGAAATCAAATGGAAAATTGAGAAGCTAACAATGTATAGAGATTCTCAACTGATCATTCGACAGGTAAACATTGAGTACAAAACCAAGGATGATAAGCTACTACCTTATAAAAAGATGGTCGACAACTTTAAAGACTATTTTGACGACATCCACTTTGAGCAAATCCCAAGGCTAAATAACAAAGCTGCATATGCCATGGCCACCATCAGATCCCTGGTCGACATGAAGAAAAACTGCAAGAGGTGTGAATTCCTAATAGAGGAGCTCCCTATTCCAACATATGATGTTCCCCAATCAGAGCTTATGTGTGAAGTCATTGGTCCCCTATCCCCGTGGTATCAAGAAACCTACCTATATCTCCATGATAACATCATCCCTCCCAATCTATCAACCTCACAATGAAAATCTTTCATTTGCCGAGCCTCCTGCTTCACCCTTGTAGGAGATACCATATACAAAAGGAGTCTTGAGGACACACTTTTATGATGTTTAAACTCTAGGGAAACCAAAGTGGCCTTGTAAGAGGTAAATGCAGGAATCTGTGGGGCACATTCAAGTGGACCCGCTCTTGCTAAAAAGATCCTAAGGACTGGATACTATTGGCCAACCATAGAACAAGACTCTTATTGGTTTATCAAAAAATGCCTACCATGTCAACAGCATGGAGATCTCATTCACACACCAACACAGGAATTGCAACCAATCATGATGTCATGGCCTTTTTCACAGTGGGGACTCAACCTTGTAGGAAAAATACATCCACCATCATCCAATGGCCAAAAGTTCATCATCACAGCTACCGAATACTTCACCAAGTGGGTGGAAGCAATACCACTCACCTTCACCACTGGCACCCAGATATCCAAGTTCATCCTCCATTATATCATATGTCATTATGTTATCCCTCATTCCATCATCATCGACAATTGAAAACCATTCAAGAACTAGGAAGTCCACACTTTGTGCGAAAAATTCAAAATCAAACACCACTTCTCCACCCCATATTACCGTCAACGAAACGGTCAAGCAGAGGCTTCAAATAAAACCATCCTCCACATTCTAAAGAAGACAGTCAATGAAGCTAGCTACGACTGGCACCTCCAGCTCAATCCTGCCCTATGGGCCTATTGTACAAGCATCCATGCCCCCATAGGAGCCACTCCATTTTCCCTAGTCTTTGGATCCGAAGCCATTTTACCTATTGAGGTCAAGCTCGTATCCATGCAAAACATAATCATTGATGAGGAATACCAAGTCACAAGGTTGCATCAGCTAGAATTACTAGATGAGAAACGTCTGAATGCATTGAACCACCTACAGGCCTATCAAAATTGCCTCAAGAGAAGCTATAACAAGGGAATCAAAAACCAAAAATTTGAAGTAGGTGACCTTGTCCTTATGGAGAATCAGAAAAACTTGCTAGAGCACACTAAGAAAGGAAAGTTTGAACCCAATTGGCTAGGGCCTTATGTCATCATAGCCAATTGTGGATTAGGAGCATACTAGCTTGCAACACTCGAGGGGCAGCCTTTGGATGAGCCTATGAACATTCTACACCTAAAGAAATTCTACACATAACCCATCGAGTATCCCAAGGCAAAAAATCAAAATAAAAAATTAATCAAAAAATTGAAAGATTGAAAAAAATCAAGAAAAATCTGAGTACAATAAAGACTTCCAATGGTGAAAATCGCTTCGGTGATGCCTTGGATAGGTATCATGGTGAAAACCTATTTCAGGTGCCATGTGTAAGTGGCTGGTTCTACCATCTAATAAGCCCTCTTTCCCTCACAAGACTCCATCTTGCACACATCCCATGGCTTCGAATTCTGAAACATCAAGTCCTATCGCCCATCCCACACTATTCGACCCAAGGCTAACTCATGAAATGAGGATCCTTGTAAGCTCCCTTTTGTATAGCTAAAAATAAAAAAATAAAAAAACAATATAAAATCAAAAAATCCAAAAATAATACAAAATCATCAAAATCCAAAAAATAACATAAAAATCATCAAAATCCAAAAATAATACAATATCACCCCCCATACATCACTCTCACTGTAACTCGCAATGATCAACATTTATCAACCCATCACATCACAACCATCCAAAACCATTCCCACATCATCAAGTCATGCCAGAACTACATATTCATTTCACCCGCATCTTGAAAGTACCTTGATACTGTGGATACAAGGTATGTAGGTAGTTTGGAACACGAAGGAAGTCTCTAGTACTTAGGTATGTAAGATGCACCCATCCAACCCATTTGGATGGTCCCCATTCACTAAGCTTGCTAGACCCATTAAATGATACACACGCTAAGTATACACTTGAACCATGGTCCCTAACACAAAAATCATCAATCAACATACCAAATATAATCATACACATGGTTTGACTATCCTTTTGCCCACCTTTCGAATATTATCCAACTAATTCCAACTGATTTGCATCCTAGGATATATCTTTCCCACAAAGGACAAGAATCTATCATTCTATCAACATGTATCTTGGCAAGAGCACACGAAGCCTAGTTGTATCTTTTTGTTGGTCTTTTTCATTATTGATTTTTATCTTTTTGTCTCACTCTAGGTCATTTCCAAAGCTACCTTGATCCTATTATATCATGGTAAGTGGTGGACAACACTTGAAGTAGACATAGTCATTGTTTTTGTATGTTGTGCTTGTGTGTCAGTTTCATTACTCCAAGAATAGTATTCATGTCTTGAAGCCTGGGTCATATCATGAAGCCTGGGTCGGTTCTAGCATGAGGTGCCTCATTTGCATATACAGGTATCAACACCTTATATGTACTATTAGCACTCATCGCTATGAGTCCCCTTCCTAAGGTAGGTAGGGTTATACTACCTTGGGCACGCATGAAATCAACCTATTGTGTGCGGGTCTAGTACATGCAATCATGGGATAAATATCATCACCTAGGTCATTTTATACCTTTGTGAACTATATCCGACATTGCTATAGTAAAATAAGAAATGCTCTCAATTAATGTTATGCAACTATTGTTACTAGTTCAAATCATCATCCTAATCAACTATACCATCTGGGCCTAGATTTCATAACCACATACCACCCTCACCCTACCAAATCCCCTCACTAATCCCACTCCAACTTAATCCCAAACAACACATCCCAAAACCAAATCATATCCCCCACCCTCAATGACGTGGTGTCTTATGACCTATCAATTCCCTCATCTCCAACTCCCCTGCAATCTAACCACTCCCAATCCTATTCGTATCCCATTCATCCATCCTTATCCTCTCCCCACCTTTTCCCCTGCCACACAGCCCCACCACCCAGGGTCCAACAAAGAAAATCATGTGTATCAAGACTTATTCATCTCACCTATCACCTAATTTTAATCTCACCTATCACCTAATTTGCATTTCACCTATCACCTACATTGCATATCATCTCATTAGGTTCATTTTAGAATCTGTTAATTGCATATCATCTCATTAGGTTCATTTTAGAATATGTTAATTGCATATCATCTCATTAGGTTCATTTTAGAATCTATTAATTGCATATCATCTCATTAGGTTCATTTTAGTTGCATATCATGTCATTAGGTTCATTTTAGAATCTGTTAGTTGCATATCATAAACATTTAGGTTCATTTTAGAATTTGTTAGTTATCTATCATAATCATTTAAGGTTCATTTTTTAGAATCATTTAGTTGCACATTATACATCATTTAACATTGCACACCATATCATAATCATTTAGTTTATAATCACATAGGTGCATTTTAAAATCAGTAATCATCACATTGCATTCCATAAATCATCTCATAATCATTTAGTTACATTTACTTGCATAACATCAAAATCATACAATGCATAAACACTACACATCCATAGCATATAATCCATAAAGCATCCTGCATCCATTAAACATAAGCATCATCATAATCATATAAGATCATCATAAACAAACACATAGACTATCAAAAAGCATCATATCATATATCATCATCGCAAAAATGTATATCGCTCATATATACACATAAAAAATATATATAATGTCCTGATACAATGCCTCTAAGGGCTAAAATGATACACTATCACATAGAGGATCCTCTCTCTGATGGAGTGGGGGATCCTGACCCTGGTGGTGGCTGTGGTCCTACCTGTGGCAATGGCTATGACTATGGCTGTACCTGTACCTGTGGAACCTATTGTGGCACATGTGATGGGGGACCCATCGTCTACTGGATAGACTGGACTGATTTAGATCTATGTGACCTAGATGCCCTCAATCCACTAACCTAACTATAACTCGGTGCATGCTACTCTGTTGGCACTGTCGCGTAATAAAGGCCCTGATAATAATCCATCCATCCTCTGGCCTCTGCCAACTCCCCCTGAACCTTAGACAACTACCCTTATACCCGAGTCAACTATCCTTGTAACTGATATGCATGTGTCTATGCCTGAGACAACTGTGTCTGCATCAAGGTCAAAACTGGGGCCATACCAACACCTAAAGTCTACAAACTACCCACTGTAGCCTCTACCTACTATTCCCTCACAAGTGTCACATTCTACTCTCTGGTCAAAATCACTATGTCACCCTAATCCTAGGCTAACTGTGCCTGCAATGCAGCCACCTATCCATCTGAGCCATCCAATAAGGCTACTATTCCCTGCAGCTACACCAACTCTAACTCATGGCTTTCTAAAGCCTCCTGTAGGCTGGCTACCTGTGCCCACAGGGTCTCAATCTCCTCCTCCTCACCCTGTGGTCGCCGATGAGGTGTGATCCCTCAGACCTCAGCCTCTCCACCTGCACCTAAAGGGCCTACCTCTACTTGCTGCCCTACTACTTGCTAGCTTGTTGCCTGCTACCCTGCTGTGATAGCCTGCTGCTGCACTACCTGTGGTGGAGGTAGACCCCCCTATCCACCCTTGGCTATACCCCATGCTATCGAGGCCCTCTATGCCATTGCACCACCCCAATCTGCACCTGCTCAATAGGCACCTACTGTACATGTGCCTGCTATCTCGCCTACTGCTGGGGCACCTGTCCAGTTGCCGCCATTACTAGCACATCCATCGGCTGACCATCCCTCCCAACCTCCTCTCCTCCCCTCCAATATCCATGATGTAATCTACAATGATCTCCTCACCCTCCTCCAGGAAGTCATCCCCATCGGAATCATCATCCCCATCATCCCCAGAATCCTCATCCCCTGAACCTGCTACCTCCTCTGCAAGGACTACGTCCTCTGCCAGATCAGTGAATTGCATCAGCTGCCACATCTACCACCATGTATCATATGCAGGAGTAGTAACTGCATCCCTAACTGTGCTCTGCCAATCCCATTGCAATGGCCGTAAAGCTGTAAAATCCTCCAAAGCAACCTAGGGCTGTATGGTTGCAGGCCAAAAATGAGCATCTTAGCGGGTCTGTTACAAAGATAGCCATCTGCTGCGGTGTATACTACCGCAACCAAAACTATCGCATCACTCGTGATGGTAGATACATGTCTATCATATGGTCTCCTTGACCTATCAAGTATTGCTGCTAAAAAGTAAAAGGCATGTGCACATCATCATCTGGCCACAACTCTACTCTGATGTACGGTCGCCAGGTCACCTGAATGACATCATCTAGCATCTGTTGCTAATACCGAACCTGACCAATGTAGGTGTACTCAGCATCTCGGTGTAGGAACACAAAGGCCTCAAATAGTTGGTGATAGTACCCACATCTCAGCTGAGTAACTTCAATGTGCTCCCAAATCCACACGTGTAACAGAGTAACCCCGGTTGATAAGGCTACATCATAGTGATAGACAACTATATGCATCTCGTGATATAGCTATGCTAGCATCGTTGGTCCCCAGGCATACACGGTCTCATGAATGACCATCCCCTCGATCATCTCCCCCCAGCCAACTAGAAAACCCTTGCCCCTCCTATCGGGCATCACTACCCCACCAATTGATGCACATAAGAATAAGGCAAAGGGATCTGCACCCGCCACCTACTACTTCTTCCCTAGGGCACTGATTTAGATTATAGCACCACAAGAAAACCCCCTTTGCATCATTTTTACAAATGGCACCACCGCATAACCTTCTTTGTGTCATTTTTACAAATGGCACCACTACTAAACCCCTTTTGTGCCATTTTTAACCACCCTACCATTTTGCGGTACTCTAAGGAATAGTGCCATTTCTTTTGATAGTGCACTTATCAAATATGGTGCTAATTCTATGCATGGCACCAAAATAACATATGGCGCCACTACCTAAAATAGCGTTATTCAAGCACATAGTGCTATCCTAACATCTATTTGGCATTAAAATGCCAAAACCCTGGCCCCGTGTGCACATTACGCCAATGTAGATGATGGCACCAAAATATTAAGTATTTTTTGCCAATATCCCCCTATTCTACCCAAGCGGATAGTGCCAATCTAGAGGATGGTGCTAATCTGCATACTTTTAGCGTTGCGTGACCTCGTGATAGCGCCACCAATTCCCAAAACCCATTTCTTGAACCAAAAAAATGCGACAAAATTTAAAAAATCGCAAAGCCAGGGTTAGGCCCTACCTAGGGTCCAGCCTCTGGTTCCTAGCCAAATGATTGGAACCGCTCAGAAATGTGTTGAAGCTACGGGAATCGGGGGTTGCACTCTACCATCTCTCCTTTGCTCGTTCTTTTCAAGAGTTCAATGTGTGCAAATGTGGCATCCTTAGGGCCCACTAGTCATAATATAGTAATCCATGTCATCCTTCTGCCCACTCTTTTTCCCCTCTTGGGTGCAGAACACAACCTTTTTCCTCTGTTTTTTTTCCTGTCAGCTTCATTTTCCATCCTCTATCCAACTTTCACTCCTGTCGTGTCTTTTCGAGAGGTCACCCTAAAATTTTTTTTTTTCCCACCGACCTCTCGAGGGGGATTCCTCAACCATGTTATTCCTTCCTAGTAACTGGGCATGTTTTTCTTTGACTTGACACCACTTCCCTGCTAGGTTTGGATGCCACATCAAATATGGGCAAATGTAGACACCTAAAAATGTCTTTTACCATTAAACTAACTCCCAATATCCCTAAACATATTAATTTCCCTTCTATTCAATTAATTAAGTTTTTATTTAATTAATTATCCCTTCATCACCTAATTTTCTGTCATTCTATCCCCAACAATTGAATTAATTTCAATAGTCCAAACCTTAGCCAATTGATTTAATAAATATGTAATATTTATTTGGTCAATTTCCCCCTCCTCACTAAACCTAATTAATTAGCTAAATCATGTTTAACTAATTAATTTAGCCTATTAATTGACCTATCCCTACCCTAGGCAATTAAATAGCTATTATTTAATTGCCTACCCTAGCCTACCTCATCCTAGCCTTAGGATTAATTAAATACAACCTTGTTTAATTAATCTTGAACCTATCATTAAGATGGTCAAATCTAGCTTAACACCCTTCCCCACATCCTCCAAATAAAAAATTGGAATATATCCACATAAGTCAATTTTTTATTTAAATATATCTCACATCACAATTAATTCCTCTTACAACCCCTTACCTATGCCATACCTCATTTATCTCCACTTATCCCCAAATCAATTTTTAATTCATTTTACATTCCCTATATGAATCTTTAATTCATAAATATTCTATCTCACCCATACTCATTTAATTCACCCTTTGCCCAAAATGAATAAAAGATTTACATTTATTCCTAGCCCTCCATTCCTCCAAGATCAAATCTAGGCCCTCCACATCACTTTTATCCTCCACCATTGATCTTCCAAACCAATCTTCACCCTTGGATCAAAATCCCTCTGAAAACTCTATAAATAGAACCTCTCCCAAGACATTTGGGGATCCCATCTTCAAGTAGTGTTATCATGCCAAAATATCTAATGAGCTAGAATTGTGAGTTTCAAATAGATTAAGAGCATTTCACATTTGTATTCATCAAATAGGGTATATCTTATCTAGGAGCTCTTGGGTGCAAAGTTCCTCTCCCTTTGATGAGATTGGGTTTTCATGTCTAGGTATAACTCTTTGTTTGTTATGCATTTAGTTTATATTTTACCTTTGATTTGATTTTCCTAATCTACAAAGATCTTAGGAAACAAGCCATTGACGGAGTAGGTACCTCTATTTCTGCTAAGGAGAAGGACAAAAAATAGCCCAAATACAATCCACAAAGCTTAGGTCAAAGAAAAGGGTTGATACCCTTATGAACATGGAACAAGCTAACAGAGAAAAGATACAAGCAGGAATAGATTAAATAATAAAGAAAATATATGATATTGTCAAGGAGGCATAGAAAAATGTGGCACAACAAGAAAAAAATCCTTTACAAAATATAAAACAAATAACTTCTCCTCTGTACAATACCAATACAGATCAGGAGGATGGACAACAACATCAAGAATCTCTAGATATAAGGGATAATCAACAGGATTCTTAGGATGCATCCTCCTCTACCTCCCCTATCCAATCTATAAAAGATTTTCTGGTACAACAAAAGTAGATACAACCTATGGTGAGCCCACAGCTACTACAACTGCTACTTATAGGAGGGAAAGTAAACTTGTCTAGTATTTCACCCTTACAAAAGCTACAACTAGGTGATATCTTCCACTCCAAAATGAGGGAAAAAATTTGCAACAACACATTGAGGGAAGTAAAATACTAATGGAAGTTATAGATATAATTTAGAAGGAAATACCAAACGATAATAGGGAAATAACCCTACCACCAACATAGCAACTCAAACAACTAATGCAGAGCTTTAAGGACCACTCTACATATTTGGAGAATAAGGTAGAAGAGAAAATAATAGAGAAAATGAATTAGAAAATACTAGTTGATGCTTCTAACAAATGTGCTAAGGTACACAATAAACTAGAATCCCAAATAAAGAGAATCAAACAAGGTATGGAGGAGGCTAAGGTACTCTACCAATTTTTTTTTACAATGGCCTATTACTACTAATAACATAAAGGATCAAATAGAGGCATTAGAGACACAAATAACATAAGTAGCTAGTATTTATGATCCAGTACAAGATACTAATGGAGCCATAAGAGAGCAAGTAGAGACCTTACACTCCTAGCTTCAACAATTCTAGGATCAAAGGGAATAGATAAAAGCATAGATCAAACAACTAAGAGAATTAGTAAGCTTGAGGTTAGCATCCCTGACTAGAGTATTTACTGAGGAAAAACATATTACACAAAAGATAGAGGTACCAACTACCTTAGGTGAAGTAGAGGATACATATATTTAGCTTAAAAGCTAGATAAAATTTTGACATCTACAAAGAAACAATGGGACACTACTCTAGCTCAGCTCAGAGTAATATACAAAACCATCCTACCTGCAAACTGAAGAACATGTCTTAGGGACAAGACATACTTTTAAAAGGGGGAATGATGTTGGCAAAGAACAGGGCACGAAGCAAAACCTACCACAGGTTACTGCAAAGGGCATGTGGAGGATATAGTCAAGTCAAAGGTATTTTGGGAAAGGACACAACTCTATGTAGATAAATAGGAGATACATGTAAACAATGTAAAGTAAGTGTAAGAGAGAGTGAAAGAGTCTGTGATATATATGTATAAGCCAGAGACTCAGACCTACCGATATGAACATGTATGTACCATTGAATGAGAAATATATATAAAGGAGATATAAGGGTTATGATATACATGTATGTGTGTTATGAATGCTTTACTCTACTTAAATTGTACCACATAACAAATTTCCTTAATGTTTATTCATGTTTCTCTCATTTTTTGACTGGGGTATAAACTAGACTTAGAGACTTGACTGAGGACTAGATCTCTGGATTGATATCCCTCTCATTTCTTGCCAACAAAATGTTTTTGTGATTTTTTATAGGCCAATTGGATAATGTATCTGCAAGTGAATTTTCTTCTCTAAATCAATGATAATGTTCAAAATAATCCAACTTTTCTAATAAGGCCCAAACTAGTTCCACCAGGGAAATTAGTTTCTAGGAGTTAAGTTGTTTCTTCTTTAAAGCATTAATCACAATCATAGTCACCTTCTCTCACCACCTTATGAAAACCCTTCTCTATAGAAAGCCTTAGACCCAAATGAAGAGCTTAGATTTTAGTTTCATTGTTTGAGCCAAACATAAGGTTTTTTTAGAAGTAGCTAGAAACAATCTTCCCTTTGAATATCTAAAAACACATCCTACACCTGATTCACTTGGGTTTCCTATGGAAGCTCTGTCAAAATTTAGTTTTATTAAATAATCTAAACATGGAGTCCATTTGACATTTCTTCTTATATGAATAGACTCTTTATCTTTGATACCCCATGATTAGGAGGAACTTTCAAGAACAGCCATTTCTTTAAGATCCCATAACCCCAAGATAAAAAAAATCTATTAGTCTAAGAGAATTGAGTTACTAAAGACATGACTTTTTCTGATACAACTATCTCTAATGTATTTATCACTCTTTCTAGTGAATTTGTGACCTCTTTAAAGTTTCTAGAATTTCTTTCCCTCCAAATATGCTAGATAACCATAGAAGGTAAAACACTCCAAATGAAACCAAATGTAGAATTATTATATAGATCAGGCTATCTTGAGAATAGTTGTAATAGAGAATTAGGGAAGGAACAATTAAAATTAAGTATTCTCTATACCCAGTACCAAACTTTTGAAGAAAATTCACAATGGAGAAAAAATGATCTACAGATTTAGAGTCATTGTGGAAGGAGCATTTCAAGTCTAAAACTATACCAAATTTGAGTAATCTTTCCCTTTTTATTCTATGTAGCCATCCAAGCAAAAGACCTATCCTTGGGTAAACAAGCTTTATCCCAAAAAAATCAACTAATCCATAAGTGCTTAGACTCTTGGGACACCCTACTAAAATATTCTAATTTCATTGAGTAAGACCCAGATTCATCTCCCATCGATTTGAGCTCATCTTCCCTATTTGAAAAGGAAATTTTCCTCTTTGAAAGAATTTCTTTAAGTATCACTTTTTGGTTTGCTGGAAAAGAGCATTGAGAAAAATCTTTCTAACAAACTATAATAGAGCTACGATCCCTATAAATCTCAAAATAGTCTTCAACTTTACTTCCCCATTCTACAATCAAGAAATCTCTGGGCTCATTCAAATCTATTCTTTTATCTAGCCTTTCATACCCATTCCATGTATCCAGACAAAATATATCTCTCTTACCATTTCTTACTATCCATGACAAATTAGAGGTGATGATGTTTCTGCATATAACAATAAAGTTCCACATTGGAGAGCTCAAGGGAGGATTTGAAATGCTGAAATTTTGACTACTCTCCTTCGAATCTAAATATTTTGATTACAATATTTTACACCATTTTGTAGTAGGATAAGAATATAGCTTCCAAGCTAATTTTTCTCCCAATTCCAAGTTTTGAATATTCAAATCCCTAATACCTTCTCCCCCTCCTAATTTTGTTCTTTAGAATTTGTCCTAGGATAGAAGAGGCAATTTATTTCTCTCACCTTTCCCATTCCAAAGAAAGGTTCTTAAAATATTTTTGATATCTTCTATTACTTTAATCAGTATAGGGAGATGAGACATCATATAAACTAGAATAGTAGATAACACAACTTTAATAAGAATAATTCTTCCTGCAAAGGATAACCACTTACTTTTCCAACTGGCTAGTTTAGAATGGATAGAAGAAAGAACTCTATCCCAGAATTTTAATTTGTTTTTACCAAAGAATATTGGAATACCAAAATAAACACTATGTAATGAATCTCTCTTGAAGTATAGCAATTTAGGAATTCTTCCCATGATTATAGGAGGTGTGTTTAAAAAGAATATTTTTGGTTTTTTGTTATTAACTGTGTACCCTAAGACCAAACAATAATACTTTAGAGTTTTTTTTAATACTAGAAGCCTCTTCAAAGTTATAAAGACAAAAAGGTAGGGTGCCATTTGCAAATAGGCAATGTGAAATTTGTTTTGCATTCTCAACAACTTTAATTCCCTTTCAATAACTGTTAGATTGTTAAAAATTTGGAGGTAAAATCTATTAATTATTGATGTGGTAGAGGGCAACCCCATGATGTTTAAACCTTGGTTTTTGGCACTACAGGTAAGAAGGCCCACCATTTCACCATAGAGTCTCCTTATGTAAGGTCTATCAATTGTTAACGAGATAGAGGGTAACCCCGTGAGGTTTGAACCTTGGTTGTTGGAATTCATTTACTATAGGTTGTCCACACACATGCATAGTTTTGCCTCTATCTAAGTTAGAAAAAAGGTCAGTTTTGTAAATCCTTTGCTGGACCAACTAGTATCATATGGGTTGAAAAAAAACATATTTAAAAACTAGACTCATAATTATACATTTCATTTTTTTACACCATGTTTATAATACATCTATAAGATATTTGAATCATTGCCTTATATTTTCAAAAATGATGCTTACCTCTTTGTGCACCATGGAAGGTGAAGAATTTAGTTCAAGACATTTAATTCCTTTCATCTGAAGAAATATTACATTAAGAAAATCTCAAAAAAGTCATAAAAGCATACAAATTTTTAAAAATCAAATAAATTTAAAAATTTATAAAATTTGTAAGAAAATCAAAATAAAAAACATGCATTTTCATTGTATTCACCTTGCACTTTGTTCATGGCATCCTCTTGTAATATTTCTCTTAGAAATAAGTCTTAAGGTTGTTTGGTATAGGTTGTACTTCTAAACCCTAGAGATTGCTTAAAATCATTATTATCCATTTTTTCCCTTTTAAATTCCCAAAGAGTTTAGACAAAGTCAAGATTTTAGCTTTATATTGATCCTAGTCTTAATGATTCATGTTTTCAAGTCTATGCATAACAAGTACATAAACCTATAGTACCTAATAAAATCTTGCATACAAACCTACCATAATCCTCCTTAGTGAGAGGGAAGTCCTACAGGGTAGTGAACATTGTCGGTCATGCCTATCCTCTTATTCATCTTGGACAAAAGCGTTAGGGGGATCATAACTCCGTAAAGAAATAAAAAAAATACAAAAAAATCAGAAAGAGATACAAATAAAGAAAAAAAAGAAAAATAAAAAGAGAGGATTGCTAATGTCCATACTCTCTAGTGGAGATAATTGTAATACCAAATATATGATGGTGGCATCTATCAAAGAAAATTAAAAAAAGAGAGGTACAAAGCACACACACACACACACACACACACACACACACACACACACACACACACACACACACACACACACACACACACACACACACACACTAGTTGGGCAAAACCAAGAGTCTAGCAATCTTTTAGGGCCATCTTATGCTTTGTGTCCCTTCTTTTACCCTAGGTCTAACTTGTTGTTCATCTCTGATCTAAGTCTATAAGGTGTTAATAAAGTTTGTTCCTTGTCTAAGTGGAAAGCTAGTTAAAGTGTTTTATCTAGATAAGGATCAATGTTTAGCCCTTTGTAAAACTAAGTTTCAAAGTTGTTCCATCTCTATCCCACTCCCACTTGATTCCTTTATTCTATCTTGAACAACTTAGTAGCTCATCCTATGCTAGGTTAACTTGCAATCCCCTAAGTCAAAAATCCTACTTCAGAGCATTCACATTGTTTATTCCATTTGCATACATACAAAACAATTAAATATGCCATTATAAGATTCATAGCACTTATAACATAGTACTTTGCATTTCATATAGGTGTTTTTCATCCATACATGTTCATAATGTATCTCATTCATATTTTAGAAGAAGAAAAAAATAGCATCATCATAGTACTATGATCCATATCTGAATCATAGAGCATATAAATAATAAATATAAACCATACATGTGTTCAAGAGATTGAAAAAGTACAATAAATCAACTACAACCAAACTGGTGCAATCACAGTTGAAGGATTCATAGAATGAACTATCCAAACCATGCAGCTAGAGTAAACACAATGGAAACAACACAAATGTAGAATGTAATAGAAGATTCAAATGTTCAATATATCATATATTCAGAATGCTTTTATGTTGGCAACATGTGGGCTACAATTCAAAGGGCTCATAGGCTGCTTTCCAAGTTACAACTGATATAAAAGATATGACATTAAAGTGTCTTCCCAAAAAGAATCTAACTATCTATCTTATGAAATCCACTAACTTGCTTCTTAATTCATCTAAGAGATCTATATATATATATATATATATATATATATATATATATATATATATATATCATCTCCAAACTCAAAGAATCCCCCGTGTCAGCCAAGAAAGGTTACAAACTCTAATGAAGGAATGTAACGTGTAGAAACCAATAGGTCGGCCTTAAACAATTGGTAATGCCCTACAATTACATGAAACTTGGTGTGGACCTCAAGGAAGGTTTGTCTAATCCATATGTACCATGTATGATGTGTCATTAGGCTTCACAAGTCATAGAACTACTCTACAAACCTTCTTCTTCAATTGACTGTCTGAATGCTCTATTCTATGAAAGTTGATGATCTTTTGATAGTGATAACTTTTAGTAGACAAGTTCAAATGACCTAAAATTTGGCTATGATGTAGATGATGATATGTAGATGCTAAGTCCTACTCTATGAGATCTGATATGAAGATATGGGGAAGTGTGGTACAAAATACTGAGATTGCAATTGATTGAACTGAACTGAAAATGAAAGAAAAGAAAGAATGCAAATGTTTTTTAGTTGATGTAAGATTGCTCTGCAACCTAGGATGCTCTTGCATTAGACACATAGGGTTTCTAAGAAAGTGATTCCCTCACTTTTCTAGGGCTAAAGGAAAACCAAGGTAGTCTACCTCATCCTAAGAAATCCAAGTTGAGCCTTCTTCCAGTTTGGCTTTCCACTTCACTAGATATTCTTTGTATTCCTTGCTTTTGGTACTTGTTGGTGATTGTTTTGATGCAATCATAACAATAAGTTAAAATTCACATATAATGAACTGAAACTATACTTGAAAGATAAGAAAGAATCACTTAAGATTCAATTAATCCCAAGTCTACAATGGTTCGGTTGGTCAAATTCAATTGGTCAATGTGAAGCTGTAATGTTCAAGGGGCCTTACGTAGTTTAGGGTTTCTTTGTAGTTTACTAGACTAAGATTATGCAAAAGGTCATAGATATCAACAAGTATTTTGTTCATTTGCATACAAGTGTTACTGTGCTGTAAATTTTAGATGGTTTCCTTGAATTATTGCAGCTTTCTCCTTTATACACTTATGAAAACTATCTACCTTAAACTCTGTTATGCATGCTTCTTCAAATTTGAGACAACTTCCTTTAGATTTCTACGTTTTCAGCTAAATATTTTAGATGGGTTGGGAAAAGTTAGAAAGATCTAATCTACACCTCATTTACTCTACCGAAGGATCTAATTGTTCTGTTATGCACTATGTAAATCCTACAGTAATTTGATCAAATCCATAGTAAAAACCTTAAATGCAAGTTCTGAGCATTTTCACAAACATACATTTAAAATTGCAAGCTCTCAAAGAAAATATTTCAAAACACAAAGAAGAGTAGGAGAACACTTAGAAGATAGATGCAGAACTCCAGATTCTATTGTATTAGAAACAAATAGTCATACATGATTTACAATGTTGGAATGACTCTTAGTTTCATTGATCAAACTACAGAGAACTTACAAGCTTTACAGATACAGTAAGGAAGCCAGACATTCCACGCACACCTTACTACAGACAAACAGGTGACCTCCTTCTTCTACTTCTAATCTAAACTAAGCTAACTTGCTGTGTTTTCCTAAAATCCCTGTTGTAGCCCCTGTTGTAAAATCCCTGTTGTAAAGTATTACAGTGCAAAGAGGCACAATATAAAGACTTTCTGATTGTCCTCACTACAGCAAAAAACCTAACTAAACCCTTGGTTCAAACCCCTGGTTACAACAATAAATGCAGGTGAACCAGTTCTCTAAAATATCTCTGAGCAGTGTCAAATCTGGGCGAAATATTGCCCCTTCTGAGAAGCTTTAGCAGCTCAGCAATAACTTTTGTTTGTCTGTTGCAGTAATACTCTCAGCTGCAACCTTGTCCTCCATTTGAATGGCCTTGACTTCTTTGCACTTGATCTTTATCTTCCTACTCCTGAGATTAGATTTTCTTCCTTCATGATGTCACTGTGATCAAGCTCTAGCTACTTCCTCAACTGCGAGCCTGTAAAACAAGGCAAGCAATAAGTACCATATTTATCAAATGAACAACAGGAAACTAAAATATCTATTTAAATCAAGGTGACTGTGCAAAAAATGTGGGAATCGGGTCCAAAATCAGCAGAAACCGCGTTCAAAATGCACACAGACACTCAAAATGTCATGGGTCAACCATCGCTGACTAGAAAAATGCTACGGGTGCCAAAAAATGCGTTTAAAATTCCATCGCTTTCCATTTCCCACCCATCGGCATGAAACTGTCCATCGGCGTGTCCAAAAATCAATTGGCCGATGCTCATTGCTTGGCCAATGGCCTTTTGTTTTGTTCCATTGGCGAGAGTCCTACCAATATAGCCTTATCGGCTTGCATTTTCTTTCTCATCGGTGAGAGATTCACCATCGGCAAACTCCAAATTCCTTGCTTCGATCACCATGGTTTCACCGATGCCGCCACTATCGGCGTGACTCTTGCTGACAAACCTCTTCGGTGTGACTCTTACCAACAAACCTCCACATCATCTACCTTACTTCCATCGACTTGACCTTGCCTATCGGCAAAGGTCCAAACGCTCGCACCGATTGTCATTATCATACCGATAGCCTCCTTATCGGAGTGAGATCCTCCATCGGCATGAGCTAAAAAAACATACGCCGATCCATATTGCTTGGCCGATGACCCTTTTCGGTTTCCATCGGCAAGGGCCAAAACAAAATGGCCGACAGTAATAGTTATACCGATGGCAAAAGGACATCAGGGAGATCATAGCCTTCGGCGAGAGAAATTCAAACTCCACCGATACCAAATGTTACGCCGATGACTAAGTCATCGGGGAGAGACACAGCCTCGGCAAGACCAAAATCACAAAGCCTTGAACCATTGAACCATCGAAAAAAGGGTTCAAGTGGATGGTTCAAAGCGGTGGTTCAAGGATACATCCCCTACACAAGGACTTGCATGACATGACTTGTTAGAAGAAAAAATGAACTTTGAACCTTGAACCATTGAACCATTGAAAAAAGGTTCAAGTGGATGGTTCAATGCGGCGGTTCAAAGACAATATTCAAAACAACAGTTTGCTTTTTGAGACACTTTGGATATATTGAGCCATTGAACCCCGAACCATTGAAAAAAGGTTCAAGAGGATGGTTCAAAGCGCAGGTTTGAACCTTAAAAACTTTGCCAATGAATAAATAATGGCGACCCAAAAAGGCGACAAAGTGCGCCTATGTACCCTCTTCTGCCAAACAGACAAATGCGATATACAGAGTGGAACCCAGACAAAATTCCCTTTAACCTGAAACCACCAAGTACAAATACTTCAAAATTTTAAACAAATGCAATCAAGGAAAAAGGCAAACAACTGACTGTTTATCATGCAAAACCTGATAGTACATTTTACCAAATTGATCATAACTTGTAAAATATAATAAATTTTAAGACAGTTCAAAAGGCAACCCTGGCTCATTTTTCACAAGGAATCCAACCACATCATGCATTGGTACTAAAAAATGCAATTTTCTATCTTTTTAACAAGGTTTACAAATTTGACTCCCCTTTTCCCTTACCACCAAACAGAACAACACAAGCAGAAGTAATAGCAAAGCAACAGCAGGGGTCCTCATTTTGCTAAGGAGCAAAATGGGGCATGTTGTGAACATCACAATAGTACTGTGTCCAACTTTGTTGTCCAAGATGTCCTCTATCAACTCCAATTGTTGCTGTGGTAACTGATTCTCCAAAACATCTTCTATGCTATCACTTGATTCTTCTTCATGATACTGATATAGGTCTGCAATGTTGAATATAGGTGATATACCCAATGTCTCCGATGGCTCCACTTCATATACATTTCTTGAATCAAACTTCTTGAGTATCTTACATGGTCCAAACTTCTTCATCTTCAACTTGTTATATGTCCCTATTGGAAATCTCTCCTTTCTCAGATATACATTACTTCATCACCAACTAAAAATTCTTTGTATCTCCTCTTCTCATCTGCTTTCTCCTTATACTTTCTATTCATCTCCTCCAAATGCTTCTTGACCTAATTATGCACCATCTCCATATACATTGCTAATACTTTTGCCTCTGCACTTCTCTTATTCTCCATATTGATGTCTCTCAACTTTGCAACTCCTTTAGGTTTTATTCTAGTCACAATCTCAAATGGTGTCTTCTCTGTACTCCTATTCACTAAATTACTATATGCAAACTCTACTTGTGGTAGAATTAGATCACAATTTCCTTCCTTATCTCCCATCAAACATCTCAACAAGTTACCCAAACTCCTATTTACCACTTCCATTTGTTCATCTATCTATGGATGAAATGTTGAACTGAACTTTAGGTCTATCTTCATTTTCTTCCACAATGTCCTCCAAAAGTATCCAATGAATCTTGTATCTTTGTCTAAAATTATTCTCTTAGGTAATCCATGCAATCTCACAATCTCCTTAAAAAATAGGTCAACAACATGCACTGCATCATTTGTCTTCTTACAAGGTATGAAATGTGACATCTTTGAAAATCTATCCACCACTACAAATATAGAAGCATGTCCTCTTTGTGTTCTTGGCAATCCTAATATGAAATCCATGCTTATATCTTCCAAAGGTCTCTCCGTTAATGTCAAAGATTTATATATACCATTATTCTAACTACTCCCTTTTGCAACTTGACATACTCTACAACTTTGCACAAACTTCCATATCCTTATATATCTGAGGCTAAAAATAATGTTCACTTACCAAAACCACTATCTTGTCAATTCCAAAATGTCTTGCTAATCCACCACTATGCTTCTTCTTGATCAAATTCTCTCTCATTGAACTCCTAGGTATATACATTTGATTTCCCTTAAAAAACATATACTCTTGAATGAAATAATCTAACAACTTACTTCTATCTGTCATAACAGGTTCCTTGCATGATTTCCATGGTTCTACAAAATCAAGATCTTCTTCATACATGTGCTTCAATTCCTCAAAACCTAATACTTCAACTCTCATCTTTGTCATCAAATTCCTTCTTCTACTCAATCTCTCCAGGTTTAGCTTAGTCACCATCTCTTCTAAAACTAAATTATTAGTATTACCACTATCAATGATCATTTTACAACATTTACCTCCTGACATGCATCTAGTTTGGAACAAATTTTTCCTCTGCGGTGGTTCCTCAGTTGTTTCTACTTAAAATAAAGCTCTACTCATCACTAATGATTCTCCTTTCTTGGGATTTCCAACTAAATTAGGTGATCCAACAAGTTCTTCTTCTACATAAGTTGTTCTTGCATTGTTCTCTATCTTCTTACTTGTACTTCCTTGATGACTTTCAAATGTTGTATGTCCTGTTGCAAGTATGTGCTTACCAATGTTGTCATTGATGTTAACATATCTGTGTTGTCATTGGTGTCAATTGTGCTCTTGTTTTGATGCTTAATTGTTTTGAGTTAGTTTCATTGTATTGGCTTACATACATGTTGAAGATAATGAGAAAGTGTTTTAGATATTGAGTCTCTAGGTGCTTTTGAGAAAATTTGCTCTCCTAGAGGAAATGGTGTGCTGCAGATTTTCTTGGTTTGTAGAAGTATAGTGTAGTTTTTTTCTCCACATATCCTGTATACTAAATATCTTTGTCTTTTGATTGGAAGTTATGTTAAAGGATGTCTTTAGTTTCTATGTTTCAAGTTTGAGCCTTTGTTGTGAAGATTTGAGCGAGTTTTGTTCACTAGAGTAAAAACTATTTTTCTATATACTTAATCATGACAGGGAGAATGTATTCTGCTCTGCATTTCTCCAAATTTAAGTTTTATAGTTTGCAGTTCTGGAATTAAGTTTGTAATGATGTTATTTTCCTTCAGTTCAAATGGTTCATGATTTGTTGGTCTGAAAGCCATTTTTTTGTTATGATAGTGGCTGACAGTGATGTTCAAGTGCTCTAGTTTGAAAAATCTTATGGATAGAGTGTTTAGAGGTTGTGCAGATGTTCTTGGTGATTGTAACATGCTTATGGATGTCTCTAGATCATGTCCCTACATTTTGATTGCTCACAAAGTGTAATCTAGATCGTGCATGAAGCATGTTATTAAAGGTCTTAGTGTTAACATCATTTTTGGCTGACTTGGTTGTTTTCACTACTTGTGATTATATTTTGGAGTTTGCGATAGCGTGTTGTTGTGTGGAAGATTGCATTTGAGTCCCAACTAAGGAGTGGCTTGGTCCATATTAATTCTTTCTTTTTCATTAATCTATTTAGGTCCAAACCTATTCTAATGTATGTATGTTTGCCAACCTTGGAGATTGTTCCAATGGTTGATGATTGTAATGCTAACCTTGATGATCATTCCAAGGTTGATTAATTGTATAAATACTTGTAATGAAGTCATGAAAAATGTGTCCAAGTGTGAAGATGAGATGATAAGTGTGAAGTGAAAAAGTAGAGTAGAGTAGAGGAGTTTTATTACGCTTCAATGGAACTGAACCTTGGCATAATGTAGATGCTACTATCTTAGTTCACCAACTTCTAGCAGTGAGCCCCTTCTTTTGGCATTGAGACTTTTCATTTGATCAATGAGCTATGGGTAGTGAGCCCTAAGGAAGTGAGCCTCTGATTTTTAGTATTGTTATTACATATTATATTGTGAGCTAACACTCACCATGGTTTTTCCCTACTTAGGGTTTTCCACGTAAAAAATATGGTGTCTCATATGTCTCATGTGTGATTGTGCTTAAGTTTTTGATTTCATACTTTCATGGTAAAATCATAATAATAGTGATTAAGAGATTGATGTGTTGATGTTTATAAGAAGTTAAGTTTTTGGTGACAACTAATTCACCCCCACTCTCAGTTGTCTTGCACATTTCAACAATTGGTATCAAAGTAGTAGTTTGCAAGTATGTACAGAGGAAGAAAAGTGATGTCCTTTACCATTGATGTCAAAGGAGGAGAGAAATTCATGTGAAAAACAAAGGGGGAGAAAGAGTTCAGATGTGTAAAGAGAAAGGGAGAGAAACTAATCAATGCAAAATCTTGTCTTGATGGTTCTTATAGTTTTTCACATCAATGTTGCCATCAATGACAAAGGGGGAGATTGTTACAAGTATGTGCTTACCAGTGTTGTCATTGATGTCAACATATCTATGTTGTCATTGGTGTCAACTATGCTCTTGTTTTGATGCTTAATTGTGTTGAGTTAGTTACTTTGTATTGGCTTACATAAGTTTTTAAGATAATGACAAAGTGTTTTGGATATTGAGTCTCCATGTGCTTTTGATAAAATTTACTCTCCTAGTGGAAACAGTGTGTTGCAGAGTTTTCTGGCTTGCAGAAGTATAGTGTAATGTTTTACTTCACATATTTTGTATACTAAATATCTTTGTACATGGATTGGAAGTTATGTTAAAGGATGTCTGTAGTTGCTATGTTTCAAGTTTGAGCCTCTAGTGTGAAGATTTGAGCGAGTTATGTTCACTAGAGTAAAAACTTTTTTATGTATAATTAATGATGACATGGAGAATGTATTCTACTCTATATTTCTTCGCATTTAAGTTTTATGGTCTGTAGTTCTAGAATTAAGTTTGTAATGATGTTATGTGCGTTTAGTTCAAATGGTTCATGATTTGGTGGTCTACAAGTGATCTTTTCATTATGACAGTGGTCGATTGTGATATTCAAGTGCTCTAGTTTGAAGAATCTTATGGATAAAGTGTTTAGAGGTTGTCTAGATGTTCTTGGTGATTGTAACGTGATTGTGGATGTCTCTAGATTGTGTTCCTACATTTTGATTGGTCTGCAAAGTGTAATCCAGATCGTGCATGAAGCGTGTTCTTAAAGGTCTTAGTGTTAACATCAGTTTTGGATAACTTGGTTATTTTCACTACTCGCGATTATACTGTGGAGTTTGTGATAGCGTGTTGTTGCGTGGAAGATTGCATTTGAGTCCCAGCTAAGGAGTGGTTTGGTCTGCATTCATTCTTTCTCTTTCATTAATCTAGTTAAAGGTCTAGACCTATTCTAATGTATGTATGTTTGCCAACATTGGAGATTGTTCCAATGGTTGATGATTGTAATGCCGACCTTGATGATCATTCTAAGGTTGATGAATTATATAAATACTTGTAATGAAGTCATGAAAAATGTATCCAAGTGTGAAGATGAGAAGATAAGTGTGAAGTGAAAAAGTAGAGTAGAGCAGAGGAGTTTTATTGCACTTCAATAGAAATGAACCTTGGCATAATGTAGATGCTACTATCTTAGTTCACCAACTTCTAGCAGTGAACCCTTTTGGTAGTGAGCCCCTTCTTTTGGTAGTGATCCTTTGCAATTGAGCAATGAGCTTTGAGTAGTGAGCCTTAAGGCAGTGAGCCTCTAATTTTTGGTATTGTTATTACATATTATATTGTGAGCTAACATTCACCATGGTTTTTCCCTACTTAGGGATTTCCACGTAAATAATCTAATGTCTCATGTGTTGAATGTGTGATTGTGCTTAATTTTCCAATTTCATGCTTTTATGGTTAAATCATAATAACAGTGATTAAGTGATTAATGTGTTGATGTTTATAAGAAGTTACGTTTTTGGTGACAACCGATTCACCCCCCTCTCAATTGTCTTGCACATTTCAACATGTCCTTCACCTCCACACTTAAAACAAGTTCCTTTGAATGTTCTCTTATCAAACATTCTTTCATATCTCCTATATCCTTCATTGCGGTAAGAATTATGATTTCGTATTTGGTAGAAATTTATGTCATCTCTCTAGTATGAGCTATTATCTCTATCCTTCTTCTTCAATGGACTACTCTCTTTGTTTTTCTCTACACATGATCTTTCTCTTCTTGAATATGTTCTACCTCTTTAAAATTTACCTCCTCTACCTCTTTGTCTTTGCTCATGCTTCTTGTCCAATTTGTCTTCAACATTCAGTGCAAATTGATATGCTTCTTCTATTGTTGTCATCCTTACTAGACTTAGTTCTTCTTGAATGTTCAACCTCAATCCATTTATGTATCTTTCCACTTTCTCCTTGCTTGTTTCACTATGTCTAGTCCTTATTACCATCTTATGAAATTCTTTAATATACTCCTTCACAGATTTATCCTTTTTTTTAGGTTTTGTAATCTCTTCAACAATTCCAACTCATAGTCAGTAGGTATAAACTAATTTTTCAACTTTGTCACCATTCTATCCCAATTTATGATATTTTCTTTTCCTCTTCTATTCCTATCCAATTGAACTTATTTCCACCAAATAGCAACATGTCCTTTCAACTTAGTCTTTGCAAATCTCACTTTCTTTGGGTCTTCAATTTCTTCATATTCAAAGTATTTCTCCAAGTCATTTATCTAGTCAATCAATTCCCCCAAATTCAAATTTTTAGTATAGTTCGATACATCCACTCTAGGTCTCTTTCTGATATTTGAAATATCTTTCAACATCTTTACTTGATCTGATTCTTCTTCTTCTATGGTTTCTTCATTTTGATCAGCAAATTGAAATTATTCATCATCACTTTCAGCATCATATCTAGGATTTAGTCCTGTTCTTCTATCTTCTTCTACAACATCCAATCTAACTTTCATTATCTTCATCATCTCCATCATTTCTTCCATTCTTCTAGCAATAACGCCCATAGCAGGCATCATCCTTGGTGGCACCTCTTCTTAGGATCAGGTGCAACTGCCTCAATTTTGGCAGTCTAACTACAAGGTAGCAACTGCCTCGCAATCAACACTCTATTGAAAAACACAAGTAGACTACCTTAAGTCAGTGATTGGTTCACCACAAGATCTTCTAAAATGCCTTCACTTCCCAAAGGATTCAAAACTTCACTCTGATATCACATGGTGTAGTCACGGTCAGAGGGTTCACAGAATGAACTGTCCAAACCATTTGCTAGAGTAAACACAATAGAAACAACAAAAATGTAGAATGAAATGGAAGATTCAAATGCTCAATATATCATATATTCAGAATGCTTACATGCCAACAACATGCGGGCTATAATTCAAAGGGCTCATAGGCTTACTTTCCAGGTTACAACTAACATATAAGATATGGCATTGAACTGCCTGTCTAAAAAGAATATAGCTATCTATCTTATGAAATCCACTAAATCACTTCCTAATGGATCTAAGAGATCTATATATATCATCTCCAAGCTCAAAGAATCCCCTGCATTGGCCAAGAAAGTTTACAAACTCCAATGAAGCAATGTAATGTGTAGAAACCAATAGGTCAACCTTAAATAATTGGTAATGCTTTACAATTGCATGAAACTTTGTGTGGACCTCAAGGAAGGTATATCTAATCTATATGTGTCATGTATGATGTGTCATTAGGCTGTGCAAGCCATGGAAGTGCTTTGCAAACCTTCTCCTTCAACTAACTATATGAATGCTTTGCTATGTGAAAGGTGATGATCTTCTAATAGTGATAACTTTTAGTAAAGAAGTCCAAATGACCTAAAATTTGGATATGATGTAGATGATTATATGTAGATTTTAATTCCTACTCTGTGAGCTTTGATATGAAGATACAGTCAAATACAGTATAAAATGCTAAAACTGCAACTTACTGAACTGAACTAAAAATGAAAGAAAAGAAAGAATGCAAATGTTTTTATGGTTGATGCAAGATTACTCTACAACCTAGGATGCTCCTACATCACATACATAGAGTTCAACTAATTAGGGTCACTGCAATAAGTGCATATCAATGCTTGAGTACATGGCACTCCATCGACAAAGTTCAAAAAGCTAAAACCCTGCACTTACATGTGTGAATATCCCCATGCAAGGGGGCAAGTAAATAATCTCAATAAAGTTAGGTCTCTCTAGGACGTCAAGGATGTCTTTGACCTATGGAACCATTTTGGCTCCTACTCCATACTCTCTTCTAGCTATCTACTACATATGAAACTCTGAGTCTTATGAGTGTGAGAAGGGACCTAACTAGGAAATCATTAATGCTATAGTCCTACTATTAGAGTCCATGAAAGAGTAGAAGTCCATCTAGCTCCCCAGGCTAGTTATCTCTCAAAGTAAGGCAACTTTAGTCTCTAGTGTACTAATTTTGGCCCTCTTGGAAGAAACATCTTGGCTAACATGATAAGTAGGAGCTAGAATAACTATGTGCCAACCATGATGCAAAGGCATCACAAGAAACAACAAAAACTTAACAGAATAGAAAATAAACTAATAGCACAGAGGTCATTCCACTGATTTCAAAGAAATCCACCAGTGGAATGACCCCAAATGATATCCCCTGCAGTTACACCAGAACACAAACTACTTTTATTCCTTCACAGAATTGATTTACAATCTTTCTCTCTATATCATCTATCTATCTATGCTCGAATCAATCTGAGCTGCTCTATTTAACTACACAACAGCGGTAGTACAGACTTGTCTCCAAGTAGCTGGGAGATGTAATGGCCTAACCAACTAACAACTGTCTAACAAACTATCTAAAAATAGCAAAGCATGGTCAACCTAGACCTTATTACATTTAATGTCCGTTTAGGACTTCATTGAAAACATAAAAATAAACTTTAAAACAGCTAATGCCTCATGGAGGCTACTGTAGATTGGGTGCCTCCACACCATACTCCCCAAGTTGAAAAAACTCTTGTCCCAAGAGTTATGAGGTCTGCTGCAAACAACTTCATTATGTCTTCAACCTTGACTTGATGCCTCCGCTGTTTCCTCTTTATCCTCCAACGGTGACTCCTATCAATGGAGTTTGACTGACTGCCTCCAAATTGCACCTCTATCATCTAAATTCCACTCCTCCCTGCTACACCAACACTCTTGTCTCTCACCTAGGAGTCCTCTCTTGCCTCTTTCCCCAAGACTTTTGGTGACAACCAATGGACCATCTCCTCTGGCCCTCTTGACAGACCTTCCTGCTCGTCTACTGTAGCGAGTGAACTTGTAACTGCTCATCCCAAAATCCTGGTGTAGATTGCCTCCTTCAGCGCTCTATCTACACACTCAGAATATTCTAAGCTCTGATACCAATTTGATGCAAAGGCATCACAGGAAACAACGAAAACTTAACAGAATAGAAAATAAACTAATAGCACGGAGGTCATTCCACTGATTTCAAAGAAATCCACCAGTGGAATGACCCCAAATGATATCCCCTGCGGTTACACCAGAACACAAACTACTTTTATTCCTTCACAGAATTGATTTACAATCTTTCTCTCTATATCATCTATCTATCTATGCTCGAATCAATCTAAGCTGCTCTATTTAACTACACAATAGCGGTAGTACAGACTTGTCTCCAAGCGACTGGGAGATGTAATGGCCTAACCAACTAACAACTGTCTAACAAACTATCTAAAAATAGCAAAGCATGGTCAACTCAGACCTTATTACATTTAATGTCCATTTAGGACTTCATTGAAAACATAAAAATAAACTTTAAAACAACTAATGCCTCATGGAGGCTACTATAGATGATGAAGGGGGTAAATCACAAAACACACAATAAAAAATATTAAACACAACAAATAGAACTTTCTTTTATTGAACTGGGCAACTCATTATATTATAGAAGCTCAATTACAATCAGAGGATGAATCCTCTACTGGCTACAACACATTACAGCTTTCCCAACCTCAAGACTCTAGAATCTTTAGCCTTCTATAACCCCAAATCAACTAGGGTTTCTAGTTTCCCCCCTATTCTAGACTCTACACTAGCCCCCCTTAACTCTACTACTGCCCAGGGTTCCCAAAATAGTCATAAATAGCACTTTTTGGTGGCCTCCAGCTAAATTTCAAAATTTGCAACTCCCTCCAAAAGTAGGTCAACTTCCGGGAAGCATAACTTTTGATCTGGGTGTCCGATTGACAAACCGTTTTAAGCGCCAGAAAGCTTGCGATGTGAACTATCATGTCAAAAATTTGTAAATGGATTTCCATCAACTTTTCAAGATGTTATGAGAAGTTTTAGTGCCTCATATCTCGTTCTGTAAATATTCAGGGGCTTTTCAGAAAACAAAAACTTTAATATCTTTTAGCTCACAAATGATCTTTGCCTAATTCCTTCGCCAAAGGTCTTATATTTCTGTTATGTAACTTTTTGGAAGTTTTTGCTTCATTATGTGCCCAAATGCAAACTTTCTAAAAATAGCAGGTACACTTTCCTAAATAGGCAGGTCGCTATTTTTAGCAGTTTTGGAAAAAATGAAAGTCCTACATTATTATTTTGGATATTATGGAACCAAAAACACTAATTATGGGAAGAAATGAGAACAACTACAATGGTTTTGAATTAACTTCTTTTTGGGTGATGCAAGATTGCCCTTACGCCTCTGGATGCTCCTGCATCAATAAATTGGGTGCCTCCGCACCAAACTAGCTAAAGAGGGAACCTGAGCATCAAATAATAGAAGCTCTCTAGTTCATCCTATGAAAGGGGTCAGCACAACTAATGAATTATTTAAGAATAGATCCCTCCATCCATTAGTAATGCTTGTGCGAATTCACAAAGAGAAGAGAGCATTAGTTTAAGAGTTAGAGCCAAACATTTTTTAAAGAAATAAGTGTGAGAAAGAAAGGAGTAGGTTAGTTTAGTAATTAAGAGGATCTCCTAGCTTCCATGAGTGTTCACCAAGTCTCATATCCTCCTCTACCATCTCTAAGAAAGGAACCTATCCATGTCTAGTTGGGGCTTTTACTGGTACTACCTCCTCATCCTTAGGAGTCTCCTCCTCCCTTCTTGATGTTATCTCACCATGCTCTTCCTTAGGATCATAGTCATAATTTGTGCTATAATCAGCCTCAACCTCCTCTATAGTAGTAAGTCTCTGAGATCGATGAAGTCTCTCATTTAGAACCTAGCTCCCAGAATGGTGTCATAGTCAAAACATGAAGAACTAATGTAATCCCTAAGAGAGAATTGGTTTTTGCATCAACCATCTCTTGCACTAATCTATATCAAGGGGGCACTAGGGACAAGTCCTCTAAAATATCATCTCCTAGTTTTTGGAGTACTCATGCAATGTGGTGAGTCTCAACTAAACCATTTTTGTCTATCAAATCACTCACCTCTTGACAACAATCTTGGATAGTGCTATCACCTATTCATAACCCATCCAGATATGTATAGGGGTCCAAAATGAAATCTACATACATAAGCATACCCATAGATCATGTGGAACCATCAAAGTAACCATGTTATCCCCCATCACATAGTTCTTGGTAGCTTGGGATCCAAAAGGAGCATCTCTCTCTAAAATTGTATAACATGCTCAAGGATCCATGCCATAATAATTGATTGGTGGTAGAAGGCAAGTGCCCTCCATCATGAGATTTGATATAAATCCTATTAAACCAAAGAAAGAATATTAATCCCCTAAACAAAGATTTTTCCTTGCTTAAGTTGTTAAATGATTGGTGCCCAACACCAGCTAAACATAAGAGCCTTCTTGTCTCCTAACAAGTGAGAGGCAATCAAGATGATATAAACCTTTCACAACAGAAGAATAGTGAGTCTTAAAATTGAAGTGAGTTGAATCCCATGCCTATCTCCAAAACAAGTCTCTCCCATGATGGTAGCCCAAGCTAATCTTTCTCTCTTGAACTTACTCTCAAGAAGTGCAAGTCATTACCCTATGACAAGAACTCCTAGAATGTGATAGACATCATAGAAAGTGATAGTCCACTCTCTAGAAATAGAAGGAAATTATAATGTGTTCCAATTAGTATCCTAATAAGTTAGGATATCATAGCATATGTGGGACGATGGGTGAACAATCAAAATTTCTGCCACTCTTTCTAGCCTCATCCTCTACAAAATATAAATGGTTAGCAATCGATAATGCCTCAAGGGCATCCATATACCAAGCCTACTCATAGATATCATTCCATCAAATATAGGTGTCCTACCAAGGAAGAAAATGCCAAGTTAAATCAATGAGAACCCCAAAAATCATAAAAAGTAGAAAATAAAAAATTACAAATAAAAATCATAAAAATTACAAAACCACAAAATCAAATACATTTTTGAAAATTCATAATAAATAGAGAAGTTAGTGTTAAAATTGAGGAAAATTAGCAAATTCAAGCATTAAAAACATCAGTTTTCCCTTAGTTGCTAGCAATAAACTCTCTACTAGGGTCACCACTTTCACCTAACAAATCTCCTCAATGATCTAGGATGAAGTGCTAGGGTCACTTCAGAAACCTACCTTGGAAAAAGAGGTGACTCTATGCCATGCCCTTTAATTCTCTAGTGGGCCTATAAAATAGGAAAAACAAGTAGAAACAAAGAAACAAAAAAATGGAAAATGATAAACACCTAGAACCTAGACAAGGTATCATATACTACCTTCTAATTTCCTTTTTCTAACATCAAAAAATGTCCCCTTGGGGACTTTTCCTATTGGAAACAAGGCAAATAACTAAGAGGGGGGGTGAATCAGTTATCTCAAATATCTTAACTTTCTTTTCTCCTTTAATCATTAGTGCAACATCAAAACATATAAACATATATGATCATAAGAACAAAAATAAAATCATCACACATAACACAAGGATTTTTACGTGGAAAACCCTGTTAAGGGAAAAACCATGGGGTGACTAACCCAAGATTGTATTCTCTGTTAAAAGAATAAGTACAAAATGGCACTTGCCAATTAGGGCTCACTGCCTGAGCACACTACTCACAAGAGGCACACTACCTACAAGAGACTCATTGTCTACAGAACTTACAAAAGGTAATCAAGTGTTTGAACTAATGAGAGGCATCTACAAATGCTAGAGTTTAGTTCCAGTTAGGTACAATATACTGATCTGATACACTCCATTCTTCCTTTGCTCTAGTGTTGTTGCTCTGTCACATACCAGACTTGTATTGCTACTTCCACACTTGTCTCTGCTTTTCTTCACACTTTATTTCATCACATCTATACACACACACCTACATACTATAATCCATCTGGTATATATATCCGCATCAAGGATTTCAACAACTTTCTAGTTAGCAACCAGAATACTCAAGATATTTACAAATTACTAATCTACCAGTTGAATCCATGCTTGATTTGTGATACAGATCAAAAACATAGGCATTGAAGTCATCAATCATGTTAGCCAACAATGTATGATCCCTCAAATTGCTTTATCAACATCAATTACTCATCCAAATTGAAGTTTGATACTCTGCCAGTCAGTTCTTTCTCAGTCTGCTTTGCCTGTCTGGAATCCAACACTCAGATGCTCATATATTTTTCATGTTTTATCACTGGAGGCTAAATCTCTAGAATATAGTAGTCATGATACTCCTCTTGACTTGTCCAAGTCCGTAACTTGCTGATTTATACCATCTAAGAGATTTGGACCTAATTGTCAGACCTTTTTGCATACTCTATTCTTGATCACCAGACTAAAATAGTCTTCAATCTAACTTTCGGTAAAGGCATACTATGTATTGTGGATGTGTGGGATAGAATTTGTTGCCATCAATGAAAACACTTATGAAGACACATAGTGTCTTTTGCCAACAATCTCCCCCTTTGGCATTGATGGTAACACTTAGTGAAAAATGGCTAAGTGTCGCAGTAAACTCCCTCTTGGCTAATGCTCTGTCTTATGCACTATTTTACCAGAGTTCTCCCTTAGCTGGATTCCACATTTTTCACTACTTCTCACTCCCCCTTTGACATCAATGGCAAAGGGCGGAATCCACACACCAAAATTTGCAAAGATTAACCTATACATAGCTGCATATGTATATATGTATGTGTTATACTTACATATACTTGAGTATATCCACAAAAGTGGCCTTCAACTGTACAAATTTTGTTGCCCAGCTCTACTTCATCCTATCCAAAATGGAGATGTGACCACTCAACAAAAATGCATATGCTTCTACCCTTCTTAAATCTACCGGATCACTGGTTCGGGCTATGGTCTGAGCATCTGTTAAGGCCTCATGCATTGCCTCTAACTTAGGGATAATTATCCCTCTGAGTTCACTCATATTATTTATTATATTCTTCTTTTCTTTGTTTAGCCTCTTTACTTCATTTATAATGACAATACCTTGGCATTCCTGATTCATTAAGGATGTAGTGAGGGGATCAAAATTTTGAGATAAACTTGACAATTTACCTTCTCATTCTTTCACCTTCTTCTCAATATCCTCTGTCACTTAGGGCTAAGATAGACAAAATTTGTACATGTTCCCACCATCTTTAAGAGCATTTTCAAGTCTCTTTATCCAAATATCTAGGGTCCTCCTATCATTAGCAATGAGTCCATGTACTTCATTGAATCTTTTTCCCAAAAACTCCTTCTAGACCTTTGCTTCTGTTGATTTCTCTAAAGAATCAAAATGAGTGCTAATAGAATTTACTAGAGATTTCAAGTTACCGGATGGAGAGGCCGAAGGATCCTTTTGAAAAGATGGAATGCTCTTCTCTAGCATCTTGGATACAATCTCTAATAGCTCACAGTCTTCCATGTGAGATTTCAGAAGTTTTTCTTTTTCTTTGGCTTGAACAAAAGATATTATTTTCATTGTCTGGACCACAGAGAGAGAGTCAAAATTTAGTGGCACTTAAAATAGTTTAGGCTCATCTATCTCCATCATTTCTTTGTTCAAGAAGTTCTTTGTTGTCTCTACAATGTCTCTTGTTGGTGACTGAGTCTTATTTTCTTTTCAGATCTCAGAACTATCATCAAAGGTCTTCTCTACTTGTTTTTGATCTTTTCCCTTTAACTCCTCTTCTTGACTCACTTTCTCCTCATTTCTTCCTTCTCCTTCAGTTCCTGAATCTAGAATGTCTGTAGTGGGATCCAGAGGAGAGATGGTACCTATATTTATTGCTTCATGAACTTCCTCTTCTGAAATAGAGGAATCCAAGTCCTTAGACTTCTCTTCACCTATCTCTTTTGACCCTTCAACATTTTTGTTAGAAGATTCTTCATTGACTACATTTAATCCTTCAACATCCATGGTGGAAAGTTCTTCATCTGTTTCCTCTATAATAGGAAGATTAAATCTTTTGAAGGCATTCCAAAGGATGTCTTTTGTTTCTCTTGCTACATGGTCAGTTTCTCCAAGCATAAGTTTATTCATTCTTTCTTTGCTCTGGAATTCATCCTTACAGTCGTTAAAGATCATGTCCATTTGCTTTGGAGTAATAGAAGGATAGAGCTGAATTCCTATCTGTTCCCTAATCTCTAAGTCTTTTTCTTTTGTATTCTCTTTTCTTAGTTCAAGTACCTTCTCTATACTTTTGGGAATCAATGAAATAATTTCAATGAATGCTTTATTGTAAATATTCAGGTACCTAATTGTAACTTCTTCTAAGATCCTCTTGTTAGTATCACTATATTCATCATAGAATTCTATTACTAGTTGTAGATTCCCATCCACAGTGATTGCCTTGATGAAATCATCAATGGAAAGAGTGGGCTTTTCAACAAATTCTTCTACCTTTTCTTCTTTGTTTTTACTGGAAGAGAATTCCCCAGATGCTTTCTTCTTCATTTTCTTAATTTCCTCATCAGACTTTGTTTCTTCATCATCCTTGTGACTTGTGTAAGACCTTATGGTTTTTGTTTTCATTCTCTTTTCTCCCTTTCTGGATCTCTTGACTTCTAGTTTGGTGGCTCTTGAGCTCTTAGGAGTGGCAGGTACATAGCTCTTAGAGGATCTAGTCTAGGAGGAGGCTTGTATCAGAACACTTCCTTTCTCTGCTTCTTGTTTTTCTTTCTCAAGTTTTTCAATTTTCTCTCTGTTTGAATCTACTGGCTCTTTTGATATACCATATCTTTTGGCAATTTCCTTGACTTCCCTTCTAATTTTCCTCTTTATCTCTAGTTGTCTTAGCTCAACATGTATTTTTAAACTTAGTTCTTGAAAGGTTCCAAACCTTTTTGCCTCAATGTCCTTAGGCTGGCTCAATAGGTGTTGAATATGTAGCTCCAAGATTTTCTCATCAACCTCGTATCCCATTGGCATTATCCAAACTATTCTAGACTCAACTACCTCCATTAGGCATTGATCAGTATCTACCATGAAACACACTGTATCCTTGTATTTCTCAACTATGGATTGAGGTATCCTCTCTCTAGCTTGCATCATGCTTTGGAATTTCTTAAAGTAACTCCAAAGTGCTGTGGTTTGAGCTTTAGCATCACCAAGTCCATATTTATAGTCTCTAATCTGTATTGCAACTGGTTTGTCATTTTTCCAAACCCAACCACTTGATCCGGGCAACTCATTCATGTAGTAGAAGAATAGACACAGTATTAAACAACCATACTTGAAGGAGTTCTTCTTATCCTTCTTGATCTTTTGTAGGTTTTCTAACAATTGGTTAAAAAGATCACATAGGTCATAATCTACATTTTCCCTCAACATCTAATATACTGCATATATTGCAGTCCCAGACATAGAATTCTCCCTGCTAGAATGATTGATCTTATACCCAATTATGATTGAGGCAAATTTGACATCTGGATCTGTGATGTCATCTATGGTCATTGCTCTCTTGTCAAACTTAGATCTAGTAGCTTCAGTTATTGTCTGGTTCTTGACAAATTTGAGTGCAAGTAACCCACCAAATGAGTACAGTCTAGTTACTGCCCTAATGGCATCTTTTGTTATCTTGAAGGGCCTCATTAACCATATTAAATTATCATGCATTCTGCTAACGACATACCAGATCCAATCATCTTCTACAAAATAGGGAAAGTGGATGCAATGTTCGAAGTTTTTATCCCAGAGGGCCTTCTATTGAGGTTTGTGTTCAAAACTTTCATCTATTAATTGTTTATGATAGATGTCCATCAACATAGAGTCTCCAAATTCCTCAATGTTGGTGTGGTTGTGGACCTAACATCTTCTACGTGCAATACCCCATGCAGAATGCCAGAAAAAGTGCCTAAAGGATCAACTTATAGGGATTTATAGGGGTGCTTCTTGAATTTTGCATGCGGCCTATCAGTGATCTTAACAACCATTGGAGTAGCCATTTTGCATAAGTTTTAGAGAGAGATTTTTAGAATGGAAGTACTTTTTTACGCTTTAGGGTTTGAAATAAGAGCTAGAACAAATCATTGGTTGAATTGGATTTTGCAGTTGATCTTTGAGAGAGTTCTAGAAACTTTGATGCAAAGATCTTTTTTTGTTCTTCTCGAATGTAAATGTGCAAATAATAAGTGAATGAACCCTTTTATCTTTGCACAAACCCTAATTTCCTTTTGCAATAATTACACAACATAAGTTATTCGGTTGCCCTATTCTAAGAGAGATCTTCTCGAATCACTATGTTGCACTTAGAATCATTTTCAGTGAGGATTGACAATGTATCTTCTTTTCTTCAATCATGCCATGGATCCGCAGATCAAAGTATTTCAATTTTGAATCATACTGGATTTGTCTATAAAAATCTTGCTTTACCAGATGGCTATCAAATCGGATCAATCTTGGATGATCAAACTCTTGTAAAATTCCATGCAGATCTTTCATATTTTTATTGAGGGTTATTTAGATATTTTTCTAAGAACCCTTTAATCCATAGCATTCCATGTGCCAATTTTAGGCACCAATTGACTAGCTGGGGGAATTTATTTTTTTGTGACTCCCCCTGAGCTAGAGCTCATCTATTTAGTTTCCAGAAGGAATATCAACACTAGATTTTGGTGTGGATCCATCCCCAAAATTTTTTGTACTCTTTTTAACCCAAATCTTTCTCATCTCCCTTTGAACTTCATCCACATTCACTTTGTCTTTTCCCTTATCTTGTTTTTGATTGAGATGCACCGGACCCTTTTTATCCCAATTTTTACTTCTACAGAATTTGGCAATATGACCAGATCTATTGCAGTTGTAACAAACAACATTTCTTTGCATATTTGATTGATATCCTCTTGACCTGCATTGATTAGCCATATGTCCCATCCTATTGCATGCAAAGCATCTACCATTGAATGATTTGTTTATTTGCATATTTCTGCATTCATGAGATTTGTGACCATACCTTTTGTAGTTGAAACATTGTTCAGAGAAGGATGGATTAGTTTGATTCATTCTCCTTCTGTACAGAGTTGCTTTATGACCGAAGTTGTTGCAATTAAAGTAGTATCCATTGAAGGATGGATATCTTTGAGCATTTGGTTGCCTTACCGAAGATCTTCTAGGCCTATTTCTTTGATTTCCTAATCCAAAATTCTTCTAACCAGATCCAGAGTTTTCACCTTTCTCATGTCCCAAACCATGCTTATCATCTACCCTCTTTTGACTTTCAAGAAGAAATTCAAGTTGGGCTGAGCTTATCTTGAATTTCTCTTTGTATTCATTTGTTGTTTGAAGATCTTGTTTAAGAGTGTCTATCTGATTCTCAAGTTGTTCTTCATTATCTCTAGCTTCTTCAAGATTAGATTCAAGATGCCTAATTATTCTATCCATTTTGTGGCAGTCCTCTATCTTCTCCTTGAGGGATTGTTTTAGATTATCTTCAATTTTCCTTTTCTCTTCAATTTCTTGGGTGAATCTCATAACCCTTAATTCCATCTCATGCCTTACCATAATGACCTCTTTTGACATTTTTTCACATAGCTTGTTTTTCTCATTTAGATCTTTATTAGTATCATTGGCTTCACTCTGATTTGCTAATTTTTTAAGTAGTTACTTTCTCTTTTTTCATAGAGATACTTAGTTTTTCTTTTAGCTCATTTATGAAATCATCAACTTGTTTGAGTCTTTCTCTTAAGTTATTGAATTTAGAGTGGGATTGTTCAAGATCATCCAGGGTAGACTGAAGTTGCTCCTTCATACCATACATATCCATTGAGATTCCTAGATCTTCCTTAAGCTATTAGGCTCTGTTTAGAGGAACTTAGCTCTGATACCAATTGTTGGAAATAAGGCAGATAACTAAGAGGGGGGGTGAATCAGTTATCTCAAATATCTTTAACTTTCTTTTCTCCTTTAATAATTAGTGTAGCATTGAAACATATAAGCATATATGATCATAAGAACATAAATAAAATCATCACACATAACACAAGGATTTTTAAATGGAAAACCCTATTAAGGGAAAAACTACAGGGTGACTAACCCAAGATTGTATTCTCTGGTAAAAGAATAAGTACAAAAGGGCACTTGCCAATTAGGGCTCACTACCCGAGCACACTGCTCATAAGAGGCACACTGCCTACAAGAGACTCACTATCTACAAAACTTACAGAAGGCAATTAGGTGTTTGAATTGATGAGAGGCATCTACAAATGCTAGAGTTTAGTTCTGATTAGGCACAATATATTGATCTGATGCACTTCATTCTTCCTCTGCTCTAGTGTTGTTGCTCTGTCACATACCAGACTTGTATTGTTGCTTCCACACTTCTCTTTGATTTTCTTCGCACTTTATTTCATCACATCTATACACACACACCTACATACTGGAATCCATCTGGTATATATATCTACATCAAGGATTTCAACAACTCTCTAGTCAGCAACCAGAATACTCAAGATATTTACAAATGATTGATTTGTCAGCTGAATCCATGCTTAATTTGTGATGTGTATCAAAAACATAGGCATTAAAGTCATCAATCATGTTGGCCAACAATGTATGATCCATCAAATTTCTTTATCAACATTAATTACTCATCCAGATTGAAGTCTGATACTCTGCCAATTAGTTCTTTCTCAGTCTGCTTTGCCTGTCTAGAATCCAACTCTCAGATGCTTATATCTTTTTCATGTTTTATCACTGAAGGCTAAATCTCTGGAATATAGTAGTCATGATACTCCTCTTGACTTGTCCAAGTCTTCAACTTGCTGAGTTACACCATCTGAAAGATCTGAACATGATTGTCAGATCTTGTTGCATACTCTATTCTTGATCACCAGACCAAAACAATCTTCAATTTGACTTTCGGTAAAGGCATACTATATACTATAGATGTGTGGGATAGACTTTGTTTCCATCAATGACAACAATTATGAAGCCACACAGTGTCTCTTGCCAACATTTCCCTCATAAGGTTTAGCTCCCAAGTCTTTAATGTGCATTTAGGACATATTAGATCATATTGCAACATCTTGATGCAAAAACCCCTAAGTGTCATGGTAAATAGGACCTAGGGGTACCACTTGAGATAGACCTTGCCCAAAATAGGGCAGGAGGACTTGGGCATCCACATGCTAGTCCTGCCATATTTTGGGGCAGTCCCAATTTTTGGGTGTCAGCTTGTGACCGTTATTTGGGTCCTATGCCGACACGGTAAGTTTGAATTACAAAATTCTTGGTGGGAGTGTTTGTAGTTGCATATAAAAGCATGTTTAGGCATTCATTTGTAAACTAGTGCATTACTAGATTGTTATGGTGAACTTTATGCATCCTAAAGATGATTCAAGGCTTTCATTGTGTTGCAAGAGTAGATTTGTGTTGTCTATGTGTTTGTATTTGCAGATTTGAGTATCCATCTCCTCATGGCATGAAGAGCTTCTTCCTCTCATGAGATATTCACTACAAGGTGACATTCATTTGTGTTTGTAAGCATTTTTAATTTGGTTTTTGCCTCTACCTCCCAACGCATGCACTCTCTTTCTGAAAACAATGTTTGGAAGGCTTGAATGTCTATTCAGGTCTTGACTGAGGCAAGCCTCTAAACACCACAACCCCCTCCCAAAGTTTTATGATTGTAGGTTATAGGTGTTTCATCTGGAAAAAGTGGAGTTGTAGGAAAGATCAGTAGACATCAAGGATTTAGGATCTGAATAGAAGCAGGACTCTGGAGTCTTTTCTGGACTTGGGTGATAGTCTGTATTTCCTCTACAGTTAAATTTTTGAAAATAGATGTTACAACGTAGATCGGTGTCAAAAAGAGGTTATGATTCTACAAAGAAACTAGTATCTTGGACTTGGGCACTCACTCTTTAGTCCCTAACTTTTCTACCTCCAAACCCTGAAAATAGTTACATAGTTATTTGTTGTTTTACATCTTTCTATACCAACATTTTTTGTTATTTGTCCATTTGCTGTCGTATTTGCATAATTAGGGTTTTAAGGTATAATTGAGCATAAGAGAAGATAATTGTCAATCAAATCATAAAAATTCAAGTTTCCCTACATCTCATAGTGATCTAGGGTATGATAGTACATTGCAACTCGACCATAGGTCCTTTTAATGTAAGGGTGAAAGGAGTATATACACCAAAACTACACAAAACTAAACATCCAAATTCCACCCACTACACTTTTATTTCTAGACCTATGAATACCCCCCACCTTTATTCATTTGAGGAGCCTAATTCATTTTTGTATTGCTTAAGCTTATGCAAAGTAGCCCCCATTAGCATTCTTATGTTCTATGTAGGACTATGTGACCCTTTTCATTTTTGTAATATCTTTTAAGCTCAAGCCTTTTTCTTTTATTTTTATAATAACTTTAAAGCTCAATCCATGTCCTTAAAGTCCCTATTTTTATCCCTGTTTCCAATTGGAAGACCCCACTACTATAGAGGAGAAGATGGTTTTTATAGGACTTCTAAGAAGACAATCCTAGCACTAGCACCTTATTTGTACATGTTCTTTTATGATTTTGTAATAATTAGATAAAAAATCTTGCTCTTGAGGAAGTAAGATGATATTTATCTTTCTCTTGATAGGAAAATTATAGTTAATAATAATGAAATAAAAGTAAGGAAGAAAATACATTTTTCTCATATAGGAGACTAAAATTCTTATGGAAAGACTACTCAAGATCAAAAACAAACTTTTAAAGATTATGTATGTTATGGGGCTAATGCTAATGGAGCCTCTGATCAAATTGCTACTTTTTAGAGCTCGACAGTGCTAGGAGACACTATTCTATATGATTATCCCAATCATGTGGCAACCCTCTTCTTCAATAAAAGACATAATGTCTTGTAGATCATCCTATTATTTATTCCCCTAATACTAGGAGCATGAGAAAGAAGCTATGGAAGAACCTCATTATCTTTAGAAGGTTACATATGATTATGAAGTGATTGGTTATGGGAGATTTCAATGCTCCAATGAAAGTAAATGAAAAGAAATGGGATCTCAAATCTCATTGGAGAACAGAGATGATTCAGTAAAGTTCATTAGTGGCAATGACCTAATGTATTTGGACCTAGAAGGGGTTAACTTCACTTGGTCAAATTACTAGATTAGATCTTCTCTCATCTAGGTTAGTTTGGATCATGCCTTAATTTCTCCTGACTGATTGTCCTTATATTTCTACTCTTTGTCTACTCTTATGAGGATTTCTCCTAATCAATCCCTGATCATTTTTATGTAGATAAGTTAGGAAAGAAAAAAAGATTCCCATTTATACTTGAGAAAATGTGTAGTCATCATCCTAAACATTGAAAAAAAATTACAAAATGGTGGGATGTCAATGTGGAGGGTTCATCCATGTATAGGATTGCTAAAAATCTCAACAATGTTAAGAATACAATTTAAATATAGAATAAGACCTCCATTGGGCATATCTTCAAGAGAAAATACAAAGTTAAATTGAAGCTGGATAAGACTCAGGAAGAAATCCAAGTTAGAGGAATGAATCAAGACCTCATGTTAAAAGAGAAGGAGCTTCTATCTGAATTGCACTCTACTACAGCCGAGGAGGAGCACTATTCGAGACAACAATCTAAAGCTATCTAGTTAAATGAGGGAGACTGTAACACCAAAATTCTATCACTTAACTAATCTCAAGCATAGATTCTCTAATAGAATCAAATAAATTTGTGTTTATGGTATCCAAACTTATAAGAAAAATGAGAAAAAATTAAAGTTGTTGCATTTTTCTTTGATCTTTTGGTTGATGACAACACTAGTAGAAAAACAACAATAAATGACTAAAAAACTACTAAAAATTACATATAAATGACTAAGCTTGGTCACGTGACCATTAGTAGTTTATTTCTGGTCATTTATAATGTGACCAAATTTATGACTAAACCATTTTTAGTCATTTATTGGTTGTTTTGATTGATCAATTTGGTAGTATATTTAGTCGTTAATTTAGTCATTGATTGTTGTTAACTACTCATTTATTTAGTCATTGTACTCATTAATTGCCATCAATTGGTAGTATATTTAGTCATTTTTATTCACTAATTTCCATCCATCGGTAGTATATTTAGTCATTTGTATTAATTGATTTCCATCCATTGGTAGTATATTTAGTCATTTTAATCATTATTTTTCCATCAATTGGTCATATATTTAGTCATATTTATTCACTGATTTCTATCAATTGGTAGTATATTTAGTCAATTTAATTATTAATTGATGTAAATTAGTAGTATATTTAGTCATTTTAATTTATTGATTTCCATTAATTGGTAGTAACTTTGAATTAAAACATAAAAGCAAATAAAAATATTAAATATATGAACAAGCTACAACAAGCTAGAAGTTAAAAGATTGATTCAACAACATGATATAAAAGGTAATCTATAATAAAAAATATAATGCAATTTTAATGAACTATAAGATGTTCATATATATATAATCAAAAATGTCAAAGTCTAAGAGTTTCCAATTCTTGCAAATACACCATGATAAAGATCCCTAAACAACACATTCAAACTACTGCATAAAGCAGTAGACCAAGCTGTCTAACAGCTACTACATGATAAACATCAACTATGTCATTTTTTGCAAATATTTTAGTGGCCACCATGTGAAGGTTCCTTATTTCACTTTCAGATGGATAGATCCATCTATTTTGTCTTCATAAGCAAGGGGTATGTTACTTGTGACCTTTAAAACATTTACATTTGCATCTCTTGTTCCTTTCAATTTGACTCCATGTATAATAGATAGTGAGTGAATTTGCCCAATGCCCATAGCAACACCATCAAATGGATCCAACACCCCAACTTTATCCCCTTCTTGGAGTTTATCAATACATTTATGCAAAAACAAAAAAACACACATTATATTGAGATATAAAACATTTGATAACACATAGATAAACATTCAATAAATATTTATAAGAAACTAGAAAAGGATGATAAGAAACTTGAAACCATGAACTTGACATATTAAAAAAAAATTAACTTCCTGCTATTTGATACAGAATGGATGTTAGTTACAGAAGGTGTCAATATGTTAGCAGTCACATGCCATGAAGATGTGGATGCTACAAGGACAACAAATAATCACTTGATTCAGGTTATTGAAGTTCTTGGAATAGAGGCTCTGAGAAAAGCTCTTCTAGATGAGCTTCAAGTTGTGATATCTTTTGATGGGTCATATGTGAACTATAGGCATTTAGCTATTCTATGTGACACATTGACATATCGAGGTCATTTGATGGCTATTACTTGACATGGTATTAATCATAATGATACAGGGCCAATGATGAGATGCTCATTTGAGGAGACTATGGATATCCTTTTGGATGCTACTTTTTTTTATAGGAGAGCCTCTTAGGGGTGTTATAGAAAACATCATGCTTGGTCAATTATATCAATCTAACAATAGGATTGCAAGGAAATTCCATTCTTAAAAATGCCAAAAACACCAACATATGAGTTTGTACCTCAATAGGTAAGGATTCAACTTCTTAATGGAAAATCTAAATTTGTTTTTCACAAACAAAGCTAAGGAAATTCCTGCATAAAAAACCTTAACTTATCTAAGCTAATAGGGGATGTTTTCTCATGAGAAGTAGCCTTACAACTTGTTTGATCTTTGTATTAGATATATTTGTCCCATCATTTTAAATCTATATACACAAGGTCTGATAATTTGGTTATCGTAATTACTTCCACCTATGATTTGCTTTTGACTAGAGTCCTTTACTCAAAAATACATTTTCTAATACATTCTTAATTTATGCAGGAACAACCAAAGTGGTTGGAGATACAATCCCTTGAACTAAAAATGAAGTTGGGTCATGCAATAATAATGGTACTTCTAGTTGGAATGTTTGAAAAGAGTAAAAAAGTTCTAGTTAACTCTAGTCTAGACTTGTTAGTCTTCTCAAGGTCAGTGTTATTGTCACCTAGTTGTCTTTTCCTTCTCTCAAAGTGCTGTCTCCTAGAAAAATTAGTTTTTGACATTGGTAGAAAAGTGTTGTCTTTTGTATTTGATAGTTGTATGTAATGATTTATTGCTTGGAACAAATCAATTTTTCAAGGTGCTTTTTTAATTTCTATTGAATAACAAAGAAGCAACTTTTTAATCTGAAAAAAATACTAACCCACAACAGGGTACAAATAAATGGAGGGAAAGACTACAATAGTACTAGAATGTACGAGTACTCCAGAAAGAGACATGGATTGGGAATGAAGTCCCCCAAACTAAGGACCATGACATCCCTGAACACAATGTACTAATGCATTGTCAAAATCCATGTATACACTCTATTACAACTAAGCTCTTGTTGTGTGGTTGCACAACATGCCCCATTTTTCCTTAGCAAAATAGGGACCCAACTTTTCTAGGTTTTTCCCTTTTTTTTTGCTTTGGGTGGTATGGTAAAAGTTAAGTACTAGATGCAGTGATAGGATATCACCCTGTGTATGCATATGCCTCATCAGAGGTAAGTTAAGTGCTAAAGTCAAATTCTACTATCATGAACCACACCAAGTGAAAGAGTACAAAATTCTAAGCAGCTTTACCTTTTGAATCACCTTAAAATTCCTTAAGGATAGAAAGTTATGTTTGGTCAAAGTTTGCTCAAACCAATCACTCAAGGAGGATCATCACATTTACAAATATCCTTGATCTTTGTTAATATCCCTGATGTTCACTAGTATCCTAGACATATGTTTTGACACAAGAAAGCCTGATATTCATATATTTGTTAATATATAGATGCCAAATTTAAATGCAAGAGGCATCTACCCATCATGAATCCACGGACATTCTAGGAGGGTGATATTTCTTAATATCCCTGATATTCACTAATGTGAGGGCTCACCTAAATATAGTGTAAATACTTAATATTGGTATAATCCCTAATATCTATCATGTTAGCTAATATCCCCGATCTTCATTAATATTACGATGACGTCATCTTAACCCGATATAGAAGACCTGATATGAAGATGATGCCATCGTATTCCTGACATCACAAGGGGTCATCTATTTCTTAAATATCCTAGATATTTGTTAATATCATGATCCAATGCAAAGTAAAGGAAAACCTTAATATCCCGCACATTATCTAAGATCCCCGATCTTTGCTAATGTGACAATGACATCACTTACGCTTCAGTTTGAAACATTAATGAAGGATGCTGACATCATCCTAATCTCAAATGTGGGGGATGTTTTGCATACTTAAGAACCTTGATATTTCTTAGTATCCCCATATCCACTTTTAAGATGAATAACACACATATTGTTATGAACCAATAGGCTGCTACCATGTGGCACGTTGACTTAATCATATCAGTACATTATGTTATCATAATTGTTAAACAAAGGTAAAATGACCTAATTCTAGTTGATGGTCAATGGTTGGTTAGCATCATGATGGCATCATCATCTTTTGAGGGTCATGTTCCTAATATCCTTGATATTTACAAATGTGCCTACTCATATTAAATGCTATTCTAACAGTTGGTGAACCTCCAAAATTTCAAATAATCACATGCCACCTATTAACATCTCTGATGCTTGGGTGTTGATCAACTGATATCAACAAATTAGCATTAATCACACCCTAATTCACCAATGTATTTGATTAAAAACAAGGATTTGAGTTCATTTTGAATCTATCACGTATTCAAGCAAAAGTTACAGAGTTACTATGTGATTAAGGTGACATTACAACAATCTGTGAAAGTAACAAAATAGGGTGCGAATTTAAACAACAAATGGAAGAGGGTAACTGCAAGGTGAACGTACATAGCCAGATATCAACTAAATAGTTAAAAGGTAGTGAATATTAGGTATGTAACGACAAAACCCTCTTTTGTTGTTTATGGATAAATGAACAGGTAAAAATTATTTTTACCAGAGTAAATTAATATGATGATGTATGAAATGTGTTGAATAAGAATCAAAACATCATGATATTCATATAATCGTTGATTTGCATGTTCACATGATATGTTGGGGTAAGAAATACATGTGTTTTATTGCAGGATTCAATGGTGGTCTGCAAAAATAGGTCAGCCATAGAATTCCTAAAGCCTATGGGTATACAAATTGAAGGAATATCATTCAAATATGGCCAGATAAATGACACTCATCTGGGGAATATTGATCTGGATGCATGGATGACATTGTTAGAAAAGGGGAGCGGACAACCCCTACTCATTAACATTTACAACTTAGGCATGTGGCATGTAGGAGGGTTACCTTATGTAGCAGAGGCCACCGATCTGGTAGTGGAGTGTGCTCGTAATTACAATAGCAACAATAGAAAGGTAGAAAAACATGGCCAGGTATATGCAAAATTCTCAGTTGAGGGAATTACTACAACTTTCAATTTACCTAGAGGACCTCAAGTGCATAGAATAAACTTGGAGAAGTTAGAAAAGAGGTACAAGAAAATGCTAAACGTTTGCAGAAAAATCATGTACTCATGGAGAGATAATGACAACACATATAAATCTTCTACAAATCTCCTTGTGCATTTATATAAGTTTGATTTTGCCCCTGAATATCAATACATGATGGTGATGCTTAACTGCATGACAGGAAAACCAAATGCTAGATATTTCAAAAATTATATGTATGGTCTCATAAGAATGGCAGTGGATACTAATGAAAAACCCCAGTGGGCAAAGATCATAAGTGATAGTCTAGATGAAGGAATGATGAATCTAGGAGGAAAGACCAATATGTTCTAGATTACCTCATATGTTGTTTATGTATGTGCATTCAGGGGGACATTTAGTGGTTTGTAGATAGTAGGTAGGGTCAGTAGTAACCCTAGAGATATGAACATATGTGATCACTACCCATAGTTGAAATAAATAGAGTCTCTCCAACACTACCGTAGAGTAAATGATTCATTTTCCATGCATTTAGTAAGGACTATGGAAGAAGACAGAGCAAAGAGGTTGAGCATGGAAGCTCAAGCCATAATATACAAGCATGGGGCTTGGTTCATCCAATTCCCCACATTCACATATATAAGAATAGAAGGTTTCACTAAGCATCCTCTCATGTTGCCAAGGTACCCAACTAATAAGATCATACTGATGGAGATGGATAGGCAGATATTGCCTTCATTTGAGGTCTATGTTAAGAGGGGCAAATACCTAATGTCCTGTTTGCAATCATGATTGGGTGGTATATGTGCCTTGACAAGGAAAGTGCCAAGGAGCCAATAGGGGGATTGCAATTGATGTCTTTGCAACCTTTTTCACTATCCAAGCAATATGACCAATATGGTAGGATGTAGGCACTATACAAGAAACTAGTGCATCAGAAGCATCTTGAAGACTATTGCGCTTATTGTGATGATGAAATGGAAGTGAGAAGGAGGAGATATCAAAGGATTACTTTGAAACAGATCCATACATTGGACTGCATACCAGTGCCAATGCAATTACATGAGGATGATGGGAACATCATGTCTCAGGAATATGAGAGCAAGAAAATATACAATGAAACAATATCATCACTTGACTGGAATCAACTAGAAGAGACATCATTAGAACAAATAACACAAAAGGTTATACTATTAACCAAAGACTGGGTGGATGCAGAAGTGACAAAATTGAAGAAAAAGGGGTAGCTCTCACCATTGATAAGAAGAGAAAGAGACAAGAATTGATAGATGAGGAATATGTTGATTTCCTCGAAGAAAAGAGGGCATCTAAAGGCGAGAGGCAGCAAGAAAAATCCAAGAAGGAAAACCAAGCTATAGGTGTAAGAGTCATTCATCATCCTCAACCTAAGGAGGATTTGGCCTCAACTTTTGCTACCACCACATCTCATGCACCTACAGAATAGTAAAAGCCAATTACAAAACCTACTCCTACTTATGAGGTTGAAGAGGAAAGCATAGATGATGATGATCTCCTGATAAGTAGAAAGAAAAAGAAAACCCAGGAGACACCCCAAAAGAAGTAGGCATCTGTAATAAGGGGGAGAGTGGAAAGAACTTCACCATCATACTAAAAGAAAAAGGTGGTGAAGGTATCAAGAGAACTCTGCAATATGAGGTTCCTATTCCTACCATAGTGCATTTCAAGACTAAATTGGTAGAAGAGAAGAAGAAGGAGATGCATAATAATGGAAGTGATCAGTCTTTTCCATTGGATAACATAGTGGAGTTATCAGATGATGATGTGGTAAATGAAGTGTTTTCCAGTTCTATGGAGACACTAGTAAAGAACACAGAGATGACCACTCGTAGCACCGCCATAGTACAAAAGGGGGTAAATAAGAAGAGATAATATAAGGTAATCTTGAAATTGTAGCACAACAAATTGATTTGGTAGGATTAGTAGATTAGGTTACCAGCCCAACAATAATAGACTTGGCATATCAGGGTGAGGATGACCAAAGTAAGGATAAGGACTTGCCTTCGGAGCAAAAGAAACTAGAAGTCAATGTACACATGGAGGATGAAGAAGTACCTAATCAAAATGATTGTTAGGAGAATAAACAAGTACCTGAGAGGGAGCTAGATAAAGTGGAGATAGATTCTAAAGAGACAGGTATGCCAAAAGATGGGGAACAGGGCCCTTAGGTAGGTGATGATCAAGAAAAGAAAGAAGATGTGAATGAAGACAATCAAAAAGACCATCAGGATATGCTAGATAAGAGAAATCCAAATCCTTAGGCAGATCCATCACCATCACAAGATGAACAAGACAAGAATGAAAAGGTAACACAAGATGTCCTTGCACATGAGGATGAGAATGATGAGGAAGTACTTGATGAACAAGAAAAGGAGAAATCACCACCAAGGGTGGAATAAAATATAGAGTCACAAGATGTTCACATTGTAACATATAAGCTAGCAAGGGTCTATAGATGAGGTGCCATATTGGTTGCAACAAGAGGTACAAGCACATCCACCTAGTGTTGCATCAAATTTTGATATTGCTTCATTATTTCAACCAATATGGCCAGGCCAAGGAGAAGAGCTAGGGCCACATCGACAATAAACAAAGATCTGACAACAGGTAGGAGGACAGCTAAAGTAGCTATACCTGTGGTAGACAAAGCCAAAGGTGAGATAAGAGCCAATGAATTTCAAATAACCACTGTTGACTTGGGCTTTTCTATAGAGCAACAAGAAGACCAAGAGGCCAAAGATATAATTGATTCTTTATTGACTAGCGTAGAGAAGGAGAAGAGTAAAAATAAGGTGTATAAAGAGCACATTGCTCAATTACATACATTCATAAAGGGGCTGATTGACCCTAATAATGTGCCAGTCAGCTCATCCACCCCACTAACTATCATATCACAGGATGAAATAATAGGATTGGACATCATGAAGCACAAAGCACATATGATGGACAATTGGTTCATTCAATTCATCACAGAGGCAGAGAAGGTGATAAAGACCTCTCATAATAATTGGAACCTAATCAACACATTGAAGAGAAAGGTAGATAAATTGTAGTAGTTGGGCAGAGATCAATCAAGATTGAGAAACATCTGACTGCCCTATCAGAAATGAAGTGCATAGATGCCAATGTCCTGGTTTACAACAAGATATTGAATAACCATACATCAAAGATGTTAAGCATATGGTATGAAGATACCAAATTTGAGAGTGATATCCTTAGGAAGTGCAATGCAAAACTCAGAGATATATGTGTTAGATTGTACAAACTTTTATCTGATGAATAGAAATCTTGGAGGCTCTTGAAGAAAAGGTGGAAGGGAAGATTGAAAATCAAGATGTAGACTTTGTAGTTAAAGATTTCCAGGACAATTTCAAGCCTACTGCAGATGACCACCTCAATCATTTATCAGAGGATACGATCAACAAGGCCATGAGGATGAAGGAAAAGGTGGAAAAATATAATGAAATGTAGAATAGAAGAAAGAAAAAATGGTTTGTATTGCAAACACAATTAAAGTCACAAGAACATGTAGTCACCAAAGCCAAAGTCCAAGATGGAGGAGAAATTGAAAGGATAGTACAAACATATGAGCCCATCAGGGGAGTGATAAGTGTACCTGTAGATGAAGATGATTTATCCACTGATGAGGAAAATGAAGAATAAACATGATGCAATAAGACATGATCATGTGCATGATATGCTACCAAATGGTTTCCAACTAGGAACCTGTACCACATGTTTACCTGTTGACTCAGTCAAGCAGTAATATGGACCATTGATCCTAATTGATAAATCTTGATCCTAGGATCAATTTGTAACCACCTCCTCCTCTTGTTCTATAAAAGGGAGATGGAGTGCATTTTGTAATCATTGGAAACTTAATTGAGATTAGATTGCTGAAGCATTAGGACTAATTCTCAAGGCTAATTGTAAATGTACATCTCTTTTGTATACTTAATGAAGAAGAAGCTTTGATTACATACAACCGTAAACTTTGAGTAATCTATGAATGGATTCTTGACTTGTGCTTTGATTTGCTACATCCATTGGAGTGCATTTCATCTTGTACATGTTGTTTTCATTCCTTTTCCATCAAATTTAGCATCAATCATATCTAGCTGTGGAACATCCTAGTGAACATATGGTTTGATTTCCTTCTCTTCATGAAAGTATCAGAAATATATATGGATCAATAGCTAAAGATTCACTCATTTTAACAAGATATAGCAAGAATTCATTACAATTTGTTTGATTTCATTTTAAAATCACTATCATAAATGCAAATTCATAGAAAATCTTATGCAAATATAGTAGAATATGTTGATATTCAGTAGGTAATTGAATATTCATAGCATATTTGAGCCAAATAACATGTTAAAATGATAAATATCATGCAAGTAAACATAAATAATGACAATAATCATGTAAATATCTACTTACAAGCACATAATTTAAGTGAATTTATAGTGCAGAGGTAAAATCTAGCTTGTATCAGATGATGAATAGAAGAATTGATCAAACTTAGAAAATATCTTCATCATCTGTTTAAATATAGTAAGATTAACCTTGCTTGTTGAAGGATTTATAGAAAGTAGGTAAAACTCAAGATGTCTAGACATCAGTTCTTGGAATTAGAAGCGTAAGACCCCTTGAATGGAAAACAGCAAGGCAAATCAAACCAATGAGCAACATCAGTAGATTATGAACTAATCCACAGAGACTTGGGATCATGAATTCTTTGAATTCATCATATCTTTCAAGATGATAAAGTTTTGATTTACATTTCTTTATCTATGTTTATTTATGCCTAAGATCATAACCAACATCTCTAAGCTTCCATATGTAAGTTATATGTTCTCCCTTATTTCCATAATCTATGTATACTAGCTAATTACACTTCCCTACTATTCTAACCATCTTCTATCACATAGGTAATGATTACCTTTATTTACATAATAAAAGAACCATTACTTACTTGAATAGTACTTACTTGCATGTGATTTCATAGAACTCACCTCAAGTTTAGCACCACTACTACTATGAATATCATGCACATGCTCGTTGAGTTCAACATAATCACTATCAACATTGACATGAAGTTGTGCAACTTTGTAGAGAGCTCTAATGATAGGGCCTTTTTCTTTTCATTCTGCTTTCATATAATTGCTCTTCATGTGGTTTAATCATCATGCAAAAATTAATATAAGTCGAGTAAAGAATGAAAAAGCTATAATTTTTTGTCCAAAAGAACATTTTAATCATGAAGAATGACAAAACATTGGCACATATTAACTTACAACTTAAAGAATGCAAAAGCTATAAATTTTTGTCTAAAAGAAGAATGACAAAACATTGGGACAGATAACTAACAACAACTATTATATTACCTCAACTTTAGCACAACTTTGACTATGATGCACATTCTTGTCTAGTTCATCATGATCACTATCAATATTGGTAGCTCTATTGACATCAAGGTGTTTTTGTTTTCATGCTACTTTGATAAAATTGCTTTGCATGTGGTTTAATCATCATGCAAAAAATAATGCAAAGCATTCACTAGTCAAGTAAAGAATACAAGCTATACATTTGTCCAAAAGAACATTTTCTGGATCACTCCAACAATAAAGAAACTGGGTTAGATTCTCCTACGTTTAGATTTCAATCTACATATTAAGAGGCATTTATATACATAATTGCCAAACAAGAAGAAATGAGATCAATAGAGCCCCTTAGCTCATCTAAATCTGTGGAATTATGCTCATTCCATGCATAAACTATAGGGTTAATGGAGGCAACAAAACTACAAAACTTTCTCAGTGAGACCATATATGCAACTCATTACATGTTGGTATCCTTCATTTTAGTTGACATGATATGGAGAGGCTCTTACTAGGTGTCTAATAGATGGCTGCAAAACCTTTGTTGATGAACTAGATTTCCACTTCATTCTACTCTTAGATTTAATAGAATCTAGTGCTGCCATATAATTGACAATATATTCTACACCTTCTTCTCTATTACTATTTTCCACCTAAAATACAATGTCAATTTCAACATATAGTCAATTCAATAAAAAATTGAAATAAATAACACAATGTAAATTGAACCAAAAATCCATACACTTACTCCAAATTTGTCCATTTTGGCCTGCAACTAGCCTTGGTCAAATGTATATCCAGCCCTCACATTATCTCTTGCTCTCTTACCTCTATTACTCTTTGTCAAATATTCTTTGGAACACATACTTTCTTTTAATGTCTCCCACTATTTGGGAGATAGAGTTGAGTCTAACCTCTCTTTTCCCTCCATGATTATTTTCCTACAATTGTATCTAAAATTGTTTATCAAAAGTCTCATCTTTTGCTTGTAATATTTTCCAGAGATTTGTTCACTAGTAGTCTCAAAAGCATTTTCCATTTTTTGTATGACATTTTCCACACTTTGTGGATCTTGGTCTAAAAAATTTGATTTGTAAATATTTAAATGGGCCCTACATCTTACACCCAACTCAGAGGCCCACCTTGCAGCATTTGGACCAATGGGCTCACCATCTCTTGATACCTCAACCAAGAATGGCTTCTTGCCATCTAATTTTCTTTCTTTTGCATTGCTCTCTGTAGATCTATACAAATCTTGATTCAATCTTTGTCTTTTGACAAAAGGAGACACATCTTCTATGAAACCACTACTAATATTTCTAGCTGATCCACTAGTTCCATCAAAATTTGTAGATGGAATAGGTGCACGTTGAGGCACACCAGATGCAAGCGGTCTCTCTTCATGACTTTCATTAACCAGAACTTCATGCTCCTTGGCCACATTAGGTATGGCATGAGTAGGTAGATCAGTACCAGTCTCCATAGATTTCACTTCAAACACATCCTTTAATCTTGAATAAATCATCTGTAGATTTACTGTTCCTTTGCTCTCATGTTTTTCAATAATCTCTCTTAGACTTTGTGATAAGAGATCATCATGGCGTTGCACATCACCATGTGCTATATCAGGGTGCACATCAATCGACATGTGCTATATCAGGCTGCACATCATCACAACTATTCTTCTAGCCAATTGCATTTGTTGAATCACAAATGCATTGGCTTCTATGAGTTGGTGACACTGTATCTTGTCTTTCCTTTTGTTTTTTTCTCTACAATTTCTTTGCTCTCTTTTTCTTACGTATAAAACAAAAAGAAATATCATATTATGTCTTATATACATAAAGCTCTTGCCTATAAAATTTCATTAAACACTATTAAATAAATAATATACTACTTAGTGGATTTACAACTTGCCTATTTGTCAAACCAAGACGCGATAAATATTCATTATTCTTGGCCACATTTTATCTATGAAAGCACTCATAATCTATCATTGAAATTTCAGCATTATGATCACTATCATCTCATTTTTGCCTTAAAGTCTTTTTCCTCATTTTCTGAAGTCCAAATAAATGATAATGTACAAATCAACAACTTGAATCAATAGAACAACAGTAGACTATGAGTTTGAATATTAGACTTTGGACATCGAATGGGCTTTTGCTTTTAGAACAAACTCATTAAAGTGACCATTTCTAAGGGATTAGAAACATCTGCATTCAACATTCAAGAAATGGTTGCTAGGGAAATAAAACATAAAACCCTAGAATGATTAGAAGATATGACAGATTTGGTAACACTGTTGGGATTTCTTAGTTTTATAGTCTTTAGAAGGAGAGTTCAACTTTTCTATCTTGGTCCTAGGGGTTGTCATTTTTCAAAAATTTTCCTAAGTATGGAACCCTTGTACCTTGAGGATTTTGGTCTTATAAGTAAGATCAACATTTAATAAAGTCACTCTTTAACATAAATTTGTTTCGTTCATCCTATAAGAGAATCAAAATTTAAATTTTTCTTGCATAGTTATACACTACTATAGTAGCACCACACAATCATTTGTTCACAGGGATGAAGAAATTATTTCTTAACTCCAGTACCTTGCACAAGTAGCAGTCCTAAATTTGTACAACTCAATATAATCATTAGTTTCACAAGTTGATAAATAACATATCAAATATTAATGCATGAACCAAAAGGCCCTAAGGGGTTGGCCTAATGCCTCTGGGGTTCATCCATGATGGCCTTGCCTATGTACGCACAATGTAGAGGTTGCGTAGTTTGGGGACATAAACTTGCAATTATAAGGTCAACTTAGATAAAATAACTCATCATACAAAAATGCAAGAATATATAATACATTCATAACATAGGAAATTACACATCTAATGATGCATAATCAAAACCAAAACTGACTGATGTAAGAAGATATACATCATACATTTTGGTATAGTCACAGTAGGAGTGTTCACAGAATGAACTGTCCGGACCATGCAGCAAGAGTAAACACAATGGAAACAACTCAAGAATATAGAGAAGATACAGATTTAGTCATTCAATATATCAAAGAATTCAAATACACTCTGGCCAACAACATGCAGGCTTACAACTTGGGCTCACAGGCCTATTTTCAGACATGCGCAAGATAAATCTTTGAAGCTCCTTCGTATAAAACTAAACTACAGATCTTTCTAATGTGAATAGTTATCTCTGAAATACTTTCCTAAGGATCTATTACATCATTATATATCATTTCTAGACCAATAGATTACTCCATGTCAATCACAATAGATCTGGAATCCTAATGAAGAGGTGTAACATGTGTTCTTGGATAGGTTAGACCTATCGGCTTGAAAATCCTTCTCTAATGGATACAATGAAGTGTAGACCTATGAGGAAGGTTAGCCATGAACCAAGGAAAATTATAGAATGAATCACAAGGATCTGCAAGTCAGCCAATGCTCCCAATCCTTCTCCTTTAGTTGATTACTCATGACTGTTAGAGAACTCTGCACTGAGAAAATAGAGGATCTTCTGATAGTGATAACTTTCTAATAACAAATCCAAATGCTCTGAATTCTTGGTATGATGTAGATGAATGAATTGAGATGCTAAGTCTAGATCTGTAAGGTGTGAAATGTTGAAACTAGACCACAAGCTGAGCTACTTCTGACTGAACTGCCTGATTGAACTGGGAAATGAAAGAATTGAAATACAAATGCAAATGTTTTTGGCTGATGTAATATTACTCTTGAACCAAGGATGCTCCTACATCAAACATCTGGGGTTATTGAAAAAGTGATCCCCTCACTTTGTTGGGGCTAGGGGAGAACCAAGATAGTCCACCTCAGCCTAAGAAATCCATGATGAATCTTCTTCTGGTTTGCCTTTCCACTTCACAAGATATTCTTTGTATTGTCTTCCTTGAGTGTTGCGTCCAACTCTGCTATCCAAAATGTCTTTAATTTGTTTCAGTGCTTGTTGTGGTAACTATTTCTTCAAGTCTTCTTCCATGTTGTCACTAAACTCTAATTCATGATACTGAGAAAGATCTACAATGTTGAAAATAGGTGAAATACCCAATGTCTCTAGTAATTCCACTTCATAGGCATTTCCTAAATCAAATTTCTTTAGTATCTTATAAGGTCCAAACTTCTTCATTTTTAACTTGTTATATGTTCCAACTAGAAATATTTCTTTTCTCAAATAGACCATTACTTCATCTCCTTCTTCAAACTCTTTGTGTCTTCTCTTCTCATCTACCTTCTCTTTGTACTTACTATTCATGTCTTCCAAATGCTTCTTCACCTAATTATGGACTGTCTTCATATGATCCGCAAATTCCTTTGATTCTACGATTCTCTTTTCTTCCATGCTAATGTCTCTCAATTCTGCAACTCCTCTAGGATTCACTCCAGCAACAATCTCAAAAGGTGTTCTTCTGGTACTCCTATTGACTGAATTATTATATGCAAACTCTGCTTGTGAAAGAATCAAATCCCAACTTCCGACTTTGTCTCCAACCAAACATCTCAACAAGTTTCCCAAACTCCTATTCACTACCTCTGTCTGTCCATTTGTCTATGGATGAAAAGATGAATTGAAATTCAAATATGTTTTCATCTTCTTCCAAAGTGTTCTCCAAAAGTATCCAACAAACTTTGTGTCTCTATCAATGCCAAAGTGTCTTGCCAATCCACCACTATGCTTCTCCTTGATTAGGTTGTCTCTCATTTAACTTCTAGGTATGCACAACTGACTTCCTTTGAACAACATATCTTCTTGAATAAAATAATCCAACCACTTACTTCTATCTATCACAATAGGTTCCTTACATTCTTTCCAAGGTTCTACAAAATCAATGTCTCCCTCATACATGTTCTTCAATTCATCAAAACCCAACACTTCAACTCTCATTTCTGTTAACAAGTTTCTTCTACTCAAGGCATCAACAACTTTGTTTGATTTACCACTCCTATCCTTCAACACAAAAGTATAACTCTGCATGAACTCTACCCATCTCATATGTCTCTGATTCAACTTGCCTTGACTATTCAAATACTTCAAAGCTTGATGATCTGTATACAACACAAGCTCCTTAGGCAACAAGTAATGTCTCCACTTCTTCAAGGCTTGAATTATGGCATAGAACTCTTGATCATAAACTGAATATCTTTTCCTTGCATCATTCAACTTTTCACTGGAATATGCTACTGGTCTACCCTCTTGACTTAACACTACTCCAATTGCATTTCCACTAGCATCACAATCAACTTGAAATACCTTATTGAAATCTAGTAATGCCAAAATAGGTTGCTCTATCACCTTCTTCCTCAACAACTCAAAACTTTTATCTGCTCCAGATGTCCACTTGAAAATTTTTTTCTCACCTCTCATTGTCTCTGTCATAGGGTTACAAACTAAACTAAAATTTTTGATGAACTTCCAGTAGAAACTAGCCAAACCATGAAATGATTTAACCTCTCCAATTCTCTCCAGTGTAGGCCATTCAACAATTGCTTTCAATTTCTCAAGATCCATCTTCAATCCTTCCATAGAAATTACAAATCCTAAATATACCAACTCTTCTTTCATCAAACTACATTTCTTGATGTTTATTAGCAATTTCTCTTCTATCAACCTCTGAAAAACTTGTCTAATATGCCACAAATGTTCTTCCTTTGTCTTAATAAAAATAAGAATATTAAAAACTTACCTAAGAATTTCTTCAGAACTTCATTCATCAAACTCATGAAAGTACTTGGTGCATTTGTCAATCCAAAAGGCATCACTAACCACTCATATAATCCTTCATTTGTCTTAAAAATAGTCTTCCATTCATCACCTTCTCTAATTCTAATATGATGGTATCCACTCTTCAAATCTATCTTTGTGAAATATCTTGCTCTACTCAAACAATCCATGATATCATCCATTCTAGGTAAAGGGAATCTATACTTAACTATGATCTTGTTTATTGCTCTAGAATCAGTACACATTCTCCATTCTCCATCTTTCTTCAATACCAAAACTACAAGTACTGCACAAGGACTCAAGATTTCTCTGATCAAACCTTTCCTCAGCAACTCTTGTATCTATCTATTCAATTCTACATTGTCTACCGATGTCATCTAGTGTGCTTCTTTGTTAGGCAAGCTTGCTCCTGTTATAAGATCCATGTGATGAATGATACTTCTTATAGGTGGTAATCCTTTAGGTACATTATCTAATATGATGTCTTCATACTCTATTAGCAACTCTCTTATCTCATCTAGTTCAGTTTCTCTCTTCACTACTTTAGGCGTTTTAGGAATCAAGGCGTAACACATACTTTCCTATTTCAAACCATCCAAAAATTTCCTTCCATCTACCAAATAGATTCTAGCATTCCCACATACTTCACTCTTAGGATCATCCTCCAAAGGAATCAAGGTAATTCTTTTCCCATTTGTTGTTATAGTATATGTATTCTTTCTCCCGTCATGCATAGCTTTTCTATCATACTGCCAAGGTCTACCCAACAAGATATGACAAACATCCATAGGCATAACATCACACAAGACTTCATCATGAAAAGATCCAATATGAAATTTCACCAAACATTGTTCACTTACTAGTACCTTATGATAATCCTGAATCCATGCTATCTGATAAGGCTTAGGTTGTTTCAATCTTTCCAACTTTAGCTTAGACACCATCTCCTCTGAAACTAGATTATCTGAACTACCACTATCAATCACAACTTTACAACACTTAGCTCTGGATTTGCATCTAGTTCTGAATAGAATTTTTCTCTATGATGGTTCTTCATTTGTCTCTATTTGAAATAGTGCTCTCCTCATCACCAATGATTCTCCTTTCTCTAGATTGCCAACTGAACTAGGTGATTTAATAGGTTCTTCAGCATAGGCTGCTCTTCCACTATTTTCTATCTTCTTGCTTGTACTACCTTGATTACATTTAAATGCTCTATGTCCTTCACCTCCACACTTAAAACAAGTACCTCTAAATGTCCTCTTATCAAATTCTCTTCCTTCTCTTCTATATCCTTCATTACAGTATGCACTAGGGTTTCCTCTTTGGTAAAAATTTCTATCATCTCTCCAATAAGAATTTCTATCATCTCTTTAGTAAGCATTATTATCTTTGTCATCCTTCCTCAATGGGCTGTCAAACTTGTTCTATTCTAGATAAGATCTGTCTCCTCCAGAAAATGTCCTACCTCTCAAAATTTTACCTCCTCTACCTCTCTATCTCTAATCATGTTTCTTATTCAACTTCTCTTGAACTTTCAATGCAAACTGGTATGCTTCTTCCAAAGAAGTCATCCTTATCAGGCTTAGCCCTTCCTAAATGTTCAATCTCAGTCCATTGATGTATCTAGCCACTTTCTCCTTACTTTCTTCACCGTGTCCTATTCTTATGATCATTTTATGAAATTCTTTAGTCTATTCCTTCACAAATTTCTCCTTTTATCTCAAGTTTTTCAATCTATTCAACAACTCCAACTTATAGTCAGTATGTATGAATTGATTCTTCAACTTTGTCACCATCCGATCCCAATTTGTAATCTTTTCCTTTCCTCTCCTTTTTCTTTCCAACTGAACTTCTTTCCACCATATAGCAGCATGTCCTTTCAATTTTGTCTTTACAAATTTCACCTTCTCCGAATCTTCAATTTCCTCATATTCAAAGTATTCTTCCATGTCATTTATCCAATCAATCAACTCTTCTGGATTCAAATTACGAGTATAGTTCAGCACATCCACTCTAGGTCTTTTCCCAATCTTTGAAATAGCTCGCAACATCTTTACTTGATCTGATTCTTCTTCTTCATGACCTTCTAGGATTTTGCCACTTTGTTCAATAGATTGAAATTCTTCTTCATCATCACTTTCAACATTAGGTCTAGGTGTCAATCCTCTTTGCCTATCTTCTTCAATAGCATCCAAACAAATTCACATTGTTCTCATCAATTCCATCATCTCATCCATTCTATTAGGAATTGTACCAATAGGAAGAACTCTTTGTGGTAGCATCTTCCTAGGATCAAGTGCAAACTGCCTTAGGTCAGTGATCGGGCTACAAGCAACAACTACCTCTCAATAAATGATCAGTTGTGCACAAGTAACCTACTTGGGATCAACGATCTACTTACAACAAGATCTTATGGAATCCCCTTTGTCAATTCACTCCAAGGAATTGAACTTTCACTCTGATACCACTTGGTGCATTCATGGTAGGAGGGTTCACAGAATGAACTATCTAGACTATGCAGCAAGCCTAAACACAACAGAAACAACTCAAGAATATAGAAAAGATGCAAATTTAGTCATTTAGTATATCAAAGAATTCAAATACACTCTAGTCGGCAACATATAGGCTTAAAACTTGGGCTCACATGCCTGTTTTCAGACATGCACAAGATAAACCTTTGAAGCTCCTTTGCACAAAACTAAACTATAGATCTTTCTAATGTGAATAACTATCTCTAAACTACTTTCCTAAGGATCTATTACATCATTATATATCATTTCTAGACCAATAGATTCCTGCACATTGGCCATAAGAGATCTAGAATCCTGATGAAGAGGTGTAACATGTGTTCTTGGATAGGTCAGACCTATCAGCTTGAAAATACTTCACCAACTGATAGAATGAAGTGCGGACCTATGAGGAAGGTTGGACATGAACTAAGGAACATTGTAGAATGAATCCCAAGGATCCACAAGTCAGCCAATGCTCCCAATCCTTCTCCTTCGACTAATTACTCATGACTGTCAGAGAACTCTACATTGAGAAAATAGAGAATCTTCTAATAGCGATAACTTTCCGGTAACTGATCCAAATGCTCTGAATTTTTGGTATGATGTAGATGAATGAATTGAGATGCTAAGTCCAGATCCGCAAGGTGTGAAATGCTAAAACTAAACCATAAGTTGAGCTACTTCTGACTGAACTACCTGACTAAACTAGGAAATGAAAGAACTAAAATGCAAACAAACTAAAATGCAAATGCAAATGTTTTTGGTTGATGCAAGATTACTCTTGAACCAAGGATGCTCCTCCATCACATTCATCCATATTAAATTCTAGAATCTAGTAATTTATTGGACACTTATTTAATCTGTAAGATAAGTTTTTCTAAACAGACATTAAGACAATCTCTAGTTAGTTAGAAATCACAATTCTTTTTGTTTAACTCATTCTAACATGTTAACTCCATAATATAGTCAGATAATTTCATAAGGTTTTGCCTAAATATATTTAATTATTAATGTTGTTCATGCAAGGATAGTGTCAACAATTGAACAAATCAAGAGTATCTTCTTAGGCTGAAAATAAATAGGATTCATTTTCTTTCAAATCTAGCCAACTACCATTTCATGAATACTAATAAGTCATTAGAACACTTTACACCCTATCACAACTTCTTATCCAAAGAAATTTGAAGATCAAAAGGCTGATCTAAACATAATACCATAGACTTATCATTCAAATGATTCCCATAATCTTAATATTTTAATGAAGTAGATATCATTAATTTAACAATTAGATTCCTTTAATCCCTACATATATTCTTCCTCAAGTTGCACTATCATGTCAAATTAGACACTAATTTTATGAACACCAACCCTGTAGATGCAGTGAAAGCAAAATATACGAATTTAACATTCTATCAATCCTCACAAAGATCTTGTTACACTATCAATGACATCTTCTCAAGATAAAATCCTCATCTAAAAAAATCATTCATATGAGTTTTGTAAACATAACACATAACTAAAAACTTTTGTAAACATAATTAAAAAGTTTGGTAAACATAACTAAAAGGTTTTGGTAAACATAATTAAAAAGTTTTGTAAACGTAACACATTTTTCAATCTTCATCATAATGAACAAGTATTGATGTGACTCTCTATTTCTACATCACTCATGTAATGAACAGGTTGAAGCAGGAATGATGCTCAATGTATTGTTCACTATAATAAGTATCAGTGGTGGCAATGATGTCCTTCATGGAAAACTCCAAAGAAAATATTCCTTCCAACAGTATATGTGTGTTGTCCACCACCATCGATTCATCATTCACCAAGTTGAGGGCTCGAGGCAGTAACTGAGCCAATTCATCCTTCCATAGATTTTTCTCTTTGAGATCACTCATATCATTGAAGAAAGTAGGAAAAGACATATCCAATGGCTGATCAAATTGACCAATCTCCTCTATAAGAATGATATGAAATCAATTGTGCATATCACCTAATTCTTCACAACTCTTAAGTATTTGACCAACAACATTTTCTCTAGCCATTAGCTCTTCCTTCTTTTCCATTATTCAATGTTGTAATCTATTGTGTTCTTGGAGAGCAGCTTGAGTTTTAGTATAAGTTACCCATAATTTGCCAGCTTTTGCAAGTACCTTTTCAAACCTTTTCTTTATCAATTTTGAAATAATATAAAACTTAACAGCCTTCATTTCTTCACCTAATTTTTCATACTTCTTCTGAATCTTTTCATCTTTATGTTTCCAGTATGCATTCTTAGTCCTTGCTTCTAGTAGCCTAGTGTCACTATCCAGCATAGGTGGGTAATAGCCTGAAGAAGATGGCAATTTATCCTTGTACCTAGCTATTTCATGCCTTCAATTTTCATTTCAAAAGAATATTTTTTATTTTCCTTCACCATCTTTTCAATTTGAACTATAGTAAACATAGAAACATTAATGTTTAGGTTAGTAGTCTCAATTAGATCAGTATATCCCACTCTATGTACAAGAAGATGACCAAAGACCTTGTGTGGGTCATTAATAATTGTTGGCCTCTTCTCTGGTGGATACAAAGTCTAGATCAGAAGAGTCACAGTGTCAGGATTATATCCTGACCCTATGTAGATTTTGTCCACTGTCTCTATGCTCAACTTCAAAGTTTTATTCTGACTCTTCCCAAAGCTATCAAATACAATTGGAGAACTTATATCCTAGCCTGGGTAGATTATAACACCATCTTCTTGTAGCATTTCCTGCCCCTTCTCAAGAGAAGTACTTTTCATTTCTTTATCCACTTCCTCCTATAACTCCTTTAGGGCTTCTGCTTCTTTCTCAGGAGTAATTTATTTAATCTTTTCTCTTATTAGTTTTCCTTTATATTCATAAACAAATGATCTAAATTCTAGAGAATTAACAAAAGAATCATCAAAAATAAATTTCTAGCATGGAAGATACCTAATATCATTAAAAAGTTGATTCGAGGATTCTAGCTTAACCACATTTCTTTCTAGTGGGGGCTCATATTTGTCAATAACAGGTTTAGCTATTTTCACACATTCAACTTCTCATTCAATTTCTTCATCATTTGACATAGATGTATCAATAGAGAAACTAACCTCTGGAGTGGGCTGTGGAGAGGTATGGTAGAGTGGAACTACATTCTCATCTTTTATCCCTATAACATCCTCTACCAAGAGAGTAATTTTTCTTCTTTTGAACACTAAAGATGGCACATTCCTAGTCAGTTCATCCTCATGAAAAAGTAATTTATCCAATCTTTCCAAAGGATCCTTAACCTCATGGAAAGTACCTGTGTATAACGAATCACTTTTCATTCTTCAAGCCTCAGCCATTGTCACTTTATTGTATATATCTCTTTTCCTTGTTCCTTGGTGTTTATCAACATTCTTGATTAGGTCATCCTCTATAAAGAGCACATGTTGATACCCTTTCAACTTTTGTTTCAGTTTGACATTATTGATAAATTGTTTAGGATCAAATCCCTTTCTCTCATTTCCCTTTGGCAAATTGTAATGTTCTAACTTATTATCAATAAGTTCATATCCTTTATTGGAAACAACTAAAAATTTACCAAAGCAAAGTGTACCAGGCATGAGTGACTATTATAGCATTTAAGATGCATAAAATCTGAATAAGCTAGTTGTTTGACAATTTCCAAGTATGCTATTCTATCTAGAACAGTTTTTGGGAAAAGAAAGGGGGTTCCTTCAAAACCATACACCCAGATCTTAGTACAATCATCATAAGCATACTAGTCTCCCCAGTTATGGTTGACCTTCCCTCTATGATCTTTGTCCTTAGGCCAGAGAAACTTCTGTATTTCTAGTGACAAATTATACTCACAAGGGTGACCAAGAAGCTTGTAAAGTGTTTTTACAAAATATTCTTCAAAATATAAATAGTGTGACCTAACACATTTGCTATCCCATATTGCAGTCCATATTTGAATAGATGTTTCCATTATCATCCATATCCTTTATTCTCATATGATCACTCCATATTCCCATGGTTTGCCCTTCATGTAAGATAAGATGCATCAACAATGAATAATGTTTGAAATGGATAGATTGAGTGTTATTTTTGATAAAAGTGTGGTCACTATTGAGATTATTTGCCACATACTCATCAGAATCAAATGGTCTAGCATCTAGGTTTTGTATATCAGTTGTTAAAACCATTGGAGCTATGGACATGAGTGCAGGAGCATCTAAACCTAGGACTTGACAAACAGAGTAGTAAGTACACTAAAAATATTCCTCAAATAACTCCACAAAGAATGGGGCCTTTCATACCTGAGAATACTTTGAGTCAATTCCCTTTAACTCGTGGTATATGCAAAGGTAACCTCCATCTCTTATAACTAGTATCCATGTTGTGATACTCTCCTAAAAGGTCTCCAATTTTGAATTTCATATTCATGCTTGTGTCTAATTGAAAAATTGCAAAAATATAAATCTTCATGATAGGAACAAAGGAAGACCCATATGCAAGATAAATCATATGTGTCTATGGGTCATACCTTTTTGCAAGCACCCTAATCAATTCCACATTAATAAATACATTGGGTACTACTAATCTCCCCAAATTTATTCTCCACAGGTTGGACACAGGTTGGTGCCTATACATTTTTCTATAATGATATACGAACAAGTCATAACCCCTCATTGGAGTCCATGTGTCACCCAAACTCTTCTATTTGTCCTCCAATTTTTCAGCCCTGAGGTTCAATTGTACACTTCTTTTAGACCTCAGTCCAGAGTGAGGGCATTGATCAATCAAGTCTTGATTTGCATGTCGAGTTTCTATTTCTTTCCTTTTGGCCTTAGGTATTTCAGATGTGCATTCCATAATATCAATTGTAGAATGATCCAGACCCTAAAATTTACTTTCTATTTTAACTAGTTCAGATGCTAGAAAAACTAATTCAAGTTCAAGCACCTACTTGAAATAGTGATTTCTTCTTAGGTTTCTTCATCTCCAATCACTACTACAGTTCTCTGCCTCTTCTGGATGCTCAAGGATTTTCAAAACCAACTAAAATAAGGATTTAGTTTATAATTCATTCAGATTTGGTTCATAAATGTTACTCGACGCAAGCTTTTCTACCATTAGAATTGCCATTAATGCATTTGATCATCAACCATCGATTAACTTGTCATTGCCATTGATTTATCTCTTCAAAATATTTGTGTCATATCAATATGGTGGGTAAGTCTCTTTGTTGTATCAAAGGGGCCAAAATTCTATCTCACTGATATTCATATTACTCATCGATGAAATCCTTAAGTTCTTGTGTCTTTGTTATATCAAAGGGACTTGAAATTACTCCATTTGATATCATGAAGTCCCTTCGACCTTTCCATTAGAGAAATCTTATAACTATCTCTTCGACTTTTCATTGTTGCTTTGATCCATCTAGGGGCCCACTTTATATTAAATCATATCTTTTGGCCGATGTAATAGTTACCTTTTGTATTATCAGATCAGGGGGACTTTAAAGCAACTCGCGTCAATATGATCTGGTCTCTTTGATGAGCTTTATGATCATCAATACGAATCTCTTTATCGAAGGGACTTCAAAACACCTCCTAATATAACATAGTCTCCTCGATGTACTTTGTGTTATTAAATGTGGATCCTTCCATTAGAGGGACCTTAAAAATTCTTATCTCGATATGTTATATTCTACTCAATGATGTTCTTTTATATAAATTATTTTTTCAAAGAGACTTTAGAACAACTCTTACCGATATGGTATGGTGTCTTCAATGATGTTTATTTTATCAGGGAGACTTGAAAGTAGCTCCCGCTAATATAGTACAATCCCTTCAATGATGCTTACAATATATCATTCAGATTATTCTATCAGAGGGACTTTGCAGTATCTCCTACCGATATAGTGTAGTGTCCTTGAACATGCTTCTTCATGCAAATTGCTTTACCAGAGGGACTTCAAAATGACTCTCACCAATATGGTAGAGTCTCCCTGATACAGGTTATTTCCTATTAGGACCCGATAGCAAATATGAGCTTAATAAGAAGATGACTATGGGATAACATAATGGGATGCTTAAAGTGGTAGATTTATATGAAGGGCTGAATGATAGGCTACATAAAGGAATCATAGTAAAATACTATTGGTCACTAGCTTAGGGTTAGGGTTTTAAAAGAAACAAGTCAACCCTATGCTATGGTTAACTCATGTTCATACTCCTTCAGAACTAAAGTCAAAGGTATAAGCCCTAGTTGTAACAAACCTGTGATCTAAAAAGTAGTCAATTTATATTACCAAAATTGGTAATTTAGGAGTTGCATTTTCAATCCAAAGAAGAAGACAATTAGTGGACATATTGGTAATCACTGTTTCTATCATAGAATGCATAGCAACATAGAAGAAAAATTGAAATTGATCATGGTAGAAATGGTCAAAATAATTTTGAACTTATAAACCTTGAAGTATGACTAAGCTAGAGAAAATAGTAGACAGGGGAAGCAGCACTACAAGTTGATGAGGAGATTTAAGTTAGGGGTTAATTGACTAGTACCTTTGCCATTGATGTCAAAGGGGGAGAATTGAAGCAACAAAATATAGCATGATAGTACTAAAGTTAGGGGGAGCATAAAAGTAAGGGGGAGCATGACAGGGAATTCTACTTGTCTTTCCACACAAATTCTTTAATAGTATAGGTTAAATATTTTGTTCACCTAATGTTAAGATATCTATATGTATTATTAAATCACATATGTTAATTATTGTTTCCTTTACACAAGCATATTCAATGCATGTGGATGCTAGAAGTTGTATTAAAAACTAAAGCTATCCAAATATCAGAGAAATGACTACAATTTATTGCTAGGATTTTAAATAGATGTTTACTTCCACATGTATCTTGTTGTATTATTTGACACCTTTAGACCTTGCTTTCTTCTTTTCATATCTATCAGTTCTAGAGAAGTTAGAAAAGTCTAGCATCTAGAAAACATATAGGACATAGAAGAAATTATATTCTAACTAAACAAAATTAGTTTCAATGAAAGGAAGAAAAATAAGAAGAATGATTGAACCTAACTTTAAATACACTTCAAATCAGTAGTGAACATCTCAGGTTTTGTATACAATGTACCAACAGAATAATGATGATTACATTTAGAAATGTATTAGTAAAACAACTATGAATAAGAACACCTATACTCAGATCTTTATTACATTCAATAATAAATTACACCATACATATAACCAAAGTTTAGGTGACAAGATAACAAGTTACCTTTTCAAGCTAGTTAAGGTGACAAAACATCATCATAATCATCTGCATTGCTAGCCAGATCAGAATCTTGATCACTCATGTCTACATCTACTTGATTTTCTTCCTCATCCTCATTTGTGACATGCAATAAATTCTCTCTCCCAATCTCTTTGTTGGTAATCAAAATCTCTTGTTCAAACACTCCATCATCATCTTCATCCACTTCTTTGAATCTTTCTTGTAAATTAATTTATTCCCCATCAGGCATTATATCGACAACTTACATGAATTTTTTATTTTGAATGAGACTCTATTTGAATAGCATATGACCATCCCTGGCTTCTTACATCATCAATTAGAAATGTTTGGTTAATTTGAAGAGGGGAAACATACGGCTTATCTGTCTCTGATAAAAATTGTCATGTACTTGCACGTACAGACCCATACTCATCAAATTGTACTATGGATGGTCGGATCCACTTACATTTTAATAACATAGGACTATTTTCACCAAAATCCACTTGAATAATTTCTTGGATGAATCCAACATAAAATTTCTTCTCAGTTTTGTGAAGAAATTCAGCACTAACAACATAATCACAATTTGTCTTTCCTTTGTCTTTTTCTTCCACTCTTAAATGACTACCATAGGCCCACATTCCACTAAAACACATAGCCCATAAAAATTAGAGATTGTGAAAGTTCACTTTCCTCTGTTGTTATATCTTGACCTTCTTTTGCATCACTTGTTTCATTAGTAATCCATTCTTCAAATTTTGGAAAAGAATCACCTCCAATCAAATCATGACATCCACTAGTAGAATTTTTGAAAATAAATGACTACGTGACTAAAACTTGTAGTCACGACCACTAAAAATGATTAAATTCTAGTAATTGTTTGCAACACAACTATAAATGACTAATTTGATGGTGGGTAAAAAACATAGCTATAAATGGCTAAATAAATGACTAAATAATTAGTCACACAAATAAAAATTAGAAAGAGAGGGAAATTAAAAAAAACATTTTGAATTGGAAAGAGGGAAATTTCTTTCATGAAAAATAATTAAAATAAAAGAAACCTGACCACCTCTATGCTCAAGACATTGTTCATGCATTGGACGCACTATACAGGGGTTGAATTCGCACTCAAAAATAGGTAAGGCCCATTGATGTCCCTCTTTTTGCATTAATGAATTGGAACACAATTGCTTGAAGATGTTGATTTTATTGTATTTTGTTAAATTTTGTATTGGGCATGCCCATTTTAGGGGGATTTCCCAGAAGTGATAGAAGAGTTTCTAGAGAAGGGCATGGCTAGATGCATTGCATTCAATCATCGAGGAACCTTACTAGTAGGTCTAGTATTCATGCATTTTTTAAACTATAATTTTTTTTTTGTGTTTGGTACTCTATTTCAGTTATGCCCATTTTCAAGATGCTATAAGTACAGACACCAAAATCTAATTTAATCTATTGACTGTTAATACTCAAACAATACCCCACTCTTATTAGGGATGCACGAAGTTCAAAGCTCAGTTGTGAAGGATCAAGGTTTCACCTAATTGTAGAAAAACTACCTCAACCTTACAAACTTTTTAAAAAGAAAATAGCAAATAATCTTATATTTCTTAATACCCATTTTGGTTTCTACAAGCCCTATTGCAGTTTAGTCCCCTGAATAGTCATTATTGTGTTGAAGTATTGGTTATTAATACTAGTGTTGGTGTGTTCTAAAGAGTATTCAATGTGCCCCGTTGTTTAAATAGGGTTTAATTTTTCTTAATTGGGGTCATCTTAGGTGGTTCAACTTGACTTAAAATGCCCAAGTGACAAGCTTGAAGATCAATCTAGGGTTTCTAGCTTTTTTTCTATGATATGGAAGTTACCCTTGTGGATGTTCCTCTCCCTAATGATCATCTAACTAAAATGTCCTTTTAGCATGATGATTTTCCTCTCATGGGAAAATTCATGGAAAAAAGACTAGATGATGTAAAACTCTATGGATGGATATGGAATCTACGAGGCTGGATATAGAGTTAAATTCTTCCTTTTAAGGATTTCTTTCTTCTTCAAGTCTGTTGAGGATAGAGAGTTTTCTCAAACAAGGGTCATGATATTTTTTGGCAAATCTGGGTTGTTTTTATGCCCTCTAGAAACCATTTTTATATGTAGATCATCTCTTTTTCAAAGGTTCCCTTTTGGATCTGACTTCTACAACCTCCCTTTAGTTTGTAGAGTAGTGAAGATAGTTCAATTGCTTGCATCATAATGATTTTATCTATATTATCCAATTAATTTGCCCTCAAAATTATCAAGCCTAAAAAGTTAGCAATATGACCTCTCAAATTTCAACTCTAAAATCTATCAATTTACTATGAAAGATAACAATTATTTGGGTTATCAAGTCTTTATCTTTCTACTTCCTTTCATTTAGAATCATGTGGTCATTAGCTTCTCAGATCTTTATCTTTCTACTTCATCACATACTTGCATTATCATGTCATAAGATCTCTAACACAATACCATGGAATCCTCAATGCATCTCGTATAAAGCAAAATAGTTTAAAAAAACAACAAAGTAAAAAACATACTCAGCAAAAGTGATGACAAATTGGCACATTATCTATTCATTTTTTTGTATAGTTGAGAACATTCTAAATGTTTTCAAATGTCAAATTCTTTGATACATCAAATGGCTCCTCCAAATTATTACTTTTTTTTTAAATAGAAAGTTCATAGTTTATAATACTAAGAACTCATCAATCTTTTTCCATTTCTATGATCTAAAATCAAATAACAAGCACTCAAGAAAAAATAAAAAATAAGAAACTCAATTTATATGGCAGCCTAAAATAAGCCTCAAACAATACAAGGAAACAAGGATTACAACCTAGTTTGAAGTCTTTCCAAAAATTTTGAATCAAGAGTAAATCACTAATGATAAGAAACAATAATAGGAATCATGTTTTACAACCTCATCCCCATAAATTATTGACACAAAGAAACCTAATGAAAAAAGAAGCTAAAAGATGACATTTTTAAATAACCAGAGCTCTATAATTGTTTAATTATGATTAAGTACGTGTACATTCTAAGCCTTCTCTATACGATGCATAGTATTGGCATGCCCAATGTGTTGATGATTAGCACCACTGTGAGGATGCTCAATAGGATCCACTACCACACCATGGACCTTGGGCCAACAGTTTCTTTTGACCCTATATTTGTGATATGCATTGCCATCTTTGAGTATTGGCTTTTCTGTCCTTCCACCAGTAGTAACCTAACCAATCATGGCTTTGCAACTACTTGTCACAATCTTCTTAGCTCCAAATGGAAGTTTTACTATGTAAATTGAAACCAATTTCCAAGACTTGTCAAACAAGGCTATTAAAAATATACAAAATAAAAAATTACACAAATCTGAACATTAATAGAGAACTTAGATAATTGTTCCAAAATTATTTCCACTACCTTTGGAATAATTGCATTTATCAACTCACTATAACCTTGGGAAAAAAATTAAGCATAGAAATATGCCATAAGTCTCCATAAGATGTACACTAGAACTCAAAATAGTTTGAAAATAATTTGGAAAAAGCCACCATCCATAGAACATCGCAATAGATGAATCACATGTTTGTTGCTAGCCAAAAAACAAGATGATAAAAAAATGATAATGAGTCAGGGGCAACATCAAGAAGTAGTACAGTCAAATTAAATTTCAACTAGTTGCTAAACGAGTACAACCCACTTTGACTTGTCATAAGTTCAAAATATTAGAACAGGTACATTTTTATGTTTGTAAAGGTGACAACAATCCAACAATAGATCAAATGTTTAAGATTGGAATGCAATAGAAATGCATTGCAAATGATAGCAATCAAATTTGAAATTACCCAGCTCATAAAAGAATAGTAGAGAAAAGGCAAAAAAAGTGTTCTTTGATTTGATTGGGCCAATGAGAAATATTGTCTCAAAAATTCAACTATATCACCATGTCTTTGGAAACTTCAATACCAATACCTTGACCAACATTATTACACAAATGAAGAGCATTATGGGAAAAAATAAAAACTGATTTGAGGCTTCACTAAGATAGCTTGACAAGGAGAAATGATATATCTTACTAAGACAGGCATATGACCCTAGAGATGGGATAATACCAAAAGCTAAAATATATCATACATCTAGACACAATCCACAAAATGCTATTAATGGTGATATCATCTAGGATACCAATAGGCATTGAGAAAATGAGATTAGCAGTGATTGTCTACTATTTTGACTTATTTTAACAAATGAGTTTCCAATGTGAAGTGTCAACCAAGGATTTTATTACCATTCTATTCACTGTCATTTTCTAAGTCATGACTATCAATTTTGAACCAAATGAGGCCTTCCAATGCTTTGGCTTTGGGGGCTCATGATTTTATCAATTTCCTATGATGGAGTTGCCTGTCATGTCTGCTTTTATGACTACAAAGAAGACACAAAATCAACAATAGAAACAAGATAGGATGGCAACTATTGGAGCCAATGGGCCATAGATCCAAAATTAAAGTGAATGTCAAAGCATGGTTAATGATCTTTTATTTGGTTGCTTCTAATTATATTTGTTCAGCTATTAAGAGGGTGTAAGTCATGACATAGCTCTGTATGTCTTTATTTCCTTAAGGTAGATCTTCACATGATTCTTATCTTGGTAGCAGGGTATCTCAACACCAAAAATTATTTAGAATCCCACTCCATGATATGTAATGACAAAAAACTACTATCCCTTGACTTATCTCTACCATAAAGATAACTCTATGAAACATGTAGAGGCTGTAAGTCATGGATTGGCTGTCTAAGAAAGTTCATAGTTTGTTCTATCTCCATTTTAGAAATATTGTCTCAAAAATTCAACTATATCAGCATGACTTGTTCCCTACCGCAGTACCGCAAATTGTTTCTTTGACTATCACTAGACCGTGGTATACTAAACATCACTTGAAGCCTTTCTTTGCACTACCACACTCCTTCATTGAAATTATCACAGGGTCACAATATTCAACACTTACATAACTTAAACTCCATATACTATCATACCGTAAGCCTCACTTGAGGTTTCCGCGAGGGCATAGTGTACTGATTTCCTCTACTCCTTACTTCCATATCGTAAGCCTCACTTAAGGCTGCCATGGGGGCACAATGTACTATTTTCATCAGCTCCTTACTGCCATACCGGAAGCCTCACTTGAGGCCACCACAGGGGCATGGTGTACTATTTTCCTCTGCTCCTTATAGCATTACCATCGGTTATTCTTTTCACTGTTGCGAGGCTGCAGTGAAGTATCATATGTCACTTAAATTTATACCACCAGTCCACCACTTCATTTTGAGACTGTTGCGGGGCTGCAATAATCAATCTTTGCATACCGCAATGTCACAAGTGCAATCTTTCCATGCTATGGGATAGCGATAACTACTTCCTTGTTATCCTTGGTCCCCCCACACCTGCCAAGACCTTTTGAATGACCTGCGAGACTGTGGTGAGAGACAAAAACACATCAATGGCAAAAAAATACAAATCTCTTTCACATGGACTTGGTATGGGGTGCTTATGAATGACTCCTAGAATAATTTTAAAATAAATATGGATCCCTCAGATTGATTTATGGAAGGAAATTTGCATGGATTTATTGATCTATCAAATGTTCTTTTATCAAATGTATGAAGGTATCTTTATTGTAGTTTATTTTCCCTATATTATTTATTCTGGGTTTGAACTCCTTGATTTTGTGGGCTTTTGTTAGGACCCAGAGCTTTCATATGCTGGACCACCTACAAGGCACCAAAGGAGTCATTTGGATCATGACTTAGGAGATGGTTAGTATTCATTAAGTGGAAATTGCTACCTTTTGACTATGGTGGCAGATAAATGATTTTTTTTTCTTCTATTCCACAACATTAAGTAAAGTCTTGAATCTCAAAATACCTTACTGCCTTCATTTGCCAAGCTAATTTCTCCAATTTTGCATAGTTCTCCCATGTTTGTGGATGTGATCTGTCTCCTACACAAAAAAACATGTACCATTTTATGCCCTTCAATCCTACTACATGTAGGTATCTTTTTAATTCCCCTATCTTTCATCAATCTCCTTACTATTTGAACCTCACCACACTTGGACACTTCTGCATAGATGTTTTAGAGAACATAAGCTACAACATTTTTAGGATCCAACTAAAAAAGCAGTGTTGCTGGAATACTCAGCCTACATTCAAATTCTAAATTTTGTGAAATTATAGATAGTAAATAGATTGATGGTTGTTTGGATAGTGAAATTACTATCTTTCTTAGAAATTAACTAAAATATCTTGTCTTGAAATATCTAGAAGGATTATTTTAATTAAAGAGGATTTTGTGGTTATTTTTGTAACAATGATTTTACAGTGCAGTTAGCTTGCTATTTTCATTCAAGATACAAATCATCAAAGTCAAGCACATACCAAGAAGATGGTACTCTACGTCAAACCCTCAACCTCACTCAGTTTAGTATGCTTACATGGGGATATTAAGGAAGTTGCTAAATAATTAATACATATCATTTGTTGTTTGTGAAGGAGAATCCTGTGAGATCCAATATGGTAGTGGATCAATATCAAGTTTCTTAAGTAAAGATGATGTCATAGTTGGGAAACTTGTTATGAAACATTAGGTTAGTAATTTTTGGATGTTAAGGCTTCCTAATTGGATATCAAAGATCTTTTCTCATCAACTTAATTTGAAATTTTTGTATAATTAATGGATTCTTTCATGGTGTAGGTCTTTACTCAGATAACACATGAACCAGGACTGACATTTTTTTTAATCGGTAAGGATTCTTAGAGCATCATAATATATTAGTATTAATAAAAATGTTTTCATAGATTACAAAAAAGGCCATTCCTAGCCAAAAAGATAACATAACAGAGCATTTTAACAAAGAGCCCTGAATAGAGCTACAGATCCAAAAGGCCCTTTCTGGCCAAAAAGGAAACCAAAGTTACAACAAAGCTAAAAACTTAAAATAGAAAGAGTCGATTCTCTGGAGAAAGGACTATGTCATCATTGGTGAAGGGAACTACCAGCAGTTGGAAATTTGACAAGAAGCTCCATGCATTGAATACTTCCTCTATCATTTCCCTCTTGGACCTTCCAAATGCAGAATTGTGAACCTGCAATGAATTATCAAAGAGCTCTCTTTTATGTGATTGCAAATTTAAAATCATCAATTGATAAAAATAGTTAAAACTGGGTTTATTAATGATATCTTCATGGAGGAAGAGTCCCCCTACCAAGGATAAGATATCATGGAGATTATAAGTAGAAAAAGATTCAAATAGATTGACATCTAGGACTAGATAGTCATGAACAAACATTGATGCTATCCTTTTAACCTTGTCAACCTGATGAAATAAGTCCATCGCATTTGAGAGAAAAAGAGATACTAGATTCGAAGCATAACATACCCTAGATTGCAATAGAAAAACTCTATCACATACATCTATCAAAGCATCCTTCATCGGCTCTTCACTAAGTAGTTTGAAGGCCCTAGTCATGAAATATGAGTTGATGCTTCCATGCATTGGTTGTTCCCATGGTTAAACAGGCAAAGGAAGTCAACAATTATGAGGATAGATAGACATTGCATATACACAACAAGAGCAAAATGAAGAGGCAAGAATGAAATAATGACATATATACCATGGTCTCTTGTATAAAAAGAGGATTGCACAAGCCAACATAATGAATTGAAGTCATTCAAGCTAGAGGGGAAATAAAACCAATGCAGATGAGATCCAAATGTGGATTATATTGCTTAGCTCACAACACTCCACTTACAGAGCATTTAATGAATATAATCAAAGAGACATGTGCAAAGTGTACAATTAATGCCAAATGGAAATCTACATAGATTGCAAGCTTCAAAATTACTTAATATACTACTAATTGACGTCAGTTAATAATTAAAATGACTAAATATACTACCAATTGATAGAAATTAGTGAACAATGAATAATTATGACTAAATATATGACCAATGTTAAATCAATGAATAAAAATGACTAAATACACTACCAAATTGATCAAAATGATTATTAAAATTAATGACTAAATACACTACCAATGGATAGAAATAAGTGAATAAAAATGACTAAATAAGTGACCAGTTAACAACAATCAATGACTAAATATACTACCAAATTGATCAATCAAAACAACTAATAAATGACTATAACTAGTTTAGTCATCAATTTGGTCATGTTATAAATGACTGGCAATAAACTACTAATGATCACATGACCATATTTGGTCATTTATAAGTAGTTTTTAGTAGTTTGTTTAGTCATATATTACTCTTTTTGTACTAGTGGTCTATGCTTTTGAGCTCAATGTTGCATCCAAGTTTGATGGGGTCAACATAAACTTTTGAAGGGATACATGGCTACTTAATACCCCTATAAGAAATTGTGATTAGGTTTATCCTATTATGTAACCTTGTAAGAGAATCTTTGAAAGTAAAGTGAGTGACTATATTGAGGAAGTTGAAGGAGTAAATATTTGGAAGTCCTTATGTACATATCTCTCTTATTTTCTTACTTTGGGGCCATTATTCAGGTTGCAATCTAGGTTGTCCCTATTTCATGTTCCTAGATTCCATAGAAGGGATGAAATGATTTGGAGAGGATCTACCACTGGAGCCTACTATGTTTCTTTAGAACCTACTCCCTATTGGGATAAGCTTTGGTTACCATAACTGATTCCTAAAATTAACATTTTTGTATAGCTTTTGGCACAAAATAAGGTTCTTAATCTTGACAATCTTCTAAAGAGACGTTTTTATTTGCCTAAAAGATATGCCCTTTATGAAATTGTGGAAGACATTTTACACCATCTATTGCTGGAATTTTCCTTCTCTAGAGAGATATGGGAGTCCCCTCTCTCCCTTTCCATGGTCAATTGGGTTGTTTTGGACTCTATTCAAGGCTTGAAAAAACAATAGGTCCCCCCTTCATAGAATCCTTCTTTAAAATTCTTATGGACTCTTGTGCTATCCCATGTTGCTTGGGGTCTTTTGAAATAGATAAATAATAGGATCTTTTGGAAGAATAAATCCTTGTAAAGTAGAGTGGTGGATAGAATTTGTATGGTTATTAATGAAAATTTTATGATTAGGATTAAAGAGAAGATCTCAAATGCCCCAAATATTGGAGTTGTCACTTCAGATTTAGAGATTACTATGGCCTAGAACCTAGAATTTGATATTTCTACTCATATCAAAGAGTCAAAATCTTAAAGAATGAGTGTCAATTGGTCCCCCTACTTGTAATTAGTGTAAGATGAACTTTGATGGGACATCCAAAGGTAATTTGAGCCAAATAGGTGGTGGTGGAGTCCTCAGATTCCATAAAGAAAACTTGATTATAGCTTATGTAATTTAAACTAGGTCATCAAAATAATAATTATGATGAGGCTACTATAGTGTTCAATACCATTAACATGGCCTATCAATTTTTTATGGAGTAAAAAGTGTCCACTTTTCTTTTTACCTCCTTGTTTAGCTCATACATCCCCTTCATTGCATTATACATTCAAACTTTTTCTCCCGATGCAAAATTTCCTAACACCATGATGAAATGGGAATATGGCCCCTTGTTTTAACTTACCCCAGACCTAAACAGGGTTGATGGACCTAGGCAGTATTGCCCATGTCCCCTCTTTTAAGTCAAGGCTAATTTAAGTACATGTCAGTCTGGGACCTTTTAAAAGGTTTCTCCTTGTCGGCTCTTTTGGTTTGAATTTATATTGTAAGCAAGAAAGCATATATAAGAGTGTTTTTGAGTTCATTTGTAACTAGGTTAGAAAAGGCATAACTTGAGATCTTGAAGAAAAACAAGAAAGAGCATTCCTTCTAGAGTAGATTTGTGTATTGTTATTGTGTGTTGTTGTAGATATCAAGCTATTATCTATTCTTCCTTAGGAGTTGAAGGATATTCATCATTCTAAGGGTTCATCACATAGGTGACATCATTGTTTGTTTGTCATTATTTAAAACATCATATTATCATTATTTTCAGCATCTTCTCCCACAAGGGAATACACTCTTTATCAATCAATGGTGTTGGGAAGCTTGAATGTTATCCTGAGATTTGACTAAGGCAAGTCCCTAAACACCATAATCCCCAAACCCCTTTCTTATCTTCTTATGTGTAGGTTACACGAGTGGGATTTAGAAAATATAGAGCTACAGGAAGATAGAGTATAGGTTAGGGTTTCAGGATCCAGAGACAGTTTGAGAGTTTTCTATCACCAAGGAATTGGGTGGTACCACCCATGTCCTCTTGACCTTTCTATGTTCAGGTCTAGTATTAGGACATCATCTGTAGCAACTTTCCAATTTACACCTTTTGCAGATTCCTCCAGTCAGGACCTGGGCCGTCCCACCTTGGTCCTCTGACATCTCTACTTTCTGGAGACATGTTTTATCATCTCCTTGATTATCCTTGTAAAATTAGTTTTTAGGTTTCTATTTTACTTTCTCCATTATAAGTAGATCATTGTATAACTAGGGTTTCATGTATTGTTAACTTAGGGTTTGATGAAAAGGCTAAATTAAATCTAATCCATCTATAACACATGAATCACAAGATCAATAGCTAAGTCTTCCTTCACTTGGTAGTGATTTGGCTTGATCTTGTCCTTTAATGTTATATGGAAAAGGGTTTGATCTAGTTCACATTCTAGTGGTTATCATTCTTCTTTTTCATACTAGACACAAATAGGTGTTAAAAAACTTATAGTGGAAGGGGATTCATTGAATATTATCAAATGCCTGTAAGGAAAGAAACCTCCTAGTTAAACTATTGATAACTTTATTATGTTTTTTCTCATCCTAAGTGAAAATTTTGAAGAGGTTCATTTCTAACATGTGTTCCATGAAGCTAAAAAAATGTTTATTATTTTTCTAATTGGGAAGTCCACAATATACCTAAGTTTCCAAATGGGAAGGTAATGATAGTTTTCCTCCTAAAGTTTGTATACTTATTATAAATGATGGAAAAAATCATGAAGTTTAATGTCTCGCAAATAAATGATATTATAGCTCACTCAAAAAAAGATCACATTTTCTATATTGATTCTAAGTACTTCATTAATCTTATAACTTCTAGGAAGTTCTACCATAGGATTCTACTTTGCTCTAGTGATCAACTATAAGATGTTTTGGGATAGAGGTAAAGGTGACAAGAATAATTCTACTATGGGTGGTGACATGAACTTCTTGGAGCCCTCTAGTTGTAGTGGGGTATACTAGAATGAGAAAGTGTGGAAGATTTTAACTAAATGTGGCCTAAATTCATATCTTGAGAGATTACAAGGGCATAATACAACTATGGCTAAATCCTTCACCAAGGGATGGAAAGAAAGAAATGTTTCACTAGAGAGTATGGAATGTCTCATTATAGAGGAACTCATTGCTCATGTAACCAATATATCTATGGATGGGGCTAAAGTGTACAATGAAAGAAGGGCTAGGGATGAATCCATATCCACCTTCCTTAAACTTAGTGAGAATTTACTCAAACTACACTCTAGAGATGTGAGGAATTCTCTCAAACTATTATGAAGTGAAGTGGTGAATTGCAAACGAGGTATGTAACTCTTGGAGGAAGGTTTAAATCTATCTATGGATATCATTTTGTTGCCTTAAACCACTTTAGGCATAAGGATCATGTGTCTTTGTCTTTCTACATTCTTTCATCCCTTGAATATTTAATGGAAGACTACAAATGAGCATTAGGAATGACACCCCTTCACCAAGGGCTCATTATACTCTTAGTTAATCATATGAAAGAATAGAACCCTATCCATAAAATCCCTACCCTAGGTTTAAAGGCTAAGTAAGAAAAAAAAAAAAGATTATGGATTATACAGATACATCCTCTAACAATATTGAGTAATCTTTGAGGAATTCTTCTGAGGATGTTGAGAAGATGGATTTCATTGGTTTTGACATTGAGGTATTTCATTGGTTTTGACATTGAGGGTTCTATCCCTAGGGAGAGAACCCTAGAGTATCAAGAGTATAATGATAGTCAACATTCTAACAAGGATGAGAACCCTAGAGGGAGTAAAAGAAATAGGGAGGTTTGGAACCCCAAGGCCAAATCCTAGACTATGAAGGAAATGAATAAGAAGGAGAAGAATTGGAATAAAAAAAACCTTGGATGTACAAGTTATATTTGGTAGGGGTTTGAAATAAGATAGGCAAGGGAATGGTTAATTGGAGGAGCAATGAGATAATAAAAAAGGAAAAGAAAAAAGTATCCTAGAACCTTCAGTAAGAGTCCCTTTCTCTACAATTATACATCCTACCACTAGCATTCCTAAAGACTTATCTATCATGGTGGCCAATTATTATTTTATGCAAGAGTTATCTAATGTTCTTTTAAAACATTTTGGAAACACTCCCTTATGAATTTCAAATCCTAGAATATGAGGAAAATGAATAAGAAGGAGAAGAATTTGAATTAAAAAAAACCCTAGATGTGGAAGTTATAACTAGTAGGGGTTTGAAAGAAGATAGGTCGAGGAATGCTCAATTTGAGGAGAAAAAGGATAATAAGGAAGTAAAAAATGTACCTAGATCCTTTGGTGGGAGTCCCTTTCCTTGAAATTGTAGATCCTGCCCCTAGCATTCCTAAATACTTCTCTATCATGGTGCCTAATTATTCTTCTATGTAAGAGTTATCTAATGTTCTAGAACTATTTAGGAGGCTATGGAAACACACCATTATGAAATGATTCTTTGTATAAATCAATAGACTAAATTTGAAACACTCCCTTATTGGGAAAAATATTGGAGGCCAGATTGAGTTATAGAGGAAGGATGAAAGTAGGGTCTTCCAAAGCTAGGATGTTGTGCTTAGAGTTAATCAATTGTATTAGGATCTAAGTGAGTTAAAGAAAAGTAGTGTTACCATGTTAGTTGAGATGGATAAATTGGAAGAGTGCCAAAATAGTAGATTGGTTAGTATCAGAAAGGAGCTAATAGATATAATCAAAAATCTCAAAAGGGTCATCTGGGTCAGCAAGTATACAATCCAAAATAGTGCTATGGGAATCAAGATTCTTATCAAGAAACATATTGAGACTACAGATGGACTTGTGATCCAGTCTATGGAGGATAAGAATACCAATGCTGAGAAGAATGTTAAGGCTAGCTCCAATGCAAGGACCAAGAGTAGTAATAAAAAGTCATATAAGGAAGAAAAAATGGAATTCCAAGACATTGTGAAACTTGATGAGAGCTTCCACTGGCAAGAGCTCAAAGCAATAGAAGTACTGAAAAAAAAGATATATTTTTGTTTTATATGAAAAGGGGGTGATGATAGAATGTTGTTGTTTTAGTTTGAATCCCCCTTTCCATAAAGCATTCCAAGGGCTTTGCAACCAAGTGCTTCTCCTATCAAGAGGAGAGTCATCTATCAGATTGGGTTACGACTTGGTTTTGTGTTGGGAAATTTAGAAGTTAACATGCAATGTTGCTAATTAATGATTTAATGCTCTTGAAACCCTAATTTAAGCAAAAGACTAATTAAATTTGTGAATTATGACAAATGCTACTAGAATTAGACAAAGGGAAAAGAACCTTAACTCACTATTCTTCGCAGTCTAGAAAATGGAAATGTCTGGGGACAATGGTGATGGTGCCCTAGTCCAATGTGCTACTTTTTCTATGGATTCCCGAACTCCTTCTGACATTGATGTCTGCTATATCTTTAGTTTCCAGTGATTGAAATGTAGAGGACAAGGTTTATGGTTCCCTAGTCTCGAAATCTTACACAGTGGTTGCTTCTTTTCTGATCCTGAATCTTTAGTGTTTCCTTATCTTCCTTGCAACTCTACTTTCTCGAGATCTGATACTTGTAACCTGCAAACACAAGGAGTGTGGTAGGGGGTTGTGGTGTTTAGAGGCTTGCCTCAGTCAAGCCCCAGAGAAACATTCAAGTCTTTTAAACATCGTTGTTAGAGAGAGATAGAGCATATCCATGTGGGATAGAGGTAAAAATCCAAATGATAATGATGATAAAGCACAATAAATGTCACCTTGATGATGAAGTTCTCATGGAAGGAAGAGGCTCTTCAATGCCATGAGGAGAAGATGTAATCCAACCTGTAAAACCAAACACAACAACAATGTTATGCTCTACAACACAATGATATCACAAGGATCTCAAGTATGCATAAAGTTCCCAATCATCTTCTAACATAAACATTTTCTAGTTTGCAAATGATAACCTAAACATGCTTATATATGCAACTATTAAGATTCCCACTAAGAATTTCATATTTGAAACTTATGATGTGAGCCTAGAAACCAAATAACGGTCTCAAACGTGACATTTGAAGTTAGGGCAAACCCAAAATAGGGCTAGACTAGGGTACTAGCACCCTTGTCCAACCCCATGTTTTTGTTCTGGCATCACCAAAATAGACCCCCTTAGGTCCCATTTGTCACAAGACCCAAGGGTTTTCTCATCGGGAGTTTGATTTATCATGCACGATGCTCTAAATTCAATCTAAGGACCCAAGAGCTAAACCTTAAAGGAAAAAGCCCCTAAGGGTGCATTTTTCCAACATAATATTTAGCCCCCACTTTAATGTATGTATTAAATGCAAGGCCAATACATGCATTAAAGTAAGGTCAACAAACACAGCAAACATGCCAAGCACAGAGAAGACATGCCAAACACATTGAAGACAATAACAGGCACACAAAACATAGAGAAGATAGTTACAAACACACAAAACATGGAGAATACAACATTGAAGACACGCAGAGCATAGAGAATACAATCAATGCAGTGATTATTTTCTTTTTGATTTTTCCATATGAAATGCAAGATGCAATTACAAGGAAAGTAAACAAATAAATCCCAAAAAAGTGGAGGAGTTGTTCACCACCGGTCTTGTACTTTTTGAGAACAGACACTCCAAACAAAATCCCAAGGTGTAGAGGAGCTATTCACCACTGGTTTTGTACCTTGAGAATAAACACACCAAACAAATCCAAAAGTGTAGAGGATCTCATCATCATCAGTCTTGCACTTTGAGAACAAACATGCCATACACACACACACGTTGAAGACATAGAGAAAACATAGCAGACAAACATTGGAGTGAAACTATTTCTAGGTTCATCACCATCTTAGGCACATTACAGACACACAATGATGATTGGGCTCTACCAAAATAACCATCAAAAACATGCTTAAGGGTTGAGTTAGTCACAGAACAACTCACCGCCTTGTGATGAGGACTTTTGAAAATGACAGGAAAATGCAGTCTCTTTGAGAAATACACCATCCCCACCTCACGATGAGGGCTTAAGATAAAAGATATGCTCAATATCCCACCTCCACAAAGGACTAAATGATTGTGATTGATTTTTAGATTGTTCAAACATGCTTTACTATCATCTAAAGTAGACAACTTACCTTATATATGCCCCCACCTTAAGGTGGTTGATATCATGTACTGATATCAAGCACGTTAAGGTAGGAAGAAAAACACACAATGGAACATGAGCTCTCGTAAAGCCCATACCCCCTAGAGGTGACATGTACTTTACAATTTCCAAATGTTCCCACAAACACATCCCTACAAGAAAAGTGTTAGTGTCCAAATAATCATGATAAATAATAATGCATATGATCAACTATATGAAAGAGCCAAGCAAGGTGATATTCATGATAAACAAAGTACGCAGAGTAGAAGTATTGTTAAAGTGTTGTTAGAAAGATAAGACAACATTGACTTCAACATCAAGATAGAGAAATCACAGAGAGATTCCACTAGCCAAGCATTGAATAATATGTTACAACCCTGTTGTCATGTATGGACTAGGTCCATTTTTTTATTACTCACAAAAGGGACACTAGGTCTGTATTAATATAATTTGTTTTGCATCATCCGCCAACTAGGTGGAAACGCTAGAGGAAGGTAAACAATAAATTAGAGAGGAGAACAAGTGCCTTAGGGATAGTCATGTAGGAGGGTGCCCTGAAATCACCAACTAAAACGGTATGTCTGTAAGACACAACACACAAAAATGAAATTAGAGGAGAGGAAAATATAGAAAAATGATGATACAAATCGAAGATCACAATAGAGGCAATCTCCTAGTATGCTTGACCTTACAAGAGAATCAAGGGTCATTCTAGGAGGCCTAACAACACATAACGGGAGAAACACAACATGAGAGATAGAGCATTAGAGATACTTACCTGTAGAGAGGTCCATGCTAGAAGTTGTCATCGAGGAGGTCATCATCCTCCCAATCCTGAATGCTAGATGAAAGTGGTGTGTAAGGTACCAAAGCCCAACTATTGTTCTTGTTTTCAATTTGTTCATCTTTAAGTTCTTCTTGATTTGTTTCAATGTTAGGTTGAATGTTCTCTTGTTCATTTGCGATCCATTGGGCATAAGCTTGTCTTATCCTCCTCCTTTCTTTTGCTACTCTATTTGTTCTTGTATTATTGCTTATTTCATCATTGTTGTGGTTTTCCATAGTTTACACAGTAGAGGAGGAAGCACCATGTTCAAATCTCGTTGGTCTTGGTGGAATATTTTGTTGTCTATGAAAGCCTCTCAATCCTTGTAAAGATGACAGAGGAGGGACCTCAGCATAAATGCCATCTCTCCGTGGATGAGGTGGGTTATGGAACCTTTCCTTATCCACATTTCTCATGCCAAAAATTTCATCAAAGCCATAATAATCTTGTTTTATGCTTGCTTCTTGTTCTTCTCTTATTGGTTGCAAAGGAGACCTGGCCACTTGAGCTAGTTGTTTTGCTTTGTATTTTCTGTATTCTATGAAAGTTCTATCTCTTCATGGCTTAGGATCTATCTCAAGTTGCAGATAAAAGTAATCAAGAATAAAGTTCTTGTCCTTAGCCAGAGGTTGATAATCATTACGACGGATAGTACGGATCTCTCCATGCAAAGGAAATTTAATACATTTGTGAATAGTAGAAGGAACAACATTCATAGCTTTAAGCCAAGGATGTCCAAGTTTTACATGGAAGAGTTTGGGTAAGGGGATTACATCAAATGACTAATCCACAACTTTATCATAGACTGAGACCATTAGGGTTATCTTGCCAATTGGTTTAGTTAAAGCTCCATTATGTGTTTTAATTCTCAAATTCCACGATTCATAAGATTCTTGTACCATTTCATGTTTAAGGAAGAAATATTTTGCGACCAAATTTTTCATGCAATTAGGATCTATGCATGTTCCATGCATAGGTTGTTCCATTATCTTTACCATAATATAAAGAGGCCCTTCATTTTTTACCATTTCTTTGTCATGGGGTGTGAATGTTATTTCAAGCTTAGGGGCTCTTCTTTTCAAATGAGACCCAGAAACAAACTTAGAATTCTTATTGTATTGAGAGGAAATTTGTAAGTTTTCAAAGTAGTGTCAAATCAGATTTTTAATATCTTCCAAAACTTATGCAAAAAGCAAATGCAAAAGTGATGTCGAATATGCTCTAAAATGCTTGATTTTTCAGCTTTTCTCAATGCAAACAATTGAACGAAGAGGTGTTGTGAATATTTTCAAGAGGGAAATAAAATGATATGCCTAATGAAATTCCACTAATGAAATAATTCCTTTCACAACATGCTTTTGAAGAAACTCTAGAAAGTTGATAAGCCAAGACCTAATGAAAATAGGCCAAAATATGCGATTTTTCACCAAATTTTCATGCAAACAAATGAAAGAAGATGTGTTGTAAATATTTTCAATATGGAAATAAAATTATATGCCTAAAAAAATCCCACTAATGCAAAAATATCTTTCACAACACGCTTTTGAAGCAATTCTAAAGAGTCGATAAGCCAAAACCTAGTGAAAATAGGCCAAAATATGTGATTTTTCACCAAATTTCAATGCAAAAGAGTAGGGCAACGGGTGTTGTAATGAAAATGATGATGGAATGAAACTTATAAAAGTAATAACAGAAAAATAATTCCAAAAAATCCATTACAACATGCCTATAGTGCCACTCTAGATCAAACCCTAGTGCAGAGATAGAAAAAATATGCAAATTTTCACAAAATTTCAATGCAAAGGCCCAATAGAAAGGGTGTTCTAAGGAAATTGAGAAGGAGAAGAATATAATAACCCTAATAACATCCAATTAGTGCAGTAAAATCCATTACAACATCCCTAGAGTGCAAATCTAACAAGACGATAAGGCCAAATCTAGTGAAAAAATGTAAGTTTTCAAGCCCTAGACATGAAATTTCACAAGGAGGCCGCCATAAAGCAACACTAAAATTATAGATCAGAACTAATGAGTGTTTTAACAAGGTATTAAAATATGAAACAAGATTTTGACTACAACCCTAGCTCATGCAAAACTAGGTTTTCATGAAAAATGTAAAATTTCAAGCAATTTCTAACAAATCAAGCATGCAATTGTAATGCAAATGAGTTGTAAATGATGAATTCATGTATTTTCGATCATATATAATGAAAATAACATAAATTAGTTGAAATTAGATACCAATTGATTCAAATTTTACAAAAATGCAAGCCTAATATGCCAATTTTTGCAAATTTTCTAAATTTTCAACTTTTTTTTGAATTTTTCAAATGCAATAATGAATTGAATGATAATGAATTTCAGATCTGATGTAAAAATCAGAGAATTAATGAAATACAATTGTATGAATGCCAACTATGTAAAAAATCAAACCTTAGAATGAAATTTTTTCAATGCTTCCAAATATATCAATGTTTTTGTAAATTTTCGAATGCAATGAAATGAATGAATGTAAATCTATGCAACAACACTCAGCAAGGTGCCAAAAAGTTCAAAACACGGGTTCACCAAAGTGTTTTATATGAAAAGGGGGGGATGATAGAATGTGGTTGTTTTAGTTTAAATCCCCCTTTGCATAAAACATTCCAAGGTCTTTTCAACCGAGTGCTTCTCCTATCGAGAGGAGAGTCATCTATCAGATTGGGTTGCCACTTAGTTTTCTGCTGGGAAATTTAGAAGTTATCACACAATGTTTCTAATTAATGCTTTAATGCTCTTTAAACCCTAATTTAAGAAAAATAGTGATTAAATTTGTGAATTACAACAAATGCTACCAAAATTAGACAAAGGATAAAGAACCTTAACTCACTGTTTTTCACAATCTGGAAAATAGAAATGTTGGGGACAATGGTGATGGCACCCTAGTCCAATGTGCTTCTTTTTTTGTGGATTCCTGATCTCCTTCCAACACTGATCTCTACTATATCTTTAGTTTCTGGTGATTGAAATGCAGAGGACAAGGTTGATGGCACCCTAGTCCTAGAATCTTGCACAGTGTCTGCTTCTTTTCAAATCCCAAATCTTCAATGTTTCCCTATCTTCCCTGCAACTACACTTTCTCCAAATTTGATACCTATAACCTAAAAACACAAGGAGTGTGGGAGGGGGTTGTGGTGTTTAGAGGCTTGCCTTAGTCAAGCCCCATAGAGACATTCAAGTCTTCCAAACACTGTTGTCAGAGAAAGAGTGCATATCCTTGTGGGATAGAGATAAAATTCCAAATGATAATGATGATAAAGAACAATAAATGTCACCTTGATGATGAAGCTCTCATGGAAGGAAGAGGCTTTTCAATGGCATGAGGAGATGTAATCCAACCTATAAAAACAAACACAACAACAATGCTATGCTCTGTAACACAATGATATCACAAGAATCTCAAGTATGCATAAAGTTCCCAATCATCTTCTAGCATAAACATATTCTAGTTTGCAAATGATAACCTAAACAATATATGCAACTATTAAGATTCCTACCAAGAATTTCATATTTGAAACTTATGATGTCAGCTTGGAAACCAAATAACGGTCACAAACCTAACATTGAAATTTAGGGCAGACCCAAAATAGGGATGGATTAGTTTGCTAGCACCCTTGTCCACCACTGTGTCTTTGTTATGGCATCACCAAAATAGAACCCCTTAGGTCCCATTTGTCACAAGACCCAAGGGTTTTCTCATCGAGAGTCTGAATTATCATGCAAGATGCTCTAAATTCAATCAAAGGACCTGGGAGCTAAACCTTAAAGGAAAAAACCCCCAAGGGTTCATTTTTCAGACATAACAATTTTATGGGTGGTTTTTCCCTTTGTGTTACTCTCTTTTCTCTAGTTGGTTGGGTAAGTTTGTTCTTTTTTTCTATTTACCATATCTATTCTGTGGTGTTTGGGTTCATAGTTTTTGAATGTTTTGTTGTTGTTTTGTTGTAACTCTATTGATGTATAACTAGTTGTAAATGGTTCCAGGGCCCCTTCAAAACCCATTTTACCTATTTAATAAAAACCAAATATTATTTTTTATAATCACTTTACTACAAATAGTTTTCACAACCATTATTTTGTCCTTTGTCACTATAAATTTTTGACTCATGTGTCCCTATGAATATATCTATTTTTGGAACCAATGTGGTTCTAATAATTTCCTTCAAGATTTGTTATATAAGAGGGTTGAAATATGAAACTTCAAGTGAAACCCGTAATTCTAATTTCATGTTTTTTAAACATAAAAGACACACAATACAAAATACCTAGGTGTATTATTTGTCAATAATTGATGCAATTCATGAATATTTATACTCTATAGTGTTATCAATATGATCTTATTGGATTCCATTATCTTTCAATGAATAACTAGTGTCTTAGGGCTTGTCTTTAAATGTGACATCCTAAGCACTCAATATGAATATCTTGGCATGTAGACCCATGAGAAATGGTTAAATTTAGTGAAAGAGTCAACTTAGAATAAGCATAAAGGAAGTTTGAATTAGGAGGATATGAGTTCACTCCTTCATCTAATCACGTGAGTGATCTATTCCAAGATGGATGAATAAGTATGATTTAAAATAGGTCTATACCTCTAAAACTAATAAGGTCTAAGAAGGTTGGAGGATACTAAATTATCTAAATATTTGTTAACTTATATAATGTTAAAAAATGCACCCTTGGTTCATTTCCCATTTAGTTTCATGCCTAATTTAGAGTAATTTCTTAATGCATTTATATAGAAAAGATGGAAACTTTTGTGCATAGTTGGGTCTACATTTCTATCCTTGTGTTGGAAACTTCAAATTTTGGCAAAATTTGAGGTACCCATGATGAGAAAATTAATTGTAGCACTCAAAAATGCACCTATGAGATATGCCCCAGTAGCCTACTTTAGAGGATCATAACTTGAAACCTATTCACTTTTATGCCAAATCACTTGATCGGCACATTCATCTACCATATATAAATCTGTACACCTAATTTCAGCTTCCTGTAATCAGATTTGATAGGGTTTTGAAGCACCAAGTTGGAGGGTTCTTGAAGAGTTTGTTGTCTGTGTTGAAATTAGGCCAGACAACTAAGAGGGGGATGGTGAATCAGTTGTCCCTCAAAATTAACCTTTTCTTCTTTTTAATCTTCTTTCACAACTTACAAATAGATTAATGATGTAAACATTAAAGCATGAAACAATAACACATGAGCAGAAACACAATTAACACAATTGACACGAAGATTTTTAATGTGGAAACCCGGTTAAGGGAAAACAATGGTGGGGGTTAACCCACAAGATTCATACCCCATTAAAAATACTTAAAAATGAGAAGGCACTTGCCTTCAGGCGCACTGCTCAGAGTTCACTACTCAAAAGAGGCTCACTACCTATAGAAATTTATGTTTAATATAGAAGGAAATAACTGAGAAATAGCATCTTCTTCATGCCTGATTTAGTTTCATTGAATGCTCACAAAACTTCTACTTTTCTCCCAAACACTTCTTTACTATCACTTCATCTTTTACTATTCTTGTTCATCTGCTCCTCTTCTCTACTCTGCCTTTGATCCTTTCTTGGGATTTGATTATTTTGCACATGGATGATTTTCAACAACTCAACTACATGCCTTTAGATACTTCATCAAACTTGGAATAAACATCAAGGTCACCACTACAAGTATCTGACTTAATGTGAATCACTAATTTGTTGGCCAAACATAACTGGGACTCAAATCTTCCTTGATCAACACACCATGCTCCATAGAATTGCTCTTAGATCATCCGCAAAACACTAGAATCATTCGATCAGTCAAGACTGAGAAGAACAACACCATGAAGAAAATCTTTAACAATGAGCTTAATCTTCAATATGAACATCAAGGATAGTAGACACATGATCTAGAGACCTCCACAAGCACAACGAATTCAGCAATAACATCCACACTACTTCAAATCAATAGAATCACTTGCATATACTTCTGGAACCTCAATAACACTATTTTTCGTGACTATCAACTAGGAAGATTGCTTGCGGACCTCCAAACCATGAACCACTTGAGTTGATGATACACACTGACGTCCGAAACATACCTCTAGAACTGCAAATCATAATATTTCAATGCGGAGCAATCCAGACCAATTTACTGTCACTCTGTCTCTTCTGAACACAACAAAACTTGATTCTACTCAGATGACCATAACTTCTTCAAATCTTCATGCAGACCTCTCAAAACTTAACTAGAGCTACTTTAGACAATCCTCTACACAACCATATGGTCTACATACATTGATCTTCATTAATTTTCTCAATATCCTTAACATTCTAGTCTTCTAAATAGGCAACAGAAATAGGATACAGTTGACACCAATGACAACAAGGATATGTTGACATCAATGACAACACCGATTAGGCACATATTTGCAACAATATCCCCCTTTGTCATTGATGGCAACATATGATGTGAAAAACTGATTCAACCATCAAGACAAGAACTTCTCCCCTTTTCACTTATCACTTCTGTAATTACTTTCTTCACTGCTCCCCCTTTCATTAGCAACTAGTTTCTCACATGACTTCTCTCCCGCTTTGACATCAATGGAAAAGGGCACATATTTGCAATCTTTTCTTCCCCTTTTTCTTTCAGACTGATTTCAAAATTTGTATACTAACTACTCCCCTTGAGTAGTATCTCCTTAACATCAATCCAAATCACAAGATATGACTGTGAGTTCCACCAAACTGATGCACCCTAGTGCATCTTAGTTCTGATCAGGAGGGGTAATAACCCCTAACTTCTCTCTGAGATACTCAAAAGTATCCTTGGGTTGAGGCTTGGTGAAAATATCTACAATCTAATCCTTTGAAGAAACAAACTCCAATCTGACTTCATTCTCATTAACCTTCTCTCTCAAAAAGTGAAACTTGATTGATATGTGCTTTGTCTTTGAATGCAACACCAGATTCTTTGAGATGCTTATTGAACTTGAATTATCACAGAAGATTGTGACAAGCTCCTCAAACACAATTCTAATGTCCTTCAGCATTTGCTTCATCCACAAAACTTGAGTACAATTGTTTTTTGCTGCTATATACTCTACCTCTGCTATAGATAGGGATATTGCCTCTTGCTTTTTCCTCAACCAAGAAACCAATCTACTTTCCAAGAAGAATGCACCACCACTAGTACTTTTTCTATCATCCACATCTCCTACCCAATCAGCATTTATATATGCATGAAGAGTGAAGTCATTATCCTTTGGATACCATAAGCCATAATCAAGTGTCCCTTTGAGATATCTAAAAATTCTCTCGACTGCTACAACATGGGATTCTCTAGAATCAGCTTGAAATCTAGTAACAAGTCCAACTACATTCATGATATCAGGTCTAGTCTGAGTTAGATAGAGAAGTCCTCCAATCATTGATCTATACCTTTTCTAATTTGCCTTAAGGGAGTCATCATCTTTACTCGTCTTACATCTGGTTACTATGAGTGTACCCACCAGATTTGAATCTTCCATTCCAAACTTTTTCAACAATTCTCTCACATACTTAGATTGAGATATGACGATACCTTTCTTTGACTAAATGATTTGTAGACCTAAGAAGAAATTCATTTCACCAAACATGGACATCTCAAATTCACTCTGCATCTGATCAGCAAATATTTTGCACATACTCTTATTTCCACCAAAAATGATATCATCAACATATACCTCAACAATCAGAATGTGCTCATGATCAATCTTGAAGTAAAGATTACTATCAGTAATGCCTTTGCTATATCTGAGCTTTAGCAGATACTTATCTAATCTTGTATACTAGGCTATTGGGGCTTGTTTGAGTCCATGCAATGCTTTCCTCAACCTACAGACCATATCTCTCTAATCAGACAACTAAAATCCTTTTGGTTTCTCAATGTAGAATTCTTCTAATTCTCCATTTAGGAATGCTGACTTGACATCCATCTGATAGACCTTGAAATCTTTATGAGTAGCAAATGTAAGAAATAATCAAACTGCCTCTATTCTTTCCACCAGAGCAAAAGTTTCTTCAAAATCAATCCCTTCCACTTGAGAATATCCTTTGTAGACCATCCTTACTTTGTTTCTTACAACTTCACCATCTTCATTTAGTTTATTCTAGAAGACCCATTTAGTTCCAATCACATTTTTGTCTTCAGGTCTAGGAACAAGATCCCAAGTGTGATTCTTTTCAATTTGCATTAATTCTTCTTCCATGTCTTTTACCCAATTTTCATCATTGCCAGCTTGGCTTACTGAACTTGGTTCAATCTTTGAAATCAAACAAATTTCCTCTTGATCTTCAACAATTCTTTTCCTAGTTCGAACACCTTTATATCTATCTCCTCTGATCTAATCTTTAGGATGATTTAGTCTTGTATACCTAGGAGTTTTGGGATTTATTTGAACCTCTATTTCTTGAGCTTATTCTTCAACATCTGTACTAACTTCTTGAGTCATTAGATTTTTCAAATCAATCTGAATTGAGTCTAGGTTTGAACTTATCTTCCTTGACTTTAACTTTCATCTTGATCATCTGATTCATATCTGCAAGACTTGGAATGTCCTTTGCTCTCATCAACTCTAACATTTGCACTTTTAACAATCTTTTTCAATCTTTTGTTAAAGCACCGGTATCCTTGCTTTGAGTAGAGTAACCTAGAAATATCCCTTCATCACTTCTTGCTTCAAACTTGCCTAGATCCTCATCTCTTTTGATATAACACTTACTACCAAAAACTCTAAAGTGTCTCATAGTAGGATGATGAGAGTGTAGATAGAAGTACTCATAGCTTCTCTCCAATAGACTTGTGGAACATTTGCTTCCTTCATAATGGTCCTAGCAGCTTCTTGAATGGTTTGGTTCTTTCTTTCCATGACTCCATTTTGCTAAGGAGTCATAGGAGCAGATAATTGTCTTTTTATTCCATGCTTTTCATAGAATGTATCAAACTCATCGGAGGTAAACTCTCTACCTCTGTCAGATCTCAGACACTTTATTTTTTCACCAATCTCATTTTCCACCATAACCTTGAACATCTTGAACTTGTCAAGAGCTTCTAATTTTTCTTTCAAAAAGGTTACCCACATCATCTAGGAGTAATCATCAATCAACAACATAAAATATCTATCTCCTTGCACACTCCTAATTCTAGCAGGGCCACATAGATCAGTATGCACAAGTTCCATCTGTCCTCTTGAAAATTGTTCTTTACTCTTGAATGAAATTTTATTCTGTTTACCCAATTGACATTCTCTACACATGCTATCAGTAGGTTTCACAAGTTTTGGAAGATCTCTCATAGCCTAAGTAGAACTTATCTTGACAATGTTATCAAAATTCACATGACACATTCTCCTATGCCATAACCGACTCTGATCAATTTGACCAATCAAACAACTTTTGCTAGAACTAATTAAATGAAAGATGTTACCTCTAGTTTGAGTACCAGATGCAATTTCAGTTTTGGAGCTTTCCAAGATTCTACATTTTCTATCCTTAAATCAGAGGTCATAACCCTTGTCAACCAACTGTCCAACACTAAGAAGATTGTGCTTCAATCCTTCCACATATAGAACATCATTAGTATTATTCTTACCATCAAAAGAGATGGATCCTCTACCATGCATTCTACCAGCTGAGTTATCTCCAAATTTCACAATTCGACCTTCATATTTTTCAAAGCTTACAAACTTACTTTTATCACCAGTCATACGATGAGAACATCCACTGTTAGTCACCCATTCATCTTTTTCTACAACCTGAGCAGCCTAAGCACTTTCCACATTTGCATAGCTAGTAGATTTAATAGGCACTGGATCTTCTTCTTTGATAGCAATGAATACTCAATCATTTTTAGTGGAATCTCCATGATTAGATTCATCATCTGCAACTCCCTCTTCACCATCTTCTTGGACATAGTAGCATTTCTTCTGAACTCTAGGTCTATTAGGGTTTGACCTTGAACCCCTCTCTAGACACCTTGAGGCAAAATGACCAATCTTATTACAAGCAAAACACTTGAATGACAACTTTGTAGCACATTTCATAGTTCAGGATGTTGTCTTTTCATTGATGTCAAAATATCAGGATATCAGGATGTTGCATTTCACAGTTTTCACAAGATGCAGTTGACAGGTTATGAAATCAGTGTTGAGAAGTATGCAATCAGTGTTGTAAAGTTGCAATCAGAGATATGACATGGTCTTCATCAATGGCAATGGTTTTTCAGTTCAGTGATATGGTCTGCATCAGTGACAATGGTTGTTAGATCTCTCAGTTTTGATCTTTCAGTGGTCCCTCATGATAATGACATCAGTGACACATCAGTGTTGATTCTATGTGAGTTTGTTCTGACTTAGTCATTTCAGAAGATGACACTCATTGCATCAATATTGAATCAGGAGGAGGAGGGCTTATGTCATTTAATAAAAGTTAACTTGCATCATATTAACTTGATGACAGTGGCAGTTCAGTTGAAGCTTGGTTTACAAGGTTGAGGTTTAAATTTGTGTTGAGGTGTGTTGAGGTTTAAATATGTGTTGGAGGTGTGTTGAGGTTAACACTTAACAAGTCATAAACTTTGTGTTCAACATTACCTTATTGCCCGTCATGCACTTTATGTTATAAACTTAAGTTGACCAGTTAAAGAAGTCATCGGGGCTTTAAGTTATAAAGAAAGGGTATCAACGTCGTTGATGTTACCGGCCCCTTGTGCTAGGCCTCGGGTGAGCGCCGGTGGAAGACTCAATAGCGGGCGGGAAAAAGCCGATCAACGGCTAAGGTTTGAATGATGGATGGCGGGCCGCGCGAATCGGAGGGATAAGGTTTAAACTGTTAGTTGCTTCCAACGGTCGGCCTTTGGGTGTTAATTTGACGGTTGTTTTATTGCTTTAAAGCTAAAACATGCCATTTTAGTCTTTCCTCACCGAATTTCAAGAGAGTGTGAATTTAGAAAATTGTGTAAAGGAAAGAGTAAGTTTTTTTTAGAAGGTTTCTAAATGATAAGAAGATGAAAAGGCAGAATTCTACGAAGAGATTTCATTTTTTTGTTTTATGTTTTTTTGTTTTTGGTAAGAGAGAAGATGAGAAGTTTAAGAAGAAATGTAATGTTGAAGTTGAACCGGTTTTTGAAGCTTTTGGTTTTTTGATTGAAATTCTTTTTTGTATATAGTGATTTTGTTTTTGAATGGCAGAAAGAAGAGGAGTTGCAGATGAGAGATAATTAATGAGAATTTTTGAAGAAGTTCTTTTGGAGAATGGAATTGTTGTGTAATTTTTGCAGGAATGGAGAATCATTCTTCAGGGATTTATGTTGAGATTCTTCAATGATCATGATGGAGTAATGTTTGTTCAGAGAAAGTGAAGGTGTCAGAGAAAGTGAAGGTGATTAAAGACTATAATTTTTCAGAGAAGATAAATTGTTTAGTTTGCAGAGAGAGAAAGCTCAAAATGGTGAATTAGTTTGAAATGGTGTTGCAGAGGTATGAAATATATTGAAGATCAAAATTGATTGATTGTAGGAGTTGAAGACAGTTAAAGGTTGATTGAGAAATTTATTTTGTTTATCTTAAAAGAGAGAAATAAGGTTTTGGTTTTTATTGAAATAGGGAAATCCCCTGAGTTATAATTTTTCATTGAATGTTGATGATGTCAGTGAGACATGCAGAGAGAGATAAAATTTGCCAGTGAGGCAGAATTATAATGTCAGTGAGACATTTGTAATCTGAATTTTGTGTTAAGCCAGTGAGGCAGTTGAGTGGTTTTTATACCCCAGGAGGGTTTTCCACTCGGGAAATTTCTTGTGTCAAATCTGTGTGTTGATACTCTGCATATTTACTTTATTCCTTCTGAAGAATTCTAAATTGTGAAATTAGATTAATCAAAAGTTTTAAAAAGTGTTAAAATTGTTAACAACACTGATTCACCCCCCCTCTCAGTGTTGTGTGTATTCCTACAAACTTTCCTTCATACTTACTAGATCCTCTTGGCAATCTCTTGGCAAAAAATGGCTTCAAGTTCATTGAACTCAGTTTCATCACCTTCAAGATCCTTCCTTGTCCTATTGAATCTATTAGATCTTCTTGAAAAGCTTTCACTCAGATCATATTTTTGTTTTCCATGAAGACTGGCCTTAAATGCAGATTCAGACTTAGGAAGAGAATCACCAAACTCACTCATTTGAAATGTTGAAAGCTTACCAACCAACTGATCCCTTGTAATAGTTGTCATAGTTCTGATTTCTTCAATGGTAACAACTTTGTGCTTGTAGGCCGGAGGTAAGGACTTGAGCACTTTGGCAACAATTTTTTATTCTTCCAATTTTCCACTAGCACACCTTATACCGCTCACAAGTTCATTCATTTTTAGCATGTAGGAGGTAATATTTTCATCTTCACTCATCCTTAAGCTTTCATATCTACCCTTCAGGATTTGTATCTTGGCACCTTTGACATGTTCATCACCTTCATGCAGGGTTTCCAACTTCTCCCAGATTTCATGTACAATTTTTAATTCCATTACATTTGTCATTTATCTATCAGATAGGGCACTCAACAAGGCTTCTTTAGCTTGAATGTTGTTCTTAATATCTTTGATTTCATTTGGAGTTGTAGGACCTTTTTCTAGAATCTTATACTCATCCTTGGTTATCAACTAGTAGGCATCACCCATACGTTACAAATGACACTGCATGCACATCTTCCATAGAGTGTAATTTGTTCCATCAAATCTTAGACTGTCTTTCTTGTAAGTCGACATTATCGATCTCCTCAAGCTGTCAAGATTCTATCAGAGGAACTTGGATCTGATACCAATTATTGGAATTAGGCCAGACAACTGAGAGGGGGTTGAATTAGTTGTCCCTCAAAATTAACCTTTTCTTCTTTTTAATCTTCTTTCACAACTTACAAATAGAGTAATGATGTAAACATTAAAGCATGAAACAACAACACATGAGTAGAAACACAATTAGCACACTTGACACCAAGATTTTTAACATGGAAACCCGGTTAAGGGAAAACCATGGTGGGGGTTAACCCACAAGATTTGTACCCTATTAAAAGTACTTTAAAATGGGAAGGCACTTGCCTTTAGGTGCACTGCCTAGAGCTCACTACTTAAAAGAGGCTCACTACCTATAGAAATTTATGTTTAATACAGAAGGAAATAACTGAGAAATAGCATCTTCTTCATGCCTAGTTCAATTTCATTGAATGCTCACAAAACTTCTGGTCTTCTCCCAAACACTTCTTTACTATCACTTCATCTTTTACTATTCTTGTTCCTCTAATCCTTTCTCAGGATTTGATTATTTCACACATGGATGATTTTCAACAACTCAACTGTATGCCTTTATATGCTTCATCAACCTTAGAATAAACATCAAGGTCGGCACTACAAGTATCTGACTTAATGTGAATCACTAAGATGTCAAGCAAACATAACTGAGACTCAAATCTTCCTTGATCAACACACCATGCTCCACATAATTTCTCTTAGATCATCTGCAACATGCTAGAATCATCCGGTCGGCCAAGACTGGGAAGAAAAACAACACCAAGAAGAAAATCTTTAACAATAAGCTTGATCTTCAATGCAGACCTCCAACACAATAGGCATACAATCCAGAGACCTCCACAAGCACAATGAATTCAACAATAACATCCACACTACTTTAAATCAACAGAATCACTTGCATCTTCTTCTGGAACCTCAATAACACTGTCTTCCATGACTGTCACATTAGAAAGATTGCTTGCAGACCTCCAAACCACAAACCACTTGAGTTGATGATACACACTGACTTCCCAAACATGCCTCTAGAACTATAGATCATAATATTTCAATGTAGAGCAATCCAGACCAATTTACAGTCACTCTGTCTCTTCTAAACACAACAAAACCTAGTTCTACTTAGATGGACATAGAATCTTCATGTGGACCTCTCAAAACTTAACTAGAGCTACTTCATACAATCCTCTACACAACCATATGGTCCGCATACATTGATCTTCATTAATTTTCTCAATATCCTCAACATTCCAGTCTTCTAGATATGCAACAGAAATAGGATATAGTTGACACCAATGGCAACAAGGATATGTTGACATCAATGACAACACTGATTAGGTACATTTTTATATTTTTGCAACAGTCTGCACATTATTAGATCTGCCAAAACTTTGGAGGGCAATATTTAAGAGATGGATGATTTTCATGATGAACCAATTGGTGTTTCAATTTGTCCCCATGTTAATATACTTTCATGTCCATTTTCAAGGCCCCAGCATCCCATTTGATATTTTTTCAAACTCAAAAGTGAATGAATTTTTTATAGTTTTGATGTCTACATTTTAGAAGGTTTCAAAGGGGTCAACTTTGATCCTTAATATTTTGTGAATCAAGTGAATTGGTGAAAAACCCTTCTGTACACATGCTCATAGGGCCTAAATGAACTAATTTCCCTAGTGGCAGCTTCTCAAGAAGAAATCTAGTATTTTTTCAAAATGGTGATTTGGTGAATTCCAGTTGATTCTCTGATAGGTGCAGTTTCAGAAACAATTAAGTGATCTACTTTGAGAATTAATATCTTGTACTCCCAATGACTTCTTACAATTTGTTTTTGAAACCATGCTCCCATATCATCAATTAACATATCAGTACATTTTCTTAGCTCCAGGAGATTGCATGAGTAGTTTTTCATGGCAACTTTTTTGGGGGTACCTACCTCATTTTGGTCACAGTGCAAGGTGTCATGAAGCAAATTATGATGATTACCCACATAATTTTAGGATGCATTTCAGATTTTTGATGGAATAATTATAAGAGATAGGGTGTCATGAAATTCAATTGTTTAGAGATGTGGATCTAATACATTATCTCCCATGGTCATCTTCTTATTAAGCTCATACTTGTTAATTATTGGGTCCTAATGTGAAATAACCTATATCGGGGAGACTACACCATATCGGTAGGAGTTACTTTAAAGTCCCTCTGATAAAACAATTTACATGAAAGAACATAAAATTTATCAAAGAGACTGAATTATATTGGAAGAAACTTGCAAAAGTTCCTCCAATCTAATAATACAATGGGTAAATATTACATTGGCCAAGATCAAAAAGAAATATTTTAATATAAAGTGGCCCCATAGATACATTGAAGTAATAATGGAAATTCGAAGAGATAGTTTCAAGACTTCTCTGATGGAAAGATCGAAGGGACTTCTGGATATCAGATTGAGTAGTTTTAAGTCCCTTCGATGTAACAAATATAGAAAAGACATACCATACATGTATTTTTAGTGGATGATTATCTCATGGATTTCAAATGTCTTTATCACCTATTATTGAGGTAGTTTGTGCAGAAGACTATATGAGCTCGATCATGGATGCTAGGAAAGTAGATGAAGTGATCGCTTGTTACCAGTCTTGTCTTCAACTTCAGGCAAACTATCCTCAGGCTCTTACAAACCTTGGGAATATTTATGTGGAATGAAATGTGATGAATTTGGCTGCAGACTGCTATAAAGCAACATTAGCTATTTCAATTGGCTTGTTTGCTCCATATAGCAATTTAGAAATAATATACAAACAACATGGTCAATACATGGAAGCAATTGCTTGCTATAATGAAGTTCCTTGTATAAATCCTATGGTACCTGATGGGCTTGTTAAAAGGAGTAATACATTTAAAGAGTTAGGCCATGTCAATGAAGCTATGCAAGACTATATCCTCAAAACTATTGTGGAAGAAGCCCCATGCCAACGTTGCTTCCACCTACAAAGATGGTACTCTAGTTGAGCTTGCCATTAAGTGTTACCAAAAGGCATTATTATTATGTTCAGAATTTCTAGAAGCAATTTGTATCTTGCTAGACACCTTGCAGTCTGTTTGTGACTAAGAAGATCAGGACAATAAGTTTGTTGAAGTTGAGACAATTGTAAGGTGACAAATAAAGATGTTGGTTCTTCCAAGTGTGCAACCATGTCATGTGATTTGCTTATCCCATTGACCCCATGTTAGCATTAGAAATCATCCATAAATATGCAGAGCATGTCTCTCTTGTTGTATCATGATTTGGAGAAGGTGGCAGAATACGAGTAAAGACTAGCCTTAAGGATGATTTGGCCATTAAGAAGATGAGGATGGATGCATTGGATAAGGTAGAGATATAGCTGAAAAAACCCTTGATGAGGAATGATAATAAGGGCTTGGCATTCCTGCAAGATGAATTTAGTGTAATAAATAAGAAACTTGGTATTTGTGTGGAGGATCTATCTAAATATGAAAAATAGTTAGACCATGATGTTGCAAAGGTATAGTTGGAGGAGATGAAGAAAGATGCACTAGAAGTTATTGAAAAATAGAAAAAGAGGTTAGGATACAAAGATGAGGACATGGCTGTAGATGTTAGGACTTTGGATATTCACAAATTTCTCTGAAAGCTCAATAAAGTTAATTTTCTACATCTAATCTAGTATACAATGGCATCATTTGGTTCTCAAGGATTTTCTTATAAATGAAGATCTTTATTTCTCTAAAGGATGACCAAACAAATTAATGTTCTTCATCTACAATGTGTCATTGTTTTTCTCTGTTGGATTCAACCTTAAAAAGATTGGACATCTATTAAAACCATAGTAAGCCATGAAAACTAATGAAAGAATAACATTATCATGAGAAAGAGTATGCAGTCAAAACAATGGTGCACATCATTATGTTCTTCGAAGCTTGATCCAGAGAAATTTAACGTAGAAAAGCATATAAAGACCTATCATCTCACAATACCAGTGCATCAATTTAGAAACCTAAAAAACCACAATTGAAGAGGTGTGCAACTCATTTTAGAAACATCTAAACATTGCAACATTGGTTCTTTGAGGATAACATCGCAAAGGGACCTATCAAACAACAAGAGCCTTTAAAACTATAGGATCATTCTCTTTATCCAATAATAGAGCAATATGCCTGCATTGTTGACCTCCTAGGTTGAGTTGGGTACTTGAATGAAGCAGAGCAATTTATCAACCAAATGCCACTTGAACCTACTATTGTTGTGTGGTGAACTTTGCTTGGTGCATATGGTAATATTGATCTAGCTAAATGTGCGGCAAAGTGCATACTTGAGTTTGAACTAGGAAATGATGCTAGTTCTCTAACATTTATACTGTAACTGGTGAGTGGGAAACAAATTTGGAACTAAATGAAGGGCCACGTGCTTAAAATGGAACTATAGTAGAAGTGGAAAATGGTAACTTAAAACCTTCCCTGTGTCCCCACAGAAGACAATTCACAAACCCTAAAAAGAGTGCAGGCTTGCGAGAGTTGAAAATACAGTCCAAGTGTATACTGCAATACCACATAAATTAATCAAGGTATGTGCAGGATGGTGGTAAGGAGTGAACCAAGAAATAAAGCTACCCACATCCCCGCAAAGGTTAAATAAAAAATCCTAGAGTGAATGCGGTGGTGTGGTGAAGACATAAAACAATGAAGTGAAGCATAAAATATATTGCACATATTATGTAGTGAATATTTATACATGGGAAAGGGAAAATTTATCAATATTAATCACCTCTTGACATTATTTTGGGAATATAATGTTTTCACTGAGAAGTGAAATATTTCCACCGAGAGAGTTAAATAAATGAAAGTCTTGGGGTAGGTAATTACACCGAGAGGCATTCCTATATTCATAGCATGGATGGGAGATGAAAGATTTTGAAATTTCTATGTAAACTTATAAGATTCCATTTTAGAATCTTTATTAAAAAACTAAATAGTCACTCCACAAATTAAGAAAACCAAAAAAAAGAAAGTGAAAGGAATAAAAAAAGAAAAAAAAGAAAATACATGCTAGATGTAAAGAAAGGTGGATGGAAATTTCAAAGAAGCCATCACTATGCACTAAGATGAAAGAAAGAAACATTATGAAATGGAATATGAAAAGATGCACATTCAATCTATTTATATTGCCTCAATTTTTTTTCCACATGTAGAATGAACATATCAAATTGTAGGATTTGAGGTGAGCTAACTTGGAGAAGATATCTCTCAGCATACTTTAGAAATATTTTTTAAATATAAATATACTAGTTATTTTTACCTAAATGATAAATTTACTAAATTGGATGAAAATGTGGTAAATATAAATGTGAGGTTTCCAACAAGAGAGGAATAATGTATTATTGGCAAAATTATTCATGGGGATGAAGGAAGATAATTAAATATTTTAGTTGCAAGGAAAGACAAATAAAAAATAATTTAAAGGTTGCACCAGATGAATATGAAGGGTCATAACCCTTGGAAATAAAAAGTATATATGAAAGATAAATTAGTAGATAGTAGGAAATCAAGGGGAATGGGATTTTTTAGAAGCATATACTGTAAAAGAATTTAACTGAACAAGTAATAGAATGAAGATATAATTGGTGGACAAATTCTGGTTTCAATTGTTTGTTGAAATTCATTGATAAATGTTATCTTGATGTCTCCAGTTTGATCTTTCCTTGTTATTTAAATACATGTATCAAGGATATATTTGATTTATCAAGACACATTTGTTGTTTTTGTGCTGTTAATTTAACTGGTTCCTTCAAGTAAGGATTAAATTCTTTTAAATAAATCACAGTAACTTGGGGAGCATCACTAGGATCAATAAGAAGAGCCTGGTAACTATAATCTTGCACATTTATACAAGTTATAAACATCTCAAGTGCCAAACAATTTAATTTTTAGCCAAAAGGAGGACACATATCATTCAGACCTTGACTCCATTGCCCAATAAGTAGAAGGCACTGATCATATCTATTCTAAAAACAATATCTCACAAAACCTTATTTATACATTATAATTTTTTGTTGTAAGAGTAGAAATAGGAGTAGAAAGATAAATCTATACTATAGCATCTCTTTCAGACCTCATGCCAGTGTGGAATATAGTATAAAAGGAATTTTATGAGGGTTATAATCTACTAATCAATCAACAACAAATCTAGTGGTGTCAATAATTAATGGTGAATAATGTATACCCACCTATGCATAGTAGAGCTTGAAGTGTACGAAATTCCAACCATCTTGGTTGATTCCATCAGTTGGTCTAATTAGTTGTTAAACCTTATCATAAAGCTAGACATAATTTTAGGGTTTTGTGGTGTAGGAGCACCACAGTAAAATCTACTATGTTAAAATAAGGCCTACTTGGCCATGTCATCTTGTTCATGTTTTGTTTCCTAAAAACCTAGAAGTTTTTGTTTTCCATTTGGAAAATAATGGACACATGTTGTATCTAATAGAATTCAAAAAAATCAATAGATGGTTGAGATTTAGGGAAGTTGGCCTTCCCTAACCGTTGAGCAACCATTGATCTTCCAACTCTGGCTTGATAAAAGCACAAAGGAGAAACCGAGAAGGATTTTGTAGATTTGAGGATTGTGATTTAGAAATCATCTGAGAAATAATAACTTCTGTCTGTCATGTTTCTGTGTTTGATCTATGTTGTAAATATTCCTAATTGTTCATAATAGCTTCATGTTCTCTGAATTGAAATAGTTAGTCTCAATTCTCTAAGATGAGTAGATAACCATTCCACTGGTGGATTTCTAAAGAAATCAGTGGAATGGCATTGGCCTGTACATATTTTTGTTTTGTTTTCTTTTATTTTTCTATTTGGAGGGGCAAATGTTTCAGACTAAGGAGTGTGCACAGTAGCATGCCCTAGAATCTCTATGTGCTAGGCGTAGAGTGTAGATCAGACTGTGTGAGAGTGACAACCCTATTGGTGTATCACTGGGACTCAGAACTGAGTTTCTACAAAAGTCAAATAGAGTCAAGAGTATTGGCACATTGGGGTGATAACTTGGTGTTGGACCGACAGTGTTGGTCATACCGACCGAGGGTATTGGAGTGACAAGGGATAGCTTACACCAGTGGAGATCCATCAGGAGGAATCGACGTATCGACAACTCTAGAGTGAGTCCCACGGAAGGTTGAAGTCACGCCGATGAGTAGTTGGTCCATTAGTGCATCGGCATAGGTTGACAAGCATTCGCCGATGAGAATAGTCTCACTGAAGATAATGCCATCGATGCATTAGGAGACAAGTTCAAAGTTCTGTTGATAGGGTGAGTCATACCGATACATTTGCATCTAACCGGTGAGGAAGCTATTATGGTTAAGGCAAGGAGGACTTAACCGTCAATTGGGTATCAGCCAGAGGTTATAAGTGCTTACTGATGATAAGGGTCACAGTGATGAAAGATTTGTTACTATGGAACTAACTATCAGCTGAATGAAGAAGAAGTCTCACCAATAGGAGGTATTAGATAGAATTGGTGTTTGGCAAAATAGTTCCAAAAGGTCACTAATAGCATTTTTCTTGCCGAAAGGCAAGAAGTGTGGAGCTACCCATCGGCGAGAGACGTGTGTTGGAATGACATGTTCAAGGAAGAACGATGGTGTTTTCTAGCCAATAAGAAAAGACTATTTGAACCATACCTTTTTTCGTTCCTCATCATATTGGTATCAGATCCATAAAAGGTTCTATGGTTGTTCTGGTATATGTCAGCAGAGGAGAGTGAAGGAGAGGCTAGCATCATGCCTCTAAAGGGGATTACAATAGAAGTGTTTAAAAAGTTCTAAGAGATGGAAGAGATGATCAAGATTGGAGTCAAGGAAACACTCTAGGCTGAGTTGAAGGCACTAAAGATAGGAAAGAAATCAGATGATGAATTTGATGGAGGGGAAGAAGAAGAGGAACAAGAAGAGGTAGAGATACCGGTTGAACAAAAGTAATTCTTGGAACCCATTAAGGCTATTGGCAAGGACTCTTCAAAGGCTCAGATAGATATCCCCATGTTCAGTGGAAAGATGAATGCTTATGAAGTCATGGAATGGATTGAGGCTCTGAACAACTACTTTGAGTACAAGGAAGTTCCTGAAAGTAAGAGTGTTAAGTTTGCAAAAACTAAACTCAAAGGTGATGCACTTACATGGTGGAATTATACCCAAGGAGAAAGGGTAAAGAATGGGAAGAGTATGATCTCTTCATGGAGCAGAATGCTAGAGAAGATCAAGTCCTAGTTCCTTCCATCTGACTACGAGGTGCAGATTTATAGGAAAATGTAGAACCTCAAGCAAAAAGATATGGATGTAGCTACTTACACCGAGGAGTTTCACAAATACACTGTTCATTGTGGGTACATGAAGGATGAAAAAGCCAAGGTGGCCAAGTATCTAAATGGTTTGAGGTTCAATATTCAAGATGAGATAAGTTTATTGACCCCTAAAATAGTGGAGAAATGCTTTCAAGTAGCATTAAGAGATGAGGAGAACCTGCAGAGGAAAGGTGAGCAGTAAGGTAGAGGAAGAGGTGGCAGAAATTTTAGAGGAAGAGGTAGTTTTGGAGGAAGAAGTCCTAACTAGAGGCCCAATGGTGAGTCTAGCCAAGGAGAGCAAGTTGGGGACTCAAGTAGCAAAGGAAGCTACCAAGGAAGAAGGCCTAATGGAAGAAGTGGGAGAAATGGATCAGGTAGAGGATCCAAGTTCTCTAATATGAGATGTTATAACTGCAATCAATTAGGGCACTTCTCCTCAACTTCTCATGGTAATGAGAGAAGAACCACATTGACTCAAGAGGATGTAGGGAGTGTGACATCTCCTGAAGTGAATTTGACATCAAAGATCGGAGAAAATCTGATGATCAAGAGGATGTTGCTCAAAGAACTAGTGCAAACTGAACCATCACAAAGAAGAGCTTTGTTTAGAGTCAACTACAAGATGCAAGGTAAGGTTTGTAAAGTTATTATTGACTCTGGTTCTACTGACAATATTATATCTTTAGAAGCAGTAGATAAATTGAAATTAGATAAGATACCCCATAGCTATCCATATAGGGTCAGTTGGTTAAACAAAGGATAGCACATACTCATCAATGAACAAGCATGGGTAGAATTCAGTATTGGGGGGTATAGAGACAAAATTTTGTGTGACATCCTTCCAATGGATGCTTACCATCTTCTACTAGGTAGACCATGGCAGTTTGATAGAAAGGCTCATCATGATGGGGAAAAGAATGCTTATTCATTCTAAAAGGATGTTGTAACTTATAGGATATAGTCATTGGTAGAAGGGGATCCAGACCATGTAGGGTCTAGTGTAATGCTGGTAGGAGAAAAGGAATTCCTTGAAACACTAGAAGAATCAAGTGGAGTAGGTTTTTCTCTGGTTGTGAAACCTAAGGAGAAGAAAAGGGAAAATGTGAGAGGAGTAGGACCTAGGGAGGTCAAAGAACTACTTGAGAGTTATAAGGAAGTAATTGCAGTAGATATATCAAACTCACTACCACCTATTAGAGATATCATCCATCAGATTGATCTCTTACCAGGAGTTGTACTTCCCAATAAGGCAGCCTATAAGATGACCCCTCAATAGAATGAGGAGATAGCCGGGTAGGTTCAAGAACTTTTAGACAAGGGGTTAATAAGAAAGACTTTAAGCCCATGTGCAGTCCCCACTATTTTGGCACCAAAGAAAGATGGGAAATGGAGACTGTGTACTAATTCTAGAGAAATAAATAGGATAACCATCAGATATAGGTTTCCTATTCCTATAATTGAAGACCTAATGGACTATTTCGGGGGTGCTACCTATTTCTCTAAGATAGACTTAAAGAGTGGGTGCCATCATATAAGGATAAGAGAAGGGGATGAGTGGAAGACAACATTTAAAACTAATGAAGGGTTGTATGAGTGGCTTGTGATGCCTTTTGGTCTTTCAAATGTCCCTAGCATCGTTATGAGACTAATGAATGAGGTGTTGAAGGAGTTCATAGGGAAGTTTGTGGTAGCCTACCTTGATGATATCTTGGTGTTTAGTAAGAGCAAGGAAGAACACTTGAAACATTTGGAGATAGTCTTGAAGAGGCTGAAAGATCAGAAGCTGTTGATAAACTTGGACAAATGTGATTTCATGAAACAAGAGTTGATCTACTTTGGTTTTGTCATTTCCAAAGGTGATCTGAAGATGGATCCTTCAAAGGTGGAGGCTATTTTGAATTGGCCCACACCTAGGATAGTAGGAGAGGTAAGGAGTTTCCATGATTTGGCCACATTCTATAGGAAATTCATCAAGAACTATAGTGACATCTATGCACCTATGTTGGAAACCATCAAGGGTGGTTGCAAGGTGGAGTTTGTGTGGACGAGAGAAGGAGATAGGAGCTTTGAGATTCTAAAATAGAAAGTTTCCAAATTCCCTATCTTAGTGTTACCTGATTTCAATAAGGTCTTCACAATTGAATGTGATACAAGTGGGCTGGCCATTGGAGCAGTGTTGAGCCAAGAAGGTAGATTAGTAGCTTTCTTTAGTGAAAAGTTAAATGAATCCAAGAGGAAATACTTCTTTTATGATTTAGAGTTGTATGCTATGGTACAAGCTCTAAAAAAGTGGAGACATTACCTGCTTCCCAAGGAATTTATTGTGTATATAGATAACCATGCTCTCAGTTTTCTAAATGGGCAGGACAAACTCAGCCACAGACATATGAAATCGGTGGAAAGTCTACAAGCATACACTTTCACCATTAAACATAAGAAAGGAGTCACAAACAGCATGGCAGATGCTCTTAACAGGAGGCTGTTGATAGTCCAAGAAGTGCAATTGCAAAGCATGGGTTTTGAGTCACTCAAGGAATTGTATAGAGAAGATCAAGATTTCTGAGAAATCTACAAGGTATGCAGTGAATTTGCTAATACTTTTCATAGTGAGTTTTTAGATTTTACATTGTAGAATGGACTATTGTTCAAAGGATGTCAGTTATGTATCCCTAAATGATCAATGAGGGATAATATTGTGAAGGAAAAACATAGTGGTGGTTTAGGTGGACATTTTGGGTTGAATAAGACTTTAGATCTAGTACGGAGATTTTATTTTTGGCCAAGAATGTAGTCTAACATCAAAAAATTTGTTGAAAGTTGCATAGTATGCCAAAAAGCAAAAGGAGTCTTGACCAATGTAGGATTGTATCAACCTTTGCCAATACCCAACAGGCCTTGGGAATGTTTGAGTATGGATTTTGTGATGGGGTTACCCAAAACAAGGGCAGGTTGTGATAGTGTGTTTGTAGTGGTAGACCGATTCAGCAAGATGGCTCATTTCATTCCTTGCAGGACCACTAATGATGCTAGCTACATTGCAGGTTTGTTCATTAAAGAAATTGTCAGGATTCATGGGCTACCCTTGAGCATTGTGTTTGATAAGGATAGCAAACTTGTAGGACATTTTTGGAGGACTTTGTGGAAAATATTGGGAACAAATTTGTCTTTCAATTTAGCCTATCATCCTCAGACTGATGGGAAAACTAAGGTGGTCAATAGATCTTTGGGCAATCTCCTTAGATGCTTAAAAAAAGAACATAGGAGCAGTTGGGATGTGATGCTCCCATAAGTAGAATATGCTTATAATGATTCGACAAATAGGAGCACAGGTCTGAGTCCTTTTGAAATTGTATATGGTAGTCACCCTAGGGGTATTTTTGAATTGAGAGATGTGCAAGGGTTGGACAAAAGGAGTGGTCATGCTGATGCATTTGCAAAAGCCATGAAAGAAATACACCAATAGGTTAGAGATACTTTACACCAGAATAGTCAGAAGATGAAAGTTCAAATGGATCAAAGGAGGAGGGATGTGCAGTATCAGGTAGGCAACTTGGTCATGGTTCATCTGAACAAAAATAGGTTGCCAAAAGGAGGCCACAACAAACTGATGATGAGGAAGATTGGACCCTATCAGATTCTAGAGAAGTATGGTCCAAATGCTTACAAGATTGAGCTTCCTGATATTATTGCCATTTTGCCCATATTCAACATTACTGATTTGACATTGTATAGAAGTCCTAATATAGGGGAGAATGTAGAAGACCCTGTCCAAGAAAATGAAGACTGGCTGAAGCACTTACCTTCTAGGGAGCCGCCAAAAATGGAGTACATTTTGGAAAGCAGAGAAGCCAGGAAGACAAGGCACAAAACATACTTTGAACATCTGGTTAAGTGGCAAGGGTTTCTAGATTCAGAAGCTACATGGATGCTGGAGGAAGACATTCTAAAGCAAGGTGGAGATGTACAAGAATTGGTCTCTAAGAGGACTTGAGACATTTTTTTTCTTCTGGGGAGTATGGTGTAGGGGCACCATAGTAAAATCTACTATGTTAAAATAAGGCCTACTTGGCCATGTCATCTTGTTCATGTTTTGTTTTCTAAAAACCTAGAAGTTTTTGTTTTCCATTTGACAAATAATGGACACATGTTGTATCTAATAGAATCCAAAAAAATCAATAGGAGATGGTTGAGATTTAGGGTAGTTGGCCCTCCCTAACCATTGAGAAACCATTGATCTTCCAACTTTGGCTTGATAAAATCACTGAGGAGAAACTGAGAAGGGTTCTGTAGATTTGAGGATTGTGATTTCGAAATCATCTGAGAAATAATAACTTATGTCCGTCATTTTTCTGTGTTTGATTTGTGTTGTAAATATTCTTAACTGTTCATAATAGCTTTTTGTTCTCTGAATTGAAATAGTTAGTCTAAATTGTTGAAGATGAGTTGATAACCATTCCACTAGTGGATTTCCAAAGAAATCAGTGGAATGACATTGGTCTGTACATATTTCTATTTGCTTTTCTTTTTATTTTCCTATTTGGAGGGGCAGATGTTCTGGACTAAGGAGTGTGCACAGTAGCATGCCCTAGCATCTTTATGTGCTAGGCATAGAGTGTAGATCAGACTATGTGAGAGTGACAACCCTATCGGCGTATCACTGGGACTCAAAATCAAGTTTTTGCAGAAGTCAAATGGAGTCAATAGTATCGGCGCATTGGGGTGATAACTTGGTGTTGGATCGACAGTGTTGGTCATACCGACCGAGGGTATTGGAGTGACAAGGGATAACTTACACCGATGGAGATCCATTGGGAGGAATCAACATATCGGCAACTCCGAAGTGAGTCTTACCGAAGGTTAAAGTCACACCGATGAGTAGTTGGTCCATCAGTGCATTGCCACAGGTTGACAAGCATTTGCCGATGAGAATAGTCTCACTGAAGTTAATGCCATCGGTGCATTGGGAGACAAGTTCAAAGTTCTACCGACATGGTGAGTCATACCGATACAGTTGCATCTAATCAGTGGGGAATCCATTATGGTTAAGGCAAGGAGGACTTAACCATCATCGGGGTATCAACTAGAGGTTATAAGCTCTTGCCAATGATAAGGGTCACAGCAATAAAAGATTTCTTACTGTGGAACTAACTATCAGCCGAATGAAGAAGAAGTCTCACCGATAGGAGGTATCAGATAGACTTGGTGTTCAACAAAACAACTCCCAAAGGTCGCCAATAGCATTTTTCTTGCCGATAGGAAAAAAGCATGGAGCTACTCATTGGCGAGAGACGCATGTCAGAGTGACACATTCAAGGAAGACCTATGGTGTTTTCTAGCTAATAAGCAAAGACTATTTGAACCATACCCTTTTTCGTTCCTCATCATTTTGCAATCTATAGATTTGGGAACCAACAAATTAGTGACTCTGCTAGGGAGATAAGTGATTATCATTGGGAAGAGTCAAGAATCAAAGGGTGTAAATGTAAAATTTGGTTTAGATATTGAAGTTTTAGGCTTGGATAAGTTTTGTTGCAGTTGTGGTGAAAAGATATGTGGATGACTCTATTGGAGAAGACCCAGAAAATAAAATTCATTCCTCTTTGAAAGGGGTGTTGACTGTTAAAAATAACCTAATGAAGAATTCAAAGACATCCCAGAACTGCAATTTTAAAGAGAAAAATGATGAGTATTTTCAAGAAAGAAATAAAGGTTCCATCATGAAGTCAAAATATTGCATCCCCTTTGGATGCATTTTTTGGCCTAAGGAGATATGAAGAAGAATTTGGATGTGCTATGTTCAGAAGAATGTTGGATATCTATTAGAAAATACCTTTTTATTTCATGTCTGATGAATCTGTATGCATTGAATTGTTCATGAGAATATATGAGCCTAATTCAATTTATGGGCCTGAGTCTTTGAAGCCTGCTACTCTTGAGTAGGTGTGTGAATTGATTTATGTTATAGAAAGGAGCATGCATGACTATGCTGGAAATACTAATAACATAGAAAATGGTGATATCTTTTATCGATATGGGAAAAATAATCAAACAATGCATCCAATAGAGGAAACATGTGTGAGTGAAATTTTCAATAATAATATATTCCATATTTGAATGAAGATGAAATTGTGGAAGGCCAACTATTCACCTTGGAAGATGATTGAAATATTAAAGATGTTGTTGAAGACACATTGCCTAAGGAGTGCATGAACAATGAGGTAAGTGAAGAAGCAAGTCCACCTAGTAGCAAACAAGAAGCACATCCATTAACAGACACAATTGGTGAAGAAGAGGTATGGACATCTGAGAATGGTTTCCAAAGTTTTTCAAACCCTTTGTATGATGAAATGATAGAAGAAAATCAAATGATATTTTGCCAAGGTGTGTCAAAACATGATTTTAATGTGTTTTCAAATCTATTATACAATGAGGATGAAGCATTTTCAGATGATCATGATGCTGATGAAAGTAATACATCTAATTTGTTATTTCTTTAATGATCCTAAGTATTATTGTGATGATGAAAAAAGTAAAGAATACATTAGTAATGAAGTGAATGAAGAAGTATGTTCACCCAATAGTGGACAAAATTAAGATTTATTGACTATTGGATATCATATATATATTTAGTTTTTAGTTTTTATTTCTAAATTTAAAAGAAGTAATTTATTATTATATATATATATACACACACACACATTACAATTTCATCCCCAACACACAGTTGTTGTGACAGAGAAGGGATATCTGGTGGTTGTGAAGTTCATTGTAGCAATGCTCTAGCAATGCATAATTCTATTGAATCTTGGGGTGTTAACAATTCAAGCTTGTTAAATCTGCAAATTGCTGAGGCAACTAGTGATGGAGTTTTAGGTTCACAATTGATGCAATATGATTTGTTCTGCTTTCCAGTTCAGGTAGAAAGCCATCATTTGGTGAATAACAAGAAATGCATTGAAAGAGAGTATCACATAGAGTCTGGGACTAACTTGTTTGATGGTTGTGACTTCTTCTTGTAACATGATGATGAAATCTTTCAGATTATGCTAAATTTTTAGATGCAAAATAAGGTAGAATGTGTTGGCATGAAAGATATCAACATATTCTGTCATGCAGATTTCAATGATATTTCCAAAATGGCTTCATTACAGCATGATGAAAATCAAGCATATGACAGAGGCAAATAGAGGATTTTCTTTTTCTGGTGGCCTTATGCCATCAAGTTGTGGTGTGATTTTTCAAATCATACTAGTTTAGGGCAAACAAAAGGTTGGAGTCCATTGCCCAATGAGTAAGACACTCGGTCTGCTTCCACCAGAGATCTAAATTCTTGTTGTGCTAGCAAGGGGCATACATCCACAGATGGAGCCACTATTGGAACCTTCAAATTTTGGAAAAATTTGAGGTACCCATGATGAGAAAAATTATTACAGCACTCAGAAATGCACCTGTGAGATCTGCCCTAGTAGCCTACTTTGGAGGATCATAACCTAAAACTTGTTCACTTTTATCCCAAATCACTTGGTGAGCACATTCATATACCATATGTAAATGTGTACACCTAATTTCATCTTCCTATAATCAGATTTGACAGGGTTTTGAACCACCAAGTTGGAGGGTTCTGGAAGAGTTTGTTGTCTGCACTTTATTAGATCTATCAGGGAGGTAACTTTAAAGGCCAATATTTAGAAGCTAGATGATTTTCATGACAAACCAATTGGTTTTTCAAGTTTTTCCATGTTAATATACTTTCATGTCCGTTTTCAAGGCCCCAACATCCCATTTGATATTTTTTCAAAATCAAAAGCGAATGAAGTTTTCATAGTTTTGATGTCTGCATTTCAGAAGGTTTCAAAGGGGTCAACTTTGATACTTAATATTTTGTGAAGGAAGTGAATTAGTGAAAAACCCTTCTGCACACATGCTCATGGGGCCTAAATGAATTGATTTCCCTAGTGGTAGCTTGCCAGGAAGAAATCTAGTATTTTTTCAAAATGGTGATTTGGTGAATTCCAGTTGATTCTCTAACAAGTGTAGTTTTAGAAATATCTAAGTGAGCTACTTTGAGCATTAATATGTTGCAATCCTAATGGCTTCATACAAATTCATTTGGAAACCATTCTCTCATATCATCAATTACCATATCAGTAAATTTTCATAGCTCTAGGAGATTGCATGATCAGTTTTCCAAGGTGAATTTTTGCGAGGTACCTAACTCATTTTGGTCATAGTGCAAGGTGTCAGGAAGCAAATTATGATAATTACCCACTCAAGTTTAGGATGCATTTCATATTTTTGATGGAATAATTGTAAGAGATAGGGTGTCATGAAATTTGATTGTTTAGAGATGTGGATCTAATGTAGTATATCTCATAGTCATCTTCTTATTAAGTGCATACTTGTTATCGAGTCCTAATGTGAAATAACCTATATCGAGGAGACTACACCATATTGGTAGGAGTTACTTTAAAGTCTCTTTGATAAAACAATTTGCATGAAAGAACATAAAATTTATTGAAGAGATCGAATTATATCAGAAGGAACTTGCAAAAGTCCCTCCGATCTAATAATACAAAGGGTAAATATTACATCGGCCAAGATAAAAAAGATACAATTTAATATAAAGTGGGCACATAGATACATTGAAGTAACAATGAAAATTTGAAGAGATAGTTTCAAGACCTCTCTGATGGAAAGATCGAAGGGACTTTTGGATATTAGATTGAGTAGCTTTAAGTCTCTTCGATGTAACAAAAATAGAAAAGACATACCATACATGCATCTTGAGTGGATGATTACCTCACGGCTTTTGAATGTCTTTATCACCTATTATTGAGGTAGTTTGTGTAGAAGACTATATGAGCTTGATCATGGATGCAGGGAAAGTAGATGAAGTGATTGCTTGTTACCAGTATTGTCTTCAACTTTGGGCAAACTATCCTTAGGTTCTTACAAACCTTGGGAATATTTATGTGGAATGGAATGTGATGAATTTGGTTTCAGACTACTATAAAGCAACATTAGCTATTACAACTGGCTTGTCTACTCCATATAGCAATTTAGCAATAATATACAAATAATAGGGTCAATAGATGGAAGCAATTTCTTGCTATAATGAAGTTCTTTGTATAGATCCTATGGCAGCTAATGGGCTTGTTAACATGAGTAATACATTTAAAGAGTTGGGGCATGTCAATGAAGCTATTCTAGACTATATCCTTAGACCTAGTATGGTAGAAGCCCATGCCAACCTTTCTTCCACCTACAAAGATTGTAGTCTAGTTGAACTTGCCATTAAGTGTTACCAATAGGCATTATTATTATGTCTAGAATTTCTAGAAGCAATATGTATCTTTCTGCACACCTTGCAATATGTTTGCGACTAGGAAGACTAGGACTGTAAGTTTGTTGAAGTTGAGACAAATGTAAGGTGGTAGATAAAGATGTTGGTTTTTTTGAGTGTGCAACCATTTCATGTGATTTTCTTATCCCATTGACCCCATGTTAGCATTATAAATCAGCCACAAATATGTAGAGCATGCCTCTCTTGTTGTATCATGATTTGGAGAAGGTGGCAGAAATACGAGTAAACATTGGCCTTAAGGATGATTTGGGCATTAAGAAGATGAGGATGGATGCATTGGATATGGTAGAGAAATAGCTCAAAAAGCCCTTGATGAGGAATGATAAGAAGGGTCTGGTACTCCCGCAAGATGAATTTAGTGTAATAAATAAGAAGCTTAGTATTTATATGGAAGATCTATCTAAATATGAAAAGTAGTTAGAACATGATGTTACAAAGGTACAGTTGGAAGAGATGAAGAAAGATGCATTGGAAGCTATTGAAACACAGAAAAAGAGGTTAGGATACAAAGATGAGGATGCAGCTATAGATGTTAGAACTTTGGATATTCATAACTTTCTCTGAAAGCTCAATAAAGTTAATTTTCTACATCCAATCTAGTGCACAATGGCAGCATTCAATTCTCAAGGATTTTCCTTTAAATGAAGATCTTTATTTCTCTAAAGGATGACCAAACAAATTGATGTTCTTCATCTACAATGTGTCACTATTTTTCTCTATTGGATTCGGCCTTCAAAAGATGGGACGACTTATATTAAAACCATAGTAAGAAATGAAAACTAATGAAAGAATGGCATTATCATGAGAAAGAGTATGTAGTCAAAACAATAATGCACATAATTATGTTCTTCAAAGCTTGACCTAGCGAAATTTAATTTAGGAAATCATGTAAAAGCATATTAGCTCACAATACTAGTGCATCAATTTAGATACCTAAAAAACCACCATTGAAGAGGTGTGCAACTCATTTTAGAAACATCTAAACATTGTACCATTGGTTCTTTGAGGATAGCATTGCAGAGGCACCTACCAGACAACAAGAGCCTTTAAAACTATAGGATCATTCTCTTAATCCAATAGTAGAGCATTATGCTTGCATTATTGACCTGCTAGGAGGTGAAATAAACCAAGACCCGATAATGCTAAGAGGGGCAGGTAGTGAAGTGTTCAGAAAAGAGCTGCAGCATGAGGTACCCCTTCCTACCATAGTCAAGATCAAGACTGAGAAGGATGAGGAACAAAGGAAAGAAACCTCAAGAACAGTACAAAGTGGTCCTGTCTCACTAGAGGAGACTGTGGACATATCTAATGATGAGATAGTAAAAGATGTCACCTCTTAGAAAATGGAAACCCTTGCTACTAACACCCACACAACTCCACAAGGAACCCCATCAGTCCAGGTGGCAGTGTTAGAAGAGTTAAAGCAAGTGGAGCAAGAAAAAGAAAAGAGTCCAGAAATGATTGCACAACAAATAGGGCTAGATGCATTAGTTGATCAGGTGACAAGTCCTGCAGCAATAGACTTGACGTATATAGAGGATGTAAATCCTAAAGATATAGCAGGTACATCTGATAGAACAGAAAATGTTGAAGAAGTTAAACAGATGGAAGTGGAGGATAAAGCTCCAGATATGGGTTGGCAACAACAAGAAATATCAACTGAACCCAAAATAGTTGAAGTCCAGCCAAAGGATGGAGAAACCTCAGGAGATAAAGAAACATCAAGTCATGATGACCTAAAGGCTCAAGAGGTAGCTACATCAGGTGCAGAGCAAGATGCGATGCAAGATCAAGTGGAGGCATCTAAGTCAGATAAAATAATATCCACGGATACCAATGTACCTTAGGATGAGGAAAATACTAAAGTGGATGAGACACCACTGGAGGAAGTAAAAGATCAGGATCATGATAAACATGCAGATGATCAGTAGGATCATCCTCTGAAAGAAGAGATTCCTTAACAAGAGGAAGCACCACATGATCACCCTCATGAATAGCATCATGAGGAGGATATAAGAAAGTCACCTTCACCACAAAGGATGATAACAGATACTAGAGATCAAGGTGTACATGATGATGATGGTGGACATCCAGGATCTAGTAACTAAGTTCCTCCCTGGCTAGAAAAAGAGATAAGTACAGAATCCAGTTTTGAAATTCAAGAATTTGATATATCTACATTGTTTTCAAAAACCCTAATAAAGCCTAAGAGGAAAGCAAGATTAACTTCTGCCATTAGAAGAGATCCTGATATAGGTAGAAGAACTACCCAAATAGCACTCCCCACAGTCGAGAAGGAAAGAGGCAAGATTACTCTGGAAGAATTCCAGATTACCACAGTAGATCTAGGATTTGCTAATGAAGACCAAGAAGGTCAAGAGGGGAAAGACATTATTGATTCTTTGACCCAGAAGATAAAGAGAGAGAAGGAGACAAATAAGTAGCATAAAGAGCATATTGCTTAGCTGCATGCCTACATAAAGGGGTTAATTAACCCTGATGATACATCAAGTGATCGAGCAGTCCCATTGACTGTAATTTCTCAAGAGGAAGTCAACATGTTGAACCTTATGAGACATGAATCAGTAATAATGTTAAAATGGATGTCATCTACGCTCAATGGAGCTGAGGAAGTGGTAAAAGCCTCTTTGAAGGGGTGGAATTCTTTAGGTACCTCCAGGAGGAGGGTGGATAAACTATAGATGGAGACCGGGAAGAGGTCATTTCAACTGGAGAAAGCCCTAAGTGCTTTGGATGAAATAAGAAGCATTAACCCTCAAATTCTTATAAATAATCAAGTACTAAATAATAACACAGCCATATTGATTGATATCTAGAACAAAGACATCAAGTTTGAATGTGATGTGCTAAAGAGATGCAACAGTAAACTAAGAAATATCGGTATGAAGCTACATGATATGATGTCTTATGAAGCAGACATCCTGGAGACCTTAGAAGGTAAAGTAGAAGGGAAGATTGAAAATCAAAATGAAGATTTTGCAATTAAGGCTCTACATAGTAATTTTCAGCTAGTAGCTGATGACCCTTTGAAACACCTGATAGAAGAAGTAATGGATAAAGTAATGAGAATAAAAGTTAGAGTGGAGAGTTATAATGAAACACTGAGTAGTAGAAGGAATAAGTTAGAAACCCTCCGGAGCAAATATCAAATGCATAAACATGCCATTGCCAAAGCAAGAACTCAAGATGGCGGAGAAGTGGAAAAGGTAGTGCAAGCATATGAAAGTATTAGGATATCTATGCTGGTCCATATTCAAGGAGATAATCATCAGGGTGATGAGGATAGTGAAGGCACTGAAAGTGATGATCATGACAATAAAAATGATGATGAAGAACCTAATGAATAGATGAAGATGCACCACAAAGGGAACATATGCATCAGGTACTTAGGAAAATATGAGTTACCTAGATGGTTGCCAGATGGCAACTTGTGCCATGTTGAAGGAGTTGACTTGGTCAATGAAGTATGAATCGTAGATCTTAATAGATAAATCATGATTGTAGATCAATTGTAACTACTCCCTCACCTTGTTCTATAAAAGGTGCAGGGATGCCTTTTTTGAATCATTCGAAACTTAATTGAAATCTGTTTGCTGAAATATTTAGGGCTTATTTCAAAGTTGTTGTATACATATATGTTCTTGCATACTTAATGAATGAGTAGACTATTTTGATTACAATACATCATAAATCTTAAGTAATCAGTGTATGAATTCTTGATATGTGCTTTGATTTGCCGCATCCCTTGGAGTGCATATCAGCTTGCATGTGTTGTTTTCATACCTTTCCTTTGAAGTTAGCATCGACTGTATCTAGCTGTGGAATGTCCTGGTGAACATATGGATTGATTTCTTCTCTTAATGACTATATCTGATGTATATGTGGTTCAATAACTGAAGGTTCAACATTAGTTTGAAGTATACTTTTCAATTTTTTTAATTTCAAAGCATTTCATCATCATAATTGTAAATAATTGACAATCTTAAGCAAATAATACAAATATGCAGACATCCCATAGATAACTGAACATATTCAACATATTTGAGGTTAAAGCATGTCAAAAATGATAGATATCATGCAAAGATTTAAAGATAGACACACTATTTCAAGCATATCCTATGTAGAATAACTATCTGTGTAGCATCATTACAGGAAACACTATCTTATAGATGAGACTTACGTAAGGCCCCAAAATGGAAACAACAACACACATCAACCTCTGAGTAACATCAAAAGATTAAGACCTAATCACCGGAGACTTGGGATCATGAATTCTTTGAATTCATTGTATCTTTCAAGATGAATAAAGGTTAATGTGTACTTTTATTCTATGTTTGTTTATGACTAACATCATGATCAACACCACCCAAAAAAAATATAGATCCAGATACCCATTTCCAAGTTACATAACATATCCCAAAACCAATAGTGAGTCCTTTGGACCATGTGCCTTAAAAATGGCATTTTTCGCTGTCTAAAATAGGCTAATTATGCCTAGTTTGTGAAGGAACATACTTCTAAACACCCAACAAACCCATAGACTTGATGGGGCAGCACCTCTCATGTGTCCAAACTCTCAAAATCACAGTTAGTTTCAGAAGAAACCTTCATTAACATACCAAACCACAAAACCCTTAGTTTAGGCCAACTTGAAGAGGGTTTATTGAAAATGAGGGTTCCAATCACTTTCTCCACAAGACACTGCCTCAACCACCTTGGAATAGACCTACACAAACTCACAAAACTATTAGATAACCAATTCCATCGAGATTTTTCCAAAACCCCTCTTTAGTTCCTCATTTCTACATTGAAAACCCTTCCAAACAACCTTAGAACATTGCCCTAAAACCCCACAAGTATTTTATGCCTTTGAGGCTTTAAGTGAACTTCTATCATGGCTAATGGCATCATTCCACTAAGCCACAAAGATTTACAATGGGTGGAATGCCCTAAATCATCATTTTATGCCCTCAAGCCCCTGTTTTCTCAGTCAAAGAGGCAGTTCCAGAAAAAATGTGATATCTCCCTCGATGAAAAAACCTTAAACCAATTGAAAATGAAAGTTAACTCCACCCCCTATCATATCCAATTGATTTCAAATCAAGGCATATCTGTACAGAGAAATGGTACGGCCTGGAACAACAGATTTACAGAGAAAAATCAGAAAATTCTGTTTTTATTCAATTTTTGCAACTCCAAACTCCTCATTCTAAATCTAATGCATTATTTGAATAAACATATACATCTTCATATAATAACACCAAATAGGTAATCATCAAGATCAAGTACAAAATTACAATTTAATTTACAACTTATTTTATTTATTTATTATTTCATATAATTTTATTAATTATATTTTCTATATAATTTAAATATATATTGAAACAATTATATGAAATAATAAATAAATAAAACAAGTTGTAAATTAAATTGTAATTTTGTACTTGATCTTGATGATTACCTATTTGATGTTTTTGACAATATAAGGCGGCTAAACAAGGGGCCGAACCCATACAAAGAAAAAGAGCCAAAGAGGCAACCAGCACAAAAGTGCCTTAAAACAGATACATCAAACTCTGTTTTCCCAGCATAAACTGCATAAACAACAACTACAGATTAAGAAAGATAATACGGAGTAGCACAGTATCATCAATATATAAACAAAAACTAAGGAGGAAAATTCTCTCCTTACTTAACCATGGATTTAATAAGGTCATCCAACTTTGTAGAATTTTCCTTAGTATCAGCAGAAACAACAACTCCAAGGTTCTGCAGCACAAAAATATTGAGTAAGATAGAATTCCTGAGCACAGTGGAAAGATTCTATTCTAGCTTCTCAATTCGGCTCCTCAGAACTGCAATGTCAGACCCAAAGTTAGCACCGGTTTCCGTTTCTTCACCAGCTTCTTCCACGAACATCTATCCCACTTTGCCAGCATGTCCCACTTTGAACAGCTTATTACCTTTTTGATGTTACTATATGAAGATGTATATGTTTATTCAAATAATGCATTAGATTTAGAATGAGGTACTAAGGTTAGTTAATGATGTATGTTAAAACATGTTAATTGATTTGACAAGTCATGCAACCATGAAATCTTAGAGTAACAAGTTGACAATTTAATGATGTGAAATGAATGTTAAACATTGCTTTGTTTATTATCATTTAAAAAAAAATTATTCTATTTTGCATAGCATAGATGTGTTGTTCTCTAAGGTGTTCATGGTGGGGCGTTACATCTTGGGACCCATCATCATTACATCTTTGTTTTAGTCAGCTACTCCCTAAGTTGCACTTAAGGGGGCGTGTTGGTGTGAACACATAATTCATACATGTTAAGTTGACTTAGTGAGTCTTCTAGGTGTTTCCAATTGAGTCTAGTTGTGTGTTGAGTTGTTAGTTGGAGTGAGTTGTCTTATCTTCCACATGTGCAATTAGTTATCATCCTCTAATTGACATATGTTGTAGGAATATCTCCACTTTTCACTCCACCTTTCTAGCTCTCACCTTGCCTTTATAAGCAAGGCTCACTTATTGTATTTCATACAGCTTCATATGATCTTTGTATAGATTCTTTGCTCCATTGTTTTAGCATCTTCTCTGTTATCTTTGTGTGTAAGGTTGTCTTGATTGCAGGTGATCCTGGCTTGCTGAGTCACATTGACTCTTACATGGTATCATAGCCTATTATGTAATTTCCTTCCCTCATTAGAGAGGTTTTATGAGGAGCTTGTTGTTTGGAGTGTCCTGTAGTGAAACAAACATCACCTTTGTGATCAAGAGGCCCAAATCTGTATAGATTGACTGTCAAATTGTTGAATTTCGCCATTAGAAAAAATTTGGCAAAGTTTTTTTTACCCCTAGTTAGGTTTGTAGAAAAATCCGTACCCTGTATAGATCAACTGTAAGTTTTGGGGTATATTATTTTCAGATCTGTAAATTTTTTTTGTTTTATTAGCAAAAATTTTAAGGGTCCCTATACCCTATACCCCATACCCTATGTCAGGGTACCCGCAGCGATCTTGGCAATCAAACATCCTTTGTCTGCATCATCGATCTGTCAGGTTTCTTTGACGGTCTTCAAACTGTAGAGCTTTTAGTGTTTCCATCGACCAATGTGATGGTGACTAATTGTCATTGATGTCAAAAAGGTCTTGCAGGATCTTGGGTTGATATTAGTAAACTTTTGAAGGTCACCTTTTAGGAGGTAAGTGTAAGAGGTTAATGCAAATTAAGGTTATACTTCAAAAGATAAGGTTTTGCTTCATATGTGTGTGAAGTTGTTGACAGGAGTAGGAGACATCATCTTGTGTGTTCTTTCCATTGAGTATGGTAAAGTGTTGTGTCATTCAGATTGAGTTGATGATAATGTAGTTCTGACAGATACAAGACTCATGGTTATGATAGTCTTGTTTGATCTGCTAGTTTACATCATTTGTTGATGCTCACATATTATAGACAGGTGATATCAAAGGCTGAGAGGATCTCAGTTGAACAATATATGATGCTTGTGCTTCAAATTTTGAATATTCACAATATAGGAGTTATTTCATTCACATTCAATTTTCTCACTCTTATTGGTGTGGTTCTCATGGTGTGTAGTTGGTGTTGGATTGAGTTGAATGCAGTTCTGATGATCTTGTTTAAGGTTGTCATCATCATCAAGGATCTTCATCAGAGGATAGATGTTGTGCATTGCATATGTCAATGGTATTAAGGTTTGATCATGGCAGATGGCAGAGTTAAGGTTTGTATTACAGATGGCAGATGGCAGAGCACTTCATATGACTGTGTTAGATTTTGACTTATAAAAAGTTCAAAACAATAATCTAAATCTCTCAAAGTTTTCACAAGGTTCAAAGTGTTCACAAGGTGCTCTAAATGCCAATCACATTCTATATACACTTTTGTTATGAAAAGATGTTGACTTGTTATTGCAAGTAAATCACTTAAGAGTGACTTGTTAAAGGGTTTGTTTCTCATATAAATGACCGGTCCCCACAAAAACCTTCAAAGTCTTCATTATTCAAATGGAGATAAAAAGTTTTTTTTAAGTTAGAACCTTTTTTTTTTGAGCTATTTTAAAGGCTATCTTTTAGCCTACCAAAGGGGTCTTAAATCATGGTTTCCCCCTTTACTTTTTGATCAATCTCTTTTTATATTCAAAAGCTCCAAAAGAAATAAAAAATAGCCATATTTAATGCCTTTTTAGGAGCTTGACTTTAGAGAGGGAATATATTAGTTTTTAAAGTTTCCTTTTAAGGAAAAGACATTCATTCGGTGGAAAGCTTTATATTTATAAAGCATGAAATGCTTTTAGTCAAAGGCATGAATTTATGCCTTATTTTTTTAAAAAAGTTTTTTTTAAGAAATTTGTTAAATTTCTATTTTATTTAAAAGGCTTGAATTCAATATAGAAGGTATTTTGAGTTTTTCAAGGAGCCTTTATAGGAGATTGTTGATTTTTAAAAAGCAATATTTTTGGGAGACTATTTCTAAAATGCCATTGAAGATTTTTGTGAAGGTGAAGATTTTTATAGAGGATGGAGATATTATCATTGAAAATAAATTTTTTTTGAAGATTATTTTATTTTACAAATCAGAGAATATTTTTTGTAGAGAAGGAGAAAGGGTTGGAGATTTTTGAACAAGTTTTAGATGATTTATTTTGCACGGGCAAAATGATTTTATTATCAAGGAAGATTAAAGATTTATTAAAGAATTTGAATGCAGGAATTTACAGAGAAGGAGATTGAAATGAAAAAACTAAATATTCAAAGAGATTTTATTTTTCTCCTACAGGTCCTGATTGAAATGTTAGAGGATATGAAGAGTCATTTTTGTAGGTTGTTGAATATTGAAAAAGTTTTAAAGGAGAAGGAATTTCAATGATCTTGCCAATCATGTTGCAGAGAAGAAAATATATATATGTATATATAATTTTATTCTTGCAGAGATTGAAGGGTTTCGTACAAAGAGGATAATGAAAATTTGGTTGAAAAAATTTGTAGATTGAAGGGTTTTGTGAATTAGAAGAATGTGAAAGGGCAGTTGTATTTTTTGATAGAGATGGAACATATAGAAAATGAAAGGTGAAAAGACATTCAACTTGTATAAAGTTGTTTTTCAGGTGCATTTATGGTGTGAATTAAAAAGAGAGATGAAATATACAGTGTTGTGAAGTGTTGTTGAGTGTATCTGGATGTAAGATTAATTTTGAACAGAATGACCATTTGACAGACATATGTTTTGTATTGAATGGAAACAGAGTATCCCTCTGATTTGTTTATTACATATGTTGGTGCTTTGGTTTGCCAGTGAGGCATAGAATGCCAGTGAGGCCTTGTATTAGCTAGTGAGGTTTGTTGGTTAGTGAGACCTATTTGTTTACCAGTGAGGTATATCAGTGTTGGAAGTGGGTGCTTCTGTTTGGTATTGGAGTTGGTGCTCCTAGATACATATTATAGCCAGTGAGGCAGTTTTGAGTGGTTTTTCTACCCAGAGAGGGTTTTCCACTCCAGTAATTCTTGTGTTAATGATATGCTTCTATGTGTGTTCTTGCTTCTATGTTAAGATTTATCTCTATGTGGTCACGCTCATAATTTTCATTATCAAACTTATACATATATGTGTAATAGTTCATTGATGATTTTCACTTTCTGAGTCTTGTAAATTAAAAGTTATAATAAGTTGCAAAAATGTACACAACACTGATTCACCCCCCCCTCTCAGTGTTGTTCAGACTCCTACAATTGGTATCAGAGCCAGTTTCCCTTTTGCAGCTTAATCAGCTTGGGTAGGTCCTGTGTGTGTGTGGAGTTCAATGGGTAAGTGCAGAAGAAATAAGAACATGAGAAATGTCAAGCTTCATTCTGGTCAAAAGACACAAAAGATATCATCCATATCAAATCTAGATGTTGATATAAAGTCAATTGATAAAGATGTTCTCCAAGTTGATTCTGATATTGTATTAGAACAAAAAATTTTAGATGTTCCTCAGTTTGATGGTTCAAATTTTTCAATTTGGTATGTTAGAATGCAAGTGTATTTATCCTCCTTAGGATATGATATTTTAATGTCAGTTGAGGATGGTAATTCTACAGATAATAAAGAGACTCTTAAATGCAATCATATAGCCAAGAAGGTTATTTTATCTGGTTTATCTAATGATATTTCTTGTAAGGTTGTGCAGTGTGAAACAGCTCAGGATATCTGGAAAGAACTTATAAGAATTTATCAAGGTAATGATAAAGAAGAGAACAATTTGGTGTCTAATGAAAGTAACCATGAAAGAAGACAATCACAATCAAATTCAAAAAAAGTTAACATCACAAGTGATGATGATCAAGAAGATGATGAACAAGACTGTGAGATTGATCTGGAAGGAGAGCTCATATATGCTCTAACTGAACTCAAGAAGTATAAGAAGGAGAACAAGAAATTAATGTTGCAATTGCAGCAAGAAAGAGATTTAAAAGACAAAGCACTATCTGACCTTGAAGATACTAGAAGTCTGATTTTGGATTAGAGGAATCAAGTTAGTGAATCAGATAAATTAATTATTAGTCTGAAGATGGAGATTTAGGAAGCTAAGAGGATTGTTGATATAACAAAGGTTGAATTGGAAGATAAATCAGTTGATTACCAAAAACTTGAAGGAGAAATAGTTTCTTTGAGAAAAAATCTTGAGAATGTTAAGAAGCAATTAGAAAAGAATCTAAAATTTGAAGAGAGTTCAAATAGGTTAAATAAGATGCTTGGTAAACAAAAACTATATGGAGACACTACTAGACTTGGTTTTGAAGAAGGAGAATGTTCAAAAGCTAGAGAGACTCCCAGAAAGAAGATTGATTTGAATGATGCCACTGAAAACAAAATGCATAATCAAAGAAGAAGAAATTTCAGAAGAAATGCTCCTATTAGACAAGCATACATGTATAGGTATAACTATTCTTTTAATGGTTATTGTTATACTTGTAATCAATTTGGGCACAAATCAGTTAATTGCAGAAGGAACACTAATATTATTTGTTACAAGTGCAATAATGTTGGACATATTCAAAGGAAATGCAAAATGAATAGAATGAATGAATCTGCATGGAAGCATAACATAATTGCTCAGGAGATGTCAAAAAGGTACTATCAGTCATTTGGTTATGATTATAACATAGTTTGTTATAATTGCAAATCTTTTGGTCATAAAGCTCATAGTTGCAGAAAAGCATCATCTAATTTGATAGGTTGGAAATGGAAAGAGGCAGAAAAGGTTTGGAGGAAGAAAGCACCTGTAAAAGTGTGGAAGCAAAAACAGAGTCATGAGAAGGTAAATCCCAAACTTGTGCATCCTGCACAAGTTACATCATCAGTTGCACAACAGATAGCATGATGTGAGGGGGAGTTGTTCTTGTACTATCTTTTATCCCCAAGAAGTTACAGGAGGATCAGTTGATGTTTATCAATGTGATGAACTTGTTTTTCATGCTTGCTTGATAATGTTTCTGATGTTTTTGAGCTTCAGTGTATGACAGTAATATAGGTGTTCATTGACTTATTATGCTTTCAAGGTATTGAAAAAGTGTTTAAGGAGTTCAAATGCACAATTTGTTAGACAAATGATCCTGATTACAAAGATTCATTTGTCATGGTATTGCAATCCAAAGTGTTTTGGAAAGTGTTGTTGCAATAATATCTTGTTTTGAATAATAAAGTCAAGAGGCAAGAGTTCTTGTTGACTGCAATATGTTTCATTAGATTTGACAGTGTGTTGTAAAGAGATGTGCAGGAACAGCAGGATGGTCTTCATTCTTTTCATGTCAAAAAGGATGTGCAATAATTCTTGGTTGTAGAATGAATGTTCTTTTAGAATTGATCATTGGTGTAATAATTTGACATGTTCTTTGTTGGTCTTCCTCATTAACATGAAGGAATGTTCAAATTGTGTGATTCTAGTTTTGGAGTAGTATCAAGTGTTCATGATCAATGACATGTTTAGTGAATGCAAGGTGTTGATAATGAGTCTTCATGATTTTTATCTGCAAATTTGTTCATCAAAAAGTATTGGTGTTCAGAAGGTTGAATGTCAATAATTGGATAGTATACTTTAGGTTGATATGTTAGGAAGTGGATCAGTGCTGAGTTGAGTTGAGTTGTGTTAGTGATTACCAATGGTATTTATGAGCAGTGTTTTGTTTGTGAACTTTAAACACAGGGGCAGCAAATAGATTTATTGAAGATTTGTCATATGGGTCAAAAAGTGTTGTTGATTGAAGGAGAATTGTTTGTTTTGAAAGTTTGTCTTTCAATTGCATGTAATGTCATCAAAGAGATAAATTGTATTCAGTGCCTTCAATAATTTGAAAGACAAGTGGTATCAATGATTTTGGTAAGAGGTTCTAATTTGTTTTGGTTGAAGATAAAAAGGTTAACAGGAGTTTATGTGCTCATAATGCAATGTGTTTGTAAATGCCATAATCAAGATTTAACATCCTTCAGTGAAGTTATTTTCTCAGGGGGAGATAATTGTCTTTGTCATCAGATGTCAAAAAGGGGGAGAAAGAAAAATATGCATCAGGTGGTTTTGCCATCAATGACAAAGGGGGAGATTGATGGTGACTAATTGTCATTGATGTCAAAAAGGTCTTGCAGGATCTTGGGTTGATATTAGTAAACTTTTGAAGGTCACCTTTTAGGAGGTAAGTGTAAGAGGTTAATGCAAGATAAGGTTATACTTCAAAAGATAAGGTTTTGCTTCATATGTGTGTTCATCAAGAGTTGTGTGAAGTTGTTGACAGGAGCAGGAGACATCATCTTGTGTGTTCTTTCCATTGAGTATGGTAAAGTGTTGTGTCATTCAGATTGAGTTGATGATAATGTAGTTCTGACAGATACAAGACTCATGGTTATGATAGTCTTGTTTGATCTACTAGTTTACATCATTTGTTGATGCTCACATATTATGGACAGGTGATATCAAAGGCTGAGAGGATCTCAGTTGAACAATATATGATGCTTGTGCTTCAAATTTTGAATATTCACAATATAGGAGTTATTTCATTCACATTCAATTTTCTCACTCTTATTGGTGTGGTTCTCATGGTGTGTAGTTGGTGTTGGATTGAGTTGAATGCAGTTCTGATGATCTTGTTTAAGGTTGTCGTCATCATAAAGGATCTTCATCAGAGGATAGATGTTGTGCATTGCATATGTCAATGGTATTAAGGTTTGATCATGGCAGATGGCAGAGTTAAGGTTTGTATTACAGATGGCAAATGGCAGAGCACTTCATATGACTATGTTAGATTTTGACTTATAAAAAGTTCAAAACAATAATCTAAATCTCTCAAAGTTTTCACAAGGTTCAAAGTGTTCACAAGGTGCTCTAAATGCCAATCACATTCTATATGCACTTTTGTTATGAAAAGATGTTGACTTGTTATTGCAAGTAAATCACTTAAGAGTGACTTGTTAAAGGGTTTGTTTCTCATATAAATGACCGGTCTCCACAAAAACCTTCAAAGTCTTCATTATTCAAATGGAGATAAAAAGTTTTTTTAAAGTTAAAACCTTTTTTTTTGAGCTATTTTAAAGGCTATCTTTTAGCCTACCAAAGGGGTCTTAAATCATGGTTTCCCCCTTTACTTTTTGATCAGTCTCTTTTTATATTCAAAAAGCTCCAAAAGAAATAAAAAATAGCCATATTTAATGCCTTTTTAGGAGCTTGACTTTAGAGAGGGAATATATTAGTTTTTAAAGTTTCCTTTTAAGGAAAAGACATTCATTCGGTGGAAAGCTTTATATTTATAAAGCATGAAATGCTTTTAGTCAAAGGCACGAATTTATGCCTTGTTTTTTTAAAAAAGTTTTTTTTAAGAAATTTGTTAAATTTCTATTTTATTTAAAAGGCTTGAATTCAATATAGAAGGTATTTTGAGTTTTTCAAGGAGCCTTTATAGGAGATTGTTGATTTTTAAAAAGCAATATTTTTGGGGGACTATTTCTAAAATGCCATTGAAGATTTTTGTGAAGGTGAAGATTTTTATAGAGGATGGAGATATTATCATTGAAAATAATTTTTTTTTGCAAATCACAGAATATTTTTTGCAGAGAAGGAGAAAGGGTTGGAGATTTTTGAACAAGTTTTAGATGACTTATTTTGCACGGGCAAAATGATTTTTTTTATTTTTATTCATGGGTAAACGCTTTTGACCGGAGCTATGAACCGGTTACAATTATCAGGTGGGCAGGGGGGAGACTGGACCTCGTGACCATCTTTACCGCAACGGAATTACTTAGCCAATCGAGCCAGGGCCCCTGCCCCACAGGCAAAATGATTTTATTATCAAGGAAGATTAAAGATTTATTAAAGAATTTGAATGCAGGAATTTACAGAGAAGGAGATTGAAATGAAAAAACTAAATATTCAAAGAGATTTTATTTTTCTCCTACAGGTCCTGATTGAAATGTTAGAGGATATGAAGAGTCATTTTTGTAGGTTGTTGAATATTGAAAAAGTTTTAAAGGAGAAGGAATTTCAATGATCTTGCCAATCATGTTGCAAAGAAGAATATATATATATGTATATATAATTTTATTCTTGCAGAGATTGAAGGGTTTTGTACAAAGAGGATAATGAAAATTTGGTTGAAAAAATTTGCAGATTGAAGGGTTTTGTGAATTAGAAGAATGTGAAAGGGCAGTTGTATTTTTTGACAGAGATGGAACATACAGAAAATGAAAGGTGAAAAGACATTCAACTTGTATAAAGTTATTTTTTAGGTGCATTGATGGTGTGAATTAAAAAGAGAGATGAAATATACAGTGTTGTGAAGTGTTGTTGAGTGTATCCGGATATAAGATTAATTTTGAACAGAATGACCATTTGACAAACATATGTTTTGTATTGAATGGAAATAGAATATCCCTCTGATTTGTTTATTACATTTGTTGGTGATTTGGTTTGCCAGTGAGGCACAGAATGCTAGTGAGGCCTTGTATTAGCTAGTGAGGTTTGTTGGTTAGTGAGACCTATTTGTTTACCAGTGAGGTATATTAGTGTTGGAAGCGGGTGCTTCTGTTTGGTATTGGAGTTGGTGCTCCTAGATACATATTGTAGCCAATGAGGCAGTTTTGAGTGGTTTTTCTACCCAGAGAGGGTTTTCCACTCCAGTAATTCTTGTGTAATAGTTCATTGATGATTTTCACTTTCTGAGTCTTGTAAATTAAAAGTTATAATAAGTTGCAAAAATCTACACAACACTGATTCACCCCCCCTCTCAATGTTGTCCAGACTCCTACACAATGATCAAAGGTTTTAGATCCATCTTTGGTGGTCTAAATTCTTGGTCATCCGAGAGTTTTTTCCACATAAACAATGACCAACCTCATCCTTTGCAGTCGATGGTCATCATGTAGTGGCGGTCTTCACTCACGATAGTAGCAGTTGTTATAACTTGGTCAGCATTATTTGTTTGGTAAACCAGTTGACAGTAATATATCAGGCAGTCAATCTTTTGTTTTATTCGGTGGTTCTTTTCCATAGTTCTTGCATCGACGTCTTAAACCTACCAACAAAGATAATTTCAACTCGTCGGTTGTTTCAATCCGCGACCACAAGTGGTCTTAAAACCACATTCAATGACAATAGTTGAAGAATAATAAGGATCAAAGATTGACGTTTTTTGAAACACCGGCATCGGTCATTCCAATCTCCAGCAGTGGCGGTCAATCTTTAAATAGCAACCAAGCGGTTGTTTTAAGATTTTGATGGCATTGTGTGAGATTGAGCCCACTTCAAAAGTTTCTCTAACATTTTGACTACGACCCCAGTGTCATCTAAAAATGGCGGTCATTGCAATCAACATTTGTTTTGGTAAATCCACTACCCGATCTTCAAAACCCTATAGTCAGCATCTGCAGTGCAATCAACATCTAGTCACAGACCTTCCACTCAGTCAGATCTTCTACATCTAGTAGTTTCATCTCCATGCCAATCAAATTATAGTCCATTGGACGATCTGCAATTTTTTGTTTAGTCAACAGTTTTGTTGTTTAGTCGGCAAGCTCAAGCACGTCGACAGGATCCTTCTCTTCCATGGACCTTTCAAATTCTGCAGGCAGTTTTCCATTATCTCCGGTGGTTTGGTGGTCTCATTCTGGGAAATTTTCCAACCTCATCGGTTGTTCCTTCAGCGGGAGCCAATGGCTTGGGCCCCACCGGCCTATATGGAGACTTTTAAACTGGTGTTTTTTTCCAAACAGTGGTAATTTTTATACCTCTGAGGGCTGTAGGCAGTTTTGCCTTGAACTAGCATTTTTTTACCACTCAGGCTATTTCTGTACTGCACAAAGGTGGTTTTGTGCCTCAAACAGGCTATTTTTGCAGGCAAATTGGCAGTTTTCTGGCATCTGTAGAATGTTCTGCCCAGAAAAAGAATATTCTGCCAGGTGGGGCTATTTTGCCCCTCAAAGTCCTAAAGTAGGGCTTTTTTTCTCTTTTGCACAACTTTTGTCCACAGTGTCAAAGTCGGGAAAATGAGATATCAACAGAAAGCTGACAGAGAGCACTTTGTAGTGGTGTCAGTCATTTTCACAAATTTTGCTGTTTGATATCATTTATTGCAGGTTGAAGATAGATCTCTCTTTATTGCTCCTAAGCTCATAACTTTTTGCCACGATCTCTGATTTTCATGATTTAAGTAGCATTGAAAAGGTATTGAGGAGTTCTTTCAATCCATACATGCACTTTTCTTAGATTTTGCTCTAAGTGAATTTTATTTTATTTGTCAGTTTTTTGGGATTTGAGTGATAACTTGGACATTTTGATACTTGAGGAGGTGAAATTTGTTTTGAGAGGATTTGTTTGTTGTAATACATCATTGTGAGTGATTGTAATCTCACTTGGATATCTTTTTTAAGACATTTTGATTGTGTTTCCCAATTTTGGTCCTTTGAGGACAATTGTAAAATGCACTAAGTATAAAGTGCCACAACAAATTGGGGGGGCTCTCTTACATAGTAAAGTGGTGTTGTCTTGTTGTCTTTCTTTTTCATGATGGATGTGCCATAATTTCCACTTTTAACTCCATATAATTATCTTGAATGGAAGAAAAACATGGAGTTTTTATTGTATAAACAAAAGTTACATAGAATAACTTTAGGCACAGATCCTAAACCCACATGTGCTACTGAGAGAAGAAAATGGTTAGATAGAAGAGATGAGGCTTTTGGTACACTTTGTCTTGCTATTTCTCCTGATTTGAGATTTCATGTTGAGTCTTGTACAACACCAAATAAGATATGGACAACACTAGACAATCTCTTTGGCAAGCAAGATAAAATAAGAAGGTTCAAATTGGAGAATGAGATAATTTCACTTAACCCTCAAGATTTTGATCAAATCAAATATTTCTTCACCAAGTTTAAGTCTCTCAAGTTGCAACTCAAACATGTGGTCTTGAGAAAGAAGATGAACAATTGATTCTATCTATTCTTGCAAAATTGAGTCCTGCATATTCAATTTATGTTTCTACCTTTTATGCTACAATGGATGCTTTTGGTAGTATGTTTAGTATGCCTTCACTTGAGGAGTTTTCTACACAACTCACTAGGGAATAAGCCAAGCTACTACACATGGGCACATTGAAGTCTCCTAGAAAGCAGGCTCTAGTTGCAACACAAATCACAAAAGATCCTAAGGCTTCAAATAATAAGGGCAAGAAACAAAAGGATTCAAAGTCTAAAGCGCAATAGAAAGAATCAATGAAAACCCTTAACTCTTCTTCCAAAGAGGAGTCCAATAAGAAGAAGAAGCCAAAGTGTTCTTATTGTAAGAAATTGGGTCATGATGAGACTAAATGTTATGAGAAAAAGTTTGAGGAGATGTCACAACTTCTTCAAAAACATAACATTGAGTATTCTCCATCAAAACAAGTTTTACCCAAGTCTTCTTCTTTGCCACCATCATCATCTACATCTACAGGAACAACAGGCATTGCTAATGGGTCATACAAAGGAAAAGGATAGGCACTCTTTGCTTCTACAAGTGTACAGTCAGAGAGATGGCTTCTTGATTCTGGAGCTTTTCATCATATGGCATCTTCACAAGGGATGTTCTCTTCATTTCAGTCATGTACTTCACCACCTATTTTGATGGGTAACAATAGATACATGCATGCAACTGGAAAAGGAAATATTGATGTTGGAGAGAATACATTCAACAATGTGTTGTGTGTACCTTCCTTGACAACCAATCTCCTTTCCATCTACCAGATTACTCATTGTGGTGCAGGGAAGACAATTGAGTTCACTCCTAATTCTATGATCATATGGGACTTGGAGAGCAGAGGCATCATTGCTATTGGGATGGCTGATATTGCATCTCACTTGTATACTTTCTCCCATTTTCTTTCTGATGATGATGTAGATCCATTGCTTGATATTCACACTCATTCATCAAGTGTGAATCATGTTTGTAGGGAGAAGTTTGGTCACTTGAACCTTGGTGTTCTAGCATCTACTTCGGTTCCTGAGACTAGTTTTGAGCTTCCTCCTTCTCCTGCTTCTTCAGAGATTGACAGTGACATAGCTTCATCCACTTTAGTTGAGCAGGATATTGTTTGTCTTCCAGATACAGGTTTGTGGGATGAGTACTTGATAGGTATTTCAGACTTATTTTGTGAGTCCTATCTTGATGACTTGGAGGACATCATTGATGACATTCATCTCCTCTTTGAAGGAGTTGATTCTTCTACTTCGGATGAGTGGTCACCATTTTCTCCTCTTCACTTGTCACAATTTGGCATTGATTTGGAGTATCTTGAGCATCATTTGGAGGATACTTTGTCTTTAGAGATTGATGATCTTGATTTTTCATCTTGTCCTAGATTGTCACATTCTTTGATTAGTCATGCAGTACCTGATTATGTGGCATCTTTTGGTTGTCACATATGGACACTTGAGCATTTTTCAGAGACAGCATACATCATGAGGCTTTTTCCCTCACACCTTGAGATAGAGTTTCTTCGACATCAGTCTTTGGACTTGTTTCTTCCTAAGGGGAGGAATGTTGTTTACAGGCTTTGGATTCTCTTCAGCATTCTTCTTTGGGCATTCACCATCGGCATAGGAGCTACTTCATTGTGGGGGGGACCTATAGTCTCACACTTACTCTCCTATGGGGGGTACTTGATTGTACATATGTTTTGGATGTAGTTCTTGGGGGTTCTTGTGTCCTCCTTCCATCACATCTTTCATTTGTTTTATGCATTCTTACTTTTGGAGAGGAGTTTTGTCCCATGTGGTTTTCTCCTTTTCTCCACTTGAGATTTGTTGTACATGGGTACCTAACATGGCCTAGTTGCTAGGACCCATCATCATTGCATCTTTGTTTTAGTTAGATACTCCCTAAGTTGGACTTAAGGGGGGTGTTGGTGTGGACACATAGTTCACACATGTTAAGTTGACTTAGTGAGTCTTCTAGGTGTTTCCAGTTGAGTCTAGTTGTGTGTTGCATTGTTGTTAGTTGGGGTGAATTGTCTTATCCTCCACATGTGCAATTAGTTATCATCCTCTAATTGACACATGTTGTAGGAATATCTTCACTTTCCACTCCACATTTCACTCCACCTTTCTATCTCTCACCTTGTCTTTATAAGCAAGGCTCACTCATTGTATTTCATACAGCTTCATATGATCTTTGTATAGATTCTTTGCTCCATTCTTTTAGCATCTTCTCTGTTATCTTTGTGTGGAAGGTTGTCTTGATTGCAGGTGATCCTGGCTTGCTGAGTCACATTGAATATTACACCTCCAACCTCTCTCCTTGGGGTATGTGAGGGTATTTTTACATATGCAAGGTGGTTTTCAACTATCCACAACTATTTTTCAACTGTGGGGTCATTTTCCCCTCTCTACAACACATGTTTACATTGAGTTTTCAAAACAACTCTTAGAAACCTTTACATTACATGACTTTTATTTGACTAAATATGACCCACAAACAAATGGAATTGGTCATTTTGACCTTATTACATATCATTTGATGATAAAACATCATGACTTTGTCCTATAGCCACCTAGGACCTTATTGACTCTTCATGGCCAAAATGGGCCAAGGTGCTCCTACACCATACAACCCCACTGAAAAGGACTTCATGTCCCATGAGTGATGAGTTGCTCCTACTCCAACCTGCCTTCCACATGCATACTCAGCTACAAAACTCTTTCCTTGAGGTAGCCACTGAGAGTTTATCCGATACTTTGCATCTATAACTTTGTATGTTCTTGGATGTGGCTTCATCTTTGTCATCAAACCTGATGGTCGTCTATTGTCTGATCCTTGATCAAAAACTGAGGACATTCTTGCTTTTATGCCTTCAAACAACCTATTACCAAAGGTTCCTTGCTCTGTCCTTTCCTTCATAGCAACTTCATGTTGGTGGTTATCCTTAATATCTGGTCCAATGTGTCCTTTTACCTTTGTTTTCAAAAGCACTATCTTATCAACATTTCTTACCTCTGTACTTGCAGATCCACCTTGTTCTTTAACCCTGCTCTCAACTAAGGGACACAGTATTGTTCCTATCATGACATTTATGTGCCAATCAACTATCAACTTTTCCTTCATACTTGTTTCAACCTTCATATCTACTGTTATAACACTCTCATCTTTTTCCTCAACCTTCACAAGTTCTTTCTTTCCAAATATAACAATCTTGATTTTAACTTTCCCTTTCTCATCCTCTTGTAAAGATGTTAGTCTAAATGTTTTTCCATCTTTCTTGATAAGGTAGGTGTTCTCCCAACAGTGTCTTCCTATCAAATTGCCATGGTCCCCCCAATAGCAAATGACAACAATCCATAGGTAGATATCACATAGGACCCTATCCTTATATTAACCAATCTAAAAATCCACATATGCTTGTTCATTCACTAAAAGAGACTGACTATCATTTACCCAAGAGGCTTTATATGGTGTTACATGAGGCACTATATCTAGTTTCAACTTTTCTACCATCGCCCTAGATACCATATTATCTTATGAACCTGAATCAATAACAACTTTGCATACTTTCCTCTACATTTGCATGTGGTCTAGAACAAGTTCCTCCTTTGGCTCATGTCTTCTTTCTTAGGTGTTTCTAACAATGTTCTTCTAATCATCAAACTTTCTCCTACCTCTTAAGTAGCATTCACCACGGGTGAGGTCACACTCTCCTCATTCTCTTGCACAAGTTGAATTCTCTTTTCACTTCTTCTCTCACCCCCACTTGAAGTAGCACTAAACTTTTCAGGGCACTTGAAGGATGGATGACCAAACTCACCACAAGTATAACACTTTCCTAAAAACATATTAGAACCTCTTCCAAATCCAAATCTACCCCTTATGCCTCTAAATCCACCTCTAGAATCAGCAACTTGATCTTTTCCCTTGTGTGTGTCTTCTTGTCCTTCAAAAGACTATTGTGATGTAGGGAATGCTCCTCTCCCTCTTGCATTTCTACTTCTTCCTCTAACTAATTTGTCTTTCCTTCTTTTCATTTTCTCCTCAATCCTAACTACCATTTAATAACATTCTTCAACACTTCTAGGATTAGCCAAAACCAATTCATCTTGTATGTTCAATCTCAAACCACTTAAATATCTAGCAACTTTTTCAGTTTCATTCTCATAATGACCAAACCTCATGCTTAATTTATAAAATTCGTTAGTATATGATTTCACATCCATTTCTTTTTGTCTTAAAAATTGAAGCTTTTTAAACATTTGAACTTCATAGTCGTTGGGTAAGAACTTACCTTTGATTTTTGCTACCATCTTGTTGTTGCAAGTATGAGGTGAGCCATTGTTGTCATTGATGTCAACATACTCATACTGCATTGACAAGAAGGATTTGATGAGCTTTGTGCTGAGGATATTGAGAAAATTAGCCTCAGTCAGGAACAGTGAAGAACAGTGATGAGAAGAAGGTAAATATACTGTATAGGATGAGAACCGGAGGATGCGGATTAAAGGGTTAGTAGATATGAGTCTTGAGTTGCTACAGTTAATATTTCAGAGGTCCGCATGAAGATCTGAAGGAGTTATGGCTGCCGGTATAGAACCGGGTCCGGCAAGTATCCGGAGGTGACAGAGGATCACAAAAAGGTCCGGTGAGGTCCGGAATTGTATTATCATAATCTGCGGATTGGAAGGAGTGTTTTAGATGTCCTTGTGATGTGTCATCCTGATTTGTGTGTGATTTGGAGGTCCAGAAGTACCTCCTGCATTATGACAGTGGCGACAGACTGTGTTCTTGAAGTTCCGGATGAGGAAGACAAGAGATTCCAGTAAGCAGAGGAAGTGCGGATGTATCCGGACAATCAGACAGACTTGTGAAGGCTCTTGAATCATGTTTAGGTTGTGTTGTTGGTCCGCATTGATGGTAGAGCCCGGAATTGAAGTTATTCTTCCGGATGAAGTTATTGCTCTGTTTAGCCGACCGGATGAGTTGTTCATCCTGCAAATGTTCTTGTGATAGCCGACCGGATGTGTTATTCATCTTGCGGATACTCCTATGGTTGTTTGCCGACTTAGATGCTTGTTCCTAAGTCGATGTCTTGTATAAATAATGATTTGTGAATTCATTTCAGGTATGTAGAGCGTGGATGAGAATGGTGTAGCGAAGAAAGGTGCGAAAGGCAGAGCAGAGATTATTGGGCTTAATTGGAACTGATCCGGACATGGTAGAGATGTCATTCTCCAGTTCAAGACTGTGATTTTTATCACTCTGTAGACAGTGTGTCTCCTTGTAGGCAGTGGGCCTCTTTGTGAGCAGTGTGCTCGGGCAGTGAGCCCTTATTGGCATGTGCCATTCATTTTTTCTTATTCTTCTAACAGAGAATAATTCTTGGGTTAATCACCCCGTGGTTTTTCCCTTAACCGGGTTTTCCACGTCAAAATCTTGGTGTTCAATGTGTTGATGCTTATCTACTCTTGTGTTTATGTATTGTGCTTCCATGAATGATTATTTGATATGCTGCTAACTAACAACAGAGAATAAAGTGTTTGAAACAGAACAAGTTCTATACAACTGATTCACCCCCCCCCTCTCAGTTGTATGCCCTAGATCCAACAATTGGTATCAGAGCCGAGTTCCTCTGATAGGAGCTTAACCGCTTGAGGTGATCCAGGATGTCGTCATACAAGAAGGATAGTCCGAAGTTCGATGGAACCAACTTCACTCTCTGGAAAGGTCGCATGAAGTGTCATTTGGAATGTATGGGAAAAGCATACTTGGCTATGATTTCAAAACCATATATACCCCCACAAGGTGGTCCGACAACTCCTGATGAAACCACAGAAGCTGAAAACAATCTGCGGACCAAGGAAGCTCTTCTAAGCGCATTGAATGACTCAGATCTCTCGAATGTCATTGACCTACCAACTGCATATGAGATCCTAACTAAACTGGAACTTCTGTATGAAGGAGATGAGTTTGTCAAAAGTGCAAGGTTGCAAAGTCTGAAAGGGAAATTTGAAAGATTGAAAATGAGAGATGATGAAAACATTACTACCTTTATGCCAAGAGTAAATGAGCTGGTATGTGGAATCAGAAATGCTGGTGGAACTCTAGATGAAAATGAGATTGTCTGCAAAATCCTAAGATCCCTTCCTGCTGCCTACAAAATCAAAGTTGCTGCCATTGATGAATTCAGAGCCCACACAACTGTCACAAGAGAACAATTGGCTGGCAAACTAGCTGCATTTGAAATGACCGAGTTTGGAGATGATCCACCCAAGACTGAGTCTGCTTTTAAAGCCAGTGCCTATGTGAAAGGCAAACAGAGATTTGATCCGGGTGAAAACTCATCAAGGAAAATGTCATGGTATGATCAAGCAAGAAGAGACATGGAAGAAGAAGAAGCAGAAATAGCTCAACTTGAAGCCCTCATTGCAAAGAGACTACCAAGAGGATCCGGTAAGTATGAAGGAAAACTACCCTTTAAATGTTTTAACTGCAATAAGATTGGTCATTTTGCCTCAAGATGTCCGGAGAGATCTGCAAGATCTAATACTCACAGACAAAGGTTTCAAAAGAATTGCTATTATGTTCATGAAGAAGATGACAATGAAGGAGTAACAGATGATGAATCAGATCCAGGAAGCAAATCCGGAAATGAGTGGGTGTTTATAGCCATCAAGGAAGAAGATTCCTTGCTCTCTGAATCTGTCAATCACAAAGTTGTTGAAAAAGCCTTGGCTGCTCAAGTGGAAGAAAAGGATGATTGGGTTATTGACAGTGGATGCTCTCACCATATGACTGGTGACAAGAATAAGTTCTTAGACTTGGAAAGATATGAAGGAGGAATGGTAAAGTTTGGTGACAATTCTGCTGGCAGAATCAGAGGTAGGGGAACTATTTCCTTTGATGGTAAGAGCAAAACAGGTAATGTACTATATGTTGAAGGATTGAAGCACAATCTTCTCAGTGTTGGTCAGTTAGTGGACAAAGGCTATGATCTCCGGTTCAAGAATGGAAAATGCAGAATCTTTACAAGCTCTGGAACTGAAATTGCATCCGGTACTCAGACAAGAGGTAACATCTTTCATCTGGTTGGTTCAAATAAAAGTTGTTTGTTTGTTCAAATTGATCAGAGTTGGTTATGGCATAGAAGAATGTGTCATGTAAATTTTGATAACATCATCAAAATAAGCAATACTCAGGCTGTGAGAGATCTTCCAAAGTTGATAAAACCTACAAACAGTGTGTGTAAAGAATGTCAGTTAGGCAAACAAAGCAGAGTCTCTTTTAAAAGCAAAGATCAGTCTTCTACCGGATTGTTGGAATTAGTACATACTGATCTATGTGGTCCGACAAGAATCAAGAGTCTGCAAGGTGATAGATATTTTATGTTGTTAATTGATGATCATTCCCGGATGATGTGGGTTACCTTTCTGAAAGAAAAATCAGAAGCTTTTGAGAAGTTCAAAATCTTCAAAGCTATGGTGGAGAATCAAACCGGATTGAAACTAAAGTGTCTAAGGTCTGATAGAGGTGGTGAATTTACATCTGGTGAATTCATTGACTTTTGTGAGAAACAGGGTATAAGGAGACAGTTGTCTGCTCCTAAGACTCCACAGCAGAATGGAGTAGTTGAGAGAAAGAACCGGACCATCCAGGAAGCTGCTAGGACAATGATGTTGGAAGCAAATGTTCCTCAAATGTTTTGGAAAGAAGCTATCAGCACTGCAGTCTACACTCTCAATCGAGTTCAAATCAGAAACAACACCGGTAAGACCCCCTATGAACTTTGGTTTGGCATCACTCCTACTGTGAAATATTTCAGGGTATTTGGTAGCAAGTGTTATATTAAAAGAGATGAAGATCTAGGAAAGTTTGATGCTAGAAGTGATGAAGGAATTTTCTTGGGCTACTCCACTCAAAGCAAAGCATATCGGTGTTACAATAAGAGATTGAGGAAGATGATAGAAAGTACCAATGTAAAGGTTGATGAAGGAATTGAGAAACCTTCAAGATTTTATGAATTTGATGAAGATGACCAAGATAGTGTTCAAGGAACTCAATCCTCTCCGGTGAAACAGAGTCAGCCTGATCCGGTAAATCAGGAAGAAGAGTTAGGTTTAAATGAGCCTGATCAAGAAACAGTAGTACTGGATACTCCCAAAATTCCAAGGTATGTAAAACTAAATCACTCTGAAGATCAGATCATAGGTGACAGAAGCAAAGGTGTACAAACTAGAAGGAATATTGCTCAAGATCAGAATGAATGTTGTCTGATTTCAAGGATTGAACCTAAAACAATAAATGAAGCCTGCAATGATGAAAATTGGACCAAAGCAATGGAAGATGAACTGATGCAAATTGAGAAAAATCATACTTGGGATCTTGTTCCCAGACCTAGAGACAGGAATGTAATTGGAACCAAGTGGGTCTTCTGGAACAAACTAAATGAAGCTGGTGAAGTAATCAGAAACAAAGCTAGATTGGTCTGCAAAGGCTACTCTCAAATAGAAGGAATTGACTTTGAAGAGACTTTTGCTCCGGTAGCAAGAATTGAAGCAGTCAGATTACTTCTTGCATTTGCTGCCTTCAAAGATTTCAAGGTATATCAGATGGATGTCAAGTCTGCCTTCCTAAATGGTGATCTGGAAGAAGAAGTCTACATTGAACAACCGGATGGATTTCAATTGTCTGATAATAATGATATGGTCTGCAAGTTGAAGAAAGCTTTGTATGGATTGAAGCAAGCCCCAAGAGCATGGTATGAAAGGTTGGATAAGCATCTTGTGCAGATTGGATTCAACAAAGGTACTGCTGACAGCAACTTATATTTCAAAATTGATCATGAAAACATTCTGATTGTTGAAGTGTTTGTGGATGATATCATTTTTGGAGGAAGAGATAGTATGTGTAAAACTTTTGCAAATCAGATGAAAAGTGAGTTTGAAATGTCTATGCTTGGTGAAATGAATTTCTTCTTGGGTCTGCAAATTACTCAAACAAAAGAAGGGATCTTCATTTCTCAGACCAAATATGTGAAAGAATTGTTAAAGAAATTTGGTATGGAAGACTCAAAGCCTATGAACACTCCTATGGCAACCGGATGTAAGTTAAGCAAAGATGATGATTCTCCAAAGGCAGATCAGACAAAGTATAGATCAATGATTGGTGGATTGTTGTATCTCACTCAAACTAGACCAGATATAATGCAAGCTGTTGGTCTTGTGGCAAGATTCCAGGCTGATCCTAGAGAATCTCATGTTATGGCAATCAAAAGAATTTTTAGATACTTGAAAGGGACAGTTGAGTATGGTCTATGGTATCCTAGAGATCCGGATTTCTCTCTTCATGCTTACACAGATGCAGATTGGGCAGGAGATGTGGATGACCGGAAGAGCACTAGTGGTGGAGCATTCTTTTTGGGGAAGAGATTAGTTTCTTGGCTAAGCAAGAAACAAGATGCAATATCTCTGTCTACAACTGAAGCAGAATACATTGCAGCAGCAGGTAGTTGCACTCAAATCTTGTGGATGAAGCAGATGCTAAGAGACATCAAAATTGAATATGAGGAGCCTATTACAATTTTCTGTGATAATTCAAGTGCAATTAATATTTCCAAGAATCCGGTATTGCATTCTAAGACTAAGCACATATCTATCAAATTTCACTTTTTGAGAGAACAAGTAAACAAGGAAGAAGTCAGATTGGAGTATGTTCCCTCCAAGGATCAGATTGCAGATATCTTTACAAAACCTCTTCCAAAGGACTCTTTTGAATATCTCCGGGAGAAGTTAGGGGTCATGGCCCCTCCGGTGATGAACTAAGATGCACTGATGTGCATCAGTCCGGTGGCAATCACAGTCATATCTTGTGATCCGGACTAATGGGGAGCTGCAACTAAGGGGGAGCAGCTGGTATTATTCTGATGCATAAGAGTTGCAAGTATGAGCCCTTTGCCATTGATGTCAAAGGGGGAGAGAAGACATGTGAAAAACAAGTGGTTGATGATCAAAGGGGGAGCAGCAAAGGAAGACATGTGAAGAGTTGTTGTTGATAGGGGGAGCTGTGACAGAAAAGAGAAGTTCTTGTCTTGATGGTTTTTCACATCATATGTTGCCATCAATGACAAAGGGGGAGATTGTTGCAAGTATGAGGTGAGCCATTGTTGTCATTGATGTCAACATACTCATACTGCATTGACAAGAAGGATTTGATGAGCTTTGTGCTGAGGATATTGAGAAAATTAGCCTCAGTCAGGAACAGTGAAGAACAGTGATGAGAAGAAGGTAAATATACTGTATAGGATGAGAACCGGAGGATGCGGATTAAAGGGTTAGTAGATATGAGTCTTGAGTTGCTACAGTTAATATTTCAGAGGTCCGCATGAAGATCTGAAGGAGTTATGGCTGCCGGTATAGAACCGGGTCCGGCAAGTATCCGGAGGTGACAGAGGATCACAAAAAGGTCCGGTGAGGTCCGGAATTGTATTATCATAATCTGCGGATTGGAAGGAGTGTTTTAGATGTCCTTGTGATGTGTCATCCTGATTTGTGTGTGATTTGGAGGTCCGGAAGTACCTCCTGCATTATGACAGTGGCGACAGACTGTGTTCTTGAAGTTCCGGATGAGGAAGACAAGAGATTCCAGTAAGCAGAGGAAGTGCGGATGTATCCGGACAATCAGACAGACTTGTGAAGGCTCTTGAATCATGTTTAGGTTGTGTTGTTGGTCCGCATTGATGGTAGAGCCCGGAATTGAAGTTATTCTTTCGGATGAAGTTATTGCTCTGTTTAGCCGACCGGATGAGTTGTTCATCCTGCGAATGTTCTTGTGATAGCCGACCGGATGTGTTATTCATCTTGCGGATACTCCTATGGTTGTTTGCCGACTTAGATGCTTGTTCCTAAGTCGATGTCTTGTATAAATAATGATTTGTGAATTCATTTCAGGTATGTAGAGCGTGGATGAGAATGGTGTAGCGAAGAAAGGTGCGAAAGGCAGAGCAGAGATTATTGGGCTTAATTGGAACTGATCCGGACATGGTAGAGATGTCATTCTCCAGTTCAAGACTGTGATTTTTATCACTCTGTAGACAGTGTGTCTCCTTGTAGGCAGTGGGCCTCTTTGTGAGCAGTGTGCTCGGGCAGTGAGCCCTTATTGGCATGTGCCATTCATTTTTTCTTATTCTTCTAACAGAGAATAATTCTTGGGTTAATCACCCCGTGTTTTTTCCCTTAACCGGGTTTTCCACGTCAAAATCTTGGTGTTCAATGTGTTGATGCTTATCTACTCTTGTGTTTATGTATTGTGCTTCCATGAATGATTATTTGATATGCTGCTAACTAACAACAGAGAATAAAGTGTTTGAAACAGAACAAGTTCTATACAACTGATTCACCCCCCCCCTCTCAATTGTATGCCCTAGATCCAACACTTGTCCCATGAAGAAATCCTTGACTTTGCTTGCTTTCTTCTCTCTGATTGTAGGTAATCCCACCATACTAAGGCATGACCTTCCAATTTGGTCTTTGCAATCTTTACTTTTTGCTCCTCAGGAACTTCATCACATTCAAAATGATTATCTAATGCAACAATCCAATCAAGTAACTTTTCCTCATTCAGACTCCCACCATACTTTGGAACATCAATCTTTACCTTAGATTTGTCATTCTTGACTTCCCTTAATAGATTTGCCATTCTCTGATCTTTAGGATCAAGGTCTTCATCTACATCTTCAAATTCTTCACCATCCTCTTCTTTATCTGATTCACTCTCTTCCACTTCTCTTCTTTTCTTTGTCTCTAAGGCTGCAAGCCTAGCTTGAAGGGATTCTATAAACACTTTCATCTCCCTCATCTCCCTAACATGCTTCTCCTTCATCTCTTGCAACTATCTAGCAGTACCAACACTCTTTGGAGGCATCTTGATAACTTATCTTTTTAACTTCTTCTTTGTTTCTTCACAAACTTGCAAAACCAATCACAAGATCTATTCCCTGAAGCTCTGATACCAATTTGATGCAATGAGGGGTTGTTATATGATTCAACAAACTCAATTTGGTGTGACTCAAACAACTTTCAAACCTCAAGTATCAATCTTCACACTTTTCACCTTTCTACCAAGCCTAGTCTAGTAGGACAACAAACCCTATTTTTGGGATTTTTATGTCAACTTTTCCAAAAGACCACCAAAAAAAAATGTAGATTTAGATACCAATTTCCAAGTTACATAACATATCCCAAAACTAATATTGACTCCTTTGGACCATGTGCCTTAAAAAAGGCATTTTTCGCTATCTAAAATAGGCTAATTATGCCTAGTTTGTGAAGGAACATACTTCTAAACACCCAACAACCCCCTAGACTTGATGGGGCAGCACCTCTCATGTGTCCAAACTCTCAAAATCACAATTAGTTTCAGAAGAAACCTTCATTAACATACCAAACCACAAAAACCTTAGTTTAGGCCAACTTGAAGAGGGTTTATTGAAAATGAGGGTTCCAATCACTTTCTCCACAAGCCACTACCTTAAACACCTTAGAATAGACCTAAAAAAACTCACAAAACCATTAGATAACCATTTCCATTAACATTTTTCCAAAATCCCTCTTTAGTTCCTCATTTCTACATTGAAAACCCTTCCAAACAACCTTAGAACATTGCCCTAAAACCCCACAACAAGTATTTTATGCCTTTGAGGCTTTAAGTGAAATTCTATCATGCCTAATGGGGTCATTCCACTGAGCCACAGAGATTTACAATGGGTGGAATGCCCTGAATCATCATTTTATGTTCTCAAACCCCTGTTTTCTCAGTCAAAGAGGTAGTTCCAGAAAAAATGTGATATCTCCCTCAAAACTCGATGAAAAAACCTTAAACCAATTGAAAATGAAAGTTAACTCAACCCCCTATCATATCCAATTGGTTTTAGATCAACGCAGATCTGTACAAAGAAATGGTATAGCCTGGAACAACAGATTTACAGAGAAAAATCAGAAAATTCTATTTTTATTCAATTTTTGCAACTCCAAACTCCCTCCAACCTCTCTCCTCGGGGTATGTGAGGGTATTTGTACATATGCAAGGTGGTTTTCAACTGTGGGGTCATTTTTTTCTCTCTACAACACATGTTTACATTGATTTTTGAAAACAACTCTTAGAAACCTATACATTACATGACTTTTTATTTGACTAATCTAGACTTCAATAGATTATAAATTCTTTATTTTCATAGCCATATTCCCACCCAAATTAAAGAGGCTACTAACAATAAGTATTGAAAATTATGAACATTATTATTATTTTGATTTTATGTAGAAAATTTATTTTCAATATTGGCATGGGACTGATTTTAGGATTACATGTTATGATTACAATCCTAGGGTTATTAGCTTGACTAGTCATGTTAACCATGGTTTATTTTTGCAAGGATTGAATGAAAGCTTATTAGAGGATGAGAAGAAAATCAAATTTCTTCAAAGAAAGTACTTAGATTTAGAATAGGATTACTACAAAACCCATTAGAAGAAACCATTTTAGAAGATAAAGTTTAAATAAAGTATTTCCAAAGGTATATAAATTTTCATTTACCGCACCATGTTAAAGGATTGGTCAGATTTGGAGTTCTAGATCACCTTGTGTGTTGATAGTGGAAGATTACAAGGTTTAAGCAAGGCCCGCCATACTTTTACTTTGAATATGTCTATATAGTATGCCAAAGGGTGTATAGGCAAACCATATCCTTATTTATGTACGATTTTGAACTAAAATTTGTGGATTCAGAGTACTTTTTAGTTTCAAGTAGAAAACATGGCTACATGCATAACCTTCCTATGAATAAATATTTTTATATTTGATCTTTACCACCCATGAGAATTGAAGAGTCATTTCCTAAAACACAAAATCATTGACCATCATGGGTTTACAAAACTAAGCTTAGCTGCATAAACATAATCAAAAAAAGTGTTTTGTTATGTGATTGACTTGGGGCTATGGTCAACCATTCTAATGGAAAACCCTACATTAAAGATCAAGCTTTGGTTCTCCCTGATTCATGCCAATGATCCAAACATGACATGTGTCCATTGGGAACTGCACTTAGGGAAACATATCATTTTCGTAAGAACCTAATAATTTACCATTCAAACCTCTTCAGTGTACCCATTGTACACTAAAGTGTACCTATCTCTAACAATAGCGACATCCCATCTCCAAGCTTTATTGATTCATACCTCTTCTGTGTACCAAAACATTTAGAAACAATGTCACTTATTCAAGTGGATCAAAAATAAGCATTTGCATCATCTCAAAAGTTCAACAAATGGAAAGAACACTTAACACCAACTATTTTTTAAGTCTCCCCTTATTTCACTACCATCCCAGCAATAGATGATCAATGTTTATAAAAAAACTCATAGTGATATTAGTTCACTAGAGCAATATATTACAGCCCATTGACAAAGAATTTCAAACACCTACCATCTATAGAATTTGCACCATACATTGATGATGAACTCCTTTTGACTAGGGACATGTAATGAAAGAAGATAGTTCTAATGAATGGCAAGTCTTGTCAAGTCTTTAATTTACTCCATTTCATTTATAATGAAACACAACAACACATATCATTACATTATTTCAATGTCCAAATAATGGATGAAAAACAACCATGCTCTCTTCTCAAGAAATTCAAATGTTAAATGTGCAATTATAAAGGAACCACTAATTACTTTTATCTACATTCTATTGTTAGTATATTTTGACATTTCATGTCAAAGCATGTATTGCAAGGGTTCCTTTTGGACTATTTCAAGAGTTAGTTGAGTCATTAAAAGTTTTTTATAGTCTTCAACATCTAATTGCAAAGGTTTGAGATGGTTCATTGGGTATAAAAAAATAGTCAAAAGGCATCCAATGAGCTTTTTCCATGTCCAAAAAGTCTCCTCTCCATGTACAAATACATGCATGAAGGGTTTCACTAAACCAAAGGTTGAAAATAAGGAAGATTTCCACATTAAAATAGCCTTAATCTCTCCAAAAAACCCATACACCATGCATGGAGGGATTTTTCATGTTTTAGAAAGTGCCTCTATCCTGCTTTTGTGTTATTAAAGTCAAGTTAGGTCGAGGAGGTTGAGTTAGGCCATGTTTTGTGTTAATTCTGAGTCTATTAGGGTGTTTTATGGAGTTCTATGGTTTTTGTGTTTAACCCTATAGTTTCATGAAAAGGATATGTTGAAAGACCAAGCTAGGAAGAGTTTCAAGATAGAGATCCTGAACATTGCAGAGTTCTTGAATAGTGCAAAATTCAAAGACAAGAGGGCTCACATAGTAGAAGTGATGAAAGAAGTTAAAACAACATAAAAGGATCTCTGGAGTGTTAAGTCATTGTATACACTACTCTATGATAGTAGGAAATAGTTTAAATGTGTGTTAGATGTCCATGTAGATTACTAAACAAAGTATATGAGGGTTTCAAGACATTGAAGCGTCTGTCAGTTACATGAAACACTGTCAAGGCTTCAAAAAAGTTATGCTAACTACAAAAGGATCAAGAACAATAGAAGACAATGTAGATGGAGTATATGGATGCATTTCAAGTAAGAGAGGTTTTACAAAATTTATGGGGTTTGTATCTTCCTTTTAAGCTTCATAATAATGATAAATCTTGCCTGAAACTTTGTAGGGTTTAGGAGTTTCCTTGCAATCATTTCAAAACTCATAAGGTTGATGAAGTCTCATAAAATGACATGAAATCTTGTATGATGACCTAGGCCTATGAGACTTCAAAAGACCCTATTAAGAGAAGTGAAACTTGTAACACCTTGTATAGCCCTTAATAGCTTATGTATTCTACATGCAACCAACATGCCTGCATAGCTGCCACAGAGATCTAATTAACACTAGAGATTTTTATGTTAAGATTAGAGGAGTGTAATGTAGTAGAGGAATGATATAGACAATGTGTTAGTTTGGTGAAAGAGTTGAGGTGTATGATTTTATGAACACAATGAATAATTAGCACCAAAGAGGAGCCACGGTTAAAGAAGTATGAGGATCTACAAAGGAGACAATAGTCTATATAAGCAGTTATGGAGACTTTTCACAAGAAATCAAATCATCATGGTTTGTATTTCTTCTCTTACTCTTCATAATAGTATGTATTAGGTACATGATGCTTTATCTTATCATACTCGTATCTTGTAAGTGAAATGTGATAGTGATAAAGAAAGAATGAAGAGATCTATTATAATGGATATGAGGGTAGGGTTATAAGGAAAAGGTAATGTTAAGACCCCAAGAGGTTGTAGAGATCATTGGGGATTTGAAGGTATAGAAACAAGAATAGTGGATAAATTATGATGGCTCCCTTTTTTATCAATGAGGTCCAAATGGACTATAAAGATGTCATGAAGAAGTAAAAGACTGCACAGAGACAAGAAATATAGTGAGAAGTAGTCCCAAGGATTTCAAAGAGATACAAGATAGAGATGATTCAAACACATCATGCATAATAAACAACGAAAGGTATGCAGAGATTGATGGGTTGTAAACATGCACAATCATTTAGACAAGTGCTAGGATTGTAAACCATTTACAAGCTAGGATAGACCTTAGAAGATCTGTAGGTTGTCTCAAAATTTGCATGATATTTTGAAGGAATTTTGTGTTGTCACATAGACATCTGATAGTCTACATAAGAAAATATGAAGAACAAAATCAGGTTAGAGTGATGCAGGGATAGTCAAATTTTGGGCAATAATAGAAACCCTACATTTTGAAGAGTAGTCAGCTCATGATAGCTTATAGTGGGGTCTGTGACTAAATGAAAGAGGAGCAGTGTTAGTAATGAGGAACCTTTAAAAAGACAACCTAAGTAGATCGATGTAATGATCATCAAGAGAACAGTAGGCAATTTTCTTGCACCATGACAATCACTTTTCTGGCATGAATGAGTAGAGTTGTTTATAATAAAATAATAATAAGGGTTACAAGAACCTAGCAAGTACAAAGATAACAAACAAGATGCGGTGATTTTAGACCATGAGGTAATTGCTAATCACTAAATATGATAGTGATAAAAGACACCTTGCAACACCTTTTAGAGATAAGAGAAAGAAGAGATAAAAACCAAGTGTATAGGTGAGATCTTTGTTAGTTTCTCAGAGATATGATTAAATAATACATAAGAGGCTTTTTACTATTTTACTTTAGAGATTATACTATTAAATAATGATTGACATTATCTTGTGAATGACCCATTAGCATGTCAATAAAAGTAGAGATATATGATATCTAAATATAGTCACAAGGTATAAATGTATAATCAGTTCTTTTTGAAACCTTTGTGTAATCTTTGTCATTGTTGAACATGGATTCAAGGTAAAGGGAGCAACCATCAAGCAGAGATAGATGCCTATGTATAGATCACCATTTTATCATGAGAAACAACATTGGACATAATATAAAAAAACATAGTAGATACTTGTTTTAAGGGACAATGGAGGTTGTTTGGAGGATTAAGAAGATGTATGTACTATCATAGGATAGGGACTGATAGTGAGGTTACTACAAGAGAAAAGAAAACAAAGAAAGCCTTGCATCAATAAAAAGTTATCCCTATCAAATAGATATGTAGAGCTATAAGAATCATACAAACTTAAGGAAACTATGCTATTAGGACAACGAAAGGTCTGATGTAACATGCATACAGAAGTAATGGCAAGTCTGAAACACTGTATGGATAAAGGAATGTAGAAATACCATGGAAGGATAATGGATTATAGAGCCAAAACAAATGTAAAATCTTTAGGATAGCGATACAAGGAAACCCTATGGATATTTTTTGTATATGATATTATCAAAGAATAAATGAAAGATATCCTATTTTATAGATTTTTACAAGCTAGAAATAATCCTGTAAAAGTGAGAAAATATGTAAATGTAGAGACAAGGTCTGCCACTATTGCAAAGATAGCAGAGAAAGATTCAAATACAAGGGTATGTAAGAGTGGTAGCAGTACAGATCACCATGGATTTAGAGGTAGTAAACATGTCCTCCTCATTACATGAGCTTTTACTTGTTTGAAGGAAACTTGAACAGTTATTCCAATGAAAACACTTTGAGAGGATGGAGATCCTTCATTTAGTGATCTTTCATAATTCAAAAGTTCTTCTGAGAATGTAGATTTGAGTACAACACAAGGGAGCTACCTAAACAGTGAGAAATCAAAAATTTCTTGCAATAGATATTAAAGGTTGCATGACACCATTAATAGGTCTCTATTAAACCTTGGATACCATGTTCCTCTAAGTGAAGAAGGTAGCACATGGGATTACCATGTAGAGCCATATAAAGGATAGAACATTTAGAAAGGGACAGCCTTGTAGTCTACATGCCAAACAAGACAGTGAAATTATAGAAATGGTAGACTTGCATGTAGTTTTGTATGTCTATTTTGGGAAAATAGAGACACAGTGAGAGATACCATACAAGGATCTACAAAGGAGATCAAAGACCTCGATATAAATCTACACGTCTATACAAGAGATTAGTGAAGTAAATACAAGCCAAAACCTCAAGGTTGAATTACACAGTGTGCTTTTCAACCTTGGGTAAAATCCACATTGTGTGAAATCGGTAGAGAGACTTTGATCTTTAGCATGCCTCAAGTCTAAAAAACTTGAGAAACCTCATTTACAAGCTCCTTCAAGGACATGTATGAACTCCAAATATCAGAAGAGACATTTATTGAAGAAAATAGGTCTTTTTCAACTCCTTGATAGTAATGTCAACACATGTGCTAGCATGGAGGGTCAGTTTTGGGGATCCCAGTGGAGTTGGAGGCATCATTCAACTAGTTTTAGGCCTGATAAGGAACCTACATGGATAAAATATGAGTTGAGAGAAGTTTTGAAGGTACAAACATGTAGTTAGGGGCATTTTTGAGACCAAAAAAGAGTATCTTTTTACTTTGTGTGCCCAAGAAGCCTAAAATTCATGAACATAATAGAAGATACAACTTTCCTAGTTAGAGAAGCAATTGGTTGGAGCATACAAATGAGTTAGATCACCATGCATCACCATGCAATTAGTTGGAGCACATTCCAAGGAGTATGCAAAGGGAAAGTCAAAAGATCAAAGTAAACTCAACCTCCATCAACTTTTGCATGTTATCACAAGCACTCAAAGAGAGAGTTCAACTTCCCAAACACCCAAAATCAACATGCAATATCAACCTCTTCTTGGAGGAAAGTTTCAGTTATGCACCAGGTGGCTTTTCATCGAAACCAAGCTGCTCAAGTTGATTTTAGTTAGTTCTTTCTAATTTTCATTGCTCTCAGCAAGAAAAATTATATTGTAACTCAAACTTCAATGAATTCAATAGTAGAATAGTAAATTTCATGTATCATTCAAAGCATTATTTTTTAGATTTGTATCAATAAAACTCCAACTATCAATAAAATGGAAGTTTGGCCTTCTTAGATCTTGTAATGCCCCATCATGTAACCCTAGAGTGCAAGACTAAAAGTGCAAAATTACAGAACTATTTTTTTTTTTGAAGCAAGTAAATGCAATCACAGTAACCAAAGATATCATAATACACAACATAAAGAAAAGTGCACTTCTAACTACTCTAAGGAAACATAACTGCATCAGTGAAAAGAAAGTTAAAACCACACAAGAGATATACATTAAACTACTACTATAGGTAAGATCAACTTTTACATTAGTAAGATAGTTAATTTACCAAGTTACAATACAAGATTACAAGACCGATCACATCGGTATACAAATGAATACATCTGAAAGTATACAACAACTCTGAAGGTGGAAAGCAATCTAGAACTGGAACACCTCTGCACAGGACTCGAACCAAATCTCCAAGAAGACCAATGGATAGCTCTGCCTCCCAACCATGTGGAACCCTGAGGTCAACCCCTCCGAGCTAGGAGATAATGATGAGGATTCCACTAAGCTAAGAAACAACATCCAAAAGAATAAAAGAATGACAACTAACTTGACACAATCAACCATATCAACAAAACTACACAAGACAAGACATCACTCCAGATGCACAACCAAGAAGAAAAAATTGAACTGCGTAAGGAGAGTGTCATCGCATGGTCCTAGCATGGGTTACCCAGGCTATCAATCACCAGAAGCCGGCCCCCATCTATGGTTACCCTGGCAGCCTCTCTCTAGGCACCGGCCCCATAGGGTGACACATGCGGAGCCCAAAGGTCTTCTCATGGAGACAAGGAGGTCAGCCTTGCCAACAATGCCTTCTCATGCCATCCTTACCCTGTGAGAGCACTCAAGCCATGGGTGAGGTGTCTTACTTATCTTGTTAAGTGTTTTAATACCCTAACCCTCTTGATTAAGTTATTAAGTTTCCACTTGCTTGCAACTTCCATGGGGTTACCCAAGCGACCTCTCACTAGGCACCGGCCCCACCATGAAAGCCACTCCCTTAGTGTTCTATGATCAATCATACATACCACAACATACAAGTATAAAAGTCACAAATCAGTTCCGACTCATAAATTACGCCATTCACTAGGCCACAACAATAAGTCCTTAGATTCCCTTCAAAATTTGAAGCAACACAATCTAGAAACCAAGTACTATATCCAAGAGACCATTTCCCCATTCATTACAAGACATGAAAATCCAGTGAACCCATTACATTGACACGCCATAATTTTTGAACCAAAACCAAGAACTACACCTCTGCAGTTAGGTACATGACCAATGATAAGGTGACCATTATCTGACAAGGATAACACTTTCGCATCTTAACACCAAGTACACATGACACCCCTCAAGATTTCCCACTTCACAAATAACTAAAACATAGACCAACACAACCCCAAAGTAACATAATGATCCAATACAAGCATAAAGATATGACAAGGAGGGCAATCAAGCATATGAAATTCAATGAACTCCTAATTCAATCAAGAAATCAACTTATGAGATTTTAACTTTATTTCAAATAAAATTCTAGTTTACGGAATAATAATTTCCCTACAATTCCAAGATAAACCTCCTAGCTAATTTTCTAATGATTGCCATTCATCTACGCCATTATAAATATTTGTAAGCATGAATTTTCCATCTAAGATTTACTAATGATACATCCTAATATAAACAACTACAAGATAAAATTATTCTTTCTATCATAATAAACTTTCCATCGCTCATTTACTACCACAACTTCTATTTAAACAACTACAAAATACCAATATATTTTCTTAAGAACATAAATTCTCATCTAACATTTAGCCAATTCAACTTCACATCAAACACTATACACATTACAGTTACAAATCAAACATTATAAACCTATATAATTTCCTATAGGCATAGATGCCCAACTAACATTTTACCAAATATCATTTCAAATCAAAAACACTATAAACGTATATATTTTTCTAACATTTAACCACTTATAAAAATCAAATCAAACTTATGTATTTTCCTATGAGCATGGATTACCATCTATTATTTTACCACTTAAGATTTCTAATATAAACAACTACCATGAAATCCATATCTTTTAAAAGTGACTTCTTTCCATTATATATCCTAAGGCTACAATTCCTAAATAACCAATTTACAAAATAACAATAACAAAGTTATATTTAATAAAAAGAGCACAACTTAATACATATAAATACTCTTGGATAGAAGATAATTTAATTCTAGACTATTATAAAATTTAACCAAGGTGTCATACAAAGTTCTAAGCCCAAAACAAATAATATCCAATAAACATAAAAGAAGAATTATTAGTTAATAATAAATCATTAAAGTATTTTCCAACCACACATGAACATTAAGCATTATTAAACACAACTTGACGATACTCCTCGACACAAGATTACCAAACCTAATAGGCAAGGACCAAGCATCACAACACAACTTGAGACCACAATAGAAGACAAGGACCGACCTAGTGGAATAGACCTTGTGTTATCTCCCATCACTGATACCCATTGGTGCAAGAGACCGCTCAAACTTGCTATATCAGGTGGAGTCGAGGTTTGGTACCTACAGCCCACATCCAAACAATTGGTTGTATATGATCAAATACATATATGTCAACACACACAAAGAGTCAAAGAATCACGACATAGTAGGGTGCTCGAAGCGAGTAGTGCTACACCGTCTCTGCTCTTGAAACAATATCATAACAACTTTTATCTAAATTCAAATAACAACAAATCAAATGACACATGATAATATTAATTCACATCATAACTGGAATAATAGTAATGCCATCATAAACTCATAACACATGTCTAATTATATCAGTCGAACATAGTCCATCAAGATCAAAATAAACATAAATCATAACCTACTAATCAAATGTCTCAGAAATGTATCAATGCAATGAAAGACTAACAAATGTCTCCGACTGACAGAGAGCAATGCAGAACTACCACTATCACAAGCAAACAATGAGGGGGCACTACATCCTCCCCCCCTAAAACTTGACTTACTCTTAGAAGTCACACACTAGGGTAGAAACATAATATATTAATATTGCTATAGTCCATTGCCAACATACTCTTCTATATTAAACAATTGTTCATAAAACAAGAAGAACATCTATTCTTTACCTTTATGGCATAACATGTGATCTACCTATATCTAATTACACTTTTTACGGCAATCTCATACAATCCAAAGAATTGCAGTCACATATAACTACAGAAAAATTCATCTCATTTCTTATTTCCACTAAGTACCAACCATGCAAAGTGCAACTCTCCACGGAGTCCTCCCTTGAACATACTATCAGAGGTTCGAAATGAACATGATAGAAACAACACTTACCACAAAATGGGGCCAACATAATCAAACATTAAGAATATCCACCATAGAAAATTTAAAAATAAATACAAACCCACATAGAAAAACAATCAAATCCAACTTTAAGTCACAAGGTGCCAGCAAATTTCAATAAATTAAGAATAAAGAAAAGAGTCTTGGTGACCATTCTTGACATAAGAAGGTTTAAATAAAGAAAACTCATTGTTAACCCCCCATACCACACATGAAACAACTATCAAAATTTCCAAAACAACCAAATTACAACAAATTCACATCACGATGTGACTAATTTTAGCCACAAAAAGGGAGTATCTGCTACACAACACTCAAGGACATAAGTTCTAGAATGTGTTAGAGAATGTACACCAACACTCAAACAATTATGTTAACTACATCCTCTTATCTAAATAACTTCTATCTTTATTACAATACAATTTCTTTCCACTAAACTACAGAAATATGCAATTGCTTCCTTATGCACGAAGATATAAAAGGAATATATGATATCACATACATGATTAATTCAAACTATAATTGACTTACATTATCACGTTCTTGATCTCATAGACCCAACACAAGCTCTCATTTGATCTCTTGCATACAGTTCTTACACAAGCATATACAATGATAACTTCCATAAATTACAACAATTCTTCCATAAGAGGTCATGACCATCTAGGGGTTAGATATAGATTTTCAAGCAACCATGTAAAGATGTCAACATCACATAACCACATAACTCATGATGCATGATACCACCAGATGATAAGATGCATTAACATTCAAGGAGAACATATTGTTAGATGTAACATCACATTTCTAGAAAAGAAGGAGAAAGAACATAGCAGACACATAAGTAGAATAAAGCATAAAGAATTCATTTCTTAAAGAGTAAGTCTATAAACTTATCAACCTTCATACTAATGCATATATGTGGGAGATACTATTACCAACATCACTACAACGAGAAAAATCATTTAACCTAGATCAACAACAACAACCCAGAGGTCTTAGTGTTGCAACCTAGGCTCTGATACCAAGTGTAATGCCCCGTCATGCAACCCTAGAGTGCAAGACTAAAAGTGCAAAATTACAGAACTAATTTTTTTTTGAAGCAAGTAAATGCAATAACAGTAACCAAAGAATCATAATACACAACATAAAGAAAAGTGCACTTCTAACTCCTCTAAGGAAACATAATTGCATCAGTAAAAAGAAAGTTAAAACCACACAAGAGATACACATTAAACTGCTACTACAGGTAAGATCAACTTTTACATTAGCAAGATAGTTAATTTACCAAGTTACAATACAAGATTACAAGACTGATCACGTCGGTATACAAATGAATACATTTGAAAGTATACAACAACTCCGAAGGTGGAAAGCAATCTGAACTAGAACACCTCTGCACAGGACTCGAACTGAATCTCCAAGAAGACCAATAGATAGCTCTGGCTCCCAACCATGTGGAACCCTGAGGTCCACCCCTCCGAGCTAGGAGATAATGACGAGGATTCCACTAAGCTAAGAAACAACATCCAAAAGAATAAAAGAATGACAACTGACTTGACACAATCGACCATATCAACAAAACTGCACAAGACAAGACATCACTCTAGAGGTACAACCAAGAAGAAACAACTGAACTGCGTAAGGAGAGTGTCATCGCATGGTCCTAGCATGGGTTACCCAGGCTATCAATCACCAGAAGCCGACCCCCATCTATGGTTACCCTAGTAGCCTCTCTCTAGGCACCGGCCCCATAGGGTGACATATGTAGAGCCGACAGGTCCTCTCATGGAGACAAGGAGGTCAACCTTGCCAACCTGGCCTTCTCATCCCATCCTTAGCCTGTGAGAGCACTCAAGGCATGGGTGAGGTGTCTTACTTCTCTTGTTAAGTGTTTTAATACCCCAACCCTCTTGATTAAGTTATTAAGTTTCCACTTGCTTACAACTTCCATGGGGTTACCTAGGTGGCCTCTCACTAGACACTGGCCCCACCATGAAAGCCACTCCCTTAGTATTCTCTGATCAATCATACATACCACAACATACAGGTATAAAAGTCACAAATCAGTTCTGACTCATAACTTACACCATTCACTAGGCCACAACAATAAGTCCTTAGATTCCCTTCAAAATTTGAAGCAACACAATCTAGAAACCAAGTACTATATCCAAGAGACCATTTCTCCATTCATTACAAGACACAAAAATCTAGTGAACCCATTACATTGACATGCCATAATTTTTGAACCAAAACCAAGAACTACACCTCTGGAGTTAGGTACATGACCAATGATAAGGTGACCATTATCTGACAAGGACAATGATTTCATGTCTTAACACCAAGTACACATGACACCCCTCAAGATTTCCCACTTCACAAATAACAAGAACATGGACCAACACAACCCCAAAGTAACATAATGATCCAATACAAGCATAAAGATACGACAACGAGGGAAATCAAGCATATGAAATTCAATGAACTCCTAATTCAATCAAGAAATCAACTTATGAGATTTTAACTTTATTTCAAATAACATTCTAGTTTACAGAATAATAATTACCCTACAATTCCAACATAAACCTCCTAGCTAATTTTCTAATGACTGCCATTCATCTACGCCATTATAAATATTTGCAAGCATGATTTTCCATCTAAGATTTACTAATGATGCATCCTAATATAAACAACTACAAGATAAAATTATTCTTGCTATCATAATAAACTTTCCGTCGATCATTTACTACCACAACTTCTATTTAAACAACTACAAAATACCAATATATTTTCTTAAGAATGTAAATTCTCATCTAACATTTAGCCAATACAACTTCACATCAAACACTATACATATTACAATTACAAATCAAACATTATAAACCTATATAATTTCCTATAGGCATAGATGCCCAACTAACATTTTACTAAATATCATTTCAAATCAAAAACACTATAAACGTATATATTTTTCTAACATTTAACCACTTATAAAAATCAAATCAAACTTATGTATTTTCCTATGAGCATGGATTACCGTCTATTATTTTACCACTTAAGATTTCTAATATAAACAACTACCATGAAATCCATATCTTTTAAAAGTGACTTCTTTCCATTATATATCCTAAGGCTACAATTCCTAAATAACCAATTTACAAAATAACAATAACAAAGTTATATTTAATAAAAAGAGCACAACTTAATACATATAAATACTCTTGGATAGCAGATAATTTAATTCTAGACTATTATAAAATTTAACCAAGGTGTCATACAAGGTTCTAAGTCCAAAACAAATAATATCCAATAAACATAAAAGAAGAATTATTAGTTAATAATAAATCATTAAAGTATTTTCCAACCACACATGAACATTAAGCATTATTAAACACAACTCGACGATACTCCTTGACACAAGATTACCAAACCTAATAGGCAAGGACCAAGCATCACAACACGACTCGAGACCACAATAGAAGACAAGGACCGACCTAGTGGAATAGATCTTGTGTTATCTCCCATCACTGATACCCATTGGTGCAAGAGCCTGCTCAAACCTACTGTATCAAGTGGAGTCGAGGTTCGGTACCTGCAACCTGCATCCAAACAATTGGTTGTATATGATCAAATACATGTATGTCAACACACACAGAGAGTCAGAGAATCACGGCATAGTAGGGTACTCGAAGTGAGTAGTACTACACCATCTCTGCTCTTGAAACAATATCACAACTTTTATCTGAATTCAAATAACAACAAATCAAATGACACATGATAATATTAATTCACATCATAACTAGAATAATAGTAATGCCATCATAAACTCATAACACATGTCTAATTATATCAGTCGAACATAGTCCATCAAGATCAAAATAAATATAAATCATAACCTACTAATCAAATGTCTCAGAACTATATCAATGCAATGAAAGACTAACAATTGTCTCCGACTGACAGAGAGCAATGCAGAACTACCACTATCACAAGCAAACAATGAGGGGGCACTACAGACCTACAATTTTGTATGTTGTAATGAATGATTTGATGTAGTTCTTGTGATTTCTCATACAAACCCTTAAATTTTGTCTCATTCAGACACCTTTATGCAGAGAGATAACTTGATTTATGTAAGTCATAGGTTGTGTTAATCATTTTCAGTAGGTTGTAGTTGAGAAGAAATCCATTTTACTTCACAAGCTATGAAAAAACCTACTTATGAAACTCAGGTGTATAAACTTATTTAAAATTGAGTTGTGTGTGAAACACAAACCTTTTATTAAGGCAAGTTGTGTGTTTTAAAACAACAATATATGTCCTATACTATTTGGTCCTTCACCTCTGTAGGATAATAGTTTCATTTCATGTCTTTTAGCACCTTTTTCTTAGTGAAAGAGATAGTTTAAGTTAGTTTAGGTGAGGTATGAAGGGAACCAACCCTGTTTGGAGGTTCATCTTCATCATAGGTTACCCACAGATTGAAGATGATCCCATGTTTCACAAGGTAGCTGAGTTCTAAACTCAACTACGGTGCATACTCTAGTGACAACAATTTTTGGCATGCCTGGTGGGACACTGAAACTAGTTTTAGTCCACAAATTACTTCATTTTCACTTATGTTTTGGTATGTAAAACAATGATTCTATCCTTTTGAGGTGAGAAACACATACTTGGTGACTCTACACTCTAATTTTGATGTAGATCTAGTGTAAACAACACATGAGAAGAGTGCAAACAAGAGGAAGTTCAACTCCTTTTTAGTATTTGCAGCTGTCACCACCTAGAAGAAGAGGAAGAACAACAAGAAGAAGTCCTAGTCCATCAAGGAGGACACATTCCACACCTCCTAACTATAGACCTACAAATTTTATTCCCAAAAATCAAATACTAGCAAATCCTATGGCTAGATAGTTTTCTTTTGTGTCATTTAATGGGGACAACCCATCTAATCTTGCACACCATGATTATATACCTGTGGAAACCGTTAGAAGTTTGCCTTTATTCATAGGAGAAGACAAAAATACACCCATTGAACACATTAGAGGCGTGGCTACATTATGTGTAGTCCATAATATCACTGATGGAAATGTGACAATTAGACTTCTCGCTGCCTCATTGAAGGGAAAGGAACTACAATGGTTTAGGGGTTTGGCTATCAACTCGATCAAAATATGGGACCAACTGGGAGATTCCTTACTATTATGTCATAAAATGTCCCCCTAGGACTTTTACCTCCTAAGTTTAGCTCCCGGGTCCCTTGTTTTGCATATTGCATATTCATTTTAACTCCTGAGATAAAATGGCCTAAAACCCATGTCAAATGGGACTTGAGGAACATTGTGGCATTTGACCCTACCCTAAAATAGGACTTGAGGACTTGGGTGCTCACACCCTAGTCCTGCCCTATTTTAACCAGGTCCTAAATTTGAATGTTGGTTATGTGATCATTAAAAGGTCCCCATGCTGACATCTTAAGTTTGAATTATGAAATTTAAAGAAGGAATGCATATATAAGCATGTTTAGGGTTTAATTTGTAAACTAGAAGATGATTATGAACTTTTTGTGAACTTATGATTTTAGAGCATTTAAGATATGCATTGTTGCAGAGTAGAATATTATTGTTGTGATTACAGATTTAGCTTCATCTTCTCATGTGTTGAAGGATTTTCATCTACATGTGAGCTACACCTCCAAGGTGATATCTATTTGTGTTTGAATCATTTATCAATTTGTTTTTACCTCTATCCCACAGATATATGCACTCTTTATTTGACAACGGTGTTTGGAAGACTTGAATGTCCTTCCGAGGCTTGACTGAGGCAAACTCCTAAACACCACAACCTCCAACCAAAATCCTTGTGGTTGTACGTTACAAGTATCAGATTTTGTGGAGTGGAGTTGTAGAGGAAGGTTGCACAAGATAAGGATTCAAGATCCAACGGAAAGAAGTAGTATGGTGCTCTTTCGGGACTAGGGTGCTAGGGGCAAAGACCTCTAAGGCCACCGATATAGAAATCTCCATGACAATGATAATTAGCATTAGAAGAAGTCCTGACATCCTAAAGAATATTTTGCCTTGGTCTACAATGTTATTCACAGTGTCCTTTGCATCTACAGATCCAGAAACAGATGGAATAGTGATCATCAATGTCATAAGGAGTTCAGAACCTCATGAAGAAAACACTGCATTAGACTAGGGTGTGAGCCATGAAGACCCCAAATATTCTGCATCACAAACTTCAAAAAATGGTCAATAACTAATCTCTGTCTACTATCTTGGTCTGCGAGCATTTGTCATAATTTATCAGTTTGCTTACGATTTTGCATAATTAGGGTTTTGAGCATATTTGAGCATTAAATTTATAGATTAATCGATAATATTTGAATTTCCACAATGTTACAAGTGACCCTCAACTTGTAGGTGAATCCTCTTGCAAAAGGTGTGATTCAACTCAATTGAATGTCCTTGAATGTTTGTAGTGAAGGGATGATCTAGCCATTTACCCTCTTGTCCCTCTTTTCCTATAAAACATTTTGGTGAACCCATGTTTTTATTAAATTTTGTACCTTTCTGACTGTTATACTATAGCTTTGCATCCATTCAATTCATCATTTTCTTATTGCATTTGAAAATTTACAAAAATTTGAAAATTAAAAAAAAAATGGCATCCTAGGCTTGCATCAGGGCATAGTTTGCATTAATTTTATTAAATTCCATCTAATCTCTAATTTTTACATTATATCTGATATAAATTACAGTAGTACATCATTCTATAATCATTTTCATTGCATTTTCATGCTTTATTTGATAGAATTTGCTTAAAATTGTGCATTTTTCATAAAACCCAGTCTTTGCAATAGCTAGGGTTTGTAGTTAAAATCTTGTTTCATATTTTACTACTCTATTAAAACACTCATTCAAATCTGATTTTTTATTGTAGTGTATCATTATTGTGTTTTTTTGTATTTTACATTTAAAATTTTGCATTTACACATAGGCAATTTCAACAAAAACTAGCATATTCACTCATTTAACCTTAAAATTGCACTTGCATTGAGTATTTTAGGACTTTAACATCATTTTCAGATCTGATCTGAGTTTTTTCACATCATAAATCTGATTATAATTCATTTACACATCAATTTTGCATATAATCATCTCTTAATTTCACAATTAAGGTTTAAAAACCTTGCATTTTTACTAGATTTTTGACTTATCATCCATCTAGATTTGCATTATAGGTGTGTTTTGAAGGATATTGTTGTGTTATTGGACTATTATAAAGGTTATTATTTTCTTCCCCTCATCATTTTTCTTACACCACTCCATCTTTTAGGCATTAGCATTGAAAAAAGTGAAAAAAATTAAGCATTTTAGGTCATATATAAACATAGTTTTGCACTTACTTTCTTGCATTCATATCAAAAATATTTTAAAATTAGATCTTTCATTCATTTGAAAACATAAATTTGGCATCATTTTACACACTTGATTGAAAATTTGCATTCTCAATTACACATTGTGTATTTCAACATCTAGGGTGTACTACTAGATCTTATTAGACATTGATGTTTCAAGACATTTCATTATGGCACCTTCATGTCATTTCTCTTTGGTATCTTTGCATGCATATATTAGGGATCTTTATTTTCATAGATTTCTAAACCTCATGAGTGAACATCCTACAATATTAGAAGATTTAACCATATTCATCTCTAAGAACTCTCATGAGAAAGATAAGTGTGAAAATTCTTCTTCCGTTAATGCCCTGGAATTAATAGATAAAGAATATGATGATGTTGATGATATCATAAGTTATCCTACTTCTCCTATAGTTGAATGTCCAAGAACCTTAGATGAGAAGACTAGGGATAGCTCTACCATGGTTGTAAATTCAAGTTCCTTAGACATCACTAATGATACAACACATAATCATTTTGACAACACTTTACTTTTCTTTCATTCCAATGCTCTCCTTGGCCAAGATGAAGCATTAGTAGATGAGAAAAAGGTCTCTCACATTAAATCCTTTAGGGATACATGTTGGGTATAATCGAGAGGAAAACAATGTTAATTCAATCTTCACTAATAGACTTATTCTACCCACCAAGGGGTTACTAGATAAGTGTAACAATATTCCTAAGATGGTTGTACGGGGGCACCTAATGGACCTTCTTGCTTAAAACTAGTGATTACAGTTCAAGGAGATTGAAAACCACCTTGACCCCTAGATGGCATCCTAAACTATGCAAGACAAATAACTCAAAGAAATCAAGGTGTTCAAAATGTGATTGCTCACACCTATAACACCCATAATAACAAGCAAAGTAAGAAAGCACCTCATGTGCCCATCTCTCTTCCATGTTCTCAACCTATGCTCCCTCCACCACCTTGTCTCACTCCTAAAGGTGGTCAAGAATATGATCTTTTCAAGTAGCTTCGCACTACTCCGGCTAAGATCTCTCTTTGGGATTTAATACAAACATCACCTAAATACCATTGAATGCTCCAAGAAGCTTTACAAAAGGTGATTGTACCACCTGGTGTTAATATGAATGATGTAGCAGCTCTATTAGAATGTATGCATGTGACAAAAATAGATATTCTATTGAATTACCGTCAGTCAAAATTCAAAACCAATATGATCCTCTTATGATCTTCATCACAATAAATAAAAAGTTAATAAAGTGAGTTATGATTGACAATGGATTGACTCTCAATGTTTGTGGCATTGACCTACTACACAAAATCAAGATTAACACATATTTAATCAAACTAGATAAGATTAGCATTCGAGGCTTTGATAATCAAGGTAGACAATCTATGGGTACTATAATCTTACTTGTAAAGGTTGGTCCTATGACTTTACCTACTCTTTTTCATGTTATGCCTGATTTGCTTTCATATAATATGATTCTAGGTAGACCATGGATCCATGCCATGGGGGCAGTTCTGTCTACCCTTCATTGATCATTAAAGTTCATCTATCAAAACAAGCTCTACACAGTGAGAGCCGATCCCTAACCAGATAGTTGTTTACATACTGAAATGCAAAAACAATTTAACAATCATTCAAGTTTAAACAACTTACAAGTTGATTCATCAATACTTCTTACCATAGATAATGTTGTGCAAGACTCTAAACCATCAAATGCACTTTTGGGTGATGATTGGGGTTCATTAGATTTTACTCCTTCCTTTAATGGAGAATATAAAGTTAATAACTCTGACACATCAAAAGTTGCATCAATCTCGTCCAAGCAATCTTTTCAAACACCTAAGAAACCTAAAGCCTCCTTAGTATAAAACAAAGACAATACTCTTACTTATACTATAGATTATGAGATCTACTAGGCTTCACCATCTTCTAAAGAAATGGACTCTCTCTATGGTCATGGATTTCAGATTTTGTACAAAAATTATGACTATGCTAGTAATGGATGTGGTGTAAATCAACAAGGAATTAGAGTACCTTTACAATTTGATGGAATCAACTACACAACCGGTATTGCATACCACTCTTTGAAGCCCACCAAAGCCTCTCATCATCCTAAACTTAATGTTAATACAATATCAACAAGACCAAAACAACATGAGAAATATCCTGGGATGATAAACAAGAATTGTCTGCCAGAAGCTACCCCTATGAAGCAGGTAATTATTTCTCCCTCTTTAAGCCACACTCATTGTAGTAAATATTATAGTTGTTCTCAACGGTGGCCTTCTCCTAGATATGTATGTTCTTAACATTGGGTTGTATCAGGTAAGTATTTCTAACCCTTTCTCTCTCATGTTGTGTTCCCCTGTGATGTGTTATGTGTTGTTTAGGCCTCCTAGGATGACCCTTGATACTCTTGTAAGGTTAAGGATACCAAGAGATATCCTTTGTTGTGACCATTCTTCTATTTGTATCATCATTCTTCGATATTTCTCATCTCCTCTATTTTATTGTTGTGCGTTGTGCCTTAGGGGCATAGTGTTGCGATTGGTGACCTGGGGGCACCCTCCTATGTGACAACCCTAAGGCACTTGTTCTCCTCTCTTTTTATTGTTTACCTTCTTCTAGTGGTTCTATCTAGTCAGCAGATAATGAAAAACAATTAATACTGATAAGGACCAAGTGTCCCTTTAACAAGCAAAGTAAAAATGGACCTAGTCCATATATGAAGATGAGGTTCATTTATATATTCAACACTTGGCTACTAGAATCACTCTGTGTGATATTTTGATGTTGTCTTATCTTTGCTAACAAACCATAACAATATAGTTTCTCTCTGCACTTTGTTTATCTTGGGTCTTAGCTTGGTCACACTCAGTTTTGAGATCTCTGCAGTATAGCCACATGGTTATACTTGATTTCTGAATCCATAGTATAACCTTGGCTCTTGATGTGATTACTTTCATGGATTGATTTTATCAAGTGATGTGATTATTATCTTAAATAAGGATTTCTAACCTCTCTTTTTGCAAGAAATTGTGTGTTTGTGGGAACATTCGGTGATCGTAAAGTACATGTCAACTTTGGGGGCATGGGCTTTGCGAAGGCTCTTGTTCCCTTGTGTGTTTTCTCTCTACCTTAATGTGCTTGATATTGATACATGATATCAACCACCTTAAGGTGGGGGCATATAAGGTAAGTTGTTTGATGATTTTGGTACTAACGAAGCGTGTTTGTAAGCCCTCTGTAGAGGCGGGATGTTGTATCTCCGCTCAAGTGCACATATTTATTTTATATTGCAAGAAAAAATTCCTTTGCGGAGGTAGGATATTATGCATATCTTTTTATTTAAAGCCCTTTGTGGAGGTGGGGATGATGTATCTCTTGAGCTAGTGCACATCCTTTTTTATTTAAAAAGTCCTCCAAGTACGTAGGGTTAGTGTATCCTCCCTTAAGCATATCTTTGGTGGTTGTTGTGGCATATGCCCAACTGTCAGGTGTGGATGTAGCATGCTTGAGATGGTGGGGGCTTAGCGATAAGTTCCTTCCATCACCTCATTTGTCATGTTTTAGACGTATAGTATGTCTTTGGCATGCTATAAGGTGCTTGTGTTTTCCATGTGTCTTCCGTGTGTATGTTCCCAAGTATAGTCCAAAGAGCATGGTGAAATTCCCCTCCTATGCTTTGGAATTTGTATGTTGTGTTTGTTCTCAAGTGTAGTCCAAAGAGCATGGAGAAATGCCCCTCCTACACTCTGAGATTTGTATTGCCTGTATGTTGCCCCATATGCAGTCCAAAGACTGTGGAGAAATGCCCTTCCTACATTTTAGGTTGTGTGTTGCATTTTAAATTTCAATGCATCTACATTCATATATATATAAATAATCACCGCATTCACCGTATTCATCATGTTTTTCATGTCTTTAATACTATCTTCTCCATGTTTTGCATGCCTATTACTGTCTTCTCTATGTATTGCATTATTGTTACTATCTTCACTATGTTTTGCATGCATGTTACTGTCTTCTATGTATTTGGCGTGTCTGCAATGTGTTTTCTCTAATGTCTACCTGAGACTGGGGGCTAGAAATAGTTCCTCAACTTTGGTGTATGCATTAGCTTCAAGTGCCTAGTGTGTTTTCTATGTTTTGACCATACTTTAATGCATGTATGGGTCTTGTGTTCATACATACATTAAAGTGGGGGCTAAATGTTATGTCATAAACTATCCCCCTAGGATTTTTACCTCCTAAATTTAGCTCTCGGGTCCCGTGTTTTTCATCTTGCATATTCATTTTAACTCCTAAGACAAAATGGCCTGAAACCCATGTCAAATGGGGCTTGAGGGACATTGTGGCATTTGACCTTGCTCTAAAATAGGACATGAAGACTTGGGCAATCACACCCCAGTCCTGCCCTATTTTAGGTAGGTCCCAAATTTGAATGTCGGTTATGTGACCATTAAAAGGTCCCCATGCTGACATCTTAAGTTTGAATTATGAAATGTAATGTAGGAATGCATATATAAGCATCTTTAGGGTTTCACTTGTAAACTAGAATATGATTATCAACTTTTGGCAAAATTATGATTTTAGATCATTCAAGATATTCATTGTTGCAGAGCAAAATATTGTTGTTGTGATTGCAGATTTAGCTCCATCTTCTCATGTGTTGAAGGATTTTCATCTACATGTGAGCTACACCTCCAAGGTGATATCTATTTGTGTTTGAATCATTTATCAATTTGTTTTTGCCTCTATCTCGCAGGGATACACATTCTTTATCTGACATTGATGTTTGGAAGACTTGAATATCCTTCTGGGGCTTGACTGAGGCAAGCTCCTAAATACCACAACCCCTAACCACACTCCTTGTGATTGTAGGTTATAGGTATCAGATTTTGTGGAGTGGAGTTACAGAGGAAGGTTGCAAAAGATAAGGATTCTGGATCTAGCAGAATGAAGTAGTCTGGTGCACTTTTAGGACTAGGGTACTAGGGGCAAAGACCTCTAAGGCTGCAGATATAGAAATCTCTATGACAGTGATAATTAGCATCAGAAGAAGTCCTAACATCCTGAAGAATGTTCTGCCTTTGTCTATGGTGCTAGTCACAGTGTCCTCCACATCCATAGAGCCAAAACTAGACGAAACAATGATCATTAGTGTCATAAGGAGTTCAAAACTTCCTGAAGAAAACATTGCATTAGACTAGGGCACGAGCCATGAAGAGCTTGAATATTCTGCATCGCAAATTTTGAAAAATGGTCAGTAACTAATCTCTTTCTAGTATCTTGGTATGCGAACATTTGTCGTAATTTATTAGTTTTCTTACGATTTTGTATAATTACGGTTTTGAGCATATTTGAGCATTAAATTAATACATTAATTGATAATTTATGAATTTCCACAATGTTACAAGTGACCCTCAACCTGTAGGTGAATCCTCTTGCAAAAGGTATGATTTAACTCGATTGAAGGTCCTTTAATGTTTGTAGTGAAAGGAGGATCTAGCCATTTACCCTCTTGTCCCTCTTTTCCTATAAAACACTTACAAAAGCAATTTGAAGATAAATCATACCACTTATCCTTGGTATAATAGCTAACTACCATCAAAAGAGCTCCATAGGAACATATGGCAGACTTCAATTTCTGTTTTCAGAAGACTTGGGATAGAATCTCACATACGGTAAGGCCATTAGTTGAACATGTATTTCTATACTTTCTTAAGGCACTTAACAGTGATATATCCATGATGATTCAGTCTATGGGTAGGACTACACTCCCAAATGCATATGACATTGCCATCAGGGTAGAAAACAACCTTATACAGGTTGGTAAAATAGCTCTAATGCCCCTAATGCATATGACATTGCCATCAGGGTAGAAAACAACCTTATATAGGTTGGTAAAATAGCTCTAATGCCCCTAATGCCCATTTTTCCTGAGGTACAACCACCTATACCCTTGCAAGTACCTCCTATAGATGTTGTACCTACTAGACCAGCATTGAGTTATCAAGCATTTACCCAAGAAAAGGTTGCCCCAGCTCAAGCTTGTAAATTGCAAGAGATAAATGGTCTATTACAAATATTTGGGAATGAGATAGTAAACATCAAGAAGCAATAGAGCCAAAATTTTAGATCTTACCGAGCTCCTTATCAAGCCCCACATCAAACCAATCAGCCTAATAGACCTCCATACCAAGTTGGTCCTCAAGGTCAAAGGAGGAATTTCAATGCTAGGCCATATCAGCCTTATAATCAGAATGTTGCCAGCAATTCTAGAGAGCTCAAGTGCCAGTATAAAATAACATGGCACAAGACTATGAATGGTGTTTGCCATGCAACCAACTTCATGGTCAAGCCACATGTTCTAATGGAATACTAAATCAAGTCCTCATGGTACAAAACAACATAGTTGTTCAACAAGATGCTACACAAGAAACTCACGAACAATAGAGTTCCCATCTTGAGCATGGTCACCATGATGTCACTCTCATGACTTGGCAAGGTGAAGAGTTTTGTGGGGTAAATCATCCACATGGGAAAAATCATTCCTCCCATTCCATAGCAACCAATATAAGAGCCTAAAAGAGGGTTGTTGACATAGGACAACAAGATGATAAAGGGAAATACCAAGCTTCTACAAGTCACCAAGGTGTTCTTGGCCCATCATCTTCTCAAAACGTTCAAATTATACCAAGAGGTCAAGGTGTGGCAAACAAAGATCAACCAAAAAGCCAACCACAACCTTTTCAAACACAAGGAAATGATGTTGTTCAAAAAGGACAACAAAAGGGTAGTACAATCCCATTTAGTATTTTAGAGCATATGAAAAAGGCAAATGTTAGCATGTCAATGTGGGATTCCTTATCTCTTGGTCAAAAGGATCTATTACAAAAGGCTTTGTCTAATTTCACCTTGTTAAAAGAAACTTCAAAGGAGCAACCTAGAGTTGTACTTGCTAACATTCCCCAAGCCAAAGGTGAACAGTAGATCAAATATGTCAAACCAACTCCATTTTTATGTGTCTTTGATTATTGTCCACCACCTTGTCCATAATTGTATGATTGATTTAGGGGCAAGCAACTCTGTAATGCCAAAATAGATAGTAAACAAGCTTGGACTATCATATGAACCTGTTTCCAAGGGAGTAGTAGAGTTGGATGGAACAACTATAAACACATTTAGGGTCATCAAGGGTTTGAGTCTTACCGTACATGCTTGTCCAAATTTTTCCCTATCACAAGACATATATCATAGATCTACCACCATATTTTCCCATGTCTTTTCAATAGAGATTTCACTACAAAATTAAGAGGTTATCTATCTTTTGATTGGTCACACATGTGTTTTAGAACAAGATATGGTACTAGGGTGACTGTAAAATCAAAACCTATAGATAAAGACCATATAGAACCATATGTTCCTAGTGTTGTTAATGCAAATTTTACCTGTTGTCCAAGAGCCCAACACTCCCATAGAAGGCATACCTGATTTGCTTTTAGATGAGTGAGCAACTAAGAATCATGAGGATGATCCATTCAAACATATGGAAGAAGTTGGGTTGGGTATTTATATGATTCATGAAGAAGACATTGTTGTCCCTAACCTTGTAAAACATGGTAAACAATAGTATGACCAACAATCTAATGAACTTTGGCAGCTATATTTTGATGGTTCAAGGAGTAGAATTGGTGTTGGTGGAGGGGAAATGCTTGTGTCTCCTATAGGTGAGAGATATTATTTAGATTTTAGATTTGTTTTCAGTTGGACTAACAATACAACAGATTATGAGTCACTTATTCATGGCCTAGAATGGGCAAGGAAGAATAAAATCAGGTGTTTTCAAGTGTTTGGGGATAATGAACTCATTGTAAATTAGGTGAGAGGTTTAAATTTCACAAAAAATGATTTTCTTAAATTTAATAGATAGAGAGTTTGGGATTTCATTGAGGAGTTTGATGCATTTAACTTGTTGTCCATAGCTAGAAATGAGAACAAATATGTTGATAGGTTGGCTGTAATAGGGGCACACTATGACATTCCAAATTATATCAGCAATAGTAAGGTACAATAGTATGTGAAAGTGGTGTTAAGGCCCTCAATCCCCAATAATCAAGGGCATTGGCAAGTGTTTGATAGTGATAGATAAATTATAATTTTTTTAATTGAAGAGGTAGAATTTTTAGTTGTTAACCAAGAAAAATTGCAGCAGTATAGTGACCAAATCACATAGCTAAAACTAACAAATTTCCTAGAGGTTTCCTCTCATTATAATCCATTTTCAATTTTGATGATTAGGCCAAAAAGGGAAAGATTAGCATGCAAGTCAAGCAGGATCACTATGAATAGGTAAGCATTTTTAAGGACAAGCTTTTGAAATTGGGAAAGATACATACAACAGAAAAAAGGCTTGTTTTTGTTCAATTGTGTCAATAGTATGATGATATTTTTTCTTGGAAAAATAGTGATTTGAAAGGGTTTGACACTAAGCTTTCCCAACATAGTATTGAGCTTGAACCCAATGCCAAACATGTAAGGTAAAAGAAAAGACCATTAAATCTAAAACTAGAGTCACTCATGAAAATGGAGTTGAGTAAGTTGATTGAGGGAAGCATTATTTTTCCTAACAAACATACCTCTTGGGTTTCCAACCTAGTTCTTGTTAGGAAGAAGAACGAAGAAACAAGACTATGTGTAGACTTCAGAGACCTAAAAAGAGCCTCAGTCAAAGACTAGTACCAACTACCTTCTATGGAGAAAATCTTGCAAGTTGTGTCAAGTTCTAAGAGGTTTTCATTATTAGATGGTTATCCTGGTTATAACCAAGTTTTGGTGAAATAAGAGGACCAATATAAGACAACTTTCACTACTAAATGGGGTACAATGACATATAAAAGGAGGGCAACTTTCCAAAGGGCCATGGACATGGTTTTCTAGGGGTTAATGAACAAGATTGTGTTGCTTTATCTTGATGATATAACTATTTTGCTAAGGATGCTAATGAACATTTCACTCATTTAAGGAAAGTGTTTGGCAAGTGTAGAGAGTATGGTGTTTCACCTAACCCCAAAAGGTGTATCTTTCCTATCCATGAAGGTAAGCTTCTTGGCCATGTGGTGTCCAAAGATGGAATTTCCATTGATTTCGAAAGGGTGAATGCCATTCTGGCTTTGCCTTTGCCAAGTCACAAGAAAGGTTTGCAAAGTTTCCTTGGTAGAGTAAAGTTTGTGAGAAGGTTTATACCTGATATAGGATATCTTTTGAAGCCACTAACATCTATGTTGAAGAAAAATGCTTGCTTCAACTGGACAAAAGAAGGGAAGAAGAGTTTTGAAAGTATTAAGGAAGCTCTAACAGTTACACCTACACTTATAAGTTTTGATTTTTCCAAGGATTTCATCTTATATGCTTTTGGAAGCATAGATATTATCTCAACCATGTTAGTACAACAAAATGAAGGAGGCTTAGAGCAGCCCATTGCTTTCTTTATCCAAGGATTGGAAGGGTATGAAGAAAGATATTCTTTTATTGAAAAACATATCCTTGCTATTATTAGAAGTCTTAAAAAGTTCAGACATTTGGTCTCAAACAATAAGATTCATTTAATGGTTGCTCACCCAAGCATCAAAGAGTTTTTGTTGAGCAAAAATCTAATTTAAAAGAGGGCTGGGTGGATAACCAAAGTGATGGAATATGATGTCGAAATCGAAGTCACAAAGATGGTAAGGGGCAAAGGTTTGTGTGAACAACTGGATGGTAAGTTAGAAAACAACAAAGAAGTTGAAAAAGAAGTTGTTCTTGGGCTTAATAATGAACTTCAAATTGTTGTCCCAAATCCTCCTTCAAGTTGGGTACAAGAAATGATGCATTATCTTCAAATAGGTGAGTGCCTCAAGAGACTAAAAAATGCAAAATGAAGATATTTTAGATTACAAGAAATCTCTTATGTCATTGTATATGACATTTTATTTAGAAAAGATTCCAATGGTGTGTTATTAAGGTGTATTGAATCTGATTAGACTAACAAAGTTCTTGAATAGTTCCATGATGGGACAACTGGTGGTCATTTTCTAACAAGAACAATAGCCCATAAGATAATGAAAGATGGTTACTTTTGGCCTGATTTGTACAAGGATGCACATACATGGGTGAGAAAGTGCAAAAAGTGTGCTATATTTGCAAGAAAACATAGGTTAGCAGCCTTAACATTGCATCGAATACAGGTAGTGTAAGGAAGCTAATGTAGCGGAACAACTTCCTACATTAGTCTTAAGAGGAGGATAATGCAAAACTTTACAGATCTTTAACATTTATAGAAACTTAAACAAAAATAAACATAAATATCATGCATACCACAACACAGTGATTTATGTGGGGAAAACCCTTTCAGGAGAAAAAACCCCACACTCCAAAGGATGCCCAATATATTATTCATAAATCACAAAGATTACAATATACTCGCAGAGAAAGCTTCTCATAGGAGTATCACCACTAGAGATCCAGAGACAACGTGACTGCTACCAAACTCTCAGAATACATCTTGATACCGTAACCATAATACAACACCCTCATAAAATAGGGTTACTTTCTAGGCCAAGACAAGCCAACAAAATATCTACCATCATATCTAAAACCTAATAATGAACGGTCCAAATTTACAATATCTCATTAATTTAATGTATGTCGGCCATTTAACAATTTTCGTTAACAAAAAAATGTTAACCTACATCCAACTCAATCCCATGCTCCCATTGTATATTACACCTATCAGTGTAACTAGGAAATATATATAAATGTATATATCCTATCAACAATAAACCTTATATAATTGCAAGGTTGAGAGACATTTTCCCAACAAATCTCCCACTTGTCGAACACCTTGCAAGAGCAACGGGAGGGAGTAAACATCATCTCTTAATTGTTAGGGGCCAAAAGGCCCAAGGTCTCTGAGCAACATTTGAACTTTTATGTGCTCACATGCTTAGTTAAAGAATCAACATTCATCAATGTCTCTACCTTAACCAACTTCACCCTGCCATCTTCGACCATATCTCTAACAAAATGATACTGTACATCAATGTGCTTGGTCCTAGCATGAAATGTTGGGTTTGTTGGAACCTTCAATTTTTAGCAAAAAATTGAAGGTCCCATGATGAAAAATTTAATTTCAGCACTTAGAAATACAGTTGTAAGAGCTGTCCCAAGAGCCTAATTTGGAGGACTATAACATGAAACATGTTCACTTTCATGCCAAACCACTTGGTAGACATACTCATCTATCATATGTGAGTGTACATGTCTGATTTCAACCTCCCATGATTAGATTTGACAGAGTTTTGAAGCATCAAGTTGAAGGGTTCTGGAAAGGTTTGTTGTTTGCACAATGTTAAATCTGCCAAGGAGGACAACTTTGGAGGCCAATATCTAGCAACTGGATGATTTTCATCAAAAAATAATTGGTGTATTAGATTTGCCCTATAATAATCTACTTCCATGTCCATTTTCAAGGCCCCAACATCTCGTTTTGTATTTTTAAAATCAAAAGCAAATGGGTTTTATAGAGTTTTGATGACTACATTTCCAAAAAGTTTCGGGGGGTGAACTTTGGTCTTTAATATTTCATGGGAGAAATGGATTGAAAAGAAACCCTTTTGCATGCATGCTTAGTTGACCTAAATGAACTAATCCCCCAAGTGGTAGACTCCCATGAAGAGATTTAATATTTTTCCAAAATGGTGATTTGGTGAGTTCTAGTCAGTTTTCACAGGGGTAGTTTCAGAAAAGGCTGAGTAAGCTACTTTGAGATTGAATATCTCGCATCTCGGGATAGTTTTTTCCAAGATGTTTGTTGCAATGAATTTTTGGATCATATGTCTATATGTTTGTGCATTTTCATGATTGTTGAAGGAGTTCTAATATGCTTTTTAATTGTTTTACGACTGCTCCCGAGCTAGATTTGGTACCCCAAAAAAGTTCCAAAATTTGAAATTATAAGGGTGACCTAGTTGATGTTTTGGCCTCAAGTGTTTCCAATTCCCATTTCATTGGATTCCAAGCTCATTTGGTGCATTATTTTAAACTTCATCTTTCCTGCTACATGCTCCAGCATAGCCAGTTTACAAAGGAAGTACCTTAATTTGGCGAGCTATTCAAAATCCGTCATAACCCCACTTTCAAAATAATTTATCACGATACCCCAAAAAATTTTGGGGCTCCAGGATGCTTCGTGTGCCTGCAGTGAAATTGCTATGTTTGCCCTGCAGTCAAAATAAAAAAAAATTAGAGTCCATAATGAGCAGCCTGGCTTCTTGTCGTGGGAATGTGGATGGATGGGATGGAAATAACTCAATTTACATATTTTCAACATGCTGGGAATTTGCAGTTGATGCCTGTTTCAAAGGAGATAACATATGATCTTGAGCACATATTAAAATCTTTGCAAGGTGTTGATCACTTTTAAAATATGCAATATGCCCCAGGCATTACATATGATGAACTATAATAGGAAAAGATGCAAGTGGCATATGACAGAAACTAATAATGAGCAACAATGATGGATTTTTGATGAATTCCCTAACTACATCTATAGCTTACCTGAAAATGAAGGCACTGTATATGCACATTAGAGATGAAGTGTACACTGATATTGCAATACACAATAAACACATTCTTCCAAGCTGTATAGATCTTCCAAACATAACTACTGGTGTATACAATGTTGAGATGTGCAATAGACTACGAGCATTTCTTGTTGTTTTCCCTCCTTCTAGCCCTTCAACACCTGTGATAGAGCTGTTGCTTGCAACTGCTGATTTCCAAAGGGATCTGGCATCATGGAATATTTATCCAATAAAAGGAGGTGTAGATTCAAAAGAATTGTTTCATCTATATATTATTCTTTGGATCTAGGACAAGCGGCTTTATCTGCTGGATTTTTGCAAGCTTGAAAAGGTTCATCTGGTAGAAACAACAACACAACACTCAACATCACCATTTGTTGAGGAAATATATAAGTGCATCGAAGATACTTTGAATGAGTATGAAGCAATTATAAACTGCTGGCCTAAATACTCCATTGATTTGGAAAATGCCATAACAACTATAGAGAGGACAAAAGACTTACTTAAGATCGAAGAGATATCACTTTATCGTAAAGACCAATTGATGAGCCCCTTCGATGGACCAGTTATAAGAGTACATTATTAGAAATCATTGAAAGGAAAACACTATATCAGTAGGAGATTTTTGAATTCTTTCTAATATGCTGATGAGCTGGGTCTCGAAGACTTTTTACATGCAGAGATAAAAGGGTGTAAGGTATAAAAATGAATATTGAAGTGACTTTCATTCATTGGAAAGAGGCTTATATAAGTCCCTCCAATATGCCGATGTTAAATTATAACCTTAGCATTACATAAGTAGAATGGTTTTGGAAATCAAACATTCTTTCAAAGGAAGGAATAAAATCTTTTTAGAAGAATTAAGAAATAAACATCGGCGAAACAAAATAATGTGTCCCTCTGACACAATACCTCCTTGCCAAAATGCACGTCAATATTAAATAAAGATTATATCGGGAGGAGGTTGAAATATTAAAGTATTTTTGAGTCCCTTTGGTAAAAGAAACTTGCATGAAAAGGGATAATCGGGAGGAGGTACTGATTTTGAGAAGAAAGATGAATATCGGAGTGAAGTAATTTGGAATCCCTTTGAAATCTTGAGAACAGTGAAGAACATACAATTCAAAGTTCATCGTATAGAGAAGTGAATATCGGCAAGAGTAAAATTCAGTCACTCTGATACAGCAAATACACATCACCAAAGTGTAAATAAAAGATTAAAGTGTGACTATAATAAAATGAAAATATAAATTTCACATTTTCATCGAAGGGGTTATAAAGTGGGTAATTATTTTACCCGAGGAACATAATGAATATATCAAGTGAAGATTTTAATAATCATAGTTGAGAATATTTTCACTCCAAATTGAAATACTTTTTTTGAAAGAATTAACTAAGTAGGTAATTATTTTACCTAGAGAATACTTTTTATGTGAAAGTACATATAATTGGAAGTGAAGCATTTTACCGAGGAGGGATAAAAGCTATCATTAAAATAAATTTTCACGGAAGTGCAAAGATGAAGGTTAAAATTAAATATTTTATTTTTGCCGAAGATAATCAAGATAATGAAGAGACGCACGGGATGATAAGTGAAGGGTCATAACCCTAAAAATACAAAGTATATATGAAAAATAAAAGTAAGTAGGAAAAGATCATCGGTAGGATTAGGTAGTAAAAAATACCAAAATGAAGTCTTCTATACATATTGAAATAACTTTTGAACCAATTTAATGGAGAATATTTTAATTCGTGGCCCAATTTCTGATGTTCAACTATTCTATTGATTTAATTCGTATATGTTATCTTGTTGTCTCCAAAGTGGTCTTTCTCTATTATTCAAATTAAGTGTATCAAAAATATATTTAATTTGTCAAGACACACTTGTTGCCTCTGTGTGATTTTCATGATTGGTTTCTATGAGAAGTGAATTAAAATCCTCTTAAGAGATTTATTTTAATTGGTTTCTGCCTAGAATTAAAATCCTTTTAAATTAATCATCCTAATTAGTTTCCTTTGAGCAAGAATTAAAAGTTCTTTTAGACATCACAGTAACTTTGGAAGATATCATTGGGATTTGTAAGTAGAGCCTAATAACTAACAAACTTGCAAATTTATACAAAATATAAACATTCAAAAGTGTCGAGCATTAGAGTTAAGCTAAGAAAAGGGTTCCACATATTATACACATCTTGACTCCATTTACCCAATAGGAACAGGCACTGATCTCATTCATTTTGAATTAATACTTTACTCACTTACACATCCAAAACTCCAAAAATTAGAAGTAGGATTAACTGTTAGCCTCGCATCTATTTCACATTTACATGTCATTAAGAAATACATTGCTACAATCAAAGAACACACAACCCTTAAGTCTGCTTCATCATCAAGGTGCACTCGCCTAGGTCTAGCAGAACCTGAAGAGCAGGGAGATCTAAACTACATTGGTTAACTCTGTTTCATTGGTCAAAACCTTGTTACTCTGACCATAGGATTTAGCATGCCCTTAGGATTAGCAAGCTATAATTTTGGGAACCAACAGAATTGGCGATTCTACCGAGGACAATTCCTAAAAATTTGGTTTTAGCTTATCCGGTCAAAGAGTCAAGAATTGAAAAGATATAACTCTATTGGTGGAGAAAAAACCAGAAGATAAAATCATTCCTCTTTTGAAAGTGGTGGTGACTCTGAAAAGAAATTGATGAAGAATGCAAACACATCTTGTAACAACACCATTTTCAGTCAAAATAAATATGTCAGAACAAGAGAGAAAGCTTGAGTTATTAAGGGAAGAGAAAAAATTGATTCAAGAAATGCAACAATTGAGAGCCAAACATTACAAAAATATACCACTCTCTAATGAGGATGGATATGTGAATGCAAGTGATCCTTTTTTACCTCATAAAACAATTGGAGATCTTAGTAATGGGAGTGGTGCACATCATACACAACAACACCTTTTTTTACCACAAGCCTCAAATCAAATAAATACTTATCATGTCCCCCTTGGTCAAAAACTAGTGAGCTACCAAGATCAAGGATATAATTAGTATGCTGGGCATTATCAATATCAAAACCCACATCAATACCTTGTACACCACAGTCAGCCCCATATCCATTATTAGCAAATTGCACATGTTGTTGACCCTGTTGTCCATATTCAGGAGGATATGAAATCTCTTGAAAATATATATCAGAATCAACAGTTTGAGAAGGAAGAGGATGAGTATTTGCATATTCAAGAAAGAGGACAAGATTCCAGCATGAAATCTGAATATCGTGCATACCCCCCTTAAACACATTCTTTAACTTAAGGAGACATGAAGGAGAATCTAGATGTGCTTTGCTCAATAGAATGATGGATATCTATATGCAAATACCTTTTAATCTTAGGCCTAATGAATCCGTATGCACTAAGTTGTTCATGATAGCATATGAGCCTAAGTCAATTTATTGTCCTGAATCATTGAAGCCAATTACTCTAGACTAGGTGGGTAAATTAATTGGTATCATGGATAAGAAAAGGTACGAGGGTGCTATCAATGGTAAATCCAATGGTAATGTCATTAATGAATATGAAGAGATTGATCAAACAATGCAGCCAATAGAGGAAACATGTGCAAGTGAATTTTTCAATGATAATGTTCCAGACATGACTGAAGATGAAAGTATGGAAGACCAACTCTCCACTTGTGATGAGGATTGCAATATTGAAGAAGTTGCTGAGAACACAATGCCTGAGGATTGCATCAACAATGAAGTAAGTGATGAAGAAAATCTACTTGGTAGCGAACAAGTGACACATCCATGTACAACTAAGTGCCATGATGATATAATTGTTGAGGAAGAAGTGTGCACATCTGAAAATGATTTTCAGTTCTGTTCAAACCCCTTGTATGATAAAATAATAGAAGAAAATCAAATGATGTTTTGCCAAGGTGTTTTAGAACATGAATTTCATGAATATTCAAATCCATCTTATGAACAAGATAACTATGCTGATAAGTTGATTATATGTCTGATTATGATGACCATGACTATTATTGTGATAATGAAAAAGGTGAAGAAAATATCAGCAATAAGGTGAATGAGGAGGCATGTTCACTTAGCAGTAACAAATTTCAGATTTGCTGACTATGGAATATCAGAAATATACACTCAAGAGTGATTCTAAAATTTCATGTCCAACATACAATTGCTTTGATGGTGGAGGTACTTTGTGTGGCAATAATGAAGGAACTCTTGAAGATAATCAAAAGCCTATGTGTATCCTTGTTTAATAGAAAATATGTAAATCATAATTAAAGATCTTTGGCTCACATGAGAAAGATGATGATGTGCATAATGATGACTGTATGGATCAGAAATTGATGTCACTACCAATTAGTAATAAGGAAAATATTGAAGATGTTTCAGATCAGGTTATCTTAGAAAAATTTGATATGGCAGATTTCTCAGACTCATGTGAGAGGCATTTGGATGATGGAATGAATAACATAGATGGTTATGATTGTTTTGCTTCATACACACCCAGAAGCTATTTGCCCAGTTTGCATCAAAGGCCCTACAATAATTTCATAATTTCTATGCAAACTCATGGTCTTAGCTATATGGTGAATTATGATTGTTTTTAGTTTTCAACTTAGCTGGGAGATCATTTTATGACACATGATAATGACCAGAATCATGGAAAATGTTGCATTGAAAGTAAATATTCCTTATATGATGGAAGTAGCATGAGTTCATCACGTGATTTTCAGATTATGTCTAATTGTGAACTAGAGAATGGTAAAGGAAGTATGGGAAATGCTAAACATAGTGTTATTTTGGAAGTTTTCAGTGACAGTGGATATAGCCTGTTAAATTCCATAAATACCTTCAAGTGGAGTTTGATAAAATTAGACCAAAATAAGATATATGACAGGGGTAAGCACATGCCTTTCTTTTGGGTGGCCTTGGGCCATCATTTATGGTTTGAATTTCATACCATAACAAACCAAGGGTAGAAATAACATTTGGACTCTATTGCCCAATGAATAAGACACTCAGTCTGCTCCCTAGAGATCTAAATTCTTGCTATGCCCACAAGGGGCATACATCCCTAGACGGAGCCACTATTGGAACCTTCAAATTTTGGCAAAAATTTGAAGGTCCTATGATCAAAAAATTAATTTTAGTACTCAGAAATACAGTTGTAAGATCTATCCCAGGAGCCTACTTTCAAGGACTATAACTTGAAACATGTTCACTTTCATGCCAAACCACTTGGTAGGCATACTCATCTGTCATATGTGAGTGTGCATGTCTGATTTAAACCTCCCATGATCAAATTTGAAAGTGTTTTGAAGCTCCAAAGAATGGTTATGGAAAGATTTGTTGTTTACATAGTGTTAATCTGCCAAGGAGGTCAACTTTGGAGGCCAATATCTGGCAACTGGATGATTTTCATGGAAAACTAATTGGTGTCTCAAATTTGCCCTATAATAATCTACTTCCATGACCATATTCAAGGCCCCAACATCTCATTTGGTATTTTTTCAAAATCAAAAGCAAATGGGTTTTATAGAATTTTGATGACTGCATTTCCAAAAAGTTTCAGGGGGTGAACTTTGGTCTTTAATATTTCATGGGAGAAATGGATTGGAAAGAAACCATTTTGCATGCATTCTTAGTTGACCTAAATGAACTAATCTCCCAAGTGGCAGACTCCCATGAAGATATTTAATATTTTTCCAAAATGGTGATTTGGTGAGTTCCAGTCAGTTTTCACAGGTGTAGTTTCAGAAAATGCCGAGTAAGCTACTTTGAGATTGAATATCTCACATCTCGAGATAGGTTTTGCCAAGACGTTTATTGCAATGAATTTTTGGATCATATTTCTATATGTTTGTGCATTGATCGTCGGAGGAGTCCCGATATGCTTTTTAATTATTTTACGACTACTCCCGGGCTAGATTTGGCACACCAAAAAAGTTGCAAATTTTGAAATTATAAGGGTGACCCAGTTGATGTTGTGGCCTCAAGTGTTTCCAATTCCAATTTCATTGGATTCCAAGGTCATTTGGTGCATTATTTTAAACTTCATTTTTCCTGCTACATGCTCCGTCAAGGCCAATTTACAAAGTACCTTAATTTGACGAGTTGTTCAAAATCTGTGAGAAACCCACTTTCAAAATAATTGATCGTGGTACCCCACAAATTTTTGTGGCTCCAGGATGCTCCATGTGCCCATGGTGTAATTGCTTTGTTTGCCCTGCAATCGAAATAAAAAAAATTAGAGTCCATAATGAGCAGCATGGCTTCTTGTTGTGGGAATGTGGATGGATGAGATGGAAATAACTTAAATTACATACTTTCAACATGCTAGGAATTTGCAATTGATGCCTATTTCAGAAGAGATAGCATATGATCCTGAGTGCATATTAAAATCTTTGCAAGGTGTTGATCACTTTAAAAATATTCAATATGCCCCAGGCATTACATATGATGAACTATAATAGGAAAAGATGCAAGCGACATATGGTGGAAACTGATAATGAGCAACAACAATGGATTTTTAATGAATTCCTTAACTACATCTATAGCTTACCTGAAAATGAAGGCACTGTGCATGCACATTAGAGATGAAGTGTACACTGATATTGCAATACACAATAAACACATTCTTCCAAGCTATATAGATCTTCCAAACATAACTGCTGGTGTATACAATGTGGAGTTGTGCAATAGACTAGGAGCATTTCTTGTCGGTTGCCCTCCTTCTAGCCCTTCAACACCTGTGATAGAGTTGTTGATTGCAACTGCTAATTTCTAAAGGGATCTAGGATCATGGAATATTTATCCAATAAAGGGAGGTGTAGATTCAAAAGAATTGTTTCATCTATATATTATTCTTTGGATCCATGACAAGTGGGTTTATCTGCTTGATTTTTGCAAGATTGAAAAGGTTCATTTGGTAGAAACAACAACACGACACTCAACATCACCATTTGTTGAGGAAATATATGAGTGCATCAAAGATACTTTGAATGAGTATGAAGCAATTATGAACTGCTGGCCTGAATACTCCATTGATTTGGAAAATGCTATAACAACCATAAAGAGGATAAAAAGACTTACTTAACATTGAAGAGATATCACTATATTGGAAAGACCAGCTGACGAGTCCTTTCGATAGACCCATTATAAGAGTACAATATTATAAATCATCGAAAGGAAAACACTATATTGATAGGAGATTATTGAAGTCTCTCTGATATGCCGATGAGGTGGGTCTTGAAGACTTTTTACATGTGGAGATAAAAGGGTGTAAGGTATAAAAATGAATATCGAAGTGACTTTCATTCATCAAAAGATGCTTATATAAGTCCCTCTGATATGTCAATGTTAAATTATAACCTTAGCATTACATAAGCAGAATGGTTTTGGAAATCAAACATTCTTTTAGAGGAAGGAATAAAATCTTTTCGGAAGAATTAAGAAATAAACATCGGCGAAACAAAATAATGTGTCCCTCCAACACAATACCTCCCCACCAAAATGCAAGTGAATATTAAATAAAGATTGGGTAAAAGTACAAATCTGTATCACACTTTCGGCCAACTTATCAGCACAAGTCAATTTTAGTATTTATAACTAAAAATCAATTTTGGTCAAACATATGATCTAGTAAGAATCATTCTAGATAAGTTAAATATGTCCACAACTTTTCCAACTAAAAGTGTTGGTTAAATGCATATGTAGCACCACTTTGAGGCCAATTTACTAAAAAAATGAAATAATTTGAAAAATTTAATGTTTCAACAACTCCTACTCATAGAAATAACATTTTTTTTAAATGTAAAAATACCCTTTTGTAGATCCGTACGTGTAGTTTTCAAATATATATTTATTTTAATAGTTCAATTATTATTTATATTTTATTTTTATTTTTTACTAAGAGTAGGTTATCAGCACAAAAAATTAGGCCAATTACCATGTCAAGAAAAATACTAAAACTTACGAAAAAAAATAAAAAGTAAATGATGCCCTAGATAAAAGAATCTAGATTAAGATAGTATAATTTGTTTTCTATTTTAGATAAATATTTAATATAAAAGTTGACGTCGACTAGAAACAACCATGTTTTAATACACGCACATTTAAATATTTATTTAAAAATAAATATATTTATTAAACTGGCAAAAAAATATATCCATGCCCTAAAGTTTCAAGTTATAAATATACACAAAAAAATTGAAGGAAAAAAAAATTTACTATATAAAGCTCTGATATGCCGATGTTAAATTATAACCTTAGCATTACATAAGCAGAACGGTTTTGGAAATCAAACATTCTTTCAGAGGAAGGAATAGAATATTTTCAGAAGAATTAAGAAATAAACATTGGTGAGACAAAATAATGTGTCCCTCCGACACAATACCTCCCCGCCAAAATGCAAGTGAATATTAAATAAAGATTATATTGAGAGGAGTTTGAAATATCCGAGTAAGTATTTTTGAGTCCCTCCGATAAAAGAAACTTGCATGAAAAGGGATAATTAGGAGGAGGTGCTAATTTCGAGAAGAAAGATGAATATTGGAGTGAAGTAATTTGGAATCCCTTCAAAATCCTAAGAACAATGAAGAACATACAATTGAATGTTCATCGTACAAAGAAGTGAATATTGGCAAGAGTAAAATTTCAGTCACTCTGATACAACAAATGCACATTGCTGAAGTGCAAATAAAAGATTAAAGTGTGACTATAATAAGATGAAAATATAAATTTCACATTTTCACCGAAGGGGTTATAAAGTGGGCAATATTTTTACCTGAGGAACATAATGAATATATCAAGTGAAGATTTTAATAATCATAGTTTAGAATATTTTCACTCCAAAGTGAAATACTTTTTTCAAAAGAATTAACTAAGTAGGCAATTATTTTACCTAAAGAATACTTTTTATGTGAAAGTACATATAATTGGAAGTGAAGCATTTCATCGAGGAGGGATAAAACTATCATTAAAATTGATTTTCACAGAAGTGCAAAGATGAAGGTTAAAATTAAATATTTTCTTTTCACCGAAGATAATCAAGATAATGAAGAGACACACAGGATGATAAGTGAAGGGTCATAACCCTAAAAATACAAAGTATATATGAAAAATAAAAGTAAGTAGGAAAAGATCAACATTGGTAGGATTAGGTAGTAAATAAAAATACCAAAATGTAGTCTTCTGATACATATTGGAATAAATTTTTAATCAATTTAATGGAGGAGAATATTTTAATTGGTGGCCCAATTTCTAGTGTTTAACTATTTTGTTGATTTTAATTCGTATATGTTATCTTGTTGTCTCCATAGTGGTCTTTCTCTGTTATTCAAATTAAGTGTATCAAAAATATATTTAATTTGTCAAGACACACTTACTGCCTCTATGATTTTCTTGATTGGTTTCTATGAGAAGTGAATTAAAATCCTCTTAAAAGATTTATTTTAATTGGTTTCTGCCCAGAATCAAAATCCTTTTAAATTAATCATCTTAATTGGTTTCCTTTGACCAAGAATTAAAAGTCCTTTCAGACATCACAATAACTTTGAAAGATATCTTTGGGATTTTAAAGAAGAGACTGATAACTGACAAACTTACACATTTATACAAAGTATAAACATCCAAAAGTGTCAAGTAGTTAGAGTTAAGATAAGAAATGGGTTCCACATATTATACACATCTTGACTCCATTTACCCAATAGGAATAGGCACTGATCTCATTCATTTTGAATTAATACTTTACTTACTTAGACATCCAATACTCCAAAAATTAGAAGTAGCATTAACTGTTAGCCTTGCATCTGTTTCACATTTACATGCCATTAAGAAATACATTGCTACAATCAAAGAACACACAACCCTTAAGTCTGCTTCATCATCAAGGTGCACCCGCCTAGGTCTAGTAGAACTTGAAGAACAGGGAGATCTAAACTGCATTGGTTAACTCCATTTTGTTGGCCAAAACCTTATTAGTCTGACCATAGGATCTGGCATACCCTTAGGATTAGCAAGATGTAATTTTGGGAAGCAACAGGGTTCTTAGCTAGACAGATCACACTTTGACTGTCGCAATAAATTGTCACTGCACCTTGTTTTATTCCAATATTTAAACATAGTCTCTTAAGCTAAATGGCTTCTTTGCAAGCATGAGTAGCTACCATATACTCATCTTTAGTAGTGGACAAAGCAACTAAGGCCTGTCACTCACTCATCCAACTAATTGCACCACCAAATAAAGTAAACACATAAGCACTAGTAGATTGTCTACTATCAATATCACCTGCCCAGTTTGAATCCACATAACCATGAATATCAAGGGAAATATCATCTTTAGTCAAATTAATATGATAACACAAGGAATACTCTGAGGTACCACACAAATATCTAAAGACTCTTTTAACTACATCCCAATGAACTCTACTAGGATTAGACATATATCTGGAAAGAACTGCCACTACTTGGGCAATGTCTAGTCTAGTACAAACCATAACATACATCAAACTTCCAATTGCACTCTAGTAAGGCACTTTGCATCTCTTCCATCTCTGATGTAGATGTTGGACAATCTGAAATAGATAACTTTGTTCCAACTGAAAAGGGAACACACAATGGTCTACATTCCTGAATGTTAAACCTCTGTAAAATTGAATTGACATACTTACTTTGGCCAAACCATAGCTTTCTAGTCACTCTGTCTCTTCTAATTTCCATCCCAAGAATGTGTCTAGTTGCACCAATGTCTTTCATTTCAAATTTAGCAGCAATTTGAGATTTCAGTTATGAAATCATACCTTTCCCTTTACCAATAAATAACATATCATCAACATATAATGCAATAAATAGGAAATGATTACCATCATTTTTATAATAAACACAATGATCTGATTTAGAATGCTCAAATCTCAAACTCAACACATATGTATCAAATTTCTAGTACCACATCCCAGGACTTTGTTTTAGGCCATACAAAGATTTCTTCAATTCGCAAACCAAATTACCTTTACCTTTCACCACGTAGTTCTCTAGCTGTGTCATATAAATATCCTCCTCCAAGTTACCATGAAGAAAAATAGTTTTCACATACATTTGCTCAACCTCTAAATCATAAGCAATAGCAATAGAAAGAAAAAATCTAATGGATGCCATTTTGCAACAGGAGAAATATCTCACCATAATCAACACCCTTAACTTGAGAGTAACCTTTTGCAACCAACCTTGCTTTGTACTTCTCAATACCTCTATTTGAACCAATTTTTTGCTTGAACACCCATTTGCAACCAATAGGTCCTTCAGGAAATGGTACAAGATCCCATGTATCATTCTTTTTCAAAGATGTCATTTCTTCATCCATAGCAATCTTCTAGGATTCTGTATCATTCGTACCTAATGCCTCTTCTACAGATCTGGGTTCATCCATGTTAGTATTCAAAGAAAAAATACATCTCCAATCATTAGGGGAATACCTTTTAGGTGGTTGTCTATGCCTTGTAGACCTATGAACAAGATGAATTGGAGGTTCTTCCTCCCCTTCGGAAGATTCAGAGCTAGATGAGCTCTCCTCAACTTCTTATCTATCCATGGGCCTCGATTCAACTTTCTTAGGTGTAGAAGGAAATTGGATCACATCTTCTTGTTTACTTTGTTTTGGTTGCAATGTAACAAAAGAAGGCTTAGTTTCTCTAAAAATAACACTTCTACTATATATTACCTTTTGTGTAACAAGATCCCAAATCTTGTATCCTTTCACACCATAATTGTATCCAATGAAGATACATTTCATAGCCTTGTTCTCCAACTTTGTTCACTTCTCCTTTGGCACATGTGCATATGCCTTGCAACCAAAAACTCTAAGATTTCTTAATGAAGGCTTGTGACCTGACCATGCTTCTATAGGCGTCTTATCAACAAGATCTAATGTAGGAGACCTGTTAATCAGGTAACAAGTAGTGGCAACAACTTCAACCCAAAACCTTTGTTCTAGACTAGGACCACTCAACATACTCCTAGCCTTCTCCATCAGTGTCATGTTCATTTTTTCTACAACTCCATTCTATTGTAGAGAATATGGAGTTGTCTTTTGTCTATGAATACCACAATATTTACAAAATCTATCAGAATAATTAGAGCAAAATTCACCACCATTATCAGTCCTCAAACATTTTATTTTCTTTCTAGTCTGCAACTCAACCATTTCTTTAAATTCCTTAAATCGACTAAAACTTCAGATTTACTCTTTAGAAAGTATAACAATGTCCTTCTACTATAGTCATCAATAAATGAAACATAATATGTAGATTTTCCAATTGAAGGAACATCTATAAGACCAAACACATCAGAATGAATAAGATCCAATAAACCACAAGATTTATGAGAACTTGAGTAAAACTAAATGCGGTTTTATTTTCCATAAATACAATGCTCACATAAATCAAACTCAAGATTACAATCAGACAATCCTTCAAAAATGTTTTTATTTTTCAAGTTCCTTAGACCCTTTTCTCCAATGTGGCCAAGTCTCTGGTGCCATCACATAGTTTTCTCTATAGGTAACTTTGATTTTGAAGAAAGAGCACCCTTGGGTACCCAAAAGCCATGACCATCTGCTGAAGATGAAACCCTCACCTCTTCCACAGACTTTCTTTTAATAGAAGTACCATTGCATTGAATAGTGCATGCATCAAGCTTATATAATGTGCCATATTTGACACCTCTAGCAATCACCATAACACCTCTAATTATCTTGCATCTTGTATTAGAAAATACTACCTGCACATCTACATCTATTAGTTTGCTTTCACGCTAATCCAGGGATATGCAACACACCATTAATCATTTTTATTCTACCATCAGGAAACTTGATTCTACCTTTACCATGGCCAACAATATTTAAATAAGAATAATCACCCAATTACATCTTACCTCCATCAAATTATTCATATTTAGAAAACCAATCTCTATTAAAGGTCATATGGAAAGATGCACCTAAGTCAATTAACCATGCATCATTACCTACATGAGTTGCCAAAGCTATAATGAATGCATCACCATCTTTCTTCTCAGACTCAGAATGAGAATCAAATCTCTTATTTTTCTTCTTCTTTTCTTCTTTGCATTCCTTACAAATATGTCTAGGCCTATTGCAACTCCAACAAACAACTTTTTACTTTCTAGGAAATTTGGATCTCCCCTTGGACTTGGATTTATCACGCTTCTCATTCTTCTTTCCTTTTTCCTTAGGTCTTCCATGAACATTTAGGCCTACCTTGGTACTAATGGATACCTTCCTCCTCATCTCTTTAGTGTTAGGGTTAGTTGACAGAAGATATCAATTAAATGCAAATAAAGAATAAACAGAGGAATGAAAAATACACAGAAATAATAACAGCGAGAGACAATTTTAACGTGGTTCACCCAAACTCGGGATACATCCACCATATAGAGAGTCCAATATTATTATCTAGTAAATCAAACTGATTACAATTAGTAATCCCTGCAACTCATTACCACTGCAAATGTTACAATACAATCTCAATAGAAACCCTAACCCTTAGCCGCTTTTATCAAGCTTTTTGTCGGTTACAAAAATAGGGTTTTTTTAATGTCAGTCAATGAAAAAATAACTCCTGGTGCCTTTATAAAATAATAAAAACCATGTGAAGTTTTGGGGGCACTGCCCCTGGACCCCGCAAGGGGCGCTGCCCCCAAACCCCCACAAGGGGCGCTACCCCTTGACCCCATAGGAATTTGGGGGGAAACCGCGCTGATAAAAATGGGTAAATTTAACCTTCGAGTCTAATTAGGCTCCATATAACAACATTTAGAAAGCAAAGAACCCACCACGTCTTCAATCTTTAATATAATAGAAGTACTCCCAATAGCCATAACAAGAGAATCCCATGAATCAGGCAAAGAACAAAGCAATATCTAACATTTCTTCTCATCATCCATTTTGACACCAACTAATGCCAATTGAGCCACCAACATATTGAATGCTTCTAGGTGGTCTATAATTCATCCACCCTCTTCCATTCTCAACAAATACAATTTCTTCCTCAAGAAAATCTTGTTCACTAAAGATTTAGCTTGATACATCTCACTCAGCTTCTTTCACAATTTATGTGTAGAGGTCTCTTCATGGATATTGATTAAAATAGAATATACCAAACACAATATAATTAGACCCTTGGATTTACGGTCCATAACATCATATTTAGTAGCCAAAGTAGGATCTATAGGCCTTGAAACCTTCTCATCAAGAACATCCCATAGATCTTTATCTATCAATAGATCCTCCATCTTTAGCTTCCACATTTCAAAATTATTTCTAGTTATCCACCTCTATTGTCCCTAATGAACTTGCCATCTAAAAATTCTTGCAACAAGATCACAAAGTGTCTTCTGCACAAGCTCCCACTCAAATCTGGATAAGTTCAAAAAAATCAACAACCCACAACTGAAACCAAAGGTGATCAGGCTATGATACCACTTGTAAGGAAGCTAAGGTAGTGGAACAAATTTGTACACTAATCTTGAGAGGAGGATAATGTAAAACTTTACATATCTTTAATAGTTACAAAAAAATTAATGGTGTAGTCATGGATGGAGGGTCCTAAGAAGGGACTATCCAAACCATGCAACCAGAGTAAACACAATAGAAACAACACAATAATAGAATGCAATGGAAGATTTAAATGCTCAATCTATCAGATAATCAAAATACTAAATATGCCATCAACATGAGGGCTACAATAAATAGGCTCACAAGCCTGCTTTCTGGGTTACAACAAAAATGAAAGATATGGCATTAAAGTACCTTTCGGAAAGAATCTATCTTCTAAAACTACTTAACTATAGAAATGACTTCCTAATGCATCTAAGAGATGTATATATATCATCTTCAAGTGCATAGGATCCTCTGCATCGGCCTTAAGAGGTTACAAACTTCAATGAATGATGTAACATGTAGATAACATGCAAGTCAGCCTACAACATATGGTAATGCTCTACAAATGAATGGAATTTGGTGCGGATCTCATGGAAGGTCTATCTAGTCCTTATGTGTTGTGTATGATGTTCCATTTGGCTCCATAAGTCACAGAAGTTCTCCGCAAACCTTCTACTCTCAACTGACCACATGAATGCTCTGCTCTGTGAAGTTGATGATCTTCTGATAGCAATAACTTTCTATAGACAAATCCAAATCTCCTCAAATTTTAGTATGATGTAGCTAACATAGCATAGAAGATAATTCCTACTTTGAGAGCTCTGATATGAAGATGCAGTAAAATGTGGTAGAAAATGCTAAACTACAAATTATTGAACTGCAACTGAAATGAAAGAAAAGAAAAGAATACAAATATTTTTTGTTGATGCAAGATTGCTCTGCAACCTGGGATGCTCCTGCATCAAACACTTGGGGTTGTTGAAAAAGTGATTCCCTCACTTTGTTGGGCCTAGAGGAAAACCAAGGTAGTCTACCTCAACCTGAGAAATCCATGATGAATCTTCTTCTGGTCTTCCTTTCCACTTAACCAAATACTCCTTATACTGCTTGCCTTTGGCACTATGTCAAACTCTGCTATCCAAGATGTTCTCTACCTTCTCTAGTTGTTGTCGTGGTAATTGGTCCTTCAATCCATCTTCAAGACTATCACTTGATTTTCCTTCATGATATTGATATAGATCTACAATGTTGAATATAGGTGATCTACCAAATGTCTCTGGTAGCTCCACTTCATATGCATTTCCTGAATCAAACTTCTTAAGAATCATACATGGTCCAGACTTCTTCATCTTCAACTTGTTGTATGTCCCCATTGGAAATCTCTCCTTTCTTAGATATACCATTACTTCATCTTGAACTAAAAATTATCTATCTCTTATTCTCATCTGCTTGCTCCTTGTACTTACTATTCATCTCTTCCAAATGCTTCCTAACTTGATTATGTAATGTCTCCATGTATCCTACAAATTCTTCTACCTCCACACTTCTCTTGTTCTCCATACTAATGTCTCTCAGCTCTGCAACTCATCTAGGTTGTACTCCTATCACAACTTCAAAAGGTGTCTTCCTTGTACTTCTATTCACTGAATTATTGTATGCAAACTCTTCTTGCAGGAGAAATAGATCCCAATTTCCTACTTTGTCTCCTACTAAACATCTCAACAAGTTCCCCAAACTCTTATTTACCACTTATGTTTTTCCATCAGTCTCTGTGGGTGAGATACTAAACTAAACTTTAGGTCTATCTTCATCTTCTTCCACAATGTCCTCCAAAAATATCCAGTGAATCTTGTATCCTTGTTTGAACCTATACTCTAGGGTAATCCATGCAATCTCACAATCTCCTTGAAACATATGTCAGCAACATGCAAGTTACAACATTTATCTTCTTACAAGGAATGAAATGTGACATCTTTGAAAATTTATCCACTACTACAAATATAGAATCATGTCCCCTCTATGTTCTTGGCAAACCCAATATGAAATCCATGCTTATATCTTCCCAAGGTTTCTCCAGTACTATCAAAGATTTGTACAAACTAGTACTCTGACTACTCCCTTTTGCAACTTGACAAACTCTACAACTCTGAAAAAATTTCCTTACATCATTATTGTTATGTTGGAAAACGTCCCCTTGGGGGCTTTTTCCTCCTAAGGTTTAGCTCTCCGGTCCTTTAGAATGCATTTAGATCATCTTGCATGTTAGTAATGACTTCCGGTGAAGAAATCGCTAAGTTTTATTACAAATGGGACCTAGGGGATGTACTTATGATAAATCCTACCTGAAATAGGGGGAGGAATTGGGTGCCCACACCCTCGTCTTGCCTATTTTGGGTCAAGTCCTATTTTCATGTGTCAGTTATGTGACCGTTATTAGGTCCTATGCCTACACCTCAATTTTGAATTATGAATTTCTTGGTGGGAAGTTGTTTAGTTGCATATATAAGCATGTTTAGGCATTCATTTGTAAACGAGAGATGGACATTGTGAACTTGTGACTTTATGCAAAAGTGATCAAGGCATTCATTATTTTACAGAGTAGTATTGTTTGTTATTGTGTTTGTTTATGCAGATTTGGCTCCATCTCCTCATGGCATGAAAGAAGATTTTTCCTTCCAGGAGAGATACACCATCAAGGTGACATTCATTTGTGTTTTCAATCATTTATTAATTGGTTTTTTTCTCTATCCCGCAAGGATACACACTCTTTATCTGATAACAGTGTTCAGAAGACTTGAATGTCTCTCTGGGGCTTGACCAAGGCAAGCCTCTAAACACCACAACCCCCAACCCACTTTTCTATGATTGCAATTTATTGGTTTCAAAAGTAAAAGAAGTGGAATTGTAGGGAGGCATTACAGACTATTGGAAGTGCAGAGCAAAGAAGAAAATTAGGGTTTGGACTATGTCACCTGTGAAATCTCTATGACAACAGGATTGTGTTGTAGACATTCTTTAGAGATCCCAAAAAAATAGGTACACTAGACTAGGACGTCCACTCATTAGTCCCCAACTTTTTTGTACATGGAACTTCAAAATCTGGTAGGTATTTGATTATCATTTAATATCTCTGTGTGCGATCATTTTCCGTGATTTATCATTTGTTTACGATTTTACAAATTTAGGGTTTTGAGCATAATTGGGCTTAACTAAAAAACAAATTAACACAATTCCAATCTTCCCCTCTGTTCCAAGTGATAGGAGATCTATAGTAGAGTTCTCTACTCGATTGAATATCCTTGAACGTTGGTGTGAAAGGAGGATTCCACATAAACCCTTGAAATAAGCCAAAACCCCATCTTCCTCTTTTTCACACTAAATATTTTGGTGAACCCGTGTTATTAATTAATTTTTCACCTTTCTGAGTGTTGTACTTTAGACTTGCATTCATTTCATTTTCATCTTATTGCATTTGAAAAATTACAAAAAAAATTAAAAAATTAGAAAATTTTGAAAAAATTGGCATTTTAACTTGCATTTTCAAATAATTTGAATTAATTTGCATTTAATTTTATATAATTTATGTTATCATCATCAGAACTGATTTAAATTACATAAATTCATCATTCATTATTCATTTAGATAGCATTTTCATGATTAAATTGTTAAAAATTGCTTGAAATTGTGCATTTTTCATATAACCTAGTTTATGCATTAGCTAGGGTTTGTGGTTAAAATTTTGTTTCATATTTTACTACTATTTTAAACACATTTTAGGACTGATTTCTAATTTTAGTGTTGCATCATAGTGGCTTTCTTGCAAAATTTCATGTCTAGGGTTTGAAAACCTTGTATTTTCACTAGATTTGGACTTATCATCTCTCTAGAATTGCATCATATGCATGTTGTGAAGGATTTTTCTGCACTTATTGGTTGTTATTAGGGTTATAATCTACTTCCCCTCTTCAAATTCCTCACAACACCCTTTCTATTTGGCATTTGCATTGAAAATTGATGAAAAATTGCATGTTTTTAGTGTATTTTCACTAGGTTTTGACTTGTCCTCATTATAGGATTGCATCAAATGTGTGTTGTGAAGGATATTGTTGGTTTATTGGACTAGTATTAGACATATTATTTTCTTCCCCTCATCAATTTCCTTACAAAAACTCTTCTTTCACTCATTTGCATTGAAAAAAGTTGAAAAAATCAAGCATTTTAGGTCATTTTCACATATAGTTTTGCACTTGTTTCTTGCATAACTTTTGAAAAGATTTTGAAATCTGATTTTACATTGATTTGAAAACATATACCTTGGATTCTCCTCATCATTCATCTTTGGAAGTTTTATTCGAGTACATTATGAATTTTGATAACTTTTACAAATTCACTGATAAGCATCCTCAAGTCTTGCGCCAAATAGCATACATCTATGGTATTGACATGTCCGTAATTCTTCGAACAATAGCCTATTTTGAAATTTTTCTCGCTATTGTGGGTGTTTTCCTTTCAATTTTTGAAAATCTCACGAATTTCATTTCTGAAAATAACCATGGGGAAAGTAGTATTGAAAATATCATTCCCTCTATCCCTTCATTTCATGACAACATAATGGACATTCTTTCTGAGACCTATGAGACTGACATAGCCCTAGGTGATTCATCTAATAAAGAGACTTGTCCCAACATAACCCCACTTGGTGAAGATATTTTGGCACAAGACAAAGACATCATTGACACATTCCTTAACACTACTCTGCCACCCCTTCCTACTCTCCCTGACCAGGATGAAGCATTGGATGATGCAGATTCCCTTTGTGAACATTTATTTCAACCTGTTGAAACTAAAAATTTACCAACTGATGTTCAAGCACTTCTTAACTACATATTAAACAAAGAAATAGATCATGTACCTTTACCTAAAGCCACGCATACCTTGGACATCAACAAAAACTCGCACAATATTGAAGAACAAACTACTACTCATAACCAAGGTATTTCAACACCCTATATATGGACTAAAATGGGCACTTTTCAGGTTCCTCAACAATCTCACTCAACTAGAATGGGTATTATAAAAACTTCTACATCACCTCATTTACCCAACATGGAAAACTATGATATTCCCTCTCTACCATCATTAATAGATACCTTTCCTACAAGGATAACCCCACAAGCTCATGAAATTGTGGAAGAGAGAAGAAGAGATAAAGCTTTAACCATTAAAGTAAAGATCAAGATACATGATGACCGCTAGCTCAGTTGTCTTTACAGGTAAGTATTTCTAACCTTGGTGGTCACCTATGTCGTGGCATTATTTGCTTGTTTATGTGACCTCCCCTCTCATGTTGTGTTCCCCCCGCGATGTGTTATGTGTTGTTTAGGCCTCCTAGGATGACCCTTGATTCTCTTGTAAGGTCAAGGATACTAGGATACTACGTCTGTTGTGACCTTCTTCTATTTATATCATCATTCTTCTACATTTCTTCTCCTCTATTTTCATTGTTGTGTGTTGTGTCTTAAGGGCATAGCATTGCGGTTGGTGACTTGGGGGCACCCTCCTACGTGATTGTCCCTAAGGCACTTGTTCTCCTCTCTTTCAATTTATTGTTTACCTTCCTCTAGTGGTTCTATCTAGCTGGCAGATGATGAAAAAAAAAAGACTGATAAGGACCAAGCGTCCCTTCAGCGAGTAAGTAAAAATGGACCTAGTCCATACATGACGATGGGGTTGATATATATTATTTGATGTTTGGCTAGTAGAATCACTCCGTATGATATTTTAATGTTGTCTTATCGCACTAACAAACTATAACAATACAACTGCTCTATGCACTCTGTTTATCTTTGAATCTCGCCTTGTTTACATTCGATTCTGAGATCTTGCAGTATAGCCCCACGGTTATACTCAGATTCCAAATCTGTAGTGTAACCTTGGATTTTTGATGTGGGTATTTGCATGCATTTATTTTGATCATGTGATGTGGTTTTTGTCTTATGGAAGGATTTCTAACCTCTTTTCTTGTAGGAATGTGTTTGTGGGAACATCTGGCAATCGTAAAGTACATGTCACCTTCTGGGGGCATGGGATTTGCGACAGCTCGTGTTCCCTTGTGTGTTTCTCGTGTTCCCTTGTGTGTTTTCTTCCTACCTTAACGTGCTTGATATTGGTACATGATATCAACCACCTTAAGGTGGGGGCATATAAAATTAAGATGTCTAATGATTTTGATACTAATGAAGCATGTTTGTAAGCCCTCTGCAGAGGTGGAATGATGTATCTCTACGCATGTGCACATCTTTATTTCTATATTGAAATCATTAAGCCCTCTGTGGAGGTGGGATATCATGCATATTCTTTTATTTTAAGCCCTTATATGGAAGGCAGGGATGGTGTATTTCTTGAGGAGATTGCACAATCCTGTCATTTTCTAAAAGTCCTCCGAGTAGGTAGGGAGCAGATCTGAGACTATCCTAACCCTTAGGTACATCTTCAGTGATTGTTGTGGTGAAGCCCAATCATCAGTGTGTGCCTATAATGTGCTTGAGATGGTTTCAAACCTAGCAATAGGTTTCTTCCATCGCTTGTCTATCGTGTTTTCTCTGTGTCTTTCATGTGCATGTGTATGGCATGTTTGTTTCCAAGCATAGTCTAAAGACTGGTGGCGATGATTCCCTTCTATGCTTTGGGATTTGTATGGTGTGTTTTTTGTCAAGTATAGTCTAAAGACTGGTGGTCATGAGTCCCTCCTGTACTCTAAGATTTGTATTGCATGTCTGTTGCCCTATATGTAGTTTAAAGACTGGTGGCGATGAGTCCCTCCTGCATTATGAGTTGTGTGTTTACTTTTCTTGTCTTGCATTTGCATTTATATGAAAAAAATGAAAATGAAAAAAGAAATAATAACTGCATTCACTATGTTTTGCGCATCTTCAATGTTGTCTTCTCCATTTTTGCATGATTGTAACTATCTTCTCTGTGTTTTGTGTGCTTGTTACTATCTTCAATGTGTTTGGCATGTCTTCACTGTGCTTCATGTGTTTACTGTGTTTATTGACCTTACTTTAATGCATGTATTGACCTTACATTTATACATACATTAAAGTGGGGGCTAAATGTTATGTCAGAAAATGTCCCCTTGGGGGCTTTTCCCTCCTAAGGTTTAGCTCCCGGGTCCTTTAGAATGCATTTAGATCATCTTGCATGTTAGTAATGACTTCCGATGAAGAAACCCCTAACTTTTATGGCAAAATTAGACCTAGGGCATGTACTTATGATAAATCCTACCTAAAATAAAGGGGAGGACTTGGGCATCCATGCCCTAGTCCTGCCCTATTTTGGGTCAGGACATATTTTCATGTGTCAGTTATGTGATCGTTATTAGGTCCTATGCTGACACCTCAAGTTTGAATTATGAATTTCTTGGCGGGAAGTTGTTTAGTTGCACATAAGCATGTTTAGGCATTCATTTGTAAACTAGAGATGGACATTGTGAACTTGTGACTTTATGTAAAAGTGATTCAAGGTATTCATTGTATTGCAGAGTAATATTGTTTGTTATTGTGTTTATTTATGCAGATTTGGTTCCATCTCCTCATGGCATGCAAGAAGATTCATCCTTCCATGAGAGATACACTATCGAGGTGACATTCATTTGTGTTTTCAATCATTTATTAATTAGTTTTTGCCTCTATCCCATAGGGATACACAATCTTTATCTGACAACGATGTTCAGAAGACTTGAATATCTCTCTGAGGCTTGACCGAGACAAGCCTCTAAACACCACAACCCCCAACCCACTTTTCTGTGATTGTAGGTTATAGGTTTTGGAAGCAAAAGAAGTGGAGTTGTAGGTAGGCATTATAGATTGTTGGATGTGCAAAGAAAAGAAGGAAATCAAGGCTTGGACTAGGGCGCCTGCTCATTAGTCATCTGGATTCCAATGCAGTGAAATCTCTATGACAACATGATTGTGTTGCAGACATTCTTTAGAGATCCTAACAAAAATAGGTACACTGGACTAGAGCGCCCACTCATTAGTCCCTGACTTTTCCATACACCGAACTTTGAAATCTGGTATTTATTTGATTGTCATTTAATATCTTTGTGTACGATCATTTTCTATGATTTGTTCATTAATTTACGATTTTACAAATTTACAATTTTGAGCATAATCAAGCTTAACTGAACAACAAATTCATACAATTCCAATCTTCCCCTCTGTTCCAAGTGATAGGAGATCTATAGTAGAGTTCTCTACTCGGTTGAATGTCTTTGAATGTTGGTGTGAAAGGAGGATTCCACATAAAACCTTGAAATAAACCAAAACCCCATCTTCCTCTTTTTCAAACTAAACACTTATATATCTGAGGCCAAAAATAATGTTCATTTACCAAAGCTACTATCTTGTCAATCCCAAAATGTCCTGCCAATCCACCACTGTGTTTCTCCTTTATCAAATTATCTCTCATTGAACCTCTAGGTATACACAATTGATTTCCTTTGAACAACATATCCTCCTGAATGAAATAATCTAACCACTTGCTTCTATCTATTGCAATAGGTTCCTTAAATTATTTCCATGCTTCTGCAAAATCAAGATCCTCTTCATACATATGCTTAAGTTCTTCAAATCCCAATACTTCTACACTCATCTTTGTCAATGGATTCCTTCTTCTACTCAATGCATTTACAGCTTTGTTTGACTTTCCACTCTGGTGCTTCAATACAAATGTGTAACTCTGTATGAACTCTACCCATCTCATATGTCTCTGATTCAACTTTTGTTGACTGTTCAAATTCTGTAAATCTTGATGATCAGTGTACAACACAAATTCCTTTGGCAACAAGTAATGTCTCCACTTCTTCAAGGCTTGAATTATGGCATAGAACTCTTGAGCATAAACTCAATATATTTTCCTTGCATCATTCAACTTCTCACTAAAATATCCTACTACTCTCCCTTCTTGACTTAATACTTCTCCAATTACATTTCCACTGGCATCACAATCTATTTGAAATACTTTGTTAAAATATGGTAATGCTAACATTGATTGCTCTATCACCTTCTGCTTCAACAATTCAAAACTCTTATTTTCTCCTGAAGTCCACTTAAAATCCTTTATGTCACCTCTCATTGTCTCTGTCATTGCTGTGCATACTGTACTGGAATTTCTAATGAACTTCTAGTAGAAACTTGTTAATCCATGAAATAATCTTACCTCTCTAATATTTATAGGTGTTGGCCACTCAACAATTGCTCTAACTTTCTTAGGGTCCATCTTCAATCCTTCCATAGAAATCACAAATCCCAAATATACCAATTCTTCCTTCATGAAACTACATTTCTTGATGTTTATCAACAATTTCTCTTCTCTCAACCTTTACAATACTTGTCTAATATGCCAAAAATGTTGTCCTTTTGTCTTACTAAAAATTAGAATATCATCCAAGTATATAATAACAAACATACCTGAGAATTTCTTCAAAACCTCATTCATCAACCTCATGAAAGTACTTGGTGCATTAGTCAATCCATATGGCATTACTAACCACTCATACAATCCCTCATTTGTCTTAAATGCAGTCTTCCACTCATTTCCTTCTCTAATCCTGATCTGATGGTATCCACTCTTCAAGTTTATCTTTGTGAAATACTTTGCCTCACTCAAATAGTCCATGATGTCATCCATCCTTGGAAATGGAAATCTATACTTAACAATGATCTTATTGATTTCTCTAGAGTATATACACATTCTCCACTCTCCATATTTCTTTAGTGCTAGTACTAGAGGTACCGCACATGGGCTTAAACTTTCTTTAATCAATCCTTTCCTCAACAGCTCCTGTATCTGTCTATTCAGCTCCACGTTCTCTATTGGTGTCATTCGGTGTACTACTTTGTTAGGCAAACTAGCTCCAAGTACAAGGTCCATGTGATGACTGATACTCTGAATTGGTGGCAATCCTTTAGGTACATTATCTGATATGATATCTTGGTACTCTGTCAATAATTTAGTTATCTCCTCTAGAAATGATTCTTCTTCCTTTGTGGTGGTGTTTTTTTCACTTAGGGATCCACACTCCTTTGGAATCAAATCAAAAAACATATTCTCATGTCTCAATCCATCCAAAAATTTCCATCCATCAACCAAACAAATCCTAGCATTCCCACATACTTCACTTTTAGGCTCATCTTCTAAAGGTATCAAGATATGCTTCTTCCCATTTGATGTTATAGTATAAGTATTCTTTCTCCCATCATGTATTTCCTTTCTATCATACTTTCATGGTCTCCCCAACAATATATGACATACATCTATTGGCATAATATCACACAATACCTCATCAACATAAGATCCTATATGAAATTTCACCAAACATTGTTCACTCACCAGTACCTTGTGCTCATCTTGAATCCATGCTCACTTGTAGGGCTTTGGATGTTTCAATCTCTCCAAGTTTGGCTTATTCACCATCTCTTCTAAAACCAAATTATCTATACTACCACTATCAATGATAACCATACAACATTTACCTTCTGATTTGCATCTTGTTCAGAACAAACTTTTCCCTTGCGGTGGTTCCTCAGTTGTCTCTACTTGAAATAATGCTCTCCTCATGACCAATAATTCTCCTTCTTAGTGTTTCCAACTAAACTAGGTCATCCAATAGGTTCTTCCTCTACATAAGTTGCTCTTGCACTATTCTCTATTCTCTTGCTAGTACTTTCTTAATGACGTTCAAATGCTCTATGTCCTTCTCCTCCACACTTAAAACAAGTTCCTTTGAATGAACTTTTTTCAAACCCTCTTTCATCTCTCCTGCATCCCTCATTGTGGTAAGAATTATGATTCCCTCTGCTATTGTAGTAGAAACTCCTATTATCCCTCCGGTATGAATTGTTACCTCTGTCTTCCTTCTTGTATGGGCTACTTTCCTTGTTTTTCTCTGCATAAGGTCTTTCTCCTCTGGAATATTTTCTACCTCTTTGAAATTTTCCTCCTCTACCTCTCTTCCTTTACTCATGCTTCTTATTCAACTTGTCTTCAACCTTCAATGCAAACTGATATGCTTCCTCTACTCTTGTCATCCTCACCAAACTTATTTCTTCTTGAATGTTCATTCTCAATACATTTATTTATCTTGCCACTTTCTCTTTGCTTGCTTCACTATGTCTAGTCCTTATGATCATCTTATGAAATTCTTTAGTGTACTTCACAAATTTCTCCTTTTGTCTTAGCTTTTGTAATCTCTTTAACAATTCCAACTCATAGTCAGCAGGTATGAACCGATTCTTCAACTTTGTCACCAGCCTATCCCACTTTATGATCTTCTCTTTTCCTCTCCGATTCCTATCCAATTGAATTTCTTTCAACCAAATAGCAGCATGTCTTTTCAACTTAGTTTTTGCAAATCTCACTCACTCCGGATCTTTAATTTCCTCATACTCAAAGTATTCATCCAAGTCATTTATCCAATCAATCAATTCCTTGAGATTCAAATTTCTAGTATAGTTTGATACTTCCATTCTAGGTCTCTTAACGATCTTAGAAATAGCCTTCAACATTGTGAGGCCCATCCCTTTCTGACATTTTAGTTGATTTAGATTGTAGTACTAGACTTTATTAATTGGATTATATATTTGATGTGTGTGAAACATTATGTTAGTACTATAGACATTTATGGTTATTATGTTGGACATTATGCTAGTTGACACTTTTGGACATTACTATGATATTTAAACTTTATGGGTTTAAGTGTTGAATTATATAATTTAATTTATTTGAGTAGATTAATAATTATGTGGGAAAGGAAGCATTAAAATAATTCAATACTTATATGTTAGTTATCAAATAAATTATTTTAAAATTATTTGAGTATGTGATCATGAATGAAAAATCGATTATTTAAATTATTTTTGCTATACATTAAGTTGCTTCAGCTATATTATCTTGACATACTAATGTTTGAAATTAAGTGTGCAGGTGGGTGGCCAAGATTCCTTAAGTGGATTCAGAGACTCCATGAACCCCTATGTTATACTAGTTAGCCTAGCCTAACCCATGGAAGGGGTTAAGGCTAAAATGTTATGTAAAATTATTATTTTATTTTTTTAATTTTTATTTTTGTGTGTTGTAAAATTTTATTATTTTTATAAATTTTATTTTATTGCATTTATATGGTGAGTCAATTTAATTATTTATTTTATTTTAATTATTTCTTTTGTGGGATGAGGATAAGTGCTTTAAATTAATATTTTAATATTTTCTTTTATGAGAGGATTTTATTTCCTTGTTTTATTTTGGAAAGGCAAAGTCCTTTTGAGGAAAAAGAAAGAAAGTTGCTTTCTTTTTGTTTTTCCTTCTTTTTTGAATTTAATTAGTTTTATTTATGGGAAAATTGGGGGAAGGGGTTTTTTACTTTTTGTGTTGTGCATGAATTTTGAGAGGAGAAATTTTGAGAAGAAAAGAGAGATCTTTGGCTTAGAGATTTTCACAAAAAAAGTTTGAGTATAAAAATTTGGATTCAAGAGCAAAGGTTGGATTGCATTTCTAGTTTTAATTTGGGCTCACCCTAACTTGGGGAGCTGAGGTAACTTTCTAGATTTTATTGCATTTGAGTTTGTAAAATTTATGTAATTGTATGAGATTTTGGGTTTTTCTATCTTTTTGTCAAGTTTATGGTCTTAGGGTTGTATAGGAGTAGCTCTCCAAATAGATGAGAGCCTCCCAAGTCTGGGGTTGAGCGAGGCGCGAACCTCTCTTGGGGAATGGTTACTAGTTTTATTTGATTCATTGATGGATATGTGATTGGTGTATTGTGGGGGTTGTGGAGATGTATATTTGTATAATTTGTTGTGTTGAGGTGTATTTGTGGAGATTGTGGAGATGTATCTTGGTATAATTTGTTGTGTTGAGGTGTATTTGCAAAGGTTGTGGAGATGTATATTGGTATAATTTGTTGTGTTGAGGTGTATTTGTGGAGGTTGTAGAGATGCATGTTGGTATATTTTGTTATATTGAGGTCTATGGAGGTTTTGGAGGCGTGTGGAGAAATGGGGTTGTGTGTAACACCCCACCTTGAACACCTTAGAGAAATTTACATTTATGCTATAAGAAACAGGAATTTTTTTTTTTAAATGATTAAGATAACAAAGTAATGTTAACATAATTAATTGCACCATTAAGCATACGACATGTTCTCCAAGGCTTCAAGGCTGCATTACTTAACAATTCAACTAACATAATCTAACATACATCAGTAACTGATCTAATCCAACGTACAACTAAATAACTTATTCATATTCATTGCATATTGTTCAATAATGTAATCTACATGATTAAATACATAACTGAAATGCTTTTCTTATACATCATGACATCATTACATTGCCAATTTCAAACTACATCAGAATCACATACATTATGAATGATATGTTACACAAATCTGGTACAAGATTATACACATACATCCTCATTAACTGGTACAAGTACAAATGTCTGCAAACTGGGATAAATCTTTTCTGCACATGAACTTCGACAAGGAATAACCAATGGATAATAAAGCTCTTCCACCCGACCATGTGGAACCCTAAGGTCCACCCCCTGAGCTAGGAGTTAACATGAGGTCCCAAACAATGATAGTCAGGTAAACAAAGACTAACATGAACAAAGGATGACCAAATGCCAGTACAACACATGGCAATAACAACACAACACAACTTAACTTCCAGAGGCGACACATAACATAAGTGGAGAGACCAAACAAGGAATGCTAGGTTGTAGTAGGGAGAGTGTCATCGCACGGTCCTAGCATGGGTTATCCTGACAGCCTCTCACTAGGCACCGGCCCCATAGGGTGACTCATGCGGAATCGACCTTCCTTTCGTGAGGACAAGGAAGTCAATCATGCCGACCAGGCCTTCTCTACCCATCCTTAGTCTAAATGAGCACTACAGGCCATGGGAGAGGAATCCATTAATCTTGTTTAATGTGAAATCTACCCTTAACCCCCTAGTTCATTTTAGGTTATCACTTGATTAATCTACTTTCAACGGGTTATCTTGACTGCCACTTTGGGCACTGGCCCCACGTTGAAAGCCACTCTCCTCCCTAACACCTAGTAAACCTTAAACATCATACAAGGCATTGTAATAATACACATACATGTATACTGCAAGGCATAAACCCTCTTGTATTATGAACAGAATCATAACACCAATTGTTATCCCTCACTTATAACATTACAACACCTTACTCTATTTCAGACCCAAGTCTCTCCATACAACAATTTCGACAAAACGGATACAAAATAGTCACAAGTGGCTAAATATCTCATCCAGAGATTATTACTTCACAAAACACACAATCAACTTTGACAATACCTCATTATACTTCATACCATGTTTAATCCCCATGATCATTATGACATCACAAATACAAAAACAACTATACACATGTCGCAAGTACTCAACTATGACAACTAAGCCTCTGGAATACGGTTCAATACAGTTCTAGAGTTAACACTACCATTTTTTCTCCGTTCAATGTAAACTTTGTAATAAAATCAACAGTGGATTACCATTTTTTCTGACCAATTGCTTTTAAATTAGTACAATAATTAAATTGATACAATACAACTAGTTATCTAACTAATCTTTATTTTGTTTCAAAAGATAAATTACTTGATTAACTAAATAATTATAATAATTAATTCATAAAAGAAACACTTAATACAGTTATGCTATTCAATTCCTGTTTACCATTACGACACTTCCATAATGATACGATCTTTATAATCTTTCTTTCAAACTTGTCCAATTAACTTAACTCTTTCAAGAAATGAAATGAATAAGAATGCTACGTTAATACCATATAACTAAACGACAATGATAACGAGGGACAATCGTCAACGGTGAACATTATTGTTTTATTTTCCTCAAGATTCTGCCTTCAAACAGTTACCAGATAAGATAGTTTAATAGACTTGCATGTCTTCATCGTAATGATGACTCAGAAATGTTTTAATCAAAATGATTTAAATCTGTCTAAACAGAAGATCGGGATGGCCATACATATGCCGTCATGCTAGATAGATGCATAAACTATGTTTATTTCCATGGCATTTCGCTTTTCATGTAGATGCTTTTACTGTATCTGTTACCGCTGCTATAGTCTATTGTCTTACAATCATAATTCGCAGAGGAGGTGTTAAATTGTTATTGACTGTTTTACCATAGAAATGGATGATAATGATTCAATTGATAACATCAGACTTTAAACAGTTTATTTCTGACAGAAATTGACATCACAAACACTCTGTAAGATTCAACAGTTGGTTGCCGTATGTGCTTAGTTGAATTCCCTTGTTGCACTGTCCTTCAGAGGAAGCCCCAACTCTATCAGTGAGATATCTGTTAAGTCTGTGTTGGTTATGTGGACTGTTTTGCAGTCCGTTAAACTAATGTGAAGGTGTGATCTGGAGGAAGGAACCTCTCAGACATCTCAGCAATGTGAATACAAAATACGGTGGATTTCCAATGATATACCAAGATCGCTGGTTTTTGAGGTTGTTCAACGAAGTTGAACTTATAATACAAGGTGCATCTAGTTGACAGAACAGCGATCCATATACATTGAAATGATTGCGGAATATATGCGAAATGGATGAACTTTCAAGGGCAGCGTCCTATATATTTTATCTTTTTCAGAAGTGCGCCCAGCAAAACAAAACAACGATCTATATCTAAATCCATTTCCCTGAAAATATAATGTGAATGCACTGTAGAGTTGGAATCTTTTGTTTAATGAACTTATTTAATGGGTTTGCCTAAGCTTTGGGCTTTTACTGTGATTAAACAATTGTGGATTATATACATCTGATTCATTGCCCATATCTATTCTCTTTCAACAAACTAATTTTCGATGCCATTTAGATCTAGGCAGCCATATATGTGCAACCCCATCGTTATATGCTCAGAGGTTTCATTTAAAAGAAACGTCATATCATTGAATCCTATGGTGGCAGGAATCACAGCGATTGTTTTAAGAAGATGTTAAATTTAAAGGAAGAACAACCCCATCTAGTCAGAAAATGAGATGATTGCAGGATAAAACCACAATGGATACAAATCTAATTGACAAATAAGATAGCGCTGTCATAGAAATGATTATTGAAATTAAATATATTAAGGTGATCTATCATTCAAATAATCAGATTAGAGACTGCGGGCTAAGACTGACGGCTTGTTTAATTAGATCTAAATCAACTGCCCAACTCATGATGCCATTCACTACCTACTATAGAGCCACTATAGCTAATAAAACATACGTTACTAGACCTAACCCTATCACCAATTATGACAGATTATAATCTTCATACTGTAGTATATGAAATTTAGGCAGATATAACGCAATCTCAATTCCAGATACATCACCATTTCTTTGGCACACCAGTCATACCTACCTTTACAACGATGCTATTCTTGATTAAATCTTGATTGTGTTTCAGACTTCAATTCTTCTCTCAAACTCCTACACAGAAATGGCATAAGTGGTGAAATTCTAACTGCCAGAAATCTAATAAATGATAGAGGAATTAAAACGATCCCTGGGTGTGGATGGATTTACGGCCATACCGTTGTCTTTGCTACGCTTTTATGAAGAGGAAATCCGTTAAAAAAAATGGACGGATTCAAGGTCAGCAAAGGCTGGACGGGGATGTAAGGCCAGAAAATTTTAGACAATAAGAAATCCAGAATCCACTCACAAGGTATGTGAGGTAATAATGCACGATGGACAGACATTGTCAATTTGTGCCCAGGAAAGAATGGTTGTATATAGACATCGTGACATATCACTTAAACCATCTATAAATTTTGTGCAAGCCCTTGATAAATAAACTAAGAATTGAAAATAAAGACAATTGGCACTCGGTTAAAACATCGGAGGGATGCAGAAAATAGCTTAATTGCAAATTGAAATATCTCTTGAAGCATAAATTCAACCAAGACAATCCATTTAGAATCAAGGAAACAATCAACACCCACAGATTCAAATTCAAAGGAAAGGAATTATGCATTTAAAGGAACCTGGCTATGACGTCGAATCGAGGAAGCTATTCCCACTGCTACAGACCAAGCTTCTCTTCGGTCTTCTTCTCTCTTCTTCTACCTACAATGCTCTCCCCCTTTGCCTCTACAAACTCCCCTTTTATAAAACAGTCCCTTCCATCTTCCAAGGAACTCGGCACGCCATCCCGTACACCTCCCTCCTCAAGATATATTTTTTATTTAATTTCCTGATCCCTAGAGGTTAACCTTTTTTTAAATATTAACACATAATTCCGACAAAATTTAATTACTTTATAGCCAACCAACCATATAAAATTGTAATATTACGTCAATCTATAATTTTGTAACTATATTTTAATTTATTTTATTAATTAAGTTGTAAATCACAATTTACAACATGATTACAACTATTTTATTTATTTAAATATTTATTATAAATAATATTATATTAAATAATACAAAATTTCTTACAATTTTTATTTAACAACAATACTTCTAATAAAATAATAATTTATTTAGAACAATTATTAACAACTATCGGCATTATGCTCAATTATCCACTTTTATATTTTTTTGTATAATGATTGTAATTAATGCACAACACTACCTTACACACTTAGACACCTTTGGACCTAATTAGACTTCAAGGTGCAATATTACCTGACAGCAAGTCATGATCGAATGACAAACAATAACCACAAGGGTAAACTGATGACCAGACAACACTGACTAGGGACCTCATGTTAACTCCAATCAACTAATCCATTGGCGAAGGCACACTCAGACCTAGTAATCAGGTGGAGTCAGTGCCTGGTACCTGCATCCTGTAGCAACGCACAGTTAAACATAACAAGATATATATATCCACCTGCAGTCCTATAGTGAATGGAAATCGCAGTGGGGTAGGGTACTCGAGAGCGAGTAATACGACACTGTTCCATTCACGTTTATGTATAAACATTTAACTATATTGAACAAGATTTTCATTTACTAGTCAACAACATAAAATGATCAACTATCTCACAATCTCATATAGTGAATATCATCAAAACATTTGTAACATCTAATTCATTTATCAAATTCTAAAGCATAAAATAATAGAATCCAACATCAACAACTGTCATCATACTGATTAGGTCCATAATGAATTAACAAAATAACAAGAGATCCATCATCTATGGTCTAAGATACTATCTTAACGTCCAATACTACTAAGCAAACATCAGTCTGACAGACGACAAGTTGAGGGGCACTACATCCTCCCCCCTAGGATCAGGCTTACTCCTGGAAGCCTGCGAATAAATATGGATATCGCTCTCGCATTCGGGATGTATCCTCCCAGGTAGCAAAAGTCTCATCACTAGGATCCCATTGGACCCTTACCTGCTCTATGACTCTGCCCCTGAGAGCAAGTCGCCTGTGCTCCAAAATGCCTATGGGCTCCAAAGCTAGCTGCCCGTCCTCTACCTACAAGGCATTCCAATCAAGAACATGAGAAATATCTGGATGATAGGGTCTAAGAATAGAAACATGAAATACATCATGGATGCGCGACAAGCTAGGCGGCAAAGCAAGACGGTATGCAACAGGACCGATTCTCTCTAAAACCTCGAATGGCCCTACAAAGCGCGGTGCGAGCTTAGAGCCTTTTCCATAACAGATCAGACTCTTTCGTGGATGCACCCACAAGAACACCTGATCACCCACTAAAAATTGACGATCAAGTCTGTGAGCATCTGCATATTTCTTCTGTCTATCCTGAGCTACCACCAGATTCTCTCTGATGCGATCAACCTGCTGCTCCATCTCTTGGAGCATTTGTGGTCCTAGGAGAACTCTATCCTCAAGACGATCCCAACTCAAAGGGGTATGACAAGGACGACCATACAAGGCCTGAAAAGGAGACATGCCAATGGAACTATGGTACCCATTATTGTACGTAAACTCCACCAAATACAAATAATCTTCCCAACGGTTTTGCTGATCCATAACATACATTCGGAGCATATCTTGGAGGACCTGATTGACCCTCTCAGTTTGCCCATCAGTCTCTAGATGATACACTGAACTAAAGTTCAGCTGAGTTCCCAATGCATAGTGAAGGGATGTCCAAAGAGCTGAAGTAAAAACTGGATCACGATCAGAGATAATCCTGCGAGAAATCCCGTGCAATCTGACTGTATCCTCCATGAAAATTTTGGCCACAGATGAAGCATTATATGAAGATCGGACAGTAGAAAAGTGTGCTACTTTCGTAAGCCTGTCTACAGTGACCATTATTGCGTCATGACGACGAGAGGACATGGGTAAACCAACTATAAAATCTATCGAAATAATGTCCCATTTCCATTCTGGAATAAGATGTGGCTGGAGAAGACCTGCAGGATGTTGATGTTCTGCCTTAACCCTCTGACATTCTAAGCATCTCGAAACAAAATCAGCAATATCCCTGTTCATTCTGGCCCAAAAATATATCTGACGAAGGTCTGCATACATCTTCTTGACACCTGGATGAGCAGAATAAGGTGCTTGATGAGCCTCAGTCATGATTAGGGTGCGGAGACCCTCTGTAGAAGGCACATAAATGCGACCTAAATGTCGCAAGAGACCATCTGACTCTATAGAATATCTGGCATATCTACCCTCCAAGGTTCTACCAGACTCAACTTCTGCTTTCACTTCCTGATACCATCTATCTGCAGGGAGTGCTGCAAGAATTTGTCCTCTCAAATCCACTCCAAGAGTGATTGATGAAAGTTCATGTCTTCGCCGACTAAGAGCATTTGCCACCACATTCTCCTTACCTTGGATATATTTTACCTCGAAATCGTACTCACATAGAAACTCCATCCACCGCCTCTGTCTAGCATTTAGGTTTGGCTGTGTAAAAATGTAGTGTAAACTTCGGTGATCACTGTGTAGCTCAAACCGATGCCCCAGTAAAAAGTGTCTCCACCTTACTAATGCATGTACAACTGCAGCTAACTCTAGGTCATGTGTAGGATAATTCAACTCATGATCTTTGAGCTTACAGGACTCATAGGCTATCACATGACCCTCCTGCATTAACACTGCTCCTAATCCTTCCAAAGATGCATCAGTACATACCACAAAATCTCTGGCAGGATCAGGCACTCCTAGAATAGGTGCACTAGATAACCGCTCCTTAAGAGTCTGAAAGGCTGCTTGACACTGTTCTGACCAAATGAACTTCTTTCCTTTTCTCTGAAGAGAAGTTATAGGGTGAGCTATCTTTGAAAATCCTTCCACAAATTGTTGATAATAGCCTGCTAAACCCATGAAACTATGAACCTCTAAAACATTGGTAGGAGCAGGCCAGTCCATGATAGCTTGAATCTTTGAAGGATCCACTGCAATACCCTTGTCAGAAATAACATGTCCCAAATATTTCACTTCAGTTTGGAAGAAATCACATTTAGCCAGATTTGCATATAACTGATTTTCTCTTAAACACTGCAGAACCTGTCGCAAATGATCTTCATGCTCCTCCCTAGACCTTGAATAAATCAATATATCATCTAGGAATACAAGAACAAATCTATCAAGATAGTTACGAAATACACCATTCATACTGATGGTGCATTTGTCAACCCAAAAGGTACAACAGTGAACTCATAATGCCCATAGCAGGTGCGAAATGCTGTCTTGTGGATGTCAGCCTCAAAGATACGTAACTGATGATATCCTGACTTTAGGTCTATCTTTGAAAACACCTTAGCTCCCTTGATCTGATCAAAGAGGTCATCAATTCGTGGCAAAGGGTATCTGTTCTTCACAGTCACCTTATTAAGCTGTCGATAGTTGATGCATAATCACAGAGATCCATCCTTTTTCTTCACAAAAATCACAGGTGCTCCCCATGGAGAGACACTAGGACGAATGAATCCCTTCGCTAATAACTATTCTAGCTGCAAGCGAAGCTCCTTAAGCTCCTGAGTAGTCATCCGATATGGAGCTCGTGAAATAGGTTTTGCTCTGGGAACAAGGTCTATCTTAAAATCAATATCACGCTTTGGTGGCATACCCAGAATCTCGCTAGGAAAGACATCTTCATACTCCTTGAGAATAGGATGATCATCAAGGGATGTCTCCCTATTTTCTCCAAAATCTAAATCATTAACCGTTACAGCAAACAACCTACATCCTTGATGCAAACATCTCTTCAATTGCATAGCAGAAATCATACGTAAAGAGATGGGTCTCTGAATCCCCACCACTTCTGCTTCATTGCCTGATTCATCCACACACCTCACTAACTTGTGGCGACAGTCTATCACTACTCAATGAGCATCCAACTAATCCATTCCCAACACTATGTCATAGGATCCTAATGGTATAATGCGAAGATCTACCGTGGTAGATAAAGGACCTATCCTCAACTCACAACCATACACAAGAGAGTCTACTAATACCCTAGATCCAGAGGCCAATTCCACCTGCCACTTAACATCTTGCTTTGCTGCCACTAATTTGCAACGCTCCACTATAGAAGGGGAAATGAAAGAATCTGAAGCACCAGAGTCAAAAAGAATAGAAATAGTAATACCTCGCAAGACACCTGTAGTCTCCACAACGGCACCTTGGTGCTCTGCTTGGCGATTATCTACCGCCACAAACACCTTATGTGACCTGCCTGCATCCCCGACAGTTGGCTCTGAAGCTGCGGGCCTCTGTCCAAATCCTGAAGTATTCTTACGCGGACACTGTCTGGCAATATGGCCTTGTAGGCCGCAAGAGAAACATCCTGTTCCCCTATGAAAACCTCCACCACCTACAGGAACATTTGACTGTTGAAAACTTCCTCTACTTGTAGCAGATTGTGTGCTCTACGCTGGTTGACTGACACGATCACGTTTAACTCTCTGCCAACTTCGATCTTTTCTGGAATGAAATCTACTACCTTGCTGATATTGAGAGTTTCTTGATTTCGTCTGGGAATACTATTGTTGTTGCTGTCCACTCTTAGAAGGTACATGTTGACTCCTCGAGTTACCTGCTGTATGGGGCTGACCACTTTAGAAACCAGAACCTGCTCAAGATGTATTACCAATCTGTACACCTGTATGACCCCCTAGGGCCATGGTCAAGTTCTCTTCCACCAGTCGAGCCTTCTCAACTGCTACCTCCATGGTCTTCAGCTCGAAAACATGAACTCCTCCACTGATGTGTGCATTCAAACCTCTAATAAAATGCTGAACTAACATGGCCTCGTCGTTTCCAATGCCTGCATACTGCTTGAGTTCATAAAACCTATGCTCATACTGTTCCACTGTCATGGCCATCTGTCTCAACCCATGGAACTCATCCGCTCGACGTTGCCTCCAGTGGTCAGATAGGAATCGAGCTCTGAACCTTTCCAGAAATAGTTCCCATGATACCGTCGTAATATCCAAATGCAACTTTTGTTCCTCTAGTCGCCACCATGTAGAGGCAAAATCTCTGAGATGCATGATGGCACATCTTGCCTTAGTGTTGCTACCATATGGATGCATAGCAAAGCACCTCTCCAAATCAATTAACCATGTTTCTGCTTCCATATCACTACCAGAACCATCGAAAGTAGGAGGACGAGCTCTCATCAGGTCTCTCATGTGGCCTGCAAGAACAGCTTCTTGTTCAGCTGTCATTTCTCTCCTTCTGGGAGATCGTTCCCTTTCTCTCTCTTCTGGTTGCTCCATCTCCTGCCGAGGACCAAGATGAGCAAGAACCTCCTCAAGGAGCTGGCGTAGTTGAGCACCCTCGGGCTGACCCTGATTCTCTTGATTCTCACTTCCACCCTCTTGTGTACTCTCATGAGGGGGACTAGGAGGAGGGCTATTATCAACACCTCTCCCACGACCCCTACCTTGTCCACGTCCTCGGCCTCATACCCTAGGCATCTTCCTGGACAACATACCCCAAAAACAACTTTAGGTTGCTAGGCGAGGACTACGAATGAATATGTTCTACAGAGTTAAACAACTAGTATAGCTTAATGGGCTAGTATAAAACCCAGAGTACCCAGTGTTAGAAACCTGGCTCTAATACCAGATGTAACGCCCCACCTTGAACACCTTAGAGAAATTTACATTTATGCTATAAGAAATAGGAAATTTTTTTTTTTTAATGATTAAGATAACAAAGTAATGTTAACATAATTAATTGCACCATTAAGCATACGACATGTTCTCCAAGGCTTCAAGGCTGCATTACTTAACAATTCAACTAACATAATCTAACATACATCAGTAACTGATCTAATCCAACACACAACTAAATAACTTATTCATATTCATTGCATATCGTTCAATAATGTAATCTACATGATTAAATACATAACTGAAATGCTTTTCTTATACATCATGACATCATTACATTGCCAATTTCAAACTACATCAGAATCACATACATTATGAATGATATGTTACACAAATCTGGTACAAGATTATACACATACATCCTCATTAACTGGTACAAGTACAAATGTCTGCAAACTGGGATAAATCTTTTCTGCACATGAACTTCGACAAGGAATAACCAATGGATAATAAAGCTCTTCTACCCGACCATGTGGAACCCTAAGATCCACCCCCTGAGCTAGGAGTTAACATGAGGTCCCAAACAATGACAGTCAGGTAAACAAAGACTAACATGAACAAAGGATGACCAAACGCCAGTACAACACATGGCAATAAGAACACAACACAACTTAACTTCCAGAGGCGACACATAACATAAGTGGAGAGACCAAACAAGGAATGCTAGGTTGTAGTAGGGAGAGTGTCATCACACGGTCCTAGCATGGGTTATCCTAACAGCCTCTCACTAGGTGCCGGCCCCATAGGGTGACTCATGCGGAATCGACCTTCCTTTCATGAGGACAAGGAAGTCAATCATGCCGACCAAGCCTTCTCTACCCATTCTTAGTCTAAACGAGCACTACAGGCCATGGGAGAGGAATCCATTAATCTTGTTTAATGTGAAATCTACCCTTAACCCCCTAGTTCATTTTAGGTTATCACTTGATTAATCTACTTTCAACGGGTTATCCTGACTGCCACTTTGAGTGCCGGCCCCATGTTGAAAGCCACTCTCCTTCCTAACACCTAGTAAACCTTAAACATCATACAAGGCATTGTAATAATACACATACATGTATACTGCAAGGCATAAACCCTCTTGCATTACGAATAGAATCATAACACCAATTGTTATCCCTCACTTATAACATTACAACACCTTACTCTATTTTTGACCCAAGTCTCTCCATACAACAATTTCAACAAAACAGATACAAAATAGTCACAAGTGGCTAAATATCTCATCCAGAGATTATTACTTCACAAAACACACAATCAACTTTGACAATACCTCATTATACTTCATACCATGTTTAATCCCCATGATCATTATGGCATCACAAATACAAAAACAACTATACACATGTCGCAAGTACTCAACTATGACAACTAAGCCTCTGGAATACGGTTCAATACAGTTCTAGAGTTAACACTACCATTTTTTCTCCGTTCAATGTAAACAACTTTGTAATAAAATCAACAGTGGATTACCACTTTTTCCGACCAATTGCTTTTAAATTAGTACAATAATTAAATTGATACAATACAACTAGTTATCTAACTAATCTTTATTTTGTTTCAAAAGATAAATTACTTGATTAACTAAATAATTATAATAATTAATTCATAAAAGAAACACTTAATACAGTTATGCTATTCAATTCCTGTTTACCATTACGACACTTCCATAATGATACGATCTTTATAATCTTTCTTTCAAACTTGTCCAATTAACTTAACTCTTTCAAGAAATGAAATGAATAAGAATGCTACGTTAATACCATATAACTAAACGACAATGATAACGAGGGACAATCATCAACGGCGAACATTATTGTTTTATTTTGCTCAAGATTCTGCCTTGAAACAGTTACCAGATAAGATAGTTTAATAGACTTGCATGTCTTCGTCGTAATGATGACTCAGAAATGTTTTAATCAAAATGATTTAAGTCTGTCTAAATAGAAGATCAGGATGGCCATACATATGCCGTCATGCTAGATAGATGCATAAACTATGTTTATTTCCATGGCGTTTCGCTTTTCATGTAGATGCTTTTGCTATATTTGTTACCACTACTATAGTCTATTGTCTTACAATCATAATTCGCAGAGGAGGTGTTAACTTGTTATTGACTGTTTTACCATTGAAATGGATGATAATGATTCAATTGATAACATTAGACTTTAAACAGTTTATTTCTGACAGAAATTGACATCACAAACACTCTGTAAGATTCAACAGTTGGTTGCTGTATGTGCTTAGTTGAATTCCCTTGCTGCACTGGCCTTCAGAGGAAGCACCAACTCTATCAGTGAGATATCTGTTAAGTCTATGTCAATTATGTGGACTGTTTTGCAGTCCGTTAAACTAATGCGAAGGTGTGATATGGAGGAAGGAACCTCTCAGACGTCTGAGCAATGTGAATACAAAATACGGTGGATTTCCAATGATATACCAAGATCGCTGGTTTTTGAGGCTGTTCAACGAAGTTGAACTTATAATACAAGGTACATCTAGTTGACAGAACAGTGATCCATATACATTGAAATGATTGTGGAAAATATGCGAAATGGATGAACTTTCAAGGGCAGCGTCCTATATATTTAATCTTTTTCAGAAGTGCGCCCAGCAAAACAAAACAACGATCTATATCTAAATCCATTTCCCCGAAAATATAATGTGAATGCACTGTAGAGTTGGAATCTTTTGTTTAATGAACTTATTTAATGGGTTTGCCTAAGCTTTGGGCTTTTACTGTGATTAAACAATTGTGGATTATATACATCCGATTCATTGCCCATATCTATTCTCTTTCAACAAACTAAGTTTTGATGCCATTTAGATCTGGGCAGCCATATATGTGCAGCCCCATCGTTATATGCTCAGAGGTTTCATTTAAAAGAAATGTCATATCATTGAATCCTATGGTGGCTGGAATCACAGCGATTGTTTTAAGAAAATGTTAAATTTAAAGGAAGAACAACCCCATCTAGTCGGAAAATGAGATGATTGCAGGATAAAACCACAATGGATACAAAGCTAATTGACAAATAAGATAGTGCTGTCATAGAAATGATTATTGAAATTAAATATATTAAGGTGATCTATCATTCAAATAATCAGATCAGAGACTGCGGGCTAAGACTGACGATTTGTTTAATTAGATCTAAATCAACTGCCCAACTCATGATGCCATTCGCTACCTACTATAGAGCCACTATAGCTAATAAAACATACTTTACTAAACCTAACCCTATCACCAATTATGATAGATTATAATCTTCATACTGTAGTATATGAAATTTAGGCAGATATAACGCAATCTCAATTCCAGATACATCACCATTTCTTTGGCACACCAGTCATACCTACCTTTACAACAACGTTGTTCTTGATTAAATCTTGATTGTGTTTTAGAGTTCGGTTCTTCTCTCAAACTCCTACACAGAAATGGCATAATTGATGAAATTCTAACCACCAAAAATCTAATAAATGACAGAGGAATTAAAACGATCCCTAGGTGCGGATGGATTTACGGTCATATCGTTGTCTTTGCTAGGCTTTTATGAAGAGGAAATCTGTTAAAAAAAATGGACAAATTCAAGGTCAGCAAAGGCTGGATGGGGATGTAAGGCCAGAAAATTTTAGACAATAAGAAATCCAGAATCCACTCGCAAGGTATGTGAGGTAATAATGCAGGATGGACAGACATTGTCAATTTGTGCCCAAGAAAGAATGGTTGTATATAGACATCGTGACATCTCACTTAAACCATCTATAAATTTTGTGCAAGCCCTTGATAAATAAACTGAGAATTGAAAATAAAGACAATTGGCACTCGGTTAAAACATCGGAGGGATGCAGAAAATAGCTTAATTGCAAATTGAAATATCTCTTGAAGCATAAATTCAACCAAGACAATCCATTTAGAATCAAGGAAACAATCAACACCCACAGATTCAAATTCAGAGGAAAGGAATTATGCATTTAAAGGAACCTGGCTGCGACATCGAATCGAGGAAGCTGTTCCCACTGCTGCAGACCAAGCTTCTCTCCGGTCTTCTTCTCTCTTCTTCTACCTGCAATGCTCTCCCCCTTTGCCTCTACAAACTCCCCTTTTATAAAACAGTCCCTTCCATCTTCCAAGGAACTCGGCACGCGATCCCGTGCACCTCCCTCCTCAAGATATATTTTTTATTTAATTTCTTGATCCCTAGAGGTTAACCTTTTTTAAAATATTAACACATAATTCTGACAAAATTTAATTACTTTATAGCCAACCAACCATATAAAATTGTAATATTACGTCAATCTATAATTTTGTAACTATATTTTAATTTATTTTATTAATTAAGTTGTAAATCACAATTTACAACATGATTACAACTATTTTATTTATTTGAATATTTATTATAAATAATATTATATTAAATAATACAAAATTTCTTACAATTTTTATTTAACAACAATACTTCTAATAAAATAATAATTTATTTAGAACAATTATTAACAACTATCGGCATTATGCTCAATTATCCACTTTTATATTTTTTCGTATAATGATTCTAATTAACACACAACACTACCTTACACACTTAGACACCTTCGGACCTAATTAGACTTCAAGGTGCAATATTACCTGACAACAAGTCATGATCGAATGACAAACAATAACCACAAGGGTAAACTGACGACCAGACAACACTGACTAGGGACCTCACGTTAACTCCAATCAACTAATCCATTGGTGAAGGCACGCTCAGACCTGGTAATCAGGTGGAGTCAGTGCCTGGTACCTGCATCCTGTAGCAACACACAGTTAAACATAACAAGATATATATATCCACATGCAGTCCTATAGTGAATGGAAATCGCAGTGGGGTAGGGTACTTGAGAGTGAGTAATACGACACTGTTCCATTCACGTTTATGTATAAACATTTAACTATATTGAACAAGATTTCCGTTTACTAGTCAACAACATAAAATGATCAACTATCTCACAATCCCATATAGTGAATATCATCAAAACATCTGTAACATCTAATTCATTTATCAAATTCGAAAGTATAAAATAATAGAATCCAACATCAACAACTGTCATCATACTGATTAGGTCCATAATGAATTAACAAAATAACAAGAGATCCATCGTCTACGGTCTAAGATACTGTCTTAATGTCCAATACTACTAAGCAAACATTAGTCTGACAGACGACAAGTCGAGGGGCACTACATTGTGGATATGTTGTGGTGGTGATTGGTGGTGTTGGGGTTGATACTATATTTGTTATGGAGGTATATGTGGGAGGTATAAGGGTTTATGGAGGTGGAGTTGAATTTTGTGATTTGTGATGATTCGTGACATATGTTGTGTCCCCAAGAGGGTTGACTTTCCCCTCTTTCCCTCTTAAATTGGATCTATGATAGATCCTAAGTTAGTGAGTTAAACCATGGGAAATAGTGTTGTGTTTTGTTGTCTTTTTGTGTTTATGGACTTTGGTTGTTTGAATGTGTGTATAAATTGGTTCATTGGAGTCTCCTACTCGGGGGTGGGATGTGCTTTGCAATCCATATGGTAGGGTGGAGAGTAGGACTTGGCCATCTATTTGGCTATATGTGTGCAGGTTAAATAATGGATTTCCAATCAAGGTTGAAAGTTGAAAAGAGTTTCTATGTTTCTCATGAAAAGAAAAGAAAGTCTATTTTGCTATTGGTAGGGATGCCTTTGTACAAGATTCTTGTGGAATTCTTTCATTATGAGCATAGAGTTTTTGAGAAACTGTATTTGTTGTTGAAGGAGAACAATTGAGCATTGTATATGTTTTGTTAAATCTAAAAATTTTCCTTCCATCTTGTATACAATGATTAAACTACTCTTGGGAAAAGAAAGTAGAAATTCTTGTTGATTCTCTCATAAAAACTGGTAAACTATCCCTAGAAAAACCAATCTATTCTGTCTTCAATAACTTTTGTTTTAGAAACTGGGTTTGTTTGAAAATTTTAGGAAAAGTGCACCTTTAAGTTTTCTAAATCATATAAAAAATTAATGATACCCAGATTCTACTTTTTGAGATTTAAAAATCTTTGTGACTGTATGTATGGGCTGTTATAAAATTATCTTGATAAAAACTAGTACATTGTATCTTTTATAAATTTTATTTTAAAAACTGGGTTTTTTTTTTATATTTTTATTGAGGATGCACAACCTAGTTGGCTAAATCCTCACAAGAATTCAGCCATACCCAGATTCTCAATTATGAAATATGTACGATTTAGTAACTGTCTATCTATACTATTATTCTAAAAGAATATGTTTTTACATGTGATTATATGATTTTTTTTATAAAACTATATTAAATGAAATTATTATTTTATGATTATGATATTTTAGATCTCTATTTTACCTTTCTAACACATTTTAAAATAGGAAAAACGATGGAGATTAGTTTGATTAAATAGAAAAAGAAGACAAAGCAATTTTGTGGAAAAGAATAGAAAGAAAGTATAGTAAAGCAAAGAGAATTAATAAAGAATTAAAAATATAGATAAATCTTGCTTTATTTTTATATAGCATTTTAATTTAATTTCCTTATTTATTTAATTCAAATAATAATTAAATTAATTTTATTGTTCATTTTATTTTAAATGTTTTAATAATTTCAAAAATTAATTTTTATTTTTTAATTACCATTTAACTTTCTTGAAGAAGAAATGGTTTAATTTAAATAATTTATTAAATCTCTATCAATCTTTAGTAAGTATGCAAGATTCAATTATGTTTGATTTAGAAATAATGTTGGAGTAAGTGCTACCAAGACGTATATTAGTTAAATTATTTTAATTCTTACCATTTGTGAACATTGTTACATATTGGTTAAATTATTTTTATGTATTTGGTTCAGCATATTTAGGGAATATTTTCTTTAGACTATTATAAGTTAAAATTAGTAATAATATTATACCAGTTACATTGCTTAACAATAAGTGGTATAATATCTTAGTGTCAATTTATATCTTAGTGTGTATTACCTTTTTTAAGTTATTGAGATAATGTTTTAATTTATACTCTCACTAGTTTATTACTTAATTAGGAATATTAAATATTTTATAATTGTTGGTAACAATTTATGTTTAGAAAGAATTTAGCCGAATGTTCTAGTGAAGTAAATGTCTTAAGATAAAAAGAAATTGTGGTTTTGTTTGTGTATTCCTACTTGTACATATGTGTATAGGTGGGCATTACAAACATCTTTACCTGATTGAATTCTTCTTCTTCTAGAGCTTCTTCATTTTGGTCAGCAACTTGAAATTCATCATCATCACTTTCATTTTCATGCCTAGGGTTTACTCCTCTTCTTCTATCTTCTTCTACAGTGTCCAATCTAAACTTCATTGTCCACATCATCTCGATCATCTCTTCCATTCTTCCAGCAACATTGGCCATAGTAGGCATCCTCCTTGGTGGCATCTCTTCCTAGGATCTAGTGCAACTAGCTCAATTCGGTGATTTGAATACAAGGTAGCAATTGCCTTGCAATCGGTGCTCTATTGACAAACACAAGTAAACTACCTCAGGTCGGCACTTTATTCACCACAAGATCTTCTGGAATGCCTTCACTTCCACAGGATTCACATCTTCACTTTAATACCACTTGGTGCAGTCATGGATGGAGGGTCCTAAGAAGGGACTATCTAAACCATGCAGCTAGAGTAAACACAATGGAAAAAATACAATATTAGAATGCAATGGAAGATTTGAATGCTCAAAATATCAGATAATCAAAATGCTTATGTGCCAGCAACATGCGGGCTACAATCAAAGGGTTCACAAGCCTACTTTCTAGGTTACAATAGAAATGAAAGATATGGCATTGAAGTCCCTTCTAGAAATAATCTATCTTCTAAAACTACTTAACTGGAGAACTCACTTCCTAATGCATCTAAGAGATACATATATATCATCTTCAAGCTCATAGGATCCTTTGCATTGGCCTTAAGAGGTTACAAACTTCAATGAATGATGTAACATGTAGATAACATGTAAGTCAGCCTACAACATATGGTAATGCTCCACAAATGAATGGAATTTGGTGTGGATCTCATGGAAGGTCTATCTGGTCTATATGTTTCGTGTATGATGTTCCATTTGGCTCTGCAAGTCACAGAAGTGCTCTGCAAAGCTTCTACTCTCAACTAATTGCATGAATGCTCTGCTCTATAAAAGATGATGATCTTCTGATAGCGATAACTTTCTGTAAACAAATTCAAATCTCTTGAAATTTTAGTATGATGTAGCTGACATAGCATAGAAGATAATTCTTGCTCCATGAGCTCTAATATGAAGATGCAGTAAAATGCAGTAAAATGCGGTAGAAAATATTGAACTGCAAATTACTGAACTGCAACTAAAATAAAAGAAAAGAAAAGAATGCAAATATTTTTGGTTGATGCAAGATTTATTTGCAACCTGGGATGCTCTTGCATCACTTAAACATAAATAAACATAAATATCATGCATACCACAACAGAGTGATTTACATGGGGAAAACCCTTTCGGGAGAAAAACCCCACACTCTAAAAGCCGCCCAATACATTATTCAAAAATCACAAAGATTATAGTATACTTGTAGAGAAAGCTTCTCACAAGATTATCACCACCAGAGATCCAGAGACAACACAACTACTATCAAACTCTCAAAATACATCACGATACCACAGCCGTAATACAACACCCTCATAAAATAGGGTTACTTTCTAGGACAAGACAAACCAACAAAATATCTACCATCAGATCTAAAACCTAATAATGAACAGTCCAAATTTACAATATATCATTAATTTAATGTATGTCAGCCATTTAGTCATTTTTGTTAACAAAAAATGTTAACACACATCCCACTCCACCCCATGCTCCCATTGTATATTACACCTATCGGTGTAACTAGGAAATATATATAAATATATATATCCTATCAATAATAAAACTTATATAATTGCAAGGTTGAGACACATTTTCCCAATAGGTAGAACAACCCTTCATGAAGTGGGGCCTTAATTTTATTAGATTCATTAATCCACCCTCCAATTTAGGACATAAATGGATACTAACAAAAATGGACTACATTACCAAATGGATAGAAGGTGTGGCATTGAAAGAAGCAAATGAAAACTCAGTCTTAACTTTTCATGAAGACTTGGTTGCAAGATTTGGTACTCCTGAATCCATTATTTCAGATAATGCATTGGATTTTGTAGGCACAAAAATAACTGATTGACATGTTAAAAATGATATATTTTTGAGTGTTTCATCCAACTATTACCCACAAGATAACGGACAAGATGAGTCTACCAATACAAATCTGATTAGGATCATCAAAAGAACAATAGAAGATAATTAGAGAACCTAGCATAGAAAATTGAAATTAGCCCCATGGGCTGATAGAATAACCCCTAAGAGGTCTATAGGTAATTCACCCTATGTGCTTTTGTATGGAAAAGAGGCAAGGCTTCCTATTTCAGTTGAACTACCAACACTTAGCCTCATAAAAGAGCTGGAAATGATGGAGGAAGAGCTAATAGAAATCAAACTTGTCGAGCTTATGGAATTGGAGGAAACAAGAAGGCAAGCAATGCAAAACTTGGAGTCACATCAAACACAAATGAAGAAAACTTTTGATAGGAAGGCAGTCCCTAGAGTCTTCAATGAAGGAGATGTGATTCTCAAATGGGATGAATTGAAGAGCAGGCCTAGAAAGCACACTAAGTTTGATGCCATGTGGAGTGGTCCTTTTGTGATCGTAGGTTTCAACATGCATAATGCTTTCTAGCTATCTAAGATGGATGGAGAAGAACTACCAATCCCAGTAAATGTGATTCATCTCAAGCACTACTATTGAGGTGATGAGCTACACCTTGTAATATAGTGGGGTAGGTTTTTTGTGTCAAATAAGTGTTGTAGTACATTGTCTTGGTCTTTGTTTTCCTCCAAGTGCTAATGCATAGTTTGTTTGTCCTTCTAGAGGACTGTTGTTGTTGTTGTTCTTTTCTTAGTTGTTTGATCTTGTGTTGTTGTTGTTCCAAGGTTCTAACAGTTTTCTGAGTTGTTTCAGGTCTAAGTGACTCTATATCCCAATAGACATTTCATGGCAGCTAGTCTCCTAGTTTTAGTAGGCAAAACATCAACAAAACTCACCAAAAATATTAGTATATTTTGACATTTCATGTCAAAGCATGTATTACAAGGGTTTTTTTCAGACTGCTTCAAGAGTTAGTTGAGTCATTAAAAGTCTTTTATAGTCTTCAAAATCTCATTAGAAAGGTTTGAGATGGTTCCTTGGGTTCAAAAAAATAGTCAAAAGGCATCCATTGAGCTTTTTCCGCATCCAAAAAGCCTCCTCTCCACATATAGATACATGCATGAAGGATTTCACTAAACCAAAGTTTGAAAATAAGGAAGATTTCCACGTAAAAATAGCCTTAATCTCTCTAGAAAACCCATGTACCATGCATGGCGGGAAGTTTCATGTTTTATAAAGTGTCCCTATCTTGTTTTTGTGTTTTGGAAGTCAAGTTAGGTCGAGGAGGTTGAGTTAGGTTAGGTTTTGGGTTAATTCTGAGTCTATTAGGGTGTTTTGTGAAGTTTTATGGTTTTTTGTGATTAACCCTACAGTTTCATGAAGAGAATATGTTGAAAGGTCAAGCTAAGAAGATTTTTAAGATAGAGATCCTGAACATTGCAGAGTTTCTGAATAGTGTAGAATTCAAACACAAGAGGGATCACATAGTAGAAGTAATGAAAGATACAAGGATCTCTAGAGTGTTAAGTCACTGCATACACTACTCTATGACAATAGGAATAGTTTAAATGTGTGTTAGACATCCATGTAGATCACTGAACAAAGTATATGTGATGTAACCAAACTTCACAAAATAAAATTCAACACTCTTATTACAAAAGAATACCCACAAAACTCAAAACTATTTTTAAATTTCTTCTCATTCCATTCCATCCTGCTACAACTAAAAAAAATACCAAGTTTATACAAAATGAAAATTACCATTTGTGGCAGATTTTAACAACTTTCTAAAATTGCCATTTTTAGTAACTTCGCATCCTTATCTGTATGACCATGAAAGTTTCCAAATATTTGAAACTTACTAAAAGATGACTAATTGTCAACTTTCTAATCTAATTACAAGTAAAGTTTGAAAATAAATTAGAAAAAATAGCTTTGAAAATCCTGAAAAAAACATTAAAACCTCATTATGAGTCCCTAGATGATCGGATAAGCTCCCGAAAAAGTGTCAAAACAGTGACCTGCCAAATTTACCAATTCAATGGGATTTTTACTAAACTCTTCAAGATGCATCTTCCCACCAAATTTCAGCTCCAACAAACCTCCGAGTCAAAAGTTATGACCTTCAGAAGTTCCTGGATCATTCTCCTCTGGTTGAAAAAAATGTAGCTCCTGCAAGTTGTTTTCCTGGAACTTGTGCCACTTGTCTAGATCTAGCTTCTTCACTTCCCATTCTAGAATCCATGTATTAGCTACTTGTGTTAGACCTTTCGACTATACCCTATACTTGATGTATTGACCCTGTCGAGTGTCTATGGTCTGCTTGTCCAGAATCTATGCAATCTTTTCCCTTTTCTTTCTTGGAACCTATTGTTTCTAGTCTACTATAGCCTCACCTTCATCATCATGATAGTCACCATGAAAATCATATAAATCAGAAACATTAAATATAGGAGAAATGTCTAACTGCTTGGTAAATCTACCTCATAAGCATTGTCATTGATTTCTTTATAATCCTAGAAGGGCCAATTTTCTTGTATTTTAGGTTGTTGTAAGTTCAAATGGGAAACCTCTCTCTTCTTAGATAAACCATCATTAAATCACCTTTAGTGAATACTAGATGTCTTCTACCAGCATCTATTGTAGTTTTATACTTTTCATTACTTTCTCGGAGCTTCTGCCTCACCTCTTTCTGTAATTGTTGAATATGTTTTGTATATGCTTCTCCATCATCACTAATCCTATCTCCAATTGATAGCTGCACCAAATTTAAAACACCCTTAGGATTCCTACCATAAACAATGTGAAATGGTAATTTACCTATTGATCGATTGACTAAACTATTATAGGAAAATTCAGCTTGTGGTAGAGCCAAGTCCCACTGTCTGAGTTTCTCTCCAATGATGCATCTTAGCAGGTTTCCCAAACTCTGATTTACAACCTCTGTTTGCCCATCTATTTGGGGGTAATAAGCACTGCTAAACTAGAGCTTGGTTCCCATATTCTTCGATAGGGTCCTCCAAAAATGACTAAGAAACTTGGTATCCCTATCAGATGTGATAATTTGTGGAACACCATGCAATCTAACAATTTCTTTGAAAAATAATTCTGCCACCCTAGTTCCATCACTAGTCTTCTTACAGGCAATAAAATGAGCCATCTTAGAGAACCTATCAACAACAACAAAAATGGAATCATTACCTCATTGTGTGTTTGGTAGTCCTAACACAAACTCCATGCTTAAATCAGTCCATGGTTCAGTAGGTACTGGTAATGGCATATACAACCCTGTATTTTGTGAACATCCTTTAGCCATTTGACAAATTCTACACTTTGTCACATATCTTGTTATGTCTCTTTTCATCTTTTGACAGTAGTATTTATCTTCTACCAGAGCTATGGTCTTATCCTTGCCAAAATGTCTAGCTAACCCACTTCTATGAAGCTCTCTTATAATATTCACTCTCATGGACCCAACTAGAATACATAATTGCTTTCCTTTAAAGAGATAATCATCTTGCATAAGATATTCAACTTGAATGTGGTCCATGCTGCCCACTACTAGGGTTTTCAACTATTCCACAATCGCCCAAAAATCATTGTCAGATTTATATAGATCTTCGATGGCATCAAAGACAATCACCTCATTTTCCATTGTTGTCAATAGTGTAACACGCCTACTTAAAGCATCTACAACCTAGTTCTATTTTCCTAACTTGTGATTGACAACAAAGTTGTAGCCTTGTAAGAAAGAGACCCATTTTGCATGCCTACTTGTTGATTGGTTTGTGATGTCAGTCACAACCAAGCACACAAAATAGAAGTCACACAACAACCCTTATTTATCCTGAAAGATAGGATGAATTCCAAGAATTTGTGATCCCAAGTCCCCGTCGATTAGTTCATAATCTGCTGACGTTACTCTATGGTTGATGTGTATTGTTGTTTTCCATTTTAGGGCCTTACGTAGATTGTTAGATTCTGTTTCTGCAACTATGTTATACATGGAAGTTACTCTACACAACATATATCTCCAAATGATGTGTCTAAGTTGATATTTGCATGAGTTCTACCCTTATTTGTGATTCTCTGCATGACATTTTCAATACTACATGCATTTAGCTCAAAATATGCTAATGATATTCAGTTGTATTCGAGATGTCAGTATATTTTTCTATTCTGCTTCTGATTTATCATGATGTGCAGTTATGAAAGTGATTTCAATGAAATTAAAATGAGAAAAAGGGTTAGAGAGTGAGATTCCTAAAATTACTTGACTGAGATCATTGATACACATACATGTTCCCATATAGCAATGGAGAGAAGAAAACTAAAATCATACTTCACCAGGACAGTCCACAAATCTGCATGATTCAGTGCAAATCTTCAGGGGAAAAGTTGACAACAACATGCAATGAAATGAAAGCCCTTCTATAGAACACAACATTCACCAGTACATATCCAGAAATCAACTTGAAGACTACTTAAGGTTTACAATCAGGGTATAGTCTGAAACTTCATCTCCATACAATATGTTCATAAAATAGGTACATTTACAATGATCTGAGGAAGGGACCTTGATTATTTCAACAATCCAGTCCTCACTAGTCTCAGTATTCCGATCTCTCCTAAAACTATTACAGGTCTAATTTTATTGTATGATTGACCTCCTCCTCCTTTTTTGTATAGTACAGTGGCTCAATATATATATCTCTAGTTTTTTTTAAATCTGGCACCCAAAAAACCCTAGGAGATCAACGGTCAGCATCTTGAAATGCAGTATCCAATGGTGAGAAATGAATCCTACCAAGAATTTGAGCAGCATACCCAGATAGGGCGCCGCTCCTTTAATAATGTTTCCATCAGCAAACTCCCCTGCATTGAAAGCTTCATCACCTTCCTCTGGTGTGTTTGGCCTCTGAGGATCTGGCCCACCACCTAGGATGTCATCGTTATTTAAAACCCTGCCTTTGCGTTCACTTGCACACCATTACTGTGTCAGCAACTCTGCTTCTTCCCAGCTACTCCAACAATCTGTAATAAACAAGCAGGAATTAGCACCATCGTTTAATAAATCAGTAGGAAAAATGAACATCTACATTAAATTAGGCTCCAAATGCATAAACACAACCATCAGGCCCAAAGACCATCGAAAATGCACATCAAAGTGCCTATACAGCATTAAAACCAGTTGGGTCAACCATCGTTGACCAAAAACACGCATTTGGGCTCCAAAAATGGAATAAAAAATCTATCACTCCAATTTCCCACTCATTTTCCTTGTTTAAATCTTTGTATATCTGATATATAATCCGGACGTGATACAACGAATTAATCAAACTTAATCCTTCGTTGAGACCCGTCTTATATACTCCTTGCAATGTAGTAATATGCAAGGCATGAAATATACAAGGACCTTTCGTTATTGCATAACCATTTCAAGTCCACCCCTTGTATATAACCCTTGTATCTTCCGATATACATCTAGGTTTGATACAAGGATTAAATCAGTTTGACTTTCTCTTCGATTCCGCTTTGTATAAGCGTAATGTATATTGGCTTGTATATAAGAATATACAAGCCCGATATACATTGAATTAACTCTACTTTAAAACTTTTCAAATCCGCGCTTGCATGTATATTATTCTTGTGTGCGCTAATATGCAAGCCAGAACATATACAAGGATTTTCTCTTTTTTTAATAAGTCCGTCGGGTCCGCCCAATGTATAATTACGTTGTATGCTCAGCAATATATATTGTGATATACATTATGGACGTGATGCATTGGCTCAATCAGATTTCAATCTTTTTAATTCCGCAGCCTGTATGCTTCCTTTGTATATTTTGTTTGTATATTGAAACATACAAACGCAAAATATACAAGCATTTATCTCTGTTTCATAACTTTTCAATTTCGTGGCTTGTACATTTCGTGATGCATCTTGGCTTGTACATATTGAAATATACAAAATGCAAACATACAATGAATTAACCTCTTTTAACTTTCTGTTGTGTCTGCGGTATGTATATTTCCATTGTATCCTTTAGACATACATCTCGGGCTCGATACAAGCATTAAATCAGGTTTGATTTTCCTTTTGGATTCTGGCTTGTATGTGTGCGAAGTATGTTTGAAAATATACAAGCCAGAATCTATACAATGAATTAACTCCTTCTCGTAACCCCTTGGATTCCATGCGATGCGTATTTTGTTGTATGTCATAGTGTATGTATGAAATATACATTGCGCCAAATATACAATGAATTAACGTTATTCTATAGCCATTTCAATTCCGCCCCTTGTATATTTCGATGTACGTTTACTTTGAATGTTTAAATATACAAGTCCAAAATGTACAAGGAATTAATCAATTTTCATAACTCTCTTCGGGTCCGCCGAATGCACAAAGTGTTTGTATCTTGGTAGTGTATGTAAGATATATACATCACGGATACATGCAATGAATTAACCAATTTTAATAAACTTCAAGTCCACGCAATGTATATTTGCAATGCATACCACTGAAATATACAAGCCTGCTAAGATACAATGATTTAACACCGTTTAATAACCTTTTCGGGTCCACCATGTATGAAGTGCCTTGTATATTTTACCTGCCAAACATACAAACATGAGATACAAAGCAGATTTAAAACATCAACTTATTTTAACCTAAAACCACTTTGGGTCCATCTTGTATGTGTGCATAAACCTTTATTAAAATGCATACAAGGAAAAAGACATACAAGCGGCCTTGTATATGAACCTGAATGCAAAAGTGACTAAATACAAAAGCAAAACCCTTTGCATATACAAACGACCCTATATATGCAAAGCAATACACAAACCTGAATGTACATTTTACCAAAATGATCATAACTTATAAAATATGGCAAATTTTAAGATGGTTCAAAAAGCAATCCTAGCTCATTTTTGACAAGGAATCCAACCATACTATGCACTGGTACCAAAATGCATTTCTTCTCCATTTTTAACAAGGTTTGCAATTTTAACCCCCCTTTTCCCTTTACCACCAAGCAAAACAAAACACACAAAAGAAAAAAAGCAAAGCCACAGCAAGGGTCCTCATTTTGTTAAGGAGTAAAATGGGGCGTGTTGTGAACATCACAACAACTAGCAACCAAACAAAACAATTAAATTCAAAGTACTAAGGAAACTAAGTGAAATAAATCCATAACTTCCAACTATCTTTCCTGCAAATTATTATCCAACTTAAGACCTAAGGTATTCAATAAGGGTGCATGAATTTTCATTTTCAATTTAAGTATGTGCATGTGATTAATAAGCCTCATCTTGAAGATCAGTTGAACAAACCAGTGACGGATATTAGACTACGTAGGTGAGGACATTCCCTCATAGCCAACTGGATAGAGCCTTTGTAGGAATACACAACACTGAGAGAGGGGGTGAATCAGTGTTGTTAACAATTTTAACACTTTTTACTCCTTTTGATTAATTTAATTTCACAGTTATAGAATTCTTTAGATAGAACAAAAACTATGCAAAGTATCAACACAAAAATTGACACAAGAAATTTCCCGAGTGGAAAACCCTCCTAGGGTATAAAAACCACTCAACTGCCTCACTGGCATATTGTACTTCTCTGCATGTCTCACTGACATTACAACATCAAAAATTCAATGAACAGTACAACTCAGGGGGTTTCCCTGTTTCAATAAGATCAATACCTTATTTCTCCTTTTTAAAAACAAACAAATGTATATTTTCTGTAATCAAACTTCAACTGTCATCATCATATTAAACATCATCTTCACAACAATCAATCAAATTTGATATTCAAAATATTTCATACCTCTATCTCTGCAAATCAATCTCAAAACAACTCAATTCATACTTTTCAATTTCATAGACTCTTTCACTGCAATACTGAAAAATTTAACCTTCTCCAAAATTATTTTTCAAAGCTTTAGCCTTCTCTGAGGAAATATTGTTCTGCTCTGATCATAAAAAAAAACTCCAACCTTGATTGCACAATCACACCTCCAAAACTAAACAAATCTTACTATCCAAGAAGATGTCTCTTCATGTCAAAATATACCTGCAATTAATAACAAAATACATCTTGCAACTAATTATCCCATGCTCTGAAAAACATTCTCACACTCTTCAAGATCATCTCTTATCTGCTTAAAAACTAATACCTGCCATTCAAAATCTCTCTTTATACAAAATGAACTTCCATAATTCAATATCTTCAAATCCGTTCAACTTCCAACACCATATTTTTATCTCATTCATATCACATTCTCAAAAAAAAAAACTAAAACAACATCTTTCATATTCTGTTTCGTAGGAAACCTTCCAAATTTCACTCTTACTCTTACCAAAAAAATCTAACTTGAGTGCCTCTTCATCTTCGGTGAAAGACATGAAAATAGCATGCTTTTATGCCTTTTAGGAACACAGTGGTCATCAAATTTAACAAGTCTAACTTACCGTTTGAAGATACCTTCTAATTTAAACATGATCCTCTGATCTGCAGTGCCCGCCATTTGAGTTTTAAATAATGGTCGTTGGATTTAAGACCTTTTAGAACGATTTGTGTCCACCGCTTCCACTAGGGCATCGGGTTTAATAAGACCGACCACTCAATGACTAAAGCTACCTTCAATTGGTCATCATTTGGATAGAACCTGCTATCGCTGGTCACTGAAAAATATAACAAAAAGTGCAATATTGATGACAGGCAGTATGGTTAGGAAGATAAGTGTTGAGCACAATTTTTTAAGACTTGTTAAGTGTTAAGCAAACACAATTACCACTTCAAATACTCTAAACCTCAACATATCTTTAGCACAGAATTGTAAACCATACTTCATCAGATCTGTAAAATGTGATTCCACTGTCATGAAGCCAATTGGATGAAGTTAATATGATGCATATTAACTCTTGTCAAATGATACAAGCCCAAGAACCTTGCCCTGATTCGATACTGATAATATGCAATGAATGCCACTGATCAATATGACAAATCATCATATGAGATGCAACATATGACTAGGACAAATGAAATTTAAGATTAAGCAATTGTAGTCCACTGAAATGACCAAGTCACAACAACTTCACTCAAGATCAAAACTGAGAGATCACTACCACACTAACCCACTGAAAGATCAAAACTGAGATATCACTACCACACTACCCCACTAAAAGATCAAAACTGAGATATCTGAAAACCATGTCACTGGTGTCACTATCATTTTTGGCATCAATGAAAAGACAATATGTTCAATAGTGCTACAAAACTCCCCCTTTGTCTTTGACATTGATGGCAAAACCATTGCTTATTTCTCCCCCTTTTTGACATAGAATGTCAAAGGCAAAAAAAATACCACAACCAAGAGAGTCCTGTTCTTGTAAATGCAATCCTCTGTCATAAAAAAATTGTCAAAACCAACACTTTACTTCACACTGATCAAATGCACAATACTGTAACATTGCCAACCACAAAAAATATGTACAAAAACTATATACAGACTATGTACAAATGAGATTCAAGACATCAAAATGATCTAGAAGACAACTCCCCCTGAATCTAATATCTCTGTAACCTATTGAAGAGAGACAAGAGACAAAACTCCTAATCTCTATCTCAGAGTTTCAAATGTCTCCTTTGGCAAAGGCTTTGTGAAGATGTCAGCCAATTGATCACTTGTATGCACATATTCCAAGGCAACTTCATTTTTAGTCACCTTTTCCCTTAGAAAATGATATCTGATAGCAATGTGCTTAGTTCTTGAATGCATTATAGGATTCTTTGACATATTGATAGAACTTGTGTTATCATAAAGAATAGACACAGGCTTTTTAACCTCAACCTTAATATCAAGAAGTGATTGTACCATCCAAAGTACCTGTGTACAACATGAAGAAGCAGCAATGTACTCAGCTTCAGCTATAGATAGAAAAACACAATCTTGTTTCCTACTATGCCATGCAACCAATCTGCCCCCCAGAAAGAAAGCTTCCCCACTTGTACTTTTTCTGTCATCAGGACACCCAGCCCAATCTGCATCTGTATAGGCAAGAAGTGTAAAATCATTGTGTCTAGGATACCATAAACCAAAATCAAGTGTACCCTTAATATATCTAAAAATTCTCTTAACAGCATTCAAGTGTGATTGTTTAGGACAAGCTTGAAATCTTGCAACCAAACAAATAGCCTACATAATATCAGGCCTAGAAGCAGTGAGATATAAAAGACTCCCAATCATAGATCTATATAGAGACTATTCTACTTCAGGTGATTCATCATTTTTACTTAGCTTATGCCCTGACTCCATAGGAGTACCCAAAGGTTTGCAATCATCCATTTGAAATCTCTTTAACATCTCTTTGGCATATTTATTTTGTGAGATAAATATTCCCTTTTCAAGCTAAGATACCTGAAGACCAAGAAAGAAAGACAATTCTCCCAACATAGACATTTCAAATTTTGACTTCATGATGTTAGGAAATGAATGACTCATATCATCATTGTTACTACCAAAAATGATATAATCAACATAAATTTCAACAACCAGAATATCCTCACCTTTGATTAGATAGTACAGATTACTGTCCACACCTCCTTTTTGTGAACCCTTGTTCCTGCAGAAACTTATCTAGTCTATAATACCAAGCCCTTGGAGCTTGCTTTAAACCATATAAGGCCTTTTTCAACCTATAAACATGATCTGAATTATCTTTATTCACAAAACCTTTTGGTTGTTCCATGTAAACTTCTTCTTCAAGATCTCCATTTAGAAATGCTAATTTTACATCCATTTGGTAAACTTTGAAATTTTTATAAACTGAAAAAGCTAAAAACATTCTTATAGCTTCTAATCTAGCAACAGGAGTAAATGTTTCTTCAAAGTCAATTCCTTCAATTTGTGAATACCCTTTGCAAACCAATCTAGCTTTGTTTCTAACAACTTTACCTTTATCATCAAGCTTATTTCTAAAAACCCATTTAGATCCAATGACATTCTTACCTTCTGGTCTTGGAACAAGTTCCCATGTTTTGTTCTTTTCTATTTGGCTTAACTCCTCTTCCATGGCTTTAATCTAGGCTTCATCTTTGCTGGCCTCAACATAACTTTTAGGTTCCATTTCAGATATCAAGCACACATGTGCTTGATTATGTGCAGCTGCAAGCTTTCTTCTAGTTACCACACCACTGTCCTTGTCCCCAATGATCAACTCATGAGGATGATCTCTTTGATATGCCTTTGAAGGAGACTTTGTCTTAACATCAACAGATTTTTCAGGATCTTCTTCCTTTTGTGAATGATGATCATCTTCCTTGTCATGAATCAACTGCATACAAGGCTGCAAATCCTCATCCACCTTAACATTAGTACTTTCAATTATTCTTTTGAGCCTATTGTTAAAGCACTTATATGCTTTGCTATGTGTAGAATAACCAAGAAATATGCCTTCATCACATCTAGACTCAAAACCACATAAGCTATCATTATCTTTCTTGATGTAACACTTACTTCCAAAAATTTTAAAGTAACTAACATTAGCTGACTTACCATGCCAAAGTTCATAAGGAGTATAATTTGACTTTACCCTTAATTGAACTTTGTTTAAAGTATATACAACTGTATGAACAGCTTCTCTCTAATAGACATTAGGCAGATTTGCATCATGTAGTAAGGTTCTTGCCATTTCTTTTATAGTCCTATTTTTCCTTTCAGCTACTCCATTTTGCTGTGGAGTTCTAGGAGTGGAGAATTGCCTTCTTATCCCATGTTTTTCACAATACTCCTCAAATTCCTTTGAAGTATATTCTCCTCCATTGTCTAACCTTAAACATTTTAGCTTGAAATCAGATTCCTTTTCAACCATCTTTTTAAAGATTTTGAATCTATCAAATGCCTCTGATTTATGCCTTAAGAATGTTACCCATGTCATTCTTGAAAAATCATCAATGAAAATCATAAAATATTTTTCTCCTCCCAAAGCTTTAGTCCTTGTAGGACCACACAAATCTGAATGTACTAGCTGCAGAGGTTTTGAAGTACAATACTCCTTAGGCTTGAAACTAACTTTGGTTTGCTTACCCAGCTGACACTCTTTGCATATAGTATTACTTGGTTTTGAAATATGAGGCATATTTCTGACATTGTGATTCCTACTAATTCTCACAAGATTGTCAAAATTCACATGACCAAGTCTTCTATGCCACAACCAGCTTTCCTCAATTTGACCCATGAAATAGATATGGCTATCAACACTTTTAGTTTCAGAGTTATAAAGATTCTAGATGTTACCACTAGTCCTTAGACCTACTGCAATAACTTTACCTAATTTCTTTTTGATCTCACATCCATGTGCATCAAAAACCACATTAAAACCATTGTCACATATTTGACTAACACTTAACAAGTTGTGCTTCAGTCCTTCTACAAAATACACATCATGTAGTGGTGTTTCATCATCAAGAAAAATTGTACCTTTGCCTTTGATCATAATGCAATCATTATTTCCAAACATAACAGAGCCTTCATTAATGTCTTCAAACTTAACAAATTTTTCTTTGTCTCCTATCATGTGGTTGGAATAGCCACTGTCAATCACCCACTGTTCCTTCTTTTTGGCATGAAAAGCAGCTTGTGCAATCATAACATCAAGGCTCTTATTGATTACCTTAGGCTTCCAAACAAGCAACTTCTTTTCAGAACTTAAAGAAGACAAACCTGAAACAGTATTCCTTGCAATTTGCTGCATTTGCAAAGAAGGTCGACAAAATTTGGCAATATGCCCAAAATTTTTACAATTGTGACACTTTAAACTTCTTAAAAACATGAATGGGTTCCTTGGAAATAAATGCATTTCTCTTCTGACTCCAAATCTGCATTCACTAGCTTTATGTCCAAACCTGTTGCAACAAAAACAATATCCAGTAAAGTGAGCATTATACCTGAAAGTATCACTCTTGTTGTAGTTTGTTGTCCTTATGATTGATTTGCCATTTGTACTAGCCTTTTGAGAACATTGTCCCTCTTCAAATCCAAGACCTGATTTATCTTTGAATCCTTTTTGTCTATCAAGAAGATCATCAAGTTTATCACTACTTCTGCACATATCAAGTCTTCTTCTCAGATCAACAATTTCAGCTTCAAGTGTATGACATTCCTTGTCCTTATTATTCAACTCTTTGTCTTTATCATCAATAATTCTCTTACTTTCTTCAAGAGAAAGAATTAGATCAATAATCTGTTTCTCATAACAAGTTAATTTATCAATCATGATATCATTTTCCTTTTAAAACTGACTTCTTTGTGCAATGATTTCCCTTTTAAGTTTCTTGACTTGAATTAATGCACACTTCAATTTTCCTTCAAAGTCAATAACAGCTTCACAACTATTTGATTGTTCCTCACATTTTTCATTTTGAACTTCATTTAGAATAGCCATAAATAAAGTCTATGCATTTTCATCAAGAAAATCATCTGAATCACTTTCAGTCATATCAACATTTTTGATGAACAAACTTTTTTTCTTTCTGAAATTATTTTTCCTTCTAGAAACAAACTATTTCTTTTTGAATTGCTTCTTGTATTCATCTTCATCACTGTCTAGGTCTTTGTAAGGACACTGAGCTGCATAGTGTCCAATCTTTCCACATTCAAAACATTTGAATGGAAGTTTACCTTTGTACTTACCAACAGATCCCTTCTTCAACTTGCTTGCAAGAGATATTTCTTGATCATCATCCAATTCTTCTAAATCAGAAATCTCTTTTTCTTTTCTGACAGATTTGAAAGCAGCTTCTTTGCTTGAAGGTATGTCATTACTAATTCTCATCTCATAAGCTGTGAAAGTGCCATGAAGTTCATCAAAGGTAACTTTGCTTAAGTCTCTTTCTTCAACTGCAGACACTTAAGATTTAAAGTCCTTAAGACTTTTGTAACAACTGTCTTCTCTTCCAGTGTATCACCAAGTCCTCTTATAGCATTTACAATTTCTTGAACTCTTAGAAGATATTCTGCCACTTTCTCATCATCACTCATCTTGAGACTTTCAAATTTGGCTCTGTAGGATTGCAGTTTTGCTTCTTTGATTTTATCATCTCCTTGATAAATATTAGACAGCTTGTCCCATATTTCCTTGGTTGTTTTACACTCCATGATTTTGACAAGTATGTCATTGGTAAGACCATAGCATAATGCATTTTTAGCCTTAGCATTATTTTCATATGCCTTTTTTTCATCAGCTGTGCTAGGAGGATTTGTAGCAGTATATGCAGTAATAATGGCAACATACACATCATACCCCAGAGATGACAAATATGACTCCATCCTAAATTTCCAAAAAGCATAGTTAGAACCATCAAACACAAGTGCTTTGTAATTTGAGTAACCTTCTTGACTTGCCATGATAAGTATTCCAGAAATATGATCTACCCAAGCTGATTAAGCTTTGACAGGGTACCAGGCTTTGATACCAATTGTAGGAATACACAACACTGAGAGGGGGGGTGAATCAGTGTTGTTAACAATTTTAACACTTTTTACTCCTTTTGATTAATTTAATTTCACAGTTATAGAATTCTTTAGATAGAACAAAAACTATGCAGAGTATCAACACAAAAATTTGACACAAGAAATTTCCCGAGTGGAAAACCCTCCTGGGGTATAAAAACCACTCAACTGCCTCACCGGCTTAACAAAATTTCAGATTACAACTGTCTCACTAACTTTACAATTTTGCCTCACTGGCATATTGTACTTCTCTGCATGTCTCACTGACATTACAACATAAAAAATTCAATGAACAGTACAACTCAGGGGGTTTCCCTGTTCCAATAAGATCAATACCTTATTTCTCCTTTTCAAAAACAAACAAATGTATATTTTCTGTAATCAAACTTCAATTGTCATCATCATATTAAACATCATCTTCACAACAATCAATCAAATTTGATCTTCAAAATATTTCATACCTCTATCTCTGCAAATCAATCTCAAAACAACTCAATTCATACTTTTCAATTTCATAGACTCTTTCACTGCAATACTGAAAAATTTAACCTTCTCCAAAATTATTTTTGAAAGCTTTAGCCTTCTCTGAGGAAATATTGTTCTGCTCTAATCATAAAAAAAAAACTCCAACCTTGATCGCACAATCACACCTCCAAAACTAAACAAATCTTACTATCCAAGAAGATGTCTCTTCATGTCAAAATATACCTGTAATTAATAACAAAATACATCTTGCAACTAATTATCCCATGCTCTAAAAAACTTTCTCACACTCTTCAAGATCATCTCTTATCTGCTTAAAAACTAATACCTGCCATTCAAAATCTCTCTTTATACAAAATGAACTTTCATCATTCAATATCTTCAAATCGGTTCAACTTCCAACACCATATTTTTATCTCATTCATATCACATTCTCAAAAAATAAAACTAAAACAACATCTTTCATATTCTGTTTCATAGGAAACCTTCCAAATTTCACTCTTACTCTTACCAAAAAAATCTAACTTGAGTGCCTTTTCATCTTCGGTGAAAGACATGAAAATAGCATGCTTTTATGCCTTTTAGGAACACAGTGGTCATCAAATTTAACAAGTCTAACTTACCATTTGAAGATACCTTCTAATTTAAACATGATCCTCTGATCTGCGGTGCCCGCCATTTGAATTTTAAATAATGGTCATTGGAATTAAGACCTTTTAGAATGACTTGTGTCCACCGCTTCTGCTAGGGCATCGGGTTTAATGAGACCGACCACTCAACGACTAAAGCTACCTTCAACCGGTCATCATTTGGATAGAACCTATTGTCGCCGGTCACTGAAAAATATAACAAAAAGTGTAATATTGATGACGGGCAGTATGGTTAGGAAAGATAAGTGTTGAGCACAATTTTTTAAGACTTGTTAAGTGTTAAGCAAACACAATTACCACTTCAAATACTCTAAACCTCAACATATCTTTAGCACAAGATTGTAAACCATACTTCATCATATCTGTAAAATGTGATGCCACTGTCATGAAGCCAATTGGATGAAGTTAATATGATGCATATTAACTCTTGTCAAATGATACAAGCCCAAGAACCTTGCCCTGATTCAATACTGATAATATGCAATGAATGCCACTGATCAATATGACAAATCATCATATGAGATGCAACATATGACTAGGACAAATGAAGTTTAAGATTAAGCAATTGTAGTCCACTGAAATGACCAAGTCACAACAACTTCACTCAAGATCAAAACTGAGAGATCACTACCACACTAACCCACTGAAAGATCAAAACTGATATATCACTACCACATTAACCCACTGAAAGATCAAAACTGAGATATCCGAAAACCATGTCACTGGAGTCACTATCATTTTTGGCATCAATGAAAAGACAATATGTTCAATAGTGCTACAGCCTTGCTGCCAACGAGCGTCCATAGCCCCGGTAGAGTTACTTAGATGGCTTAATCTGGATTTTTAGTATAATCCATTTTATTTATATATTTTTTTTTATATTTTCTAATTTTTGAAAGAGCTTTCAGAAGATATTGCAGTTGTAACTTCATGATGCAAGGAGTGAACACTTGCTAAAATTAAGCTAAGAATTGTAATGGTAGCAAGGGTGACCGTGGATTTTTCACCTAATATCTACACTGGTAGGTTCAACAAACCCAAGGATTTTAGGTGTGTCATCGTGAGAAACCTTCCTTGAATTCTCAATCACTATTATTGAATACTAAATTTTAGAAGCTAAATAACTCTCTACATTCATGACAGTCACAACAAGTTATGTATAAATTGCAAATAATTAACCTGAATATTCTGAATTTTATATTGTTTTCAATGGTTGTTAGCTTGTTCCTTAATACTCTATGTCAAAAGAAAGATCCCTGCTGAGGAAACAAAGCAACCAGAACAAAACAAGCAAAACAAAGCCACTATACAAACAACTATACAAAGAAAGTACACTATGATACACATGACTGTCATGATGCAATCCTCAAGCCTGAAAATAGTGTTTGAGGAACTGTCTATTAACTGGTAATGGAACACCCTCACCTATTAAGGACTTGAGCCTATAGGTGCTGTCTCCTAGGATTTTAGAAATTTGAAAGGGGCCTATCCAGAGTTTGTCAAATTTACCATGATCACCCTTCCTTTCATGTGCTTTGTCCCACATCAGGACTAGATCTGAGATCCTAAAAGCCTTGATTCTAGCCCTTTTGTCAAACCAACGCTTGAAAACAGCCTGATGTTTAGCAAATTGGTCAATTGCTACACTTCTTTTTTCCTCTAGGTGCATTAGTTGTAGCAATCTAACTTCCTGTTTATTATCTATGCCTAGGTACTCTTGTACAAACTGTAGCATAGGAATCTTTAAGTTGACAGGGAGGATGGGATCCACCCCATATACTAAGTGAAAAGGTGAATTTCCTAATGTAGCTTTATTCCTGGTTCTATCTACCCACAAGGCATATTTCAATAGAGTGTTCCATTCCCTTGGGTTCCTATCTATCAGCTTTTTTATGATGTTCAATAGGTTCTTGTTTGTGGATTTTGCTAATCCATTCCCTTGGGGGTAGTAATTTGAGGAGAATTTTAAAATGACCCCATGATCGAAAGCCCAACTCGATAATTTAATTGAAGCAAAAGCAGGCCCTTTATCACATACTAAAGCATATGGAACTCCATACCTGGTCACTATATTGGTTTCCAAAAACCTAATAACATCCTCAGCATTGCATGTCCTACTACTGACAACCTCAGTCCACCTGGTACAGTAATTAGTAATAGTTAAAACATACTTGTGGCCTAAGGATGAGGGAGGATTGATGGGTCCTATGAAGTCCATTCCCCATTGAGCAAAGGGGCACATCTCCATCACTGGCTACAAAGGTTGAGCAGCATATTTCTCTCTATTGGCAACAACCTGACACATATGACAGCATTTGATGTGTCCAACTATATCCTTGAAAATTGTGGGCCAATAATACCCTACCTGAGGATAGCATGAGTGGTGGCTAAGGACGACCCATGTGCAGTTCCAAATTTATCATGTAATTATGTTAGCACCTTATCTACTTTTGATCTTTCTAAGCATCTTAGGTATATCCCCTCATAGTTTTTCTTGAAAAGGACTCCTTTTAACATAAATTTTAGTGACCTTATCTTCAGGGCTCTCCTTTGTGAGGCCTACAGTCTTGAGGGACATCTCCCAGTGGTCAGGATGTGCCTAATGTTTGAGTACCATCCTCCGTCATCTTTTGCATTTACGACATACTACTGGCTCAGGCTACTAGGAGCACCTACCTGACAGCTGGCCTTCATGAGGCAGTTAGTTAGTTTGAGTCTTGTTTATGTTTTCAAGAAGGTCTGATAAGACCAAATGCATGTAATAAGGTCATGCTGATCATGATAAGATCATGCTAACCATGCTTTTCTATTTTTAGTTATTTTGTTAGAACAGCTGTCATGCTGTAGGACCGATTGGATCTCCCAACCGCCTGGAGATTTCCCAGCCGCTTGGAGTCGGGTCAGTAGTACTCGCAGGAAAATCTATTTAAGCATGAGGATCGGTTGACTGTAGATCATCGATCGATAGTATAGTATTGCATTGAGCAGAGGAGTTAGAGTGTGCTGTGTGAGAGACAGTATATTGTATTACATCTTTGAAATCAATAAAGATCTTGTTTTCATTTTCTGTTTGATCTACTTTGTGTAATCGATCTGCGGTTTTGGTGGTTTCATGGATTCGCTGATCCATTCCACCGGTTGATTCGTCTGATCGGTGGAATGGTTATGTATAGTAGGTTAGGATTTAGTTTGTTTGTTCGCATGCAAGTGTGCAGGATTGCCGTCGAGAGGTGTTGAAGACCCTAGCATGGGCATGTGCTAGGTCGAGCTGAGAGAGTTTGGAAGATCACCCTGAGAGAGGATCAGGTCGTCCCTGGAGGATCGGCGAAGTGAAATTTTGCTAAGGTTGGAAGTTTGTTAAAACGGCATCATCAGGATATTTCTACAAATATCCTGTAGTCGCTTTGGACATCATCATCAGGATATACGTCATCAGGATATTTCAGAGCAGCAAGATATTGAGGAGCTGCAGGTGACGTCATCATCATCAGGATATACGTCATCAGGATATCGGGGTGACGTAAGCATCGAGGGGACGGTGCGAGGAGTTAAGGTTTGTCATCATCAGGATAAATGGGAAGAACCGGATGTTTGTTATCCTGCTGATGAACATGATGTTGAATATCATTATGCTGAAGATAGTGAAGGTCGAAGTTGTCGGTGAGATGAATAGTGGACGTCAGGAGGATGTTCGCGCTTGCTGAACATGATGATGCTGTTGATAATCGAATAAGGTGATGCTGTTGACATGCGAAAGGGCGAGGGCTTGTCATCAGGAGGATATCGGTCGGCACAGTAAATATGATGATGCTGACAGTGTTAAGCAAAATATGATGATGATGATGATGATGATGGGCTGCAGACATCCATGCTGTATGTTAAGGTTATAGTGTGGATGCCTCTGCATCATAGTGGTATCAGAGCTCAGCAAAAGGTCTGGGCTGTTGTGTGTTGTTTCTGTCACTAAAAGGGCAGAGGTAGAGTTGATTGTGTGTTGTGTGTTGAGTGAGAGGTTGATAAAATGCCTCCTAAAGGTAGTGGTACTGCAAGGGAATTGCAGGAGATGAAGGAGAAACATGCTAGAGAGATGAGAAAGATGAAGGAGCTTGCTGAAGCACTTCAAGCCAGGCTTGTAGCCCTAGAAAAGAACAAAAAGAGGGAAGTGGCAGACAGTGAGTCTGAAGAAGATGAAGATGCTGTAGAAGAGTATGAAGAGGTAGCTGAAGATCTGGATGCTGAAGACCAGAGATTGGCAAAACTGTTAAAGGCAGTGCAGAGTGATAAACCTAAGGTAAAGGTTGATGTTTCCAAGTATACTGGAAGTTTGAATGAAGATGAGTTGCTGGATTGGATTGCTGCACTTGATAATCACTTTGAATGTGAAGATGTTGCTGAGGATCAGAAGGTAAAGATTGCAAAGACCAAGTTAGGAGGTCATGCTTTGGTATGGTGGGATTATGTACAATCTGAGAGAAGGAAACAAGGGAAGTCAAAGATCACTTCATGGGATAAGATGGTAGCAAGGATAGAAGGTAAATTCTTGCCAAGGGATTATGAAATTCAGATGTTTAAGAAGCTGCAATTTTTAAGGCAGAAGGAAAGGGATGTGAAGGCATATACTAAGGAGTTTTATAAGTTGAGTATGAGATCTGGTCATCATGAGAATGAGGTAGAAAAGGTGGCTAGGTACTTGGCTGGTTTGAGATTTAACATACAGGATGAGTTAGTTTTAGCTAACCCTAAGAATGTGGAAGATTGTTATCAAATGGCAATCAGGATTGAAGAAAAGATGAATAGAGGACATGATAAGTCCATGAGAGGAAGAGGAAACAATATGAGGGGAAGAGGAGCAGCCCCTACACAAAAGCAAACCAATGAGGGTCAAGAAGACACTGGTAAAGGACAGGGACAGTCTAATTTCAGAGGTGGATGGAAAGGTAATAGAGGAAGATTTGGAGGTGGTAGAGGTTCTACTACATTTTCAGGCAAATGTTACACCTGTGGTGAGTTTGGTCATCCATCTTTCAAATGTCCAGAAAATAAGGGTTCATCATCCAGAAATGATAGCACTAATGATAAGAGAGTACAACTTGTACAAGAAGAGAAAGTAGAGCAAAGTGTGCAGAGTTCGAACACTTATCAAAGAGATAGGGAGCCTGACAATTATGCATATCCTGAGGAGGGAGAATCATTGATGCTAAGGAGAATTAGTTTGCAGGCATCAAAGGATATGATGTAAAGAAGAGCTCTTTTCAAGACCATATGCAAGAGCAACGGTAAGGTATGTAAGGTTGTCATTGATACTGGTTCAACAGACAACATGGTATCTCAGGAAATGGTGGATAAACTGAAGTTGGAAAGGATTCCACATCAACACCCTTACAAGGCATCTTGGGTGAGTGATAGTCAATCACTTTTTGTCTCTGAACAGGCATATGTGGATTTTCAGATTGGAGCATATCATGATAGGGTTTTGTGTGATATTTTGCCTATGGAATGTTGTCACCTACTGTTGGGTAGACCATGGCAATTTGACAGAAGGGTACTGTATGATGGGTATGCTAATACCTATACCATCAAGAAAGATGGGAAGACTATGAAGTTGATGCCATTGTAGGCAGATGCTGCAGCACAGGGGGCAGCCAAAATCATTTTGATGGGAAAGAAGGAGTATGTGCAGATGCCTAGAGGAGCAGGCATAAAGGCAGTTGAGGATACTACAGGGACATGAGTTGTTAAGGACAACAGGTTGAAGAAAGTTATAGTTTTGACTGATAGAGGTCAGTAGCAGGTGCAGAAACAGGTTTGCAAATAGCAACCAGTTGAGAGGAATGACAAGGATGTTGTCATAGTTGGGACTATTGTTTGTCCTATAAAGATTGAAAGGAAGCCAGAGTTGAACACTGCAGCAGTTCAAGAGGCAGTTCAGACAGAGGTTCTGGTCAGACAACTTGGCAAACACAGGGTATGTGAGAGAAAAGCCTACATTGATAGGCATGAGGATTTATTTGCAGGACAGAAGCAAGTTACAGTTCAGAAATCTGGGAGTAGCCAAGAGCCAGCAGAGGACAAAGCTGGAACAGTTCAGAATATTGCAAAGGCAAAGTGTAAAGGTGGAGGACTTCCACATACTAAACTCATGGGACATGAGTTCTTTTCTGTTGGGGAGTATGGTGCAGGAGCACCTACCTGACAGCTGGCCTTCATGAGGCAATTAGTTAGTTTGAGTCTTGTTTATGTTTTCAAGAAGGTCTGATAAGACCAAATGCATGTAATAAGGTCATGCTGATCATGATAAGATCATGCTGACCATGCTTTTCTATTTTTAGTTAGTTTGTTAGAACAGCTGTCGTGCTGTAGGACCGGTTGGATCTCCCAGCCGCCTGGAGATTTCCCAGCCACTTGGAGTCAGGTCAGTAGTACTCACAGGAAAATCTATTTAAGCATGAGGATCAGTTGACTGTAGATCATCGATCGATAGTATAGTATTGCATTGAGCAGAGGAGTTAGAGTGTGCTGTGTGAGAGACAGTATATTGTATTACATCTTTGAAATCAATAAAGATCCTGTTTTCATTTTCTGTTTGATCTCCTTTGTGTAATCGATCTGCGGTTTTGGTGGTTTCATGGATTCGCTGATCCATTCCACCGGTTGATTCGTCTGATTGGTGGAATGGTTATGTACAGTAGGTTAGGATTTAGTTTGTTTGTTCGCATGCAGGTGTGTAGGATCGCCGTCGAGAGGTGTTGAAGACCCTAGCATGGGCATGTGCTAGGTCGAGCTGAGAGAGTTTGGAAGATCACCCTGAGAGAGGATCGGGTCGTCCCTGGAGGATCGGCGAAGTGAAATTTCGCTAAGGTTGGAAGTTTGTTAAAACGGCATCATTAGGATATTTCTGCAAATATCCTGCAGTCGCTTTGGACATCGTCATCAGGATATACGTCATCAGGATATTTCGGAGCAGCAGGATATTGAGGAGCTGCAGGTGACGTCATCGTCATCAGGATATACGTCATCAGGATATCGGGGTGACGTAAGCATCGAGGGGACGGTGCGAGGAGTTAAGGTTTGTCATCATCAGGATAAATGGGAAGAACCGGATGTTCGTTATCCTACTGGTGAACATGATGTTGAATATCATGATGCTGAAGATAGTGAAGGTCGAAGTTGTCGGTGAGATGAATAGTGGACGTCAGGAGGATGTTCGCGCTTGCCGAACATGATGATGCTATCGATAATCGAATAAGGTGATGCTGTTGACATGCGAAAGGGCGAGGGCTTGTCATCAGGAGGATATCGGTCGGCACAGTAAATATGATGATGCTGACAGTGTTAAGCAAAATATGATGATGATGATGATGATGATGATGATGGGCTGCAGACATCCATGCTGTATGTTAAGGTTATAGTGTGGATGCCTCTGCATCACTAAGCATCTTAGGTATATCCCCTCATAGTTTTTCTTGAAAAGGACTCCTCCTTTTAACATAAATTTTAGTGACCTTATCTTCAGGGCTCTCCTTTGTGAGGCTTACAGTCTTGAGGGACATCTCCTAGTGGTCAGGATGTGCCTAATGTTTGAGTACCATCCTCCGTCATCTTTTGCATTTACGACATACTACTGGCTCAGGCTACTAGGATCAACCTTTGATATCATCTGGCTTAATGCCTACCCTCTTACCAGCTTCATAGGGGTAATGTCCATATCATACTCCTGGAGGATAGTGATCCATTTAGCCCTTTTCTCACCTGGTTCACTTTGCATTAGCAACATTTTCACTACTGCATCAGGTACAACAGCAATCACCTTACTTCTCAGGATGTAATGCCTGAACTTCTTGACTGCTCGAACCAAAGCAAGCGCATGTCTTTCAATGTCCATATACCTGAGCTCTATGTCTCTGAAAGGGTAGCTCATGAAGGCTATAGGCTTTTCTTCCTTTTCTTCATTTTTCTGTGTCAGTACTGCTACAGAGGTATGTTCTGAAGCAAATGAGTAGATGTAGAAGTCCTTGGTGTAATCTGGACTGATTAGGACTGGAGCATTTGATATGGCCTTTTTAATGTCTTCAAAAGCTGCTCTAGCTTCTGGGGTCCATTCAATTTTAGCGTCCTTCTTGAGCATGGCATTCAAGGGCCTGACTATCTCTGCAAAGCTAGTGATAAATTTCCTAACGAAATTAATCTTACCAAAGTAAGATTTGAGCTCCGTCTTGCTTCCAGGCAGTTGTATCTTCATGATGGATTTTATTCTATCAGGATCAATGATGATCTCGTCTTCAGTTATCAAGTGGCCTAGCAATTTCCCCGTGGTCATCCCAAATATGCACTTCTTGGGATTCAAGGATATCCCGTACTACTCGCACTTCTTCAACACCTTTCTCAGGTCCTCTACATGGTCCGCTCTATCTTTGGAGAACACTGTTAAGTCATCCATGTATATTACTATGCACTTACCAATCAAGCCTCTAAAGGCTATGTCCATTGCTCACTGAAATGTGGCTCCAACGTTTATCAATCCAAACGGCATGCGCCTGTAGGCAAAGATGCCCCATTTCATGGTAAATGTAGTTTTCAATCTATCAATTCTGTCCACCATCACCTAGTTGTATCTAGAGAAACTATCCAAGAAGGACATCATCTTGGCACCGTTCACAATCTACAGGACTTCATCTAGAGAAGGCAAAGGATAATTATCCTTCTCAGAAGCTTGATTCAAGTTCCTAAAGTCCACACACAGTCTGATGTCACCATTCTTCTTTCTCACTGGGACCAGGTTTGCCACCCATGTGGAGTGTCTCATAGGAAATATGATCCTGGCATTGACCAGTCTTTTAACTTTGAAAATGATTGGCTCTAGTAAAGCATTGACAGGTCTTTGCTTTTGCCAAAAAGGCTTGGCATTTGACTTCACAGGTATCGTATGAGTGATGACTGATGTATCAAAAGTTTTCAATTTGTCATACGTCCAAGCAATGACATGGATGTAATCTTTGAGGGCCTGAGTTATCCCTTTCAACTCTTCTTCTGTATAGACCTTCCCAATCAGAACATTTCTTCTTCTATCACCTTGCCCAAGGTCGACCTGCAAATACTGTCCCTCATTAGCCTTTTGAAGATCCCTTTGTTTTAGCACGCTGTCCAAATCAAATGCTCTCTCCAGCTCTATCATTCCCCTAGGGATTTTGTTACTTGGCAGCTCCAGGATTTCTTCTTCCTCCCAAACATGATCTTCTAGATTCTTTTCATCAATGATCTGTGCCTCAAAAACATCTCTATTGGAAATAAAATCCAATATATGTTGATCATCTTCAAATACTTGGAGATTAGTTACATTATCAGGTACTGAAGGCACTGATACTAATTCAACTGAGAATCTTTTTAAACCTGATATGGATAGTGGCTCTAGAGTACTGGCAGCCTAGGCCAAAGCATCTGCTCTGTGGTTTTTCTCTCTGGGTACATGGGTGATATTGAATGCATCAAACTCTTCTATTAAGTCCCACACCCTGTGTCTATAATTTGACAGCCTCCTGTAATTGCAAGAATAGATTCCTCTTACCTGTCTGACAACTAATTCTAAGTCCCCATAGACATGCAGAATTTTCACCTTCTTCCTAAGAGCAAACAGTACCCCGTGAATTAGAGCTTCATATTCTATCACATTATTTGTACATGGGAACTGCAATCTGTATGCTGCCAAATAGGATTTTCCAGATGGGTAAATGAGGTCTATTCCTACTCTAGCTCCTTGTTTTGACTTGGATCCATCAAATCTGAGGATCCATGGCTCATCCTTAGCTAAAAGCTTGTCTGGTGCTTCCTTCTTTCTTTTGGTTCTGGCAGTCGTACCACTGGATATCCATTTTAGCTTTGGTGTCCCAATTTTCTCAGACACCACCTCATCGGCTTTATGGGGAGCTGATACTTCTTCTTTTCTCTTATCACCAAGAGGAACATTCTCTAGACCAGGCAGTGTATGCCTTCTCAAGATATGTAGGCACAACACGCAAGATGTCTCTGAGTGAGGTGCCTCATGCAACCTACACCACTTCTCAATCAAGGCATCCTGGGGAGGCCTATGCTGTTGCGTCATCTTTTGGATTTCTTTTGACAGAAACTCCTTGAACCTAGATAGATTGCTGCCACTATCCTCATCAAATAACTTGTAATCTGACTCCACTAAACAATCACTCCCAGGGGTGATTTCTTCTTGTTCTTATCATTACCCCCGTTGCATACCAATATCTCTTCTATCATCTGGACAGAACCTTCATCGTTCTATGTGCATCCTCCTATTCCTGCAGGAGACAAGCATAAATCAGTATCACTATCGTTATTTGTGGAACTCACCGCGGGTGAATATGCTTTGCCATATGCTTGTTCCAACTCCAACATGTCTAAACAGGCATCACAAGTTTTTTCAGAATGAGCCTCATCATGCAACCTGCACCATCCATCAATCAGAATATTATGAATAGGCACACTTAATAATTGACATCATTTACAAATGCATCTCAAATTTCTTGAAATGATCAAGTTCTATTTTATTTCCAAGATTACAATCAAGCTCTGAATTTATTTCATCACTCCAAAGGTCACCATTATGATCATGTATGTCAAGCATCAGGATTTCTTCTATGCTGGTGGTTTGAGGTCTGATGGAGTAAACTCCAGGTTCCACATCCACATACATGATTTCATTAGTTCTGTTATATTCGGTGATCATGTCTCTCATGCGAGGTTCAGCTTCAATCTTTATTTGATTTGGTATACCCTTCCAAGGTAGCCACATATGGCTGAAATCAGTTGACATGTATCCATTGAGGGTTTTTGACCAGTCTCTACTAAGTAATATTCCATATGTATCAGGTATATCTACTACCTGAATATCAATATAGTGCTGGATTCTGGGATCTGATGCTAGCTGCATGTGAATGTGGGTCAGTTCTCCTACCACACTTACTTCTGTTTTGTCCAATTGTGTTACCTTCTTCAATGATTTAGCAGGATGTAACCCTAAAGCATTGCATATGGATAGGGGCATTACATTGGTAGATGCTCCTGAGTCTACTAAGCAGTTGTGCAAATTTTTACCAAACATCCTTGCGGTAAGGAGGAAGGGAGGTGACTCACTCTTGTCTTTGTATAGGGTCATGTGGGAGGTATCTGCATCTTGAACAGTAGCCGAGGTTTTAGGTTTGACATTAACAGCCTTGGCAGCATGATCTTTATTTCTAAATTGGCCTAGGGTATGGCTATCTTCCTTTTGAGCAGAACCGTCCAATGATTTCAAGAAAGCATTCTTGATAGCAGGGGTTTTAAGCAACTTTGACATTGGCAGGCTGATCTTTACTTTTTTCATTTCATCTGCTAGATATGTAACCAATTTGTCAGATTCAGGAAGTGGATTTGTAGATTTTGATGCTATGTTATGCGGTGTCAGATATTGAGCATCGACCTTGGGGAGTCCAGGGTTATTACTTGCCTTGGGATCAGGTGGAGTATTGAAATTGTTTGGAGGCAATGAGGTAGTCAAAGGATCAACAGATCTGTTTGAGTTATTCCTTAAGTTGTAGTTATGCCTACCCTAAGGTTGTTGTTGATAAGCATTGACTTCCTCATGCTCAATTGATGGCTCATTCTCATCCTCAAAGGGGAAAACATAGTTATACTCAAAAGCCATGGCTGATTCCTCACATGTTGAAGTGTAATCCTGATGTGATGATATTGTCTACTGATAAGGAAAATGCATGAAGCTTTCTAGTACTAGGGCAGAATCATACTCACAGGGGACAATTTCATTTCCCTCTACATAAGGTGGGTTACTTGAGGTACTGGCCACTTCAGCTTGGAATATGCTAGTAGCAATCTTGAATTGAGGACAATCCAACTCTGCATGGGCGTTGGTGTTATGTATTCTGCACCAGTTCGTAAGTGCTGCCTCTGCAAGAGTTACTTTGGTGGTCTGCCTAGGTTCACCAGGAGGCTGATTGTCTAGGGGTGATGGCAAGGAACCATTGTTAGGCCTGGTGTTCCACACTCTAGGCTGTCTAGGAGGATTATTGCTGCCATTGTTGTTATTGTAATTGTTGTTGTACCCCCTGTCAAGATAATTAGGTTTGTCATTGGTATAACCTCTATTTTGATTAGGTTGAGAGTAGAAATTCTAATTTCTTAGATGAGTGACCTCAGTAGTAAGTTTTCTTAACTAAGATGATATTTCTTTGATTTCTTCCTTCTCTTCCTGAACCTTAGCCATCACATTCTCTATCTGGGGCTTGAAAAATGAAAGACCCATTGTTATTGTTGGATTGTTCTACACCCTGAGGCACTTGTGTTTGATATGGTAACATCTGGTTACTCCCACTTGGTGGGGGCATGACACTAAGTGGTGGTATTTGCAAAGGGGCTGGCATCACAGCTGAAGGCATCATGGCTCCATTGGTCTGTTGGTGGGCAGGATATGTAAGATAACCAAGAAGTGTAGGGAAAGCAATATTTGGTGTGGGAGAAGGAGCCAATTACTGACTAACTTTGATAGCTTCCTCAAAAGCCTGTGCTAAAGTTGTTACACCAGGGTGTGTCCTTCTGATAAACATGGAGGTCAGGGGATCTAAAGCTGAATAATAAATACTCCTAGTAGCCTCATCTGCTACAACATAGGGAGCAACTAGTTTAGACAGCATCTTCTAGAATCTAGCGTTGAAGTTTACAATGGGTTCTCTTTCGCACCTCTTGACGGTGGCAAATAGATGATAGTTCATTGAAGGATCTATAGGCACCTTGAACCTATCCTTGAAAGCTTTCTCTAAGGCATCCCATGAACGGACTGAACCCTGACCTAGACTGGTATACCAGTTATAGGCCTCTTCCGCTAAGGAGAATGGAAATAATCTACATACCACATCCTCATACTCAATTCTAGCCCTACAACAAGCTTCCTTGAAGGTCCTGACATGATCATCAGCATCTTGATACAGATGGTACCTAGGACAAATTTTATCTGGATTTTTAGGCAAAACATGATACGCATTGAAGGCCAGCAGTGACTCTGCTATGAAAAATGACATCACAACTGGTGGAGGTTGGATTTGGGGTACGACAGGTTGAGGCTGGGCCTGAGGTGTGATAGGTGGTCCTATGAGTATTTGAAAGCCAATAGGGGTTATAAGAGCATGCTTTGGTGAGGCTTCTGTCGCACTAGAATCAGGAGTGTGATGAATGTCCATAGTCCTAGGTCTAAATCCCCTAATAGGTAGTTCTTCGAAGAGTCCACTAGATCTAGACCTAGTATTTGACCTGAAAGCTAGGATTTCTCAAGTTTTTAAGGCAAAATGGTGAGTTTATAGCCAGAATTCAAACCGCTGGGATGTTTAAGTAGTGTATGTAGGAATCTACAGTTTCCTTTGTCAAGGCCCTCCTTATAGCACCATTTTCCTGTTGATTGGTTTGTGATGTCAGTCACAACCAAGCACACAAAACAAAAGTCACACAACAACCCTTGTTTATCCTGAAAGATACAATGAATTCCAAGAATTCATGATCCCAAGTCCCCGTTGATTAGTTCATAATCTGCCAATGTTACTCTGTGGTTGATGTGTATTGTTGTTTTCCATTTTGGGGCCTTACGTAGATTATTAGATTCTATTTCTGCAACTATGCTATATAGGGAAGTTACTCTACATAGCATATATCTCCAAATGATGTGTCTAAGTTGATATTTGCATGAGTTCTACCCTTATTTGTGATTCTCTGCATGACATTTTCAATACTACATGCATTTAGCTCAAAATATGCTAATGATATTAAGTTGTCTTCAAGATGTCAGCATATTTTTCTATTCTGCTTATGATTTATCATGATGTGTAGTTATGAAAGTGATTTCAATGAAATTAAAATGAGAAAAAGGGTTAGAGAGTGAGATTCCTAAAATTACTTGACTGAGATCATTGATCCACATACATGTTCCCATACAGCAATGGAGAGAAGAAAACTAAAATCATACTTCACCTCCACAAATCCGCATGATTCAGTGCAAATCTTCAAGGGAAAAGTTGACAACAACATGCAATGAAATGAAAGTGCTTCTATAGAACACAGCATTCACCAGTACATATCCAGAAATCAACTTGAAGACTACTTAAGGTTTACAGTCAAGGTATAGTATGAAACTTCATCTCCATACAGTATGTTCATAAAATAGGTACATTTACAATGATCTAAGGAAGGGACCTTGATTATTTCAACAATCTAGTCCTCACTAGTCTCAGTAATCTGATATCTCCTAAAACTATTACAGGTCTAATTTTTTTGTATGATTGACCTCCTCCTCCTTTTTTGTACAGTATAGGGGCTCAATATATATATCTCTGGTTTTTTTTTTTTAAAATCTGGTGCCCAAAAAACCCTAGGAGATCAACGGTCAGCATCTTGAAATGCAGTATCCAACAGTGAGGAATGAATCCCACCAAGAATTCGAGTAGCATACCCAGACAGGGCACCGCCTTCAATAATGTTTCCATCTGCAAACTCCCCTGCATTGAAAGCTTCGTCACCTTCCTCTGGTGTGTTTGGCCTCTCGGGATCTGGCCCGCTGCCTAGGACATCATCATCATTTAAAACCCCACCTTTGCGTTCACCTGCATGCCGTTACTGTGTCGGCAACTCTCCTTCTGCCTAGCTACTCCAACAATCTGCAATAAACAAGTAGGAATTAGCACCATTGTTTAATAAATCAGCAGGAAAAATGAACATCTACATTAAATCAGGCTCCAAATGCATAAACACAACCATTGGGCCCAAAGACCATGGAAAATGCGCATTAAAGTGCCTATACAACGTTAAAACCAGTTGGGTCAACCATTGTTGACCAAAAACACGCATTCGGGCTCCAAAAATAGATTCAAAAATCTATCACTCCAATTTCCCGCTCATTTTCCTTGTTTAAATCTTTGTATATCCAATATACAATCCAGATGTGATACAATGAATTAACCAAACTTAATCCTTTGTTGAGACCCGCCTTGTATACTCCTTGCAATGTAATAATATGCAAGGCGTGAAATATACAAGGACCTTTCGTTATTGCATAACCATTTGAAGTCCGCCCCTTGTATATAACCCTGGTATCTTCCAATATACATTTGGATTTGATACAAGGATTAAATCAGTTTGACTTTCTCTTCGATTCTGCTTTGTATAAGTGCAATGTATATCGGCTTGTATATAAGAATATACAAGCCTGATATACATTGAATTAACTTTGCTTTAAAACTTTTCAAATCCGTGCTTGCATGTATATTATTCTTGTGTACGCCAATATGCAAGCCGGAACATATACAAGGATTTTCTCTTTTTTTAATAAGTCTGTCGGGTGCGCCCAATGTATAATTGCATTGTATGCTGAGCAATGTATATTGTGATATACATTATGGACGTGATGCATTGGCTCAATTGGATTTCAATCTTTTTAATTCCGTGGCCTGTATGCTTCCTTTGTATATTTCGTTTGTATATTGCAACATACAAATGCAAATATACAAGCATTTATCTCCGTTTCATAACTTTTCAATTCCGTGGCTTGTACATTTTGTGATGCATCTTGGCTTGTACATATCGAAATATACAAAGTGCGAACATATAATGAATTAATCTCTTTTAACTTTCTGTCATGTCTGTGCTATGTATATTTCCATTGTATCCTTTAGACATACATTTCGGGCTCAATACAAGCATTAAATCGGGTTTGATTTTCCTTTTGGATTCCGGCTTGTATGTGTGCGAAGTATGTTTGAAAATATACAAGCCAGAATCTATACAACGAATTAACTCCTTCTTGTAACCCCTTGGATTCCGCATGATGCATATTTCGTTGTATGTCATAGTGTATGTATGAAATATACATTGCACCAAATATACAATGAATTAACGTTATTCTATAGCCATTTCGATTCCACCCCTTGTATATTTCGATGCACGTTTGCTTTGAATGTTTAAATATACAAGTCCAAAATGTACAAGGAATTAATCAATTTTCATAACTCCCTTCGGGTCCGCCGAATGCACAAAGTGTTTGTATCTTGGCAGTGTATGTAAGATATATACATCACGGATACATGCAATGAATTAACCACTTTTAATAAACTTCAAGTCCGTGCGATGTATATTTGCAATGCATACCACCAAAATATACAAGCCTACAAAGATACAATGATTTAACACCGTTTAATAACCTTTTTAGGTCCGCCATGTATGAAGTGCCTTGTATATTTTACCTGCCAAACATACAAATGTGAGATACAAAGCGGATTTAAAACATCAACTTATTTTAACCTAAAACCACTTCGGGTCCATCTTGTATGTGTGCATAAACCTTTATTAAAATGCATACAAGGAAAAAGACATACAAGCGGCCTTGTATATGAACCCGAATGCAAAAGCGACTAAGTACAAAAACAAAATCCTTTGCATATACAAATGACCCTGTATATGCAATGTGATACACAAACCTGAATGTACATTTTACCAAAATGATCATAACTTGCAAAATATGGTGAATTTTAAGATGGTTCAAAAAGCAACCCTAGCTCATTTTTGACAAGGAATCCAACCATACTATGCACTGGTACTGAAATGCATTTCTTCTCCATTTTTAACAAGGTTTGCAATTTTAACCCCCCTTTTCCCTTTACGACCAAGCAAAACAAAACACACAAAAGCAAAAAAGCAAAGCCACAGCAGGGGTCCTTATTTTGCTAAGGAGTAAAATGGGGCATGTTGTGAACATCACAACACTACTATTCAATTTTTATGTGTGTTCAAGTATTTCAAGGCAATACGGTCTGTAAACAACACAAACTCCTTCGGCACTAGGTAGTGCCTCTAATGTCTCAATGCTTGTATAATTGCATAAAATTCTACATCATAAGTTGAATAGTTCTTCCTTGCCTCATTCAACTTTTCACTAAAGAAGGCTATGGGTTTACCTTCTTGGCTAAGTATAGCTCCAATGCCCACATGAGAGGCATCACAATCCACTTTAAATACTTGATCAAAATCTAGCAATGCTAAAATAGGAGCTTCTATTACCTTCTTTAGAAACTTAAAATCTTCCTCAACTTCCTTAGTCCACATAAATTCCCTTCCTTTGGTGCAATCTGTTATGGGTGCTACAATACTGCTAAAATTTTGAATGAATTTTTGGTAGAATGTGGCTAACCCATGAAAACTTCTTACCTCTGTTATGCTCCTTGGATTAGGCCACTCTAGAATTGCCCTGACCTTTTCTGTATCCATTTTGACACCATCTTTAGAGATGATAAAGCCCAGGAAGACCAGACTTTCTTGCATGAATTTTCACTTCTTTAATCTTTCATAGAGTTTCTCTTTTCTCAACACATCTAATACGATCCTCAAGTGTTGCAGGTTCTCCTCTTTGCTCTTGTTAAAAATCAAAATATCATCAAAATAAACCACCACAAACTTACCAATATAAGGATGCAGTATAGTATTCATTAGCCTCATGAAGGTACCGGGTGCATTAGATAACCCGAATGGCATAACCATCCACTCATATAATCCATCCCTAGTCTTGAAGGTTGTTTTCCATTCATCCCCCTCTCGAATCCAGATCTGGTGATAACCACTATGTAGATCAATTTTGCTAAAGTATTTAGCCCCTGCAAGCACATCCATCATGTCATCCAAATGAGGGATGGGGAACCAATACTTGATGGTGATTTTATTGATTACCCTTCTATCTGTGCACATCCTCCATGTGCCATCCTTCTTTGGAGTTAATAGTGCAAGTACAACACATGGGCTCATGCTCTCCCTCACCGTACCTTTCTTTATGAGGTCTGTCACTTGTCTATTGAGTTCTTCATGGTGGGTAGAGCTCATTCTATAAGCTGCTTGATTAGGTAGATATGCCCCTGGGATCAAATCAATGTGGTGTTGAATATCTCTCTTTGGTGGTAGACCATCAGGTAACTCATCTGGCACAACATCAACATATTCTTCTAGTATCTTTGTTGCTTCTGTTGGTACTGGTATTTCCTCACCATCTTCTTTTTGCACCACTAGTGCGTAATAGAACCCTGTCACCTTCATTTCCTTATTAAGTTCTCTTGCAGACAACATACTCTCAACCTTCCTTTCATGCTTAAGAGGCAATAAAATCACTTTGGAACCTTCTTTCCAAAAAGTGTATGCAATCTTTTCTCCATCATGCATTACCTTCCTGTCGCATTGCCATGGCCTTCCCAACAACACATGGCATGCATCCATTGGAATGACATCACACCATATTTCATCCTTATAAGTCTTTCCTATAGAAAACTTAATTAAACACCTCTTATCAATAGTGACTTCATTTCCCTTTTTGAACCATGCAATATGATAAGGATGGGGATGTTTTTCACAGTGTAGATTCAGTTTATCTACCATTTCTCTAGAAACCATATTTTCATAACTGCCACTATCAATAATAACATGGCATACCTTTCCTCCTAAGGTGCACCTAGTTCAAAAAATATTGGTTTGAAGCCAAGAATCATCACAACCTTGTATTTGTTCCTTTTCTAGAATCACCATTGCTCTTCTCATCATGAGATTTTCACCCAAATCTAGTAGAACCTCTAATTCTACCCCTACTCCTTCATCCTCGTCTTGAACCAAGTCCAACCTAGGTTGTTCTACTTGTTTCCTTTCTTGCGTGTGATAGTTTGGACAGTCAAATGCCCTGTGACCCTCTTCACCACACCTATAACAAATGAAAGGTTTTTGTGGTCCTTCCCATCCTTTGCCACCACCATAACCTCTGCCCCTCTGAAATCCTCTTCCTCTTTGTTGACTTTGAGGATCTTGTCAGATATCTTCTGATTTCTTTGTTCCTTGGGATGATTCTTCCTGACTAAAATTCAAACCACCTCACAAGGGAGATGATGTCCCTCTCCTTACTCCTCTATTCCTTTGAAAATATTGTCTACTTTGCTTTTCTTCTACCTTTAAAGATAATTGGTATGTGTCTTCCATATTGTTAACCCTATGCATGCTCAATTCATCTTGAATAGTGAATTTTAGACCATTTACATACCTTGCAGCCATCTATTCATTGGTTTCTTGATGCTCCACATGAATTCACAACTTGTAAAATTTATTTGTATAGTCTTGCACAGTAGATAAGTTTTGTTTCAAATTTTGAAATCTATGAAAAAGAGTTTGTGCATAGTCTACAGGCAAAAATTTCTCTTTCAGCTTCTTCTCCATTTTTCTCTAAGTCTTGATTTTATCCTTTCCCTTTCTAGTTCTTTCCTTTTGTAGATGATCCAACCAGATCATTGCATGACCCTTTAACTTAGTGCATGCAAACTTCACCTTGTTTTCCTCTATCATAGCCTTGCATTCAAAGAATTTCACCATTTCAGTCAACCAATCTATCAACTCCTCTGGTTTGAGACTGCCTGCATACTCAGAAACTTCAATTTTAATCCCATCATTTTTTCCCTCTAATGCTCTAAGCATCCTTTCTTCAAAAGTCAGGCGCTCTAATTGTGCTTCCTCTTCAACTACTACATGTCAATCTTCATCTTCTGGGCATATTTCTTCATCAGAATCACCTATTTGTGGTCTCAATCCTTGATTGGCCATCATACCTACAAGTTCTTGTATTTATCTTTGTAGATTTTGTATATCCCTATGCATCTAGACATTACCTGCTCTTCCTCTTCCTCTCCCAACCATCTTCCCGCTCTAATACCAGATGATGTTACAAGACATTGAAGTGTCTGTAGGTTAAATGAAACACTGTCAAGGCTTCAAAAAATTTGTACTAACTACCAACATATTAGTAACAATAGAAGACAATGTAGATGGAGTACATATTGATGCATTTCAACTAAGAGGGGTCTATCAAAAGTTATGGGGTTTGTATGTTCTTTTTAAGCTTCATAATAATGATGAATCTTGCCTAACACTTTATAGGGTTTAGGAGTTTCCTAGGAATCACTTCAAAACACATGAGGTTGATGAAGTCTCATAAAATGACATCAAATATTATATAATGACCTAGGCCAGTGAGACTTTAAAATATCATGTTAAGATAAGGAAAGCTTATAAAACCTTGTATAGCCCTGAATAGCTTATGTACTCTGCATGCAACCAACAGGCCTGCATAGCTGCCACAGATATCTAATTAACATTGGAGATCTATATGTTAAGGTTAGAGGAATATAGGGTAGTAGAGGAAGGGTATAGACATGGTCTTAGTTAGGTGATAGAGTTTAGGTGTATGATGTTATGAACACAATGAAGAATATGCACTAAAGAGGAGCCATTGTCAAAGAAGTATGAGGTCCTACAAAGGAGATAGTGGTCTACAGCAGTTATGGAGACTTATTCACAAGAAATCAAATCATCATGGTTTGTATTCCTTCTCTTACTCTTCATAATAGTATGTATTAGGTACATGATGCTTTATCTTATCATACTCATACCTTACAATTTAAATGAGATAGTGACAAAGAAAGCATGAAGAGATCTGTTTTAGTGGATAGGAGGTGAGGTATATAAGGAAAAGGTAATTTTTAGACCCCAAGAGGTTTTAGAGATTAGGTCTTGGAAGGTACAGAGTCAAGAATAGTGGATAAGTCATGATGGCTCCTTCTTTTATCAGAGAGGTCTAAATGGACTACAGGGATGTCATGAAGAACTAAAAGACTGCACAAAAACAAGAAATATGATGAGAATTTGGCTGCATTTTGAAGAGAAGTTAGCTCGTGCCAGCTTATAGTTGTTGCAAGTATGTGCTAATTGGTATTGTCATTGATGTCAACAAGCTTGTGTTGTGATTGGTGTCAACGGTGTCTTTTGATGAGGTTGTTATTGCTTGATTGAGTTTCTATGTTAAAGTGATTTGATTGGTTTGAGGAGGTGCTAAAATGTTGAGAATATGCTCATGTTGCTTTATTTCCAAGTGCTTTTGAAAAAAAATGATTAACAAAGAAAACAGTGTGTTAAATATGTGTTCTAGCTTAACAGAGTTATGATTGAGTTTTTCTTCACATTTCTTCCTAATTGAATATCTGAGTGTGTGGTTTGGATATGTTGTTTAGAAGTGTTTGAAGATACGAAATCCATAATTTGGTACTCTGGATCATTGTGCAGTGGAAGTTGTGTTCACCAATTTGAGAATAGTGTTTGATAGTGTTTGTAGTGTGTCTGGGAGAAAGTATTTTTCTCAGCATTTCTCTGCAGAATGGTTTCAGATGTTGTAGTTCTAGATGTGTGCTTGCAAAGTATATATCTTCCTTCAACTCAAGTGGTTCATGGCTTGATGCTTTGCAAGTACATTTCTTAAGTTGCAGATGATGACAGAGTCTGATATAGCTAGTTAAGTACTCTGGTGTGAAGTTTCTTCAGGTGAAATATGTTGTAAAGGAGTTTGTTGGTCTTTAGGTGCTTGTGGATGTCTAGATCATGTTCAATCTTGGTACATGATCCACATGTCATTGTGTGATTTTGAGGAAGCATGCATTTAAAAGTTCATGGTGTTATAATAAGGATGGCTGACTTAGTTGTTTACACTATTTGTGGTTGTACTTTGGTGAATGTGAAAGTGTGATGAAGCATGTAAGAGTAGATTTAGGTCTGTGCTAAAGTATGATGTGGTCTGCATTCATTCCCTTCCTCAATGGGAATGTTTAGGTCAAGACCTAATTTGAATTTTATGGGTTAGGTTATGTTGCCGACATTGGAGAATGTTTTCAAGGATGATGATGCTATAAATAAATGTCAAGAATTTGTGAATGTGTGGGTACATGAGGGATATGATGTTTGTGATGTGAATTTGATCAGGGTAGTGAGAGATTTCATGTGTTAGGCTACTGCATGTAGTGAGCATAAGGTGTCTATTATTTTCAGTGATGTTGTGAAGATGTTGTTTGTGTTGTGATGGATATTGAGCTTCATTGGAACTTAACTCCATGCATAGGTTAGATGCAACTATATCAGTTCAAACCCTGGTAGTGAGCCATTCTTCTATTCTTTCTTTCTTTCTTAGTGGGTAGTGACTGCACTTAGACAATGAGTTAACCTGCAGTGAGCATTCTCTCTTTTGGGTAGTCAGCCTTCTGGGAGTGAGCCTTTGTGTAGACACCTAAATTTGACTTGCTTTTGCAAACCAATTTTGCATAGCTTCTCTAACCATCTGTCTATCCCTTGTGATCAATTAATCCATTTGATTTATCACTAGACCTTACAACACTATCCTCATCAATTAAATAAATATTTCTAATATTTATTTAGCTAATTTGTCTATTTCCCTAATCCTTGTTAATTAGATAAATCATGCTTATCTAATTAATCTAGCCCATTAATCAACCTATCCCTATCCTAGTTAATTAAATATCAATTATTTAATTAGCTATCCTAGCCTACCTATCCCCTAGACCTAGGTTAATTAAGCTAAACACTCAATTAACCTTACTTATCCCCTTCTTCCATGCACCTTTGAATAAAAATCAATCTTTTATTCAAATGGTCAAATCCTCCTTACACCTCATTTATCATTCTCTTACACATGTAAGAGTACCATCTTCACATCTCCACATAAAGGTGAATTAAAAATTCACTTGTCATGTCTCCTCTTCCCAAAATGAATCTTTTATTCATTTTAATCCTCCACACCTTTCCCCATGTGAATTTAAAATTCACTTTTAATGAGAGCCCTCCAATCCCATTGACCAAGTTTCAACCCTTAATCTCTCTCATCCACTCTCCTTGTGACACTTGTCACAAGGCTATGAACCCAATCCTAACCCTAACTCTCATTGATTCCTAGCCCTTGATCTCACCCTCTAATCTTGACCCTCCATCCTCATTCCCAAAACTCTATAAATGAAACCCTCTCCAAGCCATTTTAGAGAGACTCAATCATGCATCAAACTTCTGCCAAAATCTCTCCACAATCTCCTTATCATGCCACCATAATGTCAAAATCTTGCCTCAATCCCATCTAATCTATCCATCCACCTTGTCTCTCATCTACATTTGTGTTGAAAAGCATTGAGCAATCCACATTAGTCACACTAATCATGGGAACAATCTGAGGAGCTCTATAGGTGCATCTCCTTCCTGCATGGATTCGTGAGGTCTCAAATGAAGGTATAATCATGTGTTGTTTACATTAGATACAGTGGAGCTACAGTGCAACCTGATATTTGTGCATCAGGAGGATATTTCCAAATATCCGGTTGTCTTCCGAATATCATGATGATGTTAATATGATGATGACGTCATCAAGATCCGGGGGTCATATTTCCAGCACTGATCATCTTAAAGAGACCTCCTGATATTTGCAAACATGATGATGACGTCATCCGGATATGAGGAGGTGCGCAGTAGGCAGATATGATGATGACGTCAGCAGGATATGATGATGACGTCATCAGGATGTTCATCGGCCAGACTTTTGTTATAAGCTCAGCAGAAGGATGTTCCTCCGAAGGATCAGGTTGTGCCGATTATCGTGAAGGTTATATTTCAAATATCATGATGACGTCAGGGTGATATTTCGAACAACAGGATATCATGTTGCTGGAGGATGATGATGATGAGGTTATATACTAGTGTCGTCAGGAGCAAAAGCGCCGACATGATGTATGCTCATGACCTAGTATATAAAGTGTTATTGAGGTCATCGCGGGGTGCATGTGGGATATTGTTATCCTGCATTTTCAAACATCATGATGATAAATCTCGGCGGGAAATGCTTGCGATAGTCTGTATGATGTTCTTCCCAAGGCCGCGGGTTGGTGCGCCATTAATGGCGATTGTTGCAGAGGTATGGGCGATGGCGTAGGTGGATCCTGTACCCGACTGGAGGTGTCAATCAGCGGACAGTGGCGCAGGGCTCGAGATATCTCCCTGTCTCCTCGCCCACCTGCTGCATTCAAGTTTGGGCGCCAATCTGGTTGTGTTTGAGCGCCATTTTCCTGATACTGTGTATCTGGCGAAATTTTGGTCAACCATGTAATTAATTGCTGAGCACCTACCTGGCTGTTATAAGCAGGTGGTCTTGCTCATTTGAAAGGTTGTTGAAAGTTGATGATTTTGGCTCTGTAATGCATAACAAGCTGATCTGGTTGCTCTGTACAGCTTACCTGTGAGTTTATGTATCTCTTGTTGTTTGTTTTTGGCATGAACCCACTGATTTCATGATTAAACTTATATGAGAAATGTTGTTTAGCATGTGTTGTGTTAATTCTGTCTCCAGTATTGCATGTACTCTTCTTCTGAATCTAGATGTTTAGTAATGTTTAGATTCTAGAGCATAGAATTCCTATGTTGACTGTCTGATCTTCTAACTTCTACTCAAGGGGTAGATTAAACTGTTTTCAGGTTGAACATTGGGAAGGGTACACTGCAGTAGGGATACCATAAGTAGAGATAACCTAACACTCTGTATTGGGAGATGCCTGTAAGGCAGGTATCACACATATCCCCTTGAAATCCAGTTTTAGTTGTTCATGCTGATCATTCACAGGTGTATGTCTACTGACTCCAGGCCCTGGATAGGCACCAATCATGCTTTGTTTTGTGTTATAACCATATCCAGCTTTGCATCCACACTTAAACTCCAAAGCAAAATCTAAAACAACCATTAGGACTTTAGAGTTAGTTTAGGATCCTCAGTCCTCTGTCTACAACTGCTAATAGGCCCAAAGCTAGCCCCTTTGCTCTTATCATTCAGTTTTGGTCTACTTACAGGAGGACTCATCTGCTTTCTGTCAGCATCCCAGCCTTGCATGCATATCCTCATGGATGTTGAGTAGGGAATACCCCCCTAGGTCTTGCAGAGCCTGAAGAAGAAGAGGAGATAAAATATAGAGTCTATCTCCTATACTGTTGACCCCCTGGCCCAGAGATCCTGTTGATCACTGATGGCTACCTTGTAGGGAAATTTGGGAATAAGCATCCAGTCTGGGAAAAAGTCAACAGAAATTGGCGACTCCGCTGGGGACCTTGTGAAAGAACCCTGGTTTTCAGAAGAAAACAGTTCCTAGAAATAGGTGGCGACTCCGAAGTAATCTCCCAACCGGTCAAGGTAAATTTATATGCAGGGGAGAAGATCCCAACAAAATCCTCTATTTGAAGAGTTACCATTAACAAAAAGAATGATGTATAGAAGAAAGGGAACTGTCTCAGCTAGTCATGAGAGCTCCCCCAGAAAAAGTGATGAGGTACAAGATAACCCTAGGCCATCAGGACAGCATGCTCCTTATTTTTCAAGTGCAGAAGCTGATATCCAAGGTGCATATGAGAGGCAACAGGGTGGTAGCATGAGAATGAGGTCAGAGGTGTTCCAAGAACGCCCTTTTCTAGACCCAAGTGAAAGGTTTGAAGAGGCAGAGTCTCTAAGGGATGATGAGGATGATGACCAAAATGGCATGAGACCATCTACCTCCAGACCTAAGGATGAACAATTGGCTGAAGAAATCAAAAGTCTAAGAGCAGAACTAGAATACCTACAAGCCATGAAAATCAGAGATGATATACAGCAGAAAGTGCAAGCCTTGAGAACTGCCCAAAATAATTCAGTCCCTACTCTAGAGAATACAAATATGCAAAGACATCAGCAAAGATATGAAATGCAACATCAACATCATGATGACAGACAATATGTGAATGATGCTAGGATACCACTAAACCATGCAGGAAACCAGAATGCAAACAGAAATGTTAATGTTAATCAGCCAAACAGACAGCCCATGCAGTTAGATAGATTCAGGCAGCTGGTGTTTGATGGTATTCCTGGGTATCCTAACCCCATTGATAAGCATCTGAGGCTACAAGTGCCTAAATTTTTAGGGAACAATACAGTGTCAGGAGAAGATCATCTAAAGGCCTTCCAAAATGTCATGGATAATTTTGAGGTTGAGCATGAGGATGTTTTCATGAAGTCATTCATGCAATCCTTAATAGATGAGGCAAGAGAATGGTACAGGAATCTGCCTGACCGGAGCATATCATCATGGGATGATTTTAAGAGGATGTTCAAGGAGCAATATGGTGATAAAACTGACCCTAGCTTCTTTGTAAATGAGTTCACCAGTATCACAAAAGGGTCAAATGAGCAGGTTGCAGACTTTAATGCAAGATTTACTAAAGTGTTTAACAAATTGCCACATCATATGAGGCCAAATGAACCAATGTGCATAATTTTGTATATCAATGCCTTTGATGCAAAGACTGCATATGGACTGAGAGATAAAGGTCCTGCCACTCTCAGGGATGCTTTCAGAATTGCAGTAAATATTGAAAACAATAGGAAAGCATCAGGCAAGACAAATAGAAGGGATGATGTAAAAATTCTGCAGAATCCAAATAAGCCTCAGAACACTCAAGGTAGTACATCTGCTCCTGAAGATAAGATAGACAAACTGGCAAGTGTTGTTAAGGACCTGAGCTATAGATTAGCTAGAAGTGAAAAAGGGATGGGTCCTGATAGGCAAGTCTATCAAAGGCAGGAAAAGAGGCCATCACTACATGATATGCCATATAACACCAATTGGCATGATGGTAAGCCTATATATCCACGTAACAACACAAATCAGAGGGCTCAACATGCCAAGGAAACTCCTGATCCCCTAAAGAAAACTATAAATATTGCTGATGATGCTCCGTGGTGTATAATTTGTCAGATGCCACATTCACAGTCACAGTGCATGATTGCCCAATCTTTGTATGATAATGCTACATCTTGTAATGAGTGCAATGAGCCACATCATGTGCAGGATGATGATGTTAACATGATGTCCGTAGGCAATGGATACACTCTGTATGATGCTGATGAGAAGACAGATCATCAAGTTCAGGCCTGCCAACAGTCCCCATATGATGAAGATAATGAAGATAATTATGTGTATGCTCAGAACTCACACAATTTTCTGAGTAACCTACAACGACCTTCTGATGAGCAAATTAGAGCCTTCACAGCTGCAACAGTTGCTCAGGTCAAGAGCAACTACAACCTCAGAGGTAGAAATCAGGTTGGCAGCCCACATCAGCCAGAGGATATTTCTGCAGGTCAGCTGATGCATGGTCATAAAGGAACTGAACCACAAAAGAGGCAGTGGGTAAATAACAAACAGAACTTTAGATACAGAACAGGTCATGAATCTCAAGGACCAGAAAACAAAACCCCTCAGGCTGAAGATCAAAGTAGAGGTTCCCAAGACAAGAATGATGATCAGGGAACTATGAAAATGAAAGCTAAATCAGCTCAGGATAAAAGCAAGATTGTGGAGCCAGCTACAACTGTTGTACAAAACTATGCTCCATTTGATATAGCCCAGATCCTCTCTCAAGTAAAGGTCTCTGTTCCACTTATGGAACTCATGAAAGTGGAAGAGATCAAGAATAGGACAATATCCCTAATCTCAGGGGTACCTTTTCAAGCTAAGCAAAATGATCAGACCCAGGGTGAGAAACATGTCATGTGTAATGAAGAAGATGAGACTCCTGAAGTCTATTTAGGAATGACCATGACAAAGTGTCCTTCACAGGTGGAACCATTTTATGTTTCCCTGGTTATAAATGGTAAAATAATTAGAAATTGTATGCTTGACTCTGGAGCATCCACAAATGTCATGCCTTTGGCTATCATGCAGCAAACTGGATTAAAAATTGACAAGGCATGTGGAAAGTGTTATGCTATGGATGCCAGAGAGGTACCAGTTATTGGAATCATGAAGGATGTGGACTTCAAACTGGCAGCATTTCCTGAAAAGAAATATAAGATGAATATAATAGTGGTTGACATCAAGCCATAGTATGGTATGCTGTTGTCAAGAAGATGGGCAGCACTAATTGGTGGAAGTATGCGGCTGGACCTGTCATATGCCATGATTCCAATGAATGGCAGGGATGTCAAGCTAAGCAGAGAGCAAAGATCATCAGAGATAGTGGAAGACCAAGAAGCAAATGAACAGATATGCTTTGTAGACACTGACTGTGATAACTTCAAGGTTGTCTCAGATGATACAGAAGATGAAAAGAAAAATATCTGCATTGAAGAGCTGGATCAGCAAGGCTTATGGACCATGTTTTTTGATGGAGCTTGTGCAAAAGAAGGCTCTGGAGCTGGAGTTGTTTTCCTGTCTCCAACTGGTAAGCTCCTCAAATTCTCTTTCTTGCTGAGGTTTGATTGCACAAACAATATTGCAGAATATGAGGCTTTACTCTTAGGCCTGAATATTGCTCTCAAACATGGGATTAAGATGTTAAAAGTATTTGGAGATTCTGAGCTGATTGTATCCCAAATCAGAAATAAGTATGTTGCAAAGAATAAAAGACTGAAGCAATACAAGCATGCTGTTTGGGATACCATTGAACTTTTTGATGCATTTTCAATTGGCTGGGTAGAAAGGTCAAAAAATGTTATGGCTGATTTCTTAGCTAATATTGCAATAAGGCCAGATGACATCACTCTGTCAGGTGTCACAGATGTAGAAGTTAAAATTAGGCCTGCCATACCAGAAAACATATGCAGTTGGCAAGTCTTTGATGATGATAGGGATTTGCTGAAATTTTTGCACTACATAGATGATTATGAGAACCAACAGATTGATTTCCAAGCTTTTGTAGAGACTGTAAATGGAAAAGAGACTCTTGTGGGAAAAGAGATCATCCAGTTGAAGACTAACAAGATCCCTAGAGGGTTAGTGGCTTTGGAAAGAGCCTTTGACAGTAGAGACAAAATGGTCACAAGGACATCCCCCACAAATAAGGAGGATTTAGAAGAAATAAATTTGGGGACATCTCAGACCCCTCAGAAGGTATATATTGGCAAACAGCTCAAGCCACACATAAGAAGTATGCTGATTGCATTACTAAAAAAGTATAAACATGTTTTTGCTTGGTCATATGAGGACCTAAAAGCCTATAGGGAAGACTTATTCCAGCATGAGATCCCATTGAAGCCTGAAGCTAAGCCATTTAGACAAAGGCAAAGGCCTATAAATCCTACCTTAGCTCCCAAGATGCAAGAAGAACTCAAAAGGCTCAGGGAAGCTGGAATAATTGTGCCCATCAGACATTCAACTTGGGTGTCTAACCTTGTCCCAGTCAGGAAAAAGAATGGTGATATTAGGCTTTGTGTGGATTTCAGGAACTTAAATGTATCCTCTTTGAAGGATAACTATCCACTTCCTAATATGGAGGCTATGTTGCAGAGAGTGACTGGTTGTGAACTCCTATCCATGATGGATGGATTTTCAGGATATAATCAGGTAAAGGTAAAGGAATCAGAACAGTATAAGACTGCCTTTACCACTCCATGGGGGACATATGTGTATGTTAGAATGCCATTTGGACTAACAAATGCAGGTGCTACATTTCAAAGAGCAATGGATGTTGCTTTTGCAGGGCTGATTGATTCAATCCTGGCAGTATATCAGGATGACCTGACTGCCTACTCAAAGAAAGAGGAGCAGCATTGTATGCATCTGGAGCAGATCTTCATAAGAGCACTAGAATATGGTATTTCTTTAAACCCAAAGAAGTGTGCCTTTGGAGTAGTTGAAGGAAAGCTTCTGGGACATATTGTTTCCAAGGATGGAGTCAGGATAGATCCAGAGAGAGTGGCAGCTATTGACAGGATTCAAATGCCAAAAACTGTGAAAGGAGTTCAGTCCTTCTTTGGACAAATAAATTTTGTTAGAAGATTTGTTCCCAACTTTGCAGAAACTACAAGGAACATCTCCAAGATGATGAAGAAGGATGCAATTGTCAGCTGGGAAAAGGAAGCAGCTGAATCATTTCAGAATATCAAAGAGGCAATTAAGATGGCCCCTGTTCTTAAATCTCCTGATTTTTCTAGGCCATTCCAAGTGTTCTCATTTGCTTCCTTTCATACTGTAGCTGCATGTTTGTTACAGAAAAATGAAGATGGTTTTGAACAGCCCATCGCTTTCTTCAGTATGTCCCTGCAGGCCTCTGAGTTGAAATATGACATTATGGAAAAGCAGGCATATGCACTTGTTAGAGCCATTAAAAGTTTCAGACCATACTTGGTAGGGTCACATATAATTGCATATGTACCTCATGCAGCAGTCAAAGACATATTCACTCAGCAGGAGGTGACTGGAAGAAGGTGCAGATGGATAAACAAACTGCAGGAATTCAACATAGACATACAAGTTACTAAGTTGATAAGAGGACAAGGATTAGCCAAGATGATGGCACAATCAAACTTGGAAGCATGCCAAGTTAATGTAGTCCAAGATGAGAATGTAAGTGTATCAGGATCTGAATGGTATAAGGATATTGTCTATTATTTGCAAAATCTGAATTGTCCTTCCCACTTCAGTGACAATCAAAAGAGGACTCTGAAGCTACATGCAATCAGGTATGTTGTTGTTCAAGATGAGCTGTACTGGAAAAATCCTGATGGTGTGCTGCTGAGATGTGTGGATAAGAACATGGCTAACAATATTTTGATTGACATGCATAAAGGATTGTGTGGTGGCCATTATACTGCCCAAACAACAGCTCATAAAATTCTCAGGGCAGGATATTGGTGGCCCACTCTCTTTTCAGATGCACAAAAGTTAGTAAGGAAGTGTGACCCTTGCCAGAGATTCTCAGGAAAGCTGAAATATAATGGTGCTTTGCCCCTCAGAACTGTACCTGTGGATGCTCCATTCCAGCAGTGGGGAATTGACTTTATAGGGGAAATTGCAGACAAATCAAGTGGGGGACACAGTTGGATTTTGGTGGCAACTGACTACTTTACCAAATGGATTGAGGCCATTCCAACTAAGAGAGCTACAAGTAAGGTGGTGACAGACTTCATACTAGAGAACATCATCATCAGGTTTGGAGTACCATTTAAGATTATCACTGATAATGCTATGTGCTTCAGATCAGGTGAGTTTGTTGATTTTTGCAACAGGTATGGGATAAACCTGTCATATACATCACCATATCACCCACAAGGAAATGGTCAAGCAGAATCAAGCAATAAGAGCATCATGAAAATTGTCAAGAGGATACTGGACAAGAACAAGAGAGCTTGGGACTCAAAGTTGAACTTAGCAGTATGGGCTGACAGAGTGACAGTGAAAAGGGCTATTGGGAAGTCACCTTTTGAGCTAGTGTATGGTGCATCAGCTAGACTGCCCATAAATAATCTCCTACCAGTTTACAGATTCATTCAGGAAAATGATGAGGACATTGAAGATCCCATGACAGAAAGAGTGAATCAGCTGGTTGCATTGGATGAAGACAGAAGGAAAGCCCACCAGATCAATCTCAAAAGACAACAGGATATGAAATATCAGTTTGACAGGAGAGCTACAAAAAGGAAGTTTGAAGTCAATGATCTGGTGCTTATTTGGAATGCTAAAGATCAAGAAAAGGGTAAACATGGTAAATTTCAGCCCTTATGGATGGGCCCATATCAGGTTTGCAATACTCATGGGGAGGATTCTTATTTCCTCCAGGCCCTAGATGGTGAAATTCTGGAATTGCCTGTGCATGGCCAATTCCTTAAATTCTATTTTGCATGAACATCTGGTTGCTGTGCACATTTGTGAAATATGTATGTAGTGTAAATGCCTTGTACAGCTCGCATTTTTTGGCTTTTTGTCTGTGGTCTGCCCGGAGATCTGGTTCTCGCTGCAGGTTTTCACCTGCACGTCCCCATTCGGAGCCACTGTTAGCACTCATTTTGACCTGGGGTTGATTTGTCATGATCAGGAGGTTTCTTCATTTGAAGCCTTTACCTTCTTGCCCATTTGTTCTAAGTGTTGGACCTTCTCAGTATTTTTCAGCTGCAGCATCATATTTTTCTGAGGAGGAGGTCGTCATCATCATCTTGTCCTCGATGATGGTCTGCGTCAGCATGTTCTTCGTCGACTTGTTTTTCTCATCATCATCATCATTTTTCAACTGTCGGGTGATGTTTGCTTATTATCCTAATGATACTGGTGAGTTACAGTGCGCCCTCAGTTGCTTGCGAGGGTGATTTTGCAAGTATCCGGTGATCTTTCATTTATCACCTTGCCCAGACATGATGATGACGTTGCCCCGTTATCCTGAAGGGGTTATTCTCTAAGTGTTCGACCTGACTTGTCTTTTTCTTAAGAGTTGTTGTCTGCATCATGATATTTCCAGTTGTCATCCGGCTGCTTGCAGAGGTCATCATATTTTCTGCCTTCATGATATTTCGCCGGGGTGATATTTTTATCATCGGGTGATCTTGGTTATGATCATCCTGATGATGTTGTTGAAGAGTTCTAAGTGCGACCCGATATTCACTGGGGTCATCATATTTTGAACGTCAGGATGATCTTAGTCAATATCATCCTGATGATGTTGTATCACTGCTTGTTCGTTGTTTTGACATCCTGATGATGCTGACGTCATCCTTATATCAGGGTGATATTTGTTTCTATGCCTATCTGCATCATGATATTTCCGAAGGAGGGGGTGATATTTTCATATCACCCGGATATATGTTTGTTCGAGCATCATGATGATGCTGATACCAAGGAGATATCCGCCTGCCAGCTTCGCGCATTATCTACTGGGGGTGATCTTTTCAAGCAGCATCATCATATTCAGTTATCGCCCCGATCTTATAGTGGAGCTACAGTGCAACCTGATATTTGTGCATCAGGAGGATATTTCCAAATATCCGGTTGTCTTCCGAATATCATGATGATGTTAATATGATGATGACGTCATCAAGATCCGGGGGTCATATTTCCAGCACTGATCATCTTAAAGAGACCTCCTGATATTTGCAAACATGATGATGACGTCATCCGGATATGAGGAGGTGCGCAGTAGGCAGATATGATGATGACGTCAGCAGGATATGATGATGACGTCATCAGGATGTTCATCGGCCAGACTTTTGTTATAAGCTCAGCAGGAGGATGTTCCTCCGAAGGATCAGGTTGTGCCGATTATCGTGAAGGTTATATTTCAAATATCATGATGACGTCAGGGTGATATTTCGAACAACAGGATATCATGTTGCTGGAGGATGATGATGATGAGGTTATATACTAGTGTCGTCAGGAGCAAAAGCGCCGACATGATGTATGCTCATGACCTAGTATATAAAGTGTTATTGAGGTCATCGCGGGGTGCATGTGGGATATTGTTATCCTGCATTTTCAAACATCATGATGATGAATCTCGGCGGGAAATGCTTGCGATAGTCTGTATGATGTTCTTCCCAAGGCCGCGGGTTGGTGCGCCATTAATGGCGATTGTTGCAGAGGTATGGGCGATGGCGTAGGTGGATCCTGTACCCGACTGGAGGTGTCAATCAGCGGACAGTGGCGTAGGGCTCGAGATATCTCCCTGTCTCCTCCCCCACCTGCTGCATTCAAGTTTGGGCGCCAATCTGGTTGTGTTTGAGCGCCATTTTCCTGATACTGTGTATCTGGCGAAATTTTGGTCAACCATGTAATTAATTGCTGAGCACCTACCTGGCTGTTATAAGCAGGTGGTCTTGCTCATTTGAAAGGTTGTTGAAAGTTGATGATTTTGGCTCTGTAATGCATAACAAGCTGATCTGGTTGCTCTGTACAGCTTACCTGTGAGTTTATGTATCTCTTGTTGTTTGTTTTTGGCATGAACCCACTGATTTCATGATTAAACTTATATGAGAAATGCTGTTTAGCATGTGTTGTGTTAATTCTGTCTCCAGTATTGCATGTACTCTTCTTCTGAATCTAGATGTTTAGTAATGTTTAGATTCTAGAGCATAGAATTCCTATGTTGACTGTCTGATCTTCTAACTTCTACTCAAGGGGTAGATTAAACTATTTTCAGGTTGAACATTGGGAAGGGTACACTGCAGTAGGGATACCATAAGTAGAGATAACCTAACACTCTGTATTGGGAGATGCCTGTAAGGCAGGTATCACACATATCCCCTTGAAATCCAGTTTTAGTTGTTCATGCTGATCATTCACAGGTGTATGTCTACTGACTCCAGGCCCTGGATAGGCACCAATCATGCTTTGTTTTGTGTTATAACCATATCCAGCTTTGCATCCACACTTAAACTCCAAAGCAAAATCTAAAACAACCATTAGGACTTTAGAGTTAGTTTAGGATCCTCAGTCCTCTGTCTACAACTGCTAATAGGCCCAAAGCTAGCCCCTTTGCTCTTATCATTCAGTTTTGGTCTACTTACAGGAGGACTCATCTGCTTTCTGTCAGCATCCCAGCCTTGCATGCATATCCTCATGGATGTTGAGTAGGGAATACCCCCCTAGGTCTTGCAGAGCCTGAAGAAGAAGAGGAGATAAAATATAGAGTCTATCTCCTATACTGTTGACCCCCTGGCCCAGAGATCCTGTTGATCACTGATGGCTACCTTGTAGGGAAATTTGGGAATAAGCATCCAGTCTGGGAAAAAGTCAACAGGTTGTACATGCTTGATTGTCACATTTTTCATAAATCAAATCTTTAACCATTGTGTCTTCATGCTTGATTGTTTGTCTACTTACCAAAAAAAATCAAATTCATCCATCAATCCAACCATTCACATCCTTTAGTGCCATTTCCTCTCTATTTCAGTGTCATTTTCCACCTGTTTTAGCACCTTCTTCATCCATGTCAAAAAATCAAATTTTCCCATCAAAAACATCAATTTTATAAGCCCTTTTTCAAAAAAAATCTGGTCGGAAGGCTGCACCCCCAAACCCCTGCAGCGGGGGGTCGCGTCCATCCCCCTGCACCCCCCCTCAAGTCGAGCTGAGTTTTCATCCCAACATCGCTAAACCATCCCCCCATTTATCAAACCCCACAAGTTGAGCTTATCCAATCCCTTTATTTGAGCTTGATCAAATTCTAATCCACTTCCTCTCTAGTCATAATCTATCTTCATCATCCTAATCATTCTTATCCACTTCATCTTAATCCAATCACCCATCTATCCTAATCATCCTAACCACCTATCTTATCCACATCATCATCCAAATCATTCAATCTAATCTTATCCTAATCACTCTCATCACCCTTAATCCAATTCATCAACATCATTCTAATCCCATCTCATCCAAATCAAATCCAATCCAAAATCAACATCAATCCCAATCATTATCCAAATCCCCCACATCATTATCAAACTCCAAATCCAAATCAACCCAATAAAAAATCAAGACTTTAATCGATCACCTAATCAAACCAACCCAATCAACCCTCTTGCTTAAGATCATTAGTCTATCTTAAGCATAGAGAACCATTCATCAAATCAAATCAAATCAAAACAAATCATCTTAAGGTCTTGAAATTTTTATCCCACCATCACAATCATCCATCATCCCCCATCATCCCATACCATCTCCAATGAAATGGATCTTTATGAAACAATACAACAATTACAAAGACGTAGACAAGCCTATGAGAACATGGATCCTAATGCTAAGGAACAATTCAAAAATGCAATTAAAGATATGCCCTTAGCACACCTCATCATTGGAGAATCCCAATCCCCTATCCAACCTTCATCATATCAACAAACATCTTACACATCATCTCCATCCACATCATATCAATCGTCATTCTTTCAACATTCATACCAACCTACATCTTATATATCCACACCATCAACCTCCCATCAACCTTCATCATATCAACTTCCATCATATCAACCACCATCAACCTCATATCAATGTTCAACCTCATATCAACCTTCATCATATCAACCTTTACCCTCATATCATTCACCATCCCCTTACACATCCATGCCATCATACTTATCCAATCAACCAATCCCTCCAACTTATCCATCCCCCAACCTTTGTCATGCTAACTTGGATCAAGGGAACACCAATCTTGCACACCTTATATCCGAAATCCAAACCTCATATCAACAACCAAATCCCCCATCTCCTAATCCCCATCCTCCAACCCTCCCATCACAATATCCCTCCAACCTTATCAACCTTAGTCCATCACCTTATGTATCTCCCAATCCACCAATCCCTATCACTCATCCACCATCTAATCCACCATCAAATCCAACACCTATCCTTGAACCTACCCACAAACCATCACTACCTAATCCTATCACCCACCTATCCAATCCCAATCCCATTTCTACACCATCCACCATCATTATCCATCCATTATATTGTTCTTCCACCCATACACTCATGAAGGATGTCATCCATTGGCTATTAGCAAGGAATCAAACACCCTCATGCAATCCAACATCCACCAAATCTCTTGAACAACCTCCTATCATAACTCAAGAACCATCATGCAACCATGTTCAAGAACACATAAGTCAAACACCTATTGCATCCATCCAAGCACCTATCACATACATCCAAGTCACTCCCACTTCTATCCAAACACATGAGCCATGTCAAGAATCAAATCCAAAGCATGTTGAAACATCAACCCCTTCTCTTGATCAAGATATCACCATCCCATCTAATAAGATCCCCAATCCCCTACCATCCATTGATCAACTTATTGATCTCACACCATCTTTTACCACCCCTTCACCATCCCCCATGAATCCTTCACATCCATCTACCAATCCCATCCAAAATCCATCCCCTTATCCACTTGGCACAAGCACTTTCATTCGTGGTGACTTCCTACTACATTATATTGTGAGCTAATCCTCATCATGGTTTTTCCCTTTTAGGGTTTTCACATAAAAATCTAGTGTTCTCTTGTGTGTGGTGTTGTTTTGATTTGGTTTCAGTTATTTGCTTTTCATGCTTAATCATCATAACATACTTAAAGGTTAATGTGGATCTGAATGTTTGTAAGGATTAAATGAAGTTTTGTTACAACTAATTCACCCCCCTCTCAGTTGTCTTGTGCATTCAACAATTAGTATCAGAGAAAGGTTTCTTTGAAGAAAGATTAACAACTTGAGGTAGATCTAGGATAGCACACAAGAAAGAGATTCCCTCATTTGATGGATCAGACTATGCACTTTGGAAGGTAAGGATGGAAGCCTTTCTAATTGCTCTTGGTTATGAGGTCTATAAATTAGTCAACTCTAATTACACTGTACCTCAGAATGGTATAAGTACTGAAGATGATATCAAAGCTGTTGAAATAGATGGTAAGGCAAAACATGCTCTCTTAAATGGAATTACTAATTCTAAGTTGGTGAAAGTTGTGAATTTGAAGACTGGTAATGCGATCTAGAAAAAGTTGGAAAGTGTTTATTAAGGGGATGATAAAGTCAAACAAGCTAAAATTCAAAATTTGAAGCTCACTTTTGAGACCATGTGAATGTTTGAAGATGAAAACATTACAAGCTAGTTACAAAAGGTGGATGAATTTGGCAATGGCATCAAGGACTTGGCAGAAGTATAGATGATAAAGAAGTGATATTGAAGGTACCTAGAACTCTTCCTAAGTCTTATAGTCATAAGGTTTCTTCTATTGAAGAATTACAAACTTTGAATTAGTTTACCAAAGATCAGTTGCTTGGCACCCTAACTACTTTTGAAATAAGAGAGTTTGGCACAACTAGTGGAACGACAAAGAATGAGACTACTTTTAAGGCTATAAAATCATAGAAGACATTAGAATTAGATTTGAATGACCTTGATGAACTGGAAGCTAACTTTGTGAGAAGGATGAAAAAGGGTAGTAGAAAGTTCAGTGGTAAGTTGTCTTTTAAATGTTTTAGTTGTGGAAAAATAGGTCATTATGCTTCAAGATGTCTAGACAGAACTCTGAGAATTTAGAATAGGGAAAATAGAGGTAAGATTATTAAGAAAAGTTAGTATGTTAGAGAAGATACAAGTATATCTAATGATGAATCTGATTATGAGGATGATAATGATAATGAATGCTTATTCATAGCCCTAAGAGATGAAACTATTTTTGCGAACTCTAGAAGCTGTGTGAAGGAAAAGGGTCTGGAAGCAAGTACTAACCATGAAGGCATTGTAATGTCTACTTTTCATGCTAAGAAAGAATAAGATGACTAGATTATTGACAGTGGATGCTCAAATCATATGACAGGTGATAAGAGTACGTTTGTTAAACTTGAAAAATATGATGGTGGAGTAGTTAGGTTTGGTGGTGATGAAGTTGTTAAGATTTGTGGAAAAGGTTCAATTGGTTTTGATGGAAAGATAACACTAATGATGTTCTTTATGTTAAAGGTTTGAAGCATAATATTTTGAGTGTTGTACAGATGTGTAGAAAGAGTTACAATCTTATGTTTCAGGATAATGGCTGTGAGATCATAAAAAGCTCTAGAACAATAATGGCTACTGGAAAGAGGATAGGTGGAAATGTTTATCATCTCAAAGGAGGTGTTAGTTATTGCCTTATGACTCAGATTAGTGAGAGTTGGCTATGGCATAGGAGATTGTGTCACATCAATTTTGATAGCCTTGTAAGAATAAGTTTAGTTCAAGTTGTGAGAGATCTGCCAAAGATCATAAAGCTCATCAATGTTGTCTATAAGGAATGTTAGATTGGAAAACAAACAAGAAGAAGCTTCAAAGTCAAGGATCATTCATCTACTGGACTATTGGAATTGATACATATAGATCTTTGTGGCCCTACTAGAGTGAGGAGTTTTCAAGGTGACAGGTATTTTATGTTATTTATTGATGATTTCTCTAGAATGACATGGGTCACTTTTCTTAAGGAAAAATTAGAAGCCCTAGATAAGTTTAAAGTCTTTAAAGCAATGGTTGAAAATGAAATGGATATGAAGATCAAATATTTGAGGTCTGACAAAGGTGGAGAATTTACCTCTAATGAGTTTAACATGTTTTGTGAGAATCATGGAATAAAGAGGCATTTATCTGCCCCTAGGACTCCTCAATAGAATGGAGTGGTTGAAAGAAAGAACAGGACTATTCAAGAAGCTGCAAGGACAATGATCAAAGAAGTAGACCTACTAGAAGTATACTGGAGAGAAGCAATTCATACTATTGTCTACATATAGAATAGAGTACAAGTAAGGGCAAATGACACAAAAACTCCCTATGAGCTATGGTATGGAAGGATTCCCACTGTAAAATATTTTAATATTTTTGGAAGCAAATGTTATATCAGAAGAGATGAAGAACTAGGAAAGTTTGATACAAGGTGTGATGAAGGTATTTTCTTTGGGTACTCTAACAAAAGCAAAGTTTACCGGTACTACAACAAGAAGCTAAGAAAGATTGTTGAAAGTACGAATGTTAAGGTTGATGAAGACATACAAAAGATCTTATAGATTAATGATTATGAATTAGATGATTCTTCTTCTAGTGAAGAAGAAGAAGAAGAAGCTAAATAAAAAGAAGTATAGGTTGAAGTACAAGAAGCTCCAGAAAGAATCCCTAAAACTCCCAAGTATGTACATAAGCATCACACTGAAGACTAGATCATTGGTGATAAGAGCAAAGGTGTATTGATAAGAAGCAGCGCTACTGAAGAACAAGTAAATATATGTTTACTTTCTAAATTTGAACCTAAAATAGTGGTTGAGGCATGCAAGGATGAGAATTGGATCAAGGCTATGGAAGAAGAACTAATGTAGATTGAGAAAAATCAGACCTGGGAACTTGTCCCAAGACCAGGAAACAAAAATGTGGTTGAAACTAAGTGGGTATTCAGGAACAAATTGAATGAGAATGGATAAATGGTAAGAAATAAGGCAAGACTTGTATGTAAAGGCTACTCATAAGTGGAAGGAATAGACTGAGGAAAATTATGCTCCGGTGGTAAGAATGGAGGCCATTAGGATGTTTTTGGATTTTACAACACATAAGGATTTTAAAGTATATCAAATGGATGTGAAGTCTTCTTTCTTGAATGGAGACCTGGAAGATGGAGTGTACATAGAGAAATAAGAAGGATTTCAGTTGTTAGATAACCTAGATATGTTCTACATGTTGAAGAAAGCACTATATGGATTGAAGCAAGCTCCTAGAGCTTGGTATGCAAGGTTAGACAGATACTTATTATAGAAAGGATTCAATAAAGGCTCCATAGATAGCAATTTGTACATCAAAGTAACTGGAGATCAAATTTTGATTATGGAAGTGTATGTAGATGGCATATTTTTTGGTGGAAATGAAGCCATGTGTCAGTGTTTTATAGATGAGATGTAGAAAGAGTTTGAAATCTCAATGTGTGGGGAAATGAATTTCATTCTTGGCTTACAGATCAACCAGACAGATAAAGACATCTTCATTTCTCAGTCAAAGTATGTAAAAGAGTTGTTAAAGAAGTTTGGAATGGAAGATTCTAAACCAGTTTGTACTCCTATGGCTTCTAGTTGTAAGTTGAGAAAGAATGATGAATCTCCTAAGGATGATCAGAGAAAGTATAGATCAATGATTGGAGGATTACTATATTTGACTGCTACTAGACCAGATATTATGCATGCAGTTTGTCTTGTGGCTAGATTTCAAGCAAATTCTAGAGAGTCACATGTTATGGCAGTGAAGAGGATTTTTGGATATTTAAAGGGCACTTCTGTAAAGCACTCAAACCATCACAAAGGTAAAGTGAAGTAAATAATCCGTTCAAATACATCTCAAGTAACAAAAGAAAAATGAAGTAAATAATCCACTTATTTACGTCATCACAAGTAAAAGATAAATCTCATAAATATGAATAAGTAAAAGTCATTAAATATTGCAAAAATCATGTGCTCAATCCAGGTGATAGCACTATAAAATAATATACAAAGTCCATTGGCCTTTATGCCATAATACATCCAATTACAAGTTACAATAATCACATACAACAAGTATAATAAATCAAAACACTCTCTAGTCACCAAGAACCAAATGGTTCTCTTGTGAGCTGAGAGATGGGAACATGGCTCTGGAGCTTTTCCACCCAACCATGAAGCAATTACACTTCCTCGGATCCCTTCATGACACGAAGGAAACCCAGCCCTGTATGAAATGTCTAGCTACCTGGAAACAACTGGCAAGAGGGAACATCCAATGCAACTTGATGTCTAATGTGCAATTCTAAATAATGAAATACAAATTGTCTCACAATAGGATGTGGCAGAGATATATATCAATAAAGTTTGCTAGACAAAATATTCATCTTTTTCAATGATTGCTCATTTTAGATCTAAACATTTAAAATCAAATAGTTATCAGTTCAATTCCTGAAAAGAGGAAAAGCCACCTCTGATAATTCACATTCGGCATCCTAGACCAAACATAACCCAAAACACTCCTAGCTAAAAATCTACTTTCATTCCCTAATAAATAAATAAGTAAAATAAAAGAAAATAACGATCCATATTCACCTATACACCACCTCTAAATTCCCTTTTCCAAAGCAACAATCATGAAGAAACACTTTCAATAAGCAATAAGTAGAACATCACTAATTCATTCCATTATGCAAATATAAATATAGTGTCTATGATCTGGTTATAGTTTTTTAACTATAATTTGTTGTCTAAAAGGTTTGAAGAATCTAATGTTTAACTCTTTCCAATCCAATATCAGTTTATAATTTAACAATTCATAGAGTCTTTAAATAAGAGTTTAAGACTAGTTTCAACATTAAATAAGCATGGATGATAACCTAAAAAATACACTAACTCTGCTCTGATTCATAATATAACTATTTAGGAGTTTATAAGAAGATATAGGAACTTTAAAATTTAGGCTACAGGAATAGAGATTTTCTGCTACAGGAACTAGTAAAAAGGTGACAAGGATAATAGAACTACTGTGATAGGAAATAAAAGAACAACTGCATGAGAAAAAAAATTAACTCACTGCTACAGGATTTTTGCAAGGAAATTTGATTCAAAACAAGGGATTGTGATAGGATTTCAAACGAATTTCTATGATAGTAATAACATAAAAGCTATAAGAAATAATGTGTCCAATAGTGCTAGAACTACGAAGAGGAATTAATTAATACCAATTGTAGTTTGCAAGGTCATTGAGAATGCAATATAGACCGAATAAGAAGGTAAAACTAGATCTTTTGGAAGTTCTAAATTGAACATTTTAACTGAGCCAGCGGATAAAACAAAGACCATTTTTAAGGCCAGAAGATAGGCCATTTTATGAGCTACAGAAAAGAGTTGAATCCAAGGTAAACACATTTAATGGCTGAGGATATGGTAAGTTTATAAATCTATTTTTGCAGGCTATGTTTTGATAGGCCGTGGGTAGATAGTTCAGGCTGATGGCATAAAGGAAGTCAATTTGTGCCTAGATCAGCCTAGACATGAGGGTGATCACTCCTTAATCTGACATGGAAGAGAAAAATAGTAGGCGATAGGGAGAAATAGTTCATTTGTTCAAAGAAAGAATAGAAAACTGGTTGCTCACACCATAACATAGATTAGGGAAAAAGGTAGATCATAAGCCTATATTAACCATAGTTTTAATAGTATTTCAACCATAATTTTAATGCAACAACATAAGGAAAAATATTCGGTATAAAATTCTTCTTTTGAGTTGAACTCTACCTAGCATAGATCTTTTATTTACTCCTATCGTTGAATACAGATCACCTCTTTTCTTTCTGTCACTCTTCCAAACAATGATAAAATCTCCCCTCTCTCTATCTTGTCATCACTCAGAATAATAGTGGTGATTTCTTCTTTCTATTATTCCTTAGTTTTATTCCAAATCTCTGCTAAACTTGTCATTCAATTTAGGTTTTCTTTTAATTTCTTTTTTAATAATCTCCTAGTTCTCCTTAGTTTTGCATGAGATTTGGCTTTCAAAGCCTCCAAAAATAATATAAGATAAACTTATTTATTCTTGTCACTTACATGACAGAATTATTCTTTTAATTCATTTATTTAGATTTCTAAATATAATAAGTATTATTAATATAATTTATTTATTTTCAAAATAACATAATCACTTAAATCAAAACAAGAAGTATTTATGATACGGGAGCATCCAATGGTGTAAGGGGAAATCTTGCATCACCCAAAAAAGATGATGATGCAAAATCGTTGATGCTATTTTCATTTCTTTTCAAAATTAGTATTTTTAGTTCCATAATCGCTTGCATAATGATGTAGAACTTTCAGATTTTCAAAATTGCTATTTTTGGAAAGTTTGTATTTGGGCACAGATTGAAGTGAAAATTTATTGAAATCTTTGTAAATGAAAAATAAGACCTTTGGCAAAGGAATCACACAAAGATCATTTGTAAGCTGAAAGATATTAAAGTTTCTGTTTCTTGAAAAATGCCTAAAAATTATTTAAATTTAGGTTTGAGGCACTAAATGACCCCACACAGGCCTGAAAATGGGTGGAATTGGCAAACCAAGTTCTTAGCATGTAGAGAATTCTGCGAGCTTTCTGACACTTCAAACAGTTCATCAATCAGACACACAGATCAATAGTTATGGCTCCCAGAAGTTGACCTATTTTTGGAGGGAGATGCAAAATTCAAAATTTGGTTGGAGGCTACCAAAAAGGACTATTAATAACCGTATTTGGGAACCATTGGTAGTAGAGAGATAAGGGAGATAGTGTAGAGTCATGAAAAGGTGGGAAAATAGAAACCCTAGCTGATTTGGGGTTATAGAAGGCTTAAGCTTCTAGACTCTTGAGATAGGAAGCTATCATGTGTTGTAGCTTGTGGAGGATTCATCCTCTGATTGTATTTGAGCTTTTGTAATGTAATGAGTTGTCCAAATCAATAAAACAACATTCTACTTTGTATGTGCAATTTCTATTGTTGTGTTTTTTATGATTTACCCCCTTCATCAATTGGTATCAGAGAAAGGGTTCTTGAGTGTGTAGACAGGTCATCAACCGTGAGGCAGTTTGCACTAGGACCTAAGGTTGTGATTTTGTTGTAGAGATTAAGATGCCTCCATGAAGAAATCATATTAGGAGAAATGCTTTGATGGAAGAGGGTTTTAGAGCCCTACAAAGGCAAATCGATGCATTGCAAGAGGAGCTACGAAGAGGGTTTGAGTTGAGAACAAGAGAAGAAAGAAAAGATGAAGCTAAAGAAGATCTATCTAAGGAAGAACAAGAAGTTCTCAGAGATCCTACAAAAGTTACATTGTTGAGGGCCATTTCAAAGATTGGAAAGAGGCCCAAGATTGAAGTTTCTACCTATTCTGTAGATTTGAATCTGGAACAACTTATTGATTGGATCAATGATATGGCAGAATATTTCGAGTATGAAGATGTGGAAGATCTAGAATGGGTCAATTTTGCAAAACAAAGTTGAAGGGCCTTGCCAGTATTTGGTGGAAGGAGGTCTAGTTAGAGAGAAATAGGAGAGGAAAATAAAAGATTACTAGATGGGATCAGATGGTGGAGAAACTGAAGAAGTAGTTCATTCCTGTGGACTATGAGATTGAGTTGCTAAGGAAGTTGCAAGGATTGAAGAAAGGTAACAAGTTTGTTAAGGAGTATACAAAAGATTTTTATAAGATTACTATTAGGACCAGCCATGTAGAGGCCAATAAGGAGAAGGTAGCCCATTACATTAATGGGTTAAGGCCAAGTATTCAAGAGGAGCTGAGCCTAGTTACAATGACCACCATAGAAGATGCGTACTAGTTTTTCCTAAAGGTGGAAGAGAAGTTGAATAAAAGATTCAAAAGCAAGCAAAGGGAAAGAGGTCAAGGTAGAAAGACTGGTGGAAGGTCCTATGGAGGATAAAATGAAGATCCAAAGAAAAGTGAAGAAGCTAGCACTAGTCAAAATTAGAGAGAAGATAATACCTACCATCCTCGTGAGCAGAATAATGGCAAGCAAAGAGGAAGAGGAAGAGGTAGACCTAGGCAAGGACTTGGAAGAGGAGGTTTCAGAGGAACCTGTTTCCAATGTGGAGAAGAAGGACATCGAGCATATGAGTGTCTGAAACATCAAGGAAGGACAAATAAGAGACCAGAACGTAATGCATGAGTTGTGAATGTAGATGAAGATGCACAGTCTGAGCATTCTGAAGATGGTGAAAGGGGAGAAACCCTAGTTGTTAGAAGAACCTTGTTGAATGGGGAGAAAGAACTAGATCAAAGGAAGAGTGAGTTTATTCCATGCAAGGTGAAAATGTGAAGGTAAGTGTTGTGATATTCTTATTAACAATGGAAGCACTAACAATCTTGTTTCACAGAAGATGGTTAATAAGTTGAAGTTGACAAGAAGAAAGCATCAACATCCATATCGGATTGCATGGTTGAAGAAGGACCATAGAGCTTTGGTCAATGAATAGTGTATTTTGAAGTTCAAGATTGGTTACTACTATGGTGAGGTGTTGTGTGACATCATACTGATGGATGCATGTCATATGTTATTGGGGAGGCCATGGCAGTATGATAGGTTCGTTATCCATGATGGCCATGCAAACACATATTCCCTAACAAAGGATGGAGTTCATCATAAGTTGAAGCCCTTGAAGGAGGTGGAAGAAAAGGTATGTAGTACTGCCAGAATTTGCTTGGTAGATGGTAGGAAACTTTTGGAGGGAATGAAGCATGAGTGTCATTGCTTTGCATTGATTCCTAAGATCAGTCAAGAGAAATGTGAAGATGTACCAGTAGAAGTCTCAAATCTTCTAGAAGAATTTTAGGATATTGTCTTTGATAATGTACCAAAGGTTTACCACTAGTGAGGAAGATAAGTCATCAAATGGATTTGATACCAGGAGCCAGTTTGCCGAATAAGGTAGCCCATAGAATGACTCCAGCAGAGTATGAAGAGCTGACCATACAAGTTCATGAGTTGTTAAGGAAGGGACTGATAAGAGAGAACCTAAGTCCATGTGTGGTACCTACAGTACTAGCACCGAAGAAGGATGGAGAGTGGAGAATGTGTACAGACTCCTGAACCATCAACAAGATCACAATCAAGTACAAATTTCAATTACCTAGAATAGATGACATAATGGATTGTTTGAGTGGAGCCAAGTACTTCATGAAGATTGACATGAAGAGTGGGTATCACTAGACCTAAATCAGAGAAGGAGATGAATAGAAGACAACCTTCAAGATAAAGGAAGGTTTTTATGAGTGGTTAGTCATGCCATTTGGGCTAACCAATGCATTAAGCACATTCATGTGGCTCATGAATGAGGTATTGAAAGAGTTTTAGGAAGTTTTGTTATTGTTTATTTAGATGACATTTTCATTTTCAGTAAGACTTGGGATGAGCATCTGATGCATATTAGAAGAGTTTTAGAGAAGCTAAGGGAGGAGAAGTTGCTGATTAATCTAAAGAAATGTAATTTGGCAAAGAAGGAGTTGGTATACTTGGGATTTATTGTCTCAAAGGAAGGTCTTAAAACGGACCCATAAAAAATAAGGGCCATCATTGAATGGCCTATGCTAAGGAGTGCTACAGAGGTATGATCCATTCATGGTTTGGCAAGTTTTAACAAAATGTTTATTAGGAATTTTAGTAGCATTTGTGCACCCCTAACTGAGATAATGAGAGGGGATAGAAAAGAATTTAAATGGAATATAGGAGAAAATAAGAGTTTTGACACATTGAATTAGAAAGTCATAGAGCAACCTATTTTGGCACTTCTAGATTTCAATAAGGTATTTCAGGTAGATTGTGATGCTAGTGGTAGTGCTATAGGAGCTATTTTGAGTCAAGAAGGTAAGCCCATCTCCTATTTTAGTGAGAATCTGAATGATGCAATGAAAAAGTATTATGTTTAAGATCAAGAGTTTTATGCAATAGCTCAAGCTTTGAAGAAATGGAGACATTATTTATTGCCAAAAGAGTTTGTTTTATATATTGATCATTAGGCTTTGCAGTATCTTAATAGTCAAGGAAAGTTAAATCAAAGGTACTTAAAATGGGTTGAGTTTTTGTAGAGTTATACTTTTGTTTTGAAGCATAGGAGTTGGAAGCCCAATAGAGTTGCAGATGCCTTGAGCAGAAGGCAATTTTTGTTGATAGAAATGAAGATAAAAGTTATTGGGTTTGATGAGCTCAAAAGTTTTTATCCTGAAGATCTAGATTTTAAAGAGGCTTGGAAAGATTCTTTGGAACCTGTTACTTTGGACAAGACAAAATGGTTGGATTTCATAATCCAAGATGGCATGTTGTTTAGAGGAAGCCAATTGTGCATTCCGAGGGGTTCCATGAGAGAGAACTTGATTAAGGATTCAACATAGTGGGGGCTTAGCTAGACACTTTGGTCAAGATAAGACAATTTATATTGTTGGTGAGCATTATTATTGGCCACAATTGCAGCAGGATGTGAGGAAATTTGTGCAAATTTGTAGAGTGTGTCAAATGGTAAAAGGAGCAAGTTAGAATATAGGGCTATATTAGCCATTACCTGTACTAGAGAGGCCATGGGATGATATTAGTATGGATTTTGTTCTTAGTTTACCAAAGACACAGAGGGGACATGACTCCATTTTTGTGGTGGTGGATAGATTCTCGAAGATGGCACATTTTATTCCTTGTAAGAAGACTAATGATGCTGTTCATATTGCAGAACTATTTTTAAGAGAGGTGATGAGACTACATGGTCTACCTAAGAGAATAGTTTCAGATCGAGATGCCAAGTTTTTCAGTTATTTCTAGAGGACATTGTGGAAAAATTTGAAGAAAAATTTTAAGTTTAGTTTTGCACACCATCCACAGGCTGATGGACAAACAAAAGTAGTGAATAGGAGTTTGGGTAACTTGCTACAATGCTTAGTAGGAGATAAGTCCAAGGGATGGGATTTAATTTTACCACAAGAAGAATTTTCTTACAAAAATTCTATCAATAGGAGTATAGGTAAATCACCATTCCAGATTGTATAATGGAGTAGTCCAAGAAATGCTTCAGAGTTAAGGAAGCTAGACAATAGAGAAAAGACAAGTGCCAAAGCTGAAGACTTTGCAAAACACCTAAAGAATTTGCATGAAGAGGTGAGAAGGCAAATTAATAAGATGAATATTCAGTACAAGGCTAAGGCAGATTAGAAGAGGAGATATAAGGAGTAATAGGGAGGAGATGAAGTCATGGTTCACTTGAGAAAATAGATGTTTCTAATTGGAACTTATAAGTTGAAAATGAAGAAATTTGGACCATGCAAGATTCTGAAAAAGCGTGATTCAGGAAATGCATATGAGGTAGAGATGCCAAGTGAAATCAACATTTCCCTTGTGTTCAACATTGCTAATTTAATATAATATCATGAAGGTGGCATAGAGGATGGACCAACAGAAGAACAATGGAATATCCCAGCACCTACTTTAGAGAAGGAAGAGATAGAAGAAATCTTGGATAGCCATGTGGGAAGTACTCAGAATAGGCAATATGAAGAATATCTGGTGAAGTGGAAAGGAAGGCCTGTTGAAGATTCTTCCTGGTTATATAAGGCAGAAGATGACTATTTGGGTATTCCTCAAACACCTGAGATGTGACAAGGTCACTTCTCAAAATTACCCTGGGTGTCTGATGTAGGAGCATCCAGTGGTGTAAGGGCAATCTTGCATCACCCAAAAAAGATGATGATTCAAAATCGTTGATGTTGTTTTCATTTCTTTTCAAAATTAGCATTTTTGGTTTCATAATCGCTTGAATAATGGTGTAAAACTTTTAGTTTTTCTGAACTACTATTTTTGGAAAGTTTGCATTTGGGCACATATTGAAGTGAAAATTTATAGGAAGCTTCATAAATGAAAAATAAGACCTTTGGCGAATGAATCACGTAAAGATCATTTGTGAGTTGAAAGATATTAAAGTTTTCGTTTCTTGAAAAATACCTAAAAATTATTCAAATTTAGGTTTGAGGCAGTAAATAGCCCCGTACAGGCCCGAAAATGGGTGGAACCAATAGAGCTAGTTCTTAGTGTGTAGAGAACTCCATGAGCTTTCTGGTGCTTCAATTAATTTGTCTATCAGACACCCAGATCAAAAACTTTATGGCTCTCAGATGTTGACCTATTTTTGGAGGGAGATGCAAAATTTGAAATTTGGCTGGAGGCCACCAAAAAGGGCTATTAATAACCATTTTTGGGAACCATTGGTAGTAGAGAGATAAGGGGGAAGTGTAAAGTCAAGAAAATGCAGAAAAACATAAACCCTATCTAATTTGGGGTTATAGAAGGCTGAAGATTCCAGAGTCTTGAGATAGGAAGTTGTCATGTGTTGAAGCCCATGGAGGATTCATCCTCTAATTGTATTTAAGATTCTGTAATGTAATGAGTTGTCCAAATCAATAAAAGAACATTCTATTTTCTATGTGCAATTTTTGTTGTTGTGTGTTTTATGATTTACCCCCTTCATCAAGTGGCATCAGAGCAAGGGTTCCTAAGTGTGTAGACAGATCACCGACCGTGAGGCAATTTGCACTAGGACTTGAGGTTGTGGGTTTGTTGTGGAGATCAAGATGCCTCCACGAAGAAACTATATTGGGACAAATACTTTGACAAAAGAGGATTTTAAATCCATGCAAAAGCAAATTGATGCATTGCAATAGGAGCTACGAAAAGGGTTTGAGCTCAGAATAGGAGAAGAAAACGAAGATGAAGCTGAAGAAGATCTATCCGAAGAAGAACAAGAAGTTGCAAGAGATCCTACAAAAGTGAGGTTGTTGAGGGCCATTTTGAAGATCTGAAAGAGGCCCAGGATTGAAGTTTCTACCTATTCTAGAGATTTGAATCTGAAACATCTTATTGATTGGATCAATGATATGGAAGAATACTTCAAGTATGAAGATGTGGAGGATCTAGAATGGGTCAAGTTTGCAAAAACAAAGTTGAAGGGCCATGCTAATATTTGGTGGAAGGAGGTCCAATTAGAGACAAATAGGAGAGGAAAATGAAAGATTACTAGATGGGATCAGATGGAAACTGAAGAAGCATTTCATTCTTGTGGACTATGAGATAGAGTTGTTGAAGAAGCTACAAGGATTGAAGTGAGGTAACAAGTCTGTTAAGGAGTATACAAAAGATTTTTATAAGATTACTATCAGGACCAGCCATGCAGATGCCAACAAGGAGAAGATATCATGTTACATTAATGGGTTGAGGCCAAGTATTCAATACGAGTTGAGTCTGGTCAAAATGACCACCATAGAAGATGCGTACCAATTTTCCCTTAAGGTGGAAGAAAAGCTGAATAAAAGATTCCAAAGAAAGCAAAGGGGAAGAGGTCAAGGTGGAAGGACTAGTGGAAGATCCTATGGAGGTTGAAACAAAGATCCAAAGAAAAGTGAAGAAGCTGACACCATCCGAAATCAGAGAGGAGATAATACCTACCATCCTCATGAGTAGAATAATGGTGAGCAAAGAGGAAGAGGAAGAGGTAGACCTGGGCAAGGACCTAGAAGAGGAGGTTTCAGAGGAACCTGTTTCCAATGTGGAGGACATTGAGCATATGAGTGTCTGCAACATCAAGGAAGGAAAAATAAGAGACTCGAAGGTAATGCATGAGTTGCACATGTAGATGAAGATGTACAGTCTAAGGATTCTGAAGATGTTGAAAGGAGAGAAAACCTAGTTATTAGATGAACCTTGTTGAATGAGGAGAACGAACCAGATCAAATGAAGAGTTTATTCCACACAAGGTGCAAATGTGAAGGTAAGTGTTGTGATATTATTATTGACGATGGAAGCACTGACAATCTTGTTTCAGAGGAGATGGTTAACAAGAAGAAAGCATCCACATCCATATCAAATTGCTTGGTTGCAGAAGGACCATAGAGCTTTGGTCAATGAATAGTGTTTAGTCAAGTTCAAGATTGGTGACTACCATGATGAGGTGCTGTGTGACATCATACCGATGGATGCATGTCATATGTTATTGGGGAGGTTGTGGCAGTATGATAGGTGCATTGTCCATGATGACCATGCAAACACATATTCCCTAACAAAGGATGGAGTTCATCATAAGTTGAATCCCTTGAAGGAGGTGGAAGAAAAGGTATGTAGTACTGCTAGAATTTGCTTGGTAGATTTTAGAAAATTTTTGGAGGGAATGAAGCATGAGCGTCATTGCTTTGCATTGATTCCTAAGATCAATTAAGAGAAATGTGAAGATGTACCAGCAGAAGTGTCAGATTTGTTGGAATAATTTCATGATATTGTCTTTGATAATGTACTAGAAGGTTTACCACTAGTGAGGAAGATAAGTCATCAAATTGATTTGATACCAGGAGCTAGTTTTTCGAATAAGGCAGCCCACAAAATGACTCCAACAAAGAATGACGAGTTGAACAGACAAGTTCACGAGTTGTTAAGGATGGGATTGATAAGAGCAAGCATAAGTCCATGTACGGTACTTGTAGTACTAGCACCGAAGATGGATGGAGAGTTGAGAATTTGTACAGACTCCTGAGCCATCAACAAGATCACGATCAAGTACATATTTCCATTTCCTAGAATGGATGACATAATGGATTGTTTGAGTAGAGCCAAGTACTTCATGAAAATTGACTTGAATAGTGGGTATCACCATATCCAAATAAGAGAAGGAGATGAATGGAAGACAACCCTCAAGACAAAGGAAGGTTTGTATGAGTGGTTAGTCATGCCATTTGGGCTAACCAATGCACTAAGCACATTCATGCAACTCATGAACGAGGTATTGAAAGAGTTTTTGGGAAGTTTTGTTATTGTTTATTTAGATGACATTTTGATTTTCAATAAGACTTGGGATGAGCATCTGATGCATATTGAAAGAGTTTTAGAGAAGCTAAGGGAGGAGAAGTTGCTAATTAATCTGAAGAAATGTAGTTTGCAAAGAAGGAGTTGGTATACCTAGGATTTGTTGTCTCAGAGGAAGGTCTTAAGATGGACCCAAAAAAAGTAAGGGCTATCATTGAATGGCCTATGCCAAGGAGTGCTATAGAGGTACGATCTTTTCATGGTTTGGCAAGTTTTTATAGAAATTTTATTAGGAATTTTAGTAGCATTTGTGCACCCCTAACTGAAATAATGAGAGGGGATAGAAAAGAGTTTAAATGGACTACACGAGAAAACAAGAGTTTTGACACATTGAAGTAGAAAGTCAAAGAGCAACCTATTTTGGCACTTCCAAATTTTAATAAGGTATTTCAGGTAGATTTTGATGCTAGTGGTAGTGCTATAGGAGTTATTTTGAGTCAAGAAGGTAAGCCCATCACCTATTTTAGTGAGAAGCTTAATGATGCCAAGAAAAAGTAGTATGTTTATGATCATGAGTTTTATGCAATAGTTCAAGGTTTGAAGAAATGGAGACATTATTTTTTTCCAAAAGAGTTTGTTTTATATACTAAGATCATTAGGCTTTGCAGTATCTTAATAGTCAAGGAAAGTTAAATCAAAGGCAATTAAAATGGGTTTAGTTTTTGTAGAGTTATACTTTTGTTTTGAAGCATAGGAGTGGGAAGTCTAATAGATTTGCATATGCCTTGAGTAGAAGGCAAAATTTGTTGATAGAAATGAAGATAGAAGTTGTTGGGTTCGATAAGCTCAAAAGTTTGTATCCCGAAGATCCAAATTTTGCAAAGGCTTGGAAAGCTTGTCTGGAACCTATTACTTTGGATAGGACAAAATGGTCGGATTTCATAATCCAAGATGGCATGTTGTTTAGAGGAAGTCAATTGTGCATTATGAGGAGTTCTATGAGAGAGAACTTGATTAAGGATTCAACATACTGGGGGATTAGCTAGACACTTTGGTCAAGATAAGACAATTTCTATTGTTGGTGAGCATTATTATTGGCTACAATTGCAGCATGATGTGAGGAAATTTATGTAGAGTTGTAGAGTGTGTCAGATGGTAAAAGGAGCAAGTCAGAATATAGGGCTGTATTAGCCATTACCTGTACCAGAGAGGCCATGGGATGATATTAGTATGGATTTTGTTCTTAGTTTACCAAAGACATAGAGGGGACATGATTCTATTTTTGTGGTGGTGGATAGATTCTCAAAGATGGCACATTTTATTCTTTGTAAGAAGACTAATGATGCTATTCATATTGCAGAATTATTTTTAAGAGAGGTGGTGAGACTACATGGTCTACCTAAGAGAATAGTTTCATATCGAGATACCAAGTTTTTTGGTTATTTCTATAGGACATTGTGGAAAAATTTGAAGATAAATTTGAAGTTTAGTTCTACACACCATCCACAGACTGATGGACAAACAAAAGTAGTGAATAAGAGTTTGGGTAACTTGCTACAATGCTTAGTAGGAGATAAGCCCAAGGGATGGGATTTGATTTTACCACAAGAAGAATTTGCTTACAATAATTTTGTCAATAGGATTATAGGTAAATCACCATTCTAGATTGTATATGGGAGTAGTCCAAGAAATGCTTCAGAGTTAAGGAAGCTAGACAACAGAGAAAAGACAAGTGCCGAAGCTGAAGACTTTGCAGAACACCTAAAGAATTTGCATGAAGAGGTGAGAAGGCACATTTATAAGATGAATATTCAGTACAAGGCTAAGGAAGATTAGAAGAGGAGATATAAGGAGTTTCAGGTAGGAGATGAAGTCATGGTTCACTTGAGAAAAGAGAGGTTTCAAGTTGTAACTTATAATAGGTTGAAAATGAAGAAATTTAGACCATGCAAGATTCTAAAAAAGCATGATTCAGGAAATGCATATGAGGTAGACCTGCCGAGTGAAATCATCATTTCCCCTGTGTTCAACATTGTTGATTTAATAGAATATCATGAAGGTGGCACAGAGGATGGACCAATAGAACAATATGGGAATATCCCAGCATCTACTTTAGAGAAGGAAGAGATAGAAGAAATCATGGATAGCCATGTGGGAAGAAGTACTCAGAATAAGAAATATGAAGAATATTTGGTGAAGTGGAAATGAATGCCTGTTGAAGATTCTTCTTGGTTATCTGAGGTAGAATTTGACCATTGGGGTTTTCCTCAAACACCTGAGATGTGAGAAGGTCACATCTCAAAATTACCCTGGGTGTCTAATACAGGAGCATCCAATGGTGTAAGGACAATCTTGCATCACCCAAAAAAGATGATTTAAAATCATTGATGTTTTCATTTCTTTTCAAAATTAGTATTTTTGGTTCCATAATCGCTTGAATAATGATGTAGAACTTTGAGGTTTTCCAAACTGTTAAAAATAGCAAACTACTATTTTTGGAAAATTTACATTTGGGCACAGATTGAAGAAAAAATTTATAGGAAGCTTCATAAATGAAAAATAAGACTTTTGGTGAAGGTATCACGCAAAGATCATTGGTGAGCTAAAAGATATTAAAGTTTCTATTTTCCAAAACATGCCTAAAAATTATTTAAATTTAGGTTTGAGGTACTAAACTATCCCATATAGGCTTGAAAATGGGTAGAACCAGCAAAGCGGTTTATTAGCACATAGAGCACTCCATGAACTTTCTGGCGCTTCAAACGATTCATCAATCAGACACCCGAATCAAAAGTTATGGCTCCCGGAAGTTGACTTATTTTTGGAGGGAGATAAAAAATTTGAAATTTGGCTGGAGGCCGCCAAAAAAGGTGATTAATAACCTTTTTTGGGAACCATTGGTAGTAGAGAGATAAGGGGGAAAGTTATATATATATATATTGTAATTTAAATTATTAGTTTTAAGTCTAATTTAGATATTGTCTTCCAAACAATAATATTTACATAAATAGAAAAACATTTATTATTTATTATTAAATAATACACCATTTTAAATATGATGTAAAGCAGGGGAGGCTTCTCAAAAAACACCTAAAAGGATTCATGAGGTTCATTTGACTGACTATCCCAACTTGACAAGTTTCCTCTTTTCCTAGCATGGTTGCCAAAGGGTGATACATACACAAATGAAGACCAAATGAGTGAACCAATTTACTACACTCCTATAACACCCTACCCCACTTTATTTTGACAAACTAAGACCATTCAAGGTCACAAAGACTCATGACACCATATCCTCTTAGTCACTCTCTTGTAATTAGCCCTATTTGCTTATAGCCCTTGGAATAGGGTTTTTCAGCCATATCTTGCAAAATACTTGGCAAACCCACAAACTAATTAGCTTTCTAGAAACCCATTTGGCTCCTACACAATATATCAAGCATACAACATAGGTTGTTTTGAAACATGGGCCTCAAAATGGATTGTTCCTATTGTTCTAGGACTAATTAGGCCTCCTTAACAAAGCAAGTATGGTGTAAACTTGCTCTCAACTCCTCTAACCTACTCCAGGGAATCAATAGGATGGAAAATGGTCTAAATATTCTAGTTTCAAGGTTCTCGAGTCATCTCAAGTCAAATATGTATCAACTCACCACTCTACCAAAGCTAAAAGTCCTCATACATGAAGATATTAGGCTTCAAATGTTGCAACAGTCACTTCAAACTCATCCCCTACTCTGCAAAGAAAACCTAATTGAAATACCAACTAACAAAATCCATTCCACCCATTTTGAGGTTATGAAGAAGGTGGAATGGGTCAAAAACCCATCGATTTCCTTAAAACCCTCAAAACTAGGGTTTAAGACCCAATGTCACAAAATCAACTATAAAATGTTTAAACCACAATGATAATCATCCTAAACTGATTCAAATGAAATATTATACCATTCTCTTCATGATTTTAGACATTTTGATCTATGACAGTACAATATGGACTAATGCAGGACATAGGAACAACAAAAGATAGAAAATATGCAGAAAAACTGGAAAAGTCTATTATTTTTTCACCAAAACTTCTTCTTTGATCTCCTTGAGGTGTGTGCTACATAAGTAAAAATGTTTACAATGAAGACTCTATTGGTTTTTTCCCAGACTGGATGCTTATTCCCAGATTTCCCTACAAGGTAGCCATCAGTGATCAACAGGATCTCTGGGCCAGGGGCCAACAGTGTAGGAGATAGACTCTATATTTTATCTCCTCTTCTTCTTCAGGCTCTGCAAGACCTAGGGGGGTATTCCCTACTCAACATCCATGAGGATATGCATACAAGGCTGGGATGCTGACAGAAAGCAGATAAGTCCTCCTGTAAGTAGACCAAAACTGAAAGATAAGAGCAAAGGGGCTAGCTTTGGGCCTATTTGCAGTTGTAGACAGAGGACTGAGGATCCTAAAACTAATTCTAATGTCCTAATGGTTGTTTTAGATTTTGATTTGGATTTTAAGTTTGGATGCAAAGCTGGACATGGTTGTAACACAAAAACAAAGCAAGATTGGTGCCTATCCAGGGCCTGGAGTCAGTAGACATACACCTGTGAATGATCAACATGAACAGCTAAAACTGGATTTCAAGGGGATATATGTGATACCTACCTTACAGATATCTCCCAATACAGAGTGTTAAGTTATCTCTACTTATGGCATCCCTACTGCAGTATACCCTTCCCAATGTTCAACCTGAAAACAGTTTAATCTACCCCTTGAGCAGAAGTTAAAAGATCAGACATTCAACATAGGAATTCTATGCTCTAGAATCTAAACATTACCCAAATATCCAGATTCAGAAGAAGAATACATGCAATACTGGAGACAGAATTAACAAAACACATGCTAAGATAGCATTTCTCATATAAGATTAATCATGAAATCAGTGGGTTCACGCCAAAAACATACAACAAGAGATACATAGACTCACAGGTTAAGCTATACAGAGCAACCAGATCAGCTTGTTTTGAATTACAGAACCAAAAATCTTCAACTTTCAACAACCAAAAATGAGTAACACTCCCTTCTTATAACAGCTAGGTAGTGTACCACAGCAATTAATTACATGGTTGACCAAAAATCCCGCCAGATACACAGTATCAGAAAAATGGCGCTCAACGCATTACCAGATTGGCGCCCAAACATGAATGCAGCAGGTAGGGGAGGAGACAGGAAGAAATCTCGAGCCCTGCGCCACTGTCCGTCGATGTACACCTTCAATCAGGTACCAGATCCGCCCATACCTCTGCAACCTTCGCCATTAATGGCGCACCAACCCGCGGCCTCGGGAAAACGTCAATTCTGCATCGCAACCATTTCCCACCGAGATTCATCATCATGATATTTGAAAATATGCAGGATATCAATTATCCCACATGCACCCCGCGGCGACCTTTTCAACATTTTATATACTAGGCCACGAGCATGTATAATGTCGGTGCTTTTGCTCCTGACGACACTAGTATAAGACTTCATCATCATCCTCCAACAGCATGACATCCTGTCGCTTGAAATATCACCCTGACGTCAGCATCATATCGCAATATAACCTGCATGATAATCGCCTTCATCGGCACAACCTGATCCATCGGAGGAACATCCTCCTGCTGAGCCTATACCAAAAGTCTGGCTGATGAACATCCTGATGACGTCACCGTCATATCCTGCTGACGTCATCATCATATCTGCCTACTGCGCACCTCCTCATATCCGGATGACGTCATCATCATATTTGCAAATATCGGGGGATCTCCACAAGATGATCAGTGTTAGAAATATGACCCCCCCGGACCTTGATGACGTCATCATCATACCGACATCAGGATGATATTCGGAAGATAACCGGATATTTGGAAATATCATCCTGATGCACAAATATCATGTTGCACTGTAGCTCCACTATAAGATCGGGGCGATAGATGAATATGATGATGCTTGAAAAGATCACCCCCCACTAGATAATGCACGAAGCCGGCAGGCGGATATCTCCTTGATATCAGCATCATCATGACGCTGGAACAAACATACATCCGGGTGATATTCAAAAATGAAAATATCACCCCCTCCTTCAGAAATATCATGATGCAGATAGGCAGAGAAATAGATATCACCCCGACATAAGAATGACATCAGCATCATCAGGATGATAAAACAACGAACATGAAGTGATACAACAACATCAGGATGATATTGACTAAGATCATCCTAACGTTCAAAATATGATGACCCCAGTGAATATCGGGTCACACTTAGAACTCTTCAACAACATCATCAGGATGATCATAACCAAGATCACCCGATGATAAAAATATCACCCCCGCAAGCAAATCAGGGCACACTGTAGCTCATCAGCAGGATCAGGATGATATCCAAACATCACCCGATATTGAAATATGATGATCCTGATGAGAAACCGGTCGACAGAAAACATGATGCTGCGGACCATCATCGAAGACAAGATGATGATGATGACCTCCTCCTCAGGAAAATATGATGATGCAGCTGAAAAATGCTGAGGAGGTCCAACACTTAGAACATTTTTTGGATATTTAGGGAAGGTGCCTGCATGAAAATTGCTCAAAAACTGTCAGTCAATTCAGGCACTAACAGACTCCATGTTTCATAACTCCTCCATTGTGGAAAAGCCAAAAATAAGGCATAAAACAACTTGTTACTAAAACTGCTCAAAATAGATTATCCTAAATTTAAGTAAATATTTAAGACACTAACCTCCACTACATGAAAATGCCTCTAATGGGATTTATTACATTAATTAAGTGGGAAAAAATCCACCTAGGCTCTATGATGAAACTAAAAATTCAAAATTTGTCTTGGGTTGTCTTGGGCCCCTGCACCAAAATATAACTCAAAAGAACATTAATATTTATGACTAAATCATGCATTTGAAATAGACTTACTGTAGAAATTAAAACACAATATTTTTCTAAGCATTTAACCATCAATCACATTTTATTTTCCATACAATAATGCATAATAATCCATTCAAAAATGCAATATGAGACTATGTGAGTGTGTGAGTTTATCAGGGTATCCATCCCAAGCAATTCTTGCCAAGTGGCTAGAGCATCTCTACCTCAACCATGTTCTTGTCTTAGACGAGTTCCTGCATTCATTCACACTCAACTCGATGTCAATAGGTTAGTGCCTCAGAGCATATCCGAAGAAAAACATTATAATCACATCAATAATATTTAATATTAAATCAAATTTCCAATTTACGCAATTATAACATCATGATAATTACCTTCACTCAAGTGGAATTTACTCAAAGTAAAAATAATCAGAGTAAATGTTCACTAATATAGAACAATGATATAGTCCATAAAATGAGATATGACAAATTCTGATCATGGCTTGTGGTATCCAAAAGATATTGACTTTACTCTAAGTGCTTATACAGATGCAGATTAGGCTGGTTGTGTAGATGACAGAAAAAGTACAAGTGGTGGAACATTCTTTTTTGGTGGCAGAGTAGTGTCATGGTTAAGTAAAAAGCATCATTCAGTATCTTTGTCTATTGTAGAGGTAGAATACATTGCAGTAGCCTCTTGTTGTACATAGGTGTTGTGGATGAAACAAACCTTGAAGGATATCAAAGTTGTGTATGATGAGCCAATTTCTATTTTATGTGACAATATAAGTGCTATTAACATTTCAAAGAATCTATTGATGCATTCAAGGACAAAGCATATTTCAATTAGGTATCACTTTCTACGAGAGAAGGTTGCAGAGAATGAAGTGAAGCTTGAGTATGTGCCCACAAAGGATTAGGTTGCTAACATATTCACTAAGGCTCTTCCTAAGGATACATTTGAGTATCTCTAGGGAAAGTTAGGGGTTATTGACCCTCCTTCCCTAAACTAGATGCATAAGGAGATGCATCAATCCAGTGGACTTCAAGATTCATTCTTTTCTAGACTAATGATTGGAGGCTACCTCTCAAGGGGAGCAGGTAGTAGTCATGATGATTGTTACAGTCAGGGGGAGTATTTAGAGTAGTGAAAGAAAAAGATGTTGTAGAGCAGTAGTAAACAATGCAAGTATGTTCAGTATCATGAAAAGGGAAAGTTGTGACACCCTTTCCCATTGATGTCAAAGGGGGAGAGAGTTCATGTGAAAAATAAAGGGGGAGAAAGAACAATCAGTGATCAGAGAGAGAATAAGATGTGCAAAAGAAGGGGGGAGAGAAAGAAAGTAAAGAAGATTGGTGTAGAGTTGTGTCTTGATGGTTTTTCAAATCATGTGTTGCCATCAATGACAAAGGGGGAGATTGTTGCAAGTATGTGCTAGTCGATGTTGTCATTGATGTCAACAAGCTTGGGTTGTCATTGGTGCCAATTGTGTCTTTTGATGAGGTTGTTGTTGTTTGATTGAGTTGTTATGTTGAAGTAATTTAATTGGTTTAAGGAGGTGCTAAAAATGTTGAGAATATGCTCCTGTTGCTTGGTTTCCAAGTGCTTGTGAGAAAATTTGATTAATAAAGGAAATAGTGCATTGAAGATGTGTTCTGGATTAACAAAGTTATGATCGAGTTTTGCTCTGCATTTCTTCCTAATTGAATATCTAAGTGTGCAGTTTGGATATTTTGTTTAGAAGTGTTTGAATATGATAAATCTAGAATTTCATTCTCTAGATTGTTGTGTAGTTGAAGTTGTGTTCACCAGTTTGAGAACAGTATTTGACAATGTTTACAGTGTGTCTGGGAGAAAGTATTTTACTCTACATTTCTTGACAGAATGGTTTCAGATGTTACAGTTCTGGATGTGTGCTTGCATAGTATATATCTTCCTTTAACTCAAGTGGTTCATGGTTTGGTGCTCCACAAGTACATTCTTAAGTTGCAGATGATGACAAAGTTTGATATAGCTAGTTAAGTACATTGGTGTGAAGTTTCTTCAGGTGAAAGATGTTGTAAAGGAATTTGTTGGTCTTAAAGTTCTTATTGATGTTTCTAGATCATGTTCAAGCTTTGTGTGTGATTTGCATGTCATCGTGTGATTTTGAGGAAGCATGCATTTAAAAGTTCATGGTGTTAACATAAGGATGACCGACTTGGTTGTTTACACTATTTGCAGTTGTGGTTTGGTGAATGTGAAAGCATGATGAAGTATGTAAGAGTGGATTTAGGTCCATTCTAAAGTATTATGTGGTTTACATTTGATCCCTTCCTTTGCGGGAATTTTTAGGTCCAGACCTAATTTGAATTTTATGGGTTAAGTTATGTTGCCGACATTGGAGAATGTTTTTTTTTATGTGTAAAATTGTGTAGGTTCCAACACCAACATGGGAAGTTTCAAGAATGTGGGACTTGCTACCTGAAACAAGCTCCAGATTCTAAAGAAGCTGGCTCTTCTCTATTTTAAATGAGTTTTGGGAAAAGGATAGAAACTTAACAGGATTGTAGAAACAATAAAACAAATCTATCTGTGGCGATGCACCTGAATAATAAGTATCTCTCTCAGCTTAGCACAGTGAAGCTATCCTTAAGATTTAGTTATGTTAAAGAGCAAAGGTTGCATGACTAACATAAATAGATATAATGAATAAATTCAAAGGCTCACAAATAGACCATTTAGAATGACACAGAAAATATCAACCAAGGCACAGAAGTCTGTCTTTCTCATTAATTTCCCAGCAATATAAGAGGCACAGATACATGCACAGTTATAGTTACTTTCTGAATCAAGAAAACAAACTAAAGGCAAAATGATATTACTGGTCACAGCAAAAAGTCTCAAACTCTCTTAAATTTCTGATAGAAAACTATCTCTAGCCAAAAATTGTCTATGTTCTCTCCCTTTTTTATTACCAATGTCACATATTTATAGCACAGGATCGGCTCAAGATTGTCTGCACAATTGAATCTCAATGGCCTAACCGAAATGAAGTGAACTGTAAGTTTCTGATAGTTTCAAGATCTTTAGGATCTACAACAATCACTTCTTTTGTGAGCTCATTAGCTATTACCAAACAATCGTGGCATAACTTCATCTATTCAGGAAAAGACATTTGGCAGCTTTCGCACATTTTAAGATAACAAACCCTATAACAGGTGGCAGCATCCACCTGCATCACTTGAAACTCTTTCATTCTTTGGGAGACATAGGAAAATGACACTTGGCAAGCTCCGCTGACTTAGAAATTGATACGTGTCTTTATCCACTGTATTCATACTTACTGTGTCTTTATATTCAGGAGGATTCCGCTATGACATTTTGCACGATCCGCAACACTGAAACTTTAACACTGGGGCCTGCCACTACATTCACTCAGGTTCAAAAAGAAAAAAAACATAATGTGGAAGCTAACACTTGTTGCTCTCCACCACAACCACAAGGGACATGTGACACATTCCACCTTCCTGTTGCAAAAATAGAGAGTGTCTCCGCAAATGACACGCAGCACCTTCCGTGGGACTGAGAAACTTTGAAAGGGTCTTTTGAGACTTTGACAGAAACTGCCACTTGGCGCCCTCCGCATAAGTGTAACTTAGAATAGGGCCCCACCTTCAACCTTCTTATCATTGAAACTTATAAGAAACAATAACGTGGATGTCAACACTTGGCGCCTTCCGCTGCAGCATAAGGGACACATGGCTTTGTCCGTAACTCATATAGAAACTTATAAAATGTGTCTCGGCTGATGACATGTGGCATCCTCCATGCGAGTTATATCATAAAAACAAAAATGTGACATGAACCGAAGCTCGACACTTGGCAAGCTCCGCGCTGCTCTAAACTCTGGCAAAATGATAACCCTTGTGGAAACCCTCACAAAAACCCTCCACGGCTACACTGAACTTCATAGGAAAAACTTGCAGAAGCATTTGCAGAAACATAACTGAGATTCGTGGAACATCGTTGAAACACAAGAAACCTTACTAAATGTAGAGTATTTTACTCTATAGTTCTTGGTGACCTCTAGGACTTTTGAGCCTACTCAAAAAGAATCCAAAATTGTAGCAAAAGAATGAGTATTTAAAATACAATAAGGATTATAGATTCTACAAAGCTATCTGATAAATGGCTGATTCAGAGTCAAAAAGTCCCTGCTTATTCTATAGATCTTGGAAAGCAAAATCAAGGTTGATAATGTCCTTATGAGAGAAAGTCTGCAAAATTTGAATTGTGGCCTTTAATTGAAATTCAAGTTGGGCCATTGGAATTAGGACAGCTTCCACTTCCTATACTGATGAAGAATCTATTAAACCCTAGAAGATTGATTGATCATTTTGCCTGATTAGCAATAGGGTCTTAATTTCATCAATCATTAACATAGTATTATTATCAGGAAATGGGGAGGGAAGACCCAACTACACCAGATCTTCTATGTGCCTCTTCATAGCTTTAACTCCTTTGACAACATCCAGGAGCTCATGGCACTTAGTAGCAACTGAATTACAACTGAGAACTTCATTCACCTTCTTTGCTGTTATCATCCTGTCATTAATCCCTACTGTTGATAAAATTTCATCAGTTGTGTCATAAAGTTTCTTGAGCAATAGGTGAGAGTCAGATACTCTCAAGGATACAGTGGATAGAGTGGCTTGCACTGAAGTTTCCACCTTTTCACACAATTGCTGGGCATTTAACATGAATGTCAAGGAGGGTCTGAGTTGAATAATCTCTTCAGATATCCTTTTCCACACTGATACATATAGCTCCTTAACAAGGTTCAGAACTCCAACATTCTTAGGCCTATTAGCCAACTCAAGTGTCAACTGTTTTGTTGTTTGTTGCTCAGCTTGGAGTTGGGCCTATATTGCAACAGCAACATTTTGCTCAGTCAGCAGCTTCTGCTGAGACTGTGTAGCTTGTTGCATCTTCTCTTGATATCTCTTCTCTAACATGGCCTTTTCCTGCTTCAAAACATTTACAACAACTTTCTCTTGTGCCAGCACCAACTTTAGAGAAGCATTTTGTGCCACTGTCACTTGATGAATTTGACAGGAAATAGTATTTTGCAACTGCTTGTTTAGATTCTCTATTTCATCATTCTTGAATTTTAGCTCTATAGTGAGGTTGCTACTATTTGCCTTCTGTTGAGCCAGATCAACCTCTACCTTCTGTAGCTTCTTAGATACTTTCAAATAATCATTTGCTACAGCAGAAGTGGTTTCATTGAGTAGCTCGACCCTGTCTTGTGGTCTGAATAATGACATATCCATAGCTACTGCACTCATTGTGAAATCTTGTGGCTGCATCTACTCATTTGGCTTAACTACATTTGGTGACAAATGTGTTACAATTAGTTGCTGTTGAATTGGGTCAAAGAGTGACCGCATGTGTGGCACAACCAAACTTTTATTTTCTTTCTTTCTTTTCTTGTCCATTCAGGCTTCCCTAGCTTTCTTAGCAGTATCAGCTTGAGCTTGGAAGGTAGGGGGAGAGGTAATATAACCACCAACAAAAGGATGTCCTTGTGGTAAGCCATAGGGAATAGCCAAATGTTAGCTAGGAGAAATTTGGGGAGGGACCCTTTTAGGAACTAAAGGAGAAAAGGAGGGCAATGCGGTGGCCTATGATGACATGGCTAGAGGATTAACAGGTGGGGTAGGTGTAGATATTAGCACACCAGAGGTGGTAGGGGATATTGTTTTTGAGCCAATTGGGATTGCCACCCCTATAGTAGAAGAAAGAGATTGAGAAGAAAAAGGAGAAGAAACAGTTACCTGAGGAGCAACAGATGTGACTAGTGGTTGCTGTTGTGAGGGTTCTGCCTCTTCATCTGAATCTGGCTGTAGGTTTAGCTTTCTATGCTTCCTTAGCCTTTCTTTTGTTTCCTCTATTTCCTTCTCTACAACATTTACCACTACTGATTGTGGTAATGATACAAAATTGGAAACCCCAACAGTTGAAACTGATGCTACATCTTTTTGTTTCTCTAGAGTACTGAGAGATTGGGGCTAGGAAGATACAGGGGTTGTTGATGTTACTTGGCCTGTAGCTTGCACTGCATGAGTTGACTCAGCTTCCTCTTCAGACTCCTCACCCTTCTTATAGATTCTGCTTGTATCAGGGCTAGAAACTAGAGAGGGATGCCACTCGTCCCAGATAGACTCCCATTTTTCATCTATGTCAACCTTGCCAAAAGAGTGAGTCAACTCAAAAATTTCCTACCTGTACTTCCAATATGCCTCTATTTTGTTTGGTTTCCATTCGCTATTTTTCAACAAAGCTTTCTTCAATCCAATACCCATTCTGATCTTAGGATCATAGGCCCTTTGTTTAACATAAAAGGTCTCCCATGGCCTTGGACCTTCAAAAGGCAAATCTGCCAGTTCTACATATAGGTCAGAAGCATCTTCCTTAGGGTTTCTTCTATCTTCCCAAAAGGGACGACCCTCATGAGTAGTTTTAGCCCCAACCTTGTTGCTTTTAACCCAAGATGTTATGAAACTGCTTGGGTCATATCTCCATTTGTCTTCGATGAGAAGGAAATCGAAGGCACCAAGCTTCCTTAGCAACAAGAGCTCTGCATCCTTAACCTCTAGGGCCATATTCTTTCTAACCCAAGGAATATCATACATTTTCTTTTTCTTCTTTTTTGTGCCATACTCATTATCAACCACGAACACTTGCTAGGTCACTTCCAGAAACACTACCCTAGGAGTCAAGACTTTAGGCAGCAGCATGGGTTCATCATTGAAGCCATGGACCCTAATGATGGTACTTTGGGCCCCAAAATAGTAGTCACATGAGATTGGGCAATTGGTCATGAAACCCCTGATGCTCGGTGTCAACCTATTTTCTACCTATTCAAGGCTCAGATGGCAAAATGCAGAGGCAACAAAGAGTTCCTAGAACTCATAAGGGTCTAACGCCTCAAACAACACATGTGACCATGTAGACATAGGAATTGTTCTATTTTACCCAAAATTTGGGTCATACATATTCAATTGCATATTTGGTGCAAAAATATTGTGGTTCTGGTATAACATCAAATGAAAAAGATAAGCAGAATACCTAAACACACCAGTGGCTTTGAAATTGATGAGTTGATCAGCCACGGAATAAGTAATTTGTTCAACAAAATCCAATCAGTATTCTTGTGACTTATCCACTGTCTTCAACCTGAATAAAATGGTGATTTGCCAGTCGTAAATGGTGATATCCTCTTTCATTCCAAAGATGAAAGCCATCATAGACAGTGCCTCTTGACTGGCCTATGCAAATTGTGCCCTTCTTGTAGGCAATATGGTCATCTGTGTATTCTCCTCATCTAACTACAATTCTGAATTGAGAAAACCTAAGCTGATTGTTGACATTCAACCACGTCTTCTGCATTTTGGTGATAGTGGAGAATGTGGTCGTTCGATCATGATACAGGGCCAGCATGTCTCTTATGGCCTTAGGTGTAATTTGTATCATAAAGGGGCCATGTTGAATGGTGCATGAAGAAGCATGAAATAGTTCCGCACACATATCAACCAGGTCAGGACACAAATGCACACTTGGGACTATGAATTGTGCCAACCGAGAAGTCCAAATCCTCATTCTGAAAGTTTTAGATTGTCAAGCCTTTACTTTTTGGATACATCTCTGATGTGCCCCTTCATGGAGTGACTTGGTAGATTTCTGGAGGGCTAGGTCGAAAACATTATCTGTGAAATCCTTAACCTTTTCTGGGTCAACAGAAAGACCCACCTCAGGAACCCTTGTCCTTGGATAGGTTTTCTTAGGATGCATTGGCGCTGAGGCATATGATTTGTTGTTCAGGAGTCTATCGATTGATTCATATATGCGAAGTCCCTCTAAAGAAGACTGTGCTTCAGCCATGGTTATTTCTGTAAGGAGAATGTGAGTGTTTCAACACAGTAACAGATAGAAACTGCGCAATAAATGACACATGGCCAAAAACTCCTGCGAGGAATGAGAATTTGTAGAGGATCGCCAGGGAAATGAAGTAGGGAAACTTGGCAAAAATGAGAGCTATAGTTAAGGTTTAACTCCTATTAATGGGGCTTTAATGACACATTGAGTCTCATAAATGGCATTTATGCCAAAGAAACCATTAGTGTATCTTTACGAATCAAAATAGGATTGTGTCAGAAACACTAAGATGGTGGCTGCAAAAGGTGCGTACTTCAGGAATTTTGGGGATTGGGGACAACCTTAGTGAATGAGAGGATTCCAAAAAGAGAAGAGGCTTGTGTTGCTGCCATGTGTTCATAGAACACTTATTTAAAAGGAAAGCAGGAAAAAGAAGCGGGAAAATAGGAAAACAAAAGGAAACTAACTAACTATAGTACATAGGAGACACCGCTTAATTGAAATGTTTTAGGTAGGTCCCATTCACAGGAATCTCTTCAGGTTCACCCTCCATTGTTTCTAGTTCGAAAGAATTTTGTTGTTTACACGAACAAATCTTATAGGGACTAGTCCATAACGACTCAAATTTGCTGTGTCTACCAGGCTTGGCAGCTCTCTCATCCCATTTAAGCACTATTGAACCAACTTCAAAATGGGGATTTGAAGTCTTCTTGTCAAAGCAATCTTTGATTATTTTCTGGTGTTTCATTAGTGACTCATGTGCCTGTTCTCTTTTTTCTTGCACCTCCAACAATTCAGCAAGTCTGACTTGCATGGGACCGTTCTCTTTGATCTCAATTTGTTTCAATAATTGTAAAGTAGGAATCTCTAGGCTTAGTGGCATTACAGCTAGCTTACCATAGACCAACTCATATGGGGACATCTTTGTCACTTGCTTAGGTGTAATTCTATCAGCCCACAGTGCAATATTGAGCAATTTGTGCCACTCTCTTTAATAATTGGTTCCAATCCTCTTAATGAGTCTAATTAGGTTTTTGTTAGTAGACTCTGCGAGTGCATTACCCTGAGGGTAATAATTTGAAGAGGTTTTCAAATAAATTCCATACCTTACTGCAAATTATGATATCTTTGTTCCCAAAAATGCCTTAGCATTATCTAATATGATAGTACGAGGAGGGCCAAAACGAGCAGTAATGCTTTCTAGAAAGTCCAGTATTACCTTTTTTGTTGCTTCCTTGAGTGGCACTGCCTCACTCCATCTGGTAAAATAGTCAGTGGCTGTAAGGATCTATTTGTGTCCCCTACTTGACACTAGATTGATCATACCAATGAAATCAAGACCCCATTGGGCAAAGGGCTCATCTATAACTATGGGGCTTAGGGGCATTGCTGCATTTCTTCTTTTTCCTATATAGAACTGACAGGCTTGACACTCTTTGACCAGCTGATAACAGTCTGTAAATAAAGTGGGCCAGAAGTATCCCGCTTGGGTTATTTTTATTGTAGTGGTTCTTGCTGAAAAGTGTCCCCCTGAGACTCCATGATGCAATTCATGCAATATTCTTTGAGCTTCATCTTTCTCTATGCATCTTAAGAGTATGCCATCAGTATTTCTTTTGAAAAGAACATGGTGGGTAAGTGCAAAAAGATGGGGGGCCAAAAAGTGGCCAAATTAATTTCAAAAAAAATTAAGTCATAACACACTCGCGTTATGGCTTGGTAATGACAAGCCTAAGGCTCGTCAAAACCAAGCCATAACGTGAGTGCATTATAATGCGCTCATGTTATGACTGTCTATAAATAAAAAAAAGGGTTTCTAATCTCATTTCATTTCTTCTTCTCCTCTATGCCCATGGCCTGTAGACCCTAGAAAGTGCGCTCGCATTTTGGAAAACTCCATTCAACACAAAAACCTTATCACTTCGTCACCAAAATGCTGCCATGACATCGAGCACGCCAAAGGAGTGAGTTATATTTGTTTTTTTTGTTTGAATTTATTTCTAAATAGGTAGGTTTTAGTTGATTTTTGATGTATATTTCATTAATTATCAGGAAATGTTAATGCACCTCCTCCTCCTTCTCAAAATCCACAAAATCCTTAAGAGGAAATACCTATAGAACAACAACCTCCTCCATCCATTCCTCACCATGCCCTTGGAACACAAGAAAATATAATGGGGCAAATTGAAAACAACAAAAAAGAAATTGAAGATATAATTGCAAGGTTGAAAGATCCTTCCACTTCAACCTTGCATAGGTCCACACTTGCTGAATCTCTTGAATCTATGTTATCAAATGTAGATTCAATTAGCAAGCAAATAACTAGTTGGACGGATAAGAGGAGAGAGTTTATAGATTATTATGTAGACAAGCTATCATACCAAGATGTGAAAAAATTACAAATCACAAAATTAGACTTGTGTTCCATTTTCACAAACCCACAAACAAATCAACCTCCACCCATTACATGCAAGAGGTTCCCTATCCATTGGTGGAACAACCAAGTGATAAGGGACAATTTTGGGTAGAGATGGTGGATGGTTTTTGACCATCCTCCATGGAATAATAATGAGGCCCCACAATACTTTTTGAGGAAACTCTACTGTGAGTTTGTCCTCAATAAAGTGCCAAACTATTTTGATATGCGGGACTTCTAGGGTAGAGGTGGGGGGTCAGCACAAGATAGACCAGGGGCACGTCTTGACCCATAGCGGGTAGTGAGACAAGTAATCAGCAGACCAGCCCATGAGCATGTTTCTATCCCTTCCATTGTGAAAGAGAGTGTTGAGGTCGATACACTTCAGTCCATTAGTTCCTTGACCCAGAGCATCATAGAGCATGCCGGTCCTGCAACACAGAGTGGGTTGGGAGATAGTGCGAGGAGTAGGGTCCCACCCCATACTTGTTAGGCTTGCAGGTCAGCCTATGGTTATGACCCCATGGACAGTCAAGACGCAGGTGCACAGGCTACATCTACAGCTGTGCAAATGGTGATGACAGATACCCTCCTGAGTAAGACTTTCGGCCTTGATACTCAGGTAAATATTAGCAAGTTTATTGAATTTAATTTATTAAATTTCATTTTTGAAATGCAAGATTAACTAATTTAAATTGATGATTTTAATAAAATTTCAGGGTCATAGCGTCAATGTAGTTTTTAGTGGTTCTCCACCTGCATTTTACACTAGATCATCTACTGTCGAGGTATGTAACTACTAAACAATTATAAATATTACATGTGAATAGCATCATTATATGAATGGTATTCTAATATCTGATTTTGGATGTTGAATAGGTTAATACTGTAGATTTCACGGCAACACCTGCCAACGATGGTGGACTTCAAAGCTTTACGAAGGTAGTAAATTAAATAGTTTAATGAATGAATTGTACTTACTAGATTTTTGTATGTGATTTGTGTGCTTTATTGTGTGTACTTCCATGTTTAGATGAACGTGTGTGTATGTTAGGAGCCATGATTTGCATCACTATTATAGTTTTTGTAATTGAATAATGTTGTTTTATTTCCAGATGATGCAGGCTACGGGACACCTCCCCATGTTCATAGGGCAATGGAGTAGGGTGTGGCCTATGCGATTCATAGCTTCATGACATTGACAGGGGTATGAGGCAGATTAGTAAATTTCAATTTACATTCATTGTTATAGTTGTCTATTTTTGAAAAATCAAAAGATTATTGATTTGAAGTTTAATTTCTATCTGGATGGTTTCTATAGGACATGACATCACTAGGGCCTATTCCTGCTACTGAGGCAAGTGAGGAGATAGATTATATGTTAGCGGTAAGTGATTATTTTGTTAAATGTTTCATTTTTTATAACATGTAATTTCTATATATCAATGTCTATACTTTTTATTGTAACAGGTAAAAATGCAGGAAGAACTAAATAGGAGGAGCAGCCCTCAGGTTTGTAGTAGACCACCCACATGCACGTCTCCATCCCCTAGAAGATCGAAGGCTGCCCATGATCTATTCTCTTCACTAGCCAGAGGGGAATGAATTTTTATTGTGTTCCTTTGTTGTATGCCTATATGGCATTTGTGGACATATATTTTGTATTGTATATAGTTGACATTGTATGCCTATATGGCATTCTTGTAAGCCTATATGGCTATTTTGTATATATGTTATACTTATATCGACAGATATTGATGTATGCCTATATGGATATTTGGTTAATACAAATCTTTTTTATTGATGGCGTCCATACTTGCATTATAAATCCATGTTTGAATTGATATTTATAGATGGCTACTTCAAATATTTAAAGTCCAATTGTATTACATAGGATGTTTGATGATCCAATAAGCTAGCTATTGTTATTTAAGTATCACCTAAACCTCATTTTGGAACTAAAAGATTAAAGTTGTATTTAAAAAAAAAATGAATCATCATGTTGAACAAAAAATATTAATATTCTTTATGAGTAGCATAGAATGTCAACTATATGCAATACAAAAAAATGAATCATCATGTTATTCTTTATGTTTGAGATCCTGAAAATGACTAAGTCTGGTTACCTGATATCCTGAAACACTAGGATGAATATCCAAGTCATTAGGATGATTGCGCCTTGAGAAAAAGTCATTAAGATGAGTGCCTAAAGGAGACTTTCTTAAACATTCAAAAATTGAGCAACAAGCATGAAGGGTTAAGGCGTAATTTGCAACTCATAAAGCCTCAAAAGGGTGCCCAACTTAGAGAGAGCATTCATTTAAGACAAGGCACCCATTGACACCTATTCCACCATAAAAGTGTGCCTACGGTGGAAGGAGAACAAGCCTCTAGTAAGTGAAGCACACCTATTGTCTAAACCACTTCATTATGGTACCCTAGCATGAGGAGGAGTATATAAGTCAATAGGAAATGGTGCCTAGAATGCAAATGAAGGACTAAGTGGCATTTTCAATAAGCATCAATTCACTTTGAGCTTTCAATAAATACATCAAATTGAGCCCCATAAGCCTAGGCACCCTTTGCCTTCAAAAGAACCTTGTATCGACATCATGAGTTGGTCATATCAATGTATCAGCAGACCTTGGTTAGGCTTTGCCGATAGTGGTTTGTCTTGCCAACGAGTGTTGTTTGAAGTCGAAGACATCAGTGTATCAGAAGATAATCCCATTAGCACATCAGAAGAGCAGTTGAGAGATTCGTTGATGAAGGGGTCACACTGACAATCAAAATCCATTGATGTATCAGCCCAATGAGATTAGAGTTCACCGATGTTTGGAGTCTTACCAATGGGTGTGGTCTGAAGGTTGTCATTGGTAAGATTGGTGTGTCGGCAGAAGAGTTTTTGAGTGTGTCAATGGTATTAAGTCCTATCGATAGGTGAAGGACTTAGAGTCTTGTATTAGAGTGACTTGACATATATCCCAAAACCACCTATTGGACCAATAGGATCCTAGGCGCTCATTTCATGCATTATGATTTCTAGGCACCAGTTTGATGCTCCATCACAAGGAAAGTGCGCCCACACTTACAAGTGTTTTTCTTCAGGATCTAGGCGCCAGTTGAAGGTTGTAGTTGCCAAGAAGAGTGCCTAGCAAGAGGAAGTCTTTTGGAGTCTCTAAAACACATCAAACACTTGACTAACCACAAGATAACTTTTTCCCAAGTTAGGCGCTTCAAGAGGGAAGTTAAAACATGAATAAGCGCCAACTTGTCTAGGGGAAAACTCAAGCTTGTTGAGGATACACATGGCGCCCAACATTCCTTGGTGATTTCACGAACTTCAAAAGCTCAGAACTATTCAAGGAATGCCCAATGCCCCTTCTTGATGATAGGCACCAAAGTGAGGGTGGAATTGCACCTTGATGGCATTAGGCGTTATCTAGAGTATGCTACTCCATGGAAATACGCCTTCTTGCTTAGAGTAATTCAAACACTCCAAGGTCTTCAGTGATCAATTGCCCAACTTATGAAATGTCCTCCTTCATTTTAAAACATATTGTAATGCTCCAGAGAGATGACTATACCTAGGCATCAATCTGGGTTAGAAATGCCTCCAAAGTGTGCCTTCTATTTTAGAATGCAAAACAAGGTCCAAAGGTGCTAATAAACTGAAGCACTTCTTTGGAAAAGTCCCAGAGGTTAAGATGCGCCTTGTCTTAATGAGGTGCAACTCTTGGGTAAGAAAGATTGTAAACTGCGCCTAACTTAGTGAAGAGGTTGATAACTTCTAAACCCTTCCTGGAACTTAGATTGCTTCAACTGAAGATCATCTTGCACCAATACATCACCAAAATTTTAGTCACAAGATCAATTCAAACTTAGGCGCTCATTAAGAGTCTTTCCAATGTTGGCGCATTTGAGAGGTTGAATTGGCAAGATATGGCGCCTAGCTTCCTAGACCTTGTTTCAATATGTTTGAGTTCCAAAGTTTACTCAATGGTATCAAGATGGTGCCATAGAGTCTTTGGACTAGTTCCTTAGAGTTTCAAAAACATTTTGGCTCCTTGAAAATTCCTCCTACATGCTTGGGTGCCATTTCAAGGTCCTGGAACCATGATGTAGCGCCTTATTGCTCTAGGCACCCATTCATGATTATGCAACTTGAGATTGGCACCTAGAGTGAATAGGCTTTCATCCTGACTTAATACACTGCCTCCTTCTGATGATTTTTGGGGTAGCGGAAAACCTTTCACCACAGGCAAATGTCTCAGAGATATAAAAAATTGAGAGGTTATTTTAGAGGTACTCTACATGATCACGTTGCCTTAAGTGGAATGTTTCTAAGTGACATGGTTTTTGAGTAACATCTCGTCAAAGATTGGTGCCTTTTTGCACTTTGGACTCTTTAGGGATATCATCGGTACAATGTAGCTCAGACTATTTCGATATGTTTGGGTGAAAAATAGGAACATGCCTAGCATAAATGTACCCATCTAGACGCGTTGGAATAGTCAGTTTGGTTGCATCAGGAGCATAATGAAAGTTACACCCCTTTGCAACTTTACACTGCCTCCTTTTGATAATTTTTGGGGCAGCAGAAAACCTTTCACCATGGGCAAATGTCTCAGAGATATAAAAAACTAAGAGAGGTTATTGTAGAGGCACTCTACATGATTGTGTTTCCTTAGATGAAATATTTCTAAGTGACACAGTTTTTGAGTAACATCTCGTCAAAGATTGCTGCCTTTTTGCACTTTGCACTCTTTAGGGATATCGTCGGTACAATGTAGGTCAGACTATTTCGACATGTTTGGGTGAAAAACAAGACCATGCCTAGTGTAAATGTACCCATTCAGATGCATTGGAATAGTCAGTTTGGTCACATCAGGAGCAGGACAAAAGTTACACCCCTTTGCAACTTTACACTACCTCCTAACGATTTTTGGGGTAGCAGAAAACCTTTCTCCAAGGGAAAATGTCTCAGAGATATAAAAATTGAGAGAGGTTATTGTAGAGACACTCTACATGATCACGTTGCCTTAGACAGAATGTTTCTAAGTGACATAGTTTTCGAGTAACATCTTGTCAAAGATTGCTACCTTTTTGCACTTTGGACTCTTTAGGGATATCGTCGGTACAATGTAACTCGGACTATTTCGACATGTTTGGGTGAAAAATAGGACCATGCCTAGTGTAAATGTACCCATCCAGATGTGTTGGAATAGTCAGTATGGTCACATCAGGAGCAGGATGAAAGTTACACCCCTTTGCAACTTTACACTGCCTCCTTCTAACGATTTTTGGGGTAGCAGAAAACCTTTCACCATGGGCAAATGTCTTAGAGATATAAAAAACTAAGAGAAGTTACTGTAGAGGCACTCTACATGATCATGTTGCCTCAGACAGAATGTTTCTAATTGACATGGTTTTTGAGTAACATCTTGTCAAAGATTGTTGCCTTTTTACACTTTGGACTTTGTAGGGATATCATCGGTACAATGCAGCTTGGACTGTTTCGACATGTTTGGGTGAAAAAAAGGACCATGCCTAGTGTAAATGTACCCATCTGGATGCATTGGAATAGTCAGTTTGGTCACATTAGGAGTAGGATGAAAGTTACACCCCTTTGCAACTTTACACTGCCTCCTTCTGACAATTTTTGGGGCAGCAGAAAATATTTCACCATGGGTAAATGCCTCAGAGATACAAAAAACTAAGAGAGGTTATTGTAGAGGCACTCTACATGATCGTATTACCTCAGACAGAATGTTTCTAAATGACACAGTTTTTGAGTAACATCTCATCAAAGATTGCTGCCTTTTTACACTTTAGACTCTTCAAGCATATTGTCGGTACAATGTAGCTCAGACTATTTTGACATGTTTGGGTGAAAAACAGGACCATGACTAGAGTAAATGTACCCATCCAGATGTGTTGGAATAGTCAGTTTGGTCGCATCATGATCAGGACATCAAAAATACAAAAGTTGCTTTGTGCAACTTGACCACATTGACACTTTTTTGCAACATGACTCAAAGACTCAAACTGACCCCAAATGACTCAAAGTGACTTAAAATCACCTTGATTTTAGCACCCAATGTACATTATAGAGGTTGAGGCACTCCTTATCATTCAAACATCTTAGATGAGCACATAGGAAAGGAAAAAGCTCTAAGTTTCATCATCATGAGCGCCTAATAGCAAGAGACTTTAATGGCTCAAACCTTGATTTGGCGCCCTGTATGTGAAGGAAGATCTAAAGGCATGAAAGTGGATGTCATTTTGCAAGAGTTTGGATCATCAAAATTGAAAGAAATAAGTCTATTAAGCTTGGGCGCCCTTGATCTTCTTTTCATTCATTGAGCACCTTGGGAGAATGGTATATAGGTCATCATCATGATTGGGCACCTTGGATCCAGAGTGTTGGAGAGATTATCAAATGGTGTCTAGAGGAAGTAGGGTGAGTTATGAGTTTGGTCGCATCAGGAGCAGGACACCAAAAATGCATAACATGATGATGTAAAAATGTGTATATGTGTAAAAATGCAGGAGGAAATAAAAAAAGACAAACCTTACAAATTAATGTGCATACTTACAACTCAATGTAACATGACTTTACAAAATCAATGTGAATACTTACAAATTAATCCAATGAACCATCTAAGTCTGCTCTACTCTTTATTATGTCAAGTATTGCTTCATGGTCAGACTCACGCACTTTCCACAAGATTTTGTTCAAAGGTCTACCCCGATACTTTATCAAATGAACATTGGATGCCACGACAAGGTTTGAGTAATGAAGAATCTTCTGATGCATGTCAAAGTCCTGAAATAGCCAAATATTAACACTCTTATGTGGGTACCTTCTAAGCCATGTTCCAGTAATAACCACTAAGCCTGTAGGGTATTCGATGTTTTCTCCATCCATAATAGTGGCCTCCAATTTATTTTTAGCCTCAACACAATGACATAAGTAATAATATGTTCCCTTCATTATCTTCATCTGCAATAACTACATATACGTGCCCTACATTGATATGTGTAGCAAATTAGATGAAATTAGTCAACATTACAAAAACACTACAAAGTAAGATGACATTACCTGGTTGAACTAGATGAAATTAGATGCATATACGTGCCCTATATTACCTGGTTGAACTAAATCTGATATGCGGTCAAAGTCAACTAATGTTTCCATCTGTGTTAGTTCTAGTGCCGTCGGGGGTCGATACATGTCAAGTGGGCTAAGATAACTTAACTACCATTTGTCAACCCACTCCTTTGACTCACCCTCATCCTAGATTTGAATTGTAGAGGAAGAACAAAAGCATGACATCTTTCATGTATGGATACTCCATGAACCTACAATTGAGCTTCTGAAAGAGTGCATCTCATTTGATCCTGTTAGTGTACAACAGTCCTCATATGGTGCAATGTTAGTATCATCTATCAACCAAAAAAATCTACAAACTGAAGACTTACCTTCATTACCTGGACCCATGGAAGCATTACACCACTCGACAATCAATTTTGCATCTGTCAACTTTGCAATGTCTTTATACTTTAACTCTTCTCATGCTATGGCTCTTTTGATACATGCTCCTGCACCATCATGCTCCCACTTTCCATGCTTGGCCTCACAAAAGTTCCACATATGCTGAATACCTATAAAATTATGTCTCCTACTCAACCAATAGAAATTTCGTGAGTTCTTGAATTGTGACACACAGTTATCCGACCATATGATATGCTGACTGAATGATATGCCCCTTCTAGCCAAATCATTGTAGAACACCTGAAAGCAACCTTGCACAAACTCCGTAGAATGCGTGCGATCATCACTAATATAGAAATTATACTCCCTTATGATTTTCCTGTCATCCTCTATACTATCATTCGCATGAATGAATGAGATGTGCACAAATATAGAAACCTGTGTGGAGTTGTAATATTGTGATTGCACCTCACACTGTGGTTGTAGACTGTAGTTCTCTGCAAAGTTGACAACTGAAATAATGCTACCAACCAGAAATGTGTCCTTGCATAACTTGAATTGCAAGTCCAACCATCGAGCTCTATGGGCATGTCTTGCATACTCATACACTATGCTGTGATGAAATATAGCCATAAACTGATACACTGGAATCTTTTCAATAACCAATTCACACCTCTTTTCTTCTTTATGATCTTTTGTATTGTATGCCACTGTTTTATACTTGCCAAACTCTACTAGTTCATTTCCAACCGCATGTGTTATTTCTATATGTTCACATATTGGCAAATGTTGCAAGCCACCACAACGATGACATGTGCCATCCAAGCATAATTTCTTGTAGAATATTTGACCTTCCTCTCTTTCACATAAAATTCTTGATATGAAGTCTCTTGAAGATGTTGGTGGGGCACATATGGCACAACCCTGCAAATCATTGTTGGTATGCATATCTAAACATATAGACCTATAAGAATCAAAACGGTTAGAAAATTCAATATGTAATCTACAAAAACAAGTAGTGCATGTGTGATTTATCTTAACATAGAAAGGTTTTAGCATTTCAAAATATTTTTGACAAATTTTAATTTGAGGATACTTCTCTAGAAATTTACCATAAAACTATGTTTGATTCTCATCCAAAAAATGCTTTGGATGTGGCTCGCGGTTCTGACTACCAATTCTCCTTCTTACCACATCCCTTTGATTCGGAGATACCCTTGTGTAATTCTTCCAAAAGTCTTCAATTAGTGATCTCAATGCTTCAACAATTGGTTTATCTTTTCATGGTAGTCTCCCCAAGAATGCCCATAATTCATTGGCATTAGTGTCCTCAATTCTTTGGCATCTTCCAATGGCTCTTGATAAAGTTTTCCTATTAATTCTCAATTGTTGACTCGTCTTTCTAATGAGACGAGCTTTCTTCATTTGACTACTTACTATACTCGATGTAATTACACGCTGTGTTGCATTACCATCTTTTGTGCGTGAGGTGTTACCCACACTCTCATATGAACTCATTAGATTCTTAACAATAGATTTTTCACTTGAAGCCTATGATGTTTTCAACCCAAGAATCTTCATGATAGACCTATACTTTATACTTCGCATCATTTCAACAAATAGTTGACATCTTGCAGTCTCATTTAACTTTTCAAAGAACAATCTCCAAATCTTATTAGCATATCTTCTACAAGTGCATTTTGGAATCTTACCTTCCATTGGCTACAAAATATTCTCATCAATATCAATCAAATACTTTAGCTTTCTATGCAAAATTCTAGGTGGTGTTAAGTTAGGTAAATTCATCTCAACATTAGGAATTTCATCAATATTTAAATGAGATGGGTTAGATGGCATACCTTCGATCGAAGATGGAATAGATGACATACCTTGAGGTTGAGGTGAGAATGATGGCATACCTCCTTCATCACATGTGAGTGATGATGTACTCTCAACTTGAGATGTGGTAGATGGTGTCCCTACATGTTGACTTACAGTAGAGGACGTGTCTCCAACTATGGTATTCAAATCTCTCGTACCATGAAGTTTTTGCATTCATTCTCTTTGTGCCACCAATACCATATCTCTCTGTGATGGTTGTGGTTTCTCTTCAATTGGTATGTCTTCATTTATCATGTCCAATTTCCTCTTCTCACAAAGTTCCCTCATAGCCACTACTTTCTTTGCATTCTTAGCTTCTATCTCTTCTTGTGTTGGTTTAATTCTTGATCGTTTCCTCGGCATGATGGAGAATTTGTATGTAGCATGATAAAGAGACCAATATTAGTTCCTAAGAAATGAATACAAGATAATAGTGGGATTGTATTTTTATTATGTTGTAAGAATTTTTTCTTGTATAGTTTGACATCATGGTATGTTAAGGTCTATTTATTACACATAATTATTAAAGATCCCAAGTGTAGAAAATATACATGGCATCATGTGAGATTGTAGGTTGCTTTCTTGATTGGGAATGTGTCTATTTTAAACATGTATGATAAAGCATGATAAAGTAATTCAATCTGAAATAAGGAAAATGTAAAGAACATGCATGTAAAGACTTGACATATCTAAAAAATGAAGATTCGAATGGAGAGAGTATCCAATTATGTAGTGTTTTTTTCTTCTTGCATCAAACTCCTCAATAATTTGAGTTTTTTCATCACTTGCTTCCTTTTCAATGTTAAATTGAATAACACTCAAATATAATTACTAACAACAATACTATTAACCAATCTATAATGTTAAATTCCTAAAATTGAATCACAATTAAAATTGCAACACTACAAAAATTGAAATTTGAATAGATATATATCAAACATGGTGTGAAAACTATGTTATTTCCTCCTCAAGTTGGCAAAGTAGAAAAGGTGGTGGAAAGATCATGCAAAGGTGGTACAATGTGTCAAATGTCCATGTGAACTTCCCAATAGCATGAAAGCACTTCTTTTTTGTCGGAGCACGTGCAGAATTAGTAAGAAAATAGAGCATGTGGGCTTGGATCATGGGGGTCAACACTTTTTTACCATTTCAATAGCAAGACAAAATGTGAGCACGTTATAACGCGCTCACATTTTGTCCTGCTATAGATTGATCACATCCTTTGCATTGATCACATCTCTTTCCAAACCTTCCCCTTCAGACTTGAATGACCACAAGGTTTTTGAGGGAGAACTTTTCCTGTTTCATGCAAGAGCTTACCAGATGCTTCGCCATATGATAGGCATAACAATGAAGGGGAAAGCCCTCATAATCAAGTTCTTGATAGAAAATGCCCATCGAGGAAGAAAGACAGATCTTCTTTGGAAGCAGAAGTTCTAGTTTGTGACAAATACTTATCCAAGCATAAATAGTAGGGTTCTATCAAGTGATTTCCAATCCACTTCCACAAAGTCTCCTGAAGACTTCTTGATTGATTCCAAAACATCCACACCCCAAAACTAGAGAGGCAATCAATATAATCGAACCCATAAATCTACATTTGATGAAAGAAACCCTTAACACTATACCTTAAACCCTAATTCCTCAACCCTCAACCCTAATCCGTCATCCCTCAACTCTAATCCCTAATCCCTAAACCCTAAATGCTATCCCTATTCCTAAACCCTTAATAGACTCGATATTATACCTTAAACCCTAATCCCTTATCCCTAAACCCTCCAACCCTATCCCTAATATTTATACCCTCCACACTCTACTTTAACCCTAATCCCTCAACCCTCAACCCTATCCCTAAACCCTTGACCCTCAAACCTCAACCCTCAACCCTCAATGTCAAACCCTAATCCCTCAACCCTTAACTCTGATCCCTCAACCCTCAACCCTATCCCTAAACCCTAAACCCTCAACCCTCAACGTCAAATCCTAATCCCTCAACCCTTCACTCTAATCCCTCAACCCTAAACCCGATCCCTAAACCCTCAACACTATACCTTAAACCCTAATCCCTCAACCCTCAACCCTAAACGTTATCCCTAAACCCTAATCCCTCAACCCCCAACCCTAATCTGTCATCCCTCAACTCTAATCCCTCATCCCTAAACCCTAAATGATATCCTTATTCCTAAACCCTCAACAGACTCGATACTATACCTTAAACCCTAATCCCTTATCCCTAAACCCTCCAACCCTATCCCTAATCCTTATACCCTCCACACTCTACTTTAACCCTAATCCCTCGACCCTCAACCCTATGCCTAAACCCTTGACGCTCGAACCTTAACCCTCAACCCTTAATGTCAAACCCTAATCCCTCAACCCTTAACTCTGATCCCTCGACCCTCAACCCTATCCCTAAATCCTAAACCCTAAACCCTCAACCCTCAACCCTCAATGTCAAATCCTAATCCCTTAACCCTTCACTCTAATCCCTCAACCCTAAACCCTATCCCTAAACCCTCAACACTATACCTTAAACCCTACTCCCTCAGCCCTAACCCTAAACCCTAATCCCTCAACCCTTAACCCTAATCTGTCATCCCTCAACTCTAATCCCTCATCCCTAAACCCTAAATGCTATCCCTATTCCTAAACCCTCAATAGACTCGATACTATACCTTAAACCCTAATCCCTTATCCCTAAACCCTCCAACCCTATCCCTAATCCTTATACCCTCCACACTCTACTTTAACCCTAATCCCTCGACCCTCAACCCTATTCCTAAACCCTCAACCCTCGAACCTCAACCCTCAACCCTCAACGTCAAACCCTAATCCCTCAACCCTTAACTCTAATCCCTCAACCCTCAACCCTATCCCTAAACCCTAAACCCTCAACCCTCAACCCTCAATGTCAAATCCTAATCCCTCAACCCTTCACTTTAATCCCTCAACCCTAAACCCGATCCCTAAACCCTCAACACTATACCTTAAACCCTAATCCCTCAACCCTCAACCCTAAACCTTATCCCTAAACCCTAATCCCTCAACCCTCAACCCTAATCCATCATCCCTCAACTCTAATCCCTCATCCATAAACCCTAAATGCTATCCCTATTCCTAAACCCTCAAAAGACTCGATACTATACCTTAAACCCTAATACCTTATCCCTAAACCTTCCAACCCTATCCCTAATCTTTATACCCTCCACACTCTACTTTAACCCTAATCCCTCGACCCTCAACCCTATCCCTAAACCCTTGACCCTTGAACCTCAACCCTCAACCCTCAACATCAAACCCTAATCCCTCAACCCTTAACTCTGATCCCTTGACCCTCAACCCTATCCCTAAACCCTAAATCATAAACCCTCAACCCTCAACATCAAATCCTAATCCCTCAACCCTTCACTCTAATCCCTCAACCCTAAACCCTATCTCTAAACCCTCAACACTATACCTTAAACCCTAATCCCTCAACCCTCAACCCTAAACCTTATCCCTAAACCCTAATCCCTTAACCCTCAACCCTAATCCATCATCCTTCAACTCTAATCCCTCATCCCTAAACCCTAAATGCTATCCCTATAACTAGACCCTCAACGGGCTCGATACTATACCTTAAACCCTAATCCCTCTACCCTCGACACACTTATTTAACCCTAATCCCTTGACCATTAACCCTATCCCTCAACCTCAACCCTCAACATTAAACCCTAATTCATCAGCCCTAAACCCTAATCCCTCAAACCTAAACCCTATCCCTAAACCATCAACCCTCAACACTATACCTTAAACCCTAATCCCTATCCCTCAACCCTTAACCCTTAAAACTTAAACCCTATCCCTACACCCTCAACACTTGACACTATATCTTAAGCCTTAAACCCTCATCCCTAAAGCCTCAACCCTCAATCGTTAAACCTTCAATCCTAAACCCTATCCCTAATCCCTTTACCCTTGACACTCTAACCCTAACCTCGACATTAAATGCTAATCCGTCAACCCTAAACCCTATCCCTAAACCCTCAACCCTCAACACTATACCTTAAACTCTAATCCCTCAACCCTCAACCTTAAACCTTATCCCTAAACCCTAATCTCTCAACCTCAACCCTAATCCATCATCCCTCAACTCTAATCCCTCATCCCTAAACCCTAAATGCTATCCCTAATCCTAAACCCTCAACATAATCGATACTATACCTTAAACCCTAATCCCTAATCCCTAAACCCTCCAACCCTATCCCTAATCCTTACACCCTCCACACTCTACTTTAACCCTAATCCCTCGACCCTCAACCCTATCCCTAAACCCTTGACCCTCGAACCTCAACCCTCAACGTCAAACCCTAATCTCTCAACCCTTAACTCTGATCCCTCGACCCTCAACCCTATCCCTAAACCCTAAACCCTAAACCCTCAACCCTCAACGTCAAATCCTAATCCTTCAACCCTTCACTCTAATCCCTCAACCCTAAACCCTATCCCTAAACACTCAACACTATACCTTAAACCCTAATCCCTCAACCCTAACTCTAAACCTTATCCCTAAACCCTAATCCCTCAACCCTAATCCATCATCCGTCATCCCTCAACTCTAATCCCTCATCCCTAAACCCTAAATCCTATCCCTATTCCTAGACCCTCAATGGGCTCGATACTATACCTTAAACCCTAATCCCTTATCCCTAAACCCTCCAACCCTATCCCTTAACCCTAATCCCTCGACCCTCAACCCTATCCTGAAACCCTTAACCCTCGAACCTTAATGTACTCAACCCTCAACGTCAAACCCTAATCCCTCAACCCTTAACTCTGATCCCTTGACCCTTAACCCTTAAAACTTGAACCCTAAAACCTATCCCTACATGCTCGACACTTGACACTATATCTTAAACCCTAATCCCTTAACCCTCATCCCTAAAGCCTCAACCCTAAATCATTAAACCTTCAACCCTAAACCCTATCCCTAATCCCTCTACCCTCGACACTCTACCTTAAACCTAATCCCTTGACCCTTAACCCTAAACGCTATCCCTAAAGCCTCAACCCTAAACCCTAATCCCTAATCCCTCTACCCTCAACACTCTACCTTAAACCTAATCCCTCGACCCTTAACCCTAAACGCTATCCCTAAAGCCTCAACCCTAAACCCTAATCCCTCAAGGTCCTAAACTCTAATCCCTTATCCCTAAACTCTAAATCATATCCCTAAACACTCAACCCTCAACCTTAAACCTTAATCACTCAATCCTTATCCACCCCTCTCCTCCCCTATCTGGCTCACTCCCATCTGTACCCTCCTCTACCCTCGACACTATACATACATACATATAGGCATACATAGATACATACATACATACATATTAGCATACATAGATACATACATATAGGCATACATAGATACATACATACATACATACATACATATAGGCATACATACATGATTAATAGCCTTGAAGATAAAAAAATTTAAGGGGAACATAACACAAGCGCGTTATAATGCACTCGCATTATGTCAAACATGACAAACAACAGACTTGCAGAAAAGGAAAAATGCAAAGCAAAACATAATGTTAGTGCGTTATAATGCGCTCACGTTATGTCTTGCTTTGGGAATCCCAAGCCTTGGGCTTGGGATTTGCTTTGGATTTCCAACCCAAAGGCTTGGAGTGCCTTTTGAATAGTCACAGACGTGTTTTTCTAGATTCTTCAAGATTTCACATAATTTCGTTCGTGCTAACCCTCAGATTTGCACGTGTTTCAATGTCAAACAAATTAAACACCTGGGTAATGTTAGGCTTTCTCTTAGCTATTTGACGATGTGATTTTTTTCACATTTTAACAATGTTAAGCCTTTCATCTTTAATTTCTTTTGTTTGTGTGTCCGTTTTTGGGCAAAAACCACTGTTTGGTCTTTTTTTCATTGTAAATTAACTATTCATTAAAATTTCAAAAAAATTACATATTTAGAAACTAGACTCCATTCTACAAATATTAAAAACAAGAAAAAAATGATTTTCAATTACTTTTCAAAATTTACGGCCAAAATTCTATTTTTTAGGATGTGTCCACTTTGAAAATTAGTTAAAAATCAAATATTCATCAAAAAAATTATTAGAAAAATCAAGCATAAACTACATGCTATTAGCTAATTTCTCACTGAAGCAATTTTAAAAATACCAAAAAAAAGTTGACCTTTTGAGGGAGCCACAAAACATGCTATGTTATGTTTTTTTGACAGAAACAACACCAATTTCTGTGGCTCCCTCTTTTGAACCCCTTAATCTATGCCATTTAAAAAAAAAATAGTAGTTTAGAAAGTAGACTCGGAGCACTACGAACATTGTTTTGGTTGCATCTCTAAATTTTGAGTGTAACTATGCTCAATTTCTCATCCAAGGCTAGTATTTTCTGATTTCAAAAAAAAAGTGGCCACTAAGACCCCTTTTTGGCCCGCCATCTTCTTGCACTTACCCTGGTCAATTAATACAAAGTAGGACCATTGCTGTCTATAATACCTCCTCTTATCATGGGAGAGCTCATTTGGGAAAATCCCATGTTTCATAAATTGGATCCTATTTGTCACCCAGGAATTCTGATCAATCTCTTGGATTCTCAATACATTCTCGCTTCCTATTTCTGCAGTCACAATTCTCTCCATGTCTTGGGCCATATATTGGCACAGTCCTTTGCCTCTAACTAGTTTTGTGGGTCTGACCTCCACATCATATTCAAGAATCTTCGTTATCCAGTTTGCTCTTTTCTCAATGATCTCTCCCTCCATAATGTATTCTCTTACACTAGGATGAGCCACTAATATCAGAATTTTATTCCTTGTTACCATGTGTCTAAATTTCTTAAGGGCTTTGATCATAGCATATGCCTGTTTCTCCACAAAATTGTATCTAGCTTCATATTCCCTGATTGTCCTAGAAAAAAAAGCTATTGGGTGCTCTCCCTCTTGCTGGTCATCTTTCTGAGTTAGGATAGCAGCAACACTGAACTCACCTCCATATACATACATTATAAAAGACTTAGAAAAGTCTGGGTTTCTGAGTACTGGAGCTGTTGAAATTGCCCTTTTGACCTCCTCAAAAGACTGTCTCCCTTCTGCATTCCACTTGAACACTAGGTCTTTCTTTAGCAGAAGTGTCATTGGTCTTATTAGGCCTGCAAAGTCTGATATGAAACGACTGACAAAATTTATCTTTCCTAAAAAGGACTAAACTGCCTTCTTATTGACTGGCAGAGACAAGTTCATTATGGCTGTGACTCTCTCTGGATCTATAGAGACTCCTTCTTTGGACACTATATGCCCTAACAGTTTGCCCTGAGGTACTGCAAAGATGCATTTCTTAGGATTCAGGGATATTCTGAACTCTTGGCATTTTTTAAAGATAGCTTCTAGATGGTCAAAATGATCTACAACACTTTTAGAGAAAATAGTGAGGTCATCTAGATAAATCAGAATGATTTTATTTATAAGCTCTCCAAATGCTACATCCATAGCCCTCTGAAATGTAGCTCCAGCGTTTGAAAGACCAAAAGGCATCTTTGCCTATGCAAATGTTCCCCATTTTGTGGTAAAAGCAGTCTTATGCTGATCTTCGTCAACCAACCAAATCTAATTATATCCAGAGAAACCATCCAACAAGGAAAATATCTTTGATCCAGCCACGGTCTATAAAATTTGTTCCATAGAGGGTAAGGGATAGTGATCCTTCAGGGATGCTCTGTTCAGATCCCTGAAGTCTACACAAAGCCTTATGTCACCATTTTTTTTCCTGACTGGCACTAGATTGGATATCCAGGTTGAGTGTTTGATTGGAAAAATTATTTTTGATTCTAAGAGCTTCTGTAGTTCATCCACCATCAGAGGTTCAATCCTTGGATTCACTGGCCTTTGCTTCTATCTGACTAGCTTAGATCCCTCAATAAGCTCTATGGTATGCTGGATAATATCCCTATCATAGCCATGGAGGTCTTCATAGGTCCAGGCTATCACTCTATCATATCTTTCACATGAGCCAATTAGTCTTTCCTTTTCTTGTTGGGTTGTGGAATTGCCAATCTTTAGTTTTCTCCCTTCACTCACTTGTATTTCAAAATAATCTGCTTTATCTGCTTGAAACCTTTTCCTTTCCAGGCTTACGTCTTCTGGGTCAAATAAGTTTTCTAAGGTAATTAGTCCTCTGGGGAGCTTATTTGACTTTAATTGAATAAGGTTCCCATATGCTTCTTCAATTTTGGGTTGCAATTGATCAGCAAATTCCCCTGACTATTGCAAAAATGAGAGTACCTGAAAATCATTTTCAAAGACTTGCCAATTTTCATCATTGTCTGGGATAGTTGGCCTTACTATAATTTTGATTGACTCATTGTTGACCAATAGATCAGCTACTGGATCAAACTATGAGCCAATCTATGCCATCCTATCAGCTTTAGAATTTTGGGTTCTAGGAACTACTTCAATATTGAAAGCTTCAAAATCCTCTATTAAATCCCAAATTCTGTGTCTGTAGGATCTCATTCTTACATTTTTGGCCACTGCCTTTTCTCTGATTTGCTTCACTACTAGTTCTGAATCTCCTCTAACTATCAGATTCTTTACTCCCTTTTTCTTGGCTAGCATTAGCCCATGCACCAAGGATTCATACTCAGCATCATTATTGGTGCAGACAAATTGAAAACGGATGGCTCTTAAAATTTTCTCACCATTTGGGGCAGTAAGGCAAATTCCTGCTCCAGTTCCATTTTTACTTCTAGCCCCATCAAAATTTAGAGTCCAGATTTTTGAGTCTTTTTCAAATTCTTAAATCTGTGGTGTTTCTTCTCTTAAGACATTTGGGACTTCTTGGTCTTCTTCAAATATGACATAAGTGCCTAAACCAGTAGAGTCATAATTTCCATAGGGGTCACTTTGCATCATAGTCAACAACTGATTATTCTCTTCCTCCTGTTGGCCATGTTTAGTCCAGTCACCTATCTCCTCAACAAAGATTCTTTCATCTTTATTCATCATAGCATGGGTTGTCTCTAATTTTGGGGTTAGTTCATTTGTGATATGGTCTTTTGATAATGGCTCAAACAGTATCTTCATCTTTGTCCAATACTTGGTTCTTAGAATAAGGTGTGACCAATCCAATGACATGTAACCTCCTATCTTGGTTGTAAAATCTCTGGATAGACATAGACCAAATACATGAGGAATATCTATGACCACTACAACCTAATTCACAATTATATTAGGGCAAGTGTAAAGTTGCAATGGGAGTTGTTTAATTTTCCCTATTGTTTGCACTGATTTCCCATCAAACTGCATAACTCCTTTAGTAAGTGGCTCATATTTTATCTTCAAAGCATCTGCTATTTGCTTTGGCATTACTGTAGTACTAGCCCAAGAGTCTATCATTGCATTATGTAACAGTTTCTTCCCAATAATCAGAGTTAAATAAAAGGGATCTGGTTTAGATCTACCTACCTTAGGTGCATTGTTCAAAAGGGTTGTTGTCTACAAAGGAACAATGTCTTTGAGCTGCAGCTTTTCTTTATCAGCAGGTCCTCCTTTGGCACCAGTATGTTTAGGCATTGCTTGGCCCTGCAGAGCTTCTTGCAACAATGTCTTCTGCTCAGGAATAGCTAGCATGTCCCAAATTGACACATGTGCTAGGGTCCTCTTCAGCTGATCCACCACATTCACATGTCCTAGTGTTTGGGTTCTTGGATAATAAGGGTATCTTAACTTGTTAAGAACTTGTCCTAAAGCCATTTGATTCTGTACTGGCTATACAACTTCTTGTCTAGAAACTATATTCTAATGACCCATAATCTCATTATTTGTGACCTCAGGCTGTTCCATCATCCTCCTCTTTGCTCTGGTATAATAATCTGATTGCACAAGTGGTTTCTTGGAAGAAGATGCTTCATTCAAGAATACTGACTCTTCATCTTCAATCCATGAAAACAAAGCATGCTCAGGGGCTATTTCCTCTTCTTGCCGCAAAGACATACCTTGCATTTGGGCCACCAAAACTACATTTTGTAGACCAGGAGACTGATATGTTGATGTGTCAGAAGTTGCAAATTGCCCCTCCAATCCTCTCTGTTCAGCTATTCTTTGCTGCGGATTCCCTCTAGGATAGTCTCTGGGAATATGAGAGTTATTGCAAGGGAAACACCAAGCATTGGTGCCATCTACATAATTATTTTGCCCTAGAACTATTTCTTTGTTGGAATTAGGAGGAACAACTTGTAGAGGGGTAGGAACTGTAACTAATTGGTTTGATGGCTGAGAATTAGCCTGCCTCTGAGGGCCTTGGTATTGGTTTGGCTAAAAGGAAGGTCTATTCGCTTGATAGCCTTGGTAAGGGGGCTTTGGATAGGGATTTTGCTATCTCTTTAGGTTAATTATCTCATTAGAGAATGTTCTTAAGATGTTTTTGACATCATCCATCTCATTAGACTGGACAGGGGCAATTGTTTTAGCAGGTTGTTGAGGGAATGTATACATAGACACTGGTGGGGTAATGGAATTAGGAACTTCTTGAGGTAGAGGTAAGCTAATCTCTGGGAACATGGGCATAGGAGGCCTTGGAGGCAACTTTCCAGCATCTATTAAGTTATTCTCAACTTTGACTGCCAACTCATAAGCTTGTGGTAGGGTCTGACCTCCAAGTGACTGAATCATTACTGATATATCTGAATTTAGGGCTTTAAGATAAAACACTATAGCCATACCTGGTAATGGTCTTGCTGTAGCAGGAATTCTTTCCCAAGTCTATTGAAATCTTGAATTGAAATCAGTCATTGCTTCTTGTGGTGCCCTTTTGATGGTGATCAATTGTTGCAGCAAAGAAGATTTATCACCCTTTTCTTTAAATCTACCAAAGAAGGCATCACCAAGCTGGTCCCATGTGGATATTGTGTTAGGGGTTAAGGATCTGTACCAATCAAGGGCCTTTCCTTTAAAAGAGGCAGCCAACAGCCTTATAGCCACATTTTGTTGAGTGGTCACATGCACTGCACAAACATCAGAAACATCTTGCAAATGCTCTTCAGGTGTCTTGAAATCATCCCCACTGAATTTAGGCAGAGCCTTCAGGGTGTTGGCTGGAATGGGATCCCAAGTGGCTAGTGGTACTGGGAGAATCAAAGGACTACCAATGTTCCAATTTGCATAATTCCTTGGGGCTACAGGTGCTCCCATATTTGCTCTTGGTGCTGCTACAAACTGATTCACTCTTCTTGGATTAGCTACCAGTGGTGGTGATAAAATACCTGGGTTAGCAGCAAATTGGGCTCTGGTTACAGGTCTATAGCTCTGACTCCTTGTTGCTATCTGGTTCATACAGTATTGACAGAAACTTCAAGAATGGTCCCACCAGGCGTGCCAAAAACTGTTGATGTGTAAAATTGCACAGGTTCCAACACCAACATGGGAAGTTTTAGGAATGTGGGACTTGCTACCTGAAACAACCTCCAGATTCTAAAGAAGCTGGCTCTTCTCTATTTTAAATGAGTTTTGGGAAAAGGATACAAACTTAACAGGATTGTAGAAACAATAAAACAAATCTATCTATGGCGATGCACCTGAATAATAAGTATCTCTCTCAGCTTAGCACAGTGAAGTTATCCTTAAGATTTAGTTATGTTAAAGAGAAAAGGTTGCATGACTAACATAAACAGATATAATGAATAAATTCAAAGGCTCACAAACAGACAATTTAGAATGAGATAGAAAATATCAACCAAGGCACAGAACTCTGTCTTTCTCATTATATTCCCAGCAATATAAGAGGCATAGATACATGCACAGTTATAGTTACTTTCTGAATCAAGAAAACAAACTAAAGGAAAAATGATATTACTGGTCACAGCAAAAAGTCTCAAACTCTCTTAAATCTCTGATAGAAAACTATCTCTAGCCAAAAATTGTCTATGTTCTCTCCCTTTCTGATTACCAATGTCACATATTTATAGCACAGGATCAGCCCAAGATTGTCTGCATAATCAAATCTCAACGGCCTAACCAAATTGAAGTGAACTGTAAGTTTTTGACAGTTTCAAGATCTTTAGGATCTGCAACAGTCACTTCTTCTGCGAGCTCATTAGCTATTACCAAACAGTCATGGCATAACTTCGTTTATTCAGGAAAAGACATTTGGTGGCTTCCGCACATTTTAAGATAACAAACCCTATAATAGGTGGTAGCATCCATCTGTATCACTTGAAACTCTTTCATTCTTTGGGAGACATAGGAAAATGACACTTGGCAAGCTCCACTGACTTAGAAATTGATACATGTCTTTATCCGCTGTATTCATACTTACTATGTCTTTATATTCAGGAGGATTCCACCTGTGACATTTGGTGCAATCCGCAACACTGAAACTTTAACACCGGGGCCCGCCACTACATTCACTCAGGTTCAAAAAGAAAAAAAACATAATGCGGAAGCCAACACCTGTCGCTCTCCGCCACAACCACAAGGGACACATGACACATTCTGCCTTCCTATTGCAAAAATAGAGAGTGTCTCCGCAAATGACACGCGGCACCTTCCGTGGGACTGAGAAACTTTGAAAGGGTCTTTTGAGACTTTGATGAAAACTGCCACTTGGTACCCTCTACATAAGTGTAACTTAGAATAGGGCCCCACCTTCAGCCTTCTTATAATTGAAACTTATAAGAAACAATAACGCGGATGTCGACACTTGGTGCCTTCCGTTGTAGCATAAGGGACACATGGCTTTGTCTGCAACTCATACAAAAACTTATAAAATGTGTCTCAGCTAATGACATGTGGCATCCTCCGCGTGAGTTATATCATAAAAACAAAAATGTGACATGAACTGAAGCTCGACACTTGGCAAGCTCCGTGCTACTCTGAACTCTGGTAGAATGAAAACCCTTGTGGAAACCCTCGCGAAAACCCTCCACGGCTACACTGAACTTCACAGGAAAAACTTGTAGAAGCATTTGCAGAAGCATAACTGAGATTCGCGGAACATCACTGAAACACAAGAAACCTTACTAAATGTAGAGTATTTTACTCTACAGTTTTCAAGGATGATGATGGTATAGATAAATGTCAAGAATTCATGAATGTGTGGGTGCATGAGGGATATGATGTTTGTGATGCAAATTTGAAAAGGGTAGTGAGAGCTTTCATGTGTTAGGCTTCTGGATGAAGTGAGCAGAAGGTGTCTACTATTTTCAGTGATACTATGAAGATGTTGTTTGTGTTGTGATGGATATTGAACTTCATTGCAACTAAACTCTATGCATAGGTTAGATGCAACTATATCAGTTCAAAGCTTGGCAGTGAGCCATTCTTCTCTTCTTTCTTTCTTTCTTTCTTAGTGGGCAGTGAGTCCACCTGTAGTGAGCATTCTCTCTTTTGGGCAGTGAGCCTTTGTAATTTGGTATTTCTACTACATTATATTGTGAGCTAATCCTCACTGTGGTTTTTCCCTTTTAGGGTTTTCCATGTAAAAATCTGGTGTTCTCTTGTGTGTGGTGTTGTTATGATTTAGTTTCAGTTATTTGCTTTTCATGCTTAATCATCATAACATACTTAAAGGTTAATGTGGATCTGAATGTTTGCAAGGGTTTGAAGTTTTGTTACAACTAATTCACCCCCCCTCCTAGTTGCTTTGTGCACTCAACAATAGTTGGGTCTATGACTAAATGAAAGAGGAGCAGTGTCAACAATGAGGAAGCCTAAAAAAGATACCCTAAGTAGATCGATGCAGAAATCATAAAGAGAATAGTAGGAAGTTTTCTTGCACCATGACAATCACTTTTCTTGCATGAATGAGCAAAGTTGTTGATAACAAAAGAATAACAAGGGTCACAAGAACCCAGCAAGGATAGAGATAACAAACAAGATTCAGTGATTATAGACCATGAGGTAGTTGCTAATCACTAAATATGATAGTGATAAAAGACACCTTCCAATACCTTGTAGAGCTAAGAGCAAGAAGAGATAAAAACCAAGTGTACAAGTGAGATCTTTATCAATTTCTTAGAGATATGATTGAATAATACATAAGAGGCTTTCTGCTATTTTACTTTAGAGATTATACTATTAAACAATGATCTACATTGTCTTGTGAATGACCCATTAGCATGTTGATAAAAGCTGAGATATATGATATCTAAATATAGTCACAAGGTATAGAGGTACAATCCATTCATTTCAAAACCTTTTCATAGTATTTTTCATTGTTGAACATGGATTCAAGGTAAGGGGAGAAGCCATCTAGCAAAGATACATGCCTATGTATAGATCGCCATTTTACCATGAGAAACATCATTGAATATCATATAGAAAAACATAGCAGAGACCTATTTTAAGGGACAATGGAGGTTGTTTGGAGGATTGAGAAGATGTAGGTACTATCACAGGGTAAGGATTGACAATGAGGTTACTACAACAGAAATGAAAATGAAGAAAGCTTTGCCTCATTGAAAAGTAGTCCCTATCAAATAGATATGCGGGAACTATAAGAATCATACAAACTCAAGGAAACTATGCTATTAGGAAAATAGAAGGTCTAATGAAAGATGCATGCAAAAGCATTTGTAGGTCTAAAACATTGTAGGGATATAGGAATGTAGAAATATCATGCAAGGATAATGGATTATAGAGAAAAAAAATGTAAAATCTTTAGGATTGTGATACAAGGAAACTTTAGGGATAGTTTGTGTATATGATATTATCAAAGAATAAATGAAAGCTATATTGTTTGATAGAGTTTTACGAGCTAGAACTACCCCTGCAAAAATGAGAAAATCTATAAATGCAGAGACAAGGTCTGCCACTATTGCAGAGACAATAGAGAAAGATTGAACTACAAGGGTATATAAGAGTGGTAGTAGTGTAGGTCACCATGGATCTAGAGGCAGTAAACATGTCCTCCTCATTATGTAAGATTTTACTTGTTTGAAGGAAACTTGAATAGTTATTCCAAAGAAAACACATTGAGAGGATGGAGTGTTAGAACACAAGGATATACTGAGAGGGGGGTGAATTAGTATATCTCTAAACTTATTTTAGTTTAACATCAATAATTAAAACTTCTAACTACTTTAACTAGAAGATCAACAAATCAAACCAATTAAACCACAACACCAAATTTACGTGGAAAACCCAAGAAGGGAAAAACCATGGTGAGCAAGCTGCTTGGATCTACTGTCCAAATTTAACCTCACAAATAAAGATAAAACATGATTACAATATTATTTATATGCTACAACCTAAAAGAAGCTGCAACTCCTTAAAATATAATGCAAAGACACTTACATAATGAGGCTACAACCTCTAGATATTACATTCAATGGATCTTATTGAACAAACCAACTCCACATCATTCGCTCACTTCACTTTGTCACAAAACTTCAATTTCTTTGCTTAATGATCACTGCTACCTCTAACACAATTTCACAAACATTCTCACACATCTTCACACTCTCTCACTTAGTCATTTTATCCTCAACAAACAAGATCTTCTATTTATACCTTTCGCAAGTCTAAAAATCTTTTTCCCAAGTTGGGCAAAATGAAACGTGTATTCATGAAATGTACAAGGCCATACCAAGTCGACGTTCAAAAGATGTAAAAATCAATGTGGTTCAAGCCAAGTGATAACCAGGACCTATTCTTTATTATCACATTCTTCCAAGCTGGTGTACACTTCAAATCATATGGTGGGATGATTGGAAACACATGAATTTGGCCCAACAAACACACATCCTTCCAACTAATAGTTCCAGACCAAAACCAGTACTAGAGAGAACAAATAATGCTATACAGATCATTACAAAAGAAACATAAGACTTATACAAACCTTCTTAACCAATCCTTCCATTGAAATATATATTTTTATTTCTAGCACAAATAAACAAAAATTGATCCTGGTATCACACACAAATACTGAATACATAGTCTTGAGATAGAGCATTGAAAAACTAACTTGCGGTGCACTTCAATAATTGAAACCTGAATTGAATCATCCAAATGAATATCTGAACTCATCTTCCAAGCAATGAAACCAAAAGATAAACTATGGTGAAATGCAGTGGCTTCTACTTTCTCCTCCAAACAACCTTAGCTAGCAACAAGACGTGTCTTTGTTCTACTGACCTCAGAGAACCTCTGTGGTATATCTTAGCAACTAAATTTTTTATATTATCATATTCTCATCTATAAATGATCAACCTTAAAACCACAAGACCTCAACTTCAAAGTCAGTGAAATGCAGAGTATTTCCCAGACACATCCTGATTGCATCAACTCTAAACACATGTCTTCACTTTGCGAGCTCTAGAATATTATGTGTTAATCTTCAAGCTCTAAAATCTGGAGCATAAAATCTTCACACATGTCTCTGATCAACTACAAAACCGCAAGGCCATACTATCAAATATGGAGGAATGTAGAGCATTCTCCCAAGCTTATTCTGTGCAAACATCAATACCTTTGACAACTTGAATCTTTCTTTCAGAACTAAAGAAATGCATTTCCTTAGGAAATAATGAAAACAATATTTTCCACATCAGAGACTCCATTCTCAACTTTCTACAACAACAACAAACAACTTCAAGAGATATTGATGAAATTCATTATCTTACCCTTCTCATATCTGATCATATTTCCATAGACTCCCTTTGACATTAATCTCTTGTCCACTTTACTTATGACCTTCTTCATACCAACACTACAGATAACACACTTGAATTTCACATTGTTGACATTAATGACAACATAAGTGCAATAATCTCCCCCTTTGGAATTGATGGCAACACTTGACTTGATATGTAATTCTCTCCCCCTTTGACATCAAGGACAAAGGGCAAATGGTCTTCTTCTAAACTGATCTTCCTTTTGCTCCCCTTATCTACTTTCTTTTTTATTTTTCTTTTAAGGCTCCTCACCTGTCAACACCCCCTGACTGATCAAATCTTGTTACACTTCATAACCTCTTTCCTACCTACTCCCCCTGAGAGGTAGCCACCATCAATCTAGGGATAAAAATATATCTTGAATTACTCCCCCTAGGCAGATGCACCATCTATGCATCTAGTTAGAATAAGGAGGGGCAACAACCCCTAACTTCTATCTAAGATACTCAAAAGTATCCTTATAAAGTGCCTTGGTGAAGATGTCTACAATTTGATCCTTTGTAGGCACATACTCTAGTCTAACTTCTTGATATACAACCTTCTCTCTCAAAAAGTGATATGTGATGGATATGTGCTTGGTCCTAAAATGCATCACTGGATTCTTTGAAATATTGATATAGCACTTGTATTATCACAAAGAATAGGAATGGGCTCATCATATAAAACCTTGATATCCTTAAATGTTTGCTTCATCCACAACACTTGAGTACAATAGGCTACTGCAACAATATATTCTACCTCTATAGTTGATAAGGACTAAATCCTACTTCTTGTTGATCCATGAGACTAGCCTGTCCCCCAAAAAGAAACCTTCTCCACTGGTACTTCTCCTATCATCAATACTGTCAGCCCAATCTACATCAATATAAGCACTTAGAGAAAAGTCATTGTCTTTTTGATACCACAATCCATGTTCTAGAGTGCTCTTCAAGTATATAAATATTCTCTTGACTACCTTCACATGTGTTTCCTTAGGATCAGCTTGAAATCTTGCAACCGAACATACAACTTGCATAATGTTAGGCTTGGATGCTATTAGGTATAGTAGGCCCCCAATAATAGATCTGTACTCAGTCTAATCATCTTTAGGTGACTCATCATCTTTACTCAAGTGACAACTAGTTTCCATAGGAGTACTCACAGGCTTGCAATCTTCCATTGCAAACTTCTTCAACATTTCCTTAAAATACTTTACTTGAGAGATAAAGATGCCCTCATTTGATTGAGATATTTGAAGTCCTAAAAATAATGATAGCTCTCCTAACATAGACATTTCAAACTCTTTTTGCATCTCTCCTACAAACTTATTACACATCTCATCATATTCACAAAAGATTATATCATCAACATACATAACAACAATTAGAATTTGTTCACCTTTTGTTTTGATGTAAAAATTACTATCTACGGTACCTTTCTTAAAACACTATTGAAGTAAGTACTTGTCCAACCTTGCATACCAAGCCCTAGGGGCTTGTTTGAGACCATACAAAGCCTTCTTGAGCCTCCATTCACCACTCTTCTCTCCTCTCATGGATCTACATCCACCATGTACCATCCTCCTCTGCTAAAGGCTTTCTACTCTCCTCTCCTCCTTCATGGGATCCAACCCACCACAAACCGACCACCACCACCAAGTTACACCTACATCATCCTCCACAACCTCTACAAGTAAATATGTACTATCCACACAACAATCTGCAACTACATAATCTCTAACTTTCTCATGACAATTTGCAGAAAATTAAAACTTACTTTTCATTCTTTACTATCCCAACATCATCCTTTGCTACCATTTTTATCTTCTCACCTTCATTGGTTGCAATATAGCTCTTCTCATCCTCACCGGTAAGCTGCTTAAAGCATTCTTCTTCCACCGCCAAAATCTACAACATCAAATCATCCTTATCTTCACCATTTACAATCTCTTCACATTCCATCACTGCAATCACATCCTCTACAAATGCATCTTCAACCTCTTCATTTTCAACCACTATGAAACTTGCATCCTCTTGCTTATCCTCATCATGCTTGACCAATTGATCACACTGTCATGCTTCTAATCTATCCACTCTTGCATTAATGTCAATCATCACTACCAAAATCTTCCTCTTCTCATACTGCAACTAGCTCTCCCATATCATGGGCTTCTTCTATTGAATGCACAACACAACTGAGAGGCGGGGGTGAATTAATTATAACTTATAATTCCAAAACTCTCAACTACAATTAGATCCACATCAATTCAATTAACCCTTAAACTGTTATGATGATTAAGCATGAAATAAAATAATAGAAACTAAATCAAGTCAACATCAAACACAAGAGAACACCAGATTTACATGGAAAACCCAAGAAGGTAAAAACCATGGTGAGGATTAGCTCATAGTATAAAGTAATATCAACACCAAAAAATAATAGGCTCACTCCTAAAAGGCTTACTATCAAAGGGCTCACTACCAAAAGAAAGGCTCATTGCCAAAATAGAGAAGAAGAAAGAGAGGATTGTTACAAGGAGAAAAATATCTCAATGCAATAGAGAGTTCCACCGCAACACCATCAACACATTTGCAATCATACTGAAGAATTGTAGACACCTTCTGCTCACTGCATCTAGTGACCAAACACATGAAATCTTGTACTACACCACAAATTCAATCACATTATTGTTCACATCATATTCATTACATGCACACACATGATCACGATCCTTTCACACTTATTTATACATTCTTCAACCTTGACAACATTCTCCAAGGTCAGCAACACACCTTAACCCATAAAATTTAAATTAGGTCTGGACCTAAACATCCCCATGGTGAAAAGGAATGAAGGTGGACCACAACACACCTTAGCTTAGATCTAAATTCATCCAAGCATGCCACTCCATTCTACTACAATCACCGAAGCAACTTTGCAATTAGTGTAAACACCCAAGGTCAGCCAAACCTGTGTTAACATAATGAACTTTTAAGTACACACTTCCTCAAACCCAAAAATGACTCACGGACCACATGCAAGGCTTCAACACAGTCTAGAGTATTCCACAAACATCCTAAAACATCCTTAAATCCAACAAATTCCTCCACAACAACTTTCACTTGACTGAAGTTCACACCGGAGCACTCAAACAACTTTGTCATACACTTCAACTCAAGAAATCAACTTGCGGAGTACCAAACCACAAACAACTTGAACTGAAGCAATATATAAGCACTATAAGCACAAATCTAGAATCACAAGGCCATAAACAAATCTGCAGAGAAATGCAGAGCAAAATAGTTTCTCCCCTGGACACCTCTGCAAATCTCAGAAACATAGTCCATACACTGGTGAACACAACTTCCACTACACCTTGAACCAGAACACCACATTTAGAATATAACATCTCTTAACACCTCTGAACAACATTTCCAAACCACAAAAAACATATATTCAATATAGAATAAATGCAGAGCAAGACTAGAACACTACTTTGTAAATCAAAATGTGACCTCAACACACTGTTTCCTTTATTAATCAAATTTTCTCAAAAGAACTTAGAAACCAACCAATAGAAATATATTCTCAACATCTTCAACACCTCTAAAAAGAAATCATCTTCATCCAAGTAACTCAACCAAACAAATCATACCATTGCAACAACCTCATCTCTGCTCAACCAATTGACACAGTTGACAACACAAGCTTGTTGACATCAATGACAACATTGACTACACATACTTGCAACAATCTCCCCCATTTTCATTGATGGAAACACATAATGTGAAAAACCATCAATAAAACAACATTCACAATATTATGCTTCATACCAACTCTTTTCATTTTTATTTCTCTCTCCCTTATCTTGCTACTCTCTTCTTGACAACTGACTCTTCCCTTTTTCACATTGTTCTCTCTCCCCCTTTAACATTAATGGCAAAGGGAAAAACACCATTTCTAGTTATTAGTACCTTTTCTTTCACTGCTCTGAATACTCCCCCTTAGGAGTACACACCAAACTGTATCAACTCTTACTCCCCCTATCTACAATAGTCAGCAAAGCCACTACCTACTTCCCCTAAGTGGTAGCCTTCAACATCAATCTGGATTAAAGAATGAATCTTGGAGACCATTGGACTGATGCACCTCCTTATGAAACTAGTTCAAAGAAGAAGGGGCAATAACCCCTAACTTCTCTTGAAGATACTCAAATGTATCCTTAGGAAGAGCCTTAGTAAATATATCAACAATATGATCCTTTGTAGACACATATTCAAGCTTCACTTCATTCTCTACAACCTTCTCTCTCATAAAGATATGTTTTGTTCTTGAGTACATCACCAGATTATTTAAAATGTTAATGGCACAGGTATTATCATAGAAGATAGGAATTGGCTCATCATATACATTATTGATATCCTTCAAAGTTTGATTCATCCACAACACTTGTGTGCAAAAAGATGTTGTTGTAATATATTTTTCCTTTGCCGTAGATAAAGACACTGAATCTTGCTTCTTACTTAACCATGACACCATTCTGTCTCCAAAAAAGAATGCACCAGCACTTGTACTTTTCCTGTCATCTACACATCCAACCCAATCTGCATTTGTATAAGCACTTAGAGAAAAGTCAGTACCCTTTGGATACCACAATCCATGATTCGAAGTTCCCTTTAAATATCTAAATATCCTCTTCACTGTTGCAACATGTGACTCTCTAGGATCTTCTTGAAATCTAGCCACAAGACAAATTGCATGCATAATATCTAGTCTGGTAGTAGTTAAGTATAACAATCCTCCAATCATTGACGTATACCTTCTCTAATCAGCCTTAAGTGATTCATCATTCTTTCTCATCTTGCAACCAGTTGTGATAAGGTTACATATTGCTTTAGAGTCTTCCATTGCAAACTTTTTTAACATTTCCTTGACATACTTTGATTGTGAAATGAAAATACCTTTATCTATCTGATTAATTTGTAGCCCAAGGAAGAAGTTCATTTCTCCACACATTGACATCTTGTTGGCCTCGTTTTCAAGTTGCCAATTTTTAAACTTTTTATGTCGAAATCCCTACATTGAGTCACTCCTAGTCACAGGTGCTAAAGTGTCAAGTTCGAAGGAGAAATCATCGATCTGTTTTAGTTGAAGTCCTGGAAGAGGTTCTATGTGACAAATCACAAAAAAAATTAAATCTTAAAATATGAAAGGGAGGTAGAGAATCATTTTATAGGGATGTTTCTATAGCTATTTCACCTAATGTGATAACTTTTCAGGTCATGGTGCCTTATGGTTTGAGAGATTTTAAACTTTCAATTTTTTGGCGAACAGTTGGCGGAAACAATTAAATCATGGTTGTTTTGAAGGCTTGAACAAAATCAACTGAGTTACTGAGTCAAGCAATCTCCATCCATGCTAAAACATCTGATGCACAACTTCCATCAAATCCAAGATATGTTCATGCATGCATCAGAGTTTTTAAATTGATTTTATAACTAAAAGAGATGGTGAACAAATTTGGCTTTCAAACTTCCACTGATCTTCACTTAAGTTAGAGAATTTCTCGATGTGATGATAAAGTTAAAATTTTATTGCATCTCCAAAGGTGTTAAAATCACTATGGGGTTGAAAAGGTTTTGAGAAGTTGTGGATATCATTTTAAATGTGAGAGACTCCTATATTCAAATGTCAATCATTTTGAAGGTGGAATGAAGAAAATCATACTATTATTGGGGTTTAGCTTCACTTTTGAAAGTTTCAAAAATTGTCGACAAAGAAAGTTTTATCATGGTGAAAGCACATAGTTTTCAAAGTTCTTAATATCTTTGATAAATGCCAATGAAAGGAGATTTTGTTTATATTTTATCGGTTAATATAAATAGTGTTGTCAACTCTTGAAGAGGTTTTGAAAAGTGTTTTGGATGCTGAAATGTTTTATAAGACTAATAAGTATTTTGAAAAATCATAACTCAAAGTAAAGTCACACTTTATTATCAAGAGAATTGTTAAGTTTTGAAAGTCTTGTTTCCCTCCGATGAGGTTGTGAAAGTAGTCTAAAGCGCTGATGCAAAAGAAGAAACATAATCTAGTTGCGGATGGCATTTAAACTACTGACAAAGCCTTTCAAAACCTAGTTTTGTAATTACATCGGCTTTATGCAAGGTTTCCAAAACTTATTAAATTACCGCATTGGTTGTGAAGTGCTCTCAAAGGGCTGATAATTAGGTAGTTATTATAACTACCTCCCGATGAAAATTTGAAGGAAAATCTTAAATATCATTGGCTTATGTTATCTTTCTCCATCAGATGTAAGGATTTGATGAGGTTTTGCTAAGCTCTTAAAATGCCAATAAATACAATGAGAAAGTAGTTATTATAACTACCAATAAAGAAAACTCTCTTTGATTTGCTCATAATGGACTCATTGTGAAGGAGTTAAAATCTTTCAAGAAAGTTCAATTGGGCAATTGCACTATCAAATCCTACCACCTCTACCTACAAATCATGGAAACATAGATGAAGGTGAATGAACTTTGTGACATCAGTATCCGTGAATTGTGGTCTTAAGGAATGTAATGACTGCAAAGTATATAGGCATCAATTTATTGAAAGGGTCTTAAACATTCAAGTGAATGCACTAGGCAAATGTAGAACAAGAATCCAATACCTTTGCCAGTATACTCGCAGTCTGAGCTAAATGGGAACCTTTGGAGCAGGATATGAACCTCTAGGAAAGCATAATGGAAAGTCAATTTTTGTCAGATGTTATGGTTAGTTTGTTTGATTTTCAAGGATTTGTCTATCATTTGTGGCTATGTGTTATTGCTTGTTGAGTTCATGCAATCTACATGCCATTTTAAGTTTGTGTTCATGGACAACTATACAAAGTTGTGGTATGAATCATTTTCCCAAAAGTTCTTATTGTTGATTTCGGTGATTCCTATTGAAGAGTGTGGCAATCCATTTCTAATTAAAGGAGTGCATTTTGAGTACGAGTGAGAACCAGAATCAATCTTGCCCATGATTGGTTCAGAAGAAGTTGAAACAAAATGTAGTTCATGCATCTTCTGCGGTGTGATCTTGTACCTATCCCCACTTCATTGATTACCAACCCTATTACTATGATGTTTCTCCCTTAAAATGTATTATCTTTTCTCACTTTTCATATTGGACTCAACAAAGCTTCAGTAAGAAATAGAGGATGTGAACATCATTTGAAGGTTATCAAAGATGAAGTTGATGGATTAACCCTTCATTGTTGGTCACAATGCCTAAGAATGACCCCCAATACTTACTCAATGTGCCCTAGAGATTTTCCAGGCTTGTCCTCAAGCACAAGCTCAAGCCTTCTACATGTTTAGTAGTGCCTATGGACTACTCATACACATATACTCAGATAGAGTTATGTGATTCAAGGAACAAGATTATTCTATATCTGTGGAGTTATGATGGTGTAGAAGAGAAGCAATTTTCTGCAAAAGAGATCTCATCTATGGTTCTCATTAAGATGAAAGAGATTGCCGAGGCATTTCTTGGAAGTATAGTCAAGAATGTTGTTGTCATAGTTCTTGCTTATTTTAATGACTCTCAGAGGCAGGCGACAAAGGATGCTAGTGTCATTACCGGGTTGAATGTAATGAGAATAATCAATGAATCAACTGTTGTTGCCATTGCCTATGGTATTGACAAGATGGCTACTTCTATTGGTGAGGAGAATGTTTTGATTTTTGATCTTGGTGGTGGAACATTTGATGTGTGCCTTTTGACTATTGAAGAGGGTATTTTTGAAGTTAAAGCCACTGCAGGAGATACCCATTTGGGGGGGTGAGGACTTTGATAACCATTTGGTAAATCATTTTACACAAGAATTTAAGAGGAAATACAAGAAGGATATCGGTGGTAATGCCAGAGCCCTTAGGAAGTTGAGAACAACATGTGAGAGAGAAAAGAGGACACTGTTGTCAACTGCTCAAACCACTACTGAGATTGATTCCTTGTATGAAGCTATTGACTTCTACTCTACAATCACAAGGGCTAGGTTTGAGGAGCTTAATATGGATCTATTTAGGAAATGCATGGAGCCTATTAAGAAGTGTTTAAGGGATGTCAAGATAAACAAGCACTATTCATAAACTTAAATTCCAAAAGTACAACATTTGTTATGAGATTTATTCAATAGAAGGAGCTATGTAAGAACATCAACCTTGAAGAGTAAGGTAGATTGGGGAAGCTTCACGATCAAAATTGGAGCTCCTTGGAAGACTTGATCATTGGAGATGAGTAAAAATACTTCCAAAGGGCATAAGGGAGGTTCAATAAATTATTGACATGTGTGATTACACAGTTGGATTAAGTCAATAGTTGAATGGTTTTATTGTATCTTTAGAATGGTCCAATTATATGATGATGGAGGTATGGAATCCATTAGGTATAGTCAGTATAATCACTTCTTTCAAACTGCTATACTTGGATGGAATTCATGTATTTCTTTGGTGTATAGAAACTATGTTATTTGGAAAGGTGCTCCAACCACACCATTGATCAATGTAGCAACAACAAACCTAATCAGGGTCCATGGAAGAAAAAGATACTTGGCAATAGTATTGGAGATACTCATCAACGCCACTAAGGAGAGCATTCAGGTTGTCAATGATAATTGGTAAATGGAAATGGATATTCAACGTCTAAGAATGGGCATCTATGAGTTATTGTTAATGGTCCACAAGCATCACCATAGTTATATGTTTCTCAAAGATGATTTCAAATATGTACGAACACAGGAGTCTAAGATTCAGGTATACAGAGAAGATGTCAACATTCAGCAAGGTTGGATCACCACAATGGAGTAGATGAAGATGGAAAGCACTTGGCAAAGTTCACAACTTGAAAGTTACAAGTTTTTAGTTACCTTTTTGTAAAAGTGACTTATGTCACTTATAAGTTAAAAAATGAACCTTATTTCTAGAAAAATGATGTAAAAAGTAACCAAAAATAAGGTTTATTATTATTTTTCCAAAAAGGTAGTTATGAAGTGGTTATCAGGTAGTTCCCAGGTAGTTATTGGGAACAAGCCTATAAATACAAAGCCATTTCATATGAAAAGGGTTTTTTTCAGAGAGGACTTTTTTTTAGGGGAACTTATGGAGAAGTTTTTCAAAGACTTTTGATGTAACACTTTGTACATGAAGGCTTTTTGAAGTTGTAGAATTTCATGAAAGAATAATAAACAATGCATTTGGTTCGTGTGTTCCAATGTTACTTATGAGTTATTGTTACTAATTTTTCATATGTTAGGTTGGCAATACTTCTGTGTCATTGTGTATATCATGGTTCATCCATTGAAACATTTAAGTGTGCAATTGATGTAATGCAGCACAATCATTTCTTGGTATCTTGATTTCAATGTGTCTTGATAACATATCTCTTCGTATGTTGAGATCTGTGTTTTATCCTTCTTTCATTGTTGTTGCATATTAATGCATTTGCTGTGCAATTTATCATATTGGTTTAGGAATGTAGTTTCTAGCTTTTATGGTGAAATCCCCTCATATCTTGTTTCAACTTTATGAAATCTGAACCAGTATTCATATGTCTACTACTAGGGTTTCTATTAATCATTTTTATTGTTAGTTTTTCTTTTTCTCCTTTTTGTACTTTCAGGTTAAAAGTACACAAAAACCATAAATACCCCTATCATACAAGGGAGCTACCCCTCTCAAATGTAGAGGAAAGCTGATAATTCAATAACAGCTTCTCCAACTGTTGTGACAATTTAGTCACTGCTCTAAGGGCAACGAGTCATTTTCAAAGGTTATTTTGTGGTGACAAATTTGTTTACCAACACATCTCAAATTCTTTCTACATCTCATCTGCAAAGCTCTTACACATACCTTCATTTCCTCCAAAGATTATATCATCCACATATACTTCAACAATCAGAATTTGATCTTCACCTTCTTTGATGTATAGATTACTGTCTGCAAAACCTTTACTAGAACCTTTCTATAATAAATACCTATCTAACCTTTCATTCCAAGCTCTGGGGGCTTGGTTCAATCCATATAGTGCCTTATTCAATTACAAACCATATCTAGTTTATCTAACAACTGAAATCCATTCAGTTATTCTATGTAGGCTTCTTCTTCTAGTTCACCATTCAAGAAAGTAGACTTCACATCCATTTGATATACCTTGAAATCCTTATGTGCTGCTAAAAACATCCTGATGGCCTCCATTCTTTCCACTAGAGTAAATATTTTCTCATAGTCTATTCCTTCTACCTATGAGTAACCTTTACACATAAGCCTTGCCTTGTTTCTCACTACTTCTCCATCCTCATTCAGTTTGTTCTGGAATACCCACTTAGTTCCAATCACATTTTTGTTTTCTGGTCTTGGGACAAGTTCCCAAGTCTGATTCTTTTCAATATGCATTAGTTCTTCTTCCATAGACTTGATCCAACACTCATCTTTACATGCTTCAGTCACTGATTTAGGTTCAACTTTAGAGAGTAAACATAGATTTACCTATTTTTCAATAGCTTTCCTTCTTGTTAGCACACCTTTGTTCTTGTCACCAATGATTTGAGATTCAAAATGATGCATCTACACATACTTGGGAGTTTTAGGAGTCTTTTCTAGAGCTTCTTCTTCTTCATTCTGTACTTCCTTTTTATTAGGATTTTCTTCTTCTCTGCAAGATGACTCATCTAATTCATATCCATTAACTTTTGAACCCTTTCGTAGATTTTCATCAACTTTGACATTCTCACTCTCAAAAATCCTTCTTAACCTCTTGTTGTAGCACTAGTAAGCTTTTCTTTTAGTAGAATACCTAAGGAAGATACCTTCATCAGACCTTGCATCAAACTTTCCTAGGTTTTCTTCATCCCTTATGATATAACATTTACTTCCAAACACTCTGAAGTACTTAGCAGTGGGAATCCTTCAATACCATAACTCATAAGGAGTATTTGTATTATTTTCCCTTTCCTACACTCTATTCAATATATAAACAACAGTATGAATTACTTCTCTCTAGTAGATCTCCAGTATATTTTCTTCCTTTATCATTGTCCTTGTAGCCTCTTGAACAATCTTATTCTTTCTTTCAACCACTCCATTCTATTGAAGAGTCCTAGGGGCAGATAAATGCCTCTTTATTCCATGATTCTCACAAAACATGTTAAATTCATTGGAGGTGAACTCTCCACCTCTATCGAACCTCAAACATTTAATTCTCATATCCATTTCATTCTCAACCATGACTTTGAATGCTTTGAACTTATATAGGGCTTCAAATTTTTCCTTGAGAAAAGTAACCCATGTCATTCTAGAATAATCATCAATCAGTAGCATGAAATACCTATCACCTTGAAAACTCCTTACCTTGGTAGGACCACAAAGATCTGTATGCACCAATTCCAACAATCCAGTAGAAGATTGATCCTTGACTTTGAAACTACTACTTGCTTGCTTTCCAATTTGACATTCCTTACAAATAGCATTGATAGGCTTTGTAATCTTTGGAAAATCTCTCATAGCTTGAGCAGAGCTAATTCTTACCAGGTTATCAAAGTTGATGTGACACAATATTCTATTCTATAGCCAACTCTCACTAACCTGAGTTGTGAAGCAATAACCATCACTACCTTTGAGCTGATAAAAATTTCTATCTATCCTCTTTCCAGTAGCTCTCACAGTTCCAGAGTCCTTTTTGATCTCACAACCACCATCCTGAAACACAAGATTGTATCCTTTGCTACACATTTATCCAACACTCAAGAGATTATGTTTCAAGCCCTTGACATTAATAACATCATTAGTATTATGCTTTCCATCAAAACTAATTGAACCTCTTCCACATATCTTAGTAGATGTATCATCAGCAAATCTAACTAGTCCTCCATCATATTTTTCAAGTTTAACAAACTTATTCTTATCACCAGTCATATGATTTGAGCATCTACTGTCAATGACCCAGTATTTATTTTCCTGTGTAGTATGAAAAGCAAATATTTTAAAGTGCTTTCAGCATTAATGCTTACTTCTAGAGCTTTTTCCTTCACATAATCCTTAGGGTTAGTGGCAACAGTATCATCTCTTAAGGCTATGAATAGACATTCATTATCCTTATCATTATCATAATTAGATTCATCAATGGATATGCTTGCATCTTCTCTATCATAGTAGCTCTTCTTAGGCACTCTACTTTTATTTTCCCTATTCTTGCTTCTTAAAAAAAATTTGGACATCTTGAAGCATAATGACCTATCTTGCCACAATTGAAACACTTGAAAGGCAACTTACCACTGTACTTACCAAAACCTAATTTCATTTTTCTTGCAAAATTAGCTTCCAAATCATCTGAATCCTCCTGATCTGATTCTATAGTCTTCTCAGATTTGCCAACTTTGAAGGCAGTCTTAGTCTTTGTACTACTTGTACCAAATTCTCTCATTTCAAAAGCAATTAAGGTGCCAAGCAACTGATCTTTAGTAAACTGATTTAGATTTTGTAATTCTTCAATATTAGATACTTTATGACTGTAATCTTTAGGAAGAGTTCTGAGCACCTTTAGTATCACTTATTTTTCATCCACATCTCCACCAAGTCCTTTGATGCCATTGACAACTTCATCCACCTTCTGTAAGTACCTTGTAATGTTATCATCTTTAGACATTCGCATGGTCTCAAACATGAGCTTCAAATTCTGCATTTTAGCTTGCTTGACCTTATCATCTCCTTCATAAATGCTCTTTAACTTTACCCAGATTTCATTAGCAGTGTTTAGATGCATAACCTTTACCAATTCAGAGTTAGTAAGTCTACTTAAAAGAGTATACCTTCCTTTACCATTGATTTCATAGGCCTTGACCTCATTTGTAGTACTTGGACCATTTTCAGGTAGTGTATATTCAATCATTGTAGACTTTCAGATGTCATATCCAAGAGAAATCAAATAACCTTCCATCCTTATTTTCCACAATGCATAGTCAAATCCATCAAACCAGGGAATATCCTTCTTGTGTGCCATCCCGAACCTACCTCAAGCGGTTAAGCTCTCTTCCAAGGAACCTTGCTATGATACCAATTGTTGAATGCACAAGACAACTAAGAGGGGGGTGAATCAGTTGTAACTTATAATTCCAAAACCCTCAACCACAATTAGATCCACATCAATTTAATTAACCCTTAAACTGTTATGATGATTAAGCATGAAACCAAATAACATAAACTAAATCAAATCAACATCAAACACAAGAGAACACCAAATTTACATGGAAAAATCAAGAAGGGAAAAGCCACAGTGAGGATTAGCTCACAGTATAAAGTAATGTCAACACTGAAAAACAATAGGCTCACTGCCAAGGCTCACTACTAGAATAGAGAAGAAGAAAGAGAGAATTGTTACAACGAGAAAACCATCTCAATGCAATAGAGAGTTCCACCTCAACACCATCAACACATTCACAGTCATACTGAAGAATTATAGACAACTTTTGATCACTGTATCCAATGACCTAACACATGAAAGCATTTACTGCACCACACATTCAATCACATCATTGTTCACATCATATTCATCACACGTGCACACACGATCATGATCCTTTGACAATTATTTATACTGTCTTCAACTTTGACAACATTCTCTAAGGTTGGCAACACACCTTAACCCAAAAAATTCAAATTAGGTCTAGACCTAAACATTCCCATGGTGGAAAGGAATGAAGGTGGACCACAACACACATTAGCTCAGATCTAAATTCATCCAAGCACACCACTCTTGGCTACTACAATCACCAAAGCAACTCCACAATTAGTGTAAACACCCAAGGTTGGCCAAACCTGTGTTAACACAATGAAATTTTAAGTACATGCTTCCTCAAACTCAAAAATGACTAGCGGACCACATGCAAGGCTTCAACGCAGTATAGAGTATTCCACAAACATCCTAAAACATCCTGAAATCCAACAAATTCCTCTGTAACAACTTTCAACTGACTGAAGTTCACACCAGAGCACTCAAACAACTCTGTCATACACTTCAACTCAAGAAATCAACTTGCAGAGCACCAAACCACAAGCAACTTGAAGTGAAGCAATATATAAGCATTATAAGTACAAATCTATAACTAAAAGGATAGAAACAAATCTGCAAAGAAATGCAAAGCAAAATAGTTTCTCCCAAACACCTCTGCAAAGATCAAAAACACAATCCATACACTGGTGAACACAACTTCCTCTCCACCTTGAACTAGAACACGACATTTAGAATATAACATATCTTAACACCTCTGAACAACATATCCAAACTGTGAAGATAGATATTCAATATAGAAGAAATGCAGAGCAAGATCAGAACACTACTCTATAAATCAAAATGCCACCTCAACACATGGTTTCCTTTATTAATCAAATTTTCTCTAAAGCACTTGGAAACCAACCAGCAGAAACATATTCTCAACATCTTTAGCACCTCTACAAAGAAACCAAATCATCTTTAGCCAAGAAACGCAACCAAACAACTCATACCATTGCAACAACCTCATCTCTGCTCAACCAGTTGACACCAATGACAACACAATCTTTTTGACATAAATGACAACACCAACTGCACATATAAGTTGCAAAATCTTCTTCACCAATATCCTCATCTCACTTGCTACTGTAATATTTCACATACACATCCCACGCTTTGCAATCTATAAAACACTTTCCTTCATATCTTTAAGTTGTCTTGTTGCTTAGGACTTCTCCTACCTACAACAACCCTCACATGAGCTTCTTCTCTACAACTGCTTCATTCTCCTGCAGGTCCTGGTGGATCCTCTTCACTCTCAAGACTACCAACTTTGATACCATACGATGCAAAAAGAAAATCATCTATCCTTCTTACAACTCACAATTCACAAACACAAAGAGACACAGGCAATACTCTGCCTCAATTCAAATACTCAACCATGTCAAGACTACAACACAAGATTTTATTTTATTCGATTCAACTCAAAAAACAAAATATTTCTATGACAAAAATTACAATCTAGCCTCTTTCCTACACACAATCTTCTTTGTTCCTCTAGTTGTTAGCCACTCTATCTGTTTGTTCCTCTGCTTCTTCAATCTGCAATTTTTCTCCTATCTTATGCCTCTGTGATTCTATCATTAACAACAGACACCATTGTGTAACTTTACAATTCTTTTGTAGTGAAAATCTTATTCATGTCTATACCTCCTCAACTTCAGCATCCCCTCTCTCTCATCCTAGTTTTTACTATATTCCCCCTTTTGATTTGAGTTGAACCCACTCCAATTTGTTACCAATCGGCCACACACAAAACAACATCAAACAAACTCTTCAAACAAGCCTCAAAGAGGCGTCACAATTACATAGTGTTTAGGCTTCCTCTACCATGTAGCCTCTCCCAAGTGTGCTCCAGTTGCATTCTTTCTCTAACAATTCTTGTTCCCTTCAATGTCTTTCAGACCCTTTCCTTCCTATAGTGCATTACAACACATTTGTTGTCATTCCTATAGTAGATAAAACTCTCTACTTGGTCGTACCCACTCTAATTTGGTTTTCCCAATTCCTTGGACAGAGGACTCAAACATCTTCCCTAATTTGTTTTCTCTTTACTGGGTGCTAGAATCACCAAGTTGACCCTCTATGCCTTATAAATCTATGAATGTTGTACTGGAAACTCCAATCTAGCCACGCCATACAACTCCACATGATTTCCTTCTATTCTACTTGAATGATGAAATATGAAAAGACATAATCAATCAAACAAACTTGAAATTTATGATTGGCCAATCTCCATATGTTTCAATTTGAGCTAAGAGTTTAAGAAATCTGTGTAATAATTATATTGGTTTGTTGTGTGTTTTTGGGTCGTCTTTATTCGTAGATTTAAGCTTAGCCCATGGTCTATCATGAACATTTAGTCTTTATGCTTACAATTCTCTTTTTAAAGTTTGGAATAGCAAAGGAAAATATAGATTACACCAATGGTCTCCAAGGCAGATGCTACGCCTATGGTAGGATAGAATTAAACTTGTATTTCTGATTCAACATCCCATGGATGGTCAGGCTCCCCGACATATCTATTTTATTTTATTTTATTTAAATTTGGTGATAATTCAAACCGTGGCCTTACAAGTGCAAATGTTTTTTTAAATTCAATGATTTGTATTTTTAATGACTAGAAAGAAAGTCAGCTCCATCCAGTTTGACGCCCCTCAACTCTAAACCATCTTTATAAGGCACACACTACAAATTGGGTAGATTAAACTCTGTAAACTCCCCTAGTAGATATTGAATCTCTAGCTGATTGTTAAAATCCTTTTAGATGTCATGGAGAATGAGCACAAATACATGGCACATTGTGTCCAAGTGACTGCAATAAAAACCATCAGCAAGCAAATTGACATAAAACTAAAGAAAGATATCTATTATGGTAAAGTGCAATGCAACTGCCAATACATCAAATCCACAAACTGAGACCACAAAATTGATGGTGAAAACTGAAATTGTTTTGTGTGATGCAGGATTACTTGTGCGCCCAGGTTCTCCTACATCACATTGCAATGATCCAAACCTTCAGAAACTTAAACATGACATTACCCCATCATTTTTTGCAACATATCCTCTAAACCATGAGACCTAGTAATCATTTATGGTGAAATGTGGTGTCTTGTCCAACAACTCCCTAGTGACCTACAAACAAACAACACAATGAATTCCACTAATCAAGATTTCTCTCATACCTTCAGATACTTTTGCATCAAATTTTAAACTTTCACCCTAGTAAAAACATATGAAAGAATGTAACAACTAGGGAGAGAGGTAAGTGTAACATTAGTGGAAGGAGTGGTAGTATGACATTGGAAATAGGAACATAAGAGGTAGGGTTCATATTATAAGTGGGAAGAGGAGATGTAGATACCATGGGGGGATCTATCCCAAGATTATAAGAGGAAGAATCACTAGAAGAGGAAAGGTGGGTGGGTAATAGGGAAGATGCACCATGAAAAGAGTTAGAGGAAGCCATCATAGTACCAATTTCATGGATAATATTTAAATAAAATGTGTGCCGATCAATGAATTTTGAATATATGCAACCAACTATGAAGGAGAAGTATGATTAGTAAGCTCTTGGAAAAGTAATTATCTAGTGCAAAAAAGATCTTGTTTATCAACATATGTATCATGATCAAAATTAGTTTTCTCTTTATGACAAGCCTCAATGGGAATTTTGTAATCAGTTGATTGAGAAACCATATAAGGATTTAGATGAGAATTTCTTCTCAAAAGTAAGTTAGGGTTTCAACTAGCTATCTACCACTAGTAGAAAAATAACAATAAATGACTAAAAAAACTACTAAAAATTGCATATAGATGGCTAAGCTTGGTCACATGACCATTAGTAGTTTATTGTCGGTCATTTATAATACGACCAAATTTATGACTAAAGCATTTTTAGTCATTTATTGGTTGTTTTGATTGATCAGTTTGGTAGTATATTTAGTCGTTAATTTAGTCATTTATTGTTATTAACTGGTCATTTATTTAGTCATTGTAATCATTAATTGCCGTCAATTGGTAGTATATTTAGTCATTTTAATCATTATTTTACCATCAACTGGTCATATATTTAGTCATATTTATTCACTGATTTCTGTCAATTGGTAGCATATTTAGTCAATTTAATTATTCAATGTGTAACTAACCAGTGTAGGTAGTCAACTACACATGCATTTGGATTTATAATACAAGTCTAATTGCACACAAAAAAGCTCATTTACAATTTCTAAAAACTTTTATTGTTACAAATACCCCCACTTGCAAAAGGTCCCACCCTCAATACATAATATATTAATGTCTACATATGCACACTAAATGGTGCTTCACATGACATAATCACAAACTCCTATAAACTCCATGGGATGTCAAATGCACATTCTTCAACATACACTCTGCTAGCTACATGTATTAACTCCATTCCCTGTAGATACCTGCATAATTAAATATTGGTGTAAGGCTCCCCAAATAAACATCAAATCCAACTATAATTCAAAATGCAGTCAATTCACCTTTAAAAACCTACATAACTAGAAGATATAAATTCAAATGATCGAACAAATTCAAATTTGAAATAGAACCACCAAATTGAATGCATTGAATTGTTAGATTCAAATTAATAAATAAGAGGGAAAATAGCTAGCGACATTCACAATTGCTGGAGTGAAGAATAATTCTCTGCAAACTACAGAGCATCGATAGGCATCCTCTGCACATTCCTCTAATATATATAAACACATACATATAATTGTTATACAGACATATATATATATATATATATATATCTGTGTGTGTGTGTGATGTTTCAAATGGTCAGGTCTAGTGGCAAATTATTTCCCATAGTTTTTTCGGGTAAAATGATTAATTCCTACTCTCCATTTCACTACACCCTCATAGTCTGGTAAACCCTCCATGGTTTCATGATTTTGTGTGAAAAAATGATGAGGCATCTCACAGGTTTGAGCATATGTCAGCAGAAAATAATGTATTTGTCTGCGTGGACCTTTTCTTAATAACCCATGTGTATTTGTATGCATTCATATAATTGTATGCTTGGACCTACTAATTGTACTCGTTCATATAATTGTATTCTTAATGTATCAAGATTGTGTTGCCAGTTGAATACAATAGAATACATCTTAATTTTGGAGCTACTTTTGATATGTCTATATATATATATGGAGCTACTTTTGATATGTATATATGCATATTAGTGTAGTCACGATAGGAGGGTTCACAGAATGAACTGTCCAAGCCATGCAGAAAGAGTAAACACACACAACTTGAAGATGTGAAACAAATGTAGATTTAGTCATTCAGTATATCATAGAATTCAAATATAGATTGGCCAACAACATGTGGGCTTACAATTAGGGCTCACAGGCTTGATTACAGAATATTAGAATACGCACAAGAAATAGCTTTGAAGCTCCTTCACAGGAATCCAAACTATGAACTTATGCCAATGATCATAACTTCTTTCCTAGGCATCTATTACATCAATATATATCATCTCCGAATCATAATATTCCTCAGCATCGGCCAAGGAATATCACAAACTCCAATGAAGAGCTATAACATGTGTACACAGATAGGTCAGACCTAAATGGATGGAACTCCTCCGCAAATGAATGGAATGATGTGCAAGTCTTAGGTAAGGTCAGCCATGAACTAAAGATCATTGAATGATGTGTCCTTAGGCTCCACAAGTTAGGGAATGCTCTGCAAGTCTTCTCCTTTAGCTGATTGTCAAAAACTATCAGGATGCTCTGTTCTGAGAAAATAATCGATCTTCTGATAGCGGTATCTTTTTGGTACCTTAACCAAATGCTCTAAATAATGGATATGATGTGAATGAATGTCTCTAGATGCTAAGTCTAGCTCCAAAAGGTCTAAAATGCAACTACGGTAGCATGCAGACCAAAATGCAGAAACTACTATTGACTGAACTAAACTGGAAAATGAAAAGAAATGAACTAAAATGTGAACAAACTAAAATGCAAATGTTTTTGGTTTATGCAAGATTACTCTTGAACCAGGGATGCTCCTGCATCAGACATCTGGGGTTATTGAAAAAATGAGTCCCTCACTTTGCAGGGCCTAGAGGAAAACCAAGGCGGTCTACCTCAGCCTGAGAAATCCAAGATGAATCTTTTTCTAGTCTACCTTTCCACTTCACAAGATTGATGCAATACAAGGTGGCAACAACTTGGTTTTACAAAGTTTCACAAACTTATGCTCTTGATTGGCTTCACAAACTCTCACAATGACCCTTCAAAACTAGGTTATTTCAGACCAGTTTTAGGAACATGGGGATATCTCCCTCCAAACTCAATTAAATTGAACCCAATAAAAAACCCATTTGAAAAAAAATACCCTCTAAAATGGGTTTCAACCATTTATGCAGAAAATATTCTAGGATGCCGTACCACGCTCTGCAACAGGACTATTACCCTAGATGAGGGTTTTTGGCAGTTTAAAACAGTTTTTACAAAAATGTTTGTAACTTTTGTAAAACTCAATAAAAATTTATAAAATTAGAATAAAATGAAAGATGATTCAAATATATTTCCAAAAAACCTAATTTTATTCATTTGGAGGCTGTATAAGGCTGTACCATCCTCAGGAACATCAATATTGCAGGAAAAATATACAAAAAATCTAAATTTTATTCATTGTTTTTTCCCCCTGAAGGAGATCTTCCTTAGTTATCTCTATCTAATCAAGTTTAAAAACCTCTGGAATGGTAGAGTGTAACTGTCCTTTATCCTCTCTTGAAAATAATGAACAAAGTATTCCCTTAACCACCATAGTATCATGCATCTTCAACTCATCTTGAGTCTTCATAAGGAACTCTTTCTTCCACTCTGCTGTGATAACATCCTCTTGTTTGGGAATGGCTACAATGTCCATATCTTCTTCTTCATCTTCCTTTTCTTGTTCACTACATTTTTCCATCAAAGGTTCTTGTGCCTTCACATTTGGTTCTAATGCCTTCATTTGTCTTTTCTTTCACATCAGCCTTTGAATAGGCCACACAACCTTCCTCTTTACCTTCAAGTGCCAACTTGTCATTTGGTTAATCCTTTGCTCTATCTTCATCAAGAACTCCTGGAACTCCAAATCCTATTTCTTTATGTCTTGTTTCAGGGCTACTACCTCTTTCTCAAACTCTTCTTGCCTCAACTTCTCCTCTTTCCTCTTTTTCTCTTTTTCTTCCTGTTTCTTCTTCCTTTGTGAATCCTCTGTCTGCAAAAGTCTTCTCAACAAATCCATCATATTCTCTACACAAGCAAGCTTCTTCTTGCTTCTCAATTTATTTGCCTCACCTAGGTCCTTCCACATTTCCTCAACCTATTCTTTTGGCCATTGCACTGGCTTTTGGAGGCATCTTGTCTAGACTAGTCCTTCACAATTTGACTTTTCACTTCCCAAATTAGAACCTAATACTCTGATACCAATTTGATGCAAGGAGGGTGTGGTTGTGATGTACTTAACTCAATCATATAGGTTTGGTTCACCAATTTCAAGGTTTTCATGTACTTGCTTTAGAAACAAGCCCAAAGCCTTATAGCCCTACCTAGAGGGTTTTTTCCACTTATCTTTCTCAATTTTAGCCTACTTAGAAAAATAATAATTTTTTTGGATACCCATTTCCATGTTGTTTAACATATCTCAGGATGAGGATAGGTTGTTTCAAAATGTATGTCTCAAACATTAAAAATACAGTCAGCAATAAGGGCTAATTAAGCCTAATTAGGCCACCTAAATGAAGGATCTTGTAGAAAACTTGAGTTCCTGGCTCCCAAACCACTTGGGGATCCTGAGGCATGTCCAATTTGACTCAACTTGGCCAACCACACCCTCAAAATTCACTTTTATCCTTTAAAATTTATGAATGCCTTCTTTAGAGGCCTAATACATGGGCTTATTAGCCCAAAACTTGGTCAAATGTAGTCAAAGCTCCATTCTCTATCATTAAAATCATTTAAACATGTGTATATACCCTAATGCAACTCATTTTATCATTTTTAAGGTACTTGGAGGGTGGATTTGGTCAAAAATCACATTCTAGTACTTCTAGAAACCTTAGTTCAGGGTTTATAGCAGTTTTCAATAAAATGGATGGTTCTCCCTCAAAAATGAATGAAACAACCTCAAACTAATTTAATTTGGAAGGTAGTTAACCCCTCTATCCAACCCAAGTGGTTTCAGGTCCTATAAGTTCCGTACAAGCACGTGGTATGGCTAGGAGCAGCACTTTTGCAGAAAAATAATAATTTCTTGACAGTTTTCAGTAAATTCGCTATATCTTCCTCAAATCTCCATGTTTAGACCTTAAAAAGGATACAAAATAAAGGTTATTCCTTCCCCCACCTGATGCAGGTGATTTGGAGATCTAACAGGGCCATACTTCCTCATGGTATGGACTGTAATAGTCAGGTTTTGCAAAAAAAAAAGAAAAAATAGAGTATTATTTATATAAAATGTTTTTTTCTTACAATCTCTATTCTTGTTTTAAATCTCAATGCTACCTTCCCTCTAATGTGTGAAGGCTCTAATATACATGTTTGAACTTGTTTTCCATTGGTTGTGACTTCATTTCAAAGTATATGACCTTTGGGAGCCTTTAATTACATGATTTGTTAACTTGACATAGTAAACTCTTCCTATTACTTACATTTTTAGACTTTGTTTTTAACAACCTAAATTATGACTCTAAACACAAAATTTTCTCCTTTTAGACCTTATCACATGGATCCAAGACTAAATTAATTCCTAAAAACTCTTTGGACATTCATATTTGACTAAGTATTAAGCTAAGATTGGCTTGGGTGCACTTGCACCAAAGATATTCTTTGTATTGTCTTCATCTGGTGTTGCATCCATCTCTTCTATCCAAAATGTCTTCAATTTGCTCTGGTGCATATTGTGGTAACTGCTTCTTCAAGTCTCCTTCAATGCTATCACTGAACTCTATTTCATGATATTAATATAGGTCTACAATGTTGAAAATAGGTGATATACCCAATGTCTCTGGTAACTCTACTTCATATGCATTTCCTGAATCAAACTTTCTGAGTATCCTAGAAGGTCCAAACTTCTTCATCTTCAACTTGTTATATGTTCCAACTGGAAATCTTTCTTTTCTCAAGTACACCATCAATTCATCTCCAACTACAATTTCCTTGTGTCTTCTCTTCTCATCTACTTGTCCCTTATATTTGTTGTTCATCTCCTCCAAATGCTTCACCTGATTATGCATTGTCTCCATATGTTCTACAAATTATTCTGCTTCTGCACTTCTCTTTTCTATCATACTAATATCTCTCAACTCTACAATTCCTCTAGGGTGTACTCTGGTAACAATCTCAAAAGGTGTTCTTCTGGTACTCCTATTCATTGAATTATTATATGCAAACTCTCCTTGTGAAAGAATCAAATCCCAACTTCCTGTCTTCTCTCCAACCAAACATATCAACAAGTTTCCCAAACTCCTAATCACTACCTCTGTCTGTCCATCAATCTGTGGATGAAATACTGAACTGAACATCAAATCTATCTTCATCTTCTTCCAAAGTGTCTTCCAAAAGTATCCAAGAAATTTGGTGTCTCTATCTAAAATTATGCTCTTAGGTAATCCATGCAATCTCACAATCTCCCTGAAAAATAGGTTAGCTACATGCACTGCATCAGTTGTCTTCTTACGAGGTATGAAATGTGCCATCTTTAAAAATTTGTCTATCACTACAAATATTGAATCATGTCCTCTCTATGTCTTCGGCAATCCCATTACAAAATCCATGCTTATGTCTTCACAAGGTCTCTCTGGTACTATCAAAGTTTTATACAACCTAGTATTCTGACTACTCCCTTTTGCAACTTAACAAAATTTACAACTTTGCACAAATTTCCTAACATCCTTATGTATCTGAGGCCAAAAGTAGTTTTCACTCACCAAGGCCACTGTCTTGTCGATGCCAAAATGTCTTACCAATCCACCACTATGTTTCTCCTTGATCAAATTATCTCTCATTGAACTTCTAGGTATGCACAACTGATTTTCTCTAAACAACATATCTTCCTGAATGAAATAGTCCAACCACTTACTCCTATCTGTCACAACAGGTTCCTTACATGCTTTCCAAGGTTCTACAAAATTAGTGTCTCCCTCATACAGGCTCTTCAATTCCTCAAATCCCAACACTTCAACTCTCATCTATGTCAACAAGTTCCTTCTCCTACACAATGCATCTGCAACTTTGTTTGATTTTCCACTCCTATGCTTCAAAACAAAAGTATAACTCTGCATGAACTCTACCCACCTCATATGTCTCTGATTCAACTTTCCTTGACTATTCAAATATTGCAAAGCTTGATGATCTATATACAACACAAACTCCTTAGGCAACAAGTAATGTCTCCACTTCTTCATGGCTTGAATTATGGCATAGAACTCTTGATCATATACTGAATACCTTCTCCTTGCATCATTCAACTTCTCACTGAAATATGCTATAGGTCTACCTTGTTGACTTAGCACTGCTCCAATTGCATTCCCACTTGCATCATAATCTACTTGAAATACCTTATTGAAATCTGGTAATGCCAAAACAAGTTGCTCAATTACTTTTATCTTCTCTTGATGTCCACTTGAAATGTTTTATGTCACCTCCCATTGTCTCTGTCATAGGGTTACATACTGAACTAAAATTTCTGATGAACTTCCAGTAGAAACTAGCTAATCCATGAAATGATATGACTTCTCCAATGCTCTCTAGTGTAGGCCATTCAATAATTGCTCTTACTTTCTTAGGGTCCATCTTCAATCCTTCCGTAGAAATCACAAATCCAAAATATACCAATTCTTCCTTCATGAAACTACACTTTTTGATGTTGATCGGCAATTTCTCCTCTCTCAGTCTCTATAAAACTTGTCTAAGGTCTTACAAATGCTCCTCTTTGTCTTACTGAAAATCAAAATGTCATCTAGATATACAATAACAAACTTACCCAAGAATTTCTTCAAAAATTCATTCATCAATCTCATGAAAGTACTTGGTGCATTTGTCAATCCAAAAGGCATCAGTAACCACTCATACAATCCTTCATTTGTCTTAAGAGCAGTCTTCCATTCATCTCCTCTACTTTTGATCTAATGGTATCCACTCTTTAAATCTATCTTTGTGAAATATATTGCTCCACTCAAACAATCCATAATATCATCCATCCTAGGTAAAGGAAATCTATACTTAACTGTGATCTTGTTTATTTCTCTAGAGTCTGTACACATTCTCCATTCTCCATCTTTCTTTGGTGCTAACACTGCAGGTACTGCACAAGGACTCAAACTTTCTCTGATCAAACCTTTCCTCATCAACTCTTTTATCTTTCTATTCAATTCTTCATTCTCTGTTGGTGTCATTCTGTGTGCTACTTTGTTAGGCAAACTAGCTCCCGATATAAGATCCATGTGATGACTTATACTCCTGATTGGTGGCAATCCTTCAAGTACATTGTATGATATGATGTCTTCATACTCTATCAGCAATTCAATTATCTCCTCTAGTTACAATTCAATCTTCTTCTCCAATGTTTCAGGTTTCTTGGGGATCAAAGCATAACACATATTCTCATGTCTCAAACCATCCAAAAATTTTCTTCCATCTACCAAACAGATTCTAGCATTCCCACATACTTCACTCTTAAGATCATCCTCCAAAGGAATCAAAGTAATTCTCTTTCCATTTGTTGTTAGTGTATGTATTATTTCTCCCATCATGTATAGCCTTTCTATCATACTACCAAGGTCTACCCAATAAAATATGACAAACATCTATAAGCATAATATCACACAAGACTGCATCATGATATGATTCGATATGAAATTTCACCAAACATTGCTCACTCACTAGTACCTTATGATCATCTTGAATCCATGCTATCTAATAGGGCTTAGGGTGTTTCGATCTTTCCAAATTCAGCTTAGTCACCATATCCTTTGAAACTGGTGACAAGGTGTCATTGTACCTCATCAGTTAATCATATTTTAGATGTCAAAATCTAGGGGCTGTGTCCTCGGTAGTCTACAATTAGGGATTCTACAGTTACCAATTTTCCTAGCTAATCTTAATAACTTCTATTAATTTGAAAAGATTAATCTATCTACTTACTAAATGAATTTAAGGAATGCTGAAAATAGAATTAAATAGGAGTTTACTTAAAGCAATCTTAAAAATAATAACATGCATCTATCTATCAAAATCAATAAATACTTTTCACAGCAAAATCTGAAGCAACAAAACAGTGGTACTAGCCTTTTGCCTTGGTGGTGAGAGTGGGCCCTTGCTCCACACCCTTGAGTCTGAAGGCTATAGTAGGGAATTAGCACAAAAGAAGAAGATCACAACTAAATCTGGTCCAATTCCATTCACTTTGCATTCATGAAAAATATTGATATCAGAGAAAAACTGAGATTACCAAGAATCAGAATAATCCAATCATTGTATATCTTTTCTTTTGTTTCTATCAGTCTATATATAATGAGTGATGACATATCACTTATCTTATCTACCAGTTCTTCTATGAGATGACATCCATCTCTTATTACACTAGCTGTCTAACTATGGAAAAATAATCATGCAATAAAAGTAGACTGAGTGGAACAGAAGTCCACTCAGAATTCTAAGTTTGAGTCTTAATACATTTGGGTAGCAAGGCCCTAAAAATATGGATATTGAATCAATTCTATCCGTAACTCATGCAAAAACTTTAAAAAGATAAAAACTCTAGCAATTAACTAAAGATGACCCTTCACCACTCAGGTGATGATTTGAGTGAAATGAGGGGTATTATGATCACTACTGAGAGTTCCTGATTGGCAGCTTATGTTAGAAATATGCCCTGCTCTCAGGAGGCACTGTAGATATCTGTCTATGTCTGCAGCTTCAGAGATATGTCTGTAGCTCCGGAGATATCATTGTGACCTTTTTATTCAGCTCTGAAGATATGTCTGTAGCTCTGGAGATATCATTGTGACCTTTTTGTTCAGCTCCAGAGATGCTCCAGACTCTCGCCCAGCTTCAGAGAGGCTTTTCTCTTTACTTCAAAACTTTTGGTGTCATGGTACTCTGGTATTGTCTCCGGAGATCATTGAAGACTACCTCCAGAGAAGCACAAAATTTTTGTTTCAAGCATCTACACCTGTTGATTCAAAAAGAGAGAAGTTTCTACATTTTTCCATCAATTCCATGCACATTAGTCCCTCAATTAGAAATTATGATCTTAAGTAATTTATCTCAATTAATCATTAACTAGAATGATCTTGCTAGCCTATTTAGGTGCAGACATTAGGAAAGATGGAATCGGGAAGGAGAAAAAGAGAGGTAAAAAGATGTATTTCATGGGTGCAACTTGGCACTCATCATCCCCCCATACCTAAGGTTTGGTAGGTCCTCCTACTTCTCACAATCTAGATTTATTCTGGTGAAGTAGCTTGTTAGTCAAGCTATAATCATATGCATAGGTACACCAAGTAGTGCAGTTGGTATTACCATTTCCTCTATATTGATCAACCTACTTCAACCAGTCCTACAATTTCTCATCTTCTATCTGCTCAGCCCAGACAAGGAGTGGCTCAATTATGAGAGGGGGCCTGAACCGTCCACCTATCCATTCCTACTTATGATTATCCATCATTTTAGATATAAACTTTGCTTTTCTCATAAATAATCTTAAGTTTGTAGGGGTGACCACCTCTCTCATTTTTCTGCTCTGAGGTCAAAACATTCCATCTTTTCTTTGTTATGCCAAGTACTAGATTTGCTAAACTGTTCATGAAAAGACCAAAATCGATGGAGCACTCTTGCAAACTTTATAGATATAATGGCAAAATTTTGTTCTTACTCTTAGAGTGATAGATATATGATCTGAATTAGGTCTTAAAAGCATTGGGATTGGGACATTCCTTCCTGATGAAGAGATCTATTTCTATATCTTTCTTGAGATGATCTTCCATTCGTTCATTCTAGATCCGATGATTCCTCATTAGGGACATAAATGATTTAAACTAGCATTCCCCCCACAAAATGATTAAGAAGGAAAGTTATATCATTAACACAGAAACCATGTAGATATAATTCACATAGGAAATTCTTGTCTTCATCATTACTCCTTGTATATGCTGTCATGAATCCTTCTACTGTCTCTGTATTCTCAACCAGGTCAGACAAGACTAAAGAGAATTTTCTTTGCAGGACTCTTTCTTGTAAGAATATAGAATAGCTGGCACTTGGAGGCCTACAGGATAGAATTTCTGAAGAAAGGGAGGCCATTTCAATGATTTTTCCTTCCAGAGTTTCTATTCTTTTTGTTTTGGCAGTGACTGCCCTTTGTAATTGTAGCATAAGCTTGGAAGCCTCATATTCTCTACACTTCTCCCAATTGAACAGGGCCTTAGGAATGTCAATGGGGATTGGACCCACATATGAATCTGTTTGTATTTCCTGCTCATTGGTTGCCCTTTGGCTAGCCAACTCTTGAATATATTCCTCCTAATCATCTAGTTTGTTGTTGGCCTAAGTTAACTGTCTATCCTGGCTATGTATTTTTTCAATCAATGCTGCCATTATTGTGAGGCTATTGTCTCTAGCCATGGTGAGCTCAGAAACACTCTGTGCTGCCTCTATCTACTTTTCTTTTAACAGTTTGACTGCTTCAATTTTTTGAGCCTCCAATTCTACTTCTTTCTCTTGGATGATCTGGCTTTTTCTTTGGAGCTCTATTTGTAGATTTTCAATGACTTGTTTTTGCTCCATTTCTATCTCTATTCTAACCTTCTTGAGGTCAGTAATAATCTGAAACTTCCCCCAGACTAGTCTCTTTAGGTTTTTAATTTCTTCTAACATTTGTTGTTATTTTGAAATTTCAACATCCTCTTGATCAGAGGGATGAGAGAAAGTTTTTGCTTCTACTTCTATTTCTGTTTCTGTTTATTGATCATCAGGGTTTTCAATGGCCATCTGCCCTGCACTGTCAACTGTACCCATCTGCCCTGTTTCATCTTTTTCTGTAGACTGCCTGTCCTGAGGGCCCTCTTGGGGTTCCTCTACTTCTGCTGGCACTGATGAAGGCCCAGCCTTATCCTCATATGTTCTAAAACCCAGGAGTACCTCAGCTAGGAGAGCAGTATCTTCCTCAGCCTATGAGAGCTATTTTTTCCTTTTGCTTCTCTGTAGTAGAGGTGGGGCAGGTGCCTTCAGAGTAGGTCTCTCATCCTTAGAATCTAAGGAAATAGTAAGAGTTTTTCTGTGTTCTGTCTCTGGAGCATGTGATGGTTCTAAAATTGGACTTGACCCCAGATGGACAGATGGCGCTGGGGAAACTTCTCTTTGTTTCCTCTTCCTGACTAGAGGGATCTCATCTAAATCATGAGATGTTTCCTCAGCCCAGGTTTTCTCTATTTTCTGTCCTAACCTCTCCCCTGTTAATTCTTTAGGGAAAGATTCCTCAATTAGAGTCATTTTTCTCTGAACTGATTGAGTCATGTATGGGGTTTATTTAGGAGCAGACTCTGTAATTTGTTTGCCTTTCTTCTTTTTATCAGGAACAGGGGCTACAGATGAAGTTGCCTCCTGTGAGGACTTCTTTCCTCTTTGAACAGCTATGGGGGAGGTTGAAGGCTCTGTTTCTTCTTCTTGGTGAGTAGGGGAACCCTCACCTCTTGGCTGTGCCATCTCTAGTTCTCTATCCTAGGAATTTTGTTCAAGAAAGTTTTGCCATAATTCTTCCCCATTGGCCTAAGACAGGAAGTGATGTTTAACCACTAGAAAAATGAGGCCATGATGTTTCATGGGACCCTTATTTTGCTGATATTTTTCTACAGTTGCCCTGATGGTAGAATACAGGAAATTGGTAATGTTTATGCTAAACTCAGGATGTCCATTCCCATGTCTTAGAAAAATCAGCATTTTCATTATTGGTCTTAAAACTAAAGAAAATTGACCATCACAAGTGAAGTATTTCATCAGCCAGGTGGCAACAGATTGCCAAGGGTTTAGAAGTGTGGACCTAAGAATTCCTTTTACTTTATTTTTATTTGAATGCAGTTGTATTGCAAGTTCACCTTGAACAGAGAAATTCTTAATTAAATCAGTGTATAAGGTTTTCAGGTGATAAAACATCTCACCTTGTTTAGGTAGCCCAGAGATGTGACTGATAGTGGCTGAGGAGAGATTGATTTAGACTCCTCTGATAGCTGTCTGATTGTCCCTTAGATTTCTGAGGAATTCATCCACGACATCTTCTTGAAACCCTTCAAATTTTTCTAGAAAGTCCAACCATCTTGCAGTTCTCAGAATGTTTGTTGTAGCTTCTTCTTGCAACAGACCTGCAACACTCTCTGGTTCAGACTTCTTTACACCCATTGCTGAATTGGTTCCACCTTCTGTGCTTAATTCCTCACTTTTTTATCTACAGTTTGCCCTTCTTCTGAACTCTGTATGCTCCAGAGGACTGTTCAATTTACTCTGTTCTTCAAGGTGTTTTGGAAGTTTGAATGAGGATTGTTATGTCTCTCAGCTTAGGCTTATGGAAGATTTGTAGATTAGTTAGAGTACCTAGGCATTCATAAATGCAACAGAGTGACAGGATACTCTAGAGGCAAGGTGACAGTATAGTACAGATGGCGGCATGCGTGAATTTGGAAAAGAAAATGATGGCAGGAGGACGTGTCATAGTGACGGCACCCAAAAATAGAAAGACAAGACAGTTGCTATTAATAGTTAATTTAAGATAGAATTACCTAGATCATTTTTAATGATGAGTGATGTACACGGTAGAGATGCTGCTTCATTTATGAGACTGCATGCGTCGTGGCACATGAGCAGCTTTTGGTGGCTTGAGATGATGCCCAGTACTCCATTGGTATGCGACCTGCAATCATTTCGCTGAGTGGTTCAAGAATCCACATTCCTTGGGTGACGTCAGCATAGTCTTTGTGAATACCCTTGCAAATGAAATACGTGCTGATTTTATTTTATTCCTATGATAAAGTGGAGGATGAGTCATGATGACCTCATCATGTGATGTGTCTACTTTATTGCCTGGGAAGTGGGTCTCCTCCCCTATTATTGAAATTGACTCTTTATTGATCGAGCACCAGAGGTGCTCCTAGTTTAGGAAGCATCGGAGGTGCATTTGACTAACTCCCGGCACTTGACTACCTCCGCAACTCGATTATTTTCAACTATCCTGAAGAAGGGAACTGCCATTTGCTGGTTTTCAACTCCCTTGGTCGAGAAAGACAACCATTTACTGGTTTTCCATCTTTCTCTTTTTTTTTTCTCTTTTTTTCAGAAGGCCACCATTTAATGGTTTTCAACCTTCTTTTTTTTTCTTCTTTTTTTTAGAAGGCTACCATTTGCTGGTTTTCAACCTTCCTTTTTTTTTTTTTTTCTTTTTTTTATTAATCAGTCCAACACTATGACAGAGGGGGTATCCCCTATATCAAAACACAAATCATTAAGAAACTCCTCTTTAGTAGATGGTCTTTTATAGAGTCTCATTTGGTGACCATTTACTAAGAATGTGTCTGTGCTTCCATCAATAGGTTCCAATAATACTGTTCCATTTTCAAAAACTTCCTTTATTTGATAAGGACCCATCCAATGAGTTTGTAATTTCCTTGAACTTGTTGAATTTAGAATCATAAAGAAGAACCCAATCACCTTGCTGAAATGTCCTCCTTTTGATGTGTTGGTCATGCCATTGCGTCTTTTGATACTAAACTAGTTCTGTTTGCTGAATGGCCTATGTTCGAATTCCATCCAACTCATTGAGCTAAAGAATTCTATTATGTTGAGTTATAGACAATGGTAGACCAATATCCAATATAGTTTTAAGGGTCTGGAGTTCAAATTCTACAGACAAAATAGGCTTTTTCCCATAAACCAATTCATATGGTGAGAAATTTGTTGTGGACTTCCAAGTGGTATTGTAAGCCCAAACTGCTTCAGGTAATCTGTTAGCCCAATCTTTTCTGTTCATTGTCCTTGTCATAATATTTTCAAGTTCCCTATTAGTGACTTCTACCTGCCCATTCGCTTGAGGATGGTAAGATGAAGATTTTCTGTGCTTGACTTGATATAAATTTGTGAATGCTTTGATTACTTGTGAAGTAAACTGAGGTCCTCTGTCTGAAACTATTGATCTTGGGGCTCCAAACCTTAAGAAAATCTTATTATAAAGGAAATCAACAACTTTTTCTTCTCTTGCAAATTGTAATGCTTGAACCTCGGCCCCATTTAGCAACATAGTATGTGCATACTAGAATGTATTCCTTGTTGGATGATGGTGGAGAAATTAGTCCCACAAAGTCTAAACCCCACTGCTCAAATGGTTCCATCATGACTTGAGGATGCAGGAACATCTCCTGGGTAAAGGTTGGTTGTCCCATCCTTTGGCACTGGTCACAGTGCTACACATACTTCTTTGTATCTTTATGAAGAGATGGCCAGTAGTAACCAGCTCTGAGGATCTTGTGGACTATCCGGTGGAAGGAGTAATGGCCACTAGATGGTTCATCATGACATTCTCTCAACACATCAAAAATCTCATCATCTTTTAAACACCTGTGTAGAATGAAATTAGGACCATATTTAAATAGTAAACCATTCAACCATTTGTAAGATAAACTTTCTTTAACCAAACATTTTTTTTGTTTTGAGGTAAAATGGGATGGATACAAGCCTATAGCTAAAAGATTAGTTATGTCAGCAAACCAAGGTATAGTAGAGGAGATAGCAAAAAGATGTTCATCTGGGAACTTGTCCTCCACTGGTTGGTTTTCTCCTCCTATATGTAATCTTGACAAAAAATTAGCAACCAAATTAAACTTACCTAGATTATCAACTATGGTAATATCAAATTCCTACAATAGCAATAACCACCTGATGATCCTTGCACCCACTACTGGTTTATTCATTAGGTACTTTATGGATACATGATTAGTGTGTACAAATATTTTATATCCAGTGATATAATGCCTGAATTTATTTATAGCATAGATGACTGCCAAGAATTCTTTTTTAGTTGTGGTGTAATTTCTTTCTATAGAGGTAAGATTTTTGCTGATGTAATAAATGGTATGCATACTCTCTCCTTCCTCCTTTTGTCCTAAAACTACCCCAATGGACTCATTTGAAGCATCAGTCTGTATGTGAAATGGTAAAGTCCAATTAGGTCCTCTCAAAATTGGTGTGACAGTAAGCCTTTCTTTCAAGGTTTCAAATGCTGATTGACCGTCCTCTGTCCATAGAAATTATGTGTCTTTGTTAAGCAGGGTAAATAGGGGGGCAACTATTCTGCTGAAATTTTCTATGAATCTCCTATAGTAGCCTGCATGACCCAGAAAACTTCTAACATCTATCTAATTTTTGGGTGAAGGCAACTGTGTGATCACTTCTATCTTATTTTGATCCACTTTAATCCCCTTTTCTGAAATGTAGTGTCCCAAAACAATTCTTTCCTCCACCATCATAAAGCACTTTTCATAGCTAAGGGATAATTGATTTTTGTCACAGCATTTTAGTACTTTCTCAAGGTTTGTGAGAGCTTCTTCAAAATTATACCCATACATAGTAAAGTCATCCATATAGACCTCCATACATTCATTAGCTAGTTCAGTGAAAATAGCTAAAACAAGTCTCTGAAATGTAGCTGGGGCATTGCATAGTCCAAAGGGAAGAACTTTGTAAACAAAAGTTCCCCAAGAGCATGTGAAGGTGGTTTTGTCCTGGTCTTCAGGTGCTACTTGAATTTGATTATACCCGCTGAATCCATCTAGAAAAGAAAAATACTTTCTTCCAGCAAGGTTGTCCAATACTTGGTCAATGATTGGTAAGGGAAAGTAGTCCTTTTTTGTGGCCTTGTTTAGTTCTCTATAATCAATACACACCCTCCATTTCCCATTCTTTTTAGGCACTATGACAAGGGGTGAGACCCATTGACTGTCTGAGATTGGATATATAAACCCTACTTGAAGTAATTTTTCTATTTCAGTTTTGACAATGTCCTTTAAAGCAGGATTCAATCTTCTCTGGGGTTGTCTGACAGGTTTAATATCCTCAGTGTATATATGATGGGTACATATCACAGGAGGTATGCCTTTCATATCTTGGTATTCCCAAGAAAAAACTGTTCAATGGGAAATCAAAAGTTGGATAAGTTTTTCTTCCTAATTTGTTGTTAACTGAGTATTGATATTAAGTGTTTTCCCTGGTAAAATCATGACCTGTTTTGTGATTTGATCCATAGATGTAGTTAATCCGTACATTGGAGTCATGGTATTAAGAGGACAAGAATGTGAAAGCAACATGTGGAAAGTGGCTAAATCTATGTAAAAGGTGTCCCCACAAGGAATGATGTTGGCGAGGGTACAATGAGAAGAAGTAAGAAGTTCTCTCCTAGAATCTTGGGCGAGCTCCATCACATCCTTATTGATTAGGATGTGAGTAATGTCTTATGTTGTTTCATAGTACATTTCTTCTTCTAACTCTCCTAGATGTTCCTTGATGGTTACCATAGATACTGAGGCACTGTTGTCATTGTTCTTGTTATCACCCAAATTTGTACCCTTTGTTGCGGTTGTGAAACTTCAGCAATTTGGAGTAACATGGGAATGATCTCAAACTATGGGACCTTGTGAAATGAGATCAAACCTCCAGAGAAGGCTGGCTTCCTCTCTCTAAGCCTAATGCTCAGAGAAATTCATTTAAACCTAGTGCTAATGCTTGCTGGGAAAAGGGTTAGAAGGAATGCTGAAAAGAAATGTTGAAATAAACTAAGTGATACACCAGATTTAAATGTGTTTGGATGCAACTGAATAGACACAATAATAATCTCATAGCTAGAAAGACATTACATAGACCCATATTAATTTTAAAGAGGTCTAGAAGAGCAGACATAGGCCAAAAAATAATAAGAGAGGAAAAAATACTAGTTTATATTGATCATAGAGGCCAAATAGCCATTACAAAGAATAGCCCAGAAGAACAACCAACCCTCAATACATCTATTTTACATGTATATATATCATTTCATTTTTTCCTCAGTCAGTTACAAAATTTTCTCTAAGAGCTAGGATAGAAAAATATCTACAAGAATGACTGTCCAGTCGCATCGGTTATGGCATCAAATATCTGGCGCTGGGTAGGTAGGAGATATTTGTTAGTCTTTATTGCAGCTGCTTACTCTTCAATCTGAAAATAGATGGTAAAGAAATATCCTTTACCATCAATGTGAGCTGCCTCATCACGGTGAAGCAATGAATGCCAAAACTATCTTCATTTGCTCAATGTAGTCACTGAAATGTCTAGTCGCCCAAGACATGCAAAGCCAGATCTAAAAATGGAAAGGTGACAAAAACTCTGAAAACCCTACCAAATGAAAGAGGGGACCAAAATATGCAACTTTGCCTTTTACAGCAGGTCAAAATTCGCTAGGACGGAGGAGATACAGGCGGTCAAAGTTTTGGTCAACCGCCTATATATATCGCTTTGCATCTGTGTATATATTGATTGCATTTGCCACCTGAATTGCCCTCCAAAACCTTCTTTGCAACTCCTTTGTATATGCATGGCACCTTGTATATCAGACTTGAATATCCCCTTTGAATTTTGAAATTGTAAATAAATGCATACAATTTCCTTTTGTATATGCAGGCCCCAACATTTGTATGCTAACCTGCATGTATGTCTACTGCCAGGTGGCACCACCTGATTCGTTGCTGAGCTGGTTCAAGGAGCATCGCTAAAAACTATATCTACCCTTTGCAGATTGTAATATACATGCACAATTGTACATGCAAGCCGTGGACTTCAAATTTTATGAAATAGCTTGACAAGACGTTGAAATCTGGCTTGTATACCTCCTTTGTATGTTTGCTTGTATATCGCATGATATACAAGCGCCAAATATACAAGCCATGGACCCCAAAAGTTTATCAACTGCTTTGACTGCTAGGTCAGATCCGGCTTGCATCACTTTCTTTGTATATTTCCCTGCATGTTCAAATATACAAAACACTTATACATATATAAGGCGGACCCAAGACCTGAAACACTGAATTTGATCTTCAATTCAAGTCCACCTTGCATGCAACCCTTGTATCTTTTCTTTGTATATTGGCTTGTATGTGAAAACATACAAGCGAAATATTCATTCTACTATTCATGCTCACTTGTATCTTCTAACATACAATCGGCCTTGTATGTGCGCGGGTGCCACCTCTTATACATTCGGCCTTATATGTTTCTCTGTATGTTTCAATTGTATGTGCAAAACATACAAAGAGAAATATACAAAGAAACATATAACGTTGAATGTACATTCCACTGTAGCAGATACACTTGTATGTCAAACCTTGTATCTTTTCATTGCATGTGCAAACATACAACATTATATGCATTTGAAACCCGATATACATTGAGGGAATATTCTTGTAATGTATCTCCTACTTTATATAATTTTCCTTGTATCTTTCTCCTTACAACCAAATATACAAACCAGAAATATTCTGGGAAACTGTGAAAGATTCCTCCTTGTACATGCACCTTCCTAAGCCCGATATACATTTAGAAATGCATAAAACCCACTTTTTTCATCATTTTCTAAGGCCGATAGAGATTTTGCAAGCTTGCCAATGTACATTTTTCCTTATATATATCCTTTGCATATTCCTTTGTATGTACAAAGGCGAATGTATATGCAAATGTACATTCAAAAATACATACAAATACAAGCTATAGAAATGAGAAAATCCCAGCAATAGAAAGCACTTGAAAACAAAAGATTTCTGGGTTTTTTTTTTTAGTTTTCTGCAAGGATTCCTTTAGGCAATCTTGGGATTTTTTGACAAGGTATGCATGAGTATTTAAAGAATTTACACCTTGTACATGCATTTCTAAAAGATTCTCAAGGAAAATACAAGGTGAAATATTTGGTTCTAGGCAGAGGCAAAATAGGTCAACAATTTGGCAACTTCTTTGGGATGTTTGCTTGCTAAACATGAGATGAGTGGCCTTATGCATCCATTGGGCATGGGGTCAAGTCTAAAACCTGCTGGAAAACTAGAAATTGCCTCCAAAATATAAAAAGGGGAAAGGGCCTGGATTCTCCTAATGACAATGCAGTCTGTGTAGAAGTCCTTATGAAAAAGGAAAACTAAAACAGAAATGAAACCTACTCTAATCCTAAACTAACCAGTCAGACGTGACCTTAAAAAAGCCATTAACTGGTTCTTGGAAGTAACTACCCTTTCTTAACATTTTACAATGTTTCCCATTCATGTGGGCAGTTAAGAAGAGGTAAGGGGGAAATGTACATATGACAAATTGATAAAACACCCCCTTCAAAGTGGAGATAAACTCACCTATCCACCTAGACTGATTGCTGATGTTGCTAACTTGTGGCGAATAAATGGGCTGATCCCACTCATTTTGATGCTCAACTTCATGCTTAGAGGTAAGCATGACAAGTGGTGACTCCTCTTGATATGTCTCCAACTGAGCTAGATGCCTGATTGGGCATCCCCTTGAAATGACATGCAAATCATGATGACTATTTTCATGTCTCTGCTCTGATTCTTTCTATTCTTGCTCTTCATTTGGTATGATGGTGACCTCCACCTTTCTCTCATGTTGGTCCTGCGTGTGAAATAGCTGACTCAGGACCTCCTAGCTTTCTCCTTCTTCCCTCAAAGAAACCAAGAAGGCCGATATAATGTCATCATGGCTTCATTCTTCCTCTTCTTGCTAGTCTGAATACCTTAGCTCTTGAGATTTTACTACAAATATGGCTGCCTCCACCTTATGAACAAAATGTTCATGGTATTCTAACTTAGGCTCAGAAAATGAGCCATGCACATGCTCAAAAGAGAAGACCTCCCCATCAAGAAATTGATATCCCTGTCCTTTTTCACATGCCAACAACTCACAATCATGCTCACTGCCTCCCTCATCCCTGTCAAGGTGGTTGGGGAATTCATCCAACAAGGTAGCATCATCTGCTTTCTAAGCAAATTCAACAATAGCCTCCACCATAGTACACTCATCCCAGAAAAGAGCTTCCTCCAAGTCTTCAAGAGCTGGAAACTCACTGCCGTGCTGGGCCTCTATGCATAATGAGTGGTCACCACTTTCGTTGTTCTCTTGTTGCTGCCTATTCACAACCAACTACACATATTCTTCATCTTGAACATAATCAGGTATGTCATGAAGTAGGGCAGCATCATCCATCTCTGAAGTGACCTTAACAACTTGTTTCCCTATGCCTCCATCCTTTGACTGCAGCTCTTTTGAATTTTAGTTAATTTGTCTCTACAGCTGAAGGCTTTCCCCATGCACTCTTTGCATTTCAACCTTGTTTGCTTGATCAGACGCATGAGAAAAGGCTTCAAAAGAATTAAAGTTTAAAGGACTCAATCCCTTATTTGGGTTAACATTACTCATAGGTGTAATAGATTCAAACAATTCTATCTTTATGAGTGTAGGAACAAACAGCTCCTCATTAGTTTGATTTTCTTCCACATCCTCTTTTGGCTCCTCTTTCCAAATATCTTGGTAGACAACTTGCCCAATCATTTTGATTGAAATAACATCAGGTAAAGAAGCTTGAATAACTTCTTGAATTTCTTGGAGGGGAGAGGATTCTGGACAAATTTGTTCCTGGGGAGTGATAATTTGAGTTTGCACAGGAACAGGGACTTGTGAAGGGATATAGGCATTGAAGCCTGGAAACTTGTGGAGTCTAGGTTGCTCTGTAGGCTGAACATGCGCAGAAGAAAGCGACTGGTTGAAATTTGAAATTGTAAACACATGCTCCTTTAACTTAGCAATCTCATCATAACCATCCATGCTGGGTCCATCTGATAAGGGAATTTGAAAGGGCTACCTGAAGCTTGGAATTTTAAAATTTTAGACTTCTTCAGTAGCAGGCTGAGCAGGTGTCGTCCTTATAGCAAGGTTTTCTTGAAAAACCTCCTCTTGTGCTTCTCATTGCTAGTCACATGTTAACATTTCTATAAATTCATCAGCCTCCCTATTCAAATCTAGAGACAGCTTCTTGAGACCATACATGCTTATGATGCTGAGGTCATAAAACCGTTGAGGCCGACAGTACCCTGTTGCTCCTTTGGCCTTATCTAAATTTCTATCAAGCTTTAGAAAACCCTCCATGAGCTCATTGAAAGCATCAATATTCTCAGGGGGTAACATTAGGGGTAGGAGGAAGGTAAGCATCATGAGGATGCTGATATTCTACAGCGGCAGGGCTGTATGGCATAAAATCAAAGGCATTTAGGGCCTGGTATTGCTGATATGGGGGCCAATAGCCTGTATTTGGACTAGGGGTAGGGAAATAGCCATACTTCCCACAAAATTCTGACATCTTATAGCATCTAAATGCTGGATATTCATAAATATGTCAGAATTAGAGAAAAATAGGTGTGCAACCTAGAAAAGGCTGGCTACATACCAAAAAGGGAGTCACCAGGTGATTGCAATGCTTCTTGAAGCTGAATAGGCCAGGAAAACCACCAAAATCCTGATCTTTAAAAATTGTTTAGGTACTTGGGCTATTGAATCCAGCTGATTCATTCAGTAGAGTCACCATAGTGTTGTTTGTATTGCCTCTAAAGGCTGGTAATACTAGGAGAAACACAAAATCTCTTAGTATCTTGATGAGAAGTTCATCGAACTAGTCCCACTAGGCATGCCAAAGTTGTTATCATCTAGATTTGCACCCTTTGCTACGGTTGTGAAACTTCAACAATCTGGAGTAACATGCGAATGATCTCAAAGTGTGGGACCTTGCGAAATGAGATCAAACCTCTAGAGAAGGCTGGCTTCCTCTCTCTAAGCCTAATGCTCAGAGAAATTCATCTAAACCTAGTGCTAATGCTTGCTAGGAAAAGGGTTAGAAGGAATGCTGAAAAGAAATGCTGAAATAAACTAAGTGATACACCAAATTTAAATGTGTTTGGCTGTAACTAAATAGACACAATAATAATCTCATAGCTGGAAAGACATTACATAAACCCATATTAATTTTAGAGAGGTCTAGAAGAGTAGACACAGGCCAAAAAATACCAGTTTATATTGATCATAGAGGCCAAATAGCCATTACAAAGAATAGCCCAGAAGAACAACCAACCCTCAATACATCTATTTTACATGTATATATATCATTTCATTTTTGCCTCAGTCGGTTACAAAATTTGCTCTAAGAGCTGGGATAGAAAAATATCTACATGAATGACTGTCTAGCCGCATTAGTTATGGCGTCAAATATCTGGCACTGGGCAGGTAGGAGATATTTGTTAGTCTTTATTGCAACTGCTTACTCCTTAATCTAAAAATAGATGGTAAAGAAATATCCTTTACCATCAATGCGATCTGCCTCATCACGGTGCAGCAATGAATGCCAAAAATATCTTCATCTGCTCAATGTAGTCGTTGAAACATCCAGTTGCCCAAGACATGCAAAGCTAGATCTAAAAATGGAAAGGTGACAAAAACTCTTGAAAACCCTACCAAATGAAAGAGGGGACCAAAATGTGCAACTTTGCCTTTTATAGCAGGTCGAAATTCGCCAGGACGGAGGAGATACAGGCGGTCAAAGTTTTGGTCAACCGCCTGTATATATCACATTACATCTGTGTATATATCGCTTGCATTTGCTGCCTGAATCGCCGTCTAAAACCTTCTCTGCAACTCCTTTGTATATGCATGGCACCTTGTATATCAGACTTGAATATCCCCTTTGAATTTCAAAATTATATATGCATACAATTTCCTTTTGTATATGCGGGCCCCAACATTTGTATGTTAACCTGTATGTATGTCACCGCCACGTGGCACCGCCTAATTCATTGCTGAGCTGGTTCAAGGAGCATCACTGAAAATTGTATCTACCCTTTGCATATTGCAATATACAAGCACAATTGTACATGCAAGCCACGGACTTAAAATTTTATGAAATAGCTTGACAAGACATTGAAATCCAGCTTGTATACCTCCTTTGTATGTTTGCTTGTATATTGCATGATATACAAGCGCCAAATATACAAGCCACAGATCCCAAAAATTTATCAACTTCTTTGACTGCTGGGTTGGATCCAGCTTGCATCACTTTCTTTGTATATTTCCCTGCATGTTCAAATATACAAAACACTTATACATATATAAGGTGGACCTGAGACCTGAAACGCTGAATTTGATCTTCGATTCAAGTCCGCCTTGCATGCAACCCTTGTATCTTTTATTTGTATATTGGCTTGTATGTGAAAACATACAAGCGAAATATACATTCTACTGTTCATGCTCACTTGTATCTTCTAACATACAATTGGCCTTGTATGTGCACGAGCACCACCTCTTATACATTCAACCTTGTATGTTTCTCTGTATGTTTCACTTGTATGTGTAAAACATACAAAGCAAAATATACAAAGAAACATATAAGGCCGAATGTACATTCCACTGTAGCGGATGCACTTGTATGTCAAACCTTGTATCTTTTCGTTGCATGTACAAACATACAACATAATATGCATTTGAAACCCGATATATATTGAGGGAATATTCTTGTAATGTATCTCCTGCTTTGTATACTTTTCCTTGTATGTTTCTCCTTGCAACTAGATATACAAACCGGGAATATCCCAGGAATCTGTGAAAGATTCCTCCTTGTACATGCACCTTCCTAAGCCTGATATACATTCAGAAATGCATAAAACCCACTTTTTTCATCATTTTCTAAGGCCGATAGAGATTTTGCAAGCCTGCCAATGTACATTTTGCCTTGTATATATCCTTTGCATATTCCTTTGTATGTACAAAGGCGAATGTATATGCAAATGTACATTCAAAAATACATACAAATACAAGCTATAGAAATGAGAAAATCCCAGCGATAGAAAGCACTTGAAAACAAAAGATTTCTGGGTTTTTTTTGGGGGGTTTTCTGCAAGGATTCCTTTAGGCAAGATCTTGGGATTTTTTGACAAGGCATGCATGAGTATTTAAAGAATTTACACCTTGTACATGCATTTCTAAAAGATTCTCAAGGAAAATACAAGGTGAAATATTTGGTTCTGGGGAAAGGCAAAATAGGTCAATAGTTCTCTGGTTCATCCACCCATACTCTCCCTGTATAATGTATTGATGGTTTAGCTGGAGGATACAAAGATATTTTCTTCAAATCTATCCCATTTGAAATGACCATATCTCTAATTTGACAATCAATAGATGCTGCTGTTGTAGCCAGCCATGGTCTTCCTAAAATCAGTGGATAAGCATTTCTCTGGTTTCTAGGTTCTAATATCAGGAAGTCCACTAGAAATTCCCATGAATCTATCACAACTGGTACATCAGTAATTACTCCTTTTGGAATAGCTACTAACTAGTCAGCAAGTTGAAGAATTGTAGTTGTGGATTGGATACCTAATAGAGCTAATTTGTTCACTGTGTGAACTGTCATCACATTAATTGCTGCTCCCAAATCAACTAGAACATTTGAAATTTCTACCCCTGAGATGAAAACAGTTATGACAAGATTTCCAGGGTCTCCATATTTTGGGAGGAGAATTTCTCCCATCAATAGATCTACTACTTTTCCTTCCACCTGTATTGTGGAAGGGAAGTTTTTCTTCCTACCCTACATTTTGATACAATACTATTTAATGAACTGATTTAGTTCTGGTACATCTCTGATTTCTTGGAAAAGAGGAATTTTGATGTTTAGTTGCTTGATTTCTTGTAAGAGTTTTGATTCTAGGTTGGTTTGGACTTGTTTTTGTAAGATCTTTTTCTGGGGAACATACTGTTTAAGCTGTTCTAGGTATGGTGCTAGTTTTTCCATCTCCGAAGCATCTCCAGAGCTATTGTCAGAATTGTGTTTAGGAATGTCCTCCGGAGTTAGTCTTTTAGGAACAACTCCGGAGTTGTCCAAGGATGATTCTTTTAGCACTTTTTCATTAGTAATCTCCTCCAAGAGTTGAGTGGGTGAATTTTCAAGTTCCTCATCATTGGTTACTTCAACTATAGTTAGAGGAGATGGTCTTGGGAATGCTTTCCCAGAACACAGTTGGAGATTATTTGAATATATAGCATTAATACCAGCCAAATTTTCTTGCTCTGTCATGTAAATAGTTGCTCCTTATTTATTCTGTGGGTTTGGTATAGGCTAAGCCGGTAAAGGTGGTTGGCTAACTAGTTCATTTTGTGATTGTCCTAGTGTGTTGGAGGGTCTAGTTAGTAAAGCTTGTTGTTGAGGTTGGAAATGTCTAGGTTGTCTCTAGTATTGTTGATTATATCCCTGTTGAGAACCCCATTGAGGTTGCATGTTTTGTGATCCAAACTATGGTGGCCACTGTTGATTTCCCCAAGGCTAATTTTGCCAATTTTGGTTTTGCCAATGTTGAGTTGGCCAATCCTGCTATCCCCAAGGAGGATTATTTTGAGGCCCATGCCAAGTTGGATTCCACTGATTATTTCCCCAATTAGAAGGACCCATGTAAGAAGGCTGGTTTGGATACTGATTATAAGGGAAATTCTAAGCTTGTTTTTGTCCCACATAGTTCAATTCCTCTTCTATCACAACATTCTTCTTACTCAACCTTTTCAAGGCTAGAAGTTGACTACATTGACTGGTAGGATGTTCCCTATCACAGATCTGACAAATCTCTGATTTGTCCAAAGGGTATTCTCTCAACAGATGTGTATTTCTACACCTAGGACAATAGATGGAGAGTGGTTTAGTTGTTCTATTTTGATCAGTTGTTCTAGTTTTTGCTTGAATTCCATCCAATGTGGTATTTAACTGGACTAGAATATCTATTTTTAGATTTGCAATCTCTTCCATTAACTATCCTATTTCATTTTTCCCCTTAAAAGTTTTAGATGACCTCACTCCATTTTGGGTTCTAGAATAGTTCCTGCAAAGTTCTTCTATAGCATGTATATCCATTTTGTTGATATTTCCTTTTCCCATTAGATCCAGTGCCTGTTTTGATTCTTTATCCAATCCTTTTACAAATAGGGTTCTGGCCAAGGAGTGATCTACTGGGTTGCCATACCTTCTCAAGGCAAAATAAAACCTATCCACATAGTCCTCTAAGGTCTCTTCCTCCCCCTGCCTAATTTTAAACAATTCTTCATTTTTATTATTGGATCTACATTAATCTTGATACTTTCCCAAAAATTATGTTTCCATTTGATCCCAAGAGTGGATAGAATTCTGGGGTAAACCCATAAACCATCTCATCACAGAATCTTTCAGAATTGAAGGGAATAGTTTAAGTTTTTGGTTAGTTGATCCATAATCATAAGTTTGACAGACTACTTTAAATTCAAACAAAAAATGATCTAGATCCTCCGAAGAAAGTCCTCTAAAATTTGGCAAGTGTGCTGGTGAGATATTCTTCATAGGAGCATTGTCTCTAGTAGCCAAAACAATAGGATATGAGAAGGTTCTTGGAGCCTAATTTTCCTCTTCTTCATGATTATCATTGTCCATGTTTAGTACTGGTTCTTCTCCCTGAGGTTCTAGGAAGTTAGGTTCTATCAAAGGATCTGCCTGAAACTTTTGTTGTAATTCCTGGATATAATTGGCAAGTGGAAGATTTGGAGGATCTAAGGGATTATTGATTTGAGGTGCAGCTTCCAAAGTAGGTTCTAGGTTTCTCTCTTCAACAAGATCTTGTACCACCCCACTGCTTTCCCCTATGGCTTGTTGATGGGGTGTCTGTTTTATATATCTTCCTTTTGAATCTCTAGATCTAACCATACATATCTATCCTAAAACCTATTTTAGCTAAGTTTCCCTAATTAACACAATACATCCCCGGCAACGGTGCCAAAACTGACAAGGTGTCGTTGTACCTCATCATTTAATCATATTTCAGATGTTAAAATCCAGGGGCTGTGTCCTCGACAGTCTACAATTAGGGATTCTGCAGTTATCAGTTTTCCTAGCTAATCTTAATAACTTCTATTAATTTGAAAAGATTAATCTGTCTACTTACTGAATCAATTTAAGGAATGCTGAAAATAGAATTAAACAGGAGTTTACTTAAAGCAATCTTAAAAATAGTAACATGCATCTATCTATCAAAATCAGTAAATACTTTTCATAGCAAAATCTAAAGTAACAAAACAGTGGTACTAGCCTTCTGCCTTGGTGGTGAGAGTGGGCCCTTGCTCTGCACCCTTGGGGCTAAAGGCTACAGTAGGGAATCAGTACAAAAGAAGAATATCACAACTAAATCTAGTCCAATTCCATTCACTTTGCATTCATGAAAAATATTGATATCAAAGAAAAACTTAGATTACCGAGAATCAGAATAATCCAATCATTGTATATCTTTTATGTTGTTTCTATTAGTCTATATATAATGAGTGATGACATATCACTTATCTTATCTACCAGTTCTTCTATGAGATGACATCCATCTCTTATTACACTAGCTATCTAACTATGGAAAAATAATCATGCAATAAAAGTAGACTAAGTGGAACAAAAGTCCACTCAGAATTCTAAGTTTGAGTCTTAATACATTTGAGCAACGAGGCCCTGAAAATATGGATATTGAATCAGTTCTATCTGTAACTCATGCAAAAACTTTAAAAAGATAAAAACTCTAGCAATTAACTAAAGATGACCCTTCACCACTTAGGTGATGATTTGAGTGAAATGAGGGGTATTATGATCACTGCTGAGAGTTCCTGATCGGCAGGTTATGCTAGAAATATGCCCTACTCTCAGGAGGTGCCATAGATATCTGTCCCTATCTACAGCTTCAGAGATATGTCTGTAGCTCTGGAGATATGTCTGTAGCTCTAGAGATATCATTGTGACATTTTTGTTCAGCTCCGGAGATGCTCCAGACTCCCTCCCAACTCCGGAGACACTTTTCTCTTTACTTCAAAACTTTTGGTGTCATGGTACTCTGGTATTGTCTCCAGAGATCATTGAAGACTACCTCCAAAGATGCACAAAATTATCGTTCTGAGCATCTACACCTGTTGATTCAAAAAGAGAGAAGTTTTTGCATTTTTCCATCAATTCCATGCACATTAGTCCCTCAATCAGAAATTATGATCTTAAGTAATTTATCTCAATTAATCATTAACTAGAATGATCTTGCTAGCCTATTTGGGTGTAGACATTAGGAAAGATGGAATCAGGAAGGAGAAAAAGAGAGGTAAAAAGATGTATTTCATGGGTGCAACTTGGCACTCATCAACTGGGTTATCAGAACTACCACTATCAATTACAACTTTACAACATTTACCTCCTGATTTGCATATGGTTCTGAACAAGCTTTTCCTCTACATTGGTTCCTCATTTGTCTCTACTTGAAATAGTGCTCTCCTCATCACAAGTGATTCTCCTTTCTCTAGTTTGACAACTAAATTAGGTGATCCAACAGGTTCTTCTTCCACATAGGTTGCTCTTCCACAGTTCTCTGTCTTCTTGCTTGTACTCCCCTGATTACATTCAAATGCTCTATGTGCTTCACCTCTACACTTGAAACAAGTGCCTCTGAATGTTCTCCTATTAGGTCCTCTTCCTTCTCTTCTATATCCTTCACTCTGGTATGCACTAGGGTTTCCTCTGCAGTAAAATTTATGTCATCTCTCCAGTATGCATTATTATCTCTGTCTTCTTTCTTGAATGTGTTCTCTTATCTGTTCTTTTCTACATATGATCTCTCTCCTCTGGAAAATGTTCTACCTCTCTAAAATTTACCTCCTATGCCTTTCTGTCTCTGATTATGCCTCTTCTTCAACTTCTCTTCAACTTTCAGGGCAAACTGATATGCTTCTTCTAGTGTTGCCAGCCTCACCAAACTCAGTTCTTCTTGAATGTTCAATCTCAATCCATTGATGTATCTAGCCACTTTCTCATTGATTGCTTCACCATGTCCTATCCTTATGATCATCTTATGAAATTCTTCAGTATACTCCACAGATTTCTCCTTTTGTCTAAAGTTTTCAATCTCTTCAACAGCTCCAACTCATAGTCAGCAGGTGGACGGGTGCAAAATGTTGGGGGGCCAAAAAGTGGCCAATTTTTTTTTAAAAAGAGTTTTAGACATAACGTGCTCACATTATGGCTTGGTGTTGCCGAGCCTAACACCAAGCCATAATGCACTTGCATTATAACCTGAGCACGTTATGGTCTACTATAAAAAAAGGTAGCATTTCATTTCATAATTTGATAGCATTTTAGAAGAAACCCGTGGCTTGGAGAAAGAACAGAACGCACTCGCATTATCCAACATCCAATCATTAGCTATTTCTCATCAATTCATCATCAAAATTCTACCATGACATTAGGGAAATCAAAGAAGTAAGTCTTATTTGCTTTCTTGTGTGAATTTGTTGCTAAATAGGTAGCTTAAAATAGTTTTTGATGTAAATTTATTTAATTTACAGGAGTTGATAATGCACCTCCTCCTCCTCTTGAAAATGCACAAAATCCTCCATCACCTGAACAACAATTACTTGTTGAAGAAGAACCCCAACCACAAACACCTCCATTTATTCCTGAATATGCCCCTGGAACACAAGAAAATATAATGGGGCAAATTGAAAATAATAAGAAACAAATTGAGGACATAATTGCAAGGTTGAAAGAACCTGCAACTTCAACCTTGCATAGATCCATGCTTGCTCAATCCCTTGAATCTATGTTATCAAATGTAGATTCAATTAGCAAGCAAATCACTAGTTGGATAGAAAAGAGGAGAGAATTTATAGAGTATCATGTAGACAAGTTGTCATATGAACAAGTTAAAAATGAACAAATTACAAAAATGGACTTGTGTTCTATTTTCACAAACCCACAAACAAATCAACCTCTACCCCTTACATGCAAGAGGCTCCCTATCCATTGGTACAACAACCAAGCAATAAGGGACAATTTTGCATATAGGTGGTGGACGGTTTTTGACCATCCTCCATGCAACAATAATGATGTCCCGCAATATTTTTTGAGGAAACTCTACTGCGAGTTTGTCAAAAATAAGGTGCCAAATTATTTTGATATGTGGGAGTTCTAGGGTAGAGGTGGAGGTCAGTACAAGATAGACTAGGGGCACGTGTTGACCCACAGCAGCTAGCGAGACAAGCACTCGCCAGACTAGCCCATGAGCACATTTCTATTCCTTCCATTATGAAGGAGAGTTTTGAGGTCGAGACAGTTCAGTCCATTAGTGCCTTGACCCAGAGCATCATACAGCATGCTAGTCCTATAGCATAGTGTGGGCCGGGGGAGAGTTTGAGTAGGGTTCCACCCCATACTTTTTGGGGTTGTAGGTCAGCATGTGTTTATGACCCCATGGATAGTCATGACATAGGTGTGTAGGCTACATCTATAGCTGAGAAGATGATGATGATAGATACCCTCCTGAGTGAGACTTTCGGCATTGATACTCAAGTAAATCTTAGCAAGTTCATTGAATTTAATTTATTAAATTTCATTTTTGAAATGCAAGATTAACTAATTTAGTTTGATGATTTAAATGAAATTTTAGGGTCATAGCATTGATGCAGTTTTCAGTGGTACTCCACCTGCATATTACACTATATCATCTACTATCAGGGTATGTAACTAGTAAACAATTATAAATATTACATGTGAATAGCATCATTATATGAATGGTATTCTAATATCTGATTTTGGATGTTGAATAGGTTAATATTGGAGATTTCACGTAAACACCTGCCAATGGTGGTGGACTTCAAATCTTCACGGAGGTAATAAAATAAATAGTTTAATGAATGAATTATACTTATTAGATTTTTGTATTTTATATTCATATCATTGGTTACATTTCATTGCACATCTTTCAAACTTAAAGTATTACTACACATTGTATAACTAATAACTAGATGTTGACAGATGATAAAATTTCAATTACAATATAGTTATTTGAAAAAATGCCTCAAAGAAATGTGGTCTCATGGAATGCCATGACAAGTAGATGCATAGACAAGGACATCACCATGAGACCACATTTCTTTGAGGCATCTTTTCAAATAGCTCACTTCCTTGTCTATGCTACCACATTTTCCATACATGTCTACCAAAGCTTGTTGATCCACTCCACACTATTCTTTGACAAATTCTCTCTAAAAATTCCATCCAATTACCACCAATTAGACCCCAGGACATGACACCAAAGAGGGGTATGAGCCTATGACATCTTAAATATAGCATATGATTGACTCCAACATCGTCTAGGTCCTTCCTTTGTTGACTCAAAATTCCCCATGATGGTAATGTCTTCACCATTTCTCATAGCCCATACCAACTAGTTGTTACCTTAAGACACTTCTCCTTAGATTATTTTTTGTCAACCCCTTCTAGTCCACCTCAACCTCATACCAATTCCTTCTTTCACATTTACCTATATTATGCCTCTAAACACATTGCTGCCCCAACCCCACAACCTCTTTCTATTACTTCACCTTCTCCACTAGCTATGCCCCTATCTTCCCCACCATATATCCACCTATTACTACTTCACCTTCCTCATTAACTTCTATCTCCCCTCTAACACCCCTCAAAGATAAAGTAAAAGAAAAAGTGTAGGACCTTTCCCCATCCACTTCTAATAGTAGGCCTAAGAAATTTCCCCAACACTACACCCAACCTACTAACCAACCCATATCTACCCTACCTATTTCCTAATATACCCCTACCAGATGTCCTAGAACTAGTTTGCTTCCAACCCACCCCCTAAAAAACCTCAAGAGAAAGAAAATGATAAGAAAATTTTAAAATAAGGTTTTTCTTCTCCTATCTAGTATCTTTCCTCCCTCATATTATCCCACAAATTCTTGATATTCCTCCTTCCCATAAACCCATAAACTTACCTAATGTCTATGTGATTTCTAGTTTAGGCATTGTCCTGTAAAACCACAAAATCTATCTTAGGCATTGTCCTACCTCCATGACTACCAAACAAACAGAAATTTGAGCACAACCCTACCCTACCCTACCACCAACCTAAACCTAAACTAACACCTTCACTCCCTCTCTAACTTCTTAAACCTAAAATTTGATGGTACTATGGTCCCTCCTTTGTTGACCCTTATACCACACAATAGTCATGAATCTTCATCTAATTTGTATATATGCATGTGACTTGGGTGCTTTATTGTGCGTACTTCCATGTTTAGGTGAACATGTGTGTATGTTAGGAGCCATGACTTGCATCACTATTATAGTTTTCCTAATTGAATAATGTTGTTTTATTTTTACATGATGCAGGTTGTGGAGACACCTCTCGATGCTCATAGGGCAATGGAGCATGGTGTGTCCTCAGTGATTCATAGCTCCATGCCTTTGATGGGGGTATGAGGTAGATTAGTAAATTTGAAATTGCATTCATTGTTATAGTTGTTTATTTTTGAAAAATTGAATGATTATTGATTTGAAGTTTAATTTCTATCTGGATGGTTTATATAGGACATGACATCACCACAACCTAATCTTGGTACTGAGGCAAATGAGGAGATAGATTTTTAGATAGCGATAAGTGGTTATTTTGTTAAATGTTTCATTTTTTATAATGTAATGTCTATATATTAATGTCTATACTTTTTATTGTAATAGCTACAAATCCATGAACAACTAAATAGGAGGAGCAGCCCTCAAGTTCATATTAGACCACCCTCATATGCATCTCCATCCCCTAGAAGATCAAAGTCTGCCCATGATCTATTCTCTTCACCAGAAAGAGGGGAATGACTTTTTATTGTGTTCCTTTTTTGTATGCCTATATGGCATTTGTGGACATATTGTGTACTGCATATAGTTGACATTGTATGCCTATATGGCATTCTTGTAAGCCTATATGGCTATTTTGTATATATGTTATACTTATATTGACAGATATTGACGTATACCTATATGGATAGTTGGTTAATACAAATCATTTTTGTTGATCATTATGTAATATGGATAGGTGCAGTGTAGATCATTTTTGTATGCCTTTAGGTTTCAAAGTTTAATTGTCAAAGAATCCATCCCATTTGTGTGTGTGTTCAAATGCGTATTTAAATTGTTATTTTATTTATGTTTGGATACTTGTATTGTACTAAGGTTAAGATTCTTGTAGTATGGGATGCATATAATTCTGCCTTGGGCATATGTTCTTAGTAAGACATATATCCTCACCCGAAGAGAGCTTTCATAATATGGGATGTGATTAGCAATTCATGTGGATTTGGAAATGATCTTGGATGTATAGTTATAAGTCAAAATTGTAGGATTAAAATGACTTGTGGTTAATATCAATGATCATATTTATCTTGATCATGTACTTGTATTTATTTGTGTATTAGATGCTAGAAAGGATGTGTTGATGTTAGTTGAGAAATCTATTTCCATGCATTTGAGATGTTTTGGATCCATGAATTTATGTGTATACTTATGTGTTAATAAGGAAATGAATTAAATAAGATAATCACCATTCTACCATACTTTTGAATTATGGATGGTGCTTGATCACCTTGATTTATGGATGGGGAGGAAAGGAAGATCCTTGCGATATTGGGTTCAACCCCTTCCTCAATCAACACCAAGACCATAGGATCTTAGAGGATTCATTTGTAGAGTTGAGCTTGGAGTTATTCAAATATTGTTCATGATGTACATTGTAATATGGCCACTTGTATTTATGGTGGGTGGTTCATGGCTTATTGCATTCATTATCATTGATGATCTAGTTTTAGTATTTGACCCCTTGTATATTTTGGCTATATAACGATGTTATCTTCAAGCCTAATAACATAGTGACCTAAAGGTGGAAGAAGATGAGGGTTGAACAACATGGATATGACAACATGAAGATGATATTAAGGTTTAAGAGAGTAGCCTAATAGAGGTCTATTTCAAAGCCTAATAGGGGTTAAAGATTTTAGTGATGGAACAATGCATTGAAGGACTAAAACAAACCCTACAGAGATAGTAATAGAGAACAAAGTTAAGGTGAACCAAGATAAAAGAACAAGTAGTTCAAATATGACTATGTTGACTGCTAGAACAAGTATGTTAATAGCCATAAGATGCATGTTGACATGTGAAGACTATAACAGTTATAGCAAAGGCAATGTCTGAGGATATCGCTGGTACAATGTAGCTCAGATTGTTTCATCATGTTTGGGTGTGAAATAGGACCATGCCTAGCCTAAATGTACCCATCTGGGCACATTAAAATAGTTGGTTTGGCCACATCAGGAGCAGGATGAAAGTTACACCCCTTTCCAACTTTACACTACCTCCTTCTAATGATTTTTGGGGCAGCAGAAAACCTTTCACCATGGGCAAACAACTTACAGATATAAAAAGATACATGATCATGTAGCCTTAGACAGAATGTCTCTAAGTGACATGGTTTTTGAGTAATAACTCGTCAAAGATTGCTACCTTTTTGCACTTTGGACTCTTCAGGGATATCACTGGTACAATGTAGCTCGGACTGTTTCGGCATGTTTGGGTGTGAAATAGGACCATACCTAGCCTAAACGTACCCATCTAGATGCATTGGAATAGTCAGTTTGGCCACATTAGGAGCAGGACAAAATTTACACCCCTTTGCAACTTTACACTACCTCCTTCTGATATTTTTGGGGCAGCAAAAAAACTTTCACCATGGGTAAATGACTTAGAGATATAAAAAATTGAGAGAGGTTATTGTAGAGGGACCCTATGTGATCATATTTCCTCAGACAGAATGTCTCTAAGTGACGTAGTTTTTGAGTACTTTGGACTCTTTGGGGATATTGTCGATACAATGTAGTTCAAACTATTTTGACATGTTTGGGTACAAAATAGGACCATGCCTAGCCTAAATGTACCCATCTGGACGTGTTGGAACTGTCGGTTTGGCCACATCAGGAGCAAGACAAAAGTTACACCCCTTTACAACTTTACACTACCTCCTTCTGATAATTTTTGGGGTAGAAGAAAACTTTCCACCATGGGAAAACACCTTAGAGATATAAAAACTGAGAGAGGTTATTGTAGAGGGACCCTATGTGATTGTATAGCCTCAGACAGAATGTCTCTAAGTGACACAGTTTCTGAGTAACTTCTTGTCCAAGATTGCTACTTTTTTGCACTTTGGACTCTTTAGGGATATCGCCGGTACAATGTAGCAAGGACTGTTTCGGCATGTTTGGGTTTGAAATAGGACCATGCCTAGCCTAAACATACCCATCTAGATGCGTTGGAACTATTAGTTTGGCCACATTAGGAGTAGTACTCAAAGACTCAAACTGACCCCAAATGACTCAAACTGACTCAAAAACATATGAAATGGTCTTAGAAGACCTTATTACATACAATTGACTCAATCAAAACAAAATTTCACTTTTTGACCCCTCTTGGAGGCATGACAACCTATGTGCTCCTGCACCATGAGGACACTGAAGTCGATAAAGTTTTCCTATTAAGAAAAAGAGCTTCCCTTAGCTTCAAGAAATATAAATATTCTATATTGACAAGGCCAACCACGTGAAGGTGGAAACTCATGTGGCCTCACCTAAGACCTAAGATACATGAGTTCTAGTAGACATAGGACACCTAAGACACCTATTGTATAGTATATATCTAGATTTTATAGACATTGTAGACCTAAGACACCTACTCTTTATACCTTATCGTAGTCTAGACCTAAGTCACCTAGACACCTAGATTATAGTTCTACCTGAGACACCTATTATGGTAGACCTAGTTGACATATAGTACCTACCTAAGACACCTAGATTAAATTATACCTTATTCTAGTCTCTAGAGAGGTAGTTGATATATAGTATCTACCTAGAAGACACCTAGATCATTCTAGATTATACCTTATTCTAGTCTCTAGACAGGTTGTTGATATATAGTGTCTACCTAAGACACCTAGATTAGATTAAATATCTCTTTTCTAGTCTCTATCTACCTAGTTGACATATAGTATATACCTAAGACACAAGTAGAGACACCTATTATCTAGTTAGAAACCAAGACACCTAGAGACACCTATATTATATACATTACCTATATTTCATACATTACGTGGTTTGTTGAAGGATCTTAAAAGGTACTTTGACACCAAAAACTTAGATGATAATGATCCTAGGAAGGTCAAGTTTATTGCCAATAAAATGAAGTCACATGCTACTCTATTATTGATCTATAAATAGAGAGGATATCCCTCATGTATTTTTCACCAACTATGAATATCACTTAAGGATTATAGTTCTACCTAAGACACCTATTATGGTAGACCTAGTTGACATATAGTACCTACCTAAGACACTTAGTTTAAATTATACCTTATTCTAGTCTCTAGAGAGGTAGTTGATATATAGTATCTACCTAGAAGACACCTAGATCATTCTAGATTATACCTTATTCTAGTCTCTAGACAGGTCATTGATATATAGTAACTACCTAAGACACCTAGAAATAAGAGTGTAAGAAAGAAAATAGAATACAACAAGACTCAAAAACAATTGAAACACAAGACCTTATAGCTAGAAAAACCCTAAAATGAGGAGAAAACTCCAACAAGTATGAGTAAAGCTCCTCATGCCACTAGGTCTCAACCCTAATCCCTCATCCCTAAACCCTAAACCCTAATCCCCCAACCCTCAACCCTAATCCCTCAACCCTCAACCCTAATCCCTCATCCCTAAACCCTCAACCCTTGACACTCTACTTTAACCTTAATCCCTCAACCCTTAACCCTATCCCTAAACCCTCAATCCTCAACCCTCAATGTCAAACCCTAATCCCTCAACCCTAAACCCTAATCCCTCAACCCTAAACCTTATCCCTAAACCCTCAACACTATACCTTAAACCCTAATCCCTTGACCCTAAAACCTAAACTCTGTCCCTAAACCCTAATCCCTCGACCCTCAACCCTCAACCCTCAACTCTCAACATTAAACCCTAATTTGTCAACCCTTAACCCTAATCCCTCAACCCTCAACCCTAATCCCTCATCCCTAAACCCTAAATGCTATCACTATTCCTAAACCCTCAACCTTGACACTATACCTTAAACCCTAATCCATTATCCCTAAACCCTAAACCCTATCCCTCAACCCTTAACCCTTAAAATATAAACCCTAAACCCTATCCCTAAACCCTCGACACTCAACACTATATCTTAAACCCTAATCCCTTAAACCTCATCCCTAAAGCCTCAACCCTTAAACCTTCAACCCTAAACCATATCCCTAATCCCTCTACCCTCGACACTCTACTTTAACCCTAATTGCTTGACCATCAACCCTATCCCTAGATCCTAAAGCCTCAACCCTCAACCCTCAACTTTCAACATTAAACCCTAATCTATCAACCCTAAACCCTAATCCCTCAACCCTAAACCCTATCCCTAAACCGTAAACCCTCAACACTATACCTTAAACCCTAATTCCTCAACCCTAAACCCTAATCCCCCAACCCTAAACCCTAAACCCTATCCCTAAACCCTCAACCCTCGACACTATACCTTAAACCCTAATCCCTCAACCCTCAACACTAATCCCTCAACCCTCAACCCTAATCCCTCATCCCTAAACCCTAAACGCTATCCCTATTCCTAAACCCTCAACCCTCGACACTATACCTTAAACCCTAATCCTTTATCCCTAAACCCTAAACCCTATCGCTCAACTCTTAACCCTTAAAACTTAAACCCTAAATCCCATCCCTAAACCCTCAATGCTCGACACTATATCTTAAACCCTAATCCCTTAAACCTCATCCCTAAAGCCTCAACCCTCAATCCTTAAACCTTCAACCCTAAACCCTATCCCTAATCCCTCTACCCTCAACACTCTACTTTAACCCTAATCCCTTGACCATCAACCCTATCCCTAAACCCTCAACCCTCAACTCTCAACATTAAACCCTAATCTGTCAACCCTAAACCCTAATCCCTCAACCCTAAACCCTATACCTAAACCCTCAAGCCTCAACGCTATACATTAAACCTTAATATGTCAACCCTAAACCCTATCCCTACACTCTCAACACTATATCTTAAACCCTAATCCCTCAACCCTAATTTTTGTTTTCTTCCATTGCTTCCACCTATTTGCTTGAATTTAAATTGAGGCCATAAAAATGTGCACACATCTGCTCCCACTGTATAGGGTCCGGGTGTAATTAAAACCATCAACTAGGTAAAATAAACAACTTTGGCCATAAAAATCAATCAGTCTTTTAAAAATAGATATTAGTAACTATACATTTTAGATATCAGTAACTATGCATTTTAGTACTATTTCTTTCTTGATTTTCTATTTTTAATTAACTAATTTTTGTTTGTTTTAGACAAAATATTACAATCCTCATGAAGATATTTTCTTGTATAATTTTTGCATTTTATCTTTGGTCTATCTTTTGCCTCTTCTCTTTTAGAAGGATCCTTATTTTATCTTTCAATCTATATGAACTCTAAACATAAATCTATGTTTCTTACTATCCACCTACTCAAAGATGCAAATGTCTCCTTCCTTGATATTATTATGACGTATAAAATATGCCCACCCCATGCTTAGGGCAGGTCTATTGTTATGAAATAGGCAAATAATCTTCCATTGTTTACTGGATCTATCCACAAGAACTACTAAACTTTTTTTTCTTGGTAATTGTAGAGGACATTCAACTATTTTTGGCAACTCCTGCATACCCAAACCATTACAAAAACTAAGTTATTTTAACCCAATAAATAGCCAATTGTATTGATTTAATACACTACTATTAAAGCTTAGCATTCACACATTTATGCAGATGTTCATATTATAGAAGACTGCATTATATTAGACTATTAGAGATCCCTCACAAAAATGTAATAACAAAACTGCTTTTCCTTATGTTATCTTGTTAAACCCATTCTTTTTGAAACTCTTCTCTTAATAAAGTAAGAGTAATAAGAATAAAAGGCAGAGAATTTGATCTTACTAGTATGCATGGGTGGTTTACATTATGTGACTTCATTTTCATTGAATAAAAAGGTTTATCTGATTTGAAAGGTGGGGCAGAGTTCACTGTCATGTGCTTTTCTATATGATAGGGTCCATAATGTACAGGGTTCTTCAAAGAAAGGCCTGCAACAGAATTAAGTTTGTGTTATACCAATCCTCCTGGTAAAGCTACAATTCAAATGCCTACTTTGAAAGTTGAAATAAATTAAATTAGACTTACAATTTTGATTTTCAACCCTATCCCTAAATCCTCAACCCTCAACACTTAAACCTTAAATCATAAACCCTATCCCTAAACCCTTGACCCTCAACACTATACCTTAAACCCTAATCCCTCAACCCTAAAGCTTTAAAGCCTCAATGCTTATCCACCCCTTTCCTCCCCTATCTGCGTCACCCCATCTCTCCCCTATCTCTCAACCCTTAGCCATCTAGGTCTCTCTCTTATCCCTAAAGCCTCAACCCTCGACCCTTAAACCTTAAATCCTAAAACCTATCCCTAATCCCTCAAGACTCTACACTATACCTTAAACCCTAATCCCTTATCCCTAAACCCTAAACCTTCAACCTTAAACCTTCAACCCTAAACCCTAATCCCTCAAGGTCCTAAACCCTAATCCCTTATCCCTAAACTCTAAACCCTATCCCTAAACCCTCAACCCTCAACATTAAACCTTAATCCCTCAACCCTAAACCTTAATCCCTCAACCCTCAACCCTAATTCCTTATCCCTAAACCCTAAACCATTACATCCATCAACCCTAAAACCTAAATGCTATCCCTATTCCTAAACCCTCAACCCTTGACACTATACCTTAAACCCTAATCTGTTATCCCTAAGCCCTCAACCCTAAACCCTAATCCCTCAACCCTTAACCCTAATCCCTTTTGACCTTAAACCCTCAACCCTTAAACCCTAAACCCTTGACCCTTAAACCCTCAACCCTTATCCACCCCTCTCCTCCCCTATCTGCCTTAACCCCGTCTCTACCCTCCTCTACCCTCAACAATATACATACATACATACATATAGGCATACATATATACATACATACATATAAGTATACATACATACATATAGGCATACATACATACATACATACATACATACATATAGGTATACATACATACATACATGTTAAATAACCTTGAACATAAAACATTCCAAGGAAGACATAACGTGAGCATGTTATAATGCACTCGTGTTATAACATGCTCACGTTAAGTCGAACATGACAAACATCGAGCAAACTTTTGTGAAAAAGGAAAAAGTGCAAAATAGAACATAACACGAGCGCGTTATAAGATGCTTGCGTTATATTTTGCTTTGGGAATCCCAAGACTTAGGCTTGGGATTTTCTTTGTATTTCACATCCAAAGGCTTGGAGTGCCTTTCGAACATCTACAGACGTGTTTTTGCAAACTCTACAGGATTTCACATAATTTCGCTCATGCTAACCCTCAGATTTGCACATGTTTCAAGTTCAAATAAATTGAACACATGGGTAATGTTATGCTTTCTCTTAGCTATTTAATGATGTAATTTTTTTCACATTTTGACAATGTTAAGCCTTTCATCTTTAATTTCTTTTGTTTGTGTGTCCATTTTTGGGCAAAAACCAGTGTTTGGTCTTTTTTTCATTAACTGTTCATTGAAATTTCAAAAAAATTACATTTTTAGAAACTAGACTCCACTCTACACATATTAAAAAAATTTGATTTTCAATTAGTTTTCAAAATTTGTAGGGGTAACATGACCAAAATTCTATTTTTTAGGATGTGTCCACTTTGAAAATTAGTAAAACATCAAGTATTCATCAAGAAATTATTAGAAAAATCAGGCATAAACTACATGCTGTTAGCTAATTTCTCACCGAATCAATTTTAAAAATACCAAAAAAAGTTAACCTTTTGAGGGAGCCACAAAACATGCTATGTTATGTTTTTTTGATGGAAACAACACCAATTTCTGGGGCTCCCTCCTCTGAACCCCTTAATCTTTATTTTAAAAAAAAATCAGTAGTTTAGAAAGTAGACTCAGAGCACTATGAACATTGTTTTGGTTGCATCTCCAAATTTTGAGTGTAACTATGCTCAATTTTGTATCCAAGGCCAGCATTTCCTGATTTCAGAAAAAAAGTGGCCACTTAAGACCCCTTTTTGGCCCCCCATCTTCTTGCACTTACCCAGGTATAAACTGATTCTTCAATTTTCTAACCATCCTATCCCATTTTTTAATCTTTTCCTTTCCTCTTCTATTTCTATCCAACTGAACTTCCTTCCACCATATAGCAGCATATCCTTTCAAATTTGTCTTTGCAAATTTCACCTTCTCTGGATCTTCAACTTCTTCATATTCAAACTATTTTTCCATGTCATTTATCTAGTCAATCAACTCTTCAGGGTTCAAATTGCCAGTGTAGTTCAGTACATCAACTCTAGGTCTCTTTCCAATCTTTGGAATAGCTCATAACATCATTACTTGATCTGATTCTTCTTCTTCATCACCTCCTAGGGATTCACCAATTTGTTCAATAGATTGAAATTCCTCTTCATCATCACATTCAACATTAGGTCTAGGTGTCAATCCTCTTTGTCTATCTTCCTCAACAACATCCAACTGAATTCTCATTGTTTTCATCATTTCCATCATCTCATCCATTCTACCAGCCACTGTTCCAATAGCAGGGATTCTTCTCAGCGGCATTTTCCTAGGATCAAGTGCTTCTGCCTCAATTCAACGATTAGGCTATAGGTGACAACTGCCTCACAATCGGTGATTGGTTGTGACACAAGTAACCTGCCTCAAATTGGTGATCTTTCCACAGCAAGATCTTACATAATTCCTTCACCTACTTCACTCAATTCACTCCCAAAGATTTGAACCTTCGCTCTGATACCACTTGGTGCAGTCACGGTAGGAGGGTTCACAGAATGAACTGTCCAGGCTATGCAGTAAGAGTAAACACAATGGAAACAACTCAAAGATATGAAACAAATGTAGATTCATTCATTCAGTATATCTCAGAATTCAAATATAGATCAGTTGGTAACATGCGGGCTTACAATTAGGGCTCGCAAGCTTGATTACAGAATATCAGAATATGCACAAGATATAGCTTTAAATCTCCTTCACAAGAATCCAAACTATGAACTTATGCTAATGATCATAACTACTTTCCTAGGCATCTATTACATTAATATATATCATCTCCTAATCATAAGATTCCTCCGCTTCGGCCAAGGAAGATCGCAAACTCCAATGAAGAGTTGTAACGTGTGTACACAGATAGATCGAACCTAAATGGATGGAACTCTGCAAATGAATAAAATGATGTGCAAATCTTAGGTAAGATTGGCCACAAACCAAAGATCATTGAATGATGTGTCCTTAGGCTCCACAAGTTAGGAAATGCTCCACAAGTCTTTTCCTTTAGCTAATTGTCCAAAACTGTCAGGATGCTCTATTTTGAGAAAATAGTCGATCTTCTGATAGCGATATATTTCTGGTACCTTAACCATATGCTCTGAATTCTAGATATAATGTGCATGAATGTCTCTAGATGCTAAGTCTGGCTTTGCAAGTTCTAAAATGCAACTGCGATAGAATGCCGACCAAAATGTAGAAACTGCTACTGACTGAACTGAAATGGAAAATAAAAAGAAATGAACTGAAATGTGAACAAAATGAAATGCAAATGTTTTTGGTTGATGCAAGACTGCTCTTGAACCAAGGATGCTCCTGCATTATGTATATATGTATATATGTATATATGCAAATGTATGCATATATAAATGCATATATACATACATATCAAAAGTAACTCCAAAATTAAGATGTATTCTATTGTATTCAGCTGGCAATAGAATCTTGAGACATTAAGAATTCAATTATATGAATGAATACAATCAGTAGGTCCAAGCATACAATTATATGAATGCATACAAATACACATGGGTTATTAAGAAAAAGGTCCAAGCAGACAAATACATTATTTTCTGCAGACATATGCTCAAACCCATGAGATGCCTCATCATTTTTTCACTATATATATAATTGCAATTCTTTAGCACATATAATTGCGGCATATCCATAAATTAAATGAATGTGTGTGCGTATGTATATGCAGCATATCCATAAACTAATGTAATTGAAATTGTAAATATATATCTTTGTGTGAACATCTCAGACTACAATGAAAAAGTAAGCTGTTAAGTAAAGAATATATGATACAAAATATTGAGATTGCAACACAGGTAAAACATTTAACAATAATTACTAACAAATTTTACAGTAAATGAATGTTGTTGTGTTGTATTGGACAACCAAAGGACACACACAGACACAGACACAAATATATATATATATATAATAAAAATGCAAGCTAATGTGTACACTTATTTTGAATATAAATGAGTCTAACAGATGATTCTACATGCTTATATCAATTTGTTGAATGAGAAAGAGACACAGAATATAAATTAGCCTTTTATGAAATAAATGACAAATATAAACCCTGAGAAATAACCGAAAATGAAGATGTTCTCTACTGTATTCAGTTGACATATATAAACACATTCATACACACTATACATTTTTACATTTATAGATGCATATATATATGCATATGTATATGCATACATATGCATATATATACATATGCATACATATATATATATATATATATATGCATATATATATATATATATGCATATATATGGATATGTATGCATGCATATATATGCATATATACATATATATACATATATATATATGCATATATATATATATATACTCCAAAATTAAGATCTATTCTATTGTATTCAGCTGGCAACACAATCCTGAGATATTAAGAATATAATTATATGATCGAATACAATCAGTAGGTCCAAGCATACAATTATATGAATACATACAAATACACATCGGTTATTAAGAAAAAAAACCAAGTAGACAAATACATTATTTTCTGTAGACATATGGTATGATCATCTATAAGGTAGCAGTCAAGGTGGTAAAAGTTAATGACAAATATAAACCCTGAGAAATAACCAAAAATAGTAAATGAACACATAGAATATTGAATTTGTAAATGGGGTTTGTAAGGAATAACCCATTACTAGAAAAGACCCTCATTTACTTATAACATATAGAAAGATACTGCATAAATATAACTATTAAATGCATAGTTCATGAAAATAACTATTAGTAGAATGTAGAATGCATAGTTCATGAAAACGTAAGTTGTGAATAAAGATTATATGATACAAGGTAATGAGATTTCAACACAAGTAAAACATTTAACAATAATTAATAACACAATTTACAGTAAATGAATGATAGTGTGTTGTATTTGACAGCCATAGGATAGAAATTTCAATAGAGGTAAAATGAATGTATTCAGATATATGCCCATATATGATACAAAGTAATGAGATTTCAACACAGGTAAAACATTTAACAATAATTAATAACACATTTTATAGTAAATGAATGATAGTGTGTTGTATTCGACATCCATAGGATAGAAATTTCAACAAAGTTAAAATGAAAACAAAATTGGGTATTCAGATATATGCCCAAAAAAGTAAGTAAGGGTTTCATGATAATTATTCCTTAGTCACATGAATACAGACATCGGTTTTCAAATATATGCCAAAAAAATTGAGCAAGGGTTTCATGAGATTAATTCCTTAATCACACATATGCTGAAAAAACCAAGCAAGGGTTTTCAAATATATGGCAAAAAAACACATGGGTTTGCATATATATGCTGAAATACATCGGCTTTACAGATTTATACCCAAATTCACGTGGGTTATTAAGATAAAGGTCGAAGTAGACAAATACATTATTTTATGTAGACATGTGGTCAAACCTGCGAGATGCCTCATCATTTTATCAAACCAAATCATGAAACTGTGGAGGGTTTACTAGACTGTGAGCATTTGGTAAAATGGAGAGTAGGAAATAATCATTTTACCCCAAAAAACTATGGGAAATAATCCACTACCAGACTCGACAACATCAATCAACCATGGCAGAAAGGGCATGAAAACGAATGATGAATCAGGTAAGAACAAGTAGTAATCATTATTCTATCAGTGAAGAAACCCTTCACAGGTCCACAAAAGTGCTGAATAAAAATATTCACGAGTACCATTGTTTGCATTTTGAAAGGAGAATGATGTTCATGGTTACCTCAAATCATAGAAAGAAGACACCATCGACGCCACTCTAGAAGCTTCCAGCCGATGAGCGCACGATGAAATGATGGGAATGAAGTTATACCACCAAAAATCATGGGAAATATTTCATCATCAGAACCGACATGCATATGAAATGGAGTGAATGCGTGGTGGAGTCCAGAGTTAAGGTTAGGCGTTTAATGTGTAGGTGCGGACCAAGGCTTAAATTTGACAGTTGACCTTGCTTGTCAAGCAATTTTTTTATGACAATTATCTATTCAATAGTACCCTTCAAATACTATGACATGCATTAGTATAAATAAATCATATAAAATTTAAATATATATATATATATATATCGTCATAATTCGAAATAAATTTTGACAGTTTGTCCAAAATCTCTCCTTTCATATGATACAGTCTTTTTAAAATTTGGATTGTATTTTATAGAAAAAATGCCTAAATACAATTATACAACTGTCAAATTTAAGCCCTGGTGTAGACTATTAAACCCGCCAACCTAAACCTCCAACATTAACCTGTGAATTATACCCAATCACTTTTGATTGCATATGAATGATAAAATTGTTATAATTGCACCCTAATAGTGACACAATTAGGACCTTTTTTAAATATTATTTGGTGGCTATAGCGGGTGGTAATTGGGAAGTTTGATGGCCATGAGCGGGTGGCACCTCTAAATGGTGACTTTTTGATGACCCTTGCACACATATCAAGCACTCCCACATTCGACCGAACTACTGACATGCCAAAACAATAGCTATAAGCTATTAACTCATGAGCAAATAAAACCCATAAAAAAATTTATCGATCCGACATACGATTTAGGAACTATGGTTGCGTCAACATAGCATAAAAAATATGGCAATAACTAGGGCAGTATCTGCAAGATATGGCGGTAACTGGGACAACCCACTCCTACCAATAATTTCCCAATTCGAAATATTTTTTTAATTACCCACTTTAATATCATATTGTCAAATTTTTATTTGTGTGACTAATTATTTAGTTGTGTTTTTTACCTCACGATCAAATTAGTCATTTATTTAGTCAGTTATAGCTATGTTGCAAAAAATTAGTAGCATGACTAAAAGTTTTTGTCACGTGACTAAAATGTTTAGTCACATAGTCATTTATTTGCCAAATTCTACTAGTGTACATAAACAAACCCGAGAAAGAAAATCAATGATAAATCAAGGGTAATTTATGAAAATGAATCTAATAAATATAATCAATATTTAATGAAAAAATGGTATTAAAAATCAAAAGATAAATCTTAAGGGTGTGTAAGAGTAGAGCGATTTACAAAAATGAAGGGAGAATGAAATTTTTTTTCCATAAATCTAGATTAAATAAATAAATAACCCAAAATATTCATAACTTACTTTAGATAAAAGAAATTGTCCCTAATAATAGAACAAGATTAAATGCATGGAAATTGCATAAAAACATAACAATACTTAGTTGGAATTTTGATCCATATAGGTTGCAACAAATGTTAGAAAGTGATTCATCTAGGTGTAGAAAATTAGTAAAGATTTTACAAACTCTCTTGAACTAGAAAAGTTACTAGTAATTTTTTATCTATCACCGTGTGTCACTTCTACAAATGAAGAATTGATCATGCACCTGCAAATTTCACCTGTGTAACTACAAATTTTATCTAGCTGCACATATCTAATCTTTATAAAAATTTAAATGTTCACCTTCAATATACATGAATTTATGTGCCTATTCCAAAATAAAAATTTGATTCTATGGTTAGAAGTTAGCACATGACAAGGATAGTACATCCCTTATGTCCAACCTTGTAAGGATACTGAGTCAATGAATTTTAAAATGATTAAAGACAATAAGCAAAAATGTATCTATGACCTAGATGTTAGTATAAGAAAGTAATGCAATAATAAATGTACTTATAACTTTTCCAGTGAATGTGTCTTAAATGTTCTTGTCATATGATTTGTGGTTGATCAAATGAATTAGGGTCATCCATTTTAAAATACAACTCCAAGGTTCAAAAATTAAATGTTTCATGCATCAAGGTGGCTGACACAACAACCAAGTGGAAAGGGTGAGGTCAACTTGAAATTTAATTTTGAATTCTAAAAGTTAGTGGTAATTTTCATAATCAAATTGGATCTAGATCAATTTATGCAACTACGAATCTAACATAGGGTGGGAAACAAATGACTATGAGGATCAAGATTAGTCCTTAGAAGTGAGTACAGATGGAGGAAAGTTAAGGCTTGGGTCATGTTTCAATTATCAACAAGTGGCACACTATTTATTTACTTGTCATTGCATACAAGATAATGAAATCAAAATGAGTCCAAATGAAGAGAACTATGCAAGGTATATAAGTTTTTTAGGAAACGTGTCTCAATCTTGTAACTACAAAGGGTTACTATTCTTCCCAATTTTGGTCTTTTCAAATACCCTTTATCTTGAAGAATGGTTTAGAATTTTCAAAGTTTCAAAAGGGGTTAAAAATGGCAGGGCTTATTATTTTTAGTAACTCTACATTTAAGCTTGGATGTACCCAAAATTTTCCCTAAAGGTACAGAATTGCCAAGTAAACATCTCAAGTTAGTTTCAACTCAAGATCATACCTGGATTGCAAGATATTAAAGTTTCCATTTTTTGAATCTCCTGAAAAAAGTTTTGAACTCAAATGTGAGGAACTTAGAGGTCCCTAAATGCCCTAAAAGTTTTTGTAACCAGTGAAGCAAGTTATATTTTGATAGATTTCTTCACGAGCTTTCTGACGCATCAAACAGTTTGTCAATCAAACACCCCGATCAAAAGTTATGACCTCCAGAAGTTGGACCTCCTATTTTGGAAAATGTGAAAACATGTTGGACACTTAAAAGAGTTGTAAAGGGGAGAGTTACACATGTTGGTGTGTGATTTGGCACATCACAAGGCATCTTTTATTGGAGATAATTTGGGTACCACTTTTTACTGGTTTTTTGGCTCATGGTTTTGTAATTACCATTGATAGTTTACTGTATTGTATCTCCTGTATTTTAGGAGCTTGAGATAGAAATTATGTGTAAGAGTATTGTAAATGTTGAGTTACCAGATCTCTAGTTGGTTATACTCTTGTGAAAGCTTTCTCTGTAAGTATATTGTAATCTTCTTGATTCCTAAATAATATATTAGGTGACTTTGGAGTGTGGGGTTTTTCGCCTGAAAGGGTTTCCCCACATAAATATTGTGTTGTTGTATGATTTCTATTTGTGTTTATTTCTATAACTATTGTAAAGATCTGAAAATTTTTGCATATCTCTCCCCTCAAAATTAGTGTAGGAAGTTGTTATGCTACCTTAGCTTCCTTACAAGTTTTACCATTACACTTACTATAAATTATCATATTTATTCATATATAAAATTTGAAATATATCATTAATTGTACCCCATTTTAAAAAATACAACCTTTTATTAACATTTTTTAAATGAAAAAGAACATATATTAGATTTAAGATTAAATATGATATATCTAGGTGTAGAAAAATTAGTAAATCTTTGAAAAATTCTCTAGAACTAATAAAGCTACTAGTAAATTTTTTATCTATCACCTTAGTCACATCCAAAAATGAGGAATTGATCATGCACCTACAAATTTCACTTCTCCAACTACAAATCTGATCTGGATGCGCATATCTATTATCTGTAAAACTCTAAATGTTCACCTTCAATATACATGAATTTATGTTCCTCTTCCCAAATAAAAATTTGGTTGTGTGGTTAGGAGATAGTACATGACAAGGATAATACCTACTTTGTGTCAAACCTTGTAAGGATACAAATTCAATGAATTTTAAAATGATTAAAGATAATAAGAAAGCATGTATCTATGCCCTAGATGTTAATGTAAGAAACTAATGCAATAATAAATACACTTTTGACTTTTCTAGTGAATGTGTCTTAAATGATCCTGCCAAATTATTCTAGGTTGATCAAAATGAATTAGGTTCACCCATTCTTAAAAATAACTCCAAGGTTTGCAAATTAAGTGTTTCATGCATCAAGGTGTCCCACATAACAACAAAGTAGAAAGGGTGAGGTCAACCTAAAATTTAAACTTTAATTCTAAAAGATAGTGTTCATTTTGATAATCACATTTGAACTTAGACCCATTTGTGGAATTGTGAATCATACATAGGGTGGGAAACAAATGAATATGAGGATCAACATTAGTCCCTAGAAGTTAGCATATATGGAGGCAAGTAAAGGCTTGGGTTGTGTGTCAATTACCAACAAATAACACACTATTTATATACTTGTCATTGCATAAAAGATAACTAAATTTAAATGAGTCCACAATGAAAAGAAACATGCAAGGTATATATTTTTTACCATTACACAAGTATCATAAATTATCATATTTATTCTTATATAAAATTTGGAATATATATTATTTTTTTATTTTTTTTAAACAAAAGTGGCCGAACCACTAAAATATATTAATAAAAAGAAATTACAAAATGCCAGATTCAGAAAAGGGATACCGGCAGGAAAGAATCGACAAAGAAAACCTCCGGTTATAGCCTGAGTTTAATGAGATTATACATGATTGTCTCAAAAAACATATATCGGACCAAAATATGACTAAAGTCATGCCAAAAAGTATACAATTTTTAAAAAGAAATTACAGAGCATCTGGCTTGTACAAAAGCAAACAAAAAGTAATCGTTAAAGGCAATAGATGTGAAGAAGTTTACCATTAATCTGCAATCTCTATCACCTGCAAATCATGATTCTTGACATGATCATCTTCTTTTGCAAACTGAGGAGGGGGTGGTGGAGGAGGAGGCACATAATTCAATAGAAATAACAAAGCATTAAAAACTTCCACAGCCTTGTCTGCTAGCTGGTGTCCCAATTCCTGCCTATGATAATGTATTGAGTTTCAAAAGGAAATGATGCAATTGTTGCGAAGGCCATGGGAGAACACATTGAAGAGGTAGTGTAAACCAGGCGTATGAAATAAACACCTGCCATCAAATAACCCACCAACAGGAGCAGACCCTTCATGCACATCATAGTCAACTAAAGCAGAATTAAATGCATCGACGAAAAAATGAACATTCTGAATAAAAGTTAACCCCAAATCCCTTACTCTGTCTCTAGATTGTAAGAGATCCATTGCATTAGATAGAAAATGAGAAGCAACCTACGAAGGATATATAGCAACTAGATTGTGAAGGGCTGGAAAATTACAGACCTGAATAATAGCAGTGCCCACAGATACCTCATAAACTTTGAAGACTTCCTGCAATGCATTAGAATTAAAATAGCCAAGAAAAGGGCGTTCCCAATTCGAAATAGGCCAGGAGATTATAGTGTTTCAGCAGATGGAACCCATAGTACTTTGCTAAAATCTTGATATAAAATAGAAAAACGAGATATAATCACAGCTACAAGAGTAAATATCAGAGCTTTACACCAAAATAAGGTTAAAACATTTAACAATAACAAGTGCAAAAATAAATGACAAGCCTAAAACCAAGTTAAGTGCAAAAGATGCTTCTTATCACTCATAAATGTTAGAAATTAGTGAAAAGCCAAATCCCTTATGCGAGGTCTGCCAGCCGTCTTTGGAAGCAATCAACAAGGTACAATCCGTCCATCAAAGCAGAATTCACAATACTTAAAACAACATCATCAAACATCATATAGGACCAAAATATAACCTATACCTCATAAATGATAGAAATTAATAAAAAGCCAAATCCCTTGTGCGAGGTCTGCCAGCCATCTTTGGAAGCAAACAACAAGGTACAATCCGCCCATCAAAGCAGAAGTCACAATACTTAAAGCAACGTCAACAAAACATCATAAACTTACTCAATTGAATCTTTAGCCAAAATATCACTTATGCCGAGAATCTGAAGAAGAGATTCAGAATTCCATTCAGTAACAACTTCATTAAGACTAAAAGCAATATTAGCTAAAAAATCAGCTAGGAGATTACCTTCATGATATGTATGCCTTATTTGAAATGAGTGAAAATGTTTCAACAGATCTCTGTCAGACTTAAGAATGTATTCTATTTTCCAACTCGGAGATGATTTATTAGAGAAAGCTGATATAATATTCAATGAATCCCCTTCCACGATGATATTACTAAAACCATATTTTAATGCTAGATTTAAGCCTGCTATTAGAGCCAAAGCCTCAGCCTCATTATTTGTTATTGTGCTGAGTTTAATTGATAAAGCTCTAAGAATTATTCCCTGATGATTTCTAATAACACAGCTAGCACTAGAGAGTCCTGGATTACCTCTGCTCACACCATCAAAGTTTAACTTTACAAAGAATTCATTGGGAGGGATCCATTTGATAGAAGATCGATCAATCAAAACTTCAGACTTAAAGCAAGAATTATTAGGTACCCTTAACTGCTTCCAATTCTTTAAGATCATATCATCCCAACTAGTAAAAGTAAGAGAACTCACCTTCTTAGATAACAAAGAAGCTGAACCTACTTCTAAAATAGTTGTTTCAACTTTGTCCAACACAATATGAAGAGAATTACTGACTTTTTAAAATATTCTTCTATTTCTTTCTAACTAGAGAGACCAGATGATGATGCTTGGCGAAACAATCCACAAAGCAGAAAAGGTAGACTTAGAAAATAGAATAGGCCAGCTTTGAAAGACTTGTAGTAATGAACAAGGAAGAGGACCTGATCAGTTCAATTTAGAGATAAGCCAAGACCAAACTTGTGAAGAGAAATCACAGTTCAACAAAAGATGATCTACTGATTCCTCCACCTCCTGACAGAGGGGACATAAAAAGGAATTTGCAACCCCAAGTTTAACTAATCTATTGCTAGTAAGGATTCGGGAATGTAGTGCTAACCATGAAAAAGCTCCTGCTTTAGGTAGGCATGAGTCATTCCAGCAAAGTTTATAAGGCCAAGAAAGGCTAGAATTAGAATCCTTACTAGCGATACTTAATTTTACCCTATTTTTAAAATACAATTTTTTCTTTTCATTTTTAAATGAAAAAAATCATAAAGTAAAAGCATACAATCAAGATTCTAAAAAAATACAAACAACATGGAATCACGTCAAATATTTTCCTATCATTTTAAAATAAAATAAAATGAATGATGTAACTTTAAGACATGACACCCTAATTTTAAGGAATCTAATTATATACTTTCAAATTTAATATATAATCTTTTCATTTAAAAAACATGATAAACAAAGGTTGTATTTTCTAGAATTGGCATGTCCAAGTCAATTGGGCTAAGGTAAAAGTACATGTGTGGAAATATGTTGGAATAATTAGTAGAAGACATTGTTGACTCTAGGGCATACAACTGAGAGGGGGGGGTGAATCAGTTGTATAAAATCTTGCTTATCTTTTTCAAACACTTGATTCGTCTTGTTAGTTAACAGCATATCAATTAATCATCCATGAAAGTAAAACGCACAAGCTCAAGAGCAGATAAACATCAACACATTGAACACCAAGATTTTGACATGGAAAACCTGGTTAAGGGAAAAAACCACGGGGTGATTAACCCAAGGATTATTCTCTGTTAAAAGAATAAGAAAAGGAATGGCACTTGCCAATTAGGGCTCACTGCCCAAGCACACTGCTCACAAAGAGGCACACTGCCTACAAGGAGACACACTGTCTACAAAGTGATAAGAATCATAGTCTTGAACCTGAGAATGACATCTTTACCATGTCTGGATCAGTTCCATTTAAGCCCAAAACCTCTGCTCTGCCTTTCGCACTTCTCTTCGCTACACCACTCTCATCCACACAATCCACACTTCAAAATGAACTCACAAACCTTTATTTATACAAGACATCAACTTAGGAACAATCATCTAAGTCAGAAATCAACCATAAGAATATCCGCAAGATGAATAACACATCCGATTAGCCACCACAAGAACATTCGCAGGATGAACAACTCATCCGGTCGGCTAGTCGGAACAAGAACTTCATCTGGAAGATTATCTTCAATTCTGGGCTCTACTATCAATGCAGACCAACAACACAACCTCAACATGATCCAAGAACCTTCACAAGCCTGCCTAAATGACCAGGTACATCCGCACTTTCTCTACGTACTGGAATCTCTTCTCTTCCTGATCCGGAACTTCAAGAACACAGTCTGTCGCCACTGTCACAATGCAAAAGGTACTTCCAGACCTCCAAATCATACACAGCTCAAGATGACACATCACAAGGACATCCCAAACACTCCTTCTAATCCGTAGATTAGGATTATACAATTTCAGACCTCACTGGACCTTTCTGTGATCCTCTGTCACCTCTGAACACTTGCCGGAACCGGTTCCACACCGACAGCCACAACTCCTTCCGATCTTCATGCAGACCTTTGAAATCTTAACTGAAGCATCTCAAGACTCATATCTACAAACCCCTTAATCTACATCCTCCAGTTCACATCCTATACAATACATTTGTCTTCTTCTCTCATTGTTCTTCACTGTTCCTAACTGAGGCTAATTTTCTCAATATCCTCAGCACACTGGTCATCGAATCCTTCTTGTTAATGCAATATGAGTATGTTGACATCAATGAAAACACTGGTTCACCTCATACTTGCAACAATCTCCCCCTTTGTCATTGATGGCAACATATGATGTGAAAAACCATCAAGACAAGAACTTCTCCTTTCTGTCATAGCTCCCCCTATCAGCAACATGTCTTCTCCTCATTTACTGCTCCCCCTTTGATCATCAGCTACTTGTTTTTCACATGTCTTCTCTCCCCCTTTGATATCAATGGCAAAGGGCTCATACTTGCAATTTTAACACATCAGAGTCATACTAGCAGCTCCCCCTTAGTAGCAGCTCCCCATGCACATTAGTGCATCCTAGTTCATCACCGGAGGGGCCATGACCCCTAACTTCTCCCAGAGATATTCAAAAGAGTCCTTGGGAAGAGGTTTAGTAAAGATATCTGCAATCTGATCCTTGGAGGGAACATACTCCAACCTGACTTCTTCCTTGTTCACTTGTTCTCTCAAAAAGTGAAATTTGATAGATATGTGCTTAGTCTTAGAGTGCAATACAGGATTCTTGGAAATATTAATTGCACTTGAATTATCACAAAAAATTGTGATAGGCTCCTCATTTTTAACTTTAATGTCTCTTAGCATCTGCTTCATCCATAAGATTTGAGTGCAACTACCTGCTACTGCAATGTATTCTGCTTCAGTTGTAGATAGAGATATTGCATCTTGTTTCTTGCTTAGCCAAGAGACCAATCTCTTCCCCAAAAAGAATGGTCCACCACTGGTGCTCTTCCAGTCATAGACATCTCCTGCCCAATCTGCATCTATGTAAGCATGAAGAGAGAAATCTGGATCTCTAGGGTACCATAGACCATACTCAGCTGTTCCTTTCAAGTACCTAAAAATTCTTTTGATTGCCATAACATGAGATTCTCTAGGATCAGCCTGAAATCTTACCACAAGACCAACAGCCTGCATTATATCTGGTCTGGTCTGAGTGAGATATAACAATCCGCCAATCGTTGATCTATACTTTGTCTGATCTGACTTTGGAGAGTCATCATCTTTGCTCAACTTACATCCGGTTGCCATGGGAGTGTTCATTGGCTTTGAATCTTCCATACCAAATTTCCTTAACAATTCTTTCACATATTTGGTCTGAGAAATGAAGATCCCTTTCTTTGTTTGAGTAATTTGCAGACCCAAGAAGAAATTCATTTCACCAAGCATAGACATTTCAAACTCACTTTTCATCTGATTTGCAAAAGTTTTGCACATACTATCTCTTCCTCCAAAAATGATATCATCCACAAACACTTCAACAATCAAAATGTTTTCATGATCAATTTTGAAATATAAGTTACTGTCAGCAGTACCTTTGTTGAATCCAATCTGCACAAGATGCTTATCCAACCTTTCATACCAAGCTCTTGGGGCTTGTTTTAATCCATATAATGCTTTTTTTAACTTGCAGACCATATCATCATTGTCAGACAATTGAAATCCATCCGGTTGTTCAATGTAAACTTCTTCTTCCATATCACCATTTAGGAAGGTAGACTTGACATCCATCTGATATACCTTGAAGTCTTTAAAGGTAGCAAATGCAAGAAATAATCTGACTACTTCAATTCTTGCCACCGGAGCAAAGGTCTCTTCAAAATCAATTCCTTCTATTTGAGAGTAGCCTTTGCAGACCAATCTAGCTTTGTTTCTGATTACTTCACCAGCTTCATTTAATTTGTTATGGAAGACCCATTTGGTTCCAATCACATTCCTGTCTCTAGGTCTGGGAACAAGATTCCAAGTATGATTTTTCTCAATTTACATTAATTCATCTTTCATTGCTTTGGTCCAGTTTTCATCATTGCAGGCTTCATTTACTATTTTAGGTTCAATCTTTGAAATCAGACAACATTCATCCTGATATTGAGCAACATTCCTTCTAGTTTGCACACCTTTGCTTCTGTCACTTATGATCTAATCTTCAGAGTGGTTCAGTGTTACATACCTAGGAATTTTGGGAGTATCCTGCACTGTTGCTTCTTGATCAGGCTCATTCAAACCTATCTCTTCTTCCTGATTTATTGGATCAGGTTGACTCTGACTTACCGGAGAGGATTGAGTTCCTTGAACCTGAACACCGTCTTGGTCATCTTCATCAAACTCATAAAATCTTGAGGGCTTCTCAATTCCTTCATCAACTTTCACATTAGTGCTTTCTATCATCTTCCTCAGTCTCTTATTGTAACACCGGTATGCTTTGCTTTGAGTGGAGTAACCCAAGAAAATTCCTTCATCACTTCTAGCATCAAACTTTCTTAGATCTTCATCTCTTTTAATATAACACTTGCTACCAAATACTCTGAAGTATTTCACAGTAGGAGTGATGCCAAACCAGAGTTCATAGGGGGTCTTATTGGTATTATTTCTGATTTGAACTCGATTTAGAGTGTAGACTGCAGTGCTGATAGCTTCTTTCTAGAACATCTGAGGAACATTTGCTTCCAACATCATTGTCCTGGCAGCTTCCTGGATGGTCCGGTTCTTTCTTTCAACTACTCCATTCTGCTGTGGAGTCCTAGGAGCAGACAATTGTCTCCTTATACCCTGCTTCTCACAAAAGTCAATGAACTCACCAGATGTAAATTCACCACCTCTATCAGACCTTAGACACTTCAGTTTCAATCCGGTTTGATTCTCTACCATAGCTTTGAAGATTTTGAACTTCTCAAATGCTTCTGATTTTTCTTTTAGGAAGGTAACCCACATCATCCGGGAATGGTCATCAATTAACAACATGAAATATCTATCACCTTGCAGACTCTTGATTCTTGTTAGACCACAGAGATCAGTATGTATCAATTCCAACAATCCAGTAGAGGACTGATCTTTGCTTTTGAAGGAGACTCTGCTTTGTTTACCTAGCTGACATTCTTTGCACAAACTATTTGTAGGTTTCATCAATTTTGGAAGATCTCTTACAGCCTGAGTATTGCTTATCTTGATGATGTTATCAAAATTTACATGACACATTCTTCTATGCCATAACCAACTCTGATCAATTTGAACAAACAGACAACTTTTATTTGAACCAACTAGATGAAAGATATTACCTTTTGTCTGAGTACCGGATGCAATTTCAGTTTTGGAGCTTGTAAAAATTCTGTATTTTCCATTCTTAAACCAGAGATCATAGCCTTTGTCTACTAACTGACCGAAACCAAGAAGATTGTGCTTCAATCCTTCAACATATAGTACATTACCTGTTTTGCTCTTTCTATCAAAGGAAATAGTTCCCCTACCTCTGATTCTGCCAGCAGAATTGTCACCAAACTTTACCATTCCTCCTTCAAACCTTTCCAAATCCAAGAACTTATCCTTGTCACCAGTCATATGGTGAGAACATCCACTGTTAATAACCCAATCATCCTTTTCTTCCACTTGAGCAGCCAAAACTTTTTCAACAACTTTGTGATTGACAGATTCAGAGAGTATTGAATCTTCTTCCTTGATGGCAATAAGCACCCATTCATTTCTGGATTTGCTTCCTAGTTCCAATTCATCATCTATTACTCCTTCATTGTCATCTTATTCATGAACATAATAGCAGTTCTTTTGAAGCCTTTGTCTGTTAGTATTAGTCCTTGCAGATCTTTCCAGACATCTTGAAGCAAAATGACCAATCTTATTGTAGTTAAAGCACTTAAAGGGCAGTTTTCCTTCATACTTACCGGATCCTCTTGGTAGTCTTTTTGCAATGAGGGCTTCAAGTTGAGTTGTTTCTACTTCTTCTTCTTCCATGTCTCTTCTTGCTTGATCATACCATGACATCTTCCTTGAAGAGTTTTCTCCTAGATCAAATCTCTATTTGCCTTTCACATAGGCACTGGCTTTGAAAGCAAATTCAGTCTTGGGAGGATCATCTCCAAACTTGGTCATTTCAAATGTAGCTAGCTTGCCAGCCAATTGTTCTCTTGTGACAGTTGTGTGGGCTTTGAATTCATCAATTGCAGCAACCTTGATTTTGTAGGCAGCAGGAAGGGATCTGAGGATTTTGCAAACAATCTCATTTTCATCCAGAGTTCCACCAGCATTTCTAATTCCACACACAAGTTCATTCACTCTTGGCAGAAAAGTAGTGATGTTTTCATCATCTCTCATCTTCAATCTTTCAAATTTCCCTTTCAAACTTTGCAACCTTGCACTCTTGACAAACTCATCTCCCTCATACAAAAGTTCCAGTTTAGTCAGGATCTCATATGCAGTTGGTAGGTCAATAACATTTGAGAGATCTGAGTCATTCAATGCGCTTAGAAGAGCTTCCTTGGTCCACAGATTGTTTTCAGCATCTGTGATTTCATTCAGAGTTGTCGGACCACCTTGTGGAGGTACATATGGTTTTGAAACCATGGCCAAGTATGCTTTTCCCATACATTCCAAGTGACATTTCATGCGACCCTTCCAGAGAGTGAAATTGGTTCCATCGAACTTCAGACTATCCTTTTTGTATGACGACATCCTGGATCTCCTCAAGTGGTTAAGCTCCTTTTAGAGGAACTTGGCTCTGATACCAATTGTTGACTCTAGGGCATACAACTGAGGGGGGGGTGAATCAGTTGTATAAAATCTTGCTTATCTTTTTCAAACACTTGATTCATCTTGTTAGTTAACAGCATATCAATTAATCATCCATGAAAGTAAAACACACAAGCTCAAGAGTAGATAAACATCAACACATTGAACACCAAGATTTTGACGTGGAAAACCTGGTTAAGGGAAAAAACCATGGGGTGATTAACCCAAGGATTATTCTCTGTTAAAAGAATAAGAAAAGGAATGGCACTTGCCAATTAGGGCTCACTGCCCGAGCACACTGCTCACAAAGAGGCCCACTACCTACAAGGAGACACACTATCTACAAAGTGATAAGAATCATAGTCTTGAACCTAAGAATGACATCTTTACCATGTCCGGATCAGTTCCATTTAAGCCCAAAACCTTTGCTCTACCTTTCGCACTTCTCTTCGCTACACCACTCTCATCCACACAATCCACACTTCAAAATGAACTCACAAACCTTTATTTATACAAGACATCAACTTAGGAATAATCATCTAAGTCGGCAATCAACCATAAGAATATCCGTAAGATGAATAACACATCCGGTCAGCCACCACAAGAACATTCGCAGGATGAACAACTCATCCGGTTGGCTAGTCGGAACAAGAACTTCATCCGGAAGAATATCTTCAATTCCTGGCTCTACTATCAATGCGGATCAACAACACAACCTCAACATGATCCAAGAACCTTCACAATCCTACCTGAATGACCAGGTACATCCGCACTTTCCCTACGTACTGGAATCTCTTCTCTTCCTGATCCAGAACTTCAAGAACACAGTCTGTCACCACTGTCACAATGCAAAAGGTACTTCTGGACCTCCAAATCATACACAGCTCGAGATGACACATCACAAGGACATCCCAAACACTCCTTCCAATCCGCAGATTAGGATTATACAATTTTGGACCTCACCGGACCTTTCTGTGATCCTCTGTCACCTCTGAACACTTGCCAGAACTGGTTCCACACTGACAGCCACAACTCCTTCCGATCTTCATGTGGACCTTTGAAATCTTAACTGAAGCATCTCAAGACTCATATCTACAAACCCTTTAATCCGCATCCTCCGGTTCACATCCTATATAATACATTTGTCTTCTTCTCATCACTGTTCTTCACTGTTCCTGACTGAGGCTAATTTTCTCAATATCCTCAGCACACTGATCATCGAATCCTTCTTGTTAATGCAATATGAGTATGTTGACATCAATGACAACACTGGTTCACCTCATACTTGCAACAGACACCACTATCATATTTCAAGAAAAATATGGAGGAGGTTGCACACCTACACCCTCTTTAAATCAAAATACTCATGGCTACTTTATATTGATTTAAAAATAATGTTACTATTAATGACACTATCCCAATGTATGAAGTAGACATAGACTTAGTAGCACATAAGCCCAAGCTATGTTTCCCATCTTAGAAGTCTAGTCCCACATACATTTACTAGCTAGCAATAGGAAATTGATGATAGCCTATTGCATCAACAAACTTCTTACTACCCAATTCACTTAACATTTAAGGCCTTAATGGAGAAGTGACATCAATAAAGGATAACTAGTGGAACCCATAATACACTATTAATCCATCCTTTTCCTACTTATTTCCAACTATAATGACAAAACAAGCATCATATACTACTTGTGGTTATCACTTTAAAGGGCATAAGAAGTCAATCTTTCCAATGTATTAGAACAATCTAGTGCTTCTAACTAGAATTATACATATGTTGATAAGTTTCTTTCACAACACATTGAACCTATTAAGTGGATGGACCCCTACATATATCTCTTGCATGTCACTAGTGAAAGTTGTCCAAGCTAGGTGGGTATCTCCTAACATCTATCACCTACATGCTATTGGTAGAAGTTAGATAGCCCTATGATATGACTAATCACTCCTACTCGCAAAGTACACTCCCTAACTTCTATCATGTTGAAGCAACAATAACCTTATCTATGAAAAGGTCATAGGTTTTACTATTTTAGTGATCACCTTGAGAGGAGAAGGATAATCTACATTTTAAAGGGTGTTGCAACCCTCTAACTATTCCCTCATAATCCCTTAGATCATCCCTATGTTTGTTTTCCTAGGAGATGGATCCTCTATATATCTTAAAGTTTAGGTTTAATGTGAATTTTTTTGATAACTTGGAACTTAATCAAGTTATTCTTCAAGTTTAAATAGCCTAGGGTAGTCAACTAAAACATAAACAACCTAGACAGTTCACTTCCTACCCATAATCCTCAATGTTATAAGACTTTGGTTTGCTAATTAAGTAAGAATACATTAATCCATACTCATGCATAAGTATTTAAAATCATACAATCAATATTCATTGATACTTATTCAAATCTTGGATTGTAACATATGAATCTTAATATAGGGGAAACACTAGGTAAGTAGTTATCCAACATTATTTTTCAATATTAGTTCATAATGCTAGTTTGAGGTAAACTTGCGTAATCATTTGTCTCTATTCAAGTTGTTCTATGGGTTCCTATGCCTTACACTAACTGATTGAGACTTTATCATTGTACTTTAAATGTTAACATTAACTTGATCATATTAACTACATTATAGCTTTGGGAGTGGTCTACATGGATAATATTATTTTATGTCATGACTAACTCATAAAAAGTGTTATACCCAAAATTTTCTTATATTAATCTAAGATTCATATATGTCCTTATGTAAATTTAATAATATATGAACATTTTATTTTATTCTATTAATCACATTTTATTGTGCCTCACATTATCCCATCAAATATATTATTATGAAACCATAAGCCATATGTCATATTAAATAAATCTTAATCTAATTCATATTATAACTTGAGATCCTTAACCCACTAAAGATTTTTAACCTAAAACTCTATGCCACCATATTCGACAAAATCTTAAGGTAAGGATATAATAATCTCATTGACCTAAGAATGTACATGTTATCTTCCACTTTACCTACTTGGGAGTCCAAGCACTCAAAAATTCAAAATAATTGAACCCCTAAGAATTGACCCACAATCACATCAAGATGACAAGATTTGGATAGAATAAAATCCCCAATGCTTATAGATTTATTCTAAAACTTCATTTGTGTAATCAACATTCCCAAACATTTATTTAACTATGAATCAACATGGTTTCAATCCAAAACAAGATTAAGACTTCAACAAGGTATAGTGTCATAAATTGTTACTGCCTAAAATTTCACACTAGGTTTAGCACTTCGTTTAGCATATATGTTTGTCTCTACTTGGTGAAACCTGATGTGTGCACATTTTAGTACTTTTCTAAGAGACAAGGCTAAGTACTTGGACATCTAGCATTTCAAGAGCCCAAATCACTAGGATACTAGTGCCTAGCACTAGAGTCCTACTAGTTTGGTCCCGAAAGATCTTATTTGAATGTCGGCCTTGTTTTCTTATGTGATGCACCTTGTCAGTCTCAACTTAATTGGGCCCTCAAAAAGTACTTGGGATTCATATATAAACAACCCTCTCTAACTCATTTGCACAAACAAGACTCCTCTTGGTATAGGAGAATCCCAAGTTGAAGAGAAATCTTGCATCAATCAAAAAAATATATTTTCTTTCTTTTCTTTTCTTTTATTTCAGTTGTAGTTCGGTGATTTACAATTCAACATTTTCTATTGCATTTTACCGCATCTTCATACTAGACCTTGTGGAGTAGGATTGAGCTTCTATGCCATGTCATCTACATCATACTCAGATTTTAGGAGATTTAGATTTGTCTATAGAGAGTTATCGCTACCAAAAGTTCATTAGCTTTCATAGAATAGGGCATTCATTGAGTTAGCATGAGAATAGAAGGTTTGTGGAGCACTTCCGTGACTTCAGGAGCCAAAGGGAACATATCACAAGGCTAATAAGGATTAGATAGACCTTCCCTAAGGTCTGCACCATGTTTCATTCATTTGCAGAGCAATACCATGAGTTGTAGGCCAACCTACATGTTTTCTACACGTTTCATCATTCATTGGAGTTTGTAACCTCTTGAGGCTGATGTGGAGGATCATTTAATCTTGAGGATAATATATATACATCTCTTAGATGCATTAGGAAGTGAGTTGCCTAATATGATAAGATATATAGTTAGATTCTTTCTGAAAGGCACTTCAATGCCATATCTTTCATGAATGTTGTAACCTGAAAGGAAGGCCTATGAGCCCTTTGATTGTAGCCCACATGTTGCCAGCATATAAGCATTGTGATTATGTGATATATTGAGCATATGAATCTTCTATTACATTTTTTATTGTGTTGTTTCCATTGTGTTTACTCTAGATGCATGGTTGGACAGTCCCCTCTTATGATCCTCCATCCATGACTATACCAATTGGTATCAGAGTGAATTTTGTGAATCATTTGGGAGTAAAAGCATTCCAGAAGATCTTGTGGTGAACAGATCGCCGACCTGAGGTAGTCTACTTGTGTTTGTCAACATAGCACTGATTGTGAGGTAGTTGCTACCTTGTTGTCAGATCACCAAATTGAGGCAATTACACTAGATCCTAGGAAGAGATGTCACCAAGGAGGATGCCTGATGTGAGATCAAGGTTTAGGGGCCTTACCAAGTGGCTAAACCAACCAGTAAAAATGATTAACTCACAACAACAAAATAGATGATTCTTTATTCATATGTAATAAGAGTATTACAACATGAGTGTAATGGGCTACAAACATGCTCTGGCCTAAGCCTTACAATCATTCTAATAGTTAGATCAATCTAACCCTAGCTTTCCTATGAAAACCAAGAAAAACCTAGAAAAACCCAAAAAATATTTCTAGCCGAAGCCAAAAACTCACTATGGAGAAGTCTTCCACTTTCAGTGTGAAATTCCCCTATTTATAAGCATTTGAGGTGGCCACCACACTCATCACGTGCATAGGACACTTGTCAACCATTAAATGACTTTTTGATCATTGTACAAGTGGTTAAAAACTATTTTTGTCACTTTTCAAGTGCTTCTGAGTGAAAAAGTAGGAAAAAGTGCCCTCATTGGACATCGCAGGAAAGAGTACCCTCACTGGACATTGTGGGGAAAAGTGCCCTCATTGGACATTGTGGGAAAAAATACCTTCACTAGACATTGCAGGGAAAACTGGCTTCACTAGATATTGCGGGGAAAACTGCCTGTACTAGACATTGTGAGGAAAACTGCCTTCACTGGACATATCTTATGACATACAAAAGTGTCGCTTATCCTATGACAAACTAAAGTTCCGCCTAAGCACAACTTGCTTAATTTTTCTTAGAATCTTGCACAACTTGGAATTTTGGACACCCATTTGGCTTTTTAACAAGATCATGTCATCACTTGGATTTTCATCTCTTGGATTTTTGCGGGATTTCAAGGGTCATCTACGTATTCCATATCCTATAGAGACTAAAAGTTCCACTTTTGCATAACTTATCCAATTTAGCTTAGATCTTCACCAAAATTGAAATGTGAGCACCCATTTGGATCTTCTTCAAGATTAGGTCAACACTTGGCCAAGAATCATTAGAAAATTCTCCATACATTTGATCATCAGCTCCTGCAACAAAACAAGAAGGAAAACAAACAAGAAAGAAAGAAAAGAAATCTTTTTGGTTGATGAGGATTGCTTGTGGAACCAGATGCTCCTACATCAGACACATCGGGTAACTGAAATGTTTCATGAGTTGAAAACTCATGAACATTTTGGCAAGTCTAGAACCAGAATCCCAAACTTGACTAGTTATACAACACTCAGTCAAGAAGCTTCATTTGCAGCTTTGTTCTTCCATCAGACCAGATACTCCATGTAGTCTTTTCCTCTAGTCTTCTTAGCCACTCAAGAGTCAATCACATTATCTACTTCTTCCATCTTCTTTTTAGGTAACTGATCTAACCATCCTTGTGAATAAGGAAAATATGAGTGTGTACCCACTTGTAAATGTGTCTCTCCATGGAACTTGTATAGATCAACAACATTGAAAATAGAAGATATGTCTATCCCTACTGGTAATTCAATCTCATAGGCATTGGATGAGATCTTCCTCAACACCTTGCACAAGTCTATCTTCTTAAACTTCAACTTATTGTATATTACTTGTGGAAACCTTTCTTTCCTCAAATGTTCCAAAACTAAGTCAACTACCTGAAACTCATGTTCCCTCCTCCTTTGCACATCAGCATATCGCTTGTATTTGTTGGAACTTTTCTCTAACTTTTCCTTCACTTCCTTGTGAACCTCATGAGTGTATTCTACAAAATCTTCCACCATAGCACTTTTCCTATTCAAATCTGTACTATCTCTCAACTCATCAACACCTCTTGGGTTGTACCCACAAACTATTTGGAACAGGCTCTTTACTGTACTTCAGTTCACTGAATTATTGTAAGCAAATTTGTCTTGTGCCAAGATAAGATCCCATTGATGTGGTTCGTCTCCCACCAAACATCTTAATAAGTTTCCCAAACTTCTATTCACAACCTTAATTTGTCCATCAGTTTGGGGATGATAGACTAAAATGAATCCTAATTCAGTGCCCATCCTCTTCCATAATTTATGCCAAAAGTGGCCAACAAACTTTGTGTCCCTATCAGAGACTATGCTCTTAGACAGTCCATGCAACCTGACTACCTCTTTGAAAAATAATGTAGCTATGTGGGATGCATCACTAGTTTTTTGACATGGTATGAAATGAAGCATCTTTAAAAATCTATCCACTACAACAAAAATGGAATCATTACCTCTCTATTTTCAAGGCAATCCAAAAACAAAATCCATACTTAGATGCTCCCACGATCTCTCTAGTATAGGCAATACATGATATAGTCCTGTGTTTTGTCATCCTCCTTTAGCATGCTGGCAAATCCTATACCCTTGTACCAGTCTCTTCACATCTGTACTCATCCTAGCCAAAAATAACCTTCACTTAGCTATGACATTGTCTTATCTATGCTAAAATGTCTACTCAAGCCTCCACTATGCTTTTCTCTGATTAGATTCTCTCTCATTGATGCTCTAGGTATACACAATTTTTGTCCTTTCAACAACAAGCCATCTTGGATGAAATACTCCAACCATTGTGTCTTATCTCCCTCCACTAGACTTCTACTAACTATCCATGCTTCCTTAAAATTAGGATCATCAGGATACAAATCCTTCATTACATCAAAGCCAACAACATTGAACCTTAACTCATTCATAGATAAACACCTTCTGCTAAGTGCATCTGCTACCCTGTTTGACTTACCACTCTTATGTTTCAAGACAAAAGAATAACTTTGCAAGAAATCCACCCATTTCATATGCCTTTGGTTTAACTTACCTTGACTTTTGATGTACTACAAGGCATGATGGTCTATGTACAATACAAACTCATTTGACAGCAAGTAATGCCTCCACTTCTTTAAGGCCTACACTATAGCATAGAATTCTTGGTCATAAACTGAGTATTTCCTCTTTGCTTCATTTAGTTTCTCACTAAAGTAGGCAATGGGTCTACCTTTTTGACTTAACACTCCCCCAATTACACTACCACTAGCATCATAATCTACTTGAAAGACTTTGCCAAAGTTTGGCAATGCCAACACTGGCTGCTCTGTCGCCTCCTTCTTCAACAATTGAAAGCTCTTTTCTGCTGCAGCTATCCATTGGAACTCTTTCCTAATACCCTTCATTTTCTCATTGATTGGTGCACATATTCCACTAAAATTTCTGATGAACTTCCTATAGAAGCTCGTCAAGCCATGAAAACTTTTGGCCTCAAACATGTTTCTGAGTGAAAGCCAATCCACTATTGCCTTAACCTTCACAGAATCAATCTTCAACCCTTCTTCAAACACTACAAAACCTAGATATGCTAATTCCCTCTACATAAAACTACATTTATCCATGTTTACCAGAAAATTTTCTTCTTTTAACCTCTATAAAATTGCCTTAAGGTGCAATAGGTGTTCCTCGTTTGTTTTAATAAAAATCAGAATGTCATCCAAATAAACTATAATAAATTTTCCAAGGAAGGGCTTCATTACCTCATTCATCAATCTCATAAAGGTGCTAGGTGCATTTTTCAACCCAAATGGCATAACTAGCCACTCATACAATCCATCCTTGGTCTTGAATGCTATCTTCCATTCATCCCCTTTCTCTAATTTTGATTTGGTGGTATCCAGTCTTCAAATCAATCTTGTTGAAGTACTTTTCTCCACTCAAACAATCCATCAAGTCATCCATACAAGGCAATGGAAACCTATACTTAATGGTTATCTTATTTATAGCCCTTGGATCAATGCACATTCGCCATTTCCCACCTTTCTTAGGTGCCAATACAATAGGTACATAACATGGACTAAGGCTCTTTCTAATCAGCCCTTTATCCAATAGCTCTTGCACTTGTCAATTCACCTCTTCATTTTCCATAGGTGTCATTTTATATGGTGCCTTATTTGGTAGGCTTGCACCCAGTATCAAGTCCACGCAGTGACTTATGCTTCTAGTTGGAGGTAATCCATCAAGTAAGTCCTTCATTAGAATGTTTTTGAATTCCTTTATAATTTCTTGGACTTATGTGGGAACTTCTACCCCTTTCTCTACTGTCATTATTTATGCAACTTGGGGTAGGAAGGCATTACCTTCTCCTTTCTAATTTCTTTGAGGAACTATTTTCTAGTCACTAGACAAACCCTATTGGTTTTCTTAACTTCCCTGTCTTTATCCTTCAAAGGATTCAACACATACTCAACCCCATCCTTCTTGGTTTTAATGCAATTACTCCTACCATCATGAATGGCCCACCTATCATATTGCCAAGGTCTACCTAATAGAATGTGGCATGCATCCATTGGCATAACATCACACATTATCTCATCTTTGTAATTACCAATGTTAAATTTAACAAGTCATTGTTCACTTACCAATAACTAATGTCCCTTTTGCAGTCAAGAAACCTTGTAGGGAGTTGGGTGTTTCAACCTCTTCAATTTTATCTTCTCCACCATCTCTTCTAACACTAAGTTGTTAATGCTCCCATTGTTCACAGTGACTTTGTAGCATTTTCCTCCCAAATTACATCTAGTTCTAAACAAATTCCTTCATTGTTCTGGTTCCTCTTGTACCTTTTCTAGTGTTAGAAGAACTTTCCTCATCATCAAGGATTCTCCATCCTTGAGTTTTTCTCTAAACTTTGGGGAGGGTACACTTGCCACACTCTCCTCCTTAGCTTGTTCTATATGGACTCTAGTCTCTTTTCCTTTGCCACTGCTCTATTGTACTTGGGGACATTCAAATGCCCTATGTCCAATCTATCCACACTAGAAGCAAGTTCCACTAAATCCTCTACCTCTTCCTCTTCCAAAATTTCCTCTACCTCGAGAGTAATCACCCCTTCCTCTACCTCCTTGGGTACTGGTTTAAGAAGAACTTGTTTCTCCTTACTTATCCTGAGAGCCATGTTCAAGATTTGACTACCCTCTTCCTTTGGAGGATTTACCTCTTCCCCTAGAGCCATTCTACCTTCCAGAGATCTTTTCTTCTGCCTTCAATGCAAATTGATAGGCTTCTTCTATGTTGGTAATTTTGACTATGCTAATTTCATCTTGGATAGAATAATGCAAACCATTTACATACCTAGAGATCTTCTTAGCATCATCTTCAATGTGACAAGCCCTGATGTTCAATCTGTAAAAATCTTTGGTATAGTCTTGCACACTTTTCTCCCTCTGCTTGAGGTTCTATAGCATCTTAAACATGGTGATATGATGGTCTGCAGGAAGAAATTTTTCCTTCAACTTGGTTAACATCCTCTCCCAGGTTTTAATCTTTTCCTTTCCTTTTCTCTATCTCTCAACTTGCACATGATCCCACCACAGAGATGCATGTCCCTTCATCTTTGTAGCTGCATGTTTTACCCTCTTAAGGTCTTCAATAGATTCCAACTCAAAATACTTCTCCATTTTTGAAATCCAGTCTATTAACTCATCTGGTTTCAGACTACCACTATAACTAGGTAACTCTACACAGGGTTTACTGGCAATCTTTGTCATTGCACTCAGAAACCTCCTTTCATATCCCTCTTCTCCTTCTCTTGCTTCCTCTTCATTGACTGCTTCCTCATTATCACTCACATCCTCTACAGGTACTCCTTTGTGTTGTGTTCTTTCCATTGCATCCAGCCTAGCTATGATGTCTCTCAACATCTCTACCAATGCTACATCTCTAGCTCTTGGAGCAACTCCTCTTCTTCCTCTTGCTCGGTGTGCCATGTCTATAGACCCTCTATAGTTGCAGGTCTTTCTCTATACTCTACCTAAAACAATCTCCTTAGGGTCCCTTACACAACAATCCCACAGCCACAAGGAATTACAAACCTAAGCTCTGATACCACTTGATTCAAATCAAGGTTCATGGGCCTTATCAAGCGGCTAAACCAAGCAGCAAAAATCACTGGTAGAATTTTAGCAAATAAATGACTATGTGACTAAAACTTTTAGTCACAACTAAAAATGACTAAATTCTACTAATTTTTTGCAACACGGCTATAAATGACCAATTTGATCATCGGGTAAAATCACAGCTATAAATGACTAAATAATTAGTCACACAAATAAGAGGTACTTTTACCCTTACAAACTAAAAACCCAGGAAAATGAAATCCAAATTTAAGATTTTCTCATGTCACAAAAAAGGGACTAGGTAGAGAGTCAAAATGTTATTTTTCTTTATACAATAAAAGGGACACATGAAAATCTAAAGTAGGAAAGGGAACAAGAAGAGGGCAAGTTCAATAGTTTTGGTATACAGTCTGTGTGTTACTTAGTGAAGAAGCATTTGCAGGTAGCAAAAAGGGAAGAGGGTTTTCAGTGGTTGTGTGATGGAGTGTGTGTTTGGACTGGTTGGGGATGGGTTTTCTCTGGTTGTGGCCTATATGTCTGTCATGCAAAGCATTGTAGTGTAGAAGATGTCTAAGGACAAAATAATGCTCCTTGATTCTCACAAGTTCATGGGTGTCAGTGGAGAGGGTGGAGATAGGTACACATTCATTGAACTTTAAAAAATACTATAATTCTTTTCATTTTTTTGGTTTCTAGGGTTTTGTTTGTACATGTGATTAGTAACCGTATTTCTAACTGTGATTTACAGAGTGCAATTCATGGAATACATTCAGAAGAATGTTCATCTTTATCAATTTTGCAATGGCATTCTGATATTTGGTTTTGTTTGTATTCCATATTCCATAAATTTCCCTTGTGCAATAACATCTGGCTTATATCCCACAAGACCCAGGCTTCTTTTTGAAAAAAAAAAAAGAATAAATCACTTATTCATGTAAGTGTAATTACATATTTCCATGGGACTGTCCTAAGAGTAAAATTAGGAGCCCAAACCCTCTATTATAGATTATCATAGATTGCAATGACAATAAATAGAGAGTAATTTTTTTTCTCTCAATAGCTTCATCCATAAAGTACTTCATCCCACTACACTAATTTTTTTTTTCAAAACTGCTTTAATAGGATGTGAAATCTACAAATCCATTTAGAGAAGCCAATTAGCTCAAGCAGATAGGGAGAATGCAATGGCTCAAAGGGTCCACCTCAACTCTGAATTCACATTCTACTTGCTTTCCACCTCTATCAAGTTGTTTGATGGGCACTATTCTGCCATCAGGCAAGATGCTTCTGAACACTAACCCAAATCCTCCATTGCCAATAACATTAGCAAGGTTAAAATTGTTTGTAGCAAATTGAAGTTGTCTGTAAGTGAACACCTGGGCTTCTTTGTGTGTTATAACATAGATGGCAGGGATAGGAGGATTGATGTGATCTGATGATAAACTTTTCCTCAAATCTGGGCTACCGTTCTCACTGGTTTGCCTTGATATATTGCCATTACTGGGATTTTTTGAGGATCCATCAATTTTCCTTTCTATATGGCTTCTTCTACCTACATTTCTTCTTCTACAATGGTAGAATCCAAGCAATAATAATCCCAGAGAAACCAAGCTACAAACTATGGCTACTATTACAATAACCGCATGGCTTCTATGTGCTCCTCTATGTTGATCAGCATGCGGCTTACCCCATCATCTTAGTATGTTTCCAACAATTTGCATAGGCAATACTCAAATTGTTTTATTTTCTAATTTAATGTTTCTGTATGGATTGATTTTTATGGTATGAATTGAGCTCATAAGATTTGATTTATCAAGTTTGTGAGGTTTTCCATATTTTAGGGTTTTGATCAGTATCTTCTCACATTTTAGATTATTCAAGATTAGTTACATATTTGCACTTTGTGCTATTACTGTTCAACATTGGCCACATTTGTCCTCTAATCTGTGCTGCTAGAAATGAGAAATAGGAAATTAGATGGAATTGGTCATAAAACTCTGCCTATGATTAAGTCTTCAGGTTTTTGAACTTTCATGTTGCCTTTGTAACTTTTATTAAGTTGTAAACAAACACTGAAACCTTGTGTTAGTTCACCATTCTAGAATTCTAGATTTTTCTTACATTGTTGTAAATTTTACATCTTTATAATCAAACCCTAGAACCTCGCCTTGTTCTAGTTTTAAACTTTTTGGATTTGTTTGTAATCCTACATCCTTACATCAAAAACCTAAAACTTCGCTTACTAAAATCCTCTATGGAATTGTAAGCTTTCAAAGAACTCTTGTAATTGTTAGATCATTACATGAAAAGTTTGAAACTCCATCAAAGGCTAAGATCCAAACATTTTGGCCTTCTTTCTAATTATAAACTTAGATCAAAAGTTTGAAAGCCTTTCAAAGCATATTTTCAACTATTTTTCTCTAGTCTTTTCAAAACCAAGGGAATTTGGGACATATGTCATCTCCAGCCAAAATGAAATATGAATTTAAAGAGGTGGTTCCTCCTTTTAAGATCATCTCAGAACTTGCATAAATTTTAGATACAGATTTAGGCCATGTGAGCCTAGAAGAATTCCACAAAAGGATAGAGCAAATGAAGAAAACAAAGTGCATGGGTAGACACCTCGCAAAAAATGGTATCATACAAGTAGCTACCTTTCCCATTTGTGTTCAATCCTTGGAGCTTGTCATGACTTTTACAAACTTTTATATTCAAGATAATAGGGAAATTAGGAACTCTTCAAACCAAGTAGTCCTTTAGATCATGCTTGACTATATAGAGGAAATGTTAGAGATGGCCAAAGTTGATTTCAACACTCTTGTCTTCGAAGAAGTTATTGATGGGAAAGATCTCCATTTTCATAAAGAATGGAAAGAGACTTATAAATACAAGATTAAAAACTTAGGAGGAAAAGATAAATTCAAGGAGGCTTATGCTTTAGCCTGAAATACTTTAGATGATTTTTGTGAAATCATTGAAAACATTCCATGCAAATTTTATGGTGAAAACAATTCAATCAGCTCAATAGATGTCTTGAGAGAACAATTAGAAAAGGTCATAAAGGAGGAATCATCTAAAGAGTCAAAATTTAAGGCAGCATCAATTGGCAAGCTCATGAAACTAAAAGTCTTGTGTGAAGATTTTGATATGACATTGAATCAATACTACAAAGTACCTCATAAGATGCTAGATATTTACATAGCCAGAGATGCGTGCTATACGAGTCAGCCAATCACCATTGGCCTTTCTCACGATTCCGTCTTTGTCCATCGTTCCTAAGCTTAAGTTCCATACTGCAGACCACATTGCATGACTATCATGGTGTTGTGGGTTATACACCACACCATCGCAAGGCCATTCAATTGACCATCATGGGATGGTGGTATGTATACCACACTACCACAATGCCATTCCATTCAGCATCATGGGATGGTAGTATGTATATCGCACTACTGCAAGGCCATTCCATTAAAATCGTGGGATGATGGTATGTATACCACACTACCGCAAGGCCATTCCATTGACCATCATGGGACGGTAGTATGTATACTGCACTACCACAAGGCCATTCCATTGACCATCATGGGATGGCGGTTAACATCGCCAGCCCGCACCTCTCTTATTTGCACTCAGCGGTAATGCAGTAAACATTGTCAATAGACTATCAAAAGACTGCCGCGGGATGGTGGTTAACACCGCCAGCTTGCACCTCTCTTATTTGCACTCAACGGTACTACGATAAACATTGGATTTGATAAAAATGATGGGACTTTAGGGTTTGATAGACCTTATTAGGGTTAAATAGAGCTCTTAGGGTTTACAAAGACCTTGAAAATATTATGCAAACCTTCCTAGGTTATACATATCCCTAAAACTCTTGACAAACCTTCTTAGGGCTATAAAAACTTTGAACTCTTGAAATACCTCATGGTGATGGGGATCTTACCCCTTTATGCATTACCAACATTACCCATTATTTTTGGGAATGAAGATCATTTGGTGATTGATTTTTCTTCATTACTTCTCACTTAATAAGCTTTTGGTACAATATCCTACACTTTACCCTTCCACTATCTTTGATCCCTTTGTATGGTCACTCTCTGCCTAGTTGACATTTATTTCTCCATATGATGCCACAAGTACTCCAAAGATAATCAAATACACCAAATGCTTCACAAACCCTTCATAAAAGTTTGACAGACCTAGAAATGTTTGGTAGACCTTTTAATAGCTTCAAAGACTATTCATGCTCATCCAGTTGTTTCTCTAGGTAAATAATCTCCTTGTTGATGGTGAACTTTTAGTTGTATTTCACCTATTATGAAACCATACATACTTAAGTTTGTCATGCTATTCAAAGGTAAAATTCTAAATCCTAAATGAAACATTATGGGCGGATCTATAACTTATATAATTATTGAAAGATTGGAGTTAAATATAAGGCCTTAGTTGCTTTTGGTTTGTGTCTTTTGGTTGAATCGGTATCCAACAAAAGTAGTGCATGCTTGCTGAAGAAATGAAGTATTTTTTAAAAATTTAGGTCGTTTCTTTTGGGTTGAGTGCTTTTGTAGAGTTTGTAGCCCAACTCCTAGGCTAAAAGATTGAGTTTAGTAAAATTAAATCAAAATCTTATGGATTTGATTATTGGGTTGGGGATTGTATATATGTAGCTGAATCTAAGTCTTAATTGGGAGTTGGGCTTTACACCCACTAGTTGCATTTTATTAAAATTTTCTAAGGACTTTTTAGAAAAACCCATTTTAAAGATATCCTTTAATCATGGCATTTCATGATATCACATTTCTTTGAGGCATTTTTTGAAACAGTTCGCTTGCCTTGTCTATGCTTCCACATTTTCATGTATATCTAGTAGGGCACTTGTAACTAAAACATATGACAAAAAAATCCATGTTGTTATGCTTTGATGGATGTCCCTTCGTTATGATCCACAGGCACCAAAGGTTTAACTGGTATCTTCGTAATAATGTTTAGGGTGTCCTCAAGATAGCCAGTACGGGCACGAAGGTCAACCATGCACACCTAATGATCAACTATATATGTAATGCAATAAGGGTTATTGACGTGTGAAGTATGTGCAGCCCTCATCCACTAAACCTGCATGACTACATGCATCTAGAACACAAGCAAATCTTACAATGTCAGTGTTCCAGTGTGCTTCAATGTCAAATATTTGGTATTCAAAATCTGAATTCTAGGAAATTATATACATTAAATAGATAGATGGTTGTTTGGATAGTAAAATTAACTTTCTTATAAATTAACTAAAATATCTAGAAGGATTATTTTAATTAAAGAGGATTTTGTGGTTATTTTTGTAACAATGATTTTACAGTGTAGCTAGCTTTCTATTTTCATTCAAGATATAAGTCATCAAAGTCAAGCACATACCAAGAAGATGGTACTCTACTTCAAACCCTCAACCTCGCTTAGTTTAGTCTACTTACATGGGGATATTAAGGAAGTTGCTAAACAATTAATATATTTCATTTGTTGTTTGTGAAGGATAATCCTGTGAGATCCAATATGGCAATGGATCAATATCTGGTTTCTTAAGTAAAGATGATGTCACAGTTGGAAACATCAGGTTAGTAATTTCTGGATGTTAAGGCTTCCCAGTTGGATATCAAAGATCTTTTCTCATTAACTTAATTTGGAATTTATGTATAATTAATGGATTATTTCATTGTTTAGGTCTTTATTGAGACAACACATGAACCAGGGTTGACATTTTTTTTGAATCGGTAAGGATGCTTAGAGCATCATAATGTTGAGAATAAGGTAGACAACTGAGAGGGGGGGTGAATTAGTTGTCACAAAAAAATTTAACCTTTACTGTAACTTAAACTTCTTTACCACTTATTAACAAATGAATGATATAACCATGAAAATACGAATCAATAACACATGAGCAGAAACAAATCAACACACATAACACCAAGATTTTTACATGGAAACCCGATTAAGGGAAAAACCACAGTGGGGGTTAACCCACAAGAATTTATACTCTAATAAAAGCAATACAAATGGGGAAGGCACATACCTTCAGGGCGCACTACTCAGAGCTCACTGCTCCAAGAGGCTCACTACCTACAGAAATGATTACAAGAAGATTAAAGAATGTTTGAATTGAGAAATGACATCTACCAATGCAGAAATTTAGTTCTGGTTAAGCACAGAATACTGATCTTACACACTTCATCCTTACTCTGCCATGTTTCACTCTTCAGCCACAATCTAAGCTTAGATCTTCACCTTCATTGGCACTTACTCCATCATCACATCGTACACCCTCCAAAGCACTCAAATCCATCAGCTATATATATCTGCATCAAGAGATTCAATCAACTATAGTCAGCTTCAAGAAAACTTAGAACACATTTATTAAGAACTCTGCTCTGTTAGCTAAATTCATGCACAAACAAGAGCATGGACCAAAAACTTGTGTTCTCAAATCATCAATCATGTCAGCCAATACCACTGGTTATCACAAATTGCTTAACCAACAACTTTTCTTCATCCAGACCAAGATCAAATACTAGGTCAGCCTGTTCTTCTTCTGACTAACTAGAACCCGATACTCAAATGCTTATAACTTTTGAATCCTTCATCACTAGAGGCTAAATTCTTGGATTTATATAGTCCTAACAATCCTTATTACTCCCTCAGATCCACAACACACTGTGATTTACCACCAGAGAGATCCGGACCAAGATACTGGACCCTGTCACATGCTCTATTTCTGACTACCCGGACTTAGACAAATCTTCACTTTGACTTCTGATATGAATAAATTATGTAATGCAGATGTGTAAGATAGACTTAGTTGCCATCAATGACAACACCTATCATGCATACTAATGTATATTGCCAACAATCTCCCCCTTTGGCATTGATGGCAACACTTAGTGAAAAATGACTAAGTGTCAAAACAACTCCCCCTTACTATGTACACTTATGCTTTTCACTATTCTCCAGTGCTCCCCCTTTGTTGGATTCCTCATTTTTCACTGCTCTTCACTCCCCCTTTGACATCAATGGCAAAGGATAGACTTTTTGGATGTAACAATTTCATAATCTCACATTTCTCCACAATGGAGTGTATATGCAATACAAATTTATAGCCAGGAGTGAATATTGCCTTATGGTCCAGTAGTTCCAATTTTTGTAATTGAGCATCAAACTCGACAAAATCCACATACCAAAATTCACCAAAAATTTTATGTACATGGGCATATATATAAACAACCCTATGACTTATTTACATAAGTTTGAAGACATCACCAAAGACATTCCTCAACAATGCCAACTCATTGTCCCAACTCTTCTTCATGCTATTCAAAACTGAGATGTGACCACTGAATAAGAATGCTTGAGACTCTGCTTTTTGCAAGTCAGTAGGATCACTTGACTTAACAGCAGCTTGGGCTTCAATCAAAGCATTGAATATTGCTTCTAATTTGGGGGAAATTAGTCCCCAGAGCTCATTCATCCTTGCCTCAATTCTCTCCTCTTTTGTTAGTTTCTTTATTTCTTCAGTCAAGTTGATTGCCTAACACTCTTTGCTTGCCATAGATGCTATCACGGGATCAAAAGATTTGGATACACTTGATAGTTTTTTCTTAGACTCCTTTATTCTATCTTCAATATCCTCTATAACTTTAGGACAAGATAAGAAAAACTTATATACATTTCCTCCTTCTATAAGAGCATTTTGAATACTCTTTACACAAGTATCCAGCACAATTCTATCTACTCCAATCATCCCTTTTAGAGCATCAAATCTTTTATCATTGAATTCATTTTGAACCTTGACCTCTGCAGACTTCTCTAGAGATTCAAAATGAGAACTTACCAAGTTTATTAGACTTTTCAATTGGCTGGAGGGAGATGCTGAAGAATCCTTCTGAAAGGTGGGCATGATCTTCTCCAAGATTCCTGATGCCAAACCAAGTAGCTCACTATCTTCTATGTGAGACTTCAAAATATCTTCTCTGGCCTTAGCTTTTGCAAGAGAGGCCCACTTTATCTTCTGAACTGGTGAAAGACTGTCCAAATTGATTGGACCTTTCAACTCTTCTGCAACTAATTTATCATTTTCCAAAATTTCTTTCACTGCTTCTACAGTGTCTCTTGCCCAAGATGCTAATGTATCTATTTGATCCTTACCGGTATTGTCAACCAGATTGTCTTGCTTGGATTCTTCCTCAACCTTTGCAATCTCTTCTTCCTTTTCATTTTTGTCCTTGGTCTTTTCTACTTTTTGGTCCTTAGCTTCTTCTATTTCATGCTCTTTATTTTTCAATGAATCGTCTTCATCTATTTCAACATTCATCTCTCTATCTTCTTTGTCGGATTGATCCAGAGGAGTTTGAATACCTCCTGCATCATCAGTTTTATGTTCATCTTTTCATCTTCTTTGTTTATTGCTTCCTCTTCTAGAACATAGGAGTCATCTATCTTAGTTTGTTGCTCATCTCTCTACTTCTCTTCATCATTTAGAATTGATGCATCCTCAGTATCAACTGGTTCTTCTGTAACCACATAGAACTTGTTCTTGTCCAGTGCTTTCTTTAGAATCTATTTTGTTTCTTTAACAACTTCATCAATATCTCCAATCATCATCTTATTCATCCTTGTTTTGGTTTTGAAATCATTCTTGACCTCTTTAAAAATTTTATCTGCTTCTTTGTTGGAGATCACCATACACAAACTAGATAACATATGTTCCCTTATCTCCAAATCTTTAGCTTTAGCAACCTCTTTCCTCATTTCCAAAATGTTACTCAGACTCTTAGGAATTTCAAATAAAATTTCCACAAGAGCTCTATTGAATGTATTCAAGTATTTTACAGTGGCATCATCAAAAGTGTCATAGTATTTTATTATGGATTTCAGATTCCCATGAATTGTCATAGCATTCACAATTTCTTCTACAGACAAAGTGGATTTTCTAGCTTAGGTTTTAGTCTTTTACTTACCTTCATACTTCCAAAAGGCTTATCTTTTATAGCCTTTGAAGCTTCTACTTTCTTTGTCTTTATTTCTTTACTGCTTCATCTGATTTTGTTTCCTCATCATCTTTAATGCTCACATGTGTTCTCGATGCTTTAGTCTTCATTCTTTTACCATCTTTACCAGATGGTTTGTCTTCCAGTTTCTCTGTTCTAACAGGTTTTGTGTGAACAGAAGCAACATCAGAGCTTCTTGTTTTTCTAGGCTGGCTGGTGGAGACTTCTGGAGCACTTCCTTGTTTCTTATCCTACATCTCCTTCTCGGCTTTTTCTATCCTTTCTCTATTCTGCTTCACAACTTCCTTAGTTATACCAATGCTTTCAACATACATTTCCACTTGCTTTTGAACATTCCTCTTGATTTCAAGTTTTCTGAGCTCAACATGCAGTTTCAAACTGAGCTCCTCATATGTCCCAAATCTCTCCACAGAATCATCCTTGGGTTTTCTCAAGAGATGTTGAGCATACATATCCAAAATTTTCTCATCTACCTCATACCCCATGGGCATGATCCAAACAGTTCTAGGTTCTACTGCTTCCATTAAGCACTGATCAGTGTCCACCATGAAGAAGATCTCATTCTTGTATTTCTCAACAACTGATTTAGGAATTCTTTCCCTAGAATGCATTATACTCTAAAAATTCTTGACGTAACCCCAAATTGCAGTTTTCTATTCTTTAGAGTCACCAATGTTGTTCAAGTGCTCTCTTATATGTATATCAATAGGTTTATCATTTGTCCAACACATGTTTTTCTTCCCAAGCAACTCATTCATGAAATAGAAGAATAAACACAAGACCAGTGTACCATATTTGAAGGTGTTCTTTTTATCCTTCTTAACTTTATCTAAATTTTCCAGCAACTGGTTCTGTAGAAACTCACATAAGTCATAATTTGCATTTTCCTTTAACATTTTGTATGTAGCATATATGGTCGTTCTGGAAATAGAGTTCTCCCTGCTAGAGTGATAAATCTTGTATCCAATCACCATTGAAGCAAATTTGACATCCGGATCAATAATGTCATTGATAGTCATTGCCCATTTGTCAAACTTGGCACCAGTTGCATCAGTTACGGTCTGGTTCTTTACAGATTTCAGCATGGGTAAACCACCGGTTGAATTTAAGCTAGTTACAACTCTGATAGCATACTTTGTAATCTTGAATGGTTTCAACAGCCATTAAACTCATCATGCATTCAGCTCAGCACATACCAGACCCACTCATCTTCATCAAAGGACGGAAACCCTATAATCTGAATGAAATGTTTATCATGCAATGCCTTATACTCAGGTTTAAGACTGTGAATTTCATCCCTTAGATGATTCTTGAACAAATCTACAAACCTTGAGTCCCCAAATTCATCTATTCTCGCATGAATATATGCCCTAATATCTTCAACATGTAATACACCATACAAAACATTTGAAAAGGCACCTAACGGGTCGACTTCTACTAATTTGTGTGGATGCTTCTTGAATTTGGGTCAGGGCCTTTCAGTGATATCAACAACAAGAGGAGTAGCCATCTCAAAAGATTACAGCTTCAAAGCTTCACAGAAAATACCTTTTTCTTCCACAGAATTAGGGTTAACTGATGAATTCGCCGGTCACACTTCAAATCCTTGAAAACTTAGCTCATCTGTTCTTCTACTCACTCTCTTCAAATGCAAAGTGATCCAAATGATTGAATGAATGAATTTTTATCCTCTGCAAAACCTAATTTGTCATTGTAATAAATTCTCTGCCCCAATACATCTGATTACACTATTTCTGCATGCAGTCAATCTTCATTTGCTCCGCAATCAATCACATTTGCTTCTTTTCTTCCAGAATTTACTTCAACAGGTCTGTAATAAGCTTCTCTATCTTCATTCATTGTGCCAAATTCAGGCACCCACTTACTAGCTGGGGGAATTTGATTTTCAATGCAGCTCCCCTTGAGCCAGAGCTTCCACTTCAATTCCCAGAGGAATTATCAACACTAAATTCCGGTCCGGACCCATCACCTTCATTCTTTACATCTTTCTTCACCCATGTTTTATTCATTTCTTTCTGAATCTCATTCACATCTACTTTACCCTTGCCTTTATCTTGTCCCTACAATTTTTGGTTTCTGTTTACTAGACCTTTTCTATCATCATTCCTACTTCTGTAGAATCTTGTAACATGACCGAATCTATTGCAATTGAAGCACACAACATTTCTTTTCTTATTTACTTGATTTCCTCTTGACCTACACTGATTAGCCATGTGTCCAAATCTATTGCATACAAAATAGTAGCCATTGAAAGAATTGACATTTCTTTTGTTGTTAGAGTAGTTCATCATACTTTTGCATTCATTGGTTCTATGACCATACCTTTTACAATTGAAGTATTGACTGGAGAAAGATGGACCATTTTGATTCACTCTACTTCTATACTGAGTAGCTCTATGACCAAATTTATTGCAACTAAAACAATTTCCATTGAAAGATGGATACCTTTGAGCATTAGGTTGTCTTACCAAAGGTCTTCTAGGTCTGTTTCTTTAATTCCTTGGTTTAGGATTTCTTTGACTGGATCCAAATCTTTCACCTTTCTCATATCCTAGACCATGCTTATCATCTGCCATCTTTTGACTATCAAGTAGCACCTCAAGTTTAGCTGAGCTTATCTTGAACTTCTCCTTGTATTCATTTGCAACTTCTAGATCATGTTTGAGAATGAGAATTTGCCTTTCAATTTCTTCCTCATTGTCCCTGTTTTCATGTAGATCATACTCTAGATGGCCAATCCAATCTGCAACATTCTTTAGTTCTTTCTTTCAGAGATTGATTCAGTTTTTATTCAGTCTTCTTCCTTTCTTCAATTTCTTTGGTTAGCCTCATTACCTTGGATTCCATCTCATCTTTTAGAACTACTTCTTTTACAAACTTCTCACATTCCTTTGTCTTCTCTTTCAGGGCCTCATCCATGTCATTGTCTTCATTCTAATTTGTTAGATGAAGAAGTAGCTCCTTTCTTTTTTCATTAGATTTGCTCAATTTTTCTTTTAAGGTTTCAATGAAATCTTCAATATCTTTAAGGTTCTCTTGCAGATCTTTGATTTCTACTCTAGACAGGTCAAGATCATTTAAGGCTATTTGTAGTCATTGATTGTTACCATCAGAATGCCTAAAAGAACCCATTGAAAACACCTTCCCAGATCTTCCTCAAGTTGTTAAACTTCTTTTAAGGAACCAAGCTCTAATACCAATTGTTGAGAATAGGGTAGACAACTGAGAGGGGGGTGAATCAGTTGTCACAAAAACTTTTAACCTTTACTATAACTTAAACTTCTTTACCACTTATTAACAGATGAATGATATAACGATGAAAGCACGAATCAATAACACATGAGTAGAAACAAATCAACACACATAAGAACAAGATTTTTATGTGGAAACCCGGTTAAGGTAAAAACCATGGTGGGGGTTAACCCACAACAATTTATACTTTGTTAAAAGTATTACAAATGGGGAAGGCACATGCTTTCAGGGTGCACTGCCCAGAGCTCACTGCTCCAAGAGGTTCACTACCTACAGAAATGATTACAAGAAGATTACATAATGTTTGAACTAAGAAATGACATCTACCATTTCAAAAATTCAATTCTAGTTAAGCACGGAATACTGATCTTACATACTTCATCCTTACTCTGCCCTATTTCACTCTTCAACCATAATCTGAGCTTAGATCTTCACCTTCACACTTCTTTTTGCCCTTTTCACACTTACTCCATCATCACATCACACACACCCTCCAAAACACTTGAATCCATCAGCTATATATATCTGCATCAAGAGCTTCAATCAACTGTAGTCGGCTTCAAGAAAACTTAGAACATTTATTAAGTACTCTACTCTATCAGCTGAATCCATGCACAAACAAGAGCATGGACCAAAAACTTGTGTTCTCAAATCATCAATCATGTTAGCCAATACCACTGGTTATCACAAATTGCTTAACCAACAACTTTTCTTCATCCGAACCAAGATCAAATACTAGGTCAGCCTATTCTTCTTCTGACTATACTGACTAACTAGAACCTGATACTCAGATGCTTATAACTTTTGAATCCTTCATCATCGAAGGCTAAATTCCTGGATTTAGATAGTCCTGACAATCCTTATTACTCCATCAGATTTGCAGCACACTATGATTTACCACTAGAGAGATCCAGACCAAGATACTGGACCATGTCATATGCTCTATTTTTGACTACTCAGACTTAGACAAATCTTCACTTTTTTCACTTTGACTTCCGGTATGAACAAATTTTGTAATGTGGATTGGTAAGATAGACTTAGTTGCCATCAATGACAACACTTGTCATACATAGTAGTGTCTCTTGCCAACACATAATATATTTGTATTAATAAAAACATTTTTACAAATTACAAAAAAGGCAACATAACAGAGCATAATGTGTAAGTGCTTCTGGAAACAAATGTGTATGTTTAACTAAGATCCTTGAACAGAGTTACAGATCTAAAATGCCCTTTTTAGCCAAAAAAGGAAAACAAAGTTACAGCGAAGCCAAAAACTTAAAACAAATAGAGTGGTTCACATGTTGTCCATATTTAAATCCGCAACCCTAAAGCCATGAACCCCCACTTGGATTCTCTGCAAAAATGACTGTGTCAACATCATTGGTAAAGGAAACTACCGGTGGTTGGAAATTTGACAAGAAGCTCCATGCATTGAATACTTCCTCTATCCTTTCCCTCTTGGACCTTCCAAATGCAGAATTGTGAGCTTGCAGTGAATTATCAAAGAGCTCTCTGTTACCTGATTGCAAATTTGAAATCATCGCTCGATAAATATAGTTAAAACTGGGTTTATTAATGATATCTTCATAGAGAAACAGTCCCCCTACCAAGGCTGAGCCATCATGGAGATTATAAGTAGCAAAAGCTTTAAATAACTTGACATCTAGGATTAGATAGTCATGAACAAAAATTGATGCTATCCTTTTAACCTTATCAACCTGATGAAATAAGTCCATCGCATTTGAGATAAAATGAGATACCAGATGTGAAGCATAACATACCCTAGATTGCAGTAGAAAATCTCTATCACATACATCTATCAAAGGATACTCCACCTCTTCATCGAGCAGTTTGAAGGCCCTAGCCATGAAATCTAAGTCGATGCTTTTGTGCATTGGTTGTTCCCATGGTTGAACAGGAAAATGAAGTTGACAATTGTGAGGATAGATAGACATTGCAGATACATAGCAAGAGCAAAATGAAGAGGCAAGAATGAAATAATGACACAGATACCATGGTCTCTTGCATAAAAAGAGGATCGCACATGCCAACATAATGAATTGAAGTCATTCAAGTTGGCGGGGAAATAAAACCAAGGTAGATGATATCCAAATGTGGAATATATTGCTCAACTCGCAACACTCCTCTTACAGAGCATTCAATGAATATAATCAAAGAGACATGTGCGAAGCGAACAATTAATGCCAGATGGAAATCTACATAGATTGTAAGCTTCAAAATGACTAATATACTACTAATTGATGTCAATTAATAATTAAATTGACTAAATATACTACCAATTGATAGAAATCAGTGAACAGTGAATAAATATGACTAAATATATGACTAGTCTTAAATCAATGAATAAAACTGACTAAATATACTACCAAATTAATCAGAATGATGATTAAAATTAATGACTAAATACACTACCAATGGACAAAAATTAATGAATAAAAATGACTAAATAAGTGACCAATTAACAACAATCAATGACTAAATTAACAACTAAATAAGTGACCAGATTACATCAATCAATGACTAAATCAACGACTAAATATACTACCAAATTGATCAATCAAAACAACCAATAAATGACTAAAAATGGTTTAGTGATCAATTTGGCCACGTTATAAATGACTGGCAATAAACTACTAATGGTCACGTGACCATGTTTGGTCATTTATAAGTAGTTTTTAGTAGTTTTTTTAGTAATATACTGCTCTTTTTCTACTAGTGAATGATTAACTCACAACAACAACACATATGATTCTTTATTCATATGCAACATGAGTATTACAACATGAGTGCAATGGGCTACAAACATGCCTTGGCCTAAGCCTTACAATCATTCCAATAGTTAGATCAATCTAACCCTAGCTTTCATGTGAAAACCAAAAAAACCCAGAAAAACCTAGAAATTTCTTCTAGTGGAAGTCAAAAACTCACTATGGAGAAGTCTTCCACTTTCAGTGTGAAATTCTCCTATTTATAGGCATTTGAGGTAGCCACCACACTCATCACGTGCATAGGACACTTGTCAACCATTAAATGGCTCTTGCATCGGTCGTACAGGTAGTTAAAAACTATTTTTATCACTTTTCGGGTGCTTCCAAGTGAAAAAGTGGAAAAGAGTGCCCTCACTAGACATTGCAGGAAAAAGTGCCCTCACTGGACATTGTGGGGAATAGTGCCCTCACTAGAAATTGCAGCAAAAACTACCTTCACTAGACATTGCAGGGAAAATTGCCTTCACTAGACATATCCTGTGACATACAAAAGTGTCACCTATCCTGTGATAGACTAAAGTTCCATCTAAGCATAACTTGCTCAATTTTGCTCAAAATCTTGTACAACTTGGAATTTGGACACCCATTTGGCTTTTTAACAAGATGATGTCATCACTTGATTTTTCATCTCTTGGATTTTTGTGGGATTCAAGGGTCATCTGCATATTCCATTTCCTATAAACACTGAAAGTCCCAATTTTGAATAAATTGTCTAATTTAGCTCAAATCTTCACCAAAATTGAAATGTGAGCATCCATTTGGATCTTCTTCAAGATCAAGTCAATGCTTGTCCAAGAATCCTTAGAAAAATCTCCAGACATTTTATCATCAACTCCTACAACAAAACAAGAAGGAAAACAAAGAAGCAAGAAAGCAAAGAAATTATTTTGATTGATGAGGATTGCTTGTGGACCTGGATGCTCCTACATCAATGCCTTCTATGGTCAATGTTGCTAGAAGAATGGAAGAGATGATGGGGACAATGAAAATTAGATTGGATGTTGTAGAAGAAGATAGAAGAAGAGGACAAAACCCTAGACATGAAGAAGAAAGTGATGATGATAAATTTCAAGTTGCTGACCAAAATGAAGAAGCTCTAGAAGAAGAAGAATCAAATCAAGTAAAGATGTTGAAGGCTATTTCTAATATGGGTAAGAGACCTAGTGTGAGGGGGAAAACAGGTTATATCAAATCAATGAAACATGAAACCCAAACATCTATGAAATATGAAGGAGAAAGAGATTAAAATAAACTAAAATACTTACAAAACTCTTTTACCTTTCGCCTTCCGTAGTTCGCCTATCTTCCTTTGATCTTGATTGTGAAGCCCTCAGAAGTTGTTGCTTGCTTGCTTGTTGAAGATGACAAAGTAAGAATGGCTTGGATACTTGTGTATTTGAAGGTGAGCTTTAAATACAGAAATGGAGTATGAGATGAGAATGCTTAAAAGAGTGGGGGTGCCAAAGGTGCACCGATATCTTTGCAGCATAAGTTTACACAAAATCTAGATTTTGAAATGAAGAGAAGAAGTTTGTATTATAGAAGAGAGTGAGGGAAGATCAATGGTTGAGAAGAAAAGAAGAGATCAATGGAGGAGTCCTGTTGAGGAACGTGCAACCAACAGAAGAAGGACACATGTCATTCCAAAAGCAGTTTAGTTGAGTTAACTCCTCTCTTGATGAGGATAAGATTTGATTTTCTTAAATTAGAATTTATTTTTCTAATTTAAGAGAAGATTTGCTTTAGAAGATGCTTTAGAAGTGATTTTTCTTTTGTAACTCAAAGTTTTGCTTTTGTGTGACAAGAGGAAAGTTGTTTTTGGAAGATAAGAATGATTTTTCAAAGAGATAAGAAAGCATAATTAAATAAAAGATTTATTTAATTATTTTTGTGGACATTTGAGAAGAATAAATAAAATATAGAAATATATTTTATTTTGTGAGGATTTTAGATTTTATTTAAATAAAATTTGCATTTTATTTAAATTTGGAAGAATAAGAGATCTTAATTAAATAATTAAAATTATTTAATTATTTTAGAAGAATGAAGTTGGTGTAAGTGATTTTAATTAATTAAATAAATGTGTTTATTTAATTAAATGGGAGGAAGTGAACCACATAAATAAATAAATTTATTTATTTATTGGTAGAAGCATACGAAGGATGAAATAAATATTTAAAATATTTATTTGAGCAGAGTAATGTCAATTTTAGGTGTATACACCTAGAATGGAAGTATCAAACTATACCAAAAAATTTAAACCCTGAGGAATTGATTAATTGGATAAATGACTTGGAGGAATACTTTGAGTATGAGGAAATTGAAGATCTGGAGAGAGTAAGATTCACAAAAACTAAGTTGAAAGGACATACTGCTATTTGGTGGAAATAAGTTCAATTGGATAGGAATAGGAAAGGAAAAGAGAAGACTATCAAATACAATTGGATGGTGACAAAGTTGAAGAATCAATTCATACCTATTGACTATGAGTTGGAATTGTTGAAGAGATTGCAAAACCTAAGGCAAAAGGAGAAATCTATGAAGGACTACACTGAAGAATTTCATGAGATGATCATAAGGATTTGATGTAGGAGCATCCTAGGTTGTAGAGCAATCTTGCATCAGCGAAAAACATTTGCATTCTTTCTTTTCTTTCATTTTTAGTTGAGTTTAGTCATTTGCAGTTTCATCATTTTGTACCGCATTTCACCGTATCTTCATATTAGAGCTCACGGAGAAGGACTTAGCATCTAGATATCATCATCTACATCATATCCAAATTTTAGATCATTTGGACTTGTCTGCTAAAAGTTATCGCTATTAGAAGATCATTAGCCTTCATAGAGCAGAGCATACAAATAGTCAGTTGAAGGAGAAAGTTTGCAGGGCACTTCCATGATTTTCAAAGCCTAATGAAACATCATACATGATACATATGGATTAGATAGACCTTCATTGAGGTTCGCACCAAGTTTCATCCATTTGTGAAGCATCACTAGTTATTTAAGGCAACCTACTTGTTACATCCTTCTTTGGAGTTTGTAACCTCTCTTGGCTAACATGAAGGATTTTAGGAGTTTGAAGATGGTATATATAGATCTCTTAGAGGCATTAGGAGGCAATTTATTAGTTTTTAGTTTTAGAATATAATTTAGAGTTCAATTTCCTTTCCGGAAGGCACTTCAATGCTATATCTTGCATATCGGTTGTAACCTGAAAAATAGGCCTATGAGCCCTTTGATTGTAGCTCACATGTTTCTAGCATATAAGCATTCTAAATATAAGATATGTTGAGGATTTGAATCTTCCATTCAATTCTATGATTATGTTGTTTTCGTTGTGTTTACTCTAGCTGCATGGTTTGGACAGTTCATTTCGTGAACCTTCCGACTGTGATTGCACCAGGATTAGACATAGTGAAGCAAGAAAGGAGAAAGTGGCAAGGTACATAAATGGATTAAGGATGAGCATTTAGGAAGAACTAAGTTTGGTGAGGACGACAACAATAGAAGAAGCATTGAAAGTTGAGGACAAGTTGAATAAGAGACATGAGCAAAGGCAGAGAGGTAGAGGAGAATATTTTCAAAGAGGTAGAACACATTCTGAAGGAGAAAGACCTTATGTGGAGCAAAACAAATAGAGTAACCCATATTAGAAAGAAGACAGAGATAACAATTCATACTGAAGAGATGATAGGAGTTTCTACCGCAATAGCAGAGGGAATCATAATTCTTACCGCAATGGATACCAGAGAGATGAAAGAGGAATTGACAAAATAATATTCAGAGGAACTTGTTTTAAGTGTGGAGGAGGACACAGAGCATTTGAATGTCATCAAGGAAGTACAAGAAAGAGGACAAAGAATAGTGCAAGAGTAGCGTATGCGGAGGAAGAACCAAATGGATCACCTATTCCAGTGGGAAAGTTGGAGAAAGGAGAGTCATTGGTCATGAGCAGAGCATTATTTCAAGTAGAGACAACTGAGGAGCCACTGCAAAGGAAAAGTTTTTTTCATAAAAGATCCAAATCATGAGGTAAATGTTTAAAGTGATCATTGATAATGGAAGTATAGATAATCTGGTTTTAGAAGAGATGGTGATGACGCTGAAACTGGTGAGATTTAAAAATCTAAAACCCTACTAGATAGCATGGATTCAAGATGAGAGCAAGGTACTGGTGAGTGAACAATGTCTTGTGAAATTTCATATAAGATCTTATGTTGATGAGGTATTGTGTAATATTATGCCGATAGATGTATATCATATATTATTGGGAAGACCATGGAAGAATGATAGAAAAGCTATACATGATGGGGGGAAGAATACATACACTATAACATTAGATGGGAAGAAACATATCTTGATACCTTTGGAAGATGAACCTAAGAGTGAAGTATGTGGGAATGTTAGAATCTATTTAGTGGTTGGAAGGAAATTTTTGGATGGACTGAGACATGAAAACATGTGTTTTGCTTTGATTCCTAAGAAGTGTGGAACCCTAAGTGCAGAAATTACCACTGCAAAGGAAGAAGAACCACCGCTAGAGGAGATAACTAAATTGTTGACAGAATACCAAGATATCATATCAGATAATGTGCTTGAAGGATTGCCACCAATCTGGAGTATTAACTTCATCATATGGATGTTGTATCGGGAGCTAGTTTACCTAACAAAGCAGCACACCGAATGACACCAACAAAAAATGCGGAGCTGAATAGACAAATACAAGAGCTATTAAGGAAAGGATTGATCAGAGAAAGTTTAAGCCCATGTGCGGTACCTACAGTACTAGGACCAAAGAAAGATGGAGAATGGAGGATGTGTACAGACTCTAGAGCAATGAATAAAATCATTTTTAAGTATAGATTCCCATTTCCAAGGATGGATGACATCATGGACTGTTTGAGTGGAGTAAAGTATTTCACAAAGATAGACTTCAAGACTGGATACCATTAGATCAGGATCAGAGAAGGAGATGAGTGGAAGACTGCATTCAAGACAAATGAGGGATTGTATGAGTGGTTAGTGATGCCTTTTGGATTAACTAATGCACCAAGTACTTTCATGAGGTTGATGAATGAGGTTTTGAAGAAATTCTTGGGCAAGTTTGTTATTGTATACTTGGATGATATTCTAAATTTTAGTAAGACAAAGGAGGAACATTTGTGGCATATTAGACAAGTATTGTAGAGGTTGAGAGAAGAAAAGTTGTTGATAAATATCAAGAAATGTAATTTCATGAAGGAAGATTTGGTCTATTTGGAATTTGTGATTTTTGTGGAAGGATTGAAGATGGACCCTGAGAAAGTTAGAGCAATTGTTGAGTGGACAACACCTATAAACATCAAAGAGGTAAGATCATTTCATGCATTATTATGTTTCTATTAGACATTCATAAAAAAATTCAGTACTGTATGCACACTAATGACAGAGACAATGAGGGGTGACAGAAAGGATTTTAAGTGGACATTTGAAGCACAAAAGAGTTTTGAATTGTTGAAGCAAAAGGTGACAGAACAACTAGTGTTAGCATTACTAAATTTTAACAAAGTATTTCAAGTTGATTATGATTCCAATGGAAATGTAATTGGAGTAGTGTTTAGTCAAGAAGGGAGACCAGTAGAATATTTCAGTGAGAAGTTGAATGATGCAAGGAGAAGATATTTAGTTTATGATTAGGACTTCTATGTCATAATTCAATCCTTGACTTGAAGTGGAGACATTACTTGTTGCCAAAAGAATTTGTGTTGTGCACTGATCATCAAGCTTTGCAATATTTGAACAGTCAAGGAAAGTTGAATCAAACACATATGATATGGGTAGAAGTCATGCAGAGTTACACCTTTGTATTGAAGCATAGGAGTGGGAAGTCAAACAAAGTTGCAGATGCATCGAGCAGAAGAAGGAATTTGCTGACAGAGATGAGGGTAGAAGTATTAGGTTTTTAGGAACTTAAGCATATGTATGAAGAGGATCTTGATTTTTGCAAAGGCATGGAAGGCATCTAAGGAACCTGTTGTTATAGATAGAAGTAAGTGGTTGGATTATTTCATTCAGGAGGATCTGTTGTTCAAAGGAAATTAATTGTGTATACCTAGGAGTTCAATGAGAGATAATTTGATCAAGGAGAAGCATACTAGTGGATTAGCAGGACATTTTGGGATTGACAAGACATCTTTGGTAAGTAAACATTACTTTTTGCCTCAGATATATAAGGATGTAAGGAAGTTTGTTCATAGTTGTAGAGTTTGTCAAGTTGCAAAAGGGTGTAGTCAGAATACTGGATTGTACAAAACTTTGACAGTACCGAAGAGACCTTGGGAAGATATAAGCATGGATTTCATATTGGGTTTACCAAGAACACAGAGGGGATATGATTCTATATTTGTAGTAGTGGATAGATTTTCAAAGATGGCACATTTCATTCCTTGTAAGAAGACAAATGATGTTGTACATGTTGCTGACCTATTTTTCAAGGAGATTGTGAGATTGCATAGATTACCAAAGAGTATAGTTTCAGATAAGGATACAAGATTCATTGGATATTTTTGGAGGACATTATGGAAGAAGATGAAGACATACCTAACATTCAGTTCAGAATTTCACCCATAGACAAATGGACAAACAAAAGTGGTAAATCGGAGTTTGGGTAACTTATTGAGATGTCTAGTAGGAGACAAAGCAAGAAATTGGGATCTAATTCTACTACAAGCAAAGTTTACATACAATAATTTAGTGAATAGAAGTACAAGGAAGACACCATGTGAAGTTGTGATAGGAGTACAGCCTAGAGGAGTTGCAGAGCTGAGAGACATTAGTATGGAGAACAAGAGAAGTGCATAGGCAGAAAAATTTGTAGGATACATGGAGACACTACATAATCAAGTTAGGAAGCATGTGGAGGAGATGAATAGTAAGTATAAGGAGCAAGTAGATGAGAAGAGGAGACATAAAGAATTTTTAGTTGGAGATGAAGTAATGGTATATCTAAGAAAGGAGAGATTTCCAATCGGGACATACAAAAAGCTAAAGATGAAGAAGTTTGGACCATGTAAGATTCTTAAGAAGTTTGATTCAGAGAATGCATATGAAGTGGAGCTATCGGAGACATTTGGTATATCACCTATATTCAACATTGTAGATCTATATCAGTATCATGAGGGAGATTCAAGTGACAACCTTGAAGATGGATTGAAAGACCAGTTACCACAACAACAACCAGCGTAGATAGAGTGGATCTTAGATAGCAGAGTTGGATGCAACACTAGAGGCAAGAAGTACAAAGAGCATTTGGTTAAGTGGAAAGGAAGACTGAAAGAAGATTCATCATGATTTCTCAGGCTGAGATAGACCACCTTGGTTTTCCTCTAGCCCTAGCAAAGTGAGGGACTCACTTTTCAACAACACCAAGTGTCTAATGCAAGAGCATCCTAGGTTAAAGAGCAATCTTGCATCAACCAAAATAAAAATATTTTCTTTCTTTTCTTTTCTTTCATTTAAGTTGTAGTTCATTTATTTATAGTTTAGCATTTTCTATCGTATTTTACTACATCTTCATATGAGATCTCACATAGCAGGATTTAGCTTCTATTCCATGTCAGCTACATCATACTCAAATTTTAGGAGATTTGGATTTGTCTACAAAGAGTTATCACTATCAGAAGTTCATTAATGTTCACAGAATAGGATATTCATTTAGTCAACATGAGAAAAGAAGGTTTGTAGAGCACTTCCATGACTTGTGGAGCTAAATGGAACATATCACAAGGCTAAAAAGGATTAGATAGACCTTCTTTGAGGTCTGTACCATGTTTCATTCATTTGCGGAGCAATACCATGAGTTGTAGGCCAACCCACATGTTTTCAACACGTTTCATCATTCATTGGAGTTTGTAACCTCTTGAGGCCGACGCAGAGGATCATTTGAGCTTGAGGATGATATATATACATCTCTTAGATGCATTAGGAAGTGAGTTGTCTAATATGATAAGATAGATAGTTAGATTCTTTCCAGAAGGCACTTCAATGCCATATCTTTCATGAATGTTGTAACATGGAAGGTAGGCCTGTGAGCCCTTTGATTGTAGCCCGCATGTTGCCAGCATATAAGCATTATGATTATCTGATATATTGAGCATATGAATCTTCCATTACATTTTGTTATTGTGTTGTTTCTATTGTGTTTACTCTAGCTGCATGGTTGGACAGTCCCTTCTTAGAACCCTCCATCCATGACTACACCATCTCTCTAACAACCTCTCTCTTTCTCTCTATATCTCTCTACAAGCTCTATATTTGTGAATATTACTATTGTATTCACTAACCCTAGCAAGTATCTAAAGAAACTTCTTCCTCCATCAACTCCTTGTAGGTGATCTATGTTGTGACATCACCCCAACAAGGGATTCACACTCATGGTAACTTTATCTCATGGTATTTGTTTATTGCAATCTTTATCATTTGTTTTTCCTATGTTCATCATGAACATGCACTCTCTATCATCATCACCATCATCGTTGTGTGGAGGTGGGAATACCAACATGGGGGTTTGATTGAGGCAAGCCCCTATACATCATAACCAATTTCCCTTTTTATGTGTGTAGATGGCATCAGAGGCTCCTGACATCGATGAATGATAGGATGATGAAAGATCTATGATAAAGACTGTCAGACAAAAATTCAAACCAAACCCTAAGCACCCAACACTAGAGTCCTACTAGATCTGCCCTCGCTTCTTGTGATAGGTTCCATTTGTCCTGCTTATTCCTAATTTGCTTTTTATTTCTATATATTTGATCAGTAACACCTATAGGTTGTTCTTTATTTCAATTAGATCACTTATAACCCTAGATATTTCTATTCTCAAATCAATCTCTACAGTTACAACAAAGGAACAGACCCCAAACAACTTGGCTCTCCCTTAAGAACTATAGCCAAGCATAAAAGTCTTCGCCAACTTCTATTCCAATGTTTGATTGGGAAGATTGATCTAGTAGTTCATAATTGATTAGATCTATTTTCCCATCTTACATAAGGTCCAAATATTGTCACTCAAAACCCTTCAAGAACTTCAAGAAAAACAAGACTATTAATGGTTAATCCCATAATAGTGTGTCCAACTTGTGAGACATCTTGATTTTTTCCTAAAATCACATATTTTTTATAAGAAATCAATGGTTTAAGCCTAGAGGGGTCCCATATAAAGGGATAAAGCCCCCTTGAATAGAACCCCCCTAGGCTTAAATCAAACCCCTAATAGGGTCTCCTTCACCCCTATCAATATGCTGACAAAAGACAATTCTGCTTCACAATTTGGGGATCAAATGAAGTCATTTAGAAATTTCATTTTGTAAGTTACTATTATCTTTCCAAAAATTATAATATGTATTATGTTTTTTTATTATATACACATTTTTAATTTAATAATGGATTGAAGTCCATTACAAAAAAATAATGACCTCTATTTGAGACACTAGAGAAAATAATAAACATTGAACATTAAAAACTCTCTAAAAATGCACTACACTCCACATGGATGTCCTTGTTTCAATGAAAAAACAAAATTTTAATTTCCATATATATGTTAAGAGAAATGTGTTATGGAATAATATAGGTCTAAATTTTTTGTTAGTACTAATTTAAAAATTAATAATTAAAAATTAATAATTAAAAATTAATAATTAAAAATTACCCAAAAATATGTGTGCACTATACAATAAAGTTAATGATCTAAATCCTGGAATTTATGGAAAGAATTTATTTGTAGTGAAAGTTAGGTGATGTATAAAAATCTCACTCAGTATAAAATAATAAAAAAATAAAAATTGATGGAAAAATAAAAATAAAAATGATAAAATTAAATCTTTAAAAAAATTACAACTTGAAACTACATAAAAAGTGCTATAACTTTCCCCTTTTCTATGGAATTCAATCTTTGCTCCTTTCCACTTCTAAAATTCCAACTAACACCAACACCATTCCAATGATCCAAAGAACTCTGATACCATCTAATATAGGTACGATTAGAGGGTCCAATGAATGATTGTCCAACCATGTATCCATAATAAAGAAAAGCCTCATGCATGGTGGAAATTCATTAAAGTAGTCACATAACTCTATTGACTCCATATTTTTTGAATGATCACAACTTGTTGCAACTCAACCATGTAGCCTCACAGATATTAATATACAAACAACCAGAATATATAACCACAATAGTATCACAATGACATCACATAAATATGACACAAGATATACCCTATGAAAACTCTCCATGAGGGAAAAATCCAGCCTCCAAGTGCATCCACACTATTATTGATTCCACAATCAAGATTCCATTCTATTACAATGGGGCTTTATACATTTCTACATGTTCCTTGGTAACAATTATCACAGATTAACCTCACATAGAGGTCTTTGTAGGAGTCCAGGACAACATTGAGAGGGGGGTGATTCAGTGTTGTATAAATTTTAACTTTTTGCAAACTTTATCTTACAAGACAAATAGAGAGGAGGACATTAATGATTTTTTGAGTTTATATGCACAAGACTTATAATAAAAGATGTAAACAAAATCTCATGATCAAATGATTAATATGCACACATAGAGAGAAAATCAATGAGAAGCATGACACAAGCTTTTTACTGAGTGGAAAACTCTCTGGGGTAGAAAAACCACTCATGAACTGCCTCACTGGCTACATATAGGTCTCACCGTCCAGGCAAGCCTCACTAGCTACAAAGAGGTCTCACTGACCATACAAGCCTCACTGGCTACAATGTTTAGAAGCACCAACTTCAAGGAGCACCAACCCCTAATACATACAAACTCATATTAAAACAAAGAATTCAGAGGGTTTCTCTGTTTCAATACAAATCACTTCTTCTTTCACATGTGTCTGTCATATCACCATACTTCTCATCAACTCAAATCACATACAAAACTTATCATCTAAATTTTCTCTTCAAGAGGATATTCAAAATATATTCAACCCTGTATGATGATCCACACAACAACAACTTCAATGTTCCTGCAAAACCATTATATACAAGATGACTTTTCATATTTTGTCTTCTCTCGACAATTATTTCAATTCTTGATATTCTTGCATCTGCAAAAATGGTCTCTTCAAATTCACTGTCCTGCAAATCAATTTCAGTGTGCATAAAACCTTTCATATTCTGCAAAAGAAATTCAATCACTTGCAACATAAAAATTCATTTGCATAATAAAAAAATCTTCAATATATCATTTATTTTCTTCTTCTCCTCTCTGCAAAATCCCTTCAACTTCTTCTCATTCTATCTGCAAAAACATCTTAAAAAAAAGTAGATCATAAAAAATCTTTAATCAATTTTATCACTCTCCAAAAAACTCTGCAAATTCTCAATCAAAACTCTTAAACTTTTCAATAGAAAGCAAAATATAAAAACTCTCTCCAAAGAAAAAACTTTCTTTTTAGAATCTTCAACCTTCACTAGGAACCCACTTGAGTTTAAAAAATAGAAACAAGATCCCCTCAAAAGCTACCTTAACTTCATCCAAAAACTCCTTATTAAAATCTACCTTTTAATATTTAAAATCTCCTTGCAAAATAAAAGGCATATCACCTTCTTTTGATCGATATCTTAGGAATGTAAAAATTTCTAAAAAAAGAAATAAATTCAATTATGGCTTACTTGGCCTCTCACATTAATTGAGCTCCACTCAAGTGATTCTTATGTTTTTTTATGAATAAAGCTCTCCATATAAATCGGTGACCCCACTCATATTTGTGCTCTTAAAAAAATTCATTGAGGTTTCCATTTAATAAATGATGCAGAGTAGGACACAACGGAGGCTAACTAACAGGAAGGAGTAGCCAACAACACAAACAGCATGATAAAATTCTCTATCGGCTGAACATCATCATCATATTTCGGGTGATCGCAAATATCCTCCTGTCGACTACTATTTACCTCCTCCGATTGTCGCCTATCATCATCATCATGATAATCAACGGGCGCAAACATTCTCCGGTTGCACTGTTCATCGGGTGCCAAATACAAGCGGCATCATCATGATATTCAATATCACCTTCGTCAGCAGGATATCCAAATATCCGGTTGCTCCAAATATCCTGATGACGTTGCACTTCAACAACTTGCCTTCGATGCTCCACAGCCCGACGATACAAGCAACAGCATCATGATATTGTTCATCCGGTTCCTCGAAACCTCCTGATGATGCTCCTACAACTTCCTGCCTTCGCCGATACTTAACCACTTAGCGACAACAGGATAAACTCGCATAGAGGGATTTCTTAATATCCTGATGACGATGACGTCATATCCTGATGACGATGACGTCACGCATCATCCTGATGAACTCTTCAACACTTAGCCAAAAAAACTTAACTTTCACACCCGCATCAGTTAGCGATACGCGGATGATTACCTTCTCCGAGAGATGATCCTGACTGTGATATATACACTGAGTATATATCCAACTCAAAACATCATGATGCACTTGCAACATGCAAACTTCAACAACTTCACGACCCGATCCTGATGGCGATGGATTCGCAGATGATGACGCGGCTCGTTCCGACTGGAAATGCACATGCAGACTCCTGTGTATCCTTCCACTGCATGTAAGCACTCCAAACCGCTCTATTTCACAAAGATCATGTGACGACCGGGCCGGATCACCTTCAAACCGAAATCTAACAACTTATCTTCTAGACCTAGCACATGAGGATGCTAGGCTGATTCACAGCATGCTCCTAACAGATCTCCTGAACAATGCAATACATAAACAGAAAACACAAATGCAAACTAAACTATGATACAGGACCATTCCACCGATTTGCAGGATCAACCGGTGGAAGGGTTGAAAGTGCCCATTAACTTGCAAACAGAAAAGGAAATCAACACAAATACAACTGATACAACCAGATACTGCAAAAGATGAGATCTTATTCACTTGAAATTCAAAAGTCCTGAATACAGAATCACAATGTCTGAACTACTCTCCTGAACCTCAACTCAACACAACACCCATACATCTATCAACATCAATATGAACTATCAATATGAACTCAATGTCTCTAAACCCTAACAGATCGAAGGTATATATAACAAATCCTTCGAGTACTACTAACTTCACTTCCCAGCGGCTGGGAGCTTCCAAGCGGCTGGGAGAGAGGACAACTCAGACTATCTTATCCCGATCTCTAACTGCCTACACATACTCCTAGGCTGAACTAATACATAGCATCGGTCCAATGGACCTTATTACATGATAAAGTCAAACATACTAAAAATAGCCTACTGCCCTATCATCATGCTGATAACTATCATGTATGTCATCATGCGGACCTATATCCTGATCATGTCTGGGTGCTCCTGCACCATACTCCCCAAAAGAAGAAATCTCAAGTCCACTTGAGATGAGAGTATCAAGGTTGGCACCATGTTTCTGTATCTGTTCTGCAGTCATCCATACTGCTTCAGAAGTCGGCTGTCCCTTCCAAGAGACGAGGTACTCCAAGTACTTCTTGGTCCTGGTCTGTTTGACCACTCTAGTGTCCAAAATCTGCTGTATCTGTGGAGGATCATGTTGAGGAATGTCTTCAACAACTGTATCCTGTAGAATATCCTGATCTGCATCTGGATTAGCCTTGTATGGAGTTAAATCACATACATTGAAGATAGGAGATAAACCGAGATCAGGTGGGAGTTGGATCTCATAAGCATTATGTCCATGCTTTTGCAAAATCTGACATGGTCCAACTTTCTTTTGCATGAGCTTAGTATACTTCCCTTTAGGAAGCCTGTCTTTCTTCAAGTGAACCCAAACCAAATCTCCAACAGCAAATTGAACATCCTTCTTCTTCTTGTCAGCATACTCCTTATACTTTAAGGTGGTTTGCTGGAGTTGGGTCTTAACCTGATCATGAACTTCTTTGATTGCTTCAGCAAAAGCTTCTCCATCTGCACTAACAGGATCTGCTGTAGGTAGATCTCGCAGCTCCAAAATTCCCCTGGGATGCATTCCATACACTACCTGAAAAGGCGATTTTCCTGTGCTCCTGTTGACAGTATCATTATATGAAAACTCAGCTTGAGACAGAATATTGTCCCACTTCTCTCCATGCTGTTTTGTCAAGCATCTAAGTAGATTCCCTAAGGAACGGTTCACAACCTCAGTTTGTCCATCCGTTTGAGGATGATATGCAGAGGAAAAAGATAAATTGGTTCCCAGCTTCCTCCATAGGGTTCTCCAAAAGTGACCCACAAACTTCACATCCCTGTCTGAAACTATGCTCAAAGGCAACCCATGAATTCTTACAATCTCCCTGAAGAATAAGTCTGCAATATATGAGGCATCTGCAGTGGTTTTGCATGGCAAGAAATGTGCCATCTTACTGAATCTATCCACTACAACAAAGACACTGTCAAATCCTCTCCTGGTCCTTGGCAAACCTAAAACAAAATCCATACTGATACTTTCCCATGGTCTGGAAGGAATGGGTAAGGGCTGATATAACCCTGCATTAGTTGACCTGCCCTTAGCCTTTTGACAAATTACACAGGTTTCTACAAATTTCCTGACATCTGACTGCAACTTAGGCCAGAAATAATGCCTCCTGACCAGATCAAGAGTCTTGTCTAGACCAAAATGACCTGCCATTGCTCCACAATGTTTCTCCTTGATTATATTCAACCTCATAGAACACCTTGGGATACACAACTGTCCACCCTTGAACAACAATCCATCCTGGATCAGGAATTCAGAGAACTCAGCATGGTATTTCTCCCCAAAAGAAGTACAGACCTGATATATCTCTCCAAAATCAGCATCAGACTCATACATGGTCTTGAGTGAATCAATACCAACACTCTCTAACTGAATCTGATTGACTGTGAGAACTCTTCTGCTCAAAGCATCTGCAACTTTGTTCTTAACCCCTTTCTTATGCTTCAAGGTAAAAGTGAAAGCCTGTAGTGTTTCTACCCACTTCATATGTCTGTGGTTCAGCTTCTCCTGGTTGTTGATGAAACTCAAAGCTTGATTATCTGTGAAGACTATGAACTCCTTTGGCATCAGGTAATGCCTCCATTTCTTTAGGGACTGAACTAAAGCATACATTTCCAGATCATATGATGAATACCTTTTCTTAGCATCATTGAGCTTTTCACTGAAAAATGCAATTGGTCTACCCTCTTGACTGAGTACTGCTCCAATGGCCATGTGACTGGTATCACACTCTACCTGAAAGATCTTGTTAAAATCTGGAAGTGCAAGGACTGGCTGCTGTGCCACCTTCCTCTTCAATGCCTCAAAGGAATCATCTGCTCCTTGAGTCCAAACAAACCTGCACTTCTGTCCTCCTTTGATGGTATCCAGCATGGGTGCACAAATATGACTGAACCCTCTGATGAACTTTCTGTAGAAGGTTGCTAACCCATGGAAACTTCTGACTTCATTCATGGTCTGTGGAGTTGGCCAATTCAATATGGCACTCACCTTCTCCTTATCCATCTGCAGCTTTCCTTGTGAGATGACAAAACCTAAATAGGTGATCTCCTGTTTCATGAACAGACACTTGTCTAAGTTTATCATCAGCTTCTCTTCATGTAACCTCTTGAGAACCAGATCTATATGCCTAAGATGTTCTTCTCTGGTGTTACTGAAAATCAGAATGTCATCTAAATAGACTATGACAAACTTACCAATGAATTCCTTCAGAACCTCATTCATCAGCCTCATGAAAGTACTAGGGGCATTAGACAAACCAAAAGGCATAACCTTCCATTCATATAAACCTTCATTTGTTTTGAATGCTGTCTTCCACTCATCACCTGGTCTAATCCTGATCTAATGGTATCCACTCTTCAAATCTATTTTGGTAAAGTACTTAGCATTGCCCAAACAATCAAGTAAATCCTCAATTCTGGGGATTGGAAACCTATACCTGATTGTGATCTTGTTGATGGCTCTGGAATCTGTGCAAAGTCTCCAAGTGCCTTCCTTCTTAGGTGCTAGTATAGCTGGTACTGCACATGGACTCAAACTCTTTCCAATCAGACCTGAATTCATCAATTCTTCAATCTGCCTGGCTACTTCTGCATTCTGTTCTGGGGTAAGCTTATAAGCTGCTTTATTTGGAAGTGTAGACCCTAGAATCAAGTCTATGCAATGACTGATATCTCTGACAGGTGGTAGGGATCTTGGCATTCCCTCTGAGATAACACCTTTGTACTTATCCAATAACTCTTGGACAGCTGGGTCTATCAACCTTGGCTTCTTCTCTGTCTTGGCTTCTTGCTGTTGTTTCTTATTCACACTCATACATGGGATTAGGGCATATGCAACTGCACCTTCTGCTGCTACTTCTTTCATGAACTGTTTGCCTTCCATCAGCATGACCTTTACTTCTTTGCCTTTAGACTTCTCCTCTTTCTCCTTCAATGGGAATAATGTTACTTCTTTACCATCTTTAGTGATTTTATAGGTGTTTTTAACACCATCATGCTGTGCCTTCAGATCATATTGCCATGGTCTACCAAACAAAAGGTTGCAAGCATCCATCTTGGTGATATCAAACAACAACTTATCATTATATCCACCAATCTGAAACTCTACCCAAGCCTGCTCTTCTACAGTTGTCTGCTGACCTTGAGTAAGCCATGAGACTTTATATGGAGATGGATGAGGCAATCTCCTAAGCTTCAGCTTCACCACCATCTCTTCAGACACAAAGTTCTCAGTAGAACCAGAATCAATCAAAACTTTACAAGCCTTACCTCCTGCTTTGCAAGTGGTTCTGAAAAGGGACTTTCTCTGAGGGGCTTCTTTGTCAGGTACCTTCATGGTAGTTACTGTTCTTCTCATCATCAGGGACTCTCCACTTTCTGGATATCCATAATTCTCAGGACCATTCACACTCTGAAAATCATTAGAGTTTGTCCTACTTTGATTATCAGGTTCATTGACCAGATTTGTCCTCCTTTCTCCTGCTGAGCTTGTGGCCTTGTCTGGACATCTGCTGGCTATATGGCCTTCTTTGTTACAGTTGTAGCATCGGATGGATCCTCTGCCCTGGGATCTTCCTCTGTAAGGTCTCCTGCCTCTGAAGTTTCCTTGCTGACTGAAATTCTCTCTCTGATTCTGACTATTGTTGCCCTTGCTATTGTCCTGACTGGACTCTCCTTGATATCCCTGTCCATGTCCTTTGCCTCTGAAAGGACTTCTTCCACCTCTCTATTGTCTTCCTCTTCCTCTGTTGTTCTGATCTTGTTTTCTCTTCAGCTTTTCTTCCACTTTCAGTGCCAACTGAAAACTTTTCTGCACTGTATCTGGGTTATGCAGACTGAGATCTTCCTGAATATTAAACCTCAATCCATTAAGGTATCTGGCTACCTTTTCCTCTTCACTTTCTTTCACCTTGGTCTTCATACAGAGTTTCATGAACTCTTCTGTATATGAGCTGACATCTAGCTCCTTCTGCTTCAGGTTCTGCTTCCTCTTGTGTAACTGGATACTGTAATCCAAAGGAATATAAGCCTCCTTTACCAATTCCATCATCTTCTTCCATGTGGCAACTCTACGTTTTCCCTCCTGTACTCTATCATCCTGAACAAAGTTCCACCATGTCAAGGCAGCTTCTTTCATCTTTGACTGTGCTATCTTCACTCTCTGCTGTTCTGGTATCTCCTCTATCACAAAGAAATTGTTCAAACAATCTATCCATTCCATTACTGAATCAGGGTCCATCTTACCTGTAAACACTGGCAAATCCAGCTTCACATCCATGGTTCTCCTCTCCATGGCCTTGAGGGCGTTCAACAGCGGTCTCTGGTCTGCAGGAACGACCTCCTCGCTCCAATTAGGGATATCCTCTTCTTCCCTATCATCTTCTCTACCAGAACCTACTCTGCTCCTCAACTTTGCTAACTCATCTTTCAACTCCTGATTCTGAGCCTTCACGGCCTTGCTTTCTGCAATCTGTTTCTTCACCAGAACTGCCAACTCAGCATTGGTCATCTTTGTTGGAAACTCAGATGTTCCTTCTTCATCTGACATCCTGCTTATCCTTTCCAGAAGATCCTAACCTTTGCTCTGATACCACTATGATGCAGAGTAGGACGCAACGGAGGCTAACTAACAGGAAGGAGTAGCCAACAACACAAACAGCATGATAAAATTCTCTATCGGTTGAACATCATCATCATATTTCGGGTGATCGCAAATATCCTCCTGTCGACTACTATTTACCTCCTTCGATTGTCGCCTATCATCATCATCATGATAATCAACGGGCGCAAACATCCTCCGGTTGCACTGTTCATCAGGTGCCAAATACAAGCGGCATCATCATGATATTCAATATCACCTTCGTCAGCAGGATATCCAAATATCCGGTTGCTCCAAATATCCTGATGACGTTGCACTTCAACAACTTGCCTTCGATGCTCCACTGCCCGACGATACAAGCAACAGCATCATGATATTGTTCATCCGGTTCCTCGAAACCTCCTGATGATGCTCCTACAACTTCCTGCCTTCGCCGATACTTAACCACTTAGCGACAACAGGATAAACTCGCATAGAGGGATTTCTTAATATCCTGATGACGATGACGTCATATCCTGATGACGATGACGTCACGCATCATCCTGATGAACTCTTCAACACTTAGCCAAAAAAACTTAACTTTCACACCCGCATCAGTTAGCGATACGCGGATGATGACCTTCTCCGAGAGATGATCCTGACTGCGATATATACACTGAGTATATATCCAACTCAAAACATCATGATGCACTTGCAACATGCAAACTTCAACAACTTCACGACCCGATCCTGATGGCGATGGATTCGCAGATGATGACGCGGCTCGTTCCGACTGGAAACACACATGCAGACTCCTGTGTATCCTTCCACTGCATGTAAGCACTCCGAACCGCTCTATTTCACAAAGATCATGTGACGACTGGGCCGGATCACCTTCAAACCGAAATCTAACAACTTATCTTCTAGACCTAGCACATGAGGATGCTAGGCTGATTCACAGCATGCTCCTAACAGATCTCCTGAACAATGCAATACATAAACAGAAAACACAAATGCAAACTAAACTATGATACAGGACCATTCCACCGATTTGCAGGATCAACCGGTGGAAGGGTTGAAAGTGCCCATTAACTTGCAAACAGAAAAGGAAATCAACACAAATACAACTGATACAACCAGATACTGCAAAAGATGAGATCTTATTCACTTGAAATTCAAAAGTCCTGAATACAGAATCACAATGTCTGAACTGCTCTCCTGAACCTCAACTCAACACAACACCCATACATCTATCAACATCAATATGAACTATCAATATGAACTCAATGTCTCTAAACCCTAACAGATCGAAGGTATATATAACAAATCCTTCGAGTACTACTAACTTCACTTCCCAGCGGCTGGGAGCTTCCAAGCGGCTGGGAGAGAGGACAACTCAGACTATCTTATCCCGATCTCTAACTGCCTACACATACTCCTAGGCTGAACTAATACATAGCATCGGTCCAATGGACCTTATTACATGATAAAGTCAAACATACTAAAAATAGCCTATTGCCTTGTCATCATGCTGATAACTATCATGTATGTCATCATGCGGACCTATATCCTGATCATGTCCGGGTGCTCCTGCACCAATAAAGCATATTCAATGCTTTTTATTTCCTTAAATCATTCGATGGCAGATAAAATATGCTTCCAAAACTATACTCCCTTCAAACATTCGATGCTCGCCTTCAAATATTCGATGCCTATATAGAAACCATTCTATCTTCCCTCGAATAATCGATGTTTTTGATAAATTTTTAATGCCCATTGCATTTAAAAAGACCAATTCAGGTGGTACAAGGAGGTGAAAGGGGCTGGTCCCCATATGATTTAAATGCCCCTTTAATAGGTTATCATTAGTGAAATTACCTCCACTAACAGGTCAACAACAAATTAGAAGAAAAGTGCATGATATCCATTGAAGGCTCCTTGTGTAGACAATGAGAGCTATAATTTAGAGTTTTATTGTGTTGAACACTCTAAAACAATCATACACATGTAGTTCTCATCAAGCTGAATCAGATGATGACTATAATACAAACCTTAACTTCACCATGAGCAAACCTTAATGATACTATCATATGCAATGATCCATAAAAACAACTTTACACTGAGAAAGGGGCACTTGAAGAATCTTTCAACAATGAATATTATTGATTTCACTGATCACATTATGAGCCAATTCAACCAATTGAGTTCACTATAAACCAACATGAGCAACTAACATGATGAGGACATAAATACCTCCATGTTGAAGACATAAACTCCTTCAAGCCATGTCACCATAAACTCAATACAAGAAGCATGAAGAATATATGACCATCAACATGAGACAATCCATATGATCATGTATCTTCAAACTGACTCCACAAATCTGACATCCTATAAATACCATAACATGAGCATAACCCACCAAGATAACATTTCTTTCATGAACCAAGTGCTAACATTTTGTCACCTTAATAATTCACCATGAAGTATGAAGTATGAGCATGTGGACTGATGAAGCATGACACACAACATGAACATCATAAACCAAACATTACCTTAATCAACTGAGGTCGTTCAAAGCAGAGAATAAAAGAACCAAACTAATACCAACTAAGATCTTCTTTAAGGTCTTCTTGAACAACATTGAACAACATCCTTTTTGACATCAATGACAACCTATCTCCATCAGTCTTAATCAAACTACCTCTGTCAAATAAAGTAATGCTCAAAAAATCCAATGCAAGAATTGCTCTCCACCCAACCATACAGTTTGAATTTCACTATAGTGAGCTTCATCTCATACCCACCACCAAGCTATCCCAACATGCCATGCTATTTGATCATGCTCCCATTTAGACGCTCAACCTTACACTCATAGCTTCTCCTCTTTCTTTATTCTTAAACTCCACTTCATTGATGATCACAAAAAACCATAAGTAATGTATATATAGAAACCTTTATCCTCAAAGATGATTTGTGTCAGCTATTAGGTGGCACAAATCTCTAGGCCACATGAAACATATAGTCAACCAAGTGTAAACAATATCCAAATCACATGCAGTGATGATAGAAGAAAATATCCTCATGTGGTTCTCACCATAGGTTCCCCTAGACCCAATGTACCTCCATGTGAACTCCTTCATTGGCACAACTCCTAGAAATATGACACAAGTGAAAACCTTGTAAGTCTATTAGCCTTGCTGAGACTCAAAGACCATGGTATGCCCTTGTAGTGACCCAAACCTTCTAAAACATGGACATGACATTACTACACCATTGCATAGCACATCCTCTAAACTATAGGACCTGGTAAGCATTTGCAATGAAATTTGGTGCCTTATTGTGCAACTCCCTAGTGACATACAAAGAAATAACTTAGTTAAAGAGAATAATCAAGATTGTCCTCATACCTTTAGATTCTCCTACGTCAAACTTCCAAGGTTAATTGAAAAGTGAGTACCTCAAGTTTGTCATTGCTAGCCATGCACAATCCTTCATGATCTCCTTGAAGCATAATTCAGATTGGTTCCACACTTTTGCAAACTCTTTTTTCTAACCGACCTTCATCTTCCATAACTCTATACCACGTCTCTTGATTCATCACAAACTTCATCTATACTACCTATCTACATTACTTCTTCTAAAGTATCTTCTTCTATAGTGATAGAATCCTCATAACTTACTGCAACTTTATGTTCCTCCTCTATGTGACCACATTCATTTATAATCCTACCTTCTACTTTACCACATTTATGTGTTTCTTCTTATATCTTGCCATATATTGCCTCAAATTTTAGTGTTCTATCCACTCACCTTTTACATCTACTAAAACACTTTCATAGATTGCCTCATTAACCAGTGATCTACCCACCCTACTCACTCCTTTTTATGGGTACCACTTAATAGATTGCCTCACCATTGGTGCTCTATCTAAACAAAAACTTCCTTTATCATCACGCAATCACAAATTACCACCACTAGAGGTCTCCTTTCCCCCTTGCCACTCTTCAACCTTTCAACTTCACAACCCTCTAGTGGCTACCTCAAGTTTGGTGATCTACTTGAAAACCCTTGCAACTGCCTCACACTAACCAATCTATCCACAAGCTACCTTGTAAGCTACCTCCATTCAATGAACTATCAACAAGCATAAACCTCCTCTAATTACCTCAGGTTTGGTGATATGCATACAAACCCTTGCAACTGCCTCACATTTAATGATCTATTGATAATCTTCCTTTGTAAGCTACCTCAACTTGGTGATCTATCAACAAATATAAACTTTCATATTTTCTCTAGAATTCAATATTTGCTCTTTTCCACTTCCAGGATTCCAACTAACAACAACATTATTCCAATGATTGAACCAACTCTAATACTATTTGATGCAAGCATGGTTAAAAGGTATAATGAAGGACCATCCAACTGTGTAGTCATAATAAAGAAAAGCATCATACATAGTTGAAATTCATTGAAATAGTCACAAAAGTCTATTGACTCCACACTTTTTTGAATGATCACAACTTGGTGTAACTCAAACATGTAGCCTCACATAAATTAACATAGAAACAACTAGAACAAATAACCATAACAAAATTACAAAGACATCACATCAAGTTGAGACAAGATATAACCTAGGAAAACCCTCCCTGAGGGAAAAAACTAAACTCCAAAAGCATCCACACTATTATTGATTCAACAATCAATATTTCATTCTTCCACAAAGGGGCTTTATACATTCCTACATGTTCCTTGGAAATAATTAACAAAGATCAACCTCACATGGAGGTCTTAATCAAACAACCTCTATCAAATAAAATAATTCTCACTAACTACCAATTTAGGAATCACTCTCCACCCAACCATAGGGTTTGAATTACACTATACTGGACTTCATCTCAAACCCACCTTGAGCTATCCCAACATGCCATGCTATACAATCATGCTTCCCTTCAAATGCTCAACCTTATGCTCCTAGCTTCTCCTCTTTCCTTGTTCTCAAACTCTACTCCCTTGATGATCTCAAACAATCATAAGGGATGTATATATAGCAACCTCAAGCCTCAAAGATGATCTATGTTGGCTATAAGGTGGCACAAAGCTATAGCCCACATGAAACATGTAGTCAACCAAGTGTAAATAACCTCCAAATCACATGCAGTGGTGGAATGAAATATCTTCATGTGCTACTCACCATAGGTTCCCCTAGTCCTAATGTTCCTATTTGTGAGCTCCTTCATTGGCACAACTCCCAAAAAGTTGGCACAAGTGAAAACCTTCTAAGTTTGTTGGCTTGACCAAGACTTAGAGGCCATGTTATGCCATTGCAATGACCCAAATCTTCTGAAACATGAGCATGACATAACCCCATCATTGCACAACACATCCTCCAAACTATAATACCTGGTAAGGATTTATGACAAAATGCAATGCCTTGTTATACAAGTCCCTAGTGACCTACAAATAAATAACATAGTGAAATCCATTAATCAATAGTATCCCCATACCTCTGGATGCTTCTACATCAAATTCTAAACTTTCACCCTAGTAAAAACATATGAAAGAATGAAACTATTGGGGTGAGGTAAGTGGATGACTAGTGCAAGGAGTGATATATGACATTGAAGATAGGAACATAAGAGGTAGGGTTCAAATTAGAAGTGGGAAGAGGAGATGCAGATACCATGGGGGATCTATTCCAAAATAATAAGAGGAAGAATCACTACAAGAGGAAAGTTGGGTGGGTAATAGGGAAGATACGGGTCATTGAAAAGAGCTAGAGAAAGACATCATAGTACCAATGTCATGAAGAATCTTCATACAAAAGGTGTGCCAATCAATAAATTTTGAAGATATGCAACCAACTATGAATGATAAGTATGATTAGTAAGCTCTTGGAAAAGTAATTGTCTAGTAAGAAAATGATCTTGCTTATCAACATGTGTATCATGATCAAAATTAGCTTTCTCATTATGACTAGCCTCAATGGTAATTTATTAATTAGCTTATTGAGAAGCCATACAAGGATTTAGATGAGCACTTCTTCTTAAAGGTAAGTTAGGGTTTCAACTAGTTCTTGGCATAAGCAAACCCCAAAAAGAAAATCAATGATAAATCAAGGGTAATTTATGAATATGAATCTGAAAAATATAACCAAATCCTCAACGAAAATTGGTAATAAAAACCAAAGATAAATTCTAAGGGGGTGTAAGAATAGAGGGATTCACAAAAATGAAAGGGAGAATGAAATTTATTTTGCATAAATCTAGGTTAAATAAATAAATAACCCAAAATATTCATAATTTACCTTAGATAAAAGAAATTATGATTAATAATAGAACAAGATTAAATGAATGGAAATTAGGTAATAACATAATGATACATAGTTGGAATTTTGATCCATATAGGTTGCAACAAATGTTAGAAAGTGATTAATCTAGGTGTAGAAAAATTAGTGAAGATTTGACAAACGCTCTTGAGTTAATAAAGTTACTACTAAAATTTTTATCTATCACCGTGAGTCACTTCCACAAATGAGGAATTGATCATGCACCTACAAATTTCACCTGTGTAACTACAAATCTGATATGGATGCACATATCTAATCTTTGTAAAACTCTAAATGTTCACCTTCAATATACACGAATTTATGTGCCACTTCCCAAATAAAATTTTGATTTTGTGATTAGAAGTTATCAAATGACAAGGATAGTACCTCCCTTGATAGTACCTTCCTTGTGTCAAACCTTGTAAGGATACTGAGTCAAAGAATTTTAAAATGATTAAAAATAAGAAAACATTTATCTATGCCCTAGATTTTAAGAGAGTAATGCAATGATAAATGCACTTCTAACTTTTCTAATGAATGTGTCTTAAATTTTATTGTCATGTGATTCTAGGTTGATCAAAATGAATTAGGGTCGCCCATTTTAAAATACAACTCCAAGGTTCACAAATGAAATCTTTCATGCATCAAGGTGGCTGACACAACAATCAAGTGGAAAGGGTGAGGTCAACCTGAAATTCAAATTTGAATTCTAAAAGTTAGTGGTCATTTTCATAATCACATTTGATCTAGATCAATTTGTAGAACTACAAATCTAACATAGGGTGGGAAACAAATGAACCTAAGGATCAAGATTAGTCTCTAGAAGTGAGTACAGATCGAGGCAAGTAAAGGCTTGGGTTATGTGTCAATTATCAACAAATAACACACTATTTATTTACTTGTCATTGCATAAAAGATAACCAAATCAAAATGAGTCTAAAATGAAGAGAAACGTGCAAGGTGTATAAGTTTTACCATTACACTTATTGCAAATTATCATATTTATTCTTATATAAAATTTGAAATATATATCATTAATTGTACCCATTTTAAAAGATACAACCTTTTCTTTCTCACTTTTAAATGAAAAAATCATATATTAGACTTAAGAATAAAAGCATACAATCAAAATTCTTAAAAAATACAAACAACATAGAATCGCATCAAATCTTTTCCTATCATTTTGAAAGAAAATAAAATGAATGATGTAACAAATATATAACCCTAAGACGTGACTCCCTATTTTTTAGGACTCTAATTATAGACTTTAACTCTTAAATTTAATATATAATCAAACATTATAAAAAACATTGTATTTTCTAGAATTGGCATGTCAAGTCAATTGGGCAAAGGCAAAAGTACATGCGTGGAAATATGTTGGAAGCATTAGTAGAAGACACCACTGTCATATTCTAAGCAAAATATGGAGGAGACTGCATGCACCTACACCCTCTCTAGTGCAAAATACTCACGGCTGCTTTATTTTGATTTTAAAGTAATGTGTGATGTTTAATTTTAGAGTAAGATAACACAACTTATCTAGTATTTAGGAATCAAAGTATTTATTAAAAAAATAAATGACCATCATAGAGATATATTTCGAAGTTCAGCAGTGAGCAAGCAATTGCTCTGCTATTCTTTACATTTTGCAAGCTGCGCATGGGCAGGTATGCTCTACACAATATCTCCATGACCTACCCATACATCTCCTTGCGCAGCTTGTAAAACTGCAAAGAAATAAAAGCAGTGTATATTTTTCTCACATTATGTTTTATGATTCTTTTATTAGTTTACAAAAATGCAATTGTATTTTGCTTTCACATCATATTCTATAAATCTTTTATCAGTTTTCATATCCTTTTAAAAAAATATTTATTTGAGTGCTTTGCAGGCTTAATAATTTCCTCTTAGGTGGAAGCAAAGACTTCATAAAGATTTTGATCTAATTGAGTGAGGTCTAGAAAAGTTACTTCATCAGTTGGAGCTTTTACCTTGTTCTTTAAGGTCTAGTATGTCTATATCAGGTGTGCTGGAGGCCTGCAAGTAAACAGCAAGTTCTTTTTGGTTTACATAGGAACCTAGTTTCCACATAAATAACCAGTGTGTTCACAATAGGAGAAAATCTGGTTCCCACATCCCACCTATCTTTCAATTACTCACTGCACAACTATCACCACATCTTACCTTTCACAGATAGGAGAAAGTTTTCCATATAGGGAGTAGGTTTTTTTTGGTTTCTGTAGAAGGTTTTCATAGTAATGAACCTACTACTCTATATAATTAGAGAATTCTTGGACCAGGGGGACCGCTGAAACAACTAATACATATTAGGGGTGGCAGCTCGGAGACTCTTCCCATGATCCTAAATTGAACCTACATGTCTAATAAAGAACTGAAGTGTTAGAGCACTGAGCCTCTATGAGTTCAAAACTAAGAAAAAAAAATACCCAATTTACCATCAATCAGTTCTATTTTATTCTCTGACCGATTTAAACAGTATTAATAACAATGGCTTCTTTATGTTTCTGTATTTACTTCAGCAACAGATTATTGTTCTATAGTGATTCTGAGTTTTTGAGTATTGGGTTTGTTTAATACTTTGTTTTGTCAGGAATTTTTTGGGTGTGATTTATTTCATCCATTTTTTTATGGTTAGTATAATATTTCTTTTAGAAATAATATAATAAATATTTATTCATAAAAAGATATTGTAAATATCAAGATTAATTATTGTAAAAGTTTGATGGTAGCTGTTATGTGCATAATTATTATGGTAACTATTTTGTGTATTTGAGGAGGCTGAGAAGGTGCTCCCTTCTAAGATTACCTTATTATTCAAGTTAGAAAGTTTGAATTTGAGCACTCTCCTATTGTTTTCCATTGTTGTCATAGAGGGGGTCACACTGATGCTGCTTGTCTTAGTAAGAAGCATTATTTCATCTGGAAGAGAAAGGAGTGCATGACCTCCTTAGAGGATGCACCTAAAGAGGGTAACGGGATTTCTGAAGATAGTAGAGTTGCTACAAGGACTCCTTCATGGGAAGTGCGAAGTGAAAGTGGTTGATGACCATAGAGCTGTGATGTGGGGACTCTTTTGACGTAGGTGCTATGCAATATAGGGACTCTGGGTGGACCTTTGGATTTCCCTGGTTCTTCCACAAAGAAGAGATCTGAGCGAAAGGATTTCAAGTTCAAGATGTTTGAAGGTACTCAAAGCTCCTTGGAGCAATTCAGTGTCAAACCACCTTGAATTTGGGTTGGTTGCTTGTTAGGTTTTCTTGACCCTTGGTTTGTTTTTTCTTGATGTTGTGTTAGTATTGTGCTGTCTGTTTTATGGTGATACTTTATAATATTGCTGGGCTTTATTGCTTTATCCTCTTTCTTGTATAAGAATCGGACTCTTTCAAAATCCCTAATTACCATAATAAAAAATTATTATGTGCATAAATCCTTTCATACTGGTAAATCATAGCAAAAAAATTACATAATTTTTTAAAGTTATTCCTTATTTTCAAAATACTTTTTGCAGAATAAATTCAAATTTACGAACGATTAACATGTCAGCATGGGTTTCAGAAATAGTGGAGTCCTAAAAGTAGATGGCGATAATGTGTTATTGAGTGCTGATGTTATGATTCCTGTGCCCGATTCTTGCAGGATATTTCATTGATATTGCAGAGAGATGATGCCGTATTTAGTTGTACTGAAAGCCTTTGAGATTTTATCGATGGCTCTCCACAATTGCCAGATCATCCTCCTATACCATATTAAAAAATAAAGGTGAGTTTATTTGCAAATTAATAAGGATTATTTCCTCACCCATTTCTTTTTTACCAATATGAAATAGAATTTGTATGATTTTCAAGGAGAGCCAACCTTGGTTTCAATCTATTGTGTTGAGAACTGTTTATGGTAGCTTATATGTCATGTCATGGCTTAATCAGGTACGCAAATATGCCTTTAGATAAGGCTGACTGGAACTAAAATAAGAGCCGCTGTTATTGTAGATTGCATGAGGTGGTAGTGGATTTATCATAATAAGATGCAGTGAACTGGGCTCTGAATGAAAGAGTTGACAAGGATATAGATATTAAGAATTTAATGGCGGGATATGACCATTTGTTCATGCTGCAAGATCACCACATGCAAAATGCAGTCATGTATTTTCTAAGATTTATTGTGCATGTGAAAGTGTAGTGGGAATCATTTTTTTCGATGGGTGTCAGCATCTTCTATATTCTGGTAGGATTTTCCTAATGAAACTAGTGGGTATCATTGTCTTTCGTCCTGAGTGGTTGTAATTGTGGGCATCTTTCTATTATCTTAATCATATTTTGTTAGGAGCTATATCTTTATCAAACTAGTTTTGTTAGGAGCTACATCTTTATCAAACTAGTGGGGACTAGTGGGGTGTAGGCTTTGTAAACTTGGAGTGCCACGTATGTTGGAAATCATAATATGTATGGAATATATTAAGTTGGAAATTGATTTTTATGGTGTTGTGTTACTTTATTCAACAATTTTTTTTAAGATGCATTAAAGATTATTTGATTCTTTTGATTATTGATAATGGTGAGTTTTTGAAAGGGCCCAAACCCCTATATAAGCATGAGTCAATGATCAAAAGATCCAATATTAAGCACCAAACAATGTGGCAATATAATACAAAAATACGACATCGCAATAGACTCACAACAACAAAGGATAGGACCTAAATTAGATAGTCCCTAAACTAGATCTAGTTCTCTTAGGTCTCTAGGGGCAACAAAATACATTGTGTTGATTTAGAACACATTTTGGAGGGCCTCTCTTCCTCCTTTGCACAATGGTTTAAGAAACATTATCGCACTCCACAATAGGGTGATTTGAAGGATCTAGAACTATCATCACAGTAGAACAAGACTAACTGTTTGGGCAAGGAGTGATCTACATTAGCATAGATGGGGCACCAGAGGGCTAAAAATGGGAGTAACCTACTCTAAAATGCACAAAAAAATTCTAAAGCATTAAAAAGTGGCTCAATAGGAGAATTTATAGCTAGCTAAAGAGGATCACCCAAACAATGAGGAAAGACCTCATCAAGTTCAAAAGGAGAGACAAAAGTAGTAAGATGATGGGGTAGAACATCTCGCCATCACAAAGCCAAATGTGTGATCTTTTGCTTGGAGTAGGGAAAATCTAAGGCCACATGACTAGTTTCAAAGCATTTGTGACAATGGAAAGGAAGGCCTTTTGTAATCTAGAAGCTAAACCCATTTATGGTCCACCGCCTGAAACACAATATCTAGATCAAAAGACTCTTAGAGATATCCAAACCCATTAAGATGTGAATGTAGGTTAGATGTGAGAAGTATGAGGTAGTAGGATCAACCATTAAACTACCCTAGCACATTCATAGTCGCCTCATAAGAGGAGTCAAAAGACAGAATTGATGTGGGAGGTTAGGCATTCTATTCTAAATAGGCATGATTTTTAGGGGCTTAATAGTCAGGTTGAAGGAAGGGAACCATGGTTTGAGCACTAGAGAGTGTTGACCTCACATTCAAACCTGCTCACTAAGCACCACATCCCTATCCACAAAAAAATTAGACACCACAATAAAGAAACCCCAAGCACAATAGTGGATATGAAACCAATAATCCAAATCTTCTAAGTGCATAGGAATTTTTAAACTGGCACGTAATTCATCAAATAAGTATTTAGAATATTAATCAAGTACCATCATATTAAAAACCAACAATTAAATGAGAAACACATTAGTTGTGATTGTTTTCTAGAGCTGGTACATTTCATTTATAGCTATGCATGCTCCTTGGATTAGGTGCCAAGGTACAAGATGATCCAAAACACATAAATAAGACCTATCCATCCCATCCAAGTGAAATTTGGTGGCCTATCAAGGATGAGGTTACTAATGCCACTATCACAATGTACCAAGTAGACATAGAATTAGTAGTAGATAAGCTCAAGATATATTTTCCATCTTACAAGTCTAGTCCACATGTACATCTACTAGCTCTAGCAATAGGAAACTGATACATCCCTAGTATTGCATCAACCAACTTCCTATTTCCCAATTTGAACTTAAAATTTAAGGCTTGTATGGAAAAGTGACATCAAGAAAGGAGAACTAGTGCATCCTATAATACATCATGGATCCATCTTTTTCCTACTTCACTACTAATTGCAATGACAAAACTAGCATCCCATACCAATTGTGGTTATTAATGGCAAGGGCATAAAATATATTAGAACAATCTAATGCTCCTAACTAGACTCATATATATGTTGATAAATTTCTTCCATGACACATTGAATCTACTAAGTGGGTGGATCCTCACATCCATCACTTGCATGTTACTACTAAACGTTGTCCAACCTAGGTGGTAGCTCCCGACATCTATCACCTACACATTATTGTTGCAAATTGGCTATCCCTATGATATTACTATAACTCTTTCTCATAAATAACACTCCCTAACTTCTATCATGCTAAAGCAACAATAGCCTTATATATGAGTGGGTCATAGGTTTTACTAGTTTAGTGATCACCTTGAGAAGACAAGGACAATCTACATTTTAAAGGGTGTTGCAACCCTCTACCTATGCCCTCATAATCCTTTAGCTCATCCCTATGTGTTATCATAGGAGATGGCTCCTATATCTATCTCAATTTAGGCTTAATGTATGGAACATAATCAACTTATTCTTCAAATTTCAACACCCTAGACTAGTCAACCAAAACACAAACTGTTAGGATTAGCCAAGATCAACAAACAAGAATACAACCACAAGCTATTTGCACATAATAAACCTATTGATATTTCCAAAAGATAAATGAAATATACATAGAAGTCTTTCTTATTAATGCAGGAGCATCCCAGCTTGAAGAGCAATCTTGCATCACCAAAAATATTTGCTTTCTTTTCTTTTCTTACATTTTAGTTGTAGTTCAACATTTTCTACCACATTCCACCGCATCTTCATTTCAGGGTTCATGGAGCGGGATTTAGTTTCTATGCCATGTCAACTACATCATATTTAGATTTCATGAGATTGGACCTATTTGTGGAAAGTTATCACTATCAGAAGATCATCAACTTTCACAGAATAGAGCAATCAACATTCAGTTCGAGCAAACAAGGTTAGCGGGGCATTCCCATAACTTGTAGAGCCAAAAGAAACATCACACAAGGCAATTTGGGACTAGATAGACCCTCGTTAAAAACTGCATCAAGTTTCATCCATTTGCAGAGCATCACCAAGAGTTATAAGCCAACCTACATGTTTCCTACACGTTTCATCATTCATTGGAATTTGAGATCTCTTGATACCGACACAGAGGATTCTTTGAGCTAGAGCATGATATATCAACATTAATGAGATGCATTAGGGAGGCAGTGATTGCCATCAAGTGATAGCATAGAAGGATAATTCTTTTCTGGAGGTGCTTCGATGACATATCATTCATGTATGTTGTAATCTAGAAAGTAGGCCTGTGAGCCCATGATTGTAGCTTGCATGTTGCCAGCATATAAGCATTGTAATTGCTTGATATATTGGGTACATGAATTTTCATTTACATTCTATTCAAGTGTTTTATCTGTGTTTCTGTTGTGTTTACTCTAGCTACATGGTTGGGCAGTCCATTCTTTGGGCCCTCCATCCATGACTGCACCAAGTGGTATCAGAGCGAAGTTTGTGAATCCTTTGGCAGAGAAAGCATTCCCGAAGATCTTGTGGTGAAAATATCACCGAACAAAGGCAGTCTACTTGTGTTTGTCAACAAAGTGTCGATTATGAGGTAGTTGCCACCTTGTAGTCAAATCGCCAAATTGAGGCAGTTGCATTGGATCCTAGGAAGAGATGTTGCCAAGGATGATGCCTTCTATGACCAATGTTGTTAGAAGAATGGAAGAAATGATAGATATGATGAGAATAATGAAAGTTAGTTTGGATGTTGTAGAATAAGATAGAAGAAGAGGACTAAACCCTAGACATGAAGATGAAAGTGATGATGAAGAATTTCAATCAGCCGACTAAAATGAAGAAACCCTAGGAGAAGAAGAATCAGATCAAGTAAAGATGTTGAAGACTATTTCTAAGATGGGTAAGAGACCTAGAATGGAAGTATCAAACTATATCAGAAATTTAAACCCTAAGGAATTGATTGATTAGATAAATGACGTGGAGGAATACTTTGAGTATGTGGAAATTGAAGATTCGGAGAGAGTGAGATTTGCAAAACTAAGTTGAAAGGACATGCTACTATTTGGTGGAAAGAAGTTCAATTGGAAAGAAACAAGAGAGGAAAAGAGAATACCATAAAATGGGATAGGATGATGACAAAGTTGAAGAATTAGTTCATACCTGCTGACTATGAGTTGGAATTGTTGAAGAGATTGCAAAACCTAAGGCAAAAGGAGAAATCTATGAAGGAATACAATGAGGAATTTCATAAGATGATCATAAGGATTGGACATAGTGAAGAAAGCAAGGAGAAAGTGACAAGGTACATAAATGGACTAAGGATGAGAACACGAAGAACTAAGCCTGGTGAGAATGACAACAGTAGAAGAAGTATATCAATTCATGTTGAATGTTGAAGACAAGTTGAATAAGAGACATGAGCAATGATAGAGAGGTAGAACATATTCCAGAGGAGAAACACCATGTGCGAAGTAGAACAAGGAGAATAGCCCATACCACAAAGAAGAAAAGGAAAATAATTCGTACTACAGAGTGATATATGACATGAGTTTCTACCATAGTAGCAAAGGAAGTCATAATTCTTACCACAATGAAGGATATCGAAAAGATGAAAGAGGATTTGACAAGAGATAATTCAGTGAAACTTGTTTCAAGTGCGGAGGCGAAGGACATGGAGTATTTTAATATTATCAAGGGAGTACCAGCAAAAGGACAGATAATAGTGCAAGAGCATCTTATGTGGAAGAAGAACCGATTGGATCACCTAATTTAGTGGAAAAGCTAGAGAAAGGAGAGTCATTGGTCATGAGGAGAGATTTATTTCAAGCAGAGACAACTGAGGAACCACCACAAAGGAAAAGTTTGTTCTGGACAAGATGCAAATCAGGAGGTAAATGTTGTAAAGTTATCATTGATAGTGGTAGTACAGACAACTTGGTTTCAGAAGAGATGGTGACTAAGCTGAATCTGGAGGAGATTGAAACATTTGAATCCCTACAAGATAGCATGGATTCAAATGAGCACAATGTTCAGGTGAGTGAACAATGTCTAGTGAAATTTCATAAAGGATCTTATGTTGATGAGGTATTGTGTGATATTATGCCGATGGATGTATGGCATATATTGTTGGGGAAACCATGTCAATATAATAGAAAGGTAATACATGATAGAAGGAAGAATACCTATACTATAACATCAAACAGGAAGAAACATATCTTGATACCTTTGGAAGATGAACCTAAAAGTGAAGTATGTGGCAATGCTAGAATCTGTTTAGTGGATGGAAGGAAATTTTTGGATGGATTGAGACATGAGAACATGTGTTTTTCTTTGATACCAAAGAAGTATGGAACTCTAAGTGGAGAAACCGCTACCGCAAAAGAAGAAGAACCACCACCGAAGGAGATAACTGAATTATTGACAAAGTACCAAGATATCATTTCAAAGAATGTACCTAAAGGATTGCCACCAATCTGGAGTATCAATCATCATATGGACCTTATACCTAGAGCTAGTTTGCCTAACAAAGTGGCACATCAAATGACACCAGTAAAAGACGCAGAGCTTAATAGACAAATACAGGAGCTGTTGAGGAAAGGATTGATCAGAGAAAGTTTAAGCCCATGTGCGGTACCTATAGTATTAGCACTGAAGAAGGATGGAGAATGGAGGATGTGTATAGACTCAAGAGAAATCAATAAGATCATAGTTAAGTATAGATTTCTATAATTGCCAAGGATGGATGACATCATGGATTGTTTAAGTGGAGCAAAATATTTCACAAAGATAGACCTAAAGAGTGGATACCATCAGATCATAATTAGAGAAGGAGATGAGTGGAAGACTACAATTAAGACAAATGAGGGATTGTATGAGTGGTTATTCATGCCTTTTGGATTAACTAATGCACCAAGTACTTTCATGAGATTGATGAATGAGGTTTTGAAAAAATTCTTGGGTAAGTTTGTTATTGTATACTTGGATGATATTCTAATTTTTAGTAAGACAAAGGAGGAACATTTGTGGCATATTAAACAAATACTTCAGAGGTTGAGAGAAGAGAAATTGTTGATAAACATCAATAAGTGTATTTTCATAAAGGAAGAATTGGTATATTTGGGATTTGTGATTTCTACGGAAGGATTGAAGATGGACCCTGAAAACATTAGAGCAATTGTTGAGTGGCCAACACCTGTGAACATTGGAGAGGTAAGATCATTTCATGGACTAGCAAGCATCTACCGGAAGTTCATTAGAAATTTCAAAAATGTATGCACACCAATGATAGAGACAATGAGGGGTGACAGGAAGATTGTAAGTGGACATCAGGAGAAAATAAGAGTTTTGAATTGTTAAAGAAAAAGGTGATAGAACAACCAATGTTAGCATTACTGGATTTTGACAAAGTATTTCAAGTTGATTGTGATGCCAGTGGAAATGTAATAGGAGCAGTGTTGAGTTAATAAGAGAGACTGGTACAATATTTTAGTGAGAAATTGAATGATGCAAGAAGGAGTTTATGATCAAGAGTTCTATGCCATAATTCAAGCCTTGAAGAAGTGGAGGCATTACTTGTTGCCAAAGGAATTTGTGGTGTACACTAACCATCAAGCTTTGTAGTATTTGAACAGTCAAGGTAAGCTGAATCAGAGACACATGATATGGGTAGAGTTCATGCGGAGTTACACATTTGTATTGAAGCGCAGGAGTGGAAATCCAAACAAAGTTGCAGATGCATTGAGCAGAAGAAGGAATTTGTTTACAGAGATGAGAGTAGAAGTATTAGGTTTTGAAGAACTTAAGCATATGTATGTAGATGATCTTGATTTTGTAGAAACATGGAAAGAATGTAAGGAAGGTTCTGTTGTGATACATAGAAGCAAGTGGTTGGATTATTTCATTTAGGAGGATATGTTGTTCAAAGGAAATCAATTGTGTATACCTAGGAGTTCAATGAGAGATAATTTGATCAAGGAGAAGCATAGTGGTGGATTAGCAGGTGATTTTGGGATTGACAAGACAGTAGCTTTGGTAAGTGAACATTATTTTTGGCCTCAAATACATAAGGATGTAAGGAAATTTGTTCAGAGTTGTAGAATTTGTCAAGTTGCAAAAGGGAGTAGTCTAAATACTGGATTGTACACATCTTTGACAGTACTGAAGAGACCTTGGGAAGATATAATCTTGGATTTCATTTTAGGTTTTCCAAGAACACAGAGGGGATATGATTCTATATTTGTAGTAGTGGACAAATTTTCAAAGATGGCTCATTTCATTCCTTGTAAAAAGATAAATGATGATGTACATGTTGCTGATCTATTTTTCAAGAAGATTGTGAGATTGTATGGATTACCTAAGAGTATAGTTTCAGACAGGGATACAGGATTCATAGGATATTTTTGGAGGACGTTGTGGAAGAAGATGAAGATAGACCTAAAGTTCATTTCAGCATTTCACCCATAGACAGATGGACAAACAGAAGTGGTAAATAGGAGTTTGGGTAACTTGTTGAGATGCTTAGTAGGAGATAAGGTAGGCAATTGAGATCTAATTCTACCACAAGCAGAGTTTGCATATAATAATTCGGTGAACAAAAGTATAGGGAAGACACTATTTGAAGTTGTGATAGGAGTACAACCTATAGGAGTTGCAGAGCTGAGAGACATCGGTATGGAGAATAAGAGGAGTGCGGAGGTAGAAGAATTTGTAGGATATATGGAGATAGTACAAAATCAAATTAGGAAACATTTTGAACAGATGAACAACAAGTATAAGGAACAAGCAAATGAGAATAGGAGACACAAGGAATATTATGTTGGAGATGAAGTTATGGTATATCTTAGGAAAGAGAGATTTCCTGTAGAGACATACAACATTTTTGAAGATGAGGAAGTTCAAACCATGTAAAATTGATAAGAAGTTTGATTCAAGAAACGCATATGAAGTGGAACTACCAGAGACTTTTGGCATATCACCTATATTCAACATTGCAGATCTATACCAATATCATGAGGGAGAATCAAGTGACAACCTTGAAGATGGATTGAAGGATCAGTTACCACAACAACAACCAGAGCATATAGAGAAAATTTTGGATAGTAGAATTGGACATAGTACCAGAGGCAAGTAGTATAAAGAGTACCTGGTTAAGTGGAAAAGAAGACCAGAAAAAGATTCATCATGGATTTCTCAGGTTGAGGTAGATCGCCTTGGTTTTCCTCTGGCCCCAGCAAAGTGAGGGACTCACTTTTTCAACAACCCCGGGTGTCTGATGCAAGAGCATGCCAAGTTGAAGAGAAATCTTCCATTAACTAAAAATATTTGCTTTCTTTTCTTTTCTTACATTTTAGTTGTCGTTCAATCGTTTGTAGTTCAACACTTTCTACTGCATTCCATCACATCTTTATTTTAGGGTTTGTGGAGCAGGATTTCATTTCTATGCCATGTTAGCTACATTATATTCAAATTTCATGATATTTGGACTTGTTTTTGGAAAGTTATCACTATCAAAAGATCAACGTTCACATAACAGAGCAATCGACATTCTGTTGGAGTAAACAAGGTTTGCAGAACATTCCCATAACTTGCAGAGCCAAAAGAAACATCACACAAGGTAATTTGGGACTAGATAGACCCTCGTTGAGAACCACATCAAGTTTCATTCATTTGCAAAGCATCACTAAGAGCCCTATCGACCTACACATTTCCTACATGTTTCATCATTCATTGGAATTTAAGATCTCTTGATGCCGACGTGGAGGATTCTTTGAGTTGGAGGATGATATATAAGCATTCTTGAGATGCATTAGGGAGGTAGTGATTGACATCTAGTTATAGCATAGAAGGATAATTCTTTTCTAGAGGTGCTTTAATGCCATATCATTCATCTATGTTGTAATCCAGAAAGAAGGCCTATGAGCCCATGATTGTAGCCCACATGTTGCTGACATATAAGCATTGTAATTGCTTGATATATTGGGTACATGAGTTTTCCTTTGCATTCTATTCAAGTGTTTTGTCTGTGTGTTTCCATTGTGTTTACTCTAGCTACATGGTTGGACAGTCCATTCTCTAGGCCCTCCATCCATGACTACACCACTTAAATAGGCAAGGATGAGGATGCGAGAAGGTCGTACTCAACCACTGACTAACTTCCAAAAGATGTGACACTTGTAAGCCAAAGTGACAAGTGGTCATGCAAGTGGAAATAAATATATGCAATAGGTGTCTCACAAAGGTGAGGACACATGTCTTCACCACATGAGGTGAGACAAAGTCTAGAAAACCTAAGTAAACTTAAGCTAGTGTGAATAAGACTCACCTAGTCAAGCTAAAAGCTAACTAGATAGATAAAAAACTTTTTCACACTAACAACCTCCCTTAAGTGCAACTTAGGGAGTAGTGTAACAATTATGGGTCGCAACTACTAGACCATGTTAGGTACCCATGTACAAAGTAATCTCTGATAAGGTGGAGAAAGATAGAAAACCTAGTGGGAAAAAACATTCCTCCTAAAAGAGAGAAAATAAGAAAGTGTTCTAGACACTTTTTAAAATACATGAAGGTGATAGTCCTACTGTGAAGAATCTCTGGAAATATTCTATGAAGAAACTTGGAACTCTGATGTAAAAACAAATGATCTAATGGTGGTGATTTTAGGTTCCATAATTAAGAATCCATGTTCCAGACTCAAAGACTGTAGATGCAAAAAGAGCATGGCTCTTAAATGTTTCTGGTGTCGTATTTGGTGTTGATGATGACTCTTGATTAGATTCATGATCCTTTCTATTATGCTTTTCAAGAAGATTGGTAAGATGATTGATCTTCTTCTTCAAACATTTTTGCTCACTGTGCCCAACTTTCTTGCAATATGTACACTTATCTTTTTCTTTCATAGAGTTGCCTTGATCTAAAAATCTTTGAGTGTTTGATTTTGAGGATTCAAATTTCTAATCTTTCTTGATTTCCTTATCCTTTTGTTTTTCTCTTTTGTTATTTTTTAGATTTCCAGCAACAAGACCATGAGGTTTATAATTCTTCATGGTGCCCATTTGTATCAATTTATTCTATTCCCTAGTTAAGTCAACAATGAATTCATCCAAAGTAGGCATTTTCCATGTTGCACCAAAAGCCCTTTTGGTGGTATAAAAAGAAGATGCAAATACACAATATTCAGGACCTAGTTTGGAAAGCATAGAAAGTATGAGTTGATCCTCTTTTTTTGTCTATCCCACATCCTTTAACTACAATCTCAATGATTTGAATTTTGTGAAATAATCTTCTAAGGTATAAAAATCTCTAGGGCTCAACCTAATGAGATCATTTTCTAACTCATGATTTTTAATTCATCAACCTTCCCAAATACTTTTTCTGAGGCTTGTCATACATTGTTGGTTGTTTTCAAGGCTTCAACATGAAACATAAGCTCAAGAGATAGATTTAGACATAAGAACCCGAAGGCTTGATGACACTTATCAAACCATTTTTCTTTTCCTTTGATGGCATTTGGCTCTTTTTTTGTGCCCATAGTCACTCTATATAACCCTTTATCCTTTAGCATAAGTTGAATATTGAGTTTCCACTCATGATAGTTAAAACGTGTTAGAGGTTTGATATCACAATTTAGCTCCATGCTTTACTTAGATTGTTGCATTTTTTTTTTAAATATGAAAAGAAAAATATTGAGGAAGAAATGGAATTGCTCATAAGACATGACTCAAAACACCCCCTGTAACTCAATATTTTTATCCCCCCTAAATTGTGGCACTTTATAACTTCAATGCATAAGAAAGTCTATTTGGAATGAAAAAAGGAACTTTATAATGATAGTGTGAAATCATTTCCAATAGATCAAGCTTGAAAAATTATTCACTTTTTAAAAGAACAACACTTGATTTCGAGTTGCCAATCAAAAGATAGAATAATTTCAATGATTCTCAAGCTTGCTTTACAAAGAAAGGGTAAAACATGAGTGAAAACAATACAATTTTCAAATCATTTTGATGTTGCTTTGTCAGCATCAGAACCAGCTTCCTTCCGACTATAAGAACTTCAAATTCCACCTTCGTGGGTGAAAGTTATGGCAAAATTTAAAAAAATGCCCTCTTTTGGCAAGTGAAGAGCATCAGGTAGTCTCCATTTGATAGAATGAGCTAACAGTTTTAGTTACAACTAATGTTAAATGTTTATGCTTAACTTTTTTTGTTAAAGTTATATCTTTTGTAACATAAAATGTGACTATGACAAAATTTGTTAACATAAACATTCAATGTTTTAGCAACTTATAATGTTACACTATAGTGTTGGAATCAGAACAACAAATGTTTACATAACAATAACCCTAATAGTAAATGCTATACCAAACTGCATCCTTAGAAGGAGAAGTCGACCAACAAAATGATAGAAGCTGACCTCAATAGTTGAGAGAAATGACTTGACCATTACCTACAAGAAAAACCACGAACTACAACTTTTATGAAGTGAAGACACTTTGACCAACTATGGTTAATAAGATATATGTACAAGGGCGAGCAGAATCTTCAAATTCCAATAACTTCAAAATGGCAACCCTAGTGATTGAACCAAACTCTGTTTGTGGCCACTTGTGCAGAGAAAGAGACAATGTCCAAGGGAGATTTTGATCAGATCAAAGGGTGAGATGCATGGAGAGTTTGGAGGGTCATCTAGGTTGGATGGGAATTGTTGGGCACATGCAACTGATGCCAAAACCAATGGCCTAAATGCAGATCACCCTTGGCAATATCATTGACCTTGCAAATCGTGTCTTGGTGATTTGAAAAAGGTTCCTATAAAAAAACTTTGACCCACTGTGTAGAAATTTAAGATTTGTGATTTCAATACACAAAAACCTTGAATTGCAAGGATAGGGAATGAGCCTCCAGCTATTGGTAGAGATGACTAGAATTGCTCAGCCCAAGGGATTTGAAGAGCGGTTGAAACCCTAAAAAATAAATATAGACCCAAAAAAGAGGACCCACCAAGAATGAAATGCAACTATGCCCTAATGCAGAGCGCCAAACGAAATCTAACACAGGGCAAAGAAAGATTTCAATAGATGAAACCCTCTAGTGAATATGACCAAATTCATGTATAATCGGGCCAAAAAACAAAACATGTTCACCCAAAAAGGTATATTGAAACCCTTGATTAGATCAACCAAGTGATGAAAACCACCCAAAATGAAAAATTTCACCCATAATTGCAATAAATCGATCAAATAGAGCCCTCATACCTACAAAATGTTGATTTTGCAAAAATAATTTTGCATTTTCAACAAAAATTTCCATACAAATCTATATGGCCATACCATCGTACGGTACAGGAAGCTGGGGTGTAAAATCTTTTACCAAAATTGATAGCATTGATTTTGATGAAGCAAGTTTTTTTTCACTCTCTAGGGCCTTCCAAACTCAATGGAGAGGTCCACTTGGCTCTATGAGCAACTCTTGGCTAGGCTAGTTGTGGGATTCACTATAAAGGGAAGGATTTTTCTAGCATGGGTCTAATACTATGCTGGTATTAGCCAAGATCAACAAACAAGAATACAATCACAAGCTATTTTCACACAACAAACCTATTGATATTACCAAAAGATAAATGAAATGTACATATAAGCCTTTCTTAAATAGGCAACTATGAGGATTGAAAATTTCTTACTCAACCACTAACTAACTTCCAAAAGATGTGACACTTGTGAGCCAAAGTGATAAGTGCTCATGCAAGTGGCAATCAAATATGCAATTGGTGTCTCACAAAGGTGAGTACACATGTCTTCACCACATGAGGTGAGACAAAGTCTTAAAAACCTAAGTAAACTTAAAATAGTGTGAATAAGACTCACCTAGTCAAGCTAAAAGCTAACTAGATAAGATAAAGAACCTTTTCACAGTAACATAAACTACCTAGACAGTTCACTTCCTACACATAATATTCCAAGTTACAAGAGTTTAGTTTGCTAATTATGTAAGAATGCATTAATCCATACTCATGCATAAGTATTTAAAAGCATACAATCAATATGCATTAATGCTTATTAAAATCTTGGATTGTAACATGTGACTCTTAATATAAGGGAAACACTAGTTAAGTAGTTATCCAACATTATTTCTAAATATTAGTTCATAGTTCTAGTTTGAGGTAAACTTGGTTAATCATTTGTCTCTATTAAAGTTGTCCTAAGGGTTCCTACACCTTGGACTAATTGATTGAGATTGTATCATTGTCATATTATGGTGTACAAATTTTTTATGGTTGTACTTTAAATGTTAACCTTAACTCTGCTGTATTGGTTGCATCATATCTCTAAGAGTGACATACATGAATAATATTATGAATAACAAATAAACAATGCTATACCAAAACTTTTCTTATATTAATCTAAAATTAAAATATGTCCTTTTGTAAATCTAACAATATATGAACATTTTATTTTATAGTATTGATCCCCTTTTATTGCTCCTCAATTATCCCCTATAATGGAGGAAAAGAGGGTTGATTGATTTGATTGGTAGTTTGATTAGATCCTCCTTTCACTTCATACATTCAAGGACATTTAACCAAGTTGAATTACAACTTTTGTAAGAGGACTCAACTATCAAGTTGGCTGTCACATGGAATGATAAGGAAATTTGGAATTTGTTGATTAATTTGTTAAACCTTAGCCAGAATAAGCCTAAAACCCTAATTATGCAAAATCTAAAGAAAACGGATGAAACATGACTAATGCTTGCATAGAAAGACACTAAATGTAGATTAGATACACCAGATTTCAGATTTCTAAATGCGAAAACTTTAGGGTCAAAAGAGCAGGTACCCAAGCCCAAGGTGGTACTTTTTTTAGGGCTTTAGGATGAAATCTGCTACAGACTCCAACCACTTCAGAGATTCCTGACACTGTAAAATTGGGGGTCAAAAGAGTGGGCACCCTTGACCTTTTAGTGATTTTTTCTACCTTTTTCTTTAGATCCATAATCCTTATGCTCTACAATGATCCTCTACAAATCCTCTCTGCAAGATCCAATACCTATCACCTGCAATCACAAGAGAGGGGTTGGGGGTTGTGGTGTTTAGGAGCTTGCCTCGGTCATGCCCCGGAATGGCATTCAAGCCTTCCAACATCATTGTTAGATAGACAGTGCGTGTCCTTGATGGATAGTGGCAAAAACAATGATAAAGTACATAGATTGAATCACAAATAGATATCACCTAGGAGATGTAGCTCTCAAGAAGATGAAGATCTTTAACGCCATGAGAAGATGAAGCCAAATCTACAACAACAAACACAACAACATAATTCTGCTCTGTAACACAATGAATGCCTTGAATGATCTATGATCATAAGTTCACCTAAATCTCAAAATCATCTTCTAGTTTACAAATGAAGTCCTAAACATGCTTATATATACATCCCTGCTAATATTTCATAATTCAAACTTAAGATGCCGACACAGAACACCATTTAACGGTCATAAGCTAACATATGCATTTGGGACCCTAACAAAATAGGACTGGACTAGGGTGTGGGTACCCTTGTCCAGGGGACTATTTTGGGTTTGGATTTAGCTCAAGGTTCACCCCTAGGTCCCATTTGACATGGGTTTCGGAGGATTTTTCTTCAGGATTCATTTCTAATATGCATGATTAAAGCTAAGGGACCCGGGAGCTAAACTTAGGAGGTAAAAGTCCTAAGGGGACATTTTATGACATAAAATTTAGCCCCCACTTTAATATATGTATGATCTTACGACCCATACATGCATTAAAGTATGGTCGAAAACACATCAAACATGCCAACTATAAGAAGCTAAGCCATACCCAGAGATTGAGGAACTATTTCTAGCCCCTAATCTTAGGTAAGCATTAGAAACAACATCACAGACACACAAGACACAATGAAGATAGTAAGAAGCATGTAAAACACAGAGAAGATGGTATTGAAGACACATAAAACACAATGAAGACATGAGGGCAATCACCAAAAACATGATGAATACATTGATATAGCATTTTCATTTTCATATATATATGCATGGAAATAAAAATTACAACACAAAACCCCAAGAATGTAGGGGGGACTCATCGCCACACCCTTTACACTACACCAAGGGGGGAAAACATGCCATACAAAACCCAAGTGTAGGGGGGACTCATCACCACACCCTTTACACTACACGAGGGGGAAAACATGCCATACAAAACCCAAGTGTAGGGGGACTCATCACCACACCCTTTACACTACATAAGGGGGAAAACACGCCATACAAAACCCAAGTGTAGGGGGGACTCATCTCCACACCCTTTACACTACAGGAGGGGGAAAACACATGGAAGACTCATGGAAAACATGAGCACCATATAGCATGCCATAGACATACTATACATCTTAAACACAACAAACAAGGTGGTGTAAAGAGCTTATTGCTAAGTCCCACCATCTCAAACACACTGTAGACACACTTGACAGTTGGGCTTATGCCACAACAACAACCAAAAACAAGCTAAAGGGAGGATAACTCAAGATCCAACCCCACCTTCTGATGAGGACTTTGTATAAAAAGGATGTGCACTAGCTTAAGAGATACACCATCCCACCTTGCCGAGAGGGCTTTTGTATAAAAGGGTATGCACTAACTTAAGAGATACATTATCCCATCTCACGAAGAGGGATTTTTTATTGCAATTGATATAAGGATGTGCACTCACGGTGGAGATACAACATTCTGCCTCGCAGAGAGGGCTTACAAACATGCTTCATTAGTGTCAAAATCAATAGACAAATATCATTAAATATGCCCCCACCTTAAGTTGGTTGACGTCATGCATTGATATCAAGCATGTTAAGGTAGAGAGAAAATACACAAGGAAACAAGAGATTTCGCAAAGCCCATGCCCCCAAACTGGCATGTGCTCACAATCGCTAAATGTTCCCACAAACACATTGATAAGATATGCTAAGATAAGATAACAATAGAGGTTACAAATCTTACTCTAAGATAATAAGCAAAGAAAACACATGAAAGGTATGCATGAATCATATATGAGATTGCATAAAAGAAACAAAGGCTACACATACGGGTTCAAATCTGAGTATAGCCGTTGGGATTATACTGTAGGCATTGTTGGTGTTCCTAGTTCATTGTCTAAGTTCCCCTAAAAAGTTGCCATGTTTTATCTACAAGGACCTCGGGTTAGTGGCCAATGAACAGGAGACAAACTCTAATGTCTCCTCTACACTTCAGGCTCTACAAGACCTAGGGGGTATTCCCTTACTCAATACCCATATGGTAAATCCTAACTATAACTAGGTATTGACATTTTAGCAGATAAATCCTCTCTATTATAGACCAAAACTGTGAGATAAATGCAAAAGGGGCTAGATTTGGATCCTATTTTAGTTGTGAATCAGAGGATTTGAAACCTAAATCCTACTCCTATAATCTTGAAAGTTAAGGTCTTGAGTTGATTCTGATTTTATGTGTTTGGTTGCCAGATTACCTAGTTTGATTCATAAACTTAATGCAAGCCTCTGGCTGGTGCCTACCCAGGGTACAGAGTCCAACTTAAAATATGCAAATGACTTTCCACAAACCAATCAAATATGCAGGTTTTGGAGGGTTTTTAGTTCTTTCCTTGCAGAGAAATCCCAAGACTAAGTATTCCTATTAACTCTACTTACAAATATCCCTATTATCATACATATTTCCCCATATCTGACTTAAAGCATTCTAATTTGTTCCTTAAACAGAAGCAATAAATCAAACATGCAGTGTAGAAAATGTACACCCTAGAACTCAAAAAACCCTTAGTTACTTTGTTCTGAAGAAAGATGCAAATAACAATTGGAGACAGTTAATAGAAACACATGCACATTGCATTACTCATATAAATTCAATCTAAAACTGACAAATAGCTTATAGAAACACATACATATAGTAAAATAAAACTCACAACACCATGAATAGAGCAACCAGTCAAAATCTTGTATTACTTTTACTCCTCAGAATCCCAATCCTCCAACAACATTACAAAGTGAGGCAACCAGTTCTTTATAGACACAGAACATGGTGTGAGCATTCATTACATTTGGTTGGTTTGGTGAATGTCTCATTACAAAGCACCACATCAAGGGTGTTGGAGCATTAACTACATTGAGCCCTGAGAAAAGATAGAAAATAATATATGAGCTTCGCCACATAAATGCAAGGGAGAGGGTATCTCCTCATTCATTTCAGGCACATTCACCCATACTTCTCTATCCACTCAGCATATGATTTCTCTGATGGTCATTGGAATGATGTCAACTTTGAAATATTATCATTGTGTCCTGTGTACCGTGCATCCATCAAGATCTTTGCTTCCTTACAGAACAATTCAAAATTTATTTCTAATACATGCAGCTTATCCAAAGTTGAACTCAAAATCTTCAATTAGGGGTCTCCATCAGTGCAGTAGGTAGATATTAGATGGCCAACATTGTCACTGAAGTCAGCTCTCCACTTGTCAAGACCTTTCACCTTCCCATCGGCCTCCAATATACTAGGCATTATTTTCTTATCTATCTTTTCAAGAAATTGTCTCTTCTCACCTAAGACTTTGTCTAGCTTTAACTGAAAAGCTATGACCTCCTCAAGAATTTGAAGCATGTCAAGGATCAGCTTCATCTTAGGTGGCATCTGCGCATCAAATCTAGAGCACCTATGCAGGTCTCTCTATTCACCAGTCCTCTGCAGCTACACTCCCTTCATTATCTTGAGGCTTTCCTTGTCTTGTTCATGTTTGTCAAGGGCAACTCTTAGATTTGAATAAGACCTCCATGTCTCATCCACCCTTGCCAAAACTTTGGTCACTCTATGATTTACCAGATTAGTGACCATCTCCTTGAATGAATTCTTCTTTTCTTCTTTCAATCTCTTCACCTCCTCCTTCAATCAAGAAATCAACTTAAAATGTACTGAACACAGTCGAACAGAGTGAACTTATTGGTTTTTCATACCTACATAAGATTGAATTTCTTTCTTTGCTCAACTAGGAATTCACTGCACGTCTGAATTCTATTCATGCTTGAAAAAATGATACAAAAGCCCTAACTGTTCTCCTTTTCAAGCCTTGTAGCATAGATTTTGAGGCATTAATGGAGGTAGCCTTGGCCTTAATCTCTCATTCATGTCACAGGGCGCCTTCAACATTCTTCATAAAAAATTAAACTTGCACCATTGATCTAAGTTTGTCCTTATGGAATCCACGGCCACCATTTACCTGCTAGATTTGAAAATTTGGGTCATCATTGTTGAAAAGTCTTCAACCAATAAGGACTATCCAAGTTAGATGTACTTCCTTTGCTAACCGCATCACTTTTTGTCCAACCTGGACACATGTCACCATTTTGTGGTGTCACAGCTAGAAATGGCCCCACTTACCTACCATGTGTGGGCGCGATAAAGCCTCCACGCGTCCATCTTTCATTTACTTTTCACTTCATTACTAAGATGAAGCCACATGTCGCCATCTCGCGACCGTGAGGTGAACATTCCTTCTTGCAAGATTCTCTTGCTAGCTTGTGCAACTGTTAGATTAGAACTTTCCTGCTGATCACTTCCTGCTTCGACACTTGGTAGCACATGGTTTCCCAAGGTAAGATTCTTTGATAAAGGGGCTATAAGCCCAGATTCTTTGATAAAGGGGCTGTAAGCCCAAATTCTTTGATAGGTGTCACCTTGTCCCAGCTATGTAGGGGGATGATGACGTCATGCATGATGCACTGTGATGCTACAAAATACCTTTACATAATACTTTATAACCCTTTGAAGACTTAGGACTTAGATTTAATTTTTTCCAGGTTATAAAGGGTAAGACTAGGACACAGGGCCAGTCACCTAACAAATATAAAGGATTTAAGTCATAACTTAATCGAGAACTTGCTGCGGGCGGTCAATAGGAAAATAGAAGATAAAGCACATAGGGCTTAGGGGCTTAGGTTTTAAAAGACCATAAAGGTAAAGACTTGCAATTTCATGGACCTAAAACCCTGAACCCAAATAGGTGCCACCATTGGCTCTGACTGGGGACGTGCAAGCCATCAGGTTGTAGTGGGAACAACTGGAATTCTGGGAATAGGACCAGACAAGACCAAAAGGAATGAACTGTACAAGAAAACACACAATTTACAACCTATATACAACTATTTTACAATGTGCATAGAGAAGAACTTACTTATGAGAAGTAAGGTTTCAGGAATTGTCCATGCACAGGCAACTCCTAAAATTCACCATCCAATCCTTGGAGAAAATAGAAATCCTCTCCATGAGTATTACTTACTAGATAAGGACCAACCCACAATGGTTCAAATTTTCCATGTTTGGCTTTATCCTGGTTCCTAGCATTCCACACAAGAACCAAATCATTCACCTAGAATTTCCTTTCTGAAGTTTTCTTATCAAACAAGTATTTCACTTTTTGTTGTTTCTTCATGTTGGTCTTCTGTGCTTCTCTCCTAACATCATCTAGTGCAATCAACTAATTCACTCTCTTAACCATTGGATCTTCCATATCCTCATTGCCTTCTTATATAAATTTGTACACTGGTAGAAGATTATTCACTAGCAACTTGGCCTCTACACCATACACTAGTTCAAAGGGAGACCTACCAGTCGCCTTTTTTACTATTACCCTATCAGATCACAGTGCCAACTTCAATTTAGAGTCCCATGCTATTTTGTTCTTATCAATTATTCTCTTGATTATCTTCATGAGACTTTTGTTACTAGATTTTGCTTGGTCATTTCCCTGAGGATGATATGGTGAAGCATGAGATAAAGTGATTCCATAACTATTGCAAAAATCAACAAACTCACCAGACCTAAAGCACATTGCATTACCTGTAACCAATTTTGTTGGTACTCCAAATCTAATTATTATATGTTCTAAGATAAAGTCAAGTACAACTTTACTTGCAGCTTTCTTGGTTGGAATGGCTTCAATCCATTTGGTGAAATAATCTATAGCAACCAATATCCAACTATGTCCTCCGCTTGACTTTTCTGCTATTTCTCCTATGAAGTCTATTCCCCATTGTTGAAATGGAGCTTCCACTGTTTCAGTCTTAAGAGGTAATGCACCTGCATACTTAATTTTTCTAGAAAACCTTTGGTAGGAATCACATTTCCTCACCATTTTATGTGCATCAGAGAAAAGTGTTGGCCACCAGTATCCTGCTCTAAGAATTTTATGGGCAGTAGTCCTAGCTGTATAGTGTCCACCACACATCCCTTCATGCATATTAGTTAAAATATTCATGGCTTGATTCTCATCCACACATTTAAGCAGCACACCATTAGGGTTCTTCAAATATAACTCACCTTGGACAATGACATATTTGATAGCATGTAATTTCAATGTTCTCTTTTAGCTGTCACTTAAATGAGTAGGACAGTTCAGATTTTGTAAATAATACACAATGTCTTTGTACCATTCTGATTTATGTATTTCACAAGCTTGGTCTTGAACCACATTCACTTAACATGCCTCCAAGTTTGATTCTGTCATTAATTTAGCTAAACCTTTTCCCCTTACCAATTTGGTAATTTGAATCTCAATGTTGAACTCTTGAACTTTATTTATCCATCTACATCTCCTTCCAGTCACTTCCTATTGAGTGAATATGTCCTTAATTGCTGCATGTGTCACATATGCTACAATCTAAGCTCCAACCAAATAGGGTCTAAAGTTCTTGACAACCCTGACTATAGCATAGGCCTTCTTTTCCATAATATCATATTTCAACTCTATTTCTTGCAAAGATTTACTAAAGAAGGCAATTGGCTATTCAAATCCATCAACATTTTTCTATAATAAGCATGCAGCAACTGTATGGAATGAAGCAAATAAAAACAATTGGAAGGGTTTAGAAAAATCGGGACTTTAGAATAGGGGCAGTTTTGATAGCTTCCTTGATGCTTTAGAATGATTAAATTGCTTCACTTCCCACACTATAGACTCACCCTTCTTTAACATCTTAGATATAGCCTTAGCAATCTCTACAAAATTGGGAATGAATCTTTTGACAAAGTTAATCTGCCCAAAGAATGATTGGATGCCTTTAATTGTCTTGGGCATCTAAATTTTATCAATTGCTGCAACCTTCTCTGGATCAATCCTAACTCCATCCTTAGACACTATGTGCCCCAAGAGTTCTCCCTCAGTTACTCCAAATGCACACTTTTTAGGGTTTAGGGAGATGCCATATTCTAGTGCCCTAATAAAGATCTGCCCTAGATGCATACAGTGTTGTTCTTCCTTCTTTGAATAAGTAGTTAAATCATCTTGATAAATAGCTAATATTGAGTCAATCAACCTTGTAAAAGCAACATCCATTGCTCTTTGAAAAGTAGCACCTGCATTTGTCAATCCAAATGGCATCCTTACATAGACATAAGTCCCCCATGGAGTTGTAAAGGCAGTCTTATACTGTTTTGATTCTCTCACCTTCACCTGATTATATCCTGAAAATCCATCCATCATGGACAAGAGTTCACACCCTATTACCTTTTGCAACATAGCTTCCATGTTAGGCAAGGGGTAATTATCCTTCAAAGAAGACACATTCAAATTTCTAAAGTCTACACACAGCCTTATATATCCATTCTTCTTTCTCACTGGGACAAGATTTGACACCCAAGTAGAGTGTCTTATGGGTTCAATAATTCCAGCATCCCTAAGCTTCATAAGTTCTTGCATTTTCAGAGCCAAAGTGGGATTAATAGGTCTCTGCCTCTGTCTGAATGGCTTAGCTCTAGGATTAAGGGGAATTTCATGCTGAAATAAGTCCTCTCTATATGCTTTCAAGTCTTCATATGACCAAACAAAGACATGTTTGTATTTTCTTAGTAAAGCTATTAACATCACACTGATATGTGGTTTCAAGTGTCTACCTATGTAAACTTTCTTTGGAGCATTCTGTGTACCCAAATTTATTTCCTCCAAATCTTCCATGTGAGGGGAGGAAGCCTTGGCAACCAACTAATCTCTGTTATCAAATGTTCTTTCTAAAGCCACTAACCCCCTTGGAATCTTATTGGTCTTGAGTTGTATCACTTCTTTTCCAAAGAGGGTTTCTTTCCCATCTACAACTTCCACAAAATTTTGGAAATCAATCACCTGATTTTCATACTCATCAATACAATGTAGAAACTTTATTAAGTCCTTATTATCCTCAAAAACCTGCTAGCTACATATGTTGTCTGGCATAGCCGACCTAATTTTAATCCAACATTTGTAATATCAGACAATATAACATCATCTGGCCTGATGCCTACATTGGCCAAGAAATATGCCATAACATTTTTTGATCTTTCTATCCAGTTTATTGAGAATGCATCAAACCATTCAATAGTATCCCAAACAACATGTTTATATTGTTTTAACCTTTTGTTTTTTGAAGAATATTTATCTCTCACTTGGGAAACTATTAACTTTGAATCTCCAAACACCATTAACATCTTAATGCCATGCTTAAGAGCAGCATTCAATCCTAGCAATAGGGCTTCATATTCTGCAATATTATTTGTTGAAACAAATTTCAATAGAAAGGAGAATTTAAGGATCTTACTAGTAGGAGACAGAAACACCATTCCTGCACCAACCCCCTCTTTTGAGCATGCACCATCAAAGTACATGGTCCATAGGATATCATGACCTTTCTGCCTCTTAAGCTCTTCATCAATAGGTTCTTTCCTTTTGTCCTCTTGATCACATGACGTAACCTTGAAATTGTCACAATCAGTGTCCACAAAGCAAATCTGATCTTTTGGTTCTTGATCTTCTACTATATCTGGTGCTCTTTCCTCTCTAACCAGCTTGGCATCCTTACCATTCATGGGAATCATAGCATATGACAAATCTAATTGCATGCTTCCTCCAATCAATGTTGCCCACATCCTAAACAGTAACATACCATATTGTGGCTTAATATCAACTACTGTCACATTCATTGTATAGGATTTTTCTAGATAGGCTGCAAGCATCAAGTCCACAATTTTCATAATCCATATTACTGGTACTTCCCTAGCATCCATAACATAACACTTTCCATATGCCTTATCTATATTCAAACCAACTTGTTGCATAACAACCAAAGACATGATATTTGTTGAAGCACTTGAGTCAAGCATGCAGTTCCTGATTACATTCCCATTTACAATAAGGGACACATAGAATGGTTCTACCTGATAGGGACATTTTGTTATTGTTTCTCCCAAATAGACTTCAGGAATTTCCTCTTCATCAACACCCACTTCCTGGATATTGTTCTAATCTTTAGCAATTTGATCTGTCTAGTGAGATACCCCTGAAATTAAGGCCAATGCCTTATTTATGTATTCTTCAATTTTCATTATTTCCATTAGTGGAACTAAGACTTTCATCTATGACAAAGCTTGAGTTATGTCAAATGGGGCATAATTTTGTATAACAATTGTAGCTTGGCCCACATTCCTATTTTTCTCATGAGTCTGTCTAGCCTTGGTTCTTGTGGTTTTCTAACTGTCATCTATGACATGTGAGCCCTTAGCCTTTTCTTCATTCTAAGAAACCTTACCCTCTAGATTCTTATTATTTTGATTCAATTTCTCTTTTAAATCCATCTTGCTGTTACTACCTTGCTTTTTCTGTGATTCAGGGTCTCTCTGTTTATGTTGAGGCTACTTCACAAAGATGCTTCCTGGCTGGCCTAAGTCATCCGCCTGAGCTTTATTCCTGAGGTTATAGTTACTCTTAACCTTGGCTACTGCAACAATTGTAAGAGCTCTAAGCTTTTCATCAAAAGGTCTTTTTAAATTAACCAAAGGAGCATGTGAGTCCTGGGCATAAACCTGATGATCGTCATTTTCTTCATCTGAAAAGATTTGTTGACAGATTACATCCTTATAGCATCTTCTTTCATTCACATCTATTTCTACATCTACCTCATCAGAGCAAGAGCAATCTTCACTTGCAGAAAGCATGTTAACATTGTCATCTTCAATACAATGAGGTTCATTACACTCATCACAGGCGCTAGCATTATTATAAAAGGATTGAGCAATCATACATTGTGACTATGAATGAGGCATTTGACATATTATACACCATGGAGTATGTTCCACAAAATTGGCTATCTTCTTTAGGGGATCAGGAGTTTCCTTAACATTCTGAGATCATTGATCAATTTTGTTATTTGGAATGGGCTTACCATTATGCCAATTTGTGTTGTATGACATGTCATGCAATTGAGGTCTCTTTTCTTGCCTCTAATAAATCTGCTTCTTAGGACCAAGTCCCTTTTCATTTTTAGCAAGCTTGTAACTTAAATCTTTGAAAGCATATGTTCACTTATCTAACTTATCCTTAGATGTGGAGCTGCCATTCTAAGCATTTTGAATTCTATTGTTTGGATTTTGCAATATTCTCACATCATCCCTTTTATTTCCTTTACTTGATGCCTTCCTATTATTTTCTATATTAGTTGCAATTCCAAAAGCATCACTAAGGCTAGCTAGACCTTTGTCCCTCAGTTCATATGTTGTCTTAGCATCAAAGGCATTTGTGTACAAAACCATACACATTGGTTCATTTGGTCTCATATGAGGTGGTAGTTTATTCAAAACTCTAGTAAACTTGGCATTGAAATCAAACACTGATTCATTTGACCCTTTAGCAATACATGTAAACTCATTGATAATGAAACTAGGGTCAATCTTATCTCCATACTGTTCCCTAAAGATTCTTTTAAAATCATCCCATGATGTAACACTTTGGTCAGGAAAACCTCTATACCATTCTCTGGCTTCATCAATCAAGGACTACATAAATAATTTCATGAAAACATCCTCATGCTCTATTTCAAACTTGTCCATAACATTGAGGAAAGATTTCAAATGATCTTCTCTTGATACAACATTATTTCCAGAGAATTTTGGCAATTCACCTCTGACATCATTATCAATAGGGTTAGGGTATCCAAGAATGCCAGTGAAGTCCAACTATCTGAACCTGTCTAACTGCATGGGCCTTCTACCAAACTGGTTGGCATTAACATTCTTGTTTGCATTAACATTAACATTTTGATTTCTCACATTATTTTGTGGTACCCTATTATTGTTTGTATTTTGTCTTTGATTGTTTTGAGGATTCTGGTTTACATGATGATTAAGCCCCTAATTATTCCCAAGGATGTTTTGGTCATTCTGTTGATTTTGAACCTCATTTGTATATCAGTTTCCTAACACATTTGAATTATTGAGGGTGGGAACTAAATTTTGATGAGCAATTCTCAAAACTTCCATCTTTTGTTTCGTATCATCTCTTATTTTTAGGGCTTGTAAATAATCAAGTTCTACCCTGAGATTTCTAATTTCTTCAGCTAATTCCTCTTCTCTTGGCATATAAGAAGATGGTCTCATGGGGTTATCAGTGTCTCTTGGAGATTCTAAATATTCAAATCTATCAGGGGGATATAGAAAAGGACATTCTTGAAACACATCAGATCCAAACCTCAACCCATCACCTTGTTGTTCCTCATACATAACCTGAATACTAGCCTCTGTGGCTGAAAAGTGTTGTTGTTGTCTAGAAGACCTAACAGTATTTTGAGAATCATCCTTATTCCTAGGACTTGGTGAACCTTCATGACTGGGTTGAGTAGTTCCTTTCCTTCTATACATTTTTCTTGGTAATTCTTGGAACAAAGGGTTTTACAAGGATCTTCTCCCCTGCATACAACTTCTATTTTTACCGACTAGGAGATTTTGCTCAAAGTCGCCACCCACTAATGGGATTTAAATTTAAGTTCCAAGTTCCTTTTCAATCCCCAGCAGAGTCACCAGTCTGTTGGTGTTCTCAGCTAATTGTCTAAGTTCCCCTAAAAAGTTGCCATCTTTTATCTACAAGGACCTCAGGTCAGTGGCCAATGAATAGGAGACAGACTCTTATGTCTCCTCTGAACTTCAAGCTCTGCAAGACCTAGGGGGGTATTCCCTTACTCAATACCCATATGGTAAATCCTAACTGTAACTAGGTATTAACATTTTAGTAGATAAATCCTCTCTATTACAGACCAAAACTATGAGATAAATGCAAAGGGGCTAGCTTTGGATCCTATTTCAATTGTGAATCAGAGGATTTGAAACCTAAATCCTACTCCTATAATCTTGAAAGTTAAGGTTTTGAGTTGATTCTAATTTTATGTGTTTGGTTTCTAGATTAGGGTTTGATTCATAAACTTAATGCAAGCCTCTAGCTAGTGCCTACCCAGGGTATGGAGTCCAACTTAAAATATACAAATGTCTTTCCACAAACCAAGCAAATATGCAGGTTTCAGAGGGTTTTTTAGTTCCTGCCTTGCAGAGAACTCCCAAGACTAAGTATTCCTAATAACTCTACTTACAAATATCCCTGTTATCACACATATTTCCCCATATCTGACTTAAAGCATTCTAATATATTCCTTAAATAGAAGCAATAAATCAAACATGCAGTGCAGCAAATGTACACCCTAGAACTTAGAAAACCATTAGTTACTTTGTTCTGAAGAAAGATGCAAATAACAATTGGAGATAGTTAATAGAAACACATGCACATTGCATTACTTATATAAATTCAATCTAAAACTAACAAATAGCTTATAGAAACACATACATACATTAAAATGAAACTCACAACACCATGAAGAGAGAAACCAGTTAGAATCTTGTATTACTTTTACTCAGAATCCCAATCCTCCAACAACATTACAAAGTGAGGCAACCAGTTCTTTATAGACATAGAACATGGCACTAGCATTCATTATATTTGGTTGGTTTGGTGAATGTCTCATTACAAAGCACCACCTTAGGGGTGTTGGAGCATTAATTACATTGAGCCCAGAGAAAAGATAGAAAATAATATATAATGAGGAGTACAAAAGATTGGAGGAGCCCAGCCACATAAATGTAGGGGAGAGGGTATCTGCTCTTTCATTATAGGCACGTTTACCCATATTTCTCTGTCCACTCAGCATATGATTTCTCTGATGGCCATTGGAATGATGTCAACTTTGAAATCTTATCACTGTGTCCTGTGTACTGTGCATCCATCAAGATCTTTGCTTCCTTATAGAACAATTCAAAATTTATTTCTAATACATGCAACTTATCCAAAGTCAAACTCAAAATTTTCAATCTGGGGTCTCCATCAGTGCAGTAGGTAGATATTAGCTGGCCAACATTATCACTGAAGTCATCTCTCCACTTGTCAAGACCTTTCACCTACCCATCGGCCTTCAATATACTAGGCATTATTTTCTTATCTATTTTTTCAAGAAATTGTCTCTTCTCACCTAATACTTTGTCTAGCTTTAACTAAAAAGATATGACCTCCTCAAGAATTTGAAGCATGTCAATGGTCAACTTCATCTTAGGTGGTGCCTACGCATCAAATCTAGAGCACCTATGCAGGTCTCTCAATTCACCAATCCTCTGCAGCCACACTCCCTTCATTGTCTTGAGGCTTTCCTTGTCTTGTTCATGTTTGTCAAGGGTAGCTCTTAGATTTGAATAAGACCTCCATGTCTCATCCACCCTTGCCAAAACTTTGGTCACTCTATGATTTACCAGATTAGTGAACATCTCCTTGAATGAATTCTTCTTTTCTTCTTTCAATCTCTTCACCTCCTCCTTCAATCAAGCAATCAACTTAAAATGCACTGAACATAGTCAAACAAAGTGAACTTACTAGTTTTTCATGCCTACGGAAGCTTGAATTTCTTTCTTTACTCACCTGGGAATTTGCTGCGCATCTAAATTTTGTTCATGCTTGAAAAAATGATGCAAAAGCCCTAAATTTTCTCCTTTTCAAGCCTCATAGCATAGATTCTAAGGCATTAATGGAGGTATCCTCAGCCTTAATCTCTCATTCATGTCACAGGGTGCCTTCAACGTTCTTCATAATAATTTAAACCTAGATCATTAATCTACATTTGTCTTTATCGAATCCATGACCACCATTTACCTATCAGATTTGAAAATTTGGGTCATCATCATTAAAAAGTCTTCAACCAATAAGGACTAGCCAAGTCAGACATACCTCCTTTACTGACCACATCACTTTTTGTCTGACTTGGACATGTGGTACCATTTCACAGCATCGTAGCTAGAAATGGCCCACCACTTACCTACCCTGTGCGGGTGCGATAAAGCCTCCACATGTCCATCTTTCATTTTCTTTTCACTTCATTACTAAGATGAGGCCATGTTTCTCCATCTCACGACCACACGGTGAATATGACTTCTGGCAAGATTCCCTTGCGAGCTTGTGCAACCGTTAGATTAGAACTTTCTTGCAGATCACTTCCTGCTTCGACACTTGGAAGCACATGGTTTCCCGAGGTAAGATTCTTTGATAAAGGAGTTGTAAGCCCATATTCTTTGACAGGTGTCACCCTGTCGCAGCTGCATAGGGGGACGATGACATCACGCATGATGCACTACGACATTGTGAAATACCTTTACATAATACTTTATAACCCTTCGAAGACTTAGGACTTAGATTTAATTTTTTACAGGTTATAAAGGGTTAGACTAGGGCACATGGCCGGTCACCTAACAAATATAAAGGCTTTAAGTCATAACTTAAGCGACCGGGAACTTGTTGCAGGTAGTCAACAGGAAATTAGAAGATAAAGTGCATAGGGCTTAGTGGATTAGGTTTTAAAAGACCAGAAAGGTAAAGACTTGCAATTTCACAGACCTAAAACCCTAAACTCAAATAGGTACCACCAGGCATCTCAGAACCAAGTGTAACAACAAGGTGAGATACAAGACAATCAAAGTACATGGAGCAGATGTATTGTTATGTTTTGTTAGAGGAGTTAAGAAAAAATCAATATCACATAGAGTGATTCTACTAGCCAAGCATCAGATATATAAATCAACCCTATCTTCATGTATGAACTAGGTCCATTTTTGCTTGCTTGCTGAAGGGACACATGGTCCATATCAATTAGTTGTTTGTTTTTCATTATCTGCCGACTAGATAGAATCACTAGAAGAAGGTAAACAATAAAATGAGAGAGGAGAACAAGTGCCTTAGGAACACCATGTAGGAGGATGTCCCTAGGTCATCAACTGCAACGCTATGCCCCTAAGGCATGACACACAACAATAAAATAGAGGAGAAGCAAGATAGAAGAATGATGAAACAAATAGAAGAATGGTTAAAACAGATGCAGTCTCCCAATATCCTTGACCTTACAAGAGTATCAAGGGTCATCCCAAGAGACCTAAATAACACATAACACATCATGGGGGACCACAACACAAGAGGGGAGGCCACATAAATGAGAAAACTATGCTACAACAAAGGTGGTCACCAGGGTTAGAAATACTTACCTGCTGCACAATCGAACTAGTGGTTGTCATAGAGCAAATCATCGTCTTCCCAATCTCGAATGTTAGAGGAGAGAGGTACATAAGGTACAATTGACCAACTTTTGTCATTGTCCTTAACTCTTTTTATTTAAGCTCTTCTTTGTTTGGTTCAATGTTAGATGGTGGAATGTTTTCTTGTTGAGGTGCATTTCATTGAGCAAAAGCTTTTCTTCTCTTCCTCCTTTCTCTTGCTTGCCTATTCCTTTTTGTTTTATTAGTGATGTTGTCAAAAGGATTATTGTGATTTTCTATAGTTTTTGACATTTTAGAGGAGGAAGCCGGTATAAATTTAATTTTCTTTGATGAAGTGCTTTTCTCTCCATGAGTGCCCCTTGATCCTTGCAAGGATGATGGAGGAGGAACCTCAGAATAAAGTCCCTTACCTTTTGATCTAGGAAGTTCTTGTAATGCGGGTTGTTTTTTGCTTGTTGTTTTTCGAATAGAAGGTCTAGCCACTCTAGATAGTAGTTTTTCCTTGTATCATCTATATCCCAAGTAAAGTTGGTCTCTTCATGGCCCAGGTTCCACAGTAGGTCATGGCCAAAAGTAATCAAGAGTAAAGTTGTTATGAGTAACCATGGGTTGCCATGTATTATGATGAATAGTGTGCACTTGTCCATGTAAAGGAAATTTTATACATTTGTGAATTATTGAGGGGACAACCTTCATAGCTTTTAGCCATGGATGGCCTAATTTTATGCAGAAGAGGTCTGATGTAGGGATGACATCAAATAATTGTTCCACAGATTTATCAAATATCGTAACCAATAAATATATCTTCCCATAGGTGGGAATAAAAGCTCTAGTATGTGTCTTAATCATTATGTCTATAGGTTCATAAGAATCTTGTATCAAATCATGTGAATAAAGGAACTCTTTCGTTGCCACATTAGTCATACAATTAGGATCTATAAGTGTTCCATGTACAAGAGTCTACATTACCTTCACTATGATGTAAAGAGGTCCTTCAATGTCTCCAATTGTTCTATCATGAGGTGTGAATACTATTTCAAGTTTAGGGGTCTTTCTTTTCATATAAGGTCTAGGAGGGAACCTAGCATTATTGTTGCGATAAGAAGCCATGTATGTGAGACTATTTCACCCTTTAAGCACTTGTTTGAGGGAAACAAGTACTAAAAGACACATAGGGTCCACAAAAAGCAAAGTGGGTAGAATAAAATAATGCAACACAACAAGGCAATATGAGTAATTTGTAAGATTGTTTAATGAAAGTGTATACAACCCTTAGCGTTGAAATACACAATGTGTAATTAAAAACATGTAAATTTTCAAGAAAGAGTGTCAAATGATGCCAAATGTTTAGATGAACAATGTATGTATGTTTTCAAATGAATGCAAGGTCTGATTTTGAAATATTTTTAATACATATGCAAGGAAGTAGATGCAAAACTATGCTTGTTTATGACCTAAAATGCGTGATTTTTTTGCTTTTTCCATTGCAAATATTCTAAAGATGCAAATGTAAATGCAAAAATGAGAAATGCAGTAACACTACAGTCCAAAATCATATTTGAAAGAGTATTCAAAGGAGTAGTAAAATCTAAAACAAGATTTTAACCACAAACCCTAGCTTTTGCAAAGACTGTGTTATATGAAAAATGCACAATTTCAAACAAACCCTAACAAATAAAGTATAAAAATGCAAGGTAAATGATTATCTAATCATGTAATGCTACAATTTATGTCAATATGATGTAAATATCAAAGATTTAAATGAATTAGATGAAATGCAATGAAAATAGTGTAAACTATGCCTAAATGCAAGCCTAGGATGCTTGATTTTTTTCAAATTTTTCAATTTTTATACAAGATTTGCAAATGTATAATGATGACAATGAAATGTATGAATGAAAACCCCATTTACAACAATCAACAAGATGCAATGTTCAACAAAACTTAGGTTCACCAAAATTTAATGGAGGAAAAGAGGGTTGATTGATTTGATTGGTAGTTTGATTAGATCCTCCTTTCACTTCATACATTCAAGGACATTTAACTAAGTTGAATCACAATTTTTACAAGAGGACTCAACTATCAGGTTGGCTGTCACTTGGAATGATAAGGAAATTTGGAATTTGTTAAACCTTAGCCTAATTAAGCCTAAAACCCTAATTATGCAAAATCGTAAGCAAACAGATGAAACATGACAAGTGCTTGCATAGAAAGACACTAAATGTAGTTTAGATACATACCAGATTTCAAATTTTAGAATGTGGAAATTTTGGGGTCAAAAGAGCGGGCGCCCAAGCCCAAGGTGGTATTTTTTCTGAGGGATTCGAGATGAAAGCTACTATAGACTACAACCACTTCAGAGATTTCTGACACTGCAAAAATGGGGGTCAAAAGAGTGGGTGACCTTGACCTTTTAGTGATATTTTTTGCCTTTTCTTCAAATCTAGAATCCTTATGCTCTACAATGATCCTTTACAACTCCTCTCCGTAAGATCCAACACCTATCACCTACAATCACAAGAGAGGGGTTTGGGGTTGTGGTGTTTAGGAGCTTGCTTTGGTCAAGCCCTGGAACGACATTCAAGCCTCGGAATGACATTTAAGCCTTCCAACACCATTGTTAGATAGAGAGTGTGTGTCCTTGGTGGACAGAGGAAAAATAATGATAAAGTAGATAGATTGAATCACAAATAGATATCACCTTAGAGGTGTAGCTCTCAAGGAGATGAAGATCTTTCACGCCATAAGAAGATGAAGCCAAATTTGCAACAACAAACACAACAACACAATTCTTCTCTGCAACACAATGAATGCCTTGAATGCTCTATGATCATAAGTTCACCTAAATCTCCAAATCATCTTCTAGTTTACAAATGAAGTCCTAAACATGCTTATATATGCATTCCCACTAATATTTCATAATTCAAACTTAAGATGCTGACATGGAACACCATTTAACGATAAGCCGACATATGCATTTGGGACCCCGACAAAATAGGGCTGGACTAGGGCATGGGTTCCCTTGTCTAGGGGCCTATTTTGGGTCTGGATTTAGCTCAAGGTTCACCCCTAGGTCCCATTTGACATGGGTTTTGAGGGATTTTACTTCAGGATTCATTTCTAACATGCATGATTAAAGCTAAGGGACCTGAGAGCTAAACTTAGGAGGTAAAAGTCCTAGGGGGGACATTTTATGACATAACATCCCCTCAAATATATTATAATGCAACCATAAGCCATAGGTCATATTAATTAAATCTTTATCTAATGCATATTATAAGGATATACTTAAGGCTAAATATTTAACCTAAATTTCTATGCCACCTTATTCAGGATAAAATCTCAAGGTAAGGATATAATATTCCCACTAACCTAAGAATGTACATTATCTTCCACTTTGCCTACTTGGGAGTCCAATAACTCAGAAAATTAAAAATAGTTTAACCCTTAAGAATTCACCCCCAAACATATAGAGATGACAAGATTTGGATAGACTAAAAACTCCAATCCTTATAGCTTTGTTCTCAAACTTCATTTGTGTAATCAACATTCTGAAACTTCCCTTTAACTATGATATGGCATGGTTTCAATCCAAAACAAACTTAAGAATTAAATAAGGCCCAAAATTTGTTACTCAAAACTCTTTGAGAACTTTAAATAGAACAAAACAATGAATGGATGATCCCAAATAGTGTGTCCTACTTGTGAAACATCCTAATTTTTTCTTGAAATCACATTTTTTTGGAAAAAATAATGACTTAAGCCTAGAGGGGTTTCATCTAATGGGGTCTGATTGAAGGGGTTAGAACAGAGCCACTTGGATAGAAACTTCCTAGGATTAAATCAAACTCATAATAGAGTCTCCTCTACACCTATAAAAATACTGACAAAAAAAGTAAGTTTATTTTTCCTTTTGGGGGATCGAATGAAGTCATTTGGAAATGCCAATTTACAAATTTGTATCCCTTAATTTTAGCTTTTCAAATATTATAATACATATTATGTTTTTTTATTATATACATACTTTAAATTTAATAATGGATGGAGGTCCATTATAAAAAATAATGAGCTCTATTTGAGACACTAGAAAAAATAATAAACATTGAACATTACAAAAGTCCCTAAAGTTTGTGTCTAGGTCATACAACTTTAGAAAGCAGGTGTTGTTGCTTCTTTCTACATTTATTTTGGTACTTCCTATGTTTTCATGCATGTGGGTATTTTTTTCCCTCTTTAAATGGCCTTGACCTTTCATTCCTCCATATCTATTGTTGCTGGAGTTGAAGGTTTGATGGTGATAAATAATAGAACCCTCACTCAAGTGACCCAAGAAGTTTGTTCCCAAGGTGTTCCATGAGATACATTCCTTGAAATACACCTGAATTCTATTCTTATGACTCCTAAATTTGATAATGCATGCCACTAGTTAGAAAATTTTACCTTGATAAGATATTTTGTGGGTGCGTTCCCCCCTAAAAGCATGCTCAAATATTGGATCAATAAGGCTTAGGTCCTACATGGGATTCACCTATATGCTATTCCAAATCTTACTAAAGCTAATCATGTTGATGCTATCCTTAGTCATGGCCCTTGGCTTGTCTATTCCTCTTCATTAGTTTTAAAACCCTAGACTCAACACTCTACTGTATATGATGAAAAGTCTCTTAGGGTCCTCATTTGGGTCAAGTTCCCTGGGTTTCCCTTGCCATGCTAAATTTTTTGAACTAGATAGCCTCTTCTTTAGGATCTATGGGTTATGTTGAACTTAAATATTTCTATTTGTCTCATCAATAGCACTGGTTCTATGTTAAGGTAGAATTATCCAATGACCTAAAACAATCTATCAATGTCCAAACTAGTCAAATAAGATACATTAAACATATTATCTATCTAAACCTTCTAAATAACTATTATGAATGTCAATCCTCTGAACACAAGATTCAGGACTACCCTTTGGATTCACCTCATCCAAAATCTTCTACACAACCAACTTTTAGGTTGCCACCTTCTACAAAAAGGAGTAAGGATGCTCTACAATGGTTAGTCACAAAACTAAGATATCCGGTAATAATCCCACCCCCACTAGTAATAATCCCACCCCCAAGCCTTCTTCAAGATCTAGGGGTCAAGCTTCAAAGAATATTTTAAAACCTCTAGATTTAGGGAAATGTGAGTTCTCCTTTCCTGAGGAGACTTATGGTGAGGCAAAATTTGTAGGAACTCCACTAGCAGCATCAATTTTGTCTTATCCACTAGCCACTATTATTCAACATGCTTCCCCTCCATTGGCTACACTGTAAAGGTCCCGCAACACACCAAGGTAATTAGAAGAGAGTGAGTTTGTGTCAAATAAATGACAACTAGTCCAGCTTAACTTCCATATATGATGTTTTGACTCAAAGTAAGTCATTCAGAAAAATAGTTATTTTGCTCTTGATGAGTTGGATAATGAAGAGATGACTCTTGACACTCATTTCTAAATTGTGTCTCTTTGAATGTTCATGGTGTAACGTGCCTCCTAAGGAAGTATTTCATTCATGATGCTCGACTATAGTTTCCAAGTCTGGATATTCTCTATTTACAAGAGGTTAAAATTTCTAGTTTCTTTCTTTTTGTAGCTTGTCATGTTATTTGGCTTTCTAGTCATTTCTTGTGTGGTAACCATGAAGCATGGTGTTGTCACCTTTCTCTCTCCTATGTGGCATTAACACTTAGTTAGCTAGGGATGTGACCCCACCAATTGAGCATTATGGGCTCTTTTAAACATTAATCATTCCTTTAGAGTTATTAATTTTCATGCTTTGAATGATGATGTAGATAGATCTACCCTCTGGAGATGGATTGATAATTCAATGTTTGCTTCCACTTGGGTTTTTTGTTGGGATTTTAATTGACTAAAATGTCCTATGATAAATGTGAGGCCTTGCCTATGCACTAGATAGTTGGAAAAAGAGAGGCCTAGTTCTTCATTCATAATAAATTGGTACTTTTTGATCCCAATCATGGCCACTACCAAGATCATACAACATGGTACACTTGGAATAATCTAACAGATGGACCTACAAAGTACTCAAGCATATAGATTGAGCCATGTTGTTAGCTCAATCTTCTTTCATTTTCCAACTATTATTCTTTGCTAGTGAAGCCTTTATTAGACATTGTCCTTTCAAACAACTTTCTAATTTAGTTTCATGTTGAGTGGAAAGTTGCTAAACCCAAGATGATTAAGAGAGTTTTTCCTCAACATGTCATTGTTTAATCACAAATCCATATCGACCCACATTCTAGATGTATCTAGAACTTGGAACCATGTCCTATGCATGGTACTTGATGGATAGCTTAGTGAAATGATGCTATAACCTACACATCCTGCTTCCTCTACATTTATGGGCATCAATTGGCCCATTTATACATTACTCTTACATGGAAAGCACCTTGGAGCTTTGTCAAGCCATCACCAATTTGAAAGCATAGCCATTTGATTTAGCTAATCATCTTCACATGGATTAGCTCCACCACCAGAACTAGGTTTCTAATGTTCACACTACATGGGAGGCCCAAATTGAAGCTTGGCTTCACTAGCTCAAGATTGGTGACAACATCTTAAAATAATTCTTTTAGGCTTTGCATTCTCATCGTACATCTGAAACCATCAAGAAAATTAGAGAGGGATAGTAGCTCTTGAATGAGCTTCTTGACATTCTTTAGGATTTTGTCCAGTACTATAAGCAAGTTTTTATTGCTTAGGAGTATACTTTAGCTTAGTTAGCTACATCATAGTAGTGCCTTAATGTGATTCCTTTACAAATTTTCTTGATCCTTAGAATATTTTTTGTGATTAGATTCCCACCAAAGATGACTTGAGGGAGGCTCCTTTTTCAATGTCCAATGACAAGGCCCCTAGTTTGGATGGATTTCCCTGTGAATTTTATAAATCCTTTTGGGATAGTATGGGTGAAGACCTTCACAATGTCTATCTTTAGTCTTTTCATAAAAAAGTCTTAGGAAGTTTAATAACAAGGAAAATATTAAGTTCATACCTAAGGATAGAGATCCTAAAATATTTACAACTAGTAGTTGAATGTCTCCTACAAGAGTATTGATAATGCATTGGATTTTAAGCTTAGGCCTATGGTTCCTTAGTTGGTTAATCTTGACCAAACATGTTTTATTAATTCCATATATATCTTGGATAATATTATTTTTGTATGGGAAGGGATGGAATAGGCTTGATGTTCCCAACAACCTACCATTTCCATCAAGATTTATTTTTCCAAGGCTTATGATTGTATTGAATGGCTCTATATCCTTGTCATGCTTCAAGCACTTGGATTTGGGCCTCATTTGATCCAATCTATGCAAATGTTATTTTTGAGTGTCTCGGCTTGAATTACCATTAATGGTCAACAATCCAATTCATTTGGGCTTTTCCAAATTTTTTGTCAAGGTTGCCGTCTTGCTTTGGCTATTTATGTTCTTTCTATAGAAGGATGTGATTATCTTTTAGCCCATACAATTTCTCAAACCCTTATGAAGGGGATATCTCTTCCAAAATCTCCCAACCAATTGGTTAATGGACATTTTGTTGATGATTCTTTCCTCACTTTCATTGAGGAAGAGAATAATGTCAAAAAGGCCCTTCATTACTTGGAAATTTTTTCTAGGCTTTTAGTTCGAGCATACAATCGCAAAAGATTCAATGTTATAGGCAATCTTTTCTTCCCAAGCTAGGTTAGTTAGACAATTTCAATTGGAAATGGATTTAGCACTAGGATTTTTCTATTTCTTGGACATTATGTTAGCTTACCAAGCCTCTCCTATTCTCTGGCAAGTTGTTGCTAGGATTGAGAAAAATCTCAATTATTAGATTACCGAGCCTCTTTCTTTGGCTAGTAAGTTCCAAATTTGTTCTAAATATTGGTAACCACCCATGTTTAGTATTCCTCTTGCCGAGTGCCCTCAAAGGCTTCTTATTTGTAAATTAAAAAATTACTCAGAGACTTTCTCTAGGCTTCTAGTGATGGGCACCAAGGTTTTCATCATGTTTCTTGGGAATGATGTTTCCTACATCATGATGTTGGTGGATTAAGATTTATTTCAATCCATTGGCAAGGAATAACATTATGTGCCAAATGGATTATTAGATACTTAGAGGGAAGTCAAGTCTGAAAAATTCTGATCAAATATTATATCATCTTAGGCATGCCTTTGGGATGGCCATCTTGGAAAGGCCTTGATTTGGGTACTATATTCATTATGAGAGAACCTATAAAGATTCAAGGCACATTTGTTATCAAGAGAATTTTTTGAAAGCCTGGGAAGTGATTAATCCTTGTATTTTATGGGTGGGAAATAACTTCTACAATGACCTTTCTATCAATTAGTAGTATATTTGGTGGTCTCCTATTCTTTCTTTTTAATATCATCTTTTGGTAAAGGTGTCATAGATCCATGCCTTGAAATTATTTAAAAGAGGCATTAGAGTGCTTCCAAATTTAATTAATAGAGCTACCAAGAATTTTTTTCTGGCTAGAATTTAAAACAAAATTCAAACTTGCTAATCAAGAATAGGAGACTTTCTAGACTATTATTGATGGCATTCTTGCCTAGATGATTCAAAAAATTGGGTGAGATCTTTTCATCCTTGGCGGAAGGATTGAAAATGGTATCCTAACACACAAATTTGAAATTATAGGCCTCATAAAGGATATCTATGGCTATCACCACATCTTCTTATGGTGGATCAACTAAACCATCATTGGTATCTTCAATCCTCTTGGTACATGGCATCACTAGTTCTAGTCTATGTGTTCATCCATTCTTGAGCCTAACTTGGCTTACTCTACCTTGTACATTATCTATCAAGGCCTTTCTATTGGTTCCCATCTAGCTCATTTGGGATTTTTGAATCCCTATTGTCCATTTTGTGGGAAAATTGAGAATCTCAAACATCTTTTCTAGTTTTACAATAGAGCTCAAGAATCTTGGAATTGGATTCATGATCTCTTCATGCCTTTTCAGCCAGCTCCTTTTTCTTGGCACATGGTTTTTGTAGGGGATTGGCCTTGTCTCAAATTTAAATATATCCAGATTTGGCATACTTTAAGGGTAGATATTTTCTTTAGTATTTAGAGAGAAGGAAATGCATCTCTTTTTTCAAGGTGCTATGTTGATGTTTATTTTTCATTGTATACTAAAGCTATGATTTTCTCTAATGTGTTTACGTAGATTCAGGTGCAATCTAGTAAATATGCACTTGAAGTCACTCATCTTCAAGGGCTTCTAGACCATTGGAGGAATGCTCCTTGCAATATTATAGTCAAATTTTTGTTTGATCCCTCTTCTCCTTCTAGACGGTGTTGGTGTCATTGCAACCAGTCATCCAAAAGAGATAGAGGTTCCTAGTCCTATGGTTCTCAACCTCTAGGTACTAGAGATAATGTAGCATATGGTAGTTAGCCTCAACCTTCCAAGTTACCTTCACCTTCTTCTCATGGTCATGGTACTCCTAGTTGGCCCAACTCTAGGAAGTGTCCTCACCTAAATCTATCCATTTCCCTAGTTTGTTCCTTACCACTCTAAAATGATACTCTTGAAGAGGAGGGTGCTCATCAGTTGGGAGCCTATTGATGAATTGGTCCTTGATGATGTTTGGAAGTCTGATGATAAATACTTTTCCTTATTTTTCAATTGTATTAGCTACCTAGTTATGTCTGGGCTTAACCCTTTTTTATGTTATCATCTTTGTTTTGTAATGTATCTTATTTAGACTTTGTGGGTGTTCCTCTCTACCACCCATTATTTTTTTTGAATATTGTACTATTTCCTTTTTAGCTTATAAAAAGTAATATATGAATTATTCATCAAAAAGAATCTTTAGAAATGCACTGCACTCCACACGGGTGTCCTTGTTTCAATGAAAAAGGAAAATTTTAATTTCCATATATATGCTAAGAGAAATATGTTATGGAATAATATAGGAAAAAAAATTTATGAGTACTAATTCAAAAATTGATAATAAAAAATTACCAAAACAAATCTATTCAATATACAATAGAGTTAATGGTCTAATTCCAAGAATTCATAGAAAGTTTTTAATTGTAGTGAAGGTTATGCCATATAGAAAAATCTCACTCAATATAAAATAATAGAAAAAATTTGATTGAAAAATAAAAAATAGAAATGATAAAGATAATTCTTTAAAAACTTTTTAAAAAATTACAACTTGAATCTACATATAAAGTGCCACAACTCATTAGTTTACATCATCCTTGTTAGAAATTAGGATATTAGGATAGTAATCATTATAAATAAAATGTAAAATAAATAAATTGAAAATTATACAAGCATACACTTAACACATTACACAACATATACATGGGGAAAACCCTTCCAGATAAAACACCTTGGATAAAGCATCATTTTATTATAAAACACTTATGAAAAATAGTCTATTAAAAAATAGGCTAAACTTAGGGACACTTCTCCACTTACTTCCACATGGTCAATAATACCTCATGTGCATACTGATAGAATTCACTATAAATCTTAAAATTCCTTTTTCTCTCAATGAGAGAGAACCTCCTCAAATATAGAAGGGGCAGAAAAATACCTAGAGAGGTATTAGTCACACCTATTCAAAGCAACCATTTGTAAATAATTTATAATGTAATAATTATTAGATTATTAATTATTAAATGGTATATGCTTTATAAAGCATATAATAAACATAAGGTTTTATAACCTTATATTAGATCAATATATAAATGTTATAAGGGTATGACCCCTAATAACATTATTTTCTAACAATCCTTAAATTCTTGATCATTTGTTTGGTACAATTGACACAAATTGCAAAATTCTAAAAAATGTTGATTTTGATTGTTCCACTTATGCGAAAAATTAGAATACACTATTTTGGGATCACCATAATACTATTGGATGGGATAAAACATTAACCCACTTGTAATGAATATTCCAAAAGTGTTTTTTCATAAGTCTTTAATGAGATAGGCTCGTGGCCACACTAAATCACATTTTTATTAAAAATGGTTCATGTATACAAATAGAAACCATATGACAAGCTAAAACAACATTAAGATGGACTTCTTTATAAGAATTATATTAGGTTACACACCAAAATAGAAAATTTCTTATAATTCAAGATATCTCACAAATTATTGTGTAATTGTGGATTTTCAAGGAAATGGGTATACTACATTGTTATTTTCACCATTGGGATTGTAGAAGTTCATGATTGTATAATCCAGAACATATAACATTATACCTATATGAAAAGAATGGTTTGATCATAGAATAATGACATATATCAATACTTTGTTTCCAAAGAGATTTGTCTTCAAGATTCAAGAGTATGTTGGTCACTAAAGGTATTTAGTACTTTCCCTAGGATTGATACTAAATGTATATATATTTATTCTAAAAGAGGCATTCCTTAATATCGTTCTTTGGATTTATTTTGTGTAATTAACCTATGTACATGGTAGGTGACTCCTACCTCAAAAATGCTTTAGGATAATCAAGTAAAACCATTGACAGGTTGAGAAAAATAGGCACTTGTATGAAAAAGAGATTTACCCGAATGAGGCACCTGCTGACTCAGTAAACATTTTAGGATGATGAGAAAAATGAAATACATGAAATGTGAGGACTCCTTGAATAGTGCACCGAACAACCATTTCTCATCATAAATTTCTGAGTCCTTTTGAATCGCATTGATATTTCCCTGTGTGTTGTTGATCATATCTTTTGGCATCATGTCAAGCCTACCAACTTTCTTATCTAAAGATTCTTTTGATAGCTTGAATCAAAGAAAATTGAACCACAAATTGGACATCCTTCATGTGAAGTAAGGAGTGAAGAAAACTCGATATCCTATGACTGATCTTTCTTATGAAGAATATCCTCCTTTATCATTGAATCATCACATGCAAAAGAAAATTCCTCCTTCTTTACTATTACCAACTCAGGATATGCTTTATCAGAGGATTGCATATGAGGAAGAGAAAACAATGAATATGCATTATGCACCTTTCCACCTTGAAAAGTCTCTTCTACAGTTGATGAAGAAGAAATAATATTTTCCTCTCTTAGAAGTAGTGAAGGAGAAGTTAAAACATGCAGCTCTTCACCAATCCTGGTATCCTTATGATCTTCTTGCATATTTGAAGTGGGAATATTCAATGCTTCGTCTTGAGTAGTACCTTTGGTTCCAGTAGTTGAGGATTCTTCTTCAATAGATGATAAAGGAGAAAGAATGAAATCTTCTTTACAAAGAAAATCATCTTCAAGAGTCTTGAGACACCAATTTGTGATGGAAACTTCACGAGAAAGATCTTGTGGTACTATTTTATCAATATTCTTCTCTTGTTCAGATTGCATGCATGCCAAGAGAGCACTTTGCAACTCATCTTAGTGATGTTTGTTCCCACTTTGGTCCAAAATTTCTTTCGCACTACCTTGAACTTTAACCATGTCATGAAAATCTTTCTTGGAGGTTCTAGTTGTGGAACTAGAGCGAGTTGTCACAAGAGGAATGACATTCTCGAAAGAAACTGAGAACAAGCCATCATTTGGAAAGATTTCTTCTTCTTTATTGCATGTTTCCATACAATCTTCTTCTTATGTCTCCATCACTTCTTCTTGGTCTTCCTTAAGTGGACATGTGTGTCCCAATGAGTCTCTTTTAGACACTTCCTTCAATATAGGTTCACTTGTAGGAAAAACTTGTGCCTCTTCATTGCTATCCTCATCATATGGATGATATATATCAGCATAATTTCTTTTATCTTCTCGTGCATGAATCTCTTCTGATAGGGAGTTTTGTTCATGACCAAGAAAATGAGTCTCCTTCCCATCTTTTTCTTCAATTTTCTACAATGTTTAAAGCAAAGAAGGATGAACCTGATTAGTAGAAAGTTGCATGCCACCATAGAAACTCTTCAAAAACTCTACTTGCTTAGGATCATCAAGAACTTGATTTTGCTAAGCAGAGGATGCAAAAAAAGGATAATCTTCATCATCAGTGTTACAATCTGATTCAGGAAACTGCAAGTTATGCATCTGGGTTCTTCGATACCAAACCATCTTTCAGGATTCTTCTTTCAGGTAGAGTTGCCAACTTCTTTTCTGGGGAGATACTTGTATGTTCTTGAGGAATCAAAAAGGCACCAACGCTTGAATCTTTCCCCGATAGAGTTGCCAAAAATCTGTTGGTAAACAGATTTGTCACCGCAAAATAACCTATGAAAATGACCCATTGCCCTTAGAGTGGTGACTAAATTGTCCCAATAGTTGGAGAATCTTTTATAGAATTATCAGCTTTCCTCTACATTTGAGAGGGGCAACTCCCTCATATGATGGGATTTTTGTAGTTTTTCTATACTTTTATACTGAAAGTAGAAAAAGGAAGAAAAGCAAAATAACAGAGAATTGGGCATGTAGAAACCCTCATGGTAGACGTACGAAAAACCAACAGGAGTTTCACAATCTTATTGAAAAGTACAAGGGGGTTTCACCACAAAACTAGAAACTACGTTCCTAAACTCCATGATAAATTTCACAATATATGTACAACAATGATGAAGAAAGCTAGCAAATCTCAACATACGAAGAGATCATCTCTTTTGACACATTCAAATCAAGATATCAAGACATGTTTGTGCTTCTTCACCCTAATTGCATACTTCAATGGATAACTGTGATTTACACAAATACATAGAGACATCACTAATTTGACATATGAGAAATCAGTAATCATAACTCAAAATTACATCAAGAATATACGAACTGAAATGCATTCTTCATTACCTTTTTAGAATTACACAATTCCAAAAGCTTATTGTACAAAATGCTAGATCAAAGTCTGAAAAAGTCTCTCCATAGTTTCTCCCTATTAAAAGTTCTCTAGAGAAGTCCTCCCCTCAAATTAAAATACAAAGAAGTATATATAGGTGAGGCTAGTAACCACTTAAGGTAACTACCTTAACCACTTTTATAACTACTTAGAATAACTACCTGGCTAATCTACTTAGGATGGCTACCTAAGCCAATACTTAGAATAACTAACTTTTTGAAGATAAGCTAGGATTTACCTAACGTTTAAAAAGTTAAATTCAAAATGCTAACTTTAATTACAATAAGTGACATAAGTCACTTTTTCAAAAGGTAACATTAAACTTGGAGCTTTCAAGTTGTGAATTTTGCTAAGTTACCCTTTTCCTCTGTTTGCTCTATTTCGTAGTCACACTTCGTTAGATGCTGATGACTCCTCTGTATGCCTGAATCTTAGACTCCAATTGAAATGTAAGGCACTCTTTGTTCTAGGATGTTCCTGATTCTTCTCATCGCCTTTCCTAGCTATATATTAGTATTCGAGACTATGCATTTCATATTCGGATCACAAGTTGTCAAATGGGGATTTTCATCATTCAAGGTTTCTAATACTCATGCTTTATATTATCTGGTGTGACTTTGAATCCTGTATCAAATATCAACCTACCAACTGCCACCGAAAGATTGTCCCAACTCATATTCACACAATAGTTATCATTAATGATTTCCTTGAAGTTTTTAGTCCACTTGCATCAAACTTGGTTCATAATGAAGTTGAGTCTTTGTAGAAAATGAATTGTTTACTGTTATAGGATATCACTTTTCATGGAATCATAAATAGAAACTCTCGAACGATAAAAACACTATGCTATCAACACGAACCATAACCATTGTAGAAATCCATATCACCAAATTTATTACTGTCAGGAAATATTTTCATTTAGCACAACTTCGGGCTTGACATCCTTCTTGTAAATGTTGTTTGATAATAACCCCATTGTCTTGCTTTTACTCCAATTCTTCAACCATTGCTCAACTTCTCTCTCATCTTTTGTATGCATGTATACAAGAGCATTTACAAATTAATAACTTGAAGGCAATCCTCCTCTTATGTTTTAATGAATGTCCATGACCGATTCCAAAGCTCCTCTGTTGGCACAGAGCAGAGAAGATACTGGCTGAAGGTTTGAAGGCTTTGGTTTTACGCTGCCAAAGGCATTTGCTCTAAAGTTTCTAAAGCATTTTCAACAAATCTATTTTGTGAACATTCTACAATCATTGCAATCCACAAAACCATTTATTTAAACTAGTTTGTCAAATAGTTCACGTGCCTTCTGTGTGCTTTCACAATTTATATACAAGTCTGCTAGAGCATTTATACCTATCTAATAAAAATCTCATTCCATTATGTTTTGATAGATGCTCATGACGAGTTTAAAATGGTTGGCCGTGGGTTTGGAACTTCTCTTTGCACACACGCATTGAGTTAGCTTGAAATCTTTTAAAGACATATCAATCTAGTTATTTTGTGTGCATTCTGCATTTTGCATTCATGTCTCTCACAACATTTTAAACAATACTAGCACTTGCACCCATAGGAGATTCAAAGAATATGCCGATAGGAATAGTCGACGGGTTAAGAAAGTTTTCTGGCATGAATTCTTTTATACGGCATGAGACAATTTTTGAAGCACTATAACGCTCACATATAAAGCATATTAGTTAAAAATCTTCGAAGCATTTCATCAAATGGTTTGCAGGCTTTGTCTATGTTTTTACATTTTGTATGCATATCTACCCTCCATTGTGTTGGGTACCAAATCTGCAGAGGGTTTGCCAGCTCCAATGCACAAGTGGATTTGGCCAACAGATTACAGGAGGTTGCGTGAGCTGCCTCCCCTTCACTTCTAGTTCTGTCGCACGAAGGGGGGTATCCCTATAACAAAATATGTAACATTGACTAGCTCAATGACAGAAAGATTTAGCTTGATAGCAACAGGCAGAATACTCTCATGTGTGGACCAAGATCTGCATGATAGATCACAAGGTTGGCAACATTCTTGGACATATTTGTCTGGTGGGTATGAGAGTATGTAGGGGTCCTAATCCTACTCCTACAACTAATAGGTGGAAGTGATGAAATGGGTGGACATAATGTCCTAGATGCAAGACAAGGGGTTTTGGCTCATAACTACTGACCCAGAAATAGACTGGTGCCTATCCATTGGGCAAGGAGTCAACTAGACGTATACAACAGATGGTTTGCAACTTTCACTCAAGTTTCAAGGGGTTGGACTTGATGCTTGCCTTACAAACATCACCCAAGAAAGGGTATCTAACTGCCTCTACTTACAGATATCCTTGCAGACATACAACCTTCTCCATACATTGACCTAAAACAGTTTAATCCACTCCTTGAATGGAAGTTAGAGATCAAACATGCAATATAGATATCTATACCCTAGAATCTATGAAACCCTTAGCAACCAGATTCAAAAGGAGAATAACATGCAGCAAATGGAGACAAGTAGATAAACACATGCAATGAGGCATTTCTCATATAAAATCAACACTGAAACTGAAATATGTGCCAAATACAATCATGCTGCAACACATAAACTCCAAAATGGGATGGAACAACCAAGTTCATGCCCTATTCTTCATTATTTACACAAAAATGCCCAAGTCTTCAACAACCTTGAAATGGGTCACACAGTCTGCTTTTATAGCAAGACTATGTACTGAATGAATTAATTACAAGGGAGGCCAAAAATCCCACCAGATACACAGTATAGAAAAATGGCGCTCAAAATAGACAATGCTGCAGAGGGACAAGGAGGAGGGACAAGAAGTGATCTCGAGCCCCACACCGCCGCCCAGGGACATTCCTCATAAAACCAATGGTTGAACCTGTCAACTCAACCCATCATGCCCCTGCAAGATCACCATTACTGCCTCACCTACCCGCAGCCTCTGGAATGCAGCCATAGCAAGTTTCTCCCACCAAAAATAGTCACAGATACTCAGGAGAAGCCTGTCGCTACAGGTTTAAAACATGGCCGTCGATCCGAAACTCATCGTAGAAATCAACGGCCCCAAAAGTTTCAAAAAGTCAGCACCAACTAGATTGTACCACATAGGCACCTGAAGTTTCTATCATTGGGACCCATCGCTCCTTCATTTTCCCCGCCAAGAGCCCCCTCCAGAAACTCACACGAAAGCCAACACATGGCGCCGTCCGTGGCACTCTTAAAATGTTTAGGGACTCCTCTACAGAAATACATGTGGAAGCTGACAAGTGGCATGTTCCACCTCATTCTTGAGAAACACAAAAGGGTCATTTGAAAACTCTGCGGACTATGACACATGGCAAGCTCCGCGTTGCCACGAGAAACATTAAGGTTCTTCGAAGCCTATGACGGAAACTGTGAAACTTTTAGAGTCATTTAGAAACACTGGCAGAGGCCGCAACCTGGCAGAGTCTGCGGGCCTTTAGTTACTTTCTTTGTGTCCCTCGGGTGCCTCCACGTGGTACCTTCCGCGGCACTCGCACATTTTTGACCCTCACTACCACACTTAGAAACATTTAGGGTCTTTAAACAATGGCTACATATGCATTCCGAAATGCATGAAACTCAAATTTTAAAAGGCCAATAGGATCTCTCGACCCACCACTATCATTTTAACCCTCACACAACTAATTTCTTGCATTTTTGATAATTGCAGGGGCCAAAATATTAGAATTTTTTGGATTTTTAGGGAAGAGAATTGACTCAAAACCCCAAACATAAATTATTACTAACAGTGGCTCCGATTGGGGATGCATGCCTCTTGCAGGCATGGTGAGAACCTCAGATCTCTAGGATGCAGACCAGTCCCTTATCCATTGGGCACAGAGTCAAATACTGCACTGATCTGCATCACCAAACACATTTGATGGCCTAAGGCCACCAAGAAAAGGAAAACGTGTATCTCCCCTTGTCAAATATCTTGTTTTCATCTGCATGCACTGGATCAAGCCTGGAGATACTGTCATGGCCTTCCCACAAATAAACCTTGTCATTTGCACATTCAACCCTCTGATTTAGCTTGTCACTATTACCCCTGTGCAGACAACCTTCAGCATCCTATAACAAGTGGATGCAGTGTTCATCAAGCAATGCATACTCAAATGAAAAATAACACATGTTCTCATCAGTATCATCATCATGCATTGGAACATGATCTCCTAGCTGGACTAAAAATAGGAAACACTTAGAGTCCACCACACAGCTAGGAAGATCAAGGCTCATTGTATCATATGCTAGCACATCAAAAGAAAAGCCTTCAAATTCACAATTGTGCACATTATGCACACAATCATCTGGTACACCAAGCTGGAAAAGATCAGGCACATTTTTACAATCACTTACCTGATGTATGCTGGTTTCTCTTTCATCAGGATGAGAAACAAAATCCAAGTCAAAAATAGTGTCTAAATCCTCACCATACTCAGACAGATCCTCATCACCACATGTGTCATAAATGGGTGACCCAGGTGTCTCAGCCTCATCATGGTATGCCATTGGTTCATGGGCAGCAGAACATGCATCTTCATCACCAATGGATTCATTTTGTGGAGTATCAACCTCTGTGTCATAAGCAAAACAGTGATCAAATGAAGAACACTCATGCTCTGCACTAGCACTTTTTTCAATCTCTGATTGCTCTTCATGATCTCCATGTGTCTGAAAAGAAGGCAATGGTTCACACATGGAATTGCTTCTCTATTTGCTTACCTCTTCTCTATCTTGAGTACAATACTCATAGTTATCTCCACAAATCCATTCAAAAAGTTGCTCATTGTTGTCCACAACCACATCATTATTTTCATGGCCAGATGCCTCAACATTGCAATGGGAGTCCTCACTGATCCTTTCCTTAGCATCCTCAATATCTACCTTCTCATCTTCACATGATGCCTTAATTATTTGGTCATTTGCAGCTTTACAACCATTATTCACACCCAAACCTGGGGACAAGGATTTCAGCATGTGCTCATTTCTCATTTCTTCTACATTTTCTAAAAATTTGTATGTCATCTGCATACTTGTCATCTTGAAATCCCTTAGTAGTGCACTAGAGCCCTCCTCAAAAGCTTCAAAAAATATGCCAACACAGGCTGAAATATCAGGTCTGAAACTTTCAGGGACTTGTGAAAGGGCTTCTGCAAATCTATGACTGAAATCAACACATGGCTCTTCATCTTGTTTTCTGATTTTCATCAATTCTGCAACAAGATCAGCCAGTTCTTTTGCAAATTCTTCTTTGAAACAGTCAGCAAGCTCATCCCAATAGGCAAAGGATCTCTTTGGAAAGCTCAAATACCAATCTTTGGCTTTTGCATCAAATGATCTAACAAAAAATCTCATCCACATATCCTCATCTTTGAATGAATGTGTATCCATGAACTCATAAAATTTTTGGATATGTACACTCCCATCACACACACTGTGACCACTAAATATAGGCATTTGACTGTACATCCTAACAGACATACTTTCAACTTTATAATCAACCCATGATAGATCTAATTGGTCATACAAAGGATCAAAAAGGCTGACAAGAGGTTTAGCTTTTTGACTAGCAGACACAACAGTATTATCACTATTTAACTGAGCCTACCTAGCCTCTAAGAATATCAACCTATTTTTTAACTCTTCTATTCTTTTATTCAACATATCATCCCCCTTTTGACTGAGTATGGGTGAATACATGTTTGGATTCATAAAATTTTCCATCTTAGACATCATTTGTCTGCCTAAGACCTAAGGCTTCCCCTAGCATCTAACTTATGCAGCAAACAACAAATATAAAGGGGAAGAAGCTAGGTACCTTTTCTCATCCAGATGCAGAAATATGAACATCTTTCATCAAATAACATACATCTACCTTTCATGTGCATTAAGATCTTTTTTGTAGAGTTTCCATCTCTCCAGAGAGGACAAAATTTACAACAGCTGAAAGCTACTTTTCCAGGTTCATTCCACTAGCAGAGCCAGGCAAAACTTCACCAGAGGCTGTAAGATATCACTTTTTTTGTACATCCCTAGCAGAGTCACCAAAATCTGTTGGGTACCAAATCTGCAGAGGGTTTGCCAGCTCCAATGCATAGGCAGATTTGGCCAACAGATTACAGGAGGTTGCGTGAGCTACCTCCCCTTCACTTCTAGTTCTGCCACACCAAGGGGGGTATCCCTATAACAAAAGATGTAACATTGACTAGCTCAATGACAAAAAGATTTAGCTTGACAGCAACAGGCAGAATACTCTCATGTGTGGACCAAGATCTGCATGATAGATCACAAGGTTGGCAACATTCTTGGACATATTTGTCTGGTGGGTATGAGAGTATGTAGGGGTCCTAATCCTACTCCTACAACTAAGAGGTGGAAGTGATGAAATGGGTGGACATAATGTCCTGGATGCAAGACAAGGGGTTTTGGCTCATAACTACTGACCCAGAAATAGACTGGTGACTATCCATTGGGCAAGGAGTCAACTAGACGTATACAACAGATGGTTTGCAACTTTCACTCAAGTTTCAAGGGGTTGGACTTGATGCTTGCTTTACAAACATCACCCAAGAAAGGGTATCTAACTGCCTCTACTTACAAATATCCTTGCAGACATACAACCTTCTCCATACATTGACCTAAAACAGTTTAATCCACTCCTTGAATGGAAGTTAGAGATCAAACATGCAATATAGATATCTATACCCTAGAATCTATGAAACCCTTAGCAACCAGATTCAAAAGGAGAATAACATGCAGCAAATGGAGACAAGCAAATAAACACATGCAATGAAGCATTTCTCATATAAAATCAACACTGAAACTGAAATATGTGCAAAATACAATCATGCTGCAACACATAAACTCCAAAATGGGATGGAACAACCAAGTTCATGCCCTGTTCTTCATTATTTACACAAAAATGCCCAAGTCTTCAACAACCTTGAAATGGGTCACACAGTCTGCTTTTATAGCAAGACTATGTACTGAACGAATTATTTACAAGGGAGGCCAAAAATCCTGCTAGATACATAGTACAGAAAAATGGCGCTCAAAATAGACAATGCTGCAGAGGGACAAGGAGGAGGGACAAGAAGTGATCTCGAGCCCCACACCGCCGCCCAGAGACATTCCTCATAAAACCAGTGGTTGAACCTGTCAACTTGACCCATCATGCCCCTACAAGATCGCCATTACTGCCTCACCTACCCGCAGCCTCTAGAATGCAGCCATAGCAAGTTTCTCCCGCTAAAAACAGTCGCAGATACTCAGAAGAAGCCCGTCGCTACAAGTTTAAAACATGGCCGTCGATCTGAAACTCATCACAAAAATCAATGGCCCCAAAAGTGTCAAAAAGTCACCACCAACCAGATCATGCCACATAGGTACCTGAAGTTTCTATCATTGGGACCCATCGCTCCTTCATTTTCCCCGCCAAGAGCCCCTCCCAGAAACTCACGCGGAAGCCAACACGTGGCGCCGTCCGCGGCACTCTTAAAATGTTTAGGGACTCCTCTGCAGAAATACATGCGGAAGATGACAAGTGGCATGTTCCGCCTCATTCTTGAGAAACACAAAAGGGTCATTTGAAAACTCTACGGACTGCAACACATGGCAAGCTCTGCGTTGCCACAAGAAACATTAAGGGTCTTCGAAGCCTACGACAGAAACTGTGAAACTTTTAGTCATTTAGAAACACTAGCAGAGGCCGCCACCTGGCACAGTCCGTGGGCCTTTAGTTACTTTCTTTGTGTCCCTCGGGTGCCTCCACGTGGTGCCTTGCGCGGCACTCGCACATTTTTGACCCTCACTGCCACACTTAGAAACATTTAGCGTCTTTAAATAGTGGCTCCATATGCATTCAAAAATGCATGAAACTCAAATTTTAAAGGGCCGATAGGATCTCTCGACCCGCCACTGTTATTTTAACCGACACACAACTGATTTCTTGCATTTTTGATAATTGCAGGGGCCAAAATATTAGAATTTTTTGGATTATTAGGGAAGAGACCTGACTCGAAACCCCAAACATAAATTATTACTAACACATTGTACCAAGTTCACCTTCAACAAACCCATTTTATGTGTATCCTGCAACCATTGCATGACATGAGATGACATCTCTTTAAGGCATGTTTTCATACAGTTTACGTGCCTTGTCTATGCTTCCACATTGAAATAAAGATTGACATAGGCATTTTCAACTATTATATCTAACACAAAATCCACTTTCAATTTCTCCTTGATAGAGGTCTATAACTCGTTTTGATGCTCCATTTTGGTACAACTAGGAAGGCATTGGTAAAAGGTGTGAAGATTTTGGTTTTTACACATGCCAAAGGCATTTCCTTACTTGCCATTGCTAACTGGTGTAGCACTATTGTTGGCAGTTATACACGACTGCAAAGCAACTTAAACATTACTAATCTATTTTCTTGAAATCCTTCAGGGTTCAACTTTTGTTTACATAGAACTTTGGTTTCTTTTCCTCATTGAAATTTAATCATACATCTAAGTCGTGCTTCTTATCCTCTGATCTAGCTATATTTGACACTAGAGAAGGATTCTTGGAATCTATTTTGAAATAGAAAACTATTTGTTATGACTTCTTTCACCTGCGCCATCGTAAAGTGTCTAAGCGCATTCATGATAACATTTGTTTGAAAGTTTCTAAAGCCTTTTCAACAAATCCTTTCGATGCATGTTCTCCCGATTCGATGAGAATGCATTTCTTTGAGGCCGACTATCAAACAGTTCACGATATTCTTGCATATATGTCTACAAAGCATTTCCAACGTAATATCTGGTAATGAACCTTGGCCATACCATTTTACAAAGCTTCCATTTAGCGTAGGCTATGAGGATGCTCCCAAAGGTTGTAGAGTTTGGATTTACGTTTACCAAACACATTTTCTTGAAAGTTTACACTACCATTTGAACGAATCCATTTTATTGCATTCCGTGAGATATCATTTCTTTGAGGCATTTTGTTAAACGGTTCAGCGCCTCCTTTATATAATTTCAAACTTTCATTTTTCAGATCTCTCATAATGGTGTGCAAGCCTGCAAAGCTGTTGGTGAAGGTAGTGGCGTCATGTGATAGTATTTCTTCAAGGTGGTTTATATCTGCATGCCATAAATCTCAGGCAATTTGTAACCATTTCATCTTGATCAGCAACCAAAGCACTTTTCAAAAGCTTATCGGTAGCAGAAGACACTTTTTAAATCTAATTTACAACCCTAAAAAGAAAAGTATTTATTCATTTTGATAGATGATCCCAAGAATGCAATATTATCTTGTCTTCATCGGTAATTTTGAGAAGTCTTAAAACTATTTTTAAGCCAATTGAACTTTTGAAACTAACCTTTGCAGCTGAAATATGAAGCCGGTCTCTTTTATGGGCTCTTCAAGAGCTATTCATAACCAATTAATAAAGATTGAATATTAGTTATGCCTTTTTGATTAGTTATAATCATTGCATGTCATGAGATGTCATCTCTTTGAAACACCTTGTCATCGATTAGACTCCTTGTTTAAGCTTCCACAGCTTGCATACATGTCATTGTTTGAAATGATTTTATGATTGAATCTAACACCTTTAATATTCTTGGTGGTTCATGACGACTCTTTCCAAATTGTGGAAGATGCTTGATTGAGACACGTGGATGAAGAGCTTATCCTTTATCAATAGAAATTTGTAAGTGCCCTTGAAATTTGCTATCTCACCATTGCCAAAATATATTCGACACATAATGTCAATATGTACATTAGTCACGAACTTCACCGAAGCGTTCCCATATGGACAAAAACTTTACAAACTCTTTCAATGAACACACTTTGGGAGATAGCTCCATGAGTCCTTTGTCCCCTTATATCATTGATTTCAGATGTGGACCTTGTAATTTTACATTCTTAATCTCCAACATATTAAATTGTGAGATTTTTTCAATATATCTCCTTCATCAACACTTTGTATGTTTTTGAAACTTTTGTTGGAAATGAATTAGGGATTCACGATAAAGAGCTTCTCTTATCCAAGTTTGGGACACAACAAAGCTGTATTTATTTACAACCTCTGCTTATGATCTCCATGCTTATATTTACTGATATAACCCTAACTTACAACCCTCTTTTCCTTCACAATTCGAGAGATCCTTTGGACCTGTGAAGATCTGTAACTCAACTTTTGCCATTAGATCTCTTAAATGCAATTCATCTGCAAAGGGGAGGTATATCTCAAACTATTTCGCTCTTATCTGCATAAAGCTTTTGATTTGATCACGCGACAAGTTGTTCGATGGAGGATTGAAATTTGAAACGTTACCGAATTATGAGGCATGTTGACATTGAAACTCGTCGGATGAGGTGGCAGTTGGGTGTAATATTTTGACACTGAGTTATCACTTGGAATAGTGAAGGAAGTATGTATAGAATTGGTGCCTTGCAAAGAATCATGACTTGACTAAGGCCATTCAATGCATGATAGGACTTGTTAATTCATCAGAAATGTTCAAATTTTGGATTATCAAAAAGGGGACAACAACTCGCTCTAACTGGGGACAAGGACCTTGTGCACGCAGAATGAACCTGGAATCTCTAGAAATGAATATTGCCTTATCCATTGGGTGGGTAGAGTCAGGAGATAACACGATGTACAAGGGGAAACAAGGAGGCAAAGAGAATTGAGTGAGAAAAAAGGATAAACAACAAAGGACACACAGAGACAAGGCAAACGACAAAAACTAACTGAAATAGAAACAAGAGAGACACAACAAAAACTCCTAACTAACCTATGTACATGGTAGGTGACTCCTACCTCAAAATTGCTTCAGGATAATCAAGTAAAACCATTGACAGGTTGAGAAAAATAGGCACCTGTATGAAAAAGAGATTTACACGAACGATGCACCTGCTAACTCAGTAGACATTTTAGGATGATGAGAAAAATGAAATACATGAAATGTGAGGACTCCTTGAATAGTGCACCAAACAACCATTTCTCATCATAAATTTCTGAGTCCTTTTGAATCGCATTGATATTTCCCTGTGTGATGTTGATCATATCTTCTGGCATCATGTCGAGCCTACCAACTTTCTCTATCTGAAGATTCTTTTGATAGCTTGAATCAAAGAAAATTGAACCACAAATTGGACATCCTTCATGTGAAGTAAGGAGTGAAGAAAACTTAATACCCTGTGACTGATCTTTCTTATGAAGAATATCCTCCTTTATCATTGAACCATCACATGCAAAAGAAAATTCCTCCTTCTTTACTATTACCAACTCAGGATATGCTTTATCAGAGGATTGCATATGAGGAAGAGAAAACAATGAATATGCATTATGCACCTTTCCACCTTGAAAAGTCTCTTCTACAGTTGATGAAGAAGAAATAATATTTTCCTCTCTTATAAGTAGTGAAGGAGAAGTTAAAACATGTAGCTCTTCACCAATCCTGGTATCCTTATGATCTTCTTGCATATTTGAAGTGGGAATATTCAATGCTTCGTCTTGAGTAGTACCTTTGGTTCCAGTAGTTGAGGATTCTTCTTCAATAGATGATAAAGGAGAAAGAATGAAATCTTCTTTACAAAGAAAATCATCTTCAGGAGTCTTGAGACACCAATTTGTGATGGAAACTTCACAAGAAAGATCTTGTGGTACTATTTTATCAATATTCTTCTCTTGTTTAGATTGTATGCATGTCAAGAGAACACTTTGCAACTCATCTTCATGATGTTTGTTCGCACTTTGGTCCAAAATTTCTTTCGCACTACCTTGAACTTTAACCATGTCACGAAAATCTTTCTTGGAGGTTCTAGTTGTGGAACTAGAGCAAGTTGTCAGAAGAGGAATGACATTCTCGAAAGAAACTAAGAACAAGCCATCATCTGGAAAGGTTTCTTCTTCTTTATTGCATGTTTCCATACAATCTTCTTCTTATGTCTCCATCACTTCTTCTTCTTGGTCTTCCTTAAGTGGACATGTGTGTCCCGATGAGTCTCTTTCAGACACTTCCTTCAATATAGGTTCATTTGTAGGAAAAACTTGTGCCTATTCATTGCTGTCCTCATCATGCAGATGATATATCTCAGCATAATTTCTTTTATCTTCTGGTGCATGAATCTCGTATGATAGGGAGTTTTGATCATGAGCAAGAAAATGAGTCTCCTTCCCATCTTTTTCTTCAATCTTCTGAAATGTTTGAAGCAAAGAAGGATGAACCTGATTAGTAGCAAGTTGCATGCCACCATAGAAACTCTTCAAAAACTCTACTTACTTAGGATCATCGAGAACTTGATTTTGCTGAGCAGAGGATGTAGAAAAAGGATAATCTTCATCACCACTATCTCTATCTGATTCAGGAAACTGCAAGTTATGCATCTAGATTCTTCGATACCAAACCATCTTTCAGGATTCTTCTTTCAGATAGATTCACCAACTTATTTTCTGGGGAGATACTTGTATGTTCTTGAGGAATAAAAAAGGCACCAATGCTTGAATCTTTCCCTAGTGGAGTCGCAAAAAATCTGTTGGTAAATAGATTTGTCACCGCAAAATAACCTGTGAAAATGACCCGTTGCCCTTAGAGCGGTGACTAAATTGTCCCAACAGTTGGAGAAGCTATTATTGAATTATCAACTTTCCTCTACGTTTGAGAGGGGCAACTCCCTCATATGATGGGATTTTTGTAGTTTTTGTGTACTTTTATCCTGAAAGTACAAAAAAGAAGAAAAGAAAAATAACAAGAGAATTAGGCATGTAGAAACCCTCATGGTAGACGTACGAAAGCCAACAGGAGTTTCACAATCTTATTGAAAAGTACAAGGGGGTTTCACCATAAAACTAGAAACTACATTCCTAAACTCCATGATGAATTTCACAATATATGTGCAACAATGATGAAGAAAGATAGTAAATCTCAACATATGAAGAGATCATCTCTTTTAACACATTCAAATCAAGATATCGAGACATGTTTGTGCTTCTTCACCCTAATTGCATACTTTGATGGATAACTTTGATTTACACAAATACATAGAGAGATCACTAATTTGACATACGAGAAATTAGTAATCGTAACTTAGAATTACATCAAGAACATACGAACTGAAATGAATTCTTCATTACCTTTTTAGAATTACATAATTCCAAAAGTTTCTTGTACAAAATGCTAGATCAAAGTCTATGAAAAAGTCTCTCCATAATTTCCCCCTTTTAAAAGTTCTCTAGAGAAGTCCTCCCCTGAAATTAAATTACAAAGAAGTATATATAGGTGAGGCTAGTAACCACTTAAGGTAACTACCTTAACCACTTTTATAACTACTTAGAATAACTACCTGGCTAATCTCCTTAGGATAACTACCTAAGCCAATGCTTAGAATAACTACCTTTTTGAAGATAAGTTAGGATTTACCTAACTTTTACAAAGTTAAATTCAAAAGGCTAACTTTAATTACAATAAGTGACATAAGTCGCTATTTCAAAAGGTAACATTAAACTTGGAGCTTTCGAGTTGTAAATTTTGCTAAGTTATCCTTTTCCTTCGTTTTCTCCGTTTCGTTAGTCACACTTTGTTAGTTGTTGATGACTCCTCTATATGCCTGAATCTTAGACTTTAATTGAAATGTAAGGCACTCTTTGTTCTGGGATGTTCTCGATTCTTCTCATTGCCTTTCCTAGCTATATATCAGTATTTGAGACTATGCATTTCGTATTCAGATCACAAGTTGCCAAATGGGGATTTTCATCATTCAAGGTTTCTAATACTCATGCTTCATATTATCTGGTGTGACTTTGAATCCTGTATCAAATCTCAACCTACCAACCGCCACCGAAAGATTGTCCCAACTCATATTCACACAATAGTCATCATTAATGATTTCCTTGAAGTTTTACAATCCACTTGCATCAAACTTGCTTCATAAGGAAGTTGAGTCTTTGTAGAAATTGACTTGTTTACTGTTACTTATAGCATGTCACTTTTCATGGAATCATAAATAGAAACTCTCGAAGGATAAAAACACTATGCTATCAACACGACCCATAACCACTGTAGAAATCCATATCACCAACTTTATTCCTATCAGGAAATATTTTCATCTAGCACAACTTCGGGCTTGACATCCTCCTTGTAAATGTTGTTTGATAATAACCCCATTGTCTTGCTTTTACTCCAACTCTTCAACCATTGCTCGACTTCTCTCTCATCTTTTGTATGCATGTATACAAGAGCATTTACAAATTAATAACTTGAAGGCAATCCTCCTCCTATGTTTTAATGAATGTCCATAACCGATTCCAAAGCTCCTCTATTGGCACAGAGCAGAGAAAATACTGGCTAAAGGTGTGAATGCTTTGGTTTTATGCTGCCAAAGGCATTTGCTCTAAAGTTTCTAAAGCATTTTCAACAAATCTATTTTGTGAACATTCTACAATCATTGCAATCCACAAGACCATTTATTTGAAGTAGTTTGTCAAATAGTTCACGTGCCTTCTGTGTGCTTTCACAATTTATATACAAGTCTACTAGAGCATTTATACGTATCTGATAAAAATCTCGTTCCATTATGTTTTGATAGATGCTCACGATGAGTTTAAAATGGTTGGCCGTGGGTTTTGGAACTTATCTTTGCACCCACGCATTGAGTTAGCTTGAAATCTTTTAAAGACATTTCAATCTATCCATTTTGTGTGCATTCTACAATCATCACATCTTGTGCCTTATATATGATTCTACATTTTGCATTCATGTCTATCACAACATTTCAAACCATACTAGCATTTGCACCCATAGGAGATTCAAAGAATATGCCAATACGAATAGTCGATGAGTTAAGAAAGTTTTCTGGCATGAATTCTTTTATGTGGCGTGAGACAGTTTTTGAAGCACTATAATACTCACATATAAAGCATATCAATTAAAGATCTTTGAGGCATTTCATCAAATGGTTCACGGGCTTTGTCTATGTTTTTACATTTTGTATGCATATCTATCCTCCATCATACCAAGTTCACCTTCAACAAACCCATTTTGTGTGTATCCTACAACCATTGCATTACATGAGATGACATCTCTTTGAGGCATGTTGTCATACAGTTTATGTGCCTTGTCTATGCTTCCACATTGAAATAAAGATTGACAGAGGCATTTTCAACTATTATATCTAACACAAAATCCACTTTCAATTTTGCTTTGATAGATGTCTATAACTCGTTTTGATGCTCCATTTTGGTACAACTAGGAAGGTATTGGTAAAAGGTGTGAAGATTTTGGTTTTTACACCTGTAAAAGGCATTTTCTTACTTGCCATCACTAACTGGTGTAGCACCATTGTTGGCAATTTTACATGACTACAAAGTAACTTAAACATTGCTTAATCTCTTTTCTTGAATTCCTTCAAGGTTCGACTTCTGTTTTCATAGAACTTTGGTTTCTTTTCCTCATTGAAAATTAATCATACGTCTAAGTCATGCTTCTTATCCTCTGATCTAGCTATATTTGACACTGGAGAAGGATTCTTGGAATCTGTTTTGAAATAGAAAACTATCTGTTATGACTGCTTTCACCTGCGCCACCATAAAGTGTCTAAGCACCTTCATGATCACATTTGTTTGAAAGTTTCTAAAGCCTTTTCAACAAATCCATTCGATGTATGTTCTGTCGATTCGATGAGAACGCATTTCTTTGAGGCCGACTGTCAAACATTTCATGGCATTCTATATGCTTCCATATTCTTGCATATATGTCTGCAAAGCATTTCCAACGTAATATTTGATAATGAACCTTGGCCATACCATCTTCCAAAGCTTCCATTTAGCGCAGGCTATGAGGATGCTCCCAAAGGTTGTAGAGTTTGGATTTACGTTTACCAAACACATTTTCTTGAAAGTTTACATTGCCATTTCAATGAATCAATTTTATGCATACCCTGTATTTATTGCATTCCGTGAGACATTATTTTTTTGAGGCATTCTGTTAAACAGTTCAGCGCCTCCTTTATATAATTTCAAACTTTCATTTTTCAGAGCTCTCATAATGGTGTGCAAGCCTGCAAAGATGTTGGTGAAGGTAGTGGTGTCATGTGATAGTATTTCTTTGAGGTGGTTTATATCTACATGCCAGAAATCTTGGGTAATTTGTAACCATTTCATCTTCATTGGCAACCAAAGCACTTTTTAAAATCTTATTGGTAGTAGAAGCTACTTTTTAAAACTAACTTACAACCTCAAAAAGAAAAGTATTTATTTATTTTGATAGATGATCCCAAGAATGCAATATTATCTTGTCTTCATCAGAAATTTTGAGAAGTCTTAAAACTATTTTTAAGCTGATTGAACTTTTGAAACTAACCTTTGTAGTAGAAATATGAAGCAGGTTTCTTTTATGGGCTCTTCAAGAGCTATTCATAACCAATTAATAAACTTTGAATATTAGTTATGCCTTTTTGATTAGTTAAATCATTGCATGTCACGATATGTCATCTCTTTGAAACACCTTGTCATCGATTAGACTCCTTGTTTAAGCTTCCACAACTTGCATACATGTCATTGTTTGAAATGATTTTATGACTGAATCTAATACCTTCAATATTCTTTATGGTTCATGACTACTCTTTCCAAATTGTGGAAGATGCTTGATTGAGACACGTGGATGACGAGGTTGTCCTTTATCAATAGAAATTTATAAGTGCCCTTGAGTTTTCTATCTCACCATTGCCAAAATATATTTGACGCATAGTGTCAATATGCACATTAGTCACGAACTTCACCGAAGCGTTCCCATATGGACAAAAACTTTACAAACTCTTTCAATGAACACACTTTGGGAGATATCTCCGTGAGTCCTTCATCCCCTTATATCATTGATTTTAGATGTGGACCTTGTAACTTCACATTCTTAATCTCCAACATATTAAATTGTGAGATTTTTCAATATATCTCCTTCATCAACACTTTGTGTGTTTTTGAAACTTTTGTTGGAAATGAATTAGAGCTTCACGATAAAGAGCTTCTCTTATCCAAGTTCGGGACATAATGAAGCTGGATTTATTTACAATCTTTGCTTATGATCTCCATGCTTATATTTACTGATATAACCCTAACTTACAACCCTCCTTTCCTTGACAATTTGAGAGATCCTTTGGACCTGTGAAGATTTGTAACTCAACTTTTGCCATTAGATCTCTTAAGTGGAATTCATCTGCAAAGGGGAGGTATATGTCAAACTATTTCACTCTTATCTACATAAATCTTTTGATTTGATCATGCAACAAGTTGTTCGATGGAGGATTGAAATTTGAAACCTTCCCGAATTATGAGGTATGTTGACATTGAAATTCATCAGACGAGGTGGCAGTTGGGTGCAACATTTTGACACTGAGTTATCACTTGGAATAGTGAAGGAAGTATGTATAGAATTGGTGCCTTGCAAAGAATCACAACTTGACTAAGGCCATTTGATGCATGATAGGACTTGTTAATTCATCAGAAAAGTTCAAATTTTGGATTATCAAAAAGGGGACAACATAATTAAAGACCAAGCACCTTTAATATAACTATAAATTTATCTAATAAGTTAAGGTGTATGGGATAGGGTTGTAGGGGAAAACAACAATAGGAATAGATATATTATTTTACCGATATCAAAATTGTGCCATTAGTGGTAACATAATACTCATGTATAGAATGCCTCTTTGTGATTACCCAAAATCTAAATTTAATAGGTGCAAGTAGCAAGAAGAAAGATTAAAATATTGCTTGAGGTTGCACCTAGTAGTCTAGTGTTTAGTTATTATCCCCAACAGTCCTTGCAAACCTTGCATCTTAGAGACTATTGCTCACACCCTACAATCAACCCCTTGCTCCTTTTCCCTCTTCTAAATTTATTAACTATCTTTTCTAGATAACATTCAACTTCTACCCTCTCCAAGCTTACAGCTACCAAACTTATATCATTTCTAATTAATCTTCCCCATTTCCCCTCTATTGTACCCTAAATAATATAAATAATTATATACAATGTTTCAAAAATGTTCCCATTCTAGACGTATAGAGTGTATATTGATTTTATAGTTTGGAGCACATTATTTGGAGCTTGAAGAGCACATACCTTGCTCATATGATGATATGTTTGACAAGAATATTTCACTGACTTTAGGCAATTCATTCTAATTTCCCTATTGATATATAGAGTTTTTATTTTATTTTATTTTATAAGAATTTGTATAATGTACGATGGTTAAAATTTTTAATTTGTTAATAGTAAGATTAAGTATGTATGTGTGTATATGTATTTCTATATGTATGTATGTATGTATTTATGTATGTGTGTATGTATGTATGTATGTTTGTATGTTTGTATGTATGTATGTATGTGCATATGTGTGTGTGTGTGTATGTGTGTGTGTGTGTACATAATCTTTTTATTACCTATAGAATTAAATATTGCATAATCAGTAGGAAGCATTATTTAAAATTTATATTAATAGTATAATGGTAATTATTTAATAATAATCAATGAATGTGTATTGAGTGTAATAGATTTAAGAGGACCTTTGGTGATTACTAAACATACATACCAATAGGCTCTCCAAACTCTAACCAATTAGATGAATGAAACCATTTCCAAGTGTCAAACATGTATTTGAGACAAACATACACTCAAATAGTTTTGGCACAAAGTTGGCTTTAGGACCCTTCCTCCTCAAAAAAATCACAAACATTACATTGCCTCAACACCATGGCACCTACAAAATGGACAATGTTCCTCACACAATTCACTTGATAGGGATTAGTTTAAGTTAGCCATAAACACGTTCATACATGTTTGATTTAACAAAGTGAAATAATAATTGACATGATAATTCCATAGTCCATGTAAAATGAAGTAAACCACATTCATCAGTAATCATCATCATAATTATTTTTTTATTAAAGGTCAATAATTAGGTCTTGAAAGGCCCCCCACCCTTTTACAAGCTAAGCCACCATAAACAACATAGAAATAATCTAGAAGTAGCCAAGGTGTAGCAAAGAAACAACTACCCCAAGCATAAGAGAGATAGAGAGAACAACAACCAAGAGGCTAACAAAAAATAACACCAAAAGGATCATCATATTAATTTTTTATACATAGACACAATTAAAATAAAACATAACAATTACAAATTTCCCAACCTAGTCCAAATTACATGGGATTGTAGGTGTCTTAAAGGTTTGAATTTTATGGTGATATGACATTCTTAACAAGTAATTTTTCTATTTACCATGCTTCAGTCATATTATTGAAGTCATTTTCAAACTAATAATATTATTTTTTTATATGTGATGAATTAGAAGCCTAGCATCTAAAGAATTAAGAAATCCCCCTATAACCTTCCAACAACTAGTTAACTAGATGACCAAATAAAACTACTATGCCAGTGGGACCATAGGCCCCTAGAGATTTGAATCTAGGTTACTTGTTGGAATAAACTTAGCACCAACCAATTAATTTAGCCCCCAAGGAATAAACTAACAGCATGATTTAACCCTATAATTTTTAATATAGTTCACTAGGGAAAGAGCTAGTGAGGATGTGGATAGTGGAGATGATATTTAGGAGTGTAAAGTATTCCACTTTGATGTAAATCTAGTAAAAAAAATATTTTAAATACTGGTTTAAGGTAATAAAATTATCTCATTGTATGATTAAATGAATTACTAAATTATGTTCTCACTTCATTTGGATTTATGTTAGGCTTATATTGTGATACATTATTGGGTGGTTTAATGAGTTATTAAAATGTGAGTTGTGTGAGGCCTACCTTTTTCACTTTTGTTCATGAGACTATTTGCAGTGCTATTGCTATTACTTTTATGTGGAAGGACTATTGATCCTGGAATTTTGTTTATTAAACCTAATTGAATTTTAAGAAAACAAATTGTGCAATGATAGTTAGATGTTGCTTTTAAGAGTATGATGAATGGATAATATTAGAAATGGAACTTTAATGTGATTTTAGTATGATTATATGGTAGAATATTTAGGTATGCTTGTATTTAAATTGCTTCGGCTATGATATCTTTATGTGTTATTAACTTTGAGATTGAGTGTGCAGGTATTGCTAACGAAACCACAAATACAGGAGATCATTCCACGCCCTATGTTGTATCCCTTGTGAAGCCGATCTAGTTCCACAAGGAACTAAGATCAACTCCATGTATGGTGAAATGTTGTAATGTTGTAATGTTGCATGGGGTCAAGGGAATTAGGTCTACCCTCTGATTTACTTGAATTGTGATATGTGTTGTAAGAAATGTTGTTATGAGTCTTGTTTAAGTTTATTTCTTTTAGACCCTTTTTTTGTGTTTTTACTTGACTCTGGGAGTCCTAACTAGGTAAAAATCAACCCTGGGTTATACCCCGTGGGTCTAGGGACCTTTTTGACTAGGATAACCTTGGGATAACCTCCATATGGTCACTTTAACTTCACAGTGAAGTTAAGTGACGAATTTGGGAGTATGGGAATAATGGGATGAGTGGAATCCACACTCAAGCCCACTTCCAAGTCATGGAATGACTTCATGATCCCCCAAATAATGGAGTGCTTTGTCTCTTTGTGCCTCTCTTTTGGTGGGAGTACCCCATAAAAAGGGTGGTGTGTCATCCACTCCCTTTTTATTTCTATTTTACTTATTATATTTTATTCCTCCATGTGTTGGAAAAGGGCTATAGTGGGGGACCTCTTGAGTGGGGTTAATTGTTTTAAGTCCACTAGGGATAATGGATAAGGAGTGGGTTTAGTTTTTTAATGCCACTTGGGACTAAGGGAAAATGGAGGGAATTTGTTTTAAAGGAGAGAGGAGGGAGAGGGTAAGGGGGTTGGATTATTGTGGGAAGAAGGAGAACTTGGAGGAGGAGACTAAGGGTGGAGCTCTTCTTCAACTACATCCATAATAGGGCTTGTAAAGGTTAGTGAGCCAGTTTACTCACCCATGTATGTTCTGTTCTTGTTTGATGAATGTGGATTTGCAAAGGTTGTCTATGTGTTATTTCTGTTATTTTGGGTTTGTGTTGGGTGTTTGAAAGAGCTTCTTCCAGTTGGGAGACAATGCTCATCATGTATGAGGAAGGGAAGGTGTGAACCTCCTTGGGTGCATTCTTGTTCTTGGTATATGGATGCCTTGAGGGCATGTTGGTAATTTTGAGCCAAGAGGGCTACAAGGCTTGAGAGCCTATTTGTGATATCCCTGGGATTTTGATTACTTGGATGGCTTGAGGCCATGAGGAAAAATTAATTTTGTTGGCTTGAGGCCATGAGAAAAACTGTGATAAAATGTTGAGAAGAATGACACCTTGGAGTTGAGTGAGTCTACTTCCCTACCCTCTTTAAACTCACCTTAGCTGAGTTTTTGTGTTGTGAGTAAAACCATGGGTGTTGTGTGTTGTTTGTTCTAATGTTGTGAAGAGTTTTTGGTCTATTCTACCCTGGGTGTGTGGATGATCTCCCTAGCTCGGGGGTGGCCCTCTTGCGGGTCTAAGGTAGGGAGGAGAGCTAGTTGGTTGGTGTATTCTTCCTTGTTGTCATGCAGGTTTCTCTTGGAGCTTATGGAAGAGAAATGGGGAAGTTTTATTGTTGGGGAAAATGTAACTCATCCTTACTGGCAAGGAGAGTTTGATTCTTTGAGTTTCTTCCTGGATAAGTTCCTGTTAAAGAGGAGAGATTGCTCCCTCTAAAAGTTGTAAAAAAATTGTATTGGGAGAAGAAAGTAATCCCTCCCTTAAAGTGTTTGAGAGTTGTGTATTTTTATAGTTGTTTTATACTTGTATAACAAACTTGTAAAGTTGTAAATATTTATCCATTGTATGGTTCAGTGAAAATATTACATTCAAATATTTATATAGGAAGTAAATTTGTCTTTGGGAAAGAGTTAAGAATTGATTTGATTATGCAATAAAAATTCTTCAGAAAATGATTCACTTGTCTGTTATAATGAACTTTTGAAGTGAAGGATTTAAAAAATTATTCTGTATTTATTCTTAATTTCTTCTTTACATTGCATTGGAAAGTACATGTGAAAAGATGAATTTTAATTGATAATTGTAAATTAGAATCTATATTTATTTCTGATTTATTTTAAGTATTTGTTAAATTTATAAACTAAAATACTGAAGAAAATTATGAATTTGTATAGTTCCTATGACATATATATAAAATATATATATATAAATATATATATAACTATTTACACATATATATAAATAAACTGAGAATCTGAGAAATTTACACATTGTGAATATCTTATGCTAAATATATATATATATATATATATATATATATATATATTTATTTATTTAATTGTAATTAAATTAAGATCTTATGCTAAGATTATATATATAAATATATATATATATATATATATATTTATATATTTATATTTATTTTTATTTAAAATTTTGAAATAGCATATGTGATGAAGAAAAGAGGATCGCAGCTTTGACGAAAATACACAGTCGAAACTAGAATGAAAGAAGGTGGGGGATTAACCCCCCCACCGGATTTTTATTACAAGGAGGGTGTGGGGAGAGGCGGAGCCCCACCCACACCCCACGCTTTGGGATGTGGGTGGGGCTCCGCCCCTCCCCACACACCCCAACATACTCCACTGCGGCCTGCGCACAGGCCCCCTTACTGCCGCCACTGCCCATTCCCCCGCGCGGCCTCCGTTTCACCCCACGCTCCGCCTTGCCACTCCTTGCAGCCACTACACCCCACAACTCCACTGCAATCACCATCTGCCACCACTCCTGTGTGACCAAAACCCCACTGCGCCTTCGTCCGCTGCCCTCTACGACTTACAAACCACCTCCACCGTCGACCTCCACTCGCTGTCGCCGTCGCCTCCTTGCCCTGCATCATATACCTAAAAGCAAATAAATTGTTAGGGTTATTCGAATTCTATGGCATGAGGTTTAATATATAACAAGGCACTCAGATACTTGGAGTGGAGTATAATCTTAAATAAAAATTAAACAATATTATATATATATATATGTATATATACATACATGTATGTATGTATATATATATATATATATATATATATATATATATATATATATATATATATATATATATATATATATATAAGGGAATGGTTTTTAAATATGAAAATTTTTAATTGATCATTGCACTCATTTCATTTAAACAAATTTGGGAGAGAGAGATTTGGTAACATTTATATCTAAAATACTTTATAGCAAAAGGAATAATGGAACAATATTTATTGAACGTTAAATTATAAATTTAAAAATAGTTTGATCTGTATTATGATTTGTGAGTTCAGAGTTTATTATATGCCAAATGAAATACCAAGGAATTGAAACATATTAAATAATTATTTAAATAAATAATTTAATAAATACATAAACTATTATAATAGAGGAGTAGTTACGTGACAATATTGTATTAGACTAAGAAAACTAGTTAGAGGCAAATTTATTATCAAGTAAATTTAAACGTTGATAAATAAACTGAACATAAACATAGTGAACATCATCTAACAAAGGTAGAAAGTCCAAACCTGGAGAATGCGCACGTAAGGTTATTATTTTGTTAACAATAGTATCATTGATGCCTTAAACGTACGCAATCCGAGCATGCTTACGCGTGCAAGGGGGAAATTTAGAGTAGTAAAGGAAAAATTTTGATAGTTCGTATCATGACCACATGTCGCATGTGGACATGACACGCTTGTTTACGTGTTGTGACCGCATGGGAAATGTGGGCATGACAAGTTGTCCTATCATTTAGATTTATGTTAGGCTTGTATCATGTAACATGTATATGTATTTATTTTGTGTACATGGAAAAAAAAGTGATGCAAGAGCATCCACCGTCAATGGCAATCCTCATCAACCAAAAAGAAAATATTTTAATTTCCTATAGTTTGGTAATTTAGAAGTTGGAAAATAAATGCAATATTAGGCCTAAATAATATATTAAATAAATTGGTCTTATTATAATATTGCAAAAATAATAATGTTGCAAAAATCTAGGAGTGGGAGATAGTTTAGGAGACAATTTTGGAGTGTAAAATTAATAAAGGCAATTTGAAGTGGAAATTCAAAAAGGGAATCTAGGTATGGATTTTTGGGGATTTACACTTGAATAAAACTCATTAATGCTCCTCAAATGTAGCTGGAGTATTTGGACCCTCATGTTGAGTTGGCATATTCTTTTTCCAAAATTGGAGCTATTTTCTAGGAAGTGGGAATCTAGTTGTTACTTACTCTTGGCAATTTGTTGGGGATGGATTTTATTTTTCTTTTATGGAGTATTTAATATTTTTTTATGCATTTTCAAAAAGATTCCTCTAGGTTGGGCATTGGAAAATGAGAAGCTATAGGAAATGGAGTTGGTGGAGTCATTATTAAGGGGTTTTTGACAATTTTTGAGGGATTATTCTTGCAGATTTTTGGGGGAAGGAAAGAGGAGGCATTGGTTTTCCTGGGAGGAGGCCAGAAGAAATTTTGTTGTAGGTTTTGAAGGTGTACAACAGCAGCAAATGGATTATGGAATCCACGTTTGAAGATCAATAAATTTGATTGTTGAATATTACAGATTGGAGAGTAAATTTTACAGTGCAAGAGGATGGTTTGAAAGAGGAAGCATCTAGAGTTTGTTTTTGCTATTGTTTGATGTCCCATAGCAGATTTATATCTGTTTTGTAATGATTTTCTTTGGCCAGTATGGCTGTACAAACTTTTGTAATCAAATTTCTCTAAAATTGTCAAACAATGTTGCAAGTTAAATGGTGAAAATAAAATTCTATTGCTGCATATTTGTGCATCTTGTTTGCTGTTGTTAATTTTGAATATGTTTGTGTGAGGGTTGTGTGAGACCACTCTTTCATTAGTGGTATCAGAGCGTGTGTTTGCAAGTATGGGCAAGTTCATATTTCATTAATGGTATCAGAGCTAAGTTCCTAGTGCATAGGCAGAGTGTCGAATGTGAGGTAGCCTATGCCAGGACTTGTGGGAGAGTGAAGCAGTTGTGGAGAGCTCATGTGAGGATTGTTGCAGGTAGAGAATCCCTGAGCAATCGAGAGCTAAAGAGCCATGAAGAATTGTAGATTGAGAGTGTGATGTGTGACAGATTGCAGCTGATAGGATGGAGATATTGTTGAGGAAGAAGCTTGTGGTATGGGATAGAATGATACAATATGAAAAGAGGAAGATCCTTGAGATGATGCCAGACATTAAAGTGAGAGTGGATAGATGGGAAGCAAGGCAGTGAAAGGAATTGTTCAAACAAGATGAAGAATTGTGTGCAGTTGTGATTGAGGAAGTGAAAGATGTGAAAAGCAAAAGGAAGAATGTCTAGAAGAGGTTTCCAAAAATAAGACGAATAAAGATACAGAAATGGAATGCGAAGAGGTTGCAGTGAAGGATGAAAAGGAAGACATGAAGAAAGTGAGTGAGGAAGAAGAGAAAATGGAAGTTTTTGATGAAGGAAATAAAGATGATTTGTATGCAGAAATAATGAGTTTCAAAGGTCCTAAATTTGACAAAGAAATGGGTGAAGATGAAGATCTCTTATTGGGAGAAGAGATAACAAGATTGAATAAGTTGCTAGAGGGTGATGTGTTAGAAGAACATGAAGGAGAATTGTTTGATTTTCATGATTCTAGTTGTGATATCTTATTTGCGGGTAGGAAGGAAGTTGCAACAGAATGTGAAGATGAGATCCTCATATAAGAGGATGAAGAAGAAAAGCTAAAGATTGTAGCAGCATGCCTTGATGAAGGCATCAAAATAGAAATTATAGTGAAGGCTGATGAGCAAAATGAAGCTATAGAGCAAAGAGGAGATTAGCAAGGTAAGACTTGATGTTTTTCATTTGAATGATGTAGATGAAAATGAATTGCATGTAGTTGAATAGATTTCAGCAGTTGGACTTGTTGAAGATATGAAAGAAGAAAGAGATAAGGGGATGTTGCAGCAAAAGGTGAAAGGGAAAATATTGTAACACTAGAAAAAAAAGTAGTAAGATTTAATTTTCTTAATTTTAGTGATGATGAAGAATGTGTTGATATGATTGAAGATGAAATGGTGATAGGAGAAGAAGATGATAAGGTAGAAGAATGTGAGGAAGAAGAAATGTATGTAGAAGAGCAGATGGAAACATATAATTTCCATGATGTAGTTTACACAGATGTTGTAGAGGAGGTTGAGTAGAATTTTTGGTGGAGGAGTTTGACGTATGGTAGAAGAAAGAAGAGAGTGAAATGCAATTGGAGAAGTATGGGAAGTGTTCAAGGTAGATGCTGGAAAAAGAGGAAAAAGAGCAATTTTTTGTGCACATATTTGTGAGTGTATGCTCAAACTTCTTACCCTCAATGGCAATCCTCATCAACCAAAAAGAAAATATTTTAATTTCCTATAGTTTGGTAATTTGGAAGTTGGAAAATAAATGCAATATTAGGCCTAAATTATATATTAAATAAATTGGCCTTATTATAATATTGCAAAAATCTAGGAGTGGGAGATAGTTTAGGAGACAATTTTGGAGTGTAAAATTAATAAAGGCAATTTGAAGTGGAAATTCAAAAAGGGAATCTAGGTGTGGATTTTTGGGGATTTACACTTGAAGAAAAACTCATTAATGCTTCTCAAATATAGCTAGAGTATTTGGGCCCTAATGTTGAGTTGGCATATTCTTTTTCCAAAATTGGAGCTATTTTCTAGGAAGTGGGAATCCAATTGTTACTTATTCTTGGAAATTTGTTGGAGATGGATTTTCTTTTGCTTTTATGGAGCATTTAATGTTTTTTATGCATTTTAAAAAAGATTCTTCTAGGTTGGGCATTGGAAAATGTGAAGCTACAGGAAATGGAGTTGGTGGAGTCATTATTAAGGGGTTTTTGACAATTTTTGAGGGATTATTCTTGCATATTTTTGGGGGAAGGAAAGAGGAGGCCTTGCTTTTCCTAGGAGAAGAAATTTTGTTGCAGGTTTTGAAGGTGTACAGCAGTAGCAAATGGATTATGGAATCCATGTTTGAAGATCAATAAATTTGATTGTTGAATATTGCATATTGGAGAGCAAATTTTACAGTGCATGAGGATGGTTTGAAAGGGGAAGCAAAATAAAATATGAGTGGGATGAGCTAACAGAGCATTCTTATGATGACAAGGAGGTCGATACCATCCAAACTTTTAGCCCCTATTATGAGATATATCTGGAGTTTGTTTTTGCTATTGTTTGATGTCCCATAGTAGATTTATATATGTTTTGTAATGATTTTCTTCAGCCAGTATGGTTGCACAAACTTTTGTAATCATATTTCTCTAAAATTGTCAAAGAATGTCACAAGTTAAATGGTGAAAATAAAATTCTATTGCTGCATATTTGTGCATCCTATTGTTAATTTTGAATATGTTTGTTTGATGGTTGTGTGAGACCCCTCTTTCATTAGTGGTATTAGAGCATGTGTTTGCAAGTATGGGCAGGTTCGTATTTCATCAAAATGCCTAATTCAAAGTGACCCTTGTTTAATTTGGTTTAATTTAATAATCAAGTAATAAATAAAATCATATTTAAATTAACAAAGTTGAAAGAGATGACTTAAAAAGAAGATATATAAGTGCCTAGTTTTTTTAATAAATTTTGATGTGTCAACTATAATGATTCTATTGTTCCACTTCACAATCAACTATCAAACTTAGAATTTTGATTGTGGAGCTACAATTTGGAATCTATGATGAATCTAGACTTTGATATTGCTAAAGAAAAACTAGGGCATGCCACATGGATTGGTTTGAGATGCTTTTTTCTACCACATAGTTGATTCCTTATTTGGATTTGTTTTCTTTTGATGTGGCCTTTGGTGTTGCGATTATGAAGTTTGTACTTATGGCTAAAAAAGGTATGTGCTTAGACCACAAGGGATTTTTTGTTTGACTAGAAGAAATTCTATGGAATTTCTTGTTTGTATCCAAACCCCTTAGGTTATTAAACAATATCCATAGACACAGCACATAGTTAATGCAATACCTAAGATGTAAGGTTGATGTAATGCTCTAATGATCTTTGTGTAAATTCCTTTTGATATGATATTTCAATTTACTAATGACTACTAACAACCTAGGATTATCTTTAAATGCATGATCCTAGTCACCATCTTGAGGTTTTTTGCACTCAATTTGAAAAGGTAATAGTCAAATTATATGAAATTTGACCCCAAAAGAAAGAGATTTGAATTTTATGTTTTACAAACTAGGTCATGTGGTGTAGTCCAATCCGAGGTACATGACCTATTCTAGGGTAGTTACTTAGGAGATCAAATCGGTCTTGACTATAGCAAGTAAAAGGTAATTTTGGGTGATAAGTGTATAATTAATTGGTCAGTTTGTGCACCAAACAAGTCAAATTGAGCACTATGATATAATGTATTTATAAAAATGCCCAAAGTAGTAGAAAATGAAGGTGTATAAGTTTGTGTATGTGCACAAAGATGGGGTCCAAAAAGTGGCCAAACATTCATAATTATTCAAAATGTGCTTGCATTCTAGAAAACATAATGCATGTATGTTATAATGTGCTTGTGTTATGGCATGTACATGTTTTTTATAATATGAGCATGTTATAATGTCTACACATTCTAGATTTGTCCAATCAAATCTTCCCCTTAAGTTTTGAACAAGTTTGAATTTACCAATCCTAAGGCTTGGAAATTTAATTTGGGTCCAAAAGGTTTGTTTTATAGAAGGAATACAAAAAATAAATAAATTTTGAGTGTGCTTTCCATTAGGTTAGTGTATTTTAAGATAAAATTCCAAAAAAACACCAATACAAACTCAAGCTCTATATTAGCTTTCTAACCATGTATGTTTTTTTTTAAAACGAATATATTAATGCCTTGATCTCCAATTAGTTTTAGGAGTGTCTTTTTTTTTTAAAACACTTATTGCTTTTCCTACATAATTTTTGATTCATCCAAATTTGAAAAGAAAATCATTTTCACATTCTATGTTCCATTCTACACACATTGAAAACAAATTATAATTTTTGATTATTTTTCTCAAAATTATGGGGGAATACTCTCGGTTTTCTAATTTTCAACATGTGTCCACTTAGAAAATTAGGAAAAAATAATATATTGATTAAAAATTAGGGGGAAAAATGAACTAAATCATGATGATAGCTAACTTCCCACCATAAGGATTTTCAAAATAATTAATGGAACACAAAAATGAGGGAGCACACTTGATGCCATGTCATATTTTTGAGACAAAAATAGGAGCACTTTGTGTGCTCTCAAATTTTGACCTACTTAATCTTCACCATTTAAAAAGAATAGTAGTTTAGAAACTAGATTCTAAGCACTAGTAATCTTGTTCTTATCACATTGTCGTATTTTGAGCATAGGCATTTCAAATTGCTTGTCAAAGTTAAATTTCTGTTGATTCAAAGAAAAAAAATGGGCACTTTTGAACCCCTTTTGGCTCCCCATTTCCAACCACTTACCCATGTACGGTATGCACTTTTACCCCTTATATTATGATATCATTATGATAACGATAGCATTCTTTTTGTGACATGAGGCATATGTGAGATCCATGTCTTTATAAATGGTTAGGATTGATAAATGTCTACTATAGATGCATCGATCTATATTACATAGAACAAAATGATTTATTAAATTGTTTTATCACATCATTTGGATTTATGTTGGTTTTATATTATGTATAATCTATATGGATTTAATTCTCGTGCATGAAAATAAAGGGCTTAACACAATGAAATCATATTTAAATTGTCAAATTAGAGATATATGAATTGAAAAAGAAGATAAGGTGCTTAAAGTGTTGATGTATATAATTATTCTATTATTCTACTGCAATTGATAGTTGAAATTAGAAATCTGATTATGAATTTATTTGGAGCATGTGACAAATCTTGACTTTGGTCTAACTAATGTAGAACTATGTCATAACAAATGACTTGGTCTAACTAATGTAGAACTATGTCATAACAAATGACTTGGTCTAACATGTTTCTTCTACCACACAGTTGAGTCCTCCTGCCATGAATTTTACTACTATTGATGTGGCTTTCAATGTTACACTTATGAATAAATATATATTAATAAAAGATACTGTAAATATGAAGATTAATTATTGTAAAAGTTTGATGGTAACTATTATGTGCATAAATCCTTCCATACTGGTAAATCATATAAAAAAATTAGATATTTTTTTGGTTTGTTAATTTATTCCTTATTTTGAAAATACTTTCTACAGAATAAATTCAAAATTACTAACGATTAACATGTCAACATGGGTTTCAGAAATAGTGGAGACGTAAAAGTAGATGGTCATAATGTGTTATTGAGTGCTGATGCTCTGATTCCTCTGCCCAATTCTTGCAGGATATTTCATTAATATGCCATAGAGATGAATGATGCAGTAATTAGGTGTGCTGAAAGCCTTTGAGATTTTATCCATGGCTCTCCATAATTGCAAGATCATCCTCCTATACCATATTAAAAAATAATGGTGAGTTTATCTGCAAACTAATAAGGAATATTTTATCAGCCATTTCTCTTTTACCAATACGAAATAGAATTTGTATGATTTTCAAGGAGAGCCAACCTTAGTTTCAATCTATTGTGTTGAGAACTAATCATGTCACGTCATGGCTTAATCAGGTATGCAAATATGCGTTTGGATAAGGCCAACTAAAAATAAAATAAGACTCGCTGTTATTGTAGATTGGGTGAGGTGGTAGTAGATTTATCATAATAAGATGCAATGAACTGGACTCTGAGTGATATAGATATTAAGAATTTAATGGCAGGATATGACCATCTGTTCATGCTACAAGATCACCACATGCAAAATGCAGTCATGTCTTTTCTAAGATTTATTGTGCATGTGAGAGTGTAGTGGGAATCATTTTTTTCGATGGGTGTCAGCATCTTCTATATTCTGGTTGGATTTTCCTAATGAAACTAGTGGGCATCATTGTCATTCGTCCTGAGTGGTTGTAATTGTGGGCATCCTCCTATTATCTTAATCATATTTTGTTGGTAGCTACATCTATATCAAACTAGTGGGGTGTAGGCTTTGTAAACTTGGAGTGCCACGTATGTTGAAATTATAATATGTATTGAATATATTAAGTTGGATATTGATTTTTTATGATGCCGTGTCACTTTATTCAATAAGATTTTTTAAAATGTATTTAATTTTAAGAATACATTAAATGTCATTTGATTTTTTTAAATTATTGATAAAGGTGAGTTTTTGAAAGGGTCGAAACCCTTGTATAGTTATGGGTCAATGACCAAAGGACTCAACAAGAACCAACCAAACAACATGGAAAAATGATACAAAACTGTGACATCATAACAGGCTCATGACAACAAAGGATAGGACATAAATTAGATAGTCCCTAAACCAGATCTAGTTCCCTCAGCTCTCTAGGAGCAAGGAGATAGAATGTATTGATTCAGAACACCTTTTAGATGACCTCTCTTCCTCCTCTATGCAACAGTCCAAGAAACATTATCACACTCCACAATATGGCAATCCAATGGATCTTAAACTATTGCCACAATAGAATAAGATTGACTTTATGGGCAAGGAGTAATCTGCATTAGCATAGACAAGGCACTAGAGGGCTAGAAAATGGGAGCAACCTACTCTAACACACAAAACATCTCAAGCATTTAGAAGTGGCTCAATAGCATCACCCAAATAGTGAGGCAAGACCTCATCAAGTTCACCAAGAGAGCCAAAAATAGTAAGATGATGGGGAAGAGCATCTTATCACCATGAAGCCAAGCATGTGGCCATGCATTTGGAGTAGTGATAGTCATAGGCCATGTGACCAATTTTAAAGCATTGATGATAGTAGAAAGAAAGACCTTCATAATCTAGAAGCTTAAACCACTTATGATCCTCCACCTGAAACACAATATCTACTAGAAGACTCTTATAGATATCCAAATCCACTAATATGTGAGAATAAATTTGATTGAGACATTCGAGACCTAGCTAGATCAACCATCAAAAACCACCCCAACACATTCCTAATGAAATCATAAGAGGAGTCAAGAGAGAAATAAAGTGGGAGGTTAGGGATTCCAATCCAAATAGGAATGACATTTAGGGGCACAATAGAGGGGTTGAAGGAAGGGCACTAGGGTTTGGGCACTAGAGAGTGTTGACCTCACATCCAAACCTACCCAGTAAGCACCATGTCCTTGTTAGTAATAGAATCAAACACCATAATAAAGAAACCCCAAGAACAATGGTATATCTCCATAATGTCACTAATAAGGGGACTCTAAGACTCCATAATCCATTGATGTAGCTCAAGAAGGTCTGGCTAGAAATAGTTGAAGTGGTAGATCAAAACCTTATCTACAAAATAAGCTTCTCCCTTAATAATTTCTTGTCCAAAAGACAACACAATAGAATTATCCACACAAGAAAGGGGCATGACCTTCCCCTACGGAGTAGGCCAAAACCCATCGACGGTCTATGTTGCATTCAAACCAATCCAACACACCACAACCATGAAAAACCATGGATAGCCACCATTTTCAAAAGAGAATCATTGCATTGCAATCAACTTAACCCCCTTCTCAAAGAAAGGAATGTCCTCAGTAGATAGAGACATAGATGACTCTAGAGGAGAAAAAACAATGTCCAAGCATGGAGCAACCCTACCAAAAACAAGGGAATATATCACCATACTCACAAATCCATCAAAATCACCCACTGACACAATAACACCACTAGACATGGCCTCACTATAGAGATGAGGTGATTATGGTTGGGAAAACAATGGGAAGTTTGCATGGGAAGCTACATCCAAGGAAAGGGTTTATATCCCTACAACAAACCAAGTGAGCAGACTGTAGAGTCATTAAGGAGCATTTAAAAAAACTTAAATTGTAAAGACCATTTGATTAAGAGAGTTAAGTTATATTATTATATATTAATTTTTTTAAATAAATTTGAATGTAAGGTGATAAACAAATTTAATTCTTTGTAATAATTTTATTTGGTTATTATATATTATTTTTATTATATTTCAAAATCTATTTGTTTTTAATTGAATGTCTTTATTTATTTTTACTAATCTATCAATAAATATAAATATTAAGTTTACTTTTGTTATGTAATTAATTAATAATGAATTTTACAAGTAAATGTATTTACAAAACATTATACTAATGATGGACATCATTTTTACAACTTCATTACATTAGTTTAGGGAAGTAGGCTAATATTAATAATGCAATTCTCATCACACATCATCTCTAAGGTGCATATGAAACCAATAATTGAAATCTTCCAAGTGCATAGGAATTTTTCAATTGACATGTATAATTCATCAAATAGGCATTTAGATTCATAATCAAGTACCACAAGATTAACACCCAACAATGAAATGAGAAATATCTTAGTCATGGTTTTTTGCTAGAGTTGGTACATTTCCTCTCTGGGTATGCATGCTCCTTTGTTTAGGTGCTAGGGTGCAAGATGATCCCAATCACATAAATAATAAATCCCTATCCATACCATCAAACTAGACTTTGGTGACCTATTGAGGATGAGGTTACTATTAATGCCACTATTACAATGTACCAAGTAGACATAGACTTAGTAGCACATAAACTCAAGCTATATTTTCCATCTTACAAGTCTAGTTCACATACATCAACTAGCTAGCAATAGGAAAATGATGCAACCCCATTGCATCAACCAACTTCCTATTGCCCAATTCACTTAACATTTAAGGCCTTAATGGAAAAGTGACATCAATTAAGGAGAACTAGTGCATCCCATAATACACTATGGATCCATCCTTTTCTTACTTCACTCCCAAATATAATGACAAAACAAGAATCATATACTACTTGTGGTTATCACTTAAAAGGGCATAAAAAGTCAACCTTACCAATGTATTAGAAAGACCTAGTGATCCTAACTAGACTCATACATATGTTGATAAGTTTCTTTCATAACACATTGAACCTATTAAGTAGGTGGATCCTCAAATCTATCTCTTGAATGTTACTAGTGAAATTTGTCCAACCTAGGTGGAAAGCTCCTGACATCTATCACTTGCATGCTATTGGTAAAAGTTGGCTAGCCTTATGATATGACCAATCACTCCTACTCACAAAGTACACTCCCTAACTTATATCATGCTAAAGCAACAATAACCTTATCTATGAGTGGGTTATAGGTTTTACTAGTTTAGTGATCACCTTGAGATGAGAAGGTCAATCTACATTTTAAAGGGTGTTGCAACCCTCTAACTATGTCCTTAGAATCCCTTAGATCATCCCCGTGTGTTGTCCTAGGAGAGGGTTGTTACATCTATCTCAGTTTAGGCTTAATGTGAAAAGTTTTGACAATCTAGAACGTAATCAACTTAATCTTCAAATATCAATAGACTAGGCTATTCAACTAAAACATAAACCACCTAGACAATTCACTTCCTACCCATAATCCTCCAAGTTATAGGACTTTGGTTTGCTAATTAAGTAAGAATGCATTAATCGACACTCATGCATAGCTATTTAAAAGCATATAATCAATATTCATTAATGCTTATCCAAATCTTGTATTGTAACATATGACACTTAATATAGGGGAGTTACTAGTTAAGAAATTATCCAACATTATTTCTCAATATTACTTCATAGTTCTAGTTTGATGTAAAATTGGGTAATCATTTGTCTCTATTCAAGTTGTCCTACAGGTTCCTACACCTTAGACTAATTTATTGAGACTTTATCAATGGCATATTATGGTGTTAATATTATCATTGTACTTTAAATGTTAACCTTAACTTGATCATATTGACTACATCATAGCTCTAGGAGTGGCATATGTGAATAAATTTTTTTTTTATGTCATGATTGACTTATAAACAATGTTATTCACAAACGTTTCTTATTTTAATCTAAGATTCAAATATGTCCTTATGTAAATATAACAATATATGAACATTTGCTTTTGTACTATTGATCTCCTTTTATTGTGTCTCACATTATCCCCTCAAATATATTATGATGCAACCATAAGCCATAGGTCATATTAGATAAGTCTTAATCTAATTCATATTATAAGGAGATCCTTAACCTACTAAAGATTTAACCTAAAACTCTATGCCACCTTATTCCACAAAATCTTAAGGTATGCATATAATAATCTCACTAACCTAAGAATGTACATTATCTTTGACTTTACCTACTTGGGAGTCCAAAAACTAAAAAAATTCAAAAAAATTTAACCCCTAAGAATTCAACCATAATCTTATAGACATGACAAGATTTGTATAGGCTGAAATCCCCAATCCTTATAGCTTTGTTTTCAAACTTCATTTGTGTAATCAACATTCCCAAACTTCCATTTAATTATGAACTGACATGGTTTTAATCCAAAACAAGATTAAGACTTCAAGGCCCAAAAATTGTCACTCAAAACCTTTTGAGAACTTTAAGAAAAACAAAACTATTAATGGGTGATACCAAAATAGTGTGTCCTACTTGTGAGACATCTTGATTTTTTCATAAAATCACATATTTTTTTTATAAAAAACCAATGATTCAAGCCTAGATGGGTTCCATCTAAGGGGATCCGATTGAAGGGGATTAAATCAAACCCCCTTGAATAGAACCCTCCTAGGCTTAAATCAAACCCCTGATAGAGTCTCCTTCGCACCTATCAATATGCTAACAAATAAGCAATTTCCCTTCACATTTTTGGGGATCAAATGAAGTCATTCGGAAATGCCATTTTGTAATTTTGTATCCCTTACTATTATTTTTTCAAAAATTATAATACGTATTATGTCTTTGTGTTATATACATATTTTTAATTTAATAATGGATAGAAGTCCATTACAAAAAAATAATGACCTCTATTTGAGACACTAGAAAAAGTAACAAACATTGAACATTAAAAGCTCTTTAAAAATCACTGCACTCCAAGTGGATGTCCTTATTTCAATGAAAACAAGAATTTAATTTCCATATATATATATGGAAATTAAATTCTTGTTTTCATTGAAATAAGGACATCCACTTGGAGTGCAGTGATTTTTAAAGAGCTTTTAATGTTCAATGTTTGTTACTTTTTCTAGTGTCTCAAATAGAGGTCATTATTTTTTTGTATATATATATATGCTAAGAGAAATGTGTTATGAAATAATATAGGTCTAATTTTTTTGTTAGTAGCAATTCAAAAATTAATAATTAAAAATTACCAAAAAATATGTGTGCACTATACAATAAAATTAACTATCTAATTCCTCAAATTTGTGGAAAGTTTTTATTTGTATTGAAGGTTAGGAAATATAGAAAAATGTCACTCAATAGAAAATAATAAAACAAATAAAAATTGTATGAAAAATAAAAATTAAAATGACAAAAATAATTCTTTAAAATTACAACTTGAAACTACATATAAAATGCTACAGCTCATTAGTTTACATCATGCTTAAATTCTTGACCATTTTTTTAGTACACTTGACACAATTTGACAAATGCTAAAAATTGTTGATTTTGAGTGAACTCCACTTAAGCAAAAAATTGGAACACACTGTTGTGGGATCACCCTAATAGTGAATGGGCTAAAACATTAACCCACATGTAATTAATATTCCTAAAGTGGTTTTTCATCTTGGATTTAATGAGACAAACGTTTGTGGATACACTAAGTCACATTTGCATTAAAAATGGTTCATAAACAAATAAAAACCATATTACAAGCTAAAACACTATTAGATGAACTTCATGATAAGGATTATATTACATTATGCACCAAAATAGCAAATTTCTTATAATTCAAAATATGTCATGCCTTATTATGTAATTGTGAATTTTCAAGTAAATGGGTATACTACATTGTTATTTTCACCATTGGAAGAGTAAGAATTAGTGATTTTATAATCAATAACATTAAATATTATACCTATATGAAAAGAGTGGTTTTATGATAGAAGAATGACATAAATCAATACTTTGTTTCTAAAGAGATTTAAGCCTTCAAGATTCAAGAGTATGTATGTCATTAAAGGTATTTAATATTTTCCCTATCACTGAATGTAAAAATATTTATTTTGAAAGAGGTATTCCTTAATATTGTTGACTATCTATGGGTTTTCTTGTAATATACCCAACTAAAATGTAAATATGATCAAAAGCTTTGTTTCTTATAAAGCTAAGAATTAAAGACCAAGAATGGAGATCCTTCAATATAAGCATAATTTTTTCTAATACTATGGTTTATGGGATAGGGTTGTGTAGACACCTAAAATTGTCCATGTCTTACAACATCACTTTGTCAATACATTACTTGAGACATCTTGCGACATTTTTTCCTAGATCCCTTTCATTAGCCAATTAATTAAATAAATCTTATTTATTTAATTAATTTCTCATCCTAATCCCATTTATCCCACTATCCAATTAATTAAGTAAATCCTATTTATTTAATTAATCTTCCACCTTTCCTCTAATTTAAAGAAATAAAATATTTATTTAAATTAGCCCTCTCCCATTTTCAAACTAATTTAAATAAAATATTTGAGTTAGTCCTCACCTTCAACCTCATTCCAACACATGTCCCATACTACATTTTTCATTTAGTGTTTTTCACATGTCAAACTAATTTAAATAATTCCATTATTTAAATTAGGTCAACCATATTCTTATCTGCACACTTGTCACATGACTACAACTCCTTGTAGAGTGGGAAACCCTATTCAATCTCAATTGTCCACATCATTCAAATCAACTTTCAATCTTAGCCATCAATTCAAATTATTCATCTCCTATAAATCAAGCCTCACCCAAGCCATTTGGGGGATCCATTTTTCAAGTAACATCATGTTGTCGAAATGACTCTCGATCCTCTCTTCATTCATCTTCAATCTATTATTATGTTGTTGAAATGAGCAATCAACATTCATCCAACAACAACAATATTTGATATTTTGCATTCCTATGCAAAATGGAGAAGGGCAATGGAGGAGAGCCAAGCTTAGCATAGAGATTTATATTTAGTTTGCTTTCATGCTTTGGATTTTTATGTCTATTTTACACTTCATTGTTTAGTTATGGTTTTATGATTGTTGTTAGTGATTTATCCCTTATTTTCTCTAGCTTACATTGGTGAACCAATGTGAATCTAACATTTTTTGTGAAATTTAGAAATCAACTTTTGCAGGTTACTTCCTGGCCTGAAAGAGGCCTCACTGTTGTGTCTGGGAGGCCTTGTAGGTGAAAAACAACATAAAACTTGACATATTTCACTCACTGCAAGTTTTATTTATTTATTTTTATTTTGCAGTCAGTACAGTATGGATTTGTACAAATCCATACCATATGGATCCACTGTATGGTTGGCATTATTCTCTTATTCTATTATTATTTTAAGGGTTCGTTGACTTGTTTTTGTAGGGATTTGTTTGAAGCAGATGACTGTTAACCCCTATTTCCTCTGTCGACCTCTGCCTAAAACCCTTATAACTCCCTGTGGTCGCCGCTCCTAAATCTATCGTCGCCACCTCCTTGCCAATAGTTGCCTCTTTCCATGGCTTAGTCACAGTCCTTTAAAACCTTGATATCTACAAACCCTAAGATCCATACCGTCGACCACCCAAAAAACCCTAGCATTACTCGCCCAGTCTAAAACCCTAGCCACCTATTATAAGTCCCTCGATGCCAACTTCCACCTCTATTGCTTCTGAAACTCTGTCGCCTCCTATTTCAAACCTGGTTGCCACCTATTGCTCCCCTCCATCACACTAACCATCCCTTCCAAACATCGGTCACCACTTCTAGGTGACGGTCAAAAACATGTGGTTGATGGATAAAACCCTAACTCCCTCACATGTTACAAAGCTCCTTGGTCTCAGCTTGCAGTATTCCACTGACCTTCATCCATGCAATCTCTGTCAGCCATCATTTCTCCCATGCGGCCTTGACCTTAGGGTCATGGTCACATCTATGACTAGAGGGCCAAAGGGGGCCATAAGCCCTTAACCCCTTTTGTTTGCCTTTTATTTTTTTCCCTTGGTCGGCCCTGGTCATATGGATGACCAAGGGCGTCACTGAGCTCTTGATTACCTATCTAACCACCATCTTCAAACCACTGCATGTGACCAATACCCATCAGACTGCTAGTGGTTATGAGATGACTGCCAGGACTACCTTTTGCCTCCTTAAGCCCTATAAGGGCATCTTTTTTCTTTTGACCATAACTTTCACATACAAGGTCAAAATTTCATGAAACTTCCAACGTCGAGAAGCTAGTTCACCCAGCTATGCTTTGGCAAAAAAAAATAGGTGACTATATCATTTTCATCCAATTTTCATGAAATTTTTTTCAAACAACATAGAATTTCATCTAGATTCATCTCATGCCATCTATTCTACTGTAACTAATCATCAATATTAGATTTTTATCAGATTGCCATTTTTCACTTAACACATTAGCTTGCAAGTTTTCTTGTCCTTTCTTTGTTTTGGTGGCTTTTAGGTGAGCTTAAGGGGTTGTAATAGCATCAGCATCATCTACAATAGTAGATTTGAAGGCAAAATTTCTAGGTGCACTCCATCTCTTATCTTTTCATTTCATCAATAATCTTATTTATCCTCGCACTTCAATTTGGGCATTAAAATGAATCATCTTGTTTGCTATCACACTTGGATTTGGACATTAAAAGGAACAATTGTTTGGAATCACACATTGAAAGTGAGCTTAAAATGAACTTGTATCTTCATTCACACATTTGGCTTTGGATTTAAAATGAACAAGTGCTTTCATTGCTTGGTGAACTTGAGTGTGATTGAAGGTGTGTATGCTCTTCTCATGCACTTCGTGTGATCTTGAGAATCAAAAACACCTTTCATCCATTCACTTTCACAACACACATTTCAATTTCTAAAGGGGAATATACATTGCAAGTGTGAATCTAGTGTGTGTGTGTGTGTGTGTGTGTGTGTATGCTCTCTCCTTGCACTATAAGGTGATCTTAGAGATCAAAAGCACCCACTAGAGTTGCTTTTATCACCCTTCCTAAGAGGCGTACTTGGAGACACACCACTCCAAGGGATGACCTCAACTCTAGCATTCTAGCAGAGTCTAAAAAGTAAGGTGTGAATCAAAAGACACCCTCTTGGATGTTGAAATCTTGTCATTTGAGATAAGCCTCCAAGAACTTTATACCTTGGGGAAGTGAAGGTGAAGGGTGGGTTACCCCTTTCTCCTAGCTTTGTGGCATTATTTCACTTTCATTTCATAGAATTGGGCCCCCTGTACCTTGTGTAAATTGGGGACATCCTTAGTTAAACTTGCACATCCTAGAGTAAAACCTCTTGGCCACACCCACTTGACTAATATTAGGCTTGTTGATGTGTCTACAAGTGTTGCCTAATCATAACATTCAATTTTCAAAGTCAAATTTGTTCTTGTGTCTTATGTGTGTAATTCATGCATGTACATGTGAAATCATTTGTTTGAAAGTTGCCAAGTCAAGTTATCAACACAAACACATAAACACATCATCCTAAATATTCTTACCATTACATTCATTCTAAGACAAGTCATCCTAATCAAAACCCTAACCATCCTTGTCATTCCACATAGTCATCCTAATCATTTCATCCTAATTATTCCACATCATCATCCTAGTCCTACTTAATCACTTGTCAAAATGGTTGTCATCATTAACAAGCCTAGTTCAAATCCTAAGCCCAAGCTCATACTTCGATGGGGCCATCCTTCTAGTTCTAATGATGAGACAAATCCTAAGCCCAAACTCATGCTCTGAGGAGGCCCTTCTTCTAGTTCTAATGCTAAGACAAATCATAAACCCAAACTCATACTTCGATGGGGCCCTCCTTCAAGTTCTAGTGATGAGACAAGTCCAAAACCCAATCCATCCACATACCAAATCCATTATACATCAACCAATCCCACTTCTCTCAATGCAAACCAACATCCATATCAATTCACTTCACAACAAGAACATGTGAGCCTAAACTACCCTTTGCAACAAGATAAAATGCCTTAAAGTCCTCATGCTACCATTGAGAAGGGGAACACCAATCTAGATTATCCATCCTATAAGTATCTTCCACTACCTAATCCTCCATCAACTCCACGTCCTAAATTCAAATCATACAAAAGCAAATCCAAATCCACCCATTCTATGTTAATCCCATCTAGCATAAGCAATCCCAATACCAATTCATCCAATCCCTTTGACCTTCCATCCAATCAAAATCAAACTCCTAAACCTTCCACCCCTTTTATCCCTCCACCATGGGATCTTTCCATTCCATCTAATCCTAATCATAAGCCTACACCTTACACCCTCATTATCCATCCATTATATTGTCCATCCACCCATACACTTATGAAGGATGTGATCCATTGGCTACTAGAAAGGAATCAACCATATCATCCAACATCTATCCTTCAGCCTCTCAAAGAGTCTTCCAACACCATGTCTAGTCTTTCAACCCCATCATGTAGTCCACAACATATCAAATCTATTCAAGAGTCCTCCACATCCACTTCCATTCCAAACCAAGATCTATGTCAAGAGCCTAGTCCTAAGCATGTGGAAACATTAACCCCTAATCCAAATCAAGATCAAATCCCCTTCATCCAACCCATCCATAGCACACTTAATCCTATTTATTATCAAGATCCCATCTATGATCAAGATCCTATCTATGATCAATAAAGCCATGATGATCCTCTTAGCCAACTTTATGCATTCCATGGTCAAGAGCTTATTAGTCCATCTATCCATAATCCTGTAAATATCTATGAGCAAGATATCCCAATTACTCCTATCCATATTCTATCTAGCCCTACCTATGATGTGCCAACATTCACTTCTCTTGATGAGACACTTGGCTCCCAAGCAAACATAGATGATCAAACCAATATCTTGGATCTTAATGAGCATAATCAATATCCTAATGATCCTCCATCTTCCACTATCGATGCCATTTCAAAACCAACATATCCCCTTCATCTTACCACCTTCATTCATGAATTTGCTTCCTTAGGGGAGCAACAACCTTTATCTATCACTTCACCTTCTCCATCAAATAATAAGCTCAATTCTAGTGTTCAAAACACCCCTAGTCCCATTGTCCACCGCATACTCCAAAAAATAAACTACCAAGGTAAAGGCTTATGCCTTCATGAACAAGGGATTTTGGAGCCCATCCATGTCAAAGTCCCTCCATGCTCATATGGCCTTGGATATACACCCCAAGGAAAACAATCTTAATATGTTGGTACTTCCTCCATGCCTCCTAAGTCCACCACTTTCCATCACAATTCTTATCATACCCCCAAAACATATTTTGCCATTTCTCCATCATCCTACAAACCCCAAAAGCATGTGACCATACACCTTCCACCATCCACTTTACCTCCACTACTTCCAACTCCTAATATCCCTCCATCCACTTTACCACCACTTCTCCCAACACCTAATAACCCTATAATCCAATCCCCTCATCCATTTATCCATAAATCCCCTTTTAATCCATTCATCCTTAAGTCCCCTAAAATTCCTATCGTGACCAACAAATGCACACATCATCTAAACATGAAGCTTCCACCAATCCCAAGGGATTCAAGTACAAAAATTTGGATGCCTCCTCTCATAAAGAAAAAAATCCTAAAAAATCCTCATGCCTTAGGGCACAAATGCAAAGAATTAAAGCCAATCCATCCCAAAGGCTATCTAAGCCCATACCTCTAAAATAAAAGGCCAAAACTAAAATGGTTTGAGTACCTAAGAAAAAAGAAAGCAAGTCAAATGAAACATCCACATATCAAAAATCCAAACAATCCTCTTCCATCCAAAAATTCCAAAAATCCCATTCCATTCAAAAATCTCAAATTCCTTCATCCCACATCAAATGCAAAAATCATAAAAATCCTAAGTCTATGTGGGTACCTAAATTCCTACATCAACCATCCACTAAGAAAACATCTCCATTGTTTCCTACACCTCCTTCAAATCAAAAGGTTCAATGTTTATCATGGTGTGTGCAGTCATTGGTCTTGGTCCCCTTCCATTCCGCAACATTCCCACATACCTCCATTTCTCCATCTTTCATCCATTATCCTACATATCTTTCACATCATACCCCCATGGTCCATGCTTTTGTATAAGCCTTTAATCCAGCCTTGTGCATAAGTCTTACATAATCCACATCATAATCCACTATCCTTCCATGCATAAACCTTTCAGAATCCACATCATAATCCATTATCTACCTAATCCATCTCCCTCTCATGCAATCCCTTACCAACATCTATGAGCATAATGACATTTGACATGTTCCATGTGTGATGAAATTTATCTCTAATGGGACTATCACCTTTCATGGAACTAGACGCTTGAGTCCCTCCTATCCATATTACCCTTCCCCCATCCAAAAAACCAAAAAGGTCAAAAATACAAAAAAAAAAAAAAAAATTAGTAAAGATAAATCCCTTCGTCCAACGGTGAAAACTACCTTTGGTAGCACCTTGGATAAGTACCATGATCAAAGCCTAGTAAATAGGCATCATGTGTAGGTTGATCTTCTATGTCACTTACACTTGGGGGTACGTTGTCTCATCCAACCTATCATTTCCAACCTACCATTTCCATACCATTCCCTAGCCTATCTTACCATCCTTAGACATTATACCTACATATACCTATCATATTGAATCCATTCATTCTTCCTTCCTCTTAATCTTGATAAAGACATGGGGGCAAATTGTTGGCAAATGTTTTGTTTATCTCTTGATATACCTCATCCTATCCAAACCAATCTTATCATAAGATTTGTCATGTAAAATCCTAAGCATTACACCTAGAATGGGGCATGTTATTCTTATGCGACATAGTCTTTTGAGAACACATCCTAGCTCCATTATGAGGCATGCATCCATCCACTATAGCCTATCATTTTATCCATTCATCATAAGCTTTCCATCCTATCCACTATCACCCACCCTTACATCCATCCATCCAATCTCACCTACCTCCTTGCACCTAGATTTGGTTTTCCCTTGTCATTGATGTCTAGCACAAAGGCTATCAAAATTGTCATCCAATGCCATTTCAAAACATTTCAAAAATCCAAAAAATCAAAACATTTCAAAAATCCAAAAAAATCAAAACATGTCAAAATCCAAAAAAATCAAAACATTTTAAAAATACAAAAAAATTAAAACATTCTCAAAAATACAAAAATCAAATATCCAACAAAAATTCAAGCAATAAAATCAAATCAAATCAATAACATTATCAAAATCACATCAAATCATTCCAATCAAATCAATTCTTCCAATCAATCAATCAACTCATTCCAATCAAATCATTTTTTTCAAATCAATCACATCATCAAATCCAATCAATTCATCATTCATCAAATCAAATCAATCAATCCAATCCAATAAAATCAAATTCAAGTTATCATCAATCCATACTAATCAAATCAATTCAATCCATCAAATCACTCCTTCAAATCAATTCAATGAAGTCAAATCAATTCTTCAAATCAATCAATCAATTCATCAATTCTTCCAAGTCAATCAAATTGATCCAATCAACCATCCTTATCAAATCAATCAAGTCAATCCAAACAATGATTCAAATGCAAATCATCCTTTATCCATACCAATCAAGTCAATCAATCACATCAAATTATCCAATTGTATCCTTTGGTCATGATCCTAATTTTGATGTAAACCAATCATATCAATCAATCAACTAATCAATTAATCAAATCCTGGTGTTGATTTGCATGGCCAACAACACTAGTGTCACATCAATCATAAAAATTATCTTATACATGATGTTGCATTGTCAAAACCAGACTAGGCATCTTATACGACATGTTTCATTTTCTGAAACTAGACATCATCAATCAATCAATCGATTGATCGATCAATCAATGGTTTACAGCTTGACAGGGGCAATACCTTGTTTATTTTGTATAATTTGTGCATTCTTTCTTGCTTTCTTGTGTGTGGCATCATTTTATCTTTCATTTATATCACATCCATATCATTCCAACTAATATTCATATCTTGTGTGTATATTGGAATAGATTTTTGCACTATCCTTTGCATCTAAGGTCATATCATACCTTTTGTGTATTAGGACCTCAATTCTCTAAGTTTTCTTCTTCATACATCTACACAAGATTGTATTATGATGGGTGCACAAGACACATCGTCACCCTAGTTTTTATACCTTGGTGCATAATGTCTAGTGCTATAACAAACTATATGATTGCTCACTTCATTACAGTATAACATATCATTCATCTCTTTCATCCATCCCTTATCTTTCTTCCTTGACCAATTCCTTTCAATTCGAGAGCATTCCCATGTTCTTCCAACCCACCTATCCTCTCGAGGGGGCATGATCATATCCTTACATGATCATCCTATCCTTATATCATCATCCCATTTCTTCCTCCTTATGGTTGGGGCATCTTTTTCCTCTATCCACACCTTAGCTTCTTTGAAATGATGTTACTTCTCTTAGCCGCAACACCATCTCAAAGAGGGGCAAAATGTAGACCTAAAATTGTCCATGTCTTACAACATCACTTTGTCGATACATTACTTGAGACATCTTGCAACATTTTATCCTAGATCCCTTTCATTAGCTAATTAATTAAATAAATCTTATTTATTTAATTAATTTCCAATCCTAATCCCATTTATCCCACTAGCCAATTAATTAAATAAATCCATATAATTAAAATAATTTTCCACCTTTCCTCTAATTTAAATAAATAAAATATTTATTTAACTTAGCCCTCTCCCATTTTCCAACTAATTTAAATAAAATATTTGAATTAGTCCTCACCTTCAACCTCATTCCTGTTGCAAGTATGAGGTGAGCCAGTGTTGTCATTGATGTCAACATACTCATACTGCATTGACAAGAAGGATTTGATGAGCTTTGTGCTGAGGATATTAAGAAAATTAGCCTCAGTCAGGAACAGTGAAGAACAGTGATGAGAAGAAGGTAAATGTACTGTATAGGTTGAGAACCGGAGGATGCGGATTAAAGGGTTAGTAGATATGAGTCTTGAGATGTTACAGTTAAGATTTCAGAGGTCCGCATGAAGATCGGAAGGAGTTGTGGCTGCCGGTATAGAACCAGGTCTGGCAAGTATCCGGAGGTGACAGAGGATCACAAAAAGGTCCGGTGAGGTCCGGAATTGTATTATCATAATCTGCGGATTGGAAGGAGTGTTTGAGATGTCCTTGTGATATGTCATCCTGATTTGTGTGTGATTTGGAGGTCCGGAAGTACCTCTTGCATTATGACAGTGGCGACAGACTGTGTTCTTGAAGTTCCGGATGAGGAAGACAAGAGATCCCAGTAAGCAGAGGAAGTGCGGATGTATCCGAACATTCAGACAGGCTTGTGAAGGTTCTTGGATCATGTTTAGGTTGTGTTGTTGGTCCGCATTGATGGTAGAGCCCGGAATTGAAGTTATTCTTCCGGATGAAGTTATTGCTCTGTTTAGCCGACCGGATGAGTTGTTCATCCTGCGAATGTTCTTGTGATGGCCGACCGGATGTGTTATTCATCTTGCGGATACTCCTATGGTTGTTTGCCGACTTAGATGCTTGTTCCTAAGTCGATGTCTTGTATAAATAATGATTTGTGAATTCATTTCGGTGTGTGGTGTGAGGATGAGCATGATATAGCGAAGAAACGTGCGAAAGGCAGAGCAGAGATTGTTGGGCTTAATTGGAACTGATCCGGACATGGTAGAGATGTCATTCTCCAGTTCAAGACTGTGATTTTCATCACTTTGTAGACAGTGTGTCTCCTTGTAGGTAGTGGGCCTCTTTGTGAGCAGTGTGCTCGGGCAGTGAGCCCTTATTGGCATGTGCCATTTATTTTTCCTTATTCTTCTAACAGAGAATAATTCTTGGGTTAATCACCCCGTGGTTTTTCCCTTAACCGGGTTTTCCACGTCAAAATCTTGGTGTTCAATGTGTTGATGCTTATCTGCTCTTGTGTTTATGTATTATGCTTCCATAGATAATTATTTGATATGCTGCTAACTAACAACAGTGAGTTAAGTGTTTGAATGAGAAGAAGTTTTATACAACTGATTCACCCCCCCCTCTCAGTTGTATGCCCTAGATCCAACAATTGGTATCAGAGCCAAGTTCCTCTGACAAAAGCTTAACCGCTTGAGGAGATCCAGGATGTCGTCATACAAGAAGGATAGTCCGAAGTTCGATGGAACCAACTTCACTCTCTGGAAAGGTCGCATGAAGTGTCACTTGGAATGCATGGGAAAAGCATACCTGGGTATGATTTCAAAACCATATGTACCTCCACAAGGTGGTCCGACTACTCTGAATGAAATCACAGAAGCTGAAAACAATCTGCGGACCAAGGAAGCTCTTCTAAGCGCATTGAATGACTCAGATCTCTCGAATGTCATTGACCTACCCACTGCATATGAGATCCTAACTAAACTGGAACTTCTGTATGAAGGAGATGAGTTTGTCAAAAGTGCAAGATTGCAAAGTCTGAAAGGGAAATTTGAAAGATTGAAAATGAGAGATGATGAAAACATCACTACCTTTATGCCAAGAGTAAATGAGCTGGTATGTGGAATCAGAAATGCTGGTGGAACTTTAGATGAAAATGAGATTGTCTGCAAAATCCTAAGATCCCTTCCTGCTGCCTACAAAATCAAAGTTGCTGCCATTGATGAATTCAGAGCCCACACAACTGTCACAAGAGAACAACTGGCTGGCAAACTAGCTGCATTTGAAATGACCGAGTTTGGAGATGATCCTCCCAAGACTGAATCTGCTTTCAAAGCCAGTGCCTATGTGAAAGGCAAACAGAGATTTGATCCGGGTGAAAACTCATCAAGGAAAATGTCATGGTATGATCAAGCAAGAAGAGACATGGAAGAAGAAGAAGCAGAAACAGCTCAACTTGAAGCCCTCATTGCAAAAAGACTGCCAAGAGGATCCGGTAAGTATGAAGGAAAACTACCCTTTAAGTGTTTCAACTGCAATAAGATTGGTCATTTTGCCTCAAGATGTCCGGAGAGATCTGCAAGATCTAATACTCACAGACAAAGGTTTCAAAAGAATTGCTATTATGTTCATGAAGAAGATGACAATGAAGGAGTAACAGATGATGAATCAGAACCAGGAGGCAAATCCGGAAATGAGTGGGTGTTTATAGCCATCAAGGAAGAAGATTCCTTGCTCTCCGAATCTGTCAATCACAAAGTTGTTGAAAAAGCCTTGGCTGCTCAAGTGGAAGAAAAGGATGATTGGGTTATTGACAGTGGATGTTCTCACCATATGACTGGTGACAAGAATAAGTTCTTAGACTTGGAAAGATATGAAGGAGGAATGGTAAAGTTTGGTGACAATTCTGCTGGCAGAATCAGAGGTAGGGGAACTATTTCCTTTGATGGTAAGAGCAAAACAGGAAATGTACTATATGTTGAAGGATTGAAGCACAATCTTCTCAGTGTTGGTCAGTTAGTGGACAAAGGCTATGATCTCCGGTTCAAGAATGGAAAATGCAGAATCTTTACAAGCTCCGGAACTGAAATTGCATCCGGTACTCAGACAAGAGGTAACATCTTTCATCTAGTTGGTTCAAATAAAAGTTGTTTATTTGTTCAAATTGATCAGAGTTGGTTATGGCATAGAAGAATGTGTCATGTAAATTTTGATAACATTATCAAAATAAGCAATACTCAGGCTGTGAGAGATCTTCCAAAATTGATAAAACCTACAAATAGTGTGTGTAAAGAATGTCAGTTAGGCAAACAAAGCAGAGTCTCTTTTAAAAGCAAAGATCAGTCTTCTACCGGATTATTGGAATTAGTACATACTGATCTATGTGGTCCGACAAGAATCAAGAGTCTGCAAGGTGATAGATATTTCATGTTATTAATTGATGATCATTCCCGGATGATGTGGGTCACCTTTCTAAAAGAAAAATCAGAAGCTTTTGAGAAGTTCAAAATCTTCAAAGCTATGGTGGAGAATCAAACCGGATTGAAACTAAAGTGTCTAAGGTCTGATAGAGGTGGAGAATTTACATCTGGTGAATTCATTGACTTTTGTGAGAAACAGGGTATAAGGAGACAGTTGTCTGCTCCTAAGACTCCATAGCAGAATGGAGTAGTTGAGAGAAAGAACCGAACCATCCAGGAAGCTGCTAGGACAATGATGTTGGAAGCAAATGTTCCTCAAATGTTTTGGAAAGAAGCTATCAGCACTGCAGTCTACACTCTCAATCGAGTTCAAATCAGAAACAACACCGGTAAGACCCCCTATGAACTCTGGTTTGGCATCACTCCTACTGTGAAATATTTCAGAGTATTTGGTAGCAAGTGTTATATTAAAAGAGATGAAGATCTAGGAAAGTTTGATGCTAGAAGTGATGAAGGAATTTTCTTGGGCTACTCCACTCAAAGCAAAGCATACCGGTGTTACAATAAGAGATTGAGGAAGATGATAGAAAGCACCAATGTGAAGGTTGATGAAGGAATTGAGAAGCCTTCAAGATTTTATGAGTTTGATGAAGATGACCAAGACAGTGTTCAAGGACCTCAATCCTCTCCGGTGAGACAGAGTCAGCCTGATCCGGTAAATCAGGAAGAAGAGTTAGATTTGAATGAGGCTGATCAAGAAACAGCAGTGCTGGATACTCCCAAAATTCCTAGGTATGTAAGACTGAATCACTCTGAAGATCAGATCATAGGTGACAGAAGCAAAGGTGTACAAACTAGAAGGAATATTGCTCAAGATCAGAATGAATGTTGTCTGATTTCAAAGATTGAACCTAAAACAATAAATGAAGCCTGCAATGATGAAAACTGGACCAAAGCAATGGAAGATGAACTGATGCAAATTGAGAAAAATCATACTTGGGATCTTGTTCCCAGACCTAGAGACAGGAATGTAATTGGAACCAAGTGGGTCTTCCGGAACAAACTAAATGAAGCTGGTGAAGTAATCAGAAACAAAGCTAGATTGGTCTGCAAAGGCTACTCTCAAATAGAAGGAATTGACTTTGAAGAGACTTTTGCTCCGGTAGCAAGAATTGAAGCAGTCATATTACTTCTTGCATTTGCTGCCTTCAAAGACTTCAAGGTATATCAGATGGATGTCAAGTCTGCCTTCCTAAATGGTGATCTGGAAGAAGAAGTCTACATTGAACAACCGGATGGATTTCAATTGTCTGATAATAATGATATGGTTTGCAAGTTGAAGAAAGCCTTGTATGGATTGAAGCAAGCCCCAAGAGCATGGTATGAAAGGTTGGATAAGCATCTTGTGCAGATTGGATTCAACAAAGGTACTGCTGACAGCAACTTATATTTCAAAATTGATCATGAGAACATTCTGATTGTTGAAGTGTTTGTGGATGATATCATTTTTGGAGGAAGAGATAGTATGTGTAAAACTTTTGCAAATCAGATGAAAAGTGAGTTTGAAATGTCTATGCTTGGTGAAATGAATTTCTTCTTGGGTCTGCAAATTACTCAAACAAAAGAAGGGATCTTCATTTCTCAGACCAAATATGCGAAAGAATTGTTAAAGAAATTTGGTATGGAAGACTCAAAGCCTATGAACACTCCTATGGCAACCGGATGTAAGTTAAGCAAAGATGATGATTCTCCAAAGGCAGATCAGACAAAGTATAGATCAATGATTGGTGGATTGTTGTATCTCACTCAAACTAGACCAGATATAATGCAAGCTGTTGGTCTTGTGGCAAGATTCCAGGCTGATCCTAGAGAATCTCATGTTATGGCAATCAAAAGAATTTTTAGATACTTGAAAGGGACAGTTGAGTATGGTCTATGGTATCCTAGAGGTCTGGATTTCTCTCTTCATACTTACACAGATGCAGATTGGGCAGGAGATGTGGATGACCGGAAGAGCACTAGTGGTGGAGCATTCTTTTTGGGGAAGAGATTGGTTTCTTGGCTAAGCAAGAAACAAGATGCAATATCTCTGTCTACAACTGAAGCAGAATACATTGCAGCAGCAGGTAGTTGCACTCAAATCTTATGGATGAAGCAGATGCTAAGAGACATCAAAGTTGAATATGAGGAGCCTATCACAATTTTCTGTGATAATTCAAGTGCAATTAATATTTCCAAGAATCCGGTATTGCATTCTAAGACTAAGCACATATCTATCAAATTTCACTTTTTGAGAGAACAAGTAAACAAGGAAGAAGTCAGATTGGAGTATGTTCCCTCCAAGGATCAGATTGCAGATATCTTTACAAAACCTCTTCCCAAGGACTCTTTTGAATATCTCCGGGAGAAGTTAGGGGTCATGGCCCCTCCGGTGATGAACTAAGATGCACTGATGTGCATCAGTCCGGTGGCTATCACAGTCATATCTTGTGATCCGGACTAATGGGGAGCTGCAACTAAGGGGGAGCAGCTGGTATGATTCTGATGCATGAGAATTGCAAGTATGAGCCCTTTGCCATTGATGTCAAAGGGGGAGAGAAGACATGTGAAAAACAAGTGGTTGATGATCAAAGGGGGAGCAGCAAAGGAAGACATGTGAAGAGTTGTTGTTGATAGGGGGAGCTGTGACAGAAAAGAGAAGTTCTTGTCTTGATGGTTTTTCACATCATATGTTGCCATCAATGACAAAGGGGGAGATTGTTGCAAGTATGAGGTGAGCCAGTGTTGTCATTGATGTCAACATACTCATACTGCATTGACAAGAAGGATTTGATGAGCTTTGTGCTGAGGATATTAAGAAAATTAGCCTCAGTCAGGAACAGTGAAGAACAGTGATGAGAAGAAGGTAAATGTACTGTATAGGTTGAGAACCGGAGGATGCGGATTAAAGGGTTAGTAGATATGAGTCTTGAGATGTTACAGTTAAGATTTCAGAGGTCCGCATGAAGATCGGAAGGAGTTGTGGCTGCCGGTATAGAACCAGGTCCGGCAAGTATCCGGAGGTGACAGAGGATCACAAAAAGGTCCGGTGAGGTCCGGAATTGTATTATCATAATCTGCGGATTGGAAGGAGTGTTTGAGATGTCCTTGTGATATGTCATCCTGATTTGTGTGTGATTTGGAGGTCCGGAAGTACCTCTTGCATTATGACAGTGGCGACAGACTGTGTTCTTGAAGTTCCGGATGAGGAAGACAAGAGATCCCAGTAAGCAGAGGAAGTGCGGATGTATCCGAACATTCAGACAGGCTTGTGAAGGTTCTTGGATCATGTTTAGGTTGTGTTGTTGGTCCGCATTGATGGTAGAGCCCGGAATTGAAGTTATTCTTCCGGATGAAGTTATTGCTCTGTTTAGCCGACCGGATGAGTTGTTCATCCTGCGAATGTTCTTGTGATGGCCGACCGGATGTGTTATTCATCTTGCGGATACTCCTATGGTTGTTTGCCGACTTAGATGCTTGTTCCTAAGTCGATGTCTTGTATAAATAATGATTTGTGAATTCATTTCGGTGTGTGGTGTGAGGATGAGCATGATATAGCGAAGAAACGTGCGAAAGGCAGAGCAGAGATTGTTGGGCTTAATTGGAACTGATCCGGACATGGTAGAGATGTCATTCTCCAGTTCAAGACTGTGATTTTCATCACTTTGTAGACAGTGTGTCTCCTTGTAGGTAGTGGGCCTCTTTGTGAGCAGTGTGCTCGGGCAGTGAGCCCTTATTGGCATGTGCCATTTATTTTTCCTTATTCTTCTAACAGAGAATAATTCTTGGGTTAATCACCCCGTGGTTTTTCCCTTAACCGGGTTTTCCACGTCAAAATCTTGGTGTTCAATGTGTTGATGCTTATCTGCTCTTGTGTTTATGTATTATGCTTCCATAGATAATTATTTGATATGCTGCTAACTAACAACAGTGAGTTAAGTGTTTGAATGAGAAGAAGTTTTATACAACTGATTCACCCCCCCCCTCTTAGTTGTATGCCCTAGATCCAACAATTCCAACACATGTCCCATACTAGATTTTTCATTTAATGCTTTTCACATGTCTAACTAATTTAAATAATTACATTATTTAAATTAGGTCAACCCTATTCTTATCCACACACTTATCACATGGCTACAACTCCTTGTGGAGTGGGAAACCGTATTCAATCTCAACTATCCACATCGTTCAAATCAACTTTCAATCTTAGCCATCAATTCAAATCGCTCATCTCCTATAAATCAAGCCTCACCCAATCCATTTGCGGGATCCATTTTTCATGTAACACCATGCTATCAAAATTACTCTCAATCCTCTCTTCATTCATCTTCAATATATTGTTATGCTGCTGAAATGGGCAATCAACATTCATCCAACAACAAAAATCTTTGATATTTTGCATTCCTATGCAAAAGGGAGAAGGGAAATGGAGGAGAGCCAAGCTTAGCATAGATATTTAGATTTAGTTTACTTTCATGCTTTGGATTTCTATGTCTATTTTGCACTACATTGTTTAGTTATAGTTTCATGATTGTTGTTAGTGATTTATCCCTAATTTTCCCAGCCTATAGGTTGTAGGGGCAAAAAAGAATAATAAAAATATATTATTTTACCTATATCTAAATTGTGTCATTAATGGTGGCATAATACTCATGTATAAAATAGATTGCTTCTTTGTGACTATGCAAAATATAAATTTAATTAAAATATTTCTTGAGGGTGCACCTAGTAATCTAGTGTTTAAATATTATCCCCAACACTCCTTGTAAATTACCTTACATCTTAGAGACTCTTTCTTGCACCATGAAATCAATCCCCCTTTCTCCCTTTCCCTCTTCTCAGTTTATTGACTATCTTTTCTAGATAGCATTCAACTTTTACACTCTCCAAGCTTGTAGCCACCAAACTTCCATCATTTCTAATTAATCTTTTTTATTTCACCTATATTGTGCCCTAAATAAAATATATTTAGAATATTCCACAAAAGTTGTCATTCTAGATATATAGAGTGTTTAGATTCAGTTTAGAGTTTGGAGCACATTATTTGGATCTTGGAGAGCACATACCTTGCTCATATTGTGATATGTTCAAGACAAGAATATTTTTGCTAACTCTAAGCAATTCATTTTGATTTCCCTCTCGATATATAGTTTTGTTTTCATTTTATTTTGTAGGAAGCCCTAAAATGTAGGTAGGTTAGAATTATCAATTAGTTAATAGTAAGATTATATATATAATCTTACTATTATAGATATAGAATTAAATATTGCACAATCATTGGGAAACATTATTTTAAATGTATATTAGTATTACAATGATAATTATTTAATAATAATAATAATCAATGAATGTGTATTGAGGGTAATATATCCAATAAGACTTTTCATGATTACTAAAGATGCATACCAATAGGACCTCCAAACTCTAACCAATTAGATGAATGAAACCATTGCTATGTGTCATAATAGTATATAAGGTACTTACATTTTGGTCAAACCTATAGTTGAGACAAATATATGCTCAAATGGTTTTGGCACAAGGTTGGCTTTAGGAACCTTACTCCTCATAAAACTCAAACTCTACATCACCTTGCACCATGGCACATACAAAATGGACATTATTCTCCACATAATTCACTAGATAGGGACTAGTCCAAGTTAGTCATAAACACATTCTTACATGTTTAATAAGTGATATAATAATCAACAAGATAATTTCATAGTCCATGTAAGGTGAAATAAACCAATTTCATCAAATTCATCATCTTTATTGATTTTTATTAAAATTGAATAGGGAGGTTTTGAAAGTCCCCCCACCCTTTTACAAGCTAAACAATCATAAACAACATAGCAATAATCCAGAAGAAGCCAAGTTCTAGAAATGAAATAACAACCCAAAGTAAAAGAGAGATATAGAGAACAACAACTAAGGGGCTAACAAAAAACAACACCAAAAGGATCATCATCTTAATTGTTTATACACACACAATCAAAATAAAACATCACAATTGACAAGTTTCTACCCTAGTCCAAATTACATGGGACTATAGGTGTCTTAGAAATTTGAATTTATGGGGATGTGGCATTCTTAGAAAGTATTTTCTCTATTTACCATGCTTCCCTCATATTATTGAAGTCATTTTAGTAAAACTAACAACGTTGTTTTTTTATATGAAGGGAATCAAAAGCCTAGAATCTAAAGAATTAGGCAATCCCCCTCTAACCTTCCAATAACTAGTTAACTAACTGATCAAATAAAGTATATTTACCATGTAAATGGGACCATGGGCCCCTCAAGATTTGAACAAACTTAGCACCAACCAATTAGTTTAGCCCCAAGAACAAAACTATCAACATGATTTATCCCTCTAATTCTTAATACAACTCACCAAGGAGGAGAGCTAGTGAGGATGTGAATAATGGAGATGATATTTGGCAGTATAAAGTATTCCACATTGACATAAATCTAGTTTTAAAAATTACTTTAAATACTAGTTTTAGGTAATAAAATTGGCACATTGTATGATTACATGAATTGCTAAATTATATTTTCACTTCATTTGGATTTTGTTGCGCTTATATTGTGATACATATTGGAGGGTTTAATGAGTTACTAAAATGTGAACTATCCTATCATCTAGATTTTGTTAGGATTGAGATACCATCAATCTTGTAAATCCTATGTAATTAATTACTCCTAATATTGTTTGTAAATCACCCATAAGGGATGAAAGGTTTCACTAGCAATAGTCTTGTTTCAGCTACATGTTTACATCTGGTCCTCGATGCTCATTCATCCACGACCTAGGGTTACAGGGGGGTTTCCCCCCTATGAGGGGTTCGGGGGGATCATCCCCCTGGTGGGGGGTCTGAGGGCCGTGCGCCCTGGCGTGGTTTCAGGGGCAGCACTCCCAAAACCACATTTTATTTGAAATATTTATTATTGTGAATCTGGACCATTCGTCATTAGGTCACAAATTTGATGGTCGATATTTTGTCGATTATCTTTCCCTAGAAGGCAACCCCCTTTTATAAGGATATTTGTAGTACATTTTTTTATCAGAGTTGAGAGTAACAGGCACCACTGGATTAAAGACTGGAGGAGAGAGGAAGTGCATCTATTGTAATCTCATATATTTGAAGATAATACAACTTGGAGCCTCTTTTATTGATGGAGTTTTTTACCCGAAAGGGTTTTCTCCATGTTACATACTATGTTATGTGTTATGTTCTTAATGCTTGTTAATTCTTGTGTAGTGGGTTTTAATTTCTGCTGCAATCTCCATTGATTCTACATTGTTAATTCTTGTGTAGTGGGTTTTAATTTCATTGTGTGGTTTACACCTTCATTTCTAATAGATTTATGTTAAAGGCTTGTATCATGTAACACTTATATGTATTTATTTTATATGCATGGAAATAAATGGCCTAATTCAGAAACCCTATTTTAGTTTTGGTTTAACTTAATAATTAAGTAATAAATGAAACCATATTTAAATTAACAATGTTGAGACTTATGACTTCAAAAGAAGATATAGAAGTGCCTATATTTTTATCAATTTTGATGTGTTGATTTATAATGAATCTATTGATCTACTCCACAATCAACTATCAAAATTGAATTTTTGATTATGGATCTATAATTTAGAATCTATGATGAATCTAGACTTAGATATATGACTAAAGAAAAACTAGGCCATGCCACATGTCTTGGTTTGAGATGCTTTTTTTATAACATATCCAAGTCAGGTTCTTTGGATTTGTCTACTTTTGATGTGGCCTTTAGTTTTGTGATTATGAATTTTGTACCTATTGCTAAACATAGGTATGTGCTCAAAGCAAAGGGGATTTGTTGTTTCACTAGAATGAATTCTATGGACTTTATTTCTTCTATCCAAAGCCCTTAGGTTGACAAAAATATCCATAGACACACCACATAGTTAATTCAATACCTAAGATGTAAGGTTGATGTAATTCTCTAATGTTTTTTGTGTAAATGTCTTCTAATATGATATTTTGATTTACTGATGACTACTAACAACTGAGGATTATCTATAAATGCATGATCCTAGTCACCAACATGAGACATTTTGTACTCAATTTGAAAATGTAACGGTCAAATTATAGGACAGTTGACCCCAAAAGAAAGAGAACTAAATTTTATATTTTACAAACTAAGTCATATAGTGCTGTCTAATCCACGATACATGGACAATGTATGTGACCTAGTCTAGGCTAGCTACTTAGGAGATCAAATTAGTCTTGACTATAGAAATTAAAAGGTAATTTTGGGTGATAAGTATAGTATTAGGGTCAATTTTTGCACCAAACAATTCAAATTGAGCACTATGACAATGTACTTATAACAATGCCCAAAGTGGTACAAAATTAAGCTGTATAAATGTAGGTATGTGAATAAAGGCAGGGAACCAAAAAATGGCCAAACATTCATAATTATTCAAAAAGTTCTTGCATTCTAGAAAACATAATTCATGCATGTTATAATGTGCTTACATTGTGGCTCGTACATATTTATCATAATGTGAGCATATTGTATAATGTGTATGAATTCTATTTTTAACCAGTCAAATGTTACCCTTAGACTTGGAAAAAGTTTGAATTTATCAATCCTAAGGCTTGGAAATTTACTTTGGGTCCCAAAGGTGTGTTTTATAGAAGGAATAAAAATAGAAAACAAATGTTGAGTGTTCTCTCCATCAGGTTTGTGTATTTTAGGATAAACGTCCAAAAGAATACCACTACAAACTCAAGCTCTATCTTAGCTTTCTAACCATGCATGTTTTTTTCAAAAAGATGAATATAGTAAGACCTTGATCTTTAATTAGTTTAAGTAGTATTTTTTTTGAAAAACACACTTATTTATTTTCCTACATAATTTTTTATCCACTCATCCACATTTGAAAAAATACATTTTCACATCCTTTACTCCATTCTACACACATTGAAAAAAAAATCTATTTTTTTATTATTTTTCTCAAAATTAGTGGGACCACTCTCATTTTTCTATTTTTCAAGATGTGTCCACTTAGAAAATTAGGAAAAACAAATTGAACTAAATCATGATGTTAGCTAACTTTGTGATAGGACTTTGCAAATTTGTAGTGGTTCTATGCTGACATTTCAAAATTTTGGTCATCCATTGGTCCCCTGAGGGTTAGGGTTTCATTTTCCATCTACTAGGGTTCACTCTTAGGACTTAAACCTTTCTAAAACCATATCTATACAAAAGCCCTAACTTTCTTTTAATTTATCATTGACTTGTGTTTGTCTTTTCCTAGTCACTTAAGTTATAATTTAAGTTGGCCCCTTGTTCCTAGAAAAATATTTGTGTTACCTATTTTCACTTCTTGACTCAAATAAGTAACCAATCTCTTCAAAGATTAAATTTTCATCATTCGATCATATTTTTAGACTTATGTCTTGTCAAAGTTTTGCGAATAAGGTGTCTTCCTATGTCTTTTCCATGTTCAAAGGTCTCATCTCCATGTGGCACATGTATACTTGTTTGTTATTCATAAAATCAAGGGAGTTTAATGGATTTTCCCCACGTCCAAGGAAAATCTCCACATTTCTTAAATTTATTTTAAATGGGTGCAAGGTCAAAATGAGTTGTTTTCCCACGTCCTCTTTCCTTTGTTTCACTCAAGCTCCACGAAGAGAATTTTGGAGGAAGTCTTCTTTCTTTCAAGATGGTCGAGTTCTTTTAGGTTTTTTCAAGTTGCTCTTAGGGTTTTTCAGTAATATCATAGGTGTCTTTTTGCATGGAGAAGGTATACCAAGTGTAGGAAATTCTAGAATCCATGAGGAGCGAAAACCATGTGACACAATGTAAATCCTTCTTCATTACCTTGCTGGGTGTTTAAAAGCTCCCAAAACTCAATATTTACAGCATATGCTCGAGACATTTTATCTAAAATGAAGTAGTGAGAATTTAGATAAGCCATAAAACCTTAGGGAGATCAGTCCCTATCCTCATACAGATTTTTAGTATGGATAGAAAGCTTGAGCTTGAAAGAGATCCTCATGGAGTCTGTAGCAGTGTGAAAGCAATGTTAGAAATTTGCTGATGGTATAGTTTTTGAGGAAAGGAATATGAAGATATCATGATCTGTGAGTCTACAAAAGATGTCTTAAGAGTGAGTCTATGAAAGATGTCTTAAGAAGCTAAGGAGGTACCAAAGAGATGATGACCATAATCTAACATGACAAGGCAAAGAAGATGCTTACAAATAGATATGAAGACAATGGTAACAACAGGAGAGGGCAGTCATTTTTTTGGGAAAAGACAGTCATAGAGGAGCTTTAGAGTATGAAGAGTATGCAGAGATCATGAGGATACACTGCAAAGACAAAGAGGAGTCCTAAATAGACTAAGGAAATAGTCGTGAGAAAAACTGATAAAGCAACACCCAAAGAGCTTTTAAGGACAATCCATAATGTGATAGGAGAAGTCAGCAGTCTAGGTCAAAAAAGGAAATAGTCCATTGATCCAAAGGAGGATACTAGTAGCAAAGGGATCAAGGTTTGATCAGAAGATGAGAATAAAGATGAATGTCATAAAATAAGAACGAACAATCATCAACTGTGTTAAGAGGGGTTATGATGATTAAAACAGTGATAACTACCTCATGAACAGTCCTCACCTATATCTCCTAGTTTTGATCTTCATCATAAGGTGAAATATATATGTTTGTTTGTCTTGTTTTAATTTGGAAAAAATTAATGCACTACCTTGAACTTCACAAGTACTTTTCAAAAGCATGAATGGTCAACATGTTAACAAAGTTCTATATGCTAGTGAATCCATTCAAGTAGTATCGAGGTGCATCTAGTAGGAAGAGATGGGTAAGTGATATGAGCTTGGCACTAATTAGTGAAAAAGAGTATAAGAGGATAACAATGAGTAAGAAAAGACATGTTAGTCATGTAAGACAAATACAGGTATGCAAAGTATAAAAGTAAAGGAGCAGCATAACAAACAGTGAAGGTTTTAAACTAAATGCAGTTTTGTCTTCAGCCTAAAGGATAGTGTCAATGAAAAGGTAACATAAATAGTCAAAGAATAATGACTGCATACTTTTATGAAGAAAGAAAATCTCTTTATGACTGTCATAGCACTACCCTTCAAAGTCAAATGACTATCACAAAGATGTTGCACTAGAAATAGTTAGAAAAAGGACTATCAATAATAAAGAAAAGTCACTAAGGGTGGTCATCATAATTGTGTTAAGAAGTATAGAACAATCAAATAACTATCATAAGATGAAGAAGGAAAATTAGTCATTGACTAATGACTATCATAATGAACTCTTGTCAAGGTAAAGCTCAGTCATATAGATCTCCAAATATTTAAAAAAAAAAAGCCTCAAATGGTTTTATAATCTTGTTCCAAGCTTCATAATTCTAGAGACAATATATGGCTCAATCATTGATCTGCATATGGTAAAAAGAGCAAGATAGTTTCAAAAGCATAGGGATAGACCTGCAGTTATCAAGTATATTAGCAAGTGTTATCTCACAATGCACATAATAAGAAGGAAATAGATTCAAAGTAGTCTACTATAACTTATCAAAGTTAGAAAATCATCTTTTTTGCATTTGTTATGATTCAACCTGAACCTGTTTAAATGTATAATTGGATAAAAGTGTAGAGGTTTGTGAGTTTAAAAGAGCATGTGAAATTAGAGGTCAAGATATTAAATATTACTATGACAACATCTAAAAAGGGTTTTCAAAACATCAAGAAGTCACTATAGGCAATCACTCAATAGTGCCTTTTCTTAGCTAGATGAGTTTCTCCTGCAAGAAGGCTACTTGTTGAATTAGTAGAAATAGCATGTTTGAACTAGGAAGTTTGCCATTCTCATGTGCCTGTCTGTATGGACAATATGTGCAAGGTAGGATGCAAGAATGACTACAAAAGTTTATAGTTACAGTAGCTAAGAGATTTCATGAGAGGTTAAGGCCACTTTAAAATGCAAGGGAATCTATATGAGAACCAAGGAGAACAAACTACTACATCAGCTACAAGAAATCAAGAAGATCTCCCTGCTATGAGAAGGCACACACAAATAAAGGATGTGGACTAAAGAAGAATATTATAGGTTTATTGCCGACATCCAATCCATGGTGAAGGCTATTGGAGGTCCCTCTCCAAGGTAGCAGGACTATCCAAAGATAGTGAATAGAGTTTGTAGTAGTGGAAGTATGGTTGTAGACATTGTTTGACAAGGATATGATAGTCACAAGAATCTATAGAGTGCAGTGACCCACATAAACCACAATGTCTCAAAGCATGAAATCACAGTCATGATTGAATAGTTGACTTAATAGATACAATGGATAGAGGGACAGTGTGTGAGTTATGAAGTAGTCATAGCAGTCAAAGGGACATTGAGATAGGTGCTGAACAGAGTCTTAAAAGTTATAGAGAGTCCCTATGATACATTATACCTCAAGAGATTTCCCTCCAGTGCCCTGTCAAAGGTCAAAAACCAAAATCAAAGAACTTTCAAAGATTAAGAAACACAAATGAAAGCCCCTGAGAGAGCCCATCACTAAGGTATTGCAAGCAGAGAGGCATTCCTGGAACAGTCAATAAAATGACTGTAGGAGCAGTCTTAGTCATTAGGAGTAGTCCTTATCATGCACCGCAGTTAAAAAAATGTAGTCTATGAGCAAGATGGATACATAGTGCAGGGGTCAATGAATGAGGACATCTGTCCATAAATGAAAGCATTTGAAGGAGTAGCAGTCCTAAAGATATCAGAAGACAGTCAAGGAGCTACAATGAAAAGACCTGCAAGACTACCACTGTTCCTTTTGAGTAGAGAGGTCTGTAATGTCATCAAAAGGTTATTATACCCTTGTTCACTCATTCTAGGTAATAGAAGACTATTGTGCAGTCTTATAGATAGTCTTTAAAAGAGCAATTACCTTTTTGAAAGAACAACATGCAAGAAGTGTGACTATCATAGTAGGTTTAAGAACAATCATGGAGGACTGTCTTAAGAGTAGTACATGAAAGCTATGGAGAGTCTTGAAAGATTGTCCCAAAATTGCTCCAAGGAAACTTTGAAATGATCAACATAATCAAAATGATGTAGAGGATAGTCAAAACACACAGAGATACATTTCTATCACCATGGGATGAATGTATCATTGATCTCAGAAGGTCAAGGATAGGTAATGGGTTGATAGAAAAAGGTTAAGACATAACTAATAATAGAGACTTGTGGACGCTAACAAGAATCCCCAAGACTTCTCCAAAATCACCTATGAGGAGTTTGAGTACTTCAAGCACATGTGGATATTGCAAGCATTTATGGGACAGTTTAGGCAGTTGAGTGGTCTTTATGATCATCATGGACAATTATGAGCAACTGAATGACAGGCAGTTTGAGAGAATCAAGGGGGAGTTTCAACATTTTCCAAGCATCTAGGAGTCTTTGCAATAGCTGGATCAACATCTGAGGAACTGGAAGCAGTCATAACAATGGATTTTGAAGACCAATTCAAAATAGAAATCTTCATGGGCGTGCAAAGTGAGTTGGCCTATTTTTGAGCCTTGTAACTTAGTCAAAAATAGTCCCTATATTCTCTCCTAGGTCTACGATGCCATATAGGACCCTTGGGCATCATTTTCAAGGGAGTTCTTTCAGTTTTAGAAAATTAGTAGTGTAACTTTTTTAGTTCTCTCTAAGTTCTCTTATGTATTGTAACTCAAAAAGTATGGAACAGACTTGTAATCAACTGTAATGGTACCTTTCAATCAATGAAATCATGTTATTTTTTGCCTTCTCAAGAGCTGGATATTGTGAGATATTATGATATTATTGATATTTCCTTATGATGATAGTTTTTGTCCTTGGATTTAGTCTAATTTCTCATCACCCTTATGTAGAAATACAGGTATTTTGCAGGTCATAGTTTGTGTTTTACTAGTTTTATGCAGGTTTTGGTTGTGAAGCCAACCATTTGAGCTTCAAAAAGGCCATTTGACATTCCTCCTGAATTCTATCCAAAACATTGATTTCTCTTTGTGAAACACTTTTACAAAGCATGTTCAAACCTAAGTTGTATGGGTTGTAGTTAATATTATTGGTCATATCGTGTATCCTGAATGCAAGATCAAGTCATAAACTTTTGGTGTATCACCCTATTTGCAGTTTTAGGCTTAGTTTATGTTTTTCTCTATTCCTTTTCTTTATGAACACTAGTAGGATAGATTAGTTTAGGTGAGTACCTTAGGAGCCAGCCTTCTCTGGAGATTCATTCCAAATTTAGGTAACCCACAACCTAGGAATGTTCCCATGTTCCTTCAAAGTGCTAAGTTTTGAAACTTAGCAAGGGTGCAACTTTGAGAGTTAATAGTTTTTGGCATGCTCGGTGGGACCGTTTGAACTATCTTAGTTCAAAACTTTCTCATGCATTGCTGATATTGGTGTGTATGTCAGCAAAATCTGCCTTTGGAGGCAAGGAAAAAAATGCACCTGGCAACTCTGGAAAGAAATTGTTAGTGTGTTAAGTTTAACATAGGGATAATTAGTTTTTCCCTTAGGGTGGTTTTTTCCCGTATCAGGTAGTTTTCTCACCTGTCACATATTTCTTGCATTTATAAAGCACTATTGTACATTATGTAAATTATCTCAATCTCTTGATGCAATTTTATGCATTCTTGATGAAATAGTTTCCTACGTGTAACTTCTCTTAGCCCTGAAGGTTATTCAGTGTGCAGTGGAGGCTTGGGTGCTCCAACATGGTATCAAAGCTTTCCCATCTTGCCACCCCTTTCATTTCAAAGTTTTCATCAAGTTTTTTTTAGATCACTTTTTCTTCACAGAGATCGTGTAGGGTGTCTTTGACACCACGATCTCTCCTTGGTTAGCATCGCATTCTGCAGATCATAGAGGGTTTTGTCTCTAGAGATGTTGCATATTCATTTCCAATCTGGGGCCATTTTTTTTGGGCTTCCTTGGCCGATTGGACTGCACATATATATGTGATTTGGTGTCTTTAACATAGAACATCAGAGGCCAAGCCGCAGATTCATTCCAGAGAGATTGGACTACATATTCTCTAATCTAGAGAGCTTGGCATATGTGAAAAAGAATCATTTCCACCTAGGTCATGAGGCATTTTGCCCTAAATTTCTGAAGGGACATTTGCCCTTATCCTTTATGTAGCCCGCCTTCATGGAAAAGTTTTTTTAGAAGCAATTTCAGAGAGCTTGGATGTGCATATACACTATTCCTTATGTGAAGAGTAGATCCTTAATTGATTCCTCATGCTAACTGGAGCAGATCTAATCCAGAGTGCATGTATACATTCCCACATTCCCCACATTCCCATGTGATTGCTGCTATTCATTTCAGACTGTGTGGAGTGCGAACCAGAGAGCTTGGAGTGCATACACACCACGCTATCCCATGCTAAAGCTAAGGTGTGAGCAGTGGACAGCCAATCTGGCCACTTCTTTTTTTCCATATGTGAAAGGTGTGATCTCATCTTAGTTTCAAGTATTGTTTACCTTCTCCAATCTACTGAAGGGTGCTATGAGCTATAGATGAGGTGTAGTTCCTTCCAAACTAAAGGTGCATTTTATATCCATCAATTCAAAGCTTTGGCATGAGGTGCAGATTCGTGCATACTACCCCCACGCAGGTTCCATCTAGGAATTCTTAATAGAGTTGTGAGACCATTCTAGCCAAATATCTTTTTCTCCAAACTTTATATAGTCTTCTATAGTTTTGACAGAGATATTATCTAGGGTTTTGGTCTAGCTGGAGGTGGGGCCATGTGCATTATGTTTTGGAGGTTCTTTGGATCTTTTATCCCACATTACTCCCACATACAAATTATTTCCACTTTATATCCACCAACGATTGGTTTATGTTGTGAAGTTGTGGAAATCTCGTGAGCAATGTGTTATCTGTGCTTGTTAGGTTGGTGATCCAAAGGTTGATCAGTTGGCACAGCCATTATATCTTTTGTAATACATCAAGTTGCGCTTATTTTTTGCTCAGTTGTAGAAGGTGGTCACATGGATGATCAAGGGTTAATCTACCCTAGAGCTTAATCTAGCTCCCTCATTCTTGCATTGAGCCCCCATAGGCAACTTTCTTCCATAGAGCATATCTTGGGCATCTGGAGTCCAATTTTCACGTTTCACATATCATCGGAAAGCTGACTTCACCAAGATCATAGTGGTACAAGACAATCCATCTGATTTCTCTATCTATCAGCATTTATTATATTTGGAAGTTGTCTTCATGGATGGTATTATCTCTATAATTTTTTGAAGAATTGATAACTATAATGGGTTTTTCTTTGGAGAAAGGGAACTAGAGGCAGTGGAGTGATTACATCCTCACTCATCTTAGTGATCAGAATCTATTGCCATATTTGTTTAATGAAGTTCCTATTCTAGACACACATAGTAGGTATATTATTTGGAAAGGATTTAGGGCTAGAGTCTTTGGAGTTATTTTTGAGCATATAAATGACGAGGACTTTTTGGATTCACTTGTTCATTTTGAGTGCCCTTATGCTCTTTGGACTTACATTCGAGAATCATATGGAGATCATGATACTCCACCATCTCTCGATGACCCTCTTTCTAATACCAATGTACCTTGTTATTCTTCAGAGAAGATAAACCATGCTTGTGATCCTTTGGAGGTTTTTGAGACTTCAGATGAGGTTACAATTCCTTCAGAGGTTCTTGATTCTTTGTCAGAGATAGTTGATCTATCTTCATTGAGTACTTCCATCATTCCTGATCAGTAGGATTCATATTGTCTTCCTCATTGGGATTCTTATCTTGCAGACATTGGTTCCTTGTTCGTTGAATCTCACATTTCAGACTTGGAAGACACATTTGAAGGATTAATTTTCCTATTTGATGATAGTTGTGGTATAGTTGTTGTCATTCCATCTTGTCTTTGGAGAATGTTCAAGATCAGTTTCCAGTGGGACCTTGTTTGTCACCTTCTATTGTGATTGGGCATGTTCCTAATTGGTTCATGGCATTTTCTAAGGTCTTGGCGACACATGAGCAGATTTCAGAGACATTTTCATCCTACATTTGGATTTTACTTGCTAATTCCTATCCAGAATGGGAAGCATACCTGCATTTGTACTTGGTTTTGTTTCTTCCAAAAGGAAGACAAGTTGTTTGTCAACATTGGATCATGTTTTGTCTTTAGGCACTTACCATTTTTGCAAGCGATTACACATTGTGGGGGGGTTACATAGCTCTCTCTTTCCCTCTTATGGGGGGGGGTAATTAATTGTATATACATGATGTATGTAGCCCTTGGGGGTGTAATTAAGCCCTCCATCCATGCATCTTCTTTTTCTTTTCTCTCTTTTGGGGAGGGGTTTTTTCCCACAGGGTTTTTCTCCTTTTCTCTGTTTGTGAGAGATTTCTTTTTTGCATTGTAAATGGGTACCTAACATGGTTGTGTAGCTGGGACCCATATTGCATCTTGATTTTACATCATAATTCTCCCTAAGTTTGCACTTAAGGGGGGGTGTTAGTGTGTTAAGTTTAACATAGGGATAATTATTTTTTCCCTTTAGGGTGGTTTTTTCCTGTATCGAGTAGTTTTATCACCTGTCACATATTTCTTGCCTTTATAAGGCACTATTGTACATTATGTAAATTATCTCAATCTCTTAATGCAATTTTTTGTATTCCTGATGAAATAGTTTCCTACATGTAACTTCTCTTAGCCATGAAGGTTATTCAGTGTGCAGTGGAGGCCTGGGTGCTCCACCAGAAATAACTACTGGTTCTAAGAAGACAAGTGCTGGTATGTACTTATTTTACTAAAAATCACACTTGATTTTTTTTGTGAAGGATTTCAATGAGTTTTCAACTCATATAAATGTTGCAATATGTCTTCATTTCAAAGAAATGTCTTATTTTCCACCATTTCATGAAAATCTTGTTCATACACCATCTTATGAGTTGTATCATAGTGGTCACATAGCTAGTTTTAGTCCAAGCAATCCATTGACAGTTAATGACCAACAAGTCTATCATTCTTGCCATCAATCCACCCATGCACAAACTCCATGGCAGCTAGTGTATGCCCATAACCAGCCTCAAGAATCCCATTTTATGTCAAATCAGTAATATTACTTTCCCAATCAGCTCAAAAATGATGAGAGACTGAAAAATTGCAAATATCAAGAACATATTGCTTGATTGGACCAAGTAGTTGGATGACAACAAAAGGCAGCGAGAACTTGATTTGCAGCAAGAAGAATGGGCTAACCTAGCTTATCTTCATGAGCAGCAGTTGAAGGAACAAAGGAGGCAACATGGGGAGGATCTTGCAAGGGAGGTGGTTGCTAAAGAAGAGAAATTGAAGCTTGAACAGAAAATGCTTTTGCAAGATCAAAGGTTGGAAACTCAATTAGTTATTTCTTTTCCAAATCCATTTTTTTAAGAAGAGGAGATAAAACAACCTATACCATCTTGTCTAGATACTATTTGTCTCTACAAAGGAGGGCTTGTTGTGTGGTCTTCTTCATGGGAAGTCATTGAACAAAAGGAAGAGGAAGGTGTTTGTGCTATGTCACAAAAACAATCATTACTTGAAAGTGATGAAGAGGTGACAAATAGGTTATTTGAGAAGCTACCATGTTTTCTTTGACTAGAAGAGGAGCAAGCTAATGTCTCAACTCTACCTTTGAAAGAGGAGTTTCTTCAAGACAATGGACATATTTTATTGGATCAACAAGAAGACAATACTTTAGAGAAATATTTTGAAAATAATGACCTTGTTCTTGAGGTTAAAGATGTCCCAACTAGAAATTTTCCAGACCTTGAAGGGAAGCCCAAAGAGATCAAGCATATACAAGAGGTTAACAATCCTCAAGAGGATCATGATGAAATTTGTTTTTGGGATGATCTGGAGGAGTTTTGTGCTAACCTTGATGTCAATCCAGCTCCAAAAAATGAAGAATGCTATGAACATGAGATGCTAACAAGTTCTTTCAATGAGCTTCCCGGTTTTGGTAATGGGGATGAAGAAGGCATACTTTTACTAACACCATTAACAAATTTTGAGCAATAGGATGATGAAAATCACTTTGACAGGGTGTTGGTTCATCAAGAAGCAAGTAAAGATAGCCTCATCTTGAGAAGTGAAGTTATCCAAACTAAACAAGGAGGAGGTACAGGGCTTGTTTGTCAAGGTAAAGGATTTGATGTCTTTAATAATCAAGAAGTCAATCATGAAGTTGAGATAGGACATGTTGTGCATAAGAAGGTTAATGAAGAGTTTGATGAAGACTTTTTCACAAGCACAATAGAGGAGTTTTGTTCAAATCTTGTTGATAAGGCAACACTTCTTAAATATGAAATTGCAAACAACATAATGAAATGGAGAAAGAAGACATGAGTTCTTTTGTAAAAAATGAGTTACCCCATGCCAATCAGCATAGTGAAGTTGAAGAAGTACTTCATAAGCAAGAAAGAAGCAAAAAGAGTTCCAAGTTCATTATCTCAAGAGCATGTCCTTTTAGGCATCTTGCCAGGACTGAGGCTAGCAAAGAAATACCAATCATGTTTGCACCCAAACATGAGTTTTCATACAAAATGGAGCTGATCATGAAGTTGCAGCAAAAGAAGAAGGGTTGCAGTTTACTTGTACATTCCAAAATAGTAGTGTGCATATGCAAGATGGAGAAGTAAGAGGTTTTGTTTATGATCTTCATGAAGTTTTGCACTTATTGGTTAGATTTCTATCTGTGCCTCATCTTTTTTTAGCTATTCAAAATCATATGAAGCATTACATGCTGACCAAGAAGGGCAGTTACTTCACCCAACTAGTGAATGGTTTCATTTGAGTTAGTGTCTTTCTTAGTTAGTGTAGGGTGGGATTAGTTTTCTTTTCCTCTGAGTGTTATGACATAGTCAATTAGTCAATTTTTTGTGAGTTTTGGTAGGTGGAATAAGTTTCAAGGTGTTATTCATTGTTTTTGATAAGATGTAGTATGCAAGACAGTTTCTCAAGTCTTGTCAAGTTCCTATTTGACTCTGTGCCCAATGGATAAGTTTGGGCAACTAGTCAAGATGTTTAGCAGGCAAACATATAGCAGATGTCACCAAAAATGTTACCTATTTTTGCTTCTTGACTCAAATAAGTAACCAATCTCTTCAAAGATTAAGTTTTCATCATTCGATCATATTTTTAGAGTCATGTATTGTCAAAGTTTTGTAAATAAGGTGTCTTCCTAAGTCTTTTCGATGTTCAAAGGTCTCATCTCCATGTGGTACATGTATACTTGTTTGTTATTCATAAAATCAAGAGAGTTTAATGGCATTTCCCCACGTCCAAGGAAAATCTCCATGTTTCTTAAAGTTCTTTTAAATGGGTGAAAGGTCAAAATGGGTTGTTTTCCCATGTCCTCTTTCCTTTTGTTTCACTCAAGCTCCACGAAGAGATTTTAGGAGGGAGTCTTCTTTCTTTCAAGATGGTCAAGTTCTTTTAGGTTTTTTCAAGTTGCTCTTATGGTTTTTGAGTAATATTTTAGGTGCCTTTTTGCATGGAGGTATACCAAGTGTAGGAAATTTTGGAAGCCATGAGGAGTGAAAAGCATGTGACACAATCTAAATCCTTCTTCATCACCTTGTTGGGTGTTTAAAATCTCCCAAAACTCAAGATTCACAATATATGCTCGACACATTTTGTCTAAAATGAAGTAGTGAGAATTTAGATAAGCTATAAAACCTTAGGGAGATCAGTCCCTATCCTCATACAGGATTTTTAGTGTGGATAGAAAGCTTGAGCTTGAAAGATATACTCATGGAGTCTGTAGCAGTGTTAGAGATTTGCTGATGCTACAGTTTTTGAGGAAAGGAATATGAAGATATCATGATCTGTGAGTCTACAAAAGATGTCTTAAGAGTGAGTCTATGAAAGATGTCTTAAGAAGCTAAGGAGGCACCAAAGAGACAATGACCATAATCTAACATGGAAAGGCAAAGAAGATGCTTACAAACAGATATGAAGACAGTGGTAACAGCAGGAGAGGGCAGTCATTTTTTTGGGAAAAGACAGTCATAGAGGAGCTTCAGAGTATGAAGAGTATGTAGAGATCATGAGGATACACCGCAGAGATAAAGAGGAGTCCTAAATAGACTAAGGAAATAGTCCTTAGAAAAATTGATAAAGCAACACCCAAAGAGCTTTCAAGGACAATCCATAATGTGACAGGAGAAGTTAGCAGTCCAGGTCAAAAAAGGAAACAGTCCATTGATCCAAAGGAGGATACTAGTAGCAAAGGGATCAAAGTCGAATCAGAAGATGAGAACAAACATGACTATCATAAACTAAGAATGAACAATCATCAATTGTGTTAAGAGGGGTTATGATGATTAAAACAGTGATAACTGCCTCATGAACAATCCTCACCTATATATCCTGGTTTTGATCTTCATCATAAGGTGAAATATATGTTTGTTTGTCTTGTTTTAATTTGGAAAAAATTAATGCACTACCCTGAACTTCACAAGTACTTGTCAAGAGCATGAATGGTCAGCATGTTAACAAAGTTCTATATGCTAGTGAATCCATTCTAGTAGTATGGAGGTGCGTCTAGTGGGAAGAGATGGGTAAGTGATATGAGCTTGGCATTAATTAGTGAAAAAGGGTATAAGAGGATAATAGTGAGTAAGAAAAGACATGTCAGTCATGTAAGGCAAATAGAGGTATGCAAAGCACAAAAGTAAAGGAGCAGCATAACAAATAGTGAAGGTTCTACACTAAATGTAGTTTTGGTTTCAACCTAAAGGATAGTGTCAATGAAAAGGTAACATAAATAGTCAAAGAACAATGATTGGATACTTGTATGAAGAAAGACAATCTCTTTATGACTGTCATAGCACTAACCTTCATAGTCAAATGACTATCACAAAGATGCTGCACTAAAAATAGTTAGAAAAAGGACTGTTAATAACAAAGAAAAGTCACTGAGGGTGGTCATCATAATTGTGTTAAGCAGTATAGAACAATCAAATAACTATCATAAGATGAAGAAGGAAAATTAGTCATTGACTAATGACTATCATAATGAACTCTTGTCAAGGTAAAGCTCAATCATATAGGTCTCCAAAGCTTTTTTGAAAAAAAGCCTCAGATGGTTTCATAATCTTGTTCCAAGGTTCATAATTCTAGAGATAGTATATGGCTCAATCATTGATCTACATATGGTAAAAAGAGCAAGATAGTTTCAAAAGAATAGGGGCAGACCTATAGTTATCAAGTATGTTAGCAAGAGTGTTATCTCACAATGCACATAATAAGAAGGAAACAGATTCAAAGTAGTCTACTATAACTCATCAAAGTTAAAAAATCATCTTTTCTACATCTGTTATGATTCAACCTGAACCTGTTTAAATGTATGATTGGATAAAAGTGCAGAGGTTTGTGAGTTTAAAAGAGCATGTGAAATTAGAGGTCAAGATATTAAATGTTACTATGACAACATATAAAAAGGGTTTTCAAAACATCTAGAAGTCACTGTGGGCAATCGCTAACTGGTGCCTTGTCTTAGCTAGATAGTTTCTCCTACAAGAAGGCTACTTGTTGAATTAGTGGAAATAGCATGTTTGAACTAGGAAGTCTGCCATTCTCATATACTTGTCTATATGGACAATGTGTGCAAGGTAGGATGCAAGAATGACTACAAAGTTTTTAGTTACAACAGCTAAGAGACTTCATGAGAGGTTAAGGCCACTAAAAAATACAAGGGAATCTATATGAGAACCAAGGAGAGAAAACAATTGCATCAGTTACAAGCAATTAGGAAGATCTCCCTGTTGTGAGAAGGTGCATACAAATAAAGGGCATGGACTAAAGAAGAAAATTGCAGGTTTATTGCCCACATCCAATCCATTGTGAAGGCTATTGGAGGTCCCTCTCCAAGGTAGCAAGACTATCCAAAGATAGTGAACAGAGTTTGTAGTAGTGGAAGTATTGCTATAGACATTGTTTGACAAGGATATGATAGTCACAAGAATATGTATAGTGCAATGACCAACATAAACCACAAGGTCTCAAAGCATGAAATCAAAGTCATGATTGAATAGTTGACTAAATAGATACAGTGGGTAGAGGGATAGTGTGTGAGTTATGAAGAAGTCATAGCAGTCCAAGGGACATTGATATAGGTGTTGAAGAGAGTCTTAAAATTTATAGAGTCCCTATGATACATTATACCTCAACAGATTGCCCTCTAGTACTATGTCAAAGGTCAAAAACCCAAATCAAAGAACTTTCAAAGATCAAGAAACACAAATGAAAGTCCCTAAGAGAGCCCATCATTGAGGTCTTGCAAGCAGAGAGGCAGTCTTGGAACAGTCAATAAAATGACTGTAGGAGCAGTCTTAGTTATTAGGAGCAGTCCTTATCATGAACTATAGTCATAAAAATGCAGTCTATGAGCAAGATGGATACATAGTGTAGGGGTCAATGAATGAGGACATCAATCCATAAATGAAAGCATTTGAAGGAGAAGAAGTCCAAAAGTTATCAGAAGACAGTCAAGGAGCTATCATGAAAAGAGCTGCAATACTGCCACTGTTCCTTTTTAGCAGAGAGGTCTGCAATGTCATCAAAAGGTTATTATACCCTTGTTCACTCATTCTAGGTCATAGAAGACTATTGTGCAGTCTTATAGACAGTCTTTAAAAGAGAAGTTACCTTTTTGAAAGAACAACATGCAAGAAGTGTGACTGTCACAGCAGGTTTAAGAATAGTCATGGAGGAATGTCTTAAGAGCAATCCATGAAAGCTATGGAGAGTCTTGAAAGACTGTCCCAAAACTGCTCCTAGGAAACTTTGAAATGATCAGCATAATCATAACAATGTAGAGGACAATCAAAACACACAGAGATACATTTCTATCACCATGGGATGAATGTATCATTGATCTCAGAAGGTCAAGGATAGGTAATGGGCTAATAGAAAAAGGTTAAGACATAACTATAAATAGAGACTTGTGGATGCTAACAAGAATCCCTAAGACTTCTCCAACATCACCTATGAGGATTTTGAGTACTTCAAGCACATATGGATATTGCAAGCATTTATGGGATAGTTTAGGTAGTTGAGTGGTCTTTATGATAATCATGGATAGTTATGAGCAGCTAAGTGGCAGGGGCAATTTGAGAGAATCAAGGGGGAGTTCCAACCTTTTCCAAGCATCTAGGAGTCTTTACAATAGCTGGAACAACATCCAAGCAGCTGGAAAAAGTCACAACAAAAAATTTTGAAGACCAAGTCAAAATAGAACTCTTCATGGGCATGCAAAGTGAGTTGGCCTAATTTTGAGCCTCGTAACTTAGTAAAAAAAGTCCCAATATTCTCTCCTAGGTCTACGATGCCATATAGGACCCTTGGGCATCATTTTCAAGGGAGTTCTTTCAGTTTTAGAAACTTAGTACTATAACTTTTTCAGTTCTCTCTAAGTTTTCTTATGTATTGTAACTCATAAAGTATGGAATAGACTTGTAATCAACTGTAATGGTACCTTTCAATCAATGAAATCATGCTATTTTTTGCCTTCTCAAGAGCTGGATATTGTGAGATATTATGAAATTATTGATATTTCCTTGTGATGATAGTTTTTGTCCTTAGATTTAGTCTGATTTCTCATCACCCTTATGCAGAAATACATGTATCTTGTAGGTCATAGTCTATGTTTTACTAGTTTTATGTAGGTTTTGGTTGTGAAGTCAACCATTTAAGCTTCAAAAAGGCCATTTGACATTCCTCCTAAATTATGTCCAAAACATTGAAACCTCTTTGTGAAATAGTTTTGCAAAGCATGTTCAAACCTAAGTTGTGTGGGTTGTAGTTGATATTATTGGGCATATCATGTATCCTAAATGCAAGAGCAAGTCATAAACTTTTGGTGTATCACCCTATTTGCAATTTTAGTCTTAGTTTATGTTTTTCTCTATCCCTTTTCTTTGTGAATAGTAGTAGGATAGATTAGTTTAGGTGAGTACCTTAGGAGCCAGCCTTCTCTAGATGTCCGTTCCAAATTTATGTAACCCACAGCCTAGGAATGTTCCCATGTTCCTCCAAAGTGCTAAGTTCTGAAACTTAGCAAGGGTGCAACTTTGAGAGTTAACAATTTGGTCACATGCACTTTTTAATTTTTGCGCGATGTCTTAAGTCTGAGAAAGCAAATGTTTTCATATTTTATGTGTGCACATTAGTCAGGATGAAAATATTTTATTAACGTGCCTAGGATGTCCCATTTTAAGTTGTAACTTAAGGCACGTGTTTCAAATTACCCTAAGTTCTAAGCAGTATGGTCCCACAGCTCATATTCTATTAGTTGCCTGCTGGCCCGTACCATTAAAATATTTAATAAAAGAGTTGTGCAGGATAGAGAACATACATCACGTGGTGTATCTTTGTATGGGACTTTGCAGTTTCTAAAACGGCATTCATGGTGGGCCCAGGATCTAAGGGTCTAGATCAATTACAAGGATTAAATCCAGACTGTTCCCTACCAGCCTACGGGGAATCTATTTGCAAACATTGATGCCTTGCGAAGGAACAGGCGGAGCCTACCACATGGTTCCATCTGAGCCATCCAAGATCCAACTCATTGGAGGATCAATGGCCAAAATTCAAACTTGCTAATAGCATTGATGGAACTATTCTAGTTCACATGAGTGAACAATAATGTCAGGGTGATGGTGCACAAGGATCAACATGCCAGTACAATGGTGGGTTTTTTTCAAACATACGATGAGTTCTCTTTGTCGCCACTGTACAAGGGGGCCAGCCTATGAGGAGATTGCCTGGTTGTAGAATCATCTCTTGGGGATATGTTTATGGCTTGATGGGATTTCTCGCTCACATCATAGCAGGGTTTGAACTGAGTGTGTTGTTTGAAATGGAACAATTGCTGAGACTAAGGGGCAAAGTTTGGTTTTCTTATTATGGAAATTGACAGTTCTGAGTTGTAGGAAATCAACATGATGCAGAGTGTCACCTCCTTTTCCTTTTTTAACAGTGTTGGCAAGTTGTTAAAGGCTTTACATTTTTTATCAATGGGCCATGGTACTAACAAATAAAATTTGATAAGGCAAATTGAAAGAGCGTGATTATAGAAAGTATGGGAGCTTCTATAGTTTTGTTATAAATAGACACTTTTGTTGCTTTGTTCATTATCTCCTTCTGTGCAAGAAATCTGGATCTCCATATTTTTAGTATGCTATGTCTGTCATCCTCTTCCTTAGGATTTTCTTCTCTATTCTCATGGTTAATGATATGTCCTTATAAGATTAAGAGATTGGAGATGTTTTCTAAGGGATAGGGGGAATGGGCAAGATTCAAGAAGCAAAACAACATCTATTGAATCGTTGTAATCCTTTCTTTTCTCCTTATTTTTATCCAGTTGAGGACTTTGAGTCCTAGTCTGCAGACTCCTATAACTTCTTGTTCTTGTGAGTCTCTAGATTGGGCTTAGAGACAGAGAGGCGTCCTTGTTCTCTCTTTCCCTTTCCCAGCACTATGAAGTCTAATAGAGCTTAGGTAACAATGGAAGGAGTGTTGTCCTCCTAGGTGAAACAAGAGGAAGTGGAGGGGCAAGTTATGATTGTTGTTGCTTCATTTCTAGCTAGAATTTTGGTACTGCCATAGCCATCTATGAGTGGCTTCATCTGGTTTCTATCTGGTTGAGGTGGTTGGAAACCTCCCATTGAAAGATGGGGAGTCACTTGTCTGTGCCTAGGACTGGGCTTAATGAAGGGAATTCTAATTTCCTAGGTTTCCTTTTGATGTTGTCCCTTGCAGGTATTCTTACTTCTTCATGTGTGGAGATAGAAGTAGAGCGGAGGATACTTGTATTGGGAACAAGTATCTGGAGATTAGAGGTGTCAGAAGCTAAAAGAGCATCTGACAAAATGTCACCTATCAATATCTTGTTTGCCTCCACACGAAGAGTAAGAAATCATACAAGACAAAATTAATTGCTCCTATTTGCCAAAGGTGATAATTTGTTGCAGAGAGGAATGCTTTAGTGGTTGAGGATGGTTACTTTGGCATTATGTTGTATGTTGATTGTCAAGTAAAATTGTGACATCTATCATGTGCAAGTGGCTTGATGCTTGTTGCTCCCTTGTGTTATAAAAGGGATTTTAAGGCCATATTGTAGGGCGGTTGGTTTTTGGTTGATCTCTTGGTATAATGTTGGTAGAAAACGCAAAGAATAGAGGTTGTGTTTAGTTTTAGGGTGTTGATTTTGGACTGTATGTTCTCTGTAAAGTTATTTGATAGTCCTAGCATCTAAATGAATGCAAATGGAAATTTTCTAAAGTTGGTTGCCTCCTGAGGTGTGGTTTACACAAATCATGAAATAAATGAATCAAAGATTGTTTAGTTTGTTTCCATGAATTTTCTTGTGGATGTATCTTTCTATGAAAGGCTCTTGTTCAAAGAATGAGTTAAATGCTTTGATAGAAATGTAGATTTGTGTGAATTTATGCAAGGATATCGTAAGTATGACTGATTTAGAAATATTGAATGTAATATTGTAGGGCAATATTATAAATCTATATGATGTTTAGGTTGAATGTTGTCAGTGGTTTTCAGTTACATTTAGTTTTGACTCTTTTCCCTTAGGCTAAGGCATCGACTTCTTGCATCTGTATGCTTTCTTCAACACCAAGGTGAAGCAAGCCCAAACACCTTAAAAATTTTAATATCAATCGTAGATGTATGTTGAAGGAAAGTTTGTTTCTCTTCTATGGTCTTGAGAAATGCTAAAAGGCTTGAGAGACTTAAGCCAGGTCCTCATATTTTTCATAATCCTCAAGCAAATCTGCATAGAACACATCTACTAGTTCAATATTTGTAATAAATTGGCATAGGCGATTACTAAATACTGTCAAGGGATCACCCTCCTAGGTTTGGAAAAGCCTAAAGTCCAAAGGGAAAGTTGTTCTAACTTTCACCTATGTGTTGGCCAACCCCTCATGATAGCTGAATATTGAAAGTAGCTAAATCATAGGCTATTTCATGAGGGGTAAGTGCAAAAAGAGCATGTTATAATGCGAGCGCATTATTACTTCCTATAAATAAAAAAAAAAAAGAGAAAAGCACTTCATTTCATTTCTTTTTCCTCCTATATACTCGTGGCCTGCAAACCCTAGGAAGTGCGCTCGCATTTTGGAGATATCAATTCAACACAAAAATCTTTGCAATTCGTCACCAAAATGCCTCCACGACGTCAAGCACACCAAAGGAGTGAGTTTTATTTGTTTATTTGTTTGAATTTATTTCTAAATAGGTAGGTTTGAGTTGATTTTTGATGTAAATTTCGTTAATTATCAGGAAATGTTAATGCACCTCCTCCTCCTCCTCCACAAAATCCTGTAGAACAACCTCCTCCATCCATTCCTCAAAATGCCCCTAGAACACAAGAAAATATAATGGGGCAAATTGAAAACAACAAAAAAGAAATTGAAGATATAATTGCAAGGTTGAAAGATCCTTCCACTTCAACCTTGCATAGGTCCATGCTTGCTGAATCTCTTGAATCTATGTTATCAAATGTAGATTCAATTAGCAAGCAAATAACTAGTTGGACGGATAAGAGGAGAGAATTTAGAGATTATTATGTAGACAAGCTGTCATACCAAGATGTGAAAAAATTACAAATCACAAAATTAGACTTGTGTTCGATTTTCACAAACCCACAAACAAATCAACCTCCACCCATTACATGCAAGAGGTTCCTTATCCATTGGTGCAACAACCAAGTGATAAGGGACAATTTTGGGTAGAGGTGGTGGATGGTTTTTGACCATCCTTCATACAATAATAATGAGGTCCCGCAATACTTTTTGAGGAAACTCTACTGTGAGTTTGTCCTCAATAAAGTGCCAAACTATTTTGATATGTGGGACTTCCAGGGTAGAGGTGGGGGGTCAGCACAAGATAGACCAAGGGCACGTCTTGACCCACAACCGGTAGTGAGATGAGTAATCAGCAGACCAGCCCATGAGCATGTTTCTATCCCTTCAATTGTGAAGGAGAGTGTTGAGGTCGATACACTTCAGTCCATTAGTGCCTTGACCCAGAGCATCATAGAGCATGCTGGTCTTGCAGCACAGAGTGGGTTGGGAGATAGTGCGAGGAGTAGGGTCCCACCCCATACTTGTCAGACTTGCGGGTCAGCCTGTGGTTATGACCCCATGGATAGTCAGGATACAGGTGCACAGGTTATATCTGTAGCTGAGCAGATGGTGATGACAGATACCCTCCTAAGTGAGACTTTCAGCCTTGATACTCAGGTAAATATTAGCAAGTTTATTGAATTTAATTTATTAAATTTCATTTTTGAAATGCAAGATTAACTAATTTAAATTGATAATTTTAATGAAATTTTAGGGTCATAGCATCGATACAGTTTTCAGTGGTTCTCCACCTGCATTTTACACTAGATCATCTACTGTCGGGGTATGTAACTAGTAAACAATTATAAATATTACATGTGAATAGCATCGTTATATGAATGGTATTCTAATATCTAATTTTTGGATGTTGAATAGGTTAATACTGTAGATTTCACGGCAACACCTGCCAACGGTGGTGGGCTTCAAAGCTTTACGGAGGTAATAAAATAAATAGTTTAATGAATGAATTATACTTACTAGATTTTTGTATGTGACTTGTGTGCTTTATTGTGTGTACTTCCATGTTTAGATGAACGTGTGTGCATGTTAGGAACCATGATTTGCATCACTATTATAGTTTTCGTAATTGAATAATGTTGTTTTATTTCTAGATGATGCAAGCTGCGGAGACACCTCCCCATGTTCATAGGGCAATGGAGTAGGGTGTGGCCTCTGCAATTCATAGCTCCATGGCATTGACAGGGGTATGAGGCAGATTAGTAAATTTCAATTTACATTCATTGTTATAGTTGTCTATTTTTGAAAAATCAAAAGATTATTGATTTGAAGTTTAATTTCTATCTGGATGGTTTCTATAGGACATGACATCACCACGGCCTATTCCTGCTACTGAAGCAAGTGAGGAGATAGATTATATGTTAGTAGTAAGTGATTATTTGGTTAAATGTTTCATTTTTTATAACATGTAATTTCTATATATTAATGTCTATACTTTTTATTGTAACAGGTAAAGATGCAGGAAGAACTAAATAGGAGCAGCCCTTGGGTTCATAGTAGACCACCCACACGTGCGTCTCCATCCCCTAGAAGATCAAAGGCTGCCCTTGATCTATTCTCTTCACCAGCCAGAGGGGAATGACTTTTTATTATGTTCCTTTGTTGTATGCCTATATGGCATTTGTTGACATATATTTTGTATTGTATATAGTTGACATTGTATGCCTATATGGCATTCTTGTAAGCCTATATGGCTATTTTGTATATATGTTATACTTATATCGATAGATATTGATGTATGCCTAAATGGATATTTGGTTAATACAAATCTTTTTTATTGATGGCATCCATACTTGAATTATAAATCCACATTTGAATGGATATTTGTAGATGGCTACTTCAAATATTTAAAGTCCAATTGTATTATATATGATGTTTGTTGATCCAATAAGCTAGCTATTGTTATTCAAGTATCACCTAAACCTCATTTTGGAACTAAAAGATAAAAGTTGTATTTAAAAAAAAAATGAATCATCATGTTGAACAGAAAATATTAATATTCTTTATGAGTAGCATACAATGTTAACTATATGCAATACAAAAAAATGAATCATCATGTTATTCTTTGTGTTTGAGATCCTGAAAATGACTAAGTCTGGTAGCCTGATATCCTAAAACACTAGGATGAATATCCAAGTCATTAGGATGATTGCGCCTTGAGAAAAAGTCATTAAGATGAGCTCCTAAAGGATACTTTCTTAAACATTCAAACATTGAGCAACAAGCATGAAGGGTTAAGACGCAATTTGCAACTCATAAAGCCTCAAAAGGGCACCCAACTTAGAGAGCATTCATTTAAGACAAGGCACCCATTGACACCTGTTCCACCATAAAAGTATGCCTAAGGTGGAAGGAGAACAAGCCTCTAGTAAGTGAAGTGCACCTATTGTCTAAACCACTTCATTATGGCACCCTAGCATGAGGAGGAGTATATAAGTTAATAGGAAATGGCACCTATAATGCAAATGAAGGACTAAGTGGCATTTTCAATAAGCATCAATTCACCTTGAGCTTTCAATAAATACATCAAATTGAGCCCCATAAGCCTAGGTGCCCTTTGCCTGCAAAAGAACCTTGTATCAAAGTCAAGAGTTGGTCGTATCGGTGTATCGGCAGACCTTGGTTAGGCTTCGCCAATAGTGGTCTGTCTTACTGACGAGTGTGGTTCGAAGTCAAAGACATTGGTGTATCGGAAGATAATCCCATCGGCTCATCAGAAGAGCAGTTGAGAGATTCACTGATGAAGGAGGTCACACCGACAGTCAAAATCCATTGGTGTATTGGCCCAATGAGATTAGAGTTCACCAATGTTTGGAGTCTCACCAACGGGTGTGTTCTGAAGGTTGTCATTGGTGAGATCAGTGTGTCGGCAGAAGAGTTTTTGAGTGTGCCAATGGTATTAAGTCCTACTGATAGGCGAGGGACTTAGAGTCTCGTATCGGAGTGACAAAGACATCAGTGTGAAAGGATATAAAGTCACCGATAGCAGTCTGTCTAACTGATAAGAGTCAATGATGGGATGTTTATCAGAAGTGAAATCAAACGGAGTCATGGTGGCATACGGATGTGAGAATCCCTCCATGTTGTTTATCAAGTTGAATGATCTATGACACATCATGTATCATTAGAAAATATTCTCGAAGAGAAAGCAAGTGAAAATACTCAAAACAACCCATAACAAGGTGGAGAAGTTTAAAGGATGGAGGTTGCAACACTTTCCAACCTCATAGCCACACTAGTCCAATGGATCAGGATAATACTATCAAGCATCCACATAATAGTAGATAATCTTATCAAAAGTCACAGAGAAATTTCTAAGGACCAAAGTGTTATCCCTATGACTTGACACATACTGCTTGTTTCATAAAGCAAAGGGACATGATATAAATATTGTTGTTATATGGAGTCTAATCAGACTCGGAGGTTAAATTTATCTAACTTTTATCAGCGTGGTTTCTCCCCAAATATTTTCCTACTAGTTTTGGCACCTTGAAGTCTAAGTGCATGAAAATCATTCTGAGTTGGCAACCTAATCCAATGACTTGACACCGATCCCAAAACCACCTATTGGACCAATAGGATCCTAGGCACTCACTTCATGCATTATGATTTCTAGGAAAGTGTGCTAGTTTGATGCTCCATCACAAGGAAAGTGCGCCCACACTTGCAAGTGTTTTTCTTCAGGATCTAGGCGCTAGTTGAAGGTTGTAGTTGCCAAGAAGAGTGCCTAGCAAGAGGAAGTCTTTTGGAGTCTCCAAAACACATCAAACACTTGACTAACAATGAGATAACTTTTCCCCAAGTTAGGCACTTCAAGAGAGAAGTTAAAACATGAATAAGTGCCAACTTGTCTAGGCACAAACTCAAGCTTGTTGAGGATACACATGGCGCCCAACATTCCTTGGTGATTTCACAAACTTCAAATGCTCAAAACTATTCAAGGAATGCCCAATGCCCCTTCTTGATGATAGGCACCAAAGTGAGGGTGGAATTGCACCTTGATGGCATTAGGCACTAGCTAGAGTATGCTACTCCATGGAAATGCACCTTCTTGCTTAGAGTAATTCAAACACTCCAAGGTCTTCAGTGATCAATTCCCCAACTTATGAAATGTCCTCCTTCATTTTAAAACACATTGTAATGCTCTAGATAGATGACTATACCTAGGCATCAATCTGGGTTAGAAATGCCTCCAAAGTGCGCCTTCTCTTTCAGAATGCAAAACAAGGTCCAAAGGTGCTAATAAACTGAAGCGCTGCTTTGGAAAAGTCCCGGAGGTTAAGATGCACCTTGTCTTAATGAGGTCCAACTCTAGGGTAAGAAAGCTTGTAAAGTGCACCTAACTTAGTGAAGAGGTTGATAACTTCTAAACCCTTCCTAGAACTTAGATTGCTTCAACTGAAGATCATCTCACACCAATACATCACCAAACTTTTAATCACAAGATCAATTCAAACTTAGGCGCTCATTAAGAGTCTTTCCAATGTTGGCGCATCTAAGAGGTTGAACTAGCAAGAGATGGTGCCTAGCTTCCTAGACCTTGTTTCAATATGTTTGAGTTCTAAAGTTGACTCAATGGTATCAAGATGGTGACATAGAGTCTTCGGACTAGTTCCTTAGACTTTCAAAAACATTCTAGCTCCTTGAAAATTCCTCCTACATGCTTGGGTGCCATTTCAAGGTCCTGGAACCATGATGTAGCGCCTTATTTCTCTAGGCACCCATTCATGATTGTGCAACTTGAGATTGGCACCTAGAGTGAATAGGCTTTCATCCTGACTTAATACACTGCCTCCTTCTGATGATTTTTGGGGCAGCAGAAAACCTTTCACCACAGGTAAATGTCTCAGAGATATAAAAAACCAAGAGAGGTTATTGTAGAGGCACTCTACATGATCGTGTTGCCTTAGATAGAATGTTTCTAAGTGACATGATTTTCAAGTAACATCTCCTAAAAGATTGCTGCCTTTTTGCACTTTGGACTCTTCAGGGTTATTGTCAGTACAATGTAGCTCGGACTGTTTTGACATGTTTGGGTGAAAAATAGGACTATACCTAGTGTAAATGTACCCATCTAAACACGTTGGAACAGTCAGTTTGGTCGCATCAAGAGTAGGATGAAAGTTACACCCCTTTGCTACTTTACACTGCCTCCTTCTGACGTTTTTTGGGGCAGCAGAAAACCTTTCACCATGGGCAAATGCCTCAGAAATATAAAAAACTAAGAGTTTATTGTAGAGACACTCTACATGATCGTGTTGCCTTAGACAGAATGTTTCTAAGTGACACAGTTTTCAAGTAACATCTCGTCAAAGATTGTTGCCTTTTTGCACTTTGGACTCTTCAGGGATATCGTCGATACAATGTAGCTTGAACTGTTTTGACATGTTTGGGTGAAAAATAGGACCATGCCTAGCCTAAATGTACCCATCCAGATGCGTTGGAATAGTCAGTTTGGTTGCATCAAGAGCAGGACGAAAGTTACACCCCTTTGCAACTGTACATTGCCTCCTGACGATTTTTGGGGCAGTAGAAAACCTTTCACCACGGGCAAATACCTTAGAGATATAAAAAATTGAGAGAGGTTATTGTAGAGACACTCTACATGATCACGTTGCCTCAGACGGAATATTTCTAAGTGACACAGTTTTTGAGTAACATCTTGTCAAAGATTGATGGCTTTTTGCACTTTGGACTCTTCAGGGATATCGTCGGTACAATGTAGCTTGGACTGTTTCGACATGTTTGGGTGAAAAAAAGGACCATGCCTAGCCTAAATGTAGCCATCTAGACATGTTGGAATAGTCAATTTGGTCGCATTAGGAGTAGGACGAAAGTTACACCCCTTTGCAACTTTACACTGCCTCTTTCTGACAATTTTTGGGGCAGCAGAAAACCTTTCACCATGGGCAAATGCCTTAGAGATATAAAAAACTAAGAGAGGTTATTGTAGACACACTCTACGTGATCACATTTCCTTAGATGGAATGTTTCTAAGTGACACAGTTTTCAAGTAACATCTCATCAAAGATTTCTACTTTTTTGCACTTTGGACTCTTCAGGGATATCGTCGGTACAATGTAGCTCAGACTGTTTCGACATGTTTGGGTGAAAAATAGGACCATGCCTAGCCTAAATGTACCCATCCAGACATGTTGGAATAGTTAGTTTGGTCGCATTAGGAGTAGGACACAAAAAATGCAAAAGTTGCTTTGTGCAACTTGACAACATTGACACTTTTTTGCAACATGACTCAAAGACTCAAACTGACTCCAAATGACTCAAAGTGACTTAAAATCACCTTAATTTTGGCACCCAATGTACATTATAGAGGTTCAGGCACTCGCCTAATATCAAGAGACTTTAATGGTTCAAACCTTAGCATGGAGTCCTAAGGCGCATTTCATGTCTCCTTTCATCCATTTTGGTGCCCTTATGTAGATTTTTCAACTTGATTTGGCGCCCTATATGTGAAGGAAGATCTAAAGGCATGAAAGTGGATGTCATTTTGTAAGAGTTTGGATCATCAAAATTGAAAGAAATAAGTCTATTAAGCTTGGGCGCCCTTGGTCTTCTTTTCATTCATTATGAGCGCTTTAGGAGAATGGTATCTAGGTCATCATCATGATTGGGCGCCCTGGATCCAGAGTGTTGGAGAGATCGTCAAATGGTGTCTAGAGGAAGTTGGGTGAGTTATGAGTTTGGTCGCATCAGGAGCAGGACACCAAAAATGCATAACATGATGATGTAAAAATGTAGGAGGAAATAAAAAAAAGACAAACCTCACAAATTAATGTGCATACTTACAACTCAATGTAACATGACTTTACAAAATCAATGTGAATACTTACAAATTAATCCAATGAACCATCTAGGTCTACTCTACTCTTTATTGTGTCAAGTATTGCTTCATGGTCAGACTCACGCACCTTCCACAAGATTTTGTTCAAAGGTCTACCCCGATACTTTATCAAATGAACATTGGATGCCACGACAAGGTTCGAGTAATGAAGAATCTTCCGATGTGTGTCAAAGTCTTGAAATAGCCAAATATTAACACTCTTATGTGGGTACCTTCTAAGCCATGTTCTAGTAATAACCACTGAGCCTGTAGGGTATTTGATGTTTTCTCCATCTGTAACAGGGGCCTCCAATTTCTTTTTTGGCCTCAACACAATGACATAAGTAATAATATGTTCCTTCTTCATTATCTTCATCTGCAATAACTGCATATACGTGCCCTACATTGATATGTGTAGCAAATTAGATGAAATTAGTCAACATTACAAAAACACTACAAAGTAAGATGACATTACCTAGTTGAACTAGATGAAATTAGATGCATATACGTGCCCTATATTACCTGGTTGAACTAAATTTGATATGTGGTCAAAGTCAATGGATGATTCCATCTGTGTTAGTTCCAGTGCCGTCGGGGGTTGATACGTGTCAAGTGGGCTAAGATAACTTAACTACCATTTGTCAACCCACTCCTTTGACTCGCACTCATCCCAGACTTGAATTGTACAGGAAGAACAAAAGCATGACATCTTTCATGTATGGATACTCCATGAACTACAATTGAGCTTTTGAAAGAGTGCATCTCATTTGATCCTGTCAGTGTACAACAGTCCTCATATGGTGCAATGTTAGTATCATCTATCAACCAAAAAAATCTATGAATTGAAGACTTACCTTCATTACATAGACCCATGGAGCATTACACCACTTGACAATCAATTTTGCATCTGTCAACTTTACATTGTCTTTATACTTTAACTCTTCTCATGCTATGGCTCTTTTGATACATGCTCATGCACCATCATGCTCCCCTTTCCATGCTCGGCCTCACAAAAGTTCCACATATGCTGAATACCTATAAAATTATGCCTCCTACTCAGCCAATAGAAATTCTACGAGTTCTTGAATTGTGACGCACAGTTATCTGACCATATGATATGCTGACTGAACGATAGGCCCCTTCTAGCCAAATCATTGTAGAACACCTGAAAGCAACCTTGCACGAACTCCATAGAATGCATGTGATCATCACTAATATAGAAATTATACTCCCTTATGATCTTCCTATCATCCTCTATACTATCATTCGCATGAATGAATGTGATGTGCACAAATATAGAAACCTGTGTGGAGTTGTAATATTGTGATTGCACCTCACGTTGTGGTTGTAGACTGTAGTTCTCTGTAAAGTTGATGACTAAAACAATGCTACCAATCAGAAATGTGTCCTTGCATAATTTGAATTGCAAGTCCAACCATCGAGCTCTATGGGCATGTCTTGCATACTCATACACTATGTTGTCACAAAATATAGGCATAAACTGATACACTGGAATCTTTTCAATAACTAATTCACACCTCTTTGCTTCTTTACCATCTTTTGTATTGTGTGCCACTATTTTATACTTGCCAAACTCTACTAGTTCATTTCCAACCACATGTGTTATTTCCATATGTTCACATATTGGCAAATGTTGCAAGCCACCGCAATGATGACATGTGCCATCCAAGCATAATTTCTTGTAGAATATTTGACCTTCCTCTCTTTCACATAAAATTCTTGATATGAAATCTCTTGAAGATGTTGGTGGGGCACATATGGTACAACCCTACAAATCATTGTTAGTATGCATATCTAAACATATAGACCTATAAGCATCAAAATGGTTAGAAAATTCAATATGTAATCTACAACAACAAGTAGTGCATGTGTGATTTATCTTAACATAGAAAGGTTTTAGCATTTCAAAATATCTTTGATAAATTTTAATTTGAGGATACTTCTCTAGAAATTTACCATTAAACTGTGTTTGAGTCTCATCCAAAAAATGCTTTGAATGTGGCTTGCGGTTTTGACTACCGATTCTCCTTATTACCACATCCCTTTGATTCAGAGATACCCTTGTGTAATTCTTCCAAAAGTCTTCAATTAGTGATCTCAATGCTTCAACAATTGGTTTATCTTTTCGTGGTAGTCTCCCCAAGAACGCCCATAATTCATTGGCATTAGTGTCCTCAATTCTTTGGCGTCTTCCAACAGCTCTTGTTAAAGTTTTCCTATTAATTCTCAATTCTTGACTCGTCTTTCTAATGAGACAAACTTTCCTCGTTTGACTACTTACTATAGTCAATGTAATAACACACCATGTTGCATTACTATCTTTTGTGCGTGAGGTGTTACCCACACTCTCATACGCACTCATTAGATTCTTAACAATAGATTTTTCACTTGAAGCCTCTGATGTTCTCAACCCAAGAATCTTCATGATAGACCTATACTTTATACTTTGCATCATTTCAACAAATAGTTGACATCTTGCAGTCTCATTTAACTTTTCAAAAAACAATCTCTAAATCTTATTAGCATATCTTCTACAAGTGTGTTTTGGAATCTTACCTTCCATTGGCTGCAAAATATTCTCATCAATATCAATCAAATACTTTAGCTTTCTATGCAAAATTCTAGGTGGTGTTAAGTTAGGTAAATTCATCTCAACATTAGGAATTTCATCAATATTTAAATGAGATAGGTTAGATGGCATACCTTTGATCGAAGATGGAATAGATGACATACCTTGAGGTTGAGGTGGGAATGATGGCATACCTCCTTCATCACATGTGAATGATGATTTGCTCTCAACTTGAGATGTGGTAGATGGTGTCCCTACATGTTGACTTGCGGTAGAGGACGTGTCTCCAACTATGGTATTCAAATCTCTCATACCACGAAGTTTTTGCATTCGTTCTCTTTGTGCCGCCAATACCATATCTCTTTGTGATGGTTGTGGTTCCTCTTCAATTGGTATGTCTTCATTTATCGTGTCCAATTTCCTCTTCTCACGAAGTTCCCTCATAGCCACTGCTTTCTTTGCATTCTTAGCTTCTATCTCTTCCTGTGTTGGTTTAATTCTTGATCGTTTCCTCGGCATGAGAGAGAATTTGTCTATAGCATGATAAAGAGACCAATATTAGTTCCTAAGAAATGAATACAAGATAATAGTGGGATTGTATTTTTATTATGTTGTAAGGATTTATTCTTGTATAGTTTGACATCATGGTATGTTAAGGTCTGTTTATTACACATAATTATTAAAGATCCCAAGTGTAGAAAATATACATGGCATCATGTGAGATTGTAGGCTACTTTCTTGATTGGGAATGTGTCTATTTTAAACATGTATGATAAATCATGATAAAGTAATTCAATCTGAAATAAGGAAAATGTAAAGAACATGCATGTAAAGACTTGACATACCTAAAAAATGAAGATTCGAAAGGAGAGAGTACCCAATTATGTAGTGTTTTTTTCTTCTTGCATCAAACTCCTCAACAATTTGAGTTTTTCACCACTTGCTTCCTTTTCAATGTTAAATTGAATAACACTCAAATATAATTACTAACAACAATACTATTAACCAATCTATAATGTTAAATTCCTAAAATTGAATCACAATTAACATTGCAACACTACAAAAATTGAAACTTGAATAGATATATATCAAACTTGGTGTGAAAACTATGTTATTTCCTCCTTCTCAAGTTGGCAAAGCAAAAAAGGTGGTGGAAAGATCATGCAAAGGTGGTACAATGTGTCAAATGTGCATGTGAACTTCCCAATAGCATGAAAGCACTTCTTTTTTGTCGGAGCATGCACAGAATCAGTAAGAAAATAGAGCATGTGAGCCTGGATCACAGGGGTCAACACTTTTTTACCATTTCAATAGCAAGACAAAACGTAATGCACTCACGTTTGTTTTGCTATAAATTGATCACATCCTTTGCATTGATCACATCTCTTTCCAAACCTTCCCCTTCAGACTTGAATGACCACAAGGTTTTTGCGAGAGAACATTTCCTGTTTCCTACAAGAGTTTGCTAGATGCTCTGTCATATGATAGGCATAACAATGAAGGGGCAAGCCCTCATAATCAAGTTCCTAAACCCTCAATGCTATCCCTATTCCTAAACCCTCAATAGACTCGATACTATACCTTAAATAATCCCTTACCCCTAAACCCTCCAAAGCTATCCCTAATCCTTACACCCTTTACACTATACTTTAACCCTAATCCCTTAACCCTCAACCCTATCCCTAAACCCTTGACCCTCGAACCTCAACCCTCAACATCAAACCCTAATCCCTCAACCCTTAACTCTGATCCCTCGACCCTCAACCCTATCCCTAAACCCTAAACCCTCAACCCTCAACGTCAAATCCTAATCCCTCAACCCTAAACCCTATCCCTAAACCCTCAACACTATACCTTAAACCCTAATCCCTCAGCCCTCAACCCTAAACCTTATCCCTAAACCCTAATCCCTCAACCCTCAACCCTAATCCGTCATCCCTCAACTTTAATCCCTCATCCCTAAACCCTAAATGCTATCCCTATTCCTAAACCCTCAACACACTCGATACTATACCTTAAACCCTAATCCCTTATCCCTAAACCCTCCAACCCTATCCCTAATCCTTATACCCTCCACACTCTACTTTAACCCTAATCCATCGACCCTCAACCCTACCCCTAAACCCTTGACCCTCGAACCTCAACCCTCGACCCTCGAACCTCAACCCTCAACCCTCAACATCAAACCCTAATCCCTCGACCCTTAACTTTGATCCCTCAACCCTCAACCCTATCCCTAAACCCTAAACCCTCAACCCTCAACGTCAAATCCGATTCCCTCAACCCTTCACTCTAATCCCTCAACCCTAAACCCTATCCCTAAACCCTCAACACTATACCTTAAACCCTAATCCCTCAAACCTAAACCCTAAACCTTATCCCTAAACCCTAATCTGTCATCCCTCAACTCTAATCCCTCATCCCTAAACCCTAAATGCTATCCCTATTCCTAGATCCTCAACGAGCTCAATACTATACCTTAAACCCTAATCCCTCTACCCTTGACACTCTTATTTAACCCTAATACCTTGACCATTAACCCTATCCCTCAACCTCAACCCTCAAGCCTCAAGCCCCAACCCTCAACTCTCAACATTAAACCCTAATTCATCAACCCTAAACCCTAATCACTCAAACCTAAACCCTATCCCTAAACCATCAACCCTCAACACTATATCTTAAACCCTAATCCCTATCCCTCAACCCTTAACCCTTAAAACTTAAACCCTATCCCTACACCCTCAACACTTGACACTATATCTTAAGGCTTAAACCCTCATCCCTAAAGCCTCAACCCTAAATCCTTAAACATTCAACCCTAAACCCTATCCCTAATCCCTCTACCCTAGACACTCTAACCCTAACCTTGACATTAAATGCTAATCCATCAACCCTAAACCCTAATCTGTCAACCCTAAACCCTATCCCTAAACCCTCAACCCTCAACACTATACCTTAAACCCTAATCCCTCAACCCTCAACCTTAAACCTTATCCCTAAACCCTAATCCCTCAACCCTCAACCCTAATCCATCATCCCTCAACGCTAATCCCTCATCCCTCAACCCTAAATGCTATCCCTATTCCTAAACCCTCAATAGACTCGATACTATACCTTAAACCCTAATCCCTTATCCCTAAACTCTCCAACCCTATCCCTAATCCTTACACCCTCCACACTCTACTTTAACCCTAATCCCTCGACCCTTAACCCTATCCCTAAACCTTTGACCCTTGAACCTCAAACCTCAACCCTCAACGTCAAACCCTAATCTCTCAACACTTAGCTTTGATCCCTCAACCCTCAACCCTATCCCTAAACCCTAAACCCTCAACCCTCAACGTCAAATCCTAATCCCTCAACCCTTCACTCTAATCCCTCAACCCTAAACCCTATCCCTAAACCCTCAACACTATACCTTAAACCCTAATCCCTCAATCCTAATCTGTCATCCATCATCCCTCAACTCTAATCCCTCATCCCTAAACCCTAAATGTTATCCCTATTCCTAGACCCTCAACGGGCTCGATACCATACCTTAAACCCTAATCCCTTATCCCTAAACCCTCCAACCCTAATCCCTCGACCCTCAACCCTATCCTGAAACCCTTAACCCTCAAACCTTAATGTACTCAACCCTTAACGTCAAACCCTAATCCCTCAACCCTTAACTCTGATCCCTCAACCCTTAACCCTTAAAACTTGAACACTAAAACCTATCCCTACATGCTCAACACTCGACACTATATCTTAAACCCTAATCCCTTAACCCTCATCCCTAAAGCCTCAACCCTAAATCATTAAACATTCAACCCTAAACCCTATCCATAATCCCTCTACCCTCGACACTCTTATTTAACCCTAATCCCTTGACCATTAACCCTATCCCTCAACCTCAACCTTCAACCCTCAACATTAAACCCTAATTCATCAACCCTAATCCCTCAAACCTAAACCCTATCCCTAAAGCATCAACCCTCAACACTATACCTTAAACCCTAATCCCTATCCCTCAACCCTTAACCATTAAAACTTAAACCCTATCCCTACACCCTCAACACTTGACACTATATCTTAAGCCTTAAACCATCATCCCTAAAGCCTCAATTCTCAATCCTTAAACCTTCAACCCTAAACCCTATCCCTAATCCCTCTACCCTCAACACTCTAACCCTAACCTTGACATTAAATGCTAATCCATCAACCCTAAACCCTAATCCGTCAACCCTAAACCCTATCCCTAAACCCTCAACCCTCAACACTATACCTTAAACCCTAATCCATCAACCCTAAAACCTAATCCCTCAACCTTCAACCCTAAACACTATCTATAAACCCTCAACCCTCGACACTATACCTTAAACCCTATGAGAAAAGCTTTACATATGGTACATCCACAATGAGTAAACTACTAAACTATACCTTAAACCCTAATCCCTCAACCCTAAACCCTATCCCTAATCCCTCTACCCTCAACACTCTACCTTAAACCTAATCCCTCGACCCTTAACCCTAAACGCTATCCCTAAAGCCTCAACCCTAAACCCTAATCCCTCAAGGTCCTAAACTCTAATCCCTTATCCCTAAACTCTAAATCCTATCCCTAAACGCTCAACCCTCAACCTTAAACCTCAATCACTCAATCCTTATCCACCCCTCTCCTCCCCTATTTGGCTCACTCCCATCTCTACCTCCTCTGCCCTCGACACTATACATACATACATATAGGCATACATAGATACATACATACATACATAGATACATACATACATACATATAGGCATACATACATACATACATACATACATACATATAGTCATACATAGATACATACATACATACATACATATAGGCATACATACGTACATACATGATTAATAGCCTTAAACATAAAAAAATTTAAGGGGAACATAACGCGAGCGCGTGCATTATGTCAAACATGACAAACAACAGACTTGCGAAAAAGGAAAATGCAAAGCAAAACATAATGCGAGCGCGTTATCTCTTGCTTTGGGAATCCTAAGCCTTGGGCTTGGGATTTGCTTTGGATTTCCAACCCAAAGGCTTGGAGTGCCTTTTGAACAGTCATAGATGTGTTTTTCCATATTTTTCAAAATTTCACATAATTTCATTCATGCTAACCCTCAGATTTGTACGTGTTTCAAGGTCGAACAAATCCAACACCTGGGTAATGTTAGCCTTTCTCTTAGCTATTTGACGATGTGATTTTTTTCACATTTTAACAATGTTAAGCCTTTCATCTTTAATTTCTTTTGTTTGTGTGTCCATTTTTGGGCAAAAACCACTGTTTAATCTTTTTTTCATTGTAAATTAACTATTCATTGAAATTTCAAAAAAATTACATATTTAAAAACTAGACTCCATTCTACAAATATTAAAAAAAGAAAAAAATGATTTTCAATTAGTTTTCAAAATTTATAGGGGTAGCATGGCCAAAATTCTATTTTTTAGGATGTGTCCACTTTGAAAATTAGTAAAAAATCATATATTAATCAAAAAATTATCAGAAAAATTGGGCATAAACTACATGCTATTAGCTAATTTCTCACTAAAGCGATTTTAAAAATACAAAAAAAAAGGTTGACCTTTTGAGGGAGCCACAAAACATGCTATGCTATGTTTTTTTGACAGAAACAACACCAATTTCTGTGGCTCCCTCTTTTGAACCCCTTAATCTATACCATTTTCAAAAAAAAATTGTATTTTAGAAAGTAGACTCAGAGCACTACGAACATTGTTTTGGTTGCATCTCCAAATTTTGAGTGTAACTATGCTCAATTTCTCATCCAAGGCTTGTATTTCCTGATTTTAGAAAAAAGTGGCCACTTAAGACCCCTTTTTGGCCCCCCATCTTCTTGCACTTACCCTAAGATAAGGTTGGGAATTAAATAAACACCAACAGAAATGGAGACTCTACTGGGGAGCTTGTTTGTTAATTGTAAAAAATTAGTTCAGTAGTTTGTCATGGGTATTTAGAGTTTGCATAAGTGCATTATTATTATCATTCCCTTTAGAGGGTGGTGACTCTGCTTGCTTTTGAACTAGTTGGTCAAAAAGGAAAACTGACTGTGTATGAGAAAATTCATGTGGCGCTGCTGTTGGAGAAGACCCAGTATGAAAGAAGGCTTTAAAGAGCTTTATGTTATTTGAAGTTTAGTCCTCTATAGGGAGGTGGCGACTTTGTGAAGAAAGGACCTGATGAAAGTATGAAGGAAAAATTCATGGCAGTTGTAGCATTACTTCTAGGCATTTTACATACTCCTATATTTTGGAAGGAAGTGTTATGTTTGAAAATGGTTTATGCAAAACACTGAGATGAACTTGGTTCCTTATTAAGTGAAGCTAAGGACTAAGTAAAAAGAAATATTAATAGGCTTGCATATTTCTATATCACTAAAGGTGCAACATGTATTTTGAAGTGAAGTATGCATATGTTGGAAGAATACTGTAGTGGGTCTTAGGTAAGCCTAGACAAGATGATGCATTAAAAGGCCTAAGATTCTATTGTAAAAAGAAATTCAGTCTCCAATGTTAATTGTAAAATTAATCAGAGAAGTCTCTAGAGGATTAGGGAGATTGTGTTTCTAGTCTATATCCCTGTATGGTTTCAAATTTAACAATGACTGGTGTACAACCTCACCTATACTATCAAGGAAGTTTCATTAGTGAAAGGTATAGGGCCATAAATTTCAGCAATATCTATGCTTTCCCAAATCATATACCACATGAAATCAGAGATAAAATACCAAAGTTTAGTGGTGGTAGGTCTAAATTAGCAAGTAGGCATCTGCAAGATTTTATGGATGTAATGGGAGATTATGAGTTAGATTTTGAAGATGTTGTCATGAAACTGTTTGTTAAATCTTTAAAGGATGAAGCAAGAGATTGGCTCTCTTATTTACTAGTGTGCTCTATCTATTCTTCGAATGAGTTCAAGGTAGGTTTCATGGAGCAGTTTGATGAGAGAATCAATGCAAGTTTAGTGATCAATAAATTTATGAGCATTGAGAAAGAAGAGGATGGGCTAGTTCCAACATTGAACTTGAGATATGCAAAAACATTGAGGGACATTCCTAAGGCTATTAGACCAAATGATGCAACAAGTTTAATTGTTTACTTAGGAGCTTTTGACAAAAAGATGAGTTATCAGTTGAGAGACAAAGATCATATGACTTTGCTTCAGGCTTATGAGATGGCCATAAACATTGAGAATAATTGGAAATATGGAATGCATAAGGGTTATTTGTCTGCAAGTGTTTGTGGCCCTAGGGTTATTAGAAATGAATTTCAAGGCATTTATACCCCTATTGTCCTAGCCTATACATCAACCCATAATGTCGATCATGTGGAACCCCAAGTATATTGTCAATAGGTTGCATGCATTGATGATCCTATGGACTTTGTTTAGGCTCTCTTTGATATAGGGAGACATGAGGGAGAATCACAATATTCTTTGTTTTCTAAAATATTGAACACCTATATGGATATCTCTATTGTTTTTAGGCCTCAAGAGTCTCTATGCATTGACCTATTTTGTGAATTGTATGGGTTGGGTGTGAGTTCATTACTTCAAAGTTTGAAGCCAAGTTGTTTTTCTCAAGTTCCTAATTGGATAGATATTTTAGAGAATGCTACGATCCATAATGACAGAAATGGAAAACTTCATAATGCTATATACATTAGTCCTATTGCTAGTATGAGTGTTAATGAGATAATGTATTCATCATTGAGTGTGCAAGAACAAAGTAATTTTGATTGCAATATTACCAAGGTTGAGGGATCAGTTAATAATGATCTTAATATCGCTAGGCCTATTCATGTGTATTCAACTCATGAAGTTGATCATGTTGATTACTTCTCTTCTGGTCACAGTGGCTTACATGAAGCAAGGTTGGAATGTTTTATTCCAAATGAAGATAACAGTAGTATACAAGATGTTGATGACGTGAGTTCACTCTCAAATGATCAGGTTATGCATTGTGATGAGTATGTGAATGGTAGAATATCACCACTATTGATAAATAATATTATGGAATTTGAAGAGCCTTTTGATTATGTTGTCTCAGATTATGTCGATATGGCAGAAATTTTAGATATGTGTGCTGAGAAATCAGACAATGAAATGAATGATAATACTAGCTGATGTGATTTCAGGAATGATTATGATTATGCCTATGAGGAGGATATTGACTGCAATGCTTCAGAGTACAGTGATGTTGAGGATGATTTGGAACTCCATGAGGAGGAGACACAAATATTTACAACGGGAATGAACATAAGGCATAATCCCCTTTATGATGAACCTCTAGATTTACCCAAGGAAAGAACTGATAATTCTTATTGGTATAGATACAACCCACTCTTTATAGAGAATCCTAAAGATACAAAATCTGAAGAACATGAAGAGGATTTCCTGGAGTTAGAGGAATGGATGGATAACATGGAAGATGCCAAGGTGGATGGTTTTAGTTTGGAAAGGGGTATTGTTACATTTACAGCTGGGTCTCCATTATTAGGCATTGGTGTGTATGGTGAAATTCATGCCTCATGGGAGGTGAGAAACCATAAATCAATGGTATTACAACCTGAGATGGTGCCTATGAGTGAGGCATCCCTATGTAGGGAGCAAAATATAGATGATCATCCAAATTATTTATTTCATTTTGTTATTTCTAGTCAAGATGATGCATCTGACATGGGGCTAGGATGTGGTCCTAAGAAAATAAAGCAGCATATAGATGAGCTCCTTGAGGACATTACTTGTGAGTTTTTCACATCTGATATAGATATTGCAGGTGAGGATGATGGTATTGATGCAAATCATTTAGTGGATTATGAATGTTCTCATTTCCAACTTTTCCTGATAATCTTGAGAGTGACCAGGAAAGCAATTGTGCAAATTATTATAATTGGCTTGATATGATGGATCCTTTTCTCACCCTAAGGATTTGTGAGGAGAATTTCCATTCTGTGTTTAATTGTCAAAATCAAAGAGGCCCAGGATAGGTTGAAAATGGTAGATTTGATCTCTCTGGGGCAATCAGAAATGTGATGATGTTATTCCTAATCTTGGCCTGATGCAAACATTGGAAAATAAAATCTTTGATAGAGGCAGATCTCATTTCCTATTTTGGGATGGTCTTGGGCCATCTTCTTGCTAATTTTTATTTTTTGTGGTGGTATGTTTCTCTACGTCTGGTCAAGTCTACTTCACCAGGAGATTTTTTGAGATCTTGCTCTATTCATGCTAAACAGACATCCCCAATTAGAGCCACCAATAGGACTTTGAAATATTGTAGTGGTTCTATGGTCACATTTCAAAATTTTGGTCATCCATTCGTCCCTTGAGGGTTAGGGTTTCATTTTCCATCTACTAGGGTTCAATCTTAGGACTTAAACCTTCCTAAAACCATATCTATACAAAATCCCTAACTTTCTTTTAATTCATCATTGACTTGTGTTCACTTTTTCCTAGTCGCTTAAGTTATAAATTAAGTCATTGGTATCGTTGGTAAGTTGGCCCCTTGTTCCTAGCAAAATATTTGGTCGCATATACTTTTTGATTTTTGCCTGATGTCCTAAGTCTGAGCAAGAAAATGTTTTCATATTTTATGTGTGTACATCAGATGGGGTCAAAATATTTTATTAATGTGCCTAGGATGTCCCCTGTTAAGTTGCAACTTAAGGCATGTGCTTCAAATCACCCTAAGTTCTGAGTGGCATGGTCTCGTAGCTCATATTCTATTAGTTATATGTCAGTCCACGCCATTAAAATACTCAATCAAAGAGTTGTGCGGGATAGCAGGCATGCGCCATGTAGCATATCTTTGTATGGGTCTTGGAGGTTTCTAAAGTGGCATTCATGGTGGACCCAAGATTTAAGGGTCTAGATCGATTACACGGATTAAATCCTGACTGTTCCTTACCAGCCTACAGGGAATATATCTGCAAACGCCGATGCCTTGCGGGGGAGCGGGTGGCTGCCACATGGTTCCATCTGAGCCATCCAAGATCCAACTCACTAGAGGATCAATGAACAAAATTCATACTTGCTAATAGCATTGATGAAATTGTTTTGGTTCGCACGAGTGAACAATAATGTCAGGGTGATGGCATGTAGGGATCAACATACCAGTACAGTGCTGGGTTTTTTTCAAATGTGCAATGAGTTCTCTTCACCACTATTGTACAAGGGGGCTAGCCTATGAGGAGATCTCTTGGGTGTAGAATCATCTCTTGGGGATCTATTCCTAGCTTGAGGGGATTTCTCTCTCACGTCACAATAGGGTTTGAACTGAGTGTGTGTTTGAAATGGAACAATTATTGAGACTGAGGGGCCAGGTTTGGTTTTCTCATTATGGAAATTGACAGTTCTAAGTTGTGGGAAATCGACATGATGTAGAATGTTACCTCCTTTTCCTTTTTTAGCATTGTTGGTAGGTTGTTGAAGGCCTTCCATTTTTGATCAATGGGTCGTCATACTAATAGATAAAATTTAATAAGGAAAATTGAAAGAGCAAGATTGTAGAAAGTATGGGACCTTCTACAATTTTGCTATAAATAGATGCTTCTGTTGTCACTTTGTTCATTATCTCCTTATATGCAAGCAATATGGATCTCCATCTTTTTAGTATGCTATGTCTTTCATCCTCTTAGGATTTTCTTCTCTATTCTCATGGTTAATGATATGTCCTTATAAGATTAAGAGATTGGAGATGTTTTATAAGGGATAGGGGGAATGGGCAAGATTCAGGAAGTAAAATAGAATCTATTGAATCATTGTAAGCCTTTCTTTTCTCCTTGTTTTTATCCAGTTGAGGACTTTGAGTCCCAGTTTGTAAACTCGTATAATTTCCTATTCTTGTGAGTCTCAAGATTGGGCTCAGAGGTAGAGAGACGTCACTATTCTCTCTTCCCCTCCCCCCAACACTATGAAGTCTAACAAATCTTAGGCAACAATGGAAGGAGTGTTGTCGTCCTAGGTGAAATAAGCAGAAGTGGAGGGGCAAGTTATGATTATTGTTGCTTCCTTTCTACCTGGAATTTTGGTACTGCCATAGCCAACTATGAGTGGCTTCCTTTAGTTTTTGTCTGGTTGAGGTGGTTGGAAACCTCCCATTGAAAGATGGGGAGTCACTGGTATGTGCCTGGGATTGGTATTAACAAAGGCAATTCTAATTTCTTAGGTTTCATTTTCACATTATCCCTTGCGGGTATTCTTACTTATTCATGTGTGGAGATAGAGGTAGAGCGGAGGATGCTTGTATTGGGAACAAGTATCTAAAGATTATAGGTGGAGGAAGCTAAAAGAGCATCTGACAAAATGCCACCTGTCAATATCATGTTTACCTCCACACGAAGAGTAAGAAAGCATACAAGATAAAATTAGTTGCTCTTGTTTGCCAAAGGTGATAATTTGTTCTAGAGAAGTGTACCTTAGTGATTGGAGATGTTTTATAAGGGATAGGGGGAATGGGCAAGATTCAAGAAGCAAAATAGAATCTATTGAATCGTTGTAAGCCTTTCTTTTCTCCTTGTTTTTATCCAGTTGAGGACTTTGAGTCCCAGTTTGTAGACTCCTGTAACTTCCTATTCTTATGAGTCTCCAGATTGGACTCAGAGGTAAAGAGACGTCATTGTTCTCTCTTCCCCTCCCCCAACACTATGAAGTCCAACAAAGCTTAGGCAACAATGGAAGGAGTATTGTCCTCCTGGGTGAAACAAGCAGAAGTGGAGGGGCAAGTTATGATTATTGTTGCTTCCTTTCTAGTTGGAATTTTGGTACTACCATAGCCAGCTATGAGTGGTTTCCTTTGGTTTCTATCTAGTTGAGGTGGTTGGAAACCTCCCATTGAAATATGGGGAGTCATTTGTATGTGCCTGGGACTGGTATTAACAAAGGCAATTCTAATTTCCTAGGTTTCCTTTTGATGTTGTCCCTTGCGGGTATTCTTACTTCTTCATGTGTTGAGACAGAGGCAGAGCAGAGGATGCTTGTATTGGGAACAAGTATCCAAAGATTAGAGGTGGCGGAAGCTAAAAGAGCATCTGACAAAATGCCACCTGTCAATATCATGTTTGCCTCCACACAAAGAGTAAGAAAGCATACAAGATAAAATTAGTTGCTCTTGTTTGCCAAAGGTCATAATTTGCTGTAGAGAGGTGTGCCTTAGTGGTTGAGGATGGTTACTTTGGCATTATGTTGTATTTTGATTATCAAGTAAAAACGTGACATCTGTCATGTGCAAGTGCCTAATGCTTGTTGCTCCCTTGTGTTATAAAAGGGATTTCAAGGCCATTTTGCAAGGGGTTGGTTTTTAGTTGATCTCTTGGTATAATGTTTGTAGAAATGTAGAGAATAGAGGTTGTGTTTAGTTTTAGGGTGTTGAGTTTGGACTGTATGTTCTATGTAAAGTTATTTGATAGTCCTAGCATCTAAATGAATGAAAATAGAAAATTTCTAAACCTGGTTGTCTCCTGAGGTGTGGTTTACACAAATCATGAAATAAATAAATCAAAGATTGTTTAGTTTGTCTCCATGAAATTTCTTGTGGATGTATATTTCTATGAAAGGCTCTTGTTCAAATAATGAATTAAATGCTTTGATAGAAACATGGATTTGTGTGAATGTATGCAAAAATATCGTAAGTATAACTGATTTAGAAATATTGAGTGTAATGTTGTAAGGCAATATTATAAATCTCTATGATGTTTAGGTTGAATGTTGTTAGTAGTTTTTAGTTACATTTAGTTTCAACTCTGTGCCTTTAGGCTAAGGCACTGACTTCTTGCATCTGTATGTGTTCTTCAACGCCAAGGTCAAACAAGCCCAAACACCTTAAAATTTTCAATATCAGTCGTAGATGTATGTTGAAGGAAAGTCTATTTTTGTTCTACGGTCTTGAGAAATGCTAAGTCTTGAGAGACTTAAGCTAGGTCCTCATATTTTTTATAATCCTCAAGCAAATCTACATAGAACACATCTACTAGTTTATTATTTTTAATAAATTGGCATAGGAGATTATTATATACAGTTAAGGGATCACCCTCCCAAGTTTTGTAGAGCCTAAAGTGTAGAGGAAAAATTATTTTTGTGATGGGTAAAAGTGGGATGAATAAAACTAATTATAATAACCCAAAAGACCAATGGAATGTGCATGCAAATAAGGAAGATTTAAAATGAGAGAGAGAGAGATACTCATAACCTTTTTACCTTGCGATTTCTAGTGTTTGCCTATTCTTTCTTGATCTTTTGGTGATGAAGATGGCCCTCAGGAAGCTTGCTTTCACTTTGATTCCTCAAGGTGACAAGGAGAAATGGCTACGATACTTCTTGTGTTGAAGATGAGCTTCAACACAATATGCAATGGAAGATAGATGGTATGGAAATGGGGGTGCCAATGGTGCGCTATGGTTTCTGTAGCGTAAGTTTACTCGAATGTTAGATATGAAATGAAGAGGAAAAGGGTTGTATTTATAGAGTTGTGTGAGAGAGGATCAACAGTGTAGAGGAAATAAGAAGATCAATGGAGAAGAATGTTTGAGAGAGCGTGCGCGAATAGAAGGACATGTGTCATTCAAAAAGAAGCTTTGTTGAGTTAATTGCTTTCTTGATGAGGATGAGTTTTTTATTTCTTAAATTAGAATGTATTTTTCTAATTTAAGAGCTTTGTTGATATCTTTAAATCAGTTAACTCAGCTTTTGCTTTTGTGTGACAAGAAGAATTTATTTTTAGAAGATTTGAATATTTTTTTAGAAGATAAGAAAGTATAATTAAATAATTTTTTTTTTTAATTACTTGCTCATGATTTTGGAAGAATAAATAAAATATTTAATTATATTTTATTTTTGGAGATTTAATTTAAATAAATTTACATTTTATTTAAATTTAGAAGAATGAAAGATTTAATTAAATAATTAAAATTATTTAATTATTTAGAAGAATGAAGTTGATATTGAAGGAATTAATTAAATAAACGTAATTTATTTAATTAAATGGGATGAAGTGAATCAAATAAATAAATTTATTTATTTATTTATTGATAGAGGAATATGAAGGTGAAATAAATATTTAAAATATTTATTTAAGTAGAGTCATGTCATTTTTAGGTGTATACATTTTGCTCCTCTTTGATGCAATGTGTTTTATCATGTTGTTTCAAAGAATAAGAATTTTCAACAATGATACATGCCCCAGTTTGTCCCTAGTACAAGTTTAACGACAGGATGCCCCCTCGGGAGATTAGACGAGAAGATGGCAGAAAGTGTGAGACGGACAATCTCACGAAGAAGAAGGTGAAAAACTAGTTAGGATGGAGAAAAGTAGGACATGGCTTGGAGGAACAGACATGGGAAGTAGTCACAGGTGTCACACAGTCAGCTATGGTTCACTTGCTATATATAGAAGTTGGGTCCAGAAGTCCTATTCATTTGCACACTTGTCCTTAGTTGATTGGTTTTGGAGATCTTAGGAGAGCAGAGGAGCTAGAGTAGTCGACAGAGATATGGATATTCCACGCAAGGAGCACCGGTTTGAGCAAGTTTGATGGTTCGATCGGCCACCTGAGGCAGGACCACTAGTATGTAATTCGACAAAACTTGCTAAAAGTCATTTATTAGGTCAATAAATGCCTTGGACAAAAAAGCTAGGATAGATGCGTCAAACTACAGTTTGGCGCATATGTTGAGAAGTTGCACATGTGAGAGATCTCACGACGCATACGATAGATGTGCGCATATAGGCTAGTAATTGGCACATCCATTGGGGAACGCGCATGTGACACTAGAAGATGCACATATGCCAGAACGACGCATACATGTCAAGGATTAGTGCATTCACGGTGAATCGGCACATATGATATGAATCAGTGCATTTGCCACCTAGATTGACACATTTGCACTAGGATAATCAATTGACTTAACAAAATTAACCCAATTGGCACCTTGATCGATGCGTCAATTGATAAGTGATCTCTAAGATTGCTGAGAATCTAGTCCAGAGATGATATGTTGTTTTGATTAATTTGATATTGATAAGTCAATGATAGGATAGGTTGATTGCCTTGAGTAGGTTTGCTTGGATATGGATTTCTTTGACGTTATGCTTTGCCTAACTGCAGGAGGATATCCAGGATACCTTGATGTCACAAGAGAAGTTCCCTTTGCCATTGTTGCAGTGGTATATGTTGACAGAGATGGACCGCGAGGCTCTTGGTGCTATGGGTCTTTATTATGTTTGCTTCATGCCTGAGGTTTGCACGAACCGCAGGTTGTTGACTGCAGCAGTGGAGCGATTCCACAACGAGGATGGTACATTTCATCTACCGACCGGGGAGATGACGATCACTCTAGAGGATGTGTATAGGATTTTGCACCTCCCTATTTAGGGAGAGTTGGTAGAGTTCAAGTCACAGTGTGACATTGGATTGGCTGAGTGTAGATGGGTGTTTGATGAACCAGAGTTGGTTGAGTAGGTGATTTCATGGCAGGATATTCATGACGGCTATGACTACTTCTCGAGTATAGTGGTGGGACTGATCGGTGGCGTAGTATGCCCCGATAGGAGGTCACATGGGTTTTCGATTGGCTGGGGGAGGATATTGGAGAGCATGATCACTGATGGGACCCAGTATGCATGGGGTGTGTGCATGCTAACACACTTATACAAGGATATGCACTAGGTAGTGTATCACAGAGGGGCCAATTTGTCAGCAGGTGTGTCCCTGTTACAGTTTTGGTTATAGGAGCACATAGCTATCACTTGGCCGATATGTCTATTTCATAGGCAGAGGGGTGAGCCCTACAGCTATGGTTATGCAGGCATGATTTCTCAGCACAAGATGGGGAAGCTCAAGTACTAGAGACATGTGTTGGATAACATGGATCTAGTTATTTGGCACCCATACCTAGACTGTGAGGTATGGGAGGACGAGGCTGATGAGTTGCCCTACTATTTCCAGATTCGGTGGCTCATTGGTAGGATAAGTTACATACTGGAGAGATAGATTGTTAGCAGGGTACAGTAGTAGTTTGGCAGAGTGCAGGGTAGGCCACAGGGGTAGGCACGATTCACGAGGACCCATGCAGAGAGATACCGGTGGGGTCCTGTGGCATCATATGAGGAGGCCTTGGCAGACTTTCATCAAATCCCTCATGTAGCTTGGCCGATGAGGAGGGACATAGTAGATGTAGGTATAACACCCGACTATGAGGAGTGGTTTGCCGCTCATCCATTTCCTAGATATTCAAGACCTGGAGAGTTGGCTCCTCGTATAGATGAGGAGGATTTAGATGATGAGGGTGGAGCTGGTAGGAGGAGAAGGAGACAGAGGAGGGGGAGAGGAGATTAGGGAGACGATGGAGGATATTGAGGAGGAGGTGACAGACCGAGACAGAGGAGGAGGTCTAGGGAGGGACCTTCAGGTTAGCAGGCAGTTGGGTAGTAGCAAGCTATAGGGCAAGTGTCAGCACAGTAGGTGGCACCGCAGAGGTAAATGTCACCACCATAGTAGGTGGTACAGCAATAGGTGTAGGCTCCGTAGCCTGACTTACAGCAACAGGCTATAGTTACACTATAGGGTCAGATTAGGCAGTTGAGAGGCCATCTAAGAGTAGCAGAGTCACAAAGGGAGGTAGGCATAAGACGGATATCAAAGATATCCAAAGAGCGAGACGTAGCCTTAGCTAGTGTGCGGGCGATGAGGGCAGAGAGAGATGCAGTCGTGGTGGCCATGGGTACAGATGGTACTTCCATCTTTTTGGTTTCACAGGTATAGCAGACATAGACACAGCTGGCCCAGGTATAGGGTCAGCTTGCCAGAGCGTAGGCTTAGGCTCAGTATTATAAGGGATTATACCATAGGGCAGTGTCGGCGGACCAATGTGCACCTAGTTACAGGAGTCAGTCTGTGGCAGGTGGATCCCGATCCATGGCATCAGTGAGAGGTCCTTAGCAGTTGGGGGGATAGAGGAGAGGGTAATGCAGGGAGCAGTGCTCCATGGCAGTAGGGTTAGATAGACTTGGACACTTGTACCAATTTTTTATTTGATGTACACATTTTTGATGGTTGAGATAGCCTGTATATGTATTATTTTGCTCTAAGACATGTATCACTATATTTTTGTACTTTGTATACATTTATGATATGACTGAGAGATGGATAGATTATTTTGATATATTGTACATTTGGACCTAGTTTTTATGCTGATATGATGGTGCAGTTATTGATGCTCTATATGCACATGTTCTATGTTTATATGTTATGGATGCACTCTATCTTATGATGCTTTGTATATGTGATGCATACTAGATGGAAAATGTGAATGTTACTGATATGATTATGCAGCTCTATATGTTTTTGTCTATGTTTTTTATTTTTGATATGATATATGGATGCAAATGTATGTGGATGACCTAATGCACTTATTATATATGCAAATGATTTAATCATGTGAATGACTATCTCTTGTGATATGATATGTTACCTATGCTATGTTTTTGATATGTCCAATGTACTCAATCAACACAGAGATGATATAGATAGGCGGAAGAAAAGAAATGAAGAAAAATGGGCTTTCATTTGATATACTGTAGGGTTTTCTTTATTGTATGGTTGATATGGATTTTTGGATATGGGATGGATGTGGATTGTCGTCTTGATATTGCAAGTATTTTGCTTTCATCATTGGGCACTTTTTGTTTCTTTTCTCTTTTTGAAATGTTGTAAGGAAATACAAGCATCTAGGTATAATTAGACCGAGATGACCTGAGTATTCCTTACATGGATTTTGATATAGCAAGTTGATACAAGCATCTAGTCAAACTTGAATGTAGATGACCTGAGCACTTCTTGCGTTTCAACAGACAAGGATTGCCCCTTTTCATGTTTAGACCTCTGAAGTCCTCAATGATATTTTGCTGATCATGTTGTTAGACAAAAGTCGTCACATTACTAAAGTTTGATCCACAAATAGTAGACAAAGAAAAAGATTATGCCTCCATCATAACATCTCTAGCTTTTGGCATCCTTGAGTAGTATAGGAAGACATAATGACAAAAATCCAAGACCTTGTAAGTTAACCTATTTCACAAAACATTCTTGCATTAGATGTGTCTTTTTGCCATAATTGATATAGAGTCAGTTTGAGTGTTTCGGAATGGTTCTCTGCTTTGGACAGGTTGATATTTTGTTCCAAGATTCTTATTGCTTTGGGAAGCTTGCTTTGTTGCGTGTGCTTGTCTAGTGAAAGGTATCACAATCCTTTATTGGGTATTTTCTTAGAGAAAGTGGCATTCAAGCATCCAACTCTGCACCAGGTCAAGGAGTTGCCCCTAGTTTAGATAAAGGACCGACTTATTATGGGTGATAGGACAAATAGACATGGAGAGACAGACCCTAAGGGACTAACCTAGCACCTCAAGGGCTCATTGCTAAATGGCTTTGCCTACGTGACGACGCAGAGGCAACATAGTTCAGGGTGAACTTGATGGACCTAAGACCTAGGTGATGGTAAAGACGTAGAAACAGTATGGACAGCAGGATAGACGACACTTAAAGGAATGAAGAGGAAAGAAACAGAGTGGAGCATAGCAGAGCCTCAAGGGCGCATTGAGAATGGCCTTGCCTACGTGATAAATCAGAGGTGACATAGTTCAAAAATAGTTCAAAGGACTGGTTCAAGATGAACGATATGATGGACACAAGAGACATGAGGCCACAACAAATGGACGAAGTGGTTTGTCGCAGATAGTGCCTGTTTACCAGGTTTTCACCACTTGCTTTTATTTGCACGAAAGCTAAAAGTACACATGACACATGTTTGCCAGGTTTTCATCATGGTACCTATCATCCCAGGTGCCTGTTTGCTAGGTTTTCACCAGAGGATGATTTTTTTTTACTTTTCATTTTTTTTTACTTTTTATTTTTTTTGTTTGTTTTTTATCACTTTTTTAATTTTTTTTTGGATTTCTTTAGGACTCCCTTGGATTGGGGTTTTAGGTATAGAACTTGAGAAGATGCATGTTGTTGATAGGATCATCAAATAGTTCACCTTTAGAAGTAGCCAATTGATATGCCCCTGACCCATAGGCTACAATGATGACATAGGGACCTAGCCAGTTGGTTCAAACTTGCCTTTCTTTTTGCGATCTTGTTGATTTCTAGGGTTTCCTCTAAGGACTACATCACCAACTTGGAATACTCAGGGCCTTACCCTATGATTATAGCTTTGGGAAATCTATTGTTGATAAGCTTTTAGGTGGTTAAAGGCCTATTGCCTTCTCTCTTCGAGCAGTTCTAACTCTTGAAGTCTGCACTTTGTACTCTTCATCAGATATGAGGCCTTTTAATGAAACTCGTAAGGATGGGATCTCAAATTCAATGGGCAAGATGGCTTCAGATCCATAGACCAGGGAGTATGGTGTTGCACCTGTGGGTGTATGGATGCTTGTACGATAGGCCCACAGTGTGGGATTTAATTGGACATGCCAATCACGGTCGCCATCATTGACAGTCTTCTTTAGGATTTTCAAAATGGTTTTATTTGATGCCTCCACCTGGCCATTGCCTTGGGGGTAGTAGGGGTAGAAAAGTGGTGCTAGCTATGGAATTTGTTGCATAGTTCCCTGACATCTTAGTTTTTGAAAGGTCATCCATTATCCGTGAGAATGGACGAAGGGATACCATAGCGACAAATGATATAGTTCAAGATAAAGGGGGCAATCTGCTTGTCTGTGATGTTGGCTAAGGGCATGGCTTCAATCCACTTTGTAAAGTAATCAGTGGTGGTGATTATGAATTTATGGCTACTGGATGAAGGAGAGTGAATCTTGCCCACTAAGTTGAGTCCCAACTAATAGAATGGCCAAGGAGTCGTTAATGGTGATAGTTCCTATGTTGGTGCATGTATCAGGTTCCCATGGATTTGGCACTTTTTGCACTTCTTTACAAAATGATAGGAATCTTATTCCATGGTTGCCCAATAGTATCCCATGCGTATGAGTTTCTTGGCTAGGGTAGGGCCACTAGAGTGGGTCCCACATATACCATTGTGCACTTCGTTCAGGGCAGTTTGATATTCCTCACTATCTAGACACCTAAGGAGAGTACCATCAAGATCTCTACGATACAAGGTATTGACAACAATGGCATATCGAGATGCCTGGCGGATGAAGGTTCATTTTTGGTTACTAGAGAGATCAGGTAGAAGTGTATTCTCATTAAGATAGGTGAATATTTTTCCATAGAGGGGGGAATCAGTTCCGACAATGTGGCAAATGATATGGGATTCAGGGGTGTCATATGCAGGATAGGACATTGGCTATACCAAGAACTCATAACATGATTGATTGCTTGGAATATCAAGGAGAGATGCAATCATTGCCATGGCATTTGTAGCTTTGTTCTCAATCATTGAGATATGCTCAAAAGAGATCTTGACAAAGTATTCTTTGAAATCATCTACCATTCATTTGTAAGGGATCAATTTCTCATATTTTTTCTAGTAGTCGTCATTTACTTGATTTATTATCAGCTGTGAGTTGCCATAAACCTGAAGTTCTTGGATATTCCACTCAACTGCTAGCTTGATGCCAATGACAAGGGCTTCGTACTCTGCCACATTGTTAGTGCAGGGGAACTGTAACCTGTATGATTTAGGAATGGTGTCACCACTAGGGGTGATCAACAAGATACCTGCTCCTAATCCATGTTGAGTATATGAGCCATCAAAATACATTTTCTAGGTTGCTATGGTTACGTGAAAGATAGACTTGTCTGGAAAGTCAAAGCTCAAAGGGCTATCATCTGTTAGAGGTGCATCTGCCAGTTGATCTGCAAGTACTTGGCATTTTATTGCTTTCCTATCTACATATTCAATGTTGAATTCACTGAGAAGCATGACCCATTTGGACAATCTACCTGTTAGGGCTGCTTTGTTGAGAAAGTACTTGAGTGGATCAATTTTTGCTACTAGTTTGACCGAATGCGACAACATGTAATGTCTCCATTTTTTTTGGTGAAGACCACAGCGAGACATGCTCTTTCGATTAGCGTGTATTGTAGTTCATATCCAACAAGTGTTTGACTAATATAGTAGATTGCTTGTTCTTTCCCTTCATAATTTTGTTGTGTGAGGAGAGCTCCTAGAGCTGTTGGTGTAGCCGATATATACAGTAGCAGAGGTTTACCCTAAATTGGTGGCATCAATATAGGTGGTTTCATAAGATACTATTTTAACTGTTGAAATGCTTGTTCACATGAATCATTCCATTTGAAAGGGACATTCTTATGTAAGAGGTCAGAAAATGGGCAGCACTTATCTACTAATTGAGAAATAAACCTTCTGATAGATTGTAATTTTCCCTATAAGGACCTTAGCTAAGTGAGATTTTTAGGTGGCATTTCCATGATGGCCTTCACTTTAGCTGGCTTGACTTCAATTCCATTGGTAGACACTATGTATCCCAGTATCGTACCTGAGGTAACTCCAAACACGCACTTCTTTGGATTGAGGCACACATTAAATTATTCTACTCTTTTGAAGAATTTATCTAGTACTGCTAGGTGTCCTTCTCTTGTGAGTGATTTTTCTAGAATGTCATCAACATAGTCTTCCATTATAGTGTACATCATGTCATGGAAGATTGTGGTCATAGCTCTAATATGTAGCGCCAGCATTTTTCAAACCAAATAGAATGACACACCAACAATAGGTGCCCCAAGGACATGTGAATGCAGTCTTGTGTTGGTCTTCAGGTGCAATTTTTATCTAGTTGTATCCTGAAAAACCATCCATTAGTGACAACATGGTGTGTCTTATCGTGAGATCTACAATAATGTCAATGTTTGGCAGGGGAAATCATCTTTTAGACAAGCTTTGTTCAGGTCCTTGAAGTCATTACATATTTAGACTCTGCCATCTGGTTTGGCAACTGTTATTATGTTTGAAATCCACTCAGGGTAGTCTATTGGTCTGATGAATCTGACATCTAATAGTTTCTTCAGCTCTTCTTTTACCATGAGGGCCACATGTGGGTGCATCTTTCTGAATTTTTGCTTTACGTCTTAGCTCCTGGAGCTAAAGATAAGTGATGCATTATGAGATTCTGATCTAACCCCGGTATGTCTGCATATGTCCATACAAAATTGATTTTTTTTCTTTTGAAGAAGTACATGAATGCTGGCTTTTCTTGTGCTATTAAAGACTGTGCCATGTGGATCATTACAGGATTATCACCTATGCTGATATAGATCGGTTCCACTGGTTCTATCAAGATTGAAGATCTCTCCTAATTTGTAAGATTGGGTAGAGGGTCAAGCCTTCCATCCTTCGGTGCCTTAGAGAGGTTTTCACCATTGGATACGTCTATATTTTTACTTTTTTCGTGATCTAACACTACCGCAGAACAGTTTTCACCATTAGATCTTTCTTTCATTTTGACATTTTTGAGACTAAAAGGCTTGGCACTCTTTCCAAAATAGGCCTTCTTGTTGAGTTCTATGGCATAGCTAGCTCTGTGGTCCCCTGTGGGTATATGATCTCTAAGCTCAAGATAGTCTATGATGGCTTCATCATTCTGAAAGGTGTCGAGCTCATGGGTAGTACCTTATAAATCCCAATCTATAAGTTCAGGGTACACTAATGGTAGGGGATCATTGGGTTGGTCCAGTTCGATGGTGTTGATGGTTAAGATAGAGTTGTTATAAGCATGGACAAAGTCTGCGATGGTACTCTCTATCAGCGGATCCGTTAAGGGGGGTATCATTCTTTCCTCATGACTTTCACTATTGTTATTACGCACGTCAGACTCTAGTGGTCTAGCCCTTGGACCTTGTCTGTCATTAGCATGGGTTGGGTCATACTCGTGGACAACATCGATACCTTTTTTGTCACAAGATAGCTCCAAGAGACTATCCCACTCATATTCATTAGAATCAGTCTCACTCCCTAGTTGTAGTTGCTGAATTTGATCAACCAGATTACTAGCAGATGTTTTTGGTTGTTTACCTTTATTCTTATTTGCTCTATTGGTTCTTGATGGGCCAGTGTATCCTAGCCCTGTAGTGTCTCGAGCTATCAAGGTATGAGGTTGGATGGGTTCAGTGATACCATCCTTTCTTGAACTGAGTGGACTGTGTCCTTCATACACCATTTTTTGTAGAATTTGGAATCCTTGACCATATTGTTCAGTTTGTATAGTGGTGTGATGGTCTTGTTGTGTTGATGAACTGACTTCATCCTTGTATAACCATTGTAGGATATCCTTTTCATCATTCTCATCTTTGAGGCTTCCCCATTTGACAAACAAACCTTTGGTAGTTTTATCTGCTTTGGGTTTGTTCAAGGTAGGTCTTCCATAGGATCTGGGAGATAGGGGGAATTGTGCCAAACAAAGGGATTGGGAGATTGTGTACTCAACCAAGCCTTTATCTTTGAGTCTGAGGTCAGGTTGGGATGCCTTTGAAGTAGAAGCAAGTGAAGCGGGGTCAACATGAGATGAAGATGAAGCAAAGGCATGGTTGTTAGGAATCACAACTTTAGGTTTAGATTGAATGGAGTTGCAATACTGAAACGGATTGGGATCACCTTGGATGGTGATCTCTTGGCCTTCATAGGGGAATTTAATATACTGATAGTATGTTGACGACACTACTTTTAGAGCATGTATCTATTAGATTTCAGGAAGACAACTGAGAGGGGGGGTGAATCAGTTGTCCAAAGCTTTCTTCCAATTAAACACTTGAATCCACTTTGTAATTCTGCAACATAACAATAAATCAATCATGGAAACATAATGCATTAAATCAAGAGCTGAAACACATTAACACACAAGACACCAAGATTTTGACGTGGAAAACTTGGTTAAGGGAAAAACTACGGGGTGATTAACCCAAGATTGTATTCTCTATTAGAAGAATAGAAAGAACAAAATGGCACATGCCAATTAGGGCTCACTACCTGAGCACATTGCTCACAAGAGGCTCATTGCCTACGGGAGACACACTGTCTACAGAATAATAAGTATTACATACTTGAACTAAAGAATAGCATCTTCACCATGCTTGAGTCAGTTCCATTAAAGACCAATACTTCTGCTCTACCTTTCGCTCTCCTCCTCGCTACCACACTTTCATCTCCACATGACACATTTGAAATGACTTTGCAACTCCTTATTTATACAAGACATTGACTTAGGGATAATCATCCAATTCAGCATACATTACAGAGCAAATACATAAATACAACATGACTAATTACAAAAAAGACTTCATGTGGATCGACACACTATTGGCCACACAGACCTGAGACTTCAATCTTCATTTAGGAACACGCCAATCCTCACATAACATCTTCAAGATCATCCACAGGATGTGTAACTCATCAGGTCAGCCAGAGTTAGGAAGAACGTCATCATCTGAAAGTTATTATTCAATAGCGATCTCAAACTCCAATGCGGACCACCAACATGAACTGGACACGATCTAAAGACCTCCACAAGCTTTGTCTAAATCACCAAGAACATCCACACTACATCTGCTTACTGAAATCCTTATCTCCTTCATCTGAAACCTCAAGAACATAGTTTTTCATCTCTGTCACAATGGAATATATGCTTGTGGACCTCCAAATCATGAACCAATTGATTTGTCACTTCACAAGGACTTTCTAAACACTCCACCAAATCCACAGAACAGGATATTGTATTTATGGATCTCGCCGGACCTATCTGCATCACTCTGTCACTTCTGAACACCTGCCAGAACCAGTTTTACTTAAGTGGCCATAACTTCTTTAGATCTTCATGCGGACCTCTGAAATCTTTGCTGGATCATCTCAAGACACATATCTACAAACCCTTTGAAGTGCATCTTCTAATCTTCATCTTAACTGGGATCTTTACCTCACTGTCTTCCCTGTTCTTCTCTATTCCTAATTAGGACTAATTTTCTCAATAACCTCAACACACAGTTCATCTAATCCTTATCATTAATGCAACAGGAGTATGTTGACATCAATGACAACATCAGTTAGGCCCATACTTGCAACAATCTCCCCCTTTGTCATTGATGGCAACATATGATGTGAAAAACTATTTTAACCATCAAAACAAGAGCATCTCCTTACTGTCACAACTCCCCCTATCAGCAACAACCATACACATGTCTTCTCTTCCTTTCCTACTCCCCCTTTGATGAGCAACTACTTGTTTTTCACATGTCTTCTCTCCCCCTTTGACATCAATGGTAAAGGGCACATACTTGCATTGCTTCAAAACCATGCCAGCTGCTCCCCCTGGAGTGGCAGCTTCCCAAACATCAATCCACATCACAAGATATGACTATGAGATCCGTCAGACTAATACACATCAGTGCATCCTAATTCAGAACTGGAGGGGCAATAACCCCTAACTTCTCCTTGAGATACATAAAAGAATCCTTAGGAAGAGGTTTAGTAAAAATATTTGCAATCTGATACTTGGAAGGTACAAACTCCAATCTGACTTCACTCTTGTTCACTTTCTCTCTCAAAAAGTGAAACTTGATAGATATATGTTTAGTCTTTGAATGCAACACCGGATTCTTTGATATGTTTATTGTGCTTGAATTATCACAGAAGATTGTGATAGGTTCCTCATACTCCACCCTGATGTCTCTTAGTATTTGCTTCATCCAAAATACTTGAGTGCAACTACCTGTTGCTACAATATATTCTACTTCTGTAGTGGACAGAGATATTGCCTCTTGTTTCTTGCTTAGCCAAGAAACCAATCTCTTCCCCAAAAAGAATGCTCCACCACTGGTACTCTTCCGGTCATCCACATCTCCTGCCCAATCCACATCAGTATATGCATGAAGAGAGAAATTATGATCTCTAGGATACCACAACCCATACTCAACTGTCCCTTTTAGATATCTAAAAATTCTTTTGATTGCCATGACATGAGATTCTCTAGGATCAGCTTGGAATATAGCAACAAGACTAATAGCATTCATAATGTCAGGTCTAGTTTGAGTGAGAAATAATAATCCTCCAATCATTGACCTATACTTTTTCTGATCAACCTTGGGAGAGTTATCATCTTTGTTCAACTTACATCTAGTTGTCATAGGAGTATTCATTAGCTTTGAGTCTTCCATCCCAAATTTCTTCAACAATTCTTTCACATATTTGGTCTGAGAAATGAAAATTCCTTTGTTTGTTTGAGTGATTTGTAGACCCAAGAAGAAATTTATTTTCCCAAACGTGGACATCTCAAATTCACTTTTCATTTGATTTGCAAAAGTCTTGCACATACTATCTCTTCCTCTAAAAATGATATCATCAACAAATACTTCAACAATCAAGATATTTTCATGATAAATTTTGAAGTACAAATTACTGTCAGCAGAACCTTTGTTGAAACCAATCTTCAAAAGATGCTTATCCAATCTTTCATACTAGGCTCTTGGGGCTTGCTTCAGTCCATACAGAGATTTCTTCAACTTGTAGACCATATCACCATGATCAGACAATTAAAATCCATCCGGTTGCTCAATGCATACTTCTTCTTCCAAGTCACCATTCAGGAAGCCAGATTTGACATCCATCTGATATACTTTGAAATCCTTGAAGGAAGAAAAAGCAAGAAATATTCTAACTACTTCAATTCTTGCCACCAAAGCAAAGGTTTCTTCAAAATCAACTCCTTCTACTTGGGAGTAACCCTTGCAGAACAATCTGGCTTTGTTTCTAACTACTTCACCATCTTCATTCAGTTTGTTCCGGAAGACCCATTTGGTTCCAATCACATTCTTGTTTTTAGGTCTAGGAGCATGATCCCAACTGTGATTTTTCTCAATTTGCATCAGCTCTTCCTCCATTGCTTTAGTCCAATTTTCATCATTGCAAGCTTCATTCACTGTCTTAGGTTCAATCTTTGAAATCAGACAATACTCTTCTAAATCTTGAGAAATCCTTCTTCTTGTTTGCACACCTTTGCTTTTATCACCTATGATCTAATCTTCAGAGTGATTCAGTCTTACATACCTGGGAACATTGGGAGTTTCTTGCACTTCTGATTCTTGAACAGGTTCATTCAAACTTATCTCTTCTTCCTGATTTACTAGATCAGTCTGAATCTAAATTTCAAAGGGAGCTTGAACATATTGAACAAAAACATCATTTTGATCATCTTCATCATATTCATAAAACCTTGAGGGTTTTTCAACACATTCATCAACCTTCACATTTGTACTTTCAACAATCTTCCTTAATCTCTTGTTATAACACCGGTATGCTTTGCTTTGAGTAGAATAACCCAAGAATATTCCTTCATCACCTCTAGCATCAAATTTTCCTAGATCTTCATCTCTTTTAATGTAACATTTGCTACCAAAGACTCTGAGATACCTCACAGTGGGAGTGATGCCAAACCAAAGCTCATAAGGAGTCTTACTAGTATTGCTTCTAATTTGTACTCAATTGAGAGTATAGACTGCAGTGCTTACTGCTTCTCTCCAATAGATCTGAGGAACATTTGCTTCCATCATCATGGTTCTAGATGCTTCCTAGATGGTCTGGTTCTTTCTCTCCACTACTCCATTCTACTGTGGAGTCCTAGGAGCAAACAACTGTCTTTTTATTCTATGAACTCACTGGATGTGAATTCTCCACCTCTATCAGACCTCAGACATTTTAATTTTAATCCTGTTTCATTCTCTACCATAGCTTTGAATATTTTGAATTTCTCAAGAGCTTCTAATTTTTCTTTTAGAAAAGTCACCCACATCATCTGGGAATGGTCATCAATTAATAACATGAAGTATCTATCACCTTGGACACTCCTGATTCTTGCCGGACCACACAGATCAGTATGAACTAAGTCCAATAATCCGGTAGAATATTGTTCCTTGATTTTGAATGAGACTCTGCTTTGTTTGCCCAACTGACATTCCTTGCACAAACTATTGGTAGGCTTTACCAATCTTGGAAGATCTCTTACAGCCTGAGTGTTGCCTATCTTGATGATATTATCAAAATTCACATGACACATTCTCCTATGCCACAACCAACCCTGATCAATTTGAACAAATAAGCAACTTTGACCAATACCAACCAAGTGGAAGATGTTACCTTTAGTTTGAGTACCAGATGCAATCTCTATTTTGGAACTTTCAAAGATCTTGCATTTCCCATTTTTGAATCAGAGATCGTAGCCTTTGTCCACCAACTATCCAACACTGAGAAGATTGTGCTTCAGGCCTTGAACATACAGTACATTACTGGTTTTGTTCTTTCCATCAAAAGAAATAGTTCCTCTACCCTTGATTCTGACAGCAGAATTATCACAAATTTTACCACTTCTCTTTCATACCTTTCCAAATCTATGAATTTATTTTTGTCACCTGTCATATGGTGAGAGCATCCACTGTCAATGACCCAATCATCCTTTTCCTCAACTTGGGCAGCCGGAGCTCTTTCTACAATTTTATGATTGACAAATTCAGAGGGCATTGGATCTTCTTCCTTGATGGCAATAAACACCCAGTCACTTCCGAATTTGTTTCCTATCTCTGATTCATCATCTTCATGAACATAGTAACAATTCTTCTAGAACCTTGATCTATTAGGATTTGGCCTTAAAAATCTTTCTGGACACCTTGAGGCAAAATGACCAATCTTATTGCAATTAAAACATTTAAAAGGCAATTTCCCTTCATACTTATCGGATCCTCTTGGCAGCCTTTTTGCAATAAGGGCTTCAAGTTGAGCATCTTCTGCTTCATCTTCTTCCACGTCTTTTCTTGCTTTCTCATACCATGATAGTTTCTTTGAGGAGTTCTCTCCTAGATCAAACTTTTGTTTTCCTTTAACAGAGGCACTAGCTTTGAATGTAGATTCAGTCTTGGGGGGGCATCTACAAACTCAATCAATTCAAATGCAGCCAATTTACCAACCAATTGATCTCTTGTGATACCTGAAATAGATTTGAATTCTTCAATAGCAGCAACCTTGTACTTGTAAGAATCAGGAAGGGATCTGAGAACTTTGCCAACAATCTCATCTTCATCCAATACTCCACCAGCACATCCAATGCCACAAACAAGCTCATTTACTCTTGGCATAAATGTAGTGATATTTTCATCTTCTCTCATCTTCAGATTTTTGAATTTTCCTTTCAGACTCTGTAGCTTGGCACATTTGACATACTTGTCTCCTTCATGCAAAAGTTCCAATTATTCCCAAATATCAAAAGCAGTTTGTAGGTCAACAACATTTGTCAGCTCTGAATCAGACAAGGCACTTAGAAGAGCTTCTTTAGTCTGTAGATTGTTTTTGGCATCTGTGATTTCATCTACGGATTTCAAACCATTTTGTGGAGGAGTATACTTCTTTGAGGGCATGGTCCAATAATGTATTCCCATACATTGCAAGTGACATTGCATGCAACTTTTCCAAAGAGTAAAATTGGTTCTATCAAACTTCAGACTATCCTTCTTGTAGGATGACATCCTGGATCTCCTCAAACAGTTAAGCTCTTTTAAAGGAACTTAGCTCTGATACTAATTGTTAGATTTTGGGCAAACAACTAAGAGGGGGGGTGAATCAGTTGTCCAAAACTTTATTTCAATTAAACACTTAAATCCACTTTGTAATTCAGCAGCATAATAATAAATCAATTATGGAAATATAATGCATTAAATCAAGAGCTGAAACACATTAACACACAAGACACCAAGATTTTGACGTGGAAAACCTAGTTAAGGGAAAAACCACGGGGTGATTAACCCAAGATTGTATTCTCTGTTAGAAGAATAGAAAGAATAAAATGGCACATGCCAATTAGGGCTCAATGCCCAAGCACACTGCTCACAAGAGGCTCACTGCCTACGGGAGACACACTGTCTACAGAATAATAAGTATTGCATACTTGAACTGAAGAATAGCATCTTCACCATGCTTGAGTTAGTTCCATTTAAGCCCAATACTTTTGCTCTGTCTTTCGCTCTCCTCCTCCCTACCACACTTTCATTTCCACACGACACATTTGAAATGACTTTGCAACTCCTTATTTATACAAGACATCGACTTAGGGATAATCATCCAAGTCGGCATACATTACAGAGCAAATACATAAATACAACATGACTAATTACAAAAAGACTTCATGCAGAACAACACACTATCGGCCACATAGATGTAAGACTTCAATCTTCATCTAGGAACATGCCAATCCTCACATAACATCTTCAAGATCATCTGCAGGGTGTGTAACTCATCCGGTCAGCCAGAGGTAGGAAGAACATCATCATCCAGAAGTTATTCTTCAATAGTGAGCTCAAACTCCAATGAGGACTACCAACATAAACTAGACACGATCCAAAGACCTCCACAAGCTTGTCTGAATCACCAAGAACGTCCACACTACATCTACTTACTGAAATCCTTATCTCCTTCATCTGGAACCTCAAGAACATAGTCTGTCATCTCTGTCATCTCTGTCACAATGGAATTGATGCTTGCGGACCTCCAGATCATGAACCAATTGATTTGTCACTTCACAAGGACTTCCTAAACACTCCACCAAATCCATAGAATAGGATATTGCATTTCTGGATCTCGCTGGACCTATCTGTATCACTCTGTCACTTTTGAACACCTGCCAGAACCAGTTTTACTTAAGTGGCCATAACTTCTTCAGATCTTCACATGAACCTCTAAAATCTTTGTTGGATCATCTCAAGACACATATCTACAAACCCTTTGAAGCGCATCCTTTGATCTTCATCTTAACTGGGATCTTTACCTCACTGTCTTCACCGTTCTTCTCTATTCCTGATTAGGACTAATTTTATCAATAACCTCAACACACAGTTCATCTAATCCTTATCATTAATGCAATAGGAGTATGTTGACATCAATGACAACACTGGTTAGGCCCATACTTGCAATAGTATCCATGGTCTCCCAAGAAGAATGTTATACGCTAGTTCCATATCTAGGACTTGGCAAGCTACATCTTTTACTACAGGTCCCACTTTGATTGGTAAACTAATGATTCCCTTGGACATTCTCTCCTCCTCATCATAAGTTTGTATGAGGAAAAATTGATTAAATCAAAACTAATAAAACCAAAAACCAATCACATAAAGTGAACCAATCTAAGTAAAAGCCAATATCATCAAATCATAGAAAAATGAAATCTCTTACCAAAATCTGTATTGTTCCCTTTGGAGAAGTGTAGATTGCTCAATGAAGTTGTGAAACCATGGCTGCAACAAGCAAGTAGTGTGCTCAAGAGATCAATGTTAAGAGTTCGTGAGGTTGCTCAATCGACACATTTGTATGCTCAAAGCACTGTTAAGTATGCCTGAGAATAAGATTGAAAAGAGAGACTCAATGAAGGAGATGAGGGGGGTTTATATAGGTTTCAAACATGATCGATCAATGGTCCAGATAATTGAAAAGAATCAACGGAGGAGAACAATTGAGGAACGTGCAACAAATAAGAAGAAGACAAGTGTCTTGCTTTCTTTTGCATGAGAGGAGTTATCAAGAATAGAAGAATGAGTTAAAACAATTAATAGAATGTAATGGTCAGTTAAGTGATTTAAAACAAGAAGAAGAGATTTGCATGAGAATAAGAAGATATTTTGCTTTATTAAATATTAGAAATATTTAATTGCATGAGTAAGAAAGCTTGAGTTATTTTAGAGATAACTCAAATTTAGAAGAAAAAGCAATTTAAATAAATAATTGATTTATTTAAATCTAGAGAAGATATTATTGGAAGAAATAATTAAATAATTAGAATTATTTAATTTAGAAGATTTGAAAGCAAATTAAATAAATAAATTTATTTAATTGTTGTGCATGATTTTGAAAGAATGATTTTGATTTAATTAAATAATTTAAGAATTATTTAATTGTAGATAAGAGGGAATTTATTGAATTAATTAAATAATTAGGTTTATTTAATTAATGTGGATGTGAATTTTGGAAGGTGACAATGATCTAATTAAATAATTAAAATTATTTAATTGTGGAAGAATAATAGAGGAATTTGATTTAATTAATTAAATAAAGAGGATTTATTTAATTAATGTCGTAATTTTGTGATTTAGAAGAATTTGGTAAAATTAATTAAATAATTAGATTATTTAATTAATGTGTGAAATGTAGGTGATTTGACAGATTAGACGAAATGCAAGTAGTGTGACGACTTGGTCATTTAGGGTGTCTACATTTTTCCCCTCTTTGGTGCAATGCAGTTTATAGCATTGCATCAAAGAAATCGATTGTTGAAAACATGATACAATTTTTTATGCCCCAGTGTAGCTAGTTGCCCCAGCATATGCCCCCTCAAGCGGGAAGGCAGGGAAGCGACAAAGGAACGGTGTTGACACTCGACTAGACGAGTGCACGACAAAGTAGGAGGAAAAGCAGAATGGGTTGGGAAGTAAAGCAAAATGAGGGAGGGATGCTATAAATAGGACCCATGGGGACCACAATCCTCATTTGCACCCTAAGAGCTTCTAAATTTAGAGAGTAGAGCCTCCAAACTTAGGTTGAGTGGAAAGAGCAGACATCATGTAGAGATGTCGATTCTAGCGCACAGGCATCGGGCGGAGTTAGTGCGGACATACAGGACGCTAGCAGGAGCTCCAGTAGTGGTAAGTGTTCAAAAACCTCACTTGAATTTGTCATTTTAGGGTAGATTAGGGCTAGGTCTAGGTAGGGTTTTCAAGCCAGCCAAAAGCGCTTTAGGCTAGAATAGTTGCTATTGGTAGTCAGTTAGGGCACTTTTGGCGTGCCGCATCACGTCTAGTAGGAAGGTTCAGCGCGGTTGGTAAAATCAATGCGCTTTTGGTTTCTAGGCTCCATGCCATAGTGTGTTTGGTTGGAAGCCGCAGCGCTTCTAGTTAGAAAGTGCAGCGTGGTTGGTGTGGAAGTAAGGCGTAGTTGGGAGGGTTAGAAAAAAATAGGTCGTAGTTGGTAGGACAGTTAGGTACTTTTGGTAGCAGAGTGAGGCGCGCTTGTAAATCAAGTCACGGTTGGTAGAAGAGAGCTTAGCGCTACTGCTTAGGCACTAAGGCACTTTTGGCAGAACAGGACAGCGCCTCTGTGTGAAACAAAGCACTTTTGGTTGGCTGAGAAGAGGAATCTAGTCAAGGTTGACCAAAGGGTTGACTACTGTAGCTAAAAAGGGGTTGGATAGAATAGAAGCAGATAGGCGTTGGGGGATATGATAAAGAAGAACTGATAAGTGGTTTGTTGTGGATGCAAAGGATTATGCTGCCACTAATGTCGCGGGAGCGACACCACCCGATAGCACATGAGGTTGTACAGCTGACGTGGGAGGAGGACGCGTTCCTAGAGCATGCAGGTTTATGGCATGTCGTGCATTTGACACACATTAGGGTGAATCTCACCCTAGTGACAGCAATTGTGGAGAGATTTCATAGTGAGACAAGCTCGTTTCACTTTCTGACAGGGGAGGCGACAGTGACTTTGGAGGATGTGTATCGCATCCTGAGGATTCGGATTGATGGGGAGAGAGTGGACTTTAACCTGGCACGGGGAGAGGCAGGCATGGTAGAGGTATTCTGCACAGATGACCTCAGGATAGACGATGGAGAGATTTGATGGGCAAATGTCCCAAGACTCTGTGACATGATCAGGTGGATAGTGTCCTCATTGATAGGCGGCTTCCTCTGCCCCGACAGGAGATCTAGAGGATTATCAGTGGGCTAGGGCATTGTGTTATTAGGGATGTTCACACACAGCATTCAATATGCATGGGGCCCTTGTGTGCTAGGGCAGTTGTACCAAGACATGCACCACTGCATGTACAGGAGAGGCAGGAGTCTCTCAGCAGGGGTGACCTTGCTACAGGTGTGGGCGTGGGAGCATATCCTAGTGATCCAACCTATGACATAGCGCCAGCGGGCCAGGGGGGACCCATACGCATTTTTGTATGAGGGAGTGATTACACACAGGAGACTAGGATCTATTAGCCATTGGAGGTGGCAGATCGACGAGATGGACCTTTTTGTGTGGAGGCCATGGTTACTTTGTGAGGAGTGGGAGGATGAGCACGAGTAGCTGATGTACTGTAGACAGGCTCGGTATCTATTCAGGAGATGGACAGACGCAATAGAGAGGTACCTACCAGAGCGGGTACTCAAGCAGTTTGGGTTACCACAGGGACTACTAGTGGGGGAGGCGACGCATGCCAGGACGCGAAGGGAGGTTGGAGATTGGGACGTAGAGATTCCAATGGCTACAGCATTGGCAGAGGTACGGGGACTTGTCCCCGTGAGATGGGATTGGGATACAGGACTGGTCGATCCAGGGACACTGCCTGAGTACGATAGATACTGGCAAACACACAGGCCAGTGCGGTTGATGACACCAGGGGTGGCAGGGGCAGTGGGGGAGGTACTAGTCCCCGGTGTAGAGGCTAGGATCAAATGCCAGGCTAGAGCGGCCAGACAGCATGCAGTGGGAGAACCAGCAGGTAGACGTAGAGATGGCAGAGGAGGAGGAGCCAGTGGTAGAGACAGATTTGGAGAGAGTTGAGCATTTATTACAGGAGGAGACAGCTCAGAGGACTCGATTAGAGCTCTAGATGGTGCGGCTGAGGAGAGACAGGGATGCAGCTAGGGTGGAGGCAAGACGGGTCGAGGCCCTAGCACAGGTGCAAACACAGGTGGTAGTAGCAGCACAGACATCCCTGGCACACTTACAGGCAGGCATGCAGGCACAGGTATAGGCCCAGCTGCAAGCATAGGTACAGGCCACGGTGCAAGTAGCACTACAGGCCCAGGCACAAGCAGTACCCTCACAGCTGCGACTGACAGCAGAGGCCACACTTCACAGAGTTAGACGGGAGAGAGATGAGGCACGCCGTGCACTGGGTGCTAATCAAAGGACCTTGTACAATAAGCTCATCCGGGTGCAGGGAGAGCTAGTATCAGCAGGCAAAGAGGCTAAGTATTACAGGGGTCTCTACGCGAGTGCAGTGCCAGCTGCACAACGAGAGCTGAGCTATCGAGAGAGGAGTAGGTCTAGAGCATCTGGGTCCCACAGGACAAGATAGTCACTGTCCTCAGTTAGAGGACTAGTCACAATGCCAGGGGGAGGAGGACCAGCAGGGGGACCATCTAGGGGACCTGCACTGAGTACAGGTGGAGGACAGGGGCCACAGTAGGAGGGTAGCTCTACCCGCTAGGGCATGCACATGTATATTGTATCATATTTGTACCATACTTGTATCATGATGGACACTTGTACATTGTACCATTTGTATCATTTTGGACAGATGCCTGCGTGCATCCTGATGTATATTTTGTAGGCTCTTGATAGCCTTGATGTACTAGATTGATGTAGACACAGACATTTTGTATTATGATGACCTTTATATGAGATATATGATGATCTATTCGGCTCATTGTTGTTCATGCTTTTGTGTGTGCATTCCTTGATGTCATGGATGTGATGATATGTATGTATGATTATGGATTCATGTGATGACATATGTTGCTTATATGATGCTTATAGATGTATGATGATATAGATGTGATGACTAGTGATATCTGACATGTGGGTTTTGCAGATATGCACCAGAGAGAAGAACAGGAGGAGATGGGAGACAGAGACTGTTGATCGATCACTACAATGAAAACAATATAAAGGTTGTGGGAATGGATGAATGAGATTGTTGCAATGGTTTCACATTTGTATATAAAGAGCAATCCTTATTTTTGATATAGCACATGGATAGTTTTCCACCAAGGTATAAAAGACCAAGGTGCAGCAATATCCGAGTGCGTGGACGTTGACTCTACAAGCAAGCGGTTTGAACTTAGATCCTTTAGACATAATATAAACTTGTTGGAACATGTGAATGAGCCATAGTCTTGAACATAAAATAAACTTCAATACATGTAAATGCAAGAAGAAATATTAATATGTAAGACTGCTAGGTCGTAACACACACAAGATAAATAGAATGTTAAGAAAGATACTAAAGATCATTCCTCAAACACGGCACACAAAAAGCAATGACTATGCCCCCAATCCGTACTGCCTCGCAACATACCAAGATTATAGATGAATCAAGGTAGATTTGAATAGGTAATAGAAAAAGGAACAAAAAGATAAACCAAAAAGTAAATTGACTGACTTACAAAGAAAATATACAGCCAACATATTCTCTTGCCAAAGAGGTTGCTCAGGATAGATTGGATAGGAAAGATAACAGCCTTATCGTAGGAACGATGTGTCCATTAAAGGGGGCTATCTACCTAAAAGACAATGTCTCGCTACATGAAATGCCACATGTTGTAGGAGACACATGTGTTGGTCTCGACAATGGAACACTGCGCAAAAGACAAGCCTGTGGATCTGGTACTTTGGTTAAGTGGTACTTAGCTGATGTTGGCAATCGGTATGTAGGATAGTAGATGACTCTGGAAGGAAGCTACTTTGCTTCAAGTTTGTTAAGGACTTTTGCTTTGAAAGGATGTGCTAGCTTGCTACTTGAGTTAGTTAAGTCGAGGTGAAATGGATTTTGATAAATGGAAGACCAGAAAGGTGACAGTGCTAATGAATTGGGGTGGGTGGAGAATGATGGATCATGTGTACCTGAGTATTGGATACATCCTTCATACTCTAGACTGCCTACATACCCTGTATCCACGGGATCAAGGCACATTACGATGAAAGATGAAAATGATAAATATGTAGTTCTAGATAGAGTGATGAGATGGGTCAAGGTGGAAGGGGGAGATCTTATGTACCTGAGTACTGGAAACTTCCTTCGTATTCTAGACTGCCTACATACCCATATCCATGGGATCAAGGTACCTTAAGATTGAGAAGATGATAATATGTAGTTTTTCTTGGTGTGATGATGTGGGAAAAGTGTTGAGAAGATAACAGCCTTATCGTAGGAGCGATGTGTCCATTAAAGGGTGTTACCTGTGAACAATGAGAAAGAGATTGAAGTGTGCGTTGCAAACCACGAACAAGGAACCAATCCTAGACCTAAGTTAAGGAAAGAATTGCCCCCATTCTGGTAGAGGAAACTGTATGGGTGACTGCCGAAGAAGACACAGAAAGCTTTGACCTAGGACAAGACAGTGTTAACTGTAGACACAAATCAAGACATGGGGAGACGATGATGGACATTGACAAATTTCCAAGCTATACTAGATAGGGAGATGGAAATGCAAACAAGGTCAATGGTTTTATTACGGATAGATGGAAAGGCGTGCTTTGCGCACTGGACATGGAGTGGATAGGACTCGATAGATGATGGATGCTGACTCTACACATAGTGCTTGTTTGCCAGGTTTTCACTATGGTACTTATCCAAGGTGCCTGTTTGCCAGGTTTTCACCAGAGGACGAATTTTTTGGATTTTTTTATTTTTTTTATTTTATTTGGAATACTCTGAGGATCAAGCATAGAACTTCTTGAGATGGACACTGTTAAGTGGCTCATCTAGAGGAATGCCGTCAAGTGTAGCTAAAGTATAAGCTCCTGATCCATATGTTGTTGTCACAATAAAGGGGCCTAACCAGTTAGGCTCAAACTTGCCCTTCTTTTCTTGATCTACTTGATTTCTCTGATTCTCTTTAAGTACAAGATCACCAACTTGAAACCATCTTTCTTTGATCTTTTTGTTGTAATTACACCTAAGGCAGTTTTGATAGACATGGAGATGGTTAAGTGCAGCATAGCACCTTTCATCTAGTAGTTCAAGCTCAGCTAATCTGGAAGTGCGATACTCCTTTCTGCCGATCAGGTCCTGCATGGATACTCTGAGGGATGGGATCTTAGCCTCTATAGGTAGGATGGCTTCAGAGCCATAGACCAAGGCATAGGGTGTGGCACCAGTTGGTGTTCTGATACTAGTGTGGTAGGCCCATAGGGCGGGATTGAGTTGCAAGTGCCAATCATGACCAGCTTCATTGACTGTTTTCTTGAGGATTTTGAGAATGGTTTTATTGGAAGCCTAAGCTTGGCCGTTACTCTGCGGATAGTAGGGAGTTGAAAAGTGATGTTGGATATTGTATTATGTGCACAAGGCACAAACATCTTGATTCTTGAATGGTCTCCCATTATCACTAACAATGGCTTGGGGAATACCATACTAGCATATGAGGTAGTTTAGGATAAACTTGGCTATCTGCTTACCGGTGATATAGGTCATAGGAATGGCTTCCACCCACTTCGTGAAATACTCAGTGGCAGTAATGATAAACTTGTGGCCATTGGAGGAGGAAGGGTGGATTTGTCCTATGAGGTCGAGACCCCATTGAAAAAAAGGCCATGGAGTTGTCACAGGTTGTAATTCATGAGCTGGTGCATGAATCAAATCTCCATGCTGTTGGCATTGTAGACACTTCTTAACAAACTGTGCAGCATCTTGCTCTATTGTAGGCCAGTAATAACCTATTCTGAGTATCTTCTTAGTAAGATTAGGACTGGTAGAATGTGCACCACCGACACCTTCGTGTATGTCTCATAAGGTAGCTTCGGCTTCTTCCGCGTTAAGACATCATAAGAGGATACCATTGAGACTCCAGTGATATAGTGTATCACCCAGAATGATGTAACGGGAGGATTGATAGATAAAGGTTTTGCATTGGGTGGATGATAGGTCAGGGGGAAAGGTTTTGTTCTTGAGTTATTCATAGATATCTTCGTACCATGGGGAATTGGGACCAACAATTTCGTAGATGATTTCAGTAATAGGAACATCAACAACTAGTATCAACAATTGCTCGATCAAAAATTCACACTTCTGTGTATTTGCAGGCATGTCAATCAGTGACCCTACAGAAGCCATAGAATCGACAACTTTGTTATGCTCTCTTGGAATTTGCTCAAATGTGATTCTAGAAAAATGTGGTTTGTAGGCATCCACTAGTTGCTTGTAGGGGACCAACTTTACATCTTTTGTTTGGTACTCATCTGTGACTTGGTGAATGACTAACTGTGAGTCTCCATATACTTGTAATTCTATGATGTCCCATTGAACTTCTGTATTGAGACCTGTGAGGAGTGCTTCATACTCAGCTATGTTGTTGGTGCAAGGGAATGCAAGCCGATATGACTTTGGAATGTAGTCATTTTGAGGTGTGATGAAAAAGATGCCGGCCCCTGATCCATGCTGTGTGTAGGAACCATCAAAGTACAACTTCCACATTATTGAGTTGGAAAGAGTGAAGAGATTTTCATCTGGAAAGTCTACTACCATCAGGTGTGTATCTTGCATGGGTGCTTCTGCTAGTTGATCTGCTAGAGCTTGTCCTTTGATTGCTTTACGATCCACATACTCAATGTCGAATTCACTAAGGATCATGACCCATTTAGCTAGTCTGCCTGTAAGAGCTGCTTTTGCTAGTAGATACTTTAAGGGATCAATTTTAGCTATAAGAATTGTGTGTTGGTTCAACATGTAATGCCGCAACTTTTGGGAGGCAAACACTACTGCTAAACAAGCTTTTTTCATCAGTGAATAATTGAGTTCATATCCCACCAAGGTTCTACTGATATAGTAAATTGCATGCTCTTTTCCTGTTTCATCATGTTGTGCTAGCAAGGCTCCTAGGTCCGAAGTTGTAGTTGAGATGTATAATATCAAAGGTTTATCAGCAACTGGTGGAACCAATACAGGAGGTGTAGCTAGATACTCTTTGAGCTGATCAAATGTTGCTTGACACTTATAATTCCATTGAAATGAGACATCCTTTCAGAACAAGTGTTGAAATGGTTGACATTTATTTGCTAACTATGAGATAAAACGCCTGATGGATTGCAACCTTCCTTGAAGGCTCCTTAATGCTTTAAGGTTCTTTGGTGGAGGCATCTCTACTATAGCCTTTACTTTTGCAGGATCTACTTCGATACCTCGACAAGATACAATGTATCCCAATAGCTTCCCTGATGTCACACCGAAGACACACTTCTTTGGATTGAGGCGCACTTGATATTTCTCGAGCCTGTCAAAGATCTGCCCGAGAACTTGTATGTGATCTGCCCTAGAAGATTTAGCTAGTATGTCATCCACATAGTCCTCCATGATATGATGAAAGAGGTCGTGGAATATCATTGTCATTGCTCTTTGATAGGTTGCTCCTGTGTTCTTTAGACCAAACAGAATGACACATCAACAATAGTTACCCCACAGACAAGTAAAGGTTGTTTTATGCTAATCTTCCTCTGCTATCCTTATCTGATTGTAGCCAGAGAATCCGTCCATGAGGGAAAGCATCTCATGACCTGCTGTCAAGTCTACTATAATGTCAATGTTCAGTAGTGGGAAGTCGTCTTTGGGACATGCTTTGTTTAGATCTCTAAAATCATTACACATGCAAATGCGCCCATTGGGTTAGACACAGGTATAATGTTTGAAACCCAATCTGAATAGTCAATAAGTCATATGAACTTTGCATCTAACAACTTCTGTATTTCCACTTTTACTAAGAAAACTATTTGTGGGTGCATCTTCCTCAACTTTTGCTTGACTGGTTTAACTTTTGGATCAACAGTGAGATAGTGAACAACTAGCTTAGGGTCTAACCTTGGCATATTAGCATAGGTCCACGCAAAGTTGATGGTTCTCTGTAAGAAGAATGTGTTAAGATTCCTGTGCTCTGTTTCTGATAATGATGTTGCTAGGAATGTGGTCTTTGGATTTTGTTATGTACCATGGTTTATCTCTGTAGAATCTTCTACTAGGAGAGCTGACTTCTCTTGATACTTAGATGGTAGGGGAAGGTCAAATCCTCCATCCTCAGGTGCCACAGTTAGGTTTTCACCTTTGGATACGTCCTTTTTTTTACTATTTTGTGATCAGGAGGTGCCACAGTGTGGTTTTCACCTAGAGATCCCTCTTTATTTTTACTTTTGCGACTGGAGGATTTGGCATTCTCACCAAAATAAGCTGTTGGCTCTAGTTCCATGACAAAACCTACTTTATGATCACCAAGGGGGATACCTTCCCGAAGTCCCATGAACTCAGGTAAAGCTTTGTCATTCTGAAATACATCTATAACGGGGGACCCTTGTTGGTCCCAATCGATAAGTTCAGGGTAGACAAGTGTTACGTTTTGGGTGCTGGTGGTGGAGGTTAAGGATACGGAGGATAGCGTAAAAATGGAGGATTCTACGAATAGGTTGATCATGTGGAGGGAAGAGTCATCGATGATATCCTCTATAGAAGTCGAATCAGTGGGAAAAGTGTCAGCTACCTTCTTACCAAATCCTAATCCCTTCTTGTCTAGTTTCTTTGTCACAACAATGGGTATCATAGTTCCTTGATTCTGTTTCCCAAGGCCACCTTTGCCTTTATAGCCCATGTTTTTTACTATTCTTAAGCCATTGCCGTATTGCTTGACTGGTATTGTGACTGGTTCTTTCTCCTTATAGAGCCAAGAAGAAATATCCTTAATAGTTTCCTCTTCCAATAACTGTCCCTGTTGGAATTGGGTTAGGAATCCTGGGGAATGAATAGCTACTTTTTTGGTTACTTTGGCAATGGGTGGTTTGCCGTAAGATTTTGGAGATAAAGGCATCCGCCCTACACAACAAGATTTTGAGATATCATAAGATCCAAAGCCTATATCACGGATGTGAGCCTTGATCGCAGGTAGAGGATTTGGGTTACTTGTAGAGGCTTGCGTCAGAGTTTCAGGATCAACATATAGTGGGGATTCAAGGGCTTTTTCATTGTTAGGCACCTGGTTGCAATTCTTATAACTACCTTGCAAGACACAGCAGAATTCAAAAGGATTGGGGTCTCCTGGGATAGTGATCTCCATACCATTGTATGGGAACTTTAGAGATTGATGATACGTGGAGGGAACAGCTTTCATTGCATGGATCCAAGGGCAGCCTAGGATAATGTTGTAAGGTAGTTCAATATCAAGGACTTGACACCTGGTTTCAAGCATGATAGGGCCCAGTTGTATAGGCAAGTGGATAACACCTTCTAAACGGCATTCTGCATCATCATATCCCTTGATTGTAATACTTTGATCATTGTTGACATGATCCTCAGAGTATCCCAATTCCTTAAGTAACTTTAAAGAATAGATGTTGAGACCAGCACCACCATCTATGAGTATACGTTTGATTTTACGCTTATGGATGAGAACCTCAATATGAAGGGCATCATTGTGACACAGATCATGGGATGGGAGATCTTTCTCTGAGAAGACAACATTGTAGGGTGAAGCAATGTTACCTACTATAGCTTGGAAATCTGCGACTGCTATGTTGTTGGGAACTGAAAACTCTTGGAGGGCTTTTTCTAGCACTACTCTATGTGCAGGTGATGACCGTAGAAGGTCCAAAATAGAGATTTATGCTGGCATTTTCCCTAAATGTTCAACAAGATTATAATCAAATTGAGCCAAAAGACTGGGTGTAGGACCATGAATGGTGACATGACCACAGTGAGTTGTAATAGCGCAATCCGTAGATTTGCCTTTGATTGTGAGGGTAGACACTCGACTCTCTTCAAAATGACCTACAATGGAATTAAAGGAAGTGGAAGCATGATTGATACCTTTACCTCTATCCTAAGGAGGAGGTGGACCATGATGAGGGAATGGTTCCTTATACACATCGAGATCTTTTTTCATGTGTTGAACTGGTGATTCATTCTCAAAAGTGATTTGGTTGCCCTCGATGAGATTTTGGATTAGGTGCTTGAGCTTCATGCATGATGTGGTTCGATGCCCTTTGCTCCTATGGAATTCACAGTATTCATTTTCTCTATACCGTGTAGTTTTGTAAATAGGTTCACCATATGGGGGAGCATCTGGTAAGGTGATGAGTCCTTTCTTTAAGATCTGTTGTAGGACTGACTCTATAGGCACTCCCAAGGGAGTGAATTGACGTCGCGGTGGGTAATCTTGTTGATGTCACTCCTGTTGTCATTGTTGTTGATTTTGATATGGTTGCCACTATTGTTGTTGTTGAGGTGGAGCTTGACTTGGTTTGGAGAGCTACAGTAGTGTTTGCAATGTTTGGACATGCATAGAATTGACCACCCCATCGTTGACCATGTTTTTGTTCTTATTCCAAAACTTAGGTTTATCATTCGATTATTGATGAAGAGCGTTGTCTTTCATGTCTTTGAAGATTTTGACCACACCCTTAGCAATGAGGGCTTTTTCAATGTTGATTCCCTTGTATGTGATTTTGTCAAAGGTTGTAGCACTAAGAATTTGCAAATGGAAACCTAACTCTTGGTTGAGATTTTGCACAAATATGCTAACACGCTGTTTCTCTAGAATCTTGAAAGGGAATTTGCTAGCCATTTGTCTCCATCGTTGGAGGAAAGAAATGAAAGTTTCACCATTTTTTTGTTTATTGTTGCATAGATCGATCATGGAAATCTCATGCTCTGCATTGTAAGAAAAATGGGTGGCAAATTTCTCTGCTAGCTCATTGAAAGACTTGATACCTGTAGGTAAGTGTGAGAACCATTCTATAGCTTGACCTCCAAGACTGCGAGGAAAGAGACGCATAAGATACGTGTCGTTATGTGAGACCTCGAAGCAAGCAAGATAGAATTCCCTGAGATGATCTTTTGGGTCACCTTTTCCTTTGTATTTATTGAACTTGGGAATAGTGAAATTTTGAGGAAAAGGGATCATTGGTAATGACCAATCAAAAGGATAAGGACAAACTTCTTCTAAAAAGAAGGTCTTCTTGGTGTGGCCAAATGTAAGATCAAATAGTTGTTGTTGCACTTCCGCAATTTTTAACTCCATCGCTGTGGGAGGAGTTGGAATCATCCCCTGTTGTCCAAGAAGTGGTTGTTGATGCCCATATGGAAGATTGTAGTGTAAGCCATGAACATTGGTGTTATAAGAGTCGCAAGATTGGTTGGGGTCGTATGTGTTGTACGTTGGGTTGAGATTGGGTTGGAATTGGATGCTTTGATGAGGAGGAGGTGGGGGTGGTGCTAGGTAAGAATGTTGGCTTTGTGATGGTTGGAGAAAAGAATTGGGTGGAGGAAAGCTAAAGTGTGTTTGATTAGGTTGCGATGGCGGCACATAGCTTTGGGAAACTTGATGTTGGGAATGTTGAGGGTAGCTAGGCAATGTGTGAAAGAAATTTAGCGAGGATGAACGTAAGAGAGGAGGGACATAGGTAGAATTGATTTGCGATGGTTGAGGTTGATTGAGGATGAGAGTAGAAGAATTTTGTGGGGGGCGGTTGCATGACTCTAATTGGTTGAGAGACATGGAGGTTTGATGATATGGGAGGTGGTATGTGTTGAGACCCTTGTTGCATGGCTACATAGTTGTTCCCTGGATTGTAATTTGGTGGGAAACCTATTCGTGATGGGGTAACCAAGATTCCACTTTCGACTGGTGTGGGCACTTTAGGAGTTTGAGCTATGGTGGCTTGCTTAGCTAGCTCCGCTTGTCGTTGGATAGTTTCTTGTTGATTTTTGTAGATCTCCATAGGAGTCAGAAGCGGTGAAATGGTCCTCTTTCCTGTTGGGTTTTGAAAGAGGGGATTCTTATACTACGAACTTGGTTCCAGCAAAGGCATGGTCACTGTTGACATGGTTTGCACAGCTTGTATGGTTTCTTGGTTGTTGTTAGGCTCGCTAAGCGTGAATTGATCAAAACCTTTGGGTAATTTGGCTCCTTGCTCTACTAGTAAACGAAAGAAATGATCTTGGTTCTCACTAAGGATTTTGTCAAAGGCGGCCACGGCTCGAGGATCTTGTATAAACTCATCAAGATCTTGCTCATCTTCTTGAGAGGATTGACCTATTTCAAAGTGTCGCTCTTCTTGAGATGGGGCTAGATCTGCAGTATAGCCTTGTGGTACAAAATCTTGAGGCATGCCGGTAGTATAGTGAGGAATGCTTACCAAAGGGACCCCTTCTTCCTGAGATGGTACTTGATCAATAGTATACCCTTGTGGAACAAAATCCTAAGGCATACCGGTGGTATAGTGAGGTGTACTTACCAAAGGGACCCTACCCTCATGAGGAGTGCTAGGGTAGTCAAAGTACGATACGTTGGGAGAATTGGTAGATCTTTCCGCAGGTGTTCTAGGAGTAACCTTGGGAGTAATGTTGAGATGACCTAATTGCGGTGTGGGAGGAGGCGATTTGCACTTCCTAGGGACAACTTGCTTGGACTTCATAGTTTGTTGGAGGCTAGTGGTTACCATGGAATACACTAGGACAAAAGGTAATGCTAGGATTTAGCTTGGTGTTTTGAGAAAAAGACAAACTCTGATGCACAAGTAATTGGACCAAAGGTGCTATACTATTTGACCAAAGGCACAAGACTGTGCAACCAAAAGCGTGCTACTATTATACCAAAGGTGATGGACTGAGCTACCAAAGGTGAGGTACTGATATACCAAAGGCAAGCTACGGAGACCAAAAGTGAGCTATTGTACCACCAAGGGCGAGTTGTTGTAATACCAAAGGTGCTGAAGTAGTGTCTGATGCAAAAATTTTCTATTTCTAATTGGATTTGGTTGTTTTGGCAAGAGAAAACACAGCAAACAAAGTGGGCAACCAAAAAATAGGACTGACACAACAGATAGTGTATGTTTGAGGCTCACAAAAAGCCCAATGTTTCCACAGGTATGAGATAGTTGCAAACAAAATAATCAAGCACTTTTTATCCCTAGAGACAAGGTTTCATTGCAGTAGATCAACTCACAGCTTAATACTCTGTCGATAAAAATATCATTCCATAAAGGTGTCAGATATTTAGTATCTTTGCGAGAGATGATAGGTAGGGATATCTCACCCTCCCCTTAGAAAGATCAAGTAGGTCACAAGAGCTTTACTGCCAAGGGAATACTATCTCTTCTCAAGGGAGCCAATGGTGAGTGTCTTAAGGGCTTAAATCGATTCCCCTTGCACTGATGATTACCGCAATGTTCGAAGGTAGGTCGGGTAGTCACTAACTAAAATGGTTCTTAGTAACTTTGAGGGACCAACGCCTTATGAGCAATGCGACAAGCTACTAAAAGCTTTAACCAATCCTACTAAGAGTATCAAACACTTCGCTCAATGTGAAAATCATTTCCACAAAGAGCTAGTACACCTCTTTTCAGTTTGGCACCACAAGGTAAGGCTGACATCGGTTAGGACTTGGCTTTCACCTTGTCCCTCTTATATAGTGGTTCAAAGGAAAACTCTACTTAGGGTCATCCCTTTTGGATGAAGCGCAATCCAAAAGAAGGCCCTTCTAAAGGAAGTACTAAAATGTAAGAGCAAGCATGTCAAACTAAGGTTCAATTGTCCTGTTATAAGAAAAATAAGGTGCAACTAAATTAGGCACACACACGTTTGTAGTTGTCAATTGTCCCTTTATGAAATTGAAGTGTTTTGGCATTCATGTCCATTGTCCCTTAGACAATTGAGGTGTTTTCGTATACATGTCCATTGTCCCTTAAGAAAAGCAGTATGTTCGTAAGACTTAAATTGCCAAAATAATTTTTTTCAATTATCCTTTAAGAAGGCAATGTGTTTCTAAGACTTAGTGGGATAAATCAAGATTTGTTCAACACTCATCCTACATGAACATGTTAAAAACACCTATTTGCTCTGTGTGAGTAGTAAGAAACTGCAACAAGTCAGTTAGTTCCAAAAAAATTCACAAGTTAGCAAAAACAAATCAATTTGACCAAAAGCGAGCTACTGTTATACCGAAAGCACCTTACTGTGATACCAATAGCGATGTGTTGAAGACTAGAAGCATCGTAAAATACTACTAGAAGCACCGAACCTTATCCAGAAGAGTCGTACTGTGCTTTCGAATGTGTGATACTATAAAGCCAAATGCGCTGCATTGTCTCAGATAAAAAAAAAGTTAGCTTTTGTCAAAAATAACCATATCCAAATGGGATTTCATGATTGATCTACTCTTCTGAGAAGTAATATCTGATAGGTCTGTATCATGAAATCTAGAAAACTTAGGAGGTGTAGTAACACGATAGGTTAACTCAGATACCGAAGATACACCTAAATAAGTCAGCTTAGGAAGTATCAAAAAGAGGGTTGAAAGACAAATACAATAGCTTGTCAGACAAATCAAAAGATATGTAACGAATAAACCCTGAAAAAACACCAACCGAAGGCAGAAAACCTAATTAGCCACAAGCGCTTAACGATACTACTGGGAGCGCCGTGTTGTTTTACCAAAAGCGTCTCTCTGTGCTACCAGAAGCGCCGCAGTGCCCCTGAGGGCGCTGTACTGTGCCTCCAGGAGTGCTTAAGGATACTACCAAAAGTGCTTTTCTGTGTCTTTTGCACTGTACCGTATTGTAACTTCAAAAAGAATCAATTTCTCAAAGAAAAAGAGGGATTAGTGGGTCCCACCGGGTGTGCCAGAATGTGTATGAGAAAAAATTGATTAAATCAAAACTAATACAACCAAAAACCAATCACATAAAGTGAACCAATCTAAGTAAAAGCCAATATCATCAAATCACAGAAAAATGAAAGCTCTTACCAAAATCTATATTGTTCCCTTTGGAGAAGTGTAGATTGCTCAATGAAGTTGCGAAACCATGGCTGCAACAAGCAAGTAGTGTGCTCAAGAGATCAATGTTAAGAGACCGTGAGGTTGCTCAATTGACGCGTTTGTATGCTCAAAGCGCTGTTAAGTATGCCTGAGAATAAGATCAAAGAGAGAGACTCAATGAAGGAGATGAGGGGGTTTATATAGGTTTCAAACATAATCAATCAATGGTCCAAATAATTCAAAAGAATCAATGGAAGAGAACAGTTGAGGAACATGCAACGAATAAGAAGAAGACAAGTGTCTTGCTTTCTTTTGCATGAAAGGAGTTATCAAGAATAGAAGAATGAGTTAAAGCAATTAACAGAATGTAATGATCAGTTAAGTGATTTAAACAAGAAGAAGAGATTTGTATGAGAATAAGAAGATATTTTGCTTTATTAAATATTAGAAATATTTAATTGCATAAGCAAGAAAGCTTGAGTTATTTTAAAGATAACTCAAATTTAGAAGAAAAAGCAATTTAAATAAATAATTGATTTATTTAAATTTAGAGAAGATATTATTGGAAGAAATAATTAAATAATTAGAATTATTTAATTTAGAAGATTTGAAAGCAAATTAAATAAATAAATTGTTGTGCATGATTTTGAAAGAATGATTTTGGTTTAATTAAATAATTTAAGAATTATTTAATTGTAGATAAGAGGGAATTTGTTGAATTAATTAAATAATTAAGTTTATTTAATTAATGTGGATGTGAATTTTGGAAGGTGACAATGATCTAATTAAATAATTAAAATTATTTAATTGTGGAAGAATAATAGAGGAATTTGATTTAATTAATTAAATAAAGAGGATTTATTTAATTAATGTCACAATTTTGTGATTTAGAAAAATTTAGTGAAATTAATTAAATAATTAAATTATTTAATTAATGTGTGAAATGCAGGTGATTTGACAGATTAGATGAAATGCAAGTAGTGTGACGACTTGGTCATTTTAGGGTGTCTACAATAGGTTTTGATAGTGATTTTCTTTTTCAAATCTATAGCTTTCTCTGAAAACCCCAATGCAAGGATTAGCTTCAAGGTGCAAATATTCAAACCAGCTCCTCCATCGATTAGGACCCTCTTTATCTTGTGTTTGTGGATGAAGGCTTTGATATGAAGAGAGGCATTATGAGGTTGGGTGATTGATATATCATCCTTTTCAATGAATGATAGGGAGTGAGCTGAGGTAATGTGACCTACCATGGTTTGAAACTATTCTTCGGTGAGGTTCGTTGGGATGGAGGCTTCTGCTAAAGCTTTGTCAAGTATGGCCCTATGGGACGAGGACAGACGTAGAAGTTCCAGGATGGAGACATGTGCAGGTGTCTTATGTAGCTGATCCAAGATACTGTACTGATTAGCCAGAGGGGTGGAGGCTCCTCTAAGAGTGATTCTATTACTGCGTGTGGTAACATTGGAATCCAGATCTTTGTTTATAGTGATCACATTGATGTGTCAATCACTTTCTGAGATATGGTTAACAACATAGTCAAAGCTGACGTTTGTGTAATTCACGTTGTTATCTCCACTATTGTTTTGGTTGGAAGGTCCTCCCTACTCATAGTTGGGAAGAGGATCCTTGAATGCCTGATGATCATTGGTAGAGGTATGTCCATCAAGTGACACTTTGTTTTGTTCTATAAAATCTTGGATAGTGTGCTTGAGCTCAATGCAGTCGTTGGTTTTGTGCCCCCTATTTCGGTGGTACTCACAGAAATCGTTGTCATTCCACCAAAGAGGTTTGACTTTTGGCTCATATTCTCATGTTGTTGGAAGTGTTATGATCTTACTTATGATCAATTTTCATAGGGCAGTTTCCAATGATTCTCCCAAAGGTGTGAATTTTCTCCTAGGTTGAAAATTTGTGAACTATGATTCAATGTTTCTTGGTTTGTTTTGCAGGGGGTTGTTTTGAGGAGTTGATAAGTTGAAGATTGGTTGTTTTGGTGCCACATTCTTTGCATCTACCACCCCATCGTTCACAATGTTTTTGTTCTTTGTCCAGAATCTTGGTTTATCTATGTTGGTATTGGTTCTAAGAGTGTCCTTATATAGCTTTATTTGACCCTTTGTGATTAAAGATTTTTTGATGATTAGTCCCATCTCAATGACCTTACTAAAGGAAGTAGGACATTGGATTTGTATTTGATAGCTTAGGTCAGTTTGTAAGTTATGGACAAACATTTCTAGCATTTATTTTTCAAGCATTTGATGTGGGCACTTACTTGCCAACTATCTCCATCTTTGTAGGAAGGTGGCAAAAGATTCTCCACCTTTTTGCTTGGTGTTACAAAGATCTAAGATTGAGGTGTCATGCTCAATATTATAGGAGAAATGTGTGACAAATTTGTCCACAAGTTCGTTAAAGGTTCTAATGTCGGGTGGTAGTCTAGAAAACCACTCCATGGCTTGTCCTCCTAAACTTCTTGGAAACAGTGGCATAAGGTAAGTATCATTGTGTGCGACTTCAAGACAAGCAGTGTTGAATTCCCTAATGTGGTCCCTTGGATCACCCTTTCCTTGATATTTGTCAAATTTTGGCACCTCAAACTTAGAGGGGAAAGGTATCATGATCAAGGTTCTATCAAAAGGATATGGTGAAATATCCTATAGGGAGTAATGTTTAGTTGATGCTCCTGTTTGCATGTCTGTGAATTGTTGTTGTAAAGCTTGGATCTGTTGGGTCATCAAGCTTAAGGCATCCATAGAATCAATGGTTGCTTTGATTTTGTCTGCGGGTATTTCCTCGTGTGTGCTTCCCTCAGGGTTTCTTTCTTCCTCAGGTTCTTTTAGAGATTCTACGTTAAAATCTTTAGGGAGCTTGACTCCTAGTTGTGCAAGATGTAGAAAGAATTTGGTAGGGTCTTGGGAAAGTACCTTATCCATTATATGTTGAAATCTTCGGTCTTGCTATGTTTGGAGGACCTCTTCCATAGAGATTTCATCATCACTTTCATGAGAGGTTGGATTATTTTTCTTAGCCATTTCAATCTATTTTTGTTTTTGTGACCTCATTAAGACCATGCAAGGTGACTAGAGATGGAATGAAGTGAGTTGAACAAGAGGTGCTAGAAAGTGCCAAGATTTGAGCAAGGTTCTTCTTAGATCTAATTGGTGTCAAACAAGTTAGGTGAACAAAATGATAGTCAAAGTAAGGATGATAGAAATCTGTTTACTTGATGTGGACTAGTCTTGCACAAGCCACTAGTGGAGTTCCGAGAGAAAAGGATAAGTGATCCTTGATAGTGGAGACTCACTAGGTTTGTTTGAGGTTTGATGTGATCCAGAATAGGTTGGTTCTCACCTTGTTGGATTATGGAAGAATTTTGGGAGATTTTGGATGACATAGTGTGGGAAAAGCAGCTATGGTGTGAAAGAAGAGAGAAATGGTTGACTTGCATGATTCTAATCAGATTTTGGAACAATTGAGACAGGTTTGAAATAGTTTTTGAAAAGTTGAAAAAAAAATTCTCTTGGAAGGTACAAAATAGCTCTCTGTTTTGGATGCACAGTGGTAAATGCGTCGGAACAGAGTGCAAAAGTGCCACAGGTTGAAGCAAATGCACTACTCTGGTAATTTTCAAATGTACCACAACATAGTTCAAATGCACTTCAAGTCTAATCAAATACATCGTAGGTCGCAACAAATGTGTCGTTCTGGCTTTTAGTTTAAGTTTGTAGAGTTTTTGGCACATTTTTCAAAAAAATTCTGTTTCTGGTTGAAAACTCAGTCTTTTCTTGAATTTTGATTTTTTAATTATGGCCAAAGACATAGCAAGCGCATAAAAGTTTTCATGATTTTTATCTTTTGTTATTTTTTTTGTATTTTTGGACTTTTTGACACAAGAACAATCACAACCTAGGCTAGAAAGAATAGTATTTGTTAAATCTCCTAGCTATGCATATTCAAAGCGTGTAGCTCCAGGATCTAGTAGCACTAGCTTCTCTCCATGGAACTCACTTCTCACATATACAAGATCTAGGTTTCCTTAGGCTCGTACCCCCACCGAACCATAGGATTGTCCCTGCTACTCCTACTAAGAATCACATGAATCGGGGCCACTTCAAAGGCTCCACCTTTTGTGTCAATAAATAGGGGTTTTTGGTATACTAAACAAGTGGCTAAGTAGTTAAGGCAATCGTTCGAGTGGTTACACAGTGACAACACTACTCTCCATTATGGAGTCTCCCAGCCTCCAAGAGTTACACCTTAGAGGGTTTTGGGGGAGGTTGGCTATCGGTGTAACACAGCAACACTCATTACAGGGAGCTTTCGCCTCAACCACAGTTTATTTAAAGTGGATCGGTAGGGCTTGGCTTTAGCCTATTTCCACTCAGGGTCATTCCCACTTGGATAGGTGGGTATCAAAGGGCAAGCCCCTCTAAAGGTTATACATAGGGAATAACAAGTCTAGCATTCTGGTCACCCAGTAAAGGGGAAAGCATAAGCCTATTATCATTCAACAGTCACAGAAGACAGTGATTAATCCAAACCTATTAAAAGGAAAAAAACTAAATGTGCTATCTACTTGGGCACTCACGCATTTAATAACTTTGAAGTGTTTAAAAGATAGCAATGTTCTTTTCCATTTGTGAGATAGCAATGTACTAAACTAGGAAAGATAGCAATAATGCAAAGATAGCAGTGGTTCAGTTACTATCCTCCTAGTTAAAGACTACGTGAGATTTGCATGTATGCATTTTTTTTACTTTTTCCCCTAATTAATCTAAGATGGATTAATTAATGCAGCTAAATGATCTAACCAACTCCTAATCTTGCAAGACAAGCGTTAGCATTATTCAAAAAAATCACAAGAAATCCTAAACCATAATGAGAAATCAGATGCGCTGCTTAACAGTCTGAATGCATAGAAATAGAGAGTGTAAGTGCCGCTTTACAAATGCGCTAAGATAGATGTCAAAAGTGCAGGAAGAAAAGATAAATGTGTTAATTTAATAGATGCACCATGTAAATCTATGTAAGTGTCATGAGGTAGGGTGTATGCGTCAAGATTCTGCAGGTGCCAGAACTAGGAGTGTATGCGCTGTCTCAGAGGATGTATGTGCCATAACTATAAAAGTGCTGGAATAGTTCTTAGATGCACTAGCTTGGAAGATGTATGCACCAAAAGACTGTGTGCACTGAAATAGGGATCAAATGCACCTCGGGATTGATTAGATGTGCCGGATGAACCTGTCAGAAGCCTGTACGAAACTTGTACGGAACCTGTTACTAAGAAACTCAGATTTTTGGTTAGATTAGCGGCAAAGGCCCCATGGTGGGCGCCAGAAATGTGATGGGTAAAAGTGGGATGAATAAAACTAATTATAATAACCCAAAACACTAATGGAATGTGCATGCAAATAAGGAAGATTTAAAATGAGAGAGAGAGATACTCACAACCTTTTTACCTTGCGATTTCCATTGTTCACCTATTCTTTCTTGATCTTTTGGTGATGAAGATGGCCCTCAGGAAGCTTGATTCCTCGCTTCGATTCCTCAAGATGACAAGGAGAAATGGCTAGGATACTTGTTGTGTTGAAGATGAGCTTCAACACAATATGCAATGGAAGATAGATAGTATGGAAATGGGGGTGCCAATGGTGCACTATGGTTTCTGCAGCATAAGTTTACTCGAATGTTAGATATGAAATGAAGAGGAAAAGGGTTGTATTTATAGAGTTGTGTGAGAGAGGATCAACGGTGTAGAGGAAATAAGAAGATCAATGGAGGAGAATGTTCGAGAGAACATGCACGAATAGAAGAATGACATGTGTCATTCAAAAAGAAGCTTTGTTGAGTTAACTGCTTTCTTGATGAGGATGAGTTTTTTATTTCTTAAATTAGAATATATTTTTCTAATTTAAGAGATTTGTTGATATCTTTAAATCAGTTAATTCAATTTTTTCTTTTGTGTGACAAGAAGAATTTATTTTTAGAAGATTTGAAGATTTTTTTAGAAGATAAGAAAGCATAATTAAATAAATAAATTTTTTTAATTACTTGTACATGATTTTGGAAGAATAAATAAAATCTTTAATTATATTTTATTTTTGGAGATTTAATTTAAATAAATTTGCATTTTATTTAAATTTACAAGAATGAAAGATTTAATTAAATAATTAAAATTATTTAATTATTTAAAAGAATGAAGTTGATATTGAAGGAATTAATTAAATAAACGTAATTTATTTAATTAAATGGGAGGAAGTGAATCAAATAAATAAATTTATTTATTTATTTATTGATAGAGGAATATGAAGGTGAAATAAATATTTAAAATATTTATTTAAGTAGAGTCATGTCATTTTTAGGTCTATACAATTTTAACTTTCACCTATGTGTTGGCCAGTGCCTCATGATAGATGAATATTGAAAGTGGCTAAATCATAGGATATTTCATGAGATAAGGTTGGGAATTAAATAAACACCAACACTTTCCACCACAAGGATTTGCAAAATAATTAAAATGGAACTAAAAAATGGGGGGAACACACTTGATGCTATGTTATATGTTTGAGAAAAAATAGGACCAATTTGTGCTCTCAAATTTTGACCCTCTTAATCTCCATCATTTTTTTAAAAATATTGGTTTAAGAACTAGATTCTAAGAACTAGTAATCTTGTTCTTATCACATTGTTATAATTTGAGCATAGGCATCTCAAATTGCTTGTCAAAATTTAATTTTTGTTGATTTTAAGAAAAAAGTGATCACTTTTGAGCCGCTTTTGGCCCCCCATTTCCATCCATTTTCCAATGTAGGGTATACACTTTTATCCTTTATATTATGATATCATTAAGATAATGATACCATTACTTTTATGACATGGGGCATATATGAGATCAATAAGTCTTTATAAATGGTTAGGATTGATAAATGTCTATTGTAGATGCATTGATCTATACTACATGGTCCAAAATGATTTATTTATTATGTTGTCACATCATAATTTAGATTTATGTTAGGCTTATATTGTGTAAAATTTATATGGATTTAATTTATGTGCATGGAAATAAAATGCTTAACACAAAAACCCTATTTTAGTTTAGGAATGAAATTATTTAAATGAGAAAAGTATAGATATATGAATTGGAAAGAAGATAGGGGTGCTTAAATTTTTACCAATTATAAAGTGTCACTGTATATAATGATTTTATTGTTCTAATTCAATTTATAATTGAAATTAGAATCTGATTATGAATTTATTTCGAGCATGTGACAAATCTAGACTTTGGTCTAACTAATGTAGAACCAAGTCATACCAAATGACTTGGTCTAAGATGTTTTTTCTACCACATGTAATTGAGTCTTTTACCATGAATTTGGATACTATTGATTTGGCTTTCAATGTTACAAATTTGACCAAATGTATGTATTATTGGATAGAGGTATGTATTTAGAGCACAAAGGGATTTATTTTTTGGATAGAGGGAAGATAGTGGACTTCCTTGTAGTCAAACCCCTTAGGTTGTTAAACAATAATTACACACATTCCATATAGGTAATGCAATGACTCAAATGTATGATTGATGTAATGCTCCAATGTTCTTTGTGTAAGTGTTGTCCTATATGATATTCTAATTTACCAATGATAACTAAAGACCTAGGGATGTCTATAAATACATAATCCTAGTAGCTCAACTTGAGGTATGGAAAGTTTACCTTAGAAGAAAGATATTTAAATTTTAAATTTTGTAAACAATCCAAGGTATAGATCCAATGTATGTGGCTTAGTCTAACCTAACTAGGGACATAGAAAATTGGACTAGTATTGACTAAGGAAACAATTTTAAGGTAATTTTTTGGTGATCATAGGTGTAGGTTTAGGGCTAGTTTATGCACCAAAAATTCAATTTGAGCACTATGAAAATGTATTTAGGATAGTGCCTAGAGAGGTATAAAATCAAGGTGTTAAAATGTAAGGTGCAAACTTTTATCCCTTATAAATGATATCATTAAGATAATGATATTGGATTGTTTTATGTGAAATGAGCTATGTATGAGATGAATGTGTATTTATAAATGGTTAGTTTTGATAATGTCTATTATATATATGCATTTATCTATACGACATAGCTTAGAATAGTGGCACATAGGAAAACTTAATGACTTAGCTAGTGAATTACTAAGTTATGAAATGAACACATAGGAGAAAGCATATCTAGTAAACAGTTACATGATCAAAAGATAGATATAATAATAATGCTCTTCTACTCCAAGGAATTGAACAAGATATTGTAGAAAGTTTTACAATGACCCCCAAGATTGAGAATGATAATTTACATGATAAAAAACAAGTGGGATTTTTCATAATTAATTTTGCTAGTTAGAATTGTATAACTACATGAGAATGGTCTCAACCCTAGGGAATGAGTATAAGTATTTGAATACAAATACAAGTAATATTATTAGAATTAAGGGTGATTATAAAATAGTTTAATATTGCAACTATTTGTGGATAATTCTTGTGCACAAAGATAGATAAAGTGATGATCTTATGCCTAATAACATATCATTTTGTTTCACACTTGAAGGTTATTTTAGGAGGTTTTATCTATTGGAAAGAGACACTGATATGTTGAATAATTGAGTATTTTCGTTGATGGCAACAAGAAAAGGAACAAGGTTTGAATAGAGTTTTTGGTCTGGTGAAGAAGACTTAGTCATATTGGCTAAGTATTGACATTATACAGAAGCAACGACAAAAAAATAGTGTTTGGAATGGCATTGGTCTGCAGTTGAAGACCAAGTTTTACAGTTCTGGTATGATGTTCCTAGCTCTCAGATGATCTTATATCGAAGGTTTCATCTCTTAATCAATTCTGGAAGCATATCTTCAAATGGCCTAAGTCCGGTAGAGTAAAATACAATACTATTTAGAGTAGAACACTCAGTTGATTTGGTCTGCATTCCTCCAGTGTTGTATATCTTGATATGTAATTTTGATGTGTTGTAAACACTTGTATGAAGTGTCTAAATCCAGATTTGCAGGTTCTAAAGTCCACAGGAAAGATAGTTACAAATTGTTGAGTATCACTACACTATTTGACAGAGTTTGACTATGACAAAGTATGAGTTCTGATGGTCCGCATTTTACCGCTAAAGGATATTTTTCTTTGCAGTTCTGAAGGTATGATTTGTGATATCTGAGGAGTCTTTGAAATGATTTTGAACAAGTCATGTGGTCCACAGTAAAAGATGTAGTCTGACAGATGAATTGAATCAGTGGCAGTCTGAGTTAGAGGTCAACATGATAAGTTTAAATTGTATGTGGTAAGTTCTATTGTTTAGAATTTAATCCTAAGTTGTTCAATAGTTGAGGCTGACATATGTGAATGTAATTCAAGTTTTTTTTGAGTGCACTGGGAGTTTTGGTAAATGAATTTGGTCAGTGAGCTACTCAAGGTATGAGTGCATACTTCACTTCATTAGGTAGACCTAATATGAAGATTTCAAGTGTTGTGGATATATATAAGGGATGAAATTTAGTGTTTGGGTCACGTCATGAGAATGTGAATATATGTATGTGCGACATGAGAAGTAAAGTGATTGTGTGGAAGTAATAAGACCAAAAGAAGAGAGATCTTGCTCTTATGTAAAAGCAAAGTAGAGAAATAGAGCAGTCAGAGATGAAGAGCTTTGAGACAGTATTTCTGTGCTTCATTGGAGTTGTAACCATGCATGTGCAGATGCAATCTCAACAATTCAACTTGGTAGTGAGCCATTCTTCCTTTCTCTTTCTTTCTCTAGGTAGTGAGCCTGTTTTGGTAGTGAGCCTTTCTTGCAGTAGCATTTCTCTGGGCAGTGAGCCCTAAGGCAATGAACCTTCTTGTAATATAGTATTGTGCTATAATAATATATTGTGAGCTAACACTCACCATGGTTTTTCCCTTTTTGGGTTTTCCATGTAAAAATCCTAGTGTTCATGTGTTATGTTTTTGTGGTTGCTATTCCTTTGCTTATTATGCTTTCATATTATTAATTTTGGATGTTGGATTAATGAACTCATTAATAAGTGGTTTTGTGGAATACAAATTCACCTCCACCCTCTTAGTATTCTTTACTATTAACAATTGGTATCAGAGCAAGGTTCCTTGGAAGAAGCCTAACAGCTTGAGGAAGATGTGGGAGAGTTCACTCATGGCAGCCAGAAGATTTGGAAACTTCTCAAACAATGTTGAACTAGAAGCAGCTCTTATTGATCTTGAAAAGTCTGAAGCAGAAGTCAAGGATCTAAAGGATAACTTACAAGAAGTTGATGAATGTATCTCAAAATTAAAAGAACAAGTCAAGAAATTCAAAGAAAAATACAAAGAAGTTAGTGACCAATTGGTATCAACAAATGAAACCCTAAATGATTTGGAAGCAGAAGTTATAAAAAGAACAAAAGTAGAAGAAGATCTGAATTTAATGGTGAAAAGTGAATCAAAAGATTGTGCCAAACTTGAAAAATAAATTGTGAGCCTAAAAGTGGACTTGGAAAAAGCCAAGAACTATGAAGAAAAGTTCAAGATAAGTATGACAAAGCTTGATGAAATGATTGCTAGTCAAAAGAGTGTCAATGATAAGCAAGGTTTGGAATTTGCGAAAGGAGAAAGTTCAAAATATGGTCAAATAAACATTGAGTTAAAGAAAAATAGAGGGAACCAATATAGAAATCAAAGAAGAAGACCTAGAAGACCTCCGGTCAGATAGCCAAATGCTCAAAGGTATCTATCTTTCAATGGCCACTATTTTCATTGCAATAAGTTTGGTCATAAAGCTACTCAATGTAGAAGTAGAGTAAATTAGAATGTTCCATCATTCTCTAGTCAATGTTTCAATTGCAAGAAAATTGGTCATAAATCAAATGAATGCAAAAATCTGGTAAGGAGTGGTTCTTTCAATGCAAGGAATAGTCAATCATTCAATGGAAAGCGTTTTGCATACAATAGATTTGGACATATGGCTAATCAATGCATATCAAATCCAATCAATAGAAGGAATCAAAGACAAAGGAATGTGGTGTGCTACAATTGCAACAATTATGGACATATTGCAAGAGTCTGTAGAAGCAAAAATGTGAAAAGAAACTACCATACTGAAAATAGGAAAATGGAGCAAAGGAATGATAAAGGAAAAGAATAGGTTGATCCAGTTGAAACTAAGAAAGAAATGGGCAAGATTTGGATCAAGAAAGATGTGATTGAGGTCAACGATGAATCCGCACCATCATCTGGTGCAGATACTTCCTCTGAGAAGTGAATTGGGAGCTCTGGATCAAGGGGAACAGTGTTGAAAATCCAAAACCCCCAGCCAGATAGTTAGTGATGGAGTTCAGAATGAGGATATGTGGAGGAACCATGAGGGTGGCGGAGACAGCTAATGAATCTGCATGATCATTAAACTCTCTAGGCACCGCAGAAATATTGAAAGCATCAAAACCTTCAATGCAATCCCATACATAATTGCAATAATGTCTCAATCTTTCATCTTTGGTCTGATATAATTTTCTCACTTGACAAACCACTAATTCAGCATCTCCATGAGCATGAATATTTTTAACACCTTTGGCATGAGCAGCTTTCAATTCGAGCAACAATGACTCATATTTAGTGGTGTTATTGGTATTATTGAATTGCAGTTTGTATGAGAAAGGAAAGATATCACCTTGTTGAGATATCAAAACAACTCTATCTCCAAAACTGGTAGAGGACCAATTGCCATCAAATTCTAAAACCCAAACCTCATTAGAATTTGATTTTTTGGAATTTCTTTGACCAGAAGATTCTTCTTCATCAGTGAGGGAAGAATCTGGCATTACTATACCTTCATCTGCACTTTCATCTGAATACTCTTCCGATTCTCCATCTGAATTGTCTAAGCTCTCATCTAATGAACTAGAAGTATCTTCAGTAGACAAGAAATAATTACCCATTCCCAAGGACTCAAACAAAATTTGGGCTTTAGGATTTGCCGTTTGGGTAACAATGTATTTTGCCTCTTTCTCAGGAAGCAACTTTTGCATGACTTCTTTAACAGGTATCCTTGCTTCAGATAGATCCATGTTCAGTTCCCCACCCACATCTTTACAAAAATTATGCCCGAGCAGGATGCCATAAGAGGCTGTAACATCAGCTACTAGGATGGTCATCTTAATCCTCTTGTCTGGAAAGGCTGCAAATGCAAATTGGATAGCTTTGATTTGACCCAACAATGGTACTTGCTTATTTTCCATGGAGAAACATCTCCCAAAGGTCTTAGTTAAGGTGAGGCCAAGGGTGTCTAATACTTTGGTAGGCATGACATTATCGAAGGCCCCCGAATCTATTATGCAATTGCTCAACTTATGACCATTTACCAATAAAGAAACATAGAAAGGTTCTATTTTTTCGAAGGCAACAAGGGGAGTAGTGATAAGATTATTTTGGGTAGATTTGTTCTTTGAGGAATCATGGGCAACTTTTAGAAAATCTTGTCCTATTGGGACAGTCTTGTTTTTAATGTATTTAGCTAACCTATCAAACTGTTTAGGATTAGCTTGTAAATACTCAACCTCAGACATTTGGATTTTGATCTTCCTAGCATGATCTATTATATCAAATAGTCGAAATGAACTAGAGACAGGGGAAGGAAATCCATCATTCTGAGTTTTATTAGGGGTAGTACTAGTCTGAGGGACATAAGTAGAAGATACAGGATTGTTAGATGTACTTACTTGCTTATTGCCCACTAGGTCCTTTGATTGAAAAGGCAAAGGAGTTCCCCATTTAGCAATTGAGATCACTGGCTGAGGTTCTTCTCTTACCTTTCCCTTATCAACTTGATGATTTGGCTGATTTTGGGACCTAGTAAAAATAGCATATGCTCCATCATACACTTCTCCTTCTTTTTTAGCTTCATCTTGGTAATTCAGAAAGCCAATGGTAGAGTCGCAAGTTAATTCTTCTTCTCCTTTTGCAAAAATATTAGCATCATTCTCCTATCCAACTCGGGTTGGAAAGAATGATCATGTTCTGCTTCATAATAGCCAACTGCTGAGTTGACCGGCATTGCTTCAATGGTGATCTTCCCTTGTGTAGGTTGAAGATGATTGTGTTGCCCTTGATTTTTAGCAGCGTTGCCTTGATATGAATTGCTAGGAAATGTTCTCCTTGGTATATCCTGATAAGGAGGGGTAGACATACCTTGTGGCATTTACCTTTTCAGAGCTAGCAACTCATTTGCTAACTTTTGCACCATAGGATCCGTGGTGCTTGTGGAAGAATTATCAGCAGAAGAAGGAGCTTTGTTTCTGTTAGAATCTCTTCTTATCTTACCCGTAAGGATAAGATCATCTTCACCTTCGGTAGCCAAAATCTGAGTTGTAGGAAGATCTGCGGGGCCAACCTGCTTTAATAGAAAGCTCACCTCGGGAAGCTAAGTATTGATAAAGAAACACTTAAGATTCTCTACCGTTGGCTAAGCGGTTGTAGGAATCTTGTTTGTCATCTTGTTGAACTTAGTGATTAAGTCTCGCATGGGTTCATGAGGTTCTTTCTTCATTTGTGTGAGCTAAGCCAATAAGGCATGTGCATCTTCTGTAGGTTTGAACCTAGCCTCAAACTTGGTCTTGAGAGTATTCCAACTCATTATAGTCTGAGCTTGAAGATGGTAAAACCAATTTGTAGTAGCACCTTGCAGTGTTTCCACAAAAAGTCTTACTGCTACATCTTCATCTTCCACACCTAATACACCACAAGCTATGCAGAAAGCTACAATGTGTTCATCTGGGTGGACTTTCCCATTGCCATAGAACTAGGAAAATTCTTCCTCAAACTACGAGGTAGTTCATCCAATGGTGGGGTTAAATTTAAAGGACCAAAAGTGTTACTCCAAGGGCCTTGAGCTGCCATGGTGCACTGATTAAAGGGTGTGATAACAAACCTCTGTGGAGTATGAATAGAAAAAACTCTACTAGTACTAGAACTAGAAGCTTCACCTGGTATCGGAGACTTGGCGTTGGTAGGAGGAAAACTCCTAGTTCACTGAAGTCAAGGTCGTGGAGGCAAATGACAAAAATTATTTTGCAGCATCAACTCAAATACAAGATCAATAATACCTTGAGCTCTCTTGCTTCTTGTATACCGTCAATCTACCAGAATGTAGTGTACTCAAGAAAATTTTGAAAAAATCTCGAGACAATGGAAAAGAACTGTAATACTTCAACTTAGAGCATGAGGCTACAAGTTGCACGTTCCTTCCCTAGGAGAGTCGCCAAAAACTGTTGGGTGAATATTTTGTCTTCAACTAACTGAAGGCAAAATGGTTATATCAACCACAGTGTAATGAGATAAATCTCTCCTCTCAGCAAGGGGAGGTTCCCTATCAACTATCACAAACTTATTTAAACTAAGTACTAACTTAGGGGTGAGACCATATCATCCTTTTATCTTTTTTCAAAAATGATGTTTACAAAATGAAAGAGCACTTTCTCAATACAAATTTGAATAACCAAGAAACCCATGAGAGCACAAAGTCTATCGTTGCTCCTTTTACTGATTTATAATTTAGAACTAAGTAGAATAAGGTGCAGCTCAAAGTCTTCACCGAATGCTACGATAAAACATATGATCACAAAAGATAATAGTAGCTCAAAGTCTTCCCAATATCTTTTACTTCAAAACACAAAATCACAAACTAAAGATAATTGTTGTAGCACAAAGTCTCCACAATCAGCTTTAGAACATCTCCCAGATTATTCACACTCACACTACAATTTAATCAAGCAGATAAGATAGTATTAGGAAAAGGACATAAGAATAATTTTCAATACGCCACAAGTTATTTCAACACAAAGATTGAATGATCACTTGTTTTTCTATTCACTTGATAAAATTTGATTTACAATTTGAACACAAAGTCTCAAAATGCTCTTCAATTTGGCAGACTTTTGCTTCAATAACTAAAAGATGATATTTACAATGGGGATCCTCTTTATTTATAAGAGGAACCAAGAGCAAAAATAGGAAAAGAAAAACTAACTATGACTTATTCAACAAAGGAGTCCTTTTTGATTTGGGACTTCCTATGTTTTTACATGTAATTACATATGAGAAAAGTACACGTAAATATGTCCAAAATTATTTCAAAAGTACATATAAAAAGTAAAAAATAAACTAAGTAATGGGAAAGCTGCTTCAACTTGCATTGCCTTCTTTCTTCATGTGGAAATCATACATGGTGAATGATGCTTGCATCCCAAGACTATCTAGACTAACCGTGTTCTTGAAAATCATCTGGGCTCTAACTATTGCATCTCTAACCATGGTAACTGATTTTGTGTGACTTGTTAACTTGGCCTTCAGATTATCCAAAGTTAACTAATTGTCAAGAATATTATCCACGGAGGCCACTGAAAATGTTTTGTCCTTGAACTCTTTCCGGAACATATTTTCAAATTCCTGAATCATCTCTTCTGCAGGAAGAAATCAATTATCCTGTGACACTAGATTGCATAGCAACTCCTCCAACTTATGCAAAAGACTAACATCACTTTGATCACTTAGTTTCCTTACAATTTCTAGGTCATTGATCAAATCTTTCAACACACAGCTCCGATATGTCAATGCCTCTTTGGTTTTAGTATAAGAATCCCTATTTGGAATGAAACCAATTGATATCAGAACACTTATTTTCAGCTTTCTCATCTCTACCCACTTATCATGATTATATTCTAGATTCTCAATATCTTGAGAAATGACATCAATCAAGTCATCAAGTTCTTCTCTTATTTTCTCCATTTTGTCTGTCTTCTCAGATAGCTCTGTAAGCAGAGAGATTCCTTGTGTGTGCATCCTTTCCAAATATTCTTCAAGTACTCTTCCCTTAAGATGAGTCTTTTCATATTTCTGGATGATAAGATCTTCTACAGAAACTACCTCAGGAGTCACTAATTCTGAATTCAAAGTAATTTTCCCCACCATTGCAGTCAACTATTCAACCATTTCTTTGTAATGATCCTTCATTTCTTTCTCTTTGTCAAACTTTTGAATTAGAATGTTTGTTGATGACTACATAAATTAGTCTTTGCACTTTCATGAGTTATTTTGCCTAGCTCAACCCTAGAGATTAAATAATCATTCATACTAAAATTTTCTATGGTTGCATCCTGCGGAGGTTTTGCAATCTCTAGAAATTTGTCCCTTGTCTCCAAGCATTCTTGAAAGAATCTTTGGCTTCTTTGGGGTCTTATCTTTCGCAGGCACCAGCTTACTAAATCAAAGTCACCTGGAGAGATGACTTGTTTCTTCCTTTTTGGTGTATATGCTGACGACCATGGAGGAAGCACATAAGTACTCACATTAGGATCTGTTTCCATTGTTGGTGTTATTAGAATTGCACTTGCACTAGAAGTAGAAACAATAGCTAGAGTATTAGTAAAAACTACACCTGGCACACTCACATTAGATACCTGTTCAGAATTCATTACAAAGTGATCAAATATAGAAGTATCCCCAATATCAAAAGATGGGGAGGACAAGCTAGGAATAGACTTTGAGGAACGAAGAACAGCATCAAAAGTAGTTTGAGGATTATCAAAAGTTGTTTTTGAAGGTGATGGAGATTCAGAAGAGGGGATGTCAATGGGTGAAACAGACAAAGGAACTAAAACAGGTGTGTTAGACAAAGTAGAAGAGACTCCCATTTCTTGTTGTACATTCTCCTGAGGAGACAAAACTTCCTCTCTTTGTCCTTTTGTAGGTCTATCTTCAAGCTCCATTTCCTCGGTAGCTGGCTCTTTAGTATTCTATTTCTCAATTTCCATATCTTCTATCTTAGATTCTTTCTCCACAGCCTTTGACTTCTTCTTCACAAATTTGATCCTAGGCTTATGTGGCTTGGAAGAAGAGAGAATATCACTCTTGTTCTTCATCCTATTCTCCACCTTCTTACCTGTTTATTCTTGAACCTCAGTCTCTGATCTAGTAAGGAATTCTTTCAAAGCAATTCCCTTATCTGCTAGCCACTTATTGGTGTTAGCCAATATGGGTTCAAACCTTTTCCTCAGAGAAGTCAATTCTTTTTGAGACCATTGAATAGGAGGAAGAGGAGAACCAACAACTTGTTTAGTGTTATATCTATCATCAATCAACTCTTCATCATCCACTAGGTCTTCAGGAATATCAATCAATCCCAGATATTCAATCTGCTCTAGAGATAACCTGCTATAATCCAACTTTCTTACATCTTCTTCTATTCTCAAGTCCACCCAAACGTCCTCAACCATTGGTTCATGAAACTAGGTCTTCCTCTTGATCTTGTCTTTCACACCCCTGTAATCAAACCTTGGTCTTCATTTGAATTGTTTCATGGTTACTAGCTGCATTTCAGTTTCCATGTCTCTAGCCTTTGCAGCAGTTGATACTGAAAACCTGCCAATTTCAACTGGAAACCTGAATCCTAATTTCTTGAGCTCCATTTTCTTATTATGTATGACAATCATTTGTCTACATAATTCCATTAAAACAAGTTTGTCTAAAAGAAACCTTGGCAACATATAAGGATGACCTTGGAAAAAGACAACCCTTAAATATGAGAAAGAAGGAAATTGTAAGAACATGCATCCATAATCATTCACGATTGACCAAGCTTCATTTGAAACTCTTCTTTGCTCCAACTGAGGGTCAAAAAGACATAATAACACTGCGAAGAAAGCATTATTTACCCTCCTGAAGTGGTGAATAGAACCCTTCAATGTCAATTGCGAATAGTACTGATACACAGGAACTACTCTCCTATCTCCTTTTGATGTCAAACCTGGAAACATTCTCATGGAGGCTGCTATATACACCAGGTAAGAAGTCATATATAATTTGAAGGTAGTGGATACCTTAGTCAATTGCTCATGCAGAGCATTGCTAATTTGCTCACCCCAGAAGACAGCTTGTTTACCTTGGAGTATTACCTTAATAAAAGGGTACATCCACTCATGAGAAAGTGAGGAAGAGGCCAATCCCCTTATCCTGCTAAGAAGAGTTATAAGATCACCAACTTCTTCTATAAAATCACTTCTAGGAAAACTCCTCGGCCACCTAGACAAGTTTGACCTTGAATTTTTGAGCCATTTAGTATTGATTATCTTCTTAGCCTTCTCAGAATTTTTGTCATACTCTTTTTGGGCTTCAACAAAATCTAGTTTTATAACTTCTGTAATAGTAGGACACATGAAAACTTTATCAATGAATTCAGGATCTAATTTGATTATCACATTGCCATTTGCATCCATCACTACCCTAGTGTCTATGTTGTAAAACTAAGCACATTGAAGAACAAACTCTATGTTATGAGCTGCCACTGGGAAAGATGACACCAAATGAATGTTTATATCAATAATCTTCTTCATTGTAGAATTAGGATTATTAGACTTGGTTCTTTCCACAAACTCAGCCATGTCCACATGGCCAATCTCTGTATTTCGAATGTCATTGACATTGGAATTAACCAAGGTGATTGGAAAAATGCCCTGATACTTATACTTCATTGCTTTCAACTTCTTTGGAGATAACTTAGTCATCTAAAAAAGCTATCACCATAAGGATGTTGGTGAAGAGAGAAAATCCATAGAAGAAACTGCAACAAAAAGCCATGATCATGCAATTAAGGGAAATACTGGTAATCTGGGAAAATTGCATGTCGACGATCATGACTATAGGGATATGCTTGAAAGGACTGGAGTGCGAGTGGGTCAAAAAATGGAGGAAAGCGGGTTTAGGGAAGAAAAATTGAAAATCTCTTAGAGTTAGAAAAATTTGAGAGAGTGATTGCATGGGCTCCAAAATTTGCCTCCCTTGCATTAGAAGGATATATTGCAAGTGTCAAGGCGGCCGATTTTACGAACCCTACAGGTAGGCTAAAATGCAAATGTATCAGTGGTAGAAATTACTACTTTTGCATGTGGAATAATTTTTTATGTTCGAGTGCCAAATTTTGCTGACATCGCATGAGAGGTATGTATTGCAAGTGTTTGAGCAGTTAATTTTGTCGTTTTTCGCAGGTTGGATGTTTCAAGGCTTTCTTTGTGTAAGGGCGGTGAAATTCGCCGCCCATACACATTGGGATATAACTTCAAATGCATAAGTGGCAATTTTCGCCGACTTAGCACTTATGCACATTTATATGGAAGGACTTTGAGTGGCAAATTTTGCCAACTCAACACAAGACAAAACATAACTTAATATGTTTGAGCGGCAATTATTGCCGACTCAACACCTGTAGTGACAATAAATTTTCATGCTTTAAATAGTAAAATTTACCGCTTAGACACGCGGTGATTAATTCTTCTCATAGGACAAGTATCGATGAACCCTTTCGACAAAATGTCAGCCAGAGGAGGATTAAGCAAAGACTAGGGTTTAAAAAAATGACTCGAAAAGAGAAAAATAAAATGAAGGGAGATTTGCTTTAATATAATTTCATGAAGACACAAACAATCACTTCATCAAATAAGAGAAAAACCCTAGAAAGGAAATAACAATGAAAACAAAAGTTAAAGACTTACCTAGCAAAATGACTAAAACTCTAAATGTGACCTTGGCGACCTGAAATCCATCCGAATCCGGGATCAACACGATCGAGCAGTCTAAGGAAGGTTTCAAGAATCGACTAGAAGGTTTAGAGAAAAAGAAATAACAAAATAGAACGAGTTTACGTATCAAAAAGGTTAAAAAGCAAGCTCTTAATGTTAACGCGATTGGCCATAAATACCACTGAAGTTCATGATCTTGAATCTCTTACTTGGGCGGTGAAAATCGTCGACCCAACATGTGCTAACCATAATGCAACGGTAGTAAAAAGTACCACCTATACATATGCTTTCAACGAAGAACATGTAACAGCAGCGAAAATTGCCGCTCAGACATGTCTAAATAAAAGGCTATGTAAAAGCGACATTTTTCACTGACACAACACAATTTTTTAAAAAAAAATATGCAAGAGCAGCGGATTTTGCCAACTTTGCACATAAAGTTTCAAAATTTTACTAACACCCCGAAATGATCAAAATTGATATTTTGATCAGTTTGCAACCTAATCGATTTGCACAAATTTTAAGGAATCAATTTGAAGGAATGTCGTAAACTAGTTTAGGATGTCATATGACTTCACACAATGCCAAAAGAACTTGTCTCAATTTGTGAACTTAGAGTACAGATTACAAAACGGACAAGTTTCGTAGGTGTTGTCTACAAACACAAGCGTAGCTGATTTTGACAACAACAGCTGGCTCTAACTGGGGAAGTTCCGTCGATCAAACTTTGAAATGATCGAAGGGAGAAGAATCCAATCTCTAAGTGCCTTCATCCATGCCATTGGGCCATTGAGTCAAGCTACCAAAAAGAAAAAGACAAAAAAGACTAAACAAAAACACAAAAATAAAAACACAAAAGTATACAAATGTACAAATAAACTTATCTGATACTTTAAGGATTGAAGTGTTTCATATGTTGTCCACTGTGAGACAGCAAGAATGGTGTCCCATCCAGATACTCCATCAAGAAGCTATTTTCACCACAGAGCTGATGAATGGTGAACAGGCCTCTCCATAAGGAATCAAACTTCCCATGCATTCCTTTTGGTTCTCTCATCTTGTCCCATAACAAGACTTGATCTCCAATTTGAAACTCACTAGCCCTTGCTTTCTTGTCAAAGAGTTTCTTCACCTGACTTTGATGTTCAGCGATTAGATCTACTACCATAGCTTGTTGCTTCTCAAGTTCATTTAGGTACATGATTCTTTTGTCAATAGAACTTTCAAAAGTTCTATCTTCTACTACCTTTGCCAACTTCAGTGTCAGCAACTCCAGGCTAATAGGTATCTCTACATTCAGACCATACATAAGTGAAAAAGGTGACATACCTATCACCCTTTTAGGGGTAATCCTGTCTACCCATAAAGCATCAAACAATGCTTTATGCCAAGTTCTCTGATTATCTTCCACCAGTTTCCTGATAATAGTAACCAGATTTTTGTTACTTGATTCCGCCTGACCATTTCCTTGCAGATAATAGTCTGAAGAGTGGGAAAGAATGATCCCATGTTCATAGAAACAGCCAGTAATCTCATGGGAAGAGAAACAAGTAGCATTATCTGCTACAACCTTGTTTGGGACTCCAAACTGGGAAATAATATTTTCCTTAAGGAAATTACATACCACTTCAGAAGTAGCATGCTTTACTAGGATGGCTTCCACCCACTTGGTAAAATAATCTATCGTGGTGAGAACAAAGTTGTGTCCTGCACTTGATGGTGGGTTCACAACACCAATGAAGTCGATGCCCCATCGATGAAAAGGTTCTTCAATCACAATTGGCTTGAGAGGTAGTGCAACCAACTTAGGCTTTCCAACAAACTATTGACACAACTCACACCTACGTACCCAATTGTACGCATCCTGAAATAGTGTGGGCCAATAGTACCTAGCCCGTAGAATCTTATGAGTCGTCACAGGCGCAGAAAAATGTCCTCCATAAGCCAAATTGTGGAAAGACTCCAGAAGTCTACTTTGTTGCGCTTTATCCACACAACAGAGAAACACTCCATCAAGATTTCTTTTGTACAAACCATTTTCCCATAGGACATAGTTAGCAGCCTTCAATTTGATAGTTCTTTTCTCCTTATAATACAGATGGGAAAGACACTCACCATAGGTAAGAAAATGAGTGATATTTGAATACCACTCATCTGTAGTAGTGACAAAAAGAACAGTTGGCATATCTTCAACTCCTTCTTCATCCCCTGTCTCCTTTGGTACATTGTCAACAATCAATTGACACAAACCTCTGCCACACACAAGCTTGGTAGGTTTGATATCAAGATCAAACTCTTGGATCTTAGCAATACAATTGCCTCTTTTGGTTCTAAACTCCTGTTGAGTGAGAATCGACTTTACTATTGTATCAGGCACCAAAACAATAGTATGTGAATTCAAAATATAGAACCAGAAATGCTTTACTGCCTTGACCATGGCATAAGCATGTTTCTCCATATTTGAATATTTCAATTCATGAGCCTTTAGAGGACAACTCATAAATGAAATGGGAGATTCCACACCTTCCTCATTCTGCTGAACAAGAATGGCTAAAATTGTATGTTCAGAAGCGTAACTGTATACTATGAAATCTTTGGTATAGTTAGGACAAACAAGGACCAGAGCATGAGCTATAGCCCTCTTGTTATCCTCAAATTCTGCTTTGCCTTCCACATTCCAATGGAAAGTAGCCTTACCCTTTATCATATTGACGATGTGATCGGTTTTCTCTGTGAATTCTGGAATGAATCTCTACAAAAAATTCACCTTTCCAAAGAAAGAGTGAACTATAGTCTTACTAGCAGGCAAAGTAAGACTTTGGATAGACTTGACTCTTTCTGAGTCAATTTTAGTGTCTTCTCAGGATACAATGTGACTGAGAAGTTTACCTTCTGTAACCCCAAAAACTGATTTCTTAGGGTTGAGAGAGATACCATTTTGTCGACATCTTTCTAGCACCTGTCACAGATGATACGCATGATCATGATGTTGTTTGGAGAAAATAGTCAAGTCATCAAGATATACCATAGTGAACTTCCCCATCTCATCTCTAAAGGCAAGGTCCATTGCTCTCTAGAATGTGGCACCAATATTGATCAAACCAAAAGGCATTTTGTGATATGCAAACGTGCCCCAAGGTATCGTGAAAGCAATCTTGTATTGATCTGCTTCATTCTCCTCTACTTAATTATATCCCAAAAAACCATCTAACATAGATAGCATTTCTGAACCAGTTACTGTTTGCAACACTTGGTCCATGATGGGTAGGGGGTAGTTATCCTTTAGAGAAGACTAGTTGAGATTCTTGAAATCAAAACAGATATGGATTTCTCCATTCTTCTTTCTTACAGGAACTATATTCGCAATCCAGGTGGATTGATGAATTGGAAAAATTATTCTTGCATTCAACATTTTTTTAATCTTAGAAAGGATAGTACCTGATATTTTGGGATTGTATTGCCTTTGTTTCTGCTTGTGAGGAAATGACCCAGGTTTGAGAAGAATTTCATGCTAAATCTCTTTAGGCCTGAACGACTTCAAATCATCATAAGAATATGCCAAAACATCAATGTAATGGCGAAGGAGTGTAATGAATTTGAACTTCTCATCGGCAGTGCAACACTTCCCAATGTTGACCATTTTGGGATCTACCTCGAAACTCAAATTTACTTGCTCAAACTCCATAGAAGAACTTGAATCAAGTTGTTGTTGTTTAATATATCTGTCATGCTTATCAAATATCTTTTCCAGGGAAACCAAACCTTTTGGAATCTTATTCCCTTTTAGTTAAAGAAACTCTTCACCAATTTGTGAATCTATTTTTGAAACGTATTCCCATGGTGGAGATTCACTACCTTCAAAATAGAGTTTGTCAAAGCTATCCATCTTCTCCAAGAAAGCTATGATTTGATTATCACCATTGAACACCTGCCAATGGTTAGCATTATCAGGTACACTTGTTTGAAAGACCAGCTCAATTATGTACTTGTTTCCTTTGAAGTTTTTGTGAGGAACCATGAGGGTGGCGGAGACAGCTAATGAATCTGCATGATCATTAAACTCTCTAGGCACCACAAAAATATTGAAAGCATCAAAACCTTCAATGCAATCCCATACGCAATTGCGATAATGTCTCTATCTTTCATTTTTGGTCTGATATAAATTTCTCACTTGACAAACCACTAATTAGGCATCTCCTTGAGCATGAAGATTTTTAACACCTTTGGCATGAGTAGCTTCCAATCTGAGCAACAATGACTCATATTCAGTGGTGTTATTGGTATTGTCAAATTGTAGTTTGTATGAGAAAGGAAAGATATCACCTTGTGGAGATATGAAAACAACTCCAGCTCCAGAACCGGTAGAGGAACAACTACCATCAAATTCTAAAACCCAAACCTCATTAGAATTTGATTTTTTGGAATTTCTTTGACCAGAAGATTCTTCTTCATCAGTGAGGCAAGAATCTGGCATTACTATACCTTCATCTGCACTTTCATCTAAATACTCTTCCGATTTTCCATCTGAATTATCTGAGCTCTCATCTAATGAACTAGAAGTATCTTCAGTAGACAAGAAATAATTACCCATTCCCGAGGACTCAAACAAAATTTGGGCTTTAGGATTTGCCATTTGGGTAACAATGTATTTTGCCTCTTTCTCAAGAAGCAACTTTTGCATGATGCCTTTAATAGGTATCCTTGCTTCGGATAGATCCATGTTCAGTTCCCCACCCACATCTTTACAAAAGTTATGCCTGAGCAAGATGCCATAAGAGGATGGAACATCAGCTACTAGGACGATCATCTTAATCCTTTTGTCTGAAAAGGCTACAAATGCAAATTGGGCATCTTTGATTTGACCCAACAATGGTACTTTCTTATTTTCCATGGAGAAACATCTCCTAAAGGTCTTAGTTAAGGTGAGGCCAAGGGCGTTTGCTACTTTGGCAGGCATGACATTATCAGAGGCCCCAAAATCTATTATACAATTGCTCAACTTATGACCATTTACCAATAAAGAAACATAGAAAGGTTCTATTTTTCCAGAGGCAACAAGGGGAGTAGTGACAAGATTATTTTGGATGGATTTGTTCTATGAGGAATCATGGGCAACTTTTGGAAAATCTTGTCCTGTAGGGATAGTCTTGTTTTTAACGTATTTAGCTAACCTATCAAACTGTTCAGGATTAGCTTGTAAATACTCAACCTCAGACATTTGGATTTTGGTCTTCCTAGCATGATCTATTATATCAAATAACTAAAATGAACTAGAGACAGGGGAATGGAATCCATCATTCTAAGTTTTATTAGGGGTAGTACTAGTCTAAGGGATAGAAGTAGAATATACAAGATTGTTAGATGTACTTACTTGCTTATTGCCCACTGGGTCCTTTGATTGAAAAGGCAACGGAGTTCCCCATTTAGCAATTGAGATCACTGGCTGAGGCTTTTCTCTTGACTTTCCCTTATCAACTTACTGATTTGGGTGATTTTGGGGCCTAGTAAAAATAGCATATGCTCCATCATACACTTCTCCTTCTTTTTCAGCTTCATCTTGGTAATTCAGAAAGCCAATGGTAGAGTTGCCAGCTAATTCTTCTTCTCCTTCTGCAAAAACATTAGCATCATTCTCTTGGTCCAACTCAGGTTGGAAAGAATGATCATGTTCTAATTCATAATAGCCAACTACTGAGTTGATCGGCGCTGCTTCAATGGCGAGCTTCCCCTATGTAGGTGGAAGACAATAGTGTTGCCCTTGATTTTTAGCAGTGTTGCCTTGATATGAATTGTTGGGAAATGTTCTCTTTGGTATATCCTGATAAGGAGGGGCAAACATACCTTGTGACATTTGCCTTTTCAAAGCTAGCAACTCATTTGCTAACTTTTGCACCATAGGAACCATGGTGCTTGTGGAAGAATTATCAGCAGAAGAATGACCTTTGTTTCTGTTAGAATCTCTTATTATCTTATCCGCAAGGATAAGATCGTCTTCAACTTCAGTAGAAAAAATCTGAGTTGTAGGAAGATCTACGGGGCTAGCCCGCCCTAACAGAATGCTCACCTCGGGAAGCTGAGTATTGATAAAGAAACACTTAAGATTCTCCACTATTGGTTGAGCAGTTGTAGGAATCCTGTTTGTCAGCTTGTTGAACTTAGAGATGAAGTCTCGTATGGGTTCATGAGGTTCTTTCTTCATTTGTGTGAGCTAACCCAATAAGGCATGTGCATCTTCCGTAGGTTTGAACCTAGCCTCAAACTTGGTCTTGAGAGTATTCCAACTCGTTATAGTCTGAGCTTGAAGATGGTAAAACCAATCTGTAGTAGCACCTTACAATGTTTCCACAAAAAGTCTTACTACTACATCTTCATGTTCCACACCTAATAAACCACAAGCTATGTAGAAAGTTGCAATGTGTTTATTGTAGGAGTCCGGACAACACTGAGAGGGGGGGTGAATCAGTGTTGTATTAATTTTCAAATATTTTACAACTTTTTGCAAGCTTTCTCTTACAGAACAGATGGAAGGAATACATTGAGTTTATATGCACAAGACTTACAATAACAGATGTAAATAAAACATGATCAAACCAATAATATGCACACACATAGAAGAAATCAAGACACAACCTTTTTACCGAGTGGAAAACCCTTAGGGGTAGAAAAACCACTCATGAAATGCCTCACTGGCTTAACTGAAAAACATGCCTCACTGGCAATACAAATTGTCTCACTGACAAATATTAAGGTCTCACTGACCACAAGCTTCACTAGCATAGAAAGATCTCACTGACCATAAGCCACACTGGCATATTGTGCCTCACTGGCAAACCAAATTACCAACAAATGTAATAAGCAAATCAGAGGGATACTCTGTTCCATTCAATACAAATATATGTCTGTCAAATACCCATTCTATTCAATCTTACATCCGGATACACTCAACAATCCTTTATTCTGATCCAATCAACACTGCATTCTAATCCATTCAACGACACTGCATATCAAATCTGTATTCTAATCCAACACTTCACAACACTATATATTTCATCTCTATCCTTCTTAATTCCTTCATCAATGCACCTAGAAACAAAATTTATACAAGTTGAATGTCTTTTCACTACCTTGGAACCTTTCACATTCCTTCATAAATTTCTCCTTCAGATCACATAAATTTCGCAACAAGACTTTTGAAATTTCACTTCTCTACAAAAACACATTTGCTTTTCTCCTGCAAATAAACTCTTCAATTTTTGATTCATATTCCTGCAAAAACATTCTCTCATAATAAATCTTCAACAAGACAAATTATCTCCATTAAAACCTTTTCATCTTCTCATTTCGATCCCTGCATGATGTTTCATATTCTCCAAAATACAAAACCCTTGCAAATTTCTTCAAACAAATTTTTATTATCCTCTTCAAATTCTTCTTCAAAAATAATCTCCTGCAAAATAAAAAATCTTTATCCAATCTGCAACAAAAATTAATTTCTCCTCAGACAAAAACCAAATCCACATTTTCATCTTCAATAAATCTCATTTTCTCTGCAAAGAACTTCTTAAAAAAAATCCTAGCCAATGTCTCAAGATATACTTCATTTTGAAAAAAATCTCCAAATCTCCATCAATATTTGCCTTCAAAAAAAATCTCCTTAAAATCATCTCTTGGAGTTTATAGATTAAAAATTTCTAATTTTAAAAATATCTTATCACCATAAAGAAAGAAATTTATATCTTTCTTTTAAAAAAAATCTCCATTTAAAATTCTAAATGGTATGGACCGACCACTTTAGAAAATAAAGAAAGTTTCTAAAAAATTTAAAGCCATAAAAGGCTTGGAGATCGGGTTTCATGACTTTCTAAATTTCTCACAAAATTTAATAGTATTTTTCTTTACTGCATCGGGTGGGCTCCTCTTAGTCTTTTTGGCGGTGATAGTTTAAATTCAAACTCATTGTAAACCCGCCCATTTCATCTTTCAAACAGCCTTTGATATAATATTGGTGCTCATCACACTTTTGAGGGAACTGATCACATCGGTGGAAGGAAAGAGAGGGCCGACAAGTTTAATGTGTAAGGATCCCTTCAACAGGTCACTTTTTAAGTGACTGACCTGTAATAACAGGTCAACATATGATTATAAACTTTAGGGACAATGTGTGATGGCCATCATATGTAGTGCAACATAAACTTTAGGGACTTAGGATCATAGACTTAGAATTTTTAGATGATAGATCAAATCTTTAGGTAGTCTCAAACCTTTAATTCTATCAAAAATTCCTGAACACCTTTACCACCATAAATCAGAAAGCACTCCAAATTGAACATTTGATATGAAATAACATGTAACACCATCTTGTCATCCACTCATGATGATCAACTCTGCAAGAACCTACTGAAGCTACTGATGCAATCTGAGATAATCCCAAGACAGTACTGATATAAGACCAAACTCCTGATTATGATTTGAAGACAATATAGTGAAGAAATCTGAGATAAGCATGACATTCTCCATCAAACAACTTGATTCCTGCTACATCCTTGAAGATACCACACTATATACACTTATAGATACGATCAACACACTTATCCTGAATGAGTGAACTATAAATAGGATCCCAATGTATAACCAACACCATCCACACAACATGAAAAACTGAGGACACATATAAATTACATCTCAACCATATGAATTGCATCATAATCATTTCACAAACTGAATACTGAATCATAATCAAATGACCTAGCCACTGAATACTATATGTCATCTGTATCACCCTGAGTAATGAATCTTATCATTATATTCACAACACACAAGATGATGTACTCTTGATGATGTATTCCTGCAACTTCCTGATGATGCACTCCTGCAACAACACACAAGATGATGTACTCCTGATAATGCAAGAACAAACCTATGAAGTATAGAGCCATTCTCTGCATCTGCAAGACACACCTTTTTGTCATCAATGACAACCTGTCACCATCAATCTCCCCCTTTGTCATTGATGGCAAAACCACCTGATGCATATTTTTCTTTCTCCCCCTTTTTGACATCGGATGACAAAGACTATTATCTCCCCCTGAGAACAACTCCACTGAAAAGATGTTATAGCTTGATAATTGCAATCATCTTGCAATATGAGAACTTTGAAAACATAAACTTTTGTTATCTTTGAACCACTTACCAAAATCTTTGAAGCCATTTGTCTTTTATGAAACTTACACCTAATGACAATACCACTGTGAAGATGAAGATTGACACACTCCTTCCTGATAACATCACAAACTTTCAAAACAAACAGTTCTTCTTTAATCAACAACCTTTTTGACCTGAAATAACAAATCTCCAAGATCTTCCATGTATTAAAGATCACAAACAAATTACTACTCAGAAATACCATTGGTAAACACTGACAAGACTAACCAACATAACTCAACTCAACTCAACACTTATCCACTTCTTGAATTAGTCCTGAAGCAACCTATCAACCTGAAGTATACCATCCATTTACTAACAGTCAACCTTCTGAACACTTTTGCAAAGAAAATCATAAACATACCAATACTCTTTGATAACAATTTTGCAGGCACAAAACATGTAGACCCCTCATCACACAGATGCCAAGATGACCATTTTTGATAAGACCTTTACTTGCCTCCGATTTGAAGAAAAACAAGATTCACCATCAATGTCATAAGAGACTCTGGATTGTCATAACTTGAAGCTCATACCTGAAATCACCACACAATTTGAACAAACCTTTCTAAAAGCTCCAAGGTACATGTCATAAACATAACTCAACAAAGCAATAGATATAATCATCAAACTGATTTCCTAATATGAACTATCATCCTGCATATTCTGACACCTTTTCTTGATAGACCATCTTGCTGTTCCTGCACATATTATACTGTCAAATCTGATATACAACACTCTGACAAAAAACTGATATATACATAATCATATCTGAAACATACTGAAATCAACAAGAACTCTTGCCTCTTGACTTCATCATTCAAAACAAGATATTATTGCAACAACACTTTCCAAAACACTTTGGATTGCAATGATAATTCAACCTTTGTAATCAACAACATGATCAAGAACAATTTGTGCAATTTGAAATCCTGAAACATCTTTCAAAAACTTGAAATCATAATAAGCCCATGAACACCTGTATCACTGACAACACTGTCATACACTGAAACTCAAAAACATCAGAAACTTCATTTCAAACATTTTAGGCAAGCATGATAAACAAAACAAAATCAACTGATCTCCTCTTGTAACTTCTTGGGGATAAAAAATAGAACAAGAACAACTCCCCCTCACATTATACTATCTATTATGCAACAAATGAAATGACTTGTGCAGGATGCACAAGCTTAGATTTTGACTTCTCTTTACTTTCTTTTTGCCTCTAGATTTTCACAGGTGCTTTCTTCCTCCAAACCTTTTCTATCTTTTTCTTTTGCCAACCTTTCAAATTAGGTGGAGCTCTCCTGCAACTGTATGATTTATGACCAAGAGAGTTGCAATTATAACAAATTATGTTGTAATCAAAATCAATTGACTGATAATACCTTTGATCACTCATATTAAGCTTCCATGAAGGATCATACACTCTGTTCATTTTGCAGCTTCTTTGAATATGTCCAACATTATTGCACTTGTAACATACAAGGTTAGTATTCCTTTTGCAATCAACTGCTTTATGCCCAAAATGATTACAAGTATAAACCATTAAATGAATAGTTATACCTGTACATGTAAGCTTGTCTTATAGATGCAGATTTTCTCAAATTTCTTGTTTGATTGTGCACAAATTCATCTCTCATTTTTCTTTCTGTGGCAACATGACTTAAATCAATTTTCCTTCTAGGAGTCTCTCTTGCTTTTGAACATTCTCCTTCTTCAAAACCAAGTCCAGTAGTGTCTTCATATAGTTTTTGCTTACCAAGCATCTTATCAAACACTTGATATTTCTTAGATAAAACCTTGAGACCATCATACTCTTTTCTCAGATTAATAATTTCACTCTCCAGTTTTAGATTTTCAATCCTTGAAACTTCAAGGTTAGAAATTGATCCATCAGCTATCCTCTTAGCTTCTTCAATTTCTATCTTCAATCTAGCAATTAGTTTATCTGAATCATCAATATATGTCTTTAAACTAATAATTTGACATTCAGCCTCTCCAAGATCTGTAAGAGCTTTGTTTTTTAAATCTCTTTCTTGTTGCAGCTACAAGTTTAGTTTCTGATTCTCTCTCTTATACTTCTTCAGCTCACTCAGGGCATATATAAGCTCTCCTTCCATATCAATCTCACAATCTTCTTCATCATCATCACTTGTGATGCTGGCTTCTTCTAAATCAGATTGGGATTGAACATCAACTCCTTCATTTGAAAGTTTCCTTTCATGGTCACTCTTCTCAGATAATAAGTTGTTTTCTTCTTCAGGTGCACTACCTTGATAAATTTTTATCAACTTTTTCCAGACATCCTGAGCTGTTTCACACTGTACCACTTTACAAGAAATATCATTAGATAAACCAGATAAAATAACTTTCTTGGCTATATGATTGCAATTAATAGCCTCTTTGTTATTTACAGAGTTAGAATATCCATTCTCAACAGACATCCATATATCATATCCTAAAGAGGATAAATAGGCTTGCATTCTCATACACCAAACTGAAAAATCTGAACCATTAAACAAAGGAGCATCTGAAATCTTTTCTTCTAATACAATACTTGACTCAACTTGAGAGACATATCTAACAACATCTGAATTTGATAAAGATGGGGACTTTTGTGTCTTTTGACCAGAATAAATTTTGACATTTTTCATGCTCTTATTTCTTCTACACTTACCCATTGAACTCCACACACAAGACCTACCCAAGCTGATTAAGCTGCAGAAGGGAACCTGGCTCTAATACCAATTGTAGGAGTCCGGACAACACTGAGAGGGGGGGTGAATCAGTGTTGTATTAATTTTCAAATATTTTACAACTTTTTGCAAGCTTTCTCTTACAGAACAGATGGAAGGAATACATTGAGTTTATATGCACAAGACTTACAATAACAGATGTAAATAAAACATGATCAAACCAATAATATGCACACACATAGAAGAAATCAAGACACAACCTTTTTACCGAGTGGAAAACCCTTAGGGGTAGAAAAACCACTCATGAAATGCCTCACTGGCTTAACTAAAAAACATGCCTCACTGGCAATACAAATTGTCTCACTGACAAATATTAAGGTCTCACTGACCACAAGCTTCACTAGCATAGAAAGATCTCACTGACCATAAGCCACACTGGCATATTGTGCCTCACTGGCAAACCAAATTACCAACAAATGTAATAAGCAAATCAGAGGGATACTCTATTCCATTCAATACAAATATATGTCTGTCAAATACCCATTCTATTCAATCTTACATCCGGATACACTCAACAATCCTTTATTCTGATCCAATCAACACTGCATTCTAATCCATTCAACAACACTGCCTATCAAATCTGTATTCTAATCCAACACTTCACAACACTATATATTTCATCTCTATCCTTCTTAATTCCTTCATCAATGCACCTGGAAACAAAATTTATACAAGTTGAATGTCTTTTCACTGCCTTGGAACCTTTCACATTCCTTCATAAATTTCTCCTTCAGATCACATAAATTTCGCAACAAGACTTTTGAAATTTCACTTCTCTGCAAAAACACATTTGCTTTTCTCCTACAAATAAACTCTTCAATTTTTGATTCATATTCCTGCAAAAACATTCTCTCATAATAAATCTTCAACAAGACAAATTATCTCCATTAAAACCTTTTCATCTTCTCATTTCGATCCCTGCATGATGTTTCATATTCTCCAAAATACAAAACCCTTGCAAATTTCTTCAAAACAATTTTTTATTATCCTCTTCAAATTCTTCTTCAAAAATAATCTCCTACAAAATAAAAAATCTTTATCCAATCTGCAACAAAAATTAATTTCTCCTCAGACAAAAACCAAATCCACATTTTCATCTTCAATAAATCTCATTTTCTCTGCAAAGAACTTCTTAAAAAAAATCCTAGCCAATGTCTCAAGATATACTTCATTTTGAAAAAAATCTCCAAATCTCCATCAATATTTGCCTTCAAAAAAAATCTCCTTAAAATCATCTCTTGGAGTTTATAGATTAAAAATTTCTAATTTTAAAAATATCTTATCACCATAAAGAAAGAAATTTATTTCTTTTAAAAAAAATCTCCATTTAAAATTCTAAATGGTATGGACCGACCACTTTAGAAAATAAAGAAAGTTTCTAAAAAATTTAAAGCCATAAAAGGCTTGGAGATCGGGTTTCATGACTTTCTAAATTTCTCACAAAATTTAATAGTATTTTTCTTTAATGCATCGGGTGGGCTCCTCTTAGTCTTTTTGGCGGTGATAGTTTAAATTCAAACTCATTGTAAACCCGCCCATTTCATCTTTCAAACAGCCTTTGATATAATATTGGCGCTCATCACACTTTTGAGGGAACCGATCACATCGGTGGAAGGAAAGAGAGGGCCGACAAGTTTAATGTGTAAGGATCCCTTCAACAGGTCACTTTTTAAGTGACTGACCTGTAATAACAGGTCAACATCTGATTATAAACTTTAGGGACAATGTGTGATGGCCATCATATGTAGTGCAACATAAACTTTAGGGACTTAGGATCATAGACTTAGAATTTTTAGATGATAGATCAAATCTTTAGGTAGTCTCAAACCTTTAATTCTATCAAAAATTCCTGAACACCTTTACCACCATAAATCAGAAAGCACTCCAAACTGAACATTTGATATGAAATAACATGTAACACCATCTTGTCATCCACTCATGATGATCAACTCTGCAAGAACCTACTGAAGTTACTGATGCAATTTGAGATAATCCCAAGACAGTACTGATATAAGACCAAACTCCTGATTATGATTTGAAGACAATATAGTGAAGCAAGCTGAGATAAGCATGACATTCTCCATCAAACAACTTGATTCCTGCTACATCCTTGAAGATACCACACTATATACACTTATAGATACGATCAACACACTTATCCTGAATGAGTGAACTATAAATAGGATCCCAATGTATAACCAACACCATCCACACAACATGAAAAACTGAGGACACATATAAATTACATCTCAACCATATGAATTGCATCATAATCATTTCACAAACTGAATACTGAATCATAATCAAATGACCTAGCCACTGAATACTATATGTCATCTGTATCACCCTGAGTAATGAATCTTATCATTATATTCACAACACACAAGATGATGTACTCTTGATGATGTATTCCTGCAACTTCCTGATGATGCACTCCTGCAACAACACACAAGATGATGTACTCCTGATAATGCAAGAACAAACCTGTGAAGTATAGAGCCATTCTCTGCATCTATAAGACACACCTTTTTGTCATCAATGACAACCTGTCACCATCATTTATTCGGGTGGACTTTCCCATCGCCATAGAACTTAGAAAAATGCTTCCTCGAACTACGAGGTAGTTCATGCAATGGTGGGGTTAAATTCAAAGGACCAAAAGTGTTACCCCAAGGGCCTTGAGCTGCCATGGTGCACTGATTAAAGGGTGGGATAACAAACCTCTGTGGAGTATGAATAGACAAAACTCTGCTAGTACTAGAATTAGAAGCTTCACCTAGTATCAAAGACTTGGTGTTGGTAGGAGGAAAACTCCTAGTTTGCCTAAGTCGAGGTCGTGGAGGCAAAAGACCAAAATTATTTTGCTACATCAACTCAAATATAGGATCAATAATACCTTGACCTCTCTTGCTTCTTGTATAATGTGAATCTGCTAGAATGTAGTGTACTCAACAAAATTTTGAAAAAATCTTGAGACAATGGAAAAGAACTGTAATGCTTCAACTTAGAGCATGAGGCTACAAGTTGTGTGTTCCTTCCCTAGCAGAGTCGCCAAAAACTGTTGGGTGAATATTTTGTCTTCAACTTACTAAAGGCAAAATGGTTATATCGACCACAGTGTATTGAGATAAATCTCTCCTCTTAGCAAGGGGAGGTTCCCTATCAACTATCACAAACTTATTTAAACTAAATACTAACCTAGGGGTGAGACCATATCATCCATTTCTCTTTTTTCAGAAATGATGATTACAAAATGAAAGAACACTTTCTCAATACAAATTTGAATAACTAAGAAACCCACGAGGGCACAAAGTCTATCATTTCTCCTTTTACTGATTTATAATTTAGAACTAAGTAGAATAAGGTGCAGCTCAAAGTCTTCACCGAATGCTACAATAAAACATGTGATCACAAAAGATAATAGCAGCTCAAAGTCTTCCCAATATCTTTTACTTCAAAACACAAAATCACAAACTAAAGAATTGTTGTAGCACAATGTCTCCAAAATCAGCTTTAGAACATCTCCCAGATTATTCACACTCACACTACAATTTGATCAAGCAGATAAGATAGTATTAGGAAAAGGACATAAGAACAATTTCCAATTTGCCACAAGTTATTTCAACACAAAGATTGAATGATCACTTGTTTTTCTATTCACTTGATAATATTTGATTTACAATTTGAACACAAAGTCTCAAAATGCTCTTCAATTTGGCAGTTTCACTTCAATAACTAAAAGATGATATTTACAATGGGGGTCCTCTTTATTTATAAGAGGAACCGAGAGAAAAAATAGGAAAATAAAAACTAACTATGACTTATTCAATAAAGGAGTCCTTTTTTATTTGGGACTTCCTATGTTTTTACATGTAATTACATATGAGAAAAGTACACGTAAATATGTCCAAAATTATTTCAAAAGTACATCTGGAAAGTAGAAAATAAACTAAGTAATGGGAAAGCTGCTTCAACTTGAATTGCCTTCTTTCTTCATGTGGCAATCATACATGGTGAATGTTTCTTGCATCCCAAGACTGTCCGGACTAACCGTGTTCTTGAAAATCATCTAGGATCTAACTATTGCATCTCTGACCGTGGTAACAGATTTTGCATGACTAGTTAACTTGGCCTTCAGATTATCCAAAGTTAATTGATTGTCAAGAATATTACCCACGGAGGCCATTGAAAATGTTTTGTCCTTGAACTCTTTCTGGAACATATTTTCAAATTCCTAAATCATCTCTTCTGCAGGATGAAATTGGTTATCCTATGACACTAGATTACACGGCAACTTGTTTCCTTGCAGTTTCCAGGTCATTGATCAAATCTTTCAACACACAGCTCTGATATTTCAATGCCTCTTTGGTTTCAGTATAAGAATTCCTATTTGGAATGACACTAATTGATATTAGAATGCTTATTTTCAGCTTTCTCATCTCTACACACTTATCATGATTCTATTCTAGATGCTCAATATCTTGAGAAATAACATCAATCAAGTCATCAAGTTCTTCTCTTATTTTCTCCATTTTGTCTGTCTTCTCAGATAGCTCTGTAATCAAAGAGATTCCTTGTGTGCACATCCTTTCCAAATATTCTTCAAGTACTCTTCCCTTAAGATGAGTCTTTTCAGCTTTCTGGATGATAAGATCTTCTACAAAAACTACCTCAGGAGTCACTGATTCTGAATTCAAAGTAATTTTCCTCACCACTGTAGTCAACTGTTCAACCATTGCTTTGTAATGATCCTTCATTTCTTTCTCTTTGTCAAACTTCTAAATTAGAATGTCCATTGTTGACTGCTTGTCAGTCTTTGCACTTTCATGAGTTATTTTGCCTAGCTCAACCCTAGAGATTGAATAATCATTCATACTAAAATTTTCTATGATTGCATCCTGTGAAGGTCTTGCAATCTCTAGAAATTTGTGTCCCTTGTCTCCGAGCATTCTCAAAAGAATCTTTGGCTTCTTTGGGGTCTTAGCTTTCGCAGGGACCAACTTACTAAATCAATGTCATCTGGAGAGATGGCTTGTTTCTTCCTTTTTGGGGTATGTGCTGACAATCATGGAGGAAGCACATAAGTACTCACATTAGGATCTGTTTCCATTGTTGGTGTTACTAGAACTGTACTTGCACTGGAAGTAGAAAAAATAGGTGGAGTATTAGTAAAAACTGCACCTAACACATTCACATTAGATACTTGTTAAGAATTCATTATAAAGTGATCAAATATAGAAGTATCCCCAATATCAAAAGATGAGGAGGACAAGCTAGCAATAGACTCTGAGGAACGAAGAACATCATCAAAAGTAGTTTGAGGATTATCAAAAATTGTTTTTGAAGGTGATGGAGATTCAGAAGAGGGGATGTCAATGGGTGAAACAGACAGAGGACCTGAAATAGGTGTCTTAGACAAAGGAGAAGAGTCTCTCATTTCTTGTTGTACATTCTCCTAAGGAGACAAAACTTCCCCACTTTGTCCCTCTATAGGTCTGTCTTCAACCTCCATTTACTCGGTAGCTCACTCTTTAGTATTTTTTTTCTCAATTTCCATATTTTCTATCTTAAATTCTCTGTCCACAGCCTTTGACTTCTTCATCACAAATTTGATCCTGGGCTTATGTGGCTTGGAAGAAGATGGAATATCACTCTTGTTCTTCATCTTATTCTCCACCTTCTTACCTGTTTGTTCTTAAATCTCAGTCTATGATCTGGTAAGGAATTCTTTCAAAGCAATTCCCTTATCTGCTAGCCACTTATTGGGTTTAGCTAATATGGGTTCAAACCTTTTCCTCAGAGAATTCATTTCTTTTTGAGACCATTGAATAGGAGGAAGAGGAGAACCAGCAACTTGTTCAGTGTTATATCTATCATCAATCAACTCTTCATCATCCACTAGGTCTTCAGGAATATCAGCCAATCCCATGTATTTAATCTGCTCTAGAGATAACCTACTATAATCCAACTTTCTTACATCTTCTTCTATTCTCAAGTCCACCCAGATGTCCTCAACCATTAGTTCATGAAACTGGGTCTTCCTCTTGATCTTGTCTTTCACACCCCTGTAATCAAACCTTGGTCTTCGTTTGAATTGTTTCATGGTTACTAGCTGCATTTCAGTTTCCATGGCTCTAACCTTTGCAGCAATTGATACTAAAAACCTACCAATTTCAATTGGAAACCTGAATCCTAGTTTCTTGAGCTCCATTCGCTAATTGTGTATGACAATCATTTGTCTACATAACTCCATTAAAACAATTTTGTCTGAAGGAGACTTTGGCAACATATAAGGATGACCTTGGAAAAAGCCAACCCTTAAATATGAGAAAGAAGGAAATTGTAAGAACATGCATCCATAATCATTCACCACTAACCAAGCTTGGTCTAAAACTCTTCTTTGCTCCAACTGAGGGTCAAAAAGACATAAGAACACTGTGAAGAAAGTATCATTTACCCTCCTGAAGTGGCAAATAGAACCCTTCAATGTCAATTGAGAATAGTACTGATACACAGGAACTACTCTGCTATCTCCTTCTGACATCAAACCTAGAAAGATTCTCATGGAGGCTTCTATATACACTACATAAGAAGTCATATAGAATTTGAAGGTAAAGGATACCTTAGTCAATTGCTCATGTAGAGCATTACTAATTTGCTCACTCTAGAAGATGGCTTGTTTACCTTGGAGTATTACCTTAATAAAAGGGTATATCCACTCATGAAAAAGTGAGGAAGAGGCCAATCCCCTTATCCTGCTAAGAAGAGTTATAAGCTCACCAAATTCTTCTACAAAATCACTTCTAGGAAAACTCCTCGGCCACCTAGACAAGTTTGACCTTGAAGTCTTGAGCCATTTAGTATTGATTATCTTCTTAGCCTTCTCAGAATTTTTGTCATACTCTTTTTGGGCTTCAGTAAAATCTAGTTTTATAACTTCTATAACAACATGACACATGAAAACTTTATCAATGAATTCAAGATCTAATCTGAGTATCACATTGCCATTTGCATCCATCATTTCCCTAGTGTCTCTGTTGTAAAACTGAGCACATTGAAGAACAAACTCTGTGTTATGAGCTGCCACTAGGAAAGATGTCACCAAATGAATGTTGCTATCAATAATCTTCTTCATTATAGAACTAGGATTATTAGACTTGGTTCTTTCCACAAACTCAGCCATGTCCACATGGCCAATCTCTATATCCTGAATGTCATCAACATTGGAAGTAACCGAGGTGATTGGAAAAACACCGGGATACTTATACTTCATCGCTTTCGACTTCTTTGCAGACAAATCAGTCATCTGAAAAAGCTATCACCAGAAGGATGTTGGTGAAGAGGGAAAATCCACAGAAGAAACTGCACCAAAAAGCCATGATCATGCAATTAGAGGAAATACTGGTAATCTGAGAAAATTTAATGTCAACGATCATGACTATAGGGATATGTTTGAAAGGACTGGAGTGCGAGTGGGTCAAAAAATGGAGGAAAGTGGGTTTAGGGAAGAAAAATTGAAAATCTCTCAGAGTTAGAAAAATTTGAGAGAGTGATTGCATGGGCAGTAAAATTTGCCACCCTTGCATTAGAGGGACATATTGCAAGTGTCAGGGTGGCCAATTTTTCTGACCCTGTAGGTAGGCTAAAATGCAAATGTATTGGCAGTAGAAATTAACGCTTTTGCATGTGGAATAAGTTTTTATGTTTGAGTGGCAAATTTTGCCAACATTGCATGAGACGTATGTATTGCAAGTGTTTGAGTGGTTAATTTTGCTGCTTTCGCAGGTTGGATGTTTCAAGGCTTTCTTCGTGTAAGGGCGGTGAAATTCACCGCCCATACACATTGGGATATAACTTCAAATGCATAAGCGGTAATTTTTGCTGACTTAGCACTTATGCACATTTATATGGAAGGACTTTGAGCGGCAAATTTCACCAACTCAACACAAGCAAAACATAACTTAATATGTTTGAGTGGCAATTATTGCCGACTCAACACCTATAGTGACAATAACGTTTCATGCTTTAAATGGTAAAATTTACCGCTTAGACACACGGTGATTAATTCTTCTCATAGGACAAGTATCGTCGAACCCTTCCGACAAAACGTTGGCCAGAGGAGGATTAAGCAAAGACTAGGGTTTAAAAAAATGACACGAAAAGAGAAAAATAAAATGAAGGGCGATTTGCTTTAATACAATTTCACGAAGACACGAACAATCACTTCATCAAACAAGAGACAAACCCTAGAAAGGAAATAAAAATGAAAAAAAAAGTTAAAGACTTACCTGTCAAAATGACTAAAACTCTAAACGCAACCTTGGCGACCTAAAATCTATCTGAATCCTAGATGAACGCGATCGAGCAATCTAAGGAAGGTTTCAAGAATCGACTGGAAGGTTTAGAGAAAAAGAAATAACAAAATAGAATGAGTTTACGTATTAAAAAGGTTAAAAAGCAAGCTCTTAATGTTAACATGAGTGGCCATAAATGCAACTGAAGTTCACAATCTTGAAGATCTTACTCGGGCGGTGAAAATCACTGACCTGACATGTGCTAACCATAATGCAATGGTGGTAAAAAGTACCACCTTTACATATGCTTTCAATGAAGAACATGTAACGGCGGCAAAAATTGCCGCCCGGACATCTCTAAATAAAAGCCTATGTAAAAGTGGCATTTTTCACCGACACAACACAATTTAAAAAAGAAAAGATGCAAGAGCGGTAGATTTTGCTAACTTTGCACATAAAGTTTCAAAATTTTACTAACACCCCGAAATGATCAAATTTGATATTTTGATCAGTTTGCAACCTAATCGATTTGCACAAATTTTGAGGAATCGATTTGAGGGAATATCATAAACTAGTTTAGGATCTCATATGAATTCACATGAGGCCAAAAGAACTTGTCTTGATTTGTGAACTTAGAGTGCAAATTACGAAACAGACATGTTTCGTAGGGGTTGTCTACAAAAATGAGCGTAGCTGATTTTGAGAACAACAGCTGGCTCTAACTGGGGAACTTTTGTCAATCAAACTTTGAAACAATTGAAGGGAGAAGAATCTAGTCTCTAAGTGCCTTCATCCATGCCATTGGGCCATTGAGTCAAGCTACCAAAAAGAAAAAGACTAAAGACTAAACAAAAACACAAAAATAAAAATAGAAAACTATACAAATGTATAAATGAACTTATCTGATACTTCAAGGATTGAAGTGTTTCAGATGTTGTCCACTGTGAGGTAGCAAGAATGGTGTCCCATCCAGATACTCCAGCAAGAAGCTATTTTCACCACAGAGCTGATGAATGGTGAACGGGCCTCTCCATAAGGAATCAAACTTCCCATGCATTCCTTTTGGTTCTCTCCTCTTGTCCCATAACAAGACTTGATCTCCAATTTGAAATTCACGAGCCCTTGCTTTCTTGTCAAAGAGTTTCTTCACCTAACTTTGATGTTCAACTACCATAGCTCGTTGCTCCTCAAGTTTAGTTAGGTACATGATTCTTTTGTCAATAGAACTTTCAAAAGTTCTATCTTCTACTGCCTTTGCCAACTTCAGTGCCGACAACTCCAAGGTAATAGGTATCTCTACATTCAGACCATACAGAAGCTGAAAAGGTGACATACCTATCATCCTTTTAGGGGTAATCTTGTCTGCCCATAAAGCATCAAACAATGCTTTATGCCAAGTTCTTTAATTATCTTCCACTAGTTTCCTTATAATAGTAACCAGATTTTTGTTACTTGATTCTGTCTGACCATTTCCTTATGGATAATAGTCTGAAGAGTGGGAAAGAATGATCCCATGTTCATAGAAAAAGCTAGTAATCTCGTGGGAAGAGAAACAAGTAGCATTATCTGCTACAACCTTGTTTGGGACTCCAACTCAGGAAATAAGATTTTCCTTAAGGAAATTACATACCACTTTAGAAGTAGCATGCTTTACTGGGATGGCTTCCACCCACTTGGTAAATAATCTGTCGTAGTGAGAACAAATTTGTGTCTCGCACTTGATGATGGGTTCATAGAACCAATGAAGTTGATGCCTCATTGTTGAAAAGGTTCTTCAATCACAACTGGCTTGAGAGGTAATGTAGCCAACTTAGGCTTTCCAACAAATTGTTGACACAACTCACACCTACATACCCAATTGTACGCATCCTGAAATAGTGTAGGCCAATAGTACCTAGCCTGCAAAATCTTGTGAGCCGTCATAGGCATAGAAAAATATCCTCCATAGGCCAAATTGTGGAAAGACTCCAGAAGTCTACTTTGTTGCACTTTATCCATGCAACGGAGAAACACTCCATCAAGATTTCTTTTGTACAAACCATTTTCCCATAGGACATAGTTAGTAGCCTTCAATTTGATAGTTCTTTTCTCCTTCTAAGACAGATGGGAAGGACACTCACCATAGGTAAGAAAATGAGTGATATTTTAATACCACTCATCTATAGTAGTGACAAAAAGAACATTTGGCATATCTTCAACTCCTTCTTCATCCCCTGTCTCCTTTGGTACATTGTCAGCAATCAATTGACACAAACCTCTACCACATACAAGCTTGGTAGGTTTGATATCAAGATCAAACTCTTGTATCTTAGCAATCCAAATGCCTCTTTTGGTTCCGAACTCTTGTTAAGTCAGAATCGACTTTACTGTTGTATCAGGCACCAAAACAACAGTATGTGAATTCAAAATATAGAACTGGAAATGCTTTACTACCTTGACCATAGCATAAGCATGTTTCTCCATATGTGAATATTTCAATTCATAAGCCTTCAGAGGACAACTCATAAATGAAATGGGAGATTCCACACCTTCCTCATTCTGCTGAACAAGAATGGCTGAAAGTGTATGTTCAGAAGCGTAGCTGTATACTACAAAATATTTGGTATAGTCACGACAAACAAGGACCGGAGCATGAGCTATAGCCCTCTTGATATCCTCAAATGCCGCTTTGCCTTCTGTACTCTAACAGAAAGTAGCCTTAACCTTCATTACGTTGACGATGTGATGGGTTTTCTCTGTGAATTCTGGAATGAATCTCTGCAAAAAATTCACCTTTCTGAAGAAAGAGTGAACTGCAGTCTTACTAGCAGGCAAGGTAAGACTTTGGATAGACTTGACTCTTTCTGAGTCAATTTTAGTGTCTTCTCGAGATACAATGTGACTAAGAAGTTTACCTTCTGTAACCCCAAAAATTGATTTCTTAGGGTTGAGAAAGATACCATTTTGTCGACATCTTTCCATCACCTGTCACAGATGATATGCATGATCATGACGTTGTTTGGAGAAAATAGTCAAGTCATCAAGATATACCACAAAATGAACTTCCCCATCTCATCTCTAAAGGCAAGTTCCATTGCTCTTTGGAATGTGTTGCCAGCATTGATCAAACCAAAAGGCATCCTGCGATATGCAAACATGCCCCAAGGTGTCATGAAAGCAGTCTTGTATTGATCTGCTTCATTGACCTCTACTTGATTATATCCTGAAAAACTGTCTAACATAGATAGCATTTCCAAACCAGTTACTGTTTGCAACACTTGGTCCATGATGGGTAGGGGGAGTTATCCTTTAGAGAAGACTGGTTGAGATTCCTAAAATCAACACAGATATGGATTTCTCCGTTCTTCTTTCTTATAGGAACTATATTCATGATCTAGGTGGAATGATGAATTGGAAAAATTATTCTTGCATTCAACATTTTTTGAATCTCAGAAAGGATAGTAATTGATATTTTGGGATTGTATTGCCTTTGTTTCTGCTTGTGCGGTGATGACCTAGCTTTGAGAGGAATTTCATGTTGAATCTCCTTAGGCCTAAAGGAATTCAGATCATCATAAGAATATGCCAAAACATCAATGTAATGGTGAAGGAGTGTAATGAATTTGAACTTCTCGTCGGCAGTGCAACACTTCCCAATGTTGACCATTTTTTAATCTGCCTCAGAACTCAAATTTACTTGCTCAAACTCCATAGAAGAACTTGAATCAAGTTGTTGCTATTGTTTAATATGTCTGTCATGCTTATCAGATTGATTTTCTAGGCAAACCAAACCTTTTGGAATCTAATTCCCTTTTAGTTGAAGAAACTCTTCACCAGTTTGTTAATCTATTTCTGAAAATGTATTCCCATGGTGGAGATTCACTACCTTCAAAATAGAGCTCGTCAAAGCTATCCATCTTCTCCAAGAAAGCTATGATTTGATTATCACCATTGAACACCTACCAATGGTCAGCATTATCAGGTACACTTGGTCGAAAGACCAACTCAATTGTGTATGTGTTTCCTTTGAAGTCTTTATGAGGAACCATGAGGGTGGCGGAGACAGCTAATGAATCTACACAATCATTAAACTCTCTAGGCACCACAAAAATATTGAAAGCATCAAAACCTTCAATGCAATCCCATACGTGATTGTGTTAATGTCTCAATCTTTCATTTTTGGTTTGATATAAATTTCTCACTTGACAAACCACTAATTCAGCATCTCCTTAAGCATGAAGATTTTTAACACCTTTGGTATGAGCAGCTTCCAATCCAAGCAACAATGACTCGTATTCAGTCGTGTTATTGGTATTGTCGAATTGTAGTTTGTATGAGAAAGGAAAGATTCACCTTGTAGAGATATCAAAACAACTCCGGCTCCAGAACTGATAGAGGAACAACTGCCATCAAATTCTAAAACCCAAACCTCAATAGAATTTGATTTTTTGGAATTTCTTTGACCAGAAGATTCCTCTTCAACAGTGAGGGAAGAATCTGGCATTACTATACCTTCATCTGCACTTTCATCTAAATACTCTTTCGATTCTCCATCTGAATTGTCTAAGCTCTCATCTAATGAACTAGAAGTATCTTCAGTAGACAAGAAATAATTACCCATTCCCGAGGACTCAAACAAAACTTGGGCTTTGGGATTTGCCATTTGGGTAACAATGCATTTTGCCTCTTTCTCAAGAAGCAACTTTTGCATGACACCTTTAACAGGTATCCTTGCTTCAGATAGATCCATGTTTAGTTCCCCACCCACATCTTTACAAAAATTACGCCTGAGTAGGATGTCATAAGAGGCCGGAACATCAACTACTAGGACGGTCATCTTAATCCTATTGTCTGGAAAGGCTACAAATGCAAATTGGGCATCTTTGATTTGACCCAACAATGGTACTTGTTTATTTTCCATGGAGAAACATCTCCCAAAGGTCTTAGTTAAGGTGAGGCCAAGGGTGTCTTTTACTTTGGCAGGCATGACATTATCAGAGGCCTTAGAATCTATTATGCAATTGCTCAACTTATGACCATGTACCAATAAAGAAACATAGAAAGGTTCTATTTTTCCAGAGGCAACAAGGGGAGTAGTGAAAAGATTATTTTGGGTAGATTTGTTCTTTGAGGAATCATTGGCAACTTTTGGAAAATCTTATCCTATTGGGACAGTCTTGTTTTTAACATATTTAGCTAACCTATCAGACTGTTCAGGATTAGCTTGTAAATACTCAACCTCAGACATTTGGATTTTGGTCTTCCTAGCATGATCTATTATATCAAATAGCTGAAATGAACTAGAGACAGGGGAAGGAAATCCATCATTTTGAGTTTTATTAGGGGTAGTACTGGTCTGAGGGACAGAAGTAGAAGATACAAGATTGTTAGATGTACTTACTTGCTTATTGCCCACTGGGTCCTTTGATTGAAAAGGCAACGGAGTTCCCCATTTAGCAATTGAGATCACTAGTTGAGGTTGTTCTCTTTCCTTTCCCTTATCAACTTGCTGATTTGGCTGATTTTGGGACCTAGTAAAAATAGCATATGCTCCATCATACACTTCTCCTTCTCTTTTGGCTTCATCTTGGTAATTCAAAAAGCCAATGGTAGAGTCGCCAACTAATTCTTCTTCTCCTTCTATAAAATGATTAGCATCATTCTCTTGGTCCAACTTGAGTTGGAAAGAATGATCATGTTCTAATTCATAATAGCCAACTGCTAAGTTGACCGGTGCTGCTTCAATGGCGAGCTTCCCCTGTGTAGGTGGAAGACGATTGTGTTGCCCTTGATATGAATTGTTGGGAAATGTTCTCCTTGGTATATCCTGATAAGGAGGGGTAGACATACCTTGTGACATTTGCTTTTTTAGAGATAGCAACTCATGTGCTAACTTTTGCACCATAGGATCCATGGTGTTTGTGGAAGAATTATCAGCAAAAGAAGGACCTTTATTTCTGTTAGAATCTCTTCTTATCTTACCCGCAAGGATAAGATCATCTTCAACTTCAGTAGCCAAAATCTAAACTGCAAGAAGATCTGTAGAGCTAGCCTGCCTTAACAGAAAGCTCACCTCGGGAAGCTAAGTATTGATAAAGAAACACTTAAGATTCTCTATTGTTGGCTAAGCAGTTGTAGGAATCCTTTTTATCAGCTTGTTGAACTTAGCGATGAAGTCTCGCATGGGTTTGCGAGGTTCTTTCTTCATTTGTGTAAGCTGAACCAATAAGGCATGTGCATCTTCTGTAAGTTTGAACCTAGCCTCAAACTTGGTCTTGAGAGTATTCCAACTCATTATAGTCTGAGCTTGTAGATGGTAAAACCAATCTACAGCAGCACCTTGCAGTGTTTACAAAAAAAATCTTACTGTTACATAGTCATGTTCCACACCTAATACACTGCAAGCTATACAGAAAGCTTCAATGTGTTCATCCGGGTGGACTTTCCCATCGCCATAGAACTTAGGAAAATTCTTCCTCAAACTATGAGGTAGTTCATGCAATGGTGGGGTTAAATTCAAAGGACCAAAAGTGTTACCCCAAGGGCCTTGACCTACCATGGTGCACTGATTAAAGGGTGTGATAACAAACCTCTATGCAATATGAATAGATAAAACTCTGCTAGTACTAGAACTAGAAGCTTCACCTAGTATTGGAGACCTGGCATTGGTAGGAGGAAAACTCCTAGTTCACTGAAGTCGAGGTCATGGAGGTAAAAGACCAAAATTATTATGCTGCATCAACTCAAATACAAGATCAATAATACCTTGAGATCTCTTGCTTCTTGTATACCGTGAATCTGCCAGAATGTAGTGTACTTAACAAAATTTTGAAAAAATCTCGAGACAATGGAAAAGAACTGTAATGCTTCAACTTAGAGCGTGGGGCTACAAGTTGCGCGTTCCTTCCCCAACAGAGTTGCCAAAAATTGTTGGGTGAATATTTTGTCTTCAACTAACTAAAGGCAAAATGGTTATATTGACCACAGTGTAATGAGATAAATCTCTTCTCTCAGCAAGGGGAGGTTCCCTATCAACTATCACAAACTTATTTAAACTAAATACTAACTTAGCGGTGATACCATATCGTCCATTTCTCTTTTTTCAGAAATGATGTTTACAAAATGAAAGAGAACTTTCTTGATACAAATTTGAATAACCAAGAAACCCATGAGAGCACAAAGTCTATCATTGCTCCTTTTACTGATTTATAATTTAGAACTAAGTAGAATAAGGTGCAGCTCAAAGTCTTCACCGAATGCTACGATAAAACATATGATCACAAAAGATAATAGAAGCTTAAAGTCTTCCCAATATCTTTTACTTCAAAACACAAAATCACAAACTAAAGATAATTGTTGTAGCACAAAGTCTCCACAATCAGCTTTAGAACATCTCCTAGATTATTCACACTCACACTACAATTTGATCAAGCAGATAAGATAGTATTAGGAAAAGGACATAAGAACAATTTCCAATACACCACAAGTTATTTCAACACAAAGATTGACTGATCACTTGTTTTTCTATTCACTTGATAAAATTTGATTTACAATTTGAACACAAAGTCTCAAAATGCTCTTCAATTTGGTAGAGTTTCGCTTCAATAACTAAAAGATGATATTTACAAAGGGGTCCTCTTTATTTATAAGAGGAACCGATAGCAAAAATAGGAAAAGAAAAACTAACTATGACTTATTCAACAAAGGAGTCCTTTTTGATTTGGGACTTCCTATGGTTTTACATGTAATTACATATGAGAAAAGTATACGTAAATATGTCCAAAATTATTTCAAAAGTACATCTGAAAAGTAGAAAATAAACTAAGTAATGGGAAAGCTGCTGCAACTTGCATTGTCTTCTTTCTTCATGTGGAAATCATACATGGTGAATGTCACTTTCATCCCAAGACTGTCCATACTAACCATGTTCTTTAAAATCATTCGGGCTCTAACTATTGCATCTCTGACCGTGGTAACTGATTTTTTGTTACTAGTTAACTTGGCCTTTAGATTATCCAAAGTTAACTGATTGTCAAGAATATCATCCACGGAGGCCACTGAAATTGTTTTGTCCTTGAACTCTTTCCGAAACATATTTTCAAATTCCTGAATCATCTCTTCTACAGGAATAAATCAGTTATCCTATGACACTAGATTGCACGGCAACTCCTCCAACTTATACAAAAGACTAACATCACTTTGATCACTTAGTTTCCTTACAGTTTCCAGGTCATTAATCAAATCTTTCACACATGTCTCTGATATGTCAATGCCTCTTTGGTTTTAGTATAAGAATCCCTATTTGGAATGACACCAATTGATATTAGAACACTTATTTTCAGCTTTCTCATTTCTACCCACTTCTCATGATTATGTTCTAGATGCTTAATATCTTGAGAAATAACATCAATCAAGTCATCAAGTTCTGCTCTTATTTTCTCCATTTTGTCTATCTTCTTAGATAGCTCTATAAGTAGAGAGATTCCTTATGTGTGCATCCTTTCCAAATATTCTTCAAGTACTCTTCCCTTAATATGAGTCTTTTCAGCTTTCTAGATGATAGGATCTTCTACAGAAACTACCTCAGGAGTCACTGATTCTGAATTCAAAGTAATTTTCCCCACCACTGCAGTCAACTGTTCAACCATTGCTTTGTAATGATCCTTCATTTCTTTCTCTTTTTCAAACTTCTAAATTAGAATGTCCATTGCTGACTGCATGTTAATCTTTGCACTTTCATGAGTTATTTTTCCTAGCTCAACCCTAGAGATTGAATAATCATTCATACTAAAATTTTCTATGGTTGCATCCTACGGAGGTCTTACAATCTCCAGAAATTTGTGTCCCTTGTCTCCAGCATTCTCGAAAGAATCTTTGGCTTCTTTGGGGTCTTAGCTTTTACAGGCACCAGCTTACTAAATCAAAGTCATCTAGAGACATGGCTTGTTTCTTTCTTTTTGGTGTATATGTTGACAACCATGGAGGAAGCAAAGAAGTACTCACATTAGGATCTGTTTCCATTATTGGTGTTACTGGAACTGCACTTGCACTGGAAGTAGTAACAATAGCTATAGTATTACTAAAAATAGCACCCAACACATTCATATTAGATACCTGTTCAGAATTCATTGCAAAGTGATCAAATATAGAAGTATCCCCAATATCAAAAGATGAGGAGGACAAGCTAGGAATAGACTCTGAGGAACGAAGAACATCATCAAAAGTAGTACATTCTGAGGAACTGAAACAGGTGTGTTAGACAAAGCAGAAGAGACTCTCATTTCTTGTTGTACATTCTCCTAAGGAGACAAAACTTCTTCTCTTTGTCGTTCTATAGGTTCGTCTTCAACCTCTATTTCCTCGGTAGCTAGCTCATCAGTATTTTTTTTTCTCAATTTCCATATCTTCTACCTGAGATTCTTTCTCCACAGCCTTTGACTTCTTTGTCACAAATTTGATCTTGGGCTTATGTGGCTTGGAAGAAGAGGGAATATCACTCTTGTTCTTCATCCTATTCTCCACCTTCTTACCTATTTGTTCTTGAATCTCAGTCTGATCCAGTAAGGAATTCTTTCAAAGCAATTCCCTTATCTGCTAGCCACTTATTGGTGTTAGCCAATATGGGTTCAAACCTTTTCTTCAGAGAAGTCAATTCTTTCTGATACCATTGAATAGGAAGAAGAGGAGAACCAACAAACTATTCAATGTTATATCTATCATCAATCAACTCTTCATCATCCACTAGGTCTTCAGGAATATCAACCAATCCCAGATATTCAATCTTCTCTAGAGATAACCTGCTATAATCCAACTTTCTTACATCTTCTTCTATTCTCAATTCCTCCTAGACGTCCTCAACCATTGGTTCATGAAATTGGGTCTTCCTCTTGATCTTGTCTTTCACACCCCTGTAATCGAACCTTGGTCTTCGTTTGAATTGTTTCATGGTTACTAGCTGCATTTCAATTTCCATGGCTCTAGCCTTTGCAATAGTTGATACTGAAAACCTGCCAATTTCAACTGGAAACCTGAATTCTGGTGTCTTGAGCTCCATTTGCTTATTATGTACGACAATCATTTGTCTACATAATTCCATTAAAACAAGTTTTTCTGAAGAAAACCTTGGCAACATATAAGGATGACCTTGTAAAAAGTCAACCCTTAAATATGAGAAAAAAGGAAATTGTAAGAACATGCATGCATAATCATTCACCACTGACCAAGCTTCATCTGAAACTCTTCTTTGCTCTAATAGAGGGTCAAAAAGACATAAGAACACTGTGAAGAAAGCATCAAATACCCTCTTGAAGTGGTGAATAGAACCCTTCAATGTCAATTGAGAATAGTACTGATACACAGGAACTAGTCTCCTATCTCCTTCTGATGTCAAACTTGGAAAGATTCTCATGGAAGCTGCTATATACACCAGGTAAGAAGTCATATAGAATTTGAAGGTAGTGGATACCTTAGTCAATTGCTCATGGAGAGCATTGCTGATTTGCTCACCCCAGAAGATGGCTTGTTTACCTTAGAGTATTACCTTAATAAAAGGGTACATCCACTCATGAAAAAGTGAGGAAGAGGCCAATCCCCTTATCCTACTAAGAAGAGTTATAAGATCACCAACTTCTTCTACAAAATCACTTCTAGGAAAACTCCTCGGCCACCTAGACAAGTTTGACCTTGAAGTCTTGAGCCATTTAGTATTGATTATCTTCTTAGCCTTCTTAGAATTTTTGTCATACTCTTTTTGGGCTTCAGCAAAATCTAGTTTTATAACTTCTGTAACAGCAGGACACATGAAAACTTTATCAATGAATTCAGGATCTAATCTGATTATCACATTGCCATTTGCATCCATCACTGCGCTAGTGTCTCTGTTGTAAAACTGAGCACATTGAAGAACAAACTCTATGTTATGAGCTGCCACTGGGAAAGATGACACCAAATGAATGTTGTTATCAATAATCTTCTTCATTGCAGAACTAGGATTATTAGACTTGGTTCTTGCCACAAACTCAGCCATGTCCACATGGCCAATCTCTGTATCTTGAATGTCATCGACATTACAAGTAACCGAGGTGATTGGAAAAATACCCTGATACTTATACTTCATCACTTTCAACTTCTTTGGAGACAACTCAGTCATCTAAAAAAGCTATCACCAGAAGGATGTTGGTGAAGAGAGAAAATCTGTAGAAGAAACTGCAACAAAAAGCCATAATCATGTAATTAAGGGAAATATTGGTAATCTGGGAAAATTGCATGTCGATGTTCATGACTATAGGGATATGCTTGAAAGGACTAGAGTGCGAGTGGGTTTAAAAATGGAGGAAAGTGAGTTTAGGGAAGCAAAATTGAAAATATCTCAGAGTTAGAAAACTTTGAGAGAGTGATTGCACGGGTGGCAAAATTTTCCACCCTTGCATTAGAGGGACATATTGCAAGTGTCAGGGTGACCGATTTTGCTGACCCTGCAGGTAGGCTAAAATGCAAATGTATCGGTGGTAGAAATTACTACTTTTGTATGTGGAATAAGTTTTTATGTTTGAGTGCCAAATTTTGCCAACATTGCATGAGAGGTATGTATTGCAAGTGTTTGAGCAGTTAATTTTTCTGCTTTCACAGGTTGGATGTTTCAAGGCTTTCTTCATGTAAGGCCAGCAAAATTCACCACCCATACACATTGGGATATAACTTCAAATGCATAAGTGGCAATTTTTGCCGAATTAGCACTTAAGCACATTTATATGGAAGGACTTTGAGTGGCAAATTTCACCAACTCAACATAAGAGAAAACATAACTTAATATGTTTGAGCGGCAATTATTGCCGACTCAACACCTATAGTGATAGTAAGTTTTCATGCTTTAAACAGTAAAATTTACCGCTTAGACACATGGTGATTAATTCTTCTCATAGGACAAGTATCAATGAACCCTTCCGACAAAATATCGGCCAGAGGAGGATTAAGCAAAGACTAGGGTTTAAAAAAATGACTTGGAAAGAGAAAAATAAAACGAAGGGTGATTTGCTTTAATACAATTTCACGAAGACACAAACAATCACTTCATCAAACAAGAGAAAAACCCTAGAAAGGAAATAACAACAAAAACAAAAGTTCAAGACTTACCTGTCAAAATGACTGAAACTCTAAACACAACCTTGGCAACCTGAAATCCATCTGAATCTGGGATCAACGCAATCCAGTAGTCTAAGGAAGGTTTCAAGAATCAACTGGAAGGTTTAGATAAAAAGAAATGACAAAATAGAATGAGTTTACGTATTAAAAAGGTTAAAAAGCAAGCTCTTAATGTTAACATGAGTGGCCATAAATGCCACTGAATTTCACGATCTTGAAGATCTTACTCAGGCGGTGAAAATCACCGACCCGACATGTACTAACCATAATGCAACGGCGGTAAAAAGTACCGCCTATACATATGCTTTCAACGAAGAACATGTAGCGGCGGCAAAAATTACCGCTCGGACATGTCTAAATAAAAGACTATGTAAAAGCAGCATTTTTCACCGACATAACACAATTAAAAAAAAAGATGCAAGAGCGGCAGATTTTGCTGACTTTGTACATAAAGTTTCAAAATTTTACCAACACCCCGGAATGATCAAAATTGATATTTTGATCAGTTTACAACCTAATCGATTTGCACAAATTTTGAGGAATCGATTTGAGGGAATGTCATAAACTAGTTTAGGATGTCATATGACTTCACACGAGGCCAAAAGAACTTGTCTCGATTTGTGAACTTAGAGTGCAGATTATGAAATGGATAAGTTTCGTAGGGGTTGTCTACAAAAATGAGCGTAGCTAATTTTGAGAACAACAGTATTGATGCTCAAAATTCAGCCCTATGGGGCTATTTCAAAAACTTGCAAAGGTTAATGCAAGCCAGGGAAAGAATCCCTAGAGTAGTAGTTGAAAAATACAAAGACACTATCTGCTTTATTGTAATAAAAGATCAATGCTTGATGGAGGTCATTGAGCCTAGAATAGTATGGGTTATACCCATGGGATATGAGGTAGATGGAGGAGTATTAGAAAATTATGCTCAACATGTGTTAAGTAAACCAAGAGATCCCAATGAAAGAAGATTTGGGACTTATGAGGAATTGCATGCTAAAATCTTTGTTGAAGTAAGAAAACCTAAGATCTCTAAGAAAATGCAGAAAGTGGTAGAAGAAATTGCCCTAAAACATGGGTTCACAAAAGAACAAGTGACAAAGGCAAGAGAAAAAGCACAAGCTGAATATGAAGCAAAAGAAAAGAGAAAAAGTGAATCAATTGGAGCTTCAGAAGAACCCAAGGGTGAACTAGAAAAACCAGAGGATCTACCTCTATAGAAGTTGCATCTACTCCCTCCAGTCCCACACCATCTATAAATGTGGAAACTCCTGCCACTAGTCACAAAAGAAAGAAAACCAAGGCCAAAAGAATGCATGTAAGTATTTTAGTCGATGAAGAAGAAACAAAGTCATATGAAGAAGTGAATAAAATGAAGTCTAAATCTATCAAAGCCTCCAGAACCAGCAAGAAGAAACCATCCGGTAAGGGTAAACCTAAGAAAAGGAAAAAACAAGATGTCCCTCAAACTAAAGAAGCTACTATATCATTAGAGGATGTATTGAAGGCCATAACAATTGATGGTAATCTAAAACCCATTGCACAATTGTATGATGAGTATAATGATCTGAACAAGAGGATCATTGAGACTGTTATTGTAGAATACCTAACCATCTACAATAGGGCCCTAATTGAGATAATTGATGATCTTCCACATAGCCTAGCAAGTATAATGTTTGCAAGAAAGGAAGCAGCTATGGCAAAGAATGTTAAGCTTAGAGAACATTCATTAATAAAACTATGTCTGAAAATCACTCCGGAAGAAAAAGTGAAAATCTCCAAAGCAATTCACAACAAATTTAGGTCAAAGAAGAGAATGAATACTCTCATGGGAGGAGACATTGAAAAGGTGGTAAAGGAAACTAAAGAAATCACTCTGGACACATTAAAGGAATTTAATCTCCCTACCATTTATGACAATAAAGAAATTGATGCTGGAGATGATACATCTGTTCCAGAAGTGAACCTTGAACAGGAAATAAATGAAGGTGACAAAGTGATTGGAGAGAAAGAAGTATCAGCTGATGACACTAAAACAAGATCCTCTCTGGAACATCAAGTTGAGGATAAAACTTACAAGGAAAAGACTGAGGAAGAACAGGTCAAGGAAATTCCTCCACTGGAACAAAAGGAGGACACCAATAAGGACATGGATCTAGATAATCTAGAGTAGAACATGAAAGAAGAAGTCTCTGCTACACCAAGAGACACTATAGAATCGGTTAAGGAACTTCTGGAGAAATAAAAACAAGTTTTGGATGAGCCTAATTTTCTACATGGTCCAATAAACTTGGATACAATGTCCCCTATACAAAAACTCAAATTGGCTTCAATTGTACAAGCAAAAGCAAGAGAGGAAATGTTAAAGTCTCACATAGAGAATAGTGAGCTCATTGGTGAGGCATCTAGCATTTTGGAGAAGCTAATACCAACATACCAAAAGGACACATCTATGTCATCAACAAATCAACTGAAGGAACTCATAAACTCTGTAAGTAAACATTTTGAATCTCTTGAGAAATCTACAGAAATAAAAGTAAGGCAAGAGTTTAATGAGAAAAGATTGAATTAGTTGAAGGAAATGATAGTTAATGTAAAAGTCCAGCTAGATAATAGGATAAAAAGCATTCAGAGTGTCATTAAAGAAGCTAGTGACATATACAAATTTTGCTTATCATGGTCGGAAGTCACAAAGAAAATAGAAGAGAAGATCAAGGATTTGGAGCAGAAATTGATGAACACCTCCAAGGCATTTGATCGGGTAGTAGAATCAGTTAGCAGCAAGGAAAGTCATGTCATTAACCTTCATAATGACTTGAGTAATCTAATAAGTGTGAGGGATCAAATCAGAGCCAGAATGTGTCAGCTAAGAGGACTAATTAGTCTCAAATTAGACTCTATGTTTAATCTTGCAGCTAAACACAAACAACTTCACTTACTAACACACCCTCTAATCTTCACAAGGCAGAGACCGCATTTTTCCTACTTAGTGGTCATATTCAAATTTTGGACAAGGCTAAGAAAGGATGGGATGGTGATTTGGCCCAAATTAAGAATATTTTCAATGACATCCTCTAGTACATGTAAAATAAAGTTGAGGATTGAACATGTACATATGCGGTAGAGTATAGCAAATTTTTTCAGCTTTGACAATTTTTGACTCCAGAACCTACACCTTTGCCATTGATGTCAAAGGGGGAGAAGCAGGTCAATGAAAAATGGGCAAACATCTCAGGGGGAGAAGAAATATAGAATTTATATAGAAAGGGGGAGTAGTCAAGGCAGTCAAGCATTTTTCACTAAGTGTTGCCATCAATGCCAAAGGGGGAGATTATTGGCAAGAGACACTGCTATGTTGAATAATTGAGTGTTGTCATTGATGGTAACAAGAAAAGGAACAAGGTTCGAATAGATTTTTTGGTCTGGTGAAGAAGACTTAGTCATATTGGCTAAGTATTGACAATATACAGAAGCAGCGATAGAAAAATAGTGTTTGGATTGGCATTGGTCCGCAGTTGAAGACCAAGTTTTATGGTTCTGGTATGATGTTCCTAACTCTCAAATGATCTTATATCCAAGGTTTCAGCTCTTAATCAATTCCAGAAGTATATCTTCAAATGGCCTAAGTCTGACACAGTAAAGTACAGTACTATTCATAGCAAAACACTCAGTTGATTTGGTCCGCATTCCTCTGCTGTTGTATATCTTGATATGTAGTTTTGAGGTGTTGTAAACACCTGTATGAAGTGTCTAAATCTAGAGTTGCAGGTTTTGAAGTCCACCAGAAAGATAGTTACAAGCTTCTAAGTATCGCTACACTATTTGACAAAGTTTGACTGTGACAAAGTCTGAGTTCTGATGGTCCGCATTTTATCGCTAAAGGATATTTTTCTTTGCAGTTCTAAAGGTATGATTTGTGACATCTGAGGAGTCTTTGACATGATTTTGAGCAAGTCTTATGGTCTACAGTAAAAGACGGAGTTTGACAAATGAACTGAATCAGTGGCAGTCTGAGTTAGAGGCTGACATGATAAGTTTGAATTATATGCAGTAAGTTCTATTGTTTAGAACTTAATCCTAAGTTGTTCAATAGTTGAGGCCGACATATGTGAATACAATTCAATTTTTGTTTGAGTCTACTGGGAGTTTTGGTAAATGAATTTGGCCGACAAGCTACTTAACGTATGAGTGCATACTTCACTTTATTAGGTTGACCTAATATGAAGATTTCAAGTGTTGCAGATATATATAAGGGATCGAATTTAGTGTTTGGGTCATGTCATGCAAATGTGAATATATGTATGTGTGACATGCGAAGTAAAGTGATTGTGTGGAAGTAATAAGAGCAAAAGAAGAGAGATCTTTCTCCTATGTAAAAGCAGAGCAGAGAAACAGAGCAGTCACAGATGAAGAGCTTTGAGACAATATTTCTGTGCTTCATTGGAGTTGTAACCATGCATGTGTAGATGCAATCTCAACACTTCATCTTGGTAGTGAGCCTTTCTTGCAGTGAGCATTTCTCTGGGCAGTGAGCTCTAAGGTAGTGAGCCTTCTTGTAATCTAGTATTGTGCTATAATAATATATTGTGAGATAACACTCACCATGGTTTTTCCCTTTTTGGGTTTTCCACATAAAAATCCTGGTGATCATGTGTTATGTATTTGTGGTTGATGTTCCTTTGCTTATCCTACTTTCATATTATTAATTTTCGATTTTGGATTAATGAACTTGTTAAGAAATGGTTTTATGGAATATTGATTCACCCCCTCTCTCAGTATTCCTTACTATTAATATTATCACTATCATTTTGTGTTACTTAACCACTTCATGCGTAATCTAGTGATTAGCTTCCCATTTTACGTCCTTTCCTCTCTTGAAGCCTCCATGAAATATGTTACAAGGATTCGTGCTCAGAACCCCAAGAAGCCCTTAATCCTGTTGCATCAAGGGCTTATTGATTGGATCTACAATTTCCACCTTGCTCTCTACCCACCCAAATCGATAGTTGCTAATTTGGTTGATAGCCCTTCTATGAGCTCTCCTCTGTCTACTAGAGGTAAGCCTTTACATGGGGTTGTGATTAGGGAGGTCACACCAGAGACTCCCTTAGAGAATGTAGTTGTGGTTGATCCTAGGGATTCTGCAACAAATAAAAAGTTCAACATTAAGCAAAGTCGTACTAAATTACCAAAGTCTACCAAAGCCCCTCCTACCCATGAAGCTATTGACAGCTTGGTTGCGCTTAAATATGGCCTTGGTAAACCTGGTTCTCCTAAGTTGGCCCCTGAGAGAAAATTGGAAGCTTCTGGTAGTCTTGGAGATAAAAAGCAAAAAGCAGTTGTGGAATATAAAGAGGAAAAATGTAGATTTGTCGATGTTGGAAAATTGTTCAATAAGGAGGGGGATAAAATGGGGAAGGGGCAAGAGATGGTTAAGTCTAAAGAGGATGATGTTGGTAGTGATGATACTAAGAATGAGGATTTTGGAACCCCTCGGGGGAAGTTGACTAGGAAAACTACTGCTAGAAGGTCTAGTAGATTAGCTCATAAACCCACTTCTTCTCTCCAGGAGATGGTTGTTTCTAGTGATTCTAATCAGAAAGATGAGGTTGAAGATAGTCAAGAGAATGTTCATAAAATTAAGGTAACTAATGTTTCTAAATATGAAGATCCTATTGCTGACGACAGGCTAGGTTATTCCCTAAAATGTACCTTCCTTGTTCAGACTCAGAGATGCTAGACAATCCAATTGATGAGCATGCAAGAGCCAACAAAGAAGGAGATAGCATTTCCTAGGATTCTATGGATCTTGCTAGTATGAAATCAAGGTTGATGGAGCTAGAAATGAACTTCAAGGTGCTTGCTTGCTTCACTCCCAAGGTAATGTGCCATTCAGTCGCTACTTTGGTTGTGCTTCAAGACTTGGAGATGAAAAAGCATGGTATTGGGAAGGAGACATTATGATATGTTTTCCCAATGTCATGTAGGTAATAAACCTACCCTATCATGGATATAAAACTAAATTTCATTTATGAAGCTTTAACACCTTATTCTACTCCATGAGGGATTCACTTTGTAAAACTATGCCATATATTCAATTGTGGGGCAGTAACTAATATCCCTAGTTTAATTTCTTCCTCTCAATATCCTATTTAAAAAATCCACTCCTAATACATTGTTCCAATCCCCTTATTTTTATTGGACAAATCAACTACCCATTTTTCTAGTGGCATTATTTATATCCTTTTAATTGTTAGTAGATTGCATTAATACCACTCTAAAATTTAATTGTTGGAACATTATAATGTAAAACATTAACTAGGAACATTTTTATATAGGACTAATCAAATTTCACTTTGACAAAAGATCCATATCATGTTAAATATACTCATTATACACTTAGAGCACTTCCATGAATCTCATTACATGAAAAATACAACATTCTATATTTTAACAGTTAATGTTATATTATCTCTTTCCATGAATCAAAGCCTAATTTTAATGACCATATTAAAACTTGGAAGGCATCCAAATTAATTATCTATGCTCGATATATAGTGAACAAGTATAGTGGTTGCATTCATCTTATTATCTCTACTTTCACAAATATTTTTCTAATACATGAATTGAAGGACTTGGGGTCCTCTCCCTTTATATACACAAAAAATGATAATTTTTAACTCAACCCTTTAACAAGTTGATTAAAACAAAGACTCCCAACTTGAAAATTTAGGAAATAGAGAAAGCCTACTATTCAAAAGTTTGAGTATGATAAATAAAATAAAAATTTCCTAATCTTTTTCTACCACTTCAACTCTAAGCACATCTAAGCCACTAGCACCACCATTAAAATGAAGTAGACTCATCATCTAAATGAGATAATCAATTACCTTATTTTCTTTCCCAACTCTACTATTGTCCTAGTGAAATAAAAATTTAAAAGGAGCCTTAAGTTTATCCACATCAAAACCAAGAGAATAACCTCCCTCATCCCTCACCATGTGACTTTATATATCTTTTTAACCTTTCCCACTAAAGATTGTAAGTGTGCCTCAAACTCTCTAAAATACCCCATACAAAGATCTCATCTTATGAAGATATCTACAACCTCTAAAGCACGGTCCAGTCCACCTTTATAATTCTCCCTTATGAATTGACATGTAATAGATTTCACTAGACCTATATCCTTTGTGAAATCTACTATGTTAGAAACAAATATTGATGACACATCTATCTTCACCATGCTTCCAACCTTAGATTTGAGGAAATATGACCCAAAAACTTCCTTAATTGCCTTCATCATAGCTATTCTTTGAATAACAAAAATATTAGCTAGATACAAGTTAGAGATCTCCCCTCTAAAAGACTTTTGACTCTTCTTTACATAGAGATTAAATTTGGGCTTCATGGTGGCCACAAGAGAAATCTATAGACAATTATATTTGTAATCACCTAAGAAAGAGAATTTATCTATTCTCAACAAAGATAAAGTTATCTTTGATTTATTTCTGAATGCTACATCATTCACACACATGCCACTTGTTAATCAAAACACTCATTAGGACTAGAAGTAAATGAGTAATAATGTAGTACAAAATTATTATTTATTGATGGAGGTGAAACTATCCATCCTACATGGTATCCAAGCCTTGCTAACTTTCTAAAACATTACTAATTTTTAAAATCCATATTTTAGCCTATTCTAAATTTGATAAAAAAATTGACTACTTCATCAAATCTTTAAAGCAATGTTGGAATAACAAGGAATTTAGAGAATCCAAACATGGCCATGCTTCATGAAGGATTTATTCTAATTTCTCATATACAAACCTCCAATTTATGATTGTATCAAAGATAACTATTAAATCTCATTTGATTAGGACAAATTTAATGCCAAATTTTTAGATAATTTGTAATCTTAGCACCAAATAAGAATATTTTGCTTCATTGTTGGTGTCATGTCTTAATCTTTTTGAAGAAATTTCACTAGTTATCCATAATTATATCAACACAAACTTCCCTAGATCCCCTAAGATTTCCTTGTGAAACCTCATAAAAAATGAATTTGAAAGGGTTAGGAGGAGGGGGGCCCCATTGAGTGTTTTCTCTCCTTGAATGAAATAGTTTAATCCCACTAACCCCTTGAATAAGGGAAAAGATTAAGTGTTATAAATTCCTCATCATCTCTCTATTCAAAGAGGAGAAAAGGGTGAACATTCAAAGCTATGCCCCAGTTTTATAAAAGAAATGGCCAACACTAACCTAACTTTTTAACTTGAATCACTAGAAAGTGACATATGTTTTGAATTTTGAAATAATGTAAACTAATGAAATGTAGATTGTTTAGTGTATTTAAAGTTTGTATTTTTTTTAATACAAAAATATTTGAATGTAGTTTTTTCTAAAATTGACACTATAACTTAGTTGTTAATAAAATGCTAAAAAATGAGGTTAAGTGGGATGTAATTTTTAATATAGTAATTTGTTTTCGTTCACTTTTTTTTGGCATTAATAACTTGAAAATTTAGTGCATGGATTATTTTTTTCTCATTTCAATAAATATATATTTTTAAATAAATCTTGAAATATGTGTGTAATGAAAATATAACTATTTCAACAAGATGCCAGTTTTTTTTTGCTTCGTAAAGGTAATTTGTATTAATATCAAAAAAAGTTTACATCTTCTGCAAGAAGATTCAAAATGTAGTAAATACTGCCATGACCAAACCTATTATACCCCTGATAGCCTATCATCAAACCCTCCAATATAACAAAACCAGGGCAAAAAACTAGACTATAAAACTGCAACCCTACCCTTTGAATCCTTCATAACAGAAAACAAAGCATCTAGACATTAGATTATCAAACCATAGACTACATGGACACTATTGACAAAAAGACCACAGACCTAAACCCGCATTCACCATCCATCATATGAAGCTGAGGGTGTGACCGAAGGATTGAAATTTTGGCACCTAATTGAAAAGACTTCCCACTGGCTCCATCTGCAATAGTTTTTTCAGGAACTTTACCCCGACCTCAGAATGCTCCTTGTATTCAATCAATGTCATCCCTTTGAGATCAAATAATAATGGGTAGAGTTTGATCACCTCACCAGGATCCTGCAAAAGAAGAAAATCTCTTTGTCAGGGGACACCAACTTCTGGAGAAGCTGCACACAAGATTTTCTTCAGCCCCACCAACAAATCCACCTTGAAAATCTTCCTGACCAATGTCTTTGTCACGTCTTTGGGGGTACCAATGTCCAAAACAACCACCAAGAACTGTGAAACTATGTTGGAATTGACCCTATAGAATTTGCAATCACCCAAGAAGTCTTTGCCCAAAACAATTTTCATCGTAGCCAAAGTTAAATCGTCATTGTTGTGAAGGATGCATTTAAGTCTTTGATCTGTCACCCTACCTTTGAAGGCCATCTATCGCACAATACATTCTAAATGAATGGGCATGTCCACCCCTATACTCACGACCGACTCTGCAGAGATGCGCACAATGAACCTGGAGCCACTAGCCATGACTATGCCAGAAAGCTGAGACAATCACCCTTTGCATAGAAATGAAAATAAAAATGACAACAAAGGAGAAATAAATCATATTTAAGGTAGTTTGCACAAGATCGTGTGTGCCCTGTATAAATTGCCAGGTTAGTTTTAATGGTAAGCTATTGAATTGTATTGCAAAAAATAATTATCTGAGTGTCTTGATATGATAATCCCTTCGCGCAGATTCACTCTAATAAATTGTGCACCCACCTGAGATTGGAATGATTTTATGGTATCTATAGTGACTGATGCCACTCTGTCACTCCATAAGAGAGCTGAACCCCACGTATGCAGAAGACTAGTTTGTAGGTTGTCCATCGTGGCAAATGCTATGCCATCCTTCTTGCCAAAGCTAGATAAACTAGCCATCCTTACCTAACCTTTCCACAACTGAAAGTATGGAAAAGGCTCCCACCCTTCCGCCCACAACAAGATGCCACTTTGTTTCTTAACTATTTAGCCAAAATATAAAATGATCTTGACATGGAATCTCTCCTCTAGTGCATCATATTTTTTAAAAAAATTTAATAAACTTTAGTATTTTTTCTTGAGAAGACAACCAACCTTATATTTTTGTGTTGACAACTTATTTTTAGTAAAAATTAAAAAGAATATTCAAACACTAATTAAACTATTAAAAATTATATTTTTAAAAACTACACTTATAGATCTACAAAAGGGTATTTTTTTAGATTTTTCAAATGTCATTTATGTCAGTAGAAGTTGGGAGAAAATTAAGTTTTTCAAACAATCTCTTTTTTTTAAATTGACCCCAAAATGATGCTACATATGTATCTAGTGGACACATCTAGCTAGAAAAGTTATGGCCTAGATCTAATTTAGCTAGAATAAATCCAAATCTAGAGCATATGTAATTGAATTTTACTTGGAAATGCTTAAATTCATTTTTGTTGATAAGTTGACCTAAAGTGGGACACAACTTTGAACATTCACCCAAAAAAAATCTTCAAAAATTTATCTCCAACTCTAGCCATAACCACTTTTGAGATGGGTATAGTGAATCTAGAGAGGAACATCTCAAAAGAGATTTCTAATAAAACTATATTTTATATCTTTCTTTTCAAAGATAAAAATATTAGAATGATTAGCTTGGAACCCACAAAAATGAGGAAATGGCCTTAAGTGTCAATAGGCGCTAACTCTTCAATAGTTAGAGTAGAGTTTTAGGGAGAACTCTAGAATAATTTACATGTGAACACAACCATGTCCAAAATTTTATAGTAAAGGGGAGATGCATTAATAGGTAGTCCATTATTTCTTCATCATGTAAACAAAGAGAGCATTTGAATGGCTCAAAACATTATCCAACTTTCTTCAACCTATCCATGTTAAAATTTTCCTATGTAAAGTTACCCAAGTAAATTCTCCTTCTTTGGGAAAATAACTTTTATGTCAACATTTTATAGTGAGACAATATTTATCTATAGGCTAATCAAAGATACATAACTAATGTAATTTACTAGAATATTCCCCATATTTCAAGTATGCCAACCTTATCTCATCTTTCTCCTCTCAAATGAAAATAATTCCTTTTTCCAATTCTTCCTTCAACAAGACATTTTATTATCTAGAATGACCAAACTAGAAAAGTCTTTTCAACAAAAAAACCTTCATTCCATCAATCTCTTTGAGCTCAAATAATCTTGTACTTGCTTTCATCAATAATTTGCTAAAATTTTCCTTATTTATTTCAAATCTCCCCTTTCCTAAAATGGACAACTACAATTCCATAAATCATTCCAAAACTTCGTTGTTCTCCCATTCCTAATTTTTTAAGTGAGGTGATTAGTAATAATGGGTTTGTAATGAAGAATGAAGTTCTAAATGTACAAAACTCTAGGGGAGTAGTAGTTGTGAAGATTTGATCTATATCATTCAAGTCTAGATAGTTATTTTCAAGTAGATTACTCCATTTACTAGATGGGTTGGCATAGAACCCCCACACCAATTTAGTCCTTATGGCCATATTATTCTTGGAAAATCTCTTCAATCTTGCCCCCAACTTCTTTAGGTGAATAGATTATGTCCCATGCCAAAATAGAATTTGTCCTCTTCTTATCCATTCCTTTCCACAAAAATATTTCATATCTAAAAGTGATATAGTGATGTTGAATGGTGCTTTAAATACATCATAAAATATATTGGAAGACCTACAAGGATAGAATTGATCATCAAAATTCTCCCAACAAATAAGAATCATTTTCCTTTCCAAGATGATAATTTGGATTGATAAGATTCAATCAATTTATTTCGAAGAGAACGTTTTCCAACACCAAAATATAGTGGAACTCCCTAATAAATACTCAACAATTTTCTAATCTTCAATCCAATCTAATCTATAATTCTTCCCCTTTCCCATGTTCCTTTACCCCTTATTCTAATTTTAATTTTTCCTCTTTCCCCCCTCCTAATTAAATCTTTTAGTGATATCTCTATCACTAACCTATGTTAAAATATTTCCTTGTTCTTCTCAAATCTTGTGCCTTGAAACTTACCTTGAATATTTACCCTCACCATTAGATGGACCCTTTTGAACAAGTAATTTTTCTCAAAAAATGAACCTCCTAGGGCTTAGGGACAAATCAATTAGATCCCCTAAAATAAGGGGCGGCCATTTCCTATCATCCTCCTACCACTAAAATAAATGTCAAGATAATTAATTGGAGGTGGTTCTAAACTACTATTTTTTGTCTTCAAATCCTTGAAATTTATAAAATAAGCCCTTATTTGTCTCATGTTTACATATGAAAATGAAATTTTTCACTTGGTCATGCAATTTGAATAGTCTTTACTATTATGTGAGGTATCTACACTAGTTTGAAAATTGTAGAAGTGTGTTAAATTTGCCTCCAAGATCTACAACAATTTTTAATTGGTATTTAATCATTGCCACAAGATTATCTTCATCACTAGATGGTTTATTTTCATGAACTAACATTGGGTGAGCTTGTTCCTTTATTTTTTTATTGATATTTTCATTTACTTTATGATTACTTTGTAGGTTCTCCACCCTATACCATCCCTCTCTCTATTACAACCATTTTTAAAGACATGATTCTCCATTTTCATCTCCTCCTTCACCTTTTCCCTTCTACACCTTAGTTTCCTCATAGTTTCTATTGATTCTCTATTTTTCCTTTCAAACCCTCATAACTCACTTGTTTTTTAATTCCTACACATTTTTATATTCCCTTTCATTCTCTTATAAACTTTTCTTCTCCATTTTCCCATTTACTTTAAATACTATTTTTTTTCTTTTACCTCGCATATCTCCCTTTAAACCCTTGTTTATGCTCTTTCACTTTTTCTTTCCAATTTCCCTTTAGACACAGACTATTTTCCCCTAAACTTGTGCTTTCCCCTCTTTTTCTTAATCTCCAAATCAATATCCACCCTTTTTCTTATTTTTCCATCTTATCTTCCTATTTTTTCTCCCAACCCCTCTTCTTTTTGCCTTTTCCTCTTTACCCATCTCTATAACTTTATAAGCTATTAAAATTTCTACTTTTAATTTGAATGATTTATTAGCATAATTTTGTTTTTTATTTTATTATCCAGCATATATGTCAATGTGGATTTGTTTGAAAGAACGCAAGGTGAATAATTGAGGCAGTTTTCTTTGTTATCATTAGATTTTGTATGGTTTCATAGATTTTTGTCTTTTAGGTTGAATATGCAAAAATTAGGTTAGACTCAAATAATGTTCTAGAATTGAAAGTTGACTTCAAATCATATAGATAACATCTCTAGAAGTTTTTAGATAAATTGAGACTTTGGACTAGGTTATCCCATGGGACCAAGCCACCCAATAGGCCACCATATCTCAATTTTGGCCTCATTTTTTCACATTTTAACCTCTATTTTTCTATAATGAGTCCTTATCAATGTGAAGGAACCATATCTACTCATAAACCAATAATAAATAAAGTGGAAAGTGACCATTTATTCTATTTTACTCTCTACCCTTAGTCCAAGAAAGGTTTTTTTTTGTCAATTTGCCATCATTTGTGTAGGTTATCAAAAGTGCACTTTAAGGATACTTGTACTTTTTATTGTCAACTCTCCATCTAAGTTTTGGGATTCTATCCATTATGTAACTAGGTGAACCTATTCATGATTCTTAATCCTCATTGTCTTGTTTCCATACACCCACATAAGTTTTTCATTGGTTTTACATATTCTATGATTTTTTGATAGGTGTCCACTTCTAAGGAAGGCTTGTATAGTGTTTAAGAGATCCTTGAAAAATACCAAGCCTCCACCATCACCTAGGACTAGGCCGTCCCTATAGGACTAGGAAATTTGTGTGGAAATAAGGTTAAGATGAGGTAGCTAGACATAGTGTCCTTCCTTGGGATGACTAGGTCCTTTTGGTCATAGACCTCTTAAATTCATCAAACAACATCTATACATAATTCTTATGAATTTCATGTTAGTGAACGCCTATTAATAGGTGCATCCATATCTACTTTTACAATGTTCTTTGTCTCTTTTGTGTTATTTACTTAATTTATAGTCACCATTACTATCATGTTTTTTATATTATTTCTTGTTAGTTGTTAGTATTAGGTTTGTTGTTAGGTGATTTTCATATAAAGGACATAATTTTCACTACTTTCCTATTTTGTATTAGTTTACTTAATGATAATCTAGAATTAACTTGACCGCCACATTTAAAGGTCCATCTTTTAGATTATTTAACTTGGTGAACTTGATTGTTGCTTACTAGTCTAATCTTTCTTATTTACTTTAAATAGAGTAGTTGTTGCATGCACTTCGTTATTTCTCCATTAGAAATAGCTTGTATTTTTATTATTTGGTAGAAGACCTAATGCATTGCTCCTTATTTTTTCTTATCAAAGAGTGAGGCCTACCATAGAAAACTTTTACCAAGAATCTCAACTTGACCTTCAAAACCAAATGAAATTTTTTTCCCAACCACAAGAAGTTAAAAATGTAATTAACTCAAATCTTTCCCTAGTCCCATATAATTTGATTTGTTCCTAACTAATCAAACTAGATTATAGATGATGTGAAGGAACCATATCTACTCATAAACCAATAAGAAATAAAGTGGAAAGTGATCATTTATTCTATTTTACTCTCTACCCTTAGTCCAAGAAACATTCTATTTGTTCCTTAGGAAACATTATCCTAACTAATCATAGTGTCTTAGGAAAAATACAAAGCCTCCACCATCACCTAGGACTAGGCCATCCCTATAGGACTAGGAAATTTGTGTGGAAATAAGATTAAGATGAGGTAGCTAGACATAGTGTCCTCCCTTGAGATGACTAGGTCCTTTTGGTCACAGACCTTTTAAATCATCTAACCTCTATTTTTCTATAATGAGGACCCTTATCAATGTGAAGGAACCATATCTACTCATAAACCAATAATAAATAAAGTAGAAAGTGACCATTTATTCTATTTTACTCTCTACCCTTAGTCCAAGAAACATTCTATTTGTTCCTTAGGAAACATTATCTTAACTAATCAAACTAGATTATAGATGTTACAAAACAATGGAAATATTGTGCATGCACATGCCCCCTCATCCAACATTTTCTAACCTCCTAAAACTATGGCACCTAATTCTATTTTTATTATCATTGCATCATCTTTTGGTCCTATCCCATCTAGTGCCCTTTATACTACCATTAAACCTATCCTCCATCCTAATATCCTACCTTTCACCTTTCCACTATTCTTTCTTTCTCCATGACACTTCCTCCTCCTCCACCTACTTCTCATCCTACCCATATTCCATCATGTACCCATGTGCTCATGACCACCACTACATCTTTGCCTTCTACCACTATGATGTATTCTTCTCCCTTATTCTCTACTTCCACACCACCATATATACCACATCATCCCTATGTTACTCCTCCTTATAATGTGATGTACACCACACCTACTTCATTTTTCCCTTCTCCACTTTGCCTAGTCAAATTTCATCTTACTTACCCTACCAAGTTCTATCTAATCCCCCACCTCACCAAGCTTCTTCATATAATCCTTCACCACTTCCACCTTTATTCTCTCTCTCTCTATTCCTACTATGTATCATGTTCTACATCATCTCCAACAAGTGTAGTAGAAACTAGATGCCTTATCTAGTAGTTCTAGGGAAATAATATTGGACCTTCACCACAATCCCCTATCTTATGATATTCTTGCTCATCCATTTCCTTCCAAATACAAAGAACCCTACCTTCCTCCCTATGATAGAAAGGAATATCCCATAAAACATGTAAGAACATTCTACTTTTATATTTAGACTATGTATAAAATAATCACATACTATGTAAATTAGTCTCAAGATCACTCAAAGAACATGCCCTTGAATGGTTTTACTCCATGCCTCATGGATCTACCCACACAATTGAGAAGATTACAAAATCATTTATAAACCATTTCTTAATTAAGATCTCACTTGAAGTAAAATTCATAGACCTTGTACATTAAAAACAACATCCAAAAGAAAAGACTTCTGACTTTTTCCAATGACCATATTATAATTAGAAAAATGGTGAGCACATACATAGAAAACTAAATCAAACCATTTGCACAATAATATTGAAATATAATATTATTTAATGTCATAGAATGATGTTCTCATTACATTACATTAGGTTTATAAAAGCCTCTTCCCTTTAACTACTTGACAACTACCTACACAACCTCCATATGGGAAAGCAACTCCCACAAACTAACAACAATTTACTTAATATTATCTTGTTGATATGCTTTGGACAACTGAGAGGGGGGTGAATCAGTTGTCACAAAAACTTAAACATTTTCTGTAATTAAACATTCATCACTTATCCACAATTATTATGATTTAACAATGAGTGCATGAAATCAGAAACTTAACCACAGATACAACATCAAACACAAGAGACACCAGATTTACGTGGAAAACCCCAAGGTGGGGAAAAACCATAGAGAGGATTAACTCTCAATATATATTGAAATCATGAAATAATGCTGTTTAGGCTTGGTCACTCCATGGCCCTAAACATACTAGCTTACTGCCATGAAGAACAACTAGGTCTAGTAGGCTCATTGCCTCAACCCTAAACCTAGCAAGATTACAATAAGGGTTGCTAAACCCTGAGGGCTATTAAACCCTACTGACGGCTTACTCCTAGATTCATTTCCATGATCAACACTTTTCTGAAGTATAATAATTCCTCTGCTTTTCTCTGCCTCTGCTCTGCTCTTCCTTTGCTTTGCTCTTCCTCTTCTCTGCTCTTCCTCTACTTTGCTCTTCCTCTGCTCTGCTCTTCCTCTTCTCCCCTATGCCTCTTCTTTGCTCTTCCTTTTGGTCCTTTCTTATTATCTTTCCATTTTCTCTCAAGGACACTTTTTCCATGACTCAACTACAAGTATTTATACACTACATCAACCTTGGAATGAACATCAAGGTCGGCTTCACAATCATCAACCATTGGAACAATCTCCAAGGTCAGTATTACAAATATTTACAAGATAGGTCCTGACCTATTACAAATTATGTAATGGAAATGAAATGTGGATCATGCCATGCCTTAGTTGGGACTCAAACATGATCTTCCATGCCACAACATGCTTCCACAATCTTCTAGAGATCTCTGCAATCAATGGGATTAATCAAGTCGGCCAAGACTGGTTACACGCTACATTATCTGGGAATAATCTTCAAACAACATCTCAATTTCTTAACACAGACCAAAGTCTAGATAGGAACATGATTAGGAGGCATCCAAAAGCATGCTATAATCATCAAGAGCAACCACATGAACCTTAACCACTTTATCCATAGGAATCTTCTCACTGGAACACATGAACTTCACTATCTTCAACTATCATAAAAGAAAGATAGCTTGCAGACCACCAAACCATGAACCATTACAACTGTAGAACTTATCATCATCCCAAACTTCCCTCTAGAACTGTAGAGCAACATACTTTATTGCGGAGGAATGCGGAGCAAAATACTTTCTTTCTATCCCAACTGAACTTACAAAAAAAGTAGGTTTCACTCTAGTGAACACAACTCACTCAGATCTTCATGCGGATGGCTCAAACCTAGAATGTAGCATCCTTAGTCATACCTCTAACTTGGTTCTAATCCACAAACCACAATCTTCAAGCAGAAGTAAATGAGGTGTAGTTTACCAGACTGTTCTTTAGCATACAACTCACTGTTTGTACTACACTTCTCTGTAGCTCACTAGTTTCTTCTAGAGAGGCTAATTTTCTCAATATCGTCAACATACAAGTCTTCTAAACAAGTAATAGAATAAGATACAATTGACACCAATGACAACAATAATATGTTGACATCAATGACAACACTGATTAAGTACATACTTGCAACAATCTCCTTTGTCATTGATGGCAACATATGATGTGAAAAACTGCAATAGCCATCAAGACAAGATTCTCCCCCTTTCTCTTTACACACCTACACTCTTTCTTTCTCCAAAATTCTCCCCCTTTCTCTTAGACATCTACACTCTAATTTTTTCACATGACTTCTCTCCCCCTTTGGCATCAATGGAAAAGGGTACATACTTGCACTCATCTACTCTGATCTAATCTCTCTTCTAAACTCTCTAACTACTCCCACTGAGAAGTAGCCCTAAAAAGTATCAATCCAGACCTCTGAGCACCTTCAAACTGATGCACTACTATGCATCTTAGTTTAGAGAAAGAGGGGTGATAACCCCTAACTTTTCTCTAAGATACTCAAAAGTATCCTTAGGTAGAGGCTTGGTAAAAAAGTCTGCAATTTGATCCTTGGTAGAAACATACTCCAACTTGACTTCATTCTCTGTCACCTTTTCTCTTAGAAAATGATACCTAATGGATATGTGCTTTGTCCTTGAATGCATCACTAGATTCTTTGATATATTAATGTCACTTGTGTTATCACAAAAGATTGCAATGGGATCTTCATACAGAATTTTGATGTCCTTCAAAGTCTGGTTCATCCATAACACTTGAGTGCAACTGCATGCTACTGCAATGTATTCTGCTTTTGTGGTAGATAGGGATATTGAATCCTATTTCTTGCTCAACCAAGATACTAATCTTTTTCCCAAGAAGAATGCACCCCCACTTGTACTTTTTCTATCATCCACATCTCTGGCTCAATCTACATTAGTACATGCATTGAGAGTAAAGTCACAGTTCTTAGGGTACCACAAACCATAATCTATTGTGCCTTTTAAATATCTTAGAATTCTCTTGACTGCCATCACATGTGATTCCTTGGGTTCTTCATAAAATCTTGCCACAAGACACACTGTATGCATTATGTCAGGTCTGGTTTGAGTCAGATAAAGTAATCCTCCAATCATAGATCTATACTTTTTTTGGTCTGTCATGGGTGAGTTATCATCTTTGATCAACTTACAACCAGTTATCATAGGTGTGTATACTAGTTTAAAGTCTTCCATCCCAAATTTCTTTAACAACTCTTTCACATACTTAGACTGAGAAATGAAGATACCTTTTTTTGATTGACTTATTTGCAGACCTAAAAAGAAGTTCATCTCTCCAAACATAGACATTTCAAATTCACTTTGTATTTCTCCAACAAAAATTGAGTACATACCTTCATTCCCTCCAAAAATAATATCATCAACAAAAACTGCAACAATCAGGCTTTGTTCATCATTAATCTTGAAGTAGAGATTGCTATCTGTAGTACCTTTACTAAACCCTATCTGTATCAGGTACCTGTCCAACCATGCATACCATGCTCTGGGAGCTTGTTTTAATCCATACAAGGCTTTCTTCAATCTGCATACCATGTCACCCTGATCTCATGATTGAGATCCTTATGGTTGTTCTATATAGACTTCCTCTTCCAACTTTCCATTTAGGAAGGTAGACTTCACATCCATTTGATAAACCTTGAAGTCTTTGTATGCTGCAAAAGCTAGAAACATCCTTATTGCTTCAATCCTTGCCACTGGAGCAAAATTTTCTTCAATGTCTATTCCTTCAACTTGAGTGTATCCTTTGCATACTAACATTGCTTTGTTTCTTACCACTTCACCATTCTCAGTCATCTTGTTTCTAAAGACCCACCTTGTACCAATTGCATTCTTATCAATTAGTCTAGGAATAAGATCCCAAGTCTGATTCTTCTTTATCTGCAACAATTCCTCTTCCATAGCCTTTATCCAATTCTCATCTTTGCAAGCCTCATCCACAGTTTTAGGTTCAATCTTAGAAATCAGATAGAAATTTACTTGTTCCTCTACATCTTTTCTTCTAGTTAAGACCCCTTTGCTCTTATCTCCTATGATTTGATTTTTAGAATGACTGATTCTTACATATCTTAGAGTTTTGGTAGCACTTACCGGAGCTTGTTCTTCTTCATCTGTGTTTTCTTCATGTTGCACCACTTCTGAAACATCTAGATCATCTGACTCATATCCACTTGATTCTGAAGACCTTTCCTTACATTCATCAACTTTAACATTTACACTTTCAATGATCTTATTCATCCTCTTATTATAGCACTGGTAGGCCTTACTCTTGGTGGAGTAACCAAGGAAGATTATTTCATCACATCTAGCATCAAACTTGCCTAAATCTTCTTCTCTTTTGATGTAACATTTGCTACCAAAAACTTTGAAATATTTCATAGTAGGAACTCTACCATGCCACAATTCATAAGGAGTCTTTGAACTGTTACCTTTTACTTGAACTCTATTTAGGATATATACTACGGTGTGAATTGCCTCTCTCCAATATGCTTCTAGAAGATGAGCTTCCTTCATCATGGTTCTAGCAGCTTCTTGAACTATTCTACTTTTCCTTTCAACAACTCCAATTTGTTGTGGAGTTCTGGGTGCAAATAACTATCTCTTTATTCCATGTTCTTCACAAAATAAATTGAATTCATTTGATATGAAATCTCCTCCTCTATCAGACCTCAAGCATTTGATTTTCAAATCCATCTCATTTTCAACCATTTCTTTAAATGCCTTGAATTTATATAGAGCTTCAGCTTTCTCTTTCAAAAAGGTGACCCAATTTATTCTAGAATAATCATCAATGAGCAACATGAAATACCTATCTCCTTGCAAACTTATTACTCTGGTAGGTCAACACAAATCTGTATACACTAGCTCAAGTAGTCCTCCAATCGATTGGTCCTTGCTTTTGAAACTTGTTCTTGTTTGTTTCCCAAATTGACACTCCTTGAAAATAGGATTAGCAGTCTTCACAAGCTTAGGTAAATCTCTAACAATCTGTGTAGTACTTATCTTCATAATATTATCAAAATTTATGTGACACAACCTTCTATGCCATAACCAACTCTCATCAGTCTGAGTCAACAAGCAATAGTTCTCAGTTCCTTTCAAGTGATAGATATTACCTCTGGTCTTCTTACTAATTGCAATGAATGTTCCAAAGCTTTCCCTGATCTTGCATCCATTGTCCTTGAAGCTTGAATCATAGCCCTTGTCACACATCTGACCCACACTCAAAAGATTGTGCTTTAATCCTTTCACATACAAGACATCTTTAGTATTATGCTTGCCATCAAAAGAAATAGATCATTTCCCACATATCCTACCAGCTATATCATTTCCAAACCTAACCAGTCCACCATCATATCTTTCCAAACTCACAGACTTACTTTTATCACCAGACATGTGGTGAGAGAAACCACTATCAATAACCCATTCATCCTTGTCTTTAATGACCTAAGTAGCCAAACCACTTTCCACTAGTTTTTCTTCCTTCACACAACTAGAAGAATTAGTAGACATGGGATCTTCCTTAATAGCAATGAACAAGCATTCATTTACAGAGGAACTAGCATTATCTGGTTCACCATTATCTAATACTCCTTCATCATCATCAAAATCTTCAACATAATAACACTTCTTTTGGGTCCTAGGCCTATTCTCATATCTTCTTCTATTTCTTTCAATTCTTTTAGGACATCTAGAAGAAAAATGACCTACTTTACCATAGGAAAAATATTTGAAAGGTAACTTGCCTTTATACTTACCAAATCCTCTTTGTAGTCTATCCACAAAGTTGGCTTCAACTTCATCTAACTCATCATTGGATTCTACCTTATACTTTTCTGATCTGTAAGTACTTCCAAGAGTACTAGCTTTGAAGGTCATCTCAACTTTCAGCAAAGCATCATCTAACTCCCTCATTTCAAAAGCAGTAAGTTTACCAAGTAGCTGATCCTTGTTAACCATTTTTACTTGCATGAATTCTTTAATCATGGCTACCTTATGACAGTAGGACTTGGGCAGAGATCTGAGAATTTTCATAACAACTTCCTTTTCTTTGAGAGTTCCACCTATGGCTTTTATCCCTGTAACAAGTTCATCAACTCTTTCCTGAAAGGTTGATATGTTTTCATCACCATTCATCTTCAAGATTTCATATTTCACTTTTAGACTTTGTAACTTGGCTTCCTTCACAGAATCATCTCCTTCATATATATTTTTCAACTTTTCCTATACCTTATTTGCAGTTTCAAGATCCACAACTTTCATCAATATTAATTCAATTAATGAGCTTAGCAAAGCATACTTTGCCTTGATATCTATCTCATATTCTTTGATTTTATCTTTAGTCATTGGACCATTTGGAGGTATGGTGTATTCTGTTTGTGCAACTTTCCAAACTTTGTAACCAAGAGAAAGAAGATAGCTTTTCATCTGAGCCTTCCAGAGAACATAATTCATTCCATCAAAATGCGGTACTTCCTTCTTGTAAGACATTGTGGATCTTCCTCAAGCTGTTAAACTTTCTTCAAAGAAACCACGGAGAGGATTAACTCTCAATATATATTGCAATCTTGAAATAATGAATGTTCGGGCTTGGTCAATCCATGGGCCTAAACATACTGGCTTACTTCCATGAAGAACAACTAGGTCTAGTAGGCTCACTGCCTCAACCCTAAACCTAGCAAGATTATAATAAGGGTTGTTTAACCCTGAGGGCTGTTAAACCCTACTAACGGCTTATTGCCAGATTCACTGCTATGATCAACACTTTTCTGAAGTACAATAATTCCTCTACTTTGCTCTTCCTCTACTCTACTCTTCCTCTACTCTTCTCTTCCTCTTCTCTGCTCTTCCTCTACTCTGCTCTTCCTTTGCTCTACTCTTCCTCTTCTCCCCTCTGCCTCTTCTCTACTCTGCCTTTTGGTCCTTTCTTATTATCTTTCCATTTTTTCTCAAGGACACTTTTTCCAATACTCAACTACAAGTATTTATACACTACATCAACCTTGGAATGAACATCAAGGTCAGGATCACAATCATCAACCATTGGAACAATCTCCAAGGTCGGTATTACAAATATTTACAAGATAGGTCCTAACCTTTTATAAAATATGTAAGGGAAATGAAATGTGGATCACACCATGCCTTAGCTAGGACTCAAACATGATCTTCCATGCCACAACATGCTTCCACAATCTTCTAGAGATCTCTGTAATCACTGGGATTAACCAGGTTGGCCAAGACTGGTTACACGCTACATTATCTGGGAACAATCTTCAAACAACATCTCAATTTCTTAACATGGACCAAAGTCTAGATAGGAACATGATTAGGAGACATCCACAAGAATGCTATAATCATTAGGAGAGACCGCACGAACCTTAACCACTTTATCCATAGAAATCTTCTCACTGGAACACATGAACTTCACTGTCTTCAACTATCATAAAAGAAAGATGGGTTGCGGACCACCAAACCATGAACCATTGTAACTGTAGGTACTTATCATCATCCCAGACTACCCTCTAGAACTGTAGAGCAACATACTTTATTGCAGAGGAATATGGAGCAGAATACTTTCTTTATGTCCCAACTAAACTTACAAAAAAAGTAGGTTTCACTCTAGTGAGTACAACTCACTCAGATCTTCATGCGGAGGGCTCAAACCTGGAATGTAGCATCCTTATTCATACCTCTAACTTTCTTCCAATCTACAAACCACAATCTTTAAGTAGAAGTAAATGCGGAGTAGTTTACCAAACTATTCTTCAACATACAACTCACTGTCTATATCACACTTCTCTGTAGCTCACTAGTTTCTTCCAAAGAGGCTAATTTTCTCAATATCCTCAACATACAAGTCTTCTAAACAAGTAATAGAATAAGATATAGTTGACACCAATGACAACAAGAATATGTTGACATCAATGACAACACTGATTAGGCACATACTTGTAACATATCTAACCTATACTAACTATATATTATAGACTACAAGTCACTATGATGACTTTATTAATGTAAAATCTTAATATTCTAACAATTATCACATCCCAACTATAGAAAATTGAAAAATATTAAGGAACAACCTTTTTCCTTTTATCCTAGAGAAGATTATGTTTCAAAAGTATAATTCTTTCATAGATTTATTTTCTACACTTAGAGAGTTTGAAACCAAGATGGGTAATATAAAAACCCAAATGTACACCAATGACTACTATGTCAACCAGCAAGTCTATGAAATCTTATAAGAAACCGTTCAATAATAACAACAATACAAAGGACATAGTTAACATAATCACCACTACTACTATTTTCATACCTTCTTCCACCAATGCTATAGTTAACACAATCACCTCTCCTTCTCCTCTTTCCTTACTTTCTTCCACCAATTCTATTTCCCTTAAACCATGACCATTTAGAAAATTCATTAGACTAGCAAACTCTCACCAAGTTGTCATGACCCAAGACTTTTATACAAACCCTTTTTAATTACTACCAATTCATACTCTAAATACTTCACTCCCTTTACCAAAAAATTATGATCTCAATGACACTAAAATATGCATGTCACTAAAACATAAATTAAAAGGTATAGTCGACAAAAACCTTATTCAAGCTGCTAGCATAAATGATAAAGAGAACCCTTATATTTCTCCTTTGAACTAGAACTTACAAATATACACAAATCCCTTCCCATGTCATTTGAATAATGTTGAATCAATTGACCTCATATTCTTTCCTTTTGATCACAACCTAAACTCTTTACATAATAGCCAAGATTGTGAAATCAACAATTTCAACAATGTGGTTGGCATAGTAGACATAAGATCTCATAAGGAGGACCCCTCTTCTTTCCAACCCACAATGGATGTCCCAAGTAAAATATTCATAAAATAAGAGAATCCTAATAATAGCTACCATAGGCCCTTATAAATTAATGGGAGCATTAATAACAATTATTGTGAAGGTATTTAAATGACCCAAATTATTATTTCAATATTGTCATAGAAGAGTACCATCATAATACCAACACTCATCAAGATACCTATGCAACAATTGGTATATCTTTAAAATGTTATAGTGGAATATACATAGAAACTCTAGGTAGAATCATCATACCTATTTAGGTTAGTCCTAAAGTTACACAAAGTTTAGCACATGAAGTTCTTGTATCAAAATTATTTCACCTTCCCTTTGTAAGACTTTGTCTTGATGAGTTCCAAGACATACCTTCTATCTCAAACCAATGTGTGAAATTTATGCATGAATACTTTGTCATTACTATTCCTAGATTGATGTTTAAACCTTTATGCACTGTAAATGCAAACAATAAAATAGATTACTTCATAAAAAACCTAGGTTAACACTACACTAATGAAATGATTCAATGTACAAAGAGTATAAAGATTATATAATTTAAAAGAACATATTCATACAATAAGATATTCATAATAATAAATACCATCATCTCATATACATTAATGGGAGCATTAATAACAATTATTGTGAAGGTATTCTAAATGACCCAAATTCATCTTTCAATATTGTCATAGAAGAGTCCATTATAATACCAACACTCATCAAGATACCTATGCAACCATTGGTATAGCTTTAAAATAATATAGTGGAATATAAAAATAAACTCTAGGTAGCATCATCATACCTATGTAGGTTAGTCCTAAAGCTACACAAATTTTAGCACATGAAGTGCTTGTATAAAAATTATTTCACCTTCCCCTTGGAGACTTTGGCTTGATGATTTCCAAGACATACCTTCTATCTCAAACCAATGTGTGAAATTTATTCATGAAGACTCTATCATTACTATTCCTTTATTGATGTTTAAACATAAATGCAAACTATAAAATAGATTACATCATAAAAAACCTAGAGGTTAGCACTAAACCAATGCAATGATTCAATGCACAAAGAATATAAATATTATATAATTTAAAAGAAAATTTACTCAATAAAGACAATAGACATGATCTTCAGCTTAAGATTTTTGTGCTAACTTTCATAACACCTTCATCAAGTTATGATGTGGATGATAACACTTTTTAACCTTGGAAAGATAAATGTAGCTTTCACCCCTCAAAAAATAGTTTTTTTCACATTTAGATTCATCTTTCCCCCAAGATGGTCCATCTCAACCTCTCTCTAAGCTCATTCTAGCCTCCATAACCAATCATGCATCCCCCTTTCCTACCCCAACAAATGGTAAACACTAAAGAAGAGACAATTCACATTCTCAACCTCTTTCATCTTCCTCCTCTTACTCTATGCTCCCATCACCTTTACCTAATGCACTTATCCCTCCCCCTTATAAACATATTAGACTCCCACTTATGATTCTCCTTATGCATCTAACTATTTCTCTATCAACACGATGCCATCATAGAAAACCACATAACAAGTGTCCTATACATCTAAAAGCTATGTGGCAAAAGCTTCAAATTTGTTTTATCCTTTCCAATTAGAGAATGTAAACAACACTAATGGAGATATTGCAGAAAACACATACACATAGAAATGAGACAGAAGAGAGACACCAGATATACGTGGGGAAAACCTTTATTGGGTGAAAAACCCCACACTCCAAAACACAGCTCAAATGTATTCCGTAAACAATGAAGGTTACAATACAGTCACAGAGCTAATGCTCTTGCAAGATTCTTTGACACTCGTATCTAGAGACAAACTGGTAGCATAACAATACTTGTCAATCACATAATGCATCACCTCTCCAAGGAACCTATTTATAAAGAACATACAAGGCAAAAATGGCTTCACATTGAGATGGGCGTCCAACATGGCCTCATGGCCCAAAACCCATGCCTATGGACACTTGTCCAACACTGTAGGATGTTCCTGACACTTGTCAAGTCACCCCATCCCAAAGAGGTCACCTATTTCTAAAATGGGCAATGACAGATGCTCTTACGACTCTTACAATCGTCATAGAATCTGTCATAGCTATCATAACTTACAGTTGTAAGAGAATCTATCATACACATGCTATAAATAGCATATTCTCTTACAACATGTCATAACCCACCTTGGGGTGTCCAAAGATGCCTTTTTCAAAGATGTTGCTTGACGCATGTCCATACCTGTCATAGGATCTTCTATTTCTGACTCTTACATGTCATAACTTTGTCATAGGAATCTGTCATGACCGTTTCGGTCAAAAATCCCTTACACACATTCCAAGATGCCAGCACATGGAAAAATATTCCTACCACTAAGTGGGACACCTATCTCCTTATGTGAGGACAAATTTACATGTGGTCATATGCCATGTAGGATGACACATCACTGTACCAACTCCCACAAGATAACAACATAGGATTTGCATCCTAATTATACAATAGGCAATAAATAAATAAATACAATGAAATAATACAAGGAATTACCAAGGTTGAGACACCTTAATTCCCAACATTCTCCCACTGTCGAACACCTTGTAAGAGCTAATAGAATTAATAGGACTTAACTGCTATAGGCCAAGAGGACCATAGACTCTGAACACCATCTGAACTTCTCTGTGCCCATTGGCTTCGTCAATGCATCTGCAACATTCTTCAAAGTATCTACCTTCTCCAAATTTACCTTCCCATCCTCTACCATGTCTCGTACGAAATGAAATTGTACATCAATATGCTTTGTTTTGGCATGGAAAGTTGGATTCTTTACAAGGTAAATCGCACTCTAACTATCACAACAAATTGTAAACTGTCCTGCATCAACACCAATATCTGAACACAATCTCTTAATCCAAATGGCTTCCTTGAAAGCATGAGTTGCTTCCTGTACTCAACTTCTATCAGGGACAAAGCAACCATAGGTTGTTGCTTACTCATCCAACTAATTGCACCACCAAACATTGTGAACACATATGCACTGGTGGATCTCCTGCTATCAATGTCACCTGCCCAATTAGAATCCACAAATCCATGAATATAAACTGAATGCAGAGGTCCTGTAACATTACCATGATAGCATATGGAAAACTTGGAAGTACCCCTCAAATATCTGAACACTCGCTTAACTGCATCCCAATGTACCCGTCCAAGATTAGCCATAAATCGACTAAGGACTCCCACTGCTTGGGCAATGTCTGGTCTTGTGTAGACTATAGCATACATCAAATTGCCAACAGCACTAGCATAAGGTACTCTGCTCATGTCATCCACCTCACTAGGAGATTTTAGACAATCATTAACAAACAACTTTGTCCCCAAAGAAATGGGAACACACAATGGTCTACAACCTACCATGCTGAACCTATCCAACACGATCTTCACATACTTACTCTGGCTTAACCAAAGTTTTCTGTTAGTTCTGTCTCTTCTAATTTCCATTCCTAGAATGTACCTAGCTGCCAGAAGATTTTTCATCTCAAACTATACTGACAACTAAGACTTCAAATCAAAAATCATATTCTCACCATTCCCAATCAACAACATATCATCAACATACAATGCAATAATGAGAATGTGATCATTGTCAAATTTGTAATACACACAATGATTTGATTTTGATCTCAGATATCTAATCGACAACACAAAGGCATCAAACTTCAATTACCACATCCTAGGAGACTACTTCAAACCATACAAAGACATCTTCAACTTGAAAACCAAATTTTCTTTACCTTTCTCTATGTAATGCTCTGGCTGTGACATGTAAATCTCTTCCTCCAAATCACCATGAATGAAAGTTGTCTTCAGATCCATCTGTTCTACCTCTGAGTCATAAGAAGCTGCAAGATATAACAAGAATCGAATGGATGCTAGCTTTGCAATGGGAGAGAAAATTTCACCATAATCAAGTCCCTCCACTTGTGAGTACCCCTTCGCAACCAATCTAGCCTTGTACTTTTCAACACTGCCATCTGTACTAAATTTCTTCTTGAACACCCATTTGCATCTAATAGGTTTCCGTCCTTCAAGCAAAGGCACCAAGTCCCATGTTTTATTCTTCTCCAAAGAAGCCATCTCATCTTCCATGGCCTCCTTCCAGGAACCTGCATCTTTCATGCCCATAGCCTCTTTCACAGTTCTAGGCTCATCAGTGTTAGTAAGTAAAGCAAAAGCACAACTAGAATCAAGTAATGTATAACCAAACCTATCAGGTTACTTTCTTGTTTGTGTAGACCTCCTCAATGGCTAAGGTTGAGGTTCTGCTTCTTCTTCTGAGCTTTCAAATCTGCTAGAGCTCTCCTCATCATCAGGTCTCACAGGGTATTTCGGTTCAGTCTTCTTAAGGATAGAAGGAAACTGAACCACATCTTCTTTCTTTTCTGTCTATTCTAGCTGTAGAACAACGGAAGAAGGTGTTAGCTCTCTGAAGATAACAATTTTGCTATAGAACACTTTTTTAGCCACAGGATCCCAAATCTTGTATCCTTTCATACTGACACCATAGCCAATGAAAATAGACTTAATAGCCTTGTTCTCCAACTTAGACCATTTCTCCCTAGGCACATGTGCATATGCCTCACAACCAAAAATACAAAGATGCCTAACTGAAGGCTTCTTACCAAACCACACCTCCATAGGTGTCTTACCAACAAGAGCTAATGTAGGAGACCTTTTTACTAGGTAGCAAGCAGTGGCAACAGCTTCAGCCCAAAATTTTTGTTCAAGGCTTGCTCCACTAAGCATACTCCTAGCCTTCTCTATCAATGTCCTGTTCATCCTCCTTGCAACTCTATTTTGCTATGGGGTGTATGGAGTTGTCTTATGTCTTTCAATCCCTTGCTCTTTACAGAACTTATTTAACTTTGTCGAACAAAACTCACCACCGTTGTTAGTTCTCAAACACTTAATCTTTTTACTAGTCTAATTTTCAGCAAAGGCTTTAAACTGACTAAAGACTTCAGATTTGCTTCTGATAAAATAAACCCATGTCCTTCTACTGTAATCATCTATGAAAGATACAAAATATATAGATTTGGAATTTGAAGGAACATTAACTGGACCAAACACATCATAATGAATAAGATCCAATACACCAGAAGACTTGTGAGAACTAGAATAAAATTAAACATGGTTTTGCTTTCCATGTACACAATGTTCGCAAAAGTCAAACTCGAGATTACAATCATTTAACCCCTCAACGAAGTTTTTATTTTTCAAGGTTCTAAGACACTTCTCACCAATGTGACCATATCTCAAATGCCATAACATAGTCTTTTCAATAGTAAGCTTAACTTCTAAAGCATGTGCACTACCATCAGAACTAGTTACAACAGATTTCTTCACTGCTCATTCAGATGGTGGGGATGAAGTGACTGCAGCCCTTTTCTTTGAGTTAGAAGAACTATTGCACTGTGAAGTGCATGCCTCTAGCTGAAACAGAGTACCTCTCCAAGTACCCTTCGCAAGCACCATAGATCCTCTAGTCATCTTGCATCCATCCTTCGAAAGACAACCTGCACACTTGCATCATTCAACATACTTACAGACAACAAGTTCCATGCTAGGCCTGGGATGTGCATAACCCCAGTGATCACCTTCACTCATTCATCAAGGAATCAGATTGAGACTCTTTCACAACCAACAATCTTCAGATGAGAATCGTCACCCAAGTACACTCTTCCACCATCAAACTCTTCATTCTTCATGAACCAATTTCAATGCGAGGTCATGTGGAATGATGCACCAGAATCAATCAACCACACATCATTAGATGCATGGCTAACCAGGGCTGCGATGAAAGCATCACCATCATCTTGTGACTTGTCAGAATCTGAATCAAGAGCTTTCTTCTTCTTTTTCTTCTCCTCTTTGCATTCCTTTCAAAAATACCCCATTTTCCCACAATTCCAATAGAGAGCCTTTGACTTTCTAGGGGATTTGGATCTCCCACAAGATTTGGATCTGTCATTTTCACCTTTCTTGTCCTTCTTCTTCCCTTTCTCTTTGGGTCTTCCATGAACCGCAAGAGCCTCTTTGGCCAACTCGGTTGTCTTTCTCTGCATTTCTTTATATAACAGTGAAGACACTACCTCATCCATCTTAAAGGTGGTTGTAGTGCTTTTGATGGCCATGACAAGATGATCCCACGAATCTGGCAAAGAACAAAGTAGGGTCATACACCAATCCTCCTCCTCCATTTTCACACCCATAGATGTCAACTATGCAATAATCATGTTGAAAGCATTCATATGGTCCGTAACAAATCCTCTTTCTTCCATCTTCAGAGAAAATAGCTTCTTTTTCAAAAAAATCTTATTCACTAAGGACTTGGCCTGATACACATCTCCCAGCTTCTTCCAAAGTTCTTTTGCAGTCTTCTCCTCATGGACATTCAATACGACAGAGTCAGCTAGACAGAGTCTTATGAGACCCTTAGCCTTCTGATCTTTGAGGTCCTAATCAGCTTGTGACATTATTGTAGGTTTTGTTCCATCAATGGTTTCCCATAGGTCATGATCAACAAGTAGGTCATCTATCTTGAGTTTCCACAACTCAAAATTTATGCCATTGAACTTCTCCACCTCTACTCTTCTAGATGTGGTTGTCATCCCCTTCCTGCAACAAGATACAGAATACTCTACACAAACTCCCACTCAACCTAAGATTAGCTCAAAAAACCCCTACCCAGTAGCTAGAACCAAAACTGGCCAAGCTCTGATACCAACTGAAAGGAAGCTAGGTGTGCAGAAATCACTTCCTACACTAATCTAAAGAGGAGAGAAGAGTGCAAATTTGTTGTATCCTTTACAATTATAGAATGTAAACAACACTAATGGAGATATTGTAGAAAACACATACACACAGAAATGAGACAGAAGAGAGAGACACAAGATATACATGGGGAAAACCCTTATCGGATGAAAAACCCCACACTCTAAAACACAACTCAAATGTATTCCATAAATAATGAAGGTTACAATGCAGTCATAGAGTCAATGCTCTTGTAGGAGTCTTTGACACTCGTATCTAGAGACAAACCAGCAGTATAACAGTACCTGTCAATCACATAATGCATCACCTCTCCAAAGCACCTATTTATAAAGAACATACAAGGCAAAATTGGCTCCACATTGAGATGGGCATCCAACATGGCCTCATGGCCCAAAACCCATGCCTAAGGATACTTGTCCAACACTGTAGGATGTTCTTGACACTTGTCAAGTCACCCCATCCCAAAGAGGTCACCTATTTCCAAAATGGGCAATGACAAATGCTCTTACGACTCTTACAACCGTCATAGAATCTATCATAGTTGTCATAACTTACAGTTGTAAGAGAATCTATCATACATAGGCTATAAATAGCATATTCTCTTACAACATGTCATAACCCACCTTGGGGTGCCCAAAGATGCCTTTTTCATAGATGCTTCTCGACACATGTCCATACCTGTCATAGGATCTTCTATTTCCAACTCTTACATGTCATAACTTTGTCATAGGAATCTGTCATGACTGTTTCAGTCAAAATTCCCTTACACACATTCCAAGATGTCGACACATGGTAAAATATTCCCACCACTAAGTGGGACACCTATCTCCTCATGTGAGGACAAATTTACATATGGTCATATGCCATGTAGGATGACACATCACTGTGCCAACTCCCACAAGATAACAACATAGGATTTGCATCCTAATTATACAATAGGCAATAAATAAATAAATACAATGAAATAATACAATGAATTACCAAGGTTGAGACACCTTAATTCCCAACAATTGGTTCTACCTCTTCACCACCTCCCATTTCTTCTTCATTGTCATCCCATCCATTTCATCTACACTTCTTGATTATATTCATAACCATATACATGCTATAATTTATAATCATCCTTCTTTGTCATATTCTCCTTCTCTTCCTCAAGCCATGCATATAGATGATACTACACTTCATCATCTTTAGACTCTCAAAATTTAATCTCCTCTTACACTATCCTCTCTTCTCATTCTTTTCCCCTAATCGATTCATCTGTCTTCATCCTCATTACATGTTGTCCCTCCCTCACCTAACACTATGTTCAACACCATATCTGATATTCCATTACCTACCTCCAAGTTTTCTCCTCAAGCTAAGGTGAATGATTTCACTGATGCTCCTTTCTTTGATGATGACCTTATAATAGATGAGCATCCATCTTAGATTCCTTGTGCATCTTTTTTATTTCTATCTCTATTTTGTATTTGTATTCTTCTACTTGTGATTATTATCTCCTACCACTAGGATGAACTATTATGCCACACACTATTGGGGGTAGCATGTTATGTGTTGTGATTACTCTCTCTTACACATGTGATAAGCCATTATTTCATGTACTATTGGGCATCTAGCATTTTTTTTGTCATGATGTGCCTCATTTCTTCTTTATATTTTTAAATTTGTTCATGTATTCTTCCTCTTTACATTATCTTCTCTTATCACTTCATATTCTTCTCCTTTCTATGTATTAACAACTAGGGAATGATGCAAAGTACTATGGATTCACTATATCTTCTCATGTTGACCCAAGTTATTATTTGAAGCTCATTCATATTGTGCTCAATTGGGATTTTTTATATCCTTTTTTCTCTTACCCTTTTATGTATCTCTATAATTTATTTATCCATCTTTCTCCTTTTGATTTTTCTCTCCTTGCTCCCTTTTCTTCACCTCCTTATTTTTTTTTGTTTATTTCTTTCTCTAGCATATCCAAGACTATTAGTTAGAAAAATTGATTTTGATATAGGAATCCTTTGTTCATGAATTAAGGATAGTGATGAATTTTCTAGATTCTCTTTCTCCATACATGCTTGATTTTTTCCAAAATCACCTTTCATTCCACATTCGTTGCATACACAATGCTTATTCCCAGTTACATATTTCACATATTATCACTTTCCATGAAGAGTTCTAGCTATAATCATTTATAATAACCCTTCCCACACATACTTGATCCATTGTTCACTCTTATCCTTTATACCATATGCTAAGTATGATGTCCACAATTAGGTACATGCATAATCTTCTCCCTTTTTTTGTTATCATTATCTAAAAATTCACAATGACTCTTACTCATGAGTAGATAATTTTCCTCTTCCTTCATTTTCTATGTATTGAGTGAGACTAATCATGCAAAGGTTAATAAAAATGTCTATAATTGTCTAATCTAATATTCAATGATGAGCCCTTGCATCTTATTGGTTGCATGGGGTTAGATCATGGGTATGGAATAAAGAACATGTTATCATATTTTGCCTTCTGGCCAAATAGCCTAAGGCTCTATGAAATCTCAGTGTTTTCACCTTTTGAAATGCAAGGAAAAACCCCCCAAATTGACTAAGTCCAAAAAAATCCTAAGTTTTCCTTGTGTTTTCATCCTTTCCAGAGTTTCAGAATTCAAGCTTCTCCTCTTCATCGTACCATTTCTATCAGCCCAAAGCTCCACCTTGGTCACTTGTTATTTGCCTAAGTATTTCAGGCCCCGGAGGTCAAAGATTTTGTCTTCTATCTTCTTTTGTGGAAGGTGAAGGGTGGAGGGCCCGGCAGCCAAAGTCTGTCATTTTCAATGTTCTAAGTATTTTGGACTTTGACAGGGCTCTTTCTTCTTTTTCTTGTTTTCGGTAGGTAGAAGATGGAAGGCTAGAGGTCCGCTTACCAATGCCCAGTGAGTTAATTATTCTAAGTGTTTTAGGCACCGAGGGTTGGAAGGTTTGTCTTCCTCCTCTTTTTCAGCAGGCGAAAGATGGAAGGTCTGAAGCCCGAAGTCCACCAAGCTACAAAATATTTCTAAGTATTTCAGAAGGTGGTAGTCGAGAGTTTCATCTTCTTCCTTTTCTTGTGAAAGACAGAAGGTGAAAGGCATGATGCCTGAGGTCCGTTGAGATCAAAATAATTCTAAGTGTTCTGGGCACTGGACTTCGAAAGGTTTGTCTTTTCCCTTTCCATTTTGGTGGAAGGTGAAAGGTGGAAGGCCTGAGGCTTGACCTCTGATAGCTTGTTCAAAGCTTCTAAGGCAAAGATAAAAGACAAAAGCAAACCTTAGTCAGTGAATTCTAGAGTTTGTGAACCAAAAAGTTTGTCGATTCATGAAATTGCTGACTAAGTAAAGGATGAAGGCCAAAAACGTGAAAGGGAGAAAAGGGAAAGACAAAAAGAGGCCTTTGTCAATGAAAGTTTAAGTTTGCAAACTGGCAAACTCACCAATTGACAAGTTCGTCAATTTGTTAATTCACCGATAAAGAGCAAAGCCAAAGATAAAGCAAGTTTGTGAAAAGGAGAATTCACCAATAACATGAAAAAGTGATGAAGAGTGGCTAGTCAACGAATCGATAAAAGGACAAACCTGCTAACTAGTTTGTGATTTTCAAATTTCGTTGATAAGGCAATAAGGCAGGCTAGGTTTGCAAAAGTGAAATTTTTTTGATAAGGTGAGAAAGAAGAAAGGTGGAGGGCTTGAGGCCCAATCTCTGCTGATTTCTCAAATGGGTAAGTGTTGCGGAGGCGGGGAGTTGAGCACTTCCTCTTTTCAAAGAATGATGCATGGCAAAGGCCTGACCTTTGAAGCTCGATGGTTTCTCTTATCTTGGGCTTCGGAGGCTGAGGTTTCCTCCACCTTTTCAAGCCCTGATTGGTGGAAGAGCAACCAGAGGAAGTCTGATCAATTGGGGCCTGACCTTTTTGCCTTCCTAGTGTATTTTCTACTATTCAAGACACGATGAAACCACTCAACAACCCTCATGGTCACCATTAATGCTTCTTTAGAGCCTGATTACTTGCATAAAATGGGTTTCTCACCTCCCCATGCCACTGTAGCCTCATTTGCATTAAATATTTATACCCAGGGCATGGGCAGACACTCATTTTTAGCATATTTCAAGGACAAAACCATGTGGGCATGCTCCAAGGACACAGGAATGGAGTTATTATAGTATGGGTGATGTTCTTTCCTTGTTGACTTCTCTTTCCTCCTCCATGACTGCTACAGTGTGATCTAAAAATCTATATATGCATGTAAAACAAATGTTTTGTGGTTGTTGGTTAGTTGTTCTTCTGGGCTATTATACTAGTTGGGTAATTTATTATTATGGACCTTGTAACGCATCTATAAGAACTAGTCTGACTTGATGCATTGTGCTCGAAGCTAAGCCTTTGATTTCTCTGATAGTGGTTCACCAATGAATATAGATGGTCATTTTGTGTCTACCTCTCTGTAACAAAGTATATTTCTGTTGTAATGGCTATTTAGCCTTCATGATCAATATAATCATTGATATTTTGCCTCTCTTATGTTTTTGCTCTATGTTTACTTAAAATTTGTAACTTATTCTATGGCTAAAATGGTCCCTCTATTAGTCACAATTTTGTAATTTGAGCCTCTAGTAAAGTTGTAAATCTGTGTGAGTCTCTGTCAGTATTTGAGGTCATTGTTGTGTTATGTCAGTCCTATCTAACACCCTAAATCTTGGTGTATCACCTCCCATTCCCTTTTCGTATTCCTTCTTCCCCTTTCCCTTGGTGATCATTAGTAGAGGTTTAGTTAATTTCTATAAACCTTAAGTTCAGAAAGAGGAATCAACCTTCTTTGGAGTTCTGATCTCATTTGCAAGGTCCCACACCTTAAGATCATTCTTATGTTCACTGAATTTGTTGAAATTGCCAAAAGCTTCAACAACAGGGTGTAAATTCAGGTGATAATAGTTTTTGGCATGCCCGGTGGGATGCCTCTGCTCTGAGTAAGAGTTGAACTAAGAAGGATTGGTGTTGTTCTTGGTTCATTCACTATTGTGGAAGCATTCAATAAGCACCCAGCGACTCTGTCGGTGCAGTATTCAGACCAGTTCAACATTTCATGCCTAGAGTGCAAACAAGATCTTCTTCAAGAGGTAATTTTTGATTCATAGAACTATCTTTACTGATTCAAGAAGAAGTAGACTATCTAGGTCTCCCTAGAGAAGAAATAGCAGTGTCTTTCCACTTCCTTCAAGAGCCTAGTCTACCCCTCCTCCAGTGAGATTTCAATATTCAGGAAGGACTTTGCATATACGTAGAATTAATCTGAATATCCCCAATATGGCAAGGAACCTCCCTTTTGTTACTTTCAATGGGGGTAGCCCTCTTGACCTAGCCCAATATGATGATATCCCCACCTCTGCTCTGAAAGAAATCCCATTTTTAATGGTGAAAACTCTACCACCCCTGCTAAGCATATCCAAGATATTGCGAGTGTGTGCTCTGTCCACAATGTCACTAGTGACAACATTTATGTGAGGCTTCTAGCTTCTTCCTTTAAAGGAAAAGTCCTCCACTAGTACAGGGGTCTGCCTGCTAATTCCATCCACAATTGGAATGATTTGGGAACAAGGCTTTGCCAACATTTTGAAGACAAGAGTGATCACCTATCTCTAATGGAATAGTTAGCCACAATCAAAAGAGCTCCCCATGAATATATGGTGGACTTCAATTACAGGTTTTAGAAGACATGGAACAAGATTCCATTATTGGTGAAGCCCTCTCAAAACACAACATTTATATACTATTTGAAGTCTTTGAATCCTAACATTGTTGTCAGGATTTAGTCTATGGGAGGAGATGTGTTACCAGGAGCATATGACATAGCAATAAGGGGAGAGAATTGCCTAATTCAAGCTAGGAAAATTGCTCCAAGACCACCAATGCCCTTATTTCCAAAGGCTCATGTCATTCAGCTTGTTGTGGCTCCAATCCCTACAACAGTCAGCCCTGCTACTCCTCTAATTACACTTGCAATTGAGAAAGAGGATGAGAAAGATACTCTGATTAGAAGATTGAATAATGAATTGGTGTTGGCAAGAAGACAACAAGCACAACCTAGCAAACCATATCAGCCATTCAATCAGGCTTATCAACAAAATAGACCACCATATTAGGGTAATGTGCAGAGGTAAAATCAGCCTAGCTATATCAGGCCACTAAATGATGTCCATCCTAATGTTGTAAGCATGTTTGGACCTTTGGTGCCCATATAGAACATGGCACAGGACAGCGACTGGTGCTATCCATGCAATCAACCACATGATCAAAATTTGTACCAGAGAAGGTAGTCCAGTCAAGCTTTGATAGTACAAGGCTAGTCAGTCCTCCCAAAATAGCAAGTCAGTTCTAGCCAAGAGATGGTAGGAGGGTAGGAACAAATACAAAATAACTCTACCTTGATGAATTGGACACAAGATGACTTTTGTGGTGTTAATCAAAGTGTGGGCCCAATAGCACACAACATAAGAGCCAAAAGAAAAGACACTGAGGATGTATCAGTACCTATAGTTAGTAAACAAGCATCTTCTTCTCATGCATCCCAAATGGCTAAAAATGAAGGAGTGGCAGCCAAGACTCCTTCAAAACAAGTAGATTAGACTATTGGTAAGGCAAATCCAGTGCCAAAACAGCAACCCCAGAACAGTCAACAATTAAAGGTTGACACTGTGGCCACAAATGTATCCCAAAAGGTTAGTCAAATTCCCTTCAGCATAGTTGATAAGATGAAAAAGACTAACCAGAGTGTCACTATGTGGGATGCCTTGTTAATCCCATCTCATAGGGATTTACTTCAGGAATCCCTAGCAAGCTTTAGTCAGCATGTTGTGGAGACAACAAAAGAAAAGACAACCACCCCAACAAACCTGTGTCAACCAAAAGAGGAGGCAAGCACAAGTAAAAGTAGTAATCCCCCTCCCTTCTATGTTTCCCTAATCATTGGTGACAAATTGTTGCATAATTATATGATAGATTCTGGGGTGGGTACCTCTGTTATGCCAAAAAATATAGCCGATCAATTAGGCATAGAATATGAGCCTGTGAGTAAGGGGGTAGTGCAATTAGATGGCACTGCTGTTAATACAGTAGGTGTAGTCAAGGATTTGAAGCTCACTCTGCATGCATGCCCTGGCTACTCTATTTCACAAGACATCTCAGTTATTGATCTCCCTGCATACTTTGGCATATGCCTATCTAGGGATTTCACTGCCAAAATAGGTGGGTACCTATCTTATGATTGGTCCCACATGTTGTTAGAACAATAAATGGTACTAAGGTAACCATTAAGGATGATCCTATTGCCAATGATCATGTAGAGCCCTATTCCCCTAACCCTACCAACATGAACTGTACAATCCATGAGTTAGAGGAGGATGACAATAGTAGGCATGAGGCTGCCACACATGTGGAAGAAATCCTTGATATACTACTTGATGAGTGGGAAAACTATTTTCATCTTGATACTCTTGACCATATAGAAGACACAGGGCTAGGTACATATTGTATCCATGATGAGGATACTTTTATCCCTAATCTTGTGAAGCTAACAATAGATCCAAGTGGGGTATGGAAGTTATATTTTGATGACTTCAAAAGCAAAAATGGAGCAGGTGTTGGGGTCGTACTAATTTGACCCCAAAAGGAAAGTTATTTCTCTACTTTCAGACTATAGTTCAGTTGTACCAATAATGTGGCTAAGTATGAGGCCTTAATTTAGGGTATGCAATTGGTACAAAAGAGGGGAATAAAAGTTTTACAAGTATTTGGTGATAGTGAGTTGGTTGTTCACCAAATCAAATCACTAAGCACTTCAAGAAATGACTTTATTGAAGTCATATAATCATAGGGTCTGGGACTTGATTGAGGAATTTGACGCCTTCAATATCCAGGCAATGCCCAGATAGAGAAACAAAGATGTTGATAGGCTGGCTACAATTGGTGCTTAGTTTGACATTCCCCAGAATGTCAAACAAAACTCAGATCAGCATGTGGAGATTGTTGCCAGGCCTATTGTGCCTAATAATGTGACAAGCTGGCAAGTATTTGAGAATGACCAACAAATTGTAAATTTCTTGCAAGCTGAGACAGAATTTGCTGTCAATAATCAATCCATGTGGCAGGAGTAATATTGTGACCATGTGATCTAGTTGAGGACCAATAAACTACCTAGGGGATTGGTCACTTTAGAGAACATATTTTGTGTTGATGATTAACCTAAAAGAGAAAATATGAACATGATAGTCAAACAAGAAGACTATGAAGAGGTAGAAATTGTTCAGGGTAGATTTGTAAAACATAGCAAGGTATGTGACCAAGCTGAAAGGCAGGGTTTTGTTGAACTCTATAATGAATTTAATGATTTGATTATTTGGGATTATAGGGATCTAAAATGCTTTGACCCTAGTTTAATCCAACATATCGTTGATTTAGACCCCAATGCAAAACCTGTCAACCAAAAATAAGGGCATGTCAACCTCAAAATAGAGCCATTAATTAGAAAAGAGATATCCAAGCTCATAGAGGCTAAAATCATTTATCCCATTAAACATTCCTCTTGGGTGGCTAATCTTGTTCCAATCAGGAAGAAGAATGGAGAAATCAGACTATGTGCGGACTTTAGAGACCTAAATAAGGCCTCTCTCAAAGACCACTATCCACTCCCTTCCATGGAGAAAATTTGACAGAAAGTAACAGAAGCTAAAAGCTTTTCACTCTTAGATGGCTACTTAGGCTACAACTAGATTCTTGTAAAAGAATTAGACCAATACAAGACAGCCTTTTCCACCAAATGAGGTACCTTGGCTTATCAGAAGATGTCATTTGGGTTGACCAATGCTAGGACGACCTTCCAAAGAGAAATGGATTTGGCCTTTAAAGCCTTGATGAATGACATTATTCTAGTGTATCTTGATGATTTGACTGTATATTCCAAGCATGCACCTGACCATTTGGGTCATTTGAGAAAAGTCGTTGATAGATGAAAGTAATATGTTATATCACTAAATCCAAAGAAATGTGTGTTTGTTGTCTCAGAAGGCAAATTGCTAGGACATGTAGTTTCAAAGGAAGGACTTGCCATTGACCCTAAAAGAATGAGTGTCATTCTATCTCTTCCCCTTTCCAATCACAAGAAAGGAATGCAAAGCTTCCTTGGCAAGATTAACTTTGTGAGGAGGTTCATACCTAATTTTTCTTCAATAGAAAAACCCCTCATTGCTATGCTTAAGAAAAATGCTACCTTCACATGGTCAAAAGAAGGTAGGGACAGTTTTGAAGCTGTCAAGCAGGCCATTATACAAGTTCCCACATTGATAAACCCTAACTATGAGAAGAATTTTATCCTTTACATCTTTGGAGGCAGTGAGGGCATATCAGCAGTCTTGACACAACAAAATAAAGAGAAATTGGAATAGCCAGTTGCTTTCTTTAGTCAGCCTCTCAAAGAATATGAGATGAAGTATGATTTTGTTGAGAAACTGGTATTTTCTATGGTGAAAGTGCTCAAAATGTTCATGTATATGCTTTCAAACAACAAGATATAGTTGATGGTGAACCACCCTAGCGTGAAAGAATTCCTTTTGAGAAAAGATGTCAATGAAAAGAGGGATGGGTGGATCGTAGAAGTAATGGAGTATGATGTTAGCATCAACATCACCAAGCTGGTGTGAGGCAAAGGCCTGTGTGAGTAAATGGCCACACACTTTGAAGATAGAAATGACATTGTATGTGTCCTTAGGCAGGCATAGCCGGCTAGTTCCAATGCTCCAAATGTCTAGTACCATGATATGGCCACATTTCTACAGTCAGGTAGATGCCTAGATGGATTGGATCAAGCCAAAAGGAGGTATTTCAGGCTTCAATCCATCCCCTATGTCATTGTTGATGGTGTCTTATTTAGGAAAGACATCAATGTAGTTCTTCTCAAATGCATTACACAAGATCAGACCTGAAGGGTGTTAGAAGAATTTCATAATGCCCCAACTGGAATCTAATTTAAATAGAGTTTCATCTTATAAATCCACTACACTTACTCATAATCTTTTAACTCATTGATGATGTCGTACTAAGGGATTTGACATAACTTTCTAAAACGTATTTCAACACTTTTGAACCTAAGACCTCTTATATCTACCATTAAAAAACATTGTTAACTCTCCAACAAACCACCTATAATCTATTCATAAAATTGGAGATGTCATCGATAAACTAAGAAGACAAATGATAAGGCATGGCGTGAAATCCATGAAAGGCATCCTCATAGAACAAAAGCTCTACCTCTTTCATCTTCTTCAACTACTCCACCTATCATAGTTGCCAATTGCGAATTCTATCCATCTCGCCAATCATCACCAAACTTAGTGGCAACTGTACCACTAAAATGTCACGAGAATTGGGACCCACCACATTAGCAGCAGGATGGTCCCTGGTGGCCTCCATAGGAAAAAATGCTTATCAAAACTAGTTGCTACTCTCCACTGTAATGAGAAACACCTTCATCAAATTTGTCTCTGAAGGTGTTCTTTCTTCACCACCAAAATAGGGCTAAATGAGCACGTATCCCACAACTGTGATAGGGCGCAAATCATATGCACTCTCTGCCACACAGCATCCAATGTGGTGGACAATGTTCCCTCTCTCGCTATCAAAAGTGTAATTGTATGCAATGGACCAATGGTCAAAAGTGACTTTGCAAGATTAAAGGAAAAACTAAACTCTCATTTTTTATTCCCATGATACATCACAAGTTTGGGATAATATTCCAAGTAAAGCCCTCTGAAATGCCTTTCTCATGTAATGGAAATCAAACTAAAGGCAATACTTTATTAATTTTTAATTTTATTAAATTTTGTCATTGTGAAAAGAAGCAACACTATTGGCAAAGGAAATTATTATTAAAAAAATACAAGGAACTTGCTACATAAAGAAGTACCATTCTCAGGTCATTCTTTGAGGTTTTTGTAGTTGATAGACTTATTTGAATTTATAGGAACATTCACTAAAAATGAGGCACCATATTCTAAAAAATAGTAGCTACAAAATCCATAAAATTTAGATATTCACCAAAGAAAGGTGTCTGATTTGAGTATTTGTGTGCAATAGAGATAATAAAGAAGACACACTGCCATTATGAAATTCTTCACATCAATAACCTACAAACTGAGACAACCAAGAAGATATCATGGCAATAAATAGCATATATATCCAGGAACTCCCACTGCATGGGTAATGTCAAATCTAAAAATAAGATTAAGGCATTAACAATCCTCCTATAGCACTTCTCTTAGAGGACATGGCTAACTCCTCTACCATATAGTGTCAAAACATATAATGATATTCATAAAACATCTCTCATTTCCAATCTCTGAATAACTCTCCCAAATCCTTTTAACCAATGAAGAAAGAGATCAAGGAGCTATCAAATTATTGTTAACAACAATAGCACTTGACTCCGATACAAACCTCAACCCCATAAACATGACAACTTTTAAAAAGAAGACAATATACTAGGAAAGTGAGAAACTACAAAATCATACCATGTCTTTATACCAGACTAACCTGTGCCAAACTGTGTAAAGTAAGATCTCTTTCAACACTTCCAAATTGAAAGGGTATCTACATCTAACATCCAAATTATGATGAAAACATGGCAGCAATAGATGTTAACCTCTCACTGAAAGTAGATCAAACTAGCCAAGCATTCCCACAACAAAGGGAATAAGCCCAAAACCACAAACCATTTATTTACCTCTCTAAAATAAGTCCTCAAAACTAGTTCCATAGATCATGATCAAATAATAATGAGAGCAACAGAAATCCATAAACGCATGCATCTACTTCTAAACAATCATTTTCAAGACTAGTGTAAAAGAGAAGACAAGATACATATAAAGAATGCATCTAATAATCAGGTGGGGAACACCTATTAGATCATTTACCTGTCGAGTAGACCAAGAGTGGGATACAATATTGTCCTTGCATATAACACCAAGCAATAAAATTTTATAATAAAGACAACCTTCTCATAAGGTCTATAATGGACTCACATCCATTTCCAAGTGTAGGCTTCTCGGTCCTTTTTTGACATTTCATAATGAGAAATCTTTCCAACACATATCTCTAAGTTCAAGAGATATCAAGCCTCACCCAAGTCTCTCTAGTATCCATGAGTTTTCAGGAATCAATCCATGCCAACTTCAAATGCAATCTACACAATCATGAAGCTCCAAGAAAATGATTAATACTTCAAAAACCAAAGAGAACTAACCAAACCAAATTGTCAAAGTTCCAACTATAGAATCAGGAACATATCTGACATCATGATCTAACATCTTTTTTAAAGAAAATCATGAGCACTAATGAACATATCCTGCTCCCAAGAGCACCTGTATCATGCAAAAAACTCTAACTCATGATCAAGAATGCATCATGACATAATACTATACATCCTCTAAACCAAGAATCATATATCAAAAATTGATAAGTTATAAACTCAACACCTCACCAAAAACTCCAAGAGTCCTCTATGGAAAACCAAGATGTCAACACCTCTTCAAATAACATGAAGATCTAGCATCCTCTGTCAATAGAACCAAAAATTTCAATGAACCCTTACTACTAACTAAAGGCATAATCCAAGAGCTTCTTCTGACACCAACAACCATTGCAAAAGATCATCCATCTTCTAAAAAGATTATACATGGCTCACAACACTACAACAACAATAGTTTAGAACCAATATCTTGAAACAAAGAAGATAGAATACATTATGTAACTACACAAAACTCCCATTGAAAGTGATACCAGATTATGCATGGTATCATGATCAACATTATTACGAAAACTCCATTGAAAGTGAAAAAAAAGCTTCTCATGCAACATAACTTTACTACTATAGATTCCAATGAATAACTAAATCAGGTACTCCATACTACCCTTTTGTCTCACTACAAAAAATACCATTGTAATCAAGGTGACCAAGAAGAGGCCTACCAAATAGAACCCACATTAGCTTATTCACAAGATCTACACGCATGCAATATCTCATAGGAGAAAAAACATGATCAGTACTTCAAACTTTAATAACTAAAAAAATAGATTCAACCCCACATCAGTAACATGTAGAACAAATGTAACAAGGTATAATATGTACATTTTGAAGACTCAGACACTAGAATCAACTCTAGATCTGATTTGCCAAATAAATCCACATAGGAGAAACCATAGATCATAAGAACCCAACAAGTAGCCTTGCAAATGTGAAATTGTTTCCATCCAGAAAGTGTCTGAAAACAATTTTCCACAGATCTACAAGCCACAAATTTTGGTTAACATGTAAAACCATATCTCTGTAAATCTTCAAACCAATTAACCATCTAAACATTCACACCAATGAACACCATCAAATATGTCATCTAAAAATAATGGAATACCACAGATCTACAAACCCACAATCTTTTGAAATAAGAAAACTGTGAAAACCTATGTATTCAAAATAACATGAATATGAGAAAGGAGAAACCAGGTTGTTCAATAGTGTATGTATCATAGAAATACCAACTCCACAACCTACATACAACCAGTGATAAATTATCCAATGCTTTCATGTAACCATGGACTGAAACCATGAACCCAACATAAGCACTCCAGATTGTAGTCCAAAAAGTGAGTGTTTTTCCATGTAATCAAGGTAGCACAAGCAACCATCCAACATAAACACCCTTTCATTGTACATGACCACAAGGTAAAGGAATATAATCACCAAACAAGATAATACACACATATTGTCAAAATGGAGCTCCAAATCACTATCATAGGATCAACTCCATAAAGATCCATAACCTTGAGCCTCAAGTGCCCAACAAAGATTTTTTTGACAATATCTATTTGAGAGTTAAATACCATGGCTTCCAAACTCACAAATCTGCAAAACAATGTTAACACATAGAACTTCCCCTGCAACCAATTTATACCTTCAACACTCAAGAAAAAAAGCATCCCTCTCTCACTACAACCAATGGCTTTGATACCACATGTTGGAAAAAGGGAGAGAGAACAAGGTAAAGTTGCAACTATGTAGCTTTTAAATGTTTTCAAATCTAAAATTAATAGCATGTGTAAATCTGAAAATTACTTCGAATTAGATGTTATAGTAGTTCTCCAATTTAAAGTGTAGTAGAAGAAGAAAGCATGATAGAAGAAGACATAGTATTTACATGGAGAAACCCTTGTAGAAAAAAACTCCACACCCAAATATGTTTATGCTTGTATTAAATATCTTCAAGAAAGATTACATTCAATACCAAAACTTCTCTAAATCCTCATGCACACCTCAAAGTTTCTTCAATCTTCTAAAAGCTATTATGTTGTAATTCCTGCAATCATGTTTTTTCCTACAACTTCAAAGCTTCTATATAGAAAGCTTCAAAACTTGCTCTCTGGAAAATACATTGTGCTTTTTTAATTACAACTTCAAAGTTTCTTAATTCAAAAGCTTGAAACTCAAATTACAATAAATTGTAATTGATAACATAAGACAAGTCCTCATGCAAAACCCAAGCGCTCCAAATAGAGAACTCTAAAGTCAAACTATAACAAGCACCCTGTTAACTGCCAGTCCTAATTATGGGCACCCAATTTGTCCCATTCAAACTTAGTCAACAGAAATAACATTTCCAAATAAAAAACAATTGAAAGTCTATAGATTGGATGCCCAAGTTGTCCCAATCTCTTTCAGTCAACTGAAGTGCATCACCACACATCAATCTCATGCAAACAACCTACATGATTGGTGTCCCCAATATTATTTTGAATTAACATGTTCTTTACATGCAAGTGACATGCAAACATCTATAACATAATGCAAGAGATGTCCATTAACTGAATCTGGTAGATCGAGTGTTCTACAATTTTTCTGAGTTGGAGTGTTCTACAAGCAACCTCATAAAAATGACATGCAACAACATGCAACTCCATATACAGCTGACATGCAACAACATGCAAGTCAAAATAAATAGCATACAAGTCCATGTAACTGACATGCAAGAACATGCAAGCACATGCAAGTTCATAGAAGCAACATGCAACAACATAAAAGCACATGTAAGTGACATGCAAGCACATGCAAGTGACATGCAACAACATGCAAGCACATGCAAGTGACATGTGTTGGGAATTAAAGGTGTCTCAACCTTGGTAATTCCTTGCATTTATTTATTGTAATATATTTATTTATTGCCTATTGTGTAATTAGGATGCAAATCCTACTTTGTCATCTTGTGGGAGTTGGCACAGTGATGTGTCATCCTACGTGGAAGGTAACCACATGTAATTTTGTCCTCACATGAGGAGATAGGCACCCCACTTAGTGTTAGAGATATTTTTCCATGTGTTGGCACTTTGACTAGTGTGTAAGTGAATCTTGACCGAAATGGTTATGACAGATTCCTATGACAGAATCTATGACACATAAGAGTCGTAAATGGAATGTTCTATGATAGGTGAAGACATGTGTCACAAGGTATCTTAGAAGAAGGAATCTTTGGGCACCCCAAGGAGAGTTATGACATGTTGTAAGAGAATATGCTATTTTTAGTCAGTGTATGACAGATTCTCTTACAGCTATAAGTATTGTCAGTATGACGGATTCTATGACGGTCATAAGATGTGTAAGAGCATCTGTCATTGCCCAACTTGGGAATAGGAAATGATATTGGGATGGGGTGATATGACAAGTGTCATGACCATGCTGCAGTGTTGGACAAGTATCCCTAGGTGTGGGTTTTGGGCCATGAGGCCAAGTTGGATGCCCATCTCAAGGAAAGTTCATGTTTGCCTTGTAAACTTCTATTTAAGAAGGTGCTTTGAGAGGAGATGTATTATGTGCTTGATAGGTACTATTATGCTGCTAGTTTGTCTCCAAATACAAGTGTCACAGACTCCTGTAAAGACTTGCATTGCGAGTGTGTTGTAAACCTTGTTGTTTTGATAATACAATGTACAGGTTTTGGATTGTAGGGTTTTTCACTCATAAGGGTTTTCCCCACATTATATCTTGTCTCTCTTTCTTCTGTCTTACATTCTTGTGTTGTGTATTGCTGCAATATCTCCATTATTATGTTAACATTATTGTAACTGTAAAGATTAAAATGAATTTGCACTCATCTCTCCTCTTTAGATTAGTGTAGGAAGTGATTTCCACACACCTAGCTTCCTTTCAGTTGGTATCAAAGCCTGGCCAGTTTTGGTTCTAGCTACTGGGTAGGGGTTTTTTGAGCTAATCTTAGGTTGAGTGGGAGTCTGTGTAGAGTATTGTGTAATCTTGTTGCAGGAAGGAGATGGCAAGCACATCCAAAAGATTAGAGGTGGAGAAGTTCAATGGCATAAATTTTAAGTTATGGAAACTTAAGATAGAAGACATGCTTGTTGATCGAGACCTATGGGAAACCATTTCTGGTGTAACACCAACCGCAATGACACAAGCTAATTGGGATATGAAAGATTGGAAGGCTAAGGGTCTCATAAGACTTAGTCTAGATGATTCTGTCCTATTAAATGTCCATGAGGAGAAGACCACGAAAGACCTTTGGAAGAAGCTAGGAGATGTTTATCAGGCCAAATCCTTTGTGAACAAGCTTTTTCTGAGAAATAAGTTGTATTCTCTGAGGATGGAGGATGTAGGATCTGTTGTTGATCACCTGAATGCTTTCAACATGTTAGTTGCACAGTTGACATCTGTTGGTGTGAAGATGGAGGAGGAGGATCATTGTATGACCTTGCTTTGTTCTTTGCCGAACTCGTGGGATCATCTTGTTATGGCTATGGGAGCACCACATCCACTTTCAAAATGGATGAAGTGGTATCTTCACTATTATCTGAAGAAATGTGGAGAAAGTCTTATGAAGCAGCCAAAGAGGCTCTTGCGGTTCGTGGAAGGCCCAAGGAGAAAGGGAAAAAGAAGGACAAGAAAGTTGAGAAGGGTAGATCTAAATCCCATGGGAGATCCAAATCTGCTGGAAAATCCAAGGCTCTCTGTTGGAACTGTGGAAAAACTGGGCATTTCCAGAAGGAATGTGTTAGGTCTCAAAAATGCAAGTTACTAATCCTAAGAGGATGCCAGGCTCTATATTTGGATTTGCAACGTTTTTGAACTAACTTGACGAAATCAACCTTCAAAGTTTGATGATTTCCTACACTTTAGGTCCTGCTACACCTAGGTGGGTGAACCTTGAAATATTAAAGCAGTCTGAGTGTGGATGAATGGACTAACTAGGTCTATCTACAATGGCATAGGATGTAGGATAGATGACGAAGCTGACTAATTAATTCTACGTGTAATGTTTAATAAGTGATTGGCAGAAATTGTATAAGCAATATCAAAAAAGGTTTTAATTAATGAGTTGAATGAGACCAGTGCCTTGTTGGGTAACAGAGTCAATTTGAAGGACTAAGAACAGTAGTTTCTAAATGGTAATAATTCTAGATATTTGGCACAGTTCTGGTTTATAGCTTGTATAAACGTGCAAGTAAACGACTAACAGACTCTTCCTGATAATCCAACCAAATAAAATCAGATATCTTATAATTCACCAGAAGGTACTTTAATCCTTACTTGAAGGAACCAAATGAAATGAAAAGACAAGATTAACAGATAATATTTTACTGGAGACAGTGTGTCAATCCTAATTATATGGCTCTACTTAGTAATCCCAACTTACTACTTCCAGGCTACTGTGAATAAATCAGAAGGGTTTAATTCCTTAGGATGGACACCAACCGAATTAAGCACACAGATACAGCGAATGTGTATTGACAGATTAAATATATACTTGATATCTTAATCTGAATAACAGGGAAATGCAGAAATGGAGACAGCCACACAATTGAATAATTTCAACAAATAACTGATACCAAAGTAGAAATACTGAATCAGAGAACTTCAAATTTCTTCCTCAAAATAAAATATGCAACACGGTCATTTTGGAATATTATGTATATGTATATATGAATACTTCTACTGCTGATGATTTTTCAGCATAGATTGTTTGAACTTATATAGATATTTTCATGAAGAGATACAACTCTTCAATAAGTCTCTTGGGATTTTAACCAATACAAACAATAATTACATAATCTTAATTAGGCTCTGTTTAGCCATAAATAGACTTTTGTTAGATGATCCAAGTACTCCTGCGCACGGTGAGAATCAGTAAGCTCGACTGCACTCCTGGTGATTATATCGAGGGTGACCATTTCCTCCAGTTGTTTGCAAACTTCTGTAGATACAGAGGCTTTATCTTTTAGAGCTCCTGTGGCTTTGTGCAATATAACTTGACAATCAACAGTCCACTCTTCTTTGCTCTTTACCTCTCCATTATCTTTGAATATCCTGGGCGCCCCTGCGTCTGATGCATCAGTCCCTTCCTTAGCATCAGCTTTGAGTTTATCATAATAATTCTGGTGCCTTTTGAGCAATGCTCTTGCATCAGAGATATCTGTGCTATCAGTGGTACCTCTGTTTTGCAATTCGATCACCTTTTCTTGTATCCTCTGATCAAGCCTCTCATGTTCTTTGACTGCTTTATGATTTTCCGAGTAGTTATCCCAAAACTGGTTTAACCACCGTACCATGTTTGCATACCTGCTCTGCAGTATTGTAACAAATGCATCTATTTGAATTTGTTTGGCTTGATCATGGGATATCTCTTGACTACTTTGTGAGCTCTCACCTTGAGTTATTCTCTTCGTAGATTGCCCAAAGGTGCTCTTAACAGCGTCCTTCAAGTAGTCATTCTCCTTTGTTAATCTTTCACAATTCAGCTTATAAGCATCCCTTTCCTTGATTAACATCTGAGCTTGTGCTTTATTCAATTTTGCAACATTGATACCAATGTCTGCAGTAATTATGGGGTCAGTCTCACCTGCTCTAAAAGTCATAACATGGCCAAAAGTTTTTTCTTTTCATTCAAATCTCTGTTATATTTCTCCACCACCAAGTCGACTTCAGCCTCTTCCAAATTTCTAATGACATCATCATGTGGATAATGTATGTGCATGTATCCACTGAGATTTTGTTTTCTTCTTGCATAGTCAATGAAACCCTCAAGGTCAAACCCTTTCCTCACCTCAGCAGTCACCATGTTATAATGCATTAGTTTATCCAAAATGAGATTGTATCCTTCTTTTGAAACCACAGTAAAATCTCCAAAACACAAAGTACTAGGCATGAATGATTGTTTATCATGCGAACTTAGATGCATGACATTGGAACAATGCATTTGCCTAATTATTTCCAAATATGCAATCCTGTCAGGGACAGTTTTAGGCAATATAAATGGAGCATCCTCAAAACCATACACCCTGATCATAGTAGCATCCTCAAAACAATACCAATCTCCCCAATTATGAGTGACAGTAGGGGGGCCACCAAAATCTTTGGGTCTGAGGAATCTTTTTATTTCATTTGAAATTGAATATTCACAGGGGTGGTTGAAATACCTATATAGCACTTTGACACAATGCTCTTCAAATTGAGCATAGCTGGAGTTAGCATACCTGCTATCCCAGATTCGGGTCCACATTTGTACAGGTATCTTCTCCCCTTTCTTATCCGCAGCAACAACTTGAAACTCATTTGGCCACAATCCTACTTCCTGGCCATAGTATAAGACCATATGCATGAGCATCGAGTAATGCTCAAAAGAGCATGCTGGAGCATTGTTTCTTATTGCAGATAGACCAGAGTCTATTCTAGTAGCAACATAGGAGGCATAATCAAATTGTCTGGCATTGTGACATTGAATATCAGAGGTTATGACCATTAGAGGAATAGTCATGAACTCAGGGACCTCTGAGCCAAGGACTTGGCCTACAGAATAGTAAGTATATTGAATGTATGGTTCAAAAATGGATACATGAAAGGGAGGGCCATCATTCTCAGTCAAGGGTATCACTTCTCCTTCAATCCTGGGTCTATGTATGGGTAACCTCCATCCATTGTAGGTTGTATCCATTCTCCAGTATTCTTTATCCAAATCTTCATAAACAACAGGGACAGTGCACAAATCATCCAAATCATACACCTCACAAATAGCATTTTTTGATAGGTGTACAATTGGTTCTCCTTGAGGGTTGCAGATAGCTTTCAGGCCTGAATTGTAATGCCTGGCTAACAGTTGCAGGAGTTCTACATTCAAGAATACATTAGGTACAACCAGTTTGCCTAAATTCATGTGCCATGGGTTTGACACAGGGGCATTTCTAAATCTTCTGTTGTAGTGGAATCTGAAGAGTTCATATCCCCTAATTGGGGTCCAAATATCTCCCAGGCGCTTATGTTTGTCTTCCAATTTTTCTACTTCTGCCCTGAGTTGGGCAGACCTCCTGGCCTTGGGAGCTGACCCAGGCAACTGATCAATCAAGTCCTGATTTAGTTTTCTGTCTTTCACTTTTTCTTCAGGGGTTTGATCAGTTTTTTGCTTCTTTGGTTTACTGGTTTCCCCTTGTGATTTTCTTCCTTTTCCTTTCCCCGAAGTTTCCATTTTTGAAAAATTTGGCAGGAAATTCAAATACAGGTAATATAGTGGTTTGTGTATGTGTACCTGTCGCTCGACGGCTGGAATTGGAAGCCTTTGCTTTTGCCCTGAGAATTCTTCTGTATTCTGCTCTCGGACGGTTTTTTGCAATTATAATGATCGTATGAACTTTGTAGCCGTTTTGTATTAATTATCTGATCAATTCAATGTTCATCGCTGTGAAGTGTCACATCGCCATAACTCTTCCTATCGGCGTGCTTTTTGAAATGTCTGGGTGACCTCAACCCCTTTTTATGGCGCGGACAGTCAATCGGCGTGACCCCTCAATTGTATCCCCGACGCCATGTAGTATCACATTTCAAGTGGGTGCGACCATCGGCGTGATTTCCTTCATCGCCAAGGGTTTTAGATCTCTCCGCGATATGGCAAGTCCCACCGATATGCTTTGCTTATCGGGAAGATTGAGACCATCGGGATACTAAAATTATGTTTCCCCGATCTTTATTGTCTTACCGATAGTCTCTTCATGTATGAACTTTTATCTTTATCGGAATGACATTCTCTATCGGGATAGCTTTCTCAAGATATCCCGATCCCAATCATCTCCCCGATACCCTTTATCACATCCTTCATCGGGCAAAGTTTAGTAAAGTGTCACTGATATTTTTTGATCGCCGTGACTTATGAATCGGCAAGACTTGTTTCTTTTGTTCCGATATGTCAAGCTATCTCGATGAAGATGCATCGCTGTGAGTCTTGCCGATAACTTTCTTATCGCCAGGACTCTTGATCGTCGGAGACTTACTTGTTTTCTATTCCGATGGTTCATTTCTCACCGATGACTATTGCTTTGTTACCCTCGCATGCTGTTCGGTGAAACTCTTGCCGAAAGTGCTTCATCGGTATGATATATACCGTCGGGGCAACTTCTAAAAGATCATCCGATAGATATTTGTCATACCGATCGGCATGACCACTTGCCTTTCTTGCCGATGTAAAGTCATCGGTGTTGCTTACTCCATCGGTGAGCTCCATAATTCTTCTTCCGATCTCTATTTTCACGCCGATGGTTGTTTTCAAACAATTCCTTGTGTATCGGTGTAAGCCACACGACCTCTTGCCGATGGATTGATTTTGATGATATTTGACACTGTTCATCCCTAGACATTTTATGAAATACAAAAAATTTTATATTGTGGTCCTTTTGGGATATTCCTTAGGGTTTATTCAAATATGATGGAGTAAGGAAACAGTAAAATTTTGAAAATTTTACTGTGCTAACAGAATGCAAAGAGGAAAAGAAAAAGAAGAAAAAGAATGTCCCAGATTCAGATTCTGACAAGTCACAAGATGATGGTGATGCCTTCATCGTAGCCCTAGCACCCATGCATCTAATGATGTGTGGTTGATTGATTCTGGTGCATCATTTCACATGACCTCGCATCAAAGTTGGTTCACGAAATATGAAGAGTTTGATGGTGGAAGAGTGTACCTGGGTGATGATTATCATCTGAAGATTGTTGGTCATGGAAGAGTCTCACTTTGATTCCCTGATGGACGAGTGAAGGGGATCACTGGGGTCATGCACATCCCAAGCTTGGCACGGAACTTGCTTTCTATAAGTAAGTTGAATGATGCAGGTGTGAAAGTTATCTTTTTGAAGGATAGATGCAAGATGACTAGAGGATCTATGGTGCTTGCAAAGGCTACTCAGAGAGGTACTCTATTTCAACTGGAGGCATGCACTTCACAGTGCAATAGTTCTTCTGAATCGAAGAAAAGAGCTGTAGTCACTTCATCCCCACCATCTGAACTAGCAGTGAAGAAATTTGTTGTATCTAATTCTGATGGTGGTACATTTTGGGTACCCAAGGGTGCTCATACTTTGGAAGTTAAGATTCCTTCTGAAAAGACAATGTTATGGCATAAGAGATTTGGCCACATTGGTGAGAAGTGTCTTAGAACCCTAAAAAATAAAAACATCATTGAGGGGTTAAATGATTGTAATCTCGAGTTTGACTTTTTTGAACATTGTATATATGGAAAGAAAAACCATGTTTAGTTTTACTCTAGTCCTCACAAGTCTTCTAGTGTGTTGGACCTTATTCATTCTGATGTGTTTGGTCATGTTAGTGTTCCTTCAATTTCCAAATCTGTATATTTTGTATCTTTCATAGATGATTACAGTAGAAGGACATGGATTTATTTTCTCAGAAGCAAGTCTAAAGTCTTTAGTCAGTTCAAAGAGTTTAAAGCTTTTGTTGAGAATCAGACTAGTAAAAAGATTAAGTGTTTGAGAACTGACAACGGTGGTGAGTTTTATTCGGCAAAGTTTGATAAGTTTTGTAAAGAGAAAGGGATTGAAAGACATAAGACAACTCCATACACCCTACAACAAAATGGAGTTTTAGAGAGGATGAACAGGACACTGATGGAGAAGGCTAGGAGTATGCTTAGTGGAGAAAGCCTCGAACAAAATTTTTGGGCTGAAGCTATAGCCACTACTTGCTACCTAGCAAACAGGTCTCCTACATCATCTCTTGTTGGTAAGACACCTATGGAGGTGTGGTCTGGTAAGAAGCCTTCAGTTAGACATCTTCATATTTTTGGCTGTGAGGCATATGCACATGTGCCTAGGGAGAAATGGTCTAAATTGAAGAACAAGGTTGTTAAGTGTATTTTCATTGGCTATGGTGTCGGTGTGAAAGGATACAAGCTTTGGGATCCTGTGGCTAAAAAAGTGTTGTATAGAAAAAGTGTTATTTTCAGAGAGCTAAAACCTTCTCCTATTGTTCTATAGCCAGAAGAAATAGAAAACTAAGAGGATGTGGTTCAGTTTCCTTCTACCCCTGAGAAGACTGAACCAACAGACCTTGTAGACTTGATGATGAGGAGAGCTCTAGAAGATCTAAAAGTTTAGAAGAAGAAGTAGAACCTCAACCTCAGCCATTGAGGAGGTCTACATGAACAAGGAAGCAACCTAATAGGTTTGGTTATTCATTTCTTGATTCTAGTTGTGCTTTTGCCTTGCTTACTAACACTAATGAGCCTAGAACTGTGATAGAGACTATGGGCATGAAAGATGTAGGTTCCTGGAAGGAGGCCATGGAAGATGAGATGGCTTCTTTGGAGAAGAATAAAACATGGAACTTGGTGCCTTTGCCTGAAGGACAGAAACCTGTTGGATGCAAATGGGTGTTCAAGAAGAAATTCGGTGTAGATGGCAGTGTTGAAAAGTACAAGGCTAGAGTGGTTACGAAGGGGTACTCACAAGTGGAGGGAATTGATTATGGTGAAATTTTCTCTCCTATTACAAAGCTGGTATCTATTTGGTTCCTGTTATCTCTTGCAGCAGCTTATGACTTAGAGGTGTAGTAGATGGATGTGAAGATAGCATTCCTTCATGGTGATTAGGAGGAAGAGATTTACATGTCATAGCCAGAGCATTACATAGAGAAAGGTAAAGAAAATTTGGTTTGCAAGTTGAAAAAGTCTCTGCATGGTTTGAAGCAGCCTCCTAGGATATGGTACTTGAAGTTTGATGTCTTTGTGTTGTCAGTTGGATTTCTGAGATTGAAATCAAATCATTGTGTGTATTATAAATTTGACAATGATCGCATTCTCATTATTGCATTATATGTTGATGATATTTTGTTGATTGGGAATGGTAAGAATATGATTTCTGATTTGAAGTCTTAGTTGTCAGCATAGTTTGAGATGAAAAATCTAGGGGCAACTAGGTACATTCTGGGAATGAAAATTAGAAGAAACAAAGCTAACAGAAAACTTTGGTTAAGCTAGAGTAAGTATGTGAAGACTGTGTTGGATAGGTCTAGCATGGCAAATTGTAGACCATTATGTGTTCATGTTTCTTTGGGGATAAAGTTGTCTGTTAATGATTGTCTGAAATCTACTAGTGAGGTGGAGGACATGAGTAGAGTACCTTATGCTAATGTTGTTGGAAGTTTGATGTATGTTATGGTCTGCACAAGACCAGACATTGCCCAAGCAGTGGGAGCCCTTAGTTAATTTATGGCTAATCCTAGATGGGTACATTGGGATGCAGTAAACAGAGTGTTTAGATATCTAAGGGGTACTTCTGAGTATTCCATATGCTATCATGGTAATCCTACAGGACCTTCACATTTAGTTTTTATTCATGGATTCGTGGATTCTGATTGGGCAGGTGACATTGACAGCAGGAGATCCACCAGTGTTTATGTGTTTACTATGTTCAGTGGTGCAATTAGTTGGATGAGTAAGTGGCAACCTGTGGTCACTTTGTCCATGACAGAAGTTGAGTATATGGTAGCAACTCATGCTTTGAAGGAAGCCATTTGTCTTAAGAGATTGTGTTCAGATATTGGTGTTGATGCAGGACAAATTATGATATGTTGTGATAGTCAGAGTGCGATTTGCCTAGCAAAGAATCCAACTTTCCATGCCAGAACAAAGCATATTGATGTATAGTTTCATTTCATGCAAGACATGATAGAGGATGGGAAGGTGAATTTGGAGAAGGTAGACACTTTGAAGAATGTTGCAGATGCATTAATGAAACCAGTGGGTACAGAGAAATTTAGATGGCATTCGGAGTCTATCGGCCTCTCGGCCTATAGCAGCTAAATCCTGTTATTTCTGTTGGCTCTTACAAGGTGTTTGACAAGTGGGAGAATGTTGGGAATTAAAGGTGTATCAACCTTGGTAATTCCTTGCATTTATTTATTGTAATATATTTATTTATTGCCTATTGTGTAATTAGGATGCAAATCTTGTTTTGTCATCTTGTGGGAGTTGGCATGGTGATGTGTCATCCTATGTAGAAGGTGACCACATGTAATTTTGTCCTCACATGAGGAGATAGGCATCCCACTTAGTGGTAGAGATATTTTGCCATGTGTCGGTACTTTGACTAGTGTGTAAGTGAATCTTGACCGAAACGGTTATGACAGATTTCTATGACAGAATCTATGATGCATAAGAGTCATAAATGGAATGTTCTATGATAGGTGAAGATATGTGTCACAAGGCATCTTGGAAGAAGGCATATTTGGGAGCCCCAAGGAGAGTTATGACATGTTGTAAGAGAATATGTTAGTTTTAGTTAGTGTATGATAGATTCTCTTACAGCTATAAGTACTGTCAGTATGACGGATTCTATGATGGTCGTAAGATGCATAAGAGCATTTGTCATTGCCCAACTTGGGAATAGGCAACCATAGTGGGATGGGGTGATATGACAAGTGTCATGACCATGCTGTAGTGTTGGACAAGTGTCCCTAGGCGTGGGTTTTGGGCCATGAGGCCAAGTTCGACGCCCATCTCAAGGAAAGTTCATTTTTGCCTTGTAAACTTCTATTTAAGAAGGTGCTTTGAGAAGAGATGTATTATGTGATTCATAGGTACTATTATGCTATCGATTTGTCTCCAGATACAAGTGTCAAAGACTCCTATAAAGACTTGCATTGCAAGTGTGTTGTAAACCTTGTTGTTTCGATAATACATTGTGCAAGTTTTGGAGTGTGGGGTTTTTCACCCATAAGGGTTTTCCCCACGTTATATCTTGTCTCTCTTTCTTTTGTCTTACATTCTTGTTCTTTGTATTTCTACAATATCTCCATTGTTATGTTAACATTGTTGTGACTATAAATATTAAAACAAATTTGCACTCATCTCTCCTCTTTAGATTAGTGTAGGAAGTGGTTTCTGCACACCTAGCTTCCTTTCAACATGCAAGATTTTGTGAGCTCATGCAACCACATGCAAAAAACATGCAAGTCCATGCAAGATTTTATGTACTCATGCAAAAACATGCAAGTCCATACAAGCTTCTATGAACTCATGCAAGAAATATTGCAATATCATGCATCTCTAACACTTCTATAACTCCCACATCATATCCATGCAAAGTGTATCAACAATATCCACTCATGTACATAAAAAAGCAAACTCACAATCTAAATATAAGACACCTCCAAAGTGGGTGCCCAAGTTAACTCCCACTCACTAGGAGTTGTCAAAAACCCAAAATAGACTTCAAGTAGTTGTCAACAAGTCTTCATGGACCCCACTCCAAAAGTGGATGCCCAAGTTTGACCCTACCATTTAGGAGTTAATTACAATAAGCCAAGTAATATAATTAAATATTAATTTATCTCTCAAAGACCTTATGTGTTGGGGAACACATTCCAAGAACTTTGGAGACATGAATTGGTTAGGATTGCAAAGTTAATGGCAACCTTTCCCAACACTAATGTTATATGTGGAGAGATATTGAGCTAGTTACTACATTGTTAATTAGGATCCTCTTTCCACACCTTAACATCGCACTATGTTATTCCCAACTGCAATTATCTATTATTGTGTCACTATCTCATTTGAGGTATATAAACATACTACATAAGAGTACCTTAGGCTCAAATCTCCAGACTATGCTCCTAATTTCTCTCACCAACAAAGAGTACAACTCTCTTTCCAAAAATAGTTTTATAACCAAACTCCTAGGCTAATACAAGGTTCTTATCTTCTTCCAAAATAAAAATGTAGTTAGTTCTTACACATTCATCAATATAGAATTTGAAAGACAAATGAATAATGCATCTAGCTTTCTTATCCAATTTTTCCAATCTTCATCAAACACACCTATAGGCTTTACTAAAAAAGATATTGCTATCCACTAATCTCTCTCCACTACCTGAGGTCTTCTACTTTCAATTTCCATAACTCAAAGTTTTGGCCATTGAATCTCTCAATTTCAAATCTTGGAATGCTATCCATGAATCTAACAACACATGTTTTCCATCCTCATAGAATCTTCTAAAATCTATCACTAGAACCAATTATACACATACAACACAAAATCCTAATACCAATTTTTCACCACCAAACATGTATGGTCAATACACAAAACAAATTGATCCTACCTAGACAAGAAAGTTTTGATACCAAATGTCAGGAAATTAATCCTCAAGACAACTGGTAACTGAGATATTATAAACCTTAAGATTGTGTGATCTAAATATGTTTATGTTTGTTGTATCAATTTAATTACTAACAATCAAGAAAGAAAGGGAAAACATACACAAACCACATAAACGTAAGACACAATGAATTTAGATGAGAAACCCTTACAAGAAAAACCCACCAACAAAAGGATAGTTACAAATGTATTAATCTAAAACAAACTCCAATTACAACTAGTCTCTTCTACACCTTTCTCAATCTACAAACTACATCATACAATATTTGCACATCACCACACCTTCAAGTAATAATTCTTCATAAATCTATTTAATTTGCACCATGGACAAAAAATAATCTTGAGTCTTTTCTAGAATCCCAACTAACTCAACACTTCCAATCATTCGTGGAATATTAATCATCACATAACCATATCATAAACATATTATGATACTAGCATACTGTACATCACTTGAACATAACATCTCCAAATGGATAACTAATGCATTTTCTTAGATATTTCCACGAATGTTTAGCCAAAGGTTGTTGACTAAAACACTTAAATATGAACCATGTCTTCCTACACTATAGCCAAAACTAAACTATGGCTTGTAGTAATAGAGAAAAACTTCTTTATAGCTTGCAATAGCTCTGAAAAGCTCATAGAACATATGTATGTCCTCATTTGTCATCACATACATGCCAACACTATCACATGTGCACATGCACTACCATACATGCTCTAACAACTCACTTAGTTCATGATGTGGTAGTAAATTCTTCATCAAATGTCTTCTAGTTCCTACTGTAGCAACAATGGGTTATAACACACCTCCATGTGCCATACCACAACATCTAGCTCCCACCACATTCTATGACATGGACTTCTAATACTTTTTACCAATTTGTGATGTTTGGAATCAACCTAAGCATAACATGAGTGAGTTAGACCTTGATGTAGCACATGAATTACACCCTTGTTGAGGGCACCTACCCATTCACTCTCACTCTCATGGCAGGAGCCAATTTAGTGGTGGTAGGACTAAGGGGTTGTTTTGTTCATGGGGAAGAAGAATGCTACAGATGGTGGTTGTGTTATTTATGTGGGATATTTGTGTGTGTGGTGGATGGTTTTTGTTGAAACATGCTTTGGACAACTCTTGATGTATCTAATACTTCCTAACATATCCTACCATCTTATCGTTGCAAGCATTATCACGCCATATCCTGAGTCTTATACCTAGAATAGTACATGTTATTCCTATGCAACATAGTCCTTGGGTATGAAATCCTAAATTCTTCCTTCCATCTATTTTTCATGCATTTCCTATCCCTATTATCCACTATCACCCATCCTTTTACCTATCCATCCATTTTACACTTCATATCCCTATTATCCACTATCACCTATCCTTCTACCTATCTATCCATCTTACACTTCCTATCCTTCCATTAATCACTATCACCCATCTGTCTACCTTTCCATGATGTTCCCTTGTCATTGGTATCTAGCACTAAGGCTATCCAACTGCAATCTAATAACATCCAAAAAAATCCAAAAAAATCAAAACATCCAAAACATCTAAAAACATCAAAACATCCAACAAATCCAAAAATATCAAAACATCCAAAAAAATCTAAAAAAAGAAATCAAAACAATCAAAAACAAAAAAATTACAACATTCCAAAAATCCAAGCAATAAATCCAAATGCAAGTCACCCTTACTCCATATCAATACAGTTGAGTAATCTAGCCTATATCCAAAAGTGTTCTTTGATTTTATTCCCAAACTTGATGTCAAACCAACCAATCGATCATTTATCCAATCCTTATCTCAGGATATATCATTCCCACGTCCTTATGTTGTTCTATGGATGTATCATTCCCTACAATGACAACACTATCCTTATCCAATCATTATCAACACGATATATCATTCCTGCATCCTTGTGTTGTTCTAGGGATATATCGTTCCCCACAATGACAACACTATCCTTATCCTTGATCACTTAATTCTCGGTTTTAGCTTGCCAAGGGCAATAACCTTGTTTGTTTTTTAATCATTTGTGCATGCTTGCTTGCTTGTGTGTGTTATCAATTTATCAGGTACATTTGTCTTATCATTTTTTATCAGCATTATTTTTTATCTTGCATCTTTTGTCTTACATCTGCATTAGTACTTGTATCCTACCTACTACAACAGTATCATGGTCTTCAATATCATGGTGCTATATGGTATAGGGTTGCTAGTGACCTTTATCTTTTTGTGTGTCTATCCTATGCATTGGATACATCATCACCTTAATCTTGTATACCCTAGTGCATAACATCCATTGTTATATCAAAATACAGATTGCCCTTGATATTTTTGAAGCATAACCTTAGGAAATCATGTCCCATCCATCTCACTCATACCTCATAACAAATATGTATAACTTTCATAATTGGATCAATTATTCTATTCTTCTATCATCCTACATCACTACATCCATTCTTCTTCCATCATTATTCCATCTTTCATCTAACCTTTTCATCTTCCTTTACATCTCTTACCTACTAACAATTTCCTCTCTTTCATTTTGAGAGCACACCTATGTTCTTTGAATCCACCTGTCCTCTTGAGGGGCATCATAATCATTCATCTTATTCATTAACTTACCATTACCTTTCCCAGTCACCTGTTCTTTAAGTGACTAGGGCATCAGTATCTCTAATTCAATCATTTTCTTCCAATCATATTCTTCTAAACCAAAGTCTTCTTCCATCCAAAACAACACTATGTTTTAAACTTCTTTGAAATGATGTTACTTCGCAACACCATCTCAAAGAGGGGCAAAATGTAGACACCTAAAATTCACCTCACTTCCCAACTTAAGTATTCATTTTCTATACTTTCACCTTAATTAAATAATTCCTAATTATTTAAATAAGTTAATTTTCCCACTTCCTAGTATTAATTAAATAATTTACAATCATTTAAATAATCCTTTCATTTTTCTAATGTTAATTAAATAATTTTTAATTATTTAATTAATTAAATCATATTCCAACATTAATTAAATAAATCAAATATTTATTTAATTAATGAATCTACATCTTATCTTTTTCTTGATTTCTTTCCATTTCTAACTCATGTGTATCAAATTAATTAAATTAATTAGATAATCTTATCAATTATCTTCTCATATCTCATCTTATCTTCTTCTTGATTTCTTTCCATTTCTAACTCATCTGTATCTAATTAATTAAATTAATTAGATAATCTTATCAATTATACTCTCATATCTCATCTTATCTTCTTCTTGATTTCTTTCCATTTCTAACTCATGTATATCTAATTAATTAAACTAATTAGATAATCTTATCAATTATCCTCTCTTATCTCATCTTATCTTCTTCTTGATTTATTTCCTTTTAAATCAAAAATCAAATCCTTCTCTACATTCAAATCATATCTTCTTCTTGATTTATTTCCTCTTTTTAACTCACATAATCAAATAAAGCAAAAATCAAATCCTTATCTCTCCATCATCAAAAATCTATAAATAAAGCCTTCTCCAAACCAAATGGACTTTTCATTGATGCAAACTTATGCTGTTGAATCGAGCCTCCATCCACACCTTTGAAATCAAGGTTATGTTACATTTAGACCAATCCACATATCAATACACCAAGGAATAAATATTGTTTTGTGATAACTTAAATTGTTATTTTCTTTGGATTTTATTATTGTGCATTTCAATTATTTCTTGAGTTTTGTAGGTATTAGAATAGGATCACTAGTTTCTTATTTGCTTTCCAATTTCTAGCATAAACATTTTGGCATGCCCGCTGATCTAACCCTCATTTTTTTTTTGCAAGTGTGTTTTTGAGGCTCTTTGTTTCAAATTTAGGCTCATTTTGGTCAAGATTTGAGGGTACACTTTCACAAAGTTCCTCGCAGCACAAAATGGACCTCACGGTTGCATCCAAAAGGGCCAAGAGGTGAAGAAAAACATATAATTTGACCCTTTTTGGCATAGGTGAAATTTGAGCAAATGTTTGAAGGGTGATGAACAGTGTTTTCCAGTAGTGAATAGTACTTTCCGGTAGTGAACAGTGTTTCCCTGCAATGAACAGTAATTTCTGGCTGTGAATAGTGCTTCTGGTGATGAATAGTGTTTCTGGTGGTAAACAGTGTTTATGGTGGCTGGCAGTGAATAGTGTTTCCAGTAGTGAAAAGTCTTCTTAGGCTGTGAACAATGTTTTCACACCGTGAATAGTGTTTTTAAGGCTTAAAATAGTTTTTTTTAAATGCTATAAATTTTGCATATCATGTCAGATTTTTAAGTTTTTACAGGCATCAAAAAGCAGATTCACCCAAATCCATAGTGGTATAGGCCTCACTAGGTATAATCAATCAAAGTCAACCTTTCCTTTCAAACTTCATTTGCTCATAACTTTTGTAAAACTTAACAAAATTTAACAAAAAAAAATTGAAAGTGCTTAGAATTTCGTGTAGAATCTACTCATCTAATCTATTCTATTGTATCAATCCATTATTTTCTAATTTTTCTATAATTCCAACATTTTGGTCTAACCCTTGTTTTATAGCTTTCGCTTGCCAAAGAAGAAAACATTGAAACTACTTGTGCAAATTTCTACATGTTTGCATGTCAAAGAAATCTCTAAAACTACTAACAAGTTACTATAGATTCACATGTCAAAAGAATCATTTTATCACTAATCTAGGCACTTAGTCTAATCTAGGGGGACAATAATTGAACATTATTTGCTTTGTCATTGGATTTTGAAAAGGGTGTATGCTCTCTCCTTGCACCTTTTGGTGATCTTGGATATCAAAAGCCCCTTCATTATCCTTGTGTTTATTTGTTCAATCCTATGAACATTATCCCACATATGCTCTCCCCTTGTGCTTCGTGTGAGCCTGGGGATTAAAAGTGAATAGTGTTTCTTCCTTTTAGGAGGCCTGCTAGGGGATTTCATCACCACTAGGGATGACCTCAACCACGTGTTCTAGCAGGGTATATAAAGGGGGGAGAGCAAAATTTGTACCTCAATCTAGTCATGTAGTTATTGGCACAACCTTGGGGCCCCAGGTGAATCCGGACACAAGATGAAGTGATGTTTGCTTAATCGCTTATGTCACATGCCTTCAACGGACTAGTGTTCACAGACTTGGACCCCACCATACCTAGTGTATATCGGGGGCTCCCTCGACACCTTGTTATCCTAGATAAGACCTTTTGGTTGTCTTCTAGTGCAGTGCAGGGTTCAACTAATCAAGCCCAACGTTACTCACCATGTTCCTCATAGAGTGGATATAGAATTTTTATTTGGGAAAGGTATCAAAACCTCCAAGGAAAAGGGATAGTTGGTGTAATACCTTTATTCCTATCTATTCCCTCTAAAAGGTATTCCTAGTTAGGTAGGAATATTGAGATGAATTGAGTGTGGGCCTACACTACGAAGACAATCTCACTTGAATAATCTAGGGTGTTGTTGTGAATTGTGTGTGTGATCATTTTCATAATCCCAATCCCAAATTCATATCTTTTACAAACCTATGCATATGTGTGTGAACCTTATTGTTTGCAAATTTGCCTAAGTCAAGATTTAAACAATATCCCAATCATCTCTTTCATCCAATCCAATCAATTTTATCCTAATCATCCTTATGGCACTCAAAGATGCTTATGGCATGCAAAGAATGTTTGACAAACTCAAAACATTACATAGAAAGTACCCAATCACTCCTACATCATCATCATCCCTACCTCCCATCAACAACCAATCTAACTTATCCATACCCCAAACTTGTCCAAAATCCACCTTACCCCAAACCTCACAAGTCCAAATTCCTAACCATGCTTCATCTTCACACATACCAAATCCTACTATCTCACAACTCCAACAATACATCCAGCAACAACAACTCCTAGACCAACAACTCTTAGCCCAACAACTCCTCGTACAACAACTCATCCAACAGAAACAAGTCCAAACAACAACCATAACCACAACATTCATCTAACACATCATCCACTATATCTTTATCCATACAACCTCAACAAATTACACCTCAACCCCATGTGTCATCTCCATCATCATACCAACCTAGTCCATTCACATATCACATCAATTTTACATCAACCTATCCTATGTATATTCAACAACATCCACCTCAAAATCCCCTACAACATGAGCATGCTGGCACTAGCTATGCCTTGCACCAAGATCAAGTGTCCTTAAGTCCTCGTCATGCTACCTTTGACATTCAAAATACCACTCCCATTTATGCATCGTATGTGTATCCATTATCACCCAACCAAATTCTTATCCAAGAACCTCAAATTCCAAGTCCTTCCACCCCTCCAATCCCTCAAACTATTCCATGACAATGTCCTCCCATCTCATAAAACCCTTCAATCCCTTCATCACCATGTTCCTCCAACTCTCCACCAAAATATCTGACACAATTCAGGATTGAAGAGCTTTGTTAGGATGTCAATCAAGCAGCAAAACAATCTTACCAGTTCAATAATTACCCAAAAGAATAAAAAACAACCCTCCTTTACTTATTCTCAAAATGATTACAAATTACATCAGAAGTTCTGTTACAGAGAAGTACAAAGTTTGCCAACTTCCCAATCCCAAAACCTATTTAGTCTACACTTTCTCATTCTAGCCTAAAAGAACTCAAAAATCCCATCTAAAATACTCTGCCCTATTTGGTTAGAAGATGAAGCAGTTCCCTTCAATGGCCCTTCATAAAAATGGTTGGATAACTATATTATATGGCGGAGCAGCAGTCAAATTTCCTTTCCCATCGAGTTCAATGAGGTCCATAGATCTTACACCTTCGTGCTAAATCCGATGAATGACAAAATGTTGGTGGTTATTCAACTGTGGCCACATGATCAAGCATCTAATGGCGTTTAGGCTTCTAATTCAATCAGCACTGTCTAATTTCATGTTAGGCATAACTCCTACTATACCACGAACTAAGACTACGATCCTAGTGGGATGGTGGTAGTTACAAGTTCTTCCCTGCATTACCATGGCCTCTAATGCCTACACTGGCAGAATAGCGAGTGTTGCTAAACCGTAGGTAGCTGCTCCTTCATTAGCGAGTGGGTGGTGGGTGTGAAAGTGCTTCCCTCCATGCCATGAGCCTTGGTCTTTGACCTCGTGGGGCAACGATATTAGTTTAACTCTTTCATAGGCCATGAAACAAATATGAATGAATACTTTGAGTCCTTTGGAAGACTTTAGGGATGGGGTTTTTAAACATGAAAACAAGAACTTCACTACACCCTTCCAAACAACAAAAATTGCTTATATACATTTTGATGCGGATAATTTTTGGGAGCCTAAGATGCTCCTGCATCAAACACCCTAGGAAGGTGAAATATTCCTTGAGCAAAGGATCAAGAATGTTTAGGCCAATCTAGAATCAAAATTCCAAACTGAACCAATTCATGTGCCTTCAACCATGATGCTTCATCTACTGGTTTTCCTTTCCAGCGAACCAAATACTCCTTGTACTCTTTACCATGTGTTTTCTTTGAAATCCTAGAATCAATGATCTCATCCACTTATTCAATATGTTTCTTAGGTAGTTGATCCACCCAGTCTGTGTTATCCATTATACCTACCGGCAAATGTGGTTGAGTACTGGTCTCCCCTTCAAAATATTTGTATAGATCACTGACATTGAAGATAGGAGATATATCCACATGCTCTGGAAGTTCAACTTCATAAGCATTGGCTGAAAATTTTCATAGGATCTGACAAGGACCTATTTTTTTCCATTTCAACTTGTTATAGGTTCCCTATGGAAACCTCTTCTTTCTCAAATGAACCCATACCAATTCTCCAATCTAAAATTCTTGCTCTCTCCTCTGTCAATCAAAATATTATTTGTACTTTGTTGTACTCTTCTCCAACTTCTCTTTCACTTCCTTGTGCAAATCCCTTATATACTCTGCAAAATCCACTACACTTGTTCGCACCAGATCTGTACTCTCTGAGTGCATCTACGCCTCTAGGGCTGTAACCTTACACCACATTGAATGGACTTTTTCCAACACTCCCATTAACTAAATTGTTATAAGCAAACTCTGCCTATGGCAACATCAAGTCCCATTGTTTTGGTTTGTCTCCAATCAAACACTGAAGGAGATTACCCAAACTCTTATTCACAACTTCAGTCTGACCATCTGTTTGTGGATGGTAGGCTAAACTAAAACCTAAATGTGTGCCTAATTTCTTCCACAATGTATTCCAGAAATGGCCAATAAACTTTATATCTCAATCAGATATGATACTCTTAGGTAATCCATGCAATTGGACTACTTCTTTGAAAAACATATTTGCTATATGGGAAGCATCTCTAGTTTTCTGACATGGAATAAAATGAGCCATTTTTTAAAATCTATCAACAACCACAAAAATAGAATCATTACCTCTTTGAGTTTGAGGTAGTCCTAGAACAAAATCCATGATAATGTGTTCCCATGGTCTCTCTGGAATCGATAATGGTTGATACAGGCCTATATTCTGCTTCATACCCTTTGCATGCTAACAAATTCTACATCCTTGTACCATCTTGACATCAACACTCATTCCTGACCAATAATAACTCTCATTTAGCAGAGCTATTGTTTTATCTACTTTGAAATGTCCACCTAATTTTCCACTATGCTTTTCTTTGATCAAATTCTCACTCATGGAACCTCTAGGTATACATAACTTCTTCCCTTTGAACAACAGGTTCTCTTGAATGAAATACTCCATCCATGGAGTTTGATCCAATTCCACTGGATTCTAACATGCTTTCCATGCCTCCTTGAAATCTAGGTCTTGTTCATACAACTCATTCAAAACATCAAAACCAATAACATTCACTTTCATCTCATTCAACAATAAAGTTCTCTGACTTAGTGCATCAGTAACTCGATTGGATTTACCACTCCTATGTTTCAACACAAAAGAATAACTTTGCAATAACTCAATCCACTTCATATGCCTCTGGTTCAACTTACCTTGGCTATTTATGAACTATAGGGTATGATTGTCTATATACAATACAAATTATTTTGGCAACAAATAATGTCTCCACTTCTTGAGTGCTTGCAAAATCGCATAGAATTGCTGATCATACACAAAATACTTTATTTTTGCTTCATTCAACTTCTCACTGAAGTAAGCTATAGGTCTTCCCTCTTGACTGAGAACTCCTCCTATTACTATTCCACTTGCATCATAATCAACCTGGAAAACTTTTCCAAAGTCTGGTAGTGCTAACACCGGCTATTCTGTCACCTTTTTAACAATTGAAAACTATTCTCTACTGCAACCATCCACTTGAGCTCTCTTCTTATTCCCTTCATTGTCTCTGTAATGGGATCACATATCCCACTAAAATTCCTTATAAACTTCTAATAAAATCTTGTCAACCCATGAAAACTATGGGCTTCAAAAGTATTCCTTGGTGATGGCCATTCAACAATAGCCTTTACTTTTTCAAGATCCATTTTCAACCCTTCTTCTAAAACTACAAATCCCAAGTACACTAACTCCTTCTTCATGAAAGTACACTTTTTCAGATTCACCATTAACTGTTCCTCTTTCAACTTTTGTAATATAGCCTTAACATGTTCTAAATGTTCTTACTTTGTCTTACTAAAGATTAAAATATCATCAAGATAAACTATGACAAACTTACCAAGATAGGGCTTCAATACTTGATTCATCAATCTCATGAATGTACTAGGTGCATTTGTCAATCCAAATGGCATGACTAGGCACTCATACAATCCATCCTTTGTTTTGAACGATGTCTTCCACTCATCCCCTTCATGGATTTTGATTTGATGGTACCCACTCTTTAAATCAATCTTCGTGAAGTACCTTGCTCCACTCATATAGTCCATTAAATCATCCATTCTGGGAAATGGGAATCTATATTTGATGGTGATCTTATTGATTGCACAAGAATCTATACACATCCTCCATTCACCTCCCTTCTTAGGTGCTAATACTGCAGGTACAACACATGAACTGAGACTTTCCCTAATCAGCCCCTTGTCCAACAACTCTTGGACTTGTTTGTTTATCTCCTCATTCTCTTGAGGTGTCATCCTATACGGTGCCTTATTTGGTAACTTGCACCTGGAATCAAATCCATACATTGACTAATTTCTCTCACTGGTGGTAGTCCATTTGCATCAACCAATTCTTGAATTTCTATCAGCAGCCTTTCTTCTTTTTCTACTGTCAGGTTTTGAGATGGTTGGGCAACAAATGCATAACAAACACCATCCTTCTTTAGGTCCTTCGGGAACTTCTTTCCTAAGACAAGACACACCCTAGAAGGGGTGCCGACTAGATCCTAGATCTATATAGAATAGCTGAACTATAATAGGGGGGCCCTCCCGGGGGGGTTAGATTAATTAGGGGGTGGGAGGATGATAGTTGCCTCCCGAGCATAACTGGAACTATAACTGGAACTGTCAGCCCTCGGGGGAGTGCCGAGCATACATAAATGCATGTATTTTCATCTTTATCCTTCATAGGATTAAAAATAAATTCCTGACCATCCTTCTTAATAGTATATGTATTACACTTACCATAATGAACAGCTTGTCTATCAAATTGCCATGGTCTTCCCAGCAAGATATGACAAGCATCCATTGGCATTACATCACAGAGTATTCCATCCTTGTAATTACCAATCTGGAAATTAACCAAGAATTGTTCTCTTACCACCAACTGGTGCTCCTTCTGCAACCACGAAACCTTATATGGGCTAGGATGCTTCATTCTTTTCAACTTCGACTTCTTCACCATTTCTTCAGACATAATATTGTATGTACTACCACTGTCTACAATTACTTTACAACACTTGCCTCCTGATTTGCATTTGGTTTTGAACAAATTTCTCCTCTATATTGGTTTTGTTTCTACCTTCTCATGATTTAACAAAATCCTTCTTATCATCAAGGACTATCCATCCTCTGGGTCTTCTCCATGCTTTGAAGTGTTTAGGGGAAAATTGGATTTGTCAATGCTCTAGATTTTAGATGTTTAAATCTACTTCTCCACTATACATTGAAGGATCTAGGGTCGAGTGGCGAGCACTATCATACCCTAGGTCACTTACAGATGTAGGGAAACTTGGATTAGGGAATTTAATTATTAATTTTCCTTCTCTTATGTCCAATTAACCATTAAAACCCTAACTTGGCAAATACGGAAACAAATTAACGAAAGACAGAAAAAGCTCTTGCAGACAGAAATAAAATACTAAATCACAGAATACCTATTTTTTAGGGTTTCAAGGTGGAACAGTCAAGGACACTGGAGCGGGCAACCAAGTCCAAGGTACCTACTTTTTCATGGAATCTAGACCTCCTTCCAACACTGATCAGCCATGTAACTTCTATTTTTTGAGATCTATCTATGGAGGACACTAGAGCGAGCACCCAAGTCCTAGAAGTGCTCCTTTGTCCTGCTTTTCTTCATATCCTAAATCCTTGATGCCTATCAATCTTTCCTGCAACTCCACTTTTCCCAAATGCGACACCTGTAACCTGCAATCACAAGACTTGGTTTGGGGGTTGTGGTGTTTAGAGGCTTGCCTCAGTCAAGTCCTGGAGGACACTTAAGTCTTTGAACACCGTTATCAGATAAAGAGTGCATGCCCTTGTGAGGTAGAGGAAAAAACCAAAGGAATCAATGATGAAAACATAATATAATGTCACCTTGTAGTGAAGCTCTCATGGGAGGAAGATGCTCTTCATTCTATGAGGAAATTGATGCTCAAATCTGCAAATATCAACACACAAAACACACAAGTCTGCTCTTGCAACACAATAGAAGCCTTGAATCACCTTGAGAATGCCTAGAGTTCACAATGCTCATCTAATTGAAATCTAGTTTACAAATGAATGCCTAAACATGCTTTTATATGCAACTACAAGCACTACCACCAAGATTTTAAAAATCAAAACTTACCGTGTTGGCAAAAGGACCAAATAACGGTCATAAACTGACACCCAAAAATTAGAGCTGCCCCAAAATAGGGTAGGACTAGGGCGTGGGCGCCCAAGTCCTCCCCCCTATTTTGGAAAGGGTATAGCTCAAGGGGTCCACCTAGGTCCAATTTTCCATGGAACCTAGGTCTCATTCCATCGAGATGCCAAAATATGAACTAAGATGTCCTAAATGCATGCTAAAGACCCAAGAGCTAAACCTTATGAGGGAAAATCCCCCAAGGGGACATTTTATGACGTTACATGAAGATTCTAGCACTTCATCTTCTGCTTAGGCCACATCAACTTTGGCCTCTTTTCCTTTACCTCCACCTTGAATTTGTGGACATTCAAAAGACCTATGCCCAATATCTCTGCATTGGTAGCATGTACCAATGAAGCCTCTGCCTCTTCCTCTTCCAAAGTTACCTCTTCCTCGAAAGTTTCCTCTACCTCGTCCTTCCTGAGTCTGAGAAGTACCAACTTCATCTTGTTTGGGTGAGTATCCTCTTCCACCACTGCTCTGTCCTCTTCCACAAGCATTCCGGCCTCTACCCCTATTATTTTTTTGTTGCTTCCTGTTTAACTTCTCCTCAGCCTTCAAGGCACATTGATAGGCCTCTTCTACACTCTGCAATCTAAGCAAACTAATCTTGTCGTGTATGGACACCCACAAGCCATTTAGATACCTTGCAACTTGCTCAACCTCATCCTCTGTGTGGTCTACTCAAATGCTCAATCGATAAAACTCTTCTGTGTACTCCTTAACACTAGATTCTTTGCTTCAAGTTCTGCAATTTTCTAAATAGACTTATATGATAGTTTGCAGGCATGAATTTCACCTTCAATTTGTTTACTATTTGGTCCCATGACTTTATCTTCTCCTTGCCTCTTCTTTGTCTATTAGTTTGCAAATGATCCCACCATAGGGATGCATGCCCTTTCAACTTTGTATAGGCATATTTCACCTTCTTGTCTTCTTCTATAGCTTCAAAGTCAAAGTACTTCTCCATCTCGGTGATCTAATCCAACAATTCATTTAAATTCAGGTTACCACTATAGTCTAGAGGATCAAAATAGGGTCTAGTATTTATTCTAGATAGGGCTCAAATGAACTTCTCTTCTCCTTGATCAAGCCCAGGTTGGTTTTCTTCTCCTTCAACTTCAACTTGCTCTTCTTCGTCGTCACTCATGTCTTCGACATGATGACCTCTTCATTGTATAGTCTCAATGGCTTCCAATCTAGTCGTAATTCCCCTCAACATCTCCATCAGGATAGGGTCTACATCTCTTCATGCCCCTTTTCCTCTACCACATCCTCTTTATGCCATTTTACGCAAGCCCTCTGCAGTTGCAGGTATTCTTCCTTTTCTCACTCACCCACAACAAATTCTCTTTAGGACTTCATAATTGTTGACACTCTCTAGGAGCAAACCTACTCTGATACCACTTGACATAGTTTAGGATTGAAGAGCCTTGTTAGGCTATCAATCAAGCAGCAAAACAATCTTACCAGTTTGACAATTGCCCAAAAGAAAAAAACAACCCTCCTTTACTTATTCTCAAAATGATTACAGATTACATCAGAAGTTCTTTTATAGAGAAGTACAAAGTTTGACAACTTCCTAATCCCAAAACATTTTTAGTCTACACTTTCTCATTCTAGCCTAAAAGAACTCAAAAATCCCATCTAAAATACTCTGCCCTACTCGGTTGGAAGATGAAGCGGTTCGCTTCAATGGCCCTTCAGAAAAATGGTTGGATAACTATATTATATGGCAGAGTAGCTGTCAAATTTCCTTTCCCATCGAGTTCAAAGAGGTCCATAGATCTTATGCCTTTGTGCCAAATCTGATGAACAACAAAATGCTGGAGGTTATTCAACTATGGCCACATGATCAAGCATATAATGGCGTTTAGGCTTCTAATTCAATCAGCACCATCCGATTTCACATTAGGCATAACTCCTACTATACCGCGAACTAAGACTGTGATCCCAGCGGGATGGCGGTAGTTACAAGTTCTTCCCTACATTACCACAGCCTTTGATGCCTATGTTGGCGGAATAGCGGGTACCGCTAAACTATAGGTAGCTGCTCCTTCATTAGCAGGTGGGTGGTGGGTGTGAAAACACTTCTCGCCATGCCGTGAGCCTTGGTCTTCGACCTCGCGGGGTAGTGGTATCGGCTTAACTCTTTCATAGGCCACAAAACAAATATGAATGAATACTTTGAGTCCTTCAGAAGACTTTAGGGATGATGTTTTTAAACATGAAAACAAGAACTTCACTGCACCTTGGAAAACAACAAAAAATTGAAAGCAAAAATTGCTTATATACATTTTGATGCAGATAATTTTTGGGAGCCCGAGATGCTCCTGCATCAAGATCCCATGGATATAACCGTACAACAATTGGTCCAAGAAAATTTGATTGAGCTACCACCAATAAAACCATTTGGAGAAAACCAAATTAAACCCCATTGGTATAATGAAAATGATTATTGTGTATGTCATAGGGTTAAGGGCAATACGACATTCAATTGTTCCACACTTAGGAGATTGATCAAAAACCTCATAAATTGCAGTAAAGTTGTTCCTACAACATCCCCTCCCATTATCCATCCACCATGCAATCCCAATCCTAATCCATCCCCTCATATTATCCATCCACCAAATCCTAATCATAAGCCTACAACATCCACCCTTATTATCCATCCATTATATTGTCCATCCACCCATACACTTATGAAGGATGTGATCCAGTGGCTATTAGCAAGAAATCAACCATCTCCATGTCATCAAATGTCTATCCTTGAACCTATCCAAGAACCTTCAAGCAATATGCCTATTCCTCAAAATCCATCATATAGTCCACAACCCATCAAGCCTCTTGGAGATTCCCTTACCATAAGTGCAAGTCAAGATCTATCATGTAGCCATCTAGAGCCTATCAAGCCTATCCAAGAGTCTCCCACTCCCATTCAAGAAAACCAAGAGATATGTAAAGAGTCTAATCTAAAGCATGTGGAAACATTAACCCCTCAACCAAATCAAGATCAAAGCACTTCCATTCATCCTCTCCATAATCCTCTTTATGATCAAGATATTATATATGATCAAGTTCCTACCCATGAGCAAGCAATCCAAGTTCATCCTATCCAATCCCAATATCACATTATCCATGTTAATCCTCTCTATGATCAAGATCTTATTCATGATAATGATCCAAATTCAATCACCACCATCCATGAGAAAGATATCCAAATTACTCCTATCCATCCTCCACCTAGTCCTATCCATAATCTAATAACATCCACTTCCCTTGATGAGACACTTGGTCCACATGAACACATAGATAATCCAACAAATGACTTTGATCATAGTACAATACCTCTTAATGAGCCTAATGGTAATCAAGATCCAAGCATCCCAAGTCATCCCTTTTTTGATCCCACACCATCATTGCCTATTTATCCCCCATTATCCCCCATTGATCCTTCACCATCCCCTATCGACCCTATCCCAAATCCATCATCCTATTCTCTTGGTCCTTCTACCTTCATCCATGGTAGTTCTCTCATAGGAGAGGAACAATTTCTATCCACCACCCTGCCTTCCCCATCTAATAATGGACTCACATGTTGTGTTCCTTGTGATGAAATCAAGGGCTTTCCTTCTTGCTTGAATGTTGTTGTTTAATGTGGTGTTCCTTGTGATGGGATCGAGGGCTTGCCTTCTTTGTTTGATATTAAATTTGATATCCTCATGATGGGATCGAGGGCTTGCTTCTTTTTGTGAATGTTGAATGTTGTGTGCCTCATGATGGGATCAAGGGCTTACTTCTTTTTGTGAATGTTTTCAAGGTTTCGAATATGTCTCTAAATGCAACTATTCTAAATGAATGCAACTCTTTTTGTAATTTTCTCAAACTTTTAAGAAAGAACTAATTACTACTTGCACAACATTAAAATTGATGCAACACTTAGATGACTTTGTCCTGGATGCAATTTTGCTATATTTTGGTATTTTGTGGTACAATTTTTGAATGACAATTACCCTAAGAAAGCAAAATGCAATTACTCTAAGCACAACAAAAAAGTAAATCTAGATCTAGTATGTAGTAAATTCTAAATCTACCAAGAGAAAATACAAATGAATTGTTACTTCCTTAAGAGTGAGAGAATGTGCTAATTACAATTGAAAATAATTAAAAAGAACCTATGAATACATGAAAGGCACTGGTGCTAGGCTTGTGTCCTCAAAGATATAATAACATTTGTCTCCTCTATAGCAATGGAGTCCTCTTGATGACGATATGAGGGAAATTGGATTGAATGTGGCTTAGAAGCAAAGGAAAAACATAAGAAAATAGCTCTCAAAGTCTTGTATGAGCATAAATATGTTATGGGGGTTACTATGCATAAGTGTAATCCTCAAAAGATGAATTAGCTCCTATAAGGAAAAATAAGAATGCAGGAATAATTCCCATCCTCCCCTAAAATAAGAGAGGAGGTGGGTATTTATAGGTAAAAAATCAACACCAATGGTGGAGGTGATTGGGGAGTGAACTGGAGAGTTGATTGGAAGATTATAGAAGATGAAGAATTGATTGGAAGATTAGTTTTAATTGATTGGAATTTCAGGAAAGGTTGATTGAGAGTTAACAAATAGTCAATGGGAGTGATGGCTCGGTTGTGCATGAGGTAACTCTCAATCAAAAACCAAAATTAGAAGTAAACTAGGTGGAATTGAAAGAAATCACATATGTCAAAACATGACAGTGTCACCCCTTTCAAGAAATGGGTCACCCCTTTTGCAAAGGCAGGTCACCCCGGTGACCCTGCAACTTAAGGACAGGTTGCCTAGACAACCCTAGGGTCTGTCTAGTGGCCCTCCTATTAAGGATCTATATAGGGGTGTTTTACAATTGTTGAGTCTTGGAACTTAGTTTAAAGCCTAGAAAAGATGGTCAAGGGGTTAAAAGACTAGGGGACACATCACCAAGTGTTAGATTGCTAAGAGCAATGTAATTCAAGCCTTCATGGACCATGAGATGGACCTCCATATCATCATCGGATTGCCATCTAGGCCTACGCTTTTTTAGTGCTTACATAGTCTATGACCAAACTTGTCAATAGGATCTTAAATAATCCCAAATGTTCTCACCAAGAACTCTTTGCAAATGAATAGCACACTAAAGTTCCAATAGTTGGAAGGAATTAAAGAGATGCTACATAATAAAATGAAGAGTTGAAATATAAAATGCAACACAAACAAGGATTTATCTTGGGAAAACCTTGTGAAGAGAGGAAAACCTAGTTGGTGGAGGTAGTTGCTTTCTACCAAAGTGTATTTGATAAAAATTCACAAGTATAAAGTGTATTATAGCCTCTATCAAGCCTAATAGTATTTTAGCTTTTTGCTTCTAAAAGATACAATCCTTTAATTCTCCTCATCCCCTTTGCTTTCGTTTGTCAATTGCTTCTTATTGAGTGTTCAAAGAATCCTCATATGTGTATAAAGCCTTCTACATGAAATTTAAAGAGAACCCAAAATGTATCTTTTCTTTTTAAATTCTTCTTTTCTTTCCATCAGGATGAAACTTTCCCTTTACAATAGGTGATGGTTTCAAAATCACCTCAACTCAACCTTCTTCTTTTCACTAGCTAAGATAACAAAATTCCAAGAAATGTGGAGAAACCACAATTTTTCTATGGAATGGAGTGTGATAATCAATTCATTGGTGAAAAGTCCCTCATTGTTCATGTTAGAGGCTTGAATTATAAGGTGTTTATGACATTACTAATGAATGGCCATGTAAAGCTTTTGTTTTATAAGTAGATATTGATTTGGCTATGAAGGTAGACACTCAAGATTAACAATGCCTAAAAACTAATCACAAATAACTTAGATTACCAATATGACAGAACAAATCTATGCTTATCAAAAGGATGCAATGTATGCTATGAGATTGATTAGATTGTGCATATGGGAGAAAGAAGTAGGTATACATATAGTACACCACCAAAATATGTGAATGTACAATTAATATGAGATAATAGAAGATGTAGTCACATGTGTAGTACATCTCCACCAAATAAGGAAAGTACAAGTCTCATGTACAACCTACCCAAGTAGAAACCTACCAAAGCAAACTTATCATATCTTAGGTGCATATAATGCAATACAAGGAAAATAAAATTAACCAATAGATATTTAGTTCCTATAGGTGACCAACCTCTCATTTTTGTTATTGCCACCTAAAATGTCTATGTGTGATGGTGATGAGAATTGTTGACCTATTTTATGGCCTAGGGTTTACAGTTGATCCCAAATTCCAAGAAGAATGAACTTTGAATGGACACCTTCATAGAATGTTAGATAAACAAGGGATTGAGAAATATTGTCATGTTCTCTCATTTGCATTTTGTTTTCTATGCACTGACTGTGTCCAATTTGCATCAATAGTAACTTCTCTAGCCTAGTCCCCCTAACTATAGAAAGAGTGAATAAGGTTTTCATACTTTGGAAGAGGGATAATGTGTGTCTTTCTTTCTCTTTATCCCACCTCTCCTTAAGTAAAAATCTCTTGAGATAGCAACTCCCCAATGATAAGGTTTATTCAACAAGTGCTTCATGCAATGAGCATTTAAGTTAATGAAAATTAAATAGATTTGTTGATATGGTTCTTATTAAGCATTATTTCATATTTAATCATCCCCTATAATGATTTAACATAGCAATGTCTCATAATCAACATCACTATCCCAAGTATTACTACTTAATGAATCTATTAATAATATTTAATATTTTTTCTTGATAAAATAATTAATAAGATTAGTAATTAGATTTGTTTGTATTTTCTACTAAAAATTAATCTCACATTAAGAATTAGTATTTATCAATCCCCAACTAGAAAATAATATCATACAGATAACCCCTAATGAGACAGAATAATCAGTAGTTAATAAAATGTGAAGGCTATAATGTTTAGGCAAAGGAAAAATTAATAAGAAACCCTGGATCCTAAGGATGGATCATTCAATATGATCCCAAATGTGATATAAAAAAAGTACAAACATAGTTTAATCCAGAAATAATTCAAAATTATTATGGACTGTGGAAATATCAGATTTCATAATAAGAAATGATGTTAGGAGTGAAGTTTATGATATTCTATTTGGGAAAAAAGGCATATTATAAACCATAAGAAAAAATACAAGAAGAGTGGCTTCTGATTCCATGGTTGTCATGGAACACTAGCCATCCCAAACATCAACAATTTTATTCAAGATTGTTCACAACTAGATGGGCAAATGACCCTTCTCTCACAATTATAAGAGCTCTCAAATCCTTGGCTTATGACTGAGAACTAGCCTCCCTGTTTCAGAAGAGAAACCCCTTATTCATATTCAACACTGGAAAAGAGCACTTAGGATGAAATCTTGAGAGGCTTTACAATTTCCCAAGTGAAATCAGGGTCATCTCTTCCAAAGTGACCATAGGTAGCAGTCTTTTGGAACCTCCCATTTCCACCTCTCTTCAAATCAAGATTAAATAGGATGCTTTTAAACAATGCAAGGATATTTTAGAATTATTGGAAGTAGATGATTCCCAACAAGAACCTGATGTTGAACTTGAAGTTGAACCTGAACAGGAAGAGCCACAGGAAGAAATTCCTCCAGAAACTAGGTCGGTGACAGTAGAAGAAATCTCACCTTCTAACCCTAACCCCATGAGAGGAGCTATGAGAAGTGATGCTTCTACTTCTTCTAAGAAGAAGATGAGTAAGAAGAATGTGAAGAAGCATAAGGGTGTTGAGAAAGAGAATGGTGCAGGGGAGAGAAAGGAGAGAAAGAAGAGGAAAAAGAGAAAAAGTGAAGAGAAGCCAGAAACTATCACACCTAGGCATTCAGGAAGACTGAAGAGGCGGGATGTGGGAAAAAGAGTTGATAAGGAACAAGGGGAAGCAGAAAAGGAAGAAGCACAGCAGCAACAAGATCCAACATTGTTGGACACACCTTCAGAAAAGGAAGGAAATGCCCCTGAGAATGTTCCTACTGATGCCAGTATACCTGCTAAATGAAGAAGCTATGTTTCTTCATCCTCTGGTTCTGATTCAGAAGACATTTTCATTACAAAGAAGGTGGGAAAATTAGTTCCCAATAGCCCTGCTAAAGAAATTTTTGATGTTACTGGAAATAAGGATGAAAGTTTTGATTGTGGAAAAGAAAAAGAGTTGCTGGAAGATAGAAATATAAGAAGAGAACTTCAAGAAGCCTTGGATAGGATAAAACAATTAGAAGAACAAGTGAAATAGTATGAGGAAAAGGATAGGGAAAAAGAGATAAGAATACAAGAGTTAGAGGAGAAAATTCACACTTATGGTCATGGAACCAATATGGATCTATTGGCATAGGTGGTTGAGAGTAAAATGGAAAATGAGGGGAGAGAAGCACCAATTCTATAGCCTCTTGTAATAAGACCTCCAACATTCCTCACTGTTCTATATTTGGGTTTTGAATTGGTGAAGTTCAATAATAAATTCAAGCAAGAAAAGGAAAACTGGCAGAAAGAGAAACAGATTCCTAATGCATCACTAGAAAGTAAAAATTCTAAATTGAAAAGGGTGGAAGGGAAGCTGACAGAGGTAATTGACAGAGAAATTCAAATCATTGAATGTAGACCCCCATTGAGAGTTTATGCATTGTTTCTTAAAGAAAAATTTCTGAGTTTTCAGTTTAATAGATTCATTAATGATTAGTCTATTTCTATCTATTTAAGGCATAATGTTTTCCAGTTATTTCAAGAAGTTAGTTTTGAGGAACAAAACCAGTTATGTGAATATTGTTTGCACAATTACTTGATGGCAGAAGATATAGAGTGGAACCCCTTGATTTATGTTGGTGATTTTCAAGTTAGAGCACTGTTATCTTACTTCATGAATGAGTAGCTTAGAGGGGAACTGATGGATAGGTATAAGGAACAAGAAAAGAAAGTACCACTGCAGATTAGGAAAGAATCCTTAAATCCCAATGTGATCCTGACCTAATGGTTAACACTCCTCTCTCATAAGGGTCTAGGTAAAGTAATTATGGATTTGAGACTCAAGGATTATAGAAGGATACAGCGGGTAGCAGTGTCTATTATTCAGAATTTCCAGAGGCATGTGCAAAACAGATGGGATAGTCTAACCCCAGAATTGTAGAAGAAAGAGCCTCACTCTTTCCATAATTTCATGAATATGTTTGAGAGATTTCATAGGTACATCCAGATTTCGAAGCAAAGAGGAGTGGCATGGCTACCCCTTACTTATCACCCTCCTATTCTCCTTTATCCAGTTCCATACTAGATAGGAGGAAGAAGTGATGAGTGTAGGAGTGCAGAGTCAATCAGGATGGACAAACTTGCATGCTATAATGGTTTTGTCTCAAGCAGGGACAGGGTGTCAGAGAAGATGTGGACCTTAGGCAAATTACTTTGCATTATAATCTTTTCCCCTAGTTGTTTACTTGAGTGTTTTTGCTTGAGGTCAAGAAAAAGTCTAGTTAGGGGGAAATGATGAGTTCAAATATTGGCTTCTTTTATGTTATTTTTATATGTACCTATGATATTCTAGATACTTTTCCAAGACATTACCATCATAATATGTTGTTTTTATATATTCTGCAAACCTTGAACCTATTCTGTCAAATATGAAACATGGTGATAATATTTGTCAAATGAATGAGTTAGAAATGAGTATGTATGCATATAGATGAGATTTTATAGTTTAATTATGAAGGTTATTTGCATGCATATGTTCTATAGATTAACCCTTGTGCAACAATGAGTATGTGGCATCGAGGAGAGGAGAATTCACAGCACATTGCAAAATAGGGCATTAAAGGAAGTTACAGTCAAGTGTCAACTGAAGCTAAATGTGATCATTATGGAAGAATAAATACAGAAGAAAAAGACTTGTTATAGGAGTCTAACCATAGCTTATGTGTTTCATACATGAGCCATTGTATAGGAATTTCTGTTTGAAAAGGACTCTACTTCCTCTATTTAGTTAGATTAATAAATTGATCTCAAAGCTATACCTTGATATCTAGGGATGGATTGATGATCAAAGTTAGTTGGTAGTTACATAACACTCTCCCATTTTTGTATAAGTTAGGAGGGATGAGTTCGATGTCAAGTTAGTTCTTTTTCCAAGTTAATTCATTTTATATTTGCCCAGTTGTTACTTTATTTTTCTATGTTGGAAGATCCAGACATGTTTTATTGAATACAATCCGAGAAGATCATGTTTATGATATGAATTAAATACAACTGTGTTAAAAGAATGCGTGAGAATCTGAAGTAGATTTGATTTCCAGTTAAGTGAGATCATCCCCTAAGTTGGCCACTAAAGGTACTAGTGTCTTCACTTCATCTATTTCCTTATTTATTTATGCATTTCTAGTTAAAGTTGTTTCTTTGATATTTCATAAATTGTATTGTGAGTTCAGTAAAATATTCTGAATACTATTTCTAGTAGTTGCATGCTTTGTTTACTATAAGTCCTTCGGAGGTTAGTGTTAAGTTCTTTTATCATTCTGGATATTTTGAGTTAATTATGTAATTACCTGTTGAATACAGTTATCTATAGCTTATGCTGCAGGAACCTATAGCCACTAGGTTCTATAGTTGTTTTTACTATTTTTGTATTTCTGAGAATTCTAGCCAAGTAGAATACTCTAGGTATGTTTGGATAAGATAGTTTAGGATAGATATCAGTCTTGGAGGCACATATAGTGCAAGTGCCATCATAAGCTTACACTCCTTAGTTGATAATTTAATGTAGGAATGCAATGATAGAGTGGACTATTCAAATAGGTTTACCCCTGAATTATGCTAAGTCTACAATGCATTAGTTTTCCTCTACATTTTTGAATGATGATGATGAGAAACAAGGGGAAGCAAAGAAGGAAGAAGCACAATAGCAGCAAGATCCAACATTGTTGGACACAGCTTCAGAAAAGGAAGGAAATGCCCTTGAGAATGCTCCTACTGATGCTAGTATACCTGCTAAATGAAGAAGGTATGTTTCTTCATCCTCTGGTTCTAATTCAGAAGACATTTTCATTGTAAAGAAGATGGGAAAATCAGCTCCCAATAGCCCTGCTAAAATTTTTTTTGATGTTACTGGAAATAAGGATGAAAGTTTTGATTGTGGAGAAGAAAAAGAGTTGTTGGAAGATAGAAATATAAGGCAAGAACTTCAAGAATCCCTAGATAGGATAAAACAATTAGAAGAACAAGTGAAACAGTATGAGGAAAAGGATAGGGAAAAAGAGATAAGAATACAAGAGTTGGAGGAGAAAATTCAGACTTATGGTCATGGAACCAATATGGATCTATTGGCATAGGTGGTTGAGAGTAAAATAGAAAATGAGGGGAAAGAAGCACCAATTCTATAGCCTCCTATAATAAGACCTCCAACATGCCTCACTGTTCTATCTTTGGGTTTTGAATTGGTGAAGTTCAATAATAAATTCAAGCAAGAAAAGGAAAAGTGGGAGAAAGAGAAATAAATTCTTAATGCATCATTAGAAAGTAAAAATTCTGAATTGAAAAGGGTGGAATGGAAGTTGATAGAGGTAATTGATAGAGCAATTCAAATCATTGAATGTAGACCCCCACCAAGAGTTTATGCATTGTTTCTTAAAGAAAAATTTTTGAGTTTTTAGTTTAATAGATTCATTAATGATCAGTCTATTTCTATCTATTCAAGGCATAATTTTTTCCAGTTATTTCAAGAAGTTAGTCTGGAGGAACAAGACCAATTATGTGAATATTGTTTGTACAATTACTTGATGGTAGAAGATATAGAGTGGAACCCCTTGATTTATGTTGGTGATTTTCAAGTTAGAGCACTGTTATCTTACTTCAGGAATGAGCATCTTAGAGGGGAACTGATGGATAGGTATGAGGAACAAGAAAAGAAAATGCCACTGCAGATTAGGAAAGAATCCTTAAATCCCAATGTGATCCTGACCCAGTGGTTAACACTCCTCTCTCATAAGGGTCCAGGTAAAGTAATTATGGATTTGAGACTCAGGGATTATAGAAGTATATAGCGGGTAGCAGTGTCTATTATTCATAACTGCCAGAGGCATGTGCCGAGTAGATGGGATAGTCTGACCCCAAAATTACAGAAGAAAGAGCCTCACTCTTTCCACAATTTCATGAATAAGTTTGAGAGATTGCACAGGTACATCTAGATCTCAGAGCAAAGAGGAGTGGCATGGCTACCCCTTACTTATCACCCTTCTATTCTCCTTTATCTAGTTCCATATTGGACATGAGGAAGGAGTGATGAGTGTAGGAGTACAGAGTCAATCAAGATGGATAGACTTGCATGCTATAATGGTTTTTATCTCAAGAAGGGTCAAGGTGTCAAAGAAGATGTGGACCTTAGGCAAATTACTTTGCATTATAATCTTTTCCCCTAGGTGTTTACTTGAGTGTTTCTGCTTGAGGTCAAGCAAAAGTCTAGTTGGGGGGAAATGATGGGTTCAAATATTAGCTTCTTTTATGTTATTTTTCTATCCTTTTAGAATTCATGCCTATGATATTCCAGATACTTTTCCAAGACATTACCATCATAATATGTTGTTTTTATATATTCTACAAACCTTGAACCTACACTGTCAAATATGAAACATGGTTATAATATTTGTCAAATGAATGAGTTAGGCATGAGTATGTATGCATATAGATGAGATTTTATAGTTTAATTATGAAGGTTATTTGCATGCATATGTTCTATGGATTAACCCCTATGTAGCAGCGAGTATGTGGCATCAAGGAGAGGAGAATTCGCAGCACATTGCAAAACAGGGCATTAAAGGAAGTCATAGTCAAGCGCTAACTGAAGCTGAACATGATCATTATGGAAGAATAAATACAGAAGAAGAAGACTTTTTCTAGGAGTCTAACCACAGCTTATGTGTTTCATACATGAGCCGTTGTATAGGAATTTCTGTTTGAATAGGACTCTGCTTCCTCTATTTAGTTAGATTAATAAATTGATCTTAAACTTGTACCCTAATATCTAGGGATGGATTGATGATCAAAGTTAGTTGGTAGTTACATAACACTCTGTCGTTTTTGTATAAGTTAGGAGGGATGAGTTTGAGGTCAAGTTAGTTCTTTTTCCAAGTTACTTCATTTTATATTTGCCTAGTTGTTACTCTGTTTTTCTATGTTGGAAGATCCAGACATGTTTTATTGAATACAATCTGAGAAGATCTTGTTTATGATATGGATTGAATAGAACTATGTGTTATAAGAATGCGTGAGAATCAGAAGTAGATTTGATTTCTAGTTAAGTGAGATCATCCCCTGAGCTGGCCACTCAAGGTATTGGTCTTCACTTCATCTATTTCCTTATTTATTTATGCATTTCTAGTTAAAGTTGTTTCTTTGATATTTCATAAATTGTATTGTGAGTTCAGTAAAATATTCTGATTACTATTTCTAGTAGTTGTGATTCATGAATGAGCAGCATGCTATATTTACTGTAAGTCCTCTGGAGGTTGGTGTTAAGTTCTTTTATCATTCTAGATATTTTGAGTTAATTATGTAATTACTTGTTGAATACAGTTATCTACAGCTTATGCTGCAGGTACCCATAGCCACTAGGTTCTGTAGTTGTTTTTACTATTTTTGTTTTTACTGTTTTCCTTTAATGCCCTATTTTGTAATGTGCTGTGAATTCTCCTCTCCTCGATGCCACATACTCGCTGCTGCATAGGGGTTAATCCATAGAACATATGCATGCAAATAACCTTCATAATTAAACTATAAAATCTCATCTATATGCATACATACTCATGTCTAACTCATTCATTTGACAAATATTATCACCATGTTTCATATTTGACAGAATAGGTTCAAGGTTTGCAGAATATATAAAAACAACATATTATGATGGTAATGTCTTGGAAAAGTATCTAGAATATCATAGGCATAAAGTCTAAAAGCATGTAAAAATAACATAAAAGAAGCCAATATTTGAACCCATCAATCATCATCTTATTGGACTTTAGAAATTTTTATCCCATTGAGACCATAGGTAACTTATTGGACATCTTTATCAACATCAACCAGCACAATCCTTTTGATCATCTAGCTATCTTAATTATCTTGTTAGAGTCAAAATCTAGATCTAAATCCACTAGCTTGTCACTTGTTTGAGAAGTTTGCTTCTCTCAAATTGGAAAATGAGTTAGTACCTATCATTAGTGAATTGCCTAGCTTAGGAGAGTGGCTCCTCTTGAGTTGGTGAACCTCACTTCCCCATCTAGTCTTTTCTTGAACTCATTAGTCTAGTTCATGGAAGACAATCTCAATCCAACACCTATCAATCTAATCTAGATTTATCTCAACCTTGTTTGGTTATCATCTTTTTATCAACGCATCAAATTTTGTCCAAAGATCCTTGAAGTCTCACTACCATTCGAACAAAATCCAAATCACTCTATCCATCCCTCATCAAAAGTCTCAATCACTAATCTTTCATGTCCATCACTAGATATCAATCTTCAAAATCCATGGAAACAAATCAAAATGATCCCAAAAACCTCAAAGATGCAAGTAAATTTAGCATGGGAATGCCCCCACACCTTTTTGTACCTAGTGGCTATGTTGTCGGTCAATCATCTTCTATGGAAATGATATCCCAATCACAAGAACTAGATGGAGACCTTAACCATGAATAATTCCAAGACTCGGATGTTTTAGACATTGTAGATCATCTCCTAACGTCTGATCCTAATCATTTTTCCTCTTACTTTCTAAAGGGGGGGGGGGCAAATTGCCTAGTAATTTTGATACCTCTACAATTAAGGAGCAAGACCCATTTTCCCTCGCTCTAGAGGCTATGGGGACACCACACCCTATTTCTATTTCTACAACACCTACCATAGCACCTATCATTTCTATCACAAATACACCACCATCTTATAATAATTCTTCTATGCCATTCACTAACCAATTTGTTAACCCTCTCTACCAACCTCCCACATCATTTGGTACTATTTATTCTAGTGTTTCATCATCTATCCCACAAGTTAACCCAACCATGTCATCCATAACTCAACCTAATATTCCTATCACTTCACAACCCTAAGCTTCCTCTGACAATCATCCTCCTACAATAGTTGGTTCCTTCTCCCACCATTATGAGAGCTAGATGCCTTCTCAGGGCACTTACTTGCAGTGTGGCCTACTTGATTGCAGTTGTAGCATCTTCTAGTGAAGACTCCACGTCCTCTACCTGCACCACCACCTCTTCCTCTGCCATTAGGTCTTCTCCAACCTCTGAAACCACCACCTTTCTGTTCTGTATCAGAACGTGATTCTTGTTGACTTGAACTTTCACCTTTGTTTGGCTGTCCTCTGCCAAAATTACCTCTTCCTCTATTGTTCCTGCCACCTCTTCCTCTGTTATTTTGATCACCTCTCCTTTTCAGTTTATCCTCTACCCTGGAGGCTAACTGAAAACATTCATCCACAGTCTTGGGAACCACCATACTGAACTCATCATGTATATTGTACCTCAGACCATCCAGGTATCTGGCCACCATCTCTTTTTCTTCTTCTCTGTGATTGGCTCTCATGCTCAATCTGTGGAATTCTTCAGTGTATGTAGCCACGTCCATATCTTTCTGCCTAAGATGATTAAACTTTTTGATGGTCTGCAGATCATAATCACATGGTAAGAATTTGGATCTCAAGATGGCCACCATTCTACTCCACTTGGTGATTGGACTCTTTCCAACCTTCTCTCTTTCACATTGAGTGTAGTTCCACCAAACCAATGCATAACCTCTTAGTCTGGTCTTTGCAAACTTCACTTTCTTACTATCACTATACTCTTTGAAGTCAAAGTAATTACTTATGGCTTCAATCCAGTCCACAAGAGTATCTCCATCCAATTTCCCATTGAATGTGGGAACATCCATTTTCGGATCACCACTATCTCCATGACCCTTGAGTGCGTTCAGGAATGCCTTTTGATCAGCAGACGTACCTTCTCCTTGAGGATTCTCCCCAGTTTCTCCTTCTTCGTCCTCCTCTGACTCAGAAGTGCTTCCATCCTTCTCTTTGGATCTTTCTTCCTTCAGTCTCTCTTCGAGCATTTCTTCCACCATCTTCTGGATGGCTACTTTACTCATCGTCTTGGGAGGCATTGTGCTAGCCTCTGTTTCTATCTCCAATTCTTTGTCTGACATACACGGCTATGATTCAAAATATTGGCTCTGATACCAATTTGATGCAGAGTGCCAGCAGAAGCGACTGAGATTTGTTTATATCTTCCCTATCGGCAAGAGGTCTTCCAGTGTTTCACTGAAGCCAAGGATGTCTTTGCTATCGGAAAGACATGAGCTATCGGCCTTTATTCATTCTTTTTTCCCCAATGACCAAGTTCTCACCGGCACCATCAGGCACATCGGCCAGACATATGTTATCACTGTGTTCCTTGATTCCCACACCGATCGTAATTCTCTTCCCAATAACCGCGGCTCCCAAATACTTAACCACCACGGTTAGTTGCCTTCGTCGCTGAGACTTCCTAAACTCCTTCCGATGGGCTTCTATCGGCAGGACTCTAACGGTCGCAGTGACTTCTTCGACTTCCCCCGACAAGATTCCTCACACCGATACTCTCTTCATCAGGTTGGCTTCCTCCGTCGTTGTGACTCCGATCCCCTCTTCTGACGACTCAAGTCTTGCCGATATCTCCGTATCGGTTAGTTGCCTATCGGCAACACCTTATATATATTGGGCGATCCACCAAAAGTCTCCCCGAAGTTTCCCTCACACCGATGAAAAGTTTGACATTGGTTGCCTTCGGCAACACCCAGACTATCGGACAACGAGAAATAGCTTAGGCCGATGTACTCCATCTTGCTAACGCCCACTTCCTTGTCGGTATGACTTTAATCATCAGCGATACTAATAGATCTTAGGTCGATATCTTCTGGCACTCCGATGACTCCTCAAACAATCTTCGTCGACCGGACTTTTTCCTTCGGCGAAGCTCCTTTCACCTACACCGACACCTTATTTCTCACCGATGACTCCCTCCACACCGTTAGCCGTTTCCATCCATGGGGTCCACATTCCTTAATCATACAAGGTGGTTAGTGTGTGTGTCTCCGACACTACACAACACAATGTACATTCAACGAATGTATCTTCGGCCAGACAGTACTCGCTTATCACTGATGCCTATTTATCAGGTAGGGATTATCTATCGGAGGGTCTTCTAAAAGCTATTCCGACACTCGATCTTACGCCGATGGATCCCCAACTATTCTGTGACGCCAAACTAGGATTCCTTCGATAGAACAATGGAATTTGGCCGATTCATATATCAAACCCTCGATCACTTGTATCAATCTGATCCCACATCAAGGCTATCCAATTTCACCCCGATTTCCCGACTAGCCACATGAAGATGTCTAGTCGAACTTGACCGAGTTCTCTGGCTTCCTGGGCAAGAATTTAACAACACCAAATGTGAAAAGTCTTTCCCCCATCACACTGATACTACACAGGGCTTCAGTGGATAGAGGAAAGGGCCTCCATGTATGAATCAAAACCCTACTCCTAGGTTACAAACCAGCCACTATGGAACCGTTGGTTTTACACCGTCTGCACTCTACAGGGACACTATGGATTGATAGATAGCATCTGGTTAGGGTTTCTATTTACAAAATCAAGATAAAGATATCAAATCGCCAAGAACACCCAAGAGAAATCAACACAGATCATACCCAGAACTCTCTTTATTCATTTATCAAAAGAACTTGTTGTAACACACACACTTCTCTGCTCTGTGTGACATACAACCTATCTCTAAAGAAGATGTAGAGACAGCAGTTATCCCCCCTCCAACCGTGCAAACTGATTTTCAAATCAGTTAGCCGTTGGGTTACCCTTCATACAAGCAAATCACTTGTTTGCCTTGCACATGTACATCCATGGGACCAAATTGACCCTTATTACAAAATGAAATGGCTTAAGAGCCTTATGAGAAAACAAAAGAAAAGATGACCCTGCACTGCAGAGAATGTGCTCCTGCACCATACTCCCCCTGCAAGAAAAACTCAAGTCCCTTGAGTTGCTAACTGCTGAAGTGTCGTCCCATGCTTTAGAATATCGGCTTCACTCATCTAGGTTGCCTCTGAATCAGGAAGATCCTGCCACTTGACCAAGTAGTCTTTGTATACACCCTTTCTTGTCTTCTTGACAATTTTAGAATCCAGAATGCATTCCAATTGTAAAGGCTTACTTGGGGGTAAATCTCGGATCCAGTCTTCATCTTCAATCACAGCATCTGAGCCATCTGCAGCATGCAATGGAGGTCTGAAAGGAAATAGGTCTGCAACATTGAAAATGGGAGAGATACCAAGGCCAGATGGTAATTCTATCTCATATGCATTTGGACCAAATTTATGCACTACCTTACACGGTCCTATCTTCTTCATCAACAATTTGGTTGGTTGCCCCTTAGGTAACCTTTCCTTTCTGAGGTAGGCCATCACCAAATCTCCTACCTTGAATTGTACCTCCCTTCGCTTCAAATCTGCCCTATCCTTGTACTTGGAGATAGTTTTCTCCAACTGAAGCTTAACCTGATCATGTACTGTTTTCATGGTAGCAGCAAAGTCTTCTCCTAGAGCACTCCTTTTATCCCATCCTTGGAGGTCTGTGAGTTCAAGTGGTCCCCTTGGGTGGAAACCATAAACTATTTCAAAGGGACTTTTCCCAATACTTTGATTTCTTGAATCATTATAAGCATATTCAGCTTGACTGATCACTAAATCCCATGCCAATCCATGCTGTTTGGTAAGGCATCTCAAAAGGTTTCCCAAGGACCTATTAACAACCTCAGTCTGACCATCAGTCTAGGGATGGTAGGCTGATGAAAAAGACAACTGTGTACCCAATTTTCTCCATAGGGTCCTCCAAAAATGACCAACAAATTTGGAGTCTCTATCAGTAACAATTGAAAGGGGTAAACCATGAATTCTGACCACTTCTCTGAAAAAGAGACCAGCAATATGAGATGCATCATTTGTGCATTTGCATGGCACAAAATGAGCCATCTTACTGAATCTATCCACAATGACAAAAACACTGTCTACACCCCTTGTTGTCCTAGGAAGACCAAGCACAAAGTCCATACTAATGCTTTCCCAAGGTCTGGTGGGAATGGGCAGTGGTTGGTACAAACTAGCATTAGAAGACATACCTTTGGCCTTTTGACATATGGTACAGCTTGCAACGTATCTCCTCACATCTGTCTGTACCTTGGGCCAATAGTAGAACCTGGTGACTTGTTCTAAAGTCTTGTCCAACCCAAAATGTCCTCCTAAGGCTCCATTGTGCTTCTCCCCAATGATATTGTCCCTCATTGAACATTTAGGAACACACAACAAACTGCCTTTAAATAGGAGCCCTTCTTGCAGCACAAAATCAGAATACTCACCATGAAAAGTATTAGCCAAACTTGCACACACTTCATAGGCAGCCTTGAAATCTGCATCATCCTTGTACAACTCCTTCAGACATTCTAGACCCATATGTTCCATTTGTACTTCCTGTATGACCAGTATCCTTCTACTTAAAGCATCTGCCACTTTGTTAGCAACACCTTTCTTATGCTTAATAGTGAAGGTATAGGCCTGCAGTTGTTCCATCCACTTTACGTGCCTATGATTCAACTTTTCTTGACTATTTAGGAAGCTAAGAGCATGGTTGTCAGTAAAAACAATGAACTCTTTTGGCAGTAAATAATGTCTCCATTTTTTCAGAGCTTGCACCATTGCATACAGCTCTAGGTCATAGGTAGAATACCTCTGTTTGGCCTCATTCAGCTTCTCTGAAAAGAATGCTACTGGATGTCCTTCCTGACTGAGAACAGCACCTATAGCCTGTTGGCTTACATCACATTCCACAACAAAAACTTTGTCAAAATCAGGGAGTACCAACATAGGTAACTCAGCCACTTTCTTTTTCAATAGTTCAAAACTATCATCTGCTTGTTTTGTCCATTGAAATTTACACTTCACTCCACCCTTGATGGTATTGAGAATAGGAGCACTTATGTGACTGAACCCTTTAATGAACTTCCTGTAAAAAGTTGCCAAACCATGGAAACTTCTTACATCTCCCACTGTCTTAGGAGTAGGCCAATTAAGAATAGCCTCAACCTTTGTAGGATCCATTTTCAAACAACCATTGGAAATCACAAAGCCAAGATACACTAGTTCAGTTTTCATAAAATCACATTTATCCAAGTTGATCATCAACTTACTCTCATGCAATTTCTTTAACACCTGTCCAAGATGCTTCACATGTTCTTCTTTGGTCCTGCTGAAAATCAATATGTCATCAAGATAAACAATAACAAATTTTCCAATAAATTCTACAAGTACCTCATTCATCAACCACATGAATGTGCTTGGAGCATTACTGAGTCCAAATGGCATGACAAGCCACTCATAGAGACCTTCATTTATTTTGAAGGCAGTCTTCCATTCATCTCCCTGCTTTATTCTGATCTGGTGATAACCAGATTTCAAATCAATCTTGGAATAGTAACATGAACCACCAAGATAGTCCAACAGATCCTCAATTCTTGGCATAGGAAATCTATACCTTATGGTGATCTTATTGATAGCCCTTGAATCTGTGCATAATCTCCATTTGCCATCTTTCTTAGGAGCAAGTACACTAGGGACTGCACATGGACTGAGACTTTTCCTAATCAAACCTTTCTCCAAAAGTTCTTGAATCTGTCTACCTACTTCTTCATTCTACTGTGGTGTCAACTTGTAGGCAGCTTTATTGGGTAATGTGGCTCCAGGAATCAAGTCAATCTGATGACTTATGTCCCTCATAGGTGGTAAGGAGTTAGGAGTATCCTCTACCACAAGATCTTGGTACTTATCTAGCAATTGTTACACTTCCAATGGGATCTCCTTCTGCTGTTTGCTTTGCTGATTGGATACAGGCTTCATCATCAGTGCATACCCTTGGGTATCCTCCCCCTTCATGAGTTGTAGGAACTCCTTGCCACTCACTAACATGACACTGTTGTCATTGTTCTTCTCTCCAACCTGTTCTGGTAAGGGATCCATCTGAAATTTCTTACCATTCTTGGTGATCATATATGTATTCTTTTCACCATCATGCTGTGCCTTCACGTCATACTGCCAAGGTCGTCCAAGAAGAAGGTGACAAGCATCCATAGGAATAATTTCACATAGCACCTTATCCCTATAATCACCTAGTTTAAACTCTACCCAAGTTTGTTCTTCCACCAAATAGTTCTGATTCTTATTCAACCAAGATATTTTGTGAGGATCAAGATGGGGTAATCTTTTCAGTTTACACTTTTCTACCATTTTAGTAGACACTACATTTTCAGTAGAACCTGAATCAACAATGATTTTACAGAGCTTACCATATGCTATTCCTTGGGTTCTGAAGAGATTCTTCCTTTGTGGGGGCTCCTGCTTCAATGGCATCTTCACGAGGGTCCTCTTAATCATCATGTTTTCTCCTTCAAGTACTGGTGCAGCACTACCAATTGGTGAGTTTACACTCTGACAATCATCCTCCTGCAATAGTTGGTTCCTTCTCCCACCATTATAAGAGCTAGATGCCTTCTCAGGGCACTTACTTGCAGTGTGGCCTACTTGATTGCAGTTGTAGCATCTTCCAGTGAAGACTCCACATCCTCTGCCTGCACCACCACCTCTTCCTCTACCATTAGGTCTTCTCCAACCTCCGAAACCACCACCTTTCTGTTCTATATCAGAACGTGATTCTTGTTGACTTGAACTTTCACCTTTGTTTGGCTGTCCTCTGCCAAAATTACCTCTTCCTCTATTGTTCTTGCCACCTCTTCCTCTGTTATTTTGATCACCTCTCCTTTTCAGTTTATCCTCTGCCCTGGAGGCTAACTGAAAACATTCATCCATAGTCTTGGGAACCACCATACTGAACTCATCATGTATATTGTACCTCAGACCATCTAGGTATCTGGCCACCATCTCTTTTTCTTCTTCTCTGTGATTGGCTCTCATGCTCAATCTGTGGAATTCTTCAGTGTATGTAGCCACGTCCATATCTTTCTGCCTAAGATGATTAAACTTTCTGATGGTCTGCAGATCATAATCACATGGTAAGAATTTGGATCTCAACATGGCCACCATTCTACTCCACTTGGTGATTGGACTCTTTCCAACCTTCTCTCTTTCACATTGAGTGTAGTTCCACCAAACCAATGCACAACCTCTTAGTTTGGTCTTTGCAAACTTCACTTTCTTACTGTCACTATACTCTTTGAAGTCAAAGTAATTACTTATGGCTTCAATCCAGTCCACAAGAGTATCTCCATCCAATTTCCCATTGAACGTGGGAACATCCATTTTCGGATCACCACTATCTCCATGACCCTTGAGTGCGTTCAGGAATGCCTTTTGATCAGCAGACATAACTTCTCCTTGAGGATTCTCCCCAGTTTCTCCTTCTTCGTCCTCCTCTGACTCAGAAGTGCTTCCATCCTTCTCTTTGGATCTTTCTTCCTTCAGTCTCTCTTCGAGCATTTCTTCCACCATCTTCTGGATGGCTACTTTACTCATCATCTTGGGAGGCATTGTGCTAGCCTCTGTTTCTATCTCCAATTCTTTGTCTGACATACACGGTTGTGATTCAAAATATTGGCTCTGATACCAATTTGATGCAGAGTGCTAGTAGAAGCGACTGAAATTTATCTATATCTTCCCTATCGGCAAGAGGTCTTCCAGTGTTTCACTGAAGCCAAGGATGTCTTTGCTATCGGAAAGACATGAGCTATCGGCCTTTATTCATTCTTTTTTCCCCAATGACCAAGTTCTCACCGGCACCATCAGGCACATCGGCCAGACATATGTTATCGCTGTGTTCCTTGATTCCCACACCGATCGTAATTCTCTTCCTGATAACCCCAGCTCCCAAATACTTAACCACCACGGTTAGTTGCCTTCATCGCTGAGACTTCCTGAACTCCTTCCGATGGGCTTCTATCGGCGGGACTCTAACGGTCGCAGTGACTTCTTCGACTTCCCCCGACAAGATTCCTCACACCGATACTCTCTTCATCGGGTTGGCTTCCTCCGTCATTGTGACTCCAATCCCCTCTTCCGACGACTCAAGTCTCGCCGATATCTCCGTATCGGTTAGTTGCCTATCGGCAACACCTTATATATATCGGGCGATCCACCAAAAGTCTCCCCGAAGTTTCCCTCACGCCGATGAAAAGTTTGACATTGGTTGCCTTCGGCAACGCCCAGACTATTGGACAACGAGAAATAGCTTAGGCCGATGTACTCCATCTTGCCGACGCCCACTTCCTTATCGGTATGACTTTAATCATCAGCGATACTAATAGATCTTAGGCCGATATCTTCTGGCACTCCGATGACTCCTCAAACAATCTTCGTCGGCCAGACTTTTTCCTTCGGCCAAGCTCCTTTCACCTACACCGACACCTTATTTCTCACCGATGACTCCCTCTGCACCATTAGCCATTTCCATCCGTGGGGTCCACATTCCTTAATCATACAAGGCGGTTAGTGTGTGTGTCTCCGACACTACACAACACAATGTACATTCAACGAATGTATCTTCGGCCAGACAGTACTCGCTTATCACCGATGCCTATTTAGCGGGTAGGGATTGTCTATCGGAGGGTCTTCTAAAAGCTATTCCGACACTCGATCTTACGCCGATGGATCCCCAACTGTTCTGTGACGCCGAACTAGGATTCCTTTGACAGAACAATGGAATTTGGTCGATTCATATATCAAACCCTCGATCACTTGTATTAATCTGATCCCACATCAAGGCTATCCAATTTCCTGACTAGCCACATGAAGATGTCTAGTCGAACCTGACCGAGTTCTTTGGCTTCCTGGGCAAGAATTTAACAACACCAAACGTGAAAAGTCTTTCCCCCATCACACTGATACTACACAGGGCTTCAGTGGACAGAGGAAAGGGCCTCCATGTATGAATCAAAACCCTACTCCTAGGTTACAAACCAGCCACTGTGGAACCGTCGGTTTTACACCGTCTGCACTCTACAAGGACACTATGGATTGACAGATAGCATCCGGTTAGGGTTTCTATTTACAAAATCAGGATAAAGATATCAAATCGCCAAGAACACCCAAGAGAAATCAACACAGATCATACCCAGAACTCTCTTTATTCATTTATCAAAAGAACTTGTTGTAATACACACACTTCTTTGCTCCGTGTGACATACAACCTGTCTCTAAAGAAGATGTAGAGACAACAGTTATCCCCCCTCCAACCGTGCAAACTGATTTTCAAATCAGTTAGCCGTTGGGTTACCCTTCATACAAGCAAATCACTTGTTTGCCTTGCACATGTACATCCATGGGACCAAATTGACCCTTATTACAAAATGAAATGGCTTAAGAGCCTTATGAGAAAACAAAAGAAAAGATGACCCTGCACTGCAGAGAATGTGCTCCTGCACCAGTCACCCCTTTCAAGAACTGGGTCACCCCTTTTGCTAGGGCAGGTCACCCGGGTGACCTTGCAACTTAAGGACAGGTTGCCTAGGTAACCCTAGGGTCTCTCGAGTGACCCTCGTATTAAGGATCTATAAAGGGTTGTTTTGCAATTGTGGAGTCTTGGAACTTAGTTTGGAGGCTAGAAAAGATGGTCAAGGGGCTAAAAGACTAGAGGACACATCATCAAGTGTGAGATTGCTGAGAACAATGTAATTTAAGCCTTCATGGACCATGAGAAGGACCTCTATATCATCATTAGATTGCCATCTAGGCATATGCACTTTTTTAGTGCTTACATAGTTTATGACCAAACTTGTTAATAGGATCTTAAACAATCCTAAATCTTCTCACCAAGAACTCTTTGCATATGAATAGCACACTAAAGTTCCAATAGTTGGAAGGAATTAAAGAGTTGCTACATAATAAAATGAAGAGTTGAAATATAAAATGCAACACAAACAAGGATTTATCTTGGGAAAACCCTGTGAAGGGAGGAAAACCTAGATGGTAGAGGTAGTTGCTTTCTACCAAAGTGTATTTGATAAAAATTCACAAGTACAAAGTGTATTGCAACCTCTATCAAGGCTAATAGTATTTTATCTTTTTGCTTCTAAAATATACAATCCTTTAATTCTCCTCACCCCCTTTTCTTTGGTTTGTCAATTGCTTCTTATCAAGTATTCAAAGAATCCTCGTATGTGTATAAAGCCTTCTACGTGAAATTCAAAGAGACAACCCAAAGTGTATCTTTTCTTTTTAAATTCTTCTTTTTCTTTTTCCATCAGGATGAAACTTCCCCTTTACAATAGGTGATGGTTTCAAAATCACCTCAACTTGACCTTCTTCTTTTCACTAGCTAAGATGACAAATTTCCAAGCAATGTGGAGAAACCACAATTTTTCTATGGAATGAAGTGTGATAATCAATTCATTGGTGAAAAGTCCCTCATTGTTCTTATTAGAGGCTTGAATTATAAGGTGTTTATGACATTACTAATGAATGGCCATATAAAGCTTTTGTTTTATAAGTAGATATTGATTTGGCTATGAAGGTAGCCACCCAAGATTAACAATAACTGAAAACTAATCACAAATAACTTAGAATACCAATATGACAGAACAAAGTTATTCTTATCAAAAGGATGCAATGTATGTTATGAGATTGATTTGATAGCTCATATGAGAGTAAGAAGTAGGTATACATATAGTACACCACCAAAATATGTGAATGTACAATTAATATGAGATAATAGGAGATGCAGTCACATGTGTAGGACATCTCCAGTAAATAAGGAAAGTACAAGTCTCATGTACAACCTACCCAAGTAGAAACCTACTTAAGCAAACTTGTCATATCTTAGGTGCATATAATGCAATTCAAGGAAAATAAAATTGACCAATAGATATTTAGTTCCTATAGGTGACCAACCTCTCATTTTTGTTATCGCCACCTAAAATGTCTATGTGTGATGGTAAGGAGAAGAGTTAACCTATTTTATAGCCTAGGGTTTACAGTTGACCCCAAATTCCAAGAAGAATGGACTTTGGATGGACACCTTCATAGAATATTAGATAAATGAGGGATTGAGAAATATTGTCTTGTTCTCTCATTTGCATTTTGTTTTCTATGCACTGACGTGTTCAACTTGCATCAATAGTAACTTCTCTACCCTAGGCCCCCTAACTATAGAAAGGGTGAATAGGGCTTTCGTACTTTGGAAGATGGATAATGTGCGTCTTTCTTTCTCTTTGTCCCACCTCTCCTTAAGTAACAATGTCTTGAGCTAGCAACTCCCCAATGGTAAGGTTTATTCAACAAGTGCTTCATGCAATGAGCATTTAAGTTAATGAAAATTTAAATAGATTTATTGATATGGTTCTTATTAAACAATTACTTCACATTTAATCATCCCCTATACGCCGTAATCAACATCACTATCTCAAGTATTACTATTTAATGAATCTATTAATAATATTTAATATTTTTTCTTGATAAAATAATTAATAAGATTAGTAATTAGATTTGTTTGTATTTTCTACTAAAAATTAATCTCACATTAAGAATTAGTATTTATCAATCCCCAACCAGAAAATAATATCATACAGATAACCCCTAATGAGACAGAATAATCAGTAGTTAATAAAATGTGAAGGCTATAATGTTTAGGCAAAGGAAAAATTAATAAGAAAGCATGGATCCTGAGGATGGATCATTCAATATTATCCCAAAGGTGATATAAAAAAACTAAAAACACAGTTTAATCCAGAAACAACTCAAAATTGCTATGAACTGTGGAAATATCATACTCCATAATAAGAAATGATGTTAAGAGTGAAGATTATGATATTCTATTTGGAAAAAAAGACATATTATAAACCATAAGAAAAAATACAAGAGTGGCTTCTGATTCCATGGTTGTCAAGGAACACCAGCCATCCCAAACATCAACAATTTTCTTCAACATTCTTCACAACCAGATGGGCATATGACCCTTCTCTCACAATTATAAGAGCTCTCAAATCCTTGGCCAATGACTGAGAACTGGCCTCCCTGTTTCGGAAGAGAAACCCCTTATTCATATTCAACACTGGAAAAGAGCACTTATGAAGAAATCTTGAGAGGCTTAACAATTTCCCAGGTGAAATCAGGGTCATCTCTTCCAAAGTGACCATAGGCAGCAGTCTTTTGGAACCTCCCATTTCCACCTCTCTTCAAATCAAGATTAATTGAAATCATACCAGGCCTAAAATCAAAACTGTTCTTGATAATATTGAGAATTTCCTTATCAGGAATTTTACCAGTACCATAGCTGTCAACAAACACAGAGAGAGGCTCAGGCACACCAATAGCATAGGAGACCTGCACAATACACCTCCTGGCAAGGCCAGCTGCAACAATACTCTTGGCAGCCTGCCTAACAATGTAGGCCCCACTGCGGTCCACCTTGGTGGGGTCCTTTCCACTGAAAGCCCCTCCTCCATGAGCTCCCCATCCACCATAAGTATCAATGATGATTTTCCTTCCAGTCAGCCCTGCATCTCCATGGGGCCCACCGATCACAAAACGCCCAGATGGATTCAAATGGAATATGGTATTCTCATCCAGGTATTTTGCAGGGATCACAGGCTTGATCACATGCTGCTTCAGATCAGCAGCAATCTGGTCATTAGTCACAGTCTCATCATGCTGGGTAGAGATCAGAACAGTGTGCACTCGCAGTGGAACCATGGCGCCCTTTTCGTTTTTGTACTCAATTGTCACCTGGGTTTTTCCATCAGGTCTCAGCCATGAACAGGTGCCATTCTTTCTCACCTCTGTAAGTTTGGCGCCCAATTTGGTGGCCAAGATATGGGTAAGCGGCATAAGTTCAGGGGTTTCATCAGTCGCATAGCCAAACATGTGACCTTGGTCTCCCGCTCCAATCTCTTCAGGGCGCTTAGTGAGATGACCATGAACACCCTGAGCAATGTCAGGGCTCTGCTGTTCAATGTTGACAAGCACTCTGCATTTGTCAGCATCGAGACCCACATCGTCAGAAATGAAGCCAATTTCTCTGCAGGTCTTGCGAACAATTTGCTCGTAATCAACATTAGCTTTGGTGGTGATTTCCCCAAATACCATGACCATGTTGGTCTTGGTGCAGGTTTCGCAGGCAACTTTGCTGTCAGGATCCTGCTCCAGACATGCGTCTAAAACTGCATCAGAAATTTGATCGCACAGCTTGTCTGGGTGCCCTTCGTTCACTGACTCCGAAGTGAACAAAAATGTTTCCATGGCGATCTGCAACAAAAATTTCCACAGAAATTAGTTGATGTGAATTAAAATTTGGGGGAAACAAAAAAAACTGGGTCCTGAGTAAGATTGCGAAAGGTACTGATCCTTTCAAAAATTGGGTGCTCAAAATTCTTGAAAATCTCATGTGAGCTATAATTCAACAGCATTATCACTTACCTTGGCGGATTAATTTCGTGCTTGCAAGAAGGTTTCAGTGAGAATGGCACACAATTAGGATGTCATTCACCTCTGCTTTAATAGAAAAAAAAGAGGGACTACCAACCATGACCAATCATTTGCCTGGCCTAGATTTGCGTAGACTGGGAGAGTTTGGGGGTTGGTGTTACCAAAATTATTAGTGTTGTTCAACGTTTTTCTAATTGATTTTTATTAAGTGTGATTAGGTCAGGTTTGGTTTATGGATTTTTATTAAGTGCGATTACGTCAGGTTTGATTTTTAAGTGATTTTGATGGATTGGATTTTTCTGTTTGTGACAGTTTAATCAAAGAACACTTCCTATTTATATATACTCCATAAGGTTTAAATTTGATGGTAGTATAGTAGTATTTAGACATTTTTCTCTAAAATACAATCAAAATTTTAAAAAGATTGTATCTCATAGAAGAGATTTTGGACACTGTCAAAATTTATATAAGATTATGATTATATATATTTGGTTTATATATAATATTACTTATACTAAGATATGTCATAGTATTTTAAGGGCAGCTTTGGATGCATAACCATCATAAAAAAATTGATTGACAGATAGGGTAGGGTGGATCATCAAATTTAGGCCCTGATACTCCATAATTGTTCAACGTTTTTTATTACAAATTTTTATTAAGTGTAAATTAAAATAGGTCAAGTGTGATTTTCATAGATTGGATTTCTCTATTTGTAACAGTTTAACCAAAGGACACTTTCGATTTATATATATAATCCATAATATTTTTGAATAAATTAATTTAAATAGTGTTGTTCAATGTTTTTTATTACCAATTTTTGTTAAATGCAAATAGGTTGGGTTTGATTTTTAAATGATTTTCATGGATTATTTTTTATTACCAATTTTTATTAAATACAAAAAGCTGAGGTTTGATTTTTAAATGATTTTCATGGATTGTTTTTGTTACCAATTTTTATTAAATGCAAATAGGTTAGGTTTGATTTTTAAATGATTTTCATGGATTGTTTTTTATTACCAATTTTTATTAAATGTAAATAGGTCAGGTTTGTTTTTTAAATGATTTTCATGGATTATTTTTTATTACAATTTTTATTAAATGCAAAAAGGTGAGGTTTGATTTTTAAATGATTTTCATGGATTGTTTTTTTATTACCAATTTTTATTAAATGTAAATAGGTTAAGTTTGATTTTTAAATGATTTTCATGGATGTTTTTTATTACCAATTTTTATTAAATGTAAATAGGTTAGGTTTGATTTTTAAATTATTTTCATGGATTGTTTTTTATTACCAATTTTTATTAAATGCAAATAGGTCCCATTTGTTTTTTAAATGATTTTCATCCATTGTACTTTCCTACTTGTGAATGGAAGACTTCCAATTTATATATATGCTCCATAATATTTTTGAATAAATTAATTTAATTATTGTTGTCCAACATTGTTTGTTACAAATTTTTACTAATTGTGATTAGGTTAGGTTTGATTTTTAAGTGATTTTGATGGATTGGATTGGATCTTTTACTCATGACGCTGTAGTCAAAGGACAACTTTTGACTTACATATACACCCCCTCATAATATTTTTGAATAAATTAATTTAAATATTGTTGACTAATATTTTTTTATAATGAATTTTTGAGAAGTGCAATTTAATGAATTTCATTTTTAAATGATTTTGATAGTTTGGATCCCCTTACTCCTAATAATAACTTAATTAAAAGACAACTTCTAATTTATATGTATACTCTTTCAAAATAGTATAATCTACCATATAAATACAAAAATACCAATATCTTTATAATCCAATTATTTATAAAAAAATATTGCTAACCAAGGCTGGCCTAAGGTTTCTTTCTATTCAAACTCTGATTGGAAGCTGTTGGGGCGTAAGGTGGTTTCTTATTTTATGTTTTTTCACACTTTATTTGCTTTCTACCTACCATATGTCCATGTCTAAAATCACCCACCCACTCGCTAATTCACCAACCAAATTGTTGGTGTGCCAATTATTGAATAAAACCAAAGCTGTGGTGGACGTGTCAAAAAAGAACAATGAAAATTGTTAAATCAGTTATTATTATTGGGGGTTGGTGAAGGGAATTGAGTCTCACTAAAAAGGAACGACTTTGACTTGATTTAACAAGGTGGGGAGAATATTCCACACACCAAGTGGGTAGGTATAAGCCTCTTTTTAAGAGGGAATGTTCAAAGATTAAGACCAAGTGGTTTAATTAGTGGTTTTATTGTGGAGACTTAAGTTCTAATTTTTAAAATGGTATCTAAAGAATAATTTTAAGTGGTGATTCTTGGGGTCTTCAACTGCATAGCTACTAGTAGGAAATTATAAGTTGTTATTTGAATCTTTAATGCTCTTAAAGAGTTAGTAATGTATTGTTTATAAAGGGCTAACTATTAGTATCGGTTGGTTCAAATGTTTGTTTGAATCTTTAATGCTCTCAAATGCTTGTTAACTGTTAGGGGAGATGACCCATAATTGAGTATATTCTAGTAGTTGTGATAGTATTTGTAGATTTAATGCTTAATATTTTTTATAGTATAGCACTAGTAGTTGTGACTTCAAAGTTGTCAGTGTTGACCATGAGTACTTATAATTGAATGAAATGTATTCTTTAGATCTAAAAAGCAACAAATCATGTGATGCCACATCAATGCACCAACAAAACATGACTTAATACAAAACTATTATAACATAATGCACAACTATCGATCTACCCTTTTCTAAGGGGTCTTTTTTAACACGTCAACAAAAAGCATGTTGATGTGGCATCATATTTGATGATGTGAGCTTAAAACCTTAGTTATAAGCATGGGCCTTGCCAAGTAAGTTGCTATAAAAGTTTGGGAGTGATACAAAATTGCCATGTATAATTTTGGAAGGTGTGAAGTTAGGGTGCAAAACTACTAAGTCCTCTCCCCTAGTATTAGTTGGCTCAAATGCTTGTTGAATCCTTAATGCTCTTAAAGAGTTATGTATTGCATTGCTCGTAAAAAGTTAACAATTAGTATTAGTTGGTTTATATGCTTGTTTGAGCTATATTTGTAGATTATCAAAAATATATTTTAAAAAAGAGAGAATGAAATATATTTTTTGGTCCACAACTCTTATGTGGTATTAGTCCTAGCATACCCATGCCATTTCCCATTTAGTTTTATGCCTAGTTTGAGGTAATGCCTTTACATGTGCATAGTGCAACGTCAAAAATTGCATAACCTTACAATTTCATGCTACGTTTGACAACCACCTTAGTGTTTGTACCTTCTTTCGGCATTATAGGCTAACGTTTGCTTCATTCTAGTTCCTTTCTCTTAACTCTCATCAAATTTCATTTGAATGCTTTGCTTGTCACATTATCGTAAGGTGTTGAACCGTGTAACTAGGAACTTAAATCACCTAGACTTGACCACTACATGTGGACATGTGCACAATGCACTAGCATTCCGCATCCATTTGGTGCTAGGTGACCATTCTTGGGCATTACCAAATGCCTTTAGTGATGATGAGACTCTTGTGTAACACCCTTCCGAAGCGCAAAACATCTCCTTGCATGCTATTTTGAGGATTCCTTCCTTTTGTTGGGGATTCTTGGACTTTGCATTGATTTATTCTCAAACTCTCACAATTCTCTCATACTCCCATACTCTACAACTTTTCTTGGTGATATTGCTTTTGAGCTTATTCTCTACAATAGTTATTAGATATTTCTTTTGCATTCTTGAGCTGGAGATTAATTCCACTAGTTTTGGAGATTTTTGCTTGCGTAGTGTTCATTCAAAGGCTCTTCCTTTGAGGGTTTTAAAGCTATTTGCACCATATTTCAGTCCTTGAGGAGCTGCAACCTCTTTCCACTTTCCAACCTAGTAATATTGTTTCTTTTCTATTTGGTGCTTTTCATTTAATTTTGTTAGCTCGTAGTTTAGTTGTTTGCTTTCCTTTTATGGTGTAGACCACCATTTTTCTTTTGGTTTCATGGTGTAGACCACCACCTATTTGTATTGAATTGACTGCATGTTCAAGATTTCTTCCTCGTAGACCAGAGAAGTAAATCTCTTTAGTTTACTTGCTTTGTTATTGCTCTCAATTCCTAGATGCACATAGGATAGAAGCACACACATTTTCTTGTTTTCCAGTCATCTATATCAATCTGTGCTCATGGAGATAGAAATATCAAAATGGAGCTTGATTGAGGAAAGCTCCTTAGTAGCACGACCCCTCTCTTCTCTCCTTTTTCAAATATTGTTGGAGTGAAGGCTTGTCAACTGCACAGAGGTTTTGTTGGCCTTTTTCTCTTCCTTGTTGTATTTCATTTCCATAGTTCAATTATTTTATTTTGATATTCTGTATTACTTAGAGACTGCTATATGTTTTATTTATTTGTCATTGTGTTGTGCAGGTGTTCTGGGTCTATACAGACCTGTACATTTTTATTTTTGCAACATTTAGGATGTCAGCGCTTAGCGTAGACATACCCACAATGCATTGTCATCTAGGGCAGTGAGCTCCTCCCTGCGGTGATTGGTTCCTCTTTTCCCTCTTTTTCAACTTCTGCAACTCATTTTTCATAATTCCATATACATTCTTTTATTTCCAGCATTTTGTTCTTCTTTCCTTCATTGTCAAGCATCTAGTCTAGTTGTTTGCTTTGATTAGAATGCGTAGTGGTTTTATTAAGTCCTAGAGTAGGTTTTTATACATCCAAAAACTAGATAGCAGAACCTGAGTGTAGCATGAGTGAATATTAAGTGTACAAAGATGAGGGACCAAAATGGGGTCTTAAGTTGCCACTTTTTTTCTGAAATCAGGAAACATTGATGTTGGATGAGAAATTGAAGATAGCTGCACTCAAAATTTGAAGATGGAATGAAAACAATAGTTGTAGTGCTCTGAATCTAGTTTCTAAACTACTAATTTTTTCCAAAAATGGTTGAGATTAAGGGGTTCAGAAAGGGGGAGCACACAAATTGGTCCTATTTTTCTCAAAAAAACATAACATAGTGTCTGGTGTGCTTCCCCTAAAATCTTAACTTTTTTTTAGTATTTCAATAATAGTTCTAGTGAGAAATTAGGTAACACCATTTAGTTTATCCCTGATTTTTCTGATAATTTTTTAATGAATAATTGATTTTTTAGTAATTTTTAAAGTGGACACATCCTAAAAAATAGAAATTTGAGCGTGCTCCCCCTTCAAATGTTTGAAAACTAATCAAAAATCAAAATTTTTTTTGAATTCGTGTAGAATGGAGTCTAGTTTCTAAAAATATAACTTATTTCAATTTTTGAGAACAGTTAAAAAAAGTCAAAATTACTAGACACTGGTTTTTGACAAAAAATGGACACACTTACAAAAGAAATTCAAGATGAAACACTAAACGTACTCAAAATGTGGAAAAAATTATATGTTTAGATAGCTAACAAAGAGCTTAAGATTATGGTGGTATTTTTTTTGAGTTTTCATTGAAAAAAGTGCCATCCTGATGGGGAGCATGCTCCAGATTATCTCTAGATTTTGCTAAAAACTGATAAAAACATGTCAAACAAAGTTGACAATAACTTGAGCGCATTATAACGCACTCACGTTATGATGAGCATAACTAGAAATACACATGCCAATTGCATTTGTTTGAAAGTTTCTAAAGCCTTTTCAACAAATCCATTTTCTGCATATCTTGCAATCATTGCATTTCATTATAGAACATCTCTTTGAGGTGTTACGTCATACAATTGACATGCCTTGTCTATGCTTCCACACTTTACATACATGTCTACAAGAGCAGTTACACTTCCTATCATCTCTCTCACTCTATTTCTCTCCCCTCTCTATGTCCTACCCTTTCTCTGAGTCTTTGCTTCCCTCCCCTCTCTACCTCCCACCTTCTCTCTCACTCTCTTCTTCCCTCCCCTATCTACCTTCTACCCTCTCTCTCACTCTCTACTTCCCTCTCCTATCTACCTCCCACCCTCTTTCTAAGTCTTTGCTTCCCTCATCTCTCTACCTCCTACCTTCTCTCTCACTCTCTTCTCCCCCCTCCCTCTCTACCTCTTACCCTCTCTCTCACTTTCTACTTCCCTCCCCTGTCTACCTCCTACCCTCTCTCTCAATCTCTGCTTCCCTCCCAGGTGTCTATCTCCTACCCTTTCTCTCTTCTTCCTTCCCCTGTCTACCTCCTACGGTCCTCTTCCACTCTTTACTCCCCTCCTGTCTCTACCTCCTATATTCTCTCTTACTCTCTACTTCCCTCCCCTCTTTACCTCTCCTCCTCATTCTTCCCATCCAATGAAATTTCATAAATTATCTTGTTTTTATTTCATCATCCCAGTTTATATCCTCATCCATCTTTACATGTCCTAATTTTTCTTGTTTCCATGCTCTTTTTCAAGAAGGGAGAGCGAGAGGGGAGTAAAGAGAGAGATGATGGAGATAGAGGGGAGAGAAAGGTGAGAGATACTTGGTGATAGGGAGAGAGAGAGATAGAGAGTCCTAGTTTTCTTGTTTTGGAGAGAGAGAGAGGGTGGGTTAGGTTTATGAGTTTAGGGTTTCTTAAGTTTAGGGTTTAGGGGAATTATTTAGGGTTTAGGGGTTTAGGGCTGCTCAAGTTTATGGTTTATGGTTTTAAGGGTTAGGATTTAGGGGCATTATTTAGGGTTTTGGGGTTTTGGGAGAGAGAGAGGTTTAGAGTTGCTCAGGATTAGGGTCATTATTTAGGGTTTATGAGCTTAGGGTTGCTTAGACCTTTAGGGGCATTATTTATGGTTTATGAGTTTAGGGTTGCTCAAGTTTAGGGTTTAGGGTTTAGGGTTAGGGTTTAGGGGAATTATTTAGGGTTTAAGGGTTTACAATTGCTCAAGTTTATGGTTTAGGGTTTAGGGGTTAGGGTTTAGAGAGAGAGAGAGTGAAGGGATCGATAGATATTGGGAGAGATAGGGAGATAGAGGTATAGAGTTGCTTCCAAGGTTTATGGTTTAGAGGTTTGGGGTTTAGGGAACTACTAAGTTTTAGGGTTTAGGGGTTAGGGGTTAGGGTTTAGGGGCATTATTTAGGGTAACTTAAGGTTTAAGTTTTAGGGGTTAGGGGTTAAGGTTTAGAGGTTTAGGTTAGGGTTTAGAGAGAGAGGACCAATAGGGAGATGTAGACCAATGGGAGACATAGGGAGATAGAGGGTGAGGGACATGGCCAGAGACATAGGAAGAGAGATTGAGAGGTAGAGGGATTACAGAGACAAGGAGATAGGGTTTATGGTTGATCAGATTTGGGGTTGGTCGGGTTTAGGGTTTAGCCTAGTTAGGAGTTTAGAGAGGGAGAGATATGGAGATAGAGGGTGAGGGACATGGCCAAAGACATAGCCAGAGAGATTAAGAGGTAGAGAGATGATAGAGACAAGGAGATAGGGGTTTAGGGTTGATCGGGTTTAGAGTTTAGGGGTTAGGAGTTTAGAGAGGGAGAGATAGGGAGATAGAGGGTGATGGACATGGCCAAAGACAGGTAGAGAGATTGGGAGGTAGAGAGATGATAGAGACAAGGAGATAAGGGTTTAGGGTTGATCAGGTTTAGGGTTTATGGTTGGTATATATGATGTATATAATGGTTTAAACAACAAACATATTGGCACTTATCATGATCTAATGGCTCTTGTGGTTGGTAGAGGGTAGAATGACACCTGTGACTAGCTAGGTGTATAATGATGTTTGTGATTGATAGGTAGGTGCTACTAAGGAGCATATTGGCACATACGTTATACAAAATGGTGCAAATGATTAATAGATTGGCACTATGATCTTTTAATGGCTCCTGGTGAGGTATTTGTTTGATTTTGATTATTTTTGGGATCATTTGAGATGGAGCTTAGATTGATTTGGGATGGAGTTGGGATGAAATGGATTTGTTTAGGGATGATGAGAGGTGAAAAGGACTAGATTAGGAATGATTTGGGAATTATTAGAATGGTTTTAGGGATGGTTTTGAAGTGGTTTAGTGCTGATTAGGGAATGATTAGAATGATTTAGGAATAGTTTAGGGATGGTATTTGAGATGAAATCTAGGTTGATTTGAAAATGATTAGGGATTCAAAGTTAAATTGAATTGGATGTGATTTGGGATGGTGTGAAGTGGTTTAGGGCTGATTAGAAGTGGTTTAGGAATGATTAGAGATGAAATTGAATGGATTAGCGATGATTTGGGATGGTGTGATAGGGGAATTATTTAGGCTTTAGGGGTTTAGGGTCTAGGGGTTAGGGTTTAGGGTTTACGAGTTTGGGGTTTAGGGTTGCTTGAGTTTAGGGTTTAGGGTTTAGGGGTTAGGGGTTAGGGGTTATGGTTTAGAGGTTTAGGTTTATGGTTTAGGTAGAGGGGAGAGTAGGGATCCATATCTCTCTGGACATATGGATCCCTATCTCTTAATCTATCCCTCGCTACCTCTCTCTTCACTCCTCTTTATCTCTCTCCCCATCCCTCTACCTCTTGAAATCTCTCTCCCTATGTCTCTAGACATCTCTTGATCTTTTTCCCTATCGAGCTATCTATCCTCATAACCCCGTCTCTTAATATACCCCTCTACCTCTCTCTCTGTATTTCCTTATCTATCTCTCCCTTTCTAGATCTATCTCCCTATATCTCCCCTCTCTATATATATGTATCTCTATCTTTCTCCCTCTATAGACCCCTTTCTCTATCTCAATCCCCATCTCTCCCTCTCCCCGTCTCTATCTCACCTATCCTCTCTATCTCCATGTCCCTCTCTATCTCTCCATGTCTCCCGATCCCTCTCTATATATAGGATAGAAAAATAATAAGAGAGAGACTCTCCCATGTTACAAGGTTATCTATAGTAAAAAAGCATGTGGGATCCATGTTTCAAACCCCACATGACTGTTATTCCTTCTTTTCATGAGTATATCAGACAAAAGAACGCTTTTCATGTTGTTTGACTGATTGAGAATCATTTTTATATGAATCCACCACCTTTTTTTGTTTTTTCAACGTAGAAGAAGTGATTTTTCATATTTTTGGAGAAAATTTGATTATTTAAACTGAAAGTTTCATGTTTCATGTGTGATTTTGTTTCAAAGCTAATTACCATTGATATATAGAATGAATTTGATGATATATGTTTGTTTTTTCCATAAATTTTACTAATCCTATTCTAGAAGTATATAGAATTCATAATCAAACTTGCAAAAAACAAGAATTTGAGGATTTTGAAGCCATCTTTTGGAGAATTGGTCAACTACAATATCAAATTCTAAGGTATGTTCAATTTAAATGTCCATTTTAATTCACATATATATGTTCTTATGTTCTTGATGTCTTTAAATGTCCTTATGTCTTTATGTTTTTTATGTTTTTTATGTTCTAAGATATATATGTGTCTAGGTATATCAGTTAGTTCAGTCAAAGAGACTCCAAATTCCTCATGTTTCCACCTTGTTTCAGGCCTTCATGCCTTCATTTCACCTATTTTTAGCTATACAAGAGAAAAAGATTATCAAATACTTCATAAAATAATTTTAGTGAACAATTGTTTGTTATACTCATATTCGAGTGTTTACATGGAGCTAAAATTGATTTTGGAAGACTTAATTTTTTCCCTAGGATGATATAGGAGGATTTATTCCTTAATACATGCATAATTCAATTCATTTAATAGAACCATGCATGAAATGATAGTTTTCTTACAAAAATGGAGGAAATGAGCACCACAACCTATTTGACAAATTGTTACAACTCACTTTGATACCACTCAATCCATAAAAAATATGATGGAGATTATGTATTTACTTCATCAACATAACAAAATTTTAGAGAAGAGAGTTAAATACAAATATGTATGGACATACAAGCATCATGACACAAGATGATACAAAGGGAGTTACAAGGAGATAAAACACTAAAAAGGAGGTTTTCATGACTGTAGGACAGTCACAAGTCTATATAATAGTCCACTATCATAGTCATGACGATCATGAAGTTGTTTTTAATTTATGCATTACTTAAGATGTCTTTAATCTTTTGTTATGAGTATCCAGAAGGTTATCTTCAATGGTTAATGTTCTTTTGACTATCACAAAGTTTTTGGACTAGTTTAAGACTATTAGGATAGTCAACTTATGTTGATTGCAGTCCCCTTCAATGGCATTCATTTTGTCATCCTTCAAAATCACCTGGACATACAACTCATATATGTAAAAAATTAACCATACAATTCATGATTTCCGAACCTAAAATAGTGATTTAATACTCACATAAGAGTCTAAACAATGGCCTTCAAGGGAAAAGACAATCAAGAGCACTCAAAGTGATGTTCTTAAGAGTTGATAGGGTCAAAGGGAGGCTTAGTATTAGAGATATACCTTTACATAGCATGATCTCTCAACACCTTATGGTCTCCACAAACTCTTGCAACAAAAAAGTTTCACAAAAAATTTGATTTGTACAAAGTTTCACAAACTTGTGTTCTAGATTGAGTATGTTAAAGTCATGTAATAAGTCCTAGAGTCATTTAAAGGGGTCAAGTAGTTAAGTATTCATAATATTGCTTATGTAAACTTCATGTTTTGATCATTTTAGAAGAAAACCAATGATCCTATCACCAAAAAGTTGGTTGAATCAGTTGTAGATAGTTTGGAATTGATGTATTAAGACTCCCATTGGTGAAACAAGGTGGGACATGAATTTGGAAGAAGAATTAATGACTAAAACTCTAATTTTCTGCTGGAAAACTTGTTTTCTTCTGTATTCTCTCTGTTTCAGACCATACTGCTCCCTTGTACGGTACTGTCAAGATTGGAAATGCATTTGATGTGATAGAGCATTGTGTTACCTTTCATTTGTATCAAATTTGAGAGGATTTCATAGGGTTTTGAGGGAGATTTAATCGTTGTTCTGAAAATTGCCTAGTTAACAGTCAAAATAGGGTTTTGAGGGCAGAAATGGGAAAATAGGGCATTCCACCCTCTGTGGTCACTGTTATTAGGTGGAATGACCCCCATTAGACATGTTATAGGTTACTTTTATGTTTCCAATGCAGAGAATGTGGTTGGTAGGGTTTTAGGAGCATGCTCTTGTATGATTTGAAGTGTTTTCATGATGAAATGAAGGAACCAAAGTAGGGTTTTGACAAAATATTGATGGGACTAGTCTTGTGATGATTTCTTAAGTTTGTGCAGGGTATTTGAAAGGTGTTGGATGCATTGATTTGGTCTGAGAAGTCCAGATTATATGATTTTCAATAAACCCTTGGTAATTGCATTAAAAAGTGAGGGTTTCCTTATTTGCCTTGTAAATGATCATGCCACTTGAATTTGATTATGGTTTTGGATGTTTTGGGACCTATCAAAACACTATTTTGGGGTGTTGGGGTTTAGCTTGATGTTTTGAGAGTAGTTTCTTTGTAAAAGTGGCCTAGTAGGCCTAGTCCAAAGAAGGTCTGTCATAGGATTTGAAGCCTTTTGTCCAAAACAACCTATACCTATCTTCAGATATGTTGTCAAACTTGATAATGGGTACTCTAAACTAGTTTTGTTTCATTGGTATCATGTCCATGGTGAGAGTTAAGGCCTGACATACCCTTAAGTAGGGCTACTAGAATATCTAGGCTTGGGTAGACTTGTGGTCAAGAAGGAATCTCAGTGACTTGAGAGTGATTTAGGTGTGTTTGGTTAGTATATTTAATCTTTTTAGATGCCTCTTCAAGTCCATATGAAGGTTTGAACCCTTGAGTGTTAGTTGGTGACTTGGAGACTTAGTTCATTGAAGGGTTATAGTGAGAGTTTGTGAAGCCAATCTAGAATACAAGTTTGTGGTACGTTGTACAAATCAAATTGTTGCCACCTTGCAATGCATCAGAAACATTCACCTACATACCAAACCATCCAACTAGTCCAACCACATTTTTGGAGGATATGACCATTGGATTTGTTTTAAAATGGAAAAAACATGTAATTTGCATAAGCAATATTATGACACTTGACAAAACTTAACTACTTGACCCCCCTAAAGGAATCTAAGACATACAAATGGTCTTTTATAGACCTTATTACATCAAAATAGGATTCCACACATGGAAAGAAACATTTGAACTCATTTACATTGCATTTTCCATAATTGGCCTTAAGGGACTAGGTGCTCCTGCACCATTTATGATTTTGTATGTTCAAGTGTATACTACATGACTTTGTATGTTAAAAATAGGATTATAAATTTTTTTATTATCATTGTCTTATTCTACATGCTTGTAGAAATCATCATCATGCCAAGGAAACGAGAAAAGACTCTAACACCAGAAGAGCGAGAAGTTGAGAATGAGAGGAAAAGAGAAAGAATGAGGTGAATTTAGGAAAGTAGGAAATTGTCAACCATACAAGAAGACATTCCACCATTGCCAATTGAAGAGGAACGTGACACGTCTAATGAAGCTAAGAGAGAGATGGAATTGGTGGTACAAATGGAACGAATGCAAAACCTCCATGCAATGAGGAAAGTGAATCTCCAAGTTGGAGGCACTCCATCGTCCACAGGTCAAGTTGAAGGAACACCATCATTAGCTTCTCGAATTGGAGACACTCTATCTTTCACAGGTGAAGTAGAAGGTGCATCTGCATTTTCTTCTCAAGTTGGTGACATGCCATCATTCACACCTCAAGTTGAAGGTACATCATTTTCAACCTTTTCACCTCCAATCGAAGGTACGTCATCTATCCCATCTCAAGTAAATATTGAAGAAATTCCTAATGTTCAATCTACTTTACCAAATAAAACACCTCTTAGAATTTTGCATAGGAGGCCTAAGTTTCTAATTGATATTGATGAGAATGTATTGGAGCCCATGCAGGATAAGATTCCCATGTGCACTTGCTAAAGATATGCAAATAAGATATGGAAATTATTCTTTGAGAATTTAAATGAAATTGGAAGATGTCAACTCTTTGTTGAACTGATGAGAAATCAGAAATTTAGGCCCACTATGAAGATTCTTGGCCTAAGAACATCGAATGCGTCAAGTGAAAATCAATTGTCAAGAATCTAATGAGTGCATATGAGAGTGTGGGTTCCACCTCACGCACCAAGGATAGTAATGTCACACGATGTGTCATTACATTGACAATTGTAAGCCAACAAACAAAAAAACTCACCTCATTAGAAAGACAAGTCAAGCATTGAAAATAAATAGAAAAACTCTAATGAGAGTCATTGGAAGACGTCAAAGAGTTGAGGATCCAAACACTAATGAATTATGGAAATTCTTTGGGAGACTCCCATGAAAAGACAAAGTTGTTGTCGAAGCTTGGTGATCACTAATTGAAGACTTTTGGAAGAATTACACAAGGGTATCTCTGAATCAAAGGGATGTGGTAAGAAGGAGAATCGGTAGTCAAAACCGTGAGCCACATCCAAAGCATTTTTGGATATGACTCAAACACAGTTTTTTGGTAAATTTCTAGAGAAGTATCCTCAAATTAAAATTTCTCAAAGATATTTTGAAATGCTAAAATATTTCTTTGTCAAAATAAATCACACATGCACTACTTGTTGTTGTAGATTACATATTGAATTTTTTAACCATTTTAATGTTTATCAGTCTATATGTTTAGATTTGCATACTAACAATGTTTTGCAGGATTGTGGCATACGTGCCCCACCAACTACCTCAAGAGACTTCATATCAATGATTTTATGTGATAGAGAGGAAGGTTAATTATTCTACCGGAAATTATGCTTGGATGGCACATGTTAGCATTGCGGTGGCTTGCAATGTATGCCAATATGTGAACATATGGAAAGAACACATGCAGTTGGAAATGAACTAGTAGAGTTCAACAAGTATAAAATAGTGGCATACAATACAAGAGATGGTAAAGAAGTAAAAAGGTGTGAATATGTTATTCAGAAGATTCTAGTGTATCAGTTTATGCTTATATTTTGTGACAACATAGTGTATGAGTATGTAAGACATGCTCATAGAGCTCGATGGTTGGACTTACAATTCAAGTTATGCAAGGACACATTTCCAATTGGTAGCATTGTTTCAGTCATCAACTTTGTAGAGAACTACAGTCTACAACCATAGTGTGAGGTGCAATCCCAATATTATAACTCAACACAGGTTTCTATATTTGTGCACATGGCATTCATTCATGCGAATGATAGTATAGAGGATGACAAAAATATCATAAGGGAGTATCATTTTTATATAAGCAATGATCACACGCATTCCACGGAGTTCATGCAAGGTTATTTTCAGGCGTTCTACAATGATCTGGCTAGAAGGGGCATATCATTCAGTCAACATATCATATGGTCGGATAATTGTGCATCACAATTCAAGAACTCACAAAATTTCTATTGGTTGAGCAGGAGGCATAATATTACAGGTGTTCAGCATATGTGGAACTTTTGTGAGCCTGGGCATGGAAAGGGGGAGCATGATGGTGTAGGAGCGTGTATCAAAAGAGCCATAACACGAGAACAAGTAAAGTATAAAGACAATGGAAAGATGATAGATGCAAAATCAATCGTCGAGTGGTGTAATGCTTCGATGGGTCCAGCTAATGAAGGTAAGTCTTTAGTTCATAGATTTTTTTGGTTGATAGATGATACTAACATTGTACCATATGAGGATTGTTGTATACTGACAGGATCAAGTGAGCTACACTCTATCAGAAGCTCAATTGCAAGTTCATGGAGTATACATACATGGAAGATGGTATGCCTTTGTTCTCCATGTACAATTCAAGCTTGGAATGAGTGCGAGTCAATGAAGTGGGTTGATGAACAAAAGTTTAGTTATCTTTGCCCACTTGACACGCATTGACCCCCGACGACATTGGAATTGATAGAGATGGAATCGTCAGTTGACTTTGACCACATATCAGATCTAGTTCAACTAGGTAATATATCTACTTGCATAGTTAAATTTGAAATTCCTAATGTTATCTTAAACTTTGTAGTATTTTTGTAATGTTGACTAATTTCATCTAATTTGCTGCACATATAATTGTTGGGCATGTTTATGCAATTATTGCAGATGAAGATAATGAAGAGGGAACATATTATTACTTGTGTTGTTGTGTTGAGGCTAAAAAGAAATTGGAGGTGCCAGTTACAGATGGAGAAAACATCGAATACCCTACAGACTTAGTGGTTGTTACTGGAACATGGCTTAGAAGGTACCCACATAAAAGTGTTAATGTTTGGTTGTTTGAGGACTTTGACATGCATCGGAAGATTCTTCATTACTCCAACCTATCGTGGCAACCAATGTTCATTTGATACAATATCGAGGTAGACCTTTGAACAAGACCTTGTGGAACGTGTATGACTTTGACCATGAGGCAATACTTGACACAATAAAGAGTAGAGAAGACCCAGATGGTTCGTTGGATTAATTTGTAAGTATGCATAAAACTTTCCTAGATGGTTACTTGTACTTTGTTTTGTATATAAATAGTAGTATGAATTGCTTCCCTCTAGTATATTTATGTTTAGTCAATTTTACTTTTTGATGCTTCTCACAGGAGGTCACAACTCCAGTCTATCCAACTATGGAAAAAGAAGCTCGAGAAAAGATGATGGAGAGTGATCATCAGATGGCGGTAAGTGATTGATTACATAAGTGATGTTATATATTTCATGTAAATTTTGTTATAGTAATGTGCATATTGTTTGATTGTATTAATAGGTGGAGCTACATGAGCTTGAACTGTTGAAGAGGTCTACTCGATGATAGTGGTATGAACTATGGGCAGTGAAGCCCTCATGTTTCGTTTGATTTGTTTTCTATGGTATACATTTGATGTTTACATCATCATCATGTTATGCTTCATGGGGTTAGATCACAGGGTTTCGATGTTAGTTCATAACATTCAAGTTTATCATGCTACAATAGTAGGACAAAGTTGTTTATGTCATTGGTTCATGCCATTGGATCATTGGATTTGGTTGTGGTTCTTCATCATAACATGTCATGCTTTTAGGAGTTAGATTGGGTTTTGGTTCTTCCTCATGACAGGAGTTTGTTCATGTCTTCATACTTCTTTGTCCTCCATGTATTCAATGTTCTCAGTATCTTCATGTGTCAAGGATTTCTTCAAACGCATTCTTACAACATGCTTCAGTTTCATGTAGTGAAAAGGTGCTAGGAGTGACATTTTGCATTCCATAGCTCGTGGGGCCGAATGGACTTCGTCAGCACATCAGGGTGGGTGGGTAAATGCCATGGGAGGTCTTATTTCATGTGCCAAGTGTTGCAGTCATTTGGTATAGCAGGCTACCGACAAAGTCCCTTAAGCTCCCTACTGACATAGTCCCTTAAGCTCCCTAAGACAAAAAAACTACCAAACTTTGACGGGACAATTCTCAGAATTCATGGTATCTAGTAACATTCTATTTGGACCTACATGTGCATGTGGGGTCCATCGACAATAACCTCTCTCGATTTCATTCAACTCCTATCCGTTTGACCGTGCCAGAATTAAACACATTCTTGTAAAATGCTTCAGTTTCATGAAGTGGAAAGGTGCTAGGAGTGATATTTTGCATTCCATAGCTCGTGAGGTTGAATTGGCTTTGCCAACGCATCAGGGTGGGCGGGTAAATGCTAGGGGAGGTCTCATTTCGTGTACCAAGTGTCGCAGTCGTTTGGGGCAGCAGGCTACCGACAAAGTCCCTTAAGCTCCCTAAGATGAAAAAACTACCAAACTTTGACAAGATAGTTCTCAAAATTTGTAGCAGCTGGGAACGTTTTGTTTAGACCTATAGGGGCATGTGGGGTTCACCTACAATAACCTCTCTGGGTTTCATTCAACTCCTGTCTGTTTGACCGTGCTAGAATCAAACGCATTCTTGCAAAATGCTTCAGTTTCATGCAATGGAAAGGTTGCCAAGTGCCATATTTTTTGTTCTGCTCATCATGGGGCTTAACAAACTTCTCCAATGCATTGGATTAGGCAGTTAAATGCTAGGGGAGGTCTCATTTTGTGTGCCAAGTGTTACAGTCATTTAGGGCAGCAGGCTACCGGCAAAGTCCTTAAGCTCCCTAAGACAAAAAAAATTGCCAAACTTTGACAGGATAGTTCTTGAAATTCATGGCAGATGGGAACATTCTATTTGGACCTACAGGTGGACGTGGGGTCTGTCTACAATAACCTCTCCTAGTTTAGTTCAACTCCTATATGTTTGACCGTGCCAGAATCAAACACATTCTTGCAAAATGCTTCAGTTTCATGCAATGGAAAGGTGCTAGGAGTGACATTTTGCATTCCATAGCTCGTGGGGCCAAATGGACTTTGCCAACGTATTGGGCTAGGTGGGTAAATGCCAGGGGAGGTCTCATTTCATGTGCCAAGCGTCGCAGTCCTTTGAGGCAGTAAGCTACCAGCAAAGTCCCTTAAGCTCTCTAAGACAAAAAAAATGCCAAACTTTGACAGGATAGTTCTCAGAATTTGTGGATCTTAGAATGTTTCGTTTGGACCTATAGGTGCACATGGGGTTCATCTACAATAACCTCTCTCAGTTTTATTCAACTCCTGTTCATTTGACCGTGCCAGAATCAAACACATTCTTGCAAAATGCTTGAGTTTCATGTAGTGGAAAGGTTGCTAGGTGCCATTCTTTTTGTTCTGCTCATCGTGGGGCCAAATGGACTGCACCAACACATTGGGGTGGGTGGGTAAATAGTAGGGAAGGTCTCGTTTCATGTGCCAAGCTTTCCAGTCGTTCTGGCCTGCAAGCTACTGAGACCTAGCACTTTTCAAGTTTGTCGGTAGCTTGCAGCCTGGAACGACTGAGACACTTGGCGTACGAAATGAGACCTCCCCTAGCATTTACCCACTCACCCCGACATGTTGGCGTAGTCTGTTTGGCCCCACAATGAGCAGAACAAAAAATATAAACTGAAACATTTTGCAAGAATGCATTTGATTTTGGCACGATCAAACGGACAGGAGTTGAACGAAACTGAGAAAGGTTGTTGTAGACAGATCCCACATGCACCTGTAGGTCCAAATGGAATGTTCCCAGCTACCATGAATTCTAAGAACTATCCCATCAAAGTTTGGTATTTTTTTGTCTTAGGGAGCTTAAGGGACTTTGCTGGTAGCCTATTGCCCTGAACGACTGCGATGCTTGGCACACAAAATGAGACCTCCCCTGGCATTTACCCCCCCACCCAATGCATTAGCAAAGTTTGTTCAGCCCCACGAGCTATGGAATGCAAAATGTCACTCCAGCACCTTTCCACTGCATGAAACTGAAGCATTTTGCAAGAATGTGTTTGATTTTGGCACGGTCAAACAGATAGGAGTTGAACGAAACCAAGAGAGGTTATTATCGATGGAACCCATGTACACCTATAGGTTCAAATGGAACATTCCCAGTTTCCATGAATTTTGAGAACTATCCCATCAAATTTTGGCAGTTTTTTCGTCTTAGGGAGCTTAAGGGACTTTGCTGGTAGCCTGTTGCCCTAAACGACTATGACGCTTGGCACACAAAATGAGACCTCCTCAAGCATTTACCCACCCACCCTAATGTGTTGGTAAAGTACATTTGGCCCCACAAGCTATGGAATGCAAAATGTCACTCCTAGCACCTTTCCACTGCATGAAACTGAAGCATTTTGCAAGAATGCGTTTGATTATGGTACGGTCAAACAGATAAGAGTTGAATGAAACTAAGAGAGGTTATTGTAGATGGACCCACATGCACCTATAGGTCCAAATAGAACATTCCCAGCTACCACAAATTCTGAGAATTATTTTGTCAAAGTTTGGCAATTTTTTCGTCTTAGGGAGCTTAAGGGACTTTGCTGGTAGCCTGCTACCCTGAACAACTGCAATGCTTGGCACACGAAACGAGCCCTCCCCTGGCATTTACCTGCCCACCCCGAGACATTGGTGAAGTCTGTTTGGCCCACAAGCTATGGGATGCAAAATGTAACTCCTAGCACCTTTCCACTGTATACATGTTGACAACTTTTGTAAAATGAACTCAAAATGACTCTATTGACCTTGCACATGGCCTAGTTTGTGAAGAAACATACCTCTAAACATCCAACAACCCCCTAGACTTGATAGGGTAGCATCTTGCATGTGTCCAAACTCTCAAAACCATAATTAGTTTCAGAAGAAACCCTCACTAACATACCAAACCCCTAAAATCCTCAATCTAGGCCAATTTGAGGAGGGTTTATTGAAACTCTACCTTCCACACACTCTCAAACTTTGCCAACACTTGGAACACTTCAAAAATGGTCTGTATGTGCTTTAGGAACCATCTCCCAGTACTTTCCAACCTTCTTTTAACAAACCCTAGCCTAAAACCACCCTTTCTTGCTTGGAAACAAGGCAAAACTTGCCTAGGACAACACCATAGTTTGGTCAAACTCCATCTCTCACTTCCCTGACTTCATGGGCATCTAAAACACATCCAAACCAAACCACTCCACTAAGTTACAGGTTCATACAACAAGTGGAATGGTCTGAAACATCCCTTTACACACTCAAACCCTTGTTTTGAGGGTTACACAAGCAGTTTTAGAAAAAAGAAGATATCTCACTCAAAACTCAATGGTTTCTCCTCAAACCAAGTGCATTTGAAAGTTACGACATACCACTACCACTTCCAATAGATTTTAGCACATGGCTAGGCCATACAGGGTCATCGTATAGCTTGGATTAGTGTTTTTGTAGAAAAAATAAAAAAAAACTAAATTTTTATATAAATTTTGTAATACAAAACTCATCTCCCTTTTCTCCTTGGGGTATGTGAGGGCTTTAATACATGTTTTAAGTAGTTTTAAATTACCTACAACTACCACAACCAACCACATGGTCATTTTCCAACTCTCCAATACATGTATACATTGCATTTTCAAAACAACCCTTAGAAACCTTTGCATTACATGACTTTTATTTGACTAAACATGACTCAACATGACTCCAAAACATAGAAAATTGGTCATATTGACCTTATTACATGTATCATGGTCTACAATGACCTTATTTGATGTAAAAAGACTCAAATTACTTTAAAACATCCTAGACTCAACCTGTCAAGACCTTCAAATGACCCAATTTTGTAAAAGACGATGTTGGTGCTCCTACACCAAAAGCCAAATTCCAAAACCTTTGAAATGGTATCTTTGGAACACATTATAGACATCCATCAAAGCATAAAGCATATAGGAATTTGTCAAATCTTGTAGTTCTAAGTACCCTTTCAGACATGTATGCAAAGTGTGGAAGCATATACTTGACGAACATGAACTGTTTAACATGATGCCTCAAAGAAATGTTATCTCATGGAATGCAATGATTGCAATATATGCACAAAATGGATTGTTTTGGACAGAAGGTTCCAAATTCATGACAGTTCACTTTGAGACTAGGATTAATTAGGCCTCCTTTACAAGGCAACTACTATGCCAATGCAAATCCACCACACCAAACCACTTGGGAACCCTAGCATGCATGGAAAAGGAACCAAATTCACTGGTTTTGGCCTTTGAAACACTTGTTAAGGCACTATTGTATGGACTGCACCCTCTTTTTTCCTAATACATGGTCATATTAGGCCATTGCATCCTCATACTCTGCTATATTCTCATTTCCTGACCTAGGGCTTATTGCGAACAATGATCCTACCTTATTCCATCCCATTCCACCAATCTAGAGTGATTAACTTGGTGGAATGGCAAAGAAATACATAGTTTTTAGCCTCAAAACCCTAGTTCGGGGTTTTATGATAGTTTCTAGAAAAAACATGATTTTCTCCCTCCAAATACAATGAAAATGCCTTAAACAAGATGCAAAATGAAAGGTCATTCACTTCCCTTCACAATGAAGGTGGTTTCAAACCATGACAATACTATACAGATGAGTAGTACATCCTGGAACAGTCCAATTTTAGGAAAAGTAGCAGAAAACTCACAATAGTTCCAATCAATCATAACTAACTTTCAACCTATTTGATCATTGGGTAACCTCCTTATTACATGATTTGTTAAGTTGACAAAGCAACTTCTTACCACTACTTGCATTATTAGACTTTTTGTTTGACAACAACATAAAACATGACTCCAAACACAAATGACATTGGTCATTTGACCTTATTACATGCAAAATGATGACACAAGACCATCAACTTGTCCTATTATGGTCCTGTGACCTTGTTATGACATGCTCCTAGCCAAGATTGGCTATGGCTAAGGTGCTCCTACACCATGAAATATGTTTTCATGGTGTTGAGTCGTCCTCCTTACCTACTGCATCACCCTTGTAGACATGTATGCAAAGTGTGGAAGCATAGACAAGGCACGTGAACTATTTGGCATGATGCCCCAAAGAAATGTCGCCTCATTGAATGTAATGATTGCAAGATATGACCAAAATGGATTTTTTGATAAGGCATTAGAAACTTTCAAGAAAATGTGATTGGCGAGTGTAAAGAAAAATTCCACAACCTTAGCCAGTATCCTCCTTGGACATCCATCAAAAGGATAAAACATATGGGAATTTTGTTAGATGTTGTAGTTGCAACTACCCTCAGAGACATGTATGCAAAGTGTGGAAGCATAGACAAGGCATGTGAACTGTTTGGCATGATGCCTCAAAGAAATGTCACCTCATGGAATACAATGATTGAAAGATATGAACAAAATGGATTTACTGATAAGCCTTTAGAAAGTTCCAAGAAAATGCAATTGGCAAGTGTAAAGCCAAATTCAAAAACCTTAGAAATGGTATGTTTGGAGTACGGTATAGACATCCATCAAAGCATAAAGGATATAGGATTTTTGTCAAATGTCATAGTTGTAAGTACCCTGCAAGACATGTATGCAACTTGTGTGGAAACATTTATAACGAACATGAACTGTTTGACATGATGCCTCAAAGAAATGTTGTCTCATGGAATGCAATGATTGCAAGATATGCACGAAATGGATTTTTCATAAGGCTTTAAAAATTCTCAAGCAAATGCACAAAAATAAATTTCAACCATTTACGCAAATTTTGGCACGTCTAAAACTAAATTGCACAACCTTAACCAACTTCCTCCTTGTCTATGCTATAATGGGATCTAGAGAACATGGTGTGGACAGCCATCAAAGCATAAATGATATAGGAATTGTGTTACATGTATTGTATTTGCAAAGCTACCCTTGTAGACATGTTTGGAAAGTATGGAAGCATAGACAAGGCACGTGAACTATTTGAAATGATGCCTCAAAGAAATGCACAGTCCCATAGAATTCAATGATTGCAAGATATGCACAAAATAGATTATTTGAAAATGATTTATAAACTTTCAAGCAAATGCAATTGGCACTTGTAAAACCAAATTCCAGTAACAATAATTGATTATCATATTAAATATTTAATATAAACTGTCATATACATAATGTCATGAACATAACATCTAGTTTATATAAAAAGCCATATAGGCGTGTCCAAACAAAGCCATACATGCAAATATACAAAAATATACATTGGATTAACATACAAAAGTATGTATACAAAGACATCTAGGCATACAAAAAATTTCCCAAAAACTAGTTTCCTATGGAATTTTAGGAAATAATTGGTGGCCCTTCTTTGACTGTGAAGATGGAGAGCCAGTCAGTGACACATCCTCTCTCTGCCGTCGAGTAGACCTCTTCAAATAAAGTTCATCCAGCTGCAACTATTAATACAAACAACTAATATGCGCATTAGTATAGAAAATGTATGAAATATATAACATCACATATGTAATTGATCACTTACCACCAACTGATGATCACTCTGCATCATCTTCTCTGTCTCTTCATCCATAGTTGGATGGACTGGAGTTGTGACCTCCTGTGAGAAGCATCAAGAAGCAAAATTGACTAAACATAAATATCATTTATGTACATCAAATGACATGAGATAAAACAAGAATTACAAAATTATGATATTTTCATGTTATTGGCTTAGACCTTAGTTAAAGGATTTGCAAACATCATGGCTGCATCAATGCCTATTTGCGCTGAATCACAAAGATGAGGAGGAGTCTCCACTGTATTCAACATCTGAAAATCAAGTTCAAGATTATTCAAACAAAATAAATACATAACATTATTTTAAAAATGCATAATGATTATAAATGGTTAAATTTACCTCTGAAAAAGTGGTGGTTTGGCATCCAAGGGACCAAGGAAACCGTGGAGGTGCTGGTGACTATTGAAATAATCAAATTGTCACAAAATAATTACCATTAACATATCTACAATAATTACGAATATGTGATAAATTACATACCTGTTGACTTGACCTCCTCTCATAACCCGCCAATGGACAGCTAACGGAGGCAGGATGAAGACTCTGACCCTAGAATTTCATTGTGCAAACAATTACATACATTATTTTTGACTTATAATATAGATAATCATATAAAATTAATTACAAATTTCAAACAACAATATACTAAATCAAGATGAAACTTGTAACAAATTACCTAAGAGTCAATACCAAATGTATGCTGTAAGAGATCGTCACTGAGAACAAGATCATCCAATATGTCCTACCCCTGTGTCGTATCATGCTACACCTGTGTCGCAGTATGCTGCCCCTCTGTCATAGAGTCCTATTGTGCTTCCTGCGTACCATAATCACATAGGTTCCCACATGTATAGCACAAATGTGGGGACACATGATGCCTACTACTCTCACCCTCATCGCCCTGGGTAAAATCATCCTCATGCTGTGATAGAGTTTAGGTGAGAGTAGTCAGTGAATGTAAAGTCTCTAGCTCAACACTCTCCTTCAAAGCAAAAGGGAGTGACCTACATTCTGGCCTTGCTCAGGGTATAGGCACATGTTGTTCATCTTGCTGAGCCCCAGGCCTATCTTAGGCAGAGCCACCACCTCTACCCTAGAACTCACAAATGTCAAAATAATTCAAAATCTTGTTGAGGACGAACTCGCAATAGAATTTCCTTTAAAAAATATTGTGGTACCTCATCATTGTTGCATGGCCACTCATCGAAGACCATGTACCATCTATCCCAAAAGTTTTAGGATATATCATCATTCCTACACCAATGTATAAGAAACCATTTGCAACTTTCCTCTAATGTTTGGCCGGTTTTGGGATTAATAAATTGTGCACATAATTGAGATTTTGTAATTTTTTCCTTCTTGACTTGTTCATATGGCAACCTGTCGGCATAATATTGCCGACTCCTCTCCCTATAGTCTTGGAATTTGGTGATTTGTTTCGTCACCAAATCCATGTGGGAAATAATCCCCTGTAGTGATTTTGCAAGTGCCCTCCTATGCTCAGTGGTTCCACTTGGATTGTTTAGGGTTTGAATAATAGTTTCAAGATGTTTTTTATTTTCTTCTATTATCCCTAGGTAATGTTCTTGATCATCCCTTTCATGAAAAGGAGGTGAAGGTGGGTTTTGAGGGTTTGGAGGGTTTAGAGGGTTTTGGGGGTTGTTTTCACCCTCCTCAACTAGATTTAGGTTTTCTGCTTATCCAATAACTAGAAATACAATATAATAATAAATCAAATATTGCAAAACTAAAAAATTGTTCTAAAACTAACAAAATCAGACAAACCCTACCTTCTTCCTATGCTAGAGCCTCCAAATTTGCAAGACGATGTCTTTGGCAGTGAGGTGGCATTGTGAATTTCTTGTTTTCTTAGGTGCACTTGATTCAATGTCCTCTTTTCAATGTGATTGCATTTTTGCTTTGTTTCTTTGCTACTGTGAAGAGAAAACCCACGTGGTGAATGAGTAGAAAGTGTTTTTTTTACTTTTATTAAAAGAAAAACACGAGCGCATTATAACGTGCTCATATTTTGTTTTAATTTTAGAGATGGTGGTGACTTTTTGGTTCCCCATCTCCTTGCATTTACCTTGAAGAACTCCCTTAATTGGAGATATTCAATTAAAGAGTAATTTTTCCTACACTACATTTTGGTCAACCTAACATGTTTCAAACATTTGCACTTACCTTTTTTCTTTGTTGTGGTTCATCATCTCTCTTTGGTGAACCCGCTGTCCTAAAATAAAACAAACAATTCTTCTTTTTCATCACTTAGCACTATGTGTTGTGAATCCTGAACATAGTTTATGAGCTTCATGACACAGTCTTCAAATTCTCTATACATTGTGTAGGAGTCTAAGAAGTCATCCAATGGAATTTTCCATGAATTCTACCACACCTATTATCTCTACTCCTGATTCTACTCATTTCTCTTCTAAACAAGTTAACACCTATATTTCTTCTCTTACTTCTAGAACAATGTCGATGACTACTTTTCATGATGTGGAGCAAGCCTTCGATCATGAGGCAACCATTACTTATGTTCCACAAGAAAGAATTAATGATTTAGATCACCACTTGGTTGATTATCAAAACTTTCTAAGTCATGAGGACATATCTCATTATGTTGTCCCTCTGGTCGACACTCTTCGCGTTATGTTAACTAATCATCCTCAGGGTATCACTTTCCTTCGTGGGATTGCTCACATAGTGCATAGTGGTACTCCTCCTTTGGCAAGCTATGTTATGGGTGCTCAAGACTCTCAGTCCAATATTCTTGGCAATTAGCTCTCTCTTCCTCTACCTATTATAGGTGTTTAGACTTTCACTTCTCTTCAGATGGCTTCTAGTTCTGCTCAATCTGGTAGCGCAAGATTTGGCTTGTTTGTTGGTGTGATGAGTCCTAGTAATCAATATGGGTTCATTCCACCCTCGAGGCCCTTACAGTTTTCTTTTCCTCCCAATTCCTCCCGAGTTTCACAATTGCTTTCACAACCTCTTTCTTCCGCTCTGTTGTGCCTCACACACACACCCCATTTTTGGCTAAGGAAAAATGAGGACCCCCCTTTTCTGTCTTGTTTTCCATTTGTCTTTTCTTTTGTTTTCCTTTGTTATAGTTCTTCTCCTTTCACCTTTGTTATTTTTGGGTTGTTGGGGTTTATCATTTTGGCATGATAGTAGAAGCATCTCTGATGGCCTGACTCCTTGCCTTTGTTTTCTTTCACTTGTATTGGTGCCCTTTCGACCTGTCGGGGTTGATCATTCTTGCATGATCATAAAAGCATCCCCGACATCCCAATCTTGTGTCACACCTCAAATTTTGACTATGTTTTACTTTTTACTTGTATGTATTATAGTAGATAATTTTGCATGGATTAATGATTTGATGTTTAGTGGAAATATCAGGATAAATCAATTGATGATTTCATGAGTTTGAGTTTATATGTTTAGAATTTGGACATGTGAATATTTGATGATAAGATTATTTATTCATCTGGTTTATGGATTTACTAACGATGCAATAATCCAGTTGGTGAATGTAAGTTGTAACCAGGAAATAGGTTTACCACCCTTTGAGAAAAAAGATGGAGAGCATCATCAGAGAGAAGTGAATAGACGTTAAAAATAGGTTGTTGCCATCTTAGTCTTGTTCGTACATAGTTTAGTGAAACCTCATCGAGTCTGGTAAGTTGTTCTCAACCTTTTTTGGCCTAAGTTGGTTTTAAATTGTCAGTCATCAATTTGTCATCAAGAATCTAATAGTATAGGTTTTTGTCAAGAATTAAGTCAGGAAAGTATGACCATCAACAAGGATGGTCGATAGTCGTTATTTCTTGTGTGTTATGAATATAGTTTATATTCAAGAGGGAATATATATGTTAGTGGTTAACTATCTCATTTTTGGTAATTTTTGGTTGAAATTCCATTATGGTATCCTATCAAGTTATTTATATTTGACTATTTTGCTAAAAACGCGAGATAGAGAGGGAGGAATACCTTGACCCCATTCTCGTATCTTGACGAGCATTTAAAAACAACATAAGTATATGTTGTGTATACTTTCTTTACAATGTTATATATTTGTATATATATATTAAATGTGTTATTTAAGTGAGACCTTTTGTGTTGAGGTCAATAAACTTCTTTATGAAAGTGGTAAAGATTCCATGGTATGCAAGTTACATTTTAAGTATGTGGTTGTTTGACCCCCTTTTACTCTCTAACTGTTTTGGAGAGTGGAGACTTTTTTGACCTATTATTGGAGTGGTCTTTTATGACCATCACCTCCATTTATTTGCATGCCTTCATGGAAATTTAATAGGCATTGTTATAGGAGTTGAGGATGTAGTTAATAGAGGGCAATTTCTATTTATCACTGTGGGAGATTTCTCTCTAGACAGGGAGAGACACAAAAGAACTTAGCTTGAAGCTTTCTGTGAGGAATGTCGATGGGAAAAAGGTTTTGAACTCATCGCAGATAGAAGGAAAGAAGTTATCGAAGAGTCAAAGAGATCTTTGCTTACTCCTTCGAACCCACAAGTTCTTTCTCTTCTAGAAAATGTTATCATATAAGTTTATAATCTTATGTATATATTTGGTTGATAAAGCTTAGAATAGTACTGTGTTTTTGAAGCTGATAAAGATTAGAATAGTACTGTATTTTTTAAAGCCAATAAAGCTTAGAATAGTTCTATGTTTTTTGAAGTTGATAAAGCTTAAAATAGCATTGTATTTGAGAAGCTGTTAAAGCTTATAATATCACTATGATTGAGAAGCCGATAAGTTTAGTAAATCACTATGTATATAAGATTGTTAAGCTTATCTAAATGTTTTTGTGTCAAGTATGAGGCCGAAAGATTAGAATATTACAGTGAGAATATAAGCCTGAATAGCCTTTAAACTCTGTATATTTTGGTTAAGACCAGTTAGAGCTAAATACTTAGTGATAGGCGTATCATTCTTTTATATCAAAAACTATGTTCTTTGTTTTTCTTCAATGACTTTAAGGTTGAGATCTCTGTGGATCTTCTATGATAAACTTGTGCAAACCAAATGGTCATTAACTGTACTAGGTCAAAAGGCTAATGAACTCAGTTAGTATGCTACTGATTTTATATAGTGAACTTTTGCAGTTTGAGAAGACATGTAGAACTAAACATTAGAATGTTTTAATGTAAGCAATGATGCTAAGGACAGATAAGCTTGTTGTGCTTCAAATTCATAGAGTGTTTGTATAGTAACTTGACAATAGATAGACTCAGAGATATCTGAGAGTTCTGGTCTATCTTAGATACCTTTTTCCTTTATTTGTACTCTAGATATCAAAGGACGACATATGTTGTTTTATTGCTACCAAATTTGTTGAATCTATCTTTAGATTTCAAAATTGAACCTCTCGAGATCATTGTTTTAAGTCTTAGAAGTCAAGACTAGAAGTTTTGATAAAGATGTTTCTTTTATCTCTTTAACTCATTTATGTTTTATTGTTTTCAATCCAAGACTTCGTGAAAGGTTTTCCCTTATTCTAAAGTGTATAGAAATGATTTAGATATCATTAGAAATACCCCAATATATATATTTATATATATTAACATATATTCTTTCTTCAACCAGATCATGTATTTCTACCATGCAAGGATGATGTGCTATAGTTCTTAACCTTTCTATATCTAAAATCGGTGGACACAAGGAGACTATTAGGTCAAAGACATCACTTTATTATCTTTTTAGAATTAAAATCTATTTATATTGAAAGATTGAACTTAGCCAAGAGTACTTATGATTTTGTTAGTTTTTGTTAAGGCCTTACATGGAAGAGGATAAACCTTGTGTATTATGTTTTACGCCATATGAGAAAAGGTGAATTTGATCAATGACCAAGTAGTCAAGATTAGACGAGTAGTTTCTTATTCATGCTATATTATGGATTTAACTTATTAATTTTTGGAAGAAAAGGGGTATTTTGATATTTCAAAGTATTAGATTAGGGGGGTTAAAAACCCTAGATTCTACCCTGAAGAGTTTAGAAAACTTTAACTCTTAAGTCAATTATGATATTGATTTAGTCTATTGTATATTTTGGTTGACAGTCAGAAGGTTGAGAAACCATAGATCAAGACAATATAAAGAGACTAAGAAGCACATTGTTAATCTTAAAACAATTTCTTGTTAGAGTCAAAACTAGTTATATAAACTAAGTATGGTTATTATTGAGTCAGTGAGTAAAATGATGGGAAGTCATAGACTCTGATAATTGCATATATGCAATGAGGGACTCTTTGAAAAGATAAAATTACCTAAAGTTCAATATTGTATGTGTATCATAGATAAGGAATAATTCTAAAGTCAGAATGACTAGGATTTGAGTATAGTACAGACAGTTAATGTCTAGAGATACTAAGTGATGAAACTCAAGCTGGAGGATGAGGTAGTTTCCAAGTCAAGTTAGAGGTGTGTGAACACACGATTACATTTATTGCAAACATCTATTTATATAGAAACTTTGGACAAAGTGATGCATTTGTCTCTGCATGCATTAGTTGGTTCACCATGTCTAGAATTGTGTGACTTGTCAGATTGATCATAGTTAGCTAGAAGACTATCTAGAGTTGTATGGTTGATTGAGTTACATAGGACATAACACTAGGAATCAGATGGAAAATCTATTGGTTCCTTATTTATATACTCTTAGTGAAGGGTAGGGCCACTTCTAGAAAGGAAGGTGACTAGGGGACCACTAGTTTGTGGTTGGAGGTAAAGCACGTGGATGATGCTCTCCCTCTGTAGCAGAAGACTCACCCAGACTTGTGAGATAGATATCAAGATTCAAGATGCAGTATTATTTTTATTTAAGATTATTCTTATTTCCAAGTGCAAACATATTTGTAAATGTAAAGTGAAATGTTTTCACTATGATTTATCTTTGAATATATTGTATTTCAAGGTTGAAAAATATTTAGAAAAGATATGCTTTGTATTTCCTTGTAATTATACAAATTATATATATATATATATAAAACATTCACTCATGTTTATCATGTTCTTTACTTTCTTAGTAATTGTGTGTGTAATTCCAAGTAATACGAGATGACATGTTACATATGGTATCATAGCGACTGGGTTCAACACATGGACCCAGGTGCTCACTATGAGAAAACTTGTCAACATTTAGTAGATTAGCTAATGTTTGAAATTGGTTTTATGAAAGAATGGCATGGAGGAGAACCAAGAAAACCACCAGAAATTTTGTTCCCTGGCATTTACCTAAAATAGAAGTTAAGAAAGAACCTATCAAGGGGGTTAAATTGAAGGAGCCTATTAATTATGCTAAGGGTGCATGGATGGAAGATTCTAAGACTTTGGCTAACGCTCTTAAGCATATTCAGCTAGAAAGGAAACATCGCATCAAATTGGCCAAGAAACCCATTGTTCCTACTTGTGTAGTTAAACCAACTAAACCTTTTGCTAGTCATGACATGCCATTTGGGTGTGGTCATGATGCCCCTATTTTAGGAAAAGAGGTGATGGAGGAGTACCTGTGTGTACATCCACCCTCTAAGTTTATTTTACTAGATTCTGATGGGGAAGAGGAACTTGAGGAATGTCCTTTAACTGACAGTGACATGTAGTCTTGTTGAGTTAATTATCTAAATAAGGAACATATTTATACCCATAATAAACTATAACAAAGATGAGATTGTTTTGTACAAATCTAAGTTTTGTGAATGGATTTTATTGATGAATTCTGAATTAATAAGATGCATTATTTCTGAATACTAATTTATAACTTGATACAAATATCAGGTGTGATATAGAGTATCATCATGGTTTGAACTAGGACAAATCTTTAAGATAGTCAAGGAGTCAAATCCCTCTAAAAACCCAATGGCTATGCTGGATCAAATATTGACCATGCTGAATGAAACCAAGGAAAGACTTGAAAACCTAGAGTAGGAAGTGAGGGGTCAAGGTAGATCCGAAGGAGAAAAAGAGGACTCTCATCAAGGGGATGATGATTATGTTCATGAACCCAGTATCCATAGTGAACAAAGGTAGGATGTTGATAAGACTAAGTCTCAAGAAGAGAAGAGAAGTAGACTTGCCTTAGAGCTGTCAAGAAATATGAAGAAAGTGGCGCCACCCAAGTTTGATGGAATAGTAAGTGGTGATGCTGTAGAAGCTTGGTTGACAGAGATGGAAAAGTATTTTGAGATTAGAAATTACTCTGAGATAACCAAGGTAGTGTGGGGCACCTACTAGTTGGCAAGAGAAGCATCCACTTGGTGGATGAACAAGAAAATGGAATTGGGATTAAGTCCTTTGAGCTTAACCTAGGATCAATTTGTGGTCATATTTTGCTAGAGATGGTTACCACATCTTTTCTTCAACCAAAAGCTAACAGATTTTCTTGAAGTTTACGGCAAGGGGATATGTTAGTGGTAGAATATTGGGAAAAGTTCACCCATCTCCTGAAGTATGTGCCACAATATCAAGAGGATGAAAGGTTCTAAATCAGGAAATTTATCATGGGTCTGAATGCCTAGATAAGTGGAGAAGTGGATGTGTATGGTCCTACCACTATGGACCAAGTTTATGACAAGGCAATCAAACAAGAACAAAAATTGAAGTCAATTTCAGCATATTGCGAGAAGAATCACGATGTTTAATAAATCACCAACTTCTCAACCTTTAAAGAAAAGGAATGGAAAATAGGAAGTGAATAAAAAAATTGACAAGGGTTCTAGAAATAATAGGAATGGACCCAGAAATGAGAAGAAGAGAAATAACAAATTTTGGAGGAATGATAATAATTCAGGAAAACCTGCTGAGAAGCGAGGACCTCCTAGAGGATGTTTCTCTTGTGGTGGAGATAAATATGCAAATCAATGCCCAACCAAGAACCAAGGAGCTCAGCAACAGCTTTTCAGTAAAGAATCCATGTGGCATTAGACAATCATCAAGTGGAGTACCAGATTACTACCATTGAGATAGTACCTACTTTGCTTGGAGTTCTTATTTCTATTTTGATTGATACTAGAGAAACTGAAAGTTTTATTTCTCTAAGAGTATTAAGTAAATTTCATAGAAGAGATGGGTTTATGGCTAAACCCTAGTCAGTTGAATATGCTAACCATACTAAAGCTTAGGTAGAGCAGTGCATGTTTGAAGCTAAGATTGATCTTCCTAGTTTTTCAACTAAGGTGAATTTGTTTGTAGCCCCCCTAGGTTCCTATGATGTAATCTTAGGAATAAATTGGCTATGGAGACATAGGGCCAATGTTGACTGTTTTGCAAAAATAGTAGAGTGTCTAGATGATGTAGGGAACAAAGTCTTTTTGCAAGACACTTAAAGAGAAGTCAAGATTAGACCAACCTCTGCTATGCAACTGAAGAGGGCTAGGAGAAAAGGTTGTCAACTTTTTGTAGTCAAAATGGAGCAAGTAGAAGAAGATTCTAGTAAACCAAATGTATCTTTGGAGAACTATCCTTTCCTTCAAGATTTTTGGGATGTTTTTCTAGAAGAACTCCCAGGATTGCCTCCGAAGAGAGCTTTTGATTTCTCTATTGATATAATACATGGATCTGCACCAATTTCAAAGGTGTCATACTGTATGACTACTATGGATTTGATGGAAATGAAATCCTAGCTTCATGAGTTGTTGGCTAAGGGGTTGATTAGACCCAGTGTTTCTCCTTGGGGAGCACCTATGATCTTTGTCAAAAATAAGGATGGAACTTTGTGTTTGTGTATAGACTATTGTATGCTTAACAAAGCAACGATAAAGAATAAGTATCCTTTACTGTGTATTGATGATCTTTTTGATCAGATGCGTGGTGCAACTATATTCTCTAAGATTGATCTACGATCTAGATACCATCAACTGAGAATAAAAGATGAGGACATTCATAAAATAGGTTTCAAAACAAGGTATGGACATTATGAGTTCATAGTTTTACCTTTTGGACTTACAAATACTTCTTTTACATTCATGAATTTGGGTCATCCCACAATAATGGGTTACACTTTTTGGCCAAACTTGACGTTGAAATCAACATTTTGAACTAAATCTTCACTTTCTGACACCTATAGCCGCTAAACCGTTAGGAATTTGAAGATGATGTGAACTAGTAATTTGTGAGATTTTGTTTGCAGATTCTAAATATATATTTTTTTAAAAATTTGGAGTTAAATTGTAAAATTTTTTGCCTCTCCTTTGATAACTAGTTTTTAATAGTAAACAACATTTTTTTAAAGTGACGTGTATTCTATAGCACATAACTTTTTTTCTACAAGGGATAAAATTTTGAATCTTTGGAATTTAGATTGGTAACACCAATATATAGGGCATGCATTTGGTTTTATAATGTTTTTTTGAATTTATATTTTTTTAATTAAGTTCTGAAGTCAAACCAATTATAATTTAGACATAGGCATATTCCATAAAACATAACTTTTTATGTATGTATCAAAATTCAATTTTTTTTGTTAAAACAAGGACATCAATACCCAGGTCATAGATATTTTTTAGAATTTTTTTCACTAATTTACTAATTTTCCATGTGTAGAATAGAGAACTTGATGTTCGGTGAAAAACCTACATTCATAAGACATAAAAAATAAATATAATAATCAAATCAAAATATATTTAAAATTATACATTTTGGGAAGCTTATAATAAGAACTACATACTTACAAAACATAAATTTTAAATGAATTCATTTGATCCCCCAAAAGGTAAATCAAAAGTGGTTTTTTATTAGCATTTTGATAGGTGTAGAGGAGACTCCATTATAAGTATGGTTTAAAACTAGCGGGGTTTGATCAAACCCTCTTCAATTAAAATCCTTTAAACAGAACCTTTCAAGGCTTAAATAATTATATTTTCTAAAAATATGTAACTTCAACAAAAATTAGGATGTCCCAGAAAGTGTAACCTATTATTGTGGCAGCACCCATTTGATGAACAATGTTTTCCAAGATTGCTTGGATAAATTTGTTCTAGTGTTTATAGATAACATTCTTATTTATTCTAAGAATGAGGAAGAGCACTTACAACATCTATGTTTAGTTTTGCAATGGCTGAGAGAACATAAGTTATATGGGAAGCTTTCAAAGTGTACTTTCTTTCAGAAAGAGATACAATATTTAGGACATATTATATCAGTTAAAGCGATTTCAGTAGATCCTGCAAAGATCAAAGCTATACATGAGTGGCATGTGCCTAAGAATTTGCATGAAGTGCATAGTTTCATCGGGTTAGCTAGATATTATAGAAATTTTGTTTTGAACTTTTTTGAGATTGCAAGCCCAATTACTTCGCTTCAGAGAAAAGGAGAGCATTTTGACTAGTCAGAAGAATGTCAGGAGGCATTTAATCAGTTAAAAGAAAGGTTGACAACTGTACCAATATTGAAAGTTCCTGATCTAGAAAGTCAATTTGTTGTCATCATTGATACCTCAAGAGAAGGTTTAGGTGGAGTGCTTATGCAAAATGGGTAAGTCGTAGCCTATGAATCTAGAAAGTTGAGAGCATATGAGTAGAATTATACTCCTCATGACCTAGTAGCAGTGGTGCATGCTTTACAAGTGTGGTGACACTGCTTTCTAGGAAAGCCTTTTGAGTTGAAGTTGGACCATCAAGGTCTTAAGTATATATTTTCCCAACCTCATCTGAATGATCGACAAAGAAGATGGTTGGAATTGATATCCAACTATGACTTTGAGATAAGTTATATCAAAGGCAAGGAGAACTGAGTAGCGGATGCTTTGAGTCGATGGAGGCATATCTCATCAATTGTCTCTATCCACTAAAACTTCAGGGATTTAGTGCTACAAAATTCTATAGGTGATGAGTATTATGAGCAAGTTAAGTAGGCTCTTTTAGTAAATCCTCAAGACTCAAGGTATGATGGGTTCTATTTTGAACTAGATAGTCTTTTAAGATTCAGAGGAAGAACGTATGTTCCAGATTCAGTAGAATTAAGAAACCTTGTGTGGAAGGAAGTTCATCCCGCACCATATTCAGGTCATCCTAGAGTAACTAAACTCCTAGCCAATGTGAAACCTCTTTATTTTTGAAAAGGAATGAAGAATGATGCTGCAAGATTTGTAGCAAGTTTCTTGGAGTGCTAGAGAGTAGATTGAGCATCAACATCCACCAGGATTGTTGTATCCGCATGATATTCTAGAGTGGAAGTAGCAAGTTATTAGTATGGACTTTGTGTAAGGTCCTCCAATGACTCAAAATAGACATGATGCTATTTTAGTTGTGGTAGACAAACTCACCAAGGTAGCTCACTTTATACCTATAAATTTAATAGATGGAGCACCAATCATATCTTGCAAGTTTGTACAAGAAGTGTTTAGATTTCATGAAGTTCCTTAGAAGATTATCTCAGATAGAGATGCATGCACGATGTCAAGATTTTGGCAAACTTTGTTTTCATGGCTAGGAACTCAACTCAATATAAGCTCAACTTATCACTCTAAGACAGATGGTCAGACAGAGAGGGTAAATCAAGTTCTAGAAGATTTATTGAGGATGTAAAAGATGTCAAACTCCTATAAGCTGGGATAAGCTAGAAGATAGGATTAGCATTAGTCCAAAAATGTTGTCAGAAATGGAAGAACAAATCAAGCTAATTAGAAATAGATTAGTGGAAGCAAATGATAGACAAAAAACTTATGTTGATGCCAAGCGTACACCAAGGCAATTCTCAGTTGGAGAAAAAGTTCTTTTGAGGGTCAAACCTCAGAAAAGTTCCATAAAAGTTTGGAAAGTCTTCCAAATTAGCTCCTCGATATGTAGGACCCTTCAAAGTTCTTGAAGTGATCAACCTAGTTCTGTACAAAATTACTCTACTACCAGCTCTTGCCAGGATGGATAATGTTTTAAATGTTTCATATTTGAAAAAGTATATAATAGGTGATAATCATATTCTTGATTGGAATGCTTTATAGGTATAGGACCTAGGAGTGGTCAAGATCGAGTCTCTCAAGGTGCTCGAAGTTTGCAAGCTCCGCTTGAGTAACAAAGAGGTTATTCAGTGCAAGGTCCAATGGGACCAGTATGTAGAGGATAGTGCCACATGGGAAGATTACCATGATTTTTATAAAAGATTTCGCCATTTGTTTAATGCTTTTCAAAGTTGAACAGAAAAACTCTATATTATTGTTTTGGATACATTGGATCATCGAGGACGATGAATATTATGGGGGAGATATGTCACAAGCCAAATTTTGACTATGTTTTACTTTTTACTTGTATGTAATTAGTAGATACTTTTGCATGGATTAATGATTTGACATTTAGTGGAAATGTCAGGATAAATCAATGATTTCATGAGTTTGAGTTTATATGTTTAGAGTTTAGACATGTGATTATTTGATGATAAGATTATTTATTCATCTACTTTAAGGATTTACTAATGATGCACTAATCCCATTTGGGGAATGCAAGTTGTAACCAAGAAACATGTTTACCACCCTTCAAGAAAAGAGAGGGAGAGCATCATCGGAGAGAAGTGAATAGATGTATGGATAAAAATAGGTTGTTGCCATCTTAGTCTTGTGCTTACACAGTTTAGTGAACCCTCATCAAGTCTGTTAAGTTGTGCTCAACCCTTTTTGGCCTAAGTTGGTTTCAACTTGTCAGTCGTCAATTTGTCCTCAAGAATCTATCAGTATAGGTTTTTGTCGAGAATCAAGTTAGGAAAGTATGACCGTCAACAAGGATGGTCGATAGGCATTAGTTCTTGTGTGTTATGAATATAGTTTATATTCAAGAGAGAATATATATGTTAGTAGTTAACTATCTCATTTTTGGTAATTTCTGGTTGAAATTACATTTTGCTATCCTATCAGGTTATTTATATTTGACTATTTTTCTATATACACAAGATAGAGAGGGGGAGAATACCTTGACCCCATTCTCGTATCTTGACAAGCATTTGAAAACAACGTAAGTATACGTTGTGTATACTTTCTTTACGATGTTATATATTTGTATATATATATATATATATATATATATTAAATGTGATATTTAAGAGAGACCTTTTGTGTTGAGGTCAATAAACTTCTTTATGAAAGTGGTAAATATTCCATGATATGCAAGTTAATTTTTAAGTATGTGGTTGTTCGACCCCCTTTTACTCTCTAACTATTTTGGAGAGTGGAGGATCTTTTTTTGACCCATTATTGGAGTGGTCTTTTATGACCATCACCTCCATTTATTTGCATGCCTTCGTGGAAATTTTATAAGCTTTGTTATAGAAGTTGAGGATGTGGTTAATAGAGGGGAATTTCTATTTATCACCACGAGAGATTTCTCTCTAGTTAGGGAGAGACACAAAAGAACATAGATTGAAGCTTTCTATGAGGAACATCATCAGGAAAAAGGTTTTGGGCTCATCACAGACATAAGGAAAGAAGTTGTCAAAGGATCAAAGAGATTTTTGCTTACTCCTTCAAACCCACAGGTTCTTTCTCTTCTAGAAAACGTTATCATATAAGTTTATAATCTTATGTATATATTTGGTTGATAAAGCTTAGAATAGTAGTATGTTTTTGAAGCCAATAAAGCTTAGAATAGTACTATGTGTTTTGAAGCCAATAAAGCTTATAATAGTACTATGTTTTTTGAATCTGATAAAGCTTAGACTAGCACTGTATTTGAGAAGTTATTAAAGCTTAGACTATCACTGTGATTGAGAAGTTGATAAGTTTAGTAAATCACTGTGTATATATGACTATTAAACTTAGAATGTTTCTATGTGAAGTATGAGGCTGAATGTTTAGAATATTACAGTGAGAATATAAGGCCGAATAGCCTTGAAACTATATATATTTTAGTTAAGACCAATTAGAGCTAAATACATAGTGATAGGTGTATCATTGTTTTATATCAGAAACTATGTTCTTTGTTTTTCTTCAACACCTTTAAGGTCAAGATCTCTATGGATCTTTTGTGGTAAACTTGTGCAGACCGAATGGTCATTAACTGTACTAGGCCGAAAGGCTAATTGTAAAGTAGTAAAAAGAAGGTTAACAGGATTTGATTGATTGTTTAGTTAGATCCTCCTTTCACTCAATACATTCAAGGACATTTAACCGAGTTGAATCACAACTTATGCAAGAGGATTCAACTACAGGCTGGCTATCACTTGGAATGATAGGGAAATTTGGATTTGATTGATTAATGTATTGATTTTAGTCTGATTTACCTTAAAACCCTAATTATGCAAAATCATAAACAAATAGATGAAACCTGATAAATCCTTCTACAGAAAGGCACTAAATATAGATCAGATACATACCAAAATTTGAGTTCTAGAATACAGAAAAATTAGGGTTGAAAGAGTGGGTGCCCAAGGCCAAGGTGCTACTTTTTTAGAGGGCTTCAAGATCTTTTCTGCTACTGAATGTAACCAAATCAAAGATTCTCCATGTTGTTAAATTGAGGGTCAATGGTGTAGGTGCCCAAGCCCTTTTTGAGCTATTTTCTACCTTTTTCTTTAAATGTGGGATCCTTACACTCTGCAACAGTCCTTTTCAACTCAACTCTTTGAGATCTAATACCTATCACCTGCAATCACAAGAGAGGGGTTGGGGGTTGTGGTATTTAGGAGCTTGCCTCGGTCAAGACTCAGAATGGCATTCAAGCCTTCCAACACCATTGTTAGATAGAGAGTGCATGTCCTTGTAGGACAGAGGCAAAAAATATGATAAAAATGATATATTGAATCACAAATAAATATCACCTCGAAGGTGTAGCTCTCATGGAGATGAAGCTCTTTCATGCCATGAGAAGATGAAGCCAAATCTGCAATAACAAACACAATAACACAAGTCTTCTCTGCAACACAATGAATACCTTAAATGCTCTAAAATCATAAGTTTGCCAAACTCTCAAAATCATCTTCTAGTTTGTAAATGAAGTCTTAAACATGATTATATATGCATTCCCACTACAAATTTCATAATTCAAACTCAAGATGCCGACAATGGAAACCTTTTAACGGTCACCAATTGACATTCAAATTTGGGACCTTGACAAAATAGGGTAGAGCAAGGGTGCAAGTGCCCAACCCCTGGGACCTATTTTAGGGCCTAATTAAGATTTAGGATACACCCCTAGGTCCCATTTGACATGGGTTTCAAGGGATTTCTCTCAGGGATACATTTTAAACATGCATGATTAATCCTAAGAGACCTAGGAGCTAAACATAGGAGGTAAAAGTCCTAGGGGGACATTTTATGACATAACACTAATGATCTCAGTTAGTAAGCTACTGATTTTAGATAGTGAACTTTTGGAGTTTGAGAAGACATGTAGAACTAAACATTAGAATGTTTTAATGTAAGTAATTATGCTAAGGAAAGATAACCTTGTTGTGCTTCAAATTCAAAGAGTGTTTGTATAGTAACTTGACAATAGATAGACTCAGAGATATCCAAGAGTTTTGGTCTATCTTAGTTACATTTTTCCTTTATTTGCACTTGGGATATCAAAGGATGACATATGTTATTTCATTTCTACCAAATTTGTTGAATCTATCTTTAGATTTCAAAACTAAGCCTCTCGAGATCATTGTTTTCAGTCTTAGAAGTCAAGACTAGAAGTCTTGATAAAGATGTTTCTTTTATCTCTTTAACTCATTTAAGTTTTAGTGTTTTCAATTGAAGACTCTGTGAAAGGTTTTCCCTTATTCTAAAGTGTATAGAAATGATTTAGATATCATTAGAAATACCCTAAGATATATATTAACATATATTCTTTCTTCAACCAGATCATGTATTTCTATTATGCAAGGATGGTGTGCTATAGTTCTTAACCTTTCTATATATAAAATCGGTGGATGAAAGGAGACCATTAGGTCAAAGACATCACTATGTTATCTTTTTAGACTTAAAATCTAGATTCAGATTGAAAGATTGAACTTAGCCGAGAGTACTTATGCTTTTGTTAGTGTTTGTTAAGGCCTTACATGGAAGAGGATAAACCTTGTACATTATGTTTTACGCCATATGAGAAAAGGTGAATTCAATCAATGACCAAGTAGTCAAGATTAGACGAGTGGTTATCTTATTCATGCTATATTATGGATATAACTTATTAATTTTTGGAAGAAAAGGGGTATTTTGATATTTCAAAGTATTGGAATAGGGGAGTTAAAAACCCTAGATTCTACCCCGAAGAGTTTAGAAAACTTTAACTCTTTAAGTCAATTATGATATTGATTTAGTCTATTGTATATTTTGGTCGATAGTCAAAATGTTAAGAGACCATAGATCAAGACAATATAAAGAGACTAAGAAGCACATTGTTAATCTTTAAACAATTTCTTGTTAGAGTCAAACCTAGTTATATAAACCAAGTATGGTTATTATTGAGTCAGTGAGTAGAATGACAGGAAGTCATAGACTCTGATAATTGTAGATATGCAATGAGGGGCTCTCTAGAATGATAAAATTACCTAAACTTACATAATGTATGTGTATCCTAGATAAGGAATAATTCTAAGGTCAGATTGACTAGGATTTGAGTATAGTATAGACAATTAATGTCTAGAGATACTAAGTGATGAAAGACAATTTATAGGATGAGGTGGTTTCCAAGTCAAGTTAAAGGTGTGTGAACACACGAATACATTTATTGCAAACATCTATTTATATAGAAACTTTGGCCAAAGTGATGTATTTGTCTCTACATGCATTAGTCAGTTCACCATGTGTAGAATTGTGTGACATGTTAGAATGATCATACTTAGCTAGAAGACTATCTAGAGTTGTATGGTTGATTGAGTTACATATGTAACAACACTAGGAATTAGATGGAAAACTGTTGGTTCCTTATTTCTATACTCTTTGTGAAGGGTAGGGCCACTTCTAGAAAGGAAGGTGAGCAGGGGACCATTGGTCTGTGGTTGGAAGTATAGCACTCGGATGATGCTCTCCCTCTGTAGCAGAAGACTCGCTGAGACTTGTGAGACATATATCAAGATTCCAGATGCACTATTCTTTTTATTTAAAATTATTCTTATTGCCAAGTGTAAACATATTTGTAAATGTATAGTGAAATGTTTTCCCTATGGTTTATCTTTGAATATATTGTATTTCAAGGTTGAAAAATATTTAGAAAAGATATGGTTTGTATTTCCTTGTAATTATGCAAATGATATATAATTTTTTTTTCACTCATGTTTATCATGTCCTTTACTTTTTTAGTAATTGTGTGTGTAATTCTAAGTAATATGAGATGGCATGTTACATTCTGAGGACACTAGCATTGGAGTTGTGAGTCACCCTTGTTGGACTTTCGGTGGTCACCATTTTGGTATGCTTGGAGAGAAATCTTTGACATTATCAGTGATCGACATGGGATATGACCTAACCCCGACCTACCGTCAGCTCTACATTTATTGCAGTTTTCTAGCACACGTGAGAGGGGATTTTAATTACCATTCATCATGGTTTTTGTTTTTATTTTTTCTTTTACCTTTTCATGATCTCGTCTTCGAGATCTAGCACTTTGTCCTGCTGCAAACCCTTGGAGCTGGACGTTGATTGCTGGTCCATTTAAGACAAGTGTTTCTTCTATTGGGGGAGTGTGTTTGTGGTCACCATTGGTTCTATTGCATCTATCATTTTTGGTTTTCTAGGTTGGTTTCATGTTCATCTTTTTCCTCATGATTTCAAGCATGCCATGGTTTATCTCATGATGGTTTATGATTGCCAATTCTTTGTTGAGTAGTTTTTCCTTTTCTTCTTTTAGTTTTGCCCTAATTTCCTTTTTTTTAGTGCCTTTCATTTTTTTTATTTCCATTTTTCTCATTTTCAATCCATTTGGGTTGTGACATGATTTTCAAGGTTTTTTATGTGGCATCATGTCCTTTTAGGTTGTTGGTTTGTTCCTTGTTTCTTTTCTTTCTCTGTGTTGCCTTGATTTGCCGATCCTAATAGTTACTTTCCTTTATCCTTTTGGGGACCTCAGGAATTAACCTTTCTATATTTCAGCTTCCATTTTGGAAGAGGTCATGAGTTCATCTCGACTCTTGATCCCTGACATCCTTCCCTTATACATTTGTTCGGGATTTTAGTGTTGAGCCTTCAAGGTTTGGCTTACCATTTTGGAAGAAATCACGAGTTCCTCTCAACTCTTGATTTCTAATGATCTTCACAAAGCATCTTTCATGGTCATGGTATCAGGCCTTTGGGGTATTGCTTATCACTTTTTCAGTGTTCTTGAGAAGTCTCCACCTCCCGATCCTCGATGCTCTTCACTTATATATCTCTTCAAGATCATGGTGGTGGGCCTGCTGACTTAGTCCTTCTATTTTAGAAGGTGGAAGAGGTTACTCCCAACTCCCAATTCCTAACGTCCTATACTTACACATCTTTTTAGGGTCATGTGTTGCTTTCTTTTGGCACGAGTCATCCTAACCCTTGATGCTATATGGAGGAAGAAATAATTTATTTACTCTTCTACATTTTGTGTCAATTTCTCATGAATATGTTTTAGATTTTTTAATATGATAGCCTTCAGAATTAACGTGAATCTTACTTTAATGTATTATGATGGGTGTCTTGGTTCTTTTGAAAATATGGAAGAGGACATGCTAGGTAAGGAGATAAAGTATGACTATAAGGGGTATCACCCACCTTCTAAGATGTTCATAGCACTCTCCAAAATTAGAGATATAGACCTCAGTCAACTAGTTGTTCAAGCATTTCTATAGAAAGTACACAGGGAGGAAGGTAGATCCTTTCAACCTCAATGCATGGCAACCTCTAGGTTGCTTCAGGTGGTTGCCTTTCCTATCTCCCTGCAGTCACCTAAACTAGGGTTGGCCTGTGCATGGAGGTATAAGAAAGGCCAAAAGAAGATTGTAGGACTTGCAGGATAGGTGGTCCTTGATATCACAACAGACATGATTGATAGGGTCTTTGGGCTCCCTACATATGTAGAGTATGAGAAGATATCAATGAACACAACCCTTAGATGGTATAATAGAAAACCAAAGATGGCCACTCAGTATATCAATCAACATCTCGTTGGAGTATAGAGGAAGCACCCTTTAAAAATGGCCTCAGTTCAACCAAGGAGTGAGTTTTTGGAGGTGTACACTCAAAAACATGACTCGGCAGCTTGGGGCGGTTGAGTCATCTTTGGCATGCACATGGACCCCTCTCCTTGCCACAGGGCAAACCTCCACATCATTCTTGCTCTCATGGAAGTAGCCAGTTGAGAGGAGGCAAGAAACGGGGGCGGTCTAGCTCACATGAGAGCTGGACTTCGTGGAGAGTGGTCGTCTAGTCCTGGGGTCTTTCTTGTGTGTTCATTCTGATATGATGTTCTATGACCATTGTGGTTAAAATAACTATATGACCCAAAGGGTCACTAGTTACTATTCTCCTGTTTGGATTCTGAAGATTTCAACGTTGTGTAGGTTGAATTGTTCTCATTGATGCTTCTGTTGAGTTGGATTTGTTCTTCAAACTATTGGCTGATAACTTATAGTGTTTGGAAAACCCTCAACCTGTGTTGTAGTTCCTGAATTGTTTGTTGATCGTGTTGTGGTCTAGGGTGAATTTCCTCAATCTCTTCAAGGATTGCCCTCACCCACTCGCCTCTAAGCCCAGGGCACATTCATGAGCCTAAATCGAGAGAGGGTTGGAGTTTAACCTTAATTTAACTTAGGGTTTGTTGACCTAAGGTTTGACTTTACATTGACCTTGTGTTGGAATCAAGGGTTTGTGATCTTTCTATGATGCTAATGTTTTTGTTTTTTTTGGTTTTTGGATGCATGCAAGCCTATATGAGTGCAAAACAATATTTTTGTGCTTTTTTAGATCTTTATGAAAATAAAGTGTATTTTCTAATCTAGGAATTGAAATATGTATGCAATCTAGTACATAGTTAACTAATGCAATTTGATCTATGTTTTTGTTTGGTTTTTTGAATTTTTAGAAAAATTACTCTAGGAAAATGAAATTGCTTTGAAATAAACTAATCTAAAGAACTTTTGAAAGAAAACTAATCTAAGAATGCAAATCCTATCTAGCCTATCAAGGAAATTGTAATATTAAATTACTATTCCCAAGAGCAAATTTAGATTTTCTGAGATGTGTGAGCCTCCACTACCCTTAGAAATCCTTGTGTTAGCAACCTCTTTGTCCTCTTACAGTAGTAGGGATATCCTCTTGGCAACAACAGGAAAGGGAATGCAAAAAGAGCTTTTGAAAGCTTGAATGTTAGCTTGTGAGCACTATGGCTTGTGATTTGGGTAGCATATCGACACGATATGAAGTTTTTAGCAAACTTGGATGAAACAAGAAAAAAAAGCAAAAGGCTCGAATGTCCTATATGAGCATATGGATGCTAGTTGGAGAGAAAAAACCTGTAAAGACTAGATGCAAAAATGAAATTGCCTCCCTTTGTGCTTGAGGGAAGGGGTATTTATAGGTTGGAAGAGGCTTTAAGAGAGGTGGGGGAGGATGGAGAGTTAACTCCCTTGATTGGAGAGTTAACTTACACTAGTAGAAAAACAACAATAAATGACTAAAATAACTACTAAAAATTGCATGTAAATGATTAAGCATGGTCACTTGACCATTAGTAGTTTATAGCCGGTCATTTATAATGCAACCAAATTTATGATCAAACCATTTTTAGTCATTTATTGGTTGTTTTGATTGATCAATTTAGTAGTATATTTAGTCATTAATTTAGTCATTGATTGTTGTTAACTGGTCATTTATTTAGTCATGGTAGCTATTTATTTAGTCATTGTAATCATTAATTGCTGTCAATTGGTAGTATATTTAGTCATTTTTATTCACTAATTTCTGTCCACTAGTAGTAAATTTAGTCATTTGTATTAATTGATTTCTGTCCATTGGTAGTATATTTAGTCATTTTAATCATTACTTTGCTATCAACTGGTCATATATTTAGTATATGAAACAAGTAATGAAAAATAGGACAGAAATCAAGGAGAAGCATCACCACAATATCACATCAACCATTTTGAAGCTTGCACAATGAAACACCTTTGAGAAGGTAAAAATTGCTTGTTTTATTGATAAAAAATGCTTACAAACAACATATAGATCTGAAAATAAGTTACAATGCTTTACCTTTGCTAAAAAAACCTTCATGGTTACAATACATAGCTCAAAGAATAAGCAAGAAACTGATTTTCTGAGTTACAATGCACCAAAAGACAGAAATAAGCTTGTTTCAACTTACAATGCTTTTCCAAAATTGAAAAGAACTAAGGAAAAATGAAAGCAAACTCTGCTTTTGACTATCCTACGCTAGAGGAAAAGTAGGACAGGTTTAAAATTCGTTAAATGTTTCCTTTATGACTATTGTTGACTACTTCCTTGAACCTCCAGCGCTTGAAACTACCTTTGTCTCATGCTTTGAATGCTTGGAAACTTTTTGGTGGTGTTGTAAAAAGACAAGTTGATCTTTTCAACTGTTATCTCTTCCTAGATGCTTACACGTCATCTTTCTATTCAAACGACCTTTATAAATGCTCCAACTACTGCTATATTCCTTCAAACTGGTCTCTAGGTCACCCAAACTACCTCAACAACCCTGTGCAAGGTAATAGGACATGTGTACAACTATCTTTGACTGCTCAACAACCTCTTGGAGGCGTAGGAGAACTTCAAGGTTATCTTTGACACATGTTCTCTTGACTCTGTCCTATGCCATTTTATTACTTTAGTAACACATTTCCTAACTGAGACTATCACTTGGTCTAGACCTCTTTGTTTACTTCATAAGTGTTGTTCTTGTAGATGCTACCATGATTGTCTTATATTACTGTTCCATTCAACTCCTCTCTTGAAGAGCCTTAAGGCTAGAATTAAATGCTTTTGTCACTGGCTTAGAAATTCTCCTATCTGCCTTTGATACTAACCTTGTAAACCCTTTAAGTCCACTGGTCCTTGCACATATGTTGACTTTACTCTGATTGTGTAAATTTATTTAGAGGAAGACTGTCACTCATAAAAATTGGTGGTTGTCCTCATTTACGCATCACTAACCCTGCTATAGCTTGTCATGGCAACCTTGTGACTATCCCCTGATGTCTTGGCATTTAGCATACCCTACAATAAGTTGCATTAACAAACACCTATCCTGAGGTCTGCCACTAGGTTTCACTAAGCATAGAAGCAAAAAGACATTCATAGATGCCTTCTTGACAAATCCATGACTGTCCCATGAAGCTCACTATCCTAGTTCAAGATCACATTGTCATCTCTATAGAGATCATGTCTCATGCACCCAACTTGCTCTAGTTCATAAGCTACCACTGTGAATTGTTACTTGTAGAAATAAACTGTCCTTATCTCTGATGACTGTCATCTTTGGTAGGATGCCTCAATTGTCATGGATGCCTCATCTTTGGTAGGATGCCTAAACTCAAGTAAAGAATGCAAGCTATAAATTTGTTTAAAAGAACATTTTCTGGATAACTCCAACAATAAAGAAACTGGGTTGGGTTCTCCTACGCTCAGATTTCAATCTACATATTAAGAGGCATTTGTATACAGAATTTCCAAACAAGAAGAAATGAGATCATTAGATCCTCTTACCTCATCTGAATCTGTGGAATTATGCTCATTCCGTGTAGAAACTATAGGCTTAACGAAGAAAACTAATTGTGAAACTTTCTTAGTGAGACCGTATATACAACTCATTACATGTTGCTACCCTTCATTTGAGTTTACATGATCTGGAGCAGCTCTTACTAGGCATCTAACAGATAGATGTGAAATCTCTTTTGACGAACTAGATTTCCACTTCATCCTACTCTTAGATTTTCTAGTCTCTTCGATGAGCTTTATGATCGTCAATACAAATCTCTTTATCGAAGGGACTTCAAAACACCTCCTTCCAATACAACATAGTCTCCTCAATGTATTTCATGTTATTAAATGCAGATCCTTCCATCGGAGGGACCTTAAAACTTCTTATCCCGATATGTTATATTCTCCTCGATGATGTTCTTTTATACAAATTATTTTGTCGAAGAGACTTTAGAACAACTCTTACCGATATGGTATCATGTCTTTGATGATGTTTGTTTTATCGAGGAGACTTGAAAGTAGCTCTTACCGATATGGTGTGGTCTCTTTGATGATGCTTACAATCTATCATGCAGATTATTCTATCAAAGGGACTTTGTAGTATCTCCTACTGATATAGTGTAGTGTCTTTGAACATGCTTCTTCATGCAAATTGCTTTATCAGAGGGACTTCAAAATGACTCTCACCAATATGGTAGAGTCTCACCAATACAAGTTATTTCCTATTAGGACCCGATAGCAAATATGAGCTTAATAAGAAGATGACTATGGGAGAACAAAATGGGATGCTTTAAGTGGTAGATTTATATGACGGACTGAGTGATAGGCTACATAAAGGAATCATAGTAAAATACTATTAGTCATTGGCTCAGGGTTAGGGTTTTAAAAGAAATAACTCAACCCTATGCTATGATTAACTCATGCTCATACTCCTTCAGAACCTGGAGTCAAGGGTATAAGCCCTAGTTGTAACAGACATGTGATCTGAAAAGAAGTCAATTTATATTACCAAATTTGGTAATTCAAGAGTTGCATTTTCAATCCAAAGAAGAAGACAATTAGTGGACATATTGATAATCACTGTTTCTATCATAGACACAACAACAAAGAAGCAAAATTGAAATTGATCATGGTGGAAAGGGTCAAAAGAATTTTGAACTTCTAAACCCTGAAGTATGACTAAGCTAGAGAAAATAACAGACAAAATTAGAAATTAATACCATACCCATGCATGATAACATGGAACACAAATAGGCAACCTCAAGATATGGTCTTTCTAACGATAAATTTCTTAGCAAGTGCCACACAAAAAATTTTGGAGGTATTTGTAGAAACAAATTTTCATGAAATTCAAGCTTTTATAATTTATCCCCTTAAGAATCCTTTTATTAGGATTTTCATGAAAGAACTAATACTTGAGAGAAAGTTCACCAATTTGTTGTTTGTCATTTGACAATAGCACTTCCTAAAAATTCTTTGATAGTTCAGTATAGTATGCTGCAAAAGTAAAAGAGAGATGCATAAATATCCACTGTAACAAATAGAAAGAATAGATTGTTTAAGTGCTTACTACAACATCAACAAGAAGTAGCAACAAAAGATTTAGAAAAAAATCCAACAGTAAACAAATTAAGTAAAGCAATACAAGCCAAATGGGCATAAAAGTATCCAACAAGCAAGGATAGGAGGATAAATTACACATTCCAGTGCATTCAATGTTAAGCTCCACAAAAGTTTGAATAGTCCAAATCACTAGATGTGAAGATCCAAAGGTAATTTGTATATTCTAGTGCATTAGATGTGAATGAGCATGTGCAAATAGATGTTTATAAGATGGGAAAATGAGCATCACTATGACTAAGTAAAATTTGTGGACTAGACTAGAAAAAAGTACACCCAAGCAAACCAGGAACTAAAGATAAATTACACATTTGAGTGCATTAGATGTTAAGGTTCAAAGATAAATTACATATTCCTATAAATTAGATATCGAGGTCCAAAGATAATTTGTATGTTTCAATGCACATGATGTGAATGAGTAGTGAGAACAGATGTTTATAAGATGGAAAAATGAGTGTATCATTGCGATTTGAGTAAAAGTTGTGAAGCAGACTTAAAAACAGTATACCCAACTTACATAATTGTACATTTAAATGCATTTATCAATCATTGTGTCAACCCCACAAAAACCACTTATTCAAGCATGTTTACACCTGTACTCCAATTAATGCATTATGTAAAGAAATGTAAAACGCCACTTAAAATACAAATGTGCACCTCACCAAAAAACTCAATGTGTAGTCAGTTAATATTTAGCATTATAAGATAACTTTATACTTGTAAATTTGCAACAGACTGAGAGGGAGACATATTTACCACAAAGAATTGTACAAAAAGCTAGTATTGAAAGTTAAAATTATGTATAAGCTTTCTATGAACTAATAAGACATATGCACTTGAACTACAAACAAAATGCAATCCGTCAATCACCCAATGCCTATTGCAAGTTCATGAACTAATATATAATACAATATTATACAATAATGGTGCTACTTGATGTAGACCTTAATTATAGAATAGGAAACATTATCGCTAACATTGAAAACAATATACAACAAAAGAGTTAAAATGTTTTTATTTTAGCTAACACACCAATGTCAATCAACAAATATGACTAGAGAACAGGGTTATTTGAATGTACTTGAAACATAGTTTGTGAGACTGACTTCCAGGCCATATCAAGGTAGATCATGAGAGTAAGTAACTGCCATTGTAGCATCTCCAACAAGTGTTGCATATGTGATCTGTGCGACAATATCCTTCTTGCTCTTTTATTCGAAAACCAGTCAAGGATCATACAAATTAACATACCCTAACCCTAAAAGCCCATTAGCCCAAAACCCCAAAAGACATTTCTCAAATAAGAGTCAAGAATCATACAACTTCTACCTACCCAACACCCCAAATAGATATTCTTTTCATATAAATGTGATTTCATAAAATTTCACATATACTTAGTACCCTAAAAATTTTATTTTCAAAAAACAAAGCTCCAGACACAAATAAATTTTCATATATCTAAAATCTTGAAATAATTTTTTTTCATAAAAGTAGAGTCGTGCATTTTCTCATGTATGTAGAGCCCTAAAATACATTTTTTAACCAAAAACCTCAAGCAACCCAGGCACTGAAAAGGATACAAATTGCACTACAAATATGTACTTAGGCGTATTATATTTGTTCTTGTCCTGAATTATCAAGCAGATTCTCTCTCTATAATCAGTCTTCCCCTCTACACAGATCTTAAATCAGCTAGAAGAACAAACTGCAAAACTCTAAAACTCAACCCCATTTCGAAATATATCATATATCTAAATACCTCGTCTTCACTTGAATTTGACCTAGTACCTCTTGAAATAGGCCTTGGACTTTTGCGCCTTGACAAACACCTGTACAATTTTTTTTGATCAAATAATGAATGAAACAATCAAGTAGAAAAAAAAACACCAAAGTATTTTTTCTACTTTTTCCAGTATGAAACATTTTTTTTAGGTTTTTGCCATGAAATTTTAATGGATCTATTTGTTTACCATGGCTGCTATGATTTGCTTCTCTTGCAACTCTAACCAAATATATGAAGCTGTATATGTCCATATTCTATGGCTAGTTTCCTAACCTCTTTTATCGTCTGGTTTTTGAAACATAAAAACAATAGCAATCCCCACCAAACCTAAGCTTCTTCACAAACTCACAAAGCATGGAATTAATGTTTACCTCATGTAAAAATTTGGCATAGTTTCTTAGCAGAAGTGGATTCTTAGGATTTGCTTCCAGCATCTTCTGGTAATACACATATGTGTTGATAGAATCTATTGAAGAACTACTTCCTTCACCTCCAATACGAGCAACTCTGACACTGGCATCTCCATTGTCAATGCCTTGGGTTATGCTCTTTGTTTCACATACATGGGCAGGTCTGCAACCTCTCTCAATACAAACCAGAGCCATTCCTTTTGCCCTAATTTCTAAACTGGAGTAGCCATCCATCAGATTCTCTGGCATCCTTTCACACATCGATGGACTCTCATCTTCTGCATGATGCACATGATTCATTTTATGGGTTGCTTGTCTTTTATATTCTCCTTCACTAAGAGAACCCACACTCCCTGATCGATCTTGCCCAGTATAGACCAAATTCTCAAAGTGGTTTTCAAGATTCAAAGAATTCTTAACGATGACGCCTAGAAAATCTTAGAAAATAGTTATCGGCCCGTGAAAATGAAAAACCTGCTATTAACCTTGCCCGCAATACAACCCACTCCTGCCAATAATTTCCCAATTCAAAATATTTTTTTTAATTACCCACTTTAATATCATATTGTCTAATTTTTATTTCTATGACTAATTATTTAGTTGTGTTTTTTACCCGATGATCAAATTAGTCATTTATTTAGTCATTTATAGCCATGTTGCAAAAAATTAGTAGAATTTAGTCATTTTTAGTTGTCGTGACTAAAATTTTTAGTCACGTAGTCATTTATTTGCCAAATTCTACTAGTTTTAGAAGACCAAGGAGTGATCTGGGCTAATTAGGGAGTGATCAAGCCAATATAGCTTATCAATGAAGAAGAAATGGAGTTAATAAGAATGCATGAGTTGACAAGTTGAGATAAAAAGGAGCTAATTATGCATGCTTAGAGGCTTGGAATAGCTAACTCTATGTTTAGACCAAAAACTCATGCAAGCAGGAAGAAAAATGGGTCAAAATAGATCTTTTTCAAGTAAAAAACTCAAGTTCTCTTACGGCTAGAAAAATGACAGGGTTGCCCATTAGTCAAAAGGGGGTCAAAATCCAAATCTCCACTTACAAAAGTCAAATCTCTTGGGGGAGATCCTGAAATAATAGGGGGAGATTTGGATTGGTTGACTGGAACTAAAAGTTGAAAGTTGGAGATGCTTTGGGAGGTCCTCTAGAAAGCTCCTAGGGATGGGAATGGATGAAAAACACTAGGAAAAGGTCAAATCATAAAAAATAGATGAATACAAGGCTTAGGGACAAAGTCACAAGCATAGGAAGTGAGAATTGACAAGAGTCAAAAAGCGTCGAAAGTGAGGAGAAGGTTAGCATGACAAAGGGGAAACAACAAGATGAGGAAAAATCCAAATGCTACCAAGAGAATCACTGCCAAGAAGGCATTATTTCACGCTTACTTGTATGTGACAAGGATTGTGAGTCATCATCGGAGGCCTCGTAGAGGTTGTGCGTGATTTTGGTGCTTGCAGGAGGATGGGAAGGAATTCATCACATTCCTTAGCAAGATATTTGGCATGTCTTTTGCTGAGAGATGACACCCATAAATGTTCCAGTTTTGCACTAAGATTATAGATGGGAAGAGGATACATGGGGTACCCTCATAAGTGACAAATTGGATGAACAACTATTCGAGGTAGAAACAACCCAAGAATTCTATATGACATCATACTTGGTCTACCTCCTAACCTAGATTTTCCAAAATAGGTTTATAGGTATGTCCAAAATTACCAAAAGAATAATAATTTAAAAAAAATGAAATGACTAAATATTCTTGTCAATGTAGATCATAGCAATTTATTTGAATGAACAAATTATTTTCAAACATTTTACACAGGTTAGGTGTCTCAAACCATGTAAAAAACTAATTTCATTTTCAAACATTTTACATGAGTCTAGTCTCTCAAACTATGTAAAAACTAATTTCTTAAAAAAATATTTGTATATTATGAAGATCATGATCAAGGTACATTAATTATTACATAGTCCACTTCCGAATATAGTTATGTCAACCTCTAATAAAACATAAACTATCTAACCATCAATTCATAAACATATCAAAACTTTTCAATTTCTTAACAAGACCAAATGATTATATTTTTCAAAATAAGCATATGGATATGCCAAAAATTATAAGACAATGCAATTCTTCTAAAGAAACTCATAATGCCATGCAACAATAAATACTATTACAAACATGTTCAACATTAATTAAGATAATTGAATTTATTAGTATTATAATAAATATTGATTAAATAGAAATAAATGTAATTTGTTTACACCTCCAAAGTTTTTATATGGGCAATCTCATGAATTCTGAAAAAAAAGGGTTATAAATAAAGATTAAAATAAGTATAATTTAGTAATACAAACAATTTACAAATTACAAGTTATAAATAATAAATATTAAAGATCAAACAAATTAAAATAAATATGTATTGCTCTTAACTTTGTTATTTTGTTATTTTTATTTATTTTTCTTCTTTTTTCTCTTTTCTATTTGTTATTTCTTTTTTTTCTCTTAATATTTTCTTTTTCTTTTGAAAAGGGTAGTAAATATTATATTTATATGTAACTTTTCATTTTATTTTTTATTATTTTAGATAGATGTATTTAAAACTAGCATATCTATATTTATAAAATATATCTAAAGTATGCCAAGAGATATCCTTCTCAAGGCGCTTATTCCACCTATGTGTGGTAAATTGATTGAAAAAATAGGTGCCTCGAGAAGGATATCTCTCGGCGTACTTTAGATATATTTTTTAAATATAAATATGCTAGTAGCATTTGGAGCGACAAGCTTAATTCTAACTATATTATATATCTTAAGAATTAAAACCCTAACCCTAATTGTAACCCTAACCCTCGAATTCTACTCTAATTCTAACCCTAATTCTACCCTTATATCCATCCCTTTATAATATAATAGGTATACTAGAATTATATATAATATAACACTGACCCTAACGTTAATCCTGATAGTAATTCTAACTTGAAGCCTAATTCTATCCCCATCCCTAATAGTAACCATATTTATAACCCTAATTCTAACTTGAACATGAACCCTAACCCTAACCCTAATTGTAGGGCTAACTTCTAATTTGAACCCAAATTGTAACTATAAGCCTAACCCTAACATTAATCTTGATAATAATTCTAACCCTATTTTTACCCCTAGATCTACTTAACTCTAATTATATTACTAATTCCATCCCTAATCCCAACCTTAATTCTAACCATAGTTCTATATATAGATATAAATGTAAATGACCTTTGTTGTTTTATTGTAACTATAACCCTAACCCTAACATTCACCCTAATTCTAACCCCAACCCTAACCCTGATTCTAATCATAGTTTTAACCCTAATTCTAATCTAAACCCTAACCATAACCCTAATTCTAACAATAATTCTAACGGTAATCCTAACCCTAATTATAATTGTAACCCTAAATCCAATTATAATTCTAATCTTGATTTTATCCGTAACCCTAATTCTTGCCCCAATACTACTTATATTACTAATTCAAACCCAAATTATAACTATAACACTAACCCTATCCTTAATTTTGATAGTAATTCTAACCCTAACTCTAATTCTAACCCTAACCCTAATTCTATCCTTAACCCTAATTCTAACATAACCCTAATTCTAGCCCTAACCCTCATTTTATCACTAAGCTTAATTCTATCCTTAACTCTAACCCTAATTCTAACTCTAACCCATGTCATAAAACTCATTCCTCACCTCAATATTAGTGTTCCATTGTCCCACACCAATATTTAAAAGTCAGATTGCATCACATGGAATTGACCCCTGAATTTCAAATTTTAAAACTTATAATTTTGTTGACTCTTGCCCATTTCTTTCCCACCATCAACTGACTTGGTACACATTTTGTATGATATATCACTTTGAGTCTTAGATATGTGATTTCTGATGACATTATCATTTTTAGATCTTTTGAGGGATTGTATTCTTACTTATCATTATTCCATTATTATATCTTTTCTTTTAGAGTTTTGTGCTATGTCGAGATCTCTCCTTTACCCTCCCTAGCCACCCTTTCCAATCCCATTAGGTTTCCATTTTAATATCTAATATACCACTTATTCTAACTCTAACCCTAATTCTAACATTGAAGTTAGTGTTAGGGTTAGGGTTAGGATTGGGTCATTTCAAATGATTTCATTGGTACAATATTAATTCCCAAATTTATATTAATAGATAAAACCATTTGGTATGGAGTAATTCTATAAAGACATCATTTGACATCATAAGAAAAACATTTAATATGAAGTATTCCAATGCATGTACATTGCCACCATAGTACTTGTACACATAAGAATAGTATTTGTCAACATAATATTCTTATCTATTTCTTTGCAAATACTCTTACATTTCAAAATTACACAAATCATTCATATCCTGGTTGTTTGATTTGAGTTCCACAAATCACTCATGTTTTGTTTGGATCTCTTAGCCTTGTTTTAGGATCTTACTTTTTTAACCCCAAAATTACACTCTTTTGGTTCAAACTATTCTTATTTAAAAGCCAAAAAAATTCATATATTAAAATTTTTAGTAACTATTCTAATAAGCTTGTAGTCTAAATATTTCCATAATTTGGGTGCATTTCTTTCCAATTTGTAATCTATTTTATATTGTGTTGTGTGAATTTTCACAATACAATTGAATTGCATACCAAAACCCAATTTCTTAATAGTTATATTTTCAATACAACCTTGGAAATGTTAGTGCTTGTTGAAACAATTTGGTATGTAGCTTGTTAAACACTTTTTAATGGTGTTTATTCTTCATATTTGTTCACCTTGATAATCTTTCATGCAACCATGGGAGATAGAATACCAACAATTGACATAATTATAATGTTGGAGAATTGTATGATTCTAAGCTCTTTTTACGTAGTATTAATTATGTTTGATAAAATAATTCAACTGAATGTTTTATATGTATATAGAGTTTATAGAAGTAGAACAACTAATATAGTAGTTATAAAATTTAACTTTTTGTAAGATCATGCATTTTTAATGTCTTCCAAAGATAGAATTCCCAATGTAACTCTAATTCTAACCCTAATTACTAATATAGGCTATATATTACTTTTACTATATAAACATTGCTTATATTTAGTTTTTTTTTTTCAAAAGTCACGTAGTAGTTATTATAAAGGCCCATGAATAGTGTAATTAGCTAGTTTTATATATTTAGTTTTTACTTCATTACCAAAGACTCTAAGATAAAGAATGAATACTATTTTAACTTTTAATATAACACTTGGCAAATTTATGAAAGAAAATAAAATAGACATTTTGTGGGCTTGCATAAAATATTTTTAAAAAGAAAACTAAATTCATATAATCAAGGATTCTACGGGTGTTCAATTGACCCCATATCATGTGCCATGTTTTTTTGGGAATATATATTATGATGTTTGTAAATTGTAAAATGTAAATAAAATATCTTAGATAATGTTAAGTTCCATATTATGAAAAATTATTTAATTTAATTTTTTTAATATTCCAGCAATATGAATAATTTATGCATACACCATTAACACCATGCTAAATAATTTTGAGAGATGATTATTTAAGTTTTTGTCAATAGTTATTTTGATTTTGATTTTTTTGGTGCTTCTTGATTTTTATTTTGTGCTTCTTCCTTCTTGCATAAAATATTCTTAAACAGAAAACTAAATTCTTATAATCAAGAAAGGGGACTAAAAGAATATTAAAAGTAAATGGGGATTTTACAGGTGTTCAATTGACCCCATGTCATGTGCCATGTTTTTTTGGGAATATATATAATGTTGTTTGTAAATTGTAAAAAGTAAATAAAATAACTTATCCATATATTATAATATAGTTCATACTTACAGGGAAGGTAATTCTTTAGCGGATTTTTTAGCAAATTATGCTTTTCGTATAAATGATTCTTATACTGAGTGGGATTCCACCTCCATCTTGTTGATTCTGGCGATTAACTACATTTTAGATAAAGAAAGTACTAATTAATTTTGGAGGCTAATTATGAAGAACTTAGTAGAAGGTATCTTAAAAAAGGCAAAGTGTTTAGTTTTAGCCGCTAAATTGAGAGTCCTCTATTTGCGGCGGCTCCGTTCTGACAGCGGACGTTGTTCTTAGTCCTGTGGGCAGTTTGCATATGGTGAGTAGTCCTATTTTAATGTTGCATGCAGGGTGGCAACTCTTGCATAACGGTATATCTTTTTAGTAATGATTTCATTCATTGTATTTTGGGGGAATTAGTTATTATATTCTTGTTCTTTGCTTCTCTTTTGTCATCTCTTTCTTTAGCCTTATTTGCTCTGTTTCCATTTTCTATTTTGGTGTTTGTATGAGATAAGTTTTTTAGTATGGCCTCTGCTCAGTGAAACAGAAGAATTCGTTTGCCCATCCAGAATTGGGAATGACCTTCTTTAGGAATTCTCAATCTGAATTCTATGCATGAAGTTTTTAAGATTTATGAGGAAGATGTAGAGAGAGCGATTATACAGGTTTGTGGTCGGGATGTTTTACATTTCCTAGTTCTCTATATCCTTCCCAAGCTGTATCACATTTTCTTTCTAATGCTATGGACTTATTGCAAAATTTCAACCTAGTAAGGAATTTGGGCTTTCTGTTTGTCCATGATGATCCTTTTTTTGTGGATGTTTTTAATGAAAGTATAGAGGAATATGATTTGTATGAGGGTATTACTCTTGTGGGTGGCTTGTTTGTTCCCAGGGATCTCTTCCATCGACCTGCGCTTCATTGCCTTTATAATGCTATGATGCATGGTCTTCAAAATAACTGTGTACTGTCCTTTCACAATTCTGTTCACTGTCGTAGAAAAGAGCTGTGCAGGCAGGTGATAGATGATGCGACAAGGGTTTTTAATGCTCTATGTTTCCTTTTGCATTATAATCCTCCTCCTCCACCGCCGCCCCCTCAGCCGGATGAAGAGGAGGATCATCAACAGCAGGGTTTAATTGTTGATGGCTGGTAAGATGTTAACTAATGGTTAGGTTCTTTACTGGGAGCTTTTTTTTGTGGATTTCTATAAATTTTGTAATGTATCAGATGAAAATTTTGTAATAGTTCCCGTGTGACACAGAATTCAATTTTGTATCGCAGTCATAGATTTTTCCTTGGCAAACTCATCCTCTTGAGTCATCTTTGTATTTAGTTAAGTTTTAAAAGGCTACAACTGAAGGTTTTCTTCACTTGATTCTTTCCTACCGGTATGCCTCTTTGAATCAGGTTTTTTGTATTTTTCCTTTTTAATTAATAAATTTTAGTGGCTATGCCACTTTTTCTCAAAAAAAACTTATCCATTTATTATGAAAAAATATTTAATTTAACTTTTTTAATATTGCAGCAATATGAAATGATTTATGCATACACCATTAACACCAACCTAAAGCATACAAATGAACAACAAGCCAAAATAATATTGAGAGATGATTATTTAAATTTTTATCAATAGTTATTTTGATTTTGATTGTTTTACTTTTTGGGAATATATATTATGATGTTTCTAAATTGTAAAAAGTAAATAAAATAACTTATCCATATTATGAAAAATTATTTAATTTAACTTTTTTAATATTGCAGCAATATGAAATGATTTATGCATACACCATTAACACCAACCTAAAGCATACAAATTAACAACAAGCCAAAATAATTTTGAGAGATAATTATTTAAATTTTTATCAATAGTTATTTTGATTTTGATTTTTTTGCTTCTTCCTTTGTTTTTGATTAGTTCAACAGGAAAAGAGGGTCTTGAACCCTTTTTAAAACAACCGCCAGGGTGAAAAAGGCCTTAAACATGCCAGAAATAGCCCATTAACAGCATAGTAACAACAGACAAAAAATGAAGCTAATAAAAAACATAAACAAATAGAAAACTAAGGACTATGAGTAGTGCCATACTTGGCCAAGAAATTGGCCATGTCCTTATAGTCACCAAAGCTATCCATCCCAACATCTCTAACCTTGTCATCAAAATCTTTAACTGCGGCAAACACAGAGGCAACATGATGAAGAGCCTTCATAGCAAACTTAGTCATGGTACTCTACTTCTTCTACATCTTGTCCATTCTAGCCTTGAGCACTTCCAGGTCATCAGCCATCTTGACACATATCGAATAACTTCCTTTCTTCTTCTGGCCCTTGGCTTCCTCATCAGCCTCCATCATATCTTCCTCACTGAGCTTATTCATCTCAACAAAGTGGCTAGCACCTTCCTCTTCATGAATGGACTCCGTGGGTGTTTCATCCTCACCTTCCCCCATAGTGTCCTCTACAAATTTAGATTCATCAGAAATTTCCACACCTTAGGGGGTAGGGGTCAGGATTCTAGCTATACGACTGGATTTGTGCACACCAGTAGTGCCCTGTTTGCTAGTATCTCCTCCATCATCACTCCCCACTAGCTTAGCTCATGAGTCAAAATCAATAATTTTCATAGTCTCCTCCATAACATGAAGGTTCTCCTTCCCTGTTTTAGCTTTCTTTGTCAGCACATTGCCATCGCTCTCCACAACCTTCCATTCCCTTTTAGTTGACACCCCAGTCACCTTTTCAATCTCCAGGCTAGGGGTCTCAAGATTACCTTTCATAGGAGACTTATTATTGGAACCAAGAGTAGGTGACCCAGCAGGGGTGCTACATTCTTCAATTCTGGGGCACCCCTTTGAGTTTTTGACAAGGGAGATTTTTGAGGGTCATAATGGTTTTCTTGGCTTTTCCTTTAGCCGTGGGGGACTGGATCGACTCAACTAGACTAACCTTAATTGATTTAAGGGCCACAAGGCCAGATGGAAGTGGTACAATCTCTGAATGAGGCCTTGGTGGATGGGGATGAGAGGGTAGTTAGGATTTTTCACCCAAATATCCTTAGTAGATTTAATAGAATTCTCCAGAGAAGACAACAAGAAGAGGGAAAACTAATCTCCATCTTATTCCTAAAATGATTAAGTAACGCAAAGTGGTAGTGGTAGTATACCTTAAACCTTCCCTCTAGAGTGAAATATTTCATGATCATCAAACAAATTTATCCTCATGTCTCTAGCAACTTCTCCCTTTCAAAACCCCCATGAAGTTTCACAGTAGCATCACCATCGTGGAATAAAATTCTCATATTCGCTGGGTCTGACAACTTGTTGCGATGACTTTATTTTTTACCTTTGATGGGGAGGCTCGTGGCTTGCCCTATCACCTCCTTGGAGACTTGGAAACCAATTCCCCACAGATGGACTTGTCTGGTATCCTCATCCCAGGACTTAGTGAACTGGCGAGATAGATTTTCATCATGCCTAATCATCACCTCAAGGAAGAGAGCCACCTCCCCCTCCTAAATAATATGCTAGACCATAGATTCATGATGAAATTATTCAACCGAGGTCAATTCTATCTTCACAATTTCTCCACCCATCCTCACACTCAGAAGGCTACACAACCAGAGAGATTGAAAATGTCTAAGGTAGTGGGCATATGAGTGCTTAGCCAAACACTCCAAAGAGTAATTAAACCCTTTCGTGTACATCCATCTAATCAAAGGCCGCAGGATGAAATCTTCATTATGCTTTTACTAATAGGCAATGCCTTTGCCACCCTGGATCCCCTCCTCAGGAAAGGCCCATGCCTGCCACCTTGTGTGAAAAATAATATCACTGGATGTGAGGACATAATGGAAATAATTTCCCTTGAGCCACTTAGACCATTGATTATTCCACCCTTTTGTGATATGCCACTTCATCAAATTGCCAAGCCATCCTATCCACTCCTTCTCCCGACCACCTTTCACGTGCCACCTCAACTTCTTTCCGAGCCAGTCTGTCATCCATTTAGCCTGCCACCCTATAGCATGCCACCTCACCTTGCTACTAAGCCATCCCATCTTCCAAGTCTTCCTACCACTTTTCTCATGCCACCTAGGTGTCATTACATAATACCTAGTCATTTCCTTTCAGCACTTTTCCTTGTCACACCAAGACATTTGAAAAGAACTGACTCTTTTCCTATTGTCCTGAATTTGAATACCAACGGCCACAATTTTGAAACCCGACATCTCAGAAGAATGCTTAGTGCCCTTAAGAGCCATAGTGCTGCCTCCACAGAGCCAGAGAATGTAGACGGTAAAGAGCCTGTAAAACCTAATCTGTGTTCATGTTTCCATCTTTCTTAATGAGATCTTAAATCCCACTAGGTAGCCTAGACACATGTCTCCAGCACCTCCAACCATCACCATTACTTCCCAGGTTCGCCATAGTGTCAGCTACAACATTGCCTTCTCTATAGATGTGGGAAACCTTGTACTCCTCCATGGCATTGAGGAGCAACCGGATGTCACCAATAATGTCCTCTAGCTTCCAACCTATACCTGCTAAACTGAGAACAGTGTTCATAATTAACTATGAATCCCATTCAACATGTAGATGTCTAACGGTCAAGGAAATAGCCAGTTTGATGCCCCATAGCATAGCTAAAGCCTCAACCTCATTGTTACTTTTAACACCTAATCCTCTAGAGTAAATAGCCACAAACATCCCTGAATCAGATCTAATAATGCCTCCTCCACTAGCAATCCTGGGATTCCCTTTAGCCGCCCTGTCAAAATTGAGCTTGAACTAGTCTTTTGAGGCAAGGTTTAGATAGTTTTAGCTTTGGCTAACTTTTTAGAATTGTTAATCTGACACATATTTGGGATAATAGCCCATTGTTTCAAAACATTCAACTCTTCCCTTCCTGGGGGTTCTCCATAGTTTTGAATTTGCATGAATTAATATTCTCCGCTAGCAACTTGGAGAAAGTCTGAAAAACTTCAAGGGGGGTTCTAAATTTTTCCCTAAAGAACCTGTTATTCTGCTCCTTCCACAAATTCCAGGCCAAGCTTGGGGGATTTGAAGCCACAACTCTTTGATAATAGGAAAAGTAGACCTGAAAGGGAATCTCTAAGCCCTATCTAGGGCCACCACATTTTCATTAACCTAGCACAAGGATAGCCTTTGGATAACTAGACTCCAAACCTCCCAAGCAAAGTTAGAGTACAGGATGAGGTGGGTTACTGTCTCCTCTTCTTCATCACAAAGAGTACACCTGTTTGGCATTTGAAAGCCTCTCTTCTTCAGATTATCAATGGTCAGGATTTTATTGTGCATTAGGGTCCACCAGAAGAAATTAATCTTGGGTAAAAGTTTGGGTAGCTAGACTTTCCCCCATAGCTTATCCTCCCTAGGGTCTAACAATAGATTGTATGCACTCTTAATAGTAAACGTACCTAATTTGTTTTTATCCCAAATCATTTGATCTTGTTTAGGAAGAACGGATGTCCTAAAGTCAACCAAATCCTTTTGAAGTTGAAGAGCCACCTCCTTATCCTCATCCTGATCAGTGACACATTCCATGATACCCTTCCAACACCTAATGCCCCCATAACTTTTGATGTAGTTAGCCACTTTATAGCCAAAGAATCTACAGGCTTTATCTGCAAGTCTACCATAGTTCAATTCTTGGAAGGCAAGGTCTTTCAACCATCTATCCTCCCAAAAATTGACATTTCTACCATCCCCAATCTTCCATCTGATGCCTTTACGGAGAAGACCATGAGTTTTGAGAATCCCATTCTAGATAACTGAACCTTTAGGAAGTCCAATGTCCATCAACAGCTTACCTTCTCCTTCTCCATTAAGATACTTAACACCCATTATATCACCCCAGTCCTTATTATCCTATATTAGATTCTAACCTATCTTAGACATCAAGGCCCTATTCATGAGATGAATTCTCCTTAACCCCAATCCCCCCTGACATCTGGGAGTACAAACCTTTTTCCATCTCACCAGTGCAATTCTTCTCTTTTCCTCCACCCCAGTCCATAGGAATTTCTTCTGGATTTGTTCAATCTTCTCAACCACATATTTCAAGATTTTAAACAAACTTAGGAAATAGTTGGGAATGCCTTGTAGGGAGGCTTTGAGAAGTTGAAATTTCTCATCTTGGCTCAATAAAGTTACTTTCCACCTGGCTAGCTTCCTCTGCATTCTCTCTATAATCATGTTCCAATAGTTCAAGGTGACTTTGGAGATCGTGAGTGGTAGACCAAGGTAGGTAGCTGATAACCTCACACTAGAGCAGCCCAAGGCCCTGGTAATTTTTAACTGTAAGTCCTCCTAAGTATTCAGAAAGTAGATGTGACTCTTCTCAAAATTGATACTCTACCCGGAGGCCCTTTCATAAGCATTGAGGAGACTTTTCCACCTTCTAGCCTCAACCACCAAGGAAATTCCAAACAATACAGTGTCATCCACAAATTATTGAATGGTCAATGTTTGAGCTTTGGAAGCAAGCTTAATGCCCTGGAGGCATCCCTATGCAAGCAAATTATATGCATTCCTACCAAGGACTTCAACCAACAAGATGAAGATGTAAGGGGACAAAGGGTCATCTTGCCGAAGGCCTCTACGAGAGGGGAAAAATCCTCTAGGAGAACCATTGACTAACACAAAGAATCTAACCATGGAGATGCACTCCTTCACTAGATTGATCACCCGGTCTTGAAAACCAAATTTCCTAAGGACCCTAATAAAAAAATTCTAGTTGACTCTATCATAGGCCTTAGAAATATCTAATTTAAATATCATACCTGGGGTTTTGCTTTTAGATATTGAGTGGATGATCTCATGTGTGGTGATAGCCACATCTAGGATTTGTCTACCTAGACCAAAATCTTTCTAATTGGAGGCTATAAGATTATCTAGAAGTGGCTAAAGTCTAAGGACCAAAATCTTAGTGAAGATTTTGTACACCATGTTGCAGAGGCTGATAGGTCTAAAGTCCATCATTGAAGCAGAGTCAGTCTTCTTCGAAATCAATGCAATAAAAGTGTCGTTCAACTTCCACAGGAGTCTTCTAGTCCTAAAGAAGTTTTTGGTTGCACTAGTAACATCCTTCCCCGTAATATCCCAAAAGGTTTGGAAAAAGGTTAGGGAGAACCCATCTGGACCAGACACCTTGAAAGTGCCCATAGAAAAGATAGCAGCCCTAACCTCTTCCTCCATAATAGTCTTAGTCAGGAGGGAGTTGTCTTCCTCAGTCAATAAAGTGGGAATGGAGTCCAGGAGGGACTCATTTTCCTCCTCTTGGGTATGCTGAACAACCAGAAGAGACTCAAAGTAGTTAGAAGCCAATCTCCCAATTTTAGCATCACCCGCCACCATGTTCCCATTCTCATCCTTAAGTTTGCTAATAGATTTTCTCTATCTATGCCTCATAGTAGACTGATGAAAGAAAGAAGTGTTCCTGTCCCTCTCTTTCATCCATTAGACCCTAGACTTCTATTTTCAAAAGACCTCCTCCTTCCTCAATGTCAACATCCAATCCTTAGAGAGAGAGTTGTCCAAAGGTTGTAGCTCCTCAGACGGTTCCTCCTGCTCCAACCTGGATTGGACCTCCAAAAGTTGGACCATGATGTTCTTTTTCTTGACTAGAACATTCCCAAAAGTGTACTTATTCCACCCCTTGACTTTGTTCCTAACATTAGCCAGCTTTCAAACTAGTCTATACATGGCTGGCCCTTGAATAGGGGTGTTCCACCACTCTGCCAGACAATTTCTAAAATTTGGGTGAAGTGCCCACATAATTTCAAATCTAAAAGGGAAGGGCCCTTTGACACTCCTCTCTTGCCAATTGAGCATTAACGGGTTGTGGTCAGAGCCCACCTGGGGGAGGGCCACAAGACTAACAAGATTGGCAATGGTCCATTTAGAGGATATTAAAAACCTACCAAGTTTAACTTGTATGAGATTGTGCCCTTGTCTTCTAATTTGTCCGGGTAAAAGCATGGCCCTCCAACTCAATATCCATAAGGCCCGCATTAACTAAAAACCCCGCCAGGTCTGTCATACTATCTGAATAGTTTGTCAAGCCCCCCATTGTTTTAGATGGGTAGAGAGGGGAGTTCGGGTCCCCCGCTACCATCTAGTTAGTCCCCTTTGAGCTTTTAATCTTGTCTGATAGACTCTCCCAGACCTCCTTTCTCTCATTATGGGTATTTAGGGTGTAAACATTAACCAAGGTCCACTAAATGAAGCTACTTTGGAAGACAATTTCAATATAATGCCTAGAGCAAGACACCACCTTCCCTTAGAGATTTTGATTCCAAAGAGTGACAATCCCCTTCGAAGCACCTTGGGCTTCACTAATGGTTGCGTAGTTAGCCATGGGCCAAATGTTATTGACCACCTTCCTGAAGTTCTCCTCCATCATCTTAACTTCTTGAAGTAGCAGAATATCCACTTTATTATCATAAATCCAGTTCCTTACCAAAAACTTCTTGTGGGGGATATTGAGCCCCCTTATGTTCCATGAGACTATCTTCATTTTTTGGTCTTCTTAGGGGCCACCAGCATGGTCTACGTACCCATAGCAATTTCCTTTTCCATCTCCCTCTGCCTTGTTTGCATGTGAGTCAGTCTACCCTTGTTATAAATCCCCGCACATCTGCAGTCTTCCTGCTATTGCCCTTTCCCTTCTTCTTTGCAGTGGACTAAACCTCCACATCCTCGGCACCCTTGCTAGTACCCATGCTAGGGGATGGGGAGAAATTTTTCTCCAGGGTGCTAATCCATAGCTTGAAGCCTCCCATTTTTTATTCTAGACTACAAACCTCTAGAGAAGAGGCTGTTTGAACACCAGAGGACAGGATGAGCTCACCTTCCTCCATTTCTTTAGAGCTACCACTTAGGTTTTCCAACTAGTTGTTGGTCCCCCTCTTGACCCCTGGGTTCTCCTTATTGAAAGCTAATCCCTGATCTTCCCCAGAGGGAACATCCCCCCTCGATCCCCATCTTAATCCATAGGCTCTCCGTATTAAAAACCAATCTCTAGTCTTCCCCAGAGGGAACCCCCACCTCCTCCGTGATTCCCTGCACTTCCTTTGTAGGTAACTCAGTCTCTTTCACTAGGGGTTCCAATGAACCGTTCCCCTCAACACTCCTCGTCGAAGAACCCAGGAGGGAGTCGACAAGCTTGAGGAGGTCTTGCTTGAAAGGATATTCTTCAGAGCTCCCACCCGAATCAACTAGGTCCTCTTTTTGTGGAGGGGGGAGCATTTGGGAACCCTACACTGAGTGAAAACATGACCAAGTTTCATGCAGTTTTGACAGAAAACCCTAGAATTTTCATACAATATACTTTGATTCCACTTCCCAAATTTGGATTCCAAAATGATGGAGGTGAGAAGTGATTTCAGGATGTCAACATTGACACAGAACCTAGAATAGACAAACCTAGCCTTTGCCTTAGTGACCTTGTCTACAGTAACATAATCCCTGAAGGAATTACCTATCCAAGAAAATATTTCCTCATCCCAATACTCTAGTGGGAGACTTGGGAGCCTAACCCAAAAAGGAGCATATTAGTTTAGGTCCGCTTTGGGTCAAATCCTGGTTTCCATTTACACAGAGAGAGTGAATGCTTCCCGTATAGCCATGAGCCTCTAGCCAGGATTGAGAACAAATCCTCTTGAGAAGTAAACTTAAATAGGAACATTTCACTAGCCATAGCACTAGCTGAAACTCTCCCCTTAAGAGCCCACTTGGCTACTACCCATCTTCTCACCAAGTCAATGTTGGGTCTGTAGGCAAAAAAATTCCCCACAAGCATTTTTTTCATGGACGTTGCCACTCTTAAAAAGGTCCGATCTGGAAGTTTGAGGGCCTTCACTCCTTTACACTCTGTCATAATCAGAATCTCTATCAGGGAAGAGCCACCTCTAGTAGTAGCTCCCACAAGGGTCTCTTTCCATTGGTTAAGACCAATGTCCAAGGGTAGTGCCACGTGATCTGCATGACAACGCGTGCCAAAAGTAGAATCCCCAGAAGCAGGGGGAGGGGACTTGATCACGCACCCCCTCGGGCTATCCCCATTCATTCTTGCCCAAATCAAATTCAAAATTAGGCAGGGAGTTACAAAGCAAGATGCAGAGCTAAGACTAATTTGTTGCAGAGTTGCTTCTTCCTTTGTTATACATATATATGTTTTATTATTAATTTTCATTTGTCAACTATATTTTTGTAATGTTTATGATTATTATTTTAATATGTCAGCTATATAATTATTTTTTAAATTTGTTTTTATTAACACACTCACCCCATTACACTCCACCCTGTGCTGCCACTGTAGGTTACACCTCTCGGTGTAATAAAAAAAACCTATAGCTATTTTTTATTCACTTAATAGTTACTTTATTTTACTTGACATTAAATTTTAATTTTATTATAGAGCTATTTTATTTACTACATATTTAAAAACTTTGGTATCTTTAATTTATTTTACTATATAAAGCTATTTTATTTGCTAAGGTCTTCTAAGGTCTTCATATTTAAATTAGATACTTCTCCCCCTGTTTCCACTATAAGTTATGTCTCTCATCTAAATAAATATTATTTAATATTTATATAGAAAAATAAAATAACTCATTAAAGTAATATTTTGTTTTCATTAAACTATAAATTCCTATTTTGTATTCTTGTCATTTTGGTTTCCCTTTTTGTAATCTTTACACTTTTTATTAATAAAACTTTTATTTTAAAAAATAGCTATGAAGTAAATAATTTATTTTGTTTTATTAAAATTGTAGATAAACTAATATAGATATCTTAATACATCTATCTAAAAAATGCTAAGAGATATTGAGATGCCTATCTAACTTATGTCATAAATTTAATATAGATGTATTTAAGATATATTTTTATATATAAATGAAGTGATTAGGGGAAAGAGGCCAGTTGCCACCCACACTCCAATAACCGTTGTTGTTGGTATAAGAAATATGGGCAGAGAGAAGCAAAATAATCAAAAAAACAAAAAATAGTACATGTTGCTTCTTCATCTTTTTCATTCAAATACATAACATATATATAGGAGAGTTTAATCCTATATGCAAGGAGAGATTATCTCCATAAATCCCTATTTAGTTGTGATTATTACTCATGTAACAATACACAACTCAAATCATATGATTTGTTAAAACAACTCCAAACCGTAATATATATTATTGTTAATATAACAATAATATTACTAACTACTAACATTTACATGATAAGTACTCGCGTAATTATTATTTACGCACATACATTGAGCACTAACTCATATTTCCTAACACCCCCCCTTAGTGCGAACATGGTAGAAAGACATTCACACACTCCTCTGTAGTATGCTCACCCCTGTGGCATGTTCATCTATGTGACTCATGACCTTGATCCAAAAGAAAGGCTCTCTCCTTCCATGGTTTTAAACAAGCTTACCACAAACCTTGACATGACAAGAACTCATAAAATGTTCACCTCATGTGGTTTTCTCGATCCTCCCACAAACCCTTTCAAGATCCATAAACTGACTTACTCTGGTGCTTTTGTTTGCCACTATGCTTGTACATCAGGGAAGTTATATAGGAATCATACATATCACAAATCTGAAAAACCCATACTAGAAAAGGTTTCACATTACATTCCATAAGAACACAATGTTCTTAATTATAGTCACTATTATCAATCGCTGCCACTCGATCTTGAATAGCATAGACAACTGCCACTGCCACTGGAAGCTGTCCTTGACTTTAGCTAGTTTGGCGCCAAATGGGAATGGAACATTTGTTATTATTCCCCCCCCCCCCACAATGTGAAATTCCATTTATTCACACAAACAAGAACACTGAAAAGAAAATCATACCATATTGCATACTACTGTCTAGATCTTGTTGTTGGATCTTGTTGCACATGGCCATTATTGTCAATGAATGTATTCACCAGTTGACCATCTTCCAACAAAGTACAACACTCAAAGGATCTCCGTAGTTAGAGGATCTCTGCAATCATCTGCTCTCCAATATAATCATTTTTCCAGTATCCACACACCACACTAAAAATCCTAAAAACTAAAATCCACACCAAAAAATTGAAAACTCACTGCACACTGGTTACCAAATTGGTTGTGCGGCCCCGTTGTTGGTGACTGATGAAAGGTTGCTATTTTTCCTCCAGCCTCTGATGCCTCCATCCTCCATCTATGCTTTGTTACTTAATTAGCAAATTTATCTTTGAGGCTCAGTTTTGTAATGCCCCCAAAATGGATGTTGTGTACAAACGATAATGCGTCGAAATACAATTGAGGCAATTTTATAGTTGATTATTTTTGACACTTTTTGGTTTTGAGAAAACATTAGACTCTATTCTAAAACAATACAACTTAATAATGAGACAAAATATCTCCTTACAAACTCACAATAATAAACTATTAAAACTTTTAACTTTAATTTCTATTACCCAACTTGGAATTCTCCATTCTTTCTTCCACAGTCTATGCTCATAAGGAGAATGATCCAATCACCAATAAGTTGCACATGTGTTGAAGTTGTACAATGGGGAGTTTTAATGCACCAATAACATAGCTGATCAAGAGGCAATATGCAAGGAATGAACCTGATTTGCTGGTGTATGGGCCTGATTAATGATGAAAGACGACCACCAAATAATGAGCAATATGAAGTCCTCAAGAGAATCAAGAGATGGAGACATAAATCAGTAAACAACTAGCCCAAAATGGATATCGGCCAATGCAGATCCGAGGAAGCCGCTTGGAGAGACTCGTAAGTCACTAAGAATACATGAATCTATCTACACATAGATGCCAAAACCAATGAGCCAATCATAATTCAATCAAATACACTACGTAGACAAGCCCAAACATAATCACAAGCTCAAACATCATCACATTCCACATTCCCACACTAGATGAAGGTGAGAATGCCAACGTGCTCAGGCCATCGGTTGTGAACTTCAAATTACCATGTTCCCTTTCTTTGGATCGGTCTGTGAGAAAGAACATAAAACACTGGAAGAGGTTCAAACAAAGTTTTCAATTAATTTGGCACTTGGATAAGTGATTGTTAATCTATAGATCAACGATTGTAATGGGGCCTTCTTCTTTGTCTTGGCAATTACCGACGCCCATGTTAAAGATGATTAACATGATGCTTGCCTTGAATTTGCCAAGAATCAAGATTTGAATTCACAATAATCTACAGAACAATCAAATCATGTTGACGAGTCAACATATAGCGACCTCGTCCACATAAAGGAGCAATGGTGAGATACACACTGGCAACAACAATATATCACAAGGCTGCTCCAGAATGAAGAGTTGAGGTTAAGATTGCGGACTCTCCAAGTGAACAAAATATAGTTCCAAATGGACAAACCCACTTGTTAAATAGATTAAGCATTGATGTCTAGTGAATGCCTTCTTCACTCACCTCAGATTAGGACAGATATTATCTAATCTATGGAATTTAAATCAAATTGGATTTGGAGATCATATCCATAAAAAACAGCACCAATAATCTCTCCTCATCACTAAAAAATAGGCATAGAAACAATTTTGCTCTGATACCATATATGAAATATGGGCAGAGAGAAGCCAGAATAATTAAAAAAACAAAAAATAGTACGTGCTGCTTCTTCATCTTTTTCATTCAAATACATAACATATATATAGGAGATCTTTCTCCTATAGTCAAGGAGAGATTATCTCCATAAATCCCTATTTAGTTGTGATTGTTACTCACGTAACAATACACAACTCAAATCATATGAGTTGTTAAAACAACTCCAAATCGTAATATATATTATTGTTAATATAACAATAATATTACTAACTACTAACATTTACATGATAATAATTACTCACGTAATTATTATTTACCCACATACATTGAGCACTAACTCATATTTCCTAACAGTTGGCTCCTAACCCCCTAATAAAAAACCTTAAAAATAATCAATACATGACATTAACCAACCTAATAAATAATTACAAATGCACCAATAGATGTTCACAATTGCACGTGTAGTTTAACATACAAAATGGACAACACACATCTACTTCCACTTGCATTTATAAGACAAAATAAAATACACACTTTTTTTATTTCATTATAAAATTAATTTTTACAATAACCACCCATTTGGACAAGTCTCAAAAGTCAAACTGCTCACATTTACATATCTTGGTGCACACTTATTCTTACCTAAGCTACCATAAATACAAAACACTCCCAACTACATTGACTATCAATCACACATTCTCCCATACTTGCTATCGCATCCACTTGAATCAACTCCATTTACAATAAGTACCTACACAAACAGTAAATGGTGTAAGGCTCCCCAACCAAACATAAAATAAAAACAAAATCAAAATTAAATCATGTTTATTACAAAATACATTAGTTATCAAAATCATATCATTGAATACAATAGCTTCTACATATTTATTCAAATTCAAACTCAACAACCAAATTCAATGCATTCCTTTTTCAAATTTAAATCAATTATAAGAGGGAGATTATGCAGCGTAGGCATATCCTAATTAATTTCCTAAAGGAGTGCTACAAATGATGTCTGCAAATTCTTGAGTTAATCTGATTTGCAGGCCATGTTCCAGACTTTCAGACAAGTCTTTAGGTTGGTACATCACATTCCCTTTTTTACCAATATAAAACTATATTCTTTTGTCTTTTCCTACAAATGCATAAGATTTTGTTCAACATTCTTAAGTTTTTCATGCTTAAATAGACACTGTTCATGGTAGTCAACTTTTTATATACCATATATTAATGTTACTATTCATTAATATAGTGAAACTCTGTATATATATGTTTAATTTTAGTGTAGATGTATATAGTACAATAATATATATTCAAAGTTCCATTATATTATATAATTTTAGTGTAGATTTATATAGTGCAATTGTATATATTCAAGGTTTCATTATATATATACATATATATTCTCAAACCCTTCATATATATTTAACCCCATAGAGAAATATAAACCATATATTAATATTCCTCTTCATTAATATAGTGAAACATAGAATATATAGGTTTATATTTACTATATATGTGTATAGTGCAACTGTATATATTCAAGGATCGATTATATATATATATATATATATATATATATATCCTCAAACCCTTCATATATATTTAACCCTATACAGAAATATATTAATATTAGTATTTGTTAATATAGTGAAACCCAAAATATATAGGTTTAATTTTTTATGTAGATGTATATAGTGCAACCATATATATTAAGGTTCCATTATATATATACATTCTCAAAACTTTAAAAAAATGGATTGGATTTGACTATTGACTGTATTAAGATTCTCTAAGAAGAGTTGTCCAAGACAAAGATTTTCATTTCAGAGGGGGATGACCAGATTATATGGTGTGTGGCCTAGATAGGGGAGTACAATGTAAAGATTAGATGGAAGATTGAATAAGATTCTTCAAAAAGGAAGGTCTAGCCTACTTAGTTTGATTAGATTATATAAGACCAATCATAAGATTTTGCAGAGATTCAAATTATAGAAAATCGTCCTCCCCACACTATCTTCAAAGAATTTCTGACATCCTTACTACAAATGCACAAGGAGCCCATGGCCAATCTAGCTTTCCCACCAATAAAATGCCTTGCAGCGGCTAAACTCTCCATATAGACAAAGCAATGGAGGTGGACAATAGATGTCAATGTTTGCAAGAAGATGCCAAGACCCAAATCAAGAGGTTATTCAATACTGGTTCAAATGAACTGGTTACTACAATTCAACAAGTAGTGGCAATACAACATTTCTAAGGTGGCCACACCTACGACTATGTCATATATGGAGAATTCTTCTCCACGGCTATTTAGATCCTAGGAAATAAAAGTTACGAAAAGAAGCTGGCCAATAGTTTCATCAAGAAGGAACTTGAAGACATTGTGAGTAGGACAATCTCTATTTTCAATAAGAATTCAGAGGAAGGTATGCTTGGAGGTGTGTTTGAAGTTGAGGCTATGAAAAAAAAAAGGAGACATCAAAAGATCTAAAGCTATTCAAAGAAGGAATCCTTAGAAATAATTTGGAGATGTTTAATTTTTATCTAATGCATGTTATGTTGACTTGCTCTTTTATGCACACATTAAGAAAGCAAGTGAAGTGGCTCAAGGTCTTCAAGTATTGATCCATTGGAAGACATAGTCAAAGTGGTATTGATCCATTCAAAGATAGTCAAATTCCTACACGGTTAATCTTCATCCATGTATTTTTAAAAAAATTGACTACCAGTACTTTAATATTATATAAAAACTCATATATAAAGGGTTTAATTTTATGCATATGTTGCTACATACAAATATATATGTAGCAAAGTTAAGATATGGTGTATTGTTCTTAAACATAAATACAAGAATAATCAGTGATAAAAGTAGATTGTAGAGATGATGACATCTAATGTGTAATGCCATGGTGCTAACAAATAGGTAGACTAAAATTTCCTAAAAACTTTGAAGATAGATGTATCCAATTGTTAAATGCTAAAATGTTAACTACCAACCTGAAGGGTTGTGTGAAAGTCTGGAACTTGTTGTGCAAATCTGGTGAAATAAAGAATTTGTAGCATTCTTGGATGAAATTGATACAACATTGTCTATGTTGCATAATCTCCCTCTTATAATTGATTCAAATTTGAAAAAGGAATCCATTGAATTTGGTTGTTGAGTTTGAATTTGAATAAATGCATACAAGATATTGTATTCGATGATATGATTTTGATAACTGATGTAAGCTATAAGAATTATGTAATCAACATGATTTAATTATGATTTTTATTTAATTTTATATTTGGTTAGGGAGCCTTACACCATTTACTATTTGTGCAAGTACTTTTAGGAGTAGTGAAAGTTTACAATACTACATGGCTATATTGTTAGACACACAAGAATATTAAGAGGGGGGTGAATCAGTATTCAAACAATTTCTAATTTTAACAACTTCAACTTATCCATAGAAGATTAAACCTTAAGCATCACAATATCAACATGAAAGAATAACACAATGCACATCAACAGATAACACTAGATTTATGTGGAAAACCCTAGAAAGGAAAAACCACAGTGAGGATTAACTCACAATACATGAAGCTAAAATAATAACTTTGTTTTAGGGACTTTAACCCAAGGAAGCTACTACTCCCTAAGTAATTTTGATTTAGGGTCATTGCCAAGGAAGGTTCTACTCCTTGATGAATTTGTTTTAGGGTCACTCCCAAGGAATCTTCTACTCCCTGAAATCAGAACACATTTACAAAGGATTACAATAATAAGTCTTTCTAGTGTTTGAAAACTGACATTGAAGCTTACACCTTTGATGATTCCACTTCTACCTCTTCACACTTTCTTCTGATGATCTGATCAGTCAACCACACTCTATACTTGAAAACCCTAGAAGGGAAAAACCACAGTGAGGATTAACTCACAATATATGAAGATAAAATAATAACTTTGTTTTAGGGGCTTTAACCCAAGGAAGCTACTACTCCCTAAGTAATTTTGATTTAGGGTCACTCCCAATGAAGGTTCTACTCCTTGATGAATTTGTTTTAGGGTCACTCCCAAGGAATCTACTACTCCCTGAAATCAGAACACATTTACAAAGGATTACAATAATGAGTCTTTCTAGTGTTTGAAAACTGACATTGAAGCTTACACCTTTGATGATTCCACTTCTACCTCCTTACACTTTCTTTTGATGATCTGATCAGTCAGTCACACTCTATACTTGATCACTGTCACAAATATGTCTTCAAGATGAATTCAGACAGCATCAACAACATCTTCTCTTTCTCCTTCAATCACACATCAATAATGTATTTATTTTGCTTTTATCTGCTTGCAAACCTTTTCAACCAGATTACAATTACACCTCACCTCACTCAATTTGATTCACTATTTATACATGATATTACATTGATTATATATCTTCTCGGCTAGAGACAATATGAAAAATACATTTACAAGTCAGCCATACATCACATAATATGAAACGTGTAAAAGATAGGTCCTAAGTGAACACACACGTTACACCAACAAAAGATGTAAGCCTTACGGACCCTAACTCTTGCTTAACTAGGTCTAAAACATCCTTCATAGCTTCAATCATTAAGGAATTACATCCGCACACTCCGCTCATTTGAAAATAGGACAACTTTAAGGAAAACTCATGAAGACTTGAAGAATAATGGCCACACAAACTTGGGAAACCTTGAGCCGTACTAGAAATAAGAAAGACCTTTGTGAAACTTTTCCAAACAAGTCCACATGATTCATAAAACATCCCCAAACAGAGTTTTGTTTCCACCGCACATCAAAGAGTTGTACCGCACAGCTTCAAACATTTATTCTAAAAACATTATATCATTTGGAACACAGTACAACATCTTGTCAATTGAAAAATTGGGTTGTGGACCACCAAGAAGCTTGAAACTGAAAAGAAGCATGCAATGCACATCCAAGAACATGTCCACAAAACCACAAGGGCAATCATTCACTTCTGGATGAATGTGGAGCATTCCAATAGGTCTTCATTACTACTTCATTCTACTAGAGCACATACCAATGTTCTATCATACATAATTTTCACAGTGGAGGGAAATATGATCTAAAAATTTGGAAACAACACCTTCATTGCCCTCTTGACATAATTCCATAACCACATAGCCAAATGTATAACTGTAGAGGAATGTAAAGCATTCCATTCAGTCTTTGTCATCACATCATATTGCCAGAGCATGAACCAGAACTCAATCACTTATATCTTTCATAGCATAGAAGTGGGTGATCTGAAACATTAGATTTAACACTTTTACATCATACTAGACTTAACTCTTGAACCACAAGACCATATCTTCAAAATCAAAGGAATGTGGAGCACTCCATTACATGCTAGAAACACCTTCACAGAACCGACACTATCTTCAACTTGTCAACATAAAAACATTCATCCAATATCAAAACATTATGAAACTTGGAACATACATAGAACAACATTGTATGAAGCTATATTCCAATCCATAGAAGCACAACATAAATATAATGAGAATGTGAAGCAATCTCCCAAACAATCTTCAAAGAGCAGTCATCTTGAAGCATAAATTGTTACCAACTTATGGAGGCCAAAACTCCTTTGTACAAACACATACAACTGAGGAACATTAGGATGGAATATTCAACATACTTCAGGACACTAGCAATACATCTAATCCTCTTAGTACTTCTGATTCTTGTCTCAATTTTGCACTGATCAAGGTACATCTCAATCCTGCACTAATCAAGGCATGACATCCAATCATGAACACCATCACCCTTCCATGATAGTGTTGACATCAATGATAGCCTTAACAATCTCCTCAACCTTGTGATAGTGTTGACATCAATGACAACAACCTTAGGAATCATATGTGCAACCATCTCCCCCTTTGGCATTGATGGCAACACATACCTACTCATTCTCCCCCTTTGACATCAAGGAAAAAGGGCATCCAAAGCCTTCTCATTAGAAACCATTGTTTGCTCATTCTCCCCCTTTCAATAACAACCACATATTTGCACACTTCTTCTTGCAAAAATAAACTACCCCTATTATTAGCAACTACCACTTGTTCCCCCTTAGAGGTAGTCATCATCAGTCTACAAAAAAATATATATAATGAACTCCCCCTATCATCAACAACTACTACCTGCTCCCCCTGAGAGGTAGCCATCATCAGTCCAGGAAACAAAGATATAACATGAACTCCCCTTGGATAGATGCACCGCTATGCATCTTAGCAAGAATAAGGAGGGGCAATTACCGCTAACCTCTACTAGAGATACTCAAAGATGTCCTTTGCAAGAGCCTTTGTAAATATGTTTGCAGTTTGATCCTTTGTTGGAACATCTTCCAACTTCACTTCCTTATTTGCAACCTTCTCTCTCAAAAAGTGATACCTGATTGCTATATGCTTGGTTCTAGAATGCATCACTAGATTCTGGGAAATATTGATAGCACTTGTATTATCACACAAAATAGGAATAGGCTCATCATACAATACCTTGATATCCTTTAGAGTTTGCTTCATCCACAACACTTGTGTACAGCAGGAGGCTGCTGCAATATACTCTACCTATGCAATTGATAAGGACACTAAATCTTGCTTCTTGCTCTTCCATGAAACCAATATGTTTCCTAGAAAGAAAGCACAACCACTTGCACTTCTTCTATCATCAACACAACCATCCCAGTTAACATTAGTGTATGCACTCAAATCAAAGTCATTACCTTTTGGATACCATAGACCATAGTCTAGAGTTCCTTTCAAGTGTCTGAATATCCTTTTTATTGCCTTCTCATGTGTTTTCTTAGGATTAGCTTGATATCTAGAAACCACACATACTGCATGCATAATGCCAAGTCTAGAGGTAATCAAGTAAAACAATGCTCCAAGCATAGACCTATAGATAGTCTGATCTGCCTCGAGAGGCTCATCATCTTTTCTTAAGTGGCATCTAGTGACCATGGGAGTACTTACTAGTTTTGACTCCTCTATACCAAACTTCTTCAACAATTCTTTGACATACTTAGCTTGAGAAATAAAGATACCACCATCTAGTTGGGAAATTTGAAGTCTAAGGAAGAAAGACATTTCACCAATCATGGACATCTCAAACTCTTTTTTCATCTCCTCTACAAACCTTTTACACATATCATCATCTCCACCAAAAATGATGTCATCAACATATACTACAACTATCAAAATCATGTCTCCTTCTTCCTTTATATAAAAATTACTATATGTGGTACATTTCTTGAAGCCTTGCTGAAGTAAGTACTTGTCCAATCTTGCATACCAAGCCCTAGGTACTTTCTTGAGACCATACAAAGCCTTTTTGAGTCTGCATACCATGTCTAGATCTTCTGATATCTAGAAATGCTAACTCAACATCCATCTGATATACTTTGAAGTTCTTATGAGTAGCAAGAGAAAGGAACATTTTGATTGCCTCCATCCTTGCTACTGGAGCATAAGTTTTCTCAAAATCAATGCCTTCTCCTTGAGTGTATCCTTTGTGTAGTGCCCCTCATCTCGTCGTCCATTAGATTGATGTTTGCTTAAACTTTATAGTGTCCTAGACCGTAGATGATGGATCTCTTGTTATCTTGTTACTTCATTGTGAACTTAATTGTTAAGATAACAGATGTTGATGTTGGATTATGCCATTTTATGCTTTACAATTTGATAAATGAACTGATGTTTTAGATGCTTTGATGTTAGTTAGTTGATCATTTTATGTCGTAGATTAGTAATCTGATACCTTGTTCAATATAGTTGATTGTTATTTATAAACGTGAATGGAACAGTGTTGTATTACTCATTCTCGAGTACCCTACCTCACTGCGACTTCCATTCACGATAGGACTGCATGTGATGTATATGTATATCTTGCTATGTTTAACGTGCGTTGCTGCAGGATGCAGGTACTAGGCATCGACTCCACCTGATTACAGGTCTGAGCGTGCGTTCGCCAATGGATTAGTTGGTTGGAGTTAAAGTGAGGTCCCTAGTCGGTGTCCCTTCGTCATCAGTTTACCCTTGTGGTTATTGGTTGTTGTTCGCTCATGTCTTACTGTCAGGTAATATTGTATCTTGGAGTCTAATGAGTTCTGCAGGTGTCTAAGTATGTGTGGTAATGTTGTGATTTAATTAGAATTATTCTACGGAAGAGTATAAGTGTTGTTAAATGGGCATAATGTCGTTAGTTGTTGATTTTAGCTATAAATAAATTATTATTTTAATAGAAGTGTTGTTGATAAATAAAGTTGTAAGAAGTTTGTATTATTCGATATAATATTAATTATAATAAATATTTAAATAAATAAATAGTGGTAATCATGTTGTAAATTGTGATTTACAACTTGATTAATAAAATAAATTAAAGGATAGCACAAAATTACAGTTTGTCGAAATAGTACTATTCTATTTATAACAATAAATTGGGTCGGCTATAAAAAGATATATTAACAAAATAAAATAAAATATCTAATAATTGGGATCTTTAAATTAAATAAAAATACATATTCTTTAAAGGAGAGAAGCATGGGATCGCGTGCCAAGCCTTGGTAGAGGAGAGAGGCTGAGTTATAAAAGAGCTGTAGGTGCATCAAGGATATCACACAGGTGAAAGGAAAGAAGCAGCTTGGAACTGCAACAATGGGAGCAGGTTCGTCGAGGTGATTTGCGAAATCAGGTTCCGTCGAATGCCTTATCTCTGAACTTCATTTCAAATCTGCAAATGCGGTTATAGTTTATTCGATTCCAAATAGTTCTGTAGACTGTCCTCTCTGTGTGTAATCAGCATCTTCTCTTAGGGTTTAAATACATCGTTTCTGCTCAAGGATTCTGTAAGTCAAATGCTTTCCTTCCACTGGTTGCCGATTCACTCTGTATGCATTCTCAGACGGGCGTGATCTTGGTAGGGTTTGTAGGACACCTCGATAGAATTGCCGTAAATCACTGTTGGCTACAGCTAGTTGTTCCTGTAAGATCAGATTAATGTTGTTATTGTTTCTTTCTCTGTGTTTAGTCAGAAACTTGTCTAGGAACTCGCTGTAAGACGCTTTGTATTCATGTGATTTTCCTGGTTACATACCTTTTTAACCTGCCCTCTCACATCTGCAACTGGAAGTCCTATTTGCTCAGAGACCTGTATAGCGATTGTTATTTGAAGGTTTAAGTTATTTCTTTGGTATCCCTTAGTATTATTTACTATGGTTCGATAATGATAGGTAGCGCTGCATATTGCAATGCTAGGGCGTGATTTGCTATTGTCTTATGGTTATTCAAACTGGTTAAAAACCTCTGTAGCCATGTCGTTCGCTGTCCCATGAATATTGCTTCGATGTGTTTGGTTCTATCTCTGTTGTGGCCGATAATAACAGGAAGTTCGCTGCCTGGATAACACTTGTTTCGAATGAAAGACCAGATCCTTTTTATTGGCCATTTTCTGGGTGTTACGCTATGTATCATAGTTTAAGTTTACTCCATAGCTGGAGCTATCAAACTCTCTCATTATCGGTTATGAAGTCTTCTTGTTGATATTGACTTTACCTTGTTTCCTGCGTTTCTGCCTGGCTTTCATTCGTCTGTATGAAAGTTTCAAATCCCTTTTCTTCGCCATTCACTTAGTATTATACGGTGATGCCGCTGTATAACCTAAGCCATAGCTGGAGCGAATGAAACCTTATCATTTTCAATTATTAAAGGTTCTTCTGTCTGGATTCAACTCTGCACTTGTCCTAGTGTATTCCTAGCCGCTTGGGGATAAGCGCATATCTGCCAGAGGGAGAATTCATCATCTCCAGAGGGTTTTCCTCTCATGGACGCTCATAATGATATTATAGTTAACGAGTTTTGGGCAAGCAAATGCAATTGGCGTGTGTAAACCAGACTCCGCTACCTTTATCAGCATCCCAACATTGTGCGGCTTAAGGCTAGCTATGAGGATGATAATGTCATGCATTTGATCAGGAAGCTCTGCGAGAAAGGGGAATTGTTTGATAGGCTTGTTGCCCTTCAACAGAGACAATTGTCTATTATTCTTTTCAGACTCGGTGCAGATGTTCATTAGTGTCTTAATCAGATACACAAAAGTTCAAAAACTTGTCTTGCAGAATTTCAGCCTCCGTACAGACATAATCATATACAATTAGGTTATTTTAGAAGATAAAAATCATATATGAATCTCTTTGATTGTGTTGTTCTTCGAAAGGCTGAAAAAAGGTGTACTTCCATTTGCATGTGTCCTACTTTAATTGTTAAGTGGGTGCATTTTTTGGAAAATAAACTTCATTAACCCTCAACCCACGACCCATGAAGCCTGGGAATGCAACACCTTTCAGTAATATGCAGGTTACAGGCATGGAAAAGCTCCAAATACAAGTACTTGAGGAATGGTTATAACAAATAAGGAATAATCGACATCTATTATTTATTTTGTCAGTATTGCTACGAAATTTTAGCGACAAACATAATAGCATTGTATATAAATAAGTTAGATACAGCTTAGCTATGTATATATTTTAATGACTGGAATGGTGTTATATGATAGAGTCGTGATCAGACACAATACTCAAACCAAACAAGCAATTCAATCATAATAGGTTTTCACCAACAAATGATAATGATGACCAATATAGGAATTTGCATATGTTACCTCCTCTTCTGACTCGGAATCACTATCATCAGATGAAGATGTCTCCGGTTTCTTCTTGGGAGGAACTTTGTTTGAAGATTTTAATTTCTTCGAAGCTGGTTGTGCTACAAGTTTAGTATCTGGCTCTCTCTTACCTGAAAATAAGCAGATAAAAAAAATATTATAGAATTGGCACCATAGTTAACAGTGAAATATACAATTTATGGCCATTATACTATTACGAGTAATGGTGTGGTGAGGTCACCAGAGGATATGGATATTCTTGTGCTGTGACAGTCAAGTTTGAACATGAACAATATCAGCGCATGTAACATATTGCCCAGTCCATGTTTCATAAATGGATGTTGAAGTGTAAACGAAGCGTGGTAATGATGTCATTGATAATGTTTTCCCTTTAGCGTCAATAGAGGAGCCTAGGAATCATTGATGATATTCACCAAAACATAGTGAAACCAGAAGTTCCTGCTGGGTATTCTAATACTCTGATAAGCATGTATGCGAAATGTGGATGTATAGACAAGACAAGTGAACTGTTTGACAAAGTGCTTCGAAGTAATGTCGGCCCTAGTAAATACAATGATACAGGATGAGCATTGAAAAGGCTTTAGAAAATTTCAAGCAAATGTAATTGGGTGTGGAAACAATTGCACAGTCTGAGAACATTGCTATCCTCACTCAGTCATTGAACTCCATCTTTCTTTCTTGCATCTCCGAGGGCCAAACTCAGAAAGTTCAACATGTTTTGCAGAAATTTCGTGCAGGTGGTTACAACACCATTGTTGCACCATCTATTGGAGAAGAGGGTTTGGATATAATGGAAGTTGATCTTGTGATATGTTTTGATGCAAATGTTTCACCATTAAGAATGACCCAACACATGGGAAGAACTAGAAGGAAACGTGATGGCCAAGTTGTCATTTTAGTTAGTGAAAGATCAAAATGGTAGTTACATGGCGCGGGTCAATGGTTATTAATACCTCCGAACTCAGTAATCACTATTCCTAGCTGTCGTAGGGTTGCAAATCGGGAACCAAAAGCCCACCTTGTCAAAAATAGAGAATTTAATACCTTGTCAGCAAAACCATTCTGTGTATACCAGCGATCTTGCACAACAATAGGATTACCATATGATTGCATCCCAAAAGAAAATATTTCTGTAGAATCCAGTTTTATAACCACAGATCGCCCTATGGCGAGTTTGTAAAGTTTATGCAACAAATCTAGTATTGTTGGCCTACAATCATTCCATCTATTTGGAGCGTTGTACTCAGCTGAGCGCTCAAGTTTCATCTTTACCCTTATTCAACTGGTTTCTTGAAAATGATTCGTACAATCAGTGTAGAGTTATCAGATATATCAATAACTGAGTTAGCACATAGAAAGGCATGTGCTGCCAAGGAAGATGGTTCTGCCTTCGCACAGTAAACAGCAGTTGAAATCTACAGAGGTTTTGTAATCTGCGACCTTCCGTCAGAGATAAACTTCCTTCAGTTTGTAGCACTATTTCTACACCTTTTTGTAATTGGAAATCTGCATGGCGTTGAGTATTTGAAGAATGCTGTTAGAGGCCATAAGTAATCTTTTTCGACAACTCCAGTTCATCACTTCTGTGTGTCAATGTTTTCCTGTAGTCCTTGCCTTTTTGTTAGAGAGAGAAAACCCTTAAGTTGTGCCATCAATTTATTAAAATTCCAAGTTGACGAACGCTGATACGATCAAATATCATTCACGTCAGTGGTAAAACAGTCAATAGCAATTTTACATCGCAGTAGTAAAATATCTCAAGCTGTTCGTGTAGGGCGCATTTACGATTGTTCTCTTGAGAAATTATTTCACCACGGATAGGATCAACTTCAGAAACATCTTCAAATCATCATAAAAGAATCTATTTGGTTGAGCTCGTTAGAATGTCTGCAAGACCGTGTGAAGGATAACAAACATTTCGTGATTGAATCTGCCTCGTGTGATTGCCGTTCAGTCGTAAGATATCGCTCCTAGCGTTATTATCCTTAATAGAATAAAGCTAATTGGACAAGATTGAAGGAAAGTATATAAGATCATATCTGGAATTAAGTGGTTCTTATATCAATTATTATAATGATTTAGTTAATCAATTTACTTATCTGTTGAGGTAAAATAAAGATTAGTTAGAGATTTTGTTGCAAGGTATTAATTTAATTGTTATAATATAATGTTGATTTTATTTCAGAAGTTGTTTGCATTGAACTGAGAATGAATTGTAGTATTTCATCTCCTGAATCTAAATTGAATTGAGTTGAATGAGTGTTGTAATGAGTCAGATTGCGGTTGTTCAAACTTGTATTCCAGAGGCTAGTTGTCGTTGTTAAGTATTTGCAACTCGTGTATTGCTGTTTTGTAATTACGATGTAATAGCGTTTATGTGTATCAAACAAAGTATGAAGTATAATGAGGTACTGTCAAGATTGAATGTTGTGTCTTGTAAAGTAATAATCTCAGGATGCGATATCAAACCTCTTGTGATCTTATTGTACCGTTTTGTCGTAAGGAGAGATCCAAAATCTGTAAAAGAATTAAGTCTTGTAATGATTAAAAGTGTTGGATAACAATTGATGTTATGATTCTATTTTGATGCAAGAAGGTTTATGCCTTGCAGTGTACTTATACGTGTGTTGTTATTAAGTCTTGCATGATGTTTAAAGGTTTACTAGGTGTTAGGAAGGAGAGTGGCTTTCAACGTGGGGCCAGCGCCCAAAGTGGCAGTCAGGATAACCCGTTGGAAGTAGATTAATCAAGTGATAACCTAAAATAAACTAGGGGGTTAAGGGTAGACTTCACATTAATAAGATTAATGGATTCCTCTCCCATGGCCTGTAGTGCTTGTTTAGACTAAGGATGGGTAGAGAAGGCCTGGTCGGCATGATTGACTTTCTTGTCCTCATGAAAGGAAAGTCGATTCCGCATGTGTCACCCCATGGGGCCGGTGCCTAGTGAGAGGCTGTCAAGATAACCATAGATGGGGGCCGGTGCCTAGTGAGAGGCTGTCAGGATAACCCATGTTAGGACCGTGCGATGACACTCTCCCTACTACAACCTAGCATCCCTCGTTCGGTCTCTCCTCATTTGTTTTGTGTCGCCTCTGGAAGTGAAAGTTAAGTTAAGTTATGTCGTGTTGTATTGTTATTGCCATGTGTTGTATTGGCGTTTGGTCGTCCTTTATTCTTGTTTGTCTTTCTTCTACCTGACTGTCAGTGTTTGGGACCTCATGTTAACTCCTAGCTCGGGGGGTGGACCTTAGGGTTCCACATGGTCAGGTGGAAGAGCTATTTTATCCATTGGTTATTCCTGTCAAGATCATATGTAGAAAGGATTTGTTCCAGTTGTACTTGTTCCAATGGTGATGATGTAAGTGCATAACCTTGTACCAGATTTGTGTAACAGAACATTCTTATGTATGCAACTTTTGATGTAGACTAAAAGTAGCAATGTAATGATGTTATGATGTACTTATATGAAAGCATTTCAGTTATGTATTTAATCATGCGGATTCCGTTATTTGATGATTGCAATGAATGTGAATAAGTTATTTAAATTGAGTATGGAATTGGATCAGTTGTTGATGTATGTTAAATTATGTTAGTTGATTTGTTAAGTGATGCAGCCTTGGACCCTTAGAGAATATGTTGTAATTAGTTATGTTATCGTTATTTAATCTTTTTAAAAAAAAAAAATTTCCTGTTTCATATTGCAAAAGTGTGTATTCTTTAAGGCGTTCAAGGCAGGCGTTACACTTTGCATACTAATCTTGCTTTGTTCCTTACAACATCACCTTCTTCATTCAATTTGTTCCGGAATATCCATTTTCTTCCTATAATATTCTTTTTTACTAGTCTAGGAACCAATTCCCATGTTTGATTCTGCTCAATTTGATCCAATTCTTCTTCCATGGCTTTTATCCATCCATCATCCTTGTTGGCTTTAGCAATGGTCTTAGGTTCTACTTTTGATAACAAACATAAGTTTGCTTTCTCATGTGTCTTGGAAAACCTTCTCCTTATCTGCACACCTTCATTCTTATCTCCAATGATCTGCTTTGCCGAGTGATTCTTTTGAACATACTTTGTTGGGGTCTTAGGCATTTTCTTTGGTTCTTGTCCCTTTTCTTCCTTCACTTCTTATTTTTCATCATCAATGCAAGGAAAGATATTAGATCTGATGTCTTCTGAGTCTTATGAGAACTAATACAAGTCTTCATCTACTTTGACATTTGTGCTTTCAATCATCTTTCCCAACCTTTTGTTGTAGCATCTATAAGCCTTGCTTCTGGTTGAGTAACCAAGAAAGATTCCTTCATCACATCTTGAATCAAACTTTCCTAGGTCTTCTTCATCTCTTTTGATATAACATTTGCTACCAAAGATCCTGAAGTATCTAACAATGGGAGGTCTTCCATACCACAACTCATAAAGGGTCTTTGTGTTGTTGACCCTTAACTGCAATCTATTAGTTAGATAGACAATAGTGTGAATTTCTTCCTTCCAGTATATATCAGGCAAATCTGCATCTTTCAACATTGTGCTAGACATTTCTTACATAGTCCTATTCTTTCTTTCCAGTACTCCATTTTGATGAGGGATTCTAGGAGCAAAAAATGCCTCCTAATACCATGATCTTCACAAAAAATTTCAAATTCATTTGAAGTAAACTCACCTCCTCTATCTGACCTTAAACATTTGATCTTAGTATCCATTTCATTTTCAACCGAAGCTTTGAAAACTTTAAACTTATCAAGGACATCAGATTTTTCTCTTAAGAAAGTAACCCAAGTCATTCTAGAATTATCATCAATGAGCAACATAAAATACCTTTCACATTGTTGACTCTTTAATCTTGTAGGTCCACATAGGTTTGTGTGAATCAGCTCCAATGTCTTTGAAAAAGAGTATTCCTTCCTTTTAAAACTTGTCTTTGTTTTCTTTCCCATTTGACATTCCTTGCATACAGTGTTTGCAGGCTTGATTATCTTAGGCATATCCCTCACTACATGAGTAGAGATGATTCTTACCATATTATCAAAGTTGTTGTGTCCCATTCTTTTGTGCCACAACCAACACTCATTGGATTGAGTCAACATACATGTTCTTCCATTTACGTCTTTCAAGTGATAAATATCACCACATGTCTTGATACCTTCTACAACTAGATTTCTAGATCATGCCTTCCTGATTTCACAACTATTGGCATGAAAAGTAAGATTGTAACCTTTCCCATACATCTGGATGACACTAAGAAGATTGTGATGTAATCCTTTGACATAGAGAACATCCTTAGTCTTGTTATTTCCATCAATAGTTATGACACCTTTTCCATAGATTTGAGCTGACTCATCACCTCCAAACTTGACAGTTCCACCATCCCAACAAGGCTGATAAAATTATCTGTCACTAGTCATATGATTTGAACAACCACTATCAATAACCCAATATTTGGTTTCTTCTTTTGCATGGAAGGCAGTCCATACAACCATTGATCTTTCATTGTTTTGGACTATTTGTAAGGTATCAATTTTTCAACATTTTTCAACATCATCATTTTTTTCACCAACACTCACGACCAATAAAAGTGTTTCATCATTTGAATCATCATGACCCTCATGTCCTGAAGAACAACTATCTTCTATGGAAAATTGACTCCTTTTGAATTTACTATTTTTATTGCTTCTCCTAGTTTCTTTAAGAGGACATTTAGAAGAAAAGTGACCAACCTTTCCATAATTGAAATATTTAAATGGTAACTTACCTTTCTATTTGCCAAAGCCTTTCTTCAGTGTTCTTACAAAATTTGCTTCAGCATCATTAGGGCTCTCATCTTCATCAGTAGTTTCTTCCTTTGCCTTTTTACTAAATTTGAAAGCAACTTCTTTCTTTTGAACATCACTGTCAAACTCTCTCATTTAAAAAGAAGTAAGTGTTGGATCTAGGGCATACAACTGAGAGGGGGGGGGTGAATCAGTTGTATAGAACTTGTTCTCTTTCAAACACTTAATTCTCTGTTGTTAGTTAGCAGCATATCAAATAATCATTCATGGAAGCACAATACATAAACACAAGAGCAGATAAGCATCAACACATTGAACACCAAGATTGTGACGTGGAAAACCCAGTTAAGGGAAAAACCACGGGGTGATTAACCCAAGAATTATTCTCTGTTAGAAGAATAAGGAAAAATGAATGGCACATGCCAATAAGGGCTCAATGCCCGAGCACACTGCTCACAAAGAGGCCCACTACCTACAAGGAGACACACTGTCTACAAAGTGATAAAAATCAGTCTTGAACTGGAGAATGACATCTCTACCATGTCCGGATCAGTTCCAATTAAGCCCAACAATCTCTGCTCTGCCTTTCGCACCTTTCTTCGCTATATCATGCTCATCCACATGCCACACACTGAAATGAATTCACAAATCATTATTTATACAAGACATCGACTTAGGAACAAGCATCTAAGTCGGCAAACAACCATAGGAGTATCCGCAAGATGAATAACACATCCGGTCGGCTATCACAAGAACATTCGCAGGAAGAACAACTCATCCGGTCGGCTAAACAGAGCAATAACTTCATCCGGAAGAATAACTTCAATTCCGGGCTCTACCATCAATGCGGACCAACAACACAACCTAAACATGATTCAAGAACCTTCACAAGTCTGTCTGAATGTCCGGATACATCCGCACTTCCTCTGCTTACTGGGATCTCTTGTCTTCCTCATCCGGAACTTCAAGAACACAGTCTGTCGCCACTGTCATAATGCAAGAGGTACTTCCGGACCTCCAAATCATACACAAATCAGGATGAAACATCACAAGGACATCTCAGACACTCCTTCCAATCCGCAGATTATGATAATACAATTCCGGACCTCACCGGACCTTTTTGTGATCCTCTGTCACCTCCGGATACTTGCCAGACCCGGTTCTATACCGGCAGCCATAACTCCTTCAGATCTTCATGCGGACCTCTGAAATCTTAACTGTAGCATCTCAAGATTCATATCTACTAACCCTTTAATCCGCATCCTCCGGTTCTCAACCTATACAGTACATTTACCTTCTTCTCATCACTGTTCTTCACTGTTCCTGACTGAGTCTAATTTTCTCAATATCCTCAGCACACAGCTCATCAAATCCTTCTTGTCAATGCAATATGAGTATGTTGACATCAATGACAACACTGGCTCACCTCATACTTGCAACAATCTCCCCCTTTGTCATTGATGGCAACATATGATGTGAAAAACCATCAAGACAAGAACTTCTCTTTTCTGTCACAGCTCCCCCTATCAACAACAACTCTTCACATGTCTTCCTTTGCTGCTCCCCCTTTGATCATCAACCACTTGTTTTTCACATGTCTTCTCTCCCCCTTTGACATCAATGGCAAAGGGCTCATACTTGCAACTCTCATGCATCAGAATAATACCAGCTGCTCCCCCTTAGTTGCAGCTCCCCATTAGTCCGGATCACAAGATATGACTGTGATTGCCACCAGACTGATGCACATCAGTGCATCTTAGTTCATCACCGGAGGGGCCATGACCCCTAACTTCTCCCGGAGATATTCAAAAGAGTCCTTGGGAAGAGGTTTTGTAAAGATATCTGCAATCTGATCCTTGGAGGGAACATACTCCAATCTGACTTCTTCCTTGTTTACTTGTTCTCTCAAAAAGTGAAATTTGATAGATATGTGCTTAGTCTTAGAATGCAATACCGGATTCTTGGAAATATTAATTGCACTTGAATTATCACAGAAAATTGTAATAGGCTCCTCATATTCAACTTTGATGTCTCTTAGCATCTGCTTCATCCACAAGATTTGAGTGCAACTACCTGCTGCTACAATGTATTCTGCTTCAGTTGTAGACAGAGATATTGCATCTTGTTTCTTGCTTAGCCAAGAAACCAATCTCTTGCCCAAAAAGAATGCTCCACCACTAGTGCTCTTCCGGTCATCCACATCTCCTGCCCAATCTGCATCTGTGTAAGCATGAAGAGAGAAATCCGGATCTCTAGGATACCATAGACCATACTCAACTGTCCCTTTCAAGTATCTAAAAATTCTTTTGATTGCCATAACATGAGATTCTCTAGGATCAGCCTGGAATCTTGCCACAAGACCAACAGCTTGCATTATATCTGGTCTAGTTTGAGTGAGATACAACAATCCACCAATCATTGATCTATACTTTGTCTGATCTGCCTTTGGAGAATCATCATCTTTGCTTAACTTACATCCGGTTGCCATAGGAGTGTTCATAGGCTTTGAGTCTTCCATACCAAATTTTTTTAACAATTCTTTCACATATTTGGTCTGAGAGATGAAGATCCCTTCTTTTGTTTGAGTAATTTGCAGACCCAAGAAGAAATTCATTTCACCAAGCATAGACATTTCAAACTCACTTTTCATCTGATTTGCAAAAGTTTTACACATACTATCTCTTCCTCCAAAAATGATATCATCCACAAACACTTCAACAATCAGAATGTTTTCATGATCAATTTTGAAATATAAGTTGCTGTCAGCAGTACCTTTGTTGAATCCAATCTGCACAAGATGCTTATCCAACCTTTCATACCATGCTCTTGGGGCTTGCTTCAATCCATACAAAGCTTTCTTCAACTTGCAGACCATATCATTATTATCAGACAATTGAAATCCATCCGGTTGTTCAATGTAGACTTCTTCTTCCAGATCACCATTTAGGAAGGCAGACTTGACATCCATCTGATATACCTTGAAATCTTTGAAGGCAGCAAATGCAAGAAGTAATCTGACTGCTTCAATTCTTGCTACCAGAGCAAAAGTCTCTTCAAAGTCAATTCCTTCTATTTGAGAGTAGCCTTTGCAGACCAATCTAGCTTTGTTTCTGATTACTTCACCAGCTTCATTTAGTTTGTTCCGGAAGACCCACTTGGTTCCAATTACATTCCTGTCTCTAGGTCTGGGAACAAGATCCCAAGTATGATTTTTCTCAATTTGCATCAGTTCATCTTCCATTGCTTTGGTCCAATTTTCATCATTGCAGGCTTCATTTATTGTTTTAGGTTCAATCTTTGAAATCAGACAACATTCATTCTGATCTTGAGCAATATTCCTTCTAGTTTGTACACCTTTGCTTCTGTCACCTATGATCTGATCTTCAGAGTGATTCAGTTTTACATACCTTGGAATTTTGGGAGTATCCAGTACTGCTGTTTCTTGATCAGGGTCATTCAAACCTAACTCTTCTTCCTGATTTACCGGATCAGGCTGACTCTGTTTCACCGGAGAGGATTGAGTTCCTTGAACACTATCTTGGTCATCTTCATCAAATTCATAAAATCTTGAAGGCTTCTCAATTCCTTCATCAACCTTTACATTGGTACTTTCTATCATCTTCCTCAATCTCTTATTGTAACACCGGTATGCTTTGCTTTGAGTGGAGTAGCCCAAGAAAATTCCTTCATCACTTCTAGCATCAAACTTTCCTAGATCTTCATCTCTTTTAATATAACACTTGCTACCAAATACCCTGAAATATTTCACAGTAGGAGTGATGCCAAACCAAAGTTCATAGGGGGTCTTACCGGTGTTGTTTCTGATTTGAACTCGATTGAGAGTGTAGACTGCAGTGCTGATAGCTTCTTTCCAAAACATTTGAGGAACATTTGCTTCCAACATCATTGTCCTAGCAGCTTCCTGGATGGTCCGGTTCTTTCTCTCAACTACTCCATTCTGCTGTGGAGTCTTAGGAGCAGACAACTGTCTCCTTATCCCCTGTTTCTCACAAAAGTCAATGAATTCACCAGATGTAAATTCACCACCTCTATCAGACCTTAGACACTTTAGTTTCAATCTAGTTTGATTCTCCACCATAGCTTTGAAGATTTTGAACTTCTCAAAAGCTTCTGATTTTTCTTTTAGAAAGGTAACCCACATCATCCAGGAATGATCATCAATTAACAACATGAAATATCTATCACCTTGCAGACTCTTGATTCTTGTCGGACCACATAGATCAGTATGTACTAATTCCAACAATCCGGTAGAAGACTGATCTTTGCTTTTAAAAGAGACTCTGCTTTGTTTGCCTAACTGACATTCTTTACACACACTGTTTGTAGGTTTTATCAACTTTGGAAGATCTCTCACAGCCTGAGTATTGCTTATTTTGATGATGTTATCAAAATTTACATGACACATTCTTCTATGCCATAACCAACTCTGATCAATTTGAACAAACAAACAACTTTTATTTGAACCAACCAGATGAAAGATGTTACCTCTTGTCTGAGTACCGGATGCAATTTCAGTTCCGGAGCTTGTAAAGATTCTGCATTTTCCATTCTTGAACCGGAGATCATAGCCTTTGTCCACTAACTGACCAACACTGAGAAGATTGTGCTTCAATCCTTCAACATATAGTACATTACCTGTTTTGCTCTTACCATCAAAGGAAATAGTTCCCCTACCTCTGATTCTGCCAGCAGAATTGTCACCAAACTTTACCATTCCTCCTTCATATCTTTCCAAGTCTAAGAACTTATTCTTGTCACCAGTCATATGGTGAGAGCATCCACTGTCAATAACCCAATCATCCTTTTCTTCCACTTGAGCAGCCAAGGCTTTTTCAACAACTTTGTGATTGACAGATTCAGAGAGCAAGGAATCTTCTTCCTTGATGGCTATAAGCACCCACTCATTTCCGGATTTGCTTCCTGGATCTGATTCATCATCTGTTACTCCTTCATTGTCATCTTCTTCATGAACATAATAGCAATTCTTTTGAAACCTTTGTCTGTGAGTATTAGATCTTGCAGATCTCTCCGGACATCTTGAGGCAAAATGACCAATCTTATTGCAGTTAAAACACTTAAAGGGTAGTTTTCCTTCATACTTACCGGATCCTCTTGGCAGTCTCTTTGCAATGAGGGCTTCAAGTTGAGCTGTTTCTGCTTCTTCTTCTTCCATGTCTCTTCTTGCTTGATCATACCATGACATTTTCCTTGATGAGTTTTCACCCGGATCAAATCTCTGTTTGCCTTTCACATAGGCACTGGCTTTGAAAGCAGATTCAGTCTTGGGAGGATCATCTCCAAACTCGGTCATTTCAAATGCAGCTAGTTTTCCAGCCAGTTGTTCTCTTGTGACTGTTGTGTGGGCTCTGAATTCATCAATGGCAGCAACTTTGATTTTGTAGGCAGCAGGAAGGGATCTTAGGATTTTGCAGACAATCTCATTTTCATCTAGAGTTCCACCAGCATTTCTGATTCCACATACCAACTCATTTACTCTTGGCATAAAGGTAGTAATGTTTTCATCATCTCTCATTTTCAATCTTTCAAATTTCCCTTTCAGACTTTGCAACCTTGCACTTTTGACAAACTCATCTCCTTCATACAGAAGTTCCAGTTTAGTTAGGATCTCATATGCAGTTGGTAGGTCAATGACATTCGAGAGATCTGAGTCATTCAATGCGCTTAGAAGAGCTTCCTTGGTCCGCAGATTGTTTTCAGCTTCTGTGGTTTCATCTGGAGTTGTCGGACCACCTTGTGGGGGTATATATGGTTTTGAAATCATAGCCAAGTATGCTTTTCCCATACATTCCAAATGACACTTCATGCGACCTTTCCAGAGAGTGAAGTTGGTTCCATCGAACTTCGGACTATCCTTCTTGTATGACGACATCCTGGATCACCTCAAGCGGTTAAGCTCCTATCAGAGGAACTTAGCTCTGATACCAATTGTTGGATCTAGGGCATACAACTGAGAGGGGGGGGGTGAATCAGTTGTATAGAACTTGTTCTCTTTCAAACACTTAATTCTCTGTTGTTAGTTAGCAGCATATCAAATAATCATTCATGGAAGCACAATACATAAACACAAGAGCAGATAAGCATCAACACATTGAACACCAAGATTGTGACGTGGAAAACCCGGTTAAGGGAAAAACCACGGGGTGATTAACCCAAGAATTATTCTCTGTTAGAAGAATAAGGAAAAATGAATGGCACATGCCAATAAGGGCTCACTGCCCGAGCACACTGCTCACAAAGAGGCCCACTGCCTACAAGGAGACACACTGTCTACAAAGTGATAAAAATCACAGTCTTGAACTGGAGAATGACATCTCTACCATGTCCGGATCAGTTCCAATTAAGCCCAACAATCTCTGCTCTGCCTTTCGCACCTTTCTTCGCTATATCATGCTCATCCACATGCCACACACTGAAATGAATTCACAAATCATTATTTATACAAGACATCGACTTAGGAACAAGCATCTAAGTCGGCAAACAACCATAGGAGTATCCGCAAGATGAATAACACATCCGGTCAGCTATCACAAGAACATTCGCAGGAAGAACAACTCATCCGGTCGGCTAAACAGAGCAATAACTTCATCCGGAAGAATAACTTCAATTCCGAGCTCTACCATCAATGCGGACCAACAACACAACCTAAACATGATTCAAGAACCTTCACAAGTCTGTCTGAATGTCCGGATACATCCGCACTTCCTCTGCTTACTGGGATCTCTTGTCTTCCTCATCCGGAACTTCAAGAACATAGTCTGTCGCCACTGTCATAATGCAAGAGGTACTTCCGGACCTCCAAATCACACACAAATCAGGATGAAACATCACAAGGACATCTCAGACACTCCTTCCAATCCGCAGATTATGATAATACAATTCCGGACCTCACCGGACCTTTTTGTGATCCTCTGTCACCTCCGGATACTTGCCAGACCCGGTTCTATACCGGCAGCCATAACTCCTTCAGATCTTCATGCGGACCTCTGAAATCTTAACTGTAGCATCTCAAGATTCATATCTACTAACCCTTTAATCCGCATCCTCCGGTTCTCAACCTATACAGTACATTTACCTTCTTCTCATCACTGTTCTTCACTGTTCCTGACTGAGTCTAATTTTCTCAATATCCTCAGCACACAGCTCATCAAATCCTTCTTGTCAATGCAATATGAGTATGTTGACATCAATGACAACACTGGCTCACCTCATACTTGCAACAGTAAGGGTACCAAACAATTGGTCTAAAGTGTATGTATCCAAGTCTGTAGTCTTGTCAATAGCAGGCACCTTAGGACTGTAAGATTTGGGAAGATATCTCAAAACCTTTTTGATAGAATCCCAAACACTGCATCCTAGTGAATTGATGTACCCTTCCATCCTTACCTTCCAAAAAGCATAATTTGTTCCATTGAAGCTAGGTATCTTGCTGGATCCACCTTGTGCCATCTCGAATCTTCCTCAAGCAGTTAAGCTTCCCTCAAAGGAACTTGGCTCTAATACCAATTGTTAGACACACAAGAATACTGAGAGGGGGGGATGAATTAGTATTCAAACAACTTCCAATTTCAATAACTTCAACTTATCTGGAGCAGATTAAACCTTAAGCATCACAATATCAACATGAAAGTATAACACAATGGACATCAACAAATAACACCAGATTTACATGGAAAACCCTAGAAGGGAAAAAATAGGGTGAGGATTAACTCACAATATATGAAGCTCAAATAATAACTTTGTTTTAGGGGCTTTAACCCAAGGAAGCTGCTACTCCCTAAGTAACTTTGATTTAGGGTCACTCTCAAGGAATCTTCTACTCCTTGATGAATTTGTTTTAGGGTCACTCCCAAGGAAGCTTCTATTCCTTGAAATCATAACACATTTACAAAGGATTACAGTAATGACAATCTTTCTATTGTCTGAAAACTAACATTGAAGCTTACACCTTTGATGATTGCACTTCTACTTCTTCACAATTTCTTTTGATGATCTGATCAGTCAGGCACACTCTATACTTGATCACTTTCACAAATATGTCTTCAAGATGAGTCTGAGAAGCATCAACAACATCTTCTCTTTCTCCTTCTATCACACATCAATAATGCATTTATTCTGCTTTTATCTGCTTGCGAACCTTTTCAACCAACTTGCAATCACACCTCACCTCACTCAATTTGATTCACTATTTATACATGATATTACATTGATTACATAGCTTGTCGGCCAGATACAATTTGAAAAATACATTTTCAAGTCGGCCATACATCACTGTAAAATCTTGAATAGGATTTTCTCTAGATTTACTTTGCAAAAGGAAGCTCTGATACCACTTAAAACCCCATAAAAATAGATTAGAGAAAATGTAATTAAAGATTTCACTTTCCCTCTTATTCCATCATTTGAAAATTTAAATCAAATAATTGAAATACAATTTTAATATTGCATTTCCCATATAGCTCAATCACACACTAGTTGATCCAACTTTTCAGTTCTCCATGCATAGACATATACCAACTTTCTGATTCTCCATGTATAGAAGCAAACTCAACTAGTAAATATAACTTAGCTCAAAATGAGGACATTATAGCCTTCCCTTCCTGACATTGCTTGTCCCCAAGCAATGGGAAGAAAAACTGAACCCAATCAATCCCTCGATCCCAAATCCATCGAAGCTCCTCAATCATGCTCAAACATATCACTTCAAATCTGTTGGTGTAGAAAATCCTGGGACCGCTTCCACTATTGTACAATGACTCAAACACATCCAAACCAAAATAGATGCCAATCATCAAGGTGTAGATGCCAAGCAATGAACCAATGGAGATGAAAATTCTTCTACCATTGAATGGTAACATGAATAGATGAAGGATGTGAAACACAATTGTATCTAATCCTGTTGTGCTAAAACTGAATCACATACTTCACTACTCATCAATGTATCATGCAAATCACAACTGAAATCACATGCAACGGAATTCCAAGTAGGATAGATTCTAACCCATGATGAATCAATGAAGATGAAGTCACCAATCAACAAATAAAAAGCTTCCATATCATAATCAATTGGTGACATAACCAAAGATGAGTTATGGATGCCTTCAACACCCATCAAAGACAATTCTTGAGTGGCTGGTCCACTATGAGTGTCATTAACAAAATCACCAACTAAAATTTCTAAAATCTTCATTAAACCATCCAAATGATATGTCTCATTAATCTCATAAAAATTAGAATACCTGTCATACTCTTTTGCCATGTCTTCAATCTTCACAAGTGCATCTTCTTTGAAATTTTCATATCCAACATTTGTACTTTGAATACCAATGCTTGTAGACTCTTCTTCATTCATTCCTCCATGTGAAAGAGTAGCAATCTCATAAGAATGAGAAAGAATATCGCTGTCCCAAATCAGACCTTTGGAATTCTCTTTAATGCTTACATTGTAGTCATCAAACACCATCAAGTCTTCATTCCCATTGTCATATTCATGCATATCATAATTGGTTGCCTCAAAATCATCAATTAGAGTTGATTGCAAAGGAATAGGACCGATATCCTTAAACAAATTAGGGATTATATCATGCCATTCAACTCCATGATCAAAATCTGCCATCTCATTAGAATGATCAGCAATGAAATCATGTCATTTTTCTTCATCAAATGCTTATCCAAACAAGGAACTTCATATGCATCACCTATGTCTTCTTTAACTTGTTCATAACAAACTAAAATTTCTGATTTGCTCTCAAATGTATGAACAATATCACTTTCCAAACCATTCATATCACAACTTGATCTCTTATCAAAATGAAGATCAATGTTAGTCTCAACTTGAGAAACCATACCTTCATCTACCTTAGCTAATTTATCTTCATCTTGCACTTCCTCTTCATCACTATCAAATGATTCATCATCATACCATGAACTCTTGAACTTCATGTAGTCTTTGAAGTTAATTCTGTTTTACACATACTTAGGAAGAGCATCCTACTTGTTTATTAAGGCTGTCAAGTCTTCTTCTATAGACTTGTCCATTGTAGGTGTATATGATCTTCTTGTATTCATAGTTTCAGCTCTTCCTTAAAAAAAAAGCAAATAGGATGGTAGGTCAGAGGCTCTAATACCACTGTAATATACCTATTTGGAATATTCTTCTAAATTACCAAATTCTAATTTCTCAATGAGTTCTAATAGTTTTTCTTTCTTGGATCTTGTAATGCTTACAATGAAATCCTAAGATTGATAATGAATATACATAGGCAACTTCCAAGGTGAATTACAATCAGGAGATTCAAATTCAATTTACAAATCAGAATGTAGTTATCACATACTTCAATTCAATACCCAACCCATACTTTTGATAGCATAGTTGATATAGAATATACATTCAAATTAAAGATTTGAACTATCATCTTTTATGTATTCAAACATCAAAGTACAATAGGTGGGTATAGTGGACATACCAATAGGAAATAAGAGATAACAACTCCATAGTACATGACTATTCACACACTAGTTATTTCCATGACATTGCTACACACAGATGACTAATCACAGATACTAAACTTTTAGATAAATGTATCTCGAGATTGCATACCACTAATGAATGTATGACTGATTCTTGGAAGATGCAGTTCCTTTTGCAATGTTATCTAATTTTGAAACCAACTCATAACATAATGACTGCCACTGGTATGTGGAGAACTCAATCTCTGCTATGGTCAACTTGGAATAATCTTTAGAATGTTATTATTTTCCCAAATTGATATAGCTGAAAATATTATATCCCACGCTGCCTCTTATGGTTCAATATCTTCTTTTTAATATTTTCTCCTTGCTAGTGCTTTAAGAGGCCCACAATCCACTAGGCAAGAAAGAAGATTTATGCAACTTCAAATAAACCAGCACTCTATGTATTTCTAATTTCTGATTTTAATAACCTTTGAGCTGGGACCCATGTTCCACTTACCATCTGCACTTTCTTCTTGATTTATTCTTCTTATATTGCTGACTAGACTGTTTAATCAGAACATGTTCCTTATTTGGACAACATTACCATTATTCATACTTAGCAATATTTTAATACTTCATATACATGTGATTCACAATACAATTAACAATTCTCCTTGGATGGCAGTAGCAATTTCTCTTTTTGAGTTTTATAATATTTGTTAACTCTTCCACTACTTCTCCTAGGTACTGAAATGTCTTCAGGCTCCCACGATTTTCCTACAATCCTCACACAACTCTTTGTATGCTTTTGTTGATATGTAGTGAGGTGGCATTGAGAATGAACACACACAATTTCTAAATATAATGACGGAAGCACTTCAATATAATGTCTCCTTACTTAAAATTGGCACTAATGAATAGATGAATCAACACCTTCAACAAGCAAAGTCTTCAACAGTTTCTAGGAGTCCTCGTATTCTTCAAGATGTTACTGATCTGAAGTTGACGCTACCTGGAATTTGTATTCCTTATAATATAAAATATATTCAAAAACTATCGTAATAAATATTAAGGCTATGGTTAGGGTTACAAAAACCCTCAATCAATCAATGATAAAGACTTTCATGATTTACTACAAAGACATACCAATCAATCAACCTTCAAGTTGCCAACAATGTCTTCAAACAAATATTTCAATGAATCTTCAATAAACAACCAAGCAAATGATTTTCAATGATATCTCAGCAAACTACAAAAAGGTCTCTGACCCAAATATCAATTGATCAAACAATGAACTCGAACCCATAGAAAATCTAGAACAACACTTTGAAGCACAATTGTGAAATCTAGGATGATTTCACCTCTACAATTCACCAAGGGATCATCTCCTTGGTTCAGTGAATGCAAGGGGACATCACCTTGTTAATTCAACTAATTACAAAACTTGACAAAAGATATAAACACAAAACCAAGCATCTAAAAAACTCCTGTGATTGTCGTCTGTGATCAGCCCAAAATTTTTCTATTTCTTTCCTACAACTATCTGATAATCTAACCATTTTGCACTTGTCAATTTGCTCAAACCAACTGTTAATTTAGTCAAGCAAACAAAACCCTCAGGCTGGCAGGATGAGGGCTCTGATACCACTGTAAAATCCCGAATAGGATTTTCTCTAGATTTACTTTGCAAAAGGAAGCTCTGATACCACTTAAAACTCCATAAAAATAGATTAGAGAAAATGTAATTAAAGATTCCATTTTCCCTCTTATTCCACCATTTGAAAATTTAAATCAAATAATTGAAATACAATTTTACTACTGCATTTCCCATATAGCTCAATAACACACTAGTTGATCCAACTTTCCAGTTCTCCATGCATAGACATATACCAACTTTCTAGTTCTCCATGTATAGAAGCAAAATCAACTAGCAAATAAAACTTAGCTCAAAATGGGGACATTACAATCACACAATATGAAACGTGTAGAAGATAGGTCCTAAGTGAACACACACGTTACACCAGCAAAAGATCCAAGACTTGTAGACCCCAACTCTTGCTTAACTAGTTCAAAAATGTCCTTCATAGCTTCAAACATTAAGGAATTACATCCACACACTTTGCTCATTTAAAAATAGGACAACTTTAAGGAAAACTCATGAAGACTTGAAGAATAACAACCATATCAACTTGGGAAACCTTGAGTGGTACTGGAAACAAGAAAGATCTTCGTGAAACTTTTCCAGATGAGTCCACATGACTCATAAAAGATCCCCAAACACTCTTTTGCTACCGCACATCAAAGAATTGTGCCACACAGCTTCAAATATTTACTCTGAAAACACTTTGTCATCTGGAACACACTACAACATGTTGTCAATTGAAATACTGAGCTACGGACTAGCAAGAAGCTTGAAACTGAAAAGAAGGATGTAATACACATCCAAGAACATGTCCACAAAACCGCAAGGGAAATCATTCACTTGTAGAGTAATGCGAAGCATTCCAATAGGTCTTCATTACTACTTCATTCTAATAGAGCACATACCAATGTTCTATCATACATAAATTTCACAGCAGAGGGAAATATGATCTGAAACTTTAGAAACAACACCTTCACTACCCTCTTGACACAATTTTAGAACTGCATAGCCTAATCTATAACTATGGAGGAATGCAGAGCATTCCATTCAGTCTTCATCATCACATCATGCTGCCAGAGCATGAACCAAAACTCAGTCATGTATATCTTTCACACTTGAGGAGCTTCAGGTGATCTAAAACATTGGATTTAGTACTTTTACATCATACTGGACTTAACTCTTGAACTGCAAGACCATATCTTCAAAATCAGAGGAATGTGGAGCACTCCATTACCATACTAGAAACACCTTCACAGAGCCAACACTATCTTCAACTTGTCAACAAAAAGCTATTCATCCAATAATCAAAACATCATGAAACTTGGAACATACATAAAATGAAACTGTATGAAGCTATATTCCAATCCACAAAAGTACAACATCAATATAATGAGAATGTAATGCAATCTCCTAGACAGTCTTCAAAGAGCTATCACCTAAAATAGAAACTGTCACCAACTTTCGAAGGCCAAAATTCCTTTGTACAAACACATACAACTAAGGAACATTAGGATGGAACATTCAACATGCTTCAGACCACTAGCAACACATCTGATCCTCTTAGTACTTCTGATTCCCATCTCAATTCTGCACTGATCAAGGCATGACATCCAATCATGAACACCATCACACTTCCATGATAGTGTTGACATCAATGACAACCTTAACAATCTCCTCAACCTTGTGACAGTGTTGACATCAATGACAACAACCTTAGGCATCATATGTGCAACATATATATATATATACATATATATATATATACATATATATATATATATACATATATATATATATATGCTTACATATATAAGTAGATATATATATGGGTAAGTTGCTACCAGTGGGGATTGTAGTAAAAAATACGAACCCATTTATTTATAGAAAATAAAACTCTGATTATAAAACATTATATTCATGTGTACAATGAAATAATCCCAATTCAAGGGTTGTCTCACACAAAACAGGAAAGAATCCTACTGTAAAATGGTTGTAGAGACAATGCCATAGGAATGAAAAGATTCAAATCAAACCAGTACTAAAATCAAAAGGAAAAATGATGTATTCGTTACCTACATCATTGTTGGAGAATGAGTGTGAACATAGCATGGAGGAGGGTGGTCGCCATGATGAAGTGAACCACAAAATGATGAAGCCCTCAAACATTGAGAATGCACCTTTGAAAATAGATGAATAATGATTAAGTTTTGGATAGTCAGCGATATGTAGTCGGACCTGAAACCCTAAATATATGCATTAAAAAAATGAACTCATTTATATATAGAAAATGAAACTCTTAATATATGCATAAAATATATATGAAACCATATATATATAAAATGTAACCTTGATTATAAAACAATATATTCATGTGTACAGTGAAATACTCTCATTTCACAGGATGTCTCAAACAAAACAGGCAAGAATCTGACTGTAAAATGATTATGGAGACAATGTCATAGGAATGAAAAGATTCAAATGAAACCAATACTCAAATCAAGGGAGAAATAATGTCTGCATTACTTGGAGAGCAAGTGTCAACATGGCATGGAGGAGGGTGACCACCATGATGAACCATACCATAAAATGATGAAACCTTTAAACATTGACAATGCACCCTAAAAAAAGTATGAATAATGACTAGGTTTTGGAGAGTCAACGATATGTAGTTGGACCCGAAACCCTCAATATATGCATTAAAAAAATGAACCCATTTATATATAGAAAATGAAACCCTCATTATAAAACATTATATTCATGTGTATAGCAAAATAATTTCAATTCACGGGTTGTCTTAGACAAAACAAGCAAGAATATGACTGTAAAATGATTGTGGAGATAATTCCATATGAATGGAAAGATTCAAATGAAACAAGTACTCAAATCAATAGGGGAAATGATGTATTCGTCAAATGCATGGCAAACAAGCATGAATGGAGGAGGGAGACAACCATGATTGACTAGACGAGAAAGTGATGAAACCCTCAAACTATGAAAATGCACCATGGATAATGTATGAATAATGATTAGGTTTTGGAGAGCCGGTGATATGTAGTTGGACCCAAAACATTATAAATTGGAAGACGTTATGTTTTCCATTTGTTCCACCGCATTCACCTTTTGGTGTCAATATGAAATATAAATGTGTAAATATGATTTAAGGCCCCGTTGTGATGATTTAAGGTGGCATAAGAATGATTTATTTTTTAGGGTCCCTAGGTATATATAGGACTAAGTGTAAAAGTTAATTAGAGGAGGAGTGAATTTTTTTGGTGGTCATAGTGCATAGGTATTGGAGCGTCCTTGCGCATGTACAAGGTGACAGGTTGAAATTATTGGAAACAAGGCAGATAATTGAGAGGGAGGGTAAATTGGTTATATCAAAACCTTTTTACTTTTACTTCCTTTTCTTATCTTATCATTCAGTGATATATCAAAACATGAAAGCATAAGCAACCATAAGAGATGAAATGAAATCAACACACATAACACAAGGATTTGTATGTGGAAACCTTGTTAAGGGAAAAACCACAGGGTGACTAACCCAAGATTGTATTCTCTGTTAAAAGAATAAAGAAGTACAAAATGCCACTTACCAGTTATGGCTCACTGTCCAAGCACACTGCTCACAAAAGGGTCACTGCCTACAAGAGACTCACTGTCTACAAAAGCTTACAGATGATAACAAAGTGTTTGCACTGATGAACAACATCTGCATATGCAAGAATTCAGTTCCGGTTAGGCATAGTATACCGAGCTAGTACATTTCATCCTTCCTCTACTCAGTATTACTCTTCTATCACATTCCAAGCTTGGATTACTGCCTTCGCACTTGTCTCTGGTTTTCTTCACACTTAATCAATCATTCTATCACTTCCACACTCTCACAAGCTCTAATCCATCAGGTACATATATTTGCATCAAGGATTTCTAGTCAGCTAAAAGAACACTTAGGATATTTGCAAGTTATTGTTCTGTCGGCTGAATCCATACTTGATTGATGATACACACCAAAAACTTAGGCATAAAAATCATTACTTGTGATGGCCAAAATCATATAACACTTCAAGTTACTTGATCAACACCTTCTACACATTTGGATTGAGGTCTGATACCCTGTTGGCCAGTTCTTCCTCTGTCTACACTGTCTAACTAGAGTCTGATACTTAGATGCTCATATCTTTCACAGGGTTTTTCACCGGAGGCTAAATATCTTGATTACAATAGTTTAGATACTCCTTATTGCTCATCCAAATCTGCAACATGCTGGGTTTCACCATCAGAGAGTTTTGAACCTAATTGTCAGACCCTATCATATTCTCTATTCTTGACTACCGGACCAACCTGTCTTCAATCTGACTTCTGGTATGAGTAATTTATGTAATGCAGATGTGTGGGATATACTTTTTTCCATTAGTGACAACACTTATGAATCCTAGCAGTGTCTCTTGCCAATAATCTCCCCCTTTGGCATTAATGGCAACACTTAGTGACAAATGACTAAGTGTCGCTGATACTCCCCCTTTGTTTGTGCTCCATCTCTCCACACTACTTACCAAGGCTCTCTTAATGCTGGATTCCTCATTTTTCACTACTCTTCACTCCCCCTTTGACATCAATGCAAAGGGTGGGATCTGCAAACCAAAAATGTGCAAAAATTATTATATAAGGCTGCATATGTACATACAATTCATAAGATAAACTTACATATACTTACATATATCTACAAATGTAGTCTTCAACTATACAAGCTCTATGGCCCAACTTCTCTTCATCCTATCCAAAATGGAGATGTGTCCACTCAACAAAAATGCATATGCTTTTGCCCTCTTCAAATATGTTGGATCACTAGTCCGGGTTGTACTTAGAGCATCTGCTAAGGCATCATACATTAACTCTAACTTAGGGATGATTATCCCTCTGAGTTCACCCATTCTATCCATTAGATTCTTCTTATCCTTAACCAGTTTCTTTATTTCATTTGTTATAACAACTACTTGGCATTCTTGTCTTACTAGAGAGATAGTAAGAGGATCAAAATTCTGAGATAGATTTGTCAATTTTCCTTCTTGTTCTTTCTTTTTCTTCTCAATGTCCTCTGCAACTTTAGGCTAGGATAAACAAAATTTATATATGTCTCCACCATCCTTAAGAGTGTTTTCAATGCTCTTTATGCCAATGTCTAGGGTTTTTCTATCATTATCAATTAATCCTTGTACCTCACTGAATCTTTTTCCCAAGAACTCTTTTTTGACCTTAGTTTCTGCTAATTTTTCTAAAGACTCAAAATGTGTATTGATAGAATTATCTAAGTTCTTCAAATTACTGGATGGAGAGGCAAATGGATCCTTCTGATATGTGGGCATTATCTTCTCTAGCACTCTGGATGCAATACTTAGCAACTCACTATCCTCCATATGAGATTTCAGGAGTTTTTCTTTGGCTTTGGCCTGAGCAAAAGATGCTATCTTCATTATCTGAACTGGAGAGAGAGAGTCCAGATTCAGTGGTCCTTGAATCAACTTCGGTTCACCAAGAAACTTTGCACTACTTCTGTAGTGGCTCTTGTACTCTTAACTTCCTTTCCTTTGGGGGCATCCAGACTAATTTGCTTGTTGCCATCAACAATATTTGTCTCTTCTTTCTGCACTTCCTCTTCCAGAATAGAGGAGTCTAAGGCCTCTGATTGCTCTTCATCATTTTTCTTTAATCCTTTAACATCCATGTCAGAAGGTTCTTCATTTTCTTCCTCTACAATGGGAAGATTAAACCTTTTCAAGGCACTTCGGAGAATTTCTTTTGTCTCATCAGCTATTTGGTCAGTTCTCCAAGCATGAGTTTATTCATTCTAGACTTGCTCTAGAATTCTTCTTTGACATCCTTGAAAACCATGTCCATTTGTTTTTGAGTGATGGTTGGACATAATTGTATCACTATCTATTCCCGGATCTCCAAGTCTTTTGCTTTTTCACTTACTTTTCTTAACTCCAAAACTTCTTCTAAGCTTTTAGGAATCAAGGAAATTATTTCAATGAAAGATTTGTTATAAATGTTCAGGTACCTTACTCTTGCTTCCTCAAGATTTTTCTTGTCTACATCATTGTACTCATCATAGAATTCTATTATCGGCTATAGGTTTCCATCCACAATGATTGCTTTAATGATGTCTTCAATGGAGAGAGTGGGTCTCTCAACAAACTCTTTTGTCTTCTGCTCCTCATCATTCCATTCATTCTAGGAAGGTTTGTTCTTGGATTTCTTCAACTCTCTAACCTCCACATTTGATTCTATCTCTTCATCATCCTTAAGGCTCACATATGTTCTTGTGGCCTTAGACTTCTTTCTCTTTTCTCCTTTAACAGATGGTTTGGCTTCCAATTTAGCAGTTTTTGAGCTTTCAGGAGTGACAGGGGTAGAACTCCTAGAAGATCTTATCTAGGTAGAGGCTTCCACCAGAACGCTTCCTTTCTTTGCTCCTTCCCTTTCTTTTTCAAATTTTTCTGTTCTTTCTCTATTTGCATCTACTGCCTAATTTGTTATGCCAAACTTCTTAGCAAGTTCTTCAACCTCCCTCCTCATTTTCTTTTTGACTCAGGCTTCCTTAATTCAACATATATTTTTAGCTCACCAAAGGTGTCAAACCGCTCTGCTTCAGTGTCCTTGGGTTGTCTTAGCAAGTGTTGAACATGTACCTCCAATATGTTTTCATCAACTTCATAACCCATGGGCATTACCCATATAGCTCTTGGCTCAACTACCTCCATTAGGCATTGATCTGTGTCAACCATGAAGTAAATTGTGTCTTTGCATTTCTCCACTATTGACTTTGGTATTCTTTCTCTTGCATGCATCATGCTCTGGAAATTATTGAAGTAACCCCAGAGAGCTGTCTTTCGGGCTTGTGCATCTCCAAGTCCATACAAATAATCTCTAATTTGAATTGCAATAGGTCTATCATTTGCCCAGATCAGAGCTTTTGATCCTAGTAACTCTTTCATGTAATAGAAGAACATGCACAACACCAGATTGCCATACATGAAGAATTTTTCTTATCTTTCTTAATCTTCTGCAAATTCTCCATCAGTTGATTCAATAGGAGCTCACACAAATCATAGTCTGCATTTTCTTTCAACATCTGATATGTAATATAGATTGTTGTACCTTCTTGAGTGGCAAATCTTGTAACCAATTACAATTGATGCAAACTTGGCATCTGGATTAGTAATATCATCTATAGTCATTGCCCTCTTGTCATATTTTGATCCAGAGGCTTCTATTACAGTTTGATTTTTCACAGATTTGAGTGTAGGCAACCTACTAGTTGAGTGCAATCCAGTTACATCCTTGATGGCATCTTTGGTTATCTTAAATGGACTCATTAACCACATAAAGTTATCGTGCATCCTACTCAAGACATACTGGACCCATTTGTCCTCTGCAAAAGATGGGAAATGTATGCAATGTGAAAAATGCTTGTCTTTTAGAGCCTTGAATCTGGTTTGAGATCAAAATTCTCACTTCTTAACTATTTATGATATATTTCCATCAATTCTAAATCTACAAGGTTTTCAATGCTTGCATGAATGTAATCCCTAATATCTTCTACATGCAAAACACTGTACGAGATATGGGAAAACACACCCAAGGGATCAACTTCTATAGATTTGTGAGGATTTTTCTTGAATTTCGGTCTTAGCCTCTTAGTGACATTCACAACCATGGGAGTAGCCATTCTAGCAATGAAATTTAGAGAGATTTTGCAGAAAAGAAATACCTTTTTATGCCTTAGGGTTTGATGCAACTGTTGGAGCGAATTTCTGCTTGATTTTGATCTTCAACTTTAACTTGAATATTCTGCAGGATCTCTTCTCAGAGATCTTCTCTCTTCTTTGTGAATGCAAAGTGTTGTAAATGATGAATGAAGAACCTTTTATCATTGCACAAAACCTAATTCCCCATTACAATAAATGCACTCTTTAAGTCATCCAGTTACCTTGTTTTGAGTGAATTTTTATGAATCACTGTGCGGATCTTCAAATCATTATCCAAGTTAGTTGACAACATAACTTTAGCCTTTCAAAACATGCCTCTAAATCTGTAGACCATAAAATTGCATTTTCAGATCATACCGGATCTTTTGTGTAATTCTGTTTTTACCAGATAGCTACCAGAACCGGATCTACTCATAACTTCTTCAAATCTATATGCGGATTTCTCAACTTTTAACTGAGTGATTTTTAGATGAACCTCCAAAATCTCTTTAATTCGCAACCTCTAATTTTTACTCAATGTGCCAAATTCAAGCACTTACTAGCTGGCTAGGGGAATTTGATCTTCTTTGCAGCTCCCCCTGAGCCAAAGCTCACCTTTTAATTTCTAGAAGGATTATTAGCACCAGATTCTGGTGCGGACCCATCACCAATGTTCATCACACTCTTCTTTACCCAAGTCTTTCTCATCTCCTTTTGAATCTCATTCGCATTCACTTTACCTTTACCTTTGTCTTGTTTCTGATCATGTTTCACTGGACCTTCTCCATCATGATTTCTGCTCTTGTAGAATCTAGATATATGACCAAATTTATTACAATTGTAACACACAACATTTCCTTGCTTATTTGATTGATATCCTTGTGATCTGCACTGATTAGCCATATGCCCCATTTTATTGCATGTAAAGCACTACCATTGAAAGAATTATTCATTTGCATATTTATGCATTCATGAGATTTGTGACCATACCTTTTGAAATTAAAACATTGACCAGAGAAGGATGGATTATTCTGATTCATTCTGCTCCTGCACTGAGTTGCTTTATGACCAATTTTGTTGCAGCTGAAGTAGCTTCCATTAAAGGATGGATATCTTTGAGCATTAGGTTGTCTTATTAGAGGTCTTCTAGGCCTATTTCTTTGTCTTCTTGACCCAAAATTCTTTTGACCAAATCCAGAGCTTTCACCTTTCTCATATCCCAAGCCATGCTTATCATCTACCCTCTTTTGACTTTCAAGTAGCACTTCAAGTTTGGCTGAGCTTATTTTGAATTTTTCTTTGTATTCATTTGTAGTTTCAAGATCTTGTTTAAGAGTGTCAATCTATATCTCAAGTTGTTCTTCATTGTATCTAGCTTCTCCAAGATTAGACTCAATATATCTAATTATTCTGTCCATTTTGTAGCAATCTTCTATTTTCTCTTTGAGGGATTGTTTTAAGTTATCTTTATTCTTTCTCTTCTCTTCAATTTCTTGGGTAAATTTCATAACCCCTGATTCCATTTCATGTCTTAGCAGAACAACTTCTTTTGACAGTTTTTCACATAGCTTTGTTTTCTCATTTAGGTCCTCATCAGTATTATTGGCTTCATTCTGATTTGCTAACTTCTGAAGTAGTTCCTTTCTCTTTTTCATGGAATTGTTGAGTTTTTCTTTTAGTTCATTGATGAAATCATTAGCCTCCTTAAGTCACTCTCTCAAATTATTGACTTCAGACTAGGATTGATCAAGATTTTCTAAGGCAGACTGTAGTTGTTCTTTCATACCATATGCATCCATTGAGATTCCCAGATCCTCCTCAAGCTGTTAGGATTTTTTTAAGGAACTTGGCTCTGAAACCAATTGTTGGAAACAAGGCAGATAACTAAGAGGGGGGGTGAATCAGTTATCTCAAAACCTTTTTACTTTTACTTCCTTTTCGTATCTTATCATTCAGTGATATATCAAAACATGAAAGCATAAGCAACCATAAGAGCTGAAATGAAATCAACACACATAACACAAGGATTTTTATGTGGAAACCCTTTTAAGGGAAAAACCATGGGGTGACTAACCCAAGATTGTCTTCTCTATTAAAAGAATAAAGAAGTACAAAATGAAACTTGCCAGTTAGGGCTCACTACCCGAGCACGCTGCTCACAAAAGGCTCACTCCCTACAAGAGAATCACTATCTACAAAAGATTACAGATGATAACAAAGTGTTTGAACTGATGAACAACATCTACATATGCAAGAATTTAGTTTTGATTAGGCACAGTATACCGATCTAGCACATTTCATCCTTCCTCTGCTTAGTATTACTCTTCTGTCACATTCCAAGCTTGGATTACTGCCTTCGCACTTGTCTTTTCTTTTCTTCACACTTAATCAATCATTCTATTACTTCCACACTCGCACAAGCTTTAATCCATCAGGTATATATATCCACATCAAGGATTTCCAACAACTTTCTAGTCAGCAACAAGAACACTTAGGATATTTGCAAGTTACTATTCTGTCAACTGAATCCATACTTGATTGATGATGTGCACCAAAAAATTAGGCATAAAAATCATTACCTATGTTGGCCAAAATCATATAACACTTCAAGTTACTTGATCAACACCTTCTGCACATCCGGATTGAGGTCTGATACCCTGTTGGCCAGTTCTTCCTTTGTCTACGCTTTCTAATTGGAGTCTGATACTTAGATGCTCATATCTTTCACATGCTTTGTCATCGGAGGCTAAATCTCTAGAATACAATAGTTTAGATACTCCTTATTGCTCATCCAAATCCACAACATGTTGGGTTTCACCATCAGAGAGTTTCAGACCTAATTGTCAGACCCTATCATATGCTCTGTTCTTAACTACCGGACCAACCTATCTTCAATCTAACTTCCAGTATGAGTAATTTATGTACCGCGGATGTGTGGGATATACTTTTTTGCCATCAATTACAACACTTATGAATCCTACTATTGTCTCTTGCCAACATAAATCACCATTTTGGACCCCTATGCACATAACGTGTCCCCTAGTAATATGTATAAGAACCCACGAGCTGAAAGAATAGATTTAATCTCTTAAGTCGCATACGAGGAAACCCAAAAATAATTGTAGAAATAGGATATATGTAGCTATGAGATTAAGGTGCATGAAGTTAGGGTGGGCAGCTAATAGCCCCTCTCCCCTATTGGAATAGTAAACTCTCCTCCTTAAAAACAATAAATCTTGAAATGTTTTAAAACTCAAATTCCATAATAATATAAAACACAATGTTATAAACTTAAAATTTAATTTTATAAACTAAAGTAAATTTAATACTTTACAAAAAGATTCCATCCCAATAAATGTTAGAAATGAAAGCAACACTACTTCAATGGAAATTTGATTCAAGATAAATTTCAGCAATCTTTAAGTGTGCATTAACAATGGAGATTGTAATCAAAACATAAAACCCACTATAGAGAAAATGCCAAAGATGAAGGAATCAACACAAGACATAGTGTTTACGTGGAGAAAACCCTTGTGGGTAAATAACTCCACCAGAAAAGAGGCACAAGTTTGTATTAATCTCAACAAGATTGTACAATACATCAACTACACAACTCTCTCCTCAAGTCTTCAATCCAACAACATTCCGACAACACCTAAGTACCCAAAATCTATATTGCAGAAACAAATACATGGAAAATGCTTATAGAAATTTTTTCCACTCCATTCTAGGCATTCACCTTCTCTCTCCAAAGATTCTCCAACCTGTAAGCATTACTTGCCATCTTACAAGCATCTTACACTTGTCCAAAAATAGCCATGCAAAGGTTGGGTTCCCAAGACTAAATCTAGCCTCTTACAACATTTTATGATGTGTCATAACCATCGTAGATTCCACAAAAGAGTATCTTTCCAAGATAGGAACCTTGGGCTAAATATAGAAAATATACAACTAACATATCCGTCATATGTGTCATAGAATCTCAGAATCTTATGGAAACTTGCAGTTGTCATAGATTCACTTACCAAACATTATGATAGTTGTCATACATGCCAAAAATAGTAGATTCCTCAAGGGAGCATGCCTATCCTCATTTACTTTGAGTTTTTACTCTTGCCAACAGTAAAAGTCACTCCGTTATTACCTCTGGTTACTCTAAAATTACCCCTGCTAGTGAAACTAGTACATCTCCTCATGGATAATTACAAATTACATATAATAAATGGAATAAATACAATATTGGGATTTACAAGGTTAATGGCACCTTATCCCAACATTCTCCCACTTGACATTATACATTGTAAATCAACCCATAGGAAATCAAATGAAAAAATAATCAAGCACTAGAAACAAGGCCCGTGACCTCTCTGCACCATACAAACTTCTCTATGCTCAAAGGCTTGGTCAATGAATCTACAACATTCTTCTTAGTGGTGCAGGGGCACCCCTTCAACAGCCTTCAACAGGATAAATATGCACAAGAGGGAGAAGTATAAGACTTTAATATATTTTTATTTAGACATTTCATGTTACCATGTAGCATTCGTATGTCATTGGCAAATGTAAAATTTTATGTTGACATTGTATGTTTTAACATCTCTCTCCCCGAGGCCAGTATTTGCCATCATGGACAACAGTAGGCAGTTGGGTTATGTGCAAGATTAAGGCAAATGTGTTGTATTATCTGATGTTTTGTTGTCTTAAGCAAAATAGGTGCCATATGATTAATTAGGGTTTCTGCTGTTAACCTTGAAACAAACAAATTCCTGAAAAGAGAGGAGAGGAGGGAACAAAATGGAGAGAGAGGGTTGAAAAGCAGAGAGCTTCCATTTTTTTCTTCTCTGAAAAATGATCAATTGTAGGTAGCTGAAATGAGGGAATAGAAATTCTATCACCCTGTGTTTTACAACTCTGGATTCTGTGTAAATTCTTAGTGTATTGCATTATTCTCTATATATTGAATTCATTCCGTATATTATCTGTTGTATTTTTAATTCCTCTATTGCCGAGATGCATGGTTAAATCCATTCCACTGGTGGATTTCTGTGAAATCAGTGGAATGGACTTGTAAAATAGTTTTCCATTTTTTTTTGTTTTGTTCTTTTGTTCTATGAGCTTGACAGAGTAGAAATTGTGGAATTCATTGCAGAGGAAGTTGTCGACAAGAAGTTCAAATGTACATTTGATGTATATACATCAATTGTATGTGGAGACAATTTGTGAATATATCACATTTGCATGTGAACAACTTCCTGTGTATATACTATGGAAAATGGTATGTATAAAAGTCTGTTGAGTAAAATTTATGTTGGTCGCTGAATATACAATCCCTGTATATATTGCCAATGTACTTGAGTACATTCTATGTGTATCCTGCAATCGTATGTGAAAATCCATTACCTGTGTATATTGCCAAAGTATATCAACGGACAATTCCTGTGTCTGTCAAAATTGTCTGAAAAGATACATTTCTTGTGTATATGTCTATTGTATGTTATAGACAGTTTGTAAGTATATCACTATTGTATGTGAGTATCAGTTTGTGAGTATACTACAATTGCATATCATTGTTGTATGTTGTGAAAGTGCGATGAAAATATACATTTCATAAGATACAAAAGAGGACCGGCCGAGGTGGTAGTTAGTTTGTATGACTGGGTTGCTTGTGGCCTGCGGATACAAGGGATGACCGATAATAGCAGGTGATAAGGACCGGCGACAAGGAGTTGTCAATTACATGTTCCAATTGTATGTAACAAATGTATGTTGAAACATACAAGGGATGATGATACAAGTGTTAATTGGCCGCAACAGGTAAGAGCCTTTTCAATCCACCGGGAAAAGCAAGTCGAAGAATGTATGTTGGAATATACATTAAAACATACATTTCGAAAGATACAATGGGTGTCTAGCTATGACGGTCAAAATAAATGAAGATGCAATGGGAGACCGGTGGTAGAAGTTCAGGAATTGCATATATAAGCTGAAGTCATTGGTGTGAGGAGAACCCATTAGGAAAAGTGTTGGGAGTCACAGTGAAGGTAGGGTGTCACTAATAGAAAGCACATCGGCGTAAGAAAAGCATCAGGTGACCAAAATTTTGTGATTCCGATAGTACATGTTCTGGCCGATTAGGGTGACAACTGAAAGTGTCACCGATAGAGAGTTTATCGGAATGAGTCTTATCATTGGAAGATGAGAAGAAAGCTATGTCGATGATAGGAAGTCTGAGCGATAGTGATAAGTTATCGGTGTGAGTGATGCATCGGTGGGAGAATTCTTGAGTGAACCGATGGTATAAGGTGTGACCGATGTATAGAAGATTTTGGTGAGACATTTGTATGTTCTTGCTGATATAGACTGAATTAACATTGTGTGTGTGTGTCCGATGTGTACCCACTCTACATCATAGTGGTATCAGAGCGAAGGAGTGTTCTTTGGGTAGAAGAAGAAGACAAGATGTCAGAAGGAGAAGGGTCAGAAACGTACCCAACAAAGATGACCAGCGTTGAGTTGATGACCTTAGTAAGAAAGCACATGGCAGAGAGCAGAGCAGATAGAGCTCAGAATCAGGCATTGAAAGAAGAACTAGAGAAGTTGAGGGACAGAGTAGAGAAAGGGGAAGAATATTCTGGTAAGCGAGAAGACAGGGATGAAGAGGAGGTCCCTAAGAAGGAAGAGATAGAGGTTCCTATAGATCAGAGACCCTTACTCGATGCCCTCAAGTCCATGGAAAGAAGGACCATGGATATGAAAATAGACCTGCCAGTGTTTGTAGGAAAAATGGAACCTAATTCAGTGATGGAGTGGATAGACTCCTTGAATAATTTCTTTGAAACCGAGGAAATACCAGACCACCAAAGAGTGAAGATGGCTCAATCCAAAATGAAAGGGGCTGCACTGACTTGGTGTAATTTCATCCAAGATGACAGGGTGAAAGAGAGAAAGAATAGAGTTACAACATGGAAGAGAATGATGGCTTTAGTGAAGGAAGCCTATGTTCCATTGGATTACAATATCCAATTACATAAGAGGAAACAAAATTTGAAGCAGAAGGAGCTAGAGGTCAGCTCATACACAGAAGAGTTCATGAAACTATGTGTAAAAACAAAGGTAAAAGAGGGTGAGGAAGAGAAGGTAGCAAGGTACCTCAATGGATTAAGGTTTAACATCCAAGAAGATTTAAATCTGCATAACCCAGATATAGTCCAAAAGTGCTACCAGTTAGCACTCAAAGTGGAAGAGAAATTAAAGAGAAGGAATGAGCAGAACAATAGAGGAAAAGGGAGACAACAAAGGGGAGGAAGAAGTCCTTTCAGAGGCAGAGGAAATGGATTTGGATACCAGGGTGAATCCAATCAAGAGAATAATAGAGGAGACAACAATCAGAACCAAGGGGGAAGCTACAATCAAAGGGGAAACTTCAGGGGCAGAAGACCACCATTTAGAGGAAGATCTCAGAGTAGAGGGCCTATCAGATGTTACAATTACAATCAAGAAGGCCATATAGCCAGCAGATGTCCAGCAAAGGCAACAAGTTCAATAGGAGAAAAGAGGATCAATCTGATCCAAGAATCTGATTGTCAAAGTGTAGCAAGCTTAAGCACTAATCAAAGTGTGAATGCTCTCGAAAGTTATGGGTATCCTGAGAATGGAGAATCTTTGATGATTAGGAGAGCAATGACCACCATGAAGGTGCCTGGAAAAGAACCTCCACAAAGGAAGTCTCTCTTCAGAACTACTTGCAAGGCAGGAGGAAAGGTATGTAAAGTTCTGATTGACTCTGGGTCTACTGAGAATTTTGTGTCCATTGAGATGGTAGAAAAGCTTAAGCTTAGGAGACTGCCACATCCTTGCCCATATAAAATTTCATGGCTCACCCAAGGTCAGCAAACAGTTGTGGAAGAACGGGCTTGGGTAGAACTTCAAATTGGACCATACAAGGATAGGTTACTATTTGACATTGCCAAGATGGATGCTTGCCATCTCCTATTTAGAAGACCATGGTAGTATGAGTTGAAAGCATACCATGATGGAGTTAAAAACACATATTCAATCACCAAGAATGGTAAGGTGATAGAGCTGCTACCATTAATGGAGAATGAGGTGGAATCAAAAGGAAAAGAAGTTAAGGTGATGATGGTAGAAGGCAAAAAATTCATGAAAGGGATAGTAGAAGAAGGAGCAGTTGCATATGCTCTAATTCCGTGCCTAAAGGTGAACAAGGAACAGCAGCAAGAAGTCAAGGGAGAGAAGAGGCAAAGGTTCATAGATCCTGCTGTCCAAGAGCAATTGGACAAGTACCAAGGCATCATCTCTGATGGAATAATGTAATGCCCTGCCATGAAACTTTAGAGAACAACACATTTATGCTATATGCAACAGGATAATTTTTTTTTTAAGGATAGAAATAACAAAGTAATATTGACACATCATTTAAACTAATGACTTGTCCTCTAAGATAACATGGTTGCATTACTTGACAAAACAATTAACATAATCTAACACACATCATGAATTAACATCAGTAACTCATTGTAAACCTAATGCACTAAAACAATAAACATTTACATCTACATAACATCATATAAGTATTCATCAGGATCTAGTACATAGTTACAATTTCTCCCGACATATGAATACAACATTACATCGTTACATTATCATCTTCTGAATACATATGAATACATACATAATGAATCATCTGATACATAGGCCAATACATGAGCATAATAACTGTCTCCATAAACAGGTACATGATCTGAATCTGCTACAGGAGTTACAACCTTGTTGCACACGAACAAAGGCAAGGAAAAACCAATGGAGATAAAGCACATCCACTCGACCATGTGGAACCCTAAGGTCCACCCCCCCATGCTAGGAGATAACATAAGGTCCCAAAACATCATACAGTTAGGTAGACAATTGCCTAACAGGAATAAAGACCAAACAAGACTCCATTACAACACATGACAACACCACAAGCAACTCAAAATCACTTCTAGAGGCAACACACTACAAATGGGGAGAGTACAACTAGGGAATGCTAGGCTGCAGTAAGGAGAGTGTCATCGCATGGCCCTAACATGGGTTACCCTGACAGCCTCTAGCTAGATGCCAGCCCCCATCCATGGGTTACCCTGACAGTCTCTCGGTAGGCGCCGGCCCCCATCTATGGTTATCCTGACAGTCTCTCACTAGACGCCGGCCTCATAGGGTGACACATGCGGAATCAACATTCCTTTCATGAGGACAAGGAAGTTGATTTTGCTAACCACGGCCTTCTCATCTCATCCTTAGCCTGAACGAGCACTATAGGCATGAGTGAGGCTTCCAATTATCTTGTTAGTGTGAAAACTACCCAACCCCTAGATTAATTATTAGGTTATCACTGATTACCAACTCCCAATGGGTTACCCTGGCAGCGACTTTGGGCACCAGCCCCACATTGGAAGCCACTCCCCTATCTACACCTAGGAAACCCTATCCATCAAACATAACAACTATCATCATAACAACAAATATACATAACAATGCAAGGCATCGACCATCTTGCAACCAATCACAACATAATAAATCACCAGAGCAAGGCATGGGTCCTCTTGCTCCAACATTTCAACCATAACAAGGTGTAATCCAGAGCAAGGCATGGGTCCTCTTGCTCCCAAAATTTCAACCATAACAAAGTGTATTCCAGAGCAAGGCATGGGTCCTCTTGCTCCCAAAATTTCAATACTTTACACAGACCAACATAGAATTTAAAACAAGCTCAACATAATAGGGAACCACAACCTTCAAGAAGAGCTCAACAACATGGATTCAAGACATAACAACAAGACTAGATATACTGAGCAATTCAATCTCTTAGTTATCCTGTTACCTATAAGTTTTACTTATAAGGCTAAATTTTCAAATACTTTGTTATTTCACCTAATTCCAATCTTTCAATCCAATTTCAACTTAACAAAATCATTATGAAAAATATCTTTGCAAAATCAAACCAAACTAGATTAAATTTCATCTACATTGATTATATTGCCATATCCAATTACATTTAATTGTAATAGCAACTAGATTCAAGTTATATCTCCACCAAGAATTTCATAAAACCTAGGTCTAGTTTAATTAATATTAATTCTATCTATTATATTAATCACTCATCAATTACATATAACCGTCAAGCTAACCAATGCATAGATAATATTAATTACAAATACTTATAACTTAAATGCTAATTTCAACATTTATAACCCAAACCCATATATCATATTTCTACTAACAAAACCATTATAATAGAATCAATGCCATATTACAGTAAATATGCGATCATATCGATTAGTTTAATAAACATTCATATTAAACTATAACAACTACGTTTCTTTTGTTTCATACGTTAATATATATATATACTCCAACAAACTCATCTACTAAATCATGGATCTTAACTATGCATGGATTCATATTTCATTTATAATTAATAATTGATACCTATACAAATATCCATATGACATAAATGTTTATATACATGTTCATGCACTTGTGTAGGTTATTCCTATTCTCAAGGTAAGATTTGGTCAATCAACCTTCAAATTTTGGACGGTTTATAAACAACACCACTCTGCCTTTGAGTAGCAGCCACACCATTTCCATTTCTTCAAGCAACGACTTCATAGACCACCACACCCAATTTGAAACACCTTTGTTATACATGGCTGGAGTCTCACCTAGAGGATGGAGTTTGACAGACTTAAGGAGTATGCACACCGTATTAAATGGGTTATCTAGATTTGGATTATGGTCGATCAAGAATACTGTGAAGATTTGAACAACTAAAGAACAAGACACCCAAAATATAAATTGACTAAATGAAGAGCTAATAAGATGTTTAATACAATCTACTATAAGAATTGGATCCTGAAGAATCTATGCAAAAGTGGGCAGTTTTATATGATCCAAAGTCCATATTTATTTGCATATAAGAAAAACATTTCCATCTAGATCTAATAGAAGGCAGAAGTAAGGAATACTCTAATGGACAAGGTACTTGAACTGTTTGACAAGGTTCAAAGATACTTATGTACACAAAGAACATCATTAGTTTATCTATTAGAGGATATGAACAAACTAACAGATCCTTAGCAAGATGACTCTGTAACCCCTTTTAAAAACAGATAAAAACCATCGTTTCTAAGATCCAACACAAACATTTAGCAATTATAAGATTATATAGAAATCTTAATACTAATATATATATAACATATGATTATATGCAAACCTTAATGCCAATATATATGGCGATTACTATCTTATATTTATAGGAAGATCTAATGTAAAAATCAAAATAATAATTCATGCTATGATGATCTAGGTTTATGACATGCAAATAAGGTAACAAATATGCTTCTTACATTGAAATGTTTGCTTTTCCAATTTCACAAGCAACAACCCTTAGAAAAACAACCTTTACATTTAATAAATAAATATTTACAATATTTACATTTAACCAATAAAGAAAAACATATAATATTTATATTTAATCAATAAAGAAAAACATATAAAATTCACATTTAATCAATAAAGAAAAACATATAATATTTATGTTTAATTAACAAAGAAAACATGATACCTCAATCGCAATATCCCACTAATGGTAGAATCCTTGAATGAAAATCATAAAATGAGCAATTCACCCCCACTCCATGAAGAGTTTTTAAAGAGAAGGAAAGAGTAACTTCCTACCCAAAACTAACTCAACCAACCAACTAACTCAACCACCCAACTAATTCAACCAACCACCTTCTCATTATCATCACTTTTGTAAGTGGGGGCTTAAAGGAAGGTCTAAAAACCTTTTAAAATATTATAAATAACAAAAATAAACTTCTTACCTATGTACGTTGGACATAAGACAATTTTCGAAACATAAAATACAACTTAGACCTCTTAAAAACACTTAAAAATCGTTTTAAAAGTTACAAGGTTAAATCCCAACACAAGAACATAATCATTTTATCACATAAAACTAAAAATAATATTTCTTAACATCATGGCCAATAGACCTTAGGGCCCCATGCCTAGGTCAAACATCACACAAAAAGACATAAACTGGCTAAATGACCACCATCATCCATTGACATAATAATTCTACATGTACACTCAACAAGAAGTGTTAGTACAATATATAGACAAAATATATCCATCATAAATAACATATTATCACAAATCCATTAGTAACCATAGTGTAACGCTGAATCAATACACTCTTGATCCAATTGTTAGGCTTCGTCAATTGGGTGATAAGACTGTCTCCTTTCTACTCTAGGGTCTGGTTAGTGCGTTTACTAGTGTTCAACGACCTTCCCTAAATTAAATCAATTTAATAGTAGTAATAAAATAATTCATATTCAAACAACTTTAAATAATTATTTGAACTAGGTAATTATCAATTACCAATTTAATCTTATTAAATATTAATAATAATAATAAGAATATTATATGACCTTATTAAATATTAAAGTGGGTCAAATATTAGTATGACTATATAATGAAATATAGGCATACAACATAACCCACTGAGTAGGACAGTCGTTAAAAGCCAAATCAAACATGTTCACAAACCGGGGCCAAAACGCACTTAACCAACAAGATCCATCAAATATAAATCAATTGTAACACCTGACATACTGACCGAACTGACAGGTTGAACTAGACATGTCATGTATCTTGATCGAGGATGATGACTTGGGATGGGGGAACTTAAGTTATCTCCAGAACAACTTATCCATTGGGTTCAAGGCACGCTCAGACCTGTTAATTCAGGTGGAGTCGATGCCGGATACCTGCATCCTGCAACAAATGACACAATCAAGCATGTATAGATACATATAAGATGACACTAGGTGAAAAAGGAATCACAACATCGCAGGGCACTCGCAAGCGAGTGATGCGACATCGTCCTTTCCACATCATATCAATCTAAATTAGATAACACATAATCATAACCAAATTGAATCTACCTCATTATCTGAACAGAACCATACACTGAACATATAGGTACATGAAACTGAATAAGTCTTAGAAGTACCATCATAACAAATAAATCTAACAAAATCAATCCATGAGATCCATTCTAACATATGAAAATTGTAATAAGATCAACATCTTAATCATTAGAATGCAAAACAATGTCAAAGCCTGCATTATCAGTGTCGCAATGGAGATTATCAATATTAACTATCGTATGAAACCACAGATGGATGAAACATCTATCAACATTGTACAACATCAATTGTTTACCTTACCTTAATTATTCCTGTTATTTTACCTTCGTCTTCATGCGCCTTGATCATTTCACCTATACATCCAAGGTGACAATGGAGGGGCACTACATCCTCCCCCCCTAAAACTTGACTTACTCCTGGAAGTCACAGACTAGCGTGGAAACATAACACATTAGTATTACAATTTTCTATTGCCAACATACGCATTCATATTAAGCAATTGTTCCCAAGATAAGCACAATCGTTCAATACAGGCATAAAAGACATCAATTCCTTATCTTAAGGTGTATCATGTAATCTACTTATAACCAATTGCACGTATTTTGAGAATTTCATTCGATTCAGGGATCTATGTTTACATATTATCAAGGAAAATTACACCTCATTTCTTATTTCCACCATGGTTCTGACTAATTACCAAGCATTCAAGTACAATTCTCCGCAGAGTCCTCTCTTGTACACACTATCAAAGGTTTGAAATGAACATGATAGAAACAACACTTGACACAATATAGGGCTAACAAAAACAAACATTCAGAATAGTCACCATCAAAGTTTTAAAGAAGGTGAAAACCCAAGTGGAAAAATAACCAAATCCAATCTTAAGTCACAAAATGCGAGCAATTTCCAACAATGACTCAAGTATAGAGAAAAGGGTTTTACTGACCACTCCTGTCATAAGAAATTTCAAAGAAAACAAATTCACTGTTAGCCCCTAACAACACATGAAACAACCATCAAAAATTTCAAATTTACCAAATTGCAAACAAACCCACATCACAAAGTAGCTAATTTTAGCCACAAAAAGGGAGTATCCAGTACACAACACCTAGGACACAAGGTCTAGAATGCGTTAGAGAATGTACACCAACACATAGATAATTACGTTATCTACATTCTCATGCCTAAACAACTTTTATACAAGGATTTAAGGCAACAAAATAATTACAATTTCTACCTTTAATGCAATACAATTTCTTTATGTGAGGAAGAATAGATAATATTGCACACAAGAACATACTTAATCAAGGCTACATTTTACTTAAAGTATCACATTTATATGAGATGGGTCTAACACAAGCTCCAATTTGATCTCCTGTATTTGGTTTTTACATACATACACAATGATAACTTTCATAATCCACAAAAGAACTTCCACATGAAGTCATGGCCACTAAAAAAATAGATGTCAAACTACTACTTTAAGATGCCCACACACGACAATACCTCTTAACCACATGTCTTACAATGCATGATGCCTCCAAATATTTAAATCATTCCAATACTTACACAAATAATGTCATTAACATATAGATGGTATGGTGCTTCCACTCCCTAAACATAACCTCACAAGGTATGATTACTTCACCAAACCAGGGAAGACAAACACCACTTTCCTTTTACAATACCCCACATAAAATGGGTTCAGGATATTCACATCACTAGAGGGCAAATTCCACTCTCTTGATTCCATGCACTATAAGTAACCATGCCTCTAGCTTCTAAAGCACTAAAGACCACAAGAGGAACTTGAGGTCTCAAAAATTAGCAAGCACTAGTGTTCAGGGAACACATATGGTTAGATATATCATCTCATTTTTGCATAACAGACACACAAGTAGAACAAAGCATAAAGGATTTATTTATTCTATAGTCAAGAACAAGTCTGTAAGTTTATCATCCTTCTAATACCATACTAAGGCTCTTAGGTGAGAGGTACTATTACCAACTCACCATAAGGAGAAAAATGTTTAACCTAAAACAACGACAAGAACCACAGATCCTAGTGTTGCAAACCTTTGCTCTGATACCAGATGTAACGCCCCGCCATGAAACTTTAGAGAACAACACATTTATGCTATATGCAACAAGATAATTTTTTTTTTAAAAGATAGAAATAACAAAGTAATATTAACACATCATTTAAACTAATGACTTGTCCTCTAAGATAACATGGTTGCATTACTTGACAAAACAATTAACATAATCTAACACACATCATGAATTAACATTAGTAACTCATTGTAAACCTAATGCACTAAAACAATAAACATTTACATCTACATAACATCATATAAGTATTCATCAGGATCTAGTACATAGTTACAATTTCTCTCGACATATGAATACAACATTACATCATTACATTATCATCTTCTGAATACATATGAATACATACATAATGAATCATTTGATACACAGGCCAGTACATGAGCATAATAACTGTCTCCATAAATAGGTACATGATCTGAATCTGCTACAAGAGTTACAACCTTCTTGCACACGAACAAAGGCAAGGAAAAACCAATGGAGATAAAGCACATCCACCTGACCATATGGAACCCTAAGGTCCACCCCCCTATGCTAGGAGATAACATAAGGTCCCAAAACGTCATACAGTTAGGTAGACAATTGCCTAACAGGAACAAAGACCAAACAAGACTCCATTACAACACATGACAACACCACAAGCAACTCAAAATCACTTCCAGAGGCAACACACTACAAATGGGGAGAGTACAACTAGGGAATGCTAGGCTGCAGTAAGGAGAGTGTCATCGCATGGCCCTAACATGGGTTACCCTGACAGCCTCTAGCTAGACGTCGGCCCCCATCCATGGGTTACCCTAACAGTCTCTTGGTAGGCACCGGCCCCCATCTATGGTTATCTTGACAGTCTCTCACTAGACGTCGGCCCCATAGGGTGACACATGCGGAATCAACATTCCTTTCATGAGGACAAGGAAGTTGATTTTTCCAACCACAGCCTTCTCATCTCATCCTTAGCCTGAACGAGCACTACAAGCATGAGTGAGGCATCCAATTATCTTGTTAGTGTGAAAACTACCCAACGCCTAGATTAATTATTAGGTTATCACTGATTACCAACTCCCAATGGGTTACCCTGGCAGCCACTTTGGGCACCGGCCCCACATTGGAAGCCACTCCCCTATCTACACCTAGGAAACCCTATCCATCAAACATAACAACTATCATCATAACAACAAATATACATAACAATGCAAGGCATCAACCATCTTGCAACCAATCACAACATAATAAATCACCAGAGCAAGGCATGGGTCCTCTTGCTCCAACATTTCAATCATAACAAGGTGTAATCCAGAGCAAGGCATGGGTCCTCTTGCTCCCAAAATTTCAACCATAACAAAGTGTATTCCAGAGCAAGGCATGGGTCCTCTTGCTCCCAAAATTTCAATCCTTTACATAGACCAACATAGAATTTAAAACAAGCTCAACATAATAGGGAACCACAACCTTCAAGAAGAGCTCAACAACATGGATTCAAGACATAACAACAAGACTAGATATACTGAGCAATTCAATCTCTTAGTTATCCTGTTACCTATAAGTTTTACTTATAAGGCTAAATTTTCAAATACTTTGTTATTTCACCTAATTCCAATCTTTCAGTCCAATTTTAGCTTAACAAAATCATTATGAAAAATATCTTTGCAAAATCAAACCAAACTAGATTAAATTTCATCTACATTGATTATATTGCCATATCCAATTACATTTAATTGTAATAGCAACTAGATTCAAGTTATATCTCCACCAAGAATTTCATAAAACCTAGGTCTAGTTTAATTAATATTAATTCTATCTATTATATTAATCACTCATCAATTACATATAACCATCAAGCTAACCAATGCATAGATAATATTAATTACAAATACTTATAACTTAAATGCTAATTTCAACATTTATAACCCAAACCCATATATCATATTTCTACTAACATAACCATTATAATAGAATCAATGCCATATTACAGTAAATATGCGATCATATCGATTAGTTTAATAAACATTCATATTAAACTATAACAACTACGTTTCTTTTGTTTCATACGTTAATATATATATATATACTCCAACAAACTCATCTACTAAATCGTGGATCTTAACTATGCATGGATTCATATTTAATTTATAATTAATAATTGATACCTATACAAATATCCATATGACATAAATGTTTATATACATGTTCATGCACTTGTGTAGGATATTCCTATTCTCAAGGTAAGATTTGGTCAATCAACCTTCAAATTTTGGACGGTTTATAAACAACACCACTCTGCCTTTGAGTAGCAGCCACACCATTTCCATTTCTTCAAGCGACGACTTCATAGACCACCACACCCAATTTGAAACACCTTTGTTATACATGGTTGGAGTCTCACCTTGAGGATGGAGTTTGATAGACTTAAGGAGTATGCACACCGTATTAAATGGGTTATCTAGATTTAGATTATGGTCGATCAAGAATACTGTGAAGATTTGAACAACCAAAGAACAAGACACCCAAAATATAAATTGACTAAATGAAGAGCTAATAAGATGTTTAATACAATCTACTATAAGAATTGGATCCTGAAGAATCTATGCAAAAGTGGGCAATTTTATATGATCCAAAGTCCATATTTATTTGCACATAAGAAAAACATTTCCATCTAGATCTAATAGAAGGCAGAAGTAAGGAATACTCTAATGGACAAGGTACTTGAACTGTTTGACAAGGTTCAAAGATACTTACGTACACAGAGAACATCATTAGTTTATCTATTAGAGGATATGAACAAACTAACAGATCCTTAGCAAGATGACTTTGTAACCCCTTTTAAAAACAGATAAAAACCATCGTTTCTAAGATCCAACACCAACATTTAGCAATTATAAGATTATATAGAAATCTTAATACTAATATATAGATAACATATGATTATATGTAAACCTTAATGCCAATATATATGGTGATTACTATCTTATAATTATATGAAGATCTAATGTAAAAATCAAAAATATAATTCATGCTATGATGATCTAGGTTTATGACATGCAAATAAGGTAACAAATATGCTTCTTACATTGAAATGTTTGCTTGTCCAATTTCACAAGCAACAACCCTTAGAAAAACAACCTTTACATTTAATAAATAAATATTTACAATATTTACATTTAACCAATAAAGAAAAACATATAATATTTATATTTAATCAATAAAGAAAAATATATAAAATTTACATTTAATCAATAAAGAAAAACATATAATATTTATGTTTAATTAATAAAGAAAACATGATACCTCAATTGCAATATCCCACTAATGGTAGAATCCTTGAATGAAAATCATAAAATGAGCAATTCACCCTTACTCCATGAAGAGTTTTTAAAGAGAAGGAAAGAGTAACTTCCTACCCAAAACTAACTCAACCAACCAACTAACTCAACCACCCAACTAATTCAACCAACCACCTTCCCATTTTCGTCACTTTTGTAAGTGGGGGCTTAAAGGAAGGTCTAAAAACCTTTTAAAATATTATAAATAACAAAACTAAACTTCTTACCTATGTACCTTGGACATAAGACAATTTTCCAAACATAAAATACAACTTAGACCTCTTAAAAACACTTAAAAATCATTTTAAAAGTTACAAGGTTAAATCCCAACACAAGAACATAATCATTTTATCACATAAAACTAAAAATAATATTTCTTAACATCATGGCCAATAGACCTTAGGGCCCCATGCCTAGGTCAAACATCACATAGAAAGACATAAAGTGGCTAAATGACCACCATCATCCATTGACATAATAATTCTACATGCACACTCAACAAGAAGTGTTAGTACAATATATAGACAAAATATATCCATCATAAATAACATATTATCACAAATCTATTAGTAACCATAGTGTAACGCTGAATCAATACACTCTTGATCCAATTGTTAGGCTTTGTCAATTGGGTGATAAGACTGTCTCCTCTCTACTCTAGGGTCTAGTTAGTGCGTTTACTAGTGTTCAGCGACCTTCCCTAAATTAAATCAATTTAATAGTAGTAATAAAATAATTCATATTCAAACAACTTTAAATAATTATTTGAACTAGGTAATTATCAATTACCAATTTAATCTTATTAAATATTAATAATAATAATAAGAATATTATATGACCTTATTAAATATTAAAGTGGGTCAAATATTAGTATGACTATATAATGAAATATAGGCATACAACATAACCCACTGAGTAGGACAGCCGTTAAAAGCCAAATCAAACATGTTCACAAATCGGAGCCAAAACACACTTAACCAACAAGATCCATCAAATATAAATCAATTGCAACACCTGACATACTGACCGAACTGACAGGTTGAACTAGACATGTCATGCATCCTGATCGAGGATGATGACTTGGGATGGGGGACCTTAAGTTATCTCCGGAACAACTTATCCATTAGGTTCAAGGCACGCTCAGACCTGTTAATTCAGGTGGAGTCGATGCTAGATACCTGCATCCTGCAACAAATGACACAGTCAAGCATGTATAGATATATATATATGATGACACTAGGTGAAAAAGGAATCACAACATCGTAGGGCACTCGCAAGCGAGTGATGCGACATCATCCTTTCCACATCATATCAATCTAGATTAGATAACACATAATCATAACCAAATCGAATCTACCTCATTATCTGAATAGAACCATACACTGAACATATAGGTACATGAAATTGAATAAGTCTCAGAAGTACCATCATAACAAATAAATCTAACAGAATCAGTCCATGAGATCCATTCTAACATATAACAATTGTAGTAAGATCGACATCTTAATCATTAGAATGCAAAACAATGTCAAAGCCTGCATTATCAGTGTCGTAATGGAGATTATCAATATTAACTATCGTATGAAACCATACATGGATGAAACATCTATCAATATTGTACAACATCAATTGTTTGCCTTACCTTAATTATTCCTGTTATTTTACCTTCATCTTCATGCGCCTTGATCATTTCACCTATACAACCAAGGTGAGAACAGAGGGGCACTACAACCAAGGTGCCTATCACCTATGAGGGACATCAGCCATTGCATAGATCTGATCCCTAGATCTACACTCCCAAACAAAGCAGCATACAAGCTTACCCCAGAGTAGAATACAGAGGTAGCAAGACAGATTGAGGAATTGTTGGAGACAGGCCTAATTGGCAAGAGTTTAAGTCCATGTGCAGTACCGGCTATCCTAGCACCAAAGAAAGAAGGCACTTGGAGGATTGTACTAATTCAAGAGCTATCAACAAGATAACAATCAGGTATAGGTTCCCAATCCCTAGGATAGAAGATTTACTTGATTGTTTGGGGGGTGCTAAATATTTCACAAAAATAGATTTAAAGAGTGGCTATCATCAGATTAGGATTAGGCTAGGAGATGAGTGGAAAACTGCATTTAAGACTAATGAGGGGTTATATGAGTGGAAGGTCATGCCTTTTGGTTTGTCCAATGCCCCTAGTACCTTTATGAGGTTGATGAATGAGGTCTTGAGGGAATTCATGGGAAAATTTTTCATAGTATATCTAGATGACATCCTAATTTTCAGTAATATGAGGAAAGAGCACCTCATCCATATAGACTTGGTTATCAAAAGGTTATATGAAGAGCAGCTAATGATCAATTTAGCAAAGTGTCTGTTTATGTAGGAAGAGATCATCTACTTGGGATTTGTTATCTCACATAACAAACTAAAAATGGATGAACAGAAGGTAAGTGCCATATTGTCTTGGCCAACTCCCAAAACCTTGAATGATGTTAGAAGTTTCCATGGGTTAGCAACCTTTTATAGGAAGTTTATAAAGGGATTTAGTCATATTTGTGCGCCCATGCTTGACACTATAAAGGGAGGACAGAAGTGCAAGTTTACATGGACAAAGGAGGTAGATAATTCCTTTGAAACATTGAAGAAGAAGGTGGCAGAGCAGCCAGTTCTTGCATTTCCTGACTTCAATAAGATTTTTCAAGTAGAATGTGATGCAAGTCATATTGCAATTGGAGCAGTACTCAGCCAAGAAGGTAGGCCTATTGTATTCTTCAGTGAGAAATTAAATGATACCAAGAAGAGATACTCATCCTATGACTTGGAGATGTATGCTCTAGTCCAATCACTCAAGAAATGGAGGCATTACTTGATGCCCAAAGAATTCATACTGTTCACAGACAATCAGGCCCTCAGTTTTATAAGCAATCAAGAAAAGCTGAACCATAGGCAAATGAAGTGGGTGGAAACTTTGCAAGCTTTCACTTTCACACTCAAGCACAAGAAAGGGGTCAAGAACAAAGTAGCAGATGCTTTGAGCAGGAGGGTTCTGACCATCAATTAGATCCAATTGGAGAGTGTTGGGATTGACTCTTTGAAGACAATGTATAATAATGATGAAGACTTTGGAGAGATCTACAAGGTATGTACTTCTTTTGGTGACAAGTATCATGTTGAGTTCTCTGAATTTCTGATCCAAGATGGATTACTTTTTAAGGGGGGACAGTTATGTATTCCAAGGTGTTCTATGAGACTAAATATTATTTAGGAGAAACATTGTGGGGCCATGGCAGGACATTTTGGTCTAGATAAAACTCTTGGTCTTGTAAAGAGGCATTACTATTGGCCTAAGCTATAGTCAGATGAAAGAATATGTGTGGAGGCATGTGTGATATGTCAGAAATAAAAAGGGAGATCCATAAATGTAGGTTTATATCAGCCACTACCCATTCCTTCTAGGCCATGGTAGAGCATAAGCATGGATTTTGTACTAGGTTTGCCTAGGACAAGGAAAGGATATGATAGTGTTTTTGTGGTAGTAGACAGATTTAGTAAAATGGCACATTTCTTGCCATGCAAAACCACTTGTGATGCTTTGTATGTTGCAGACCTATTTTTCAAGGAAATAGTCAGGATCCATGGATTGCCATTGAGCATAGTCTCAGACAAATATGTAAAATTTATTGGCCATTTTTGGAGGACTCTTTGGAAGAAGCTTGGAACCAATTTGTCCTTCTCATCATCCTACCATCCTCAAACAGATGGGCAGACTAAAGTTGTTAATCATTCATTGGGAAATCTATTAAGGTGTTTAACAAGGCAGCATGGAGAGAAGTGGGATAATATCCTACCACAAGCAGAATTCTCCTATAATGACACCATCAATAGGAGTACAAGAAAGTCACCTTTTCAGATAGTCTATGGCATCCACCCAAGGGGCATTCTAGAACTGAGAGATCTGCCTATAAGCAAGCCTATTAGTGTAGATGGAGAAGCTTTTGCATCAGCCATCCAAGAAGTGCATGATCAAGTCAAGAACCAGCTTCAACAAACTACATTGAAATACAAAACATACGCTGACAAGAAAAAGAGGGATGTACAATTTGCTGTTGGAGATTTGGTATGGGTTAATCTAAAGAAGGAGAGGCTCCCAAAAGGTCAATATACCAAGCTAATGCAGAGGAAGATTAGACCATGTCAGATTTTGAAGAAGTGTGGGCAGAATGCTTATGAGATCCAACTCCCTCCTACTCTTGGATTGTTACCCATTTTCAATGTATGTGATTTAACTTCATACAGATAGCATGTTAGTGTCGAACATGAACCATTACAAGATCCAGTAGAAGATGATATTCCTAAGCATGCTCCACCAAAAATCAAGAAGATATTACACTCAAGAGTGGCAAAGACAAGGAACAAAGAGTACATGGAATATTTGGTGGCTTGGCATGGGACGCCCGATTCTGAGGCAATTTGGATGATAGCAGATTAGATCACAAACAATGGTGCAGACCTTCAAACTCTGATCTCAAAGGGGCTTGAGATCTCTTCTCCGGGGAGTATGGTGCAAGGGCACCCCTTCAACAGCCTTCAACAGGATAAATATGCACAAGAGGGAGAAGTATAAGACTTTAATATATTTTTATTTAGACATTTCATGTTACCATGTAGCATTTGTATGCCATTGGCAAATGTAACATTTTATGTTGACATTGTATGTTTTAACATCTCTCTTCCTGAGGCCAGTATTTTGCATCATGGACAACAACAGGCAGTTGGGTTATGTGCAGGATTAAGGCAAATGTGTCATATTATCTGATGTTTTGTTGTCTTAAGCAAAACAAGTGTCGTATGATTAATTAGGGTTTCTACTATTAACCTTGAAACAAACAAATTCCTAAAAAGAGAGGAGAGGAGGGAACGAAATGGAGAGAGAGGGTCAAAAAGTAGAGAGCTTCCATTTTTTTCTTCTCTAAAAAATGATCAATTGTAAGTAGCTGAAATGAGGGAATAGAAATTCTATCACCCTATGTTTTACAACTCTAGATTCTATGTAAATTCTTAGTGTATCACATTATTCTCTGTATATCAAATTCATTCCATATATTATCTGTTGTATTTTTAATTCCTCTATTGCCAAGATGCATGGTTAAATTCATTCCACTGGTGGATTTCTATGAAATCAGTGGAATGGACCTGTAAAATAGTTTTCCATTTTTTTTGTTTTGTTCTTTTGTTCGATGAGCTTGACAGAGTAGAAATTGTGGAATTCATCATAGAGGAAGTTGTAGGCGGGAAGTTCAAATGTACATTTAATGTATATACATCAATTGTATGTGGAGACAGTCTGTGAATATATCACATTTGCATGCAAACAACTTCCTATGTATATACTGTGGAAAATGGTATGTATAAAAGTCTGTTGAGTAAAATTTATGTTGGTCACTGAATATACAATCCCTGTATATATCACCAATGTACTTGAGTACATTCTATGTGTATCCTGCAATCGTATGTGAAAATCCATTGCCTATGTATATCGCCAAAGTATATCAACGGACAATTCCTGTGTCTGTTGAAATTGTCTGAAAAGATACATTTCCTGTGTATATGTCCATTGTATATTATAGACAGTTTGTGAGTATATCACTATTTTATGTGAGTATCAGTTTGTGAGTATATTGCAATTGCATATCGTTGTTGTATGTTGTGAAAGTGCGATGAAAATATACATTTCATAAGATACAAAAGAGGACCGGCCGAGGTGGTAGTTAGTTTGTATGATTGGGTTCCTTGTGGCCTACGGATACAAGGGATGATTGATAATAGCAGGTGATGAGGACTGGCGACAGGGAGTTGTCAATTGCATGTTCCAATTGTATGTAACAAATGTATGTTGAAACATACAAGGGATCGTGATACAAGTGTTAATTGGCCGCAGCAGGTAAGAGCCTTTTCAGTCCACCGGGAAAAGCAAGTCAAAGAATGTATGTTGGAATATACATTAAAACATACATTTTGAAAGATACAATGGGTGTCTAGCTGTGATGGTCAAAATAAATGAAGATGCAATGGGAGACCAGCGGTAGAAGGTCAGGAATTGCATATATAAGCCGAAGTCATCAGTGTGAGGAGAAACCATCGGGAAAAGTGTTGGGAGTCACAGCAAAGGCAGGGTGTCACCGATAGAAAGCACATTGGCATAAGAAAAGCATCAGGTGAATGAAATTTTGTGAAGCCAATAGTACATGTTCTGGCTGATTGGGGTGACAATTGAAAGTGTCACCAATAGAGAGTTTATCAGAATGAGTCTTATCTTGGAAGATGAGAAGAAAGCTACGCCGATGATAGGAAGTCTGAGCGATAGTGATAAGTCATCGGTGTGAGTGGTGCATCGGTGGGAGAATTCTTGAGTGAACCGATGGTATAAGGTGTGACCGATGTATAGAAGATTTCGGTGAGACATTTGTATGTTCTTGCTGATATAGACTGAATTAACATTGTGTGTGTGTGTCCACTATGTACCCGCTCTACATCACTTATTGTCTATGTTCTTTAGTTCAATCTCTCCATTTGCAACCAACTCTCAAACAAATTGATACTAAACATCAACATGCTTAGTCTGAGCATGATACATGGGATTCTTGGCCAAACAGATAGCACTCTGGCTATCACAACCAATCTGAATGATCCTACAATCAAAACCAATACCTATACATAGTCTCCTCAACCAAACTGCTTCCTTAGAGACATGAGTAATAGCCATATACTCTACTTTTGTGGTGGACAAAGCATCTATGGGCTACCTCTTACTCATCCAACTCACTACACCTCCAAACAGAGTAAACACATAGCCACTAGTGGACCTTCGACTATCCAAGTCACCTGCCCAATCTACATCAATAAAACCCTATATGTCCAAAGATTTATTAGCACTATCAGTACTAGAATAAAACAAACAATGATCAAGAGTACCTACAAGATATTTAAAAACCTTCTTCGCATAATTCCAATGCTGTCTACCAGGGTTAGACATAAATCTGCTCAAAACTCCCACTGCTTGGGCAATATCTGGTCTAGTGCAAACCATTGCATACATCAAACTCCCTACAACACTAGCATATGGCACATTAGACATATCCTCAAGATCATGCTCAGTCTTTGGACACATATCTAATGAAAGCTTAGTACCAATGAGTAAAGGAATTCTAACTAGATTACAGTCCTACAAACTAAACCTCTGCAAAATAGTATTCACATACTTACTTTGTGACAACCAAAGCTTTCTATTAACTCTGTCCCTCCTAATATCCATTCCCAAAATATACCTTGCAACACCAAGATCCTTCATCTCAAATGCACCTAAAAGTTGGACTTTAAGCTCACTGATCATACCCTTAGTATTGCTAAAAAACATGTCATCAATATACAAAGTAATAACCAGTATAGAATCATCAACACAATGAATGTAAACATAGTGATCCTCCTCGCTTCTAATAAAACCCAATTTCAAAACAAATGAGTCAAACTTTTTATACCACATTCTGGGGGACTGTTTCAGACCATAAAGAGACCTCTTTAACCTACAAACCTAATATTCTTTTCCTTTTACCTCAAAACCTATAGGCTGTTGCATATAAATTTCTTCTTCAAGATCTCCATGCAAGAACACAGTCTTAACATCCATTTGCTCAATCTCCCAATCATAAGCTGTAGTAATGGATAAGAGAAATCTAATAGAAGTCAATTTAGCAACAAGAGAGGATATCTCACCAAAATCAACTCCCTCTCTCTGGGAGTAGCCCTTAGCTACCAGTCTAGCTTTGTACTTCTCTAATGAACTGTATGCTCCAAACTTCTTCTTGAAGATCCACTTACAACCTATGGCCTTTCTTCCTTTGGGCAAATGAACAAGATCCCATGTATTACAAGAGTCTAAAGCCATCATCTCCTCATGCGTGGCTAACTGCCAAGGCTCACTATCATATGTAGAAATAGCTTCCCTGTAGGATCTAGGTTCATTGTTAGTACTCAATAAAGTATATACATAATAGAAATTTGGTGGGCTATACCTGTCAAATGGATTCTATTGTCTTGTGGATCTCCTCAAGGATGGAGTAAGAGACTCTACTCGTTCTTCTGCATGATCATCTGTACCAACTTCTTCTATCACAACAGATTCATCTTCATCAGAACTACTCGAATCTTCTTCTTTTTCTTCACCCCCAATCCATCATTTTGTTCTTCCTAAGGTGCATCTTGCTGCTCTAAATCAAAGTGCACCTTCTTTACCTTTTCTTCTTTTTCTTTTGGCTGCTCGGGTTCAAAAATAGCTCTAAGTTCCCTAAAAAAACATCTCTAGAAAAGATAATCTTGCGGGTTAGTGGATTCCAAAGCTTATAACCTTTCACATTATCACCATATCCAATGAATGTACACTTTTTAGCTTTTGGATCCAACTTAGATCACTTTTCCTTAGGCACATGAACAAAAGCCTCATAACCAAAAATCTTTAAATGTGAAATAGAAGGTTTCTTACCTGCCCACACTTCATAAGGTGTCAAGTCAAGAGCCTTACAAGGAGATATATTTATCAAGTAGTAAGCAGTACACATAGCCTTTTCCCAAAAGTATTTATCCAACTGTGCATCACTAAGCATACTTCTAGCTCTTTCCATAATTGTTTGGTTCATTTTTTCTACAACACCATTCTGTTGTGGTGTATAGAAAGTTGTCTTTTGTCTGATTATACCTGCATGCTTGCAAAATTCATCAAATTTCTTAGAGCAATATTCCCCTCCATTGTTAGATCTTAATATTTTTATCTTTAAACCTGATTGGTTCTCTACTAAGACTTTGAATTCCTTAAACTTAGTGAAAACTTCATATTTATGCTTCATAAAATAAATCCATGTAAATTTGGATACATCATCAATGAAGGTTACAAAATAATAAGATTTTCTGATAGAATCACTATCCACAAGACCAAACACATCCGTATGAATAATTTCTAACTTCTCTTTTGCTCTATTGTTTCCTAAAGGAAATGATTTTTTGTTTTGTTTACCAAACACACAATGCTCACATAAATCAAAGTGCTCATCAGAATAGGAGAAACCATCCAACAAATTTTTATTTTTAATAGTTTTTAATACATTATTGCTTGTGTGGCCCAAATCTATGGTGCCACAACATACAAGTGTTTTTAGAAGCCTTAGAAACATAGGAGGCATTACAAACTGTAGTGGCTTCAAGCTTAAACAAGTTCTCGAATCTCTTTCCTTTCGCTACCACCAAGTTCCCTCTCACCAATCTACAACCATGCTTGTCAAATGTCACATGGATTTCCAAGTCATTCAACTTTGAAACTAAAATTAGATTTCTAGCTAATTTAGGAACATGCAAAACACCAGGGAGGGTTTTAATCCTCCCATCACTAAAACACAACAATACCTTTCTTTTCCTGACAATCGGATATGAAGAGTTGTCACCAAGGTAGATATTACCTCCATCATATTCTTCATATGTGGAGAACCATTCCTTATGCAGGGTCATATGAAACGAGCATCCTGAATCAACCAACCAGTAATCATTAGAAACAACATTACATGCAAAAAGTAAAACATCTTCACTTACATTTGAGGACTTATCCGAAGCACTCTCCCACTATTTCTTGGGGTTTCTACACTCTTTCTTTACATGTCCCCTTTTACCGTAGTTCCAACACTTAATTCCATTCTTTTTATCAGGAGCCTTAGACTGGCCCTTGGACTTGTCCTTAGCCCCTTTCTGATCTCCTTTAGGTCCCCTTTCCTTAGACCTTCCTCTGACACTGAGAGCATCCCCTAAACTATCTGAACTCTTCTTCCTCAATTCCTATGACAGTAGCACTGAAACAAGAGCATCCAACTTTGGATCCACGAGGTTAGCAGTGATAGCAAGGATAACATTCTCCCAAAACTTAGGTAAAGAACAAAGAAGTAAGATACATTTATCTTCCTCACTAACCTCAACATCTACTAAATCAAGCTAACTCAATAACAAATTAAAAAAATTTAAATGCTCTGCAATTGATTCACCTTCTCGCATTTTCATGGAAAATAATTTTCTTTTTAAATAAAGTTTATTTACCATACCCTTGGCTTGATAGATCTCACCCAACCGATTCCACAATTTGTATGTAGTCTCTTCCTTTGTGACATTCAGTAGCATAGAATCTAAAAGACACAAACAGATGGTTCCCCATGCCTTCTTATCCAGTTTTTCCCACTCATCTGAAGAGACATCATTGGATTTCTTCTCTTTTTAGATAGCCAACCATTGGTTTCTTTCTTCCAACAAATCCTCCATTTTCAACTTCCACAACTCATACCCTGTTCTGTTGAACTTCTCAATGTCCATTCGAGAGGTTGATGCAACAGTGGATGCACCCATAATAACAACACAAGATCTACAAAATAAACACAACCAAATCTCCCACTGTAGCTATAGCTTCCACACTACCACCCAAGATTCAAAGCTAGCCAGGCTCTAATACCAAATGTTAGAAATGAAAGCAACACTACTTCAATAGAAATCTGATTCAAGATAAATTTCAACAATCTTTAATTGTACATTAACAATGGAGATTGTAATCAAAAACATAAAACCCACTACAGAGAAAATGCCAAAGATGAAGAACTCAACACAAGACACAATGTTTACATAGAGAAAACCCTTCCAGGTAAAAATCTCCACCAGGAAAGAGGCACAAGTTTGTGTTAATCTCAACAAGATTGTACAATAGATCAACTACACAACTCTCTCCACAAGTCTTCAATCCAACAGCATTTTGGCAACACCTGAGTACCTAAAATATGTATTACAACAATAAATACATGTAAAATACTTATATAAATGTTTTCCATTCCATTCTAGGCATTCCCCTTCTCTCTCCTAAGATTCTCCAACCTGTAAATATTAATTACCATCTTACAAGCATCTTACACTTGTCCAAAAATAGCCATGCAAAGGTTGGGTTCCCAAGACTAAATCTGGCCTCTACAACATCTTATGACATATCATAACCGTCATAGATTCCACAAAAGAGTATCTTTCCAAGATAGGAACCTTGGGCTAAATATAGCAAATATACAACTAACATATCCGTTATATGCGTCATAGAATCTCAGAATCTTATGACAACTTGCAACTATCATAGATTCACTTACCAAACATTATGAAAGTTGTTATGCATGCCAAAAATAGTAGATTCCTTAAGGGAGCACGCCTACCCTCATTTACTTTGATTTTTTACACTTGCCAACAGTAAAAGTCACTCCGTAATTACCTCCGGTTACTCTAAAATTACCCCTGCCAGTGAAACTAGTACATCTCCTCATGGAAAATTATAAATTATATATAATAAATGGAATAAATACAATATTAGGATTTACAAGGTTAATGGCACCTTATCCCAACAATAAACACCATAAAATTAAAGCTCCATGTAAAAATATATCATATAATTATGTCAAAGGCATTCCCTTTGGCAAACAGAGACCTAACTTAGGTTGATCGACGGTTGAGAATGGCATACATACATGCAAGATGATTCAAATGATCTGAGTCATTCATTAATTTCCTGTCATTGTTGTCATTAGAAAAATGTTTGTGCTTCTATTTTTTTCATTTGTCGATTTCATGTTCAAAGTTTCGCTCGCTGTTTTTCATTTTCTTCTCACTTTCTGGTGGATTCATTTTTTCCATGGCTAAAATATCGTTGACTTCGACATGGTCATTTCTATCCACCAAAACATATTCAGCACACAATTTATATGAAGCTCGAAATACATCCCTCAAGCGTCCCCTTTTAAAAGGAGTTTCAAATCAATCACATAAAAGTGTCTCTCCCCTCAATAAAATTACAAATGAACTTAAATTTTATAGCTATCCTTTCAAGATATTAATAAATTTAAATTTTATTATTTTCTTAATATCTTAATTATTAAATAATATTATATTACATTATATTGGATTTTCTTAAGTTAATTTAAAAAATAATATATAAATATATGTATATGTTATTATATAAAATATTTAAATTATGTTTAATAATTTATATTAAAAAATAATATATATAATAATAATATAATTATAATGTAATTTTTATATATAATATAAATATATATTTAATCGATAAATATATTTAATATATGTTTGTAAAAAAAGAATATATCAAAATTATTTAGGTTAATTAATTAAATTTCATAAAAAAAATTAATACATACTTGTAAAAAAAATATTATACCAAATTATTTAGATTAATTAAATATGTGTACTTATTTAGTAAATATAAAATTATAGATTTAAATAAATGAAGTGGAGTTAATATTTAAAATTATTCAAAAAATTAAATGTTATTATTGAATGTGGAATTCAAATAAATAATATGCTATAATTAAAAGTGTGATAAAGTGTATGACATGAAGTCTTTAATGAAACTTTAACAGATAGTTTGTAGGTTTGGATTGTTGTTGTGCAATGTTATTGTAATCTTTTGGTGAAAGTTTGATGGTTTGGTCAGTTCACATTTGACAATCTCATGCTTGTATTGTACAAAGCCACATTGATAGGGAGGACTCTAGGCTGCCTGCTCTGCATCCTGTAGGTGTACAAGACTGTTGACAACACTAGCCTTCCTACCAATTCAAAGTGCTAAAAGACATACTCCTTGCAGAGATGGAAAACTCTACTTCTCTGCTTGGTGTGGGACTCATACATTGTCCTCACTGCTTCCCAGATACTGCCTCAATGGCACATAACTTTCTGAGCCCGTTGCCCACCCTTCTCACTCTGTTCAAGGGTCTGGACTGCTTGGTGCTCACTTTCTTTCTCTCTACTTTTCCACCTCTGCAAATCTATTTATCCTACTTGTCTATCTAGCCGGACTCCTCACTGAGCTCACCTAGAACAAGCATGCATTTCTTCTAGCTGGCAATCCGACCACCACACAAAAGAAAAACAAACAAAAAGCATGGCTCTGCAAGATGGCCTCCATACTGTACAATGGAACTTGAGGCATCATCAATACAGAGTCATGGTTTGCAAAAGAAAACAAAATTTTAGAAACAGAAATGACTAATCTATTTCAGAATGATAAGTGAAAACAGAACAGAATATACAAATGATCGAACTGCTGTATTTTATTTCTATTCAAAAATTCTGATTACATTAAAGTGCTTCACACACCAAAATTCACTTCTTCGATTCTTCTCCTCTCTCTACCCTCTCTACAGGAAGAATGTTACATTTTATATGAATTCCATGTCCGTTACAGGACGATTCAGTTACCAGACGGTTTGTATTCTAACTGCTGGTTGAATTCTGCATTTTCTTGACAGTCAGCCAGACTTACCATGATGTCTCTCCAACACATTGTATCGGCAACATAGATGACTATCGGCCTAGCCTAAGTCCCTTCCGCCGATGGACCATTTCTCTCCAACGTAACTGTTTGCGGTTTGGTTCTCGCTGGTGCAGGAGCACCTACCTGACAGCTGGCCTTCATGAGGCAGTTAGTAGTTTAGGTCTTGTTTGTGTTTCCAAGAAGGTCTGTTAGACCAATTGCATGTAATAAGGTCAAGCTGATCATGATAAGATCATGCTGACCAGGCTTTTGCTATTTTTAGCTAGTTAGTTATAACAGCTGTCATGATGTATGTTCGGTGGGATCTCCCAGCCGCCTGGAGAGTTCCCAGCCGCTTGGAGTCGGGTCAGTAGTACTCGAAAGCAAGTCTATTTAAGCATGAGATCGGTTGATTGTAGAGATCATCGATTGGCAGTCTAGTGTTACATCAAGCAGAGGAATTGAGTGTCCTGTGTGGGGAACATCATATTTGTATTGCATCTTTGAATCAATAAAGATCCTGTTTCATTTTCTGTTTGGTCTCCTTTGTGCAATTGATCTGCTGGTTTGAGTGGTTTCATGGATTCACTGATCCATTCCACCGGTTGACTCATCTGATCGGTGGAATGGTAATGTACAGTAGGGTAGGCTGTAGATTGTTTTCCGTTTGCATGCAGGTGTGCAGGATCGCGGTCGACAGATGTTGAGAAGCCTAGCATCTTCATGTGGTAGGTCGAGCTGAGTGAGTTGGAAGATCACCCTGAGTTGGATCGGGTCATCCCTGGAGGATCGGCGAAGGGAAAGTTCACTAAGTGAAGAAGTTCGCCAAAACGGCATCATCAGGATATTTCTGCAAATATCCTGCAGACAGCTCGGACATCGTCATCCGGATAAATGGAGGAGATCGGCATGATGATGTCGATTGCATGAAGTGCAAGTTCGTCGGGTGGTCATCATCATCTGGAGGAGCCGAGGAGGACTGCATCGGTATCAGGTAGAAGATCGGGTCATGAAACTGTTGGAGTTTTCATGTTGCGTGTGCATCAGGATGTTCTAAGTCGGACATAGACTAAGTGCATGTATCGGCATCAGGATCATCATATTGGGAGTGCCAAACATCCGCATATCGCGAGTAGATGCGGGAGAGAAAGTTCGTGGTTTTCGACTAAGTGTTGAGAAGGTCATCAGGATATTGGGTGACGTCATCGTCATCAGGATATGACGTCATCGTCATCAGGATATTAAGATATCCCCTTAGGCGAGTTTATCCTGCCGTCGTTAAGTGCTAAGGTATCGGCGGAAGTCTGTGGCAGAAAGTGTGAAGCATCATCAGGAGGTTTCAAGGAGAACCGGATAAATTATATCATGATGCTGTTGCTCGTATCGTCGGGTAGCGGAGCATCGAAGGTAAGCTGCTGAAGTGGACGTCATCAGGATACTTGAACAACCGGATATTTGGGATATCCTGCTGACGAAGGAGTTGTCGCATGTTATGATGATGATGGAGTCCGGCGCCCGATGAACAGTGCAACCGGAGGATGTGTGCGCCCGCTGAACATCATGATGATGATGTTAGAAGGAAAGCGGAGGTGAACAGTAGTCGGCAGGCGGATGGTGGTGATCGTCCGAAATATGATGATGCTGACTGTGTAACGAGAAGCATGATGATGCTGTTGGTGGTTTTAGGGAATATGATGATGATGGCGAAGATGATGATGATGAGGTTGGTCTGCAGACATTCATGCTATAGGCAAATGTTATAGTGTGGGTGACTCTGCATCATAGTGGTATCAGAGCTCAGCAAAAGGTCTGGGCTGTTGTGTGTTGATTCTATCACCGAAAGGGCAGAGGTAGAGATAGAGTTGAGTTGTGTGTTGATTGAGAGGTTGACAAAATGCCTCCTAAAGGTAGTGGTACTGCAAGGGAATTGCAGGAACTGAAGGAGAAACATGCTAGAGAGATGAGGAAGATGAAGGAGCTTGCTGAAGCACTTCAAGCCAGGCTGACAGCCCTGGAAAAGAACAAAAAGAGGGAAGTGGAAGACAGTGAGTCTGAAGAAGATGCAGATACTGTTGAGGAGTATGAAGAGGTAGCTGAAGATCTGGATGTTGAAGACCAGAGATTGGCAAAACTGTTAAAGGCAGTGCAGAGTGAAAAACCTAAGGTGAAGGTTGATGTTACCAAGTATACTGGAAGCTTGAATGAAGATGAGTTGTTGGATTGGATTGCTGCACTGGATAATCACTTTGAATGTGAAGATGTTGCTGAGGATCAGAAGGTAAAGATTGCAAAGACCAAGTTAGGAGGTCATGCTTTGGTTTGGTGGGATTATGTACAATCTGAGAGAAGGAAACAAGGGAAGTCTAAGATCACTTCTTGGGATAAGATGGTAGCAAGGATAAAGGGTAAATTCTTGCCAAGGGATTATGAAATCCAGATGTTTAAGAAGCTGCAATTTCTAAAACAGAAAGACAGGGATGTGAAAGCATATACTGAGGAATTTTATCTGTTGAGTATGAGATCTGGTCATCATGAGAATGAGGTAGAAAAGGTGGCTAGGTACTTGGCTGGTTTGAGGTTTAACATACAGGATGAGTTAGTTTTAGCTAACCCTAAGAATGTGGAGGATTGTTATCAAATGGCAATCAGGATTGAAGAAAAGCTGAATAGAGGACATGATAAGTCCATAAGAGGAAGAGGAAACAATAGGGGAAGAGGAGCAGCCCCTGCACAAAAGCAAAACAATGAGGGTCAAGAAGACACTGGTAAAGGACAGGGACAGTCTGATTTCAGAGGTGGATGGAAAGGTAATAGAGGAAGATTTGGAGGTGGTAGAGGTTCTACTACATTTTCAGGAAAATGTTACACCTGTGGTGAGTTTGGTCATCCATCTTTCAAATGTCCCGAAAACAAAGGTTCATCATCCAGAAATGATAGAACTAGTGACAAGAGAGTACAACTGGTGCAAGAAGAGAAAGAAGGAGAAAGTGCCCAGAGTTCAAACAAGGGTCCTGAGAATTTTGGATATCCAGAGAGTGGAGAATCGTTGATGTTAAGGAGAATTAGTTTGCAGGCATCAAAGGATATGATGCAAAGAAGAGCTCTTTTCAAGACCACATGCAAGAGTAAAGGTAAAGTATGTAAAGTTGTCATAGATACTGGTTCAACAGACAACATGGTATCTCAGGAGATGGTGGATAAACTGAAGTTGGAAAGAATTCCACACCCACACCCTTACAAGACATCTTGGGTGAGTGCTAGACATTCATTTTTTGTCTCTGAACAGGCATATGTGGATTTCCAGATTGGGCCATATCAGGATAGGATTTTGTGTGATATTTTGCCTATGGAATGTTGTCACCTACTGTTAGGTAGACCATGGCAATTTGACAGAAGAGTACTGTATGATGGGTATGCTAATACCTACACCATCAAGAAGGATGGGAAGACTATTAAGTTGATGCCATTGCAGGCAAAAGCTGCAGTACAGAAGGCAGCCCAAATCATTTTAATGGGAAAGAAGGAATTTGTGCAAATGCTTAGAGGAGCAGGCATGAAGGCAGTTCAGGATACTGCAGGGAAAGGAGTTGTTACAGACACCAAGATGAAGAAAGTTTCAGTTGTGACTGACAGAGGTCAGCAGCAGGTTCAGAAACAGGGGTGTAAACAGCAACCAGTTGAAAAGAATGACAAGGATGTTGTCATGATTGGGACTATTGCTTGTCCTCTAAAGGTTGACAGGAAAATAGAGTTGAACATTTCAGCAGTTCAAGAGGTAGTTCAGACAGAGGATTTGGTCAGGCAACCTGACGAACACAAGGTATGTGAGAGAAAGGCCTACATCAACAGGCATGAGGATTTACTTGCCAGAAAGCAAGTTACAGTTTAGATGACTTGGAGCAGCCAAGAGACAGCAGCAGATAAAGCTGGAGCAGGTCAGCAGATTGACAAAGCAAGGTGTACAGGTGGAAGACTTCCACATACTAAACTCATGGGACATGAGTTCTTTTCTGTTGGGGAGTATGGTGCAGGAGCACCTACCTGACAGCTGGCCTTCATGAGGCAGTTAGTAGTTTAGGTCTTGTTTGTGTTTCCAAGAAGGTCTGTTAGACCAATTACATGTAATAAGGTCAAGCTGATCATGATAAGATCATGCTGACCAGGCTTTTGCTATTTTTAGCTAGTTAGTTATAACAGCTGTCATGATGTATGTTCGGTGGGATCTCCCAGCCGCCTGGAGAGTTCCCAGCCGCTTGGAGTCGGGTCAGTAGTACTCGAAAGCAAGTCTATTTAAGCATGAGATCGGTTGATTGTAGAGATCATCGATCGGCAGTCTAGTGTTGCATCAAGCAGAGGAATTGAGTGTCCTGTGTGGGGAACATCATATTTGTATTGCATCTTTGAATCAATAAAGATCCTGTTTCATTTTCTGTTTGGTCTCCTTTGTGCAATTGATCTGCTGGTTTGAGTGGTTTCATGGATTCACTGATCCATTCCACCGGTTGACTCATCTGATCGGTGGAATGGTAATGTACAGTAGGGTAGGCTGTAGATTGTTTTCCGTTTGCATGCAGGTGTGCAGGATCGCGGTCGACAGATGTTGAGAAGCCTAGCATCTTCATGTGGTAGGTCGAGCTGAGTGAGTTGGAAGATCACCCTGAGTTGGATCGGGTCATCCCTGGAGGATCGGCGAAGGGAAAGTTCACTAAGTGAAGAAGTTCGCCAAAACGGCATCATCAGGATATTTCTGCAAATATCCTGCAGACAGCTCGGACATCGTCATCCGGATAAATGGAGGAGATCGGCATGATGATGTCGATTGCATGAAGTGCAAGTTCGTCGGGTGGTCATCATCATCTGGAGGAGCCGAGGAGGACTGCATCGGTATCAGGTAGAAGATCGGGTCATGAAACTGTTGGAGTTTTCATGTTGCGTGTGCATCAGGATGTTCTAAGTCGGACATAGACTAAGTGCATGTATCGGCATCAGGATCATCATATTGGGAGTGCCAAACATCCGCATATCGCGAGTAGATGCGGGAGAGAAAGTTCGTGGTTTTCGACTAAGTGTTGAGAAGGTCATCAGGATATTGGGTGACGTCATCGTCATCAGGATATGACGTCATCGTCATCAGGATATTAAGATATCCCCTTAGGCGAGTTTATCCTGCCGTCGTTAAGTGCTAAGGTATCGGCGGAAGTCTGTGGCAGAAAGTGTGAAGCATCATCAGGAGGTTTCAAGGAGAACCGGATAAATTATATCATGATGCTGTTGCTCGTATCGTCGGGTAGCGGAGCATCGAAGGTAAGCTGCTGAAGTGGACGTCATCAGGATACTTGAACAACCAGATATTTGGGATATCCTGCTGACGAAGGAGTTGTCGCATGTTATGATGATGATGGAGTCTGGCGCCCGATGAACAGTGCAACCGGAGGATGTGTGCGCCCGCTGAACATCATGATGATGATGTTAGAAGGAAAGCGGAGGTGAACAGTAGTCGGCAGGCGGATGCTGGTGATCATCCGAAATATGATGATGCTGACTATGTAACGAGAAGCATGATGATGCTGTTGGTGGTTTTAGGGAATATGATGATGATGGCGAAGATGATGATGATGAGGTTGGTCTGCAGACATTCATGCTATAGGCAAATGTTATAGTGTGGGTGACTCTGCATCACTCGCCTATCGGCGAGACGTCAACTATCGGCAGCTTCTAAACTGCTCATGCCGATAAACTCCATCTTGCCGATGGCACCTTCTAAACCAACTATCGACGTGACTTTAGCATCGGTCAAACCTTTGATTCCTCCACCGATGTCCGTTATCTCCCCGATGGTTAGAACCATCGGCCAGACCTATGTCTTCGGCCCAACCTTAGACTCTCCCGCCGATACTTCCGCTCACCCCGATGCCTTAGGTCAAGGTAATATCGGTGGGACTTAACACTAGTCACCCCAATCGGTGAAACCCACTACCGTCGGTGTACCGTTTTCCCTTCATTCCGATAATACTTTTCACGCCGAAACGCATACCACCCACTTAGTCATCGGTAAGACACTATTCTATCGGCCACCTTCAATATTCTCCCGCCGATACCTTTGGTCACCCCGACGAACCTTTAGACCACATTCATCGGTGTGACCTCCTACCATCGGTGAAGTCTTCAACAATTCTCCCGATGGCACTTCTCACACCGATGTGCCTAGCATCAACTTGAGCATCGGTAAGACTTCTTACTTCTCATACCGAAATACTTAATATCAATTTCTCCATCGGCCAAACTTGTGGTTGTCGGTGAAACTATTTCCTTTCGCTCCGATATCGATAGTCTTGCTGACCATCTCACGCCGATGGCACTTTCGAACACAACTGTCGATGTAACTCTTTCCTCTCTCACCCCGATGAATTTCAAAAGTGAATAAGTATAAGCTTCTTCCCGCTCTGCCCTATTTTGAAAATTCAAAGCATCACAACAAAATGCAAACATATATACACATGGGCTCCAAGCCCTTGGTGCTCCTGCAGCATACTCCCCTCTGTGTAGAAGAAGTCAAGTCACCTCCGGTGACAACAAGGCAAAATCAATGCCCCGTTTCTTGAACTCTGACTCTACAATCCAGGTAGCCTCTGCTTCAGGCAACTGTTTCCACTTGATCAGGTGCTCCATGTACACACCATGTCTGGTCTGCTTCTACACGCGAGAATCCAAAATTCTCTCAGCCTGTGGTGTGATTTTTGGAGGCAAGGTGACATCATTCACTGTCTGTGTAGCTTCTGCACGAGATTCCCCTGCTGCTGAATGAGGACCTTTATATGGCACCAAGTCCTGAACATTGAACACTGGGGAAATTGCCAAGTCTGCTGGCAAATCAATCCTATAGGCATTGTTGCCATACTTGTTCAGAATTCTGCAAGGACCAATCCATCTCATCTGCAATTTGGTTGGTATCCCTTTCTGTAATCTGGCTTTGTTCAAATGAACCATGACCAAATCACCAACCTCAAACTGAATATCCCTTCTGTGGGCATCTACTCTGTCCTTGATCTTCTGTGTGTTCTCTGTCAAGGTTTTCTTCACCTGCTCATGCACTTCTTTCATGGATTGTGCAAAATCCTCTGCATGTCCACTTCTGTTCTCCATGTTTCCCATATTCCTGAGTTCACATATACCTCTGGGATGCATTCCATAGACTATTTCGAATGGACTCTTACCAGTAGTCCTATTCACACTGTCATTATAGGCAAATTCTGCCTGATGAATGACAAGATCCCAACTCTGTCCATATTCTTTGGTTATACACCTTAACAGGTTGCCCAATGTCCTGTTTACCACCTCTGTCTGACTATCTGTCTGTGGGTGATATGCTGAACTGAAAGACAAATTTGTTCCCAATCTCTGCCACAATGTTTTCCAGAAATGCCCCATGAATTTAGCATCTCTGTCAGACACAATACTTGCTGGAAGTCCATGAATTCTGATCACTTCTCTGAAAAATAAGTGTGCTATATGACTGGCATCATGAGTCACTTTACAGGGAATGAAATGGCTCATCTTGCTAAACCTGTCCACTACTACATATATGCTATCATAACCAGTCTTAGTCTTAGGCAAGCCAACTACAAAATCCATGCTTACACATTCCCATGGCCTGGAAGGAATGGGTAAGGGTTGGTACAGTCCTGCATTAGAAGTGGTTCCCTTGGCCTTCTGACATACGGTACACTGCTCTACATACCTTCTAATGTCTCTGTGCATCCTTGGCCAATGATAGAACCTTTGGACTAGCTCCAGTGTCTTGTTCAGACCAAAACGGCCGCTCAGACTGCCATTATGCTTCTCCTGTATGAGATTTTCTCTCATAGATCCTCTTGGCACACATAATTGTCCACCTTTGAATAGCAATCCCTGCTGTAAGGTGAAATCTGCAAATTCACTGTGAAAGTGATTCTCAAAATCTTGACATACCTTGTATGCCTCAGCAAAATCTTCATCATCTTGGTAAAGATTCTTGAAATCTTCAATCCCAATGCTCTTCAATTGCACTTCCTGCACTATGAGCAATCTTCTGCTCAAAGCATCTGCAACTCTGTTTAGCTACCCCTTCTTATGCTTAATTGTAAAGGTATAAGACTGCAGGTACTCCATCCATTTGATATGCCTGCTGCTTAACTTATCCTATGAGTTCAGAAAACTCAGAGCTTGGTTATCTGTGTAGACCACAAATTCTCTAGGTAGGAGATAATGTCTCCACTTCCTTAATGCTTGGACTAGAGCATACAACTCTAAGTCATATGAAGAGTACTTACTCTTTGCTTCATTCAGCCTCTCACTGAAAAAGGCTACAGGTCTGTTTTCCTGATTTAGCACTGCTCCTACAGCTATATTACTTGCATCACATTCAATAGTAAATAGCTTATCAAAACTAGGCAACAACAAAATAGGTTGTGTTGCTACCTCTTTCTTCAACCTTTCAAAACTTCTATCTACAGCTGGTGTCCATCTGAATTTTGCTTTCATTCCACCCTTAATTGTATCCAACATAGGTGCACATATTCCACTGAAATTTCTGATAAACTTTCTGTAAAACTGGGCTAAGCCATGAAAACTTCTTACCTCTGTGGCTGCTCTCGGAGTAGGCCAGCTCAATATGGCTTCTACTTTGGACTTGTCCATCTTCAACTCTCCCTGGGACACCACAAAACCAAGGTATACCAATTCCTGCTTCATGAATTCACACTTCTCCAGATTGATGGTTAGTTGTTCATCATGTAATTTTTGCAAAACAGTATTTACATGTTCTAGATGTTCTTCCTTGGTCTGACTAAAAATTAGAATATCATCTAGAAAAACAACAACAAATTTACCAATGTAATCCTTTAGGACTTCATTCATGAGTCTCATAAAAGTGCTGGGTGCATTTGATAGACCAAATGGCATAACAAGCCACTCATACAGTCCTTCTGTGGTCTTGAAGGCTGTCTTCCACTCATCACCTTCCTTGATTCTTATTTGGTGGTAACCACTCTTCAGGTCTATCTTGGTGAAATACTTTGCTTTTCCAATACAGTCCATGAGATCTTCAATTCTAGGAATTGGGAATCTATACCTTATAGTTATCTTGTTTATGGCTCTAGCATCTGTACACAATCTCCATGATCCTCCTTTCTTGGGTGCCAACACTGTGGGCACTGTACAAGGACTAATACTCTTCCTGATCAATCCTTGATCTAGCAATTCCTACACTTGCCTGGAAATCTCTTTGTGCTGATCTGGAGTCATCTTGTAAGGTGCCTTGTTTGGCAAAGATGCTCCTGGAATCAGGTCTATCTGATGGCTTATTGCTCTCTGTGGAGGCAATGTGGTTGGTGTACCATCACTGATTATGCCTTTATACTTCTCCAGTATAGGCTGCACTTCTTTGGGAATCTCTGTCTTCTTCCCCTACTGTCCTTCTTTTGGTTTCACTATGATGGCATAACCAATACCATCTTCCTTAAGAGTATTCAGAAACTCTTTTCCACTCACAACCAAGATATTAGGACTCTTTGTCTGAACTGCATCTTCATCCTCCAATGACTGAATCTTATAGGTGACACCATCCTTCTAAAAAGAATAGGCATTCTTCTCACCATCATGTACTGCTTTTCGGTCATACTGCCATGGTCTGCCCAATAAGAGATGGCATGCATCCATGGGTAGTATATCACATAATACCTTATCCTTGTAGCCACCTATACTAAACTCTACCCAACTTTGTTCATTTACTACCACATGTTGACCCTTATTCAACCATGTGACTCTATATGGGTTTGCATGAGTAATTCTTTTCAAATTCAGTTTCTTAACTGCCTCATCAGAAATAATATTGTCAGTGGATCCTGAGTCTATGATAATTTTACATACCTTATTCAAAATCTTGCACTTGATTCTGAATAGTGCTCTCCTCTGGCTTGGTTCAAACTTTACTGGTTCCTTCATCAAAGTTCTCCTTATCATCAGATTCTCTCCATCTTCTGACTTCAGATTGACCTTAGGTGACTGGCTGCTGGATGCATTATCTTGGACATAGTGATTTCTCTTATCACCTCCTTGAGAAGAGGATGTGGCCTTTTCTGGACACCTATATGCTGGATGACCTAGATTGCCACAGTTGTAACACTTCATGTTTGTGAAATAGGATCCTCTGCCTGATCCTCCTGACCTTCCTCTGTTAGACCCTCTTCCTCTGTGGTTTCCTCTACCACTTGACTCCCCACTCTGCTCTGTGAGTTTGGATTCTGCTTGGGATCTATTGTCAGTATTTCTTCCACCAAAACCTCCTCTGTGTCCTCTGTTATCTCTGCCTCTTCCTCTTCCTCTGCTATTTGAGTCTTGTTTCCTCTTATTCTTTTCCTCCACTTTCAGTGCTAGCTGATAGCATTTTTGCACTGTGGTAGGGCACAATAAACTGATTTCTTCTTGTATATTCCACTTCAGACCATTAAGGTACCTTGCTACCTTTATGCTTTCATCCTCCATTACTTTGGATCTTAAGCATAGCTTTTGGAATTCTTCAGTGTATGCACTGACATCTAATTCCTTCTGTCTCAGATTCTGTCTCTTCCTGTGCAGCTGTATTTCATAATCTTCTGGCATATATGCTTCTTTGATTTTAGCTACCATTCCGTTCCAAGTAGCTATGGGCTTCTTATCTTCTTTTGCTCTTTCAGTCTGCACAAATTTCCACCAGGTTAAGGCAACTCCCCTGAGTCTGGATTTGGCCACCTTTACTTTCTGTGCCTCGCTTACACCATCACATTCAAAATGATTTTCAAGTCCTTCTATCCACTCCATGACCAAATCTGGGTCCATTTTCCCACTGAAAAGTGGTACTCCTTCCAATGTTTTACCACTCATTGCTTTCAAAGCTTTCAAGAATGGTTCTTCTTCCAATTTAGGATCAGGTGTGGGCTCTTCATCTTCTACAGATACACCTTTTCCCTTATTCTTAGAATATTTAACTCTCTGGCTGACTTCCTCAGTCTTTTGCAACATTAAGCCTAGCTTACTCTCCATTTCTGCTAGTCTTTCTTGTAGGAGTCTATTCTCCTCTTCTTGATCTTCAACCTTCTTTGCTAACTCTGCATTAGTCACCATTTTCTTGGATGAACTAACAGACTCACTTGAACTCGGTGATGACATACAACTCTTCTATTCCTATCTAGGAATAACCCAAATCTTACCTCTCTGATACCAATTTGATAGGGAGGACTCTAGGCTGCCTGCTCTGCATCCTGTAGGTGTACAAGACTGTTGACAACACTAGCCTTCCTACCAATTCAAAGTGCTAAAAGACATACTCCTTGCAAAGATGGAAAACTCTACTTCTCTGCTTGGTGTGGGACTCATACATTGTCCTCACTGCTTCCCAGATACTACCTCAATGGCACATAACTTTCTGAGCTCGTTGCCCACCCTTCTCACTCTGTTCAAGGGTCTGGACTGCTTGGTGCTCACTTTCTTTCTCTCTACTTTTCCACCTCTGCAAATCTATTTATCCTACTTCTCTATCTAGCCGGACTCCTCACTAAGCTCGCCTAGAACAAGCATGCATTTCTTCTAGCCGGCAATCCGACCACCACACAAAAGAAAAACAAACAAAAAGCATGGCTCTGCAAGATGGCCTCCATACTGTACAATGGAACTTGAGGCATCATCAATACAGAGTCATGGTTTGCAAAAGAAAACAAAATTTCAGAAACAGAAATGACTAATCTATTTCAGAATGATAAGTGAAAATAGAACAGAATATACAAATGATCGAACTGCTGTATTTTATTTCTATTCAAAAATTATGATTACATTAAAGTGCTTCACACACCAAAATTCACTTCTTCGATTCTTCTCCTCTCTCTACCCTCTCTACAGGAAGAATGTTACATTTTATATGAATTCCATGTCCGTTACAGGACGGTTCAGTTACCAGATGGTTCGTATTCTAACTGCTGGTTGAATTCTGCATTTTCTTGACAGTCGGCCAGACTTACCATGATGTCTCTCCAACACATTGTATCGGCAAAATGGATGACTATCGGCCTAGCCTAAGTCCCTTCCGTCGATGGACCATTTCTCTCCGACGTAACTGTTTGCGGTTTGGTTCTCGCCTATCGGCGAGACGTCAACTATCGGCAGCTTCTAAACTGCTCATGCCGATAAACTCCATCTTGCCGATGGCACCTTCTAAACCAACTATCGGCGTGACTTTAGCATCGGTCAAACCTTTGATTCCTCCGCCGATGTTCGTTATCTCCCCGATGGTTAGAACCATCGGCCAGACCTATGTCTTCGGCCCAACCTTAGACTCTCCCACCGATACTTCCACTCACCCTGATGCCTTAGGTCAAGGTAATATCGGTGGGACTTAACACTAGTCACCCCAATCGGTGAAACCCACTACCGTCGGTGTACCGTTTTCCCTTCATTCTGATAATACTTTTCACGCCGAAACACATACCACCCACTTAGTCATCGGTAAGACACTATTCTATCGGCCACCTTCAATATTCTCCCGCCGATACCTTTGGTCACCCCGACGAACCTTCAGACCACATTCATCGGTGTGACCTCCTACCATCGGTGAAGTCTTCAACAATTCTCCCGATGGCACTTCTCACACCGATGTGCCTAGCATCAACTTGAGCATCGGTAAGACTTCTTACTTCTCATACCGAAATACTTAATATCAATTTCTCCATCGGCCAGACTTGTGGTTGTCAGTGAAACTATTTCCTTTCGCTCCGATATCGATAGTCTTGCTGACCATCTCACGCCGATGGCACTTTCGAACACAACTGTCGGTGTAACTCTTTCCTCTCTCACCCCGATGAATTTCAAAAGTGAATAAGTATAAGCTTCTTCCCGCTCTGCCCTATTTTGAAAATTCAAAGCATCACAACAAAATGCAAACATATATACACATGGGCTCCAAGCCCTTGGTGCTCCTGCACCACACATGCAATGGCAACTTCCTAGCACTTGTACATGTAAGTTGTCTTATCTACATAGGACAAAAAATTGTAAATGATATCACTCTTAACTCATGTAGCCATAATTTTGAATCCATCATTAATGTTCTTTATTAGACACTTATTTAGATAGAATTCCACCTTATAGCCATGTTGAGTTATTGACTTACTAAGAGAAGATTTTTTTATACTTACGTACAAGGTTCACATCTATTATTTCTAATTTCTTACCATCATGTCCTTCAATTGGAATTGAACCCATTTCTTCAATTTTATGTGAACTATCATCACAAAAAAGTATGCTTGCACCTTTCACATTTTCTAAAGAACCAAAGAAACTCTTATTGTAGGTCATATGTTGGTTAGCCATTGAATCAATGTACCATGTGTTATTTGAATTTATTTGAACAACTAAAGAGGCCATCAATATATTTCTATTATATTCACCCTCTTTTTAAGCAAAATTTGATTGTTTTCTTTGATAAAACTTTCTTTGCCCTCCTACATGTGATTTGAATAAGACATTGATCACTTTTATGCCCTTCTTCAAGTCACAGTTGTAACATGTGATGACTTTTTTCTCTTCTAGAGTTGTCCTTTTGATTCTACTATTTTTGAAAATTGTATCATTGTTGATTATCCCTTAGTTAATTACACTGCCCTTGATTATTTTTAAGTGGATTCCCTTGATTTTTTTGTCTTTGATTTTGGTATGATTTATTTTAATTGTAATTTTTATATGTGCCTCCTTCATTATTGAAATATCACACATATGGGCATTTACCATTTGTAGGGGTGTGGGATTCTCTCATGTGACTTATTAAATATTTTTTTAAAAGACTATTATATTATAGACTGTATATTTATATTTAATATTTTCTATTACTTTATTTATTAAATATGTATAGAGAGGGGGGCATAGAAAGAGAGGGAGAGATTAGAATTAATTATTAGATTATGGGTGTGTGCAAGAAGCTGAGTCCACTTTTTGGCCAAAAAGTGGAAGTGTTGTCCATGATTTTTAGAATCTATCACATTTGACCTAAACATTTGAAGCATTTAAGGATTGAATCTTAAAAAAAAATCAGTAATATGAAATGTAGTACTTAGAGTCTAGTTTCCAAATATGTAATTTTTTTTAATACCCAAATGATACAAATTGATTTTCAATAGGCATGTCTAAAAACCACTATTTAAAAGTCACTTTTTTTTACCATACCATGCACACATACGTCAACCATATTTTGACCTAAATAATTGTATTATTCTGAATCCTTTTGGGAAAAGATCTGTAACACACTGAAGATTGATGAGGCTATTTTTGTAATTTTTTTAAATTATTTTTATATTTGTCATAATTATTGTTTTGAGAATCCCTCATGTACGTCATGCATAAGATGACCTAAACTTATCATTTTGCAAAAAAAAATTTCAAATTGAAAAGAATTATCTGAAGATTGATGAGGTATAATTTTTTTTTCAAAAAAATATTTTAATAAAAAGTTATTAAAATAATAAGAAAACCTGATATTTCAAGTTTATGGACCAGTTTCATAAAAAATTATTTGAAAAATAGGAAAAATAATCAAATTGTAAAAAAAATTACATATTTGGAATCTACATAATCTCATTTATAATGGGTTTTAATTTCGTTAAATTTTTTTGTAAAAAACATCTTCAGACATATGTCTAAAGTCACTCTTTTCTAGTGACACTAACATGACCTTCAAGTTGCAAGTCAAAGCAGGTCCAAAGCTAAGGGTCGGCTCCCCAAGCCTTTTTTCTAACCCAAAACCCATAGTAAAAATTGGGTCAGAAATTCAAATTTTAAGAAATGGGATCCCGTTCTAGAAACGGGATCTCGTTTCTAAACGGGATCCCATTTAGTTTTATTAATATTTTAACCTTTTATGAAATGGGATCCCATTTCTAGAAAATGGGATCCTGTTTCTATAAAACGGGATCCCATTTTTGGTTCGGGGTCCTGAAGCAAAATGGGATCCCATTTCATAAAAAGTAGGATCTTGTTTCACTTTTCCCAATTTCACGTTTTTGGCTAAGTCTAAAACTTCCATGAGAAGTGGACTCATCTTCTTTCTTTTACCCTTATTCATTGTTATTTCTAAGGTAAATTTGTAAGCATGAAAAATTGACCCTTGTGTTTACAATTAAAATTTTTCTCACACTTAATCTAACTTAAATTTATGTATTGAATCTATGCCAAAACTTGTAATTATGCGCCTAGGTCATGTATAAAATGACATCACTCCTAGATTAGTATTAATGGTTGTTTAGGATTCATCACATATTATCAATTATCCTTTTGAATCACTCATTGCTAGCATTTTGTCTCTTAGGGTCACTCTTCCCTTATCATAGCACCACTTTGCATCAACCTTTTTTATTACATTGACCCATTGTTATTAGATATTATATATTTTATTTAAAATAAATTAATTTAATATTAAATAAATATTTAATACTAATATGCTTTTATAATATAATATAATTTTAGAAATATAGAGATAGAGAAAGGAAAATTGGCAGAAAGAGGAATAGAGAAAGAGAGATAGATATAAGAGATAAATAGGAAGAGAGAGAGAGAGGGGGGGGTGAAGAGACAAATAGAGATAGAGGAAGAGAGAAGGAGAGAGAGAAAGAGGATAAAGGGAGAGATGTAAAGAGGGAGATAAAGAGATATAGAGAGAGGTATAGAGATAGAGAGATACAGAGGGAGAGATAGAGATATATAGATAGGGAGATTAATAGAGGAATAGAGAAAGAGAGATAAAGCAAGAGAGAGATAAAAATAAGAGATATAGAGGGAAAGACAGATAGAGAAAAGAGAGAACAACTTTTGATCAATCATTTCATGCTAACAATCCAAATACGACACATGTCCATAGGGAGCTACACTCAAGGAAGCATGTCTCTCTACCTCTCTTTCTACTAAACACATGTCTTCCAAATCACTCCCATCTCTTTTCCTCTTTATCTCTCTAGCTCTATATATCTCTGTCTCCCTCTCTATCTCTCTATTTCCCCATGCAATTATTATATACATATAGAGAGAGATATATAGAGAGAGGTAGAGAGATAGAGAGGCATATACATATAGAGAGAGACTTATCCAAATTATTATATATAACTATAGTACCTAGGTTAATGGATTCAAATGTGGAATCTTACACATTGAGACTTATATTCTATTTTGGGATGGTTTACTTCTCGTGAGGGGTGCCAAAATTAGCCTATGATTTTGTTGAAATGACAAGTGGTTTCTAGGATGTCAAAATCTTATAAATATAACCCTTGGCATAGTATTTTGATATCATTTGAATTGTATTGTAGTGATTTGTAAGATTTTATTTTAGGTCTAAGTATCAACATGCTATTAATATGTTAACATATAATACATTTCTTATGATGCTTTCTATTTTGGACATGATAATTAGTGAAACACATCATTTTTAAGGGTTATATATATATATATATATATATGCTATGAAGAGATATATAGAGAGAGGTTGAGAGATAGAGAGATACAGAGGCATATACATATAGAGAGAGAGACTCGTCCAAATAATTATATATAACTATAGCACCTAGGTTAGTGGATTCAAAGGTGGAATCTTACACATTGAGAGTTATATTCTATTTTGGGATGGTTTACTTCTCATGAGAGGTGTCAAAATTAGCCTATGATTTTGTTGAAATGACAAGTGGTTTATAGGATGTCAAAATTTTATAAATATAACCATTGGCATAGTATTTTGATATCATTTGAATTGTATTGTAGAGATTTGTACACTTTTATTTTAGGTCTAAGTATATGTTGCAAGTATGGGTTTAACCGGTGTTGTCATTGATGTCAACATACTCATGTTGCATTAATGAGAAGCTATGTGCTGAGGATATTGAACAACAAGGAACAGTGAAGAACAGTGATGACAATAAGGTAAAAGTCAAAGATAGGTTGAGGTTCAGAGGATGCGGTTTAAAGGGTTTGTAGATATAAGTCTTGAGATGATCTAGTCAAGTTTTCAGAGGTCTGCATGAAGATTGGAAGATGTTATGGTCGCTCCAGTAGAACCGGCTCTGGCAGGTGTCCAGAGGTGACAGAGTGACACAAATAGGTCCGGTGAGGTCCAGTAATGCATTATCCCATTATGCGGATCTGAGGAAGTGTTTAGAACATCCTTATGAAGTGTCAAGTAGATTGGTTTGTGGCTTGAAGGTCCGGAAGAACCTTTTCCTTTGTAACAGTGATGACAAACTATGTTCTTGAGGTTCCGGATGAAGGAGAGAAGGATTTCAGTAAGTGGAGGAAGTGCATATGTTCCCTGGTGATTCAGGAAAGCTTGTGAAGGTCCTTGGATTATGTTCAGTTCGTGTTGTTGGTCCGCATTAGAGTTGGAGCCCGAAATTGAAGAAATACTTCCGGATGAAGGTGTTCTTTCTGTGACTGGCCGACTAGATGAATTATACACCTTGTGAATGTTCTTGTGATTGTTTGCTGACTTAGATGTTTGTTCCTAAGTTGATGTCGTGTATAAATAAAGGATTGCAAAGTCATTTCAAAGTTGTTTATGTGGAGATGAGTGTGTGGTAGCGAGGAGAAGAGTGAAAGGCAGAGCAGAAGGTCTGGGCTTAAATGGAACTGATTCAAGCATGGTGAAGATGCTATCTACCAATTCAAGTATGTGATACTTATTCTTTTGTAGACAATGTGTCTCTTGTAGGCAGTGAGCCTCTTGTGAGCAATGTGCTCAGGCAATGAGCCCTAATTGGCATGTGCCATTTTATTCTTTCTATTTATCTAACAGAGAATATTATCTTGGGTTAATCACCCCATGGTTTTTCCCTTAACCAGGTTTTCAACATCAAAAATATTGGTGTTATGTGTGTTAATGTGCATTTGCTCTTAACTTATTGCATTATGCTTTCATGGTTGATCTTCTATTATGTTGTTAATTAACAATGTGGAGTTAAGTGGTTAAGGAAAGAGAAAGTTTTATACAACTGATTCACCCCCCCTCTCAGTTGTGTGCCCTAAATCTAACAATTGGTATCAGAGCTAAGTTTCTCTAAAACGAGCTTAACCGCTTGAGGAGATCCAAGATGTCGTCGTACAAGAAGGATAGTCCGAAGTTTGATGGAACCAACTTTACTCTTTGGAAAGGTCGCATGAAATGTCACTTACAGTGTATGGGATTTGCTTACTGGTCCATGGTTACAAAAGCATATGTACCTCCACAGGGTGGTCTGACAACCCTAAATGAAATCACAGATGCTGAAAACAATCTACGGACCAAAGAGGCTCTCCTAAGCACATTATCTAACTTAGAGCTCTCAAATGTCATTGATCTACCAACTGTCTTTGAGATTTGGAATAAACTAAAACTTTTGCATGAAGGAGATCAGTTTGTTAAATGTGCAAGGTTACAAAGTCTAAAAGGGAAATTTGAAAAACTAAAGATGAGAGATGATGAAAATATTACCTCTTTTATGCCAAGAGTGAATGAGCTAGTTTGTGGAATTAGAAATGCAGGTGGAATCCTAAGTGAAGAAGAGATTGTTGGCAAAGTTCTCAGATCCCTTCTTGCTTCTTACAAAATCAAGGCTTTTGCAATCGAAGAATTCAGAGCTCACACAACAGTCACAAGAGATCAATTGGTTGGTAAGTTGGCTACTTTTGAAATGGCCGAGTTTGGAGATGATCCTCCAAAGACTGAATCTACATTCAAAGCTAGTGCTTCTGTAAAAGGGAAACAAAGGTTTGATCCAGGAGAAAACTCTTCAAGGAACCTATCATGGTATGAAAAAGCAAGAAAAGACTTGGAAGATGAAGAAGCTGAAATTGCTCATCTTGAAGCTCTTATTGCATAAAGACTGCCAAGAGGATCCTGTAAGTATGAAGGGAAATTACCTTTCAAGTGTTTTAACTGCAATAAAATTGGTTAGTTTGCCTCAAAATGTCTGGAAAGATTTTCAAGACCAAATCCTAACAGATCAAGATTTCAAAAGAATTGTTACTATGTTCATGAAGAAGATGATAATGAAGGAGTAACAGATGATGAATCAGAGACAGAAAACAAATCCGGTAATGAATGGGTGTTTATTGCCATCAAATAAGAGGAACCAATATCCTCTGTATCTGTCAATCATGAAGTTGAAGAAAAAGCTCTGGCTGCTCAAGTTGAAGCAAAGGATGATTGGGTCATTGATAGTGGATGCTCTCACCATATGACAGGTGACAAGAATAAGTTCTTAAATTTGGAAAAGTATGAAGGAGGAATTGTAAAGTTTGGAGATAATTTTGCTGGTAGAATCAGAGGTAGAGGAACCATTTCTCTTGATGGAAAGAACGAAACTGGTAATGTACTATATGTTGAAGGATTAAAGCACAATCTTCTCAGTGTTGGACAGTTGGTGGACAAAGGCTATGATCTCAGATTCAAGAATGGAAAGTGCATAATTTTTTAAAGTTCTGGAATAGAGATTGCATCCGGTACCCAAACAAAAGGTAACATCTTTCACTTAGCTGGTATTGGTAAAAGTTGTTTATTTGTTCAAGTTGATCAGAGTTGGTTATGGCATAGAAGAATGTGTCATGTGAACTTTGATAATATCATCAAGATAAGCAATACTCAGGCTATAAGAGACCTTCCAAAACTGGTGAAACCTTCAAATAGTCTGTGCAAAGAATGCCAACTGGGAAAACAAAGCAGAATCTCATTCAAAAGCAAGGAACAATCTTCTACCGGATTATTAGACTTGGTTCATACTGACTTATGTGGTTCGGCAAGAATCAGGAGTGTGCAAGGTGATAGATACTTCATGTTGTTAATTGATGACTATTCCCGGATGATGTGGGTAACCTTTCTGAAAGAGAAATTAGAAGCTCTTGAGAAATTCAAAATATTCAAGGCTATGGTAGAAAATGAGACTGGATTAAAATTGAAATGTCTGAGGTCTGATAGAGGTGGAGAATTCACATCTGGTGAGTTCATAGACTTCTGTGAGAAACATGGAATAAAGAGACAGTTGTCTGCCCCTAGACCTCCATAGCAGAATGGAGTAGTTGAGAGAAAGAACCGGACCATCCAGGAAGCTTCCAGGACCATGATGATGGAAGCAAATGTTCCTCAGATCTATTGGAGAGAAGCTGTCAGCACTGCAGTGTACACTCTCAATCGAGTTCAAATTAGAAACAATATCGGTAAGACTCCTTATGAACTTTGGTTTGGCATTACTCCCACTGTGAGATATTTTAGAGTCTTTGGTAGCGAATGTTACATTAAAAGAGATGAAGATCTAGGCAAGTTTGATGCTAGAAGTGATGAAGGGATATTCTTGGGTTACTCTACCCAAAGCAAAGCATACCGGTGTTATAACAAGAGACTGAGAAAGATGATAGAAAGTACAAATGTGAAGGTTGATGAGGGAATCGAGAAACCCTCAAGGTTTTATGAATATGATGAAGATGATTAGAATGGTGTTCTGGTTCAAGGAGTTCAATCCTCTTCTGAAAGTTAGATTCAAACTGATCTGGTAAATCAGGAAGAAGAGACAGGTCTCAATGAGACTGATCAAGAGTTAGTAGTGCAAGAAACTCCCAAAGTTCTAAGGTATGTAACTCTAAACCACTATGAAGATCAGATCATAGGTGACAAAAGCAAAGGAGTGCAAACAAGGAGGAGAATTGCTCAAAATTCAGATGAGTATTGTCTAATTTCGAAGATTGAACCTAAGACAGTGAATGAAGCTTGCAATGATGAAAATTGGTCAAAAGCAATGAAGGAAGAACTAATGCAAATTGAGAAAAATCACACTTGGGATCTTGTTCCTAGACCTAGAAACAAGAATGTGATTGGAACCAAATGGGTCTTCTGGAACAAACTGAATGAAGCTGGTGAAGTAATCAGAAATAAAGCTAGATTGGTCTACAAGGGTTACTCTTAGATTGAAGGAGTTGATTTTGAAGAGATTTTTGCTATGGTGGCAAGAATTGAAGCAGTCAGATTATTTCTTGCATTTGCTGCTTTTAAGGATTTCAAGGTGTATCAGATGGATGTCAAATATGCCTTCCTAAATGGTAATTTGGAAGAAGAAGTGTACATTGAGCAAAGGAATGGATTTCAATTGTCTGATCATGGTGACATGGTCTGCAAATTGAAAAAGGCACTGTATGGACTGAAGCAATCCCTAAGAGCCTGGTATGAGAGATTGGATAAGCATCTCTTGAAGATTGGTTTCAACAAAAGTATTGCTGACAGTAACTTGTATTTCAAAATTGATCATGAAAATATCTTAATTGTTGAAGTATTTGTTGATGATATCATTTTTGAAGGAAGAGATAGTATGTGTAAAACTTTTACAAGTCAAATGAAAAGTGAGTTTGAGATGTCCATGCTTGGAGAAATGAATTTCTTTTTGGGTCTACAAATTACTCAAACAAAGAAAGGAATCTTCATTTCTCAGTCAAAATATGTGAAAGAATTGTTGAGGAAATTTGGGATGGAAGACTCAAAGCCAATGAACACTCCAATGACAACCGGATGCAAGTTGAGCAAAGATGATGACTCTCCCAAGGTTGATCAGACAAAATATAGGTCAATGATTAGAGGATTGTTGTATCTCACTCAAACTAGACTAGATATTATGCAAGTTGTTGGTCTTGTTGCTAGATTCCAAGCTGATCCTAGAGAATCTCATGTTATGGCAATCAAGAGGATTTTTAGATATCTAAAGGGGACAATTGAGTATGGGTTGTGGTATCCTAAAGATCATGATTTCTCTCTTCATGCATATACAGATGCTGATTGGGTAGGAGATGTGGATGACCGGAAGAGTACGAGTGGTGGAGCTTTCTTTTTGGGAAAGAGATTGGTTTCTTGGCTAAGTAAGAAACAAGAGGCAATATCCTTGTCTACAACTGAAGCAGAATACATTGTAGTAGCAGGTAGTTGCACTCAAGTTTTGTGGATGAAGCAGATGCTAAGAGATATTAAAGTAGAGTATGAGGAGCCTATCACAATTTTCTGTGATAATTCAAGTGCAATAAATATTTCTAAGAATCTGGTGTTGCATTCTAAGATTAAGCATATATCTATCAAGTTTCACTTTCTGAGAGAGCAAGTGAACAAGGATGAAGTCAGACTGGAGTTTGTGCCCTCCAAGGATCAGATTGCAGATATTTTTACCAAACCTCTTCCCAAGGACTCTTTTGAGTATCTCAGGGAGAAGTTAGGGGTTATTGCCCCTCCAGTGATGAACTAGGATGCACTGATGTGCATCAGTCCGGTGGATATCACAGTCACATCTTGTGGTCCGGACTGATGATGAGGAGCTGCTACTCAGGGGGAGCAACAGGCATGGTTCTGAAGTGGTGGAACTATAAGTATGTTCCCTTTGCCATTGATGTCAAAGGGGGAGAGAAGACGTGAAAAACAAGTGGTTGCTGGTCAAAGGGGGAGCAGTAAAGGGAGAGAAGACATGTGAATAGTTGTTGTTCATAGGGGGAGCTGTGACAGTAAGGAGAAGTTCTTGTCTTGATGGTTTTTCACATCATATGTTGCCATCAATGATAAAGGGGGAGATTGTTGCAAGTATGGGTTTAACCGGTGTTGTCATTGATGTCAACATACTCATGTTGCATTAATGAGAAGCTGTGTGCTGAGGATATTGAACAAGGAATAGTAATGACAACAAGGTAAAAGTCAAAGATAGGTTGAGGTTCAGAGGATGCAGTTTAAAGGGTTTGTAGATATAAGTCTTGAGATGATCCAATCAAGTTTTCAGAGGTCCGCATGAAGATTGGAAGATGTTATGGTCACTCCAGTAGAACTGGGTCCGACAGGTGTCCAGAGGTGACAGAGTGACACAGATAGGTCCGGTGAGGTCTAGTAATGCATTATCCCATTATGTGGATTTGAGGAAGTGTTTAGAACATCCTTATGAAGTGTCAAGTAGATTGGTTTGTGTCTTGAAGGTCTAGAAGAACCTTTTCCTTTGTAACCGTGATGACAGACTATGTTCTTGAGGTTCTGGATGAAGGAGAGAAGGATTTCAGTAAGTGGAGGAAGTGCGGATGTTCCTGGTGATTTAGGAAAGCTTGTGAAGGTCCTTGGATTATGTTCAGTTCGTGTTGTTGGTCTGTATTAGAGTTGGACTTGGAATTGAAGAAATACTTCCGGATGAAGGTGTTCTTTCTATGACTGGCTGACCGGATGAATTATACACCTTGTGAATGTTCTTGTGATTGTTTGTCAACTTAGATGTTTGTTCCTAAGTTAATGTTGTGTATAAATAAAGGATTGCAAAGTCATTTCAAAGTTGTTTATGTGGAGATGAGTGTGTGGTAGCGAGGAGAAGAGCGAAAGGCAGAGCAAAAGGTCTAGGCTTAAATGGAACTGATTCAAGCATGGTGAAGATGCTATCTACCAGTTCAAGTATGTGATACTTATTCTTTTGTAGACAGTGTGTCTCTTGTAGGTAGTGAGCCTCTTGTAAGCAGTGTGCTTGAGTAGTGAGCCCTAATTGGCATGTGCCATTTTGTTCTTTCTATTCTTCTAACAGAGAATATTATCTTGGGTTAATCACCCCATGGTTTTTCCCTTAATCAGGTTTTCCACATCAAAAATCTTGGTGCTATGTGTGTTAATGTGCATCTGCTCTTAACTTATTGCATTATGCTTTCATGGTTGATCTTCTATTATGTTGCTAATTAACAATGTGGAGTTAAGTGGCTAAGGAAAGAGAAAGTTTTGTACAACTGATTCACCCCCCTCTCAGTTGTGTGCCCTAAATCTAACAGTATCAACATGTTATTAAAGTGTTAACATATTATACATTTCTTATGTTGATTTCTATTTTTGTTGTGGGATTATTCATGTGGATTGAAATAAGATTTGAAAATCAAAAGTCATGGCCAACACCTTAACAATTGAGATTGAGAAGGTAAAAATTTCAATTTTGGAAATTGAAGGTTGAAGATCTTTTAGTGAAGAGAGATCAATGGATCATAAAAATTGTTGCACTCAATTGTCTACCATCAACAATGGATCAAGATGAATTAGACATGTTGGGAAGATATAGAGCTACTATTAGGTTGTGTCTTTCTGATTCAATCTTGATGAATATTTTAGTTCAAAACATTACTAAGCATTTATGAGATAAAATTATTGCATTATATCAAACTAAATGTCTTGTAATTAAGTTATTTTTTTAAAAGAAATTTGTATTCCTGAAAGATGCATGAAGGAGACTTTATAACCAAACATTTAAATGTTTTTCGTGTAGTAGTGAGTCAACTGGCTTCCATAGATGTAAAAATGGAAGATGAGGAAAATATATCACTTTGATAATTTGTTCATTATAAGATACCATATTTCTATTTTGAATCCTATTTATCCAAAGGGGATCAATATCATTTTTTTTTTTCTCTAGAACTAGGGATGCATAAGTTGCTTTGCATCATTTGGATATACCACTCAATTATGTTATATCTACAAAAAATTGTAAATAAAACAAACTTATCCTCAAATTTTGGGTGAAAACACATTAAAAGGGTAAATTGGTTGAGGTGGAAGATGTGTAGAATTTGACAAGAGAAAGACTTGATGAAATGAATAATTCAGTTGGAGGTTTTGATTTGATAATAGGTGGAAGCCCCTATAATAATCTAATAGGCAACAACAAGAACACAAGGGATGGGCTAGAGAGAAAGCATTCCTCTATTTTATATGAATTTCCATGGATTGTAAAATTATATAAAGCATGTAATGCATTTAAGTGTAACTTTATAGAATAATGAAACCTTCATTTTATATTAATCTAGACTTCAATATATTATAAATTCCTTATTTTTCATAGCCAAGATCCCACCCAAATTGAGAGAGAGAGATTAAGAGAAATATATAGAAAGAGAAGGAGACATAAATTTAGAGAGAGTGAGAAATTTATAGAGAAATAGGGAGCTTGATAGAGAGAGAGAGAGATACTAACTTTTGATCAACTATTTAATCTTAATAATCTAAAGTTGGCACATTTCCATGGAGAGAGAGAGAGAGAGAGATAACTATGCACAATACAATATATATTAATTATGTCAAGCCTGAGTACAATGCAAGACTTGCCCACCGTTGGACAAAACTAGGTGAGCAAAAGGTGATATAAAAACATAATTGAGGTGGCCATATGCGAATTTCTTAATTCACAAATTCTTTCCTCAACTCTAAAGGATTTCAAGCACAAAGTGTAGTGAATTGGAAACTGTGTAAAAAGCTAGATTTGATAATCACACTTCTGAACTAGATCCAAGATTTCTTTATATGACACATTTTCAAGGAGCTAACACGATGGTGGACCTGCTAGAAAATCATGGATGCAATCAACCTAAGGAGATCATGTTGTGTCAAATCAGATTGATAGTTGGGTTGTCTTCCACCAAATTATGATTTTTGAATCAACCTAGGAGATGGAGATAGGGATAGAGATAGGGGATAGAGAGAGGTAGAGATATAGAGAGATAAAGAGGCATATATATATATATATAGAGAGAGAGAGACTTGATGAAATGAATAATTCAATTGGAGGTTTTCATTTGATAATAAGTTGAAGCTCCTATAATAATTTCATAGGCAACAATAGGAACACAAGTGATGGGCTTCCTCTATTTTCTATGAAATTCCATGAATTGTGATTTATGTAACGCATGCAATAAAATGTATCCCACAATAAAATTGAAAGCAACATGTAAGAAATGTATCCCTTCCTTCATGGGATCAATTGAAGCAAAGATTTTATACCAAATGTTGGTTTTACAATGCTTATTCCTCAATTAGGAGAAAATGAAAGTAATTAAAATTGTTGACATAAAACACATGTAACCTTAATTAAACATAGAAGAATAAGTGGAGTTAGAGAAGATAAGATGACATATATACATGGGAAAACCCTTTTGAGTAAGAGACTCACCACCAAAAGTAAACTTTAATATATTAGTGAAACATGTCATTTTATTAAGGGCCTAATAGGTCACCTTTAATACCTATTTAGTGTACCAATTGTACACTAAAGTGTAGCTATCTCTAGAAATAGCAACATCCCATCTCCAAGCTTCATTCATTAATACATGGCATGACCAATGCTTATTGACGTGTCTCAAAAATAGACATTTGCAACATCTTGGAAGTCCAACGAATAGAAACAACACTTAACACCTTATACTGTTCAAGTCTCCCCTCGTTTCACCACCACTCCAATAGTAGATGATCAATATTTTCAAGCATTCTATTAGAGTGAATTGTTGCTATACCAGCCATTCATAAACATTCACAATGATATTGGTTCATTGGAGCAAGATATAATAGCACATTGGGAAAGAATTTCAAACAACTACCATCTATGAAATCTGCATCATACATCTCTAGATCTATCAATTGACAAACACTAATGGTGAAAAATTCTAGAGCCATTGTCATAATATAGAGGAAGAGTAAGAGAGAGAAGAGGATACAAAGTGAGAGTGTGAGATTAAGAGAGACGGGGAGAGAGAAAGACCGATAGAGGAAAAGAGACTTGGGGAGAGACAAATTGATAGACATAGAAGAATAGAGAAAGAGAGATAGAAATAATAAATATAGATAGAGGGAGGGAGGGAGGGAGGGATAACAAATATAAAGGGAAAGTCACTATCTATTTTCTTTTAATATATCTCTCTCTATTTTGTAAAAGTGTCATTTCATACCAAGTTCCACTTTTTTACATTGTAAAATTACCATAGCCTAATCTTTAATGTAGGGTTTTTCATAACAATGCTTGACCATAGCCCCAAGTCTATCAGACAACATACGTAACACTTTTTGCCACTATGTTTATACAATTAAGCTTAGTTTTCTAATTCCATGATGGCCAATGATTTTGTACTTTTAGAAATGTCTTCACAACACATACCACTACATTCTTTCAATTCTACTGATGGATGGACAACAACCATTCACCATCAACACAATTGTATGCTATCTTCTCAAGAAATGAAAACTAAGGGTGCAAAAGTTGCTTTGCATTGTTTGGGTGTACCACTCAATCATGTTGTATTTGCAAAGAATTGTAAAGAAAACATGCTTATCCTCAAAAGTTTGGTTAAAAAAACACATCAAAATGGTAAATTGATTGAGGTGAAAGATGTGAAAATTCTGAAAAAAGAAAGACTTGATGAAATGATTAATTCAATTGGAGGTTTTAATTTGATAATAGGTGGAAGCCCCTATAATAATCTAATAGGTAACAATGGGGACACAAGGGATGGGCTAGAGGGGAAGAATTCCCCTATTTTCTATGAAATTCTATAGATTCTGAATTATGTAAGGTATGCAATGCATTCAAGTGTAGACGAGTGTAAAATAAAGAATTTTTACCAAAATACCATAAAAGTCTACAATTGGCATGCTGATTGTGCAAACAAATTTTCTACATAGAATCAAAATAATAATATTGTCCATAATTTTCAATATTTGTTTTTGGTAGCCTCTTCAATTTGGGCAAAAACTTGGTTATGAAAATAAGGAATTGAATGTGTATAGTATGCCAAAGGGTGTATGGGAAAACCATATCCTTATTTATGTATGATGTTAAAATAAAATTTGTGGATTCAAAGTACTTTTAAGTTTCAAGTAGAAAATATGGCTACATGCATAACCTTCCTATGAATATTTATTTCCATATTTTACCTTTACCACCCATGACAATTGAAGAGACATTTCCTAAAACACAAAATCATTGGCCATCATGGAATTATAAAACTAAGTTTAACTGCATAAACATAATGGTAAAACTAAGAGGAGACTTTGGGCTATGATGAAACATTCTAATGGAAAATCCTACATTAAAGATCAAGCTATGGTATCCACTAGAGCCTCATGAAATGGTACTTTTATAAAGGGAAAGAACAAGACAACATCTCATCTCCAAGCTCTCCCTAACAATAGCAACATCCCATCTCCAAGCTTTCTCTAGCAATAGCAACATCTCATCTCCAAGCTTTCTCTAGAAATATCAACATCCCATATCCAAGCTTCATTGATTCATAATGGCACAACCAATTCAATTGGAAACAATGCCAGTTATTCAAGTGGCTCAAAAATAGACATTTGCAACATCTCACAAGTCCACCAAATAGAAAGAATGCTTATTGTCGACTATTTTTTGAGTCTCCTCTCGTTTCACTACCATCCGAACAACAAATGATCAATGTTTTCAAGCATTCTATTGGAGTGAATTGCTGCTATACCAACCATTCAAAAACATTGAAAATGATATTGGTTTATTATAGAAAGATTTTACAACCCATTGGGTAAGAATTTCAAAAAACCAACACCCATCGAATTTGCATTGTACATCTCCAAATCCATTAACAAACACTAATGATGAAAGGACATAAATTGATATCAACAACATTCATCACTAAGGGCTATCATTCATAGCAATATCAAGAGTGTGTAACCTTGCAAGCCTTCAAATATGAGATATGCAAGAAGAGGACCAATTAACAATACTTTCACATGCAAATGGTTGACCAGCACAAACAAACCAAAAAAAGGTCCATCATTTCTATAACTATTTATTAATTAGCTATGAAGCTTTCTCCTTTTATTCACAAAAAATTTTACTTACCACTACAAAATAACAACACCCATCGTTACATGGTTTCAAATATCAAATGATGACAAAATAAACCCGAGCTATTAATGCAAATATTCTTTATACTCTCTTTTTGAGAATACTAATATTAGAAACAAATAAAAATTTCCTCTTTACTACTCTTCAAATACGCCCCTCTTATTTATTGCTCTTACTTACTCAAGTTTGCAAACTATGTATACTTTAAATTTCCTATATGCAAAATAATGTTTGTTTTTATCCACACAAAACTCTTTTTCACATTCATTATCGATTGCTAGATAATAAAAATTAGCAGAGTAGAATTGAGATTTTCCAATTTTCACTCAAAATAAGAACAAAGCTTACAATGAGAGTGATAACATAATATTTTTTTCTTTTCTCTTAGTTACATTGGAAGTCGAGCATATGAAAACCGAAGATTGCTACATGATTATACTTCCTCAAATAGAAACACAATCACTTTTCTTCAAACATCTTGATACAAGACGCTACAGTGGGCAGGACAAGTTCTGGTGCCAAATTCATGGAATTGTTGAGCATTACAGGCTTCCCCCTACTTGAAACTGAAATGGGTATGCATAAATAGCTTATTCATACTTGACATTGGAAAGAAAAGCCTCAGGCTGAGGTCTTGAGAGGCTTAACAATTTCCCAAGTGAAATCAGGGTCATCTCTTCCAAAGTGACCATAAGCAGCAGTCTTTTGGAACCTCCCATTTCCACCCCTCTTCAAATCAAGATTAATTGAAATCATACCAGGCCTAAAATCAAAACTGTTCTTGATAATATTGAGAATTTCCTTATCAGGAATTTTACCAGTACCATAGCTATCAACAAACACAGAGAGAGGCTCAGGCACACCAATGGCATAGGAGACCTGCACAATACACCTCCTGGCAAGGCCAGCTGCAACAATACTCTTGGCAGCCTGCCTAACAATGTAGGCCCCACTGCGGTCCACCTTGGTGGGGTCCTTTCCACTGAAAGCCCCTCCTCCATGAGCTCCCCATCCACCATATGTGTCAATGATGATCTTCCTTCCAGTCAGCCCTGCATCTCCATGGGGCCCACCGATCACAAAACGCCCAGATGGATTCAAATGGAATATGGTGTTCTCATCCAAGTATTTTGCAGGGATCACAGGCTTGATCACATGCTGCTTCAGATCAGCAGCAATCTGGTCATTGGTCACAGTCTCATCATGCTGGGTAGAGATCAGAACAGTGTGAACACGCAGGGGAACCATGGCGCCCTTTTCATTTTTGTACTCAATTGTGACCTGGGTTTTTCCATCAGGTCTCAGCCATGAACAGGTGCCATTCTTTCTGACCTCCGTAAGTTTGGCACCCAATTTGGTGGCCAGGACATGGGTAAGCGGCATGAGCTCAGGGGTTTCGTCAGTCGCATAGCCAAACATGTGACCTTGATCTCCCGCTCCAATCTCTTCAGGGCGCTTAGTGAGATGACCATGAACACCCTGGGCAATGTCAGGGCTCTGTTGCTCGATGTTGACAAGAACTCTGCACTTGTCTGCATCGAGACCCACATCGTCGGAGATGAAGCCAATTTCTCTGCAGGTCTTGCGAACGATTTGCTCGTAATCAACATTAGCTTTGGTGGTGATTTCCCCAAATACCATGACCATGTTGGTCTTGGTGCAGGTTTCGCAGGCGACTTTGCTGTCAGGATCTTGCTCCAGACATGCGTCTAAAACTGCATCAGATATTTGATCGCAGAGTTTGTCTGGGTGCCCCTCGTTCACTGACTCCGATGTGAACAAAAACGTCTCCATTAAGACCTGGTTGCAACCATAACACAGTAATGAAAATGATCAAACCGAAATGAAAATCTTTAGAAATAAATTACCTAAAAAATTGCTGTTCAAGGGTTTGGAATTCAACTGGGGAGAATGAAGGTGTGTAATATTATTTCAGACTGATAGAATTAAGGTCAGGTGAGCTAGGTTTGTGTCAATGTATTCCAAGAGATTTATAAAATAGGTACAAATCATTGGAAAGTCAGGTGTGTCAGCTTTTAGCTGAAGGAGATTTGTGGAATATGTATAAATCATTGAGAATATTTAAGAGTGCTTTTGAATTTAACTGTGTATGTTTTTGATTCAACTCTCTTCTTTCTGATGATGGATCATTGAGTATGATCCAAAATGTTGAAACAAAAACATACACAGTTGAATCCAGAAGCACTCTCAAATATTGTCATGGACTCTGGAAAATTCATGCCTTCTAAATCATTGAGAGTCAAGTTTGTGTCAGCTTAGCCCAAAAAGATTTGTAAAACAAATAGAAATCACTAAACAGGGGATGGCCAAGTTCATAAGGTGAATGCTCAAATGAAGTTGGTTGCTTCAGTTGAGAAGTTCATAAAATAAACAGAAATCATCAAATAAGTGGTGGTCAAGTTAGTTGAGCTTAAAACCAACATGTTCATGACCAAGTTGGTTGAGCTTAAACAGCGGGTGTGTTCCCTGGATAGGTGATGACCAAGTTGGTTGCACTTAAACAGCTGGTCCCGCCATAAACAGCCGATGCATTGACTACAATATACTGATTGTTTACAGGAATCGACCAAATTCATGGCAGTTCAACATATCAACACCAACTATTTAAAAACAAAGGTGTGAATATCTAGATTACATAAATCTACAAACTGATCTAAACCTCAAGATGTAGCATATTTGAATAAATAAAAAGCCAAAATTCTGAGGAAACTTTTACAATCTCTACATGACTAAAGCCAATTTCAATGAACAATCCATGTACCTGAAGAGATGGGAGACCTGAATCTGAAGAGGAAGGAAAGTTTTTGCTTGAAGGAGGTGTATTTCATCTCAAAACAATATAGTCTTATATAGATGGCCTTGGACAACACACGATTGAAGAGAGAAGACATCATCAACCAGTATCTTGCTTGGTAAGTGATGTAGACGTTGGATTGGCAAATTCAAGAGTCTGTGGGGCTGCACTGTGGTTGTTGGGGTAGGTATTGATGTCATTTTTTAAACGTTCATGTAATAAGTTAAACGTTTTAAAATGGAGTTCAGTATAGACTATGTCATTCGTGCGTAAGTGCTGTTTAAGGGGATTAAAAAAGTTTAGAATGGAAATAAAGTTTGAATTGCAGTGTAAACAAAGTTTGAAGTGGAAGAGTGGGGTCAGACTTGACGAATTCATGCTTTTCTCAAGAGACGCCCCTATTTGTTTGGTAGGGTGCAAGCAGTTGTAGTGGTTGGTTTTCCTTTCTTTTCTCTCCTTGCTTTTGACCTACTCTCCACCCAAAAACACTTTCCTACTTCATGACTTGTTTACCCACCCTCTCTACAATTGACTCATCAACACATTATCAAGCCATGGGTTAGTCAGACCATGCCTATAAAAAGCATTTAAAAAAATAGATAATATAGTAGAATCAACACGAATTAGTAGATTAGTTGCATAGTTGAACTATCTAGTTCACAGAGATACTATCAAACAACTTAAAGAGGCACTGTCACATAGACTTTATACTTAAAAACAACTTAAAGAAGCACTGTCACATTATGTTTTATTGCATGCTCCAAGCTCTTATTAATTCTTTCTTTCAATAAAATTTGTATTTACAGGTTTAATACACATTTATTGAACTGACTTGCTTTAAGAGATTAAACATGTTTGCAATTAAAACAAACTCACCAAGTTTAAACGTAATATCAATATGTCAACTTGCCTAGATAAATTAGTTGCATAGCTGAACTATGGTAGTTCATAAAGATACTATCAAACAACTTAACATAGGCACTGTCACATAGACTTTACACTAAAAACAACCTAAAAACAAACTAAGCATTATCTTTGATCGTATGCTCCAAGCTCGCATTAACCTTTTCAATAAATGTTGGATTTGTAGGTTTAATACATATTCATTGAACTAATTTGCTTTAAGAGATTAAACATGTTTGCAATTAAAACAAACTCCCCAAGTTTAAACGTAATATCAATATATCAACTTGCCTAGGTAAATTATTCAAAATGTCTTGACTCGCATAAAGTTTAATAGGCTTTTATTTTTGCTAAATACAAAAGTAAATAGATAAGGTTTGGGAGCCCAAACGATTTGCTTGTTCAATTAGTTTTTAAAATTCTATTGATGTATCATGATCTTTGTCTATCAAGACCCAATTTTTTTAAACAATTGTAGAGATGAAAAGTGTATACTTCACTCTTTTTACTACTCGTTTTACACTCACTTTGGGCCTTGTCTTAATATATGCTATGTGGATATTTAGTTTGGCTTATTTTGTGCATAAGATGATGAAAATTAAAAAAAATCCATAAGCCTTTAATATTCATAGCCCCACTATTATGGACCCATCCTAATTTATACTTGTTTCCCTCATCTTGCACTAGATCATAGTGCAAGTCTATCCCTTGGACAAAATCATGTCCATGATCACATCCATCTAATTCAAAAATGTTTTATTCATCCTAGATTGACTTGTGTGCCAAATAAGGTCGTGGCTCGTCAACTTGCATACCAAAATATTTGAATTTAGTTCCTAGGATGCCATATTTGAAAACAAGTTGTGGAACATTAGAAAACATCCTTACACATATGACAATCATCTAAGGTTCACATTGAGAACATTATCAAGTAGTTACATTTCAAGAATTGTGTTAGCATTGATAGATACTAGACACATAGGCATACTATAGTTATGTGTATGTCGTGTCTTCCAACCATGTGAAATTGACAAAGAGGTTTAACTAGGAGTTAAGGAAGTTCCATACTTCAACCCTCTTACAACAAACTCCCTAAGGTGCTTCTTACCACCACTAACTTTAAAAAGTAGATATTTTCACAAATGCACAAAAAAGTTTACAACAATAGAAGATCGAATCACAATAGTGTTAGGGATTATGTTAGGATTTCAATGGCAGACTGGAGCAATATCAATTAACAATTATATGCAGATTTAATACATGTGGAAATAAACAATGAAGAATAACACAAATTCAACATAGATATTTAATGTGGTTCACCCAATGTGGGCTATGTCTACAAACATAGCCATCCAATATTATTATCCAACAAAACTCACGATTATAACCTCACAACCTTACAACTCAATACTACTGCTATGCTACATTACAATCTCAACCATGACTCATGGTTTTTCACCTTCTCCAGCCGCTATTGAACAAGCCTCTTTGGCAACTAACAAAAGTTAGTTTTACCATGTCAGCCAATAACAAATTAATTGTCGATGCCTTTATTCAATATAAGGCAATTTTTTGCTTTGAGGGCATTGCACCCAAGCCCCCAGCTAGGGGCATTGCCCCTAGCAACCCCCACTGGGGGCATTATCCCCAGATCCCCATCATGGGCTCCGCTGCTGAGGGGATAAGCCCCCAAGACCCCGCAGGAGGGGCTCGGCCCCCCTGCACACCCTTGTTAATTATTTTGGGGGAAACCACAGCTGACAAAGTCACCAAAATACCTTGTTGCGTGTACCCGCAACCTCTGCAGCATGATCAATCACCACATATTAACAAATAGGGTAGAAAAAATTGTGCTAGCCCAAGTCTAAAAGGAAGAAGAGGTGTGGAAATGCTTCCTACACTAATCTATGAGAGGAGGTATGTGCAAAAATTAAATTAATCATATAGCTACAAGAAAATAAACACAAAAGCAATAACCATAACACAATGATTTACATAGGGAAAACCCTTTTTAAAGAAAATCCCACGCGCTCCAAAGTAAATTAATATATTATTTAGTAATCAATGGTTATAATATACTTGTAGAGTCTAAACCTTTATAGGAGTATCACCCACAAGAGATCTGGAGCAATTTTGGCAGCATAATAGAACCTACAAAACTCACTATAAAACCTCCATCTCAAGCACTTGATAAATAGAAGCAATACATTAAACCATCAAATGGTAATTAGGAATCCATGAGCTAAAACCACCCAAAGTATGGTGCAAAAATCCTTAGTTAAATTCCATCACCCAAATCCCAAGATGAGTCCATAGACTAAAAATAACATATTCCTCCCACTTGTCATAAGCTTGTCATAATCCACTCACCAACTTGGGTGCTCCTTTTTGAATCCATTACATCTAATCGAAGATACCTTATGACATGCCATAACATGCATCATAAGTTGGTCAAAAGTGTACTCCCACTTACAACTCTCTTACGCAACATATATGCTCTTACATTTTTTATGTGGGAGGCCCAACTTCCAAAAGCCATAACTTTTGATATAGGAAACTAATTGAGCCCATTATTTTTATTAAAGATCTCAAAGAGGTTTAGGTCACTGTAACCCTCTTGCTCTAGTTAAGGTCTATTTTGACATTTTGTCAAGGCCAAAATCAATCTCTAGAGCCCTGAAAGTTGCATTTTTGTGTACTATTTTTTCTTATTAACATTAGGATGCAAGGTTGAGACACCTTTTCTAACATTCTCCCACTTTTCAAACACCTTGAAAGAGAAAAGAGAATACCAACACTATCGACTATTTTCTATTAGAAATGAAGGTGAACAACTATAGAATGGAAATCTGATTTAAACTGTTATAATTATTAATCTAATTTAGAACCAAATAGAGATTATAAGAAATCAAATCAACAATACAAATAAATAAAGGAATAGAAGAACTGAACACATAACACAATGTTTACATGGAGAAACTCTTTCAAGAAAAAACTCCACACAAGAAGAGATGCACCAATATGTATTAGCCTCAATAGAGTTTATAATACATCACTAACAACCTCTACTTCAATCTTCAATCCAACAACACCTATTTTTCCAGTCTCAACTCTCTACCTCTACCCAATCATAATATAGTGCCTTCATTAAAAAGAGTATTGCATTTTAGGGCAAAAAACTCTAATATATAACTTCTACTGTCAAATCTGTGACCTAATGATGAATGATCCAAATTGACTATGAAATTACAATATTTTACAAAGTAATTTTCTAGCAACACTAGTGGGGGGCAAGCCCCCCCACACCCATAGTCAGGTACTGGGATCCAAAAGAGGATGAAACAAGACCACTGCTTGGTGAATACATCTTCCTTTATGGAAATTTACAAACAACATTAGAAGTAATTAATTACATAGGATTTACAATGTTGATGGAACCTTAATCCTAACATTCTCACACTTGAAATCATACATTGTAAACTCATCCATAGGAAAACATAAAATAATTAAACACTAGGACCAAGGCCCATGGCCTCCCTACACCATGTAAACTTCTTTGTGTTCATAGGTTTAGTAAATGAATCTACAACATTCTACTGAGTGTCAATATTCTTTAGCTTAATTTGTCCATTAGCAATCAATTCACAAACAAAGTGGTACTAAACATCCACATGCTTTGTCCATGTATGATACATGGGATTCTTGGCCAAACATATTGCACTCTGGCTGTCACAACTAATCTGAATAGTCTTGTAATCAAAACAATACCTACACATGGTCTCTGTAATCAAACTACCTCCTTAGAGACATGGGTAGCTACCATATACTATGCTTCAGTGGTTGACAATGCAATTGTATGCTGCCTCTTACTCATCCAACTCACTTCTCCAAACAAAGTAAATACATACCCACTTGTGTGAAGGGAAAATACAGTTCATCCTAGAATGAGCATCTGAGATCAGTAAGTGTCTGCAGTAACAATTATTCTCTCTAATTTCCTCAAAACACACACTACTATGCCATAAAGCAGAATGAGACATAGTTCATTTCCCACATTAACCTTTAGAGGAAAGTGATTGGAATTTAAACTAGTCTCAACAACATACATTAAACAGATTCAATAAATAGAATCACTAAACATGAAATATAGAGAAGAAGACAAGAACACAAAGACTTACGTGGGGAAAACCCTTTCGGGTAAAAAGCCCCACACCCCAAAACATAGAGCCATTGTATTATTTAGCAACGAGTGTACAAGTTACAATACAATATAAAGTTCATAGCCTATACTGGAGATTTACATCTTGTTCCATCTCGGGAGAAAATTTGGCAGCAATTCCTTACATCCAGTCACACCTCATCTCTCGGTTACAATGTACTATCGCATTAATACAAACTTCACAAACATTCCAAAAAAACCATCACTCTAACTTCCACACTAGATTAACCATCACAAGTAGCTTAATTGTCTTTACTTGTCATTTCAAGGCTTTATCGCCATACCACACGACCCTTGCTGACTAGCCATGGGACTACGATTTACTTCACTAACCATCGCTATACCATAGAACCTTTCCACTATTCTTCGAGAGACCACGGGACATATACTGCAACACCGTAGGCAACATGTTAGGTCATTATGGGGTGGCGGTAATGCCGCATTACTGCAAGCTTATACTCAGACCATCGCAGTGAGGTGGGATCTATACCACACCACCACAAGCCATCTCATGGGTTGTCGCGGGGTGGCGGTATGACTTGCACACCCGCCAGCCTCTCTAGTAATTGTCGCAAGGTGGCGAGGTAATTCCTTCTATACCACTGGCACTGTCTAATGTCACTGCAGGGTTGCAGGCTCCCACACTACCACCAGTCATTCCATGGACTGCTACGGGATAGCGGTAAGCTCCCACACAACTGTAAAGGCTGATGAAGACTCTCGTGGGATGGCGGTTAACACTGCTAGCCTGTACCTCTCTTATCTACACCCTGTGGGACTGCAGTAAAAGGTCGAATGCAACACTTTCAGGAAATCTATGTTTTGATGGTGATTGAGCTAGGGTTTTAGCAATGAGTTTGAGACACTTTCTCAACATTCTCCCACTTGATGAAGAACTCACTAAACCCCTTCGAATGCTTGAAGTCACTGAATCACATCATCATAGCCATACATGCAATCTCAAGAATCTTAAACAATGCTTCCATGCTCCAACCAAGACACCTGCAACAACATCCAAGATGTCCACCATCTCAGGCAATAGTTCCAGCTGGATCCACCAAAGGAGAAGGAATGAGCCAAGGCATATATGCACCGATCTAAAGAACACAAGCATCAGATCCAACTAATAGCAAAGGCTACATAATACTGCCACCACTCCACTATGCTCACAAGCTATAAAAAAGCATCAACAACATCAACTTCAAAGCTTCAACCTAAACACAACCGTGAAGACATCCTCCAGAAAACAAGATAGAACATCAGCTGGAAGAACAACCAAGAAACTGACTGCTCTCATCCTATTGATTAACCCACATGACTGAAAATAGCACACGCAATAAGTGCTAATCCATCCAATCACCCATACCTCCAAGGTATACAAAACATAGTAAACTCATGCCATAAATATATATACACCCATAAACTGCAATCATAAACTCCATGTGCAAACCTATCAAAGAATGACATACACATCCAAGAGCTCCCACTGCATGGGTAATGCAAATCTGAAAAAGACCAAGGCATACCAAGTTTTCCAATAGCTTCATATAGAAAGTGTAAACAACAACATGTAGTACCAAGGAACCATCCATAATGATATACAAAATTTGTAAGAACAAATCTCACCACAAGTCTCCATAGCTCTCCCAAGTTCTCCACACCTAGCAAAGGAAAGAGATAAAGGAGCCTCCATGTCATCACCCAAGAACATAAGTGAAAACACATGACAACAAGATAGTGATCACAATAGATCTAATCAAACCTCAAACCAATGTAATGTGAAACCAACTATCCACGAAGATAACTGAGACAAAGAGAGAAAATCTGCACATCATATACCTATAGAAAATCTTCCTACATACACCTCTAAGTGCCAGCTATTTCAAGTATGATCTCCTCCATAAAACCCCAAAGAGAACAACATAACAACATCCAAAATCGTTCAATCTCAAGAGATCAAACACAACATATGTATCATGTAACTACATTGATGTAAGCTTCTCAAAGAAGATCAAACTACTCCATTTCCCATCTCAAGAAATCAGCCCATAAACCATCTCCTAATAGTCCTCATCAATGAATGATATCTCAAACTTAAATGCATAAGGAGATAACCATTCCAAATATCCCTCAAATAATAAACTGCCGAATAGACCAAGAGTGGGGAACAAGAATGTTCCTCCAAGATATGCAAGCCATCATGACTCCTCCAAAAGCAATCTCCTCATAGGTCTTTGTTGAACTCACGTCCAACCAAGGTGTAGGCTCTTTGGACTTTTTGTTGAAATCTCATCAAGAGTAACCATCTCAACAACACTTCTCTCATCTTAAGAGAAATACAACCTCACCTCATTCTCCATGTATCCATGAGCACCTGTAAATAATCATGTCATGCTAAACTCCAAATGCATGACTGCACCATCATGAAGTTCTCAAGAATATGACCAGTGCACCCAAAACACAGAGAATCACTAGACCACTGTCAAAGCTCCAATCATTTGAATCAAGAACTTGTCTTGACATCATGATCTTACCATCCCCCTTAGGAGATTTCATTCTCATAGTGAACATAACATGTTCTCAAGAGCAATGTATCATGCCAAAACTCTAATGCATAAACAAGAGTATATCATGACATAAAAAAAAACTTTAAACCAACATCACCTGTCAAGCACTGCTGACACCTCAATCAAAGACTCCATGAGTCCTCCATGGCTCCAAGATGTTACACATCTTCAATATCATGAAGATGACCTGTCTCCAGATAGTGTCCATGCAAATGTGAAAGAACCCTTCTACAACAATAGGATCTAAGAGCTCCTCCTAGTAACATCTGTAACATTAAAGAAGATCATCCATCACTAAGTGTTGAATTCATAGTCATTGCTAAAGCTCCCACTAAACCATGACAATCGAGCTCTTCAAGCATCATGACCAAACATCTCCTAATTTGAAAATCCTCTAGGTCTACACATGAACATGTCCATTTGATAGTAATACCAAGTGGCACGAAGATCTCCAAAACCAAGGAAATACACTATCACTATCAAAATCTTACACAAAACTGTGTATCCAAGCTATTCATGACATCATGATACATTGCTATAGATCCCCTTAATCGACTAACTAGGTACTCTACACTATCCATTCTCTCATCCCAAAGCAACCACACCAATGCACAAGTGACCACTGACAAGGCCAGTGAACAAGTCTGCATATATAAACACTGAATCAATCTTGTGGATATAGATAGTCCACTTCCAAGTTATCCCACTGCAATTAATAGGCTATACACACCTACAAAACTACATAACTCGTAGATCCAATGTACTGAAACATGTAAACCCACCATTGCACTAATAATCAACAAACTAAGATTCAAAAGAGAATTACCATGTAGAAAACAAGACTCAAGCACTAGATCATGCTTAGATCCGATTCATCAATCAGGTCCACAACCTCGAGCACCATAGTCTAGGAATCCACCAAGCATCACCACATAAATGCTGAGTGACAAATCACGTACCAACACTCCCATGCAGAGAAAGCATCTCACCTCCTCACACCATGCATGGAGCATGCATGCAAAACTACAACTATCTCATCGAACAACTCCCCAAAAGCCAGGGTCTAGAAAATAGCTTAACTACAGCTCCAAAAAACCACAAGTTTTTCTCTTGACCTTGTAAAACCTGCAAAACCACCGTGTCATAAAAAATATCCATGCACATCGATACCCACTTCACATCTAGAAGACTCAAAAGTCTAAAACAAAAAACACCATAACAGTTAAACCAAAATAATGGATTATCATAGATGAGCATTAACCATAGATTTTTTACAAAAATCTATAAAACCCTCAGATAACCCTAGGGCTTCCATCATTGTGTTGGTACAGAACATTTTAACCTCAGATCATATTGCATCCTTTAAACCACTAACAAAACAACTCCTGAAGAATTCATTAGACAATCCCTTTGTGTGATTGGCCAATTTCTCAAATTCTATCTGATATTCTCTCACAGTGCCAGTTTGGCAAAGTTTAGTGAGTGCTCCTATGAAGTCATCAAAAGCACTAGGGCCAAATCGTTGCAAAATGAGTTTGCAAAAATCTGTCCATTTTGGCTCTTCATGAGCCTTGATGTACCAATGGAACCATTGAAGGGCTTCATGTTCCAAATGAAAGGATGCAAGTGGGACTTTGTTGACATCAAAAGTATTATACAGATTGAAATATTGTTCTACCTGGTATATCCATCTAGTTGGATTATCACCATTGAAGCAAGGAAAATCAAGCTCCAGCCCACAAAAATTGCTGGAAGAAGAGAACCCAGTGTCTGCAGAAGCATCTGACTGCTATCTATTGTTCATGGCTGAATGTTGAAGATTAAGGCCGAGAATTTTTTCATCCAGATCTTGGAGTTTGGTCTTGAGGGCTACAAGTTCATCCTCCATGTTTTTTGCTCCTGCGTGGGTGACAACCATAACTAGGATTTTTTTTGGGGAATGGGTAGAAAAACAAAAACAAAAACTTTTTTAGTAAAGGAAAATTTGGATTTGGGAAAAACTCTAATGGGTAATTGGGGTTTGACTAGGTTTTGGACACTTTTTGAGGGACAGGGAAGCAGAAAATGGGGATTTCAGAAGCACGGTGAAAGAATGGGAAAATTTGTCCAAGAGGGACAAAGGAGCAGAAATAGGAAATGAACACTGTGGCAAAACTTGAAGGCGATTGGGTGAGAATTGAAGAAGTTATGGCAAACCCTAAAAATAGACAAATGTGGGATTTTTAGCTTCGATAAATGGAATTTGGGATAGGGTCCTTAAGGAAGGAAATATGTAAAATGGAATTTCAGGGGTTCCAGTGAATTTTTAGGGGAAACGGAGCTCAAGCAAGGAAGATATGGCAAAAAAACTTTTTTTTTCTCTAGAAATGATCTGCAATGGGATCTACAATGGCTCTGGATAGATGCAATCTGTGATTTATTGGCTGACAATAGATATGGACCCTAGGTATGTTTAGCTTCCTAAAGGTTCAGGGGATTCACTCAGCTACCAATGCTGTCTAACGGCTTGCGTATTGGGCCAGTACCCCACTCCACAGCTCAGGTAAAACTGATAACTACTTTACCACAAATGACAGCTCTTGGTTTACCTCACGGATGGGAACTAGTCAATCAGGTAGGGGTTGTTACCCTTTTCGTTGGTAGGTCCTCTCAATGGGCCAGCTACTTCGGGTTTCCTGTGGTACTCCTCACAATGAGTTTTAGGGCTATGCCCAGGCACTTCCCATAGTTAAGCGAATAAGGATTATTCCCTAATCTAAACCTACAATTGAAATGAACAATACAGATGCAAAGAAAAACTAACTACTGCAATAATCATAGTGCCTGGAGGCCACTGTGAAAAAAATTTGGCAAAAATTCCACCCAGCGAGCCCAAGAAAGCGCTCTAATACCAGATGAGAGGAACCTCCTGCAACAAAATAATGAAAATGCACAAAATAACATAAATAGCAGAACACAGAAGGAATTTATTGATCGTAGGCCACTTCGAGGGGGCAACCTCCTTTGAGCAAGCTCAATACAATAAACTCATGGATGCCTTCATTGGCCTCAACATGTACTTATATACTAAGTCTAATCTAAACAACTATTACTCCCCATGAATGTGGGATAATACAATATACTCATGGGATGACTTACAAAGCATATGTGTCCAATAACAATATACTAACAAAGTAAAGAGAAGGGTTAAACATAGGTTCCTAACACAGATCCAAGAAAAGTGAATTTGAGCCATGCAAGTACAAAGCATCCTTGAAAGGAAAAAATAGTTCAGGAACTCCAGGCCCATTTCAGGCCAATGCCACAACCACCAACAAGCACATGCATCCGAGGGAGACATGTTATTACAGAAGCTTCCAGATCATCCAATGATCAACTCCATAGCCTATATGCAATCAGAGTAACAAAAATAGTGTCTTCCAATACTAAGAATAAACACCCAACATAAGCACATTACTCCATAGCTAAAAAACAACCCAAGCTTCTCCATATCACCAGGGAGCCTCTCACACAAACACCTAATATGAAAGCTTTGCTGCAACACAACCACAAAGCAAAAAATCCCACTCCATGCATTAGAATTACTCCACTACCTATCAGGAGCTCTAGATCAACATCATTTCAAAGTGACCAACTCCATTTTCTCCGTCTTCACCATCCTTCAAGCTATGTGTTGTCTCCTGAAACTAACACAAAAAGAGTAAACAACTTTCACTCAACAAAGGATCAATCTGTTAGACTTAGGGCACACAACTGAGAGGGGGGGTGAATCAGTTGTGTGAAACTTTCTCCTATTAAACACTTAAATCTTCTTTAGTGATTAGAAGATTATTAATCATGAACCATAATGCATTCAAATCAAAAGTAGAAACATATCAACATATAAGACACCAAGATTTTGACGTGGAAAACCCGGTTAAGGGAAAAACCACGAGGGTGATTAACCCAAGATTGTATTCTCTATTAGAAGAATAGAAAGAACAAAATGGCACATGCCAATTAGGGCTCACTGCCCGAGCACACTGCTCACAAGAGGCTCACTACCTACAAGAGACACACTGTCTACAAAGAAATAAGTATCACCTTCATGAACTAGAGAATAGCATCTTCACCATGCTTGAATCAGTTCCATTTAAGCCCAATACTTCTGTTCTACCTTTCGCACTCTTCTTCACTACCACACACTCATCTCCACAAGTCCACATCTGAAATGACTTCACAATCCCTTATTTATACATGACATCAACTTAGGAACAAACATCTAAGTCGGCACACATCCACAAGAACATCTGTAAGATGTATAATTCATCTGGTTGGCCAGTCACAAAAAGAACACCATCATCTGAAAGTTATTCTTCATTTTTGAGACCCCAATTCTAATGCAAACCATAAACATGAACTGGACACAATCCAAGGACCTCCACAAACTTGCCTAAAACACCAAGAACATCCACACTTCCTCTACTTACTGAAATCCTTCTCTCCTTCATCCGGAACCTCAAGAACACAGTCTGCCATTACTGTCACAAAGGAATAGATACTTGTGGACCTTCAAACCATGAACCAAATGAGTTGACACACCACACAGACTTCCCCAATACTTCCTTAAATCCGCATAACTGGAGAATGCATTTCCGGATCTCACCGGACCTATCTGTATCACTCTGTCATCACTGAACATCTGTCAGAACCAGTTCTACTTGAACTTCTATAACATCTTCATATCTTCATGCGGACCTCTGAAATCTCTATTGGAACATCTTAAGACACATATCTACAAACCCTTTAATCCGCATCCTCTTATCCTCATCCTATCTTGGACTTTTACCTTATGTCATTACTGTTCTTCACTGTTCCTGATTAAGACTATTTTTCTCAATATCCTCAGCACACAACTCATCCAAACCTTATCGTTAATGTAACAAGAGTATGTTGACATCAATGACAACACCAGTTAGGCCCATACTTGCAACAATCTCCCCCTTTGTCATTGATGGCAACATATGATGTGAAAAATAGTTTTAACCATCAAGATAAGAAAATCACCTTACTGTCACAACTTCCCCTATCAGCAACAACCATTCACATGGCTTCTCTCCCTTTACTGCTCCCCCTTTGATCAGCAACCACTTGTTTTTCACATGTCTTCTCTCCCCCTTTGACATCAATGGCAAAGGGGACATACTTGCAATTCCACTACTTCAGAACCATGCCTGCTGCTCCCCCTGAGTAGCAGCTCCCCATCATCAGTCTGGACCACAAGATGTGACTGTGATATCCACTAGACTAATGCACATCAGTGCACCTTAGTTCACCATCGGAGGGGCAATAACCCCTAACTTCTCCCTGAGATACTCAAAAGAGTCCTTAGGTAGAGGTTTAGTAAAGATGTTTGCAATCTGATCCTTTGAAGGCACAAACTCCAATTTGACTTCATTCTTGTCCACTTGCTCTCTCAAAAAGTGAAATTTGATGGATATATGTTTAGTATTTGAATGCAACACCAGATTCTTGGATATGTTTATTGCACTTGAATTATCACAGAAAATTGTGATGGGCTCCTCATACTCTACTCTAATGTCTCTTAACATCTGTTTCATCACAAAACTTGAGTACAACTACCTACTGCAACAATATATTTTGCTTTTGCAATGGACATAGATATTGCTTCTTGTTTCTTGCTTAACCAAGAAACCAATCTCTTCCCCAAAAAGAATACTCCACCACTGGTACTCTTCCGGTCATCCACATCTCCTACCCAATCAGAATCTATATATGCATGAAGAGAAAAATTATGATCTCTAGGATACCACAACCCATACTCAACTGTCCCCTTTAGATATCTAAAAATCCTCTTGATTGCCATAACATGAGATTCTCTAGGATCAACTTGGAATCTAGCAACAAGACCAATAGCCTACATAATATCTAGTCTAGTTTGAGTGAGATACAATAGTCCTCCAATCATTGACCTATATTTTGTCTGATCAACCTTGGGAGAGTCATCATCTTTGCTCAACTTGCATCCAGTTGCCATTGGAGTGTTTATTGGCTTTGAGTCTTCCATCCCAAATTTCCTCAACAATTCTTTCACATATTTTGACTGAGAAATGAAGATTCCTTTCTTTGTTTGAGTAATTTGTAGACCCAAAAAGAAATTCATTTCTCCAAGCAAGGACATCTCAAACTCACTTTTCATTTGACTTGCAAAAGTTTTACACATACTATCTCTTCCTCCAAAAATGATATCATCAACAAATACTTCAACAATTAAGATATTTTCATGATCAATTTTGAAATACAAATTATTATCAGCAGTACCTTTGTTGAAACCAATCTTCAAGAGATGCTTATCCAATCTTTCATACCAGGCTCTTGGGGCTTGCTTCAGTCCATACAGTGCCTTTTTCAATTTGCAGACCATGTCACCATGATCAGACAATTGAAATCCATCCGGTTGCTCAATGTACACTTCTTCTTCCAATTACCATTTAGGAAGGCAGATTTGACATCCATCTGACACACCTTGAAGTCCTTAAAGGCAGCAAATGCAAGAAATAATCTGAATGCTTCAATTCTTGCCACTGGAGCAAAAGTCTCTTCAAAATTAACTCCTTCAATCTGAGAGTAACCCTTGCAGACCAATCTAGCTTTATTTCTGATTACTTCACTAGCTTCATTCAGTTTGTTCCAGAAGACCCATTTGGTTCCAATCACATTCTTGTTTCTAGGTCTGGGAACAAGATCCCAAGTGTGGTTTTTCTCAATTTGCATTAGTTCTTCCTCCATTGCTTTTGACCAATTTTCATCATTGCAAGCTTCATTCACTGTCTTAGGTTCAATCTTTGAAATTAGACAATACTCATCTGAATTTTGAGCAATTCTTCTCCTTGTTTGCACTCCTTTGCTTTTGTCACCTATGATCTGATCTTCAGAGTGGTTTAGAGTTACATACCTTGGAACTTTGGGAGTTTCTTGCACCTCTAACTCTTGATCAGTCTCATTGAGACTTATCTCTTCTTCCTGACTTACCGGATCAACTTGACTTTGTTTCTCAGAAGAGGCTTGGATACTTTGAATCTGAACACCATTCTAATCATCTTCATCATACTCATGAATTGTTGAGGGTCTTTCAATTTCTTCATCAACCTTCACATTTACACTTTCTACAATCTTTCTCAGTCTCTTGTTGTAACACCGGTATGCTTTGCTTTGAGTAGAGTAACCCAAGAATATTCCTTCATCACTTCTAGCATCAAACTTTCCTAGATCTTCATCCCTTTTAATGTAACATCTACTACCAAAAACTCTGAAGTATCTCACAGTGGGAGTAATTCCAAACCAAAGTTCATAAGGAGTCTTACCGGTATTGTTTCTAATTTGTACTCGATTGAGAGTGCAGACTGCAGTGCTGACAGCTTCTCTCCAATAGATCTGAGGAACATTTGCTTCCATTATCATGGTCCTGGATGCTTCCTGGATGGTTCGGTTCTTTCTCTCAACTACTCCATTCTGCTTTGGAGTTCTAGGGGCAGAAAACTGTCTCTTTATTTCATGTTTCTCACAGAAGTCTATGAACTCATCGGATGTGAATTCTCCACCTCTATCAGACCTTAGACATTTCAATTTTAATCCGGTTTCATTCTCCACCATGGCCTTGAATATTTTGAATTTCTCAAATGCTTCTAATTTTTCTTTTAGAAAGGTTACCCACATCATCCAAGAATAGTCATCAATTAGCAACATGAAGTATCTATCACCTTGGATACTCCTAACTCTTGCTGGACCACAAAGATCAGTATGAACTAAGCCAATAGTCCGGTAGAAGACAATTCCTTATTTTTGAATGTGACTCTGCTCAGTTTGCCCAACTGACATTCTTTGCATAAGCTATTAGTAGGTTTCACTAATTTTGGAAGATCTCTTACAGCCTGAGTATTGCTTATCTTGATGATATTATCAAAATTCACATGACACATCCTCCTATGCCATAACCAACTCTGATCAATTTGAGCAAATAAGCAACTTTTACCAGTACCAACCAAGTGGAAGATATTACCTTTAGTTTGAGTACTGGATGCAATCTTTGTTCCAGAACTTTCAAAGATCTTGCATTTTCTAATCCTGAATCTGAGATCATAGCCTTTGTCCACCAGTTGTCCAACACTAAGAAGATTGTGCTTTAATCCTTCAACATACAGTACATTACCGGTTTTGTTCTTTCCATCAAGAGAAATAGTTCCTCTACCTCTAATTCTGCCAGCATAATTATCTCCAAACTTTACAATTCCTCCTTCATACTTTTCCAAATTTAAGAACTTATTCTTGTCACCTATCATATGGTGAGAGCATCCACTGTCAATGACCCAATCATCCTTTGCTTCAACTTGGGCAGCCAGAGCTTTTTCTTCAACTTTATGATTGATAGATACAAAGGATATTGGTTCCTATTCTTTGATGGCAATAAACACCCATTCATTACCGGATTTGTTTCCTATCTCTGATTCATCATCTGTTACTCCTTCATTATCATCTTCTTCATGAACATAGTAACAATTCTTTGAAACCTTGGTCTGTTAGGATTTGGTCTTGAAAATCTTTCTAGACATCTTGAGGTAAAATGACCAATTTTATTGCAATTAAAACACTTAAAAGGTAATTTCCCTTCATATTTACTGGATCCTCTTGGCAGTCTTTTTGCAATAAGAGCTTCAAGATGACCAGTTTCAACTTCTTCTTCTTCCAAGTCTTTTCTTGCTTTTTCATACCATGAAAGGTTCCTTGAAGAGTTTTCTCCCAGATCAAACCTTTGTTTTCCTTATATAGAGGCACTGGCTTTGAATGCAGATTCAGTCTTTGGAGGATCATCTCCAAACTCAGCCCTTTCAAAAGCAGCCAACTTACCAACCAATTGATCTCTTGTGACTGTTGTGTGAGCTTTGAATTCTTCGATTGCAAAAGCCTTGATTTTATAAGAGGCGGGAAGGGATCTGAGAACTTTGCCAATGATCTCTTCTTCACTCAGTGTTCCACCTACATTTCTAATTCCACAAACCGGCTCATTCACTCTTGGCATAAAAGAGGTAATATTTTCATCATCTCTCATCTTCAATTTTTCAAATTTCCCTTTTAGACTTTGTAACCTTGCACATTTAACATACTGGTCTCCTTCATGCAAAAGTTCCAGTTTATTCCAAATCTCAAAGGCAGTTGGTAGATCAATAACATTTGACAGCTCTAAGTCAGATAATGTGCTTAGAAGAGCCTCTTTGGTCTACAGATTGTTTTCAGCATCTGTGATTTCATTTAGGGTTGTCGGACCACCCTATGGAGGTATATATGCTTTTGTAACCATGGACCAGTATGTAAATCCCATACACTGTAAGTGACATTTCATGCGACGTTTCCAAAGAGCAAAGTTGGTTCCATCAAACTTTGGACTATCCTTCTTGTAAGATGACATCCTGGATCTCCTCAAGCGGTTAAGCTCCTTTTAGAGGAACTTAGCTTTGATACCAATTGTTAGACTTAGGGCACACAACTGAGAGGGGGGGTTAATTAGTTGTGTGAAACTTTCTCCTATTAAACACTTAAATCTTCTTTAGTGATTAGCAGAATATTAATCATGAACCATAATGCATTCAAATCAAAAGCAGAAACATATCAACACATAAGACACCAAGATTTTGATGTGGAAAACCCAGTTAAGGAAAAAACCACAGGGTGATTAACCCAAGATTGTATTCTTTGTTAGAAGAATAGAAAGAACAAAATGGTACATGCCAATTAAGGCTCACTGCCCGAGCACACTGCTCACAAGAGGGTCATTGCCTACAAGAGACACACTATCTACAAAGAAATAAGTATCACCTTCATGAACTAGAGAATAGCATCTTCACCATGCTTGAATCAGTTCCATTTAAGCCCAATACTTCTACTCTGCCTTTCACACTCTTCTTCGCTACCACACACTCATCTCCACAAATACACATCTAAAATGACTTTGTAATCCCTTATTTATACATGACATCAACTTAGGAACAAACATCTAAGTTGGCACACATCCACAAGAACATCCGTAAGATGTATAATTCATCCGGTCGGCCAGTCACAGAAAGAACACCATCATCTGAAAGTTATTCTTCATTTCCGGGACCCCAATTCTAATGTGGACCATAAACATGAACTAAACACGATCCAAGGACCTCCACAAACTTGCCTGAAACACCAAGAACATCTGCACTTCCTCTACTTACTAAAATCCTTCTCTCCTTCATCCGGAACTTCAAGAACACAGTCTGCCATTACTGTCACAAAGGAATAGATACTTGCGGACCTTCAAACCACGAACCAAATGAGTTGACACACCACATAGACTTTCCCAATACTTCCTTAAATCTGTAGAACTGGAGAATGCATTTCTGAATCTCATCGGACCTATTTGTATCACTTTGTCATCACTGAACATCTGTCGGAACCGGTTTTACTTGAACTTCTATAACTTCTTCATATCTTCATGCGGACCTCTGAAATCTCTACTAGAACATCTTAAGACACATATCTGCAAACCCTCTAATCCGCATCCTCTTATCCTCATCCTATCTTGGACTTTTACCTTATGTCATTACTGTTCTTCACTGTTCCTGATTGAGACTAATTTTCTCAATATCCTCAACACACAACTCATCCAAACCTTACCATTAATGTAACAGGAGTATGTTGACATCAATGACAACACCAGTTAGGCCCATACTTGCAACACAATCTTCAACTGATTCCTTCAGATTTCCTCAAGCTTGCCAGACTAAGAAATCCCCACAGAAGGAATACCCAGAACCAGAAACCATGGCTCTGATACCAATTGAAGGGAAAATATGATTCATCCCAGAATGAGCATCTGAGATCAATAAGTGTCTGCAATAACAATAATTCTCTCCGATTTCCTCAAAACACATACTACTATTCATAAAGCGGAATCAGACAGTTCATTTCCCACATTAACCCTTAGAGGAAAGTGATTGCAATTTAAACCAGTCTCAACAACATACATTAAACAAATTCAATAAATAGAATCACTAAACATGAAAGATAGAGAAGAAGACAAGAACACAAAGACTTACATGGGGAAAACCATTTTGGGTAAAAAACCCCACACTCCAAAACATAGAGCCATTGTATTATTCAACAACAAGCATACAAGTTACAATACAATATTAGGCTCATAGCCTTTACTGGAGATTTACATCTTGTTCCATCTCTGGAGAAAATTTGGCAGCAATTCCTTACATCCATTCACACCTCATCTCCTAGTTACAATGCACTGTTGCATTAATATAGACTTCACAAACATTCCAGGAAAAACCATCGCTTCAACTTCCATACCAGATTAACTATCACAAGTAGCTTAACTATCTTTACTTGTCATTTCCAGTCTTTACCGCCATACCGCAGGACCCTTGCTGACTAGCCACAGGACTGCGGTTTACTTCACTAACCACTACTATACCACATAGCCTTTCCACTATTCTTTGTGGGACTGTGGGACATATACCGCAACACAGCAGACAACATGTTAGATCATCACGGGGTGGCGGTAACACCGCATTACCACAAGCTTATACTTAGACCATCATGGTGAAGTAGGATCTATACCACACCACTACAAGCCATCTCACGGGCTATCGTGGGGTGGTGGTATGACCCGCACACCCACCAGCCTCTCTAGTAACCATCGTGGGGTGGTGGGATAACTTTTGCTCTACCATTGGCACCGTCTAATGTCACTACAGGGTTGCGGGGTCCCGCACTACCGCCAATCATTCCACAAACTGCTACGGGATAGCTGTAAAGCCCTGCACAACCGCATAGGCTGATGAAGACTCTCGCAAGATGGCAGTTAACACCACTAGCCCACACCTCTCTTATCTGCACCCTGTGGGACTATAGTAAAAGCTGAATGCAACACTTTAAGGAAATTTGTGTTTTGATGGTGACTAAGCTAGGGTTTTAGCAATGAGTTTGAGACACTTTCTCAACATTGTGGACCTTCGACTGTCTAAGTCACATACCCAATCTGCATCAACATAACCATGTATGTCCAATGTCTTTTCCACATTGTTAGTACCAAAATAAACCAAACAATAATCATAAGTATTGGCCAAATATCTAAACACCCTCTTTGCATAGTTCCAATGTTGTCTACCAGGGTTAGACATAAACTTGCTCAAAACTCCCACTACTTGGGAAATATTTGGTCTAGTGTAAACCATTACATACATCAAACTTCCTACAACACTAGCTATGACACCTTAGACATATCCTCTAAATCACCTTCATTCTTTTATGACACATATCTAATGAAACCTTAGTACCAACTGACAAAAGAATTATAACTAGATTACAATCCTAGATAAGAAATATGTTTAGAATAGTATCAACATACTTACTCTACGATAACCAAAGATTTCTATTTACGCGATCTCTTTTGATCTCCATTCCCAAAATATACCTAGCTGCTCCTAGATCCTTCATCTCAAATGTACCTGAAAGTTGAGCTTTCGGCTCACTACCCTTGGTGTTACTGAAAAATAACATATCCACATACAAGGCCACAATCAATATATGATCATCATTACATAATGTATACAGAGTGATCTTCTTTGCTTCTAATAAAACCAAATTTTGAAATAAATGAGTCAAACTTCTGGTACCTATAGACAGGAGGGAAAGTGCACAAATATGGGGAGACCAAAAAGGGGTCTTAATTGGCCAATTTTTTTTTTTTTTTCTGAAATTAGAAAATATAGATGTTGGATGAGAAATTGAAGATAGTTACACTCAAAATTTAAAGATGCAACAAAAACAAGAGTCATAGTTCTTCGAATCCAGTTTTTAAACTACTATTTTTTTTAAATGGTTGAGATTAATGGGTTCAAAAAGGGAGGGATAACATAGCATCTAGTGTGGCCCCCTAAAATGTTAATTTTTTTTTAGTATTTCAAATATCGCTTTAGTGAGAAATTAGCTAACACCATGTAGTTTATCCCTTATTTTTTTTAATATTTTTTTCATGAATTATTAATTTTTTACTAATTTTCAAAGTGGACACATCTTGAAAATCAGAAAACTAAGCGTGCTCCCCACTAAATTTTTTTAAGACTAATAAAAAATCTATTTTTTTTAATACGTGTAGAACGGAGTCTAGTTTCTAAAAATGTAATTTATTTGAAATTTTGATGAATGGTTAAAAAATAAAGTAAAAAATACCACATAGTGGTTTTTGACAAAAAACAGACACACTAACAAAAGAAATTAAAGATGAAAACCTTAACATACTCAAAATGTGAAAAAAATTATATGGTTAGAAAGCTAAGAGAGAGCTTAACATTTCCGTGGTATTTTTTTGACTTGTTATTGAAAAAGTGCAAACTTGATGAGGAGCACACTCAAGATTATGTAATTTTGTTTACAATCAGTAAAAACACATCTTTGGATGTTCAAAACTTAGTCCAAGCCTTTGTGTTGGAAGCCCAAGGAAAATCCAAGCCAAAGGCTTGGAAATTACCAAATAAAACAATAATATGAGCACATTATAACACACTCAAGTTATTGTGAAGGAAAATCATCTCAACCTTACCTTCTCTCTATCGATCCTTCCCTCTCTTCTCTCTCTCACTCACCTCTCTCTGTGCCCACTCTAGGTCTCTCCCTCTCTCCCTCTCTACCTCTCTACCTCTCCTTCCCTCCTTACCCCTCTCTCTCTCTCTACCTCCTACTCTCTCTCTTTCTCACCCCTCTTTCTCCCTCCCCTCCCTTCCCCGCTCTCTCTCTCACACCTATCTACCTCCCTCCCCACTCTACCTCCTACCCCCCCTCTTTCTCTAGTTGAGTATATAGGGTTGAGAGTTTAGTGTATAGGCTTTAAGGAATAGGGTTGAGGGACAAGGTTTAGGGTTGAGGATATTGGTTATAGGGTATTTAGTAATTTAGGGACAATGAAAATCTTGTCATACTAGTCATTTTAGAATTTAGACAACACTTAAAACTTTCCATGCATGACAAAATGTGCTCACGTTATAACGTGAGCACATTTTATGGAATTGAAAAAATGGACAAAAGGTATGTGCAATCTATGAATTAGACCCCCATTCTCTATTATTCTCTATTTTCTATGCATTATCAGACAAAAAAACACTTTTCATTGTGTTGGAATTTACACAATCATTGTTTACTTAATCCACCACCTTTTTTTTTGGTTCTTTGAAACGTATAAGAAGTAAATTGGACATTTTTAGAATTTGATTATTTGAACTAATATTTTCGTGTTTCATATTGTTTGAATGTTAATTTTCATGTATTTAGATTGAATTTGATGATATAGATTTGTTTTTTTCATAATTTTGACTAATCCTATTAGATTTATATAGAATTCAACATTAAATACAAAGGAACTTTCCAAGAAGCTCAAATTTTTGAGGATTTTGAAGCCAAAAAATGAAGTCCACATAATTGTACAACTGGGCAACTCGAATCTCGAAATCTAAGGTATGTTCTTTATGTATTATTTTACTTCACTTTATTATTATGTTAGCATGAACTATTAAATATGTGAATGATATGTGGACACCTAATTTATCTCCAAATTCATCTATATATTGTGAAGATAATAATGCAACTTTTCTTAACACAAAATGATGATCTTTGTGGTTTTGAGCTTCAACAAAATGATCCTATTATGGCACACCCAAAAACATAAAATAAGATCCTATTGGAAATTTCTCACTAAAGCCCTAGCCATTAAAAACCTATTACATTAATGATGCATTAAAACCCTATGACATTACATCTAGTTTATCCATTTATTGGATGTATTTCATCATCTAGGAAAATAAAGTACTCTTTTTTCTCAAGAGTTAACTGAGTTTTAGGAATTCCAACCAATCACTTCTTAAAGAAGAAGAGTTATGTTAACTTGATAACAAGACCTTAGCTTTGGCTATGGTCAAGAATAAGATATTTTCCTCTAAGTATAATATTTCTAGATTCATAGATAATATTCAACCAGGTGCAAGAGCAGTTGAGTGTTGAAGATCCTAGAAATATATCAAATATACATAGACAAGATGGTTCTTTCCTAATTCCTATATGGTTTGGAATGAACCAAGTGGAATAAAATATCATTATTGGAAGATAGAGAGAGTTGGAACTTTTAAAATTTCACTATGCTAGTTAACTAGTTTGATGCTCATAAGAGTTTTATCATATTTTAGAATAAGAAGTTGTTCTATGAAATATTACCTCCTTTGGTCTTAATTCTTGATGATTTACTGATTCATGAAGTCATGACAATGTTGTAATTTTACTCCATAGAGCGTTGTGAGAACTTTAGTATGAAAAGTCACATTCTTTATAAGGCCATAATGAAAAATATCTTTCTAAAGTACCATCTTTAAGTAAGAAAGCAATGTGGTAACATTTTCATGTTTGGATCTTACTTTAACCTATTTTGAAGCATACTAGAAGGATTTCTTATAGGAATGTAATTATCTATTGGCATAAAGTGCATAGAAAAGTGAAACATGTAATGGAATGTATTCCTTTACAAGGTTTATGAGAAAAGCATAGGGAGTAAAATGTAAAATGTTCCAAGGGAGTATTAGTAAATCTTTCTTTTGCTAAAGTCATTTTGACACATACAAAGAGATGCGCATATGAAGAAGTGGATAACAATCCCGTATTATCTTGTGAAGCCTTTTTTTTTAAAACATGTTAATGTGTTGTAGAGGACATGAGTATAAATGATCCTCTCATGTAGTCTTCTATTGATTAAAGGATTGAGTTATTACCTATTACTTTGCTTTGAAGCATTTTGTTAAGTAATATGCAAGTAGCTTGCAAATTGATTTATAACAATTGTAAGGAGGATATATTTTAAGAAACTAAGTTTATCCTCATTCATAAAAAATGAATTAAATTGAGCAGATCATGATGCTTGATGTTGTTAGTTAAAGTACACATCATGTTTTCTTAAAAAACATTTGTACCTAAATGATCAACTCTTGGATTATCATTGAGGCATTTAGTCAAGATGTTTTAAGTCTTGAATAGGTAACCTATTCAATGAGGTAGGGAATAGAGGTTTGTAAAGAAGAATGATGGAAAAGATTTGTGTTCCAACCTAAGTTCATTTGTATTGCTATGATATGTTCTTAAATATCATCTGAATGATGTTCATGTTAGTTACTCCATGAAGAAAGAATGGTATGACATGTCATCTTGACTTGTAATTTGAATGTTATCCTAGCTTAATCTTGATTTTTAAAAGATTTCTAGTAAATGACATGTGTGCGATCTCTATGTTTCAAGTTGGACCACCCTAGGAAACTATAAATTTTTAGATTTATAATCATTTATTCACTTTAATTATATGATTATTTTGAGATTTGTGTATGAGATTACTTTACTCTATTGTACCAAGATGAGCTAATTTATCTATCTTATCCATGATGCATATAGAAATCATCATCATTGTGAGGAATGAGAAAAGACTCTAACACTAGAAGAGCATGAAACTAAGAATGTGAAGAAAAGAGAAGGAATGAGGCAACTTCACGAAAGGAGGAAATTATCAACCATAAAAGAAGACATACCACCATTTCAAATTCAAGAGGAATAGGAATCATCTAATCAAGCTAAGAGAGAGATGGAATTGGAGGCACAAAGGCAACGAATGTAAAACCTTCATTCAATAATGAAATTGAATCTTGAAGTTGGAGGCACTCCATCTTTCATAGGTCAAGTTGAAGGTACATCATCATTCTCTTATCAAGTTGGAGGCACTCCATCTTTCACAAGTCAAGTTGAAGGTACATCATCATTCTCTTCTCAAGTTGGAGGCACGCCATCATTCACATGTCAAGTTGAAAGTACATCATCATTCTCTTCTCAAGTTGGAGGCAAGCCATCATTCACATGTCAAATTGAAGGTACACCATATTCTTTGTCTCAAATTCAAGGCTTTTCATATTTTCCATCTCCAATTGAAGGTATGCCATCTATCCTATCTCAAGTAAGTATTGAAAAAATTCTTAATGCTGAGCCAACTTTACCATTGAAAACGCATCCTAGAATTTTGCATAGAAAGCCTAAGTTTCTAATTGATATTGATGAGAATGTTTTGAAGCCCATGCAGGATAAGATTCTCAAGCAAACTTGTTGAATGTATGCCAATAAGATATGGAAATTATTTTTTGAGAACTTAAATGAAACTAGAAGATGTCAACTATTTGTTGAATTGACGAGAAATCTAAAATTTAAGCCCATTATGAAGATTCTTGGCCTAAGAACATTGGATGCCTCAATTGAAAAATCAATTGTAAAGAATCTAATGAGTGCATATGAGAATGTGGGTTCCACCTCATGTACCAAGGATAGTAATGCCACACAACATGTCATTACATCAATAATAGTAAGCCATCAAACAAAGAAAACTCACCTCATTAGAAAGACAAGTGAAGCACTGAAAATAAGTAGAAAAAATCTAATGAGAGCTATTGGAAGATGTCAAAGAGTTGAGGACCCAAATAGCAATGAATTGTAGACATTCTTCGGGAGACTCCCATGGTAAGATAATTTTTTTTGTTGAAGCCTTGAGATCCCTTATTGAAGAATTTTGGAAAAATAACACAATGGTATCTCCTAATGCAAGAGATATTGTAAGAAGGAGAATTGGTTGTTGAAACTATGAGCCACATCCAAAGTATTTTTTAGATGTGACTCAAACACATTTTTTCAAGAAATTTCAAGAGATATATCCTCAAATAAAAATTAGTCAAATGTATTTTGAAATGGTAAAGCCTTTTTATGTAAAAATAAATCACACACACAACTTGTTGTTGTAGAGTACATATTGAGTATTCTAATCATTATGATGTTTATAGATATATATATGTAGATTTGCATACTAATGATGTTTTGCAAGAGTGTAATATAAAGTGTCCATTTAGATCCTTAAGAGATTTTGTATCGAGCATCTTATGTCAAAGAGTGGATGGTGAATTATTTCACAAGAACTTATGCTTGGATGGCACGTACAATCATTGTGGTGGGTTGCAACATTTGCTAATTTGTGAACATATGGAGAATGCATATGCAATTGGAAATGAACTAGTAAGTTTTGAAAAATATAGGATAGTGGCATATAGTCTAAACAAAGGTAAAGAAGCAAAAGGTGTGAATTGGTTAGTGTATTAGTTTATCTCTATTTTTTGAGAGAATATAATTTACGAGTATGCAAGGCATACCCATAGACCTCAGTGGTTAGACTTGCAATTCAAGTTATGCAAGAAAATGTTTCCACTTGATACCATCTTTTTAGTTGTTGATGTTGTAGAGAACTACACACTACAATTGCAAAATGAGGTGCAATCACAATATTACAACTCTTCGCAAGTTGCTATATTTGTACATATAGCATTCATTCATGTAGATGACAGTATAGAGGATGACAGGAAGATCTTGAGGGAGTATCATTTTTATATCAACAATGATCGCACACATTCTATAGAGTTTGTGCAAGGTTGCTTTCAGATGTCCTACTATGATTTGGCTAGTAGGAGCATATCATTTAGTCAGCATATCATATGGTCAGATAATTGTACATCATGTAATTCAAGAACTTGCAAATGTTCTATTGGTTGAGAAAGATGCATAGGATGAATGGTGTTCAACATATGTAGAATTTATTCAAGGTTGGGCATGGAAAGGCAGAGCATGATGGTGTAGGAGCATGTATCAAAAGAGCATTAGCATGAGAAGAGTTTAAGTACAAAGACAATGCAAAGTTGATAGATGTGAGATCTATTATCGAATGGTGTAATGCTAAAATGGGTCCAGGTAATGAAGGTAAATCTATAGTTCATGAATTTTGTTGGTTGGTTGATGATACTAACATTGCAAAATATAAGGATTGTTGTATATTGACATGATCGAGTGAGCTACACTCTTTTACAAGATCTAATGTAGGTTCATGAAGTATTCATACGTGGTGTATGGTATGCTTTTGTTCTTTATGTACAGATCAAGCTTGGTATAAATGTGAGTCAAAGGAGTGGGTCGATGAATGATGTACAAGAAGTCTAAGCCCATTTGACATGTATCAACTCATGAAAATAATACAACTCATAGAGATTGAATCGTCAGTTGACTTTGACCATGTTTTAGATCTAGTTCAACCAGGTATTATTAGAATTCAATTTAATAAAATTCAATATTCCATCTTATTTTGTAGTTTTTTTGTATTGTTGACTATATTCATCGAACTGAATACACATATCAATGCAAGGCATGTTTATGTAGTTATTGCAACTAAAGATAATGAAGAAGGAACATATTATTATTTGTGTCATTATGTTGAAGAAAAAAAGAAATTAGATGCCCGTGTTATAGATGGATAAAACATCAAGTACCCTACAAGATCAGTGGTTGTTACTAGAACATGGCTTAGAAGGTACCCGATGAAGAAGTTTGATGTGTGGTTGTTCAAGGACTTTGAAACACATAGGAAGATTCTTCATTATTCTAACCTTGTTGTAGCATCAAATGTTTACTTAATCAAATATGGGGGTAGACCATTGAACAAGACCTTGTGGAAGGTTCGTGAGTCTGACCATGAGGCAATGCTCAACACAATAAAGAGTAGAGCAGACCCGGATGGTTCATTAGATTGATTGTAAATGAAAAAAAATGTAATTTCATGCTCATTTGTAAATGTATACAACTAATTTGTATATTTGTATAAGTAATTTTTTTTTCCTTCTCTACAATCATGTCTCTAATATCATGTCTCTTATGAGATACTTATGTGCAATACTCTTGTTTATGTGTATGATTATGTACAACACTCTTGTTTATGTGTATGATTATGTACATTAACTTTCTCATGTCATTTATATGTATAGCTGATTTATATTTCTATATGTGTATGATTATGTCTCTAATTTCAGTTCTATTGATGTCCTCTAGTGTGTCCATGAATTTTAAAATCCAATTGAAAACCCTAATCTAATCCTATTCTAATTAATGTGATATCAAGTATACTAATAAGTTAAGAAGGAGAAGAGGACAATTAAAGAAAAATGAAATATTACTCTAAGGTCCTATATCACACCTCAACTATCCCGATCATTCTTGGTTGCACTGTGTCGATGCTTTCTCTTAAGAGCCCTAAGTGCCAAAAATTGCCAAACTTTGATGGACTATTTCTCATAATTTATGGCACCTAGGAACATTCCATCTAGACCTACAGGGTCATGTAGGATCCATCCATAATAACCTCTCTTAGTTTTTGAAATGTTCATTCTATATGGTCTTGGCGACAATATTTTAAAAGTTACGAAAAACGTCATTTGTGTTCAATGAAAAGTTGTCGGTGAGCATAAATTTCATTTCATGCATTGTGGGGCCAAAAAATAGTTCCAACATGTTTGGGTGGGCAGGTGAATGCTATGCAAGGTCTTGTTTCACACCTCAACTATCCCGATCATTCCCGATTGCACTGTGCCGACGCTTTCTCTTAAGAGCCGTAAGTGCTAAAATTGCCAAACTTTGACAGATTGTTTCTTAGAATTTGTGGCACCTAAAAACATTCCATCTAAACCTATAGGGTCATGTAGGGTCCCTCCACAATAACCTCTCTCAGTTTTTGAAATGTTCATTCCATTTGGTCATGGCGATAATATTTTAAAAGTTGCAAAAAATGTCATTTATGTTTAATGAAAAGTTGTCAGTGAGCATAAATTTCATTTCATGCATCGTGGGTCCAAACTGATAGATCCAACATGTCTACGTGGGTGGGGGAATTCTAGGCAAGGTCCTATTTGACACCTCAACTATCCCGATCATTCCTGGCTGCATTGTGCCGACACTTTCTCTTAATAGCCCTAAGTGCCAAAATTGCCAAACTTTGATAGACTATTTATCAAAATTTGTGGCACCTAAAAAAATTATGTCTAGACCTATAGGGTCACATAGTATCCCTCCACAATAACCTATCTTATTTTTTGAAATGTTCATTCCATTTGGTCGTGGCGACAATATTTCAAAAGTTGTAAAAAACATCATTTGTGTTCAATGAGAAGTTGCCAGCAAGCATAAATTTCATTTTTTGCATTGTGGAACCAAATTGGCAGTGGAAAAAAATCTAGGTGGGTGGGTGAATTCTAGGAAAGGTCATGTTTTGCACCTCAACTATCCCGATCATTCTCGGCTGCACTGTGTTGACGCTTTCTCTTAAGAGCCCTAAGTGCCAAAAATTGCCAAACTTTGACAGACTATTTATTAGAATTTGTGGCACCTACAAACATTCCATCTAGACCTATAGGGTCATGTAGGGTCCCTCCACTATAACCTCTCTCATTTTTTGAAATGTTCATTCCATTTGGTCGTGGCGACAATATTTCAAAAGTTGCAAAAAATGTCATTTATTTTCAATGAAAAGTTGTTAGCGAGCATAAATTTTGTTTCATGCATTGTGGGGCCAAACTAAAAAAGCCAAAATGTCTAGGTGAGTGGGTGAATTCTAGGCAAGGTCCTGTTTCACACCTCAACTATCTTGATCATTCCCGGCTGCACTGTGCTTATGCTTTCTCTTACGAGCCCTAAGTGCCAAAATTGCCAAACTTTGATAGACTGTTTCTCAGAATTTGTTGCACCTAAAAACATTTTGTCTAGATCTATAGGGTCACATAGTGTCCCTCCATAATAACCTCTCTTGGTTTTTGAAATGTTCATTCCATTTGGTCATGGCGACAATATTTCAAAAGTTGCAAAAAACATCATTTGTGTTCAATAAAAATTTGTTAGGGAGCATAAATTTTATTTTGTACATTGTGGGGCCAAACCAATAGCACCAACACATCTGAGTGAGTGGGTGAATTCTAGGCAAGGTCCTGTTTCACATCTCAACTATCCCTATCATTCCCAACTACACTATGCCGACACTTTCTCTTAAGAGCCTTAAGTGTCGAAAATTCCCAAACTTTGACAGACTATTTCTTAGAAATTTGTGGCACCTACGAACATTCCATCTAGACCTATAGGGTCACGTAGGGTCCCTCCATAATAACCTCTCTCATTTTTTTAAATGTTCATTCCATATGGTCACGGCGACAATATTTCAAAAGTTACAAAATGTGTCATTTTTGTTTAATGAAAAGTTATCGGCAAGCATAAATTTCATTTCATGCATCATGGGGCAAAACTGAAAGTTTGAAAACATTTGGGTGGGTAGATGAAAACTAGGCAAGGTCCTATCTCACACATCAACTATCTCAATCATTCTCAGATACACTATGTCAACGCTTTCTCTCAAGAGCCCTAAGTGCCAAAATTTGCTAAACTTTGATGGACTGTTTCTCAAAAATTTTGGCACCTACGAATGTTATGTCTAGACCTACAGGGTCATGTAGGGTCCCTCCACAATAACATCTCTTAGTTTTTGAAATGTTCTGTAATGTCATAAAATGTCCCCTTGGGGGCTTTTCCCTCATAAGGTTTAGCTCCCGGGTCTTTAGCATGCATTTAGGAGATCTTAGTTCATATTTTGGCATCCTGATGGAATGAGACCTAGGTTCCATGGAAAATTGGACCTAGGTGGACCCCTTGAGCTGTACCCTGCCCAAAATAGGGGGGAGGACTTGGGTGCCCACACCCTAGTCCTACCCTATTTTGGGGCAACCCTAATTTCTGGGTGTTAGTTTATGACCGTTATTTGGTCCTTTTGTCGACACGGTAAGTTTTGATTTTTAAAATCTTAGCGGGAGTGCTTGTAGTTGCATATAAAAGCATGTTTATGCATTCATTTGTAAACTAGATTTCAATTAGATGATCATTGTGAACTCTAAGCATTCTTAAGGTGATTCAAGGCTTTCTATTGTGTTGCAAGAGCAGACTTGTGTGTTTTGTGCGTTGATATTTGCAGATTTGAGCATCAATTTCCTCATGGAATGAAGAGCATCTTCCTCCCATGACAGCTTCACTACAAAGTGACATAATATTGTGTTTTCATCATTAATTTCTTTGGTTTTTGCTTCTACCTCATAAGGGTACACACTCTTTTATCTGACAACGGTGTTTAGAGACTTAAGTGTCCTCCGAGGCTTGACTGAGGCAAGCTTCTAAACACCACAACCCCAAAACCAAGTCTTGTCATTGCAGGCTACAGGTGTCACATTTGGGAAAAGTGGAGTTGCAGGAAGGATTGGTAGGCATCAAGGATTCAGGATCTAAAGAAAAGCTGGACACAGGAGCACTTCTAGGACTTGGGCACTCGCTCTAGTGTCCTCTGTAGATAGATTCCAAAAATAGAAGTTACATGGCTAATCAGTGTCGGAAGGAGATCCAGATTCTATGAAAAAGTAGGTACCTTGGACTTAGGCACCCACTCCAGTGTCCCCGACTGTTCCTCTTTGGAACCCCAAAAATAGCTATTCTATGATTTGGTATTTTATTCCTATCTGCAAGAGCTTTTTCTGTCTTTCATCAATTTGTTGTCGTATTTGCATAATTAGGGTTTTAATAGTTAATTGGACATAAGAGAAGGAAAATTGATAATTAAATTCCCTAATCCAAGTTTCCCTACATCTGTAAGTGACCTAGGGTATGATAGTTCTTGCCACTCAACCCTAGATCCTTCAATGTATAGTGGAGAGGTAGATTTAAACATCTAAAATCTAGAGCATTGACAAATCTAATTTTCCTCTAAACATTTTGGTGAACCCGTGTTTTTAGACTTAAATTGCAACTTGATGAGTGTTTGTCTTTAGATTTGGATTGATTTCATTCATTCTGTTACCATTTGAGTCACCCTTATTTATTTATTCATTGGTAATATTTCCTGAACAAGAGCTGGTTTATCGTGTTATATTTTTGGTCATACCTTTGTTTCGTAAATCGACTCTTGATCCTTCAATCTTTATCCGTTTGTTGTCTTTGTAGACAAGGTTACTTAAGGTTTGAACCTTTGAACCTGAACCATTCTCAAAGTTCAAAGTTCAAATGGTTTGATATGTCTAAAGTGACTCATAAAGCGAGCCGTCGTTTTGTATGTCTTATGCGTCGTTAAACTTTTGGGTTGAACTTGAACCTTCCGCTTGTACTCTATAGTGGGGTTCAAGGTTCAATGGTTCAATGGTCTTAAGGTTCAACACTCACTGCCTTCTTATAAGTCGGGTCACTTAGTTACCTTGTGTAATTATTGAACTTGAACCTTCCACTTGTACTCTATAGCGGGGTTCAAGGTTCAGGGTTCATTGGTTCAAGGTTCAACAGTTCACTGTTTCATAGTCAAAAGCCTTTACCAAAGCCACGTAACTTTTGTTGGTCTACATAACCCTTGCATCTTTGAACCTTCGTATTGAACCATGTCTTTACAAGTTCAACGGTTCATGAGTTGAGTCCCTATTTCAGTAAGTCAATCCTTTGCTTATCTATATGGTCCGATTGGCATGTTTGAACCACCATATTAAACCAACGCATTGAACCACATCCTAAAGGTTCAATGGCTCAATAGTTCAAAGATTTGGTGAGTTTGGTCCCGTTTGTTCCCGCGGCTTTCTAAGTCAAACTTAGCGGGAAAGTTGGAGGAAATTATGTCAGAAACTCATTATGAGACTGAGAGCTCTAATTTAGCGGAGGCTACGGATAATCATTATACTTCATGATGACGCGTGAATACTACTTTCTATTAATGAAGAAATCAGAGTTCACGTCTTTTCAAATATTTTTGGCATGATTTGTTCCGAGCAATAATTATTCATTCTGGTTAGTGCCATTATTAACCAAGAACAAGCCAAGTTTAGCAAGTAAACATACTGTGCAACGCGGAGGAGGATAGCGCCGGAAGTGTAAGGCTCTTTTTATTCAAGTTTTCGCAGTGAATTCAGATATCTTGAAGGTGAGTTCTATTTCCCATATGCTATTCCTATTTCTTATGCTGGAAAGAAGAATCTCTGGAATTTCTGTTGTTTTCAAAATTCCAAGTGTTTTATTGTTATCCTCCAACTATGTCTTTGAAATCTATGTGTTTGGGGGATGAACATGGTCCTAGTCTCATTTATTCTCACTCAGAATTTGGAGATACTGTACTGGTTCAATATGATTTAGAGGAATTTAAAGAAAGAACTAGAAACCCTGTTCAAACCCCTACAATGAAGAAAATTGTAGAAAGCGGCTTAGTTGAGGCCACAGCTTTTCCTCAGGCTATACTGTGCCCAGAATTGGTTCAAGAGTGTATAAATAGGTACGACCCCCAGGCTAGATGTGTCAGAAATGTAAACGGGGATGTGTTATTTTATGTCAACAGACAAACCCTCATGTCTGTGATGAAGATACCGCCTAAGGAGGTGTATTCCAGCCTTGACATTACTACCTCCTATGGGTATTTCTCAGAAAAGAAATTGACTTATAAAAGTGTGATAGCGAGGAACTGGCTGCTGAAATTCCAGAAGGGTGGTTCAAGGTTACCCAGGCCACTTACCAGAGATCATTTTATAATAGAAGTAAGGGATATTGTGGTATTGTTACATAGATTGAAGGGCAGCCAACATGCCTATTATTGGGAGGACTGGATGTACTTTTTCATACAAGTCATCCTTCAAGAGGAACAATATTTGGATTGGGCCGAAATAATAGCTGACTGTCTACATCAGGGTTTAAGTAATTGTCTGGGTGACAGAGATTTCTATATGTCTTCGTACCTGTTCTATTGTCTAGCATCTACAAGAGATTGGTTTGACCTACCCCATGCACCCTTGTCTGAGAATAGTAAAGTCTATGAATATTATTCACAGTTGCAAAGAAAGAATTGCTATGAAAATTACAAAAGGGTTAATGATGTCTTCACTGGGAAAATGACTTATGAATTGGCAGGGAACCCGGGTAAGAGAATGTCCAGTGAAGCAATGCAACTGATCAGTATCTATGGTAGCTTCTTCATCCAATTTTCTGAGTTCACTTACATCAGAGTTGGAGGATTTGATGGTGAACCTGTGAAGTTACCTAGATATGTGTTTGATCGTTTTGTGCTGATGGAGGTATGTAGGCAACTGGCACATGCTTATAAGAAATTTCTATCAAAAAGGGGTTGTGGTATTTCTTTTCCTGTTGAACTTGGGCATTATTCATGCCATTCAAAATCTGATGCCTTGAATTTGGAGGTGAACCTCAAAAGGTTCAATTTTCAGTCCTTCACTGCCAGGTCTCAATTTAACAGTAAAAGATTTGTCAGAGAGAATCTAGATTCTAGAACAGGGCATTCACACCTTCCTAAACTGGAGGATTACTGGGAAGACTGTCCAGATGAATTTGAGGTCAGAAGAAGGCTGTGGTGTAAGTTTTCTTTGGGGCAAATAATTACACTTAGTTTAAACATGGATATTTCTGGTATTTTTGATGATGGGGAACAGTTGGTTGACCCACAATTTGAAAGAGTAGAACACTTACCCATCCCAGAGGTGGACTGGAGCAAAAAGGAAGAAGATAGAATTGAAGTTAAAACTCTTCTAGTAATAAGAAGAACTGAGAAATGGTTGAGAGAAAAGAGACAGGAAGGGCTGCAGGATAAAAATGCTCAACAATTCTCTTCTATGGTTGAATCATCACCTCCCATAGACTCTTCTAATCAACCTATTGATATCTGTGGTGCAGGTGCTTCCAAGCCATCAACTAAGAGAAGCCCTACCACTAAGAGATCCAGAAGTATCCTCACAGATATTCTGTCATCTCGTGTTACCAGGTTAAGGACTAAAGGGAAAAGAAAGAAACAGGCTTCTGAGACAATAATTGTTGATTTAAATTCAGAGGAAGATCCAGAAGAACCTATGGGTGACAAGGAGCTAAGCCCATAGAGAACAGAGGAGGTTGACACTGGGTCACAGTAAGGGACCGTTCTGGAGAATCCTGAAATATTAATGATTTCAAATGTATCCTCTGATGTAGTGAACCCCGAAAAGATAACCTCAGCCCTTGCACCAAAGTGGCTAGAGAGTTCTATCTCTGATAAGAAAAAGGTGATTCCTTTTGTTGTCCCTTTAGAGGACATGGTAAGCAAATGTTTGGGGAAAACCCCCAAGTCCAAGAGACTCAAGACGACATCCAGAATAAATATTGACCCAAACACTGGTAATTGGAGTGCTGAAATTGCTAAGCCAGTGACTGAAGAAGAGGTGCAGAATTCAACAGTGCACAATTTCACTGTGGAGAGAGTGGATCTCGGTGCTGCCTCCAGAGCTGCAGATGTGCACCACCTTGAAGCTTCTACTAAGAGGATGGTCAGTTGAACAATGAAAGATGAAAAGGACAAGAGGGAGTTGAAACAAACTTTGCGCTCAATGGCAGAGTACATTGAGGCTATTAAAAATCCTAACCCACAGCCGATCTCACAGCTTCCCCTGTCTTTTGACCCAACATCACCTGTCAACCAAAGGATGTTAGATCATGTTCATAGAAGCAAAATGGTGACAAAAACATTTGACAGTTGGTTGAATAACATTGAACAAAAAGGGACTGAGTACATTCATGAGCTCAAGAGCATATACGATCTGACTGCTACCACAATCGAGGATCTTAAAGCACAGGTTGCTGTCTGGACGAAAGACGAAGGTAAGTGGATGAATGTGATAAACCAAATAGAAGAAGTTCAAAAATATGGGCTGGCTAAGTTTTTGACAGAGAAAAGCATGACTGGTTTGGACGAGGATTTGTTATATGTGAACAAAAAGAATATTGAATGGAGGAACTCCATATCCCGGCAAGGTCATTTTGAACTTTCAAAGTTAATTAAGGAAATAACATAATTTACTCAATCGTTGCAACATGACTTGCAATGTATTGATATTAAATACATTAAAGATGATGGAAAGCTAGTGGAAGACATCGATGCAGTGGTCCGATCTTTCAAAGAAAAAATCAGCTTCATCAGAGAAAATAACAATATTTTAATTGAGGACTTCTCCAGAATTTCTAAAGTTGAATCATTACTTTACCTCTGCATCGACGCACTTCCAGAATACAAAGAAAAATTTGGTAAAATGCGAAGGGAAAAGAAGGTTTGGAAATCAAGAATGAAGCATATAGGCATTCCCAACTTCCTGAAGATTCAGGAGTTCGTTGCTGCTTTTCAGGAATGGAAGACCCAACGTGCTTCCCAGGCCACCGACAGCAAATCCGGAGATACAAACCCGTCATCCCAGTCATGACTTCATTGGCCCATTTTCTTTATTTCAGTTCCTCTGTTATGTTAGTTTCAGCAATCTTGATTTTTAAAAATCAGTTGTTAAAAACTAAATCCCGTACGGGTCAGAGTTATGTTAACTCTGGGTTTAATTTACTCATGGACATGATTGAGACATTGGTATATATAGGTTTTTAAAAACCTTGGATAGAAATTGAAGTTTAGGAAAGAAAAGAAGGGGGAAATTTTTGGCTAAACTGTTGATAGTTTTACATTATGTGATGATTGTCTGAGTAATTTTCATCTGTGAATGAGAAGAAGAAACATTTACTGCTTATTTGGATCTGTGCGTCTGAATGTGTGGAATTAGATTTTCTGTGTGAAATCTCCTTTCATCTGGTAATTGTTCTTTATTTGGACAACTCGTCATAGATGTTTTATTATTTATTGGTTCAGTAGTTCGTGTGAATGTATTCATATATTTGAATGTACCAAAAAATAGAATCTGTGCATTCTATTGCTCATTGTTACTATATAAATTTATCGCGTTCATAACATGGTTATGCATGAATGTTAGTCTGCCTTAAGCATTTTCTAGTTAAAAGTGCATGTGGATAGTTGAATAGGATAAATTCATTGAAAATCTTAAAGGGAGCTGTACCTAAATTTAGAGGGGAACTAATTTAAAAGGTTCACCCATTTGTTGCTTAACTCATTTGTTCTTCAAAAGAGGGGTATAGAGTCAGAATAAATTATTTTTAGAATAAGGATAAATCTGTTAACCAACACATTCATTTGGTCATTCATTTCATTGCATTGAGAAAAATTCAAAAAAAAAAAAAAAATTGAAAAATACAAATAAATTGCATTATTTGGCTTACTAAATTGCATCAACTCTTCCTAAATTTTCCTAATTCATGATTTTTGCATCAGATCTGATATAAAATATAGAAAAATTCAAAAATTTAAAATTTTGCCTTGCATTTTCATCATTTAATTGCTAAGGTTTTGTGGAAATTTTGACAATTTTATATAACCTAGTAATTCCAAAATCTAGGGTTAGTAGGCAAAATCTGTAATCAGATTTTTCTACTAATTTTATAGGCTCATTAAAATTTACATTTGGCTATAGTCTTGTATTTTAGTGTGATTTTGCATTTAGATTTAAAATATTTGTATTTTTGCATAGAAAATTTTAACAAAAACTAGTAAATTTTGATGCATTTTCATTAAATTTGCGTGGGCATTTTGCATGTTAAGGATTGAAAATCATTTTCAAATCTAAGAGTAATTCAATTTCATCATAAATTATACTTCAAAGCATTCATATATAATTTTATGCCAAGATTTCAAACCTAGGGTTTCAAAAACAATAAATTTCAGTAAAATTGGCTTTATCAACTTAATAAACTTGCACCATAGGTGTGTTGTGAAAGGTATTTTGGAATTATTTTTCTATTATCAGGGAAATAATTTTCTTCCCCTCATAAAAATCTTCACAACACCCTTTTATCGGGCTCTTGTAGTGAAAATTTTGCAAAAAAAAAAAAAGCCACACATTTTGGCTATTTTGGCCCTAGGGTTTGACCTAGTTTGCACTCCGAGCGTGTTGTGATCAATTTTTTGGATTGAGGTGACTGATATTATTGATATTATTTTCTGTACCTCCTAAAATTCCTTACAACACCCCTTTTGCTAGGTCTTGGAGTTGAAAACCGTGGAAAATAGCCTATTTTTGCTATATTTTCACTAGGGTTTAACCTCAAGTGGCGCTAAAAGTGTGTTGTGCTAGGCATTTTGACACCAAGTGGTTGTCATTACTGATATTATTTTCTTTCCATCATCATTTTCCTCACAACACCCTTTGTTATGCTCTTTTGCATTGAATTTTGGTGAAAAAAGTGCCTATTTTGACATATTTTCACTATATTTTGACTTGACATTATCTTGGATTTACATCAAAGAGTGTGTTGAGAGTGATTATATTGCTGTTATGGACTGATATCAGACATATACCTTACTTTCCTTGATTTAAATCCTTACAACATCCTTTGTTTCATTCACTGGCATTGAAAAAGTATCGAAAAATCAAGCATTTTAGTCTATTTGTGCTCTTATCTTTTGCACCAATTTTGAAAAGCTTTCAAAATCTGATTTGGAATTTATTTGAGCATATAAACATGGCCTCTAATCACAATGGCAACAATAGGTTCCCTCCTAGACCTTACATGAAAAGAAAGGATCCCGAACCTGAAATTGTCTTTACACCTCATGATAGAACAATTGGTGATTCTGAAGGACCTCTTTACATCACCGTGAAAATAATGGCAAAGAACATGGAGGGAACTCTTATTGATCCTAATTGCATAACTAGTGTTACCTCTGAAAAATTCCTCTTTTCGAATCAATTAATACAGGGTCCCTATAACCCTTCGAACATGATGATTAAAACACATACGGGAACCTTAAATAAACCATTGGGTAAGATATCATTGTTAGTAACTGTCTTTGAGAAACATGTTGAACAATGGTTTGATATTATCCCCGATTCGGATACCTTTGATATAAAACTTGGAATCCCTTAGTTAAAGGTGATGAAAGCGGTCCCTTCAACTATTTATAAATGTGTTAAATTTACTTTGAATGGACAAGTGCATGTCATTCATCGAAATACATACAAACCTTCAACTACACAAAAACACTTCACATTGGATTACTTTTGCAACAAAAATACTAGTGATAAATTAGAGCTACGAACAAACTTTACATTTTTGAGCTATAGAAATTACAAAGTGAAACTATTATATTCAGTACCTAGTCCTCCTACACAAGAAATGACAAAAGATAAACAACCCGCATGTGAAGAGAACTTTAGACCAAAAGGACAAGGTCCCTATGTTGAGGTTCCTCCCCTGAAATCCTTACAAGGATCGGGAGGTCATTGTCAACAACAAAGTGTTCCACCATGACAAATGAGATTTGATCCCGGTGCTTCATCTTCTAATTTGCACAAGCCTATGAAAGAGGATAGCCCTATCTTACAAGAGATACGTGGTAAAAGAAGACGAAATAGAAAAGCAAGAGAAAGAAGAAAAAGAAGACAAGATTATGCTATAAACCTTGACTCTCAACAAGAAAATATTGATCCCAACATTCAACGAAACAATAATGATCCTAACGATGAACAACATGATGAACAAGATACAAATTTCTCTATCGTACCATATGTCCTACTATCCTCCAACATTAGGGAGTGGGACAATGATGATGTTGATTTTCTTATAGACAACTTCTAGCCTAAAAGGGGCCCTACAAGTAAGTATCTCCAACCCTTTATCTCTCGTGATGTGCTTCCCTCGTGATGTGTTATATGTTGTTTAGGCCTCCTGGAATGACCTTGGATTCTCCTGTAAGGTTTAGGAAACTAGGAGACCGCCTTTGTTGTGACCTTCTTCTATTTGTATCATCATTCTTCTATATTGCTCTCTCTGATTTAATTGTTGTGTGTTGTGACTTACGGACATAGCATCGTGGTTGGTGACCTTGGGGTACCCTCCTACATGACTGTCCCTAAGACACTTGTTTCTCCTCTCTTATTTATTGTTTCCCTTCCTCTAGTGTTTCCATCTAGCAGACGGATGATGACAAACATTTATACTGATGCAGACCTAGTGTCCCTTTCGCGAGCAATCAAAAAATGGACTTAGTTCCTAATATGACGATGGGGTTGTATATCTTATCTGACGCTTGGCTAGTGGAAACACTCATGCTTTCCGCGTAGTGAATTTTATGATGTTTCTATCACATTTACAAACCTTAACAATACTGTTGCTCTATGCACCTTTGTTTGTCTTTGAATCTGGCCTTGGTTGTACTTGATTCAAAGAACTTCATGATATAGCCCTACAGTTATCCTCAAACTTCAAATTCATTGTATAACCTTGGCTCTTTGTGTGGTTAATATGCATTGATGTTGTTCTTTATCATGATTTTGTAGACACTAACATATTTCTTGCAGGGATGTGTTTGTGAGAACATTTGGTGATCGTAAAGTACATGTCACCTCTGGGGAGCATGGGCTTTGCAAAAGTCAATGTTCCCTTGTGTGTTTTCTTCCTACCTTAACGTGCTTGATATCGATAACTAACATCAACCACCTTAAGGTGGGGGCATATAAGGTAAGCTATCTGTTATAGATGTTAGCAATATGTTTGACCTCAGATGCAAAGACTTGCGCCCTAGGGTAGTGCATCGTGCATCCTGAGATTGTTTGTAATCAATCAATCAATCATGTAAGCCCTCTGTGGAGGTGGGATATCAAGCTTATCCTTTTTCTTAAGCCCTCTGCAGAGGTAGGGATGGTGTATTTCTCAGACCATATTGCATCATCTTGTCATTTTTCAAAGTCCTTTGCAAAGGTAGGGAGCAATTATGTGACTAACTCAACCCTTAAGCTTGTCTTTAGCGATTATTGTGCCGAAGCCCAATCATCGGTGTGTGCCTGTAATGTGCCTGAGATGGTGTTAGACCTAGAAACAGGTACACTCCATCACTTGTCTGCCGTGTTTTCTTCGTGTCTTCAAGTGTGTGTGTTTTTGCGTGCTTTTTTTGTGTGGCATGTTTGTTGCCCCAAATGCATAGACCAGCGCCTTCGGGTAGTGCTTATTGCATTTTAGGAGGTTTTACAAGTCTTGCGTGTGTGTTGCCCCATGTATACAGAGACCTACTCCCTAGGGTAGTGCATCCTGTATTATTGGAGGTTTGTTTACTTTCTAGTACTTGCATCTACATTTCATATATATGAGAAAAAGAAAAGAAAAAATAGAATTTCTATCTTCCATGCATTAATGTGTCTTCTATGCATTGACTATCTTCTCTATGTTCTATGTGACTGTAACTATCTTCTCTGTGTTTTGCATGCTTGTTACTGTCTTCTATGTGATTGGCGTGTCTTCTAAGTGCTTCATGTGTTTGTGACCTTACTTTAATGCATGTATTGGCCTCATGTTTATACTTACAATAAAGTGGGGACTAAATGTAACGTCAGAAAATATGCCCTTGGGGGCTTTTCCCTCATAAGGTTTAGGTCCCAGGTCTTTAGCATGCATTTAGGACATCTTAGTTCATATTTTGGCATCCCAATGGAATGAGACCTAGGTTCCATGGAAAATTGGACCTAGGTGGACCCCTTGAGCTGTACCCTACCCAAAATAGGTGGGAGGACTTGGAAGCTCGTGCCCTAGTCCTGCCCTATTTTAGGGTAGACCTAATTTTTGGGTGTCGGTTTATGACCATTATTTGGTCCTTTTGCCGACATGATAAGTTTTGATTTTTAAAATCTTGGCAGGATGCTTGTAGTTACATATAAAAGCATGTTTAGGCATTCATTTATAAACTAGATTTCAATTAGATGATCATTGTGAACTCTAGGCATTCTCAAGGTGATTCAAGGCTTTCTATTGTGTTGCAAGAGCAGACTTGTGTGTTTTGTGTGTTGATATTTGTAGATTTGAGCATCAATTTCCTCATGGAATGAAGAGCATCTTCCTCCCATGAGAGCTTCACTACAAGGTGACATAATATTGTGTTTTCATCATTGATTCCTTTGGTTTTTTACTCTGCCTCACAAGGGCACACACTCTTTTATTTGACAATGGTGTTCGAAGACTTAAGTGTCCTCTGGGGATTGACTGAGGCAAGCCTCTAAACACCACAACCCCCAAACCAAGTCTTGTGATTGCAGGTTACAGTTGTCGCATTTGGAAAAACTGGAGTTGCAGGAAGGATTGGCAGGCATCAAGGATTTGGGATCTGAAGAAAAGCTAGACACAAGAGCACTTCTAGGACTTGGGTACTCGCTCTAGTGTCCTCTGTAGATAGATCTATGAAAACAAAAGTTACAGGGCTGATCAATGTTGAAAGGAGGTCCAAATTCCATAAAAAAGAAGGTACCTTGGACTTGGGTGCCCACTCTAGTGTCCTCGACTGTTCCACTTCAAAACCCCAAAAATAGGTATTTTGTGATTTGGTATTTTATTCCTGTCTGCAATAGCTTTTTGTCTTTCATCAATTTGTTGCTGTATTTGTATAATTAGGGTTTTAATGGTTAATTGGACATAAGAGAAGGAAAATTGATAATTAAATTCCCTAATCCAAGTTTCCGTACATCTGCAAGTGACCTAGGGTATGATAGTGCTCGCCACTCGACCCTAGATCCTTCAATGTATAGAGGAGAGGCAAACTTAAACATCTAAAATCTAGAGCATTGACAAATCCAATTTTCCCCTAAACATGTTCATTCCATTTGGTCATGGCAAAAATATTTCAAAAGTTACAAAAAGCATCATTTGTGTTCAATGAAAAGTTGTTAGCGAGCATAAATTTTGTTTCGTACATCATGGTGCCAAACGGATAGTGCCAACACATTTGTGTGGGTAAGTTAATGATAGGGGAGGCCTTAGTTCATTCCACATGTCTCCCGATCTTTCCAAGCTACACTATTTCAACAAAGTCTCTTAAGAGACCTAAGTGCAAAAAACTACCAAACTATGGCAGACTGATACTCAAAATATGTGGTACCTACAACTATTCTGTCTAAACCTACAACTACATGTAGAGTCCCTCCAAAATAACCTATCTTAGTCTTTATTATCTCCAAACCATTTGACCATGGCAACGATGTATGAAATGTTGTAAAAAGCATCATTAACATTCAACAAAAACTTGCTAGGAGCCATATTTTGTATTCTTTGTGTCATGGGGCTAAACCAAATACTCCAACACATCTGGGTGGGTAGGTAAACACTAGGGGAGGCCTTGGTTCATTCCCCAAGTCTTCCAGGCTACATTGCACTAGGAGACTCTGATGAGCCCAAAGAGCAAAAAGTTGAAAAAATTTCACTTGCCTTTTCTCTCGATCTATGACACCTATGAATGTTCTATCTAGACCTATAGGTGGATGTCAGGTCCCTCTATAGTACCATGTCTCAATTTTGGTCAACTCCATACCATTTGACCATGCCAATAATGTATGCATTCTTGAAAAATGCATCATTTGAGAGTAGTGAAAAGGTGCCAAGAGGCATATTTTTTTCATCCCACCTTGTGGGTCTGAAATGACTATGCCAACATTTTGGGGTGGGTAGGTGGATGCTACTAGAGGCCTCACTTCATTTCCCAAGTCTCCTAATCTTTCCAGGCTACATTGCACCAGGAGTCTTTGAAGAGCCCAAAGAGTAAAAAGTTGAAAAACTTTTGCCTACCTTTTCTCTCGATCTATGGCACCTACAAATATTCTGTCTGGACCTACAAGTGGATGTTGGGTCCCTCTATAGGACCTTGTCTCATTTTTGGTCAACTCTAGACTGTTTGACTATGCCAGTTCAATGTATTCATTCTTACAAAATGCGTCAATTGAGAACAATGAACAATAGGCATATTTTCTTCTTCCCACCTCATGGGGATGAACCGACTATACCAACAATTGAGGTGGGTGGGTAGATGCTACTAGAGACCTTGGTTCATTTCCCAGGTCTCCTGATCTTTCTAGGCTACATTGCACCAGGAGTCTCTAAAGAGACCAAAGAGAAAAAAGTTGAAAAACCTCTGTCTACCTTTTCTCTCGATCTATGGCACCTACGAATGTTCTTTCTAGACTTGTAGGTGGATGTCGGGTCCCTCTATAGTACCCTATCTCAGTTTTGGTCAACTCTAGTCGATCATGCCAACAACGTATGTATTCTTGCAAAATGCGTCATTTGAGAGTAGTGAAAAAGTGCCAACAGACATATTTTCTTCTTCCCACCTTGTGGGGCCAAATTGATAGCACCAACATATTAGGGTGGGCAGGTTGATGCTATTGGAGGCCTTAGTTTTTTTCCTAGGTCTCCTGATCTTTCAAAGCTACATTGCACCAATAGTCCCTAAAGAGCCCAAAGAGAAAAAAGTTGAAAAAATTTTGCTCTTCTTTTCTCTCAATCTCTGGCACCTATGAATGTTTTGTCTAGACATATAGGTGGATGTTGGGTTCCTCTATGGTACCTCAAAATATGGGAATTTTGTCAGATGTTGTAGTTGCAACTACCCTATGAGACATGTATTGAAAGTGTGGAAGCATAGACAAGGCATATGAAGTATTTGACATGATGCCTCAAAGACATGTTGTCTCATGGAATGCAATGATTGTAAGATATGCACAAAGTGGATTTGTTGATGAGGCTTTAAAAACTTTCAAGAAAATGCAATTGGTAGGTGTAAAGCCAAATTCCACAACCTTTGCCAGCATCCTCCTTGCCTATGCCCAAATGGGATCTTCAGAACAGGGTATGGACATCCATCAAAGCATAAAAGATATGGGAATTTTGATAGATTTTGTAGTTGCAACTACTCTAGGAGACATGTATGCAAAGTGTGGAAGCACAGACAAGGAACATGAACTATTTGACATGATGCCTCAACAAAATGTGTTCTCATGGAATGTAATGATTACAAGATATGCACAAAATGGATTTTTTCAAAAAGGCTTTATAAACTTTCAAGAAAATGCAATTGGCACGTGTAAAAACAAATTCCATAACCTTTACAAACATCCTCCTTGCCTATGCCAAAATGGGATCTTCAGAACATGGTATGGACAACCATCAAAGCATAAAGGATGTAGGAATTTTTTGTGATGTATTTGCAACTACCCTAGGAGACATGTATGCAAAGTGTGGAAGCATAGACAAGGCACATGAAGTATTTGACATGATGCCTCAAAGAAATGTTATCTAATGGAATGCAATGATTTCAAGATATGCACAAAATAGATTTTTTGGAAAGGCCTTTGAAACTTTCAAGAATATGCAATTAGCATGTGTAAAACAAAATTCCATAACCCTTGCAAGCATCCTCCTTACCTATGCCAAAATGGGATCTTTAGAATAGGGTATGGACAACCATCAAAGCATAAAGGATATAGGAATTTTAAATGAGATGTTGTATTTGCGGTTGCCCTTGTAGATATGTATGCAAAGTGTGGAAGCAAAGAAAAGGAATGTGAACAGTTTGACATGGGACCTCATTAGGCAAGGCATTTGTTAGCAAAAAATAATAGACAATGAAAGAGTGCATTTGCTCCATATGGTAAACCTAGATTGATGAGATGAAGAAAAAATAATAATGATGATGAAGGTCCAAGAAGATTGAAGAAGTGGATACATCAAATTTATGAAGTTACAAAATTGCAACAAATTTGACAACATTGCAACAATTTGACAAGATTACAAATATGAATTATCTATTACTAAAATGGATATATTTTGATGATTTATAATTTGAAATGATATATTTTTGAGGAATTTGAGGCTTACCATGTTGGATTATAGATTTGTGAGGCTAGAGCAAGTGAAATTTATGATGTTGTAGCTCTATGGGAATTTTGTCAAATGTTGTAGTTGCAACTACCCTATGAGACATGTATGCAAAGTGTGGAAGCATATACAAGGTATGTGAACTATTTGAGATGATGCCTCAAATAAATGTTGTCTCATGGAACACAATGATTGCAAGACATGCACAATTTGTTTTTGATAAGGCTTTAGAAACTTTCAAGAAAATACAATTGGTGGGTATAAAGACAAATTCCACAACCTTAACCAACATCCTCCTTGTCTATGCCCAAATGGGATCTTCAGAACATGGTATTGACATCCATCAAAGCATAAAGGATATGGAAATTTTGTCAGATGTTGTAGTTGCAACTTCCCTATGAGACATGTATGTAAAGTGTGGAAGCATAGCCAAGGCATGTGAACTGTTTGACATGATGCCTCAAAGAAATGTTGTCTCATGGAATGCAATGATTACAAGATATGCACAAAATGTTATTTTGATAAGGCTTTAGAAACTTTCAAGAAAATGCAATTGGTGGGTGTAAAGCCAAATTCTACAACTTTAGCCAGCATCCTCCTTGTCTATGCCCAAATGGGATCTTGAGAACATGGTATGGACATCCATCAAAGCATAAAGGATATGGGAATTTTGTCAGATGTAGTTGTAACTACCCTATGAGACATGTATGCAAAGTGTGGAAGCATAGACAAGGCATGTGAACTATTTGACATGATGCCTCAAAGAAATGTTGTCTCATGGAATGCAATAATTACAAGATATGTAAAAAATATTTTTTTGATAAGGCTTTAGAAAATTTCAAGAAAATGCAATTGGCAGGTGTAAAGCCAAATTCCAACACCTTAGCCAACATCCTCCTTGTCTATGCCCAAATGGGATCTTCAGAACATGGTATGAACATCCATCAAAGCATAAAGGATATGGGAATTTTGTTAGATGTTGTAGTTGCAACTTCCCTATGAGACATGTATGCAAAGTGTGGAAGCATAGACAATGCATGTGAACTGTTTGACATGATGCCTCAAAGAAATGTTGTCTCATGGAATGCAATGATTGCAAGATATGCACAAAATGTTATTTTGATAAGGATTTAGAAACTTTCAAGCAAATACAATTGGCGGGTGCAAAGCCAAATTCCACAACCGTAGCCAACATCCTCCTTGTCTATGCCCAAATGGGATCTTCAAAATAGGGTATGGACATCCACCAAAGCATAAAGGATATGGTAATTTAATTAGATGTTGTAGTTGCAACTACCCTATGAGACATGTATACAAAGTGTTGAAGCATAGACAAGGCATGTGAACTGTTTGACATGATGACTCAAAGAAATGTTGTCTCATGGAATGCAATGATTGCAAAATTTGCACAAAATGGATTTTTTGACAAGGCTTTAGAAACTTTCAAGAAAATGTAATTGGTGTCGAACACACCAAGATACAGAGAGGGTGGGTGAATCAATATCTAAACAAACTTCAACTTCTCCAGAGAATATTAAAACTTAAGCATTACAACATTAACATAAGCATGAAAGATTAACATAATTCACATCAACAGATACCACCAGATATACGTGGAAAACCCAAGAAGGGAAAAACCATGGTGAGGATTAACTCACAATATATGAAGCTCAAAATTACAACTTTGTTTTAGGGCTACAACCCAAGGAAGCTACTACTCCTTGATGACTTTGTTTTAGGGATTCAACCCAAGGAAGCTACTACTCCCTAAAAAAATTGCTTTAGGGTCACTCCCAAGGAAGCTACAACTCCCTATAGACTTTGTTTTAGGGCTACAACCCAAGGAAGAAACTACTCCCTGATCTGCGAACAAACTCAGAAAAGATTACAGTATGACAGTCCTTCTACTGCCTAAAAAGTGACATTGAAATACACACCTTTGATGACTACAATTATGCTTCTTCTAAAAGTTGGATCAATTAGGCACACTCTTCACTTCCTTCCTATCATATAAATGTCTTCAAGATGAATTAGGATAGCTTCTAACACATCTACTCTTTCTCCTTTAGTCGCACATTATAATGCAGTCATTTTGCTCCTTTTCTTGCTTGTGAATGTTATCAATCACTCTGCAATCACACTTCACATAACTCAATTTGATATAAAATTTATACATGATATTACATTGATTACATTGCTTGTCGAATAGAGACAACATGAAAAATACATTTACAAGTTGGCTAGACTACAAACAATATGAAATGTGTAGAGGACAAGTCCCAAACAAGACTACATGCTACACCAGCAAAAGACCCATGCCTTGTAGATATCACACTTTCTTAACCAAGTCCAAAACATCCTTCTCAACAACAAATATCAAGGAATTACATCCACACATTCTACTCATTTGAAAATAGGACATCCTTAAGCAAAGACATATGAAACTTGAAGCATAACAGCCAGAACAACTTGAAAACCTTGTGCGGTATTAGAATCGAGAAAGATCTTCATGAAACTATTATAGAAGAGTCTACAAGACCCATACAACATCTCTAAACACTCCTTTACCTCCGCACATCAAATATTTTGTGTCATACATCTTCAACCATAAACTTTGAGAATAACAAGTCATCTGGAACACATTGCAACATACTGTCATTGAAAAAATGAGATTGTGGATCACCAAGAAACTTGAAAATGCAATGGAGTATGTAATTCACATCCATAAACACGTCCACAAAACTACAAAGGCAAAAACTCACATTCGGAGGAACGCAAAACATTTCAATAGGCCATCAACACCACCTTCTTTGCCAGAACACATGCTGACAGTCTATCATGTATAACTTTCATAGTGAAGGACAAATGATTTGAAACTTTGGAATTATCATCTTCACAACACCCTGAACATAGTTCTAGAATTGCATAGCCATAACTGCAAATGTGGAGGAATACGGAGCATTCCATTACCCTACTAAGAACACCTTCATAGAAACAACACTGTTTTCACACTATCAAATGTAAAACACTCTTCTGGTAATCTAATCATCTTAGTGCTTCTAATTCCCATATTAATGTATCATCTTGATGCTTCTAATTCCCATCTTAATATGTCTTCTTGATGCTTCTAATTCCCATCTTAATATAACTTCATACTCAACTTTGCATTGATCAAGGCATGACATCCAACCATGAACTTCAGTAACCTTATGACATTCAACCATGAACTGTATCTTCTTTGCTAGATAGGACATGACATCCAACCATGAACTATTTCTTCTCTACTAGATAGGACATGACATCCAACCATGAACTATTTCTTCTCTACTAGATAGGACATGACACCCAACCATGAACACCATCACACATCCATGATAGTGTTGACATCAATGACAACCTTGTGACAATGTTGACATCAATGACAACCTTAGGAACCATATGTGTAACAATCTCCTCCTTTGGCATTGATGGAAACACATATGTGCAAATTTCTCCCCCTTTGACATCAAGGACAAAGGGAGACTCCTTCTCTCCTTCTCTCTTAGGGCATAACTTCTTGTAACAAACAAACTCCGCCTATCATCAGCAACCACTACTTACTCCCCTTGAGAGGTAGCCGCCATCAGTCTAGGAAAAAGATATAATATGAACTCCCCCTAGATAGATGGACCACTATACATCTAGCAAGAAGAAGGGGCAATTATACCTAGCTTCTATCAGAGATCCTCAAAAATGTCCTTTGCAAGAGCCTTTGCAAAAATATCTACAATCTGATCCTTTGTTGGAACATATTCCAACTTCACTTCCTTATCTGCAACCTTCTCTCTTAAAAAGTGATACCTGATTGTTATATGCTTGGTTCTAGAATGCATCACTAGATTCTTGGAAATATTGATAGCACTTGTATTGTCACACAAAATAGGAATAGGTTCATTATACAATACCTTGATATCCTTTAGGGTTTGCGTCATCCACAACACTTGTGTGCAACAAGATGCTGGTGTAATATACTCTTCCTCTATAGTTGATAAGGACATTGATTCTTGCTTCTTGCTCTGCCATGAAACCAATCTTCTTTCTAAAAACAAAGCACCACCAATTGTACTCCTTCTATCATCAACACAACCATCCCAATCAGCATTAGTGTAGGTACTCAAATCAAAGTCATTACCTTTTGATTACCATAAGCCATAATCTAGAGTTCCTTTCAAGTATCTAAATATCCTTTTCACTACCTTCTCATGTGTTTTCTTGGGATTGTATTGATATCTAGAAACCATAAATATTACATGCATAATATCAGGTCTAGAAGCAATTAGGTACAACAATTCTCCAATCATAGATCTATAGGAAGTTTGATCTACCTCCGGAGACTCATCATCCTTGCTCAAATGACATCCAGTGACCATGGGAGTACTCACTAGTTTTGAATCCTCCATACCAAACTTCTTCAACAACTCTTTGACATACTTAGCTTGAGAAATAAAGATACCATCATCTAGTTGAGTAATTTGAAGTCCAAGGAAGAAAGACATCTCACCAATCATAGGCATCTTAAACTCTTTTTGCATCTCCTCTGCAAACTTCTTATACATATCATCTCCACCAAAGATGATGTCATCAACATATACTGTAACTATTAATACCATGTCTCCTTCTTCCTTGATGTAAAGATTGCTATATGTAGTACCTTTCTTGAAGCCTTGCTAAAGTAAGCACTTATCCAACCTAGCATACCAAGCTCTAGGTGATTTCTTGAGACCATACAAAGTTTTCTTGAGTCCGCACACCATGTCCAAACCTTTTGATATCTGAAAACCATCTGGTTTATTAATTTAAACCTCTTCCTCTAGATCATCATTCAAGAATGATGACTTAACATCCATCTAATATACTTTGAAGCTCTTGTGAGCAACAAGGGAAAGAAACATTATGGTTGCCTCCATACTGGTTACTAAAGAAAAAGTATCCTCAAAACCAATGCCTTCAACTTGAGAGTAGCCCTTACATACCAACCTTGCTTTGTTCCTTACAACTTCACCTTCTTCATTTATCTTGTTCTGGAACACCCACTTTGTTGCTATGACATTTTTGTTGCCTAGTTTAGGAACCAATTCCCATGTTTAATTTTTCTCTATCTGATCTAGTTCTTCTTCCATTTCTTTTATCCATCCATCATCTTTGCTAGCATCAGCAAAGGTTTTGGGCTCTCCTTTTGATAACAAACACAAGTTTACTTGCTCATGTGTCTTAGAAAACCTTTTCTTTGTCTGTACACCTTCATTCTTATCTCCAATGATCTAATCTTCTGAGTGATTCTTCTGAACATACTTTGCTGGGGTCTTTGGCATTTGCTGTGGTTCTTGTTCCCTTTCTTCTTTCACTTCTTCTTCTTCATCTTCAACGCATGGAAAGATATCATATCTAAAGTCCTCTGAATCTTGTGAGATCTAATACAAGTATTCATCTACTTTGACATTTATGCTTTCAATCATCTTCCCTAGTCTTTTGTTATAGCATCTATAGGCCTTGCTTTTGGTTGAATAACCAAGAATTATTCCTTCATCACTTCTTGAATCAAAATTTCCTAGGTCTTCTTCATCTCTTTTGATATAACATTTGCTACCAAAGATCTTGAAGTATCTGATAATGGGCGGTCTTACATACCATAGCTCATAAGGGGTTTTAGTGCTATTGACCCTTAGTTGCACCTTGTTAATTAGATAAACAACAGTGTGAACTGCTTCCTTCTATACATATCAGGCAAATCTACATATTTCAACATTGCCCTTGACATCTCTTGCACAGTCCTATTCTTTCTTTCTGCCACCCCATTTTACCGAGGGGTCTTGGGAGTTGATAGATGTCTCCTAATACCATGATCTTCATAAAACCTTCCAAATTCATTTGAAGTAAACTCACCTCCTCTATTAGACCTTAAACATTTGATCTTAGTATCCATTTCATTTTCAACCATAGCTTTGAACACCTTAAATTTATCAAGGGCATCTAATTTTTCTCCTAAGAAAGTAACCCAAGTCATTCTAAAATAATCATCAATGAGAAACATAAAATATCTCTCACCTTGTTGACTTTTTACTCTTGTAGGGCCACATAGATCAATGTGAATCAGCTCCAATGGTGTTGAAGAAGAATACTCCTTGATTTTGAAACTTGTCTTTGCCTGCTTTCCCATTTGACATTCCTTGCATACTGTGTTTAGAGGCTTGATAATGTTGGGCATGTCTCTAATTGCATGAGTAGAGTTGATCCTTACTATATTATCAAAATTATTGTGTCCCATTCTTTTGTGCCAAAGCCAAAAGTCACTGGATTGTGCCAACAAACATGTTCTTCCATTTACCTCCTTTAGATGATAGATATTAACATATGATTTGATACCTTCTGCAACTAGTTTTCTGGACCCTGTCTTCCTGATTTCATAACCTTTGGCATGAAAGGTGAGGTTTTAACCTTTGCTGTACATATGACTGACACTGAGAAGATTGTGCTTTAGTCCTTTGACATAGAGGACATCCTTAGTCCTATTCTTCCCATAAATAGTTATAGTACCCTTTCCACAAATTTGTGCTAACTCATCACCACCAAACTTGACAGCTCCAATATCCCACTTCTCAAGGTTGATAAACTTCTCCTTATCACCAATCATATGATTTGAGAAACCACTATCAATTAACCAAGCCTTGGCTTCTTCTCTTGCATGAAAGGTCATCCATACAACCATTGATCTATCATTTTTTTGATCTGTTTGCAAGGCATAAATCTTCTCACATTTTCCAACATCATCTCTTTTGTCACCAACACTTAAGGCCATGGAAAGTGTTTCATCATTTGAATCATCATAATCCTCATCTTCTGAAGAAGAACTACTCTCTATGGAATACAGACTTCTTTTGAACTTGTCTCTCTTGTTGCTACCACTTGATTCTATAAAAGGACATTTAGAAGCAAAGTGACCAACCTTTCCACAATTAAAACATTTGAAAGGTAACTTACCTTTGTATTTACTAGTGCCTTTCTTCAGTCTTCTCACAAATTTTGCTTCAACTTCATTAGGGCTTTCATATTCATCAACAATTTCATCCTTTGTCTTCATACTAAATTTAAAATCCACTTCTTTCTTTATAGCATCACTGCCAAATTCTCTCATTTCAAAAGCAGTAAGGGTACCAAAAAATTTGTCTACAATGTATGTATCCAAGTCCGCATTATCCTCAATAGTAGATACCTTATGGCTGTAAGATTTGGGGAGAGATCTCATAACCTTCTTCACAATTTTATCCTCTTCCACTTTACCACCAAGACCTATGATGCCATTGACCACTTCATTCACTTAGAGCATATATCTAGCAATGTCTTCATCCTCTATCATCTTTAAGGTCTGAAATTTGCTTTTGAAAATTTGCATCTTTGCTTGCTTTACTTTCTTATCCACTTCATAAATGGTTTGAAGTTTATTCCAAACTTCTTGAGTAGAACTGCAACTCATTACCTTTGAAAATTTTGAATCTGCTAACTCACTCATGATAGAAAACTTTCCCTTGGCATTGTTATCATACTTCTTAACTTCATCTGGGTCTGTAGGAATAGCAGTAGGAACAGTGCAACCAATCTTGACAGATTCCTAAACACTGCACCCAAGAGAATTGATATAGGCTTCCGTCCTTAGCTTCCAAAAACCATAATTTGTTCCATCAAACCTATGTATCTTGTTGAATCTATTATGTGCCATCTTGGACCTTCCTCAAGTGGTTAAGCTTCCTTTAGAGGAACTTGGCTTTGATACCAATTGTTGAACACACTAGGATACTAAGAGAGGTAAGTGAATCAATATCTAAAGAAACTTCAACATCTTTGAAGTAGATTAAAACTTAAGCATTACAACATTAACATAAGCACAGAAGATTAACATAATGCACAACAACAAATAACACCAGATATACATGAAAAAACCCAAGAAGGGAAAAACTAGGGTGAGGATTAACTCATAATATATGAAGCTTAAAATTACAACTTTGTTTTACGGCTACAACCCAAGGAAGCTACTACTCCCTGCTAACTTTGTTTAAGGGCTTCAACCCAAGGAATCTACTACTCCCTAAAAATTTTGATTTAGGGTCACTTCCAAGGAACCTACAACTCCCTGCAAACTTTGTTTTAGGACTACAACCCAAGGAAGCAACTACTCCCTAATCTGAGAACAAAATTAGGAAATAATATCGTATGATAGTCCTTTTACTACCTAAAAACTGACATTGAAGTACACACCTTTAATGATTGCAATTCTACTTCTAAAAGTTAAATCAATTAGGTACACTCTTCACTTCCTTCTTGTCACATAAATGTCTTCAAGATGAATCAGGATAGCTTCTAACACATCTTCTCTTTCTCCTTCAGTTGTACATCATAATGCAGTCATTCTACTCCTTTTCTTGCTTGCGAACCTTATTAATCACTTTGCAATCACACATCAACTAACTCAATTTGATTTACAATTTATACACAATATTACATTGATTACATTACTTGTCAGCTAGAGACAACATGAAAAATACATTTACAAGTTGGCTAGACTACAAACAATATGAAATGTGTAGAGGACAAGTCCTAAACAAGACTACATGCTACACCAGTAGAAGACCCATGCCTTGCGGACATCAACACTTTCTTAACCAGGTTCAAAACATCCTTATTAGCAAAAAATACAAAGAAATTACATCTGTACACTCTGCTCATTTGAAAATAGAACAACCTTAAGCAGAGACATATGAAACTTGAAGCATAATGACCACAACAACTTGAAAACCTTGTGCGGTGTTGGAAAAGAGAAATATCTTCATGACTTATAGATGAGTCTATAGGAATCATACAACATCTCCAAACACTCCTTTACCTTTGCACATCAAATATTTTGTGCCATACATCTTCAACCATAAACTCTGAGAATAACAAGTCATCCAAAACACACTGCAACATACTGCCATTGAAAAAATGAGCTTATGGATCACCAAGAAACTTGAAACTGCAAGGGACCATGTAATGTACATCCATAAACATGTCCACAAAATTGCAAAGGCAAATATTCACATCCAGAGGAATGTAGAACATTCCAAGAGGCCATCAAAACCACCTTACTCTACGAAAACACATGACAATACTCTATCATGCATAACTTTCAAAACATAAGGACAAATGATTAAAAAAATTGGAATTATCACCTTCATAGTACCCTTAACATAGTTCCAAAACTGTATAGCCATAACTACAAATGTGTAGGAATGCAGAGCATTGCATTACCCTACTAAGAACACCTTCATAGAAACAACACTGTCTTCACACTGTCAACTGCAAAACACTCTTGTAGTAATCTAATCATCTTAGTGCTTCTAATTCCCATATTAATGTATCATCTTGATGTTTCTAATTCCCATCTTAATATGTCTTCTTGACACTTCTAATTCCCATCTTAATATAACTTCATACTCAACTCTAAATTGATCAAGGCATGACATCCAACCATGAACTTCAGTAACCTTATGACATTCAACCATGAATTGTATCTTCTCTACTGTATAGGAAATGACATGCAACCATGAACTATTTCTTCTCTACTGGATAGGAAATGACATGTAACCATGAACTATTTCTTCTCTACTAGGACATGACATCCAATCATGAAATGTTTCTTCTTTGTTGGATAGGACATGACATCCAACCATGAATTGTATTTTTTCTACTGGATAGGACATGACATCCAACTATGAACACCATCACACATCCATGATAGTATTGACATCAATGACAACCTTGTTATAGTGTTGACATCAATGACAACCTTAGGAACCATATATATAGTAATTGGCATGTGTAAAGCTAAATTCCACAACCCTAGCCAACATCCTCCTTGCTTATGCTAAAACGGGATCTTTAGAATAGGGTATGGACATCCATCAAAGCATAAAGGATATGGGAATTTCATTAGATGTTGTAGTTGCAACTACCCTATGAGACATGTATGCAGTGTGGAAGCATAGACAAGGCACATGTATTGTTTAACATGATGCCTCAAAGAAATGTTGTCTCATGGAATGCAATGATTGCAAGATATGCAGAAAATGGTTTTTTTGATAAGGATTTAGAAACTTTCAAGAAAATACAATTAGCAGGTGTAAAGCTAAATTATGTAATCTTATACAACATCCTCCTTATCTATGCCCAAATGGGATCATTAGAATAGGGTATGGACATCCATCAAAGCATAAAGGATATGGCAATTTCATTAGATGTTGTAGTTGCAACTGCCCTATGAGACATGTATGCAAAGTGTGGAAGCATAGAAAAGGCACATGAACTGTTTGACATGATGCCTTAAAGAAATGTTGTCTCATGGAACGCAATGATTGCAAGATATGCACAAAATGGATTTTTTGATAAGGCTTTAGAAACTTTCAAGAAAATGAAATTGGTGGGTGTAAAGCCAAATTCCACAACCTTCGCCAACATCCTCCTTACCTATGCCAAAATGGGATATTTGGAACACGGTATGGACATCCATCATATCATAAAGGATATGGGAATTTTGATAGATGTTGTAGTTGCAACTACCCTATGAGACATGTATGCAAAGTGTGGAAGCATATACAAGGCACATGAACTATTTGACATGATGCCTCAAAGAAATGATGTCTCATGAAATGTAATGATTGTAAGATATGCACAAAATGGATTTTTTCAAAAAGACTTTAGAAAATTTCAAGAAAATGCAATTGGCACATGTAAAACAAAATTCCATAACCTTTGCAAGCATCTTCCTTGCCTATGGAAAATGGGATCTTCAAAACAGGGTATGGACAACTATCAAAGCATAAATGATATACGAATTTTGTGAGATGTTGTATTTGTAGCTGCCCTTGTAGACATGTATGTAAAGTGTGGAAGCATAAACAAAGCATGTGAACTATTTGACATGATTCCTCAAAGAAATGCAGTCTCATGGAATGCAATGATTGCAAGATATGCAAAAAATGGATTTTTTGAAAAGGATTTAGAAACTTTCAAGAAAATACAATTGGCATGTGTAAAACCAAATTCTATAACCTTTACAAGTATCCTTCCCACCTGTGCCAAATTAGGATCTTTGGAACATGGTATGGACAACTATTAAAGCATAAAGGATATACAAATTTTGTGAGATGTTGTATTTGCAGTTGCCCTTGTAGACATGTATGCAAAGTGTGGAAGCATAGACAAGGCATGTGAATTATTTTACATGATTCTTCAAAGAAATGCCATCTCATGGAATGCAATGATTGCAAGATATGCATAAAATGGATTTTTTGATAACGCTTTAAAGAAAATTTCAAGAAAATGCAATTGGTGGGTGTCAAGCCAAATTCCACAACCTTATGCAACACCCTCCTTACTTATGCCAAAATGGGATCTTTGGAATATAGTTTGGACAACCATGAAAGCATAAAGGATATACAAATTTTGTCACATGTTGTATTTGTAGTTGCCCTATGAGACATGTATGCAAAGTGTGGAAGCATAGACAAGGCGCGTGAACTGTTTGACATGATGCCTCACAGAAATGCAGTCTCATGGAATGCAATGATTGCAAGATATACACAAAATGTATTTTGCAAGGATACTGTCAAAATATTTAAATTAATCAAACCATACTTGACACATATTTTGAACTATAATTAAACATAATATCATTTCATGGAAACATTGAAGAACACGTACACAATATCAAAACTTTTAAGCATGATACAATATCTATCCTGTAACCATAATTGATTATCATATTATATTTAATGTAAAATGTCATATGCATAATGTCATGAAAATAACATATAGTATATATAAAACCATATACACATGTACCAACAAAGCCATATAGACATATACAAATATATACATCGGTAAAATACAAAAGTATGTATATAAAACCATATAGGAATACAAAAAATGTCTCGAAATCAAATTTCCTATGAAATTCTATCAAATAATCGACAACCCTTGCTTGGTCGTGAAGATGTAAAGTTAATCGGTGACTCATCCTCTCTCTCCTATCAACTAGACCTCCTCGATAGAGGTTTTTGAAGCTCCACCTATTAATACAATCAAACAATATCCACATTAATACAAAAAACATGAAATATATAACATGGAATATGTAATCAATCACTTACTGCTAGCTAGTGATCCCTCTCAATCATTTTTTGTCTCTATTCATTTGTAGCTGGATAGGGTGGAATTGCAATCTCCTGTGAGAAGCATGAAGAAGAAAAATTGAGTAAACATGAATATCATTTAGGTACATTAAATGACATTAGATAAAACAAGTAATACAAAATGACATTTACATTTTACTTGCTCATACCTCAGTTAAAGGATCTACAGACAAAATAGCTGTAGAAATTCCCACCTCTGCTAAGTGACAAAGATGAGGAGGCTCATCTCCATATTCAACATCTGAAAATAGAGTTCAAGGTTATTTGGCCAAAATAGATACACATTATTTAAATGCATAATGATTACAAATGGTAAAATTTACCGCAGTGAAAGTGCTTTTGCATGGAGGGGACCAAGGAAATCATGGTGGTGGTGGTGAAGCTTCTTGTTCATCATCAAATTGTCACTAAATAAGATTACCATTGATATATACTACATTTATGATCTTGTGATAAATTACATACCTATTGGCTGGACCTCCTCTCATAACCTTGCACTGGATGACTAACAGAAGTAGGATAAATACTTTGACCCTGGAATTTCATAGTGCAAACAATTACATACATTAATTTTGAATTATAATATAGATACTCATATAATTAATTAGAAATTTCACATACAAATATATTAAATCAAGCTGAACCTTGTAAAAAATTACTTGGGAGCCAATACCAAATATTTCTTGCAAGATGACATTTGTGAGGGCAATACCATCCAATATGGATGTGTCCATTACTAGCTGCTACACCTATATCACAACATCCTAACACTCTACAACATCATCTAGATTGCCTACATGGTGAGAGTCCTGGGTCCCATAATCACACAAATTCCCACATGAAATGCAAAGATTTTAGAACCCACAATGCCTAATGTTCTCACCCTCATCAGCCTAGGTAAGATCATCACCATGCTACACTAGAGATTGGGTGAGAGAACTCAATGAATGCAATGTCTCCACCTCAACACTCTCCTTCAAAGTTGAAGGGAGTGAGATATGTGTTGGCCTCATGAGGGGTATAGGTAAGTGGTTTTGGTCTCGATTTGCCCCTATCTATCTTGGGCAGAGCCACCACCTCTACCCTGAAACTCCTGAATGTCAAAGTAATTAGGAATCTGGTTGAGGACAAACTCACAATAGAGTTTCCTCAAGAAATATTGTGGCACCTCATTGTTATTACAAGGATGCTCATAAAAGACCATGTACCATCTATCCCAAAAGTTTTGGGATATACCATTGTGTACACACCAATGAATCAAGAACCATTTGCAACTGTCTTCTAGTGTTTGGCTAGGTTTAGGATTGATAAAATGTACACATAATTAAGATTTTGTAATTTTTTGTCCTTAACTTGTTTGTAAGATAATTTTTCAGCATAGTACTATTGACTCCTCTCCCTATAGTTATTCCATTCGGTGATTTGGTTTCTCACCGATTTAATATGAGAAATAACAACCTCTAATGACTTGGCAAGGGTTTTCATGCAATCGATGCATGCATTTGGAGTATTTAGTGTTTCAATTAGGGTTTTAAGTTATTTTTTGTTTTCTTCAATTCACCCTAAATAGTTTTCTTGTCTATCTCTTTGATGGTGAGGACGTGAATGTGTGGGGTTTTGAGGGTTCTCCTTAGTTTGAGGGGGGTTGTTTGAGCCTCCTTTGCTGGATTAGGGTTTTGTGGTACCTCATTAGATGAAAATTCAAGATAAAAATGAAATCAAAACATTGCAAAACTCACAATTTCTTCTCAAATTCACAAAAAACTAACAAACCCTACCTTGTTCAGCTACTACACTCTCTACATCTCATGTAGGACATCCTCAAGAGTGGAATTGGCTAGGTGGCATTGTGAATTTGTTGATTCCCCTTTGAAATTGTTGATTCCCCTTTGTTATAACATGCTCATGGAATAGCAGAGGTGAAACCTGCAGCCAAATTTTGCAAATGAGATTACGGGTTTCACTTTTTCATCTTTTATTTGTATTGTTGCATAACCTAAAATGCGAGTGTGTTATAATGCACTCACATTTTAGGCTCGTTAATATTGAGCCATAACATGAGCACATTATACTGTGAGCACATTATACCATGAGTGTGTTATAACGTGAGCATGTTATAGTGTGAGCACGTTATAATGTGAGCATGTTATAATGTGAGCACATTATAATGCAGTTGTGTTATGGCTCCTATGGGACCAAAAAGTGGTTTTGGCCAATTTTTGGTCCCCATCTTTGTGCATTTATTGATGGCGAAACCTTAGCTAGTATTACATTTAGTTGTTTTTAGATCTTTGTCACGATGAAGGACTATTAAATTTGATTTTAAATTTCTATAACTTATCATACATGTCATATTTGTTTAAATTAGAAACCAAGAACATTCATGCATTCATCTCCTCTTTAAAATTATAAAGCAATAGCATAAACAAAACTATGTAGCTTCATTTGACACTTATGCATCTTCATTTAAAGAAAATCTCTCTAAATCATTCTAAAACAATCACTTACTACTAGCTAGTGATCCCTCTCGATCATTTTTTGTCTCTCTTTATTTGTAGCTGGATGGGTTGGAGTTGTGACCTCTTGTGAGAAGCATGAAGAAACAAAATTGAGTAAACGTGAATATCATTTATGTACATTAAATGACATGAGATAAAACAAGAAATACAAAATGACATTTATATGTTATTGGCTCGTACCTTAGTCAAAGGATCTGTAGAAAAAAATAGCTGCAATAATTCCCTCCTCCGCTGAGTGATGAAGATGAGGAGTCTCCATATTCAACATCTAAAAATAGAGTTCAAGGTTATTTGACCAAAATAGATACATAACATTATTTAAATGCATAATGATTACAAATGGTAAAATTTACCTTAGTGAAAGTGCTTATGCATGGAGGGGACCAAGGAAATCATGGTGGTGGTGGTGAAGCTCCATGTTCATCATCAAATTGTCTCTAAATAAGATTTCCATTGATATATGTACTATATTTACGATCTTGTGATAAATTACATACCTGTTGACTGGACCTCCTCTCATAACCCTGCACTAGATGGATAACAGATACAGGATAAATACTTTGACCTTGGAATTTCATAGTGCATACAATTACATACATTAATTTTGACTTATAATATAGATACTCATATAATTAATTAGAAATTTCAAATACAAATATTTTAAATCAAGTTGAACCTTGTAAAAAATTACCTGGGAGTCAATACCAAATGTTTCATGCAAGATGACATCTATGAGGGAAATATCATCCAATATGGATGTGTCCATCACTAGCTACTACCCCTGCATCGCAGCATCTTGAAACTCTACAACATCATCTAGATTGCCTACATGGTGAGAGTCTTGGGTCCCATAATTGCATAAATTCCCACATGGACTACAAATATGTGGGGACCGACGATGGCTACTACTCTCACCCTCATTAGCCTGGGTAAGATCATTAATATGATGTGCCAAAGACTAGGTGAGAGAACTCAATGAATGCGGTGTCTCCACCATAACACTCTCCTTCAAAGTCAAAGGGAGTGAGATATGTTTTGGCCTGATGAGGAGTCTAGGTACATAGTTCTGCTCTTGATTTGCTCCTTGTCTATCTTGGGCAAAGCCATCACCTCTACCATGGAACTCCTGAATGTTGAAGTAATTAGGAATTTGGTTGAGGACAAACTCACAATAGAGTTTCCGTAGGAAATATTGTGGCACCTCATTGTTATTACAATGATGCTCATCAATGACCATGTATCATCTATCGCAAAAGTTTTGGTATATACCATTGTGCACACACTAATGAATCAAGAACTATTTACAACTCTCTTCTAGTGTTTGGCTAGTTTTAGGTTTAATAAAATGTTCACATAATTGATATTTCATAATTTTTTTGTCCTTAACTTGTTTGTAAGACAATTTGTCAACATAGTATTTTCGACTCCTCTCCCTATAGTTATTCCATTCAGTGATTTGGTTTGTCACCAATTCAATATGAGAAACAATGACCTCTAATGACTTGGCAAGGGCTCTCCTACGATCGGTGCTTGCATTTGGAGTATTTAATATTTCAATTAGGGTTTCAAGTTGTTTTTTGGTTTCTTCAATTCACCCTAAATAGTTTTCTTATGTGTCTCTTTGATGGTGAGGATGTTAAGGTAGGGGCTTTTTAGGGTTCTCCTCAATTTGAGGGGGGTTGTTTTGAGCCTCCTCTACTAGACTAGGGTTTTGTGGTCCCTCATTGGCTAAAAATTTAAGATAAAAATGCAATTATAACATTACAAAACTAACAATTTCTTTTCAAATTCACAAAAAAACTAGCAAACCCTACCTTGTTTAGCTGCTACACTCTCTACACCTCATGCACAATGTCATTGAGAGAGGGATTGGAGAGGTAGCATGGTGAATTTGTTGATTCCCCTTTGTTATAATGCATTAACAGAATAATGGAGATGAAACCTGTGGCCAAATTTTTCAAATGAGGCTACGGGTTTCATTTTTTCTTGTTTTATTTGCATAACCTAAAATGTGAGTGTGTTATAACGTGCTCGTGTTATGGCTCCTATGGGACCAAAAAATGGTTGTGGCCACTTTTTGGTCCCCCATATTTGTGCATTGACCTAGGAAGTTCTTTATCCAACCCTCCATAACATTGGCCTCATGCTTCTTGGCATCCAGTTTTATAATTTGCTCTTGTGAAACTAGAGCAAGATTGGTTAGAATGTCAACAATTATTTAGCTTGACACCACTAAGCCCTTGATAAAATTCTACAATTGGACAATTTTTCCTTTTAGTTCCCTTTTCTTCTTCTTATCCTTTTGTAGCCTGGATGCGGTTACTTTGACATTCTCCAAGAGCTCATCAATTTCCTACTCCTAGGTAGTGTGACCCAAATTAATAGTGGATATCTTATACTCATCTACACTTATTTCCGCTTTATCTTTTCTAGTAGAAACAGTAGCCAATTTGGCTATCCTAGATCCAGTTGCATTTATTCTTATGGATGACATTATTTAGGCCTTCCTTTTAGGCCTATGAGCTTCCTCCTCTTGAAATACACTGTTAAAGTCAAGTGGAACTAATTGTATAGGTTGGAGGGGTTGTACCTCAAATGTCAACTAGCTGGGAATATCTATAGCTGGTTGTTCCTTTTGTTGATCCTATTCCTAATGATGTTCCACATGTTGATCTTGTTCCTTGTTCTGTTCCATGTGCACATCTTGTTCTTTGTTATGTTCCATGTGCACATCTACATCCCGTTGTTCGAGAACCTCTTGCTATGGAACTTCCTATTGGGCTTGATGTGAAACATCCTGATGTGGAACTTTCTATCATAGAACCTCCTAATCAACTTGATGTTGTGGAGGATCATGTTTCTTATGCATTTCATCTTCTTTATTTATATCTTTTGTAGTTCCTCAAACATCTTCACATATAGTTTTTTCTAGTTGACTTGTTGTAACATCCTATATGTCATCAACTGTATGGACATCCAGTTGACTTTTATTAGTATCTGGTGTATTTTCAACTGCATCTTGTGTATTATCAACTGTAGAGACATTTAGTTGACTTTTATTATCCTATTACACTTGTTCCACATTCAAATCCTGATTTTTTCATATACTTGTACATCAAAAACCTCTATATTTGTATCTTGAGACTGGGTCTCAAAGAGAATAGTATCTTTTTCCACTTCCATTAGTTTTTCAATGTGAACCTTAGGAGCCTCTTTATCAATCAAAAGAATGTCATCAAAAATTGGGTTAGTTCAGGTTACCTCAGGAGATAACAAAGAATGTGAAGTTTGTAAAATTAACCCCATGTCCATGCTTTTGGTCAACTCATCATCTAAGGGATCCACCACTTCTGATAATGGAAATGATGCAATTTTAGTGGTGGTCTACTGTTTCTTTGCCTCAACCATTTCCTATTTTACTTTGATAATTCCTTTAATTTTATCTTCTTGTTGTTGGGAATCTTGACTCTGTTCGATAAGGGTTGATGAAACTATCATTTTCATTTTTCCTTTAGGAAATGAGCCTTTTATTGTCTCTTCAATTGTAGGGATTTGAATAGCAGGTTGTGATCATGTTTTCATTGTTACCACTACATTAGGTGAGCCAATCAAATTTATTGATATGACCTATTTAGGTCTAGTTGTATCTATGGGGATAGTTGCAATTGTCACACCTTCAGTAGTCAACTCTTATTCCATTGATCCTAACCCTCTGGTGTCTACTGCATTAGCTTCTTGTATTCTCCTTTTCTTCACTAGGTAGTCATCAAAATCAAAATCATCTCAGATATTTCATTTTCCATTTTTTCCAAGGTATGGTATGACCACACCCTTATTCTTCATTTCCTAGACGCATTGATTTAACCATGTCCTACTTCCTTCTAAAATATCCTTAGATATTGTATTGATGGAAGTCTCCTTAGGGTATGACCAGTCATGATTAGTTAGGCTTTGTTTGTATATTTTATTAAGATCATAACTTGGATGCAACACCTTTTCATCATCATCCTTGAGCTATGGAGGTACTTCATGTGTACCCAAGGTCCTCATCTAGTTGAGGGTCAGCCTTTGATATTGCCTCCTCCAGACCTCATGATCATCAACACAATCAACCAAATAATCTTCTATATGTTGTTCATGTTGGATCTTCTTGCTGACATACTTCTCCATTCTATTATAAGGATTGTAGATCCTCTTCAAATCAAAAGGTTGCAAGTTTAGTACCTACAACTTGATATCTGATGCTTTTGAACTTTTAAGGGCATTGCATCTGTACCTCCATATATCAATAGGAAACCTGACATTCTTGTGCTTGTTATGGGCTTGAAAAGCCTTATATGATTCTATGATCTAGCGAGAAAACTCCAACAAGATAATCTTATATGTGGGGTATCTGGGCAACATATATGGGATTCTTTTGAATCCTTCCACCCTGATGTAGGTGAAGGTTAGAAATTGTATGAACTAGTTGCCATGTGGATTGAAGGTGCTCTGACTATCTACCATTAGTCTTTTGGCTTTGCCCCCCTCCATTGTCCTAACAAGCCACATGGAGAATGTGTCATTTACTCTTCTATAATTCAACAAGGACTGCTTCATTTCTAATTGTGGGTAATAGTTATAAATAGGGTTCTATCTTGGCTTATTGCCCAATGTGCCCACCTTTTGGAGTACATTGAATTACACTCGCACTGCACATGAGTACACCACATACAAGGTCATGTAGAAAACCCTTATTTTCTTCCAGCTGACCATCTGCTTATGGATGGAGTCACTAATAGCTTGGGCCTAGTGGACTATGCTAGTGCCCTATTTCATAATTTTCATGAGTCCATACATCCATGGCTTGAAGCTGCCATCATCAAGTAATCTAGCTACCTTGCTCAACAAATTGATAATATTCCTGATTTATACCTTGAAGTCGCTGCAGTACAGGGTCTTGGCCATTTTGGATATGACCTTGGGCTTCTTGTCCTCTACTAGCCAAGAAGTGAGAATGGCTTTCCTACATGCATCTTCATTTCTTTTATATTCAGTGGCTAATTTATGATTCCTTCTCAAATTGATGCATTGTGGCTTGTGTAGGGGGATGTTGAATGCACGAGTGATACTCTCTGGAGAAAACTCTATCTAGACTCTACCCTCATGGATTACCTTGTGACTTAGTGGATCATACCTATGAATGCATTGTAGCATGAGGTCCTAGGCCTCCATTGACATGGGGAACCCTACATCTTTGTATAATCTATTTATCACAATGTTCTTAGCCATCAAGATTGCATTAGTTGTTGTGATTCTTTGCTGAACTCATCCTTATCAACGTACCCCAAATTGGTGTCAAAAATGATTCTAAACATCGGCCATATCTCTGATGTGTGACCTACACCTTTAAACTTGTCCTTCATCTCCTTCACATGCTTAGTCATCCTGCTTGTTGACATTTGTGAATGAACACATAATTACTCTAATTGAATTTACCTAGGGTTTATAGTTAATTTACTTCTTAATCAAAATTGATGCTTGAGTTCATTTACCATTAAGAAGAGCATTTTATCATGGTAAAAATATATTCATTTATTTTATCTTTGCTTAAGTGTAACTAATTCAATTTAAATAGATTATAAATTAAGGTTAGGGTTTTAAATGTCACACGTACCTAATTAACGAATACCCTACAAACCTTTATGTAAGTGAAATGCACACCATCACAATGTCCTATTTGCTTGTCATTTTCAATTTACTTCCAATTCACCTTTTACCTACAACTTCACCTCACGCTTTCTCTACTCTATAAATTAGCTCTGCAACTCAATTTTTTGTTTGCTTGATTGTTTTGGTATTGAAATAATGAAATGAATTTTACTTTTAACAAGCAGAATTTGCTAAGTCTAAAAATGTTTAATGCGATCTGTAGTAGGTAATCATTAATGGTGATCAGAGGGAAGATATTTGGTGTATGCTTTAGTGTGCTTTCTTTTTATGTTTAAATTCAAATTCTAATAGTTGTTGAAGTTTCCTTTTCTATATGTGCAGTTGGGAGTGATTTAGTTTCAACCAAATACAAAAAGTTTTAAGGGATGTGAAACATTCGAAGTTAAATATCATGTTTGGTTCAAAGTCTCCACAAAGTGACATCATCATCGAGAGATTTGGCATCATTTGCATACCATATAGTAGGTGTTGATCAAGTTGAATATCGGGTTATGAATTAACAATAACGGTAATAGATGCAAACTGAGAAAGAAGTGAAGCAAATATTTAAGTCTGAAAAAGCTAGGTTCACTTAGAGCATAAACTTTCGTAGTTGCAGGGATTCCCATATGAACTAGAATTTTAGTTTTGTGTAAGTTCAGGTTCATATTGATGTGAATGGTCTGCTAAATTGTTAATAATTGTCCAGTTGCAGGATTATTCCAACCAATAGGAAATTTGTAGGGATTTCTAATTGAATTGGAATGTTAAGTTTAAAGGTGTCATGTTCGATTGAAAGTCATGTTCCTGCTAAGTTAAATTGCATTTAAGATTATCATCGAGTTCGGGGGTAATTTCTCTAAGTTTTTTTAACACTTAAGGATTCCCTTCTAATAGGATCAGTTCAACATTACTTCTTGTAGAGTTTTCAACTCAATGTGGAAATTGTGGACATTTCCAGGTGAAGTTAAACAAAGTTCCAGTTTGGCTCAAAACTCCCGCTTAGGGATAAATTTCTCATTTCAATGAATGTTTAGGAAATTCCAAAGGTAATCCAAGCTAAATTATAATTCTCTATCTATTTATGACCATACTTGGGAGTACGAAGTGCCAGAAATTGCTGCTTCATGATAACTTCATACTTTACCATTACTGCCAGAGCAAGCGCAAAGGAGAAAACACAAGCAAAAAGCAAAAAGAAAGTGGGGTCCTAATATTGCTGGGAGCAAAATGGTGTGTGTTGTGAGACTACACAACACTAGTTTTGAGAGAAAAAATAGGAAATAAATAAATAAATAAGTCATATTTATTTAGTTTTTGGAGGGAGTAATTAACTTAAATAAATAAATAAATATTGGATTTATTTAATTAACATTGGAATATAGGGGATTGATTGGTTAATTAAATAAATTATCTTAATTTATTTAATTAATATTGGAAGAATAGTTAATTTATTACTTGAATAATTAAAAATTACTTCATTAATGCTGGTAGACAAATTGGAATAATTGATTAAATAAATAGGATTTATTTAATTAATTTTGGAGGAATAGTTAGGCGATGAGAGAGCTAACAATAAAAATGGCATGAGATGATTTTGGGTGTCTACATTTTCCCCTTTTTGAAATTATGTTATATAATGTTGTTTTAAAGAAAATAAAATATAGCACTTTCTGAGGATGAAGGAGTAACAAGATGTCGCAGTTAGTTGGGGAAAATGGCATTAATAAGATGGAAGGATGTTGCCACCTTGAGAGGTCAGTCAAGTGAGAACATTTGTGAGCTTCTTAAAAAGAGAAACATGTAGAAAAATGTGATAGAAGAGGAAAAATGAAGAGCAATGAAAGAAGAATAGGAGAAAAAGGCCAAAAAATGAAGATTTTTGTGATGATATGATATGAGATGAGATAGTTATGCCATGTGCTATTTTATTGTGTATGTTTTTTTAAATATGCATGTGATATGTATATGATGTTCTATATATACTTATGTGATGATTATGGATGTTCATACGATGATATTATAGATGCTATGATGCATATGAGTGTTTGATTTGATTTATACAATGGGATGTAAAGATGTGATAATGAAGAATGGATATATGTGATATGATATGATGGATGAATATGTGATGTTTTATGACTAATGATGAGAAGGATTTGATGATGCACAATGTTATGTATTGCTTTATAAAATGCGATAATATTAAGAGTGTGGTTTATTTTGGTGTATGTATAATGTATGGATGGAAGCAATCTTATCATGTGATAATAATGATTATGAAATGTAGAGATGTATGAGTTTGATATGATGATATGTATAGATTAGATGGATAGATGATATAGATGGTATGTGTAAAGCCCATAATTTCATCTCCAAAGTAAATGAAGTAAATAATCCACTTAAATACAACATCACAATATACAAAGTAAAAAGATGTAACTAATCCACTTAATTACAATATCACAAATAAAATGAACAATCTCATAAATGAATCAAAATGTCATTAAATCTTACAAAATCACATGCTCAATATAGGTAAAAAGAACTATAAATAATATACAAAATCCATGGGCATTCATGCCATAATACATCCAATTTCAAGTACAATAATCATGTACAACAAGAATAAATAAATCAATACGCTCATCAATCGCATGATCCAAGTGATCTACGACCTGTGAGCCGAGAGACAGGAACATGGCCCAGGTGCTTTTCCACCCAACCATGAAGTAATTACACTTTCTCGGATCCCTTCATGAAATGAAGGAAATCCAACCCTGCACGAAATGTCTAGCTACCTAGAAATAACTAGAAGGAGGGAACACCTGATGCAAACCTGATGTCTAAATGTGCAATTCTAAATAATGAAAAACAGATTGTCTTACAACAGGATGTGGCAGAGATATATATAGATAATTTTGCTAGACAAAATAAACATCTTTTTCAATGTCAACTTGATTAGATCTATTCCTTTAAAATAGTAACCTGGTTCAATTCCTAAAAAGAGGAAAAGTCATCTTTGAAAATCCACATTCGGCACCCTAGCCCATAAAGTAACCCAATAAATTCCTAGATAAAAACTACTTCTTTCCCCCAAGAAGCAAGAAAATAAATAATAAAATAAAAGAATCAAAGTTCATCAATAAATCATTAAAAATCCCTCTCCCAAAACACCAATCAAGGAAATACACTTTCCAAGCAATAACCCATCTTTTGTTCATACAATTGCATCCATAAGGTTATCAAATTGATATATTCACCAAGTCCATATTTCAATCATAATTCACAATATAAATAGTATTCTAAGTGATTTAAGCAATCTCACTATCAAATCTGTGACAAGAACTATGTTCGTCGATTTATCTATAACCAAATAGTTCACAAGTTAATCAAAAACCTTACTATCACAACTATGACAGGAAGTCCAGAAACAATAAAAAATAGTCTTCCTGTCGCAACTGTGATAGGAACTATTGCAGAAATAAAAAAGAATAGAGAATAGAGTTTAATCAGATTACTATCAGGCTGTGATAATGTTTACAAATATGTTTTGAACAATAAATCAATAACAAAAAGTTTATAGGAAACTAATAGTTTAATCTATGTTTAAGAGTTTGATTTTCACACATAAAAAGGTTGATACTTAATCAAGAACTAATTTTTAATAGCATACAAAAAGATAACAACTATATTATCTATGTCTAACAGAGAATATTTTAACATTATTTGGGGATTTAGCTAATTTATTGATTTCAACAGTTAAAATCTAGATCTGGAAAGAGGCAATTTTGATATCATAAAACCAAAAATACAATGATCAACAAGGATAAGGTTTTAGATAAGCAGGTCAACTCTAAATGCTATGTTGTAGTTTGAGAAGAATGGTGGCATCAACTGATGTAGGATAGGTCAATCAGAATTTTAAAAAGAAGCTAAGTCACTTCCCTATAGTGGGTCGATGCCGAGGATGAGAGAGGTAAACAACAAATAGAGATAAGAAACTAGCACGAGGAACAGACTAAGGTTAGGCAATTTCTAGATGGTCAATTCTGAGTCAAACACCATGATTCTCAAGACTGGCGATAGAAATAAATCCAAGGTGGACGATTTAAAATAGATAGAGGGAAACGCAGGACCAAGTTTGCTACTTAGTGGCTAGGAAGAAGTAGGTTGATATCACAATTTCAGAGGGCCGATTTACTAAGAAAACACAAATAAATAGAGGGGTGATTATGACGGCCAAAGGCAAGATCTAAACCAGAGACAAACATTATTATTTGTAAACATATACAAGGGAAATACCTGGTCTCTCTATGCTAAATGATGAAGGATGATTTGCCTAGTTGCTCCCTACTTCTTTGTTTCCAATCACTACTCTTATTTCCTTCTTGTCACCTTCTGCACCCAGCTTCTTGGTCGCTTGGAGATGATTAAAAATTTACTACTAATCTCCTTCAACGTTTATAGAAAATCAAATCTCTCTCTTTCTGCAAAAATCGTGGATTCTCTCTTCTACTGAATGCTTCTTCTTTTATTCAAAATATACCTTATTTTTGGCGTCCCATTTTAGGTAAAAACACTACCTTTTTAGTTAACTGGAGCTCTTCTTTCATTTGCATGAAAATTGCCAATTTAAAAAGCTCTAATTTTCTATTTTATTTAAAATAATATCTTTTATTTAGCTTACTGTCGCATGCATGACAGTAAGTTGCTTTTTAATTCTTTTTATTTAAATTTCTAATTATAATAACACTATTATTAACATTGTTTAACTATTTTTACTAAAACACAATTATTTTTATAAATCAAGAAGTGAAATAATAAAACTATATATATATATAATAATTTAATAATAATTATTTAAATCTATTTTACATATTGTCTTCCAAACATCTATAGAAAACATTTATTATTATTTATTTAATACATATATAAAATACAACCATATATATTTACTATTTAAAAATACAATACACCAATTAAAATATAATTTGGAAAGACATTTAATTCTTATAATCAAATCATGCATTCAAAAAGGAATTTTCATAACAATTAAAAACACATTAATTTTCTAAATATCAAACCATCGATCACAACTATTATCCACACAATGATGCATAATAAACCATTCAAAATACAACATGAAACTATGTGAGTGTGTGATTGCATCAGGGTTAACCATCCCAAATAGTTCTTGCCAAGTAGCTAGAACACCTCTACCTCAACCATGTTCTCGTCTTTGACGAGTACCTGCATTCACTTGCACTCAAATTGATATCAATAGGTTAGTGTCTTCAAAAACATAGCCGAAGGAAATCATTATAATCACATCGATAATATTTAAAATTTAAATCAATTTTCCAATTTACTCAAATATGACTTCACAATAATTACTTTCACACATGTGAAACTTACTCAAAGCAAAACAATCATGGTAAATGTTTATTAATCTAGCATAATAATATAGTCCATAAAAACAAGATGTGACATCCTTCCCCACTTGGAAGAGATGTCGTCCCGATGTCTTATTACACATCAAAACAATAAGGTATTAATCAACACCAATAAAGTATCAAAGTATCATAAAACAATAACACCAACTCAAAGTATAAAAAATAATAACCAAAAGTCAAAGTATCATAATCCATGCATGAATAAGAAATCTATGCTATATCCTCAAATGAGAAAAAGATCTATCAATATCCTCTACATCCTCTGATGTGGCATGGTCCTTTGAATACTGAACCCATTGGATCTTATATTGTGACACATCTCTGTTACACAACTTAATGTAACACTTCTCCAAAACTCAAGTGGGATCCACCAGCACCACTCCTGGATCCTGAACCTGTAAAGCATGCCAATCAAGAATATGACATGTAAAGATGATAAAGCTTAAGTAAGGACACATGAAAAACATTATGGATTCTAGCAAGTGCAGACGGTAGAGCAAGTCTATAAGCTACAAGATTAATCACTTCCAGAACTTCGAACAGTTCTACAAAATGAGGAGCAAGTTTAGATGCTTTGTCAAACAAAACTGAACTCTTTCAAGGTTTGACCCTCAAAAAGACTTTGTAACCCATTGAGAACTATCTAGGCATTCTATTCCTATCTGCATAGCTCTTTTGACGATCTGAAGTTTGCTTCAACTTCTCCTTGATCAAATTCATCTGATCATCCATTTATCTTAACATTTTAGGACCAATCACTATTCTATCCTCCACCTTATCCCAACTGATAAGTGTTTGACACCTACTCCCATAAAGAGCTTTGAATGGTGCCATTCCCAAATATGCATGGTATGAATTGTTGTATGCAAACTCTACCAATGGAAGATACTCCTCCCATTTATACTGTTGATCCATACAATACATTTTGAGGTCTTCTACAACTTGATTTACTCTTTCTGTCTGACCATCCATTTGAGGATGATAGGCTGAACTAAAATTTAACTTTGTGCCCAATGCTGCATTAAGAGTTGTCCAAAATCTGTATGTCTTACAAGTGTCTCAATCTGAAATGACCGTCTCAAGCACTCCATGTAATCAAAAAATCTCTTAAACAAACTTCTTAGCTAAAACCATACAACCATCTGAAAGATTCCCTAGAATGAAATGTGCTACTCTAGTCAACTTGTCCACAACCACTAAGATGACATCATGCCTATTCTTAGTCATGGGTAACCCTTGAATAAAATCCATACTTATGACTTGCCACTTATGATCAGGAACACTGTGCAGGTACAACAATCTTGTTGGATGCACATGCTCAGCTTTGACTTGACATTCCAAACATTGAGCCACAAATTCTGTAACATCCTTCTTAAGTCTAGGCCAAAAGTATAAAGGTCTCAAGCCTTCAATCATTTGGTCACTCTAGGGTGCCTTGAATATGGTACATTGTGGATCTCCTCAAGTGCTAAGTTCCTCAACTCTCCTGAGTTGGGAATATACATCTTTCCCTGAAATCTCAAAAGTCCATCTGATTTGATCACATAACCATCAATCCTATTATCTAAGGGGTCTACTTCCAAATCTTGCTTTACCCTTTCATAATGCTCATCCCCTTGAAGATTTTGAATTACTTTCTACTTCAAATTAGATCTCATTGTAACCATGGTAGCTAGATGTCTTCTTCTACTAAGAGCATCTACTACTCTATTCTCCTTTCCTTTTATATACTCAATTCCAAAGTCATACTCGCTAAGGAATTCTAACCACCTTCTGTATTGTGCATTAAGGTTAGGTTGAGTAAATATATACTTGAGCCCTAAATGATCTGTGTTTAACTTAAAGGGCTTACCTAGAATATAATGTTCTCCACATCTGAAGTGCATGAACTATGGCAGCTAACTCAAGATCATGCGGCGCATAGTTGAACTCATGTTGCTTTAACTTTCTTGACTCATATGCAACCACTTTCTCATTCTGCATCAACATTCCTACTCCTCTCGAAGCATCCATTATAACTATAAAGTGACCATTAGGATCTAGTATAGTCAAGATAGGAGTAGTTGTGAGTTTTTCCTTTAGCACTTGCAAAGCTTGCTCACACCTTTCTGTCCATTCAAACTTCTTACCCTTCTTTTGAAGTGAGGTAATTAGTGCTGCTATAGTTGAGAAACCTTCCACAAACTTTCTATAATAACCTAAAAGTCCCATAAAACTTCTGAGTTCTGTCACACTCTGCAATGTAGGCCATTCCATTATCACTTTTATCTTCTCAAGATCAACTACAATCCCTTCTGTTGAGATCACATAACCATGATAGTGCACTTTATCTTGAAAGGATGTACACTTAGATAATTTACCATAAAGATTTTTCTCTCTCAAGCACTATAAGAGTATCCTCAAATGCCTTTCATGCTCTTCCACTGATTTAGAGTATATCAATATGTCATCAAGGAAGATCAACACAAAATCATCTAAACAATCTCTAAAAATGCTATTCATCAAATTCATGAAAGTTGCTGGAGCATTAGTCAACCAAATGCTACCACTGTGAACTTGTAGTGACCATATCGAGTCCTAAAATCTATTTTAGAGATGTCCTCATCCTTGATCTGCAATTGGTGATAGCCAGATCTAAGGTCTATCTTCAAGAACATTGTAGCTCCCTTCATCTGATCAAAGAGCTCATCTATTCTTGGGAGTGGGTACTTGTTCTTTGAAATAGCTTTGTTAAGCATCCTATAATCAATGCATAGTCTCAAAGTACCATCCTTCTTCTTCACAAAGATGTCTGGTGTGCCCCATGATGACACACTAGGTCTAGTGAACCCTTGATTTAGCAACTCATGCAATTGTTCTTTAAGCGCATATAATTCTATAGTAGTCATCCTGTAGGGTACCTTAGATTGAGCCTCAGTCCTAGTAGCAAATCAATTAAGAAGTCAAACTCTCTCTTTGGTGGTAACTAAGTCAACTCTATAGGGAATACATCTCTAAAATCTCTAACGATTGGGTAGTCATTGAACACTGGTTCTTCTTTGTCAAGGTCCTTTACTTGGATGATATAAATGACACACCCTTTCCTCTTGGCTTTCTTTAATTGCATAGCTGAGATTTGTCTAAGCTCTAAAGGTCTCTTAGATCTATTAATTTCTACTAAATTTCGTAGGTCATCCAAACATCTAACCACTTTGTCTTCACATTTTACTAGAGACTTATGTTCAGTTAACTAGTTGATTCCCAGAACTACATCATAAGAGCCCAAAGGTGCTACATACAAATTAACTTGCATCTGAAAAATAGGAAGCTCTAACTCACTACATGTTAGACATGAGTCTACTCTCTTTTCTACTCTATTGCCATATTGTACCATCCAAGAGTTTTGCATATGCCCAGGTCTAATTGATAACTTAGATACTACTCTAGGATCTACAAAACATTTTGTGGCACCAATATCAATTAAAATAGAAATAGGTAGTCCATAGAGCTTACCTTGAAACTGAATAGGTGCTGCTTGAAAATCTACTTGCTGATTGTCCACTGCGACATGAATATGATGTTGAGGTGCTCCTTGTTGATTCTTGTTTCCCCTTTTATGTGGACATGCATTTGCATAATGCTCTCCTCCACAATTGTAGCATCCACTCTTAGGTGATCTTGGTCCTTCAGCTCTTTCCCTCTAATTGTTGTTTCTGTTGTTATAGCCACCTCTTTTGTTTCCTTCACGCTAGTTTCCACCATTTCCATATTGAGAATTATTACCTCTCTTCAGATTCCTTATCTACCTATTATTGCTTTGATTGCTATTTTGTTGATAGTTCTACTAATTATTCTGAGGTTTCTTATTGGCAAAATTTGCATCTCTTTACTTATGGTAACTGGCTGCTTGTTGCAACTTCTACTCTTGTTTAATTGCCTTCTCAAAAACTACATCCATAGTGAGTGGGTTATGAATGTCTACCTCTTCTCCAATCTAGGGCCTTAATCCCAAAATAAACTTCCTCATCTGAAATCTCTCATTTGTTTGATACTATGGAACATACTTAAGTAGATGTGAAAACCTCTCCCAATAACTGGTTACGGACATACCTCCTTGAACCAAATTCTGAAACTCTATCATCTTCTTGTTAAAGAATAACTATGGTAACCATCTATTCCTAAAAAGTTGCAGGAGAATCTCCCAAGTTAGTTCCCCAGGTAACAACTTCTTATCTGCCTTCTCATTGTCCCACCATGTTGCTTCTTCACCAGTCAACTGGTAAGATCCCCACATTGCTTTCGTGTGGTCTAAAGGGTTTCAGAGTCCAAAGTATTTCTCCATTTCTATTACCCAGGCTTTAGCTCCATCTCCAATTGTCTTTCCATCAAATTTTGGTGGTGATACTTTCATGAGGTCTCTTCCCCAATTCTTGTGCAATCTTTGCTTGATTATTAGCATTATCTCTAATTTCAGGAACTTGGACTTCTATCCTTGGATTCTCATTTTGTACCTCAACCCTTGGGTTTTCATTAGCATTCTTCCCTCTAGGATTTCCTTTGATCTCCTACTCAAGAGCATTCATCCTCGTGTCCTATTGGGTCAAGAGAGAAAGAATACGGTCCAATCTTCCATCTTGATCTTTACTAGCATCTCCATGATCCCTAGTATTTTGCCCACCACGAGTACCTCCACATGCACCTCCATTGTTTCCTCTATTTTGACCAATTCCTGATCCTTCACCTGAATCAGTGTTTCTAGTATTCATGATGGATAATCTATATCAAGTTCACAACTTAGCACAATAGTCCCAAAAGAAAATAGAGGCCCTAGTGTTCAACTTAGAGCTCTGATACCAAAATGTAAAGCCCACAATTTCATCCCAAAAGTAAATTAAGTAAATAATCCACTTAAACACAACATCGCAATATCCAAAGTAAAAAGATGTAATTAATCAGCTTAAATACAATATCACAAGTAAAATGAACAATCTCATAAATGAATCAAAATGTCATTAAATCTTACAAAATCACATGCTCAATCTAGGTAAAAAGCACTATAAATAATATTCAAAATCCATGGGCATTCATGCCATAATACATCCAATTTCAAGTACAATAATCATGTACAACAAGAATAAATAAATCAATACACTCATCAGTCGCACGAACCAAGTGGTCCACCACCTGTGAGCCGAGAGACATGAACATGGCTCGGGTGCTTTTCCACCCAACCATGAAGTAATTACACTTCCTCGGATCCCTTCATGAAATGAAGAAAACCCATCCCTACACGAAATGTCTAGGTACCTAGAAACAACTGGTAGGAGGGAACACCAGATGCAACCTTGATGTCTGAATGTGCAATTCTAAATAATAAAAAGTAGATTGTCTCACAATAGGATGTGGCAGAGATATATATAAATGAGTTTTCTAGACAAAATAAACATCCTTTTCAATGTCAGTTCAATTAGATCTAATCCTTTAAAATAGTAACCTGGTTCAATTCCTGAAAAGAGGAAAAGCCATCTCTAAAAATGCACATTTGACATCCTAGCCCAAAAAGTAACCCAATACATTCCTAGATAAAAACTACTTCTTTCCCCCAAGAAGCAAGAAAATAAATAATAAAATAAAAGGATCAAAGTTCATCAATAAATCATTAAAAATCCCTCTCCCAAAACACCAATCAAGGAAATACACTTTCCAAGAAATATCCGATCTTTTGTTCATACAATTGCATCCATAAGGTTATCAAATTGATATATATACCAAGTCCATATTTCAATCATAATTCATAATATAAATAGTAATCTAAGTGATTTAAGGAATCTCACTGTCAAATCTGTGACATGAATTATCTCAGTCCATTTATCTATAACGAAATAGTTCACAAGTTAATCAAAAACCTTACTGTCACAACTATGATAGGAAGTCCAGAAACAATAAAAAATAGTCTGCTTGTCGTAGTTAGGAACTATTGTAGAAATAAAAATGAACAGAGAACAAAATTTAATCAGATTACTGTCAGGCTATGATAATGTTTACAAATACCTTTTGAACAACAAATCAACAACAAAAAGTTTACAGGAAACTAATAGTTTCATCTATGTTTAAGATTTTTATGTTCACACATAAAAAGGTCGATACATAACCGAGAACTGATTTTTAACAACATATAGAAAGATAATAGCTGTAGCATCTATGTCTAATAGAGAATATTTTAAAAGTATCTAGGGATTCAGTTAATTTATTGTTTTCAACGGTTAAAATCTAGATCTAGAAAGAGGTGATTTTCATATCATAAAACCAGAAATACAACAATCAGCAAGGACAAGGTTTTAGATAAGTAGGTCGACTCTAAATGCTATGCTGTAGTTTGAGCAGAATGGTGGCAACAATTGATGTAGGATAGGTCAATCAGAATTTTAAAAAGAAGCTAAGTCACTGCCCTATAATGGGTCAATGCCAAGGATGAGAGAGGTAAACAACAAAATAAAGATAAGAAATTGGCGTCAGGAATAGACTATGGTTAGGTGATTTCTAGAGGGTTGATTCTGAGTCAAACAGCATGGTTCTCAAGACTAGTTGTAGAAATAAAGCCAAGGTGGATAGTTTAAAACAGAAAGAGGGCAACACATGCCCAAGTTTTCTATTTAGTAGCCATGAAGAGGTAGGTCGATATAATAATTTCAAAGGGCTGATTTACTAAGCAAACACAAATAAATAGAGGAGCAATTCTGATGGCCAAAAGTAGGATTTAAACCAGAGACAAACATTATTATTTGCAAAAATATGCAAGGGAAATACCTAGTCTTTTTGTGCTGAATGATGAAGGATGATTTGACTTGTCACTCCCTACTTCTTTGTTTCCAATCGCTACTCTTATTTCCTTCCTGTCGCCTTCTGCACCCCAGCTTCTTGGTTTCCTGGAGATGATTAAAAACTTACTACTAATATCCTTCAATATTTATAGAAAATTGAATCTCTCTCTTGTTGCAAAAATCATGGATTCTCTCTTTTGTTGAACACTTCTTTTATTCAAAATCTACCTTATTGTTGCTGTCCCATTTTAGGTAAAAACACTTCCTTTTTAGCTCACTAGAGCCCTTCTTCCATTTGCATGAAAATTGCCAATTTAAAAAGCTCTAATTTTCTATTTTATTTAAAATAATATCTTTTATTTAGCTTACTATCACATGCATGATAGTAAGTTGCTTTTTAATTCTTTTTATTTAAAATTCTAATTATAATAACACTATTATTAATATTGTTTAGCTATTTTTACTAAAACACAATTATTTTAATAAATCAAGAAGTGAAATAATAAAACTAAATATATATATTATAATTTAATAATAATTATTTAAATCTATTTTACATATTGTCTTCCAAACATCTATAGAAAATATTTATTATTATTTATTTAATACATATATAAAATATAACCATATGTATTTACTATTTAAGTTGATTACATTGAGATCAAAAAATGTGTGAGGGCGAAGGAGAGAAGTTTCATAGCAGAGATGCTACTAAGGTAAGGGAAATTAGTGATGCTGGCAAAGGCAAGAAGGCTCACAACCATAGTAGAAGTGGGCAAGATTCTTCCCAGGCAAAGGTTGGTGGAGCTAGGTAGTGGCGTTATCAACTAAGGTTAGGTTCTTGTGGAGATGGGGCTCCTAGTGGATCTGAGCCTCTTCCTCTCTCATCTCCACATGGTGACTCAACTCCTCCTGTGCCAGTTGAGCCCATTTCAAAAAGTTATGAAGATTGCAAAAATAGCTCGAACCCCTTTCATGTCTGTAATGAGTTCTATTTAGACCAGATTTGGAAGTCGATCCCTAATCCTCCTCCTTCAAAGCCACCTGATTCAAATCCTAGATTGAAGGAGAATCTTTCCCCTGGTAGATCTGGCCTAGTCTTTGGTGATGTAAAGGTTGCCTTTGCAAATGGCCCTGCTATTTTTCACATTTTAGATGGCAGCTTCAAGGCTTTTTTCGATGATGTAGGGAGTCGATCTCTCATTCTCCATCACATGCAGATTCGGCCTTCAGTGGAGGACCTCCAGGCCTGGGTTTCATCCATCTGGCATAATTTGGATCCTCTAATGGTTCAAACCTTGGATTTTGGCTTGTTTTTGTTAACCTTTGCTTCTCCTGAGGATTGCATTTTTGTTACTCAAAATGGCCCTTGGTTTATGGGGAATTCTGGATTGTTCCTCACCCCATGGACTCCTTTCTTCGACCCTGCCAGTACTATTATTTTAGAGATCCCGATCTAGATAAGGCTTTACAACCTTCCCTTGGTGATGAAGGACCCTTCCCTCATCGGGTAGATGATCAGTCAAGTCAGGTCTTTTGTGAAGATTGACCCTAAGGGAAAAGCTTCGAACAGATACATAAGGATTTGTGCCCTCATGGACATTTTGAAACCCCTTCCTAGATCGATTCAGATTCTTTCTTCTCATAGTTCTTGGATGCAATTCTTAAACTTCGAGGGCTTTCCCTTTAGATGCTTCCACTGCAATGAGCTGGGCCACAAGGTAGGGGACTTTACTATGCCAAGACCTTCTGGTTGTAGACGCTATAGCCTTAAGAAGTGGATCGGAAAACCTGGATCCCCGAATGCAGATTTTGTTTGGCACAATCATGGATAGTTCTTTGCTACCCATTCTGCTTTGGGGTCTGATTCAGAGGCTCCTTCAGATCCTCCCTCAATGCAAATTTTGAACCCCGATCATCCTCTTGCCCCTTTCTTGGATATTGTTCCTGTTATGGATGATGTGAAGGATTCAAAGTCATATGGCACTTTCTCTTTTATGGATGATCTAGATGACCCCGTTGATAATTTTTTCGATCAAGATTTTCCTATAGTCCCTTCTTGGATTTTGGGTATCTCTCAAATGGCATCCAAAAAGACTAAACCTAACTATGGTGCTTCAAATTAGAAAAAAGGAAGGAAGTTCGAAGCTGAGAAAATTTGCATTGAAGGAAAGGAGGCAGTGGAGGAGGGCACTCAATTGACCATGGAGGCTCTCCTCTCCAAGAAAAAATGCTAAGGTTTAGCTTGGATTGGTTTGGTTGGTCTCAGTCTCTCTCCATTTTGGTTTCATTTCTTGGAACTTTCTCTTCTATAGTCTCCATTGGATAGTGATGGCTTAGCTTCTTCTTAGTTTGCTAGAGTGTAGTTTTGTAGCTTACTATTATTTGCTTATGCTCCCCTTTTTCAAGGGATTGCTTTTTGTTTTTTGTTTATATCTTTTCATATACAAGAAATTCTATTAACTTATCAATATATATATATATATACTATTTGAAAATACAATACACCAATTAAAATATAATTCACAAAGACATTTAATTCTTATAATCAAATCATGCATTCAAAAAGGAATTTTTATAACAATTAAAAACACATTAATTTTCTAAATATCAAACCATCGATCACAACTATTATCCACACAATGATGCATAATAAATGATTCAAAATGCAACATGAAACTACATGAGTGTGTGATTGCATCAGGGTTAACCATCCCAAACAGTTCTTGCTAAGTGGCTAGAACACCTCTACCTCAACCATGTTCTCATCTTCGATGAGTACCTGCATTCACTTGCACTCAACTCGACGTCAATAGGTTAGTGTCTCCATAAACACGACCGAAGAAAATCATTATAATCACATCGATAAGATTTAACATTTAAATCAATTTTCCAATTTACTCAAATATGACTTCACAATAATTACTTTCACACATGTGAAACTTACTCAAAGAAAAATAATCATGGTTAATGTTCATTGATCTAGAATAATAATATAGTCCATAAAAATGAGACGTGACAGTATGCATGCATGTATGGTCTTATTCTTATAGATGATGAAATGTGACTGATAAGTATTTTATTCATGGCATAACTACTAGACAAAAATGATGAATGATAATGAGGAAATGATGATGTTAGTTGTAAGAGAATGATGGAAATGAATGGCAATCTGATAGCTAACTAACTAATCATTTGCACAATCTAAATCATGATTAACAAACAAGCTAGTAAAAAGGATAACAATGAATAATAATAGATATGTAATATGAAAGAAATGAAAAGTGGGTTGGATTGTGAATGTAGGTTTTATGTTGTTGTGTGGTGAGCACCTATTTTGATATAGCACGAGATGTTATGCACCAAGGTATAGAGACCAAGGTGATGATGTATCCCATGCATAGAGGATTGACTCACAAGTAGATAGAAGTATTTCTCAACACATTACAAGGCATTTGATGACCTTGGTGGGAACTATTCTGGGATAGCCAACAAATAAAAATGATTCCATAGCACATCATAAGCCATTTCAGTGTCTTGGTAGGAACTGTGATTGGACAACTAGAAACACAACACAAAAATTAATAGATTCATGCCCCAATATATACTAGTGAAGATACATGATGATATAAGTATTGTGGTAACCTTAAAGAGGTATAGTGTGGGTCAAAGATAAAAAAAGATCAAAATCAATGGTCAATCAACATTTAGGAGTTTATCTCTTGCCAAAATGTTGAAAAGGACTAGGATGATGATGATGACGACGATGATGACAATGCCTGATGTGGGGAATAATGCATCTCATTAAGGAAAATGATGTAACCAATAATATCATGATGGTGATGGGTCAATAAGCGAATGATATTGAGGATAAATAAAGGTCTTTGGGTTCATGTTTTAATCTTAGTGTTTTAGGTGTTAAATCTATAGGTGTAAGGTGTATGATGCTAACATACTTGCAAGTGCATGAAGCTCAAGACTAGGAAAGAGACCCATCCAAGAAACTAAATAACCAATAGGGAGAATGTTAAAAAATCCTTTTCCAAAGTAAGGCATAATCCACTACCCCTAGTGTATGATAAGGTTGATTACATGGATTGGAAGGGATATGGATGGTATGGAAGGCAAAGACATGAAATGGGATGGGATGGTAAAAAAAAGACCTAAAGGATAATGAAGTTTCCCTATACACATGGTGCCTACAAGAAGGTTTTCACCATGGTACTTGTCTAAGATTTCATAGAAAGTGGTTTTCATCAAAGGATGATTTTTCTCTTTACTTTTTCTAATTTCTTGATTTTTTTATATCTGTTTAATTTTTTTTGGATTTTGTTCTGAATTGAGATACTCTGCAAACTAAGAATGGAAGTGCTTGACATGAGTGATGTTCATAGGTTCATCTATTTCTTAACCATCTAGAGTAGCTGGCTGATAAGTGTCTGATCCATATTTTGTGATAACAATGTAGGGACCCAACCAATTAGGCTAACATTTACCTTTCTTTTCCCAGTCCTAGTTAGTTTTTCTCCGACTCTATTTTAGCACAAGATCACCAATCTCAAACTCTCAAGATTTGATATTCTTATTATATATTTTATCAAGGTGATTCTTATAAGCCTGTAAATGATTTAGGGCATTGAGGTGCTTCTCATGAAGTTGTTCTATATCATGTAGTCATCCAACCCTATACTCCTCATAATCAATGAGGTTACGTAAAGAGATGTGTAATGATGGTAGTTTGATCTTGACTAGCAAGATAGATTCATATCCAAATACTAGAGAATAGGGAGTAGCACTAGTGGGTGTATAAATGCTAGTGTGATAGGCCGAGAGGGTGAGATTGAGTTGAAGGTGCTAATCATAACCAATATTATTGATAATATTTTTGAGGATTTTAAGTAGGGTTTTATTAGTTTCCTCTACTTGACCATTACTTTGGGGATAGTATGGAGTAGACTAGTGATTTTGGATGTGGAAGTACTTGCATAGGGTGTATACTTCGTAGTTCTTGAAATATTTACCATTGTTTGACACAATGGCTATTGGGATGCCATAGCAACAAATGATATGATGGAGGATGAATTTAGATATTTGTGTACTATTGGTATATGTAAAGGGGATAAATTTGACCTATTTAGTAAAATATTCAATGGTAATAATAATGAACCTATGGCCACTAGATGAAGAAGGGTGAATCTTGCCAATGAGATCAAGGCCCCATTGAGAGAAGGGCCAAAAAATAGCAATAGACTGTAAATCTTGTGATGATGCATAAATCAAGGCTCCATGTTTCTCATAGCGTATACACCATTTGACATACTAGCATGCATCATGCTCCATGGTTGGCCACTAATAACCTAATATCTTCTTTGCAAGGACCATACAATTGGTGTGGGCCCCATAGATATCATCGTGAACTTCTTTAGGTGTGAGATTGGCTCTTCCATATTTAGGCATCATAGTAAGCAACCAAAAAAGCCTATTTTCTATAGGGTATCTCCAAGGATAGTGATTACGTGAAAGGATAGGTGGTAAAGTTTGATCATGGAGGTAGGCATAGATGTTATGATACCATGATAAATTAGGACCAACAATTTTTAATAGAGAAGCTAGAATTAGGGGTGTCATATGCGGGTATCAACAATTGTTTGACCGAGAACTCATAGAACTAACTATCTTGTGGCATTTATAATAATGACCCAATGGTGGCCATGGCATCAACAACTTTATTGTTGAGGCAGGATACCTGCTCAAATTGAATGTGTGTAAAATATTGCTTGAAAATGTCAACCATCCATTTGTAGGGGATTAATTTGTCATATTTTATTTGATATTCATTATTAACTTGCGTGATCACAAGCTAAGAATCCCTGTAGACAAGGAGATGCTGGATATTCCATTGGATTGTCATTTTAATACTTGTAAAAAAGGCCTCATATTCTGTGTTGTTGTTAATACATGGAAAGCCCATTTTGAAGGTCTTCAAAATTATATCTCCTTGTGGAGTGATAAAAAAGATACCTACACCTAATCCATGACTAGTATAAAATTCATCAAAATATAGTTTCCAAGGGGAAGGTTCATTGATAGTGAAGATAGACTTGTAAAGAAATTTGACAACTAGAAAATAGTTATCTGTAAGAGATGCCTCAACTAACTGATTTGCAACAACCTATTCTTTGATTTATTTTTTATGTACACACTTGATGTTAAATTCACTGAGTAACATGACCCACTTGGACATACAATATATGAGGGAGGTCTTAGATATGAGATATTTAAGTGGGTCAATCTCAGAGATGATCTTTGTTTGGTGGCTAAGCATGTAGTGTTAAATATTTTGGGAGCTAAAGATGATAGCTAGGCATACTCTTTCCATTGGTGTGTAATTAAGATCATAGCTAACTAATGTGTGACTGATTTAGTAGATTGCCCGTTCATGACCCTCATCATCATGTTGCACTAAAAGTGCCCCTAGTAGGACTGATGTAGCTGATATGTAGAGTAATAGGGGCTATTCTAGTACTAGAGCCATGAGAATTGATGGTGCAGTGATATATTCCTTAATTTTATCAAAGGCTTGTTGACAAGATTCACCCCATTTAAAGTTGTTCTTTTTTAAATGGTTATCATATTTTAGTAATTTCATTGATGGGTTTCATAAGTTTATATTCATGAAGAGAATTGAATATGAAGTTAAATGAGTTATAAATTCTCTCTAAAATTGAGTGAATGTTGTAGTTGAGATTTCATGTGTATGAATATCAATATGATGGTATATTCTAAAACCACTATACTTTGTAGGGTTTAGTGGTAGTCTTTTTGTATTGGTTTGATTTTGGTGGGTTAATCTCAAAAAGTGAATCTAATTAGGTTGAATTGATAGTTTTCATTTAGTATTGTGAATTATTAAAGTATTAGTAGTAAGTATAATCATTATATCAAAACACTAATGAAATTGAGCCTATCATGTACTTTGTGTAGTTAGAGCATATAATATTAGTAATTAATTATTTATTTGGATTAGGTTTTGTGAAGAGGTTTTCCCTACAATCAATCTATGATAGTATTTACCCTATAATTGTAATCAATTAGGTAAATCTAACCAATCAAACCATAGGACCTAATAGTCTAGTGAACGTGTGACATGAAGGTGAGAACCATGAAAAAAATTAGGTGCATTGACAGACAAGAAAATGTAATTTCCTATAGGATTGATCACTTGTTTTCACATGGGGTGAACTATGATATAAAATAGTCATATAAATCTTGAATGATCAATTGTGAACTTTAGTTTATTGGAAGAATGTAATTAACAATTGTTGATATTTTTACATAGTCTTTATGAGGACTAACAAGTGGACTCTTGGAATGACTTGTAGTAGTGAAAATGAATGATGTTGTGCATTATGTATTAAGTATGATTATTGATTTTCATCAATTAGGAAGTAAAATTGGATGGGGTAAATTGAACATTGTATTTTATCATGTACAAACTTATATAATGGTTTATTATTCAAATGGTTAATTCTAAAATAAGGATCTTGAATCCTAAAAGAGAAAAGCCCAAAAATAATACATAAGAGGGAAGAATATCGATCCCTAATTGGATGTCCAATGATGATTATGGGATGTTCTTGGAAAGTTTGGGTTCAATATTTTTCAAGTAACACATGATGTAAGTTTGAAAGATTAAAAGTTGTGTGGAAGACATGGCATGCCTTTAGAAAAAATGGTGTTCATCACTAATTAAATAATAGTTGATGATGTGGAATAAACATGAGAGTTTGGAAAGACATAGCATGTCTTGTTGCAATTCAAGCTTCATTCTTCTTAAGTAACACTTGATAGGATGAGGAATTCATGAGATATCAATTGAAACTTGATTCATGCATGTTTAATTTACCTAGTCTAGTGATACTTGACCAATGCAAGGGCTGTGGTCGGCTAATTAACACTTGGTTGAACATTGATAAAATGAGATTAGTCAAGTGGTATTGATGCCTACATGATTTTGTTAGATCAAGTAACACTTGATAAGCATGAAAACATCAAATACAATAATTTAGATGACTAGACATGTGGCTCAAGTATGTACATAGTTTCACAAAGCAAGGTTAGTTCTAATGATAAAAAAAGGTAAGTACAACTTCTCTTAGGAAGTGAGATCTTAATTAAAATTATATTATATAAATATAGATGTTTACTTTTTGAAATTCATAGAATTGAACTTGATCTATATAAAGTAGTATATAATTTAACTATAAGTCTTCTCTTTCAAAAATTAAAAATCTAAAATTTAAAGTTATTGTAAATAACCATTTTTCATACATTTTCATAATATTCAAATTATTTTCTTATATGTTTAATTATATTTTTTTAGTAAAAATATATCTTTATGTAAAATGGAAATCTATAATTTAAAACTAGACAAAGCTATGTAATTACAAATTTTCCTAAATATTTTTTTCCAAATCTTTTATAATAATTAAATTCATAATGGATCTTAGAATTTCTTATAGGTACTTATTTTTTTACCTTTACCAAGGAGATGGCCTCATGTGTTATTTCTCTTTATGTTATTTAAAATTGACCTTCAATAAAATGGTAAAACTTTTAAGCTTTTCTTCTTTAAATATTTAGAAATATTAGTACCACAAATATAGGTTTTTTATTAATGGGTATGTGTAGGATCATCGCAGGCCAAATGGTGGCAATAGAAAAAAAATTTCATCATCACTTAGCCAAATTCATGAATTGGCCAACTTTGACTTTCATATGCATGTTAAGAATATCTATTTGGAACAGATATCCATTCTAAAATAGATATCCGTTTTGTGGGTCCCAAAATGGAGGTGGTCCCAAAACGGATATCTATTTTCTAGAAATGGATATTTATTTTTCAGAAATGGATATCCATTTCTGGAACTATACAAATGGTATTTTTTGTTATTCTTTTCATTGGTTTATGCTTAGAACTTATAGAACTTACAATTCAACTTGCAAATTTCTATTGTTACATGGTTAACATCTTTTCAACCAATCAACAAAGTTGCATCTCTTTAAAATTTGAACCTCTCTCTCTCTAGTAATCCCTAGTGAGCCTTATTTGCAATGTGTGAGATGCACTAAGAAAACCTTAGGCTTGATGTTGAATTGGTAGTGGTTGGTAAAGCTATGCATGAGATCTAAATTGAATTCATAGAACCAAGTAGTAATGTGTCAAACCATACAAGTAGTAATGTATCATCAATGGTGACAATTGTGGCTTGGACAAAGAAGTGTCTCATATGTGCAATGAGATTGCCTTGGACATTATATTATCAAAATTAAGCAAGAGAATTTTAGGAGGAGACGGTTGTAAGATGATATCAACTGATAGTGGTGATTTAATCCATCATATTGATGAGGAAGGAGGAAGAGGTTTAAGGTCTTCTAATTGCACCTACAACACCTTGAATTTTGTGTAGATATAATTATAATTGGGAATATGTGTTAGATAAAGGTCACATGGTGGAGGGATGGTGTCAGGATGAGTGATGATCGTTGTGGCAATGTTATGGTCAAATGTGTTTTGAAAAGGAGGTGGCATGGGTAGTGGGCTATCAATGTTGGGAAAGGGTTGGGGAGGATGTAATGAAGGGATGTGTGTCATGGTATGATGTCTCAAGGAATGGGAAGAAAGGATGGTGATTCATAAGATAATATGAGGAATGATGGTAGAGTGAATTGGCATTGTGGTAACTGTAGCATGTCATGGGGTGAATTATGCATTAATATAGGTTGTGGAGTGAGAAAGGCGTGGTGTGGGTATTGTTGAATGGAGTAATGAGGTGATTTAATTGATGATGACCTAGGTGAAGTGATGGGTAAGGTGTCTTATGTGGGATTACTAGAAAGTGTGATTGGTAATGGTGGGGATAACTAAATGTCATATTTTAAGGGTTTAAAGGTGAGGAAAGTGTAAGATGGGGATATGGGATAATTCATGGTTTAATGATTATTCAAGAGAGACTCCTTAAAATGATTAACAATGATGGTGTCGATATGTGGAATGGAGTCTATGAATGTAGGTGTGGGAATGTGAGCTATGACATTGGGATTGTATTCGATGAATAATGGAAAGTAGGGGCACCTATCTAGTGATGGAAGGAGCCACATGATCAAATGATGTCTTAGGAAGGGATTTTCTTAGGAAAGAAAGGATTTGGGTGAGGGTCTAGGGTTTGGTGGAGAAGAATTTATCAAAAATTTGGAGGTCATTAAAATTGACATGAATAGAAGAAGTAAAAGACATGGCTAAGGATAAATGGTAGGCTCAAAATAGGATAACTAGGACTATGATGATGAAAATAGAAATAAAAGTCAACAAAAATAGTATGATATAGGGATAGGATTAGAAACAAAGAGTACTACAATTAGCAAGAGGAAAGTGAGGACATAATGCAAAGTTAACATGGCATGAACTCTCTGGGAAGGCTAAGCATGGACTATAAGAAGATTGAACTAGTAGGATCTGTTAGGCTCACCAAATGAAAGAACTTTAAAGGTTAACCTTAATTAGGTAAGGTTAGTTTTGAGTGTGGTTGTTTGTGCAACAATGTGTAAATTAATGTTACCTAAGGATAAATCTAACTATACTAACATTTTAATAACCATGAGAGCTAGGACTAACAATTAGACTAAAAACTTGACAAAGAATACAACTTGGACACATGTAGGACTTGGAAAATGGAAAAGAATAAGTATTAAATGTGGAAAACAATGAAAAAGTGGTATTAGTTGCACCTATGTAGAGAAGTGGTCTTTATGAAAGATGCTTAGAATTATGCTCTATATCTATTTGTGAAGTTTGGAGGTGAGTGGACCTGAAGGATATGACCACCATATGTAAAATATCCTACCTAATGGGTATGTGCATGGAAATGGGAGAGAGAGAGAGAGATAGATAGTGTTCTATATGTATATATACATACAGATAGAGAGAGGATATTGAGAGATATAGATAGAAAGGGAGAGATAGAGAGATAGAGAGAGGTTGGAAGATAGATAGAGAGAGATAGATAGTGTTCTATCAAAAAATGTCCCCTTGGGGGATTTTCCCTCTTAAGGTTCACCTCCCGGGTCCTATTATTGCATTTAGAGCATGTTGTGTGTTATTTTTGACTCTTGATGAGAAAACCCTGAAGTCTTGTGGTAAATGGGACCTAGGGAGTGCTATTTTGATGATCACTGAACAAAAATGGCAGGGTGGACTTGGGCGCTAGCACCCTAGTCCTACCCTATTTTGGGTCTACCCTAATTTCAAATGTCAATTTAGTAACCATTATTTGGGTCCTGTGCTGACATCTAAAATTTAAATTACAAAATTCTTAGCGGGAATCTTTGTAGTTGCATATATAAGCATGATTAGGTTTCATTAGCAAACTAGATGGAAATTGGATGAGCATTGTGATTTTGTGAAAGTAATTCAAGGAATTCATTGTGTTGCAGAGTAGTACTTTGTTGTTATTGTGTTTGTATTTATAGATTTGAAATCCATCTCCTCATGGCATGAAGAACATATTCCTTCCATGAGATCCACACTTCAAGGTGATATCTATTATGTTTTCAATCATTTATCATTTGGATTTTTTCCTCTATCTAGCTGAGATACACACTCTCATTTGACAATGGTGTTGGGAAGACTTGAATGTCTCTTTGGGGCTTGACCGAGGCAAGCTTCTAAACACCACAATCCCCTCCCACACTCGTTGTGATTGCAGGTTACAAGTCCCAAGTTTCACAGAGTGGAATTGCAGAAAGGGAGTGGTAGAAATCAAGGATTCAAGATCTAAAAAGAAGCCAGACATTGGAGCTTTTCCTAGACTAGGGTGTTAGTCCCCATATCCTCTAGTTTTCCTGAGGTAGAAATGGAAGTTACAGTGCAGATCAATGTTGGAAGGAGATCAAGATTCTGCAAAGAAACATGTACCTTAGACTTGGGCACCAATCCCTGTGTCCCTGACTTCTCCACCTTACAAACTTCAAAAAAGAGTGAGTTAAATATCTCTATCCCTCATCTCTACCTAAAAGGATTTACCTTGATTTGAAAGTTTGCTTACTATAGAGAGATAGAGAGAGGTTGGAAGATTGAGAGAGAGAGAGATAGATAGTGTTCCGTTGAAAAATGTGTGTGTGTATATATATGTGTGTATGTAATGGGTAAAATGGGATATTATCAAATGAATATAAAAACTCAATAACTTCAATGGAATATGCAAATAACAAAGATTTAAAAAACAAATAAATAATACTTACAGTGCTTTGTTACCTAGCGACTTCCATTGTTCACCTATTCTCGATTGATCTTTGGTGATGAAATATAGCCCTCAGGAAGCTTGCTTCCTTGCTTTGATTCCTCAAGATGACAAGGGAGAAATGCTCAGATACTTGTTGCATTGAAGATGAGCTTCAACACAATATAGGATGAATAGTGAATATTGCAAGAGTGGGGATGCCAATGGTGTGCTATGGATTCTACAACATAAGTTTATTTGAAAGCTTCGTGATGTAGAAATGGAAGAAGAGGGTTGTATTTATAGACTCATGAGAGAGAGGATTAATGGTGTAGAAGAAATAAGAAGATCAACGGAGGAGAAGACTTGAGAGGATGTGCGCATAGAAAGAAGACAACCATCATAAAAAAAAAAGCTATCCTCTTTGAGTTAATTGCTTTCATGACAAAGATAAGATTTGCTTTCACAAAATTAGAATGTTTTATTCTAATTTAAGAGTTATTGGTAAAAACAAGTTTATTTTAAATTAAAAACTCAATTTTTGCTTTTGCATGACAAGTAGAATTTATTTTTAGAAGATTTTGAAGATTTTTTAGAAGATAAAAAAGCATAATTAAATAAATAAATTTATTTAATTACTTGTAGATAATTTGGAAGAATAAATAAAATAGTTAAATATATTTTATTTTTTTGGAGATTTAATTTAAATAAATTTGCATTTTATTTAAATTTAGAAGAATGGATGATTTAATTAAATAATTAAAATTATTTAATTATTTAGAAGAATAAAGTTGCTATTCATGGAATTAATTAAATAAATATTATTTATTTAATTAATGGGAGAAAATGAATCAAATAAATAAAATAATTTATTTATTTATTGATAGAGGAATATTAAGATGAAATAAATATTTAAAATATTTATTTAGGTAGAGTCATGTCATTTTTAGGTGTATACAATATGTATGTATGTATGTATGTATATATATATATATATATATATATATATATATATATATATATATATATATATATATATATATATATATATAGAGAGAGAGAGAGAGAGAGAGAGAGAGAGAGAGAGAGGTTGGAAGATAGAGAGAGATAGATAGATAGTGTTCTATCAAAAAATGTCCCCTTGAGGGCTTTTCCCTCTTAAGGTTTAGCTCCCAGGTCCTATTATTGCATTTAGAGCATGTTGTGTGTTATTTTTGACTCCCGATGAGAAAACCCTGAAGTCTTGTGGCAAATGGGACCTAGGGGGTGCTATTTTTATTATCATTGAACAAAAATGGTAGGGTTGACTTGTGCGCTAGCACCCTAGTCTTGCCTTATTTTGGGTCTACCCTAATTTCAAATGTCAATTTAGTGACCACTATTTGGGTCCTATGCCGACATCTCAAGTTTAAATTACAAAATTCTTAGCAAGAATTTTTGTAGTTGCATATATAAGCATGATTAGGTTTCATTAGCAAACTAGATGGAAATTGGATGAGCATTGTGATTTTGTGAAAGTAATTCAAGGCATTCATTGTGTTGTAGAGTAGTACTTTGTTGTTATTGTGTTTGTATTTACATATTTGACATCCATCTCCTCATGGCATGAACAACATCTTCCTTCCATGAGATCCACACTTCAAGGTGATATCTATTGTGTTTTCAATCTTTATCGTTTGGAGTTTTTCCTCTATCTTGCTGAGATACACACTCTCATCTAACAAAAACATTCAGAAGACTTGAATGTCTCTCCAGGGCTTGACTGAGGCAAGATTCTAAACACCACAACCCCCTTCCACACTCCTTGTGATTGCGAGTTACAGGTACCAAGTTTCACAAAGTGGAATTGCAGAAAGGGAGTGGCAGAAATCAAGGATTTAGTTTCTAAAAAGAAGCCGAACATTGGAGCTTTTCTTAGACTAGGGCGCTAGTCCCCATATCCTCTAGTTTTCCTAAGGAAGAAATGGACATTGCAGTACAGATCAGTGTCGGAAGGAGATCAAGATTTTGTAAAGAAACATGTACCTTGGACTTCGGTGCTAGTCTTCGTGTCCCTGACTTCTCTGCCTTCCAAAATTCAAAAAATAGTGAGTTAAATATCTCTATCCCTCATCTCAGTTTGAAAGGATTTACCATGATTCAACAGTTTGCTTACTATTTTGCATATTTAGGGTTTTAAGTGAAATTGAGTATTAAATTGAGATATTGTTTGACACATCCAAGTTTCCGCATCTTCCCAAGTGGCAGCCCAACCTGATAGGTGAATCCTCTTGCACAAATTGGAGGTTCAACTCGGTTAATATGCCCTTGGAATGTTTGGTGTGAAAGGAGGGTCTTGAATAAACTATTAAAACCAACCCACCTCTTTTTACATACTAAACAAATAGCAATATAGAGAAAGAGAGGGAGAGAGGTAGAGATAGAGATAGGGATAGAGAGGGGTAGAGATAGAGAGAGAGGGTATAGAGATGGAGAGATAGGGAGAGGGGATATATATATATATATATAGAGAGAGAGAGAGAGAGAGATCCTGAGTTTATATGGAAACTATTGAACAATAATAAAATGTAATGTGGTAGGATGTGGCAAGTTTTAGATGTTGTAATATAGCATGGAGATATGTCTACATGTGGTGATGGTATGGAAATTTAACCATGAGTCATTTGAAGTACTCACAACTACATATTTAATTATGCTAGTAGAAGCATAAATAATAATGTAGGTGCACTTGTAGCAAAGTTGAAGTTCATGTGGAACAATCTAGAGGCTTGGTTATGTTAAGAGAATGCTATAGAATACTACAAGTTGAAGGAATTGGTTAGATGGTTGTATTTGTTACCACAAGCTTATGGTTGGTATTGGTGATTATACATGAAGACATGAATAATTAACTATAGTTAGTAATAAACTATTAATATTTAATGTGTAACAACATATAGTCATCTATAATGATTATCCACATTGAGGCATCGTGTTTGGTGATATGTGTAATATATTGATTTTATGATATGGTCAACATATAGCTTTGTGACTCTTGGTATTCCATGGGTTGGTTGGATAGTTAGACAATTGGTATTCTATGATGATGCATATACCTATCTACTCATGTGAATGGAGAATGGTTGGATTGTGATTAGTTAGGTGTTGGATGTGAGAAACATTGAAGAAAAGTATGCTATAAGCATGTAGATATCAACTCTATCAAAAGAATTCTTCTATTAAATCAATGAATTCTAAATAATATAATGGTAATTATTTTTTACTACTAGGTTTTCTCGCATAAGGGTTTCTAATATAAAATCTAGTGTCTCATATTGTTTCTTTTGGTTTTATATACTATCACGAGCTTTCTTAAATGTTACTAGATAGATAATACATTCGTATCATTGTCTTTGATCATATTATTTAAGTTACTCCTCTATCATAGTATGTTGGCCAATTGCAACATGGTTCCTTAGTCCCAACATTTGGTATGAAAGAATACAATTATTTAGAGTCTTAACTTAAAGAACAATAAAATGAACTATAACTTAATCTAAGACAACAAACTAAAAAATAATGAAAAGAATTGGGTAAAGCAAAATAGATATCCGTTTTGGGCAAACTAAAATGGATATCCATTTTGCAAAACATAAAAAGAGAAAAAGATATTTTACTGAAGTAAAATGGATATCTGTTAAAAACAAATATCTGTTTTGCTTCAGTTTTGCCTTGTATGTAGGCTTGGGACTGTCATAGTTGACTTTCCCTCAATTCTAACATTTTTGCAGGTTTCACTCTCTTCTTCGAACTTCACCCTTTGTGCTGATAACTTTTTTTAATGCAAATTTGAAAAAACAAAAAGGTTTTATAGAAGAAATTGTCAGCTTTCTAAAAATATAAGATTTGTTTGGTTATCATTTTATTAAATAACTATTAATAATTTTCTATATAGTGTGTGTTCAAAATCTTGATGGACACACTAATTGAAAAACATCCATAACTTTCAAACCATTTCACCTTTTTGAGATCCAAAAGCTACGTCACACTCTATGCTTTTGTGGCTATAGGTTAAAAAAAATGAATTCTAATTTTTTTTATTGAGTTAGATTGGCTGGAAAATTACTTTTTAGTTTTTAAAAAAAGTCACAGTAAAAAAATCATAACTAATTATTTTATTGGAAAAAAATTTCAAAAAAATATGCATCACATTTGGGCATGAGTCCTCTACTTATTTTGAAAGTTTTTTAAAAAAGTATTTTTTTGCTCATAGTTAGGTTGGCTGGAATGACACCCACTTTTTATTTTTTTCTGAGAAATTTAATAGTTGTTCATTGAATTATTCATTTTTCACTAAGTAAATTTAGTTTTTAAAAACGGTAGCCCATAATCTAGATTCAATTCTCTACAAATTTCATTCTTACATCTTTTTCAAATTGTGTAGATAATTCATTCAAATTTTCACATGAACTTGATTAAGTCTAATTTTTTGTATTTTCATTGTCACTTAGAGGTATAGTTTGGCCCATCATGATCCTGCACATACCCTAATTTATTATTGTGTTATTACAAATTGCACTCACATGGATATGCATATTGTTTGGTATATAATATCTTTCTATTTAAATAAATATTTTAGAAAAACTATTTTTCTCTATAATTAATTCACCTTTTTATCAGATCTCTAAATTTTTTAATAATACAAGTATTTAAAAAAATTATGGTATAATATATAGATATGTAATATTATAATTAATATATTCATGCTCTTTTTCATTTTTAAAATTTTTTTGATAGAATGTTTTGATATAATAATAAGCAATAAGTAGCATTTTTTTTGTATTTGATTTGATTCATGGCTTAGTTCTTATTTGTTGATATAATTGTCACTGATGTCAAAGGGTGTCAAAGAGCTACTATGTTGTATGGTCCAAATGATGATTTCACGTTGTTATAGAGCCAAATGGGTATCCCTGATTGAAATTTGGTGAATTTCTAATGAAATTTGGACAAGTTATGGGCAGAGTTGGAGATCAAAGTTTTGATCTTTGTCCTTTGTGTATTGAAGACTGAAAGGAAAGAAGCCTGCTAAAGGAAATCCTAAAAAATACTAAGGAAAGTGGAGTTTGGAACTTTAGGCTTACCTTATCACTAAGTGAGGAAGCTGGAAGGGCCAGGATGAAAGGTTCGACAAGCGAAAGTTCAACCAAGTATAAATGAGTGGAGTTTTAGAGTTCAACATTTCAGTGTTTCAGCTTTGAAGTGTTGAAAGAAACAAAGGTAAATATTAGCATATCAGAGTTTCAGAGTTTTGGCTTATCAGTGTTGAAGGAAGGAAGACTCAGAGAGTGAAGTCTGACTAAGGTCAAAAGGATTGAAGTTCAGAGTTTAGAGGCTCGTCTTGTAGCATTCCAAGGAAGAAGGTGAACATGAAGAAGCCTACAAGTCTGATGCATGATGATTTGGGAAGAAAGGAAGGATGAAAGGATGAAAGCATGACCACCAACACCTAATGAACAAAGGAAGGCATCAGACTGGAAGCCCAAAGCCTGAAAGTATGATGGATCAATTTTTTGGCAAAATAAGATGGTTTCAAGGTGATTTTTGTGGCATGCTCATTTATGATGACTGTTAGACAACTAATAATAGAATTAAATGCATGATCAAAGCCTCATGCAAAGCTTCATGCAAATTAGAGGTAGAATCAGTTAATATTCAGCTAGACTGTTCTTCTAAGTCTGTTTGTGAGCAATTGAGCGTACAACTGAAGTTTGTTTTGTTTCAAACTGAAAGCAAATTGAGCTATTGAGAAATCATTTTTCCTCTCATGCACAGATTGTTTTAATTTTATATATGTAGAGAGTTGTGTGTATAGTGTAGGAAGTGAAAAAATAGAGGGTAGTCTGTATGAGAGCATGTATGTGATGTTACAGAATGCAGAGTGAAATAGAGAAGGCAGAGATTTTATGAGTTGAGAGTTTGAATTGAAGATGTGCATCTTAGGTTAATGAAGAACCAATAATTTGCATACTAGTTAATATAATTTCAGAGGTTGGTGCCTTTGATGGTCTAAGTTGGTGCTCAGAATATCAGATTGTAGTCTCCTTAGGGTTGATGCTTTAAAATTAAGGATTTGGTGATTCCTTAGAGTTGGTGCTCTTAAAATTATAATCGAAGGATTCATTTGTGAGGATGGATTAGGATAGTAGATCCTAGTAGCATTTGTTCTCACCATGTTTTTCCCACATTGGGTTTTCCATGTAAATCTAGTGTTCATGTGTGTGTGCTTTCTCATTGTTTTTGATAAAGTAAGCAGTAAAAAAGGGTACCGATCGTTCCATCAAAGAACCAAGAGAGTGAAACTAACTAAACCAACAAGAAATAGCCAAAAACAAACCCAAGACCTAGACACAACAGACTGACAGTAGACCAACAATAGACAAAAAACCAAAAGAATAGAAAAAAGCCCCCAACAGCTAATTGAACATCTGGTCCCAATCTTTGACCAAGAACTGGTAGAGATAATGGTACTCCTTGAGTTCTTTATCCTTCATACCTTGGCTAGTAAGATCAACATCCTAGTTGACCACAAGAGTTGTGGTTGACTGGTGCATCACTTTCACTGGGAACTTGGCTAGAATCTTGAACTTCCTCTCTAGCTCGGTGAGCTTAGCAAAGAGGGTTTCTATCTCTTTATCTTTGACAACAACCTTGCCCCCATCTTCATCTTTCCTGCTTCCTTCACCACTTTCTCTGAACTCATAGATTTAGACCCCTTAACATTGAGCTCGGGAAAAATATTGGGCTCATCATCCACTTCGACCTCCACATTATCATTTTTGGTCTCCTTGTTGATAGAAAATTCCCAACCCATTTGTTCAGTCTTAGGCACAATAGTGTCAACTTTGTTGTTTTTTTCATCAGAAATACCATCACCCTCCATGTCTATAGTATCCTCCTCCAACTTAGTGACCACCTTCTTTTGGAGAATAGGACTAGGCTTAGCAGTAAGCCTCGTCGACCTCTTGGTCGATGACACCCGAGGTTTACTACCAGTCATGGTAAAATCCTCATCTGTAGTGCTATCACTACCACCGATACTTTCCTCAGAGTTAACCTCCTCCACCACCACATAAACATTTTTGGCCTTATTCCCACTGTCTATACCACTTCCTTCCTCCAAACTTCTTTTTTTCTTCTTCTGTGGGGTCACCAGGGCAGAATCACTAGGTAATATCTTTCTTTTGACAGAAGTCTTTGTAGAGGTCATGGGAGTCTAGTCATTGGCCTTGGGCTCCAGGATTTTAGCAATGATAGTTTTTTTCTTTATAGACTTGAGGGATTTGACATACTTCTTAGGAGTGACTTTTGTAATTATCACTAGGCTAGTCATCTCAAGATTGGAGTAGGGAAACAGAGGAGGTTCAACCCTAGTAGCCATGAGGGCTTTAGGGGGGCAAAGGGCTAAATGGAATTTATACAGTTTAAGGATAAGCCCCTGATGGAGTAGGATGAGGGGCTTGTTGGGGTTTATAGCATGCTGCTCAATGGCACATGTAATTGAGGCTTCCAAAGACGACAACAAATAAAAAGGAAAACTTATCAGCTTGCTACAATGAAAACGATTGAGCAGAGCAAAATGATAATGGAAAAAGTGTCTGAATCTACCTTCAAGAGTGAAGTACTTTATGATCATGTAACACACCTCATCCCAAGGTTTTGGCAGCATTTGGTGATCAAACCCTCCCTGCAGACTGTGTAAGACCTCCCTTTTCTTTAGAAAACAAGCCATTCCCTCAGGGTTAGGAACTTTGCTCTTTTTGGAGTGTTTGATGCCATCAGTAGGAATCCTCATCACCATCCCAATCACTTCTTCCAAGATTTCAAACCCTACACTGCCCACCTTGACTTGTCTGCCCTCCCAAGAATTCAGGAACTGCATTGAGAGGCTTACATTGTGACCTTGTAAGCATTCAAGATAGGAAGCCACCTTGCCCTCCTGGCAGATGTGCCATAGGGTCTTATTGCATTTAATCTCTTCACAGGATTTAGGCTCAGTGTGAGACTTGTCATCACCCATAGCAGGATTGCACCGAAATCTCACAAATAAGCTAGCAATGCAAGAAACAAAAGAAAAATTAGAAACTTTCACACTTTAGAAAATATCCCAAACACCAATATTCATACTCAAGTTAATGAGTATGATGTCTTTTCAGCCACTGGGGGTGGCGTACTTTCTTAAATTCATAATATGTGAACTATCACTCCCTTTCTTACCATGATTACAATTCATTAATTGGTCATAATTAGAGGTTCTGGATAGAGACCTTGAGTTGATCATGTGCCCAGTCATGTGAAAACCCATCTTAGGCCTCCACATTTGACTTAAGAGCGAGTAATACTTCATACAGTGGCAGACCCTTGATCTGACAAGTCTGAGATGGCAAGCAAACATCACACCCCCCAAACATAAGTCCTCATATCTAGATGGCAATCAAAAGTAGATCCCATATGGCACCTAAAATACTCCCTAGGCCAGGAGGTCGAAGGGTTAATTAATTCAAACATGAGAGATCAAAAGCTGAGCTTTGCTCCTTTTCGAGAAGGTTTTGTATCTAAATAGGTAAATTATTCTTTCTTTTTCAATATCTCCATGTGTCCAAGCTCTGCCCAAGGTTTTCCAACCCATCTAACACTTTATTACCTTCATGGTAAACATGCCCAATTTCTTTCTGCTTGAACCCAGGTAGTAAGCAGATGATGTCATCTATAATATCCTTCAGCTTCCAGCCACTATTTGACCTACCAAGAGCGGCCTCAATGATGATTTTCAAATCTCCTTTCACTTGTAATTTGTCTATTCCCATAGAGAGAGCAATTTTGAGTCCCCACAGTAGAACCAATCTCTTCACCACATTATTAGACTGGTTATTGATGTGCCCAGTGTAAGCAGCAATGAAGGCACCCTGACTATCTCTGAATATCCCTCCCCCACTTGCTAGCCCAATATTATTTTTTTCAGCTCCATTGAAATTAAGTTTGATCCAATCCTTGGGAGGGGGTATCTAGAAGGTGTTTTGTTTGGCCAGCTTTCTAGAATTGTCAATCGCCAATTCATGGCAGTCCACACTTCCACCAGAGTAGGGGTTTCTCAGCCACATGAAGAGTGCTGGCTGACGTATTCTCTGAGACTAACCTACTGAAGGAGTAAAAGACCTCATTAGCAGATCAATCCTTATCTCTAAAGATTCTATTGTTTCTTTCCTTCCACACACTCCAACCCAAGTGTCAGGGAATTTGTCTCCATAGCTCTCTAATCCTGGGGTGCGAGAAAGGAGAAATCTAGCTTTGGATGAAATCCATTAGGTTTTCTAGGAAAACCCACTCCAGGTTAAGTTTCTCTATGGTTCTTCCCCATATCTCTTTAGAAAATTCACAATGGAAAAGAAGGTGCTGAATGGACTCTTCTTCTTTAAGGTAGAGTACACATCTATTGACTAAATGGAACCCTCTTTTGTTGAGGTTGTTAGTAGTAAGGATTTTATTATGAGCAACAACCCACCAGAAGAAGTTTATTTTAGGGATCAACTTATTATTCCATACACTCTTCCAAAACTAACTCCCCTGTCCGCTATTTGTCAACAAGATGTAAGTAGATTTAACTGAAAAGTTCCCCTTTTGGTCCTATCCCCAGAGCATTTCATCCTCCCTAGGAAATATTGGAATTCTGTACTTGTTCAACTCCCCTTGCAGATCCTGACACTCCTGATTCTCGGGCTGAGTATTGTTCCATTAATCCAAGAGGTTCTTGCACTACCTTTGGCTATGGGAATGGGTAGTAATGAAATTGCTAACCAAACTCCCAAAATGGTTAACAACTCTTTCCGTAGTGGTATTGTTCTTCCTACTAGCCAAGGGTCCCTCCCTAAGCCAATTGTCTTCCCAGAATATGATTTTGTCTCCCTTGCCCATCTTCCATTTGATGCCTTGGGATAGAGTGCTTCTGGTTTTGATCATTTTATTCTAGATAATAGAGCCTTTGGGATGGCTCTCTCTATCAATAACCCCTAATTTATCCCCATTTTGTAGGTACTTGGCTTTCATAATTTGAACCCAATCTTTCTCCTCCTTTAAGAAGGTCCACCAAATTTTGGCAAGTAAAGCTTTATTCATCACCCAGATTTTTTTGATTCCTAATCCCTCTTAGGTTTTGGGCAAGCAAACTTTGTCCCATCCAACCAGTAAGATCCTCTTCTTTTCCTCAACTCCAGTCTAGAGGAAGACTCTTTGGATCTTCTCCAATTTCTTCGCCATGTATCTAGGCATTTTAGAGAGGGATAGAAAGTAGGAGGGGATACCCTATAAAGAGGCCTTCAAAAGTTGATGCTTACCTGCTTGGTTAAGGAGTTTACCTTTCCATCCCTCCATTTTATTCCAGAATAGTATTCTAGAAAGCCGGGGTCACCTCCTTGACTGTGAGGGGCAGGCCTAGGTGGGTAGCTGGGAGATTAGCCATGTTGCAATCAAGGATGTTTCTCACCCTGACTTGTAGCTCCAAGTCAGTGTTGAAGAAGAACACACTAATCTTTTCATAATTAATACACTCGCCAAAAACCTTTGCATAGGAGTTCAATAGATTTTTCCATCTTATGGCCTCATCCACTAAAGTTGCCCCAAAGAGAATAGTATTATCAACAAACTGTTGGACAACAGACGGACCCAAGGTGAACGCAACTTTGACACCCTTGAGGGAATGACTATCTAGGTGGGATAGGATGTTTCTACCCATAACCTTAGCCAATATTATAAACAGGTAGGAAGATAAGGGATCCCCCTACCTGATACCTCTACCAGCATCAAAGAACCTTTGAGGAGTGCCATTGATGAGGACCGAGTACTTGACAATGGTGACACATTCTTTTATCATAGTAAGAATTTTGTCTTTGAACTTGAACTTCTTAAGGACTTTGGAAAGGAAATCCCAGGGGAATCTGTCATAAGCTTTAGATATATCCAGCTTGAGATCCATGCTCATATTGTTACTTCTATCCATCGAGTGAATGATCTCATGGGGTGATATAACAACATCCATAATCTGTCTATCGGGGACAAAGCCTTTCTGGTAGTCTAAGATAATATTGTCCAATAGCAGTTGAATTCTGAGGACCAGAGTCTTTGTAATGATGTTATAAATGGTGTTACAAAAGGTAATAGGACAGAAGTCAGCAATGGAATCCTTGATACTCTTCTTGGGGATAAGCGCAATGAATGTGACATTAATATGTCTAAGGATTTTGCTAGTCCTAAAGAAGTCCTTGACAATAGTCATGACATCATACCCCACTATCTCCTAGAAGTCTTAGAAAAAGGTTGGGGGAAACCTGTCCTATCCCAAAGCTTTGAAGGCCCCTATAGAGAACACAACCACCCTAACTTCCTCCTCAGTAATAGGTTTCAAAATTTTACAGTTATCTTCCTCTGAAAGGATAGAGGGAATGCTGTCCAACAACTTATCCTCTCGGCCTTTGTCAGGCTTGTTTCTTTGCTCTGCCAACAAGTTTCTAAAGTAATTAGAGGCAAGCTTTCCTAGTTCCTTGTCCTCAACAATTTCCTTGTTATTCTCATAATGAAGCTTGGTGATTCTATTCCTCTTCCTATGTTTCATGGCTAACTTATGGAAGAAATTCAAGTTCCTATCTCCCTCCTTCAGCCATTGCACTCTAGACTTCTATTTCTAGAAGATCTCTTCCTTTCTGGTGATGTCCTTGAGGTTTTTGAGTAGAGCCTCTTCCATATTAAAATTATCCTCACTCACATCCCCCTAGCCATGTTGTCTTAGACTTCCATTAATCTATTAGTAATGTGTTTCTTTCGGTTCATCACATTCCTAAAATAGAATTTATTCCATCCTTTTACTTTGTGCTTAACATGGATGAGTTTTTGGGTGAGTCTGAACATGGGAGATCCATGTACCAAGATACTCCACCAATCAACAATGCAATTTCTAAAATCCAGGTGTGAGGCCCACATAATTTTGTATTTGAATGGGAATGGCCCCTTGGGAGCACCATCAGTCTAGGAAAGGAGGAGGGCATTATGGTTAGAGATGGTGTGAGGAAGAGAAGAAAGGATAGAATTTTTTACCCTATCGCAATTAGAAGAGGCCAGAAATCTATCCAACTTCACCTAAATCAGCTGGTCATCCCTTCTTCTATTGGTCCAAGAATAGAGTTGATTGTTCATCTCTATATCCATAAGCCCAGTCTAACTTAGGAAGTCCACCAGGTCAACCATGATGTCTAAGTAGTCCATGTTGCCCCTGGACTTTTCTGAAGGGAAAAGTGGGGTGTTGAAGTTTCCCCTAGTAACCACAAAGTCATTCTCTCAGCATTAATTTTAGGGATCAATCCATCCCATAGTTCCTTTCTAGCGTTCCTAGTGTTGGGGGCACATATTGATCAACTTCCAATTTTTCTTATTCATAGTGCATTTAATTTCCAAACTATTTTTTCTATGTGAGCAGTAGCTACCTAAAATGTTATATTTGTTCCACATAGTAACTAAGCACCGAGAAGCTCCTGCAGAAGGGCTAATAATGTAGTCAGCCATGGGCCAAATATAATCAGTTATCTTTTTGAAGCTATCTTTAGACATCTTAACCTCTTGGAGAAGGATGATATCCACCTTATTGTCAAAAATGTAGCTCCTAATCATGATTTGTTTATGAGGACTATTAAGCCCCCTCACATTCCAAGTGACGATCTTCATTTATGAGGTCTTCTGGAGATAGCCTCCACTGTGATTTGTCTCCCAATGGCTATTTCCTTGGTTTCTTCTCTATTTCTGGTTTCTCTCTGGGACAATCTACCTACCTTTCCTTTTGTCCCCACATTTGCTGATTTCTTACCTTTCCCCTTCTTTTTGGGAGTAATCCACCCGTCCTGGTTACTAAGACCAACCCCAGGAGAAAGAATCCTTGTGGGTGATAGAATGGATTTCTCTGTGTTTTCTGGAACTATGGTCAGTTGACCTTCAACCACTATGGTACCTGAGCCAATTGATTGCTCTCCAATAGACACCAAAGTACCGGAACCATCAGTTCTAGGCAAGGGTGTCTTTTCATTGGGGTTTAGGATTTCTCTGTCTTCTATCTCAACCAAGCCCAAGGAAGTGTCCTTCATCTGAGTTAGTTATTCAGCTTTGAAATCCCTCTGAAACTGAGGTAGAGGTAGAGGTGGGGTCTCATTGTTTGAGGTTGAAAGTTCATCCTTAGAGTCTCCTTGAGCCTATGCCTTCTCCAATCGCTTTGTCATGAGAGGGGACTTGATGATATCAAGCAAGTACTCTTTGAACGGGTAGTCCTCCACAATATTATCCTCCTCCAAGACCTCTTTGCCTTTTTGTGTCTTTAAATTTTTGTATTCATTGATAAGGTGGCCTTTTTTGGAATAATTTTGGCAAAAAGTGGTAGCATTCTCATACTCAAGGTGTTGTTCCCAGTAGCCATATTTAGACTTTAAATTAATAGTATTACATAGAGATTTATGAATATCTACACTAACATAGAATCTAGCAAACACTAACTTGGTTTTATGCTTAGTGGTGTTGTCCAGAGAGATGAATCACCCAAAAGAGTTCCCTATCCATGTGAAAATCTCCTCATCCTAGAACTCCAGCAGAAGTCCAGGGAGCATGATCTAGACTGGAGCTGACCTACTAAGTTCCATAGCCGCATTAAAACTCAGTTTCCAGTGCTCTAGGAAGAGGTTGTGTTTTGTATACATCCAAGGGCCACCTGCCAAAGCCTCTACCAAGTCCTCCCTAGTGGTGAACTTAAAGAGGAAGAGACCACCTGTCATGGCGCTAGTAACCACGCTACCTTTAAGGCACCATTTCGACGTCACCCAATGTCAAAGGTTCTTTTATCCATCATCAAATTTGGGATCTAGAAATTCATTCCATTCACATGCTCTGACTATACTGAGGCTACAAAATCTTTGATAGGCCTATTAGTTTCCCCTAGCAGTGCTTGTTTCCAAGCCTTGGGATCCAACCTTGAAGCTGGAGATTTGAGCTCGGTAGTACTGACCAGAGCAGTATCATCATCAACAAGAGCCTCCTAAGGGCCCATAGGGGGGCAGGGGGCTCCCCAAGGCTAACAACCACCATGAGCGAAGTAGGTTCAAACAGTGTAAAGACGGGAAAGTTGCAGAGTGGGGAATTTGGAGAAGGGTGTTTATGACTTGTGCTTTCTTATTGTTGATGCTCGAGTGTTTGAGTTTTAAGTTTTAATTATCTACTAATTCACCCCCCTCTCAGGAGATTGATTGTGTTCTAACAATTGGTATCAGAGCACTATTATTTGAAAAAGGTAATAGCTAGGGTTGATCTTGGAAGAGTGAACACATGGCCGGTCAAGAAGGATCTAGCTCAAACAAAGCACTGTTGTTTAATGGAACAAATTATGCATTCTGGAGCATAAGAATGGAAGCCTATCCAACTTCAATTGGATTTGATGTATGGCAATCTGTTAAAATGGATATACTATGCCTGCAACTCCTACAATAGATGCAAATGGTAAGAAAGCAAGTGAATGTAATGCTAAGGCTAAAAATGCAATTGCTTTTGGTTTGGCTAACTCTAAATTTGTGAAAGTAATGTGTAAATCTGCTAAGGAAATTTGGGATAAGATTAAAAGCATTTATGAAGGAGATACAAAGGTTAAGCAAGCCAAGTTGTAGATCTTTAAATCAAGATTTGGAAGCTTGAAGATGAAAGAAGAAGAAACTATTTCTGATTACTTACTCAGAGTTGTTGAGATTGTGAACACCATGAGAGGACTAGATGAGGAAGTAAAAGAGGAAGTAATTGTCAAAAAGGTCCTTAGATCTTTACCCTCTAGGTATGATTCTAAAGTTTTAGCTATAGAAGAATTGAAAGAGCTTGATAAATTGACTATTAATGAGCTTCATGGTATATTTACTGCCTATGAGATGAGAATTGGTGGTGCTGAAACCTCCAAAAGAGAAGCTACATTCAAAGCATTGAAGAAAGAAAAGCATGTAGAGCATGAATCTGAAGCAGATGAAGAAGAGGCTCATTTTGTAAGAAGATTAAAGATAGGATCTAGGAAGTATAAAGGTAAGCTACCCTTTAAGTGCTTTAATTGTGGAAAGGCTGGACACTTTGCTGCTAAATGCCCTCATGCAAGAGAAGAAAAGAATGATGAACATGATAACAAGAAGAGTTACAAGAAATTCTATCCTAAGAAGTTCTTTTAGAAGAACAAGAAGAGCTTGTACATAAGAGGTGATGATGATTCATCTTAAGAAAGCCCTATCTTAGAAGATAACAATGAAGAAGGTTCAGAGGCTGAAGGAAATGAATTTTTGTTCATGACAATGGAAGCTATTGATATAGATCTGAACAATACTAATTAGAAGATGTTGAAATTGAAGAAGAAGGCAAAGTAGACTTGGAAGGAGAGCTAGTATGTGTTCTACAAGAACTTGAGGGTCTAAGGAAAAAAACTTCAAGTTGATATTAGAAATGAAGGTGCAAACCACACAACAAAAATATAATTCAAATCTTATTATCCTCTAAACAATGTAGAATCAATGGAGATTGCAATAGAAATCAAAACCCATTACACAGAAATAACATGCACTAAGAACTGATCATATAACACAATATGTAACGTGGAGAAAACCCTTTCAGGTAAAAAACTCCACCAAGAAAAGAGGCTCCAAATTGTATTATCTTCAAATATGAGATTACAATACATGCACTTCCTCTCTTCTTCAGTATTCAATCCAACACCACCTGTTACTCTCCAATCTAATAAAAACATAGTACAAACATCCTTATAAAAGGAGGTTTCCTTCTAGGGAAAGATAACCAACAAAATATCAACTGTCAGATCTATGATCTAATGACGAATGGTCCAGATTCACAATCATAAAATATACATAAAATGAGGTTTTGGGGTTGCTGCCCCCAAACTTGTATGCTCGGAATCGTGACTCCGGTTGCCTAGGATTGTCAGGTCAGATTTTAGCATGCACATGGACCCTTCCCTCCTTGCCACAGGGTGATCTACCATGTCACTCTCTCTCTCGTGGAAGTAGCCAGTCGAGAGGAGGTGAGCAGAGGTCTAGCTCATTGAAGAGATGGACTTCATGGAGAGGAATCAACAAGTTCCATGGCCTTTGTTGTTGTATGCTAAGTTGAATGTTTCATTCAATGCCAGTTGTTGTTGAGATAACCCTATGACCCGAAGGGTCACTGGTTTTTCTTCTCCTATTGGGATTTCTTCTATTCCACCTTTGCGCAGGTAAATAGTTTATTTTATTTATATCCTCTTGTCTCTCAATTTGTTGAATGAGTTCTCATTGTATTTGGAGTTGTCTTTGTTCTTCTATTAATAAGAGGACAAATGGATCTTGTTGTGGTAGAGTAAATGTCTCTTTCTATTGTTGTAGATTGATTTCCTCGATTTGGTTAAGGACAACCTTCACCCACTCCCCTTTTACTCCTAGGCACATTCGTGAACCAAGATAGAGGTAGATGTGTGAAGACAAACTCTAACTAGACTTAGGGTTTTGACCTAGGGTTTAGCTTTGCTTTGACTTGTTTTTACCTTGTGATGTGATCAAGGGTTTGGTTGAATCGTTGATCATGGTTTACCTCATGATGGCATCAAGGGTTTACAAGTTTGTCTTTTTCTAGGGTTTCTATATGCATGCAAAGTTAAAATGATATGCAAATGTGTTTTTGTGTTTTTTAGTATTTTGGAAATGAAAAATGCTTTTTAATCTATGAAAGGGAAATATGAACATGCAAGCTAATATGATTTTTCCTAATGCAAGTTTAATCTATGTTTTTGGATTTTTGGTTATTTTGAAGTAATCTAATCTAAAAAGGGAAATTGTTTCTTCAAATAATCTAGATCTAGGAATATGAAAATCATTATTCTAACATGGAAGATCTAACTATCAAGGAAAAAGCAAAGATTTACTATTCCCAAGAGTAATATTTGGTTTTCTAATTACTATAAATTGAATAAAGCAATAAAGGAACCTAAAAGAATGAAGATTTGTGTGACTCCAATACCCTTAGAAATCCTTGATGTTGGCAAGCTCGAGTCCTTTTGAAGCAACGGGAAGACCTCTTGATGACAAAATGACACAAAGAATAAAAAAGAAGCTTGTGAATCTTGAAAGAGCTTAATGAGAGCTTTGGTTGAGCACAATGGCATTGAATGAAGCAGTATAATGATGCTTGGTTGAACAATGAATAAAGAAAAAGGCACCTTCATCCTGTGAGAGCATTAGAATGCTGATTTGGAGAGCAAAAACTGGCAAGAGTTGTATGCACAATGAATTTGCCTCCCTTTGTGCTTGAGGGAGGGGGGTATTTATAGGTTTGAGGAATGGGATTAATTGAGAAGTTAACTCATTAGATTGATGAGTTAACAAGGATTGATTGGGGAGTTAACAAGGTTGATTACCCAGTGAACTCAGCTATGGAGTGATAAATCAATTATAATTTATCATTGAAGAAGAAATAGAGTTGAAAGGGTGCATGAGATTGATTGGGAAGTTAATTTTAGATCAAATGGAGATAATTATGCATGTATGGGTGCATGAAATAGTCAACTCCATGTTAGGCATCAAAAATCATGCGAACTAGAAGAAAAATGAGCAAAAATAGAGCTAAATTGAGTGAGAAACTCAAGTTTTCCGTGACTGGAAAATGTGACAGGGTCGCCCCTTGTGCTAGTAGGGTCACCCCTGGGTGACCATGGGTCACCCAAGGGAGATCCAAGTAAAATAGGGTTTTCTAGAGAACAACAAAAGGGAGATGATAGAAGAGAGGAAAAGGCATTCTGCATCTAGAAACAGGTCAGTCATGTGCAAGAATCCAAATCTCCACTTGCACCTGCAAGATCTCCCAGGGGAGATCTAAAAATAATAGGGGGAGTTTTAGATTGGTGGAGTGAAACTAAAAGATAAAAGTGGGAGATGGATCTAGGGGACCTCTAGAAGGCTTCTAGGGGGTGCAGAGGATGAAAAACATAGGGGAAAGGTGAAAACTCACCTACAAGATGATTACAAGGCTTAGGAGCAAGGTTGAAAGCTTAGAAAATGCAAATTGACAAGTGTCACAAAAAGTGTCGAAAATTGTTGCAAGCAGGGAGAGAGAGAAATCAACAAAGAGGAAACAACACAAGACAAGAAAGAAGACATGTCATCAAGAGGTTTGCTTCTTAGAGGACATTGTTTCATGCTTACATGTACATGACAAGGATTAAGATCATCATAGGGGTCCTCGTGGAGGTTGTGCATGATTTTTGGTCTTACATATTTGCCCCCTCGGGGACGGTAGTCTACATGAAGGGTAGGTATCATTCCCAAACTAGGCCTTACCTATTGTCTATTTTCTTGCAAGTGTACATGCAATAACTAGTATTAGTCCAGCATTTCAAATGTATAAAACAAATAAAAACTAAATGATGAACTTACCATGGATCATTTGAGTTTGACTAGTTGTTTGCCTTTGTCAGTTTGGACATGTAGAATTGAATACATGCAAAATGATGCATGAAAGAGATGCATAAAAACAAAGAACTAATCTAAAATGCATAAATGAAACTAAGCTAAGGGAAAACAAAGCAAGTCAAATTGTGAGATTGGATCGTAACGGCAACAGAATTGATCGTGTGAGCTATCATTGGAAAGGTATCATCGAGGAGATTGCAAAGATGGCTACCTCTTCTTCATCTATGGAGAATTAGGTATGCAAATAGTGAAAAACCCTTCTCTAAACCCTAGTTTGAATTTTGTGAAAAATCTCTTGAAATTGTATGTTTTTGTCAACTCTTCTTGTTGCATTGTCTCTGTTTCGTCGTTTAGAGTAAAATTAGTTTTTCATTTTCTAAAATTGGCTGAAAAATGAGGTTTTTAGAGAAGTTTTTGATTGAGGGATCTCCCTCTAGGGTCACCCCTATTGTCAGGTAGGTCACCTGGGGGAAATCTTGTCTTACAGAAGGGTCTCCCAAGGGAGATCTTGCAGAACAGGGTTACTCGAGGGAGATCCTACAGAACTCTTGGGTCGCCCAGGGGCAACCCTGTTGGGTTGATTTTGACTAAAATTTCATGTTGTCTAACACTTGTTTCACTTTGATTTGACTTGTTTTGGCTACTGTATTTTCTTGTTTATTGCAATTTTGAGGGGTTATATGCTTTTTTTTGTGTAAGGTTTTATGCAATTTTATGATTTTTAAGGATTTTTGTGAGTTTACAAGATCTAATCTAAAGTTCTCTTCTGATCTTGCAAGACATGCATATATGATGGAATGCCTGTTGAGAGTAGGGGTGGCTTTCAGCGATGTTTCCTTCACTAAGTAATGAGGACCGTGCTATTTTGAGGAGAGCAGGTCTAGCTAGAGTTTGTCATGTGCCTGTTATTCACCCTGTGTCCCACATATGCTATGATATTCTAACCTATTGTGATATGATGTGTTTCATTTTCTTATTTTTTGCACTTTTGTCCTCTATCGTCATGGGGAACTAACATGTCTTTATCTTTTGATTCACTTTTTTAGGTAATGTCAGAGAGTGGAGGGATTTCATTTGTGAGATTAATGTTGTTTTGGCTTCTCCCTTCAATAGGATGACTCGAGACCATCTTTTAGATGACCCTGGTATGCCCCCTACTATAGGGCAACACACAGATATTTTTGCTCTTGTCTACCATGGATGTTAGGAGAATGCAGACTTGAAGGCCGAAATTCACACTCTTAAGGGTGAGAATTAGGTTCTCCGAGAGATGGCTCATCTTAGTTTTGGATGACGAGATGCTAGTATGGCAATGCCTTCACAATCACAAGCTCATAGTAGGGCACCTTGCTGCCATAGGTCTTATGGAGTGACAGGTGGTATTCGTAGATAGAGGAGCCCAAGTCCTGAGGGTTCCGTTGGAGGGTACCAAACTTGACTTCCTTTCTTGAAATCTTGCCCCCTTGCATGGGGAGCCTCTACTTCCTTTGAGAGTATTTTGTCCTAGCTCTTTGATACTCTTGTATATGTAAACTTCGAATGTATCTATGAAAGTTTATCCTTTTATGGTTTTCGCCTATCAGATTTGTACTCATCTCTTGTGCATGTTTTGGAGGTTTGAGAATTTTTTTGATTATGTGTTTGACCTTTTCAACTCTTTAACAATGCAAGCATGATAATGATGACACATTTTTGTAATTTTTCATGGCATACATATGAGATGCAATTTATGATATGATAATGCAGGAACACAAAAAATGCTAAAAATGAAACATTTACTTCTACAGAATGTCATGAGATATGACATTTGACTTTATTGCTTTGAGACTCTTTTTCTGATTTTGGGAATGAATGCAATGTGGAACAAACAATGTGAATTCTCTTTAGTACAATTTTCAATCCAGGGGATTGCAAGTTGTCCTGATATAAGATACCTAATCAAGGCTGTGAGATAGGATTTTTAAAACTCAAGTGGGGAATGGGAATGAAATGGAGTGCTTTTGAATTTGGGCTTTTCTAAAGGATAAACACTAATCCTTATCTAGATAAGACAGTCTGACAAGCTTTCAACTTAGACAAGTAACAAATTTTATTAGTGTTTGCTAGACTTAGATCATAGATGGCAAGCAAGGTAGACTCAGGGTAAAGGATAAATAGGAAAGAACAAGGGTCCCTTGGTAGAAGATGATCTTAGAGACTACTAGACTCTTCAATTTTTCTTAGCTAATGCGTGTGTTTGCTTTGTATCTTTCTTTCTCTATTCGAATGTCACCCTTGAAGCTTCAAGCTTAGACTGATCTCCACCCAAGAGTATGAACATTCAACAATCTTCTCTCTTTCACACTTTTTTTGTATCTCTCTTTTTTTGCTTTTCACTTTTTTTTGTATTTTCCTCACTTGATTTTTCTCATTTTTTTGTATTTTTGACTTTTCAAGAAATGAATGCTTTTGGAACTTTGATATGGAATATTTTGTTCTCTCAATACTCACTTTTCTCAATACTCTTATTTTGATCACTCATTTTTTTATTCACTCAAATTTTAGATTGCTTCCTTCAGAGTTTTGATCCTACTGAAGTTTTTGGCTAGGAAAGATAAGGGGCTAAGCACCACCCAAAGTTTTCATAGTTTGGTTGGACTTCTCTACTACTATGGAAGAATTGGGAAGGTCTACTTGCAAGCTTCCTTTGAACATTGTAGGTTTGAATACTGACTTTGTTTAGACCTAACATCTTGACTCATTAAGACTAGGATTAGTGTAAAGTTAAGAGCTAGGCTTTGATTAGAATCACTGGGAATGAAAAGGGGATAATGGTGATTATGTGTTTAGGATGAAAAGTGTTTATTGTTTAGGGTTGATTTTGATAGTTGTTTGAAGAGGGTTTTGTGTTGATCCTCCTTTCACCACTAAACATTCAAGGACATTCAATCGATAGGAAGTCTACTACACATCTCCTATCACTTGGAACATAGGGGAAGATTGGAATTGTATGATTTTGTTATTCAATTAAGCCCAGTTATGCTCAAAAACCCTAATAACATGAATTTGTGAACAAATAGAAAAATTACAAAAAATGATCACACACAAAGATATCAAATGACAATCAAATGCATACTAGATTTTGAAGTTCAAAAAATGGAAAAGTCAGGAACTAATGAGAGGGCACCCTAGTCCAGTGCCACAATTTTTGTCAAGATCTGGGAACCTTGTCTACAACTTGTTCCTATTGTTCTAAAGATTTTCCTATTGCAAGATCTAAAGGACTAAAGAGCGGGCACCTAAATCCATGTCCCTATTTTCTTCTCTGATCTGCAATTCAAATAGTCTACACTTCTCTCCTGCAACTCCACTTTTTCTGCTTTTGTGACCTGTAACCTGCAATCACAAAAAAATGGGTTGGGGGTTGTGGTGTTTAGAGGCTTGCCTCAATCAAGCCCCAAAGAGACATTCAAGTATTCCAAACACCATTGTTAGATAAAGAGTGTGTATCCTTGCAAGATAGAGGCAAAATCTAAATGATAAATGATAGAAAACACAATTGATGTCACCTTGTAGTGGAGATCTGATGGAAGGAAGATTCTCTTCATGCAATGAGGAGATGGATGCCAAATCTGCAAATACAAACACAAGAACAACACAAATTCTACTCTGCAACATAATAAATGCCTTGAATCACTTTCACAAAATCACAATTCTCATCAAATTTCTATCTAGTTTATAAATAAATCACTAATCATGCTTATATATGCAACTACAAACATTCCCACTAAGAATTTCGTAGTTCAAACTTACCGCGTCGGCATAGGACCTAAATAATGGTCATAAATCAACACTTTGAAATTGGTCCTGACCTAAAATAGGGCAGGAATAGGGTATGAATGCCCAAGTCCTCCCCCTATTTCAAGTAGGATTTATGTTAAGTGCATCCCTTGAGTCCCATTTTCCATGAAACTTTAGGGTTTTCTCATCGGGAGTCATCAAAATCATTAAAGATGCTCTAAATGCATTCTAAAGAACCTAGGAGCTAAACCTTAATAGGAAAAATCCCACAAGGTTAATTTTTCTGACATAACATTTAGCCCACACTTTAATGTTTGTATAAACACAAGGCCAATACATGCATTAAAGTATGGTCAACAAACACAGCAAACATGCCAAGCATAGAGAAGACACGCCAATCACAAAGAAGATAGTAACAGGCATGCAAAACATAGAGAAGATAGTTACAGTCACGCAAAACATTGAGAAGACAACATTGAAGACACATAAAACACAGTGCATACAGTGAATGTAATGAAGATAGTGATGATTTTCTTTTTTTTCTTTTTTTTCTTTTTCTCATATATGAAATGCAGATGCAAGTACAAGAAAAGTAAACACACCACCCATAATGCAAGAGGGACTCATCACCACCGGTATTTAAATTGCATATAGGCAACAGACATGCAATACAAATCAAGCACGCCATACAATCAAGCATGCCATACAAATCCCAAAGCATAGGAGGGACTCATCGCCACTGGTCTTTAAACTATGCTTGGGAACAAACATGCAATACACACACACTTGGAAGACATGAAGAAAACATGACAGACAAGTGATGGAGTGTTCCTATTTCTAGGTTCATCAGTATCTCAGGCACATTATAGGCACACACTAATGATTTGGGTTTGCCACAACAATCACTGAAGACACGCTTAAGGGTTGAGTTAGTCACAGAACCACTCCCCACCTACGTAGAGGACTTTTAGAAAATGATAGGATGTGCAGAGGGCTTAAATGATTGCAATAGATTTCAAACAAATCTCAGAGTGTAGGAGGGACTCATCACCACCAGTCTTTAAGACTACACCTGAGAACAAACACACTTTACTAGCATCTAAATCAGACAGCTTACCTTATATATGCCCCCACCTTAAGGTGGTTGATGTCATGTATCGATATCAAGCACACTAAGGTAGGTAGAAAATACACAAGGGAACATGAGCTCTTGCAAAGCCCATGCCCTCTGGAGGTGACATGTACTTTACGATCACCAAATGGTCCCACAAACACATTCTTGCAAGAAAAGTGTTAGCATCCATATAATCATGATAAACAAAAATGCATATGATCATTCACATGGAAAGACGAGGAATGCAAGATTCAAGATAGACAAAGTGCATGGAGCAACAATATTGTTATGTTTTGTAAGTGCGATAAGACATCATCAAGATCACACGGAGTGACTCTACTAGCCAAGCGTTAGATAATATATAACAACCCCATCGTCATGTATGGACTAGGTCCATTTTTTGATTTCTTGCTAAAGGGATACTAGGTCCATATCAATATAATATGTTTTTCGTCATCCACCCACTAGATAGAAACACTAGAGGAAGGGAAACAATAAATCAAGAGAGGAGAAACAAGTGCCTTAGGGACAATCACATAGGAGGGTGCCCCAAGTCACCAACCGCAATGCTATGTCCATAAGACACAACACACAATAGTGAAAAATAGAGGAGAGGTGATATAGAAGGAGGGTCACAACAAAGGTGGTCTCCCAATATCTTGGACCTTACAAGAGAATCAAGGCTCATCTCGGGAGGCCTGAAAAACACATAACACATCACGGGGGAAACACAACATGAGAGGTAAAGGATTAGAAATATTTACCTGTAAGGACAACCTAATTAAAGGTTGCTAATGATCAAATCATCATCATCTGCCAAGGAAAGTGGGACATAAGGTACCATAGTCCAACTCTTATTCTTGTTTTCAAGTTGTCCATTCTTAAGATCTTCTTTGTTTGATTCAATGTTAGGTGAGATGTTTTATTGATGAGTTGCAATTCATTGGGCATAATCTTGTCCTCTCCTCCTTTCTCTTACTTGTCTATTTCTTTTTGTCTTACCACTTATCTCTTGTAAGATAGTGTTTTGCTCTTCTATAGGTTTTTGTGTTTAAGAGGAGGAAGCACCAGGATCAAATCTCATTTGTCTAGGTGGAATATTTTTCTATCGACGACTACCTCTTGATCCTTGTAAGGATGGCGGGAGAGGAATGTTAGCATAGGGTCCTTTTCCTTTTGGTCTAGGATTCTCTTCAAATGCTAATTGTTCGTCTCTTGTTGTTTCTTGCATAGAAGGACCAGCCACTTGATGTAATAGTTTTGTTTTGTAGTTTCTATAGCTCAAGAAGTTAAAATCTATCTGTGGCTCTGGTTCTATTTCAGATCTTTCCCAAAAGTAATCAAGGGTAAAATGTTGTCTTGTAAGAAAAGGTTTATACTTATTGCGAGGAATAGTATGCACTTGTCTATTCAAAGGAAATTTTACACAATTATAATTTTTGAAGTGACAACTTTCATATCCTTTAACCATGGATGCCCTAATTTTATGTGAAAAAGGTTTGAAATGGGGACAACATCAAACAATTGTTCTACAGATTTCTCAAATATAGTGACCAATAAAGATATCTTCCTAGAAGTGTTTATAAAGGTTCCCCTTATATGTTTTAATCATCATATCCGAAGGGTCATAAAAGCCTTGCATCAATCCATGTGAATAGAGGAACTCTTTCATGGCTACATTAGTCATGTAATTAGGATCAACAAGGATTCTATCTACAAGATTTCCCATTATTTTCATGGTGATATAAAGAGGTCCTTCAACGTCTCCAATTGTTCTATCATGAGGTGTAAACACAATTTCAGGTTTAGGGACCTTTCTTTTCATGTAAGGCCTAGGAGGGAACCTATTGTTATTGCTGCAATTAGAATCCATGTGTATGAGTTTTTAAATCAATGTGAAATCAGATTTTAAGAGCTTTTCAAAAGTTATGCAAAAGACAAGTGCAAAACTATGTGTAAAAATGACCTAAAATGCTTGATTTTTTAACTTTTTTCAATGCAAATAAGTGAAAGAAAGGGTGTTGTAAGGAAATTGATGAAGTATAGAAAATAATATGTTCATTATAATTTCAATAAAGCAATAGTATCCTTCACAACACACTTTTGATGCAAACCTAGAGTGATGACAAGTCAAAACCTAGTGAAAATACACTAAAATATGCAAATTTTCACAAATTTTCAATGAAATGACCCAATAAAAAGGGTTTGTAAAGAATTTTAGGAGGTGAAGCAGATTATAACAGTAATATTAGTGACTTGAAGCCATAAAATTTGTTACAAAACGCTTGGAGTGCAAATCTAAGTCAAACCCTAGGGAAAATATAGTCAAAATATGCAATTTGTCACCAAATTTCAATGCAAATCCCAATAAAAAGGGTGTTGTAAATATTTTAGAAGGGGTGTAAGATAATAAACCTAATAACAACCAATTAGTGTAGAAAAATTTGTTACAACATGCCTATGATGCAAATCTAGAGAGACGATAAGGCCAGAATCTTGTGAAAAATCAAGGTTTTCAAACCCTAGGCATGAAGTTTTGCAAGAAAACCACTATGATGCAACACTACAGTTATAAATAGGTCCTAATAAGTGTTTTAAGAGGGTAGTAAAATCTAAAACAGGATTTTGACTACAAACCCTAGCTAATGCAAAACTAGGTTACATGGAAAAATGCACAATTTCAAGCAATTTTTTTTAATCAATTTAAGCATGAAAATGCACTGTAAATGAATGATAAATTTATGTATTTTAAATCAGATCTAATGAAAATGATAGAAGTTTATTGAGATTAAACGCCAACTAATTTAAACTATTTGAAAATGTAAGCTAAAAATGCCAATTTTTTTCAATTTTTTTTTAAACTTTCAATTTTTTGTAATTTTTGAAATGTAATAAGGTGAACAATGAAATGAATGTAAATATAAAGCAGAAACTTGGGAAGGTGAAAAATTCATTAAAAACTTGGGTTCACCAAAATGTTTAGGGTTGATTTTGATAGTTGTTTGAAGAGGGTTTTGTGTTGATCCTCCTTTCACCACTAAACATTCAAGGACATTCAATCAAGTAAGAAGTCTACTACACATCTCCTATCACTTGGAACATAGGGGGATATTGGAATTGTATAATTTTGTTATTCAATTAAGTCTAATTATGCTCAAAAACCCTAATTACATGAATTCGTGAACAAATAGACAAATTACAAAAAATGATCGCACACAGAGATACCAAATGACAATCAAATGCATACCAGATTTCAAAGTTTAGAAAATGGAAAAGTTGGGGACTAATGAGCAGGCACCCTAGTCTAGTGCCAAAAGTTTTGTTGAGATCTAGGAACCTTGTCTACAACTTGTTCCTGTTATTTCAGATATTTTCCTGTTGCGGGATCTGGAGGACTAATGAGCAGGAGCCCAAGTCTACGTACCTATTTTCTTCTCTGATCTATAATTCTGATAGTCTGTACTACTCTCCTGTAACTCCACTTTTTTTTCTTTCGCAACCTATAACCTACAATCATTGAAAAATGGGTTGGGGGTTGTGGTGTTTAGAGGCTTGCCTCAGTCAAGCCCCGAAGAGACATTCAAGTCTTTCAAACACCATTGTCAGATAAAGAGTGCATATCCCTACAGGATAGAGGCAAAATCCAAATAATAAATGATAGAAAACACAATTGATGTCACCTTGTGGTGGAGATCTCATGGAAGGAAGATGCTCTTCATGCCATGAGGAGATGGATGCCAAATCTACAATTACAAACACAAGAACAACACAAATTCTGCTCTACAACACAATGAATGCCTTGAATCACTTTCACAAAATCGTAACGCTCATCAAATTTCCATCTAGTTTGCATCTAGTTTACAAATGTATCACTAATCATGCTTATATATGCAACTATAAACTTTCCCACTAAGAATTTCATAATTCAAACTTACCGTGTTGGCATAGGACCTAAATAACAGTCATAAATCGACACTTTGAAATTAGTCCTAACCTAAAATAGGGCAGGACTAGAGCACGGGTGCCCAATTCCTCCCCCTATTTTAGGTAGGATTTATGTTAAGTGCATCCCCTGAGTCCCATTTGCCATGAAACTTTAGGGTTTTCTCATCAGGAGTCATCAAAATCATGCAAGATGCTCTAAATGCATTCTAAAGGACCCGAGAGCTAAACCTTAATAGGAAAAAGCCCCCAAGATTACTTTTTCTGACATAACATTGTGAAAATGGAGAATCTCTAGGTCCTGAAAAGATGACGTATATCTAGGCACTACTAGACTCCTTATTGAAAAGAAAATAGTATAAAAGCAAGTTACTGGTAGTAATGCAAGATGAACATAATGATACTAAGATGCAAGAAACAAATTGTTTTTGACATTTTGCTTTTTAATAATTTTTTTTACATTTTTATGATTTTTTATTTTTTTTTGTTTTTAGACATAATATTTCTTGAGGTGAAAGGCATTGACTATTTCACCAAATTACTCTCCCTCCATTATGCACAAGAGATAGGCACCATTTCCAACATCTTCTTTGACCATGTAAGGACTTATCCAATTGGGTTTGAATTTACGTCCTTCACCAGCTCTTTTATCGATTAAGTTGTCTATCCTAAGCACTAGGTCTCCCACTTGAAAAGCTCTAGGGATAACCTTTTTGTTATATTTCTTTTTCATTCTTGCTAGATAAGAATCATGTCTTTGAACAACTCTCAAGTGTGTTTCATCCATCATTTCTAATTCGGCCAATCTTACTACTCTATATTCTTCGTTGTCTAATAATCCTTGTAATGACACTCTCAGACTAGGCAACTCTACTTCCAATGGTAATACCACCTTTGACCCAAAAGTGGGGGCATAAGAGGTGGGTCAAATTGGAGTCTTGACTCTTGTTCTGTAAGCCCATAGAGATGGATATAGTTGTAAATGCCAATCTCTCTTAGAGTCTTTCACGATCTTGACTAGTATCAACTTCAAAGTTTTGTTTGTGGCTTCTGCTTGTCCATTTCCCTAAGGATAGTAGACCAAGGGAGAGTTGTGATTGATGTGAAATCTCTCACATAACTCTCTTACTTGTGGATTTTTGAATGATGAGGCATTATCTGTTACTATCACCTGGGGAATCTCAAACCGACAAATGATTTGATTCAATATGAATTTAGCGATTACGGTTCCTGAAACTGTAGTGAGAGGCATGGCCTCCACCCATTTTTTGCAATATTCTATCATGGTAATGATGAATAAATTTCCATCCATCGATGGGGGAGATATCTTCACTACTAGATCTAACCCCCAAGTGGAAAATGGCCAAGGGGTCACGATCGGTTGTAAATCTCTCATTGGTGTGTGGTGAACATGAGCATAAGCCTGATATTTTAGACACCTCTTTACAAATTTAATTACATCCCCTTGTAAACATGGCTAGAAGTATCCCATCCTGTGTATTTCCTTGTCATGGCGTGACCACCAAAGCATCCTCCATAGATTCCATTATGACACTCCTCTAAGATCTTACGTGCTTCTTCTTTGTCAACACATCGAAGCAACATTCCATCCAAGGCCCTTCGATAGAGCACACTATCTATTAAAACATATCTTGTAGTGAGAACACATAATTGTCTTTTTCCCAAAGAAGTCATGTTTTCTAGGTAAGTCTTTTTTGCGAGAAAGTTCACAATATCTCTATACCAATGTGAGGTTGCATACTTCATGAGATCAACCACATAAATATCTTCATCAGGGAAATCTTAATTCACAGGTTCCTCTTGGGGAACTAGATTGTCTGCTAACCAATCTACTATTATCTATCCTTTGACTACTTTTTGATTGATGTAAGTTAGTTCAAACTCACTCAACAAAGTTATGAATCAACCAGCTCTTCTTGAGAGCATGGGTTGATTTAAGAAAGTTCTCAATTACTTGAATTGTATCATGGCCTTAGTTTCTTGATTTAGCATGTAATGTCATAGCCTTTAGGTTACAAAGACCATGGCTAGACATTCTTTTTTGTTAGATTTAGGGTAGACAACTGAGAGGGTGGGGGTGAATCAGTTGTCCAAAACATTCTTCTTTCAACACTTGTATTCACTTAGAATTAACAATAAATCAATCATGAAAACTTAATGTAATTAACCAAGAGCAGAAACACATCTACACATGAGACACCAAGATTTTGATGTGGAAAACCCGGTTAAGGGAAAAACCACGGGGTGACTAACCCAAGATATTATTCTCTATTAAAAGAATAGAAAGAATAAGATGGCACATGCCGATTAGGGCTCACTGCCTGAGCACACTGCTCACAAGAGGCTCACTGCCTACAAGAGACACACTGTCTACAATAAATGAGTATTACATACTTGAACTGGTAAATAGCATCGTCACCAAGCTTGAATCAGTTCCATTAAAGCCCAAATCCTTCTGCTCTTCCTTTCGCTCTTCTCCTCACTACCACACACTCATCTCCACAAGTACACTCTTGAAATGACTTCGCAAACCTTTATTTATACACGACATCAACTTAGGAACAAACATCTAAGTCAGCAAGCAACCACAAGAACATTCGCAAGGTGTATAATTCATCAGATCGGCCAGTCACAGAAAGAACACCTTCATCCGGAAGTATTTCTTCAATTCCAGGCTCCAATTCTAATGCAGACCATCAACACAAACTGAACATAATCCAGGAACCTTCACAAGCTTTCCTAAATCACCAGGAACATCCACACTTCCTCTACTTACTAAAATCCTTCTCTCCTACATCCGGAACCTCAAGAACATAGTCTGTTATCACTGTCACAAAGGAATAGGTTCTTCTGGAACTTCAAACCACAAATTGATCGACTTGACACTTCACAAGGATGTTCTAAACACTTCCTCAAATCCGTAGAGTGGGATAATGCATTACCGGACCTTATCGGACCTATCTATCTCACTCTGTCACCACTGAGCACTTGTCAGAACTGGTTCTACTTGAGTGACCATAAGTTCTTTAGATCTTCATGCGGATCCCTGAAAACTTGACTGGAGCATCTCAAGACTTATATCTACAAACCCTTTAAACCGCATCCTCTGATCCTTAACCTATCTTGGACTTTTACCTTGTTATCATCGCTATTCTTCACTGTTCCTGATTGAGACTATTTTTCTCAATATCCTCAGCACACAACTCATCTAATCCTTCTCATTAATGCAACATGAGTATGTTGACATCAATGACAACACCGGTTTAACCCATACTTGCAACAATCTCCCCCTTTGTCATTAATGGCAACATATTATGTGAAAAACCATCAAGACAAGAACTTCTCCTTACTGTCATAGCTCCCCCTATCAACAACAACTATTCACATGTCTTCTCTTCCTGTGTTGGTGCCTGAATTGACTATCAGTTTCTGAGCAATTTTTCATGTAGGTACCTTCCCAAAAAATCCAAAAAGTTTTGAGTTTTGGCACCCCTTTAGTGTTTTGCAGCATCCGCATCATCTTTCCTGAGGAAGGGGTCATCATGTTTTGTCCGTCAACATGAGTTTTTGTTTGAAGTGCTCCGATTGTGTCTTTGAACTTTCGGTTTGAACTTGAACCCTTTTTCTCAAAGTTCAACGGTTCAAGGTTCAATGGTTTGAAGCTTTGTGGTTTTGGTCTCAGCCTAAGTTTTTTGTGTATCGGGTCGACTTCGAAGTACTTGGCTGCCAGTGATGAAGTATTGTTTTTGAGGTTTGAACCTCACCGGCGAACCTCAATATTGAACCTCGCCATTGAACCATCAGGTTGAACCGGTTCATCGGTTCAATGGGTTCACGTGGTTAAGTTTGTGTTGCCGACAGAGGATGTGTTTTGTTTATTAGCGTCGAGGTGACTTGTGTGGTCGGCATAGGTGTTTTGTGGCTTGCCGACAGTCTAGGTCTTGCCGATGAGGATTTTGGAGTGCTATCACCAAGACTTTGGCTATCAGATGAGCGGGCAAGTGTTGGGCCGATGGCATATGTTTGGCCAATGAGGAGTCATCGGCGTGTGTCTTGCCGAGGGGGCTTTCATCGGAGTGATCGGCATTATCGGCAGAGAGGTTTTTTGTCACTCTGACAGATGGTGGTCTCACCGAAGACCTTGGGTTGGTGCTCATCGGGATAACATTTGCTATCAGATGGACTGAGGTGAGCTTGCCCGATGGTGTATGTCTCACCGACAAAAGTGGCAAGCCGATGTGTTATCGGCAGGAGTTGTTATATCGGTAGAGAGGTTTCTTGCTAGGCCGACGGTGTTGGTCTGGCCGATGGTGAAGGTGCTGTCGGAGAGACTTGGTAGATCGATAAGGGTCTAGAGAGTTGGCCCGATGGTTCATCTCTGGCCGATGGAGGGGAATGTAATGTAGCGGTCGGCAAGACAATTGAGATTGATGAGAGATTTGTGGGGTAGGCCGATGGTAGAAGTTTGGCCGATGGGCTTTTGGAGAAGGAGCGTGTGTTGAGTGTAGCAAAAGCGCTCGACACCTATTATGCAAATGGCCATGTTTTTAAAATACTGAAGGAGTCTCCGTGGCATGCATGTGGGATTAATCTCCCTGCATAATTTGAACCTGCGATGAAACGCAATTTGGCGGGAAGCTTCTGTTTTGAATGCTATGACAGTTTTCAAGTAGGCTGCGGGTGGTTGAGCCATCAATGGCGATAGTGCAGGGGTATGGGTGATGGTACGTGCGATCAAACTACCCGATTATGAATGAGGACTTCCAGATGGCGGCACAAGGCTCGAGGCCTCCCTTGTCTGCTACATTGATGACTTCTGAGCACCATTCTTTCTGATGGATGTATCTGGCAGATTTTTGACTTCTGGCCATGTAATTGATTGCTAAATGTACACGGTTCTGTATAAAAGGTCTGACTGTGTTACTTTGTAGAGGTTGGATGTTTTTTGGGGCCTTCTGCTCTGACTCTGAACATAAGGTGTTTACATTTTAAAAGGCATTTTTTGCTATAGACTCGGTCCTTAGTCTGGTGTACCAGTCTATCTTGTCTTGTAAATGATAATTTTCTCTATGATGACTTTCTATGCAGATTGATTTTAAATGAAAAACACCTGGTGTGTGTATTATTTTTGATTGTCTCCTGTATGTCATTTGTTTTCCTTTCAAACAAGGTTGTCAAGGGCTTCCAAGTTTTTCAGTATATGCATACTGTGTGTCTGATTTATTGCATCTACTCAAGGAGTGGTTAAATAAGCTTTTGATCAGATACAAAGGAAAGTAGATTGCATCATAGGATCTGTTAAGTATGATCATAAGTAATACTCTTTCTTGGACATGTTGCTGTTAGGCAGTAGAATTCTTCTCAGGTCCTCTAGATATGAATTAGTGTTGTCATGGGGAGACATTTACATTCTTAGATATGACTCTGCTACCTAGATAAGGCACTGGTTTGGGAACCTGTCTGTTCAATGGGTCTAGGAAAGTCCCATAACTCCAAATATCAATTCAAACCATTTCATCCTTCCACCTGTTAGTTGTAGGATTAGGAGTAGGAAACCCCTGCATGCTCTCATCCCTAACCAGACACATATGTGCAAGAATATTGCCAATCTTGTGATTTGTTACACAAATCTTGGTCCTTACATGAGAGTATTCTACCTGTTGCTGTCAAGTTATATACTTCTGTCATTGAGCTAGTCAAGCTCATACTTTTATCAAATAGGGACACCCCCCTTGGTGCAGCAGAACCAGAAGTGAAGGGGAGGAGCTCACGCAACCTCTTGTATTTAATTGGCTGAATCTGCTTGTGCATTAGAACTGGCAAACCCTAATGCTAATTCAAAAAAAAACCAACATCCTGTACTACTCCCCCTTTGATCATCAACCACTTGTTTTTCACATATCTTCTCTCCCCCTTTGACATCAATGGCAAAGGGCCCATACTTGCAACTTTATAATCACACCTACTACTCCCCCTAAGTAGCAGCTCCCCAACACCAATCCGGACCACAAGATATGACTGTGATATCCACCAAACTGATGCATATTAGTGCATCCTAGTTCATCACCAGAGGGGCAATAACCCCTAACTTCTCCCTAAGATACTCAAAAGAGTCCTTGGGAAGAGGTTTAGTAAAGATATCTACAATCTGATCCTTGGAGGGCACATACTCCAATCTAACTTCATCCTTGTTCACTTGCTCTCTCAGAAAGTGAAACTTGATAGATATGTGCTTGGTCTTAGAATGCAACACCAGATTCTTAGAAATATTTATTACACTTGAATTATCACAGACAATTGTGATAGGCTCCTCATATTCTACTTTAATGTCTCTTAGCATCTGCTTCATCCATAAGATTTGAGTGTAATTACCTGCTACTGCAATGTATTCTGCTTCAGTTGTAGATAGAGATATTGCCTCTTATTTCTTGCTTAGCCAAGAAACCAATCTTTTTCCCAAAAAGAATGCTCCACCACTGGTACTCTTCCGGTCATCCACATCTCCTGCCCAATCTGCATCTATATATGCATGATGAGAGAAATCATGATCTCTAGGGTACCATAGACCATACTCAACTGTCCCCTTTAGATATCTAAAAATCCTCTTGATTGCCATAACATGAGATTCTCTAGGATCAGCTTGGAATCTAGCAACAAGACCAATAGCCTGCATAATGTCTGGTCTAGTTTGAGTGAGATACAATAGTCCTCCAATCATTGACATATATTTTGTCTAATCAACCTTGGGAGAGTCATCATCTTTGCTCAACTTGCATCTGGTTGCCATTGGAGTGTTCATTGGCTTTGAGTCTTCCATCCCAAATTTCCTCAACAATTCTTTCACATATTTTGACTGAGAGATGAAGATTCCTTTCTTTGTTTGAGTAATTTGTAGACCCAAAAAGAAATTCATTTCTCCAAGCATTAACATCTCAAACTCACTTTTCATTTGACTTGCAAAAGTTTTACACATACTGTCTCTTCCTCCAAAAATGATATCATCAACAAATACTTCAACAATTAAGATATTTTCATGATCAATTTTGAAATACAAATTACTTTCAGTAGTACCTTTATTGAAACCAATCTTCAAGAGATGCTTGTCCAATCTTTCATACCAGCTCTTGGGGCTTGCTTTAGTCCATACAGTGCCTTTTTTAATTTACAGACCATGTCACTATGATCAGACAATTGAAATCCATCTAGTTGCTCAATATACACTTCTTCTTCCAAATTACCATTTAGGAAGGTAGATTTGGCATCCATCTAATACACCTTAATATCCTTGAAGGCAGCAAATGCAAGAAATAATCTGACTGCTTCAATTCTTGCCACCGGAGCAAAAGTTTCTTCAAAATCAACTCCTTCTATTTGAGAGTAACCTTTGCAAACTAATCTGGCCTTGTTTCTGATTACTTCACCGGCTTCATTCAATTTGTTCCGGAAGACCCATTTGGTTCCAATCACATTTTTGTTTCTTGGTCTGGGAACAAGATCCCAAGTGTGATTCTTCTCAATTTGCACCAGTTCTTCCTCCATTGCCTTAGTCTAGTTTTCATCATTGCAGGCTTCATTTACTATCTTCAATCTTTAAAATTAGACAATACTCATCTGAATTTTGAGCATATCTCCTCCTTGTTTGTACCCCTTTTCTTTTGTCACCTATGATCTGATCTTCAGAGTGGTTTAGAGTTACATACCTTGGAATTTTGGGAGTCTCTTGCACTTCTAACTCTTGATTAGTCTCATTGAGACTTATCTCTTCTTCCTGTCTTACCGGATCAACTTGACTTTGTTTCTCAGAAGAGACTTGGATACCTTGAATCTGAACACCAATCTGATCATCTTCATCATGTTCAAGAATTATTGAGGGTCTTTCAATTTCTTCATCAACCTTCACATTTATACTTTCTACAATCTTTCTCAATCTCTTGTTGTAACTCCAGTATGCTTTGCTTTGAGTAGAATAACCCAAGAATATTCCTTCATGACTTCTAGCATCAAACTTTCCTAGATCTTCATCTCTTTTAATGTAACATCTACTACCAAAAACTCTGAAGTATCTCACAGTGGGAGTAATGCCAAACTAGAGTTCATAAGGAGTCTTACCAGTATAGTTTCTAATTTGAACTCAGTTGAGAGTGTAGACTGCAGTGCTGACAACTTCTCTCCAATAGATCTGAGGAACATTTTCTTCCATCATCATGGTCCTGGATGCTTCCTGGATGGTTTGGTTCTTTCTCTCAACAATTCCATTCTGCTGTGGAGTTCTAGGGGCAGACAATTGTCTCTTTATTCCATGTTTCTCACAAAAGTTTATGAACTCACCGGATGTGAATTCTCCACCTCTATCAAACCTCAGACACTTCAATTTTAATCCAGTCTCATTTTCCACCATAGCCTTGAAAATTTTTTTTATTTCTCAAGAGCTTCTGACTTCTCTTTCAGAAAGGTTACCCACATCATCCAGGAATAGTCATCAATTAGCAACATGAAGTATCTATCACCTTGCACACTCCTGATTCTTGCCGAACCACATAAATCAGTGTGAACCAAGTCTAATAATTTGGTAGAAGATTGTTCCTTGCTTTTGAATGAGATTCTGCTTTGTTTTCCCAACTGACATTCTTTGCACAAACTATTTGTAGGTTTTACCAATCTTGGAAGATCTCTTACAGCCTGAGTATTACTTATCTTGGTGATATTATCAAAGTTCACATGACACATTCTTCTATGCCATAACCAACTCTGATCAATTTGAACAAATAAGAAACTTTTACCAGTACCAGCTAAGTGAAAGATGTTACCTTTTGTTTGGGTACCTGATGCAATCTCTGTTCTAGAACTTTCAAAGATTTTGCACTTTCCATTCTTGAATCTGAGATCATAGCCTTTGTCCACCAACTGTCCCACACTGAGAAGATTGTGTTTCAATCCTTCAACATATAATACATTACTGGTATTGTTCTTTCCATCAAAAGAAATAGTTCCTCTACCTCTGATTCTACCTACAGAGTTATCACCAAGCTTTACCACTCCTCCTTCATACCTTTCCAAATCTATGAACTTGTTTTTGTCACCTGTCATGTGGTGAGATCAGCCACTGTCAATGACCCAATCATCCTTTTCTTCAACTTGGGCAGCCAGGGCTTTATGATTTACGGATTTAGAGGGTATTGGATCTTCTTCCTTGATGGCAATGAACACCCAGTCACTTCTAGATTTGTCTTCTTTCTCTGATTCATCATCTGTTACTCCTTCATCATCTCCTTCATGAGCATAGTAACAATTCTTCTGAAATCTTGGTCTATTACTGTTTGGCCTAGAAAATCTTTCCGGACACCTTGATGCAAAATGACCAATCTTATTGCAGTTAAAACACTTAAAAGGCTATTTTCCCTCATACTTACCGGATCCTCTTGGTAGTCTTTTTGCAATAAGAGCTTCAAGATGAGCAGTTTCAGCTTCTTCTTCTTCCAAGTCTTTTCTTGCATTTTCATACCATGATGATTTCCTTGAAGAGTTTTCTCCTGGATCAAACCTTTGTTTTCCTTTTACCAAGGAACTTGCTTTGAATGCAGATTCAGTCTTTGGAGGATCATCTCCAAAATCGGCCATTTCAAAAGCAGCTAGCTTACCAACCAAATGATCCCTTGTGACTGTTGTGTGAACTCATCGGATGTGAATTCTCTGTTAGAAGAATAGAAAGAATAAGATGGCACATGCCAATTAGGGCTCACTGCCTAAGCACACTACTCATAAGAGGCTCACTGCCTACAAGAGACACACTGTCTACAATAAATGAGTATTACATACTTGAACTGGTAAATAGCATTGTCACCATGCTTGAATCAGTTCCATTAAAGCCCGAATCCTTCTACTCTTGCTTTCGCTCTTCTCCTCGCTACCACACACTCATCTCCACAAGTACACTCTTGAAATGACTTCGTAAACCTTTATTTATACACAACATCAACTTAGGAACAAACATCTAAGTCGGCAAGAATTTGCAAGGTGTATAATTCATCTGGTTGGCTAGTCACAGAAAGAACACCTTCATCCAAAAGTATTTCTTCAATTCCAGGCTCCAATTCTAATGTGGACCATCAACACGAACTAAACATAATCCAAGGACCTTCACAAGATTTCCTAAATCACCAGGAACATACGCACTTCCTCTACTTACTGAAATCCTTCTCTCCTACATCTGAAACCTCAAGAACACAGACTGTTATCACTGTCACAAAGGAATAGGTTCTTCTAGACCTTCAAACCACAAATTGATCTACTTGACACTTCACAAGGACATTCTAAACACTTCCTCAAAGCCGTAGAGTGGGATAATGCATTACCAGACCTTACTGGACCTATCTGTCTCACTCTGTCACCACTGAGTACTTGTTGGAACTGGTTCTACTTGAGCGACCATAACTTCTTCAGATCTTCATACGGATCCCTAAAAACTTGATTGGAGCATCTCAAGACTTATATCTACAAACCCTTTAAACTGCATCCTCTGATCCTCAACCTATCTTGGACTTTTACCTTGTTATCATCACTGTTCTTCACTGTTCTTGATTGAGACTAATTTTCTCAATATCCTTAGCACACAGCTCATCCAATCCTTCTCATTAATGCAACATGAGTATGTTGACATTAATGACAACACCAGTTTAACCCATACTTGCAACATTTTTTAGCTTGGGTATAGTTCTTCTCATATTCCAACAAGGTTCAACTTATGAAATAGATGGCTCTCTCTCTCTTTCACCTTCATCTTCTTGAGCTAGCATGCATGTTATGGAGATATCAGTTTCTCTGAAGTATAAGATGAAGGGCTTGTCATGTTTTGGTGGCATTAGTGTGGGCAGTGTTAGCAAGAATTTCTTCACCTACTCAAATGTGTTTTGATAGTCTACCATCCAAGTAGTGACAACTTGTTTTTTCAATAATTGATTGATTAGATGAAATTTGAAAGTCATGTCTGGTATGAATCATCTGATCACACCTAATTGTCCTAAAAAGGCTCTTACAGTTGTCTCACTCATTGGTGGGGTTTTATTCAAGATTGCTTTGACCTTGGATGGATCGACATCTATTCCTCTTCATGAAACAATGAATCCCAACAACTTTCCCGCCATGACTGAAAACACATTTTTTAGGAATGATCCTTACTTTATACTCTCGAAGTCTATTGAAGATTTTGCGAAGGTCCTCTACATGTCTTGACCTTTGTTTTGAATTAGCCATAAGGTTATCAACGTAAGTTTCAACTATCTTGTGGATATAATCATGGAAGATATGTGTCATTGCCCTTTGGTAGGTTGCTCCTATGTCCTTCAACCTGAATGGCATAACTATGTAACAAAAAGTTCTCCAAGGGGTAGTCAATGTCATTTTGTTTTGCTTAGCTTCTGTGATCTTGATCTGGTTATATCTTGAAAATACATCCATGAGAGAAAGGATCTCGTATCCTGCCATTGAATCAATGATTTGATCGATGGATGGTAAAGGGAAATCATCTTTTGGGTAACCTTGATTGATGTCTCTAAAATCGAGGCATATCCGTATTTTTCCATTCTTCTTCAGAACTAGGACAATGTTTGACACCCAAATTCAATAGTCTACCAGTTTGATGAAGCCAACGTTTAATAATTTTTTTAATTCCTCCTTCACCATTTTAGCCACTTGTGGCTTTATGGGCCTTGGTTTTTGTTTCACGAGTTTTGCATCTGGTTTTGTCACTAAATTGTGCCCCACAACTTTTGGATCTAACCCTAGCATATCTAAATATGCCCATGCGAATATGTTAGAATATTTGATGAGGAATTCCATGTACTCTTCTAGTTCTTCATCATTTAGTTCTCCTCCTAGCTTTAACATTCTATGTTTTTCGAGTGTTCCAACATTGATGTCAATCGTATCCCCAGTTAGGGATGGGTGTCCCTCCTCAAACTTTTGAGGAGCAGGTGGTAAATCTGAGTTCACATTGATCTAGATGATTTCTTTCTCATTCCCAAAATAGTCCTCTGGGTGAGGAAGGAGCATGAATCCTTTCTTGTGGTATACTCTCAAAAGCCCATCATAAATACTGGAGGATGGCTTCGTCATTCTCAACATAATCTTAGGTTGGTCTCTATTCTTGACCCATGGCATAATCCAGGATATTTGGTAAGTCTACACTTTCTAACAATGGTCCTCCACATGTTGACACAATGTATTCTAAATTTTGTAATTGAGCATGCAGTGAAAATAATGTGGCCGACGTAGCCATCAAGTCTACGACTTGGTTTTCTTCTCTAGGTATGGCTTTTATGGAGAAGAAGTCAAAGAATTGAACCAACTTTCTAACTGTTTCTTTATAAGGTCATAATCATTCTAATTTTGTCTCGTAGTTTTCCACAACTTGGTTGATTATCAATTGAGAATCCCCAAAGGCAGAGATCTTCTTGATCCCCATTCTCATGGCTAGCATGATTCCTAGGGATAGGGCTTCATACTTAGTGATGTTGTTTTGCAAAATAAATCTAGTCTAAAGGTGAAGGGGAGGATGTTCCCTTTAGGAGATGTCAAGATTATCCCCGTCCCTACCCCAGTTTTGCAACTAGCTCCGTCGAAATGTAGGGTCCATAAAATTTGATGTTTTTGTTATTGAGATGTTTCTCCAAACTCATAAGTGGAAGTCTATTTTTCCTCTTTTCCATCCCCTTCTTCGATGATTTCAATTGTTCTAACCAAGAGGTTTTTAATATCCCATTCATTGATGCACATAATAGCTGCTAAGCCAAACGTTGCATGGGATTTGGTGGTATGTGGATCAAAGGGGAATTCTCTAAGATCATCCATTCTTTGGTAGGATATGTTGTGATTTCTTGTATTTGTTTGGGCATCTTGAACTTCCTCTTTCTACTTCTCTTGCATCTTTAACTTTTTATCTTTTTCTTCCTATTCCTTTTTGTAGATACTCAAGGGATCAGGGTCTGATTTGATGATGGAAATAGATCTCTTGGAACAAAGTGGAGATGATGGCCTTCATGGAATGAATCCAAGGTCTTCTGAGGATCATATTATAATTGGTTTCTTCGTTGATAACATAGAAATTTGCAGAGATGATTTTACCCATTAGAGTGAGTGATAGGTTGATTCTTCCAATCATTTAAATGTCATGACTGATACTCAAGGGATCAGGGTCTACTTTGATGATGGTGACCTTTCCTAGATGATGGAAATAGATCTCTTGGAACAAAGTGGAGGTGATGGCCTTCATGGAATGAATCCAAGGTCTTCTGAGGATCATATTATAATTGGTTTCTTCGTTGATAACATAGAAATTTACGGAGATGATTTTACCCATTAGAGTGAGTGATAGGCTGATTCTTCCAATCATTTAAATGTCATGACTATCGTATATCCTTAATGTGGCAGTTTGTTATTTGATTCCCATTTTTCTATACCCCATTCTTCATAGGAATGATATTGGAAGAAGGTTGACTACTGATCCTTCATCTACCACTACTCTTTTATAGTGACCTCTTCGACTTGAATTTGTATGTATAGAGGTGAATCATCTTTCTTGCTTCCTTCTTTTTGTGCTAGTTTGGAAACATCAAATGTGAGCAGGGGTGATTCTTCTTGTGTGGAACACCCCACTTCCAACACTTCTAGGAATGTGTTACAGTGTGAGGGAGAGGCTCTTAACAAGTTTATGACCTGTGAGAAGATGTTTTAAGTTTGATCAGTTTGTTCTTTCTTGTGGATCACAAACACTTCTTGGTTTAGTTCTACATGATTGGAATTGTTTTGATTTGCCTTCCCTTTCTCAGTTTGAGGTTCCTTCTCCTTTCTTTGGGATTGGAGGAGTTTGAGGAAGTTTTTTTGTTGATCTGGAATAAGTTTGGAGATAGCTTTATTGTATCCATAACAAGTCTTTGTTTCATGACCCTTTGAACTGTGAAACCAAAAATAAGCGTTGGGGTTGTATGAGGGTTGGTTTGATCCTTTATTTCTTTTTTGTCACCATTTGTCATTGCTAGGATTTCTTCTTACAATGTTAACATCTTTTTCTCGAGGCACATTTGATGTGATCTTCTCTATTCCTTTGGATGTCCTAAGTTTTCTATTGGTGTCATAAGTCTTCTGAGCATTGTCGATGGTGGCTTGGTCAATCCTCAAAGCACTTTCCAATGCCTCCTTATAGGATTTGTATGGTACTTTTTGAACATCCTCTCTCATGTCCTTGTTTAGGGCATCAAGAAGAGGTCATTGTTGAACTGTACCAAACAACTGAGATGGGGGGTGAATCAATTGTCTTAAAACTTTTAACCAGTTTCAATCAACTTATTAATTACTTATATTTAGATATAACCATGAAAACATAAAATGAGAAGCTCAACACAAATGCATAATCAACATAGGAGACACCAGATTTTTATGTGGAAAACATTAAAAGGGAAAAACCATGGTGGGTGTTAGCCCACAGAAATATACAAGTTATATCAATACCAAAAATTAGAGGCTCACTACCCAAATTATTCACTGCAAAGAAAGGCTCACTACCTATGGATGGCTCACTGCCAAAGGGTGGCTCACTGCCAAAAGAAGGCTCACTGTCAAAGGGTTGAACTAAGTTAACAACATCTACTTCATGCCAAGGTTTAGTTCCATTGAAGTGCAAACACCTCTGCTCTACTCTGCTACTTCTCCTCACTTTATCTTCACATCTTCACACTTGGATACATTTTCATGACTTAATTACAAGTATTTTTATACTACATCAACCTTGGAATGATCATCAAGGTCGGTATTACAATCATCAACCATTGGAACAATCTCTAAGGTCAGCATTACAAACATACATAAAACAGGTCTGGACCTAATACAAATTTAGCTAATGAAAAGATTTAAGAATGTATGTAGATCATGCCATGCATTAGCTGGGACTCAAACATGATCTTCCATGATACAACATGCTATCACAATCTTCGATGCATTTTTCACAAGAGATGAATTTAACCAAGTCGGCCAAGACTGATGTTAACACAAGTATTCACAAGAACACACTTCATGCATGATCTGAATTACACCTTACGGACCAATCTGAATGTAGGATCATGATCAAGAGACATCCACAAGCACATTGTAATCACCAGGAACAATTGCACAATCTCTAACAACTCTATCAACAAGATTCTTCAAACCAGAGCACAAGAACAACACTGCCAACTACTGTCATGAGTAAAAGATAGCTTACAGACTACCAAATCACAAACCATTACACTTGTTCAAAGTCATTTAACATCATCGCAGACTTACTTCTAGAATTGCAAACCAAAATACTTCAATGCAGAGGAATGCGGAGAAAAACACTTTCTCCCTGTCACCATCAAAACACATAGAAAGCGCTGCTTTCACTCTGCTGAACATAACTCTCTCAATTATTCATACCGGAGGCTCAAACTCAGAATATAACATCTTCGTACAAGCTTCTAGATAAATTCCAATCCGTAGGCAAAGATATTTATTCTATATAAAATGCGGAGCTTTCTTTTGGACTATTCTTTTGCTTGTAATGCACTGTTTCTACCGCAACACATTGTTATCACTGGAGGGGCTAATTTTCTCAATATCCTCAACAAAGTAAGAGCATAGTTGACACTAATGACAACACAGATATGTTGACATCAATAAAAAAACTGATTAGACACATACTTTCAACAATCTCTCCCTTTGTTATTGATGGCAACATATGATGTGAAAAACTGAAAAGACCATCAAGACAAGATTCTCCCCCTTTCTCTTTACACAACTGCATTCTTTCTCCCCCTAAGTTTTTCACATGATTTCTCTCCCCTTTTGATAATGATGGCAAAGGGCACATTCTTGCATGCTGCTACTCTAATCCATTCACTTTACCAAAAACACTTAGCTACTCCTCCAGAGAGGTAGCCTTCAGAACATCAATCGAGATCAAGGAATAACACTTTGAGCTCCACTGGATTGATGCATTCCTATGCATCTTAGTTCAAGACAGGAGGGGTAATGTCCCCTAACTTCTCTCTAAGATATGCAAAGGTATCTTTAGGCATAGGCTCAGTGAAAATGTCTACAATTTGATCCTTTGTGGATACATATTCCAACTATCACCTTCTATCTCAAAAAGTGATACCTTATTGATATGTGTTTTGTTCTTGAGTGCATCACCATATTCGTTGAAATATTTATGAAACTTGTATTATCACAAAAGATTGCAATTGGATCTTCATACACAACTCTTATATCTTTCAAATTTTGCTTGATCCATAATACTTGAGTGCAACATGCTGCTGCAATATACTTCACTTCTACAGTTGACAAAGATATTGAAGTAGATGCCTCCACTTGTACTCTTTTTGTCATCAACATGTCCAGCCCAATCTCCATCTATATAAGCACTAAGAGTGAAATCGTTGTCCTTTGGATACCATAAGCCATAATCCAAAGTACCTTTCAAATACCTCAGAATTCTCTTAACTGCCATCACATGTGATTCTCTTGGATCATCTTGAAACCTTGCAACAAGACAAACTGCATGCATAATATCAGGTCTAGTTTGAGTTAGATAAAGCAATCCTCCAATCATGGATCTATATTTTTTCTGATCAACCTTAGGTGATTCATCAACTTTGCTCAACTTGCAACTAGTCACCATGGGAGTACATACTAGTTTAGAGTCTTCCATCCCAAACTTCTTCAACAACTCTTTCACATACTTAGACTGAGATATAAAGATTCCTTTATCTGATTGATTAATTTACAGACCCAAAAAGAAATTCATTTCACCAAACATGGACATTCTCTTATATCCTTTAAATTTTTCTTGATCCATAATACTTGAGTGCAATAACATGCTACTGCAATATACTTCGCTTTTGCAGTTGACAAAGATATTGAATCTTGTTTCTTGCTAAACCATGAGACTAATCTGTTACCCAAGAAGAAGGTGCCTTCAGTTGTACTCTTTCTGTCATCAACATCTCTGGCCCAATCTGCATCTATATAAGCACTAAGAGTGAAATCATTGTCCTTTGGATACCATAAGCCATAATCTAGAGTACCTTTCAAATACCTCAAAATTCTCTTAACTGCCATCACATGTGATTCTCTTGGATCATCTTGAAACCTTGCAACAAGACAAATTGCATGCATAATATCAAGTTTGGTTTGAGTTAGATAAAGCAATCCTCCAATCATGGATCTGTATTTTTTCTGATCAACCTTAGGTGATTCATCAGTTTTGCTCAACTTGCAACCAGTCACCATGGGAGTACATACTGGTTTAGAGTCTTCCATCCCAAACTTCTTCAACAATTCTTTCACATACTTAGACTAAGATATGAAGATTCCTTTATCTGATTGATTAATTTACAGACCCAAAAAGAAATTTATTTCACCAAACATGGACATTTCAAATTCACTTTTCATCTCACCAACAAACCTTATGCACATACCTTCATTTCCTCCAAAGATAATGTCATCAACAAATACCTCAACTATCAAGATCTGATCATTATTAATTTTGAAGTATAGATTGCTATCTGCAGTGCCTTTACTAAATCCCAATTGTAATAAATACCTGTCTAACCTTGATACCAAGCTCTAGGAGCTTGTTTGAGTCCATATAATGCTTTCTTCAACCTGCATGCCATATCACCTTGAATTGACAGTTGGAATCCCTCTAGTTGCTCAATGTATACTTCCTCTTCTAATTCACCATTCAGGAAGGTAGATTTCACATCCATCTAATATACCTTAAAATCTTTGTAAGCTGCAAATGCCAAAAACATTCTGATTGCTTCAATCTGAGCTACTGGGGCAAATGTTTCTTCAAAATCTATCCCTTCAATTTGAGAATATTCTTTGCATACAAGTCTTTCTTTATTCCTTACAACTTCTCCATTTTTATTCAACTTATTTTTGAAGACCCATTTAGTTCGAATAACATTTTTGTCAGTAGGTCTAGGAACTAATTCCCAAGTTTCATTCTTCTCTATTTGCAGTAGTTCTTACTCCATTGACTTCACCTAATTTTCATCATTGCATGCTTCATTCATAGTTTTTGGTTCAATCTTTGAAATGAAACAGTAATTGACTTGTTCTACTGCAACTCTTCTTCTTGTTAGCACACCTTTATTCTTGTCACCTATAATTTGATCTTCAGAATGATTGATCCTTATATACCTAGGAGTCTTGACAACACTTTCTAGAGCTTCTTCTTCATCCTGACAGTCTGCTTGCTCATCTTTCTCTTCAATTTCTATAGTCACAGGTTCATCTAGTTCATAACAACTTAGGTCTGATATTTTTCCTTTGCCTTCATCTACCTTCACATTTGCACTTTCAATAATCTTTTTGAGCCTTTTATTGTAGCACCGGGAATCCTTACTCTTGGTAGAGTATCTAAGAAAGATTCCTTCATCACATCTTGCATCACACTTTCCTAGATCTTCATCTCTCTTGATATAACATTTGCTTCCAAAGACTTTGAAATATTTTACTATGGGAATTCTTCCATACCATAATTCATAGGGAGTTTTAGTACCATTACCTTTCACTTGAACTCTATTTTGAATGTAGACAATAGTGTGAATAGCTTCTTTCCAAAAGACTTCCAGCAAACCTTCTTCCTTCATCATTGTCCTGGTAGCCTCCTAAACTATCCTATTCTTCCTTTCCACAACTCCATTCTACTGAGGAGTCCTAGGTGTAGACAACTGTCTCTTTATCCCATGTTCTTCACAAAAAAATTTAAATTCATTTGATGTGAACTCACCTCCTCTATCTGATCTCAAGCATTTGATCTTCAAATCTATTTCATTCTCAACCATTGCCTTGAAAGATTTGAATTTCTCTAGGGCTTCTGATTTATCTCTTAGAAAAGTAACCCAACTCATTCTAGAATAATCTTCAATGAGAAACATGAAGTACCTATCACCTTGTAGACTTCTCATCCTTGTAGGACCATAGAGATCTGTATGCACTAGATCCAGCAAACTGGTAGAAAATTGTTCTTTGATCTTGAAATTTGACCTTATCTACTTTTCCAACTGATATACCTTACAAATTAAGTTGGAGGGTTTCACAAGTTTTGGTAAATCTCTCACAGCCTGACTTGAGCTTATCTTTACAAGACTATCAAAGTTTGTATGACACATCCTTCTATGCTACAACCAACTTTCATATGCCTAAGCTAATAAACAATAATCATTAGTTCCTTTCAATTGATAGATGTTACCTTTTGTCTTCTTACCAGTAGCAATCACAGTTTTGGAGCTTTCCATGATCTTGCACCCATTGTATTTGAATCTCAGATCATATCCTTTGTCACACATCTGACCAACACTCAAAAGATTATGCTTCAAACCCTTCACATATAGAACACTGTCAGTATTATGCTTTCCATCAAATGAAATAGATCCTTTTCCATAAATCTTACCAGTTGCATTATCTCCAAACCTAACCAGTCCTCCATCATACTTTTCCAAACATACAAAATTACGTTTGACACCGGTCGTGTGATGTGAACATCTGCTATCAATAATACATTCATCCTTATCTTTCTCAACCTGAACAACCAAGGCACTTTCTTCTACTGGTTTTTCATCCTTCACACAACTAGCAAAATTAGTAGACACATGATCTTCTTTAATAGCAATAAACAGACATTCATTTGCACTGGTACTAGCATCATCAGTCACACCTTCATTATCAAAATCTTTCACATAGTAGCATTTCTTTCGGACTCTAGGTCTGCTCTCATATCTTTTCTTATTTCTTTCAATTCTTTCAGGACATCTGGAAGCATAATGATCTACCTTACCACAAGAGAAACATTTGAAAGGTAATTTACCTTTGAACTTACCGATACCTCTTTGTATCCTGTCAACAAAGTTAGCTTCAATTTCATCAAAGTCATCATATGTCCACTTTATATTTCTCAACTCTAGAAATCTTTTCTGAAGTGTTGGCTTTGAAATCTGATTCAACTTTCAGAAGAGAATCCCCAAATTCTCTCATCTCAAAGGCTGTAAGCTTTCCAAGTAACTGATTCTTGTCAATAGTTTTCATATTCATAAATTATTCAATAGCAGCCACCTTGTGACTATAGGATTTTGGTAGTAATCTGAGAATTTTCATACAACATCCTTATCAGTGAGAGTTCCTCCCATACCTTTTATTCCAGTGACAAGTTCATCAACTCTTTGCTTAAAGGGTGTTATGTTTTCATCTTCATTCATCTTCAAGCCCTCACATCTTACTTTCAAGCTATGTAGCTTGGCTTCTCTTATAGAATCATCTCCTTCATACAAAATTTTCAGCTTCTCCTATACCTCATTTGCAGATTCAAGGTCCACAACTTTTGTCAACACTGAGTCACTTAAGGAACTTAATAGAGCATCCTTTTCTTTGACATCCAACTCATATTCTTTAATATCATCTTCAGTTGTTAAACCATCTTCAGGAATGACAAATTGTGATAGTGTATCTAGCCATACTTTATAACCAAGATAGATAAGATGGCTTTTCATTCGTGCCTTCCAAAGAGTATAATTTGTCCCATGAAAATGTGGAGCTTCCTTCTTATAAGACATCTTGGATCTTCCTCAAGATATGAGGATTTCTTCATAGGAACTTGGCTCTGATACCAATTGTTGAACTACATTAGACAATTGAGAGGGGGGAGGCATGAATCAGTTGTCCTAAAACTTTTAACCAATTTCAATCATCAACTTATCAATTACTTATATTCAGATATAACCATGAAAACATAAAATGAGAATCTCAACACAAATGCATAATAAACATAGGAGATACCAGATTTTTATGTGGAAAACCCTAAAAGGGAAAAACCATGGTGGGTGTTAGCCCATAGAAATATATAAGTTATATCAATACCGAAAATTAGAGGCTCATTGCCTACAGGTCTCACTACCCAAATTGCTCACTACAAAGAAAGGTTCACTGCCTATGGATGGCTCACTACCAAAGGGTGGCTCATTGCCAAAAGAAAGCTCACTGCCAAAGGGTTGAACTGAGATAACAACATCTACTTCATGCGAAGGTTTAGTTCCATTAAAGCGCAAACACCTCTACTCTACTCTACTACTTCTCCTTACTTTATTTTCGCATCTCTGAACTTGGATACATTTTCATGACTCTGTACACTCAAAATCATGACTCCAATTGCCTCGGGTTGTTGGGTTAGATTTTGGCACGCACACGGACCCTTTCCCACCTTTCCATGGGGTGACCCACCATGTCACTCTCACTCATGTGGAATTAGCTAGTCGAGAGGAGGGGAGACACGGCGGGGGTTTGGGTCATTGGAGAGTTGGACTTCGTAGAGAGGGGTTGGCAAGTACTGTGGCCTTTGTTGTTTTGTACTTAGTTGTATGTTTCATTCAATTGTTGTTGTAGTTGAGATAACCCTATGACCTAAAGTGTCACTAGTTTCTCTTATTCTGTTTGGATTTCTAAGATTCCACCTCTATGTGGGTAAGCGATTGTTCTCGTTGATGTCCTCTTGTCCTTGTATGCATTGAACAAGTTATTGTTGTATCTGGCATTGTCTAGTTTCTTCTAACACCAAGAGGACAAATGGATCTCCTTGTGGTAGAACAAGTGTTTCTTGTTGTGGTCCTAGATGGATCTCCTCGATCTCATCGTGAATAGCCCTCACCCACTCTCCTCTCACTCCTAAACATATTTGTGGATCAGGATGGAGGTAAATGTGTGATTGCTAACCTTAAACAAATCTAGGGTTTTGAGCTAGGGTTTAGTTGACCTAGGGTTTCACTTATTTTTTAACTTTATTTTTACCTCGTGATGGGATCAAGGGTTTGATTGGATTGTTTTAACTGTGGTTACCTTGTGATGGAATCGAGGGTTGGCAATTTTGTCTATTCTAGGTTTTGTATATGTATACAAACTAAATGATATGCAAAACATTCTTTTTGGTATTTTTTAGTATTTTGGAAATAGAAGTGCTTCTAATCTATGAAAAGGGAAATATGTATGTAATTCTATATGACTTTTCTAATGCAAAGTTAACCTATGGTTTTTGTGTTTTTGATGATTTTAATGTAATCTAATCTCATCAAAAGGGAAAATGCATCTTCTAATAATCTAGATCTAGAAATATGAAAGAAATTAATCTAACATGCAAGATCTAATTATCAAGGAAAAAGTAATGTTTTACTATTCCCAAGAGCAAATTTGATTCTCTAATTACTATTAATTGAACAAAAACAATGAAGGAACCTAAGAGAAATGAAGATTTGTTGACTCCACTACCCTTAGCAATCCTTGTAATTGGCAACCTCGAGTCCTTCTATTGCAAGTATGAGGATAACCAGTGTTGTCATTGATGTCAACATACTCATATTGCATTAATGAGAAGGATTGGATGAGCTGTGTGCTGAGGATATTGAGAAAATTAGCCTCAATCAGGAACAGTGAAGAACAGTGATGACATTAAGGTAAAAGGCCAAGATAAGATGAAGATCAGAGGATGCAATTTAAAGGGTTTTTAGATATGAGTCTTGAGATGCTCCAGTCAAGATTTCAGAGATCCACATGAAGATATGAAGAAGTTATGGTCACTCTAGTAGAACCGGTTCTGGTAGATGTTTAGTGGTGACAGAGTGTCACAGATTGGTCCAATGAGCTCCGGAATTGCATTATCTCATTCTGCGGATTGGAGGGAGTGTTGAAGAAGTTAGTGTGAAGTGACAACTAGATTTGTTCATGGTTTGGAGGTCTGGAAGAACCTTTTTCATTGTGATAGTGGCGACAGACTGTGTTCTTGAAGTTCCAGATGAAGAAGAGAAGAATTCTAGTAAGCTGATAAAGTGCGGATGTTCTTGGTGACTCAAGAAAGGTTTTGGTGATCCTTGGATCGTGCACAATTCTTATTGGTGGTTTGCATTGAAGTTAGAGTTTGGATTTGATGTAAAGACCACTGGTTGTTGGTGTTCTTCCTGAGACTAGCCGACTGGATGTATTACACGTCTTGCGGATGATCTTGCAGGTGTTTACCGACTTAGATGATTGTTCCTAAGTCGATGCCTTGTATAAATAAGGGATTGTGAATTCATTTTCAAGTGTGTCTTGGAGCAGATGAGTGTGGTATAGTGAAAGAGCGAAAGGCAGAGCAGAGGTCTTTGGGCTTAAATGGAACTGATCTAGGCATGGTAAAGATGTCAATCTCTAGTTCAAGTTTGTGATACTTGTTACTTTGTAGACAGTGTGTCTCTTGTACGCAGTGTGCCTCTTGTGAGCAGTGACCTCAAGCAGTGAGCCCTAATTGGCATGTGCCATCTATTTTTCTTATTATTCTAACAGAGAATAATCCTTGGGTTAATCACCCCATGGTTTTTCCCTTGACTAGGTTTTCCACATCAAAATCTTGGTGTCTCAAGTGTTGATGTGTATCTTCTCTGGTGTTTATGCTTTATGTTTTCATGAATGATTAATTGCTATGCTATTAAATAACAAAGTGGATTTAAGTGTTTGAATTGGAAGCAAATTTAGGATAAGTGATTCACCCCCCTCTCAGTTATCAACAATTGGTATCAGAGCCAAGTTCCTCTAAAAGTAGCTTAACCGCTTGAGGAGATCCAGGATGTCATCATACAAGAAGGATAGTCTAAAGTTTGATGGAACCAACTTCTCTCTTTGGAAAGGTTGCATGAAATGTCACTTGGAGTATATGGTAAAGACATACTTGTCCATGGTCACAAAAGCATATGTACCTCCACAGGGTGGTCTGACAACTCTGAATGAAATCACAGATGCTAAACACAATTTGCGGACCAAAAAGGCTCTTCTAAGTGCATTAACTGACTCAAAGCTCTCAAATGTTATTGACCTACCAACTACCTATGAGATTTGGATTAAATTGGAACTTCTGCATGAAGCAGATGAGTATGTTAAGAGTGCAAGGTTGCAGAGTCTCAAAGGGAAATTTGAAAGACTGAAGATGAGAGATGATGAAAATATTACCACCTTTATGCCAAGAGTGAATGAGCTGGTGTGTGGAATTAGGAATGCTGGTGGAGTTTTGGATGAAAATGAGATTGTTGGCAAAATTCTCAGATCCCTTCCTGCTATCTACAAAATCAAAGTTGCTGCCATTGATGAATTCAAAGCCCATACAACTGTCACAAGAGACCAATTGGCTGGCAAACTGGCTGCATTTGAAATGACCAAGTTTGGAGATGATCCCCCCAAAACTGAATCTGCATTCAAAGCGAGTGCCTCAGTGAAAGGTAAACAAAGATTTGATCTGGGAGAAAACTCTTCAAGGAAGCTGTCATGGTATGACCAAGCAAGAAGAGACATGGAAGAGGAAGAAATAGAAACAACACTTGAAGCCCTCATTGCAAAGAGACTGCCAAGAGGATCCGGTAAGTATGAAGGAAAATTACCCTTTAAGTGCTTCAACTACAATAAGATTGGTCATTTTGCTTCAAGATATCCAGAAAGATCTACAAGGTCAAATTCTAACAGACAAAGGTTCCAAAAGAATTGTTATTATGTTCATCAAGAAGATGATAATGAAGGAATAACAGATGATGAATCAGAAATAGGAAACAAATCTGGAAATGAATGGGTAAAACCTACAAATAGGTTGTGCAAAGAAAGTTAGCTGGGTAAACAGAGCAGAGTCTCATTCAAAAGCAAGGATCAGTCCTCTATCGGATCATTGGAATTAATTCATACTGATCTATGTGGTCCGACAAGAATCAAGAGTATGCAAGGTGATAGATATTTCATGTTACTGATTGATGACCATTCCCGGATGATGTGGGTTACCTTTCTGAAAGAGAAATCGGAAGCTTTTGAGAAGTTCAAAATTTTTAAGGCTATGGTAGAAAATCAAACTGGACTGAAATTGAAATGTCTAAGGTCTGATAGAGGTGGTGAATTCACATATGGTGAATTCATAGACTTTTGTGAGAAGCATGGTATAAAGAGACAATTATCTACTCCTAGGACTCCAGATCAGAATGGAGTAGTAGAGAGAAAGAATCGGACCATCCAGGAAGCATCCAGGACAATGATGATGGAAGCAAATGTTCCCCAGATGTTTTGGAGAGAAGCTGTCAGCACTGCAGTCTATACTCTCAATCAAGTTCAAATCAGAAGCAATACCGGTAAGACTCCTTATGAACTTTGGTTTGGTATCACTCCTACTATGAGATATTTCAGAGTATTTGGTAGCAAATGTTACATTAAAAGAGATGAAGATCTAGGAAAGTTTGATGCTAGAAGTAATGAAGGTATTTTCTTGGGTTACTCCACTCAAAGCAAAGCATACCGACGTTACAATAAGAGACTGAGGAAGATGATAGAAAGTACAAATGTGAAGGTAGATGAAGGAATTGAGAAGCCCTCAAGGTTTTATGAATATGATGAAGATGATCAAAATGGTTCTCTGGTTCAAGGAGCTCAATCCTCCTCTAAAAGTCAGATTCAGACTGATCCAGTAAATCAGGAAGAAGAGGTTGGTCTGAATGAGCCTGATCAAGAAACAATAGTGCAAGAAACTCCCAAAGTTCTAAGGTATGTAACTCTAAACCACTCTGAAGATCAAATCATAGGTGACAAAAGCAAAGGGGTACAAACAAGGAGGAGAATTGCTCAAAATTTAGATGAGTATTGTCTAATTTGAAAGATTAAACCTAAGACAGTAAATGAAGCCTGCAATGATGAAAACTGGACTAAGGCAATGGAGGAAGAGTTGTGCAAATTGAGAAAAATCACACTTGAGATCTTGTTCCCAGACCTAGAAACAAGAATGTGATTGGAACCAAATGGGTCTTCCAGAACAAACTAAATGAAGTTGGTGAAGTAATCAGAAACAAAGCCAGATTGGTCTGCAAAGGCTACTCTCAAATAGAAGGAATTGATTTTGAAGAAACCTTTGCTCCGGTGGCAAGAATTGAAGTAGTCAGATTATTTCTTGCATTTGCTGCCTTCAAAGACTTCAAGGTATATCAGATGGATGTCAAGTCTACCTTCCTAAATGGTGATTTGGAAGAAGAAGTATACATTGAGCAACCAGATTGATTTCAATTGTCTGATCATGGTGATATTGTCTGCAAGTTGAAGAAAGCACTGTATGGATTAAAGCAAGCCCCAAGAGCTTGGTATGAAAGGTTGGATAAGCATCTTGTGCATATTGGTTTCAACAAAGGTACTGCTGACAGTAACTTATATTTTAAAATTGATCATGAAAACATCTTGATTGTTGAAGTATTTGTTGATGATATCATCTTTGGAGGAAAAGATAGCATGTGTAAAACTTTGACAAATCAAATGAAAAGTGAGTTTGAGATGTCCATGCTTGGTGAAATAAATTTCTTCTTGGATCTGCAAATTACTCAAACAAAGAAAGGGATCTTCATTTCTTAGACCAAATATGTGAAAGAATTGTTGAGGAAATTTGGGATGGAAGATTCAAAGCCAATGAATACTCCCATGGCAACCAGATGCAAGTTGAGTAAAGATGATGACTCTCCTAAGATAGATCAAACAAAGTACAAATCAATGATTGGAGGATTATTGTATCTCACTCATACTAGACTAGATATAATGCAGGTTGTTGGTTTTGTGGCGAGATTCCTGGATGATCCCAGAGAATCTCATGTCATGGCAAACAAAAGAATTTTTAGGTACTTAAAAGGAACAATTGAGTATGGCCTATGGTATCCTAGAGATCAGTATTTCTCTCTTCATGCATACATAGATGTAGATTGGGCAGGAGATGTGGATGACCGGAAGAGTACCAGTGGTGGAGCATTCTTTTTGGGAAAAAGATTGGTTTCTTGGCTAAGCAAGAAACAAGAGGCAATATCTTTGTCTACAACTGAAGCATAATACATTGCAGCTGCAGGTAGTTGCACTCAAATCTTATGGATGAAGTAGATGTTAAGAGACATTAAAGTATAATATGAGGATCCTATCACAGTTTTCTGTGATAATTCAAGTGCAATAAATATCTCTAAGAATCCAGTGTTGCATTCTAAGACCAAGCATATATCTATCAAGTTTCACTTTCTGAGAGAGCAAGTGAACAAGGATGAAGTCAGATTGGAGTATGTGCCCTCCAAGGATCAGATTGCAGATATCTTTACTAAACCTCTTCCCAAGGACTCTTTTGAGTTTCTCAGGGAGAAGTTAGGGGTTATTGCCACTCTGGTGATGAACTAGGATGCACTAATGTGCATCAGTCTAGTGGGTATCACAGTCATATCTTGTGATCCAGATTGATAATGGGGAGCTGCTACTTAGGGGGAGCAGCTGGTATGATTCTGATATGTTAAAATTGCAAGTATGAGCCCTTTGCCATTGATGTCAAAGGGCGAGAGAAGACATATGAAAAACAAGTGGTTATTGATTAAAGAGGGAGCAGTAAAGAAAGAGAAGACATGTGAAGAGTTGTTGCTGATAGGGGGAGCTGTGACAGAAAGGAGAAGTTCTTGTCTTGATGGTTTTTCACATCATATGTTGCCATTAATGACAAAGGGGGAGATTGTTGCAAGTATGAGGATAACCATTGTTGTCATTGATGTCAACATACTCATATTGCATTAATGAGAAGGATTGGATGAGCCGTGTGCTAAGGATATTGAGAAAATTAGCCTCAATCAGGAACAGTGAAGAATAGTGATGACATTAAGGTAAAAGGCCAAGATAAGATGAAGATCAGAGGATACGGTTTAAAGGGTTTTCAGATATGAGACTTGAGATGCTCCAGTCAAGATTTCAGAGGTCCATATAAAGATATGAAGAAGTTATGGTCACTCTAGTAGAACCAGTTCTGATAGATGTTCAGTGGTGACAGAGTGTCACAGATTGGTCGGGTGAGCTCCGAAATTGCATTATCTCATTCTATAGATTGGAGGGAGTGTTGAAGAAGTCAGTGTGAAGTGACAACTAGATTTGTTCATGGTTTGGAGGTCCAAAAGAACCTTTTTCATTGTGACAGTGGCAACAGACCATGTTCTTGAAGTTCCAGATGAAGAAGAGAAGAATTCTAGTAAGCTGATAAAGTGCGGATGTTCTTGGTGACTCAGGAAAGGTTTTGGTGATCCTTGGATTGTGCACAATTCTTATTGGCGGTCCACATTGAAGTTAAAGTTTGGATTTGATGTAAAGACCACTGGTTCTTGGTGTTCTTCCTGAGACTGGCTGATCGGATGAATTACACATCTTGCGAATGATCTTGTAGGTGTTTGCCGACTTAGATGATTGTTCCTAAGTTGATGCCTTGTGTAAATAAGGGATTGTGAATTCATTTTCAAGTGTGTCTTGGAGAGAATGAGTGTGGTATAGTGAAAGAGTGAAAGGCAAAGTAGAGGTTTTCAGGCTTAAATGGAACTAATCCAGGCATGGTAAAGATGTCAATCTCCAGTTCAAGTTTGTGATACTTGTTACTTTGTAGACAGTGTGTCTCTTGTAGGCAGTGTGCCTCTTGTGAGTAGTGAGCCCTAATTGGCATGTGCCATCTATTTTTCTTATTCTTCTAACAGAGAATAATCCTTGGGTTAATCACCCCGTGGTTTTTCCCTTGACCAGGTTTTCCACGTCAATATCTTGGTGTCTCATGTGTTGATGTGTATCTGCTCTGGTGTTTATGCTTTATGCTTTCATGAATGATTAATTGCTATGGTATTAAATAACAAAGTGGATTTAAGTGTTTGAATTGGAAGCAAATTTAGGATAACTGATTCACCCCCCCTCTTAGTTATCAACACTAATTACTATTAATTGAACAAAAATAATGAAGGAACCTAAGAGAAATGAAGATTTGTTGACTCCACTACGCTTAGCAATCCTTGTAATTGGCAACCTCGAGTCCTTCTGTGGCAACGGGTGATCCTCTTGACAACAAAATGACACAAAGAAGCAAAAAGAAGCTTTGATGAATCTTGTATGAGCTCAGTGAGAGCTTGGATTGAGTACAATGGCATAGAATGAAGCAGCATGATGCTACTTGGCTAAACAAATAAAGCAAAGGCACCTTCATCCTGTAAGAGTATTTGAATGCTAAGTTGGAGAGAAAAACTGGCAAGAGTTGTGTGCATAATGAATTTGCCTCTTTGTGCTTGAGGGAGGGGTTTATTTATAGGTTTAGAAGAAGGGATTGATTGAAGAGTTAACTCATTTGATCGATGAGTTAACAAAGATGATTGGGGAATTAACAAGGTTGATTACCCAGTGAACTCAGCTGATTTGAGAGTGATGAAGCAAAGATAACTTATCACTGAAGAGAAAATGGAGGTGAGGGAATGCATGAGATTAATTGAAGGGTTAATTTGAGATCAAATAGAGCTAATTATGCATGTGTGGGTGCATGAAATAGTTAACTCTATGTTAGGGATCAAAAACCATGCAAACTAGAATAAAAATGGGTGAAAAGGAAGCAAAAATGAGTGTGAAACTTGAGTTTTTTTGTGGCTATGAAAATGGCAAGGTTGCCCCTTTTTCTAGTAGGGTCACCTAGGGAAATCTGGGCTAGATAGGGTCAAAAGCAGAAAAATAGGCTGGGAGATGCAAGAAGAGAAAAAAAGGAGGGGTTCTTCTTTAAGAAACAAGTCGGTCATGTGGAAGAATCCAAATCTCCACTTGCATTTGTAGGATCTCCTAGGGGAGATCTGGAAATAATAGGGGGAGATTTGGATTGGTTTGATGAAACTGAAAACTGAATGTGGGAGATGGATAAGGAGACCTCTAGAAGTCTTCTAGGAGGTGCACTAGATGAAAAACATAGGGGAGAGGTGAAAACTCAGCTACAAGACACTCACAAGGTTTAGGAGCGAGGTTGAAATCTCAGAAAATGGAAGTCAACAAGTGTCGCAACAAGTGTCGAAAAGCGTCACAAACGGAGAGAGAGAAATTGACAAGGAAGAACCAACACAAGACAAGAAAGAGGACACGTCATCAAGAGGCTCGCTGCTTAAAGGATATTATTTTGGCCTTACATGTACATGACAAGGATTTGAATTATCATAGGGGTCCTCATGGAGGTTGCGCGTGATTCTTTTGCTTACATATTTGCCCCCTCGGGGATGGTAGTCTACATGAAAGGTACATACCATTCCTAAACTAGGCCTTACCTATTATCAATTTTCCCACAATTTGTACTTGCAATGCAGATGAAGTCAAAAGTGAGATGAACAAGATTTGGGTAAAGAAAAGTACAGAGAATGTAGAGGTTAGATTCGCACCAGACTCTGGTGGTGATATTCCTTCTGAGAATTAAAAAGTGAGTCTGGCTTAGGGGGAGACACAAAGAAAACCTTGTTCCCCCAGCTAGTCAATTGGTGCCGAAACTAGCACAAGAAGAGCTGTGGATTGAAGGATTCATAAGGGTAGCATCGAAACAAACTGTGGTTAAGATTTGTAAGATCCGCAAGATGTTTAAAGATCAGGGTTGATCCGGTTCTTCAAGTCATCCGAATAAGGCAAATCAGAATAATGTAGGTCGAGCATTTATTGCAACCTGATATTAGGGTTTACGGAGCAATATAAGGGTTTTCTCATTAACCACTTATTCATTCTGCATTCAAGAAGAAACGAAAAGTGGAGCTCTGTAACAAAATTCCTCAAGTTCATTGAAGATCATTTGCAGAAGTCATTACATCCAGAAATCAATCTGACCAACTCTGTGAAACCGAAAAGCACAAAAGGTATTTTTCTGTTTTCAATATCTCACTGCAAATCTTTTGATGATGGCTACTCTGAATATAGTAAAGATTTTTTATAGACCTCGCCCCACATTTAAGAAACATCCATACAAATCCTTGGAGGTAGATCTGCTAGGTGTATTTTCCAGTGTTCCGCATGGTGTTTTGCACACCGAAGATATTAGGGTTTACATACACACAAATGTTGAAGAGTTTGGGGAAATCAAACTAAGAGATATCTATCACAAACAACTGTTAGATGATTAATTTGAGCTCAAACCCCAATACAAGGGCCTCCGGAACAAGCACTTTGCACAATACATACATTTCCCCTATTTTACGGAGGATGAATGGGTCAGGTACATTTTGAGCAGAATACATGACAACTTCATGTGGTTAAATGGACCGTTCAAAATCACAAAAGATGCCATCAGGGTAGTTACCAGATTACACTCATCTGGTGGGATTCCTGTTCTTAAATCTGTGAAGAATCAAACTGTGAGTGAGGCTACTAGATCCAAGTTTGACAAAAGAGCAATGACAATAGATGACATCTTTGATCTGGATGTCAAGTTTGCCTCCATGATCATTGGATATAAAATATATCAATCTAGCAGGGAAAACTCTGTACCTGGAACTACTATCTACACCACTTATGAAATGTTAAGAAAGGATGCAAACTATGATCTTTGTCAGCTTCTCTTGAACCAACTCTTGGAGAATCTGCAGAAAATCAAGAAAGATAAAAAAGAATTCATTCAAGTATGGTGGATTAATAGTGTGCTTATTCTTCTACTTTATGAATGAGCTTCCCGAATCTAGTGGCTGGGTGTGGGAAAATGATAGACCAGTAGCTATCCAAATCAGAGATTATTTGCATGGACTCGGTGATGACAAAGCACAAAATACAGCTCTGTGGGGATACTTCAAGAATTTTCAAAACATGATGCAAGCAAGAGAAAGGATTCCCTAGTCTCTTGTTGAGAAATACAAAGACACAATCTGTTTTATGGTAGAGACTATTCAGTGCCTAATGGAGACAGTAGAACCAAGGACAGTCTGGATCATGCCCATGGGGTATGAAGTTGATGAACAAATTGTGGAGCTACATGTTCAACACATGCTAAGTCAGCCAAAGGATCCAAAGGCAGAGAGGTTTGGAACCTTTGAAGAGCTAAGTATAAAAGTTCATGTGGAACTCAGACAACTGGAAATGAAGAGGAAAGTCAGAAAAGAAGTTGAAGAAATTGCAAAAGGCCTAGGCATCTCAAAGGAGGCACTTGATGCCAACAGGGAAAAGAGGCAAAAGGCTGAGGAAGAGAAGAAAGAAGTAGAAAAAGGAAGCAAGGAAAGTGCTTCGGTAGAAACCTCAACCTAGACCAGATCATCAAAGAGATCTGCACCTGTCACAGCCACAAGTTCAAGAACATCAAAACCAGAAGTCCAGGCATCTGGCAAAGGAGAGAAAAGATCAAAGACAAAAGCCACAAGGGCTTATGCAAGTCAAAGAGATGAAGAGGAAACTAAATCAGATGAGGGGATAAAGGAAATAAAGAAGAAGAAGAAGAAATCATTCGGTGAACACTCAACTGGTCAAGGTGAAGAAGAGAACAAAGAGGAATTTACTGAAAAACCCACTCTATCCTTAGATGTTGTAGTGAAAGCAGTCACTGTGGATGGAAACTTGCAACCCTTAACTGAATACTATGATGAATATAATGAAGCAGATAAAAAGATTCTGGAGGAAGCCACGATTCAGTTTTTAAACACCTACAACAAAGCTTTTATTGAAATTATCTCTCTAATTCCTAAAAGCTTAGAGAAAAGGCTTGAAATGAGGAAGAACAATGCTCGAGCAAAAGATCTCGAGATCCAGGAACAAGTCGCCATTCAGCTCTTCCCTTCAATCACTCCACAACAAATGAATATGATCTTTAAAGAGTGCAAGGATGAGTTCCAGAGCAAAGCCAGGATGAATCAGCTCATACTTGGTGAAACTGACAAAGTGGTAAAAGAGACTGAAGAGATCCTTCGAAATGCTCTTAAAAAGTTCAACATTCCCATCACAGAGGACTCTGGTAAAGACAAGGGCTCAGAATCCTCTATTCTGGAAGAGGTGGCTCATGAACAAACAAATATCTCTCCTCCGGTTTCCCCTACAGCCTCTGGATCTAAAGGAGAACATAGAATATAGGAAAAAGAAGCAGGAGTGAAGGAAAAAGAAGTTGCCAGTACCAAGGTTGCAGAGGGAGAGAAGACCTCAATAGAGAAGACCACAACTGCTAGTGGTGAGAATGTAGAAGGAGAGAAAGCTCCAAGGGATAGCTCCAAGATTGCAGAAGAGAAGAAACATCTATCTCCGGCAAGAGACACTGCACTAACTGTCCAAGAATTCTTGAATAAAGAAACAATAGAGATTGATGAACCAGAGCTTCTACAAGGTCCATTCAATTTTGATTCTCTTTCTCCAGTACAGACAATGAAGATAGCTTCATTTGCTAATGCAAAGGCTAAAGAAAAACTCCTAAAGTCTCATATGGAATACTGTGAGTTGATAGAAGCTGCTTCCGGAGTGCTAGAAAAGATTATGCCATCGTTTCAGAAGGATCCCATAGCCTCCTCATCCGGTAATCTCAAAACTCTAGTCAACAGTGTTAATACACATTTTGATTCTCTAGAGAATTCAGCTGAAGAAAAGGTCCAGAAGGAGTTTTTGGATAAGAGATTCTCAGAGGTACAAGGATTAATCATTAATGATAGGAAAAATACGAATATTGGGATAAAGAGCTTAGAAAATGCTCTTAAATATGGCGGTGAAGTATACAAATTTTGTATTTCCTGGTCCAAAGCAACAGTGGAGATTGAGAAGAAAATGAAAGAACAGGAGGATAAACTGTTAAAACTTTCTCAAAATTTTGATCCACTTTCTACATCAATAATAAATCAAGAATGTCAAATAGTTGCAGTTTTGAATGAGATTAAGAAGCTTGAAAAAGAGAAGAAAAATAGAATAAGCAGGTTAAGTGAGCTCAGAGGGATAATTGTCCCTAAGTTAGAGGTCATGCATGAGGCCATAAAAGAAGCTCAAATCACAGCTCAGACAAATGATCCAACTAATCTAAAAAGGGTAGATGCGTTTGTTTTTCTATTGAGCGGTCATATATCAATTTTGGACAGAATGAAGCAAAGTTGGGCTACTGAATTCATTCAACTGAAAACAACTTTTGCAGACATACTACAGTATATGTAAGTATTCCATATGTATATACTTATGCGGCTAAGTATAGTAAAATTTTTGAAAATTTTGGTATGTAGACCCTACCTTTTTCCATTGATGTCAAAGGGGGAGTGAGGAGCAGTGAAAAATAAGAAATCCAACTAAGGGGGAGCTCCAGAAAATGTATATAAAAATAGAGCATCAGCCAAGGGGGAGCATAGTGTAAACACTTAGTCATTTTTCACTAAGTGTTGCCATCAATGCCAAAGGGGGAGATTGTTGGCAAGAGACACTATATGGATTCATGATTGTTGTCATTGATGGCAACAAAGTTCATCCCACACATCCGCAGGACAAGGTGTGTCTCTACTGGAAGTCAAAGTGAAGAATGTTGTGGTCTGGTAAACAAGAACAGAGCATGTGGCAAGGTCCGACAGACAGGGCCGGATCTCTCAGAGGAAGTATCTTGGTGAAGTACAGATTTGGGGAAGTCAAGAGGACTACCTTGAGTGTTAGATTCCAAGGATTTAGCCTCTAGTGATAGATGAGGTAAAAGATATGAATACTTGAGTACCGGGTTCTTGAGTGACAGTGTGAACAGAGGAAGAACTGACTGACAGAACATCAGACTATTTTTTGGATGTGTTACTGATGATGGAAAAGGTTCTTAAGGCATAAGTTATGTTTGGCTAACATGATTGATGACTTCTACAAGTATATGATTGATCCACATTACTTGGTGTGCAAGGATTCAGCTGACAAATCAGAGTTTGTGAAAAGAATTGACTATTCCAGGTGCCAACTTGAAAGGTGATGAAATCACTTTTGTGGATATATATACACGATGGATTTAGTTGAGAGAGTTGTTGTGGAAGTTAGAAATGTGCGAATAAAAGCAGAAGAGCAGAGCAGAAGCAGTAAAGAAAGTCTAGTATGTGAAAGAAAGCAGCATAAGAAAAGTGGAAAGATGAAGTGTAGCAGATCAGTGTACTGAGCCTAACCGGAACTGAACTCTAGCATATGTAGATGCTCCTAATCAGTTCAAGTATTGTATAACACTCTTTTGTAGACAATGAGTCTCTTGTAGGCAGTGTGCCTCTTGTGAGCAGTCTACTCGGACAATGAGCCCTAATTGGGAAGTGCCATTTTGTTTTTTCTTATTCTTCTAATAGAAAATAATCTTTGGGTTAATCACCCCGTGGTTTTCTCCCGTAACAGGGTTTCCATGTCAAAAATATTGTGTCATGTGTATCTTCATTTCATGGTTATGTCTGCTTGTGTGAATTAATGCTGCATTGATTAATAAAGAAAGTTCAGAAAGAAGAAATAATTAGGATAACTGATTCACCCCCCCTCTCAGTTATCAACAAACTTAACCTATGGTTTTTGTGTTTTCGATGATTTTAATGCAATCTAATCTCATGAAAAGGGAAAATGCATCTTCTAACAATCTAGATCTAGAAATATGAAAGAAATTAATCTAACATGCAAGATCTAATTATCAAGGAAAAAGCAATGTTTTACTATTCCCAAGAGCAAATTTGATTATCTAATTACTATTAATTGAATAAAAACAATGAAGGAACCTAAGAGAAATGAAGATTTGTTGACTCCACTACCCTTAGCAATCTTTGTAATTGGCAACCTCGAGTCCTTCTATTGCAAGTATGAGGATAACCAGTGTTGTCATTGATGTCAACATACTCATATTGCATTAATGAGAAGGATTGGATGAGCTCTGTGCTGAGGATATTGAGAAAATTAGCCTCAATCAGGAACAGTGAAGAACAGTGATGACATTAAGGTAAAAGGCCAAGATAAGTTGAAGATCAGAGGATACAGTTTAAAGGGTTTTTAGATATGAGTCTTGAGATGCTCCAGTCAAGATTTCAGAGGTCTGCATGAAGATATGAAGAAGTTATGGTCACTCTAGTAGAACTGGTTCCGGCAGATGTTTAGTGGTGACAAAGTGTCACAGATTGGTCCGGTGAGCTTTGGAATTGCATTATCTCATTCTGTGGATTGGAGGGGGTGTTGAAGAAGTCAGTGTGAAGTGACAACTAGATTTGTTCATGGTTTGAAGGTCCAGAAGAACCTTTTTCATTGGCAGAGAAGAATTCCAGTAAGCTGATAAAGTGCAGATGTTCTTGGTGACTCAGGAAAGGTTTTGGTGATCCTTGGATCATGCACAATTCTTATTAGCGGTCTGCATTGAAGTTATAGTTTGGATTTGATGTAAAGACCACCGGTTGTTGGTGTTCTTCCTAAGACTGGCTGACTGGATGTATTACATGTCTTGCGGATGATCTTGTAGGTGTTTGCCGACTTAGATGATTCTTCCTAAGTCGATGCCTTGTATAAATAAGGGATTGTGAATTTATTTTCAAGTGTGTCGTGGAGTGGATGAGTGTGGTATAGCGAAAGAGTGAAAATTAGAGTAGAGGTCTTCGGGCTTAAATGGAACTGATCCAGGCATGGTAAAGATGTCAATCTTCAGTTCAAGTTTGTGATACTTGTTACTTTGTAGACAATGTATCTCTTGTAGGTAGTGTGCCTCTTGTGAGCAGTGAGCTCGGGCAGTGAGCCCTAATTGGCATGTGCCGTCTATTTTTCTTATTATTCTAACAGAGAATAATCCTTGGGTTAATCACCCCGTGGTTTTTCCCTTGACCGGGTTTTCCATGTCAAAATCTTGGTGTCTCATGTGTTGATGTGTATCTTCTCTGGTGTTTATGCTTTATGCTTTCATGAATGATTAATTGCTATGGTATTAAATAACAAAGTGGATTTAAGTGTTTGAATTGGAAGCAAATTTAGGATAACTAATTCACCCCCCCTCTTAGTTATCAACAATTGGTATCAAAGCCAAGTTCCTCTAAAAGGAGCTTAACCACTTGAGGAGATCCAGGATGTCATCATACAAGAAGGATAGTCTGAAGTTTGATGGAACCAACTTCTCTCTTTGGAAAGGTTGTATGAAATGTCACTTGGAGTGTATGGGAAAGGCGTACTTGTCCATGGTCACAAAAGCATATGTACCTCCACAGGGTGGTCCGACAACTCTGAATGAAATCACAGATGCTAAAAACAATCTGCAGACCAAAGAGGCTCCTCTAAGCACATTAACTAACTCAGAGCTCTCAAATGTTATTGACCTACCAACTGCCTATGAGATCTGGATTAAACTGGAACTTCTGCATGAAGGAGATGAGTATGTTAAGAGTGCAAGGTTGCAGAGTCTCAAAGGGAAATTTGAAAGACTGAAGATGAGAGATGATGAAAATATTACCACCTTTATGCCAAGAGTGAATGAGCTGGTGTGTGGAATTAGGAATGCTGGTGGAGTTTGGGATGAAAATGAGATTGTTGGCAAAATTCTCAGATCCCTTCCTGCTGTCTACAAAATCAAAGTTGCTGCCATTGATGAATTCAGAGCCCATAAAACTGTCACAAGAGACCAATTGGCTAGCAAACTGGCTGCATTTGAAATGGCCAAGTTTGGAGATGACCCCCCCAAAACTGAATCTGATGCAGAGGTAAAACGCAACGGGAGCTTACAAATGGGAAGGAGGAGTCATTAATACAACCAACATGTTATAATACCTATCGGCTCATCATCATCATCATATTTCTTGCTAACACAGACAGCATCATCATATTTCGGACGAGCATGAAATATCCTCCTACTGACTACTGTTCACTTCCTTATCGCCTTTCGCCTTTCGCCTATCAGTAGCATCATCATATTCGACTAGCGCAAACATCATCCTGATGTTCACTGTTCATCTGACCGCCAACCTCTACCTTCATCATCATGATGTTCAACATCACCTTCATCAGCAGGATATAAAATATCTAGTTGCTCCGATATATCATGATGACGACCGCTTCAAGCACCTTTCCCTCGATGCTTACATCACCCCAATATCCTGATGACGATGACGTCACATGCAGCTCCTTCAATATCCTGCTGCCCCGATATCCTGATGGCGATTATCCTGATGACGATGACGTCACATGCAGTTGATGATGATGTCAATGCACCTGATGATGATGTCATCCGGATATAAGATCCTTATATCCTCCGCAGCATGATAATGAAATATCCTGATGACCTTGTCAATATCCTGATGATGACCTTTCTGATACTTAGCCAAAAAAAATGAACTTTCGCTCCTGCATGCGATAGCGATATGCGGATGATGAATACACACGAAAGATGATCCTGACGACGATATACACACTGAGTATATATCCAACCTATATCATCCTGATGCACTTGAAACATACAGTCTTCATCAGCTTCATAACCTGATCCGAATAACGATATACTCATAGATGTCGATGCGATTCACTCCGGCTGGAAAAGCACATGCAGATTCCTGTATATCCGTCAGCTGCATGCAAACTCACAGAACCGCACAATTTCACAAAGGAAATATGATGATCGGGCCGGATCACCTTCAGATCAAAACTTAACAGTTTATCTTCCTGAACCTAGCACATAAGGATGCTAGGTTGATTCATAGCATGCTACCAACTGATCTCTCAAACAATGAAATGCATAAACAGAAAACTAAAATGCAAACTAAACTATCATACATGACCATTCCACCGATTCACGGAATCAACCGGTGGAAGGGTTGAAAGTATCCATTAACCTGTAATCAGAACGAGAATCAAAACCTAAACAACTGATAAACCAGATAATGCAATTAATGAGATCTTATTTAGATGAAACACAAATGTCCTGAACAATATTTCACAATGTCTGGACTGATCTCTGGATCTCACTCAATCACCAATACTACATAACACAACTACTACTCTGATATGATATGATATGATATGATATCTAACCCTAACTGATCTGAGTTATTTATAGCAATATCCTACGAGTACTACCAACTCGATTCCCAGCAGCTGGGAGCTTCCAAGCGGCTGGGAGAGGACAGCTCAGACAACCTGATCACGAACTCTAACTACCTGCACACTCTCCTAGGCTGAATTAATATATATGCATTGGTCCAATGGACCTTATTACATTATGAAGTCAAACATGCTAAAAATAGACTAATGTCCTGTCATGCGGACAATTAACCTATATCCTGTCTTGTAGGGGTGCTCCTACACCATACTCCCCAGAAGAAGAAATCTCAAGTCCACTTGAGATGAGAGTATGAAGATCTGCACCATGTTTCTGGATCTGCTCTTCAGTCATCCATACTACTTCAGAATTAGGTTTTCCCTTCCAAGAGACTAGATACTCCAAGTACTGTTTGTTCCGAGTCTGTTTGACCACTCTGGTGTCCAAAACCTTCTGCAACTGTGGAGGATTATGCTTAGGAATGTTATCATTGACTGTATCATTATATGAAAATTCAGCTTGAGATAGAATATTATCCCACTTTTCTCCATGTTGTTTTGTCAAACATTTAAGCAAATTTCCTAAGGAACGGTTCACTACTTCAGTCTGTCCATCCGTTTGAGGATGATATGCAGAGGAAAAAGACAAATTTGTTCCAAGTTTCTTCCAAAGAGTTCTCCAGAAGTGACCAATAAACTTCACATCCCTATCTGACACTATACTCAATGGCAATCCATGGATTCTGACAATCTCCCTGAAAAATAAATCTGCAATGTATGAAGCATCAGCAGTGGTTTTGCATGGCAAGAAATGTGCCATTTTACTGAATCTGTCCACTACAACAAAAACACTGTCAAATCCTTTCCTTGTCCTTGGTAAACCCAAGACAAAATCCATACTTATGCTTTCCCATGGTCTGGAAGGAATGGGTAAGGGCTGATATAAACCTGCATTAGTTGACCTGCCTTTAGCTTTCTGACATATCACACATGTCTCTACAAATTTTCTGACATCTGATTGTAACTTAGGCCAAAAGTAATGTCTTCAGACCAGATCAAGAGTCTTATCTAGACCAAAATGACCTGCCATAGCTCCACAATGTTTCTCCTTAATGATGTTTAACCTCATAGAACACCTTGGAATACATAACTGTCCACCTTTGAACAACAATCCATCCTGAATCAAAAATTCAGAGAATTCAGCATGATATTTCTCTTCAAAAGAAGTACATACATGATATATCTCTCCAAAATCTTCATCAGTCTCATACATGGTCTTTAGTGAATCAATGCCAACACTTTCTAACTGGATCTGGTTGACTGTTAGAACTCTCCTGCTCAAAGCATATGCAACTTTATTCTTAACTCCTTTCTTATGCTTCAATGTAAAAGTAAAAGCTTGTAAGGTTTCTACCCATTTCATGTGTCTGTGGTTCAGCTTTTCCTGGCTGTTTATGAAACTCAGAGCCTGGTTATCTGTGAATACTATGAATTCCTTTGGCATCAAGTAATGCCTCCATTTCTTGAGTGGCTGGACTAAAGCATACATTTCCAAATCATATGAGGAATACCTCTTTTTAGCATCATTGAGCTTCTCACTGAAAAATGCAATAAGTCTACCTTCTTGGCTGAGTACTGCTCCAATGGCCATGTGACTGGCATCACATTCTACCTGAAAGATTTTGTTAAAGTCTGGAAGTGCAAGGACTGGCTGCTGTGCCACCTTCTTCTTCAATGTTTCAAAAGAATCATCTGCTCCTTGAGTCCAAACAAATCTGCACTTCTGTCCTCCTTTGATGGTATCAAGCATGGGTGCACAAATATGACTAAACCCTCTTATAAACTTCCTGTAGAAGGTTGCTAACCCATGGAAAATTCTGACATCATTCATAGTCTTTGGGGTTGGCCAAGACAATATGGCACCTACCTTCTCCTTATCCATTTGTAACTTTCCTTGTGAAATGACAAAACCCAAATATGTGATCTCCTCTTGCATGAACAAACACTTATCTAAATTTATCATCAGCTACTCTTCATGTAACCTCTTAAGAACCAAATCTATGTGTCTGAGATGTTCTTCTTTTGTGTTGCTGAAAATCAGAATGTCATCTAGATATACTATGACAAACTTACCAATGAACTCTTTCAAAACCTCATTCATCAACCTCATAAAAGTACTAGGTGCATTAGATAAACCAAAAGGCATAACCTTCCATTCATATAACCCTTCATTAGTTTTGAATGCTGTTTTCCATTCATCTCCTGGTCTAATCCTGATCTGATGATATCCACTCTTCAAATCTATCTTTGTAAAATACTTAGCACCTCCTAAACAGTCAAGTAAATCCTCTATCCTAGGGATTGGAAACCTATACCTGATGGTGATCTTGTTAATAGCTCTGGAATCTGTGCAAAGCCTCCAAGTTCCTTCCTTCTTTGGTGCTAGTACAGCTGGTACTGCACATGGACTTAAACTTTTCCCAATCAGACCTGAATCCAATAATTCTTCAATTTGTCTGGCTACTTCTGCATTCTGTTCTGGAGTTAGCTTATAGGCTGCTTTGTTTGAAAGTGTTGACCCTGGAATTAAGTCTATGCAGTGACTAATATCTCTGACAGGTGGTAGGGATCTTGGCATTCCCTCTAAGATGATACCTTTGTACTTATCCAATAGCTCTTGGATAGCTGGGTCTATGAACCTTTGCTTCTTCTCTTCCTTGACTTCTTGCTGTTGTTCTTTATTCACCCTCATACATGGGATTAGGGCATATGCAACTGCACCTTCTGCTGCTACTTCTTTCATGAACTGTTTACCTTCCATCAGCATTACCTTCACCTCTTTTCCTTTAGATTTCTCCTCTTTCTCTGTCAATGGTAGTAACTCTGTCACCTTACCATCTTTAGTGATTGTATAGGTATTTCTAACACCATCATGTTGTGCCTTCAAATCATACTGCCATGGTCTACCAAATAAAAGATTGCAAGCATCCATCTTGGTAATATCAAACAACAACTTATCCTTATATGCTCCAATCTGAAATTCTACCCAAGCCTGCTCTTCTACAGTTGTCTGCTGACCTTGGGTAAGCCATGAGACTTTATATGGGGATGGGTGAGGCAATCTCCTAAGCTTAAGTTTTGTCACCATTTCTTCAGACACAAAATTTTCAGTAGAACCAGAATCAATCAAAACTTTACATGCCTTACCTCCTGCTTTGCAAATAGTCCTGAAAAGAGACTTTCTTTGAGGGGATTCTTTGTCAGGTACCTTCCTGGTAGTCATTGTTCTTCTCATCATTAGAGACTCTCCACTTTCTGGGTATCCATAATTATCAGGAGTATTCACACTCTGAAAAGAAGTAGAGCTTGTCATACTTTGATTATCAGGTTCTTGGATCAGATTTGTTCTCCTTTCTCCTGTTGAGCTTGTGGCCTTTTCTGGACATCTGCTGGCTATATGGCCTTCTTTGTTACAGTTATAACATCTGATGGATCCTCTGCCCTGGGATCTTCCTCTGAAAGGTCTTCTACCTCTGAAGTTTCCTTGCTGACTATGGTTTTCCCTCTGGTTCTGACTATTGTTTCCCTTATTATTGTCATGACTGGATTCTCCTTGATATCCATGTCCATGTCCTCTACCTCTAAAAGGACCTCTTCCACCTCTTTGTTGTCTTCCTCTTCCTCTATTGTGTTGTTCTTGTTTTCTCTTTAACTTCTCTTCCACTTTCAATGCCAACTGAAAGCATTTCTGAACTGTATTTGGATTATGCAGACTTAAATCTTCCTGAATATTGAACCTCAATCCATTAAGGTATCTGGCTACCTTCTCTTCTTCACTTTCCTTTACCTTTGTTTTCATACAAAGTTTCATGAATTCTTCTGTATATGAGCTGACATCTAGCTCCTTCTGCTTCAGGTTTTGCTTCCTCTTGTGTAATTGGATACTGTAATCCAATGGGACATAAGCTTCCTTTACTAATGCCATCATTTTCTTCCATGTAGCGACTCTACGCTTTCCTTCCTGTACTCTATCATCTTGGACGAAATTCCACCATGTCAAGGCAGCTTCTTTCATTTTTGACTGGGCTATCTTCACCCTCTGTTGTTCTGGTATCTCCTCTGTTTCAAAGAAATTGTTCAAGCAGTCGATCCACTCCATCACTGAATCAGGTTCCATCTTTCCTGTAAACACTGGCAAATCCAGTTTCACATCCATGGTTCTCCTCTCCATGGCCTTGAGGGCGTTCAACAGTGGTCTCTGGTCTGCAGGAACGACCTCCTCGCTCCAACTAGGGATCTCTTCTTCTTCCCTATCTTCTTCTCTACCAGAACCTACTCTGCTCCTCAACTTCGCTAACTCATCCTTCAATTCCTGATTCTGAGCCTTCACGGCCTTGCTCTCTGCAATCTGTTTCTTCACCAGAACTGCCAACTCAACGTTGGTCATCCTTGCCGGAACCTCAGATGTTCCTTCATCACCTAACATCCTGCTATATCCTTATCTTTTCTAGAAGATCCTTCCTTTGCTCTGATACCACTATGATGCAGAGGTAAAATGCAACGGGAGCTTACAAATGGGAAGGAGGAGTCATTAATACAACCAATATGTTATAATACCTATCGGCTCATCATCATCATCATATTTCTTGCTAACACAAACAGCATCATCATATTTCAAACGAGCATGAAATATCCTCCTGCTGACTACTGTTCACTTCCTTATCACCTTTCGCCTTTCGCCTGTCAGCAGCATCATCATATTCGACTAGCGCAAACATCATCCTGATGTTCACTGTTCATCTGACCGCCAACCTCTACCTTCATCATCATGATGTTCAGCATCACCTTCATCAGCAGGATATAAAATATCCGGTTGCTCTGATATATCCTGATGACGACCGCTTCAAGCACCTTTCCCTCGATGCTTACGTCACCCCGATATCCTGATGACGATGACGTCACATGCAGCTCCTTCAATATCCTGCTGCCCCGATATCCTGATGGTGATTATCCTGATGACGATGACGTCACATGCAGTTCATGATGATGTCAATGCACCTGATGATGATGTCATCTGGATATAAGATCCTTATATCCTCCGCAGCATGATAATGAAATATCCTGATGACCTTGTCAATATCCTGATGATGACCTTTCCGGTACTTAGCCAAAAAAAATGAACTTTCGCTCCTGCATGCGATAGCGATATGCGGATGATGAATACACACGAAAGATGATCCTAACGACGATATACACACTGAGTATATATCCAACCTATATCATCCTGATGCACTTGAAACATACAGTCTTCATCAGCTTCATAACCCGATCCGGATAACGATATACTCACAGATGTCGATGCGATTCACTCCGGCTGGAAAAGCACATGCAGATTCCTGTATATCCGTCAACTGCATGCAAACTCACAGAACCGCACAATTTCACAAAGGAAATATGATGATCGGGCCAGATCACCTTCAGATCAAAACTTAACAGTTTATCTTCCTGAACCTAGCACATGAGGATGCTAGGTTGATTCATAGCATGCTACCAACTGATCTCTCAAACAATGAAATGCATAAACAGAAAACTAAAATGCAAACTAAACTATCATACATGACCATTCCACCGATTCACGGAATCAACCGGTGGAAGGGTTGAAAGTATCCATTAACCTGTAATCAGAACGGGAATCAAAACCTAAACAACTGATAAACCAGATAATGCAATTAATGAGATCTTATTTAGATGAAACACAAATGTCCTGAACAATATTTCACAATGTCTGGACTGATCTCTGGATCTCACTCAATCACCAGTACTACATAACACAACTACTACTTTGATATGATATGATATGATATGATATGATATGATATCTAACCCTAACTGATCTAAGTTATTTATAGCAATATCCTACGAGTACTACCAACTCGATTCCCAGCGGCTGGGAGCTTCCAAGCCGCTGGGAGAGGACAGCTCAGACAACCTGATCACGAACTCTAACTACCTGCACACTCTCCTAGGCTGAACTAATATATATGCATTGGTCCAATGGACCTTATTGCATTATGAAGTCAAACATGCTAAAAATAGACTAATGTCCTGTCATGCAGACAATTAACCTATATCCTGTCTTGTAGAGGTGCTCCTGCACCAGAATCTACATTCAAAGTCAATGCCTCAGTGAAAGGTAAACAAATATTTGATCTGGGAGAAAACTCTTCAAGGAAGCTGTCATGGTATGACCAAGCAAGAAGAGACATGGAAGAGGAAGAAGCAGAAACAACTCAACTTGAAGCCCTCATTGCAAAGAGACTGCCAAGAGGATCCGGTAAGTATGAAGAAAAATTACCCTTTAAGTGCTTTAACTGCAATAAGATTGGTCATTTTGCTTCAAGATGTCCAGAAAGATCTACAAGGTCAAATTCTAACAGACAAAGGTTCCAAAAGAATTGTTATTATGTTCATGAAGAAGATGATAATGAAGGAGTAATAGATGATGAATCAGAAATAGGAAACAAATCCGGAAATGAATGGGTGTTTATTGCCATCAAGGAAGAAGATCCAATATCCTCTGAATCTGTCAATCATAAGATTGTAGAAAGAGCCTTGGCTGCCCAAGTTGAAGAAAAGGATGATTGGGTTATTGACAGTGGATGCTCTCACCATATGACAGGTGACAAAAACAAGTTCCTAGACTTGGAAAGGTATGAAAGAGGAATGGTAAAGTTTGGTGATAATTCTGCTAGTAGAATCAGAGGTAGGAGAACTATTTCTTTTGATGGAAAGAGAAAAATTGGTAATGTACTGTATGTTGAAGGATTGGATCACAATCTTCTCAGTGTTGGATAGTTGGTGGACAAAGGTTATGATCTCCGGTTCAAGAATGGAAGATGCAGGATCTTTGAAAGCTCTGAAACTGAGATTGCATCTGGTACTCAAACAAAAGGTAATATCTTCCATCTAGTTGGTTTTAATAAAAATTGTTTGTTTGTTCAAGTTGATCAGAGTTGGTTATGGCATAGAAGGATGTGTCATGTAAATTTTGATAACATTATCAAGATAAGCAATACTTAGGCTGTAAGAGATCTTACAAAATTGGTAAAACCTACAAATAGGTTGTGCAAAGAATGTCAGTTGGGTAAACAAAGCAGAGTCTCATTCAAAAGCAAGGATCAGTCCTCTACTAGATTATTGGAATTAATTCATACTGATCTATGTGGTCTGACAAGAATCAAGAGTATGCAAGCTGATAGATATTTCATGTTACTGATTGATGACTATTCCCGGATGATGTGGGTTACCTTTCTGAAAGAGAAATCAGAAGCTTTTGAGAAGTTCAAAATTTTCAAGGCTATGGTAGAAAATCAAACTAGACTGAAACTAAAATGTTTGAGGTCTGATAGAGGTGGTGAACTCACATACGGTGAATTCATAGACTTTTGTGAGAAGCATGGTATAAAGAGACAATTATCTGCTCCTAGGACTCCACAGCAGAATGGAGTAGTAGAGAGAAAGAACCAAACCATCCAAGAAGCATCCAGGACAATGATGATGGAAGCAAATGTTCCCCAGATGTTTTGGAGAGAAGTTGTCAGCACTACAGTCTATACTCTCAATCAAGTTCAAATCAGAAGCAATACCAGTAAGACTCCTTATGAACTTTGGTTTGGTATCACTCCTACTGTGAGATATTTTAGAGTATTTGGTAGCAAATGTTACATTAAAAGAGATGAATATCTAGGAAAGTTTGATGCTAGAAGTGATGAAGCTATTTTCTTGGGTTACTCCACTCAAAGCAAAGCATACCGGTGTTACAATAAGAGACTGAGGAAGATGATAGAAAGTACAAATGTGAAGGTTGAAGAAGGAATTGAGAAGCCCTCAAGGTTTTATGAATATGATGAAGATGATCAGAATGGTTCTCTAGTTCAAGGAGCTCAATCCTCCTCTGAAAGTCAGATTCAGACTGATCCAGTAAATCAGGAAGAAGAGGTTGATCTGAATGAGCCTGATCAAGAAACAGTAGTGCAAGAAACTCCCAAAGTTCCAAGGTATGTAACTCTAAACCACTCTGAAGATTAGATCATAGGTGACAAAAGCAAAGGGGTACAAACAAGGAGGAGAATTGCTCAAAATTCAAATGAGTATTGTCTAATTTGAAAGATTGAACCTAAGACAGTAAATGAAGCCTGCAATGATGAAAACTGGACTAAGGCAATGGAGGAAGAGTTGATGCAAATTGAGAAAAATCACACTTGGGATCTTGTTCCCAGACCTAGAAACAAGAATGTGATTGGAACCAAATGGGTCTTCCAGAACAAACTAAATGAAGTTGGTGAAGTAATCAGAAACAAAGCCAGATTGGTCTGCAAAGGCTACTCTCAAATAGAAGGAATTGATTTTGAAGAAACCTTTGCTCCAGTGGCAAGAATTGAAGCAGTCAGATTATTTCTTGCATTTGCTACCTTCAAAGACTTCAAGGTATATCAGATGGATGTCAAGTCTACCTTCCTAAATGGTGATTTGGAAGAAGAAGTATACATTGAGCAACCGGATTGATTTCAATTGTCTGATCATGGTGATATGGTCTGCAAGTTGAAGAAAGCACTGTATGGATTAAAGCAAGCCCCAAGAGCTTGGTATGAAAGGTTAGATAAGCATCTTGTGTAGATTGGTTTCAAGAAAGGTACTGCTGGCAGTAACTTATATTTTAAAATTGATCATGAAAACATCTTGATTGTTGAAGTATTTGTTGATGATATCATCTTTGGAGGAAAAGATAGCATGTGTAAAACTTTGACAAATCAAATGAAAAGTGAGTTTGAGATGTCCATGCTTGGTGAAATAAATTTCTTCTTGGGTCTGTAAATTACTCAAACAAAGAAAGGGATCTTCATTTCTTAGACCAAATATGTGAAAGAATTGTTGAGGAAATTTGGGATGGAAGATTCAAAGCCAATGAATACTCCCATTGCAACCAGATGCAAGTTGAGCAAAGATGATGACTCTCCTAAGACAGATCAGACAAAGTACAGATCAATGATTGGAAGATTATTGTATCTCACTATAACTAGACTAGATATAATGCAGGTTGTTGGTCTTGTGGCGAGATTCTAGGCTGATCTGAGAGAATCTCATTTCATAGCAATCAAAAGAATTTTTAGGTACTTAAAAGGAACAATTGAGTATGGCCTATGGTATCCTAGAGATCAAGATTTATCTCTTCATGCATACACAAATGCAGATTGGGCAGGAGATGTGGATGACCGGAAGAGTACCAGTGGTGGAGCATTCCTTTTGGGAAAAAGATTGGTTTCTTGGCTAAGCAAGAAACAATAGGCAATATCTCTGTCTACAACTAAAGCAGAATACATTGCAGCAGCAGGTAGTTGCACTCAAATCTTATGGATGAAGCAGATGTTAAGAGACATTAAAGTAGAATATGAGGAGCCTATCACAATTTTCTGTGATAATTCAAGTGCAATAAATATTTCTAAGAATCCAGTGTTGCATTCTAAGACCAAGCATATATCTATCAAGTTTCACTTTCTGAGAGAGCAAGTGAACAAGGATGAAGTCAGATTGGAGTATGTGCCCTCCAAGGATCAGATTGCAGATATCTTTACTAAACCTCTTCCCAAGGACTCTTTTGAGTTTCTCAGGGAGAAGTTAGGGGTTATTGCCCCTCCAGTGATGAACTAGGATGCACTAATGTGCATCAGTCTAGTGGATATCACAGTCATATCTTGTGATCCAGATTGGTGATGGGGAGCTACTACTCAGGGGGAGCAGCTGGTATGATTCTGATATGTTAAAACTGCAAGTATGAGCCCTTTGCCATTGATGTCAAAGGGGGAGAGAAGACATGTGAAAACCAAGTGGTTGTTGATTAAAGGGGGAGCAGTAAAGAAAGAGAAGACATGTGAAGAGTTGTTGCTGATAGGGGGAGCTGTGACAGAAAGGAGAAGTTCTTGTCTTGATGGTTTTTCACATCATATGTTGCCATCAATGACAAAGGGGGAGATTGTTGCAAGTATGAGGATAACCATTGTTGTCATTGATGTCAACATACTCATATTGCATTAATGAGAAGGATTGGATGAGTTGTGTGCTGAGGATATTGAGAAAATTAGCCTCAATCAGGAATCTTGAAGAACAGTGATGACATTAAGGTAAAAGGCCAAGATAAGATGAAGATCAGAGGATGCGGTTTAAAGGGTTTTCAGATATGAGTCTTGAGATGCTCCAGTCAAGATTTTAGAGTCCCACATGAAGATATGAAGAAGTTATGGTCACTCTAGTAGAACCGGTTCTGGCAGATGTTCAGTGGTGACAGAGTGTCACAGATTGGTCCGGTGAGCTCCGAAATTGCATTATCTCATTCTGCGTATTGGAGGGAGTTTTGAAGAAGTTAGTTTGAAGTGACAACTAGATTTGTTCATGGTTTGGAGGTCTGGAAGAACCTTTTTCATTGTGACAGTGGTGACAGACTGTGTTCTTGAAGTTCCAGATGAAGAAGAGAAGAATTCTAGTAAGCTGATAAAGTGCGGTTGTTCTTGGTGACTCGGGAAAGGTTTTGGTGATCCTTGGATCATGTACAATTCTTATTGGCGGTCCGCATTGAAGTTAGAGTTTGGATTTGATGTAAAGACCACCGGTTCTTGGTGTTCTTCCTGAGACTGGCCGACCGGATGTATTACACGTCTTGCGGATGATCTTGTAGGTGTTTGCCAACTTAGATGATTGTTCCTAAGTCGATGCCTTGTATAAATAAGGGATTGTAAATTCATTTTCAAGTGTGTCTTGGAGTGGATGAGTGTGGTATAGAGAAAGAGCGAAAGGCAGAGCAAAGGTCTTTGGGTTTAAATGGAACTGATCCAGGCATGGTAAAGATGTCAATCTCCAGTTCAAGTTTGTGATACTTGTTACTTTGTAGACAGTGTGTCTCTTGTAGGCAGTGTGCCTCTTGTGAGCAGTGAGCCCTAATTGGCATGTGCCATCTATTTTTCTTATTCTTCTAACAGATAATAATCCTTGGGTTAATCACCCTATGGTTTTTCCCTTGACCAGGTTTTCCACGTCAAAATCTTGGTGTCTAATGTGTTGATGTGTATCTACTCTGGTGTTTATGCTTTATGCTTTCATGAATGATTAATTGCTATGCTATTAAATAACAAAGTGGATTTAAGTGTTTGAATTGGAAGGAAATTTAGGATAACTGATTCACCCCCCCCTCTCAGTTATCAACACTAATTACTATTAATTGAACAAAAACAATGAAGGAACCTAAGAGAAATGAAGATTTGTTGACTCCACTACCCTTAGCAATCCTTGTAATTGGCAACCTCAAGTCCTTCTGTGGCAACAGGTGATCCTCTTGACAACAAAATGACACAAAGAAGCAAAAAGAAGCTTTGAGGAAGCTTGTATGAGCTCAATGAGAGCTTGGATTGACTAGAATGGCATAGAATGAAGCAGCGTGATGCTACTTGGCTGAACAAATAAAGCAAAAGGCACCTTCATCCTATAAGAGTATTTGAATACTAAGTTGGAGAGAATAACTAGACAGAGTTGTGTGCATAATGAATTTGCCTCTCTTTGTGCTTAAGGGAGGGGTTTATTTATAGGTTTAGAAGAAGGGATTGATTGAAGAGTTAACTCATTTGATTGATGAGTTAACAAAGATGATTGGGGAATTAACAAGGTTGATTACCCAGTGAACTCAGCTAATTTGAGAGCGATGAAGCAAAGATAACTTATCACTGAAGAGAAAATGGAGGTGAGGGAATGCATGAGATTAATTGAAGAGTTAATTTGAGATCATATAGAGCTAATTATGCATGTGTGGGTGCATGAAATAGTTAACTCTATTTTAGGGATCAAAAACCATGCAAACTAGAATAAAAATGTGTGAAAAGGAAGCAAAAATGAGTGTGAAACTTGAGTTTTTCTGTGGGTATGAAAATGGCAGGGTCACCCCTTTTACTAGTAGGGTCACCCAGGGAAATCCGGGCTAGATAGGGTTAGAAGCAGAAAAATAGGCTGGGAGATGCAAGAAGAGAAGAAAAGGAGGGGTTCTGCTTTAAGAAACAAGTTAGTCATGTGGAAGAATCCAAATCTCCACTTGCATTTGTAGGATCTCCTAGGGGAGATTTGGAAATAGTAGGGGGAGATTTGGATTGGTTTGATGAAACTAAAAACTGAATGTGGGAGATGGATTCTTCTAGGATGTGCACTAGATGAAAAACATAGGGGAGAGGTGAAAACTCACCTACAAGTCACTCACAAGGTTTAGGAGCGAGGTCAAAATCTTAGAAAATGGAAGTCAACAAGTGTTGCAACAAGTGTCAAAAAGTGTCACAAATGGAGAGAGAGAAATTGACAAGGAAGAACCAACACAAGACAAGAAAGAGGACACGTCATCAAGAGGCTCGCTACTTAAAGGATATTATTTTGGCCTTACATGTACGTGACAAGGATTTGAGTTATCATAGGGGTCCTTATGGAGGTTGTGTGTGATTCTTTTTCTTACATATTTGCCCCCTCAGGGATGGTAGTCTACATGAAAGGTAAGTACCATTCCTAAACTAGGCCTTACCTATTATCAATTTTCCCACAATTTGTACTTGCAATAACTAGTGTGAGGGGGAAATCTGGTTATTCAAATCAATGAAAAATGAACCCAAACATCTACAAAATAATAAAGGTAAAAGAGATAAAAACAAAGAACAAACAATACCTTCACCTTTTACCTTTTTGCCCTCTGTAGTTCGCCTATCTTCATTTGATCTTGATTGTGAAGCCCTCAGAAGCTGTTGCTTGCTTGCTTGTTTGAAGATGACAAATGAAGAATGTCTAGGATACTTTGGTATTTGAATATGAGCTTCAAATACAGAAATGGAGAAAGCTATGAAATGCTAAATGGAATAGAAGTGCCAAAGGCGCGCTTAGATTCCTGTAGCATAAATTTACACAAACTCCAGATTTTCAAATGAAGGAGAAGGTTATATTTATAGAAGAGAGTGATGGAAGATCAATGGTTGAGAAGAAAAGGAAAGATCAACGGAAGAAGCTTGTTGAGGAACGTGCATCCAATAGAAGAAGGACACATGTCATTCCAAAAGCAGTTTAGTTGAGTTAACTCCTCTCTTGATGAGGATAGGATTTGATTTTCTCTATTTTAAGAAAAGATTTGCTTTAAAACTGATTTTACCTTTTGTAACTCAGAGTTTTGCTTTTGTGTGACAAGAGGAAGGTTATTTTTGGAGGATAAGAATGATTTTTCGAAGAGATAGAAAGCATAATTAAATAAAAAGATTTATTTAATTATTTTTGTGGATATTTGAGAAGAATAAATAAAATATAGAAATATATTTTATTTTGTGAGGATTTTTTATTTTTATTTAAATAAAATTTGCATTTTATTTAAATTTGGAGGAATAAAAGATTTTAATTAAATAATTAAAATTATTTAATTATTTTAGAAGAATGAAGTTGGTGGGGATGAATTTAATTAATTAAATAAAATGTAATTTATTTAATTAAATGAGGGTAAGTGAATCAAATAAATAAATGAATTTATTTATTTATTGATAGAAGAATGTGAATGATGAAATAAATATTTAGAATATTTATTTAAGTAGAGTCATGCCAATTTTAGATGTATACATTTTGCCCCTCTTTGAAGCAATGTGTTTTATCACGTTGTTTCAAAGAATAAGAATTTTTGACAGTGATACATGCCCCAGTTTGCCCCTAGTACAAGTTTAACGACAGGATGCCCCCTCGGGAGATTGGACAGGGAGAAGACAGGAGGGCATGAGATGGATAATCTCACGAAGAAGAAGGTGAAAGACGAGTTAGGATGGAGAAAAATGGGGTATGGTTTGGAGAAATAGACATGGGAAGTAGCCACAGTTGTCATGCAGTCAGATATGGGTCACTTGCTATATATAGGAGCTAGGTCCACCTATTCATTTCATTTGTACACTTGTCCATAGTTGATTTGTCCTTTGGAGAGCTTAGGAGATCATGGCAGCCAGACAGGTGGATATTTCGCGCGAGGAGCATCGGTTTGAGAGGATTCGACGGTTTGATCGGCCAGCAGAGGCAGGACCCCCGGTATGTGTTTCTTCAAAACTTGCTAAAAGTTGATTTTTGAGCGTATTAATGGCTAGGAAACTCAACTAGGATAGATGCGCAAGAACACCCTTTTTGCGCATATGCGCTCTGAAATGGCGCATTTGTTGTGAGATTGTGCATTTACCCTATGAAATGGCGCATTTCTTTAGTTTGCGCATTTGAGCCATGAAGTGGCACATGTGCTTAGTTTGCGCATTTGAGCTATGAATTTGTGCATATGTCTGGAAATTGCACATATGTGTTGTGAATTAGCGCATATGCTAGGGTTGCACATTTGATATAAGAATTAGCGCATGTGCTTATTTTGTGCATTTGAGCTATGAATTTGCGCATATGTCTGGAAATTGCTCATATGTGTTGTGAATTAGCGCATATGCTAGGGTTGCACATTTGATATAAGAATTGGCGCATTTGCCGGGCAATTGCGCATTTGGTATGAAAGGGCACATTTGCCACCTGGATTGGCGCATTTGCACTTAGGAAAATTAGTTGACTTAGCGAAATTAACCCAATTGGCATCCTGATCGATGCGTCAATTGATTAGCGATCTCTGAGATTGCCAGGAATCTAGTCGAGAGATGATATGCTGTTTTGATTAATTTGATATGTTAAGCCAATGATAGGATAGCTTGATTGCTTTGAGTAGGTCTAATATGGATATGGATTTCACTGACGGTATGCGTTACTTGGTTGCAGGAGGATATTCAAGACGTTCTTACATCGCATGAGCAGTTTCCGTTGCCATTGTTACAGCGATATATGCTGACTGAGCTAGAGCAGGAGGCTCTAGGTGCTATGGGTTTGTATCATGTGCTCTTTATGCCCAAGGTTCGTATGAACTGGGTGATGGTGACTGCGGCTGTGGAGCGATTCCACAGTGAGGATGGGACTTTTCATCTTCTGACAAGAGAGATGGCCATTACTCTAGAGGATGTGTACCAGATTCTGCATCTTCCGATTTAGGGAGAGCTGGTTGAGTATGAGTTGCAGAGGGACGATGGCCTAGAGGAGTGTAGACGCACGTTTGATGACCCAGAGTTGGTGGGGGAGGAGATTTCGTGGTAAGACATGCATGACTGTTATGACTACTTCCCAGGCATAGTGGCCAGATTGATCGGTGGCGTAGTATGCCTCGATAGGAGATCGCACAGCTTCCCCATTGGCTAGGGACGGGTACTAGAGAGGATGTTGATAGACGGGACATGGTATGCTTGGGGTGTGTGCGTGCTTGCACACTTATATAGAGATATGCATCAGGCAGTGTACCACCGAGGCTCTGGTTTAGCAGCAGGCACGTTGCTCTTACAGTTTTGGTTGTGGGAGCACATTGCTATCACCCAGCTGATATGCATCTTTCACAGGCAGAGGGGTGAGCTGTACAGTTATGGATATGCAGGTGTGATTTCCCAGCACAGGCTGGGGAAGCTTGAGTACTAGAGGCATGCCTTTGATGGCTTAGATGTAGTTGTCTACCAGCCGTACATTGACTGCAAGGTGTGGGATGATGAGGCAGATGAGCTCCCATATTGCTTCCAGACGAGATGGCTCATTGGCAGGACTCAATATATTTTGGAGCAACAGATAGTCAGCCAAGTGCAGAGATAGTTTGGCCACATACAAGGCAGACCTCAAGGAGAGGCATGGTTTGCCAGGACCCATGCTGAGAGGTTTAAGTGGGGTCCTGTGACATCCTATGAGGAGGCATTGGCTGATTTTCAGTAGATTCCGTATGCAGCTTGGCCCATGAGGAGAGACATAGTGGATGCTGGCATGATGCTAGACTATGAGGAGTGGTTCGTGGTGCACCCATTCTCGAGGTAGTCAGGACCAGGAGAGTTGGCTCCTCATATTGACGAGGAGGATCCAGGTGAGGAGGGTGTAGCTAGCAGGGGGAGGGGAGGACGGAGGAGGAGGAGAGGAGGAGATGGAGGCCGGCTGAGATAGTGGTGGAGGTTAGGTGAGGGAGAGGTGGGTCAGTAGGCTGTTGCAGGACAGGCACAGGCAGAGGTACCTATTTAGCCAGTGGTTGCTTAGAGACAGATGCCGCTGCCACAGCAAGTGGTGCAGCAGGTATAGGTAGGGCAGGTGCCAGCGCAACAGGTGGTACCTGGATAGGCAAAGCAGGCTCTATAGCCTAATTTTCAACAGTAGGCCTTGGTGGCCCTTCAGAGTCAGATGAGGCAACTGAGGGCACACTTGAGAGCAGCTGAGTCTTGCTAAGAGGTAGATGCGACTTGGATATCTAAGTTGACGAGGGAGAGAGATGCAGCCTTAGCTAGCATGCGGTTATGAGGTCAGAGAGAGATGCAGCCGTGATGGCCATGGGCACATATGGGACTTCTAGTTTTTTGGTTTCACAAGTGCAGCAGGCATAGGCACAGGTGGTCCAGGTGCAGGGTGAGCTTACTAGAGCTCAGGCACAGGCTCAGTACTATAGAGGTTTATATCACGGAGCTGTGTCAGTAGAACATCGTGCCCCTAGCTTCAGGAGCCAGTCAAAGGCATTACAGAGGGTAGGTGGGTCTTAGTCTATAGGCTTAGTGAGGGGCCCACAGCAGTCAAGGAGAGATAGAGGAAAGGCCAGTGTAGGGAGCAGCATGCCCCCGCCGCAAGGTTAGACAGACCTAATCACTTGTACCATTTTTTGATTGTACTGTGGCACATTTTTTGTAGAGGGCTGAGATAGCCAATATATGTACTTTTATTCTGAGACATGTATCACCATTTGTTGTATACATTTATGACATGACTCTAAGATTAGACAGAGATTTTGATATATTGTACATTTGGACATGCTTTTGATGATTATATGATGATGCCCCTATTTGATGGTCTATATGCATAATGTGTTTGATGTTTATGTGTGATGGATGCACATTACCTTATGATGTGTTATATGTGATGCATACTAAATGAATGATTTTGATTTATGCTAATGTGGATGGATATAATTTTATGCAATTCTATATGTATGTGACCTAATGTTTTTGATTTTCTTTTGATATGATGTATGGATGCAATTGTACGCGGATGACCAAACATGTATGGAAATTGATCTAATGTACTTATTATGTATGCAAATGATGTAATCATGTGAATGACTATCTCATGTGATGTGATATGCAACTTATATGCTATATTTTTTATATGTCCAGATGTACTCAATCGACACAAAGATGATATAGACGAGTGGAATAGAAGAAGATGAAGAAATACTGACTTTTGTTTGATACACTGCAGGATTTGTTTTATTACATGGATGATTGGATATTAAACGGATACAGATGTGGATATGTCATCTTGGGATTGCAAGTCTTTTGCTTTCATCATTGGGCACTTTTTGGTATTTTCCACTTTTGAAATGTTGTAAGCGAAAACAAGCATCTAGGTATAATTAGACCAAGATGACCTAAGTATTCCTTACATGGATTTTGATATAGCAAGTTGATACAAGCATCTAGTCAAACTTGAATCTAGATGACCTGAGTACTTCTTGTGTTTCAACAGACAAGGATTGCCCCTTTTCATGTTTAGACCTCGGAGTCCTCGATGATCTTTTGTTGATCATGTCATTAGACAAAAGTCGTCACATTACTAAAGTTTAATCCACAAGCAGCAGACAAAGAAAAATTATGCCCCCATCATAGCATCTCTAGCTTTTGGCATCCTCAAGTAGCATAGGAAGACATAATGGAAAAAATTCAAGATCTTGTAAGTTAACCTGTTGACAAAACATTCCTGCATTAGATGTGTCTTTTGCCATAATTGATGTAGAATTGTTTGAAGTGTTTTGACATGGTACTCTGCTTTGTTTTGGATAGGTTGATGTTTTGAGCCAAGAACTTTGTTGTTGGGTAACTTGCTTTTGCTGCGTGTGTTTGCCTAGTGAAGTTATCGCAATCCTTTATTGGTATCCTCTTTAGAATAGTGGCATTCAAGAATCCAAATCCATAAGTAGGTCGAGGAGTTGCCCCCAGTTTAGACAAGGATCGACTTATTATGGGTGAGACGACAACAGATATGGAGAGACAGACCCTAAGGGACTGACCTAGTGCCTTGGAGGCTCATTGCTGAATGGCCTTGCCTACGTGACAACGCAGAGGCAATGTAGTTCAGGGTGAACCCTGATGGACCTAATACCTAGGCAATCAGAAAGTGGTGCAAATTCAGAGAGACAGAAGGACTAGACACAAGACAGATGGGACAGTGGAGCCTCGGGGGCGCATTGAGAATGGCCTTGCCTACGTGATAACTCAGAGGCAACGTAGTTCGACATCGGTTCAAAGGACCTTGGTTCAAGATGAACGATATGGAAGACACATGAGATATGAAGTCAAAACAAATGGAGGAAGTGGTTTGTCATAGAATAGCACCTGTTTACCAGGTTTTTACCGGTTGCTTTTTATTTGCATGGAAGCCAAGAGTACGCATGATGCTTGCTGGCTAGGTTTTCATCATGGTACCTATCCTAGGTGCCTGATTGCCAGGTTTTCACCATAGGACGATTGTTTTTGTTATTTTTCCAATTTTTTGATTTTTTTGTTCTATTTTTTATCACTTTTCAATTTTTTTGGATTTTTTCAGGACTCCCTTACATTGGGGTTTTCAGGTATAGAACTTGCGGAGGTGCATACTGTTGATAGGATCATCAAACTATTCCCCTTCAGATGTGGCCAGTTGATATGCCCCTGATCCATATGCTGTAATGACAACATAGGGACCTAGCCAGTTGGGTTTGAATTTTCCTTTCTTTTCACGATCTTGCTGATTTCTTGGATTTTCTCTTAGGACTAGGTCACCCACTTGGAATACTCGGGGCTTTACTCTGTGATTGTAGCTTCTGGACATGCGCTGTTGATATGCTTTCAAATGGTTAAAGGCCTATTGCCTTCTCTCTTCGAGCAGCTCTAGTTCTTGGAGTCTGGTTACTCTGTATTCTTCATCAATTATGAGACCCTTTAGTGAAACTCTTAGGGATGGGATCTCGACTTCAATGGGCAAGATAGCTTCAGATCCATAGACTAGTGAGTATGGTGTTGCCCCTATAGGCATGCGGATGCTTGTACAGTAGGCCCATAGCACGGGATTCAGTTCGACATGCCAGTCACGAACAGCATCATTGATAGTCTTTTTGAGGATTTTTAGAATGGTTTTATTCGATGCCTCATCTTGACCATTACCTTGAGGGTAGTATGGGGTTGAAAAGTGGTGCTGGATATGGAATTTGTCGCATAGTTCCATGACATCTTAGTTTTTGAAGGGTCGTCCATTATCAGTGATGATGGATGAAGGGACACCATAACGATAAATGATATAGTTCAGGATGAAAGAGGCAATTGGTTTGCCTGTAATGTTGGCTAAGGGCATAGCTTCAATCCACTTCGTGAAGCACTCTATGGTAGTGATAATGAATTTATGGCCGCTTGAGGAAGGAGGGTGGATCTTGCCCACTAAGTTGAGTCCCCACTGATAGAAAGGCCAAGGAGTTTTTAAGGGCTGTAATTCTTGCGCTGGTGCATTTATCAGGTTCCCATGGATTTGGCATTTCTTGCACTTCTTGACAAAATGGTAGGAATCTTGTTCCATTGTTGGCCAGTAGTATCCCATGCAGATGAGTTTCTTGGCTAAGGTAGGGCCACTAGAGTGAGTCCTGTATATCCTGTTGTGTATTTCGCTTAGAGCAGTTTGATATTCCTCCCGATCTAGACACCTAAGGAGAGTACCATCAAGACCTCAGTGATATAGGGTGTTTGCGATAATGGCATACCGGGATGCCTGCCAGATGAAGGTTCTTTTTTGGTTGCTGGAAAGGTCAGGTGGGAGGGTATTCTCTTTTAGGTAGGCAAATATTTTGCCATAGAGTGGGGAATTGGTTCCTACGATGTGGCATATGATATGGGAATCTAGGGTGTCATAAGTAGGACAGGAGACTGGCTCTACTAAGAACTCATACCGTGTTTGATTGCCTGGGATGTTGAGGAGAGATGCAATTGTGGCCATTGCATCTGCAGCTTTATTCTCGATCCTTGGTATCTATTTGAAAGATATCTTGACGAAATACTCCTTGAAGTCATCTACCATTCTTTTCTAAGGAATCAGTTTCTCATCCTTTGTTTGGTAGTCATCATTCACTTGATTGATAACCAGTTGTGAGTCACCATAGACGTGAAGTTCCTTGATGTTCCACTCAATTGCTAGTTTGATACCGATAACCAAGGCCTCATATTTGGCGACGTTGTTAGTGCAAGGGAACATTAACATGTATGACTTTGAAATAGTGTCACCATTAGGTGTTATCAATAAGATACCTGCCCCTGATCCGTGCTGTGTGTATGAGCCATCGAAATACATTTTCCAGTTTGCTATGTTGACATGGAAGATAGATTCATCTGGAAATTCGAAGCTTAGGGGGTTATCATCCGTTAAAGGTGCATCTGCTAGTTGATTTGCAAGCACTTGTCCTTTTATAGCTTTTCTGTCTACATATTCAATATCGAACTCGCTGAGGAGCATGACCTATTTTGATAATCTACCCGTTAAGGCAGCGTTGTTAAGTAAGTATTTCAGCGGATCAATCTTTGCCACCAGTTTAACAGAGTGTGATAGCATGTAATGTCTCCATTTTTGTGAGGCAAAGACGACAGCTAGACATGCTCTTTCGATAGGTGTATATTATAGTTCGTATCTGACAAGTGTTTGACTGATGTAGTAGATAGCCTGTTCTTTTCCATCATAGTTTTGTTGTGCAAGTAAAGCTCCCAGAGCTGTTGGTGTAGCTGAGATATACAGTAATAGAGGCTTGCCCTGAATTGGTGGCATCAATACTGGTGGTTTTATGAGATATTCTTTTAGTTGCTGAAATGCATGTTCGCATGACTCATTCCATTTGAAGGGTACATTTTTGTGTAGCAGATGAGAGAATGGGTGGCACTTGTCTACCAGCTGGGAAATGAACCGTCTAATAGACTGCAGTTTGCCCTGTAGGGATCTCAATTGAGTCAGATTTTTGGGAGGTGGCATTTCCATAATTGCTTTCACCTTAGCAGGATCCACTTCGATACCATTTACAGGTACTATATATCCCAGTAATTTGCCTGATGTAACTCCGAATACACACTTTTTTGGGTTAAGTTGCACATTGTCCTTTTCTAGTCTGTTAAAGATCTTGTCTAGTACAGCTAGATGCCCTTCTCTCGTGAGAGATTTTCCTAGAATGTCATCGACATAGTCTTCCATTATAGTATGCATCATATCATGAAAGATTGTTGTTATGGCTCGCTGATATGTTGCCCCAGCATTTTTCAGACCGAATGGCATGATGCACCAACAGTAGGTACCCCAAGGACATGTAAATGTAGTTTTGTGTTGGTCCTCGGGTGCAATATTTATCTGGTTGTAGCTTGAGAAATCATCCATGAGTGATAGCATAGTGTGTCCCGCCGTAAGATTGACAATCATGTCTATGTTGGGTAGAGGGAAGTCATCTTTGGGACTAGCCTTGTTCAAGTCTCTGAAATCATTACAAATTTTGACCCTGCCGTCTGGTTTAGCCATTGGTACTATATTCAAAACCCATTCAGGGTAGTCAATAGGCTTGATAAATCTGACATCTAACAGCTTTTTTAGTTCCTCTTTGACCATGAGGGCTACATGTGGGTGCATTTTTCTGAGCTTTTGTTTGACCGGTTTATCTCCTGGAGCTAGAGATAAATGATGCATGATAAGATTTGGATCTAGCCCTGGCATGTCAGCGTATGTCCATGTGAAGTTGATCTATTTTCTTTTGAAGAAATCTGTAAACGCTAGTTTTTCATGTTCTGTTAGAGCCTTTGCCATGTGGACCATTCTGGGATTATCACCTGTGTTGACATTGATTGCTTCTACTGGTTCTATCAAGATCGACGATCTCTCCTGATGTGTAAGATTAGGGAGAGGGTCAAGCCTTCCATCCTTTGGCACCTCAGAGAGGTTTTCACCTTTGGATACACCTTTATTTTTACTATTTTGATGATCTAACACTACTGCGGAGTGGTTTTTACCATTAGATCGTTCTTTTATTTTGATGTTTTTATGACTGAAAGGCTTGGCTCTCTCTCCAAAATAGGCCTTCTCGTTGAGTTCAATAGCATAGCTAGCTCTGTGGTCTCCTGCAGGTAGGTGATCTCTAAGCTCAATGTAGTCTATGATGGCATCATCATTTTCAAAGGTATCAAGCTCAGGGGTAGTACCTTGTAGGTCCCAGTCTATGAGTTCAAGATGTAGCAGTGGTAAGGGATCATTGGGTTGTTCTGGTTCGACGGTGTTGATGGTTAGGATAGAATTGTTAAAAGTACGGATGAAATCTGCGATGGTACTCTCTGTTAGTGGATCCGTCAAGGGAGGTATCATTCTTTCTTCGCGATTGTCACTATCGTTATTATGCAGAATGGACTCTAGCGGCCTAGTCCTTGGACCTTGTCTCTCGTTGGCATGGGTCGGGTCATACTCGTGGACAATGTCAATATCCTTCTCATCACAAGACATCTCAGAGAGGTTATCCCATTCATACTCATTAGCATCAGTTTCGTTTCCCATCTGAATTTGTTCAACCCGATTGCTAGTAGAAGCTTCTGGTTATTTTCCCTTATTCTTGTTGGCTCTGTTGTTTCTTGGTGCTCCAGTGTAGCCTAGCCCTATAGTGTCTCGAGCTGTTAAGGTATGAGGTTGGATGGGTTCAGTGATGCCATCCTTTCTTGAACCAAGTGGACCATGTCCTTCGTACCCCATTCTCTGTAGCATTTGAAAGCCTTGACCATACTATTTTGTTGGTATAGTGGGATGGTCATGTTGCGTTGAGGAACTAGCTTCATCTTTGTATAGCCATTGTAGGACATCTTTTTCATCACTTTCATCTTCTAGGCTTCCCCATTTCACAAATGGTCCTTTTGTAGGCTTTTCTACTATGGGTGTTTTTAAGATAGGCCTCCCATAGGATCTAGGAGATAGAGGCAATTGTGCCAAACAGAAGGACTGAGATACCGTGCATTCACCCAAGCCTTTATCTTTGAGTTGGAGCTTAGGTTGAGGCGCCCTTGAAGAGGAAGCAAGTGTAGCTGGATCAACACGAGATGATGAGGATGCAGATGCACGGTTGTTAGGGATTATGACTTTTGGTTTGGGCTGAATGGAGTTGCAGTATTGATAGGGGTTAGGGTCACTTGGATGGTGATCTCTTGACCTTTATGTGAGAATTTGATACATTGATGGTATGTGGAAGGCACTTCTTTCAAAGCATGTATCCATGGCCGTCCCAGAAGAATGTTGTATGCTAACTCCATATCAAGGACTTGACAAGCCACATCTTTCACTACGGGGCCCACTCTGATTGGTAGGGTAACAATTCCTTTGGACGTTCTTTCTTCCTCATCATAGACTTTTATGGTGATTTTTCTTTTCGGATCTATAGCCTTCTCTGAAAACCCCAATGTAAGGATTAGCTTCAATGTGCAGATATTCAACCCAGCTCCTCCATCGATTAGGACTCTTTTGATCTTGTGCTTGTGTATGAAAGCTTCAATATGAAGGGAGGCGTTATGGGGTTGAGTGATAGACATATCATCCTTCTCAGTGAATGATAGGGAGTGCAGTGAGGTGATGTGACTGACCATAGTTTGGAATTGCTCTTCAGCTAGGTTCGTGGGAGCAGAGGCTTCTGCTAAGGCTTTGTCAAGTATGGACTTATGAGAAGGAGATAGACGTAGAAGTTCCAACATGGAGATGTGCGTAGGTGTTTTGTGGAGTTGATCGATGATACTGTATTGACCAGGTGGGGGAGCAGATGCTCCTCTAAGGGTAACCCTGTTACTACGGGTGGTAACATTATAGTCTAGATCCTTGTTGATAGTGATCACATTGATGTGTGAGTCACCTTCTGAGATATGTTTAACAACATAGTCGAAGCCAACATTAGTGTAGTTTGCGTTGTTAGAGCCATTGTTGTTTCTATTTGAAGATCCTCCCTATTCGTAGTTAGGAAGAGGATCCTTGAATGCCTGGTGATCGCTATTGGAAGTATGTCCATGAGATTGTCCGTTAACAGATATTTTGTTTTGATCTATTAGGTCTTGGACTATGTGTTTGAGTATGATACAATCATTTGTCTTGTGCCCCCTATTTTGGTGATATTCGCAGAAGTCATTGTCGTTCCACCAATGGGGTTTGACCTTTGGTTCGTATTCTCGTGCAGAGGGAAGCATTATGAGATTGTTGGCGATTATCTTCTGCAAGGCAGTTTCTAGTGATTCATCCAAAGGTGTGAACTTTCTCTTAGGTCGAAAGTTGCCAAACCTAATTCGGTATTTCTTGGTTTGTTTTGCAGGGGGTTATTTTGTGGTGTTGATAGGTTGAAAATTGGTTGTTTAGGTGCTGCATTTTTGGCACCCACCACCACGTCATTCACAACGTTCTTGTTTTTCGTCCAAAATCTAGGTTTTTCAATGTTGGTGTTCGTGTTTGGAGTGTCTTTGTAGAGCTTGATTTGACCCTTCCCGATGAGAGCTTTCTCTATGATGAGGTCCATCTCAATGACCTTGCTAAAAGAAGTAGGACATTGGATTTAGATTTGGTAGCTTAAGTCTGTTTGCAGATTGTGGACAAACATCTCTAGCATCTGCTTTTCTGGTATTTGGTGTGGGCATTTGCTTGCCAATTGTCTCCATCTCTGTAAGAAGGCAGCGAAAGATTCTCCTCCTTTCTATTTGGTGTTACAGAGATCCAATATTGAGATGTGCTCAAAATTTTATGAGAAGTGGGTGTCAAATTTGTTGACAAGTTCATTGAATGTTTTAATACCAGGTGTCAGTCTAGAGAACCAATCCATGGCTTGTCCTCCCAAGCTCCATGGGAATAGTCGCATAAGGTAAGTGTCATTATGTGTGACCTCTAGACAAGCAGCATTGAACTCTCTGATATGATCTCTTGGATTGTCCTTCCCTCGATACTTATCGAATTTAGGCACCTCGAATCTTGAGGGAAAGGGAATCATGTTTAAGGACCTATCAAAAGGATATGGTGAAATATCCTCTAGGGTGTAGTTTTTAGTCGATGTTCCCATTTGTATGTCTAAAATGTTTTGTTCGAGAGCTTCATATTTTTGGTTCATTAGACTTAGGGCATCCAAGGAGTCTATTGTTGCTTTGCTCTTATCTATGGGTATTTCATCTTGTCTACTTCCTTTTGGGATTCTCTCTTCATCAGTTTCTCTTAGAGCCTCTACATCATAACCTTTGGGAAGTTTTACTCCTAGGTTTGCTAGGTGTAGGAAGAATTTTGTAGGATCTTGTGCAAGTACTCCATCTAATAGGCGTTGAAATTTTGTGTCATGTTGCATTTTGAGGATCTCTTCCATGGAAGGTTCTTCATCGCTTTCGTGACCGTCAAAAATACTTTTCTCTGCCATTTCTAACTATTTTTGTTTTTGTAATCTTGTCGAGACCATGCAAGGTAGTAAAGAGATGGGGTGAGGTGAGATTGGAAGATTTGGAGCAAGGTGCTAGGATGAAACAAGGTTTTAGCAAGGTTCCTCTTAGATCTAGATGGTGTCAAACAAGGTGGGTATACAAAAGTGATAGTCAAAAGCTAGGATGTTAGGAATCCGTTACTTGATGTTGACTAGCCTTTGCACAATCCACTAGTGGAGTTCTGATAGAGAAGGATAAGTAATCCTTGATACTTGGAGGCTCACTAGGTCTTGTTTGAGATTTGATTTTGATCAAGAAAATTTTGACTATAACCTTGTTGGAAACTTGGAAAAAGATTTGGCGAGATTTTGGATGAACAAGCAGCTATGGTGCGGATAAGAGAGAAATGGTTGATTTTGCAAGGTCTTTAACCAGATTTTGAAAACTAGAACAGGTTTGAATTAGTTTTTGAAAAGTATTGATAAATTTTTTTATTTGGAAGATACCAGATTTTTTCTCTCAAGTTTAAATGTGCAACAACAAGAGGCAGATGCGCAAAAGGTCGATGCACATGCGCAATACTGGTGAAGTTTCAAATGTGCAAAGATAGAGTTCAAATGCGCAATATTGGCAAATGCGTAAAACATCAATTCAAATGTGCAATAAGTCGATGCAGATGCGCAATTCTGGCTATTTTTTGTGTTTTCTCAGAATTTTGGAAATTTTGGATCATTTTCAAGATTTTTCAGTGTTTTTGGTTTGAAAAACTTGGTGTTTCTGATGATGTTGATGTTCAATTATGGCAAAAACATAGCAATCACATAGAAGTTTTCCATGATTTTTATCTTTTTATATTTTTTTGTGTTTTTGGACTATTATGACTCAAAACAAGTACAACCTAGGCTAGATGAGACAATATTCATTGAATCCTCTGGCTATGCAAACTAAAAGTGTGTAGCTCCAGGATCTGATAGCACCGGCTCCCCTCCACGGCACTCACTTCTCACGAATATCAGATCTGGGTTTCCTTAGGCTCGTACCCCCACCGAACCTTAGGATTGTCCCTGCTACCTCTACTTAAAGCCACAAGAATCAAGGCCGCTTCAAGAGCTCTGCCCTTTGCATCAATGAATAGGGGTTTTTGGCTTGCTACACAATTGGTTCTTAGTTAGGGCAACTGTTCGAGTGGTTACACATGCGGCGACACTACTCTTCATTATGGAGTCTCCCAGCCTCAAAGGGTTACTCCTATGAGGGTTTTGGGGGAGGTTGGCCATCAGTGTAACACAGCAGCACTCGTTGCTTGAGGTTTTCACCCCAAGCACAATTTATTTTAAGTGGCTTAGTAGGGCTTGGCTTTAGCCTGTTACCACTCAGGCTCATTCCCACTTGGATAAGCGTGCATCCAAGGGCAGGCCCCCCTAAAGGTTTGACAAAAAGAATGACAAGTCTGGCACTTTGATCACCCAGTTAAGGGGAGAGCATAAGCCTATTGTCATTCGCAAGCACAGAGTATAGTGGTTAATCCAACCTAGTTAAAATAGAAAAACTAAATGGGCTAAGCTAATTTGTGCACTCACATGATTGTTAACTTGAAAAGTGATTAATCATAGCATTGTTCATTTCTCGTTTGTTAACTTTGAAAGTGATTAATCATAGCATTGTTCATTTCCCGTTTGTAGAAGATAGCAGTGATTAAACTAGAAAATAAATCCACAATGCAAGATAGCAATTTGGTTTAGTTACTTCCTTCCTAGTTAGAAGACTAAGTGAAGTTTCTTATGAAATGCACTTGTTACTTTCACCCCTAGTTAGTCTAAGTGAACTAGTCAAATCATCTAGATGACCTAATCCAGCCACTACTCCTTCAAAACTAACGTTAGTTCCAGCATGCAAAAATTAGAAAACTTAAAACAGAAATTAGAAGACAGATGCGCAACACTGTAGCCTGAATGTGCAGAAATAGGGAGTGCGGCTTTTTGAACAGAAGTGCAAATACAGAGATCAAATGCATAAAAAGACGAGGTACAGGCGCAAAAATAGCAGATGCGCAAAAGGACAAGTTGAATGCACAAAAAGGCAGGGTAAATGCCAACTTTGACGGATGCGCAAGTTTACAGGATGTATGCGCAAGTAGAACTCAGTGTTGAAACCCAGGATGGATGCGCAACTTCAAAGGTTGAATGCGCAACTGTGGAGGTCAAATGCATTGCTTGGTCAGATGCGCAAAAGCAGAAGGTGAATGCGCAAATCGGGAGGTCAGATGCACCAGTTCATCAGATGTGCCATTTTGGAAGGCAGATGCGTTGTTTCAGAAACCAAATGCGCAAAAACTCTGTCAGAGACCTGTACGTCACCTGTACGGACCTGTCTTCAAGAAAACTCAAATTTTTTTTATTAGTAGAGGGGCAAGGGCTCCACGGTGGGCATCAAAATGTGAGGGGGAAATTTGGTTATTCAAATCAATGAAAAATGAACCCAAACATCTATAGAATAATAAAGGTAAAAGAGATAAAAACAAAGAACAAACAATACCTTCACCTTTTACCTTTTTGCCCTCTGTAGTTCACCTATCTTCGTTTGATCTTGATTGTGAAGCCCCCAGAAGCTGTTGCTTTCTTGCTTGTTTGAAGATGACAAATGAAGAATGGCTAGGATACTTTGGTATTTGAAGATGAGCTTCAAATATAGAAATGGAGAAAGCTATGAAGTGCTAAATGGAATAGAAGTGCCAAAGTCGCGCTTAGATTCCTGCAGTATAAATTTACACAAACTCCAGATTTTCAAATGAAGAAGGAGAAGGTTGTATTTATAGAAGAGAGTGATGGAAGATCAATGGTTGAGAAGAAAAGGAAAGATCAACGGAGGAAGCTTGTTGAGGAATGTGCATCCAATAGAAGAAGGACATATGTCATTCCAAAAGTAGTTTAGTTGAGTTAACTCCTCTCTTGATGAGGATAGGATTTGATTTTCTCTATTTTAAGAAAAGATTTGCTTTAAAACTGATTTTACCTTTTGTAACTCAGATTTTTGCTTTTGTGTGACAAGAGGAAGGTTATTTTTGGAGGATAGGAATGATTTTTCAAAGAGATAGAAAGCATAATTAAATAAAAAGATTTATTTAATTATTTTTGTGGATATTTGAGAAGAATAAATAAAATATAGAAATATATTTTATTTTGTGAGGATTTTTTATTTTTATTTAAATAAAATTTGCATTTTATTTAAATTTGGAGGAATAAAAGATTTTAATTAAAATTATTTAATTATTTTAGAAGAATGAAGTTGGTGGGGATGAATTTAATTAATTAAATAAAATGTAATTTATTTAATTAAATGAGGGTAAGTGAATCAAATAAATAAATGAATTTATTTATTTATTGATAGAAGAATGTGAATGATGAAATAAATATTTAGAATATTTATTTAAGTAGAGTCATGCCAATTTTAGGTGTATACAACTAGTATTAGTCAGACATTTAAATATATCAAAACGAATAATGAAAACTAAAATGATGAACTTACCATTGATCATTTGAGTTCGACTAGATGTTTGCCTTTGTCAGTTTGGACCTCTAGGGATGAGAGCATACAAAACAATGCATGAAATGAATGCATAAAAGTAAAGAACTAATCTAAAAATGTATAAATGAACTAAGGGAAAATAAAGTAAGCCAAAGTGTGAGATCGGAGCAAAAGCGATGTAATCATTTGTGTGAGCAGTCATTAGAAAGATATCATCGAGGAGATCGAAAGATGGCTGCCTCTTCTTCAGCTATAGAGAATTGGGTATGCAATGAGTGAAAAACCATTCTCTAAACCCTATCTTGCATTTTGTGAAAAATCTCGTAAAATTATCTATTTTTGGTGATTTTCTTTGTTGCATTGTGTTCATCTCGTCATTTAGAGAAAGATTGGTTTTTTATTTTTTTAAATCAGTCGAAAAATGAGGTTTTTAGAGTAGTTTTTAGTTGAGGGATTCTCTTTTAGGGTCACCACTTTTTCCAGGCAAGGTCACCTGGGGGAGACCCTGAAAAGTAGCAAGGTTGCCTAGGGGAGATCCTGCAAAACAGTAGGGTCGGCTAGGGGAGATCTGAAAAAACACCTAGGTCGCTTGGGGGTGACCCTGTTGGACTAATTTTTTACTGCATTTGATGTTGTTTAACACTTGTTTCACTCTGATATGACATGATTTAGTCACTATATTTACCTGTTTATTACAATTTTGAAAGTTTATATGTTTTTTTTGTGTAAGGTTTTTCTACAGTTTTTACGATTTTTAGGGATTTTACGAGTTTACAAGATCTAATTCAAAGTTCTCTTCCAATTTTGTAGGACATGCATATCAGATGGAATGCCTACTGAGAGTAGGGATGGCTCTCAGGGATGTTTTCTTCATTGAGTATCGAGGATCATGCTATTCTGAAGAGGACAGGCCTAGCTAGAGTTTGTCATGTACCTGTGATTCATCTTGTATCTCACATTTGTTGTGACATTTTGACTTACTGGGATGTAGAGAGAAACACATTTAGGTTCCCACATATTTTTGGAGAGTGGACTATCACTCTATATGATGTGTATCACATACTTGGTGTTCCTATGAGAGGACAACCTTTGTCTCTTCTAGTTAGTGAGTCTTATGAGGACAAGGCTTCCTAGGCTATATTTATGGGGGTCAATCACCTTGAGGATCAGGCAAGGGTTCAACTTACCTCTGTGCCACAGCTTTGCATCCCACTCTTGAGGAGGTTCCTGATTGGATTGATTGCTTCGAGGCTGTTGGGAGACAAGGCCTTGGCTCATCTGAGATGGTGCTGGGCACCCATCATTCGTGAGATTGAGGAGGGCACAATTTATGCTTGGGGTCCTGACATTTTGGCCATGGTTTACAGAGATTTCTACCAGATTTCACAGTGAGAGGCTCCAGCCTTTAGCCAATCTTCTTTGATTGTGGCATAGATATTGGAGCACATGACGCCCTACCAGAAGCTCATTCCACTTCCAAATAGGTGGTTACTAAGAGTAGTGAGGTGGATACATGTTGGTCACTTTGATGCTACTTTACCCATTATTGCTACTCTTACGAATGAGGACATGATCTTTGATCCTTATCGTGATATGGAGGAAGCTTGGGCCCAAGATGGTGAGATCAGAGAGTATTTTCATGAGGTATCTGAGATCATAGACCGCAATGGTCTAGTTGAGGATCATTGAGTTGATTGTGTCTTATAATAGTTTGGTGAGGATGTCCCTGAGGACTTGCCCCCAGTTTCTACTTGTTACAAGACCATTCAGGAGATGGGTGAGATTGGATAGAGAAACATCTTTTGGACTCCTTTGACTCTGAGCATCTTCATTACTAGGGTCTCTAGAGGAGGATGGAGGGGAGGGAGAGGGACTCTTTCACAATCTCTGATTGTGACTGTTGACTCAGAGTCCACTGATGAGGACTACATTCTAGATAGTAATGATTCATCAGATGCGGCCCTTCCCAAGGATGAGGATTTTGACGACATTGATGATTCTGATGATGTTCCTGATATCCCTAAAGGTCCTTCCATTGTTCCTCAAGCTCCTCATTCAAATGAGGTAATGTGTCATCTTGACCCTGATTGGAAGCCTAGTGATCCACGTAAGTTTTGCCTAGTCACTTTTTATGTATCTTTGTCCTTTCTCTTTTTATGTGGAACTGACTTGGTCTTGTTTTGCTTTTCTATTTCAGGCAACGTTAGAGAGTGGATGGACTTTTTTCATGATGTCAATGTTGGATTAGCTTCGCCCTTCACTAGGATGATCGTGATCATCTTTTGAATGATCTTGGTGTGCCCCAGCTGTGGGGTGACACACTGACATTTTTGCTCCTGTCTATCATGGGTGCCAGATCACTTCAGAGTTGAAGACCTAGGTCAACATGCTTAAGGGTGAGAACTAGGTACTCTGAGAGATGGCCCATCTTAATTTTGGATGGTGTGATGCTAGCATGGCGGAGCCTTCTCAATCACATGCTCACAATAGAGTACCTCATTCTCATATGTCTCATGGTGCAATGAGTGGTACTTGTAGATAGAGGAGCTGAAGTCCTGAGGGTTCCATTGGAGGAAACCACCCTTGATTTCCTTTCTTGAACTTGTGCCCCCTTGCATGGGGAGCCTCTACTTTTATCGAGAGTATTTTGTCTTAGCTTTTTGATACTCTTATATGTGTAAGCTTTGAACGTATCTTATGAAATTTTATCGTCTTATGGTTTTCTCCCATCGAATTAGTACTCATCTCTTGTGCATGTTTGGAGGTTTTTTTGGGAACTTTTTGATTATGTTTGACCTTTTCAACTCTTTTAAAAATGCAAGCATGATGACAATGACATATTTTTGTAATTTTTTTGGTATATATATGAGATGCAATTCACGATATGATAATGCAAGAACACAAGAAATGCTGAAATGAAACATTTACTTCTATTGAATGTCATATGATATGAAATTTGACTTTATTTCTTTTGAGACTCTTTTTTTAATTTTTGGCATGAATGCAATGTGGAACAAACAATGTGACTACTCTTTAGATATGATTTTCAATTCAGGGGATTGCGAGTTGTCCTAATATAAGAGATCTATCCAAGGTTGTGAGATGGGATTCAGGAAAACTCAAGTGGGGAGTGGAAATGAATATGAAGCATTTCTAATTTCTAGACTTCACTAAAGGCTAAACACTAATCCTTATCTAGATAAGACAATCTGACAAGCTTCCAACTTAGACAAGTAACATATTTTGTTGATGTTCGCCAACCTTAGATCATAGATGGCAAGCAAGATAGACCCAGGGTAAAGGATAAATGAGAAAGAACAATGGTCCCTAGATAGAAGATGATCCTAGAGACTACTAGACTCTTCAGTTTTACTCAGCTAGTGTGTGTGTGTGCTTTGTACCTTTCTTTCTCTGTTAGAATGTCACCCTTGAGGCTTCAAGCTTAGACTAATCTCCACTCAAGAGTACAGACATTCAGTAATCTTCTCTCTTTCACTCTTTTTTTGTATCTCTTTTTTTGCTTTTCACTTTTTTTGTATTTTCCTCACTTGACTTTTCTCATTTTTTTGGATTTTTTGGCTTTTCATGAAATGAATGCTTTTTGGACTTTGATATGCAATGCTTTGATCTCTCAATTCTCACTTTTTGAAACTCTTATTTTGATCACTCATTTTTTTTATTCACTTGAATCTTAGATTGCTTCCTTCAGAGTTTTGATCTTCCTGACGTTTTTGGCCAAGAAAGATAAGGGGTTGAGCACCACCTAAAGTTTTTGTAATCTAGTTGGACTTCTCTACTACTAGGGAAAGATTGGGAAGGTCTACTTCCAAGCTCCCTTTGAACACTATAGATTCAAATAATGACTTTGTTTAGACCTAACATCTTGACTCATTAAGACTAGGATAAGTGTAAAGATAAGAGCTAGGTTTTGATTAGAATCACTAGAAATAAAAGGGGAATAATGATAATTTGTGAAAAATGGGGAATCTCTAGGTCCTGAAAGGATGACGTATATCTAGACAACATTAGACTCCTTAGTAAAAGGAAAATAGTACAAGAGAAAGTTAGTAAAAGTAATTCAAGATGAATAGAATGATACAGAAATGCAAGAGACAAATTATTTTTGACATTTTGAACTTTTATAAATTTTTTGTATTTTTATGTTTTATGATTTTTTTGGTTTTTTAGACATAATATTTCTTGAGGTGAAAGGAATTGACTATTTCACCAAATTCCTCTCCCTCCATTTTGCACAAGAGATAGGCACCATTTCTAACATTTTTTTGACCATGTAAGGACCTATCCAATTAGGTCTAAATTTTTTCATCCTTCACTAGCTCTTTTATCGATTAAATTGTCTATCCTGAGCACTAGGTCTCCCACTTGAAAGGGTCTTGGGATGACCTTTTTGTTATATTTCTTTTTCATTCTTGCTAGATAGGAATCATGTCTTTGAACAACTCTCAAGCGTGTTTCATCCATCATTTCTAATTCAGCTAACCTTACTGCTCTATATTCTTCGTTGTCCAATAATCCTTGTAATGATACTCTCAGGATAGGTAGTTCCACTTCCAATGGTACTACCGCCTCTGACCCAAAAGTGAGTGCATAAGGAGTGGTTCTAATTGGAGTCCTAATTCTTGTTATATATGCCCATAGAGCTGGGTACAATTGTAAATGTCAATCCCTCTTAGAATCTTTCACAATTTTGACCAATATTAACTTCAAAGTTTTGTTGGTAGCCTCTTCTTGTCCATTCCCTTGAGGGTAATAGACTGAGGGAGAGTTGTGATTGATGTGAAATATCTTGCATAGCTCCCTTACTTGTGGATTTTTGAAGGATGAGGCATTATCTATCACTATCACTTGAGGGATTTTGAACTAACAAATGATTTGGTTTAATATGAATTTAGCTATTACAGCACCTAACACTATGGTGAGAGGCATGGCCTCCACCCACTGTGTAAAATATTCTATCACGGTAATGATGAACAAATGTCCATCCATTGATGGGGAAGATATCCTCCCCACCAGATCTAGTCCCCATGTGGAAAAGGGCCAAGGGGTAACGATTGGTTGTAAATCTCTTGTTGGTGTATGGTGAATGTGAGCATAATCCTAACATTTTGGACACCTCTTTACAAACTTAATCGCATCTCCTTGTAAATAGGGCCAGAAGTGTCCCATTCTATGTATTTTTCTTGTCGTGGTGTGGCCACCAAAATGTCCTCCATATATTCCACTGTGACACTCTTCTAATATTGTGCATGCTCCTTCCTTGTCAACACATCGAAGCAACATTATGTCTAGGGCCCTTTGATAGAGCACATCATCTATTAAAATATATCTCTCCATGAGGACTCATAATCATCTTTTTCCTAAAGGGGTCATGTTTTCTAGGTAAGTCTTGTTTGCGAGATAGTTCACAATATCTCTGTACCAATATGAGGTTGTATACTTCTTGAGATCGACCACACAAATCTCTTCATAAGGGAAGTCTTCATTCATGGGTTCCTCTTGGGGAACTGGGTTATCTGCTAACCAATCCACTATTATCTACCCCTCGAATTCTTTTTGGTTGATGTAGGTTAGCTCAAATTCACTTAGCAAGGTTATGAACCGGCCAACTCTTCTTGAGAGCATGGGTTGATTTAAGAAAGTCCTCAGTTGCTCTAATCGTATCATGACTTTAGTTTCTTGATTCAACATGTAGTGTTACAGCCTTTGGGTTGCAAATTCTATGGCCAGACATTCTTTTTTGACTTGGGTATAGTTCTTCTCATATTAAAACAAGGTTCGACTTATGAAATAGATGGCTCTTTCTCTTCCACCCTTATCCTCTTAAGCTAGCATGCATGCTATGGAGATATCAGTTTCTCTGAAGTATAAGATGAAGGGTTTGTCATGTTTAGGTGGTATCAACATGGATGGAGTTAACATTAATTTCTTTACTTTCTCAAATGCATTTTGATAGTCCACAATCCATGTTATGCCAATTTGTGTTTTAAATAGCTGATTGATTGGATGAATTTTGAAAGTTATGTCTGGTATGAATTGTCTAATTGTGCCCAACTATCCCAGAAAGGCTCTCACTGACCTCTCCCTTATCAGTGGGGTTGCATTCAAGACTACTTTGACCTTATCCAGATCAACATCTATGCCTCTTTGTGAGACAATGAATCCTAACAACTTTCTTGTCGTAACTCTAAAAACACATTTTTTCAGGTTCAGTCTTACTTTATATTCTCGAAGCCTATTAAAGATTTTGTGAAGGTCTTCCACATGTCTATACCTTTGTTCTAAATTAACCAGATGGTCATTGACATATGTTTCGACTATCGTTTGGATGCAATCATGAAAGAAATGTCATTGCCCTCTGATAGGTAGCTCCTGTGTTCTTCAATCCGAATGGCATGACTACATAGCAGAAAGTTTCCCAAGGGGTAGTGAATGTTGTTTGTTTTGGTCAACTTCTGTGATGTTGATCTGGTTATATCCTAAAAATCCATCCATTAGGGAAAGGGCCTCATAGCCCACTATTGAATCAACAAATTGATCCATCAATGGTAAAGGAAAATTGTCCTTGGGGCAAGCTTGATTGATACCTCTAAAATCGAGACATATCCAAATTTTTCCATTTTTCTTCAGGACTGGGACAATGTTGGACACCCAATTTGAATAATCCACTAGTTTGATGAAACTGACATTTAACAATTTTTTTAGTTCTTCGTTCACCATTTCAGCTACTTGTGGCTTTATGGGCCTTGGTTTTTGTTTTACAGGTTTTGCATCTGGCTTTGTTAGCAAGTTATGCACCACAACCTTTGGATCTAACCCTGGCATGTCTGAGTATGCCCATGTGAATATGTTATCATATTCAATGAGGAATTCTATGTATTCCTCAAATTCCTCGACATTTAGTTCTCCTCCTAGTTTTAACATCCTAGGTTTTTCAGGTGTTCCACCATTGACATCAATGGTATCTCCAGTTAGGGATGGATGTCCTTCCTCAAACTTTTGAGGGACAGGTGGTAAATCTGAGTTCGCTTCAACCTGAAGGATTTCTTTCTCATTCCCAATATAATCCTCTAGGTGAGGGAGGAGAGTGTATCTTTTTTTTTGGTGCACTCTTGGAAGTCCATCATAAGCATGTAGATATTCCAAGATGGCTCATCGTTCTTAGTGTAATCTCAAGTTGGTCTCTCTCCTTGACCCATGGCATAATTCAGGATATTTAGTAATTCTTCACTTTCCAATAATGGCTCTCCTCGTACTAAGATAATATATTCTAAATTTTGCAACAAAGCATGTGGCAAAAATAATGCGGTTGACATGGCCATTGAGTTTTCCACTTGATTTTCTTACCTAGGTATGGCTTTGATGGAGAAGAAATCAAAGAATTGAACGAACTTCCTGATGGTTTCTTTATAAGGTCGCAATCGTTCTAACTTTGTTTTGTAATTTTTCGCAACCTAATTGATTATCAATTGAGAATCTCCAAGGGCAAAGATTTTCTTGACTCCCATTCTCATGGCTAGCATGATTCCTAGGGACAGGGCTTCACACTCAATGATGTTGTTGGTGCAAAAGAAGTCTAGTCTGAAGGCGAAGGGGAGGACTTTTCCTTCGGGAGATGTTAAGATTATTCCCGTTCCCACTCCTGTTTTGTAACTAGATCCATCAAAATGTAGGGTCCACAAGCTTTCATGGTTTTCTAAATGAGATGTTTCTCCGAACAAATATGTGGAAGTTCATTTTTCTTCTTTTTCAAATCCTTCTTCGATGATTTCAATTGTTCCAACCAAAAGGTTTTTGATATCACATTCATTGACACACGGGATGGCTGCTAAGTCGAATGGTACATGGGATTTAGTAGTGTGGGGATCAAAGGGGAATTCCCTAAGATCATCCATTGTTTGATAGGATATGTTGTGAGTGCTTGTACTTGTTTGAACATCCTAAGTCTCCTCTTTCTATTTTTCTTGCATTTTCATCTTTTTGTCTTTTTCTTCCTATTCCATTCTATAGATACTAAAAGGATCAGGGTCTGCTTTGACGACGATGACCTTTCCTAGATGATGGAAATGTATTTCTTGGAATAGAGTGGAAGTAATGGCCTTCATGGCATGAATCCAAGGCCTCACAAGGATCATGTTGTAATTGGTTTCTTTGTTAATAACAAAGAAGTCCGTAGAGATGGTTTTTCCCATCAGAGTGAGTGGTAGGCTAATTTTCCTGACTATTTGGATATCATGACTATCATAAATCCTTAATGTGGTAATTTGTTTCTTGATTCCTATTTTGTTGTATCTTATCCTTCGTAGAAAGGACATTGGCAAAAGATTGGCTGCCAATCCTTCGTCCACCACTACTCTTTTTATAGTGACCTCTTCAACTTGAATTTGTATGTATAGAGGTGAATCCTTTTTCTTACTTCCTTCACTTTGGGGTAGTTTGGAAACATTGAATGTAAGAGGAGGTGATTCCTCCTATGTGGAACATCCTACTTCCAACACTTCCAGAAATGTCTTACGATGTGAGGGAGAGGCTCTCAACAATTTTATTACTTGTGAGAAGATGTTTTCTGTTTGATCATCTTGTTCTTCCTCATGGATCACAAACACTTCTTAGTTTAGCTCTATACAATTGGAATTGTTTTGATTTGCCTTCCCTTTCTCAATTTGAGGTTCCTTCTCCTATCTCTAGGATTGGAGAAGTTTAAGGAAGTTCTTTTGTTGATCCATAGTAAGCTTGGAGATAGATTTATTGTATCCATAACAAGTCTTTGTTTCATGACCCTTTGTTCCCTGGAACCAACAATAAGTATTAGAATAGTATGAAGGTTAGTTTGATCTTTGATTTCTTTTTTGTCACCATTTGTCATTACTAGGATTGCTTTTTATGATGTTCACATCCTTCACTTGGGACACATTGGATGGAGTCTTTTCTATTCCTTTGGATGTTCAAAGTTTTCCATTGGTATCATAAGTCTTCTGACCACTATCAATGGTGGCTTGGTCAATTCTGAAAGACTTTCCAATAGCTCTTCGTAGGATTTGTATGGCAATTTTTGAACATCTTCCCTCATGTCCTTATTAAGGGCATGTAAGAAGAGATTGCATAGTTCTCAATGGTCTATTTTGGGAGCACTAGTTGAAGAATAGAGGACTTGCCTCCATCGAGTGACAAAGTGAGCTATATATTCATTTGGTTCTTGTTTCATTGTGAGGAACTCTCTGATCCCTGCTTTAACAAGTTTGTTCATGTCGAATGCCATGACAAACTCTCTGATGAATTGTCTGAATGAATGGATTGAAGCTTCTGGGAGATGATAATACCAATCCAGAGTGATGCCTTCAAGAGCTTTTAGGAAGATGTTTGTTACAACCCCATCCCAAGGGAGGAGTTCTCTGATGGTTGTGGTGTAGGCTTTAATGTGTGAGTTCAGATCTCCTTCTCCTTTGAACTTTGGGAGATCTAGCAATGGCTGAGGTAATTGCCCATTTCTTATGTTTTGGTCCAAAGGCTCTTTCAAATATTTAAGATACATTCCTAAAAAGGCACTTTGAGATTGCAGGGTTGATAGTAATAACCCCATGGGTGGGTTTTAATAACCCATTGTTGGATTCGTTGAATTGTTCTGAATAGGAGGATTCCCATCTGGACAAGTGTCGTTGCTAGCATTCCATGAATAGTAATTAAGGTAGGGGATTTTGTGATGCCCCCTAGTCCTGTTCATGGGACTTTTGTCTTCTTTCAGGAGCAGCTTGTTCTGCTTCCAAGATCTTGATTCTTTGTACTAGCGTTGCGATCAAGTCTGCAGGAGTAGCAGCTCTACGTGTTTCTTCATTTCTAGGATGTTCTCTTTGAATATTTTTGTGGAAATATTCTTCCCCATGCGCAACGTTTTCATTTTCTTCTTCTTGTAAGGTGATTCTCAACGCCTCTTGAGCATCTTTGGTTTCTTGCAAACATTTTTCTAACCGTTTAACCTCCTCATCGAGATGGGTATTCAATGTGCTTGTGGAAGGTTGTTTAGGTCAATGTATTTCTGCCCTTACCCTTCTATCTTTATGTGGCACATTTGGTATGGCCGGGTTGTTTTCCCATACTAGGTTATTGAAATATAGAGAGTGCCTAGATTCTCTTTGATCTTTCTCATAATAAGAATCCTTGTAATCATAATAGTTGGTGATTGGTGCGTTAGGATGTGGCGGCACATACCTATCAAATGAGGGAATTTCTAGTTCTCTTGAGGGAATATTCCCCTAATTTAAGTCAGGTTCAGTCATATTCAGGGGTGCCATAGACACCATAGAATAAATGGAATGGATGATGGCGTAAGTGATAGAAGCTGAAGCAGAAAAAGTGGCTATGAAGAATAGTGTGAAAATGTTTTAAAGTTTTTGTTAACTATTTTGAGATGTTTGATATGAGAATGCAAACAACATAACTAATAGGCTCTACCCTTCACGTTGAGTTCACCAAAATATGTGGTGAGACTGACAGCATACAGTGATGAAAGAATTTTTTAAGTTGGAATGCAAAACTACTCGTCCTAGAAGGATTTACAAGTTCACGTTAGGTTCACCAAAATATGTACACTCAAAATAGTGACTCTGGTTGCCTGGGGCTGTTGGGTCAGATTTTGGCATGCACATGAACCCTTTCCCTCCTTGCCACAAGGTGATCTACCACGTCACTCTTGCTCATGTGGAATTATCTAGTTAAGAGGAGGTGCGACATGGTAGGGGTCTAGCTCATTGGAGAGCTAGACTTTGTGAAGAGGGTTCAACAAGTACTGTGGCCTTTGTTGTTGTGTGCTTAGTTGTATGTTTCATTTGATTGTTGTTGTAGTCGAGATAACTCTATGATCTAAAGGGTCACTAGTTTCTCGTCTTCTGATTGGATTTCTAAGATTCCACCTCTGTGTGGGTAAGCAATTGTTCTCGTTGAAGTCCTCTTGTCCTTGGATGTGTTGAACAAGTTCTTGTTGTATCTAGTGTTGTCTAGTTTCTTCTAACACCAAGAGGACAAATGGGTCTCCTTGTGGTAGAACAAGTGTTTCTTGTTGTGGTCTTGGATGGATCTCCTCGATCTCATCACGAATAGCCCTCACCCACTCTCCTATCACTCCTAAGCACATTCATGGATCAGGATGGAGGTAAATGTGTGATTGCTAACCTTAACCAAATCTAGCCATTAAGGGAGTGGATCGGTGGTTAAGTCACTCAGTTGTAGTGGCGTCCACCAGAGTTCAAACCCCCACTGGGCCAACGAGCTCGCAGGCTTTACGCCTTCGTTGGGCCAATGAGCTCACAGGTTTGAAGTGTTCCTTCTTGGGGATGAGGTCCCCTGTGTTGTGGCCTCACCGGTTCATCACTCCGAGTAAAATCGTTAGTGTGGAGCTAGAGGGCATGTCACGCCAGTGTCACTGGTCACATTCAAAAGTTTACCAAGTGCATTATCTTAAAAAAAAATCTTGGGTTTTGACCTAGAGTTTAACTTGTGTTTTGACTTTGTTTTACCTTGTGATGGGATCAAGGGTTTGATTGGATCGTTTTAACTGTGGTTACCTCGTGATGGAATCAAGTGTTTGCAATTTTGTCTATTCTAGGGTTTCTATATGTATGCAAACTAAATGATATGCAAAGCGTTCTTTTTGGTATTTTTGTCTATTCTAGGGTTTCTATATGTATGCAAACTAAATGATATGCAAAGCGTTCTTTTTGGTAATTTTTAGTATGAAAAGGGAAGTATGTATGCAATTCTAAATGATTTTTCTAATGCAAAGTTAACCTATATTTTTTGTGTTTTTGATGATTTTAATGCAATCTAATCTAATGAAAAGGAAAAATGCTTCTTCTAACAATCTAGATCTAGAAATATGAAAGCAATTAATCTAACATGCAAGATCTAATTATTAAGGAAAAAGTAATGCTTTTATGTTCCCAAGAGCAAATTTGATTCTCTAATTACTATTAATTGAAAAAAATCAATGAAGGAAGCCAAGAGAAATGAAGATTTGTTGACTCCGCTACCCTCAGTAATCCTTGTAATTGGCAACCTCGAGTCCTTTTGTGGCAGCGGGTGATCCTCTTGACAATAAAACGACACAAAGAAGAAAAAAGAAGCTTTGATGAAGCTTGTATGAGCTCAATGAGAGCTTGGATTGAGCACAATAGCATAGAATGAAGTAGAATGACACTACTTGGTTGAACAAATAAAGCAAAAGGCACCTTCGTCTTGTAAGAGCATTTGAATGCTAAGTTGGAGAGCAAAATTGGCAAGAGCTGTGTGCACAATGAATTTGCCTCTCCTTGTACTTGAGGGAGGGGTATATTTATAGGTTTAGAAGAAGGGATTGATTGAAGAGATAACTCAATTGATTGATGAGTTAACAAAGATGATTGGGAGGTTAACAAGGTTGATTAGCCAGTGAACTCAGCTGATTAGAGAGTGTTGAAGCAAAGATAGCTTATCAGTGAAGAGAAAATGGAGGTGAGGGAATGCTTGAGATTGATTGAAGAGTTAATTTGAGATCAAATACAACTAATTATGCATGTGTGGGTGTATGAAATAGTTAACTCTATATTAGGGATCAAAAACCATGCAAACTAGAAGAAAAACTGGTGAAAATAAAGCAAAAATGAGTGAGAAACTTGAGTTTTTCCATAGCTACAAAAATAGCAGGGTCATCCCTTTTTCTAGTAGGGTCACCCAGTGGGGGTGACCCTAGGTCACACGAGGGAGATCCAAGCTGGACAAAGTCAGAAGCAGAAAAATAGGTTGGGAGATGCAAGAAGAGAAAAAAATGAGGGGTTCTGCTTCAAGAAACAAGTCAGTCATGTGGAAGAATCCAAATCTCTACTTGTGTCTGCAGGATCTCTTGGGGGAGATCTAGAAATAATAGGGGGAGATTTGGATTGGTTTGACAAAACTAAAAACTGAAAGTGGGAGATGGATAAGGAGACCTCTAGAAGGCTTCTAGGAGGTGCACTAGATGAAAATCATAGGGGAGAGGTGAAAACTCTCTTATAAGAAACTCATAAGGCTTAGGAGCAAGGTCAAAAGCTCAGAAAATAGAAGTTGACAATTGTCGCAACAAGTGTCAAAAAGCATCGCAAATGGGGAGAGAGAGAAATCGATAAGGAAGAAACAATGCAACAGAAGAAAGAGGGCATGTCATCAAGAGGTTCGTTGCTTAAAGGACATTATTTCATGCTTACATGTACGTGACAAGGATTTGAATCATCATAGGGGTCCTTGTGGAGGCTCTGCATGATTTTTGTGCTTATAGACTCAATTACAAGTATTTATACACTACATCAACCTTGGAATGATCATCAAGGTCGGTATTACAATCATCAACCATTGGAACAATCTCCAAGGTCGACATTACAAACATACATAAAATAGGTCTGGACCTGATATAAATTTAGCCAAGGAAAAGATGTAAGAATGAATACGGATCACACCATGCCTTAGCTGGGACTCAAACACAATCTTCCATGCTACAACACACTGTCACAATCTTCAATGCATCTTCGTAAGAGATGAATTCAACCAGGTCAGCCAAAACTGATGTTAACACAAGTATTCACAAGAACACACTTCATGAATGATTTAAATTACACCTTACAGACCAATCCAAATGTAGGAGCATGATCAAGAGACATCCACAAGCACATTGTAATCACCAAGAACAACCACACTGTTGGTACTTAAATATGTATATGCAAGCACCTTCCTAAAAACTCAGAATGTTTTGGGTCCGTTGGTGTGAGTTGGGTTTTTGTCTCAGTGACCTTGTTATTCACATGGCTTTTTCCTTTCATTGGTGAGACCTTGTGCATCGGTGGTGTAGTTATAGGTCTCGCTGATCGCCGATGAGGACACGGGAATGTGCAGATTAGTCATCGACGTAACTTTCTTCATCGGAGTGTGGTGAAAGGGTCGCTCCGATGGTTCGGGTCAGGCTGACAAGTGTAGTCATCGGCATGATACCTGGCGTTGGCATGCCCAGAGGAGGTCGCTCCGACGGATTGGGGTCTAGCCGATGAGGTGGTTTTAATGCTTCATCGGCAGGAGTAGTGATATCGGCGGAGGTGTTTTCGGATCTGCCGATAGGAAGGGGTTACACCGATGGATGTTGCATCGGAGTAACATTGCATGTCAGAGAAGCTGGTGGAGTGTTCACCGATGCAGTCGTTCATGCCGATGAGAGGTGGCATCGGTGTGACAGGGCATATTGGTGAAGGAATTTTTGAGTGTGCCGATGGTTTGGATCTGGCCGAAGACCAAGCAAGGGGTGTAGGCATCGACGTGAGTTGTGTGGTCGGTGAAGGAATTTTTTGTCACTCCGATGGTGTATGTTACACCGATGAAGGCGGGAGATGGGCCGATGGGCTATTGGTGGAAGGTTTGTGATTCATACAGGGTAAAATGCTTGACATTTGGCATACTTGCGGCCCCATTTATAAAATAACTGAGAGGTCCATGCATGGCGAATGTGGGATAAATGGATCTCACAAATGGAAAAGTCAGCGATGGAATGAAGGACTTCCCATGTGGTGCGATTTCACTGGCGATGGGACTTTTCAAAATGCCAACATGATTTGTGACTTATGTGAGCGGCTTTGGACCGTCAATTTTGCGTGTCTGGAGCCCAATCCTGTGGCTGAGTTTGAACAATGAAATAACTATCTGATTGGTGCCCTTTTGCACATTCTCTCCACATTCAGTGAACCTGCTGCATGGTAATGAAGAAACATCACATCTATTTACATGCTCGAGGTCCATATTTCTTGCACCGCTAGCTTTTATGGGGGATTTGACTGCTTCAGCGACTCGAATTGATGAAGGATTGGATTGTTTCATCAAAAATATGAAAGAGATAATCCTTTCATTTATGAAGTCTATTAGTGTGTAGGTGGCCGGAAGCTTGTATGCTCCTTGAAAAGGGAATCCATGGCCATTCTACAGAGGTTGAATGTTTTTGGGCTTTCTGCTCGGACTCTGAACACAAGGTGTTCACATTTTGAAAGGCATTTTTTATTACAGATTCGGTCCTTGGACTGTTGTATCAGTCTATCTTGTCTTGTAAATGATAATTTTCTATATGATAACTTTCTATGCAGATTAATTTTAAATGAAAAACACCTGGTGTGTGTGTTGTTTGTGATTGTCTCCTATATGTTATTTGTTTTCCTTTCAAACAAGGTTGTCAAGGGCTTCCAAATTTTTCAGTACATGCATGTCTAATTTATTGCGTCTGCTCAAGGAGTGGTTAAATAGGCTTTTGATTAGATACAAAGGAAAATGGATTGCATCATAGGATTTTTAAAGCATGATCATAGGTAACACTTTTTCTTGGACATGTTGCTATTAGGTAGTAACATTCTTCCTGAGTCCTCTGGATATGAAGTTATGTTATCATAGAGAGACATTTACATTCATAGATTTGACTCTGCTACCCAGGTAAGGCACTGGTTTGGGAATCTGTCTGTTCAAAGGGTCTAGGAAAGTCCCATAACTCCAAACATCAAAACAAATCATTTCATACCTTCCAACCTGTTAGTTGTAAGAGTAGGATTAGGAACCCCCTGCATGCTCTCATACCCACTAGACAAATATGTCCAAGAATGTTGCCAACCTTGTGATCTATCATGCAGATCTTGGTCCAGACATGAGAGTATTATGCCTATTGTTGTCAAGCTAAATCTATCAGTCATTGAGCAAGTCAAGGTCACATCTTTAGTTATAGGGACCCCCCTTGGTGCGGCAGAACCAGAAGTGAAGGGGAGGAGCTCATGCAACCTCCTATATTTAGTTGGATGAATCTACCTATGCATTAGAATTGGCAAACCCTAATGTTGATTCAGAGGAAAAACCAACACACGCGATCTCTAACAACTCTATCAACAAGATTCTTCAAACCAGAGCACAAGAACAACACTGCCAGCCACTGTCATGAGTAAAAGATAGCTTATGGACTACCAAATCATGAACCATTACAATTGAACTCATTTAACATCATCATAGACTTACTTCTAGAGCTGTAGACCAAAATACTTCAATGCGGAGGAATGCGGAGAAAAACACTTTCTCCTTGTCACCATCAAAACACACAGAAAAAGTTGTTTTCACTCTGGTGGACATAAGTCTCTCAATTCTTCATATCGGAGGCTCAAAATCATAATATAACATCTTCAAACAAGATTCTAAATAAATTCCAATCCGCATGCAAAGATATTTATTCTACAGGAAATGTGGAGCATTCTTCTGGACTGTTCTTCTGCTTGTAATGCATTGTTTCTACTGTAACACATTGTTATTACTGGAGGGGCTAATTTTCTCAATATCCTCAAGAAAGTAAGAGCACAATTGACACTAATGATAACACAGATATGTTGACATCAATGACAACACTGATTAGGCACATACTTGCAACAGTCGCATAGTTCTTGGTGATCCATGTTTGGAACACTAGTCGAAGAGTAAAGAACTTGCCTCCATCGAGTGATGAAGTGGGTTATAGATTCATTCAGCTCTTGTTTCATTGTGAGGAATTATTTGATCCCTATTTTAAAAAGTTTTGTTCATGTTGAATGCCATGATAAACTCTCCAATTAGTTGTCTGAACGAGTGAATTGAAGCTTTTGGTAAGTGATAGCACCAATCCAAAGCTATGCCTTCAAGAGTTTTTGGAAAGATTTTTGCTACAACCTCATCCCAAGGGAGGAGTTCCCTTATTGCCGTGGTGTAGGCTTTAATGTGGGAGTTTGGATCTCCTTCTCCTTTGAACTTGAGGAGATCTAGCAATAGACATGGTTGCTAAACACTTCTTATTTTTTGATCTAGAGGCTCATTTAAGTACTCAAGATATGTTCCAAGGAAGGTGCTTTGTGATTGAGGTGTAGCTAACAACAATCCAGTTGGAGGGGTGTTGATATCCTACTATTTGGTTCGTGGGATTTCCTAGTTTGTTTTAAACGTTTTGAATGGGAGGATTCCCATTTTGGCATATGTCATTACTTGCATTCCTTGAATAATAGTTGAGGTAGGGGGCAGGTTGAGATGCCCCTTCGTCCTGTTCAATTCGATTGTCATCATGGGGCTTTTGCCTTCCTTTAGGAGCTATTTATCCTTCTCCTACAATTCTAATCCTTTGCACTAGAGTTGCAATTAAATCTGTGGGTGTAGCATCTCTAGGTGTTTCTTCATTCCTTAGATGTTCTCTTCAAGTTTTTTCGTGGTGATATAGTTCTTCTCATGCAGTATTTTCTCTTTTCTCTTCTCACAAGGCAATTCTCAATGCCTCTTGAGCATCTTTTGCTTCTGGCAGATGTTTTTCTAATCACTTGATTTCTTCATCAATATGAGTGCTTGATGTGCTTGTGGAAGATTGATCAAGTTGATGTATTTCTAACCTAATCCTTCTATCTTTATGTGGCACATTTGGTATGGCCAGATTGTTTTCCCAAGATGGGTTGTTGAAAGACAAGGAATGCTCTAGAGATTCTCTTTGATCTGGTTCGTAATCCAAACCTTCGTAGTCATAGCAGTTGGTGATTGGTACATCAGGATGCAGTGGCACATACCTATTGAAGGAAAGTGTTTCCAGTTCTCTTGAGGGAATATTCCCTTGGTTCAAGTCAAGTTTCATCATGTTTGGGGGTACCATACACACCACAAAATAGATGGAGTGGATGATGGTGAAGGCAATGGAAGCCAAAGTGGCCAAAGAAGCTCTGAAGAGTAGCATGAAAATGTTTTGAAGCTTTTTCTAAATGAAAATTTAAAGTTAGAAAGCAAAACTACTAGTCCTAGAAGGATTTGCAATTTCATGTTGGGTTCACCAAAATATGTATGCTCAAAATCGTGACTCTGGTTACCTGGGGCCGTCAGGTTAGATTTTAGCATGCACATGGACCCTTCCCTCCTTTCCACAAGGCAATCCACCACGTCACTCTCACTCTTGTGGAAGTAGCCAATCGAGAGGAGGCAAGACATGACTGAGGTCTGGCTCGTTGGAGAGCTGGACTTCGCGGAGAGGGGTTAGCAAGTTCGATAGCCTTTGTTGTTGTGTGCTAAGTTGAATGTTTCATTCGATGGTAGTTGCTGTTGAGATAAAACTATGACCCAAAGGGTCACTAGTTTCTCTTCTCCTGTTGGGGTTTCTTCCATTCCACCTTTATGTGGATAGGTGGTTTATTTCATTTATATCCTCTTGCCTTTCAATTCGTTGAATGAGTTCTCATTGTATTTGGAGTTGTCTTTCTTCTTCTATTAATAAGAGGACAAATGGATCTTGTTGTGGTAGAGTAAATGTCTCTTGCTATTTTCATGGATTGATTTCCTCAATTTGGTTGAGGGCATCCTTCACCCACTCCCCTTTTACTCCTAGGCACATTCGTGAGCCAAGATAGAGGTAGATGTGTGAAGACCAACTCTAATTATACTTAGGGTTTTGACCTAGGGTTTAGCTTTACTTTGACTTGTTTTTACCTTGTGATGTGATCAAGGGTTTGGTTGAATCATTGAACATGGTTTACCTTGTGATGGTATCGAGGGTTTACAATTTTGTCTTTTTCTAGGGTTTCTATATGCATGCAAAGCTAACATAATATACAAACATGTTTTTATGTTTTTTAGTATTTTGGAAATGAAAATTACTTTTTAATCTATGAAAGGGAAATATGAATGCAAGATAATATGATTTTTCCTAGTGCAAGTTTAATATATCTTTTTAGGTTTTTGGTTATTTTGAAGTAATCTAATCTAAAAAGAGAAATTGCTTCTTCAAATAATCTAGATCTAGGAATATGAAAACAATTATTCTAACATGCAAGATCTAACTATCAAGGAAAAAGAAAAGATTTACTGTTCCCAAGAGCAATTTTTAGTTTTCTAATTACTATAAATTGAATAAAGCAATAAAGCAACCTGAAAGAATGAAGATTTGTGTGACTCCACTACCCTCACAAATCCTTAATGTTGGCAACCTTGAGTCCTTTTGAAGTAGCGGGAAGACCTCTTGATGAAAAAACAACACAAAGAAGCAAAAATAAGCTTGTTGAAGCTTGAAAGAGCTCAATGAGAGCTTTGGTTGAGCACAATGGCATTGAATGAAGCAGCGTAACGATGCTTGGTTGAACAATGAATAAAGAAAAAGGCACCTTCATCCTATGAGAGCATTAGAATGTTGATTTAGAGAGCAAAAACTGGCAAGAGTTGTGTGTACAATGAATTTGCCTCCCTTTGTGCTTGAGGGAGGGGGTATTTATAGGTTTGAGGAATGGGATTGATTGAGAAGTTAACCCATTTGATTGATGAGTTAACAAGGATTGATTACCCAATGAACTCAACTAACTATGGAGTGATAAATCAAGTATAGCTTATCACTGAAGAAGAAATGGAGTTAAAAGGATGCATGAGATTGATTGGGAAGTTAATTTTAGATCAAATGGAGCTAAGTATGCATGTATGGGTGCATGAAATAGTAAATTCCATACAAGGCATCAAAAATCATGCAAACTAGAAGAAAAAATGGGCAAAAATAGAGCTAAATTGAGTGAGAAACTCAAGTTTTTCTACAAATGGAAAAACAACAGGGTTGCCCCTTGTGCTAGTAGGGTCACCCGAGGGAGATCTGAGCAAAACAATGTTTTCTAGAGAACAAAAAAAGGGAGATGATAGAAGAGAGGAGAAGGAGGGGTTCTGCCTTCAGAAACATGTTACTCATGTGCAAGAATCCAAATCTCCACTTGCACCTGCAAGATCTCCCGGGAGAGATCTAGAAATAATAGGGCGAGATTTGGATTAGTGGAGTGAAACTAAAAACCAAAAGTGGGAGATGGATTTGGGGGACCTCTAGAAGGCTTCTAGGGGGTGCAAATGGTGAAAAACATAGGAGAAAGGTGAAAACTCACCTACAAGACACTTACAAGGCTTAGGAGCAAGGTTAAAAGCTCAGAAAATGCAAATCAACAAGTGTCACAAAAAGTGTCGAAAAGCGTCGCAAATAGGGAGAGAGAGATATTGATAGAGGAAACAACACAAGACAAGAAAGAAGACACATCTTCAAGAGGTTTCTTCTTAGAGGACATTATTTCATGCTTACATGTACATGACAAGGATTAAAATCATCATAGGGGTCCTCGTGGAGGCTGTGTGTGATTTTTGTGCTTACAGAACCCCCACCGAGGCGTGCGGCCCCCAAACCCCCCACCAAGGGATGATCCCCCTGGACCCCTCATAGGGAGGAAACCCCCTGGGATCTCTTGTTGCATATGAATGAGTGTTGTGTACTGGATATAAACATATGGCTGAAACAAGATTGCTGCTGGTGAAACCTTTCATCCCTTATGGGTGATTTGCAAACAATATTAGGAGTAATTAATTACATAGGATTTACAAGGTTGATGGCACCTAAATCCTAACATTCTCCCACTTGAGATCATACATTGTAAATACCCATAAGAAAACCATAAAATAATCATGCACTAGAAGTAAGGTCTATGGCCTCTCTACACCAAACAAATTTCTCTATGCTCATAGGCTTGGTCAAAGCATCTACAACATTCTCTTGAGTGTCTACCTTCTTCAACTCAATCTATCTATTTGCAACCATTTCTCAAACAAAGTAATACTATACATCAACATGCTTAGTCCAAGCATGATACATAGGATTCTTGGCCAAACATATAGCACTCTAGCTATCACAACTAATTTGAATGATCCTGCAATCAAATCCAATACCTGTACACAATCTCCTCAACCAAACTACCTCCTTAGAGACATCAGTAGCAGCCATATACTCTACTTTTGTGGTCGACAAAGTAACTATGAGTTGCCTCTTACTCATCCAACTCACTGCTCCTCCAAATAGAGTAAACACATAGCCACTAGTGGACCTTCGACTATCCAAGTCACCTGCCCAATCTGCATCAACAAAACCCTGTATGTCCAACGATTTATAAACACTATCAGTACTAGAATAAACCAAATAATAATCAGGAGTACCTACAAGATACTAAAGCGCCCTCTTTGCATAATTCAATGTTGTCTATAGGGTTAGACATAAATTTGCTCAAAAATCCCATTGCTTGGGCAATATCTGGCCTAGTGCAAACCATTGAATACATCAAACTCCCTGAAAAACTAGCATATAGCACATTAGACATATCCTCAAAATCATCCTCATTATTTGGACACATATCTAATGAAATATTAGTACCAGTGGGTAAAGAAACGCTAACTGGGTTATAGTCCTACATACGGAATCTCGTCAAAATGGTATTCACATACTTACTTTGTGACAACCAAAGTTTTTTGTTACCTCTATCCCTCCTGATCTCCATACCCATAATATACCTGGCAGCTTCAAGATCCTTCATATCAAATGCACCTGAAAGTTGGGCTTTAAGCTCACTTATCATACCCTTAGTATTTCTGCAAAATAACATGTCATCAACATACAATGCAATGATTAGTATAGAATCATCAATACAGTGGATGTAAACACAATGATCCTCCTTGCTCCTAACAAAACCCAATTTCAATACAAACAAATCAAACTTTTGATACCACATTCTAGGGGACTGTTGCAAACCGTAGAGAGACCTCTTCAACATGCGAACCCAATGTTCTTTTCCTTTTACCTCAAAACTTGTAGATTATTGCATATAAATTTCTTCCTCAAGATCTCTATGCAAGAACACAGTCTTAACATCCATTTTCTCAATCTCCCAATCATAAGATGTAGCAATGGATAAAAAAAATCTAATAGAAGTCAATTTAGCAATAGGAGAGAAAATTTCACCAAAATCAACTCTCTCTCTAGGAGTAGCCCTTGGCTACTAGTTTAGCCTTGTACTTCTCTAATGAACCGTCTGCTCCAAAATTCTTCTTGAAGACCCACTTACAACCTATGGCCTTTCTTTTTTGGGGAAAATGAACAAGATCCTAGGTGTTATATAAAGAGTCTAAAGCCATCGTCTCCTCCTGCATGGCTAATTTCCAAGACTTACTATCATCTACAAGAATAGCTCCCCTATAGGATCTAGGCTCATTGTCAATAATGAATAAAGCAATTATACAACAGAAATCTAGTGGCCTATACCTATCAACTAGATTACATTGTCTTATGGATCTCCTCAAGGGTGGAGAAAGAGTCTCATCGTGTTCTTCTACATGATCATTTGCACCAACTTCTTCTATAACAAAAGATTCATCTTCATCATAACTACTCAAATCTTCTTCTTCTTCACCCCCAATCCATCATTGTGTTCTTCCTGAGGTGCATCCTGTTGCTCTAAATTAAAGTGCACTCTCTTTACCTTTTCTTCCTTTTCTTTTGGCTTCTTGGATTTAGAAATAGCTCTAAGTTCCCTGAAATAACATCTCTAGAATAGATAATCTTACGAGATAGTGGATTCCAAAGCTTGTAACCTTTGACATTATCACCATATCTAATGAATGTACACTTTTCAGCTTTTGGATCCAACATAGATCACTTTTCCTTAGGCACATGAACAAAAGCCTCAGCCAAAAACCCTTAAATGTGAAACAAAAAGTTTCATCCACACTTCATAAGGTGTCAAATCAAGAGCCTTACAATGAGATCTATTAATCAAGTAGAAAGAAGTACACACAACCTCTGTTCAAAAGCATTTATCCAATTGTGCATCACTCAACATACTTCTGACTCTTTCCATGATTGTTTGGTTCATCCTTTCTGCAACACCATTTTGTTGTGGTGTATATGGAGTTGTCTTTTGTCTGATAATACATGCATGCTTGCAAATCTCATCAAATTCCTTAGAGCAATATTCCCCTCCATTGTCAAATCTTAATAGTTTTATCTTCAATCCTAATTGGTTTTCAACTAAGACTTTAAAATCCTTAAACTTAGAAAAAACTTCATATTTGTGTTTCATAAAATAAATCCATGTAAATCTGGATACATCATTAATGAAGGTGAAAAAATAATGAGATTTTCTGATAGAATCATTATCCACAAGTCCAAACACATATGTGTGAAGAATTTCTAACTTCTCTTTTGCTCTATTGCTTCCTTAAGGAAATGATTTTTTGTTTTGTTTACCAAACACACAATGCTCATAGAAATCAAAGTGCTTATTAGAATAGGAGAAACTATCTAACAAATTTTTATTCTTGATATTTTTCAAAATATTATTACTAGTTTGGCTCAATCTACGATGCAACAACAAACATGTATTTTTAGTACTAGCCTCAGATACATAAGAGGCATTACAAACTATAGTGGCTTCAAGTTTAAACAAGTTTCCCTATCTCTTCCCCTTTGCTACCACCAAGTTCCCTCTGACCAATCTGCATCCATGCTTGTCAAATGTTACATGCATCCCCAAATCATTCAACTTCGAAACTGAAATCAAATTTCTAGTTAATCTAGGAACATGCAAAACACTAGGGAGGGTTTTAATCCTCGCATCACTAAAACACAACAATACCTTGCCTTTCCCAACTATCGGATATGTAGAGTTGTCCCCAAGGTATATATCACCTCCATCATACTCTTCGTATGTGGAAAACCATTCATTATGCAGGGTCATATGAAACAAGCATCTTGAGTCAACCAACCAGTGATCATTAGAAACAAAATTACATGTAGAAAGTAAAACATCTTCACCTACATTTGTAGACTTATCTGAAGCACTCTCCTACTATTTCTTTGGGTTTCTACACTCATTCTTCACATGTCCCTTTTTACTGTAGTTCTAACACTTAACTCTTCTCTTCTTCCTAGGAGTCTTAGATTGGCCCTTGGACTTGTCCTTAGCCCCTTTCTAATCTCCTTTTGGTCCTCTTTCCATAGACCTTCCCTTGCCACTGAGAGCATCTCCTGAACTATCCAAACTTTTCTTCCTCAATTCATGTGATAGTATAACTAAAACAAGAGCATCTAACTTCAGATCTATGAGGTTAGCAGTGATAGCCAAAATAACATTCTCCCATGGCTCAGGCAAAGAATAGAGAAGCAATATACATTTATATTCCTCATTCACCTCCACATCTATAGATGCTAGTTAACTCAATAACAAATTAAACGAATTTAAATGCTCTGCAACTGATTCACCCTCTTTCATTTTCATGGAAAATAACTTATGCTTTAAATAAATTTTATTTACCATAATCTTGGCTTGGCAGATCTCACCTAGACACTTCCACAAGCTATGTACAAAATTCTTGCTCGCAACATTCAACAGAACAAAATCTGCAAGACACAGCCAGATTGTTCCTCATTCCTTTTTATCTAGTCTTTCCCACTCATCAAGAGCAACATCATCGAGTTTCTTCTTTTTACGCCAGCCACTAGTTTCTTTCTTCTAGCAAATCCTCCATTTTCATCTTCCATAATTTGTACCCCATACCATTACACTTTTCAATGTCCAACTGAGAGGTAGATGCAATAGCAGATGAAGCCATGATATCTACACAAGATCTACAAACAAACAACAACCAAATCTCCCTCTGCAGCTAAAAAACCTTGACACTACCACCCAAGAATCAAAAATAGCTAGGCTCTGATACCAAATGTTAGAAATGAAGGTGCAAACCACACAACAGAAATCTGATTCAAACCTTATTATCCTCTAAACAATGTAGAATCAATGGAGATTGCAATAGAAATCAAAACCTGTTACACAGAAATAACATGCACTAAGAACTAAACACATAACATAGTATGTGACATGGAAAAATCCCTTTTGGGTAAAACACTCCACCAACAAAAGAGGCTCCAAGTTGTATTACCTTCAAATATGAGATTACAATACATGCACTTCCTCTCTCCTTCAGTCTTCAATGCAGCACCTGTAAGCACAAAAATCACGCATAGCCTCCACGAGGACCCCTATGATGATTCAAATCCTTGTCACATACATGTAAGCATGAAATAATGTCCTTTAAGTAGTGATACTCTTGATGACGTGTCCTCTTTCTTATCTTGTGTTGTTTCTTCCTTGTCGATTTCTCTCTCCCTGTTTGCGTTGCTTTTTGACACTTGTGACACTTGTCAACTTCTATTTTTTGAGCTTTCAACCTTGCTCCTAAGCCTTGTGAGTGTCTTCTAGGTGATTTTTCACCTCTCCCCTATGTTTTTCATCTAGTGCACCTCCTAGAATCCTTCTAGAGGTCTCCTTATCCATCTCCCGCTTTCAATTTTTAGTTTTGTCAAACCAATCCAAATCTCCCCTTATTATTTCCAGATCTCCCTTGGGAGATCCTATAGATGCAAGTGGAGATTTTGATTCTTCCACATGACTAAATTGTTTCATGAAGTAGAACCCCTTCTTTTCTTCTCTTCTTGCATCTCCCAGCCTCTTTTTCAGCTTCTAACCTTGTCCACCCCGGATCTCCCTCGAGCGAACTAGGGTCACCCCCCAGGTGACTCATGGTCACCTAGGGGAGACCCTACTAGAAAAAGGGGTGACCCTACCATTTTTGTAGCCATAGAAAAACTCAAGTTTCTCACTCATTTTTGCTTCATGTTTGCTCATTTTTCTTCCAATTTGCATAGTTTTTGATCTATAACATAGATTGAACTATTTCATGCACCCACACATGCATAATTAGCTCTATTTGATCTCAAATTAACTCTTCAATCAATATCATGCATTCCCTCACCTCCATTTTCTCTTTAGTGATAAGCTATCTTTGTTTCATCACTCTCCAATCAGATGAGCTCACTAGGTAATCAACCTTATTAACTCCCTAATCATCTTTATTAACTCATCAATCAAATGAGTTAACTCTTCAATCAATCCCTTCTTCTAAACCTATAAATACACCCCTCCCTCAAGTACAAAGGGAGGCAAATTCATTGTGCACACAAATCTTACTAGTTTTGCTCTCCAAATTAGCATTCAAATGCTCTTACAGGACGAAGGTGCCTTTTGCTTTATTTGTTCAACCAAGTAGGTGTCACGCTACTTCATTCTATGCCATTATGGTCAATCCAAGCTCCCATTGAGCTCATACAAGCTTCATCAAATCTTCTTTTTGCTTCTTTGTGTCATTTTGTTGTCCAGAGGATCACCCACTACCACAAAAGGACTCGAGGTTGCCAATTACAAGGATTGCTGAGGGTAGTGGAGTCAGCAAATCTTTATTTCTTTCAGGTTCCTTCATTGTTTTTGTTCAATTAATAGTAATTAGAAAATCAAATTTTCTCTTGCGAATAGTAAAACATTAATTTTTCCTTGATAATTAGATCTTACATGTTAGATTAATTACTTTCATATTTCAAGATCTAGATTGTTAGAAGAAGCATTTTCCCTTTTCATTAGATTAGATTGCATTAAAATCATTGAAAACACAAAAAACAAAGGTTAACTTTGCATTAGAAAAGTCATATAGAATTGCATACATATTTCCTTTTCATAGATTAAAAGCACTTTCATTTTGAAAATACTAAAAAAATACCAAAAAAAAAAGGTTTGCATATCATTTAGTTTGCATGCAAAATTGCAAACCCTTGATTCCATCATGAGGCAAACACAGTTAAAATAATCCAACCAAACCCTCGATCCCATCACGAGGTAAAAACAAAGTCAAAACATAAGTCAAACCCTAGGTCAAAACCCTAGATCTAGTTAAGGTTAGCAATCACACATTTACCTCCATCCTAATCCATGAATGTGCTTATGAGTGAGAGGAGAGTGGGTGAGGGCTATCCATGATGAGATCTAAGAGATCCATCTAATACCACAACAAGAAACACTTGTTCTACTACAAGGAGACCCATTTATCCTCTTGGTGTAAGAAGAAACTAGACAATGCCAAATACAACAAGAACTTGTTCAATGCATACAAGGACAAGAGGACATCAATGAGAACAATCGCTTACCTACACAGAGGTGGAATCTTAGAAATCCAAATAGAAGAAGAGAAACTAGTGACCCTTCGAGTCATAGGGTTATCTCAACTACAACAACAATCAAATGAAAGATACAACTAATCACACAACAACAAAGGCAATAGTACGTGCTGACCCCTCTCTGCAAAGTCCATCTCTCCAACGAGCTAGACCCTCATCATGTTTCACCTCCTCTCGACTGGATAATTCCACGTGAGTGAGAGTGACATGGTGGATCACCCCATGGCAAGGAGGGAAAGGGTCCGTGTGTGTGCTAAAATCTGACCCGACAGCCCTAGGCTACTAGAGTCATGATTTTGTGTGTACATATTTTTGTGAACCTGATGTGAACATGTAAATCCTTCTAGGATGAGTAGTTTTGCATTCCAACTTAAAAAATTCACTCATCACCGTATGCCATCAATTTCACCACATATTTTGGTGAACCTGACATGAAGGACAGAGCCTCTTAGTTATGTTGTTTGTGTTCCCATCTCAAACATCTCAAAATAGTTAATAGAAACTTTAAAACATTTTCACACCATTCTTCATAGCCATTGTTGCTACTTTGGCTTCTATCGCTTACTGAATATGATGGAACCTGACTTAAACCAAGGGAAAATTCCCTTAAGAGAACCAAAAACTCCCTCATTTGATAGGTATGTGCCACTACATCCTGACGTGCCAATCACCAATTGTTATGAATACAAGGATTCTAATTATGAGAAAGATCAAAGATAATCTAGGTGCTCTTTATCTTTCAACAACTTGGAATGGGAAAACAACACGGCCATACCAAATGTGCCACATAAAGTTAGAATGGTAAGGTTAGAAATACATTGACCCAAACAACCTTCCACAAGCACATCAAATACCCATCTCGATGAGGAGGTTAAATGGTTAGAAAAATGTCTGCAAGAAACCAAAGATGCTCAAGAGGCATTGAGAATTGCCTTACAAGAAGAACAAAAAGAAAACACTATACGTGAGGAAGCACATTTCTATGAAAATATTTGAAGATAACATCCTAGTAATGAAGAAACACCTAGAGCTACTACTCCTACATACTTGATTGCAACACTAGTACAAAGAATTAGAATCTTGGAAGTAGAACAAGCTGCTCCTGAAAGAAGACAAAAAAGACCCATGAACAGGATTAGGGGGAATCACAAAATCCCCCTACCTCAATTACTATTCATAGAATGCTAGCAACAACACTTGTCTGAATAGGAATCCTCCTATTCAGAACAATTCAATGAATCTGACAATGGGTTATCAAAACCCACTCATGGGGTTATTACTATCAACCTCGCAATCTCAAAGTGCCTTTTTTGGAACATATCTCAAATATTTGAAAGAGCCTTTGGACCAAAACTTAAGAAATGTGCAATTACCTCAGCCATTGCCAGATCTCCCAAAGTTCAAAGGATAAGGAGATCTGAACTCACACATTAAAGCCTATACCACAGCCATCACAGAACTCCTCCCTTGGGATGGGGTTTTAGCAAAAATCTTCCCAAAAACTCTTGAAGGCATCACTTTGGATTGATATTATCGTCTCCAAGAAGCTTCAATCCATTCATTCAGACAACTCATCGGAGAGTTTGTCATGGCATTCGACATGAACAAACTCATTAAAATGAGGATCAGAGAGTTCCTCAGAATGAAACAAAAACCAAATGAATCTGTAGCCCACTTCATCACTCAATAGAGGCAAGTCCTCTATTCCTCAACTAGTGCTCCCAACATGGGCCATCGAGAACTGTGCAATCTCTTCTTGCATGCCCTTAATAAGGACATGAGGGAAGATGTTCAAAAACTACCATACAAATCCTACAAAGAGGCATTGGAAAGTGCTTTAAGAATTGACCAAGCTCCCATCGACAGTGGAAGAAAGGTTTACAGATCAAACAGAAAGCTAACAAAGGAAGACATAGGAAATAATACCTTTGTTGTTAAAATTCTCAAAAATAATAGGAGCGCAACCACAGATGGGGTGATGGATCAACCCCCGATAAAGAAGATAAAGGATGATTACAATGGGAGATATTGCTATCCTCCTAATGTAAATGCCATAGATCGACCTAGAAACAACAGGTACTACCCTCAAGACAATTACCAAAGTTGGAACTGCAACGGAAATAGGAATGGAAATGATGGAAGATATGAGAGACCCCCATATGAGTTTAACCAATTTTGTTCTTTTCATAGAACAAGGGGGCATAGGACAAAATCTTGTAGCGAATACAACAGATTCATAGCAAGACTACCTGAAGACCAACAACGTTTGTTCATAGAAATGTTCTTAAACCCACAGGAGGTCACACCAGATAACAAAGATACAAGACAAAATCAAGCTCTAATAGAACCACAAAATGCAAACATGAGAATTTATCAGGATCCATTCCCCGCACATAAAGACACATATACAACGAACCAAAACAAGACGACTCAAAGTAGTAACCCTGAAATCCCACCACAACTGGGACAAAGAGGAGAAGCTAGGATGATGGGATTAGTCGAGATTATGCACAATGAAGAGGAAGAGGAAGACCGTGGGGATGAAAATGAGCAAATGAAAGAATATTAAGGTATCATCTTGATGGTAGAGCTAATACCACCTCCAATCAAACCTTATGAGCTCATAGAAGACTTAAAGAAAATGTATGCGCACATTTCGTTCATTGATTTACTCAAGAACTCCCCTTTACATCGCTCCGCATTACTAGAAGCAATAGGTCTAAAATACCTTGACCAAATTACCCCACCCCCTAGTGAACAAATCAATCATGTGGACTACGATCTCATTCCACCAAACTCAGAACTCAAAGATCCAGGGTTCTTCTTTGAGTTACAACAGATGCCTTCTGAGGTAGAGTTAATAAAAAAGGGGACCCTATCCTATATCTTCAAGTGTGGATCTATGATACATGCATCAAACAAACATTAATTAACGATGGGGTTGCAATAAATATAGTTCCTTTCTCCCTTCCAGAGAGGATGGGCTATGGACACACCAACATCACTACCTCGCAAGATACTCTAAGTGGATATGATAATCTAAAGGTGACCACCATAGGGAAAATTACCCTTCCTGTAACTTTGGGACCCAAAACTATTCCAACCACTTTTTATGTCATAGATAAAGACATGGGATATAACTTGATTCTTGGAAGGTCATGACTACACAAAATGAAGGTAGTGCCATCCACATTGTTTCAAGAAGCTCAATTTTTACACTTAGGGAAAGTATATGTCATAAAGGGAGATCTAGAACCTTTAGTATGTTAAAATCAAACATGCCAAACAAGAGTATAGGTATCCCTATAGACTACGAATGCCCTACCAACAAATTAACCATTTTTAATCCTACACCCTAGTCCATATGCATCAAATGAATGGAGGTACCAGAAAGACCATAAATGCTGCAGAGATCAAAACTTTAGAGAATGAGCCACTACCAAAATAAAGGGAAGTGGTTCCCAAAGATAAGACTATCAAGATCATGGAGTTGATTGAACAAGATGGACCACTAAAATTTCCCCTAGAGATACTCATGATCGACATCTATGAGGCGTGCAAACTCTCTCCTTGCATAGGGGAGAAGCCTCATAGAACTGAAAGACTAGTCTTTCAAACCACCACATTAGATCTGAGAAATGTAAACCCACATGCTTTCTCAGATGCAGAGGAAGACATGACAGAAGGTTACATACCATTGTCACCCCTAAGTGAATCACATCTACTTGAGACACCAGAAGAAACAAAGTCATATGGACCTCTCATATCCATGGAGGATTCACATCAACCGGTGATGCCCATGAAAGAGGTGCATTCTATCGATAATGAATCAACCAATGTTATGTTCATGGTATCACAACCGCAAGAAAAACCAACCACCTCTGCCTCCGTCTAATCAAATGAACTCTATGAATGGGAAGAACCCCAGGTACAAATAGAAATGGTTGAAAGACTTCTCGATGAAGATGAAGAAAGCAAAGGTATCTTTCACAAGGAATGGAAGATGAGAGTAATGGTTAGTGTTGATGACCCTGTCATTTTCAAACTCCCAAAAAGTTATATCGGATATGCCATGGACTTGAAACCAGAACCAAATGAGAGGACAAGTATAAGCTTGGTCCCTCCTGATGAACAAAGGGAGCCACAAACTCCTCTGGGATTGTTTCAATTCTTGCAAAGATTCCAAGAGAGACTTGATGTGAAAGTTTACATGCAAGAACAATTCGACCTATTAGTAGAGCTATTGAATTGTGGAGTTCTATATTAGACTCCTTCCCATCAACATGCCTTTCGAGACTTACTTTGTCTCACGATGCCAAGAGAAACCAATGAGTTGGTAGCAATAGATTCAAATGACAAACCTTACAGAATAGGAGAACGTGTCTTGAGAAGAGGAAGCACGAAAAATAAGAAAAGAAGATGAAAGAGAGCTTTCTTAGAAGACTGGAAAGGTCCTTACATGGTTAAAGATGTCAGAAACGGTGCCTATCTCTTGTACACAATGGAGGGAGAGTAATTTGGCAAAATAGTCAATGCCTTTCACCTCAAGAAATATTATGTCTAAAAAACCAAAAAAATCATGAAACATAACATACAAAAAAATTATAAAAGTTCAAAATGTCAAAAAAATAATTTGTTTCTTGCATTTCTGTATCATTCTGTTCATCTTGCATTACTATTAGTGACTTGCTCTTGTACTATTTTCCTTTTAGTAAGGAGTCTAATGTTGTCTAGATATGCGTCATCCTTTCAGGACCTAGAGATTCTCCATTTTTCACAAATTGCGATAATCCCCTTTCATTCCCAGTGATTCTAATCAAAACCTAGCACTTAGATTTATACTAATCCTACTCTTAATGAGTCAAGATGTTAGGTCTAAACAAAGTTAGTATTCAAACCTATAGTGTTCAAAGGAAACTTGCAAGTAGACCTTCCCAATCCTTCCTTAGTAGTAGAGAAGTCCAACCAGATTGCAAAAACTTTAGGTGGCACTTAGCCCCTTATCTTTCTTGGCCAAAAACGTCAGGAAGATCAAAACTCTGAAGGAAGAAATCTAAGATTCAAGTGAATAAAAAAATGAGTGATCAAAAAGTGACAATTGAGATATCAAAGCATTGCATATCAAAAGTTTTAAAAGCATTCATTTCTTGAAAAGTCAAAATCCAAAAAAAATGAGAAAAATCAAGTGAGGAAAATACAAAAAAAAAGTGAAAAGCAAAAAAAGAGAGATACAAAAAAAGAGTGAAAGAGAGAAGATTGTTGAATCTCTGTACTCTTGGGTGGAGATCAGTCTAAGCTTGAAGTCTCGAGGGTAACATTCTAATAGAGAAAGAAAGGTACAAAACACACACACACACACACACACACACACACACACACACACACACAAGCTAAGAAAAACCAAAGAGTCTAGTAGTATCTAGGATCATCTTCTATCTAGGGACCCTTGTTCTTTCTCGTTTATCCTTTACCCCGGATCTATCTTGCTTGCCATCTATGATCTAAGTCTAGCGAACATCAACAAAATTTTTTACTTGTCTAAGTTGAAAGCTTGTCATATTGTCTTTTCTCGATAAGGATCAGTGTTTAGCCTTTAGCAAATTCTAGAAATTAGAAAGGCTTAATATTCATTTCCACTCTCCACTTGAATTTTCCTAAATCCCATCTCACAGCCTTGGATAGATCTCTTATATTAGGACAACTCGCAATCCCTTGGATTGAAAATCGTATTAAAGAGCAGTCACATTGTTTGTTCCACATTGGATTCATGCCAAAAATCAGAAAAAAGAGTCTCAAAAGAAATAAAGTCAAATGTCATATCATATGACATTCAGTAGAAGTAAATGTTTCATTTCAGCATTTCTTGTGTTCTTGTATTATCATATCATGAACTACATCTCATATATATACCAAAAAAATTATAAAAACATGTCATTGTTATCATCCTTGCATCATTAAAAGAGTTGAAAAGGTCAAACATAATAAAAAAGTTCCCAAAAACCTCCAAACATGCACAAGAGATGAGTACTCATTCGATAGGAGAAAACCATAAGAGGATAAACTTTCATAAGATATGTCTGAAGCTTACACATATAAGAGTATCAAAAAGCTAAGACAAAATGCTCTCAAGAAAAGTAGAGGCTCCCCATGCAAGGGGGCACAAGTTCAAGAAAGGAAGTCAAGGGTGGTTTCCTCCAACGGAATCCTCAGGACTTGGGCTCCTCCATCTATGAGTACCACTCATCGCTCCATGAGACCTATGAGAGTGAGGTGCTCTATTGTGAGCATGTGACTGTGAAGGCCCTGCCATGCTTGCATCACATCATCCAAAATTAAGGCAAACCATCTCTCAGACTACCTAGTTCTCACATTTAAGGATGACTTGAGTCTTCAATTCTGTATTCATCTGACACCCATGGTAGACAGGAGAAAAAATGTCAGTGTGTTGCCCTGCAGTAGGGGGCACACCAGGATCATCCAAAAGATGATCACAAGTCATCCTAGTGAAGGTGGCAGCTAATCCAACATTGACCTCACGAACAAAGTCCCTCCACTCTCTGACGTTGTCTGAAATAGAAAATCAAAACAAGACCAAGTCAGTTCCACATAAAAAGACAAAGGACAAAGGTACATAAAAAGGGAATAGGTGAACTTAAGTGGATCACTAGGCTGCCAATCAGGGTCAAGTTGATGCATCACGTCATCTGAATGAGGAGGTCAAGGAACAATGGGAGGAACTTCAGGGATATAGGAACATCATCAGAATCATCAATGTCGTCAAAATCCTCATCCTCAAGAAGGGCCTCATCTGACGAATCATTACTATCTGGAAAGTAGTCCTCATCAATGGACTCTGAGTCAATAGTCACAATCAGAGATTGGGAAGGAGTCCCTCTCCCTCTCCTCCGTCCTCCTCTAGAGACCCTAGTAATAAAGATGACCAGAGTCAAAGGAGTCCAAAAGATGTTTCTCTGTCTAATTTCACCCATCTCCTGAACGGTCCTGTAACAATTAGGCACTAGGGACAAGTCCTTAGGGACATCCTCGCCAAACTACTGTAAGACACGATCAACTAGATGAGCCTCAACCAGGCCATTATGGTCTGTGATCTTGGATACCTCGCAAAAATACTCTCTAATCTCACCATCTTGGGCCCAAGCTCCCTCCATATTGTGATAAGGATCAAAGGTCATGCCCTCATCCATAAGAGTAGAAATAGTTAGTAAAGTAGCATCAAAGTGACCAACATGCATCCACCTTGCCACTATCGGTAATTGCCTATCTGGAAGCAGAATGAGCTTTTGGTAGGGCCTCATGTGCTCGAATATCCATGCCATAATCAAAGAGGAATGGCTAAAAGCTAGAGCCCCTCGCCAAGAAATCTAGTACAAATCTCTGTAAACCATGGCCAAAATGTCAGGACCCCAAGCGTAAATTGTGCCCTCCTCAATCTCACAAATGAGGGGTGTCTAGCACCATCTCAGATGAGCCTAGGCCTTGTCTCCTGATAGCCTTGAAGTGATCAATCCAATCAGGAACCTCCTCAAGAGTGGGATGCAAAGTCATGGCACAGAGGTAAGCTGAACTCTTGTCTTATCCCCAGGCTGATTGACCCCCATAAATGCAGCCCAGGAAGCCTTGTCTTCATAGGACTTGCTAACTGGAAGAGACAAAGGTTGTCCTCTCACAGGAACACCAAGTATGTGATACATGTCATATAGAGTGATAGTCCACTCTCTAAAAATTTGTGGGAACCTAAATGTGTTTCTGTTTGCATCCCAGTAAATCAAAATGTCACAGCAAATGTGAGATACAAGATGAATCACAGGTACATGACAAACTCTAGCTAGGCCTTCCCTCTTCAAAATATCATGATCCTCAGTACTCAATGAAGAAAACATCCCTGAGAGCCATCCCTACTCTCGGAAGGCATTCCATCGGATATGCATGTCCTACAAAACCAAAAGAGAACTTTAGATTAGATCTTGCAAACTCGTAAAAATCCCTAAAAATCGTAAAACTACAGAAAAACCTTACACAAAAAAACATATAAACCTTCAAAATTGCAATAAACAAGTAAATATAGTGACCAAATCATGTCAGATCAGAGTGAAACAAGTGTTAAACAACATCAAATGCAGTAAAAAATTAGTCCAATAGGGTCGCCCCTAGGTGACCCAGGTGTTTTTATGGATCTCCCCCGGATGACCCTACTGTTTTGTAGGATCTCCCCCGGGCGACCCTGTCGGGAAAAAAGGGGTGACCTAAAGGAGGATCCCTCGACTAAAAAATTCTCTAAAAAACCTCATTTTTCAACTGATTTCAGAAAATAAAAAAACAATCTTGCTCTAAATGATGAGACGAACACAATGCAACGGAGAAAATCACCAAAAATAGACAATTTTGAGATATTTTTCACAAAATGCAAGCTAGGGTTTAGAGAAGGGTTTTTCATTGATTACATACCCAATTCTCCATAGCTGAAGAAGAGGTAGCCATCTTTGCGATCTCCTCGACGATATCTTTCTAACGATTGCTCACACGAATGATTCCATCACCGTTTTGCTCTGATCTCACACTTTGGCTTTCTTTGTTTGCCCTTAGCTTAGTTCATTTATTCATTTTTAGATTAGTTCTTTGCTTTTATGCATCTGTTTCATTCCTTGTTTTACATGCTCTCATCCCTACAAGTCCAAACCAACAAAGGCAAACAACTAGTCGAACTCAAACGATCCATGGTAAGTCCATCATTTCAATTTTTGTTATTCATTTTGAGATATTTAAATGTCAAATTAATACTAGTTATTGCAGGTACAAATTGCAGGAAAATCGACAACAGGTAAGACCTAGTTCAAGAATGGTACCTACCTTTCATGTAGACTACCATCCCCAAGGGGGCAAATATGTAAGCACAAAAATCACGCACAGCCTCCATGAGGACCCCTATGATGATTCAAATCCTTGTCACATACATGCAAGCATGAAATAATGTCCTTTAAGAAGTGAGCCTCTTGATGACGTTTCCTCTTTCTTATCTTGTGTTGTTTCTTCCTTGTCAATTTCTCTCTCTCCCTGTTTGTGATGCTTTTTGACACTTGTTGTGACATTTGTCAACTTCCTTTTTCTGAGCTTTCAACCTTGATCCTAAGCTTTGTGAGTGTCTTGTAGGTGAGTTTTTACCTCTCCCCTATGTTTTTCATCTAGTGTACCTCCTAGAAGCCTTCTAGAGGTCTCCTTATCCATCTCCTGCTTTCAGTTTTCAGTTTCATCAAACCAATCCAAATCTCCCCCTATTATTTCTAGATCTCCCTTGAGAGATCCTGTAGATGCAAGTGGAGATTTTGATTCTTCCACATGACTAACATGTTTCTTGAAGCAAAACCCCTCCTTTTCTTCTTTTCTTGCATCTCCCAGCCTATTTTTCTACCTATTTTTCTGCTTCTGGCCCTGTCCAACCCAGATCTCCCCCGAGCGACCTAGGGTCACCCAAGGGTGACCCTACGGGGAAAAGGGATGACCCTGCCATTTTTGAAACCAAGGAAAAACTCAAGTTTCTCACTTGTTTTTGCTCTATTTTTGCCTATTTTTCTTCCAGTTTGCATGGTTTTTGATCCCTAACATAGAGTTAACTATTTCATGCACCCACACATGCATAATTAGTTCTATTTGATCTCAAACTAACTCTTCAATCAATCTCATGCATTCCCTCACCTCCATTTTCTCTTCAGTGATAAGCTATCTTTGCTTCATCACTCTCCAATCAGCTAATATCACTAAGTAATCAACGTTGTTAACTCCCCAATCATCCTTGTTAACTCATTAATTAAATGAGTTACCTCTTCAATCAATCCCTTTTTCTAAACCTATAAATACACCCCTGCCTCAAGCACAAAGGGAGGCAAATTCATTGTGCACAAAACTCTTGCCAATTTTTCTCTCCAACTTAGCATTCAAATGCTCTTACAGGACAAAGGCACATTTTGCTTTATTTTTTCAACCAAGCAGCATCACGCTGCTTCATTCTATGCTATTATGCTCAATCCAAGCTCTCATTGAGCTCATATAAGCTTCATCAAATCTTCTTTTTGCTTCTTTGTCTTGTTTTGTTGTCAAGAGGATCGCCCACTACCACAAAGGGACTTGAGGCTGCCAATTACAAGGATTGATGAGGATAGTGGAGTCAACAAATCTTCGTTTCTCTCAGGTTCCTTCATTGTTTTTGTTCAATTAATAGTAATTAGAGAATCAAATTTGCTCTTGGGAACAGTAAAACATTGCTTTTTCCTTGATAATTAGGTCTTGCATGTTAGATTAATTACTTTCATATTTCTAGATCTAGATTGTTAGAAGAAGCATTTTCCCTTTTCGTTAAATTAGATTGCATTAAAATCATCAAAAACACAAAAAACATAGGTTAACTTTGCATTAGAAAAGTCATATAGAATTGCATACATATTTCCTTTTCATAGATTAAAAGCACTTTCATTTCCAAAATACTAAAAAAATACCCCAAAAAAAATGTTTTGTAGACCATTTAGTTTGCATGAAAAATTACAAACCCTTGATTCCATCACGAGGTAACCATAGTTAAAATGATCCAATCATGAGGTAAAAACAAAGTCAAACCCTAGGTCAAATAAACCCTAGGTCAAAACCCTAGATCTGGTTAAGGTTAGCAATCACACATTTACCTCCATCCTAATCCATGAATGTGCTTAGGAGTGAGAGGAGAGTGGGTGAGGGCTATCCATGACGAGATCCAAGAGATACATCCAAGACCACAACAAGAAACACTTGTTCTACCACAAGGAGACCCATTTGTCCTCTTGATGTTAGAAGAAACTGGACAACACTAGATACAACAAGAACTTATTCAATGCATACAAGGAGAAGAGGACATCAACAAGAACAATCGCTTACCCACACAGAGATGAAATCTTAGAAATCCAAATAGAAGAAGAGAAACTAGTGACCCGACCTCTGTCGTGTCTCGCCTCCTCTCGACTAGCTAATTCTATGTGAGCGAGAGTGACATGGCAGATCGCCCTGTGGCAAGGAGGGAAAGGGCACGTGTGCATGCCAAAATCTAACCCAACAACCCCAGGAAATTGAAGTCACGATTTTGAGCATACAACACCTCCTATTACTCTCCAATCTGATAAAAATGTAGTACAAATGTCCTTATAAAAGGGGGTTGCCTTCTAGGGCAAGATAATCGACAAAATATTGACTGTCAGATCTGTGACCTAATGACAAATGGACCAGATTCACAATGATAAATATAAATAAAATGAGGTTTCAGGGGCACTGCTCTCAAACCCCCACTAGGGCGTATTGCCCCCAGACCCCCCGCTAGGGGGATGATCCCCTTGGACCCCTCACAGGGAGGAAACCCCCTATGACCCCCCCCATTGCAGATGAATGAGTGTCGTGTACTAGATATAAACATACAGCTGAAATAAGATCACTGCTGGTGAAATCTTTCATCCCTTATGGGTGATTTACAAACAATATTAGGACTAATTAATTACATAGGATTTACAAGGTTGCTGGCACCTTAATCCTAACATTTGAAGCTACAACTTCAAGAAGATGTGATGTCTAAAAAGCTTGTTGATTCAGAGGAGCTGATTGTTGGCTTGAAGAAACAAGTGGAAGAAGCCAAGAGAATACAAGAAGTTAATAAATCTGATTTAAAAGATAAATCAATAGAATGTTTAAAGCTAGAATCAAAAGTGGTATCTTTGAGAAAAGATTTAGAAAAAGCGAAAAATCAGAGTCACATAAGCAAGAAGTTTGAAAAGAGCAACAACATGCTTGGTGAAATGATAAGAAATCAAAGATTTCATAAGACCATGGCTATTTTAGGGTTTGAAGAAGGACTTCATTCTAAATCCAATGATCCTCCTACAAGGAATGAAGAGAAGAAGTAGAAAAAGGAAAATGATGGCTTCATAAAAGTCACAGATCTAAAGGAGAAAAGATACAAAGGTCCCCCTCCTACAAGATATTTAGGCATGATCAAGTTTCCTCAATCTTTTTATGGCTATTGTTATTCATGTAATCAATATGGTCATAGGGATTCTAGTTATAGACTTGTTCCTAGAAGAAGGACTAATTTCATTAGCAAAAATTCTTTTGCACCTCTAGGAGATTTCAGAATAGTTTTTTATAAATGCAACAATTTTGGATATATTGCAAAATTTTGTAGATCAGATTTTGTAAAAACTAACAAACATGAAAGAAAGGAAAATGTTCCTCCTAAGGAAGATGTTGCATCAGAATCTTTGGTAAAGAAGGAGAAGCAAACTAAGAGGGTCTAGAAGAAGAAAGAAGAGTCTCTGATAGTGTAAACCACTTTTCATGCCAAGGGACAGAATCCATGGGTGATTGATAGTGGTTTCTTTAGTCACATGACAAGAGATAAAAGAAAGTTTATTAGCTTGCAAGCATGGAATGGAGGCTCAGTTAAGTTTGGAGACAATTCATTAGCAAAGATCTATGGAAAAGGAACTCTTAGAATTGATAGAAAAGCAAAAACCCACAATGTTTATTATGTAGAAGGGTTAAAACATAATTTGCTTAGTGTAAGTCATATAAGAGACAATGGATACAATCTGATTTTCAATGCAAGAGGATGTGAAATCAGGAAAGCAAGCTCTCGTAAGTTAGTAGCTAAAGCAATCATAATAGAAAACAACATCTACAATCTCAAGGAGGTTCAAGGAAGGAATTGTTTGATGGGACAGGTTGATGAGAGTTAGCTTTGGCACAGAAGATGTGGACATATCAGTTTCGACAATCTTACAAAGATAAGCTCAAAAGGTGTTAGAAATCTTCCTAAAATCAGTAAGCCAACAAACATCATATGCAAGGAGTGCCAACATGGGAAGCAAACAAGGTAAAGTTTTAAAATAAAAGAGTACTCTACATCAAAGATCTTGGAGCTAGTTCATATAGATCTGAGTGGACCAACCAAAACTCAATGACCAAAAGGTGAGAGGTATTTTGTGCTTTTAGTTGATGATTTCTCAAGAATGACATGGGTTACCTTTCTTAAGGATAAATTAGAAGCTTTTGAGATATTCAAGACCTTTAGGTCTATGGTTGAGAAGGAGAGTGGTATGGCAATCAAATGCCTAAGATCAAACACAGGTGGAGAGTTCACTTCCAATTAGTTCATGGAATATTGTGAAAAACATGGCATAAAGAGACAATATTTTGCACCCAGAACTCCATAGTATAATAGTGTAGTGGAAAGAAAAAATAGAACTATTAAGGAAATGGTAAGAACTATTTTGAATGAAGCAAAGTTACCTAACATTTATTGGAAAGATGATGTACATACATCAGTCTATGTTTTAAACAGAGTTCAATTAAGGGTCAATACTAAGAAGACGCCTTATGAGTTATGGAATGGAAAACCAGCTTCTATCAAACATTTCAAAGTGTTTGGTAGCAAATGCTACATCAAAAGGAATGAAGATGGGCTTGGAAGTTTTGATTCTCTTTAAGGTGAAAAATGAAGAGGATTAGATGTTTAAGAGGGTTTCAGTTTTTGTCTTGATCCTCCTTTCACCACTAAACATTCAAGGACTTCTAGTAGAGTAAAGGAACCTACTACAGGCCTTCTGTCACTTGGAACATAGGGGAAGATTGGAATTGTGTGATTTAGTTGTTTAATTAAGCCCAATTATGCTCAAAACCCTAATTACATGAATTCATGAATAAACCGACAAATTTTGGAAAATGATCGCACACAGAGATATCAAATGACAACCAAATATGTACTAGATTTTGAAGTTTAGAAAAAAAAATTTGGCGACTAATAAGCAGGCACCCTAGTCCAGTGCCATAGTTTTTGTCAAGATCTGGAAGCCTTGTCTACAACCTGTTCCTATTGTTCTAGAGATTTTGCTATTGCGGGATCTAAAGGATTAATGAGTGGGTGCCTAAGTCTAGGTCCCTATTTTCTTCTCTAATATGCAATTCTGACAGTCTGCACTACTCTCTTGCAACTACACTTTTTTTGCTTTTGCAACCTGTAACCTGTAATCACAGAAAAATGGGTTGGGGGTTGTGGTGTTTAGAGACTTGCCTCAGTCAAGCCCTGGAGAGACATTCAAGTCTTCCGAACACCATTATCAGATAAAGAGTGCATATCCCTACGGGATAGAGGCAAAATCCAAATGATAAATGATTGAAAACACAATTAATATCACCTTGTAGTGAAGATCTCATGGAAGGAAGATGCTCTTCATGCCATGAGGAGATGGATGCGAAATCTGTAAATACAAACACAAGAACAACACAAATTCTACTATGTAACACAATGAATGCCTTGAATCACCTTAACATAAGCTTGTCAATCAAAATGTCCATCTGATGTCCATCTAGTTTACAAATGAATCAATAATCATGCTTATATATGCAACTACAAACATTCCCACTAAGAATTTTGTAATTCAAACTTACTGTGTCAGCATAGGACCTAAATAATAGTCATAAACCGACACTTTGAAATTGGTCCTAACCTAAAATAGGGCGCAGGTTCCCAAGTCATTCCCCCTATTTTAGGTAGGATTTATGTCAAGTGTACCCCCTAGGTCCCATTTGCCATGAAACTTTAGGGTTTTCTCATCGAGATGTCAAATTAACATGCAAGATGTCCTAAATGCATCCTAACGGAGCTGGGAGCTAAACCTTAAGAAGGAAAAGCCCGCAAAGGGACATTTTTTGACATAACATTTAGCCCCCACTTTAATGTATGTATAAACACAAGGCCAATACATGCATTAAAGCATGGTCAACAAGTACAGCAAACACACCAAGGATGGAGAAGACACGCCAATCACACAAAAGATGGAGATGACAGTTACAGTCATGCAATGAAAATAATGATGATTTTCTTTTGTTTCTTTTTCTCATTTTCATATATATGAAATACAGATGCAAGTACAAGGAAAGTAAACACACCACCCATAATATAGGAGGGACTCATCACCATTGGTCTTTAAACTACATATGGGGCAATAGACATGCAATACAAATCAAGCACACCATATAAATCCCAAAGAATAGGAGGGACTCATCACCACCGGTCTTTAAGACTATGCTTGGGAACAAACATGCAATACACACACTTGGAAGACACAAAGAAAACAAGACAGACAAGTGATGGAGTGTTCCTATTTCTAGGTTCATCACCATCTCAAGCACATTACAAGAACACATCGATGATTGGGATTTGCCACAACAATGGCCGAAGACATGCTTAAGGGTTGAGTTAGTCACAAAACTGCTCCCTGCTTCTATAGAGGGCTTAAGATAAAAAGGATATGCACAATATCTCACCATCGTAGATGACTTAAATGATTGCAATAGATTTCAAACAAATCTCAGAGTGCAGGAGGGACTCATCGCCACCATTCTTTAAGACTGCACCAGAGAACAAACACATTGCTAACATCTAAAACAAATAGCTTACCTTATATATGCCCCCACCTTAAGGTGGTTGATATTAGGTGCTGATATCAAGCACGTTAAGGTAGGAAGAAAACACACAAGGGAACACGAGCTCTTGCAAAGGCTATGCCCCTTGGAGGTGACATGTACTTTACGATCGCCAAATGTTCCTAAAAACACACTCTTGCAAGAAAAGTGTTAGTGTCCATATAATCATGATAAACAATAATGCATATGATCATTCACACAAAGAGCCAAGGTTATACTATGACTTTAGAGATTGAGTATAACCATGGGGCTATACCACAGAAATCTCAAAACCAAGTGTAACCAAGGTGAGATTCAAAGACAAATAAAGTGCACAGAGCAGCAATATTGTTATGGTTTGTAAGTGCGATAAGACAACATCAAGATCACACAGAGTGATTCTACTATCCAAGTGTAAGATAATATATATCAACCCCATCGTCATGTATGGACTTGGTCCATTTTTTTTATTTCTAGCTAAAGGGACACTAGGTCCACATCAGTATAATATGTTTTTTGTCATCCGCCCACTAGATAGAAACACTAGAGCAAGGGAAACAATAAATTGAGAGAGGAGAAACAAGTGACTTAGGGATAGTCACATAGGAGGGTTCCCCCAAGTCACCAACCACAACACTATGTCAATAAGACACAACACACAATAGTGAAAATAAAGAAGCAAGATAAAAGAGTGATGATACAAATAGAAGAATGGTCACAAAAGAGGTGGTCTCCTAGTATCCTTGACCTTATAAGAGAATCAAGGGTCATCCCAAGAGGCTTGAACAACACATAACACATCATAGAGGAAACACAACATGAGAGATAAAAGGGTTTGAAATACTTACCTATAAGGACAACCTCATTAAAGGTTGTTAATGATCAAATCGTCATCATCATCTTCCCACTCTTGAATGTTAGAGGAAAGTGGGACATAAGGTACCATAGCCCAACTCTTATTCTTGTCTTCAAGTTGTCCATTCTTAAGATCTTGGTTTGATTCAATGTTTGGTGAGGTGTTTTCTTGTTGAGTTACAATTCATTGGGCATAAGCTCTCCGTCTCCTCCTCCTTTCTCTTGCTTTTCTATTTCTTTTTGTCTTACCACTTATCTCTGGTAAGATAATGTTTTTCTCTTTTGTGGGTTTTTGTGTTTTAGAGGAAGAAGCACCAGGATCAAATCTCATTTGTTTAGGTGGAATGTTTTGTTGTTGACGAATAACTCCTGATCCTTGTAAGGATGGCAGAGGAGGAACCTCAACATAGGGTCCTTTTCCTTTTGGTCTAGCATTATCTACAAATGCAGGTTGTTCGTGTTTTGTTGTTTCTTGCATAGGACTAGCCACTTGATGTAATAGTTTTGTTTTGTAGTTTCTGTAGCTCAAGAAGTTAAAATTTGTCTGTGGCTCTAGTTCCAATTTAAATCTGTCCCAAAAGTAATCAAGTGTAAAGTGTTGTCTTGTAACCAAAGGTTTATATTTATTTTGAGAAATAGTATGCACTTGTCTATCCAAAGGAAGTTTTACACAATTATAAATTGTTAAAGGGATAGCTTTCATAGCCTTTAACCATGGATGTCCTAATTTTATGCGACAAAGGTCTAAAACGGGGACAACATCAAACAATTGTTCTACAGATTTTTCAAATACAGTAACCAATAAAGATATCTTCCCAGAAGTGTTTACAAATGTTCCCTTATGTGTCTTAATCATCATATTCAAAGGGTCATAAAAGCCTTGCATCAATCCATGTGAATAGAGGAACTCTTATGTGGCTACATTAGTCATGAAATTATGATTAATAAGGGTTCCATCCATAGGATTTCCCATTATTTTCACAATGATATAAAGAGTTCCTTTAGTGTCTCCAATTGTTCTATCATGAGGTGTAAACACAATTTCCAGTTCGGGGACCTTTCTTTTCATGTAAGGCCTAGGAGGGAACCTATTGTTATTGTTGAGATTAAAATCCATGTCCATAGGTTTTCATATAAATGTAAGATCAGATTTTAAAGGTTTTTCAAAAGTTATGCAAAAGTCAAGTGCAAAACTATGTGTAAAAATGACCTAAATGCTTGATTTTTCAACCTTTTTCAATGCAAATAAGTGAAAGAAAAGGTGTTGTAAGGAAATTGATTAGATGAATACAATAATATGTCTAATATCAATCCAATAAAGCAATAATATCCTTCACAACACACTTTTGAAGCAAACCTAGGATGATGACAAGTTAAAACCTAGTGAAAATACACTAAAATATGTAATTTTTCACAACTTTTCAATGCAAAGACCCAATAAAAGGAGTTTTGTAAATAATTTTAGGATATGAAAAATATTATATCAGTAATATTAGTCACCTAAATCCATAAAATCTGTCACGACATGCTTGGAATGCAAATCTAGGTCAAACCCTAGTTAAAATATAGCCAAGATATGCAATTTTTCAACAAATTTTCAATGTAAGGGCCCAATAAAAAGGTGTTGTAAGGAATTTTAGGAGGGGAAGAATATAATAATCCTAATAACATCCAATTAGTGCATAAAAATTATTTACAACACACCTATGATGCACATCTAGAGAGACGATAAGGCCAAAATCTAGTGAAAAAGCAAGGTTTTTAAACCCTAGGCACGAAATTTTGCAAGCAAACCACTATGATGCAATAATATAGTTATAAATAAATCCTAATGAGTGTTTTAAAATGGTAGTAAAATATGAAACAATATTTTGACTACAAACCATAGCTAATGCAAAACTAGGCTATATGAAAAAAATACACAATTTCAAGCAATTTTCAACAATTTAAACATGAAAATTTAATCTAAATGAATGATGAATGATGAATTTCTGTATTTTAAATCAGATCTGATGATAATGACAGAAATTTATTGAAATTAAATGCCAATTAATCTAAATTATTTGAAGATTCAAACTAAAGATGCCAATTTTTTGAAATTTTTCAAAATTTTCAATTTTTATGTAATTTTTGAAATGCAATAACATGAAAAATTAATTAAATGAATGTAAATCTGAAGTAAAACACTCAACAAGGTGCAAAATTCCTTAAAAACATGGTTCACCAAAATGTTTAAGGTGAAAAATGAAGAGGATTAGATGTTTAAGAGGGTTTAGGTTTTTGTCTTGATCCTCCTTTCACCACTAAACATTCAAGGACTTCCAGCCGAGTAAAAGAACCTACTATAGGCCTTCTATCACTTGGAACATAGGGGAAGATTTGAATTGTGTGATTTAGTTGTTCAATTAAGCCCAATTATGCTCAAAACCCTAATTACATGAATTTGTGAACAAATAGACAAATTACGAAAAATGATCGCACATAGAGATATCAAATGACAACCAAATGCATACTAGATTTTGAAGTTTAGAAAATAGAAAAGTCAAGGACTAATGAGTGGGCTCCCTAGTCTAGTGCCATAGATTTTGTCAAGATCTGGAAGCCTTGTCTGCAACTTGTTCCTGCTATTCGAAATATTTTCCTGTTGCGAGACCTGGACTAATGAGCAAGTGCTTGAGTCCAGGTCCCTATTTTCTTCTCTGATCTACAATTTTGACAATCTAAACTACTCTCTTGTAACTCCATTTTTTCTAATTTCACAACCTGTAACCTGTAATCATGAAAAAATAGGTTGGGGTTGTGGTGTTTAGAGGCTTGCCTCAGTCAATCCCTAGAGAGACATTCTAGTCTTCCAAACACCGTTGTTACATAAAGAATGTGTATCCCTGAGGGATAGAGGCAAAATCCAAATGATAAATGATTGAAAACACAATTGATATCACCTTGTAGTGAAGATCCCATGGAAGGAAGATGCTCTTCATGCCATGAGGAGATGGATGCCAAATATGCTTTTACAAACACAAGAACAACACAAATTCTTCTTTGCAACACAATGAATGCCTTGAATCACCTTAACATAAGCTTGTCAATCAAAATGTCCATCTGATGTCCATCTAGTTTACAAAACTACAAACATTCTTGCTAAGAATTTTGTAATTTAAACTTACCGTGTCAGCATAGGACCTAAATAACGATCATAAACTGACACTTTGAAATTAGTCCTGACCTAAAATAGAGCAGGACTAGGATGCGGGTGTTAGGAATTACATGTAGAAGATATCGATTAAATGCAAATAAATATTAAATAGAGGAATGAAAAATACACAGAAATAATAACAATGAGAGACAATTTTTAATGTGGTTCACCCAAACTCGGGCTACATCCACCAACAAAGTGTCCAATATTCTTATCCAGCAAATCAAACTGATTACAACTAGCAATCCTTGCAACTCAATACTGCTACAAATTCTACAATACAATCTCAATGGAAACCCTAACCCTTAGCTTCTTTTATCAAGCCTTATGTCGGTTACAAAATAGGGTTTTTTTATGTTGGCCAAATAGAAACCACACTAATAAAAGTGGGGAAAATTTAACCTCTGAGTCTGATTAGGCTCCATATAACAACAATCTCCCACTTGGAGACTGATCAGACTCCACACCATATCATCTCCCACTTGGAGACTAATCATAACACCACTAACCATGTAGCTCCCACTAGAAATAAGCACCCTAGACCCTATTGTTCTGATTTTTTTGTTTTTAGTCTTGAAGACCAACCGAAGCTAAAGAGGAGCTTATCTTCTCCTTTGTCACTGCCTTTGTAAACATATCCATTGGATTTGCATCTATATGTATCTTTTCTAGCCTTAACTATCCATCATCCAATACCGACCAGATGAAGTGATACCTTAGCTATATGTGTTTGGTCTTTGAATGTAAGGAAAAATTCTTTGCAAGATGTATGGCACTCTAGCTATCTGTAGACAAATAATTTTTAGCCTGTTGTTTTCCCAATTCTTCCATGAAATATTGCAGCCATATCATCTCCTTGCTTGCCTTTGTTGCAGCTACATAATCTACCTCCCTGGTGGATAAAGCAACCACCTTTTGCAACCATGAGATCCAACTCACTGTTGTCCCACCTATAGTAAAGACAGCCTATAGTACTCCGCTTGGTATCAATATCCCCTGCCAAATCTAAGTCTGCATAACCTGCTAAATCAATATTAGAGCCCCCAAAACATAAGTGTTTATTAGATGTACCTCTCAAATATCTAAGAATCCATTTTACCACATTCCAATGCTCATATCTAGGATTACTCATATACTTGCTTATGACTCCTACAACATGTGCAATATCTGGTCTCATGCATACCATGGCGTACATTAATCATCCTACAACTGAAGCATATGGTACCTTAGACATTTTTCCTTCCTCTTCTTGTGTCTTTGAACACATCTCCTTAGTCAATTTCAAATGACTAGGCAAAGGTGTGCTGACAACTTTTGCATTCTCCATATAGAATCTCCACAACACCTTTTCAACATAATCAACCTAAGATAGAGTCAATTGTTTGTTCTTCCTATCTCTGCAAATTTTCATACCAAGGATTTGTTTTGCTAGCCCCCAAATCCTTCATAGCAAATGATTGTGCTAACTACTATTTTAACTCTCTTATGTGATCCATGTTAGACCCTACTACAAGCATGTCATCAACATATAAACATAAAATAATGTAGATGTCATTATCCAACCTCTTAAAATAAACACAATTGTCAGAATTACACCGGCTGTAGCCTTGCTCATCCATAAAACTATCAAATTTTAAATACCATTGTCGAGGCACTTGTTTCAAACCATATAAACTCTTCTTCAATCTGCACACTAGTTTCTCCTTACCTTTGACCTCAAATCCTTGGGGTTGTTCCATATATATCTCCTCCTTCAAATCACCATGGAGAAAGGTAGTTTTCACATCTAGTTGTTCCAAATGCAAATCTTCAATAGCCACAATACTTAAAACAGTACAAATAGAAGTCATCTTAACAAACTGAGAAAAAATCTTAGCAAAATCAATGCCCTTTTTCTGTGCAAATCCTTTTACAACTAACTTGGCTTTAAATCTTTTCTTAACTTCATCTTCCTCTTTCAGCCTATAAACCCATTTGTTTGGTAAATCCTTTTTACCTGTAGGCAACTTACATAATTCCCAAGTCTAATTTTTTAGCAAGGAGTGCATTTCATCTTTCATTGCAAGCTCCCACTGAACCTTTGTATCCACTTGCATAGCTTCATCATACCCTTCTAGTTCAAGAGCATCTGTTAACAAAATAGAGTACAAAGAAGGAGAAAACCTTTCAGGAGGTTTACTTAGCCTTGTTGACCATCTAACATTCACTAGAGTTTGTGGTCTTTCTTGTTGTTGTTGTGGAGCATGAGGAACCACTGGAACATCACTATTTAGAGTATCATCTAGCACCACATAATCCTTTTCTTTCTTCTCATGCTGCTACAACTAATCTTTGTACATCACCTTCTCATTGAATACAACATCCCTGCTTCTCACAATTTTTTAGATTTTCAACATCCCAAAGCCTATGACCAAATTCATCAATGTCATAGCCAACGAAGATACACTTTTTTGATTTTGCATCCAGTTTGGTTCTATTTTTAGAATCTATATGTGTAAATGCTTCACATCCGAAGGTTTTGAGAAAAGAATAACTCACCTTCTTACCTGTCCATGCTTCCTCTGGAATACCACAGCCCAAAGGAACTGAAGGACCTTTATTAATTAAATATATAATGGTATTGACAATCTCTATTCTCATGTTTAAAGGCAGACCATCATGCAATCTCATGCTCCTTGCATGCTCCATTATTGTCCTATTCATGTGCTCCGCCACTCCATTTTCTTATGGAGTCCCTCGAACCACTTTCTACCTATGAATTCCATTAATGGAACAATAATTCTCAAATTCTTTGCTGCAATACTCACCACCATTATCAGATATGAGACATTTTAATCTTTTACCCATCTCATTCTCAACCAAGCTTCTCCATTTCTTAAATGTTTCAAATACATTAGATTTTTGCCTAAGGAAATAAATCCAAACCTTCCTAGTTGCATCATCTATGAATGCAACATAATATCGAGAGACACCGAGAGAAGATTCCTGAGCTATTCCCCATACATCTGTATGCACAAGCTCCAACTTTTCATCTTTCTTTTGCTTCCCATCCTTGAGAAAACTAACTCTCTTTTGTTTGCCATACACACAACTTTGACAAAAATCTATATTAATGCATTTCAGACCTAGTAAAACTTTCTTAGAATGAAGTACCTTCATACCTTTTTCACTCATATGCCCAAGTCTATTATGCCACAGTGTTGTCTCATAACCTATAGCAATTGTTTCAGTCTCTTCCTATGAACCCACAACAACTGTTCCTAAACCTATTTGGTTTTTCTCTGTAACAACTAAAGTAGAAGGAATAGTATGACCTGTACAAAAATATAAGATGCCTACTTCCACACCTTTTGTTACTATTAAGGGACCTCTTGAAACCTTCTAATTTTTATCACCGAAAGTAACTATGCAACCTTCATCAGCTAGCTGCCCTACTGAAATTAAATTCCTACTTAGCCTTGGAATGTACCTTACCTCTTATAGTAGCCAATGATTTCTATTCTGCAACTTAATCTTGATTCTTTCCTTTCCAACAATCTAACAAGGTTTGTTATCTCCCAAATAAACCAACCCAAAATCCCCTTGGACATAATCAAGAAAATAACTTCTATGTGGCATAGCATGAAATGAGGCCCCTAAACCTAAAATCCATGAATCATCGGCATTATCTAGGGAAAGAATCAAAGCATCGTCTTTAGATTTAATACTTACCACATTTGCCTCCTTATCGCCTTCTTGTTTGTCTCCTTTATTCTTCTGAGACCAACAATATTTCTTCAGATGACCTAGTTTCCCATAGTACCAGCAATCCTTTTGTCCCCTGGATTGGGACCTCTTGTCCTTTGACTTTCCTCATGACTTCCCATGACCTCCAAAACCTTTTCCTCTCTCCTTTGATCTATCCCTACTTTCTGCATTCAAAACACTACCTGATGTGGACCCTCCTAAGCTTTTCCATTGCATTTCCTCTCTAAGGATAACACCAACAACATCATCCAATTTTAAAGTATTTGAACCAAAGATAGAGTTACTTACAACCATTACCAAGCTATTCCAACTTTATGGCAAAGAACATAAAACCAAGAGAGGCCTCACCTCTTCATCAAATTTCACTTTTACAGAAGTTAACTGATTGGTAATCGTATTAAACTCATTTAAATGATATGTCACAGATCCACCTTCAATCATTTTCAAATTAAACAAACGGTTCATGAGAAATACCTTATTTGAGGCTAAGGGTTTTTTATACAATTTAGCCAATGCTTTCATTAGTTCATCTATTGTCTTTACTTCTATTATATTGAATGCCACAGATGGTGCCAAGCACAACTAAATGGTTCCTAGTGCCTTTCTGTCTAGAAGGTTCTAACCCTCATCAGTCATTGCTACCGATTTCTTGGCTATTCCTTCCAACGGCCTCCATAAATCCTTCTGATAGAGATATTCCTCCATCTACATCTTCCATAATTGATAGTTTTGGCCATTGAATTTATCTACCTTCAATTTACTCTCATCCACCATTGCTTCCATTCAACCATGAGACTCCCACTCAACCGTGAGACCTTCCTACAAATGATAATCAAACACAACCCACTCTGATACCACTTGTTAGGAATTGTATTTAGAAGATATCAATTAAATGCAAATAAAGATTAAACAGAGGAATAAAAAATACACATAAATAATAACAACGACAAATAATTTTTAACATGGTTCACCCAAACTTGGGCTACATCTACCAACAAAGAGTCTAATATTATTATCCAGCAAATCAAACCGATTACAACCATCAATCCTTGTAACTCAATACCCCTGCAAATGTATAATAGAATCTCAATGGAAACCCTAACCCTTAGCCACTTTTATCAAGCCTTATGTCAGTTACAAAATAGGGTTGTTTATGTCAGCCAAATAAAAACTACATTGATAAAAGTGGGGAAAATTTAACCTTTGAGTCTGATTAGGCTCCATAAAACAACAACGAGTGCCCATGTCCTCCCCCCTATTTCAGGCAGGATTTATGTCACGTGTACCCCCTAGGTCCTATTTTCCATTAAAATTTAAGGTTTTCTCATTGAGATGTCAAATTAACATGCAAGATGTCCTAAATGCATCCTAAAGGACCCGGGAGCTAAACCTTAAGAGGGAAAAGCCCCCAAGGGGACATTTTCTAATGTAACAGATTCAAGGTGTGATGAAGGTATTTTCCTTGGTTACTCGGGTAGCTCCAAAGCATACAAATTCTACAACAAGCACCTACACAAAATGGTTGAGAGCACTCATGTGAGGGTCGATGAGGAACAACCAATTTCAAAATAGGGCAAAGATGGTTGCCTAGATGAAACATTTGAAAGAGAAAAGGAAGAAAATGAATGAACCATTATAGAGGAGGAAGTAGAAATAGCATCTGGCAGTGAACTTGAGAACACAGCAGAAGATGCGGTGGCTGTAGTAGATAGCATGCCTGCAAACGAACCCGCCAAGTATGTGCAATGAAATCATCCTCAGTAGTAGATAATCAAAGACAAGTATAAAGGCATTAAAACAAGGAGTTTAGCAAGGGAAAATGAACAATCAAACTCTTCATTGATGTCAAAGATTGAACCTAAGAGATTCACTAATGCCAGTAAAGATGAAGGTTGGATCAATGCAATGGAAGAGGAACTCAATCAAATTGAGAAGAACTAGACTTGGGAGTTGGTTCCAAGACCAATAGATAAGAATGTAATAGGCACAAAATGGGCTTTCCAAAACAAGCTGAATGAAGATGGAGAGATTATGAGAAACAAGGAACATTTAGTGTGCAAAGGGTATGCACAAGTTGAAGGAATCAATTTTGAAGAAATATTTGCACCAGTGGCAAGGTTAGAAGCCATTCGAATATTTTTGGCATTCTCTATTTACAAAATTTTTAAAGTTTATCAAATGGATGTCAAGTCTACATTTCTAAATGGGAGCCTTAGTGAAGAGGTTTACATTAAGCAACCTAAAGGTTTTCATCTTTCAGAGAGAGAAGACTATGTGTGCAAGTTGAAAAAGGCATTATATGGACTGAAATAGGCCCCTAGAGCTTGGTATTCTAAGCTGAATGGTTATCTCCAGTAGCAGGGATTTAGAAAAGGGTGTGCAGATAGAAATTTGTATTATAAATAAGAAGGTAAGAACATGTTAATTATTGTATATGTTGATGACATTATTTTTTGTGGTAGTAATGACAAGATGTGCAAGGAATTTTCTGAGCTAATGCAAAAAGAGTTTGAAATGTCCATGGTTGGAGAACTCTCATTCTTTCTTGGGTTACAAGTTTCATAATTGGATAAAGGTATATTCATAACACAAACCAAGTATGCTAAGGAAATGCTTACAAGGTTTAAGATGGAATATTATAAGCCTGTAAGTACCCCTATGATGATAGGATGCAAATTGAGCAAGAATGATGAATCACTCTATTCAAATCAATCAATGTATAGATCTATGATAGGTAGCTGGTTGTACCTAACTACATCTAGACCTAATATCATGCAAGTAGTATGCATGGTGGCTAGATTCCAAGCTGCTCCTAAGGAATCAAATGTACAAGAAACAAAGAGGATCTTTATATACTTAAAAGGTACTGTGGATTATGGATTATGGTATCCAAGGAGTAATTGTTGGCAAGAGACACTACTGTAGTATGTTGTCATTGATGGAACCAAGGTCTAACTAATGACAACTAGATGCAATTAATGGTAATGAGGTCCAAATAGGTCAGACAAGGAATAAGAGAGTTAGTCTAGAGGAAGACACTTAGAAAATTGGCTAAGTATGGGAAGAACAGGACAAGATAGCACAAAGACATGGCCCGCATTCCTCTACCATTGAATGGATCTAGCTATGGTTTGAGTATGTTGTAGATGCTTATAATGCCTACCTAAATCTAGATATTTAGTTCCTGAAGTTATCTAGAGCATCAGATTCAAGTTCATCATTACCGGCTAACAGTTTGACAGTGCATTCTTAGTGACAGAGAGAAAGTTCAGAGGTTCGCACTTTGTCAAGATTGAACATCAGGTCATATGGTTCTAAATCTATACTAAGGGATGTAAGATCAATCATTTTTGGATCCTTGTGTGGTTTGCATTGGGAGTTGTACATGATAGTTGTGGAGAATACAATGTTCTTAATGAACTGGCTAATAGTAGAAGGTAGATTGCCTTACGGATCAAAGATATGTTTTGGATCAATGTCTTAAGTGGTTAAATGTTTTGTATGAACCTATATGAACATGCTTGTGCAAGGATTTGGGTCTGCATAACATATAGTGCATTGGATTGAGCCAACATGCTACATCTTTCAATGTACACATTTCATATTTTGGATGCCAACTTGATTATGGATCAAATCATCATGCGGATATATAAGAGCAATAAATTTTGATTGAGGCAAAAAAAGATATGGGTGTGATTGATATGAGCATGAGAATAGCATAGTAGAGATAGAAGATCAGTGATGATAAAGACTCGGGATTTAGTATTCAATTGCTAAATGATTGCACACTAGCAAACTGATAGATTCTTTTGGATTATTCATATTTGTTATATAATTTCACTTGTACTTGGTAGTGAGCCATCTTCATTAAGGCAGTGAGCCTGGCAGTGAGCAACCATTAGGGTTTAATAGCCCTCATTATGATCTTTCTAGGTTTAGGGTTGAGGCAGTGAGCCTGCTAAACCTAGTTGTACTTCATGGTAGTGAGCCAACATGTTCTAGGCCCATGGAGTGCCCAAGCCTGAACATCACCATTTGTAAAAGATTGCAATATATATTGAGAGCTAATCCTCTCCATGGTTTTTCTGTTTCTTGGATTTTCCATATAAAAATCTAGTGTCTATGTGTCATGTTTATGTGGTTTGTATTTCTGTGGTCAAATCCTGGTCCCTTGGAAGAAGCTTAATAGCTTGAGGGTGATCATGGCAGGAAGAAAGAAAGAATATTATGAAGAAGGATCATTGGTTGATTAGTTGAAAGTAGCTCATGAAGATCTTGACAGAGTTGAAGATGAAAATAGGGAATTGAAAGCAGTTGTTGAGGAATTGAATCATGTAAAAGGGATCAATGAAAAACTTGCTTTGGGTGTTGAGGATAAGACTAGGATTGAAGATTATCTGAATAAGGATGTGAAAGATAGGGAAGATGAATGTGACAAGCTAAGAAGAGAGATATCAAAATTGAAGCATGAAGCTAAGGAATGTGACAAAATAAGAAAAGAAATGACACAATTAAAGAGTGTTGTTGAAGAAGCTAAGAAGATTAAGGAAGATCATCAGTTGAGGACTGCAAATCTAAATAAGATAAATGAAAGTCAGAAAGTATCCATTAACAATCATGGACTGGGATTTGAGAAAGGTGAAAGCTCAAATACATGGAAGAAGAACTCCCATAGGAATCAGATCCAAAATCAGAGGAGAAGGCCAAGAAGACCTCCAGTAAGGCAACCAAATGCACAAAGGTACCCATCATTTAATGGTAATTGTCTCAAATTCAATAAATTTGGTCATAGGGCTAATCAGTGCAGGAGTAGAGTGATCCAAAATGCTAAAACATTCTTTGGTCAGTACCTCAATTGTAATAAGATTGGTCATGTAGTAAGTGAGTGTAGAAGTAAGATGAATCAGAATGTTATTCAGTGTTTTAAGTGCAATAAAGTTGGTCATATGGCAAGAGAATGTAGGAGTGTGATAAGGAACAATAGGAATATCAATTCATTCAATGGAAATTGCTTTGCATGCAATAGATTTGGGCACATGGTTAACCAATGCAAGTTAAGGATGAATCAATCAAATGGAAGGAATGTTGTATGCTACAGTTGCAAAAAGATTAGGCATATTTCAACATTTTGTAGAAGCAAGAATGTGGAAAGGAGTTATTCTGCAAAAAAGAGAAAAATAGAGGAAAGAGAGGATAAGGGAAAGAAAATTAATGTTCCAGATCAGATGAAGAAGGAAATGGATAAGATATGGGTCAAGAAGAGTGATACTAAGGTTAAGAATGGATCCACACTGGATTCCGGTGTAGATATTTCCTCAGGGAAGTAAAAAGAGAGCTTTGGCTCAAGGGGAGCAATCATGAAAATCATAATCCCCCAACCAAAATGTTGGTGTTAGGATCTAGCACTAAGATATGTGATAGATGATGTTAATACAGACCTTTTGGAGAAGATTGTAGTGGAAAATGATCTAATGTAGAGATTTGCAAAGTGATCTTCTAGTTATTGTGATACACAAAGAAAAGTTACAATAGCTTCTTAAGAAGTGCTTTAATGGCAATTAGATTTTGTTGTTAGAGGAGTATATACAAGTGGAAATTGATTTCAAATTCACTCTGCATTCGAGATTTCCAGCAACCAGAGCATCCACAGGATTAAAGAGCAAATTCAAGGCTTTCATCAACATTCAAATAGTAGCAAAGGAGCCCTAATTCGATTGTAAAAGGTATTTATCATCAGAACCCTACTGTGAAGAATTGTTAAGTGATTTTGCACGATGGCAACAATGAATACACCTCAAGTTGTCCAAATCACTAAGTGCCGAAGGCTTAAATTTAAGAAGCATCTAGCCAAATCTATGGACACTGATCCTCAAGGAGCATCTTCTAAAATTCTGTATGGTGTAATGCATTGTGAAGATGTTAGGGCATACATACATAGTAAATTAAAAGAACATTCTATCTACAATCTCAAGGAATTGTTTGTGAAACATCTAAATGATGATCAATATGAGTTGAAGCCTTAGTACAAATCCCTAAAACCAAGAAGCTTATTCAATTCATGGATTTTCCAACATTCGATGTGGATGACTAGGTTAGATTTGTGTTGAGCTATATACACAGGGAATTCATGTGACTAGGGTTTGGAAACCCTTTTAAGATAATAAAGGAGGCCATCAAGGCTGTTATAGGTTTATGTCCATCCGGACCTACACCTACTCTAAAGATAGTAACATATGATGTGGTTACAACTGCAACTAATTCTCAATATGACAAGAGATTAATGACAGTAGAGGATATTGTGGAGCATGATGTCAAGTTTGCCACCATGGTACTGGCACTACATGTTTACTATGGTAACTGGGAAAACTTAGTTGCAGGAGCTACAATCTATAATGTCTACCTTATGGTCAAGAAAGATGCAGAGTTTGACCTATGTGAGCTTCTCTGAAGGCAATTGATGGACAATTTGGAAAGTACAAAGAAGAACAAGCATGAGTTCTAGTATGGAAGACTTATCATCTGTCTATTCTTTTATTTCATACAAGAATTGTCTGGTGTAGGAAAGGTATTTTAGACAAATGACAAACCTGCTGCTAAACAAATTAGAAATGGAATAAGCAACATAAAAGACAGTGATACACATAACACTTCTATATGGGGTTTCTTTAAGAATTTTCAGGATAAGATGCATAATTATGAGAAAACCATATGCTTTATTGTGAGCAAAGATAAATGTTTTATGGAGGCTGTAGAGCCCAGAGAAATCTAGATCATGGGAATGGGATATGAAGTAGATGAAAAAGTTTTGGACATAATGGCCCAACATCTATTAATCTCTCCTGTTGATGAAAAAGAGAAAAGATTTGGTACATATGAAGAGGCATCAACAAGAATCCTTCTTGAATTGACTAAGGCATCAAAGATGAAGAGAGTGGATAAGGTAGTAGATGAGATGCTTAGGAGTCAAGGATGGACTGATAAGCAAATTGCAAAGGCCAGGGTTGAGGCAAAGGTTAGAGAGCAAGTAGTAGAAGCAACAAAGGCATAGACCAGTGGTTCGGAGCAAGATCCATAAGTACAGGAAATTAGCAAACAACCCCAATACAAATGGTTCTAATCTAAAGCCAGCACAGATCAACAACATGAAACTAGTCAGAATCCTCTAGAGCAGAGGAAGACAGATCAAGTGTTAATTTTGACAAGAGATACTGCAATTACAGACTCTGCTAAGAATATTTTGAGTTTGCAGCTAGGGAGCACCAGTACTAACACATACGGTCTTTCATTAGGCTTCATTGATTTTACCACAATGTCACCTATTGAAATGATTAAGTTTGGAGCACTAGTGTCTATAAAAGGTTAGGAGAAAATTTTGAAGACACATGAAGAAGATAGTGAATTGATAGCTGCAGCATATGGAGCTTTGGAGAAGCTAATGCCAACATATGTGAAGGATGCTACTCTCTCTACAAATGAAAATTTGAGAGGTATGATACAATCTTTACAGACTCATTTTGAATCTTTTGAGAAGTTTGCTGAAGTAAAAGTTAGAAGAGAATTTGAGAAAAAGAGACTAAGTGAACTTTGTACAAAGCTAGAGCAAGATAAAATAGAGGAATGTGCAAAAGATGCAGTAGAGCTATACAAATTTTGTTTATCATGACCTGAGCTAACAAAGGACTTCGAGGAAAAGATAAAATCACTTGAGGACCACTGGTTAATGAATCCAAGAATTTTGATCTAACAAAAGTATCCATTAATAACATAGAGATACAGATTGTAAATAATCATAACAACATTAGATCTCTGATGATAAAGAAAGATGGAATTAAAGGCAGATTATATCAATTGAGATATTTGTTGTGCCCAAAAATTGATAACCTAACTGGCCTTGCTGAGGAGGTAGTGAAATTAAGGAACTCCATTATTACACCTTCTGTTCTGAAGCAAGCAAAAGACTCAGTTTTTGTAGTAAATGGGTATACACAAATTTCAAACAATGCTGAAATAAGGTGGTTTGGTGAAGTAGCTCAGTTGAGAGTAGTTTTCAATGATGTCCTCTCTCTTCTGCCACTGAGGTAACAAGGTGATCTAGATACTATATTCTTTCATTCTTTGTTGCAATTTTGTTACTTGTACATACATATCTTTGCCATTGATGTCAAAGGGGGAGGAGAAGATAGTGAAAAATCATGTAAATAAAGTGTACATAGTCATGGGGAGTATTGCAGATAGGGGGAGCAACATTTTTCTATAAGTGTTACCATTAATGTCAAAGGGGGAGATTTTTGGTAAGAGACACTGATGTAGTATGTTGTCATTGATGGCAACAAGGTCTAACTAATGACAACTAGATGCAATTGATGGTAACAAAGTCCAAATAGGTTAGACAAGGAATAAGAGAGTTAGTCCAGAGGAAGACACTTAGAAAATTGGCTAAGTATGGGAAGAATAGGATAGGATAGCACAGAGACATGACGTACATTCCTCCACCATTGAATGGATCCAACTATAGTTTGAGTATGTTGTAGATTCTTATAATGCCTACCTAAATCTAGAGATTTAGTTCCTGAAGTTATCGAGAGCATCAAATTCAAGTTCATCATTACCGGCTAATAGTTTGACAGTGCATTCTTAGTGACAGAGAGAAAGTTCAGATGTTTGCACTTTGTTAGGATTGAACATCAGGTCATATGGTTCTGAATGTATGCTAAGGGATGTAAGATCAATCATTTTTGGATCCTCGTGTGGTCTGCATTGGGAGTTATGCATGATAGTTGTGGAGAATACAATGTTCTTAATGAACTGGCCGACAATAGAAGGTAGATTACCTTACGAATTAAAGATATGTTTTGGATCAATGTCTTAAGTGGTTAAATGTTTTGTATGAACCTATATGAACATGCTTGTGCAAGGATTTGGGTCTGCATAACATATAGTGCATTGGATTGAGCCAACAAGCTACATCTTTCAATGCACACGTTTCATATTTTGGATGTTGACTTGATTATGGATCAAATCATGATGTGGATATATAAGAGTGATGAATTTTGATTGAGGCAAAAAAAAAAAGATGTGGGTGTGATTGATGCGAGCATGAGAATAGAAGAGCAGAGATAGAAGATCAATGATGATGAAGACTCAGGATTCAATATTCAGTTGTTAAATGACTACACCCTGGCATACTGATAGATACTTTTACAGTATTCATATTTGTTATATAATTTCACTTGTACTTGGAAGTGAGCCATCTTCATTGAGACAATGAGCCTGGCAGTGAGTAACCATTAGGGTTTAATAGCCCTCATTGTAATCTTTTTAGGTTTAGGGTTGAGGCAGTGAGCCTGCTAGACCTAGTTGTACTTCATGGCAGTGAGCCAACATGTTCTAGGCCCGTGGAGTGACCAAGCCTAAACATCACCATTTGTAAAAGATTGCAATATATATTGAGAGCTAATCCTCTCTATGGTTTTTCCCTTTCTTGGGTTTTCCACGTAAAAATCAGGTGTCTATGAGTCATGTTTATGTGGCTTGTATTTCTGTGGTTACTTTGCTTTCTGATTATTAAAGTTGGTATTTGGTTTAGTTGTTTAAATTTTAGAATACTGATTCACCCCCCTCTCAGTATTCATCAGTAATGACTTCACGTTGACAGCATATGTAGATGCTAATTGGACAAGAAGTTTAGATGATAGAAGAAGCACAAGTGGTGGTGCTTTCATTCTTGATGACAGGTTAGTATCATGGCTTAGCAAGAAGCAAGATTCAGTCACATTATCCACTATTGAAGCAAAGTATGTAGTTGTTGTTTCATGTTGTACACAAGTCCTAGGTACAGATGAAGTAGACATTAAAGGACATAAAGATAGAGTTTGATGATCCTATTCCTATTCTTTGTGATAACTCAAGTGCAATTAGTATCTCACAGAATCCTATAATGCACCCAAGAACCAAGCATATATCGATCAAATATCATTTCTTGAGAGAAAAGATTGTAAATCAGGAAGTTAGAATGGAGTATGTTCCTACTCAGGAGAAAGTTGTAGTCATTTTTACAAAGGCACTTCCCAAGGATACTTTTGAAAATCTCATAATGAAGCTAGGAGTTATGGCTCCTCTCTCTTTCAAGTAGAAGTGCAAGTGTGATATATGTCCAGGGAAAGCTGTAAAAGACACATTATTCATTCTTGGTTGGACAGTGACTACCTCTCAGGGGGAGCAGGTGGATAGAAGGAAGAGGTTGATTACCTCCCTTTGCCAATGATGTCAAAGGGGAGAGTGAGTGTAAGGGGGAGAGTTAGAGTCAAGGGGAGTGTTAGAGGAGAAGAGAAAAATGCAGATGCAGAAAATAGAGATTAGAACAATGTTGTTGCAAACAAAAGAACAACACCAAAAATAGATTTTGCATAAGTGTTGCCATCAATGACAAATGGGGAGATTATTGATATAAATGTCATTGATGTCAAAGGGTGTCAAAGGGCTACTGTGTTGTATCGTCAAAATGATGATTTCATGTTGTTATAGAGCTTCAAATTTGGTGAAGTTCTAATGAAATTTGGATAAGTTATGGGTAGAGTTGGAGATCAAAGTTTCAGTCTTCGCCCTTCATGTAGTGAAGATTGAAAGCAAAGAAGCCCACCAAAGGAAATCTCAAAAAAGACTAAGGAAAATAGAGTTTAGAGTTTCAGGCTTACCCGCTCACCAAGTGAGGAAGTTGGAAGGGCCTAGATGAAAGGTCCAACAAGCAAAAGTCTGACCAAGTGTAAATGAGCGGAGTTTCAGAGTTCGGCATTTTAGTTTTTCATCTTTGAAGTGTTGAAAGAAAAAAAGGTAAGTATCAACATATCAGATTTTCAGAGTTTTGGCTTATCGGCGTTGAAGGAAGGAAGACTCAGAGAGAAAAGTCTAACTAAGGTCAAAAGGGTTAGAGTTTAGAGTTTGGAGGCTCATCTTGCAACATTCCAAGGCAGAAGGTGAAGGAGATAAAGTCCGCTAATTTATAAAGGAAGGAAAATAGGAAGAAGCCTGCAAGTCTGATGCCCAAAAATTTGAGAAGAAAGTAAGGATGAAAGGATGAAAGCCCGACCACCGACGCTCGATGAACAAAGGAAGGCATCGGGCTAGAAGCCTGAAGCTCAAAAGTCTGATAGATCAATTTTTTAGTGAAATAAGATGGTTTCAAGGCAATTTTTGTGGCACGCTCATTTATGAAGATTGTTAGACAACTGATAATAGAATTAAACACATGATAAAAGCCTCATGCAAATTAGAGGTGGAATCAGTTGAAGTTCAGTTAGACTGTTGTTCCAATTCTGATCGTGAGCAATGAGCACACAACTAAAGTTTGTTTAAATGTTTCAAACTGAAAGTAGATCGAGCTATTGAGAAATCATTTTTCCTCTCATGCACAAATTGTTTTAATTTTATATATGTAAAGAGTTGTGTGTATAGTGTAGGAAGTGAAAAACAAAGGGTAGTCTGTATGAGAGAATGTATGTGATGTTACAGAGTGCAGAGTGAAATAGAGAAGGTAGAGAGTTTATGAGTTGAGAGTTTAAATTGAAGATGTGCATCTTAGGTTAATGAAGAACCAATAATTTGCATACTAGTTAATGTAATTTCAAAGGTTGGTGCCTTTGATGGTCTGAGTTGGTGCTTAGAATAGGGGATTGTAGTCTCCTTAGGATTCATGGTTTAAAATAAGGGATTTGGTGATTCCATAGAGTGGGTGCTCTTAAAATTGTAATCAAAGGATTCATTTGTGAGGTTGGATTAGGATAGTAGATCCTAGCAACATTTGTTCTCACCATGGTTTTTCCCACATTGGCTTTTCCATGTAAATCTACTGTTCATGTGTGTGTGTTGTCTCATTGTTGATGCTTGAGTGTTTGAGTTTTAAGTTTTGATTGTCTACTTATTCACCCCCCCTCTCAATAGATTAATTGTGTTCTAACAATATTAATTTCCATTTCATCTCTATTTGTCACAATTTGTATACATTTTCTTTTAATCATTATGATTTCACCCCATTTACACTTGCTTTTATATATTCATCTTAAACTATAGATTATCACTTTATTGTCATTATTCATTTATGTGTTATTTAGGATTGATCTGGCTCAATCCTAAGGTCCATAAGAATGACTTCATAAATTCAAATGATCAAATGGTAAAAGTGTTTACATGTATTTCTACAGATAAATATTTAATTTTTATATAAAACCAATGTCACTATTGGTGCAGGAGCACCAAGAAGACTAAGGTCTTGAGTTCTCATGTTTTTGTTGTTCATTTTGTTTTTTTGATTAAATAAGGTCTTGGAGACCATCCCCATGTTGTAATAGGGCTATGATGCCATGTTTGTAATAAGCAATCATATAATCATACATTGTATAGGAGGCAGTCATGAAATCATAGGAGCAGTCCTATGTTTTCCTCACATTTGTAAGCCTTTCCAAGGCAAGTAGGAGGTTGTCATTGAGTTCTATGCCTTCTCAAAGGCTAGTTATTCTTGAAAGAACAATAAACACTTCTTAAACAGAGATAACACTTTGTAATGACAATAACAAATAACTAATGGGCAACGATGGTGGAAAGACAGTTGTTGAAACTTCCCCATCGGTCCAAAAAATGCCTCCAAGTAGTTGCAAAGGTTGTACAGGCTTAAAAAGCCTTGGAGATTGATCCTTGAAGTGTAGAAGATGAACTTGAAGAAGTGTAAGAAGTTTTCAAAGCAATAACATACCAATTCTCTGCTATTTCTGTTGTTTTTCTATATTTTCTATAGAAACAGTCCATACCATTCTGTTGTACGGAACTGTCATGAATCCTAGGTTGTTGGGAAGTGAAGTGTAGTGAAGTAACTCTCATTCAAGTATGGTTTGAGGCTATGACATTGAAGAGGAGACAACTTAGAAGCATTTGATCTTGGACTGTCCATTGAGAACTCTATTTTCCTTGAGGAATTATGTTGCCACAAACTGTACTATGTGAAGGTACAGGACTGTCTTCACTTCCTCATGTTTTGATTGATTAGTATAGAGAGTTATATTTCATTTGAAGTGGTTTAGGTGTCTTGACACTCTTGTTGTAGGGAGTTATAAGGATTTCTTTCAAAATAGTCCTAACAAAACCTAAACTAGGATTTGCCTCAAGCGATAGGGAATTGACCATCCCACTATCTTTCAAGGCCATAAGACTAATGGGATGGATGTACTCATTTGTATTTCAAGTGTTTTGAATGATTGCAGGAAAGGGAGAGTTGGTGTTTTCCAGATTTGTTAAGAGAGGCTTAATATGACCATGTATTAAGCCAATTGGAGGAACCATAGAGATAATTTTGGGAACAACAGACTGTAGGAGGATAAAACCCACAAAATCCATAGTTTTGGCATGTGTCCTAAATGTTCAAACCATTGGTTGAGTTTTGTACATGAATTTTAGGGGGATCTCTTTGTATTTTAGGCCTAATTAGGGCTCTAGATCATTGAGAGGAGTTATAGGTTAGGGTATTCCATCCAAAACAACCTATACCCAACTTTGGATATGTGATAGGGAGTCCAAATGGGTATCTACAAATTGGCCAAGTTCTATGTTTGAAGATCTAGATCAAAAGTTATTGGGATTGTTCTCCTTTTCTAGGGCTACAAGCCATTTCTTGGGTTTGTGAAGGAAGTACTAATCCTAAGTTTGGTCTGCCTTTGCTAATGATTGGAATGGGTTCCCCAGCATCTGAAATCAACCTTTCCATGATGATCCCTGAGTTTCTTTCTGATGTTCCCACTTTTGTATGAAGAACCTCAAATTTGGGTTTTTTGGTGTAGTAAGAACCTTGTCAATTTGTTCTATCCTTCTCCTATCAAAGTGCCTCTACATCATAGTGGTATCAGAGACATAAAAGGTTATGTTGTTGGTTGTGTAAGGCCTGGTATATGTCAGCAGAGGAGAGTGAAGGAGAGGCTAGCAATATGCCTCCAAAGGGGATGACCACTGAAGTGGTCAAGAAGTTCAAGGAGATGGAAGAGAAGATCAAAAGTGGAGTCAAGGAAGCACTCCAAGTAAAGTTGAAGGCATTGAGGATAGGGAAAAGGATAGATGAAGGTTCTTATGAAGAAGAAGAAAAAGGGGAGGAAGAAGAAGAGCAAGAAGAGGTAGAGGTACCAGCAAATCAAAGGCATTTCCTTGAAGCCATCAAGGCAATTGGCAAGGATTCTTCAGAGGCTTGGATAGAAATTCCCATGTTCAATAGGAAGATGAATGATGATGAAGTCATGGATTGGATTGAGGCTCTAAACAACTACTTTGAATACAAAGAAGTTCCTAAAAATAAGAGGGTGAAGTTTGCAAAAACTAAACTCAAAGGTGTTGCCCTTACATGGTGGAATTACACCCAAGGTGAGAAGGTAAAGAATGGGAAGAGTATGATCTCTTCATGGAGCAGAATGTTGGAGAGGATCAAGTCCCAATTCCTTCCATTAGACTATGAGGTGCAGATCTACAAGAAGATGCAAAATCTCAAGCAAAGAGATTTGGATGTGGCCACTTACATTGAGGAGTTTCACAAATACACTCTTCATTGTGGGTACATGGAGGATGAAAAAGGTAAAGTGGCAAGGTATCTAAATGGTTTGAGGTTTAATATCCAAGATGAGATCAGTTTATTAACCCTTGAAACCGTGGAAAAGTGCTTTCAAGTGGCATTAAGGGCTGAAGAGAAGTTGAAGAGGAAAGGTGAGCAGTAAAATAGAGGAAGAGGTGGCAGAAATATCAAAGGTAGGGGCAATTTTGGAGGTAGAAATTAGTCCCAAAGAAGTCAAGGGGAATCTAGTTCCCAAGAGAAAAGTGGAGAATCAGGTTCTAGAGGAGGCTTTAGAGGAAGGAGGCCCAATGGAAGAGGTAGATTTGGTGGACTAGGAAGAGGTCCTAATGTCTTCACAGGAAGGTGCTACAATTGCAACCAAGTGGGACATCTAGCCTTCAAGTGTCCTAAAAAGCAAGCCTCAAGCTCTCATGGAGCAGAGAGAAGGAACCAATTGATCCAAGAGGAAAATTGCCAAAGTGTCAACTCTCCAATTGGAAGTACAGCCCCAGTCCATGAAGGAGAAAGTTTGATGATGAGAAGAACCATGTTGAAGGTGCCTCAAACACAAGAACCCCCTCAAAGGAAGACATTGTTCAAGACAACATGCAAGGCCTATGGTAAGATTTGCAAGGTAATTGTTGATTCAGGCTCAACTAAAAATTTGGTTTTCATTGAAATGGTAGACAAATTGAAATTGAAAAGACTTCCTTATGTTAGTCCTTATAAAGTATCATGGTTGAATAAGGGGCAACAAGTTTTGGTAGATGAACAATCATGGGTAGAATTTGAGATAGGAGAATATAAGGACAAGATTTTGTGTGATATAATTCACATGGATGCTTGTCATTTTCTGTTAGGACACCCATGGCAATATGATGTTCAATCACAACATGATGGTAAAACTAATTCTTTCATCATAACCAAGAATGGTAAAAAATATAGAATGGATCCATTGCCTGATGAGAATGTAGAGAAGAATGTTGGGTCAAGTGTCATGATTGTGAGTGGTAAAGAGTTTTTAGATACCCTTAAGGAGGAAGGAACCCAAGGGTATGCTCTAATTTTGAAGCCTAAAAATAGTCCTAGTTTGCATGATCCTAGTAAGGAAGAAGTTCCTAATGAGGTGCAGCAATTGCTAGAGAAGTATAAGGGGATTATGTTAGAAGAAATGCCTAATGAGTTGCCACCTATTAGGGACATAAGCCATCAAATTGACTTCATACCAAGATCTACTTTGCCAAACAAAGAAGCCTACAAGATGACACCTTCTCAAAATGAAGAGATTGCTAAGCAAGTGCAAGAATTGTTGGATAAGGGATTGGTAAGAAAGAGTCTTAGCCCATGTGCTGTCCCAACAGTCCTAGCCCCTAAAAAGGATGGCAAATGGAGGTTGTGTATGGATTCTAGAGCCATTAACAAGATTACCATAAGATATAGGTTCCCTATGCCAAGAATTGAGGACCTAATCGACTGTTTGGGAGGGGCTAGATACTTTTCTAAGATTGATCTTAAGAGTGGGTATCATCAAATTAGGATAAATCAAGGGGATGAATGGAAGACAACATTCAAAACAAATGAGGATCTTTATGAGTGGTTGGTGATGCCATTTGGTCTATCTAGTGCTCCAAGTATTTTTATGCATCTCATGAATGAAGTGTTGAAGGATTTCATTGGAAAATTTGTTGTGGTATACTTGGATGGCATATTCTTGTTTTCAGCAGGACTAAGGAAGAGCATTTGCAACATTTGGATCAGGTTTTGAAGAAGTTGCATGATGAACAATTGATGATCAACATGGAAAAGAGTGTCTTCATGAAGGAAGAACTCACCTATCTTGGTTTTGTGATTTCACAAGGTAGTTTGAAGATGGATCCAACAAAGGTAGAGGCCATTTTGTCATGGCCAAATCCAAACACAGCAGGTGATGTGAAAAGTTTTCATGGTTTGGCAACATTTTATAGGAAATTCATAAGGGGTTTTAGTCATATTTGTGCACCAATTTTGGATACCATCAAAGTGGGGCAAAAATGTAAGTTTTTTTGGACAAAGGCAGCCAATGATTCTTTTGAAATTTTGAAACAAAAGGTAGCACAACAGCCCATTCTTTTTTTGCCCGACTTTAACAAGTTGTTTGTGGTAGAATGTGATGTTAGTAACCTTGCTATAGGGGCTATCCTAAGTCAAGAAGGCAGGCCTATTGCTTTCTTCAGTGAAAAATTGAATGATGCTAAGAGAAAGTACTCTACTTATGACTTGGAATTGTATGCAATGGTGCAAGCTTTGAAAAAATAGAGGCACTATCTTTTGCCTAAAGAATTTATTGTTTATATTGACAACCATGCACTTAGTTTTCTAAATTCACAGGAGAAACTCAATCATAGGCATATGAAATGGGTTGATCAACTCCAAGCATATACTTTTTCAATCAAACACAAGAAGGTGCAAGCCAACTAAGTGGTAGATGCATTGAGTAGAAGGATGTGTATGGTTCAAGAAATTCAGTTGCAAAGTGTAGGGGTTGATGCTCTCAAACATATGTATCAGGATGATGAAGATTTTAAGGAGGTATATGAAGTTTGTTCACAATTTTTAGACTTATCATTCTAATTTTTATGAGTTTTTCTTGCAGCAGGGGTTGTTGTTCAAAGGTAGCCAACTATGTGTTCCTAGGCGTTCCATGAGGGAGAACATCATAAGGGAAAAACATTGTGGTGGACTAGGAGGTCACTTTGGGTTGGATAAAACATTAGATCAGGTGAAGAGGTTTTGTTTTTGGCCTAAAATGCAATCAGATATCAGAAAATTTGTTGAATGTTGTAGTATTTGTCAAAGGGCAAAGGGTACTTCATCTAATGCTGGTTTATATCAGCCACTTCCTAATCCTAATAGGCCATGGGAAAGTATTAGCATGGATTTTGTTTTGGATCTTCCTAGGACTCAAAGAGGCTTTGATAGTATATTTGTTGTGGTGGATAGATTCAATAAGATGGCTCATTTCTTGCCATGTAAATGCACTAATGATGCTTCACACATTGTTAGTTTGTTCTTCAAAGAAATTGTTAGAATCCATGGTTTACCTCTTAACATTGTGACTGACAGGGATCTAAAGTTTGTAGGCCATTTTTGGTGCACTTTGTGGAAGAAGTTGGGTACTCAATTGTCATTTACTTCAGCCTATCACCCTCAGACTGATGGCCAAACTGAAGTGGTGAATAGGTCCTTGGGAAATCTTCTTAGGTGTCTTACCAAACAACATGGAGAGGCATGGGATATGATCAACCCTCAAGCTGAGTTTGCTTACAATGATTCCACCAATAGAAGCATAGGAAGGAGTCCATTTGAGATTGTTTATGGCATTCACCCAAGAGGTATTCTTGAATTGAGAGATCTCCATGGATTGGAGAGGAAAAGTGCTTAAGGTGAAGACTTTGCATTGGCCATGAAGGACATCCATGATAATGTAAGAGAAACTCTTCAAAGGAACAATGACAAGTACAAGGAGAAAGCCAATGAGAGAAGAAGAGATGTATAATACAAGGTTGGGGATTTAGTCATGGTACATTTGAAGAAGGAAAGACTTCCAAAGGGGCAGCCTACCAAACTCCTCATGAAGAAGATAGGACCATGTCAGATTGTGCACAAGTTTGGGCCCAATGCCTATGAGATTGAACTTCCTCAAGGCTTGGCCATATCTCCTAACTTCAATGTTTTAGACTTGTTTCCTTTCAAAGGTGACCCTAATGCAGATTCAAAGGCAGATATAACAGCAACAAGAGATGAAGAATGGGTTAAGGGTCTTCCACCTAATCAACCACTGAAGTTGGAATGCATTCTTGACACCAAGGTCTTGAAGAAGACTAGAAAGAAGACATACAAATAGTTGCTGTCAAATGGAGTGGCTTACCCATTGAAGATGCCACTTGGATGAGTGAAGAAGACATCTTGAAGCATGGTGTCACAATTGCTGATCTACTTCCTCAAGAGACTTGAGTTCTCTTTCCACCCGGGGAGTATGGTGCAGGAGCACCAAGAAGACTAAGGTCTTGAGTTCTCATGTTTTTGTTGTTCATTTTGTTTTGTTGATTCAATAAGGTCTTGGAGACCATCCCCATGTTGTAATAAGGGCTATGATACCATGTTTGTAATAAGCAATCATATAATCATACATTGTATAGGAGGTAGTCATGAAGTCATAGGGGTAGTCCTATGTTTTCCTCACATTTGTAAGCCTTTCCAAGGCAAGTAGGAGGTTGTCATTGAGTTCTATGCCTTGTCAAAGGCTAGTTATTCTTGAAAGAACAATATACACTTCTTAAACAGAGATAACACTTTGTAATCACAATAACAAATAACTAATGGGCAGTGATGATGGAAAGATAGTTGTTGAAACTTCCCCATCTGTCCAAAAATTGCCTCCAAGTAGTTGTCAAAGGTTGTGCAGGATTAAAAAGCCTTGGAGATTGATCCTTAAAGTGTAGAAGATGAACTTGAAGAAGTGTAAGAAGTTTTCAAAGCAATAACATACCAATTCGCTGCTATTTCTATTATTTTTCTATATTTTTTGTAGAAATAGTTCGTACCATTCTACTATACGGAACTATCATGAATCCTACGTTGTTGGGAAGTGAAGTGTAGTGAAGTAACTCTCATTCAAGTATGGTTTGAGGCTATGACATTGAAGAGGAGACAACTTAGAAGCATTTGATCTTGGACTATCCATTGAGAACTCTATTTTCCTTGAGGAAGTACGCTGCCACAGACCGTACTATGTGAAGGTACAGGATTGTCTTCACTTCCTCATGTTTTGATTGATTAGTATAGAGAGTTATCTATCATTTGAAGTGGTTTAGGTGTCTTGACAATCTTGTTGTAGGTATTTATAAGGATTTCTTTCAAAACAGTCCTAACAAAACCTAAACTAGGGTTTGCCTCAAGTGATGGGGAATTGACCATCCCACTGTCTTTCAAGGCCATAAGACCAGTGGGGTGGATGTACTCATTTGTATTTCAAGTGTTTTGAATTATTTCAGGAGAGGGAGAGTTGGTGTTTGCCAGATTTGTTAAGAGAGGGTTAATATGACCATGTATTAAGCCAATTGGAGGAACGATAGAGATAATTTTGGGAACAATAGACTGTAGGAGGATAAAACCCACAAAATCTATAGTTTTGGCATGTGTCCTAAATGTTCAAACCATTGGTTGAGTTTTGTGCATGAATTTTAGGGGGGTCTCTTTGTATTTTAGGCCTAATTGGGGCTCTAGGTCATTGAGAGGAGTTATAGGTTGGGATATTCCGTCCAAAAGAACCTATACCCAACTTTGGATATGTGATAGGGAGTCCAAATGGGTATCTACTAATTATCCAAGTTATGTGTTTGAAGATCTAGATCAAAATTTATTAGGACTGTTCTCCTTTTCTAGGGCTACAAGCCATTTCTTGGGTTTGTGAAGGAAGTACTAATCCTGAGTTTGGTTTGCCTTTGCTAATGATTGAAATGGGTTCGCCAACATCTAAAATCAACCTTTCCATGATGATCCCTAAGTTTCTTTCTATTGTTCCCACTTTTGTATGAAGAACCTCAAATTTGGGCTTTTTGGTGTAGTAAGAACCTTGTGAATTTGTTCTATCCTTCTCCTATCAAAGTGCATCTACATCAACTATTCTAGCTAGATTACAAGTACAATGATACTCATAATCATTATGTGCAAATTATATTTCCTTCATTGTGTACTATCTTTTTCTTAGCAAGAGGATTGGAAAACAATAATTGTGAAGCAAATTTTCAAATGTATTGCAATGACACTGACTAACTATTAGCACACTTATTATTATTCTACTGTATAGAAGGCAAAAGAAAAGATTCACTACAAATATTAATCACATATCTAATAAAACAATCATTATTATAATTCTCATTCACAATAATAAATAATCAATCTACAAAAATACTCTATTAAGAATCATTGGTTCCTAAATAACTATCCAATTCTTTTGAAAATACAAAATTATGATACAAATACTTACCACTACCTAACACTTATTTCATTTTATTTTAAAATCCAATATTTCATTTTAAATCTAAGTGCAGTGTAAATACAATTCTGACTCAGCTCTATTATAAAAGATAATTTAGTATTGTTGCTTATTAACTTTAAAAATAGGAAGCATTTATTTTCTATTTATATATATCCCAAGACAAGAAAAAAATGATACTAAAGACAAAGGAAACAGTGAAAGATATATTCTTTTAACAAGGGAAATAGTACAAGATAATACACATATCATTAAATAAATATATGATCCGCCAATAGGAGTTGCTTTACATATCTTGAAGGAAACATCCACATGAGTTCAATGATTCGCTCCATGTCAATTATTACAACAATGGAGAGGCTACAGTTCTTGGGCTTAAAACAAGGCAGCAAAAGATGTGATCTGAGCAGCAGTAATATACACTAAAAACATAGGCCGATTCTCCTTCATTAATAAGTCTGCAAGCAAATCTTTGTTCCACTGTGCCTCCAATCTAGCATTCAGATCTGCTACAAATCCACTCTTGAGACTTTCACGATATTGTAAATACATTGCCATTTGTTGTCCACCTGAATCATCAACATTACCATTGCTATATGTTTGAGATGGGTATAGACCTGCACTTAACCTCAAATATTCGGCCATGCCTTCAATCAAAGTAGCAGGAGCTTCCCCACCTCCGTCCCATTACCAAACACGCCCTATTTCTCTGTAGATCAAACCCATGATTTCTCCTTCCAAATCTCCAACATAATGTGCAATATATTCATGACTGATGTGTATCACATTCTCATCGGTCATTGCAGTTTTTGTGTAATTGTCTATTGATAATACCACTTTTGTAACTTTTTTTCTTGGGTATTTTGGATTTGAATAAAGAAGGTTCTGCACGAAGTCGCTGGCCTGTTTTACAAGTATGACACCTTTGTCCTCTCCAATTAAGGACTCAAACCGTTTTCCTCCTGCTGTTGTTTTTGCTGTGTTTATGATGATTGTGTCCACTGCTTTTGCAGCACTTTTGTAGTCTGCCCATACCGTGAGAATTGCTATGGCTGAGAATAGAAGAGCTCGCTTCCATATTGACGTGGAGGATATCATCCTGGTGGGTTCTCCGTGGCCTGCTGTGAAACCTTGGATTGAATCCATAACTCCGTTTTAATCTTTTAAGTTGATTTCTTGAAGCCCTACTTTGCAGTTTTTAGAAGGTGTTGCCCTAAATTGGAAGAGGCCTGTCAACGCCTTAAAACATCTGACATAACCCCAACAGTGAGGTCCCAACACATGCGATAGCGGGTTCGACAATGTGGTTGGATCCAGCCATGTGATGTGGGTCCACACTGTCTCTAAAATCTAATCTCTCACAATGAGTGGTCGATATAAAGTGGTCCATATAAAGTTTAAACATAATTAAATGAAAAATGTTAAGGTATGTCAAAAGGGTTGTAGTTTAATTGGTTGAGCATAATTAGTAAGGATGATGGTATGTGTTGATAATATCATCCAACAAGGTTCAAACTCCCGAAGGTGCGATAGGGCCAAGTCGACCCATAGGTGACTTTAATAGATGGGATTCCCCTACTCGTGGCTCTTTAGTGGAAGGACGGGAAATGGAGGTTGCACACCTTACATCATGTAGAGATATTACTCTATCTAATACTCTTGTTGGTAATGGGGCCCCTATGCCTTATATTATGTAGGGATACTAATCTATCTAATGGTCTTCTAGTAGGGATATTGTTGGACTTACAATTCTCCTATCTACACTCCTTCGGCTTGATTGTATCTCCTCTTGACTCGAATGCCTTACCCCATATATCTTTGTGTAGGTCAACCTCCAACATGCTCCTTTGGCTTGAACACCTCACTCTCCTCTTATAGGGCAACCTCTAGCATGTTCCTCCAACTTGAACACCTCTCCTTACCTCCTCTAGCTTGAACATCTCACCTTTTATTTCCTCTTGTAGGGTAACTCCTTTCTCCACCTTTGTTCCTCTAGCATGCTCCACCAACATCACCTACAAGACTACCACTTTAGCATGTCTACTAGTTCTACTAAGATGTCACTTGGGGAGATTTGAACCTTGGTCACCAACATGAGAGCCAAGTAGTCTTACTACTTGACCACAACCCCTTTAATAATAGTCATGTAAAATATTGTATTTGGTGTTTTGTGTTCAATTCCCTAATTTTAATTAATACAAAAAATATAAACATAAAACTCAAAGTAATTGTTAAAAATAAAATAAAAAGACGATATTTTAAAATATAAATCGCTCATTCTAATTTATTAAAAAAAAAGATCTAAATATATTTTATACTATTTTATATTATTTATTATAATTTTTAAATATTTTAAATCTATGATATTTTAAATATAAATCACTCATTTTAATTTATTTTAAAATTTTAACATTTAAATATATGTTATACTATTTTGTATTAGTTATTATACTTTTGAAACATTTTAAATCTATTTAAATGAACTAGAAGACAACATTGAAATGAGGACTCCTCAATTTGGGTGGAAATCCCCTACTATAGCAGAATTCTTGTAAAATGAAGGATCCTTCTCCATGACCAACAATTCTTCATTCCCATGTGTTACATTGTCAACTTCAGAAGGTGGGTTGGTTAGGAAAAATATTGGATTTAATGGCAATCTGGGCCCTAAATTATGGGCAAATTTTCCCAAACCACCTACACCCCACTCAACTAATGGATTAGGGGTTTTAATCAAAAACTTAGATAAATTATTAGCCCTAAAAATTGCTTACTCAACTGTTGATAAAGGATGGAGAGTGCTCTAGTTGGGAAGTTATTTGGACAATGTCTAGACATATATATGGTTCACCAATGGTTATGTAACAAATAGAAAATAAAAGGAAATGTCAAGGTGAGTGCCCTCCCCAAAGGGCTATTTCTATTTCTTTTTTCCCTAGAAGAAAATTGTACTAGGATCTTGGTCAGAGGTCCCCAGTTTATGAGGAAAACCAACCTTTCCTTATGCAAGTGGAAATCAGACTTTGATCTAGATGTTGAATTATGCTCTATGCCCCCCGCTTGGATTTGCCTCCCTAGTCTCCCATAGTATTGGAATGAGGAATTATTGTAGGCATAGCTAATTCATTTGGGCATTTTCTATCTCTAGACAACATCACCAAGAATAGGAGTAGATCGGTTTTTGCTAGGTGTTGCATGAATGTTGCTATAAATATGGTGCTACCTACCTCCATCACACTAGAATCAAAGTTTGGTTGCTAGAACCAATCTATTAAGTATAAAACTGCTTCTCTCTTCTATCAAAAATATTTGAAGTTTGGGCACATGACAGACACTTAGCCTTCTATGGTGAAGAAAAAAAGGAATGATGTACATGTCTGGAGCAACAACTAAAAGTAAAAGAGATGATTCTTAATATAGAGATGGATCTTTTAAAGAAGGTCTGAATAAGATTCCCATTCAATTCTCTTTAGTCGATGAAAGATTGGAAGAAGGGGAACTCATTCCCCAATAGGAGGACCTTGTAGATGTCAATGAGAATGCATGTCAATGAGAATGCATCAGTTCTCTTTGACATGCATTGAAGATAGGGATTTTCCCTTGCCCCTATAGTCTATGATGCCATGGAAAGGAGTGATTTATATAACATGGAGATTGACAAGAAGGAAAAGAATTCATTGTCAAATAGAGCATGTTCTCCAATTTCTCCTAAGCCTCAAGGTAAAGGAAAAGGATTTCAAAATCCAAAGAAGGAAGAAAAATAGCTGATGTTGGTGTCAATTAAAAGAAAAGGAGATCCTCTCTTAGAGAAACAAGATCTAATGAAGTAGTGCATGAAGTTGCTAATGGATAATTGAGATCCCCGGGCATAGCTATTCAGATAATAAAACACCAGGAAAATAATAATAACCTTAGTATAGAGTAGAAGTACATAGTGAATAAATAACCAATTACCATATTAGAAATATGAATTTTTTTAATGATGACCTAGAAAAGCCATAGCTATTCAAATAATGAATCACCCTGAAAATAATAATAACCTTTGTATGCAATAAAAGTACATAGTAAATAAAACAACCAATTACCACTATTAGAAATATGAATTTTTTTATTGATGACATAGAAAAGCCATAACTATTCAAATAATAAAACACCATGAGAATAATAATAACGTAAAAGTACATAGTGAATAAACAACCAATTACCATATTTCAACCCATTACCATATTAGAAATATGGATTTTTTATTAATGATCTAGAAAATCCTCTAATGCAAGGAGATGATATTGAGCAAAGTAAGAACTTTGAGTTTATCTGTATGCCCAGCTTTATATTCAGTTCATGCGACCACAATTCTTTCTAATCTCTCCCTTGTACCCAACCAAGGGCTTGATGTTACCCATCTTCACCATTGATTTTGCAAATTGTTCAAAGAATATCTTCTCATTCCCAGCATATGCACTCACAACTGCTCGAGTCAAATAATTTGGAGTATTCTTTTGCTTTGCATAGAGCTCCTCATCAGAAATCAATAGCCCCTTAAAGTCCTGTAAATTCTTGAAGTAGTGGTTGTCAAATTTAGTGGGGCTACCAACATCTAAGGTTGACAAGATGGTGTCTCCTCCAGATTTTGGACATCTCGATTTCAAATCTGTAGAATAACTCTGCTCTATAATGAAATTTGGTTTCCCATAAAGCCTTTGCCTGAAGCTTGTGCATTGGGATTGACCAATGGTGTGCCCACCTGGCCATGAATAGATCAAATTTTAATTACAATTATGTTATTCTTAAAACATCCTTCTTATGATTAAAAGCATCAAGTATAATCATGTAACAAAGAAGTAAAAACAATAAAATAGTTGGGAAAAATTGAATGGTGGAGATCAAATTAATTGAAAGTTCACTAAAATTTATGTAATTGAAAGGTTGTAGAGATTAGAATAATAAAAACAACATAAAATTATTGCAAAGCTAGCAGAGGAAACAATTGAAGCACCAGTTTAAGCACTAGTACAATAGCATGGGAATAAGCATATGAGATCAAAACATGGAAGATTGCAAGGTAACAATTATTTCACTTTACTTAGACATCATTCGATTCAATGACCAAACAGTCAATAGCAAACTTACAGCTCATAGAACCAAAAAGTGGTAAAAATCTATCCTATTTTTATTGGCCAGATGATATTTAAGAATAGGGAAAATATTTCTATATAAAAATTAATGTTTAAAATACATAATAATGATAAACAAATATCATAAAATTCACATCAATCCCACTAAAGTAATAATTTATAATTAATAAATATTGAAAAATTACATTTTAAAAAATATATAAAACCCCAAAATTCACTGGAAATTTAAACACGTCATTTATTAAAAAATATAGTAATCTATAATAATTAGCACTACATTTAATGGCCAAATGATCTCATATTGACAAATCATACTGTGATCTAGATCTTGAAGAACACATGTTTAACCATTTCACTCATTACACCTTTAAACAATTCAGAGTAGATTGCTTAGTAATTTGCAGGACATTAACACGATTTCCTACTTTACTTGCTACCTCTTATAACATAGCATTTCCCATGGCATTGGTCTAAGATAAGCTCAAACCTCCCTTGTACCATTTCAGATTCAATGAAAATATGTAAAAGAAGGTAAAATTCAATGGGTGATGTCTAGAAAATGTATAAAACAAAGTAGAATCCAGTGAGTAATGTTAAGAAAAAGATGAATTTTTAGTTCAGTACCTGAAAGTGCAACCAAGTCCAGCTGGTTGAGACCTTGTCGTTTGAATTTGGTAATAAGAGTCTGCAGAGTTGAGTTTGGTGCAGGAATACCCTGATTGGCCCCGCTCAAACTTGCACTCCTTGAGTCCCTTCTTCCTAACATTACACTCCACTCTGGCCCTCCACTCTGCTCTCTCCACCATTAACAAACAGGGCAATAAAGAATCACATTAATATAATAGCTTGACAGAGCCATTCAATCAAAAGAATTATTCAAGTTAATAACATGCAAGAGCAATTCACTCAATGGAAGTTTTTGAAAGTGTGATAATGGTTGTAGGGTGATAATATGTCTACAACCAGAACTACAGAGTCCCTTGCTGCAACAGCAAGGATATCAGCACAAGACACAACTCCTGGGCATTCTTTTTCCAACTCAGATTTAATTTGATCCACCACATCAAATCCTCTGATGGAATTGTTATTGGGTACTGCTGTCTTTTCTCCCTTGAATGTTGGGGTGTCATCTAACAACACCGAGCCATCACAACCCTGTCATGCACAAACCCATTATAGAGAAGATATATTTGAACCACAACATTCAACATTCAATTGACAGTATTTGTATGAAGAGCTTAAACAGATTTTTTGGGACATTCTAAGCTTCAAATAACAAATAATCATGCATTTAGGACATTTAAAGTTTCAAATAACAAACAATCTGGAATATCTAAAGCTCCAAATAATAAACATGCCGGTTATATTTGCATATAAATGTAAATGTAAAACTGCTATATATATCTAAACCTGAACAAAGCAATCATGGAAATGAAGGCGAAGTAAGGAAGCAGCCATTCGAGCCTCTTTTTCAATAGCCTTCTCTACCACAGACTTGACAATGGACAAGGCATTTGGACAAGAATGTTGATAGAAAGCTGGGCTTAAGCCATTGGGATGACCCATAGCACTGACTGTCATCATAAGCATAAAAACACAAAAATTCCTTCCAACCATGTTGCTGATCATAACAGTGTTGTACTTGACCATTTTCACCAGATGATGATGATACTAAAATTCTATATTATACGATGACCAACATGTTATTCAGTCTATATATATATACATTCTTCATGGGCTTGTTTTGTGTTTAGTGCGTATACTCCCCTTCAATTCAACTACTCTTCTACTACACCGAAACATTATTCTCTGATTTGTCAAGAGCATCTTTAACTAATACTGAATTTTCTGTCCTTTTTTTTTTAACAAAAATTCCCTCTTAACTACCACTTTCCTTTTGATTTTTAAACAATGGTTTCTCTCAGGTTTGCTTTGAGGGATGGAATTGCTTTCGTGTTGCTTCCATTATTAAAGTTTTAATCAGTTTTGATGGTGTTGCATACGCTTTGTACTCTTTCTCCTGGCCTTTTCATGTCATCTATTGAGTGGAGAATAAAATTCATTTCCAAATCTTATCATTCTTCTACTATCCTTGATTTCATTCTTCTACCACCCTTAATTTCTAATTGTTTTAGTGTGGCTGTAATTAATCAATACTTATTTTATATATATTTTAAATAGAACCAATATTTATTTTATTTATGATTGCATGATGTGATAGAAAAATAGGTGTTGTACAATTGTAAAGTATATGTTATATGAACATATTTGTTTAATATTAACTTGTAGCACCAAGTATGATGATAATAATTTTTTAAATTCATTTTATTTCTTATATATCTAATCTGTGATTTATTTGTAACTAAACCTATTCTCTATATTATAAAGTGGGTTAGCTTAGATAATTATGATTGAATAAATGACAATTATGTAACTATCAACATATTTCCAACCACTTGTCTAATCTCTTAAGTTTTCTTTCTTTATAGAAATGAAAGTTATAAAACTACAAATTTCCTTATATTCCCAAATATTTGGTTACCTCAAACAAAGTTAATTTGGGTTCCTAGCCCAACCTTTTCATTTTAACCACTATCAAGAACTTTAAGTTATTTTTAAAGGTCTTTGTATTTACCAAGGTTAAGTGCACATTAAAGGGTGGGCTGGGTTAAAAATTTCTCTCACTTATCATGGTCAAAATTAAGCGTTCAACTAAGGAGCATGACTCAAAGATTTAAAGATTAATTAACTACAAGAACTCAAACCTCAATATCTTGGTTGAGGTTTAAGGGAAATTATAATTCATTCAGGCCCTTGCAAGGCCCACATAAATTAAAATGGTGGCAAGCCCCTTTAGTATGACTAAGTTGCAATCAACACATCATTTTCCTCTTTAGATGAGTAAGGGAATTAAAGATGTACCATCCCACATGAACAAATCTACGTGACGTCACAAACATCCAAAAGCTATAAGGTATTTTTTTCTCAATATTGGAATAAACTGACAAGGAAAGAAAGATAACTATTATCTTGTGAGGAAGATGCATCATACAAAGGTAAGTTTTTTCCCATACATGAAAATTAGAGGCAAACATCTACCCTCACAATAATATCAAGGAAATATTTAAAGGGTGAAATGTTTGATGACTTGAGTCTTTATTTTCTTCATCAATTCATTAGAGTAGATCTTGTTGAAGTTTTCATAAAATCTTACTACCTTCCCACCTTTTATATTTTTAGTATGATTATTTAGGATTAACAATATTACTAAGACCCTTCACAATTAAGAAGAATAATTACATACAAAGTAAAAAAATTAGGAAACCCCTCAATGGAATCGACATCTAGTTTAGACATGGAGGATGTCAAAGCAAGATAATGTAGGAAGATGAAAGATCCCATAAGAGGTGATGCCATTAACATCAAGTATAAATTTCTATAAAAAAATGAACTTTGTTTGGAATAATTTAATTGAATTGCGGTTGTATGAATTCCACTATTGTCAAGGCTCACCACTTCCTAGAGATAGTGTCCATGTTGTGTCTATTATTTTAGAAAATATGTATGACAAATTCACACAAAAATGACACTTAAGATGCATTATATATGAGGATACCATTATAGGCACTTGTGTCTCCCAATATATGGTATTTACATCAATCTTGGGATGGAACTTTGAGGGATATTTCAAGCATCTCCATAATCATACTTCTATAATTTTCAAAGATCTATTAGATCAAGGATTGATGCAAGAGAATCCCAAGTTGAAAGGCAATCTTGCATCAACCAAAAACATTTTGTTTCTTTTCTTTTCTTGCATTTCAGTCAATTTAGTCTCAGTAGATTGCATCGTATTCTATCGCATGATCATTTCATAGTTCGTAACACAGGATGAAGACTCAACACCATGCCATCTACATCATATCCATATTTTAGGGGGTTTGCAATTGTCTGCAAAGAGTTATCACCATCAAAAGTGTCATCAAGAATCTATGTCCAGAGCATCCAACATTTAGCTTGGCGCATAAGGTTTGCAGCACCTTCCTATGACATGCAACATCAAATGAAACATCTCACAAGGTAGTATCGGACTGGAGGCACCTACATTCTGAACCGCAACATATTTCCTTAACATGTGGAGCATCACCATATGATTTTGGCTGACCTACATGTTTCAATAAGCATCAGGTCAAATTAGAACCTCTTAAGGCCGATGTGGAGCATTCCTCAAGCTAGAAATTGATATATAAGTATTCATTAGATGCATTATGAGAGTAGTGAGTATGTTAGATGATTTTTAGTCTTTAGTCTAGTGGAAGGCGCTTCAAAGCTATATCTCTCATGTAATTTGTAACAAGCTAGAGGATAGGCATGTGAGCCCATAGTAGTTTGCATATTGTCATCATGTGAAGATTGTAATTGTTCATGATATTGAATCAATATATTTCCATTTGTTATTCTATTCTTTGTGTTTTCCATTGTGTTTACTCTAGGGTTGCACAGTAGGATAGTCCTAATTCTTGGACCCTCTATTGCAAGTATGTGCTAATTGGTGTTGTCATTTTAATGTCAACATGTTTGTGTTGTCATTGGTGTTAATTGTGTTCTCTACTGTTACTATTGTTATTTGATTATGATGTGATTGCCTTGAAGAAGTGATAAAAGTGTTAAGAATATGTTCCTCTTGCTAAGTTTCCAAGTGCTTATGAGAAAATTTGATTAATATTGGAAACAGTGTGTTGAAGAAGTCTTCTAGCTTACAGAATACTGTTCAAGTTTATGCTCTGCATTTCTTCTATATTGGAGATTTGAGTGTGTGGTTTGGATATGTTATTGAGAAGTGTTTGAAGATGCTAAATCCAAAATTTGGTACTCTATATGTTCATCAATTTGAAGACAGTGTCTGACAGTGTTTGTAGTGTGTCTAGGAGAAAGTATTTTGCTCCGTATTTCTCTGCAAAATGGTTTCAGGTGTTGTGGTTCAGGATATATGATTATAAGGTCCTTATCTATCTTATATTTAAAAGGTTTATGATTTGGTTCTCCAGAAAGCAATTTATTGTGTAGCAGAGTTTGATAGTTTTGTTTGTAAGCAGATTGTGAACTTCCTTCAAGTGAAAGTTGTTGTGGCTAAATTTGTTGGTTTCCAGGTGACTTCAAGTTGTTCGTGGATCTTTCTAGATTATTTTAAAGCTTTGTGTAAGGTCTGTAAGGTGTTTTTATCTTTGAGGAAGTGTGTGTTTAAAAGTTCTTGGTGTTAACTCAAGTTTGGCCAACTTGGTTGTTTTCACTAATTTCAATTATGCTTTGGTGATTGTGAAAGTGTGTTGAAGCATGTTAGTGTGGATTTAGGTTCATGTTAAGGAATGATGTGGTCTGCATTCATTCCTTTCCTCCGCAGGGATGTTTAGGTCCAGACCTAATTTGAATTTTATGGGTTAAGTTGTGTTTCCAACCTTGGAGAATGTTTTCATGATTGATTATGGTATAAATAAGTGTCAAGGAGTCATGGATTCATGGGTGCATGAGGGATATGATCTATGTGGTGTGAATTTGATTAGGGTAGAAAGAGCTTTCAAGTGTTAGGCTACTGGATGTAGTGAGAAGAAGGTGTTTTCTATTTCAGAGTTGCTGTGAAGATGTTGTTTGTGTTATGATGGATATTGAGATTCATTGGAACTGAACTCCATGCATAGATTATATGCAATTATATTAGTTCAAAGCATGGTAGTGAGCTACTCTTCTCTTCTTTATTTCTTTATAAGTGGGCAATTAGTCCACTTGGACAATGAGTCCCCTGCAGTGATCATTCTCTCTTTTGGGCAGTGAGCCTTTGTAATTTAGTATTGTTACTACATTATATTATGAGCTAATCCTCATCATGGTTTTTCCCTTTTAGGGTTTTCCACATAAATTCTTGTGTTCTCTTGTGTATGGTGTTCATGTATTTAAGTTTAGAACTGTTATTTTCTTCTCATGTTTAATCATCATAACATATTAAGGGTTTAAGTGAACTGATGTGGATATGAATATGTTTGTGAGGATTTAAAAAATTTGATACAACTAATTGACCCCCCTCTCAGTTTTCTTGTGCATTCAACAATTGGTATCAAAGAAAGGTTCCTTGGAAGAGAGATTAATAGCTTGAGGTAGATCTAGGATGGCGTACAAGAAGGATGTTCCATTGATTGATGAATCTAACAAGGATAACAAAAGTTTAATCATTAATTCAAAGGATGACCTTGAAGGATGTATGGAAGAAAATGCTCTAGAGGTAAGTCTTAATAATGAAGATACTTCTCATACCAGACAAGAAAAGAACTATTGGGTTATTGACAGTAGTTTCTCAATTCACATGATTGGTGATAAAAGCAATTTTGTTAAATTTGAGAAATATTATGGAGGACTAGTTATATTTGGTGATGATTGTACTTCTAAAATATGTGGAAGAGGCTCAATCAGTCTTGATGGAAAGCATAACACTGATGATGTTCTTTATGTTGAAAAGGTTTAAAGCAAAATCTCTTTAGTGTTGGACAATTATGCAACAAAGGATACAATCTTCTATTTCAGGATGATAACTTTGAAATCAGAAAGAAAACCAAAATTGTGGTAACTGTTGGAAAAGGGACATATGAGAATATTTATCATCTCAAAAAAAGTGATAGTTATTGCTTTATGACTCAAATAGATGAATGTTGGATATGGCATAAAAGAATGTGTCACATTAATTTTGAAAGTTTAATGAAGATAAGTTCAATTCAAGTTGTGAGAGACCTACCAAAGATTATCAAACCTGCTAATGTTGTCTACAAGGAATGTCAAGTTGGAAAGCAAGTGAGGAGAAGTTTCAAAGTCAAAGAACAATCTTCTACCGGACTATTGGATTTGGTGCATACAAATCTTTGTGGTCCTACCAACGTAAAGAGTCTTCAAGGTAACTAGTATTTCATGTTGCTAATTGATTATTATTCCAGAATGACATGGGTTATCTTTCTTAAAGAAAAATTAGAAGCCCTAGATAAGTTCAAGGCATTTAAAACTATGATTGACAATGAAATAGATATGAAAATCAAATGCTTAAGTTCTGATAAAGATGGAGAACTTAATTCAAATAAGTTTAACATGTTTTGTGAGGATAATGGGATAAAGAAGCAATTATCCACTCCTAGGACTCCTCAGTAGAATGGAGTGGCTAAAAGATAGAACATGACTATTCAAGAAGTTGCAAGGACTATGTTAAAAGAAGAAAACCTACCAGAAATGTACTAGAGAGAAGCAATTCAAACTGTTGTTTACATACAAAACAAAGTACAAGTAAGAGCAAATGATACAAAGACTCCCTATGAGCTATCGTATGGAAGGATTCCTACTATCAAATATTTCAAAGTCTTTTAAAGAAAATGTTATATTAGAAGAAATGAAGATTTAAGTAAGTTTGATGCAAGGTGTGATGAAGGTATTTTTCTTGGGTACTCTAACAAGAGCAAAGCTTACTGGTGCTATAACAAAAGGTTAAGAAAGATTGTTGAAATTATGAATGTCAAGGTTGATGAAGTTATACAAAAGATTTCAGAAGACAAAAGATATGTATCATATTCAGATGAGTCTCCTTGTAGAGAAGAAGAAAATGTTGTTGAGAAAGAAGTGCAGGTTGAAGAACAAGAAGGTACATAAAGAATCCCTAAAACTACCAAGTATGTGCAAAGACATCACACTGAAGACTAGATCATTGGTGATAAGAGCAAGGATGTATTGACAAGAAGGAAAGCTACTGAAGAATAGGTAAATATGTGTTTAATTTCTAAAGTAGAACCTAAAACAATGGTTGAGGCATGCAAGGATGAACATTAGATCTAAAAGGCAATATAAGAAGAAATTCCTGCTGTTGAATTTTCAAAAGATGAATACATGTCTACTAATAGTGAAGAACTCAAGATTTCTCTTGAAGATCTACAGAGGACTAAAGAAGAAATCATAGATTTGAATGGTGTAGGAGCACCATTTGTCAAAAATGGACAATTATTAAAATCTAGGCTTTAGTTTTGAGTTTTGCATAAAATAAGGTCTTAAAAGACCATTCATTATTGTAATAAAGCCTATTTGAGGTATTTTTGTAGTGGGGATAATTATAGGACTAGGGTCTTTAAGCTTTTGCTTAAGTTTAGTATTTTCTATTTTGGTAGCCTTAGTGGAGAGGCTATTTTTTAGCCTTTCTTTTTGAGTTTTCTAGATGGAAGAGGAGTGGAGTGAAGTTATATATTGTAAAACATGCTTTTATATGACATACAGGTCATGGAAGAAGGATATGAAGCTTTTGGAATGAAGGAAATAAGATAAAATAATTTTTTTTTCCTGTTCTAGCTCTGTTTTTCACAGTTTTTTTTGTATTTTTTGTTGTTCTTTGCACCTGTACAGCCTTGTATGGCCCTATAGCACCCTAAAACGTGCATGGTTGGATGGGGTATTGGATTAACTTTATTTTTCATATAATTTTATGGTCTGGTCTCATGTTTTGTGGATTTTATGCTCATTTTACTAAAAACAGTCTAATAACCTAGATTTTGACAGTCCTAGAGAGAAATTTTATGTTTTTGAGTGCCATGACCATGCCAAAATGACAAAAAATGGTGGAATGACAGGTTTTTGAGTCTTTCAAATGATTTCTTCACTTGTGGAGAAAAAAAATAAGTTTTCTTGGTGTTTTGAAAAGTTCTTATTGCTGTAATTTCCTATTTTTTAGGAAGAATGAGGGTTTCTAGTTTGCATGTTTGAATTTGATGAGATAAGTGAGGGTCTTCATCAAAAAAATGGTGGATTCTTCTATTTTAATACATAACTAAATACTGTCCATTGAGTTTGGGTAAAAATTTGGTGATTTTGAGGCACCTCCTTTGTAAAAGTGGCCTAATTATGCCTATTACCAGAATTACCAGTCATTTTTAAGGCCTTATGTCACAAAACAATCATAACTGGATGAAAGATATGTTATGTAATGGGATAATGGGTACTCAAAACAGGTTTTAGTTCATGGGTTTGAGTCATTTTATGAAAGTTGAGCCAAAAATACTTCATTTGTTGTCCTAATTAGGCCTAGGAACAGCAGGTACAGTCCACTTTTGAGGATTTTGGTCCAAAACAACCTACCCTACATGTTAGATATTTTTTGGAGGGGCTTATTGGGTATTCAAAAAGGTAATTTATTCATGGGTTTGTCGTATATTCTGCAAGTTATGCCCCAAAAACCCTATTCCAAGGGCTACAAGCAAAGTCGAACTAGTTGTGAAGGGACAATAGGAACAACAAGTTACTAAGTTGTTTTATGATTTTGGTGAGTATGCCCTCATCATTTTAGTGTGGTCCAAGGTGGTTGGGAGGTTTGGTGGGTAGCTTATGCATTCAAACCATGAAATGGCATCTTTTCCTAGTCTTAAAGCAATGCATTCTAAGAGGATAGTCAAGATAATGTGTGAATAGTCAAGTGGTAAATGAAACCTTGCATTTGTGTGCTGCCCCTACCTCTACATCAAGTGGTATCAGAGCATAGGAAGTAGGTCTCTTGGGAGTTGAAGGTTGGTGTTTGAGCAAAGTGGAATCTGAGAAGTCAAGATGCCTCCTAAAGGAAGTTCAGTTGCAAGAAAGATTGATCAGCAGGCTAGAGATCTAGAATCCTTGAAGAAGGAGATTGTTGCATTGAAGTCTAAAGATGGAGGCACCATGAGTGAAAGTGAGTCTGAAGAAGAAGAGTTGGATCTAGAGGATGTGAGGATGGTAAAGTTTTTGAAAGCTGTGAAAGGTGATGGACATAGCAAAATGGATTTGCCAATGTATGGAGGCAAACTAGATGGTGAAGAGCTCTTAGACTGGATAGGAGCCATGGAAAATTACTTTGAAAGAGAAGAGATAGATGAAGATCACAAGGTGAGGAAGGCTAAAACCAAACTGAAAGGACATGCTTTGCTGTAGTGGAACTTTGTGCAAGAGGAAAGACAAAAACAAGGGAAGAACAAGATCACTTCTTGGGAGAAAACGAAGGCAAAACTGAAAGGTAAGTTCCTTCCTGGTGACTATAATGTTCAATTACTAAAAAGATTACAAAATCTTAGGCAAAAGGACTTAGATGTGCAAGCATACACTGAGGAGTTTTATAGGTTAAGTATAAGGACAAAGCATGAGGAGGATGAGGAAGAAAGAGTGGCTAGATATGTCAATGGCCTAAGGTATAACATTCAAGATGAAATCAGTTTGTTGGCACCAAAAACAGTGGAACAATGTTTTCAAATGGCAATAAGAGTAGAAGAAAAACTCAAGAGGAGACAAGAGAAGGCAACAAGAGGAAGAGGTAGTACTTCTAGGGGCAGAGGTACATTTTTAACACCAAGACAATCCAAAGAAGATTTTGAAGATGTTGATAAGAGTAAAGAACAAGCACCTGAGTCTAGAGGAGGATGGAGAGGTGGAAGAACAAGTTTTAGGGGCAAATATGCAGATCAAGGAAGAGGTTCAAATGTGTTTACTGGAAAGAGCTATCACTATGGTGAGTTTGGTCATCCAATCTATAAGTGCCCTGACAAGATTGGTACTACTTCAAGTGGAGGTGAAAGAAGAGGTGAAAAGAGAGTCCAAATTGTACAGGAAGATGAAAGAAAAAGTGTCCATGCTACACCAAAGGTGGGTGAATCATTGATGGTTAGAAGACAACTCTTGAAGACATCCAGGGAGAAAGAGCTAATTCAAAGAAGAGCCTTGTTGAGGATAGCCTGCAGATGCAAAAATAAGGTATGCAAAGTAGTAGTTGATTCTGGATGCACTGATAATATGGTATCTAGTGATATGGTGGACAAATTGAACTTGCAAAGAGTGCCTATGGCAAAGCCTTATCAAGTGTCTTGGGTTAGTGAAAACCAAACCATTTTGGTGAGTGAACAAGCTACTGTTGAATTTCAAATTGGTCAATATAGAGATAAAGTTGTTTTTGATATTCTACCTATGAGTTGTTGCCATGTTTTACTTGGAAGGCCTTGGCAGTTTGATAGGTCAACAATGTATAATGGGAGACAAAATACATATAACATTGAAAAGGATGGGAGATCATTCATTCTAACTCCATTGGTTGAAGAGGTAAGAGAGCAAGGCGAGATCATCATGATAGGGAGAAAAGAATATATGAGCAATGAGGAAGGTGGGAGTGTGAAATTTGTAGCCAAGTCACAGTTTGATGCTGTTAGGACAACAAATGAGAAGGAAAAACACAATGTGCAGACAGAGATGAAGAAGAATGTTTTTGTATGGAAAGAGGAGAGCAAGTTTGAAGTACAAGAAGGCATATTGATAGGGACAGTCATGTGTCCTGTGGTAAGATAGCCTAGTGATGTTGAAACTTGTAGGGTAGTGAAAGAGAGGACAATGAATCATGAGGATAGAAGGATAGTGGATTGGGATGTTGGTTGGATAGTGGAAAAGGTAGGTGCAGATCTAACAAAGACCACCAAATACATTGCTACAGATGTTAAGGAGACTGGCAGAGAAGAAAGGACAGTTGACAGTGAAAAATATGCAAATAGCATGAGCATTGGACAATGGTCTAAACAAGAAGAGAAAAGGGAAGTGATGGCAATAGGAGAAAGCTTGTATATAGAGGTAAGGGGAGATTTGACATCAAAGTTTGGTGATAAGGTGGAACAGCACCCCACAAAACAATACACACAGTTAGAGCATGTTTCAAGAAAAAGCTAAATGGATGAATGTCAAGGACAATCATAGTCAAGTACATAGTGAACCTGTTATAGGCAAGAGTGAAGGTTAGAGTCATGAAGAACACAAAGGAGCACAAGATGCAGTACTTTTTCTAAGAGACTTGGAAAACTTCAAAATTGGGGTGTATGGTGTAGGAGCACCATTTGTCAAAAATGGACAATTATTAAAATCTAGGCTTTAGTTTTGAGTTTTGCATAAAATAAGGTCTTAAAAGACCATTCATTATTTTAATAAATCCTATTTGAGGCATTTTTGTAGTGGGGGTAATTATAGGACTAGGGTCTTTAAGTTTTTGCTTAAGTTTAGTATTTTCTATTTTGGTAGCCTTAGTGGAGAGGCTATTTTTTAGCCTTTCTTTTTGAGTTTTCTAGATGGAAGAGGAGTGGAGTGAAGTTATATATTGCAAAACATTCTTTTTATATGACATACAAGTCGTGGAAGAAGGATATGAAGCTTCTGGAATGAAGGAAATAAGATAAAATATTTTTTTTTGCTGTTCTTTGCACTTGTATGTCCTTGTACAGCCATGTATCACCCTAAAATGTGCATGGTTGGATGGGGTATTGGATTATATTTCTTTTGCATATAATTTTATGGTCTAGTCTCATGTTTTGTAGATTTTATGCTCATTTTACTAAGAACAGTCCAATAACCTAGATTTTGACAGTCCCAGAGAGAAATTTTATGTTTTTGAGTGCCATGACCATGCCAAAATGACACAAAACAGTGGAATGACAGGTTTTTAAGTCCTTCAAATTATTTCTTCACTTTTGGAGCAAACAAATAAGTTTTCTTGGTGTTTTGAAAAGTTCTTATTGTTGTAATTTCCTATTTTTTTGGAAGAATGGGGGTTTCTAGTTTGCATGTTTGAATTTGATGAGATAAGTGAGGGTCCTCATCAAAAAAATGGTGGATTATTCTATTTTAATACAAAACTAAAGACTGTCTATTGAGTTTGGGTAAAAATTTGGTGATTTTGAGGCACCTCCTTTGTAAAAGTGGCCTAATTAGGCCTATTACCAAAATTACCAGTCATTTTTAAGGCCTTATGTTACAAAACAATCATACCTTCATGAAATATATGTTATGTAAGGGGATAATGGGTACTCAAAACAGGTTTTAATTCATGGATTTGAGTCGTTTTATGAAAGTTATGCCAAAAATACTTCATTTGCTGTCTTAATTAAGCCTAGGAACAACAGGTACAATCCACTTTTGAGGATTTTGGTCCAAAACAACCTACCCTACATGTTAGATATGTTTTGGAGGGGCTTAATGGGTATTCAAAAAGGTAATTTTTTCATGGGTTTGTCGTATATTCTGCAAGTTATGCTCCAAAAACCCTATTCCAAGGGCTACAAGTGAAGTCAAACTAGTTGTGAAGGGACAATACGAACAACAAGTTACTAAGTTGTTTTATGAGTTTAGTGAGTATCCCCTCATCATTTTAGTGTGGTCCAAGGTGGTTGGGAGGTTTGGTGGGTAGCTTATGCACTCAAATCATGAAATAGCATCTTTTTCTAGTCTTAAAGCAATGCATTCTAAGAGGACAGTCAAGACAATGTGTGAACAATCAAGTGGTAAATGAAACCTTGCATTTGTGTGCTGCCCCTGCCTCTGCATCATTGAAGGAGAATGCCAAAGAAGCATCAAAAATTTGAGAGCGCAAGTCAAGAAGTTCAAAGAAAGGCATAAGGAGGTCAGTGAACAATTGAGATTAGCAAATGAATCCATGATTGGTCTGAAAGTGTAAGTTGAAGAAAAGGTAAGAACTGAGCAATGTCTGAACTCAATGGTGAAAGGAAAATCTAAATAATGTACAAGGCTAGAGCAAGAAATTGTGAAACTGAAATTAGATTTGGAGAAAGCAAAGAACTATGAAAAAAAATCCAAGATAAGTTCTACAAGGCTTGATGAGATGACTGTAGGACAAAAATATCCCAATGATAAAGGAGGCTTAGGGTTTGAAAAAAATGAAAGTTCAAAATCAGGTCAAGCATCAACAACTAAAGACAAGAAGAACAATGGCAAGTAGATTTGGAATCAGAAGAAAGGAGCTAGATATAGAGGAAGAATGTATGTACCTAATTCAACCAAACTAAGGAATCTTGTGTGGAAAGAAGTTCATTCTGCTTAGAATGAACTTAACCCATGTATCGTTAGGGATCACAGGAAAATCCAATCAGGTGTCCAATTTCTTTTCTCCTAGAACTTTATATTCATCTTTCAACTCAACATCAATAGTAGTTAGTTCATCCATGTATAATTTCCCAAGATTCATGTGATCATATTCCTCTAAGTTGATATGAATATATGCCCTAACATCTTCCATGTGCATAATTCCATGAGGAGTAATTGAGAATGCCCCTATAGAATTATTTTCTAGTGGTTTGAAGAAATGTTTCTTAAACTTGGGGCGGGGTTTTTCCATTATCTTGATTAATTGGGGAGTAAACATCTTCTGAAATAATTTAAACAACACATAAGGGTTTTCAAGCTGTAAATACCTTTTCCGCCAAATTAGGTTTTTTCTTCATTTGAAATCTACTTGATTTGAATTTCTTTGGAAAACTATGTAGGCACTTGGATTCTTACTTTTAATTCTCTTGGATGCTTGAATGGTGGAATACAAAGTGAATTATCTGCCAAATGAGCCTCTTTTTATCCTCCACAAGGATGACCTAGTCGTCATAAATTCCCTTATTAAAATGTTGTCAACCACATCTCTGTAGAATGTAGTCTATTAGGATTGCTCCATAATGTTTCACATTTGAACCTTTTTCACTAGAATTTCTTTCAAAAGATCTGTCATATGCATCCTTTCAATATGTCTTCATGCTAGATTCCAGCACTAACAATTTAGCTAGGGGATTAAGATTTTCATTGCAGTTCCCCCTAAGCCAGAGCTCACAAATTCACTTCCCAGAGGAAGTATCTGCACTAAATGTTGGTGCAGATCCATCCTTGACTTCAATCACATCTTTCTTGATCTAGATCTTGCTCATTTCTTTCTTAGTTTCAACCAGATCAACTTTTTCCTTTCCCTTATCATTCCTCTACTCTGTTTTACTTTCTTCAGCATAGTAGTTTCTTTTCACATTCTTGCTTCTGCAAAATTTTGTCATATGACCAAGTTTGTTGCAATTATTACACACAATACTTCCCTGTCCTTGATTCCTTCCTCTCAATGAATTCATCCTTGATTTACATTGATTAACCATGTGTCCAAATCTATTGCAAGAAAAACACTTTCCATTTAATGATTGAGTATTCCTTGCATTGTAAAACCCATTTCTTAGTAGACTTCTACATTCATTTGATCTATGACCAATTTTCTTGCAGTTGAAACATTAACCAGAGAATGATGGGACATTCTGATTTATTCTACTCCTACATTGAGTAGCCTTATGACCAAATCTTTTGCAATTAAAACAATAACTGTTAGGGTAAAATGCGGTTTAATCAAATGAACAATAATAAACCCAAACATCAATAGAATAATGAAATCAAGAAAGATTTAATGAAATGAAGCAATGAACAATACAGTGCAAACCTTCCTTGAATCAAAGCTTCTATTGTTCGCCTAGTACAACCATCCTTTGCTGATATGAAGTAGGCCCTCAGAGAGTGCACTCCTTTTGCTGTGTTGTAGTATGTCGGTAGTAAACGACTATATTGATAAATATTGCTGTGAAGTAGAGCTTCAAAGCAAATGGTGATCTCAAGTAGATTGTATTGGGGGTGTCAAAGGCACACAGGTAGAATTCTACAGAGTAATAATACAAATAACCTAGATGAATAGAATGGGAGGATGAGGTTTCTTTTATAGACTCAGAAGAATGAGGATCAACGGTTGAGAGGAGATATGAAGATCAATGGCTGAGAATGGTTGAGGAATGTGCAACTAGTAGGAATATGACAAGTGTCCCACCTCCATCATGAAAGAGGGGATTTGACAAAATTGATTAGAGACTTAACTCCATTAACTGATCAGTTAACAAACTTGATTGATCAGTTAGAAGAATGGATTGAGGGATTGACTGAATTGATTGATCAGTTACCCGAATAGAATGAGGAGCTCATAGAATTGATTGGTTAGTTAATAGGTTTGATTGAGAAGTTAACTAATTTTGATTTAGAGAAGAAATAGGACATGTGGGTGAGGGAATATTAGGTAATTAAATATTTAAAATATTTAATTACATGTGCAACATGGTGAGGTGGACAAGGTGAGGTGGAAAAGTGAGGTGTACGGGTGAGGTGGATTTTTGAAATTAGAACTTAGGATAGGGGAATTTAGATTAATTAAATAATTTAGGATTATTTAATTATGTGATACATTAGAAGAATTTAGGGAATTTAATTAAATAAATTGATTTTAATTAATTATGGGATAATGAACTAATCAAATAACCTTAGAATATTTATTTAATTGATAGAAGAAAATAAGAAGGGAATAAATATTAAGAATATTTATTTAGAATGAATCATGTCATTTTTAAGCGTATACATTTTGCCCCTCTTTGATGCGATGCAGTTTACAGCGTTGCTTCAAAGAAATCGATAGTCTGATAGTGGTACATGCCCCAGTTTGCTCCTGGTACATGTTTGATGATAGGATGCCCCCTCGGGAGATTGGACAGGGAGAAGGCAGAAGGCGTGAGACGAACAATCTCATGAAGAAGAAGGTTAGGTTTGAAGAAAAAAAGGTGAAGAAAGAGCCAAATGATACGAGATGTAAGAGAAAATGATAACACACACAAGCAAGTGAGCAAGTATGCACAAATGATACAAGAACAAACAAGGTGTTGCCCCTGTCAAGTGGTAAACCAACGATATACTGATAACGATATACGACAGTGTTGTCATGGTGGGGAATGATATATCCCTAAAGCAACACAAAGGATAATGTCTAGTTTCAGGAAATGAAACATGTCATGTAAGACGCGTGTATTGGTCTGATTTCGACAATGCAACATCCTGTATAAGACAAGTGATTGATTATAATTGATTGAGTTGATTTATGACCAGACAAGGATCAAGACCACTAATTGTGATTGGATCATTTGTGCAAGATTGACTTGACTTAATTAGTATGGATTAAGGATGGACCTGCATTTTTATCATTGCTTAGACTGACTGGTCAAGGAAGAAAGATATGATGATAGATAGAAATCTGATTGATAGAAGAAAGACTCGATAGAAGGACTCACAAGCTTTTGTAAACATTGATACTCTACATTTTGTGGATCTTTTATTGCATGGGATATGGATGTATGGATGTGTATATGGATATAGGATGGATGCTTTGCTTTTGGAGTGCTTTATTTCATCATTGGCCGACTTATTTTTGGTACTTTTTTTGAAATGTTGTAAGTTAATACAATCATCTAGGTATGATTGAACCAAGATGACCTGAGTACTGCCTACATGGGTTTTGATTTAGCAAGTTGATGCAAGCATCTAGTCAAACTTGAATCTAGATGACCTGAGTGTTCCTTGCGTTTCAACAAACAAGGATTGCCCCCGTTCATGTTAGACCTTTGATGTCCTCGATGATCTTATGCCGATCATGTCCTTAGACAAGGTGTCACATTACGAAAGCGGAATCCACAGATAGCAAACAAAGAAAATAATCATGCCCCCATCATAGCATCTCTAGCTTTTGGCATCCTTGAGTAGCATAGAAAGATATGATAACAAAAATCAAGACTCTGTAACTTAACCATGGTTCCAATCGACAAAACATTTGTGCATTTAGATGTGTTTTTATTGCCATAATTTAGATAGAATCAGTTAGAATGCCTTGGGTGTTTGTTTGCTTTGCCTTGGATAGGTTACGATGTGCATAGTCAAGATTTTTGCTTGAAGCGCGGGTTCTTCTTGCATTTGCTTGTTTGGTGAGAAGATTGCACAATCCTTATTGGGGAGATGGACCCTAAGGGACTGACCTAGTGCCTCAAGGGCACATTGCTAAATGGCCTTGCCTATGTGACGATGCAGAGGCAACGTAGTTTGGGGTAAACCCTAACGGACCTAAGACCTAGGTGAGAGAAAGTGGAGACAGACTCAGATTGATAGAGGGACAAGATATGGGACAGATGACACTGATGACAGAGGCTATGCTAGGCTGACACTGTGGATAGGAAACTAGATAAGAATTTTGGATAGCCTTAATGCTAGATACTGATGACAAGGGAAACACCACGGATAGGCAGATGGATGGGCGATAGGGGATCAATGGCAGGGTAGGTGAAAGAAAACAAGGATGTGATCTCCAAGGACTATGTCGCATAAGAAAAACATGCCCCATTGTAGGTAGAATACGAAGGATTTTTCATGACAATGCTTAAGACGAAGGAGGAGGATGAGAGGATAATGAAGGATTTGCGTGGTCTTGGAGGGATAAGGTATGTCAAAAGACATCTAGAACATTTGTCAACATTGTGCCCCCAATCTTTATCAAGATCAAGAAAAATAGAGGAATGGAAGATTAGGATGGATGGACTAGCCCGTATAGGTATGTAATGGATAGAGGAATAGGATAGGAAATGGTATGAAGGAAACTGGTAGGAGAAAAGTGATATGTCGATGAGACAAGGTGCCCCCAAGTGTAGGTGACATAGAAGATCAACTTACACATGATGTCTGTTTGCCAGGTTTTCATCATGGTACTTATCCAAGGCACCTATTTGCCAGATTTTCACCATTGGACGAAGGGTTTTTTTTTTTTTGAACATTTGGATAGGATGGGTAGAATGGACGAGAGGGACTCAATGGCTAGGTTCCACAAAAGGTGATAGTCCCACTAGATGGATGCTGTCACATGGACAAGGTCAAGTGTTCCCATAGATGTTGGTAGGGGATTGCATGAAAGTGAGATATGAGTATGTAGATAGCGGATTATGGAAGGTGTGATAGTGGATGATGATGCAGAATACAGAAGGACTTATGCAAGGATGGAAGGAAGGTTTATGCAAAAGCATGGACCATAGGATGAGGGAGATATGTAGGATAGTAGTGGAGGGGAGGGGAGATGGAGTTATACAGAAGTGTTGTGGAATGGAAGGGAACCATGACCAACGGTTGCACATACTGTGATAAACATTGAAGCTGATGATGGGAAGGTGGTGTAGGAAGCAATGGAGAGTTTTTCTTGGCGGAAGAATGATATAGGCCTTTAGGGACCCACATAGACTTTGCATTGTTTTGATTTTTGTTTGTCATGTGGGATGGAAGGATTTGATACTTTTGGATGGAATTGGAGAAAGTGAATGGTTGGAATTCTTGAGAGGTGGATGCCTCATGTAACTTGAGGAATTTTTGCTTAGGCACCCAAACTATTTTGTTTTTAGATAGTACCTATGAAGGTATGGGTTTGGGTGTGTGCAGTGTTTGTGCAGCTTCTGAGATAATTATTTGTTTCTTGGCGACCCACACTTTTTTCAGTTTGGCATTAAGGTTTGTGGGTGTATGCAGCTTTTGATATGGGTAATTCTTTGATTCTTGGCTTTTATATCCTAGGTCATGAGGACTCTTAGGATTTGTAACTTTATAGGTAGAGGCATCCACATATTGGTCATTGAATCCCCGTGGGATGGTGGAAGTGAAGTTGGTGGAAGCTCCTTGTTTAGACAATATGTGCATTTGTCGGCCACGATTGGGATATTTAGAGGATTCATAGATGGATGGATAAGGTGTTGGAAGAAGTGGTGGTAGGATGCATAGAGGGTTATTAGGAGTTGGAAGTAGCGGAGGTAGATTGGATGGTGGAAGGTGTATGGTCACATGCTTTTGACAAATGTAGGATGATGGAGGTGGAATGGCGACATATGTTTTGGGGATATGATAGGGTTTGCGATGGAAAGTAGTAGACTTAGGAGGAGTGGAGGAAGTACCAACATCTTGAGATTGCTCACCTTTGGGTATGTATCCAAGGCTGTATGAAGGTGAAGGAACATTGACATGGATAGGTTCCAAAATACCTTGTTCATGAAGGCCTAAGCCTTTACCTTGATAGTTCATATTCTGGAGTATGCAGTGGACCATGGGACTAGGTATAGGTGCACTAGCAGCGAGTTCCTTATTGGATGAGGAAGGTGAGATAGCAGATAATGGTTGTTGGTGTTCTAAGGAAGAACATTCATGCGTGAAGGTAGTAAGCCCAAGGATATAAGACGACGGATTTGTAGCTTGGTCGATAATGGATGGTGAAGGATCATTAGAATCTTGATCATCATTATGCTCTTTAGGATCTAAGTTATTGGGTTGATCATTCGTGTGCACTTGGGAGGCAAGTGTCTAATCAGAGGAAGCGAAAGTTGTTGGATCATGGATGGGATTAGATGGAAGAGGGATAGAAGAAATGGAGGCTTCTTGCTCACGAATGGGTATGGGATCAAGTTGTTCAAGGACATCTTCTTCATAGGGAATATCTTGATCATAGAACAAATAAAGGTTATGGATGGGTTGGAGTTGGGTTTCCATCTCATGTATAGGATGAAGTTGCTCATGGATAGCTTCTTCATCAAAGATAGTATCTTGATCATAGAAAAGATAAAGGTTATGCATGGGATGGAATTGGATTTCCTTCTCATGTATAGGTGTTGGGAGATGGATAGGATCAAGTGGCTCATGGAGAGGTTCATTATTATGGATATCATCTTGATCATGGAAAAGATACATGTTATGGATAGGTTGCAAGAACGTGATTTGATCTTAACTTAGACTAGGGATTAATGTTTCCTCATGCTTAGGATTAGACTCTTGACATACCTCTTGGGTTGCTTGAATGGAAGTGGATAGCTCTTGGATAGCTTCTTGGTTGACAACATAGATGTTTGATGGACCTTGGCTTTGGCGCATGGTAGAAGGCTCTTTGATAAGCTCAAGGAATTGAGGATCACATGAAGGGGTTGTAGGATTTGACATGTTATTGGAAGCATCTTTTATAAGGTCAAGGACCAAAATTTGGGGACATGGTTGATTCTCTGCTAGTAGCCCTTGGATCACATCCTTCGTAGGTGTATGGGTAGATGAATGAGGGGATTTAGCTTTCTCCCTAGCTTTTCTCTGGTTGTATAAATTTGGAAAAACTCTTTCCCACCACTCATCTGATTCTTTTTTGGTCATCCATTTAGAGTTTGAGGAACTAGATGGTGGTGTTGGTGTAGAACTGGTATGTTTTGGAATATGTGTCTTAGAAGGTGGCGAAGGAGGACTAGTAGATGGGGTGGTATACGAGTTCCAACTTGGCGTGGTGCTTGCCTTGTCATGAGTATGGGAAAAGGATATACAATTTTGGGGTGAAGCGTAGCTAGTACTGGCATGTTCAGCTTGTAAGATTGTCATTTCTTGTTGTAAGACTTGGATTTGTTGAGAAATTGCTATACAATCTTGGGGTGAGGGACCTAAGTTTATCTGCAATTGCAGATATTGGAGTTTTGACCAATATATTCTAGTTGGTTTGCCATTGACACAAGACCAAAAAAGTTTACTGGTTTGGATGTGCTGAAACAGATGTGCAGCAGAAATGTACAGATGCGCAGGAAGTCGCAGTATATGCGTCATACTGGTGGAAAATGTATGCGCAGCAACAGTCTGTATATGCATAGCAGGTCTAAATATATGTGCAGCTAGTCGGCACAAATGCGTAGGAAGAGATAATGGATGCGCAACTCTAACTTTTTTGCAAATTTTTGGAGTTTTTCTGTTGTTTTTGGTATTTTTAGCTGAAAAAAGGTCTTCTTGATATGATTTTATGAATTAACAGCAAGAAAACACAGCAAGCACAAAGAATATTTTATAGTTTTTTTTTTAATCATTTTTGTGGTTTTTTTGACTCTATTTGGACTAAGAGAAAAAAAAGCAAGTACAAAATCCTAGGCTCGAAATGGATTACAAGGGTTTTTGGCCACTAGAACAAGAGGTGTTTAATGAGGGTAACCGTTCAAGTGGTTACACATGCGGCGGCACAACTCTCCGTTATGGAGTTTCCCAGCCTCAAAGGGTTATGCCTTAAAGGGTTTTGGGTGAGGTTGGCCATCTGTGTAACACAGCAGCACTTGTTGCAGGAAGTTTTCACCTCAAGCACATTTATTTTAAGTGGATTGGTAGGGCTTGGCTTTAGCCTGTTTCCACTCAGGGTCGTTCCCACTTGGATAAATGTGCATCCAAGGGCAGGCCCCTCTTAAAGGTTAAACAAATGGAATAATAAGTCTGGCACTCTGATCACCCAGTAAAGGGGAGAGCATAAGCCTATTATCATTCGTCAAGCACAGAAGACACTGATTAATCCAACCTAGTTAAAAGTAGAAAAACTAAATGAGCTAATATTACTTGTGCACTCACACTATTGTTAACTTTGAAGTGGTTAAAAAGATAGCATTGTTCATTACCATTTGTAAGATAGCAATAATCTAACAATGGAAGATAGCATTATGCAGATATTGCAATGGTTCAATTACTCTCTTCCTAGTTAAGGCTATGTGGAATTTGTATGAATGTTTGTTTTACTGTCCTTTTATAAATTGAAGTGTGAGTTTAGTAAATGCAGCTAAATGAGTCTAAACCAGTGGCCTAACCTACAAAATAGATCCAGAGTATTCTTGTAAAGATGTTAGCGTTAGCAAAAATCTTCTAAAAAATCCTAAAATCACTACCTACTACAGAAGCGTCATTTCAGAGACTGAATGCACATAAACAGTCAACAAAAATTTGTATTTTTCTAACCCTAGTTTGTAAAGATTTGGATAAAACTATATGTAGATGATCTCTTAGCTCAAATCTAACCTCACCATTACGTCCGGGGGGGCATTTCCATAAATTTTGAGTACAAATTTGCCTAGATTTCATGAAAAATAGAGTGTTTGGCGAAGAAAACAACGTTTCTAAAATTCACTGCCAAACAGATGCGCTGCAGGAAGTAACATATGCGCTGCAGGATTTAACATATGCGCTGAAAGATAACAGATGCACTGCAGGATGCAACAAATGCACAGAATTAGTAAATGCACCGTATCAGAGGTCATATGCGCCAAAACAAAGCGTATATGTGCAGAAAGAACATATGCGTCGTGAAAGAAGGTATATGCACCGGAACAGTGTTTAAAAGTGCAGTAAGAACGAACATATGCGCATGAATAACATATGCACCGCAGAAATGGATATATGCACTGTAACAGTGTTTAAAAGCGTCGTAAGATTATAAGAGCCGAAACAGAGGACAGGAGCACCATGGAATTGTTCAAATGCGCCGAAGTAACCTGTGCGTGACCTGTACGGAACCTGTCTTCAAAAAGCTCAGATTTTGATGAAATAAAGGGGTAAAGGCCCCATGGTGAGCGCCAAAAATGTTAGGGTAAAATGCGGTTTAATCAAATGAACAATAATAAACCCAAACATCAATAGAATAATGAAATCAAGAAAGATTGAATGAAATGAAGCAATGAACAATACAGTGCAAACCTTCCTTGAATCAAAGTTTCTATTGTTCACCTAGTACAACCGTCCTTTGCTAATATGAAGTAGTACCTCAGAGAGTGCACTCCTTTTGCTGTGTTGTAGGATGTCAGTAGTAAACGGCTATATTGATAAATATTGCTGTGAAGTAGAGCTTCAAAGCAAATGGTGATCTCAAGTAGATTGTATTGGGGGTGCCAAAGGCACGTAGGTAGAATTCTGCAGAGTAACAATACAAATAACCTGGATGAATAGAATGGGAGGATGAGGTTTCTTTTATAGACTTAGAAGAATGAGGATCAACGGTTGAGAGGAGATATGAAGATCAATGGCTAAGAATGGTTGAGGAATGTGCAACCAGTAGGAATATGACAAGTGTCCCACCTCCATCATGAAAGAGGGGATTTGACAAAATTGATTGGAGAGTTAACTCCATTAACTGATCAGTTAACAAACTTGATTGATCAGTTAGAAGAATGGATTGAGGGATTAACTGAATTGATTGATCAGTTACCCGAATAGATTGAGGAGCTCACAGAATTGATTGGTTAGTTAACAGTTTTGATTGAGAAGTTAACTAATTTTGATTTAGAGAAGAAATAGGACATGTGGGTGAGGGAATATTAGGTAATTAAATATTTAAAATATTTAATTAAATGTGCAACATGGTGAGGTGGACAAGTTGAGGTGGAAAAGTGAGGTGTACGGGTGAGGTGGATTTTTGAAATTAGAACTTAGGATAGGGGAATTTAGATTAATTAAATAATTTAGGATTATTTAATTATGTGAGACATTAGAATAATTTAGGGAATTTAATTAAATAAATTGATTTTATTTAATTATGGGATAATGAACCAATCAAATAACCTTAGAATATTTATTTAATTGAGAGAAGAAAATAAGAAGGGAATAAATATTAAGAATATTTATTTAGAATGAATCGTGTCATTTTTAGGTGTATACAATAACCATTGAAAGATGGGTACCTTTGAGCATTTGGCTATCTGACCGGAGGTCTTCTAGGTCTTCTTCTTTGATTCCTGAATTGGTTCCTTTTGTTTTGCTTCAATTGAAAATTTTCTTGATCTGATTTTGAACTTTCTCCTTTCTCAAATCCTAAGCCTTGCTTGTCATCTGAACTCTTCTGACTTGCAATTAACTCCTCAAGCTTTGTAGAGCTTATCTTAAACTTTTCTTCGTAGCTCTTAGCTTTCTCCAAATCTAATTTCAAGCTTGCGACTTCTTTTTCAAGTTTATTGCATTCTTCTAATTTTCTTTTTATGAACATATTTAGATCATCTTCTACTTTAGCTCTTTCTACAACTTCCACTTTCAAATCATCCAGGGTTTCATTTGCTGATATCAATTGTTCACTAACATCTTTGTATTTTTCTTTGAATTTCTTGACTTGTTCTTTTAGCTTTAGAATGCATTCATCATCTTCTTAAATGTTATCCTTTAGATCCCTGATTTCTGCTTCAGTTTTTTCAAGATCAATAAGAGTCGCTTCTAGTTCAACATTGTTTGAGAGATTTCCAAATCTTTTGGCTGCCATGAGTGAACTTTCCTAGATCTTCCTCAAGCTATAAGGCTTCTTCCAAGGAGCCTTTCTCTGATACCAATTGTTGAATATAAGGAATATTGAGAGGGGGGTGAATCAATATTCTGCAAAACCACTTCTTAACAAGTTTATTAATCCAATTTGCAAAATCAATAACATGAAAGCAGAATAAGCATTTGAATAGCAACCATAAAGACATAACACATGGACACCTAAATTTTTACGTGGAAAACCCAAAAAGGGAAAACCACAGTGAGTGTTAGCTCACAATATATTATGATAGCACAATACCAAATTACAAGAAGGCTTACTGCCTTAGGGCTCACTGCCTAGGGATCACTGCCCTATGAAGAAGTGCTCACTGTACAAAGGCTCACTACCAAGAGAAAAGAAGATAGAAGAAGGATTAGCTCACTGCTAAGAGATGAACTGCTGTAAATGCATCTACCATATGCTGGATCATAGTTCCATTGAAGGCTCAATATACAAATTCAAAGGTCTTCATCTATTCTACCCTACTTCTCAACTCAACTACATATACTCTATTTTCTTTTACTTCTCTACTCTCTTCGCATAATCTTTTACACTTCAAATTCACACATTACACTACACACAACACTAAACATCACAATCCATCAAGTAATTATATCCACAACAAGATTCATTTAATAATCAAGTCAACAAGTCAGATATAAGGCGTGTATATAATGTATTTTACCTTATTGGCTTGATCATGTGTACAAATAGTAATGCAGACCAAAATAAACATATAATGATCTTCATATAGGTTGGCACCAATCATACAACCACTTAGATTTATTATTCAAACAATATATCTTCTCCACATAAAGATCTATCAACCTGTCAGGTTGTCTCTGGAGAACATGCTTGACCCAATTCATCTATCACATCAAAACTCTCACTATGGACCACATGAGACTCAAGGATTCATGACCAACATTCATTCTTGACCTCTAAGCATACCTCTAGAATTGCAAGACAAAATATGCAACTGCAGAGAAATGTGGACCCTTTTTCTCAGGCACTATGCATTGAACAAACTTTCTATAGTATCCTGCCAATCCCATGAAGTTACGTACTTCATGCACATTTTTAGGTATAGGCCAATCTAGGATAGCTTTGATCTTTGTTGGATATATAGAAATTCCTTCAACAGAAATTATGTGTTACTAAATTTTCTTTTAGAAGAATGAACACTTAGAAAGCTTTCCATATAACTTATGCTCTCTCGACCATTGCAATACTATTCACAGATGTTGCAAATGTTCTTCATTCTTAGAATAAATAAGAATATCATCAAGAAAAACTAGAAGAAACTTATCCAAGCGATCTCTAAACACATTGTTCATCATATGCATGAATGTGGCAGGGGCATTCGTAAGTCCAAATGGTAACACTGTGAACTCATAGTGTCCATATCTTATTCTAAAAGTTGTTTTGTGGATATCTTCATCCTTCAATCTCAGTTGATGATATGCCGATTGTAAATCGATCTTTGAAAACACAAAAGCCCCATGTGTTTGAGAAAAAGATCATCTATACAGGATAATGGATACTTATTCTTTATCGTTGCTTTATTACGCATACGATAATCTATACACAGATGCAAAGTTCCATATTTATTTTTAACAAAGATTATTGGTGCACCCCATGGAGAAATACTAGGTCTAATCAATCCTTTAGCCAACAATTCCTGCAATTGGGCTTTTAATTCCATCAATTCTGTAGTAGTCATATGGTAAGGTGCTTTTGATATTAGCTCAGATCCTAGTTTAATGTCAATTGCAAAATCAAAAACTCTTTTGGGTGGTAGACCTAGAAGTTCCTTTGGAAAACATCCTAGAAATCTTGAAGAAAAGGATATCTTTCTTCAAAAGGCACACTTTGCTTTCCAAGACTTTCCTCAATTTGTTCCATTTCACTGCAAAGAGTTGACACCCTTTTCGCCTAGCCCTCTTTAATTGCTTAGCAGAGATTGGTTGAATCTTGACCTCTCTTTGAATACCTTGCAAAAAGACCTTATTTCCCACATCATCTAAACACTCAACTATTTTAGAAAAATAGTCAACATTGGCTCTATGTTTCCACAACCAATTTATTCCTAATACAACATCATAGGAACCTAAGGGAGCTATGTATAAATTCACCTCAGTTAAAAAACTTGAGAGATCAATATTAGCTTCAAACAAACATTTCTCTACCTAGGCCTTAGATTGGTTAGCATATACTATTGACCAAGGTTTAGCCATATAACCAACTCTTCTAGGGAACCTATTCAATATCCTAGGAGAAATAAAATTTTTAGTTGCTCCAATATCAATCAAAATAGAGATAGGGACTCCAAACCAGGTACCTATCATCTCTATAGGAGTGATCTGATGCTCCATTTGGTGATTATCCAATGTTGCATGAATCCTTTGCTGAAATGCTTCTTGCTAGGTAGGTAAAGCATTACCTTTTTATAACCACTCTGGTTCTTTGTTGGGCATTGATTGGCATAATGGTCACCTCCACAAGTGAAGCATCCTCTAGGAGGTCCTCTCTTTTTAGTTGTCTTGTTAGCATTATCCTCATTCCTCTTGAAGTTATTGTTCTTCTTTTCATTGCCAGACCCACTCTTATACGTCTTGGTTCCTTTGCCATTTCTCCTATTCTCATAATGATTATCATTACTCCTTTTGGAAGGTTGGGAATTTTGAGTCTTATTAAACCTCTTGTGATTCCTGTTGCGATAAGCAAATATGGACTTGAAATTTTGCTCCTGCTTAATGGCCTTCTCATAAACTTGATCCATTTTCATAGGACCATGCACGTCCACTTCACCACCAATTTGGGCATTCAGACCCATGATGAATTTCCTAATTCAGAATCTTTCATCCTTTTGATATTGAGGTACGTACTTCAGAAGATGAGTAAACTTCTCTCCATGCTTGACTACTAACATATCCTCTTGGCGTAGATTTTAGAAATATGTCGACTTCTGATCAAAGAAGAGTTGCGACAACCACCTTTTACAGAATAGTTTAACACACTCATCCCAAGTTACCTTTAAGGAACTTAATCCTATTTCCATTTCTTGTTCATCCACTAAGTGGATGCTTCTCCTACCAATTGATAGGCTCCCCATACTGCTTTGGTTATTTCTAAATAATTTTTTGTCTCAAAATACTTTTCCATGTCCATTAATCAAGCTTCAACAGCATCTCCAGTCACTGTTCCATTGAACTTAGGTGGTGTGACTTTCTTCATATCTTTAGATAGTTCTAAAGAAAGCCTATCCCTTATTTCTCTCTGGGATATATGATTATTAAGATTCTCACTATTTACACTATGCTCTTAATGATTTTCTTTGCTCAATCCATGAGAGATCTCAGTAGCATTTTCTCTAAGCTAAAACATAAATGCTAGAGGAGATGTTGATTTACAAAAATCTAAAAACAAGTTCGAAAATGTAAATTACAAGTAGAGAGGAACCTACCACGGAAAGATGGAGTTGACTGTCATGGATGTTGGTGTGGCATATAGACATTTGCACAATAGTTGTCATATGTATGACATATAACAATTTGAACTACTGGTAAAATATGCTCTTTATTCGAGATCTTGAGATTAGTTGCACGATAGTAAACAAAGACAACAAAATAGCAATCTAGGTGATACTAATGTAGGAGAATCTACTAGTGTGAGGGAAATCTTGCATCACCCAAAAAAGTGGTGATTTGTTTTCTGTTCTTTTCAATTTTTGTGTTTTCAGATACCCATTTGCTTGAATAATGATTCAGAACCTTCAAAGTTTCCAACAGGGCTAAGAATACTAGAACTTACGATTTTTAGTAACCCTATATTAGAAAATTAGTTGAGCCCAAAATTTTCCCCAAAGCTTCAGAATAGTCAAATAAGCATTCTTGGTAAATTTCAACTTAAGATCATGTCTGGATTTTACGATATTCAAGTTTCAATTTTGTGAGGTCCCCAAAAAAGTTTTGAAATCAGATTTGAGGTACTTAAATGCCCTATAACACCCCAAAAAGTATACCAAAATCTATTTTTAGATTTTCAGTGTCGTAGTTCACTTCATGAGCTTTCCAACGCTTCAAACGTTTTGTCAATCAAACACCCGGACCAAAAGTTATGGCTCCCGGAAGTTGTGCTACCAAATTTTAAAATTTGAAAATTCTTTCTTGGGCGGAAAATAGGTAGCTAGGTTCATTTTGGTGTCCAAATGGGAGTAACACATTTCAAAGAAAGTTGACATTGGTAAATTACACTAACTAGTTCCGATGTGTATTTAAATCTTATCTTGGGATAGTTCCATGGGCAAGGTCGGAGGGAGTGATTGGCAAGTCTTGCTCATGCAAATCAAGAGGTCGGATAGATATCAGAAGGATTTGTAAGTTAGATATTTCTATTGTAAGACAACCCATATTTTTGTAATAAGTGGGCATACGACCCTAGAAATTATATTTTAGATTTGTAGCCTTTTGTAGGCAAGTTTAATGAAGAAATTTTGAATCAATTTGTAGATTATTTAACTAATCTTTCTTGAGATCTTGTCTTGCCTATTTGAAACCTATAGATTGTTGTTGTATGTGTTTTGGGTGGAGTCCACCCTCATCAAGTGGTATCAAAGCAAGGGTTCCTAAGTGTGTAGACAAATTTCTGACGTTGAGGCGGTTTTCACCAAGACTTGAGGTTGTGGGTTTGTAATAGAGATCAAAATGTCTCCACGAAGAAACCATGGTGGGAGAAATGATTTGACATAAGAGGTTTCTAGAGCCCTACAGAGGCAGATTGATGCATTGCAATAGGAGCTGCGAAGATGGTTTGAGCCAAGAATAAGAGAAGAAAGTGAAGATGAAGCTAAAGAAGAAGAGTTATCTAAGGAAGAATAGGATGGTGCAGGAGATCCTATAGAAGTTAGGTTGGTTAGGGGCATTTCAAAGATCGGAAAGAGGCCTAAGATTGAAGTTTCTACCTATTCTAGAGATCTAAATCTGGAAGAGCTTATTGATTAGATAAACAATATGGAGGAATATTTTGAGTATGAAGATATGGAGGATCCAAAATGGGTCAAGTTCACAAAAATGAAGTTGAAGGGCCATGCCAGTATTTGGTGGAGGGAGGTCCAGTTAGAGAGAAATAGAAGAGGAAAAGGAAAGATTACTATATGGGATTAGATGGTGGATAAACTAAAGAAGCAGTTCATTCCTATGGACTATGAGTTGGAGTTGTTGAAGAAGCTGCAAGGATTGAAGCAAGGTAATAAGTTTGTTAAGGAGTATACAAAAGAGTTTTATAAGATTATAATTAGAACAGACCATATGGAGGCCAACAAGGAGAAGGTAGCCCATTACATTAATGGGTTGAGGCCAAGTATTCAAGAGAAGATGAGCTTATTCATAATGACAACCATAGAAGATGGATACCAATTTTCTCTGAAGGTGGAAGAGAAGCCAAATAAAAGATTTGAAAGAAAGCAAAGAGGAAGAGGTCATGGTGAAAGGACTAGTGGAAGATCCTATGGAAGCTGAAATGAAGATCAAAAGAAAAGTGAAGAAGCAAGCACTAGTCAAAATTAGAATGGAGATAATGCCTACCACCCTCGTGACCAAAATAATGGTGAGCAAAGAGGAAGAGGAAGAGGAAGACCTGGACAAGGACCTAGAAGTGGAGGTTTCAAAGGAACCTGTTTCCAATGTGGCGAAGAAGAACATTGAGCATATGAGTGTCTGCAACATCAAGGAAGGACAAATAGAAGACCTAAAGGTAATGTACAAGTTGCACATGTAGATGAAGAGGTGTAGTCTGAGTATTCTGAAGATGTTGAAAGGGGAGAAACCCTAGTTGTCAGAAGAACCTTGTTAAATGAGGAGAAAGAACCAAATCTGAGGAAGAGTTTATTTAGCACAAGGTGCAAGTGTGAAGGTAAGTGTTGTGATATTATTATTGACAGTGGAAGCACTGATAATCTTGTCTCAGAGGAGATAGTTAGCAAGTTGAAGTTGACAAGGAGAAGGTATCCACATCCATATTAGATTACATGGTTGTAGAAGGACCATAGAGCTTTGGTCAATGAATAGTGTTTAGTCAAGTTCAAGATTGGAGACTACCATGATGAGATGTTGTGTGCATACTAATAGATGCATGTCATATGCTATTGGGAAGGTCATGGCAGTATGATAGGTGTGTTGTCCATGATGGTCATGCAAACACCTATTCCTTGACAAAGGACAAAGTGTTGCAAGTATGTGCTAACTAGTGTTGTCATTGATGTCAACATGTTTGTATTGTCATTAGTGCCAACTATGTTGAAAGTATGTGCTAACTAGTGTTGTCATTTATGTCAACATGTTTGTGTTGTCATTGGTGCCAAATGTGTCTTCTGATATTGTTGTTTGTTGAGTGATTGAGTTGTCATGTTAAGCACACTGTCTGAGTTTTTGCTCCACATTTCCTCTATATTGAAGACTAGAGTATGATATTTGGATATGTTTTAGAGAAGTGTTTGAAGATGCTAAATCTAGAATTTGGTGGTCTGAATCGCTATGTGGCAAAATTTCTATTCGCCAGTTTGAAGATTGTGATTGACAGCATTTGCAGTGTGACAAGGAGAAAGTATTTTGCTCCACATTTCTAGTCCATAGTTTGGATTTTGGTCTTGCAGTTTTGGACTTAAGTTTATAAAGTCCTTAGCTATCTTCATTCTGAAGGATTTGTGATTTGGTGCTGTGGAAAGTAAGTTATTGATTAGCAGAGTTTGACAATGTTTGTTGTGAGCAGTCTGTGATATATCTTTAAGTAATATTTGTTGTCCTCAAGTGAGATCTGTTGCAGTTGGATATGTCAGCTCCTAGGTGATTCTATGTTGTTTGTGGATGTCTCTAGAATGTGTTGAAGGCGTGTGCTTGATCCAAAACCTATAATGAAGTTCTTGGAATCATGTATTTAAGTATTCTTGATGTTTGTACTAATCCTTGCTGACTTGGTTATTTACACTTGTTGCAGAGGTGATTCATGGATTGTGGAAGCATGTTGAAGCATGTAAGGATGTGTTTGGGTCTAAGCTAAGTCATGAAGTGCTCTTCCTTTATTCAAATTCTCCGCAAGTTTTTTTAGGACCAGACCTAATTTAAATTATGTATGTATGCTAACCTTGGAGATAGTTCCATTGGTTGTAAATTGTATTACGGACCTTGATGAATGTTCCAAGGTTGATGATTGGTATAAATATATGTAATGAATCTATCAATGGTGAAAGAGTGAGCGAAGATGTGAAGATAAAGTGTGTGTTGTAAAGGTATCAAAGAAGAGATATATTGCGCTTCAATGGAACTGAACTCAGGCATGTTGTAGATACTATTATATTAGTTTATGGTAGTGAGCCACCCATCCTGACATTGAGCCACCCCTTTTGGCAGTGAGCCTTTCATTTGGCCAATGAACTCTAGGTAGTGAGCCCTTTGGCAGTGAACCTCTTTTGTTATTTGGTATTGTTACTACATTATATTGTGAGATAACACTCACTGTGGTTTTTCCCTTTTTAGGGTTTTCCATATAAAAATCTAGTGTTCATGTGTGTATGGTGTTGTTATGTTTAAGTTTTGATTCCTCACTTCATGTTTAATCTTGATAATAGATTAAGGATTTAAATTAAGTGAATGTGAATGTGATTATGTTTAAAGAAGATAAAGTTTCTGATACAACTGATTCACCCCCCCTCTCAGTTGTCTTATGCCTTCAACAATTGGTATCAGAGTGAGGTTCCTTAGAAGAAAGCCTAATAGCTTAAGGTAGTTCTGGGATGACACACAAGAAAGACATTCCTTAGTTTGATGGATTTGACTATGCCTACTGGAAGGTAAGAATGCAAAGTTATCTTATTTCTATTGGTTATAATGTCTGGAAGATGGTTAAAGATGAATACATAGTACCTAAAGGTGGTCCCCAGTCTAATGAAGAGATTAAGGATTATGAGGCTAATCACAAAGATAAATATGCTCTATCTAACACTGAAATGGTGAAAGTTGTGGACCTGGAAACTGCTCATGAGATCTAGGATAAATTGAAAAACATCTATGAAGGTGATGAATATGTCAAGAAGGGTAAGTTGTAGAACTTGAAGACTACATATGAAACCATGTGAATGTCTGAGGATGAGAACATAACAAGCTACATACAGAAGATTGATGAATTTGTTAGCAACATCAAGGGTCTTGGTGGAAAGTTAGAGGATGTGGATGTTGTAGATAAGATACTCAATACTCTTCCCAAATCTTATAGTCACAAGGTATCTTCCATCGAATAATTGTTTGACATGGGCAAGCTTACAAAAGATCAATTGCTTGGTAAGCTAACTGCTTTTGAGATGAGAGAGTTTGGTACTACTCGTGGCCCTATGAAAACTGAGACTGCTTTTAAGGCCAAGGAAGAAAAGATTGCTAGATTAGATAAATATGTTATAGAATTAGATGAAGAAGATTTTGAAGAGATTGAGGCAAAATTTGCAAGTAGAATGAAAAGAGGAAGCAAAGGAAAGTTCAAAGATAAGTTACCTTTCAAATGTTTCAATTGCGGTCAAATTGGTCACTATGCTTCAAGATGTCGTGACAAAACTTTGAGGATCAAAAATAATGAAAGTAAAGGAAAGATGGTAAGAAAGAGTTACTATGTTAGAGATGATTATGGTGTAACTAATGATGAACCTGATTCTGATGATGGTAATAGTATTGAATGCTTGTTTATTGCACTTAGAGAAGAACTGGTTTCTGCTAACCTTGCAAGCTGTGTGAAGGAAGGAAGTCCAGGAGAGTTGTCTGCATTTCATGCTGAAAAGAAAGATGAATGGATCATTGATAGGGGATGTTCAAATCACATGATAGGAGATAAGAGCAAGTTTTTTAAGTTTGAAAATTATGATGGAGGACTAGTTGGGTTTGGTGATGATGCGACTGGTAAGATTTGTGGAAAAGGATCAATTACTTTTAATGGCAAGCATAATACAGATGATGTTCTTTATGTCAAAGGTTTAAAACATAATCTTCTAAGTGTTGGACAAATGTGTGACAAAGGGTATAATCTGGTATTTAAGGACAATAGGTGTGAGACAAGGAAAAGCTCTGGAACCTTAATTGCTACTGCTAAGAAGACTCATGGTAATGTTTATCATTTGAAGGGTACTAATAATTCTTGTTTGTTAGCTCAGACAAATGAAAGTTGGTTATGGCATAGGAGGATGTGTCACATTAACTTTGACAATTTGGTGAGAATAAGCATAGTACAAGCAATAAGAGACCTGCCTAAGATTGTGAAGCATACCAATGTCATGTGCAAAGAATGTCAGTTTGGGAAGATGACAAAGACTACCTTCAAGAGCAAAGAACAATTCTCTACTAGTTTGCTGGAGTTGGTGCATATAGACTTATGTGGCCCTACAAGAACAAGAAGTCTACAAGGTTACAGGTATTTCATGCTTCTTATTGATGATTATTCAAGAATGACTTGGGTTACCTTTCTTAAAGAAAAATCAGAAGCCCTAGACAAGTTTAAGGTATTCAAAGCTATGGTTGAAAATGAGTTGGATTTGAGAATCAAGTGTTTGATATCTGACAGAGGTGGTGAGTTTACTTCAAATGAGTTTAATTCTTTTTATGAAGAACATGGAATAAAGAGACATTTGTCTACCCCTCAGACTCCTCAACAAAATGGAGTGATTGAAAGGAAGAATAGAACTGTTCAAGAAGCTGCTAGAACAATGATCAAAGAAGCAGATCTACCAAAAGTATATTGGAAAGAAGCAATACACACTATTGTCTACATTCAAAATAGAGTGCTAGTTAGAGCAAAAGAAACAAAGACACCTTATGAGCTGTGGTATGGAAGAACTCTTATTGTCAAATATTTTAAAGTTTTTCAAAGAAAATGTTACATCAGAAGAAATGAAGAATTAGGAAAGTTTGATGTTAGATGTGATCAGGGTATATTCCTTGGGTACTCTACTAAGAGCAAGGCTTATCAGTGCTATAACAAAAGACTAAGAAAAATCATTGAAAGTGAAAATGTGAAAGTAGATGAAGATATTCAACTAGATGGATATGAGTCAGATGGATCTACTAATATAGAAAAGGTTGAAAAGGACAAAGAAAAGGAAGTCTAGATTGAAGTACAAGCTGCTCCTAAAGAAGAAGAAGAAGAAGTTCAAGCTAAAGCTCCGGAAAGAATTCCTAAAACCCCCAAGTATGTGCAAAGAGATCACTCTGAAGATTAGATTATTGGTGACAAAAGGAAAGGTGTGTTGATAAGAAGCAGAGCTACATAAGATCAAGTAAATCTTTGTTTACTCTCAAAGGTGGAACATAAAATAGTAAATGAAGCATGTAATGATGAACATTGGATCAAAGCAATGGAAGAAGAACTAATACAAATTGAGAAGAAGGAGACTTGGGAACTTGTCCCTAGACCTGCAGACAAGAATGTGATAGGAACATAGTGGGTATTCCAAAACAAACTAAATAAAGTTGGAGAAGTTGTGAGAAACAAGGTAATACTTGTGTGTAAAGGTTACTCACAAGTGGAAGGAATAGATTATGAAGAGACCTTTGCTCCGGTGGAAAGAATGGAAGCTATCAGACTATTTTTGGCATTTGCAGCATATAAAAATTTCAAGGTATACCAAATGGATGTGAAGTCTACTTTCCTGAATGGTGAGTTAGAAGAAGTCTACATAGAGCAATCTAATGGATTCCAACTATTAGACAAACCAAATATGGTATGCAAATTGAAGAAGGCTTTGTATAGATTGAAGCATGCTCCCAGAGCTTGGTATGTAAGATTGGATAAGTACCTATTGCAGCAGGGATTCAGTAAAGGGTCCGCCAACAACAACATATACACCAAGATAAGTGGAGACCAAATTTGGATTGTTGAGATCTATGTGGATGACATCATATTCAGTGGAAATGAAGGTATGTGTAAGAAGTTTGGAGATGAGATGCAAAAAGAATTTGAGATATCTATGTGTGGTGAAATGAACTTCTTCCTTGGACTACAAATCATTCAAACTAGTAAAGGTATTTTCATTTCTCAAACCAAGTATGTTAAAGAGTTGCTGAAGAAGTTTGGAATGGAGGACTCTAAACCGGTATGTACCCCTATGGTTACTGGTTTCAAGTTGAGCAAGAATGATGAATCTCCTAAGGCTAATCAGAGAAAGTATAGATCAATGATTGGAGGACTACTTTATCTAACCTCTACTAGACTAGATATCATGCATGCAGTTTGTCTTGTGGCCAGATTTCAATCAGATCCCATAGAATCACATGTTATGGAAGTAAAGAGGATATTCAAGTATTTGAAGGGCACTCCTGATCATGGATTATGGTATCCTAAGAACATTGATTTTTCCTTAAGTGTCTATACTGATGTAGATTGGGTTAGATGTGTTGATGACAAAAAAAGCACAAGTGGAGGTGCATTCTTCCTTGGAGCTAGGGCGGTGTCCTGGCATAGCAAGAAACAAGAATTAGTTTCCTTGTCTACTGTAGAGGTAGAATATATTGTTGCAGCATCATGGTGTACTTAGGTGTTGTGGATGAAACAGACCCTGAAGGATATCAAAGTTGAGTATGATGAGCCAATCCTTATTCTTTGTGATAACACAAGTGCCATAAATATTTCAAAGAATCCAATGATGCATTAAAAAACAAAGCACATTTCAATTAAGTGTCACTTTTTAAGGGAGAAAGTTGCAGAGAATGAAGTGAATCTTGAGTATGTGCCTACAAAAGATCAAGTTGCTGATATATTCACTAAGGCTCTTCCAAAGGATACATTTGAGTATCTCCAAGTGAAGTTAGGGGTCATTTCTCCTCCTTCCCTAAACTAGATTGCACATAAGAAGATGCATCAGTCTAGTGTGCCTCAAAGTACATTTCTCCTTTTGGACTAATGTTGGAACCTACCTCTCAGAGGGAATAGTTTGTGATTTGAGATGATTGTTGTAGTCAGGGGGAGCTAAAGAATTATTTTAGACTGATCAAAGCAGTAGTGTGCAAGTATGTGAAGTGGAAGAGATGTGATGCCCTTTTCCATTGATGTTAAAGGGGGAGAGAGATCATGTGAAAAACTCAGGGGGAGAAAGAGTTTAGATGTGTAAAAAGAAAGGGGGAGTTATGATGCAAAGTTGTGTCTTGATGGAGGAACATGCTATTTAGTTTTTCACATCATATGTTGCCATCAATGACAAAGGGGGAGATTGTTGCAAGTATGTGCTAACTAGTGTTGTCATTGATGTCAACATGTTTGTGTTCATTAGTGCCAATTGTGTTGCAAGTATGGGCTAACAAGTGTTTTCATTGATGTCAACATGTTTGTGTTGTCATTGGTGCCAAATATGTCTTCTGGTATTGTTGTTTGTTGAGTGATTGAGTTGTCATGTAAAGGACACTATCTGAGTTTTTGCTCCACATTTCCTCTATATTGAAGACCAGAGTATGAGATTTGGATATGTTTTAGAAAAGTGTTTGAAGATGCTAAATTTAGAATTTGGTGGTCTGAATCACTGTGCAGCAAAAGTTCTATTCACCAGTTTGAAGACTGTGCCTGACAACATTTGCAGTGTGACAAGGAGAAAGTATTTTGCTCTACATTTCTCCTTAGTTTGGATTTTGGTCTTGCGGTTCTGGACTTAAGTTTATAAAGTCCTTAGCTATCTTCATTCTGAAGGATTTATGGTTTGGTGCTCTGAAAAGTAAGCTCACTGATTAGCAGAGTTTGACAGTGTTTGTTGTGAGTGACCTGTGATATATCTTCAAGTAATATTTGTTGTCCTCAAGTGAGATCTGTTGTGGTTGGATCTATCAGCTCCTAGGTGATTCTATGTTACTTATGGATGTCTCCATAATGTATTGAAGGCTTGTTCTTGATATGTAAGCTATAATGAAGTTCTTGGAAGCATGTATTTAAGTATTCTTGATGTTTGCACTGATCCTGGCTGACTTGGTTATTTACACTTGTTGTGGAGGTGATTCTAGATTGTGGAAGAATGTTGAAGCGTGTAAGGATTTGTTTGGGTCTGAACTAAGCCATGAAGTGCTCTTCCTTCATTCATTTTCTTCACAAGTTTTTTTAGGACCAGAGCTAATTTAAATTATGTATGTATGCCAACCTTGGAGATAGTTCCAATGGTTGTAAATTGTATTGCCGACCTTGATGAATGTTCCAAGGTTGATGATTGGTATAAATATATGCAATGAATTTGTGAGTGGTGAAAGAATGAACAAAGATGCAAAGATAAAGTGTGTGTGTTGTAAAGGCAGTGAAGAAGAGATATATTATGCTTCAATGGAACTAAACTCAGGCATGTTGTAGATGCTACTATATCAGTTCATGGCAGTGACCCACCCATCCTAGCAGTAAGCCACCCTTTGGCAGTGAGCATTTCATTTGGGCAGTAAGCCCTGGGCAGTGAGCCTCTTTTTATTCAGTATTGTTACTACATTATATTGTGAGCTAACACTCACCGTGGTTTTTCCTTTTTAGGATTTTCCACATAAAAATCTAGTGTTCATGTGTGTATGGTGTTGTTGTGTTTAAGTTTTGATTCTGCACTTCATGTTTAATCTTCATAATAGATTAAGGAGTTAAATTAAGTGAATGTGAATGCCATTATGTTTAAACAAGTTAAAGTTTTTGATACAACTAATTCACCCCCCTCTCAGTTGCCTTGTGCCTTCAAAACAAAGTTTGTCATAAGTTGAAACCCTTGAAGAAGGTGGAAGAAAAGGTATGTAGTATTGCCAAAATTTGTTTGGTAGATGGTAGGAAATTTTTGGATGGTATGAAACATGAGCATCATTGCTTTGCATTGATTCCTAAGATCAGCCAGGAGAAGTGTGAAGATGTACCAATAGAGGTCTTAGATCTATTGGAAGAATTTCAAGAAATTATCTCTGATAATGTCCCAGAAGGTTTACCACTAGTGACTTGTAGATAAGTCACCAAATGGATTTGATACTAGGAGCTAGTTTACCAAATAAGGAAGCCCATTTAATGACTCCTGCATAGAATGAAGAGTTGAACAAACAAGTTCATGAGCTATTAAGAAAAGGACTGATAAGAGAGATCCTAAGTCCATGTGCAACACCTGCATTACTAGTTTCAAAGAAAGACGAGGAGTGGAGAATGTGTATAGATTCGTAAGCCATCAAAAAAATTACAATCAAGTACAGATTTCCATTGACAAGGATGGATGATATTATAGATTGCTTGAGTGGAGCCAAGTACTTTACAAAGATTGATCTAAAGAGTGGATATCACCAGATCCAAATTAGAGAAGGAGATGAATGGAAGACAACCTTCAAGACTAAGGAGGGCCTGTATGAATGGTTAGTCATGCCATTTAGGCTAGCCAATGAACCAAGTACATTTATGCGGCTGACGAATGAGGTACTAAAGAGTTTTTGGGTAAATTTGTCATTGTTTATTTAGATGATATTTTGATTTTTAGCAAGACTTTGGAGGAGCACTTGATGCATGTTCAAAATTTTTTTGAGAAGCTAAGGGAAGAAAAGTTGTCGATTAATCTGAAGGAGTTGGTGTACCTAGGATTTGTTATCTTAGCTGAGGGTCTTAAAATGGATCTAGACAAGGTGAGGGCTATCATTGAATGGCCTACTCCAAGGAGTGCTACAAAGGTATGATCTTTTCATGGTTTGGCAAATTTTTATAAAAAAAAAATATTAGGAATTTTAGTAGCATTTGTGCACCCCTAATGGAGACAATGCGAGGGGATATAAAAGAGATTAAATGGACTATAGGAGCAGCAAAGAGTATTGATACATTAAAGAAGAAAGTCACACAGTAACCTATTTTGGCACTTCCAGATTTCAACAAGGTATTTCAGGTAGATTGTGATGCTAGTGGCAGTGTTATAGGAGTTGTTTTGAGTCAAGAAGCTAAGCCCGTTGCCTATTTTAGTGAGAAGTGTAATGATGCCAAGAATTTTTTTTTGTATGATTAAGAGTTTTATGCTATAATTCAAGATTTGAAGAAATGGAGACATTATTTGTTGACAAAAGAGTTTGTTTTATATACTGATCATTAGGCTTTGTAGTATCTTAATAGTCAAGGAAAGTTAAATCAAAGTCACTTAAAATGAGTTGAGTTTTTGCAAAGTTATACTTTTATTATTTTGAAGTGCAGAAGTGGGAAGTCCAATAGATTTGTAGATGCCTTGAGCAAAAGGCAAATTTTGTTGATAGAGATGAAGATAGAGGTTGTTGGGTTCAATGAACTCAAGAATTTGTACCTTGAAGATCCAGACTTTGCAGAGGCTTGGAAGGCTTGTTTGGAGCATGTTACCTTGGATAGGACAAGATGGTTGGATTATATAATCCAAGATGGTATGTTGTTCAAAGGAATCCAGTTATGCATTCTACGAAGTTCCATGAGAGAGAACCTGATTAAGGAGAAGCATAGTGGAGGGTTGGTAGGACACTTTGGTCACAATAACACCATTTCTCTTGTTAATGAGAATTATTGTTGGCCACAATTGCATCAGGATGTGAAGAAAATTATGCAAAGTTACAAAGTATGTCAGATGGCCAAAGGAGTAAGTTAAAATATTGGGCTATATCAGCCATTGCCTACACTAGAGGGACCATGGGAGGATATCAACATGGACTTTGTTCTTGGTTTACTGAGGACACAAAGAGGGCATGATTCAATATTTTTGGTGGTTGACAAATTTTCAAAGATGGCACATTTCATTTCGTGTCAGAAAACCAATGATGTTCACATTGCAAACTTGTTTTTCAGGTAGGTGGTTAGACCAAGGAGTATAGCTTCAGATAGAGATACTAAGTTTTTCAGGTATTTCTAGAGGACCTTATGGAAGAAGTTGAAGACTGACTTAAAGTTTAGTTATGCACATCATCCACAAACTGATGGATAGACAGAGGTAGTGAATCAAAGTTTGGGCAACTTGCTGAGATGCTTAGTAGGAGATAAGCCCAAGGAATGGGATTTGATTATACCATAGGCAGAATTTGCTTACAACAATTTTGTCAACAAGAGTACTTCTAAATCCCCATTCCAGATTATATATGTAAGCAGTCCAAGGAATGCTTCTGATTTGAGGAAGATAGATAGAGGAGAGAATAGTAGTGTTGAGGATGAAGACTTTGCAGAGCACCTGAAGAGCTTGCATGAAGAGGTACAACAACATATTAATGAAATGAATTCTTAGTACAAGGCTAAGGCATATTAGAAGTGAAAGTTTAACGAATTCATGGTTGGTGATGAAGTTATGGTTCACCTAAGGAAAGAAAGGTTCCCAATGGGAACATGTAATAAGTTGTAAATGAAGAAATTTGGACCATGTAGAATCTTGAAGAAGCATGACTTAGGAAATGCATATGAGGTAGAGTTTCTGAATGGGATCAACATCTCCCCTATGTTCAACATTGTTGATTTAATAGAGTATCATGAAGGTGGCATAGAGGATGGACCAACAGAAGAACAGTGGAGTATTCTAACATCTACTTCAAAGGAGGAGATAGAAGAAATCTTGGATAGCCATGTGGGAAGTACTCAGAATAGGTAATATGAAGAATATCTTGTGAATTGGAAAGGCAGGCCTATCGAAGATTCTTCCTAGTTGTCTAAGGTAGAGGTTGATCGTTTGGGTTTTCCTCGAACACCTAAGATGTGACAAGGTCACTTCTCAAACTACCCTGGGTGTCTGATGCAGGAGCATCTCGTGGTGTAAGGACAATCTTGCATCACCCCAAAAAATGTTTTTTTTTTGTTCTTTTCAATTTTTGTGTTTTTAGATACCCATTTGTTTGAATAATGATTTGAAACCTTCAAAGCTTCCAACAGGGCTAAGAATACCATAACTTACTATTTTTAGTAACCCTATATTAGAGAAGCGGTTGAGCCCAAAATTTTCTCCAAAGCTTTGGAATAGTCAAATAAGCATTCTTGGTAAATTTAAGCTCAATATCATGTCTAGATTTCAAGATATTAAAGTTTTAATTTTGTGAGGTCCTTGAAAAAGTTTCAAAATTAGATTTGAGGTACTTAAATGTCCTATAACGCCCCAAAAAGTTTATGAAATTTTGTTTATGTATTTTCAGCATCATAGTTCACTTCATGAGCTTTCCAATGCTTCCAATGGTTCGTCAATCAACACCCAGATCAAAAGTTATGGCTCCTAGAAGTTGTGCTACCAATATTTAAAATTTGAAAATTCTTTCTTGGGTAGGAAATGGGAATGTGGGTTCATTTTGGCACCCAAATGGGAGTTACACATTTCAAAGCAAGCTGACATTGGAAAAATTACACTAACTAGTTCTAATGTGTATTTAAAGCCTATCTTGGGATAGTTCCATGGGCAGGGTCGGATGGAGTGATTGGCAAGTTCTGCTCATGCGAATCAGGAGGTTAGATAGATATCAAAAGGCTTTGTAAGTCAGATATTTCTATTGTAAGACAACCCATATTGTTGTAATAAGTGAGCATATGACCCTAGAAATTGTATTTCAGATTTGTAGCCTTTTGCAAGCAAGTTTAATAAACAAAATTTTGAATTAGTTTGTAGATTGTTTAACTTATCTTTCTTGAGATCTTGTCTTGCCTATTTGAAACCTATAAATTGTTTTTGTATGTGTTTTGGGTGGAGTCCACCCTCATCAAATAAAGAAACAAAGGAAATTGATATAGTATATGTATTTTAAAATGAAAATAAAAATGACAAGGAAGAGGAAATACAAGAAAACCTTTGTACAATTGAATATCTTCTAAATATCTATAGCTAAAATAGAGAGAAAGGTTGAGGCTACTTGGGAGCTCGACACAAATGATCAAGCCCTTATTTTAGTTTTTCAACCTCCACAAGAAGGAAGTGTGTGCTCTTATCCTATGTGTGTCTAAGAGTTTAGAACAATGACAAATGCTCTTGAATAGTTTTGAATGTACAAGACAACTGAGAGTGGAGGTGAATCAATTGTAACTTAAAACTTCAAAACCCTCACACACATTCAGATCCACATTGATTCAATTAATCCCTTAAACTATTAAGATGATTAAGCATGAAAGAAAATAACAGAAATTGAATCAGATCAACATCAAACATGAGAACACCAGATTTACATGGAAAACCCAAGAAGGGAAATACAATGGTGAAGATTAGCTCACAATATAAAGTAATATCAATACCAAAAAATAATAGGGCTCACTGGCAGAAGGCTCGCTGCCAAAAGGCTCACTACTAGAGGGCTCACTGTCCAAAAGAAAGAAAGGCTCATTGCCAGAATAGAAAAGAATATAGAGAAGATTGTTATAAGGAGAAAACTATCTCAATGCAATAGAGAAGTCCACCATGACACCATCATCACCTCTGCAGTCTCATTGAGGAATTGTAGACACCTTCTACTCACTACATCCAGTAATCTAACACATGAAAGTTCACACTACACTACACAAATTCACATGCTATAACTCTGTAATTCGCATTACACATCATACTATACTCTCTTATCATCCTTCCATGACTCAAAACTTATGTATACCATATTCAATCTTGAAAACATTCTCCAAGGTCGGCAATACACCTTCACCATGTAAATTCAAATTAGGTCAGAACCAAAACATTCTCACAGTGGAAAGGAATGAAGGCAGACCACAACACACCTTATCTTGGACCTAAATCCATCCATACACACCACACCACACTTCCTCAAACATCGAAGCAACTCTCCAAATAATGTAAACACCCAAGGTTGATCGAACCAGTGTTAACACCATAAGAAATTATGTACATGCTTCCTCAAACCCAAAGATGACTCATAGACCACACACCATGCTTGAGCACACTCTAGAATATACCACAAACATCCTAAAATCTAACAAATTTCTCTGTAACAACTTTCACCTGCCAAATAAACTTATCATGCTTACCCAGTATGCTCAAATATCTCTATTATGCACTATAACTCAAGAAATCAAATTGTGGAACACCAAATCATGAATAATTTCAACTAAAGACAAATATGAACCTTATAAACACACTTCCAGACCTGAAAGCAAGACATGAAACCACTCTGTGGAAAAATGCAGAGAAAAAATATTTCTCCCAGACACCTCTGCAATACATAGTTCACACACTGGTGAACACATCTTCCTTTACACATCGATCCAGCATGCCAAATTCTAAATGTAGAACCTCTGAACACCTCTAATCAACATATCCAAACCACATAAAAAGATCTTCAATATAAAATAAATGTAGAGAAAAACCAAAACACCACTCTGTATGCTAGAACATCTTTACAACACACCATTTCCTCTATTATTCAAATTTTCTCAAAAGTACTTGGAAACCAAGCACCAGAAACATATCATCACCATCTTCAGCACTTTCTCATCATCAGAGACAGCATCCACTCAACACACTCTTACTCATACAGTTGACACCAATGACAACACAAGCTTGTTGACATCAATGACAACACCGAATGCACATACTTGCAACAAATATTATTCTCATGTCTACAAAGAATAACAAACTTGTGTGTGAGAGATTAGGAAAGAGGAAATGAAAGCCTAAGAGCTGCTAGGAATATAGCTATAGAGTTTTCAATTAATAGAAAAAATAAAAGAGAAGGCTAGAACACTATGTGATATCCCGATGTTAAGGCATTGTTTAAATTAAAGATTTAAGCATCATGATAAAACAGTGAAGTTGCTTTCTTGAAATATGGTATTTGTTGTGAAGGAGAGTGCTTTTGGTAATAATTGTGTATGTATTAATATTTAATAAATATATATAATATTTAATAAATAATATTAAATAATACTATTATATAAATATTTTAATATAATTAAAATTTAATAATAATTAACAAATATATATTATTATATTATATAAATATAAATATTATCAATTTAAATATTATTATAACTATCATTTACTATGAATATATAAACTAGTATAAATAAGTATGTTTACAATTACAAAAGGGAATAAAGAAAACAATTTGTATGAGACGAAGTCAGTGATTTATGTTAGATGATAAAGCAGTGATTTAAATATAACTAAGTAGTGCGATTCATATTTGGTAATAGGCAGTGATCTATATTACACATATATCGATTACCATTAGGAAGAAATATAATAAGAAGTAGTGATTATATTTTACAAAGCGACAATGAATTAAATAAGAGGTATGTTTATAATGAAAAGGTGTATGATAAATAAGAGTTGTCTCCCCTTTACAAAGAGATGCATCTATTCATGAAATCATCCCTCTTAAGGAAGGAATAAATGGAGGTTGTGAAATATGGAGAAAGGGATCTACTATAAAAAAATATACAAGCAAGAATAATAAATATGTGTGTGTGTGTGTGTGTGTGTGATATACATATATATTCTAAGTATAACAATTTGCACATAAGAATTATCTAGAAGATCATTCAAGCAATGAATATGTATATATATATATATATATATATATATATATATATATATATATATATATATATATATATATATATATATATATATATATATATATATATATATATATATATATATGAGTATAAAATAAAAAGGAATGAAAATGAATATAATCAAATTTTGAGAAGACAAAAGGGCAGATAATATGAAGAGTGTTTCAGATCTTGAGAGGCTATAAGATGAGAAGAAAATAAGAGGAATCATTCAAGTATTCAAGAAGATTCATACAATAGAAGTTAGAGAGAAAATGATAGAGAGAGTTAGAGGTATATTTGTATGAGAGAATTGAAGGTAGAAATATAGAAGATTATGCAGATATATAAGGAAGAGTTTTTGAGGAATGAGTACAGATTCAGAAGCAAATTGTGAAGGAAGTTTAGAGCATGTTGTAAGGTAGTCAATTATTCATTGTAGCCATCCTATCATATGCTATATCTCTCACTTCTATTTAATCTATTATTCCATCTTTCTATTATTCACTTATTATATCATTCTCTCATTCTATTCTATTATATCAATCTATCATTCTATTATTCATCCTTCATGCTATTCTTTTATCATTATATCATCAATCCATCATTCTATTGTTCCATCATTCTATGATTATGTCATTGTATAATTCTATTCTTCTATTATTCTATCACTCCATCATTTTATAATTCTATTAATGAATTAGTCAAATCAAAAAATATCTGAGATATCAATTAGGAATCAAGGAAGCTATCTTCATTGGAAGGAGGTCATATCTGTAAATATGATTAATCTTTTGTTGTCATATGTTTTGAATGTTCAGACATGATGAAAGGAATTGAGACTACCAGTGGGGAACGGTTCAATGGGGTACTCTCCTAGGTATGCCACCTCATATAGATGGAATATGCCACATGAGGCCAAGGGGTATAGAGGGTACTGCCTTTGGGCTTAGGAGAGATGTGTCATGCCCATATTTCCCATGCAATCATGACACACAACACACGTGTCATGTCTACATTTGTCATGTGGTCATGACATGAAATATCAAAAACTTTTCCATGTAACCCTAGAAACCCCCTGGCATGAGTCAGTGTGATCGGTGGTAATATGCATAAGGTGTAAACATGTCAATCCAACTTTAGGGAAGTGCGAATACCTACTCAATCCCCTGCATGATGATAGCCAACTAGGGGGTTATGCGACATAGGGAGCGTCGCCATTAGGGTTAGAATCGATTTGATCCAAACCCTAAGTTTTCTTAAATGAGTGATGTGATTTCGACATGTGTCGAAATCAAAACCTAGGAACTAGAACAAAGATAATAAATCTAATAACTTCTAGGTCATGAAATTAATTCTAATGCATAAATAAAACATCTATGTAAGTCTACAAGAATTCCAAGAAAATCTGGCAGCATAACGCCTCTTAGGCATACATGGGGATTAATTTAAAATAAGAATTCCTACTATAAACCTCCCAATTTAAATTAATGATAAATACGCCCTCTAAAATATAGCCATAACCACATTAACAATGTTTGCCCTAACGCAAAAGGTTAAATAAAATTAATTAAACACACTACAACATAAAAGCATTAAAATAAGTAATAGATTCTAACACTTAATAAAATTCTTAAATGCATTTACTATAATCTCCATTAAATAAATCTCCTATTAATGTCTAGATTTAAAGGCCTGGGATAAATTAATTGAATTAACCAATTATGTCAATTAAGTATTAATTTAATAAAATGCAAAACCCCAATGTCTAAAATAATTTTCCAACACCATTGTAAAATTTTTATAAAGTTTACTAAAATATTTCAATTTGCCATTTGACTAACCCAACCCCAAAATGTTAATCCTTAAGACAAAAATTAAAAAGTGATGTGCAATAAAAATCATCCAACTCACAAAATAATACAATCCTAGGGGTAAAAGGAAGAAATCATGTTCACTAGATAAATAATTAATAAGTTCCCCATTTCAAATTTCCCCCTCAACCCCATTATTAAAAAAAGATTTAAAATTCCCAAAGCTCTAAAAGAACAAAAGAATATTAAAATCCCCCAAATGCCCTAACCCTAAACCTATTATCTTATCTCATTCTTCTATTCTTCTCATTTCTTTTTCCTCATATTTTGTTTTTGTTTTGTAGGCCATGGTTTGGGGCAGCCATGAAAGCCCACTACAATGGAGGTATATACACTATATATACTGCTATATGTTATCCATTTTTTTATAAAAGTATATATATATATATTGATGCTGTAAATACATCTCTGTGGGTTGCATTTTTGCTGCAGCCAAAATAGAAGATACACAGTATATATATATATATAATACTACTAAACATATATTGCAAGGTCAACAAAGGAATCGACCAATGCAACAGTGGTGGCGGAAAAGGATATGGCATTGCCATGTTTTCTACTAAGAGTAGTCAATAAAACAAAGGGTTTGGTGGGGGGTGGACCTCCCACCCACCCCCCACCATATGGTGGGGAGTGGGTGGGGGATCCATCCCCCACCCCTCAATGTAAACAAAGCTAAGACCATAGGGGTGGCAGCCAGGCCGTCACCCCGAGCCCTCCATTTCAAATAGCAATGAAAATACAAACAACACAGCATCACCCTTAACGATGCTAGGGTTACACAGTAACCCGCAGTTATTAGACAAATACATTTCTTTTATTCAATTTTCCTTTGTGTCTATATATATATATACTCACTGCTAAAGTCTGTAAAATTTCATTTTCAGGAACAACAGTTACCCAATACACAAATTGTCAAGTATAATTATATATATCCCCGATACCATATGCTTGATGGGACGAGGAAATGTTGAAGAACTGGCCAGGTCTCAGGCTTCCATCCTAAAGCTTCAACTCCAAAGGAGTAGAAGATATAAAGAAGAAGCGAGCCCTCACCAAGTGGGTTGCTCCACCGAGCAGCAAGCTAAAACTTAACTTTGACAACGCGGTGAAGGGTAATCCCGAGCCTTCTGGAGCTACAGTCATTATTAGGAATGAGCTCGGGGAAGTCATATTAGCTGCCTCTAAAAATCTTCCCATAGGCACCAACAACGAAGCAAAATTCTCAGCACTACTCCTCAGGCTTCACCTATGCAGAGAACGCCATCTAATAGATCTTGATATAGAAGGCGACTCACTTATCTGCATAAATGCCATCAAGTCCGAGCAGCTTCATAGTTGGAAAATCAGGTACCTAGTAGAGGCGATATGGAAATTCTACCAAGACTAGGTGGCTCCACACTAGCACACATCTACTGAGAAGGAAATTCAGTGGCAGATTTCTTGGCCAATTGGGCCTATGAACAGAAGGAGGACACTATATCAGCTGAATCTTGTGAGCCATGGCCAAACACTCCCTTGGACTCACAATATGGAAGGACAATACGCCAGATTTGGTATGATCTTCTTATCCTTCGCTTAGTAATTTTCCAGCCTCCTCAGCATGCTAGAGTTTCGACTCAAGCATAAAATGGGTCTCCAAGCATGTGATCTTCACCCGAAGATGGAGATCGATTGCGAATGCATTTGCCAGCAATGCACCGATACTAGTTTAGGAAGCTCTAAGGATTCAAAGCATGATGCCGAGGACCAGGGTGACCAAGGGAATCAAGGTGACCCACTGGAGGAAACTAAACTAGAGTAGATCAAGCATCTGTTCAATGTCGAAGAGGATCATGTGGCTAAAGTTATCCTGCAAGTCATCGGAGAAAGTAACGGCCATGCACATGATGGAGTTATTTATGCAGAGTTCCTCTCCACCTACGTACTTGACAAGGTGTCGTTGTACCTCATCATTTAATCTATTTTAAGATGTCAAAATTCAGGGGTTGTGTCCTTGGCTGTCTGCAATTAGGGATTCTACAGTTACCAGTTTCCCTAGCTAATCCTAACAGCTTCTACTAATTTGAAGAGATTAATCTGTCTACTTGCTAAATGAATTTAAGGAATGTTGAAAATAGAATTAAACAAGAAGTTTACTCAAGGCAATCTTAAAAACAGTAACATGCATCTATCTATAAAAATTAGTAAATACTTTTCATATCAAAATCTGAAGTAATAAAATAGTGGTACTAGCCTTCTGCCTTGGTGGCAAGAGTGGGCCCTTGCTCCACACCCTTGGGGCTAAAGGCTATAGTAGGGAATCAACACAAAAGAAGATCACAACTAAATTCAACCTAATTCCATTCGCTTTGCATTCATGGAAGATATTGATATCACAGAACTAAGATTATTGAGAATCAGAATAAATCAATCATTGTATATCTCTTCTGTTGTTTCTATAAGTATATATGAAAATGAGTGATGACATATCACTTATCTTATCTACCAGTTCTTCTATGAGATGACATCCATCTCTTTATTACACTAGCTGTCTAACTATGGAAAATAATCATGCAATAAAAGTAGACTGAGTGGAATAGAAGTCCACTCATAATTCTAAGTTTGAGTCTTAATACATTTGGGCAGCAAGGCCCTAAAAATATGGATATTGAATTAGTTCTTTCCGTAACTCATGCAAAAAATTTAAAAAGATAAAAACTCCAGCAGACTAACTAAAGATGACCCTTCACCACTCAGGTGATGATTTGAGTGAAATGAGGGGTATTATGATTACTGCTGAGAGTGCATGATTGGCATCTTATGTTGGAAATATGCCCTACTCTCAAGAGGTGCTGGAGATATCTATCCCTGTCTGCAGCTCCAGAGATATGTCTGTAGCTCCGAAGATACTAGTGTGGTCTTCTTTGTTTAGCTTCGGAGAGGCTTTCTCTTTCCTTCAAAACTTCTGGTGTCGTGGTATTCTGGTATTGACTCTAGAGATCATTGAAGACTATCTCCGGAGATGCACAAAATTGTTGTTCCTGGCATCTACACCTGTTGATTCAAAAAGAGAGAAGTTTCTACATTTTTCCATCAATTCCATGCACATTAGTCACTCAATCAGAAATTATGATCTTAAGTAATCTATCTCAATTAATTATTATCTAGAATGATCTTGCTAGCTTATTTGGGTGTAGACATTAGGAAAGATGGACTCATGAAGGAGAAAAAGAGAGGTAAAAAGATGTATTTCATGGGTGCAACTTGGCACTCATCATCCCCCCATACCTAAGGTTTGGCAGGTCCTCCTGCTTCTCACAATCTGGATTTATTCTGATGAAGTAGTTTGCCAGTCAAGCTATAATCTTATGCATAGGTGGTCCAAGTTGTGCGGTTGGTATTACCATTACCTCTGTATTGATCAACCTGCTTCAGCTAGTCCTGCAATTTCTCATCTTCTATCTTCTCAGCCCAAACAAGAAGTGGCTCAATTATGAGAGGGGGCCTACACCGTCCACCTATCCATTCCTACTTATGGTTATCCATCATTTTGGATATCAACTTTTCTTTTCTCATAAATAATCTTAAGTTTGTAGGGGCGACCACCTCTCTCATTTTCTGCTCCAAGGTCAAAATATTCCATCCTTTCTTTTCTATGGCAAGTACTGGATTTGATAAACTAATCATGAAAAGACCAAAATTGATGGAGCACTCTTGCAAACTTTTTAGGTATAATGGCAAAATTTTGTTCTTACTCTTAGGGTGATAGATAAGGGACTTGAATTGGATCTTAAAAGTAATGGGATTGGGACATTCCTTCATGATGAAGAGATCTATTTCTAAATCTTTCTTGAGATGATCTTCCATCTGTTCATTCCAGATCTGATGATTTCTCATTAGGGACATAAATGCTTTAAGTTGGCATTCCCCCACAAAATGATTAAGAATGAAAGTTATATCATTAACACAGAAACCATGTAGGTATAATTCACATAGGAAATTCTTGTCCTCATCATTGCTCCTTGTATATGCTGTCATGAATCCTTCTGCTGTCTCTGTATCCTCAACCAGGTTAGACAGGACTAAAAAGAATTTACTCTGCAGTACTCTTTCTTATAAGAACATAGAATAGCTGGCTCTTGGAGGCCTACAGTATAGAATTTCTGAAGAAAGGGAGGCCATTTCAATGATTTTGCCTTCTAGAGTTTCTATTCTTTTTGTTTTGGCAGTGACTGCCCTTTGTAATTGCAACATAGGCTTGGAAGCCTCATATTCTCTACACTTCTTCTCCCAATGGAACAGGGCTTTAGGAATGTCAATGGGGATTGGACCCACATATGCATCTGTTTGGATTTCATGTTCATTGGTTGCCCTTGGTCCAGCCAACTCTTGAATATATTCCTCCTGGTCATCTAGTTTGTTGTTGGCCCAAGTTAATTGTCTATCCTGGCTATGTATTTTCTCAATCAATGCTGCCATTATTGTGAGGCTATTGTCTCTAGCCTTGGTGAGCTCAGAAACACTTTGTGTTGCTTCTTTTTCTTTTTCCTCCAATAGTTTGACTGCCTCAATTTTCTGGGCCTCCAATTCTGTTTCTTTCTCAATTTTCTGGGCCTCTAATTCTGCTTCTTTCTCCTGGATGATCTTGTTTTTGCTTTGGAGTTCTGTTTGTAGATTTTCAATGACTTGTTTTTGCTCCATTTCTACCTCTATTCTGACCTTCTTAAGGTCAATAATAATTAGAATCTTCCCCTAGAGTAGTCTCTTTAGGTTTTCAATTTCTTCTAACAATTGTTGTTCTTTTGAAATTTCAACATCCTCTTGATTAGAGGGATGAGAGAAGGTTTCTGCTTCTACTTCTGTTGTTTGTTGATCATCAGGATTTTCCATGGCCATCTGCCCTGTACTGCCAACTATACCCAATTGCCCTGATTCATCTTTTTCTGCAGACTGCCTATCCTGAGGGTCCTCTTGGGGTTCCTCTGCTTCTGCTGGCACTGATGAAGGCCCAGCCTTATCCTCATATGTTCTAAAACCCAGGAGTACCTTAGCTAGGAGAGCAGTATCTTTCTTAGCCTATGAGAGCTATCTTTTCCTTTTGCTTCTCCGTAGCAGAGGTGGGGTAGGTGCCTCCAGACCAGGTCTCTCATCCTCAAAATATGAGGAAATAGTAAGAGTTTGTCTGTGTTCTGTCTCTGAAGCACATGATGGTTCTAAAATTGGACTTGACCCCAGATGAACAAATGGTGCTGAGGAAACTTCTCTTTGTTTTCTCTTCCTGACTAGAGGGATCTCATCTGAATCATGAGATGGTTCTTTAGCCTAGAATCTCTCTGCTCTCTGTCCTAACCTCTCCTCTGTTAATTCCTTAGGGAAAGATTCCTTAGTTAGAGTCATCTTTCTCTGAACTGATCAAGTCATATATAGGGTTTGTTTAGGAGCAAACTCTATAATTTCTTTGCCTTTCTTTTTTTATCAGGAACAGGGGCTGCAGATGAAGTTGCCTCCCGTGAGGACTTCTTTCCTCTTTGAACAACTATGGAGGAGGCTAAAGGCTCAGTTTCTTCTTCTTGGTGAGTAGGAGAACTCTCACCTCCTGGTTGTGTCATCTCTATTCCTCTGTCCTAGGAATTCTATTCAAGAAAGTTTTACCATAATTCCTCCCCATTGGCTTGAGACAGGAAGTGGTGTTTGACTACTAGAAAAATGAGGCCATGATGTTTCATGGGACCCTTATTTTGCTGATATTTTTTTTTAATTGCCCTGATGGAAGAATACAGGAAATTGGGAATGTTTATGCTAAACTCAGGGTGTGCATTCCCATGCCTTAGAAAAATCAGCATTTTCATGATTGGTCCTAAAACTAGAGAGAATTGACCATCACAAGTAAAATATTTCATCAGCCAGGTGGCAACAGATTGCCAAGGATTGGGAAGTGTGGACCTAAGAATTCCTTTTACTTCATTTTTATTTGAATGCAGTTGAATTGCAGGTTCACCTCGAATAGAGAAATTCTTAATTAAATCAGTGTATAAGGTTTTCAAGTGATAAAACCTCTCACCTTGTTCAGGAAGTCCAGAAATGTGACTGATAGTGGCTAAAGAGAGATTGATTTGGACTCCTCTGACAGTTGTCTAATTGTCCCTTAGATTTCTGAGGAATTCATCCACGACATCTTCCTGAAACCCTTCAAATTTTTCTAGAAAGACCAGCCATCCTGCAGCTCTTAGAATGTTTGTTGCAGCTTCATCTTGCAGAAGACCCGCAACACTCTCTGGTTCAGACTTCTTCTTTACCCCCATTTCCAAATTGGTTCCACCTTCTATGCTTAATTCCTCTCTCCTTAATCTGCAATTTATCCTTTCCTCTTAACTCTGTAGGCTCTGGAGGACTGTTCAATTTGCTTTATTCTTCAGGGTACTTCAGAGGTTCGATTGAGGATTATGATGTTTCTCAGCTTAGGCTTATGGAAGATTTGCAGATTAGTTAGAGTACCTAGGCAGTCATAAATGTGACAGAGTAACAAGACACTCCGAAGGCAAGGTGGCAGTACAACACAGATGGTGGCATGCGTGAATTTGGAAAAGGAAATGATGGCAGGAAGACGTGTCATAGTGGTGGCACCCAAAAATAGAAAGACAAGACAGTTGCTATTAATGGTTAATTAAGGATAGAATTACTTGGATCATTTTTAATGATGAGGGTGATGTACACGACAGAGATGCTGCATCATTTTATGAGACTACACGTGTCGCGGCACATGAGCAGCTTTTGGTGGCTTGAGATGATGCCCACTACACCATTGGTATGTGACCTGCAATCATTGCGTTGAGTGGTTCGAGAATCTACATTTTTTGGGTGATGTTAGCATCGTCTTTGTGAATACCCCTGCAAATGAAATACGTGCTAATTTTATTTTATTCCTGTGATAAAATAGAGAATGAGTCATGATGATCTCATCATGTGATGTGTCCACTTTATTGCCTGGAGAGGTGGGTGCCCTCCCTTATTATTGAAATTGACTTCTTTATTGACAGAGTGCTGGAGGTGCTCCTAGTTTGGGTAGCGCCGAAGGTACTCTTGGTTTTGGAAGTGCCAGAGGTGCTCCTAGTTTGGGAAGCATCGGAGGTGCATTTGACTAACTCCCAGCACCTAATCACCTTCGTAGCTTGATTGTTTTCAACTATCCTGAAGAAGGGAACCACCATTTGCTAGTTTTCAACTCCCTTGGTTGAGAAAGATAGCCATTTACTGGTTTTCCATCTTGCTCTATTTTTTTTTCTTTTCTTTTTTTTTAGAAGGCCGCCATTTGCTGGTTTTCAACCTTCCCTTTTTTTTCTCTATTTTTTTTTTTATAAATTTTTAGAAGGCCACCATTTGTTGGTTTTCAACCTTCTTTTTCTTTTTCTTTTTTTTTCTCTTCTTTTTTTTCTTCTTTTTTTTCCAATCCAACTCTGTGACATAGGAGGTATCCCCTGTATCAAAACACAAATCATTAAGAAACTCTTCTTTAGTAGATGGTCTTTTATAGAGTCTGATTCGGTGACCATTTACTAGGAATGTGTTTGTGCTTCCGTCAATAGGTTGCAATAATACTATTCCATTTTAAAAAACTTCCTTTATTTGATAAGGACCCATCCAGTGAGTTTGCAATTTCCCTTTAAACTCTTTGAATTTAGAATCATAAAGAAGAACCTAATCACCTTGTTGAAATGTCCTCCTTTTGATGTGTTGGTCATGCCATTGCTTCCTCTGATACTAAACCAGTTCTGTTTGCTGAATGGCCTCTGTCTGAATTTCATCCAAGTCATTGAGCTAAAGAATTCTATTATGTTGAGCTATAGACAATGGTAGACCAATATCCAATACAGTTTTAAGTGTCTGGAGTTCAAATTCTATAGACAAAATAGACTTTTTTCCATAAACTAATTCTTATGGTGAGAACTTTGTTGTGGACTTCCAAGTGGTATTGTAAGCCCAAACTGCTTCAGGTAATCTGCTAGCCCAATCTTTTTTGTTCATTACTACTGTCCTTGTCAGAATATTTTCAAGTTCCCTATTAGTTACTTCTACCTGCCCATTCGCTTGAGGATGGTAAGGTGAAGATTTTCTATGCTTGACTTGATATAAATCTTTGAATGCTTTGATTACATGTGAAGTAAACTGAGGTCCTCTGTCTGAAACTATTGATCTTGGGGCTCCAAACCTTAAGAAAATCTTATTATAAAGGAAATCAGCAACTTTTTCTTCTCTTGCAAATTGTAATGCTTGAACATCAGCGCACTTAGTAACATAGTCTATGCATACTAGAATGTACTCCTTGCCTGATGATAGTGGAGAAATTGGTCCCACAAAGTCTAGACCCCATTGCTCAAATGGTTCCATCATGACTTGACGATGCAGTAGCATCTCTTGGGTAAAGGTTGGTCGTCCCATCCTTTGGCACTAGTCACAGTGCTACACATACTTCTTTGTATCTTTATGAAGAGAGGGCTAGTAGTAACCAGCTCCGAGAATCTTGTGGATTGTCCAGTGGAAGGAGTAATGGCCACCAGATGGTTCATCATGACATGCTCTCAACACATCAAAAATCTCATCAACTTTTAGACACCTACATAGAATGAAATCGGGACCACATTTAAATAGTAAACCATTCAACCATTTGTAAGATAAACTTTCTTTAACTAAACATTTTTTTTGTTTTGAGGTAAAATGGGATGGATACAAGCCTATAGCTAAAAGATTAGCTATGTTAGCAAACCATGGTACAGTAGAGGAGATAGCAAAAAGATGTTCATCTGGGATCTTGTCCTCCACTGGTTGGTTTTCTCCTCCTGTATGCAATCTTGACAAAAAATTAGCAACCAAATTAAACTTTCTTAGATTATCAACTATGGTAATATCAAATTCATGCAATAGCAATAACCACCTGATGATCCTTGCACCCACTACTGGTTTATTCATTAGGTACTTGATGGTTGCATGATCAATATGTACAAATATCTTATATCCAGTGATATAATGCCTGAACTTGTTTATGGCATAGATGACTACCAAGAATTATTTTTTAGTTGTGGTGTAATTTCTTTCTACAGAGGTAAGGTTTTTGCTAATGTAATAAATGGCATGCATACTTTTTCCTTCCTCCTTTTGTCCTAAAACTGCCCCAATGGACTCATTTGAAGCATCAGTCTGTATGTGAAATGGTAAAGTCCAATTAGGTCCTCTTAAAATTGGTGTGATAGTAAGCTTTTCTTTTAAGGTTTCAAATGTTGATTGACATTCTTCTGTCCATAGAAATTCTGTGTCTTTGTTAAGCAGGGTAAATAGGGGGGCAACTATTCTGCTGAAATTTTCTATGAATCTCCTATAGTAGCCTGCACAACCTAGAAAACTTCTAACATCTGTCTAATTTTTGGGTGAAGGCAACTGTGTGATTACTTCTATCTTGTTTTGATCCACTTTGATCCCCTTTTCTAAAATGTGGTGTCCCAAAACAATTCCTTCCTCCACCATCATAAAGCACTTTTTGTGGCTAAGGGATAATTGATTTTTCTCACAGCATTTCAATACTTTCTCAAGGTTTGTGAGAGCTTCTTCAAAATTATCCCCATACATAGTAAATTCATCCATATAGACCTCCATGCATTCATTAGTTAGTTCAGCAAAAATAGCTAAAACAAGTCTCTGAAATGTAGCTGGGACATTGCATAGTCCAAAGGGAAGAACTTTGTAAGCAAAAGTTCCCCAAGAGTAGGTGAAGGTGGTTTTGTCCTGATCTTCAAGTGCTACTTGAATTTGATTATACCCACTGAATCCATCTAGAAAAGAAAAATACTTTCTCCTAGCAAGGTTGTCCAGTACTTGGTCAATGAATGGTAAGGGAAAGTAGTCATTTTTTGTGGCCTTGTTTAGTTCTCTATAATCAATACACACCCTCCATTTCCCATTCTTCTTAGGCACTATGACAAGGGGTGAGACCCATTGACTGTCTAAGATTGGATATATAAACCCTACTTGAAGTAATTTTTCTATTTCAAGTTTGACAATGTCCTTTAAAGCAAGATTCAATCTTCCCTGGGGCTGTCTAACAGGTTTAATATCCTTAGTGTATATATGATGGGTATAGATCTCAGGAGGTATTCCTTTCATATCTTGGTATTCCCAAGCAAAAGATGCTGAATGGGAAATCAGAAGTTGGATAAGTTTTTCTTCCTGATTTGCTGTTAACTGAGTATTGATATTAAGTGTTTTCCCTGTAAAATCATGACATGTTTTGTGATTTGATCCATAGATGTAGTTAATCCATACATTGGAGTCATGGTATTGAGAGGACAAGAATGTGGAAGCAACATATGGAAAGTGGCTAAGTCTCTGTAAAAGGTTTCCCCACAAGGAATGATGTTGGCGAGGGTACAATGAGAAGAAGTAAGAATTTCTCTCTTAGAATCTTGGGCGAGTTCCATCACATCCTTATTGATTAGGATGTGAGTGATGTCTTTTGTTGTATTATAGTATATTTCTTCTTCTAACTCTCCTAGATGTTCCTTGATGGTTACCATAGCTACTGAGGCACTGTTGTCATTGTTCTCTGGTTCATCCACCCATACTCTTCTTGTATAATGTATTGATGGTTTAGCTGGAGGATACAAAGATATTTTATTTAAATCTATCCCATTAGAAATGACCATATCCCTAGTTTGACACTCAATAGATGCTGTTGTTGTAGCCAGCCATGGTCTTCTTAAAATCAGTGGATAAGCATTTCTCTGGTTTCTAGGTTCTAATATCAGGAAGTCCACTAGAAATTCCCATGAATCTATCACAACTAGTACATCAGTGATCACTCCTTTTGGAACAACTACTAACTAGTTAGCAAGTTGAAGAATTGTAGTTGTGGATTGGATACTTGATAGAGCTAATCTGTTCATTGTGTGAACTATCATTACATTAATTGTTGCTCCTAAATCAACCAGAACATTTGAAATTTCTACCCCTGAGATGAAAACAGTTATGACAGGACTTCCAAGGTCTCCATATTTTGGGAGGAGAATTTCTCCCATCAATGGATCTACTACTTTTCCTTCCACCTGTATTGTAGAGGGAAAGTTTTTCTTCCTGCCCTGCGTTTTGATACAATACTATTTAATGAACTGATTTAGTACTGGTACATCTCTGATTGCCTGGAGAAGAGGAATTTCAATGTTTAGTTTCTTGATTTCTTGTAAAAGTTCTGATTCCAGGTTGGTTTGAACTTGTTTTTGTAAGATCTTTTTTTTGGGGAACATACTATTTAAGCCATTTTGGGTATGCTGCTAGTTTTTCCATCTCTGGAGCTCTTGTCAGAATTGTGTTTAGGAATGTTCTCTGGAGTCGGTCTTTTAGGAGCAACTCTAGAGTTGTTCAAGGATGATTCTTCTAGCACTTTTTCGTTAGTAATGTCCTCCAAGGGTTGAGTGGATGAATTTTTAGGTTCCTCATCATTGGTTACTTCAACTATAGTTGGAGGAGATGGTCTTGTGAATGCTTTCCCAAAACGCAGCTGGAGATTATTTGAATATATAGCATTAATTCTAGCCAGATTTTCTTGCTCTGTCATGTAAACAGCTACTCGTTGTTTATTCTGTGGGTTTGGTATAGGCTGAGTTGGTAAAGGTGGTTAGCTAACTGGTTCATTTTGTGATTAACCTTGTGTGTTGGAGGGTCCAGTTAGTAAAGCTTGTTGTTGACGTTGGAAACGTCTAGGTTGTCCCTGGTATTGTTGATTATATCCCTGTTGAGAACCCCATTGAGGTTGCATGTTTTGTGATTCAAACTATGGTGGCCACTGTTGATTTCCCCAAGGCTGATTTTGCCAATTTTGGTTTTGTCAATGTTGACTTGGCCAATCCTGCTATCCCCAAGGAGGATTATTTTGAGGCCCATGCCAAGTTGGATTCCACTAATTATTTCCCCAATTAGAAGGACCCCTATAAGAAGGCTGGTTGGGATACTGATTATAAGGGAAATTCCCAGTTTGTTTTTGTCCCACATAGTTCAATTCCTCTTCTATTATAGCATTCTTCTTACTCAATCTTTTCAAGGCTGGAAGTTGACTACATTGACTGGTAGGATGTTCCCTATCACAAATCTAACAAATCTCTGATTTGTCCAAAGGGCATTCTCTCAACAGATGTTTGTTTCTACACCTAGGACAATAGATGGAGAGTGGTTTAGTTGTTCTATTTTGATCAACTATTCTAGTTTTTGCTTGAATCCCATCCAATGTGGTATTTAATTGGACCAAAATGTCTATTTTTAGATTTGCAATCTCTTCCATTAACTATCCTATTTCATTTTTCCCTTTAAAAGTTTTGGATGACCTCACTCCATTTTGGGTTCTAGAATAGTTCCTACAGAGTTCTTCTATAGCAGGTATATCTATTTTGTTGATATTTCCTTTTCCCATTAGATCCAGTTCCTGTTTTGATTCTTTATCCAATCCTTTTACGAACAGGGTTCTGGCCAAGGAGTGATCTACTGGTTGCCATACCTTCTCAAGGCGAAATTAAACCTATCCACATAGTCCTCTAAGGTCTCTTCCTCCCCCTACCTAATTTTAAATAATTCTTCATTTTTATTACTGGATCTATAGTAATCTTGGTATTTTTCTAAAAACTTTATTTCCATCTAATCCCAAGAATGGATAGAATTCTGGGGTAAACCCATAAACCATCTCATCGCAGAATATTTCAGAGTTGAAGGGAATAGTTTGAGTTTTTGGTTATCTAATCCATAATCATAAGTTTGGCAGACTACTTTGAATTCAAACAAAAACTAATCTGGATCCTCAGAAGAAAGTCCTCTAAAATTTGGCAAGTGTGCTGGTGAAATATTCTTCATAGGAGCATTATCTCTAGCAGCCAAAACAATAGGATATGAGAAGGTTCTTGGAGCTTGATTTTCCTCTTCTTCATTATTATCATTGTCCATGTTTAGTACTGGTTCTTCTCCCTAAGGTTCTAGGAAATTAGGTTCTATCAAAGGATCTGCCTGAAACTTTTGTTGTAATTCCTGGATATAATCAGTAAGTGGAAGATTTGGAGGATCTAAGGGATTATTGTTTTGAGGTGCAGCTTCCAAAGCAAGTTCTAGGTTTCTCTCTTAAACAAGATATTGTGCCACCCCACTGCTTTCCCCTATGGCTTGTTGTTGGGGTGTCTGCTTTATATATCTTCCTTTTAAATCTCTAGCTCTAACCATATAGATCTATCCTAAAAACTGTTTTAACTAAGTCTCCCTAATTAACACAAGATATCCCTGACAACGGTGCCAAAAATGACAAGGTGTCGTTATACCTCATCATTTAATCTATTTCCAGATGTCAAAATCCAGGGGCTGTGTCCTTGGCTATCTGCAATTAGGGATTCTACAGTTACCAGTTTCCCTAGCTAATCCTAACAGCTTCTACTAATTTGAAGAGATTAATCTATCTACTTGCTAAATAAATTTAAGGAATGCTAAAAATAGAATTAAACAAGAAGTTTACTCAAGGCAATCTTACAAACAGTAACATGCATCTATCTATAAAAATCAGTAAATACTTTTCATATCAAAATCTGAAGTAATAAAACAGTGGTACTAGCCTTCTGTCTTGGTAGTGAGAGTGGGCCCTTGCTCCACACCCTTGGGACTGAAGGCTATAGTAGGGAATCAGCACAAAAGAAGATCACAACTAAATTCAACCTAATTCCATTCGCTTTGCATTCATGAAAGATATTGATATCACAGAACTAAGATTATTGAGAATCAGAATAAATCAATCATTGTATATCTCTTTTGTTGTTTCTATAAGTATATATGAAAATGAGTGATGACATATCACTTATCTTATCTACCAGTTCTTCTATGAGATGACATCCATCTCTTTATTACACTAGCCATCTAACTATGGAAAATAATCATGCAATAAAAGTAGACTGAGTGGAACAGAAGTCCACTGAGAATTCTAAGTTTGAGTCTTAATACATTTGGGCAGTGAGGCCTTAAAAATATGGATATTGAATTAGTTCTATCTGTAACTCATGCAAAAACTTTAAAAAGATAAAAACTCCAGCAGTCTAACTAAAGATGACCCTTCACCACTCAGGTGATGATTTAAGTGAAATGAGGGGTATTATGATTACTGCTGAGAGTGCCTGATCAACAGCTTATGCTGGAAATATGCCCTACTCTCAGGAGGTACCAGAGATATTTGTCCCTGTCTGCAGCTCCAGAGATATGGCTATAGCTCTGGAGATACCAGTGTGGTCTTCTTTGTTCAGCTCTAGAGAGGCGTTCTCTTTCCTTCAAAACTTCTGGTGTCATGGTATTCTGGTATTGTCTCCGGAGATCATTGAAGACTATCTCTGGAGATGCACAAAATTGTTACTCCTGGCATCTACACCTGTCGATTCAAAAAGAGAGAAGTTTCTGCATTTTTCCATCAATTCCATGCACATTAGTCACTCAATTAGAAATTATGATCTTAAGTAATCTATTTCAATTAATCATTAACTAGAATGATCTTGCTAGCTTATTTGGGTGTAGACATTAGGAAAGATGGACTCAGGAAGGAGAAAAAGAGAGGTAAAAAGATGTATTTCATGGGTACAACTTGGCACTCATCAGTACTCATCCTTGGTAGGAAGGCCCGAGGCAAAATCATGGCAAACTCTCTGGTTAAGGAGGACATGAAGACAATAGCCTATGAAGCCATATCTGCCTTCAACAAACAACCTACCAGCGGCTGGGTTGGAGTCATTTTTGACGTTGCTACAGTCAACAAGAAGAAAAAGACTCCAACTATTTCTGCCCAGGCCTTGGCACTCTTCAGGGAAGGCATTGAGAGAAACAATATGGAGACATTCTCATATTTTGTAAGCCAATATGGTGACCTTTTGTCCCCTGCCCAAGTCGAACTGGCAACGAAGTTGTCTGATGGCCTTCATGTGTTATGGCATATGTGACTTCCCAAGTGGAAGATATGTTATCCTACTACTGCTAAGCAGGTTTTTATTTTTTCCCGGATATAATAGAAAGGGAGCTACCCCCATAGGTAGCACTTATTTAGCAAATATATATATATACACATGTATATACATATATATATACATGTATATACATATATATATATAGTCAAAAATTTAAACACTATCTTCAGGAATGGAATTTTCTTTTTTTATATACACTAAAAATAATTATTGGACAAATGTATAAATATAACTTCCCTTTCACATCAAATATATGGGAAAAATCAGAAGCTAACTTAGGCCTTTTTTTGTTTTAAAATAAAATGAACAAACTCATAGTTAGAGTTTTCAACTTTAACTTTCTTTTCATGGTCTAAATTCTACAGCAACTTAATAATAATTTCCTCCTTTGCAACATAAACAATAACATGCTTATATTTTTCTCACTACAACACAAATTAAACAGCAACCATAACTTTTTGTCACAGTCCAACATAAACAGCAAACTAAATAAATTTTCTTTTGCAGCCCAAGATAGTAACATACATACATTTTTCTCACAAGCAAGATAATAGAAAACCAACAACATTTACATTCTTTTCCATATACACAAATTTTCTCACAACAACACAATGAAATGAAAATAATAATAAGATAAATTGGTACAATATACTATAAGAGAGTATTGTCTCTTTTTTTTTGACACATTACAATTAGGCCATTCTTTAGCCATGGCTCTCAAATAGCCAAATAAGATACTCAACACCAAAAATGATACCCTTCACCAAGCTCCAAGAACACAACATGAACCTGCAATAAACACAAAGTGGAAACCCCAAGCCACCAAAATGTTCTCCACCCTTCCATAGACCCGTGAGTGGGTCACCCCCGAGCTTGGAGGTCAATCTTCACATAGGTCTTATACCACAACACAACAAAAGCAATCACATAACAACAAGAAGAACACCAATAAGGCTTAAACAACACAAAATCCATAAAAATGGATTTGAGGGGGTAGGAGAGTGGACATTACTCTACTCAAGAGGTTCACTCCTATAACCAAAATCTCATGATTCCAAAACAAGGCCTCAAGCCTACAAATACCTCCATGAAAAAATTATAATACTCCAAAACAAGGCCTCAAGCCTAAAATATCCTCCATGAAATATATCACAAAGGCACTCATGCCATAAGAATAACCACCAAAATTTCACCAAAATGCCCTCAAGGCCACAATATGCCAATACAAAGAGGGTGACCTCGAGGCGGTTCACTCTTCTCCCACCCCTCACATGAATGGACACACCAAGAATGGTAGTCTCATTCAAAATACCCATAAAACCCAACACAACAACAAATGTAAAACACAAAACAATTTCATTCACACAAAAAAAAATGCATGAGAAAGGCTCTTATGCCTTGAGGCTTACCTTTGAAAGCCCAATAGTGGAAGAGGGTTGTAGAAGAGCTTTCCAACCTTCTCCTTCAAGTCTCCTTCCAAGATCTCCAACTCTCTCACTCACCAAAAATACATCCAAAGATAGCCAAAAATAAGAAAATGAAAGAACCCCTTTCCTCTCACAAAGAGGAAATAATATAGGCTTCATTCCAAAGCCTTGAGGAATGAGAAGGTGACACATGTCACCTTCTCCCTCCTCTTCCCAAACCACTTGCAAGGGAAATGGAATGTGGAGGTGACATGTGTCACTCTCCCATCCATTCAAACCTCACCCTCTCCACGTGCTCTCACACGTGTGAGAGAAAAGGTGGAGAGGTGGCATCTCTCAAAATGGGCTCCAAGAGGATAAGGGATGACACATGTCATCGCCTTATTCTCTAAAGGAAGCCCATTCACTCCAAGATGCTCTCACACATGTGTGAGACCATTGGAGGATGGTTCCACACACTTGGGGGTCTTGAAGACTCCCCAAGTCTTCAAGGTGATGGGAATCCATGCCTTGGAAAGGGGAATGGATCATGTTTCAAGGCATGACTCATCCTCCACTCCAATTCAAATTTGAATTTCGTCACTTTACTTCAGGCTGAAGTTAAAGTGACTAGATAGAGGTAACCCTAAGGTTTGACATGTTCAAATGGGCCCTAGATCCTAGGGGTACCACCTAGGATTAATTTTAGCCCATAATAAACACTTTAGAAAGTAGAAAATCACATAAAATGGCCATCAAAATTAAAAGACACCAAGTGGTGTATATTAAATCACATTTTTACAACACTTCAATAAACAATATAAAAGAGGTCAAATCTAAGCCAAATAATAAAATGCAGACATTTACAAAAGCATCATACAAATCACACATGATCTTGGTCTCTCTTGGGACTACATCGGTCTAACACAGGAATCACATTAGGTCTAGGATCAATCTCTAATTTTCTATGGCTTGAAAAATCACCTGCGCACTTAAACAAACAAATTAATCCAACATATATATCACAACCGAAGCAATGAAATGCATACACTTACGATATCGCATAATCATATAAAACATTATTAAAATCACATAGCATCATAAATGAGATTTATACCTGTATTTCTAAACACTATCTCATGATCAAAATCGCATAACAATTCTATTAAATAATTCCACAACTAGCATCTCTAATATCATCAAAATGCCTGTCACATGTCTAATAATCATTAGTGAATCAAAATCAAGATATAGTCACATCACAATCCACTAAATATAGCCAATCAAAATGAGGGAATAGAGTCGAGGAAGTCTGCATATCAGAAATCAATAGTCCCAAATGTCTAAATGTCATCAACTATAAATATGAAATAAGAAAAATAAGGGAGTGAAATAAATAGGCCTCACAAGATGGCATTTGTAGGGCACCCATTAGAATCTCACTTGTCCATCATGGATGATCAGCATATGAGGTCAAATCATAGGGAGAAGGAAATGATTGGCAAGATGAGAGGATAATAGAAAAGGCACCTCCTAGATAGATCACCTCATATGAATGGCATGCACCACATGAGGCCAAGGGAGATGGTATATCCCCTTGGGTCTAGCAAAAAAGGGTCCAAGGCACCCCATCAAGCCGCATTCTCCCATTCGCTCCTATGATTGAACCCTCCAAGGATATTAGAGTACCTTGTGATTGAATTAATATTTGGCCATGAGTTTATTAATATCTAATTATGGAAACCTACTAATTATGATTATTATGATAAATGATTCTACTATGCTATTCAATTTGACTATGGTAAATGGTTCTAACATGTGTGCAGGGCTTCAATTAGAGGAAAGGTATTATCTAACACCGTTGTTATTTAAATTGAGGAAAATTAGGGAAAATTTGGGGCACTCCCAAAAGGGGACATTACACACTATCACCTCATGTAAGGAAAAAATGCCAAGGATAAACCCTAGTAAGATGCAAAGTTCTCAAAACCTTCAAAGAGTGCTTGTAGATGTTGTTATTCAGATTCACATAAGAGATTTGAAGGCCAATAGCCAAAGATATTGAGAGATTGTTGTTGTGTGAGCCAAAGAGTGCAAGAGATTGATTAGGAATGTTTTTAATTGAGAGATTCCAAGAGATTTAGAAGAATGATTCAAAAATTATCTTTGGAGAAAAAATAGAAGATCTAAGGCTTGTAACAGTCATTCAGATTCGAGTCAGGGATGTTACCAAAGACCTAGACATGTAGAAAGGTGAAAAAATACTTCAAAACTAGTCATCATGATAGGATGTCGAAGGATGCTATCATATTGTGTAGACATACACATGTCACATTGGCATCCAGGTAGCTATAGCTCTTGAAAGCTTTGGACACCAAGAAAAAGAAAGGTCATTGCAATAGAATAATAGTTTTGTATAAAAGGGGTATTTAAAAGCATGAATAAAAGTGTGACCTTGGAACCATGGGGAAAAATAAAATGGATATATGAGCCTAAAAACATGCTAGGGGATACAGACACTAAATTAGGTCCAAAACAGAGCATGAATTTACAAGGGTATGCAATTTTCTACATTACATTTTACCCCCGCTTTAATAGGTTGATGACGCTAGGTGGTAAACTATGATAAAGTACAAAAATGAAATAACGTCATGAAATGATACTATAGATGATGCAAAAAATTCTTCAAGTGGAGAAATCATGCCCCCAAGTTGAAAACCTGTAAAAAAATATATGTTAGACAATAAAACTACATGACAAGCAATATCAAAATAACATGCAAAACCTACAAGATAGAAGAATTAGACAAATATAATCTATAAAATAAGAGTGTTAGAAAATCATATAATCTAATGCACTCTAGACATGTGTAAAAATAAGAATAGATAAGAGAAAACACTAACAAACATACAAGAACACATAAGAAGAGAGAGAGATGAAGAGAGAAAGAGGCATTTTTCAGCATGTTGTGTGTTTCTAGAAATAATGTCAAGTATGGTTGAAGGTCTAGCATGTTGTGTTGGCTAAGAACCATACAATACTATCCTAAATCACAAGAACTAGCAAACTGTGTTCCTAGGTGGCTCACAAAAAGTATGAAAAGTAGCTAAAATGGAGTGCACAATCTAATGTAATGTGGCGCTATTAGATGTAAGTGCAATATCAAGGATTACATGAACTAGCATGCGTTGTGTCTATGTATTCCTAATAAGGGTGTTTGATCCAGCAAGTGTGTGTATTTGGGACCACAAGCTACTAACTTTGCAAGAAGTGTGCCAACAATGTGAGTGTGTGAAAGTGCAAAGTATGCGCCCCCTTAAAATAATTGCATAAATTAAGAGTATGCAGTTGATTTTAAGTTATAAAATGAGGAAAAGGTGATAGATCTTTAAGAAACATATATGAATAGATATGCTCCTAAAGTCACTAGTGAGAAAAAGGTGCCCCTAAGGAGATGCACAAAAGATTATGTTTCAATCATAATACACATGAGATTGTGCACATGAAATGACATAGAAAAGATAAGAAATGTTAGATGGAAACAAACATAGCATGAAGGCACACAAAGGGATCTACATGCCTAGGGTCAGTATATGTATATAGAAATGATAATTAGGGGATAAGGATGGAATTGTCATCATCCCCCATGCATGTAAAACTACAAGTACAAAGGAGGAATGGCACATAGAATGTAAACAAATAAAAAATTTAAGTCAACAAGGAAGAGTCCTAAATGTCTCAACACTTTGCATCATCCCTAAATGTCAATAAAGCAAAGATGATAAATAAATAGAATGAAGATACAAAGAGAGGAAAGTCACAACATGGTGTTTGTCTTGTATCCATGTGCCTACAAGAGTCAAATGGGTCCTCCAAGGGGAAATAACAAACAATCATGATGTATACATGGGAGTACAAAACAATCAAAGAAAACAACACATATGTACATATGGAATGAAGGTGCTACTCTTAGGGGCTCTCAATACATAAAGGTGTTCTCCTCCAAATTTAGATCAAGTGAGGAGAAAGGACAACTAGGTGATGAGGCCACCACAAGAGGAGAAAGAAAAAAATTGATACCAATGAGACATGAGGAAGTGACAGGAGGAGGGACCTCCTTCCCACCATCCGCTAGTGAGGCAAGTATCAAGTACCTAGTAAAGATTGATGACAATGCTAGATTATTCGATAAATACTCAAACATATACCCCTATAAAGAATGGGTGGGTGAGTTAGAATCAGGCTATGGAAATAATGGTTTCTCCTCACTACTACCAACAAGAATGTGAGTAGTAGGAACAATAGAGAGGGGTGGAGGAGGATCCTCCACACTAGGGGAAAGTGATGCAAAAGGGCTTAGAGATAGATAAATTGGATTGGGCTTTCATTTACGGAAGGGTGGGGTAGGGTAGTGTTCTTGTTTTCTTTTTTTTGGGGGGTGGAGAATGTCAATGGCAAGGTAGAGCTCAAGGAATACTTGGTGGTAGGTATGGTGGAGCCCCTATACATTTTCCCTATCTCATTGCCTAAAACCTTGAAATCGGTTAACCCTATGTCTAAGAAGCTAAAACCCTAAGCCCTTGTAGTATTTTCAAATCCATGTTATAATTCTATATTAACTTATGATAGGCAATTTCCTCAGACTTAATTTATGACTTAATGTCCTTAGCTTCATTCATAACCAGCCCCCATAACCCCTGTCACTGACTTTCCGTGTTTATGAGAAGTGATTTTTAGATACAATGGATGATTATCGAATTGTCATGGACTTTTGGTTTGTTAGATTTGTTGGGTATGCACTGATGCAATGGCCATTAATTTCAAGTTGGTGGACCTTGGACTTTGTTGTAACTATAGTAGCCCACTATGAAGAGGTGCTATGGAATATTCTTTACGCTATTGTGATATTGTGTCAATTGGAAGGTGGCAGTTGTTCCTGTCTTAGAAGAAAATGAAGCAAGTGTCTAGCATATGAGCACAGAGGTAGCAATGTGGGTCCCTCCTAGGCCTACACTAGTGTGATGAGGTGACATATGGCAAGACTATAGATTTTTCCTAATTAAGAGGCATTCTTCACAAGCATTTTCTGATTGGTTTTTGACTCTTCAATCGTCCTGATGGACTCTCTTGAATTTTTAGTCGTTCATTCCATGCTGATGTGTTTCAAAATCTATGATCTAAATTCAAACTTAGGATTTCATCCGAGCAAGATAGCCTGGTAGGTCCAACCTCAATTTTCCACTCAAGTATGCAAGAAGATGATTTGACAAATAACACATTTTTTCAGCAATTTTTGATACACAGGTGGACCTTGGTACATGAACTGGACCTTTGTTGTTTGTGTGAAGAGGAATTTGTGGTTAGGTGAAATAATATGTGCCTATGTTTCATGCTTTGAAGATTGTGAATAGATCATTGAGGATTTCCAAATATGAACTCAAGTGTGTTGGGCCTCTGAACATCTGGAAATATAATTAATGAAGGTGTTGGAAAATGGAAATTGCCTAGAGCATTTCCTTGTAGCTTCTATTCCTTGTTTCCCATTGAAGCATGTCCATGTTCTCTTGGCTACAAGTTTGCTCTTTCCAAATTAAGGAAAAGGTAGATGCTGAACATTAGAATGGGAGGAATTGGAAAGAGTAGGGATTTTTGCCTCCAATAGTCTAGCCAGTTTCTAGGAACCATAGAAAAACAATGTCATTCTAGTGAGGAATTAGACAAAGCATCCACACCATGGTTTGATGTCAGGGGTCACAATGCAAAATTAGGATTATGTTCACATAGTTAAAGAAGTCCTAACCCAGGCGAGGATGATGTTTCTTGGTTCAACTGCTGAGGATGTATCAATGTTTCCAGTGCTTTTATCTCTAGTGGAAGAGTTTATAAGGGGTAAGGAGTTTGTTTACCTTCCCAACAGCCCTTCATATGAGCTTGAGTGTTGGATAAAGAGGAAACATTTGTTCTTAACCACCCAAGAGATCTTTTAGCCAAATAGAACATTTTGGAATAAGGAATTGGCTAAAAGAAAATGCCACCAATCAGAGCAAAGATGTAATTTTCTAAGTGCAAATATTAAATGTGTTGTAACTAGAAAATTGTACTACAAAATTCTTAATCCAACATAATATGTCTATTTATAGGCTCTCAAATGTTGTAGTATGGGAGAGAGGAGAAAGAGTGATCAGGTAGATATAAAATAGAAAAGGGAATTTTGTTCTGGGATTTGGATACAAGGTATCCATTTCTTGGGGGTATGTTTTTGTAATAGATTGGGTGCATTATTGAGATTGCAGAGCATAAATTTGCATGCATATGTATAAATTTTTGTATGATAACTTTCAATTTAGATTGAGTAATATGAATAACACTACATGTGTGTGTTCTATGCAATTGTCTCCTTGAATGTATGCGTTTATTTTGTGAATGAATGAATCAAGGGTTTTGGATTTCACTTATGCACATTTGTTGTATTGAATGTTTTGGTTACTACTTTTGGTCAATGATTGGATTAAATATGCTTTAAACAAAACATAAGAAGTGATGTATTGCATTGGGGATTATTGAAGAAGAATTTCAAGAAATACCTTTTCTTGGGTGTGTCATTGCAAGGCAACGATATAGATATACCCTCTGAATTCAGTGTTCTATTGTCATAAAAGTAACATTTGCAATGTGGTATTTTGACTTTGCTACCCTTAATAAGGCATAGATTGAGAGATATACTTGCCTCAGGGTCTAGAAAGAATAATATTATAAAGAAATCATTTTATGTCTATGTCAGCTTTGTTGATAGTATAGGACTCCTAACATGTTCTCAAAGTAAAACAGTAAAGATAATCCAAGAATATTGCTAGTCTAGGATTAATCTTATAAATCTTGGTGCATACATAAGAACATTATGCCTAAATTAGTCAAAGATAAATATTTTGGTTGTAAATAAGGGAATATCCCCTAGGTGTGGCAAAACCTAAAGTACATGGGAGATAGGTGAAAATCTCTGACTCTATTGGCCAAGTCTCTTCTTGAAATCTGAGCATAAGGAGAAGCAATAGAAATGATGACTCCGCTAGGGAAATAAAAGGGCTCAGTCATTTGTTTGAAAGAGTCAAGTTATGCTTTGCATTGATCATTAGGAGTTAGGGTTAAGGTTTGTGCTCTAAGGACTGATTAACAGGATGAAGATTTTGTTGGAGGAGCTAACCCAAAAAGTTGATTAATACTTCTTTTCCTCTTCAAGAGTTGGCGACTCTACATTTGGTTAAAGCTACAACACATTCCAGGTATTCTGTTAGGTTTTTTGCTAAGATGAATTGCTTGATTACTAAAATATATAAAGATCTAAATTTTTCTCAAATCTATGGATACCCAAATGTTATTCCTAGTGAAGTTAGAAAGCATTTACCAAAATTTAGTTGAAGAGCATCTAAGTCAGTGAATAAGCATTTGCAAGATTTATGTGATTTAATGGCAGATTATGAGATTGAAGACAAAGATGTTGTTATGAAGCTTTTTATTCAGTCATTAAAAGATGATGCTAGAGATTGTTTTCCTTTTTGCCTGAATGATCTATAACTTTATGGACTGAGTTTAAAGTTACATTTTTAGAACAATTTAGTGAGAGGTTTGATATGGTTTCATTAGTAACTAATTTTATGGAAATTCAAAATAAGGAGTATGAATCATTGTCTACTTTCAATTTAATATTTTCAAAAGAAATCAAAGATATTCTAGAATTTATGAGTCCAAATGATGCATTATGTCTGGTAGGTTATCTAGCAGCATTTGATGAGGAAATTAGTTATTTCTTGAGGAATAAGGAATCTATCACACTATGTCATGCATTTGCAGATGCAATAGACATAGAAAACAATCAGAAATATGGGATGATAAGAGGACAAGTGGAACAAGGTACAGGTTGCTACAAAAGCTCTCATATAGGAACACAAAGCAAGTTAGGTGGTATGTCTCATGTGCCTCAAAATGTTATTGATGCCCCGTCCCATAATAATGATGATCATAATTTTTCACATAATGAGAATAAGGAGAAGTTTTCCATGATAGTACAACAAAGTAGCCAAATTTGCCATAAAGGAAGTAAGCTAAAAGGTGAATTTGAAAGCAATAATTGTAAGGATATACGTGAGGCCATTTCCTTTGAAAATATTATTGTTTAGCAGCCTCATAAAAGCATAGGTGTCATGCATGAAACTTCTATATCCAATTCAAAGGCTGGTGAAACAGAGCTGGATGTATTCACTTCTATTGTTTTTTATTAGTTCAGCTGGAAAAGTGTCATGCCCACATTTCCCATGTGGTCACAACAAGCAACACACATGTCATGTCCACATTTGTCATGTGGTCATGACACCAAATAACAAAAACTTTTCTACATGTCCCTAAAAAACCCCCTCATACACAACATGCACACTCAGAGACATGCACATGAAGGCGAAGACCTTAGTCAAGTTAGGGTAATGCAAAGTCCTTTCGCATCCCTCACAATAAGATAGTCTGGTAAGGGGGTTTATCCAACGCAAGGAACGTCACCATCAGGGTTGAATTCAAATTTGTGTTTAACCCTAAGTTGACTAAATGAAGAGAAGTGGTTTTGACATGTGTCGAAATCAACCCTAGGAACTAGAAACAAATAATTAACTTAAATACATCTAGATCACTTAAATCTCTAGATAATTAATTACGTTAAATAGATAGGAAAAATAAATTACTAATTTAACCATAATATTCTAACTAAAATTCAGCAGCATAACACCTCATTAATATGCGTCAGAAAAATAATTTAAAATTAATTCCTACTATGCCTTTCAAATCAAATTAATTATTAATAAATACACCCTCTAAATTAACCATTAACACATTAACATTTTTTGTCCTAACCCATTAAATTAAATAAAATTAATTAAAATCACTATTTCATATAAGACTTTAAGTTAAATAATAAAATCTAGCACTTAAATTAAATTCCCAATGCAAATACTATAATCTTCACTAAATCAATCCCCTCCAACATTATTAATTTTCTAGTTAAATATTAAATTCCTCTAGGTTAAAACATCTAAACCCACTCAAATAAAATATTGGCCTAGGGGGTAAAATTATCCCACCCAATCTAATTAAGTTAGAGGATAAAATAATAAGTAACACAAATCCATTTCAAAAAGGTGGGGAAGAGGGAAAATAAAATTACTTAAATATATTAAAACAAAACTAAAAAACTAAAAGGTAATCACAAATTTAAAAAGACTTAAATAAATAAATTTCTATAGCTTAATTTTCTCCACTAATACCCATAATGAGAAAATTCTACTAAAATAAATAAAAAGGCCTAGGTTTAAGATTTAATTCCCACTAAAATAACAAATAAAAAAGCAATAATTAAAAAAAAAAAAAGATTTAAGAGATAATTCTAAATTTAAAATAAAAAATCATAAGTTAATCCCCCACATAATAAATAAAAAGGTAAAAATCTAAGTATACAAAACAAAAGGCCATTTAAATATCCCTCTCATATTAAAAACTAAAAAGAATGAGAAGAGGAAAAGATTTATTCCCGTGCACAAAAATACATTCCCATTAAAAAAAAATCTAATAAAAAATATTCCAACTTGCTTTATTGATTTATTATTCCTCAACCCTAATTGTCTTTCTATTTTTTTATTCATCTCTTGCCCTAAAATCCTTCTTATAATAATATTCATTTCTTTTCTAACCCCAATCTCTATTTTCTCTTCTCTCTTCTAAGTTTTCTATTGTTTTGCTGTAGGTTTTTTTCACATGGCAACCATGGAAGCTCACAGACTGTGTTTCACTTTGCAGTATACATAGGGTTTTCTTTTCTCTTTATTGTCAAACAAAGGAAAAAACACTAACCTCTATATTTTGTTTTCATTCTCTTATTTTCTATTCTCCTCCCATGAAACCCCATTCTATTTTCTCATAGTTTTCTCTATTTTTTTCATTCTCTCTTCTTTTGTTTTATAGGTCCAAAGAAAAAGGTAGCCATGGAGGGTTCAAGCAATGGAGGTATAAACAGTGCCTTGCAAATATGCTATTTTTGTCTTATTGTATTATACAACATATATATATATATATATATATATATATATATATATATATATATATATATATATATATATATATATATATATATATATGCATACATTTCAGGGCACAAAGGATGGTGGCTTCAAAACCCACGATGCAGAGCTTATGAAGTCATGGATGCATTGAAGGGTGCCATGCGCCAAGGGTTTTAAGAACGACAGGAGGTGGGCAGCCTTCCGACCCCCACATCTTCAGCAAAAACAAGAGGTAATTGGGGGTGATGGCATGGCTGTCACCCTCTGCATCTTTTTTTTGTTAAAAAAATATTTAAACAACAACAAAAGAATTGTATGCCCGTTAGGGCTTTCTTGACAATATATAAATATAATAATTTTTTTTGTATGCATTTCGCTCTATCGTTTAAAATGAACAATCAAGTATAAATTAGATTATTATATATTTATATATACTCAGTCACTATTTTTTTATATATAAATACTACTCTCTATTATTTAAAAAAAACAACCTAATAAATGGCCAAAATATATATATTCACACCTAGATGTATAACTCTAACTTTTGTATAATAAATAATTCAGACTTATATACATATATCCAATTTCTATGAAACTTTGAATTGTACTTCTATTGCCCCTTTTTTTCTTTTTTTTTTTAAATAAAAGAAAGTAATAGCAAAATCATTTTCATACAGCAAGGTAAAACAACAACATATACTTAATTTTGAACAAACAAAATTTCCAAAACAGCAACATGGATTATTTGCATCAACAATAAAAATAATGGGATAATAATCTCTTTTTCTTTGTTTTTGGTAACAACATTACTAAACCAACAAAAACAGCAATCTCTTTCTAAATTTTCTTCTCCTTTGAGAAAATAGTGAAATACAATACAACAACTCCCATGACTAACTAACTTGATTGCATATAGTATTCCTCACATTTTTTTTTAAAACAAACTCACAATAATCATAGTTACAACACAAAAATGTATTTGGATACACTAACCCTTTTTTTTTGTTTACAACAACGAGAAGAGAGCTCAATTAATTAACCCATTTCTCTATAAGGCAAGGAACTCATTATTTTTCTTTCATAGCAACAACTATATAGAAAAATAACTAAACCAGTAATACATCCTATTTTTTAACAGAAACCCATTGCAAAACAAAAATAATGAATGGCATTTACTTTTGACTACCATAGTAAGCTCAAAACAGCAAAATAGATACATATTTTTCTCTTGAAACAACCAGAAAACTAGTGCGGAATTATTTCCTTTTCATAAAAAACTCATTTACATTACAAACAACAATTCCACATTGTAGAGTAACGTAAATACATAAAAGAAAATTTCAGTTTACAATAAGAACAAGAGAGGTCACTCTCATATGAAATTTACAACAAGGCATTTTGGTCATGGCTCCAAATAGCCATACATCACAAAACACTTAACCAATAATCTCTCTCCAAGCTCCAATGTCTCAAATCACCCAACCTGTAATAAGGAACTAAAAGGAAAATTACTCAATCCACAAAATGCTCTCCACCCTACCATAGACCCAATGAGGGTCACCCCGAGCTAGGAGATCACCATCACACCAATTTCACACCACAACATGAACAAACACTCATAAGCAAGAAGAACACCCACCCAAGGCTTGACAAACAATGAAATCCATTTGGAAATGGATTCAATGGGGTAGGAGAGTGGACAACTCTCTACTCAAGAGGTGCACACCACAAATTACCCAATCTCATGAATCTCAAGAACAACAAGGCCTCAAGCCCAAATAAATAATCTTAACACAAACTTCTCAAGGCACTCTTGCCTTCAAATAAAATCCCATACACCTCCAATATACTCAAATGGCCAAAATACCTCAAGTAGAACAAGAGGGTGACCTCGAGGAGGTTCACTCCTCTCCCACCCCTCACATGTTGAGCATCTTCTCCAAATGGAGAGGCTCTTTGTACAAAACTCGCTCAAAACCCCACAAGATAAAAAATAAAAAACAACCACATTACAAACACACAAATAAGGTAAATACATAAGGAAAGGCTTCAAGCCTTGAATCCTACCTTGATATGCCCAACAATGGAAGATAGTTGAAGTAGATCCTTCCAACTCCACCTCCAAGTCCTTCTTCCAAAAATGTGCCTCCAAAACTCTCCCACTCTCCCCAAAACCTAAATCAAAATAAAAGATGTAAAAAAAAATCCCATAACCCCCTCCCTCTCTTCAAGAAGGATCAAAATAGGCTCTCTTCATGAGCCTTGAGGAATGAGAAGGTGACACATGTCACCTTCTCCTTCATCCTCCATCCACTTGTGCTCTCTCACACGTGTAGAGCAAGGTGGAGACCAAAAAGGATGAGGGCACGACATGTGTCAATATCCTATCCTCCCATGAAAACCCACAAAACTCCAAGGTACTCTCACCAATGTGAGAGAGCCTTGGAGTTGGGTCCTCCACAATTAGGGGTCTTGAAGACTCCCCACCCTTCAAACAAGGTACCCCAATGCTAGGAATGAGGTGTGGATAAGGTTTAGTGTTTGACCCAACCTTCCACTCCTCCCCAAACTTCCATTTTCGTCACTTTACTTCAGGGTAAAGTTTAAGTGACTAAATGAGAGTTATCCTAGGGTTAGACAAGCTCAAATGGTCCCTAGACCCTAGGGGTACAACCTAGGGTCACTTTTAACCCAATTTGAGCACCATAGGGTGAGTAAAACCACATGAAAAGGGGTCACAAAATTAAAACTCAAAAAAATGAAATCAATTAACCATTACACCTTTACAACACCAAAATAAAATCACTGACAATAGGTAGACCTAGCCCAAAAGACACCAAACACAACATTACGAAAATTCATCAAGCATAACATAGTTGATCTTGGTTCCTCTTGGAACTAGATCGGCTTAACACGAGATTCACAAAATGTGTGGGATGATCTCTGATTTTCCGTAGCTTGGGAAAATCACATGCGCACTTAAACAAACAGATTAATCCAACATGTATATCATAGCCGAATCAAGGAAAAGCATACACTCACGCCATCGCATAATCATTTAAAACTTTAATAAAATCACATAACATCATTAACCATATATATAGTTTTACTGCATTTCTAAATACGAACTCAAGATTAAACTCACACAATAATTCCATTTACAAATCTCACAACCATATCTCTAATGGCATCAAAATGCATATCACATGTCATACAATTTATCAATGGAAATCAAGGTCATAATATAGTCACACCACCACATACTACTCTAATCAAATCAAAATATAGGGATAGAGTCCAGAAGTCTGCATATCAGGATCAACAATCCCAAATGTCTAAATGTCAAAAAACTGAAATGTGATGGAAGTAAAAATAAAGAAGTGAGAAAAGTAGGCCTCACAAGGGCGAAGCAACAAACAACATGGGCTACTTTACAACCAATATAGTCACACGAGGGTGGGCCTCACATCCTCCTCCCCTAGAGCTAAACTTCCTCCTAGAAGTTAACATGGAAGTATTGTAGAGTGACCCACCTACAAGTCAATCCTAAATGGCATCAGAATCAGATTGATCTCGACATAAAAGTAAGGAACCAAAAGGACTTAAATATTAATGCCATGCAATAATCTCAAGGGTACCCTCCTCCAACTAGGAGGGGTCAAGAATCTAACATGACACGTACTCCAACACTTTACGAGCCTAAAAAGATACAAGAGCATTAGATGCCCAAGGATAGACCGCCAAGTAATTCAAGGTCAAGCATGATAGGGACTACCTAGAAGGTTATCATTATGAGATGCCTTCAATAATGACTTAACTGACTCATACTCCTGGTCTTTCTTCTTCCTCCAAAAACCTAACTATCATAGAGCAATCAAAAGGAAGCTGGGCTAACCAACTAGCCCCAAAACCAACATTCAAGCCCCAACCATGCATCACATCAACTCACCGCTGATGCTAAGCTATACACACAAGATCCCAAACAAAAAGTATGAGACTCTCAAGCCTTGGCTACCCCATTGATCCATAGGTCCCCACTAGACTACCTGAATCGAAATTATAGAACAAGTAGGAACCAAACATGTCCAATCGTCCCTAGCATCAAGGGGCAAAGCTAAACACCTATACCACTACAAACCATGTGGGTCCAACTTCTAGTTGATCAAAGCAATCACAAAGCCTCTTAAAACAAGGGAGCCACATCATGTGGATAGTAGATCTACACAACAATAGAAGGATCTCAAGGTTTTCCAACCTATCTACTCCTAACCTCACTAGCACTCATTACTTGATTCTCAAAGATTTGGCCTCCCAAACGGGATAGCACCAACACCTTACTCAACATGGCAAAAGGTCAACAAGGAGGTTCTGAACCACCACTAGCAATCCACTAAACCACTTCAAGCATATGACATCAACCAAGACCGACTATTCCCATCTTCCTCTCACCAAGCACCCCTTATGGGTAAAGTAGGTTACATAGTTCACAACACTAGACAGGTACCAGCAATACCAACAATAACAAAATCCTCAAAGTAAAAGCTTGCAAAAGATAAGTCTTGAATAAGTTTAATGAATGAAATTCAGAAGAATTAAGATCTAAAAGATTATTGAAATTTAAAAGATAAGTCAATATCAAACGTGGCGCCAAATTCAACATTCCAATAATAAATTGATGTACGATAAAACAAGTCCTTGAGGTAAGAGGACTTCAAGAAAGTAAGTCGGCTAAGTAGCCCAAATAAATAGACTCAAAAATGCTAGATTTGAAACAATAGAATCTCGTCAATAAGTAGATAATCAACTTCAACAAGTTAACCAAAATTGCACATTACAACATTATACATATAATACATAGTTACAAATGAGAGGAGAGGGATAGTGGTCACACTCTTAACTAACGTCAAGAAACAACCCAACTACACGTACACCCACAACTTCTAGGCAACCAAGGATATGCTTGGAAAAGATCGCCAAAAGTCATGTATCCTAAGGGTCACCTTTGAAGTGGTCTCCTTCATGCTTCCTAGTAAGGAACACATAACAACATCTTCATGGATACTACTAAAATCCAACTGAAATTACCAACTTTCAAAATTCTAATAATTTTCTAAGGTGGCTCACAAACTTCTTTCAAGTTCCATACACAGCCTTATATCACCCAAAAACAACCCATCAGATGCATCTATTTCGGTCATACGGGTTGATCACAACACCCAACCACTAACACCCAAAAGTATCACAACCAACTCACTATTATCCTCAACACGGACTTAATCTCCCCTCGCATCCTTACAATCCCAACGTTTCCAAGATACTCCTATAAGAGACAAACCACATCCATTACCCTAAAGTAAGGTGTGTGATTCCTTATTCAACTCAACACTTAGACTTATTGTAATCCATAAAAATAATATATTTCTAACCATTAGGATTTCCTTCGAGGAATCCTGCAATTTAGTTGCACAAGGAACTCACTTCCAGAGTCACCAGAATTCCAACATCTAAAAGTTTAATAAGGTGCCACTTAGAGGGTTTCCACATTAACCTGATAGGACAACCATAACTCAATCATAATTTTCTTTGTAACAACCCATCAAAGGCTTCACTATAGCCTTCCAAGCACCAAGGCCTACATAAATCTCAAGGGAAACTCATCACCCTGTCATGACATATAGGTAAGCAATTTTCAGTGAAATAAGGTGGCAAGGGAGGGATCAAGTTGTAATTTAGATTACTATTTAATAAGAAAATATCAAATTACACTAGCAACTAGATCTTACTCCTTGACTATCTTAATATGTTTCAGCCCCATGCACTTACACCACCTTTAAAACCTTAACTAAAGAGGTGCCATACTTTAAATGAACAAAGCATATTGCAAATTACTGTGAAGGCAGTGCATAGCCTAAATATCCATCAGATGCCAACATGTTACAAGGAGATTCACTCGACGTGGCACAAAAATTGTCAAAAGATTCCCAGCCATGAAGTGGTCCTCGAAGCCACTACTCATCTTTTCATTAAACCCAAGAGGCAAAACCCAAGAACATGGACATAAATACTTTACATGTTGAATTCTTTCAACATCCACTTTACCATCCTCCAAATGAGGGTAGCAAGTGACTCTTAATCCTACAACAAGGTGAAGGACCACTGAAGGTCCACAACTTCATCGCATTCCAGCTAGAGGGATCATTTAAACAAGGCACACCTTACCCCAAGATGCAAAGGTTAACTAAATTTCACCAGGTGGATCCAATAAACAATTAGGGTACATGAGTCTTTGTCTAAGATAGTGTACCACTCAATACATTCTTTTCCTCCTATGAGGTAGGATAAACACATCCTAACATTCTTCAGGGCAACCTACAAGGTAGCCATAAGAACAAAACTTTATCATAATAACACTTGTCCAAGGGTGCACTTACCATCAGTTGTCATGACCCTTAAAGAAGGATCAAAATGAACCAACACTAGGACAAGGAGTGAGGCTAAACTAGAACAAACACTTAGCAAAACTCATCTAATACCATTCTCTTAGGATAGCACTAGGTCAAGGTGTTGACCAACTTTCAAGTTTAGGACTTGTATAGTCCTTCAATTACCCTATTCATCACGAATACACCCCCCATGTACCTATGATACCAAGTCATACATGGGGGTTAGCGGAAGCAAAAATTGAGAGAAAAATAAGCTATTCCCACGCAAGGTGTCTTACGAACTCATCGTTGCACAAGCTAGAGTTAGACATGCAACACGAGTATGCACGACCTATTATCGGCCCAACTCGGTAATAATACACACGCAGAGATCCCAATGTTTGAAACATGGGCTCTGATACCAAATGTCATGCTCACATTTCCCATGTGGTCACAACACGCAACACACATGTCATGTCCACATTTGTCATGTGGTCATGACACCAAATAACAAAAACTTTTCTACATGTCTCTAAAAAACCCCCTCACGCACAACATGCACGCTCAGAGACATGCACACGAAGGTGAAGACCTTAGTCAAGTTAGGGTAATTCGAAGTCCTTTCACATCTCTCGTGATAAGATAGTCTGTTAAGGGGGTTTATACGACGCGAGGAATGTCGCCATTAGGGTTAAATTCAAATTTGTGTTTAACACTAAGTTGACTAAATGAAGAGAAGTGATTTTGACATGTGTCAAAATCAACCCTAGGAACTAGAAACAAATAATTAACTTAAATACATCTAGATCAATTAAATCTCTAGATAATTAATTACGTTAAATAGATAGGAAAAATAAATTACTAATTTAACCATAATATTCTAACTAAAATTTGACAGCATAACACCTCATTAATGTGCGTGGGAAAAATAATTTAAAATTAATTCCTACTATGCCTTTCAAATTAAATAAATTAATAATAAATACACCCTCTAAATTAACCATTAACACATTAACATTTTTTGTCCTAACCCATTAAATTAAATAAAATTAATTAAAATCACTACTTCATATAAGACATTAAGTTAAATAATAAAATCTAGCACTTAAATTAAATTCCCAATGCAAATACTATAATCTTCATTAAATAAATCCCCTCCAACATTATTAATTTTCTAGTTAAATATTAAATTCTTCTAGGTTAAAACATCTAAACACACTCAAATAAAATATTGGCCTAGGGGGTAAAATTATCCTACCAAACCTAATTAAGTTAGACGATAAAATAATCAGTAACACAAATCCATTTCAAAAAGGTGGGGAAAATGGAAAATAAAGTAACTTAAATACATAAAAAAAAATTAGTTTACAATAAGAATAAGAGAGCTCACTCTCATATGAAATTTACAACAAGGCCTTTTGGCCATGGCTCCAAATACCCATACATCACAAAACACTTAACCAATAATCTCTCTCCAAGCTCTAATGTCTCAAATCATCCAACCTGCAATAAGGAACTAAAAGGAAACTTACTCAAGCCACAAAATACTCTCCACCCTACCATAGACCCAATGAGGGTCACCCCCAAGCTAGGAGATCACCGTCACACCAATTTCACACCACAACATGAACAAACACTCATAAGCAAGAAGAACACCCACCCAAGGTTTGAGAAACAATGAAATCCATTTGGAAATGGATTCAATGGGGTATGAGAGTCGACAACTCTCTACTCAAGAGGTGTACACCACAAATTACCCAATCTCATGAATCTCAAGAACAACAAGGCCTCAAGCCCAAATAAATAATCTCAACACAAACTTCTCAAGGCACTATTGCCTTCAAACAAAATCCCATACACCTCCAATATACTCAAATGGCCAAAATACCTCAAGTAGAACAAGAGGGTGACTTCAAGGAGGTTCACTCCTCTCGCACCCCTCACATGTTGAGCAACTTCTCCAAATGGAGAGGCTCTTACAAAACTCCCTCAAAACCCCACAACATAAAAAATGCAAAACAACCACATTACAAACACACAAATAAGGTAAATGTATAAGGAAAGGCTTCAAGCCTTGAATTCTACCTTGATATGCCCAACAATGGAAGATAGTTAAATTAGAGCCTTCTAACTCCACCTCCAAGTCCTTCCTCCAAAAATGTGCTTCCAAAACTCTCCCACTCTCCCCAAAACCTAAATCAAAATAAAAGATGTAAAAAAAAATCCCAGAACCCCCTCCCTCTCTTCAAGAGGGATTAAAATAGGCTCTCTTCATGAGCCTTGAGGAATGAGAAGGTGACACATGTCACCTTCTCCTTCCTCCTCACATCCACTTGTGCTCTCTCACATGTGTGTAGAGCAAGGTGGAGCCCAAGAAGGATGAGGGTACGACATGTGTCAATATCCTATCCTCCCATGAAAACCCACAAAACTCCAAGGCACTCTCACCAATGTGAGAGAGCCGTGGAGTTGGGTCCTCCACAATTAGGGGTCTTGAAGACTCCCCACCCTTCAAACAAGGTACCCCAATGCTAGGAATGAGGTGTGGATAAGGTTTAGTGTTTGACCCAACCTTCCACTCCTCCCCAAACTTCCATTTTCGTCACTTTACTTCAGGGTAAAGTTTAAGTGACTAAATGGGGGTTATCATAAGGTTAGACAAGCTCAAATGGTCCCTAGACCCTAGGGGTACAACCCAGGGTCACTTTTAACCCAATTTGAGTACCATAGGGTGAGTAAAACCACATGAAAAGGGGTCACAAAAATAAAACTCAAAAAAATGAAATCAATTAAACATTACACCTTTACAACACCAAAATAAAATCACTGAAAATAGGTAGACCTAGCCGAAAAGACACCAAACACAACATTATGAAAATTCATCAAGCATAACATAGTTGATCTTGGTTCCTCTTGGAACTAGATCAGCTTAACATAGGATTCACAAAATGTGTGGGATGATTTCTGATTTTCTGTGGCTTGGGAAAATCACCTGTGCACTTAAACAAACAGATTAATCTAACATGTATATCATAGTCGAAGCAAGGAAAAGCATACACTCATGCCATCGCATAATCATTTAAAACATTAATAAAATCACATAACATCATTAACCATATATATAGTTTTAATGCATTTCTAAGTACAAAGTCAAGGTTAAACTCGCACAATAATTCTATTTACAAATCTCACAACCATATCTCTAATGGCATCAAAATGCATATCACATGTCATACAATTTATCAGTGGGAATCAAGGTTAGGATATAGTCACACCACCACATACTACTCTAATCAAATCAAAATATAGGGATAGAGTCCAGAAGTCTGCATATCAGGATCAACAATCCCAAATGTCTAAATGTCATCAAACTGAAATGCAATGGAAGTAAAAATAAAGGAGTGAGAAAAGTAGGCCTCACAAGGCTGAAGAAACAAACAACATGGGCTACCGATGCAAGAAATACAATCGCACAAGGGTGGGCCTCACAAAAAGAGGGTCTAGAACCCTATACAAAACAGCCCCAAGGGTTACAAGCCATTAACAAGCCAGAAATAGCACATTAACAACTCATGGAGAGCAGACAAAAATGTCTAATCAAAAATAGTAAAAATAGTAGAAATAGCAAGAAACTAGGGACTGTCAGTCGTCCCATACTTGGCTAGGAATTCCACCATGTCTTTATAATCCCCCAGGATATCTAGCCCCACCTACTTGACCTTATCATCCAAGTCTTTGACATCCATGAAGATCGATGCAGCCCTGTGAAGGGTTTTAGCAGCATACTCTGCCATCACCTTCCACTTCTTCTGCATACTCGCCATCTTCTCCTAGAGGTGCCTTAGGTCCTCGGCAATCTTAACACATAGAGAGAAACTTCCCTTGCTGTCTTGACCCCCATACACTTTAGCAGCTTCACCCACTTCCTCAGAGCTAGATTTGTTCATGGAGGTGAAGTGGTTGGTCCCCTCCACTTCATGAACTGACTCAATGGGGGTTTCTTCCCCTCCCTCCTCCATAGTTTCTTCAACAAACTAACTCATCAGATATCTCCACCCCTTGAGGAGATGCAGAAGCTTTACCAACAATGCAGGTAGACCGACGAACCCCCAAGTTAACAGCCTTCGCACCTTCCCCACTACCAGCAATCTTGGTCCCAGAATCTAGCTCAATAATTTTCAGAGACTCCACCATAGTCCTAGCCTCCTTACCCTTTTTAGATTTTTTCTTAGTGGCAACCCCTTCCTCCTCAGGATTCACCGTATACATAGTCTCCTTACCTTTCTTGGCTTTTTTCTCAGTAGCTGCCCCTTCATCCTCAATCTCCACTCTATCTCTTTTGGTCAGCCTCTTCCCAGTCATCTGGGTGGCGCCTTGTTGGGATTTCTTCTTAGAGGTGGTTGGGGTTTGAATAGGGGTATCCTACTCGGTACGAGGGTCACCCTTAGGGTTTTTAAGGGTAATCTTAGGGGTCCCCACACAGGTCTTCACCTTTCCAACAGAATCAAGGGAAACACACAGCTATGGGTCCTCAAGTAGTATGACTTTAATTTGTTTCAGGGGGCACAGAGCGAGGCAAAAGTGGTAAAGATGTAGGATAAGGCCTTGATGGATGGGAACAAGTGGATGGCTAGCATTTTTATCTTTAATCTCCCGCACTGACTTGATAGAATTATCTAGAGAAGAAAGGAGAAAGGAAAACTAATTTCTATCTTATTCCTAAAATGGTTTAGGAGAGAAAAGTGGTAGTGGTAAAAAACCTTGAATCTTCCCTCCAGCGTGAGGAATTTCATAATCATGAGCCAGATTTGCCCCCATGGCTCTAGTAACTTTTCTCTTTTGAACCCTCCATGAAGCTTCATAGGCACCTCCCCCTCTCTGAAGGAAATAGCCATGTGTTTAGGGTTGGCCACCTTGCTGTGTCTTGAGTACTTTTTCCCTCTGATTGGCAACCCATTAGCCTACCTGATCACTTCTTCAAACACCTAAAAACTAATCCCACCAATCTTGACTTCTCTGGTAACATCATCCCAAGACTCTACAAACTGGTGCGAGAGATTCTCGTCATGGCCAATCATCCCTTCTAGAAAAGGAACCACCTCCCCCTCATGGATAATATGCCACACTATAGGGTACTATTTGAATTCCTCTATAGAGTTGGGTTCAATCTTGACAATATCCCTGCCCATCGTGACAGCTTGAAAGTTACAGAGCCTGTAGAGCTTATGGTTATTAAAGTAGCTTAGGTTATTAGCAATAGGCCCATTAAAATAAGAAAGCTTGTAATAATGATCAAGACACAACAAAAAGATAATAATGAAGGTGTAATTAATGAGGAGATACACCACATCCTTGCCACTTAAAAATGTCTCCTTGAGGAAAGAATTTAGCTACCACGTCATGTGAAGACGGATGCCACCCACCGCAAACATAACCTAAATATAATTGGCCCTCTAGAATTTTGTCCAATCAACCCACCATAACTCAATCAACTAACCGTATGACATCCTTTTTAACCAGCTATACCCAATCTCCAAAAAGATCCTATTCCTGATGCTAGTAAATCTAATGATGTGCCATCCTATCATCCCAGCCGTCCATCTAACTAGAGGTGAAGTGGCACTCCAGTATTCCACGTAATCCTCATAACCACACTTAGGACTACCAATCTGCTAACTAGACCATAGCCTGTCCAAGACATCACCATTTTTGCTTCTATAGTTTTGAAAAGTCCCGCACATACAATTTTGAAAGTTTACAATCCTAGACTCTTCCCTTCTATGAATTAGACAACAATATTTCTTCAACTAGTCATAGCTAGACACACCAATCCCGCCACTCTCCCACCAACACCAAAGAGTGACAACAAATCTAACTTCCCTAATTCCTGTGGCTATCACCATCCTTCAGTACAAGGGTATAAACTTCCTTAGGCAAGTTGGATATGCTCCTCCAGTAACACCATCCTTCTCTACCACTGCCCACATTGGCCAAGGCATCAACAATAGTATTTCCTTCTCTATAAATATGCAAGATCTTGAAATCCTCCATTCCATTCAAAAGTAGTTTGATGTCTCCCATGATGTCCATTAAGTTCCACTTGATTTGAGTCAAACCTAGGGTTGCATTAACTATAAGCTGAGAATCTTCTTCCACATGAAGAAGCTTGATGTTCAGAGAGGTGGCTACCTTAATTCCCCATAGCATAGCAAGTGCTTCTTCCTCATTGTTACTCTTTAGCCCAATTCCCCCCATAAAGCCAGCCACAAAGGATCCCATGTCAGACCTGATGATTCCTCCTCCTCTAGCCACCCCCAGATTCCCCTTAGCAGCCCCATCGAAATTGAGCTTGAACCAACCTTTCTGAGGTAAGGCCCATTTGATTTTGGCCCTAGTAATCTTTTTAGAGTTGTCTACCTGACAACAGTCAGGTCCAATGCTCCACTGTTTTAATAACCTCTGCTCATCCCCACCTGGAGTGCTCTCTATAGCTTTATACTTGCACAAACTAATGTTCTCCATAAGAAATTTGGAGAAGCCCAGGAAGACTTCCTTAGGGGTTTTGCACTTCTCCCTAAAAATTCTATTATTGCATTCTTTCCATAGGCTCCAAGCTAAATGAGGAGGAATTTGTGACCAAAGCTCCCTGGACACCAGGAGGACCAATCTGAAGGAGGGCCTATAATCCCAGACCAAGGCTTCAAGATTATTGTTGAAGGACCAATTCATACTTAGTTTTTCAAGAACTAAACCCCACACCTCCCAAGTGAAACTATAGTGAAGAAAAAGATGGCCAGTTATCTCTTCCTCTGATCCACAGAGATTGCATCTACTCAGCATTTAGAATCCCCTCTTCCTCAGGTTGTCTATGGTCAGAATTTTGTTATGTATTAGAATCCACCAAAAGAAACTAACTTTTGGTATAAGTTTTGGCTTCCAAACTCTTCTCCATAAAGGATTCTCACTTGGGTCTAACAGCAGACCATAGGCACTTTTGACAGTGAACAAGCCTTTATTGTCTTTATCCCAAATCATCCTCTCTTTTAGGAAACAGGGAGAGTTTGTAGTCATTCAACTCCTTATGTAGTTGCAAAGCTAACAACCTATCCTCCCCACTTTCTAGATCACCAACAGACAGAACCATCCAGCTCCTAAGACCCCCATTGGACCTTATATAATCGGCCACCCTGGGACCAAAGACCCTGCCAGTCTTGTCAGCAATTCTACCATACTCTGGCTCTATCAAAGGATTATCCTTCAGCCATTTGTCCTTCCAGAAATGAACTTCCCTACCATCCCCAACCTTCCACCTAATACCATAGTGAAGAAGACCCCAAGTCTTGAGGATCCCATTCTGAATAACTGAGCCTTTGGGGAGTCCATTCTCTGAGAGTAAACTTCTTCCCTCATCCCCATTGAGATACTTAGCAACCATGATGTCCCCCCAGTCCGTATTACCCTGAACAAGGTTCCATCCCACCTTGGATAATAGGGCATGATTCAACAGTTGTATTCTTCTTAGTCCAAGACCTCCTTGATACCTAGGGGTGCAAGCCTTTTCCCACCCAATGAGGGTAATTCTCTGTTTCTTCACAACCCCAGACTGAAGGAATTTATTCTGGATCTATTCTATCTTATCCACCACAAACTTAGGAATCTTGAAGAAGCTTAGAGAATAGTTAGGCATCCCCTAGAGGAAGACTTTTAGGAGATGGAATTTCCCTGCCTGACTCAGAAGGGCCCCTTTCCATCCAGCCAATTTCCTTTGCATTCTCTCCAATAGCCCTTTCCAAAAATTAGTAGAAACTTTAGAGGTAGTCAAGGAGAGGCCCAAATAAATGGCTAGAAGCTTTTTGCTAGAGCAACCCAAAGCTCTAGTGATCCTTTGCTGTAAGTCCTCCGGGTGTTCAAGAAATAGATGTGGCTTTTCTCAAAGTTAATGCTCTGACTTGAGACCCTCTCATAAGAAATGAGGATCTCTTTCCATCTTCTAGCTTCCATAATAGAGGCTTTTTCTAAATAGAATGGTGTCATCCACAAACTACTGAATAACTGCCATCTAAGTAGTAGAGGTAGGTTTGATGTCCCAAAGAGTCCCCTGTGACAACAAATTGCAAGCATTCCTACCCAAAACTTTAACAAGCAATATGAAAAGATAGGGCAAGAGAGGGTCGCCTTGTCTAAGACCTCTCCCTGAGGGGAGGAATCCTCTAGGAGAACCATTGACCAGCACCGAGAACTGCACCATAGAAATACATTCTTTGATAATATTGACAATCTTCTCATTAAAGCCAAATTTCATGAGGACCTTAAACAGAAAATCCCAACTAACCCTATCGTAGGCTTTGGAAATGTCCAGTTTGAATATCATACCTGGGTTATTGCTCCTGTGGATGAAATGTCCATTTTGGTTAGGAGAAATGAGTTTGTCCAAAAGGGGTTGCAACCTAAAGACCAAAATTTTGGTGAAGACTTTGTACATTGTATTGCAAAGGCTAATAGGTCTATAGTCTGTCATAAGCTTTGCATCAAGTTTCTTCAGAATTAAGGTAATAAAGGTGTTGTTCAACTACCATAAAAGTCTACCTATCCTAAAGAAGTCTTTGGCCACCATGAAGACATCATTCCCGACAATCTACCAGAAAGTTTGGAAGAAGGCTGGGGGGAACCCATCTGGGCCCGGGGCTTTGAAAGAACCCATGGAAATAATAGAAAACTTGACCTTCTCTTCTAAGATAGGTTTAGTCAAGGAGCAATTATCATCCTCTGAAAGTATGGTAGGAATGATCCTTAACAAAGAATCAATGTCTTCAACAAGAACATCGGTATGCTAGATAGCAAGCAGAGTTTCAAAGTGGTTTGAGGCAAGGCCCCCTATATCCTCATTCTCCTTAAACTCCCTCTCCTAATCATCTTTCAGCATCTTGATGGAATTTCTCTTCCTGTGCCTTAAGGTGGACTAATGGAAGAAAACGGTGTTCCTGTCTCCTTCCCTCAACCATTGGACCTTAGACTTCTGCTTCCAGTAGATCTCTTCTTCTTTAAGAGTCTGAGCCCACTCCCTAAAGAGGTTTGTCTCAAGGGGTTGCAACTCCTCCAACTTGTCCCCCTATTCCATTTTACTCTGCACCTCCCTTAGCTACTCCATGATGTTTTTCTTTCTATTCAGGACATTACCAAAAGTGTACTTATTCCATCATTTCACCTTATTCCTCACATTGGCTAATTTCTAGGCTAATCTAAACATCATCGGTCCTTGGACATGGATATTCCACCACTCAGCAAGACAATCTCTGAAGTCAAAATGAAGAGTCCACATCGTTTCAAATCTGAAAGGGAAGAGACCTCTTCTACACCTTTCTGACCAGTTGAACAAAGGATTATGGTCAGAGCCCACCCAGGGGAGGGCCGACAAATGCACCAGATTAGTAATGGCCCAATAAGAGGAAATAAGGAATCTATAGAGCTTTACCTAGATAAGACTACTCCCTTGAGGGATAAGAATTCTATTGTTGAATATACTACTGAAGATACTTATCCTATTAATTATGAGAACCTCTCAAGTGGAAAAGAGATGTTTCTTTCTTGTGAAGATGAAAGTACATATTTTTTTGATTATGAATATAGTGGTGCATGAAGTAGACATTCACATTGATAAGTTAGAGAATTTTAAGACATGGATGAATGTTCTATGATGAACCCTTGGCCCCACCAGTAATAGAAAATGATACATATTGGTGTAGGGATAATCCTATTTTTGCAGATGATAAAGAGTTCGATGAGTTTGAGGGACATCAGCCTGAAGTAAATGGATCTACTTAACGAATGATAAAAATTGATTGTGTCATGTATACTAAAAAGTTTGATAGGAATGATTATCCTTGTGAAGACCATGCTTCAAGCTAGGTTAAGTTTCCATTTCCAAACACCAAGATGTGTGAGTTTGAGAGCTCTAAGGAATATAATTTTGATACAAGATAGGTTGAATATGAATCCTTTATCTTTTCTGATGGAGAGCCAGTAAATGAAAAATATAATGTACATCATCAGTTATCAAAGGCTTGTTATGAAGATTTCAAGTTTGATACGGTAGACGAGGATGAAGATAAGTTTGATAATGATCATCATATGGAAGGTTATGAGATATTATATCTCCCAAATGACATACTCTTAAGGGTCTACGGTGACATTGTGATTAACTTAAGGTAGTGTGAACACATGACTAATGAATTTGATGTGTATTTTATCATGTGATAATATTGTTCATTTAATGTTGATTGACCTGATTGATAGTGTGATTGTATGGTCTTTTAGATTGAGCACAAAGTTGTCTACTAAAAATAAGGTGTTTGATAGAGGCAAGCATTGATGTCTTGTCTCTAGTGGCCTAAAGGCTACCAGGACGGAGTCATTGACTAGGTTACCTTTCCATCAGTCTTTAGCTCCTAATTGAAGCATATTCAAGGCAAAATCCTAATGGATTAAGCATATGTTCTGCATCCCAGAGTTCAATGATTCTCACCATGTCTACAAGAGCCATGCATCCCCAAACAGAGCCATTGGTGGAGCCCCCATACATTTTCCCCGTCTCATTCTCTGAAACCTTGAAATCAGTTAAGCATGTGTCTAAGAACCTTAAACCCTAAGCCCTTGTAGTCTTTTCAAAACCATGTTATAATTCTGTATTAACTTGTGATAGGCAGTTGCCTCAGACTTAAGTTAGAAATTAATGTCCTTAGCTTCATTCATAACTAGCCCCATAATCCTTGTCATCGGCTTTCCCTATTTATGAGAAGGGATTTTTAGATACAATGGATGATTATCGCATTGTCGTAGACTTTTGGTTTGTCAAATCTATTGGGTATGCACTAATGTGATGGTCATTGATTTCAAGGTGGTGGACCTGGGACTTTGTTGTAACTATAGTAGCACACTATGAAGAGGTGTTATGGAATATTCTTTGCGTTATTGTGATATTGTGCCAACTGAAAGGTGGGACTTGTTCATGTCTTAGAAGAAAATGAAGCAAGTGTCTAGTGCACGAGAACAGAGGTAGTAGTGTGGGTCCCTCTTAGGCTTGCATTGGTGCGATGAGATAACATATGGCAGGACTACGACTTTTTCTTGATTAAGAGGCATTCTTCACAGGCATTTTCTGATTGGTTGTTGACTCTCCAATGGTCTCGATTGACTCTCTTACATTTTTAGCCATTCATTCTGTGCTAATGTGTTTCAAAATCTATGATCCATATTCAAACTCAGGATTTCATCTGAGCATGATAGCCTAGCAAGTTCAACCTTTATTTGCTACTCAAGTATGAGAAAGATGATTTGACAAATAACACATTTTTTCAGCAATTTTCGATACACAGGTGGACCTTGGTACATGAACCAAACCTTGGCTCTTCATGTGAAGAGGAATTTATGGTTAGGTGAAATTAATCTACGCCTCTATTTCATGCTTTGAAGATTGTGAATAGATTGTTATCAACGAGGATTGCACCCTAGTTGAGTTAGACTCAACTATCCTATGTAACATGGAAACATTCTCAAGCTATGGGTGGCTTATAATGAGAATGAATCTCCAGAGAGGGACGGTTCCCCTTATAGATCACCTAAATCTAATGATTTTTCTAAGAAAAGGGATAGAAGGATACTTGGAATAAAACTCCTAAAACCTAAAGGGTGATGCACTAGAACTTTAACTTATTCACTAACTCAACTCACAATCATCTCTCAAAACATTAACTCTCACAATCTCATATGAAACATGCAACACAAAAGTGATTTGTATGAAGGCCTAAAATTGAACACAATACACAACCTGCATTGCATGGAACTTCTACACTCAGATTTGCAATAAAGATACATAAAAAAGGATTCAATACTTAGAATCACAGTGAAACATCAAATCATTACTACAAAATGAGACAAAACTATGAGATAGGAATGTTCTGCTACTTTTATTGATCTAAAAGGAGCTGCATGAAAATCTGAGTTACAAATCAAAACTTACAAAACTCTTTGCCAATGATCAAGAGAGGAAGAAGCAAATCTGAACTCTTTTCTATCTCTAATCTTATATCCAAAACTAAGTTTTTCTCCCATATATATAGCCAATAGACATTCTAAAAGTAAAAAGGGAAAGAAAACTTAGCTAGCTGTCCACCTAAAAAAGAAACCAAAGTCTCATTTTCAAGCAAAGGGAAAAAGCCACAAAAAGAAAGCCTAGAACTAACCCAAATTGAGTGAAAATAGGTGGCAAGTTTCCTCAATACTTCTTTTCTGGTTTCCCCTAATTCCATTAGTTGTGAAAGCCTTATTTCCATAGGCTTCTCCTCTAGCAGCTCAAGTTCCTTAATGAAATTTAGAGTTGGCAATTCAATAGAAATTGGCATCTTAGCCTCCTTACCATAAGTGAGAACATAAGGAGCAAAACTAGTAGCTCTCTTAGTAGTAGCTCTATTAGCCTAAAGGGATAACTTCAGATTTTCATGCCATGTTCTCTGGTTGTCCTCAATGGTTTTCTTAATGATCTTGATCAAATTTTTATTGGTGGATTCCGCCTACCCATTACCCTGTGGGTAATAATTAGATGATGCATTTAGAAAGATGTTATTCTTTACATACCAATTAGAAATCCTTAAACCAATAAAAGCTTATCCATTGTCAAAAATAATAGAATCAAGAGTGCCAAATCTTGATAGAGAACAAAAGTTTCATTTGCTTCCTTCAAAGCAACAACCTCAATCCACTTCATAAAGTAATCTATTATTGTTAGAATCCATTTATGGCCTACACTTGAAGGTGGATTAATAGGTCCAATGAAATATAGACCTCACTTAGCAAAAGGCCGCTCCACCTGAATGGGGTGTGGAGGCAAAGCTGCAAGTCTTTGTTTTCCTGCAAACACTACACATTTTTCACACTTTCTAACCCAAGAAAATGCATCTTTGAATAAATCTGGCCAATAATAGTTAGCCCTCATAGTTTTCAAGGCTATAGTCCTTGCTGCAAAATGGCCTCCCAAAGGCCCATTATGAAACTCTTCCAGCAGCTTATTTATCTTATCTGGTTCAATACATCTCAACATAACACCATGAAAATCCCTCCTATACAAAACACCATCAATAACAGCATAGGGAATGGCTTGTAGTCTATAGTACCTTATTTTTGCCCTATCCAAACCTTCAGGGCAATCACCAGTTTGTAAGTAATGAATCATTTGTTGCACCCAGCTTGTAGTAGGAGCTAAACCAACAGCTTGCTCCTCATTATTGAGCATTGTTGCAACATTTTCATCCTCCTCTTGGTTGTTTTCTCCATTTTCGGTAAGCTGTTCACACAAACCTTTGCCCCTAACAAGATTAGTAACATTTATGTTAACATCAAACTCCATTACTCTAATTATCTAGCCAGCCCTTTTATCATTCATATCCCTATTAAGCAAGAAATCCTTAACAGTTGGATGGGCAACCAGCAACTAAATTCTATTGTTGGAGAGCATATGCCTAAACTTTTTAAGGCTTCTAACAACAACAAACACATGCTTTTCAATAAAGGAGTACTTTACCTCATAATCATGCAATACTTGGCTGAAAAATGCCACAGGATGCTCCAAGCCTTCATCATTTTGTTGGCAAAACATAGCTGAAATGGTGTCAACACCTCCAAATGCATACAAAACAAAATCTTTATCATAGTTAGGATTAATGAGGGTTGGGGCAGCTGCAAGGGCTTCTTTAATCTACTCAAAGCTCCTCTTACCCTCTTTAGTCCAACTAAAAGATATATTTTTTCTTGAGCGTAGTTGTAAGAGGCTGCAATAGTGTTGCAATGTTAGGGATGAATCACAAAGTTGATCCTACCAAGGAAACTCTGTAAGCCTTTCTTATGTGTTGGTAGTGGTAAATCAATAATAACAGAAACTCTTTCAGGATCAATGGAAATACCATGTTTTAAGACAATGTGTCCCAGGAGCTTACCTTCATGGATAGAAAATATGCACTTCTTTGGGTTAAGAGAAACCCTAAACTCTCTACATCTCTGAAAAATCTACCTCAAATGATCAAAATTTTCATTAGAATTTTTTGAGAAAACCATAATATCATCTAGATATACTAAAATAATTTTGTTCATGAGGCCATGAAAGGCCATGTCCATTGCTCTTTGAAATATTGCCCCTGCATTGGACAAACTGAAAGGCATTTTTCTGTAAGCCAAGGTACCTCATTTGGTTGTAAATGTAGTTTTATACTAATCTTCCTCCTTCACCAAAATCTAGTTATAGCATGAATATTCATCCAACAAAGAAAATCTGTCAGAACCAGAAACAACTTGCAAAATCTGTTTCAGTGAAGGGAGTGGATAGTTGAGGGAGACTTTATTCAAATCACAAAAATCAACATAAAGCCTAATCTCCCCATTCTTCTTTATGACTAGAACTAAGTTAGAAACCCAAGATGTATGCTTAATATGAAAGATTATATTACTCTCAATTAACTTATTCAATTCAACTTTCATAAGATGCTCAAGCTTGGGGTTAAGAGGCCTTTGCTTTTGCCTCATTGGTTTTGCATTGGCCTCTAACTCAATGGTGTGTTGAGCTAGTTCAAGATCAAAACCCCTTAAATCTTTATATTCCCAAGCAAAAACATCACTAAATTCTTGGCATAACAAAATGAAAGCATGTTGTTCCTCTTTGGTGCATACCTTTCCCAACTTGAGAAGCTTACCCTTGAATATCTCAATTGCCTCATAGTGCTCTTGATTAACAGTCATGCTACATTTGTCCATCCTCACTTGGTCATCTGTATTGAAAATAGATTCCAATGTTACCAATCCCTTGGGCAACTTTTTTGACTTTAGCTACATAATCTGATTGTCATATTGTTGCTACCACTTTTGCTAGTTTCCAGCTACAAACTTAGCTTCTGTAATTAGAAAACTTATAATCTATTCATCACTATCAAAAACATGCCAACTCACATTATTATCAGGTACAAATGGCCTAACAACAACCTTCACATACTATTGTACCTCTACATTATGAATTTTATTGGAATATCAAACTAAGATCCTATGGAAGCAAGCTTATCTGCATGTTTATTTTGATTTCTAGGAATAGAAAGTAGATTGAAAGCATCAAAATCCTCAATCAGATTACAAACTTGATGTTTATACTTCTTGAGAAAATCATTTTTGGTAACATTTAAGTTTCTAACTTGATTTACAATTAACTTAGAATCACCATAAACTTGTAAGCATTTAATACCTTTCTTTATGGCCCATTCTAGGCCATGGATAAGTGCTTCATATTCAACTATATTATTTGTACAGCTAAAAGCAAACCTTAATGTTAAATAGTACTTATCTTCATCTAGTGAAATTAACATGGTTCCTCCACCAGCTCCCATTCTGCTTCTTGAGCCATCAAAATACAACTTCCAAAGTTGGTTAGCTTGTTGTTTAGGCTGATCTTGATCCTTGACCAGATTTGGAATCACTACATTAGGTTCATAAATCATATAAATGCCTAATCCCACCTCATCAGTGTGACTAAAAGGGTCAACTTCATGATCCACATCTTCCCACTCATCTAGATTTACATTCTCAATAGGTGTGCTAGGGTCTAGGGTCATGGATTGATCCTCTAGCTCATGGGTGATGTAGAGGTTAGCATTTATACGGCTAGGTACATATGGTTCAATATGATCCTTGGATAGAGACTTAGATTTTATGGTTTCTTTCGTACCATATCCTATTCTGAAAAACAAATGGGACCAATCAGAAGATAAAAACCCACCCAGCTTGGTAGTAAAATCCCTAGAAAGACATATGGCAAAATGAGGTGGTAGGTCAATAATATGAATATCTTGAGGGATTGCAAAATTTGGGCATGCATGCAAGGTAATAGGTAAATTTTTAATCACCCTGGCAATCTTAATAGGGTGAACTACTTCCTTTGAAAGAGGCTCATAAACTAGTCCTAGCTTATTAGCTAGACTCTTGGGCATTACTGAACTACATGTGCCCAAATCAATCATGCAATTGTGAACAAGATTATCACTAATGATTAGACTCAAATAGAATGGAGGAGGCTTTACCTCTTGAGCTTGCTTCTCATTTTTAACTTCTAGCTTGTTTGCAAGCACAACCTTAGTCTTTTCTTGGTTAGCAACATCATATATAGGAATCTCAGCCAAAGCATTTTGCAACAAATCTTTTTGACCAAGAATATTCAAGGTATCCATTACTGACATACTAACAGTGGTCTTCTTAAGATGTTCAACAACATTAAAGGAAACAGGGCTCACCTTTTGTTGTCCTTCAAGAGAAACATCATTGTTTTCCCTTTGCAAAGGCTGTGATTGTGCTTTAGGCTGCTCTTCACCAGGTGCAGCTTGTTCTCTTTGCAAAATTTGAACCTTTTGAGAAGTTGTGGGGCAACTTGAGTTGTAGAAGCTTGAAATTTGTCTTTATCTAGCTGTTGTTGGACTTTTCCAGCTTGTTGTCCCAAGTCAACAACCCTCTTCTTTGATTTAGTATTGGCTGCAATAGGTGAATTTGACAGATTTTGACCTTGGGGATAATTTACCCTGCAAAATTCAGTGCCTTGCAATTCATCAAGGCAACCTCAGGATGATCTTCCTAAACATTTGAACCTTGTTTCTCTAGATCTTCTTTTAACAAGCTTTCTGAACCAGCATAACTATTCTAAACCATTAAAGCTTGATTCCTCACCCCATTCATGCATGTAGCTTGGTTATGAGGTTGATTACACAAATAACACCAATCACACTCCTGTGCCATATTGTTTTGGACAATCACAAGACTCCTTGAAGAGCTAGTAGCATTAGGATTATAAGATTGAAAGGGTCTAGGATTGAAATTTCTTCTTTGACCTTGAAAATCAGCTTGAAAAGGTGACCTATTTGACTGATTAGACTAATATGGGGCCTGGTAGGGCCTAGGATCTTGGTCACCTTGCTTCTTAATGCTCACTAAATCATTCCCAATAGTTTTTAGTATATTCCTAATCTCTTGAAGCTCTTAAGATTGGGCTGGAACAGTAGGATCTCGGGTTGTGGCTTGATATCCTATGGTAGGTAGCTAGAGGGGGTAATGACATAGGTATGGGTGGTTGTACCTCATGAAAAATTGGCATAGGAGGCCTTGGGGATATTCTACTAGCTTGTATGAGTCAATTTTCTACTCTAATAGCTATGCCATAAGTATTAGGTAGTGTGATTCCACCCATAGACTAAATCATCACAAATATCTCACTATTTAAAGCCTTAAGGAAAAATAGAAATGCATGTTGAGGTGAAGGCTTTACCATCGTTGGAATCCTATCCCAAGTCTTTGGGAAATAGTAATTAAAATTAGACATGTGCTCATGTGGAGCCCTCTTAATAGTGCTTAACTGCTTCAGCAAAGACAAATGGTCATATTTGTCCTCAAACTATCTATGCAAACCATCACCCAGTTGATCGCATGTTGTTATTGAATTCACTGCAAGACCTCTAAACCATTGCAAATATTTTCCCTTTAGTGAGACATCAAATAGTCTAAGTGCCACATTCGCTTGAGTGATAATATCCACCAATCACAATGTTGACACATCTCAAATGTGCTCAATAGCAGTGGTCTGGTCTTCTCCGATAAAGTATGGTAGACTTTTGAGGGTTGCAATAGGAATGTCATCATGCTAGGCAATGTTTAATGGGTTGCCCCCATTAAAAGGTGTAAATGCAAACTTCCTAGGAATCATTGGTATTGGATTTCTCTGCACTAGACTTGCTGGACTGAGATTTGGAGGTGTGGATTTTGACCTCCTTGGTGAGTCAACAATTCTTCTTGTTGTCCTACCCCTCCTTGGTGGAGATAACTGTAAATACTCGAATGGAGAGGACTTGATATGGTCTGCACTCTTCTCATACGATGGTTACACTAGATCTGCATGCAAAACCAAAAAAGACGGAGTCACCAGGTATATATTAAAACCTCCAAAGGCTACAAAAATACTGTTGCATATACTAGAATAGCAGCTTAAAACTTGAAGAACTTCTCTAAAAACAAGTTTTAGAGTCCCACCAGGCATGCCAAAAATTGTTGTCAATCAGGATTGCACCCTAGCTAAGTTTTGACTCAACAATCCTATTGAAACATGGAAGCACTCTTAGGTTGTGGGTGACCTATGGAGAGAATGAATCTCCAGATAGGGTTGGTTCCCCTAGAAGATCACCTAATCTAAAAGACTCTTCTAAGAAAAGGGTTTAGAAAGACAACTTGAAATGAAATCCTAAACCTAATGGTGATGCACCAGAAATCTAACTTATTTCAATAGTTTCACTCATAAATAATTTCTCAAAACATTAACTTACACAATCTCATCTAAAACATACAACTCAATAATAATTTACATGAAGGCTTGAATTGAACACAACACAACCTGAATCATATGGAATTCTTGCACACAGATTCACAACAATGAGACATAATAAAGGACATATTTCTTATGATCACAATGAAACATCAAATCAATACTGCAAATATGAGACAAAATATGAGATAGGAATGCTCTACTGCTTTATTAAAACTGAAGGAGTGTGCAAAAATGAAAATCTGAGTACAAATATCAGCTTACAAAGCTCTTTGTAAGTGAGCAAGAAAGTAATAAGCAAATTTGAACTACCAAAACTGAGTTTTCTCCCCCTATATATAGCCAAAAAGACTTTCTAAAAACTTAGCCAGCTATCCACTCAAAAAGAAACTAAAGTCTCATTTTTCAATCAAAGGGAAAAAGCCACAAAAAGAGGGCCTAGAACTGACCCAAACTAAGTGAAAATAGGTGGCAAGTTTCCCTACCAAGTGGACCCACCCAAATGGATACTAAAAATGCTCATATATGAATAGAAGACCAAAATAGAAGCTTCAGTTGACTCTATCTTTCTATTTTGTATAATGGAAACTTAAGCAAAAAGAAGGCAAGTGAACTGGAATTGCCTTATTGAGTGTTATGTACTTGCTATTTTTTCTGCACTTACATGACACTAAAGTAATTTATAGATTATTACTTTAATAATGCCTTACATTTTGCTTCAGTTTCAGTTGTGCAGAATAGAAAGAGGACCCGCCTTGATTTTGATTCTAGTTTGATTTTTGCAAAAAATACAAGGCAAGTATGATTTTAATGAAATTTTTCCAAGTATGAAATTTTCTAAGGCAAAAATCACAAAAACCAAGGCACATAGCTATATGATCTTCTCCAAAAATCATAAAATACTAAGGCATAAAGCCTAGGTATGAAACATGTGCAAAGGTAAATAATAATACCATGAAGGTATTAGTGAAGGCATTAAATTTTAAATCAATGTGAAAAAAGTCATAAAGCCAAATTAGGGCATTTGGAAAACCCTAGAACAAAAGTTTGGTCCCCACTCTTTTCGCCATTCATTTGCACTTTGATTTTTTTTGTCTTTTCTATGCACACTGCCACCATCGAGCTAGGGTTTGTTTGAGCTTTTGGAGGCCTTTTTGTATGCATATTTGGCAAAAATTGAGCTTGGGTAAGCTCACCACTTGTATAACTTGCTTTTTTCTTCAAAATCTATGGATAGAATGCTTGTTTTGAGCTTTAAAATGTAGAAAGTGATGAATGTGTTTTGGATTTTGTACATTTGTTGTGAGAAAAATATGGTCTATATTTTTGGTCTTCATGATTTTTTGAATCATCTCTCTCAACGTAATGTATTTGCTCCTATAGCCATTGATTTGACATGAAAAGAGAAAATTTATTTCATTCTAAACATGGTTTCCTTTTTAGTGCTTCTGGCTCATTTGCTTAATATGGTTTTTCGAGGCACGGCTAGGGTTTTCATTATTTCTGAGATGAACATCAAATATATTTTGTTTCTTGATAAAATCATGAAGGAAAAAAGAAGTATTGACTGTATCTTGCAGCATAATAGATGATTGTTGTTATTGCTCATTGTTGTGGCTTGTGATCTTTGCAAACAGCATCTTGTCTCTATCAAAACATGGGTCCACTCTTACTTGTAGCTGTTACCTCCAAAGTCTCTGAGTCATTCATCTTTTTGACTGATCTTTTGTGAGATGGTTGTCCCTCTTGGTGACTATTATTTGATTATGATTGTACCTTCAAGCAGTCTGTTGTTTCTTTCTAATCTCTTCTTGTTCATTCTTTCTATTCTATGTTGCTTCAGGCATCACTAGTTATGTGAAGGAACCTCCAATAAGCACAAAAGTTCTTCACATCTTGGACAGCTTTTGACTGACTCATGCCATATCCTTCTAATCACTTGATAGATTTATTCTAGTCCCTTAAAACTTTTGATAGTCCTCACACATCAATAATAGGCTATTAGATGATTGATAGAGAAGGAACCTTAGAAAGAATAAGAAAGTGCTACTATGAGGGTTTGCAATATCATATAACAACACAAAGCATTTATCCCTTTCTTTCCATTGATTGTATATTCCAAGATCCACTACATGTGTAAGGTCTCTTAAGTTTTGACTATCTTTTCAAGCTCTATTATTGTTTAGGCTTCTTATGACTACCTTTGCCACATTTGGTTGTCCCTCCACTAATCCTTCATACCTCCTAGGTGACTATTTAGGACTGACTATGTTAGTCTCTAGGTCCTCATGAATGAAGCTTCCTCATGGTTTTATCATTGTATTTTCCTTTTTTAGCAGCCCTCATGATGACTGTAGCACCTTAACATTTGTTGTCCTTTGTCTTTGTTGATGTTATGTCTTCTCTTCATGATTATCAATGTGTTTTGACATGACTACCACTGGTATGGATTATTCATGACTGTCTACTAAACTCTAAGAGAAGATTGACAAGCTATAGCAATCCTCACAAATGAATTTAGGATTATATTCTTTGACAAAAATTAACTATTGTTCAAGCCTTCAAGCCTATTGTAAAACTGTCCCTTTACTGTAGTTGCTTCTTTGAATTTTTTGTAAGATGCTACTATTCCTTGAAATCTTATGACTGCTCCCAGCATTATGCATGCTCTCTTTTCATTATTGTGGTCATATTACTATCATTTGTGTCTTGAAATGATGAGCAGGTTACTTGTACACTTGGCACTGGTGGTTCCTCCACGTACTAGATTGTACCCTGTATGACTCGTTCATTGTCCTTTGCTTTCTCTTCATATGAATGCCAACAAGGTAGCCTTCCTTTAACTGTATTTTCACATGATATGACTGCATGTTTGGACTTTACTATACTCTTGATGACTGCTATCCCTTGATTATTTGACAGTCATTTTACATTATGGTTTTTCCCTTAAACTCTGCATACAGTCATCTCTGTGACTGTGACAGTCACCCTTAGACTTTGATTACAGTCACCTTTATGCAGTGCATTCTCTATCTTGTCTCATCCATTTTGTATGCCTAGAATCAAATACATGTGTATTGTATCTTCTCTTTTTATCATTGTCTCTCATGACATCAAGATAGATCTTCGGTGATGTCTATTTGATGTGGCATGATGCTGCTCCATCCTTTCTTCCATTTTCCATCATGTGCATGTTGCTTTAACTATCCTCCTTCATGCATGCTTCAGTATCTTTGTGGTGGCTATGGAGCCCCTCTAATGGTTATTGATACAATGGCAATTTTACAACTCATTCACAACAAGAAGTGGTAAATCCTTGTTCCATTTCTCTTGCATGACTGTTGTTCCTTACATGCTTTTGGCCATCATGTGACAACTGTCTTGGTGGTATGTGACTGTCCTATCTTATAAAGTTGTCCTCCTTTAGTTGTGACTACACTTTAGCATGTATGCAAGACATGACAGTCCATGATACTTATGCATTTATGAGTCAATGATAGACTCACTTTTCACTGTACTCCACTATACATTATGCTTCAATATAGAGAACTATAAGATGGTATGAAGAAACTACTTCCTTTATTCTCAACTGTGACTAATCCTTCATTATACTCTGCTCTCATATTCAATCATGGTGGCTACCTATATCTTGTAATTTATAATAGTGATATCATCCAATTCACTATTATAGATGATGAGATATATGCATCAAGTTGATAAATGTAAAGATTTTACATTCTTACTCCTCTCAAAAAGCCAAGAGAGCAACATGTTGGGTTCAACCCTTGTGGGAGCCCATTTTTTGCACCACATGCTTAAATGTCATCAGAAATGAATCAGCAACAAGATTTCACCTATACTTGTACAGTGAACAAACATGTTAGATAAAAAACAATGAAGTTTAATGCTTTTGTGATGTTTGATTTTCAGGTCCTCTTGCATATTTCTGACATTTGTTGATCCAGTGCATCATGAACATGTGCTATATTTCTATTGGTAGGGAACATAGGAAGATTCATATCCGGAGCTCTAACCTACTCTTTATCATGATGCAGGTTCACTTGAAGATTAGGAGCTAGGAGGAGCGAAAGACAATGAAGATCCACCCAAGACTCTGCCAGGGGTGCTACCACAATAATGGGTTACACTTTCTGGGACATCCTGGTTTTTGTTGAAATCACATATTTTTAGAAAATATAATGATTTAAGCCTTGAAGGGTTCCATTAAATGATTTTAATTGAAGAGGGTTTGATCAAACCCACTTAGATTCAAATCCCCTTGGATAGAACCCTGCTAGTTTTAAACCATACCTATAATGGAGTCTCCTCTACACCTATCAAAATGCTGATAAAAAACCACTTTTGATTTACCTTTTGGGTGAATAAATGAATTCATTTAAAATTTATGTTTTGTAAGTATGTAGTCCTTATTATAAGCTTCCCAAAAAGTATAATTTTAAATATATTTAATTTTATTATTATATTTATTTTTTATTTCTTGTGAATGTAGGTTTTTCACCGAACATCAAGTTCTCTATTCTACACACATGGAAATTAGAAAAGTAGTGAAATTTTTTTTGAAAAATATCTAGCTCTAGGTATTGATGTCCTTGTTTCAACAAAAAAAGAAAATTTTAATTTTAATACATACAGAAAAAGTTATGTTTTACAGAATACGCCTATGTCTAAATTATAATTGGTTTAACTTCAAAACTTAGTTAAAAAAAATATATTCAACAAAACATTATGAAACCAAATGCATGCCCTATATATCGGTGTTACCAATCTCAACTCAAAAGAATCAGAATTTATCCTTTGTAGAAAAAAAGTTATGTGCTACAGAATACACATCACTTTAAAAAAATGTTGTTTACTATTAAAAACTAGTTATCAAAGGAGACGCAAAAAAATTTACAATTTAACTCCAAATTTTTTAAAAATATATATTTAGAATCTACAAAAAAATCTCACAAATCACTAGTTCACATCATCTTCAAATTCTAACATTTTAGCAGCTATAGGTGTCAGAAAGTGAAGATTTAGTTCAAACTATTGATTTCAATGTCAAGTTTGGCCAAAAAGTGTAACCCATTATTGTGGGATGACCCCCAAGCAATGATGGATATGTCTTTTCTTATATGCTTATTTTCATTTCTTTCATCTTCAGGTGTATAGCATATTTTTTGTTGCATTGGTTTAGCTACTCCCGTTGCTTGTGTGGGAGATTTGATTACTCCTTTTTTTCTGATGAATATAAATGCAACACTTGTGCAATTCTATGTATATTTCATTTGCAAAATGATTGAAACATTATGAAATGAATGAATCATTATAGAATTGAATGAAAGCATTGTCTTGTGTTCTTTATGTACTTTCCTTTATGTTGCAAAACTCTAAACAACAAAATTGAATTCAATCCTTTTTTCAACCACTTAAAATATGCAATGGTTAAGCATAGCAGAAATGTGTTAGAGTGTTCTTCACCTTGAATATAATGAAACTATTTCAGCTCTACCAATTTGAGTTGTAGGTGAAAGATTGGTAACATAGATCATTGAGGATTTCTAGATATGAACTCAAGTGTGTTGGGCCTGTGAACATTTGGACATATAATTAATGAAGGTGTTGGAAAATGAAAATTGCCTAGATCATTTCCTTGTAGCTTCTATTCCTTCTTTCCCAGAGAATCATGTCCCTATTCTCTTGGTTACAGGTTTTCTCCTTCTAAATTAAATTAAAGGCAGATGTTGACCATTAGAATGGGGGAATTGGAAAGAGTAGGGATTTTTGTCTACAACAGTCTAGCCAGTTTCCAGAAACCATAGTAGAATAATGTCATTCTGGTGAGCAACTGGATAGACCATCCACACCATGGTTTGATGCCAGGGGTCACAATGTAGAATTAGGATTCTATTCACATAGTCAAAGAAGCCCAGGCAAGGATGATGTTTCTTGGTTCAATTGTTGAGGATGTCTCAATGTTTCTAGTACTTTTATCTCTAGTGGAAGAGTTTCAAAGGGGTAAGGAGTTTGCTTGCCTTCCCAACAGCCCTTCATATTAGCTTAAGTGTTGGATAAAGAGGGAACATTTGTTCTTAACCACCTAGGAGATCTTTTAGCCAAATAGAACATTCTAGAACAAGGAATTGGCTAAAAGAAAATGCCAATGGCCACCAATAGGAGCAAAGATGTAATTTCCTAAGTGCAAAAATTAAATGCATTGTAACTAAAAAATTGTACTACAAAAATCTTAAGCTGACATAATATGTCTATTTATAGGCTCTCAAATGTCAGAATATGGGAGAGAGGAGAAAGAGTGATCAGGTGGATCTAGAATAGAAAAGGGAATTTTTTTCTAGAATTTGGATACAAGGTATCCACATCTTAGGGGTATCTTTCTGTAATAGATTAGGTGCATTGTTGAGATTGTAGAGCAGAAATTAGCCTACATATGTATAAATTCTTGTATGACAACTTTCAATTCATATTTTGGAGGCTCTGCAAGTTGTTCGAGGGTTCTAGTTCCCCTCCATGAATAATTTGTAGGGTCTCTCACAGGAGTTGAATATTGGTCCACTTTGTTCTCTTTATTCTGCATTTCTCGTAAAATTTCATTGTCTGCTTGCTGAAACATTAGTTTTATGAATTTGTAGACACCCATTTTCCAATCTTTCTTAACCTTCCCTATTTTGGTTTTATAGAAATTATTTGGCTTTCTTTTGAAATTAGTCATTGGCACTTCCCGCCAAGTAGGGTTTAGGGGTTACAAGTCTTGACACATACGAAAGGAGTCTGGTGGTGCATGGATCCAACCGAAGAATTTAGTCCTTAGCTGGTAGAATTAATGGCCAAAGCAGATGAAAAGAATGATAATTTAGTTGGGAAAAATGGTGTGGCAGACATTGTAGGGAAATCTTTCAAAGAGGTGCTAGATGTTCACCATGCCGCCCCTCCACCCAAAGATGCAAGCTTCACTATGCAAGAAGAGGGAAATGAGGGTGGTAGTGGTAGTGGGAATGGCAGAGCCAAAGACAAAGAAGCCTCGGGACGAGTGTATGAGGGTAAGAATCTTGGATTGCCTAGAAAATTAGTCCTTCAGCCTAATTCTAGTATGCAAGAAGTGGTAAATGTCGAGGAGAATAGGTTGAAAAATGTGGCATTGTTCTTTGTGTGTTTGGATTTGGATAAACTGCCTGCAAGAAAAAATTTTGACAATTGGCTATACTCTATTTGGGGAAAAAAGATGGGGGTTTATATTTCTTTTTGTAGAATGATTTTGAAAGGCATTTTTGTAATAATCCTTAAAAATCATGCTATGCAAAAGAAAATTTTAGAGAGAGAGATATGGAACATAGGTATATCCTTGTTTAAAGTATTTCAATGGAGCCTTGTGGCTTCCATACAAGATATTAAGTTCTGCTTGGTCCCCAGATGGCTGCTAGTTAAGGACTTGTCTATTCATCTCTAGGCATTTTTGCCTAATTTACTAGAACCCATGGGAAAAATTTTATAAGTAGAAGATTCATGAATAACTTTACCTCATTTGGATGCTAGAGTTTTGGTGTCCCTCAAACTAGGGATTCATATACCTACGGTGTTACCAGTGAACCTTGAGAATAAAATTGTTGAATGTGCAATTGTCAGCCTAGGGGAATTTAATTCTTGTTTTTTATGCATATCTGATGGGTATTTGAGGAAAGATTTCCCAATAATAAAATTAAGAAATGTTAACAACTGTTTTGAACTAGGGGATTCTGCTAAAAATATTCTTGGCTCAAGGGGTGGTGGGCATAGAAGTGTCTCGGATGCTAAGGTAGAAAATACTATTCCTCCAGTGTTCAAGCCTATTTTGTGCTCTTGACCTCTCTAGCTAGGCCACGGGTCTCTAGAAGGTGCTTTTAAAGAAGTTAGGAATAGCTTAGAGAAATTAAAATTGGAGGATATCCCCTCTGGTGAAGATGTGCTTGGCTCTTCCAAGATGGTCAAGTCTACACCATTCCCCTCTCCTTCTATTGACAAGCATAATCTGGTCTTTGGCAGCACTATTTCTACTAAACCTAAAATTTCCCCTCTGGAAGTCATAATCCCCTCATAAAATGCTATGGAAATGGATGTTCCAAATATAGTGAACCCTGTTTCTGATGAGGACAAAGCAATCTAGGATTCAGTTTTGGAAGGTGATAATAATCCAATTTCTATAAGTTTAGACCAATCCTCTGATGTAAAGAAGTCCAGTATTAATGAGAAGCCATTAAATGTTGGAGATAACTCAGGATTGGTTCCCACTAAGAAATATGTGCAACAGCATACTCTGATGAAAATTAGAGAAGATATGTTGGCGAGGAAAATGAAAGAAGTTGTGCAGGAGCTTGGGCTCCCCTCTTAATCTAGACCACTAAACCTATTGAAGGCTAATTCCAAAATCCACATTAAGGTAGCCGAGGTTGCTAAGGATGGAATGGATGATGTAGAAGAGATTGTGGCATGTCCAAAGGGAGAGGGAGGTAGAAAAAAGAGGAAGTTGTTAGAAGGAAGTTCAGTGACTATAAAAGGGTGAAAGGAGGGAAGATTCCTAAGTATTTCAAAACTATGGGTGTTTCTAAGGAAGAGGCCCAATGAGCTGGATCATGGTTTTATTAAATTGCTTCTCCATTAAATGCATCAGTTGGAATGTGAGGGGCTTAGATTCCCTAGATAGAAAGTACATTGTTAGAGATCTGGTTAACAAGCACAAGAACATTAATTTTCTAATGCTACATGAAATTAAAGCTACTAATTTTCAGTTAGATAATGTACTTAGATTCATTTGGAAGGATTCCCTTAAAATTCACACAAAGCATGGTGAAGGAAAAGGAGGCACTACAATCCTAATAAAGCTAGAGTGGGGACCGTATATCTCACAATCTGGATTCTCTACTTGTAATAGGCTGGCCTGGGTCTGCTTTGATAAAAATGGAGAGAAATTTGCCATTTCTTCTCTTTATTTATCAAATGATCATAGAGAAAGGGGGGGCTATGGGAATGGTTAACCACTCATCTCCCAAAGATCCCATGGATTTTGTAGGAGACTTCAATATGGTCGAAAGCAAAGAAGATAAGATAGGAGGTAATGGTGCAGAGTGGAAAGGCAATGAAAAAAAATTTTGGCTCAATTTTAAGAAGTCCCTTAGGTTGATGGATCCTCTAGAAGGTGCTAAAAGCAGAAGTAATGGAATCTAGTTTTCATGGTGCAATGCCCAATCATGTAATAGAAGAATATACAGATGACCTGATAGAATGTATGTTAATAAAGAATTTTTTCAGTTTAAAAACTCTTAGGGGGATAATGTAGTCAAGGTAATACCAAGTGCTTTATCTTATCATCATCCAATATGTGCAGAAATTCTCTTTATTGTTCATGACATTGTTTCTAATCCTAAAGCAACAAACTCTTTTAAACTCAATGTCATGCTACTTGACAATGAAGACTGCAAACAAGGTATATTGTCAGTTAGGAATATCATTAAAAGTACTCATGTCCACCATAATGCCAGCAAATACTAGTCAGTTCTTATCAAGGCATGTCAAGAAATATTTCAAATCTATTGTAAAAAATATGCGATGGACAGAAGAAAGGAGGAAAGAGAGCTTCAAAAAGAATTTTTGGAATCTAAGAAAAAACTACAAGTTGCCCCATTTGATGATGATATGATTGCTTCAATGAGTGACACTAAAAACAAACTTAGATGTTTTGAGACCCTCAAAGCTCAAAGTGCTAAAAATAGGGCCAGGTTGAACTAGATTAAGGGCAGAGATAGGGGATCTAAATATTTTTTCAATATATCAAGGAGTAAGTTCAGATAAGAACATATTGAGTCTATCACAGAAAATGGCACTACATACACAGATTTGAGTGATATAAAGAAACTATTTAAAAACTTCTATGAAAACCTCTTCAAAGATGAAGATGGGAATGTAGATTGTGTTGATGTACAGAGGCTTTGTACACTAATTTGTCCTAGGAAAATTGATGAGTCTATGGCAAAGAAGCTGAAGCAAAATGTATCCAAAGAAGAAATTAAAAATGCCATAATATCAATGAGTAATTGCAAATCCCCCAGGATAGATGGACTTCCAATGGAATTCTATAAAACCAATATTGATTGGGTTGTTGATGATCTCTTTGATGTATATAAAGATGCCATAGGGAAGGGAACATTGGGAAAGGACATTAATAGGGGGATTACTAAACTTTTGCCCAAAGGTGGTGATAAATCCAATCTGAGAAATTGAAGGCCTATTACCTTACTCAATGTCTCATATAAAATTATTGTCAAAGTGTTGGTAAGAAGACCGGTTGATATTTTACCCTCCATAATAAATGTGACATGGACAAGATTCATTAAAGGCAGATATATCTTGGAGAACCCTTTAACTAGCTGGGAGGCTACTCACTGGGCTAAGGAATTTGGATAGAATGCAGGAATTTTATTATTAGATTTTGAAAAAGCTTATGACAAAGTGGAATGGTCATTCATAATATGTGTTCTCAAGGCTTTCAGGTTTCCAATGGAATTTGTAAGGATGGTATAAATGCTTTTTAGGGATGCCTCTACTCAAGTCGAAATCAATGGGGTTCTCACTTCTTCCTTCCTAATGGGGAGATCCATTAGACAAGGTTGCCCTTTGGCTCCTACTTTATTTTCTATTGCCTCTGAAGCTTATTTTATATTTTGAGAACTAATAGAATTATGGGTAGCTTTAAAGGAATTGAGCTATCAGATGGAACTCCTATGCTTAACATGTAGTTTGCAAATGATACTTCCCTATATCCTGTAATAGAAAAAGAAAACCTTAAAAACTTAAAGGTCCAATTGGATAAATTTTTCTCTGCCTCAAGTGCCGAGGTCTCTTTCAACAAATCTACTCTTATTGGCTGGTCTGAATCCCCTCCTGATTGGCTTGGTGAAAATGAATGGCAAGGGGAGGTTCCAAAAAGCTAGTAAGGTTTTTAGGAATTCCTTTTTCTATTGATCCCTTTCTCAAACATATGTGGGATTGGTTGTTTTCTAAAATAGATATTAAACTCAAGAATTAGAATAGACAAGCTCTATCCTTAGCTGGGAGATTTCAAGTGTGCCAAAAAATTCTATCAGTCTATACTGTGTACTTTACATCCATGTGGCTATTCTCTAACATGAAGATAGATAGTATTTAGAAAGTGATCAGATTCTTTCTCTCGTCTGATGGTAAAGGGAAGAGTAAGAAACATTTTGTCAATTGGAAATGGTGTTGTATTTGTAGAGACCATGGGGAACTTGGCTTAAAAGATCTAAAGTTACAGGGGTTGGCTTTAGTAGCTAAATGGATTGTAAATTCATTAGAGGGAAATGAACCATGGAAAGTATTAATGAGAAACAATATCAAACTGGCTAGGCCGAGAGGATATTCAGGTTGGACTAACTTGCATCCTTATGACTATCTTTTTGGGGACTTTAAAGTGAAGCCCTTCAAGTTGGTGGTTTTTACCTCTATTTGGAAAGCTTGGGAAGGTATCAGAAAACTTATCTCCTGTCCAGGAAGGGTTACCTCTTTAGCTCAGTGGGGAAAACACAATTCTATCTGGTGGTCATTGAAGTATAAACAAAGGTATGTAGCTCTCATTCAAGGTTGCTCTAGCCTCAAGTGGCATAAAATGGGCTTGTCTAACCTTCAAGATGTGGTCACCTCGTGTGGTTTTAAAAGTTGGGAAAGTTTAAAATCTGATTTTGGTCTAAAAGATACTCAAAGAAGAACATATTTTGTGCTCTTTTTAGTTTACTCAAGCAACCCTACTCAGCCAAGTGTTCTGTGTGAACAGGATTGGTTGGGTAAGCTAAGATGGAAATATGGATTCAAGATGAAGGTTTGTGAATCCAAAAGGATCTATAATCTTCTTGGGAACTCAAACGAGATCTTTGAGCATTGTGTCAAGACTTGGAATTGTGATGTAAGTTTTAGGAAGTTAGGTTGTTTTTTAGGTCTTTTTGGACTAATCCCTTGGTACCCAAGAAAGGTTGCTTTAGATGGTTATTAAGCCTAAAAAAATTACCAGTTGGTCATAACCATTATGTATGTAGTATATGTAATATCTATGAGAACTGTGATCATATCTTTTTTGAATGTCCTTATGCTTGTCAAGTCTAGAATTTGTTTATTGGAAAAGTACCAAACTAGTCTTTATGTGATCCAATGTGCAAGTTTGGGATTTTATTTGGTCATGTTTATGGTTTTGATTCTAAAACTAATTTATTTTGGCTAGTATTGACAACTAAAGTTTTATGGATTTTGTCGAAAAAGAGGAATGAGGACCAATTTCAAGGCAATCTAAGATTTCTTACTGGGTCTGATGCAAGACTCACGCAGGTTGATCTCTTCATATAGGTGGCAATGGCAGTGGAAAATCAACTGGTTAATCTATCAAAGGCTGCAGAGAAGGAGTGGTCTTCAGTACAAGATAATGATGTTGCTCTATCAAAGATGAGACTTCAAGACACAAGTAAAGCCTTCCAATCTTTCAACATGAGACTGGAAGATTTACAAAAGAGATTCAAATCTTTAGACCTTGCAGGATCCATGCATGAAAATAGATCATAGGACTCAGACATCTATAATGATACTCCCATATACTATGAGGATCAGATGGTGTATGTTGATGGAGATGACATTGGTCACATAGATTCGGAACTAGATACAGATTATTTAGCAATGGATGTGGTAGATGTTGAACCAATGTCAGAATATATTCATTCAGAAGCCTCAGAGGAAATGTATATTGTTGATTAGATAGCAACTTAATATGTTAGAACTGCTTTATGATATTTTGATCATTACAGTGCATAAATAGATCTATACTCACATGTAAATCTCGGCTTACTTTTGTATTAAGTGATATAATCTATGAAGTCCTACTATGGTGGCCTGCTTGGCCACAATATATGTATCTATATAGCTTCAATTTTGGTTATATAAATGAACTATCTTTAATCCAAAAAAAAATTTAGATTGAGTAATATGAATAACACTACATGTGCGTGTTTTCTAAAGTTGTCTCCTTGAATGTATGTATTTATTTTGTGAATGAATGAATCAATGGTTTTGGATTTCACTTATGCACATTTGTTGTATTAAATGTTTTGGTTACTACTTCTGGTGAAGGATTGGATTAAATATGTTTTAAACAAAACATAGGAAGTGATGTATTGCATTAGGGATTATTGAAGAAGAATTGCAGGAAATACCTTTTCTTAGGTGTGTCATTTCAAGGCAACGATACAGATATAGCCTCTAAATTTGGAGTTCTTTTGTCATAAAAGTAACATTTACAATGTGATATTTTGACTCTGCTACCCTTAATAAGGCACCGATCGAGAGATATACTTGCCTCAGGGTCCAGAAAGTATAATAATTATAAGACAAATCATTTTATGTTCATTTCAGCTTTGTTGATATTATATGACCCCTAGCATGTTCTCAGAGTAAAATAGTAAAGATAATCCAAGAATATTTCCAGTCTAGGATTGATCTTATAAATCTCGGTGCATACATGAGAACATTGTGCCTGAACTAGTCAAAGATAAATATTTGGTTGTAAATAAGGGAATACCCCCTAGGTGTGGAAAAAACTAAAGTGTAGGGGAGATAGGTGAAAATCTCCCACTCTATTGTCCAAGTCTCTTCTTGAAATCTGATCATAAGGAGTGGCAAACATATAGGATTCAATGCATGTAGGTTTTAGAACCAACAAGGTCCACATGAAGGGGACAAGAGAAGAGAGGGTGATGTTGGATATGATGGTGACATTTAGAAGATCAAAGGGGTTGAGAGAATGGGATTGGTTAGGAATGGCAGGGAGAAAGGAAGGTTTGGTAGAAGGAGCCAAGACTACTTGGGTTATTTTCTGTTTCCTTTCATTTGGATCCTAGGAAACACTAGGAGGTGGAGATCTAGGAGGAGGTGGGAGATTAGAAGGCTAGGAATTAGAAGGAGGTGGAGGGTTAAAAGTGGGAGGATTAGGGGGAGAGTGGATAGCGAGAGCTCAAACAACAGCATGACATTGACTCTTTCATAATCAAGATAATTGGTTCTACCTAGTGTGTTCTTTAGTCTTAAAAGAAGAGGGAGGAGGATCCTCTAGCATGGGTTTCTTTCCTCTACCTGTCAAAGGGATGAGAAGAGGAACTAGAGAAATTGATTGAGGCCAAGAGACCACAAGTGGAATAAGTTGAGAGGAAGAGGAAGTGGGGGAAGGAATTTGACTTGCCTTATACTTTTTATAAAATTTAAAAAAAAATTGATTCAAGGTCAAATAGGACCAAAAGATGTAGGCCAAAAATAGTCAAGAGTACCCTAAATGGTGAGTAGCTAGAATCCACTGTTAGTAATAGTGTGCAATACACCATTGTGGGGGAACTTTAGGCACTTATGAATGACAAAAGGGATTGCTCTCATCATAGTGAGTCATGGTTGTCTCAACAAAAGATGAAAATTATTTGAGGTAGGAATGATGGTAAAAGGAACATCTAGGGTCTTAGGTCCAACTTGGATGGAAAGGGTAATTAAACCTAAGGTAGAGATGGAAAGGTCATCATATGTGCACATGGCGATGTTAAAAGGATTGTAAACATCTTGATGTAGCTAGTGGACACATAAGAACTCCTTGGTAATGACATTAACCATGCTAATGGGGTCAACCAAAGCACCACATATAGTTTTCTAGTTGACCTGAGTATGAATGTATAGAGGACCATTGTATATACCCACAACCACATTGGTGGAAGAGAAGGAGATAATGAGATTACAAAAGTTCACACCCCAAGGTGCTCAGTGTTGTACATCTACCATGCCCACCATGCCAAGATAAGGTGGAAATGAATGAAGAGCATCATCATCCAACATAGGAGAAGAAGATGTGAGATCATTGAAATTAGTGGAAGAATGTTGAGGGAATGGGTTGGTGTAGACCTATAGGTTTTGGTTTGGCTAGGCAATGGATTTATTTCCTCTATCATTCACACCTGCTACTTGGATGACATTGGAATCAATGAGGTCTTGAATTATATTCTTGAAGCGCATACATATTTTTGTTTCATGGCCAAGTACATGATGGAACTGGCAAAAGGCTTTTGCATCATATGAAGATGGAAGAGGTTTGTTTGTGTTGAGAGGTCAAATGGGTGACAGCTGAACCAAATTGTTTGTAATGAGTTTGTGAATAATAGAGTGTAAGGATTTGATAATGAAGTGGTGATTGCATTGTTGGCAGGTAGATAAAGTGATTTAGGAGCATCCGAAAGCATTCAAATCAATTGGGATAATTAACAGTAAGTTGCAGAGTGTTGGGGAAAGTGACCTTGGAGATTACCGCATTTTATCACATTTGCATATTAGAGGCTACGGAGCTAGACTTAACATCTAGACACCATCACCTACATCATATCCAAAATTTAGATCATTTGGGTTCATTTCTGGAAAAATGTCACTATCAGAAGATTACTTATTTTCACATAGTAAAGTCGATAGTGTTTAGTGGAGTCTAATTGGCTTGCAGAGCAATTCTGTGAGTTGCGGAGCTAAAATGAACATCATTCAAGGAAGTTGAGGACCTGGCTGATCTTCATGGAGATCCACACAAATTTTGATGCACCAACAAAGTAATACCTTATGTTTAGGTTTGACATATCTATGTCTACACGTTTCATGAGATAGTTAATTCTTGGCCAACTTGATAATGTTATGAAGGCTTGTGGAGGATATAAATGAAGGGTAAATGTTTGTTTCAAGGTAGAGAATGAATAATGTTCAAGTATACAAAGATATGAAGCAAGAGGATGAGTGTTTTGATCCGAAGAAGCAGAATTGAAGTAGAGAGTAGAGAAGGTAACAAAAGAAGTTGCAAAGCAAAGGATTAAGAAGAAGAATGAAATCATGGAAGAGTGTTATTATATGAATCTTTTGTAACCATGGGTTGTGGCCTAGCATTTGTAAATCTCGAGTGGCATATGTAATGTGTTTTGAGATCATTATATAAATAGGAATGAGCTTTGAAGGCTAGGTTTTTCCCTTTTAGGGTTTTTCCCAGGATATATCTTGTGTCGTGCTTATGAATGCCTCTTTCTTTCTTTTGTTATCTATATACTTCCGTTGCATCTCTGATTGATCATGTTGTTGATAGTTTAAGGCTACAAGGTTGGATAGTCCCTCATCAAACCCTCCTACCTTGACTACATCAGGTGGTATTAGAGTTGGTTGTGAATCTATTGGGAAGGAAGAAAGTGTTGAAAGAAGTGAGAAACCCTAGAAGTAACAAGTGTCACCACTGAAGAAGATCAAGGCAAGAAAGATTTGGGTAAGCTTTTCAAATTAAGTTGTTTATCTGATTTGTTTCAATGGGGAAGATTGGAAAAAGGATGAAGAAATAAAATGAAAACCTAATATGTGAAAAGGATATTTTGGAAGAAGAATTGTGTGAAATCAAAAGGTATAATTCAGAATTGATAAAAAGGATAAAAGAACTAGGAGAAGACAAATATGATGCTCTTGAAAAAGAATTAAAAAATGTAAAAGGGAGAAATTAATATTTAGAGGTAGATATGAAGTTGTTTGAGGATGTTGAAAAGAGATTTGAAGAATTAGAAGAAGAATTCAAGTTGTTTGGGAAGGTGGAAAAGAGGAATAGAGATCTGGAGGAAATTTTGGAAGAGTTGAAAAAGGAAAATAGTCTATAGAAGAGTGAAATATCAAGATTGAAGGAACAGGTTAATTAGTTAGAGTAATCACTTGTAGCATGCAAAAAAGAGAATGAAAGTTTGAGATCTAATCCTGAACTTTGTGATGTTTCTTGTGATACTAATGATTTGTGTGATGATACAAAAGCTTCTTTAGATAGTGAGATTGAAGATGATAAGGTAACTAAACCTGCAGTTATTGGTGATGGTAATAGTTTCAAAATCATGCAAAGAATGGGATATGAAGGACAAGGATTGAGAAAACATCAGCAAGGAATTATAGAACCTATTGAACTAGTAATAAGATCAAGAAGTGAAGGCCTTGGATATGACAGAAGTAAGGATGTTGTTGTAAATTCAAACAAATCAAATCAAGAAAGAAGAGGTATGTATTGTTCACATTGTAATAGACATGGACATGAAAAGGAATTGTGTCAGGATCTATACCCTTGTCAGTTATGTGGATTGGGGAATCATTCTAAAAGGATGTGTTGGAATAAAATAAGGAGGAGAAATCCTATGATAGATCGTATGCAGATGGATCATGGATGGATTGATGGATCAAAATGGAAACATGTTGCTTGTATGTTCAGAAGGTTGAATAGATGGAAGTATTCATGTGTTGGAGAGAAAAGAGGATATGGATCAGGTTGTAGAGAGAGAAGACCTTATGCAAAGCAAGACAAGAATAGTAATTCAAACCATAGGGGGAGTAATGATAGGATTCATAATTCTTATCATAGTGAAGGATACAGAAGAGATGAAAGAGGACTTGATAGAAGACCATTCAAAGGAACCTATTTTCAAGTTTGGAGGTCAAAGGAATCAAGCAATGAATGTCAACAAGAGGATACAACTAGAGGAACAATTGAAGATGCAAAGATGATTCATGCATATGAAGAAGAACCTATTGACTCACTAAGTTTGACAGAGAAACTAGAAGAAGGAGAAGCATTGATCTTAAGAAGAATTTTGTTGTAAACTAATCATCTGAGAAATAGTCCAAGAGAAATTTTGTGTAAAATCATCTGAGAAACAGTGCAAGGGACAGTTTGTGTGAACAAGTGTGAAGCATAACAGGAAAAGGAAAATCATGTCACAGAGAAAAAAGAAATGGCAACTAATTCTACCAGAAGAGAAAGTTTAGGTACTAGAGTGAAGGAAATGTGGATAAAGAGATAGAGAACAACATAGGAACAATATATGCAGAGAAGAAACTGTAATACTTTTGTGTGTGAAGGAAATGTATCTAGAGCCAGAGATCAAAAAGTGTTCCAAAGAGAATTCAAAATTATATTCATTGACTCAAAGAAGTCACATGATTGTTTCAGAGGATGCAAGTATGTATTGATTGACACCTAATTGGTTGAAGTTGATATTGATTTGAGGCAGCCTACAAGTGTTTGACAATAGGCCGCTGAACTATGAGGTAGTTACAACATTGTAGCTAGATCACCGAGCCTAAACCATCATAGAATGAAGAAATTGAGACCGCTTGCAAGGAAGACTTGCTCAGACTGCTGATCATTGATGTAGTGCAAGGCTTGCAAGTTGACCACCAAACCTAGATCATCAGAACATGAATAAATTGAGGCACCTTGCGAAGAAGACTTGCTCAGACTGCCGATAATTGATGCAGTGCAAGGCTTGCAAGTAGACCGTTGAACTTATCCTAAGGGATCACATTGATTCTAACATAATACAAACCAAAGTGAAGAAGTTCACTTTTCAAATAAGCTAAAGAATCTGATGTAGGAACATCCAGAAGCATTCAAATCAATTGGGACAGTTAACAATAAGTTGCAGAGTGTTGGGGAGAGTGACCTTGGAGATTAATGCATTTTACCACATTTTCATATTAGAGGCTACAGAGCTAGACTTAACATCTAGACATCATCACCTACATCATATCCAAAATTTAGATCATTTGGGTTCATTTATGGAAAGATATCTCTATCAGAAGATTACATGTTTTCACATAGCAGACCCGATAGTGTTCAATGGAGTCTAACTGTCTTACGAAGCAATTCCGTAACTTGCAGAGCTAAAAGGAACATCATTCAAGGTGACTAATCTTTATGGAGATCTACACAAAGTTCTATGCACCATTGAAGCAATACCTTATGTTGAGGTCCAACCTATCTATGTCTACATGTTTCATGAGATAGTTAATTCTTGGCTGACTTGATAATGTTATGAAGGCTTGTGGAGGATATAAATGAAGGGTAAATGTTTGTTTCAAGGAATATAATGAATAATGACCAAGTATGTGAAGATATGAAGCAAGAGGATGAGTGTTTTGATCTGAAGAAGAAGCAGAATTGAAGCAAAGAGTAGAGCAGGGAACAAAAGAAGTTATAGAGCAGAGAATTAAGAAGAAGGAAATCGTGGAAGAGTGTTATTATATGAATCTTTTGTAACCTTGAGTTGTGGCCTAGCATATGTAAAGATCAAGTGGCATATGTAATGTGTTTTGAGATCATAATATAAAGAGGAATGAGATTTGAAGGTTGGATTTTCCCTTTTAGGGTTTTTCCAAGGATGTATCTTGTGTCATGTGCTTATGAATGCCTCTTTCTTTCTATTGTTAGCTATATACTTCCATTGCATATCTGATTGATCATGTTGTTAATAGTTTAAGGCTGCAAGGTTGGATAGTCCCTGATCAGACCCTCCCTCCTACCTTGACTACATCATAAAGCCATAGCATATGAAAGTGTGCTCATAACAATGTCATTGACAATAGCAAACGCGGTATTTTTTAAGAAATTATTGTTCTTTTTATAGTTTCTATTAAATGATGTAGAGGTATTTGAGGATGCAATAGGACCCTATGAGCTAGAACCAGGTGCCTCAAACTAGTTGACAATCTATTGGTAATCATGCAAGTCTATGCATAAGTGTGCAAAAGGTGGATATCTCTCATGAACACATGCTTATACTGAGAGGGGGTGAATCAATATAAGATTGTCCTTTAATTTTTCAAATTAACAATCACAATAAAATCAATTGCACAACATTAACAATTAAGAACACAAGAAGAACACAAGATTCATGTGGAAACCCTTTTGGGGGAAAACCATGAAGAATAGGACTGCTTGGATCTACTGTCCAAATCTAGCCACACATAAAATACTTATTACAAAATATTTATAGGAACTAACCAACTGGAGACACCAATCCCCACCACTAAGCACCATTTCAACAAGAGACACCAATCTCTTTAATATGAGGCACCAACCTCTTCAATATGAGGCACCAACCTCCAAAGTATTTTCCCTTCTTGAATTTTCTCCTTCAACAAATAATATTAATATAACTTCTTCACAAAATCTTCCTTGAATGATCTTCCATTATATCCTTCTCAAATCTTCTTGTGTTTGTATGATATATATTCTACACTCCACACACACTCTTCCTTCCATAATTCTTACTCCTTTTATATCCCCATATCTAAATGAAATGAGGCACCCCTTTGAAGAGTGATCTCCCTTCAAAACGACATGACTTAAATGTTAATATATGATTGATGCTTTTTAAAACTAATTCCTTATCCTTTTTAATCTCTATTCAATCACTACCTAATCGATCGGTGGTTATTTGTTATTGTTGGGCATTGGAGTTTATGGAGAGATTTTGTTTTCATTTTGTGTGCATTATTTTAGCTTGTGTCATTTCTTAATCTACCTCTATGCATCATTCCATAAGATGTTCCATTGGTCTCTGATGGTTGTGCTTGATTTACATAAGCCTAATTTCATTCTCAATGGCTACAAACAATGACTTGCATTGGAATTTTATCTCATCGTGCATCATTCTTCAATAGTAGCACACTATGTTTATGGTTGCGTTGGAGATGTCTATTAAAGCTGCACCCCTAGAGTTTCAAGAAGTATTGTGCTACCAATTCTCTTTCTAGAGCTATGGTTGTGCATTCTACTTTGGTGTGGTCGTATACCATTGTTTAGATTCTTGTGCATCATTCCAAAAGACGTTGCCTTATATCTTTTGGAGTTGCATTGATCTTTGGAGTGACTCTTTCATGCACGACCACACTTTATCAATGTATTATTTTTTCTCAACTTCAAGATTTGTATCATCATATCTTAAATAGCAACATGGTCCATCACATTCCACCCATTAAATCATCATGACATTAATTTCCCTTTGACATCAATGACAATATTTTCAACAATCTCCCCCTTTGTCATTGATGGCAACCTAGCAACATACTTCTCTCCTTAGTGATGTAATTATCCCCCTTTCTGTAACTCTCCCCTATTTGTAACTCTCCCTTTCTATAAATCTCCCTCTTTGACATCAATGGCAAAGGGATGTTCATTATACTTCCATAAATAGATCATGAGAAACATCCAAGTCATCTTCTTCAACATTCATATTCTATTTTCTCATTATTGTATCTATACATAAATCAACATCATGGAAATCCATAGGCATCTCTTCTAATGGTCCTTTCTCCTTCACTCCATAATATGGTAACTCTTTAATATGTAGTCCGCTCCTACCATGTCATTATCTTTTCTTTTCTTCATGGCATAATCAAACAAATTCTTCTATTGTTGCTACAATAACAGTCTCAACCTTTCTACTTACCTTCTCATCTCTTCACCATGCCTTATAAGCATGTTACTTAACTCTTCATCTTCTCTATGGTCAATACTCACATCTAATGCAAAATCCTCCCTTCTCTATCCTTTGTTACTATGTTTCTTGGGTTACGTGCTTCCTCTATAGTTGTCCAAAACATAATTTGGATCTTCTTAAGTTTAACAAATTAGGAACGTGTTTTGTTATCCCATCATTCTCTACACATCTTACAAGATGGAGAATGTCTTCAATTATTCCATCTCTTATCCATGGCTACTAAATGAATAAGGTCATCCTCTTTTATCTCTTTGTGGGAGTCTTCTCACCTTCTTTCTGAGTTATTTTTCTCTTGCTTCCTCTTCCAAACTTTTGTAGGTCCTTCCTTATGCTTTCCAAGGGTATCTACCTTCTTGTTTTGTCTAGGAGATTCTACAAAAAACCACTTCTACAGAACTATGTTGTATGTCCATAGTTGTTCCACTTATAGAATATGACATTGTAATCCACTAAAGGAATAAGCAAATTATAGTTCCTATTTGAGAAACCATATGAACTTCTATTCTTTTTCCAACCAAAATTTCTTGCACGAGTCCTACAGTCTATTACTTTATGACCAAAGTGATTACATGAAAAGAAATAACCAAAGAAAGAATGTTGGAACCTAGTCATATCCACCTACCTTAGAGGAAAGTATTTTCTAAATTTGTCCTTGTTATCTTTTGGAGGAGTGCTTATTTCTTAGGGACTAGATTCTCTTTCTTCTTGCTGATAGGACTTTCGAGAACATCTACATAGCATTTTGGCTTTTCATCATTTACCTTCTTTGGTGGCTCTTTGTGATCTTCTTTGTTGTCCATCTAATTTTATTTATATCCAAGACCAATCTTTATAAATTATGACCTCTTCCCATTGATGATATCATCTAATATCTTGGTACTCTTCTCAAATTTGAGGCTTCTGTTTAGCTTAGCAATTATTTTCTCTAATTATTTCCTCAAGGAAACAATTTCAAACTCACGCCTCTCATAATCTTCTTTTTCCTTTAATTGAATTCTTACCTCTTCCTCAATTCATTTTTCCTCTTCAATTTGAATATTTAGATTGATGATCATTTTCTCTGACTCCTCAAGACTTTGTGACATTTTTGTCTTAGATTCAGAGTCCTCTTGAAGCTATAATTTTTGTTTAAAGTTCTTCTTAAGCTTCTTTATTTCACTTAGGGCAAAAAAAAGTTCTTCCAAATCTACTTCCCCATTTATTTTGTTGTTCTCTTCTTCTTCTAAATCCATATCTTCTTTTTTTCCTTTTTGACTATCCATGTATGCTTCTAAGATCTAACTTCAAGCAGTTAGACTATCTCCGAATGAACTTACTCTGATACCACTTGATGAGTAGACACTTATGTTGGGATAAGGTGCCATTAACCTTGTAAATCCCAATATTGTATTTATTCTATTTTATTATTTGAAATTTGTAATTACTCATAAGGGAATGAAGTAGTTTCATCGGTAGTGGTAATTCCAGACTTACCAGAGGTAATTATGGAGTGATATTTACGGTTGGCAATTGTAAAAATCATGAGTAAATGAGGGTAGGCACCACCTTGGGAGAATATGATATTTTTAGCATGTATGGCACATGTCATAATGTTTGGTGAGTGCATGTAAGAGAATCTAAGACAGCTACAGGTTGTCATTAGATTCTATGACACTATGACAGATATTTAATATGTGTAAGTTGGTATGTTTAGCCCTAGGCACCCAACTTGGGAATATGCTTTCTGGTGGAATCTATGATGGTTATGATGTATCATAAGATATTGTAAGAGACCATTTTTAGTCTTGGGCACCCAATTTTGCATGGCTGACTTTGGACAAGTGTTAGGAGCTTGTAAGTTAGCATTTAATGTTTGCATGTTGAAGATTCTCAAGGAAAGAAAGTGGGCACCTAGTTTGGCGTGAGAACACTTTTATAAATCCATTGCCATGTAATTGTTCTAGCATAATAGATTTACAGGTACTCAGGTGTTGCAGGAATGTTGTTAGATTGAAGACTGGAGGAGAGATTGGTGTAGTTGATGTATTGTATCACTTTTACAGATTAATACAAACTTGTGCCTCTTTCCTAGTGGAGTATTATACCCAAAAGGGTTTTCTCCATGTAAACATTGTGTCAATGCGTGATCAATTTTTAGATTTTTTGCTTCTGTTTTGCATATTTTATATTCCGTTTCAACCTCCATTAAATAATACACTATTAATAGATCATTAAACATATTTGAATCAGATTTATGTTGAGTAGTTGTTTCCTTCATTTCTAACATTTGGTATCAGGGCCAAGTTTTTGTTGGGATAAAGTGCCATTAACCTTGTAAATCCCAATATTGTATTATTCAATTTATTATTTGTAATTTGTGATTACCCATAAGGCATGTATAAGTTTCACCGGTAGTGGTAAAAATTAATTACCGGAGGCAGTAATTACGGAGTTACTACATTGGTAAGTTTTGGAGTTACCAGCGGTAGTTATGGAGCAACATTTTATGGATGGTAATTATAAATATCAAGAGTAATTGAGGGTAGGCACCACCTTGGAGGAATAAACTATTTTTAGCATGTATGACACAAATCATAAAGTTATTGACTGCATGTAAGAAAATCTATGACATCTACATGTTGTCATAAGATTCTATGACAATATGACAACTTATGACGGATAATTATTAGTTGTAAGTGGCTATTCTTGGCTCTAGGCGTGCATATTGGGAAGATGCTATTTGGGGGGTGTTATGATAGAATCTATGATGGTTATGACAACATTTACTACCCCATAAGAGTCTATTCTTGTCCATGGACATCCAAAGTTGTATAGTTGAATCTTGACAAGTGTTATGAGCTTGTGAGAAGTCATTTAATGTTGCATAATGAAGATTCCTAGGTGATAGAAAATGGACGCCTTATTTTAGGAGTGAAATACTTCTATAAGTACAATGCCATGTATGTGTTGCATATCTCAGTTTACAGGTACACAGGTGCTATTGGATTGAAGATTGAAGAGGAGATTGGAAGTGGATGTATTGTAATCTTATTTTGAAGATAATACAACTTGAACCTCTCTTCTTGATGGAGTTTTTCCCCACAAGGGTTTCTCCACGTAAACACTATGTTATGTGTTTATTCTTTTGTTCCATTGCTACCTTGTGTTGTGAGATCTTGCATTCTTATGTTGTTGATTTGTGCCTCTTTGTTGTTGCTATCTCATGGTGATGTTATTGTTGTTATAATTTCATCTAAGGTGGTTTTATCAAGCATGTTAGAGTGGGTGATTTTAGCATCATAAAGAAGTTGAATCTCTTCATGGTATTTCAAAGATTAAGGCAACTTAAATTTTAGATTTGCATACAATTTTCAGATTTCTATTTTGCAGTAGTCAAAGCCTTGTATCTCACCAATTGGTATCTTATCTTGGTGATTTGATGATTAACAATTGGATTAGAGATTGTTCGTTATTCCAACAATTGGTATCAAAGCATGGTTTGCATGTGCTTGCATGTTCTTGCATGTGAGTTGCATGTTGCTGCATGTGCTTGCATGTACTTGCATGGACTTGCATGTTGGCATTGTTTTGCATATCTGTGAGATTGGAAACCATGGTATCTAACTTTCAGAAAAGATATTGTCAATGGAATCTATGTTGGGCTCTTGAGGCTCAGGGCTATGGATCTTCATGGAGTTGGTCATATGTTTGTTCCTTACCAAGTGGTGATCTAGAGCTCCATTTCGGCAATATGTGAGTATCCTCTTGCATAGTGGTTATCTTCCTTTACCTTGTGTTCATGTGAAGTGAATGGGTTTTCATGTTGGGTGGTTGATTTTGGTGCCTTAGTCACATGGAAGAACATTTATTTTTTGGATTATAGAATGGAGTGCTTATGTTGGATTCATGGTTTTAGCCCTTGGTTACATGAAAGCACTGGATGATTTCTACCAGTTGCATGTGGGTTGTGGAGGTTGTATTGCAATGATATGGAAACTCCTAAACAACCTGATTTCTCCTTTTTTTATATTCATGTTACTTTGGATATGTAGGTTTTACAATTTTCATGTTTCAAAAAGCTATGGATTCATAGATCTGTGATATTTCATTACTTCATATGACATATATGGTGTGAATATTTGGATGTTTAAGTGATTTCAGATTTACAGAGAGATGGTTTTGCAGGTTTTACATGTAATCCAAAATGTGTGGTTTGTAGATCTGTGGAAAGATTGTATTCAAACTCTTAGAGTATTTTGGATTGAAATAATTACAGATTTCCAGGGCTGTTTGATGGGTTCATATGATCTGTGGTTACTCTTATGTGGATTTGTTTGGAAAATTAGGTCTAGCATTAATCCTGGTGTTTGAGTCTTGGAAATCTACATGTTATTCTTGGTTATCTTTGTTTTGCATGTTACTGATGTTGTGTTGAATATATTTTTTAGTTATTTGAGATTGGAGCACTGACCATGTTTTTCTCCTTTGAAATGTTGCATGAGTGCGGATCTTAGAAAATTGTCTGATGAGGATTCTATTTGGTTGACTTCTTCTTGGTCACCCTGATTACATTGGTATGTTTATTACAGTGAGACAAAAGGATGGTTTGGAGCACCTAATATAGTTGTTCATTAGAATCTATAGCAGTAATTTATGGTGCATGAAAAGCTCTGTTCACTTTTATTGAAGTTTTGGTAATGATGTAGGTCATGATACCATGTATACAACTTGGTATCACTTTCAGTGGGAGTTTTGTGTAGTTACATAGTGTGTTCTATCTTCTTGGTTTGGAGATTATGGTTTACTTGACCTTTTGGGAGCTATTGTTGTTACAATGGGATTCTTTGATTGTGTTGAGGCCATGGATGATATTCATTTAGGAGAAGGTTATCACGATGTCATGAATAGCTTGGTTACATGTTTTAGTGGGATCTTTTGATAGTGATGGTTTGATGTTTATCTTGTTTCCATGTATAGCTCGGTATCACTGCTCATTGGGAGCTTCACCAGGATATGGTTAATCTTCATGTTATTTGAAGAGGTGCTAACATCTTGTTTCATGGAGGACCCTCAGAGTCTTTGGTAAAGGTGTTATCATTCTTCCTTTGGAGAGGATGTAGTTCTCTTTGGTTTTGAGTATTAATCATTTGCTTGGAGCTTTATGATTTTGTAGGTTGCATTTGAAGTTGGCATGTATTGATTTGTGGGTGCTCATGGATACTAGAGAGGCTTGGGTTAGGCTAGAAATCTCTTGTACTTAAGAGATATGTGTTGGAATGGTTACTTGTTATGAAAGTTTTTCAAGAATAAAGACTGAGGAGCCTACACCTGGAAATGGATATGAGTCCATCATAGACTTGATGAGAAGGTTGTCTCTATTGAAATCTTATATTGCTTGGTGTTGTATACATAGGACAATCTTGTATCCCACTCTTGGTCTACTCGACAGGTAAATGATCTAAGAGGTGTTGCCTACCTGATTATTAGATGCATTCTTTATATGTATCTTGTCTTCTCTTGTGCATTAGTCTTGAAAGTTGAGTTCTGAGGGCTTGTTGAGAAGTAGTTGCATGATTTTATGTATTTCCGTTGTTCCTCTTATAATCTTGAACTTGGGTTAGTTATGAGAATTTGATAAGAGAGGTACAAGAGATGGTTAGTGGCTTTGGGCATATTCCCTTATGTTGTGGGAATGTTTGGCTAGTTTGATCTACTTTCTGTGAGAGGTTTTACATCTATTTCTGCCATGTTTCATTATAAGTTGAATAGTTAGATGTTGATATCCTTTCAGTTTGGGAGTGTTGAAGGAGATCTTACTTTACACAGTTTGGCACATGTTAGTGTGCTATAAGGACATGGTTTGATTTGTAGGTTCTCTCTTTCCTAGTATATCATCTTCTTCTTGAAGTTTCTTATGTTTATGGAGTTGAGGTTTTGAATGGAGTCATATGTTGTTGTTTGTACTTCATTATTTTTTGGCAATAGTTTGGTATCTCCTTGATCTCTTTCTTCATTGGTTGGAGGACATGGGAGAGTTATTTTATTTGGTAATAAGATATATTTTGCATATCTTTGTATGCTTCTTTGACACTATGATAGAGGAGTTAGCCACATCCTCTATGTGAAGTGTTATAGGAGGACTTGTCAATGCTTGATTGGTTACACTTGGATTGGTTACACTTTACTGCAGTGAGTTACTTCAAAGGTTTTTTATCGCATGTCTATGTGTGTTGTTACCTTAGAGTCTTCTTTTATAGGATGGTGGATATATAGGGACTAGTTTCCATATTTGGGTTGTTATGTTAACAACAGGAAGTTCTACCTATGATAGTTCATTTACCCTTGTTTGAAGTATGGATAGTTTGGATGAGCTATAAACTTGCTGTGGTTGCTATTCCAATTTGGTATGAGTGTGGCAATCACTCAGAGTCATTTTTTATCATTTGAATTTGATGCTTGTGTTCATGTATAGATTGGTGCAAGTTTCAGTGACAGTTGATATGTTTCACCTTGGCATGTTCCTTTTCCTATCATGGGTGACATGATGTGAGGATTTCTTGCTTGAGATGGTGGTTATCATGGTTGCTTTTGCAGGTATCTTGTTGGAGCACAAAATCATGTTGAAGAATCAATGGTACATGGTTGGCTAAGGGATATTTTTCCCTTGTTGACATTTCCTATGGGTTGATTTACAATGTATAATGTCAAGTGGGAGAATGTTGGGATAAGGTGCCATTAACCTTGTAAATCTCAATATTGTATTTATTCCATTTATTATTTGTAATTTGTAATTACCCATAAGGCATGTACAAGTTTCACTGGTAGTGGTAAAAATTAATTATCGGGGGCAGTAATTATGAAGTTACTACATTGGTAAGTTCTGGAGTTACCAGCGGTAGTTATGGAGCAACATTTTATGGTTGGTAATTGTAAATATCAAGAGTAATTGAGGGTAGGCGCCACCTTGGAGGAATCAACTATTTTTGGCATGTATGACACACATCATAAAGTTATTGACTGCATGTAAGAAAATCTATGACATCTACATGTTGTCATAAGATTCTATGACAATAAGACAACTTATGACGGATAATTATTAGTTGTAAGTGGCTATTCTTGGCTCTAGGCGCCCATATTGGGAAGATGCTATTTGAAGGGTGTTATGATAGAATCTATGATGGTTATGACAGCATTTACTACCCCGTAAGAGTCTATTCTTGTCCATGGACGCCCAAGGTTGCATAGTTGAATCTTGACAAGTGATATGAGCTTGTGAGAAGTCATTTAATGTTGCATGATGAAGATTCCTAGGTGATAGAAAATGGATGCCTTGTTTTAGGAGTGAAATACTTCTATAAGTATAATACCATGTACGTGTTGCATATCTCAGTTTACAGGTACATAGGTGCTATTGGATTGAAGACTGAAGAGGAGATTGGAAGTGGATGTAATGTAATCTTGTTTTGAAGATAATACAACTTGAACCTCTCTTCTTGGTGGAGTTTTTTCCCACAAGGGTTTCTTCACATAAACACTATGTTATGTGTTTATTCTTTTGTTCCATTGCTACCTTGTGTTGTGAGATCTTGCATTCTTATGTTGTTGATTTGTGCCTCTTTGTTGTTGCTATCTCATGGTGATGTTATTGATGTTACAAGTTCATCTAAGGTGGTTTTATCAAGCATGTTAGAGTGGCTAATTTTAGCATCATAAAGAAGTTGAATCTCTTCATGGTATTTCAAAGATTAAGGCAACTTAAATTTCAAATTTGCATACAATTTTTAGATTTCTATTTTGTAGTAGTCAAAGCGTTGTATCTCACCAATTGGTATCATATCTTGGTGATTTGATGATTAACAATTGGATTAGAGATTGTTCATTTATTCCAACAGTTTTGACTCTTGGGTGGTAGTGTGAAGGCTATGTAGCTATAGTGGGAGATTTGGTTGTATTTGTTTTGCAGATCTTAAGTTGATACTATGGCTACATCCATTGTTACTTCAACCTCTCATTTAGACATTGAGAAGTTCAATGATACGGGGTATAAGTTGTGGAAGCTGAAAATGGAGGATTTGTTGGAGAAAATAAACCAGTGGTTTGTTAAACACACCAAGATACTGAGAGGGGGTGAATCAGTATCAAAACAATATTCAACTTTAACAACTTCAACTTATTTGGAGTAGATTAAAAATTAAGCAACACAGTATTAACGTGAACATGAAAGATTAACACAATGCACATCAACAAATAACACTAGATATACATGGAAAACCCTAGAAGGGAAAAACCATGGTGAGGATTAACTCACAATATATGAAGCTCAAATAACAACTTTGTTTTAGGGCTACAACCCAAGGAAGATACTACTCCCTGCAAACTTTGTTTTAGGGATACAACCCAAGGAAGCAACTACTCCCTAAAAAATTTTCTTTAGGGTCACTCCCAAGGAAGCTACTACTCCCTGAATACTTTGTTTTAGGGTCACTCCCAAGGAAGCTACTACTCCCTGAATTGAGAGCACACTTTAGAACAAATTACAGTATGATAGTCTTTCTACTATCTAAAAACTAACATTAAAATTCACACCTTTGATGATTACAATACTACCTCTTCACACTTCCTTTTGATGATCAGATCAGTTAGGTACACTCTACACTTGATCACTGTCATAGGAATGTCTTCAAGATGAATTAGGATGGCAAATGTACAACTTCTACTCTTTCTCCTTCAGTCGCACATCAAGATGTATTCATTCTACTCCTTATCTTACATGCAAGCCTTATCAATCACTTTGCAATCACACTATCCTAACTCAAATTGATTTACTATTTATACATGATATTACATTGATTACATTGCTTTTGTTGGGATAAGGTGCCATTAACCTTTTAAATCCCAATATTGTATTGATTCCATTTATTATTTGTAATTTGTAATTACCCATAAGGGATGTACAAGTTTCATCAGCAATGGTAAAAATTATTTACTGTCCACGGTAATTACAGAGTTACTGCATGGCAATTCTCGGAGTTACCGGTGGTAGTTACGGGATGTCATTTACTATGGTAAATGGTAATTGGTCAAACTGGGGTGCACTTGTGGAGGAATAATCTATTTTTAGTGTTATGACGCACATCATAAATGTTGTAAGAGGGTGTAAGATTCTATGACACTAATAATAGCATATGACACGTCATAAGATGTTGTAAGTGGCTATTTTTAGCCCCAAGGTGTTCAAGCTTGCTTGGGTACATTTTCCCAAGTGTAGGATGCATGTATGATAGCATTTATGACCCCGTAAGAGCCTATTCTTGGCTATGGATGCCCAAGGTTGTACTGTTGACTCTTGACAAGTGTTATGGGCTTGTAAGAACTCATTTAATGTCTTGAGGTTGTGTAAATTTGATATAAACCATAGCATAGTAGATGAGATGGATATAATAGTTTACAGGTACCCAGGTTCTGTCGAAGTGAAGGTTGGAGGACAGAAGAAGTGAATGTATTTGTAATCTCCTTTTGTGAAGATAATACAATTTGGCCTCTTTTCTTGGTGGAGTTTTTTACCCGAAAGGGTTTTCCCCACATTAAACACTTGTGTTATGTGCTTCATTCTACTTATGGTATATTTTTGTATTGTGGGTTTATGTTTTGTTACAATCTCCATTAATAACACACAGTTAAAGATTGCTAAAATTTATTCGAATTAGATTTCCATTGAAGTAGTGTTGCTTTCATTTCTAACATTTGGTATCAGAGCCTGGCCATCTTTGACTCTTGGGTGGTAATGTGGAAGTTGTAGTTGTAGTGGGAGATTTGGTTATGTTTGTTTTGCAGATCTTGTGTTGTTATAATGGTTGCATCCACTATTGTATCAACCTCTTGATTGGACATTGAGAAGTTCAACGGAACAGGGTATGAGTTGTGGAAGCTGAAAATAGAAGATTTGTTGGAAGAAAGAAACCAATGGTTGGCTGTCCAGAAAGAGAAGAAACCTGATGATGTCTCTCAAGATGAGTGGGATAGACTGGATAAGAAGGCATGGGGAACCATCCGGTTGTGTCTTTCAGACTCTATCTTGTTGAATGTTGCAAAAGAAAAGACTGCATACAAGTTATAGAAATGGTTGGGTGAGATCTATCAAGCCAAGAGTATGGTAAATAAACTTTATTTAAAAAGAAAATTGTTTTCCATGAAAATGTGAGAAGTTGAATCAATTGCAAAGCATTTAAATTCTTTTAATTTGTTAGTGAGTCAACTTGATTCAATAGATGTTGAGGTTGGTGAGGAAGATAAATGTATCTTACTTCTTTGTTCTTTACCTGAGTCTTGGGAGAATGTTATCCTTTCTATCACTGCTAACCTTGCGGATCTGAAGTTGGATGCTCTTGTTTCAGTGTTACTATCACAGGAATTGAGGAAGAAAAGTTCAAATAGTTCAAGGGATGTTCATAGTGTCAGGGGAAGGTATAAGGAAAGGGAACCTAAAGGAGATCAAAAAGGGGCTAAGGACAAGTCCAAGGGCCGGTCTAAGACTCCTGGTAAAAATAACAGAGTTAAGTGTTGGAACTGCAGTAAAAGGGGACATGTGAAGGAGTGCAGAAACCCCAAGAAACAATGGGAGAGTGCTTCGGAAAAGTCCTCGAATGTAGATGAAGAAGTTTTACTTTCTGCATGTAATCTTGTTTCTAATGATCACTGGTTGGTTGACTCAGGATACTCATTTCATGACTCTGCATAAGGAATCGTTCTCCTCATATGAAGAATATGATGGAGATAATATCTACCTTGGTGACAAATCTATATATCTAATTGTCAAAAAAGGAAAGGTATTGTTGTATTTCAATGATGGGAGGATTAAAACCCTCCCTAGTGTTTTGCATGTTCCTAGATTAGCTAGAAATCTGATTTCAGTTTCAAAGTTGAATGATTTGGGAATGCATGTGACATTTGACAAGCATGGCTGTAGATTAGTGAGAGGGAACTTGGTGGTAGCGAAAGGGAAGAGATTCAGGAAATTGTTTAAGCTTCAAGCCACTATAGTTTGTAATGCCTCCTATGTATCTGAGGCTACTACTAAAAATACATGTATGTTGTGGCACCGTAGATTGGGCCACACAAGCAATAATGTATTGAAAACCATTAAGAATAAAAATTTGTTGGATGGTTTCTCTTATTCTGATGAGCATTGTGTGTTTGGTAAACAAAACAGAAAATCATTTCCTTCAGGAAGCAATAGAGCAAAAGAGAAGTTAGAAATTATTCATACGGATGTGTTTGGACCTGTGGATAATGAATCTATTGAAAAATCTCGTTATTTTGTAACCTTCATTGATGATGTATCCAGATTTACATGGATTTATTTTATGAAGCATAAATCTGAAGTTTTCACTAAGTTTAAGGAAGTCAAAGTCTTAGTAGAGAACCAATCAAGTTTAAAGATAAAAAAATTAAGATCTAACAATGGAGAGGAATATTGCTCTAAGGAATTTGATGAGTTTTGCAAGCATGTAGGTATAATTAGACAAAAGACAACTTCATATACACCACAACAAAATGGTGTTGCAGAAAGGATGAACCGAACAATTATGGAAAGGTCCAGAAGTATGCTTAGTGATACACAATTGGATAAATGCTTTTGGATAGAGGTTGTGTGTACTACTTGCTACTTGATAAATAGATCTTCTTGTAAGGCTCTTGACTCGACACCTTATGAAGTGTGGATAGGTAAGAAACCTTCTGTTTCACATTTAAAGGTTTTTGGTTGTGAGGATTTTGTTCATGTGCCTAAGGAAAAGTGATCTAAGTTGGATCCAAAGGCTGAAAAGTGTACATTCATTGGATATGGTGATAATGTGAAAGGTTATAAGCTTTGGAATCCAGTAACTCGCAAGATTATCTTTTCTAAAGATGTAATTTTTAGGGAACTTAGAGCTATTTATGAACCTGAGCAGCCAAAATAAAAAGATGAAAAGGTAAAGAGAGTACACTTTGAGTTAGAGCAGCAAGATACACCTCAGGAAGAATAGAATGATGGATTGGGGGGTGAAGAAGAAGAAGAAGATTCAAGTAGTTCTAATGAAGATGAATCTATTGTGACAGAAGAAGTTGGTACAAATGATCATGTAGAAGAACGAGTAGAGTCTCTTACTCCACCCTTGAGAAGATCCACAAGACAATGGAATCTAGTTGACAGGTATAGCCCACCAAATTTCCATTGTGTATATGCTTTATTGAGTACTAACGATGAACCTAGATCCTACAGGGAAGCTATTTCTACAGATGATAGTGAGTCTTGGCAGCTGACCAAGCAGGAGGAGATGATGGATTTAGACTCTAATAACACCTGGGATCTTGTTCATTTGCCCAAAGAAAGAAAGGCCATAGGATGTAAGTGGGTCTTCAAGAAGAAGTTTGGAGCAGATGGGTCATTGGAGAAGTACAAGGCAAGACTGGTAGCCAAGGGCTATTCCCAGAGAGAGGGAGTTGATTTTGGTGAGATATTCTCTCCTATTGCTAAATTGACTTCTAGTAGATTTCTCTTATCCATTTCTGTAGCTTATGATTGGGAGATTGAGCAAATGGATGTTAAGACTACGTTCTTGCATGGAGATCTTAAAGAAGAAATTTATATGCAATAGCCTACAAGTTTTGAGGTAAAAGGAAAAGAACATTGGGTTTGCAGGTTAAAGAGGTCTCTTTATGGTCTAAAACAGTCCCCCAGAATATGGTATCAAAATTTTGATTCGTTTGTTTTGAAATTGGGTTTTGTTAGAAGCGAGGAGGATCATTGTGTTGATGATTCTATACCGGTTATTGCTTTGTATGTTGATGACATGTTTTTCAGCAATACTAAGGGTATGGTCAGTGAGCTTAAAGCCCAACTTTTAGGTGCATTTGTGATGAAGGATCTTGGTGCTGCAAGGTATATTCTAGGAATGGAGATCAGGAGGGACAGAGTTAATAGAAAGCTTTGGTTGTCACAAAGTAAGTATGTGAATACTATTGTGCAGAGGTTTAGTTTGTAGGAATGTAACCTAGTTAGAGTTCCTTTACCCATTGGTACTAAGCTTTCATTAGATATGTGTCCAAAGACTAAGGATGATTTTAAGGATACGTCTAATGTGCCATATGCTAGTGCTTTAGGGAGTTTGATGTATGCAATGGTATGCACTAGACCAGATATTGCCCAAGCAGTGGGAGTTTTGAGTAGATTTATGTCTAACCCTAGTAGACAGCATTGGAACTATGTGAAGAGGGTGTTTAAATATCTTGCAGGTACTCCTGATTATTATTTGGTTTATTCTGGTACTGATAGTGCTGATAAATCTTTGGACATACAGGGTTTTGTTGATGCAGATTGGGCAGGTGACTTGGATAGTCAAAGGTCCACTAGTGGCTATGTGTTTACTTTGTTTGGAGGTGCAGTGAGTTGGATGAGTAAGAGGCAGCCCACAGTTGTTTTGTCCACCATAGAAGCAGAGTATATGGCTGCTACGCATGTCTCTAAGGAGGCAGTTTGGTTAAGGAGGCTGTGTACAAGTATTGGTTTTGATTATAGGAATATTTAGATTGGTTGTGATAGCCAGAGTGCTATTTTTTTGGCCAAGAATCCCATGTATCATGCTCAAACTAAGCATGTTGATGTTCAGTATTGTTGGTGATGATGTTAGTCACAACCAAGCACACAAAACAAAAGTCACACAACAACCCTTATTTATCCTGAAAGATACAATGAATTCATGGAATTCATGATCCTAAGTCCCCGTCGATTAGTTCATAATCTGCTGATGTTACTCTGTGGTTGATGTGTATTGTTGTTTTCCATTTTGGGGCCTTACGTAGATCTATAGATTCTATTTCTGCAACAATGCTTGATAGGGAGGTTACTCTACACAGCATATATCTCCAAATGATGTGTCTAAGTTGATATTTGCATGAGTTCTACCCCTATTTGTTATTCTCTGCATGACATTTTCAATACTACATGCATTTAGCTCAAAATATGCTAATGATATTCGGTTATCTACGGGATGTCAGCGTATTTTTTTCTGTTTTGCTTAATATTTATCATGATGTGTAGTTATGAAAGTGATTTCAATGAAACTAAAATAAGAAAAAAGGGGGGGGTAGAGAGTGAGATTCCTAAAGTTACTTGACTGAGATCATTGATCCACATACATGTTCCCATAAAGCAATGGAGAGAAGAAAACTAAAATCATACTTCACCAAGACAATCCACAAATACGCTTGATTCAGTGCAAATCTTCAAGGGAAAAGTTGACCACAACATGCAATGAAATGAAAGCGCTTCTATAGAACACAGCATTCACCAATACATATCCAGAAATCAACTTGAAGACTACTTAAGGTTTACAATCAAGATATAGTCTGAAGCTTCATCTCCATATAGTATGTTCATAAAACAGGTACATTTACAATAATCTGAGGAAAGGACCTTGATTATTTCAACAATCCAGTCCTCACTAGTCTCAGCAATCTGATCTTTTTTATGAAACTATTACAGGTGTGATTTTTTGTATATGATTGACCTCTTTCCCCCCTCTTTTCAAAATAAAATGGGTTCAATATATATGGCTCTGATTTCCCCCAAAATGGTTCCCAAAACCCTAGGAGATCAATGGTATGCATCTTGAAATGCAACATCAGATGGTGAGAAATGAATCCCACCAAGAATTCGAGCAGCATATCCAGACAAGGCGCCGCTCCTTCAATAATGTTTCCATCTGTAAACTCCCCCGCATTGAAAGCTTCGTCTCCCTCTGGTGTGTTTGGCTTCTTGGGATCTGGCCTGCCGCCTGGAACGTCATCGTCATTTAAAACCCTGCCTTTGCGTCCACTTGCACGCCGTCACTATGTCAGTAACTCTACATCTTCCCAGCTACTCCAACAATCTGCAATAAATAAGCAAGAATAAGCATCATCGTTTAGTAAATCAGTAGGAAAAAATAAACATTTACATTAAATCAGGCTATAAGATGCGCAAACACAACAATCAGGCCCTGAAATTATGAAAATCGCGCATCAAAAATGTATATACAGGATTAAAACTAGTCGGGTCAACCATCGTTGACCAAAAATATGCATCAAGCGCCCAAAAAAGCTTCAAAAATTCCATCGCTTCGCTTTTCCTGCCCCTTTTCTGCTTAAATCCTTGTATCTTGACTTGTATATTTCGTTTGTATGTAAAAACATACAAGCGAAAAACATACAACAATTTAACTCCTTTTCATAATCCTTTGGGTCCGTGGCCTGCACATTGCAAATATACAATGAATTAACATTGCTTAATAACTTTTCGGTTCCGGCCCTTGTATAAATGCATTGTATGTTACGACCTGCCAAACATACAAACGTGAGATACATGCAATGGATTTAAACATTTATTCATTTCAACCTAAAACCACCTCGGGTCCATCTTGTATGTATGCATAAACTCTACCAAATGTATACAAGGCAAAAAAGACATACAAATGATTTTGTATATGAACCCAACTACTCATGCGACCAAGTATAAAATGACCTTTGCATGTACAAACGACTTTGTATATGGAAAGCGATATACAAAGGTCTTTGTATACAAGTGAACTCACATACAAAGGGCCTTGTATATGCAACCCGCTATACAAAGAGACTTGTATGTGCAAACAGCAAACCCTTCCCTTGTACATTTTACAAAAATGCTCATAACTTGCAAAATATGTCAAATTTTAACATGGTTCAAAAAGCAACCCTAGCTCATTTTTGACAAGGAATCCAACCATACTATGCACTGGTACTGAAATGCATGTTTTCTCCATTTTCAACAAAGTTTGCAATTTTTACTCACTTTTCCCTTTACCACCAAGCAAAACGACACACACAAGCAAAAAGCAAAAATCCACAGTAGGGGTCCTCATTTTGCTAAGGAGTAAAATGGGGCGTGTTGTGAACATCACAACAACTAGCAACCAAACAAAACAATCAAATTCAACCCATTAAAGAAAATTGAATGAAATAAATTCATAACTTCCAACTATCTTTTCTGCAAATTATTATCCAACTTGAGACTCAATATATTCAATAAGGTGCATGAATTTTCATTTCAGTTTAAGTGGGTGCACGTGGTTAATAAGCCTCATCTTGAAGATCAGTTGAACAAACCAATGACTGATATTAGACTACGTAGGTAAGGACATTCCCTCATAGCCAACCGGATAGAGCCTTGCTGCCAACGAGTGTCCATAGCCCCGGCAAGGTTATCGTTACAATTCTCCTAAGTAGAGCCCCACTGCTAGCGAGCGTCTATAGCCCCGGTAGAGTTACTTAGATGGCTTAATCTAGATTTTTAGTATAATCCATTTTATTTATTTATATATTTTTTTTGTATTTTGATAGAGACTTCATAAGATATTGCATTTGTAACTTCATGATGCAAGAAGTGGTCACTTGCTAAAATTAAGCTGAGAATTGTAATGGTAGCAAGGGTGACCTCAGATTTTTCACCTAATATCTACACTGGTAGGTTCAACAAACCCAAGGATTTTAGGTGTGTCATTGTGAGAAACATTCCTTGAATACTCAACCCATTCTTATTGAATACAAAATTTCACAAGTTAAACAACCTTCTACATTCATGACAGTCACAACAAGTTATGCATAGATTTCAAATAATTAACCTTAATGATCTCAATTTTCCATTGTTTTCAGTGGTTGTTAATCTACCCCTTTATACTCTAAATCAAAAGAAAGATCCCTGCTGAGGAAACAAAGCAACCAAAACAAAAAAAACAAAACAAAGCCATTGTACAAACAACTATACAAAGAAAGTACACTATGATACACATGACTGTCATGATGCAATCCTCAGGCCTGAAAATAGTGTTTGAGGAACTATCCATTAACTGGTAATGGAACATCCTCACCTATTAAGGACTTGAGCCTGTAGGTGTTGTCTCCTAGATTTTCAGAAATTTGAAAGGGGCCTATCTAGAGTTTGTCAAATTTACCATGATCACCCTTCCTTTCATGTGCTTTGTCCCACATTAGGACTAGATTTGAGATCCTGAAAGCCTTGATTCTGGCCCTTTTGTCAAACCAGCGCTTGACAACAGCCTGATGTTTAGCAAATTGGTTAATTGCTACACTTCTTTTTTCTTCTAGGTGCATTAGTTGTAGCAATCTAACTTCCTGTTTATTATCTATGCCTAGGTACTCTTGTGCAAACTGCAGCGTAGGAATCTTTAAGTTGAGAGGGAGGATGGGATCCACCCCATCTATTAAGTGAAAAGGTGAATTTCCTAATGCAGCTTTATTCCTGGTTCTATCTACCCACAAGGCATATTTCAATAGAGTGTTCCATTCCCTTGGGTTCTTATCTATTAGCTTTTTTATGATGTTCAATATGTTCTTGTTTATTGATTCTGCTAATCCATTCCCTTGGGGGTAGTAATTTGAGGAGAATTTTAAAATGACCCCATGATCAAAAGCCCAACTTGACAATTTAATTGAAGCAAAAGCAGGCCCATTATCACATACTAAAGCATAGGGAACTCCATACCTGGTCACTATATTGGTTTCCAAAAACCTAATAACATCTTCAGCATTGCATGTCCTACTGCTGACAGCCTCAGTCCACCTGGTACAGTAATTAGTAATAGTTAAAACATACCTGTGGCATAAGGATGAGGGAGGATTGATGGGTCCTATGAAGTCCATTCCCCATTGAGCAAAGGAGTGCACCTCCATCACTGGCTGCAAAGGTTGAGTAGCATATTTCTCTCTATTGGCAACAACCTGACACATATGACAGCATTTGATGTGTTCAGCTGTATCTTTGAAAATTGTGGGCCAATAATACCCTACCCTGAGGATAGCATGAGTGGTGGCTAAGGACGACCCATGTGCAGTCCCAAATTTATCATGTAATTTTGTTAGCACCTTATATGCTTCTAATCTTTCTAGTCATCTTAGGTATATCCCCTCATAGTTTTTTCTTGAAAAGGACTCATCCTTTTAACATAAATTTCAGTAACCTTATCTTCAGGGCTCTCCTCTGTGAGGCCTGCAGTCTTGAGGGACATCTCCCAGTGGTCAGGATGTGCCTAATATCTGAGTACCATTCTCTGTCATCTTTTGCATTTACGACGTACTGCTGGCTCAGGATATTGGGATCAACCTCTGATATCATCTGGCTTAATGCCTGCCCTCTTACCAGCTTCATAGGGGTAACGTCTATATCATACTTCTGGAGGACAGTGATCCATTTAGCTCTTTTCTCACCTAGTTCACTTTTCATTAGCAACATTTTCACTGCTGCATCAGGTACAATAGCAATCACCTTACTTCTCAGGATGTAGTGCCTGAACTTCTTGACTTCTCAGACCAAAGCAAGCACCTATCTTTCAACATCCATATACCTGAGCTCTGCATCTCTGAAAGGGCAACTCATGAAGGCTATAGGATTTTCTTCCTTTTCTTCATTTTTATGTGTCAGTACTATTGCAGAGGTATGTTCTAATGTAAATGAGTAGATGTAGAAGTCCTTGGTGTAATCTAGACTAATCAGGACTAGAGCATTTGATATGGCCCTTTTAATGTCTTCAAAAGCTGCTCTAGCTTCCAAGGTCCATTCAATTTTAGCATCCTTCTTGAGCATGGCGTTCAAGGGCCTGACTATCTCTCCAAAGCCAGTGATAAATTTCCTAACGAAATTAATCTTACCAAAGTAAGATTTGAGCTCCGTCTTGCTTCCAGGCAATTGTATCTTCATGATGGATTTTATTCTGTTAGGATCAATGATGATCCCGTCTTCAGTTATCAAGTGGCCTATCAATTTCCCTGTGATCATCCCAAATATGCACTTTTTAGGATTCAAGGATATCCTGTATTGCTCGCACTTCTTTAACACCTTTCTCAGGTCCTCTACATGGTCCGCTCTATCTTTGGAGAACATCGTTAAGTCATCCATGTATATTACTATGCACTTACCAATCAAGCCTCTGAAGGCTATGTCCATTGCTCGCTGAAATGTGGCTCCAGCGTTTATCAATCCAAACGGCATGCGCCTATAGGTGAAGATCCCCCATTTCGTGGTAAATGCGGTTTTCAAACTATTAATTCTGTCCACCATCACCTAGTTGTATCCAGAGAAACCGTCCAAGAAGGACATCATCTTGGCATCGTTCACAATCTACAGGACTTCATCTAGAGAAGGCAAAGGATAATTATCCTTTTCAGAAGCTCGATTCAAGTTCCTGAAGTCCACGCATAGTCTGATGTCACCGTTCTTCTTTCTCACTAGGACTAGGTTTGCCACCCACGTGGAGTGTATCACAGGAAATATGATCCTAGCATCGAGCAGTCTTTTAACTTCTTTGAAAATGATTGGCTCCAGTAAAGCGTTAACGGGTCTTTGTTTTTGCCAAAAAGGCTTGGCGTCTGACTTCATAGGTATCGTATGATTGATGACTGATGTATCAAAAGTTTTCAATTCATCATACGTCCAGGTAATGACATGGATGTAATAATTGAGGGCTTGAGTTATCCCTTTCAACTCTTCTTCTGTACAGACCTTCCCAATCAAAACATTTCTTCTTCTATCACCTTGCCCAAGGTCGACCTGCGAATACTGTCCCTCATCAGCCTTTTGAAGATCCCTTTGTTTCAGCATGCTGTCCAAATCAAATGCTCTCTCCAACTCTATCATTCCCCTAGGGATTTTGTTACTTGGCAGCTCCAGGATTTCTTCTTCCTCCCAGACATGATCTTCTAGATTATTTTCATCAATGATCTATGCCTAAAAAGCATCTCTATTGGAAATAAAATCTAATATATGTTGATCATCTTCAAATACTTGGAGATTAGTTACATCATCAGGTACTGAAGGCACTGATACTAATTCAACTGAGAATCTTTTTAAACCTGATATGGATAGTGGCTCTAGAGTACTGGCAGCCTGGGCCAAAGCATCTGCTATGTGGTTTTGCTCTGTGGGTACATGGGTGATATTGAATGCATCAAACTCTTCTATTAAGTCCCACACCCTGTGTTTGTAATTGGACAGCCTCCTGTAATTGCAAGAGTATATACCTCTTACCTGTCTGACAACTAATTTTGAGTCCCCATAGACATGCAGAATTCTCACCTTCTTCCCAAGAGCGAACAGTATCCCATGAATTAGAGCTTCATATTCTGTCACATTATTTTGTACATGGGAACTGCAATCTATATTCTGCCAAATAGGATTTTCCAGATGGGTCAATGAGGTCTATTCCTACTCCAGCTCCTTGTTTTGACTTGGATCCGTCAAATCTGAGGATCCATGGCTCATCCTCAGCTAAAATCTTGTCTGGTGCTTCCTTCTTTCTTTTGGCTCTGGCAGCCGCACCACTGGATATCCATTTTAGCTTTGGTGTCCCAGTTTTCTCAGACACCACCTCATCAGCTTTATGGGGAGCTGATACTTCTTCTTTTCTCTTATCACCAAGAGGAACATTCTCTGGACTAGGCAGCGTATGCCTTCTCAATATATGCAGGCGCAACGAGCAAGATGTCTCCAAGTGAGGTGCCTCATGCAACCTGCACCACTTCTCAATCAAGGCATCCTAGGGAGGCCTATGCTACTACGTCATCTTTTCGATTTCTTTTGACAGAAACTCCTCGAACTTGGACAGATTGCTGCCATATCCTCATCAGATAACTTGTAATCTGACTCCACTAAACAATCACTCCCAAGGGTGATTTTCTTCTTGTTCTTATCATTACCCCTGTTGCATACCAATATCTCTTCTGTCATCTGGACAGAACCTTCATCCTTTTGTGTGCATCCTCCTATTCCTGCAGGAGACAAACATAAATCAGTATCACTATCGTTATCCGTGGAACTCACCGCGGGTGAAGATGCTTTGCCATATGCTTGTTCCAACTCCAACATGTCTAAACAGGCATCACAAGTTTTTTCAGAATGAGCCTCATCATGCAACCTGCACCATCCATCAATCAGAATATCATGAACAGGCACACTTAATAATTGACATCGTTTCACCTGTCTAAACAAATACATCTCAAATTTCTTGAAATGATCCAGTTCTATTTTATTTCCAAGATTACAATCAGGCTCTAAATTTATTTCATCACTCCAAAGGTCACCATTATGATCATGTATGTCAAGCATCAGGATTTCTTCTATGCTAGCGGTTTGAGGTCTGATGGAGTAAACTCCAGGTTCCACATCCACATACATGATTTCATTGGTTCTGCTATATTCGGTAATCATGTGTCTCATGCGAGGTTCAGCTTCGATCTTTATCTAATTTGGTATACCCTTCCAAGGTAGCCACATATGGCTGAAATCAGTTGACATGTATCTGTTGAGGGTTTTTGACCAGTCTCTGTTGAGTAACATTCCATATGTATCAGGTATATCTACAACTTGAATATCAATATAGTGCTGGATTCTAGGATCCGATGCTAGCTGCATGTGAATGTGGGTCAGTTCTTCTACCACACTTACTTTTGTTTTGTCCAATTGTGTTACCTTCTTCAATGATTTAGCAAGATGTAACCCTAAAGCGTTGCATATGGATAGGGGCATTACATTGGTAGATGCTCCTTAGTCTACTAAGCAGTTGTGCAAATTTTTACCAAACATCCTTTTGGTAAGGAGGAAAGGAGGTGACTCACTCTTGTCTTTGTATAGGGTCATGTGGGAGGTATCTGCAGCTTGAACAGTAGCTGAGGTTTTAGGTTTGACATTAACGCCCTTGGCAGCATGATCTTTATTTCTAAATTGGCCCAGGGTATGGCTATCTTCCTTTTGAGTAGAACCGTCCAATGATTTCATGAAAGCATTCTTGATAGCAAGGGTTTTAAGCAACTCTGACATTGGCAGGCTGATCTTTACCTTTTTCATTTCATCTGCCAGATATGTAACCAATTTGTCAGATTCAGGAAGTGGATTTGCAGCTTTTGGTGCTGTGTTATGTGGTGTTAGATATTGAGCATCGACCTTGGGGAGTCCAGGGTTATTACTTGCCTTGGGATCAGGTGGAGTATTGAAATTATTTGGAGGCAATGAGGTAGTCAAAGGATTAGCAGATCTGTTTGAGTTATTCCTTAAGTTGTAGTTATGCCTACCCTGAGGTTGTTGTTGATAAGCATTGACTTCCTCATGCTTAATTGATGGGTCATTCTCATCCTCAAAGGGGAAAACATAGTTAGACTCAAAAGCCATGGCTGATTCCTCACATGTTGAAGTGTAATCTTGATGTGATGATATTGTCTGCTGATAAGGACAATGCATGAAGCTTTCTAGTACTAGGGCAGAATCATACTCACAGGGGACAATTTCATTTCCCTCTGCATAAGGTGGGTTACCTGAGGTACTGGCCACTTCAGCTTGGAATATGCTAGTAGCAATCCTGAATTGAGGACAGTCCAATTCTGCATGAGTGTTGGTGTTATGTATTCTGCACCAGTTCGTAAGTGCTGCCTCTGCAAGGTTTACTCTGGTGGTCTGCCTAGGTTCACCAGGAGGCTGATTGTCTAGGGGTGATGGCAAGGAACCATTGTTAGGCCTGGTGTTCCACACTCTAGGCTATCTAGGAGGATTATTGTTGTCATTGTTGTTATTGTAATTGTTGTTGTACCTCCTATCAGGATAATTAGGTTTGTCATTGGCATAACCTCTGTTTTGATTAGGTTGAGAGTAGAAATTCTAATTTCTTAGATGAGTGACCTTAGCAGTAAGTTTTCTTAACTGAGTTGATATTTCTTTGATTTCTTCCTTCTCTTCCTAAACCTTGGCCATCACATTCTCTGTCTGGGGCTTGAAAAAGGAGGACCCATTGTTATTGTTGGATTGTTCTACACCCTGAGGCACTTGTGTTTGATATGGTAACATCTGGTTACTCCCACTTGGTGGGGGCATGACACTGAGTGGTGGTATTTGTAAAGGGGCTGGCATCACAGCTGAAGGCATCATGGCTCCATTGGTCTATTGGTGGACAGGATATGTAAGATAACCAGGAAGTGTAGGGAAAGCAATATTTGGTGTGGGAGTAGGAGCCAGTTGCTGACTAACTTTCATAGCTTCCTCAAAAGCCTGTGCTAAAGTTGTTACACTAGGGTGTGTCCTTCTGATAAACATGGAGGTCAGGGGATCTAAAGCTGAATAATAAATACTCCTAGTAGCCTCATCTGCTACAACGTAGGGAGCAACCAGTTTAGATAGCATCTTCTGGAATCTAGCGTTGAAGTTTGCAATGGGTTCTCCTTCGTACCTCTTGATGGTGGCAAATAGATGATAGTTCATTGAAGGATCTATAGGCACCTTGAACCTATCCTTGAAAGCTTTCTCTAAGGCATCCCATGAACGGACTGAACCCTAACCTAGACTGGTATACCAGTTATAGGCCTCTTCCCCTAAGGAGAATGGAAACAATCTGCATACCACATCCTCATACTCAATTCTAGCCCTACAACAAGCTTCCTTGAAGGTCCTGACATGATCATCAGCATCTTGATACGGATGGTAGCTAGGACAAATTTTATCTAGATTCTTAGGCAAAGCATGATATGCATTGAAGGCCAGCGGTGACTCTGCTGTGAAAAATGACATCACAACCGGTGGAGGTTGGATCTGGGGTACGACAGGCTGAGGCTAGGCCTGAGGTGTGATAGGTGGTCCTATGGGTATTTGAAAGCCAATAGGGGTTACAGGAGCACGCTCTGGTGAGGCTTCTGTTGCACTAGAATCAGGAGTGTGATGAATGTCCACAGTCCTAGGTCTAAATCCCTTGATAGGCAATTCTTCAAAGAGTCCACTAGATCTGGACCTGGTATTTGGCCTGAAAGCCAGGATTTCTCAAGTTTTTAAAGGCAAAATGGCGAGTTTATGGCCAAAATTCAAACCGCTGGGATGTTTAAGCAATGTATGCAGGAATCTATAGTTTCCTTTGTCAACTGCCCTCTTTCTAGCGCCAGTTTCTTGTTGGTGATGATGTTAGTCACAACCAAGCACACAAAATAAAAGTCACACAACAACCCTTGTTTATCCTGAAAGATACGATGAATTCCTGGAATTCATGATCCCAAGTCCCTGTCGATTAGTTCATAATCTACTAACGTTACTCTGTGGTTGATGTGTATTGATGTTTTCCATTTTGGGGCCTTACGTAGATCTATAGATTATGTTTCTGCAACAATGCTTGACAGGGAGGTTACTCTACACAGCATATATCTCCAAATGATGTGTCTAAGTTGATATTTGCATGAGTTCTACCCCTATTTGTGATTCTCTGCATGACATTTTCAATACTACATCCATTTAGCTCAAAATATGCTAATGATATTCGATTATCTACGGGATGTCAGCATATTTTTTTCTATTCTGCTTAATATTTATCATGATGTGTAGTTATGAAAGTGATTTCAATGAAACTAAAATAAGAAAAAAGGGGGGGGGGTAGAGAGTGAGATTCTTAAAGTTACTTGACTGAGATCATTGATCCACATACATGTTCCCATAAAGCAATGGAGAGAAGAAAACTAAAATCATACTTCACCAGGACAGTCCACAAATCCACATGATTTAGTACAAATCTTCAAGGGAAAAGTTGACCACAACATGCAATGAAATGAAAGCTCTTCTATAGAACACAGCATTCAGCAGTACATATCCAGAAATCAACTTGAAGACTACTTAAGGTTTACAATTAGGATATAGTCTGAAGCTTCATCTCCATACAATATGTTCATAAAATAGGTACATTTACAATGATCTGAGGAAAGGACCTTGATTATTTCAACAATCCAGTCCTCACTAGTCTCAGTAATCCGATCTTTTTTATGAAACTATTACAGGTTTGATTTTTTGTATATGATTGACCTCTTTCCCCCCTCTTTTCAAAATAAAATGGGTTCAATATATATGGCTTTGATTTCCCCCAAAATGGTTCCCAAAACCCTAGGAGATCAATGGTATGCATCTTGAAATGCAACATCAGATGGTGAGAAATGAATCCCGCCAAGAATTTGAGCAGCATATCCCGACAGGGCACCGCTCCTTCAATAATGTTTCCATCTGCAAACTCCCCCGCATTGAAAGTTTCATCTCCCTCTGGTGTGTTTGGCTTCTTGGGATCTGGCCTGCCGCCTGGGACATCATCGTCATTTAAAACCCTACCTTTGCATCCACCTGCGCGCCGTCACTGTGTCGGCAACTCTACATCTTCCCAGCTACTCCAACAATCTACAATAAATAAGCAGGAATAAGCATCATCATTTAGTAAATCAATAGGAAAAAATTAACATTTACATTAAATCAGGCTATAAGATGCACAAACACAGCAATCAGGCCCTGAAATTATGAAAATCGCGCATCAAAAATGCATATACAGCGTTAAAACCAGTCGAGTCAACCATCGTTGACCAAAAATATGCATCGGGCACCCAAAAAAGCTTCAAAAATTCCATCGCTTCGCTTTTCCCGCCCCTTTTCTGCTTAAATCCTTGTATCTTGACTTGTATATTTTGTTTGTATGTAAAAACATACAAGCGAAAAACATACAACAGTTTAACTCCTTTTCATAATCCTTCAGGTCCGCGGCCTGCACATTGCAAATGTATATATCAAACGTATGTTTAAATATACAAGCCCAAAATATACAATGAATTAACATTGCTTAATAACTTTTCGGTTCCGGCCCTTGTATAAATGCATTGTATGTTATGACCTGCCAAACATACAAACGTGAGATACATGCAACGGATTTAAACATTTATTTATTTCAACCTAAAACCACCTCAGGTCCATCTTGTATGTATGCATAAAGTCTACCAAATGTATACAAGGCAAAAAAGACATACAAATGATTTTGTATATGAACCCGACTACTCATGCGACCAAGTATAAAATGACCTTTGCATGTACAAACGACTTTGTATATGGAAAGTGATATACAAAGGTCTTTGTATACAAGTGAACTCGCATACAAAGGGCCTTGTATATGCAACCCGATATACAAAGAGACTTGTATGTGCAAACAACAAACCCTTCCCTTGTACATTTTACCAAAATTCTCATAACTTGCAAAATATGGCGAATTTTAACATGGTTCAAAAAGCAACCCTAGCTCATTTTTGACAAGGAATCCAACCATACTATGCACTAGTATTGAAATGCATGTTTTCTCCATTTTCAACAAAGTTTGCAATTTTTACTCACTTTTCCCTTTACCACCAAGCAAAACGACACACACAAGCAAAAAGCAAAAAGCCACAACAGGAGTCCTTATTTTGCTAAGGAGTAAAATGGGGCATGTTGTGAACATCACAACAAATATCACTTTGTTCAAGAATTGGTTGCAAATGGAGAGATTGAGCTGAAGAAGATAGACACTCAGGAGAATGTTGCAGATTCATTGACCAAGCCTGTGAGCACAGAGAAGTTTGTGTGGTACAGAGAGGCCATGGGTCTTGTTTCTAGTGTCTGATTATTTTTCATTTGATTTCCTATGGGTTGATTTACAATGTATAATGTCAAGTGGGAGAATGTTGGGATAAGGTGCCATTAACCTTGTAAATCCCAATATTGTATTTATTCCATTTATTATTTTTAATTTGTAATTACCCATAAGGGATGTACAAGTTTCACCGGCAATGGTAAAAATTATTTACCATCCACGATAATTACGTAGTTACTGCATGGTAAGTCCCGGAGTTACCGACAGTAGTTACAGGGTGTCATTTACTATGGTAAATGGTAATTGGTCAAATTGGGGTGCACATGTGGAGGAATAATCTATTTTTAGTGTTATGATGCACGTCATAGATGTTGTAAGAGGGTGTAAGAGATTCTATGACAACTATAAGTTGTCATAAGAATCTATGATACTAATAATAGCATATGACGCATCATAAGATGTTGTAAGTGGCTATTTTTGGCCAAGGGGTTCAAGCTTGCATGGGCACATTTTCCCAAGTGTACGATGCATGTATGACAGCATTTATGACCCTGTAAGAGCCTATTCTTGGCTATGGATGCCCAAGGTTGTACTGTTGACTCTTGACAAGTGTTATGGGCTTGTAAGAAGTCATTTAATGCCTTGAGGTTGTGTAAATTCTATATAAACCATACCATAGTAGATGAGATGGATATAACAGTTTACAGGTACCCAGGTTCTGCTGGAGTGAAGGTTGGAGGACAGAGGAAGTGAATGTATTTGTAATCTCCTTTTGTGAAGATAATACAACTTGGCCTCTTTTCTTGGAGTTTTTTACCTGAAAGGGTTTTCTCCACGTTAAACACTTGTGTTATGTGCTTCATTTGGCTTTTGGTATATTTTTGTATTGTGGGTTTATGTTTTATTACAATCTCCATTAATAACACATAGTTAAAGATTGCTAAAATTTATTCGAATCAAATTTCTATTGAAGTAGTGTTGCTTTCATTTCTAACAGCTTTTTGGCCAGACAACACCCAATATGAAACATGTAGAAGATAGACTTAAGTGAAACCACACGTTACACTAGAAAATGATCCATGCCTTGCAGACACCAACACTTGCTTAACTAAGTCCAAAATATCCTTCACAGCTTCAAACACTAAGGAATTACATCCGCACACTCCTCTCATTTGAAAATAGGATATCTTTAATCAAAAACATATGAAACTTGAAGCATAACGGCCACATCAACTTGAAAACCTTGTACAGTACTGGAAAAAATAAAGATCTTCATGAAAATTATTCCAGATGAGTCCACACGACTCATACAGCATCTCCAAATACTCTTTTGCCACCGCACATCAAAGAATTATGTCGCACAACTTCAATCATGATCTCTGAGAACAATCTATCATCTGAAATACACTGCAACATGTCATTTGAAAAAATGTGTTGCGAGCCACCAAGGACCTTGAAACTACAAGGAAGCATGTAATACATATCCATTCACATGTCCTCAAAATGGCAAGGGCAATCATTCATTTCCAGAGGAATGCGGAGCATTCCAACAGGCCTTTAACATTACTCCGCCAGAACACATGTCGGTACCACTCTATCATGCATAACTTTCAAAACCAAAGGACAAATTATCTAGAAACTTGGAATTATCACCTTCACTGCACCTTGAACATAGTTCTAAAACTACATGACCATATCTTCAAATGTGAAGGAATGTGGAGCATTCCATTGTCCTATACAAAACACCTTCACAAAGACAACACTATCTTCAACCAATCAACAACAAAACACTCTTCAGGTAATCCAATCATCATGGAACTTGGAACATACATGCTTCAGTCCATTAGTAGCATTAGCAATACATCAGATTATATTTGTGCTTCTAATTCCCATATTAATATGAACTATATATTCTCCCTTCTCTTGTTGGATGGGACATGGCATCCAACCGTGAACTATATCTTCTCTCTTTTCTTATTGGATGGGACATGACATCCAACCATGAACACCTTCACACCTCCATGATAGTGTTCACATCAATGACAATGTAGTGACAGTATTGACATCAATGACAACGTAGTGATAGTGTTAACATCAATGACAACATAGTGACAATGTTGACAGCAATGACAACCCTAGGAACCATATGTGTAACAATCTCCCCCTTTGGTATTGATGGCAACACAACTCTTCTTCTCTCCTCCTTTGACTTCAAGGACAAAGGGAAACCACTACCTGCTCATTAGAGATCACATGCCTGCACATTCTTTCTTATGGCATGACTTCTTTTAGCAAATAGACTCCCCCTATCATCAGCAACCATTACTTGCTCCCCTTGAGAGGTAGCCACCATCAGTCTAGGAACAAGATATAACATGAACTCCCCCTGGATAGATGTACCACTATGCATCTACCAAGAAGGAGAAGAAATTACCTCTAACCTCTTCTGGAGATCTTCAAAATTATCCTTTGCAAGATCCTTTGTGAAAATATTTGTCATCTGATCCTTTGTTGAAACATATTCCAACTTCACTTCCTTATCTACAACCTTCTCTCTCAAAAAGTGATACCTAATTACTATATGCTTGGTTCTAGAATGTAAAACTGGATTCTTGAAAATATTGATAGCACTTGTATTGTCACACATAGGCTCATCATACAATACCTTGATATCCTTCAAGGTTTTCTTCATCCACAACACTTGTGTATAACAATATGTTGCTGCAATGTACTCTACCTCTGCAGTAGATAAGGACATTAATTCTTTCTTCTTGCTGTACCATGAAACCAATCTACTTCCTAAAAAGAAACCACCACCACTTGTACTTTTTCTATCATCAACACAACCAACCTAGCCAACATCAGTGTAAGCACTCAAATCAAAGTCATTATCTCTTGCATACCATAGGCCATAGTCTAAAGTTCCTTTCAAGTATCTGAATATCCTATTCACTGCCTTCTCATGTGTTTTCTTGGGATTGGCTTGATATCTGGTGACCACACATACTGCATGTATAATATTAGGTCTGGAAGTAGTCAAGTACACTAGTCCTCCAGTCATAGATCTATAGACAGTCTGATCCACCTTTGAAGAGTCACCATCTTTGCTCAAGTGATATCCAAAGACCATGGGAGTACTCACTGGTTTTAAATCCTCAATACCAAACTTCTTCAACAACTCTTTGGCATACTTAACTTGAGAAATAAAGATACCACCATCTAGCTGAGTAATTTGAAGTCCAAGGAAGAAAGACATTTCACCAATCATAGACATCTCAAACTCTTTTTGCATTTCCTCTGCAAACCTCTTACATATATCACCATCTCCACCAAAGATGATGTCATCAACATATACTTCAACTATCAATATCATGTCTCCTTCTTCCTTGATGTACAGATTGCTATCTGTAGTACCTTTCTTGAAGCCCTATTGAAGTAAGTAATTGTCCAACTTAGCATACCAAGCTCTAGGTGCTTTCTTAAGACCATACAAAGCCTTCTTGAGTCTACACAGCATGTCCGGATCTTCTAATATCTAGAAACCATCTGGTTGTTCAATATAAACCTCTTCCTCTAGGTCACCATTCAAAAATGTTGACTTAACATCCATCTAATATACCTTGAAGTTCTTATGAGAAACAAAATAAAGGAACATTTTGATTACCTCCATCCTTGCTAGCAAAAGTCTTCTCAAAATCAATACCTTCAACTTGTTTGTATCCTTTGCATACCAGTCTTGCCTTGTTCCTTACAACTTCACCTTCTTCATTCAATTTGTTCTAGAACACCCATTTTGTTCTTATAACATTCTTATTTGTTGTTCTAGGAACCAATTCCCATGTCTAATTCTTCTCAATTTGATCCAATTCTTCTTCCATGGCTTTTATCCATCCATCATCTTGGTTGGCATCAGCAAAGTTTTTAGGTTCCACCTTTGATAAAAAGCACAAGTTTACTTGCTCATGTGTCTTAGCAAACCTTCTCCTTGTCTGTACACCTTCATCCTTATCTCCAATGATCTAATCTGCTGAGTGATTCTTCTGAACATACTTTGTTGGAGTCTTAGGCATCTTCTCTGGTTCTTGTTCCTTTTCTTCTTTCACTTCTTCTTCTTCTTCTACAATGCATGGAAAGATATCAGATTCAGAGTCCTCTGATTCATGTGAAATCTAATACAAGTCTTCATCTACTTTGACATTTGTGCTTTCAATCATCTTTCCCAACCACTTGTTGTAGTATTTATAAGCCTTTCTTCTGGTTGAGTAGCCAAGAAAGATTCCTTCATCACTTCTTGAATCAAACTTTCCTAGGTCTTCTTCATCTCTTCTAATATAGCATTTGTTGTCAAAGATACTGAAGTATCTAATATGGGAGATCCTCCATACCATAGTTCATAAGAGGTCTTAGTGTTATTGGCCCTTAGTTGCACTCTATTAATTAGATAGAAAGCAGTATGAATTGCATCCTTCCGGTACATATCAGGTAGATCTGCATCCTTCAACATTGCTCTAGACATATCTTGCACAATCTTATTCTTTCTTTCCATTACCCCATTTTGTTGAGGGGTTCTAGGAGCTGACATATGTCTCCTAATTACATTATCTTTACAAAACTTTTCAAATTTATTTGAAGTAAACTCACCTACTCTATCAAACCTCAAACATTTGATCTTGGCATCTATTTCATTCTCAACCATAGCTTTGAACACTTTAAATTTATCAAGGGCGTCTAATTTTTCTCTTAATAAAGTAACCAAGGTCATTCTAGAATAATCATCAATAAGAAACATGAAATACATTGCACCTTGTTGACTTTTTACTCTCGTAGGACCACATAGATTAGTGTGAATTAGCTCCAATGGCTTTAAAGAAGAATACTCCTTTCTTTTGAAGTTTGTCTTTGTCTTCTTTCCCATTTGACATTCCCTGCATACTACATTTGTAGGCTTAATTATCTTAGGCATATCTCTCACTGCATGAGTAGAACTGATCTTTACCATATTATCAAAATTATTGTGTCCCATTCTCTTATGTCACAGCTCACATTCACTGTATTGGGCTAACAAACATGTTCTTCCATTTACCTCCTTCAGATGATAGATGTCACCATATGTCTTGATACATTCTACAACTAGTTTTCCGACTTCCTGATTTCACAACCCTTGGCATGAAAAATGGGATTATATCCCTTGCTACACATCTAACTAACACTAAGAAGATTGTGTTTTAGTCCTTTGACATAGAGGACATCCTTAGTCCTATTCTTCCCATCAATAGTTATAGCACCTTTTCCACATATTTGTGTTGACTCATCACCACCAAACCTGATAGCACCACCATCCCACTTCTCAAGGCTAATAAACTTCTCCTTGTCACCAGTCATATGATTTGAACATCCACTATCAATTACCCAAGCCTTGGCTTCTTCTCTTGCATGAAAGGTAGTCCATACAACCATTGATCTTTCATTGTTTTGGTCTATTTGCAAGGCATCAGTCTTCTCAAATTTTCCAACATCATCCTTTTTTTCACCAACACTCAAGGCCATGAAAAGTGTTTCATCATTTGAATCATCATGATCCTCATCTTCTAAAGAAAAATTGCTCTCTATGGAATACAGACTTCTTTTGAACTTGTCTCTCTTGTAACTACATCTTGATTCCTTAAAGGACATTTAAAAGAAAAGTGACCAACCTTTCCAAAATTGAAACATTTGAAGGGTAACTTACCTTTGTATTTCCCAATGCCTTTCTTCAGTCTTCTCACAAAATTTGCTTCAACTTGATCAGAGCTTTCATCTTCATCAATAACTTCTCCCTTTGTCTTCACACTAGCTTTGAAAGCATCTTCTTTCTTCGGAGCATCACTGCCAAATTCTCTCATTTCAAAGGCAGTAAGGGAACCAAATAATTTGTCTATAGTGTAAGTATCCAAGTCTACATTCTCCTCAATGGCAGATACCTTATGACTGTAAGATTTGAGAAAAGATCTCAAAACCTTTTTCACAATCTCATCATATTTCACTTCTCCACCAAGACCTATGATGTCATTGACCACTTCAAGGATAACTTTAAGAACCCCCCCCCCAAGAGAAGGTGTAAAAACTTGGTGAATCATGTATACTTCCCAAGAAAAGTATTAATTTTATTGGCAACTTTTTTCATTTTTCAGGGAAAAAAATAATCTTAATTGGGGAATCTTTTGTAATCACTAGAAGTCTGTGGAAAATCTTGGTGAATTGTAATTTTTTTAAAACAAATAAAATATTTTCATTGGTGATTAAAACCTATTTTCAAACCTAAAAAAATATTTTCATTGGCGAATTAAACCTATTTTCAAATCAATAAAAAAATTCATTGGCGAATTAAATATAGTTTCAAGCCAATAAAAAATTCATTGGCAAAATAAACTATTATGCCAATAAAAAATCATATCGTGGGTGGAGAAAATATCAAATGCTACATATTGTTCTATTCTGAGACAAATTTTCCACACATCCAAATTCCTTCATAAAGTGTCTGGAATGGGGACAAGTGTCAACATATTTATTATGTCTGAAGCAAGATGTCAACACAAATTAATATAATTGATGACTATTTGATGAATTTTGATGGATGGCTATAGTTGCATTTCAATTTTTTTATTCACATGCCATTAAGACTGCCTGCTATCCCTTTGGCTTCAACAATGTTTAGATCTACGACAGTGGGTTAGCGGGGAAAGGTCCAGATCCATCAACTTACATGCTATTTAACCTCCTTAGTCATCTACCTAGCAGCTTAACTTTTTTATCATCGAATGGTTGAGATTAAAACATCTTACCGCATATTTTCCCATGTTCTTTATAATTCCTTTAAGTAGCTCACTATTTAAAACCCAATGCAACTCCTTCAAAATATTTGACAAAATATTTCATGTCATCTAAAGTCTCTTCAATAGTCCAAATGAAGACACACGTCATCTCCCCGCTATCCCTCTAAGAGATGAAAGCTTTTGGTGGGCCCCCCGCGGGATAGTGGGGAATGGCCCAGATTGACTCTAATCTTTAGATCACCACTGTTGATTTTCAATACTTTGATGTTCAACAAGTATAGTGGATGATGGGTCCAACCTTGACAGGCAACAGGTGTCACTAGCTCACTATCCCTATGGATTTCTTAGAACATTATTTTATTCAAGCAGGCTGGCGGGAAGCAGTCAGGATTCAATCTGCGAGATCTAGTAGCTCCCATTAATGTTCAAATATGCACATGTGAATTGTTAGTGACTTAAAAGAGGACATCCCTAGGTTGATGGGACAAAGGGACATAAAAACTTTAGGGGCAAGACTTAAGATAAAAGATGAAATATTTAACCCCTTAAACATTTTTATGCATAATGTTCCCAACCAAGAAGTGATCAATGAGACAAGGCAAAGGGGTCAATAATACTGACAGGTTCGATGGCTTAAGTGTGAACTTGGATGACCGGGAACTGGCGGTAACAAGTCAACTTAAAATTATAACGCAAAAGGCTAAAAGGTTCTAGGTTTATGTATGAAATGAAGATAAACCCTAAACCCTAACCACTGGATCAAATGTTCTATTGTAGGAGTATATTTCATTTTCTAACCCAGTTATGGATAAGGTACTGATCAAAATAATTCATAAACTATGAAAAATGATGCAGAATCACATATCAAATCAAAAACCAAAATTCTACTTTACTGCAAATTTTATGTTTTATGCACAAATTGTTGTTATATGGAGCCTAATCAGACTCGGAGGTTAAATTTTCCCCATTTTATCGGCATGATTTCCCCCCAAATTATGTAACGGGGGAGTGCAGGGGGGCAGAGCCCCTCCTGCGGGGCTCGGGGGGCAACGCCCCCATCGGGGGCTGCTGGGGGCAGCAAGAAGCAAAAATTGCTTATTATTTTATAAAGGCATCGGGAGTTATTTTTTCTATTGGCTGACATAAAAAAAACCCTATTTTTGTAACCAACATAAGGCTTGATAAAAGTGGCTAAAGGTTAGGGTTTCCATTGATATTATATTGTAGCATTTTGCAATGGTATTGAGTTGCAAGGATTGTTGGTTGTAATTGGTTTTATTTACTGGATAATAATATTGGACTCTCTGTTGGTGGATGTAGCCCAAGTTTGGGTGAACCACGCTAAAACTTGTCTCTCACTGTTATTATTTCTGTGTATTTTCATTCCTTTGTTTAATCTTTATTTGCATTTAATTGATATCTTCTGTCAGCTAACTGTAACAAGTGGTATCAAAGCGGGTTGTGTTTAATTATCATCTACAAGAAATTCTTACGATTGAGTGGGAGCAATGGCAGATGAGGGTAAATTGAAGGTAGATAAATTCAATGGGCAGAACTATCAATTATGGAAGATACAGATGGAGGATTATCTCTATCAAAAGGATTTATGGAGGCTGTTGGAAGGAATAGCCAAGAAATCAGTAACAATGACTGATGAGGATTGGAATCTTCTAGATAGAAAGGCACCGAGAACCATTCGGTTGTGTCTGGCACCTTTTGTGGCATTCAATATAATAGAAGTGATGACAAGTGAACCGATGAAATCTTTGGCTAAATTGTATGAAAAACCCCCAGCCTCAAATAAGGTATTTCTCATAAAGCATTTGTTTAATCTGAAAATAATTGAAGGTGGATCTGTGACAGATCATTTAGATGAGTTTAATACGATTACCAATTAGTTAACTTCTGTAGAAGTGAAATTTGATGAAGAGGTAAGGGCTCTCTTGGTTTTATGTTCATTTCCATAAAGCTAGAATAGCTTGGTAATGCTTGTAACTCTGTCTCTGGTTCAAATACTTTGAAATTTGATGATGTTGGTTGTGTTATCCTTAGCGAGGTAATGCGACAGAAAAGCTCAGGAGGGTCCACATCAGGTAGTGTTTTGAATGCAGAAAGTAGGGGTAGATCAAAGGAGAGAGGAAAAAATTTTGGAGGTCATGGGAAGTCAAGAGGAAAATCAAAGGACAAGAGGTCCCAATCTAGAGGATAGAAGGATTGTTGGTACTATGGGAAACCAGGTCATTTGAAGAAAGATTATTGGTCTTGGAAGAATAAAGAAGGAGACAAACAAGAAGGCAATAAGGAGGCAAATGTGGTAAGTAATAAACTTGAAGATGATGCTTTGATTCTTTCCCTAGATAATGCTAATGATTCATGGGTTTTAGATTCAAGGGCCTCATTTCATGCTACGCCCCATAAAAGTTATTTTCTTGATTATGTCCAAGGGGATTTTGGGCTGATTTATTTGGAAGATAACGAACCCTATAAAATTGTTGGAAAGGGAAGAATCAAGATTAATTTGTAGAATGGTAATCATTGGCTACTACAAGAGGTAAGACATGTTCCAAAGCTGCGTAGGAATTTAATTTCAGTAGGGCAACTAGCTGATGAAAGTTACATTATTACATTTATTGATAAAAATTAGAAGAGGTGCCTTAATAGTAGCAAAAGGTGTGAAAGTAGGCACCTTATATCTTTGTACAAGTCATATTATTCCTTCTACTTTAGTTGTTGTAAATAAAAAACAAACAAGTTCAGGAACAGTTGTTGTAGGTTCGCAAGAAGAGACTGAAATAGTTGCTGCAGGTTCTGAGACAACACTGTGGCATAACAAACTTGGGCATATGAGTGAAAAAGGTATGAAGGTACTTCATTCTAAGAAATTTTTACCAGGTCTAAAATGTATTAATATGGATTTCTATGAAAGTTGTGTGTATGACAAACAAAAGAGAGTCAGTTTCTCAATAATGGGAAGCAAAAGAAAGATGAAAAGTTAGAGCTTGTGCATGCAGATGTATGGGGACCAGCTCAGATATCTTCTCTTGGTGGCTCTCAGTATTATGTTACATTCATAGATGATGCAACTAGGAAGGTTTAGATTTATTTCCTTAGGCAGAAATCTGATGAATTTGAAACATTTAAGAAATGAGAAGCTTGGTTGAGAATGAGACGGGTAAAAGATTAAAATGTCTCAGATCTGATAATGGTGGTGAGTATTGCAGAAAAACATTTGAGGATTATTGTTCCTTTAATCGAATTTGTAGGCAAAAAATGGTTCCAAGGACTCCACAAGAAAATAGAGTGGCTGAGTGCATGATTAGGACAATAATAGAGCATGCAAGGATCATGATATTGCATGTTGGGCTACCTTTAAACATGTGGGCAAAGGCTGTCAACACTGCTATATATTTAATTAACAAAGGTCCTTCAGTTCTTTTGGGCTATGGTATTCTAGAGGAAGCATGGAAAGGTAAGAAGGTGAGTTATTCTTTTCTCAAAACCTTCAGATGTGAAGCATTTGCACATGTAGATTCTAAAAATAGAACCAAGCTAGATGTAAAATCAAAAAAGTGTATCTTCATTGGATATGGCATTGATGAATTTGGTTATAGGCTTTAGGATGATGAAAATCTAAAAATTGTGAGAAGCAAGGATGTTGTATTCAATAAGAAGGTGATGTATAAAGATTAGTTGCAGTAGCATGAGAAGAAAGAAAAGGATTATGTGGTGCTAGATGATACTCCAGATAGTGATGTTCCAGTGGTTCCTCATGCTCCACAACAGCAACAAAAAATACCACAAACTCCAGTGAATCTTAGATGGTCAACAAGGCTAAGTAGACCTCCTAAAAGGTTTTCTCCCTCTTTGTATTATATTTTGTTAATAGATGATGGTGAACCAGAAGGGTATGATGAAGCTATGCAGGTGGATACAAAGGTTTAGTGGGAGCTTGCAATGAAAGAAGAAATGGACTCCTTGCTGAAAAATCAAACTTGGAAATTATGTAAGTTGCCTACAGGTAAAACAGATTTACAAAAAAAATGGGTTTATAGACTAAAAGAGGAAGATGGACGTAAGAAAATATTTAAATCCAGGTTAGTTGTAAAAGGATTTGCATAGAAAAAAGGTATTGATTTTTATGAGATTTTTTCTCCAGTTGTTAAGATGACTTCTATTCGTATTGTGGCTACTGAAGATTTGCATTTGGAACAACTAGATGTGAAAATAGCCTTTCTCCATGGTGATTTGGAGAAAGAGATATATATGGAACAGCTGCAAGGACTTGAGGTCACAGGTAAGGAGAAATTGGTTTGCAGATTGAAGAAGAGTTTGTATGGCTTGAAACAAGCACCTCAGAAATGGTATTTGAAATTTGATAGTTTTATGGGTAAGCAAGGCTATAGCCGGTGTAATTCTAACCATTGTGTTTATTTTAAGAGGTTGGATAATGACAACTACATTATTTTATGTTTATATGTTGATGACATGCTTGTAGCAGGGTCTAACATGGATCACATAAGAGAGTTAAAACAGCAGTTAGCACAGTTATTTGCTATGAAGGATTTGGTGGCAGCAAAACAAATCCTTGGTATAAAAATTTGCAGAGATAGGAAGAACAAAAAATTGAATCTATCTCAAGTTGATTATGTTGAAAAGGTGTTGCAGAGATTCCATATGGAGAATGCAAAAGTTGTCAGCACACCTTTACCTAGTCATTTGAAATTGACTAAGGAGATGTGTCCTAAGACACAAGAGGAGGAAGAAAAAATGTCCAAGGTACCATATGCTTCATCTATAGGAAGTTTAATGTATGCCATGGTATGCATGAGACCAGATATTTCACATGTTGTAGGATTCATAAGCAGGTATATGATTCATCCTGGATTGGAGTATTGGAATGTGGTAAAATGGATTCTCAGATATTTGAGAGGTACATCCAATAAACACTTATGTTTTGGGGGCTCTAATACCGATTTAGTAGGTTATGTAGACTCAGATTTGGCAGGGGATATTGATACTTGGCAAAGTACTACAAGTTATGTCTTTACTGTAGGTGGGATAGTAGTGAGTTGGATCTCACAGTTGCAAAAGGTGGTTTCTTTATCCACCACGGAGGCAGAGTATGTAGCTGCAACAGAGGCCAGCAAGGAGATGATATGGCTGCAATCTTTCATGGAAGAATTGGGCAAACAACAGGCTAACAGTTCTTTGTATACAGATAGTCCAAGTGTCATACATCTTGCAAAGAATTTTGCCTTGCATTCAAAGACCAAACACATACAGCTAAGGTATCATTTCATTCAATCGATGTAAGATGATGGATAGTTAAGGCTAGAAAAGATACATATAGATGAAAATCCAGTGGATATGTTTATGAAAGCAGTGACAAGGGAGAAGTTGAGCTCCTCTTCAGCTTCGGTTGGTCTTCAAGACTAAAAACAATAAAATTAAAATAGTAGAGTCCAAGGTGCTTATTTCTAGTGGGAGCTACAAGGTCAGCGGTGTTATGATCAATCTCCAAGTGGGAGATGATATGGTGTGTAGTCTGATCAATCTCCAAGTGGGAGATTGTTGTTATATGGAGCCTAATCAGACTCAAAGGTTAAATTTTCCCCACTTTTATCAGGGCAGTTTCCCCCCAAATTATTTAACGGGGGAGTGCAAGGGGGCAAAGCCCCTCCTATGGGGCCCGAGGGGCAACACTCCCAGCGAGGGCTACTGGGGATAGTGCCCCTGAAGAAAAAATTGCCTATTATTTTATAAAGGCGTCGAGAGTTATTTTTTCTATTGGCTGACATTAAAAAACCCTATTTTTGTAACTGACATAAGGCTTGATAAAAGAGGCTAAGGGTTAGGGTTTCCGTTGATATTGTATTGTACCATTTTACAGCGGTATTGAGTTGCAAGGATTACTGGTTGTAATCGGTTTGATTTACTGGATAATAATATTGGACTCTCTGTTGGTGGGTGTAGCCTGAGTTTGGGTGAACCACATTAAAACTTGTCTCTCGCTGTTATTATTTCTATGTATTTTCATTCCTCTGTTTAATCTTTATTTTCAATTAATTGATATCTTTTGTCGGCTAACCCTAACACAAATCAATGCTAGCAAAGAAATATTAAGCATCGAGTTGAATGATGAATCACTGAGTACATGTAAAACTTATCAGTATGACACAATTAAAATATGAAATAATTAATAATATGCTAATGTATTCAATCTGATCATTCACAATTTTGAGGAATACAATATAAAATATCATCAACTATAGTTTTGGAATAAGATTCATGAAATGCAGTATAAATACCTAAAAACTACTAATTCACTTTCATTTGCCAAATCGAGTCAAGGTCCTCAAACTGATGTTCAGATAAATTAAGAGTCATCTTGATTCTGAGTCTGTTCTTCATTTTCTTCATCTTAAATATGGCCCTATGATTAGAATGAAGGTGTCATGGCAATTGGCGAAATGTGTCCTCAAATGTAATTATTTTTTAATGTTATTAGTGAAATGGGCCCTCATAATCAACTAGTTGTAAATTTTAATTGGTGAAATGGGTCCTCATGCACAGTGTGTTAATGTTATAGTGGTGGGAGGATCTTTCTCCATTTAAATACAAATTAAATGAATTGTGAAAAGGGTCAACCTTCCAATGAAAAGACACCTTGAAGATGTATATATACATGGCGATCTTCCATTTCATCACCCATTACATTCAAGAGAAATTCGCATTCAAGCACGAGTTCGATTATCTTCAGCAGATTATCATTTTGCTTCAAATCGATTATTTTTCAAGGAGAAATCATATCAGTTGTATTTTCGCACCTAGGAGAGGTGCCTTCACTCATTCAGTGAATCAGCCTTATGTTTGGCCAAGTTGTAAAGAAGATTTTATGCCTTGTTTAATATAATATAAGTGATATATTGGTTGGGTTTTTCTCCCTCTAGAAGGAGGGTTTTCCCAGGGTATTTGTTGTGTTCAAGTGTTCATTATTGTTGTATTTCTTCTTATTTCACTTTTGATCCTAAAATTAACACAGTGACCATTTAATGGCAATGACGAAACGTGTCCTGATACACAATGATGTTTTAATGATATTGGCGAATGTATAGGTGATTTAATACTTGCTTCAGAGATTCTAGGCAAAAATATTATTCGATTCATTTGAAATGGATAGTTTGTTATGGTGAAAATATTACTTAATTAATTCTCATTAAATAAATCGATGGCGAATGGATATGCACCAATAATACATAAAATCTGGGTAATTTGGCAACCTTGTTGGATGTGCTTTATTCACCAATTCTGACTTGGCTAATCTACAATATTCACCAATTGGTGAATATTCACCACTAAAAAAATCTCTGGACCACTTTATTCACTCGAAGCATATATTCAGCAATGTCTTCATCCTCTGACATTTTTAGGTTCTCAAATCTGCTCTTGAAGATCTGCATCTTGGCTTGCTTTAATTTCTTATCTCCTTCATAAATGGTTTCAAGTTTATCCCAAACTTCTTGAGTAGAACTGCAACTCATTACCTTTGAAAGTTCTAAATCAACTAACCCACTCATAATAGAAAACTTTGCCTTAGCATTGTTATCATACAACTTGACTTCATCTGCATCTAGGTATTTTGTTGGATCCATTTTGTGCCATCCTGGACCTTCCTTGAGCGGTTAAGCTTCCTTCAGAGAAACTTTCTAATACCAATTGTTGAACACACCAAGATACTAAGAGGGGGGTGGATCAATATCAAAACAATCTTCAACTTTAGCAACTTCAACTTATCCGGAGCAGATTAAAACTTAAGCATCACAATATTAACATGAACATGAAAGATTAACACAATGCACATCAACACACAACACCAGATATATGTGGAAAGCCCTAGAAAGGAAAAACCACAGTGAGAATTAACTCACAATATATGAAGCTCAAATAACAACTTTGTTTTAGGACTACAACCCAAGGAAGCTACTACTCCTGCAGACTTTATTTTAGGGCTACAACCCAAGGAAGCAACTACTCCTTGAAAATTTTGCTTTAGGGTCACTCCCAAGGAAGCTACTACTCCCTGAATACTTTGTTTTAGGGTCACTCCGAAGGAAGCTACTACTCCCTAAATTGAGAGCACACTTTGGAATAGATTATAGTATGACAGTCTTTCTACTGTCTAAAAACTGACATTGAAATTCACACCTTTGATGATTGCAATACTACATCTTCACACTTCCTTCTGATGATCAGATCAATTAAGCACACTCTACACTTGATCATTGTCAGAGGAATGTCTTCAAGATGAATTTGAATGGCATCTACAACTTTTGTTCTTTCTCCTTCAGTCACATATCAAAATGTATTCATTCTACTCCTTATCTTACATGCGAGCCTTATCAATCACTTTGCGATCACACTCTCCTAACTTAATTTGATTCACTATTTATACATGATATTACATTGATTACATTGCTTTTCAGCTAGATACAATATTAAAAATACATTTACAAGTCGGCCAGACAACACACAATATGAAACATGTAGAAGATAGGTCTGAAGTGAACCCACACATTACACCAGTAGAATATACATGCCTTGTGGACACCAACACTTGCTTAAACAAGTTCAAAACATCCTACATGCTTCAAGTACCAAGGAATTACATCTGCACACTCCACTCATTTGAAAATAGGATAGATTTAACCAAAAATATGTGAACCTTGAAGCATAACAGCCACATCAACTTGAAAACATTGTGCGGTACTAAAAACAAGAAAGATCTTCATGAAAATTCTTCTAGATGAGTCCACATGACTCATACAGCATCTCCAAACACTCCTTTTCCATCACACATCAAATAATTGTGTCGCACAACTTCAATTATGAACTCGGAGAACAATCTGTCATCTAGAACACACTACAACATGCTGTCATTTGAAAAACTGAGCTGCAAACCACTAAGGACCTTGAAACTGCAAGGAAGAATGTAATACACATCCATACACATGTCCTCAAAACCACAAGGGCAATCATTCATTTATAGAGGAATGAAGAGCAGTCCAACATGCCTTCAACACTAGCTTACTCTGCCAGAACACATGTCGATACTCTATCATGCATAAATTTCATAGCAGAAGGACAAATGATCTGAAAACTTGGAATTATCACCTTCACTACACCTTGAACACAATTCTAGAACCACATGGCCATATCTACAAATGCGAAGGAATGCGGAGCATTTCATTGTCCTATACAGAACATCTTCACAGAGACAACACTGTCTTCAACCAATCAACAGCAAAACACTCTTCTGGTAATCCAATCATCATGGAACTTGAAACACACATACTTCAAGCCATCAGTAGCTTCAGCAATACATTTGATCATCTTCATGCTTCTAATTCCCATATTAATATGAACTAAATATTCTCCCTTCTCTTGTTGGATGGGACATGACATCCAACCATGAACTATATCTGTTAAGGGAAAATTGGATCTAAATGAATAATCAATATAATAAATATCAATGATACCCAAAATTTAATCAAATAATGAACAAAAGAGATTCAATCAAACAATGAACAATATAAAGAAAACCTCCTTTAATTCTCAACTTCCATTGATTACATATCACAAATGATCTTGTCTATGAATATGGCCCTCAGAAGGTGCACTTCCTTGCTATGATTCCGAGATGTCAAATGGGAACAGCTATGATAGTTTCACCATGAAGATGAGCTTCACAAAAATGATAGTGGTGTGTAGTAACAAGTTTGATTGCAAACAATGAAGGAATTAGTGCCAAAGGCGTACTATAATTCCTGCATAGCAAGTTTACTTAAAGCTTGGATGATTGAAATGGAGGAATAGGGTTGTACTTATAGACTTGTGAGAGAGAAGATCAATGGTATAGAAAGAATGAGAAGATCAACAGTTGAGAACGGTTGAGGAATGTGCGCCAATAGGAAAAAGACATGTGTCTTGCTCTATTTTGCATGAGAGGAATTAATAAAATAGAAGAATGAGTTAACTAAAGAGATAAATCAATTAAAATAATAGATCAATCAGTTAAGAGAATAGAACTAGAAGATGGAAATCGCATGAGGATGAGAAGATATTTTAGCTCAATTAAATATTTGGAATATTCAATTGCATGTGTACAAGGATTGAATTACATTTAGAGATAACTCAATTTAGAAGAAATGGACAACTTAAATAAATATTTGATTTATTTAAATTTAGAGAAGATATTATTGGAAGAAACAATTAAATAATTGGTATTATTTAATTTAAAATGGACTTTGAAGAACTAATTAAATAATTGACATTATTTACTTTGTTGGAGGAATTAGAAGAATTTAAGAATTTAATTAAATAAATTGATTTTATTTAATTGTTGGAAGAATATAAATCAAATAAATAAATTTGTTTGTTTATTTATTGATAGAGGAATTAGACTTAAATAAATATTAAGAATATTTATTTGGACATAGTCATGTCATTTTTAGGTGTATACATTTTGCCCCTCTTTGATGCAATGTGTTTTATCACGTTGTTTCAAAGAATAAATTTTCTGATAATGATACATGCCCCAGTTTGCCCCTAGTATAGGTTTAATGATGGTAGGATGCCCCCTCGAGAGATTGGATGGGAAGAAGGTAGAAGGTGTGAGATGGACAATCTCACGATGAAGAAGGATGAAGAAAGAGCTGAATGATATGCTATAATGAATAATCAATATAGTATATCAATAATACCCAAAACTTAATGAAATAATAAACAAAAGAGATCAATCAAACAATGAACAATACAAAGAAAACCTCCTTTAATTCTCAGCTTCCACTGATCGCCTATCACAAATGATCTTGTCTATGAATATGGCCCTCAGAAGGTGCACTTCCTTGCTATGATTCCAAGATGTTCAAATGGGAATGGCTATGATTGTTTTGCCATGAAGATGAGCTTCACAACAATGATAGTAGTGCATAGTAATGAGTGTGATCACAAGCAATGAAGGAATTGGTGCCAAAGGCACACTGTAATTCTTACAGAGTAAGTTTACTTAAAGCCTAGATGAATGAAATGGAAGAATAGGGTTCAATTTATAGAGTTGGGAGAAAGAAAGATCAACGGTATAGAAAGAATGAGAAGATAAACGGTTGAGAATAGTTGAGGAACGTGTGCGAATAAGAAGAAGACATGTGTCTTTCTATATTTTGCAGTAAAGGAATTAATAAAATAGGAGAATAAGTTAACTAAAGAGATTAATCAATTAAAAGAATAAATTAATTAGTTAAGAGAATAGAACTAGAGAATGGAAATTACATGAGGATGAGAAGATATTTTAGCTCAATTAAATATTTAGAATATTCAATTGCATATGCACAAGGATTGAATTATATTTAGAGATAACTCAATTTAGAAGAAATAAACAACTTAAATAAATATTTGATTTATTTAAATTTAGAGAAGATATTATTGGAAGAAACAATTAAATATTGGTATTATTTAATTGAGAATGATTTTGGAAGAATAAATAAAATATTTTATTATATTTTATTTTTAGAGATTTGAGAGGATTTAAATAAATTTGATTTGATTTATTCAAATTTGGAAGAATGATTTTGACTTAATTAAATAATTAAAAATTATTTAATTGTTTGGAAGAATTTAATTAAATAAAGGATTTTATTTAATTTTGACTTTAGAAGAGGTAATTAAATATTTTGATATTTAATTAATTTAGAAGAATATGAATCGAATAAATAAATTTGTTTATTTATTTATTGATAGAAGAATTAGAATGAAACAAATATTAGAAATATTTATTTAGACAAGGTCGTGTCATTCTTAGGTGTATACATTTTGCCCCTTTGATGCAATGCAGTTTACGACGTTGCTTCAAAGAAATCGATTGTTGAATAATGATACATGCCCCAATTTGCCCCTGGTATAGGTTTAACGATGGTAGGATGCTGCCCCCTCGGGAGATTGGATGGGAAAAAGGAAGAAGGCGTGAGACGAACAATCTCACGATGAAGAAGGAGAAACAGGTTGGTGAAGAAATTGGTTGAAGAAAGGGCCAAATGATATGCGATGCAAGATAAAATGATGACACACACAAGAAAGTAAGAAAGTATGCATAAATGATACAAGAACAAACAAGGCATTGCCCCTATCCAGCTATAAACCAATGATATACTAACAACGATACACGACAGTGTTGTCATGGCAGGGAACGATATATCCCTAGACCAACACGGCAGACGTGTTGTCATGGTGAGGAATGATAGATCCCTAGAGCAAACACGAAGGATAATGTTTAATTTCAGAAAATGAAGAATGTCATGTAAGACACATGTGTTGGTCTGATTTCGACAATGCAACATCCTGTATAAGACAATTGATTAATTATAACTGATTGAGTTGGTTTACAACCAGACAAGGATCAAGACCACTGATTGTGATTGGATCATTTGACAAGATTGACTTGACTTGATTGGTATGGATTAAGGATGGACCTACACTTGGATCACTAGTCAGACTAACAACTAGAACTGTTGACGAGAGATACAATGATAGATGGAAAGTTGATTTGATAGAAGAATGACTTGACAGAAGGAATCACAAGTTTTTATTTGATACTCTACGGTTTCGATCTTTTATTGTATGGGATATGGTATGGATGCTTTGAGGATGCGAATGGATGTGAGTGGATGTGAATGGGTGTTGCTTTTGACATCTTGATGGTGCAAGTATTTTGAAGTGCTTATTTCATCATTGGGCATTTTTTTTTTGGTTATTTTTCTGAATGTTGTAAGTTAATACAAGCATCTAGGTATAATTAAACTGAGATGACCTAAGTATTTCTTGCGTATCAACAGACAAGGATTGTTCCTATTCATGTTAGACCTTTGATTTCCCGATGATCTTTTGTTGATCATGTCTTGAGACAAGGCTTCACATTATTAAAGTTTAATCCACAAACGGTAGACAAAGAAAATGATTATGCCCCCATCATAGCATCTCTAGTTTTTGACATCCTTGAGTAGTATAGGGAGACATAATAACAAAAATCAAGACGTTGTAACCTAACATGATCACAACCACAAAACATTCTTGCATTTAGATGTGTTTTTCTTGCCATAATTTAGATAGAATCATTTAGAGAGCTTTAGGTTCTCGGTTGCTTTGCCTTTGGATAGGTTGATGCCTTTTGTCAAGATTTTTGCTTTGGGAGCAGGCTTTGCTTGTGCTTGCATGCATGCCTGGTAAAAATGGATCCTAAGGGACTATCCTAGTGCCTCAGAGGCGCTTTACTAAAATGGTCTTGCCTACGTGACGACGCAGAGGCGACATAGTTCGGGGTTGACCCTAATGGAGCTAGGATATGGATCGGATGAGACACGATATGAAATAGATATGAATCAGATATGGAACAGATATGGATCAGATATGGATCAGATATAGAACAGATATGGAATAGATATGGATCAAATATGGAACAGATATGGATCGGATGATACTGATGACAAGGAAAAACCACAGATAGCTAGATGTATGGGTGATAAAGAATGGAATAGGTAGGTATGAGGATGGGTAATAGTAGACATGAATGTGTAGATAGAAGAAACTAAAGATGTGATCTCCAAGGACTATGTCGCATAGGAATAACGTGCCCCATTGTAGGTAGAATGCTTAGGATTTTTCATGGCAAAGCTTACGACGATAGGAGGATGAGAGGATAACGAAGGATTTGCATGGTTTGGAGGGATAAGGTATGTCAAGAGACATCAAAAACATTTATCAACATTGTGCCCCCAATCTTTATCAAGATCAAGCAAATAGAGGAATGGAAGATTTAAGATAGATAGACTGGACAGTATAGGTAGGTAATATCTAGAAGGATAGGATAGGAAATGGTATGGAAGGAAACTGATAGGAGAAAGTGATATGTTGATGAGACAAGGTTCCCCGAAGTGTAGGTGACATAGAAGATCAACTTACACACGACACCTGTTTGCCAGGTTTTCATCATGGTACTTATCCAAGGCGCCTGTTTGTCAGATTTTTACCGTTGGACGAAGGGATTTTTTTTTTTTGAAATATTTGGATAGGAGAACGTGGGTATGGAAGCGAGGGCCTCAATTGCCAGGTTCCATGAAAGGTGACAGTTCTGCTAGAAAGATGTCGCTGCATGGACCATGTTGGGGGTTCTCATAGATGTTTGGTAGGAGACCGCATGACAGTGAGATGGAGAATGGTAGATAACGGTTTATGGAAGGGTGTGATAGTGGATGAAGATGCAGAATGTGGAGGGAAGGCTTTATGCAAAAGCATGGACCACAAGAGTAGGATGGAGAAGATATGTAGGGTAATAGTGGAAGGAAGGGGAGATGGAGGTATATGAAAATATTTGTGGGATGGAAGGGAATCATGACCAATGGTTTCACATACTGTGATAAACATTGAAGTTGGTCATGGGAAAGTAGTGTAGAAAGCAAAAGAGAATTTTGCTTGTGGATGAATGGCTTAGGCATGTAGGGATCCACGTAGACTAAGTATGTTTCTGAGCTTTGCTTGTCATTTGGGATGGAGGAATTTGAGACTTTTGGATGGAATGGGAGAGAGTGGATGGTTGAGATTCTCGAGAGGTGGATTCCTCATTTGACTTGATAGCTTTTTGCTTAGGTACTCAAGCCATTTTTCTTTTAGATAGTACCTGTGAAGGTATGGGCTTGGGTGTATGCAGTTTTTGTGCAACTTCGGAGGTAATCATTTGTTGGATGCGGACCCACACCTTTTTCAGTTTGGCATATAGGTGTGTGGGTGTATGCATATCTTGAGAAGGACACTTCTTTGATTCTTGGCTTTTGTATCCTAGGTCATGAGTAATCTTCAGATTTTTGGCTTGATAGGTAGAGGCATCCAGATTTTTATGGTTGAATTCTCTTGAGATGGTGGAAGTGGAGTTTGAGGAAGTTCTTTGTATAGACAACATGTGCATCTGTTGGTCATGATTGGGATTGTTATAAGATTCATAGATGGGTGAATAAGGTGTTGGAAGAAGTGGTGGTAAAATTTATGGAGGGATATTAGTAGTTGAAGTAGTGGAGGTAGATTGGATGGTGGAAGGTGTATGGTCACATGCTTTTGACAATTGTATGACAATGGAGGTGGAATGGTGACATATGTTTTGGGGATATAAAAGGATTTATGATGGAAAGTGGTGGATTTAGGAGGAGTGGAGGAAGTACCAGCATCTTGAGTTTGTTCACCTTAGGGTATGTATCCAAGGCCATATGAATGAGGAGGAATATTGACATGGACGAGCTCCAAAATACCTTATTCGTGGAGGCCTGAGCCTTTACCTTGATAGTTCATATGTTGAAGTATGCAGTGGACAACGAGATTATGTATAGGTGGAACACTAGACATAAGTTCCTTATTAGATGGAGAAGATGAGATAGAGGATAATGGTTGCTGGTGTTCTAAGGAGGAACACTCATGAATGAAGGCGGTAAGACCAAGGATATATGGTGGGGGATTTGCAGCATGGTCAATAATGGACGGCGGAGGATTATTACCGGTTTGATCTTTTATGCTTTCTTGGGAGGCAAGTGTCTCACCACGGGAAGTGGAAGTTGTTAGATCTTGGATAGGAGATGGGGTTATAAGCTCAGGACCATGGAATGCATAAAGTGGACTAAGAGGATCATCATGGTCTGCTTGATCATAGATAGGCTCTTCATCATAGATGGGATCTTGATCATAGATAGGATTTAGTGTGATGGGATTAATGTTCTCTTGTATAGGTTCTTCAGCAACGATAATATCTTGATCGTAGAAAAGATATAGGTTATGGAGGGGCTAAAATTAGATCTCTGGCTCATGTATAGGATCAAGTTGCTCATGGATAGATTCTTCATCAAAGGTAGTATCTTGATCATGGAAAAGATATAGGTTATGCATGGTTGGAAATTGGATCTCTTGCTCATGTATAGGTATAGGATCATCGAAAAGATAAAGGTTATGCATGGGTCAAATGGGGGTACTTTGATCTTGATTTAGATAAAGGTTGAATGTTTCCATATGTTCTAAAGTGTGCTCTTGACATAACTCTTGGGTTGTTTGAATGGAAGTGGAGGTAGAGGTCTCTTGGATAGGACTTTGGTCAATAACATGAAGGTGCGACGAACCTTGACTCTGGTGCATGGTAGGAGGTTCCTCAATATGCTCAAGGGGTTGCAGGTGACATGATGAGGTTAGAGTAATGGACATGCTTAAAGGTTCTTTGATAAGGTCAAGGACCAGAATTTAGGGATATGGGTGACTCTCTGCTTGTATCCCTTGGATCACATCATTGGTAGGTGTATGGGTAGAGGAGTGAGGCAATAGAGGAGTGGATTTAGAGTTCTCCCTAGCTTTTCTTTTGTTGTGTAAATCTAGAAAATATTTTCCCAAAACTTATCAGAGGCTTCTTTGGTTTCCCATTTAGAGCTTGGGGAACTCGATGGTGGTGTTGGTGTAAGACTGGTATGCTTTGGGATATGTGCCTTAGAAGATGGTGAAGGAGGACTAGTAGACAGAGTGGTATACGATTTCCCACTTGAGGTGGTGTTTATCTTGTCAAGAGTATCATTAAGACGGGACAAGAGTGTATGACTTTGGGGCGAGGTGTAGCTAGTACTGGCCTGCTCATCTTGTAAGATTGCAAAGTGTTGTATGACTTGGAGTTCTTGAGCAATTTCTATACGACCTTGGGGTGAGGTATCTAAGGTTAATTGCAATTTTAGGTATTTGAGTTCTTGAGCAAGCTCTTCTAATTCAGTTGTCATATCCTCAGACGCTGACACAAGACCAAAATGGGTACCTAGAAAGGTTGAAAAGTTTCTCTCAAAGGATTTGGAAGCACTCATTGTTACGCATGCGCAAGAACAGATGTGTAGTAGAAAAGGATAAATGCGCAGAAAGTTGACACAGATGTGCAATACTGGTAAACTTTAGATGCACAGAAATAGGTGTTAAAAGTGCAATAAGTCAGTACAGATGTGCAGCAAGTTAGTATAAATGCACAGTTTCAGACAGCAAATATGTAACTCTAGATTTATCAGTATTTTTGCAAATTTTTGGCAATTTATTCTGATGTTTTTGGTCTCTTTGTTGCAAAATGGTCTCTTTTGATCTAATTTTCTTTAATTATGGCAAGAAGACATAGTAAACAAAAAGAATATTTTCATGGTTTTTTTTGTGATTTTTTTACTCTTTTTGGACTAAAAAGAAAAGCAAGTACACTCCTAGGCTTTAAATGGATTACAGAGGTTTTTGGCTACTAGAACAAAAGATGTTTAATGAAGGCAACCATTCAAGTGGTTATACATGCGGCAGCATTACTCTCCATTATGGAGTCTCCCAGCCTACAAGGGTTGTGCCTTGGAGGGTTTTGGGGGAGGTTGGTTGTCGGTATAACACAACTTCACTCGTTGTTTGAATCTTTTTCTCTAAACATAGTTTATTTATAGTGGCTTGGCAGAGCTTGGCTTTAGCTTGTTACCACTTAGGGTCATTCCTACTTGGACGGACGGTATCCAAGAGCAGGCCCCTCTAAAGGAAAAACACATGTGAAAATGATATGTCTCGCATTTTGGTCACCCAAGATAGGGGAGAGCATAGGCCTGGTATCATTCCCAAAACATGAAAGATAGTGGTTCTTTTCCCCTAATTAAAAATAAAAAGACTATATGAGTTATCTACTTGGGCACACACGCGATTGTAGTTGTCAATTGTCCCTTATGAAATTGAAGTGTTTGGCATTCATGTCCATTGTCCCTTAGAAAATTGAAGTGTTTTTTGCATTCATGTCCATTGTTCATTAAGAAAGCAATATGTTCCTAAGACTTAGATTGCAAAAAGATGTTTTGTCCCTTAAGAAAGCAATATGTTCCAAAGACTTAGATTGCAAATATGATTTGTTCAATTGTCCCTTAAGAAAGTAATTTGTTCGTAAGACTTAGTGTGATAGGTTTTCAATTCTTCAATGCTCATCCTACATGAACATGTTAGGAAAACCCATTTGCTCTGTTTGAGTAATAAGAAGCTATAAAAAGTTGATTAATTCCACCAAAAACTCAATAGTTAGCATAAAATTAATTGAACCAAAAGTGCTTAACTTGTTAGGTGAAAAATGAGAAATCTAAAAAAAATTGATAATAATGATTAGGTACACCAAATTAGATATTATGATCAGAATCTACATGAAATTCTATGCAATTTTAAAAAACAAATCGTGAAAATTGAATAAATTTTGCACAAGTTATGACCATTTGAAGTTTTACAAAGAAGGGTTAACTTTGACTGAGTGTACCTGACAAATTTGATAAAATTACCTCAAAATTCTTTTACCATAGAAAATTTGGGAGAACCATTTTTCCAACACCGCTAGTTTCATGAAAATCCAACTCCTGATGCAAAAGATATGCCCGATTTTGTGAAATTGCTAAAATAGGCTAAAAAAAGTAAGCATGGGCTAAAAATAGGGACACATATTGGGATCTATTTTTCTCGAAATCTGTGCACTTCCAACAAAACATAGGAGATACCCAGATAGGATTTTTATGTTTTCAACAAAACCTAAAAATATTTTGAGCTAAAGTTACACAGATATACCTTATTTCATAAAATTGCTAAAAATAGGCCCAAAAAAAGTTAAAAAAAAATATAGGCTAAAAATAAGGACATAGATTTGTGATCTATTTTTCTTGAAATCTGTGTACTTTCTATAAAAAAATAAGAGATACCCAGATAGGATTTTGATGTTTTTGACAAAACCCAGAAACCTTTTGAGCTAAGGTTACACAATTTAAATTCTCAATGCCTATTCTCTCAATCCTCCTGTGTACGGAACCTTAGCACAAAAAAAACTTAGTTTTTGGATTAAATCGGGGCAGGGCCCCATGGTGGGTGCCAAAAAATGTTAAGGGAAAATTAGATCTAAATGAATAATCAATATAATAAATATCAATGATACCCAAAACTCAATGAAATAATGAACAAAAGAGATTCAATCAAACAATGAACAATACAAAGCAAACCTCCTTTAATTCTCAACTTCCATTGATTGCCTATCAAAAATGATCTTGTCTATGAATATGGCCCTTAGAAGGTGCACTTCCTTGCTATGATTCTAAGATGTCAAGTGGGAACAGCTATGATAGTTTCGCCATGAAAATGAGCTTCACAACAATGATAGTGGTGTGTAGTAACAAGTTTGATTGAAAGCAATGAAGGAATTAGTGTCAAAGGCGCGTTGTAATTCCTGCAGAGTAAGTTTACTTAAAGCTTGGATGATTGAAATAGAAGAATAGGGTTCAATTTATAGAGTTGGGAGAAAGAAGATCAACGGTATAGAAAGAATGAGAAGATCAACGGTTGAGAACAATTGAGGAACGTGCGCGAATAAGAAGAAGACATGTGTCTTTCTATATTTTGCATGAAAGAAATTAATAAAATAGGAGAATGAGTTAACTGAAGAGATTAATCAATTAAAAGAATAAATTAATCAATTAAGAGAATAAAACTAGAGAATGGAAATTGCATGAGGATGAGAAGATATTTTAGCTCAATTAAATATTTATAATATTCAATTAAATGTGCACAAGGATTGAATTATATTTAGAGATAACTCAATTTAGAAGAAATAAACAACTTAAATAAATATTTGATTTATTTAAATTTAGAGAAGATATTATTAGAAGAAACAATTAAATAATTGGTATTATTTAATTTAGAATGATTTTGGAAGAATAAATAAAATATTTGATTATATTTTATTTTTAGAGATTTGAGAGGATTTAAATAAATTTGATTTGATTTATTCAAATTTGGAAGAATGATTTTGACTTAATTAAATAATTAAGAATTATTTAATGGTTTGGAAGAATTTAATTAAATAAATGATTTTATTTAATTTTGACTTTAGAAGAGGTAATTAAATATTTTGATATTTAATTAATTTAGAATAATATGAATCGAATAAATAAATTTGTTTATTTATTTATTGATAGAAGAATTAGAATGAAATAAATATTAGGAATATTTATTTAGACAAGGTTGTGTCATTTTTAGGCGTATACAATATCTTCTCTCTTTTCTTGTTGGATGGGACATGACATCCAACCATGAACACCATCACACCTCCATGATAGTGTTGACATAAATGAAAACCCTAGGAACCATATGTGTAACATGGTTGGATGTGCAAAAAGAGAAGAAACCTTACGGTATCTCTCCAAATGAGTGGGATAGACTGGATAAAAAGGCACGAGGTACAATCTGATTGTGTCTTGCAGATTTTGTCCTATTGAATATCATGAAGGAAGAGACTACACATAGCTTGTGGAAACATTTGGTTGAGATCTACCAAGTCAAGAGTATGGTAAACATACTTTACTTTAAGTGTAAACTATTCTATATGAAAATGAAAGAGGGTGAATCAGTTGCATAGCATTTAAATTCATTTAATTTATTGTTGAGTTAGCTAGCATCTGTAGATGTTGAAGTTACTGAGGAAAATAAATCTATCTTACTTATTTGTTCTTTACCTAGGTCTTGGGAGAATGTTATCCTTGCTATCACTACTAACCTCGTGAATCTGAAGTTGGATGCACTTGTTGCAGCTTTACTAGCACAAGAATTAAGGAAGAAGAGTTCAAATAGTTTAGGTGATGCTCTTAGTGTTAGTGGAAAGGGGACCAAAAGGAGATTGGAAGGGGTCCAAAGACAAGTCAAAGGACCGTTCTAAGACTCCTAGAAAGAAGAATAGAGTTAAGTGTTGGAACTACACTAAAAGGGGACATGTAAAGGAGTACAAAAACCTAAAGAAACGTTGGGAGTCCACTTCTGATAAGTCTTTGAATGTAGGTGAATATGTTTTACTTTCTGCATGCAATATTGTTTCTAATGATCACTAGTTGGTTGACTCAGGATGCTTGTTTCATACTACCCGCATAAGGAATGGTTTTCCACATGCGAAGAGTGTGATGGAGGTAAAGTGTACCTTGGGGATAACTCTACATATCTGATAGTTGGGAAAGGCAACCTGTATTGTTGTGTTTCAGTGATGGGAGGATTTAAACCCTCCCTAGTGTTTTGTATGTTCCTGGATTAGCTAGAAATCTAATTTTAGTTTTGAAGTTGAATGATTTGGGAATGCATGTAAAATTTGATAAGCATGGTTCCAGATTGGTGAGAGGAAACTTGGTGATAGTGAAGGGGAAGAGATTGAGAACATTGTTTAGGCTAGATGCCACTACAGTTTGTAATTCCTCTTATGTTTCTGAGGCTTCTAAAAACACTTGTATGTTATGGCACTGTCGATTGGGCCACACAAGTAATAATGTTTTGAAAACAATTAAAACTAAAAATTTGTTGGATGGTTTCTCTTATTCTGATGAGCACTTTGATTTTTGTGAGCATTATGTATTTGGTAAACAAAATAGAAAATTATTCTCTTTAGGAAGCAATAGAGCAAAAGAGAAGTTAGAGATTATTCATACAAATGTGTATGGACCTATAAATAATGACTCTATCATAAAATCTATTTATTTTTTCACCTTCATTGATGATGTATCTAGATTTACATGGATTTATTTTATGGAACACAAATCTGAAGTTTTCACTAAGTTTAAGGATTTTAAAGTCTTAGTTGAAAACCAATCGCGATTAAAGATAAAAATATTAAGATCTGAAAAATGGAGGGGAATATTGCTCTAACAGATTTGATGAGTTTTAGAAGCATGCAGGTATAATCAGACAAAAGACAACTTCATATACACCACAGCAAAATGATGATGTAGAAAGCATGAACCAAACAATCATGGAAAGAGCCATAAGTATCTTGAGTGATTCACAGTTGGATAAATTCTTTTGGGCAGAGGATGTGTGTACCGCTTGTTACTTGATAACAGATCTCCTTGTAAGGCTCTTGATTCGATGCCTTATGAAGTGTGGATAGGTAAGAAACCTTTTGTTTCACATTTAATAGTTTTTGGTTGTGAGGATTTTGTTCATGTGCCTAAAGAAAAGCGATCTAAGTTGGATCCAAAATCTGAAAAGTGTACTTTGGATATGGTGATAATGTAAAAGGTTATAAGCTTTGGAATCCACTAACCTGAAAGATTATCTATCCTAGAGATGTTATTTTAAGGGAACTTAGAGCTATTTCTGAACCTGAGCAGCCAAAAGAGAAAGAAAAGGTGAAGAGAGTGCACTTTTACTTAGAGCAGGAAGATGCACCTCAAGAATAACACAATGATGGATTGAAGGGTGAAGAAGAAGAAGATTTGAGTAGTTTTGATGAAGAAGAATCTATTGTTACAGAAGAATTTGGTGTAGATGATCATTCAGAAGAATAAGTAGAATCTCTTACTCCACCCTTGAGGAGATCCACAAGACAACGGAACATAATTGACAGGTATAACCCATTAGATTTTTGTTTTGTATTTTCTTTATTGAGTACTGACGATGAGCCTAGATCCTACACACTAGTACAGAAAGAACAATATATGACTGAAAAAACTACTAAAAACTACTTATAAATGACCAAACATGGTCACGTGACCATTAGTAGTTTATTGCCAGTCATTTATAACACGACCAAATTGATGACTAAACCATTTTTAGTCATTTATTGGCTGTTTTGATTGATCAATTTGGTAGTATATTTAGTCATTGATTTAGTCATTGATTGATGTAATCTGGTCACTTATTTAGTCATTTTTTTCACTGATATATTTAGTCATTAATTTAGTCATTAATTGTTGTTAACTGGTCACTTATTTAGTCATTTTTATTCACCGATTTCTATCCATTGGTAGTGTATTTAATCATTAATTTTAATCATCATTTTGATCAATTTGGTAGTATATTTAGTCATTATTATTCACTGATTTAACACTAGTCATATATTTAGTCATATTTATTCATTGTTCACTGATTTCTATCAATTGGTAGTATATTTAGTCATATTTATTCACTGTTCACTTATTTCTATCAATTGGTAGTATATTTAGTCATATTTATTCATTGTTCACTGATTTCTATCAATTGGTAGTATATTTAGTCAATTTAATTATTAATTGACGTCAATTAGTAGTATATTTAGTCATTTTAATTGAATGATATTTGAGGATTTAAACATAAAACACAGAAATACACATCAATCATCAATTGCACACAATCTAAAGACAGCCATTGAGAAGGAAAAATTACTGAACTTTATTAAAAGAAAGTTGTTCTTACAACTTGAACAAGTCTGAAATATCTATCTTGCTTGAAAAATTCTTAGAAATAGAGTATTACAATGTTTATTTTCAATCACAAGACTGAAAATCTAAGTTACAATGCACAAAAATGACAAGAAAGAAACTTCTCCAAGTTTACAATGCTTTGCCAAAAAGTGAACTGTCGGTAACTGATTCTCAACCAGCCTAACTTTTGCCACATGTTATCTAATCCACCCCATCAGTCTAGCACTTGTCCTACAACTCTTCTAAGGTACCATAAAATTGTGTGTATCTCTTGAAGTTCAACAGAAATAATCCATTAATTAAGATGATCATAAGCATATACACGACTATAAATAATTGGATAGCTTGTAAAACATTCTCTTTAGAAAGTAACCTTATCAAGGTCACATATAGTACAAGGACATGATATACATTGAATGACGGAGTTATGTATCTCCTCCTTGGATAATGAATTGAACATTAGCCAAATAGGTTCAAATACTTGATGTTGATCTGCCATTGGTTCTATTCTTCCATACAAGGGGAGCAATCAAGGTCCAAACTACATTATGAAACACACAGCAGCAAGGCAAAAGATCATATGATTGACAGTTAGACTTGGTAGCTATTGAATATGAGGTGGATAAATCATAATAGAATGAAATAAATATTTATGTTTTCTTTGAACAACATCCTTAATCACATTAGGATCTAGTAAGTATTCAAGTTGCATGTGTGCTAAAGAAACTAGTCTCCAGCTCCATCTGCAAAATAGTAAGAACTTTTTGGAAAATGAATAAAATTTATCCCCCCAGCCCCATAATAAATAAGGATTGTAAAAATCCTTACCATATAGCCCTGCAGCAAACCATTCATTCACAATCTTCACCCAAGTACTAGCCCATCCAACATCAATGCTCTACCTAAAAGCAAATAGTTAAAAATTATAGATGTTAAGGGAAAATTGGATCTAAATGAATAATCAATATAGTATATCAATAATACCCAAAACTCAATGAAATAATGAATAAAAGAGATTAATCAAACAATGAACAATACAAAGCAAACCTCCTTTAATTCTCAGCTTCCATTAATCGCCTATCACAAATGATCTTGTCTATGAATATGGCCCTTAGAAGGTGCACTTCCTTGCTATGATTCCAAGATGTTCAAATGGGAACGGCTATGATAGTTTCACCATGAAGATGACCTTCACAACAATGATAGTAGTGTGTAGTAACAAGTGTCATCACAAGCAATGAAGGAATTGGTGCCAAAGGCACATTGTAATTCCTGCAGAGTAAGTTTACTTAAAGCCTGGATGATTGAATTGGAGGAATAGGGTTGTACTTATAGACTTGTGAGAGAGAAGATCAACGATATAGAAAGAATGAGAAGATCAATGGTTGAGAACAGTTGAGGAATGTGCGTGAATAGGAAGAAGACATGTGTCTTGCTCTATTTTGCATGAAAGGAATTAATAAAATAGAAGAATGAGTTAACTGAAGAGATAAATCAATTAAAATAATAGATCAATTAGTTAAGAGAATAGAACTAGAAGATGGAAATCGCATGAGGATGAGAAGATATTTTAGCTCAATTAAATATTTGGAATATTCAATTGCATATGCACAAGGATTGAATTACATTTAGAGATAACACAATTTAGAAGAAATGAACAACTTAAATAAATATTTGATTTATTTAAATTTAGAGAAGATATTATTGGAAGAAACAATTAAATAATTAGTATTATTTAATTCAGAATGGACTTTGAAGAACTAATTAAATAATTGACATCATTTACTTTGTTGGAGGAATTAGAAGAATTTAAGAATTTAATTAAATAAATTGATTTTATTTAATTGTTGGAAGAATATGAATCAAATAAATAAATTTGTTTGTTTATTTATTGATAGAGGAATTAGACTTAAATAAATATTAAGAATATTTATTTGGACATAGTCGTGTCATTTTTAGGTGTATACAATAGACTATAAAAAACTATTGACTATCTTTCTGATGTTTATAATCATATTGGTAAAATTGACAGTGAAACATTAAATATCATGATCATATTCTCATTCAAATGAAAACATTTTCAATGACTTGAATACAAAAGCATCTAGGTGGTGTGTAGACACTTACTTCTATATTGTTTGGTGTAAGTTCCAACCAATAAATAGCATAGCAAAGTACATGGCTCCCATTGAGAAAACAAAATGGAAAAATCCATAGCCATACGAAATGTCATCATCTGATTCAACTTCATCTTTTTGTAATTGTAGATTATGCATAGTTTTAGTATGAATAGATATGGCATTTTGTTATTTTCCTAAATATCTGATGTTTCCTATTGATATTGAAAAGATAAAAATGCATCCGATGACGGCATGGTTCAGTGGTTAAATCGCTCAGTTGTAGTAGCGGCCACCAGAGTTCAAACCCCCATTGGGCCAATGAGCTCGTAAGGCTTTACGCCTTTGTTGGGCCAACGAGCTCACAGGTTTGAAGTGTTCTTGTTAAGGGATGAGGTCTCCCATGTTGTGGCCTCACCGGTTCATTGATCCGGGTAAAAGCATTCATGTGGAGCTGGAGGGCATGTCGCACCAGCGTCGCCGGTTACGTTAAAAAGTTTACCAAGCGCATTTTAAAAAAAAAAAAAGCTAAAGATGCATAAATTAGTAGATTTAGTCTCGTGAATAAACAAATATGAGAGAGCTTACTTGAAACAATTTTGAGTCAATGCCAATAGAAAAGGTTGTCATTACTATAGCCAAGACTACAATTATAAAACTCTGCATAGTGCAAATGATTGCAACAAAAATTCAAGTTTCTAAACAAACCAAGTTTTACCATGGACAAGTCAACCATTCAAACCAGAATTTGAAAATAAATAAGTTCTATGTCATGTTAAAAATGCAAAATGCATATATCAATATGTCAGAGCACATGTTGACCTAAGTTGCATAATCTCTACCAATTATTACATGAATGTTAGAACCAAAAAATAATATTGGTTTAATAATACAGTAATTGTCTTATTTTGATAATAATATAAGAAACAGATACACTATTCATATAAAAATCTATGATTTTCATTGTATGCCAAAATCCTCAGTGCTATTTGTATCAAAATGGAAGGTATAGCTATAGCTAGTTTCTTTTTACAGAAGGCATTAATTAGTAAATAAATTGCAATTAATGGAATGGGGTTAAAATATTTAAGTGAAGACCTTTGGCATGTTTGGATAGATCTCCCAATTCTTGGAAGTCAAGCTCCCTCGAGCGCCATTAATGAAGTTGAGCTAGGCACGGAGGAAATGGCTCTATTTATTGGAGCCCAACAAGGCTTTCTCACACCAAAGATTGAAGCTAGCCAGCAATGAAAATGGAGACGCCAATTTGCCTCTGCAGTTCTCCAAGGCAAATGGCATTTTTAGGATTCATCATAGACTCGACACTTAAGGTGATTACACAACCTCACAGAATTGCATGTTTGCGCTTCCTAGGGTTGGAAGCGGTGAAAATGGTGCTGGGGGGATTTTTAGTAAATAGGAATAGATACAGAGTCAATTTGAACATAGCTTCTTGGTTCTTGGCATCATTGCTGGATCTTGGAGGTGTGAAGGTAAACATTTTGCTTCTGCTACACAAAATCTTCAAGCTAGAGTTTTAGGTTAATGATTTGGAGGTGGTTCTATGGGTAGAGATGGGTGTGGAGATTTCGCAATCTTCAGACCTTTCTTTGTTGCTTCTCCCAAATGTTATGGTTCTGTGGATTCCATTTCTCCTCAATATGACAAATAGGGCTCTCGCACGCCACCACCACTGGGCCACCATCAGACAAAATTTCCTAAGGTGCTCTCGAGCTCTCGAATCGGAGCCGAATGGGGAATGGGTGTTGCACTTCGCAAGCTGGTGGAAAATGGTGATTTCTATGGGTTTCCTTAGCTAATGTTTTGATTTTTCCATGCAATTTTGATGTAAATATTATCACATTAGGAAGAAATTTTTTGGAAAAAATATGTAATCCTTGGTTTTTTTCTGTAAGAATTGTTTAATCAATATTAATAGAATACCCATTATGTGGTTTATCAACCAAAAAAAAATGTTGTTTGCAAAAAACTTTTGTTTAGGTCAAAATTGGAAGGAAATGTTTCCATAGATGTTCCATGGTGTATAAAACAATTGAAATTACACTTTCTACTAGAATCATTCAACTATCTAAATGTTGTATGAGGTTTTCACCAATTTCTCAAAAACTTTCATGAACAAAGAAGCAATATGTAAAATGGTTGCTTTCAAATTTATAGTTTAACTATAATACCATACCATTTTGACTTGATCCTTGTGGTGATGTGGGAAAAGTATTTGATTTACTGTCATAGCGCACATTTATTACTCAGCCTTCACGGTAATGCGGGATGTTACCGCTACACCGCACCGTGTCTTGTTGGCTCTTGCGGTGATGCGGGAGGCTCTATCATGATACCACACTAGCTCTAGGGACCTCTTGCGGTGATGCAGTGAGACATCTTTCATGTGTCCCCGCAAAGCTAGAGTAAATTATGTGCATGATGGCGAGCTCTTCTCACAGCCTTGCGAAGGAACCCTAAGGCCCAGTGCGGTAGAGCGGCTGACTTCCCCACTTTCCCGTAAGGATCAAAATATTTTGATGTGGGAGAGTAGTGGTGCCAAATAAAATAAAATGAAAGATAAAATATAGTGCGGTAAAATAAAATATATGGTGGGAAAGGAATTTTATAAGTATGGCAAGTATTTTTTGGGAAAATTTTTATAAAATCATAATGTTGAAATATAATTTTTACCGCTCCCACATTCAATTAGCCCCTATAGACTGCCCTCTACCTAGCCCTTCAACTAGCATAGTAATTGTAGCATCCATTAGTCTAAGTACCTAGGGTTATGACTATGATACCTTTCAAGTAGTGGCTTGAGTTTCCAAACACTTTGTCATAATCATCACACTTTCTCCACATGACTATCATGATTCCCTTGAATATTGTCTGCATGGGTTTACCTTCAAAGACTCTTTGTGAATACTTAGACATTAACTAGGGGTCAAAGAATTTTTTATATACATCATGAGAAAGACAATACTTGGTAGACCCTAATATTTTAACTAGGAAATAAGGAATACTGAAGGTTTAATGGCATTTGGGAAATCTCCTTTTACATATATATCCAACTCAAATATAAACTGGTAAAAGGTCATGTGAAAAAGGGAGACTAAACATGAGCACCAAAACCCTATCCTCTAAATGCTACGTGGATGGAGTCTGAGGCAGGCTTCTTCTCACAAGGCTATCATCATTCACAAGGAGAGAGGACAGTGGGCTAGGCAAGAGGTCTTCATTTATTCAAGAGCACAATTAGCAAAAATAGTGAATGTGTAAGAAGATCAAACCCTAGGCAAGTTTATGCAATGCATATCGCTGTAGGTGGCATAGAAGGTAAAGCGAAATGATAAGGTATTGTATGTTAGATCATCTTGAAGACAAGATCCCTATTTGAGGCTATCACAGTGATCACTATGGAACAAAATGCAAGTAATATCTTAAGGTAGTAGGGACAGTGACCTTTCATTGTATACAAACTCTATATCCTAATCAATTTTCAATTAGGATTTGGATGAATCAAAGTAATCACCAAGGTTTTTAAAAATGTTTAAAATCATTGCTTGTAATCTTAGGTGAACATGCTAAATGAAGAATCCACAACTCTAGGTTCTCACAAGCAGTATATTTTCAATTTAGAAATGTCTCCTAATGTTTCTAGAAACATTTTGTAAACTAACAATGACAATCCCTTGAATTTTATCAATTTAAACATGCAAAACAAGAATGAACCACTCTATTACAACCAAAAAGAGGATAAATGCAACTTGTAATAAAAAAGTACAATCATATAAATTAGTGTACCTCAAGGGCGCACCCGTAGGGTTTTTAGCTTGTCCCTGTAAATGGGTATGTTTTGGGAGCTCAGGGATGGGAATGAAATATCCCCACTCCATGTCCCCAAACACTGAAAAAAGTCCCTAGATGTAACTTCAATATGGATAATGTTTAAAGGAACGTCCCCAGATCATGGAACACGAATAGGACACAAGGATGTTTTTAGAACATTCTCTTGTTGAATTTTAGAGAACATGTGAAGATTAAGTTTAAGAATAATTTAAGCTTTTAACTAATGAAGAATCATTTCTTTTAGATAACATGTGAGGGAAAAACAGAAGATTACAAGGTCAAGTCATTCCTAGAAAAAAAACACTGATATTGCATGCTTGAATTTCAAAGAATATCCAATTATGCATTAAACTTTTATTATAGATCAGATAATTTATATTTTTGAAATTACTACAGGCTGCCAAGTGTTGAACTAACAATAAATTGCAATAGTAGATACAGGTCATCTATTTGTTACCTTTGCAATTTCTTTTTGCTCATCTTTGAGAGTGTCTTTCTAGTTAGAGAATGCAGATGTTTCTTTAACAAGCTATTTAGAAAGCTTGTCTGCCTTTTCAAATAGGACTTTCATGTCTCCACCCACCTGATTCTCTTTTTTTGCACTTAGATCTGATATTGCTTTTTCCTTATTATTTATTCAGAACTTTAGTGATGCACCCTTGCATAATGAGAAAATGTGGGTTGTTGACATTGATCTGCACATAATGAAAAAGGTTCCATACATGTGAGGGTTGTGCAAGGTGACCATTGATCTAGTACTTATTTCTCCCACCCCCAACAATCTGCAAACATAGTATGTATCGAGCCATAGATATACAAAGATTAATAATAAAGCTTCCCAAACCTGGGATTAAATTAAGCATAGGCTATTTTCACAGTTTCAAAAGGTTAATTCTCTTCTATTGAACATTATCATATTTGTGGTCAAACTACATCTTGATATCTAGAAGAATTCTTGAGCAGACTAAATTTATTTTATAGTGTTTCAGTTTGACCTCCACTTCATTTTAATCATCCAAAATTCACGGATACTTTATTACCATTCAGCTACTCCTAAAGCATTTTCATAAATTAAAATACTACAATGCCCAAACATCAAAGTTTCTGAAAGGAAATCAATCCCACATTCAAGCATCTAAAATTACTGCAATTGTTAACTTCTATATGAACTAAATCATTTAGTATATTTCAATCATTGAGACAATTATCAAGCCCACCAATAAGTAGCATGATCTTCATCTATAAATGAAAATACTTGCATTGTTATTATGAATTGGCTTGCTTGCACAACAAAACCTAAATTGCATGATAAGTGGTCACAAAAAATGGTTTGACTTTTAAAATTTGTAACTTACAAATATCACATGATAGTCAATACCAAAGGTCACTTGAATTAAGTAGGAACAATATAGAAAACTAAAAGAATGAAAACAAACTGGTTTACTTGCCTCCATATCTTCTTAGAAATTGAATCAATTCTTCAATCGAGCATCTAAAATGGAGATAGAACAAACTATGAACTTTCTTAGACACAGCCAAGCCATGACTTACACCCTCTACATGTTCCAAAGATCTATCTTTATGGTAGATATAAGTCAAGGGATAGTAGTTTGTAGTCATTACATTTCATGAAGGAGTGGGATTCTAAATAATTTTTGGTGTTGACATACCCCTGCTACCATGATAAGAATCATGTGAGGATCTACCTTAAGGCAATAAAGAGATACAAAGATATGCCATGACTTACACCCCCTTGACAGTTGAACAAATATAATTAGAAGCAACAAAATAAAAGATCATTAACCATGCTTAGACATTCACTTTAATTTTGCATCTATGGCCCATTGGCTCCAATAGTTGCCATCCTATCTTGTTTCTATTGTTGATTCTATGTGTTCCTTGGAGTCATAAAAGCAAACACGATAGGTAACTCCATCACAGGCAATCAATAAAATCATGAGCCCCCAAAGCCAAAGCATTGGAAGGCCTCATTTAGTTCAAAATTGATAGTCATGACTTAGAAAATGACAGTCAATAGAATGGTAATAAAATCATTGGTTGACACTTCACATTGGAAACTCATTTGTTAAAATAAGTCAAAACAGCAGACAATCACTGCTAATCTCATTTTTTAAATGCCTATTGGTATCCTAGATGATATCACCATTAATAGCATTGTGTGGATTGTGTCTAGATGTATGATCTGTTTTAGCTTTTGGTATTATCCCATCTCCAGGGTCATATGCATGTCTTAGTAAGATATGTCATTTCTCTTTATCAAGCTATCTTAGTGAAGCCTCAAATCAATTTTATTAGTATTATATACTATGAACTTTCTATTTTTTTTTTAAAAAGTAATAATCTGGAGGAGTTATTTGATGTATCAAAGAATTTGACATTTGAAAACATTTGGAATGTTCTCAACTGTATAGAAAATAAGAAGATAATGTGTCAATTTGTCATCACTTTTGCTGAGTATGTTTCTTACTTTGTTGTTGTTTTTTTAACTATTTGGCTTTATATGAGATGCATTGAGGCTTCCATGGTATTGTGTTAGAGATGTTATGACATGATAATGCAAGTATGTGATGAAGTAGAAAGATAAAGACTTGAGAAGCCAATGACCATATGATTCTGAATGAAAGGAAGTAGAAAGATAAAGACTTGAGAACCCAAAGAATTGTTATCTTGCATAGTAAATTGATAGATTTTAGAGTTGAAATTTGAGAGGTCATATTGCTAAATTGTTAGGCTTGATAATTTTGAGGGTAAATTAATTGGATAATAGAGCTGAAATCTGAGGGGTAATTTTGCTTAATTGTATGTTGTGTTTTGGAGTTAAATTTGAAGCGAAACCTTGCTATCAAGTGCCCTTTTTTATGTTTAATTTTTTAGATGTGTTGAGTGCAAGTAAACATGTAGCAATGAGTGCTTTTGAGTGCTAGGAAGCATGAGTATCATTTGCATGGTGCACAGAAGCATATAGTTTTATGGTGTTGATATTGATGATTAAAATTGGTTGTTCTGTCTAACTGCTAACAACTGCATAGGGTGTAAGGCAATCATTATGATGCACTATGCAACTTGTGACTAGCATTGGTCTAGAGGTATAGATCTTTGCAAGCAACTGAACCATCTTCATTGCTCTACAAACTAGAGGGAGGTTGTAGAAGTGGGATTTAAAAGGGAACCTTTGAAAAAGAGATGATCTGCATCTGAAAATGGTTGCTAAAGGACATAAAAACAACCCATATTTGCCAAAAATATCACGACCCTTGTTTGAGAAAACTCTCTATCCTCGGCAAGCTTGAAGAAGAACGAAATCCTTAAAAGGAAGAATTTAACTTTGTATCCAGCCTCATAGATTCTATATCCATCCATAGAATTTTACGTCATCTAGTCTTCTTCCCATGAATTTGCCCATGAGAGGAAAGTCATCATGCTAAAAGGACATTTGAGTTAGACAATCATCAGAGAGAGAAACATCCAAAAGGGTGACTTCCATATCACAGAAAAAAGCTAGAAACCCTAGATTGATTTGCAAGCTCATCACTTGGGCATTTTAAGCCAAGCTGAACCACCTAAGATGACCCTAATTAAGAAAAATCAAACCCCATTTTAACAATGGAGCATATTGAATACTCTAAAATGAGAGAACAAATAAAAGGAGAAAATGGGGGGTTACCTAGAGGGGTTGATAGACACGCGAGAGCAACTCGGCAGAGTGCTAGAGAAGGAGAGCCAACAAGTTATTAAGTGTGTTTTGTGATTAAGTAGGTGGAATTCTTCGCATCAGATCCATCGTTGCCTCCATTACAATCTTTGACCTATAATTTCAACTGGAAAATGCTTTTTAGAGCATAACTCTACCTCACCATATTTCAAAAACTCTTCTCTATCACGATGATACATGGTTTTATTTTGTTCAAATTATTTTTCATCAAAAAAATTTCCCTCTTTCTAATTGGAAATATTTTTTTAATTACCCACTTTATTTGTGTGAATAATTATTTAGTCATTTTTATTTCTGTTACTAATTATTTAGTTGTGTTTTTTATCCGATGATCAAATTAGTCATAATTAGTCATTTATTTAGTCATTTATAGCTGTGTTGCAAAAAATTAGTAGAATTGTCATTTTTAGTTGTCGTGACTAAAAGTTTTAGTCACGTAGTCATTTATTTGCCAAAATTCTTGATGCAAGAGCATCCAGTGGTGTAAGGGTAATCTTGCATCACCCAAAAAAAAAGTTGTGTTTCAAAATTGTTGATGTTCTTTCCAATTCTTTTCAAAATTTGTGGTTCTGGTTACATAATCGCTTGAATAATGATGTAGAACTTTTAGTTTTTCCAAACTGCTAAAAATAGCAACCTGCTATTTTTAGAAAGTTTGCATTTGGGCACGAAATGAATTAAAAATTTACAAGAAGCTTCATAACTGAAAAATAAGACCTTTGACGAAGGAATCACGCAAAGATCATTTGCGAGCTGAAAGATATTAAAGTTTTTCGTTTCCCAAAAAATGCCTAAAATTTATTTAAACTCAGGTTTGAGGCACTAAACGGCCCTGTACGGGCCCAAAAATGGCTAGAACTAGTAGAGTGGATTCTTAGTGCGTAGAACACTCCATGATATTTCTGACGCGTAAAAGGTTCGTCAATCGAACACCCGGATCAAAAGTTATGGCTCCCAGAAGTTGACCTATTTTTGGAAAGAGATGCAAATTTTGAAATTAGGTTGTTGGCCGCCAAAAAGGCTATTAATAACCATTTTTGGGAACCCTGGGTAGTAGTAGAGTTAAGGGGGGAAGTGTAGAGTCAAGAATAGATTGGAAAACAAAAGCCCTAGCAAATTTGGGGTCACTGATGGTAGATGATTCTAGAGTCTTGTGAGAGAAAGTTGTAATGTGTTGTAGCCTGTGGAGGGTTGATTCCTCTGATTGTATTTGAGCTTCTGTAATGTAATAAGTTGTCCAAATCAATAAAAGAAATTTCTATTTTCTGTGTGCAATTTTTGTTGTTGTGTGTTTTATGATTTACCCCCTTCATCAAGTGGTATCAGAGTAAGGGTTCCTGAGTGTGTAGACAGATCACTGACCGTGAAGTAGATTGCACTAGGACCTGAGGTTGTGGGTTTTCTGCGGAGATCAAGATGCCTCCATGAAGAAATTGTATTGGGAGGAATGCTTTGATGAAAGAGGGTTTTAGAGCCTTGTAAAGGCAAATCGATGCATTGCAAGAGGATCTGCGAAGAGGGTTTGATCCGAGAACAAGAAAAGAAAGTGAAGATGAAGTTGAAGAAGAGCTATCTAAGGAAGAACAAGAAGCTGCAGGAAATCTTGTAGAAGTTAGGTTGTTAAGGGCCATTTCTAAGATTGGAAAGAGGCCCAGGATCGAAGTTTCTACATATTCTAGAGATTTGAATCTAGAACAACTTATTGATTAGATCAATGACATGGAGGAATATTTCGAGTATGAAGATGTGGAAGACCCAGATTGGGTCAAGTTTGCAAAAACAAAATTGAAGGGACATGCTAGTATTTGGTGGAAGGAGGCCAATTAGAGAGGAACAGAAGAGGAAAAGGAAAGATCACCAGATGGGATTGGATGGTGGAGAAACTACAGAAGTAGTTCATTCCTATGGACTAGGAGATGGAGTTGTTGAAGAAGCTACAAGGACTGAAGCAAGGTAACAATTCTGTCAAGGAGTATACAGAAGAGTTTTATAAGATTACTATCAAAACAGGCCATGCAGAGCCCAACAAGGAGAAGGTATCTCATTACATTAATGGGTTGAGGCTGAGTATTCAAGAGGAGCTGAGCCTAGTCAAAATGACCACCATAGAAGATGCATACTAGTTTTCCCTGAAGGTGGAAGAGAAGTTGAATAAAAGATTTGATAGCAAGCAAAGGGGAAGAGGTCAAGGTGAAAGGACTGGTGGAAGACCCTATGGGGGCTGAAATGAAGATTCAAAGAAAAGTGAAGAAGTCGGCACCAGTCAAAATCAGAGAGGAGATAATACCTACCACCCTCATAACCAAAACAATGGAGAGCAAAGAGGAAGAGGAAGAGGCTAACCTGGGCAAGGACTTGGGAGAGGAGGTTTTAGAGGAACCTATTTCCAATGTGGAGAAGAAGGGCATCGAGCATACGAGTGTCTGCAACATCAAGAAAGGACAAATAGAAGACCTAAAGGTAATGCACGAGTTGCACATGTAGATGAAGATGCGCAGTTTGAGCATTCTGAAGATGCTGAAAGGGGAGAAACCCTAGTTGTCAGAAGAACTTTGTTGAATGAGGAGAAAGAACCCAATCAGAGGAAAAGTCTATTCGGTACAAGGTGCAAATGTGAAGGTAAGTGTTGCGATATTATTATCGACAGTGGAAGCACTGACAATCTTGTTTCAAAGGAGATGGTTGATAAGTTGAAGTTGACAAGAAGAAAGCATCCACATCCATATAAAATTGCATGGTTGCAGAATGACCATAGAGCTTTGGTCAATGAGCAATGTTTAGTGAAGTTCAAGATTGGGGACTACCATGATGAAGTACTGTGTGATATCATACCAATGGATGCATGTCATATGCTATTGGGGAGGCAGTGGAAGTATGATAGGAGCATTGTCCATGATGGCCATGCAAACACATATTCCCTAACAAAGGATGGAGTTCGTCATAAGTTGAAGCCCTTAAAGGAGGTGGAAGAAAAGGTATGTAGTACTGCCAGAATTTGCTTGGTAGATGGTAGGAAATTTTTGGAGGGTATGAAGCATGAGCGTCATTGATTTGCATTGATTCCTAAGATTAGTCAAGAGAAATGTGAAAATGTACCAGCAGAAGTTTCAAATATGTTGGAAGAATTTTAGGACATTATCTTTGATAATGTACTAGAAGGTTTACCACCGATAAGGAAGATAAGTCATCAAATGGATTTGATACTAGGAGCTCGTTTGCCGAATAAGGTAGCCCACAAAATGACCCCTGCAGAGAGTGAAGAGTTGAATAGACAAGTTCAAGAGCTATTAAGGAAGGGGCTGATAAGAGAGAGCCTAAGTCCATGTGCGGTACCTGCAGTACTAGCACCAAAGAAAGATGGAGAATGGAGAATGTGTATAAATTCTTGAGCCATCAACAAGATCATGATCAAGTACAGATTTCTATTACCCAAAATGGATGACATAATGGATTGTTTGAGTGGAGCCAAGTACTTCACGAAGATTGATCTGAAGAGTGGGTATCACCAGATCCAAATCAGAGAAGGAGATGAATGGAAGACAGCCTTCAAGACAAAGGAGGGTTTGTATGAGTGGTTAGTCATGCCATTTGGGCTAACCAATGCACCGAGCACATTCATGCGGCTCATGAACAAGGTACTAAAAGAATTTTTGGGAAGTTTTGTTATTGTTTATTTGGATGATATTTTAATTTTTAGTAAGACTTGGGATGAGCATATGATGCATATCAGAAGAGTTTTTGAGAAGCTGAGGGAGGAGAAGTTGTTGATCAATCTGAAGAAATGTAGTTTTGCAAAGGAGTTGGTATACTTGGGATTTGTTGTCTCAGAGGAAGGTCTTAAGATGGTCCCAAAGAAGATGAGGGCTATCATTGAATGGCCTATGCCAAGGAGTGCTTTTGAGGTAAGATCTTTTCATGGTTTGGCAAGTTTTTATAGAAAGTTTATCAAGAATTTTAGTAGAATTTGTCACCCCTAACTGAGACAATGAGAGGGGATAGAAAAGAGTTTAGATGGATTAAAGGAGCAGACAAGAGCTTTGATACATTGAAGCAGAAAGTCATAGAACAACCTATTTTGGTACTTCCAGATTTTAATAAGGTATTTCAGGTAGATTGTGATGCTAGTGGTTGTGGTATAGGAGTTGTTTTGAGACAAGAAGGTAAGCCTATTGCCTATTTTAGTGAGAAGCTTAATGATGCCAAGAAAAAGTATTCTGTTAATGATCAAGAGTTTTATACAATAGTTCAGGCTTTGAAGAAATAGAGATATTATTTGTTGCCAAAGGAGTTTGTTTTATATACTGATCATCAGGCTTTGCACTATCTTAATAGTCAAGGAAAGTTGAACTAGAGGCACTTAAAATGGGTTGATTTTTTATAGAGCTATACTTTTGTTTTGAAGCACAGGGGTGGGAAGTCCAATAGAGTTGTAGATGCCTTGAGTAGAAGGCAAAATTTGTTGATAGAAATGAAGATAGAGATTGTTGGGTTCGATGAGCTCAAAAGTTTGTATCCTGAAGATCCAGATTTTACAGAGGCTTGGAAAGCTTGTTTGGAACCTGTTACTTTAGACAGGACAAAATGGTTGGATTTCATAATCCAAGATGGCATGTTGTTTAGAGGAAGCCAGTTGTACATTCCAAGGAGTTCCATAAGAGAGAACCTAATTAAGGAGAAGCATAGTGGAGGATTGGCTAGACACTTTGGTCGAGATAAGACCATTGCTATTGTTGGTGAAAATTATTATTGGCCACAGTTACAGTAAGATGTGAGGAAATTTGTGTAGAGTTGTAGAGTATGTCAGATGGTGAAAGGAGCAAGTCAGAATACAGGTCTATATCAACCACTACCTATACCAGAGAAGCCATGGGTTGATATTAGTATGGATTTTGTTCTTGGTTTACCAAGGACATAGAGAGGACATGATTCCATTTTTGTGGTGGTGGACAGATTCTCAAAGATGGCACATTTTATTCCTTGCAAGAAGATTAATGATGTCATTCATATTGTTGACTTATTTTTTAGGGAGGTGGTGAGATTACATGGTCTACCAAAAAGCATAGTTTCAGATCAAGATACCAAGTTTCTTGGTTATTTCTAAAGGACATTATGGAAGAAGTTGAAAATGGATTTGAAGTTCAGTTCTACACACCACCCACAGACTAATGGACAGACAGAAGTGGTGAATAGGAGTTTGGGTAACCTACTATGATGCTTAGTAGGAGATAAGCCCAAGTGATGGGATTTGATTTTACCATAGGCAGAATTTGCTTACAACAATTCTATCAATAGGAGTATTGGTAAATCACCATTCTAGATTGTATATGGGAATAGTCCAAGAAATGCTTTAGATTTAAGGAATCTGGACAAAGGAGAAAAGACAACTGCTGAGGCTGAAGACTTTGCAGCACACATGAAGAATTTGCATGAAGAGGTGAAAAAGAACATTAATAAGATGAATATTCAGTACAAGGCTAAGGCAGATCAGATGAGGAGATATAAGGAATTCCAGGTAGGAGATGAAGTCATGGTTCACTTGAGAAAAGAAAGGTTCTCAATTGGAACATACAATAAGTTGAAAATGAAGAAATTTGGACCATGTATAATTTTGAAGAAACATGATTCAGGAAATGCATATGAGGTAGAGTTGCCGAGTGGGATCAACATTTCCCCTATTTTCAACATTGTTGATTTATCAGAATATCATGAAGGTGGAACAGAGGAGATAGAAGAGATCTTGGATAGCCGTGTAGGAAGAAGTACTCTGAATAGGCAATATGAAGAATACCTGGTGAAATGGAAAGAAAGGCCTGTTGAAGATTCTACTTAGTTGTCTAAGGCAGAGGTTGACCATTTGGGTTTTCCTCACACAAACACTTGAGTCGTGACAGGGTCACTTTTCAAATTACCTTGGGTGTATGATGCAAGAGCATCAATTGGTGTAAGGGCAATCTTACATCACCTAAAAAAAAGTTGTGTTTCAAAATTTTTGATGTTCTTTCCAATTCTTTTCAAAATTTGTGGTTCTAGTTCCATAATCATTTGAATAATGATGTAGAACTTTCAGTTTTTCCAAACTGCTAAAAATAGCAACTTGCTATTTTTAGAAAGTTCACATTTGGGCACGGAATGAAGTAAAAATTTACAGGAAGCTTCATAACTAAAAAATAAGACCTTTGGCGAAGGAATCACGCAAAGATAATTTGCGAGCTAAAAGATATTAAAGTTTTTTGTTTCCTGAAAAATGCCTGACAATTATTCAAACTCAGGTTTGAGGCACTAAATGGCCCCGTACGGGCCCAAAATGACCAAAACTAGAAAAGAAAGAACTTAGCACGTAGAGCACTCCACGATCTTTCCAACGCATAAAATGGTTCATCAATTGGACACCTGGATCAAAAGTTATGGCTCCCAGAAGTTGACCTATTTTTGGAGGGAGATGCAAATTTCGAAATTAGGTTGTTGGCCACCAAAAAAGATATTAATAACCATTTTTGGGAACCCTGGGTAGTAGTAGAGTTAAGGGGGGAAGTGTAGAGTCAAGAATAGGTGGAAAAATAGAAACCCTAGTAGATTTGGGGTCACAGATGGTAGATGATTCTAGAGTCTTGTGAGAGGAAGTTGTAATGTGTTGCAGCCTGTGGAGGGTTGATTCCTTTTATTGTATTTGAGCTTCTATAATGTAATAAGTTGTCCAAATCAATAAAAGAAAGTTCTATTTTCTGTGTGCAATTTATGTTGTTGTGTGTTTTATGATTTACCCCCTTCATCAATTCTACTATTGTATAGGGAAGTTATTCATGCAGATGATAGTGAGTCTTGGCAGTTAGCGATGTAGGAAGAGATGATGGCTTTAGACTCTTGTAACACTTGGAATCTTGTTCATTTTCCCAAAGGAAGAAAGGCCATAGGTTGCAAGTGGGTCTTCAAAAAGAAGTTTGGAGTAGATGGTTCATTGGAGAAATACAAGGCTAGACTGGTAACCAAGGGCTACTCCCAAAGAGAGGGAGTTGATTTCGGTGAAATGTTCTCTCTTGTTGCTAAATTGACTTCTATTAGATTTCTTTTATCCATTGCTACATTTTTTATTGGGAGATTGAGCAAATGGATGTTAAGACTATGTTCTTCCATGGAGATCTTGAAGAAGAAATTTATATGCAACAGCCTACAAGTTTTGAGGTAAAAGGAAAAGAACATTGGGTTTACATGTTAAAGAGGTCTCTCTATGGTTTGAAACAGTCTCCCAGAATGTGGTATCAAAATTTTGACTCATTTGTGTTGAAATTGGGTTTTTTTAGGAGTGTTGTTAGGATTTAGATTTACAAACATACAAAAATGAAACTACAGCAAAACCCTAACTACAATGAAGTGCAAGAAAGCATAGAAATCAATCTAACAAGCAAAAAATAAACTATATTTCTAAGCTACAACTTGACTAATCTTCATTGTCCTCCTCCATCTTGTCTTAGTGTTCTTAGATTTGTAAGTTCATGCAACAATCGAGAGAAGCTCTTGTGTATGAATAGCAAGATTTTGGAGAGTACAAGCAAAATAGGGAGATTCCAAAACTAAGAAGATGTCTTCTTAGAGATCAAAATGAAGCTGAGTGAATGATTTTTTAGAAGAGCCTGTTTGAATGGATGGCTAGGATTGAGAGTTGACTTTGGAGGCAAATGGAGGGTTGAGATTAGTTAGGGTTTTCTCACCACTAAAATACAAAATGTAATTTAAAATTGAGAGAAATGGTGAGGTGGAATATGTTTAAATTAAATAAACTTGGTTAATTTATTTAATTCATTTGAAGAGGGGAATAATGTGAGATGATTAAATTAAATAGGTGAGACCTATTTAATTAGAACAAAGCTTATATTTTAAATAAATGTTCATTTATTTAAATTAAAGGGGGAAAGGGGTAATGAATAATTAAATAATTAATCAATTAAAATTAATTATTTAACCATAGAGGGAAAATTAGGGAAAATAGTAGAATGTGGCAGAAATTAGGGTTTTGCAATCTAAGGACACTTTTAGGTGTCTACATTTTACCCCTCTTTGAGATGATGTTCGAGATGACGAGATTTATGTTGACTAACATCATTTCAAAGAAGAGAAGGAAATGGATAGAGGAAAAGGATGATGATGTCCCCTTGAGAGGATAGGCGGGTTGGACAAACAAGGGTAGGCTCTTGAAATGGAAGGTATTGGTGAAGGAAGAAATATAGGGGAATGGATAGAAGAAATGAATGATACATTAAGCTACAATGAAGGTGGAGGAATGAAGATGCAAGAGAGAGATGGTGGAGGAATGAAAGATTGGTTAGAAGAATGGGAATGAGATCTTGCTTTGATAGATTTTTGAGCTTCTCACTTGCAATTTTTTCTGCTTATCATCATAGAACTTATTATGTCAAGGGACAACAATCACAATGGCATGATAGAGGCCAAAGTGTGGAAATGTGATCCCTTTTGAAATAGGCACACGACAAAGAAGGAATGCCTGACTTAGACTAGTAACTGTGGTACCTTGCCAAAACATGAGATGAGATAACTGTGAGGTGTGCAAGTCCTTATGCAAGGAAGCAGTTATTCTTTCCTATGCATAGGATGTCTTTGATTCACACCCAATGGAATCCCAATCACATGCAAGGCACCAAGTTGCCCTAGTCATTTTGCCAAGACAAACTGCAAACAACAATCAAAGAAAAAGGTCTCTCTCTATCCTCGCTTCTCTTTGTCACTTAGGGACTACCTTGAGAAGCATAAGAACGTGAGTGCAAAACAATCCAAATGAAAGATAAGATAGACTAGACCAAAAGAGTCAACAACCATTAGATTGTTTGCCAAGTGATAGGTGTCTGTTTGTTTGATTATAATTATGATTGAATGGAGGAGCCTATTTTCAGGAAATGAAACATGTCATATAAGATGCATTGTCTGGTTTCGACAATGCAACATCTTGTATAAGGCAAGTGATAAGATTGAGACATCCCATATAAGACATGTGGAATGTTGCAAGTTGTGAGATGATTGACGTGTGAATATTGATTGATGTTTGAGCTTAGAAATGATGCATGTCATATAAGGTGTAGAGTCCTAGTTTTGACAATGCCCCATTCTATGTAGGAATGTGATAGTTGATAGGGATAGTTGATAGTGACATATGATATCACGAGGTGATTGATTTGTTTGACTGATTGGATAGCTTGTCTTATTGTTGGTTGGGATTGTTTTCAAGTGCAGAAGACTGATTGCTTTAGTTTGATCGAAGTGTCCATCTCATGAAGGGATGACTTATTATGACAGTTGATAGGACAGGCCCTAAGGGACTAGCCTAATACCTCCGGGGCGCATTAAAGATGGCCTTGCCTATGTGACAACTCAAAGGCATCGTAGTTCGACTAGGTGAACTTTGGATGATTTGAAGAATTGAATTGAATGATATGATGATGTGATTGATTAGAATGGTTGAAGAATTGATTTTGATTGGAATGATGTGATGAATTGAATTGGTTTGAATGAAGGGATTGAATGATTTTGTGGATTGATACGATGAGTTGATTGATTTTATTGCTTGGATTTTTGTAGGATATTTGATTTTTTTGAATTTTGGGGAATATTTTGATTTTTTTGGATTTTGACTTTTTGATTTTTTTTGTATTTTTGAAATTTTGTGATTTTTTTGTATTTTGACATGTTTTTATTTTTTTGGACTTTTGAAATGTTGTGATTTTTTTGTGTTTTTTAAAATATTTGATTTTTTTGGATTTTTGATATGTTTTGGATTGGCATTCGATGACGATTGGGATAGCCTTTGTGCTAGATACCAATGACAAGGGAAAACCAAGTCTAGGTGCAAGGAAATGAATGGGATTGGGTGAATGGATAAAAAGGGGTGGGAGAGAGTGGATGGAAGGAATGTATGTGTAAGAGGGCAAGGATGTGATCTCCGAGGACTATGTCGCATAGGAATAACATGCCCCATTCGATGTATAATGCTTAGGATTTGACATGACAACACTTATGACAAAAAGGATAATGATAGGATGGATTGGTTGGATAGGCTGAGGTATATCAAGGGATATCCATGACATGTGTAAACATTTTTCCCCCAATCATTATCAAGATCAAAAGAGGAAGGGAAGATGGATGGATGCAATAGGATAGGTATATGTATATGTACAATGGATAAGGATGGTAAGATAGGATATGAAATGGCATGAAAAGATATGATAGGATGGAAAATGATAGGTTGGATGAGACCAGGTGCCCCCAAGTGTAGGTGACATAGAAGATCAACTTACACATGACGTTTGTTTGCCAAGTTTTCATCATGGTACTTATCCAAGGCACCACCAAGGGTGGTTTTCACCGTTGGACGAAGGGATTTCTCTTTACTTTTTTGATTTTTTTTTACTTTTTTTACTTTTTGAATGGTATAGGTGGATATGAATAGGGGGGACTCAAGTGTCTAGTTCCATGAAAGGTGACAATCCCATTAGAGATAGGTGTCACATGGACCATGTCAAATGTCATTATGCTCAATGATGTTGGTAAGGAGATTGCATGAGAGGAAAATGGATTAGGTGGATAGTGAATTATGATGTGGATTATGTAGGGAAAGGTAGTGGATTATGATGTGAATTACGTAGGACTTAAGCAAGGATGGATGAAAGGCTTATGCAAAAGCATGGACCATATGGATAGGGTGGGTGAAATGTGTAGGATAATAGTTGAATGATGGGGTGATGGAGGTATGGAAAGAATCATGACCAACAGCTGCACACACCATAATAAACATTGAAGCTTGTGATTGGAAGGTGGTGTAGGAAGAAATGGTGATGTTTGCTTAGTGGATGGGTGATGTAAGCATTTGGGGACCCACATAGACTTAGTATTTTTATGACTTTTTCTTTGCATGTGGGATGGAGGAATTTGAGACTTTGGGATGGAATGGCATTTTTGGATGGAAGAGGATGGTTGGGATTTTTGAGAGGTGGATGCCTCATTTGACTTGCTTTTTTGTTTAGGGATCCAAACCATTGTAGTTTTTGACTTTTCTTTTGGAAGTATGGGTTTGGATAGCTTTGTAGATGGATTTTTCTTTGACTTTTTGAATTGATGTCCTAAGGCATTAGAACCCTTAGGATTTTTAGCTTTATGAGTGTAGGCATCCAAATGTTTGTTTTTGAATCCCATGGACATGATAGAAGCTTCATGTTTATACAATGTGTGCATTTGTTGGTCATGATTATGAATGTGCTTTTGGATAAGTGGATAAGTGGGTGTTGGGATCAATGGTGATAAAGTGGATGGAGGGATAGTAGGAGTTGGAAGAAGTGGAGGTAAAGTGGATGGTGGAAGGTGTATGGTCACATTCTTTTGACATTTGTAGGATGATGGAGGTGGAATGGCGACATATGTCTTGGGTATGTGATAAGGTTTGTGACGGAAAGTGGACTTAGGAAGCGTGGAGGAAGTACCAACATCTTTAGATTGTTCAACTTGGGAAGTGTATCCAAGGCCGTATGAGCATGGAGGGACCTTGACATGGATGGGATCCAAAATTCCTTGTTCATGAAGGCCTAAGCCTTTACCTTGGTAATTCATGCTTTGGAGTATGTGACGGACAATGGGACTTGGTGTGGATTGGACACTAGACTTGAGTATGTTATTGGATGAAGAAGGTGAAGTGGAAGACATGGTTATTTTTGTCCTAAGGAGGAACACTCATGAATGAAGGTGGATAGGCAAGGGGATATGATGGATTTGAAATGGGGTCGATGGTGGATGAAGAAGGATCATTAGAATCGTGATCGTCATTATGTTCATTTAGATCCAAGGTATTTATTTGATCTTCTATGTTGACTTGGGAGGTATGTGTCTTATCATGACAAGTGGAAGTTGTTGGATCATGGATGGGTGAGGTAGCAAGCTCTTGACCATGGAATGCATAAAGTTGGCTAAGTGGATCATCTTGGTTTTCTGATCATAAGTAGGATCTTGATCATAAATGGGAGCTTGGTCATAGATAGGCTCAATTGTGTTATTGGTAGGATCATTAGGAAGGCTTTGATCTTGATTGGAATTAAGGGCTAATGTTTCCTCATGCTTAGGATAATTCTCTTGACTTCCTCAATTGGAGGTGGAAATGGAATTGGATAACTCTTGTAGAGGCTTGATGGTTTGTGGACCACATGATAGGGTGGAAGAATTGGACATGGAATTCAAAGGTTATTTGATAGGCTCATGAATTGGTGTTTGACATGGGGATAAGTTGTTTCTTTCTAGTAGCCAATGGATAACATCCTTTGCAAGTGCATGTGTGGAAGGACAATATAGTGGATGGAAAATGAGGGTAGATGATATGGACTCATGATTAGGATTAGGAGTTGAAAGTTCCCATGGTAGAGGAATAAGAGGGATGGATGGTGTTGTAGGATTAGAGTTTGGACTTTGATTGGATGACAGATCAAAAGGATTGGATGAAGTGGTAGATTTGGATGAATCCACATGTTTACTTTTGTAATGTTTAAACTTAGGGTGTGGAGTTAATGGGAGATTAGAGGATGGTAATGATAGTGAATGGCTTGCATGGATTAGGTTGATGTCTCCCTTGTCAAATGTGGCATTAGGAATTAAAGGCATTTGATTTTGTTGCAAAGGTGGAGTTAGGCTCTCATGTGCTTGTTAGTGTATGAATGGATAAGTTGATGTGGCGTTGGTTTGACATATGGATGAATTAGGTTTTGGACTTTTCTCATCTTCGTAATTAAAGAGATATCCTCCTCGAAGTATGAACTTGGGCTTAGGAAGGAGGGATCCTTGGAGTATAAGCTTACTTCTTGAATTGTTCATAGGCTTGTTAAGGATGACCACCATGTTGACAAGTGCTTTGATGAAGGATGATGTGGAATGACTAGAAATGTGATAGAGTATGAGATTGATTGGATTATTAGATGGGTGATTAGGGATGATTAAGGTATGGTTAGGGTTGTGATTGGGATGATTTGGAAATGATTAGGATATGATTAGGAGTTAGGTGATTAGGATGAATTTGATTGAACAATATGATTAGAAAGGGTGATTAGGATGTGAAGGTTTGAATGATGAAGATATGAGTAGGATGTGATTATGATGATGTCGAATGACAAGAATAATGATTAGGATGAGAATTGATTAGGATATGATTAGAATAATGTGGAATGATGAGGATAATGAAGGTGACTTAGAATGAAGGTGTTGGTGAGAATGTTGTGAATGATGTGTTTATGTGTTCACTATAGGGATGACTAGGAGGATTTACTCCCTTTCTCTTCTTTTTGCAACAGTGTCTCTACCATACAAGACTTTGTAAATTTTGGGATGCTATGGGGATGTTAATGAAAGGTGATGAGGCCTAGACTATGATAGAGGCTAATGGATATTAGTCTTCAAAAATTCTAGTTCCAAGAGGCTACTCTCATCTACTAATGACCTTGTCAAAGTATAAATTGGATCTATCGAGACCTTGAGATGTGGAAGAAATGATTGATTAAAGTGAACCCATGAGTTCCAAAATTCACTTGGAAGGATGGACTTAAACTAGCTTTGGAGTATTAAGCCCAAGTTGTGATTGATTTGAAAAAGATATCAAGGTCTCTTGGTCCAGATTTGTACTTGTGATACAGTCAAGCTTCAACAGTTTCTCCCTATGTTTCAACCTAGGATGACTATTTTTGGGAACCTCTATAGATGTCAAAAGCTGAATGAAATTGAATATGTAGGTGAATAGAACTAGCAGGTCTATAATTTTTTGACACAATTGTAGTTAGATTTTATAAGGAGAGTAGATGCTCAAAGGTTTCCCTACGGTTGTGGTGTATTGTGATTGGGAATGATTAGGATGAAATTGATTGGATTGGAATGAATGGTTAGGATATTATTAGGATGTGATTGGTTGGATTAGAATGAAGATGATGATGTGTAGTGATGAGATTAGATGACTTTGAATTGATTGGGATGAAGTTGATTAGATTATGAATGAAGATGATTATGTGTAGTGATAAGATTAGAGGACTTGCATGGATTAGGAAGAAGTTGATTGGATTATGAATGAAGATGATTAGGGTTTTGACTAGGATGATTAAAATGATGGTGATTAGATGAAAGAGGTGATTAGGGTTTGATAAGGATGACTTGGATATGATAAAGAGAATGATTAGGATGATGTTGATTGGATGAGGATGATGATGTGATGAATAGGATATGATTAGGATGAGGTTGAATGATTAGGAGTGATGAAGAGGATATGATTAGGATGAGGTGTAATGATTAGAAGTGACAAAGAGGATATGATTAGCATGTGGTGTAATGATTAGGAATGATGAATAGGATATGTTAGGATGAGGTGTAATAATTAGGAATGATCATTAGGATATGATTATGATGAGGTGGAATGATTAGGAATGATGAATAGGATATGATTAGGATGAGGTGTAATGATGAAGAATGATGAATAGGAGATGATTAGGATGAGGTTATACTAATTAGGAATGATGAATAGGATATGATTAGGATGAGGTTTAATGATTCAGAATGATGATTAGGAGATGATTAGGATGAGGAATGATTAGGAAGGATGAATAGGATATGATTAGGATGAGGATCAATGATGAAGATATGATGAATAGGATATGATTAGGTGATTGAATGATGATGATATGATAAGGGTGCGATTAGTATAGGACAAGCAAGATGATTAAGATGTGGATGGTTGGATGATGTGATTAGGAGATGATTAGGATAATGTGATTAGGATATGATCAAAATGTTTAGAATCAAATAGGTTGGCTTAGGAGGGTGATAAGGATATGAAGGTTGAATGATGAGGATATGATAAGAATGTGATGATGATATGATGACTTGGAATGAATGGGTTGGAAAGAATGTTTAAGGTGATAATTAAGCAAGCACTTGAAGAAGACACAGAAGACACTTGGCAATTAGATTGGTTGTTTTTGGTGACTCTTGACAAGTTTGAAAACACTTGTAAATATGTACGATCCTAGGCTAGTCAAGGATAATACCTGTTGAGTCCCTGCTCATATTTCTCCAAATACTAAGACAAAGTGGACAGCTAGATAATTTGGTGACACTAGCTCCCCCTTACACAGCACAGGCACACCAACTTCTCTTACCCTTTGATCCTAGGGACCGAGGGAGTTCCTATCTCTATAATTATAGTACATGTGGGGTAACTTGGGAGGTCTAACCTCCTGCACCAGCAAGTAAAAAGGGGTTTGGGCCACTAGCACAAAGGTTCTTAATCAGTGTTTCAGGATATACCGGTGTCTATACATGCAGCGGTTTGCTCAATTAAGAGGCCTCCCAGCCCTCAGAGGGGTTTTACACATCACAAGGATACTAAGGGAGACATCTGTCGATATAGAACAGCAGCACCAAGTGATTGATGACTTTCCTCACAATCATGATTATTTGTATAGCAGATTGAAACAAAAGTACCGCTTGGGTCATCCCTCTCACAAATTGGGAGGCAAGCCCTCTAATGGTTTAGACAAAAGTGATACAAACACATGTTTTTGATCTCCAAGGTCATACAAAGATGCGAGGAGAGAGCATACACATGTGTGTGACCACACTAGACAATGTTCATTTACCCTTAGAAATTTAAATGTGTGGTGTGATTATGCAAATGTTGGGAAGTGTTTTTGATTCCCAAGATCACTTAAAGAGTGAGGGAAGAGCATACACACTTCACAACCTAAACACAATCACCAAGCAAAGCAAACAGTGATTCATTTTAAGCCCAAACCAAGTGTGAAAACAGCAAGATGTTCATTTTAGTCCACCAAAATCAAAGTGTTCCTATGATAACCAAGCACACACATGAGAATGAAAGGAACCCTACAGCAAAATGTGTTAGTAGTTTCAACCAAGAGTCTTCTCCCAACAAACGCCATAAGATGAAAATTAGATACTAGTAACATAAAATCTCCATGACAATGTAAAAACAAACATGAAATATCGAGTAGATTCCTCGTTTTGCAAGCCACCGTGACGAAAAGGCCAAAAACGCAAATCTAAAAATATCTGAGAAAATTAATCAGTCACAAAAAATAAATAGTAACATCAGATTGTTTAGGAAATTTTATACACTTTTTTTTTTTAAATCGTGAAAAAAGGATTAAATTTGCATGAGTTATAAGTGTTCAAAGTTTGAAATTAGGGTTGACTTTGACCAAAAAATATCTAATAAAATAGTACCATCACCTGAAATTAACCTCACCATTGCGTAGTTGGGCAAGTCAGCTCTGCAACGCTACTCGTTTCACAAAATTCTAATACATTTAGCCCAAGTTATAATCGTTTAAAAAATGATTGCCCAGTTAGGGCATGAGGAAGAACTAGGGTCAAACTTGATAGTCAAGATTAACCATTAATTGTTACTGACTATGTGTTCACATAGGCACAGTTTAGTGCCTAGCAATTATGGTCTGTGTTTGGTGGTTAGTGTCAAGGATAATACCTGTTGAGTCCCCGCTCAGATTTCTCCAAATACTAAGACAAAGTGGACAGCTAGATAATTTGGTGACACTAGCTCCCCCTGACACAGCACAGGCACACCAACTTCTCTTACCCTTTGATCCTAGGGACCGAGGGAGTTCCTATCTCTATAATTATAGTACATGTGGAGCAACTTGGGAGGTCTAACCTCCTGCACCAGCAAGTAAAAAGGGGTTTGGGCCACTAGCACAAAGGTTCTTAATCAGTGTTTCAGGATATACCGGTGTCTATACATGCAGCGGTTTGCTCAATTAAGAGGCCTCCCAGCCCTCAGAGGGGTTTTACACATCACAAGGATACTAAGGGAGACATCTGTCGATATAGAACAGCGGCACCAGGTGATTGATGACTTTCCTCACAATCATGATTATTTGTATAGCAGATTGAAACAAAAGTACCGCTTGGGTCATTCCCTCTCACAAATTGGGAGGCAAGCCCTCTAATGGTTTAGACAAAAGTGATACAAACACATGTTTTTGATCTCCAAGGTCATACAAAGATGCGAGGAGAGAGCATACACATGTGTTTGACCACACTAGACAATGTTCATTTACCCTTAGAAATTTAAATGTGTGGTGTGATTATGCAAATGTTGGGAAGTGTTTTTGATTCCCAAGATCACTTAAAGAGTGAGGGAAGAGCATACACACTTCACAACCTAAACACAATCACCAAGCAAAGCAAACAGTGATTCATTTTAAGCCCAAACCAAGTGTGAAAACAACAAGATGTTCATTTTAGTCCACCAAAATCAAAGTGTTCCTATGATAACCAAGCACACACATGAGAATGAAAGGAACCCTACAGCAAAATGTGTTAGTAGTTTCAACCAAGAGTCTTCTCCCAACAAACGCCATAAGATGAAAATTAGATACTAGTAACATAAAATCTCCATGACAATGTAAAAACAAACATGAAATATCGAGTAGATTCCTCGTTTTGCAAGCCACCATGATGAAAAGGCCAAAAATGCAAATCTAAAAATATCTGAGAAAATTAATCAGTCACAAAAAATAAATAGTAACATCAGATTGTTTAGGAAGTTTTATACACTTTTTTTTTTAAATCGTGAAAAAAGGATTAAATTTGCATGAGTTATAAGTGTTCAAAGTTTGAAATTAGGGTTGACTTTGACCAAAAAATATTTGATAAAATAGTACCATCACCTAAAATTAACCTCGCCATTGCGTAGTCGGGCAAGTCAGCTCTGCAACGCTACTCGTTTCACAAAATTCTAATACATTTAGCCCAAGTTATGACCGTTTAAAAAATGATTGCCCAGTTAGGGCACGAGGAAGAACTAGGGTCAAACTTGATAGTCAAGGTTAACCATTAATTGTTACTGACTATGTGTTCACATAGGCACAGTTTAGTGCCTAGCAATTATGGTCTGTGTTTGGTGGTTAGTGTTTTAAGCAGGGACCCCCTGGTCACTCATATGACCAGGGGTCGGTCACAAAAAAAGAAAAAAGAACAAAAGAAATAAAAGAAGAGGACAGGGGTCGATGCCCACCTAGTCACATTGAGTGTGATCACAGGGAAAACTCATATCTAAGGTCACAAATGTGACCTCCAATAGAAGTGTTCACCAAAAAAAACCTGCAAACAGTTTGAGCCCGTCGGAGTCTAGGGCTAGCATCGAATTTTAGGGCTAACGATTTAGGGTTTCATGGCTGGTAAGGCTAGCAACAAACTTCAAAGAGACAGAGGTAGAATTTCAGGGGCCAAAGGATACGGTAGCGACCAGAGTATGATCGAGCGGCAACCACAGTTTTGTGAGTTGTGGAGGTCTGAGGACTGGTTGCGATGGCTTAAGGCAGACATAACGACATGGACTATGGTGGTGACAATGATTTTGCTAGCGGTGTGGTTGAAGATTGAATGCAGAGGTTTAGGTAGAATCCAGGGTCGAGATTAGGGTTTTGTTAGTATTTTAGAGCCTTGTGTGGACCGGATGACGGTTAACAAGAGGTCGATGTTAAGAACAGTAGCGATAATTTGAGGTTGGCATTAGGGATGAGTGGCGACAGCTTGGTCGCCACCCACGGTGGCGACCAAGTGCTAAGGACAGTGGCAACATTGTGGAAGGGAAGTGTCGACCACAGTTTGCTGGCGGAGGTCAGGATTGTTTGCAGGTTCTATTGTGATGGTGGAGGTCAATGAAGTTCAAGTGGGAGTTAAGGCCGTAGAGGTGGTGTCGATGTCTGAGAAACAGCAACTAGGGCTTGCTAAGGGTGTCGACCCAATCCTGGGTGGTGGCGATGAAGCCACAGACAGTGGTGACCAAAATAGGGATGGGCAGAGCTAGGGCTATTTAGAGGTGTCAGGTGGAGGGACCTTCCCCCGGTGGTAACGGGTATGGGTCACCACCCACGGTGGCAACATAAATTCAAAATAAGGCAAAAGTGAAAGGTCGAAGGATGGGCGGTAAATTTGGCAATGGCTGCGACAAGGTAATTGAAGGGAGGTGACTGTATAGGAAGCAGAGACCTAAAGTGCAGGTGGGCTGGTGAGACAGAGTTGGGTGGAAGTGATAGCTTCAACAAGCTAGGGTTTTGATGAATGTCGCATGTGGCAAATAAGATTTACCACCTACATAGCACCGAACTCCACACCTCCAAACAGAAACAAAGATAATATCTGCAAGAAAGTGAAAACTAAACATAGAGACTCAGGGCAGTCAATACAGCTGGTTCATACCGTACAGATCCGTATGGTACGGACTGGCAATAAAAAATTTTTAAAAAAAACAAAAATTTTACAATGAGCAAAATGGGTCAAATTTACTGTCATTTTTCACCGAAAGGGCCTCCTGGACTCAACAATGAGGTCCATTTGAGACCAAGAAGCCATCTACAAAAGCTGACTTGCTAAAATCAACAAAAAATGTTAGATTTTCTTTGATTCACGTCAGGTTCACCATTTTGTGTTAGGTAAAATCAGCTTTAATATCAAAAACAACAAACTTACTAAACCCTAACTACAATGAAGTGCAAGCAAGCTTAGAAGATAATCAAACAAACAGAAAAATAAACAAATCTAAGCTACAACTTGACTAATCTTCATTGTTCTCCTTCATCTTGCATTATGTTCTCAGATTTGCAAGTTTATGCAACAATCTAGAGAAGCTCAAGTTGATGAATGGCAAGATATTGGAGAGAAAGAGCTAAGAGATCATGAGCTAAGAGAGAAGACCTAAAAAATGAACTAAGAGAGATCACCTAAGAGACATTAGGGATTAAAATGAAGTTGGATGAGTGATTTTATAGAAGAACAGATTTGAGTGGATGGCCAAGATTTGATGTTGACTTTGGAGGCAAATGCAGGGTTGAGATCAGTTAGGGTTTTCTCACCACTAAAAGACAAAATTAAATTTAAAATTGAGAGAAATGGTGAGGTGGAAGATGTTTAAATTAAATAAACTTGGTTAATTTATTTAATTCATTTGAAGAGAGGAATAATGTGAGATGATGAAATTAAATAGGTGAGACCTATTTAGTTAGAACAAAACTTATAATTTAAATAAATGTTCATTTATTTAAATTAAAGGGGGAAAGGGGTAATGAATAATTAAATAATTAATCAGTTAAAATTAATTATTTAACCATAGAGGGAAAATTAGGGGAAAATAGTAGAATGTGGTAGAGATTAGGGTTTTGCAATTTGAGGACACTTTTAGGTGTCTACAAGAAGCGAGGAGGATCATTGTGTTTACATTCATTGTATTGATGATTCTATACCTGATCATTGCATTCTATGTTGATGACATGTTATTTTTCAGCAATACTAAGGGTATGATCAGTGAGATGAAAGCCCAACTTTTAGGTGTGTTCCATATGAAGGATCTTGGAGCTACCATGTATATTTTAGGTATGGGATTAAGAGGGACAGAGGTAACAGAAAGCTTTGGTTATCTCAGAGTGTGTGAATACCATTTTGCAAAGATTTAGTATGCAAGACTGTAACCCAATTAGAGTTCCTTTGCCCATTGGTACTAAGATTTCATTAGATATGTGTCCAAAGAATGAAGATGATTTTGAGGATATGTCTAATGTGTCATATGCTAGTGTTGTAGGGAGTTTGATGTATGCAATGGTTTGCACTAGGCTAGAAATTGCCCAAGTAGTGGGAGTTTTGAGAAGATTTATGTCTAACATGGGTAGATAGAATTGGAATTATGCGAAAAGGGTGCTCAAATATCTTGCAGGTACTCCTAACTATTGTTTGGTTTATTCTGGTACTGATAGTGCTAATAAAACTTTGGACATATAGGGATTTGTTGATCCAGATTAGGCAAGTGACTTGGATAGTCGAAGGTCCATTAGTGGCTATGTGTTTACTCTATTTGGAGGAATAGTGAGTTGGATGAGTAAGAGACATCCCACAATTGCTTTGTCCACCATAGAAGAAGAGTATATGGTTGCTACTCATGTCTCTAAAGAGGCAGTTTGGTTGAGGAGACTGTGTAGAGGTATTGGTTTTGATTGCAGGGTCATTCAAATTGGTTGTGATAGCCAGAGTGCTATCTTTTTGGCCAAGAATCCTATGTATCATGCTCGGACTAAGCATGTTGATGTTTAGTATTACTTTTTTTGAGAATTGGTTGCAAGTGAATATATTGAGTTGAAGAAGATAGACACTCAGGAGAATGTTGTAGATTCATTGACCAAAAATGTGAACATAGAGAAATTTGTGTGATGTAGAGAGACCATGGGCCTTGTTTCTAGTGCCTGATTATTTTTAGTTGATTTCCTATGGGTTGATTTACAATGTATAATGTCAAGTGGGAGAATGTTGGGATAAGGTGCCATTAACCTTGTAAATCCCAAAATTGTATTTATTCCATTTTATTATTTGTAATTTGTAATTACCCATAAGGGAATGAGGTAGTTTCACCAGCAGTGGTAATTCCAGACTTAACAGAGGTAATTATGGAGTGACATTTACAATTGGCAATTGTAAAAATCATGAGTAAATGAGATAGACACCACTATGGGAGAATCTATTATTTTTAGCATGTATGACACACATCATAATGTTTGGTGAGTGCATGTAAGAGAATCTATGACAGTTGCAAGTTGTCATAAGGTTCTATGACACTATGACACATATGACCAATATTTAATATGTGTAAGTTGCTATGTTTAGCCCTGGGCGTCCAACTTGGGAAGATGCTTTCTGGTGGAATCTATGATGGTTATGACACATCATAAGAAGTTGTAAGAGACCAATTTTAGTCTTGGGTGCCCAAGTTTGCATGGCTAACTTGCGACAAGTGTTAGGAGCTTGTAAGTTGGCATTTGATGTTTGCATGTTGAATATTCTTAAGGAGAGATTTAAGCAGACGCCTAGTTTGGTATGAGAACACTTTTATAAATCCATTACCATGTAATTGTTGTAGCATAACATACTTATAAGTACTCAGGTGTTGCAGGAATGATGTGAGATTGAAGACTAAAGGAGAGATTGGTGTAGTTGATGTATTGTATCACTTTTACAAATTAATACAAACTTGTGCCTCTTTCCTGGTGGATTTTTTTACATGAAAGGGTTTTCTCCATGCAAAAACTTTGTTATTGTGTGATCAATTTTCAGATTTGTTGCTTTTGTGTTGCATACTTTATATTCTGTTGCAATCTTCATTAAATAATACACTGTTAAAAGATCATTAAACATATTTGTAGACACCCAAATTTGTCCCAAATTTGTGTATGTCTTGCAACACCTTGTTAAAACATTATCCTAGACATCATAAACCATTTTCTCCTAATTCCCATCCTAATTTCCCTAATCCCACTTAGCCAATTAATTAAATAAATTTATTTAATTAATTAATTTCACATGTATAATCCCATTTATCTTATCCTCATCCCAATTAATTAAATAAATTTTATTTATTTAATTAATTCCCACATCATATCTTATCCCATCCGATTCATCTACCCAATTAAATAAATAAAATCTTATTTATTTAATTAATTTCCCAACAATATCCCAATTAATACAAATATTTAATTTGAATTAAGTCACATGATCACTGATAAGGGCATGGTTCGGTGGTTAAGTCGCTCGGTTGTAGTGGTGGCCACCAGAGTTCAAACCCCCGTTGGACGAACAGGCTTTACACCTTCGCTGGGCCAACGATCTCGTGGGTTTGAAGTGTTCTTACTAGGGGATGAGGTCCCCAGTGTTGTGGCCTCATCGGTTCATTGCTCTGGGCAAAATCATTCGCGTGGAGCCGGAGGGCATGTCGCACCAGTGTCGCCGGTCACGTTAAAAAGTTTACCAGGCACATTTTTTGAAAGAAAAAAAAGTCACATGATCCTTATCTCACCTTGACACTTGTCCATTTCCCCTTAATCATGTGTTGTAGTACAACTCATTTAAAATACTTTTTATGTACACCATCACATGTACTACTATTTGTGTACACAATCACACATGAGACCTATTTCCTTTGACACATGTCATATGACTACAATTTCTTAATGTGCAAGGAAACCTAACTTAATCCTAGCCATCCATTTCATCCTAAGCCCTAATTAATCCTAGTCATCCATTTGAACCAAGCCAATCCTATAAAGCAAGCCTCTCTTGAGCCATTTGAGGAGATTTGGGGGATTATTCTTCATGCAACCTCACCCTGTTGAATCTTCATCTCAATCTGTCATCCATCATCTTCAATCCATCTAGCTTGTATCTATATTCCATCAATCATCCATCATCTATCTCCCTATCAATGTTATGCTGCGGAATTGAGCAATCAACACAACAAAGCGATCAATCAATCGAGCTCATCTTGCATCTTTAAGGTATTGAATGACTTGGGTTTAGGTTATGCATTTTATTGTTTGATCATTTCCATTTGCAAATCCAAATTTTTTGATATACATTTTGGCACGCCCGGTGGGACTCACGTCCTTGATTAACCCTCTTGTTTGAGTTGTTTTTGTTAAGTTCAGATGTCTTGGAGCGTCAATCTTTCATTTTTACAGGTTTTTGTTGCAAAAAATTCATCTCTCTAACCCTAGTTTTGTCTAGATTTGCAAATTTTGGGGATAAATTGTTACAGGTTGCATCCTGGATAGAAAATAGCTACACCATCGTGATCACAAGGTCATTTCTATGTTTTTTTACTATAAATTTGCCTATGTTCTGTGACTGAAAAAATTTTGAAAAAAAATAAATTTTTAAATTTGCAGGCAGTACCGTATGGATCCATACGACCTGTGTGGATATTCCTCTATGCAAAGTGATTCTTTATTTTCATTTTGTAGTGCATGTTGATTTTCCATTGTAGGTTGTTTGTATGCTGTGGTCGCATGTTTTTGTGTTACAGATCTGACATTATTAGTTGAGATGGAATTTGTTTGGCAGGCTTAAACCCCTAATTTCCTTCGTCGACTCTCGCAATCACCATGTCACCTCCTTCTCATCATCCATCCACCTTTCAATGCTCAGTCAGCTCTGCTAAACCTATCTACTATTATCTTTAAACCCATCTCTACCATTCCATATAGGTATAGACACCAAATCGCCACCACCAATCGACACCCTCAGACTTCCCGTCTGCCACCATTCTTTTCGATCGATCACCAACTACCCTCTGCTATTCCTGCCTTGTTCAACACCTGATCTCCACCAGTCTCCTTCTCCCAATCACCACCTCATCTTGGTATCTCCACTGCTAGTTTAAACCTTAATATCAGTCGGCCTTGATTCAAATCCTGTTGTCGCCTATCCTAATACCAGTAAGCCTCGCTCTCACATAACTTCTGGTCTGTCACTCACCTATAAGCTACCAACCTATCACCTTTCGACTTCCATGTCATCATTGAGGTCTTGCTCATCATCTTGATCGCAGTTTGGTCGAGGTCTTTTTTTCAACGTCAAACTCTCTGCAACTTGTGCCCGTCGACTACTCTTTTACATCTCCCGTCGCCTCCATTTATCCTTCTCGCTACCCGGTTATTGGTCGCTATCATTTGTAAGGGTTGCCACCTTCGTCGTTGGCGTCGCCTCTAATACCATTAAACCCTAACCTTGTCGCTTGATCTGTATTGATAGTTTAGTCTTCAAAGGACAATGGTTTTGATCCATTCATTCGGCATACTTTTTAATTCGAATCAATGGTAACACTCCATTGAGCGGGCTTCAACAGTCTAAACAGGCCATAAAACATCTCCTGGAAGCCATTTTAAAAATCCAAGTGGTCAGTTTAATCTTTTAGCTGTCGTATTGGTGTAGAATTTAGATCTCAGTGAACAACTCCCACCGAAAAACTTCCTAAATTGTTGGTTGTTCCTATCATTCACCGGCAGAATCGGTGTAGTCCCTGAACTATAGTAGTTTAAACTCTCAGAGATGTGGAATAAATTTTTTATCAGCGGCCTCTGAAGTATGAAGACCAGCCCATACAAGTCATCCTTTGTAGGCCACATTACCCACCTGTGGTCAATATACATCAAACAGCAGAATCTATTCACACAGGCAGTCATATCAAATCGACCCTTATAATCTGTAATTTAATCAGTCTGTAGATCCTCAATACTTCCGTGGACTAACATATTTTAGTCAACCCTGAATGTTTTCCATACATAGTCATTGGCTTTTCTGATTGGACAACTCTTCCATAAATGGTGGTCGGCTCCTCAAATAGCTTTGTGGTCATATTTGTGACTGGGGAAGGAGGGCTATCATTCCCTATTCTCCTTTTTATTTTCTTTTTTTCGCTCACTTTGGCCTCTGGTTGTATCAGTGACCAAGGGATATCTATCCCTAATCGCCACCATTAAACCAAACTACCAGCCATTGAAAACTGCCAGCATATGACCACTTCGCAAAATAGCTAGTAGTCAAACATTAATAGTCAAGGTTATCTTTTGCTTCCTACATGCCAAAGGAGGCTATTTTTTTCTTTTGATCATAACTGGAGCATACAGTATTGAAATCGTACAAAATTGGACTCGTTGGAAAGATGAGAGGATGAACTTTGTAGATGAGCAGGTTTTATTAGGTGACTATACCATTTTCCTGCATTTTTTATTAGTCAAAGTCAAACTTGCTTTTAAACTTCAATCAAGCATAACTTTTACAATTTTGATCGAATTTTCACAAAAAAAAATTAAAATTGCATAGAATTTTGTCTAGAATCTGTTTATGCAATCCATTTTTCTATATTAGATCATTTTCATCAGATTTTCTATTTTTCACATAATCATCTTCTTTGCAAGTTTACTTGTTTCTTTTGCAATTTGGTGACTTGTAGGTGAATCAAAAGAGCTAGAGCAGCATTTGGATCAATCAAAACAACAAGTGGATAGTGAAATAATTAGGTACACTCATTCTAATATTTCATCTCTTAATCATTGTTTTCAAATACATTTGGATTTGGGCCTTAAAATGAACAACTTGATTGCAATCACATCAAAAAATTGAGCTAAAATGAACAAGTGTCTTCCTACACATTTGGATTTTGGATCTAAAAAGAACAAGTGCCTAATTGTCTTCCACACATTTCATTCTCTAAGGGTCAATTAACAAGTGAGAGTGTGAATCAAGTGATAGCTCACTTGGTTTGCTTTTGTATACCTTATCTAGGAGGCCTGCTTGGAGACACACCACTCCAAGGGATGACCTCAATCAAGGCTGAATCGAAAGACACCCTCATTGGGAGTCGTAAATCTTGTCACTCTTGGGTAAGCCCCAAAGAACTTTATACCTTTGGGAAGTGAAGTTGAAGGGTGGGTTACCCCTTTCTCCCGACTGTGTGATAGGATTTCACTTCAATTCCTTAGTCAACCTTGTGCAAACGAGCCTAAGACCTACTTGGCCATACGCACTTGACTAGACATTAGGCTTGTTGATGTGTTGTCAAGTGCTTGCTTAATAATCATCACATTTCTTTTTCAAAATCAAAACTTTCTTATGTGTCTTGCGTGAGTGATTCATGTGTGTATATGCATAATCATTTGTTTGAACATTCCCAAATCAAGCTATAAACACCAAACATATAAACGAGCCATCCTACACATCATATCCAAATCAATTTCGTCCTAAACATATCCAAATCAATCTAAAACTCCATCCAATCATTATCCAAACAATCCACATCATCATAAATCAATAAACAAGCACTTGCTAAAAGGACTTAAGACAAACACTTGGGCGACAACATGTTTACACCAGAAGACCCAGAAATCAAATTCCAAAGATTCTTCTAAAATCTTTATCAAGGATCACAACCCCTAAACCAAGATGCCATTAAAACATTACAATTCTTCATCCAAAAAGCTCAACCCCAAGCAAGCCAATCACCTCAACTGCAATACCTCATAACCCAAGTCCAACACCTTTTAGCCACTAGTCAATCCTGACAAGTACAGCAATCCTTAGCCACTTCATATCAACCTAATCCACCTTATAGCCACATGTCATATCCATCCACTTCCTATCAACCTAATCCACATATCCACCAAGTCAATGCCACATCAACCTATGAATATCCACCTCAAGCTTATCCAATCCCTCATGCCACTGTTCCAACACATCACCAAACCCATCCACAAGGCAGTCAAATGTCCTTACAAGAACAACATCCAAGTCCAAATGGCCTTTTGTATATAAATAAAGTGAGCACAAGTCAACCTTGCCAACAAGATCAAATGCCCTCAACTTTGAGTCCACCACAAGATATTTTTTCTACATATCCTACCATTACACCTAGCTGCCAAGACTATCAATGGCCTCCCCAACAAGCACAAATGAGCCCAAGTCCACCTTTGAAACAAGAAGCACATGCAGCTCCAAGTGGCCCTTTGTACATAAACCATGCGAGCCTAATGCAACAAGACTTAATTACCTTTGACAAGGGAGATACCAACCTAGCTAATTCATCCTATGAGTGCCCTCCATCATCCAATCACATGCTGACACATGAGCCAAATAATACTATCCCAACACCACCATGTGATCCTATTCCTAGTCCATCTTCTAGCCCATCAAGCCCTTCATCACTTTTAACACCATGGGCCTCCAATCCTCCACCAAATGAAAATGTTGAGCATATTTTACGACGGATGCTTGAAGCAAAACTCATTGAACTTCCTGAAGTCAAACCATGTGAGGGAAGTCCACATAATGAACATCATTATTGTGCATACCATAGGATCAAAGGTCATAATACAAATTTATGCCCCATATTTAGGTCACTCCTCTTTAAGATGTAGATACAGAGCCTCCGTAAACATGTCATATCATTTGAATCCCATGCGTCACCCCCATCTGATCCTAACCCTAATCCATCCAACCCAATTAGCCCTCAAACTAATCATGATCATAATCCCACAACACCATCCACCCTTATCATCCATCCATTATATTTCCCATCCACTCATACCCTTGTGAAGGATGTGATCCATTGGCTACTAGTTAAGAATAAACCACCCCCATGTCAAACACCCATTCATGAGCCTACCAGTGAACTTCCAAAGGTCATGTCCAATCCTATAATCTCATCATGTGGTTCGCATATCCTTGAGCCTCTTCAAGAGCCTTTCATTAACATACCTAGCCTTTTAAGCCCATCATGTGACCTACAAGCTAACAAGTCTATTCAAGAGTCTCCAACTACAATCCTAAGTCAAGAGCCATCATGCCCTCATGTTGATAACCCTCAAGAGCCTATTAAGTCCACTCAAGAACCTTCTGCTTCCATCCAAAGTCAAGAGGTATGTCAAGAGCATAATCTTAAACATGTGGAAATATTGAACCTTAATCTTAATCAAGATCAAAGAACATCTAAGTTCCACCTATCCATGACCTACATATGGTTTTCTCTCAAGCTATTAGCCATCACCATGAACCTATTCATGAGCAAATTTATCCCTTTTATAGCCCAGTTAATCCTATTTTTGCTCATATTTATGATCAAGGTTTAAGATCATGAAGATCATGATGACCCTTGTGGCCAAACTTTATCCATCTCATGATCAAGATGATATCTATGATGAAGAACCTATTCAAAAGTACATTGATCCTATCCATAATCCCATAACCATCCATGAGCAAGATATCCAAACTGCTCTTATCCATTCTCCATCTAGCCCTATCCATAATAAGAAAACATCCACTTGTCATAATGAGACATGTGCCTCTCAATAAAACATAAGCATAGAAGATCAAACAAATAACTTGGATCTTAGTGAACAAAATGATAAGCAAGATTCTAATGATCCATCCCCATCTACCATCGATCTCATTTCAAGTCCACCACCATATCCTATTACTATATCCACCTTCATCTATGAATGTTCTTCCCTAGGAAAACAACAACCTTTGTCCTCCACTTCACCTTCTTCATCCAATAAAGAGCTCAAATCTAGTTCCCTAAGCACACCTAGTCCCATTGTCCATCGCATACTCCAAAACATGAACTACCAAGGTAAAGGCCTATGCCTTCATGAACAAGGTATTTTGGAGCCCATCCATGTCAAGATCCCTCCATGCTCATATGGCCTTGGATACACACCCCAAGGTAAACAAGGCCAAGATGTTGGTAATCCCTTCATGCATCCTAAATCTCCCACTTTCCATCTCGCCTCCCACCATCTACCCAAAACATATGTTGTCATTCCATCTCCATCATCCTATAAATGTCAAAAGCATGTGACCATACACCTCCCACCATCCATTTTGCCTCCACTTTTTCCAACTTCTAATATCCCTCCAACTACTTTACCACCATTGCTCCCAACACCTAATAGCCCTATCATCCAATCCCCTTATCCATTTATCCATAAATTCCCTCACATTCCTACTCATGACCAACAAATCAACATATTTTCTAAACATAAAGCTTCCACTCATTCCACCAACCCCACTTCCATCAAACCCATGGGATTCCAAAATAAACATTTGGATGCCTTTACCTATAAATCCAAAAATCCTATCAAAAATCCTAAGGACCCTCATCCCTTAGGGCACAAACATGAAAAATCAATGCAAAAAACCAAAGCAAAGCAATCCAAAAAGCTACCCAAGCCCATACCTTCACAAGCAAAACCCAAAACTAAGATGGTTTGGGTCCCTAAGCATAAATCAATCAACTCAAATGAGGCATCCTCATCTACCTCTCAAGAATCCCAATCATCCACTTCCATCCAAAAATCCCATTCCATTCCAAAAAATAAAGTTCCTCTATCCCACAATAAAAGCAAAAATCATGAAAATACTAAGTTCATGTGGGTCCCTAAATCACTCAATCACCCATCTCCTAAGAAAACATCTCCATTGCTTCCTACACCACCCTCCCATCAAAAGCTTCAATGTTTATCACGGTGTGTAACCGTTGGTCATGGTTCCCTTCCATTCCACAATTCCACATACCTCCATCACCCCTTCATTCATCCATTATCCTCTATATCTCCCCCATCATCCTATCCCTATGATCCATGCTTTTGCATAATCCTTTCCATCCATCCTTGTGCATGAATCCTTGCATCATCCACATCATAATCCACTTTCCCCCATCCATCCTTGCATCATCCACATCATAATCCACTATCTTCCCTACATAATCCACTAGCATTCCATTCACTTAATCCATCCCTCACTTTCATGCAACCCCTTACCAACATCTATGAGCACACTCGGCATGGTCCATGTGAAGACATCATCCATCTCTAATGGAACACTATCACCTCTCATAGCGTTAGACACTTGAGTCCCTCCTATCCATTACCTAGCAAACAGGTGCCATGTGTAATTGTCATCCCATACAGAAAAGAAAAAGAAAAAAAATCAAAAAAAGTAAAGAGAAATCCCTTCATCCAATGGTGAAAACTTGGTAAACATGCACCTTGGATAAGTACCATGATGAAAACCTGGAAAACAGGCGTCATGTGTAGGTTGATCTTCTATGTCCCTTACACTTGGGGGCACATTGTCTCATCCATCTTATCATTTCCAACCTATCATTTTCCATCTTATCATGTCCTACCAATTACCATATTATCGTACCATCCTTAGCCATTACACACATATACCTATCCTATTGACTCCATTTATCCTTCCTCCTTTTGATCTTGATAAAGATTAAGGGAAAAATGTTGAAACAAATGCTTTGGATATCTCTTGATATACCTCATCCTCTCCATACAATCCTATCATTATCCACCCATCATAAGCCTTGTCATGTAAAATTCATCATGTATTCCTTTTCTCATAAGCCTTGTCATGTAAAAATCCTAATCATTACCACCTAGAATGGGGCAAGTTATTCTTCCTATGCAACATAGTCTTTGGAGATCACATCCTAGCTCCCTTATGATCCATCCACTATGGTGTACCCTTATCATGAGCTTTCCATCTTATAGCTTATCCCCATCTATTTATCATGAGCTTTCCACTATAGCCTACCTATCAGTTTATCATGAGGCATGCATCCATCCCTTCTATAGCCTATCCTTTTATCCATTCATTTATCATGAGCCTTCCATCCCATTTACTATCACCCATCCTTTTATCCATCCAATCCCATTCATCCATCCTTGCACCTTGACTTGGTTTCCCCTTGTCATTGGTATCAAGCACAAAGGCTACCTAAATTGTCAATCCATTGGTATTTTCCAAAACATTTCAAAAAAAAATCAAATATCCCAAAAATAAAATAAAAAAATACAAAAAAATCAAATATTTCAAAAACACAAAAAAAATCAAAATATGTCAAAAAATCCAAAAAAAAAATATCCAACAAAAAATCCAAGCAATAAAACCAATCACATCATCCAAAACAATCCACTCCATCAACATTCAATCAAAATCAAATCATCATCATCATCAATTCTTCCTATCAATAACATTCATTCATCCATTTCAATCAATCACTTCTTCCAATCATATCAATCAAATCAATCTAAGCAATGATCTTAAATCCAAGTCACAACTAATCCATATCAAGCAAGCTAATCAATCAAGGAACAGTATCCAATCAAATCAACAAGTTTTTTATCCTAATCTTGTCATAAACTAAATCAATCATCATCAATGGGATATAGTGTTCCCACATCCTTGTGTTGATCTAGGGATATAGCTTTCCCCGCAATGACAACACTATCATCATCAATCAAACAATCAATCATTGGTGTATGACTTGATAAGGGAAATACCTTGTTTGTTTTGCATCCTTTGAGCACACTGAGAAGACTTGCTTATGCTTAGATTGAGTGGACACTCTAAGCATCACACCATCACTATCATCATTCAAAACAATCCAATCATCAAGACAATCAACGCAGCAATAGCAAACATCACAACCAAAGAACATCAAGCCAAGCCTCAAAACAAATCCTATCAATCATCAGCATCAACACCAAAGCAAATCAACTCAATCACATCAACTCCAATCAGAACAAATCCAATAACTTCAACAAATCAAAAGAAACTCAATCCACCACATATCATCCCCTCATCAACATTTCATAAATCCATAACTTGATCAATTCAATCCACTTCCATCATCTCATCAATAAAACATAAATCAGAACTACATCTCATTTCCACCATTAAGTGCCTTGATCCTATGGATACAGAGTATGTAGGTAGTCTGGAGTACGAAGGAAGTGCCTAGATTTAGGCATAGGCAATTTTCCTCTTTCTCCTCTCATCATTTCTTCTATCATCTATCTTCTACATCATTAAAAAACAACTTCTTCCAATCAATCTATCATTCAATCAATCAATTTCCTTCAATCAAATCATCCATTCATATCAATTCAATTTACTTCAATTCATTTTCATCCATCCTTCATCAATCTTCATCCATCATTTCATCATCTTCAAATCATTCCAAGTAATAAATCCAAATACAAACTCAATCCTTAAAGCTATACCAATCAAGTTAATCAATCAAGTCAAATTATCGAATTACATCCATGGTCTTGATCCTAATCTTGTCGTAAACCAAATCAATCAATCAAACAATCATCATCATCATCAATGGGATATATCGTTCCTGCATCCTTGTGTTGATCTAGGGATATAGCTTTCCCCTCCATGACAACACTATCATCATCAATGGGATATATCGTTCCCGCATCCTTGTGTTGATCTAGGGATATAGCTTTCCTCTCCATGACAACACTATCATCATCAATCAAACAATTAATCATTGGTTTATAGCTTGACAGGGGCAATACCTTGTTTATTTTTGAATCATTTGTGCATGCTTGCTTGCTTGCTTATGTGTATTATCATTTTATCTTGTATTTGCATCATATTGGTATCAAATCCGTAATCATTCCAGCTAATATTCATATCTTGTATCCAAACAAGGTTGTATTAAGCTAGGGCACAAGACACATCGTCACCCTGGTTCTTTATACCTTGGTGCAAAATGTCTAGTGCTATATCAAACATCATGGTTTCTCACTTTCCTTGCAGCATAACGCATCTCCATTTCTTTTATCCATTTCCTCTATCTTTCATAGTTTAAGCCAATTCTTTTCGAGAGCATACCCAAGTTTGTCCAACCCACCTATCCTCTCGAGGGGGCATCATCATCCTATCTTTTCGTCATCATCCTATCTTTTTGTCATCAGCCTATCCTTTTCCTCCATCCATTCCTTAGCTTCTTTGAAATGATGTTACTCGACATAAATCTTATCATCTCGAACACCATCTCAAAGAGGGGCAAAATGTAGACACCCAAATTTGTTCCAAATTTGTGTATGTCTTGCAACACCTTGTTAAAACATTATCCTAGACATCATAAGCCATTTTGTCTTAATTCCCATCCTAATTTCCCTAATCCCACTTAGCCAATTAATTAAATAAATTTATTTATTTAATTAATTTCACATGCATAATCCCATTTATCTTATCCTCATCCCAATTAATTAAATACATTTTATTTATTTAATTAATTTCCACATCATATCTTATCCCATCCTATTCATCTACCCAATTAATTTCCCAACTATATCCCAATTAATTCAAATATTTAATTTGAATTAAGTCACATGATCCTTATCTCACCTTGACACTTGTCCATTTCCTCTTAATCATGTGTTGTAGTACAACTCATTTAAAATACTTTTTATGTACACCATCACATGTACTACTATTTGTGTACACAATCACACATGAGACCTATTTCCTTTGACACATGTCGTATGACTACAAGTTCTTAATGTGCAAGGAAACCTAACTTAATCCTAGCCATCCATTTCATCTTAAGCCCTAATTGATCCTAGCCATCCATTTGAACCAAGCCAATCCTATAAAGCAATCCTCTCTTGAGCCATTTGAGGAGATTTGGGGGATTATTCTTCATTCAACTTCACCCTGTCGAATCTTCATCTCAAGCCATCATCCATCATCTTTAATCCATCTAGATTGCATCTATATTCCATCAGTCATCCATCATCTATCTCCCTATCAATGTTATGTTGTGGAATCGAGTAATCAACACAACAAAGTGATCAATCAATCGAGCTTATCTTGCATCTTTGAGGTATTGAATGATTTGGGTTTAGGTTATGCATTTTATTATTTGATCATTTCCATTTGCAAATCCAAATTTTTTGATTTACAATATTTGAATCAAATTTATGTTGAGTATTTGTTGCCTTCATTTCTAACAACTTATACTAAGAGGGGGGTGAATCAGTATAAGACTATCCTTTACTTTTTCAAATTAACAATCACAATAAAACCAATTGCACAGCATTAACAATTAAGAACACAAGAAGAACACATGATTCATGTGGAAACCCTTTCGAGAGAAAACCACAGAGAATAGGACTGCTTGGATCTACTGTCCAAATCCAGCCACAAATAAAATACTTCTTACAAAATATTCATAGGCACTAACCCATTGAAGACACCAATCCCCACCACTGAGCACCAACTCAGCAAGAGACACCAATCTCTTTAATATGAGGCACCAACCTCTTCAATATGAGGTACCAACCTCCAAAGTATTTTCCCTTCTTGAATTTGCTCCTTCAACGAATAATATTCATATAACTTCTTCACAAAATCTTCCTTGAATGATCTTCTGTTAAATCCTTCTCAAATATGCTTGTGTTTGTATGATATATCTTCTACACTCCACACACACTCTTCCTTCCATAATTCATACTCCTTTTATATCCCCATATCTAAATGTAATGAGGCACCCCTTTGAAGAGTGATCTCCCTTCAAAAAGACATGACTTTTGGTTAATATATGATCGTTGCTTTTTAAAACTAATTCCTAATCATTTTTAATATCTACGCAATCGTTGCCTAATCGATCGGTAGTTATTTGTTATTGTTAGGCATTGGAGTTTATGGAGATCTTTTGTGTACTTGTTGTGCGCATTATTTTGGCTTACATCATTGCTTAACCTACCTTTGTGCATCATTCCATAAGAGGTTCCATTGATCTCTGATGGTTGCGCTTGATTTACATAAGCCTCACGCCATTCTCAATGGCTACAAACAATGAGTTGCGTTGGAATTTTATCTCATCCCGCATCATTCTTCAATAGTAGAACACTATATTTATGGCTTCATTGGAGATGTTTATGAAAGCTACACCCCTGGATTTTCTGGAAATATTGTGCTACCAGATCTCTTTCTGGAGCTATGGTTGTGCATTCTACTTTGGTGTGATTGTATACCATTGTTTAGATGCTTGTGCATCATTCCAAAAGATGTTGCCTTATATCTTTTGGAGTTGCATTGATCTGTGAATTGACTCTTTCGTGCACGACAACACTTTATCAATGTACAATGTCTTGACTATGATCAATGTATTCATGTTTCTCAGCTTCAGGATTTGTATCATCATATCTTAAATAGAAAATTCCATCACATGCCACCCATTAAATCATCATGACATTAATTTCCATTTGACATCAATGACAATATTTCCAACAATCTCATCAACAAAAAATTATCCTGAATCATAGGCTGAAGGTTTCTTATAAAAATCCTGTGTACATCAAAGTCAAGAAGTGTATAAGGAATTTTAAAAAATAGTGATTGATAACAAAAGATGAAATAGGTTTTTTTTCATTGGCATCATATCTGTGATACACCACGCAATGAAGGTGACTTGAGGGCTAATGTTTTCTTGGAAATTTTGAAGAAATTGATTGACCAATTAATTGAAAGAAAAAATAAAATGAGCAAAAAATGAGCAGAACCAATCCAAAGTGGTCTTTTTCAAGGACCATAGAAGAATTTCCACTAACAACTCATCTTGAAAGATGAAATCACTACATGATGTGGTAGATACAAAGATGTGGGTCTATGGGTCCCCCTTGCCATTGTTTTTCTCAAAATGGGGCACCTCAAAGACGACAAGGAGAGGTGTAGCTAGAATATAAAGAGACAAAGAACTACAGTGATAATAAGCTGGGATTAGAGGCTAGAATGAAGTGGAGAAAGAAGCAAGCTATTGTTACAGGTTACCCATGTTTTGCATTAATTGGTTTATGACAGGGTTAATGGTATGCAAGGGTGCAGTAGACACAACCAATGTAGGAATGCCTACAAAAGGTTGTGATGGCAATAGTTGTGAAGGTAAAAGTTGGGAAGTCATGAGTTGGCCTACAAAAAAATAATGGCAAGGGCTAAAATGGAGGAACAAACCCATAAGAAGGAATGGGGTTTTGCACCATCCTAGAAGTAGGGTCTGCATTACCAAACTAAATAGTGGAAGTGGCAACATGCATAGGAATAGACATGTGCACACTTGGAGTGGGCACTGACATAGAAATTTGGTTGTGTATAACAATAGAATGTGAGTCTTGCATTTGCTCATGAGTAGCCACTATGGTAGAGACATCATCGTTCACTATCAGGGCTATCCCACAAAAAAATCAAGACCCTCAAGATGATGATGTAGTATGCCACTAAGAGCCTTAATAATAGGAGCAACAATGTTAGAGATTGTTTCAGTATCATTAAGGTGTGTTTGATAGTCAGTGAGGACCCTATCTAACTAGAACACCTCAGTTTGAGATCCATAGCGAAGAGTGGCCTCACCGTCAAACATCATATTAGTATCATGATAAGTTGTAGCAAAATTTGGTAAGAGTGGAAAAGTTGTGATAGTTGGATCATAAGAAAAATTAGAGAAATCAAGAGTGGTTTTGATAGTAGTAATGATGGTTCAAGAGTGAGACATTCTTCAGTTTCTATAACTTCCTCGAACAACATTATCAAAATAGAGAGATTCATGGGTAAAGCTCATAAAAGAATGAGATAATGGGCTTTACAACACACAATCTAAAGTGATGAAGAAGATTGAAATGTTTTAAGAAGATTTGATTCACCAAAATGTAGGGTTAAAAAGAAGATTTAACTTTAAGCATGTTCTTTGTTTTCCAAGTTAAATGTTTTCAAGGTTGTCATGTCCCTATACTAATGACTTTGATTAAATTAAAGATATGAATGACATTAAAATCCATATTAGTATTATAAATCGAATATTCTTACATTTAAATAATAAATTAAATATTATATAAATCATATATATTCTAATGCAATATTATAAATTAAATATTATATTATAAACTAAATATTATAAATATTCCAATCTAATATATATTTATTTAAACAATTGAATATATTATTATATAAAAATAAATATAAATAATAAATATAATTATCAATATAAATACAAATATTATATATTATTATTATATAATAATATAAGTTATAATTATCAATATATAAATAAATATTAAATATTATTAATATTATATAATAATATATTAAATATTATTATAAAGCAACGATGGAATAATTCATATTATTTAATGTATGAATCAAGAATATTATTATAAAGCATCAATAAATATATTTAATTTATAGTCATGAATCATAGAGCAGCGATAAATATTATTATGAGAAGTGTTGCGATCAACGTCCATATAGCAGTGATTAACGAAGGAAGGGCAACGAACTATTTTTAGACAATAATTATATCAAGAGGCTATGGTGACTAAACTTTAAGGGTAAAGATCATTAGTATGGTGGGCTCCATTCATAAGAAGACAAAATTGTTATATAAAGGGGTGTTGTTTGATGAAGGGTTGCTCTTGTTTGGTAAGGGTTGCATCTCTTACTTACAGTCTATATGATATATAGTGAAAGATGTGAAGATAAAAGGAGGAGAAATAGGGAATGAAAAGTATTTGGGAATTAAAGCAGATTTGAAATAAAGATATATATATTTAGTATATTTATCAAGTGGGAAGGATCATATAGAAATATAAATCAGTCACCCTTTCAAAGGGAATGACTCTTCTCTCAAAGTATGGAGGTATAAGACAGAAGTGAGGAGACGGGAATAGACTGGGAGATTCGAGGCACAAGTGAGATCCCTCACTCAGTTATAATATTTAGTTTTCCTCAATCAAACATTATGTTGTTGCATATACCTTATCTTTATTAATTGAAATGCATAAATTATCCCTGACGTGTTTTAAGCCATTCTACTGTGATAGAATCAGATCTAGAATAAATGGAATTTTGACATGGTTATTGGACATTAGATGTGGCAATGATTGTTATGGCTTATCTTTGAACTAATACCAATCTGCATGTATGTGTAATTGATGTCTGCTAAACCCTCATTTGGAACTGTATAGAAGTAAGTGTTAAAACTAAATCATAGACTGCAAAAATCTGTAAGATATGATGACTAACTACAAACATAGATTCTATGATATTTGCTTCTGCACTGTTATATATTCATGTTTGACTCTTATAGAATAATGGAAGCAAAATATAAATAGATAAATAATGACTGCATATTTGGAAATTGTTTAGGACTACTTGCACTCTGATTGTGATCCTATCAGGAGGGGTGGATCATAACTTAAGTAGATTGTCTGATAAGCCCACCCAGGTTTCTACCCCACAGGCCCAAACCAAGGGTTGGGCATTCTGCCCCATAGGCCCAAGGCAAGGGTTGGGTCAAGGAGGGGTGAGGGTTTCCACATAGGATTATGCCCCATAGGCCCAAGGCAAGGGTTTGGGCAATAGGATAGTGGCAGACCTTAGGCTACTTAAGCTTTTATGATTCCCTTCCCCTAGCATCCTGAGTGATTCTTTTTACTTATGTATTTTCATCTATAAGTATGATTATGTTGGATTGTTGGATAATAGATATTAAAATTGACATATAGCAATATGGACTTGTATATATATGGTGGCACAGGTACTAAGAAAAACCCCTAAACCTAATCCACAAGCGAATTCTAGGGCAAACTAGGTAAAGGACATTACAGTGGTATTAGAGCAGTCATCCTACCATCCTGTGTATACTATGTGTGCCTTACATGTATTCAAGTGTATACTTATGATTTATGTGTATTCAAAGGTTTACTTTGTGACCTATGTGTATGCTTTGTAACATATATTCATGTGAATACTTTGTGTATTACATGTATTTGCGTGTATGCTTCATACTCATGTGTATACTTGATGACCTTGGGATGATGGACGGGTCCACGGTGTAGTATAGGATGCACCGAATCCCCTTCCCAATTGTTCGACGGTATACTTCATTTGAGGGTAATTGTATTTGAGTGTATACTCTATGATTTGTATTTGTATTTGAGTGTATACTCTATGATGTTCTATGACTTGCTTGTCTACTTGAGCTACTTGCCTACTTGCTTGTCTACTTGAGCTACTTGCCTACTTGCTTGAGCTACTTACTTGTCTACTTGAGCTACTTGCCTACTTGCTTGAGTTGGTTGCTTGCGTTCTTGAGCTACGTGGTTGTCTACTTCAATTTTATTATGTAACTAAATGGCAATGCATGTAACCTACAAATTGGTGTAATCACTTCTATACTTAATATCCTGAGGAGATCACTCAACACCCTTCGACCTTGAGGTGAAAAGGGGAAGAGCATTTCATCTAAGAAAGATGTCCAAAACATCATTAAAGATTAAGATTTAGGACCACTGAGGTATCATATCTACCTAGGAGGGTCGATCTCTTAAAAGCCAAAACAACAATTTTGAGAGGACATAATAAAGACAACTCAACTCTTTAGGAATCCACAAATAGGGAGAAAGATCTTAAAAGGAAATGTGGATATTTACAATAAGTTATATTCATCAAACTTAATTATTCTATCCATTTAGAACGAGACCATGACTTCGTCTCAACACATTTAAGGTAGACATTAAAGTGCAAGGTAATGAAAGAACAAGTTGAAATTGCTTGAGGACAAGCATTTTTTAGTGGGGAGGGTTGTCATGTCCCTATACTAATGACTTTGATTAAATTAAAGATATGAATGACATTAAAATCCATATAAATATTATAAATCATATATATTCTAATGCAATATTATAAGTTAAATATTATATTATAAACTAAATATTATAAATATTTCAATCTAATATATATTTATTTAAATAATTGAATATATTATTATATAAAAATAAATATAAATAATAAATATAATTATCAATATAAATACAAATATTATATATTATTATTATATAATAATATAAGTTATAATTATCAATATATAAATAAATATTAAATATTATTAATATATTCATATATTAAATATTATTATAAAGTAGCAATGGAATAATTCATATTATTTAATGTATGAATCAAGAATATTATTATAAAGCATCAATAAATATATTTAATTTATAGTCATGAATCATAGAACAACGATAAATATTATTATGAGAAGTGTTGCGATCAGCATCCATATAGCAGTGATTAACAAAGGAAGAGCAACGAACTATTTTTAGACAGTAATTATATCAAGAGGCTGTGGTGACTAAACTTTAAGGGCGATGATCATTAGTATGGTGGGCTCCATTCATAAGAAGACAAAATTGTTATATAAAGGGGTGTTGTTTGATGAAGGATTGCTCTTGTTTGGTAAGGGTTACATCTCTTACTTAGAGTCTATATGATATATAGTGAAAGATGTGAAGATAAAAGGAGGAGAAATAGGGAATGAAAAGTATTTGGGAATTAAAGCAGATTTGAAATAAAGATATATATATTTAGTATATTTATCAAGTGGGAAGGATCATATAGAAATATAAATCAGTCACCCTTTCAAAGGGAATGACTCTTCTCTCAAAGTATGGAGGTATAAGATAGAAGTGAGGAGGGGAGTAGACTGGGAGATTCAAGGCACGGGTGAGATCCCTCACTCGGTTCTAATATTTAGTTTTCCTCAATCAAACATAATGTTGTTGCATATACCTTGTCTTTATTCATTGAAATGCATAAATTTTCCCTGACGTGTTTTAAGCCATTCTATTGTGATAGAATTAGATCTGGAATAAATGGAATTTTAACATGGTTATTGGACATTAGATGTGGCAACGACTGTTATGGCTTATCTTTGAACTAATACCAATCTACATGTATGTGTAATTGATGTCTGCTAAACCCTCATTGGAACTGTATATAAGTAAGTGTTAAAACTGAATCATAGACTGCAGAAATCTGTAAGATATGATGACTGACTACAAACATAGATTCTATGATATTTGCTTATGCACTATTATATATTCATGTTTGACTCTTTTATAGAATAATGGAAGCAAAATATAAATAGATAAATAATGACTGCATATTTGGAAATTGTTTAGGACTACTTGCACTCTGATTGTGATCCTGTCAGGAGGGGTGGATCATAACTTAAGTAGATTGTCTAATAACCCCACCCAAGTTTCTGCGCCACAGGCCCAAGGCAAGGGTTAGGTCAAGGAGGGGTGAGGGTTTCCACATAGGATTATGCCCCATAGGCCCAAGGCAAGGGTTTGGGCAATAGGACAGTGGCAGACCTTAGGCTACTTAAGCTTTTATGATTCCCCTCCCCTGGCATGCTGAGTGATTCTTTTTACTTATGTATTTCCATCTATAAGTATGATTATGTTGGATTGATGGATAATAGATATTAAAACTGACATATAGCAATATGGACTTGTATATATATGGTGGCACAGGTACTAAGAAGAAATCCTAAACCTAATCCACAAGCGAATTCTAGGGCCAATTGGGTAAGGGACATTACAAAGGCACTTCTAGGATAAAACTAGCTCTTTAGAAGAAAATAATTTGTTTCTTTTTTAACCAAAAAGAAAAAATTCAAACTTGAATATCCTACTAAGTTTTAAACTTGCAAAATAGTGTGTTTCACTAAGCTAAAACATAACTACTAAAGGAGGAGATGTTGACTTATAGAAATCTGAAATGCAAAATTGACAAAACAATTTTAGAACTGTAAATGACAAGTAGAGAGGAACCTAGCACTGAAAGATGGAGTTGACTATCAAGGATATTGATGCAGCAGGTGGACCTCTATGTGGAGTGTTATCATCCATATGGGGTCTACAGTTTGGACTACTAGTAAAACATGGTCTTTAATCCAGATCTCAATGTCGATTGCACAATAGGAAATAAAGAGCAAAAGTAGCAATCTAGGTGATACAGAAACAAAGGAAAGTGATATAGTCTATGTATTTTGAAATGAAAACAGAAATGATGAGGAAAACAAAGACAAAAGCAAACCTCTATGTGGTTGAATGTCTTCTAAATACCTATAGCTAAAATAGAGAGAAAGGTTGGAGTTTCTTAGGAGCTTATCACAAATGACGAAGCCCCTATTTTGGTCTGTCGACCTCCACGAACAACCAATAATACAGAGATTCAAATGGAAGTGTGTGCTCTTATCCTTTGTGTGTCTACAAGTTAAGAATAGTTGCAAATGCTATGAATAGTAATCTCAAGTCTACAAAGAATAATAAACTTGTATGTGTGAGATTAGACGAGGAAATTAAAGCCCAAGAGGTTCCATGAATGCAACTATGGATTTTGCAAATAATAATAGAAATAAAAGAGAAGGGCGTAACATATCACCTCATGGAAGGTAAAAATGCCAAGGACAAGCCCCAACAAGATGCAAAGTCCTCAAAACATTTGAAGAGTTCTTGTAGATGTTGTTTAGATTCACATGAGATTTGAATGCCAATAGCCAAAGAGATTAAGAGATTGTTGTGTCAGCCAAAAAGTGTAAGAGCTTAATCAAGAATGCTTATGGTTGAGGGATTCCAAGATATTTGCAAGAGATAGATTCAAAAATGAGCTTGGGAGAGACAATAGAAGGTCCAAGCCCTAGAATAGCAATTTGAAAATGCTTCAAAAATAGTTGTTGTACAATAGGATGTCAAAGGACGCTAGTGTGTTGCACTAGCATCCAAGTAGCTACAGCTCTTACAAGCTCTAGTCACCAGGAAAAGGCAAGGCCAATGCAATAGAACATTAGTTCTACACAAAAGGGGTATAGGAAAACATGAATACAAGTGTGGCCTTGGCACCAAGGACAGAAAAAGGCCAAGGAAAGGGATAAATGAGCCTAAAAACATGCTAGGGGATACGGACACTAAAGTAGATCAAAAACATAGCATAAAATTGCACAAGTATGTAATTCTCTACGTTACACTTGTTGGCTTCTTAAAGATGTTTTCCATCAACTTGCATTACGAGGGCATACTCACCACTAACAATCAAGCCCTAATAGATTCATGGTACAATCTAAATTTAAATGAAGTATTTATATGGTTAAACTATTTTAAACTTTTGAAACCTTGAATTTGAGGCATAAAACTATTAAGATATAGATTCAAATAATCCTTGGATAAGTGCCTAGTCTTCAAACCAAGATGAGCTTCTTTATACAAATATATTGACCTATATATTACTGTGTTTCTCAAAAATATACTTGAAATCCTTGTAGTAAGACATGGACTAACCGATACATGTCCATGTGGCATTTCTTCAATTTTTGGATAAACATTTTTGGGTTTTAGATTATGAGTTATTAAAACATTTTTATTCAACTCTAGAAGAGGAAAAATTTTGTTGTCAAAATCAAATGAAATTCTAACTAATCTACAAAATGTTTCTTTTGATTGAACATGATTTCTAAACTTACAAGTATATAAAAAATTGTGCTTGGTACAGGACGAGAGAATACTCATGTAGTTTGGAATGAATGATTATCATCTTGGAATGTATTTTGAGTAGATAGATTATACGGTAGTCAACGGTGGGTGACCACATAGAATAGGATATGCATGTCATTCACTAAGTAAATGCTATGTAATCATGGAATAATACTTTTGTAAAATTGGTGTTGAAGTTATGTGTAAAAGAACAAAACATCTATATTAGAGATAAGGGGTACACGAGTGAGAAAATTGATAAAGTTAAGAGACATGAGATTAAACATATAAACTTGCATTAGCTCCTTAGTTGCAAATTCATAATATGTTTCATATAAGTTTACTATTGAAATATATATAGTTTTTATCATGTTATTGACGGGAAGAATATTTCTATAGAACCTACTTGTGAATTTAAAATTGAACTCAAAAGAATTATTGAAAGAATATTCTACAACTTTAAGAAATAAAATCATAGATGAAGTAAAAGTGAAATGGAGTTATTGTGATGTTGGTAATGCTATATAAGAAGAATAAATGTATTCATTGTTAATATTTTCATTGATTGATTAAGTGTTTTGTGTGATGTGATGCAAATGTGCCCTTTGCTACTGAGGGTAGCAACTAATTACGATGGGAGAAATGTTGTGACTTTTTTCTTAAGTGAAAATAAATATCATTATGACCCTTTGTTAAAAAAGGGAGATTAGAATAAATTATTTGTCCCTTTTGTTGAAGGGGAGATAGATTAAAAGTGAAATAAAATATAAGTTATATGTAATTACACTTCGGTTAAAAGAGGGGCAAAAGGAAAATGTTTAATAACCATTGGAGAAGGTTCGGAAAGTAAATTTTTATCAAGTGGAAAAAAGAGAGTAATCTAGAGGGAAAAATAATGCAAAAGAATTAATTTATTTTTTTATGAAAGGGTATGATGGTTTGAAAACCATGCCTTAAAATATTATATAAATCATTTATGTGAACTAAAAATGGCATGGAGATCACTCAAGGAAGAAGGTGGTTTGGTAGGCTACGAACATAGGAGAACGAGTATGTAGTGTGTGTCCAATTCAGAGTTTAGTGTACACCCAAGATTGTCCTGGCCAAGGTTGTAATGCATGGACATCAATGTGGTGCATGGACACGTGTTTAATTACTTAGATTCCTCCTAGAGTGTGTAATAGTTAAGAGGACCTAAACCACTAATATTTTCCTAGGGTGAGAGTAGTCATTTCCAAAGTTGTCTCAAATAAGTATTACTTGACATTTGATTTGAAATATAAGTTTTCAGAGTTGATGATAATAAATATAAACTTTCACTATTATTTTCAATATTGAATTTCATATTATAAATGTTGATTTATGTATTTATTAAGGTGTTATTTATTTTTAAAGTGTATAGCTTTAAAAAAATTATATTGTGTTAATACATTATTTAATTCTAACCCAAGAAATTAGCACGTAATGTAAATGAATCTTGTTTTGTTTCTCCACCACTCCAACAGCCATCTTATCAGTTGTAGATGAAGACTCAAATTTTCTACACATAAAGCTAAGCCCAATCCAATCACAAAACATTGGATGGGAAGTCTCAAATCTCAACTCTAGAAGTCTTGGCAACTTTAGGAACACCCTACATTATACCAAAGTCAAACCTAGATGATCTTTAATTATGGAGGACCAAGAGGAAGTTTGGAGAAAGGGAGAATTAGAGATCCAACTTGTAGGAAGTGTGGAGGGTTTCTCTAAAACTTGTGGAGATTAGAGATTGGAGGTTGCTTTCAATAGTAAGGCCCAACCTACTCATCACATGATTAGGAAGGTTGTCGAGGGGTACAGCCTATATGCCCTACTCTATAATGGGGGACAACAAACCAATTTCATTGTTTATTGAGGCCTATCATTTGTTGAGAGAGGATTGAGGCATGTCGTTGAGATCAAGTTAATTGAGGCTAGGGAGATTTCGTAGATTGAGGCCTATTGTTTGTCACGGGGGATTAGAATATTGCACTAGCAACAAGCGTTTGTTGATTGGGATTGAATATCTTATCATTGAGGGTGTTCTTGTCAAATAGATATTATTCACTCTACCTATTTGCAACAACATGGCATACACAAGTCCAATCAAGGACCTTATCAATAAAGAGAGGTGTTAGGCTTCAAGTTGAACCACCATGAAGGGAGACAGATGTTGAGTCGTCTTCTTTATCTTCTAGTTGCAGCCCACTTGTTTGTTTACCAAGCCCCCTTGACCTACAAGAATAGAATCCTATTGAAACCCTAAACTTAAAAACCCTTGACCTAGAAGTTCATAAGGACCAGGCAAATAGAACCCTAACAATTAGCATCTTATTTGAGAAGGGTTGACCCCTTAACAAGATTGTCTCAATTCAAAGCAACCTTGTGTCACAAGCCCAAGCCTACTACCCTCACCCACCCATCTACCAAGTCATTGATCACACCTAGCAAGTCAAGTATTGAATCCAAAATGTCTTCTATGAAGCCCCCTTACCATCTTTACAACCCAACTCCCCCTCTCAATTGTTGAACATACTTTCTTCTCCAAACATAAAATTAGTTTATTGCTAAACTATAACTTTCAGCACCCAACAAGTTGAGGCAGGTTTAGGCATGTTGGGTACTGAGCAGATCGCTCAAAACCTAGGCACCCTTTCATTTGCGGGTAGAAGGGCAGCGGCAGCTACAAGGTCTGTGAAGCTAGAGGAAACTGGTGGGACTTTTACTACTGGACAAGGAGTTCTTGGTTGCCCTCAGAGATCCTTCTCTGAGACTGTGAGTGGCTCGAGACCTCAGGCCTCCCATCCTAGGGTAGATTTCGGCCATTTCCTTGTGCCCGTTCCTCCCCAGTTGTGGTGTGTGGATCTAAGGTCTTGGAAAATGAGGAGTTTTATCACAACATAGGTGTGATATGCAGATTCAATGGATAATGGCCCTTTCTGCTGACCTTCACAATTGGGTCATGGAATCTTGGAAGTCGTTTGTTGACGAAAAGATTGAGCTCTTTCCCAATGCACGAGGTTTCTTCATTGTGACTTTCTCTTCTTCTGAGCAACGAGATTTAGTGTTGGATGGCAGGGTTTGCATGTGGTGTGAGCACTCCCTTTTCATCAAACCCTGCTCTTTCCTTCAATCCACTCACAAAGTTGCTCAATGTCAGACCAATATGGGTTCGGCTTCCGAATCTCCCTCTCCAATTTTGGGAGGATTCATGCTATGAGGGCATTGGTAATGCTATCAGTTGTTTCTTGAAGGTAGATTCTACTACCTCTTTTATGGGGCATTACACGGTTGCTTGCATCTTAGTAGATATTGACATCTCCAAACCCCTTCATGGAGATGTTTTGTTGGTAGGTGATAGGCCCTAGAAACAAAAGTTAGATTATGAGGGTATCCCCTTCAGATGCGGACATTGTTTCACTATTAGTCATTTGGCTTCAGGTTGTCTTCTCTCGCGCTATAAGGGCACTACAATTTGGTGGAAGGATGCTCTCTTGGATAACTTGACTATCAGTGCTTCTGCATATGTTGGTTCTTCTCAGGGAGATGGTTCCTCTCAGGAGTATGTTCACTCTCTTGAGGGGGTTCCTATGGGGTCATTGGCGATTGAGGTTGTAGTGGTCCCCTCAAGTTCTCTGGATTCTTCTAACTGTGTCTCGACTGCCTTGTCGGCTCCTGCGTTGAGTTGGATTGCTACTTCTTCAGCTCCGGTGTCTTCTTCAGATTTGCCTACTTCTGGGTCAACTTCTCTTCAAGTGGATTCTGGGGCTGCAACTTTTGTTGAGGTTTCTCTAGGGACCTCCTTGGTCGCGGCTTCCGGTGAGGTTCTCATCTCACCTCGTTCTGCGAATTTTGACTCTGAGCTTTCCTGGACAGTGGTTCAACAAAAGAAGAAAGGACTCCCTAACTCTACTACTGTGTTTAGAACCAAGGGAGTCGGGCTTGATAGATCGAGATCTGGAGTAGTGTAAACCCTTTTCTTTGTTTCTCAGCTGGATTGTTTTGCCTGTGTTGTTGTTATGTTGTCATTGGCATGTTTGGTATGTTTGACCTGCCCTGGGAGCTTGCTTGTAAAGGGACCAAGACCCTTGTTTCCTACTTATCTTAATCAAAAACTTACATTTGTTTAAGAATAATTTTTTTAGATACATTATGCATTTTAAGTATGTCTAAAAAAAATTATGAAGCCAATGTTATAAAGTCAATAAAATATTAAAATAATTTATCCTATACAACTAGGATGACAGTTTATATTGAATGTGAGTAAAAAGTCTTTTTTTAAGGTCCTCTCCCTAAAAAATTTAGTATATACATTCAAACTGCTACATGTTTGTGTTCCCACATCTCCAACAAGTATGTTGTATTGCACTATTTTACATCATCTCATAACAAGGGTATTTTCATCAGTATTTTATTAACCGCAAAGAAAACACCTTTTTGTTAGGTTTTTGTAACCTCACCCGCAAAGTTTATGCCCACAAAATGTGTTCTTTAGATAGTATAACATTTAACATTCCAGCCTATTATTCACTTTTGAACTCTCATCTGATCATGAAATTTGCATTAATTTGCATTAATGTTTTACTGGTGCTGATATATACAGAATCTATATGTATGTGAGAGAGATTAACATGTCTAGATTATCTATGTGATCAAGAACATTGGTGTTAAAAACTTCTACACAGATAAATCCAGATTCTCTCTATCTCTATATATATAATCAAATAATATTATATATTTTCCCCTTCCATAATGTACGTATTAGCATTTGTGTTATCTTATGGACACAAGGCCTCACGTTTTATGGGCTTCTACACGTTGCACGAACTTCATGCAAAAGTAACCTGTTAAGGAAAGCCCATGCTTTAGAAGTAAGTTATATAGTAAAGAATCCTCAACAACAGCTATGCCTATGTGAGGAACATATTAATAATGTTTTTGAACACTTATATTAGCAATTGTAATTGGGAAGGCAGAGAAGGTTCTTCAACCTTTGGAATAGCTTGAAGTGGGAGGCTACAAAGCGTACAACTACTTCTAACCACAGTTACATTAGCTATAACCACAAGGCATTAATGTTTTCAACAGTTACGTTACCAATAACCACAAGGCAAGGGAGCTACAAAGTGGACAACTACTTTGTTCAAAATAATCAAGATACATTTTTTTATGTGAGGTACATACTAATAATGTTTTTGAACAATTACATTAGCAATAACCACGAGGCAATAATGTTTTTGAACAGTTACATATGTAATAACCACAAGGCAATAATATTTTTCAACAGTTACGTTAGCAATAACCACAAGGCAATAATATTTTTCAATAGTTACATTAGCAATAACCACAAGGCAAAGGGGGCTACAAAGCATGCTACTACTTTGTTCAAAACAATCAAGATGTATTTTTTTTTTTTTTTTGGGGGGGGGACCATTCAAATTTGAATAGATAATAATCACAATGCAAGAAAATCCACAAAGCATACAAAAACTTTTAAGTAATCAATAGGATGCTAAGAATCACAGACTTGCACTCCAATTTGTGGTGCATGTAGTGCCTTAATAAGCTTCGACTATACTTTTTTTCCTTTTTAAGCATAAATCTTGATAAGTAAATAATTAGTTGTTACAGCGAACCAAAATCCTCAACAGATATGCCACATTGTTTAGGACAAGCTTTGATGAAAGGGCAAGGAGCACAGGCAACCAAAGAGGGTCGGGAGATTGTGCGGTTTGCCAGTATTTTGGACATCCTACATATGATATGGTAGTTAAGTGGTTGACAGTTTCTGCAGTCAAGGCACAGTACCTGCTAATCCTAAATACACAATAATTTTGTCAGTTGGAAGCTAATTTAATTGAGTTTAGGATTCTAAGAGGCTGTAGAAAGAGACCCATGGCTTTCCAAAGAAATAAGGAATATCAATCCACTCAATGTCTTTAATACAAGAAAATAAAAAAATGGGCTGAAAAATAACACTAAAAAACAAGACAACAAAATTTGCAACTGCTAAGATGTCATGTTGTAGCTGAATATATGCAATCACAAAACAGAAGAAATGCTATGAAATATCGCATATTGCAAAACAACAAGAAAAAATTTAAAAGCCTTAAATATAGCATCCTGTAACCCTGTGCACTTTTCCTTCCAAAGATGTGAAGAAGGCCAACTCTTCTTCGATACATTATATGAGATTATTTCCTCGCCAACCCTCCTATTAAATTATATTACAATCCACATCATTCAAGGCTGTTCTTATATTTTTCCTTTTCCTTCTCAAGCTGTATTTTCGCCATCCTTCGTATTTCCTTCTTTATCTGCTTTTGTTTCTCAATGTCCCTCTTCTTCTTCCTAATCAGAGCTTCCTTTATTTCTGGATATTCATCTCCAACAATGTGCTTTATTTGCTTATACAAAAACTCAGCGTTATAATACCACCAACCCAAATCATCCCAAAATTTGTCCTGCAAAAATAAAAAGCATGACATTAGAGATTTACCCACAATGCATGGAAGGCTACCTCTAGAATATTATATAATTAATTTAACAAAATGAAAAGTGTGTTGTGCAAGTGTGTGTTTGTATACATGTGCATGCCATGTACAGTTGAGTGTCTGGGTATGCATGTGTTGGCAGATATCAAAAACTTTACCCAGAGTTATCCAGATAATTGACATTACGTCTGACTGAAAATGAAAAATCTACAAGCTTTAATTATATATATATATATATATATATATATATATTCAAAGCTTGCATTGTGCCTGGATCAAATTTCTTTTTTAATATTTGGGCCATAAGAATTACTATTTGTTACTTTCATTCTGATCATTTTAAATGAAGCTGCTTTTTTTTCTTTCGAAAAAAGTTCTCAACCCCATGAAGATATTCTCAGATAAAACCCCAACTATAACTATAATAGCAAGCAAAGGGAGAGGTTGGCCCACCAATGGAATCCCAAGCCAGTCTTGGGATGACAACCGAAGGGAGCCCTACCATGGATTGGGGCCCATCACTCACAGCAAAAAGGACCCAATGGTAAAGCAAAGCTTACTCCAAGAAAAAGAACCCAACAGGGAAGACCCCAACAAAGAAGCAAAGCTTATGTTAAGATAGAGACCTCAGTAGGGAAACATCCCAATCATTCTAATTGGTGGGGAGAAGACCCCCTGGAGGATAAGGGGAAGACCTCACAGGGAAGCCAAGCTTACCTAGAAGTCAAGCTTTGTATAGAAAACGTGATCTCCTATCTGTGGATGGTGGGATCTTGCATTGCAACATCAAACTAGCTAAAGTCAATTATAGCCACCTACACATCACAAGCAAATAGATAGTTCATCATGACCAATCAACATGGAATCATGTCTCTATCTTCTGGCAGATCAACTATTGAAGCAGGGAAGAACAGCATGGATGGAAAGAACTGATCCAAGGAGACAGAGATGGGAAGATCACTGCATAATGGCTCCCCATTCTGATTTCCAGCATTGACATGATGCTTTCATGTTATTATGTTACATTAGAAAACGATAGGTTAAAAAAACAGGTTCCTGCAGACAGTGCTCATAGGGCCCATGTGATATTACATGCAGAGATTCGAGAATTAAGGCCCATGGAACTTTTAAGGCCTATGATGTAATGTCCCCTTTTAGGATATTCCTGATTTCTTTACTTGCATACAATAATATCACTAGAAAGGGACATTAGAGATATTAAAGATCAATAGATTAAGATAATATTTAGTTCAATTTATAACACAATTCAATATCGACTATGTTCAAGTCTTAATCCTTACTTCCTTTCTAATCCTCAATTTTGGATGGGGAATTACTTGTCTAGGACGCGCTAAACCTTCTCCAATGTAATTGGGATGGGATTACTCCGCCTCTCCCTAACAACCTTGTCTAGGGCGCGCTAAACCATCTCCAATCCATCGGGATGGAATTACTCCGCTTCTCCCTAACAAAACCACCTACCCTAAAGTTAGAGGCAATAGAAACAACTATGTTCACATCTCAATCTTGTTTCTATTCTAATCCTCAACCATGGATGGGGAATTCCTTGTCTAGGGCGCGATAAACCTTCTCCAATGTAATTGGGATAGGATTACTCCGCCTCTCCCTAACAACATTGTTTAGGGCATGCTAAACCATCTCCAATCCATCGGGATGGAATTACTCCGCCTCAACCTAACAAAACCAACCTACTCTACGATCGCAGGGAATTAGAAGTAAATAGGCAATGAGATAAACATACTATTACTTAATATATATATATATATATAGCAAGTTTCATAATGTATATATATGAGGGTGACGGGTTTATATCTCTGAATGATCCTTCCTATACTTATGCAGATCTGAATATTAATTCAGATATATATATTTTATTCAAACATATCTTCTTCTTCTTAATACTCAGAAAAATATATTATTCTTATTCAGAAAATATATATGAAGATATATATTTAACTTAGAAAATAATCGTTCTTCTTGATATTCCTATTTATATCTTAGATATATCTGCTGTCTATATATTTTATTTCTCTCCGAATATATTCCATATATACATATTCAAATCTGAGTCATATAGTTTGGGCATTGAATTCTACATCTTCTCCAATTCAGAAATATTTTCTGATTCGTATGCAAATCAGATGTCTTTCCTTACTCCACGATGCCTTCCAATGAGGGAGGAGTTCCCTCTTTAAATGTCTTAAGGGATGCTTATTTTATGAAAAGTTACGTTGGAGAAAAGCTACATATTTTTCCCTTTGGAGATCGCACCCCATATGTTAATCATTTGCCTATGAACCGCTGCCTTTAATTTATTAATTTGCCTTCACTTATAGTGATTGCTGACTATATTCAAATCGCAGCCCCTTTAGAAATATAAATCGCAGCTAATATGCTGCCTCTTACTTTATGATGACATATAAATATTTATATTTATTTTGTCATTATTTATATTTTATATTTGATAGTATATTATATTATGATTTATTATTATTATTATATATTTTATGTTTATATTTATATAATATATATTATATATTATATTATATTATTATTATTATATTATATTATTATTATTATAATAATATCTAAATTAACAATTTTATATTTGTATTTATATTTATTATTTATAAATACAATAAATATATTTAATTATATAAAAATATTTATTATTTAATATTATTATATATTAATAATATTATATATATTTATACGTGATTATCATCAAAAGTGACTTCTCCGTCTTATCATGATGTTTAACTCTTTAATTTAAACAATGCCTTAATATCAGGACATGACAGCCCTCCCCACTCAAGATTGCTTGTCCTCAAGCAATCACAATCAATCTCTTCAAAATATTGTTAGAATTTGTGACCAAAGAATACTTGAAAGGTCTAATGAAAGATGAATGTATAGGTAAGCATTTGATTGATGTTTTGAATAACGATGTGATGCCAATGTCATAGATGAAGATGAGGTTTTTTGGTACTAAAAATATTTTCAATGCTAAAGAAGATTTGAGAGTATTGAGATTCCAAGATTCCAATGAATGATGAAGACAATCTTGATCTTTGATTACGAGATTCGGTCTTGTACTTGTCATCTTGTAGTGTTACCTTTTGACATGTTATTGATCTCAAAATTGAGAAGAGTCATGTTCTTGAGGACTAATTGATTATTTGATTTTGAATAGCAATGTGATTGAGGTAATACAAGTGTTATAGATGAATATGTAGTTAATCAAGTGAATGCATGAAGGAAAAATCTTTTCAAAGAAGAAATTTGGAAGTATTGAGAATCCAAGATTAAAGATTTGAAATGAAACAATATTGATGAAAAACTAAAAAATGAATCTAATGATGTTTTAATTGCTGAGCAAGTTGTAGAATAATCAATGAACGATGATAAGATAATGTAGAGAATGATCCCTGGGATTTGTGGGTTATGGGCCCACAATATAACTTAACATAAAATTATGTAACAGCTATTATTCACCGGATGGCAGGAAGACTGCTCTAATACCACTTGTAATGTCCCCTTTTAAGATATTCCTGATTTCTTTACTTGCATACAATAATATCACTAGAAAGGGACATTAGAGATATTAAAGATCAATAGATTACGATAATATTTAGTTCAATTCATCACACAATTCAATATCGACTATGTTCAAGTTTTAATCTTTCCTTTCTAATCCTCAATCTTGGATGGGGAATTACTTGTTTAGGGCGCACTAAACCTTCTCCAATGTAATTGGAATGGGATTACTCCACCTCTCCCTCACAACCTTGTCTAGGGCGTGCTAAACCATCTCCAATCCATCGGGATGGAATTCTTCCGCCTCTCCCTAACAAAACCACCTACCCTAAAGTTAGAGGCAATAGAAATAACTATGTTCACATCTCAATCTTGTTTCTCTTCTAATCCTCAACCATGGATGGGGAATTACTTGTCTAGGGTGCGATAAACCTTCTCTAATGTAATTGGGATGGGATTACTCCGCCTCTCCCTAACATTGTCTAGGGCGCGCTAAACCATCTCCAATCCATTGGGATGGAATTACTCCGCCTCTCCCTAACAAAACCAACCTACCCTACAGTTGCAGGCAATAGAAGTAAATAAGCAATGAGATAAACATACCATTACTTAATATATATATATAGCAAGTTTCATAATGTATATATATGAGGGTGACGGGTTTATATCTCTGAATGATCATTCCTATACTCATGCAAATCTGAATATTAATTCAGATATATATTTTATTCAAACATATCTTCTTCTTCTTAATACTCAGAAAAATATATTATTCTCCTTACTTCTATATTCAGAAAATATATATGAAGATATATATTTAACTTAGAAAATAATCATTCTTCTTGATATTCCTATTTATATCTTAGATATATCTATTGTCTGTTGTGACCAAATCACACATCGCCCCACTGCAAATGGGGACCCCCTTTTTTTTGAATTCTAGTGCTTTGCTAACTCCAGGATGATGTCCTTTGCATGATGAAGCCAGTGGTGTTTAAGTCTTAGAGCCCCTTGATTACCTGATCCTGATGTTTGAGACCCTGAAAATGACTAAGTCTGGTACCCTGATCCTGAAGATCCTAAAAATTGGCTAAGTCTGAAATCTGGTGGATCCTCAAAAATCTAGAATCTGCATGTGAAATCCGGTGGATCTGAGACCTATCTCAAACATCCTGAAAGGTATATTGAAAAATATTTAAAGTATAAGAAATTCTTTCTTATACTTAAATATATTTTTCAATATACCTTACCTCGGGCACTGTCAATTCTGGGCGCGAAATTGCTCCAGGTTCACCTCAAAACTCCGCCTAGAAATTAGGGCGCCTTCCATCATCTAGACAACCTCAAGATTGCGCCTTGGGCAAGGAAGGCTTCAAATCAAAGCGCCTTGATTGAAATGGATGTCGGGAAACTTGAAACACTGCAAAGTTGACAAGGAAGAGGCATTTAGGTCTAGGCGCCCATTGCATGCTCAGAGGATCTCAAGAATTGTGCCTTAGGATAAAGTAGATGAGTTTTAGCGCCTCTACCTTGCTGTTATTGTCTTTAGGCGCCTTGATGAGAAATAAGATTTAAACTATTGATGGATGGGCGCCTAAGGAAGGATGGTTGTTTGGACCCCATCACTTTGAGCGCCTTGTATATAAAGTCTCTAAAATGGCTAAAATATGTTGAAGAACTTAAGGCGCCCTTTGCCTCCAGGGTAATCTCCTCTAGGCGCCTAGCAAATGACTAATTTGAGGATTGAATTGGGCGCCTTGAAGCCAAAGAAATGATTAAGAAACTTGCACAAGCCAACATGAGCGCCTTGAGGTGAGAAGATGCCTCTATGAAGCTCAAGCATGAGTAGGAATTGTTTGAAAGATCAAATGAGTTTTAGGCACCTTGGTGTAAGGTAAAGTTTAAACTAATGATTGAAGGCGCCTTAGGTTGAAGGTCATGGGTTTAGGCGCCTTGATGTAGGTTGGAGTTCAGATCAATGATAGATAGCGCCTAAAGTTCAAGAAGCCTCCCAAGGATGTAAACAACTACAAATAAGCAAGCAAGTGCTAGGCACCCTTCATGCATAGACTACCTTCTTTTGGCGCCTTAGCATGAAAGAGCATGATGTGTTTAAACTAACTCCTATCATGATGTTTGAGATCCTGAAAATGACTAAGTCTGGTAGCCTGAAATCCTGAAACACTGAAAAATTGACTAAGTCTGAAATCTGGTGGATCCTCCAAATTCTATAATCTACATGTTAAATCCAGTGGATCTGAGACCTATCTCAAACATCCTGAAAGGTATATTGAAAAATATTTAAAGTATAAGAAATTCAATCTCTCAACTTATACTTAGGCGCAATTTTCCCACTTGCAGAGACCTTTCTGAGCGCCTTAGGTTGAGACAAAAGTGCGCCTAGAGGAAGATCAACTTTCAAACGCTCCAAGATAGGGCGCCTTGATTGGAATGGGCATAAAAGACCTCAAGAAATGCGAAATCGACAAAGGAATGATCCAGATATGTTAGGCGCCTTTCCATGTCCAAATTATCATCAAATAAGCGCCTTAAGTTGAGGTCAATGAGTTGAGGCGCCCATGCCTTGTTGTTATTGTCTTTAGGCGCCTTGGGAAGAATCATGTTAATTCAAACTTTAAAAGTGGGCGCTTAGGAGAGAGAAGCCCTCTAAGGCATGTTTTATGAATTAGAACTTCAAATTGCCAAGAAAATAGCCAAACATAGCTAGGCGCTAATCCTTGTTTAGATTACCTAAAATGGCCGCCTAAGGGCAAGTTGCACCTAATGATCTCATCATATTGGCGCCTTGAAGAGAATCACTCAAGTTCATACCTAGAAGTAGGCGAAATCACTTTAAACTATTGCAGTTGTTAGAAATCATTTTAAGTAATAGATGTGGGACTAAATGATGTTAGGCGCCCTTTGTTCCTCTTTTTACCTATATTTGCACCTAAGTTTGAAATGGCGTTGTTACATGTTTAAAGTTGCTTTATCTTATGAGGTCATTGATATATCGTTTACCTTGACTTGTAGGATCATCAATGATGCTAAGGAGTTATCCGAGGAATCACCTCCAAGCAAGGAGTAAGGAGCATCATGCTAGCCGCCTTTGAAGATCATCAAGCTGCATCATTGAGAGAAGGAGTGTTAATGAAGTCAAGGAGTCATCAAGGACAAGTAACTAAGTAACCTTCAAGTTGCAGAGGAAACACCTTTCTAAAAGGTCACATCAAGTCCAACATGTTGATACTCTTCATCACTGACATCATGTTGGATTACATTAAGTTCAAGGCATCTATCCATTCAAGCTTTCCGAGGAATATCTTGCAAGTACACTTCATCTTCATCCTATCATCAAGTAAGGCACTTCTTCCAAGCTTCAAGTCAAGATCTCTCAATCTTCAAGCTTCAAAGTCTACGTGTTATTGTCTACATTTCAAAGGGGGCTACTCCAAAGATCATCATGAAGGATTACTTCATCTTCAAGTTGCCTCATGATTGAAGGACATTCATCCATCATACTTCAAGCTCCATTCAACCTTCAAGTCCAAGAGATTCTCCTACTCTTCATGAATGAAGATTATCATACATTCTACTTCAAGTCATCATATCTCTACTACTCCACTCTTTAAGAAGAAACATCAAAGAAGATCATCATGTCAACTTACCTACAAGAAGAAAGAATTATGAAGTTAATCAAGTGAAGCGACAAGTTTCATACATCCAGTCTACAAGAAGAATGAACAAGGCAAGATCTACAAGATGTATTCCTAAACATACAAGTTCAAGCAATCACATTGAATACATCACACAAAGATGATACAATTTTCAAACTATGCTGAGTTGGCATCTATGTGGCGAGTACACATCATTCAATTTTGATTAGCCGCATTATTTAATGCATTCAATGTATCATTTAATGAAAGAAGCCAAAGGGATTCCTATGTGGAAGATATTTTAAATGCTTTCGCCTTACCTTATCACATTGGAAAACGTGCCTTCATTGCCTCTCTCTTTTGTGCTAAAATTAGCAAATTGTTGTAACTACCTCTGAGGTGGCATGATCTAGACCCTTGGCTATCAAAATGATCTTAGCCGTTCATTGTATCCTAGAGCACTATATAAAGGCCTTGTTGCCTCATTTGTAATAGATATAGATCAGTAGATCATTAGTAGTAGATTAGAGATTAGATTTTAGGAGTAGAATAGGAGACTCAAAATTCTCTGAGAGGACTTGAAATTGTTGTAAATATTTCTCAAGGTTAATGCAAAAGACATTGGAAGTTTATTTGGTGTTCAAGTGTTATCTTGTGAAATAACTTGGTTTCTTGTACTTCAATGGAATGGAGATGATGTTTCAAGTAGATTAGAAGTTCATTGTTGTAATGTTTGTTGTATTGGATATTTGATCAACTTCTAGCTCATGCTTTTAACATTCATCGCTGATGAAGTGTTGTGTAAAGCTAGTCTGAGCTTATTTGCTTAAGTTCGATTGTGGATGCTTGTTTGAGCTGCGCCATTTGATGGGTGCTTGTATAAGTCTTCATGATTTGAAAACCATTCGCGTAACCTTAGGAGATTGCACCAGCTTCATGTAGTTATAGGCATCCTTGGCGAAGTGAAGTTAGGTTTACTTAGGAGTTTGTCTATTCAATACCTCATCATTACTTCATTGACCTTAGATTAGTTTTCTTGAACCCTTATCCTTTTTACTTTTCTTTATCATTGAGACTCTGTATATATGTCATCCACACCGAAGGAGGAACAAGCTAATGAAAGGAGAAGAGTCTGCATAAGTCCCTTTGTGTTTAACAGCAAAATCATACTTAGTCACTGAGCTATCTCTTACAAAATCATAAGAAAGGAACCTTGGAGTCATCTTGTTTGATCACTTCGTTCAGCATTCGAGAGGCTTTGCTCAAGAGGGAGTCAGATACTTTGTATTTCACTCTAATTGTTGACTTGTCCAAAAACAAACATCAACATTGTCTATACATTTTATTTCTCTCCGAATATATTCCATATATACATATTCAAATCTGAGTCATATAGTTTGGGCATTGATTTCTACATCTTCTCCAATTCAGAAATTATTTCTGATTTGTATGCAAATCAGATGTCTTTCCTTACTCCTCCATGATGCCTTCCAATGAGGGAGGAGTTCCCTCTTTAAATGTCTTAAGGGATGCTTATTTTATGAAAAGTTACGTTGGTGAAAAGCTATGTATTTTTCCCTTTGGAGATCGCGCCCCATATGTAAATCATTTGCTTATGAACCGCTGCCTTTAATTTATTAATTTGCCTTCACTTATAGTGATCGCTGACTATATTCAAATCGCAGCCCCTTTAGAAATATAAATCGCAGGTAATATGCTCCCTCTGACTTTATGATGACATAAATATTTATATTTATTTTATCATTAATTATATTTATTTATTATATTTTATATTTGATAGTATATTATATTATGATTTATTATTATTATAATATATTTTATGTTTATATTTATATAATATATAATATATATTATATTATATTATTATTATAATTATAATAATATCTAAATTAATAATTTTATATTTGTATTTATATTTATTATTTATAAATACAATAAATATATTTAATTATATAAAAATAATTATTATTTAATATTATTATATATTAATAATATTATATATATTTATACATGATTATCATCAAAAGCGACTTCTCTGTCTTATCATGATGTTTAACTCTTTAATTTAAACAATGCCTTAATATCGGGACATGACATATGATGTTGAGGATATATAAAGTCTGTTGCATTGGAAAAAATTCCTCAAACCCCACCTAGATTATCAATCAGCATATCATCATACATTCTATAAAGATCTATGACCAAAAAAGAAAATACATAAAAACATGGTATCATAGACAAAAAATTTCACTGACTCGCCACGACAAGTCAATGCAACTCACATGCTGAGTCAGGGGCAAGTCAGGTCAAGTACTCGGAGAGTTTTCCTTGTGACTCAGCCAAGATTTCAACTAAGACTTGCAAGTTATCGGCACGGTCTCACCAAGTGACGAGTTAAAACAGAACCCACGCAATTTTCACTATTTCACTTCATTTTTTAACATTTTATGGTCTTATTTCACCCAGCAGAAGATGTCTTCAACATCCACATGACAGAAACATGCTGAGAGAAGGGATTGGAAGAATGAAGATTTAGTCAGAAATAGTAAGGACTTAGTGTTGGAGAAAAATTGAAAATATAGTGATAAAATTATGAAAGATGGCATGTGCCATGAAGGTCCGTGTGGTCTCGAATGCCTTAATTTGGTCTTGGTGGCAGGGGCTCCACCCTTCGACCCACCCTATACCACGACAGGGTACACGCCAAGGGTGCTGCCCCTTGACCCCACTGGGGGCTTTGCCCCCAAACCCCCACCTATCACTGTCCCCATGTCCCCAAATCCAAGCCCTTGGACCTGTTGTGACCTAATCACACATCACCCCATTGCAAATGGGGACCCCCTTTTTTTTGAGCTCCAGTGCTTTGCTTGCATTTTCGATGATGTCTTAGGTTTGTTTCATGATGACGTCGGTGGAAATGATAAGGTAGTTGCACTTCAAACTACTGAATGACTTAGCGAGGAATCTTAGACAAAATCACAACGAATGACAAGTTTAAACCTTGGTGCTTTGATGGAAATTGATGTTTGAACTCTCAAAGTGACTTAAACTTAGGAAATCTTGCAAGGAAATGGTCCAAATAGCCTTAGGCACATATTTGCTCCTGATTAACCATCAAAGTGCGCCTAGCAGAGGACAACATCCAGAGATCCCCAAATTTGCGCCTAAGGGTGAGAGATGAAGTGCTTGACTTAGAAAATCTTGAAAATCAACCAGAGAGTCAAGGCGCCAGTATGCACTTGAAGACACCCAAAAGTGTGTCTTGCCAATAAAGAGAGTTGGAGCCCAAAATTTGATCACCCTAAGGTAAAACTCTTCTAAGTACTCATGCATTTAATTGGAATCATTGATCAAGACAAGAAATCATCAAGTGAGATAGGCGCACTTTTGCCCTTGAATAGTCATCTTGTGGCGCCTTAGAAGTATTGTGGTTGTAAACTCAAGAATGAGCGCCTAGGTTTTCTCATGAGAGTTTAAACATGTGTAAAATTCCTTAAAACTCCAAAAAAATGCCTAAGTAAGATGAGGCGCATTTTTGCACCTCCAGAGCCCAATTTTGGCGCCTTGAGAGTATGGAGTTTTGTCCTCATAAGAGATGGCGCCTAAGTGATGGATAGTTTCCTAAGTATTTGAACATGAAATTGAAATCATTGAAGGTTAGAGAACAAGCTAAGTGAGCTAGGCGCACCTATCCACTCTTACAACCTCAAAAGTGCGCCTAGGAGGAAATTACATGAAATGACACCTTTGAGTGGGCACCTTAAGGAGGATAAACATTCTAAGTCATCTCCCATTGCTTGAAATCATTGAAATAACAAATATAAAGCCAATTTGATGATAGGCGCACCTTTGCCTCTCCATAGACCCAGATTGGCACCTTAAAGAAGATAAATAAATTCATGTCATTTGAGCGCCTAGAGAGAGAGTTATTCTAAGACATGTTCAATCATTTGGAATCACAAAAATAACAAGTATAAGACCATTTAAGCCTAGGCACACTTTTGCACCTCCAGAGACCTAGATGTGCACCTAGACTTGGAGGGGTTATTTAAATGTTTAAAGATGATTCTTTTGTGTTATAAAGTGTTTATCAAAAGAGTTGATACGTTTCTTGGTTTGTATTGCAGGACGATTGAAGGAGCGTAGATGGAATTGAGGAGCCATCTGAGGAGCAAGCGCCTGGAATCACTTTCATGCAAGGAGTAAAGTGAAGATTGAAGATAGCCACTCCAAAGGAACACTTCAAGTTCATCATTCAAGAACACTTCATCATCCATATCAAGACAAGACATTCATCCATCACTTCAAGTTCTTTAATCTTCAAGTCTTTGAGGGAAGTCTCCTACTTCATGAAGCATCATCATCTACACTACTCTCCATCAAGATGCATTCACAAAGAAGATCAGTTGTATCCTGCCAAGAAAAGTACACAAAGTTAGACAAATGAGCAACATGTATTATATACATCCGACTTACAAAAGAGACAAGGCAAGATCAACAAGGATACATTCCCAAGCATTCAAGTTCAAAACAATCATGTTCGAAGACATCACACAGATGATGCAATTTGGGAATATGTTGAGGTGGCAACTACGTGGCATATACATATTATTCACCAATCGTATTTCGCCACATCATTCAACAAGCAAGAAGCCAAAGAGAATGGCCATGTGGAAGATGCTCTGAAGATTCTATTTCATCCTTATCTTCTTGGAAAGTGTGCCTTCATTGCCTCTCTTCTGTACTAAAAATAGCAAGTTGTTGTAACTAATTGCTGAGATGGCATGATCTTGGCCCTTGGCTATTTGAATTGATCCAGGCCATTCATTGGAATTCTGGGACTCTATATAAAGGCCTTGTTGCCTCATTTGTAACAATTAGTTCATAGTTACATTCATTCGAATTCTGGAACTCTATATAAAGGCCTTGTTGCCTCATTTGTAACAATTAGTTCACAGTTACTTTTTGATAGAGTAGAGTAGAGTAGGAAGAGACCCTCGAAATTATCTAGGAGTACTAGAAGTTGTAAATATTTCTCAAGATTAATGCAAAGACATTGGAGTTCACTTGGTGTTAAGTGTTGTCTTGTGGAATAACATGGTTTCTTGTATCTTGATGAAATGAAGAGATGTTTCTAAGCAGAGTAGTAGCTCATTGATGTAATGCATGTATGTATTGAATATTTGATCAACTCCTAGCTTATGCTTTTAACATTCATCGTTGGTGAAGTGTTGTGTAAAGCTGGTTTGAGCTTCAATATCATTTGCTTGAGTTCAATTGTGGGTGCTTGTTTGAGCTGCGTCGTCCAATGGGTGCTTATATGAGCTTTCATGATATAAAAACCATTCGCTATCTTTAGGAGATTGCACCTACTCCATGTAGTTGTAGACATTCTTGGCAAAGTGGAATTAAGTTGATTAAGGAGTTTGTCTATTCATGCATCATCATTGCCTCATTGACCTTAGATTAGTTTCTTTTAACCCTTTATCTTTTGCCTTTTTTTTTATTATTGATATATCATCCACACTGAAAGGAGGAATACGCTGGGAGAAGTAAGAAGTCTGTGTAAGTCCCTTTGTGATTACCAGCAAGATCACATGTATTCGCTGAGTTTACCCACTGCAATCACGAATAAGGAACCTTGAAGTTGTCTCACTAGATCACATAGCTTAGCCTTTGAGAGTGTCATGTCCCTATAATGATTTATAATTGAATTGTTTATTTAAATAATAAGTTAGCCTTATATAACCTAAATATATAATATATTTATTTAAAATATATTATTAATATGTATTATTTAATAAATAATATTATTAATTTAACATAATATAAATATTTTAATATAATATTTATGTGAATAATTAATAAGATATATTATTATATATAAAAAATAAATATTACAATTAAGTAGGTTGACACCAGCATCACATAAATAAATAATATATTATAAATATATCTAATAATATAAATACAAATATTATTATTATCTTATATTGTAATCTAAATATAAATAATACAATATAAACCATATATCATTTATTATGATATAAATGATATAAAATAAATAATATATCATTTATTATAATGATATAATATAACTACAAATAATATAAATAAATAATAATATAAATAATCATCTTTTAACCTATCCTCTTATGATAAGGGAGTTACGTATGGTTAGAACTAGTTTAACCACAAAAAGGGAATTAATATAAAGTAATAAAACTTATAAGAGGGTAAATGTCTTTTACCACAAGCATAATAAGAGATGTGTCTCTTCGAACATATCCCTTGAAAGGGAAATAAATAAAGGTTGTGAGATAGAAGGAAAACATCATCGGAAGAAAATATAAAAAGGGTATCGGATAAATACATATAGATCTGCATAATCCAAAACAATCAATCGGTCAATTCTGTTCCAGCCAATAAAGAGATATATATATATATATATATATATATATATAAAATCAAACTTGTAGCAGGAACTTAAGGAAATAAGGTACAAGGTAAGTACTCTTAAATCATTGATATTTTAATATAAATAATAAATATAGAGAACTAGGATAATGCAAGGTACAACAGTACCTTAGGAAATCTTAGCAACCTCTAAGGTAAGTAATGTCTTAATGTTGTTTATATGATTAGTAAATAAAAAATATAAACAATTCACTATATATATATAATCTGATCCGGAATAGATCCGCATGTCATACATCTCATTAGAATTACACAAGTTTATGAACAATAAATATATATAAATATATTAGGAAACTTGGTAAGAAATGAGATAACCATCTCATCACTTCTATTTCCCATAACCATAGGAGAGGTGGTCTTGTTAGGGAAAGGCGAGGTAATTCCATCACGATGGATTGGAGAGGGTTTAACGCGCCCTAGACAAGGATGCTAGGGAGAGGCGGAGTAATTCCATTCCCAATCGCATTGGAGAGGGTTCAACGCGCCCTAGACATATAATTTCCCCATCCATGGTTAAGGAATAGAAGGGAGATGATATGGGAAGATGAACTTAGATTATTACTTCTATATTTCTCTATTACTTCATCCTTAAAGGAATGTTAGGTATTGTGGGGAGAGGCGGAGTAATTCCATCCGTATTAAGGCCCGTAGGCTGGGACATAGTTTCCCGTAGGCTGGGTCAAGAGATGGTTTCAGCACGCCCTATACATGTAAAGCCTAGTTCTATAAGGAAGAGTAATAAAGAAAATATGCATGATTGAATTATGGAACGTATTATAGAATAGTTATCAATAGCAAGTAACAATTAGGAAATAAATAATCCTTGGAATGATGTGAATACATTATCATTGATCTTATTTGATCTATTCATCAAAAATTATTAATCTATAATATTTCTAATGTCTCCTTGAGAAGCACTTTGAATGCAAATTCAGGTTTTAGTGCTTCCACAAGAAAGGGAACATTACAGAGAGACTTTATTCAAGAGGGAATAGGATACTTGGTGTTATATTCTATTGTTGTTGTTTTCACAAAAACATCATCAACAAGTACCCATGTTCCCAAACTTCGTGAAACTGTCATTTATTAATTTGAGGGTCATATGACATGTAATATTTGAATTATGACAAACTGATGATCAAAATAGACTTATTGTTCTCTAAAAGCATTAGTTTCTCTTTTTTTTTGGTGTAATTATTTTTTTTTTGTCGAGTCCCTAGTCGAGTCAAAATTTTGGGTTGCCGAGTCCAAGTTTTCAAACTATACATAGTATATACGAAAACCAACAGCTAGTCGCAATAAGTAGCAGCTAAACAGGCCATCCTTAGCCATCCATTGCATAATAAAATCTGGTCCATGGATTTTAAAGGAGATCAGAAGTTAGAATCATAAGGTCTCATCGGAAGGCTACATAGGTTACCCCATAAACACCTTATCCTTCCTCTCTTTAACTCAGCCTTCATTGTTAGACTCTTCCTAGTGTTGCCAATGGGGACCAGCTCATCTAGCCTGTGCCCTATATATTGAAACAGACCAGTCATCATCTTGTATAGTTGCACTGATTGAGCTCTCAGCTTCAGCAGCATGCCTTTTTGGATTTGGAGGCTCCTCACCACAATCGTGCCCCCTTCAACACCCCTACTTTTGGGGCCATGGAGGTGGGAGTTTTCCAGGAGTTAAATCTTTTTTGGATGAAGATGTTGGTTGTTAAGAGAGATCAACAATGCATTCCTCCTGGACTTGAATGCAAGCTTTAGGAAAAGGATTAGGAATCCCCTACTCTACAATTTTATTTCTTAGCCCTTGAATACTATTTGTTAATGACAGCAGTAATGGCACTTATACAGGATGTATCCATCTTTGACTCCTTAAAACTTTTTTGAGAGCTTGTACTCCATTCCGCTGGCCCCCCAACCCCGCGGACTCAGAGGGATGGCTTGGTTGCTGATCCAGATATGAAGTAAGGGTTGCTGATCCAGATATGAAGTAACGGTCCACCTTGGAATAAGATGGTAGTCCATTTTGTTGAAGTCCATGTGGGTTTCTGAGGAGCATACTAGAGGAAGGAGATAAAGGCCTCATCACTGAGAACATATGTCAACAAGAGAATAAACCCCAGTGGAAGGCATCTCAGCAGGCGGTGGGAACAGATTTGCTCAAGTAATATTTGCATAGGGACGGGCAGCACCATGGTATGAATTTGATGCGTCCCAGATCCTTTCACTTGCAGTTCTGCATGGCCCTAGTTACCTGATGAGCTAGTTAACCATTTCTGCACTCTAGGGAACTCCATTGCCTCTGGCGTAAGAAGGATTGTAGGGCTGCATGGCTAAATGTTTTCTTTTTTCTGGAATACAGTCTCAAAGGCTTGGTTTGCTCATTCAATCACTGACATCTGCTTAAGTTCCTGGTCCATTTTATAGTTAAAACCTGTCGCCTAGCACTCCTACCCACTATTTCAGTGTCCTTTTGATTTTAACTCAAGCGTGGATGATGCTATTAGAATGCTGCATCTTGATTAACGACCTACTTCTCTCTCCGCCCTTGAAACTCTTCCATTCAAGGCATGTGTAAGAGATTAGCAGCAGCTGGCTGCTCTTTGCTGAGACCCATACTATGGTGAATATTAGCATGCAGAAAGAAAATGTCATCAGAATCGGCTGGAATTGAAAACCAAAACATATTAATTTGAGTGGTTTCTGACTTGGTTGAAATCACTGGATCCATAATGATAATGCCACCCTACACACAAACACCTGCAGTAATTATTGAGCTTAAAAAGACTTTTTTACCAATGAGATTTTTGAATTTTTCATGTTTTCTACAGTTGCCTTCTCCAAGGAGGCATTGTGTGTCCTTTTCTCCTCATTTAACATGCCAGGATAGGTCAATTGATGTCCATGCTAGTTTGTTGTACCAAATAAGAGATGTAAAATATGCTGGGTATATGACATGGGTTATCCATCTCCCCTTGTTTGTGCCATCAATGAAACCCAAGGATTGGTTGTACTATGTGTTGGCACCTGCCCCAACAGTCTAATTTTCTGTCTGGTGCCCCTTTTGTTGCCTTGGACATATTTTGCCCATTATTTGTAACCAAACTGAGAATTCTTTAAATAGGCCCTCCTTCGGCCATTTTCTGCCTTGAAGTTGTTCCTTGCCTTCCCCCATGTCCCTACCATATGCTAGAAGTTGCGAGATCCTAAAAAGTTCCAAGTTTGGGAGTATTTATTCATTTTCAGGTCTTTTGCAGGTTTGCAGAATTTCCGAGTCTTCAAGTTCCAAGTTTTTCTAAGCCTTTGTCGGGCCTTAAGAACCTTTATAGAACATGTCAGCATTTCCAATAGTGACCAAAATCTACAAAAACCCCGACTTTGTTCTTCACAAAGCCTTTGTTGGCATTTTCCATGGTTCTTAAAACCCTTCAAGCCACTGACAAAGCTCCTCATACAAGTTGTCGGCATTTTTCATGGTTCATGAAACTTTCTAAAACACCAACAAGCTTTGACACTCTTCTTAAGTGTCGGCGTTATTGGTGGTTCTTATAACCCCCCATAACCCATGACAAAGTTCTAAATAGTCCTTATGTCATGTGTCGTTCTATGATTTGATGTGATGTTTTGAACTTTCCAATTACACAATGACAAATTTGTCTCCGACACAAGAACTATGAATAACAAATGCCAATCTAGGACAGAATATATAGATGTCGGCAGCCTTTCAATGTGAATTTCAAATTTGAATTTTCAAATTACAATGATAGCAAGGAATAGCTCAGATCTTGCTATTACAACTTCAGTCTTTCAAACTTTCCATTTACATCAACAACTATGGCTGTTGACAGCCAAGCATATACAGCTATTACAAATCAGTATTATTAAAGCATTGATAACATACCGATTATGTTGAAACCACCAAATGCAAGTTGCGAAGCTTCTCACAGATTGGTCAAGAAGTGATCTTTAAATGTACCAGTCTGTCACCTCTTCCACAAACTGACCGTTTATCTTCAGATGCTGCTTCCTGTTGCCTAAAGTATGCTCAACAAAGGATCGGCTCAATTCTGACTGGACAATGGTGCTGCTCCTTCTCCAGTTGAATCGCTATTCTTGTGGTGTTGGTCACTGCCTCCAAGAAAGCGAATACAGTGTCTTCTATGACAGGTTCTAGTTGCAACAGATCCAATGAAGTTGTAGAGTAGTCGCCCTCCACGAGATGATGATACAATATTGTTAGGCAGACTGGATCCACCCGGTATGCAAACGACTCCAACTATGATTGCTAATAGCATGCGCTTCCTCTAGTATGAAATCAATTTCCTTCAACAAGCAATGGATCAGTTTACACGCCACTTCCACGATGGACGTGAGTCTTCAACATAGTCAATCGGCTTCTCCAATGAAATGAATCCGGCGCTTCAATGTGATGTTTCTTGCTTACAATCGACGCCCAAGTATATTCGAACCAATCCTTTCAAATAATACAGGATCTTCAACGACTTCTAGGTAGTCTTCGGAATCTTCAAGATATCATTGATCTGTGGTTGGCGCTGCCTTAGGTGAACCATCTCCAAATACTTTCAAGTCTGCGACATTCTTCAATGTACTCGGCCTCTTGTTGTCAACCTTTCAATAGGCGACTATACTCTATCGCAATCGACGTCCAAGGATTTTAGACAATGTCTTCAATCTATCGCACAAGCCCAATCAAGCCAGTCACTTGATATGCCAATGATTTGCAATGAATCGCATGTAAATACTCCAATTATAGTCGCTGGTCTGAAACCGGTGCATAAGGAAATGTATGCGACCAGATATCTCCAAATGATGCAAGTCTCCAATGAACCGAATCTAAGTAAATGGTCTCCGACCAAATGACGAGCAACCGATCTATGAACTCAACAAGATCTTTGATGAAGTGCAGATGCGAATCCTATGTGACTCCGCCACAATGATGAAAATTGGGTTTTCGTCCAATTCCACTGGAAATGAATGACAAGCAAAATGTCAAGCATACAAAGTTTCATGATAATCGTGATGTCGAAAATGTGACACCAATCCTTCTTTTATACCAATTCAAATTAAAGATTTGAATTTGCTAATTTCCCTCCAAATTGATATCTCCAATGGTGGCGCTTGATCCAATGCAGTATTATATTATTTTTATTTGAATTTCATTCTCCAATGTGGGCACTCAATAGGCAAAGCCTATTTATTTTATTTTTTTGAATATTTTATTTTTCCAACACCAAAATTGAGCGCTCCAATTATTTATTTATTTTTTAAATAATATTGTTTGATTTATTTTTTTCTCCATTGGCGCTCTAATTAAATAATAATAATAAATTATTATTATTTAATTGTTTTTATTTTAATAATTAATGCAAAGTGCATTAATTCATTTGGCACCTTCGCCAGAATATTCCCTTGAGTTGACAAACTAGCCTATGGGAATGAGGATAGGCTAACTCCATTCTCAGTTTAGTGATCACTCCGGAAATGGGGACATGACACACCTTAAGACCCTGGTCCAAAAAGTGAAGCAAAAGATAAGCAAGTTTGAAAAGAGAGGATGTTGTCGACATTCTCAATGGTTCTCAAAACCTTTGAAACCGCCGACGAGATTCAAAGGAAAGGTTTTATTGGCATTATGTTGCTTCTCACAACTTCTCAAAGGACCGACAGGTTTTAAAAGAAGGCTCCATTGGCACTTTCAATGGTTTCCAAAACCTCTCAAAGGCCCAACAAGTTTAAGGAACTAAACAAAGGAAAACCTTACAGAATAAAGGGATCTCTGAAAAGCTTAAAAACAAATTTTGAAGAAAGCTCCATCGGCAAATTCAGTGGATCTCAAAACCACCAGAACCTCCAACACAATTCTAGATCGACTTAAAAACGTTGACAAAGGCTAAGCACGCTCCGAACTGCCAATAAGTTGCATTATTGATGAATTCAAGAAAATAAGTAAATTGCCACCAAGATAGAAGCAAACAAAACATCAGCAATTTCAAAGGTTCTCGTAACCTTTAAAAGTGTCAACACAGTTTCAAAGAGTTAAAAGTGTCGATGAATGCAAAATAAATTGCAAAGTATTAAAAGGCTCTCACGGGCCTAAAATAATATAAAACATAGAATGATTACCAAGATATTTGATGTTATTCGATAATAACAAAAGAGCGAAAGCATCCTTAAATAAGAGTTTACAAATGCTTTATCTGGAAAGGATAAGAGCAATGCAATGTCCCTTTTAGGAGATTCCTGATTTCTTTACTTACATATAGTAAGATTACTAGAAAGGGACATTAGAAATATGAAAGATCAATAATTTAAGATAAGATTCAGTTCCTAGCATCACTCATATTAAATTCATCTATAACAGCATAATTAATAATGAGACAATACTACATAACATAAACAATGAGATCAAATCATCATAGCATAATCCACATTCGGTTCAATTCATAACACAATTCAATATTGACTATGTTCAAGTATTAATCCTTACTTCCTTTCTAATCCTCAACAATGGATGGGGAATTACTTGTCTAGGGCACGCTAAACCATCTCCATTCATTGGGATGGAATTACTCTGCCTCTCCCTAACAAAACCACGCCACTCACTCACAGGTTGGAGGCAATAGAAATGACTAAGTATTAACTTGAACATACTTCAATATACTTCAACATACCAAATGATTACATTTATTCATAACACATTCTGTATTGGCTGTGTTCAAGTCTCAATCCTTATTTCCCTTCTAATCCTCAACCATGGATGGGGAATTACTTGTCTAAGGTGTGCTAAACCATCTCCAATCTCATTGGGATGGGATTACTCCGCCCCTCCCTAACAAAACCACGCCACTCACTCACAGGTTTAAGGCAATAGAAGTAAATAGACTGAGTTTGAACATACCATTACTTAATGTGTTGTGAATGTAATCTATTGATGTTTTCTTATATATATTTCATAGCAAGTTTCACAATGCTTATATATATAAAATGATAATCTTTCAATTATATGCATTTGCCACTACTTAATACATGACATTCATCATAATAAACATAAGATTAGATACATCATACCAAGATAACTCTTGCCTTTAAGAACTCTTAAGGATTTCTTCCTTGCAGCCAATATCCTGCTGTATTTTAATATTCAGATCTGCTTCCAAGTATATTCTCCAACACAGAAATATTTTCTGATCTGTATGTAAATCAGATGTTTTTTCTTCCTCCTCCCGATGCCTTTGAGAGAGAGGGAAGTTCCCTTTAAAACATCCTAAAAGATGCTTTTGTTCGTGGAAGGTTATGTCTCTTTGAGACCACACCTTTTGTGTTGTATGCGCTGCCTTGTGATATGATCGCAGCCCTTTATGAATCATTTGTATTTAGAAACACATACTATCATATGCTGCCATTACTAAATATTATTATAAATATCAATGAAAAGTTAATATATATATATACTCTTCATTGATATTTATAATAATATTTAGATAATCAATATCTTATATTAATATTTATACTTATGTTTTATATTTATTCTATTCAATAAAATTATATAATATATTTATATCCAACACTTAGCTGATTAGGATATGCTTATGGGCTAAATCAATATATAATAATAACAAAAATATACATATGTGTATGTATGACTTCATTCATATCTCTAATTGAATGAGAAATAAACTTAAATAAGATAATCAATAGGTTATTAATATGGGGACACGACAAGCAACAACTAAGTGACAGCTAATAAAGCAAAACGATAAGAACATAACTAAAAGAAAAAAAAATATTCCTAAAGTCTATCCTAACAACTAATTGACCATTAAATATTACAATAATACTTTAATACCCTCCCTTAATGGTCAATCTACTATCTACAACAAGGTTATCCCGAATCTAGAAAGCATAGAAGGTTGACTCCTCCTCAGAATGCTCTGCAACATGAACCTTTGGTGGAGGCCCTCCCTAGTTGGATTGTTGTTCAGCCACCCTCTTTTGCAATGCTTTTTTATATGACCGAGTTTACCACAATAGTGACATGTGATACTTTTCAGATTCTTCGAAGTATCCTCATTATCCCCTTGATCTTTCTTTTGAGACCATTTGCTTGTGCCTTTGTCCATGGGTGCAAATGTCTATTCCACACTCTGTGTATCGCTGTTGCTGCCAAACTGTTTCTTCCATCTATCTTGCTGCAAGAGCTTATTACACAGCTCTTCGAACTTGAAGACAATGTTGGTAGACATGATATTGAGTATCTCAATAAACTATTCATAGGCCCGTGGTAAGTTTTTCACCGTAATAACCACCATATCTTCTTCCATCTTCCAACCTAAGGCAGATAACTGGTCTCTTATGTCCTTGATTTTCATCAAATGCTCCTGCAAAGATATTGTCTCATTCAGCATAATCGAAAAAAGCATATTTTTGAGGAAGAAGGCCCTGCGTTTATTTGACGTCTCGTGCAGATCTCGCAGGTGCTTCCAAATTTTTGGAGAGGTTTTGCCTGTCTGAACCTTCGGAAGCATCTCATTAGTAACTAATAGCTTTATCAACATGACGACTTCTCTATCCCACTCATCAAACTTGTCTTGGTCTTTGCCCACAGTCGCAGACTGGGCGTCGGTACCGAGGACAATCTTGGCAAGACATCTGTACTTGAAGATCGTGAGCATGCGCTGCTTCCAAGTGTTATAATTTTTACCACTGAAGCATTGGCTGCCTTCCAACATAATGTTGGGTAACGAAGCCATCCCTCCCACAACTCGAAATCATGGAAAATAATGAAAAAAGTCATTGTCACCAACCAGTCACCAAACAGCCACAATTTGTAATGTCCCCATTTTTGGGTTCTCTTACAGTTCAGTCAGCGCTGACTTTCTAGGTTGGTGACAACATAATCAGAGGAATATTTCGATGTCACCAAGGTGTTTGGGTGATCCAATGGAGATGGTTGACACTTTCCGGAGGGATTTCGGACAACTTGTCCGTACTTACTATTTATAGTAAGTGCTTGCATGTCATTAATCTTTCTGGGTTTTTCTGGGTTTGTTCTCTTTGGTCCCCGGTGGTCACTACTATTTTTAGTAAGTGGCAGTTTGGCGTTGTTTGGGCGACTTGGCAGTCGGTTGTTGGCTCTCATAGACATTGCATTGAGCTCGGAGTAATCAAATGGTTTGTGGATCCAGTTGGCACCCTCTGAGTTGGCTTAGTTTGCTTATGGCCGTTACTTTTTTTAGTAAGTTCGGGATTGGCAACGGAACGGGATTTTGAGAGTGGGGTTGGATTCGTCTTGTCAAGACCTTTCCAACGAGCTATAGATCATGGGTTTCTGACATCATCTTGGCCTCCGTTTTAAAGTCTGTAAATTAAACATTATTATTTAATATTGGACCTTGGTGCCTAGGCTCAACAACTTAATGTTGTTTTAAAAGAGGGGACTTTAAGGGTGATGTTGAGAAAAGAATTAAAGAGAATTATAATATTGTAAAATGTATTTTCCCCCTCATGTTTTATCCCATATGCAAGAGGATTTTAGAAACTCCCAGTTGGAAAAGTATAAAAAGAGGAAAAGTGCTCTCATTTGGATATACTTGGATTATTATTTTCTTCTCTTTTGGAGATTTCCCTTGCTAAGGTTTTTGGAGCTTGGCTCTAGGGTTTGAGGATTCAAACCAAAAGCTCTTGGAGACGAAAACCTCCCTGAGTAGCGGTATCCCACAGGTGTGAAAGATCACCCAACGGTGCCTTCTATGGTGGATACATTCAGTGTTCACATATGTGCTTCAATGGAGTTTGTGTGACGAAGAGTTGATATAGTATTGAGGATTTCTCTTGTATTTTCAGTTGAGTTCTTCATAGCAGATTGGAGATCAGTTCATTGGAGGTCTGAGGCAGAAATACACATTTGGGACTGTATTTCATTTGCAACTAGCTGGCCGTACTACCCAGCCCAGCCGTACCATGTTTGAGGGCATTTTAAGGTTGTTTCTTTGCATATATCTCTTCCAAATCTGATTGTCCCTCCTTGTTAGCAGCCTACAGCACTTCACAGAGATTTTTCAGTGGCTTGTAACATTTCTATTTGCTGTTATTTGTTGTTATACCTTTCCAGCTATGGTCGTACACCACTAGGCTCGACGTGAAGTGTGGAGTTTATTTCTCATTGTGGGTAGTGTTTATTTTGCATTGTGTGAGGCATTTAGGGCCTCTTCTCTTGCTGATATCAATTTGTATGTTCATCTTTGTATTCTTTGGAGTTTGGAGTGATTTCTGGCTATGCCCATTTGTTGGTCCAGCAACCGCTGAAATATGAAGTTGCAAATTTGAACATGGGTATGTCACAGTAATTCATTATTGGTCATTCTTCTATCTGGGTCATTGTTTGTTTATGCAAATTCATTGTACTTTTTCTAGGTTTTCTATACATGCTCTATATTGTATGCTTCGGCAACACATCTACAGGAAAACTGAAAACCCCTTCTGCATTCTTCTGTCTATCTGAAAGAACACACAAAAATCTAATAAAAATCACACAATAAAGATTTAAAAATATACAAACAGGTACGGCACATTACACAATTTTATAAAAAATCGTCAAAAAACTTGATTTATTAAACCTTCCAAAACCCTAGGTGGCAAAACAAACCCACGATTTTGTGAAAAAAATTGCCAAAACTAAATTGAAGTTCACCTAAAACCCTACGTGTCACCACAAAACAGTGTTGAACCCACTATTTTGAACTAAAAGCCTATTATTTTGTAAGAAAATAGCCAAAAAACAAGATTGAAACATGCCAAAACTCTAAGCACTCAGAAAAGGACCACGATTTTTGCTAAAATCGTGCAAAAATTGGTGAAAAACTTCCGCTAGCAGATCTGAAGAAAGCCCAAAAACCCTAGGCGTCCACTTTTTTTGAAAAAAAAAGTCAAAAAAAGACTGAATAACACCACGATTCATAGCTGCAAAGAAAACCACCCACATTTTTGATAAATATGACAATTTTTGAAGACAAAAAGGGATGCGATTCTTTAACAAAATCACGTTTTGAATGCAAAAACCATTTGGCGCGACTTGCAGATGCCAAAAAAGGCGTTGGAACAAATGAAAAGATCTCTGGGCACAGAATCCTACACAAATCCGTCAAACCAGGAGCAATTGGAATAGGTCCGCCTCAAATAGTGAAGAAAATGTCTGGTAAAAACCCCACAATTTGATAACAAATCACCCAAGCCTATAGAAAAAACAATTAAAAAAAAACAGTCACAACATCAAAAAAATGGCACAATTCTTTTGCAAGAAAAAATGTGATAGGAGAAAAATCTGTGCCTTATTTTAGACATGCACGACCTCCTCACACAATCTTGGAGCAACCTATGAAATCCTTCCACACATACAACCTTCCAAGAAAAAAACACAATTCCTTGAATCAAAACATGTCCTGCAATTTCAAATTTTGAAACCCTACAATTTTTGTCCAAAAAATTGTCCAAAAAAAATTACTCAAAAACTTGTGCGATTTTTATAAAAAAATCCGCCAAAAACTTGTGTGATTCAACCACACGAAATCCACGATTTTTTTTTTAAATCGCCAAAAAACATTTGATATTTCGTTCATCCATCCCAAAGTTTCCCAACCCATGCTCTAATACCATAAAATAATATAAAACACAAAATGATTACCAAGATATTCGATGTTATTCGATAATAACAAAGGAGCGAAAGCATCCTTAAATAAGAGTTTACAAATGCTTTATCCAAAAAGGATAAGAGCGACAACTAAGCGAGAGCTAATAAAGCAGAAGGATAAGAACATAACTAAAAGAAAAAAGAATATTCCTAAAGTCTATTCTAACCATAGCACCAAAAATCGTTTGGAAGAAAAATCAGCAAATCAAAATTATAAATTTTTTTCAAAAAATCGTCAAAAAATCGGGAAAAAATGGGAAAAAATCGGATTTGAAAAAAACGTAAAAAAAACTTGTTTTTTAAATTTTTTTACGGTTGGTTCTTTTTATATGTATATATAAAATAGATTAATGATATAAATATTATATTATAATATTATAAATATTGTAATAGAATAATAAATATTAATAATATATTATATAAATAATATTATTATTAGAATATATTAATAATATAAAAAATATATTATTAAATCTTTATATTATTTTTGATTGATAATCTTTATATTAAAATCTAATAAAAATGTAAGCCATAATTAAAATTAAATATTATTAATTTTAAATTAATTATAAAATTTAATAAAAACGTAAATTTTATTATAAAACCTTTTAAAAAATTAAATTTATCAATAACTTATTAAAATCTAAGCAATTGTAATATTTAAACCAAACGAAAAAAATGCAGTTCTAGGGGAGGCACAGAGAACTGAAAATCAGGTGGAGCAAGAAGACCGAGAGAAAGGGCATACTGCATAAGGAAAGGAATGAGTTGAGGCTTCATCCTGGGCCGAAGATGCGGAAAGTGAAATTCCACTGGAAACCCTACAAGAAAGAGCGCGCAAGGAAGGATGGAGATCTCAAGCGGCAGAAATAAGAAAAAGAAGACAAGGAGCTTTCTATGATCATGGCAATCGACAAAATCAAAATAGGGACTTTCGCGCCCAGAAGCATATCAATCAAAAATTCCAGGGACTGAATTTAAATTTTAGGTCGCCCATGAACAGGTGGAGAAACCCTAGGGCAGATGGAAAGGGCGGTTTTGGTAACAAGAACAATGCAGATCAGGAGAACAACTGGAGGAGACGTAACAAAATCACCATGGTAATGTCTCCCAATCTGTTAGGACCTTCAATAGAGCACATGAAAAAATTAGTGTTGATTGGTAAATGGTTTTGGACAAATTTAGATTGGAAAGGTTTTGTTCAATGGTGGCAAGAGCACTGGGGGCAGGATTTAAAAATGAAAGCTTTAGTGAATGGATTCTTTGTAGTTGGTTGCCCTTCAACAAAAATCAAGGCTGAAATTATGGACGGAATTTGGGCCTTGAAATTATGGACGGAATTTGGCTTATGGATGGCTATGGTTTTTATTTAAAGAATTGGGAGCAAGGGTTTGACCCAACCAAACACCAATTAGAGTATGTCCAAGATTGGTACAAATTACCAAACTTGCCATTAGAATTCTAGCAACCTACGACACTGGAAGAAGTGGGCAAATTCTTGGGTAAATATATTTGCGCTGAAGAGTGGTCCGAATAGGACGGGATCAATGTAATGTGTCGTACCTGTTTGTAAATTTTTAAGATATTTTATGTGTGATTTTTATTAATTTTTTGTGTGATCTTTCAGACTAGATAGAAGAATGCAGAAGGGGTTTTCAGTTTTCCTGTAGATGTGTTGTTGAGGCATACAATATATAGCATAGAGAGAAAAACCAAAAAAAGTACAATGGATATGAAGAAAATATTGAAGACCCAGATAGCAAAATGCCCAAATAACAATTACTAACACATATCCATGTTAAGATTTGAAACTTTATACAACAGCTGTTGCCGGACCAGCAATGGGTATCGCTGGGAATCACTCCAATCTTCCCCGCAATACAGAAATGAGCATACAACTGATAACCAGCAATACAAAGGGCCCCAAAAACCTCTTACAATGCACAATACACAATACCCACGAAGAGGAAAGAAGCCAAACTGTCTCACGTCACTCCTGGAACTGTACGGCCTTGGCTGGGAGTGTTGAACAGCAACAATGCACACCAAAATACCTCTGAAAATCTCTGATATCAATCTGCAAACTGAACTCCAGGCTGGGCAATCCTTGTATGAAGAAGAAATAGCAATAAAGAAGCACCAAACAGCCACTAGAAGTGGTACGGCCAGTCTAGGAGTATGGCCAGCATGGGCAATATATATCAATCACAAACCTCAAGAAATCTACCTTGTTTCCACCATTGTACTGATCTCCATGGCTGCAATGAAGGACTGAAATGAATATGCAATGAAATAGCTCAAACTCCTCTTTAAACTCTCAACTATCGACTCCAATGAAACACAAATGTGAATGCCGAATACATCCACTCACAATAGCACCGTTGGGTAATCTTTCACACCTGTAGAATGACGTTACTAATGAAGGTTTTCGTCTCCAAAAACCTGGTTCAAATACAAAAAACCCTTGAAACCCTAGCAGAGCTCTCACAATCAAAATATCAAAAGCAAGCATAATCTGAATGAGCTCTAATTTCACCTTTTATCTCCCTCTAAGATGGGCGTTGGGTTTTTAGGAGGGAATTTCATTTTAAAATCCACTTTATTTCCCTAGGGAAGGGCACCCAAGGTCACAACATTAAGTTATGTCTTCATTATCATAACATTCAGTTATGAAAATGAAGTCCAAGTTAAATATAACATTATTAATCTTCGAACTTTAAAATAACTATGAAGACAATGTCGGAATGAGGTGATCTATAGCTCGCCGGAAAGCTCTCAACGAGACAAATCTGATGCCCCTCTGAAAATGTCGAACCGACACTGACCTGGAACTTACTAAAAATAGTAAGTACTGACCAACAGCAATCTGAGCCAACTCCGGAGGTGCCAACTGGATCCTCTGAACTCGAACCAACTTTCCTCCACCGACACAAACCTCCAAAGCCAAACCAACTTCAGTTCCCTAACCCAACTGCTAGTCCACGGGAACTCTATGATGGACTAACCATGAGTCTAGAAGGGGACATTACAGTCTGCCCTCCCTAAGATTGCTTGCCTCAAGCAATCTCAGATCAAGATGCTCCAAAATCTGTTCACTTTCCCAAGTAGCATCCTCAACTGGCAGGTTCTTCCACTTAACTAGGTACTCTCTGATAATCCTCCTTAAATTACGTTCCCTGGTGTCAATTATGGCCTCGGGTACCAATATCAACTTCCCCTCTTCATCAAGAAGAGGCAACTCTGCTGATGGTGTCACATTGTGCCCCAACGCCTTCTCGAGGCGAGATACATGAAACACATTATGTACCGTGCTACCTGCTAGAAGCTCCAACTCATAAGCCACTTCATCCCCACCACAACATCCATGTCACCCATGCTAACCACATAAAACTCTGACTAGCAAGTATAATGGTTTAGCTGGATTGTCAAGTTGGGAATCCTCCTCGTGCAGGTGAGTACGAACCCATGGGCTACATTTACCTTAAACCCTACAAACTCTTCTGTCTGCAATCCCTTCTTAGCAACCAAGCCCTCATCTATGAAGTTATGAGTGGCACCTGTATCCAATAGTGTAATGCATCTCTGTCCACCCAGTACTCCTTGGATCCTAAACGACCCCTCTCTGAATACTAGAAATATGGGCTGTAGGTAGGGAGGTATCATCATCCTTATCTAGTACTTCAGATGCAACATCTGTCCCTGAATCATCATCCTCTGTATGTTTCTCTAAATGTGTGTCCGACTCCACAGACTCATCGGCTGAAAAGTACTCAATCTGTTTTGTCTTTCCTTGGGCAGCACACTTGTGCTTAGGATCCCAAGGCTCTCTGCAGTGGAAACAAAGTTTCTTCCTCCTGAGATCATTCAACTGATCACTGTCTAATCTGGAAGAACTCTTCTAAGGCTAGTGTCCTGAGTCCCTGTGGAAAGGTCTCCTGTCTCTCTCCTTATCCCTCCTATGCTGAAAGTTCTTGTTCTGAAATTTACTCCTCCATGCGGAAGACTCCGTATCAGGGGCCTTCTTCATGGCCTCCTGTAATGACATAGGGTCTAAACCCTTCACCCATCCTCTAAGAGGATCAAACAAACCATCAACAAAGAGCACAATCAACCTCCTCTCCAATATGTCTAAAACCATGACCGAAAGATCCTGGAATTCCAAAATGTACGAGTCCACTGAACCATTCTGCCTCAACTGTGCCAGCTCCTTGAATTGCAACTCAAGGTCTTTATCGAACCTATCTATGAGCCTGGTTGTGAAGTCAACATAAGATGTGATCTGGTCTGTTGTGATGTAATCACACATCACCCCATTGCAAATGGGGACCCCCTCTTTTTTCTACTTTCTCGCTTCGTTTTGCTTTAGGAGTAGATACTATGGCAATAGGAGTAGAATAGAAAGAGCTCTTCGAAGTCATTGAAGAGATATATGAGATTGTTGTCAGAACCCTCTAATCTGCCTTAGGAGAAAATGGTTAAGTTTAGAAGGTTTTCCAGCACAAGGCACTGAGAAATGATGAATTTCAAGCAAGGTTTGCAAGTTGGAGGGAAGTTAAGTAGATTACAAGCAACATTTCATGCATCATCTCCAAACCAAGCATTACTTAAACTCCTCCCAACAAGGATGAATTAATTGGAAAGAATGATAAAAGATCACTAAGCCTGATGTCCTGAAATCCTGAAAATTGGCTAAGTCTGAAATCTGGGGGATCCTCCAAAATCTAGAATTTGCATGTTAAATCCTATGGATCCGAGACCCATCTCAAACATCCTGGAAGTATATTGATAAATATTTAAAGTATAAGAAATTCAGGACATTTCCGACATGGCGACAAGACTTGCATTCCAAGCACACCTTCTAAACCCACCCTACCTGGGCGGCCTTGGCATGGGGTCTTGGATTCAAGGTTGTGATCACGCACTTTCTCCATACACTGCCTCCAAATCCGCTTTAGGGAGAGAATTTTCAAAGTTTGGAAGAGATTTTGAGTGAGTTCAAGACAAAATCCAACGGTGGTATCCCAACCCGCCCAACTTGGGCGGCTTCACAGGGTGTTTATGGATGATGTCTCCACCAGGTGACACTCTCCAGACAACGATTTCAAACCCGCCCAAGGAGAAAAGTGGCTAAGTTTATAAGGTTTTCTAGCATAAAGCGCAAGAAGATGATGAAATTCCAATGAAAGTTTGTAAGTTTAAAGAAGTTAAATGCATTTTAAGTCAAATTCCATGGGTCACCTTCAAACCCGCCCAGCCTAGGCGGCCTCAAGAGGTGCTCATGGACTATGTCATGTCCCACATGAAATTCTCCATACACTGTCCTCAAAGCCGCCCAAGGTGAAGAACAACATAAGTTGCAAGTTTGTATGATGAGAATGATCAAGATGATACCAGGAGGATGAGATAATCAAGTGAAAAGTTTCTGAGTGTCAAAAGTCCAAGGCCTACTCTCAAACCCGCCCTACCTGGGCGGCCTAGAGAGGTGAGTCTAGAGTTTGATGTCTAAGCATTGCAACTACTCCATCCTGATTCCTCCAACTCACCATGGTGCTTCACATCCATGCAGGGTCATTTTAGGAGAAGTTTGAAAAATCACTAAGTCATGCAAATGGAGGAAGAGTGCTAAGGTTAAGATAGAGAGTGTTCACATGGCAAAATCCTTACTAACACTCCAAAGCCGCCCTTCCTAGGCAGATTTCACCAAGACATATGGACATCATCACCTAACATCCATGATGTGTCTTTCAACTTCACAAACATCTCAAAATTTTACTAAGTCTTGAAGTTGATAGAAAGGAGTTATCAAATGGAAGGAATGAACATCAAATAAGGTTAAAGTCCACACCCTACCTACCAAGCCGCCCATGCTAGGCGGTCTTGAGCATTTCACTTGGACAACATCACCTCCTCCACAACACACTCTCCAAGCACTCTCTTCGAGTCCGCCCTTCTTCCCAACGTTGTCCATCTCATTTAAGGAGTTCAAGTCATCATTGAAACAAGTGAAGAGGTCTTAAATTATCGAAGTAAAGCCAAAAAAAATGCCTAAGTCATGAAAATCCACACTCAACTCTCAAACCCGCCCATGCTAGGCAGCCTTGAGCCCTTCATCTGGACAAGGTCTTGTCCACAACACACTCTCCGCCTATCACCTCTAAACCCGCCCAGCCTGGGCGGCCTCACAAGGCAGTGATGGACAATGTCATCATCAGGAGACTCTCTCCAGACACCCCTCTAAACCCGCCTAAGGCACTTAGGCATGGATTTCACGCGAAAGGGTATGTTTTGAAATGTCATTTTTTGATCCCACATGCATAAGATGAATGTAATTTGTTGTTGAAAATCCTTTATATCAAGTCTTAATTTGATGTGTTTCTTCTTGTAGGTGATGGAGGATCCAAGGAGGTGAATGGCGAGAGCTCATACATAAGAAGTTTTGAAGGTGGAGGAACGTTGCTCAAACTTGTCATCATCACCACACGAAGGAGCTCCTACATCAAGCCTTAGTATGTCTGGATGAGGAAGACATCAACGCCATGTGGAGGGGAGCTAGTCTAAGATGATCAAGGTTACAAGTGTAGTTCATCATCAAGAGCATCATCCGTTCAAGGTGAGGATCAGTGGAAGGTTGCCACTTCACCATGCACATCTTGAAGGAGGTCATCATCCAGAAGCTCACATATCATGTGCCAGACAAGAAGTCACACAAAACATCTTCCACCTCAACACTCCAAGAGGCATAATCCTGCACAAGTACAAGGACGTCACCAAATGAGAGATGAGCATGATCATCAAAGCAATCCATGAGTTACATCAAGACAACAAGAAGAAAATATTCTAAGTAAAGTGAACATGAGGTGAACTAGACTAGTTCGTTTGAAGATGCTTAGGTGGCACGTACACATCATCAAGCCAATTGCATTCCACCATGTCATTCATTCAAGAGGGCCCACCATAAAGATGCTCCAAAGATGCTTATCACATTGGGAAACGTCCCTTCATTGCCTCTTTCATGTTCTAAAAATAGCAAATTTTGTAACAAACTGCCTTGTTGTCTCAATCTCGGCCGTTGATTGCTAAATCAATTTGGGCCATTCATTGTAATTCTTGAGCTCTATATAAAGCTCATTTCTCTCATTTGTAAAGGGATCATTAGAGGAGAATCATTAAAAGAAGATAGAGTAGGAGTAGATACTATGGCAATAGCAGTAGAGTAGAAAGAGCTCTTCGAAGTCATTGAAGAGATATATGAGATTGTTGTAAACAAAACACTTCCTAAATCAATACAAGCTCATTGTTGTTCGCATGGTGATCTTGTACGATCAAGGAATGTTCGCATGGTTTCTTATTCTCCAAGATGGTTGAGATGTGGTTCCAAGTAGCTTAGATGATAAAGTAGATAGAGTTCATTGATGTAATGGATATATGCAATGATATTTGATAAATTCCTGTTGGTTCATACTTTTGATGGCTTGTCAATGGTAAGTCATCATGTAAAGTTAGCCTGAATCACATCTTGCAAATAGTTCGATTGTTGATGCTCCTTCGAGTTGCATCAGCTGTGGGTACTTTGGAGTGTGTCAACAATATGAAAATCCTTGGTTTATCCTTTGGAGATTGCACCTGTTTCATGTAGTTGTTGCTTGTCATGGCAAAGTGAAATTTGGTTTCTAAGGGAATTTGTCTACCATAGCATCGTTCATCACATCATTGTCATTAGAATAGCTTTATTAACCCCTTCTCCTTTTTCATTTTCTTTTTGTAATTGATTAGAAGAAGTTTCATTTCACAAGGAAAGAGTACATATTTGAATGGAGTGATGAATAAATTCTGCGTAAGTCCCTTTGTATAAAGAGCATTATCACATCATACCACCGAAGCTATCCGTTGCAAATCACGTACAAGGAACCTTGGAGCATTCTTGTTTGATCACATAGTTTAGCATTCGAGACGCCTTGTTCAAGAGAGGATAGAGCACTTGGTGTTTTATTCTAATGTTGTTGTTGTCAAGAAAACATCATCAACATGGTCATGTCCCAGAGTCACCTTCCCATTGCTCCACCACTTGTGCGCACTGCCCTCCAAGTGTAAGGCGGCGTATGTGATGGCATCCATCTCTGGCATGGGGCTAATCTGAAGGTAACTGTCCAACTTCTGTACCCACGCTCTTGCTGAAGTTTTTTCCGAACCATCAAAGTATGGTAAGATCATCTTACTGACCTTCTGTAGCTCATTATTCTGTTGCCTATTACCCCCTCTGGGTCTGTGTCTCATCCTGAGATCTGAATAGTCTTTGAAAGTCATCTTCGCCCGAAACTCCGCACTAGAAGCCTACGAATCTCTAAAGATCTTCTCCTGAAACTCTAGTTGTGTACAACTAGCATCCCGTTCAGGCATATCATCCCTTGGCACAAATATGGGAATGTCGGGTCTATCTATGGCTGTGAGTTGTGTAAGACTTCGAGTGCAAGTATGGATGCCGTATTCATAATACAAATGATCATAGAGAAGCAGATTGTATAACATTCTTATCGAGGATGGATTTAGCGGTGCAGAAGAAAATTTCATTTCTACAAGTACATGAGCCAGTTGTATTTTCAAGGATAGATCCTAATACTCCTGTCGATGGTGAAGCATTCAAGAAGTTGAAAGAGAAAGTTAAGAAGGAATTAAAGAATGCTAAGGATTTAAGTGTAGAAGATATATTGCTTTCTAGAAATTGGTGTAGGGTGCATGATATAGATCATTTGGAATACACTTGTGAGAAATGCTAGGAAGCAATTCATCAAGCCATGCAGGAAGTAGAAGATGGTGTACCTATTGAGGAAGAAGTCTTCACTACAAAGAATTTTGATAAGCAATGTACCAATGAGAAAGAATATGAATATGAGTTTATCAATCATGAAGAGATAGAAGCATTCGGACAGAGGTTATTAAAAGCATTAGAGGATTGTAAACAAGGTTTGAAGGATGTTAGAGCACTTGAAGCGGCAATTGAGGAAGAAAGAAGTTCGAGCTTCTGGCAGGAACATGAATTTGATGAAGATAAATTTCTTGAGTATGCATCTACACTACATCAAGAGATCCTTGAGAATGAGCTACAAGAAGTACAGAAGACATTGTTAGAAGATCATCAATTAGAAGTGTTGCAAAGGAATTTAGAAGCTATCATTCAAGAGTATGCTGATGAAGAGCCTGGGAATAGACAAGAGCAATTCGGGTCGACGCTTCCGTCATTATACAAGAAAATATCAAGCCGAAGAAGAGACAGACAATTGAAGAACATACTACTATTATAGCTGTTGAGATCAAGAAGTTACTGACAACATTGCTAGAGATCACAAAAGAACTGGACGATGAAATCATGCAATATGAAGTAGACGAGAAGTTCATCAACCATCAATGGCGACCTCCTGACGGATGTATAGAGTATGATACTAATGCCTGGTAGGCCACGTCTCATTGAAAACAGCAAGCATCAGGTTGTATCTTTCCCTTCTATTGATTGGAAGAATTTTGAATTTGAACATTATGAACTCCTAATTGATAGTATTGATAGCACTGATAGTAATGATGTTGAACATGTTGAATATGAATTTGATTATGGAGGATTGGGTAGAACAACCTCCATTTGGATATATCATGGTCCCGATGAGAATCCTCAATTGATCATAATACCTCCAGAAGTTTTTCCTACGTTTCAGATTTGTGGCCTGAAGAGTCAATGGTCTGAGTTCAAGGATGAATTTGCTTGGTTGAGAACTATCGCTGCTGCATTGCTACTTTTGTACATACTGAATAATCATGCTAGGGCATGTATATACTCCGTGCCCTGGGTTGCATCTCTCTGTTGCTTGTACATAGCTGGGTTAGAATAAGGTTTTCATGTTGCGTCCTAGAATAAATTTGCTCCCTTAATGTCATTTGACTCAAGTGTTGTTTGTTTTTAGTTTAGTTTTGCTTTCGTGTCACTTGTTCGTTGTGGTCTTTTTCTTAGCTTAGTTGTTGGTTTGTCGTTTGCTTTCGTAGATTAGTTGTTTGTTTTTCTTAGTTGTTGCCTTGCTTTAGATTAGTTGTTTGTTTAGTTTAGTTTGTCGTGTCAGGGTTTCTTATTTGTAAGAGGGTGATGTTATCTTAAACACACTCTAGTTTAAATTTAGGATAACGTGTTGGTTCATTTCTTAGACATCTATTCATGAAAGTCTTAGAGTCCGAAGATGTTTTTCTTTCAGTTTATCATCTTGTTAGACCTTGAACTTGACTCGGAAACTAATCATATATTGTGTCTTGACACTATTATCTTTTGATTATAATGTTCTAAAATGCCAAATCTAAATTTTATGAATTCTTATTTGTTCCTTTGAGAAACTTGGGTCATGATTGATGGATTTCCCGTGGATTCCATCGCTAGTGTCAGATAGCACGACTGCTTGCTCTTGGGAGATGAATCAATTGTTCGATATTGCCTGAAATATTTTGAGGTATTATACTTTTACACATCTTAATGATCCCGAAGTTGTTAGGAAAGTCTTTGTGAGTCTGGATCAAGTGAACATCTCAAGGTAATTCATTTTTCCGCCTCACTCCATAATAAGCATTTTGCATATTCCCATTCTATCCATTCCACTCAGTGGCTCATTCACGCAATAAAGTTTCCATCCACTTCCATCCAATAATGAATTCAAGTCTGATATCTGAATCCTTTGAATAGTCTTGTTGTTCGTTGCATACTCCAAAAGGATAAGTTGAAGTCCTTATGAATCATTGGGAGTATTTCCATGTCAATATCCTTTTCAAATGACCTTAGCCACTGCATACAAGGCAAGGTCAAGATGTTGGCATTCCCATTCATTCCGCACAAATCCATTGTATTCCGTTATCCACCTATCATATGTTTATTCCATCTCCGTTACCATGCAAAGTATCAAAGCATGTAGCTATCCACACCTCCTACCATCCATCCTACCTCCGCTTTTCTAAAATCACATTATCATATCCTTTATTCATTCCCCTGTTTTCTAATCATGGTCAACGAATGTAAGTGTCGTTTGAACAAGGAGCTTGCAATCCATCCGCTCATTCCCCATTGTTTCATGAAATAAATATTCAGATGCTTTTACCCATGAAACAAAGAAATTTCTGAAAATCTAAAGATCTTTATGCCTACAAACACAAATGCCTGAAATCAAAGCAAAACATATTCAAAAGGCTATTCCATTTCCATACTTCCAAATAGAGAAAAGCTAAAAGAAGCTCTGGGTACTTAAAGCCGAATCCAAAGAGGCTCCTGCATCCGAAGAATCCACGTCCATTCCATTTCCATCTAAAATTCCAAATTTCTTCATCCCATGAAATAAAATCAAAGCAAGAAAATTCCAAGTTCTTGTGGGACATGAAGTTATTGTTTCACCCATTCACTAACCATCATTCCCGTTCCTAATACATTTCTCTTCCACTTGCAAGCTTCGAAGTTTAGGTTGATATGAACAAACGTTGATCATGATTCCGTTCCATTCCATCTCACTATTCGTTTCCATTAGATTTCCCGCCATCTAGCATATCTTGTCATTCACCTGTTTTATGACTGGATATACATTTTTCATTTACCTATTTTACATAATCCACACCATAGTCCACTGTTTTTATTCGCCGTATCGTTTCGTTGTTTCCTGCCAACATCTGTAAGTGTAACAACTTGACATGGTTGTGTTTGGATTATTGTGTTGTCTACAGAATCAAACTCTTGAGTTTTTCCTACCCGTTACCTCGGTGAAAACCTGGCAAATAGGCGCCGTGTGTAATGGTTATTCTCTAAAAAAAATGAAAAAAAAAAATGAAAATAGTAAAAAAAAAAAATTCGTCCACTGGTGAAAACCACCTTTGGTGGCGCCTTGGATAAGTACCATGATGAAAACCTGGCAAACAGGCGTCATGCATAGAGACATCCTGTCTCATTTCACTCCTTTTCGTTTCATTACATTTCCGTTTCCATATCATCTTCATTCCATCGTTGCCCCATTCAATGTCATTTATCATTTGCCCATCTCATCCATATGTAAATCTGTCCATCCGCTTTCATGAATTTACCTAGCTTGGGATAGGTAAACTTAGATGATCCTAGTTTCTAAGGGATGGGAACGAACGCAAGTGTTCGCACTTGAATCCTCAGATATGGATAGTCGCGCTGGCAATTGGTTTTGATTCTATGATCATGTAGTTTTGTTTATTTGATCTAGTGTGTGGGTGTACATGGAAATTTTGAAACTTGATTTTTGTTTATCCTTGGAACATTTAAGAAGTTGTTTTAATCGAAATCAATCTTTAATCACACATCAAAAGGTGTAGTGTCTTGATCCAATCTATGCTTCTTTTCCTTTTTGAGTTCGTTGTCTAGCTGGCTGATAGGTAGAAGAGGAGTGTTTGAGGTTTCTGGGTCTAGATTGAGTCTTTGTCTTTGAAATGTTCAAGAACATTTATTCAGGTTAACGCTAGATGTTGTGACCTAATCACACATCGCCCCATTGCAAATGGGGACCCCCTTTCTTTTGAGCTCTGATGCTTTGCATTAGGTTTTGGATGATGTCTTAGGTTCGTTTCCTCTGCCAATCCAACAATAAGTCTCTCTCCTAGAAGGTTTTTGCTGGAGGTCTCATCTAGAACATGAACTTACAGTAATGAGGAGTCTTGATCAAATTCCATCCAAATAATGAACACTGAGACCAATACTGATGTATGTTTGAGATCCTGAAAATGACTAAGTCTGGTAGCCTGGTATCCTGAAAATCCTAAAAAATTGACTAAGTCTGAAATCTGGTGGATCCTCCAAATTCTAGATTTTGCATGTTAAATCCGGTGGATTCGAGACCTTTTCAAACATCCTGAAAGGTATATTGAAAAATATTTAAAGTATAAGAAATTCAATCTTCCAACTTATACTTTAAATATTTTTCAATATACCTTGCCCTGAGAGACCCTGAAAATGGCTAAGTACTGAAGAAGAGCGCAGAATCTTGATCTAGTGCGACAAGACATGAAGAGGGGCACAAAATTTTGGTTCACTGTGCCACTTTCAACCGGAGCTCAAAATCTAGAACCAATGCGCCTTAACCATTCTGCCATTTTGAGGAAGGTAAAGTGAAGATTTAAATGTCATTTGATGATGATCCAAAACATGGAACCAATGCACCCAAACCAATGCGCCAAAGCATGAAGTAATTGCATCCGGATTTTCATAAAGACATTTAAGAGAGGATCCAAAACCTTGATCTAGTGTGCTGCCTTGGAATCAAATGACTGAAATATGAGAAATAGCTAAGTTTTAATTGGAGCATGAAATGTTGATCTCTTACGCCACATGTGGAAAGGTTGCTGATTGCAAGTTTTGACATACCTTCAAGAAGAGATCAACATCCTTATCTGCTGCGCTTGAACCAATGCTCCAGCTTCCTCAAGGTGTGAACGATGTAGTTTTCAAAACAAGTTTTAACCAAACAGTAAAAATGCTAACCATTCCGCCTACCTTTCAGAGGATCCTAAACTTGACATCTAATGCGCCAAAATGTGAAGTGATTGCATCTCTTCCAAGAGGATCCAAATCTCTCATCTGCTGCGCCCAAATGAAGAGATCCATCTTGATTGATGAAGTGTATTTAATCAGAATCCAAAACTCTTAACCACCACACCAATGAGGATGAGGAATTCAAATTTACAAGTATGATGAGAAAAGGATCCAAATTCCTTAACCAATGCGCCTAATCTAATGAGCCACTTTGGAGGATAAGTTGAAGTGAGTTTGAATATATGTTGAAAGGAGAACACAAGACATTCGTATAAAGCGCCAATTTTAAAGGTCACTTGAAGGAGATCCAAAATTGTCATGTAATGCGCTGCCTTATGAAGGAAGCTAGACTCAAGTCTTATGATACCTTTCAGATCAGCAACCGAAACCTTCAACCAACGCGCCACTTTAGTTGAGGTGAAAGTAAAGTTTTAAATGAAATTTCAACCGGAGCATAAAATCATTATCTAATGCGCCATTGGGTGTGGAGTTCAATACAAATTTTATAAGACTTTTAATCGAGGATCTAATTTGCTATCAAGTGCGCCACTATTAGGGGAGATCTAGTTCAAGTTTCATGTGATCATTCAACCGAAGGATGAAATGGCCATCCAATGCGCCATTGCTAAGAGGAAGTTTAGTTCAGGTTTTAAAGCAAAATTCAATCAAAGATCAAAAACCTGATCTGCTGCACTATTTCATGTGAGGAAAGGTAAGATGGAAATAAAAGTTTGAACATCATTGAAGGAGGATATTGAATTCCCAACTGCTGCGCCTTATTTGCTTTGAGGAACTTAAGCTTAAGACATACTTCAACCGGAGTCTAAAAACATCAACCGATGCGCCAACCACAAATGACAAGCAAAAGGTCAAATTTCAAGAGGAGATCTACTTCATGATCAAATGCGCCACTATTGATATGTGGTTTTGAAGAAATTTAAGTGAAAGCTGAATTGCTTATCTAATGCGCCATTCTTAATGTGATGATTAGTTTGAATTTTATGATTTCTTTCATGTGGAGAACCAATTTCCCATCTAATGCGCCTAGATTAGAGATGCATGAAATGATTCTTATGTATTATGAAATCAATTGTTTATCAAAAGGGTTTGATGTTTCTTCTTTTTTTGTGTTGCAGCAATAAGGATGGAGCTGAGGAATTATCTAAGGAACAAGTGATTGGAACCTTCGATAAGCAAGGAATGAGAAAAGGAGAAGGCATCATGTAGTTGCTCTAAGAGGACACTCCAAGTTTGACATGTTGACACTTTTCCTCAATGCATCATATTGGATCACTTCAAGTATCAACTAGCTTCTTCATCAATCATCGCTTCAAGATCAGCATGTAGCTGCTCCAAAGGAACTTCTCATCATTATCAAGCATCCCAATGGCATTTATAAGGTTTCAAGTTCCTCCGGTACATTCCAGCCTCCTTGAGAAGTCATCTACTCCACATATAAAGAAGGTGTTATTATCAATATCTACACTCCAAAGGATCCTTTCAAGTTGGAGCATTTTATCATCTACATCAAGTTCAAGTATACACCATCATCTAGAAGGCATCCATGCAGGGCAAGTACACTACTTCATCATCAGTTGCATCATGTTCGAAGATACTTCAAATTCTTCCACAAGTCTTCAAGTCCAAGAGAGATCTCCTACTTCAAGTCATGAATGAAGCATCGTCATCTATTCTACTTCATTTCATCATCATCACCTACTCTTACATGAAGGAAGCAGCATCATTATCATATACATTACCCTTCATGAAGAAGCATCAAGGAAGATCATTCCTACATCTTGCAAGAAGAAATATCACAGTGTTAGTCAAATGAAGCAACAAATATCATACATCTAGTTTACAAGACAATGAACAAGGCAAGATCTACAAGATGCATTCCCAAACATACAAGTTCAAAGCAACCACATCGAAGACATCACACAAGATGATGCAATTTGGGAATATGCTAAGGTGGCACCTACGTGGCAGACACTCGTCATCAAGCCAATCATATTTCGCCACATCATTCGACAAGCAAGAAGACAAAGAGGACGCCTATGTGGAAGATGCTCCAAAGATTCCATCTTATCTTATCTTCTTGGAAAGCGTGCCTTCATTGCCTCTCTTATGTACTAAAAATAGCAAGTTGTTGTAACTACCTGCTGAGTTGGCATGATCTGAACCCTTGGCTACTTGAATTGATCCAGGCCATTCATTGTACTCTGGAGCTCTATATAAAGGCCTTGTTGCCTCATTTGTAGATCATTAGAGATTAAAGAGATCATTAAATTGTAGGCAGTAGAAAATTAGAATAGATTAGAAGAGACTCTCGAAATTTCCTGAGAGTACTTGAATTTGTTGTAAATATTTCTCAAGATTAATGCAACGACATTGGAATTCATTTGGTGTCAAGTGTTGTCTTGTGGAATGACATGGTTTCTTATATCTTGATGAAGTGGAGAGATGTTTCAAGTAAATTAGAAGTAGATTAGTAGTTCATTGATGTAATGCATGTTTGTGTTGAATATTTGATCAACTCCTAGCTCATGCTTTTAACATTTATCACTGATAAAGTGTTGTGTAAAGCTAATCTGAGCTTAATTTGTTTAAGTTCGATTGTGGATGCTTGTTTAAACTGCGTCGTTCAAGGTGTTTATATAAGCCTTCATGATTTGAAAACCTTTCGTTTACCTCAGGGGATTGCACCAACTCTATGTAGTTGTAGGCATCCTTGGCGAAGTGGAGTTAGGTTGATAAAGAGTTTGTCTATTCATACATCATCATTTACTTCATTGACCTTAGATTAGCCTTTCTGAACCCTTACCTTTTGCTTTTCTTTATTAGTGATACATCATCCACACTAAAGGAGGAATAAGCTAAGGAAGTATGAAGAAGTCTAACATAAGTCCCTTTGTGATTATCAGCAAGATCACATGTAATCACTGAGTTTATCCACCATAAGTTATAAAAAAGGAACCTTGGAGTTGCTTCATAGGATCACATAGTTCAGCCTATGAAGAGCTTTATTTAAGAGAGAGTGGGATACGCTAGTATTCTACTCTATTGTTGAGTTGTCTAAAAACAATCATCAACAGAATCGAGCTTGCCAATCAAGCTGTGCTGGAATAAGTTTTGCCTTCCTAAGGCAGGGCTCTTCACATGGGCAGCTTCGAGAGGAAGAGTGCTCATAGCAGATAGATTCAAGAAGATGGGCTTTGCAAGACCTTCCAGGGGCGTGCTTTGCAAGCGAGCAGAGGAATCAAGGGATCATCTCTTTCTCAACTGTGAATTTGCATATAGGAGTTGGTTATGGGTAAGTGCTAAACTTCAATGGCTAGCAGCCTATCCAGTTAGGCTATTAGACTTCCTTATCTCCTGGCTAGAGCTAAAGGAGTCCTTGTATGGGGGATTATGGAGCATCTATCCTTCCATGATAATTTGGGAATTATGGAAGGAGAGAAACAAAAGAATCTTTCAGGGGGAGGAGAGGCCCCTTCACTCTTTTCTGAACAAGGTAGAGGCAAATATTGTAGAGGTCATGAATGCAAGGATAGAGGAAGGAAGGCATAAGAACAAAAAATTCACTATATGGGACGCTCAAATGGGAAAATCATGGCGAGGTTTGAAGACTCTTGCACTAGAAGTAGCGGATCAAAGGAGCTCAAGGGAAGGAAGGCAAACAATACAATGGAGCCCTCCTGAAGTCGGATGGTATAAGCTAAATTTTGATGGGGCTGTAAGAGGGAACCCAGGAATCTCAGGTGCTGTGTGCATCATTCGAGATTGGGAAGGCAAAACGATAGGAAAAATGACCAAGAGGCTGTAGGATGGAACCAACAACTTAGCAGAGATGCAGGCATTAATACTTGGTTTAAGATTCTGCCGGGAACTCAGGTTAAAAAAATTAGAGATAGAAGGGGATTCACTGCTAACTATTAATGGACTAAGAACCAGGAGGATGGTCAACTAGAGGTTGAATGCGATGTTAGAACAAGCACTTTCACTGATAGATTTCTTTGAACTGGTTCAGATCAAACACATTCTGAGGAAAGTAATTCAGAAGCGGATGCCCTATCTAACTTGGGAGCTGATGGAAGGGAGCTAAAAGAAATAATCGATTTGGGAAGATCACTCTAAGATTCAAAATCTCGAATGTGGGTGGTAGGGCGGGAGTCCTTCCACACAAAGAGGTGTGGAAGGACTGGGGGGTTTTGTCTCGACAATGTGGGTAAGGATTGATGGCCACAGTGGCAATGAATGGACACGGTGGCAATCTTTGGTCGAAGGGATTCCTGCGCAAAGAAACATCACATCACGGTCATTCAAATAAGTTTATTTGCCTCCGCCACCTCATTTCTATTGGGTATTAATGAGAAGGCAAGTTAGCCTTCGGATGGCAAACTATGCAGAATCTTCACTATTTGAAGGGTCGATAAGGAGCATTTAATATATGTTCTTGTTTTTGTTGATTTAGCAAAGACCACTTCCTTTGCTTCATCTTTTCCTCCAATGGCAAGCAGAACCAGATTTGTGGCCCATATAGCGACTGAAGGAATGATGTGTCTGGGTTTGGACACTCTGATTCAACTGGAGAGTGCAGTCAGACAAATGGCTTTTAAAGGGGTAGTCACAGATCAGAGACTGAAGCGTGTTCTTTGGATTAATGATGATATAACCCTAGATGCAGTCAAATTCATCCTTGGCAAGAGCTTCATGGAAGGCGGCGAATTTTTCAGGGTCGACACCTCCATTGCTTCCCGTGTTCTGGCAATGGTCTTGGATGCTGGCACTCCGAAAGATGTAGCAGAACATATGGTAAGAAAGCTTTTTAAGGAGAATTTAATAGTGGGATTGAAGGACACCATCAAAACAGCCTCTTTAGGGATGGTAATACCGCCGCCGGCTGACTTCCATCTTCTCAACGATCTGGACGAGATTATCAGGTACTATCCCTCATTTTAGACTTGAAAGGAATGGCTCTTTTGGCTCACAGAGAGCAGGTGGAGATAGGGATAAATTTCCTTAAAAAATAGCTGCAAATGGAGCCATCAGGCAACAACTTTGAATGGGTTGCATAATTTTGAACCCTTCCCTCTAATATGGGTTTCATGTGAATGGGCTATGTAGTTTCTCCATGGTTTGCAGTGATATTATGTAAATGAAATATGAAAATAATATACTAGTAAATAGTCTTAGTTCTGTCATAGCCTTTTTAGGTTGGTGAAAGGGGAAATGGTCAAGCTCTGCGTGGCTTCATTTTGTGTTTTCAGAAGGTTTGTTGCTAGACCCTGCAAGGTCTAATGATATGGGATACTGGTGTAGGTTTGCAGAACATTTTGGCTGATTTTTCCAAGTCAAAATTGAATGCCTATGAGGCCTCCTCATGTATTTTCTCAGATTTCAATATAATATAATATATCTGCTTACGTACCCCCAAAAAAAAAATCTAAGCAATAATTAAAATATATATTAATAATTTTAAATTAATTATAAAATTTATAAACATAAAGTGCCCCTAGGTAAATTAAATATTAATAATTTTAAATTAATTATAAAATTTATAAATATAAAGTGCCCCTAGGTTTTGTGTAATGCAACTCCAGCATTATATTAATAATAATTTTAAATTAATTAGCCAATAGGCTTTTATATGTGAGCATTATAGTGCTCGGAAAAATGTCTCACGCAATAAAAACATTCACGCATGAAAAATTTCTAAACTCGTCAGTTATTCCTATCAGTGTATTCCTTGAACCTTCTATGGATGCAGGGTGGTAGTTATAAAATTTATTAACATAATATGCAGGTCGTCGAATACCAGCAAGTCCTGCAAACATAGATGTGAAACCACAAGGAAAAAACTCGGTATACAGAAACCCTCCATGAACCGAGATGGTGAAATCGCGGAAAAGAAACTCACGTATGCAGAAACCCTCTACGAACCCTGCTTGTCATTTGTAAAAAAACCCTAAAACCCCCAATTTTTTCCATTCGCAATTTAAATAGGTGTTTAAATCGGAAAACCTCTTGATTCGCGATTTTTACTAAAAATCGCGTTTTAACTCCAATTTTTGCTTCTATGATCCTAACAACTAATTGACCATTAAATATTACAATAATACTTTAATACATTTGTAACCACTATGCATTCAAACGCCTCACCCACTCCCCTACATCGTACCTAACCGCCATTAATGGATCCCTTCGAGCTCGATATGATCTTTGAGGCCACCCATGCTGCCATACAAGTCCCCAAACTTCATAGAAGCACAGATTTGAGGCCATTCTACATGGCAAGTATCGCGAATGAAGGATTTGCATGCCAAAACCCATGTGGGTGTGATTTAGGTGACATGGCCACCATGTGCATTGCAGTAGCCCTTGCTAACCACGTCCAAGGGTTGCAATACAATATAACTAAGTAAAAAAGCATTCAAACAAGAAGGGGAAGGAGGATGGAGAAAAGGTTGTAGATCATTGTGGTATTTATTCAGTAACAGGTTTAGGGCATTTCAATTGTAATTTTATGGGTTTTCTGCCAAAGGGTGTGAAATGACATTCTAATCCTTAAGGAATATTTTAATGTGCAGATTTGGCATCTTTTGAATGTCTCCATGAACATTGTATGTATTTTTTATGGTCTTATTGATATTCCTAGTCACATTTGCTGATTTGAGTGTTACTTTTGACTAGTTTGTCAACTGGAAGACAATAAAATTCCTTGTAAAGTTTTTGGAAGGCATCTTATCAAACTAACACGAAGTTTGCAGGTTTGTTTATGGATAACTAAGGTATGCTCAATTAAATGTTCTGCAACTGTATTTACCTGCTTGTTTGGATGCATAGAGCCTAGCTTATATGTGGGATGGAGAGGTATGGTCCTTATTGCCACCTTCATTAAGGTATCATAGAGTGGGTTATATTCATGTTCCCCTTTGGTCCATAAAACTTAAAACTCTGCATCCCTCACTGGATAAAGGCACCCTTCTACTTTGTGCCCAACATCCCATCTCACATAACAAAAATCAGGTTTTATTTTAATACTATGTTGACTCTTGCACGAGCATTGCTTAATCTTTGTGATCTGCATGAGCTTTATCTCAAGGAGGTATGCTTTATCTTTGCTTCCATGTCTAGATGTGTGCAATATTATGTTAAAGGTTATTAAAGCAACATCTATAGATTCTTTACATGGTTGTTTATCTACTATATGGAGGTGTAAAACCCTTGTTTTGTCAAACTAGCATATAGGAGCTTAGTGACAGTCAAATGGGATTTTCCTATGCAATGGGCATGATTTGAATTAGGGTTTATTTTCCTGTCATTCTCTATAATTATCTTTAATATAACACCTCAAGGAATACCTCCATTGGACTAGTAAAGCATAAGAAAGAATTACCCAGCCTTATCAAATTGGTCCATTGGTGTCCCTGCCTAATCATTAGTTGAAGGTCTTTTGCCCTAAGTTTGGCACCCTTGGCACTCATGAACAACCTAGCTTAAGGGATCTGGGAAACTACAACTTTGAGCACCAACATTATGAAAAGGTATAATAGATGGGCTTTGTTCAAAAAATCAATGTTGTTCATTATACAGAGGAGACGAAGGCTCCTTAAATAGAATTACAAGGACGATGTTTCTAAAAAGAAACAATCGTTAACACAAGACGAAGTTAGAAACTACTGGATGACCATTAATAACATAAATAGAAAGATATTATTCTAATACCCTCCCTTAATGGTCATTATTCTAACTACCCAAAGAGATAACAGAGAAGGCTGCCCCCTACTCAGAACGCTTCTGCAACAAAAGACAAGAGCCTGCCACTGACTCTGCCACTTGAGATGAGTCTGCCACCAACCCTCCCAGAAACTCCAGAACTTCTAGAAAAACAACACCAATCGTCCAACCTGATGTTGGAAAATTGTCCCTCGCTGTAACCAGAGATACACCAAGAACAGCTACCACGATTTTTAGGAAAAATCAACAAACCCTCCAAACTTCTACAGATGAGCATGACACTCCAGAACAGACTACAGCAAACCAATTGTGCAGATATTCGCCCCAGCAACGCCAGGTGCGAGCAAAACAAACTGCAGCAAAGTCGCGCACGAGCAGAGCAAGAAGCACGAAACCCTCGTCACAAAAATCGCATCCAGAAGGAAAGAAAACAAAACACGACCTCGAAGAGCACAAAACGTGTCCAAACGCGGAAAAAATGTCAGATTTTGCCACGAAATCGCGTCCAGAAAACATGCGAACAGAAGAGAAGATGAAAAATGTGCCCAGATAGCTTCTCATGCGGCAAAAGGAAGCAACAGAAGTCTTCAAGCCAAGAAAAATTGTGCCCGGAGAACCCTAAACCACGACTTTGCACAGATCACGATTTTCTTTTCACAAGATGGACGTGAATTTTCCAAGACGTTCTCTTAGAAAATCACAAATTTCAGAAGAGAGAGGCACCAGAGAATTTGTTTTCTAAAAAAAATCAAAGAGAAACATTCAAATTAACTTGGCTCTGATACCATGTTCAAAGAATCGATGTTGTTCATTATACAAAGGAGACGAAGGCTCCTTAAATAGAATTACAAGAACGATGTTTCTAAAAAGAAACAATCGTTAACACAAGACGAAGTTAGAAACTACTGGATGACCATTAATAACATAAATAGAAAGATATTATTCTAATAGGCTTTAGGTAAAAGGAGCAACTTGGAATTGCTTACCCTATATTGGCATTTGATTTTTTACTATGTTACCAAGTTTGGCTCTTTCACCCCGCTTATTCATTGGGTTTAGTTCAAGGCTGAGACGGCCCTAGGTTCACCCAGGGTCCAAGCTAGGCACCTAGGTCCCCTGTGGAGAACCTGCGCAGTATAAATGAATCTATAGCCAGAAAAAAGTTGTGAGCATCGTTACATAATTTTTTGCCTGGAAATTTTGCTTCACTCACACGATAATATCGTGGCCTGCTAACTTCCTAGAATAGCTCGTCATCGGCACCCACCCTCTGCATTTCTTCTTAAGACATGGAGACTTGTAATGGAATAATTTAGAAGATGTTTAGGAGATAAGGTTTGATGTTTATTTCAAAATCTTGCACAACACGTACTGCTCTAAATATTGCAAGGTTTGACATGTTTTTAAGAGCCTCCACCTAGGAGAATTGTGAGTTACTTTGTGTGCAGTTTCAATACCATGACCTACGAGCTGGTGAATTTAATGTATGAGACAATTGAAGCGTTAAAAAATAGTACCAAGGGAGTCGTCAGGACAGTTGGGATAGGTGTGTCATACACCTTGCAAGTCCTAAAGTTCAGATTAATTATTTTATTGTATTTATTTATTATTTGTGTCTCATTTGGGATATGAAGCGTCCCACTTATGACTTGGTCATTATGCCATGTGTGTATGTCTTTGTATGATGTATGTAAGAAGTTGTAAGAGCATCTAATGTCATTATGACATTGTAGGATGTGGGAGTTACTTATAACAGATTGTAATATACACCCCTGTTGTGTATGTCTATTGATGCCAATTTTTTTGTTTTTTTGGTTGTTCTGAGTTTAGGGTTTCATTGAATATATTGCATGTTTGATATTTGCATTGAATACATGAAATAAAGAGCATATAGCATAAACCCAAAAAATCTAAAAATAGATATCAACAAACTGATGAAGACCCAGATTATATTATATCAAAATATGAATTACAATGACATACTTAGATGGAGTTTTACAACTTCATGCCAATGCTGACAGAGAGCCAGCAACACAATGCATACAAATCACCTCCAAGACTTCATACAATGAAAGTTATGTCACAAAGGATCTTAGGAGGATGTTTCACAACCCTAGGCGCCAACAATGAATAATAGAGAGTTCCCACTTGATGTTGAACAGCTACCCAAAACTCCACAAACACCTTGCTGCTGTATGGCCACTGCTGTAGCTGAAAATCAGTCACAACTCACTCCAAACACACCCCTTTATCACTGTTTTGAATCAGCTGTCATTGCAAGAGATGGGCGATCCTATTGGAAGGATAAATGCATAGAAAACTGCCCTCAAAACTCCACATTCACCTCTGAAATCAGTACGGCCCCTTGCTGAAATGTACGGCCTGTGCAATGGGGTTTATAACAGCACTAAACTCTTCACAAAATGCATAAAACTATTCATTATATCTCTGTTCTAAGCTGGACAATCAAACCCTCTCAAGAATGGACAATTTCAACTCAAACCCTCATCAAAATGTATCAAATGAAAGCACAACTGCGAATACTGGATGCATCCGCCAATGTAGTAATTGCTAATGGAGGTTTTCATCCCCAGAAGCCAAGAACAACACTCTCTTGCAAAGGTTTTTGTCTCAACAAGACAATACCAGACCCAGGAGCCAAGCTCCAAAAACCCTCGAAGGGAAAATCTCAAAAGAGAGAAGAAATAATAATCCAAACATATCTCAAATGAGGCACTTTTCCCTCTTTTATAATTCTCCAAGAGGGGTGTTTCATTTTTTGTGGGAAATATTCTTTTAATTTTACTTTTTAATATTTCCCAAAGATGAGCGCTCCATCAAATGACTTAAGTGGCTTTTAAATATTTCATTTTTCATCACTTAACCAAAAAAACCCAAAGTCCAATATTAAATAATAATATTAATTTACGGACTTTAAAATGGAGGCCCAAATGAACTCGGAATTCAGTGAGCTATAGCTTGCCGGAAAGGTCTCGACGAGATGCTCTATCTCCAACACTGAAAATCCCGATTCGGCACCGAACCCGAACTTACTAAAAATAGTAAGTACGCCATAAGGCACCCAAATTGCCACTGACAACTGCCAACTACCAACTGAGAAGCTAGCAACACCGACACTAGGCTCTCTAAACACCATTATTAGCCTTCAAGGACCCGATCATAGGCTAATCTACCAACTCTGATGCTCGCTCAAAAAGGGGACATTACACAAATTCTATGACACATGCAAGAGCATGATTATAGGGAGTTACAAAGTGGACTAGGAATCTTGATCTTCATTATGATGTCTAAGAAGCATCTATGACATTGTAAGAGTTGTAAGAAAGCATCTTTGATGATGTGTAAGAAGTTGGATGTCCTTTTCGGACGTGGGGAATTGTAATTTTATCCTCTAGTTGGTTGTTTTTGTCCTCTAGTGAAGTTGGACACCCAAGTTCATGAGAAAGGTCTTGAAGCTTCTAGAAAGATGCTTGTAACTCTTGGACACATGTCATGAGGTATCTTTCCTTGTTGACTACTTAGCTCATGGTTTTAGCTAATAGCTTTAGAAAACCATTTTCCTAGATGCCTTTGCCTGTATATTGGAGCTAGAGGTGAGGAGTTTTCCTTGCAGGGTTACGCTGTCAGATTTCCTCTAGAGGAGTTGGTTGTAGATCTCCATATTAAGGCTCTGAACCTGTAATTGTCTTGTAACATGTTTATTGTTGTTGAATAATACATTGGTTCAGTACTTTGGAGGGTGGGGTTTTTTACTTGAAAGGATTTTCCCCATGTATATCAGTGTTCTTTCTCTTTTGTCTATGATTCTTCTATTCTTGTTCAATCTTGTTTTTAAAAGTGTTAATTTACATGTCGTTACGCTGCTGAAATTTACTTAAATTTGAGATCTGCATTGCTTTCCTCTAAGGGTTAATGTGGAACATAAAGTTGTGTCCTGAATCCGCTTTATGGGCATAGTTGTGTGCACTTGAATGCATTTTGTTTAGTAAATCTTTCGGTACTAGAGGTGCATATTGGATATTTTTCCTTACAAGGACGGGAAAGGAAACTTGGAACTTTATCATAAATGGAGGTGAGGTGTTAACATGGCAATCAGAGTGGCTAGGTTTGGAATTTTAAAAAAATTGTGGTAAAAATTAAGTAGTGCATAGGTGATGTAGGAGATTTGCAGATGTAGTAAATGAGACTTGGGATGAGTGAACCACGAAAGGCATTGGTGAAAAGTCCATGTTAACATGGCTATTATAGTGGTTAAGTTTGGAATAAAAATTGTGATAAAAATTAAGAAGTGCATAGGTGATGCAGGAGATTTGCAAATGTAGTAAATGAGACTTGGGATGAGTGAACCACGCAAGGCATTGGTGAAAAGTCTATGTTGCCAGTTCAAGTTTGGCAATTAGCCATTTTTTCCCAGGTTCAGTATAGTTGGGTTCAGTCGTAGTACACACACACACACACATTGTTTGCACAAAACGTACAAAATTAACTATAGAACACAATTGATATTTGATAAATCAATATCAATTGTCAAATGTTAAAGAGAAATCAGAATGGCTTATATTATGCTAGTGCACATAGAAAATCAATACAAATCATCATATTGCTCTTCATTGAGAGCATCAACATGATTAGCTGGTTCCTAAGTTACTGATCCTGGTACTGGTTCGGGTTCAGGTTCGGGGGTTCGGTTAGTGTATTCGGTCAAAAAAAAATTCGGGTGTGGGTCCATTTTGGGTTCACCCATACAAAAACATATTAAAAATCAGAAATATATTCATATTTGCAGCAGTAATTAAGTTCTAAATACCATAGCATCATAATTTTCTTATTCCTATTAGTATTACTATTATATAATTATTGATAACTTGCATAATATGATAATTATTGGACGCCAAGCTTTATCCATGTTAGAAACAAGGAACTCTTAAGAATGCTAGTTTTTCACCAAATTTATTAGATAAGTGGGTAGATATGTTAAAGTAACTGATATTTGTTTCTCCTTACAATAGTAGGCTAGTGTTTGGATGTGTTGTCTCGAGACAGTTGTGCTTATCCATATTCAGAATTGATACAACAATGTTGTATTGGATCCATATTCGGTTATGGCTTGAAAAATTTGGTGTCTCAGATATACATCTATCCATGAGTCAGATACACACATACAGCTATGACATGGACACCAGAGCTGTATGTGGATGTGACACAAATTATGGTGTGCCAGATATGTGTCTTGATATCTATAAGGCATGGGTAGCCCAGAATATTTGGAAGCCTAGAGAATGAACTTATGCTTTGTTACTGATGGTGTGCCAGATATGTCAGTACAAAGTCTTGATACCAAATTCTAAACATTTTGCTTTGTTACTTATGGTGTGCCCAGATAATACAAAGCATAAGTACCAAGTTCAGTACTCAAATCCTAAAAAGGTAGGTTGCAAGTACACTTTGTGATTCTGCTTTACTCTTTTCCTAAGTGTTGTATATACCATTGATATATGAATCATAACAGAGATAAAGATATAGCTAAAACAGTCTCTCACACTGAATAATATCCCCAAGAATTTGCCACATCATAAGAAAAACTAGTTTATCATATCCCAAAATATTTAGAATGCATAAGTTTATTATCCAGGCACACCATAAGTAACAAAGCATAAGTTATGTCCTCATCATATCCCAAATTCTGTTCGGGTTCTCCCGGAATCTTCCTGGACGGACCCACAATCTGAATGCAGGACCGGACCAGGATCCAGACTGGGGCCGAACCGGACCGGTACCCAGGGGTTCCTAGGGAAGAACCGGTAACATAGGCTGGTTCATTAGAATCAAAGCAACGCCTATCCCACTCCCACTAGGTGCACCATGCAAGTGACTCTGTGTAGCAGCCTCACTACCCTATCCTTGATTGAGAATAACGAAAGTTGTTAGTTAGGGTGGGTTAGGGTTTTTATTTTTTATTTTTATTTTTGTCATTACAATAATACCTTATTGTAATGTCCCCTTTTACGATATTCCTTATTTCTTTTCTTACACACAATAATATCACTAGAAAGGGACATTAGAACTATTAAAGGTCACTCAATCAAGATAATATTGAACTTATCTATAATAGTATAACATAAACAATAGCATAATCCACATCCAGTTCAATTCATAACTCAATTCAATATCGACTATGTTCAAGTCTTAATCCTTACTTCCTTTCTAACCCTTAACCTTCGATGGGGATTTACTTGTCTAGGGCGCAATGACACCACCTCATGGATTGGTTTTACTCCGCCTCTTCCTAACAACTTTAGTTGTCTAGGGCACAATGACACCACCTCATGGATTGGATTTACTCCGCCTCTCCCTAACAACACCTCGCCTCTCCTAAGGTTGTAGGCAATAGAAATAACTGAGTATTAACTTGAACATATTTCGATATACTTCAACATACCAAATGATCACATTTATCCATAGCACATTATGTATTGGCTATGCTCAAGTCTCAATCCTCATTTCTCTTCTAATCCTCAACCATGGATGGGGATTTACTTGTCTAGGGCGCGATGACACCAACTCGATGGCCGAGTTTACTCCGCCTCTCCCTAACAACACCATGCCTCTCACTCACAGGTTGAAGGCAATAGAAATAGATAGGCCTTGAGTTTGAACATACCAAAAGTGTTGTAAATACAATCTATAGCAATTTCATAATACATATATATACATGTGTAATGATACTCACAATAATCTTTTTATTATATATATTTATTATTACTTATGGCATTCATCACAATATATATATATATATATATATATATATATATATTACTAAGATAATACTTACCTTGCAACCTTGGAACTATTGAAGGTTTATGCTGCTGCAACTTAATATTTAGATCTGATTTTCCCAGAAATCAGAAATATTTCTGATTGTTATTACAATTCAACTTGCTCTCCACCGATGCCTTTGAATGAGGGATAAATTTCCCTTTTAAATGCCTCAAGAGATGTATCTTTTGGTGAAGAGGTCCTTAGACCATTCGCTGCCTTAGGGGAGTCATACCTTTTTGAATCGTGCTTTGAGACCCTTATTTAATCGCTCCTGCTCTAAGTTCCCACGCTGTCTTATACATAATGTTAATTGCTTTTTATAAAGGTCAGCCAGTCTATAATAACATTTAAATTATTAATATTTATAATAGTATTTATATTAATATTTATATTTATATTTATATTTATATTTTATAAAAACAATAAATATATTATATTTTAATTATATTAAGAATATTTAATCATGATATTTAATTTATAATATATATTAAGAATATATTCAATTTATATAATAATATATATAAAATATTAATATTTAATTTTAGATTTATAGAATGAATAATTCATAATTAATTCAACTATAAATCATTAGTATAGGGACATGACACTTATTTAGTCCCAAGCAAGTTCCCCCTGGGTTTCCCTGGAGCCCTACCCTGGTAACAAAAGTTGTTAGTTAGGGTGGGTTAGGGTTTTTAATTTTTTTCATTAAAATGATACCTATTTTTAGTCCCAAGTAGGTTCTACCCAGGTTTGCCTAGAGCCCTACCTCGGGCCTATGGATTCAGGTCAGGTATGTTCAGATGTACCTGGGCCCAGGACATAGCTGGGCTAAATCAACAAGCACAGGGCAAGACCCTAGGTGAACCCAGGCCAAGGACTAGGATGTACTGCCCCTTTCTAAAATAATAAAATTTATATTTAACCCTGGCCGACTCCATGATTATTTACCAAGACAAAATGAAATACACATTGTCTAAGGTAGCCAACTTCCTCCTTAAGGTAGTGCTTATTTATTAAAGACAAAAATCATTTAGAAGATATAAAGGGAGGTGCGATTAAAGGAAAAAAAGTGATCAGTTTATAAGAAAGGTAGCGAATATCATATATTATCTTTTCTCTTATATGTGAAAAGTGGATGCGTTAAGAATGTAGAAGGGTACGATGCATGAAGGAATGCATCAATAAGAGTTGCGATCACGTTTAGGGGCCAGCAATTAGATTTGAAGGAAGTTTAAAAGATAACAAAGGCTGTAATCCTAGGGCAGCAGTATTATAGGTGAAAAGATGCGATTTGTTTTTAAAGATGTGGCTATTGTGAAAGATACATCTATTGTGTAGATCACCTCCCTTGAAGTAGTATAAATGGGAGATGGAGATGTGAGTTTATGGGAAGCATGGAATGAACACGTTCTGAGTTTTAAAAGCAGAGCTAAAGAAATAAGAAGAGAGGAAATGTATATATATTTAGCAGATATAAATCTGAGTTTAAAAAGAGCAGATCAGCCAGCAAGAAAAAGACATCATATATATATCAGCAGATGAAGGCAGAGATCTGAAGTATAACAGCAGAGAAGTATTTATTGCAGTCATTCTATCATGATATCATCCTCTCATTCTATTGATCTATTATTCTATCCTCCTACTCTTCTATCATTGTATCATTCTATTCTTACATCATTGCTTCATTCTGTTCTTCTATCATTATATCATATCTATCCTATCAATCTATTATTCTATTATTCCATCATTCTATTCTTATCTTATTCGTCATTCTATCCTTCTATCATACGATCATCCTATTCTTCTATTATTCTATCATTCGATCATTCTATCATTCGATTATTCTATCCTTCTATTATTCTATCCTTCTATCGTTCTATCGTTCTATAATTCTATTATTGAAGAAATCAAATCAGCAACTATCTGAGATATCAATTAGTGATCAAGGAAGCTATCTTCATTGGAAGGAAGTCATATAAGAATCCTGAAATAATTATGTCTGCTTCGTGTATGATGTGTATGCTTCGTGTATGACGTGTATACTTTGTGCTTGTTAATATATGTATTGAACTCATTATTAATTATGCATAATTACTCGCATATGAAGGATATGTATGCTCTATCATGATTGTTGTGTATAGTGATATATTTATTGTTGTATAATCTCTATGAATCTGGATGTATTTATGAAAGATCCCCAACCAATTCTATCTCAAATTTTCTGATTTTTTTTTTGGATCTGCTGATTTGTTTGTTTCAATTTTTATCTTTGACCAGCGAAAGTAAGTTAGTGTCTTTGCTTGTTTGCTGATTTGTTTGTTGTTTGAGTTTAAATGATTGTTTTGTTTTATGGCCAAATCATAAGGAAACCATAGAAAATGGAAGAGAACTATTGAATAAATAAAGAGACAACACTTGCAAATCAATAGGACCCTTTTAAACTGATTATACCAAGTCTGATTACAATTTCAGAGGTCTGATTTCCACTATATCAGACTATAACAGCAACCAAAAGACCTCTATGGGATGCAATATTAAACTATCCAAATGACAATCACATACCCGGGAACCAAAGCTTAATTTGTGGAACAATTAGTGGCTGAAATCCTAATTCCCAGCTAGGATCTAGCTGAGAATAACTCCCAAATCGAACGGCCAGCAAGTGAATGCACAAAAGTAAGGCTATATGCTCATAAGAAGCCCATTCTGCAATTAGGTCCTGATAAACCACTGCTGCAACCTCTCCAACATGTAATATTACCCTGTAATGAAGTCCAATGACGCCCAAACGGAAACCCAAAGTAGATTTCCCTGTATTGTGAACTGGGTTATCGTCCAATCCACTGTCCTCCAAAGGGTTTCGTCCTCAGAAAAGCTGCAATCTGCTGAAAACCCTATCCAGAGCTCCAAACCTGCACTAGTTTTGTAAAAATGAGAATAGAATGCCCAAAAGTGAGCCCAATACATTGCTTTATAGCCTCCATCCTCCTTTTTCCACAAAAAACAATAAAATATTCCCTCCAAAAGGGGACGCCCACCTTGAGGGTCTCTTTCTCATGAAAAAGAAGTGCCACCTTTTTAAAACAACATTGTGGCTACTAGGATGGGGACCTTTTCACTATTCACCTTCTAATTCTCTGTTATTATTCACTTTTCACTATTCATATTAAGGCAAACCTTTAATGTTTTCAATTCAACTCCTGTATTCATCATCTGACACTAAACTGAAGGACTCGAAAGGCTCCCTGCAAAGCTCCACTGCCCTCGGTTGGGTCCCCTAATCAACCTGTTGACCTACGGGAACCCTAATAGTGGGTCAACCTCTGCTGAAGTCTGAGCGGACTAAGGAAGGGACATTACAGCCCTCCCTTCTCGGGATTGCTTGTCCTCAAGCAACTGCAAAGTTGGATGCTGAAGTATCATCTCTCCTTCCCACGTTGCATCCTCTAACAGCAAATCCCTCCATCGCACCAAATACTCTGTAATCACTCGGCTACGCAACCTCCTCTCCCTCATGTCAAGAATCTCTGCAGGTGTCAAAACTAATCGGCCCTCCTCATCCAATGGGGGCAAAACAGGTGAAGAGATAACATGTTGTCCCAAAGCCTTCTTCAAGCAAGATACATGAAAGACATTATGTATTTTACTCTCGGGAGGTAGCTCAAGCTCATATGCGACCTCACGAATCCTCCTCAATACTCTGTATGGACCATAAAACCGAGGCTTGAGCTTCTCTGCCCCACTCCTCTTGAGGGTACTCTGTCTGTAGGGCTATAGGCGCAAGAAAACCATATCTCCAACCTCAAAGGTTCTCTCAACTCGATGTCGATCAGCATACATCTTCTGCTGATTCTGTGCATGCTGAATATTATCCTTAAGTGCCTTAAGGATATCTTGATTGTCCTATAACCAATCCCAAGTTCTAGGCGCTCTGCTATCACCTAATGCCAAGTCCACAAAAGATAAGGTATCATAGCCATACAGCGCTCGGAAGGGAGTCATACCGATCATGTGATATGTGGTATTATAACAATACGCGCCCAAATACAACCATTGCACCCAAGCCTTCTGCTGTCCTGAAATGTAGTTACATAAGTAACCCTCAACCCACTTATTAACTATCTCCGTTTGTCCATCCGTCTAAGGGTGGTAACTAGTGTTGGGTGTCAACTCTGTACCTGCTAATCAGAATATCTCCTACCAAAAGATGTTCATAAACCTGCTATCCCGATCACTGACAATGGTCCTAGGGAGTCCATGGAGTCTAAACACCTCACGGAAGAATAACTCTGCCACCTGAGATGCTGTAAAGTCGGCTGCAATAGGAAAGAAGAGTGCAAACTTCGTCAACCTATCCACAACCACATAAATGCAATCCTTTCCCTAAACTTTCGAAAGACCAGTAATGAAATCCATCGATATACTTTCCCACTTCTACTCTGGAATAGGCAATGGTTGGAGAAGACCTGCCAGAAAAGTATGCTCTGACTTGTTCTGCTGACAAGTCACACACTCACGTACATAGCGCAAGACATCATCCTTGAGACCCTTCCATGAGAATCTCTCTCACACCTGCCGGTATGTCTCAAAATATCCAGGATGTCCTACCAATGGTGTGTCATGGGTGGCGTGTAAGATCTTATCCTTCAGTTTTGATCCAAGTACCAAATAAATCATGTTCTTATAGTAGATAACATCAGCAATCACTGTGTATCTATCATCCTGAATCCTGCCATCCATAATCTCACATGCAAACTGATTCTTGGAATACTCAACTAATAGTTGAGACTTCCAATCTGCTGAAATCTCACTCAAAGAGCAAAGTGCAGCCACCGTAGGCCTCCTAGAAAGTGCATTAGCAACAATATTCCTTTTCCCCTTGACATAATGTCAAAATCATATGCCTGTATCTTGCTGACCCATTTCTGTTGACGCTCGTTAAGCTCTTTCTGCTCCAAGAAGTATTTCAAACTGTTGTGGTCGGTCCTCACCACAAACTTCCCACCCACCAAATATTGCTGAAACTTCGCCAAAGCATGCATAATGGCGAGCATCTCCTTGTCATAGGTGGAGTACAATCTCTCATTATCCCTCAACTTCCTACTCTCGTAGGCAATGGGATGACGATTCTGCATAAGAACCGCTCCAATACCCTCTCCGGATGCATCACACTCTTAACACAAAGGGCTGAGAGAAATCTGGAAGTGCCAAGACTGGACAAGTGCTCATGACCTGCTTGAGTTTATCAAATGCAACCTATACCTCCTCTGTCCATATGAATGCGCCCTTCCATGTGAGATCTGTCAAAGGGGCCGCGAGTTGTGAGCACCCCTTCACAAATCTCCTGTAGTAACCACATAAGGGTAAGAAACCCCGTAACTCTGAAATGTTCCTAGGTGATGGCCAATCAAGGATGGACTGAATCTTCTCCTAATGTACCTTGACCCCATCACTACCAATCACATGCCCCAAGTACAAGATCTCTTTAAGTCCAAATTCACATTTGGACATCTTGGCAAATAGAGACTGTGCCTCCATAATGCCAAGTACCTCATCCAGATGCCTCATGTGCTCCCAAATCCTGCTATAAATCAATATATCGTCGAAGAACACAAGTACATACTTACGCAACTGCTTATTAAATATATGGTTCATACATGATTGGAAAGTAGCAGGTGCGTTAGTAAGGCCAAAAGGCATCACCAAGAACTCATAGTGCCCATAATGACAACTGAATGTTGTCTTATGTATGTCCTCCTCACATACTCGAATCTGATGGTACCCTGATCGAAGGTCAATCTTCGAGAAATGCACTGCACCATGAAGCTCATCCAATAATTCATCTATGCGCAGAATAGGATACCTGTTCTTGATTGTTTTCTTGTTCAATGCACATGCGCATAGTGCCATCCTTCTTTTTCATTAACACCACAGAAGAAGCAAAGGGACTAGAACTAGGTCTGATGTGCCCCATATCCAACAGCTCACAGATGGTCTTCTCTATTTCATCCTTAAATCTCCTAGGATGACGATAAGGAGTGGTAATCACAGGCTTGGCGCCCTCCTCTAACTCTATCACATGCTCAAATCCACGGTCAGGAGGTCTGCCAGAAGGAATATCACCAAATACTGATCCATGTTTGTCCAATACTGTCTAGACATCAATGTGGAATGGCTGGTCATCCTGTGAAGAAGGTGACTTGGATGAAATAAAACACTGTGCCGCCCACGCCACATCTCCATGTCTGAATATGGATTCCATCCTACGTGCTGAAACCACCATGGGCCCACCATCAGAAAGAGCCTTTAGCACAACCTTCTTACCCCCAACTATAAACTCCAGCTCCATCCTCTGGAAATCTTGTATATACCAACCAAGTAACTACAACCATTGGACACCTAGCACTGCATCAATGTCACCCAAACCCACAACATAAAAATCATCGGTCAAGGTGTAATCTCCCAACTGTATACTAATCTGTGGAACTACCCTGGTGCACCTCATAGAAAATCCATCTGCTACTGTCACACTGAAACCAGGAAAATCCTCCGCCTGCAATCCTCGCTTAGCAACCAGTCCCTCATCAATAAAGTTGTGCGTGGCACCACTGTCAACAAGGCAAGTCACACGTTGTCCCTTAATCACTCCCTTCAAGCGAAGGGATGGTATCTGGGGACTCTTGAAAGGATGGCAATGACAGGATTGGGTGCATCCAATGCGTCACCCACTCCAAGCTCCACCTGTGGGGCCTCCTGTTCGTCCTCACCATCGCTGCCCTCTAAATCGGTATCCTGTATATGCTCATCCTCCACATCAGACACAACCTCAATGAGATGCGCCTTGCCCTTCCCAAGGCATTGGTGTCCAGGCTCCCAAGGTTCCTTACATGTGAAGCATAGCTTCTTCCTCCTCAACTCATTACGTGTCTCCTGGTCCATCCTAGGGGGGAGGTGGTGCACTCCTATGCTGTGTCGAAGATCTCTGAAAAGGCTTGGAGCCCTTGGAAAACTTCTTATTCTGCTGATAAGAAGTAGGAGGTGGTGAAGTATCAAGGTCTAGGGCAATCTGAATAGACTCATGTAAAGTCTTAGGCTTAAGAGTATTGACCAAACCCCGTAATCTGTCATGTAATCCTTCTATGAAAAGCATCACCACACGTCTTTCAAGCATCGCAAGAACCATAACAGCTATGCGTTGAAACTCATTAATGTAGGTTTCCACATGTCCAGTCTGTCGTAGTAGTGCTATATCCTTGTAGTACAACTCAACATCCTTACGGTCAAATCTGGCAATCAGCCGCTCAATGAACTCCCTATAAGAATGAATAAGTCTATAGTTTTGGGTAACCAAACCATGATGCCACCACTCATAAGCTACGCCCTCCAAATGTAGCACTGCAAACTGAATGGCCTCGTCCTCAGGCATCGGCTTAAGTGAAAGGTAGATGTCAAGCTTGTGCACCCAAGCTCAGGCGGTGATCTTCTTGCTACCATCAAAGGAAGATATAGTGAGCTTGCTAGTAGCTCGATGGAGGTCATTATTATGCTATTGTCTTTGCCCCCTATCACCACGGTTCCTCATGCTATCTCTACATTGGGAACAATACTGATGTAGAGGGAAGGCCTCTCTAACATGCTCTAGAAGACATGCCCACTCATTGTTTACCGCCTAAGTGGTCTAATTAGTTTCAGACAGAGTAACCAGAAAGGATATTTTCATTACCATAGTGCACTGAAATAAATTACATTGTACGAGAATAATGACCAGAAAGAATAACAGCCAGAATTGGTACTTAAAAGATCAACTGCATATATTACTCAGAACAGTAAGTCCCAATACAATCCAAAAACTCCATGTCATACAATGGCGTCACATGAACATATATAGTTTGGCCGACGGTTGCCAACCGTCGCCAACCATTGTACCGATCGGGAGTAACTACTCGCCGAAACTAAAACATAAACATATTTCCCGAACCCACTAACAAAACATATTTTGCCAAAAAGTACTAAACTAATGTAAAGTGCGCCTAACATCATCCCCCCCAAAAAACTTGTCGTCTTCCAGACGACTACAAACAATAGCCCAAATGAACTAGGAAGTAGGAGGGTCAGTGGACGTCCCTGGAGGTGTGGATGCTGTCCGTGTCGATCCAGGAGTCCCCTGCTGAGGTTGAACTAACCGCCGAAGTCTGTAAACCTCCTCAGTCCTTTGTTTCAGATGTGTTGAGGCCACGATGTGCTTGTCTCTGGTGAGCCGTACCATCTGGATAGCCTCGGCCAACTGCTGTTTTGTTTTCTCTTGTGTCGCCTGAGATTCGGCCAACTCCTTCCTTGTGGTTTCTAGTTCGACTCTCAGTGCCTCAGCCTTGTTCCTTTCCGACTGTGTGAGCTCGGCTTCCTGTGCTAACTGCCGTTGGAAGTGCACCTGTTGCTCATCAATTTTTTCCCTCAGCTGCTTACTCATAGTTGCAGCCTCCTCCAGCCGTTTGTTGCACCGTTCTGTCTTTTGAAAATCCTCCTGTCGAGCATAGTACAAAGCTCTGAACTGGTCCTCAATGCTATGAAGGGCTGCCAGTAGCTCACTGTCTGCATCTCCCACTCCCAAGTCTGGTCTTTCTGGTTTCCATGCCCTCTGCATCTCCTCGGTAATTACTTCTGGCCAACCCTTATTCCAAAATACCCGTAAAAACTCCGTCTCAACATTCTTGACAAAATGTTCAATTCGTTGTACCTCTGCACGTATTACTGGCGAAGAGTGTTGGGGGTTGACCCTGGCAGCCATATCAGATACCCTCTGAAGGATGGTTCCCATAGACCCCAAATCCTGTGCATACCGGAGAATGGTACCGAGTGGGTCACTCTCATCTGGCGTACCCATATGTACTGTCAACCCAGCTGGCTCATCCGAGCGAGAAGTATCCTCTGTATCATCAGCACTCTCTGTCCTGCTCGTGCCTTCCTCCTCTGAGCTGCCTGTGGCTGTGCCTTCCTCCTTGGCTTCCGAGTCACTAATCGTGATGGCAACATCAACTGCTTTCTCCTCCTCGGACTGTACCATCTCACCTTCAAGTGCAGGTGGCGGTAAGAGAGATCGAGAGGGGCTTAGAGGAGGAATGTCTGCCAACTCTGAAGGCATGCCTAGTAGCTGAAGCCAAGTATCTACCTGTAGTGAGCTGTCTGCATGTGCTATGCTCTCCGGAGATCTAGTCTCGAGTGGAGTAATATGCCCTGATGGGAGAGGAACTGGTACGGTGTTATCTCCCTTCATCCTCATGACCTGCCCCCAAGAGACGTGTGTGGTACTAGGCCGAACTGGAATTTCTGCTTGAGTGCGTGTGTCCAAGTGTAAGTGTGCATGCTTCTTTGCCAGTGAAAAATCCCATCTGTTTTCCCCTACTGGTACTATAGGGCTGGGGCTGGCAGGGTTGCCAGGAGTGGCTGAGGCTGATGAGGCCTCAATGCAATCCCCCTCGGCACCTTGTGCACTATACGAAGCTTCTGACGAAGTCTCCGGTAACTCCCGCTGCTTTCTCTTTTTGCTGCTCCGAGACTCTTCTCCCTTCCCACCTTGTGTAGGAGCCTTCAGGTTTGTCCATCGAAAGACGGTCGGCCATGTAGGGTCATACTGTGCATCTGGCTGAAACGGAGCTCGCGCCAATGAGGGGACGTGAGTGCAGATGGCGTCCAGGAACAGTGCAATGGCCTGCTGAGTCATGTAGAATGACTTGTGAGTCATTTTCATGAACTCGTGAATCCTGTCGGAGAGAACTGCTGCCCAATTGTACATTGCACCCTGGCTAAGGCCAACCATATAATCTGCCATCCAAAATGGAATGTCTGACGAGCGTGACGCTCCCGTTAGCCGTCCCCGGATGACATCCATTATGCACCGCCATTCCTCATTCGCCAAGTGATCTCGGCGAAGTCCTCTATTTCCTGCAGCCTTTATTTGGTTCTTTTCTTTCTCGCTCAGGTCTGGTCGGCAAACCTTTGCCATAATGCTGTCCTTGTGTCTTCCGGTCATTTTCTGTTTGCCGACTGTGAATCCTTGGCGCGGTATACCCATCACTCTCTCGAAGTCCTGTGGCGAGAATGTAATTTTGACGGATACATTCATGAACCTGATGATCGTGTGCTTTGCTCGGGGATTGTAATTCGCCACCATGTTCTTCAATATTGCCTCAAACTCTCGGAAATTGAAATAGGGCATTTGTATTACCTTGTCTACTTGTGCCTTCTGCAGTGCCTTCTTGAGAGGATGATCATCAGCATGGCTGTTCCACCACTGTTTGCACTCGCTGGCCGTAAGACTTTCCCACTGCAAGGAATCCACTGTGATTTTGTCCTTGTCTTTCCCCTTCCCTTTTGACTGCTTCTTCTGCGCTGATGAACCCACGTCCATTTGTGGTGTCTGTGCTGGTTTTTCTTCCACAATTACCTTTGCTGCCATCTTTTTGTCTTCCGCCCGACCTGATATCTGAAGTTGCTTTCCCCTGTCCTGAGCTCTAGTAACCCTGTTGCTTGGAAAAAATGACATTCCGACGCTTTTATACTCCCTATGACAGTTATTTTTCGCTTTCGATTGTACGGCCTCGCTGAGAGAATCCGCCACCACAGCAACTAGACTGGCGAGAAAAGTCCGTACGGCAGGCGTGGTGCAAAAGATTCAACTGAAATTCCTCAGTATGGCAGCCAGCACAGTGTACGGCGGAGGGAAAAACAGTACTGTACGGTAGAGACCGTATGGCGAGCAGGCACCGTACGGATTGTGCGGTGTACGGTAGAGACCGTACGGCAAGCAAACACCGTACGGATTGTGCAGGAAACGTACGGCAAAGACAGCACGGAAAACAAAAAACGTACGGCAGAAACGTACGGAAAGCAACAAAACGTACGGCAGGAACAGAAGCAGAAGCCGTACGAAAAGCAGAAACCGTACGGTAAAAAGCGTACGGTTGGCAGAAGGCGTACGGCAGAGGAAGATTTCCGTACGGCTGGGTTTGTACGGAACTTGGAAATGAGAATTTCTTTCTTTCGTACGGCCTTTATAGTTTCGTACGGCCCTTCCGTACGGCAGCTTTTTTTTTTTTTTTTTTTTTTTTTTTTTTGGTCTATTCAATTTTTCTTTTTCCCTTACTTGACTTCTGGAACTTTCCGTCCTCCCAGTTCTTTTCGTCCTCCCAGTTCTCCAGGATCTCGATTTCTGTGAGCTGACGGAAGATGCAGTTTATGTAGCCTTTCTGTCTCAGGCAATCGTTCGAGCAACATCTATCAATTTCCTCTAACTCCCATATCTGGTCGAAGATCGTTGATTGATCTCTTACCCATGTCAGATTCCACCCCATTGGCTCCTGGACCCACTGAAATGTTTTTCCATCTTCGTTCATCTTCACATTCCCGTTCCTGCATCTGTATTTTGCTTTCCAGAGCCGACTCCTTGGAAGCTGTATGTGGGGTAGTCCAACTGGCCAATTCTTCCTTCTTAATTCCCAGACTTCATCACAGTAGGGTGATCTCTCTGTAATGAACATTGCTTCCGCCAAGTATTTCCTCCTTGGCGGGTCCCTGTCCTCTTTTGGTAGTAGGAACTCAAATTTGTCCCGCACTTGATTGCATTCTTTTATCCAGTTGTTCCAATTCTCTTCTTCTTCTTCCTCTTCTTCGGGGTAGTTCTTGTTAATCCATTTACCACCATAGTCTTCATCAATTTGGCCCTCTCGGGCTATCATCCGCACTGGCTTTGGTGCAAAGAATCCCGTGACTGGTTCAAACTGAGTACTTGCAATTACCATTCCGTCAACTTTTTCTGTCTCCTCTTTTTTGCCTCTTTCCTCTTTTACGCCGTGGTTTGTTAATGCGAATCCCAGCATGTTGATTTGTATTGTTTCTCTCTTTCTCTCTTTGTAAATCTTCAGTTTCGACCCGTTCACTGCTTCGTTGATTGGACTTCCATCGAGATTATCTAGCTTTATAGCTCCATTGTCCATCAATTCCCGTATTCTGAACGGTCCTAACCACCGAATTTTGAACTTCCCAGGTTTGATTTCGTTACGGCCGTTATATTTCAGGACTAACTGCCCGGGCCGAAACTCCATTTTCCGTAGATGTTTGTCGTGCCAATACTTCCGGCGTTTCTGCATGATTTCTGTCGACCATTGAGCCAAAATCCTTTTCTCGTCCAATTTAGTCAACTGGAACAGTCTTTCCTCCAGGCTTTCAGTATCTCCTAGTCTGTTTTCCACTGCAATTCTCAGACTTGGGACAAGGTACTCTGCTGGTACTACCGCTTCTTGTCCATACATCAACTGAAAGGGTGTGTGTCCAGTCGTTACCTTATAAGTGGTTCGGTAAGCCCATAACACCGCCGGTAACCTTTCTTCCCAGTCCGATCCTTCGATTCCACATGACTTGTGGATTACCGAAACGAGTACCTTATTTGTTGACTCTGCTTGTCCATTTGCCCTTGGATAGTACGGACTTGACAAGGTGTGCAGGATTTTGAATTCCGTAGTCATGAGTCGGATGACGTGGTTGACGAAATGTCCCCCACGGTCACTCGTCAATTGGATCGGAATTCCATATCTCGTCACAATCTGTTCGTATAGGAACTTCGCCGTGCTTACTGCAGTATTATCCTCCAGTGCCTTTGCTTCAGCCCACTTCGTTAAGTACTCTGTAGCCACTATTATGTATCGACATCGGTGTAGTTGGCTGACCTTCAGGGGTCCTACAAAATCCAGCCCCCATCTTTCGAAAAGCTCTTGAGGTTGTGATGGCCAGAGTGGCATATAATCCCTCTTCAATGGTTTTCCTACCCTCTGACAAGTGTCACATTGAATTACCCATTCCCGGGCATCTGTGTGTAACGTCGGCCACCATAGGCCGGCGAGTAGGACTTTCCGTGCCGTGGCGTCGGGACCCATATGTCCTCCTGCTAGTCCCTCGTGGGCTTCTGCCAATACCCCCCTTATCTCTTCTTCCATCACACACCTCCGGAGGATTTGATCGGGGCCCATTTTGTAGAGCAGTCCGTTTATCAGTTGAAATGTCTTACTCTTTAGTGCAATCTTCCGTCGTTCACTTGTAGACATTTCTGGCGGGAATGTTGAAGTGGACAAGTACTCACCAATTTTCTCGTACCATGGCGGCAAGGCAGCAATGTGGAATAGATGGGCATCCGGAAAATCCTCATTGACTCCATCTCCTGGTTCTCCGGATTTGATCCTTGAGAGCTGGTCGGCAATTACATGGCTTTTTCCCGGTCGTACAATAATGGTGAAAGTAAATTCTTGCAGTAGCAACAACCACCTACTGATTCTGCCTTGAATAATCGGTTTGTTGACTAGATACATTAGAGCTTGATGATCCACATAAAAAGTGAATGGTGTTGCCAAGAGGTAATGCCTGAATTTCTGTACGGAGTACACCATTCCCAGAGCCTCCCTTTCTGTAGTACTGTAGTTCCGTTCCGCCTTGGAGAGCAACCGACTGGCAAAGTATACTGGATGATCCAACCCATGGGATCCGACCTGTGCAAGAGTAGCACCAATTGCAAAGTTCGATGCGTCTACGTGCACGTGGAATTCCTTGTCCCAGTTTGGATAGGCTAGGATAGGTGCACTGATGAGTCTTGTTTTTAGTTCTTTAAAAGCTTTCTGTTGCTCCTCCAACCAGACAAACTGCACCCCTTTCCTTGTCAACATGTCGAGTGGTTGTGATACCTGGGCAAAATTTTTGATAAATCTTCGGTAATAACCGACATGGCCGAGAAAGGACTTCACTCCGGTGACATCTTCTGGAGCCTCCATTTCTACAATTACCCGAATCTTGTCCGGGTCTGCTTTTAATCCTGCTTGGCATACGATGTGGCCCAGAAGTTTTCCTTGGGACACCATGAATCTGCACTTCTTCGGGTTTAAGGCCAACCGTGCGGCTCTGCAACGCTCCATGCATTCGGTGAGGGCTTTAAGGTGTGTTTGCTGGTCGCTGTAAATTGACCAATCATCGAGGAATGCCTTGAAGTTTCCCACCGACATTTTGTCAAATATATGTAGGATAATCCTCTGAAATGTGGCTGGTGCATTGCACAGGCCGAACGGCATCCGGTTGTATGCATATACTCCATTTTCAATCACAAATGTTGTTTTCAGTTTGTCTTCCTCGGCGATGCTAATCTGGTTATATCCCGAAAATCCATCCATAAAGGAATATATTTCGTGACCGGCCACCTCTTCCAAAATGGAGTCTGTGAATGGGATGGGGAAGGGGTCTTTGATTGTTACTGCATTGAGGCATCTGAAATCTACGCAAATCCTGATTTGTCCCCCTTCCTTTTTAAGTGAGATCACAATCGGTGACACCCACTCACTCGTTTCCACCTCGAATATTATTCCTGCCTCAAGCATTTTTTCAATTTCCTCTTGTACTTTTGCCGCATAGTTCTTGTTCATGCGGTATGGCCTTTTCCGTACTGGACGTGCTCCAGGTATGAGTGGAATTCTGTGGACGCATAGTTCTGGTGGTATCCCCTTCAGGTCTTTGTATGTCCAGGCAAATACATCTTTGTACTCTAGGAAGATTCTGAATGCTGCTGCCTTAAGTACGGGATCCCAGTCGTCGCCGACCAGAATTATTTTCGGGTCACTTTCCTCGCCGAGATTAACTTTCTTTGTTATCGGCTCTTCGTACATAATCTTCTTTTCCGGTTCAAACTGATGTGCCGGCGTACTGTCTACTTCTGCATTCCCTTCCTTATATTCCCCGTACGCCGCTGGGAACATGTGTGCTACTTCCTCCCCCTTTCCATTTGCTCGTTCCAATGTGTCACCGTCGTCTTTTTGCTCACTCGTCGTTCCCGAGTTTTCACCGATTTCTTTTATTGAAATCATGTTGCACTGTGGCGGAAAAAACTCGTAGTCTTCCATCTGCCAATGGAATAGCCCGCTGAACGAATTTGTTTCATCTTCTGAGCATTCTTGTAATTTCAGCACCCCTTCCTCATCGGGCTCCATCGGTCCATTCCTACTTACTGTCGAGTCCCCTCCATCCGAGTCAGAATCTGACGCCAACTCTTCACTGACGGTTTGTGTCTTCAAGTCAATGACAAACTTCCTACGTCCATTTTCGATGGACAGTGTGTTTTTCTTCCAGTTGTGGTTGGCCTTGGCGGCTATTAGCCATCCTCGGCCGAGTAATGCATCATATGATGCATTTTGTGCTGTTATGACTACAAAATTTAACAAGAATTGCTGGGTACCGATTCTTACCTTTTGAGCCATTAGCACTCCCAGCGCCTTGATCCCGTGCTGGTCGGCTCCCACTAACTGGAAGTTTTGTGGCCATAAAGTAGGTTTCCCGAGGCTCTTCCAGGTCGCTTCTGGTAGTACGTTTACTCCGGATCCCCCGTCGACTATAGTATTTGTCAAGTTTCGCCCAAGGATTTCCATGCGTACTACAGCCGGTTTCTTCCCAGTATCAATCGCCAGCAACCTCGGGTCGAGTACTTGTTCTCCCGTTGGCGGTGGTTCTATTATGACATCTTCCGTTGTGAGGTTTTGGTCTTCGTGCGGGTTGTCCTCCAGTACCTTGGATATTGCTACTTTTAACTGAGGCAAGCTTTGGAGAAGGTCTGCCAATTTGATTGGTACGGTAGTTTGCAACACTTGACTTGCTATGTTCTTATCTGATTCCGATCGTATCGCCTTTTTGTCTGAATTCTTTCGTTCGGTTCCCATGGCAACTTCCACTTCTTTCCGTGCCTCTCGGAGTCTTTCTTTTTCCGTACGGGGATCTGGATAAGTGGCCTTTTTCCACTGTGCTCGGGTGATAGCCCGGATTTCTTCCTCATCTTCCCTGAGATTGATAAGGTTCACTCCTTTCTGTTTCGGACAGTCTTTTTCCTCGTGATCCCCAGGGCCACACCATTTGCACAATGCATTCACTATGTTCTGATTGCTGCTGGGGCATTCTCTGGCGAAGTGTCCCCACTCGTTGCACTGCCGGCACTGTATTATTGGTCGCCCCTTACTGTCGTACTGCAATCTATTTCTGGGGCTGTTATTGTTGAACCTTCTATTATTCCTGTATCCTCCTGGGGATGCGTTCGGACTATTTTGAGGTTTCGGTGGTGTGGTCGGCGGAGTTGATGATTCTCCTTGGGTAAACAGCACCTGGGTACTTCTTGCTTTCAAGTTGAATGGACATTCCTTGATTGAATGTCCCATTACCTGACATATGTCACAAAATAATTTTCTCGGGCAATTTGCCTTTATGTGACCCTCGCCATTGCACTCTGTGCACCACAACTCCCTACCTTCTCTCGTTGTCTCTTTATCTGTTTTCATTTCCTTCATCATGCGGATCATGTCCCTTCTCAATGCCTGTATGGTTTTCGACTCGTTCTCACTGCTGTCATCCCCCGTACTGTCATCATCTTCAGTTCTTCTTTTACTTCGGGATGATGTTTTGTTTTCACTTTCTATGTCCATTGCCCGATTGTATGCTTCTGCGTACGACGATGGGGGCACCACTTTCATCTTTTTTCTTAATGACGAAACTAGTCCTTCGATGAACCATCTTTTCTTCAGTCCATCGGCTGGCTGTGTTTCCAGTTTCCCGAGTAACTCTTTGAGCCTTCTATTATATGCCCGTACGTTTTCATTCTTCCCTTGTTTGGTACTGTAGATTTCAGCAACAATCTCGTTGTCGTCTCTGAGAAGTTTAAATTCGTTCTGGAAGGCTTTCCTGAGTTCGTCCCATGAGGTCTTTTGTGCTGCCTCTAGTTCTGTGTACCAGTCAATGGCAATACCTCTTAGCGTCGCTGGAAACGCTTTTACCCAGTAATCTTCGTCCTCTTGTCCGTTTGCCACCCAAATGGTTTCACACGTCTTACAGTGTCGGACAGGATCCTCTGACCCATTCCCCATGAATTTCGGCAACTTCTGCCTTTCACTTGCCGGTGGGGTCACCATCTTTTTCCCGAGGTACCCTCTTTGTGTTTTTGACCCGACTGGACTGGTTCTACCTTGTCGTTCCGGTGTCTCCCCGACACTACCGGCCACGTACGGTTCCTTCCCACTTCCGGTTCCGGCGTCCTCTACACTTCGAGTTACCTCTGGTTCTCCTTGGTTTTCCCTCTGGGCAGGGGTTTCGGGCTCAGGTCCTCTGTTCCGCGGCCTTTCGTCTGAAATGGACAATGCCACAATCCGACGTATACTATTCTCTAGTTCTTCTGTCAGATTATTTTCTTTTCCTTTATTGGTTATTGGCGTTCTAAAACTATGTTCATCACCTCCTTGATCTACCTCTTCATGTTGTTCATTTTCTTTTTCAACGATCTGTTTCAATCTTTTTCTACGTTCTTCTTGTTCCTTTAGTCTTAATGATTTTCTTAGTATTTCTTCTGATGTTGCGTGCCCTACTGGTAATTTATTCTTGTCCTTATTCAGTTGTATGGGCATTAATTATGCTTACCCTTTCTCAATTGTACGGTGTGCGACGGCGATCGCCGTCTCGTTCCTCCTCTTCTTGTTTCAGACGTTCTTCATATCTTCTGAGAATTTGTTGTCGTCGCACTTCCCTCTCTCTTTCTTCTCGAATATCTTGGAAGGCTATCAAGTTTCTTGCCAGAAGTCGAGGAATGCGGTCCAGAAGATTATCCACTTCGCTATTAACACGTAGGTTCTCTGAAATAACCTCCTGCGGAACTTCTCGGCGGATAGACTCGTCACGTACGTATTGTCCGACTGATAGTAACCACAGTTTGACTAATTCCTGAGTTACTTCATCTTCCCGACTTCTGGGTTCATTCTCTTCTCTATCGCTTTCCTCGCGTTCTTCTTGAATTTCTTGTATTATTTCTTCTACGTGCTTCCTGTCTCGTACCTCTTCGTCGGTATCGACCGGTTGTCCCATTATGCTTCCATTCTCCCGTCTGGGTGTTTCACCGGATTCGCTTCGGCAACGGCGCCAAAATGTTTACCGCCTAAGTGGTCTAATTAGTTTCAGACAGAGTAACCAGAAAGGATATTTTCATTACCATAGTGCACTGAAATAAATTACATTGTACGAGAATAATGACCAGAAAGAATAACAGCCAGAATTGGTACTTAAAAGATCAACTGCATATATTACTCAGAACAGTAAGTCCCAATACAATCCAAAAACTCCATGTCATACAATGGCGTCACATGAACATATATAGTTTGGCCGACGGTTGCCAACCGTCGCCAACCATTGTACCGATCGGGAGTAACTACTCGCCGAAACTAAAACATAAACATATTTCCCGAACCCACTAACAAAACATATTTTGCCAAAAAGTACTAAACTAATGTAAAGTGCGCCTAACACTCATCACTTGCTGCCATAACATCCTGGAACTCCACACCCTCAAGCGGGTCAACTGGGGGTGGCTCATCTCTAGGAGGAAAATGGGGCTGCATGGGCCTATCTGTTATACGTGAATGAGTCTTGTCACACCTAGGAGAACCAAGAACACTATCCATCGACGAGGGAGCCCTACTACTCCCACGGCTGTCAGCAACTGAAACGGACCTATCAACCCTATCACGTCTGTCGTGTCTGCCACACCTATCCCTATGTCGACCCAAATCCATTCTGTCAAGGGTATTCTGAAGTCTGTCTAATGCCTGTACAATCCTTGGTTGTGTATTAGCGAGAGTTTTGAATAACTCACGATCAGTATCCTCCTGTTGATTCTGTCTTCCCCCTTGGCAAGGACTTCTACTGCCATCATGGCTATCCCCCATGGCTGCACCCTGAATACCAGTGTCAACCCCAAATTGTCTGTGTTCTTCTACGAGTATAATACCTGTGTGGCCCAACCTCTCTAGGATGCATAGAACTAATCAGAGTGCCCTCAGGCTGGCAAGATCATGGCTCTGATACCACTGAAAGATCCCCAACCAATTCTATCTCAAATTTTCTAATTTTTTTTTTGGATCTGCTGATTTGTTTGTTTCAATTTTTATCTTTGACCAGCAAAGGTAAGTTAGTGTCTTTGCTTGTTTGTTGATTTGTTTGTCGTTTGAGTTTAAATGATTGTTTTGTTTTATGGCCAAATCATAAGGAAACCATGGAAAATCGAAGAGAACTATTGAATAAATAAAAAGACAACACTTGCAAATCAATAGGACCCTTTTAAACTGATTATACCAAGTCTGATTACAATTTCAGAGGTCTGATTTCCACTATATCAGACTATAACAGCAACCAAAAGACCTCTATGGGATGCAATATTAAACTATCCAAATGACAATCACATACCCGGGAACCAAAGCTTAATTTGTGGAACAATTAGTGGCTGAAATCCTAATTCCCAGCTAGGATATGGCTGAGAATAACTCCCAAATCGAACGGCCAGCAAGTGAATGCACAAAAGTAAGGCTATATGCTCATAAGAAGCCCATTCTGCAATTAGGTCCTGATAAACCACTACTGCAACCTCTCCAACATGCAATATTACCCTGTAATGAAGTCCAATGACGCCCAAACGGAAACCCATAGTAGATTTCCCTGTATTGTGAACTGGGTTGTCGTCCAATCCACTATCCTCCAAGGGGTTTCGTCCTCAAAAGAGCTACAATCTGCTGAAAACCCTATCCAGAGCTCCAAACCTGCACTTAGTTTTGTAAAAATGAGAATAGAATGCCCAAAGTAAGCCCAATACATTGCTTTATAGCCTCCATCCTCCTTTTTCCACAAAAAACAATAAAATATTCCCTCCAAAAGGGGACGCCCACCTTGAGGGTCTCTTTCTCATGAAAAAGAAGTGCCACCTTTTTAAAACAACATTGGCGCTACTAGGATGGGGACCTTTTCACTATTCACCTTCTAATTCTCTGTTACTATTCACTTTTCACTATTCATATTAAGGCAAACCTTTAATGTTTTCAATTCAACTCTTGTATTCATCATCTGACACCAAACTGAAGGATTCGGAAGGCTCCCTGCAAAGCTCCACTGCCCTCGGTTGGGTCCCCTAACCAACCTGTTGACCTACAGGAACCCTAATAGTAGGTCAACCTCTGCTGAAGTCTGGGCAGACTAAGGAAGGGACATTACAATTTAGTAGCAACCAAGGGTGGCAAGATGAGAGGGAATAGCTATAGGATTCCTCACTAGGTACACCCCCTCATATGGATGGCAAGGGCCACATGAGGCCAAGAGAGATGGTATATCCGCTCTTGGGCCTAGGGTAGAGGATCGCTTCAAGCACCCTATCAAAACCCCTTAGGTTTGGCTATTTGGTTAAGGAGTCCCAATCATAGGGAGGAGAATAAGGATGGTAAGATGAGGGGGAACGGCTATAGGATTCCTCACTAGGTACACCCCCTCATCTCGATGGCAAGGGCCGCATGAGGCCAAGAGGGATGGTATATCCGCTCTTGGGCCTAGGGTAGAGGATCGCTTCAGGCACCCTATCATGCCCCCTTATCTTAAGACTTTTGGGTTGGTCTCCATTGATGAATGAGGTATATCACATGATTAAGATAATGTTCCTAACCCTAGTAGGAAAGATCTATTTTATGGATTATGATTTCAATGATTAACATGTTTGCAAGTTGTCAACCAGAATCTATCTTGTTCAACAATTTAAATTGGTAAATGATATCACTAACTCTATTTCATTTCTTGATTTGCTTGGAATTGTGATTTTCGGGCAAAACCCAGGGCATTTACAAAAGGGGACATTACATAGGATCAAAACCTGGACTGAACCAGTCCTAGTTTAGCCGAGGTTCGTGCAGAACATGGCAAAGAGTGAAAAGCCTTGATTTCATCTTTGACTTAGTCAGATCTCTCACATTGTGCTTCCCTAAGTTACTAAATCAAACCGGATATGGGTATGATATGCTTGTATAGCAAAAAAAAATTAAGGGTTGGGTATAGTCTGGGTTTTTAAAAACATATAATATCATAAATAAAAAATATATAGTTATACATATTTGCAGCGTAAAAATAGGAATTAAGTTCAAAATACCACATATCATACATATGTTAAATAAAATTACCATAAATATTACAAATACAGTATTCTAATTCAATATCAATTTAAATAAACAATAAATTAATAAGTATTTAAATAAATAAACATTTGTTCATTTATTTAAATCAAAACAAGTCAATCTTTATTTTGTATTTTTAATTTTTAGATAAACTTTAAACATATAAAAATCAAAACATTAAAAATAAGTGAGGTAATTTATTTTATATGTTTTGTTTCAATTGAAAAATGTATGTTGTTTGCTGTGAATAGGAGCAAAGTGTTGATAATTGCAACAGCAAGCTCCATTTTTTTTTTCCTTCAAAGTATAAGCTTGTAAAGGATAAGAACCCAAGCTTTGACCTACCAAAATATGCCTTCCAATTTGAAACTGTTTAAAACCCGTCTCCAAGTTTGCCTAACTTTTTCCCTATTGTTGTGCTTAACACATGAAATAGATAAATATGCCTTGGAAAATTCACAAATTTAGTGTTTGGTGACAATCGTTTAGGGTTTTGCATGTCAAAGGGCCAACAAAAATGCGTTGAAAACTTTGCCAATTTCTGGAATCGTTTTGGATTCGCCATGTCAACCTCAAAATCGCCTGGGTTCAACCTGCAACATTTCCAGACAATTCTGACTGCTACAAGCCTAACCCTATGCGAACCCACAGTCAATTCTACACCTCCCCCAATTCTGGTATGACTTGCCCCTAGAAATGGCCATTCTCTAGCCAATTCGGTGACAAATGTGCTGCCTGAAACTTGTTTAACAACCATTATTTCCTTCTACTGGGCGAGTCCCTTACTGGGGCCTGTATATCTGCCAAGTCCTGAGGGTTGTTGCTAATATGAGTGACAAGTTGGGCGGTTACTAAACATTCTGACATAGCAAAATGATCACTATTGGTTATTCCTGGTGGCTGACTGTTACAATAACCTGTTGCAGCCGATGTAGACCATATCTATGACAATTTCATTCCCTTATTGGGTGGTAGCTCCCAGCTGCAGTTACAAGGTGGCTATCCCTATATTGGGATATGGTCGCTGCAATATAATAACCTCAAACACCTCATTGAACAGAACAAACCATACCGAGGGACTGTTGGTATTTTCTGATTTGTTTACAATGTGTGAATCATCAAAATTCTGATGAATGGCATGAAATTTTATGTTAATTTCTGAGATACTGTCATGCACAGCCATGTATCTGAACTATATGAGCTCGTTTTGACAATTGAATAATTGATGTTTGATTTCAAAATGCTGTTTTATTTCTGTACTACATAGCTGTTGTTGTTTGTTGACTGTTGTTTATGGAGGCTGCAAACTTCAAGCTGCCTTTCACTAGGCACTGAACCTTGACTGGATCAGCTCTGCAATCTGATCTGCTGGTCATAGTTGGAGGCCTATTTGCCAATTCCTTCAGCAGTATTGGGAGTGTTGTTGCTGAGGTTCTCCTGCCTGTGTAATGGCTTGAAAATGGCACTGTCATTGATTCCTACATACAGTAATTGTATTGCCTGCTAGTGATTTGTTTCCTTTCTTTTGGAGGACTAGTTGCAGCTCCAGATTAGTAACGTTGGTCAAGGGGTGCATACCATTCCAACCATCTTCCCAGAATTGTGATCTCTTGCAATTTCCCAGGTGCCACATGGTGTTCTACTAGAATATGTTGAGTCCCTTCTCAACATGCTTTGTAGTCACTGAACCATTCGTCAGAGATACTTTTTTTTGATGTTTGGACCCATACCAATTGTGAAGGGAAAACCCCTACATACCTTGTCGACCAAAAAGGAATACTACCAACTGAAGCCAAATGATTCTCCAAGTTAACTTTCCCAAAGAAGTTTCCAAATCTCATGTAGAAATATGGGACAATTTCCTCTAAGCAGGTAGGAAATGATGAGAACATACCATGCATTCAGAAAGTTATCTATAGTCCACATGCCAGTGTGCTGATAAAAATAATGTAAAAAAAAAGAGAGCTGTATACCAGCTAGACATAAAACAGTTGACAGCTAGAACAGCTGTAAAAGTTAATTGGCAATGAATAAAAAATAGATGGACAGCTGGAGCAGCTGTAAAAGGTAGAGACAAATAAACAAAAGTAGGTACACAGCCAGGAACATTGTATTAAATTGGAAGATTTTCTAGGTGGTTCGTATGTAAATATTCAATTAGATATAATCATATCAACTATTTGGGTGCTTGATGTGTTTATGTTATTGATTTCTTATATTTTAAATATATATTTTCATTTTCCATATTTAATTTTAAATTTGTATGACGCAATTTTCTATGCCTGATAACTTTGTCAGAACAACATTGTATTTTGCATAGCAATCATTGTGAAACATACCAAATCTCATTCGACTCTAATGATCTAAAGTCTGTCTTAGGTATTGATGATAGTGCATAGCCTTGTGGCACTCTATTTCTGACAGCTATTTAAATCTTTTTTTTATTTTGAGTAATTCACTTGATAAACATTTGGTGTCTTGAATGGGCAATGTGGTGAGCAGCAATTACTGTTAATTTCTCTCACCAGTACTTGAAACTTTGTACTTTATATGTTTACTTATACAGGCAAAAGCATGTCAGATTGCTAGTAAAGTTTAGAGCTCAAAACATGCATTTATATGGAGCTTATTTTCAAGAAAGGAAATCTACTTAATAATATATATTTTTTTTATTTTTAAATAATACTTTCATTTCAGCTTAGTTGCATATTTTATTGCCTTTTTTAGGGGGGCTTTTTTTTCAAAATTTTATGTTCTCCGAATTCAAGCTCAAATTCAAACCAGGATTAGAGAATGGGAATTGTATAATCCCTTAGGATAAGCTTGGATGCCTTCAAATAAGGCCTTGTCAGATCCTATACGAATTAGAGAGCAAACCAACACCAAAAGCAATATCACGTCGAGCATGAATTTGCTAAAAAAGACTGCCAACTGTCGATACAGAGGTCATCCAATTCTCATCATCCCATTAAGAAGTCAACAACTAACTAGACAGGCGTGAGAACTGATTTGTAATCATCTGAGCTTTTAACCAGGTCAAAAGCATACTTGGATTGAGAGAGAGAAATCTTAATCTCCCAACTGCCATTATCTGAGTTAACAGATAACATAGAATTGTAAGCTTGTTGTGTGCACTGTGCACTCATGGATTATAGTCATGGTTTAGGGTAGGTAGTTATGTGGCAGCCCTTTAAAGATAATTGAGGGCCAAGAGTCCTATAAATACATGTAATAGATAGTCTATGGGACCAAATGAATATGGTGGATCTTTTATCCCTTTACTTGTGTGCCTTTTTTATGCATATGTGTACAATTAAATTAGAATCTAGTGCTACTTTTGAAGCCCCTTCTTGATTAGACAGACATGGTTGCTACATTATGTTCAGATATTTCTCCAACAGCACATGCCAACAAAGATGTTTTGTTTCCCTACATGCTAGTCTGCACTCCTTCACAAACATTGTGAAAACATGCAAGAACTTATTTTACAGGCAGAAAGATTGTTTCTTGTCAAGCATGATTGTATAATAGGTGGAAATTTGTTTCTTGCCAAGCATGATTGTATGATAGGTGGGTGTCATATATATTAACAAATGTTTTCGCATAAACAACAAAGATCCTTGGTAGCACAGAAGGCTGTCAAGGACTGATTTATTTGTGTATCGTGGTGAGCTAGTGAATTGTAAATTTCAACATGGGACACCTCACTAGTATTCATCAATGTTATTAATAAAGATACCCAAAACAACATTTGACAAGTAGAATAATAACAAAAATTTTATGTCGAAGAAATGCAATTTATCATTTAACAAACACATGAAAATCAATAAAGGGAAAAGAATTGGCACCTCTGGAAGATGATAAAATATATAGTGAGTTGGATGATCCATTTGTGGCTCTGCAAAGGGTGGACCTGTATTGTAAGAACCAAGTGGTTCACGGTACCACCCAGCATACGTAACATTATCCATAATTTGTTCCATATTTAGAACTTCCCAGGGTCTTAGTCCAGGACACACTTTAGCCATTCGTTTCCTGCCATCAAAAGCACCATTACATATGAAAAAAAAAATTTGCAAAGACACATTCTCCATAGGCAGTTTCAATTTACTTCTGGCACAATTAGACAATAATGCAGCTTAAACACCATAGAATTCCCTTATGATTTTGCTAGACAAAACATAAATCCAGAGAGTAACAAAGGAAAATGCTGACCATATTATGAATGCTAAAATAATGAACAATAATACAAGAAAAAATTTTAAAAACTTCTCTACTTGTTAGAGAGAGAAAAGGAGTAACAGATGTGAAACGGAACAATCCAGCACAATACGTAATCCAATAATCTGCATGGAAAACATAAATCTTGTCTTCAACAGTCGAAACTCTTTAAGATGTAATTCCCATCTTCTGAAGAGTTCATTTAATCTTCTATTCATATATGTTTTCTGGGTAGCCAACTAAAACCAATGATATTCACATTAATTACTTGGAAGAATCAATGGAACAGATCAGACATCTTCCTTAATGTGAGCAAATAATCAAATATGAAGAGGAGAACAATATCAGACAATTTTACATTACATGACTTTACAACAATAGCATGGCACAAGCAATGCTGATCTTAATGATTCTTCATTGAAAATCAATGTTCTAAAGGCTTAAAAGCAGGGTAAAAATAGTGTTCGTTTGATTTGAAATTCAATACAAGAAGATGTTCGTTGCAATTGTACATGTTGAAAAGGCAACATTTTGTAGAATTTCAAAGCAGAAAAACCATTGGAATACATAATACTTTGTATGAAAGGATCTGCTTAAATTCTATTCCAAGATCCTCAAAACAATTTTTATGTCAATCTTACACTGTAAATTTAGCTTTATGACAGACTGTGATTTCATTCAAAAATGAATTGATGTCATAGAATGCCCTAAGAAAAAACAGGTTTGTAAGTTTCTCATACAAATTTGCTGAAAGAAAATACGAAATATTATTGTGATAGATGATACGAAAACAGGGCCTCAGAACTCAATTAGCCTTTGAAACAAAATCTCTTACGATGGAAGAGAAGGCTAATGAGAAAGGAAATAACACTGCAGACCAAAAACAGAAAACGCCAAGGTTAAAATCATAAAGGCTACCATCAGAATACAAATATAGAAAAAATGGTAGACGGTTAAGAAGGAAGAACCATGTCCCTACCAAACAAAAACAACTAGAGCTCCTATTCTGCTAGCAATTGAAATAGAAGATGGACTTTGTGCATCAATTTTTGATGGTGCTCTCAACATCAGCAGTAGCAAATAAGAAGTTGAGTTTATTACATTGTGATTCTTTGGAGTGATAACTACAGAAACAAAAGAATTGTGTTAAAACTTAATACGTACCTCAGGTTATCTTAATACAAAAGAAGCAAGAGCATGAAGCAGATGAAAAGGTCAATATTTGCATCAAGTTTGTAGTTCTTGGTTTTGAAAAAGAATGTATCGAGAAATGAATCAGCACCATTTGGATTCAATAAGAAAAGTTGTCTCATCCAAAGTTCCTTTCCTCCAAAGGTCAACTTCAACAAGCATGTTCAGCTATGTGAAACAGAGAGATCTATGGTAGGTTCAGCTTTCACAAGTGAGGGAAACCAAGCAGGGTATCAGTCATCACATAGATGCGTTGAGCACCACAGTTCAACAATATACCTATAAAATTTCAACCCTAGGTGACTGCTGTCCAAATGTCCTCAATTAATTAATTCTTAACAGCAGAAAATTTAAGTAATTAACACTGCATCAATCACACAGCAGTTGAAACTTCAAAAAGCAAAAGCATAAATTACATGGATAATTACACCTTCAAATCAGCTTCTCATTTCTTTGAAAAACTTAGAGGGAAACATCTACAAAACTGTCAGAATGACAGCTGCACAGTCTAATGAACAGATCTGCAAAAAATAAGAAAGAAAACAAGTCTGTGGTATAAATCCGTACGATTGTACGGATTTGTACGTGTACTGTACTGCTGGCCATGCAATATTTGTGTACTGTACTATGCCTGTGTTGTCTTTATCACTGTGCACTGTACTATTTCTTCTTATTTCTGCTCTGCTCAATACTGTTTCTGTTTTTAACCACTGTATTTTTCTCTATCTTGCACCCTGTCTTTATACTCATAGCTGCAAATCTTATCCACCAAAAAGCTCCTTATCTCTTGTAGGATATGAGTTGAAAGATAAGTCTAAATCATTAATGTATATCTACACTTTATTAGACTTAATTAGCTAAATAAAACACTCTCACTTTTTTTAATAAAAGTGAAATGCAAAATAGAATAACTCGAACTACTTCTAACACATTCACACTGAACCTGTGTGGAAGTTCCTATCCGAGTTAAAAACTCAACAATAACAAGCTTGGGTGTGTTATAGGTAGTTATAGTGTCACTGCTTTAAGATCCAAACAGCTTTTCTTCATCTAGACTTAGTCCCTATCTTTGTGTGATATTTATTACCTAGTCTTTTCTGAACATTAATGAGAGTTGGTCTTATGAACCATCTGTAGTTTTCTTATTATTCCCACTATATGTTTGGTTTCATGAACTGTCATTGTATCCTTGTTATAATTCCCACTGTATTATGAAATATGAATCACATGTATTATGGCTCTGAAGAGTCAGATCGACAGATGTCACGAGTCATTTATGTGGATTAAGACTTCATTCAAAATGCATGATGTTTAGGCTTCTACCTCTCACTTCGGTAATCAATTCTTGCTTTTTTATAATTAATTTTCTCAAAGCAATAAAATGCCATTGAAATTTTTTTATAAATATTCTCATGTCCTTCACACTCTACAAACCCCAATATAGAAGTACAGATAAAGGTTGGTTTGGAAAGCATGTTTTGATTATTTCCAATTTGTTATAAATCATGTGAAAATTTCTGGGTTGATCAAAACCTAGGGAAAAACCTAGTGAACAGATCCAAGCAATCGTTTTCAGAAAAACTTGAGCCAGTTCAAATCCGCATGTTGTGTCATTTCAAAGTGCCTCAAGATCGAACTCGCAAGTTACAGGATCAATTCCACACTTGACATTCAAAGGTCTAAAACTGCTTAATTTGAAGCACTGAGAATTTGTTTTCTAATTTTTTCTGCTATGTCTGTCATAAAACAGAAAGTACTTCCCATAGTAGAATCTTCCATAATAGTACATGGAGATGTAGTTGAAATTCTTATCTAATTTTCTACAATGGAAGACTTTGAATATGCTCACTTAATTGTGAGTTACTGATGATTTAGTGTTTCAGGTGGGTTTGTATGAGCCTAGAGTGGGAGTGATCAACCCTTGTGCTACAACTACACCTGAATGTCAATTATGTATCCAAGTGGATCTGGAAGTTCATGTTCCCAGGATGACTAACTGTTATAACTCTTTACACATCACAACACATGAGGACTTAGTGGGTTGAGTATAGAGGTCATAGGCATGTTTATACATATATATCATATGTCTACCACTATTTCCTAGAAGTTCTCCAATTATGATTAAGTCACATGACCCAAATGTATGGGATATCCCAGTGATGATATCTATAGTGGTAGGTGTGCTCTGTGAAGTGATAAATAGACGTTAGTGTAATGTACTTTTACATTAGGAGGAAATACCCTTTGATTGTTATGTGTGATCAACCATAAGTGGAGATCCATACTAGAGTGACCCGCTGTGAGTACTGATACACACAGAGGAGTTTTAGTAGTGCCACTGCCTTGTTGTAAGTGTCAAATGACAACTTACAAGGAATGAATTCTAGAGTGTTGAATGAATTGAGTCATTGGAATTGGACAATTGTGTTTGATCAAAGTCATTCCAAGAGATGTGTCTTGTGTGCATGAGCGATGTCTTGTATTGGACTGTATTGTATTGTTTTGTTGTACAATGTATTGTGTTGTTCTCTGTTGATTGGTGTTGTATTGTGTTGCTTACTCTATTGTTTGTTGTTACTCCATTACATAAAATTGAATTTGGGAAAAGATTATAATCTAATCAAGACTAATAACTAAGAAAACTAAATAAATCTCAGATATTGTTACATAGACCATGGACCATTTATTTGACAACTTCGAGCTGAGCTAATGGTTGAGGGGATCTGTTTCCTCTAATGGTGGGTTCATATTACCCACACACACAGCAGGTGCCTAGGACAATGTCATGTCCCCAATTTGTAGAGCATTTAAAATAGACGAATTTCAAATCTTTAATTTGAAATTTTTCATCTATTTATCTATGTCTTGGTCGGCCCTTTGAAGAAGGCAAATCCAAAATAAAATCAGTTGAATTGACAAGTCGGCCAAGGTGATGATTAGTGGAGGTCGCCCAGGTAAGGGTAGTCGGCCCTTGAAGAATAAAATAATTTCAATTTAAGTCGGCCAAGCATTGGTTTATGTCGGCCCTAACCTAGGTCGGCCTAGAAACAAAACAAATTTGAAAATTGCTTAAAAGTCGGCTTAAATGTAATAAAGATATTGTAATTGCCATTGAGGTCGGCTCTAATCAGTTCCTAGTCGGCTTAGAAGTAAATGAAGCGCCAAAATTAAAGGAATGACGGCTATAAAGTCGGCAAGCTTATGAAGAAAGGAGGTTATTGTATAAATAGGAGGTTTTCATATCATTTGGAATCATCTTTTGTCATGACAACTTGTATTTGGTCTGCAATTTATTTGCTTTTGATTTCAAGGATGAGAACCCTTGCAAATTAAGGTGTGTTGAACAAAAACCCAACTACATCTAGGAGGTGAATTCACACGGAGTTCACATTTGCACTTCAATTGAGATTTATAGATTGTTTGAGCATCATTGGTTTATCTTTCGAATTTGGGTCAGAGACCATTGATGGAGAATTGAAGGTTGAAGATTCATTGCACATCTTTGAAGGCTTTGATCGAAGACTTCAGGATTTCATTGAAGATCATTGTAGACGTTGGAAATTATTTGTAATCTATGATTGAGTGCCGATTTGGATGTAAGGATTCATTGCATTATTAAGCACCATCCTTGAGGATAATTTCACAGCAGATTATTGCATTTATGATATCCCCTGCTAGCATCAGTTTCATATCAGATCGCTGCAGCACTGTAATTCCAGACGCCGCCACCTTGAGGGTATACCTAGACAATTGAGGAAGGCCGATCTGCAAATTAGACTTGTATTCTCACTTGAGAAGACCATCACCTCATAATATTTATTGGATCTGCAGCCTGTGAGAGCGACAGCATTACTGTGATTGGAATTTGCCATCAGTATAGTGAGTGATCAGCATTCAGAGTCAGTGATCAGCATTGGAGAGTAATCTGCCATCATCCGTCATCTCAAGTGGTCTGATCTGTTAACAGCAGCCTTAGCCACCATCCTTGTAATCACATTTGGTGTCTTTGACATCATAAATTGGTATGTACTTACCTCTGATTTGTGTATCAGCAGCAGATGCATTGTATTCGGCTGTCATAAAGCCATAGAAGAGACGTAATAGAACATTGAACAATTTGATTTTCATAATAGCAGTATTCAGTTTCCTTGGTCCATCATTTTGACTATCTACTAGTGAGAATTGTGTAATTCAACATGGGTATTGGTTGTTCAGTTTGGCATGTTGATTTAATGTATTTGCATGATAAGTGGTTGAAAAGAGTATGATTCAGATCTGAGATAATAGAAATCAGAATTCAGTCCTAGGGTTTGTGCAGAGAAGAAAGAGGAATATTCAGAAATTTAAGGGCAGAAAATATAATCAGAACCTAGGGTTTTCATTGTAAAATTTACAAGATTCAGAAATTTGATTCTAGAACCTAGCAAAGGATATTTCAGTCCTTTCAGAGCTCATTTAAAAATCAGAATTTTAGCATTTATCCTAAGTAGGATATTTCAGTGGTATCAGAGCCTAGATCTTGCCAGCTTGTGGGTATAATTCAGACTTCATTTCAGTCACTCACAACAGGTACAACAATGGTTAGAATTATGGATGGAAGAATATTAACTACTTTCCTTCCTGCCTCACCAACAAAAGAAAAGATGCCTAGCGTGGAAAAACAAATGAAAAGACTTCTTGCTAAGCACAAACGAAAATCACAGCAGTTTTCAGATTCTATATCAAGACATTTGATGTCTCTACAAAAGAAGAGTGAAAGAAAATCATTTAAAGTATCTACAAGTGAAGTTTCTAGAAGTCTGTATGGTGAGTTTGATAAGTATACAGGTGATTTACTTCCAAGTGATTTGCAGCCTATAAGTGATCATAAGAAGAGCAAAAATCAGTTGAGAAAGGAACAGCTTTGCTTCACATGCCTTGAAGCTTGGACACCTACTCATACATGTGGATGCCCTAAAGAAGAAGAATCACTTGAGGCTTCTACAAAAGAGATGAACATGAGTTCCCTTAACATAGAGCATGAAAATTGCATTGACATGGATAACTTTAATGAAGGTATGGTTTCTAATAATGTTCCTTTGGTTGATCACAATTCTGTCCCATCATTCATGATTGAAGATTGTAATAAATCCACAAGTGAGACGGATGATTCTAATGATGACAAACTTTCTATACAGGAAGACAAATCAGAAAAGTTGGTACATGGCAGCCAAGGGCACTTTGATGACGGGAAACAAAGGCCTTTAGTATTGGAAGATCAATTTATGGTAAAGGAAGAAAAAGTAGTGGAAGTATTATCAAGGATGGATAATACTCATAAACACATTGAAGACCTCATTTGGACAGCCCAAATTGAGGAGAGGCATAAGGGAATGATAAGTGGAATTGCTCATACACACTCGCACAATATCAAGGAAGCAATGGAATTAATGAGATGACTACTTGCAATTGCTTAGAGATAGAGACATGGCTGTTAAGTTGGTGGAAGACAAAGATAGGGAGATTGTTGATCTTTGCCTTCAATTGAGTATGGCTCACTACTCAATGCACAAAACAGAAAGTCAGTTATGTGTTGCAGCCACCCTTAAAGAGCAAGAAAGCCATGCAAGAGGTATAGAATTCGAACAAATGGTTGAAGAACTTTATTAGGATGAATTTGTGGGTTGTGAAGATCAACTTGCTTGTGAAAGAACAAGGTGCAGCCATGAAGAAGATGCTACATTTGGTGAGTTGCCAAGACTTGAAGTAACACATAACAATCAAGTAACCGCCAAAGAAGGGAATAAAGAATCACCTTGCAGCCTTGGGACAGTTGTAGAAAATCAGTTTTTTGGGCCAGCATTTGATGAAGAGCATCTAACTTGGGTTGAGAATCATGAAAGCACTCCAAAGGTGTTTGATAAAAGTTCTGATTTTCAGTATTTGAACAACAACTTCCTACTTCCACTTGAGTGTGAAATGACAAGTCAAAAATACATGCAAATCAGAGCATACAAGATGAAGATCTTTTTGAGACATTACCACCTCTTATCACATGGGAGGGACACAAGGCAGGACAAGATTTGGTGGTGTTTGAGGATTCCGAAGATGGCATAAAAGAGGGCAATAACAGTCCTAAATTTCTGTTTGGGGACAGCAACACCTTATCTCATCATTCTTATGAGATAGCAACCACTACTCATGAAGAAGTTAGTGTTATTGTATCTCCTATTGATGGCATCCAAAATCCAAGTGTTAGACATGAAGCTTTTAATGATGTTAACCATAAGAGTACTGAATATGTGTACTTTGGCATAGAAGAAGTAAGGCAGTCCGAAAAAATGAATGAGGAGTGGATACAAAGAGCCAAGGAGGCTAAGTTGATGGCTGCCCATGCAAAACAGCCCCTTCAACAAGTCAAAAAACAAGTCAATCGCATAGATCTAGCAAGACAAGAAAGGGAAGCCTACCTTAGAAGCCTTTTCCTTCAAAAGGAAGATGTTATGGAGGTTGAACATGTCATGAATAAGCCTCTTATGACAACCAAGCATAAAGAACCATCAAATTTATATGAATCAGAAAATTCACATTGTTCACATGATTGTGGTGATGAGGTTGATGAGACACGTCATTTGGAGGGCTTAATGAAAACTCCAAGCATGAAGGAACAAGATAATAGTATGCCAAAATGTTTAGAACCAGTTAGTAATGATATGAACACATGGATAAATGAAGTAAATTCTGAATCAGATTTGAGTGAAGATCAAACCATTCTTAGAGAGCATTGGTTTTTTGCTAATCCATTATTGATTGATGGCTGTCCTATATTGCTGGGCATAGAATTTTCTGAATATACATGCACGATATCAGCTACTTGGACAGATTGAAGCAGTTGGGATTATTACACTATTGTTGGAGATGAGTATGGTGATGATCTCCTATCATTCTATGTTATGAATGGCATTTTTTGAATCATTATCAATGACATTGGCGGTTTGTATGTTGTTGTTCTGATTTATAAAAGCAATATATCAGGGTTGGATACATTCTTCCAAGCACTTATGTTTGATATCTACATCTTCATGATTCGTTTGGATGGTTACATCATGGTTTGGGATCCAGGTGGTAGCATGGTTGGCATTCATTTTGATGTGTTGCTTCACAAGTATTGGTGTGATATTGTTTATATCAGAGTAGAGCAGCGGAGGTATTTGTACAAGTGGATATGTTTCAGTGGTACCAGACCATTCAACTGGCCTAGATTGATTTGGGACCCGGGAATTGATTGGCATGATTAATCATAAGGCAGGTTTGATATTTGTGACTGCTTGGGGACAAACAATCTCAGGATGGGAAGACTGTCATATCCCCAATATGTGGGGCATTTAAAATAGACGAATTTCAAATCTTTAATTTGAAATTTTTCATCTATTTATCTGTCTTGGTCGGCGCTTTGAAGAAGGCAAATCCATAAAAAATCAGTTGAATTGACAAGGCGGCCAAGGTGATGATTAGTGGAGGTCGGCCAGGTAAGGGTAGTCGGCCCCTGAAGAATAAAATAATTTCAATTTAAGTCGGCCAAGCATTGGTTTAGGTCGGCCTAGAAACAAAACAAATTCGAAAATTGCTTAAAAGTCAGCCTAAATGTAATAAAGATATTCTAACTGCCATTGAGGTCGGCTCTAATCAGTTCCTAGTCAGCTTAGAAGTAAATGAAGCGCCAAAATTGAAGGAATGACGGCTATAAATTAATAAATATTAATGTTATCCTTTCTAAGTCGGCCAGCTTATGAATAAAGAAGGTTATTGTATAAATAGGAGGTTTTCATATCATTTGGAATCATCTTTTGTCATGACAACTTGTATTTGGTCTGCAATTTATTTGCTTTTGATTTCAAGGATGAAAACCCTTGCAAATTAAGGTGTGTTGGACAAAAACCAACTACATCTAGGAGGTGAATGCACACGGAGTTCACATTTGCACTTCAATTGAGATTTATAGATTGTTTGAGCATCATTGGTTTATCTTTCAAATTTGGGTCGGAGATCATTGATGGAGAATTGAAGGTTGAAGATTCACTGCACATCTTTGAAGGCTTTGATCGAAGACCTGAGGATTTCATTGAAGATCACTGTAGACATTGGAAATTATTTGTAATCCATGATTGAGCGCCGATTTGGATGTAAGGATTCATTGCACTATTAAGCGCCATCCTTGAGGACAATTTCACAGCAGATTATTGCATTTATGATATCCCCTGCTAGCATCAGTTTCATATCAGATCACTGCAGCACTGTAATTCCAGATGCCGCCACCTTGAGGGTATACCTAGACAATTGAGGAAGGCCAATCTGCAAATTAGACTTGTATTCTCACTTGTGAAGACTGTCACTTCATAATATTTATTGGATCTGCAGCCTGTGAGAGCGGCAGCATTACTGTGATTGGAATTTGCCATCAGTATAGTGAGTGATCAGCATTCAGAGTCAGTGATCAGCATTGGAGAGTAATCTGCCATCATCCGTCATCTCAAGTGGTCTGATCTGTTAACAGCAGCCTTAGTCGCCATACTTGTAATCACATTTGGTGCCTTTGACATCATAAATTGGTATGTATTTACCTCTGATTTGTGTATCAGCAGCAGATGCATTGTATTCGGCTGTCATAAAGCCATAGAAGAGATGTAATAGAACATTGAACAATTTGATTTTCATAATAGCAGTATTCAGTTTCCTCGATCCATCATTTTGACTATCTACTAGTGAGAATTGTGTAATTCATTGTGTAATTCAACATAGTTATTGGTTGTTCAATTTGGCATGTTGATTTAATGTATTTGCATGATAAGTGGTTGAAAAGAGTATGATTCAGATCTGAGATAATAGAAATCAGAATTCAGTCCTAGGGTTTGTGCAGAGAAGAAAGAGGAATATTCAGAAATTTAAGGGCAGAAAATATAATCAGAACCTAGGGTTTTCATTGTAAAATTTACAAGATTCAGAAACTTGATTCTAGAACCTAGCAAAGGATATTTCAGTCCTATCAGAGCTCATTTAAAAATCAAAATTTTAGCATTTATCCTAAGTGGGATATTTCAGACAAGTGCAAGACTATTGTACAGCTACCATTGGATATGTATTTTATATTGGATGTTGTACTTGTACTCTCATAGATCATTGATCTTTTTGTAATTCATGAGTAGTTATAACCATGTTGACTTATTGTATATGTATTCATTCAGGTTGCACTTAGTATATGATGTCCATGTATTGCTTAATATGTATTAAGTAAGACAGTTTTGGGATTACATTTTGGGGGTTATTGCATGCTACATGTCTTCTATAGATTGCACACACCTTCCTCCCAAAAATACAATCATTTTGCCTTACAATCATTTTGCCTCAAAGCTCCTAAAAGTTGGTTTGTAATCCATGTACTTTCATAGCAAAGATGAGTGTCCTCACATTAGAAGGGTGTAAGTTTATGACATTTTTACTATATTGCATGATTGTAATGTCCCCTTTTTGAGCAAGGTTGGAAAAACAAATGTTGTTGAGGCTTGGAGAATGGAATGTTGAATTTTATGGCTTCAACTAATTTTGCAAGCTAAAACAAAGTAATATTTTGGCTATTGGTATTTTTAGGTTGAAAGCCTTCCCTATGTGAGCAGCACATGATGAATTATATAGATGAAGGGTCTAGATTAAAAGGACTACTATGAAATCAATCTTGTCCATTGATTGTTTTTCAAAATGTCATAAATGATAAAAAGCAAAAAAGTTCCCTTTACCTTTATCACTTTGACAATTGATAAATTGTTAATTTTTTATTTTATTTTTCTAATATAGTTCCGATTTCTTTGATTGTGCATCCCATCATTCATTGCATTTGGCGTATTTGAGTCGTTGCGATGAGAAACTGGCGAGTCAAACAAAAAGAAAATGAATATAATAACAAAAGTTATTCATATTATGATTAGGTGGGGATGTTCTTTACAGACTTGTTTAGTGGTTTGTTTAAAAGCCTTGGAATTCGCAATTTACACGTGGCGGGTTTCAGAGAGGAGGTAAATGAGAAGATAAGAATAACGTCGTTGACGCGGCAATTGAAAAAAAATAATCAAAGTAAAAAACACCTACATTCTTTTAAATGCTAAAAAGGTTGTAAGTTGCTTTGCTTGTCAGCGACCTTTGATATAAGAGAGCCCGCTCCACAATTCCGGTGCTCTCACCATTCTACCGCCTCGATAAATTTTCCCTGTTCCGTGGAAGTATATCAATTGCAACTATGGGTCTAAAAGTTTAAAAGAACACGTATAAAGCAAATGTTCCCACATGGACAAACCAAAGGAGGCATGACATTATTAAATAGACTAATATAGTTGTATAGTCGACGGACACACCAAAAGAACAAAGCAAAGCTAAACGTGTAGTAATAAGTGTTGTAATTATTCAAATGGTATTAGATATGTAGTTTATGTTAAATGGGGAATTACGAATGGTAATAAGAAGTAATAATTAATGTATAATTATTATTATTATTCAAATTAAAAACACTTCTTATTAATAACTGTAGTATTATTGCAATGAGTTTTTTCTTATCCAGTGATTACCAATCAAAACAAAGTATTATTTTTCATGTTGAACAAATTTTAATTTTTACTAGGTTTACATGAGAAATTTTTTGGGAAATATTATTTTGAGTAAAACAAACACACTAAAATCTAGTAAAAAAAATCGCAGGAATTTAGTTATTAAACAAATAATATTTTTTCTTTAAATCTATGCAAATATTATAACAAAATTGTAATATTTATATTAATATAATATTCATATTAATGTAATTATTTAATTTTGATTCATTATATATATATATATATATATATATATATATATATATATATATATATATATATATATTTGATATTTTAAATATTAATGAAATAATATAATTAATTATATATCAATAATAAAATGTATATTAAATTATTGATTATACAAATTAGTAGAATTATCATGTGATAGATATTATAAAAGTTCATATATCAAATACATACTTATAAAACTGATTATGAACCATCTAAGTATGTATTTAATAGAAAAATATAGTTTTGCCTTATGTGCATAATATTAGATATAAGTTGTAGAACATAAATCTATTGTACCCTCACATAATTATTTTTAAAATAATTATATGATTAAATATGCATTTGTTTCTGTGACGGATTATATAAAAATCAATAAGAGATTCAATTAATTTACTACATATATACAATATAAATAAGTTACTTAAAAGGTGATCTATAATTTTCAAAATTATATTTTTTAAATGATCTATAGGGATAAGTGATCTCCCATATGGAGTGAATGATAACTTAAAAAATATAGATATTTACCTAGTAAGGAATTGACATGATAATAATTTTACCCAACTATGTTTGTTCATCTCAATATGTAATGTAAAAATAAATTTACTAATATAAGTGAAAGAAAAAAATAGTTAATGTGATGAAATTTCAATAAGAATTGATAAAATAATTTAGTGGATTAAATAACTTATAAATTAATAGATAATAAAAAATATCTAACAAATTCTATAATTTCTTCAGAAAGTTTTCAGCCTGCCCATTGAACCTATGGGTCCAATTGCTAGTTATATTATTTTTAAGATAGCCAAAAATAATAAAATAATTAGCCAAGTATTGGAGCGGCCAAATTGGAGAAACAAAAAATGACTTAAAGATGGAAAATGGAAAAGTTGCAAGGTGAAAATAAAGTATAATATTTTATTTTTAAATATGTGATGTCCCGATATTAAGGCATTGTTTAAATTAAAGATTTAAACATCATGGTAAAGACAGAGAAGTTGCTTTCGTCAAATATGGTGTTTGTCGTCGTCAATTTGGATAATAATCGTGTATATAATAATATTTAATAAACATATATAATTAATATATAATAATATTAAATAATATTATTTTATAAATATTTTTATATAGTTAAAATATAATATGTTTACTATATTTATAAATAATAAGTATAAATACAAATATAATTCAAATATTATTATAATTATAATAATTATAATATAATATATTAATAAATATATATTTATATAATATGTTATATGTAAATATATTATAACCTATTGGTATAAGACAAAAGTGCCTTATCCAAGTGATTAACTTCATTGGTAAAATGCATTCCATACTATAATATGCAGCGATCATTATAAATGCAATGAATATTAACATCAACAATGTTAAAGCAATTCACCAAAGGCAACGATATTGCAAACAAGTATTAAGACAGCAACTATTGAGGCAGCAAGCAGCGCTTAAACTAAAATGAGCACTCAGCATACATATGATTAATATTAGATTTTAAAGGCAGCGATTTAAATAATATGTGCAACGATTTACATTAAGATTATTTATGAAGGGACGCCTTCCTTTGTAGAATCACCTCTCTTCAATAGAGGCATCAAGATATAAAATAGAAGGGTGAGTTGGACATAAAGGGAAAGGAGAAAGGAGATCTGATTCACATACATATTTAAAAGAGCATATATTTCTGATTTGAGGAATTATACTTGAGGCAGATCTGAAATATAATATATAGCAATATATTGAGCAACAGTGCCTATTAAATGATTTATTGATACTACTGTGATTTACATGAATAGAACTCACCAATCATAGAGGGATGATGAGTAGACAATGTGGAGGCAACCCTACCATGCCCCTCCTAAGGGCCTATTTGGAGGAAAGTCTGATCAACACCCCTACCATACCTACCTGAAGGGACCTGTTGATGATGTTTTTGTGCCAACAATAACAATAGAATAAAACACCGAGTATCCTATTCTCTCTTGAATAAAGTCTCTCAAAGGCTAAGCTATGTGATCCAGTGAGATAACTTCAAGCTTCCTTATTCTTGATTGCAGTGGATAGACTCAGTGATTTGATGTGATCTTGTTGGTAATTCAATAGCTATAGCGGGAGGAATCTGTTTTCATCTCACGTATATTCTATCCCCCAGCACTCTCTATATAGAGGGGAGGGGGGAGGGGAGTTGCCATTATATAGATATGGCGGCATATCAATTCGTAGAGAGGGGCTAGGCAGCAGCACCTATTTCCGGATCAATCCATCCGAAGCCCTATATATGGGTATGGGTATGGGTATGGGTATGGGTGGGTCCACGGCATCACTATTCGATCCGGCTCAGAGGAAGGTGGTCCGCTAGGGGTGGGTGGGAGGATATAGTTGGTGGCTGAACCGGGGAAGCGGGCAATACAAACCCCCTATATCTGTGTGCGAGAATCGATGCATCACTCCGGATATCGGGTATTAGTTTGTGATGCTCCAGATAGATCTATAGGGCAGTCATATCACGTATACAATACGACTACGACGGATTCGAATAGATGGATGATGAATAGATGGCCAACGAAGATCCCACCTTCACAATAATATACAACTTAGATTCTTGGGGGCCCCCATCCACCCCAATTTCTATCCTCCCATGTTACGTATAGAATCTAGTTAGGTAGATTAGCAGGTTGCCCCTACGATCGCGAACTACAATTCCCACCAACTATAGCCACCCGCCCACCCCGGGTGGGAACTATAGGGTTAGACTAGATTATAGATTCTATACGTAACACTCCTATAGGTGAGGTGCTGCAGACTTGCTCCTATTGAGCGAATCAGCAGCACTTTTGTGCTGATACATTCCTGCTGATAAGCAGCACCTTTATGCTTCTCAGCAGCACATTCCTGCTGATAAGCAGCACCTTTGTGCTGATAAAGGGAGGTAGGGTAACTATGGGGTGGGTGGGTGGGTGGATTATAGGGCACTTCGGCATCCCACCCAACCCCGGCTATAGATTGCCCCACAGGCGTATAGAATCTCGAGCTCCGAGGAACTCAAACTAGAATTCTAGTTGGGGCAATTCTAGTTGCTAAATCAAGCCACTATTCTCCTTGGGGCTACCTTCTGTCTTCAAGATCTTGAAACATTAGCTAGCTGAATCCTTCTGCAACTCTTATGGATTCCAACAGTTAATTCAATATGCTTTTGGGCATATTCCTAAATTGTATCATATGTGTAATGTCTTCAAATGTGATTTCTTTGGACTTGAATGTTTGGGAATGTATCCTTGTTGATCTTGCCTTGTGTCTTTTGTAAGTCGGATGTGTATGATACATGTTGCCCATTTGTCTAACTTAGTGGTACTTCTTCTCTTGGCAGGATGCACGTTGATCTTCTGTGATGCTTCTTCGTAGAGAGTAGTGTAGATGATGGTGTTTCCTTCATGACTTGGAGTAGGAGATTCCTCTCTCAAAAACGTGAAAATGGAAGAACTTGAAGCTTGAATGGATGGATGTCTTCAATGATGCAAATAATGAAGTGTTCCGGCATGATGATCTTGAAGTGGTCTCCTCTACAATGACAACCTCTTGACTTCACTCCTTGGATGAAAGTGACTCCAAGCGCCTTTCTCTAATGTCATCTCAACTCCTACAACACAAAGAAAACAATTTATTAAACTCTTAATTAACATTCAATTTCATAACATATAGAAGTCATTCTATGCATTTTCTAAGCTAGGCGCACATTTAGGTGTGCAGAGAGGCAAAAGTGCGCCTTGCTCAACTGGCTTTATACTTATCATTTTTGTGATCTCAACAATTGAAGATGGCTTAGAGTGATCCTCCCTCTCAAGGTGCTCACTTATTGACATGAATTCAAGTGATTTTCCTTAAGGCGCAATTCTAGGCTTGCATGGGTGGAAAAGTGCGCCTCACATGACTTAGTGTATTTTCATGATTCCAAACTCATATTGATGGTTAAAATGTTCAACTTTGACAAAGTGAAGTCTTTCATCCTTGATTCCTGCCTTCACAACTTGAGGAGCATATTTGAGTTACTAGAGACAGGAAAATGCGCCTTCATCATCTCGGCTTGCTTTTTGACACTTTAATGATCTCAATTACTTGTTTAAATGCTCAGGTGACCTTTTCATTACTAGGCGCCAAGATTGGTTTCCAGAGGTGGGAAAGTGCGCCTCATCTTGGAGATAGTATTTATGCTAGAAATTGCTTTCAAACAAATGCATTGATGTTTAGAGGCTTCTTGCTTCAAGGTAATGTCAAATTTCATGATTCCAAGCCTTCTTTTACAAGGTGCACATTTGAGGTTGTAAGAGTGGGTAGGTGCGCCTAGCTCACTTACTGTAATTTGCAGCTTCAAAGGCATGCTTTCAACTTCCAAGAGGCTCCCTATCACTAGGCGCAGTTTGATGATCCTCCAGGTGTAAAAGTGCGCCCAACATACTTAGCTTGTTTTCGGCACTCTAATGGTTCTCCTAAGTGCATAAGTGTATAGAAGGCTTCCTACCTCAAGGTGATATCAAATTTCAAGTTCCAAGCCTCCTTTTGCTTAAGCGCACTTTGGTGGCTGTCCAGATGTGAAATTGCGCCTAGGATATTGATGAGTGTTCACTTCAATTTCTATCAATTCAAAACATTGCACAAACTCAAGGAAAAGTCTCAAACACTTAGATATCCTCAAAACTCATGAAATCAACCATCTTCTTACTTAGGCACACTTTTAGGGTTAGACAAGTGGAAATTGGCGTCTAGAGCCATTAGGTCATTTCCTTGTAATATTTTCAATGTTTAAAGCATTTTGAGGATCAAATCATCAATTTCTATCAAGGCGCCAAGATTTCACATTGAATTAAGCTTGTTTTGATGAAGGTGCACTTTTCTCACTGTCTGACTCCTGAATTGCGCCTTGGTTTGAACTTGTCATTCGTCGAGATGTTGAAGGTGAAGATCATTGGGTGGAAGTATATTTAAAAAATATATTTAAGTATATGCTCATTCTTTAAATATTTTTGAAATATACTTCCAGGATGTTTGAGATAGGTCCCGGATCCATAGGATTTAACATGCAAATTCTAGATTTTTGAGGATCCACCAGATTTCAGACTTAGTCAATTTTCAGGATCTCAAAACATCAGACTTCAGGGTATCAGACTTAGTCAATTTCAGTTTCTCAGGGATTGACTTCAGTGTTCTCAATTACACCTTGTTTGACGGATGACCTTCCTAATTTCTCGTTTGCAAGGAGATTAACTCACTTGACTCACTTCTGGTGAGGCTCACTTTCTCGATGAGAATCCTCAATTGATCATAATACCCCCAAAAAAATTTCCTACGTTTGAGGTCTGTCGCCTGAAGGGTCAATGGTCTGAGTTCAAGGATGAATCTGCTTGGTTGAGGACTGTCACTGTTGCATTACTATTGTTGTTCATACTGAAAAACCATGATCGGGCATGTATATACCCAGTGTCCTAGGTTGCATCCCTCTATTTCTTGTACATAGCTAGGTTAGAGTAAGGTTTTCATTTCATGTTGCGTCTTAGAGTAGATTTTCTCCCTTGATGTCATTTGACTCAAGTGTTGGTTGGTCCTTAGCTTAGTTTTGCTTTCGCGTTGATTGCTTGTTGTTGGCTTTTCCTTAGCTTAGTGGTTTGTCTTGCTTTCGTAGATTAGTTGTTCGTTGTCCTTAGTTGTTCTTGTTTGTTTTCTGTAGGTGTTAGTTGTTTTTAGTTCGTTTTGTCAGGTTTCCTATTTGTAAGAAGGTGATGTTATCTTACACACTAGTTTCAATTCGTGATAACATGTTAGTTCATTTCTTAGACATCCATGAGTCCAAAGACATTTTTCTTTCAATTTATCAGCTTGTTAGATTTGGTACTTGACTTGGAAGTTAATCATATATTGTGTCTTGACAATGCTATCTTTTGGTTATAATGTTTTAAAATGCTAAATCTAAATCTTATGAATTCTTATGTCTTCTTTTGAGAAACATGGGTCATGACTGATGGATTTCCCGTGGATTCCATCGCTAATGTCAAATAGCAAGACTGCTTGCTCCTGGGGGATAAGTCAGTTGTTCAGTATTACTTGAAGTATTTTGAGATCTTATACCTTACACACTTAAAAAATCCTGAAGTACCTAAAGGAATCTCTGTAAACTTACATTAAGTGAAAAATCTAAAGGTCCACCTTTGCCGCCATCGCATGTCCACACCCGCTAGCTGAGTTATCAACGTAACTCGTGCCCAAAAAGCATGTGTTGCAGGGGTAACGGTACTACATTGTACTCTATCACATTTAAGCTTAATGGAATATCAAGAATGAAACAAAGAAATGCAAAAATCACAAATCACACACTATAACTCAGTCAGATGGACAATCGAGTAATCTCTACTGGGGCTATGGACGCCTGACCGACAGTGGGGCTCTGCTTGAGTGGAATTGCGAGACAAACCCGTCGGGGCTATAGACGCTCGCTGGCAGCGGGGCAATGTCCAGGTAGTTCATGAGGTGTGTACTAATCACATAGCTTAATGTAAAGGAGCTTAGATGATCTTAGTTGCTATGGGATGGAAATGAACGCATACACACACACTTGGATCCTTGGAATATGGATGGTCGTGCTGGTAGTTGGTTTTGATTCAGTGATCGTGTAGTTTTGTTTATTTGGTCTAGTGTGTGGGTGTACATGGAGATTTTGAAACTTGACTTTTGTTTATCGTTGGAATATTTAAGAAGCTGTTTTAATTGAAACCTATCTTTAATCACACATCAGGAGATGTAGTGTCTTGATCCAATCTATGATTCTTTTCCTTTTTGAGTTCATTGTCTAGTTGGTTGATGAGTAGAGGAGTGTCTGAAGGTTTTGGTGTCTGGATTGAGTCTTTGTCTCTGAAATGTTCAGGAACATTTTGTGATGTTCCTATCTTAGATTTGCACCACAATTGCAAAACAATAATTAAGCACCACAAAATTTCACAACGTAGTAGATACACATATACTGAAATATACTAAGATAAATGTATAATAATCTTCAATGAGATGAATACAATGCTGATATCAAACAATTAGGCAAGTACACTCATATGTTTGAAGCCCTAGTGCTGATACAAATCTAGATTCTACTCAATATGGGGGAGATGTGATGTCTTCAAGGTCTTCTATGCGCTCTCCATGGTGTCACTATTCTCAAGGATGGATTCGCTGCTCTCCTAGACCAATTCGCTGCCCTCTAGACAAGTTCGCCCTCCTCCCAAATAGGTTCGCTTGCCTCCTTTGATGCTTCCAAGGTGATTCACTACCTTCCAAGGTAAGTCGCTGCTCTCTAGGGAATATTCGCTGCCTTTATCCTTGCTGCTACAACTTGATTTCAGGTCTGAAACACTTCTTCTCCAGCAGATCTGCAATAATGCTTGAAGTTAGATGAATGGGGACATCACCATTCATTGCCAAGGGGTCATCTCCTTGACTATGGACATTAGAACTGAAATTCTAAGCCAATGGATAGGAAAGATACCAAGAACATTCATCGATGAGTGATGCAAATGGCAGCTCCTTGCTCTCCTTTTATACTTCCTCTTGTTCTAGACTCTTCTCCGTCTCAATGCATGCTAGAAGGTTCCTTAAGGAGGTCGGCCTCATTATCTTCTTTGCACATTGTTTGTTATTTTATTTACCTTGAAATAGGCGCCCAGGATATTTTCTAGTGTTCTCATATGAAGTCGGCCACAAAGACAAGATGAGAGTTTGCAAAGGGTGGCGGTTAAGGCATTAAGCAAGTCAGTCATGGTAGGATGTGTCTCAAACCTAGAAAATGCATGAAAATGAACCCAAGTCGGCCCAAACTCTCCACCTTAGTGAGGATATGTGTTTAGGCAATGAAAACATAAGGCAATGAGCCAGAATTAGCATCATGTCGGCCCCAGAGTGAAATGCAAAGCCTGTAGAGCTAGATAGTGAAAAAGTTAACACCAATATCATTCCCTTAACAATGTGTTAGCCTACGGGAATGGAAGATAGGCTAACCCTAAAATCTCCTGATAGCTTACTCCAGAAATGGGGACATGACACATTTATTCGGGTTGATGCTAGATGTTGTGACCAAATCACACATCGCCCCATGGCAAATGGGGACCCCCTTTTTTTGGAGCTCCAGTGCTTTGCATTGAGTTTTGGATGATGTCTTAGATTGAGTCTATAGCTTTGTGGTGAATACCATAGTCCCTTGATGTCCTGTTGTATGTTCTGAGATCCTGAAAAATGACTAAGTCTGATATCCTGAAAATCCTGAAAAATTGGTTAAGTCTGAAATCTGGTGGATCCCTCAAAATCTAGAATCTACATGTTAAATCGGGTGGATCCGAGACCTATCTCAAACATCCTGAAAGGTATATTGAAAAATATTTAAAGTATAAGAAATTCTTAAATATATTTTTCAATATACCTAACCCCGGGGACTTCCATTTCCTAGGCGCGAATTTGCTCTAGAAAGTTAGGCACGCTTTCCCACCTCTGCAAACCCAAATCAACGCCTAAGGTAGAAACTCAGATGTGCGCCTAGAGGAGAACAAACTTTGAACCATTTCAAACTATTGCGCCTTGATTGAAATTGATGTCGAAAGGGCTTAAATATTGAAAATTTGACGAGGAAATGCTCTTAAAGCTTAGGCGCCTATTCATGTTCAAATGATCACAAAAGTGCGCCCAGAATTAAATCAAGTTCCTTCAAGTAAATCTAGGCGCTCATCTTCATCTGTAAATTATCAACTTGTGCTTTGAAGGATAGGTGTTGGAGATTATTACCCAAAGTAGCGCCTTAGTAGAAATCATTCAAGACTTGAAGTATATACTCCATATGTGTTAGGCGCATTTTGTTATCAAAATAACCACATTTTGGCGCCTAGAGAGAAATCAGGTCTAAATCAGCAAACATTGAGGTTATTGGAGTTAAACAAGTTTGTAAGAGCCCATACAAGTCATGAAGATCATGCAAGTTGGAAGTAAAGCGCAATTCCTTGCCTTGAGCATCATCAAACGGCGCCTTAGAGCCTTGTCATCACCTCATCTCATTCTAGGCGCCATTCCTTGTGGTTTTTGTCATCATAAGCGCCTAGGAAGGAGAAATGGGTTTGGGCGCCTAACATCAAAAGACATTTTATCAAGCAATTTGGAGGAGTCAGTTTGAACCTTAACAAGTATTTGAACACATGAAAATGAAGATAGTAACCCATCAAATATAGGCGCGTTTTCTTGTTGCTCTCACCCAATTTCAACGCCTATTCCCTCCAATCCAAATCAGCGCCTTGATAAATAGCCTCCAATTATACATTATGGAAGTGACGCTCAAGTTAAAGAACAAGTCTCTTAAGCATTTCGGTATGAGATTGAAGTTAGTGAAGATTAAAACAGCAAGTTAAGGAGTTAAGGCGCAGTTTTCAGTCCATTTTACTTCAAATCAGTGCCTAAGTTTAAGAGAAGCCCAATCCAATCCTAGGCGCTAATATAGACTTGTTTAACCCTCAACTAGTGCCTAACCTTGTGAAGGCAAGAATCAAGGATAAAAGACCTCACCTTGTTAAAGTGGAAAGTTGTAATCATCAGTATGAGTTTGAAATGTCAAAGAATAAGCCAAGTCAAAGTGAGGCGCACTTTTCCACTCCTATCACCTAGATTGGCGCCTCAAAGAAATCTCACAAATCTACATCATTGAATAGGCGCCTTGAAGGAAATAATCATTTTAAGTCACCTTCAATTGTTTAAAGCATAAAATGACAAGTATAAAGCTCAATAAGACTTAGGTGCAATTTTACACTCAAAACATCACAAGTGTGCGCCTAGACAAAAGAGGCATAAAATCATAGAATTTGATACCATTTTAGCACCTATAAGTGTTTGAAGTCACCAAATTTAGCCTAAGTGATAGGTATTTGAAGTCATGAAATGCCAATCAAAGAGCTTATATGTGTTAGGCGCACCTTACTACTAGTAGCAACTTAAAATTGCGCCTAGATGTGAGTATCATTATGTTAAAGGGTCAATAAACAAGCTAATAAGACTTAGGCGCACCTTGCTACTCTTTGCAACCTCAATGAGCGCCTAGGAGGAAAGGAGCTTAAATCTACATCATTGAGTAAGCGCTTGAAAGAGAAAATCATTATAAGTCATTCCTAGTCAATTGAAATCATAGAAATGTCAAATGCAAGGTTAATTTGATCTAGGCGCATTTTTGCTTCCCAATAGACATTGATGAGCGCCTAGACCTTGAAAGGTTATTGAATGCCTAAACATGCTTCTTATGTTATGAAATAAAATGTATATCAAAGGATTGATGTTGTTTCTTTGCTTGTTTTGCAGGAACATGGAGCGTGGACTGAGCTAAGGAGTCATTCAAGGAGCTAAGCACTCAGAGTCACCTTCGTGCGAGGAGTGAAGTAAAGACATCATGTAGCTACTCCAAAGGAACACTTCATCATCATCACTTCAAGTATACTTCACCATCTACATCGTCGAAGACATTCATCCACCCTACTTCAAGTTCTTTCAAGCTTCAATACTTTCATCTTCAAGAAATCTACTACTTCGAGTCAGGAAGTATCATCATCATCTCTTACTACTCTCCATAAAGAAGCATCAAAGTTAATCAACATGTACCCTATAAGAGAAGAAAGTACACAGAGTTATGTAGATGAGCAACATGCATCATACACATCCTATTTACAATGAATAAGGCAAAGTCAACAAAGATACATCCCAAGCATTCAAGTTCAAAGCAATCACATTCGAAGACATCACACAAGATGATGCAATTTGGGAATATGCTGAGGTGGCACCTACGTGGCATATACATATTATTCATTCAATCACAGTTTGCCACATCGCCTGACTACATTCAATGTATCATTCAACAAGAAAGAAGCCAAAGAGGACGTCCATGTGGAAGATGCTTTGAAGATTCCATTTTATCCTTATCTTCTTAGAAAACGTGCCTTCATTGCCTCTCTTATGTACTAAAAATAGCAAGTTGTTGTAACTACCCGCTAAGATGACATGATCTGGGCCCTTGGCTACCTAAATTGATCCAGGCCATTCATTGTAATTTCGGACTTCTATATAAAGGCCTTGTTGCCTCATTTGTAAAGGAATTAGTTAGTAGGCAAGTAGAGTAGAAAAGACTCTCGAAATTCTTTGAGAGTACTTGAAGTTGTAAATATTTCTCAAGATTAATGCAAAAACATTGAAGCATACTTGTTGTTAAGTGTTATCTTGTGGAATGACATGGTTTCTTGTATCTTGATGAAATGGAGAGGTGTTTCTAAGTAGATTAGAAATAGATTAGTAGGTCTTTGATGTAATGCATGTATTGTATTGAATATTTGACCAACTCCTAGCTCATTCTTTTAACATTCATCGTTGGTGAAGTGTTGTGTAAAGCTAGTCTAAGCTTCATTTGCTTAAGTTCGATTGTGGATGCTTGTTTGAGCTGCACCGTTTGATGGGTGCTTATATGAGCTTTCATGATTTGAAAACCATTCGCTATCCTTAGGAGATTGCACATACTCCACGTAGTTGTAGGCATCCTTGGCGAAGTGGAGTTAGGTTAATTAAGGAGTTTGTCTATTCATACATCATCATTGCTTCATTGACCTTAGATTAGTTCCTTTAACCCCTTATCTTTTGCCTTTTCTTTATTATTGGTACATCATCCACACTAAAAGGAGAAACAAGCTAAATGAAGTAAGAAGAAGTCTGCATAAGTCCCTTTGTGATTATCAGCAAGATCACATGTAGTCACTGAGTTTATCCAATGCAAATCATGAATAAAGAACCTTGAAGTTGTCTCACTGGATCACGTAGCTTAGCCTTTGAAAGACTTTACTCAAGACAGAGTGGGATACTTAGTGTTTTACTCTATTGTTGACTTGTCTAAAAACAATCATCAACAGGTATACCTTGTGATTTACGTGTATTTGAGTGTATTCAAGTGTATACCTTGTGAATCATGAGTATTCGAGTATATTCAAGGGTATACCTTGTGATTTATGTGTATTTGAGTGTATACCTTGTGAATCATGTGTATTTGAGTGTATACTTTATCACTTTGTATTCAAATGTATACTTTATGACTACGTAATCGAATGTATACTCTATGACTTTGTATTTGTATTCGACTTTGTATTCGAGTGCATACTTCATGACAATGTATCCGAGTGTATACTCCATGACTTTGTGTATTCAATTGTATAATTTATGACTTCGTGCATTCGAGTGTATACTCCATGACTTGTATGTTCAAGTGTATACTATGTATGAGTGTTCAAATGCATACTCCATGACTTATGTATGTTCAAGTGCACACTTCATGACTTACTTGTATTCATGTGTATACTTCATATTCGTGTATTATGTGTGTATACTTTGCGTGTTGCCTTATGTATTACGTGTGTATACTTTGTGAAATATGCTTTATGTGTTACATGCGTGTATTGCATATTACGTATGTATACTTTGTATGCTTCATGCTTTGGGTATCAAGTGTATGCTATATGCTTCATGTATTATGTGTGTATGCTTGTGTATTACATACTATGCTCATGCCTCCTACTTCGTATACTTTTGTATTATGTGTATGTTCCATACTCCATGTATTAAGTGTATAAACTTGTGTATGCTTCATGTATTACGTGTATTTATGCTTTGTTTTTACGTGTATACTTTGTGTATCACGTGTACTTATGTGTATGATTCATGCCTCGCATATATTTAGGGGTATACTTTATGTCTCACGTATCATGTATGAATCATGTATTACATATATCTATGTGTGTGCTTCAAGTCTAATAACAAGTTTAAACGAGAGAAACTTGTCTCGAACATCACTAGTTACCAATTCTTGTTGTTGAGAGATATTGGGAAATACAAATACACAAACAAAATGGAACAACAAATTACCTCATACTTTGGAGAATGCTAACATTGACAATTGGATTGAGACAAGAATACTAACAACAATTCTCGAAGAGATCGATTTAGGATCCTGATGGTTTTAGAAGTATTCTAAATTATGATTGCTTGAGGACAAGCAATCTTGGGCAAGGTGGACTGTGATGTCCCGATATAAAGGCATTGTTTATATTAAAGATTTAAACATCATGGTAAAGACAGAGAAGTCGCTTTCGTCAAATATGGTGTTTGTCATCGCCAATTTGGATAATAATCGTGTATATAATAATAATATTTAATAAACATATGTAATTAATATATAATAATATTATTATATATTAATTATATATGTTTATTAAATATTGTTTTCCATGGACATCGCCGCCCAAAGAGAGAAATAAAAAATAAAGAAAAAGAAAATTATAAAATATTATTCTCTCCTAGCCGCCGCCCTTGGAGGAAAAAGGAAAATAAACTAAATAAAAATAAATAAATAATATTTTATTATGGTGGTGGACTTGAAAAATAATAATATTTGGGCACCCAACTTGAGGAGGATAAAAGGACATCAATTGATATCATTTTCATATCATTGATCATTTGGATTTTGCATTTTAGAGAGATTCTCTTGGTTGTAACAAAGTTACAGTGGTATCTAAAGACGAAAACCCTTGGATAGAAGTGATTTGGACGAAAACTCAATTCACTATGGGAGATGGATTCACCTAGAATCCATTATTGAGCTTATTTGCAGGTTAATTGATGGATTCAAGCTTCAATCAGCTACGGGGTTTGAAGGTTGGAATTCAGATTTGAAGGTGTTTGTGATGCTATTTCATTGTTAGATTGATATATGAGGGTTTAGCATTGAAGCGCTTGGCTTTGGAGGACATATTTGTGCTTGGCATCATCATTTAGCAAGCTGGAATTGTGTTTCAGACCTCTACAGGTTCATATCAGTTGCAGATCTGATGATATAAGGGCATATTTTGATGACATTTGGTGGTATTTTACACATTGGGCATAATCGCTTCACTCAAAGGCCTAACGGCTACACTTTGGAGGCAACTTTGACACATTATAGCTAGGGTTTTGACATCTGATTTTATATCAGCGGCTACAAATCAGAAATCAGACTTCATTTGGCTTGGATTATCATTGGCATTCATCATCAACTAGTTGGCGTATGTGGTGACGTCATTGGATATCCATTTGTACATGTTTTGGGTCATTTTTGGACTCTATTTGGACTCATATACTAGTCTGATTTTTATATCAGACCTTTGTTTTCATAATCAGCCAACTATCATTCAATAAAGAAGCCAAATTCTCCATCCGGGTATGTGCACTTATGTTTTGTGTTGATATTTGGTTGTACTAGTGAGCTGGTTATTTCATTTTCAGTCATCATTTGGTGTTATTTTGTTGTCATATTGCAACCTTTCCATCTACACAACATTTCTATCATATTAGTGAAAGCAAAACTTGAAAACCCTAAGCAAAACTCAAGAAAAACAAATCAGAAAATTCAGTTCCGCAGGGTTATTTTCAAGGAAGATTTAGACAGGGTTCTTACAATGATTGAGGGTTTAGAGCTACATGTTATTGTCTCAAACATATATACTTGCACCAGAGCTTTTCTGTTGTATATCTCATTTAGTATATGAGGGATTGGGAGGTCTTATTTCATTGTTTTATTTGATATATTGAAAAATACAAAAGAATTAGTTAGATCCGGCTTATTATTTGCATGCCTTGATGGTACTAGTTATTGCAAGTATAGTAGACATTTTTGTTGTTGGTAGAACCTACACCCATCTACCCTTTTTGGTAATAGTAGTGCAACTGCCTAACAACAGTGGCTCATCACAGTTAACCTCCAGAACTCATACAATGACCCCACTATCAGAACCCACAAGAAAATTTCGTCCATTCACTATATATACTATTCAAATTTTGGAACCCTCTATTTCAACCTTATAACCAATTCAAGAGTACGATGATCAAAGATCCTTGTATGTATTTTGATTGTAGAACCTTCAATCATTGTGATCAATAACTACCTATGCACTATGGCCATGATCTCTTTATGCAGTGATGTCTTCATGCAGCAAGAATTTGCAGAAAACTACAAAACAAAAAAAATTGATAAATATTTATATTAAAATAAATAAAAGTTATTGAAATTATTTGTCTTTTCTGACCTCACCTAGTTGGGTCATTATGGGGGTATTACATATACAAACTTTGTTATTTTGATAGATATTATGTTGCACATTTATGCACCAACATTAATTACAAGTATAATACTTTGTGTGACTCTTAACATAGTAGCATATCACGGAATATATCGCGATATACCAGATCTCACCTAGCCGATCGCTTTTTTGCTGAAAAAGGGTGCCATTTCCTAGAAAATCGTAGTGACTGTTGTTTTCCCGCATTTGACCTATTTCTTCAAATAGTTCAACCATTGGATTCTCGCACAATGGCAAATTTTCTGCATTTTCCGTTTTTACCCATGTTTTGGAAATTACATTCGACTATTTCATGCCGATTTCAGCAGATTTCATTTGATTATTTGAACATACGTTGGTTCCCTAGGCAACAAGTTTGATATTCGTGGAGATTTGAACGCGAGTTTGAAAACATTGGGTATCGTTGATGCATCGCCTAATTCATTCGAGGGCATTCCTAGAGGTATTCTAATGTTTTATAGATTCTTATTTATTTTATTTATTTTAAATTTTAATCATTTTTTAAAATTTTATAACAGTTAGTTTTTTTTAATTAATAATAATAAATTAACCATATGCTTTCTATTGGCTAATCTTTCGAAGGCTGCAGAGAAGGAGCTCTCTTTGCTACAGGATAATGAATCTATTCTGTCAAAGGTGGCACCTCAAGACATTAACAAGGCCTACCAATCTTTCAACATGAGACTGGAAGAATTGCATAACAGATTCAGAGATCTCCACCTCACAGTGTCCGGGACTGTTGATAGGTCACAGGGCTCAAATATCCCTCATGATACTCTCATATATTCTGAGAGTCAGGTGGTATATGTTGATAGAGATGGTGTTGGTCACTCAGATATTGAACCAGATATTGATACTTCAGATATTGATATTTCAGATGCTGAACCAGTGTTGGATTATGCTCCTTCAGAAGCCTCAGAGGAAATGCAAAATGCTGACTAGATAGTAAATTAATAATTTTGGAGCAGTACTATGATACTTTAATCAATACGGTGTATATGAAGTTTTATACTCATGTTGTAGAACCTGGCAATTTTTTGTATAAAGTTGTATAATCTGAGTCCTGTTATGGTGGCCCGCTTGGCCACGATCTAGGTGCCTATACAACTTCGATTTTTTTGGTAATACAAATGAACTATCTTTAATCCAAAAAAAAAACCTGAAATTTTTCTTAGGGTTTACAATTGAGTTTTTTAAAATAATAATTAAAAAATTAAGATATGTCTTTATATTAATTTTAATAATAAATAAAATTGAGAAGTTTATTGTTTATTAAGATAATAAATAAATAATAAAACTTTAAGTTATATTTTAATATTGCATTCAATTCAAGGCACAATCGAAGTGAAGTGCAATTTTCGCAGTGTTTGCACAAGAGGGATGGGATTTCTCATTTTAATGGCATTTGGCAAAGGAGTTCGAGCATGATGTGGAAGGTTGCCCTAAATGCCCTCTAGATTCACCTATCAAATGAAGCAAGCTTTTGAAGTCCTCTCAAAAAACAAGTGCCATGTAGTAGCATAATACTTGCCTTTGAAATATTGTAACAATAGGCATTGTTTTGCTTTGTAATGTTGTATAGTTAGAATGAGAATTGTAATTCTCTAATAATTTAACTTTTCATTAATATAATGTATTATGTCAATTAGTATGTGTAGGTATGAAAAAGGCGCACAAGCCTACATGGTGATCCAAGGATGAGCTACAGGCCTAATCACGTACATGTAAGCATGACTATATACATATCTCTCAACAATATCCTCTAGGTGACATGTCTTTGTTTATTTTTCAGGGTCTTGCACGCCTTCTAGCTTGCTTTTTGACCAATGTTCGACGAATCTTTCCTATCACTTTCTAGCCCCAATAACCTCACTAATCCACTTCACAAGAGGGGAAATTGTAATGCCCCCACCTAAAAAGTCAGCAAGGCATTCAAAACTATATTAAATCACTCCTCCATGATTCGTGGATCCCATATATAATATATGGTTGACTGATACCAACCACTTCAAAGATTCGACAACACTTGGTACTCTTTCATGAAGATTGCAATTCATATTGGGGAGAGTAGGATGAGCCAAGCTTTTCACTAGTCTGCCAAAGTAAAGTCGCAACTGGGCGCAAATAAAGACGAAAAGAAAGTTGAAGGCAAAAGCAAGACGCGGAAAATAGGTGCCAAAAAAGAATCAGAAGGAAGATTAAGAGAAGTGTTTTAGTTGCCAAAAGAATTGTAGGAAGCCAAAGCAAAGTATGTTAAGGAGGGTTGAATCTAATGTAAGCCAAAGATTAAAATAGATGTCAATGTTGGAGACTAAAGTCATGACTTATTTAAGACAAAAGAGACTGCGAGAGTCAGAAAAAGGAAGTCGTAGCAAATTTAAGTGAATAAAAATCACCTATTTAAATCAGTTTGTATAAGTTGTTGTCGAAACCAATATGGGAGCTTTTCACAATTTGAAGTCGTATAAAAGTCTCACAGTAGATAAAGCTATAGCAATTCAAAATCTCGGATGATAAAAAAATAGGTTGTCAAATCCTATAAGCTACAAGTTTGGAAGTTGTCTTTTATTAGCCACCCTTGAGACGGTCGTAGCCAAAGGAAAATCCAAAAGGTGTTGCAGTTGTTTGATAAAAGCTACCAGGATTAGCCACAAGTTGTCTGAAGACAGATCGAAGAATCTACTACCAACGAGTTTTGGAGAACCAAGTCGAAAGGGCTACAAAAGTGAAGACTAAGTTTCTAAAGTCGCCAAAGAGGAGGCCACAATATTCTTTGAAGTTTCGATAAAAGAAGTCGTAGAAATTAAAGGTAGGATAAGTACTATTATAAAACTAAAAATAAATAAAGATTAGTTTAATCAATGGGTCAGAAGGCATGTTTAGAATCATGACTGTTGAAGGAAAAAGATTTATAAGGGAGATCATTCAAGGAGGAATCATCAATAAATCATATAAATTGAAAAAATAATTTTATATATCTATCTACTCCTTAGGAGCATGAAACCAAATTCAATAATCTGAGGACGAAACCCCTCATGATTGTACAATTAAGGATGAAAACCCTTAATTCATATTAGGGACGGAAACCCCTAACGTAGGCAGCAATTACAAATATTTCAAGGCATTTATACAAAGAGAGATTGTTGCATATTTGAAGAAGAATTACAGTAGAACATAAAGGATAAGTTTTATATTTTCAAGAGAAACATTATAATCTTTAAATCAAAGTTATAAAATTTAGGATAAATTAATATATATGATTAACTATGCAATCATTATTGTGAGTTAGGGTTATTTATTTAAGGAAAAATAAGGAATTCCTGAAACAGAACATTATAGAAATTCATGTTCCCTAGGGGCATTTGCATCATTTCATCCCTTTAGAATCATCCAATTAACCTCCCCATCCCTTCTGTAACCTCAATTTTCCTATCCCACCTTTTCTTTCTAGGTCATTCCCTGTTACTTTAGGATCTCCCTTGGCGACCCCACAACTGAAACAGGATCTCTAGAGTGACTTGCCCTGGCAAAGTGGGTGACCCACCCTATAGAGATCCTATGGCTAGTTTCAAGACTCCAAAACCATCCTTAGACCTCCTAGATCATTCTTCATCTTGGAAACCACTTGTGCAAAATCTCCTCTGTGGGTCGTCCCTATGGCTTCAAGGTACCCCTGGGCGACCCAATATGTTAAGCAGGATCTTCAAAGGTGACTTGCCCTGGTGAAAGAGGCGACCCGCTTCCCGAAAGGAGGACCCTATTGTCTTTTAACATGTGTGTTTTCTTCCAATTTTGGCCCAAATTTGCTCCAAATTGAGTCCTGATTGTGTGGATCTTCTTCTTTAACTGATTGCCAACTCCCCCTAATTGACTCAACACTCCCAATCAGCCCAATCTCATCTCCCAATCAATCTTAGTTATCTTTCAATCAATCAAGTGTTAACTTCATTTATTCTCCTGCGATCTCCTTTACAACCAGTGTTCACTCTCAATCAGAATCAAATCACTCCCCAATCTATTTTTGTTAACTCCCCAATCACCACCACCTTCAGTGTTGATTTCCTACCTATAAATACCCCCCTCTATGCATTTGAAGAGACAAATTCAGTATCGCATCTCTACTCTTGCTGTGCTTTGCATATAGTTGTCTCCATAACATTTTCATGCTCGTGCAGGACCCTGTGTGCCTTTTGATTTTGCAACAGCTTCAATAGCTCAAGCCATAGTGCTTCATTAGCATTCTTATGCTCAATTGTTTTCATCATAGCTTCCATAGCTTCAAGCCATAGTGCTTCATTAGCATTCGTATGCTCCATTGCTTTCATCATAGCTTCCAAGTTTCCATTTGATTTTGTTTGCTCCCATCTTCGTTTTTGTCACCAAGAGGAGGACCCCGCTGCTGCAAAGGAATAGAGGGTTGCCACAAGGACTTATGAGGGCTCAAGCCAGGCATTGGCATCTTCTTCGTACCAGGTTCTTCATGCTTTAAAGTAGTAATTAGCTCACCTCTTGCTCTTGGAAAAGTAAATCATTGCTTTGCTTTTTCTTGATAGGTTGTTTATTTACTTTCATAGATTAGCATTGCATTTGATTTCATTACATTAGCCTTGTTTTCATTCACTAGATTACATTTACTTTCATAGTTATTTGCAATTCCAATTCATTAGATTAGGTTCAAAAATCGTTCTACAAAAACTCCAAAAAAACATAGATTAGCTTGCATTTGTAAAACACATATAGATTGCATTCATATTTCAATTCTTAGATAATTCAACAACATTTCAAATTGGGAAAAAGGAACCAAAATTGTTTTGCACACACTTAGATTGCATTCATAAAAATAACAAAAACATTAGGAAAACTTAGAGCAAAACAAGTGCCACGTAGTGGCTAGTACCTACCATTTGTTTGTGTATGTATATGTATTGTAGTAGGAGTGATAGATATGAATGCATTGGAACGCGATATTGTAATAGAATATAGTATACAAACATTAATTCATGATTTCGATTAAAACATCATGGTGTATTTCTTGATTCTATATTATTATTGTTGATGTTGTCAAAAAGAGATTGAACAATTGAGACGGAGGAGGTGTCAATGGCAGTGTTCATGGTATTGTTTGTAGTACCTCCAAGAAGAGAGACAGATAGTTGGAAATTGGTTGAAGAACCTAGAAGAAATTGTTGATTGTTCTCTATCATTGTTGTTGAAGAGTGCAAGGAATTGTTTCTCAGTAGTTTACTAGAGCTGTACATTTTAGCATCAAGTGAGGAATGTTCAATGTTTGAATTCTTGCATGTATAATCATTGCAAGCATCTTGCAAGATATTGACAGGGTGAGTATAATTTGTATTGAATTTTGAATGAGAAATGAAAGTAGTCAAATGATGAATGAATTGATTAGAAATGAACTTACCTGGATTTGAAGTCATGTGACTGAAATCTGTAATTGCTTTCATTCCTCTCATTGAAATGGTTGCAATATCATAGGCATATGCAGCCTCCTCTATTGTATCAAATGTTCCAAGCCACTGATGTTTCTTGGAGTTTGGGTCCAAGATTTCGGCACCGAAACGACCCCATGGGCATTTTCTAACACCTCTATATTTAGGTACGTTGATGGAATGTTTGCAAATGTGCTTGCATGCCTCTAAATTTTTGTATGAGAAATTAGTTTTGGCGTTAATGCCTCTGATAGATATAGCTGCATTATCATAAGCTTGCGTAACATCTTCTGTTGTATCAAAGGTACCTAGCCATTTATGTCGGTTATAATTGTAGCCATAGATTTCTGCTCCATAACGACCATTTCCACGTTTTCTAACACCTTTATATTTTTCTCTTTTCTTGAAATTTTTAAGTTTGTAGGATTGATTGGCTAACCTATAGTAGGTTGATTTTTTCTCGCATAGTCTTGATAGTTTGGCTGCTCTACCAATTTCTTTGTGATCTTATAACCCAATTTTCTTGTTGTTGTCAGTTGTAATAAATCTACGCAACCACTATTTCATATGCAATTAATTGATTATTTTGATATCCTCCAAAATTTACGCGGCAACAAATAAGCCTTCTTAACATTTGGCAAAAAGTGCAGACAATTAAAAATATTCTTAGAATATAATAAGCAATTTTTACAAGCTGGAGGAAACAAAAAAGAGTGGAGGAAATATACATTCTACGCACTTAAACAAAATAGTGTGTATCATGACACTAAAAAACAGACAACTCCAATTACATGTATGTGATGAATAATAGATACAAAAATACAGAAGCTATATATTAATTGTAGCAAAAAGATGTTGGAACATCTATAAAAAAGATTATAATATTTCAGAAAAGCTACTTTGCAGATGCAAGATAATCATTAATAATGAGGATCATGAACCAAAAACATAGGTCGGTTGGCATCTTCTCCATCAATCGCATTTGAATAGCCGTACAGGTGAATAACCCTCAGACCAGTATTTAGGCTTTTTTCAGATATCAGGTAGTCTTGTATGTAATCAAAAGGAAGCTTTCTTAAGAGAGTAGATTCTTGCAAGATGTCCATGGCATTGGATAAAAAGACAGTAACTACTTGAGAGAACTATAACATCCTGGGGGAGTCTTGACGAATATTGCGGGCAGTGAATACTTGAAGAGCATTCTCCACTGCTTTGCAATCTATTTTAAACACTTTTCCCAATGACACTCAGTCGAATTTGCCATGTTGTGGGTGTTCCCATTTCTTAACAGGAAAATAAAGTTGTTTAGGAGAGATGATTTGCAATGCATAGTTATTGAAATGTGGAGCAATAGAACAAGATAAGTAGGATGCAAATGGAGAATATTACAAAATGACCAATTTTATCAATGAAATAGACAGCTACAAGGAATATGAACAAGTCGATTATTACAATTACAAAGCTCCAAAACAAAGTTTCATTGTAAAGAGGGTCAGCCATCATGTTATCTGTTGCAAATGTCAGTTACAAATGCATAAGTACGATAAGGAATAGAAAGAGCGTATTTTTAAATAAGTGTGAAGATATAGAAATGAACATAAAAACAACTACCTATAGTCACCTCGTTTAGTGTAATCTTTTTATACAACGACATTTTCATATAAAGTTGACATTTTTGGAAAGTAGATTAAGACAATTTTCTACCAAGTACCTGAAACATGGGCTTGAGATTAGGTATAAGCGGTATCTAAGAATCATTGTTGATGTTAGGTTGACAATTTGAAATGCACTCTTATCGTTTTCAATAGTTTTTACTTTTTAGTGACTAACTAATATTGAATAAGATTATCGACCACTGAGTCATCAGCAAGACATTTGTTGTGAGCACTGAGACGGTGGGTCTTCTTTGTAGTTAGATGTTGCACCACTAATTCAACACTAAGATCGCCACTCATTCACCACTAATGAATGGAAAATATCAAACTGTGTGATGGCATCTGCGTGGCGAAATTTTATGAATTACGAGAATGGAAAAACCATAAAGTAGCTTCGAAATTCTAAGCAAGCTTTTCTTTGTACATGACAAATATTTTAAAAGCATAAAATCTGTGTATGGTAGAGAATTCCCGCTTAAATTTTAAAATATTTGATGGACTTTTTTTTCATACGAGTTTTGGGTAACAGGGATCCACTACCTATTCTGAACTAAAGGAAAGCAATAAGCCGAGATTTAAAACAAAATTAAACCCAATGTAATCCCATTTCGCTTTTGGAGTTTATACAAATAAAAAAAAGAGTTCTAACACAAATAGAAATATGACCGTATTAGAGGTTAAGCCCAAGAAGAGTTCAATCACTTTTAGGCTTGCACTCAAATATATAAAACCTTTTTCAATGTAGCAAAAGCAATCAATCCTATAATGATTTTTACCTTTGCTAATAGGCTAAAGTAATAAGTGATCTCCACGTTTTCAAAGAGTATCTTTTAAAACGAGTTACGTATTCTCCTCGTTTTTGAAAGGATCATCACCACACATATATATTATGAAGAAAATGTCAATACACTAGGATGGTACTGTATGGTAGAGGATCAATCGTTTGAAATCTATTTTGGGTCTAAAAATGGAAAACATTGGAGGATGCTTTTGGAGGCCCAGAATGCACCCAAATTGTTACACTTGGTAGGCCTATTAGTACAAGTACCCAGTCAAGAAGATATAATCCCACATCTGAAAAGTGTTACAAATGAATTTGTGCTAATATCTATTTTTCTATATTTGCTTCCTGGCTAAGGTAACGTTAGGCTTAAAGTAGTATCGCAAGCATGAAATTGCAGATGTATACTCTAGCACTTGCACCCATACAAAGGTTGAAGGAATACACCAATAGGAACAACTGAAGAGTTTAGAAACTTTTCCTGCATGAAATTTTTTACGGCGTGAGACAATTTTCCAAGCACTATAATGCTAACATATAAAAGCCTATCGGCTAATGGTATAGAAAATTTTCCTACGTGAATTTTTTTACCGCGTGAAACAATTTTCCAAGCACTATAATGGTCACATATAAAAGCCTATCGCTAATAAAATTGGATAAATTGAAATAAAATCATAAAATCCAAAAAAAAAAACTCCTCAAAACTAAGATTGAAAACCCTAAATTGTATAGATGTAGCATTCAAATTCTTTCTTGGAATCTCAAATACTCAAATTGTATGAATCGGCATACATTAAACAAATAGGTTCTCCATCTATCACTGCTTTAAAATATGATCTCCAACGAATAGATGTTGCTACAAATCCTCCAGAAAACTTGACATGGGCTTGTGATTAAGACTGAGTTTCAGAAACAACAAAAGTCCATTATTCTAAAGTGGGTTCCAAGATGTCATGAAGGTTGCTGCAGGAGTAGACGCTATATACTTTCACTTTCACACACAAAATTTCTCAGCCATCACTAAAATCATCTTATAATCAAAGGAGAAGATTATATTTGAGTGGGATCAGAACTATGAAATTACTTAGGTTTCCTTCAAAACAAAAAAAAAAAAGCAAAATGACTTGTGCCAGGAAAAAAGGAACCCACAGAAGAATCGGCATGTTATCTCTTCAAGTGCTTACCAGGTCATCTGTTCGTTTCCTATTTTCCAGCATTGTTATTAAAAAGAACTTGACGGGGAGTGGCAATATTTCTTAACAAGAAAGAACGACAACCATACGACAATCCAGAGAAGAAAGGATAGAACTGCAAAAGAAGAGTAGGTGAAGGGTTACAAACCTGCCTCTTTGCGTGAAAGGCTTGAACGATGCGCAGATCAGGAAAGCAATACAAAACGCCTGAAATAGATCTGTTCTTCTTCATTGCACAGAAATATTTCTGTTGTTGCTTCGTTTGAATGCCTCTTCTATAGACAGTTTGCATATTCTTCTTCACATAACTTTGTGGTCAAATGAACAGATAATTTTGTAACACATGAAACATTTAATCTGTAAGAGTGACCATTGTTCCCTTCTTATAATATGTTCCCTACCAACACCAAATTGATTTATCAATATTGAATGAGTGTCATGTTCGTGATAAGGTTACTTACTATTCATGATAAGGTTCCTTACTATTTGTCATAAATATTTATTGACTTCTTGTATGGTGGTGTTGATATTATTTGATTTTATTATTGACTAGGTCCATCAATCTTTTACGGATTATTTTATTTGATTTTGCTTGGTCCAATATCAAATTGATTTGATATTTTATTATTGACTAGGCCCATTCAATATTTTACGGATTATTTTATTTGATTTTGCTTGGTCCAAAATCAAATTGATTTGATATTTCCCTATGAGGACACCCAATTGATTTGATTTTAGGTATGGGTTAAAGTCACCATTGCATTCATTGCTTGCCTCAATTCACGTGAAGGCAGCAATAAGAGGCAAAATCTCATAACCAATCATATTTTTTGGCGAAGACTACAAACTATAGTCACAACAAAAATAAAACAATATGATTCGTCAACAATTCAAAGAACTAATGCAAAAGTTTTGCATATCGAATGCAAGAGTATCATGCCAAGGCAGGTACTAACAAGAACAAACCCTCAATCTCATCACGAGGTAAACATAGTTAAAATCAAACATTAAAACAACAAGAAACCCTCGGTTCCATCACAAGGTAAAATCAACTCAACTCAATGTATTCAACAACAACATGAAACACAACACTTCCCCCTATTACCAAGCATTCAATGTGCCTAGGCATTAGGGAATATTGGATACAATCTGTCCTTGACGAGATTGGGGAGAACTTCCCCCATCCAATTCATCAACAAAACATTCAACAAACAAGAGAAGAACAAGAACATCAGCAACACATCATAGACCAACAACCCTTGATACAACAGGTAATCTGAAACGAAGAAAGGAGACAAGAGCATCTTTGAATCGTCAACGAACAAAACAACCTACGTGCTAGGCGCAGGAGACTCAAGATTAGTGACCCTTTAGGTCATACAATTATCACTACAACAATTGTGATCAAACGTCTCCTTAGAAACAATCGCCAACACACAGCACATAACCCAACCACCATCACGACGTTTTGTTCCCTCAAGAATGAGAGCAAAACAACCCCCTAGTCCTATCTTTGCTCGATTGGCTCTTGCCACGCAGGCAGGGAGTGACTAGGAGGCCTCCCTTAGCAAGGAAGATGGTTCATGTGTCACATTGGAGTGTCTCACCCGCAAATTGTCTGGGTCACATTCTAAAAACACTATGTTAATTAAATTATATTTATATAATATTCTATTATACTAATTATAATATAATATAAATACAATATAATTATATTTATATTAATATAATCAATAGTTTAATCTTAATATTAATAATAAAATTTAATATGCCAATTATATTATTAATATTTGTTATAATATTTATTAATATACTTACATAATTTGTCCTTCAATTTCCTTAAACATATGAATTTTAGTGAGGGATATGGTAATCCAAAATTTTATTCCAATTGCATCTTTGGGATGCATAGTTATTTTTTCCTTACCAATAGTAAATATTGAGATAATTATTTTGAAATATTATCATTAGAAGTAATCCATTCTCAAACTTTGTTACCCTTTCTCAGTGAAACTTTGAAACCTTGTTCAAACCTTAGTCTAAGATTTGGTATCTACAATTGGCGATATTAAAATAGTTAGGTACATGATCAATCATGGTTCGAACCTCAAAACACACGTATGACAAGGCCATAAATTTGGTGGAGTTAATGTGTTGTCGGGAGGAGAGATGTCGGGAAGAGGAGCATATTGTGCTTGTGTAACAATACTTGTTAATAAAAAAGCATCAATCACTTTAGAAGCATGACTAACCAATTAAAGAATGTAGGTCTCAAAACTAGAAATCTAATGTAGGTCTCAAAAATAGAAATATGCCACTGAGAGGAGAGACGCCGGGAAGAGGAGTGTATTGTGCTTGTGTAACAATACTTGTTAATAAAAAAGCATCAATCACTTTAGAAGCATGACCAACCAATTAAAGAATATAGATTTCAAAACTAGAAATATTCTTCTAATGTAGCTATTGTAATGTCCCCTTCTAGTAAGCTGAAAATTTTCACTATTCAACACAACTTCAACTTAGTAAAAGAGAACATTAGTAATCTTTTAATCATTTCTTTCAACATATGATCATTAAGACTATAACATATTAGATTATATTCACCTTAAGTTTCATATAAAATATATTCACATATATGATCTATCTTATATCATTAATCACACATGAGTCATGGACATACATCGGGGAGAACGTTCGTAATCCTATCCATTAATCAGACCACTCACCTAATATGAGAGGGTGGGTTAAGGATTCCAAGACCCACGGCCGTAGGCCCAAGGCTTCACCTCACACCCGGAGGTACTTCACTCTTGGCTCGGAGGGGCTTATAGCCAGCTCGAGGTTCACCTACCGTTAGGCCATTAATATTATCTAGGTCCTACGCAACCATAAGGTCAAGAACTTCATGCTACACCCGGCAATACTTCGTTCTTACCCTAGGTCTAAGAGCTTCATGCTACACCCGGCAATACTTCGCTCTTAGCTCGAAGGGGCAATGACTTGCCAGCTCGAGTGCTAGACACTAGATTCCTTCTGACCACCTGTCTCATACTAATAAGGTGTGTAGGTGGATTAAGGGGAAGGCCACTAATCCTAGCCCGGTACTCCATAGTCATGTTGATTGCTTATTAAAGGTGATCTCATAATCAATCCCTTTGTAGAGATATACTTATTATTCTATCGTTTATATACATATATAACATTATATATATATTATTTTATCTTAGGATAGATGACCTACCTGGTGGTTCTGCTGACTCGATTCTATTCTTTAATATTTATATATTATAATATTTGTTATAATATTAATATCTCTATATTGTATTATTATATATGTTATTAATATTATTGTATATATATATATATATTTACACACACATATATAGATATATTACATCTTAATAATTAAATATATTAAAATACTTACCTCCTGTTTAGACGATCTGCAGGTACCTTTTTGGCTGCAGTAGATATTTATTCTCTTTTTTTTTTTTTCTATTTCTTTTCCCCCCCTTCTTGTTAGATGGGCCCGTTAATATTTATAAGTTTGAAGGGGTGCAATTCACCACCCGTCACCACCCTTAATAAATAAATATTATTAAACTTTGGTACTTGATATTTGTTTGTATTAGTTAAGGGCTCCTTATTATGAGATCGGCATCTTCTCAATAGCCCGATTCCATATATGAATGCCCTTATATTATGCAATGAATAAATATATATTTACTATTATATATTATTATTATTATTATATTTATTTTTACTTGAATAATTCCTCCCTATATATATTTATGATATCTTTTCTAGTTATGACTCAGAAATATATATAAATATAATGCGTATCTAAATATATTTATTTATGGGATATTATTTATTTATTGCCCATCTTCTTTTCTTTATTTATTTCCCTTTCAAGGGATATTTATTATACCTGGTGGTAAAAGACATACTTACCCTTTTATAATTTTTATTACTTTATGTTATTCCCTTCTATGACCTGTGGTAACCATACGTAACTCCCTTAACATAGTTTATTTATATTATTTGTATTTATCATTATAATAAATGATATATTATTTATTTTGTATTATTTATATTATATCATTTAATAAATGATATATGATTTATATTATATTATTTATATTTATATTATAATATAAGATAAATATAAGAATATTTATATTATTAGATATATTTATAATATATTATTATTGTTTATGTGTTATTTATAAATATAATAATAATATATCTTTTAATTGTTTTAAATAAATATTATTTAAATATATTTAATTTATAATATCATTCATATCTTTGATTTGAATGAATAATACATAATGCAGGGACATGACAACCCTCCCCACTCAAGATTGCTTGTCCTCAAGCAATCACAATTATTATGGTTAAAGGATTAGGCCAAAGTATAAGTAATTTAATATTAAAGTACACATTAAAAATGGTAATAATAAATTTAATATTAAAGTATATAATTTTTTTTTATTATTTATTTATTTATTTATTTTAAAAGTTATAGTTATGTTTAGTAGGATTGTGGGTCTAATCACATGGTTATTATGATCACAAATTTTATATTTATATTTATCCTTAATTAATTTATATGTGTTTCTTGAAAATACATCTATATATAAACTATATATGATGTATTTATACAACACATAATATTTATAATATTATATATTATGATATAATCTTATAGTTATAAAATAACATTAAGTCAAGATGAAAATGATTTTGTCAAATATATTACTTTATAAGAATTCAATAGAGTTACTTTATTTTACTATTTCATTTAGAGTATTTACTTAATGTAATTTTATTGTTATTAAAGAGTTATTTTATTTTTATTTATTTTTTTACCTCATTTACTCATTATTTTTTACATATTTGTAAGTAAATTTTAATTTTTAAATGTTACATCATAAATATATATTTTTTAAAAATATATATTTTAGCAATGTATTAAACAACATTATTCCTACAATTCACGAAATTCATACCTACCATTTTCATTGATTTTTTTAATTTTATATTTTTATTTATTTATTTATTTATTTATTTTTACAGGATGGCAGGATCACTGCTCTGATACCACTTGTAATGTCCCCTTCTAGTAAGCTGAAAATTTTCACTATTCAACACAACTTCAACTTAGTAAAAGAGAACATTAGTAATCTTTTAATCATTTCTTTCAACATATGATCATTAAGACTATAACATATTAGATTATATTCACCTTAAGTTTCATATAAAATATATTCACATATATGATCTATCTTATATCATTAATCACACATGAGTCATGGACATACATCGGGGAGAACGTTCGTAATCCTATCCATTAATCAGACCACTCACCTAATATGAGAGGGTGGGTTAAGGATTCCAAGACCCACGGCCGTAGGCCCAAGGCTTCACCTCACACCCGGAGGTACTTCACTCTTGGCTCGGAGGGGCTTATAGCCAGCTCGAGGTTCACCTACCGTTAGGCCATTAATATTATCTAGGTCCTACGCAACCATAAGGTCAAGAACTTCATGCTACACCCGGCAATACTTCGTTCTTACCCTAGGTCTAAGAGCTTCATGCTACACCCGGCAATACTTCGCTCTTAGCTCGAAGGGGCAATGACTTGCCAGCTCGAGTGCTAGACACTAGATTCCTTCTAACCACCTGTCTCATACTAATAAGGTGTGTAGGTGGATTAAGGGGAAGGCCACTAATCCTAGCCCGGTACTCCATAGTCATGTTGATTGCTTATTAAAGGTGATCTCATAATCAATCCCTTTGTAGAGATATACTTATTATTCTATCGTTTATATACATATATAACATTATATATATATTATTTTATCTTAGGATAGATGACCTACCTGGTGGTTCTGCTGACTCGATTCTATTCTTTAATATTTATATATTATAATATTTGTTATAATATTAATATCTCTATATTGTATTATTATATATGTTATTAATATTATTGTATATATATATATATATTTACACACACATATATAGATATATTACATCTTAATAATTAAATATATTAAAATACTTACCTCCTGTTTAGACGATCTGCAGGTACCTTTTTGGCTGCAGTAGATATTTATTCTCTTTTTTTTTTTTTCTATTTCTTTTCCCCCCCTTCTTGTTAGATGGGCCCGTTAATATTTATAAGTTTGAAGGGGTGCAATTCACCACCCGTCACCACCCTTAATAAATAAATATTATTAAACTTTGGTACTTGATATTTGTTTGTATTAGTTAAGGGCTCCTTATTATGAGATCGGCATCTTCTCAATAGCCCGATTCCATATATGAATGCCCTTATATTATGCAATGAATAAATATATATTTACTATTATATATTATTATTATTATTATATTTATTTTTACTTGAATAATTCCTCCCTATATATATTTATGATATCTTTTCTAGTTATGACTCAGAAATATATATAAATATAATGCGTATCTAAATATATTTATTTATGGGATATTATTTATTTATTGCCCATCTTCTTTTCTTTATTTATTTCCCTTTCAAGGGATATTTATTATACCTGGTGGTAAAAGACATACTTACCCTTTTATAATTTTTATTACTTTATGTTATTCCCTTCTATGACCTGTGGTAACCATACGTAACTCCCTTAACATAGTTTATTTATATTATTTGTATTTATCATTATAATAAATGATATATTATTTATTTTGTATTATTTATATTATATCATTTATATCATAATAAATGATATATGATTTATATTATATTATTTATATTTATATTATAATATAAGATAAATATAAGAATATTTATATTATTAGATATATTTATAATATATTATTATTGTTTATGTGTTATTTATAAATATAATAATAATATATCTTTTAATTGTTTTAAATAAATATTATTTAAATATATTTAATTTATAATATCATTCATATCTTTGATTTGAATGAATAATACATAATGCAGGGACATGACAGCTATTCTCTAAGAAATGTATATCCATGGAATTTGTTGTATATTTTGTACAAATATTTGTGGAGTTTAGTGAGTTGGATGTAAGCAGCATGGCATTGAAAATCATTTGGAGGCTCCACATGGTGTTGCCTCAATACGACAAAGCACATGAGAAATTGACGCATGACACTAACATCAATTCAATATTTCAGGACTTCAATTCAAACTATTATTATCCTTCTCTGATTTCAAGGCTTCAAATTAAAGTACTTAAAATATTTAATTGTAAGTTTGGAACAATAGTTACTTATTCTCAATGTAAAATTTCAATAGCCATTGCACGCCTCAACGAAATGACAAATCAAGGGCAGGTATATGGGATTGGAAAGCCAACATGTAATAAGTATGGTCACTAATGGAGCAAGTTGATTTGGATTTGATGGGCCTGGACGTTGACAGTTGTTGTATAGTTATTGTCATTTGTGGCTGCAATGTAGTTGTGAGGCTTGCAAGTTGACGGCTCCTTCCAAATATGTTTTGTATGCAAACAGAGTGTATTAAAATAGAGACAGACATAAATGGAGGAGTTCAACCTTGTTTCAAAACCACACTTGCTAATTGTATTTGTATCGTCAAGTTTAGTATTGTCGTCCTTTACTGTTTTAAAATGTACACCAATAGCATAAAGATCATTATTACTTATCTTAAACAACATGAAGGTTGTAATAAGAAGTAAAACTCTACAACCAATCACATTGTCAATAATTTAATTTTTGAATTTTTTTAGTTTAAAAGTTTGCATGTTGACTTTACAAAAGATAAATATTTACTTAGATAGAAAAAATTCTAACATGTAATTGGTTGATAGGTACAAATAGTAATAACTAGTTAAGAAATTCTCATTACAATAGTATTTGCCATGGTACAAATAGTAATAACTAGTCAAGAAATTCTCATTACAATAATATTTGTCAAAGGCAAAGACTAATAAGGCAAAAAAGGCAAGGATGGGCACACAAATTGGATCGCCTTCTTCTCAAGCTAGAGTCAGTCACATGGATGAGATAGCAAGATCACAACACACTGCAACAAATGGAGAGATTTCTATACCTTTTTTTGGATCACAAAGATGTAACACAGGGGAGAAACACTAATGTCTGCTTTGCACCATGTACTACACCTAAAGCACAGCCAACTTTGGAGAGTATCGGGTGGAACAAAACTATGCATTAACAAGCCAAAAAGGCCATTGTTAATTTCTAGTACTATTCTAGCATGTCATTACATATTGCGAAGTCTCCATACTGGCAGCCCATGGTGGATGCTATTGCAGTTGTAGGTCCTACGTTCAAATCCCTCTCATATGAGACCTTGAGGACGAGCATGTCGACAAATGCAGTTGAGGATCAGAGCAGTTTTCTTGTAGACCATCACAAGGACTAGGCTATGACAAGTTGCACAATAATGTCAAATGGGTAGATGGATGGAAGGAACCATACTAATCAATTTCCTTGTTGCCTCAAAGCTTAGCACTTTTTCCTAAGATCAGTGGATGCATTGGATAGAGTAAAATCAGCACAAGCACTATTCACTCTATTTGATGAGGTGGTAGTTGAGGTGGGGCCTCAACATGTGGTACAATTTATTACAGACAATGTTGCCGCTAGGAAATTGTTGATAGCCAAGCATCCCACTTAGTTTTTGGAATTCATGTGTGGCTCCTATCTCAGTTTAATCCTATTAGACATTGGGAAAATTGAATAGGTTAAATTTGTATTGAACAAAGCCAAAAACATCACAAAATTTATCTACATACTATGGTGTTACATATGATGCACACCTTCACAAATGGGCAAGAACTTCAACTAGGGCTCACAAGATTTGCCACTCACTTCCTAGCATTGCAAACACTGTGTGGCCAAGAGATGAATTTGAAACGAATGTTCGTTTTGAATGAGTGGTAGCTTTGTTGGTCATATAAATGGTCAAAACGTAGCAGAACATGTTTTTGCAACGAGTTTTTAGACAAAGGCAGAGGAGAATGTGTTATTTTTTGAGCCTTTAATCAAAGTGTTGCAGCTATTCGATGTGGAAACATCCACAATGGGCTACCTATATGAGGCCATGGATAAGACCAAAAAGGCTATCAAGGCAAGAATAGACCATGAGACTAACAAGGACATGCTGCTAGTCTCACTGGCTTCATCTGTTTTGTGCTTCTTTGTAGTTTCACTTTGTAGCATGACATTTATACTTTGTAGTTTGTGGTTGATTATGAGGGTTTGAATTTTGACGTGAAACTATGTAGTAACACAAGATGTAGTGTTCACTATAAGCAACGATCTCAAAATTAATGAGAAGCTCATATTTCAAAATTAATGATGTACAGTCTCCTCTACTTTTTCTTTCTCAGTCTCTAAGCAATTAGGATGACTTTAAATATAAGAAACATCAATTATTTCTTTTTTTAAAGTTTTCTGTGTTTTTTGTTTTCCCAATATTATCAAGGAGACAGATTTTGCCAAAATTTTGCTACTTTGCGTAAAATTGTGTTCCAAACCTTGTGGCCAATGAGTTTTTGTTTCAAACTTTATATATTTTAAGATATAATTGTTTTATTTTTTAAAACCACATTAAAAGTCATCCTTGAAAACCTTTTAAGTTGAAATTTTTTGTATATCTACACATTTTCGGTAGTACCAGACACCCTTACAAAAATTTTGATTAAGGGGGGCAATTCAATTCCCATGGAGATGACAAGTACCAGGAAAAACCTACCAAAACTGTCAAAGTGCTTCATGATGTGCTCCATGGTCCATAAGACCATCATGATCAACCTGGCTAAGTGAGTCGAGTTTAAGAGGAGGTTGGAGGACCACATGAGAATGATGGAAAAATATCAATCTTGAGTTTGTCGCTAACTAGGAGATTGGAATATAGCTATAGTAGCTATCTAGAGCTAAAAAAGAATACAACGCCAAAGACGGTGACACCAATAAAGGTGATGTTGAAGACCAAGGTTCTGCTGCAAAATATGAAATAATGTTGTTCAAATGAGGCAAATTCCACATGAGGAGCAATATGGTGAGGCCCAATGAATAGTTAAGTTTGTAGGTTTTTTATTTTCCTTAATTGAATATTATGTATTTTCCTACACATTTAGTTTAACTTGCTTAGTTGTAGTAAATGGGTTATTATAAGGGTAGATGGCATCTTCCATGAGAGTGACTCACACCTATTTTTGAGTAGTTGGAGTTACTTTTCTCATTGATTGGTTTTGCCTCCCCTCTTTTCTATATATGTATCCATTCCTCTAGCTTGTTATTCATTCATGCTATTGTGAGCTTTCTTAATGCCATTTTGCTTCTTGAACATTTGGATATCTCTTTGTGGAAACGAACTCGATTCTGTTATATTGGCTTCAGTATCATTTGTTAGAATAGCTTCATTGTTTCTATTTCATGCACTATGTTTTGGGTAGCTTCAATTTATTTTTGAATCTAACAATTGGATAGAACATAACTATATTTTTATTATTTATTATTTTTATATATTTTTTGTATGGATGTTCCCAACCCCCAAAAAAATTTTGTCATACCAGTGTACCCCATACCCATACCTGATTCCAATTTGGTAACTTAGCAAAAAATCATAGAAAATGTTTTTAATGAAGAGAAGCTAAACTGCCTAAATTTAATGCAAGAATATGATCCAAATTACAAATTAAATCCTACAACTAAATATAACCTAATATATAAAAATCTAATTAAAATACTGAATCCTTGCTGTTAATAATTCTAAGACAAATATATCATATAATATCATAACAGTTCCAAATTACATATTAAACCCTACAACCAAATGTATAACTAATCGGATGTATGTTTTCGTTCTTCATTTTTTCATGCATAACCAATTGTGTTTTTTAACATCAACCTTGAATATTTAAATTACAGATGCACAAGCAAACATTTATACAAAGAAATTTTGTTTCAATGTAAATTCACAAATATGAAAAGTTGCACTGTACAGTATCATCTGATATGCATACAAAACACAAACAGCAGTAATTGGACCATGAGGTACATGAATAGATAAACTCTGAAGTAATATTGACGGGGAAAGCAAATAGAAATGAAATTAAAAGCCATAGGGGCAAAGAGACAAACCTTTGATTGTAGGAAACATATTTGTTAGGCATAGTGTCCCTTTCCATGAGTGGGGTAAGCTCCGTGCCGCTGGCCCAAAGAAACAAGTTATGGCTTGGAACCATTTGCCCTGGCAAGACTCCACCATTCTGCCTTACTGCAGCTTTTTCTCGCTCCTTGCTTTCAATTCCTTCCTTCTGGAGCTGTTTAAATGTCTTTATTTCACGGCCTTTAGCTGGGATCCCAAGGGGCAATCCCCTCCCCAATTTGTGGCAGAGAGCTGCTCCTGCTGCTGCTAATTTGACTGACAACAAAAATAACAAAGCCAATGAATAAGAGCATTCATGCAATAAGAAATATCACTGTTATAAAAGACAAAAAATTATTGCGAGCTAAGCATAAAACCATCCCAACATGAATAAAGGAAATGGAAGGCAATGGTACTAGATATGTTCCTAAAGGCACATCTAGCAATGAAAAATGTGGCATAAATGTACTAGTTTGTATTTACAAATAAGACAGATAGTCAATATGTAAAAATTGTTTTTAAAAGGACATAAAACGGAAAAAGGATAACAAAAGAGAAGTCTTTCAAGATCACAAGACGTATTGTTCAGTGAAATAGTTAAGAGTAAAGATTCAGATAAATAATCCTATAACTTATTTGTAAGGATAACAGGCTTGCACTCTACATGGAAAAATCAACGCCCTCTTTATTTAAAAAGCTAAAACTACAAAATAAAAAGAAAACAGGGATTGTGAAAGCCCACCGTCAAATGTGTTTACTGCTGATTCCAAGCCATATACCATACTAATCGGTGTCCATTCATCCATGTCATCTCCCCAGACAAAAGTATCCTTATCGACAATTCCGCTAGCCAATGCTGTTCTAAGGGTAATTAGCTCCATGGGCCCCCTGGTACGTCCTAGACGGTCCTTGTAATACCAACTACCATACCTCATTGCAACTGTAGAAAATCAAGAAGAAAATTAAGTTTGCAAGAAGCTCTCCCAATAAACTACAAACAAAAATGCTTAATGTTTAGCAAATTTCAGTATAGAGACTAGGTACTGTTCTGATATAAAATAAGACAATCTTGGATGCTTCCATTGCATGGTAAAAAATTTCCTGCCAGTTTAGCAATAAGTTTGATGATGCTTAAGAAATTTTAACCGAATTATGCTTCAAAACAGCATCCATACAACCCACACAACAGATACAACAAAAAGTTGCTTTGACCTGAATTTTGAACAATCTCCATAGCCAACACAACTAATAAAATGGTGAATCTGAACTGCAGTGTTGTGGGCAATTAAGTGACCATCAACTTATTGTTTATAATTAACAAAGTATGCCAGTATGAAACACCCAATCTCCAACCAAGATATGCAAATTCATTGTCCACGAGAACAGAAAAATGTGAAAAAAAATTGATGAAGCATGAAAAATATGACAAGGCTGTTTTATTAAGCTAGACAATTCCATGCTTCATTAATTTAAAAACAAATCCTTGCTTTGATCTTTGATGAAGAAATGACAGAAACTGAATCCCAAAGGAAAAATAAAGCTTGAACTGTATTTGCTATTTTGGCAATAAAGTAGCCAGGAATTAATACAGCATGTAAGAAGATCTATCAACCAGAAATAAAGCTGTGGAATATTTACAAACTAAAAGTGCAAGAGAAATGAACACGTGAGGAATTAGATTAAACTACCATGACATGAAAAGAAAATCTGAGACAGATCTTCCGATGATTCCATGTAACAAACAAACATGATAATTATACAACAAGAAAATCGAAGAGAATAAATAACGAATAAAATTGATAAAATGGCAAGCTCGAAAGGTGAAACTCAATAGCATCATTATTAACCTCCAAAAGAATAATTCCATCCTTGTGTAAAACATAGATTAAAAAATACAAGTAAACTTCTGAATACCATGAAATTCTGAAAAGAATTTCTGTTTTTTTCTGTGTTCCGCGGTGTTTTCGAGACAAGAATGGCAAGTGACAGCAGGACGAGTTTTGGGGACAGCAGTATATTATATATAACAAGACAATATTGGTGTGAACAGGGGTATTACCTAACCAGTTCCCCCTTGTAGTGTGAACTAAGCACATTATCTAACTAGTTATTAGTTAAACCTATTCACACATGTTCACATGTTAAGTTAACTTAAGTAGCTTTCTAGATGTTTCTAGTTGTCATGTGATCTTATGCTCTAGTTGGTATCTTATCCTCTAATTGTCTCATGTCATAGGATTAAGACACTTGTCATCATCCTAATTAGTCCTACCTCTCAACCTTGGTTTTATAAGCAAGGCCTCTCTTGTAAATTATGTGCAAGTCATATATTTTCTATTTTATACCATTATATGCATCATATTTTCCTTGGCAATAAAGCTTTGTATTGCTTATCTCTCTTGTTGTGGGAAGTTGTTTTGATTGCAGGTGATCCTAGGCTTCCTTGAGTCCATTGTCGACTCTTACATGGTATCAGAGCTTCAGATCTGCAAGCACCTTCTCAATTTTGGGAGTGATTCAACAATGAGCTATTGATGGGTCAATTTTTAGGCCAAAAGGACCACACCATTGAATCCAGAAGGCCGAACAGACGAATATTAATATAAAACACTATATTTTGGCTTCAAAAAAATTCTGGTCATTTTTGGAGGGTTTGGAGAATCTTCAACAGAATATTCCATACATCATACAACCTCTACATCATCGCATGTGTCATCATACTCCTCCTGCATCGGTGGAATATTCTGGGCCTTAGATCACTGGTTAATTTATTTATTTTCTAGATAATTTGTATATTCAGCAGAGTTTTTCCTACATCAGCAGGGTACAGAGTAACCTATCTGCGTAGTGCCTTCTGATCCGCACAAGGTACGACTACCAATAAGTGGGCGCCACATGGCACAGGCCCCCTCTCACTCTCTATCCAACGGATAAATACCGACATGCTTTCTTTATATCGGCCAACGACATCGAGTATCCCGACAGAAGTATATTCCAGCATAGGGATCTGGGTGATCAAAAGAGTGTGGAAGAACTTAACCATTGCATATTTCTCTGTGTGTGGAATTTCAAAAAAAAAACTAGGGTGCTCATTATAGAAGATCAGTCACAGTTCAAGGCATTCCTCTTTGGAAGACGTGGTGACTCTGTTGTCAAAGAACAGAAGTTTGTTACTGCTGCCCCTTGGTTCCTGTTGGTGAATCAAGGATCCCACTTCAAATGTGCAACAACTGGTGAAATAAAGGTACATGGTTTCTTTTCTTCCTACTCTTGGAGATTGTTGTTCCTGTCATGTTGAAGGAACAAATTTGTATGCCTCAGTTTTTTGCCCAACATTATAGAATGTTTTAGTCATGGCCAATTGGTATGAACATGGATACCCTAGGGATGTTCCTTCCTATGCATCATCCTATATTGCAGACCCTAGGAACTATATTGGAATGGATTACCATGACCATTCTAGCAATGCATTTTTGAGTCATGGCTCTACGTGTTATACAAACACAGACGTATGTGCACCCATGCAAAATCAAGATGACTTAGCGATGCAGCAATGTGACATTGATAAAACCAAACAGTTGTTAGAGTCATTGTTGCAACAAGAAGAAATGGAAAATCATATCAGGCTGCTAGAGTCTAGGGTGTAGCCCAATGCTTGCCTTGTTGCCCCTAAAAATTAGTTTGCTTAGTCCCCTGCTCCTCCCTTAGATCCAGTATACAACCAGTTAGACCTCTCTTGGGGTGATTAAAAAACAATGAATATGCCAACCAAGGTCTACAAGCAGTTGCCCAAGTTTGATGGGTACGATATTTGGGAAGGGGACACAAATGTAGCATTTCCAAATTCATTGAAGAACATCAATTTGAGGATGAAGACATGTGGATGAGGTGCTTTGTTAGGTCCTTGTGTGGAAAGGCACGAGAATGGATCCAAAGTTTTCCCGGGCAGTCCTTTGCCTTGTGGAATGAATTTGTGGCTGCATTTGAATATGAATTTGCCAAAGGTCTTGACCCTATTGATCTTGTCATCAAGTTGGAAAAAATTGAAAAACAAGAGGGATAATCAAGCAAGGATTTTAGTCCCAGGTTTGCTGTTACCCTTTCCAACATTCCAAATAATTTCAAACCTAGCACTCCCTCTTGCATTGATATGTTTTTCGAAGCATATAAAACTAGATTGAGTTATGTGCGGGAAGATTTCAAAATAACGAGCATGCAGCAGACATACTTTTCCCTAGACTCCATCAAGAAAATAAGAAATGACTACATAAAAGGTTTGTTGTCCACAAGTGCATGTGTTTCTGCTAATAAACATGCTAATCTGAACAGCAGCAGTGTGGATACGGGAAATCAGGTGAATGCAGCATCAGATAATGATGATTGTGAAGTCAGGAGGGTAGAAAGTGAAGGTGGTGCATTATATAATAGTGATGCAGATGATGAAAGTAGTGTATACACAAGCTTTCTGTTGGATAGTTCATCAAGCGAAAGTGAAAATGATGAAACCAATGGTGACTTCCAACCTAATGCTGAGGTATGTGGCTCAATGGGTAGTGAGGAAGGCTCGCACATGAGTGAGCAGCAAGTTGAATCAGCTTGTAAAGTTGATCATGTTGAGTATGCACAGGTAAATAAAACATAGGACGAGCAAGAAACTAGTTTCTTGTTTGATTTGATGCCCTCCTTTGTTCTTGTTTGTGATGAAACAGTTGATATTGGCTTGTGTGAGGTTGATGTAGAGATGGCTGCACGTGATGATAATCGATCAGACATAGTTATTGGTGCAGCCATAGAGTTTCAGTGTGAAGAGCTTGCTCTGGATTGTGAAGATGGTGATTATATGGACGCATATGAAAGCTTGTTTCTTTGGTGTAATGTATGTTGTCTTCCTCATGCAGAGTGTGCTTCATCTAAGCCACAAGGAAATGATAGAGAAATGAAGGAAGAAGACTTGTGTCAGCAGTCTGTTTGCAACAGTGAATATGACATAGCAGATTATTGGAGTGAACTTGAAACAAAGAGACAATTTGAAGAACATGGTTCTTCACTTGAGGTGTCTCATGATCTTGATTTGTGTGCTGATGGTTTGAATTGCAGCCTAAGTCATGAGTATGATTCAGAAGTTGAAGGTTGTAGCAACACATATGAAAGTTTTGTTCAAGAGCTTAGTGGAGTTGCAAATGGATATAAATGTTTCCACTTTGATGTGGGATGTTTACCGGTTCCTGAATGTGTTGGTTCTGCAATAGAGGTTGAATCCTTTATATGGGACATTGATGTGAATGAGTAGCAAGGCATGTGTATCCCTGAGTTTCAACAGATGGCAGCCCAACAAGAAGGTATACCGGAGTTAGAGTCTTTCCAATTTGTTCGGCAAGATGAAGTGTCTTCTCTTGTGGTTCAGCAGTGTATTCAGGCACAGTCTTCCTTGCCATGTGAATTGGAGGTGTTTTCCATCTCCCTCAATTTGCATGAAGATGTCAACATGTATGATAGCTTGACAATTGATAATGGAGGCTTGCCTTCATTTGTTTCTTTTGTTGTTGACCTGGTTCTTGATTTTGCACCCCCTGCTATTATGAAAGTGCATGATATGGATTGGAATAGGTCAAGCATCTATTTCTTATGGTTGCCCTACAACAATGTTTTCATTGGTGGAGCTGCCCTTGGCTCCACAAGCGTATGATGCAGATTGATACATGCAGATGGTACTATTCAATTCTTGCAGCTGGGTGAAAAGTGCATATTTGGTTCGAGGGAGATTAGCTCCTTCACTCAACTTGTCTTCGACAGAGGCAAGTAGTTTTAGTCATTTTGTGCAGGCTTGACCTGCAACATGTTTAAATTTTGATTATAGTCAACTTTCCTTTTGTGCCATTATGCTTATGACTGTATATTGTCTTGTATATGTGCCTTTGTTGTAAATACGTCTTTCGTTATTTACCCTGTTCGTTTTTTGCCTTTTGGTCTACCCGGAAACGTTGATTCTCAATGTGCCAAGTTTGACACACGTCCCCAACCAAAGCCAATGTTGGCACCTAAAAAAACTCAGTTCCCAACTTGCATTATTTTGCCCCAAACTCATCAAAAATCCTAGTTTGTGCCTTTGTTGATTAACCCATTATTTATATCCTATCAGAGACTATCTTTTGTGGGTCCACTTCATAAAAATTCGAAGTATAAAATCCTCTAGCCCTTTGTGTTTTTCCTTTTTATTTGTCTAAGTGTGAAAATCCTTCAAAAAATTGTCTAAGTTTGCCTTGTCGGCAAGTTCGCAAGTTCGTGAACCTGCCGATTTGCCGACTAAGGTTCGCAGATTCATGGTTTTGCCGATTTGTCGATTTACCGACAAAAGGAAAGACAGAAGAAGAAAGGAAGAAGAAAAGGTGAAAAAAAAAGATGACAACGAAGTTCGCGAACCGAAAGGTTCGCCGATTTCAAAGTTTGTCGATAAGGCAAAAGGGCCGACAAGCAAAGACAAAGAGACAAAGTGCCAAGAAGAGATAGAGAGAAAGAAAGGAAAGAAAAGATAACTCCAAGGTTCGCAGTAGAAGATTTTTGCCGATAAGGCAGAGTGAAGATGAAAATGTAAAGCATAATATAAGTGTAATATTTTAAAGTTTAGTTTAAAATATTTTAAAGTGTTGTAAAAGCTTTACAAACACTTTCGGCGGGATTTTATTTTAAATGCCCATCTACTCCCTAGTCGCCATGAATACAGAATTGATGAGGATGTACAGGTTGGTGGCAGAGTTAGGTGCAATTAATTGCTAGAGTAATGGCAGTTGGTGGGGTAGTTTGTTCCCACCCATAATGCAGAAGAAAAAATATTGCTATATATACATGATTCAGAGATGTTTTACAAGGAGGTTGTTGAACCATTTGTCTGGTTTGCGAGTGCCTCAGATTGATTTTAGGGCTTCAAATAATGCCAGTCTGGGCAGTGAATGGAGGAATGCATCTAATACAACGTAGGAAAGGATTGTAATGCACATCTTCATGTAGTGGTGCGTCTCCATGGCAAATTTTGATGATTCAAGGGAATATACGAACCCAATTATGTATTTTCTCGTACCACTTGCTAGTATGTTGTAACAGGGATTTGATAATGTATGATAGCATTTAAATCAATACAAGCTTTGTGTTGGGTCATTTCTTTTGTTGCAAGTGGATCATTGTAATGTGCTCGAGATCAATAAGTATGCCCAGTGTATGAAATGTAATCTAAGAAATGTATGTGCATACATTTTAGTTTTCTATTGATGCTAGTTCGATCCATTTCCTTCCTCTTTATTGCTTATGACTCAATTGCCCACTGGAGTAGGCACCGGTCCATATTGGGGATGGATCAATCACCATTTCAACCAAATCCTCGTCCTATTAGCTCTAGGAGTAGGAGTAGATTTAGTTTAGGGTTCTGCATGCTATCCATGATTCAATGTAATAACCAAAGATAAATCTGAAGTGATGCAAAATTATTTTAACCATTGGTGAATCATGTATATGTATGCTTGCACTATGTATCTTGTGTATGAGAAGTTAAGGGGATTCATATCAAAGAGTATGATATTGCCATAATTGGGTGCAAATGCATAGTGTCTTAATCAGAGGCCTGTGCGGCCAGTTTGTCTTGACCCAATGACAGCTTTGGGGGTCAAGTGTACATTGGGTATGGCTATGTTTGTTTGTTTGTGTTCTATTTCATGCCTCTAAGAATATCCCTCCTAGGTCTAGCTGAGCCTGAAGTGTAGAGGAGCATACCCACTTCTATCAGTTGGCCAAAATGGCCCTCAACCTGTTGATAAACCTCATTCAATCACCTTGCCGACGCCCCTGGCCTAGGTGATTGTGAAATGTTTTAAGGTTTTGAGTTGCAATTATTTTGGTAACCAACACGTTCTATACGACTATGTGTGTCTTTTGAAATTCCAAAACTCGCAGTTTTTAGCTTCCTCTTCTCTTTGGATGGACGTTTCAGCTTCCAAATAGCTTGAAGGTCTATTAGGTTCACCCAACAAACGCCAAGTCATCAGAAGTGACAAACTTTTTCTTTGCAAATGACAGCGAACTCATTCTATAAGACTCTGTGTGTCTTTTGATGTTTCAAAACTCATGATTTTCAGCTTCCTCTTCTCTTTGGATGGTCATTTCAGCTTCCAGATGGCTTGAAGGTCCATTTATATTATGCGAGAGTGCTGTCAAGGATTATTGGGGAATCATTTGAGGCTTGTATCTCTTGTATTTGAGAGCATTTGTAAGTATTTTATGCTCATGTTCATGGATGCCTTGTAGTAGAGGGCTGAGAGATTGTAGAAAAATGTTATAATTGGTCTTGAAAGGGTGTTTCAAAGTTCTTGATTAGGTCTATGGACTGGTGATCAATACTAACTAGCCAATTTAGAGTACTAAGTGAAAGTATCTTACAATTTTGGTGGAGTTTTTGCCCACAAGGGGTTTCTCCACATTATCTTCTTGTATCCTTGTTATTGGTATTGTCTGTGATTTCTGATTTCATGCTACATATTCAATTCTTGTTTCAGAATTCAGTCATTCATTTTGTTCTCATACTCTAACTCCTCATAATTCCCTAAGTTGGTGACTATGTGTGAGGAATTTCCTCTCTAGTTTACAAATCATAGGGATATCTTCTAAAGACCCAAACTAAATGCATACAAAATAACAAACCCAGAAATACTACAGCAATAAATATTTTTTTTATTTTTATATTTTATTCAAACACGCATACAACTTGAAATTCACCTGTCTAATACAACTTACAAATCTGAACATGCTAGTCTGATACACATACAAATCAAAAACACTTCTGAAGTTTATGACTCTGAATTTTGATCTGCTTCTTGAGGGTTTCAATCCCCAAGATGATCTGATTTGCCATGCTTGAAGGGTTTCATCTCCAAACACCACCATCTGCCGTGATACTATCACAAGCTTGAGAATGTAGTTGAATTTTGTTTTTAAATTTCTAAAGTGACTTTCTCTTTTCCTCCCAGCACTGCCTATGCTCATTGCTTCCTCAATCATAAGCAATCTGGTCCTCAATCAATGGCTGTTTGACTAACAAGTCCCTCCCTCAATCTATGGCAATTAACTAACAAATTCATCCTTATTTAACTGACCCTAACTGATTCATCTGCCTTATTTCTAACTGACCCTAACTGACTCATCCGCCTAATTTCATGATTTAACTGACCCTAACAATTCCTATGCTGCCAGTCCACTCACTCAATGCCACTCCTACGCTGCCAGTTCAAAAAGGAGTCAAAAAGAGGGCATTACACACCTCAAAAGGAGTATTTACAAATCAAGAAAAAAGGTGCTTGTGTACCAGTTATTTATGCATTGTTGACCCATGACTACAAATCTTAAGAAACTGTGTAGGCATAAGAACTCATAATCCAAATGCCATGCATTCAAATGTGTGGTCTCAATCGCCTGGGTGACATCAATGGGCTTCCTGGCTAGATAAGGATGCTGGCGTTAGACCCACAATCCAAAGAGATAATGCTTCATGAAATCCCAAAATGTTTTTCTTTCCTCAGAGTCATCCTGAATTGCATAGTTGGGCATGGGACAGCCACTAAAAGGTCGTGGAACATTAGGCAACGCCTTCAAAGGCTATAATCTTAGGGCCAATAGGGAAGCTCATTCTCCTTCAATTCCTTCTGCAACTCCCAGTCTCCATGTTCCTCCAACTCTGCCAGGAACTTCACTAGTTTGCTGCCTCCTATTTTCTCCCATAGCTTTTTATTCTCTTCAAGCTCTTGGGGCGTGTTAGGTCTCAAAAATGCAAGTTGCTAATCCTAAGAGGATGCCAGGCTCTATATTTGGATTTGCAACGTTTTTGAACTAACTTGACGAAATCAACCTTCAAGGTTTGATGATTTCCTACACTTTAGGTCCTGCTACACCTAGGTGGGTGAACCTTGAAATATTAAAGCAGTCTGAGTGTGGATGAATGGACTAACTAGGTCTATCTACAATGGCATAGGATGTAGGATAGATGACAAAGCTGACTAATTAATTCTATGTGTAATGTTTAATAAGTGATTGGCAGAAATTGTATAAGCAATATCAAAAAGGTTTTAATTAATGAGTTGAATGAGACTAGTGCCTTGTTGGGTAACAGAGTCAATTTGAAGGACTAAAAACAGTAATTTCTAAATGGTAATAATTCTAGATATTTGGCACAGTTCTGGTTTATAGCTTGTATAAACGTGCAAGTAAGTGACTGACAGACTCTTCTTGATAATCCAACCAAATAAAATCAGATATCCTATAATTCACCAGAAGGTATTTTAATCCTTACTTGAAGGAACCAAATGAAGTGAATAGACAAGATTAACAGATAATATTTTACTGGAGACAGTGTATCAATCCTAACTATATGGCTCTACTTAGTAATCCCAACTTACTACTTCCAGGTTACTGTGAATAAATCAGAAGGGTTTAATTCCTTAGGATGGACACCAACCGAATCAATCACACAGATACAGCGAATGTGTATTGACAGATTAAATATATACTTGATAGTTTAATCTGAATAACAGGGAAATGCAGAAATGGAGACAGCCACACAATTGAATAATTTCAACAAATAACTGATACCAAAATAGAAATACTGAATCAGAGAACTTCAAATTTCTTCTTCAAAATAAAATATGCAACATGGTCATTCTGGAATATTATGTATATGTATATATGAATATCTTCTACTGCTGATGATTTTTCAGCATAGATTGTTTGAACTTATATAGATATTTTCATGAAGAGATACAACTCTTCAATAAGTCCCTTGGGATTTTAACCAATACAAACAATAATTACATAATCTTAATTAGGCTCTGTTTAGCCATAAATAGACTTTTGTTAGATGATCTAAGTACTCCTGCGCACGGTGAGAATCAGTAAGCTCGACTGCACTCCTGGTGATTATATCAAGGGTGACCATTTCCTCCAGTTGTTTGCAAACTTCTGTAGATACAGAGGCTTTATCTTTTAGAGCTCCTGTGGCTTTGTGCAATATAACTTGACAATCAACAGTCCACTCTTCTTTGCTCTTTACCTCTCCATTATCTTTGAATATCCTGGGCACCCCTGCGTCTGAGGCATCAGTCCCTTCCTTAGCATCAGCTTTGAGTTTATCATAATAATTCTGGTGCTGTTTGAGCAATGCTCTTGCATCAGAGATATCTGTGCCATCAGTGGCACCTCTGTTTTGCAACTCGATCACCTTTTCTTGTATTCTCTCATCAAGCCTTTCATGTTCTTTGACTGCTTTATGATTTTCCGAGTAGTTATCCCAAAACTGGTTTAACCACCGTACCATGTTTGCATACCTGCTCTGCAGTATTGTAACAAATGCATCTATTTGAATTTGTTTGGCCTGATCATGGGATATCACTTGACTACTTTGTGAGCTCTCACCTTGAGTTATTCTCTTCGTAGATTGGCCAAAGGTGCTCTTAACAGCGTCCTTCAAGTAGTCATTCTCTTTTGTTAATCTTTCACAATTCAGCTTATAAGCATCTCTTTCCTTGATTAACATCTGAGCTTGTGCTTTATTTAACTTTGCGACATTGATACCAATGTCTGCAGTAATTATGGGGTCAGTTTCACCTGCTCTGAAAGTCATAACATGGCCAAAAGTTTTTTCAGTGTCTATGATGGCCGTTTTCTTATGGGGAGGATACAATGCCCATATCATTAAAGAATTTTCATCATTATTGTATCTCGTTCCCATATAGACTTCATTAACTCCTTCTGGAGTAAGCTTATACTTATCATCAGCATTATTCAAAAAGCTATCAAAAACCAGAGCAGAATTTAAATCCAAACCGGGAAAAATCATAACCCCTGCATCTTTGAGCAGCTGTCTGCCTCTGTTTGGTGTCATGTCCTGCATTTCCTTATCCACTGTCTCCTTTAACAGATCTAATAACTGTTTTTCATTGTCAGCAGAAACATTATCTACTGACTCTCTAATTTCTTTTCCCTTGTATTTATACAGGAAGGATTTAAATTCCTTCGAATGAATGAATGTATCATCTGACACAAAAGAATCATAAGCCTTTTGGCGTGGATCTTCATCAGCAGACCCCTCCTCATCATGTATCACAACTGGAGGCTGATATTGTTGCATTTTTCTTTTAGACATTTCTATTGTCTTATCTTGTGGCTGTTCAGAGGATACCACTTCAACTTCTGCCAACTGCTTTTTCTTTTCATTCAAATCTCTGTTATATTTCTCTACCACCAAGTCGACTTCAGCCTCTTCCAAATTTCTAATGACATCATCATGTGGATAATGTATGTGCATGTATCCACTGAGATTTTGTTTTCTTCTTGCATAGTCAATGAAACCCTCAGGGTCAAACCCTTTCCTCACCTCAGCAGTCACCATGTTATAATGCATTAGTTTATCCAAAATGAGATTGTATCCTTCTTTTGAAACCACAGTAAAATCTCCAAAACACAAAGTACTAGGCATGAATGATTGTTTATCATGCGAACTTAGATGCATGACATTTGAACAATGCATTTGCCTAATTATTTCCAAATATGCAATTCTGTCAGGGACAGTTTTAGGCAATATAAATGGAGCATCCTCAAAACCATACACTCTGATCATAGTAGCATCCTCAAAACAATACCAATCTCCCCAATTATGAGTGACAGTAGGGGGGCCACCAAAATCTTTTGGTCTGAGGAATCTTTTTATTTCATCTAAAATTGAATATTCACAGGGGTGGTTGAAATACCTATATAGCACTTTAACACAATGCTCTTCAAATTGAGCATAGCTGGAGTTAGCATACCTGCTATCCCAGATTCTGGTCCACATTTGTACAGGTATCTTCTCCCCTTTCTTACCCGCAGCAACAACTTGAAGCTCATTTGGCCACAATCCTACTTCCTGGCCGTAGTATAAGACCATATGCATGAGCATCGAGTAATGCTCAAAAGAGCATGCTGGAGCATTGTTTTTTATTGCAGATAGACCAGAGTCTATTCTAGTAGCAACATAGGAGGCATAATCAAATTGTCTGGCATTGTGACATTGAATATCAGAGGTTATGACCATTAGAGGAATAGTCATGAACTCAGGGACCTCTGAGCCAAGGACTTGGCCTACAGAATAGTAAGTATATTGAATGTATGGTTCAAAAATGGATACATGAAAGGGAGGGCCATCATTCTCAGTCAAGGGTATCACTTCTCCTTCAATCCTGGGTCTATGAATGGGTAACCTCCATCCATTGTAGGTTGTATCCATTCTCCAGTATTCTTTATCCAAATCTTCATAAACAACAGGGACAGTGCACAAATCATCCAAATCATACACCTCACAAATAGCATTTTTTGATAGGTGTACAATTGGTTCTCCTTGAGGGTTGCAGATAGCTTTCAGGCCTGAATTGTAATGCCTGGCTAACAGTTGCAGGAGTTCTACATTCAAGAATACATTAGGTACAACCAGTTTGCCTAAATTCATGTGCCATGGGTTTGACACAGGAGCATTTCTAAATCTTCTGTTGTAGTGGAATCTGAAGAGTTCATATCCCCTAATTGGGGTCCAAATATCTCCCAGGCGCTTATGTTTGTCTTCCAATTTCTCTACTTCTGCCCTGAGTTGGGCAGACCTCCTGGCCTTGGGAGTTGACCCAGGCAACTGATCAATCAAGTCCTGATTTAGTTTTCTGTCTTTGACTTTTTCTTCAGGGGTTTGATCAGTTTTTTGCTTCTTTGGTTTACTGGTTTCCCCTTGTGATTTTCTTCCTTTCCCTTTCCCCGGAGTTTCCATTTTTGAAAAATTTGGCAGGAAATTCAAATACAGGCAATATAGTGGTTTGCGTATGTGTACCTGTCGTTCGACGGCTGGAATTGGAAGCCTTTGCTTTTGCCCTGAGAATTCTTCTGTATTCTGCTCTCAGACGGTTTTTTGCAATTGTAACGATCGTATGAACTTCGTAGCCGTTTTGTATTAATTATCTGATCAATTCAATGTTCATCGCTGTGAAGTGTCACATCGCCATAACTCTTCTTATCGGCGTGATTTTGAAATGTCTGGGCGACCTCAACGTTTTTTTATGGCGCGGACAGTCAATCGGCGTGACCCCTCAATTGTATCCCCGACGCCATGTAGTATCATATTTCAAGTGGGTGCGACCATCGGCATGATTTCCTTCATCGCCAAGGGTTTTAGATCTCTCCGCGATATGGCAAGTCCCACCGATATGCTTTGCTTATCGGGAAGATTGAGACCATCGGGATACTAAAATTATGTTTCCCCGATCTTTATTGTCTTACCGATAGTCTCTTCATGTATGAACTTTTATCTTTATCGGAATGACATTCTCTATCGGGATAGCTTTCTCAAGATATCCCGATCCAAATCATCTCCCCGATGCCCTTTATCACATCCTTCATCGGGCAAAGTTTAGTAAAGTGTCACCGATATCTTTTGATCGCCGTGACTTATGAATCGGCAAGACTTGTTTCTTTTGTTCCGATATGTCAAGCTATCCCGATGAAGATGCATCGCTGTGAGTCTTGCCGATAACTTTCTTATCGCCAAGACTCTTGATCATCGGAGGCTTACTTGTTTTCTATTCCGATGGTTCATTTCTCACCGATGACTATTGCTTTGTTACCCTCGCATGCTGTTCGGTGAAACTTTTGCCGAAAGTGCTTCATCGGTATGATACATACCGTCGGGGCAGCTTCTAAAAGATCATCCGATAGATATTTGTCATACCGATCGGCATGACTACTTGCCTTTCTTGCCGATGTAAAGTCATCGGTGTTGCTTACTCCATCGGTGAGCTCCATAATTATTCTTCCGATCTCTATTTTCACGCCGATGGTTGTTTTCAAACAATTCCTTGTGTATCGGTGTAAGCCACACAACCTCTTGCCGATGGATTGATTTTGATGAAATTTGACACTGCTCATCCCTAGACAAAATTTTATATCATGGTCCTTTTGGGATATTCCTCAGAGTTTATTCAAATATGATGGAGTAAGGAAATAGTAAAATTTTCAAAATTTTACTATGCTAACAGGGCGCAGGCTTTTCCTTGTGGTCAAACAAGCGATCCTCATTCCCTCGAATTTCCCATAGTTGCGGAGGAGGTGCTTCACTTCTTGCTGGAATGTTTTCCGCCTCTTCATATATCTTTTGCATTGCAATTCTGACAGGGATTTTTGAGGGCCATTCACTTCATCTATTTCTTTGCCCTTCCTTGGCCATAGCCGCCCAGAATAGGCCACCCCATTGATGTAAGATTCTTAAACAGGTATGAACTAAGTACTAGAAGATTCTTAAACAGATATGGATCAAGTATGATGTGTGATTCTATTCAGTTTAGAATGTTAGGCCAATTTCACAATTCTTGCTCCACAGACTTAATTCAAAGTACAGTGTAGGAATTAACACAGCAAATCTGAATCATAAAATCAACTCAGAGTATTATAATGTTCATGGAATCATACACAGTTTCAATATAACACTGAAAATTAAATTGGCGTTGTATCCTCTATTCCATCCTAATATTACATTCAATAATAATCAATAACCTAGAATGAGGACTGAATCTTGTCACAACTACCCTGCGTGCTTGGACTATGGACTGTGGATTTAATCTGGGCCTGTGGATGCCCGCAACACCTAGGTGAGTTCAGATCTTAGTTATAATGGTGGTTGCGGCTAGGAGGGCCGCGACTCCTAGGGATCTCACCCTGTCTGTGTCTTGTAGTCTTCCGCCCAGAACTCACAACCTGGAGATTGATGTTGCCTTCACCCACCTAGAGGTTATGATTTCTGTATATCTCACACAGTTGGCAAACTGTGGATGATTATGTACGCCTAGGCCCGATTCCTTGAGGGCGATTAGAGATTTGTTGGTGCAAATGGATTAGACTCAGCTCTATTGGCACGCCTTGTGTTGTTGTTAGTTTGAATCCACAAGTAGGGCATTCAATTTGATGTGTAGCTATGAAAACACTTGCCCAGCAAACTTTCACAATGAAAATGATTTGGTAATGAACTCGACTGCATAGCTGCTTGCGCCTCTGTCCTGTCAAAATCAGAATGATGATTCAGTAATGAGTGCCACAAGAAAGGCTTGACTCCTTTTGGACGCTTTGAACTGAAGATATGGGCTTGCCTAACTCCAGCAACCCACCTAAAACAGAACCAATTCAATTTCAATTAAGTGCCAATGCAATTTCAACAATAGAATTGCAAATACTAAGATTCAAGGTTTGCATCCTGACCTCGAATAATGCAAGCATGGGGTTTTCATCCCAAGTTGTAGATTGCTTGAGTTTGAAAAACACTTGTGAATATGTCAAAATCAAATGATTAAAATGAAACCTTCAGCGCCCTTTTATACCGATTTGGATTGATTCAAAATATGTCGACCTTGTTTGAGTTTGAATCCCCTTTGGCACCGACCTATTTGAAATTACTATCTTTTTTATTGCTAATAATATAAATATTGTTATTATAATTAAAATTTTATATTTAATTTGTTAGTGTTGCAAATACTATTTTTTATATTAAATATAAAGTTAATTTAATTGAGTGGAGGAGGGGGCATAACAATCCTCCCGCCCTAAATATTGCTTGTCCTCAAGCGATGACAACTCCAGGAACATTACCCACTTCATGCCAAGGTAGCATATTGTGGTGTGATGCTCATCAATCCTAGGCACTGCTCCTGTAGATTCAACAATGAATAATAAACTATCCTCTTTAGCTATAATACTCACTAATCATGGCTTCCTCATTGCCTATACCTTCTCAATGACCTCATCATCATCTGTGTAAGCTTCAGCATCATGTGCGAATACTACTTCTGAATCATTGTTATGAAGTTTAACTGGGAATCTACAATTGTTGACTATGATACCCTATGTGGTTCCCTTAGGGAGGCAATTTAAATCAAACTATGAGTGTAGATAAGTGATTGCAGCAGTCACATTTTACCCCAAACTTCACCCTTGACGCTGCTAACAATGCTAGAACGCATGTACTTAGTGCTCTCCTCGTGTGGTGCCACCAACTCACTCCATTAGACCCAGAAATTTCCTCCATACTTGCTGGTCTCAAGCTGTCCAAAGGTGATTCAACTAGCTGAAGCACTCTGTCATGGCTGTCCCCAGGCCTTTCTTTGCTCAGAAATAAAGATACAATAGCTGGAAACCTTCTTGCATCAATCATAAACACCTGCTTGAAGACAAAAGGTGGGAAATGCACCTTCCATGAAATCAACCTCTTTTCAGTGGTTGTCCCAAAGAGGTAGGAAAGGCTGAGAATGTAGAAATCAGTAGTTCTGAGATGAAAAACAACAATCATAATGATCCATGTATTATAGTTCCTGTCACCAAAAGTCCAAACAGCCATGCTAAGATGATGATTCTTCCTCAGAAGGTCGGGTTTTTCCGAAGCCTCATATGGTGGCCATTTTTGGTGTGCTACCATGAACATATTCAAAGTGGACCAAACATTATCGTAGTGGAGTATCTTACCTTAGAGGCAATCCTTGATTATCTCTATGCATTGAGTGGCTTGGTTTTTCCAAACACTCGTCTCCATTCTTTTCATTTCAACCATGCTTGGGGCTCCATTCGAAATGCTTTGGAGTATCACCTCCTTCTCATCCGCTTTGAACTTGAACTCCATTGTTTGCTAGTTTTGAGTAACTTCTCCAAGTGAGTGCAACCATTGCATGCCCAAGACTATATTTGCTTCGCTCATTCCTACAATGTAGAAATCATCCTTAACGTGATACCTTCCCAAGGACAAGTTGGTTGTTGTATTCACCCCCTACAAGGAATAATATGGTCATCCGCAAGCATAACATTAAACCCATCAAACTCTTCCGTAACCAAACCTTTCCTAGAAACCAAATTTGCAACTATGAACTTATGAGTGGCCCCACTATCAATCAGCACTATCACTTTGTGACCCTACAAAACACCCCGAACTCTAAAAGCATGGTACTTGGGTGCTCCAGAAAGAGTAGCAAGGGTGCCTTCCAAAGTCTCTCCTTCTTCTTTACTCTCGGACTCTATCATCAATCATCACTTGAAGCTCAGTTCCCTTTGTATCTAAATCCTCATCCAGAATAACCTCTATGTAGTGTATTTGCCCTCTCCCCAAGCATCTATGTCCTAGCTCCCATGGCTCTCTACAAGAAAAGCACAACTTCTTCCTCCGAAGCTCATTCTTAGTTTCTTCCACCTTGTTTGGTTTTGGAGGTAATGCCATTGGTTGAGGGGTACTTTTTGGAAGGGTTTCTTATGCTGCTCCATTGGTGCATCCTGGGGTAGAATTTGTTCTTGGTCACTGAATCTTCCAATTTCAAAGCCCTTTAATAGCATCTTCTAGAGATGTAGGCTCAAAAGCCCTTACCAAACCTCGAAGTGACTCCGATAATCCCTCAATAAACAAAAACATGAGTCTCATCTCCGTGACATCTAGCACCATGACTAAAACCCTTTGAAATTCCTCTATGTAATCCTCTACTAAACCCTGCTGCCTCAATCGTGTCAACTCCCGGAAATGCATCTTTAAATCTTTCCTGTCAAACCTGTCTATGAGCTTCTATGTAAAAGCAACATATGTCACAATATGATGATGCCCTTGTGTGATTAATCCATGATGCCACCACTCATGCATTGTACCATCCAACTAAAGAATAGCAAACTTGATAGCTTCATCTTCTATCATAGCGTTGAGTGAGAGGTAAGTATCCAATTTTTGAACCCAAACCCATGTAGTGACCTTCCCTAAACCATCAAAAGTTTGAAGAGTCAACTTACTCAACCTCTATTGTAGATCTCTATTGAACTACTGCGTGGGTTGTCTTCTTTCTTCTCTTAATCCATTCCTAGCATTATGGAATTGTATAAATGGGATCTAGCGTCTGAGATCCGGATCAAGTCTTGAGTACCCATCTACTATAATGTCCCCTTTTAGGATATTCCTGATTTCTTTACTTGCATACAATAAAATCACTAGAAAGGGACATTAGAGATATTAAAGATTAATAAATTAAGATAATATTCAATTCAATTCATAACACAATTCAATATTGACTATGTTCAAATCTTAATCCTTACTTCTTTTCTAATCCTCAACCTTGGATGGGGAATTACTTGTCTAGAGCGCGCTAAACCTTCTCCAATGTAATTGGGATGGGATTACTCCGCCTCTCCCTAACAAACCTTGTCTAGGGCGCGCTAAACCATCTCCAATCCCATTAGGATGGAATTACTCCGCTCTCCCTAACAAAACCACCTACCCCAGGGTTGCAGCAATAGAAGTAAATAGGCAATGAGTTTGAACATACCATTACTTAATGTATTGTGAATGTAGTCTATTAATGTTTTCCTTTATAGCAAGTTTCATAATGTGTATATATATGTGTGTGTGTGTCTCTAATGATAATCTTTCCAATATTTGTCATTACTTAATACATGACACTCATCATAACAAACATAAGATTAGATACATCATATCAGATAACTCTTGCCTTTTAGAACTCCTAAGAATTCCTTTCTTGCAGCCTAATAGACTGATGTGCCTTTTCTTTCAGATGCTCCTAAGTGACTTTCTTCTTAATTCTGAAATATATATTCTTTTACTCTTTTATACAGTTCAGAAATATTTTCCTTGATTAATTGATATTTGAATGCTTGATTGATTGATGCTTTAATGTTGTCCATCGATTCCCTTCTTATACCCTTGAAGAATGTGTCTTTTCTAAAAGACATCACCCTTCATACATATGCCTTCGTTAATTGCTGTCTTATGTAATCGCTGTGCCTTTTCTTTCAGATGCTCCCAAGTGACTTTCTTCTTAAATCTGAAATATATATTCTTTTACTCTTTTATACAGTTCAGAAATCTTTTCCTTGATTGATTGATATTTGAATGCTTGATTGATTGATGCCTTAATGTTGTCCATCGATTCCCTTCTTATACCCTTGAAGAATGTGTCTTTTCTAAAAGACATCACCCTTCATACATATGCCTTTGTTAATTGCTGTCTTATGTAATCGCTGTTCTATATCAACGATTCTCTTTAAATTTGTTTGCCTTTGTATTTATCAATGTGATCGCTGCCTTACTAACCAGATCGCAGCTTTAGTGAATAATATCAATGCCTTTCCTTGATTAGGAGTCGCTGCTTTTAGATCGTAGCCCCTCTATAATCGCTGATTATAGATATTTATAATAATATTTAGTATTTATTTTATATTAATATTATATATTATTATTATTATATAATATTTATATTATATTGATAATTATATTTATAATAATATTTAATCTAATATTTATATTTATATTAATAATATTTATATTATTAATATTTATATTTGTAATTATATTTATTTTATATATTATTTATATTTGTTATTGGCATTTATATAATATAATAGATCTCAATATAAATATATTATATATTATATTAAATTAAAATATTTATATTAATTTATAATATTGCTTTAAGGATTTATATAATACTTAATTTATTATTCAAATATATTTAATCTATATTATTTAATCAATTTGCAATATTTTAATGTCATTCATATCTTCAATTTGAATGAATAATGCATAAACAATTCAATTATAAATCATTAGTATAGGGACATGACATCTACGCAAGCATTAAAGTCATTTGTTGTTGGGTTTGGCTCCTCCTCTTCCTATGGTGACTCCACTCTAGGCAAAAAGTAGGTTGTATGGGTCCAGGTGTTGATCCAATTAGGACCTTGCTATTATTTGTGTGATTTCCCATCCCATTTCGATTCGAGTTACTACCTTCTACTCCATTATTTTGTGCAGGTCTCGTGGAAATGTTAGTATTGTTCATGTTTTGCAACAACTTGTTGAGTATTCGTGTCATTTGCTCTTGCTTTTGTGTCATTTGTTCCTAATTTTGTGCCATTTGTTGTTGTATTTTCATGAAATTTTTCCACTCATCCTCCCGATCTGCCATCTTCTTCTTACCTCTACCTCCAATTCCACTGCCAGCCTCTTTTGCTTCTGCCTCAGCTGCATAAACTAGCTCAAACCCTCAGACTAGCAAGATCAATGTGCTCCAATACCACTGTAAGATTCTTAAATAGGTATGAATTAAGTACCAAAAGATTCTTAAACAGATATGGATCAAGTATGATGTGTGATTCTATTCAGTTTAGTAAATTAGGTCAGTTTCAAAATTATTGCTCCACAGACTTAATTCAAAGAACAGTGCAGGAATTAACACAACAGATCTGGATCATACAATCAACTCAGAGTATTATAATGTTCATGGAATCATGCACAGTTTCACCAGTTATATATAGCACTGAAAATTAGAATGGCGTTGTATCCTCTATTCAATCATAATATTACATTCAATAATAACCACTAACCCAGAATGAGGATTGAATCTTGTCCCAGCTACCCCAAAAGCTTGGATTATGGACTCTGGATTTAATATGGGCCTGTGGATGCCCGCAACAGCTAGATGAGTTCAAATCTTAGTTATAATGGTGGTTGCGGCTAGGAGGGTCACGACTCCTAGGGATCTCGCCATGTCTGTGTCTTGTAGCCTTCTGTCCAGAACTCACAACCTAGAGATTGATGTTGCCTTCACCCGCCTAGAGGTTATGATTTCTGTATATCTCATACGATTGGCAAACTGTGGATGATTATGTGCACCCAAGCCCAATTCCTTGAGGGTGATTAGGGAATTGCTAACACAAATGGATTAGACTCAACTCTATGGGCACACCTTGTGCTACTGTTAGTTTGAATCCACAAGTAGGGCATTCAGTTTGATGTGTAGCTATGAAAACACTTGCCCAGCAAACTTTCACAGTGAAACTGATTTGCTAATGAACTCGGCTGCTTAACTGCTTGCGCCTCTGTCCTGTTGAAATCAGAATGATGATTCAGCAATGAGTGCCACAGGAAAGGCTTGACTCCTTCTGTACACTGTGAACTGAAGGTATGCGCTTGCCTAACTCCAACGACCCACCTAAAACAGAACCAATTCGATTTCAATCAAGTGCCAATGCAATTCCAGCAATAGAATTGCCAATACTAAGATTCAGGGTTTGCGTCCTGACCTCGAATAATGCAAGCATGGGGTTTTTGTCCCAAGTTGCAGATTACTTGAGTTTGAAAAACACTTGTGAATGTATCAAAATCAGATGATTAGAATGAAACCTTGAGCACCCTTTTATACCGATTTGGATTGATTCAAAATATGTCGACCTTGTTTGAGTTTGAACACCCTTTGGCGCCGACCTATTTGAAATTACTATCTTTTTTAGTGCTAATAATATTAATATTATTATTATAATTAAATATTATATTTTTATTTGTTAGTGTTGAAAAAGACTATTTTTTATATTAAAAATAAAGTTAATTTAGTTGAATGGAGGAGGGGACTTGACAATTCATTCAAGGTTAAGGGTTTTGGCAGTTTTATGGTTATCAAAACAAGTGTTTACAGTAGCATAACAGATATACTATTAAAGATGCAGAAGAATGGCAACAGTACAACTCTGCTTGTTCATTGTCGGCTTAGAGAAATAGAGGATAGTGTCAGGCATATCATACCGCTCAGTTGGATTGCATTCATACTCATATGGTAAATCTTTAAAATATATATATATATATATATATATATATATATATATATATATATATATATTCAAAATTGTTTCTCATTAGAAGATAAGGATTTTTTCTATCATGGAAGCAATTCTAAGCCAAGTATATTTTACTTGAGGGTGTAAAGAAATTAAAAAAAAATCTTCCCAAGTCTTAGGATAAAGCAATAAATCAATCAGGATAAGCACATAATTTTAGAATTAAAAGTTGAGATAGTAACTAAATAAAATATGCTTTTTGAAATGATAAAGAGGAAATAAAAGTTTAGCTTTGTGTGCATGTTGTAGACCTTTTTGCTGCAGCCTGTGCTTGGTGATTGAAAATGATACCTTGTGATCAGACCTAGAACTACACTCCTTTGACAGGCTGCAAGATAAGACTTTAGTTGTTCTTTATTAAGTTTCAATTCAATGATTATAAAATTGATATCTGCTCTTGTTGATTCAACCATGTATATGCGGAAATTACTTACACATTGTTGAACTTTAGAAGCTTGTTTGCCTTGGATATACATGTAGGAGTTTGCTATGCAAGGGCTCCGTATGTGTGTCTTTTGACATTCCAAAACTTGCTATTTTGGCTTCCTCTTCTCTTTGGGTGGACGTTTCAGCTTCCAGAAAGCTTGAAGGTCTATTATGTTCACCCCTACAAATGTCAAGTTGTTGAGGCAATGTAATAACCACCCTAGTTTTTTCCAAATAATTTGCACTGAATTCAAATTCACAGGCAATCTCCGTTACACTTTCTGATCACCAAGATCTCTTTCATGCTCTCAGCAATATTGTTAGGTGGACTGACCCCTTTCAATATTGCTACTTGCAAGAGTTCCTAAAGAATTCACTATGTGATTAGCTTGAAGGATTATGTTACGATGTATTGAACTAAATATTGTTTATGCTATGATGTATTAATCTACATTGTTGAATATATTGATTTGAATACTAATTGTGATATGATGAATTGTATTGAATATTATCATGATTTCAGATTTAGTAATCTTTAATGTCTCTAACGTTCAATTTGAGTAATTAGTCTTGTTGCAGGCATAGAAATCAGGGATAATCCAAAAAGGGACATTACATGCCCATTGCCTAATATCATGTGAAAATCAAATAACATTTTCCGTCGCCTTATTACACTTAAGTTATTTTCTAATATTTTCCCAACAATAGATAACTTAAGTGAATATTGAATTAAATAATTTACTAATTCACCCCAACTTATGGAAAGTCCCAAAATGATGCAACTTGCAAATCTAACCATACCAACATGATCCTAAAGAATTGGGACGATGATCGGAGGCAACCGGGTGACTTTCTAAAAATCGTATGCTCCTCCAAGAAATTTGGAGAACACTCAGAAGATCGGAACTCAGTTCTGAAAGCACCAAAAGGCTCCATCTAACCAACTGAACTCAAAACCATTAATAAATGCTCTACAAAGCTAATCCAACACTCTCCAAGAACTTTGGAGTTCTCCCTTGCACACCAATTAAACCTACGGGAAAACTCAAAAATAGGCTAGTTGTTCACGACTTGGCTAAGCGCCAATTGGGGGCATTACAGGCAAACTCACCAGAAGCGGCAAACTTTTTCTTTGCAAATGGCAGCGACCTCATTTTGCAAGACACTATGTGTCTTTTGATGTTCCAAAACTCACATTTTTCAGCTTCCTCTTCTCTTTGGATGGTCTTTTCAGCTTCCAAATAGCTTGAAGATCTATTTAAATCAGGTGAGAGTGGTGTTAAGGATTATTGGGAGTCATTTGAGGCTTGTATCTCTTGTATTTGGGAGCATTTGTGAGTGTGTAGAAAAGTGTTATAATTGGTCTTGAAAGAGTATTTCAAAGCTCTTGTTTAGGTCTATGGACCGGTGATCAATTGTAACTAGCCAATTTGGAGTACCAACTACTAAGTGAGTGTATCTCACAAATTTGGTGGAATTTTTACCCACAAGGGATTTCTCCACGTTACCTTCTTGTCTCCATATTATTGGTATTGTCCATGATTTCTGATTTTATGCTACGTATTCAATTATTTGTTTCAGAATTCAGTCATTCGTTTTGTTCTCATAATCTAAATCCTTAAAATTCCCTGATTTAGTGACTACACCTGAGGAATTTCCTTCCTAGTTTACGGATCATAGGGGCACCTCGGAAGGAGAATTTAAAATCAAGAAAAAAATGTGCTTATGTACCAGTTATCTATGCATTCACGACCCGTGATTACAAATCTTAAGAAAATGGCCAGGCATAAGAACTCACAATCCAAATAGCGCGCATTCAAGTGTGTGGTTCCAAGCGCCTGGGTGACATCGATGGGCTTCCCGGGTGGATAAGGGCGCTGGCGATAGACCCACAATCCAAAGAAATACTGCTTCATGAAATCCCAGAACTTGTTTTCGGCCTCGTTGTCATCCTTAATTGCATGTTTGGGCATGGGACGGCCACTAAAAGGATGTGGAACTTTAGGCAACGCCGTCCAAAGGCTTTCATCTTCAGGCCAATAGGGAAGCTCGTTGTCCTCCAATTCCTTCTTCAACACCAAGTCTCCAATTTCCTCAGACTCCGCCAGGAACTTCACTAATTTGCTGCCTCCTATTTTCTCCCATAGCTTTTTATTCTCTTCGAGCTCTTCGGATGCGGGGTTTTCCTTGTGGTCGAACAAGCGATCCTTGTTAAAGTCACCGCCCTCGAATTCGCCGTAGTCGCGCGTGGTGCGCTTCGTTTCCTGCTTGAATGTTTTCCACCTCTTCATATATCTTTCGCGTTGGGCTTCTGACATGGGTTTTCGAGGGCTATAAAATTCGTCTATTTCTTCGCCCTTCCATGGCCATAACCACCCCAGACGAGGCCACCCCATTGATTCAGGGTTTAGGGTTTTAACAGTTTTATGGTTACCAAAACAGGTGTTTACAGTAGCATAACAGATATACTACTACTAAAGATGCAGAATAATGGCCGCATTCCCTAGATTTCCTTGCCTCAAATTCATTTCTTCCTGCTCATACAGCTCTGTTTGTTCACTGTGGGCTGAGAGAACTAGAGGATAACGTCGCGCGTATCATACTGCTGAGTTGAATTGTTTTAGGTATGGCCATACGAGTATTGTTTGATTGCTTTCTAACCACATGGACTGTTTTTTAAACTAGTATATTTATATTTTAAAAAATATATCTAAAATACGTCGAGGTATATTTTTTTTCTATAGTTTCTTTTTTGGTTTTTATTTTTTATTTTTTCCAATTTCTTTTTTAGTCCTATAGTTTTTGTGATTTAGCTTTTTCTCCTTCAACTATTTTTAATTTCTTTTTTAATTTTTTTTCTTTGATTTTCTTAAATTTTATTTTTATTTCTTTTTTGATTTTTTTTTTTCCTTATAAATTTAGGCAGAAAAAATGAGTGCTCTTATCCCCACCCTCGATGTAACTGTATAACGTCTCTCAGTGTAATTAGATAAGAGGTAAATGAGATTAGGGGAGAGGGGCCACTAGTGGCCCACCCTAACTTCATGCACCTTAAGCTCGTAGTTAGGTATATCAGATTTTGACGAATTTTTTTGGGTATCTTTGTATGTGACTTAGAAACTTTTTAAAAATTCATATAATGTAATAATTTAGTGTTTAAATTTTTTTTTTTATAAGAGTTGGTGTTTTTATCAAGAAGGTCATTCACCTTGTCTATTTCTTCATAGTCTTTGGTCATAGTCACTCTAGAATAGGTCACCCATTGGTTCAGGGTTTAAGGTTTTACAGTTTTATGGTTTTCAAAACAAGTATTTATAAGAGCATAATATACTACTATTAAAGATGCAGAAGAAAGGTTGCATTTTATGGATCTCTATGCCACAAATTCATTGTTCATGTTCATACAATTTTGCCTGTTCATTGTGTGCTTAGAGAAATAGAGGATAAAGTTAGGCATATTATGCTACTAAGTTGAATTGTGTGCTTAGAGAAATAGAGGATAAGGTTAGGCATATCATGCTACTAAGTTGAATTGTGTTCGTACTCTATAATAAATCTTTTTAAAAAATATTGTTTAATTTTTTTCTCATTAGAAGATAAGGATTTTTTTCGTCATAGATGCAATTCTAAGCTATTCATGTTGTACTTGAGGGTTTAAAGAAATAAAACATTTTTCTTCCCAAGTCGTAAGGTAAAGCAATAAATTGGTCAAGATAAGCAAATAATTTTAGAGTTAAGAGTTGACATAGTAAATAAATATAAATGTTTTTTGAAATGATAAAGAGGGAATAAGAATTTAGCTATGTGGTGTAGATTGTGTTTGGTGATCCAAAATGATACTTTGTAACTAGACCTAGAACTATAGTCGCCTAATAAATTGCAAGATAAGTTATTCGTTGTTATGGTTCAATTCAACGATTATAAAATGATTTACACATTGTCTATGCTCTTGTTGATTTGACCATGTATTTGTAGAAATGACTTACACATTATTGACCTATAAAAGCTTGTTCTCCTTGGATATACAAGTAGGAGTTACTTATGTAGGGGTTATTTTTCGTAGTTAAACCCTTTGAACTGATTTAATGGTTTGAACAAGGATCGAAGACACACCAAGCAACCATGCAATATGTCCAGTTTGTCACTGAGATGATATTATCTAATGATGTGATGATATGCTTATGATACTCTCTAGGTGATAATATAATGATTGGAATTAGATAGTGGATGGACTAAATGCTAAAAGTGAATTAAATTTTGTTCTTTTATACAACACCCTAGTATGCAAATCACATTTTTCATGCTTAAGTCAATAATAGTTAGTAGGAATGGAGTTTACTTGGGTTCATTTGTGTGAGACCCAACCCCTTGTACCTTTTATGTGAATACTTTAGCATTAACATGTGTGCGTGACTATGATTTCATGTTTAGATGATTGTCCTATTTCCTTATGTTGATACTAGTGTGGGTAGATTTATGTGACTATGGTATTATTAGATGTGGACATCATGTATGGGCTAATTGAATTGTTGTGTCTCTATAATGATATGGGTAATCAAGACATTAGAATTTTAATGTACATATATATGCTTGAGTATTTTGATTGATTTAAAGAAGGTATTATGAACCTATAAATGCATGTTAAAATTAAAATTGAGACGTGAAATTTTATATTTTGTTAGAAAATGATTTGAATTATAAAAGTTTAATGTTGTACATGTATCGTTATTTTAAAGGTTGCTTCGACTATTTTTGTTATGATATACTGATATTCGAAACTCGAGTGTGCAGGTGGGTGGTCAAGGCAAAAGAATTCAGAGACTTCCAAGGAACCTTTGTTGTTTGTACCTCGTTTACCCAAGCCTAATCCACATGATGGAATTGAGGCTTATGTGGTCATTTGAATATTGAATTTTATTTATTTAAATTTTCTCTATGAATTAATTGTAATTTTTGGATAAGCTTCTTTGATTTAATTTTTATTTTGTTTTATATCTTTTTATTTTGGAATGGGATAGGAAAGTGTAATCTTTTTGGAAGGAAGTTTCAGAAAGATTATCTTTAAGAGAATATCTTGGGGAAAGTTTCCCATTCATTCTCACTTCCACCTTGTGGGAAAAATCTATTTTTTTGTCATTTTTGGAAATTAGAGGTTCTTCTCTCCTTTTCTATTTTGAGTTTTTGTTTTGGGTTTTTGGGGAAGAAATGGGTGAGAAATTATTTCAGAGGATTTTGGGAAAATTTGAGGAAGGAGGATTGCTAGAGAAGGATTCTTGTACAAGCATTGGGAAAATAGTGCTTCTCCTAACTTGGGGAAGCTTGAGGTAGGAATTGTATGATTTTACTTGTCTGTGAAATTGTATTTATATGTATTTTTTGGTTGCATGGAAAATTTCTTGATTGTATTGCATTTCAATTTTGTGTGGAAGTCCTTTATTTTTCTTTGGGAAGGGTTGTATGGGAGCGGATCTCCTCAGTTGGGGTTTAGAGCCTCTCATGTAATGGGGTTTGAGAGAGGTGTGGAGCCTCTCTTGGGGGATTTGTTTTGTATGTGAGGGTGTTGTAGAGTAATTTGGTTGTGAAGTTTAATGTGGCATGACTACCCTGATTTTTGTTGTATTATGGAGTGAGTTGATGGAGGTTGGAAAGAAGTTTATGAGTAAGGGAGTTGTGGTATATAATTGTTTTATTCATGACTATGATTGGTGTTGTTGGTGGTGGATTGTGGTGTTGCATGGATGGTGTTGTTAATGAAGATTAAGGAGGATTTCAATGTGGTTATTTTTCCCCCAAGATGAATGCTATCCCCTCTTCCACCTCATGTTGAATCCACATGGATTCTTTGTTTGTGAGTCATCCAATGGGAATTGGCATGCGTGTATTTTTGTATGTGTGTGATATCCTCTTGTTTGCATGTGAGTCTACCAGTACCTAGAAGTCTCCTAGCTCAAGGGTGGGCTTATTTTCAAGCCCTATGGTAAGGTGGAGAGCAAGCCTTGGTTATCCATTTTGTGTTGGATTTTGTGTTGTAGAATAAAGATGAAGGCTTCATGGAGACATATATGTTTCTTTATGTAATTATTTTACCATTCCTCCTTTTTAAAGAGCTTTCAAGTTCTCTTGTACTTGTATCATAAAAGAGTTAAGAAATGGGATTGAATATCCATTTCTTATTGTAGTCTTTAATTGACAATAAGGTCATGATGAAAATATTGTTGTGTTGAGAAATTTGTATCAAGAGTTTTGATCACTATACTTTAAATTGGTATCTTCCTTACTATGCAATGCTTGAATAATAAATACTCTGAGTTGTTATTTAAATACATAAGAAATGTATGCAATCTTATATTTATAGAAAAATAATATACTCGTGCAAATTAAATTTCATAGGATTAGTATTGAAGGACTTCTATTTATAGTATATTGGTTTTCTAAGAAGGTATAGGATTTAATTTTATGGATTATGTTAGTATAAGAGAAAATAACTATTTCTTTCATAGGGTATGTGCATGGAAATGGGGGACCAGAAGGGGGTCAAAAGTGGCCACTTTTTTTTTCTAAAATCAGTAAAAAGTGATCTTGGATAAGAAATTGAAGATAGTCGTGCTCAAAATTAGAAGATGTGATAAGAACAAGATTTGTAGTGCTCAGAATATAGTTTCTAAACTACTATTTTTTTCTAAAAATGGTGGAGATTAAGAGGTTCAAATAGGGGGAGCACACAAAATGCTCCTATTTTTGTTAGAAAAATATAACATAGTGTCTCGTGTGCTCCCCCTAAAATGTTGACTTTTTTTAAGTATTTCACAAATCATTTTAGTGGAAAATTAGCTAACATCATGTAGTTTATTCCTAATTTTTCTGTTAATTTTTTAATGAATATATGATTTTTTATGAATTTTCAAAGTAGACACATCCTAAAAAAATGAAAATTTGAGCATGCTCCCCCCTGATTTTTTGAAAACTAATTAAAATAAATTTAAAAAATTCAGTGTGTATAGAATAGAGTCTAGAATCTAAAAATGTATTTTTTAAAAAAATTTGACAAACGTGTAAAAAATGACACCAAAAATACTACACGTAGGTTTTCTGCAAAAAGGAACACATTAGAAAAAGAAATTGATGATGTAAACCTTAATGTTATCATATTTTAGAAAAAAATACATGGTTAGAAAGCTAGTAAAAAACTTGAAGTCATTTTGACATTTTTTCATATTAACATTGAAAAACGTGTAAACTTGGTGGAGAGCATGCTCAAGATTTGTTGATTTTCTATGTTTTGTTGAAAACATGTTTGTGGCATCCCAAAGGTAGGTCTCTCTCTCTCTCTCTCTCTCTCTCTCTCTCTCTCTCTCTCTCTCTCTCTCTCTCTCTCTCTCTCTCTCTCTCTCTCTCTCTGTGTATATATATATATATATATATATATATATATCCCTCTTCCCCATCTCTCTATCTAGATCTATCCCCCTTCTCCCCCCTCTCATTATCTCCATCTCTTTCTCTCCCTCTCCCTCTCTCTCCCTCTCCCCCTCTCTCTATGTTGCTTGACCATATTAATACCTTGTTGCTCTATCTCTATCGTGTTGCTTAACCATTTGGTGATGAAAGAGATTGATATGGTGGAGACCACCCTCTCTCCAATAATTGAAGATGCTTGGTCCTATGTCAAGAAGTTCTATAGTTACCCCTCAACCAAGCCAGCCATGGTGTAAATTATGAATAGAACTAACATATCATGTAAAATCAACATCTAAGAAACATATAAGGCCAATGAGGGATGTAAAGCACACTTAGATTTAGTTGGATAGACTATATAGATTGGTTATCCTCATTTCATCTTCTATCGGTTGGCCATATCCTTAGGAAGAGAGAGAAAGAGGCCCAGGGAAAGAGAGAGAGGCTCAGGGAAAGAAAGAGACTCAGCGAGAGGAAAAGATAGACATAGGAAGAGAGACCAAAAGCTTTATAGGACAAAAGATTTATGTGCAAAACATGACAAAATGTGAGTGCATTATACCGCACTCGCGTTTTGTCCTATTTGGACCAAAAAGTGGTTTGGCCGCATTTTGTTCCCCCATCTCCATGCACACACCCCATAATGGAAATTGCTTGTTTCATGAATCTATTTAAGTTTATAGTGAACTTTATATATATATATATATATATATATATATATATATATATATATATATATATATATATATATATATATATATATATATATATATATATATATATATATATATATCTCTTCCTTCTCTAACCTGTGAGCAAAAGCAAATGCTTTGTTCTCTAGATTTTCGATTAGATAAAACAAAAAAAAAGATAAGTTATGTTTTAATATCTTAATAAACAAATTAGTATTTATCATTAATAAATAATTTAAAAGGAATTTATATTTATCTTACTAAGAAAAAACGATTATAGAAATATGAAGGATTATAGAGAAAAAAAAGGAAGATTAAATTTAAAAAAAATCTTTAAAACAAATTCCTGAGTTTAAACAGTCTTATCCTCCATTAAACCTCTCATTAAATAGGAATTTTTAAATTTAAATTTGTAGTTATCTTAGAAAAAAATTATTTTATTCAGAATGTTTTATTATCTTTTTAAGTTTAATTATTCACATTATCATTTAATAATAAACTTTATAGAAGAACAAGTTATTACGCCGAGAGGCATTCTACACTCACAGCAAGGGCTGAAAGATTCAAATTCCTATAACCAATTAAGATTTAGATTCCCAAGTAAACAAAATTCATAAAATGTGTAAATAAATAAATTTGTGGAAGCCAAATGGATAGAAAAATAGAAAAACTTGGGCATTTATGGAGTGAAATCTTTATCACGTTAAACAAAAAATAAATAAATTATTGGAAGCCAAATGGATAGAAAAATAGAAAAACTTGGGTAGTTATGGAATGAATTTATTACGTTTGAAGAATATGAAAAGTCTCGCAGCATAGTCTCTTTAAATTAACCCATGTGAACTTATCAAATATTCTAAAGATATCTCTTGGCGTACAAAAAAATGAAAAATAAATAAATAAATAAATAAACCCAAACAAAAAATGAAAAACTAAAAGTGAATATTAAAATAAAACCAAAAGAATCTTTCTTTGAAGTGTTGTGCTCTGCTACAAGAGTGGTTATTAATTATGACTCAAGCATTTCATTTCTGATTTTCTAATATAGACAATTTATTTTTTACGTTTTGTTTTAAAATAGCAAAAGCATGTTGAAAAATAAATGTTGGCAGCATTACCAGAGTATTATTACACCTATTCCACGATGGTTGCCTCTACAATCTCCCAAAAATAGCGTTCTTGTTTTATAAATTTTAATAGAATCCTTTGCAGCATTGTTAGCATTGCCCTTATGTTTTACCACAATGACTTCTGCCATAGACACAAAAAATCCTTCTATTTTACCACAACTTCCTTTGAATTTTGAATGCCTTTGGAGAAGCCAAACTATGGAAGAGTATCCGTCTAGGAGTATAAATATTAATATATCTAGGAGCAACCAAACTAGGAAGAGTATACGTCGAGGAGTAGCCAAACAAGGAAGAGTATACGTCTAGGAGTATAAATATTATTTTATGTCTCTATGCCTACCTAAGTTCTTTTTTTAGTGATATATATCCTTCCTTAAATCATTTTATGTTTAAAATCAATGAATATGAATTGTTCACATTTGAGATATTAGTACTTACTAATTATATATGATTGCAATAAAGTTTATGTTTTAACATGTCTATTGGTTAATTAGATTTTGTTTAAATATTATTAATATTTTTAAAATTTAATTATAATTATGTTAGGGAACTCAAACATCATCCAATTTAATTATCAAATTGTTAGTAACAATTTTTTATTTCATCCACACTAAAAAGTGATAAATAGTTGTCCTATTTTTAATAGCTAAAATTTACCTTTGACTATTGAGAGAAATGTTATTTAAGAATAGTCATGCATAAAAAAATTTAAAAATTAATTAATTAGGAATGAAAGTAACATTTTCTATACTTGCAAAGAATAAATACAATAATGAATTTTTTTAAAAAAATCAACACACCTAATCACATCAACTATAGAGATATAGAGAGAACAAAAGATATATATATATATATATATATATATATATATATATATATGACCAAAAAAATATTAGGGTTAAGATTAGGGTTATAATTACAATTAGGGTTTGGGATAGGGATAAAATTAGAGTTAGGGTTATAATTAGGGCAAATATTATAACAAAAAAAATCATTAGGGTTAGAGTTAGGGCTAGAAATAGGGTTAGAGATAGAATTATTATTAGGGTTAGAATTAGGGTTATAGATATAATTAGGGTAATGGTTAAATTAGGGTTAGGGTTAGTGCTAGAGCTAGAAATAGGGTTAGGGATACAATTAGAGTTGCATTTATGGTTAGAATTAGAGTTATGATTATAATTAGACTTATGGTTAGGATTAGAATTAGTGTTACAATCAGGGTTAGAATTAGGATTAGGGTTAAGGATAGAATTAAGGTTATTGATACAATTAGGGTTAGGGACATTTGTGGTTAGAATTAGAGTTATGATTTTAATTAGAATTATGGTTAGGATTAGAATTAGGGGTACAATTAGGGTTAGGGATAGAATTAGGGTTAGGGTTACAATACAAAATTAGGTTAGAATTAGGGCAAATATATATAACCAAAGGGTTGCGGTTAGAATTAGGTTTAGGGTTAGGGCTAGAATTAGTGTTAGGGTTATGATTAGAATTAGTGTTACGATTAGGGCCCAAATATATATCCAAGAAAGTTAAGGTTATAATTAGGGTTTTAGTTAGAATTAGGGTTAGGTTTATGGATTGAATTAGGGATAGCAATAAAATTAGGGTTAGGGATAGAATTAGAGTTAGGGTTTTGATTAGAATTAGAGTTACAACTAGGGAAAATATTTATAACAAAAAAATGATTAAGGTTAGAGTTGTAATTAGGGTTGGGGTTAGGGATAAAAATATGATCAAGGTCAAAATTAGGGTTATGAATATAATTAGGGTAAGGGTTAGAATTAGAGTTAGGGTTAGAATTAGGGTTATAATTATGATTAGGGTTAGGGTTAGAATTAGAGCTAGTATTGGGCTGAGTGTTAGGGTTACCATTAGGGTTAGGGTTGCAATTAAAATTAGAGTTACGGTAAGTGTAAGAATTAGGGTTAGGTTAGAATTAGGCTTAGAATTATAGTTAGAATTATGGTTAGGGTTAGTGATAGAATTAGGGTTAGAAATACAATTATGATTTCAACTAGGTTAGGGTTAGAATTTGTGTTAGAATTAGGTTTAGGGATAGAATTAGGGTTAGGGTTACATTTATTATAATTAGAGTTAGGGTTAAAATCAGGGTCAAGGTTCATGTTAGAATTAGGGTTAGCATTAGTATTAGAGTCAGCGCTAGAATTACAATTAGAATTAGGAATAGGGTTAGAATTAGGGTTAATTAGAATTAGGGTTAGGGTTAGGGGTATAATTAGGGTTGGGGTTAGAATTAGCCTTAGGGTTAGGGTTAGGGTTAGGGTTAGTATTGGGGTGAGGGTTATAGTTAGAATTAGGGTTAGGTATAGAATTAAGATTAGCATTAGGGATACAATTAGAGTTAGAATTAGGGTTATGGTTACAATTGTAGTTAGGATCAACATTAGTGGTAGGTTTAGGGTTACAATTAGAATTAGAATTAGGGTTAGGGTTATAATTATGATTAAAACTAAAGTTAGAATTAGGTTTAGGGTTAGGATTAAGGTGATGGAACAATTAGGGTTTGAATTAGGGTTAGGGTTAGAATTATAGTTAGGTTTAGGGTTAGAATTAGGGCTGCAAATAGAATTGGGGTTAGGGTGATGGTTAGAATTATAATAAGGTTATGGTTTGGTTATAATTAGGATTAGAATTAGGAAAAATATATAACAAAAGAACATTAGGATTATAATTATGGTTAAATTTGGAATTAGGGTTAGGGTTATGTTTCAAATTAGGATTACAATTAGGGTAGATATATATAACCAAAGGGTTGGGATTAGAATTAGGGTTAGGGTTATGCTTAGAATTAGGGTTACAATTAATGAAAATATATAACCAAAAAATTAGGGTTATGCTTAGAATTACAGTTAGGGCTAGAATTAGGCTTAGGGTTACGATTAGAATTAGATTAGGGTATATATATGTATCCCAAAAAACATTAGGGTGTAATAAGGGTTACTATTAGAATTAGGGTTAAGGTTAGGAATATAATTACGCTTAGTGATATAACTAGCATATATATATTTAAAAAAATATATCTAAAGTATGTTGAGAGATATCCTTCTTGAGGTGCCTATTTTTTAAACCCTAACCTAATTATAAATCTATTATAAAAATTACCCTAACCTATAACCCTAACCTAATTATAAATCTATTTTTAAAATTACCGATAGGGTTAGGATTAGGATTTGAATTAGTGTCAAGATTACAATTAGGGTTAATGTTATGGTTACAATTACACTTGATTCTTACACTAACTCTAATTCTAACAATAATTCTATGATTACACTTAGCATAGGTTTCTCTATACATAGATATGCTAATCGCAACCCTAATTTAAACCCTAATTCTACTTTTGATCATAACCCTAACCTAATCATAATCCAAGCCTAATTCTAAACCTATTTTAAAAAATACAAACAGGGTTAGGGTTAGGTTTAGGGTTAAGATTCAAATTAGTGTTTTCATTAGGGTCAAGATTATAATTAGGGTTAGATTTAGGGTTGGGGTTAGTGTTAGTGTTATAGTTACACTTGCGGCTACAGATGCTACTAGCATATTTATATTTTAAAAAATATATCTATAGTACGCCAAGAGATATCCTTCTCGAGGCACCTATTTTTAATCAATTTAAGACTAATAAGTGGAATAGGCACCTCGAGAAGGATATCTCTCGACATACTTTAGATATATATTTTAAAATATAAATATGTTAGTCTATAGATTAATAAAATAAAATGAGTGTGAAAGAAAAAAGAATAAAATCAATTAACTTGACCACTTTATCTTTTTTGTTGGTTGTAATAATTCCTTTTACATGCTTTATTTCTATTTTACCAAAATCGAATGCTTGAATATTTATTTAAAATTGATGAGTATTTAATTCTAAAAATAAGATCACAATCATTTCTTTAGTTTACATTAAATAGTTTAAAATGATTTTAAATTAAATATTCAAGATAAATTGTTAATTTATTTAAAAAGATTATCTTATCTCCTCAGACTTAAATAGCTTAGTTAGAAATGAATTAAATTCTTGATATTAAATTATTGCAAGAAAATAATGTGTCTATCCTCTTAATTCTAGAAATTATTGAAATAAATATATTTATGTTAAATCTATTTTCAATATACTTTTCCCAAAATAGTGCATCAGTATCCCTATAATGTAGTTGTCTTTTATAGGCTACAAATATAGCTAATTTAAAATGGGTCTAATTTTAGAAAAAAAAAACATATCTTTTAATTAAGATGTAATATATTTTAGAAAAAAAAAAGCATATATTTTTAATTAAGATGTAATATAGAGATGTTCAAATTGATGAAAATGCTCTTAGTGAAGTTATATCCAATTTAGATGAAATCATTTTTGACCATTTGAACTCTGTTCATATGGAGTTTGATTCTGATGCAAATGAATATGTATTTGTCGTTCCAATGATGGAGATGGACGAAGGGAACATTATTGATCACACTACTTCAATGGCCTCTAAACCACAAAATGTTTGAAGAAAGATGGAACTAATCCATGCATGGGTAAATAACCCTAATGTAGATCCTGGATCACTAATTGATGGCCTAGGAATTGGAGCATCTCCAGTGAATGAGTATGCCACTGAAGGGTTACTTGATATGACTCTTCCAACACTATTTCTAGATGGATGATGTGATTGGTTAGAACTATGAATAAGGAGAGTCCATCTACATTAATTTGTTAAACATTTGTTTCGATATAGAGATCATCATTTTGGATGACACCCACGATTTAGATATTACATGGTGAATATGACTATGAGACATCATGCACAAAATTCATCTATTGTTTTTGTTAAAAAAAACTTCAAGATGTGTCAATCACAATCAAAGAGTTATGAGAGCATATGGAAAACATCCCCCACTTACATCTAGATGTTCGTTTGATGTGTTTTGGTACAACATTAAGGGGTATAAGGTCTTATTGGGCAAATTGTCGAGTTGAATTAACTGACCTCTTGCATCAAATTTGAACACCAACAATTTTATTTACTTTGAGTGCAACATATATGTATTGGCCAGATTTGCATGTGTAGAGGAAAACTAATGTGTTGTAGACTTAACTAATTAAGGGGAAACCTATCTGAACAATCCACTCTATCACTATGCATTCCTACATTGAATTATCGACCAAGGAGCGTAAGCTTATGATGGTACTTGCAAAGTATATGCCTTCAGGGCTCATATGGTTCCTAAATCATTCTATATTAACTTTAAACAAACAAATCTACCTTGCTGGAATTGACAGAATTACAAAACAGTGAAAACAACTATAAATCCTAGTTGCTACGGGTACCTACAACAAGGTCTATATATAACTATTACAATAGGGAAACTGTAGAATTAACTTAATGAATTGACAAGAATGAAATGACTAACTATTGACCTCTGGAGGATTTGTAAACACACTAATATGCATTTGTTCATGACCTATATCTATTTGATCAAAACATAATACTAACTTGAATTCAAATTATGATTAACAAAAAGCTAATAAACCAACATTAACTGAAATGAAATAAACAAGGAGAGAATTAGTACCTTGAGTGGCCAGCTCAAGAGACTATCTTCCTTAATTGAAACCAAATCTAATCCAGATTCTACGTATCTTTGTAACACATATCGAAGCTTAACTTATTCCATGCACAGAATCAACTCATAACAAATTGTTCAACAATGAAATCTTTTCTGTCATATCCAGATTGTATTCCATAAATGTAACATGCTCGAGTCTTTACACATAGAAAAGGAAAATGATAACTAAACTCTCAACAACTTGACTCTACTACCTTATATATCTCATCTTCCCCTTACTATACAAAAATGGAGAGAGAGCCTTATTTATTAATTAACTGACTCTGATCATTTACCGCGCCTAGGTACTAGGTCGTGGAGTCAAGATCACATTCTTATTCTAACTGACTATAAGAAGAAGAATTCAAATCAAATTAGAAGTCTGATGCATGAACAACGTCCATAATCATATTTGAAACAAATCCACTCCTTAGTTTATTACTATCCATGATGCTCCATAATTGTCTTCAGCTGTCTCTATATTCTTAGCGTTGAAACTCACACTTCTATTAACTCTTTTGTTTGCAACCTGCTACAAATGCTCGATCTCATCATGACACATCTAATTCTGCACTTAGAATTAGTTCCCAAAGCATATACCACAAGCATTCTCCATGACTAACCATAAAAACATCTCATTTATACTTTTATACATATCTATATCTAATTCATTCATTAGATAATATGATCATCATATTCCATATTAATATTATAAGTTCAGGTCTTAGAAGTATAAAGAAGGTCAACATGTCATAGTACAAACATGGATAAATGTCTTAAAGGATGCTATGAAAGAATTCTTTGAAGTATAAAAAGTAGCATAAAAGAGACTAATTCTGCAGCTCATCATTCCCCCCAACTAACCTTTTGCTTGCCCTCAAGAAAAATTACTCAAACAGATACCTAGGAGAATGAATTATAATGTAAAACTATTTGCCTCAAGTCCATAATTACCCTGACACCCTCACCCTGTTTCAAATAGAACTCATTGTAGCATGAAAGCCTTTGTAGTCTGATAGTTTCTACAGTCCTGCATTCCTCTCCCTTTTCTCCTGTCTAGTATGGAATTGGATATAAGAGTAGAGGTAGATGGTAGGTAAGAGGCAACCATGCCACACCTTTATTCTCTAAAATTTGAATGTACCTGTGTAATCTTTCAAACATGTTCATAAAGTTATGTAAGGAATGAGGTTCTTTCCGTTGAAGAATAGGTGTCAAACTGATCCATCTGCTTTGCATATATCTAACACAACCTTGTAACATGGATCCCATCATTCTCTGTATCCTTCTGTGATCCCTTATTCTTAAGTCCATAATGATTTTGCCTGGGCCCTTATGAGAGAGAAGTCTAAACCATTTTGTAAGGATATCTTCAGGGTTAAGTGCCTCTTTTCTGATTGGTAGTGATACCTTCTTCTCATATTCTTCATACCTATTCATTAATTCTCCTCTCAACTTTTCATTATTTAGGTATGATACTACTGCTCTCAGTTGTAAATCTCCAACATTTATGGAGGGATTCCATTTTGTATCTTCCTCCATCAGGTAGTTGTGCAAACAGAACTCACATAGCTGATCTTGTTGTTCTAGACTGACCTCTTGAAAATAACTGAAGAGATTGTGTCTAGACTGCAGAGCTAGGTGGTCACTAACAAATCTATTGAATTCAAAACTAAGAAATTTCTCCTTTAAAAATAATGCATAAACCCTTGAAGGTGGTCTGCATTCATTGATTTCCATGGCCCTGTCAATTATGTCTACCATCTTTGCCTCTAATTTCTTAATTTCAAGATTCTGGTTCTCAATTATTTCATTAAATTTTTTCCTTTCTTTATCCCAATTCTCTGTGTCTTGTTTTGACTTACTAGTAACTTTTAGCAACTCAAAACCCAATGAAACAGTAGTATGGTATGTTGGAGTTCTTACCTCAGGAAACGATGGAGGGGTTTCCTTCTCCTCATCTGAGCTAATCTTGCTAATAGCCAATTGTGCTAACAAGTCCAATTTAGACCCTTGATTCTATGTCTAAATCCTCTCCTCTAATTTCTGTATCCTCTTTTCTTTTTCTGTCTCCTTCTCTTCATACCTCTTTACCTCATCCTCCAGGGTTTTGATTCTATTCAATGCCTCCTGAAGTTCTTTCCATAGGTCTCTTTCTTCTAACAATTCATTTCTTTGCTCAAAATTGGCATCACCACTATCATTGTTATCAGAAGCATTAAAAATTTCTTTAACAGGGCTACCAAGGGTTGCTTTTCTCATCTTTTTGGCAATAAATGGGTCTTCTGAGTCAGAGTCAGAAGAAGAAACATACCTTTTCTTCTTTGAAGAAACATTCACATCATCCTTATTTGCAGAGATATCATCTTCAAGTATATCAATAGGAACATTCCCAGGAGCATTTCCCCTTTCCTCAAAATCTTGTCCCTGCTCAACAATCTTTTCTTCAGCCGTCTATTTCCTCAATCTGCCTGATCTCCTCGGGGTAGTGGTTTCTTGTTCAACAGCCCTTTTTATCTATTTTTTACCTTTCCCCTTCTATTTCTCCTTTGCTTCCCCTGCATTGACATTTTTCTCTTTCTTTTTCCTTTTTGTCTTTTCTATGTTGATATCCTTTCTTGCCTTCTTCTTCTTTCCTTTTTTGCTTACAAGTTTTGGGGTCACATGTTTAGGAGGAGAGAATGAAGGTTCCCCTATTTCTTCAAGTCTATTTTCAGGGAGATTTTCCTCCTTCGGCTCTTCATGAATAGGTTCATCTTCAGGTTCAGCATTGTATGGGGGTTCTTCTTCCTCCTCATGAGGTTGCTCCAATAAGGTGGAAATATCAACACAATCCTTAAAGGCCCCCCAATCAATTTGTGGGTATTGTATCCGCAAACTCCTCTTAACCAGTAGTGCAATTAGACAATGATAAGACACTGAAGTATATGTTGGCTTCTTTTGGTATTCTGAATCCATTCTCTTTAGGAAGTTGTAGAGGTAGTTCGGAACATTCACCAATTTCTCATGACGAAGAAGGTTTAACAATTTAATGTGCACAGTGTACAGCATATTATACCTCCCATCACAAGTGAAATACTTGATAATGTAGGTAGCACATTTGCCCCAGAAAAATGGCAGAGATAGGCTTTTTGTACCTTGAGTTGTTGAGTCTAAATGCTCGCCTCGCTTGCAGAATTCTTCTTTGGCAATAGCTACATCAGCTCGGGCTGGGTATTCTAACCTGGTGTGTGGCAGTCTAGTCACTTGGACTATAGCTACCTCAGAAGCATCAACCATTAACCCTTTCACTACTGCTTCGTCACTTTGTAATGTAATTGCAAATTCTGCGGCCATATCATTGTCATACTCTATCAATTTTAAGAAGTACTCGAGCCATCCTACTCTGGTGAGTAGTAAAACTAGCACATCTTCAAGAATCTCCTTGTGCACAGATGGCTCTCTCCTTACTAAGTCACCTCCCATGTCTATAATCCTCTGTATAATTCCACTTCACCACCTTGTTAGACTTAACCCCTATTCATATCTCTCTTCAATTCCTCTTATTGCTTAGGGTTAACTCAGTTTGACTTAAGCAAAGATATTAGGAAGGTAACTCTCACTGGTTATTTACACAATACACATGGATGACAACTCATTTGAAAACCAGTCAAAAAATCAAGAATGACAACCCTTCCCCCCAACTGAACGTGAAGTGACCTTACTCAGGTGGCAAAGGAAGTGGTAGGAAGTTGCAATTATTAACTGGAATGTTTTGAAATATTATCGCATGCATGAAGTAAATAGGGATAATGATAAATGCATAAAAAAGAAATTTAATGGCGATCATGAAAAGTTACATTTGGAACAATGCCTCGGAAAGAAATGTGGGAGCATTTTTCAAAAGGAGATATTGTGTACGATGTAATTAATTTGCTAGAACTATAAGGTCATGCATGCGGATGAATGGTGAGGTGGCACGTCAGCATGTGTGATTTGATTGAATTGCTTGAAATTTGGCACATGAGGTACATGCATGGTGATGAAGCAAGGCGTAGTGTACGGATTGAGTGGATTGGCGGTGCATTGCATTGAAGACATCTGCGGTTACTACAGGTGCTTGCAGCTTTGTTAGTATAGATTATGATAGTGATCAAAATAGGTGCAAAATTAATAGGTCCTAGCTGAAAGTGGTAAATAGGTCCTAGCTGAAAGTGGTAAATAGGTCCCAGGTGAAAGTTGTGAATATCATGGTAAAGGTGCTGTGTGTGCTTGTGTTTGGAAAGCAAAAGAAATTATGCCTCAGCTACAGGGGTTGAGTATTCTAACTCAACCTCTGCATCACTAGTTAGGCCGTGTGGATCATCCTCTAACGTTGTATCAACTAGTGTTATAGTATCCTCATCAAGAGTGCTAGAAGCACCATATACAGTAGCTAAGGAGCACCATATACAGTAGCTAAGGAAACAATGAAGTCTTCCTTCTGTAATGGCTTCTTATACAACTTTAGCCTATGTCCATTTACCAAGAGTGAAAATTGGACCTCATCTATAGTTTGCAACTGAACTGCTCCATTTGGGAAAACTTGCATGATTTCGTATGGTCCAAGCCACTTGGATTGGAGCTTGCACTTGAAGTCTTTATACATGGAGTCATATAAAAGTGCCCAATCACCAGTTGTAAATGCTTTGTTCTTGATATGACTATCATGCCATTCGACCCTCTGTTTCTAGACAACTTCAGTATGGTGGAGTGCCTCTAGCCTTATTTCATCTAGAGCATTAAGATGTTGAAGCCTATCTTGTTGTGCTGCTGTCAAATCCATCCCAAGCTCAACAACTGTCCTTAGTGTTTTATGTTCAAATTCAATTGGGAGGATTGTTGTTTTTCCATAAATCAATTCATATGGGGTAAACCTTGTGGTGGTTTTCCAGGTGGTTCTATAGGCCCAAACAGCCTCTAGCAACCTAGTGACCCAATCTTGCATATGGAGTTGTACTATTTTGGTTAGGATGTTTTCTAATTCTCTTTTGGTTACCTCAACCTGTCCATTGGCTTGAGAATGATAAGGGGTAGACTTTTTATGCTTTATTTGATACTCCTCCACTAACTTTGTGATTAGATCAGAGCTAAATTGAGGACCTTGATCTGTTACTATTTCCCTTGGCACACCATATTTGGTGAAAATGTCTTCATATAAGAATTTAGCTACATTACCATCTCTTGCAAACTACAATGCTTTGACCTCAACCTGTTTTGTAAGGTAATCAGTACATACCAGAATATACTCCTTATTGTTGGAGGTTGGAGAAATAGGACCAACAAAGTCCAGTCCCCACTTGTCAAAAGGAGCTAATGAGATTTGTGGTTGCAATGGCATTTCATCACTTTTAGTTGGTCTGCCCATTCTTTGACACCTATCACAGCCTCTTGTATATTTGATAGCATCCTTGTAAAGTGTTCACCAATAATACCCTATTGTCAAAATTTTGAAGGTTGTTCTTTTTGCTACAAAGTGTCCCCCACATGGTTCATCATGGCAAGCCTTCATGATATCAAACACTTCATCGACTCTGATGCATCTTCTCATGATGTTGTCTGGTCTAGTATAGAAGAGAAAACCTGAAATCTAAGAGTAAGAAAAGCATTTGTGAACAAGTTGTCTCCTCTCTCTTGGTGAAAAATATCCTGGAATCTGCCCTGTAACCAAGTAATTTGCTATGTCTGCATACCATGGTGTGTGTATAGTGAGAGCAAATAGATTCTCATTAGGAAAGGAATCGTCAACCACACCATCTAAGGATTGAGTGGGCAATCTAGATAAAAATTTAGCAACCACATTAGCCTTACCGAGCTTGTCAACAATTGTGATATCAAATTCTTGAAATAACAATAATCATCTGGCCAGCCTGCCACCCACTATTGGTTTGTTCATCAGATATCTTATGGTTGTGTGATCGGTATGAATGAATACTTTGTAGCCATTTATGTAGTGTCTGAACTTCTTGATGGCATAAACAACTGCCAACATTTCTTTCTCTTTTATTGTGTAGTTTAGCTTAGCTCCTTGCAAGTTTTTATTGATGTAGTAAATTGCATATTCCTTGTTGCCTTCTTGCTGGCCTAAAACTACTCCAATGGCAAAATCTGATACATCAGTGTGAATATGAAAGGGCAGTTTCCAATTTGGACCTCTCAAGACTAGGGCCTGTGTCAGGGCTACTTTTAATTTTTCAAAAGAATGCAGACATTCAAGTGTCCAAGCAAATTCAATATCCTTAGATAGAAGTGCAAACAAGGGAGTAGCAATTTTGCTAAAATCTTGAATAAACCTTCTATAATAACCTGCATGCCCAAGGAAACTTCTAACATCCTTCAATTTTTGTGGAATAGGCAATGTAGAGATTATTTCTACCTTCTTTGGGTCAACTTGGATACCTATAGATGAAATGAAATGTGCCAACACCACTCCTTCGGTCATCATCATAAAACACTTTTCATTACTTAAGGACAAATTGTGCTCTGTGCATCTTTTCAAAACTTTTTCAAGATTTTGCAAAGCCTCATCAAATGTTTCACCATATGTGGTGAAGTCATCCATATAGATCTCCATGCTCTCATGAGAAAAAATAGAAAAAATACTAAGGATTGCCCTTTGAAACGTAGCTGGAGCATTGCACAATCCAAATGGCAAAATAGAGTATGCATAGGTCCCCCAGGGACAGGTAAATGTGGTTTTATCTTGATCTTCTGGAGCAATCTTTATTTAATTATATCCACTAAAACCATCAAGAAATGAGAAGTACTTCTTTCCTGCCAGAGAATCTAGGACTTGGTCAATAAAGGGCAATGGAAAGTGATCTTTTCTAGTGGCAATGTTGAGCTCTCTGTAGTCAACACAAACTCTCCACTCACCACCCTTTTTAGGAACTATCACCAATGGTGAAACCCATTCACTGTCTGAAATGGGGTAAATAAAACTTGCATCCAGAAGTTTTTAAAGCTTAGACTTGACTATGTCCCTTAAAGTAGGGTTCATACGTCTTTGTTGCTACCTGATAGGTCTAAAATCAACATCAATATAGATCTTGTGCATGCATAGATTTGGGTCAATGCCTTTCATATCACTGTAATCCCATGCAAAAGCTATTGAATTTGACTGTAGGACATTTTGAAGGGATTGCTCATGTTCTTTAGTCAAGGCATTATTGATAGTCAACATCTTTCCAGGCTAGTCATTGGTTGAATGGAAGATACATCAAGGCTAGGAAAGACCGGGAGATGCTGTTGGGGTAGTAAGGCATGAAATAATTAGGAGATTTCTTCTATGGAGCTGCTAGGTATTATACTGCTCAGTGGATCATGTAGACACGACAGGTAGTCTTGTTACTGTGGGTACCTCCCACAGTCATTTTGGATAATGTGTGCCAGTAACTCATCCTCATCTTGGATATCCAATAAAGGACTACATTCAATGGTCATCAAGGTTTGCAAAGAATAATTGTCCTCTTCTTCTAGAGTAGGCCAAATAGTTTGCTCCAGTTCATGGTATGGTTGGGCTGGTTGATACAACACCAATTTCTTGGTAATGGTTCCATTAGATATAATCATGTTTCCTGACTGACAACCTATAAATGCATAGATTTGGGTCAATGCCTTTTATATCACTGTAATCCCATGCAAACGCTGTTGAATTGGACTGTAGGACATTTTGAAGGGATTGCTTGTGTTCTTTAGTCAAGGCATTATTGATAGTCAACATCTTTCCAGGCTATATCTCTAATGGTTTAGTCATTGGTTGAATGGAAGACACATCAAGGCTAGAAAAGACCAGGAGATGCTGCTGGGGTAGTAAGGCATGAAACAATTGGGAGATTTCTTCTGTGGAGCTGCTAGGTATTATACTGCTCAGTGGATCCTGCAGAGAGGACAGGTAGTCTTGCTGCTGTGGGTGCCTCCCACAGTCATTTTGGATAATGTGTGCCAGTAACTCATCCTCATCTTGGATATCCAACAAAGGACTACATTCAATGGTCATCATGGTTTGCAAAGAATAATTGTCCTCTTCTTCTAGAGTAGGCTAAATAGTTTGCTCCAGTTCATGGTATGGTTGGGCTGGTTGATACAACACCAATTTCTTGGTAATGGTTCCATTAGATATAATCATGTTTCCTGACCAGCAACCTATAAATGCATCAGCTGTAGCAAGCCATGGTCTGCCTAGTATAAGAGGGTAACCAGCAAGATTGACTTTAGGTTGTAATACAATGAAATTAGCAGGATATTCCCAGGAATCTAATGCAATGACTAAGTCTTCAATGATGCCTTCAGGTTTTACTGTGGACCTATCAGCCAATTGCATGACAGTCTGAGTAGGTCTAAGATTGGTTAATTGCAACATTTGCATTGTGTCCTTAGTCATGACATTGATTGTTGCACCCAAGTCTATTAAGGTATTCTTGATTAGGGCTCCATTGATCTTTACATCGACCACTGGACTTTCGGGATTTGTATACTTAGGAACAATGATATTTCCCAACATGATGTCTGCAAGGTTGTCTAAGACATGGACTATTTTTGGGTCTACTCTTTTTCTCCCTGGTTTCTTGATACAGAGATTCCTGATTATCTTAGTGTAGATAGGAATATCTTTGATGGCCTGAATCAAGGGTATCTTTATGTTTATATCTGGCAACTATCCTATAAGGTCATTGGTAGGTTGTTCTGGCTGTTTTTGGATAACCAAGTGCTCAGGGAAAGGAGGCTCAGGGTTTGATATAGATTGAGGTTCCTGAACTGGTTCAGGTTTCAAAGGTGATTCATCTAAGGCTTCCTTCATGGGTTCTCCATCCTCCAGTTCTGTGATTTGGGGAGATGAAGGACATGCAAGGTGTTTCCCTGATCTAAGGTGAACATTACTTACCTTAACTCCACAGGTGGGGTACTGCATCACCTCATTAGTTTAAGCCTATTGAACAGGCTTGTTGTTAGGGTTAGGTGCAGGTTGGGCAGGAATTTGGGTAGGTCTAGGAGGTTGATTTGGAGGTGCTGGTGGAGGCATGATGGCTTGTTGCTGTGGCTGAGGTTGAAGCAAGGGTTGTTGATATTGGGAGTTTAGCTGCCATGGTTGGCCCTTGTTCCATTGAAGTTGCCATTACTGTTGTTGAGTAGGCCATTGGGGGTTATAAGTAGGGCCTTTGAAAGTCTGTTGAGGCCATTGTTGCTGTTGGTTCCACCCTGCCTGTGGAGTAGACCATGGTGGGTTTTGCCAAGCATTTGGATTAGCAGGCTAGGGTTGGTTATTCCAAGCAGAAAATTTTTTATTGGCAGCAAGAAATGATGAATTATAATTATGTGGATCAGGGGGCATAACTTGCCTTTGCTACCAAGGTCTTCTTTGAGCAATAAAGAATAATTGCCCATCGTCACCTTCAAATGGTTGAAGTTCTAGCCTTTCAATCTTCTCCTGTTGGATATTGGCTACCCTTTTGCATTTACAGTTGGCCTTCCTTTGTCTACAACTTGGGCAGTATTCAGTGAGCATTGCATCTACCTCTTCTTGTTTCTTTTTAATGTGGAGGGTGTCCAACTGTGTAGCCATATGACTTATAATGTCTTCCTTCATGTTGGACAGCAGATTGCTAATCTCCACTCTTGAAACTCCATTGGTTGCCTTGCCTGCAATGGTTGCTCTATCCCTTGGTCTTCTTATGAAGGTCCTTGAATAATTTTTGCAAGATTTACAGACATCTTCAAAGGGAAGTTGAGATATATCCCCTGTTCTAATGAGATTTAGGGCATCCATGCAGTCTTCATTGACTCCCCTCAAAAAGACCAGCTTGATTGATTCTTCAAACAATCTATTATGAGGGTTTTTCTTTAAGGCAAACTGGAATCTTTCAACATAGTCCTCCAGTGGCTCATCCTCTTTTTGTGACATCTTGAAGATGTCATCTCTCCTTCTATCATGTCCTTTGCAGTATTCTTTATATTTTGCCAGGAATTTTGTTTTCATGGTATCCCAATCCAAAATGACATCTTTCCCTAATCTCATAAACCATCGTAGAGCAACATCTTTTAATGTAGCAGGGAATAGTTTGAGTCTATAGGGATTAGTGGTGTAGTCATAGCTTCTACACAGGACATCAAATTCAAACAAGAAAGTATCTGGGTCTTCAGTCATCAAACCATAGAAGACAGGCAATGTAGAAGGTGGTATGTTCTTGAGAGTGGCAGCCCGTGCTAGGTCTGGGATAGAAAATTCAAACATCACTTGTTCTGGCGGATCATCTACTGTAGCATCTGCCATGGTTCTAAAAGTTCTTCCTGTGGATGTGGAAGAAGCTCAGCTATCTCTCTGCCTCCGCATACAGTATTTTTGGCTTTATAATCTAGCGGTCTTGCACAATGTCAGTGTATTTTCTAGTGTTTTCTGAAAGGTGTTTTGATTAACTCTAATGCTGGAATAAATAAAAAAACAATTAAAAACAAAATGAGCCTAAGAAGTTAGCACCGTCCCTGGCAATAGCACCAAAAATGTACAGGAAAACTAATGTGTTGTAGACTTAACTAATTAAGGGGAAACCTATCTGAACAGTCCACTCTATCACTATGCATTCCTACGTTGAATTATCGACCAAGGAGCATGAGCTTATGATGGTACTTGCAAAGTATATGCCTTTAGGGCTCATATGGTTCCTAAATCATTCTATCTTAACTTTAAACAAACAAATCTACCTTGCTGGAATTGACAGAATTACAAGACAGTGAAAATAGCTATAAATCCTAGTTGCTACGGGTACCTACAACAAGGTCTGTAGATAACTATTACAATAGAGAAACTGTAGAATTAACTTAATGAATTGACAAGAATGAAATGACTAACTGCTGACCTCCAGAGGATTTGTAAACACACTAATATGCATTTGTTCATGAACTATATCTATTTGATCAAAACATAATACTAACTTGAATTCAAATTACGATTAACAGAAAACTAATAAACCAACATTAAATGAAATGAAATAAACAAGGAGAGAATCAGTACCTTGAGTGGCCAGCTTAAGAGACTATCTTCCTTAACTGAAACCAAATCTAATCCAGATTCTACGTATCTTTGTAACACATATCGAAGCTTAACTTATTCCATGCACAGAATCAACTCAGATCAAATTGTTCAACAATGAAATCTTTTCTGTCATGTCTAGATTGTATTCCATAAATGTAACATGCTTGAGTCTTTACACATAGAAAAGGAAAATGATAATTGAACTCTCAACAACTTGACTCTGCTACCTTATATATCTCATCTTCCCCTTTCTATACAAAAATGGAGAGAGAGCCTTATTTATTAATTAACTGACTCTGATCATTTACCACGCCTAGATACTAGGTCGTGGAGTCAAGATCACATTCTTATTCTAACTGACTATAAGAAGAAGAATTCAAATCAAATTAGAAGTCTGATGCATGAACAACATCCATAATCATATTTGAAACAAATCCACTCTTTAATTTATTACTATCCATGATGCTCCATAATTGTCTTCATCCGTCTCTGTATTCTTAGTGTTGAAACTCACACTTCTATTAACTCCTTTGTCTGTAACCTGCTACAAATGCTCGATCTCATCGTGACACATCCAATTCTGCACATAGAATTAGTTCTCGAAGCATATACCACAAGAATTCTCCATGACTAACCATAAAAACATCTCATTTATACTTTTATACATATCTATATCTAATTCATTCATTAGATAATATGATCCTCACATTCCATATTAATATTATAAGTTCAGGTCTTAGAAGTATAAAGAAGGTTAACATGTCATAGTACAAACACGGATAAATGTCTTAATGGATGTTATGAAAGAATTCTTTGAAGTATAAAAAGTAGCATAAAAGAGACTAATTCTGCAGCCCATCATCATGCACTAATGCCAAGAACACAATGAACTAATCCACAAGAATTACAAAAATGGTGACTACAAAATATTATTGACTACTCGCATATTGTAGCATATCACATGTTCCTACGATATACAATGTTTCGAAAGGAAATACTACAAAAGACAATGGAAGTAAAAGATTATTGGTCTAGATATGAATGGTAACATAGAGGTTCACCACATGTGCATGCATTCATATGGTTAGAGGGAGCATCGAACATAAACAACATTGATTGAGGAAATTATCATGAAAGACAAAATGCTCAGAAATACTTTGATTCTATTGTTCATTCATGGAATCCATAGGGAGATCCACATCAACGAAACATACAAGCTGGGTCATCCCACAACAATGGGTTAGATTTTTTTTTGCCAAAGTTGACATTGAAATCAACATTTTGAACTAAATCTTCACTTTCTGACACCTTTAGCCGCTAAACTGTTAGGAATTTGAAAATGATGTGAACTAGTGATTTGTGAGATTTTGTCTGTAGATTCTAAAAATATATTTTAAAAAAAATTTGGAGTTAAATTGTAAAATTTTTTGCGTCTCATTTGATAACTAGTTTTTAATAGTAAACAACATTTTTTTAAAGTGATGTGTATTCCATAACACAACTTTTTTTCTACAAAGGATAAAATTATTATTCTTTTGAATTTAGATTGGTAACACCAATATCTAGGGCATGCATTTGGTTTCATAATATATATTTTTTAAAATTAAGTTTTGAAGTCAAACCAATTATAATTTAGACATAGGTGAATTCCATAAAACATAACTTTTTCTGTATGTATCGAAATTCAATTTTTTTTGTTGAAACATGGACATCAATACCTAGGGCATGTGTAATTAGGGTTTTCCCCACGTATATCTTCTCTCTCTCTCTACTTTATGTGTGTATGTGCAGTGCTCTAATATCTTTGTTGTTGGGTTAATAACATTGCAATTGTAAGGATTAAAAAGATTTTTTTTTTAGCCAATCTTAGGTTGAGTGGGAGTTTGTGTAGAGTATTTTGTATCTTGTTGTAGGAAGGAGATGGAAACCACATTCGGAATAGTAGAAGTGGAGAAGTTCAATGGCACAAATTTTGAGTTGTGGAAACTCAAGATGGAAGACCTACTTGTTAATCGTGACCTATGGGAAACCGTTGATGGCACAAAACCTATGGCAATGTCACAAGTTGATTGGGACGTCCAAGATGGGAAGGCTAAGGGTCTTATAAGACTCTGTCTAGCTGACTCTGTCTTATTGAATGTCCATGAGGAGAAGACCAAGGAAGAACTTTGGAAGAAGTTGGGATTTGTTTATCAGGCTAAGTCCTTAGTGAACAAGCTCTTTCTAAAAAAGAAGTTGTTTGCTCTGAAGATGGAAGATGAAGGATCTGTTGCAGACCATATGAATGCTTTTAACATGCTTGTTGCATGGTTGACATATGTGGGTGTGAAAATGGAGGAGGAGGATCGATGTATGACCCTGCTTTGTTCTTTGCCAGATTCATGGGATCATCTTGTCATGGCTATCGGAAGCACTACAACCACCTTCAAGATGGATGATGTAGTATCTTCACTGTTGTCTGAAGAAGTGCGGAGAAAGACAACCGGGTCGGTCAAAGATGCTCTTGCAGTTCATGGAAGAACTAAAGAGAAAGGGAAGAAGAAGGACAAGAAAGGTAAAAAGGGCAGATCCAAATCCCGTGGGAGATCCAAATCTCCTGGAAAGTCCAGGGCTCTCTATTGGAACTATGGTAAAATGGGGCATTTCCAAAAGGAATGCAAAAAGGAAAAGAAAAAGAAGAATGCCCCTGATTCAGATTCTGACAAGTCACAAGATGATGGTGATGCCTTCATCGCAGCCCTGGCCACCCATGCATCTGATGTTGTGTGGTTGATTAATTTTGGTGCATCTTTCCACATGACCTCACATCAAAGTTGGTTCATGAAGTATGAAGAATTTGATGGTGGAAGAGTGTACCTGGGTGATGATTCTCATCTAAAGATTGTTGATCATGGAAGAGTCTCAATTCGATTCCCTGATGGACGAGTAAAGGGGATCTCTGGGGTTATGCACATCCTAGACCTGGCATGGAACCTATTGTCTGTAAGTATACTGAATGATGCAGGTGTGCAGGTTGTCTTTTCAAAGGATGGATGCAAGATGACTAGAGGATCTATGGTGCTTGCGAAGGGTACTCGGAGAGGTACTCTGTTTCAGTTGGAGGCATGCACTTCACAGTGCAATAGTTCTTCTGACTCAAATAAAAGAGTTGCAGTCACTTCATCCCCACCATCTAAACCAGCAGTGAAGAAATTTGTTGTAACAAATCCTGACGGTAGTGCACATGCTTTGGAAGTTAAACTTCCTGTTGAAAAGATAATGTTATGGCATGAGAGATTTGGCCACATTGGTGAGAAGGGTCTTAGAACCCTGAAAAATAAAAACATCATTGAGGGGTTAAATGATTGTAATCTCGAGTTTGACTTTTGCAAACATTGCATATATGGAAAGCAAAACCATGTTCAGTTTTACTCTAGTTCTCACAAGTCTTCTAGTGTATTGGGTCTTATTCATTCTGATATGTTTGGTCTTGTTAGTGTTCCTTCGATTTCCAAATCTATATATTTTGTATCTTTCATAGATGATTATAGTAGAAGGACATGGATTTACTTTCTCAGAAGCAAGACTGAAGTCTTTAGATACTTCGAAGAGTTTAAATCTTTTGTTGAGAATCAGACTAGTAAAAAGATTAATTGTTTGAGGATTGACAATGGTGGTGAGTTTTGTTTAGCAGAGTTCAATAAGTTCTGTAAAGAGCAAGGGATTGAAAGACATAATACAACTCCATACACCTTGCAACAAAATGGAGTTGTAGAGAGGATGAACATGACATTGATGGACAAGGCTAGGAGTATGCTTAGTGGAGCAAGCCTTGAACAAAAGTTTTGGGCTGAAGTTGTAGCCACTGCTTGCTACCTGGTAAACAGGTCTCCTACATTAGCTCTTGTTGGTAAGACACCTATGGAGGTGTGGTCTGGTAAGAAGCCTTCAGTAAGACATCTTCATGTTTTTGGTTGTGAAGCATATGCACATGTCCCTAGGGAGAAACAGTCTAAATTGGAGAAGAAGGATGTTAAGTGTATCTTCATTGGCTATGGTGTCGGTGTGAAAGGGTACAAGCTTTGGGATCCTGTGTCTGAAAAAGTTTTGTATAGAAGAAGTGTTATCTTTAGAGAGCTAACACCTTCTTTGATTGTTTTACAGCCAGAACAGACAGAAAAGAAAGAGGATGTGGTTCAGTTTCCATCTACTCCTGAGAAGACTGAACTGACAGACCTTGTGAGACCTGATGATAAGGAGAGCTCTAGTAGCTCTAAAAGCTCAGAAGAAGAAGCAGAACCTCAACCTCAGCCATTGAGGAAGTCTACACAAATAAGAAAGCAACCTGATAGGTTTGGTTATTCATTGATTGATTCTAGTTGTGCTTTTTCTTTACTTGCTAACACTGATGAGCCTAGAACTGTGAAAGAGGCTATGGGCATGAAAGATGCAGGTTCTTGGAAGGAGTCCATGGAAGATGAGATGGCTTCTTTGGAGAAGAATAAAACATGGGACTTGGTGCCTTTGCCTGAAGGATAGAAACCTGTTGGATGCAAATGGGTATTCAAGAAGAAATTTGGTGCAGATGGTAGTGTTGAAAAGTACAAGGCCAGACTGGTTGCAAAGGGGTATTCACAAGTGGAGGGAATTGGTTATGGTAAAATTTTCTCTCCCGTTGCAAAGCTGACATCTATTCGGTTCCTGTTATCTCTTGCAGCAGCTTATGACTTAGAGGTGGAGCAGATGGATGTGAAGATAGCTTTCCTTCATGGTGATTTGGAGAAAGAGATTTACATGTCACAACCAGAGCATTACATAGAGAAAGGTAAAGAGAATTTGGTTTGCAAGTTGAAAAAGTCTTTGTATGGTTTGAAGCAGTCTCCTAGGATGTGGTACTTGAAGTTTGATGCCTTTGTGCTGTCGATTGGATATCTGAGATCAAAATCAGATCATTGTGTGTACTACAAGTTTGACAATGATCGCATTCTCATTATTGCATTGTATGTTGATGATATGCTGTTGATTGGGAATGGTAAGAATATGATTTCTAATTTGAAGTTTCAGTTGTCAGCACAGTTTGAGATGAAAAATCTAGGGGGAGGGAAGGAGGGAAGGTGTCTAGTGGGGGTCTTCATGTGAAGACCCCTGCGAACGAAGGTTGATGACATCCTTCGTTCAAAGTAAATAATCCTTCGAATGAAGGTCCAAACATGGTGTGTAAATTCTCGTAACGACCACCTTCATTCAAAGGTTCCTTACATTAAAAAATATTCTTTTTTAACGGTCGACCTTCATTCCAAGGCATGCCGACATGTTTTTATAATGTTTTGATTTTTTGTATTGCATATAAATAGGATGTTTTTTTTTTCATTTTTACAAATCAATGTAATGAGATAAATTCATATATTTGTTATGCAAGGGAGTAGGAAATCTTTGAGAGAAGAATTTTCAAGTCATATTTTACAAAGAAGGAGATGGGAAACAAAAAGACAAGACAAAATAAGACTACACAAAAGTATTCCGCATAAACTATAGAAAGATTGAATGAAGAAAGATTGCAAAAATGTCATAAACAAAAACAAGGTATGCATACATTTTCTTTTCTATTTTTAATCTAGGTCATTTTATTTATGCTTAAATATATACATGTATTGATGAATCATGTAGTAGGATGTCATTTAATCTATGTCACTTGATTTATGCTTAAATATATACGCATTGATTTCATGTAGCTAGGATGTCATTTAGTTTAAGTCATTCCTCATTCTTCGCTATAATCTCCACCCCTCTACCTAGAGATAACTACCTACCTCTCTCTCTTTATCCACCACTGTCTCTCTCAATTTGCCCACTCTCTTTACCTCTACCTCTCCCTCATTGGGGCCTCTATAGCTATCCCTCTCTAACTCTCCATATCCCTCTCCCTATCTCCAACTCAACTTCATTGTTTTTCTAAAGTGGTAACTTATATTTCTATTATAATTTATTAAAAAAATCAAGTTCACTTTTCATTTTAGATTATTTCTTTTCTTGATTATTTATTTTTATTTAAAAAGTCTTTTATCTAAAAGATATATTTAAAAAGCCACACTTCCTAATTTTAAAACAAACTCATATAATTTTTTGAACATGTATATATATGAAATAACATTTTACAATAGCTATTTTTTTGTTTTCTTTCTCTAAAATATATTTATAATAATTGTTAGCTTTTTTTATCTAATAAACTTTTGTCATGAATGTTTTTTATTTTTTTTATTTTTGTGTTTTTATGATTTTTAATGCTAAATTAAGGAATAAAAGAAAATTTTTAAGAAAAGATTTGTTGAAATATTTTTAAAATACTTTTTAGATTTTCTTTTTCCTAAAGAATGAAAGTATTTTTTAGAAAACATAATAATTTCTACAATAGAATTTAAGAGTATAAAAAAAAACAAAAACGAAAGAATGTTTATTATTTAGAAAGATGATTAAGATAAAATAAGATATGTAGAGTTAAATTAACCATCATGATTTAATCCATAGGATTTTAGAAAGTTTTATTTTATATTTAATAAATAATTTTTTATTTTATTTTTATTTTAATATGTATTTCCTTAATGTGTGATACAGAAACTGGAGCAAACGTTGCTGAAGAACACATAGTTGATGTTAGTCCAGAGGAGGCCCAAGTGCAAACAATGGATGTTGGAGAGGGGTCAGGATCGTTTCCTATGACTAGTATGGATGAGCATATTAATCTAGCTAAAGAGGCGAAGGGAAAAATTTCTTATAGAAATTTAGATCATTTACTTAAAATGGATATGATAAATTGAAACATTATGCTAGACAACCTAGACGTACTGATAGGAGGTCAATGAATAAAACTACAAAGGAAGTAATTGCTTATTTCGATAATCTTGATACACTTGGTTGAACCCAATTGTTATCAATTATACTTCTTAGTAAGAAGCTAAATGATCCATTACAATTGTTGGGTGTAGATTTGTCATTGAAAAAAGGGGAAAGGTTCACACCTAGAAAAAGATATTGTTGAAAATGTTAAAAAAGGTTTGGCTTCCATTGGGAAACAATCTCGATCTGCAGATAAGTCCATTTCAAGAAGATAGGATGTTGACAGGTATTTTAAGTGAAATTTTTTTCAAAAAAAGATAATTGTCTTCAATTTCAACTGAGATTGGCTTTAGTAGAAAGATAGTAACAAAATATGTGAAAAGAAGAAAATTATTGGATGATAGTACCTCGGAAGGCAATTGGGCAATTATGTGTAGAGCTCCTCGATCTGACAGGATTCATGATGTTAGGAACTTGATCTCAACCTTTTAGAATGAAAATACTCGTGCTTCATCAAATAGTAGAGATGTTATCAAACACACAATTGGGCCCAATAGTTATGAACTACATACAAAACACTGGCTAGATATAACACAACATGAGATGTATGTGGACTTTTGTAATGCAAATCCAAATATAAAGATTGGCCAAATAATGTTTGAAAGTTAAGGCCATATTATGTGAAGACAAACAAGGTTTTAAAACTTGTTCTTGTCGTTATCATATTGAATTTGATCTCTACTATCAGGTGTTTCGAAAGATTTGTGAAGACAGTGATGATTTTGTAAATGTACCTCCTAAATGGATAAGTTAGTTCATAGCATCCATCTTATGTGATAAATCAGATGATGATAATGGAACTGGTCAAATAAATTGCATAAAAGGTCTTTGTGAAACATGTGGAAATTTGGCTAAAATGCCTTTGAGAAACGAAGATATCAACCCAATGAAGTTGGTAAATTGCAAGAGTTACAGGTACATAAAGTTTCAAATAAAAAAGGGAAAGAATCCACAAGGTTAGATTATGTAGAATAGGAGATACCTATAGGAACATTTATGGAAAATTTTCGTAAATTGATACTACCATACATACATGTCATGCTTTTTTTGCTAAGTGGCAAGCATAACAGTTTAAAACATTAAGAGATACTTTCCCACCTGGAACAGTTTTATCAGTAGTCAACTTTGTAGAAAATTACTCTTTTGTACATCAAAAAGAGATTCAATCACAATATTACTTTTCATAACAGATCATTATTATGGTGCATGTGTGTTATCGACATGTACAATTGGATTTGGATGATTTTGAAAGTACATTTGAAGCAAGAGTCATTAAGAAATAATATCACTTTTATATTAGTGATGATAAAGAGCATGACACACATTTTGTACAACATTGCTTTAAGATTTTTTTTGGATATTTGGCAAGCAAGAGTGTAAATTTTGAAAAGTATTTTGTATGGTTAGATTGATGTGCATCATAATTCAAATCATCAAAGCCATTTTATGCACTATGTAGATATCATCGAAATGACAATATACCACATGTTTGGAGTTTCTTTGAGAGTGGGCATGGAAAGGGTGAACATGATGGTGCAGGAGCTTGCATCAAATGTGCTCTAAGAAAACATCAAATGAATTATGAGGAGGTTGTATAAATGATGCACATGATGTTGTTGAATGGTGTAAGTCACATTTTGCAGCAAATGAGGTCGACACATCTTCAAGAACAAACCGATACATTCCACATAGAGTGTTTTGGGAGATATCAGATATGTATTGTTTAATTTATTTAATGTACTTTAAATATATATTCATATATGATACGTGTACATGAGTTTATTTAGTTTAGTTTGAATTTAATTATTTCTATTATATTCATAATGTTGTACAATATAATTAATTGTAGGTTTGGATATAAGATCAATGCATGGATGCAAGAGGGTAGAGAAAACAAGATCTTTGCATTGTGTCGAGTACATATAGCCAGACATGGATGTTGCACACTAGAAATTACTCTTGTTTTTGTTATGAGTGCATGTTGGGAGATTTTGAGAATTGTAAGAACCAACAACGTGGATATGTCAGTGAATGGGAAAACATGCCACTAGTTGTTACCAACACCTACAACGAAGATGAGGATGAAAGATTTGAAGACATTCCTTTGATTTCAACTGATTATAATAGTAACATCAGAAAATGCCCCCTTGGGGGCTTTTCCCTCATAAGGTTTAACTCCTGGGTCTTTAGCATGCATTTAGGACATCTTAGTTCATATTTTGGCATCCTGATGGAATGAGGCCTAGGTTTCATGGCAAATTGGACCTAGGTGGACCCCTTGAGCTGTACCCTACCTAAAATAGAGGGGAGGAATTAGGCACCCGTGCCCTAGTCTTGCCCTATTTTGGGGCAGCCCTAATTTCTGGGTGTCAGTTTGTGACTGTTATTTGGTCCCTTTGCCGACACGGTAAGTTTAAATTACAAAAATCTTAGCGGGATTGCTTGTAGTTGCATATAAAAGCATGTTTAGGCATTCATTTATAAACTAGATTTCAATTAGATGATTACTAGCAAGCTATTCTGTTCTCAAGGTGATTCAAGGCTTTCATTGTGTTGCAAGAGTAGACTTGTGTGGTCTATGTGTTTTTTTGTAGATTTGAGCATCAATTTTCTCATGGAATAAAGAGCATTTTTCTCCCATGAGATCTTCACTACAAGGTGACATTATATTGTGTTTTCATTATCAATTCCTTTGGTTTTTGCCTTTACCTCACAAGGGCATGTACTCTTTATTTGACAACGGTGTTCGAAGACTTGAATGTCCTCCGAGGCTTGACTGAGGCAAGCCTCTAAACACCACAACCCCCAAACCAAGTCTTGTGATTGCAGGTTACAGAGGTCGCATTTGGGAAAAGTGAAGTTGCAGGAATGGCAGGTATCAAGGATTCGGGATCTGAAGAGAAGCAGGACACCAGAGCATTTCCAGGACTTAGGCACTCGCTCTAGTGTCCTCTGAAGTTGAATTGCTAGAAATAGGAGTTACAGGGTTGATCAATGTCGGAAGGAGGTCTAGATCCCGCAAAGAAACTAGTATCTTGGACTTGGGCGCCCGCTCCAGTGTCCCTGACTGTTCTGCCTCGGAACCCCGAAAATAGGTATTCTGTGATTTGGTATTTTACTCTTGTCTGCAAGAGCTTTTTCTGTTATTCGTCAATTTGTTGTCGTATTTGCATAATTAGGGTTTTAATGGTCAATTGAGCATAGGAGAAGGAAAATTGATAATTAAATTCCCTAATCCAAGTTTTCCTACATCTCACAAGCGACCTAGGGTATGATAGTGCTCTCCACTCGACCCTAGATCCTTGAGTGTATAGTGGAAAGGAGGATTTAAACATCAAAACACTAAAACATTTACAAATCCAATTTTCCCCTAAACACTAACCATATTTCAGGATTAATTAAAAAAGGTATCAGTAACCTTGCCCCTCCCTTGACCAAGATATGTTGGCAAATCCAAGTAGTTGACCTTGAGGCCCATATGAACCTCTTCATATAACTGCTGTGCAAAATATAAAGGAATTTGGTCGTTATTGGGATAACGACCATGAGCAACAAGAAAATGTGGATATATCAATGGGGCCATAAGAGGGTCTACACATCTATTCACTTGGTAGCCCCTCACATTAGGCTTACCGACATAATATGGGAAACATTGGGATTTGATAGTCTCTTTCGAGACAGTAAGCTGAACGGAAGCAAGAGAAACATCACCAATAACCTCTTGCCACATCTGGGCAAGAATAGTAGCAAGAGTATCACCTGAATAAGCATGGATATCTCCTAGACTGTCTAATGTGCTGCAAGCTAGATAAAATTGATTGACATGTGTCCCTATAAACCCTGTTGTGTTGGGGTCAGAAAGAACACCTGTCAATTTCTGAATCTCAGTATAAAACATACATGATACAACCATACATAAATGTCATGCTTTTTTTCTAAGTGGCAAGCACAATAGTTTAAAACATTAAGAGATACTTTCCCACTTGGAACAGTTTTATCAGTAGTCAACTTTGCAGAAAATTACTCTTTTGTACATTAAAAAGAGATTCAATCACAATATTACTTTTCAAAGCAGATCACTATTATGGTGCATGTGTGTTATCAGCATGCACAATTGGATTTGGATGGTGTTGAAAGTACATTTGAAGCATGAGTCATTAAGAAAGAATATCACTTTTATATTAGTGATGATAAAGAGCATGACACACATTTTGTACAACATTGCTTTAAGAATTTTTTTGGATATTTGGCAAGCAAGGGTGTAAATTTTGAAAAGCATTTTGTATGGTCAGATGGATGTGCGTCACAATTCAAATCACTAAGGCCATTTTATGCACTATGTAGATATCATCGAAATGACAATATACCACATGTTTGGAGTTTCTTTGAGAGTGGGCATGGAAAGGGTGAACATGATGGCGCATGAGCTTGCATCAAACGTGCTCTAAGAAAACATCAAATGAATTATGAAGGAGATTGTATAAATTATGCACATGATGTTGTTGAATGGTGTAAGTCACACTTTGCAGCAAATGAGGTTGGCACATCTTCAAGAACAAATTGATACATTCCACATACAGTGTTTTGAGAGATATCAGGTATGTATTGTTTGAATTTATTTAATGTACTTAAAATATATATTCATATATGATATGTGTACATGAGTTTATTTATTTTAGTTTGAATTTAATTATTTCTATTATATTCATAATATTGTACAATATAATAAATTTGTAGGTGTGGATAGAAGATCAATGCATGGATGCAGAGGGTAGAGAAAACAAGATCTTTGCATTGTGTCATGAGTACAAATAGCCAGACATGGATGTTGCACACTAAGGATTACTCTTGTTTTTGTTATGAGTGCATGTTGGGATATTTTGAGAATTGTAAGAACCAACAATGTGGATATGTCAATGAATGGAAAAATGTGCCACTAGTTGTTACCAACACATACAACAAAGATGAGGATGAAAGCTTTGAAGACATTCCTTTGATTTCAACTGATTATAACCATATTTCAGGATTGATTAAAAAAGGTATCAGCAACCCTACCCCTCCCCTGACCAAAATATGTTGGCAAATCCAAGTAGTTGACCTTAAGGCCCATATGAACCTCTCCATATAACTGTTGTGCGAAATATAAAGGAATTTGGTTGTTATTGGGATAACGACCATGAGCAGTAAGAAAACATGGATATATCAATGGGGCCATAAGAGGGTCTACACATCTAGTCACTTGGTAGCCCCTCACATTAGGCTTACCAACATATTAATGGAAACATTGGGATTTGATAGTCTCTTTCGAGATAGTAAGCTGAACAGAAGCAAGAGAAACATCACCAGTAACCTCTTGCCGCATCTAGGTAAGAATAGCAGCAAGAGTATCACCTAAATAAGCATGAGTATCTCCTAGACTCTGTCTAATGCACTGCAAGCTAGATAAAATTGATTGACATGTGTCCCTATAAACCCCTGTTGTGTTGGGGTCAGAAAGAACACATGCCAATTTTTGAATCTCAGTATCTGTACGCGTAAATATAGAAGGTCTAGGAGGTGGTGGAACATGTGCCATGATATATATATCAACCTATATTTTGTGCATGTAACAATAAATTACTTTCCAATGTACATGTGTGCACATCTAACTTACTATGTATCTAAATTAATTTTTAAATACATAGGAACATACGTGTTCGAGTTCACTAAGTGAAAAAAAATAAAATTTACATGTTTGAAATGTAAGTGATAACATGAAAAGCAAGTGCAATAACTTAAAGGACTTGTGCTTCAAGAAGGAAAGAATGATGGAGCCTTGCTGAGCACAAGATGAAATTCAAGCTGAACAAAGACTCAAGATCACTACTAATCAAAAGAGAAGATAAAGTGAATGATTTGGAGTCCTGAACTTCCTATCATTATTTTGGGAAGTAGTACTTACAATTTAACCTTATTTATAGGTCTCTATAGTTGCATTAGGATGGCCATGTTGAACCAATTCTCTACACTTGATGGTCATGATATGTCTCACCAACATCATTGATCTAGTGTCTACTTTAGAAGTTGTGGAACAAATGTATCAACATACACACCTACATCAGAGTAGATAGGGATGTTGTGTTACATGCTCGAGCCTATCAATGTATTTAATTTCTTGCTTCTGACTTGTTGAGCTCGCTTATCCCTGGTGATTTAAGCTCGCCTATATCAACATACAATTTCTTCTTTGATGTAGGTGTGTATATTGATGTTACATTCCACAACTTCCAAAGTAGACACTAGTTATCACTGATGTTGGTGAGACATATTAGTCATCTCAAGTAGAGAATTGGTTCAACATGGCCATCCTAATGCAACTATAGCTCCATATAAATAAGGTTAAATTGTAAGTATTGCTTCCCACAATAATGATAGGAAGTTCAAGATGAGCCAAATCATTCACTTTATCTTCTCTTTTGATTAGCATGCCCCTTATATCTCTTTTGATTAGTAGATGATGTACCTGGTCTACACATAAAATTACATTGTTTTCAAAATAGATGTATGTCAAGAATTATTATACTTACATTTAACAAGTTATTTATAGGTCTCTATAGTTGCATTAGGATGGCCATGCTGAACCAATTCTCTACACTTGATGGTCCTGATATGTCTTGCACCAACATCAATGATCTAGTGTCTACTTTGGAAGTTGTGGAACAAATGTATCAACATACACACCTACATCAGAGTAGATAGGGATGTTGTGTTACATGCTTGAGCCTATCAATGTATATAATTTCTTGCTTCTGACTTGTTGAGCTCGCTTATCCCTGGTGATTTAAGCTCAGGTATATCAACATACAATTTATTCTCTGATGTAGGTGTGTATGTTGATGTTACATTCCACAACTTCCAAAGTAGACACTAGTCATCACTAATGTTGGTGAGACATATCACTCATCTTGTAGAGAATTGGTTCAACATGGCCATCCTAATGCAACTATATAGCTCCGTATAAATAAGGTTAAATTATAAGTACTGCTTCCCACAATAATGATAGGAAGTTCAGGATGAGCCAAATCATTCACTTTATCTTCTCTTTTGATTAGCATGCCCCTTATATCTCTTTTGATTAGTAGATGATGTACCTGGTCTACACATAAAATTAAATTATTTTCAAAATAGATGTATGTCAAGAATTATTATACTTACATTTAACAGGTTATTTATAGGTCCCTATAGTTGCATTAGGATGGCCATGTTGAACCAATTCTTGACACTTGATGGTCCTGATATGTCTCACCAACATCATTGATCTAGTGTCTACTTTGGAAGTTGTGGAACAAATGTATCAACATACACACCTACATCAGAGTAGATAGGGATGTTGTGTTACATACTCGAGCCTATCAACATACAATTTCTTCTCTGATGTAGGTGTGTATGTTGATGTTGTTCCACAACTTCCAAAGTAGACACTAGTTATCACTGATGTTGGTGAGACATATTAGTCATCTGTAGAGAATTGGTTCAACATGGCCATCCTAATGCAACTATAGCTCCGAATAAATAAGGTTAAATTGTAAGTATAATTCAACACATAATTGTCTATTTCAAACAGTTTATTTTTACGTGTAGATTATGTCATCTACTATTTTTTTTGAAAATATGTACTTGTCCAAACCTTATTTATACCTCTAGATAGTTGCATTAGGATGGCCATGTTGAACCAAATCTCTACACTTGATGACATATATGTCTCACTGGAACATCATAACATGTGATATAATATCTACTTTGGACTATGGAACAAATGTATCAACATACATGTCCTACATTAGAGTAGATAGGGATGTTGTGTTGCACTCGCCTATAGCAACATACAATTTCTTCTCTGATGTAGGTGTGTATGTTGACATGTTGTTCCACAACTTCCAAAGTAGACACTAGTTATCATTGGTGTCGATGAGACATATCAGTCATCTTGTAAAGAATTGGTTAAACATGGCCATCCTAATGCAACTATAGCTTAGTATAAATAAGGTTTTGTAAGTATAATTTGAAACACATAATTGTCTATTTCAAACAATTTAATTTTACATACATAGACTGTGTTGAATCTAATAATTTTTTTATAAATATGTACATTTTTATGCGAGCAGATATATATTTTAGCACATATATGTTTTAATCTAGAAAGTTATATTTACATATGTTAACCTTTCAATAACACATATATATGTGTAATAGAAGTTATAATTAAATAAATGAAGTACAAATTTCCAATAGTATTATCATATTCCAACACATTTTAAATAGTTGAACGAGAGGGAGGATTTCATTTCTAAAATGCATGGATGATTCTTTTCCTTTTCAGAGAGAGAGAGAGAGAGAGAGAGAGAGAGAGATTTTAACTTTTCTAAATCTACATATGTGTAATGTCACATGTATCAGTGTCATAAAAATGAATACCATGTGTGCAATAAAACATTTAAGTCATTCCTACTCCATACACTTAAATCTTTCTTTGTGAACACACTTAGGTCAAGGAAGAGAGAGATAAAGAGATTTCTTTTGAAATCATTATAGCACATAATTTCAATAATTAAAGATATAAAATAATGAACATTACACACTAAGAACATGGATACAACCAATGACAATACAATATACATTCATATATTTCCATGGTAACTCAATATGATTTATAGCATATCCAACTTACAAGAAACATCATAAAAATACATAAATACATGTAAACTACAAAATTTGTGTCACTATCCAAATAATGCTTCTTGGTATACTAGGCAATACCTAACAATCTCATTGAAATTTATAAGATAGAAGTATGTGAAGCATCACTTGTCTATTCACATGGTATAAAATATGGGATCTTGGATATAATGTATACTACTATAAGCAATAAATATCTATAGTGTTGACTCCTCATGATTCCCAAAATAATTGATGTTAATTTATCATTCCATGAATTATCTAGTATGTGTAAGAGATTATACAATCCATAATTTTGAATTTCCCTTTACCAAACCAATAAACTTGACATTTCTATATGCAGTCCTTTGTATTTTAGCTCTCATTTATGACCAATAATTTCTTCCTCAAAAGTGTCAATGTCTTGTCCACTCTAATGTCTCTATCCATCCCTCCGATAGGATTTTCTCTAATCAAACTCTCTTGCACTGACCCTTACAATAAACATAAATATTATATCTTTAACAACAACCCATGTCAAGAATGAAGTAGTCCACTCACTATGTATCCTATCTTGACTGGAACTATATTTTAACATGCCTCCCCAAAATTGATATTATGTTAAATAAAATTTCATCTTTTTAAATCTTATAAATTTAACTCTCATCTATGTGATCTCTCAATGCACTTCTCTTTCTCAACATATCTACTATGTAGTTGTATTTACTACTCCTATGATTCAACACAAACTTTGGTAACTCTACAAAAATTTAAACCATTTTATGTGCTTCTACTTCAAAATTTACATCGATTCTCGATAAATTACGGTGCCTAATGACCAATATATAAAAAAAACTTATTTGCCAATCCACTTATTCAATTTGCATATATATTTAATAGCATAAATTCATAATCATAAATTGAATATTTGTTCTTTATGTCATTTAGCTTTCGAATAAAGTGCATGACCACTAGTCTCCCCTCTTGGCTTAACATTGCTCTAGTTGTTTTATTGCTATATTAATCTAATGAATTATTTGAGAATGAAAATGTGATTTAGTGTGGTCACCCTTAATATAAATTGAAAGATGTGTCACTATACACTCATAATCAATGTCTAATAATGGTCATAGATAAGCATCAAGGCACAAAAAAGTGGTGTGTAATGGCGTGATTATCAAATCACATGTATAGCTAAATAGCCCTTGATGGGAAAAATAGTACAATAGAGCTTGTGAGTGGGGAGATAAGATGTCCATGATATAAATATATAGCTCAATATAAAGACATAATATGTGAAAGGAGGGAAAACATGATGTCCCTATTGTAAATTCAATGTGGCAATAAGAGTACAATATGTTGGGGGGAAGGCATTATATGCCCCCGATCTAACGTGGTAATTCTAAAAATGTGATATGTCAATGTAGGATCAATATGTAAGATTTAAAATCATGGTATGGAGATATAGGATCAAAGTATAAGTTTTAGATAAAACAAGGTAAGCTCAATAAGTGACTCTAGGAGTGTGATATAACAATCTAAGATCAGTGTAAAGGTTCTAATAAACAAGATATAACAATATAAGATCAACAAGACATAAGCAATAGTAAAAGACTAAGGAACACACATGGCCATGGGCATAAAATACCTTGATGCAAGAAGTAACATGATAAAAAGAGCAAAGGAGATGGAAGAAAAAGATAAGCAAAGGCAAGTGAGCAACATAAGTGGGAAATAAAAGAAAAAAGGCAAAGGTGAGTAAAGTGTATGTAAACAAGAATAGGAGGAAATATGTCAAGCAAGGAAAATGGAAACCAAGATTCCCCCCAAGTGGAGAAGATAAGTATGAAACCAAATATGGAAGGTGAGATGAGTAAAAATTAGAACAAACAAGTCATAATAAAAAGGATATGGACACACAAGGTAAATGGATCAATAGGTGAGGGGATCATAACATATGTTACATAATTAAAAAAGAATCAAATAAAAATGATATAAAGCACAAGGAAGAAGTTACATGAACGACACAACACATGTTCAAAGCCACTAGTGTCAACATGCACCAATAAAGGTGTCTTTGTGTCATCCACATGCTAACTAGGAACATGGACATAAACTTAAATCCAAGAAAAGGAAAGCAAAAAGCACAAAATATGGTGAGTAATAAGAAATATGTGTAAGCAATGAATTCATCTCTCATATTAGATGGTTTCTATTTTATGTCATGTAACCTCAATATAGTGTGGGTTATGGTGAACAAGACTGGGATCTTGACATTCATGTGACATGTTTAAATTCCATGATTCATCTTATCACTTGTGAGGGATTTTGTGCTCATGAGTATGTGTAATTTTTATCTTCCATTTGTCTATAATTTCTTGAACTTTACGTATCGATGCAATGCCTCTATGCTTAGAATATCCATGTGTGTGATGAAAAGTAGGTTTAGTATATGTATAAGCCATATGGGAAGTAGGAGAACAAGGATCAAAAGATAAATCATGAGAGAAATGTTTTGTCCACATATATTATCCTTATGTGAACTAGGGATAGAGAAATAGTCAATGAAATAATGAGCCAACTTTGTGAAGGAAGTGTAAAGCAAACAAGATGCATCAAAACATTACAATGCTTTACCACTTAAGTATAATCTAAACTCACTAATAATTAAGATTGTGTCATCTAAATGTTCATATGTTATTAATAACAATTGCATGTCTACATGTTAGAATTTTTTGGAAATAGATTTATATATATCTTTAAATTATTTTTAGCAAGTGCCACCAATGGATTTCTATTGTCATATAACATGAAATAATTAAAACAAGATAAGGGATTTTGATACCTAGCACATATTAAGCTGAACATGATACATCTAAATTGCATACAATAGTTACAAATTTTGAACTGGTTCTTTGCCTTCAAGTGCAAAAAGAGAGATTGGTTGTGTGGCTATAGACGTCTCATTGCAATGAATATAAGTAATTCTCTTGTAATTTGTTAAGTAATTTAAGAGGTATGATTTCATAAATAATAAATGATCTTTTTTTTACAAATTTGTGAGCTATTGAATGGAATTAGAGTCTTTTAGCTATAGTCATTCATAGTTGCATAGAGCTCAAGAGTAGTTTTCATGGCAAATAGATTCTTTTTTCACAACCCTAGTTTGCCAAATTAGGTCCACTTGACAAACTAAATTCATCTTTTCAAATTTGACAAGATGAATTTAGTTTCACCCTAATTTAACAAACCCTAGTTTCCAAATTAGGGTGAAACTAAATTCATCTTTTCAAATTTGACAAGATGAATTTAGTTTCACCCTAATTTGACAAACCCTAATTTCTTTTGAAACTAGGGTTTGTTAAAACCTAGTTTGGCAAACTAGGGTTTGATAGTTCTTTCATTGTCTCAATTTGATTTCAATGTATTTTATGGAATTTTTCTGTATTTTATTAATTGTAATGACAAACCCTAGTTTGGCAAACTGGGGTTTGATAGTTCTTTCATTGTCTCAAGTTGATTTCAATGTATTTTATGGAATTTTTCTGTATTTTATTAACTGTAATGACAAACCCTAGTTTAGCAAACTGGGGTTTGATAGTTCTTTCATTGTCTCAAGTTGATTTCAATGTATTTTATGGAATTTTTCTATTTTTTATTAACTGTAATGACAAACCCTAGTTTGGCAAACTAGGGTTTGATATTAGCAAATTTTCTATATTTTTTTACTGTAATGGAACAACATTTTTTACTAATGGAAACTCCTGTCGGCAAGCATATGGGGCCTTGAAATGTTGGCAAGTAAATACACGAGTTCATGGCAAGCATCTATTTCAAACTGCACTTGCATATACACAGAAATGGTGGCAAATTTATGCATTTGTGTGCTCAACGTGTATGCTGATATGGGGTCTTCGCCTATTGCAGAGCTCCCACCTATTGCCTTTGTCCCTGTTGCCTTCATCCGGGTTCCCTGTCGCCTTCGTTCGTGGGTGCATGTCGCCTTCATCCATGACTTCTTTTCACTGTTACACTCACAAATGACAAAAAAACTATCATTTGAGAGTTTTAACCTATTTTTTTTAAAATAATAAAATAATGCCTTCAATCAAAGACCCTCTTCGATCAAAGGCATTATTTTATTGTTTTAATTTGGTGCTTAATTACCTTCACTCGAAGACCTCCTTTGAACGAAGGTTATATTGTTTTAAGTTTTGATTTGGCCAACAAGACCTTCGTTCGAAGGAAAGACCTTCGAACGAAGGTGCCTGCTAGAGATTTTTTGGCATCTTCAATTTTTCTTCATCCACAAAAGTGTAACCCAATATTGTGGGTTGACCCAGGCATCCTCCCAAAGATGAGGCATCCATGACAATTGAGGCATCCTACCAAAGATGATAGTCATCAGAGGCATAATCATTAGAGATAAGGACAATTTATTGCTACAGGTAACAATTCATAGTGGCAGCTTATGAACTAGAGCAAGTTGGGTGCATGAGATAGGATCTCTACAAAGACGACAGTGTGATCTTGAACTAGGACAGTGAGCTTCATGGGATAGTGATGGATTTGTGAAGGAGACATCGATTAATGTCTTTGTGCTTCTATGCTCAGTGATACCTAGTGGCAAACCTCAGGATAGGTGTTTGTCAATGCAAGTTATTGTAGCGTATGCTGAATGCCAAGACATTAGGGGATAGTCACAGGGTTGCCATGACAAGCTGTAGCAGGGTCAGTGATGCCTAAATGAGGACAACCACTAGTTTTTATGAGTGACAGTCTTCCTGTAAAGCAATCTACATAGTCAGAGTAAAGTCAACATATGTGCGAGGACCGGTGGACTTAAAGGGTTTACAAGGTTAGTATCAAAGGCAGATAGGAGAATTTCTAAGCCAGTGACAAAAGAATTTAATTCAAGCCTCAAGGCTCTTCAAGAGAGGAGTTGAATGTAACAGTAATATAAGACAATCATGGTAGCATCTACAAGAACAACACTTATGAAGTAGACATAGAGGTCTACCAAGTGATAGTCTCAGTCAGGAAATGTGTTACTAAAGTAATAAAATGGCATAGGCCAGAGTCAAGAGAACATGTGTCAAAGATAACCTTGAAGTTCTCCTATCCTCCAAGAGGTTGTTGAGTAGTCAAAGACAGTTGCACACATGTCCTATTATCTTGCACAAGACTGTTGAGGTAGTTTGGGTGACCTGGAGACTAGTTTGAAGGAATATAGCAGCAGTTGGAGCATTTATAAAGGTAGTTTGAATAGAAAGATGACATGTGTAAGAATCTAGGAGCAAATATCAGTTGAAAAGATCAACTTGTCTTTTTCCAATGCAACCAAGAAGTTTCCAAGCATTCAAAGCATGAGACAAAGGTAGTTTCAAGCCCCCAAGGTTCAAGGAAGCAGTTAGCAATAGTCATAAAGGAAACATTTAATGAATTTTAAACCCACCCTACTTTTCCTCTAGCATATAATAGTCAAAAGTAGAGTTTACTTTCATTTTTCCTTAGTTCTTTTCACTTTTGGAAAAAGCATTGTAAGCTGAAACAAGCTTCTTTCTGTCTTTTGGTGAATTGTAACTCAGAAAATTAGTTTCTTGCTCATTCTTTGAGCTATGTATTGTAACCATGAAGGTTTTTTTAGCAAAGAGAAAGCATTTAACTTATTTTCAGATCTGTATGTTGTTTGTAAGCATTTTTTATCAATAAAACAAGTTGTTTTACCTTCTCAAAGTTGTTTTATTGTTCAAGCTTCAAAATGGTTGATGTGATCTTGTGGTGATGCTTCTTCCCCTTGATTTTTGTCCTATTTTTCATTGCCTTTATGACTAAATATATGACTAGTTGATGGCAAAATAATGATTAAAATGACTAAATATACTACTAATGGACATAAATCAGTTAATACAAATGACTAAATATACTACCAATGGACGGAAATTAGTGAATAAAAATGACTAAATATACTACCAATTGATGACAATTAATGATTACAATGACTAAATAAATGACTACCATGACTAAATAAATGACCAGTTAACAACAATCAATGACTAAATTAATGACTAAATATACTACCAAATTGATCAATCAAAACAACCAATAAATGACTAAAAATGGTTTAGTCATAAATTTGGTCACATTATAAATGACCGGTAATAAACTACAAATGGTCATGTGACCAAGCTTAGTCATTTATATGCAATTTTTAGTGGTTTTTGTAGTCATTTATTATTGTTTTTCTACTAGTGACAACACAAGATATACGTGGGGAAAACCCTTTCAGGTAAAAAACCCCACACTCCAAAGCTGCTCAATATATTATTCAGGAATCAAGAAGATTACAATATACTTGCAGAGCAAGATTTTATAGGAGTATATCCAACCAGAGATCTAGGAGGTAACTCGACATCTATAATATTCTTGCACACAACCTCCATCCCCAACTCCTGATACATAGTAGATACAATACAGTAAACTGTTATCGGTAATTACAAAACCATGGGCCAAAACCACCCAAAAGTGGCACTCAAATTATCTCCAATCAAAGATGCCTTGTGATGTGCCAAACCACACACCAACACATGTAACTCTCCCCTTTATAGCTCTTTTATGTGTCCAACACATTTTCACATTTCCCAAAAAATAAGAGGTCCAACTTTTGGAGGTCATAACTTTAGATCCAGGTGTCTGATTGACGAACCGTTTAACGCGTTAGAAAGCTCATGAAGAGATCTATCATGCTATAACCCACTTTACCAGTTATGACAAATTTTAGGATGTTTAAAGAAGTTTTGACTATGACAATTGAGTTCAAAACTTTTTTCGGTAGTTTCAAAAAATAGAAACTTTAATATCTCGCAATCCAGATATGATCTTGAGTCAAATGTAAACTTACTAAAAGTAGTAAGTCCCACCATTTTTAGCTCTTTTGGAAACTTTGAAAGTTCTAGATCATTCTTCAAGATAAAGGGTATTCGAAAAGACCAAAACTGGGAAGAACAGTAACCTTTCAAAGTTGCAAGGTTGAGACACTTTTCTTAACATTCTCCCACTTGTTGAACACCTTGCAAGAGTAAAGGGAGTATCAACACCATGATTTAACTGCTAGGGGCCGAGAGGTCCATAGACTCTGAACACCATCTGAACTTCTCTGTGCTCACAGGTTTTGTTAAGGAATCTACAACATTCGTCAAAGTATCAACTTTCTCCAAGTTTACCTTCCCATTCTCTACCATGTCATGAACAAAATGGTACTGGACATCAATATGCTTAGTCCTCGCATGGAAAGTAGGATTCTTTGCCAAACATTTGGCACTCTGACTATCACAACAAATAATAATATTCCCTGCATCGAACCCAACATTAAAACACAATCACTTAAGCCAAATGGCTTCTTTACAAGCATGAGTTGCTGCCATGTACTCAGCTTTAGTAGTGGACAAAGCAACCACAAGTTGCTGCTTACTCATCTAACTAATAGCACCACCAAACATAGTAGACACATACGCACTGGTGGATCTCCTGCTGTCAATGTCACCTGTCCAATTTGAATCCACAAATCCACGAATACAAAGTGAATGCTGAGGTCTTGTAGGATTACCATGATAACATAAGGAATACTTGAAAGTACCCATAAAATATCTAGACACTCTCTTCATTGCATCCCAATGTACCCATCCAGGATTAGCCATAAATCGACTAAGGACTCCCACGGCTTGGGCAATGTCTGGTCTTGTATAGACCATCGCATACATCAAACTGCCAACCAAACTAGCATAAGGAACTCTGCTCATATCCTCTATCTCAAAAGGAGACTTTCGACAATCTGCAACAGATAACTTTGTCCCCATTGTAATAGGAACAATCAAAGATCTGCAATCCACCATGCTGAATCTCTCCAACACAGTGTTAGCATACTTACTCTAGCCTAACCAAACTTTTCTATTTCCTTTGTCTCTTTTGATCTCCATCCGCAGAATGCACCGAGCTACCCTTAGATTTTTCATCTCAAACTATACTGACAACTGAGACTTCAAATCAGAAATCAAACTTTTACCATTTCCAATGAGTAACATATCATCGACATACAATGCAATAATGAGAATGCAATAATTGTCAAACTTGTAATAAACACAATAATCTGATTTCGATCTCTAAAATCTAATACTCAACACAAAGGCATCAAACTTCTGGTACCACATCCTAGGAGATTGTTTCAAACCATACAAGGACTTTTTTAACTTGCAAACTAGATTTTCTTTACCTTTCACCACGTAGTGCTCTAGCTGTGACATATAGATTTCCTCCTCCAAATCACCATGAAGGAATGTTGTCTTCACATCCATTTGTTCCACTTCTAGATCATACGTTGTTGCAAGAGATAATAGGAACCGAATAAATGTCAGCTTTGCAGTGGGAGAGAAAATCTCACCATAGTCAATTCCCTCCACTTGAGAATACCCCTTTGCAACCAATCTAGCCTTATATTTCTCAACACTGCCATCTACACCAAATTTCTTTTTGGACACCCATTTGCATCAAACAGGTTTTCATCCTTCAGGCAAAAGCACCAAGTCCCAAGTATTATTCTTTTCCAAAGAAGCCATCTCCTCTTCCATGGCCTCCTTCCAAGAACCTGCATCTTTCGTACCCATAGCCTCTTTCATAGTTCTAGGCTCATCAGTGTTAAAAATCAAAGCAAAAATACAACTCAAATTATGCAATGAATAACCAAACCTATCAGGTTGTTGCCTTATCCGCATGGACCTCCTTAAAGATTGAGGTTGTGGTTCTTCATCTTCTTCTGAACTTTCAGAGCTACTAGAGCTCTCCTCATTATCAGGTCCAATAGATGTCTTTTGTTCAACTTACTCAGGGGTGGAAGGAAGCTGAACCACATCATCTTTCTTCTCTTCTTTCTCTGACTACAAGATAATAGAAGAAGGATTGAGATTTTTGAAGTTCACACTTCTGCTATACAAAATTATCTCATCCACTAGATCCCAAAGCTTGTACCCTTTCACACCGATGCCACAACCAATGAAGATACACTTCACAGCCTTGTTCTCCAGCTTAGACCTCTTCTCCTTACGCACATGTGCATATGCCTCACAACCAAATACTTGAATATGTCTTAATGAAGGCTTTTTACCAGACCATACCTCCATAGGTGTCTTATCAATGAGCACTGAAGTAGGAGACCTGTTAACCAGGTAATAAGTGGTAGCAACAGCTACAGCCCAGAACTTTTGTTCAAGACTAACTCCACTTAACATACTCCTTGCCCTCTCCATCAATGTTCTATTCATCCTCTTTGTAACTCCATGTTGTTGAGGGGTATACAGAGTTGTCTTGTGCCTCCCAATCCCCTGTTCTTTACAGAACATGTCAAAATTTGTTGAACAAAATTCACCACCATTGTCAATCCTTAAACACTTAATCTTTCTATCCTTTTGATTCTCTATAACAACTTTGAACTTTTTGAATCTATTAAAGACTCTAGATTTACTTCTAAGGAAATACACCCATGTCCTTCTACTGTAGTCATCAATGAATGAAACAAAGTAAACAGATTTTGAAATTGAAGGAACATTAACAGGACCAAACACATCAGAATGAATCAAGTCCAACACCTTAGAAGATTTGTGAGAAATGGAATAAAACTAAACATGGTTTTATTTTCCATAAATCTAATGTTTGCAAAAATCAAACTCAAGATTACAATCATTCATACCCTCAACAAGATTTTTAATTTTCAGGGTCCTCAAACCCTTTTCACCATTGTGACCAAGCCTTTGGTGCCATAACATTGTCTTCTCAGTTGGAAGTTTCATCTCCATAGAATGAGCACCCTTAGGTACTCAGAAAGCACGACCATCAGAAGTAGATGCAATAGTCCTCTTTGCTGTTGGTTCCAATGGTGAGGTGAAGACTCTGAATCTCTCTTCTTCGAAATAGAGGCACTATTGCACTGAATTACACATGCATCAAGTTGAAACAGAGTGCCAATCCGAACACCCTTAGCCAACACTATAGATCCTCTAGTTATCTTGCATCCTCCATTCGAGAAAACAACCTGCACACCCACATCATTCTGTGTCAAACTAGGGATATGTAGAACACCATTGATTCCCTTCACTTGTCCATTAGGGAATCGAATCAAGACTGTTCCATGACCAACAATCTTCAGGTGAGAATCATTGCCCAAGTACACTTTTCCACCATCGTATTCTTCATACTTTGAAAACCAATCCCAATGTGAGGTTATGTGAAAAGATGCACTAGAGTCAATAAGCCACACATCCTTAGATGCATGTGTTGCCAAGGCAGCAACAAAGACTTCTCCTTCATCCTGGGAGTACTTGTCAAAATTTGAATCATAGTTCTTCTTTTTCCTTTTCTCCTCCTTGCAGTCCTTGTTGAAGTGACCAAGTTTGCCACAATTCCAACACAAAGCCTTGGACTTTCTGGGAGACTTAGATCTCCCACGGGATTTGGATCTTCCTTTTTCTTCCTTCTTCTTATCCTTTTTCTTTCCCTTCTCTTTAGATCTACCATAAACCGCAAGAGCCTCCTTAGTCGATTCAAAAGACTTTCTCCGCATCTCTTCAGACAACAATGAAGAAACCACTTCATCCATCATGAAGGTGGTAGTGGTACTCCTAATGGCCATAATAAGGTGGTCCCACAAATCTGGTAAGGAACACAGTAATGTCATACATCGATCCTCCTCCTCCATCTTCACACCAATAGAAGTCAACTGGGCAATAAGCATATTGAATGTATTCAGGTGATCAGTGACAAATCCTCCATATTCCATCCTTAGAGAATACAATTTCTTTCACAGGAATAACTTGTTTCCCAAGGATTTAGCCTGATAAGCATCTCTAAGCATCTTCCAAAGATCCTTTGCAGTCTTCTCTTCATGGATATTCAAGAGCGCTGAATCAGCCATACAGAGTCTTATCAAACCCTTAGCTTTTCGATCTTTGAGATCCCAATCTTCTTGAGACATTTTCATTGGTTTTGTACTAGATATGGCATCCCATAAATCCTGATCTACAAGCATGTCCTCCATTTTGAGTTTCCACAACTTGAAATTAGTGCCATTAAACTTCTCTATCTCAAACCTCCCAGATGTGCTCGCCATCTCTTACCTACAACAAAGATTTCAAAATCTTCTGTACAAGCTCCCACCAAAATGAAGATCAAGTCAAAAAAATCTCTACCCAACAACTAGAACCAAAGGTGATCAAGCTCTAATACCAACTGAAAGGAAGTAAGGTATGTGGAAACGCTTCCTACACTGATCTACTAAGGAAAGATTTATGCAAATTTTACTTTTACAGTTACAGATTAAGATGCACATTAACATAAAGAAAATAACAACTTCTGAATACAAACACAAAACTCACAACACAAGATATACGTGGGGAAAACCCTTTCGGGTAAAAAACCCCACACTCTAAAGTTGCCCAATATATTATTTAGGAATCAAGAAGATTACAATATACTTGCAGAGCAAGGTTTTATAGGAGTATATCCAACCAAAGATCCAGGAGGTAACTCGACATCTATAATATTCTTGCACACAACCTCCATCTTCAGCTCTTGATATATAGGAGATGCAATACGGTAAACCGTTACCAGTAATTACAAAACCATGAGCCAAAACTACCCAAAAGTGGAGCTCAAATTATCTCCAATCAAAGATGCCTTGTGATGTGCCAAAATACACACCAACATGTGTAACTCTTCCCTTTACAACTCTTTTATCTGTTCAACACATTTTCACATTTCCCAAAAAATAGGAGGTCCAACTTCCGGAGGTCATAACTTTTGATCTGGGCGTCTGATTGACGAACCGTTTAATGTTTCAAAAAGCTCGTGAAGAGATCTATCACACTATAACCTGCTTCACTAATTATGACAAATTTTAGGACATTTATAGAAGTTTTGATTATGACAATTGAGTTCAAAACATTTTTTGGAAGTTTCAAAAAACAAAATCTTTAATATCTCGCAATCTAGATATGATCTTGAGTCGAAACTCACCTGAGATGTTTCCGCACCTTCTAGGAAAATTTTAGGTCAATCTGAGGTCAAATGTAAACTTACAAAAATAGTAAGTCCTGCCATTTTTAGCCCTTTTAGAAACTTTGAGATTTCTAGATCATTCTTCAAGATAAAGGGTATTCGAAAAGACCAAAACTGGGAAGAATAGTAACCTTTCGAAGTTATAAGGTTGAGACACTTTTCTTAACAGATATATATATATATATATATATATATATATATATATGGAGATCTATCAGTATCGAGTATTTCTGTGTTGTCTTATTATTAGGATGTGTATGTGATGCTCTGTTTTGGTATTCTTTATGTTTTTCTATCAATCTCTAACTACTTGACCGGGGTATAAACTAACTACAAAGACTTAACTGAGGATCGGATCTTCAGACCGGTATCCCTCTCTATTTCTTGCTAACATCTGGTTCCATTACTAGGACCCTGGAAGAAGGTAGTTAAAGATTGAAAGGGCAAAACATCCAAATGAGTAGTGCAATGTTCCGGAGGGAAGAGAAGGCGAGGTTGGTGGAGAAAATTTTTAATTTGTGGAGGAATTCAGGCCTTCTTAAGTTTCTACCTCTGTTAGACGGGGGCATGCACTTAAGGGGATTTTGAGTGGAAAGGGGGTAGGGTCCACAAGGACCTTTCAAATGATGTGACTTTTCAAACAAGGATTCAATGGGATATAAAAGGACTAATGGAACACCAAATCAAGAAAACCCATGGTGAAAGGGGAAAAGTGAAAGAAAAGAGAAATCAATGAAGACATTAGGACCAAAATGGAGATAAGTAGAGAAGAGAGATTGAAGCAGACTTAGGAACAACAAGAACGTTGCTGCAGAAGGATGGAAAGGGCATAAGAGATGGAAAAAGGGAGAATGACAGAGGTTGCAGAAGAAAAGGAGGAAGAATTTGAAGAGCGCGCCATGAAGGGTCCTACCAGTAGGGAAACAGAAGACAAGCACATCGAGGAGGATAGTGTTGAGCACGCTAATGTGGGTGCTACTAGAGAAAGGAGGTCAGAAGGAGAAGAGGTAGAGTGTATCATGGAGGATGTTGTTGAGCACGCCACTATAGGTGCTACTAGAGAAGAATACAGAAGGGAAAATGAAGAAAGAGGCAAATTAGGGTTTATACCGCAGACTGTCAGAAAACCTAAATTAACACTGGAAATTTTGACGATGGAAGAGGAATATATAGAGGAGCTAATTACCAAAGCATAAAAGAGATAAGAGGAGGAGGAGATGCGTTAAAAATTGAGAGGAGTTTTGAGGGTTTTGGAAGGTTATTTCAATCATCATTTGATGCCGACATGATGTCATTCACAAATGGAAGAGCATCCCCTAATTTGAAAAGACACTATGAACAGACACAACCCCTGAACCAAGAGGCACCCCAAGTACGATAAAAATTCAAAAGAATTTTAGTTGAGAAGGAAGATATTCAAGAAAACAAGGAAGCAGAGAGAATAGAAGAGATTCAGAGTAATTTCACAAAAGTTTTAGGAGAAGAATACTTTGATATCTGACTATAGAGAGATGAGGGAAGAGAAGGGAATCGAGTTGATCAAAGGCAACCTAACTGGAGGAGCAGACTGGAGGAAAACTACCACAAAGTAGAAGAGACTTTGAGAAGATCCATCATGGATATTCCTATCAAGTTACTAGTCTTTGAGAAGGACACTACTGAATAAGCAGAGTACATTTTTGTTTTGGAGTCTATTTAGAACTAGAAAGGAGTAACAAGAGATGAAATCAAGTTTTTGGACTTCATAGGCACCTTGCGGAATGAAGCATTGAAGTCATATAGGAAGACATGTCCAAATAGTGATAAGGAATGGGATGATATCAAGAAGCTATTCTTGGAGAATTTTAGAGTTTCAGATGTTTCGATAGAAGGGGTGAGTAAGATGAGATATTTGATGCAATTGGATAAAGAATCAATAAAGGACTTTGCTAGAAGATTCAAGGAGACAACTAGGAAGTTGGAGGAACAATTGACTAAGAAGTAAAAGATAGAATGGTTTATTTCTAGAATAAGCCCTGAAATTATGTCAGCCCTAGATGAAAGAAAATTTGAAACATATGCAGAAGTAGTGACACTAGCCTGCCAGATAGAGTCTCAATCGTGGTGTAGATAGGATAAGATGAAGGAAAACCTAGAGTTGGAGAAGCTGAAATTGGAATTAGAGCAGTTAAAGCTGAGATAAGAGATTTTGGCCAAGTAGGAGGAGAACACAAAGAAATAAAGACCTAGTATTTGGTGCTCATACTGTACAAGAGAAGGTCACTTGAGAAATGAATGTCCTAGGATGAAAGGTGAAAGACAAGTTGCCATAATAAAAGTAGACATCAAAGCAACAACAAAAAGAGTGAATTCAATATATTGTGGACTATGTGGAGAATGGGATGACCATGAGACACTAGACTGTCCTTCACAGAACTTCAAGAGGAAAAGAGAATTTGCTAATGAAGAATATGAAACATGGTACACAAATTCGACGGAGAGCAACAACATGTCATAGGTAGAAAGAAAATCATATAATCAAGGCTAAAAACAACCAAATTAGAGAAATCAACAAAATATCATTGCAATACAAAATTCAAATTCAGGTGGTTCATCCTATGGGAATAGCTATAATAATGTGTCTACTATGGAGATGGGATCCTAAGATGAGTGAAAACTAACCTAATTTGCTCCCAATCCCAAGTCCAAAGGACCTCAAGATTGGACTAGACCATTACTATTCTTCCTATTAACTAATGCACCCTATCTAAACACACTAGTGATGATTTGCCCTAATGGAGATGAAATTGTGCTATCCTAACTTAAAATTGCACTAATGCTAGATGATGTTGAGCACTCAAAATGGTAGAATGCCTTTGCATATGATGGCTTATGAAAAATGGAGGTGGAGGCCTCAATTTATAAATTTTTGGGGATGGAAATGGATGGTTATGATCAAATTGGGAGATCATAGGCTAAAATTGCTTGAGGATCTTCAAGCAAGGAGAATTGGACAAATGGCATGATTAAATTGGATGAGAAGTTTGCTCGAAGATTCAAGGGATGATCAATGGATGAGATTGCAAGTTTGAATGGATGGATGGCTAGGATTGGGTAGGTGTATGACATGTAAGGTCTCATTTATGAAAAGGTAAGGCTTGGATTTAGTGAGGAATTTTAAATTGCATGCGGAGGACAAATGGAATTTAAAATTGGAGGAATAGTGTCCAAATAATCCACATGTAATTTAAACTTGTATGAATAGTGACACTTGGAGTGGGATGGAAGAAATATGACAAGTGTACCCATTTTGGAAGATTTGACCATGCTTCCAAAGTACCACTTGTCATGTACATGCATGTACATTGAATGAAAAGTGGATTTCTAGAAACATAGGGGTTTGGAATGAGGAATTAATTAAAATTAATTCATGTGCACATGTTTTAGAAGAAAATAATGATGATTACAGAAAGTAATCAAAAGTGGACAAAATAGCAATTAAATAAATATGGTTATTTATTTAATTTTTGGAGTATGAATTATGAACTATAGTAAAAAATATTTCATTTTTGAACTATAGTAGAGGAATTTGATTTTTGTGGAAGTGGAAAGTGCATGATAAATTAATTATTTAATTAATATTTAGGTTAGATAGTATGATGTGGATGAAAGTGGTTGTGACCATTTTCAGATATCTACATAATGATGACAGAGAGAAATTTGGAGGTTACAGAGGAGACAGAGGCCATGAAAGAAGTCAAATAAGGAGGAAGGATGCAACATGTTTCAACTACTGTAAGCTAGGACACTTTACTAATGATGTTGGGCTGAAAGGAAAACATAATATTTATTTTGTAGCAGTACAGAGCATGATTTATTTTCTTGTGAGAGAGCAAAACAGTACTTCCAAAATGCACAACCATAATCCAAAAGTGATGAGCTACAAGAATTGAATAACCAAAAAGGATCTAGGATCATAAGAAGGGAACCAAAGGGCCAAGGGGCAAGAACTTGCTAGAAGAATAGCAGAGAGGAAACAAACATATCTTCAACTGAATCTACAGAAGAAGAAGTGTACTACTGGAGAAGAAAACCAAAACTTATCGAAAAAGATAGAAGGAGGAAGGAGAAAGCTGTGGTACTAACAAGACAAGGAACAAATACTGGAAGGCATTATATCTTTAAGATAGAAGAGGAAGACATTGAGGAGGAAGAAGAAATTGTTCCCTCTAGGAAGTAGCATGAGGAACTTGTGAAGGAATCCAAACAAATAATAAAGAAGAAACAAGATAAGGAGAAGCAATACAAGTAGTTTTTCACCAAAGGAGAAGTAGAAGCTCTCAAGCAATTAGTCTGATTGGCACAATAACATAGACTTGTTGAGAAACTAAAGCAATTTTCTAAATATTAAAATAAGGAGCAAGGTCAAAAGATTCAATTCCAGAGGATAGGAAGACTAGATAGAGAATGTAAGACAAAACCACTTATGGTGGATGTTCATATCAATCACAGAAAAGTCTAGAATGTCATGATAGATCTGGGAGCAGATGTCAACATGATCACAAAGAAACTGTGGGAGTAGTTAGGAAGACCTAAGCTGACAGAGACAAATTACAACATTATTTTGGCGACAATGGAAAGATGGAATCAAATGGAAGTTAATCTAATGGGTGTTAAAAAACTCTTAGACTTCATTGTTGTAGCCATGAAGGGTCAAAGAGAAGCTTTCAATGCACATTGAGGGTTGAGATGGTTTGTGGATGCAAATGATATCATAGACTTCTGGAAGAAGAGCTATCATTTGCTAATGATAACAAGACTGTCAACATTCCTTTTAGATCATCAATGGAGGAAGCATACATAGAAGAAGTTAATTAGACTGAAGACAGTGATAAGGATACAAAGAATCTCTACACAGTCACAAGGTTGGATGCAGAGGAGACAACAGAAGATGGTCACTATAGCACATATAGTGAGGAAGTTCTAGAATCTTGGTTGAGAGAAGAACCAAAAATTAAAAGAAGGAAAATGCTTGGTTATCGGAGCATATTCATGATTAGGACTAGCGAAGAAGATATACCGCAATCCTTTGCACTTCATCAAAACTCACCAGAGATCATATTAGCACATCTATGGAGGACACGAAAGACATGGCTTAAACACCTTACTAGGTAAGTCATATTTTGAAAGGCATTTCCCATATCAAGTTACCTAGGTTTTTAGGAGTACAAAATCTGCATACATATCTAGGAGAAATAGAGATAGTATTTTCAAAAGAAGACATAGGATTACATGTTGTACAACACACATTGGTATGCAATGTTGCAAATTTGTGTAAAACACACAAAGACATAATAGATCTATGGCCAGTGTTCAAAATACTCATCAAGACAAGATATTTGCCAGAGGAAGGAGAATATTATATCATACCCAAATACTCAGGTTAGATCTCATTGCAAGAACATTTATCCATGTGTATAATGGTATGGAGAGAAAGAAATGAATATAATGAAATATTGTACACCCATTTATTTTATTGGACAATATTGCCAATTGCACAGACATGGTATACAAATTAGGAATGAAGGAAAGAAACTAGATATTGGGAAGAACTGCAAAAGGATTTCATTCATACATTCTCATTCTTTAGTCTGAACAAGAACATCTACACATCACTACTCAGAATCAAGGAGATCATCTTTCAAAGGGATGTGGAAGAAGAAGAAGCAAAATTAGAACAAAGTTCCCCACTGACAAAAATAGAAGGCATATGGAAAATCATAGAATGGATGGATAAGGAATCATACCTGGAGGAACACAAATGCTACAAAACAACATAATAGGAGGACGAGGAGAGTAAGGAATAAGAAATAAAGATTGAACAAGGAGAAAGAAAGTTGATAGAATCAATAGATAGCAAGGAAAAATATTACAACAAGCCTATCCATTTAAGGGAAGAGAACATTACCAAAGAAGGAGATCCTAAGCTAGCCAAGATAGGAGACTATTGGGATGATAAGGAAGTGTCACAAGTAGTATAAATCTTTTTTGAGTATGAGGATTTGTTTCCTAAGAAGTTCACAGAGATGAAGAGAATCAAAGAGGAAGTCAGAACTATGAAAATTCAACTGAAAGAAGGTTGTAAACCAATCAAGAAAAGGCCATACAGGATGAATCCAAACATGAAAAAAAAAGTAAAAATAAAACTTGACAAGATGTTAGAAGCAGGTATCATAAAACTAGTGGAGGAAGAAGAGTGGATCAGTCCAATGGTAGTACGAAATAAGAAAATAGGAGAAATTAGGATCCACAAAGACTATAGAGAGTTGAATAAGGTTTGCATTCATGATCCTTTCCCTAAACCATTCACAGAGGATATCTTGGAGTTAGTTGCCGACAGGGAAATCTACTCCATTGATGGATTCTCTGGATATCACCAGGTGAAATTTAGAGAGGTAGATTAACCCAAAACAACATTTGAATATGAACTAGGATCTTTCATGTACATTGTTATGCCATTTGGATTGAAAAAAGCACCTATAGTATTCATTAGAATTATGGCCAATGCATTCAAGGAGTGTATACATGATTTTCTGGAAGTCTATTTGGATGATTGGACTGTATTTGGATTGGTAAAAGATCACATACAAACATTGAGGTTAATGTTGAATAAGTGTAGGATCTTGTAAATTTCCCTAAACTTGAAGAATGTACTTTTGCAGTACCATTTGGAACACTACTGGGTCATATAATATGTAAAGAAGGATTGATGGTTAATCCCCTAAAGTCTTCATTATTCAAAACTTTTTTCCACCAAAAACCACATTTGATGTCAAAACATTCCTAGGGTATACCGGCTACCACCAAACATTCATCAAGAGTTATACAACCATCTCAACACCTATAGAAGAACTATTGAAGAAAAATTAGGGCAAAAGTATTACTTGGAATGCTCAACACCAAAAGGCATTCAAAACTTTGAAGTAGAAGATAGCAGAAGCACCAATACTCATATTTCCAGACTGGAAGAACACATTCCATGGTATAAATTTCCCATTCTTTTCTCACTCTAACAAATTCCTTTGATTTTCTTTCAAGACTAGGTCACCTACTGCAAACTCTCTATCACGGATTTTATTATTGTAGGATCTGCAAAGCTGATTCTAGTATGCTTGGAGGTGATTGATGGCATTGAGATGTCGTTCATCCAATAAATATAGCTCTTGGAGGTGTTGCACACGGTATTCTTCATTAGTGATAACATTACATAAAGATATGCGCAATGAGGGCAATTCGATCTTTATTGGCAGGATAGCTTCAACACCGAAGACTGGGGAATATGGTGTAGCTCCCGTAGGTGTGCAGATGCTAGTGTGATAGGCCCAAAGGGCGGGATGGATGTGGAGGTTCCAATCATGACCAATTTCATTGATAACTTTCTTGAGGATTTTGAGCAAGGTTTTGTTGGTTGCCTCAGCTTGGTTGTTACCTTGGGGATAATATGGAGTGGACTAGTGATGTTGTATGTGGAATTATTCACAAAGGCCTTGAATATCATGGTTTTTGAAAGGTTTACCATTGTCGATAACAATGGCAGATGGGATATCATAATAGCAGATGATATGATAAAGGATGAACTTGGCGATTTGGTTTCCAGTAGTGAAAGTGAGAGGAAGGGCTTCAACCCACTTAGTGGAGTATTCTGTGGCAATAATGATGAATTTGTGTCTGTGGGAGGAGAATGGGTGGATTTTGCCAATGAGATCTAGGCCCCACTAAGAGAAAGGCAATGGTGTGGTGATAGGTTGCAACGCCTGAGAGGGAGCATGGATGAGATCTCCATACTGTTGATAGGGCTTACACTTCTTCACATACTCACATGTGTCATGTTCCATGGTAGGCCAACAATATCCAGTACGTAAGAGTTTCTTGGCTAGGACAATACCACTTGTGTGCGCTCTGCAGATACTTGCGTGGACTTCATGTAGGGCAAGGGAAGCTTCTTCCATGTTTAAACATCAAAGAAGAGTGCCATCATAGCTTCAGTGATAGAGGGTGTCGACAAGGATAGTGTATCAAGTGGCTCGGTGAATGATGGATTGTTGTTGTTTATGGATGGACTCAGGTGGGAAAGTGTGATGTTGGAGGTAGGTGTAGATGTCATGATACCAAGGATTTTTTGGACCAACAATCTCACAAACAAACTCTGACTCGACTACACGATATGTTGGCATAAGGAGCTATTCCACAAGAAACTCACACTGATGACTATCATGAGGCATGTCCAGAAGGGAACCAATAGTAGCCATGGCATCAACTGCTTTATTATGAAGGCATGGCACATGTTCAAATTGTATGCAGATGAAGAATAGCTTGTATTCATCAACCATTTGCTTATAGGGTACTAGTTTATCATCCTTAGTGAGGTACTCATCATTGACCTGTTTGATAATTAACTGAGTCACCATAGACTTGTAGCCGTAGGATATTCCATTGAACTACTATTTTGAGACCAATGATCAAAGATTCATATTTGACCACATTATTTGTACATGGGAAGGCAAGTCTGTATGCTCTGGAGATATAGTCACCTTGCAGGGTCACCAATAGTATTCTTGCCCCTGAATCGTGATTGGTGAAGCATCCATCAAAGTATAGTTTCTAGTTTGTTGATTTTGACATGGTTAAGATGGACTTATCTAGAAAATCAATGGATAGTGGTTGATGATCTATGAGGGGTGCTTCAGCCAGCTGATCTGCTATAACTTGTCCTTTGATTGCTCTTTGGTTAACATATTCAATGTCAAATTTGCTCAACAACTTAACCCATTTTGCCATTCTTCCCGTGAGTGAAGTCCTGGAAAGTAGGTACTTGAGAGGGTTGACTTCAGAGATGACCTTGATAGAACAAAAAAATGACAGCTATACATGCGCATTCCATGGAGTTGTAGTTAAGCTCATAGTCGACTAGGGTCCTGCTGATATAGTATATAGCCCTTTCACGACCAGTATCATCATGTTGTGCTAAAAGTGCCCCCAATGCTATTGAAGTTGTTAATATATACAATAATAGGGGCTTTCCATGGATAGGTGCCATTATGACCAGTGGTGAAGCTAGATATTCCTTGATGCGGTCAAATGCCTGTTGACAATTTTGATCGCATTTGAAGTGTACATCCTTGTAAAGCAAATGAGCGAAGGGTTGACATTTGTCTACGAGTTGAGAAATGAATCTGCAAATAGCCTGTAATTTGCCTTGGAGACTTTGGAGCTATTTGAGTGTCTTAGGAGGTGGCATTTCTGTTATAGCAATGACTTTAGCGGGATCCACCTTGATGCCTCTACAGGAAACAATGAACCCCAAGAGTTTTCTTGATGTTATGCTGAAGACACATTTCTTGGGATTGAGGCGAAGATTGTATTCTCTGAGATGTGTAAATATCTATCATAAGATCTCAGGGTGTTCTTCCCTTGTCCTAGACTTCCCTAGGAGATCATCCACATAGTCCTTGGTGCAGGAGCACTAAGACATTAGGGTTTTGTTTGATCTTCAATTAGTTGTTTTGTCAATAAAGTCTATGAGACCATCTACATGTTGTAATAAGGCTTGCATGCCATACTTGTAAGGGACTATGTCCAAGTGTCTAGAATCTATTCTCATGTTGTAAGTCCTAATGAGGACAGTCATGTGGTAAGAGTCAGTCATACAAGTTTGTAGCCCTCCTAATGTGTGTAGGAGGCAATCCTCATGTTTGGAGGCATGTCTAAGGTTAAAAGGTATGTTAAGAACCTTGTCAAAGGTTACCAATGATGGAGAGTATTATTTAAACATTAAAACAGTCATTATAGTCCAAAAAGAGATAGGACAGTTACAAAAACTGTAATCTTGTGTAGACCGGGCAGTTGATGGGTTGGGGACAGTTTTCTTCTCCCTCCATCGATTCATCTTCCCTCAATCTTGTGCAAGGCATTAGGGTAGGCTTAAAATAAGCCAATAATCTATCCATTTGGTGTGTGTGAAGGAAGATTGAAGAAAAGTGAAATAAAGAAACAATGCTCTTGCATTCTTTTCTGTGTTTTCTGTGTTTTTTTGTTGTTTTCCTACCGTACTCGACCCTGTACAGATTTGTCATAACCCATGTTTGTAATGAAATGTTAGAGGATTGAAGTACCTTGGTTTTGAGCTTTGTTTGGGGTCTTGACAGTAAACTAGGAGTGGGAAAACCGTTGTTTTGTGCTAAGCTGTCTTAAACCCTGAGTTAGGGTTCTTCTGAACAAACCGATGGAACTCTCCCCATTCCATTGATCTTTTTTTGTTTCTGCTCAATGGAATGGGTTGTATATTAGTTAATTCAAGGGCTTGTAAAGGTTTTGGAGGTAGGAGGATGGGTTGTGTTGAGGTTTCCATGTAAATGGCTCTGTAAATCCATGTATTAGGAATGGAGTGAAGGGCAGCAGCAACTAGGTGGTAGTAGTGACTGTGTTCAATGGTCAGTCAGTGAAATGCCATGCATTGTACCCAAAACAAAGGGCTCCTGATCTTGCAAATGATCCTATGACAAGAGGAAGGAAGAGATCTCTCTGAGGAAATAGTCCATCTTACCTTATGCTGTCTCTGACAGTTCTCCTGGAGACAGTCACTACACAGAAGGTAATATGCATGTTGTTGTGTTATTGACTTGTGAAGGCATTAGGTATGCTTGGCATGTCATTGATTAGGCATGTTGCAATAAGATTGAGTTTGTGTTAGAGGGAGATCATCCCAAAGAGGTTATTGTGACTGTTATCCTAATGGAACAACAATGTTATGACTGTCTTGAAGACTGCTGTCCTACAGACCCTGCACAGTGGGTTGGATGAAGCCTTGAATGGAGTTAGGCATCTTGGGATAGGTGTCCTCGAGTCCTCTCACCTTGTGTCATGAACGTGTGTAGTTTGGAGTTAAAACCTTGCCTTATGTGAAGTTTGATCTCTGTCAAAGAAACAGTGAAGTTGAGAGTCATTTCATTGAAGTTTTGAAACATGCTTCTGCTGTCCTAGATGCTCTGCATCAGTCCTCATTATTTTGTGTAGCATGTCATGGAAGATGGTAGTCATTGCACGTTGATAGGTTGCCCCATCATTCTTTAGACCAAAGGGCATGACTTGCCAGCAATATGTACCCCATGGATAGGTAAAAGTAGTTTTATGTTGATCTTCAGGGGTGATTCTGATTTGGTTGTATTAAGAGAAGCCATCCATGAGGGAGAGCATCTAATGTCCTCTCGTGAGATCTACAATTATGTCAATATTGGGGAGTGGAAAGTCATCCTTTGGACATGCTTTGTTGAGGTCTCAGTATTCTGTACAAAAGTCAGATGCCCCCAGGTTTCTTAGCAATTGGGACAATGTTGGAGACCCATTCTATATAGTCAATAGGGTGGATGAAGCCGACATCTAATAGTTTTTGCAGTTCTTTAACAAGCAAGGCAACTTGAGGGTGCATCTTGTGAAGTTTCTATTTAACAGGTCATGTGTCAGGATGTACCACAAGATGGTGAACAACCAAGGATGGATCTAACCCTGGCATGTCAACATAGGACCAAGCGAACACATCAGGTGCTTCATGAAGCATGATGGAGAGGTTGTATTTTTCTTTAGTACCGAGGCTTTCTGCTAGGTGTGTAAGCTTGGGTAATTCTTGTGTGCCAAGGTTGATTTCTTGAGTGCCTTTGATTAGAATGTTAGAATGCTCTTTCCAATTGGATGGTATGGGGGAAGGTGGAGATCCTAACCTTCTAGCACCTCGGAGAGGTTTTCACTAGGAGATACATCTTTATTTTTCTCTTTTGTGTCCGAAAGTGCCTCAGAGAGGTTTTCACCAGGGGATGATTTTCTATTTTTTTAGACCAAGGATCTCCTCTTCCCCAAAGTAGGCATGAGTGTGCAAGCATATGTAATACTGTGAGGTGTCACGGAGTTCTAGGAATGCGGAGAAAGCCTCATCATGTGGGAACATGTCGAGAGGTGGGGATCTTTGATAATCCCAAGTAATGAGTTCGGGATGTGTTAGCACTCATTTTGACTTGGAGGTTGATTTTTTTCATGTCTAGAGGGTTTCTTCACTTAAACCCTATTTATTCTTTCCCATCGGCGTGACCTCGCAGGCGTTTTGGCGATTAGGTTGGTGGTAATGATGTGCCGTCGGCGTGACATACACCATCGGCATGTCTTTTTTCTGGTTCCCGACGGGATTGTTCTTACTGATGGTGCCATCGGTGTCATGTATACTATCGGCGAAGCATTTTCCTGTTCGACCGACGATGGATGTTTGGCCGATGAAGTGTCATCGGCATGTGTCTCGCCGAGGGATGTATGTCGGGGTGATCGCTGTTATCGGCATGATTTGTTTGTTTTGAGCCGATGGTGTTGGTCTCGCCGACGGAGTGTTGTTTGAGCTTTCATCGGAGTAACTTGGCTTCGGTGAGATTAGTGGTGTCGGCGAAGGATTTTCTGGCTAGCCCGATGGTTAATCTCTGGCCGATGAAGGGAGTGTGGAGTTTGTGATCGGCCAGACTTTTGAGATCGGCAGGAGAATTGTGGGGTGAGCCGATGGCATATGTCTTAGCGATGGGCTTTTGGTGAGGGCTTGTGTGTCGAGCGTGGCAAAAGCGCTCGACACTTGATATGTATGCGATCAGGCTTATAAGGTAATGGAAGGCTCTCGGCACCGTGCATGTGGGATTAATCCCCTTGCATTACTTTTGAACCTGCGAAGAGGCGTTTTGGCGGGAATTCCTTTTTGAATGCAGCGACAGTTTTTCAGGCGACCGCGGGTGGTTGAGACCCTTAATGGCGACTGTAGCAGGGGCATGGACAAGTTGTTGGACAGTCATGTACCCGATCTTTGGCATGAAGACTCCCAGGTGGCAGCGCACGGCTCGAGGGTTCCTTCTGTCTCTGCAGCAATAAATTTTGAGCGCCATTTCTTTGAAGGATCTGTATCTGGCAAATTTTGTAACAGTCTTGTAATTAATTGCTGTGGTACACTCTCTGGCTGTTATAAGCAGACTGTGTTACCATTGTTTTGGTTGTTGAAAGTTGAACATTTTGGCTCTGTAACACAATACAGTTCGTTTTGGTTGCTCTGTACAGCTAAACCTGTGAGTTTATGTATCTCTTGTTGTACGTTTTGGCATGAACCCACTGATTTCATGATTAATCTTATATGAATAATGCTATGTTTGCATGTGTTTTGTTAATTCTGTCTCCAGTATTGCATGTATCTTTCTTTTGAGTCTGGATATTTAAGCAATATTTGAGACTCTAGAACATAGAATTCCTATGTTGAATGTCTGATCTTTTAACTTCTGCTCAAGGGGTAGATTAAACTGTTTTCAGGTTGAACATTGGGAAGGGTATACTGCAGTAGGGATGCCATAAGTAGAGATAACTTAACACTCTGTATTGGGAGATATCTGTAAGGCAGGTATCATATATATCCCCCTGAAATCCAGTTTTAGCTGTTCATGCTGATCATTCACAGGTGTATGTCTACTGACTTCAGGTCCTGGATAGGCCCCAATCTTGCTTTGTGTTTGTGTTACAACCATGTCCAGCTTTGCATCCAAACTTAAAATCATAATCAAACTCTAAAACAACCATTAGGACATTAGAATTAGTTTTAGGATCCTCAGTCCTCTGTCTACAACTGCAAATAGGCCCAAAGCTAGCCCCTTTGCTCTTATCTTTCAGTTTTGGTCTACTTACGGGAGGACTTATCTGCTTTCTGACAGCATCCCAATCCTTGTATGCGTATCTTATGGATGTTGAGTAGGGAATACCCCCCTAGGTCTTGCAGAGCCTGAAGAAGAAGAGGAGATAAAATATAGAGTCTATCTCCTACACTGTTGGCCCCTGGCCCAGAGATCCTGTTGATCACTGATGGCTATCTTGTAGGGAAATCTGGGAATAAGCATCCAGTCTGGGAAAAAACCAACAGGATGAATGAGGGGGAGGTCAATAATGAAGATGGTGTTGTCAAGGAAGATGCATGAAAGATCAAGATCTTCACATGAAGCTATGATGACACTCAGAGTAATGTTCTTAACAATAGAAGAGGATTCTGTTGCCTTTACCAAAGTTTTAGTTGGTGCACAGATTGTCATAATTGGTGGGGCATAGCCTAAATTGAAGTATTGAGCATATTTCTTGGGAGATGTAGGATCAACCGGGATGGGTTCTGTAACACCTTGGTCATCAGCACCAAGTCCTATTCCACGATAAGGCATTTTGGTACAAATTTGAAAAGGTACAGGATATTTTTCTTTGAATTATTCCATGTTCATTGGTGCTGGAGTGGTTTCATCATAGTATAACCAATCACTCAAAGCTGTTTCCTTGGCTTCCTCTTCTCTAGAGACCTGTGTTGGTATAAAGGGGATTTTATCATTAATTCTGCATTGTTCTTGTTCTTTCTTCTGAAGATGATGACCGTGGGAGTAGGGGGACAAAGGTAACTATCCCACATGGAAGGCATTGTGAAGCTCATTTTCACCACACCCTTTGTCTATGATCTTGACCTTTTGAGGCATAGGAGTGGAAGATGAGGTGGAAGCTTGTGATGGATCGATGGTGACTTGTGGAGTGGATGATGATGTGGATGGAATGGATGAGGGGTCCTTGACATGGTCCCTATAGATGCTTGGACAATGGAATTGTCTATCATAAACAACCTCTAATGCTTTGCAATATTCAAAAGGTTGTTGGTCAATGGGAATAGTGACTTCCACACCATTATGAGGGAACTTAAGACATTGGTGGTAGGTGGAGGGAATGACTTGCATGGAATGTAACCATGGTCGGCCTAGGAGAAGATTAAATGGAAGGTCAAGATCAATCACATGACATAGAGTGGGCATGGTGAGCAGACCCACCTTGATAGGGAGGCATATGGTACCTTCAGATTCTCTTTCTATGTTGTCATATGCCTTTATGGAGATGACTAAAGACTCTAGGTTAGTCGCTAAATACCCCATGAGTTTTATGAATTTTTATGTACATATATTCAAACCAGATCCATTATCCAAGAGGACCCTCTTGATTTTTTGATTGACGATTTGGACTTCGATATGGAGTGCTTTATTATGAGTGGGATTGATGGGTGGCATGTCGACGTGGCTAAAGGTGAGATGGTAGGATGAGGATAATTGAGCCATTAGGTTTTGAAATTGAGTAGGCGGTATGTCAGTGGGGACATGGGACTCTTGGAAAGCCTTGTCAAGGATTTCACGGTGGATGGTGGATGTCTTAAGGAGTTCCAAGATGGACATTTGTGTGGGGGTTTTCCCAAGATGGTCAAGGAGGTTATATTCAGAAGTGGTAGTAGTGGACGATGGGGATGGTCCCTTTACGGTTACACGCCCTCGGCGGGTGGTAACGACACATTAGAGGGTGGTATTTTTGAGCTTGATAGTGGCGACACAAGTAGAATCAAAATCAATTCGACCCACTACATTGTTGTAAGGAGGCAGAACATTGTTATAGTTGATGTTGTTGGCTTAGTTATTGGGATTGGTGTTGGAGGATGATGGTTTGGATGTGGTTTGGTTGTTATTGCGGTGAGGAAGAGGGTCTTGGTAGAAACCTAGGCCATTGTTGGGTGATGTGTTGTTGTTTCCTTCTATTTGGATATCACCGCGATCGACGAGGTCTTGGATGTAGTTTTTCAATTTCATACATTTGCTCGTGGCATGGCCCTTTATGCGGTGATAGTCATAGTATTCATTTTCTTTATACCACGTGGGTTTAGGTTGGTTTTCATCAAATGGTTTCATCATGGGGAACTCAACCATGTTTGCTCTGACTAATTTTTGAAACATAACCTCTAGTGGTTCACCCAAGGGTGTATACTTGCATTTTGGATTGTTAGGGGGATTCTACTTTGGAGGATTGGATGGGACCAAGACATTGTTTGAAACATTTTGGACTACATTTGTCTCTTTTGGTTTAGGAGTGACAATTTTGAAATACTTGGAATCGGTAGCACCATCGCCTACAATGTTCTTATTTTTAGCCCAAAATTTAGGTTAGTCATTAGATGTTTGTCATTGTCATTCTTGTTGTAGATCTTGACCAAACCTTTTGCAATAAGGGCCTTTTCAATAGTGACCTCATTTTCTATGAATTCATCAAAGGTAGATGCATAATGCACTTGTAAGTGGAAAGCCATTTCTTGGTTCAAGTTTTGAATGAATATATGGATGAGTTGTTTTTCAGGGGTTGTCCAAGGTAGCGTACTAGTAAGGGACCTCCATCTTTGTAGGTAAACTACAAATCTCTCGCCACTTCATTGTTTGGTGTTGCAAAGGTTGAGCATAGTGATCTTATGCTCTACATTGTATGAGAAGTGGGTGACAAATTTCTCTGAAAGATTAGAGAAAGTTGAGATGGAGCCATAAGGAAAGTGCATAAACCATTCGAGGGCTTGTCCTCCTAAACTTCATGGAAAAAGATGAAGGAGGAATTGGTCATCATAGGCTACTTCTTGGCATGCCATGAAGAATTCCTTGATGTGGTCACGAGGGTCTCCTTTTCCTTTGTACTTATCAAATTTTGGCATTTCAAAATGTTGAGGAAAAGGTGTGATGGTGATGTTTGTATCGAATGGATAGGGACATAAGTCTTCCAACTTGTAATGTTTCTTTTGGGTCCCTAGTTGGATGTTTTTGAGTGCGTTTTTCATTTCTTGCCATTCTTGGTCAAAAGGATTAGCAAGAGGTGGTTGTGACATGTGTTGGAGTGGGGGTTGTTGTGACGACAATTGTTGATGTTGGGGATGGATGTATTGTTGTTGTTGGATGTATGGAGGTGGACCCATAGTTTGTGTATAAACATGGGACCCATATGGAATGTTTTGTTAGTTTTGGAGTGGTGGTTGTTATTGAGCGATGTATGGATTTTACATCAAGGTCCCATGGGAAGGTTGTTGATGTGTGGAGGATTGATGTGTGTGTGTGGGGTTGGTATAGCTCACTAAGGGCTTTTGTGTTTGATTGAATGGATTAGAGGTTTGGATGGGTGTTTGTGTTGTGGGTGGTAGCATCGTTTGAGTGATTATCGACCTTTGAGGGGTATTCAAAGGAGGAAGAGGTTGTGAAATGAGATTGGCATTGGAAGGGTCTCAAGGAATGTTGGTCATGTTTTGTGAGATGACAATTTTTGGATTGGTGGGCATGTTGGGATTGGGCATCATATGAGAAGGCATTCCATAAGGTTGCTTCGATACTTGTGGTTGTGATACAATATTGCACCGTATGTGTTGATCAAGAGTGTGGATGACATTAGTGTTAGAGGCATAGCTAGCCCATGGATTGTCATAAACGAGTTTGTTGGGATTAGGGACACATCCACATGGTTGGTCTTGAATGGATGATGGTGGTTTGTCATGGAAAATGGTTTTAAGTTTGTCATGGTCTAATGAATATGGAAGTTGTGCACCATGTTCAATGAGACGTTCGAGGAATTCATCCTTATGGTTGTCAATGAATTGGTCAAACTTGTTGTGTAATCCCTTTTCATTGAGAAAATTGACAAAGGTGGGGGAATAGGTGTGATGATGATGGGAGGATGTTTTAGCCACTTCAGGTTGGTTGACATATCCCTCCATATTACTCATGGTAGAGTCATGAGGAGAGAGGGGTTGATAACAAGAGTCCATTTTGTTCCTAGCTTGTGATCGCGTCATGGGAGGCATAAAAGGTGAACTTGGATAGGATTTGGATGACGAGGTACCAATGATGATGAATGGGGATGGACTCTAAGTTCAAATTCTAAATCAAAATGATAAAAAGATCAATGATTAAAATCCTATATACTTTGGGTGGACAAAGAGCCTAAGCAAAAGGATGATAGGATTATCTTACTTGGGGTAGACAAGATGCACCAAGAAAAATGGGATTTCTTGAAGTCCACTAACTTAGGAGTTGTCTAAGTTCCCAAGCTAATTTATCCAAGAGGGTGATGATGTCTAGTTTATACTAAACTTAAGATATACAAGGTCTTAGGCTTAATATAAACAAAATGATGATTTGATCTAGATTCTAACTTTAGGATTTGGATGTGATTTTGATTGATTTGATGATGGGGATTGATTTTTGATTTGGACAATAAGGATTTGATTTATTTTGAGAGGATGATTGATTATGGATGATTAGGGTTGATTATGGATGATGGGATTGATTACGGATTAACTAGGATGAGGATTGACTATAGATATCAATGGATAATGATCAAGGATTTGACCGGATGGATTAAGGATGATGATTGATCAAACATTACAAGGACAATGATAGATTATGCCTAAAGATGATGATTATGGATGAAAAAGGTTGGATTTATTAAGGATTGATGAAGATGGGATTGACTATGGGTTAATCAAGGATGGATAATCAAAGATAATGATTAATTATGGATTAGGGATGGGTATTAATGGAAGGTGGTGATGATTAAGGAAGATGATTAAGCAATGGATTATGGGGCTAATGATGGGCTAGGACTAATCAACTATGGATGACTTGGATTGCCTATGAACTAATAAGGATGATGACAAGGATAATGATTAATGATTAAAGTTAGATCACAAGCTAAGAAGGACAAATGGACATGGATGTGGCTAAGGTGGCATGTAATGTCAAGGGGTGATGTGAAAAAGGGATTTTTGACAACCAAAAGGACAAAGTCTTGATTTTTTTTATGTCTTTAGTAAATGGGCGTTGATTCAGGGAATGGGCATTGTTTTGCAAGAAATGGGCGTTGATTTACACAATGGGTGGTGATTCAAGACAATGTTGATAATTTGTGATTTTCAAGGTGTTGGCTCATATTTTTGGCAAGATTTTAACATACAACAATCACAATGGTTGTTTGACTAACTTTGGAAGTTGGTGCAAGAGGTGGTTAGCCTTCATGGTTCACAAATGGCTTGCACGGGTTTTGTACAAAAGAAGACACTTCAAGCACTTGTATACAACCTGAAATTATTCAAATGGGAGTGACATATCTTGTGGATCTCACAAAGTGGCCATGGGCCAATCCCAACTCAAAGTGAATCAATATTCCCACCCCCACTAATACCTTTGATGCTATAGCTTGGATAGATAGGGAACTTTCATCTTATCCAAAGCATATCCTATCTCAAGTATAACGGTACGGTGAGCATCTTCCCCTCCTCTACAATGGTGCACCACAAGATATAATAGCTAAAAGGTATTACATAGGCTTAACAAGGATTCTAGGGATGTCCTCGATATACGCAAGGTATGTGAGGCCCAAATCCATGAATGGGGGTGTCCTAATCGATGATGCTCAACCAATCAAGTCTTGGTGGACCAAGGGTCTTGGAGGTCTATTGCTTGGAGGCGAGAGGGTCCTTCCTTTAAAGAAGTCTTTCAATTCTCACAATATTTATATACCACACTGGAACACGCGGTTGAGGTCATCCCTTGGGGGGATGAAATCCCTAAGTAGGCTTCCTAAGAAGAAACTACCCTTTGTTTTTGATCACCCATGAATAGTGACACTTGGAGTGGGATGGAAGAAATAGGACAAGTGTACCCATTTTGGAAGATTTGACCATGCTTCCAAAGTACCACTTGTCATGTACATGCATGTACATGGAATGACAAGTGGACTTCTAGAAACATGGGGGTTTGTAATGAGGAATTAATTAAAATTAATTCATGTGCACATGGTTTAGAAGAAAATAATGACGATTAAAAAAGTAATCAAAAGTTGACAAAATCATAATTAAATAAATATGGTCATTTATTTAATTTTTGGAGTATGAATTATGAACTATAGTAAAAAATATTAATTTTTGAACTATAGTAGAGGAATTTGATTTTTGTGGAAGCGGAAAGGTGAAGGATAAATTAATTATTTAATTAATATTTAGGTTGGATGGGATGATGTGGATGAAATTGGTTGTGACCATTTTCAGACGTCTACATAATGATGACAGAGAGACATTTGGAGGTTACAGAGGAGGCAAAGGCCATGGAAGAAGTCAAAGAAGGAGGGAGGATGCAACATGTTTCAATTGTGGTAAGTTAGGACACTTTGCTAATGCATGTTGGGTTGAAAGGAAAAAATAGTGTTCATTTTGTAGCACTATAGAGCATGATTTATTTTCTTGTGAGAGAGCACAACAGTACTTCTAGAATGCACAACCACAATCCAAAAGTGATGAGCTACAAAACCTAAATAACCAAAAATGAGCTAGGATCATAAGAAGGGAACCAAAGGGCCAAGGGGAAAGAAATTGCTAGAAGAATAGTAGAGAGGAAACAAATATATCTTCAACCAAATCTATAGAAGAAGAAGAGTACTACTAGAGAAGAAAGCCAAAACATACCGAAAAAGATAGAAGAAGGAAGGAGAAAGTTGTGGTACTAACAAGACAAGGAACAAATACCGGAAGGCATTATATCATTAAGACAGAAGGGGAAGACAACGAGGAGGAAGAAGAAATTGTTCCCTCTAGGAAGTAGCATGAGGAAGTTGTGAAGGAATCCAAACAAACAATAAAGAAGGAACAAGATAAGGAGAAGCAATAAAAGTAATTTTTCACCGAAGGATAAGTAAAAGCTCTCAGGCAATTAGTCTGATTTATACAACAACACAGACTTATTGAGAAACTGAAGCTATTTTCTAAATATTAGAATAAGGAGCAAGGTCAAAAGAGTCTAACTCTAGAGGATAGGAAGACCATATAGAGAATGGAAGACAAAAACACTTATGGTGGATGTTCATATCAATCATAGAAAAGTCTAGAATGCCATGATAGATTTGGGAGCAGATGTCAACATGATCACAAAGAAACTGTGGGAGCAGTTAGGAAGACCTAAGCTAATAGAGACAAATTACAACATTATTTTGGTAGATTGATCTAACATGCAGACAATGGGAACATGGAATCAAATGGAAGTTAACATAATGGGGGTCAAAAAAGTCTTAGACTTCATTGTTGTAGCCATGAAGGATCAAGGAGAAGCTTTCAATGCACTTTTAGGGTTGAGATGGTTTGTGGATGCAAACGATATCATAGACTCCCATAAAGAAGAGCTATCATTTGATAATGATAACAAGACCATTAACATTCCTTTGGGATCATCAATGGAGGAAGCATACATAGAAGAAGTCAATTAGACTGAAGATAATGATAAGGACACAAAGAATCTCTACATAATTACAAGGTTGGATGTAGAGGAGACAACATAAGAGCCTAATTCTGAGGGAGAAGTGGAGATAGAAGATGGTCACTTGAGGAAGTTCTAGAATCTTGGTTGATAGAAGAACCAGAAACAAAAAGAAGGAGAATGCTTGGTTACCAAAGCATATTCATGATTAGGACTATCGAAGATCTATCGCAATCCTTCGCACTTCATCAAAACTCACCGGAGATCATATGTGGCACATCTATGGAGGACATGAAAGACATGGCTCAAAGACCTTACCGGGTAAGTCGAATTTTGAAAGGCATTTCCCATATCAAGTTACCTAGGTTTTTAGGAGTACAGAATCTGCATACATATCTAGGAGAAATGGAGATAGTATTTTCAAAATAAGATGTAAGATTACACGTTGTACAACACACATTAGTATGCAATGCCACAAATTGGTAAAACACACACAAAGACACAATAGATTGATGGCCAATGTTCAAATACTCATCAAGACAAGATATTTGCTAGAGGAAGGAGAATATGATATCATACCCAAATACTTAGGTTAGATCTCACCACAAAAAAACATTTATCCATGTGTACAATGGTATGGAGAGAAAGAAATGAATATAATGAGATATTATACACCCATTTCTTTTATTGGACACTATCACCAATTGCACAAACATGGTATACAAATTAGGAATGAAGGAAAGAAACTAGATATTGGGAAGAACTGCAAAAGGATTTCATTCATACATTCTCATTCTTTAGTCTGAACAAGAACATCTACACATCACTACTCAGAATCAAGGAGATCATCTTTCAACAGGATGTGGAAGAAGAAGAAGCAAAATCAGAGCAAAGTTCCCCACTAGAAAAAATAGAAGGCATATGGAAAATCATAGAATGGATGGATAAGAAATCATACCTGGAGAAACACAAATGCTACAAAACAATAGAATAGGAGGACGAGGAGAGTAAGGAATAAGAAAGAAAGATTGAACAAGGAGAAAGAAAGCTGGCCGAATCAATAGATATTAAGGAAAAATACTACAAGTCTATCCATTTAAGGGAAGAGAACATTACCAAAGAAGGAGATCCTAAGCTAGCCAAGATAGGAGACTATTGGGATGATAAGGAAGTGGCACAAGTAGTAGAAATCTTGTCTGAGTATGAGAATTTGTTTCCTAGGAAGTTCACAGAGACGAAGGGAATCAAAGAGGATGTCAGAACTGTGAAAATTCAATTGAAAGAAGTTGTAAACCAATCGAGAAAAGGCCATCTGGGATGAATCCAAACATGAAGAAAAAAGTTAAAGTAAAACTTGACAAGATGTTAGAAGCAAGGATCATAAAACTAGTGGAGGAAGCATAGTGGATTAGTCCAATGGTAGTACAAAATAAGAAAACAGGAGAAATCAGGATCCGTAAAGACTATAGAGAGTTGAATAAAGCTTGCATTCATGATCTTTTCCCTAAACCATTCACAGAGGAAAACTTGGAGTTAGTTGCCGGTAGGGAAATCTACTCCTTCACTGATGCATTCTCTAGATATCACCAGGTGAAAATTAGAGAGGAAGATCAACCCAAAACAACATTTGTATCTAAACTAGGATCTTTCATGTACATTGTTATGCCATTTGGATTGAAAAATGCACCTGTAGTATTCAATAGAATTATGGTCAATGCATTCGAGGAGTTCATACATGATTTTTTGGAAGTCTATTTGGATGATTGGACTATATTTGGATTGGTAAAAGATCACACATAGACATTGAGGTTAATGTTGAATAAGTGTAGGATCTTGCAAATTTCCCTAAACTTGAAGAAATGTACTTTGCGGTACCATTTGGAACACTACTGGGTCATATAATATGTAAAGAAGGATTGATGGTTAATCCCCTAAATTTTCTATTATTCAAAACTTTTTGCCACCAAAAACCACATCTGATGTCAAAACATTCCTAGGGTATACTGGTTACCACCAAAAATTCATCAAGAGTTATACAACCATCTCAACACCTATAGAAGAACTATTGAAGAAAAAATAGGGCAAAAGTATTACCTGGAATGAGCAGCACCAAAAGACATTCAAAACTTTGAAGTAGAAGATAGCAGTAGCACCAATACTCATATTTCCAGACTGGAAGAACACATTCCATGTTCATGTGGATGCATCAGAGATTGAAGTAGAAGCAATACTGACTCAGGCAAGGGGTTCTAAGGATCACCCTATAGAATTTGCAAGTAGGAAGTTGTCAAAAGTAGAGAAGAATTATACCACAACTAAAAAAGAAGCCCTAGAAATGGTGTATGACTTATAGAAGTTCAGACATTACCTCTTATCAACACCTTTTGTATTTCTACAATTATCATGAACCATTGAAATACCTACTCAACAAACCAATCATCCAAGGAAGAATTTGTCAATGGTTACTCTTGTTTCAGGAGTTTGAATTCTCAATCATAGTGAAGTTGGGAAAGCACAATCAAGGACTAGACTACTTTTCTAGAATTGAGACTGGAGATACATGAAGAAGAACTACCTGGTGCAAATCTATTCAAAGTAAATACGGTACCAAAAGAATTGACAGACATAGCATACTTATTGACTACAAGCAAACCTCTAGTAGAGATGTCAGCACAAGAAAGATAGAATCTAATATGGAAGTCTTTTCCATATACATTGATTGAAGGAGAACTGCATGTTACAAGGAAGGATGATATCATCAAAAGGGTAGTATATGGACATGAAAGAGAAGACATTCTAAGAGAAGCACATGAAGGGATAGCAGGAGGACATAATGTTGGAGACATGATAACAAGAAAAATCAAACTAGTCGGGTTATGGTGGCCTACACTTTTCAAATATGCAAAGAGATATGTGAAGAGTTGTGATTTATGTCAAAGAATAGGGAGACCTACTACAAGAGATGAAATGCCATTAAGACCAATTCTAGCACAATTACCTTTTCAGAAATGGGCTATTGACTTCATTGGACCTATCTAGACGCACTAGCAAAGAAGTCAAAAGATAGAATCATCATTATCGAAGTGGAATACCTAACTAAGTGGGCTAAAGCACAAACAACCAGAGACTGCACAACAAAAACTATCACCAAATTCATCTATGAGAACATAATTACCAGGTTTGGCTATCCATTGAGCATAACTAGTGATCAAGGTAAACATTTTGTAAATAAGATGATTTCAGAGCTATTGGACAACTTCATGATAACACACAATAGGAGTTCAACATATCATCCACAAGAAAATGGAGCAAGTGAAGCCTTGAATAAGATCATTGGGGTAGCATTGACAAAGATGTGCAATGGGAACAAGACAGACTGGAATCTAAAAGTTCCTGCGGTACTATGGACATACAGAACAACCTTAAAAAGAACCACTAAGTTCAATCCCTATGAATTGGTGTATGGAATAGATGCTACAATACTGATACAATTTATATTGGCAAATTTTTGGACAGCAAGGACTATCAAGCTGGGTGAAGAAGACTCTCTCACATAGAGGATTGAAGAATTGGAGAAAATGGATGAGGATAGATTGATGGCAGCATACAATATGAACTTGGAAAGGAAAAGACAAAAGAAATAGCATGATAGAAACTTGAGGAACAAGACATTTAAGGAAGGTGACTTAGTACTTTTGTATGACAACAAGTTTAAGAAGCAAGGAAAACTGAAGACAAGGTGGTTGGGACCTTTCTACATTGAAGAAATTGTAGATTTCAGAGCAGTCAGATTGAAGAATATGGAGGGTCAGATATCAACTGGCTCTGTCAATGGTGCAAGACTCAAGAAATATTTTCAACCGGAGAAAAGCATGTCTTGAGGACAAGACATAATTTTGAAGGGGGATGATGTTAGCAAGGTGTAGAGCATAAAGCAGAGCTGACCAGAAGATGGTGCACACTCTATGTGGAGGCAACAGGCTGATAGAAGATGATAAATAACACATCCCTATATGTAATATATATAGTATATAGGATATGGAGGATATAATATAGGGGAAAAGGAATATGATATATGATAGATTCTGATGTAAGGAATGACATAGAAGTTATGTATGTAACTGGTGAGGCAAAGACTTAGACCTACTGGAGGATGGAGAGATGATGTATAACATTTGAGTGTTGTTGATATATATATATATATATGGAGATTTGCTGGTGCCAAGTATTTTTGTGTTGTCTTATTATTTGGATGTGTATGTGATGCTCTATTTTGGTATTCTTTATGTTTTGCTATCAATCTCTAGCTACTTGACCAGGGTATAAACTGACTACAAAGACTTAACTGAGGACTGAATATTCAGACCAATATCCCTCTCTATTTCTTGTTAACAAATTGTATCAATGATCTCATCCTCTTGCACCAAAATATCCTCATTAGTAGGAAGAATCTTATGAGAGGAATCAAAAGAGTGCAATGACATAGCGATAGCTAAGTCAATGTCACGTGTATGGAATGAAAGATCACTTTCAACATCTTTTTGAAAAAAGTGGACAATGATGTAAGGACATGAGAGACATCTTAAAAGGAAATTTTGTATTTAAAAGAGGTGGGTTCACCAAAGAATGATGAACCACAACCAAACAAAGAGCTTGTTCTTGCGGTAGCTTTAAACAAAAGTGAAATGTTTTGATGCTTTAGCTTTATAAGGTAATGAATGTGATATGGTATAGCAATGTATAATCATACTTGATAGCTAATCAAGTACACCCAATATCAAAATAAGATTGCAATCAATGACCTACAAGTGCAAGAGAAGTGGGGTTTTCCAAAAATGTGATATTCTTGGTAACCGCTACAACTAAGTCTTGCAAATGTAAGATGTGTAGCATGTGCAAAAGGAGTGCCTAAATGATTTATCCAGTTAAGTGCAACAAATATTTAGAGAACTTTACTTTGATGAAGATGCACAAGTGCCTAATGAGGTATGCAATTAGAGAGTTTTTTTTAATGTTTTTTTGCTTTTAATATTTTTGAAGAGAAAATAGATGTATGAACTTTCTTGCTTTCTAAATTCAATCAATATGAAAAGTATGATAACCATTCAACATAGCAATTTAGATCTGAAAGTAATATTTCAAATATAACCACTAAATGCAAGACTAGCTAGGGTTTTACCATCAAACCCTAGATCTTGTTCCCTAATAAAAAATGTAGTGATGCAAGAATGCTTTTTCTTCTTAATTTAAACACAAATGATATTTATGATGTGCTACAAAAATGCTAAATCAAATTTGACCATTGATTAACATTAGAAAAATTTGGAACAAGAGTTTAATCAACACAACCTAGGTGCACGACTAGCTAGGTTTTCTAAAAATGCAATATTTTTGAAAAACCTAATAATGAAGAAGTGAAAATGCAAAATATGCAACTAGGAAATGATTAATTAATACACTACTAATCATATCTGATGCAAAAAATTAGAAATTTGTTAGATGTAGGATATGTCAGGTTCACAAAAATGTTATGTAGGAAATGGGATCTAGGCTAACATGTACATCACCCTACATCAATCTTTCTCCACATAACATTTGAACACAATTCAAGGAGACTCAATACTCAGATATAGTCCTTAAAGGAGAGCTGAGAGATCTCTTGACTAGTCCCTTTATTTCCAAGGAGAGAGATCTTATGACTAATTACCAAATCTAGGGTTTCTAGAGCTAAAATAGAGAAAACAGGAGCTACAGATTGGAAACCGTTGAAAACTGAGAAAGCAGTGGTAGGGAGGATCCAAATAGGGCTAAATAGGGAGGAGCAATACTTTCACTATCAGCTCCACCAGAAGCACTAAGAGAAAGGTGAAAATACCAATTTACCCACAATACAACAGTATAATGCTCAAATAGCTTTCAAAACTCCATTGCAAGTTTGAAACATTCTTATTCTTTCTCATCAGCGTGACTGAGACCATCGGCAGCACATTCTCCTCCTTCCCCAAAATCACCTCACACTGAAATGCATAACACTAAACTTCACCGTCGGCCAGACTTGCTTCTTCGACCAAACCTTTATCCATACTCCTGATACACCGATGTCTTTTCCTTCGCACATACATACATTGCTAACATGCATTAGGTGGGACTTGCGCTCTTCGATCACCCATTGTATCTTATGAAATGTATGTTCACTCATACAATCTCCATATACATTTGTAGGATATACACAAAATGGTTCTCGCATACAAATGTGATATATACACGAATTGCTTCTTCTCATACACAGTGCTTGTATGTTCAGCGAACAACATGAACTCAACCCGATATGAACTCTTATGCATACATCAATTCGCAGGATACACACAGAATGCTTCCTCATACAAATGCAGTATTTACACAAACAGTTTCGACAAACAAATGTAGTATACTCACAAAATGTATATTTGTTGATACAACACAAGATTCCTGCCGTTAATTGTTTCTATCACTTGTAACTAAACACACTACACAGAAATCACAAAACCCTATAGAATAGAAAGAAATCTAACAACACGGAGGTCATTCCACTGATTTCGAAGAAATCCACCAGTGGAATGACCCCAATCTACATTCCTTCGGTTAAACCAAACAAACTTCTTTTATTCAGAAATAATATATATTCTTCTATTTGAATCCGTCTCTCTGTTCAACAAATACAAAATTGACTATTTAAAGACTCATAAATCGACAGTCACCCACAGTGGAAGGCAAACCACCTCTACCATTTCAGTTACACTCCTATAGTTCGGTTACATTCTCTTATTCTTTTCTTGACACGTATACAAACTCAACATTATGCTGTACTCGGCCAGATATGACATACAAACATGACTCTTTGGATATAACATAAAATGTAAGGAATCTTCCAGATTCTTTAGGTTTTGAAGTGCTCCTGCACCATACAACCAACCAACAAAATTTCCAAGTCCCTTGGAAATGAACCTACAACAAAAACCTTTTTCTGCATCTCTTCTGGCTTTATCTTCAGTCTCCTCAGCTTCAAGCTTCCAATCTTTAGATCAGTGGAATGGTGACCAACCAACCAACAAAATCAAACTACCATCTTATTTAGAGCTTCTTCAGGCTCCTCCTACTCCCATCAGTGGAGTACTCTTCAGGCTGCAACAAAACCTCTATGACTACAACACAATGCTCCATCAACTCCATCTTACACGCTACTTCACAGACCCATTCCTCTCATCCAACAGCAGATCCTGGTGATGTACCTACCACTCTCTCCTCAGTGGCTTCACTCTGCACCCTTCTCCAACTTAATCTCTATTGGTGAATGGTCTTGACAGACCTCATCCTCGTCTGCCCACACACAACCTCAGAAACCTCCTTCTTGCAACTAGATGGATCAAGCACCTGCAACAGTCTAACAACTCTGTTAGCCTTCAAAATACCTTCTTCAATCTCTGTCTTCAAAAATGGTCACGAACAAAACTTTAACTCTTCATTTGCCTTCAAAAATCAAAATACAGAACACCTCTGCCCAGAGCTTTCGCTAGCTCTGATACCAATTTGATGCAAAGCGAGTAGCGAAGCACTAAAAGAAAGGTGAAAATACCAATTTACCCACAATACAACAATATAATGCTCAAATAGCTTTCAAAAGTCCATTGCAAGTTCGAAACATTCTTATTATTGCAAGTTCGAAACATTCTTATTCTTTCTCATCAGCATGACTGAGACCATCGGTAGCACATTCTCCTCCTTCCCCGAAATCACCTCTCACACTGAAATGCATAACACTGAACTTCACCGTCGGCCAGACTTGCTTCTTCGGCCAGACCTTTATCCATACTCCTGATACACCGATGTCTTTTCCTTCACACATACATACATTGCTAACATGCATTAGGTGGGACCCACGCTCTTCAATCACCCATTGTATCTTATGAAATTTATGTTCGCTCATACAATCTCCATATACATTTGCAGGATATACACAAAATGGTTCTCGCATACAAATGCGATATATACACGAATTGCTTCTTCTCATACACAGTGCTTGTATGTTCAATGAACAACATGAACTCAACCTGATATGAACTCTTATGCATACATCACTTTGTAGGATACACAAAGAATGCTTCCTCATACAAATGCAGTATTTACACAAACTGTTTTGACATACAAATGTAGTATACTCACAAAATGTATATTTGTTGATACAACACAAGATTCCCGCCGTTAATTGTTCTGTCACTTGTAACCGAACACACTACACAGAAATCACAAAACCCTACAGAATAGAAAGAAATCCTAACAACACGGAGGTCATTCCACTGATTTTGAAGAAATCCACCAGTGGAATGACCCTAATCTACATTCCTTCGGTTAAACCAAACAAACTTATTTTATTCAAAAATAATATATATTCTTCTATTTAAATCCATCTCTCTGTTCAGCGAATACAAAATCGACTATTTAAAGACTCACAAATCAACAGTTACCCATGGTGGAAGGCAAACCACCTCTGCCGTTTTAGTTACACTCCTACAGTTCGGTTACATTCTCTTATTCTTTTCTTGACACGTATACAAATTCAACATTATGTCATACTCGGCCAGATATGACATACAAACATGACTCTTTGGATATAACATAAAATGCAAGGAATGTTCCAGATTCTTTAGGTTTTGAAGTGCTCCTACACCACTAATTCTAGAAGGATTTTGTCATCCAAACAAGGGGATAGGGGTGCTAGGTGCCCTAGACCTAAATTAGGATTTTGCATAATGATAAGGTCTAAGTGCCTTCACCTACCTGTCTTCCTATCTCCTATCACTTGTTATCTTTAGATTCCTCGTAATGCGACCTGCACACAAACAAGAAGGGAAAAGGGTTGGTGCTATTTAGGATCTTTCCTAAGTCAAGCTCTATGAATGGTGTTTCCAGCTCCACAATAGCAATGATAAGAGATAAAAAAGTGTGTACCCTAGGAGGGCAGAGGCAAATATGAAGTAGAATGGAATGCTGTAACAAAGAATAAAGGAGAGGAGTCACCATGAACATGGAAACCCTAGCTTTCTTGAATTGGCATCACAACTTGACTTAAGAAGTTGATGTAGCCCATAGAAGTAGAGAGATCTTCACAAGACTTGCAAGAAGTTAGTGCAACAAAAATAATCCACCATAGAAAGCTTCCAATATCATGTAGATAAGAATAGAGAGCATGAGAGTGAGAGTGAGAGCTAGAATCCTTAGAGATGTTCAAATGAATAAACTAAATTACTTATATATGCATTCCTATTGATTTTCAGAGAATTAAACCAAATGAGGTTGACATGAGGAAGCATTAGAGATGTCCTAAGACAACATACCATTAATTTAGCCCTGAGTTTAAGGAGGGATCAGGGCGTTGGGTACCCTTGACCTTTGTGCCCCTTAAACTCCAGGATAGGCTCAAATAAGTGTGCTTAGTCCCATTCTAAAGTTATCTTTTAGGTTTTATGCATCGGGATTAAGAATTAATTGTTTTAGGTCCACCTAGGTGCTAAACTAAGTGTAAAATGGCAAGGGTAAACATTTTATTCCATAACACTTGCTAGTCTCTATAAGAGAATCTGACAATGGCACAAAATAGAATGAAGTAACTAGCTGATCAACACCATAGTGAAATGACTGGGCAGATCAGGTCTTATGTGATTACAACCATATAAGAAAATGTCTCTAAAACAATAACAAAAAGATAACAAGCTTGCACCCAACTACTATGGTCCTTATAAGGTGTTACAAAAGATTGGCAGTGTAGCATATAAATTGGAGTTACCTATGGCAACAAAAATACATCTTCTTTTCCATGTTTCATGCTTGAAGAAGGTTATTGGGAAAAAAGTTGTAGCACAGAATGAGTTACCAGAGCTTGATGAGGAGGGAAGAACAATTTTTGGGTCTTGAGGGAATTCTTCAGACACACACCAAGAGGTTGTGGACAAGGGAAATCACAGAGTATTTGATAAAATGGAAGAACTCTCTAGTTGAAGATGCTATGTGGGAAAATGAGGATTTTGTGCAAAAGGATCCATAGTTGATCAGTGCTGAGGATAATGCTTCTTTTAAGAGGGGGGAATACTACACTCTTAATCATATAGTGTGCATATGGTTATGAGTAGTCAACTTGTGGCTACCTTAACTCTTAATTAAGTTATATAATCATTATTAGTCATATATAGGTAGTTAGGTCATCCTAGGTGTTATATTTAGGTATCTAAGTTAGCTTGGGTGGTAGCCATGTCATAAATAGGTATATATAGGAGCTAGTGGTAAGTTTATTATCATTATATTGGGAATTGTGTTATCATTGGAGATACTTGGAGGTTTTCCCACTTGAAGTGGCTTTTTATTCTCAATTATTATCAAGTTTTTGTGGCGTATTTCCTATTATATTCTTCTCTTGTGCAAGTTATTTCATTACACATTATACAATCAAAATGTAATATTCATGGAGATTAGGTCTTCTACCAAGATTTCACAACCTAAAGATAAGGAAAAAAACATTGGTGTAGATCAAGCCAAAGACCGAGGAGATGAAAATTGAGGCTAAATTAGAGGTTCATGATGAACCTAATGAGGAAATTGATTTAAAGAGCACTTGAATTAAATGATTCAAATGAAGAAGAGAAAACTCATATCCCACTTGTGAGGAGGTCCACTTGGTAGAAACTATTGAGGTCCACTCAATGGATTAGTCAAAGGAAGCATTTAACTATATTTTGTAGTGGTCTAGGATGTAGGATTGCAAACTAGTGAGTGTTCCTACTCCTATGGAAATAAATCTTAGTTGAATAATGTCCTTTGACACTAGATGTGATTTGTAATATGAATAATATGCGTTTTTGGTTAAAAAACAATTCAAATTATTGGCATTGTAGTTTAATTAATCTAAATTCATTGTATATAACTAAAATATTATGCTAATTAATCTTAATCTACTAGAAACAAAATAAAACACACATCATGAAAGCTTAATCTACTAGTTATAAACCAATTCAAATTATCAACTATTTAGTTTAATTAATCTCAATTCATTGTATAACTAAAATATTATGCTAATTAATCTTAATCTACTAGAAATAAATTAAAACATGTAAAATAAAGAGGGTTTTTATGAGTGTCATGTCATTCCATTTAGATTGATAAACACATTAATGTCTCATAAGGATCATAAATGAGGTATTGAAATCTATCTTGGAAAATTTGTGACTCTTTATCTTGATGATAGTCATATTTCTAGTAGGACAAGGGAAAAGCATGTGGAACAGATAAGTCAAATTTTAAAAAATAAAGGAAGATAAGTAATTAATAAATTTCAAGAAGTGTAATTTTATGAAGACAAAACTAGTGCACCTTGGATTTGTGATAAGTAGTTGAGCTTTGAAAATGGATCCAAAGAAAGTTAGGGCCACTTAGGAATGGCCAAAGTCTAAAAGTATGTTTGAGGTGAGGATTTTTCATGGTTTGTCTAGATTTTATCAATTTTTTTTAAAAAATTTTGGTGGTATTTGTATTGCTATCACTAAAATCACGAGACAATATTGTAGAGAGTTCAAATGGACAATTGTAGCTAAGAGGAGTTTTGAGTTGCTGAAGAAGGTTATAGAGAAACCAATGTTAACATTTTCAAATTTCAATGTATTTCAAGTAGATTATGAAGATATTTGGATAAATATTAGAGTACTGTTGATTCAAGATGGATGACCCATAACATATTTCTATAAGAATTTGAATGAGGACAACAAAAAGTACTTAGTTTATGATTATGAGTTTTATGTCATTGTTTAGACAATGAAGAAGTGGAAGCATTACTTACTTCCCAAGGAGTTTATTCTATATACATGGCACCAAGCACTCTAGTATATCAACAACCAAGAGAAGTTGAACCAATGGCATGCAAAGTGGGTGGAGTTTCTACAAAAATATTCATTCATTCTAAAGCATAGGAGTGGAAGTACTGGCAAGTTTGTTGGTGCCTTGAGTAGGAGAAGTTTATTTCTCATTGAAATGAGAGTCAAGATAACGAAATTTAATTTGATGAGAGACCTATACCTAGAGGATGAGGATTTTAGGAAGGCATGTATAAGACCTAATAGTCTAGATAGGATAACATGGTTATATTCTTAAGATGGACTATTATTCAGGAAGAAGTAGCATAACCCAAGGGTTGATGAGAGAGAACTTGATCAGGGAGAAACATATAGGAGGATTAATTGGGTACTTTAGGTTTAATAAGGCTCGAACTTCTCTAGGAGAGCATTAATATTGGCCTAATATGAGCGTTGATGTATAGGGGTTTCTTTAGCTAGATACCACATTTGTTAGTATGCTAAGGGAAGTATCACAATACAATGCTCTATCATCCATTACAAATTCCACAAAGGCCTTGGGAATATATTAGTATGTAATTTGTACTTGGATTTCCTAGGACTTAGAGGGATCATGATTAAATATTTGTTGTTGTGGATAGGATGTCCAATATGATGTATTTTTTACTTTTTAGAAGACTTGTGATGCTTCCCACATTACCGGTTTATTCTTTAGAGAGACAAGTGAGGTTACATGGACTACCAAACCATAGTTTCATATAGAGTTGTTAAGTTTGTGGGTAATTTTTGGAGGACCTTATGGATAAAGTTAGTAACCAATCTAAATTTTAATTTAGCTTATTATTCACAAAAGAATGAAAATATTGAGTTTGGGTAATTTGTTGAAATGCTTAGTTGGAGAGAAGTCAAAATAACATGACTTTATTTTTGCACAATTTGAATTTGCCTACAAGTGAATGAATAGGAACATATGAAAAACACCATTTCAAGTGGTCTATGGGCATAGTCCCAAGGGTGTTGTAGAGTTAATTTAAGTGGTTGAAGTGGGCACTGTAGACATGTAAAATTGACCATGTCTTACGATATTATCTTTCGACATTATCTTGCATCATCTTGTGACACATCTTGCTCTATGACCCCTTCCATCATTCCCATTAGTTAAATAAATTATAATACCTTCTTTCCATATCCCCCTTTTACACCAAATTAAATAAATTTTATTTATTTAATCCCATTTTCCTCCATCATCCAATTTAAATAAATTAAACATTTATTTAAATCTCACACATCTCTCATAATTTAAATAATTTTATTATATAAATTATTTATCCCACTCACATCCCTATTTTTAACCTCATTAATTATGCATCATAAGCACTTTCTCTCCAAAAATAAATTAAATAATCCCATTTCCCCCCACTCACATTCTTATTTTAGGCATTTGTCATCCTCATTGAATGTGCGTCATAACCACTAATTTCAACTTTTCATCCTAGCCATTCACCTCACACCACACCCTTCTAATCTTAGCCATCCATTTTATTCCCTCTCAATCTATAAATTGAAACTCTCATTTCAATATCAAGCCCCCAACAAATCTTCATACACACGCATATCTAGTATTTTCTATCTCTATTATCATTTTCAATATCTTTTGCTTCCATTCCATCCAAGTTATGTTGGTTGCATGAGTAGCCCACATTGCAACATCAACAAGACAAATCAATGGAGCTTGGGTGCACTCCATTCTGTCCTATCAGAAGTCTGATTTTGTGTAAGGGTTAAGGTATATTTGCATTATTTTATCTTCATTTTCCTCCTCCATGCATGATTTTTAGGGTTTCATTTTGGCATGCCCTGCTAGTCTAACCCTTGTCATTTGCAAGTTTATGCGCTTGAATTTTTTTATCTAACCTATTTTGTGGTAAGATTTAGAAATAAATTTTTACAGGTCATCTCCTACAACAAATTCAACATCACCATTAGGTCCGAGAAGCCTCATAGGTGAATTTTGACATAAAACACCCTAGGTTTTTGAAATTGCAATTTTTTTTAGTTTCAGCCCCTTTATAGGGCCGTACTGTACGGATTCATACGACACTATATGGCCCCTTGTGTCAATATGTGACCTTTGAGTCTTTTGGTTGCATAAAGTATTTTCTGTCGACTATGACATTCCCTCGTCGTCACTTCCCTATCGCATCCAATTGTCTGCCTGCCATCGCTTTTCCTTCACCACCCTTTAGACCCTGTTGACTCCCCCTTATCCCTCCCCCACCTAGTCAACATTCCACTGCCGCTCTACACCCCAACCCCCTGCTGACTACAAACCCCTTGCTCCATCCCCCGTCGCCACCAAGTTAACCCCCTTTGCCCCATCACCGCCGCTCCAAAATCTCATAATCACCCATTCCCCTCTCATCGTAGCCGCTCCAAAATTTCATCGCTACCTGTTCCCCTCTTCGTCACCACCTCTATCGCTGTCCCAGCCTCCTGCCTGCGATCACATTTGTGACCAGGGGACTAGCGCCCCTGTGCTTGTTTTATTATTTTCTTTGACTTTCGGCCCTGGTCACATGGGTGACCAAAGGCCTTCTTAAGCTGCTAGCCATTTACCCTGACCGCCGACTCTATAATCATCACATGTGACCACAACAACTTCAATTGTTAGCGGTCAATCTAACTGCCAAGATCTTGCCTTGTGTCCCTCCAAATCCCTAAAGAGGGCCTTTTTCTTTTTTGCATAAATTTTGCGTAATAGGTTAGAATTTCGTGAAACTATAAGTATTGGAAAGCTGGTTTGTAGCTTTGCAATGGTATAGCTCCCATCAACCAATTTGATTAGATTTATCAGGTATTATCAGTCAAACATCACATTTGATTGCAAATCTTCAAATCACCATAACTTATGCAAAACTTAATAAAATTTGATGATTTTTTTAAAAAAGTGCTTAGAATTTTATGTAGAATCTTCTCATTGGATCTATTTTTCTGTATCAGGTCATCATTTTTAGATTTTTTATTAGATTTATCTCTCTTAGCTTAACACTTGTTTTTTATCCTTTGCATGTCAAAGACCAAAAACCATTGAAACCGCTAACAAATTGTTGCAGATTCACTAGCCAAAGAAGAAACCATTGAAATTACTAATATGTTGCTGCAGATTCACCAGTCAAAGACATCTTTTCATCACTAATCTAGGTACTTACTTTAATCTAAGGGGATAGTAATTGAACATTGTTTTCTTTGTATTTAGATTTTGAAAAGGGTGTATGCTCTCTCCTCGCACCTTTTAGCGACCTTTGGGATCAAAATCCCCTTCATTATCCTTGTGTTTATTTGTTTAATCCTAGGAACATATCTCATTTATTCTCTCCCCTTGCGCTTCATACGAGCTTGGGGATCAAAAGTCAATAATGTTCCTTCCCTTTAGGAGGCCTACTAAGGGATTTCATCATCCCTAGGGAAGACCTCAACTACATGTTCTGGCGAGGCATATCAAAGGGGGGAGAGCGAAAGCTGTACCTCAATCTAGCCACATAGTCATTGGGACAGCCTTGGGGCCCCAAGTGATTCCAGACACAAGGTGAAGTGGTGTTTACTTAATTGCTTATGCCACATCCCTTCAACAGGCTAGTGTTCATAGACTTGGGCCTCATCGTACCTTGTGTATTTGGAGGACTCCCCTAGAAGCTCATAAAGCCTAGTTAACACCCTTCAACCGTCATATCCTATGGTGCATCGTTGCAATAAGGGGAGAAGAGCTCACACTATTACCTCTGTTGTTTCAAATGGAATAAAATTTGGGAAAGACTTTAGTCTCCAAAGTAAGGGTAGTAAGGTGGTGTAGACACCTAAAAGTGTCCTCGGATTGCAAAGCATTAATTTCTTCCACATTCTACTATTTTTCCCTAATTTTCCTCTATGGTTAAATAATTAATTTTAATTAATTAATTATTTAATCATTCACATTCCAAATATCCCCTTTCACTCACTTAATTAAATAAATCTCATTTGTTTAATTAATGTTCACATGTCCCCTTCTTAAATAATTTAAATAAATGAACCCAATTTATTTAATTTAAAAACATCCTCCACCTCACCATTTCTCCCAATTTAAAATTCAATTTTGTCCTTTAGTGGTGAGAAAACTCTAACTAATCTCAACCCTTCATTTCATCCAAAAGTCAACATCAAATCCTGGCCCTCCATTCAAACAGGTTCCTCTATAAAATCACTTTTCTAGTTCATTTTTTAGGTCTTCTCTCTTAGACCCCTTATGTTCTTCTTGGCTCTTGAATCTCTTTCTCTCCAATATCTTGCCACTTTCACCCATTTGAGCTTCTCAAGATTGTGCAAAATCTACAAATCTGAGAACATTATGGAAGATGGAGGAGAACAATGAAGATTAGTCAAGTTGTAGCTTAGATTATAGTTTATTTTCTGTTTGTTTGCTTAATTTCTAGGCTTGCTTGCACTTCATTGTAGTTAGGGTTTAGTTAGTTTGTTGTATTTTTGACATTGAACCTGATTTTCCCTAACGACAAATGGTGAACCTAACGTGAAATGAAGAAAATCTAACATTTTTTTGTTGATTTTAGCAACTCAACTTTCGCAAGTGGCTTCCTAGTCTCAAACGGACCTTACCATTGAGTCTGGGAGGCCCTTTCGGTGAAAAACGACATAAAATTTGCTATATTTTAGTTACTAGAAATTTTTGTAATTTTTTTAGTTTCTATCTGTACTATACAAATCTGTACAGATAGGTTATACTTGTTTTGCACAGTCTCTATGTTCTGTGATTGAAGGCTTAACATTTTGTTTGGTCGCAAGTTGAATCTTTGTTTATGGGTTAAATTGTTGTTTGTAGGATTAATTTTTTTTACTGCAAGTTTAACATTGGTTTTTGCAGGTTCATTCTTGTTGTAGGTTGATAGTCACACACAAAAAAAACCCTAGCCCTGCTAATACCCTCTTCCACCACTTGCGAAACCTCAAACCCTAAGATATGCGCTCCTAGGTCGACTTCCATTCTTTGCCTCTGCACGCCCTAATTTGCTGGTCGCCGCTTGTTTCTAGCCCTAATCACCCTTGAATTCCATTGGGATCCCCTATCAACTGTGACATTTACCACCAACCACCATTCATTTATAGTCACCGCCTCTGCATTCTTGCTACCGCCTGTTAAAACCTTCCTCTGCCACCGTTGAAAAACCCCCACTGCCGATCTAAAACCCTAGGTCGCAATCTAAGCCTTGCCCTTCATTACATACACTGCATTTTCCATTTGCCTTTAATCCTCTGCCTATGTTATTTTCCCACCACCATCAGTTTCGACCATATTGTCACCACCTATAAACCTCCGAGTCGACCGCTGAAAGGAAGCTAGGTGTGCAGAAATCACTTCCTACCCTAATCTAATGAGGGGAGGAGAGTGCAAATTCTTTTTAATCCTTACAATTATAGAATGTTAACAACAACAATGGAGATATTGCAGCAATACACATACACACAGAAAGTAAGACAGAAGAGAGAGACACAAGATATACGTGGGGAAAACCCTTATTGGGTGAAAAACCCCACACTCCAAAACCCGCAAAATGTATTATCAAAACTGAAATGGTTTACAATACACTTGCAATGCAAGCTCTCAAGAGTCTTCGACACTTGTATCTGGAGACAAACTGACAACATAACAGTACCTATCAAACCTGTAGTACATCTCTCCAAAGCACTTGTTTATATAGAATATACAAGGCAAAAATGGCTCCACATAGGGATGGGCGTCCAACATGGCCTCATGGCCCAAAACCCACACCTATGGACACTTGTCCAACTCTATAGGATGTCCCTGATACTTGTCAAGTCACCCCATCCCAAGGAGGTCACCTATTTCTAGAATGGGCTATGACAGATGCTCTTACAACCGTCATAGAATCTGTCAGAGCTATCATAACTTATAGCTGTAAGAGAATTTGTCATACACAGGCTATAAATAACATATTCTATTACAACATGTCATAGTCCACCTTGGGGCACCCAAAGATACCTTTTTCAAAGATGCTCTTCGACACATGTCTTCACCTGTCATAGATCTCCTATTTTCAACTCTTACATGTCATAACTTTGTCATAGGAATCTGTCAATGACGATTTTAGTCAATATTCCCTTACACAACATCCAAGATGCTGACACATGGCAAAATATTCCTACCACTAAGTGGGATGCCTATCTCCTCATGTGAGGACAAAAATACATGTGGTCATATGCCATGTAGGATGACACATCACCATGCTAACTCCCACAATATAACAACATAGGATTTGCATCCAATTAACACAATAGGCAATAAATAAATAAATACAATGTAAAAATACAAGGAATTACCAAGGTTGAGACACCTTAATTCCCAACATTCTCCCACTTGTCGAACACCTTGTAAGAGCTAATATAATTAACAGGATTTAACTGCTATAGGCTAAGAGGCCCATAGACTTCGAACACCATCTGAACTTCTCTGTACCCACTGGTTTCGTCAATGCATCTGCAACATTCTTCAAAGTATCTACCTTCTCCAAATTTACCTTCCCATCCTCTACCATGTCTCACACGAAGTGAAACTATACATCAATATGCTTTGTTCTGGGATGGAAAGTTGGATTCTTCGCAAGGCAAATCGCACTTTGACTGTCACAACAAATCGTAATCTGTCCTGCATAAACACCAATATTTGAACACAATCTCTTAAGCCAAATGGCTTCCTTACAAGCATGAGTTGCAGCCATGTACTCAGCTTCTGTAGTGGACAAAACAACCATAGGTTGTCACTTACTCATCCAACTAATTGCACCACCAAACATAGTGAACACATATGCACTGGTGGATCTCCTGCTATCAATGTCACCTGCCCAATCAGAATCCACAAATCCATGAATACACATTGAATGCGGAGGTCCTGTAACATTGCCATGATAACAAATGGAATAGTTTGAAGTACCCCTTAAATATCAGAACACTCGCTTAACTGCATCCTAATGTACCTGTCTAGGATTAGCCATAAATCGACTAAGGATTCCCATTGCTTGGGCAATGTCTGGTCTTGTGCAAACCATGGCATACATCAAAATGCCAACAACACTAGCATAAGGTACTCTACTCATGTCCTCCACCTCACTAGGAGATTTTGGACAATCATTAACAGACAACTTTGTCCCCAATAAAACAAGAACACACAATGGTCTACAATCTGCCATGCTGAACCTGTCCAACACAGTCTTCACATACTTACTTTGGCTTAGCCAAAGTTTTCTGTTAGCTCTGTCTCTTTTTATTTCCATCCCTAGAATGTACTTGTCTGCCCCAAGATTTTTCATCTCAAACTATGCTGAGAACTGAGATTTCAAATCAGAAATCATATTCTTACCATTCCCAATCAACAACATATCGTCAACATACAATGCAATAATAAGAATGCGATCATTATCAAACTTGTAATACACACAATGATCTGATTTTGATCTTAGATATCCAATCGACAACACAAAGGCATCAAACTTCAAGTACCACATCCTAGGAGACTGCTTCAAACCATATAAAGACTTCTTTAACTTGCAAACCAAATTTTCTTTACCTTTCTCTATGTAATGCTCTAGCTGTGACATATAGATTTCTTCCTCCAAATCACCATGAAGGAAAGTTGTCTTCACATCCATCTGTTCTACCTCTAAGTCATAAGCAGCTGTAAGTGATAACATAAATTGAATGGATGTCATCTTTGCAACGGGAGAGAAAATTTCACCATAATCAATTCCCTCCACTTGTGAATACCCCTTCGCAACCAATCTAGCCTTGTACTTTTCAACACTGCCATCTGCACCGAATTTCTTCTTCAACACCCATTTACATCCAATAGGTTTCCGTCCATCAAGCAAAGGCATCGAGTCCCATGTTTTATTCTTCTCCAAAGAAGCCATCTCATCTTCCATGGCCTCTTTCCAAGAACCTGCATCTTTCATGCCCATAGCCTCTTTCATGGTTCTAGGCTCATCAATGTTAGTAAGTAAAGCAAAAGCACAACTAGAATCAAGTAATGAATAACCAAACCTATCAGGTTGCTTTCTCATTCATGTAGACCTCCTCAATGGCTGAGGTTAAGGTTCAACTTCTTCTTCTGAGCCTTCAGAGCTGCTAAAGCTCTCCTCATCGTCAGGTCTCACAGGGTCTGTCTGTTCAGTCTTCTCAGGGGTAGAAGGAAACTAAACTACATCTTCTTTCTTTTCTGTCTGTTCAGGCTATAGAACAATGGAAGAAGGTGTTAGCTCTCTGAAGATAACAATTCTTCTATACAACACTTTTTCAGCCACAGGATCCCAAAGCTTGTATCCTTTCACACTGACACCATAGCCAATGAAAATACACTTAACAACCTTGTTCTCCAATTTAGACCATTTCTCCCTAGGCACATGTACATATGCCTCATAACCAAAAACATGAAGATGTCTAACTGAAGGCTTCTTACCAGACCACACCTCCATAGGTGTCTTACCAACAAGAGCTGACGTAGGAGATTTGTTTACCAAATAGCAAGCAGTGGCTACAGCTTCAGCCCAAAATTTTTGTTCGAGGCTTGCTCCACTAAGCATACTCCTAGCCTTCTCCATCAGTGTCCTATTCATCCTCTCTACAACTCCATTTTGCTGTGAAGTGTATGGAGTTGTCTTATGTCTTTCAATCCCTTGCTCCTTACAGAACTTATTAAACTCTACTGAATAGAACTCACCACCGTTATTAGTTCTCAAACGCTTAATCTTTTTACTAGTTTAATTTTCAGCAAAGGCTTTAAACTCCTTAAACTAACTAAAGACTTTAGTCTTGCTTTTGATAAAATAAACCCATGTCCTTCTATTGTAATCATCTAGGACAGATACAAAATATACAGATTTTGAAATCAAAGGAACATTAATAGGACCAAACACATAAGAATGAATAAGATCCAAAACACCATAAGACTTGTGAGAACTAGAGTAAAACTGAACATGGTTTTGCTTTCCATAAATGCAATGTTCACAAAAGTCAAACTCAAGATTACAATCATTAACCCCTCAACGAGGTTTTTATTTTTCAGGCTACGTAGACCCTTCTCACCAATGTGGCCATATCTCAGATGCCATAACATAGTCTTTTCAGCAGGAAGCTTAACTTCCATAGCATGTGCACTACCATCAGAACTAGTTACAACAGATTTCTTCACTGCTTGTTCAGATGGTGGGGATGAAGTGACTGCAACTCTTTTCTTTGAGTTAGAAGAACTATTGCAATGTGAAGTGCATGCCTCCAGCTGAAACAAAGTACCTTTCCGAGTACCCTTCACAAGCACCATAGATCCTCTAGTCATCTTGCATCCATCCTTTGAAAAGACAACCTGCACACCTGCATCATTCAACATACTTATAGAAAGCAGGTTTCGTACAAGGCCTGGAATGTGCATAACTCCAGTGATCCCCTTCACTCGTCCATCAGGGAATTAGATTGAGACTCTTCCACAACTAACAATCTTCAGATGACGATCATCACCTAGGTACACTCTTCCACCATTGAACTCTTCATACTTTGTGAACCAGTCTCATTGTGAGGCCATGTGGAATGATGCACCAGAATAAATCAACCAGACATCATCAGATGCATGGGTGGCTAGGGCTGTGATGAAGGCATCACCATCATCTTGTGACTTGTTAGAATCTGAATCAGGAGCATTCTTCTTCTTCTTTTTCTTCTCCTCTTTGCATTCCTTTCAGAAATGCCTGGTTTTACCACAGTTCCAACAAGGAGCCTTGGACTTTCTAGGAGATTTGGATCTCCCACGGGATTTGGATCTGCCCTTTTCACCTTTCTTGTCCTTCTTCTTCCCTTTCTCTTTGGGTCTTCCACGAAATGCAAGAGCTTCTTTGGCTGACTCAGAAGTCTTTCTCTGCATTTCTTTAGATAACAGTGAAGATACCACTTCATCCATCATGAAGGTGGTTGTAGTGCTTTCGATAGCCATGACAAGATGATCCCATGAATTTGGCAAAGAATAAAGCAGGGTCATACATTGATCCTCCTCCTCCATTTTCACACCCACTGATGTCAACTATGCAACAATCATGTTAAAAGCATTTAAATGGTCCACAATAGATCCTCTGTCTTCCATATTTAGAGCAAACAACTTCTTTTTCAGAAAGAGCTTGTTCACCAAAGACTTGGCCTGATAAACAGATCGCAACTTCTTCCAAAGTTCTTTAGCTGTCTTCTCCTCATGGACATTCAACATGACAGAGTCAACTAGACAGAGTCTTATGAGACCCTTAGCCTTCTGATCTTTGAGGTCCCAATCAGCTTGTGACATTGCCGCAGGTTTAGTGCCATCAATGGTTTCCCATAGATCACGATCAACAAGTAGGTCCTCCATCTTGAGTTTCCACAACTCAAAATTTGTGCCATTGAACTTTTCCACCTTTACTCTTCCAGATGTGGTCACCATCTCCTTCCTACAACAAGATACATAATACTCTACATAGACTCCCACTCAACTTAAGATCAGCTCAAAAAACCCCTACCCAAGAGCTAAGATTGAAACTGGCTAGGCTCTGATACCAACTGAAAGGAAGCTAGGTGTGCAGAAATCGCTTCCTACACTAATCTAATGAGGGGAAGAGAGTGCAAATTCTTTTTAATCCTTACAATTATAGAATGTTAACAACAATAATGGAGATATTGCAGCAATACACATACACACAGAAATTGAGACAGAAGAGAGAGACACAAGATATACGTGGGGAAAACCCTTATCGGGTGAAAAACCCCACACTCCAAAACCTGCACAATGTATTATCAAAACTAAAATGGTTTACAATACAATTGTAATGCAAGCTCTTAGGAGTCTTTGACACTCGTATCTAGAGACAAACCAGTAGCATAATAGTAGCTATCAAACCTGTAGTACATCTCCTCTCCAAAGCACTTGTTTATATAGAATATACAAGACAAAAATGGCTCCACATAGGGATGGGCATCCAACATGGCCTCATGGCCCAAAACTCACGCCTATGGATACTTGTCCAACTCTGTAGGATGTCCCTGACACTTGTCAAGTCACCCCATCCCAAGGAGGTCACCTATTTCCAAAATGGTCTATGACAGATGCTCTTACGACTCTTACAACCGTCATAGAATATGTCATAGCTGTCATAACTTACCACTGTAAGAGAATCTGTCATACACATGCTATAAATAGCATATTCTTTTACAACATGTCATAGTCTACCTTGGGGCACCCAAAGATGCCTTTTTTAAAGATGCTCTTCGACAGATGTTTTCACCTATCATAGAATCTCCTATTTCTGACTCTTACATGTCATAACTTTGTCATAGGAATCTGTCATGACCGTTTCAGTCAATATTCCCTTACACAACATCCAAGATGCCGACACATGGCAAAATATTCCTACCACTAAGTGGGATGCCTATATCCTCATGTGAGGACAAAAATACATGTGGTCATATGCCATGTAGGATGACACATCACCGTTCCAACTCCCACAATATAACAACATAGGATTTGCATCCAATTAATACAATAGGAAATAAATAAATAAATACAATGTAAAAATATAAGGAATTACCAAGGCTAAGACACCTTAATTCCCAACAACCACCACTCATCACACCTTCAAACTTTGACCTCCTACCTGGCTCCCACCCATTGCCTCCACAAAACACCATGTCGACTGCCTTGACACTCCCCTAGGCCGCCTCTTCTCACGCGGTCGCCACCCCTTCAAAAGTTCAGTCATAGTCTTCAACATTTTGGTCGCAGTTTCAAAACCCTGTGACACCTACGTCTAAACTTTCTGTGAAACCCCCCTCTGCCATCACCTTAAACCTAACCACTGACTGGTTGATGCCGATTGTTTGGAACCTCGACGTTACCTAGGTTCTCCCTGCCACTTCTTAGATTACCGACCCGCCATCATCAAAAACTTTGGTGGCTATCTTTGGAGACTGTTGCTGCCTTGTGTTAGCCCCTTGGTCGGGCTTTAAGCTTTTGGTTAGGCCTTAGCCCTCTAGTCAGGCTTTAGGCCCTTAATCCTCGACAGGCATGGCCACTGCTAGCAGGGTCATCTCCCTTATTTGCTTTTTTTTTGTCTTACCTTGCTTCCTGGTCACATGCATGACCAGGAGCTACATAACCCAAACCCCCGCATTTTTCCACCATTTGGCCCCTAGTCATATGGGTGACCAGGGGCGGGGCTAGCAGAAACCACTAACAATGACCTTGACATTAACCACTAGTGTTAACAATTGCATGTGACCACTTTGTTTTATATAGTTAGCTCTTAATTTCAATGATCAGACCTGTCCTTGCTTTCTACATGCCCTAATAGGGTAGAGTTTTTCATTTTCTCATAACTGGAGCATACGATATCAAAATTTTGCAAACGAGGGCTCGTCAGAAAGATGGTTCAATAAAATTTGCAACAGTATAGGTTTTGTTAAGTAACAGAGCCATTTTATCAGCTATTTTTCTGGTCAAAGTCAACCTAGGTTTCAAACTTCAAACGAGCATAACTTGTCCATTTTTCATTTGATTTTAGTGCAATTTTTTTAAAACTACTTAAAATCTCCTAAATTTTTTGATGCCACTGTTAGTTTTGCTGTGACTTATCATTTTAGATATTTTCTAGATTGCATATTATGAGCTTCTTGACTTGGTGACTTTCAAAGGGGGGGTGTTCACTTGATGTTTTTCATGTTTCTAATTCTTTGATAGAGGATTTTCTGCTACTAATATTTGGTTTGCAGCTTGTGGTACTCATTGAGAGAAGACTCTTGGTTGAAACTACTAACACATTTGATGCAGGGTTCCTTTCATTTTTATGTGTATGTGCTTGGTTATCATAGGAACACTTCGATTTGGGCTCTTAAACGAACATCATCTTGTTGTTTTCACATGCTTTCTTTGGCTTAAAAAGAATCATTGTCTTCTTTGTTTGGTGATCTTGTTGGTGTTTTGAGGCATGTGTACGCTCTTCCCTCGCACATTATGTGATCTTGGGAATCTAAATCATCTCTCAACACTTTCATTATCACACCAGATATTTGGATTTCTAAGGGTTAAATGAACACTGTCTAGTATGGTCAAACACATGTATGATCTCTCCTCGCATCTTCGTATGACCTTGGAGATCAAAAACATGTGTTTGTACCACTTTTGTGCAAAACTTTAAAGGGCATGCCTCCTAATTTGTGAGATGGAATGACCCAAGTGGTACTTTCATTTCGGTCTGCTATACAAATAATTATGATTGTGACAAAAGTCATCAATCACCTGGTGCTACTGTTCTATACCGATGGAAGTCTCCCTCAGTATCCATGTGATGCATGAAAACCCTTTCTAAGGGATGGGATGCCTCTTAAATGAGTGAACCATCGCATGTATAGACATCAGTATATCTCAAAACAATGATTAAGAACCATTTGTGCTAGTGACCAAAAACCCTTTTTACTTGCTGGTGCAGGAAGTCAGACCTCCCAAGCCGCCCCACGTGTACTATTCATTGTAGAGACAGGAATTACCTTGGTTCCTAGGATCGAAAGGTAAGAGGTTTGGTGTGCTTGTGCTATGTAAGGGGGAGCCAGTGTCACCAAATTCTCTAGCTGTCCACTTTGTCTTAATATTTGGAGAAATCCGAGTGGGGACTTAGTAGGTAGTATCCTTGACTAGCCTAGGATTGTACATGTTTACAAGTGTTTTTGAACTTGTTAGGAGTCAACAAAAACAACCAATTTGATTTCCAAGTGTCTTCTATGATTGATATGTGTTCTTTCTTAATCATCACCCTCAACATTATTTCCCACCCATTCATTCCAAGTCATCATATCATCATCACATTCTTATCATATCGTCATCATTCAACCTTCATATCCTAATCACCCTCCTAAGCCAGTAAATTTCATCCTAAACATTCTTATCATATCCTAATCACATTATCCTAATTATATCCTAATCACCTATCCTAATCATAGCATCGAACCATCCACATCTTGATCATCCTACTTGTCGTATCCTAATCACATTCTTATCATATCTTCATCATTCAACCATATCCTATTCATCATTCCTAACCATTACACCTAATCCTAATCGCATCCTAATTGCATTATCATCATTCCACATCATCCTCTTTCTAATCCAACCAACACCATTCCAAGTCAAACCAACACCTAACCATCATCCTAAACATTCCGACCATATCCTAGTCACATCATCCAACCATCCACATCTTGATCATCCTACTTGTCCTATCCTAATCACATTCTTATCATATCTTCATCATTCAACCACATTCTAATCATATCCTAATCATCATTCCTAATCATTTCACTTTATCGTAATCATACCCTAATCATCATTCCTAATCATTACACACAATCATAATCCATCCAAGTCATCATTCGTAATCATTACACATCTTCATTTGTAATCCAATCAAAATCATCCTAATCATTCTCCTAATCATATCCAAGTCATCCTTATCAAACCCTAATCATATCCTAGCCATTCATTCTAATCCAATCAACTTCTTCCTAATCCATCCAAGTCCTCTAATCTTATCACTACACATAATCATCTTCATTCATAATCCAATCAAATTTTTCCCAATCATTCCAAAGTCATCTAATCTCATCACTATACATCATCATCTTCATTCTAATCTAACCAATCACATCCTAATCATTCCTAATCATTCTACATAGTCATCCTCTTTCTAACCCAATCAACATCATTCTAATCATTACCCTAATCCATCCAAGTCACCATATCCTAATCATCACATCATCATCTTCATTCTAATCCAATCAATCACATCCTAATCATATCCTAACCATTCATTCCAATCCAATCCATTTCGTCAATTTCATCCTAATCACAACACACCACAACCGTAGGGAACCTTTGAGCATCTACCCTCCCTATCGAATCCGATTGCAATTGTGTCAAAACCTTATAGACCTGCTGGTTCTATTCACTCACTACACATCCAATTTCATTCCTTTAGGATCAAATTTCTTCAAAACATAACATTAGAATTCAACCCTTGACATCTATAGAGGTTCCCAAAAATAGTCTTCCTAAGATTGAAACATAGGGAGAAACTATCGAAGCTTGACTGTATCACAAGTACAAATCTGGACCAAGAGACCTTGATATCTTTTTCAAATCAATCACAACTTGGGCTTAATACCACAAGGCTAGTTTAAGTCCATCCTTCCAAGTGAATTTTGAAACTCATGGGTTCACTTTAATTAATCATTTCTTACACACCTCAAGGTCTTGATAAATCCAATTTATACTTTGACAAGGTCATTAGTAGATAAGAGTACCCTCTTAGGGCTAGACTTTTCAAAGACTAATATCCATTAGCCTCTATGATAGTCTGGGCCTCATCACCTTGCATTGAAATCCACAGAGCATCCCACAATTCACAAGTCTCATTTGGTAGAGACACAGTTGCAAAAAGAATAGAAAGGGAGTAGATCATCCTAGTCATCCCTATAGTGAAAACACCATTCTAAAACATTCTTTCCAACACATACATCCTAATCATAGCCAAATCATGCAATATTGTCATTCCTCAACATGATAATCATCTCTTTCACCCAATTGACATCATCCTAATCACATCCTAATCATATCTTCATCATTTCATCCTATCATTCCTAATCACTCCACATCATCATTCATCTTGGTCAAAGCACTTGGCAACATGGTGGTCATCCTTAACAAGCGTATGAACAATTCAAGACCTAATCTTATACTCTGAGGAGTGCCTTCTCCTAATCCCAATGATGTGACCAAACCAAGACCAAAGATTATACTCCAAGGGGCCCCTCCTCCTAAGCCCAAGTTCATACTTTGAGGAGGCTATCTCTTTAGTCATGAGGATGAGACAAGTCCAAAACCCAATTCATCGTACATGAAGTCAACACCAAATCCATACACCAACAAGCACATGTGAGCTTAAGTCACCCCTTGAAACAAAATAAAGTTCTTTTGAATCCTAATGCCACCTTTGACAAGGGAGACATCAACCTAGTTCATGCAAGCCATTCACTATCCTTACCATCCTCGAATCCCCCATTAACTCCACACCCTAAGTTTAAACATTACAAAAGTAAACATGTGGAGTTATCCAAACCCACCAATTCATCTAATCCCTTTGACCTTCCATCTAATCAAGATCAAAATCCTAAGTCTACAACACCTTCCACCTCTTTCATCCCTCCACCTTGGGACCTTTCCACTCCACCTAGTCCTACTCCTAAGCCTTGAACTTCCACCTCCTCTCCACCTACAAAGGATGTGACCCAAGGGCTACTAGCAAGGAGTCAAACATGTCCTCAAAGTCCTATCATTGAGCCTACAAAGGAACCTTCCAACATCATGACCATCCTTTCAAACCCACCATGTGGTCCACAACATGTCAAGCCTCTCCAAGAGTCCTCCACTTCCACTTCCACTCAAAGTCAAGAGATATGTCAAGGGTATAATCCTAAACATGCGGAAACATTAACCCCTTGTTCAAATTAAGATCAAAGCACCCCTTTCTATGATCAATCTCCCATATATGATCAAGATCCCCTCTTTGATCAAGAAGGCCATGATGATCCACTTAGCCAACTTTATGCATTACATGGTCAAGAGATTATCACCCCATCCATCCATCCTCCATCTAGCCCTAATGTACAAACATCCACTTATCATGATGATACACATGCCTCCCAAGCAAAAATAGAAGATCAAACAAATAACTTGGATCTTAACGTGCATAAGGATACTCAAAATTCTAATGATCCTTCTTCATCCACCATCAATCCCATTTCAAATCCACCATCATATCCACTTGGTCTTACCACCTTCATCCATGAGTGTTCTTCCTTAGGACAACAACTACCATTGTCTTCCACATCGCCTTCTCCATCAAATAAAGAGCTCAAGTCTAACGTACAAAACATGCCTAGTCCCATTGTCCATTGCATGCTCCAAAACATGAATTTTCAAGGTAAAGGCTTAGGCCTTCGTGAACAAGGTATTTTGGATCCAATTCATGTCAAAGTTCCTCCATGCTCATATGGCCTTGGATATACACCCCAAGGTAAATAATCTAAAGATGTTGGTACTTCCTCCATTATTCCTAAGTCCACTTTCCATCACACATCCTATCATGTACCTAAGACATATGTTGCCATTCCACCTCCATCATCCTACAAATGCCAAAAGCATGTGACCATACACCTTCCTCCATCCACTTTACCTCCACTTCTTCCAACTCCTAACATCCCGCCATCCACTTTACTACCACTTCTCCCAATGCCAAATCCATCCATTTACACATTCCCTCACATTCCTAATCATGATTGACAAATGCACACATCGTCTAAAAAAAGATTCCATCATGTCCATGAGATTCAAAAAATAAACATTTGGATGCCTCCTTTCATAAAGTAAAAAATCCTAAGGATCCTCATACCTTAGGACATCAATTCAAAAGGTCACAACAAAATGCATCTAAAAAGCTATCCAAGCCCATACCTTCAAAAGACAAGTCCAAAACTAAAATGGTTTGGGTTCCTAAACAAAAAGCAAACAAGTCAAAAGAGGCATCCACCTCTCAAAAATCCCAACCATCCCCTTGTTAGATCTAGGGCACACAACTAGAGGGGGGGGTGAATCAGTTGTACAAAACTTGCTTCTATTTCAAACACTTAAATCCTCTTTGTTATTTAATAGAATATCAATTAATCACTCATGAAAGCAAAAAGCCTAAATACCAGAGCAGATATATATCAACACATGAGACACCAAGATTTTGACTTGGAAAACCCGGTCAAGGGAAAAACCACGGGGTGATTAACCCAAGGATTATTCTCTATTAGAAGAATAAGAAAAATAGATGGTACATGCCAATTAGGGCTCACTGCCCAATCACACTGCTCACAAGAGGCACACTGCCTACAAGAGACACACTGTCTACAAAGTAACAAGTATTACAAACTTGAACTGGAGATTGACATCTTTACCATGCCTGGATCAGTTCCATTTAAGCCCAAAATCTCCCGCTCTGCCTTTCGCACTTCTCTTCGCTATACCACCCTCATCACTGCAAGACACACTACAAAATGAATTCACAATCCCTTATTTATACAAGGCATCGACTTAGGAATAATCATCTAAGTCAGCAAACACCTACAAGATCATTTGCAAGACGTGTAATACATCCGGTTGACCAGTCTCAAGAAGAACACCAATATCCATGGTTATTCTTCAAATGCAAACTCTAACTTCAATGTAGACCACTAATAAGAATTGTACATGATCCAAAGATCACCAAAACCTTTCCTGAGTCATCAAGAACATCCGCACTTTATCAGCTTACTGGAATTCTTCTGTTCTTCATCTGGAACTTCAAGAACACAGTCTGTCATCACTATCATAATGAAAAAGGTGCTTCCGGACCTCCAAACCATGAACAAATCTAGTTATCACTTCACACGAACTTCTTCAACACTCTCTCCAATCCGTAGAATGAGATAATGCAATTCTGGAGCTCATCGAACCAATCTGTGACACTCTGTCACCACTGAACACCTGCCGGAACCGGTTCTACTTGAGTGATCATAACTTCTTTAGATCTTCATGCGGACCTCTGAAATCTTGACTGAAACATCTCAAGACTCATATCTACAAACCCTTTAAACCGCATCCTCTGATCCTCAACCTATTGAGGACTTTTGCCTTCTTCTCATCACTGTTCTTCACTGCTCTTGATTGAGACTAATAACCTCAACACACAGCTCATCCAATCCTTCTCATTTATGCAATATGAGTATGTTGACATCAATGATAACATTGGTTATCCTCATACTTGCAACAATCTCCCCCTTTGTCATTGATGGCAACATATGATGTGAAAAACCATCAAGATAAGAACTTCTCCTTTCTGTCATAGCTCCCCCTATCAGCAACAACTCTTCACATGTCTTCTCTTTCTTTACTACTCCCCCTTTGATCATCAACCACTTGTTTCATGTCTTCTCTTCCTTTACTGCTCCCCCTTTGATCATCAACCACTTGTTTTTCACGTCTTCTCTCCCCCTTTGACATCAATGGCAAAGGGCTCATACTTGCAATTCTAACACATTAGAATCATACCAGCTGCTCCCCCTGAGTAGCAGCTCCCCATCATCAATTCAGATCACAAGATATGACTGTGATATCCACCGGACTGATGCACATCAGTGCATCCTAGTTCATCACCGGAGGGGCCATGACCCCTAACTTCTCCCTAAGATACTCAAAAGAGTCCTTGGGAAGAGGTTTAGTAAAAATATCTGCAAGCTGATCCTTGGAGGGCACATACTCCAATTTGACTTCACCCTTGTTCACTTGCTCTCTCAGAAAGTGAAATTTGATAGAAATATGCTTGGTCTTAGAATGCAATACCGGATCCTTAGAAATATTTATTGCACTTGAATTATTACAGAAAATTGTGATAGGCTCCTCATATTCTACTTGAATATCTCTTAGCATCTACTTCATCCACAAAAGTTGAGTGCAACTTCCTACTGCTGCAATGTATTCTGCTTCAGTTGTAGACAGGGATATTACCTCTTGTTTCTTGCTTAGCCAAGAAAGCAATCTTTTTCCCAAAAAGAATGCTCCTCCACTTGTACTCTTCCTATCATCCACATCTCCTGCCCAATCTGCATCTGTATATGCATGAAGAGAAAAATTATGATATCTAGGATACCATAGACCATACTCAACTGTTCCTTTTAAGTACCTAAAAATTCTTTTGACTGCCATGACATGAGATTCTCTGGGATCAGCCTGGAATCTCACCACAAGACCAACAGCCTGCATTATATCTGGTCTAGTTTGAGTGAGATACAATAATCCTCCAATCATTGATCTATACTTTGTCTGATCTGTCTTAGGAGAGTCATCATCTTTGCTCAATTTACATCCGGTAGCCATGGGAGTGTTCATAGGCTTTGAATCTTCCATTCCAAATTTCTTCAATGTTCTTTCACATATTTGGTCTGAGAGATAAAGATTCCTTTCTCTGTCTGAGTAATTTGCAGACCCAAGAAGAAATTCATTTCATCGAGCATTGACATTTCAAACTCACTTTTCATTTGGTTTGCAAATATTTTACACATACTGTCTCTTCCTCCAAAGATGATATCATCAACAAATACTTCAACAATCAAGATGTTTTCATGATCAATTTTGAAATATAGGTTACTATCAGCAGTACCTTTGTTGAAACCAATCTTCAAAAGATGTTTGTCCAACCTTTCATACCATGCTCTTGGAGCTTGCTTTAGACCATATAGTGCCTTCTTTAATTTGTAGACCATATCACGATGCTCAGATAACTGAAATCCATCCGGTTGTTCAATGTACACCTCTTCTTCTAAGTCACCATTCAAGAAAGTAGATTTGACATCCATCTGATACACTTTGAAATCTTTGAAGGCAGTAAATGCAAGAAATAGTCTGACTACTTCAATTCTTGCCACCGGAGCAAAGGTTTCCTCAAAATCAATCCCTTCTATTTGAGAGTAGCCCTTGCAGACTAATGTGGCTTTATTTCTAATTACTTCACTAACTTCATTTAGTTTGTTCCGAAAGACCCATTTGGTTCCAATCACATTCTTGTTACTAGGTCTAGAAACAAGATCCCAAGTGTGATTTTTCTCAATTTGCATCAACTCTTCCTCCATTACTTTGGTCCAATTTTCATCATTGTAGGCTTCATTTATTGTCTTAGGTTCAATCTTTGAAATCAGACAACATTCATCTAAATTTTGAGCAATTTTCCTTCTAGTTTGCACACCTTTGCTTGTCACCTATGATCTAATCTTCAGTGTGGTTTAGTCTTACATACCTTGGAACTTTGGGAGTTTCTTGCACTTCTGTTTCTTGATCAGGCTCATTCAGACCTATCTCTTCTTCCTGATTTACCGAATCAGTCTGAATCTGACTTTCAGGAAAGGATTGAGCTCCTTGAACCAGAAAACCATCTTGATCATCTTCATCATACTCATAAAACCTTGAGGGCTTCTCAATTCCTTCATCAACCTTCACATTTGTACTTTCTATCATCTTTCTTAGTCTCTTATTGTAACACCGGTATGCTTTGCTTTGAGTGGAGTAACCCAAGAAATTCCTTCATCACTTCTAGCATCAAACTTTCCTAGATCTTCATCTCTTTTAATGTAACATTTGCTACCAAATACTCTGAAATATCTCACAGTAGGAGTGATGCCAAACCAAAGTTCATAGGGAGTCTTACCGGTATTGCTTCTGATTTGAACTCGATTGAGAGTGTAGACTGCAGTGCTGACAGCTTCTCTCCAAAACATCTGGGGAACATTTGCTTCCATCATCATTGTCCTGGATGCTTCCTAGATGGTCTGGTTCTTTCTCTCTACTACTCCATTCTGTTATGGAGTCCTAGGGGCAGATAATTGTCTCTTTATACCATGCTTCTCACAAAAATCTATGAATTCATTGGATGTGAATTCACCACCTCTATCAGACCTTAGACATTTCAATTTTAATCCAGTTTGATTCTCTACCATAGCCTTGAAGATTTTGAACTTCTCAGAAGCTTCTGATTTCTCTTTTAGAAAGGTAACCCACATCATCCGGGAATGGTCATCAATCAGTAACATGAAATATCTATCACCTTGCATATTCTTGATTCTTGTCGGACCACATAGATCAGTATGAACTAATTCCAATAATCTGGTAGAGGACTGATCCTTGCTTTTGAATGAGACTCTGCTCTGTTTACCTAGCTGACATTCTTTGCACAAACTATTTGTAGGTTTTACCAACTTTGGAAGATCTCTTACAGCCTGAGTATTGCTTATCTTGATGATGTTATCAAAATTTACATGACACATCCTTCTATGCCATAACCAACTCTGATCAACTTGAACAAACAAACAACTTTTATTAGTACCAACTAGATGGAAGATATTACCTTTTGTTTGAGTACCAGATGCAATCTCAGTTCTGGAGCTTTCAAAGATCCTGCATCTTCCATTCTTGAACCGGAGATCATAGCCTTTGTCCACCAACTGTCCAACACTGAGAAGATTGTGCTTCAATCCTTCAACATATAGTACATTACCAGTTTTGTTCTTTCCATCAAAAGAGATAGTTGCCCTACCTCTGATTCTACCAGCAGAATTATCACCAAACTTTACCATTCCTCCTTCATACCTTTCCAAATCTAAGAACTTGTTCTTGTCACCTATCATGTGGTGAGAGCATCCACTGTCAATAACCCAATCATCCTTTTCTTCAACTTGGGCAGCCAAAGCTCTTTCTACAACCTTATGATTGATAGATTTAGAGGATATTGGATCTTCTTCCTTGATGGCAATAAACACCCATTCATTTCTAGATTTGTCTCCTATCTCTGATTCATCATCTGTTACTCCTTCATTATCAGCTTCTTCATGAACATAATAACAATTCTTTTGGAACCTTTATCTGTTAGAATTTGACCTTGTAGATCTTTCTGGACATCTTGAGGCAAACTGACCAATCTTATTGCAGTTGAAGCACTTAAAGGTAATTTTCCTTCATACTTACTGGATCCTCTTGGCAGTCTTTTTGCAATGAGGGCTTCAAGTTGAGCTGTTTCTGCTTCTTCCTCTTCCATGTCTCTTCTTGCTTGATCATACCATGACAGCTTCCTTGAAGAGTTTTCTCCCGGATCAAATCTTTGTTTGCCTTTCACAGAGGCACTGGCTTTGAATGCATATTCAGTCTTGGGGGGATCATCTCCAAACTTGGTCATTTCAAATGCAGCCAGTTTGCCAGCCAATTGGTCTCTTGTGATAGTTGTATGGGCTTTGAATTCATTAATGGCAACAACCTTGATTTTGTAGGCAGCAGGAAGGGATCTGAGAATTTTGCCAACAATCTCATTTTCATCCAAAACTCCACCATCATTCCTAATTCCTCACACCAGCTCATTTACTCTTGGCATAAAGGTACTAATATTTTCATCATATCTCATCTTCAATCTTTCAAATTTCCCTTTAAGACTCTGCAACCTTGCACTCTTAACATACTCATCTCCTTCATGCAGAAGTTCCAGTTTAATCCAGATCTCATAGGCAGTTGGTAGGTCAGTAACATTTGAGAGCTCTGAGTCAGTTAATGCGCTTAGAAGAGCCTCTTTGGTCCGTAGATTGTTTTCAGCATCTGTGATTTCATTTAGAGTTGCCGGACCACCCTGTGGAGGTACATATGCTTTTGTGACCATGGACAAGTATGCTTTTCCCATACACTCCAAGTGACATTTCATGCGACCTTTCCAAAGAGAGAAGTTGGTTCCATCAAACTTCAGACTATCCTTCTTGTATGACGACATCCTGGATCTCCTCGAGCGGTTAAGCTCCTTTTAGAGGAACTTGGCTCTGATACCAATTGTTAGATCTAGGGCACACAACTGAGAGAGGGGGTGAATCAGTTGTACAAAACTTGCTTCTATTTCAAACACTTAAATCCTCTTTGTTATTTAATAGCATATCAATTAATCACTCATGAAAGCATAAAGCATAAACACTAGAGCAGATATATATCAACACATGAGACACCAAGATTTTGATGTGGAAAACCTGGTCAAGGAAAAAACCACGGGGTGATTAACCCAAGGATTATTCTCTATTAGAAGAATAAGAAAAATAGATGGCACATGCCAATTAGGGCTCACTGCCCAAGCACACTGCTCACAAGAGGCACACTGCCTACAAGAGACACACTGTCTACAAAGTAACAAATATTACAAAATTGAATTGGAGATTGACATCTTTACCATGCCTGGATCAGTTCTATTTAAGCCCAAAAACTCCTGCTCTGCCTTTCGCACTTCTCTTCACTATACCACCCTCATCACCGCAAGACACACTACAAAATGAATTCACAATCCCTTATTTATACAAGGCATCGACTTAGGAACAATCATCTAAGTCGACAAACACCTACAAGATCATTTGCAAGACATGTAATACATCCGGTCGGCCAGTCTCAAGAAGAACACCAATATCCATGGTTATTCTTCAAATGCAAACTCTAACTTCAATGCAGACCACTAATAAGAATTGTACACGATCCAAAGATCACCAAAACCTTTCCTGAGTCATCAAGAACATCCGCACTTTATCAGCTTACTGGAATTCTTCTGTTCTTCATCTGGAACTTCAAGAACACAATCTGTCATCACAGTCATAATGAAAAAGGTGCTTCCGGACCTCCAAACCATGAACAAATCTATTTGTCACTTCACACAAACTTCTTCAACACTCTCTCCAATCTGCAGAATGAGATAATGCAATTCCGGAGTTCACCGGACCAATCTGTGACACTCTGTCACCACTGAACACCTGCCAGAACTAGTTCTACTTGAGCAATCATAACTTCTTCAGATCTTCATGCGGACCTCTAAAATCTTGACTGGAACATCTCAAGACTCATATATACAAACCCTTTAAACCGCATCCTCTGATCCTCAACCTATTGAGGACTTTTGCCTTCTTCTCATCACTGTTCTTCACTATTCCTGATTGAGACTAATAACCTCAGCACACAGCTCATCCAATCCTTCTCATTTATGCAATATGAGTATGTTGACATCAATGACAACACTGGTTATCCTCATACTTGCAACACTCCTTCCATCCAAATATTCCACAAATCCCATTCCATATGCAAATCCCACAAGTCAAACAAAAATCATAAAAAATCCTAAGTCTATGTGGGTCCTTAAATCACTTAATCAACCGTCTCATAAGCAAACATCTCCATTACTTCCTACACCACCCTCCAATCAAAATGTTCAATGTTTATCACAGTGTGTGTAACAGTTGGTCATGGTTCCATTCCATTCCACAACATTTCCACATACCTCCATCTCCTCATCCTTCATTCATTATCCTACATATTTCACCCATCACTTCCCTATGGTCCATGCTTTTGCATAAGGCTTTCATCCATCCTTGCATAAGTCCTCCATAATCCACATCATAATCAACTATTGTTCCTTTCATAATCCACTATCTACCTAATCCATCTTCCTCTCATGCAATCCCTTACCAACATCTTGAGCATAGTGACATTTGACATGGTCCATGTGCAAAATTCACCTCTAATGGGACTATCACCTTTATGGAACTAGATACTTGAGTCCCTCTCGTCCATATCCACCTTGTCCATATCCAAATATTCCAAAAAAAAAAAAAAAAGTCAAAAAAATAAAAAATAGTAAAGAAAAATCCCTTCATCGAATGGTGAAAACCACCCTTGGTGGCACCTTGGATAAGTACCATGATGAAAACATGGCAAACATGCGTCATGTGTAGCTTGATCTTCTATGCTACTTATACTTGGGGACACAATGTATCATCCAACCTATCATTTTCCATCCTATCATATCCTATCTTACCATCCTTATTCATTACACCCACATACACATGCTTATCCTATCGAGTCCATCCATCCTCCCTTCCTCCTTTTGACCTTGATAAAGATTTAGGGCAAAATTTTGACAAATGTTTTGGTTATCTCTTGACATACCTCATCCTTCCAAACAATCCTATCATCATCCCATCATCCTAAGCTTTGTCATGTCAAATCCTAAGTGTTACACCAAGAATGGGGCATGTTGTTCTTATGCGACATAGCCTTTGAGATCACATCCTTGCTCTCTTACATATACGTCCTTTCCATCCATTATTGCTTATCCTTTTATCCATTCATCCAATCCAATCCTACCTTCCTCCTTGCACCTAGACTTGGTTTTCCCTTGTCATTGGTATCTAGCACAAAGGCTATCAAAATTGTCATTCATCCCCAAAATATTTCAAAAATACAAAAAAATCAAAACATTCAGAAATACAAAAAAATCAAAACATTCAAAACACAAAAAAAATCAAAAAATTTCAAAAATACAAAAAAAATCAAAACATGTCAAAAATACAAAAAAATCAAATATCCAACAAAAATCCAAGCTAAAAAATCTAATCAATCACATCATCACATCATCAAATCACTCCAATCATCAATTCTTCAAATCAAGTCAATCCATTTCATCAATTCAAATAATTCCAACCAAATTCAATTCATCAATCAATTCTTCCAATCCAATTCCTCAATTAAATCAATCAAATTCAATCCAATCATCCTTTTCAAATCATTCAAATCCATCCAATCCAATGATCCAAATGCAAGTCAATCATCAATCCATACCAATCAAGTTAATCAATCTTGTCAAATTATCCAATTGCATTCAATGGTCTTGATCCTAATCTTGACGTAAACCAAATCAATCAATCAATTATCAATCAAATCTTGGTGTTGATCGCATTGCCAACAACACTAGTGTCAATCAATCAATTGTCTTAGACATGATGTTGCATTGTCCAAACCAGACCAGGTGTCTTATACATGTATCATTTCCTAAAACTAGACTTCATTATCATCAATCACTTAATCAGTGGTTTACAGCTTGACAGGGGCAATACCTTATTTGTTTTTGAATCATTTGTGCATGCTTGCTTACTTGCTTGTGTGTGTTATCACTTTATCTTGCATTTGAATCAAATCAAAAACATTCAAATATTCTCAAAAATCCAAAAACATCCAAATATTCTCAAAAAACCAAAAACATTCAGATATTCTCAAAAACACAAAAACATTCAAATATTCTCAAAAATCTAAAAAACATTCAAAATATCCCAAAAATCTCAAAAACATCAAATATCATCAAAAATCACAAAAAAATCAGATAACCAATAAAAAAAACCCAAGCAATAAACTGTGCCAAAAAACACATTGTCGAACTATGACACCTCTAAGCTTTCACATAGGCAAGGCCATCTTTGATGAGACCCCGAGGCACTAGGTCAGTCCCTTAGGGACCATTGAGTCAACTATCATAATAAGTTGTCCTTTGATGAGATGGACACTTTGATTAGACAAAGCAATCAATCTTTCACACGAAAAACAATCCCAAACAACAACTAGACAAACTACCTAATCAAACCTTTGGTCAAACATGATCAATTGCCTAATCATAATCATTCACTATCAAATAACCTCCTATCAACTATCACTTGTCTTATACAGGACGCGACATCATCAAAACCATACCAGGCATCTTATATGACATGCCTCATTTCCTGAAACCAGACACTATCATCTATAAATTATCAGTCTTAGACAGATTGTTGCACTCTCAAAACCGGATCGGGCATCTTATACGAGGTGTCTCATATTTGAAACTAGATTAATTCTATCACTTGCCTTAGATAGGTAGGGGCATTGCCAAAACCAGACTTAATGTCTTATACAACATGCTTCCTATCCCGAAACTAGGCCATATTCATCTAATCATAATCAAACAATCAAACACATATCACTCAACAAATGATCTAATGGCTATTGACTTTGTTGGTCTAGTCTATCTTATTTTACTAGATTATTTTTTAATCTCGTTCTTATGCTTCTCAAGGTAGTCCCTAAGTGATGAAGAGAAGCAAGGATAGAGCGAGACCTTTTTCTTTGATTGCTGTTTGCGGTTTTCCTTGGCAAAATGACTGGGGCAACTTGGTGCCTTGTGTGTGATCAAGATTCCATTGGGTGTGAATCAAAGACATCCTATGCATTGGAAAGAATAACTGTTTCCTTGCATAAGGATTTGCATACCTCACGGTTATCTCATCGCATGTTCTGACAAGGTACCATGGTTACTAGTCCGAGTCAAGCATTCCTTGTCTGTCGTGTGCCTATTTCACAAGAGATCACATTTTCATACTTTGGCTTCTGTCACGCCATTGTGTTTGTTGTCCCTTGACATAATAAGTTCTATGATGATAAGCAAAAACTGCAAGTGAGAAGCTCAAAAATTTATCAAAGCAAGATCTCATTCCCAATCTTCTAGCCAATCTTTCATTCCTCCACCATCTCTCTCTCGCATCTTTGTTCCTCCACCTTCATTGTAGCTTAATGTAACATTCATTTCTTCTATCCATTCCCCTATATTTCTTCCTTCACCAATCCCTTTCATTTCAAGAGCCTACCCGTGTTTGTCCAACCTGTCTATCCTCTTGAGGGGACATCATCATCCTTTTCCTCTATCCATTTCCTTAGCTTCTTTGAAATGATGTTACTCGACATAAATCACATCATCTCGAACATCATCTCGAAGAGGGGCAAAATGTAGACACCTAAAAGTGTCCTCAGATTGTAAAGCATTAATTTCTTCCACATTCTATTATTTTTCCGTAATTTTCCTCTATAGTTAAATAATTAATTTAAATAATTAATTATTTAATCATTCACATTCCAAATATCCCGTTTTACTTAAATAAATAAATCTCATTTGTTTAATTAAGGTTCACATGTCCCCTTCTCAAATAAATTAAATAAATGAACCCAATTTATTTAATTTAAAATCATCCTCCACCTCACCATTTCTCCCAATTTAAATTTCAATTTTGTCCTTTAGTGGTGAGAAAACCCTAACTAATCTCAATCCTTCATTTCATCCAAAAGTCAACATCAAATCATGGCCCTCCATTCAAATAGGTTCCTCTATAAAATCACTTTTCTAGTTCATTTTTCTAGTCTTCGCTCTTAGATTCCTTATGTTCTTCTCGGCTCTTGAATCTCTTTCTCTCCAATATCTTGCCACTTTCACCCATTTGAGCTTCTCAAGATTGTGCAAAATCTACAAATCTGAGAACATTATGGAAGATGGAGGAGAACAATTAAGATTAGTCAAGTTGTAGCTTGGATTATAGTTTATTTTTTGTTTGTTTTCTTGATTTGTAGGCTTGCTTGCACTTCATTGCAGTTAGGGTTTAGTTAGTTTGTTGTATTTTTGACATTAAACCTAATTTTCCCTAGCGACAGGTGGTACATGAACTTACATTCCCCATCTATCCAAGCAATGGTAAATGGTATCAAGGGGATGGAAATCACCATTATCTAATAGTGGAGATTGAAGTCGCACCTAATTGAGTCCATCGGATATGACACTCCTACTTGAATAATTCTAGGTTTGTTCATGTGCTTGGCATGTTTTCCTTGTGCAATACCTATAAAAGCTACTTTATCCATGAAGCAATTCACACCAATTTCCTGGTCGAGTCAAGTCAACCTTTATCTTTTTGTATTTGTCTTTCTTTCCAAAAATCCCAAAAATCCAAAAAACCAAAAAATCCCAAAATCCAAAAAACCAGAATATCTCCAAAAATCCAAAAAAATCAATCCTCCAACCAAATAACCATTCATGCCCATCTAATTATCTTATGCTAATCATATTTTCATCCAATCCAATCCATTTTACCCTAATCATCCATATGGCACTCGAAGATCCTTATGACACCCAAATAATGTTTGACATACTCAAAAGCTTATATGGAAAGCATCTTGTCACTCCTACATCATCATCCCTACCTCCCATCAACAACCAATCCAATTTACCCATACCCCAAACTTATCAAACATCCACCTTATCTCAAATGTCACAAGTCCAAATTCCTAACCATGCTTCATCTTCACACATACAAAATCCCACTATCTCACATCTTTAAAAACAAATCCAACAACAACAACAAGCCATTCTACAACTACAAAACATCCAAAAATCTAAAACACAACAACCACAACCTTCATCCTTCCAACAACTACAACCACAACCCTATATGTCATCCTCATCAACTTCATACCAACCTAGTCCAACCACATATCAAGCTAATCTTACCTCAACATATCCCACTTCTAATATCAACCAATATCCATATCAATCCATACCTCAAGGTCATCCAACTAGTTATTCCAACATCTCAACTCATTCCCAAATCTACCTACAAGGCTATCAAGATCGTTTGCAACAAGAACATGCAAGTCCTAGTTATCCTTTGAGCCAAAATCCAACATCCATAAGTCCTCATACTATCATTGATAATAGAAACACCACTCCTACTTATGCATCCCATGTGTATCCATCATCATCAAACCACATGCTTATCCAAGAGCCTCAAAGTCTATCACAATGTCCTCCCACTCCACAAAATCCTTCAATCCCTCCATCACATGTTCCCCCAACCCTCCATCAAAGGATCCCACTAAGATTCTTTTACAAAGAATGGTCTAAGCAAAATTTATTAATCTTCCCAAGATACAACCATATGATCCAAATGTCGTTAAACCCTATTGGTACAATGATAGTGAATATTTCAAATACCATATGATCAAAGGACTTAAGACATCTGATTGCACCACATTTATCCTAATCATCCACAAGCTTTTCAAGTATAGAAAAGTTAAGCTTACCAAATCATCCCAATCCCATGTGTCACCCCATCATCATTCCAACCCAGTCCATCCACATCAACCTATCCAATGAATATTCCTCAACATCCACCTCAAGATCCACTACAACATGTGCACACTAGTTCTAGCCATCCCATGCATCAAAATCAAGAGTCTTGAAGTCCTCCTCATGTTCCTTCGACAAGGGAAATGCCACTCCAAGCCTTGCATCCTATACTAATCCATTTGCTAATTCCCCTCATCCATCCATCCCTAGAGATCCTCCATCACAAAATCCTTCCAACTTTCCAAGTCCTAATCCATTAAGCCAATCTAGAACCCACTTAAATCCCAACACATCAAATCTTCCATCTAATCCCAATCCTATTACATCCAATCCCATTATCCCTTCATATGATGCTAATCCCAATCCTATTACATCCAATCCCATTATCCCTCCACCTAATCCTAATCCTAATCCAACACCTTCCACCCTTATTATCCACCCATTATTTTGTCCATCTACCCATACACTTATGAAGGATGTGATCCAATGGCTATTAGCAAGGAATCAACCACGTCCATGTAATTAAATTCCTATCCTTGAACCTATCCAAGAACCTTCAAAAAATATATCTATCCCTCCAAACCCATATTATAGTCCACGACCTATCAAGTCTATTTAAGATCCCCTTACCATGAGTTCAAGTCAAGATCTATCATGTAGCCATGTTGATCATCTAGAGCCTATCAAGCTTATCCAAGTGTCTCCTACTTCCATCCAAACACAAGAGCTATGTCAAGAGTCTAGTCTAAGGCATGTAGAAACATCAACCCCTCATCCTAATCAAGATCTAAATACTCTATCTAATTCCACTCCCGATTCCATTCCACTATATGAACAACCTATCCATAACCAATATCTTCTCTATGATCAACATATTATCTATGATCACGAGCCTATCCATGAGAAAATTGATCCCATCCATAGTACACTTGATCCCAAATCCACCACTTCCACTCCTATACATCCTCCAACTAGTCCTATCCATCATCCAACAACATGCACTTCTCTTGATGAGACACTTGGTCCCTAAGAAAATATGGACAATCAACTTTTTACTAAGCATAATGTTGATCAAGATCTTCATGATCCTTCACCATACTATATTGATCCCATTTCAAATCCATCATCTTATCCTCTTGGATCCAAAACCTTCATTTGTGGTGGCACTCTTGTAGGAGATAAACAACTTATATCCACCACTCCACTCTCCCCATCTAATAATGGACTCACAACTTGTGTCCTAATTAATAAACATCCCATTGCATATCGCATGCTCCAAAACATGAATTATCATGGAAAAGGCTTAGGCCTTCATGAACAAGGTATTTTGGAGCCCATCCATGTCAAAGTTCCTCCACGATCGCATGGCCTTGGCTATATAACTCAAGGAAAACAATCCCAAGATGTTGGTACCACCTCCATGCCTTCCAAATCTACTTCTTTCCATCCCAAACCCCATGCATCCCATCACACTGCTAAAACACGTCACTATCCCTCCTCCATCGTCACAAAAATCCCAAAAGCATGTGACCATACACCTTCCTCCATCTAATTTACCTCCACTTCTCCTAATGCCTAATATCCCCATCCTCACATCCCCTTATCCTTTTATCCACAAGTCCACTAATCCCTCCATCCATAAATCCCGCTCCCTTAAATCCCCTAACATTCCTACTCGTGATCAACAAAAGCACACATTGACCAAAAATGAAGCTATCCCAACCCCCATGGGATTTAAAAGAGAAATTTGGATGCCCCCTTACATAAAGCAAAAAATCTGAAAGATCCTCATTACATAGGGCACCAATGCAAAGATTCAAAACAAAATCCATCTAAAAGGCTACCCAAGCCCACACCTCCAAAAGAAAAATCTAAAACCAAAATGGTTTGGGCCCCCAAGAAAAAATCCCTTAATCCATGGAGCATCCACAATCCAACAATCCTAAAAATCCCACTCCCCATCACAAATCCAATAATTCGTAAGACCATTTGGGTCCCAAAATTACTAAATCGATAATCCCCTAAGAAAACATATCCATTATTCCCAACTCCTCCTTCCATTCAAAAGCTTCAAAATCCAATTCGAGAATCGGTGTGTGTAAACGTTGGTCTTGATTCTCATGACATTCCCACATACCTCCATCTCCCCATCTTCTATCTACTATCCTGCATATTTCCCCCATCATATCCCTATGGTCCATACTTTTGCATAATACACATCATAATCCATTATCCTTCCTTACATAATCCACTATCTACCTACTCCATCTCCCTCTCATGAAATCCTCTACCAACATCCATGCGCAAAATGACACTTGACATGATCCATGTGTGATATCCCTCTATAATGGGACATTATCATCTTCATGGAACTAGACGCTTGAATCCCCATCCTCTTCCAAATCTCTCTTATCCATATTCCCCTATCCCATCCAAAAATCCAAATAATCAAAAAAATCAAAAAAGAGAAAAAAATCAAAATAGTAAAGAGAAATCCCTTCATCCAATGGTGAAAACCACCTCGGTGGCGCCTTGGATAAGTACCATGATGAAAACCTGTAAAACAGGTGTCATGTGTAGATTCCTTGTCTATGTGTCTTACACTTGGGGGCATGTTGTCTCATCTATCCCATCCTATTATTTTCCTCCTATCCTACCATCTTCATCCATCATATCCTCATACCTACCTATTCCATTCACCTATCCTCATGTATCCTATTCACTTACCCATCTTCCCTTTGAATCCATTCCTCCTTTTGATCTTGATAGAGATAGGAGAAAAATGTTGAAAAATACTTTGGAAATGTCTTGATCTACCTCATCATTTCTATCCAATCATATCACTTTATCGTTACAAATGCTATCATGTCAAATCTTGAGTCTAATACCTAAAATGGGGCATGTTATTCCTATGTGACATAGTCCTTGGAGACCACATCCTGAATTCTTCTGTCCATCTATCCTTTATGCATTTCTCATATATCATTCACCATCACCCATCCATCTACCTATTTATGATTTTCCCTTATCATTGGTATCTAGTATCTAGGCTATCCAAACTGAAATCCAATGTCATCCCATAACATTTCCAAAAATCCAAAAAAAGCAAAACATACCAAAAACACAAAAAATCAAAACATTTTCAAAACTCATAAAAAATCAAATATCCAAAAAATCCAAGCAATAAAATCCAAATTCAAGTCATCCTTAATTGATAAAAATCTAGTCAAAGTAATCTAGCCAAATTATCCAATCACATCCTTGGTCTTGTTTCCAATCTTGCTGTCAACCCAATCAATCAATCATCATCATCATCAATTGGATATATCATTCCCACATCCTTGTGTTGATCTAGGGATATATCGTTCCCCCAATGACAACACTGTCTCAATCAATCGATCATCGGTTTATAGCTTGACAAGGGCAATACCATGTTTGTTTTTGAATCAAGCAAAAGCACTCATACAACACACTGTACCTTAAACTAAAATCGCCTATCCAGTCACTTTATTAATTGCCACATCATTCAATCTCAAACAAACAATCGTCATCCAATCTCATCAAGGGATATATCATTCCCATCATCAGGCACCTATCCAAACATCACTCAAACTCTTTGGCAAGAGATACAATGGCTGTGTGACTTGTGTCATCATTTGGTCTTTTGTTTTTCATTTTATCTTTTCTATCTCCTTCTTATTCTTTATCAAAGCCACCTAGATCCATTTATATCTTGGTGTGTTATGATTAGCAGAGAATGGGGCATATCATTTTGTGTGTCTGTTGGATATTCTTATCACTACAACTAATATTCATATCTTGTGTCTAGACAAGGTATAAGGATAGTCTTTTTGTTTGCAGTGCTAATTCCATGCAAAGGATATAGAGTCACCCTAGTTCCTTATATCTTGGTACATAATATCCTCTTACTATATTAAACTAGGGCTGCTTTACATTCTATACCAACATAACCATACCCTTTCTATCCACTATATCCATTATGACTATAACTTATCCATTTCCAAATCCTATTCTAGACCATTCTTCACCTCTCAACTTATCTTTATCCACTATCTATTTCACATATTTATTTTAACTTAACAATCCATCCTAACTATCCATTCCTAACCCTTAACCTTATCCATCCTTTCTCTTCCGTTCATTTCCTTCTCCACCCCCTTTCATCCATTTCGAGAGAATACCCATGTTCTCCTAACCCACCTATCCTCTTGAGGGGGCATCCCATCCTCACATCATTCCTCCTCATCACTCCTTCAAGTGACTAGGGCATCTTTTTCCTTCATCCATACCTTTTCTTCTTTGAAATGATGTTACTTCTTTTAGTTGTAATATCATTTTAAAGAGGGGAAAAAAGTAGACACCTAAAATTGACCATATCTTACGACATTACGTTTCGACATTATCTTGCATCATCTTGAAACACATCTTGCTCTATGACCCCTTCCATCATTCCCATTAGTTAAATAAATTATATTTATTTAACTAATACCTTCTATCCATTTATCCCCTTTTTACAATCCCATTTTCCTCCATCATCCAATTTAAATAAATTAAATATTTATTTAAATCCCACACGTCTCTCATAATTTAAATAATTTTATTATTTAAACTACTTATCTCACTCACATCCCTATTTTTAACCTCATTAATTTGCGTCATAAGCACTTCCTCTCCAAAAATCAATTAAATAATCCCATTTCCCCCACTCACATTCTTATTTTAGGCACTTGTCATCCTCATTGAATGTGTGTCATAACCACTAATTTCAACTTTTCATCCTCGCCATCCACCCCACACCACACCCTTCTAATCTTAGCCATACATTTTTATCCCCTCTCAATCTATAAATTGAAACTCTCATTTCAATATCAAGCCTCCAAAAAATCTTCATAAGAATAGTTTATTTTCTAGCATTTTACATTTAAAAAGCATAAGCATTTCAATTATGTAGTTTAACCTAGTTAGGCCTTTAATATTTGTTCAATCAATCCTTAAATTCTAGTTGATTGGATTAGTGTGTGTGTAAATTTCCCTTTGAATAGAGTTGGATGACTCCTAAGTGAGGATTTATAGATATCCTTTTTTAGGCAGCCTCTGAACACCATCTGAGTTCACAAGATGATTATCTATTAAAGTACAAGGTTCAATGACATCTCCTCAGCCTTTTGCTTTTGTCTTGGTTTAGGTTTTGAATATTCTACCACACTTTTCTTCTTTTCGTCACTCATCTATATGAGAGCCTTTGTGAGCTGTCTTATTGGTGATTCTTCTCCACCTTCCCCTATTTTGTGCTTTTGTGATGGTGTGGTTGCTAACTTTTTTCTTGTAGGTACTTGCGATGACCTTTTTCCAATTCTTCTTCTACCAATTTTTTTATGTAATCTAGAATCCCTTATCTCAAACCTCAATGATATATATTTTAGTCTCTCTACCCTCCACACTTGTGTTGCACCTATTTCTCTTAATGGTGGGGAGTTAGGGAATTCTGTTATTATTGGGGGTTTTGGATCCTTCTCACAACTCCATTTTTTATTCAACTTCTCATTTCCTTTTTCTAGATTCTCCTATGACTCCATCTTCATTTTCCTTTTTGTATACTCATCATATTTTCCAAATATTTTAGCCTTGGGGGATTTCAGTAGCACCAATAGTGCTTTTATGCTGGTCTTTGATAGCACATTAGATAATTCATAGGGCAATATAGGTACCCATGATTTCCTTGGTTCTACTACTTCAATGTAGAAAAAATCTATATCCACAATGAATGTGATATCCTTGTTATATTTATGCACTATCTCCAAGGATACATATTCTATATTTTGCATTTCTATCTAGAAATTTTTAAAAAATACCTAATATACTTTACAAAAGGACATGGCTTGTGTAAAAATTTTCACATATTTATTTATTTTTGATGTAATAGTGGTGTTCTCCATCCAAGCACATCTCTCATATGTTGGTAATCTTTTCATAAAGTACAAAGTAAGGCATATGATTAAAGTTCCATACTAAATAGGTAGTTTGTGTATTTTATTCTATCTGGATTCTCTAGCAGTTGTTCACATAGCACCTTCACCAGATCAAACTCCTTCTTGTTGATAAGTATTTCATATGTAGTGAGTATGGTGGTTCTTATCGTTGAATTCTCCCTATTCATGTGGTATATCTTGTGTTATATACCCATTGTTGCATACCACACTACAAGATTTGTGATGTCTGCTACTGTCAAGTTCCTTCCATCGTGGGCTGCATTGGTAAGTTCTATCACCTACTTAATTTTCACTTTCTCTTTAGTCGGTAGTTTTCCTTTATTACACAACCCAATCACTGCCTTTATTTCTTGTTTAGTAATTTTATAGGGTTGGTTAAGATACATGAAATCAATGTGCATCCAACTTAGTATAATCCTTACCCATACATGCTCATCACAAAAATTTAGACAGTTTTCCTATGTATCTAATTTGAGCTCCTCCATGCTCTTATATTGTGGCAAGTATTCAGTGCTTCTTGTAGCTTCATCCACCTTTATCAAGAGTCATTGGATATCTTAAAATTTTCAATGATCTTTTTCAAATAAAGTGGCATGAATATACTTCCTTACATCCTCTACATATAATGTTAGAACATTTGAAAAAAGCCTCATCTACATCTACTTTCATTATTTTCCATGGGTATTTGTTATATTTGGGTTAGGGATTCTACTCTCCATAAATGGGAACATGAGTTGTCATCTTAGGGGTTCTTTCTTTAGTCTCAAGAATTGACCTTTCTCCTAGTCACCAAACAATCATTATTTTTTAGATTTCTTCAACTCACTATCAAGCCTTATTCTTCAATTTCCTTTATTCACCTTATCTCACTACTAGATATAATTTGTATCTCTTCTTAATGTTACTATAGCTCAAAATGGTTTTTGCACTTAACACTTCTAGTAATTTTCTTTTGTTTTCTTTTTTAGGCTATATAGTCCATTAACATTCCTTTTGAATTTATTGCCTGACCTACCTATTTCCCTCCAAGTTTTACATTTGTGATGTGACATTTTTACTAGTCGTTACAATCCAAGTTTGTACTTTAGCCATCATAGGATAAATGGATATCTTTGAACTACCTTTAGCACTTTATCAAAACACCTTCTTACCCTTGGTAGATCCATTTCCATTCCAATTTTCAACCATTTTCCTTTAGGACTTTCTGCCATATGGTGTAAGTTATTCTGTGTTGCACGATTTTGGTTTCACCTTACATTTTCCTTTTATAGTGACACAAATCTTTTGCAGTGAATTCAGAGGTCATTTTTACTTACCACAAACTCTATGTAATACAAATTTTGAGTTGTATTTCTTTATGTAAAGTTTTGAATGTTGTTTAGTCTTATTACATCTCTACTTCATCTTATTTCTTGTCACAAATTGTTTGCACTCGATCTATACTCCATTTCTTTGTCTTATTGTCCTTGTTCCTACCTATCTTTTCTTAATTTTATGTTTTTATGTCATAACACTATACATTATAATACATATTGTACAAGTACCCTTTAGTATTGTTCTTCTACTAACTCTAGATTCTTAGTCTCCCACATAATAATGTTTCAATCTCGTGAAATTTATATATCTATTCAGTAAGTCCTCTTGTAATGTTTTTAGTCTCACAACTCCTAAATTTGTTATTTTAGCAATCTTATAGGGTCCCAACCACCGTATTTTTAAACTTTAAGGATTTTTAAACTTGTTTTCATAGAGTAGGATGGTGTCATTGATTTGGAATATTTTATTCTTTATGTTTCTATGTGCCATGCTTTTTGCCTCTTTTCTCCAAGCTTTGATTGTACATTGCTAATAATATTTTCTCATCTATTTTTTCAAGGTCCGATAATCTTTCTTTTAGTGATTCTTCCTCATTCAACCTTAAGGTGTTTGCTATTATTAAGTTGGGTACCATGTATTGGTTAGGTAGGTTTCCATCAAGTCCATAAACCGATTGGAAAGGGCAATACCTATTAAGTTTTTGTAGGCGGTCTGGTAAGCCCATAAAATGGCTAGTATTTTGACATCCTCTATTATGTGACATTTCTATTACACATCTTTGTCAATGTTGTGCCTAATATTTTGTTGAAGGATTCACTAACCCAATTCACTTGTGGATGGTATGGGCTACTTCTATTGTGTGTTACCACATGAAGTTTTCTAATAGTTCCACAATAGTCTTATTAACAAAGTGTTTCCCTTGGTCACTAATAATACTCATTGGACACCCAAATCTTGTTATAATATTTTCATATATAAATTTAGTAATCATTCTAGCCATACAATCTTTGGTAGTTTATACTTCTTCCCACTTAGTCAAATATTCTACTCTTGTATGATAAACCTTGCATATCTTTTGTGTGTTGGTTTGATGGGCCCAATAAAATCAATTGCCCATTCCTAAAAGGGAGATTGTGCCTGTACGATTTGGATATGGAGATAGCCACCCAAGATCTATAGGCCTAATGGAAAGCACAAAGAAATGAGAATATCAATATGACAAGAATAAACTTTATTCCTATCAAAGAATACAAATACAACAATGTACAAGATTACTCTCCCATTCTCTACCATACAATATGTTATGGCATACCTTGCTTATAAAGACAAGGTTGAGAGGTAATATGTTGTAGTCATGTGACAAGTATCTTAATCCTATGACATGAGACAACTAGATCACATGTGTAGGATAAGATAACTATAAGACAACTATGAACAACTAGAAATATCTAGAATGCTTCGTAAGTCAACTTAACATGTGAATATTATTTATATAATAAATAGTTAAATAATATGAATTATTCACACAACAAGGGGTAACTAGCTAGGAAATATCAAACTAGATATGAAATACCCCTATTCACACTAACACCCCTCCTTAAGTGCAACTTAGGGAGAAGTTGACAAAAAATACAAATATGCAATGATGGATGGGTCCCAAATACTAGGCCATGTTAGGTACCCATGTACAAACAAATCTAAAGTGGAGTAAAGGAGAAAACCTCATGGGAAAAACTCCTCCCCAAAAGTGATAATTCAAGAAGTGTGGAAAGGTAGAGTCAACATGAGTCATATGCTACCAATTCCAACATATTTATATAATGCATAATCCCCCCAAAAGAGAGGAAAGGAAGAGAGACCAAGTAGCCCCCCCTCAATGTGGAGTCATGATGTAGGGTATGGGTAGACAACTTAAAAACACTTACAAACAACCAATCTTTCAATCCTTCAAACATCCAACGGTGGGTTTTCCCTCACAAGCCTTCAATCTCTAAGGCATAAACATAGGAGCAACAAATTGAGTATTTTGGTCATAAATTTCAGTCCAGACATGATACCAAAAATGTAAACACAGCTCTAGATATCAATTTGGACATTATTTAACATATCTTGAAATGGTCTAGGGTTGTTTTGTACGGAATAGGGCAAAAACATGACTGTTCATGTGCAAACCCTAGGACTGTTACAAAACTACTTTCACCAAAAATGGCATAACTCACTCAAAACTTAATGAAAACACATGAAACCAAATAATTTTAAACTAGAAACCCATATATTTACATCAATATATGATATTATTGAATATGAGTCCGTACCAGGCCGTACCATGTGTGTTTTTGGACTGTATTTTCAGAAAATTAAACTTTAAAGACCTACCCTCAATAAAAATGCCATAACTTATTCAAATCTCCATGAAAATTGATGTAACAAAAAGAAAAATGAAGTATATTCATATGCACAAATTTTAAAATCATTTTCAGGACAATACCTATCCATATCAGTTTGTACCATGTGAATTACAGTTGCTATTTACAAAAAAACATTGATTTAAACATGCAAAATGAGGTATATTGTATTCCAACTTCTCTCCCAACTTCTCCAACCTTCTCCAACATTCTCAAACCATTGTTTTCATGTTTACATGACATATTTATGCTATTACATCCATTTCCATCACCTAAAACTACTTCCTAACTTCCCAAACCAACTTTGCAACTTTTTGACAACTTTGACAACTTTTACATTTTTTTGCAACTTTTGACTCCAAAACATTACATAATTGATTTAAATGACTCCAAATGAATTCAAATGGTATTACATGACCTTATTGACATGAATCAAACATAACATAAAGCTAATATTTACAAAGTGGCCTCATGAAGGCATAAATTCCATCAGGTGCTCCTGCACCAAGTCGCCTGCACTGATGGTAGATGCTCGACAATGAATGTTGAAGATGATCCATGATCGCTGAAGAATGTTCCTCCCTTTAGGAAGAAACAAGACCAAGAATATATGTAGGAAGTCTTCCCATTCCTTAAAGGAATATGAAGGAAGAAAACTCAAAATGTATGAAATCTCTGAACTTTGCTCAGATGTCACCATGTCAATGCTGAAAGAAGCCACAATCCAATTAGGAGTCTCATGCTAAACTAAAGAATGTGACAATCCAGGATCTAGTGGAAATTGATGTAGAACATGATCCAAAGACAAATAAGATGACTCCAAATGTTGCTCAAGGTACTCCAACTCAATTCCAAACTGTGACAAATGAAGAGGAGGGAAAAGAACAAGAGGGTATGAAGATTCCCTCATCACATCCGAAGTAGATGAATCAACTCCTTTAAAGAGGAGATGAATGCCATCAATAGTGTCCTCCAAGTCTACAAGATAGGACTCACAAAACAAGCCTGCAATACCTGTCAAGTACTCATCCCAAGTACCTAAATCTAGAAGACTATGAATGTCTTGTTGCATTGAATCACTGGAAACTATGGATGTAACAACATTGAATTATGTAGATGCAACAAGAGATGGAGATAAGATCTCAATCCATGTCATCTAACTACACTACTCATCAGTCACTGATGTGTCCACACAAGATGTTTGAGTGTGAACATTAGAGGTATTCGCCAATGTTGGAATATAAGAGTCCTTAGCCTCAAGATGTTGACTCATAGATAAAAAAGATGGACCCTCTAAATCTTTATTTGGAGTCATAGAAACCAAAGTCGTAATAGAAGTCTCTATAGGAGAAAGGGCATATGTAGAAGTCTCTATGTCATCATGACATTCAAGTTCTTCCCATTCATTAAGTACTGAAGCCATTTTATAATCATATGGTCGAAAACCATCAAGTGGAAGAAGACAATCCAAGGCATGATCTTCTGGGAATGGAGGATCAACTGGATCTCCATACATCTCCCAAATTTTGATCCAAAGGTCATGAGGACACTCAATATCAATAATAGCCATCTGGATGTCTATATCAACATTGCAACTAATCACTCCTAGGATGTGTTCAATCTTAGAATCCCACACAAATTTCTACCAATAGAATGTAGGCTGAGAGGAACAAGTCCATAGAGACGGGGAATAATATGAAGCCACCTAAAATGCATCAAGATTCCATCTTTCCAAGACTTATAGTTTCCTCTATCCAATCTTTTTACAACAGGATACCTTTTAATACCCAAGATTAACTCCTCAAATCTAGTCACATAATAGACCAATCAAGAGACTCAATCCAACAAAAGTACAAGATTACCCCCCAAATTTACTTAATCATGAGAACCCCCTAGAAAATTATTATTATGGCACTTTATAATTAGTGCGATTACAGTTGCCACAAGACAAAATAACAAAGTGGTCTTTTGATTTTGGTACATGCAAATGCCAAAATTAGGCTATAACTGAAAGTACAATTTTTGAGAAAAACTAGACCAAACTTATTGTAGATCTAAGTACTCAGAAAATAATGTACTTTCAAAAAAAATTCATCAAAAATTGTTACCGTATGACCTCAGACGGAGCCCATGAAGGTTTGAAAATGAGAACTGCTCATCAACAATGATGAAAATCTGTAATTTTTGGAAAATCCAGACACCAAAATCAAAATCTATCTACACCATTTCAAAGTCTACAAAATTCCCTATTGACGCCTACCTACACAAGTAGAGAATATTTAGGAATATGTTGTCTACATAGGGGATATTCCCTATTGTACGATCTATACGACCGAGAGTAAAAAATTTTTACCTTTTGAGACAACTTCTGATTTCGATGATTTGACAGTCGATCTTGGGGTTAATGTTGGGAATTAAGGTGTCTAAACCTTGCAATTCCTAGCATTGATTATTAGTTATTCATTTTGCTCAAATTTGTATTCACTTGCACATTCAGTTTTGGCATTTAGTTTGAGGTGGCATTCTGACATGTCATCTTACTTGGAATATGCTTTGGATGGTCAAGTCAAACACATGTGGATTTGGGCATCCCATTTGAGGTGGCACTAATATGCCATGTGTCGGCGTCTTGGATTATGACATAGGAGTTATTTTGTATGACATAATCTATGACGCGTAAGAGCCAAGTATAGAGATTCCTATGACAAGTGAAGACAAGTGTTGAAAAGCATCTTTGCATGTGGATAAGGCATATTTGGGCACCCAAGTTGGGCTATGACATGTTGTAAGAGGAATATGCCATTTTTAGTCATGTATGATGGATTCTCTTACAAGAATAAGTGTTGTCATGTTGTATTTTTTTATGACAGCTGTAAGATGCGTAAGAGCATCTATCATTGCCTATTTTTGGCCTGGGGTGCTCTACCTTGGGAAGTCAAATCTACCATGTTATGACATATGTAAGAGAGTTGAAAACATGTTGGACAAGTGTCCTTTGAGTGTGTAAATGGCCATGTGGCCAAGATGGACGCCCATCTCTAGAGGCTTCTCAATATTGCCTTGTAACTCTATATAATGCAGAGTTTGGAGTTGTAGTTTGCATAGTATTGATATAGGTACTGTTATGCTATTGGAATTACTCTAGAAATGACATTTACAGACTCCTAGAAGAACTTGCATTGCAAGTGTATTGTAATCCTTTACAGATTTGATAATACATTGTGCAGGTTTTGGAGTGTGGGGTTTTTTACCTGAAAAGGTTTTCCCCATGATATATCTTGTGTCAATCTCTTTCTATGTGTTATGTTTCTACTGTAATCTTTATGTTATATGTTTAACATTGCTGCAATTGTAAGGATTTAAAAGAATTTGCATACTATTCCCCTCATTAGGTTGGTGTAGGAAGTGTGTTCCATGTACCTTGCTTCCTTTCAGTTGGTATCAGAGCTTGATCACCTTTGATCCTAGTTGTTGGGTAGGGGTTTTTTTAGCTAATCTTCGATTGAGTGGGAGTCTGTGTAGAGTATTCTATAATCTTGTTGTAGGAAGAAGATGGTAGACACATCTAGAAGGATAGATTTGGAAAAGTTTAATGGCAATAATTTCAAGTTGTGGAAACTCAAAATGGAAGACATGCTTGTTGATAGAGATCTATGGGAAACAATTTTTAGAACAAAACCAACGGCAATGGCACAGGTCTCAAAGACCATAAAGCTAAGGGTCTTGTGAGACTCTATTTAGCTAATTCCATCTTGTTAAACATTCATGAAGAGAAGACTGCAAAAGAGCTATGGAAGAAACTTGGTGATGTTTATCAGGCCAAATCGCTGGTAAACAAGTTATTCCTGAGGAAGAAGTTGTATTCTTTGAGATGGAAGTGGGAGGATCAGTTGCAAGTCACTTGAATGCCTTCAACATGTTAGTTGCACAGTTTAATTCCATTGGTATGAAGATGGAGGAGGAGGATTGTTGCATGACCTTGCTTTGCTCTTTGCCAGACTTGTGGGACCACCTTGTCATGGCCATTGAGAGAACTACTACCACCTTCAAGATGGATGAAGTGGTATCTTCGCTGTTGTCTGAAGAGATGTGGAGAAAGTCTTCCGAATCGACAAAGGAGGCTCTTGCAGTTCATGGTAGGCCCAAAGAGAAAGGGAAAAAAAAAGACAAGAAACCTGAAAAGGGCAAATCTAAATCTCGTGGGAGATCCAACTCTCCTGGAAAGTCCAAGGCAGTGTGTTGGAACTGTGGAAAAATTGGGCACTTCTGAAAGGAGTGCAAGGAGGAAAAGAATAAAAAGAAGAACACCCCTGATTCAAATTCTGACAAGTCACAAGATGATGGTGATGCTTTTGTTACAGTCTTCGCAACCCATGCATCAAAAAATGTGTGGCTGATTGACCCTAGTGCTTCCTTCCACATGACCTCTCATTGAGGTTGGTTTACAAAGTATGAAGAATACGATGGTGGGAAGGTGTACCTGGGTGATGAATCTCACCTGAAGATAGTTGGCTGTGGAAGAGTCTTGATCCAATTCCCTAATGGATGAGTGAAGGGGATCAATGGGGTTATGCACATCCCTGGTTTAGCATGAAACCTTCTTTCTATAAGTAAATTGAATGATGCAGGTGTACAGGTTGTCTTCTCGGGTGGAGGATGCAAGATAACAAGAGGAGCTATGGTGCTTGCTAAGGGTACTCGAAGAGGTACTCTATTTAAGCTAGATGCATGCACTACTTAGTGCAATAGTTATTCTATTTCGAAGAAAAGAGCTTCAGATTCTTCATACTCACCATTGGAACTGGTAGTAAAGAAACGTGTTGCTTCAACTTCCGATGGTAGTGTTTTCTGGGTACCTAAGGGTGCTCATGCTTTGGAAATAAAACTTCCTGCTAAGAAGACAATGTTGTGGCATGAGAGACTTGGTCACATTGGTGAGAAGGGTCTTAGAGCCTTGAAAGATAAAAACCTCGTCGAGGGGTTAAATGATTGTAATCTCAAGTTTGACTTTTGTGAACATTGTGTATATGGAAAACAAAACTATGTTCAGTTTTACTCGAGTTCTCATAACTCTTCTAGTGTGTTGGATCTAATTCATTCTAATGTATTTGGTCCTGTGAATGTTCCTTCCATTTCTAAATCATTATATTTTGTACCATTCATTGATGATTACAGTAAGAGGACATGGATTTATTTTCTCAGAAAAAAATCTGAAGTCTTTAGTCGGTTCAAAGAGTTTAAAGCTTTTGTTGAGAATTAGTCTGGTAAAAAGATTAAGTGTTTGAGAACTGATAACGGTGGTGAGTTTTGTTCCACAGAGTTTGATAAGTTCTATAAAAAACATGGCATTGAAAGACATAAGACAACTCCATACACCCCGCAACAAAATGGAGTCACAGAGAGGATGAATAGAACGTTATTGGAGAGGACTAGGAGTATGCTTAGTGGAACTAGCCTTGAATAGAAGTTTTGGGCTGAAGCTGTTGCCACTACTTGCTACCTGGTTAACAAGTGTCCTACTTCACTGCTCATTGATAAGACATCCATGGAGGTGTGGTCTGGTAAGAAGCCCTTGTTGATACATCTTCATGTTTTTGGTTGTGAGGCATATGCACATGTGCCTAAGGAGTAGAGGTCAAAATTGGAGAACAATGCAGTTGAGTGTATCTTTCTTAGCAATGGTGTCGGTGTGAAAGGGTACAAGCTTTGGGATCCTATGGATGAGAAAGTGTTGTATAGAAGAAGTGTTATTTTTAGAGAGTTATCTCATTCTCCTATTATTTTATAGCTAGAAAAAAAAGAAAAGAAAGAAGATGTGGTTTAGTTTCCCACTACCCCTGAGAAGACTAAACCGAAAGACCCTGTTGGACCTAATGATGAGGAGAGCTCTAGTAGCTCTGAAAGTTTAGAAGAGGAAGAAGAACCTCCACCTCAGCCTTTGAGGAGATCTACATGAAATAGGAAGCAACCTGACAGGTTTGGTTATTCATTATTTGATTCTAGTTGTGCTTTTGCCTTGATTTCTAACACTGAGGAGCCTAGAACTGTGAAAGAGGCTATGGGAATGAAAGATGCAGGTTCCTAGAAGGAGGCCATGGAAGAGGAGATGGCTTCTTTGGAAAAGAATAAAACTTGGGACTTGGTGCCTTTGCCTGAAGGACGAAAACTTGTTGGATGTAAATGGGTGTTCAAGAAGAAATTTGGTGCAGATGGTAGTGTTGAGAAGTATAAGGCCAGATTGGTTGCGACGGGGTATTCACAAGTGGAGGGAATTGATTATGGTGAAATTTTCTCTCCCGTTGCAAAGATGACATCTATTCAGTTCCTGTTATCTCTTGCAGTAGCTTATGATTAGAAGTGGAACAAATGGATGTGAAGACAACTTTCCTTCATGGTGATTTGGAGGAAGAAATCTACATGTCATAGCCAGAGCACTACATGATAAAAGGTAGAGAAAATTTGGTTTGCAAGTTAAAGAAGTCTTTGTATGGTTTGAAGCAATCTCCTAGGATGTGGTACTTGAAGTTTGATGCCTTTGTGTTGTCCATTGGATTTCTGAGATCAAATTAGATCATTGTGTGTATTACAAGTTTGACAATGATCGTATTCTCATTATAGCATTGTATGTTGATGATATGTTGCTGATTGGAAATGGTAAGAATATGATTTCTGATTTGAAGTCTCGATTGTCAGTACAGTTTGAAATGAAAAACTTAGGGGCAGATAGGTACATTCTAGGGATGGAGATCAGAAGAGATAGAGCAAATAGAAAAATTTGGTTAGGCCAAAGTAAGTATGTTAACACTGTGTTGGAGAGATTCAGTATGGTGGATTGTAGACCGTTGATTGTTCTTGTTGCGATGAGGACAAAGTTATCCATTGATGATTATCCAAAGTCTCTTTTTGAGATAGAGGATATGAGTAGAGTACCTTATGCTAGTGCAATTGGTAGCTTGATGTATGATATGGTCTGTACAAGACCAGACATTACCCAAGCAGTGGGAGTCCTTAGTCAGTTTATGGCTAATCCTGGAAGGGTACATTAGGATGCAATGAAGAGAGTGTTTAGATATTTGAGGGGTACTTCTGATTATTCCTTATGCTATCATGGTTATCCTATAGGACCTCAACATTCTGTTAGTATTCATGGATTTGTGGATTCTGATTTGGGCAGGTGACATTAATAGCAGGAGATCCACCAGTGCCTACATGCTCACTATGTTTGGTGGAGCTATTAGTTGGATGAGTAAGCGACAACCTTTGGTTGCTTTGTCCATGACAGAAGTAGAGTACATGGTGACAACTCATGCTTGTAAGGAAGCCATTTGGCTTAAGAGATTGTGTTCAGATATAGGTTTTGATGTAAGACAGATTACTATCTGTTGTGACAGTCAGAGTGTGATTTGGTTAGCAAAGAATCCTACTTTCCACACTAGAACAAAGCACATTGATGTTTAGTATCATTTTGTTCATGATATGGTAGAAGATGGGAAGGTGATGTTGGAGAAGGTTAACACTTTGAATAATGTTGCAGATGCATTGACGAAACATGTTGGCACAGATAAGTTCAGATGGTGTTCAGAGTCTATGGCCCTCTTGGCCCCTAATAATTAAATATTGTCTTTCTATTGGCTCTTGTAAGGTATTTGACAAGTGGGAGAATGTTGGGAATTAAGGTGTCTCAACCTTGCAATTCCTAGAATTGATTATTATTTATTTATTTTTCTCAAATTTGTATTTACTTACACATTTAGTTTTGGCATTTAGTTTGAGGTGGCATTGTGACATGTCATCTTACTTGGAATATGCTTGGAATGGTCAAGTCAAACACATGAGGTGGCACTAATATGCTATGTGCTGGCATCTTGGTTTATGACAGAGGAGTTATTTTGTATGACATAATCTATGACGCGTAAGAGCCAAGTAAAGAGATTCCTATGACAAATGAAGACAAGTGTCGAAAAGCATCTTTACATGTGGAGAAGGCATCTTTGGGTGCCCAAGTTGGGCTATGACATGTTGTAAGAGGAATATGCTATTTTTTAGTCGTGTATGATAGATTCTTTTACAACATTAAGTGTTGTCATGTTGCAATTTTTTATGACAGCTATAAGATGCGTAAGAGCATCTGTCATTGCCTATTTTTGGTCTGGAGCACTCTACCTTGGGAAGTCAAAGATACCATGTTATGATAGATGTAAGAGAGTTGAAAACATGTTGGACAAGTGTCCTTTGAGTGTGTAAATGGCCATGTGGCCAAGATGGATGCCCCTCTGGAGGCTTCTCAATATTGCCTTGTAACTCTATATAATGTAGAGTTTGGAGTTGTAGTTTGCATAGTATTGATACAAGTACTGTTATGCTACTGGAATTACTCCAGAAATGACATTTGTAGACTCCTAGAAGAACTTGCATTGCAAGTGTATTGTAATCCTTTATAGTTTTGATAATACATTGTGCAGGTTTTGGAGTTGGGGGTTTTTTACCTGAAAAGGTTTTCCCCACGATATATCTTATGTCAATCTCTTTCTATGTGTTGTGTTGCTGCTATAATCTTTATGTTATATGTTTCACATTGCTACAATTGTAAGAATTTAAAAGAATTTGCATACTATTCCCCTCATTAGGTTGGTGTAGGAAGTGTGTTTCGTGTACCTTGCTTCCTTTTAGTTTTTGGGCTTCCTGAATGCGATGGTAGGGTTGAATTTGACCCAAATGCTCCAAAGGCTTAGGTACCTGTTGGATCTTGCATGCAACTCCCAACTTAAAACCCTCATAGATTTGGCCTCTAATGTCTGATCTGGACGAAACGAAAGGTGATTTTGACTATCTTGAACCTCTTGAACACAATTGTGTGCTCAGATTTGAAGCAATATGCTCCAAAATAGACCTGCAATATAAAGCCACAATAAGGAAGCCCTCCCAAGTTTGGCATCTATCTCAAAATTTTCTAATTCTCCAGGTCATCATGCGATGTAAGAGAAGAGCATACTCAATTTTTCAAGATCCAACATGATTTGCACTCAAGATATCTCAACAGACTAACCAAAGGCAATCTACAAGCTTTGATACCATGTAAGATTTGGCTATGGAGATAGCCACCCAAGATCTAGAGGCCTAATGGAAAGCATAGAGAAATGATAAGATCAATATGAAAAAAATAAACTGTATTCCTATCAATGAATGCAAATACAATAATGTACAAGATTACTCCCATTCTCTACCATACAATATCCTATGGCATACCTTGCTTATAAAGACAAGGTTGAGAGGTAAGATGTTGTAGTCATGTGTCAAGTGTCTTAATCCTATGACATGAGACAACGAGATCACATGTGTAGGATAAGACAAATATAAGATAACAATTAACAACTAGAAACAACTAGAAACATCTAGAATGCTTCCTAAGTCAACTTAACATGTGAATATATGTCTGAATATTATTTAACTAACAAATAGTTAAATAATATGAATTATTCACACGACAAGGGGTAACTAGCTAGGAAATATCAAACTAGATATGAAATACCCCTATTCACACTAACAGTGCCATAATAGGTTGTAAAATCATTTCACCTTTGGTGGTAGTTCTTCCTACTCTCTCGCATATATCACATCCTCTCACAAAAGTCTTTGAATCTCTAAATACAATACACCACCATAACCCTATCAACATTACTTTCTTAGTTGTACCTTCTCCAAAGTTATGTCCTCTTGAAATGCCTTCACGTTCTTCTCTTAGAATATTCTTCTTCTCATGTTTTAGCTCAACTTATCTTATTACCTCATCTTTTCTAATGATATATAGCTCTCCTTCAATTAAAGTGTAAGGGAAGGATCTCTATAATAATCTCATCTTTTATACTTCCTTCAAGATATTTCCTTGTTGACAATACTGTTGCTACTTCATTGAGCTTTTGAGGCACTGCTTTTAATTTGAATAAATTTATGCTACACATTTTGTCATTAATAGGCCCCAAGTCTTCCCCATTTTCAATTCTAGACACATAATCTAGCCCTTAGTTAGCATAGCCAAGTTTCACCATGATTTTGAATTCAAATTCTTGAAATAATAGCAACCAGTGGCATATTATTCCATGAATCACATGCTTATTCAATAGGTATTTTAGCAATTCATGGTCTGTAAAGAATACAAATGGAGTAGCCAAGAGATAATGCCTAAACTTATATAATCCATATACCATTGCCATGACTTCTCTCTCTGTTGTTATGTAGTTCTATTCAACCTTTGATGACTTCCTTCTAGCAAAAGCTAGTGGATGATCTTTATTTCCTCTTAGTTGTGCTAGTACAACACCTGTTGTAGTATTGGAGGCATCTACATGGACATGGAAGGGTGACTTCTAGTTAGGGAATATTAAAATCAGTGCCTCTACTATTTTAATTTTTAGTGTGTCAAATGCCTTCTAGCATTTCTCTATTCACTCGATGTTTTTATTGTTTTACTTTAATAGCTCTTCTATTGGGCTAGATATTTTTGCATAGTTCTTGATAAATTTGTGATGGTATCCCATATATCCTATAAATTTTCTTACTTTTGATACCATCTTTGGTGGTTGCAAGTTTATTATTATTGCTACTTTCAAGGGATCAACCATCATCCCTTGTTTGCTTGTAATGTGACCTAATAGGGTACCAATTGATACCATAAATGCACATTTCTTTAAATTCAGGCCTATTTGGAGGATCGTTCACCTCTCTAGCATCAATATCAACACTTGTACATGATCTTTGAATAGTCCATAAATAGTCCAATCATCCTAGTAGACTTCCATGAAGTCATTTATGAAATGCTTAAAAGCATTGACCATAATTCTATCGAATGCTTCTTGAGCATTCTTTAGAACAAATGGCATTATAGTATACATAAATGATCCCCATTCTATGGTAGATTTTGTCTTGGGTTGATCTTTCTCTTGTACCTTTACTTGGTGATAACCCGAAAATCCATCGATAAAAGAGCATACTTCTCTACTAGCCACTAACTCTAAGAATTCTTCTATAAAGGGTCTACGAAATGGATCATGAATACATGATTTATTTAACTCCCTAAAAACAATGCATATTTTTATCTCCCCATTCTTTTTGTTTTGAATAACCATTAGACTTACCCATTATGAATCCTTGATAGGTTTAATGATTCCTTCACTTAACAACTTATCTAATTCTTATTTTACTTTGACTTTCACATTAAGATTAAAACGATAAGGTATTTTCCTAATGTGTTTTCACCCTTCTTTCAATTGTATTTCATTACCCCAGCTTCTTCTTTAATGCCTTTCAGATATGTAAAAATCCTAGGGAAGGGATCTTCATACTCTTTTAACACTTCTTCCACATGCATAATTTCTCTCTCCTCCCAATAGTTTACCAATCTTTGCTATCTTAGTTGTCCCCTCACATGCAATGTTTTCTTCTCTTATCCTTAAGGGTTGGTAAAAGTATTAAGAATTTTTTGGGTTTTGTGTTGATAGTTTCATTTCTCCTCCCTCCACATGTACTTTCAAATTCTTGGGATACTCTTCATTTTTTGGAAATGCTATTTTCTTTATTTTTGACAATTTTTGTTAGATATTGTCACCATCTTGACCATCCATTCTATTAGGTTCCATATCCCATGTTCTTCCTATAGATCTTTTCCTTTCTTCTTTTCTCCAAATTTCTCCCTCACTCCATCTTCTAGAAGGGTAATTACTTGTTTCATTCTTTATTGGATATTATGCAATTAGTTTTTGGGGTCCATAAATTGGAATTTCTTACAAAATTTTCTTTAATCATAATACAAATTATTGTTTCTTCTCTCTTCTCCTAGTTGATATACCATGTTTAAGCAATTGGTGATAATGTCCAATACAATAGTTGTACTTGAAGTCTTTCATCAAATTCTCTCTTTTCATTCCAAATTTCAACACATTGTTGAATGTGTTTGTTGGGGTCAGTTGTTCCATCATATTCTCTAATTCAAGCCCATTCCTCTTCTTCCTCCAAAAATCTAGTTTTTATTAGTATTATTAGTTCTTTCCAAGTGTGGATGTTAGATTTATGAGTGCTCTCCCATCTTTTCCACTACACACATCATCTAGGACTTCTTTTCTAAGGTCTTCTTTCTCAAATGTTTTCTCCATAACTTCTAGGTACCCTAGTATGTCTCCTACCCTAAAATAGTAAGATAGCTTGATATGAGATATTCCCCTTGTAATTCAATGAATCCTAGGGGTATGTAGTGTTACTATTTCCCTTTCTCTATTGTTTTCTATTAGTTGTGATGTGATTTTTCCTTTTGTGGTATTGTTGCTATCTATTTTGTAAGATTTCTAAGGTTATTTACTTGTCTAACCCCTAAGACTCTTCTAGCCCTAACTTCTAGGTCATTGAGAAGCCATGATTCTATTGCATCTTCAGTATTAGTACTATAGTGGTTATTATCTAACTCAATTTCCCTCTCTGAGGTTAGAATTTTATCTATTTCTACCTTGGGGATTCTTCCTAAGGATTATAATCCTTTATAATCTTCCTCATCTTCCACATCTTCTTCTTGTGCCACTTTTATGTATGTTGCACTCATGTTAGTATATAGGGGTATGTGAACTATCTTATCCTCACTGCCATGCAAAATCAATTCTTCTTTCCTGGAGTCAAACACTCCATCACAATTTACAAATGACTCCAAGTTTAGCAAGACACTAAACATATTTAAAAGCTCTTTTACTTCTATGACCTCAAAATATACTAACCTATTTATTCCTAGTCAATTTACGTCTACATTTATGTAGGTTCCTCTTATGTCTATCAGTGAGGCATCTGCAAATACAATTTTATATGGAGTTTCATGCAAAATTTTTGGTTTTCCTAGATCTTTCTAAACATATCTAGGAATTATACTTACATTAGCACCTAGATCCACTAATGCTTTTCTCATCCATCTTCCATAGATTTTTACATCTATTAGAATAGGGTGTTTATGCCACCTTCTTTCAATTTGGTTGCACTTCTTACTTGTGTTGTACTAGTTTCATAGTGCTTATTCCAATATTTAGTGAATTGTTTTAGTTTTTTTAGTATATTCTCCTTTTCCACAAAATTGGTAAATTCCTTCAATATCAACACTTCTTTTTTAGAAAAATAGGCCTTTTGGTAATATTATTCCTCCTATTCCTATCTAATAAAATTTATAGCTTTTTCTACTACCGATTCATGACCTTTCTTAGTAGGGAATTCTTCCACACTTTCTTCTTTTGATTCATCTATTACCCATCTCCTTTTGTGGTGTTTATACCACCTCTTGTTATTACTGCTATCTTATTCTTCTTCCTACTCTCTATCATGGTATTCTTTCTTAACAATTCTTTCTTCTTCAAATGGTCTCTTTCCAATTGTTCCTCCTTTATCATATATTTTCTTCCTTATGTCCTTCAATAGTTAACTCTACTTTTTGACATTTGTGAGCATTTAGAGGCTTGTCCTTGGGTATTTTCATTATCACCTTAGCCCCTTTTGGCATGTTTGGTCTAGATAATTCCTCACTCTTTGTGGTAGCTTGATTATTATTGTAATATTGTGTGGCTCTTTGACAACCATATAAATCATGTTTGGAATCACTGCAAAATCCATAACTTTTCTTCTTTTCCTCCATATAGTCATTTGTGTGATGTCCTATTTTTCCACATTTGTAGTAGGTGTAATGTCAGAAAATGTCCCCTTGGGGGCTTTTCCCTTATAAGGTTTAGCTCTTGGGTCTTTTGCATGCATTTAGAACATCTTAGTTCATATTTTGGCATCCTGATGGAATGAGGCCTAGGTTTCATGGCAAAGTGGACCTAGGAGGACCCCTTGACCTTAACCCTGCCCAAAATAGGGGGGAAGGACTTGGGCGCCCGCGCCCTAGTCCTACCCTATTTTGGGCCAGGCCCAAAATTTAAGTGTTGGTTTATGACCGTTATTTGGTCCTTTTGCAGACACGGTAAGTTTTATTTTTTGAAATCTTGGCGGGAGTGCTTGTAGTTGCATATAAAAGCATGTTTAGGCATTCATTTGTAAACTAGATTTCAATTAGATGGAAATGGTGATGTTCAAGTGCTCTCAAGGTGATTCAAGGCTTTCATTGTGTTGCAAGAGCAGACTTGTGTGTGTTTTGTGTTGATATTTGTAGATTTGGGCATCAATTTCCTCATGGAATGAAGACCATCTTCCTCCCATGAGAGCTTCACTACAAGGTGACATTATATTGTGTTTCCATCATTGATTCGTTTAGTTTTTTGCCTTTTCCTCACAAAGACATGCAATCTTTATTTGACAACGGTGTTTGGCGACTTAAGTGTCCTCTGGGGCTTGACTGAGGCAAGCCTCTAAACAACACAACCCCTAAACCAAATCTTGTGATTGTAGGTTACAGGTGTTGCATTTGGGAAAAGTGAAGTTGTAGGAAGGATTGGAAGGCATCAAGGATTCAGGATCTGAAGAGAAGTAGGACACTGAAGCATTTCTAGGACTTGGGCGCTTGCTCTAGTGTCCTCTGCAGATAAATTTCTGGAAATAGAAGTTATAGGGCTGATCAGTGTCAGAAGGAGGTCTGGATCCTGCAAAGAAACTGGTACCTTGAACTAGGGTGCCCACTCCAGTGTCCCCCACTATTTCGCTTTGGAGCCCCCAAAATAGGTACTTTGTGATTTGGTATTTTACTCCTGTCTGCAAGAGCTTTTTTTGTTATTCATCAATTTGTTGCCGTATTTGCATAATTAGGGTTTTAATGGTCAATTAAGCATAGGAAAAGGAAAATTGATAATTAAATTCCATAATCCAAGTTTCACTACATCTCACAAGTGATCTAGGGTATGATAGTGCACGCCACTCGAACCTAGATCCTTGAATGTATAGTGGAGAGGAGGATTTAAACATCAAAACACTAAAACATTAACAAATCTAATTTTCCTCTAAACATTTTGGTGAACCTATGTTTTTGGACTTAAATTGCAACTTGATGAGTGTGTGTCTTCAGATTTGAATTGATTTCATTCATTCATATAGTCATTCATTTTATTGCATTGAGAAAAATTCAAAAAAATTGAAAAATTGGAAAAATTCAAAAAAAAATTGCATTGTTTGGCTTACTAAATTGCATCATTCTTCCTAAATTTTCCTAATTCATGATTTTTGCATCAGATCTGATATAAAATACAGAAAAATACAAAAATTAAAAAATTTGCATTGCATTTTCATCATAAATTTGCTAGGCTTTTGTAGAAATTTTGACAATTTTCATATAACCTAGTAATTCCAAAATCTAGGGTTTGTAGGCAAAATCTTTTCTCCAATTTTTCTACTAATTTTAGAGGCTCATTCAAATTAACATTTGTCTGTAGTCTTGCATTTTAGTGTAAATTTGCATTTAGATTTAAAATATTTGCATTTTTGCATTAAAAATTTCAATAAAAAACTAGCAATTTTGATGCATTTTATTTAAATTTGCATTGGCATTTTGCATATTAGGGCTTGAAAATAATTTTTACATCTGAGAGTATTTAATGTTAATCATAAATCAGACTTCAAAACATTCACATAGAATTTTGTCCAAAGATCTCAAACCTAGGGCTTCGAAAACAATGATTTTCACTAATATTGGCCTTATTGACTCTATAAACTTGCACCATAGGTGTGTTGTGAAGGATATTTTCACACTAATTTTCTTTTATCAAGGTAATAATTTTCTTCCCCTCATAAAAAGTTTCACAACACTCTTTTATCGGGCTCTTGTAGTGAAAACCTTGCAAAAAACTACACATTTTGGCTATTTTTGCCCTAGGGTTTGACCTAGTTTGCACTCCAAGCGTGTTGTGATCAATTTTATGGATTGAGGTGAGTGATATAATTGATGTTACTTGCTACACATCCTAAAATTCATTACAACACCTCTTTTTCTAGGTCTTGGAATTCAAAAACCGTGAAAAATAGCCTATTTTTGCTATATTTTCACTAGGGTTTTACCTTAAGTGGCATTAAAAGTGTGTTTTGTTGGGTATTTTTGCATCAAGTGGCTATTATTACTGATATTATTTTCTTTCCATCATCACTTTCCTCACAACACCCTTTTTTATGCCCTTTTGCATTGAGTTTTAGTGAAAAAAGTGCCTATTTTGACATGTTTTCACTATATTTTGACTTGGCATTAACTTAAAATCACATCAAGAGTGTGTTGAGAAGGATAATTTTGATTTTTTAGACTGATATCAGACATATAACTTTCTTCCCTTGACTGAAATCCTTACAACACCCTTTGGTTCATTCATTTGCATTGAAAAAGTATCAAAAAATCAAGCATTCTAGGATATTTTTTTTTTGCTCTTATCTTTTGCACCAATTTTGAAAAGCTTTAAAAAATATGATTTGGCATTGGTTTCAGCATAAAAACATGGCCTCTAATCACAACAGCAACAATAGGTTCCCTCCTAGACCTTACATGAAAAGAAAAGCACTTGAACCTGAAATTGTCTTTACACCTCATGATAGAGCAATTGGAGACAAGGAAGGACCTCTTTACATCACTGTGAAACTAATGGGAAACCCTGTGGATGGAACTCTCATTGATCCTAATTGTATGACTAATGTTTCCACTAAGGAGTTCCTCTTTTCACATCAATTAATGCAAGGTTCTTATGACCTCTCGAACATGATGATTAAGACACATAAGGGAACCTTTATCAAGCCTTTGGGTAAGATATCATTGTTAGTAACATTATCTGGAAAACACATCGAACAATGGTTTGAGGTTGTCCCTATTTCTAACCTCTTTTGCATTAAATTGGGACATCCTTGGCTAAAAGAAGTGAAAGCTATCCCTTCAACAATACACCATTGTCTGAAATTCCCTCTGGATGGCCGTATAATCACTATCCCTCGCAACAAGTATAAACCTTTGGTTTAGAAAACACATTACAAGTTAAATTACTTTTGGGATAAAACTAAAGTACCTAGTCCTCCTACACAAGAAATGACAAAATATAAACAACCTGCATGTGAAGAGAACTTTAGACCGAAAGGACAAGGTCCCTATGCTGAGGTTCCTCCTCTGAAATCCTTATAGGGATCAGGAGGTTGTTGTCAACAACAAAGTGTTCCACCGTGACAAATGAGGTTTGATCCTAGAGCTTCATCTTCTCATTTTCACAAGCCTATGAAAGAGGATAGCCCTATCTTACAAGAGATACGTGGTAAAAGAGAATGAAATAGAAAAGAAAGAGAAAGAAGAAAAAGAAGAAAAAGAAGAAAAAGAAGAAAAAGAAGACAAGCTTATGCTATAAAGCTTGCCTCTCAACAAGAAAACATTGATCCCAACATTCAACCAAACAACAATGATACTAATGATGAACAACATGATGAGCAAGATATGAATTTGGCTATGGTACCGTATGTCGCACTATCCTCCAACATTAGGGAGTGGGAATATGACGATGATGATTTGCTTATAGACAACTTCTAGCCCGACAGGGGCCCTATAGGTAAGTATCTCTAACCCTTTATCTCTCTCATGATGTGCTTCCCCCGTGATGTGTTATATGTTGTTTAGGCCTCTTGGGATGACCTCAGATTCTCTCATAAGGTCTGGGATACCAGGAGACTGTGTCTGTTGTGACTTTCTTCTATTTGTATCATCATTCTTCTAAATTACTCTCTGATTTCATTGTTGAGTGTTGTCTCTTACGGACATAGCATCATGGTTGGTGACCTAGGGGCACCCTCCTATGTGACTATCCCTAAGACACTTGTTTCTCCTCTCTTATTTATTATTTCTCTTCCTCTAGTGTTTCCATCTAGCGGGCAGATGATGAAAAACATTTATACTGATGCCGACCTAGTGTCCCTTTCGAGAGCAATAAAAAAATGGACTTAGTTCCTAATATGACGACGGGGTTGTATATCTTATCTAACGCTTGGCTAGTGGAAGCACTCATGCTTTTGGTGTAGTGAATTTGATGATGTTTCTATCACATTTACAAACCTTAACAATATTGTTTCTCTATGCACCTGTGTTTGTCTTTGAATCTGGCCTTAGTGGTACTCAATTCAGAGAGCTTCATGATATAGCCCCACGGTTATCCTTGAACTCCAAATTCATAGTATAACCTTGGCTCTTTGTGTGGTTAATCATATGCATTGTTTATCATGATTATGTAGACACTAACATGTTTCTTGCAGGGATGTGTTTGTGGGAACATTTGGCGATTGTGAAGTACATGTCACCTCTGGGGGGCATGGGCTTTGCGAAAGTCTATGTTCCCTTGTGTGTTTTCTTCCTACCTTAATGTGCTTGATATCGATGCATGATATCAACCACCTTAAGGTGGGGGCATATAAGCTAAGCTTTCTATTGTAGATGTTAGCAATGTGCTTGTCCTCAGGTGTAGACTAGTGCAATGAGTACTTCCTGCATCTTGAGTTTGTTTGCAATCAATCAATCTATCTTGAAATCTATTGCGTATACCTCCTTTTCACCATAAGGCATCTCCATGATGTGGGTGGGGTTGTATACTTATACCTCCTTTTCACTATAAGGCCTCTCTATGACATGGGTGGGATGGTATGCCATGCTTCCTTTTCACTGTAAGTCGTCTCTGTGATGCGGACAGGGTTGCATTTTCAAAAGTCCTTTGTGGAGACGATGAGTGATTCTGTGACTAACTCATCCCTTAAGTGTGTCTTCAGTGATTGTTGTGGCAAAGTGCAATCATCGGTGTGTGCCTGTAATGTGCCTGAGATGGTGATGAGCCTAGAAATAGGGAACACACCATCGCTTGTCTGTCGTGTTTCCTCCATGTCTTCAAGTGTTTGTGTTTTGGTGTGCTTATTTTGTTTGGTGTATCTGTTGCCCCATATGTAGTATGCATTTTGGGAGGTTTTACATGTCTTGCATGTGTGTTGCCCCATATATACAAAGACCTGCGCGATGAGTGCATCCTATATTATGGGAGGTTTGTTTACTTTCCAGTACTTGCATTTACATTTCATATATATGAGAAAAAGAAAAGAAAATAAATCATGCTTATCTTCCATGCATTAATGTGTCTTCTATGCATTGACTGTCTTCTCCGTGTTCTACGTGACTATAACTATCTTCTCTGTGTTTTGAGTGGCTATTACTGTTTTCTATGTGATTGGCGTGTCTTCTCCATGCTTGGCATGTTTGTTGTGTTTGTGACCTTACTTTAATGCATGTATTGGCTTCACATTTATACATACATTAAAGTGGGGGCTAAATGTAACATCGAAAAATGTCCCCTTGGGGGCTTTTCCCTCATAAGGTTTAGCTCCCGGGTCTTTTGCATGCATTTAGGACATCTTAGTTCATATTTTGGCATCCTGATGGAATGAGGCCTAGGTTTCATGGCAAAGTGGACCTCAGAGGACCCCTTGACCTTAACCCTGCCCAAAATAGGGGGGAGGACTTGGCGCCCGCGCCCTAGTCCTGCCCTATTTTGGGCCAGGCCCAAAATTTAAGTGTCAGTTTATGACCATTATTTGGTCCTTTTGCCGACACGGTAAGTTTTGATTTTTGAAATCTTGGCGGGAGTGCTGGTAGTTGCATATAAAAGCATGTTTAGGCATTCATTTGTAAACTAGATTTCAATTAGATGGCAATGGTGATGTTCAAGTGTTCTCAAGGTGATTCAAGGCTTTCGTTGTATTGCAAGAGCAGACTTGTGTGTTTTGTGTGTTGATATTTGTAGATTTGGGAATCAATTTCCTCATGGAATGAAGACCATCTTCCTCCCATGAGAGCTTCACTACAAGGTGACATTATATTGTGTTTTCATCATTGATTCCTTTGGTTTTTGCCTCTGCCTCACAAGGGAACGCACTCTTTATCTGACAACGGTGTTCGAAGACTTAAGTGTCCTTTGAGGCTTGACTGAGGCAAGCCTCTAAACACCACAACCCCCAAACCAAATCTTGTGATTGCAGGTTACAGGTGTCGTATTTGGGAAAAGTGAAGTTGTAGAAAGGATTGGCAGGCATCAAGGATTCAGGATATGAAGAGAAGCAGGACACTAGAGCATTTCTAGGACTTGGGCACTCATTCTAGTGTCCTCTGTAGACAAATTTATGGAAATAGAAGTTACAGGGCTGATCAGTGTCGGAAGGAGGTCTAGATCCCGTGAAGAAACTGGTACCTTGGACTAGGGCGCCTGCTCTAGTGTCCCTAACTATTCTGCTTTGGAGCCCCAAAAATAGGTACTCTATGATTTGGTATTTTACTCCTGTCTGCAAGAGCTTTTTCTATTATTCATCAATTTGTTGCTGTATTTGCATAATTAGGGTTTTAATGGTCAATTGAGCATAGGAGAAGGAAAATTGATAATTAAATTCCCTAATCCAAGTTTCCCTACATCTCACAAGCGATCTAGGGTATGATAGTGCTCACCACTCGACCCTAGATCCTTGAATGTATAGTGGAGAGGAGGATTTAAACATCAAAACACTTAAACATTAACAAATCCAATTTTCCTTTAAACAGTAGGTAACATATTCTCTTCTTTTTTTCCCTCGACCTCTTCCTCTACCACTTACTCCTCCAAACTCATTGTGGTAGGGCCTATTGTTGTTGTAATCATTCCCATAACTGCTATAAGGTTTTTTTTCTAGGAATTATGGTGCAACATTTTTAACTGAGTTAATATTACATTAGTTTCTCCATTTGGGATGTCTATAAATGCTCCTTTTACCAATCCTTTATCTCTAGCCACACCCTTATGATAGGGTTTGTTGTAGTGCCCCTCAACTTGTCGTCTATCAGATTGATGTTGCTTAGTAGTATTAGACTTTATGACAGTATCTTAGACCGTAGATGATGGATCTCTTGTTATCTTGTTAATTCATTATGGACCTAATCATTATGATAACAGTTGTTGATGTTGGATTCTATTATTTTATGCTTTAGAACTTGATAAATGAATTAGATGTTACAGATGTTTTAATGTTATTCACTATATGGGATTGTGAGATAGTTGATCATTTTATGTTGTTGACTAGTAATTAGATACCTTGTTCAACATAGTTAATTGTTTATTCATAAACATGAATGGAACAGTGTCATATTACTCGCTCTCGAGTACCCTACCCTACTGCGATTTCCATTCACTATAGGACTGCATGCGGATATATATATATATATATATATATATATATATATTGTTATGTTTAACCGTGCGTTGTTGCATGATGCAGGTACTAGGCACCGACTCCACCTGATGTACCAGGTCTGAGCGTGCCTTCGTGAATGGATTAGTTGTTTGGAGTTAACGTGAGGTCCCTAGTCAGTGTTGTCTAGTCGTCAGTTTACCCTTGTGGTTATTATTGTTGTCATTCGATCATGACTTGCTGTCAGGTAATATTGCACCTTGAAGTCTAATTAGGTCCAAAGGTGTCTAAGTGTGTAAGGTAGTGTTGTGCTTTAATTGGAATCATTATATGAAAAATATAAATGTTGATAATTGAATATACTTGTAAATAAATTACTAATTTAGGGGAAATAAAATCATTAAATAAAGTTGTAAGAAATTTTGTATTGTTCAATATAATATTATTTATAATAAATATTTAAATAAATAAAATAGTTGTAGTCATGTTGTAAATTGTGATTTACAACTTAATTAATAAAATAAATTAAAATATAGTTATAAAATTATTGATTGACGTAATATTACAATTTTATTAATAACATTATGGTTGGTCGGTTATAAAATTAAATTTTGTCAGAACTGTGTATTAATATTTAAAAAAAGAAACCTCTTGGGATCATTAAATTAAATAAAAATATATCTTGAGGAGGGAGATGCACGGGACCGCATGCCGAGTTCCTTGGAAGATGGAAGGGACTGTGTTATAAAAGGAAAGTTTGTAGAGGCAAGGAGGGGGGGATCTGGCAGGAAGAAGAAGGATCGAGTTTTCTGCAACTGAGGAATTGAATTCTGCATTGAATCTAGGCTTCAGATACAGGTTCTATTGTCTTCCATATTCTGTTTGCATTTTTATGAAATGATGGAAATCTGTCTCTCTTTACTCCTCCAATTTGCATTTTGCTTGATAGTCTAGAGCCTCTTTGATAATTCATCCTATACCTATCCTGCAACCATTTCATTTCAAACAAATTTCTATTAGAGATATAATTAATCTACCAACCCATCTTTGCATAAATGATTGAGAAGAAAATATGAGTCTTATTTTATTGTTTAGGGATCCAAATTGGTAAAGAGGAAGGAACGGCCTCTGAAATTTTTACATGATCTGTATCAGATTTTTAAAATCATTCGTGCATTTCTTTGTTTCCTATTCCCTATACCTTTGAGGCGTCTACATACAGTTAACACGGTTACCTTGCCTATTTATGCACCATCAGCTATGATGGGTGAGAATACTCGCACCAAGGCTCTTATCTTTGGCGTGGTCTAGTTGTATACCTGCCAGCGTCATTTGCTTGATCAGTTTCAGAGCACCTTCAATAGGTTCTTTTGTGCATATCCTGCAATCATTGCCTTCTAGGCGGCTTCAACATCCAAGCCAATGTCTCCAATGGCTGTGAAGAGATCTCCCTTACCTACAGATGTGATCTGCCTCCTACGTGAAAACGCATACCATTTTAGGGTTTTAGATCCAACTTCACCTAGGGATCTTTTTATTACTCTTTCATTTGGTTGTCTCCAGATCTTTTAGCCTCACGTCTTGGCCGCCTATGCAGGTATGTATGGGAGAAGAACATAAGTTCTGTAGTAGTTTTGTTTCCTTATAAAAGGCACCGTGATACGCACATATCCAACCCCCGCAGATTTTAATGTGCATCTTAGTGATAACGTTTAGGGTGTCCTCATGATCGCCCAGCTCGGGCAAGAAAGTCGACCATGCACATATTAAAATCAACTGTAGGTGTATTACAACTTCTGTTTTGCTTTTGATCGCTCCCTAATTTCCATAGGCTGTGCTTTACTTTTGTTGGTTCCTGTAATCGTTCCATTTCTTTTCGTTTGGCTGGGTGCACTTCTGAAAGAGTTCGCTGCCCTTGGTAACTGATTCTTTCCGCATTTATTTTGTAAACATTCCAATGCTTTTAGATCGTTGTTTCTTTTCAGCTAGATGCACCTTGTAATTTAAGTTCAACTTCTTTCAAAAGCCCCGGAAAAAAAACAACGATCTTGGTATATCAATTGGAAATTCACTACATTCTGTATTTACTTTGCTTAAGCAGTTCTCTATAGGATGTCATGGACAACCCTAGTACACACTTATCCCACCACCATAGATTTAACTGTTGTCTTAATGATTTGAAAGGTATATGATTCGTAGACAAGTTTTCCTTGTGTTGATTGACTAAACTCCATCGTAAGTTGAAGTATTGACAATGCTATTGGTAAACACATGACCAACTTAATTTCGGCGTGTAGCGGAGAATGCACTCTACTTAAATATCATCCATTTCAATGGTCAATCAGTCAATAGCAATTTTACACCTCATTCACAACAAAAAATGCATGATATTTAGAAATAAGGAGAAGAATGAGTCAAATTATGAAGACGACTGCCATTAATCTCTGTATAGCAAACAGAGAGTCAACAAATCCTTGCAGTTAAGTTTTCTGTGTTGTAGAGACTTTATATTCCATTAATCTCGCCGTGTAAAAGAGAATGAGTTAACGTATGAGAAAGACTGCCATTAAACTTGGTAGAACAAACAAGTCTTTAGCATGTAGCACAGTGTATTCTTCTGCAATTATTGTTCTTCCTCAGCCCATTAAATATGCACAGCAGCAGGAAATATTACCTAGCCAGAGTTTAGAAAACATAGATAGTTTATTCAACAATCCTTTTGTCTTTGTCTTCGGTGAGATATTTCACTTCCAATTGTGACGCCTCATATAAGGTGATTTGTTAGTTAAATAAACCTTTCTACACTGCTACTGAAAATTATTACATTTTATACAAAATCTGGATTGCAGTGGTAAATGTAATAAGGAAATTAACAATACAGATATTTACTCATTCTGAGATGGAAGATATTTGCTATCCAATGACTCATAATATTCACTATTATTGTTTTGTCATTATAATTATTAGTATTTTATTATTATTATTATTAATATTATTATTATCGGCTCAACAAAAAATATATATATATATAAATATTTATATATATAGAAATTATAGTTAAATGTTCAACTAATTAATAAAACATTATTATTGCAATTCTATAGTCGGGTTGGTTAAATTATACGACAGGTTAATTAGATTGAATATTTATACCTTGTGTTAGAGTAACGTTTAAGGTTAATTATGAATTCCTTATTATAGTAAGTTGTGTGATTCTTTTGGAATGAATCATTGAAATTCATTTAGTTAAACCTAGGGAGTTATCCATAGTTGAAAGGAATAAAATGATGAGATTTTAGATGATCTAGGTTGCAATGTATTAATTTAATTGTTGCATTTAATTTAAATTAATTGGTTTGGAAAAGAAATAATGTAATCTAGTGTTCAATTTATTACGGAAGTTGTTTACACTAAACCGAGAAGGAATTGTAGTGTTTAATCTCTTGAATCTGAATTGAACTAATTGAGTTGTTGTAAAGAGTCAAATTGAGGGTGGTTAAACTCGAATTCCAGAGGCTAAGTTGTCGTAGTTGAGTACTTGCAACATGTGTATAGTTGTTTTTGTATTTACGATGTAATAACGATTATGTGGATCAAACATAGAATGAAGTATAATGAGGTATTGTCAAAGTTGATTATGTGTTTTGTAAAGTAATAATCTCTGGATAAGATATTTATCTAGTTGTGACTATCTAGTACCCATTTCGTCGTAATTATCGTATGGAGAGACCAGGAATCTGTAAAAGAGTAAAGTGTTGTAATATTATAGGCAATGGATAACAACTAGTGTTATGATTCTGTTTGTAATGCAAGAGGGTTTGTGCCTTGCAGTGATCATGTATGTGTAATGTTATAATGCATTGTGTGATGGTTAGGGTTTACTAGGTGTTAGGAAGGAGAGTGGCTTTCAACGTGGGGCCGGCGCCCAAAGTGGCAGTCAGGATAACTCGTTGGAAGTAGATTAATCAAGTGATAACCTAAAATGAACTAGGGGGTTAAGGGTAGATTTCACATTAAACAAGATTAATGGATTCCTCTCCCATGGCCTGTAGTGCTTATTTAGACTAAGGATGGGTAGAGAAGGCCTGGTTGGCATGATTGACTTCTTTGTCCTCATGAAAGGAAGGTCGATTCCGCATGTGTCACCCTATGGGGCCGGCGCCTAGTGAGAGGTTGTTAGGATAACCCATGCTAGGACCGTACGATGACACTCTTCCTACTACAACCTAGCATTCCTTATTTGGTCTCTCCACTTATGTTCTGTGTCGCCTCTGGAAGTTAAGTTGTGTTGTGTTGTTTTTGCCATGTGTTGTATTGGCGTTTGGTCGTCCTTTGTTCATGTTAGTCTTTGTCTACCTGACTGTCATTGTTTGGGACCTTATGTTAACTCCTAGCTCGGGGGGTGGACCTTATGGTTCCACATGGTCAGGTGGAAGAGCTTCCTTATCCATTGGTTATTCTTTGTCAAAGTTCATATACAGACAATTGTACTTGTACCAGTGATGATGTTGATGTATGTGTATAACCTTGTACCAGATTTGTGTATCAGATCATTCATAATGTATGTAATTCTGATGTAGTCTGAAAATGACAATGTAATGATGTCATGATGTACTTATGTGTAATGAAAGCATTTCAGTTATGTATTTAACCATGTAGATTACGTTATTTGACGATATGCAATAAATATGAATAAGTTATTTATTTGTGCATTGGATTTAGATCAGTTACTGATGTATGTTAAATTATGTTAGTTGGTTTGTAAAGTAATGCAACCTTGAATTCTTAGAGAATATGTCGTAACTAGATATGTTAACATTACTTGTTATCTTAATCATTTTAAAAAAAAAAAATTTCCTGTTTCAAATAGCATAAATGTGAATTTCTCTAAGGTGTTCAAGGCGGGGCGTTACATTTGTTATCTTCATATTTATCGTTATACCTAGACTCATGTTCTTTTTCTCTCAATCAGAATAGTAGGGATGGGTAATCATCAGTGTCATGGTCATCCCATTCATTGCAAAGACCATAAAATAAATTTTTAACCTCCTTGGAGATTCCACAAGGTCCACTTTTATTGCTACGGCTCTTCTTTTTCCTTCTTGGACTCAGCATTCATTCCTCACACCCTCATTGAAACAATAGAACACCAAATTTTCTTTCTTCAACTAGATATTATGTCTTGGTTGTTCTCTCCTTTTACTAAAATTTCTTGCTTAATTTTCAACTACTCTAGCTCTCATTTTAACTTTTCTATTTATTATTTTATTTGTTTTCCTTTCTCCATGGATAGGCTTAAATTCTAATTCCAATTCTACTGCTTGTGCATAATTCTAAAAAAAACTTCCATCTAATGAGGCTTTGATTGTAGGTAATAGTCCAGACACAAAGCATTCCACTTGCTACTTCTTGGATAATAGTTCTTCCAATTTCCTAACAACTTCTTTGAACCAATAATCAAATTATCTTATTTATTCTCCTTTCTTCTATAAAATTTTCCTCATCTTACTTATGCTTTTAGAAGGAATTTTAGGGGACAAAAATTATTTATGAATCCTTTCTAAGTTATATCATCCCATTCTTTGTCAAGTTTAGGACATGCCTTTATGTACCATTTAAGGGCATAATCTCTTAGGGTTCCCACAATGATAAAGTTTAGTTTGGTTGTCTATGACTCCATTCCTTTTCCACGTAGATTTTAAGATAAAGATATGTTTAGAGGCTTCTTTTGTATCTTTCCCAAGAATAGCTAGTTTTATGTGATTCTGATTGATTATTTTTTTGATGGGTGTTGAAAAGGGCAAGACAACTGAGAGTGGGGGTGAATAAGTTGTAACCAATACTTCAAAACCATTAACACATCATCCGCTTAATCACTGTTATTATATTTTAACCATGAAAGCATGGAATCAAAAACTTAAACACATTCACACATTCAACACATGAGACACCAGATTTTTACGTGGAAAACCCAATAAGGGAAAAACCATAGTGAGTGTTAACTCACAATATAATATGTAATAACAATACCAAAAATTAGAAGCTCACTGCCCAGATTGCTCACTACCAATGGGGTGGCTCACTGCTAAAGTTGGTGAACTGAGATAGTAGTATCTACACTATGCCAAGGTTCAGTTCCATTGAAGCACAATAATTCTCCTCTGCTTTGCTTTGCTTTTTTACTTCACACTTATATTCACATCTTCACACTTGGATACTTTTTCACAACTTCATTACAAGTATTTATACAATTCATCAACCTTAGAATGATCATCAAGGTCGGCATTACAATCATCAACCATTGGAACAATCTATAAGGTCGGCAAACACACATACATTAGAATAGGTTTGGACCTAAATAGATTTATGAAGAAGAATGAATGCGGATCAAACCATGCCTTAGCTAGGACTCAAATGCAATCTTCCACGCAAAAACATGTTATTGCAAATTCCAAAACATAATCGCAAGTAGTGAAAACAACCAAGTCGGCTAAAATTGGTGTTAACACTAAGACCTTTAAGAACACGCTTCATGTACGATCCAGATTACACTTTATGGACCAATCAAAAGGTAGGAACATGATCTAGAGATGTCCACAAGCACGTTACAATCACCAAGAACATCCGCACAACCTCTAAACACTTTATCCATAAGATTCTTCAAACTAGAGCACTTGAACATTATTGTCGGCCACTGTGATAAAAGAAAGATCACTTGCAAAGCAACAAATCATGAACCATTTGAACTAAAGGTACATATTATCACTACAAACTTAATTCTAGAACCACAGACTATAAAACTTAAATGCGGAGAAATGCAGAGTAGAAGACATTCTCCCTGTCACCACTAAATGCACAACAAAACAATTTTTACTTTGGTGAATAGAACTTGCTCAAATCTTCACACTGGAGGCTCAAACTTGAAACATAGCAACTAAAGACATCCTTTAACATAACTTCCAAACCGCAGACAAAGATATTCAATCTACAAGATATGCGGAGCAAAACATTGCATTGATCTTTTGCAATCCAAGATACTCTGCAACACACTGTTTCCACTAGTAGAGCAATTTTTCTCAAAAGCACTTGGAACCTCAATATCAGGAACACTTTCTCATTATCTTCAACACTTATATAAGCCAATATAAAGCAACTAACTCAACACAATTAAGCATCAAAACAGGAGCACAATTGACACCAATGACAACATAGATATGTTGACATCAATGACAACATTGGTAAGCACATACTTGCAATAGATGGGTTCCTCTAATTTATTATTGTTTATTGAGGTTTTTCCTTCACTCAACTTCATACCTTTGTTATCTATTCTTAGATTCTTATGTTCCTTGTCCTTAATATCCTTGTATTTCCTATAAAACTTTTTAATTTTCCTCTGACTTACTAGTTTAATTTCTCTACTCTTATCTCTTATCAATTCTATCTCAAAAAAATCTCTTCCCAATATCTCCTCATGTTCAACCACAAACTCTTTTATTTTCTCTTCTTCTTTAGTTTGAAATAACTCACTATATATATCCTCACTAGGAACTCTTTTTGTCTTAAATGGAATGGGGGATAACTCTTGGTCAAGGGGGTTCACCTCTTCATGATGCCTTCTCAAATTAGGAGATAATTTTCATTGGTTAGGGACATTTGATTAATTGATATAGGGTTTTACCATCCTCCCTCAATTGTCTCAATTATATTGATGCCTAATTTATTAAAATGTCTTTCAACTCTTATTTCTTTTCATTCTTTTCTCCTCTCAATTCCCAATCTTCTATCATCTTTTCTTTCTATAATCCCATACTTTTCTTACCACCTTGTCTAAATATTTCACACTGAAATCTAGAGATTTTAGTTTTGTAAAAGGGGTTAAAAAACCCTCAAATCCATCATTAATTGTGACTCTTATATTTGACAATTCAAATTCAAAATGTAGTGTATGAGTTAAAACTATAAATGATGGAGCACCCCTACTTTCATGCCCTAGCTGAGAACTACAACTCCCAATCCTTCCTTTCAATGACTCTCTAAACACAACATATTCCTCAATCTATTGTTCCAATCCGGATAGGTATTTAGTTGCTTTATTGAGATGGTCATTTAGTTTCTTAGATGTATCTTAAAATTAAGCAACTTAATTATTATTTGTCACTCTATTTGTGGAATATCATCATAAATTATATACTCACAAAATCCTCATCATTCTCAATATCCCTCCTAGCATGCTCCACATTGACTTCCCTTGCCTTTTCCATTCTTTAGCAATATCTCTCTTGCCTTCCCTAGATTTTTTCAACCTCTTTTCTTTCATGTTCATCTCCATAGCCATCTTAATCTCTTCTAGAATATTTCTCAAATTTTTACTATATCCTTTTTTCATAGGTGTTTTTTATCTAGAATTTCATTAATCCTTTTATTCATCCTAATATGTACTTTGTTTATTGAAGTTTAATACAAAATTGAGCCTCTCTTTTATGGGGAATTTTTTTTTGAAAGGTTTTCTCCACTTACATTTGATATTGTGTGTTTCATTATCATGGTTTGATGATTTTTATTTGTTGATTTAAGATTCCACATTATGTCTTAATTGATAATCCAATGTCGTATTATTAAAAACCAGATTTACATACTCTTTGGAGAATTAACATTTGTAGTAATTCACCTTGGTTGCACAATAGATTTGTGTGATCTCGTGTGAAGGTATGCACATGATTGTGTTGTAACAAAGTTTAGTGATTATACATTGGTTCAATATCTGGAGGCTAGGTTCTTTTCCCAAAAATGTTTTCCTATGGTAAAGCACTATCTAATCTATTGTGTGTGTGTGTTCATATTATTTTTGGGTTTAAAAACTATATAATTTATTTATTGCACTTCTCTCCTCATATGTTAATAGTGGAAAGTTTTATATGGCTTTCCTTTCAATATGTCTATGCTTGCACCACACAAGGATAAGTACTTTTATTTTTATAATTTCATAAAAGGACATTCTATATATAGATGCATTACATTAGAATAGAAAATTTAAGATTTCATAGATAAAGAGGAGATAAACATTAATCATACTCATGAGCCTGCAAATCAACCTGATGAGGTTAATTATATGAAAACAAATGATGTACATCAATAGATTGGTCTTGTCCACCATAACACACCCCAAATTGAGGTTACACATGAAATAAAATTAAAAAAAAATCTATTGTGCAACCCAATACTAATTTGCTTGAAAATAACTATCAATAGGAGACACATGAAATAGAAAAAACATGTAAAGAAGAAGAATCAATAATTATTAGATTTTATGATCAACAAAATAAACCTAGGACCAAATGTCTATGAATTAGTCACAATACTAGAAAGAAGAATAATGCTATTCTATTAATTATTCAGAAACAATACAAAGAATAGTGTACAAATGTATAAGCCTCTTAGATGAGTGAGTCAGGATGACACATGTCCAAGAGGTCATGAGTTAACTCACAATTAGGAGATAAGTTAACTTAGTCAACTAAGATAGAGGTGGGCCTTAATTAGATAAAGGTGGAACCTAATTACCATTAATTAGGAATTCATGAGGTAATGATGCTCTTGATTAGCTCAAATAAAGGGTGACACGTCTTTGTTAGCTACCTACGTGAGGGAAAATAAAATATCATAGTTTCCTAAGTATACTTAATAAGTAGGTGTGATATTACACTTAATACATAGAGTATCCTAGGTGAAGTATACTATTACACTAACACCTTCTTAAGTGTAACTTGGAGATAAATAGAAATGGGTCTTGACAATGAGGCCATGTTAGATACCCATGTACAAGATAGAGACCCCCCAAAACAATGAGAGTGAAACCCCCCAAAGAAAGAGATATAATTCCCCACAAGAGAGATTATATATATAGAGAGAAATCTAGGTAGGTCCCCCAATATGTAACCTCTTCCATTGGAAATGAATGGATGATATTGAATGTTGATGAAGATCCACTATCATTGAACAACATTTTTTCCCTTCAGAAGAGATAAGACCTTGGGAGCATGTAGAAAGTCTTCCCAATCCATAAATAAATATGAGGGAACAAAAATTAAGATTATAAAATAATTGGAAACTATTCATCGATCCTTGTGTTAGTGTTGAGTGGTGTAAATATTTCATCAAGAGTCCTAAGCAAAATGTAGAAAGTGACATCTCGAAGGCATGTGGAAGATGAGATGCAATGGGTGCCAAAGAAGATGATGATGTAGTTGTTAGAGCACTATAATGAAAGAAGAAAACCAAGTCCTCAATAGTGTCCTCCAAATCTAAAAGGTGAGACTCAACAAACATATATGATATATTTTTCAAGTAAGTACTTAGTGTGATAGATCTAGTAGCTATATATGATCCTATTGAGAAGAACCATTGTATGCCTTTAAAGAGGTAACACTAAAGTTTATAGAATTAGTAGGATATTATGTAATCTTAGTGCATGTCTTTATAACTTGATAGTTTATATTACACTACTATTCATCCCATGATCTACTCACATCTATTGTGTGAGTATGAACACCTATAAACAAGGCATCAAGAGGAGGATTAGTAGTTTTTCATTATCATCCACATGTGTAAGGTTTTCCAAGGGAACATTACTACCAAATGGAGGTCCTATCTATACAACTACTTGATTCATGTCATAAGAGTGAAAGGGATTTCAATGTGCTCTATGTGATGTAAAATTTCCTCATAAGAATCAAGACATACTACTCTATAGACCATGTCATTATTGTTTGACCATGCATATTTCTATTCAAGACCACTTGGATAAAAATGAGTCCAAGGAGATAGGGTAATAGATCTTTCTCGAGGCAATGATTCTTGATCCCTTCTTTATAGATGAATATTTCTCATGACCCAACATGACAACATAAGAGCAAACATAAATACTAGAAAACATGATTAAACCCCCCCATAATTTGAAACTTTATGTTGTTTTATTGATTACAAGAACCCCATTAATGATTTACATAAACCCCAAAAGATAAGTACAATAGTGGCACTATATATAATTATAGTGCTTTATAGTACCTAGTTATAGTTTGACAAGTTTTTATTGTTTAAAAAATTTCAAAATGCTAAAATTATAGTCTTGGTATAGAATGAGAACAACTAGATGACACCAATACAAGGCACACAAAAATACCACACTTTCAAAAAATTCACACTCAAAAAGGAGTTTGTATGTATAAGTTAGGGCTCTCAAAGTTCTCAAAATGAGGATTGGATAACAACATTTATGATAAACTACAATTTTTTACAAAGTAGTGTAATAAATGTAGAAAATAAGGTTACCGCTACATATCCATCATCACCGATCCATTCGTTAATTTTTAACAACTTTGTCTAGAAGGCCCAAAAACCCTAGGATCACCTATCAATTTGTCAAATTTTGACAACTTTGACTAGAGGCCATTGAAAAAAATTCCTTCTCATACTATTTGAATAGGATATTTTGAGGAATATTCTCTATGGAATTCTATCTACATAGACATTAGTGGTTGTACAAGAGGTAGATTTAAATCTACAATTTTTTATTATATTTTATTCAATTAAGGAAAAGATCTTTGGGAAATGTACTAGCCTGTACCCTATGCAAACCCATCATCGATAGGTAAGGCCTAGTACAATGGTCTCCATGTCATCCACGTACTAATAGAGTAAAACCCTAACAAATAGACCTACTACTAACAACAACTTCAAAGCCTACTACCACTGATGGTCCTAAATGGTGAAACTCTACAGCATCATCACTAGTGGTGGCCAAAAGTGTAGTGCCCCTCATTTTGCTTTCCATCAGACTGATAGCTATTCTACTAGGACTAGACATTATGACATGTTGATGGTAGACTCACTGTTATGATGATACCTAGTTGATGATAGACCTACTGCTATGATGACATTTGATGATGCTTTAATTACTGGTGTTTATGTTATGTTATGATTGGTTTATGGACATATTAGATGTGGTGGATTAATTTAATTATGTGCCTTATGTGTTATCTGATCATGGTTGTGATGCTATTACAGGTGATTGCTCATTATATGACTGATTATTCTATTTTGATTATTCAGTAACTGATTTTGATGCGCAATGTAGTTATTTGTTTGATGTGTTTTCTGTGAAAGGAATAGTGTCACATTACTCATGCATGAGTACCCTGCTACACTGCTATTTCCTTTCACGTTGTGTTTGACTAAATGATTATATATAAACATGTTTGACCATGTTGTTTGCTACAGGTTATAGGTATCAGGCATCGACTCCACCTAAATTAACAGGTCTGAGCATGCCTTAAACCAATGGAAATTGTTGATCCAGAGTTAACATAAGGTCCCTAGTTAGTCATCATCTTTGAAGAGGATGAGTAGATGGTTTTGGCACCCAGTTAATGTTGTCAGTTGGTGTAAATGGTTAGTCTATTTTGGTCTTGCTTTGCGATCTTGTATGTCGGCATTTGGATATAGCTAGTTAGAATTATTAAGTTAGAAGGCGCTTTTGATAAATAAATATAAATGCCTTTATGAAAATTATAGTTTAATGTAAATTGAAGTGTATATGGGAAAATATACAATAAGGTAATCTAAAGTTAATAAATAATAATAATAATACTAATAAAATAAATAAAATAATATAAAAAAATTATACTATAACGTTGTAAATTAAATCACAATTTGTAATGTTATAAATTTAATAAATAAAATAAAATTATATTAAATGGTTGTAAATTACATTATACTTGTAAAGTTATAAATTTAATAAAATAACAAATTGTGAAAAAGAAAAGAGAAAACGGTTGTCATAGAGTGGGCATTGGATCATGTGTCGAGTCTCTTAAAAAAATGGAAGAAGGTTCTAGAAGGAATGGGGAGGATTAATTGGGGAGCTGGAAAAATTTGAGGGGGGGTTTTTTTGGGAGAGAGGTTGGAGCTGCAGGTTTGGAGCTAGAAGCAACATCAACCCCATAGCCAGCGAAGCGATTGGAGTCCAGGTTCCATTATTTCTTTAAATTTTTTTTATCTCTGCTCTTTTGAATCTGCATGTGGTTTTCCTATTGATTGATTGGTTGAGTGTCTCATGAATGTAATAAATCTATTTTGTATATATATCCTGTAATCTTTGCATTCCAAAGGATTTAATTCCCCTGAGTCACTACCAGCCGCATGCTTTGTGAAAGTTTCTGCATTTCACATACTTGTTTAAGGGAGATTTCTTCTACAATCTCATAATTCCTGTCGCATCATCCTTCATACATATAGATCAAATGTAGATGTAATAAATATAGGGTTATAAATGTGATCGAAGTATATACAGTTCTTATCCATCAATCTACATATTTGCGTGCGCTTGGATTCCAACAAAACTTACAATGTTAGAATGCGTTCCTGTGTGCTTCGTGGGTTATAAATCTTGAGAGCATCTTAGCAATTCATTTTTACATTTCACATATCTGTCTGCCAGAGCAATTCCAATCCTAACATCTGACAAATTCCACTATCCTTTATCGATGAATGTCCATAACCTATTCTAAAGCGCATATCTTGTCTTTGATAAATTGCCTTTGTGGTGTAACCTTGGCTTATATGCCATCTGAAATGAATATCAAAAGTCATTTGAAATTTGTACACATAATGATCATTGCAGGTGTAATGCAATAAGGGCTTCAAATGTGATCGAAGTAGGTATAGCTCTCAACTACTAAGCCTCCTTGGTCGCGTGCTCCAGCTGGGAGTATGTGGCAAAGGTTACAGAGTCTATTTTATCTTGCCTATCACCATTGCTTAAAAGTTTTCTTTTTAAAAGTCTTTTAAACAAATCCATTTTATACATGTCCAGCAATCGATGCATTCCATAGGACAATATCTCTGTGTGGTAAATCTATCAAATAGTTTGTTGTCGTCTATGCTTTCTCATTTGCCGTGCTGAAAGTTTCTAAAACTTTTTCTACAAATCCATTTTGTGTGTATTCTACAATCATTGAATTTCATGAGATGACATCTCTTTGAGGCGTTTGTCAAGCAGATCATATTCCATGTCTATGCATCTAGGTTTTGCATACATGTCTGCTAGAACATTTCCAACTATTATATCTGATAGATTTCTTCTAATCTTCATGCTTTGATGGTTGTCTTAACCCTATTCAGACCTCCCATTTTGGCATGGGCAAGGAAGATGTTGGTGAAGGTTTGATAACAGTGCATTACCAACTCTAATAATTAACTAAAACTTCTCTATCTTTCGTGCTTTTATGGATGTTTATAGGCCGTTTAGGATGTTGATAAGGGCGTAAAATTTAGCTTTATACCTACAAATTGCATTTTCTTGAAAGTTTATAATGCATATTAATCAATCCAATTTGTGAATATCCAGCAATCATGGTGTTCCTTGCAACCTAGTAGCCGTGGAAAATACTAGTAAAGAAAATGGTGTGTGCTAAACTAAAATTCGTATAGTTTTCTTGTTACTGCACTATTAAAAGTTTTCTGATTTATATATTTCTTGTTACTGTAATTTCTCATCTCCTGAGAAAGTCTATCGGTTAGCAATATTTATTTTAGTAACATAGGAAAATAAAGGAAGCATAAATTCCTACCATGGAACCATTGAATTTTTTTAATAGTTTTGGGGTTGCTTCCATCGACTGCTTAAGACTATTAAGATTGATTAATAAATGAAATGAGGCTGTGTGTTATTCCCCATATCATTTTATAGAGCATTAGTTTTGATGCAAGATTATCTTTGTCTACAAAATCCTATGGCCTCTGGCTTTCCTTGACTAAAGCCATGTAGTAGCGGCCAGTGGTGTCATAATCATTTTTACTATGAGAAGATCGTGCAAAATTATAATATGAATTAGATTTCATGAGAGGGTGGTCAGTTGAAGCTATATATCTTAAACCTGGATATAAAGAAAATATCATGATAGTCAATTTGCATAGTTACCATCTAATATATAAAAAAATCAAGGTCGGGAATCGCCATAAGCAGATGGGAAGACCTTTAATTACAGCATCATAGATTTCAATGTTAGATTATGTTGTAGCAAGTTTTCTGTTCATTATTCATGTTAGGCATCTATCATAATTATTTTCTCAGCATATCTCATGTCTGTAATGAGAATTGCATTCTATTTATGCATTTAATTTCAGGATAAGTTAAAACACATTATCACCTGATATATGTAACCCATATTGTTACATTTACTATAGGAAATGAATGTAAAGTATATATCTATGGGCTATTTTTCACTTTCAATTGAATAGTCTCATATAAAATGTTTAAAAAATTAGATTTGTTAGGTAATAAAATTATTAAATATTACTACAGAGAATTATTACATTTGATGGAAATTCATGTAGTAATAGTAAATCCTGTCATGTAAAATAACGATGTATATTTACTTGTCCTCGGATGAAAAATATTTGCTATCCAATGATCCATGGTATTTATTATTATTATTGTTTCAAGACGAAAGAGTTGATTAGTTAAATGCCCAATTAAATTAGAATTTAGAATAATGTTATTATTCATTGTTATTCATAATTATACATTGTTATTCGATTATTGATTTAAATCAAACATTATAGATAGAATCGTAATTGTTGCATTTATTCAATGTGGTTAAATAAGAATCAACATGAATATATATTAATGTTGATGAAATTTAATTGACTTAATTAAGATGGTTATGGTAAATTGGAATTTGATTGATAGATTAGTATTAGATTATAAGTATTGTATTGAAAATTGATTTATAAGTATTGTTTTAGAAAAATTGGGTTATTGTGAGTGAAACTTGTGTAAGTCATATCATTGGTCGTAATAGGGTTATGTGTAAGTCATCGAGGTTTAGTTTCCAGAGGCATAGGCTTTGATGTTTTGATTTCATGTTTATGCTATGTTGAAAGTGTATTATGATGTGGAAATAAGGTCCTACAAGGTTGATATGGTTCATTATTTGTATTGAACATGCATTAAAATACTGTGTTGGATTTTGTGAATTGGGAGACATCGGTAAATGTAAAAGGATTATGTTGTTTATGGATTGCTTCACATGGAAGATATGGGCAATGTATTGTGAAGTTGTCCTTGTGATTAAGTTGGCATGTAAGAAGGTTAATGCCTTGCATTGTTCATGTATACTTGTTGTTATGATGATAATTGCCATGCTTAATGGGTAGGGTTTTCTAGATGCAGGTAGGGGAGTGGCTTTCAATGTCGGGCCGGGGCCCAAAGTGGCTAGCTAGGGTAACCCATTGAAAGTTAGTAAACAAGTGATAACCTAAAATGAATTAGGGGGAAAGGGTAGATTCCACACTAAACAAGATAATTGGATTCCTAACTCATGCCTGTAGTGCTAGTTCAGATTAAGGATGAGATGAGAAGTCCTGGTTGGCAAAATCAACTTCCTTGTCCTCATGAAAGGAATGTTGATTCTGCATGTGTCACCCTATGGGGCCAGTGTCTAGAGAGAGACTGCCAGGGTAACCATAGATGGGGGCCGGTGTCTAGTGAGAGACTATTAGGGTAACCCATGTCAGGACCATGCTATGACACTCTCCCTACTGTAGTCTAGCATTCCCTAGTTGTGCTCTCCCCATTCATTATGTGATTGCCTCTGGAAGTGATGTTGAGTTGCTTGTGATATTGACCTGTGATGTTGAAGTCATGTGTGGACTTTGCTCCTTATAGTCTATTATCTACCTGACTATTTTTTGTAGTGGGACCTTATGTTATCTCCTATCACAGGTGGTGGACCTTAGAGTTCCACATGGTCGGGTGGATGTGCTTTATCTCCATTGGTTTTTCCTTGTAGTTGTTCATGTGCGGGAAGGATGTGTCTCATGTGACAGATTCTAGATCATGGACCAGTTTGAGGAGACAGTTATTTATGCTCATGTAATAGCCCTGTGTATCAGTTAAATCATAATGTATGTATTCCAATGTAATCAGAAGCATTGATAGTGTAAACAATGTAATGTTGTACCCTCATGTAAGGAACATTGTATATGTGTACTTGATCTTGATGATTATTTATCTGATGTCATGCAATAGATTCAGAATGAAATTATTGATGTTAGTTAATTCATTGTGTATGTTAGATTTTGTTAAATCAATTTGTCAGTAATGCAACCATGGAATCTTAGAGGACTAAATGTTAGTTTAATGATAAGTATAGATATGTTAAACAAGACTTTGTTATCTCTTTCATTTAAAAAAAAAATTATCCTGTTTATATAGCATAGTTGTGTTGTTCTTTAAGGTTCCATGGCGGGGCATTACAAAAAGAATCCTTAACTCATACAAACTATTTACCACTTAATATACCTAGAATCTAGTTTTATCCAAATAGTAAGTGGTTTCATATTTTTATGTAGCAGTTTTAGATCTTAAAAGTGGTTTCCTAGAAACTACTAGTAGTTTTATGATTTGAAGGAATATATAATATGACTAGGCATATTCTATTAGTTGGCATCAAATGACACTACACTAGCATCAACATCTTCTTCCTTCCAAGCTACTCCCTATCCAATGCAATTTTTGATTTTTACACTTCAACTTTGGAGGCTCCATTCTTGGTCATCCAAGCTCTAATTTTTGAGCAATTTTTTATTTGGGGTCATTTTATACATACTTCATGATGGTGTAAATGGTTTTTTATTAGCTCATTCTCAAATTATGGAAACTTCTAAGGTTCTATTAGGCACATACAAGCTCCTTTTCAAGTGTCATTTTTTTGAAAATGTGTGATTTTCATGTACTTCATGGTTTTTTCCTAAATATAACGTGTCATAATTATATTTTGCTAGGGAGATTTCTTAATTGAGTGATTTTGTATTTCATCATGGTTTTTGCTATTAATTTTTATCATTTTGTTAGCATGCTAAATTCATAAAACTATTTGACTTAGATATGTTAGGCTTAGGCGTGTTATTCACCTTTCATATCCTAAGTGTCTATGCAATTTAATTATTTACTAGACAAGTAAAATATGTATGTGTCTCCAAAAGTCATGTAATGGTCAAATGGGACACCCATGTGAGGATGGGGACATATGTAATTATTTTATTATTCCTCAGGTTCTTGAGAATGTTGTTTGTAATGAGGAATTGAGTAGGGAGTTACATAGTGGACTTGTAAGAACATCTTTTATTCTCAGTGGGCATGGGATGTAATTAGTGCTTCATGGAACGGTGCTTGGGAGTTACATATTCCAACTTGGATAATGAAATTCAAAGATGTTTGTGCAAAACATTTCTATTTTGGGATGGCTCCACACATGTGAGGGTCATGAGAGCTCATACCATGGTATTTTGGGACCTTGTTTGTACCCATGGTATTGTTTTTGTTACTTATTTGGACCTCTTTAAGTCTATATATTGGAGGCATGGAATAGAGGATGTATGGAAGATATTTTTGGAGGCTTATGCTACTAATTTTCCACTAGAGAAGTAGAAGTGTTGATCTTGATGAAGGTCACATGGATATCATATGAATTTACTGTAACCATTGGTGTTGCTACATAATACATTGGATGTGTGTGCTTTAGAAGTTGGGTTTTTCTTAAAAGGGTTTTCCTAGGGTATATCTGTAGGAGTTCGGACAACACTGAGAGGGGGGGTGAATCAGTGTTGTGTAGATTTTTGCAACTTATTATAACTTTTGATTTACAAGACTCAGAAAAAGAAAGTCATCAATAAACTATGTACAAGTTTGATAATGAAAATTATGAGCAGTACCACATAGAGATAAATCTTAACATAGAAGCAAGAACACACATAGAAACAACATAAGAATTACTGGAGTGGAAAACCCTCTCTGGGTAGAAAAACCACTCATGAAGTGCCTCACTGGCTTAACTTTAAAAACATCTTACAAAGCCTCACTGGCTGAATATTATGTCTCACTGACTATTGAGGTCTCACTGACCTACAAGCCTCACTGGCATACTGTTTAGAAGCACCAGCTTCAAGGAGCACCAACCCCTATTACAGAACAAACTGAAAACACAAATTCAGAGGGTTTCTCTGTTTCAATACATAACTTTTATTCTCTCTTATGTGTTCAAATGGTCATTCCATTCAAAAATCAATTCTTCATCCAGATATGCTCAACAACACTACTTTTCTCTGTATGTTTCATCTCTGCCTTACCAGTCATACAATCAATGCACCTGATTATTATTACAATTGCATATTGTCTTTCTGATCACCTTGTCAATCTCTGTATCTGTATTTGATCCCTGTCAGTTCATCATAGATCTGTACAACATCACTCATCTCATCTTGTTAATCCACAAGACACACTAATCAAAGCATCTGTAATGTCATTAAATAATATCTGAATATCTTTCACAACCCATCACAATGCACTTTCTAAAAACCCTTCATATTCTCTTCTCTATATTTAAAACAAAATATCTTCCCGTCAATTCTATGCATTAAAAAAAAATCTTTTGATCTTTCTCTTCTCTGTACATGATCCTTCATATTCTTTGACATTTCAATTTGGACAATTTCTGTATTCAATATTATCCCTGCATAAAACATTTAGCAACAACATATCTCCAAAAACAACTTCAATTAAATTCAATCATTTTGCCCCTGTCAAAAATAAAACAATAACTCTTCAAATTCCTTTGTGCATTCACTTTCATCTTCATTGCATGATCCTTCATACCCATTAAAAAAATCACTGGATTGCTTAATTTTTCATGTCAAAAATGAAAAGCCTTCACAAATTGATTCACCTACAAAAGATTTTTCATATTCCTCTGTATAAATATTTTCACCTTCTCATTTCAATCCCTGCATGATGTTTCATATTCTCCAAAATACAAAACCCTTGCAAATTTCTTCAAACAAATTTTTCATTATCCTCTTCAATAAATCTCATTTTCTCTGCAAAGAACTTCTTCAAAAAAATCCTAGCCAATGTCTTCAAGATATTTTTGCAAAAAAAACATCTCCAATTCTCCATCAATATTTATCTTCAAAAAAATCTCCTTAGAAACATCTCTTAAAAATTTCTAATTTAAAAAAAAAACTTATCACCTTTAAAAAGAAATTAATAGCTTTCTTTTTAAAATTAAAAAACTCCATTTTTAAAAAATCTAAAAAGATATGGGCCGACCACTTTAGAAATTAGAGAAAGTTTCTAAAAAAAATTTAAAGCCATAAAAGGCTTGGGGATCGGGTTTCTTCTAATAATATAAATATTTTCACAGCTTTTTCAAAGCATTCTCCTTTTATTATGCACCACGGGCCCTTAGCATTTTCAATGTTTTTTTTTTTTTTAAATTAAAAAAACTTTAAGGAAAAATGCGCTCCACATATCATGTATCATGTAAAGACCAATGCTTTAAGGAAGGGCCGGTCACCATCATGTGATGGTAGCCCTCTAACAGGTCACTTTAAGTGACTCTTACCGCCTCAACAAGTCACCATGATGTTAAAAAAAATGACAAGTGAGCTTTGGATGTGAAGTCATGAAGAGTATAGTATAAAGACCAACTTGTCAATCCAACCTATCAACAAAAACACCAAGAAGATCAAACCTGTGATGACCAAGAGAATAAAATTATTCTCTGCATCTGCAAGACTTTTGAACTGTGTTGTGTTCCCCATATTAACGTAACCGAACCAATTCAAGAATATTAGCTCTATCTTCAAATGAGTAGTGCACGCATTACTCTACCAAATGTTACTTTCAATCAACACACTGCAACTCCTGATGACATCACCTTGAAGAAACTTGCATGAAATCCAAGTGATATCAGCATCTGTAAACTCAGTGGTATGACAACTCCTGTGATCACTTCTATCAATCCTTGATATAGAGTATGCCACACAAAATGAAATCAATCCTTATTGTAGAGAAAGTCAGACAACATGATGAAGGCTCCTGAGTTCAAATTATTAAGTCACTACCACTACAAGTCATCTGTAAAGAACACACAAGATGATGTAATCAATAACATATAAGATGATATAAACTCTACACAGGATGATGTGAACTTTTTGCTCCTCCTGATCCTTTAACAAGTATGTATCTCTACACTGCATAACCAAACATGATATGCACTTCATCAAGTATGAAATGAATCACAACTTCTAAGCAAACTCTGTCCAAACCTAGATGAGCACACATGAATGATGAACATTTGTCCAAACATGAATGATGAACATTTGTCAACACTTGCCAACCCTAAATCACCTTGTGACTTCACTTACCAAAGAACATAAGAAAACACATTGAAGGCCAAACCTGATCAACCAAGTCCTGATGACATCAAACAAACTGAGGACACATTTTTGACATCAATGACAACTTAACTCCATCAATATCTATGTCAATTCTCTTCTTACATTGGTTTCTGTTCTTCCTCTCTTATTCTTTGTTATAGAATAATGTTTATTAGGGTCTATACATTGATAAATAGGCCTAAAATAAACAATTATAAAGCTCTAATATAAGGTATAAAACCTTATACTATTAAAATACATGTAATGCCCACCCTAGTTTGTGTCTTGTGTGCTTTTTGATTCATGTGTTATATGTTGTTCTAAGTGTTTATAAGTGTATTATGCGATTATTATGCTTTGATGCATTACACCAAACTTGTCGATGAGGTCTATGGTGCCATCGATGGGTTCTGAGGGTGTATTCTGCATGACCATTAAGGTGTTTCCAATGGGGTTGTGCTTTGTTATTTGGTTTCCAACTATGCATTATGGGATGCATACGTTGTGATTGTGCATGTTAGATTATTCCAGTGCTTCTATTTTCACCACACTTGTTATAGTTGTGATTGTGGTATTATTCCCACATTGTGAAATGTTTCTATTCGTGCATCATGTTCCTGGATCATGCTAGTCATAGATGATTATAGTGGATGTGATTATTTTATATCATGTGTGATTATACCATGTTGGAGTGGATTATGTTGCTTCGACTATTATATGTGGAGTAGGTACGCTTGATGGTTGACTTGAGTGTGTAGGTAATTACAAGTGTTAACTAATGTGGGAAATGTGGAGAAGGTTGACATAGGACGCTAAGCCATATCACCCTTATCCTTATATAGTGGAAACTCGTAATGTGTGCTTGAAGTCAATCATGTGTGTTTCCTTAGCATTTTACACTTTATTTTAAATGATCTTGAAAAACATTTTTTTCGTGTTTTCAGATTATTTTAATGATTAATTATCTTAGCAAAAATATCTATTGCATTATATTATGCTAGAGGAATAAATTTAAATGATTTCAAATTATTTCTGAAATTTAATATTTTTCCATCAAAAAGGTAGAATTGCATTAAATTAGAAAACAAAATACTTGATTTGGCGTGTTTAAATTTTTTGGAATGAGATTGAGTTAAAAGGCAATTACTTGGTTGGAATAGTTGCAATAAGTTCATTAGCTAATTTTCTATTACTAAATGTGTTTCTTGAAAGGTATTTGGAAGTTGAAATATTGTTAAATTAATTTTAATGTTCCTAAGTATTTTATTAAATTATTTAGGTTAGTAAAATGAAATAACTTTGATATATTTTTAAATGGTGTGTTAAATGAATATATTTTATTTCATTATTGATTAAAAAATGATTATAAGTGAATTTTATATTCTATTTCAAATTAGGGCTTTTGGGTGTTAAAAGGGAAAAAATAGTTATTTTATTTCATTCTTTTTCCTCTCCATTTGCTCTCTCCTCTCAAACCCTCTCTTGTTGGAAATAAGGATTTTATCCATGAATGAAAGAAAGGTTAAATTTCTTGGATTGCTTTGTTGAAGTGGAGTGGATTTGAATTGTGGATGCTTGTGTGTGATCAAAGATTGTTTTCAAAACCCTCTTCTCCTCCTTGGATTGCTTGTAGGAAAGGTATGATTCTTGAATCTTTCCTTTGTTTTAAATTTGTATGCTTTCTTCATTGCCATGCCACATTTAGTGGATTGCTATGGCATCCTGATTAGGCACGGAAAACTTAGATATGAATTTATGGTTGTTTTATGTAATTTTGCTTTATGTTCTTGGTTGGAAACATGCAAAAATAGACAGGGTTATGATAAATTTTACCTAAGATTACCCACCTTGTTTTTATTGCATATTTGGAATGTTGTGAATTTATGCTACAATGGGTAGTTGTCAAATTTCCATTTGAGTTTGAAACATGAGAGTTAGAAAATGGCTCAAGGTAGCCAAGCTTGCAACAATGGTGAATTTGGGTTTTTATGGTTTTTCATGCAATTATCTAAAAAAATGAAATTCCAATTTTAAACCTTTATTTTATTAATTTTAATGTGGGATGAGTAGTCTCCCATGGAAAATTATGTTTTGCATCTTTTGAGAATATGTTGTGTTTTTGTCAAAATTGTGATTTTGTCACCTTGTAAATCGTGTCATGCTCAATTGGTCAAATTGGTGCCATGGGTGTTTACGAAGAATTCTAGGGGTAGGAAAGGAGTGGATTCCATCATGCACCATGACCTAAAAAGGTCGTTGGAATTAAGCAAATGGAAGTTTTAATCAAGAATAACATTTAAACACATTGGGTAATAAAATTTAATAATGAGATCATCTACACCAAACTACATGTCTTGGTGAAATGTCTAGCTTGCTTGGCTTTTGGTGTAAAGAGCAATCTTTGGTGTATTGTCTGGTTGCTCTGAGGAGGTTATGCCCTCATGTTCTGCCGCAAGGTGAGTATTGCCCTCATTTGACACTCCTTGTCCTAACTAGCTAGGTCTCTCTTCCTTCTTCCACCATCAGAGTTTAACTCAATGTGTGATGTTTGCCATGTGATTGCATGTGCATTGTGATGTTTGATCCATGCTTGTATGTGCCTATGATGGACTATGACTTATGCCTTGTTTGACATGCAGTCAAGGTTGATTATTTCCCTTGTGTTTTAATGTTGTGATGTCATTCTATTATGCTTTGGCAAGTGTGTCATATGTTACTTGAATGCAATTGGATAGTAGTTGTACCAGGTGTTGTTAATAAGCATTGTATTGGTGGTTGTGCCATGTGTGTTGTGTGCATTGATTGGAATGTATGCCATATGTTGCTATGTATACCTTGGATCGAGTGAGATGATGCTAGTGGGTTTGCCATGATCACTTTCTTCGTAGCTCGGGGGTTGCCTAGAGTTGTGTAGATAGCTATTGCACTCGATGATGGCAATATAGTTTGGAGGCGAGAAACATTTCTCCATTGGTCCTTCATGATGATCTTTAGGTGTTGGATGGCTCTTTTATCTTCTTGTAGGTTGATTATGTTGTGCTTCGTGTCTTGTTACACCTTGTAGAGTGTGATGGTTTTTGGGTGGTTTATGCACTTGTATATTATCATTATTGATTATTGTAACCTTTGTAATGTAGGTCTTTTGAAACCCTTGTAATAAGATGTAATTAATTCTATCAGTTGATTTATGATGTTGGATATGATTCATCTATGTTTAGGATGGAACCCTTCAAATATTGTAATTATTGGATATTGTCTTGTATTTTTCCACGCCTCAGTTTGTGAGAATGTTGGCATGTTTTGATAGATTTTACATGTTAGAATCTAGTTATGTTATCATGTTTAGACTAAGTTATTTGATGTTGTATTTGATGTTTATGGATATGTTTGTGTTGGATCGTATTCATCCCACATAGGTGGTGAGGATCCTATTTTTGCTTTTGGCATGTGTTGACGTTGTTGTTGAACATGCGTAGCCTTTTGTATCGCTTTTGTCATTTTTAGAATGTGGACATTTTTGGTTCAACACCTTAATGTTTTTGGTTAAAATGAATCCTTTGATGTTGATTAATGTTTTTAGGCACCGTAGGTGTTTTCATTGAATTCTGAGCCTTTTTGGTAAATTTTGCACTTTTTATACCTAGGTTCTGGAGGACCCAAGTGCTAGGCACTGGTGTCCTAGGACCCAAGAGCTGAGCACTGGTGTCCTAGGACCCAGGAGCTGAGCACTAGTGTCCCAAGATGACAGTGCTAGGGGCTAGTATCCTAGGTAGAGGCTTCCTCCTTTGGGCTCCATACTCTTCCAGGATGTCATTTCTATGATGTGATATGCACTCTTTGATTATTCCCTCTTTTGCTTTGGGATGCATTCCTTTGCATGAGTTCAACTAGTGAACATTCTAGTTGGTTGAAGAATCCTATGTCCTAGTTGGACCATTCCATGGGTGAGCGTTACCCTTGTGTTTGGGATGTCTTGTGTAGTCATGGAATGGACTAAGGTGTATGTCACCCTCATCCTACTCCATGTGTTTGTGAGGGAGCAAGGTCATGGATGTGTATCTGATCCTCATCATGGAGTGAGCTCCACCTCTCGCCTGGTCATCGTGGTGAGTTGTCACACGATGGGTTAGGTCTTCTACTTGTGCCACCTTGCTTAGTGCAATGGTGTTGTTGTTTTAGGTGTTTTTGTGCTTTTTATGACACCTTGTGTGTGCATGAGTGCAATGCGACATGTAAATGTCACACTTACAAATGCAAAAAAATTGTTGGTTCGGTGAACTTGTTTAGCTAATGTTTTGGGTGTAAACCTAAGGCATTACAATACACATTTAGCATATTACAAAGAATGCTTTATTAATTAATAAATTTGTTAATATAAAAAGATTTAGCCCTTCTTAATGCTCAACCTCATGATTTGAAGTAAGCATGATAGGGAGGTACTCCTCATATGTCTCTAGCTATGCCAGATGCCTAATAGGGCATCCATTTGAGATGACATGCAAATCAACAAAGTTGATCACATACCTCTGCTCTATTTATTTTTCCTCTTGTTGGTCTGAATACTCTGTCTTTTGTGGCTCACTTGGAAATGTGTCCACGTCCACAATCTACTCAAATTGCTTCAGATTTACCTCATTGAGAGGAATTGATTTACTATCCAAGTTTGATCAGAAAACATGAGCCTCCTCCTAGTCCTCTGCACTCTTTAGTATAGGGCTACTTATATGCACTCTTCCTCATAAGATGGAACCTCGCTATCATTTTTGGCCCCATGTACAAGTAACCCACCATCATTTTCAATGCCCTCATGTTGTTGCAATTCCTTTGCCTTAGATACTTCCTCCCTCAAAATAGGATTTCCCTCATGCTCTTGTCAATTCAAAAACACAAATTTAGCTTGCATTTGCCTTTGTCCTCCCATAGCCTATTGACTAGGTGCAATCTACTATTTTGGAACTGCTGACGGATTCTGGACCATTGAGGCTTGATTAAATTCTCCATTTTAGCTTGTGTTTTGGCTATGAGACTGATTGCATGGATGGCGCCACTCATAACCTTGATCCAGGTTGTTCTGAATTGGAAAAAATATGCCAAATATACTTGTAGAATATGAGTTTATGGAGTTCAGGGATCTAACATAGCTCAGTTGATTTTGTCTTTGATTGTTCCCTTGACAAGGTTGCCCGCTAGGTTGATAGGGCTGATTGGAAGCTTGGTATGGCCCATTAGATGTAGGAATTGGTGCCATAATTGGTTGAATGAATGGGGCTTCTATGAATAATGGCATTGGAGGCTTGGGAGCAATCTTTCCAGCCATAATCAAACAATTCTCTGCCCTAATAGCTACCTCATAGGCGTCAGGTAGCACATCCCCCTAGAGACTAGATCATGACAACAATATCACTATTTAGGGATCTCAAATAATACAAGAAGGAAACATTAGAGGAAGGTCTCACCAATGGGGGGATTCTATACCAAGTCTTTTGAAACCTGAAATTAAAATCCACCATGAATTCATAAGGAGCCCTTTTAATAGTGGCCAATTGCTCTATCAGGGATAAATAATCACCATTATCTTCAAAACGTTGATAGAGCCTATCTCCTAACTCATCCCAATCATGGATGGAATTTGCAGGTAACCTCTTATACCACTTGAGAGATTTTCCTTTCAAGGAAGGAGAAAGGAGCCTTACCACAACATTGTATGGGTAACATTGTGAATAGAGCATACATTGGCAAGGTCTTGGATGTGCTCAGCAAGGGTAGTGGAATTTTCACTAGTGAAAAAGAGAATAGCCTTTAGAGCTGAAACTGGGATGTCATCGTATTGTGCAAGGTTGAGAGGGCTTCCACCATTGAAGGTCACAAAGGTTCCGTTTCTTGGAAGAGCCATGACAGTGGTGTGAAAGTTATGATGGGTATATGGAAGCCTATTCTTGATGGAGGAAAAAGGCTATGACTTCCATAATAGCTTGACATACTAGAGCATCAAAATGCTAGATAATCATAGAAAATGTTTGAAATAGAGCAAAATAGGTCTGCATCTAAAGAAAATTGGATACATACCAAGAAGAATCACCAAATGACTTGGGAGCCCTGAAGGCTAGAAAAGACCAAGAGCATCACCAAACTCTGATCTTTGATGAATCTTTGAGAAAATGGATTTCTCTGACTAGAAGAATGATCAAAAGAGTAGCCATGCTGTTGAAGAAGACTGCCCCAAATGGCAAGATACACTGAAGAACACACCAAATTCTTCAATGGATGATAAAGCTCATCAAATTTGTCCCACCGGGCATGCCAAAAATTGTTGAAGAAACAATTTCTAAGATTGGAAATTCCAGGTGATAACACTTACGTAGGTTGTACATGTGACTTGTACTTTCTTAGTTTTGTGGTGTACTACACATGTGAGTATTATCTCCTATTATCCCACATTAGTTGCACATTCACATATCTTGATGGAGTATCCTATATATACCCACTTGTAGTTCACTCTTGAGCATCCTTATAAATATGTTTTCATCCATATTGGAGTAATAGTCATATTGTATTTATGCAATCTTTAGTTGTACTTTTGCTATTGTGGCTTGTTTGTGTCATCAAATTTTGGGAGGTTTGTCGGGATCAACAAATCTTAAATGGTATCTAAGCATTTTATACCAGCTCTTAAATTGAATTTTGAAATGATGTCAACTAATAAATGCATAATTTTTTAGTCTGGTTTACATTTGTATTTTTTAAATTAAAAACTATTTGGATATTGTTTTTAGTAAAATTATCATTAGTATTTAGTTGTTAAAACATTTTTGAAATTGACTAGTTAATGAGACATCATAGTTTTCATAGCAAATTTCAATTTTCTTCTATGATTTTATTTTATATTGTGAATTTAAATTTTAGTGCATGCATACAAAATAACAATTTTAAAAATAATTTGTTTAAAAATTGTGTAAAGTTAAGTGTTCTAAAAATATAGCACTTAGACATACTTTTTTATGGTCCTACTTATCTAAAATAAATAAAAATTATATCAACACAACAAGAATTATTTCCCCTAGTGCAACATGTATTTTCATTTTTTACAAATGCTATTATTTTTTATTGAGAAAGTAGTCAACCTTATGTTTGCGTGCTAATGACCTACTTGCAGTGAAAATACAAAATAAAATATAAACACTAATTAAAATATTAGAAAAATTATATTTGTGAAAATTGTGCTTTTAGATCTACAAAAGGATATTTTTGGATTTTTAAATATTCTTTAGACTAATGGAAGTGGTAGGAACATTAAGTTTTTCAAGTATTTTCAAAAAGTTTATAATTTGGTACTAATGCGATGCCATGTATGCATCTAATAGACACTTCCAACTAGAAGAGTTTTGGTTAGATCTATTTTAGCTGGAACAAATCCATCTAGAACACATTTTCAATTGGAAATGACTTTTTAGTAAAAAAGAATGCTTAAAGTCAGGGGCATTTGTGGACTTTCACCCTACTACATTGAGCCCATTACTCTCATATTTATTATCATTCCTATGCCATTTACTGCACTTGTTGGAAAGTTGGTGCTTTCGTCTCCTGAAAGGTCGGTGCCATGTTTAGCATAGCCTCGAGATTTATGACATGGACTAACCACCTCCCGTGGATTCATTAACTCTGGTGCTTGTATCAGAAATTGACAAGTTGGCCTTTAGGGCCAACCTTTTGGTTTAATGGCAATCATGGGCCAACAATTGGTATCAGAGCGAAAGGTCATGGGTTCGAATCCCCTTGGGCTAGCGCTAGGGGGAGATTGTTGGAAAGTTGGTGCTTTTGTCTCCTGAAAGGTTGGTGCCATGTTCAGCGCAACCTCAGGATTTGTGACATGGACTAACTACCTCTCGTGGATTCATTAACTCTGGTGCTTGTATCAGAAATTGACAGGTTGACCTTTAGGGTCAACCTTTTCGTTTAATGGCAATCATGGGCCAACAACACTAGGATGCAACTTATTCTTGTCCATATACTATTGACTACTTGCTATGATACTATACTACTAGACCATGCTTTTAGATCTTACACATTATGCCTAAATTGATTTATTGCACTCCTAGAGTTACATATTGAGCCCATATTTCCATGCCATACTTTTAAAGTTATCACACCATACTGGGAGCTATCATGCCTTCCCCTTTCATACCATTTATGATTACATTGTCATATCTTACATTAGGGGCATCATGCCTTCCCCCTTATATACCATGGTACCATTAACATACCTCTATATTGGGGGCATCATGCCTACCCCCATTTCAATTTGTTTTTACCTAGATCCATGTTACCACTAGGAGCTATCGCCTTACCACCATGTGCTCATGTTGCCACATTGAGGGCATATGCCTTTAATCCCAGTGCCCTATATTCTTACATGAGCATTCCTAGCCACATCACCATTTTCCTATTTCCCCATTCTAGAGATAACATTCTCCCTAGATATTCATCTCTATCCCAAATGTGCTTACTATGCTTTATCTTTTTACATGTCACACTTGATTATTACACAATGCAATTATACAATTATTACAGTAGATGATTCACATGGATACATGCTTATCTTTATAATACATTTATATATTTCATGTATTATTTTTCCTTCTCTTTTAATTCCTTGCCTCTTAAAAATATAACCAATTGAATGAGGGCTTATATTGTCACTACCATTCCTATGTTAAGCTTTTAGGTAGTGATAGGTGCTATAGAGAGACCCATCATTTTTACTAGATGGAGAACTATCACATGACATGCTAGCACCCCATTTGCCTTGTCATCCTATGGCCACTAGGATAGAAACAACATTACTACATTCTATAATAATATAAATTATAAGGTCAGGTGTAAGATAATGGGTCCACTTTTTGGTCAAAAAGTAGTAGTTTTTTTTCCTAAAAATCATAGTTTTTCATAGTTGGGGTAAAATTTTGAAGCGCTTATACATAGAAGATTAATATGGTGTAAAAATATGAAATGTAAGATTTTGTTTCTAGTTTTCAAATATGCAATTTATTCTAATACCTAGATGATAAAAGTTGGCTTTGTATATGATTTACAAAAGTGACCTTTTAGAAAAAGTATGTTGAAGGCCCAAACATGCACATGTATGGCCCACAAAATAAGTAATAAAATAAATTATTTTTAAAATCCTTTTGTGGAAAGATGCATATGATGTTAAAGCTTTTCTAGGATATTTTTTTTGTAATTTTTAATAAATAGTTTTTTTTAAAAATTTTTTATTGCGATTAAGGTGTTTTTTTAAAACCCCTTGTGTACAACCCACATAATTTGACCTAAAATAATTGTAACATGAATTTTTTCATTATGTAGAGAATGATGTCTAGATTGGTTAGACATATTTTTTTTTTTTCAAAAATGTTTTAATATTAAAAGTTATTAAAAAATAGTAATATATGTCATTTCAAGTTTATGATGTTTTTTGTTTAAAAATTAATTAATAAATATAAAAAATATGTTAAAAACTAAAAAAAAATATTTGAAAAAACTAGACATTGTCATCTATAATGGGTTTTAATTTCACCTAAAAATTCTAAACAAAAAGTCATTAGCCATATTGCCAATGTCCATTCCTTTTAAAAATTTATGATGTTTTTTGTTTAAAAATTAATTAATAAATAAGTAAATATGTTCAACGATAAAATAAATTACATATTTGAAAACTAGACATTGTCATCTGTAATGGGTTTTAATTTCATCCAAAAATTTTAAAAAAACGTTGCTAGCCATATTGCTAAAATTTGTTCCTTTTGAAATTTTTTTGCCCCACAAATTTTCCACTAAAAGTGAACCCAACTTCTTGCACTTACCTCACATACCTTGCAACATATTTTAACAAGTTCTACACTCATTGTGTTTGTATTTGTATGTATTTTTTAGAACTTGTTCACATGTAATCTAGTATTGTTTAGCCTTATGTGTTTATTGTTTCCCTTTCTCATGTGTTTAGATCCTTGTGTAAGACTTGTTTTATCCTTCCCTTATGATGTTTATTCTCTCCCACCTAAAATTTAAATTGTGTGCATCCCCTTTCATGTGTTGTAAACCCCTTTTCCTTGTTTATCTCATTTCTTACTCATGGATCACAAAGACATGGAACCACTTCCACCCACTTTTGCTTGATCCCATTAGTCTTCCCTAAAGATTTGAGATTTCTAGCATCAAAGGATGGCCCCACCACTTGTGTTCTCCCTAGGGGGGCAAAGTACCAAGTTTTTCCTAAGATTATTTTGCTTCCAAAATTAAATGAGACCTCAGTAACGACCCAACCTACCCATTTCCTACATTCACTTTCCCTAGTTCTCCTTGGAAACCTATAAATATACCTTATTTCCTCTCATTTGACCATCCTTACAATCACTTTCCACTAGCACTTACATTGTGAAACAACAAGTTCATTGTACAAGTGTTATTAAGGAGATTTTACTAGAGCTTGGAGCCATTGGATTTTCACTTTTCTTTTAGAGCTTTGGTCTAGCCCTCTTGTGGCTCTCTTATCCCTCTCTATCCCTACACGTTGTCCATTAATTCCCTCTCCATTAGAAGTTGTCAACCCCTCGTTCCATCCCCTAAGTTTGCATATTTCTTGTCCTTGCATCCCTTGCCTCATCCAATCCTTTAGAATCCCTTCAAGTGCCTTTATGATCCTTATTTTCTATTTCCTTGTGTGTCTAATGTTACTTTATGGCACCTAGTCTTGTCTTGTACCTCCTAGGGTTTTTCTTTTCCTATCACCATTGCCATTTACCTAAATCTAAACACACATTATATTACATATGGATTTTGTTGTAATATCCACAAGAGGGCTAACCAAGGCAAGATCCCCTCTAACATTTCCATTTTACAAGGTTTCTTCATCAAGCTTGTTTATAGGTCATTCATGAAAGTTTTAGAGCACAATGAGTAATTTTTCCAAATCAAATACTTGTTAAGTAGCCCAAGACAAAGATTTTCTAAAAAATTGAAGTCATTTGAAGTACTAGATAGGAACACCCCTTGTCTAGTAGGCTTGTCTAGATAGACTTGTCATCTCCAATGCCCCTTTGCCACAAATTATTTGTTGTAGCTCCCAAATTTTGCTAGAAGTTTCCTCCAATTTTCTTGTCTCCATGAAATTCATCACTTTTGGTCTTTATTAGGTGATTGTGTTCATTTTTCTCTATTTTCTCTCTTTCCACAAGCCTAGCATAGTGTTCGTTTGTATTTATATCTGTCTCTATGTGTTACAAGTGTCTTAAATTAATTGTACATCCTCTTGATTTGAAGAACTAGGTTCCTTGAAAGTTTGGAGTCATTTGGAGCTAGCTAGCCACCCTAGACACTTATCCCCCTTATGTGTAGGGCTTATCTAATAGCTTCTAGATTTAAACCATAGGTTCTTAAGCATTTCCTAAGGTTGTACAACATCTAACATTCACTTTCTAGTTGCATCTAGATTTTTTGTTTTTTAGTTTCATTTTCCTAGTCCTAGTTTGTGTTTGCATGTTTCCAAGTTCATGTTTCCATTTCCAAGTTTGTGTTTCCAATTTTATCTCTTGTCTTGTTTTCAATCCTATCTCTAGTGCTTGTTAGTGTAGTTTTAAATTAGGCTCATTTAGTTAAGTATAAAAGTCTTTAATTTGATCTATAATTAACAAACACACATAAGAAAGAAAAACACCCATGATTCAACAACATTTAGGGTCCCTTTGTTCTTTCACTTTCCAAACAAGTGAAATTCTCTAACTTTACTTATTTCCTATTTGCCTATTTCCTAGATAGTTAAGCAAGATCTTATTTTGTGCCTAATTTTTATTTGCAAGATAAAAGCTACTCATTTTATATTTTCCCTCTATTTTGTAAGTTTGCATGGAGAGCACATGCAAAAGGACGAACCTACACAATGCCATCCTATAGGGTCTATTACTTTATTTGTACCCAATTTGATATCATTTTATGTTTGAAAATTTACTTTACATGCATGTTTGTGGGAGCTACATACTTTGAGATACATGATCATTTTAGGATTCACATGGACCTCAAAGTGGGGAGAAAATGTAATGATGAAATTTTCATACCCATGCCATTTCTAGTTTAAGTTTTGTGCCCATTTTGGGAGAATGTTTTAATACATGTGCATATGGACAAATGGTACAATATGTGCAAAGTTGGTCCCAAACCCCTAGGCTTAATCCATTACTATACAAACACATACCCATAAATTTATCTAAAAATTATGCCTAAATATACATACCACGATACATTCACCCAAACTATGCATTTATTACACTTACTTGTATGCCTATTCTAATTTATTTGTTATCCACCTAGATCTAACTATTTTGCCTACCCAAGGCCTTTTCCATGGTCTTGGGGTTGACCCATAGTTGTAGACTTGACCTTTTCCTTTTCAAAATTCAAATTCAAAATAAAATCAACTCCCACTCATTCTACTATTTGTTGTGAGCTGACTAAACACACATTTGCACAATTTGCTGTGATATTCTTGTATTGAAAGACATTCATTTGCTCTTATTTCTATGTTGAAAGCACAAGACAACTGAGAGAAGGGGGGGTTAATCAGTTGTATCAAAAACCTTAGGTTCTTTAAACTAAATCACATTCACATTCACTTACTTTAACTCCTTAATCTGTTATGAAGATTAAACATGAATAGCAGAATCAAAACATAAACACATCAACACCATATACACATGAGCACCAGATTTTTACGTGGAAAACCGTAAAAGGGAAAAACCAAGGTGAGTGTTATCTCACAATATAATGTAGTAACAATACTGAATAACAAAAGAGACTCACTCCTTGTTCTTTACTGCAAGTCTTTCAAAGCTGGCCTATACTATTCTCCAAGTCTACTTTTTCTGCTCTGTGGATTGTTTCGCCAAGCATTGTCATCTGGTCTCTTTGGTTAGAAAGAAATAGTAGAATATTTAAAAAAATAAATAATCCTCTCCATATTGTGTTGGGCAAAGTTGAAACAACTATTACAGAAGTGGTTTTAGCCTCATTGTTATCAAAGAAGGCGGGCTCTCTTATTTTTACAAGTTGGGATGATATGATTTTAAAGAATTGGAAGTAGTTAAGGATGCCTGATAATAGTTGCTTTAAATCTAAAGTTATGATTGATCGATCCTCTATCAAATGGATCCCCCCGCCTAAATCCTTTGTCAAGCTTAATTTTGATGGTGCGAGCAGAGGTAATCTAGGAATTTCTAGTGCTAGTTGTGTTATTCGAAATCATCATGGAATAATTCTCAGAGCTTTGTCAATTAAGCTAGGTACAATAACAAACAACGAGGTTGAGGCTTTGGCCTTAATAGCAGGTTTGAACCTAGCACTAAAATATGGTTTTACTAACATCATTGTGGAAGGGGACTCATTGAATATTGTTAGAGCTTTCTCCAATAACTCCTCTCCGAGTTGGAAAATAGAATACATTCTAAAGTCTGGAAGGGATTTATTAAAACATTTTCAATCATTTCAGATAATGCATACCTATCGTGAAGGTAATCTTTTAGCCAATTTTTTAGCTAATCTTGCTTTCGGTTTTAATGATACTGCTATCGAATGGAACTCTGAATCTTTTCTTCTGATCCCCAGAATTAGTTATATATTGGACAAGGACTCAAATGTGTAAGTTATGACAATTTGGTACATCTCTTTAGTTTATAATCTTTACCTTAAGCCTTATTTTTTTGGCCTTCCGTGTTGTTAAGCTGACGTTGGTTAAAGTGTTGGGAACTCTTTTTTTGATGGGCAGAATGTACTTTGATGCTTGCTTCAAATGAAGGCTGGCAGAACTCGCACAAGGGAATTGGCAATTCATTATCTTCTATCCTTTATGAGTTATACGAAGTATATTTTTCATTTAACTTGGTATTATGCTCTGTTCTCTGATCTAGCAGCTGCTATTATATCTCATTTTTTGTTAACCTACAGAGTTTCAAACCTTAGTATGGGTTCTATTCACTGGAATACTAGAATTTCCTGGCCTATCTGAAATTGGGAACATCCCCTTCTTGGTTGTTTTAATTCCAATTCAATGCAAGAAGTTTTTAAGGTCTATGAGGCTTCCGTGGGCAGAGCGATTATTCAGGTTTGCAATTTACCAGTTTTACACACTCCAGTTGCTATTTATCCTTCTCAGGTTGCTTCACATTTTCTCTCCAATGCGATGGATCTTTTGCAAACTGGAGATAGGGTAAGGGATTTGGGGTTAAATTTTATTCAGAATGTTCACTTTTCTGTCGACTCATTTAACTCTGCTTTAGAAGATTATGATTTGCATGAAGGCTCTGCTCTTGTGGGAGGGTTATTTGATTTCAAGTGTCTATTTCACACGCCTGGTCTACATTGCCTTTTCAACACATTTTCTCATGGCCTCCACAACAATTGTGTCATTTCTTTTCAAAACTCAATTCACTATCACAGACATGAATTGGGAAATCAGTTGGCAGAAAAGGCTTTAGAAGTGTTTAATGCTCTGCTGTTTTTGTTGAACTATGTGCCTCCTCCACCGCCCCCTCCTCCTCAGCATGCAGAAGATGATGATCAAGCCGAGGATCATGGTTTGCAGATTATAGAGATAGCAGATTAATGGGGAACTCCCTCATGTTTTTGGCCTTCAGCGATTACTTTTTTTTGTATTGTCCAATGGTTGTATATGCCAGTTGCTCTGTAAATTCTTATTGAAAACTGTATGTTCTCCGACATGAATTTAGTCATATTTTTCGTTTGGATCGACTCATATTTTTGAGTTGATTATGTATAATTTCGATAAAATCAGGCTATAACCAGAGGTTTTCTTTGCCGATTCTTTCCTGCCGGTATGCCTTTCTGAATCTGGCATTTTGTATCCTCTTTTTATTAATCAATTTTAGTGGTTTTTTCCACTTTTTGTTTAAAAAAACAAAAAACAAAAGAGACTCACTACCTTAGGGGCTCACCGCCCAGGGCTCACCGCCCAGGGCTCACCGCCCAGGGCTCACTACCCAAATGAATGCTCAATGCAAAAAGGCTCACTGCCAAGGGGTGGCTCACTACCAAATGGTGGTTCACTGCTAGGATGGGTGGCTCACTGCCATGAACTGATATAGTAGCATCTACAACATGCCTGAGTTCAGTTCCATTGAAGCGCAATATATCCCCTCTGCTATGCCTTTACAACACACACTTTATCTTTGCATCTTTGCACACTCTCACATCACTCACAAATTCATTACATATATTTATACTGATCATCAATTTGGAAACATACATCAAGGTTGGCAATACAATTTACAACCATCGGAACTATCTCCAAGGTCGGCATACATACATAACTCAAATTAGGTCTGGACCTAAACAAACTTATGGAGAAAATGAATGAAGGAAGAGCACTTCATGGCTTAGCTTGGACCCAAACACATCCTTACACACTTCAACACACTTTCATAATCCATGAATCACCTCCGTAACAAGTGTAAATAACTAGGTTAGTTTGAACTAGTGCAAACATCAAGAATACTTAGATACACGCTTCCAAGAACTTCATTATAGCTTGTGGATCAAGCACACACATTCAATACATTTTGGAGACATACACAAACATCATCGAATCACCTGAGAGCTGACAAATCCAACCACAATAGATCTCACTTGAGGACAACAAATATCACTTGAAGACATATCACAGACTGCTTCACAACAAACACTGTCAAACTCCGCTAATCAATAACTTGCTTTCTAGAGCACCAAATCAAAAATCCTTTGGAATGAAGATAAGTAAGGACTTTATAAACTTAAGTCTAAAACCACAATACCAAAATCCAAAATGCGAAGAAATCTGCAGCAAAATACTTTCTCCTTGTCACTCTGCAAACATTGCCATGCACAATCTTCAAACTGGTGAATAGAACCTTTTTTGCACAACGATCTGGACCACCAAATTCTACATTTAGCATCTTCAAACACTCTCTAAAACATATCCAAATCTCATACTCTAGTCTTCAACACAGAGGAAAAGCGGAGCAAAATACTCAGACAGTGTTCTTAACATGACAACTCAATCAATCAATAAACAACAATATTAGAAGATACAGTTGGCACCAATGACAACAAAAACATGTTGACATCAATGACAACACCAGTTAGTACATACTTGCAACAATCTCCCGTTTGTCATTAATGGCAACATATGATGTGAAAAATTGAATAACACGTTCATCCATCAAGACACAATTATGCATCAGGATTCCCCCTTTCTTTTTACACATCTAAACTCTTTCTCCCCCTGAGTTTTTCACATGATCTCTCTCCCCCTTTGACATCAATGGAAAAGGGCACCACATCTATTCCATTGCACATACTTGCACACTACCGCTTGGTCAGTCTAAAATCATTCTTTACTCCCCCTGACTGCAACAATCATCTCAAACCACTACCTTCTCCCCATGAGAGGTAGCCTCCAACATCAGTCCAAAGAAAAATATACTTTGAGGCACATTGGATTGATGTATCTCTTGATGCATCTAGTTCAAGGAAGGAGGGGCAACAACCCCTAACTTCTCCCATAGATACTCAAATGTATCCTTTGGAAGAGCCTTAGTAAATATATCAACAACTTGATCCTTTGTAGGCACATACTCAAGCTTCACTTCATTCTTTGAAACTTTCACCCTCAAAAAGTGATAATTTAAATGTGCTTTGTCTTTGTATGCATCACTAGGCTCTTTGAAATATTTATGGCACTTGTGTTATCACAAAGAATATGGATTGGATCATCATACTCAACTTTGATATCCTTCAAGGTCTATTTCATCCACAACACCTGAGTACAACATGCTGCTGCAACAATATATTTTGCCTTTGCAGTAGAGAAGGAAACTAATTTTTGTTTCTTGATATGCCAGTACAACATGCTACTGCAGCAATATATTCTGCCTTTGCAGTAGACAAGGAAACTAATTTTTGTTTCTTGATATGCCAGGACACCGCCCTATCTCCAAGGAAGAATGCACCTCCACTTGTGCTTTTTCTATCATCAACACATCCAGCCCAATTTGCATCTGTATAGGCACTTAAGGAAAAATCATTGTTCTTAGGATACCACAAGCCATGATAGGATACCACAAGCCATATTTGAATATCCTCTTCACTGCCACAACATGTGATTCTTTAGGATTTGATTGAAATATGGCCACAAGACAGATTGCATGCATGATATCTGCTCTAGTAGAGGTTAGATAAAGCAGTCCTCCATTGATCTATACTTTCTCTAATTAGTCTTAGGAGATTCATCATTCTTACTCAACTTGCAACCAATAATCATAGGGTTACACTGGTTTAGAGTCCTCCATTCCCAACTTCTTCAACAACTCTTTAACATACTTGGATTGAGAAATGAAAATACCTTTACTAGTTTGAATGATTTGTAGTCCAAGGAAGAAGTTCATTTCACCACACATAGACATTTCAAACTCTTTTTGCATCTCATCTGCAAACTTCTTAGACATACCTTCATTTCCACTAAATATGGTGTCATCAATATAGATCTCAACAATCAGAATTTGGTCTCCACTTATCTTGGTGTACAAGTTACTATTTGCAGATCCTTTACTGAATCCCTGCTGCAACAGGTACTTATCTAGTATTGCATACCAATCTCTGGGAGCTTGCTTCAATCCATACAGAGCCTTCTTCAATTTGCATACCATATTTTGTTTGTTTGATAGTTGGAATCCATTCGGTTGCTCTATGTCAACTTCTTCTTCTGACTCACCATTTAGGAAAGCAGACTTCACATCCATCTGGTATACCTTGAAATTTTATGTGTTGAAAATGCTAAAAATAGTCTAATAGCTTCCATTCTTGCCATCAAAGCAAAGGTCTCTTCATAATCTATTCCTTCCACTTGTGAGTAGCCTTTACACACAAGTCTTGCCTTGTTTCTCACAACTTCTCCAACTTCATTCAGTTTGTTCCAGAATACCCACTTTGTTCCTATCACATTCTTGTCTGAAGGTCTAGGGACAGGTTCCCAAGTCTTGTTCTTCTCAATCTGCATTAGTTCTTCTTCCATTGCTTTGACCCAATATTCATCATTACATGCTTCTTTTATTGTTTTAGGTTCCACCTTTGAGAGTAAATAGAGATTTACTTGATCTTTTGTAGTTTTGCTTCTTGTCAATACACCTTTCCTTTTTTCACCAATAATTTGATCTCCAGAGTGATCTCTTTGCACATACTTGGGGGTTTTAGGAATTCTTTCCGGAGCTTCAGCTTGAACTTCTTCTTCTTCAGGAGTAGATTGTACTTTAGTTTGAACTTCCTTTTTTTGTCTTTTTCAACCTTTTCTATATCAGTAGATCCATCTAATTGAATATCTTCATCTACTTTCACATTTACACTTTCAATTATTTTTCTCAGTCTTTTGTTATAACACCAGTAAGCCTTGTTCTTAGTAGAGTACCCAAGGAATATGCCTTCATCACATCTAGCATCATACTTTCCTAATTCTTCATCTCTTCTGATGTAACATTTGCTTCCAAAAACTTTGAAGTATTTGATAGTAGGAGTTCTTCCATACCACAACTCATAAGGTGTCCTTGTTTCTTTTGCTCTGACTAGCACTCTATTCTGAATGTAGACAATAGTGTGTATTGCTTCTTTCCAATATACTTTTGGTAGGTCTACTTCCTTGATCATTGTTCTAGCAGCTTCTTGAACAGTTCTATTCTTTCTTTCAACCATTCCATTTTGTTGAGGAGTCTGGGGAGCAGACAAGCATCTCTTTATTCCATGTTCTTCATAGAAAGCATTAAACTCATTTGAAGTAAACTCACCACCTCTTCTAGATCTCAAACACTTGATTCTCAAATCCATATCATTTTCAACCATAGCTTTGAATGCCTTAAACTTGTCTAGGGCTTCTGATTTTTCTCTAAGAAAGGTAACCCAAGTCATTCTTGAATAATCATCAATAAGAAGCATGAAATACCTATCACCTTGTAGACTTCTTGTTCTTTTAGGGCCACATAAGTCTATATGCACCAACTCCAGCAAACCGGTAGAGAATTGTTCTTTTCTCTTGAAGGTAGTCTTTGTCATCTTCTTAAATTGACATTCTTTGCACATAGCATTGGCATGCTTCACAATCTTAGGCAGGTCTCTCACTCCTTGTACTATGCTTATTCTCACCAAATTGTAAAAGTTAATGTGACACATTCTCCTATGCCATAACCAACTTTTATTTGTCTGATCCAAAAAACAACAATTATTAGTACCCTTCAAATGATAAACATTACCATGAGTCTTCTTACTAACACAAATTAAAGTTCCCGAGCTTTTCCTTATCTCACACCCATTGTCCTTAAACACCAGATTATACCCTTTGTCACACATTTGTCCAACACTTAGAAGATTATGCTTTAAGCCTTTGACATAAAGAACATCATCTGTATTATGCTTGCCATCAAAATTAATCGATCCTTTTCCACAAATCTTACTAGCTGCATCATCACCAAACCTAACTAGTCCTCCATCATATTTTTCAAACTTAAAAAACTTACTCTTATCTCCTGCCATGTGATTTGAACATCCACTATCAATGATCCATTCATCTTCTTTTTCATCATGAAATGCAGACAACTCTCTTGGACTTCCTTCACACAACTTGCAAGATTAGCAGAAACAAGTTCTTCTTTGAGTGAAATAAACAAGCATTCACTACTATTACCATCATCAGAATTAGGTTCATCATTAGTTACACCATCATCATCTCTAACATAGTAACTCTTTCTTACCATCTTTCCTTTACTTTCATTGTTTTTTAATCTTCAAAGCTCTGTTAGGACATCTTGAAGCATAGTGACCAATTTTACCACAATTGAAACATTTGAAAGGTAACTTAACTTTTTACTTTCCTCTGCTACCTCTTTTCATTCTACTTGCAAATTTTGCCTCAATCTCCTCAAAATCTTCTTCATCTAATTCCACATCATATTTATCTGATCTAGCAGTCTTTTCTTCTTTGGCCTTAAAAGTAGTCTCAATTTTCACAGGGCCATTAGCAGTACCAAACTCTTTCATCTCAAAAGCAGTTAGTTTACCAAGCAATTGATCTTTTGAAAGCTTGCCCATATCAAACAATTCTTCAATGGCAAATACTGTGTGACTATAAAATTTGGGAATTGTTCTGAGTATCTTAACTACAACATCCACATCGTCTAAATTTCCACCAAGACCCTTGATGCTACTGACAACTTCATTAAACTTCTATATGTAACTTGTTATGTTCTCATCTTCAGCCATTCGCATGGTTTCATATGTGGTCTTCAAGTTCTGAAACTTAGCTTTCTTGACAGATTCATCACCTTCATAGATGTTCTTCAATTTGTCCCAAATCTCATGAGCAGTTTCCAGATCCACAACTTTCGCCATTTTAGTGTTAGACATTGTATTTAATAGAGCATTTTAGCTTTGTGATTAGTCTCAAAATCCTTAATCTCTTCATCAGACTACACACCACCTTAAGGTACCGTGTATTTATCTTTGACCATCTTCCAAACATTATAACTAATAGAAATTAGATAACTTTGCATTCGTACCTTCCAGTAGGCATAGTCAGATCCATCAAACTGAGGAATGTCTTTCTTGCGTGCCATACTAGATCTACCTTAATCTATTAGGCTTTCTTCCAAGGAACCTCACTCTGATACCAATTGTTGAAGGCACAAGACAACTGAGAGGGGGTGAATCAGTTGTATCAAAAACCTTAATTTATTTAAACTAAATCACATTCACATTCACTTACTTTAACTCCTGAATCTGTTATGAAGATTAAAAATGAATAACAGAATCAAGACATAAACACATCAACACCATACACACATGAACACTGGATTTTTATGTGGAAAACCCTAAAAGGGAAAAACCACGGTGAGTGTTAGCTCACAATATAATGTAGTAACAATACTGAATAACAAAAGAGGCTCACTGCCTTAGGGGCTCACTACCCAAATGAATGCTCACTACAAAAAGGCCCATTACCAAAGGGTGGCTCACTACCATAGGGTGTCTCACTACTGAAGGGTGGCTCACTCCCAAGATGGGTGGCTCACTTCCATGAACTGATATAGTAGCATCTACAACATGCCTGAGTTCAGTTCCATTGAAGCGCAATATATCTCCTCTACTCTACCTTTACAACACACACTTTATCTTCGCATCTTCACACACTCTCATATCACTCACGGATTCATTACATATATTTATATCGATCATCAACCTTGGAACACACATCAAGGTTGGCAATACAATTTACAACCATTGGAACTATCCCCAAGGTCGACATACATACATAACTCAAATTAAGTCTGGACCTAAACAAACTTGCAGATAAAATGAATGAAGGAAGAGCACTTCATGACTTAGCTTAGACCCAAACACATCCTTACACACTTCAACATGCTTCCATAATTCATGAATCATCTCTGCAACAAGTGTAAATAATCAGGTCGGCTAGAACTAATGCAAACATCAAGAATACTTAGATACACGCTTCCAAGAACTTCATTATAGATTGTGGATCAAGCACACACCTTCAGTACATTCTGGAGATATCGAAAAACATCATAGAATCACCTGGGAGTTGACAAATCCAATCACAACAGATCTCACTTGAGGACAACAAATATCACTTGAAGACATATCATAGACTACTTCACAACAAACACTATCAAACTCTGCTAATTAATAACTTGCTTTTCAGAACACCAAATCACAAATCCTTTGGAATGAAGATAACTAAGGACATTATAAACTTAAGTCCAGAACCACAAGACCAAAATCCAAACTGTGGAGAAATGCGGAGCAAAATACTTTCTCCTTGTCACTCTGCAAACATTGCCAGGCACAGTCTTCAAACTGGTGAATAGAACTTTTTCTGCACAATGATCCAGACCACCAAATTCTAGATTTAGTATCTTCAAACACTTCTCTAAAACATATCCAAATCTCATACTCTGCTCTTCAACACAGAGGAAATGTGGAGAAAAATACTCAGACAATGTTCTTAACATGACAACTCAATTAATCAATAAACAACAATATCAAAAGATATAGTTGGCACCAATGACAACAAAAACATGTTGACATCAATGACAACACTAGTTAGCACATACTTGCAAGATTTCTCATCCTCTCACATTTTATCATCCTCTCTCAACCTAGAAGTATTTAAGGAGTAATTAACAACAAAACACTTTAGCTTAGTGCATTAAAAGGAGTAACAAATTTGTATACATCATTCTAGGGCACTTGCATGTTTACTTCGATATTTTACACACATTTGAGGGTTCACCTAGGAGAACATGTCTATCACACCCCATTTTTGGACAATTTATTTATGCTACCTTCGACTAATTATTAGTTAGATACATTTCCATGCATTTTAAATTAAGTCCTAAAAATTGTGATATGAGGATATTTAAAATTTGATAAATCTATTTTTATTCATGGTATGTAGAATCTGAATATTAGATTTGATGATGATTAAAAGAAATAGATATGATTTCTAAAAATGGATAATAGTTTATCTTTATGATTTTTGTTTGTTGAAATATTCATATGATGTTATGGTTAACAGACTAACTTTCTTGTCTGCACAATAAGGTGGATGCAAGAAACTAGTTCCCCCTCCCAGATGATGAGGGAGAGTATCACTAGAGAGAGGGAAGCATATCGGGGTAAATGGGCAAGACATCATGATTCCAAGAACACAGACACATAGTATTTGTGATTATATGCTTGTGTTATTGGAAATTTTCTCGTGTCGTAAGTTTTATGGATTCTTTACGTCGTAGCATTGTAATTTACATGTTGTTGTTATTATCCTTCATTTTATCTAGTTGTCATGTTACTATTTAAATGCTTGGTGAAAAAATCCCATTTAGCTTTGTTCCTTATTGATCATGCTATGAAGTTGATAAAATCTTCTATGCGGGTGGTATGCATGGTTATTATATTTATTTAAAGAAATTATATATATGTATGAGAAAATATATACATACATATATGTATACACATATATAATTACATAGTTTAGATTTAAGTAAGATTGATATTTAAATTGAAAAGTTTTGAATGGACTCCATGAAGTGGAGTTAAATAAATTAAATGCATTAAATGTTTGAGTATTGCAAAGTTGAGATGTGGAGGTAAACTCCATCGATCTAGCCTTATGTGTACATCCACTTCAGTTTATTGAGTATGATGGATGGAGTGAAAGTAAATGCATTAAGAATATTTAGTTTTCATGGAGGAATTGTAGGGACTTTCATGCCCAAAAATGGGGGAAAGTTAGGTAAAGAGGAAGGCAGAAGGGAGATGACACACAGTGTGGAATCAGGGGATAGATGAGGACATAGATCTACAACTTTTTGAGGATTATTGCTTAAAGTATCGATATGTATTCCAGTATTTGGAAGAATTTTGATTAAGTATTAATTCTTTTCAATCAATCTTCTGCAACTTGGATTCAAAACATAGTTTCATTTGTTTTTTATTATGTTTAGCTAGGAAAAAGGTCCCATGCCCATACAAAATGTAGATCAGAAGATTAAACAACACAACATAGACCCTCCCTGATAATAACCCAACAGGGTCAGGGAGCCATCAAAATAATAGTCTTATAGTCCCATTAATATGTCTAAAGTACCCTCATAATAGGTTGCAGCACCATCCCTGATCCCTAGTGGGGCCAGAGATGCATAACCAAAAACCAATACTAAAAGTATACGAAATAGTATCATACAGACAGTGAATCCTGAAAATAACCTTATAGGCCAGGATATTGCTTAGCAGAGTAAAACAGTCATAAAACAACAAGAGGACAACATGGACTTTTAAACATAAACAAGGAAAAAATCTAGAACTTTGAGTTATTCCAATCATTCTTCATTTTCTTGAGCACCTCGTCCCAGGAAGTTTGGTCCCTATCAGTCTTATGCCTCTTATCTTTTTCATGATCTTTATCAGACAAATGTTTCCTCTTTTCCAGTTGAGTCTTAATATTTTTACCTTCTTCCATTGTATTGTTGAATATGCTATTAGTGAACTTTACCGGATCCTTCATACCTTTTTCTATTTTATCCATCCCGATTTGGAACATGTTACACAACTCATACATATTGCTCCAGCTTTCTTAACAATTTGTGCAGTTCACCCTTTTGTTAAAAAATACTTCAATCTTGTCCAACCTTTCAACTAGATTCTAAAGGTCAGAATTAGTGTGGAACTTTTTAGTTTTTTAGGATTGTTTATCTATGCTTCAAAGATTCTAATGTTATTTTGAAAGTCTTCGGCATATGTGTCCTCAATAGCATTTTCTTCAAAATCCTCATTATTATAGTCAGAATGGTCATGTTCAGTATCCTCGTCTTCCCTTGTTTTACTCTTCATTTCTCCCTGTTCCTCAACCTCATTTTCCTCCCAATTAGTGTCCTCTAAACCCTCACAGTAATGATCTTCTTCCTCATCTACTGCTATGTGATCATCCCTATTTTTTTCAACATCTGGATCTTCCTCAGAGTCAGAGTTTATTTCCTCAACAGAGGCCTCTTTGATCTTGTTATTTTTTTCTCTTATTACCTATTTTTTCCTACACTTTTTCAAGTCTGGAAGATCTCCTTTCTGGGCCAACACTATGCATCTTGGGGTTCTCATCTTTGTCAATAAATTTTTCAGAGAGTTTAACCTTAGTAGCATCAGACTTAATGTTTAGAATTTTGGTTTTCTTCTTAGAACCCTTTAAAGGTGTCTTCCCACAGTTATCTCTCAAAGACAACAAAATGTTTTCTGGGGAGTCTTTATCATTGAGGGTTTGTTTTGTACTAGAGTTTTTGTGAGGGGTGACATGAGCAAAGACGTCTTTACCCATGTAAGTATGAGGCCCTTTCTTTTTGGAATCCCTATCCTTAGTATTTCTTACAACTTTACCCACACAACTAGGGTTTAATTTTCCTTTTCCCTTAAGCAATCTAAAATTCTTCTCACCACACTTATCTTTTGGAATAGAAGGGTTTAGCATCACATTGAACTCATACAACACAAGCATTAACCCCTAGTGCAGAGGGGGTTTTGCACCTTTCATTATACTTCTTTGCAGTGAAGATAGAATGAAAAAAGGAAAGTTAATGAAATTACCATGTCTTAGATGGTCAAGAAGAGGGAAATGGTAGCCATGAATTGTCTCAAACCGCCCTTCTAGCATCACATACTTCATCAAATGGTAGGAGACCATTCCCCATGGAGTCAGGAGCTTCGTCCATTGATAACCATTTTGGTGTCTTGTTAAGCTCTCATTCTCCTCCAAGAAGCTTTCCATAAAGTCTTTATAGTCTCCATTCCCTAGCCTCTGCACTTTTCTCCCATCTAGAGACAACCCAGTAGCTTCAACAATAAGTTCCTCTGTGACTGTAAATGAAACCCCATTTACAGTCACCTCCTTATTTCTCCACAAATTAACAAACTAAAAGGAGAAAGATTCATCATGGCCACGTAGAACTCTTACATAATTCCCGAGACCACCTTCTTTAAAAATGCTCCAGACCTGAGGATTCTTTTTTAGGCTAGTGCATGAAGCAGGTTCAACTCTAAGAAGTTGACCCCCCATTCTACACAACACAATGATCTTCAAAAACCCTTGGCTAGAAACATAATGGATTTGATCACAACAAAGCACAATTGTCACAAGAAGGAGCTTAATAGGCTGAATCTTGAGGCTAGCTATAATATGACAGCAAATGTCATGAGTAATCCTCAATATTAGGACCCTGTTCGCACAAAGCAAAGGGTACCTGATAATAATTTCCTTTTTCATTTCATTGTACTTTGCCTGTCTCTTCATTTTCTCCCGGGACTCAGCACGAAATGCCATAATGACCCAATCTTTATTTCTATCATTTCCAATCATATCTGAGAGATCATTTAGCTTGAAGCCTTTAATACAATATCTTTGCATATCAAGATTATATCATTTTTTATTTTTGAAGGAACAATTCGGTAAAACTAAATTATTCCTTTCCCTATCATTTATTAACATACTAATTAGTATTTCTTGCTTCATTTAAAATGATTTCTTGAATACAATGAGGTAGATCATCCAAGGAGGTAGTGGACCAACTCCCAACCATGTGAAGACCTAGATTGGCTAGTTTGTCCACAACATGGTTACCTTCTCTAAACACATGCTAAATGGATATATAAGGGATATTAGAAACAATAATTTTTATGTCCTCTATGTAATCCCTTAGCATCCAGGGGGTGTTCTCTAACCTAGTGACTAGGTCCAACACCACTTTAGAGTTGCCTTCCACTTCGACTTGATTGAACCCATATGATTGGATTTTATGAAGTCCCCACCACAATGCATAAGTTTCTGCCATATTATTAGAAGCCATTCGAATAGCCTTTGCAAAACACTCTATGATCTTTCCTGTTTCATTTCTTATAATGCCCCCAACTGATGAAGGCCCATGATTACCTTTTGAGCACCCATTAAAATTTAATTTAACCCATCCTAATTTTGGATTTCTCCATCTGGTAATCCATATTATTAAGGTTCTGAGTTATGCCCCACTGATTACAGATTTTTGTTTCAAGCTCTGTTGGAGGAGATTTAGTTTTCCCAATTTTGGCCATATTAATGCTTTCTTGAATAGCACCAACAATAGAGTGTTTGAGTTGTTCTATATTAGTTACAGAATTTTTGAAAACCCTATTATTCCTTTCCTTCCAAATCCCCCAGACAATGTGAAGAGGAGTCTGCTTCCATAATTATTTTAAGACATGGTGCATAAAAGGAGGAGCCTTAAACCAGAGGGGGAGAAAGGAATCCAGACCTTCAGGCATAACCTAGTCAATCTCTAACTTTGAGAAGATTTGACCCCAAATATCTCTAGCTAAAGGGGAATGCAACAACAAATGATTAACGAATTCTTCATCCTAGCATCGTAATAAACATTTGTTTGGGAGTTGAAACCCTCTCTTTTACAGATTATCCAGGGTTAAGATTTTGTAGTGGTTTGCAACCCACCAAAAATTATTAATCTTGGGAATCATTCTGTGATTCCAAAACATCTTCCAATCTTTATTAGTTTGAGGAACATTAGATAGCAATGAATAAGTAGTAGCCATAGTGAAGTTTCCAGAAGCTTGAGGTTTCCAAGTCAGTTCATCCTTTCTATCCTGTCTGAAGAATCTACAATCCCCAAAAAATTGACAAAATTGAGTAACGATATTATCATCAGCATTAGTAAAGAGGAGATTAAAATCCTTCCAATGTGCTTTCCCATCTCTGAAAACTAAGTACCCCTCAAGTTTTTCTCCAAAGATATTCAGACAATCTTCTTTTAGGACTACAAAAATAGGATGATCTGAAAGTGGAATATCTCCCTTCCACACATCTTCCCAAAATTTTATTTTTTGAACATTGCAATCTCTCCACCTAACCCACATAGAGAGCAGTCTTCAAATTTTTAGCAACCCATTCCAGATGACAGAGCCAGTAGGAAAAGAACTATTATGAATGAAGTTGATAGTCTCATTGCCACTAAAGTATTTAGCTTTTAATATTTTAACCCAGTCTTTGTCCTCTTTCATGATGTCCCAACCAACTTTTGAGATAAGAGCTTTTTTAAAATCTCTTATTTTTCTGATGCCTAATCCACCCTTATCTTTAGTGGAAAAAACAATATCCCAACTTATAAGAGCCAGCCTCTTTCTTTCCTCAACACCTATCCATAAAAATCTTTTCTGAATTTGTTCAATTTTCTCTACTATAAAGGCAGGGCATAAAAATCTTTTCTGAATTTGTTCAATTTTCTCTACTATAAAGGCAGGGATTTTGAACAGGGAAAGGTAGTAAATAGGAATATTATGAAGCGAAGCTTTTAGGAGCTAATACTTTCCAGCTTGGCTTAGCAATTTGTCTTTCCACCCATCCAACTTCTTTTGGACTCTTTCCACAATTTTATACCAGTAGGCATTAGACAGTTTTTTGGTAGCCAAAGGAAGTCCTAAGTATGTATCTGGGAATGAAGCCTTATAGAAACCCATAATTTTGACAATCTTGTCTCGTAAGATCTCCCTGGTGTTGAAAAAGTAAAGTTTACTATTTTCATAATTAATATGCTGCCCAGATACATTAGCATAAGAGTTCAACAGATTTTTCCATTCCTTAACTTCTTTAACATAAGAGGTACCAAATAATATAGTATCATCAACAAACTATTGGTGAGAAGAAGGGGGATTGTAAGAAGCTAGTTTAATACCTTTGAGTTTCTTTGCATTCACCAATCTAGAGATATTCCTACCAAGAACTTCAACCACAATGATGAAGAGATAGGGAGAAAGAGGGTCCCCTTGTCACAACCCCCTACCACCATGGAACAAACCTCTAGGTGAGCCATTAAGCATAACAAAATACCTTGCAGAAGTAACACACTCTGTTATCAACTGTAAGAATTTTCCTTGAAACCTAAATTTTTTTAGGACTACTATCAAGAAGGACCAAGAAACTCTGTCATAAGCCTTGGATATATCCAGTTTGAGGACCATACCTTCCTTTTTTCCTTGATCCATGGAATGCAATATCTCATGGGTAGTGATTACTGCATCCAAAATTTGTCTACTAGGGACAAAACTCTTTTGATTCTGAGAAATAATTTGTTGTAACAAGGTTTTAATTCTGTTAACCAATAGTTTAGAATTTTTTTTGTATATAGTGTTGCACAAACTTATAGGCTTGTAATAACTAAAAGAAACAACTTCTCCTTTTGTAGGTAGAAGCACAATGAAGGTAGAGTTGAACTGCTTTAAAAGGCTTCCAGATTTAAAGAAATCCCTCACACCAGCTATAATATCTTTTCCCACAATATCCTAAAATTCTTGAAAAAAAGTTGGGGGGAATCCATCCGGGCCAGGAGCTTTAAAGGAACCAAAGGAGAAAACAACACTTTTAAATTCTTCATTTTTAATCATTCTATCAAGTGAAATAGTTTCAGAATCGGAAAGAACTTGATGAATAATATCAAGTAGGTCTTTTGGATCCACTTCATCATCCTCATTGCATTGCAACAGTCTGTTGAAAAAATTGGAGGCAATAATCCCAATTTGCTCATCCTCAGTCACAATATTGCCATTTTCTTCTTGTATTTTCTTGATAATGTTCTAGCTCCTATGTTTTAGAGTAGATTGGTGAAAAAATTGGTATTTCTATCCCTTTCAGATAGCCATTGGATTCTTGACTTTTGTTTCCAGAAAGTTTCCCCCCTCAAATGAAGTTTATGCCACTCATCTCTTACTTTTCTCTCTTTTTTACAAAACTCCACATCATGGATACCTTCTGCCATCTTATCCTACATCTCTTTAATATTTGAGGAGATAAGCTCCTTTTGTTTGAAAAATATCTCCAAACGTATATTTATTCTAACCTTTAACATTTTGCTTTGCATTCTTGATTTTATGAGCTAAACAGAACATAGCCGTACCTTTAATTGGTTTACTCCACCATTGAGTAACAAAATCTCTGAAACTTGGATGAGAGGCCCACATGATCTCATACCTGAAAGGGTATGGCATTATTTTCTTCTGAATATTCCAATTAATAACAATAGGATTATGGTAAGATCCCACTCTAGGAAGGGCCATGCAGTTTAAAATAGGGAGGATATTCCAAGAATTGGAGATTAACACCCTATCAAGTTTAACCTGAATAAGATTATTTCCCATTCTTCTATTTGACTAGGTGAAGCGAGTTCCCTCGATCTCCATATCCATAAGGCCTGTGCAAGTGAGGAAGCTTGCCAAGTCCCCCATACTATCAAAAAAATCTTCCAAATCCCCCATCTTCTCAGAAGGATAGAGAGGAGTGTTAAAGTCCCCCACTAACATCTAGTGGGCGTCAGGAGCAACAGACAAAGTAGATATGATAGAGTTCTAGAGACTTTTCCTTTCAAGTCTAGTATTAGGGGCATAAACATTTAGAAGATTCCAACTTTCATTGCCTTTTTCAGTTCTGAATTGAATGCAAATAAAGCTCTTATGAACAATCAACACTTTCCCAACCAAAATAGTCAGATTCTAAATAACAACAATACCACCAGAAGCCCCTTGAGAAGAACTTATACAACACTCAATCCTAGGCCAAATATGTTTTATTGAGTCAGACATATTAGATTCATTCATTTTAGTTTCTTGAAGCATAAGAATATCGATTTTGTGATCCAAAAACTAAAAATTTTTTGTGAGGGCTATTAAGCCCCCTAATATTCTAAGAAATTATCTTCATAGAAATAGCCTAAGCATAACCATCTAACAAACATAACCTCTTACCTTGTATCCTGATCCTGTAATCAGGGTTATTTCTTTGATTTTCTGGCCATGGAGAGGTTCTCCAGTGTTGTTTGTCTACCCAAGGCGACCTCTTTGGCTGCCTCTCTAGATCTAGTCTCTCTTTGAGTAGATCGTCCTTGTTTATTCTCATTTCCCACATCAGATTTCTTCACATAATTCTTCTTCCTACATTTCCCTACAAGAGTTCATTCTTCTTCCACAGAAACAGACTTAGTGATTTCCTTAGTAATTTTCTCCTTCTCTACAGGAATACCTGCTGTATGAATCTCCATCTCTATTTCTCCCTCCTCTCTCAAGGGTTGGAAAATACCTTCTTCATTATTTCCTTTGTCAACATACTAAATATTGGTTGGTTCATTTATGGGTTGTTGGGAGATTGTAGTAGACTCTGCAACAACCTTATCAGATTGAAGATCTTCTAAGACGCTATTTTGTAGCTATGTTTTCTCTAAGATGCAATCCGTAGACTATTTCATAGGACTTTCAGAGTCTCCCAAAACTGGGCTTTCACCATCTGAAGGCATCCTTTCTTTATCTTTTGCTTCATCTCTCTCAACAATAGGTTTTTTACATTTATCAATGAAATGCCCAAAGAACCCACAATTTTGGCAAAAAGGACCAGAATTCTCGTATTCTATAGGTTGCACCCACTTCCCATATCTTGAGTTGAGAGAGATTTTAGTAGGAAGAATTGCATGCATAGAAACATTAACACATACCTGAGCAAAAAGTAATCTAGATTTTTGGGTAGTTGCCTTATCTATAGCTAGGAATTGGCCAAAAGAGTTAACTATGCTTTGAAGGATCCTCGATGTCCAAAATTCTAGGGGTAGATTAGGGAGCCTAATCCAAGTTGGTGCAACAATACACAAATTTGCTGATGGGTCGAAACCAGGTTTCCATTTACACAAAGCAAGATTATTGCATTGAGCTTTATCAAAGAACCAGGGGCCATTAGTGATAACTGTAATAAAATCTTATAGTTTCATTTGTTTCAAAAGATTGTTTGAAGGAATTTTAGAGAAAAAGACTTTCTCTATTTTCTATAGATTTTCTTGTGGTTAAAAACTAGTTTTATTTAAAATTTCTAAGATCAGTATGAATGTTTTATTTAGGACCATAATAGGTTTGTATTTGATGTATTGTGATTATCACAAGACCATAAATGGTTTGTATGAAAAAAATATATTAGTTTATATGAAAAACCCCATTTGGGTCCGTGCCCTTGGGGAAAACCGTGGATGTCTTTTAGACCATGATAAGTTTGAGTTTTCCTTAAACAATGTCATATTTATATAATGACCATCTTTTGGTCTAAAGGAGATGCTTCTTGTAAAACATTTTTCTAAGGAAAATTGACCCTACTTGGTTCTGCATATTTATATTAACCAGTTTTAATGATGACAACCTTAACTAGGTTGGTTCTTTGTACATAAATTGGTCATTTAAATCTGTAACCGAAAAATTTAGACAAATCAAAAGATAAAACAATAACATGCAATACCTTTGACCAAACCCTTCAAATACCTCAGATGCCTTGAAAGATTTATGCATGCATGTTTGATTGATGTAGTTGATTTGATGTTGGTTGCTCAAATACGCAGCATAATGATAGGATTGAGATGATATGATTGAGATTGATGAGAAGAAGATAGATGGAGGGCTAGAGGAATTTTGACAGAATGATGTTGCATGCGAGAGATGGGATCCTTCGAAAAGCAAAAAGAGGGGTTTAAATAGATTTTTGGTGGAAGAGGAGTTGGGAAGGTTTCCATTATGAAATGGAAGATCCTCTCAAGTTAAGTGATGTGGGTTGGGGAAGGTTTCCATTTTGAAGAGGAGATGGAGAGAAGATGATTAGAGTTCACTAGAGAGGGAATTAGAAGGTGATTGGAATTAACTTGAGGGATGAGTTGAGTCATCTCGGGAGATGAAAATGGAAGATAAGTGAAGTCATAATTAAATAATTTAAAAAATTATTTAAATTATGAGGCATGTGAGGATAAATTTATTTATTTATTTATTTTGAGTGGGGAGACACAAAGTGATAAATTAAAATAAAATAAAAGATTTATTTTATTTTATTTATTTATTTGATAATGTGAAGGGATGGGATAAATTAAATAAATGTTAGATTTATTTAATTTATTAGAGGAAGTGCTAGGATGAAGACATGGGTACCTAGGGCAAAACATAAGGTGTTGCAAGAGATGGACATTTTTGGGTGTCTACATTTTGCCCCTCTTTGAGATGATGTTCGAGATGATGAGATTTGTGTCGAGTAACATCATTTCAAAGAAGCTAAGGTATGGATAGAGGAAAAAGATGATGATGGAAAGATAGGATGAGGATACCCCCTTGAGAGGATAGGCGGGTTGGACAAACACGGGTCGGCTCTCAAAATGAAATGGATTGGTCAAGGAAGAAAGATAAGGAAATGGATAGAAGAAAGGATGCTGCGTTATGCTACAATGAAAGTGAGCAACCGTGATGTTTGATATAGTACGAGACATTATGCATCAGGGTATGAGGACCAAGGTGATGATTTGTCTCATGCCCCAACGTAATACAACCTTGCCTAGATACAAGTTATGAATATTAGCTGGGAATGATCCGGATGCAAATGCAAAAATGATAACACACACAAGAAAGCAAGCAAGAATGAACAAATGATACAAAAACAAACAAGGTATTGCCCCTGTCAAGTTATAAACTAATGATTAATTGTTGATTAATGTGGATGATAGTGTTGTCATTGCGGGGAATGATATATCCCTAGATCAACACAAGGATGATTGATTGATTGATTAATTGATTAGGTTTATAACAAGGCTAGGATCAAGACCAAGGATGTGATTGGATAATTTGAGAGGCTTGATTAACTTGATTGGTATGGATAAGGATGACTTGCATTTGAGTTTATTGGAAGGATGATTGATGATGAGATTGATTGGAAGAATTGTTTTGAAAGATTGATGAATTGATGAAGATAGAAGATAGATAGATAAAGATGATGATGAAAGAAGAAATGGGAATATTGTTTGTGCCTGAATCTGGGTACTTCCTTTGTATCCTAGATTGCCTACATACCCTATATCCATGGGATTGAGGCTTTTAACGATAGAGATGGGATGTAGTTTTGATTTGTGTTTTATTGATGGCGATGATGAAGATGGATGGATTAATATTATTTTGATTGATTTGAAAGAGTGATTTGATTGGATTGAGTTGATGGATTGATTAGAAAAATTGTTTTGATTTGATGAATTGGATGAATTGAGTTGAGGAAGTGAATTGATGAGTGGGTGTAATTGATTGGAACTATGATTGGATTTGATTAAAGAATGTGATTTGATTGATGATTGGACGAGTTGATTTGATGGATTGAGTGATTGGATTTGATTGAATGATTTGAAAGAATTGATTTGATGATGGGATTAGATTGGATAGATGATTAGAATGAAAGAATAAAAGTGATGATTGAATTGGAAGAATTGAGTGGATTGTTTGTTGGAATGATTTGAAGAATGTGAGTTGATTGGATGATGAGGATTGATTTTTATTGCATGGGTTTTTGATTGGACATTTGATTTTTTTGTATTTTGGGAAAATATTTTGATTTTTTTGGATTTTGATTATATATATATATTTTGTGTTTTTAGGAATGTTTGATTTTTTTGGATTTTGAGGAATATTTTGATTTTTTTTGTATTTTTTGGGATGTTGTGATTTTTTTGTATTTTGAAATGTTTTGATTTTTTTGTATTTTTTATATGTTTTGATTTTTTTGAATTTTGATATGTTTTGGGATGTCAATGGATTTACAATTTGGGTAGCCTTTGTGCTAGATACCAATGACAAGGGAGGACTAAGTCTAGGTGCTAGGAGGTAGGTAGGTAGGATTGGATGGATGAAAGGATGGGCGATAAGGGATGGAAAGGATGTACACGTAAGAGAGAAAGGATGTGATAGATCCAAAGGCTATGTTGCATAGGAATAACATGCCCCATTCCAGGTGTAATACTTATGGTTTTACATGGCAAGGCTCTGGACGATAGGATAGTGATAGGATTGGATGGAAAGAATAAGGTATATCAAGAGATATCCACAGCATGTTTCAACATTTTTGCCCCCAATCTTTATCAAGATCAAAGAGGAAGGGTGGATGGATGGACTCAATGGGATAGGTGTATGTATGTGGAATGGATAAGGATGGTAGGAAATGGTATGGTAAGATAGGTTGAAAATGATACGGTGGATGAGATAAGGTGCCCCCAAGTGTAGGTGACATAGCAGATCAAGTTACACATGACGCCTGTTTGCTAGGTTTTCATCATGGTACTTATCCAAGGTGCCTATTTACCGGGTTTTCACCGTTGGACGAAGGGATTTCTCTTTACTTTTTTTTTTCTTTTCTTTTTTGATTTTTTTTCTTTGAATAGGATAGGGGGGATATGGATAGGAGGGACTCAAGTGTCTAGTGCCATGAAAGTGATAGTCCCACTAGATGGATTTCATTGCATGGACCATGTCAAGTGTGCTCATAGATGTTGGTAAGGGAGATTGCATGAGAGTGAGATGGAGTAGGTAGATAGCGGATTATGAGGAGAATGATAGTGGATTATGATGCAGATTATGCATGGAAGGATAGTGGAGGAGATTCATGCACAGGGATGGATTATGTAGGACTTATGGATGGAAGAATAGTGGATAATGGATTATGATGTGGATGAAAGGTTTAGCCAAAAGCATGGACCATAGGAAGGTGATGAGGAAGATATGTAGGATAATGGATGAAGGATGGGGAGATGGAGGTATGTGGAAATGTTGTAGAATGGAATGGAGCCATGACCAATAGTTGTACACACTGTGAAAAACATTTAAGCTTGTGATTGGATGGTGGTGTAGGAGCAATGGAGATGTTTGATTAGGAGATGGTCGACGAAGTGCTTTAGGTACCCACATAGACTTAGTATTTTTATGATTTTTAATTTTCTTGTGGGATGGAGTATGAGATTCTTGAATGGAGTGGGAATGTGAGGTGGAAGTGGATGGTTGGGATTTTTGAGAGGTGGATGCCTCATTTGACTTGATGGCTTTTTGCTTAGGGACCCATACCATTTTAGTTTTTGACTTTGCTTGTGGAGGTATGGGTCTGGATAGCTTTTTAGATGGATTTTTCTTTGATTCTTTACATTTGTGCCCTAAGGCATGAGGATCTTTAGGATTTTTTGCTTTATAAGTGTAGGAATCCAAGTTTTTATTTTTGAATCCAATGGGGTGAGTGGAAGGAGAGGAAGCTTCATGTTTAGACAATATGTGCATTTGTTGGCCATGATTGGGATTTTTAGAGGGCTTATGGGTAAATGGATAATTAGGTCTTGGTAGAAGTGGTGGTAAAGTAGATGGAGAGATGTTAGGAGTTGGAAGTAATGGTGGGAGAGTGGATGGGGGAAGGTGTATGGTCACATGCTTTTGACATTTGTAGGATGAGGGTGGCGGAATGGCAACATATGTTTTAGGGGTGTGATGTGATTGGTGATGGAAAGTGGTGGACTTAGGAGGTATGGAGGAAGTACCAACATCTTGAGATTGTTTACCTTGGGGTGTGTATCTAAGGCCATATGAGCATTGAGGGACTTTTACATGGATGGGCTCCAAAATTCCTTGTTCAAGAAAGCCTAAGCCTTTACCTTGGTAGTTCATGTTTTGAAGCATGCGATGGACAATGTGACTAGATGTAGGTTGGGAACTAGACTTGAGTTCTTTATTAGGAGAAGAAGGTGAAGTGATGGACAAAGGTTGCTGTGTTCCTAGGGAGGAACATTCATGAATGAGAGTGGTAAGACCAATAGGATATCATGGTGGATTTGAAATGTGGTTGATAATGGATGTGGAAGGATCATTAGGATCTTGCTTATGTTCAACATGATCCGAGATATTGGTTTGATCTTTTATGCTTACTTGAGGCATGTGTCTCATCATGAGAAATAGATGTTTGCTCATTATGGATAGGGCTAGATGGATTATGGATTGGAGCAATTTGGATATCTTGCTCATGGATGGGTATGGGATTATGGATAGGATCAAGGTGTTCATGGATGGCTTCTTCATGGATGTCATCTTGATCATAGAAAAGATAGATGTTATGAATGGGGTGAATGGAAAGGATTTGATCTTTATTAGAAGGAGGGGGTAATGTTTCCTCATGCTTAGGATTATGCTCTTGACATGTCTCTTGATTTATTTGAATGGAAGTGAAAGTGGGAGACTATTGGATGAGTTTTATGGGTTATTGGTATTCATCCATAAGAGAGTATGATGAACTTTGACTTGGGCTCATGATAGGAGGCTCTTCAATTGGTTCAATGGCTTGTGGGTCACATGATGGGGTTGGAGGGCTAAGCATGGCATTTGAAGGTTTGTTTCTAGGTTCTAAGATAGGTGTTTGACATGGGGATAAGTTGTTCCTAGCTAGTAGCCAATGGATCACATCCTTCAATAGGGTATGTGTGAATGGACAATATAGGGGATGAACGATAATGGTGGATAGTGTTGTCAGCTTATGATCATGATAAGGTTGAGGGCTAATTAGATTGGATGAATTGGGATTTGGATTGGATGGAGGGATATTGTGATTGGATGGCTTTGGATTTGGATTGGATGGAGAGATAGGAGGATTGGATGTATTAGGATTAGGATCACATGATGGTGCTAATTTAGGACTAGTAGGCTCATGTGTTGGCATGTGATTGGATGGTGATGGAGGATACTCATAGGGTGCATTGGCTAGGTTGGTATCTCCCTCGTCAAAGGATATCAAATCTTTCTCCAAAGACTGACTTAAGGACACTTGACTTATGTACAAGGGGCCACTTGGAGTAGGATTAGGTGACACATAGGTATCTCCCTCATCAAAAAATATTAGATCTTGCTCCAAAAGTGGACTTAAGGACATTTGACTTATGTACAAAGGACCATTTTGGCTTGCATGTGGTTCTTGTGAGGACACTTGGTTGCCTTGTGGATGGGTTTGGTGATGGTGAGGTGGCATGTTGGAAGAAGGAATTGGATGGTCTTGGGTTGATGTGGCATTTACATAATAGGTAGATGGGTTAGGTGATACATGAGATTGAGATAGAATGTGACACGGTTGAGCTTGTTGTTTTATGATTTGATGTTGAATAGGTTGATGTTGGATAGGTCGATGTTGTTGTTGAAAGTGTTGATGTTGTGTTGGATGAGGGATCACATAAGATAATGGTTGTTGATAGGTGGACTAATATGGATAAGGGTTGAAATTGGAAGAAGTGTGATAGGTTGATGAAGAATTGATGTGACATGTGGATGGATAAGGTTGATATGATGGGATAGGTGGCACATAGGATTGATTTAGCATTGGTTGAGGATGTGCTTGTTGGATTTTACAAATGGCCAAGAGGTGTTGGATTTGTGTCAAGAGGTGTTGCATATGCAAGGATTGGCTTGCTTGAAGTTGAAGTTGTTGAATCATGCCATGGACCTTTTGAATCATTTGTTGGCTTAGAGGTGATTGGCTTGTTTGAGCTTGGTGAAGTATGTGAACAAGCTCTTGTGCTAGGTCTTCTAATGTTGACATGGTCTCAAGTGTTTGATTAGGATGTTATTACTTAGATGATAAGGAAAGATTAGTAGTTTGACTTGGGGAATATCAAACACAATGTAAATGTATAAACACACACGCCAAGCGCAATGTTCAAGTTTCCTTTCAAGATTAGATGTTATGATTAAGCAAACACTTGTAAACACAACAACAATACCTAATAATTAATTAGGTAGGGTATGGTCGATAAGTCTTAAGCTAGGCTATACAAGGGTTAACTAGGGGTGTCCCTGATATACATAAGGTATGAGGGCCCAAATCTATGAACACTAGTCCATTGAAGGAATGTGGCATAAGAGTAAGCGAATACCACTTCACCTTGTGTCTGGAATCACCCGGGGCCACAAGGTTGTCCCAATGACTACGTAGCTAGATTGAGGTATAGCTTTTGCTCTCCCCCCTTTGATATACCCCACTAGAACACATGGTTGAGGTCGTCCCTAGGGGTGATGAAATCCCCTAGCAAGCCTCCTAGATAGGGTTTGACAAATTGCAGTTGTTAATTAAACCTTCGAAATGAAATGTGTGATAAGAAGATAATGCAGACACTAGTTCATTTTAAGATCCCAAAGCCAAATGTGAAGGAAGACACTTATTTGTTTTAGCTTGATTTCAATGATGTGGTATCAAACAAGATTGATTTTAAGCCCAAATTGAAGTGTGAAGGCAAGCAATGTTTAGAGATGAGAGATGGATTGATTTCACCTGATTAATTTTCACTTTTAAATCTGCTATGTATGCTGATGCCAATACTGTTCCAACTCCTTAGATGTCCTTGAAAGTCACCAAGACAAGAAGAAAACTAAACTTGCAAGCCAAAAGGGGGTTAGGTCAAAAAGATGTGATATGTTAAAAATCTGTGATAAATGACTTGATACAGCAAAATAGACTACATAGACAGAAAATTTGGAAAATTCTAAGTAAATTTTTAAAAAATTGCACAAAAAACGGATGAGTTTTGCTCAAGATATGCTTGATTGAAATTTTAAATGAAGCTGAAGTTTGACAGAGAAATTACCTGATGAAAAGATAAAATTACCTATTAAGTTGACGCCATTGTGAAGTTCGCTCTCTTAGCTTTCCAATGAGTATGTGTTTACATGATTTTGACCTGTTATGACCAAGTTATAGCAAAAAGAAAAAAAATCGCCTCCTTTGGCATGTTTGAAGAAGACAGGTTGACTTGGTTGACTGTTGTTTGACTTTGACCATTAAGTGATATGGTTACATATGCATGGTTTATCTTCTGGCAGTCAAGAATGGTTTTGTTTGTGATTGTTAACTTAGGACAGCCCCCAGTCAAGAATTAAGGGTTTGTTTGTGGGCTAAGTTTAAAAAAAAAAACCTACCTTCAAATAGTCAATCAACCAAAGACAAAGGTAGTTGACCAAGAAGAAGACAGTCGACAACAAATATTTAAGATAGGTCCTCGTGAGCATAACCCTTAAACTGTGACCTAAGACTCACAATGGTGACAAAGACCATGACTGTGACCCAAAAGTGTTAGCCTTAAAGGCAACAGGGTGGTTCAGAAATCCACTCTGCAGATGGTGACCGAAAGTATGATGGTCATAGTTTCGAGACTTTGACGAGCGATTTGAAGCTTTCGACTGGCGGTTTTCAAAGTTTAGAATGGTAGTTTTGAATTCTGTCAACGATTTTGGTTTAGTGGTTTGGGATTTAGTCACCACAAGAGGCGGCGACAGAGCATGCAAGGGGTGGTGACAGGGCCGAAAGATGGCAGTCGACTGTTATTAGGGTTTTTGTGGGCAGAGGATTTCAGAGCTGTGAAAAAAGGTCTCCAATGCGGCGAAGGTCAAGTAAACCGGAGGCAATGGAGCTCTTCACAGGTAGTGACCAGGGTATGAAGGTGGCGACATGAAGTTTATAAGTGGCGACAAGAAGTTTATGAATGGCGTCTTGCGGTGGCTAGGGTTTTACTATTGCTAAGTGGGGATATGGTGGAGTTTAGGGGATGGTCGAACCACGGGTAATGACAGTCTTCAAGGAGAGGCGACCTGCTACCCATGACTAAAGACCTCAATTACCAAACAATGAACACTATATAGATCAGTACGGTGGATCTGTACGGTACAGATCCAACTGTACGATTTGCAAATTAAAAAAATTTCAAGAAATTTTACAGTCACAAAACATAGACAAGTTTATAGTTAAAAAGCACAGAATCAACCTCTTGGACACGATGGTGCAGTCAGTTTGAGCCTTGGAGATAACCTGTGACAGATCCTCTATGAAACTTGCAAAACGAGGGTTAGAAAGCACGCAAATTTTTACTACAAAAACTTGCAAAAAATGAAAGATTTGATTAGGAGAAGTGGGTCCCACTGGGCGTGCCAGAAATGTAACTGAAAAATTTGGACAAATCAAAAGATAAAACAATAACATGCAATACCTTTGACCAAACCCTTCAAATACCTCAGATGCCTTGAAAGATTGACGCATGCGTGTTTGATTGATGTAGTTGATTTTATGTTGGTTGCTCAAATACACAGCATAATGATAGGATTGAGATGATAGAATTGAGATTGATGAGAAGAAGATAGATCGAGGGCTAGAGGAATTTCAACAGAATGATGTTGCATGCGAGAGATGAGATCCTTCGAAAAGCAAAAAGAGGGGTTTAAATATATTTTTGGTGGAAGAGGAGTTGGGAAGGTTTCCATTATGAAATGGAAGATCCTCTCAAGTTAAGTGATGTAGGTTGGGGAAGGTTTCCATTTTGAAAAGGAGATGGAGATAAGATGATTAGAGTTCACTAGAGAGGGAATTAGAAGGTGATTGGAGTTTGTTAGATTTTGGGTAGACAATTGAGAGGGGGGGTGAATCAGCTGTCCAAAACTTTCTTTCAATTAAACACTTAAATCCACTTTGTAATTCAACAGCATAATAATAAATTAATCATGGAAACATAATGCATTAAATCAAGAGCTAAAACACATTAACACACAAGACACCAAGATTTTGACGTGGAAAACCCGGTTAAGGAAAAAACCACGGGGTGATTAACCCAAGATTGTATTCTCTGTTAGAAGAATAGAAAGAACAAAATGGCACATGCCAATTAGGGCTCACTGCCTGAGCACACTGCTCACAAGAGGCCCACTACCTACAAGAGACACACTATCTACAGAATGATAAATATTACATACTTGAACTGAAGAATAGCATCTTTACCATGCTTGAGTCAGTTCCATTTAAGCCCAACACTTCTGCTCTTCCTTTCACTCTTCTCCTCTCTACCACACTCTCATCTCCATAAGACACACTTTGAAATGACTTTACAACTCCTTATTTATACAAGACATCGACTTAGGAATTATCATCCAAGTCAGCATACATAACAGAGCAAGTACATAAATACAACATGACTTATTACAAAAAGACTTCACACGGATCAACACACTGTCAGCTACATAGATCTAAGACTTCAATCTTTCTTTGGGAACACGCCATTCTTCATAGGACATCTTCCAGATCATCTGCAGGATGTGTAACTCATCCAGTCGGCCAGACTTAAGAAGAACATCATTATCCGAAAGTAAATCTTTAATTACGAGCTCAATCTTCAATGCGGACCATCAACACGAACTGGACACAATCCAAAGACCTCCACAAGCTTGCCTGAGACATCAAGAACATCCACACAACTTCTTCTTATTGAAATCATTCTCTCCTTCATCCGAAACCTCAAGAACATAATCTGTCATCACTGTCATATTGGAATAGATGCTTGCAGATCTCTAGACCATGAACCAATTGAGTTGTCACTTCACATTGACTTCCTAAACACTCCACCAAATCCGTAGAACAAGATATTTCATTTCCAGATCTCACCGGACCTATCTGTATCACTCTGTCACCTTTGAACATCTGCCAAAACCGGTTTTACTTAAGTGGCCATAACTTCTTTAGATCTTCATGCGGACCTCTAAAATCTTTACTGGATCATCTTAAGACATATATCTACAAACCCTTTGAAGCGCATCCTCTTATCTTCATCTTAGCAGGAATCTTTACTTCACTGTCTTCACTGTTCTTCTTTGTTCCTGATTAGGACTAATTTTCTCAATATCCTTAGCACACATCTCATCCAATCCTTATCATTAATGCAATAGGAGTATGTTGACATCAATGACAACACCGGTTAGGCCCACACTTGCAATAGAGTTAACTTGAGAGATGAGTTGAGTCATCTTGGGAGATGGAAATGGAAGGTAAGTGAAGTCATAATTAAATAATTTAAAAAATTATTTAAATTATGAGGCATGTGAGCATAAAATTATTTATTTATTTATTTTGAGTGGGGAGACACAAAGTGATAAATTAAAATAAAATAAAAGATTTATTTTATTTTATTTATTTATTTGATAATGTGAAGGGATGGGATAAATTAAATAAATGTTAGATTTATATAATTTATTAGAGGAAGTGCTAGGATGAAGACATGGGTACCTAGGGCAAAACATAAGGTGTTGCAAGAGATGGACATTTTTGGGTGTCTACAAAATCTTATTGTATGCAAGTTTAAACTTCAAGAATGAACAGCGGTTTGGTTTACCTTATTTTAACCATATCCAATTGACTCACTCTCTGCATATAAAATAAGAGTTGAGTATTTTATTCTTCGATCATAACTAGGCCAGTTCTCTATATTTTAAGATAAGACTTGCAAAATTCATTTACTCGACCATTGATAGGTTTAAAAATGTAATGAAAATGTATTCATTGACATTCAACCATGTATAGGTTCATTGGCATTCAACCATGCTCAGGTCTTCAATTTTATATGAGTTTTTCATTATTTAACCTTCGATGACTCTCAAGTCTGTTTAGTGTGATAGTGTGGATAAATATCTTTTTAGACTATATATTGGTCTATGTATTTATGATTAGAGAACATGTCATTAATAGGATCATGTTTTCAGTCTTACATAGCTTGACTACCTAGGAATCTCTTTATATATATTTAACTTGAGTTTAGATATATGAGAAAAGATTTCAATTGTAAACAGACCTTTTCATCATTCGGATACATGTTATAATGGGAGGAAACTATGATTGTGTAACATTCCTCAATGAATTATGATTCCATCTTACTTCATTTCTTTAACGGGTAATTAACCCAAGTCAATCTACAGAATTGGTTTTTATAAATGTATGAGAGATTTCTCATATGAAAAATTTGTGTGCAGAAAACTTAGCTTTATGGTTAGTAGTTGTATTTTTTTGGGATCATTGAACACTTTTGACCGGAGCTATGAATCGGTGAGGCCACAACACGAGGGTTCCCATTCCCAAGCATGAACACTTAGAAATTTGAACACATCCACATTATAAGCCAACTATGGAAGACCAAGAGTCACAACTTAGAATTCCACATTAGATGTCCCTATGAGGATTTGAACTGGGGTCTCCTCAACAAGAACCCAATGTTTCAACCAATTAAGCTCAACCCGTTGGACGGTTAGTTGTATTATATTTTTATATATATAGTTTTATATTTACAAAAACCTTATTAATTCTTTCAATTAGAGAAAAGCCCAAAGATGAGAAAAGATAGTTTGCAAGATTAATAAAGTTATATAGTTATTTTGAAAAGTAATGACCTTGTGTTATTATCAGAGAGCTATAAATTCTTTACGAATAGGGACATGTTGGGTCAGTGTCTGAACTTGTACTTGTTTACTTCAAGGCAGCTTCATACAAGCCTGTATAAAAGTGGAAACATAGAAAACAAAGAATGGGGATATCAAGGAAACAATATGAGTTAGTTAATTACTTGTAGTTTTGAACCATAAACCATGCAGATCTTGTGAAATTCAGTTGATTTAATCATTATCTCTTATTTTGATTTATATGAGTGACTGATGGTATTCATGATCAGTCTTATCAGTAAACTAGTTTGATAGTATTTTGATATGTTTGAATATTAAGGGTATGAGTCTGAATTTCTTGATTTGACTGTCAATTTGACTAAATATCGAGAATGCATGGTAGTGCAGAGTAGTATCATTAATACTTAGTTATTTTAGTTAGTCTTCTATCATTTGTTTGACTAAGTGGGTTGTAGTTGGCATAAATGCCTTAAATCAACTAGCCAAGTCAGTGATAGAAGGACTATTTTTCTAATGTAGATATGCTTATGTTTGGAATATTATACTTTTATGAATGCTTGTAAGTGAATTAAATGGTTCCTATTGACAAGTTTGAGATAGAGGTGTGTGAACAAATGACACACATCTCCATATTTCTTTTGGAATGTGTTAATGATATATTAAAACTTTGGCCAAAGTAATGCAAAATCACTACTTGCATTGTTAGTTCACAATGTCTATTTGGTTGCATGACAATCAGATTGCCATATTTAGCTAGAGGGATTCTAGAGTCATATGTGACATGGGACAACACTAGTTCTCAGATGGCATGATGTTTTTGCAGATTTCATTTATCTGCTACCCTTGTGAAGGGTAGGACCACTTCTTGTTGGAAGGTGTGCGGGAGACCACTGGTCTATGGTTGGTGGTAAAGCACTTGGGTGATGCTCTCCCTCTTACAGTTGAAGAGTGTCGAAGACTTAGTCACACAGAGACATTATATTGTATTCCACATTGTAAATGTTTTTATTGAAAGTTTGTAAACTTGTAAATTATGGCATCAAGATGTGAATGCTACTTTGTAATAAATTATGGATGATGGTATATTCATTTCTTTTATTATGAAATGAAATAATCTTTTAAATATCTTAAATGCAATTATGTGTTGTTATTTATATTATTTTAAAAAATTAGTGTATTCTGAGTAAGATTTTTAGCATGTTTTAAGAAATGGACAGGCATTCGTTACAATGTCCCCTAGTGAAAAAGCTATAGCCCTTCCAAGATATATCTAAATATTGCTTGTCCCTAGATATTAAAAAACAACAAAGTAGATAAAGATCACTCAGATGAGTCATAGAGAAAAAGTATACACTAAGTAGTATCAAATTTGTACACAAAGGATGAATCCATGACCATGGAATAGACTCAAACATATAACTCAACCAATTATAGAGCGTAGGTTCAACATAACATCCGAGACATTACACTGGCAGAGAAACAACATTTTCTAAAGCAGTAACAAACAAAATCCAAAATAATTATCAAAGACTTATGTTATTCAATAATAAAGTTAAATACCCTTTCCTATTACATTTACTTTACATATTTTAACATTTAATTTTTAAATACATTAACCTACAAAATTACTCACAAATGTAGATTACTCTATGCTTAATGAATGGTTAGGAAAAGCTATTTAATATCATAAGAAATATTACTAGTACAAAATTCTTATTATGGTCACAATTAATATGTAAGCATCTTTGTTGGAATGATCTCCACATTTCTCTAATATAAAGCAAGCCACACAAAATAGGAGATAAGATAGACGACTCAATGTAATTTGGGTTTAATAAAATTTGCTAAGGACTTTAAGATATGTTATCATCTTTTGCGTTCTTAAAATTTTGTTGATTTTGGAAGAAATGCTTTCACAAAAGGGAGAAAAATCTCAGTAAGATATTTTATTTCAATGTTTTAGTGGACATGTGATGCAATATTCTTTTATATGTTGTTAAGGACTCTACACATCTTCATCATTCCATAACCATTCATTTTGAGGACCTTAATCAAAGTTGTGTTTTGACTTTAATATGGTCACCATATGAGTTTATGAAGGCTCTATTAGTGAGTTCAGATTACAACAATCTCTTGAGATGGATGATGGTGGAAGGAGGCATGGAGATAGGAATTTGGAAGGTGGAATTACTTATTAATGTATATTTTGTGGAATAGGGACTACAAAGTTTTGTGATTGTTTATATGGAGAATAAAATGGGTGATTTTATCATTGTTAATATACATTCCATCAATGTTTTTATTAGAAAATATAATAATTTATTAGGATTTTTTTTTTTTTTTAATGGGTGATTTTTATCATTGTTAATATACATTCTATCAATGTTTTTATTAAAAAATATAATAATTTATTAGGATTTTTGATTTTTTTTAGATTGCATGAATCGGGTAGCCAATCGAACCAGGCCCTCCGCCCCATAATTTATTAGGATTTAATTATGTAGTTTCGAGTTACTTTTTATCGTCTCATATTTCATAAATGGTAGTTCATAATAATTTATTTTTTATAAAATTTGACTCAAAATTATACACTTAAATCCGCATAATTTGATATACGAGGATGTAATATTTACTATACCTATTATACTTTTATTAGGCTTAAGTGATTTTCATAATCCCTTTTGGTTTTCTTGTTAAAGACCCTTTTTTTTTTTTGGTAATACCATATTTGATGATTTTTCAAATAAATTTAAAATAACATACTTTCTTCTTTTGTGCCAGTAAGAGATGATGTTGAAGAAGCGACATCATCACACACAATTGCTTAACAGAAGATATTTGCCATCGTTTGTCCACTCTCACCATATGCATTGCCTTTTCTCCCATGCCCAAAAAGCTTTTAAATGCATACTCATGATTGATGAGAGATGGACATGGACACTAGAGCGTTCTCTTTATGGGGTTAAAGCCAAGATCATGCAACTTTTACTAAATTCACGACTTTCCTGTTTCATTAGTGGTGTATCCTAATCCAATATTTCTTGCTAGCGAAAACAAACAACCACCCCAAAGTGAAATAAAATACTTATATGCCTGGGAATGTGAGAGTTGGTTTTGGTTGTTGTGTTGTAATTGGGTAAGGTGGTGAAGAATTTGATGAGGAAGAATTAGAGAAGAAGACAAATGGAAAGGAGGGAGTTTGGGGTTGGGAGTTAAGCCTTCCACTACACACCACTTGGTTATATATACTCAAAAGAGACGTAAACAGGCAGATGATGATGAGGTGAATGAATGCAGGGGCAATGCAGAGGAAAAAAGCCTGCTTTCTTGTCAACTGGTCTGTGACTGGAAAAAGAGGAAGAAAGCAATCCAATGGAGAAGACCCACATAAGGAATTTGTGGAAGTGCAAAAGAACACAATTTCATCGGCTGAAGAAGTTGCAGAGGAAAGAGACATGGCATGCTTTTTGGTGATGCTTGCATGCAGTGCCAATGCCAATGGATCTGTGGAGGATGGAATGACAGAGGAGTCTGTGTTTCAGTCCAAGCCTAAATTGATGATACCCAAGTATGAATCTGATGGAAGCTTTGAAGATTCAGATGGTGGTAAGACGAGGATCATCAATCGGAAGAAGATGAAGAACAGTAATGTTAAGCAGAGCATCAGGCCTAAGACTACTAAGACCAGGATTAGGCCTGTTGAAGATGGTGAATCTGAGGCACTGTGGGGAGATTCTTATGGGGGAGAAACCAATGGGAAATATAAGTGTAACAAATGCCACAAGGTGTTTGATTCTCATCAGGGTCTGGGGGGCCACAGAGCCAGTCACAGGAAGGTCAAAGGCTGCTTTGCATTCACTAGGACTAATAAGATCATTGATGAAAAATTCCAAGATGAGGAAGAGGGAATTACAGAGGAAGGGACTCTGAAAATCAGCCATTCTTCTTCAGAAATAGTGGGTATCAAGGCCAAATCCCATGAGTGTTTTGTTTGTCATAAGGTTTTTCAATCTGGGCAAGCTCTGGGTGGGCATAAGAGGTGTCATCGGATTGAAGAGAGGATGCCCACTGAAAGTAGCTTGATCTCAGTGGATACTCAACAGGGCCAGAGTGTGAGAAATCATCTGCCTGACCTCAATCAATCACCCCCAGATGCAAAGGAGGATTTGGAAGCTGTTTACAGTATCACAGATGAGGTTTTTTCTTCTCGGTATGTTGGAATCTAGTATAAAACATGCCCACATTGATTCTATTGATGGCTTCAAGATGAAACAGAGCTTTGCAGATCGTAACCACATGCAATTGCAAGGAGACAATGCGTATGGAATATAGGATCAAATGATCATTATGTGAAAAGAAGTATTAGCCTCTTCAAGAAAAGCCTCTTAGGTCCATGATGTGAAGACATTTAAAGCATGATTCAGGTATGTAAAGTGTGGCATCTATGGCTTCTCCTTTACAGCATAAGACAGTCTGGGAAGCAACAGAAACCACATGAGCTTCTGCTGGATCACAACTCTATATGATTTTGATTCTCTCATGGGTAACCGATTAAGGCATCCAATGCATACTTATTTGTCTTTTTTCCACGCCCCTTCTTGGAATAATGAATCCAAGGTCTATAACTCCGATTTCAATAGGCTTTTTGTACTGAAAAGTAAGATGATGAACTAGGATTTTGTTTCTTCTTTTGATAAAAAAGATGATGAACTGTGCTATTAACAAAAGAAATGCAAGATGGGTTTTTATCTCTCTTTCACAGTAATTTTTTTGGATTCAGTTTATGTCTTCAGAATATGTTTGCCATTTACTGGGAAGTATTAAGCCTGGCACATCTACCCTCAAGGTCTGCCATGATACAAGAATGTGGAACTGCTAAGAACAAAAAATGGGGCACTGGGTAGGATGCATTTTATAGGAACACCTTAAATCAAAAGGATTTGGTTAGCTTGCTTGATGGTGGTAAAGATAGTAAATCTATTGAGAAATTTGCTGCAAGATGGTCCTCGTTATGACTAAGGATGTTATTCACAGATTAAAATGTTGTGGATCAATATTCTTCTAAATCCTAATAATTTTAGTGTGTAATTTTGTCATTAGATAATCCTAAATCTTCTCCTGATTTTTTCTGCATTGCATCCTGCAATTGATGTAGTTGCTTGCAAGTGTTCAATTATGTGGATTTGAATTTATTTTCATTTGCTTTCCATCCTCACATCCATAAAGAGCACAAGTTACACAATTAATCATCAGATTCAGTGATTTCTTGGATCCTTCAATTTGATGAGTTCCTAAAAGTATATGTATTCATGTCATCTCTTCTGATAAGCTCTTGTTTAGACTTGCCAACTCCTTGTGTCCAACTTTAGTCTCCAATGTGCTCAGCATAAAAACCCATGCATCTTTTCCTGCTTTTGCTAAAATGGTAGTCACAAGGAAGGAAAGTCCATCAAACCTGAAAAACTTTCCTTTTACTCAGTTGGAACCCAGAAAATGCTAAAATTACTTCTGTTGTCTAAACTCTTGAAATTATATGGTGAGAGTGGAGAAGCCCTTTTAGGATGATGTCCCCATAAGGGCTTTCTACATTATAATGCTAATACATTTCATTCATAGATGCCATTGAAATACTAATGGGATGCAGATGTATTCAATCAAGTTTTTTCTGAAAGTTGCATATGAGTAGTTGCAGGCCCAACAGATGCTTAACCTGTGGTATAAGTCACTTTCACAATAAATATAGAAATTCTTTTTAAAGGAGAGGGGTTGAGCTGGTTTCAACCTTAAACATTACATGGAGGATTTTAACTGGATTAATTTTTGAATGAAATGATTAATTTACTTTACCAAGTATCCTACGTGGTAGTTATGGTTAACCTTCACCTGCTAATTTCCTTCAGCACTTAGACAAACAATTTACTATATAGAATATTAAATAGAGGATAGATCTCAAGTATGTCCACTATAATTAACCTTTATAGCCTTTAATAAGAGTCACAAAACAACTAGTCCTTGTAATTAGTAAAAACATGTGTTTTTATTCTCTAAATTATACTTGATGTTTTACCATTGCTAGATTAATGATCTAGGATTAGAATATCTTTGTGAGGGTTCTACCTTATATTTAGTATATAAGTAAACATTAATTAATTTAGATAATAGAATTAGGGTTGATTAAAAAATTAATATAAATGTAAATCATTAAAAAGTAAATGTGAAAATTAGATAAAATAAATATATAGATACTTTAATTTTTATGTAGAAATGTTTGTTTAGATGTTAGGGATTCACTCATTAAGGTTATGAATTTTTGTCTTTTGTTATTAAATTAGAAATTTGACAATATGTTGTCTAGGATTAGACCCGCATCTATGGAGGTGATACTCATTATTGTGGGCCTGATTTGATTTGTAGAAATGATTATGTAACTTGCAGGAAAAAATTGAAAACTCATAGACTTCTAATTTCACTTATCCTATCTCTAGTGTTAGATGGTGCACAAGGACTAACGATGTTTATAAATAGTTTTGGGCAATCTGTTGGATCACAAGGTTCATGTTCTTCTACGTCAAACTTCTAGATGGGCCAATTTTACGGCTCTAAGCAAATATTCAAAGACAATAAGAAAACTTACATCTGATAGTTTTGCTATAACTCTCATAAATATTCTATCAATAAAACCCTAGCATGCTTCTCTTGATAACTCTCAAATTCCTTTCAAATGAGTAAGGGAATGCCTTTAAATACAACAAACAAGCCTACAAGTTAACAAACCCTGTGCTAAGTTGACTTGTGATGGCTAGTAAAATGGTCAACAATGGATAAACTTAAATTTGTAATTTTCAAAGGAGGGGATCAAATTTGTGACTTTGGGACTCACTTGGATCAAATTTACACCCATAAATTTGATCCAAGCTAATGCATAATAAATCTCAGAATTATGAATAAATCTTTAAGAATAAATAATAATAAAGAAAGATACAAATCAAATTTACATATGAATGTGCCATTTATAAACAAAATTGTAATATATAATTATATAAAAAATAAAAAATGTATAAGTTATTTGTTATAATAGTTATATAAGAAAACTCATAGGAATGTTATGCTTATGAAAGCAAAACCTTTGGACAAATAACATGGTTTATCAAAAGATTTAAACCTTTCTCAATTTTAATTATTTGTTTTTTAATTTATAACATAACATGAATATGAAAATTAAAATTATAGTGTGGATTTTATTTTCTTGCACACGATATCGTTTACCCATGACATTTGACATAAAACTTTCTCTCATTACATGTTTTGAACTTTGGATGTATATGCATGTTCCATATTCAATGTAAAAACAGTAAATTGTTACTTAATTTTTTAATCTAAAAACTGATCATGTTTATAATAATGTAACAAAATAAATAAACTTTCTTATCTTACACATTGTGTGCTATTGGCATTTTCCTTTTGGTTTGAATGCACTTGAGTTACTTCTTTTATGTGACCAATGATAGCTAATATAATATCGATATATTTATTTTTTAATTAAAAGAAAATTACTACATGCAAACACAAAATTGTAGATTTCACCAATATTGCAATGGCTACGAGGATTGAAAATATTGCAACATTTCTATGACCCATTCAATCCTATGCAAAGGCACATGTGGTTAGTCACAAGGGAATTCACCTTTTCTTTCCTCCTTGTGAGGACTATGAAAAGGAGGAATAATGTTCTTATAGTGCAAATAGGTGGGAAAATGTTATTATTATTATTATTATTGTAAATTATCATATTTTGTGAATAGAGATCCAACAAGAGGTTGAGGAAGAGGAAGACAAACTAATTTTGTAATGATTTATAAAGATATTCAAAATGAATAAATTATATAATAAGATATATTGAAAGGGTTATGTTTGGATAAGGGCATTTAGATGGCATGTGATGGTTTATCTCGGAAGTGATCTGAAATAGATAATACATATTAACATTAATCAATATGTTTGTTTAAGGAAGGAGTGCGATAAGGCATATACAACATTGTTGAATTGAAGTGCAAATAGAGGTTGTGAAAAACAAAGTGTGTAAATGCACAAGTAAACTAAATTCACTTCTAGGCTATAGTGATTGAATATTTTTGAAAAGTGTTGGGCATTTACAAATAGGTAACTTAAGGTAATATCTAGTGCACAATAGATTAATACCTAGATATCAAATTCTATCTTCTAAAATGCACAACTTCATTAAGAATATACTAAGATTGTTTTGTTAGAAGCAAGCTCATGCAGATTATTCAATAGTTTCCTAGAAAAGCCTAAGTGCTTTTCATGTTGTGTTCCTTAAAGTCAAAATGTGTGTTTTCTATCCCTTGAAGGATCCCCACCATTTGATCACTACCAAATCAATAGTCTAGATTACTTATTGTTTCACTCATGTGATGTATGGGACACAAGATAAATGAAACACGAGATGAAACCAACACCATTTGATCAATAGATGATCAATGGTAGAGCTCATTTTAATGTCATCATATCAATTTAGATTCATTAGGGATTTAAAATATACTTAAGATTGAATCTTGTCCATCTAATATGAGCATATGAATGGTCTAGATTACTGCTTTCTCACCTAAGTGACTCAATGAAAAAATCCATTTATAGTTGAGTCATGAAATGGGTTGAAGTAAATAGTATAGCCAATCAATATGCTATTTTTTCCATATCCACTACTAATAATCTATCATGTTTCTTATGATATGTTATCATTCTCAACTATTATGAGTTTGGTCAAGGGTAGTGAAAACCAAAATTGGACTATTAGGATACTTACGAAACATAGTTTTATGTCTTTTTGGGTAGCTATATATTTTTTTTATATACCTAAACCAAGATTATTGATTATATGAATGAGATTCTAAAGAAACAATTTATCCATCTTTGACTTGCATTTTTTCTAGCAAGGATTACTTTTCCACATTGCACCACATGCCTACTCTCATGGAGTTTCTTAGATAGGAGCAATAATTCATTTCATATTTAATATACATATTTCAAATTCTATATGTTTCATTATACACAAGGTAATTAATACACATAAATAGTCTACTTCCATGCATGTTATATATATATATATATATAGTGTGTGTGTGTGTGTGTGTGTGTGTGTGTGTGTGTGTGTGATGATGATGATGAAATTATATTAGGAAAATAAATTGGGCTCTATGATTAAATGATTAAATCTATATATGTCAATTTGATATAACATTTATTTATGTTTATTTGTCTAATGGTTTATTATTATTTATGAATATTGATTATATGGTGTTACTAATCTATTTGTTTGTTGAGCTCTGGTTATTAGGGACTTCATCCTTGATTAGAGGGAGAGCATCATGAGAGAGGATGGCATCATGAGTGTGTTGCACCAAGACAAGTGGCAAGATATACTAATGTTTTTCTTGTGTCAACCAAAATTAAGTAACCATAAGATGTCTTAACTTTGTCGATTGTGTCTTGGTTGATTATGAAGTCTAGCTGTTTGTTATCCTTATGTTGAATTTTATTTTTTGTCTAGCTAAATTGATCTTGGATTCACCTCTTGTGGTTGATATTTGTGACCTGGCCATAGTTGACCTTTAGTGTTAGTTTATGATTTATGACCATAAAGTCATTCTAGGAGAGTACATAGATTTGTTTTGAACCTAATCCTAAACTCTACTCAATGCTAAGACCATCTATAATCAACACTATTGTTGACTTTGTCTTGATTATTGGAAGAATTTAGTTCGAATTTCATGGAATATTTGAAAGGAATATATATATATATATATATATATATATATATATATATATATATATATATATATATATATATATATATATATATATATATATATATATATATATAAGTATGTTAAACCCTACATCACAAGGCATTTAATTGAAGGTTATTAAAGAAGTGGTTGGAATGGTGTCATCGACCCCACCTTACCAAGACTAGCATGATATGGTGGCAACCACACCACTTCATCACAATCTTTAAATTACTTAAATGCTTTTATTTCCATGGTGTGGTGGTGGTTTGGAACTTTAAATGATCGTAGTTAAACTTATTAGGATGGATATGACTCAAGAGATGGAGAGATTAGGAATAAGATGGAGGAGAAATACAAGGGCATGCGAATGGTATGTGAAAGTTGGGTTCTCTATTGCAAGTACAAGGGAGAATAGAAGTAAGAAAATTATTTCTATATAAATGGGTTTTTAGTGGTAGCAACAAGCAAGTAATTATAGGGCATTAAGAAGCTCATTTACTCCATCCAACTTAATACAAATGAGTATGTAGATCTTTGGAAAAGAATTCAACTTGATATTTGTGTTTTGTTACTAGGTTAAATGTGAATGAAAAGGGGTATACATGGCCCTTTATCACCCATAGAGTATGCTCTATCCAGATGACTGAGTGGTATACACCCCACTCGACCAATTTGATTGTATATATGAGAATATATGTGTTATATATATGAAAAAGGTAAATGATAAGACTAGCATGCACACTAGACCAAACCCTCTTCCATAATAACATTCAAGGACAAGACCGAGCCAAATCACTACCAAGTGAAGGTGGACTTAGCTACAGATCTTGTACTCAGGAGTGCTATGGAAAGATCAAATTTAATCAAGCCTTTTATCAAACCCTAGGTCAATCAATGTATGAAACCCTAGTTCTATGATGATCTGATTATAACAGAGAATTTATACAACATATATCTAGAAACCAATTGCACGAGAATGATCAAGAAGATGTCAGAACCTGTGTCTTGGAAGCGGAGGTGTCAGAGGACTATTTTGGGGGCACCCAAGTCCAGGTTGATTGATTTTACCAGAATTATAAACTGGAAAAATGCTACAGAGGTTGCCTTGATGCCAGATCTGATGTCAAAAAGGGCAGGAAGACTAGGGCGGTGGGACCAAAGTCTTCTATAGAGGAATATTCTCAGCGTGTTGTCAGATCCTGAAACCATGATCCTTGCTCAATATTCCTATGTCTTCACTTTTCTGAATCTCGCACCTGTAACCTGCACACAAGAAGAAAAGAAGGGGTTTGGGGGTTATGGTGTTTAGGGACATGCCTAAGTCAAATCCTGGGATAACATTCAAGCTTCCCAACACCGTTGATAGATAAAGAGAGCGTGCCCTTGCAGGGCAGAGGCTAAACACAAATTAATATGATGAAATCAAATGATGATAAACAGAAATGATATCACCTATATGATGAAACCCTTAGGAGGATGAAATCTCTTCAACTCATAAGGAGAGATAGATGATAACTTCAAACCTACAACAACACACACAATAACAATACAAATCTGCTCTAGAATCATAATGAATGCTTTGAATGCTCTTTACTCCAATACTTCAAGTTGGCTATCTCTATCTAGGTTCATAATGAATTAAAAAACACACTTATATATGCTTTCCCACTAACATTTGTGAAATTAAACCAAAAGAGCCGACAAGGAGAAACCTTTTTAAAGGTCTTATGCCGACATACAATTAAATCTGCCTCGATCAATTAGAAGAGACGTGGGCGGTGGTGCCCAAGTCTTAGGGCTCCTTTTAGGTCCAGGGTAAGATTAAACATGGGCCCCTTATTCCCAATTTACATTGGTTTCGGGGGATTTTGCATCGGGATGAATATTTTGAATGTATAATGTTATCATAGGGACTTAGGAGCTAAACTAGGAAGTAAAAATACATGTGTCCACTTTTTAATCCATAACAATATGACCATGTTTAAGTATAAATTGGTTACATACATATTTAATCCTCAAGACAAGTATGCCACCTATATGTTGATGCAGGAGCATCCATGGCATAGTGGCAATCTTGTGTCAACCAAAAATATGTTTAATTTTCTATTGCATTTTTGGTGGTGGTTTGAATTTCATATTTTATCTTGTGAAATTCATTTTGATGTGTATTTGGATGTTATGTCATGTTTTAAAATTAAATTTGCAATTTGGAATTAAATTTGGTAAAAGTGGAGATAGTGGAGCTAGTGGGAATGATTTGAAAGCACAAAATCCAGAAAAAGAAAAAAGGAGTGTGGGTTTTTGGAGACTTTATATTGCATCTAAAATATTATTTTTGAGATTCCAAAATCCCTAAAAAAATAGGGATGGAGAGAGTGGGAGCCCAAGATAAGGAAATCTAATTTTTGCTTTAATGCATAAAAGCAAGAAAGCCAAAAATAGCACCAACACAAAGCATGGCAAGGCACAAAGTTTGAATGGCTTATTTTAGTCAATTTATTTGATTAAAATAAATAAAAATTTGGCTTTTTCCAAGAGGGGGACATGCATTTTTTAGTTGGCATGATAAATGCATTGAAATGAAATTAAAATAAAGGAAAATTACATTTCATGCAAAAAGAGAGAAGAAACAAAAAGGAATTGTAGTTCATTTTCAAAGTTAGTTTTTCTAGGTTGCAGGAGAGACAAAGGGGAGGTGTGGCATACCTCCAAGAGGGTTTTTGGATGGTGTTGTTGCAGGTTTGGGGCTGATTGTACAGCCATTGAGATTCCAGGAGAATCGAGTACAGTGGCATAGTTTTGGGTGTTGTGATTTTGTGTTGTTGCAGGAGTTGAAAGGAGTGATTTGGCAAAACTTTGGTTTGTTGTAGCAAATCATTTTTTATTTTTGATTTTTGAAGTTTTGAGAGGTTTGTTGCAGCCCATTGTCCTTTTTGGACTGTTGTAAATTCATTTTATAAAACTAGATGAATATATGAGACTTTGGTTACAAGTTGCAAACCTGATTTACAGGTAATTGTTGCAAGTTTTAATTTTTGTTTGTGTGTGTGAGAAAATAGATGTGAGGGTTGTTTATTCTAGCTTTCATTTCATTATATGTGACTAGGTTTCAACATTTAAGGATGTTTAAGAACTAGATGTGACATGTACAAGCATTTCAACTAGACTATGACTTGTATTTAATTAGATATATGTACCAAATCGAGTATGTGTCTTGTATAAGACTATTTTGTGAAATGTAAGTGATCATGTATAGACCTTAAATTGGATTATGAACTATATGAGATCAAGTATAAGCCTTAAATCAGTTACTGACTTGTGTATGACCATGTTTAAGCATTATAATTGGGATGATATTTCTATATGACCATGTATATGTCTTGGAGCTTGTATGTGAGTTGTATTGACCTTGAATGAAAATAAGAGCTAGTCTATGAGTTATATTTCACCTTGAATAAAAATAAGATTTTATTTTTGAGTGGTATTTGAACTTGTATAAAGGATGCAAGAGCATCTGGGTTCACGAGAAATCTTTGATGGAATTGTTTGCCGTTGCGCCAAAAGCTCGAGCTTTCAACGCTCGCTACAAACGCCATATTTAACCCAGATCCATGGGAGGCTCACTGCCATGTCACAAATCCTGAGGTCAGCGTTGAACACCTCACTGACAAGGGGGCAGCTCACTGCCAACAATCCCCCCCTCAACGCAACCTTTCAACGCTCGCTACAAACGCCATATTTAACCCAGATCCACGGGAGGCTCACTGCCATGTCACAAATCCTGAGGTCAGCATTGAACACCTCACTGACAAGGGGGCAGCTCACTGCCAACAATCTTGCATCAACCAAATATTTTTAAGTTCATTTCAGTTTTTAGTTTGTTTTGTTTTCCATTGTGCTGGTTTTGGTGGTTTTGCTTTAGGAAGAATTCTAGGTGTATTTTGGGCAAGTTAAGGATATCGTTGTGAAGAATGGCCAAAAGGGTATCTCCAGTTTCAATTTGGCAAAGTTTGGAGAAAAATGGCTAAGTCTGGAGAAAATTGGCGTTTTCAACCTGACTGAGAACAAAATCAAACTTTTGAGGTGTGCTAGGAACACTAGAATGGATCGACGAGTTCCTGTTCCTATTGGAATCTCTAACAGGTTTTATACTTAGCTTTTCTTCATGGAGTTCCCATTAATTGGGTAGTTCCACCTAATCAAGAAATATTTGACCAACCAGAATAGTTCTTGATGTCTTTGAAACTTTCAATAAAGTCTTCAACACTTCAACTTTTAAAGAAAATTACGGAGTTCCAAGTCACTTGGAAATCTCTAACTTGTTTCGAGTTGTCGCTCAGTTCCACATGAAGTGAAAATCATGGGTTTTTAGACTAAGTCTTTTCTCAAAGTTCTAAATATTGTGTTGTTCCATAGAACCCAGAAATTGTCGACGGATTGCATAAAAGAGAATTCTTTGTAATCAGACATTTCCTAGTGGGGTGAAATTCCCCGATCAAAAGGAACAGTTGCTAGTGCCTTGTAAAAATCTGATGAAGTCACTTACAAAAGAAATTGGAGATATGGAAGGTTCTCAGAACATCAAAAAAGTCTGATAAGTTCCTAGTGTGTCATCAATCCCCTACAAAGTTCTCAAGAGACTTTTTACTTCTAAGAGTGGCTCTCTCAAAAAATTAGGTAGTTCCTAACCATGTGGAAACTCCTGACCAAGTGGAACACTTAACATTTAGGGTGATTAGGTAAATTTCTAAAGAACCAAAAATTGCCGGTAAAGTCCCTACTTGGAGTAAAATTCATTCTATTGTTTCAAATGACTTTTCTAGTGCTAACATGTGTCTAGATTCAGTTGAACACCCATGTCGATTAGTTTATGTAACTACCAAATATTGTAGATGGTTCAACTGCCTAGAATAAGAAATATAAAAGGAAGATTGTAGGGGCTTTTTTTGGACTTCTGGTTTTTGGGGCCACCTTGGTCATTGAAAAGATAGTCACCTGAGGAAGGAAAGAGTTGCCCAAAATAGAGGAGTCCATTGAGATTTGCAAGGAAAGGTTGGCCTAGATTAGTGTGTTAATTGGAGACCATGGAGGGTCAACTACTTTGTGAGGAACGCCTTATCCAATCTTATGATTGAATTATTTTTTCATTGTAAAGGCAATGTGCCTATAGGTGATAGGTGGGTTTATGGAAAATGAACTTGTAAATAAAGAAGATTGTATTTTTTTGAATTACAGATTGTACTCTCGAAGCTGCATATGAATAAGAGACCTTGGAGTTTGTTGTGATTGTGAATATTGTTGTTCTATTGAAAGATTATTGTTGAAGGCTGCAAATTAGGCTATTTGATAGGACACCCTGATCTTGACTGTGTCAAGGGGTATCAGAGCAAGGAGTTTGCTGGGAGATGTGTTGAGAGGGTATGTTGTTGGATTGTGATAAGAATTATTAAAGAAAGAGGAAGAAACTATATGAAAAAGAGAGAAGTAATAAAAGGAAAGGCTCACTGGAAAAGATTAGAAATAAGTTTGAATAGGTAGTTTCTTGGAGATGTAATGAGATGAATTGAAAATAAATGAAGCATTGAAAAGAGATTGAAGAGAATATGTTACAGCCTTGGAAGCTGGAGGGTGTCTTAGAAATCCATAGGAGATTTATTGTAGAAGAGGAGGTTCTATGAATGTAGAGAGCTATATACTCTAATTGATTTGTTGAAGGTATCAGAAGAGTCTTATATCTACAGGGTAGTGAAGAAGGCATGAGAAGCTAAAAAATGTATGTTTATTTTCAAAGATTTTTGAATGAATATTATGAAGGATTTATTGTAGGTAGAGCCATGTAACTGCGGAGGGTTAATACCCTCGAGATTAGAGAGATTGTCGCAAGTGGAATCTTGTAACTACAGAAGTGGAGGAAGATGTCTTCGAAAAGCAAGATGAGAAAGGTCATGAAAAGACCGATAAAGATTTTATTTGTGGAACGAAGAGCAAAAATATTTTTAGAAAATGTTTTTGAAGGGTTGAAAAGAGTCTAGGCTAGATTGGTTGCACTAGAAATTAACTAGAGTAGAGTGAATGTTGAAGACAAAAGAGAATATGAAGAATAATTACATGAAGGTGACACAACAGAGAATAAAAAGTATGAGGTTGAATGACATGAAGAGAGGATAGATTGCTATCTTGAAGAAGGCAAAAATTTGAGTGAATGTGATGGAATGGAAGAAACAAGTGAAAAGGAAATTTACTTGAAAGAGGATAGTGAAAGGAGAAATGAAGAAAAGAAGTGTTACAACCCTTTTATAGAAGTTTCAAGGAGAGAGGAACATGTGGGAACAACCCACACAAGAATAAATGGAGTAATAGAACAAGAGAAAATGAAAAGGAGAAAAAAAGAAAGATATAAAGAATGTAAAGAAGTTGATTTCATAACATAGGCTACAGTAGTAGAGAAGAAGTGGGTTTCAAGTTATGTCAAACAAATGATGGACTAATTTTAAAATTGTCTTTTGAAATTAAGAAGAATGCAAGTGGAGAAGTGGTTCAAGTGGAAAGATCATTTGGAGCATTGGATGAAACCTAGTCAAGGTTGGATGCACTAGAGATTGCATAGAATAAAGTTGTTGTAGATGTGAGAAATTGTGAAAGAGGATGCTAGGTAGATGGTGTGATGAAAGAGGAAAGTGTGTTGGTGAGAGAAGAGGAAAGGAAAATGGCTAAAACAAAAACTTATATTTTATTTGACATTGATTTATTTACAAGTGACATTGCAAAAAAAGAAATAAATCCTCATGTGGAAAGATAATGAAACAAGAAAAATATGGTGACAAAAGATATGGAAACTAAAATTTCTAATAAAATAGAAAAATATATGTTGTTAGAAGAAGAGAAATAAAAAGCATAATGTCATAGTAGTGACATCAAAGTGATAGTGAATAATATTGTGGTAGAGGAAAACAATAAAGACGAATGCAATATTTTGTCTAATAATGTTTTATTTGTAGATGATAAGAAATATGGAACATAAGTACTAGTTGAAATAATGAACTTTGAGGGTCCCAAATTTGATAAGACAATTGATGAGGATGACTATGATCTCATATTGAGAGAGGAGATGAGCAAAATGGAAAGTTTATTTGAAAGACAAATGTTAGATGAACCTGATAAGGCAATGAAGAAGATGTTGATGGGAGAAGATGAGTCCCATGATTATGTTAATATTGTTTTGAATACAGGTAGATGGGAAGATGTAGTAGAGTTTCATGTATATGACATTGAAGAAGAGATCCTCATGCAAGAGGATGAAGGAGAAGAGGTTACAATAGGACCATGTCTTGAGGGCATGAAACAGATGGTGATAGAGAATGAGGATATTGTAGTAGCAGAGAAACAAGAGAAAGTAGAGTACCTAATAATTATTTATTTTTCATTTTTATGATGAAGAAGATGATGTTGAATTGCATGTAGGTGAGGTGATGATAATGGAAGGAGAGATGGATGAAAAGTTGGAAGTGAAGGTAAAAGAGATGGATGAAAAGTTGGAAGTGAATGTAAAATAGATGGATGATTTTGTTAGTATAGATTTGTATGTAGATGTTGTAGTGGAGATTAGTGAAGAAGGAGGGATTGCAGAAACAAGCAAGAGTGAATTTTAAAAAGTGGTTCATTTTTGAAGGACATAATGATATTGAAGCAATTGATGCAGTTGAGTGTAAAGGAGCTAGATAGAAAAGAAGAGGTAATGTTGGAAATTTTAAATTTCCTTAAAATTTGTGATGTTAATTCATGTACACATATGATGGTGATTGAGGAACATAGAAGTGAAGAAGAAGAACACATTAAGGGACTAAGAGTTGTAGTGCAACAAAATCATTGATGAGATGGTGAGTGTAGAAGTGAAGATGGAAATCTTTAATTTCCATGAAATAGATTGTATAAACTTGTGTGCAGTTAGGTTGGAGTGGGTAGAAGAATTTTGGTGGAGGTGGTCAGATTGTGGTGGGTCAAATCCCATGAGAGGAGGAAAAGTGTGGAGATACATTTGGAGGAGGAGGTTAGATCATGATGGACATAAGTCCATTAGAATAAGGAAGATTGAAGAGCAGACCTAGTGGAGGAAAATGATACTTGTTGCAGCCAAATGTTGGAAGAGAAGAAGGAAGAAGTAATTAGAGGTACCTATTACAATGATAGATTTTGTTGCAGGTTATCTACAACCTGGAAGGATGGTATTATCATTCAACTCAAGCTTTGTGAGTCCATGCTCACAAAATTCTTACCCAACATGTCTGATGTAGGAGCATCTGGGTTCACAAGCAATCTTGCATCAACCAAAAATGCTTTTAGGTTCATTTTAGTTTTTGGTTTTTTTTTGGTTTCCATTATGTTGGTTTTGGTGGTTTTGCTTCAAGAGGAATTCTAGGTGTATTTTGGGCAAGTTAAGGATATCATTGTGAATAATGACCAAAAGAGTATCTCCAATTTCAATCTGATGAATTTTGGAGAAAAATGGCCAAGTTTGGAGAAAATCAGAGTTTTCAGTCTGATTGGGAACAAAATCAGACTTTAGAGCTATTCTAGGAACACTGGAATGGTCTGATGAGTTCCTATTCCTAATGGAATCTCTGATAGGTTTTATACTTAACTTTTATTTACAGAGTTCCCATTGATTAGGTGGTTCCACCTAATTAGGAAATCTTCGACCATCAGGAACAATTCTTGATGTCTTCGAAATCTCTAACAAAGCCTTAAACACTTCAAATTTTAAAAGAAAATCTTGGAGTTCTAAGTCACTTATCAATCTTTGATTTGTTTCGAGTTGTTGCTCAGTTCCATATGATACGGGTTTTTAGACTTAGTCTTTTCTCAGAGTACTAAATGATCGGGCTATTCCATAGAACTTGAAAATCATTGATGGCTTGCACAAAAGAGAATTCTTTGTAATTGGATAGTTCCTTGTGGGGTGGAATTCCTAGATCAAAAGTAATTGTTCCTAGTGCCTTGTATAACTTGTTACATGGAGCCTAATTAGACTTGGAGGTTAAATTTACCCACTTTTATTCCCCCCAAATTATTTAACAAGGTCAAGGGGCAGCACCCCTTGCGGGGGTTTGGGGACAGCACCCCTAAGACGGGGTCAAGGGGTAGCGCCCCTTGCGGGGTCGAGGGGCAGCGCCCCTAAAACCTCAAACGGTTTTTATTATTTTATAAAGGCATTAGGAGTTATTTTTTTCTATTGGCTGACTTTAAAAAACCCTATTTTTTGTAACCAACATAAGGCTTGATAAAAGCAACTAAGGGTTAGGGTTTTGGTTGACATTGTATTTGTAGCATTTTGCAGTAGCATTGAGTTGCAAGGATTACTGGTTGTAATCGGTTTGATTTACTGGATAATAATATTGGACTCTCTATTGGTGGATGTAGCCCAGGTTTGGGTGAACCACGTTAAAACTTGTCTCTCGCTGTTATTATTTGTGCATTTTCATTCCTCTGTTTAATCTTTATTTGCATTTAATTGATATCTTCTGCCGACTAACCCTAACAAAACTCTGACGAAGTCACTTGCAAAATAAATTAGAGATATGGAGGGTTATTGGAACATTGAAAAAGTCGACTAAGTTCCTAGTGCATCATCAATCCTCAACAAAGTTATCAAAAGGCTTTTTAGTTCTAAGACTAGCTCTCTCAAGCAAATCGGGTAGTTCCTAACCATGTGGAAATTCCTGACTGAGCAGAACACTTAACATTTAGGGTGATCAGGCAAAGTTTCTAAAGAACTAACAATTGTCAATAAAGTCCCTACTCGGAGTAAAATCCATTTTATTGATCCGGATGACTTTTCTAGTGCCAACATGTGTCTAGATTTAGTTGAACACCCATGTTGATTAGTTTTTGTAACTACCATTAGATGGTTCAATTGCCTAGAATAAGAAATATAAAAGGAAGATTGATGCATTTTGAAAGGGGCTTTTTTTGGACTTCTAGTTTTTGGGGCGACCTTGGTATGTTGAAGAAGATAGTCGCTTGAAGAAGGAAATATAGCTATCAAGAAATAGAGAGAGGAGTCCATTGAGATTTGCAAAGAAAGATTGGCCTAGATTAGTGTGTTAAATGGAGACCATGGAGAGTCGACTGGTTCATGAGGAACAACATATCCAATCTTACAGCTAAATTATTTTGTCATTGTAAAGGTGATGTGCCTATAGGTGATAGATGGGTATTTGGAAAAGGAACCTGTAAATAAAGAAGATTGTATTTTTTTGACTTGCAGATTGTACTATCGAAGCTGCATATGAATACGATACCCTAGAGTTTGTTGTGATTATGAATATTTTTGTTCAGTTGAAATATTATTGTTGAAGGCTGCAAGGTTGGGTTGTTTGATAGGACACCTTGACATTGACTGCGTCAATAAACATAGGAGCTAATCTATGAGTTGTATTTAACATTGTATAAATGTATGAGTTTTCTTGTGAGTTGTGTTGGACCTTGTACAAATATAAAAGTTGGTCTATGATTTGTATATGATCTTGAATAAATATTAGAGCTATATTATGAGATTTATTTAACCACGTGTAAGGAGTAAAGCTAGTTTGGGATCTATATATGACCCTATTTATACCTTTTAGCTAGTCTATGTCTATATATTTTGAAGCATTTACATTTATATTGCTCCATATTTATGAGTATTGATATTATATGTTTAGCATGCCATATTCTAAATACAATGCCTAGTTTACTTATTACCCTTACACACGAGACTTTGATAGTCAATCCTATCAAATAGATGGCATTTGGAGAAATTTGTGAGAATGAATATTCTATAATTGTTATTATGGGTCAGACTATTGAAGATGAGAAAAGTAAACTCAATCACTTGTCATATGAACATAGGTTATCTAAGATGTAGAATATTGGTTTGATCTAAACCTTGTCTTTAACATAGTACTACACTTAATCCTTTATTATAATTATCTTAGTGGATTGAGACAAAAAATCCTATATATTTATATGTTTAACAATTTTGGTAATGTGAAACTATTGGTTAAGAATATTTTTATTTATTCTCATGGCTAAAAGTGTAGAATTTTAAAATGGGATTACATTCTTGTATAAAATTAAGTAAATGAAATGTGTAACACTTGCACTTGGTTTGCATGTAGTCAAGCCATCTGTAGTGATGAGGACCTAACTTCCCTCACATGCCATCAACTTTTCTATGTACAACTGAGTAATGTTTTTCTTGAGTTCTATAGGAGAGGTTATAGGGCTAGTCTTTTCAGGGACAATTATTTCCATCTCTAAATAGAAAGTGAGCACATGCCTCTATCCCTATACAAGTGCATAATCAGTGTTGTAAATTTGTGTAAAGGTTTTAAACTATAGTAAGAGTCTCAATTTTGGGGTATCTTATCTACCTTGGAGATGAGTTGTATATTGGTACCTTATAGTTGAAATCCTTTGCCAATGTTATATTGTACATTTTATTTGTTGAGTCACCCATAATAATCACTTCTTCCTTCTTCCTATTTGGCTCTCATTCATGACCCCATCTAGGAAGGGTGGGGTACCACCTATTTTGGATGGTACATAGGGGAACCCATCTAGGCTCTATAGTTGATGAAAAAGTACCCTCATAATGTTCTCTCTCCCATCTTCGATAGTTTGAATGTCTTCAAATAAACAACATTATTATATGGTAAAATGTAAAGGTAATAAAGGTATTGAGATCAATTTATTTTAGTATAATTTATTTCTATTATGAAATTGATGACAGAAAGTGTGAAGGTTATATGGATGTAATCTAACATTGTAAATGTGCTTGTAGGGTGTATTGATTATTTGTAATTTGGTTCTTCTACCATGATTTACTTTATTAAGATGATTATGAAATAAAGTTTGATATCAAAATATTATTGCTAATAACTTGTAATTCTATAATTTTACTTGTATTCATATTTGTATTAGTAAATTCCTACTTTAATGGTAGAATGGATGGTTATTGCAAGATCTTAATTGATATGTATGGAAGCAAAAATAAGAGCAGAATCAAATAAGTTATTATATGTAACTGATTGGTTTATAATTCATAAAAGTTAACTATGATTTTTTATTCTTTAAATATAGTCTAATGGTGCACACTTTAATTTATTATTGAATTCAATGTGTTTGTTTGCACCTAGCTGAGAAACAAATCATAAGAAGCAATACAACATCAACTATATCATGTGAACTATTAGTAAGTTCATCATATCAACCTATTTAGACAATCATGTGATGAGATTGATATTGGAATTGAAATCAAGAAATAAAAATAAAAATAATATACAAGTGAATTATCTATCTTTATCATAAACCGAGGAGCTAAATTGTGACATTCCATCTCCATCAATTCTTTCAAGAATTAAACATGCTCTCTTTCATTTGGAAATGCATTATTTCTCAAACATTATTTGATTTGTTGCTAAAATACACATTATATATTCTTAGTTTATAATCTAAAAACAATTTAGTAAGGTTGCATCAATGCAATGACAAGGGACATTTCAAGGCCCATTAAAAATAAATAATAATTTTGTAGCTTACAAGACCAGGTTTCACATTATATCCAATGGTGAAGTTACTATAGTAGAGATTGTGTTTGTAATACATAAGGTGAAGTTGTCATGGGTTTAACTAGCAACAATAGTTTGGAGATTATCACATTATAATGAGCATTATAATCTTGACAATCAATTTCCTGTATGATGCACTCTTAAAAGTATTGCAATAGGTGGTGGAAGATAGTTTTATATATGCCTATATGAAAGAATATGGATGAATTCTTAAATAGGTGATTTCATAATTGAAGAGCACTATTATAATGATAGATATGGTCTTATATGACATGAACAAGGATGTGAAACAATATTTCAGTAGTCTTTGTAGTCCATCTTATTGACTTGGAAAAATTAATTTCATAAGGGTTAAAAGATTACAAAAATATAAAAAAAAAACCTCAAAATTTGAATATTTGTTTTAGATTCAATTATTTTAAAAGACAACGACTACAAGAAACATTACAAGGAAGGTTGCACAAAGCAAAGAATCATAGGCTATGAATATAAGGCACACTATGAAACAATGCACTTTTCCACCCATACGATCAAATCTTCATCATTAATTTTTAATCATCCTCACCATAATTTTCATGATTTTTTTCCATTCATCTAAGATCAATCTTAACAAGTGGATTTTGAAGTTTATGGTTGAGATTTATACATTTTTTTTACGTGTCTAAAGGTTTCACTTTAATAGTTTGTGAAGACAATTATTTTATGACATAAAATTCATATTGTGGTCTTTTTATACATTTGTTTAAACTTATTATTTATAAATAATGAATACAAGAGTTTGAGAAATTAATACCATAATCCAACCTAATGACATCATCCTTGAGCTTTGGGAGTTTTTTTATTGGTAAGTTGTTGTCAAGGGGACAACTCCCATAAATTAAGAGTACATCAGACCCATCAATGGGGTGTATTAAAAATCTGATTTGAAGTGTTATTACCAAATTTGGACTATGATCACAAATTCATCTTATGGGGCACCAAATACTTATTAGATGTTTCTTTCTTTTTCTTATTTACCACTGTTCACTCCAAAGAAGGCGAAGAGGGTTGATCATTAATTGAAGAAGCACAACCATCCCTAGATAATTGTGAGCTATTGATAGAGTCTATAGGGATCTCCTTTTGTGGTTTCTTACTTTGTGCATGAGATACCAAAACTAAAGAAGTTTGCTTCTGTATTAGCCCAAGTTCTATGGATTGATCAATTTTTTCTCCGACTTGAGCAGCTTTGGGAGTTTTATTAATGAATTGTAAAACTATTGTATTTGGTTTAGACCTACTTTTTCCATTTAAATATAAATAACTTATCATTATTTCATAAGAAAGATAATACCTTAAGACTATGGAATAACCCTATTAGTGAGTTATGTAGCTCATGGATATAATGCAACATACTACTTACATCTATTTAGTGAGAAATAAAGGTACACACAATCTATCTTATCCTTTCTCTCTAAATTTTGAGTTAAATTATAAATTTAACTCTTTTTAGATTTTGTATATATTTTATAGGTATTTTTTATTTTTGTGTTTGATTTAAAGGTAGTTAACTAGTTGAATCAAACCTTCATCAATGATTTTCATGCATCATCACCATGCTTTTAGCATGTTCTTTCTTAAATTGTGAATTTATCTTTAGATTAATAGTTGATTTTGTTCTCACCAAAACTTCCCCACATGTATAAAGGTTTCACTTCATTAGTTTATATAGGCTATTATTTTGATATGAATTATTTACAATTTGATAGGAACCAACTCTATTTTAATGTTTAATTCTAGTTCTTTCAAATTCAATCATCTCCTTCCATTTAATCCAATATAGTGGCTATTGTTGGCTTTCAATTCACCAGCTCCTTGAATATAATTTTCCATTCCCTTTTCTTGCACAAGATTAAACCATATCCAATTAATGAGATTTAGATCTATGATCTTTTTAATTTGATCATAAATTATAGACATAGAAGAACACGAAATATAAAAAAGTTGTTGAGAAACTATGTCAAAGAGATGTCTCATTGACGACAATAGTTACAACATAAGAAAGTAATGATGTTATTAACTAAGATTTAAATATTTTCAAACAAATTCCTTGACAAGATGTAATCTCATGGATTGCATATCATATAATATGTATAAATTGACTTACGAAAAAGGCCTTGAATACTTTTAACCAACTATAATAGTTGGTAGATGTAAATAAATCTTCACAACATCCTATCCTCTTAGCCTACATGCAAAAAGGGGAAACTCAAAACAATGTTTGTAAATGTATTAGAAAACAAGTGAAATTGGATTATAACTAGCATTCAAATAATTTTTAAGAATAAATATTCTCAAATCATAAGATATGGTCTTTGAATGTAGTCCACCATATTTTTGGAAAATAAAAGTTGCAATTTTTTTAAACTTTAGTTATAGGCATAAATATAAAAAACAGTAAGAGGACCAACAACCACCAATTCTTTGTTTCTATTTCTAACAACCACTTAAAATTGAAATCTATCTCCCAAAATTTCTATGAAATGCCATCAAAATATCTCTATAAAGACACTATGTTCTCTAATACGTCATACCTAGGAACACTTGCAAGCAAGATGATGATGTTTTATTTTATGGAAAATATTTTATTAGATAAAGAATGTGTTATGTATTGTATTTTGAGACTAGACATGAAATATGCCATCTATCATCTATGAAAATTTGAACTAAAAAAGATATCACCATAGTTAGATGTATTTTTGCTTTAACTAGTACACACCACAAACTTCAATCCTTCTAAGATGATTTCTCACTAAAGCCCAAGGGTGGAACAAGTACTTAACATGTGTGGTTGTGTAAGAAGAAGATGATAATTGCTCAACTTCATAAAATATTATGGTTCATAATCACAATATACATAAGATTTTCATCATAAAACAAGATGGAACACAAAGGTGTTTGTGGGATTCTTGATTGAATGGAAACACCATTTGTTTCTTATTATTTAAGAACAAAGATGTATTGGAATGGTTAGTCATTTTTCAATCCAACTTATATAGAATATATCACCAAACCTTTTTCCTCTTCAACTTCAACAATTATTATAGGGAATCACATTATATAGGAGTGTGTTTATATTATATATTTGGCACATGGAGTGAAATTCTAGCTCATAAGATCTTATTATATCCAAATTCATTTTTTTGTAAATATATTAGAACTTTGCTATAACTATATTACTGAGTTCTAATGAGGTTTAGAATTGTAGTAGTGCTTGAAATGTAACTAAGAGGAAATCATCTACAGTTATATGAATAGTATAATCCTATGTAGGTTTGAGAAAGAAAACATTATATTCATTTATACTGTGTTAAATATTAGAGTTTCTCATCTATAGAGAGGCATCTATGCTTGTGCACAAATTAAACAAATTGATCAATGGCATGTCCAAAAGCATATGCAACCACAATAAGGTAAACTATATAAGGTGGAAATTGCAATATATGCCACTAAAAAATCTAAATCTAGCCATGAAGGATAAAAAGAGCCAAAAAATCATTATGGGCTCAACTAGTTGTTAAAGAAAGAGAATTATAAACCTTTAGATCTAACCACCCATTACATAATAGGGAGTTTGACTATTCCTCTAAACAGAAACAATATATGAAATATTTCTATTACATACACAATGACCAACAATCTTTGAAAATCTAAGAAAATTCTTATCATAACAAATTGTCTCATTGATTATGTAAAAATCATATTTAGACATTTGCACAAACAAGTTACTAAAATTAATCACGAATAATTTATAACTAAGAAACATCCATACTGAAACATGGAAATAGGGGGTGTTGTATGTTGTTCAACATATGTGGAAAAACTAAAAAAACATAGAATGCGCACATTAAGAAAAATCCTAAATAGATATTGTCTCATGAACTATGATGTTTTAGCATATGTACAAAATGGTGTTCTTGACTATGATTTAAATAGTTTCTAGCAAATGCCTCCATAAAATATGGTCATATAGATAGTAATGATCAGTAAGATTGAAATGGAAACTTCGAAATAGTTTGTGATAGTGCATCAAAAGTGATTTAAAGTAAATTTTGACTCTAGATGTTGCAATGAAAATGTGATAATAGGCATACATGAATGAATGCAAATTCATACATAAAGCATACAAAGTATTTGATAAAATGCACACGAGTCACAAACATGTTTGAAAAGATGTTCCATAGACTGTGATGATTGCAACAAGTGCACATAATGGTATTCCTAATAGAATTTTAAATATTTTGAAAGAAATACCACTTAATCAACATCTTCCTAACCATTTAAACAAAAAAGGAGCTTTAGAATAGTGTGGAAATGCATTAAAAGCAAATGAAAATATATTTATGTTTCATGTTACAATGAAAATACATTTTTTTATTTTAAAATATTTTTTTACCCAATGTAGAATAACAATGAGCATTAAAGCATTTACTAAATTCTTAACTTTTTCATTTGAGCATTTTAAGAATCCTCAAATCTCCACTAAATAGGAAAATTCTCATGAAGTGATCAAACATTCTCAAAGTTACATTCTATTCAATGAAATTCTCATCACTCAAAAGCATGCAAGAATCAACTCAATGGCAAGATCCACAAAATATTAGAAGGAATAAATAACACAAGGTTCTCTAAAGTGTTGCATGCCTTGGACTTATAATATAAATGTCTATACTTATACTCAAACTACTCAATATTTTGACATGCTAACAATATTTATTAACATGGAAAGTATCAAATCTTCACATCATATATATCTACACTGCAATTAGTTGTAAAGACATTTCAATGCCACTTGAGAAAAAATGCAATTAACTAAGTTTTCAATATTACCATTTCCTCCCACCTCTTCCCACTTACTATAAATGACTTTAGTTATGTCACTTTTCTTAAACATTTATTTGAAACATGTTAAAGTTGGATCAAACAAGATCACAACTATCCCATTACCAATTGCCTAAATAAATCTAAAATAATATTAATAATTAGCAATGGATTCTTTGAATGGAAATCTTGTATTATAATTGAACAAAAGGTAGCATTATCTGTAATGTACTTTGTAAGATGTACATTTTAAATACCAAGGTTGATGACTACACTTCTTTATTTTATTTAAATAAATGTTAAGTAATAATGTTAAGAGTATATTGTATTAAAATGTTGAGCAACCAAGATTAATTTTCATCATAAACATGAACATTATCTTGATGTTTTCTCAAAATATTGAGGCATATAACATGATAGTTAAATTTAAATACTAACATTACTATGTAAAATCAGTAGAAACATCCATAATGGATGTGTGAATTTGGTGCATATATAACACCATTATACGGTATTCATCTATCAAATGTCTTATCAACATTGGATACAATCTTTATACAATTAATCTTATGATTTCCAAGGAATCCTTCAATCATAATTGTTCTATGAGTAAGATATCACTTTGATCTCAATTATGACGAGAAAATCAAAATGTAAATTAGATTAGTAAAGACCCTTTAAAATTCATGATTGTCTACTCTTAGTCATATTCACATCCACTAAAAAGAGATTTCAAAAGTGATTTTTTTATTCGATTAAAACCAATCAATAGCAAGTGCCAATCAAATAATGAAGACTTAAGTCCTAAAGTGACCGACAAGTACCTAAGTAGTGTAAGAATGATGTGAAGTTCAAGATTGAATCCATGTTGTTTGACCAATAATGGAAGCCTTCTTTTGCAAAGAAAATTCATCTAAAGGAAAGCCCAAGGCATGAATCTCAAGCTCATTTTGGAAATTTCATATTAGATTAGATCAATGACTCATCTTTTATCTTCCTAGGGCGAGGCAAGGTAGAGGAGGTTGTTGTGAAAGTGCCTAAGATTATAGCTCTTCCATCTAATTAGATCAAATCAATAATCCAAGTTATTTTTGTCCTACTAAATCAAGTTTATTGTGTGTGTGAGTTTCAAATGGCACGTAGGGGATTTGACATCTTGAAGAAATATCACTTAGAGGGAAAACTGAAATTTAAAACTAAGGCAGATGTAACCATCTCTCTTGTAATTAGTTTTATGTCAAGTGATGTTTTCAAGTCTATTTATACAACACAAATCACTTCATATTAGTGATTGTCCCATGTCTACTATACAATCTGTCAAATTAAATATATTTCTATAATTGATTACTAAAACTTCTCAACTCTAACCTAAGTTAAATGTAATTTATCAAGCCTACTTATTAAAAAAAAATTTAATTAAACCATTGAAAAATTATTTAGAATATTTCAATGTTATCTATAAATTAGATCTAAACATCAACACTCATTACCTAGATAAAGAGAATTAAATAATTATAATGTTTTCTTAAAAATTCATTTTAAAAATAATATCAATGGAACCACCTCTATGCACCTAACAAATTTAAATTAGGCATACAAAATGATGACTTGACCGTTATTTCTTTTGTGGGACCAAGTTTTCTTGTTGTTTTGTGAGTTATTTTCTTTTTTGTGGGGCTACATATTTCTTTGTTTCCTAACTTTACCAAATCTATTTTAGAACATAATCTCATACCAATACCAATTAAAAGGGCATGGCTACTAGACTGTTCAACAGTCATTGCGTGCTTGCCAGCCAGAGGTTGATGGTTTGAATCTTGTGCCCCTGGGGTCTCCCTAGATCTAGCTTGACTCAACTGAGAAGAGGTAGGTTTATAGTTTTTGTGGGCTACATATTTCTTCATTTCCTAACTTTACCAAATCTATTTTAGAACATGATCCCATACCAATACCAATAGAAAGGGCATGACTAGTAGACCGATCAGCAATTGCTGAGTGCTTTCTAGCTAGAGGTCGATGGTTTGAATCTTGCATCCTCTGATCTCTCCCTCACAGATGCTGCAATGTTATTGGGTGAAGTAATGATGGTACTAAGTGCCAAAGTTGAACTCGTGACCTAGGAAAAAGATAATGAAAGAATATAATGAATTTCTTCTTCCTTAACTAACAAAAATAAATAAATACCAATAAAAAGAAAAAGCCTCTGCATTTTGTATGCTTTGACAGCCAGCAAAGCTCACCTAAAAATAGGTCGTCAGTGAGGTGAAGTATCTATTCATGGGATATGCATGAGGTAATTTATTACATTTATTGATGCAAATTAATGCAGGATTAAATCCGGCTGTAAGTCCGCGAGAAGGTTGGTCCATGCACGCACAAAGGGAAATGCATGGAAAGTTTCACGGGATTCTCGGCCGGGAAAACCTTCAAAATTGTGATGAGGTATTTAAAGACAGCCATAAACAAAATAAATTTAGTTACGGAAAAGGAAATATTTTACAGTGAGGCTTTGTTAGGGGGAGTGGTTATTTTTATAAAATGTATTAATACATCATCTATATTATGTGTGGTGGGTAAACAAAGTTCAAATATCTTTTACTTTTAAATAAATGTGAGTTATTATATTGAGTATGATCACTATTCATGCAACAAAATTTGTTTAGGCATATGTTAATATAATATAGATCACAAGGTGGAATCATAGGTTAATTGCATATTCTAATTGCCTAGATGGAATGATGACCATAGGTGCAAATTGTATGGATAATAGTTGCTTCCTTATTAAGGAGGCTTAACCCAAAAAGAAAGGCCCACCATCTAAAGTATTATGATAATTTACAAAGAACCACCAAATAAGAGGATCAAATAGAAGAAACATGCAAGGACAAAATATGTTTGAAAGAATTTTATTATAGAGAAATAAAATTGTACAAGAAAACAAACTTTTGTTAAGGTTAGTTTAGGTTATATATATATATATATATATATATATATATATATATATATATAACCTAGCCCCAAACCAAAGAGGTTGATTTTGGAGGACCTCTTCCCACTTGGGCATTATCATCCCCTTGCATTAATGTAGATGATCCAAACCTGTGAGCTCAACAACCCGGCGAAGGCACAAGGCCTACAAGCTCAACAACCCAGTGGGGGTTTGAAGCTTGGTGGATATATAATTAATTAAGACTAATTAATTATAATGTTGATATCTCAATATTGTGTTAATTATTGAAATGCAAGAAATATAAATAAATATAATTGTACTTAGCTTTGTAATCAACGAGTGCACAAAGATTGATGTATATGTGTATTTGATATGCCTCATAATTAGGAATAATAAATGTCAGAATGGTAATCACATTTGTATCATAATATTAGGTTGACAATGTGTAGGGATGAATCTATTGATTAGGGATGAATTCAATACCGTGAACTTTTCCTACACCTACGAACTTGTCCTATGTGATCAACATATTGCTTTTCTTCACTTTGCCCAAAGTATTTTGACTTCCTCTATGCTTCTTGGTATATGTGAACTAGTAGTATTTATAAATGCCTTTGTAGGGCTATCGATATGTCACAAGGGGACATATTCTCCTAAGTCAACCCACAGAAATGTGTACCAATAATTTAAAAAACAATCTTCAGTCATGTATACACTCCTATGAATGCTCATGTAGAACTAACTTCAATTTAGTGCACAATTGAAGTATGTAATGTGAAGTGAATATAGCTCTCAAATCTTGGGTGTCCAAAATGAATGCATTGAATGCCTTTAAATACAATGACATAAAATTGGGAAGTCAGTCAAATTTGAATTAAATTTTTTTAACTTAGGATGGGATGAGTTTGTGATTGCGAGGAGGACCCTGCAAGCATAAAAATCATGCACGGCCTCCACGAGGACCCCTAGATGATTTTAATCCTTGTCATGTACATGTAAGCATGAAATAACATCCTCTCAGCAACAAACCTCTTGGTGACATGTCATTTCTTTCATCTTGTGTTGTTTCCCCTTTGTCATTTTTCTCTCTTTATTTTTGATGCTTTTCGACACTTATCGATTTGCGTCTTTTGAGCTTGCAACCCTGTTCCTAAGCCTTGTAGGTGTCTTGTAGGTGATTTTTCACCTTTCCCCTATGTTTTCCATCTTCTCCACCCCATGGAAGCCTTCTAGAGGCCCCCCTATCCATCTCCCACTTTCAGTTTTTAGTTTCACTCAACCAATCCAAATCTCCCCCTATTATTTATATATCTCCCGCCAGGAGATCTAGAAATAATAGGGGGAGATTTGGATTCTTACACATGACTGACCTATTTCTAGAGGCAAATCCCCTTCTTTTCATCTCCTCTACCATCTCCCATCATGCATTTTCACCCAGACCCCTTCCTTTCCGGGTCTCCCACCGGGTGACCCTACTAAATCAGGATCTCCCCCCGAGTGACTTAGGGTTGCCCCCCAGGTGACCCATGAGCAACCCTACTAGTGAAAGGGGTGACCCATGGGTGACCCTATCATGTTTTTAGCCATGAAAAAACTCAAGTTTCTTACTTGAAAAAGCTCCGTTTTCATTTATTTCTCTTCCTGTTTGCATGGATTTTCGAGCCTAATATGGAGTTAACTTTCATGCATCTACACATGCATAATTAGCTCTATTTCATCTTTAGTTAATAATTCATGTGCATTCCCATGCATTCTTCTAACTCCATTTCTTCTTCAGTGATAAGTTATCATTATTTCATCACTTCCTAATCAATCTAGTTCAATCCTCAATCAAGCCTGTTAACTCTTCAATCAAATTGAGTTAACTTCTCAATCAATTCCACCTTTCACGACCTCTTCCAACCTATAAATACCCCTCACCTCTTCATTACTTTCCAAGTTGAGCAAGTTGGAGAATACTCTTCTTATCTTCACAAGCTTTTTCAAGCTTCTTTACATGCCTTTGAGCCTCTTTCTTCATTTCTTTCTTTAGTTCTCCAAAGCATCAAAGATTTCATTGTTGCATAGCTTCAAAGCTCTTCCATGGAGGCAATTTCATTGTGCACACAACTCTTTCTAGTTATTGCTCTCCATTCATCATTCTCATGACCACACAGGACGAAGGTGCCTTTTGTTTGTTCATTGTTCATCAAGATTTCACATAAAGCTCATCAAGCATCCTTATGCTGCTCGAATCAAACCATCGTGCTCATCAAAAACTCTCATTGAGCTCTCTTTGCAAAGCTTCTAGAGATTCTTTCGCTTCTTTTTGTCATCTTGTCGCCAAGAGGTCTCCCCACTGCTACAAGAGGATACGAGGTTGCCATCAAGGATTTCTAAAGGTAGCAGAGGCTCACAAGTCTTCTTTATTTTAGGGTCCTCTATGCTTTTTGTCAATTGGTAGTAATTAGATAATTGAAATTGCTCTTGGGATTAGTAATTTATTACTTTTTCCTTGATAGAATAGTTAGATCTAGCATTCTAGAGTAATTTGCATTCATAGTTTGATTTAGTTACTTGCAATTTCCTTTCCTAGATTAAATCACTTAAAAAACATTCGAAAACCCCAAAAACATAGAATAATTGCATTAGGTAAAATTCATTACAGTTGCATTCATCTTGCCTTTCCTAGATTAAAAAGCATCTTTTATTTCCAAAAATACCAAAAAAGCACAAAAATAAGTTTTGCATGTCATATAGTTGCATTCATAAAAATATAGAAAAGAACAAAAACATTAGGCACTAAGATAATTTGTAAATCCTTGGTACGATCACAAGGTCAACCATGGTCAACTATCTGGTCAAACCCTTGATCCCATCACAAGGTCAAACAAGGTCAAACAAGGTCAATAGACAGTTAAAACTTAGGTCCATCAAAACCCTAAGTTAAACCCAAAATCTAGTCAAGGTTAGTCCACATACACTTATCTCTTGTCTTGGCTCATGAATGTGCCCAGGATTAAGAGGTGAGTAGGTGAGGGCAATCCTCAGTGAGATTGAGGAGATCCATCCGTGACCACAACAGGATCTGCTTGTCCCCTCCAACAAATAGAAGAACATAGGCAACATTTACTACAACAAGAATTTATTCGATACTTTGAAAGACAACAAGCCATCAATGAAAATAATAGCTTACCCACACAGAGGTGGAATACCAAAAACCCCAACAGAAAAAGAGTAACTAGTGACCCTTCAAGTCATATGGTTATCTCTACAACAACAATCATTGAACAAAACATCCACATTAGCACACAACAACATAGGCCTTAGGACGTGTTGACCCCTCTCTGTGAAGTCCATCTCTCCAACGAGCCAGACCACCCCCATATCTCGCCTCCTCTCGACTGGCTACTTCCATGAGAGCGAGAGTGACGTGGCGGTTTGCCTCGTGGCAAGGAAGGAAGGGTTCGTGTGCATGCCAAAATCCAACTCGACAGCCCTAGGCAACTGAGGTTGTGATTTTGAGCGTACAGACCCCACAAGCACAAACTAGTCTTGTGACCAATAACATGTTCATGGAAGTATATGTGTGCATAAGTATGATGAATAAGCAAATAGGGAGATTATATGGGGATGTGTGATCATATGGATGAGGGATAAGGGTAAGTGTACATAGGAACACGTGTAAAGAGGAGGTGGATAGCATAGGGAAAGGGACCTAACTTTGCATAAAATTATGTCATTTATCAATATGTTTATGTGTCAAGGCACTCCTTTCCCTATGCTATCCATTTCCAATTTAATTTTGCCCCTACTTTGAGGTACATGCGAATCCTAGAATGATCATGCATCTAAAAGTATGTAGCACTAACAAACATGCATGTAAAGTAGATATCTCAGGCACACAAAGGATATCACCATAGGATCCATATAAAGTAATGGACCTTGTGAGTATATGATCGTGTAGTTTCAACTTCTATGTACTTTCCATAAGAACATAAGATGAGTCTATTATAAGCATTTGTAACTATCTACAAATCTAAACATGAAAATGTTTGCTACAAGATATGCCCCCTTGACAATTGGTTGTATTGATACAATATAAGGAATTGTAGGAAGAGGGAGAATAGTACATGAAAAGTAAATGTAACCTAAGTATATAAGGATATAATCATATATGTATGTATAGCAATGGTTGTCAAGAATGTATCATGATAAGAATGATGGGTTAGAGATGATATTGATGAATTAATAATGTTGCACTCCCAACATGGGCAAAAGATGGTGGTGTAGCCCTTAGTGACCAAAAACACTCATGTAAGTATAATGGCATGAAGCCACAAAGAATGCATCATGATAAGCATGATAGACTAGAGATGGTATTGATGAATAATAAGATGGCAGTGTAGGCCTTAGTGGATAAAAACACCTATGTAAGTACAGTGGAATGGAGCCACAATAAAGGGAAATCTTGATGCTCTTGTATAGAAAGATATATCTATGAAGGAATGATATGTAAAGAGGAATTGTGATGCTTTTGAATGGGAAGACTTGATGCACCCAAGTGTGATAAAGAGGGAAGAATAATGCTCTCAAATGGGAAGTCTTGATGTGCCCTAGTGCAATAAAGGGAAAGGTTTAATACCCCAAGGTGATAAAACACCTCAAGTGAGTGCAATAATGTAAAATGTAAGTGTGAAAGCTCATATTGAATAAGAGGTCCCATATGAGCAAGATGATGCTATAAAGTGTGGAAATTGTTGAACACACCAAGATACTGAGAGGGGGGTGAATCAGTATCCAATCAAAATTTAAATCCTCTGGAGCAGATTAAAGCTTAAACATTATAGAATTAACATAAACATGAAAGATGAACGCAATGCACATCAACACATAACACTAGATATACGTGGAAAACCCCAAAAGGGGAAAAACCATGGTGAGGATTAACTCACAATATATGAAGCTCACTGCTATTAAAAATACAACTTTGTTTTAGGGCTATAACCCAAGGAAGCTACTACTCCGTGCTGACTTTGTTTTAGGGTCACTCCCAAGGAAGCTACTACTCCCTGAAGACTTTGTTTTAGGTCTGCAACCCAAGGGAGCAACTACTCCCTGAACTAAGAATGAACTCAGAAATGATTACAACATGATAGTCCTTCTACTGCCTAACAACGGACATTGAAGCTCACACCTTTGATGATTGCAATTCTGCTTCTTCTGATGATTGGATCAATTAGGCACACTCTTCACTTCTCTCCTGTCACAAAAATGTCTTCAAGATGTATCAGGACAACCCTTATTACTTCTACTCTTTTTCCTTCAGTCGCACATCATAATGCATAACATGTTCATATTCTTCTCTTTACACCAACATATTCTTCATTTCACAGTCATGCTACACCTAGATCAACTAGGTTCACAATCTATACATGATATTACATTGATTGCATTACAAGTTAGCCAATACAACAAGAATATTACAATTTACAAGTCGGCTAGAGATCACACATCATGAAACATGTAGAGGACAAGCCTTAACATGAACTACACGCTACTCTAGGAGAAGAAACATTGGTTGTAGACCCCAACACATGCTTAACCCGGTCTTGAACATTCTTCATAGCATCATCCTTCACAGAATAACATTTGCGTGTCACACTCATTTGAAATAGGCCGCCCTTAAGCAAGAACACATGAAGCTTATAGCACATCGATCATTTCAACTTGGCGGTACACATAGAAGATTAAACATTGCTTTCGAATCACCAAATCACTTGATACTTCACAAAAGTATGCATTGATTCTCCTTGAACATGTTCATAAAATTGCATTGACAAATCTTCACATTCAGAGGAATGCGAAACATTCCAACAAGTCTTCATCACCATTTTACTCTGCCAAAGCACAGACAGGAACTCTGTCACTCATCACTTTCATTGCTGAAGGTATACAGACTTTATCTCTTAGATATAACACCTTCACAACATACTGAACTTAGATTCTAAACTGCATGACCATATCTTCAAATGTAGAGGAATGCAGAGCATTTTCCCAAGCAGTCTCCTAGGTAGCTTCCTGTAGTAGAAATCTTCATCAACTTCTGGAGACCAGAACCTTCTTGTGACAGCTCATACATCCTTATAAACATACATCTTAGTGCTTCTAGTTCCCATCTTAATATATCTTCTTGATGCTTCTAATTCCCATCTTAATATGTCATCTTGATATTTCTAATTCCCATCTTAATACATCATCATACTCAATACTATAGTAACAGAGGCATGACATCCAACCATGAACTTCAACAACCACATCACATCCATCATTAGCAACATATCAGACAACCTAACCTGAGTGTTGACAAGAGTGTTACAACCACATTAGTGACAACCCAAATTGAGTGTTCACATCAATGACAACCACATCACAACCTTAGGTAACATATGTGCAATAGAAATGTGTGTAAGAGGAAGGCTGAATGCCCACCAATGTGATCAAATGGCTTAAATGTGCACAAAAATGTAAGATGTAAACATGAAAGATCATATTGAATAAGAGGCCCTCATAAACAAGACAATGTTTTAAAGGTGTGAAAATGTATAAATGAGAAGGTTTGATGCCCCCCATGTGTAAAGATATGACAATAATGGCCCCAATGTAAAGGGGGATGCATGTTGCTCCCCATGTGTAAAGATAAGACAATGATAGCCCAAATGTAAAGGGGGGTATGTGATGTCCCTTAATGTATCTTAAAAGATGTATCAATGTAAATTCATAATCACAGTGTAATAATCGAATAAGATAGGCCTAAATGGCTTGATAAACAATTGTGTGATAAGAGATAATGGGAATCATGTTGATAGATAAGCATGAAAACATGCATATGTTAAATAATATATATTGTGAAGGAAGGTGTCAAATCATAGCTCTATTTATGAAGAATCTATTTCATGGTCCAAGAAAGATGAAGTAATAAATGTGCATGGCACATGGCATGAATGATAAAATTAGTAATAAATTGACACATGTGTGGTCCCAAGATATTTAAATGTGTATAAATAAGCATGAAGGTAGAAAGAAGTAATATATGATGATATGATCATCAAAGCACATGCATAAAGCTAGTTGCCCTTAGATGGGCAAAATAGCATGATGAAGCTCATAAAGTAACATGGGGTATGAGGAAGATAATGAACAATGAATAATCATCCTTTGACGTAGGTACAAGTGTGAAAGATATGGAAAGGGAAGTGCAAGTGATATGAGTGAAGGCATGACACCCTTGATGTGAAATAAATGCCAATGAAGGAGTAATATGTGAGGAGGAATCCATGATACCCCTAATGTAAAGATATAGCAATACAAGCATAAGATGTAGAAAGAGGCTAATCATGATGTCGCAATGTAAGGATGTGGCAATAAAAGTGCAATACATGTAAGAAAGGAATACATGATGCCCCTAAAGTAAGGACAACTCTAGAAGTGTGATAGTGTCATGCCCACCCATACATACATGTACAAATAGGGAAGAACACAATGCAAAGTTAACTTTTTTTTTTGTTTACAACACTAGATACTAATGGTTACACTACTCACATTAGTGAATTATGCACACTCAACATTGTTGCACATGTAATAGAATGAGAACAAGCCACTCAAGACAATGAGAAATAATAACAAAAGCAAGTGTGATGGAACTCCATTCACTGTAATGCCCTACAAAAGTGAAGACAATCTAACAAGGTGTTGACATTATTATGGATGACATCACAAAGGGAATAAAAAACTCACAAGTATTTTCCTCTAAGCTTCCTAAGAGGAAGTGATAATTCATCATCACCTTAAAGTGACTTGAAAAATAAATTTTAAGAGTTCAAAAACAAAAAAACAAACCTAATTTAATATTAAATCTAACTAGGCACCTAACATTGTTTTAATAGACTTTAAACTCAATCTACAATCAAATGATTGTAAAATATTTTGACTCAAAATTTGACTTGCAATAAATTTATGAAGCAAATTGACAATTATGGATTACATAGATAAATCAACTTAAATCATGTCACTTAATATTTGCTTTATCTTTTATGCTTTGTTTTAATATTTTAACAAGTTCTAAATAGTAATAAATTGCTTAAATAACTTCTAAAAAGTAGTAATGGAGTTAGGGTGCTTTATTATTATTTTTAAATTTTAATTGTTGCCATCTAATAGTTGTATTGATAGTGGCATATGATTAAGATTTAGAAATAAATATTTCTTTAATCTTAATCTTCATAATTTGATTTTAATATTCTTAGTTTTAAGTTTTTAGTCAATTTTAATGAAGATTAGAAATAAATATTTCTTTAATCTTAATATTCATAATTTGATTTTAATATTCTTAGTTTTAAGTTTTTAGTCAATTTTAATGAAAATGAGGTTTTAATTTTATTTCTTATATTAGAAATAAATATTTCTTTAATCTTAATCTTCATAATTTGATTTTAATATTCTTAGTTTTAAGTTTTTAGTCAATTTTAATGAAAATGAGGTTTTAATTTTATTTCTTATATTCTATTAAAGTAGGAGTAATGGATTTAGTTATGGCTTCAATTAAGTTTGTTAATTATTGTAAAATGCCATAGAGGGATGGATTAAAATATTTCTCGCATAATTCCTTATTATGTATTTATATTCTAATTATGAAACTTACGAGAGGGTAATTCTAGCATAATTAAACACATTTTTAGCCTATTTTAATAATCCTAAAAATATGTTAGAATGGAATTGAAACCTTTGTATGAAGGTACTTTATATTATTACGAAGATATTATTAATAAGTACATTTAATTCAAATATTTTTTTGTATGCATTGGCTTTATATAATATTAAACAAAATATATCCTTATATCTTTAATATTACCAAATATGAAGAGAATAAGTCATGCACAAACATCTTAACAACTCAGTGTCCCTGAAAGAGAACAAAGACAACTTAAATAATCAAATGCTAATACTAGTTTTAATGTTGAAGATGAAAATTCAAGATCAATAGATTATGTACTTCAAACACCACAAAATACACCTCAACATGAGCATACAGAGTAGAGTATAGAGAGCAAACTAGAGCATACATAATAGAACATAGAGAGAAGACCGAGGCATACAGAGCAAAGATGTGAGGGTTTGTCTTCGTCAGGAGCTTGGAAAGTGTGCAGTCTCTCATTGTTCAAAGACTGTTACCGAGTTCATGAAGTAGTTAGGGTTAGATGTAGAGTTACAGTTAGAGTTACAATTAGGGTTCGGTTTAGGGATACAATTACGATCATGATTAAAATTAGGTTTACAAATATAATTAGGGTAAGGGTTATTTAAAAAATTAGGTTAGGGTTTCAATTAGGGTTTAGTTTAAGGTTAGGGTTAGGACTATAATTACGGTTAGGGTTTGGGTTATAGTTAGACTTACGATTATAGTTAGAATTAGGATAATGGGTTTGGTTATAATTAGGGTTTCAATTAGTGCAAATATATAGTCAAAAAAATATTATGATTACAATAAGGGTTAGGGTTAAAATAAGGCTTAGAATTAGAATTAGGGTGGATATATAATCAAAGTGCTGGCCTTACAATCAGAGTTATGGATAGAATTAGGGTTATGAAATCCTTCTTTAGGGTTAATGTTACAATTAAGGTTAGGGTTACTATTATTAGGGTTAGGGTTAGAATAAGGATTAGGTTAGGGTTACAATTATAAAATTAGGGTTAGGGTTATAATCAGGGTTATAGTTAGAGTTAGGTACAAAATTAGGGTTATGGGATTCGTTATAATTAGGGTTAGGGTTAAAATTATGGTAATGATTAAATATAGTGTTAGGATTATAAGTAGTGTTAGGGTTAGATGTAGGGTTATGGTTAGAGTTACAATTCAGGTTTGGTTTAGGGATATAATTACGATCACAATTGAAATTAGGTTTACAAATATAATTAGGGTAAGGGTTAGAATTTTACTTAGGGTTAGGGTTATTTAAAAAATTAGGTTAGGGTTTCAATTAGGGTTTAGTTTAAGGTTAGGGTTAGGAGTATAATTACGGTTAGGGTTTGGATTATAGTTAAGATTAGGGTTATAGTAAGAATTAGGATAATGGGTTTGGTTATAATTAGGGTTTTAATTAGTGTAAATATATAACCAAAAAAATATTACAATTAGAATTAGAATTAGGGTGGATATATAGTCAAAGGATTGGCATTACAATCAAAGTTGTGGATAGAATTAGGGTTATGACATCCTTTTTTAGGGTTATGTTACAATTAGGGTTAGGGTTACTATTATTAGGGTTTCAATTAGGATTAGGCTTAGAGTTAAAATAAGGGTAAGGGTTAAGGTTAGGATTAGAATTAGGGTTAGGGTTAGGGTTATAGTTAGGGTTAGGGTTAAGATTATTGTTATGATTAAGGTTAGGGTTAGGGTTATAGTTACAATTTGGGTTCCAATTACAAGTAGGGTTCGAGTTACAATTAGGGTTCAATTTAGGAATACAATTATGATTAGGATTAAAATTAGGTTTACAGATATAATTAGGGTAAGGGTTAGAATTTTACTTAGGGTTAGGGTTAGAATAACGATTAGGTTAGGGTTACAATTATAATTAGGATTAGGGGTAGTGTTAGGGTCATATTTGGGGTTAGGGTTAGAGTTAGGTACAAAATTAGGATTATAGGATTTGTTATAATTAGAGTTAGGGTTATAATTATGGTTATGATTAAAATTAGTGTCAGGATTAGAAGCAGTGTTAGGGTTAGATGTAGGGTTATAGTTAGAGTTACAATTAGGGTTCAGTTTAGGGATACAATTATGATCACGATTAAAATTAGGTTTTAAAATATAATTAGGGTAAGGGTTAGAGTTTTACGTAGGGTTAGGGTTATTTAAAAAATTAGGTTAGGGTTTCAATTAGGGTTTAGTTTAAGGTTAGGGTTAGGAGTATAATTACGATTAGGATTAGGGTTATAGTTAGAATTAGGGTTATAGTTAGAATTATGATAATGAGTTTGGTCATAATTAGGGTTTCAATAAATATATAACCAAAAAAAATTATGATTACAATAAGGGTTAGGGTTAAAATAAGGCTTAGAATTAGAATTAGGGTGGATATATAATCAAAGGGTTAGCCTTACAATCAGAGTTATGGATAGAATTAGGGTTATGACATCCTTCTTTAGGGTTAATGTTACAATTAGGGTTAGGGTTACTATTATTAGGGTTAGGGTTATCCTATATTTGTATCTAACCTTTAAAATAGGTTAATATATTATATTATTATATAATATAATATATAAATTTAATTATTATATATTATAATTATAATTATTATATATTATATTATATATTATATATTATAATAGTATGTCTAATCTATATTATAATATTATATTATATATTTATAATAATTCTTATAATTAGGTTTGCCAACTCTGGATGCTACTAGTATACCTATATTTAAAAAATATATCTACTAGTATACCTATATTTAAAAAATATATCTAAAGTACACTGAGAGATATCCTACAATGGTAGGAAAGACATGATTCTCGTAAATAATTTCTTGTAAATAAAAATCATAAAATTCAAAAACATTAAAAAAAATCTTAAATTAAATTGAAAAAAAAATTCTGACACTAATTAATAAAAGGAGGCTCAAATAAGTAACGCTCACTCTCTCACTCTCTCCATGCTCACTCTCTCCCTGCCACATGCCCATGGCCTAGACCCATCTGGCTAACAATATCTCACTAACAATAGCAAAAGCCAGTGCTAACAATAGTAAAAGATAGTGCCCAATACACATGTAGGAGCAAAGTAATTAGAGGAGAGAGGCCATGTATAAAACATCTGATATCTTCATTCTCTTGAGGACATTCCAAAGATATTCAAAATAAAATTTCAGATTGATAAACTCACAAGGAGAGAGCCCAGATACATGCACATAGGCAAAAGAGAATGGGAGGAATGATATAGTTATAAATGAGGAGTTTTTATTTGGTTTGGTTTTGTTGAATCTCTGCATGCATGTACCAAAGTATTCCAATTAAAATATCTAATCTAAAAAAGAAAAAATCCTTCCCTTGATGCTTTAGTGTATATGCACCCTTATATACATGCATGTTGTTTTTTGCATTTAGGGTTATCCCAGACACATATCTCCTACACATGTATGAAGGTAAGCATTCATATATGATTATATCTCTTGGTTTTAATCTAGAAAAATTGTGTAGCAAAAACAAATTGAAATGAAATGAAAAAGTAGTGTAAAGAAATGATTTTATATGCCTTTATTTTCTTTAGGGAAGTTTTATTAATTTTCTAAATTGGTATTTAGTGGACCTCTAATTTGTAGTCAACTTGATTTTTAAAAAATGGCATGTTTCTATTATATTTCTTTTAATATAGATTTGTAGTGATAATAAAATCTTTTTAAAGTACTCAATTTATGTTAAGAATTTAAAATTTCAAGTCATGATTTAAAACAAATAACATTTATTATAAAATTTTAATTCTTTCTTGAAGTAAAAAAATATAATATATTATAATAATATTTGCAATACTTGCATGTTCTGAGATGTCAACACAAAGTATCCAATGGCCTGCAACATGCAACACCCAAATCCAACAATTTATAATAAATAAAAATAAACTTGGTTGAAATTGCCAAGGAAATAATTAAACTAAAAGAAAAAAAAGGTTTAAGGTAGAAAACCCATGACAAAGGAGTGGTGGAAAATGGTTCCTCTTAGTTCTACCACCAAGGAAATGAGAAAAGCAAGAAATGAGAAGAGGAATAGGAAAGAAGTAACTTTATTAGATCTTAGAGAAATCTAAAATATCAAAACTCCATTAATCTGCAAAAGAATAATGAAAAATTTATTAGATCTTAGAGAAATCTAAAATATCAAAACTCCATTAATCTGCAAAAGAATAATGAAAACTCCATTAATCTCCAAAAGAATAATGAAAAATTTATTAGATCTTACAGAAATCTAAAATACTAAAACTTCATTAATCTACAAAAGAATAATGAATTGAGTAGATAGAAAAGAATAATGAATAAAAAAAATGCTTAGAAATATGTCTTAATTATACTTAGATTTTTTTTCTAATTTAATGTAAGTAGTTTCCTAAAAAGCAATAAGCACAATAAGTTAAAATTTATATTTAGAAATAAACTCACATAAATATTTTCACCAATTAAAAAAGTCGAGAGAAAAACATGGAAGCATGTAAAAACCAACTCATAATCATAAATTCATAATCACATTAAAAATTAAAAATGACAAAAGGAAATAAAAATTATTAAATATATGAAAAAGAAATAAAGTTTCATAATTTTTAAAAATAAAAAAGATGAAAAATATATAATAGGACAAGAAAGAATAAACAATGGTTACAATTAAAAGAAAGTATATGAGAAATCCTATTCAATTTGAAAATTAGAAGTTAAAAAAAAGAAAGAAAAAAGACTAATATCCCTTACACATTTAAAAATTAGAGAAGGGAAACATCAATATTTTTTATTTTTAGTAAGATAAAAAATCTATATATATCTCTTAAGTTAGTGTAACTATATAAAAACAAAGAAATAAAACATTATAAGTTTTAAAAAAAATGAAAAATAATAATATATATTTTTAAAAAATATTATAAAAAATAATTTGTATTTTTAGTTAAGACAAGAAAGGAAAACAATGGTTAAAAAAAAGGAAAGCATAGTCATAATATATTTTAATTTGAAAATTAAAAATCAAAGAGCATTTAAAAATAAAAATAAAAAAATGAAAAAAGAATATCCTTAAAAATATTTAAAAAGCAATAAAAATACAAAAAATAATCAATATTTTTTAATAACAAATGAAAAATTACATCTTTAACTATATAAATATTCAAGGATTGAATAGATGAATGAATCCTATGATCTTCTATAGCATGTAGTTATTTCTTTTGTTATAGTTGAGGGCTTAGACTAACTATTCTTACCAGATAATCATTTAAATCATTTAAAACACAAATATTAAAAAAATATAATATTTAATATTAATGGAAAAGTATTGTGAATTTTGATCATCTAAGTAACCCTAAATGAGAATATGAAACAATTTAATACAATATATAGCTTTTCCACAACATTCAACTTAACTTATTTTACAAAACTCTCCATAAGAGAAACATGAAACAACGATATATTGTTATATCCATACCAAAGAAAGACAAAATCTATAACTCTCCATTATAAGACAAAGGTCAAGCATAGGGTTCAAATAATGTTGTTTAGATGTTACAACTATGCTTACAATAATCAACTTAGGGTTAGGGTTAGGGTTAGGGATATAATTAAGGTTATGATTACATTTAGAATTAGAGTTAAGGGTTAAAATTAGGGTTAGGGTTAAGGTTCAGATTAGTATTAGAATTAGAGTTAGGGCCACAATTAGGGTTAGAATTACAGTTAGAAATATGGTTATGATTAGGGTTACAAAAATATGGTTATGATTAGGGTTAGAATTAGAGTTAGAGTTAGCATTAGTGTTAGGATTAAGGTTAGGGTATGGTTACAAATACAATTAGGGTTTGAATTAGGGTTTGGATTAGGGTTAGGGTTCGTATTAGAGCTAGGGCAAGACCTAGGGTTAGAATTATGATTAGAATTAGGGTTAGCATAGGGTTAGAATTAGGGTTAACATTATTGTTAGGATTAAGGTTAGGGTTAGGGTTATAGTTACAATTTGGGTTCAAAATATAAGTTACCTGGCTAGATAATTAGGGTTAGGGTTCAGGGTCAAGTTAGAATTAGGGTAAAAAATATGGTTAGGGTTAGCGTTACTATTGGAGTGAGGTTAGGGTTAAGGTTAGAATTAGGGTTAATATTAGAGTTATGGTTAGAATTATGGTTAGAAATATGGTTAGGGTTAGAGATAGATCTATGGTTAAGGTTACAATTATGATTGGAATTAGCGTTACAGATGAAATTTGAGTTTTGTTTAGAATTAAAGTTAGGGATATAATTAAGGTTAGGGTTCAAATTCAAGTTAGAATTAGGGTTAGGGTTAGGGTTAAAATTAAAGTTAGAATTAGGGTTAGAAATATAGTTAGGGTTATGATTACAAATACAATTAGGGTTAGAATTAGGGTTAGGGTTAGTATTAGAGTTAGGGAAAGACCTAGGGTTAGAATTATGATTAGAATTAGGGTAGGTTTATGGTTAGAATTAGGGTTAGGGGTAGAATTAGGGTTAGAATTAGGGTTAACATTATTGTTAGGATAAGGTTAGGGTTAGGGTTATAGTTACAATTTGGGTTCAAAATATAATTTAGGGCTACAATTAGGGTTAGGGTTCAAGTTCAAGTTAGAATTATGGTTAAAAATATGGTTAGGGTTAGCATTACTATTGAGGTGAGGGTTAGGGTTAGGGTTAGAATTAGGATTAATATTAGAGTTAGGGTTAGAATTATGGTTAGGGTTAGAGATAGAATTATGATTGGGGTTACAATTATGATTGGGATTAGCGTTAGAGATGAAATTTGGGTTTTGTTTAGAGTCAAAGTTAGGGATATAATTAAGGTTAGGGTTAGGGTTCAGATTCAAGTTAGAATTAGGGTTAGGGTTAGGGTTAAAATTAAAGTTAGAATTAGGGTTAGAAATATAGGTAGGGTTATGATTACAAATACAATTAGGGTTTGAATTAGGGTTAGGGTTAGTATTAGAGTTAGGGCAAGACCTAGGGTTAGAACAATTATTAGAATTAGGGTAGGTTTATGGTTAGAATTAGGGTTAGGGATAGAATAAGGGTTAGCATTAGGGTTACAATTAGGGTTAACAATATTGTTAGGATTAAGGTTAGGGTTAGGGTTATAGTTACAATTTGGGTTCAAAATATAAGTTACCTGGCTACTATTAGGGTTAGGGTTTATGTTTAAGTTAGAATTAGGGTAAAAATATGGTTAGGGTTAAGGTTAGAATTAGGGTTAATATTAGAGTTAGGGTTAGAAATATGGCTAAGGTTAGAGATAGATCTATGGTTAGGCTTACAATTATGATTAGAAATAGCGTTATGGATGAAATTTGAGTTTTTTTAGAATTAAAGTTAGGGATATAATTAAGGTTAGGATTAGGGTTCAAATTCAAGTTAGAATTAGGGTTAGAAATATAGTTAGGGTTAGGGGTATAATTAGGGTTAATGTTATGTTTAGAATTATAATAATATATCTAAGCTATATTATATTATTATATTATATAATTATAATAATTCTTAAGATATATAATATAGCTAGAATTAGGCTTGCCGCTCCAGATGCTACTAGTATACCTATATTTAAAAAAATATATCTAAAGTACACCGAGAGATATCCTTCTCGAGGCACCTATTTCCACCTATGTGTAGTAAATTGATTAAAAAAATAGGCACCTCAAGAAGGATATCTCTCGGCGTACTTTAGATATATTTTTTTAAATATAGGTATACTAGTTATATCGTTTGGCTTATTGTAATTAACTCCTGAATGATAGGGTCAAACTTGGGCACCCACTTTTGGAGTGGGGTCCATGAAGACTTGTTGACAACTCCTTAAAGTCTATTTTGAGAGTTTGATAACTCCTAGTGAGTGGGAGTTAAGTTGGGTGTCCCCTTTTGGAGGTGTCTTATATTTAGTCTTGGAGTTTATTTTTTTATGTACATGAGTGGATATTGTTGAGACATTTTGTATGGATATAATGTTGGAGTTAACACAAGTGTTAGAGATGCATGATATTGGAATATTGTTTGCATGAGTTCATAAAATCTTGCATGGACTTGCATATTCTTGCATGTGGTTGCATGAGTTCATAAAAGCTTGCATGTGCTTGCATATTGTTGCATGTTGCTTCTATAGACTTGCATGCGCTTGCATGTTGTTGCATGTTGTTACATGTTGCTCCTATGGACTTGCATGTGCTTGCATGTTATTGCATGTCACTTGCATGTGCTTGCATGTGCTTGTATGTTGTTGCATGTTTCTCCTATGGACTTGCATGTGTTTGCATGTTGTTGCATGTCAGTTATATTGACTTGCATGTCAATTTTGTGAGGTTGCTTGCAGAACACTCCAACTCCAGAAACTTGCAGGACAGTTCATCTCAGATTGTCAGTTAATGGGTATTTGTTGCATATTGCTATAGGTGTTTGTAGTGCTCCTCCATTCTCACCGTGGATGTGCAAGTAGTTGGCTTTGGAACTTGGAGATGAAGGTAAAATAATAGGGATATTTAAAGGTATGTTGTAATGATGTTAAGCAGTTGATGTTTAAAATTGACAACTGCAATATTGTTGTGCAACATGGACGGAGGATATTTTGAGTAGATAGTTAAAATGTAAGTTGCCTAGTATTTTAGAATACCTTGGAAGATAAAATTTGCTATTCTCATACTTGGGAATTTTTCAATAAAATATTATTGACAAGTGTTTGTGTTTACCTTCATTTCTAGGGACTTCTAGGAGGAAGCCTAATCCTAGGAGGGGAGAGTGTAAGACCCCGTCCCTTGTGGCCTTATTGATCCTACTAGTCATCGATGGTTTATGTCCTATATTTTATGATCTTTTATGTTGAACAATAAACATTAGTGATTATTGTTCTTATACATCAAGTTTCTTATACTTTGATTGTTAACTAACTAACTAGTGGTTGTTGTGATTTCGTGTGATAGCCAGATGAGTTATATTCCTTATCTACATAAGTATGCAATGATCGAGATGTTTTGTTGTTGGTAATATTATTAGGTATATCAAATAGATTGCATCATGTTAGGTGATTTTATATAATGAGTGTGAGTAAGTGTGAATATAAAGGTAATGATTGATATTGAATATTTGCTTGTAGTAGTATTTGTTACATGTTAATTAGATTATTAATAAGTGGTAATATTTTGATATTAAATAGTATGATCAATCATTGCTTGACTCTAAAAGATATTATGCAAGTAGGGAGAGTTAAATTATACTTGTGTAGATTTAATCCTCTATTTGATTATCATTCTTAGAAGGTTATTTTTCATATGCCATTTGTTTCAATTACTATTAATTATGAGAAGCACTGACACTTTTGGTTGAGTATATAGGTTAAAAAAATGGCCAAGGTTGATGAAGGGGTCACATAGATATTTCCCTTATGTCATTCTTGTGAATGTGTTTTAACCTTGTTTTGTAAGGGTAGTACATGTGTGGGAGGTTGTTTTATTAGACCCTTGAGTCACCTTTTTAAATGTGATTACTTATTGTATGTTTTATGAAGTCTTTATGTGGTTTTAATTGTATAAAAAGTTTCCTAGGTGGTAGGTCTATGGGTTAGGGGCCCTTTTATTCCATAAAACCCCTTAAATAAAGTCTAAAACCCACTCTAATTACCCACTTATGAAAAGTGGCGAAAATTGGAGTTGGTTGGGTGGTTGGGAAGTTATGGGGAGTTGGTTGCCTTTTTCCTTCTATATATATTCCTTCTCTTTGAAAGGAGAGGGGGCTTTTCTCTTTTTGCCTTGGCTTCTCTCACTTGCTCTTGGTTGTTCTTGTTTTTCCTCATTTGGGAGGAGATTTCTTGATGGAAAGAAAAGGAAAGCATGATTGAGGAAGAATGGAGGAAAGGGCTTGGAGAAAGTGAGGGTTTCTACCATATTTGGGTTGCCAATTCTCTTGGTAAGATCTACCCTTTTGGATTTGAGTTTTGTTGATATGAAAATGAATGATTGGAGTTTTCGTTGGTCTATGTATATCTTTGTAGATCCTTGTTTAAATGGGTATTTGTGATTGAAATCTATGTGAAGAGTTAATGTTGGTTTCCTTGTGAGGATGTTATGTGTGTTGGGGTTTGTGTGGGTAGGAGTTCCATCTTGTTGAGTTGAACATAAATAGTTATTTTGTGTGTTAAAGTTAAGCTTCAGTTATGTGAATGAATGGTTGATTTGTGTCATGTTTGGAAATGTAAGCCATGTAAGTTAGGGAAGAGCTATGTGACCCTTAGAGCTTGGGGGTGGATTGAGCATCAATCCTATGGTTGGGAGGAGAGCTTGTGGCCATATTGTTGTTTTTGTTGTCCTCTTCTTTTAGGAGATTACTAATGACATTAATATTACATTTTCTATATTAGGTTCTTTTCTATATGCTTTAGGATAATATGTCATTTGTAAATTAAATTGATGTAGTTCAACTATAATACTTTGATGATGCAGAGAAAGGACTCAAAAAAGACTAACTTGACACATTCCAAATAGGTTTTTAATACAAATGATGCAAATATGCATTCTTGTTCATTCTTGGCAACTTGCTCTTAAAGCTTAAAACATGGGTGCAACAATTTAGACCTTTTTGAGCATAACTTTCATTGAAGACCTGATATTCAAAATCTAAGACATGTTTGAGATACCCTTTTGACTCTTACTAAACATATGTCAAAATAGGCTAGGGTTGTTTTGTACGGAATAGGGAAAAACAAGGTTGTTCCAAGCTGGGAACCCTAGGCAGAGTTTAGACCTCCTGTTAGTAAAAATATCATAACTCACTCAAAACCTAATGAAATCACATGAAACCAAAAGAATTGTAAACTAGAAACAAATATATTTCCACCCATCTATTAAATTCCCTAATATGAGGCTGTACCATGCCGTACCATGCATGTTTTCATATTACATTTTCAGAAAATTGAACTTTATAGACCTACCCTCAATAAAAATGCCATAACTTATTCAAATCTCCATAAAATTAGATACAACAAAAAGATATGGAAAGTATATTCACTATACTTTCATCCCAAATAGGTCTCAAACTAGTACTAGGTCATATAGATCCGTACCATGCAAGATAACAATAGATGACATTTGGAAACTGCAGAAAATAGGGTATTTTTATTGCTTCATCTTCCAAAATCCAACCACCAACCCTCCATTCGACTTGGAGGCTTATATGTATGCTTGTACAATCAATTTATGCCCCCCAGCCAACCTACAACTACCATTTAACAACTTTTAATAAACTTTTAAAAAGTTGTCATTTGACAAGAAAAGTTGTTATGACAACACTTGACAACTTTTGACAATGTTTTCATTTTCTCAACTAAATGACACCAAACCTTCATCAATGACTCCAAAAAACTTATATTTCCCTAAAATGATCTTATTAACATTGAAAAACACAAAATAAGTTAAAAACCCAAACTTTGCCTCTTGTAAGCATCAGGTCCTGAGGGTGCTCCTGCACCATTTGATCTACTTGTGTGTATGTCCGTAGCACAATGGATCTAAATATATGTAACTAGCTTAATCATGTGGAATATGGTGTAGAAAGGAAAGAGGTTGCATGACATAGATCTTTATCTTATCCTTCCACCTCAAGTAAGTGACTTAGGAAGGATTAAATTAGCAATTTCAATACTCTAGTAGATATTTAAAATAAGATGTTTTTACTTTCTACACTTAGTTGTTTTACGAATCGTGGCCTCCTTTTCAATATTATGATATTAAAGACTTATTGATATGAATATTGAAATTAATGTGGTGCAAGGAAATGGTTCTAGATAGTAAAAAAATAAAATTCATTATTGTTCTGGTTAGAGATTTATTGACTAATGGGAAGTGGTTTCACCTTGATTGAATAACAAAACAATACTTGGTGAATAATGGAATTAAGTTTGATTAATGTTTCCTTGAAATGATGATTATCTTTCATGTAATCGTGAATGTCTCAATGAATGAAGGAAGTTATTGTGCTTTCTAGATCTTGAATGATACTCTAGAAATTAATATATGATCCCATTTGAGATATTGTATCTAAGTTGACTTTATGGTTGAAAAATTAGTTGTTTTGAACTACGAAATCTCTGCGCTACGCGTACGTAGGCAAGGTCATCATAAGCCCCCGAGACATTAGGTTGGCCCCTTAGGGCCTTAGGCTACTATATAGTTCTCATTTATGTTTATTGATAATATTTGTGGAACTAATGTTCACTTTTAGATGCACAGATACAAGTCTGTTAACTGAGCAGATTACTGGAGCAAAGAATATGTTTTTCCACTATGCTAAGGATGACCATATGGTTCTTACTATAATGTTTGTAAATGCATGAGAGATGTCTTGTTCATGTTTGAAAAGATCTCTTATCATGTATTTGTAAATTGAGATGTATCTCCATTTGTATCTCTTTATGTCACCTTTGTTTCTTGTAATCTTGATTTGTGAGTAACGCAATCGAGGAACCTTAGAGGACCTAGGTTTAGATTATTATGTTATGTTATGCATTCTATTGTTATTTTCTTTTAAAAAAAAATATTCCATTAATTTGACCTAGTTTAGTGCTGTCCTTTGGGGTTCCTTGGCGGGGGCATTACAGTGTTTGCATGTCACTTGCATGTATAGAACAAGATAATTTTGAATAATATTGGAGACATCAATTGTGCAAGTTGTTGCATGAGAATTGGTGTGTGTTGATCACTTCAGTTGACTGAAATAGATTGGGCTAACTTGGGCGCCCAATCTTGGAAATTTAGTTGTTGCTTTTATTTAGAAATATGTTTGATGTTTACTAAGTTCACTTGGGCAAACTTGGGCACCCACATTCAGATCATGTAGTTAATAGGAAGATTGAAAAGTTTGACATCAGTCTTCTCTATTTGGAGTGCTTGGCTTTTGCATGAGGACTTCTCTCATGTTATCAATTACAATTTATTATAATTTGAGTTTCAAGCTTTTGAATTAAGAAACTTTTGTAATTAATTAAGAAGCCCCATACATTTTCCAGAGAGCAAGATTTCAAAGACTTAGAAGAAAAAGAAGAAGTTTTTGAAGTGCATCAAGGACTTAGAGGAATTTCAATATTGAATGTAATCTTTTCCAAAGAGATTCAATACAAGCATAAATACCTTTGAGTGTGGAGTTTTTTCCCTTAGGGGTTTCTCCACATAAATACTTGTCTTCTTCTTGCAAGCTATTTTCTTCTAATCTACATTAGATTGAAAGTGCAAAATCACTACACATTAATTGTTACAGATTAATCTTATTTTCAGATTAAAGTTTATAGCAGTAGTTCTACCTTCATTTTCAACACAAATTAGTCTCATCATGCAAAATGAGATTGTACTCACACAATTATAGCTCGGAATAAAATTATCATAACCTGATCAAAAAATAACATTTTTATGACTTTAGAAATGGAAACAAAAGAAGACTTAAAGTACTACAAAACCCATAAATATTTGTACAAAATCACAAAGGATTATGAATGAAAAAATGTCTACAAGTCTGCATAAAAGTCTATTACAAAACTATTATAAAATAATCCTCTACATTTATTCATAAAGAACGACTGACATATGATTGAGAGATAAAATTTAAAGGGTTTTTTGTATTTCCTAGTCAGAACAACATATCCAAAAATTATGCTAACCTGGTCGACCAATTAAAATGTATAGTCAAAACATTGTTGTCTTCTATTTCAATCTGTGAACTATTTTAAAATAGTCATATATATTTAATCATAGAGAATACTAGACATTAAATTGAGAAATAGAATTTCAAAAGTTTTTCAAATGCTAATCTTTGAACAACATATCTAGAAATTGGCCCAACCCAGTTGACCGATTAAAAGTTATGGCCAAAATATTACTGTCCTCTATCTCAAATAGTAAACTGTTATAAATCAGTCCTATAGAGTGTTAAATTGAGAAATAAAATTTAAAGAATTTTTCAACTACTAATCTCAAAACAACATATCCAGAAATTGGCCCAACCCAATTGATCAATTAAAAGTTATCATTAAAACATTGTTGTCATCTATCATAATCATACAAATCTAGAAATGTTGAAAGGAGAATTATGCATTTCAAATCTTCAAGGCACATAAAGATGTATGTTTCTCTTCTAAGAAAAATAGTTAAAATTTCAAATATAATAGTAATCTTATTTACAATATAGACTCAATTCTTCTATTGCAAACTAATGTGCCAAATCTAAAATGAGTAAGATCACATGAGCCCATCAATCATGAGGGTGTTTAAAAGACAATAAGAAATTAAACATCATATCTTCACAATGAAATTCCCATCTATTTAGTAGTTTATACCTGCAACAAAAATATCCATAAAGCCTTTGATGACCAATGCTAGCTCACCTCCCAACCATAGGACTTGCAAGCAAGTCCACCCTGAGCTAGGAGGCTCCCAAGAAACTAGTTTTACAATAGAAGTACACACAAATCTAAAAACTACCCAATGTATAACACATACAAATGGATCTTCTCAAGATCCATTAATAAGAGATTCAAAGGGATTCACTAACCTCTTGGGGAAGAATCAAAGTATAACATTAATCTCTATCTCCTCATAAATTAAAGATTCCCACAACTCTCCAATTCATCATAATACTCCATCATCCAAATCACATATCCATCACAACACAAATAACTCACAAAAGTATTCAAATCCTCTCCACAACTCAATCACCATACACAAAGGCACTCATGTCAAAACACATATCCACCACAACACAAATAACCCACAAAAATATTCAACTCCTCTCCACAACCCAATCACCATATATGAAGACACTCCTGTCAAAACATCATATAATAAAATGTTTCCCCAAGAGAGGGTCCACATCTCTCTCAACCCCAGTACATAGGAGGATTTTAACCCAAGTGGGAAGATCAACGCCCAATACAACCCCATACCCAAATAATCAATACGCAAAGTAGAAATACACAAAGGGGTTTTCAACATACAAAAATAAGAGGCTCCATAGAAAATTCAACAACCATATTTTTTTATAATATTCACAAACAACACTACCACAATAAAAAATGGCTGAAAAGTCTACCTCAATGCTTCAACCAAGTTAGGTGAAGCTTTGATCCAATTCTACATCTTCTCTAAGATCCCAAACTTTTCCTCTCATCTTTCTTCTTCTAAAACCCTTGTTCTTCAAAATAGAAAAAATTTCAATGCTTCAACCAAGTGGGTGAAGCCTTGATCCAAATTTCTCATCCTCTCCAAGTTTTTCCTCTCATCTCTCCTCTTCCAAAACCCTTGTTCTTCCAAATAAAAATAAAAAAATTCTATAATAGAAAGGCCAACCACAAAACAAGCTTCAAGAAGAGATTAAATAAAAAATAAATGTCTAAATTCAATGAACCTAAGGTTGAGTTTGATTTTATAAATCAAATCAGATCTTGTCTCGAACAACTCGTCACTTACTTTACAAGGCACTTTTCTAGGCTTTAGACACTTCCAAAACACTTTTTAAATATTCAAATATGGGCCCCACTCATAGGTTATCATTATAAGGGTTTAATTTTACATAAATAAGAAAGAAAATAATATTTTATAACCCCAAAATCTCCCTATTAAGTTCAAGTTCGAAATTTGACACTTAAGGGAATTAATTCACGCCCAACATTGGATAATAAAATAAAATTAAAAAACTTATTAACACAATCACACTCACAACAATTTTATACAAAAAAGACCTTAATCCTTTCTTAAAGGCTAAGGCTTAGGTACATAGAAGAAACACACCAGTGGTTTCTTGGGAACCTCCAAAATTTTCCCATTGGTCATGGAATTAAACCTGCACATTTGCTCACAAACATTAATATATCCAAGATAATAGCCAAAACTATATTCACAATTAAAATTAATATATGCATAATAAATATTTCATAATTAACAATATTATCATAATTAAATAAAATATCAAATAACAAGTTTTATTCATCATATTAATACAAAATCACATGAATGAATAACATAAATTTATAGTTCACAATTATGCTCATTTTAAAATCAATCCATAGAGATAACTTTGTAACTCTAATCTAGCAAATATAATTAAATTTGTAATTAATCAACCTATTCATGTTCACAACTAGTAATGAACTACTATTCTAAATATAATATCAGTGTCTAAACTATCTATGATCAAAATAAGGTAAAATTGCACATCCACAAGTGTTTTATACAAACAAGTCCATTAAATTAAGATGAGAATAAGAGGGAAAAGAGTGGGCCTCACATTCCCCCCTAAGATCAGGCTTCCTCTTGGAAGCCCTCAAAGATTAGGTAGAGTAACCCACCATTTAATCAAGGTAATGGTATCATATTTCCATGATTAGAAACTATAAAATTCTAAGGTCATCAAATTATAATCAATACCATGGTGATTCCCTTCCTATAGAATGCAACATACATCGATATAAGAGGAGCAAACAAAACATCACTACCTACATTATATCAATAAGTCAATAGTGCTACAATCTTACATAGTTTATATATTGACACACATCATAGAGTAAATGCATACGAATGCATACTAAAACCAAAAAAAAATATGTTATTACTATCATTTGACTAGTTATTTATCCTTCTTTAGATTTCAAATTTATGTTGATAAATATAATTTTAAGTCTTAAAGTAAATAACCATCCCATTAATCAAGTCATCAAAGCATGTTTTTGTACCAAATCAAACACCTCATTTCTTTAAAACTTATGTTACTAAATCTAAACGTATCGGTTACATATAAAACATAACAATGAATTCACACTCTTCACAAGATGGGACTCACATAGGAAATTTTATGATGATGATTAGTGCTTGAATACATCCAAGTACCATGGGGTTATGAATTCATAACCTAGTAAATATACTAGCTTGCAACCAAAGAGTCGACACTTGAGTACTCATGGTACCAAACAAGTCTCATATCTCTAAAAGGAATGATACCATATGTATCCTAGTGCTATAAAGCAAGAAGAGGGTATACATTCATGAATTCTAAGGAAAATAATTATGACCATCCTATATCGGTACTATTTTCACAAGAAATTTTCCAAGCCACCTACTCCCTCGATACAACCTACCACGGGCCCCTTTTTAAAAGGTAATATAATACATGTAAAAATCAACACATACCAGCAGTAGGAAAAATGTAAAACCCTCAAAGTACAATGATTCTCAAAATAATAAAATGTTAAATAAAATTCTCAATGAAATAATAAAATTCAAATGTGGCCACCAATGCAACAACTTTAATATCAAAACAAATGTCCATTTAAACAAGTTCTTAAGGCAAGGAACATATCAAAATTAATCAACTAAATAGACCAAAGTAATAATTAGCCAATTTAGCATTTGAATTGGAATTGGATTTTATTAAGCTTGGTGGTGATCAGCTTAGCGGCTTCCCTAAGATTTATGACATCATGGAGAAAGAGTTGCAATCATGAGTGGCATAATTGCCACATGCTTTTTTATTTCTATCTGTGTGGCAAATTTGGCATTGGAATGTAATTTGGATATTTAAACCTTGGATATAGAGGCAATAAAAGTTCATCTGTTTGGTATCAGTGGAGAAGTATGTCTCTTCAAATACTTTGGTGAAAGGATTTTGAATTATGACGGGATTTGTAAGAGATGCTTGGCAGTGGGGAAAGTGGCGCGGTGTCTCTATCTTTAGAGCCATAGTTATTTTATCTAACATTTGTTTGTTTTTGGCAAGTTCTAATTTTAGTGGACTTAATGATATGCATCTAATTATTGTTTCATCCTATCGACGCCAGTGATCATGTGAGGATGGAGATTTTTGAGTACATTTTGTACTCTCTTCCTTAATGCTTGGTGATGTCATTTGCTTTGGTTCCATTTTCCAAAGAATTTGATAATCATTTTGCATTTATCTCTCATGTGGTACCCTCTTTAAAGGATTATACAATCTCCTTTCTTGTCATTCAAAGAATTTGCTTCAAGCTCTCTGCAATTTTCTTTCAAGCCTTATTGCATTTTTCTCTTTCATTTAAGTTGAGTAGGGTCTAATATTTGAGGATGGGATTGATTCAGAGGAACAAAAGAATCTATTTTCCAGTGTAGAAATGGGAAAAGCCCTCGTAAGGTCTCCTTCATTTGAATTTGTTGGTGGAGGTCTTCAAAGTTTATAATGAAGAAGTGGAAAATGCTTTAGTGGCTATCTGTGGCCGCGAGATGCTACGTTTCCCTAGGACCATTTATCCCTCTCAGGAAGTGTCTCATTTTATTTCAAATTTGATGGACCTGCTTCAAAATGCAGACTTGGTAAGGAATCTGGGAATTATCTTTGTTCAAGGGCTTTATTTTTCTGATGAAAAGTTTAATGAAGAACTGGAAAACTACTATCTCCATAAGGGAACAACACCTATTGGAGGCTTGTTCATGCATAAGGATCTCAACCATAGCTCGTCTATGCATTGTGTGTATATCTCTTTTCTTCATGGGCTTTAAAATAATTGTATTATGTCAATTCAGAATAGCCTTCACTGCCATGCTGGTGAACTGGGTAATGAATTAAAGGATGCAACTAGAGATGTTTTCTAGGCACTGTATTTTCTAGTGCACTTCCAACCTCCTTCGCCACCTCCTGTTGCTGAAAATGAGGCTACTACTGAATATTCTCATCAGGGTTTTCTTTTTGAAGATTTGGATGCCATAAACTAGATCAGGTTTTCAGTATATGTATAGTTTTTTTGCCATCTAGGTGCATATAATTTGCATATATTTTGTATACTTCTGTAAGGCTTGGTAGAGGAATGCAGTGTTCTCCTCTTTTTGTTCTATCTCCTTCTCTGTTTTGTATTGGTGAGAAGGAAGTTTGGGCTTAATTGGTCATTAGATAACTATTTTTTTTTTGTTTAGGGCTGCGATCATGCTTATCTTGCACAATAATCTTCATGCTTGGGCTTATTGTAATAGCTTTGTAATACTTTTCTAATATAATATATTATAGGTGCTATGCACCTTTTGCCGAAAAAAAATATTCAATACCGTCGGTTAACAATTTGAAGCTTTTCAAATAAATAAATAATTTAAGTAATCCAATAATCCCATAAAAATTCATCACCTAAATCACAACATGGCTTCCATAAGCCATCAAAAAGGAGAGTAGGGTTATGGTGAACTCAACCTTATGAATTATCCTAGAAAATAATGTCACATTTGAACAATCACATGCCCTTCACAACTCCAGACATTCACTACAACTATTGCAAAAATTATAGAACCAATAGTATCACATGTGAAGAAATATTTAAGAGCTCTTAATGAAAGGATATTATGACCCAAGTTTCCATAATGGTAACACCTAATGCTATTCTAATACTGTAAATCACTACTATCTTGAAATGCAACTAATTAACTAGAATATTTCCCAACACTAGTGTCTGATGAGGACATGAAACATTTGACAAACATGGAGAGTAACTCCAAATAAAATGACACATTAGGGACCACCCTCAATCCAAGCACCATAACAACAAAGAGAAACCTGTTTGTGCTCAACCCATAATTATACCAGTGCCCTCAACCTAATGGAAGAAAAGCTACTAGATAAACACAAAACATTGCAACATAAAGGTAGTCAAATTAAAATACACATTTTATTCAAGAAGAAACACACCTATACCTAATTTATGTTTTCATACACATTGGCCTCAAATGTAGTTATCTACTCACAACCATCTTGAAATGGTGTTGAATACTCTATATCATGACTTGAGATACAATGACATAATGCACAAATGTCCACTTATTCCATGAGTACTTTCCATATACTTTATCACTTTATGCTACATACACATACATTCCACTTATTTAAAATAGTCTCATTCACTAAAATAGTGGTTTACAACCAATTATCACACTTTAAACTAATCCAAAAATTGTTAATTATACAAATCCAACTTAAATAAGGAGGCAATACATTTCCTACTTACCCTACTAGATTCCTACTTCAATTAGCACACTCAAGAATTTAATTCTTCATAAATATCCATGTATTGTAGCTTCTAACTCATTTCATAAACAAAATAGATGTCCAACCATCTATTTTTCATTACTTTGTCTAAAATTTAAACATATTCCCTTTGAAAATAGTACAATAATATGATTATTTCTTACGTTTTTTCCTAGTTTTCTTTTTCTTTATGCAACATAATTAAGTTTTCTACTAACCAAGCAAGACTTATCTTCACATACAATTTCTAATTCCTCAAAATTACAAACAAGAGATTCAATTTTTAAAAATCATTCAAGAAATCATGATGAAATAACGATCATATACATAGTAAATAAGAAGACAAAAGTGCATACATCAATAATGACAATGAAATGACAAGCTATCGAATACCATCTAACATGTTCTATTATTTTATGCATGCATATAGAATGTAGCATTTATGTGAAGCCTACATTGTTGTTGACTAATGTAGAAGACAACGAGCTCTCACATTTAACTCATCATTTCTAGCCAATGAAGATAAGGTACAATATCATAAACTTGCTACAACTATTGAATTAGTACCAACTCCTACAATGGTTAATCACAAGAGTTTTTCACATGAGCATTCTACTACACAATATTAATGACCTAACAATAGGAATGATATGCATATATCTCAATATATATTATGCACAATGTGCTCCTAAAACATTCAACTCTAAACTTTAATTTATTTTCACTATTTTATTCTAATCAATAAAGCATATGAACAATGAATACTTGGAACTCCTTAAATTTGATTCTCATATAATCTAAACCTATCATTTTAAAAGAAAAAATGAATTCACTCATCAATTAAGGAGAGTGTTATCAACATTATAAGGAATTATCTAAGTGGTGCATGCAATTAGGAACTCATGAGGAAAACATTCTAAAGCACCATCTTAATATTCAAGCAAGGGAAAGAAGGTTCAAATTTTTAGATAGACCAAGTTGCAATAGTTGAATGATTGAGTTTAGCAACCTATCATAAGGTGGACTTCCTATTGTTAAGATCATTTATCACTACAACAAATCCCTGTGATTAGCTCCCTTTTTTGCTCTATTTTTTGCTTCCACCCACTGTTTTAATGTATTTTTCTCCAATTTTTTGAAAAAGTCGGCACTATTTATCGGGATGGCTCTATTTTTGGTGTTTTTTGCGCTGATTAGAACAAGTAGGCTCTAAATTAGGCACAAATTACCGCCAAATTTGTGCCTAATTTAGCACCTAGTTTAGCACTTAGATTAGCACCTAGTTAGTGCCATACCTCTAAGCCTCTATGGATTGTTTGAGATGTTTCAGTTGGAATGTCAGAGGTTTGGAATCCTCTGAGAGGAAATACGTAGTTAGAGATTTTTGTACCACTCTATGACTTTTAAATGACACACTTCAATGCTATTCCACCCATGTAAAGGAGTTGTATACCATCATGCAAGCCATCAAGCAATGATCTCACTACATCTTGGGAAAGGAGGTCCAATCATCCACTTTGATCACAAGCCACTCCAATTCTTGCAAACTTAGAACAAATTCGAAAATGTGCACCACATGAAATGGATGACATGCCTACAACAATTCCATCTAGTTATCAATCACAAGAAGGGAAAAGACAAAAAGGTATTTGACTACCTAAGCTAATAGCTAGTTCATGCACTCACCATAATGTTGGACTCATGTGGTCACAACTTCTTTGACTGGGAACCTCTCTACCCACCAGACTTGGACATTGTATAGATCTACACCAAGCTCTTACAAGGCAAATAGGTTGGTAAATTTTACATGTCTAACAAGCTTCTCTACAAGCTCAAGTATCTCTATGTTTTAGACACCACACCACACTATAGACTCATCTAGGAAGCATACTATGCCAAAATAACTCAACACTTCAACATTAATAAAACACTAGCAATACTTCTAGTGGCCTCACATATGTACAAACATTGAGAACCACATCAAGTCTCTCATTCTTTGTAGCATTGCAAAATATTGCAAATAGGAAGCTTGGACTCTACACCCCTCTCTTAGTTATGACACCACCTTGGGAATCATTAACATGGATTTATTAAGAAGACTACCTATGACAAAGCACTGGTGTAACTCCATATTTCTTGTGGTAGATGAATTCTCCAAGATGACCATCATGATTGCTTGCAAGGAAAGTCTCACCATGCCAAATATTGTGCCACTTTTATTCACCCATGTTTGGGTCCATTTTAGCTTACCCACATCCATTATCTTTTACTATGACCATCATTTTGTTAGTCACTTTTGGTAAATTTTGTGGATGATGTTAGATATGCAACTAAATCAATTTATATATTTCCACATATAGATAGATGGATAAATAGAAGTGGTCAACTGCATTGTTGTGCATCTAATGTGCATCTATAATAGTGCACAACTACACACTTGAGATGACAACATCCTTTGCATTTAACATTCCTACAAAAATGCTCTACACAACTCTATGAGGCATAGTCCTTTCTAGACATGTCTTGGGTTCCAATAGGAAGCATCACTTGAGATATCCTATTGCACACCATCCACATTAGAGTCATGTATATAGGAATAGGAAATCAACAAGGCATAAAAGTTTATGCAGCACATCCAACATGTGTTCCAATGTGGACTAGCTTCAAGGATCTAGATAGTATGGCTATACACATTGCTACACATGTTGGTGTCTAGTTAGAGACATGGAACATCAACAACCACATGTTATGCTTCCATACACGTGTGCCACCTAATGACATTTGTATTGCAAAACATGATCATATAATTGGCACTATATGCATCTAACACATGGTGATGTCCACGCCGCATGCCACAATGATCTAGTTGGCACCATACAAGTTTGACATTTGTTCTCATCCCATCCACATAAGAAATGCACCATACATGTTGGATACTTGTCAACATCTACATGGAGCATAACTGATGGTATTCTTGAACGAATGCCTACTTTGTACATTTTGTAGAGTAAAAGAGGTATAAATTTTTTTTATCTTACCTCTCTGTATATTTCCTTTGTTCATTTTGAATAGAAGTGACATATATGTTAGAACCCTTCTATATTTGAATGTGTTTTGGTTTACATATCTATTTTCCTTTATGTATTCTATGATTTTATTACATTAATAGATAATATAGGATTGTCCCTTAGTTCACCTTGGGAATTAGATTAAATAACATCTGAAGTTGACTGTAAATTAACAACATGGTGAGCATTTTGTTGATTTTCTTGCTTATTTTCACCCTTTTGAAAACTAAATTTTCCTATTGAAATTTTGAAGGATGAGATCCATATTTAAGTGCATTAGAATTAAGAAGTTTCAATTCAATGTTTCTTACATTTGCACACAAATCCATGGAAGAATAATAGTTGTTTAGGTACATTGTCTCTTGGATAGTAGGTAGTAAGCCCTTAACAAATATTCTTTGTAATTCATCATTAGGAATTTGATAGTGTATCTTTGTTGACAAAGTTTGAAATCCAATAACATAATCATGATTGCACTCATTTGATCCTTGTTTACATTCTACTAAATCTAAAATTGTAACCTTTAAACTTGTTAGGACCTCCCTGAATTTGCTTGATCCTATTCAGTTTGATGCTCTCCTTTTCCTTCAATCTATCTTGGAACCTATACTTTTGCCAAAATGCTCTAACATCCAGTCTCTAGAATATATATCATGGCCATGTCCCTCTACCTCTCAATCTCTCTCCCTATGTCTTTTGCCATGTCCCTCACTCTCTAATTTAGGCCCTAATTTGTGCCTAATTTAGCACCTACTTGTTCTGATCGACTCAAAAACACCAAAAGTAGCGCCATCCAGATAAATAGCACTGACCTGAAACCTAAAAATACCACTGTTCCATCATTAACCCTAAAATTCCTTACCTCCATTGTAAAATATTTGATCAAAATCATTACACTTTCAAGGTTATAAATAATATCGGTGAGGTAATACTACATTGGGGAGACTCAACATCCAGTCTCTTCGATGACCTGAAGGCATAAAAGACAAAAAGTAAAGTTATACAAAATCAAAGAAATAAAAGAAATCAAAGAGACAAGGGATATCGGCAAGAGACTCAGCAGTCTTATCGATACCCCGAACATTGAACGGGCAAGGCATTTCGGTGTGACACCAAAATGTTTCATGTCGATCAAACGATATCATTGAAAATGTTCACAAAGGGAGTTTGGGATGTCGAGGTGATAAGGTTTGGTGTCTCACCGATAGAAGGAGTCTCGCCGATAAAAGAACTGTGATGCCCCATCATGCAACCCTAGAGTGCTAGACTAAAAAGTGCAAAATATACAGAAATATATATATTTTTTTGAAACTAAAATATGCATTAACATTGAAACAACAACATTAAAAGTAATATACAACTAACAACTCTAGGACACAAAACTGCATCAGTTAGAATAATAACCGTACAAGTGCTATGCAACACCATGCAACATAAGAATAATACTTTATAAAATTACAGAGATAAATGATTATAAGAATTCCATACAAGTTACAAGATTACAAGGCTGATTACATCAGTTACAAATGGTACAATTGTGAATGATTACAACAACTCAGCAAGTGAAAACAAATCTGGAGCTGGAACACTTCTGTACTGGACTCGAGTCGATTCTCCAAGAAGACCAATGGATAGCTCTACCACCCAACCATGTGGAACCCTGAGGTCCACCCCTCCAATCTAGGAGATAACATCGAGGCTCCACTAGGCCAAAGTTACAACAATGAATACAACAACAAGATACAGACTCCATGCAGGCGAACAGGATAACAAGGCAGCACAGACAAGATAATACTTGCCAAAACAAGACAATCAAATCATCAAGATAGGATCAACCATCAAGACAAAACTGCACTCCAGAGGTAACAACAATAGATGAAACAAGAAGTAAGTACGCTGCAGTAGGGAGAGTGTCATCGCATGGTCCTATCATGGGTTTTCCAGGTTATCTCTCACTAGAAGTCGGCGCCCATCTATGGTTTTCCTGGCGACCTCTCAATAGGCACCGGCCCCATAGGGTGACACATGCGGAGTCAACACTTCCTCTCATGGACACGAGGAAGTTGACCTTGCCAACCAGGCCTTCTCATCCCATCCTTAGCTTGTGAAAGCACTCAAGGCATGGGAGAGGCATCAAACTTATCTTGTTATATGGATTACTACCCAACCCACCTAAATCAATTATTTAGTTATCACTTGCTTACCACTTCCATGGGGTTTTCCAGGAAGCCACTTTGGGCACCGGCCCTGCCATGGAAGCCACTCCCCCTCATACAACTAGTACCCCTAATCAGTATCCAAAACAACAACCAGAGCAAGGGAATTGATAACATCTAATTTCCACAATTCAACACTTTCAATTCTCATTTCTGTAATAAAACTTTTCCCTTATCCATACAACCACTTAATCAAAAACATCATTTGAACCAAAAATTAACAAAATAGATTGCAGACCTAACCTCTGGAGTCGGCACATAGACACTATATCACCAATAAGTCCCTTATCCAAAATCGAACAAAGTTTTAACAACTTGACACTAGAATAGCAACATGTGACTCAAAACTAAGGTATGTAAAAGACCAGTTGCATCATTCTTCCATGTATATGATACTAGGACCCCCATACATGAACAAGAGACATAAAATAAGACGTTAACTGAATTAAAACCATATTCATCTTAGGCCTTGGAAATACAACTTGACCACTTGCCCAAATCTCATTACGACAAGATAACGACTTACACAAGGATATCCCACATTGCAACCTTAAATCTCAAGGAATTAATGAAACAAAAGATAGAGAACCATAATCCGAACATCTTATCAAAATCAAGATCAATAAAAAGTTATAAATTAAGTTCATTACTAAACAATCCCAAGCTAAAAACACTTTAATTCCTCTAATTTAATCAAAACACACTACCTTGTTTAATTTAAATAAATGTATCTAATTTATATGCTTTAATTTAAACTTACTAGATCTCCTTTTTATCTAATGTACAATTATAAGAAAACCTAATTCTATATTCTAATAATTATCCATTAAATAAAGACAACTATAAATATACACCTATATCCTTGATAAGGGTAAACCTATATATTACCAACCACAAATTCAAATAAAATTTCTATAAGCATCTAAGATTTGATCTATAACATAAATCACTAATAGCATTTTCAATTCCAAACAAACTACTGTAACCTATATAATTTTCTAACTTATTACCACATTCCATTTTCAAAACAATACATAAGATTCCCTAAGAGCATGAGTTCCTATCTACCGTGCTAACATTAAAATTCCTAACAAACATACTTATTAGAAAGCATTTATTCTTTATTTCCTAATCGACTAAGACTCCCATCGAACCACTATCTAAAACACCTTACAAAGCCACTTTGCCTACATTCCTTTAATTGTTATGAACATCAACTAAAGCTTCTACTTACAACAACTGTTGTGTCTTATTTAAAACTACTAACATACATGTGTGTTGAACATCGACTACACAACACTAACGACGACTACCGACCATTCACTGATCTACTATGATTGCAGTGGGAAAAAGCTACTAAAACCAAAATAATGATGCATACAATTTCTAATTACACGCCACTATGCTCGCTGGTCTAACTGGCAGACACAAGAATAGGGTTTGAATGCATTACTCTCCACTAAAACCTTCTAAGATTACCATTACAAGGTCCTCTATAAGCCACCACTAACAAGACTATAATCTAGCCCCCTAAATTCTAAGTATTCACTATGTTAAAATAGAATCAATCTAAAGGTGGCAGTGAAGTGAAAAGTGTCTGCTAGCTGTCTAAAAGGTAAAAATGGAGATTTCTATAAAGAGCTCAAGTTCCAAAGCCTAAAACCAAGCGACCTCCTAAGAGAACAAACATGTATATCTTTCTAAATGCTTCTAGCTGAGTTTTATCTCATGCACAAATGATGGAAGGACGAATACCTTGCAGCCATAAAGAAATTTTTTTATTGCAGATATGCAGAATTTGAAAAAGAAACTTCACATGATCTAGTCGAAGTCCTAGACATGGATGCAGGGTATTTTCCAGTGAAGGTAGGGTTGGAGGAAATCAAATCCAGACATTGTAATGTTGGAGGCACAAGATCTTCATCAGGGTTTACACAGATAGAAACAAGGTATTGCAAGGTGACATGGAAAATGTGTGTAAGGGCCTTCTGAAGAATGGTGGAGTATTTACAATAGTCTCAGATGAAATCAACTTATTCAAGTTGCCATTGAATAGGGGCAGTCAGAGAGAGAGATACATTGATGTGCATAATGGATGCTCTTTCTTACAGGATATTTCACTTCTGTCGGTGAGGTAAATATGCAAGAACGAATGGGACAAGAGATTGATAAAAGATTAAAATGGACCATCTATTTCTTACAGTAGAGATCACTTCGAGGGGTTATAGATGATTGGCTCAAGATTTCAAGAAGGATTGCGACATAGGCTACACTAGAAGAATAACATTTTGAAAGAATCTACAGAGGTTAGAGCAACATTCGACCACATAGGACACAAGACAATGCAAGCCACAAGATAATTAAATTCCAAGTTACAGGACATGCAAATTTCACATACAGAACAAGATGCATCAAGTTTTTAAATTACAAGCTACATAATAGCAAAATTTTACAGGGAGAAACAAAACCACATACCCGAATTTCAGTCCCACTTCCAATTTTCTCCAATTTCTACAATGAAATTCTTTGTTTTTGCTCCCCAATTTCTGCCTTTTTCTTTCCAACTCCCCTTCAGATCAAAATCCCCCCAAAATAAAAATGGTTCAGCTCATAAATCAATGCAGACATGCATCCGTTACCCCTCATCCCACTACTCAGACAAAATTTAAATTCTTACTTTTTATAAAGATTCCCAAATTTAGAATCATATCCAACAAACAACCACCATTAATACATAACCAAAATTATTCTTTAATTAGCTAGATACTGATATCCTGAAACCACAACTTATGACACAAATTACACTAGGATAAACAGAGAATTAATTCTAGTCTATTTAAAAATCTTACAAAGGTGTCATTCCAAGATCTAAGCTAAACTTAATATTATCCAATAAACAAAATTGAAGCATTATTATTTTAATAAGAAATCATTAAAGTATTACCCAACTACACATGAGCATTATTAACACAACTCAACGATACTCCACAACACAAGATTACCAAACATAAAAGGCAAGGACCAAGCGTCACAACACGACTCGAGACCACAACAGAAGACAAAGACCAACCTAGTGGAATAGACCTCGCGTTATCTCCCATCACTGATACCCATTGGTGCAAGAGCCCGCTCAAACCTGCTATATCAGGTGGAGTCGAGGCTCGGTACCTACAGCCTACATCTGAACAATTGGTTGTATATGATCAAATACATATATGTCTACACATAGAGAGTCAGAGAATCACGGCATAGTAGGGTACTCGAAGCGAGGAGTACTACACCGTCTCTGCTCTTGAAACAAGACCATAATCACTTTATTTGAATTCAGATATCAACAGATAGAATAAAACGTGATATTATTAAACCATTACTACTCATGTCAAACTTATCATAACTGGAATAATACTAATGTCATCATGAACTCATAACACATGTCTAAGCTATAATAGTCAAACATAGTCCATCATGATCAAAACAAACATAAACTATAAACCTACTAATCCAAGTGTCTCAGAACTGTCAATAAGCAGTGGAAGAACTAACAACCATCTCAGATCAACAAAGAGTAAAGCAAGACTACCAACTATCACAAGCCAAAAATGAGGGGGCATTACAAGAACAATGTAAGAGGTATTTCAGAATGACTCTACTATATAGAAGAGAAGGTCTTTCTAGTCTCTTCAAAAAGGTGATGAAATAAAAACATCAGAAGGTTAACTCCATCTTCGAAGAGACTTATGTTATCAGGGAGATGCCATCTGGGGTCACATCGAAATCCTGAACAAGCATAAAACTAAAATAAATGAGATCTCAAAGCATATCACCTTGAAATAAAGTGACAAGACATGATGGCGGCGATCCAACATCCTTTATTCAAAAAATTAAATTCCCTTCGATGATATGAGATACACAAGTGAGACGCCATTAATTGCACATAGTTAAGTTGATTGAATGTGAATTTTGAAGGGCATTGCAAGGAGTGATCACAGGGAGCAGTTGGGCAGTAATTCATAACCAGAGTGATTTGTCAAGTAAGTACTTCTGACCAACTCACATATATTAGCCTTCATTCATAATTTACAGAACATGGAGGAAGTAATGCAAAACCCTAAGAGTAAGAGGCAAAAAATGAGAGATAGGCATTTAAACCGGGATTTACTAGATCAGTGCCTCAGGTTGGGACAGAAGTCTAGAAGAAATGCCCAACTGAACCCACGTGCCGAAAAGTTAGAAGATTTATACAAACAAATAGGGGACATATGGACACCGGTTAGAGGGTATGTTCGTTTTATCTTCTGTTATAAGAAGATGTACAGAAGTAAACCTATTTCAAATCCCTGGTGGCTAAATTTGGGTAAATTAGTAGTCCCAAATGTGTTCGTGAATGTCTAGTTGCTAAGACTCCTTGCAGAAAAATACAACCCTAAGACTTGCTATATTGAATTTGATGACGGGACTACTTTCTTTCCCATTACTAGAGATTATATTGCCATAGTGTTTCAATTGGACATGAGTTTAGATAAAAAATTCAGGATCAAGGACTTATTGGTTGAATACCATAATATGAGTAATAATTACAAGAGATGGAAACTACCCCTACACAGGCCTCACGATGAAAACAACAAACTCAGGGTGTTTTCCAGAGTTGAGGATCCACCATATTCAGTTGAATTGTTTGAGGATTACTTCAAAAACACATACTACTCTGTCTACCAAGTGTTGGGTATAGAAGCCTCCATGTTCATGGAAATTGCACCCATGGTTCTAGTTGTAGACATACAGAGTCATGATGCATGATACTTCGATTATGCTGAGTACTTGGCACATAACTTGCAAAATGATCTGATATCTCTTAAGAATGGAGGAAGTAAATTCAGACATTATTCTCTATTTATGCATATGGTGTTATATGAAGGACAAAGTATGTGCTTGTGGGATAAGAATCTTTGGGTAAGAGATTTAGACAACAATGGTGATATAAAAACTGTGTAAATGTGGACTGCTATTTGGGATAGCAGATGTGACAGATTACATTATTTATATTTTGAGGAGTTTTTTGTGAAACCTATATACAAATAGTTCGGTTGTCCTTGCAATTACAATTTTTCATTGGAAATATAGAAGTTTTTGAGGCCAAAAGATAAACATGAGGAGGGAAAGTTCAACCATAATTGGGGTGATTGGTATGTTTTCAGTGACTACACCATGATAAGAGTGTTCGGATATGAAGGACCACCCTTCTTGCTACCAAAAACTTGCCCAAATAGGGTTGCATATTTAGAAATTGTCAGGCAATTGGCTTCTTAAGATTTCATGCACCTTAAGAACCATAACAAACAATCATTTATGCCTGGAACTCTATGCTTTGGAGATTTCACCATTCTTTCTGATAAAGGTTATCAATAGATTGATAAGAAACTAGAGCAATTCAGATTACCTTTTGGAAATGCAAGAGAAAATTTTGATCTTGAACACTTTATCAACAGTGTAAAAACAAAACAAAAGTTAAAAGGATATCATCATGTCCTGTTTGTTGATGAGGATTTAATCAAAAATTGTGATGAAAACACAACAATAGAAAGGAGGAGTTTGTACCATAAAACTATGTTAGCAGAGGTTGGAGGGTAGCCAAAAACCCCACTTACACCAGAGCCTTTCAGGATATTGATGATCCTATTGAAAGGTTGGATACTATGATTACACATGCATCAGAATTGATAATAAATGTCCCCTCGTATGTATTTGATAGAAAAGGAAGACAACTTAAGGAAGCATAGGCTGAGTATGAGATTCCCCTAGGTCACTTGTCACCTCAGCCCACTACAGACATAAGTTTCTTTGCAGTTACTAACATTGCAAAAAGAGAAGAAAAATATGAGGAAGGAGTACAAAACTATGACCCAACCATCGAGGGGTATGAACCACTTGAAGACAGGGAAGTTGTCACTATGGAAGCACCAGATGACTTAACAGGAGACATAAGACACCTAGCCAACATCAAATTTATTTCAGATGATGATTTCATTAAAACACCTGAGTTTAAAGCCTTTTTGTATGAATACAAGGGCAAGTAGGCTAGGGAGAGAATGAAAGATATCACTCTTGAAATATAGTATGAGGTGCTATTGGAGCTTCAGAAGGAAATTGACAAAGAAATGGAGATAATGAATTTAGAAAGGGGGAGGACACTGTTACAAGAAGTAGGTGTAATTTTGATTCCTGGATGGGATATGGCCTCGGCCATTGTATTTGATACTTTCAATAGAAATTAAGACAAGAAGATAAAACTCAACATAGAAGCCTTGGATGATATCAGAAGAGGATCAGGGTATGACCCTGATAGAAGAGCATTGCTTATATGGGCATTGTATCCTCCTAATAAAAGACCACATATCATTGATGATCCAAATAAGGCGTTCGGTCACCTTTTGATACAAAGGATTGAGGATACTGATCCTATAGAAACTGCTGATTTAAATATTAATGTTGCAAGGTTTACCAAGGCACAAATTGAAAAATTGATTAAGGATAATGATATATACAAGAAAGAGAATGCCATGTTGAGATAGGAGATTGCTACTCACAGAGACAAATTGCCTTCATCTAGCAACTATTCACCATATCTTGAAGCTGATCAAAGAGTTATAGAAGCCAAAGCAGATGCTAATTATTAGAAGCTTAAAACAAAAAAATTTCAAAAGAAAAGTGAACAGTTGGAGACTAAATTGAAAACAGTTAAATATAATATGGCTTCTGAATTGATCCAAAAAAGATTTGATAAAATGATGGAGAATAGTGACAAAGTTTGGGACTTGCATAAGAGAACTCGCCAGATGTATCAAGAGCACAAAAGGCTACACCTAAGGATGTTGGAGACAAAAGAAAAATTGAATGATAAATCTAATATTGAAAAGCAAGTGTTTAAAGAATATGAAGACCTAATCAGTGAACACGAGAGATTTAATGGTATACTTACACAAGATTTGAATGACTTTGACCAACATCCTGATATGGCATTTCCAAATTTTTTCAATGCTGATGGGAGTTTGCGAGATGAGGATTCTTGGAAAGATGAATTGAATGGATTATTGCCACCACTGCTTGAGAATATAAATAATGAAGAACGGGTGACAGAGAATACTTATACATGCTTGGGAAATATATTCTCTATAGAGTTAATTATGAATAATCTAATCTCTACAGATACTTGTACTGATCAAGATTACATCGATCATATTGGTAGAATAAATTTGTTCATATCCAGGGCAGTGTGAGGAGGTGGTTGCAGTACAATTTTGTCATGCACAAGCAATGCAAGCATATCAATCTGTATCATGGAGATGAGGATGATCTTGCCAGACCTATGGTTCACAGATCACTCTATGATGATTAATGGAGCCAGAACCCGATCACTGCATATGCTTCTATTTCTCTTTATGTTTCTTAATTACACATTAGTTAGTTGAAAGGAGGCAATTATGAAATGACACAATGTTTTGGGCCTGAAGCTTGTTCGCATCCTATAAATAGGATACCAAGGCCATTTTGTAAAGCATCATCTCATCTATTTCTTACAAACATATATGCAATATAAAAAGACAATACTTGAAGAATCTATTTGTATCTATTTATGTTTTCAAACCAGTATGAGCTTCTGAATTAATACAAGAATTAGAGTTATTTGGTGGGTCTGAAAATTGATATTCAATTGTTGTGTTGAATTTAATATTCACAGGCTACATGGTTGTCTCCAAAATGGTTTTTCAAGTTGTTTAAATTAATATATCAAGCATATAGTTAATTTATCAATACACATTTATTTTTACTGTATGATCTGTGTGATTGGTTTATGAGGGAAGTTGATTTAAGTCCTGCTGAGTAGTCTATGTTTATTGGTCTCTGCCCAGGGTTAAAATCCTTTGAACAAACTATTTTAGTTGGTTTCCTTCCTATTAGAATTAAAATCCTTTCTCTGGGTCATAACAATTTGGAGAAATATCATTGGGATTTTATAAGAAGAACCCTGCATCTCAACATTCTTGCACATTTGTACAAGGTACAGATTTACACTAGTGCCCAACAATTTGAGTTAAGTTAAACATAAAGGTCCACATACCAGCAACTCTTGATCTCTTTTACCCAATAGATAAAGCATTGGTCATATTCATTATCAATTTTCATACCTCTCTCATATCTACAAACCTTAGCCTTAGAAATACTTTAAAACCTTACACCTACTTCACATCCATTTGTCATTGTGAAGGTCAAATTAAGTCTACACTAATCATTAAGGTACACCCACCTAGGTCTGGCAGAGCTTGAAGTGAAGGGGGTTTAGCCATATCTACCCCATGTCGTTAGCCAAATACATCAAGAGATCTTGGCAACCTCTTAGGGTTAATGACTTGCATTTTTGTGACCTAACAGGTAGTTTAATGGTTAATGGCTTAGGGATTATGGTTGATATAATGTAATCTCTATATAAACTTTGATAAAAAATAATAAAGGTATGAGTGGAAGGGTGTACCAAAACTCTGCTAGTGTAACTTTTGAGCTTATGAATGAAATATAACATATTATTATCAGAGATTCTCCATGACTGTGTTATCATTCTGTATTTTTCTTATGTTTTCCATACTTCTTTCTTCTTATATTTGAATGAATATCAGTTATTGAGCCTCAATAATGTGCTTATGTGAATGAATATGCTGATACAGTAAAGCATTTACTGTGGATGTTTTTAGTTACATGTTCAAAATTATGTTCAACATAAAAATGGAAAGTATTTAAAAATAATAAAGTTAACAAAGTTGCTTATTTAAATAATTGTGAGTTACGTGCATTAATATTTTATTAACTTTTGTGTCTTCATGAACATATGTTGATACAAAATGAATGGAAGAAGCATCCAAGTAATTCTAATTTTTTCTGCCAACAATTCATACCGAAGATTGAACAATTTAAGGATATTGCAATAGGTAATTTGTATCGACACAAATAATATTACTGAAGCATTTCAAAGTTTAGGCCATAAGAATCATCCTTTTTTAAACATGGATTGTAAATAACTCTGAAAATTTAGAAGTCTTGGTCATTAACATTATTGTCTGCTACAATGTCATCCAGTGTATCATTGTCAATGTTCATATGTTCTTTCAAGTATTTAATATTACCATCATCCTCATCTTGACCTGCATCATCTTCATCATCATTGAAATTTGACTGTAGACCATCTATATTGTTACTAGATGTATTTGGATCATCATTTTCTATACCATTCATATTGTTGCCTTCCATAACATCATCTAACTCTGGATTGTTGTCTTCTTGTGCCTGAATATAACCATCTTCAACATCATCATGGATGTCAATTTCTTTGATGTTCTCTAATCCCTCTCTCATTTTGTTGGCCATCATTGTTTTGCTCAGTATCCACTACTGCATCGTCAAATACATGCCTTAATCTTGGATCATAATGTATGATAAATATCCATTTCGGGTCCAAAATATCTTCATAGAAAAATACCTGCACATGAACGACATACATATATTAGACATATGGTATAACAATTTTATTGATTAATAAACACATGTATATATTCACAATAAACTATGAATTAAAGGATTAATGATTATTACCGCTTCTTATTTGAGTTAAAGAAATACCTACTCACAATGAATTGGTAGAACATAAGGCTCCTTATCCTCCGGTAGGAAACATGAGGAATCTATACAAAACAATCCACTATGGGTATCATGTCTTCGTGTCCTCTCAAATGCTTCATACCATCTACACTTAAAAATACAACATTTAAAAGAGCGGTAATCCAACTCAATAATTTATTGTATTTTCCCAACATATTGTAGATTCCCTTCAATTATATTCTTATCTTTTGAGCTTGACTGATTGGATTGTTTGAAGTCAACCATGATGCCACTGTAGACACCCAAAATTGTCCCCAAATTTGTCCATGTCTTGCATCACCTAGTCAAAACATCATTAGAGACATCATGTAGCATTTTGTCCTAATCCCACTCCTAATTCCACTTATCCATTAGCTAATTAATTAAATAAATTTTATTTATTTAATTAAAAGCTCATCTTAATCCCATCCTTATCCCACTTAGCCAATTAATTAAATAAATTTTATTTATTTAATTAATTTCACATTCATAATCCCACTTTCCAATTAATTAATCAAATTTTATTTATTTAATTAATTTCCCATCCATATCCCAATCCTATCCTAATCATCTTCTCAATTAATTAAATAAATTTTATTTATTTAATTAATTTCCAACTCATATCCCAATTAATTCAAATAAAATATTTGAATTAAGTCCTCACGTTTCATCACATTTCGACCCCTGTGCACCTCTTAATTGAATCATGTGTGGTACTACATTTTTAGTTAATATCTTTCACATGTAGTACTTTTTATATACACAATCACACATGTAGTACTTTTTGTGTACACGATCACAAATGAGCATTATCTTCCTTTGTACACTTGTCAAATGACTACAACTCCCTTGAAAAGTGGGAATAACTAATCAATCCTAGCCGTCCACATCAATCATTTAGCTTTTTAATCTCAACCATCCATTTGAACCAAGCCTTTCCTATAAATTAACCCTCTGCCAAGCCATTAGGATGCATTGAGTTGGAGTATCCTTATGCTGTTGAAATATCTTTAGAGCCTTTGCATCATTCATCCATTATCATTCATCTATCATATTTATCTTAGTGTTATGCTACAGAATTGATCAACCAACATATCAAATCAATTGATCAATCAATCTATCATTTGCATCTATCTGATGTATTGAAGATTTGGATTAGGTAATGCATTCTCCTTTTCATTTTATCCAAATTTTTCATTATACATTCTGGTGAACCTGATGTGAACATGCCCTATTAGATCTAATCATTAGTTTTTGTAGCTTCTTATTGCAAAAATTTGCCTTTTTCTAACCCTAGTTTGTCAAGATTTGGATGAAAATGTATGTAGATGATCTCCTAGCTCACTAACATACCATTGTGTCCGTGAGGCCGTTTCCATAAATTTTGAGTACAAATTTGACTAGATTTCGTGAAGAAAAGAGCGTTTGGTGAAGAAAATTGCTTTTGGTAATTTAGCTTGCTTTTGAACCAAAACTGCTCACTTTTGAACAAAAATTGCTCACTTTTGGAAAAATTTGAATCACTTTTGAATGACAGTATATCATTTTTGGCAAAATTTGCATCACTTTTGAATGAAAACCTATCGCCTTTGGTAAACCTGGTCACTTTTGGTTACACTGCATTCTGTCACCTGAAACTTTCTAGATCACTTTTGAGCTATTACCCATCACTTTTGGCTTTTCCTGAGTCACTTTTGAACTATTATTGGTCACTTCTGGTCTACAGTGAATCATTTTTGATAAAAAATGGCTCGCATCCAGCTGTTCCAGTCGCTTTCAGCAATCTAGGGTTTTTTGTTAACATTTGATTTTGCAGGTTGCTGTGCTAGATTTTTATTGATCAATTAGGGGTTTTAATCTGTGTTTTTCATGTCTCTGATCTTCATATTATCATTTTCCAATCAATTTGATTAGGGTTTTCATTTTAATTGAGCTAACACCTTTGGTTTTGCAAGATCTTATCAAGTTATCATTCTAGGGTTTTCAATTGATCAATCTATGGTTGCAGGTTATCCATCTGATCATATTTCATCCACTAGATTTGCCATTTTAGGGTTTGCAATCTCTAATAGTCATTTTTTTCATAACCCTAACCGTAGTTTTGCAGAAACAGGAATTTTTCACGCATCCTGCAGATTTGAATTGCTTATGAGCAATAACCACTCGCCTCTGGTTTTTTTGTGTTGCTTCTGATTGGTAACTGATCGCTTCTGGCATAATCCAGATTGCTTATAATCAACAGTTGGTCACCTCTGGCAACTGTAACTTGCTTTTGGTTACTATCATTTTGGATTTCATTTTTTTTATCATAACTTTCACATACGGAGGCCAAATCGTGCAAATAAGGACTCATTGGAAAGCTGAGAGGATGAACTTCATAATGGAGCAAGTTTTATCAAGTTAATGTATCATTTTACCATCTTTTTATCAGTCAAATTCAAACTTGTTTTATTAAACTTCAATTGAGCATATCTTGAGCGCAATCAATCGGATTTCAATGATTTTTTTTTCAAATTTCTTAGAATCTCCTGAACTTTCTCTTTATGCAATCCATTTTTCTATATCAAATTATTTTCATTAGTTTTTATCAGATTTTATCTTTTTCACATAGATTTTTTCTATGCAAGTTTACTTGTTTCTTTTTGGAATTGGTGACTTGTAGGCGAGTCAAAGGAGCTGGAGCAGCATTTGGATCTGTCAAAACAACAAGTGGGAAAGTGAAATAATCAGGTGCACTCATTCTAATATTTCATCTCTTAATCATTGTTTGCAAACACATTTCAATTTTAGGCTTAAAATGAACAACTTGCTTGCAATCACATAAAAAATTGGGATACAACGAACCATTGTCTTCCTACACATTTGGGCTTTGGATATAAAATGAACAAGTCCTTGAATTGTCTTCCACACATTTCATTTTCTAATGGAAAATTAACAAGTGCAAGTGTGAATCAAGTGACAGCTCACTTGATTCGCTTTTGTAAACCCTACTTAGGAGGCCTGCTTGGAAACACACCACTCTAAGGGATGACCTCAACCAAGGCTTGGGAAGTGAAGGTGAAGGGTGGGTTACCCCTTTCTCCTAGTTGTGTGGCAGGATTTCGCTTTCAATTCCTTAGTCAACCTTGTGCAATCTAGCCTAAGACCTAATTAGCCATACCCACTTGACTATACATTAGGCTTGTGATGTGTTTTCAAGTGCTTACTTAATAATCATCACATTTCATTTTCAAAGTCAAAAATTGCTTATGTGTCTTGTGTGAGTGATTTATGTGTGTATATGCATAATCATTTGTTTGAACATTGCCAAATCAAGCTATAAACACCAAACACATAAACAAGTCATCACATCCACATCAAATCCATCTAAACTTTCATCCTAGTCACCTTCATCCTAATCATCAAATCAACTTCATCCAAACAATCCACATCATCATTGAATTATAACCAAGCACTTGCCAAAAAGGTCTTAAGGCTTAAACACTTGTGTGACACCATGCCAACATTTGAAAACCAAGTACTAAAACTCATGCTCCAACTTCACAAAGCTCAAACAAGCCAATCACCTCTAAGCCAACAAACCATTCAAGAGGCCAATGACATGATCCAACAACTTCAACAAACAAGCCAATCACCTCAAATGTGACAACTCATAGCACAAGCCCAACACCTCATGGCCACTTGTCAATCACAAACCCAACAAGCACATCATCCTCTATCCATTCAACAACAACCAATGCCACCTCAACCTTACATGTCATCACCCTCAACTTCACACCAACCATTACCCTATGCAATCCCTCCAACACAACACCATCAACCAATTCAACAATTCCAACCATCACATCAACACATTCAACTACAACAACATCAACCAATTCAACAAATCCAACCATCACAACAACCCATTCAACAATTCCAACAACCAAAAATCATATCACAACAACAAATCCAAACACCATCTCAACCTCAACAAATTCCACCTCAAGCCTATGTGTCATCCACCTTAACTTCATACCAACCTCATCTATCTACACATCATGTCAATGCCACACCAACCTATCAACCTCCACCCCAACAATTATCCAATTCCTCATTCTAACATTCCAACATATCACCAAACCCATCCACAAAACAACCAAGTATGCTTTATAGATCTAGATCTACCTTTGCAACAAGAAGCACATGCAAGTCCAAGTGGCCCCTTGTACATAAACCAAATGAGTCCAAGTTATCATATGCAAGACTTAATTACCTTTGAGAAGGGAGATACCAATCTAGAGTTGCCTCCACCATCTAATCCCATGCCAACACATGAGCCAACAAGTCCTATCCCAACACCACCATGTGATCCCATTCCTAGTCCATTAATCCCTCTACCTTCCAAACCACCAAGCCCTCCATTACCTTCGTCACCATGTCATTCTAATCCTTCACCAAAGGATGTAGCTGAGATAGTTTTACAAAGGATGCTTGAAGAAAAATTCATTGAACTTCCCAAAGTCAAACCATGTGAAGAAAGTTAGTATGATGAACATGATTATTGTGTATACCATAGGACCAAAGGCCATAATATAAATAAATGCCCAATATTTGTCCCAATTGTTTACAAGGTGTATCAACATACAATGGGAAATCATGCCACATCATCCAAATCCCATGTGTCACCCCCCTCTAATCCTAATCCTAATCCATCTAATCTAATTAGCCCTCAACCTAATCATGATCCTAAGCCTACAACACCATCTACCCTTATCATCCATCCATTATATTGTCCTTATACCCATACACTTTCAATGGATGTGATACATAGGCTACTAGCATGAAATATGATGAGTGCCAGGTAGCACCCATGAAATACACCTTTTTACCCCTCTTTTTCTCCCTTCTTATTCCATTATCCTAATGACTACACCAAAATAAGCTAACAAGATTGTTCTAGTGATGATTAATAAGAGATGAATTACTTAGAATCATGATTTCTGATTGAAGGACTAATGTGCATTGAATTGAAGGAAATATGCATAAATCTTCTCTTTTTGAATCAACAAGTGTAGGCATTTGGGTAGACAATTTTATGCATCTCTGGAGGTAGTCCTAATGATCTCTGGAGCTAACATCAGAATGCCACGACTGGTCTCCAATGTTTCCAATTTGAATGGAGAGATTTTGGGATAAGGAGGTGAACCATCTCTAGAGCTAGACTGAAGTCACAAGCATCTCTAGAGCTGGACTGAAGTCACAAGCATCTCCGAAGCTGAATGAGAAGGTCACAATCATATCTCCGGAGCTACAGATTGAAACATGCATCTCTGGTGCCTCTTTAGAATAATGCAGATTTCCAGCACAACTGTCGGTCAGACACTTCCAGTGGTGATCGAGATGCTCCTGATGGTACTCAAATCATCAACTGAGTAATTAAGGGCAGTCTATAGTTAACTGCTAGAAGTTTTTATCTCTTTTTAGTTTTACATGAGTTATTGATAAACTGATTTAAATACCTATATTTCAGGGCCTCTTTGCCCAAGTGTATTTGAAAACTAAGACTCAGATTTAGTATGGACTGCTATTCCACTAAATCTATTTTGATTGCATGGATATTCATTATGTAGTTAGACTGTTAGTAGAATAAAGAGATTGATGTTATCTCTTAGATGAACTAGTAGATAGGGTAAGTGATATCTCATCACAGATTTAGATATAAACTTACAGAAGTAGTACCAGAAAGAACAACGATTATTTTTCTAATTTCTGTAATCTTATTCTGACATAAATATTTTTCAAATGCAAAGCTGATGGAATTGGACTGAATTGAGTTGTGATATTATTCTCTTGTGCTAATTCTTCACTTTAGTCTTTAGTCCTAAGGGTGTGGAGCAAGGGCCCACTCTCACCACCAAAGAAAAAGGCTAGTACCATTGTTTTGTTATTTCAGATACTATTTAAAGAGATAGTTACTATTTTCATATATAAATGCATGTTTCCATTGGAAGGAATAATATAGATTTACTTTAAGCAATTCATTGTTTAATTTTGTTTTCAGCATTCTTGGAATTCATTTCATAGTAGATTGATCAGTAATATTAGTTTCTTTAAAGCAGTAAAGGTCATTAGAGTTAGATAAAACTGGCAACTATAGGATTCCTAATTGCAGATAGCCAAGGACACAACCCTAGATTTGACAAAATAAATATGATTAAATGATGAGGTACAATGACCCTTGTCAAAATAGAACACCCCCATGTCAAACACCCATTCATGAGCCTACCAAAGACCTTCCAAATGTCATGTCCAATCCTACAACTCCTTCACATAGTCCACATGTCCTTGATCCTATCCAAGAGCCCTCAATTAACATGCCTAGCCCTTCAAGCCCTTCATGTGGTCCACAATCTATTAAGCCTATTCAAGGACCTCCTATAAGTCTAAGTCAGGAGCCATCATGCCCTCATGTTGTTGACCAAGAACCTATCCAAGGGTCATCCAATTCCATTCAAGCAACCCAAGAGGTATGTCAAGAGTTTAATCCTAAGCATGTGGAAACATTAATCCCTAGTCCAACTCAAGGTCAAATCACTTTTATGCAACCTATCCATAACATATATCTTTTCCATGATCAAGATGATATCCATGATGATGCACCTATCCATGAGCCACTTGATCCTATCCATCTCCCAACAACTATTCATGAGCAAGATATCCAAATTCAACCTATCCATAACATTTACCTTCTTTATGATCAAGATGATACCTATAAAGAAGCTATGCATGAGCACCTTGATCCTATCCATAATCCTATAATCCATGAGCAAGATATCCAAATTGCTCCTAGTCATCCGCCATGTAGCCCTATTCATAATGAGCAAATATCCACTTGTCATAAGGAGACATGTGTCTCCCAAGAACACATAAGCATAGAAGATCAAATCAATAACTTGGATCTTAGTGAACACCATGCTAATCAAGATCCTAATGATCCTCCTTCCACATCCACTATCGATTCCACTTCAAGTCCAACCATCAAATCAATTCATCAAACCAAATCAATCCAATCATCCATTCATCAAACCAAATCAGTCCAATCTTCCATTCATCAAATCATCCAAGCACTCAAATGCAAGTTATATCAATCCATGCCAATAAATCTAATCAATTGTGTCAAATTATCCAATCCCAATAAATGGTCATGATCCTAATCTTGTCGTAAACCAAATCAATCAAACAAACAATCATCATCATCATCAATGGGATATATTGTTCCCACATCCTTGTGTTGATCTAGGGATATAGCATTCCCTACAATGACATCACTATTATCATCATCACCATTAATCAATCAATCAATTGATCATTGGTTTATAGCTTGATAGGGGCAATACCTTGTTTGTTTTTGTATCATTTGTGCATGCTTGCTTGTGTGTGTTATCATTTTATCTTGCATTTGTATCACATCCGTATCATTCTAGCTAATATTCATATCTTGTGTATGTTGGAATAGCTTTTTTCATTATCCTTTGCATCTAAGGTCATATTATACCTTTTGTGCATTAGGACTTCAATTCTCTAAGTTTACTTCCTCATACGTTTAGACAAGGTTGTATTATGCTGGGTGCATAAGACACATCGTCACCCTGGTCCTTATACCTTGGTGCATAACACCTAGTGCTATATCAAACATCATGGTTGCTCACTTTCATTGCAGCATAATGCATCATCATTTCTTCTATCCATTCCCTTATCTTCCTTAGCCAATCCCTTTCATTTCAAGAGCTTACCCATGTTTGTCCAACCTGCCTATCCTCTCGAGGGGGCATCCTCATCATATTTTTCCACCATCATCCTCACCCTATACTTTTCCTCTATCCATACCTTAGCTTCTTTGAAATGATGTTACTTGACATAAAGCTCATCTCGAACATCCTCTCAAAGAAGGGCAAAATGTAGACACCCAAAATTGTCCCCAAATTTGTCCATGTCCTGTATCACCTAGTCAAAACATCATTAGAGACATCATATAGCATTTTGTCCTAATCCCACCCCTAATTCCACTTATCCATTAGCTAATTAATTAAATAAATTTTATTTATTTAATTAAAATCCCATCTTAATCACATCCTTATCCCACTTAGCCAATTAATTAAATAAATTTTATTTATTTAATTAATTTCACATTCATAATCCCACTTTACAATTAATTAAATAAATTTTATTTATTTAATTAATTTCCCATTCATATCCCAATCCTATCCTAATCATCTTCACAATTAATTAAATAAATTTTATTTATTTAATTAATTTCCAACTCATATCCCAATTAATTCAAATAAAATATTTGAATTAAGTCCTCACCTTTCATCACATTTCGACACTTGTCCACCTCTTAATTGAATCATGTGTGGTACTACATTTTTTATTTAATATCTTTCACATGTAGTACTTTTTATATACACAATCACACATGTAGTACTTTTTGTGTACATGATTACATATGAGCCTTATCTTCCTTTGTACACTTGTCAAATGACTACAACTCCCTTGAAAAGTGGGAATAACTAATCAATCCTAGCTGTCCACATCAATCATTTAGCCTTTTAATCTCAACAATCCATTTGAACCAAGCCTTTCCTATAAATCACCCTTCTCCCAAGCCATTAGGATGCATTGAGTTGGAGTATCTTTAGGCTGTCAAAATATCTTTAGAGCCTTTGCATCATTCATCCATTATCATTCATCTATCATCTTTATCTTAGTGTTATGCTGTGGAATTGAGCAACCAACATATGAAATCAATTGATCAATCAATCTATCATTTGCATCTATCTGAGGTATTGAAGATTTGGATTAGGTAATGCATTTTCCTTTTCATTTTATCCAAATTTTTCATTATACAGCCACAATCGACGGATCGTCTTTTTACATCTACACTTTCTACATGATAATGTCGACCATATGCCCACATTGCTGGATATTTCCTCGCCTATGAAAGACCATTTATTTAAGTGAAAACAAAGATAATGATGAATATTAAAATAGTTAATAGTGTCAAAACTGTAAAGAAACAACATTTTGTAAAATTCCAACTGTACCTTTCTTTCACATCCTCTGGACATGTTGATTTCATCTTTTGTTATGTCTAAATATATACCTGCATCTTCTATTTGATTTTGAATTTGTTCAGTAACCCATTCTAGTGTGCAATCTTTGCCCCATTCCCCAAGAAGATCAGTGGGAAGTGGAGTATTCCTTGGGTTCGATCTCTTAAACTGTCTCCTTGCTTCTAACACTTCTCTCTTTTTATCATACAAATCAATCCATTTGTTCATAAAGTCCATGTGGTACAAAATGAACTTGTCGAGTATAGCACTTTCGTCTACACCTATTACATGTCAACATGTTTATTTCAAACTCCAAATGTCATGCTGTTAATTTGACAAATAAATTACAAAGTAAATTAATGATTGCAAGAAAAATAACCACACTGATCATGAATTTACTTATTAATTTCTACTTGAACACCATTAGATTGTGGTTTTTCTCCATCAATAATATCTGATGCTCATTCTTCATCCCAGAAGTGTGGCCCATATTCAAAATCCTTACCAAGGAATTCACACAGGAAGAAAAATGCTTCATTCAATGCATACCCTTTAGCCATGCAACCCTATGGATGTGCCTTTTGTCGGAAATATCTTTTTAGAGTTTTCATATACCTCTCAAAGAAAAACATCCACCTCATTGATACGACACCTGCCAATTCAATTTCATCAACTAGGTGTATAAGTAACTGGACTTGTAGGTCCATGAAACTTGTAGGGAGCTCCTTCTCAAATACACATACAATTTCTATAATTTCCTTCTTCCATTTTGGCACTTCACATTCGTGGATCTCCTTGGAGGTCACCCACCTAATATAAGAATAGTAAATTAGTATGAACCTTTAGTCAAAAATTAAAATGCAATATAATATCTCTATGTCTCTCACACATGAACATTTCATATAACCACATACCTTGTAAATGCTGAAAATCGACTTATGGCATTCCTTAAGTCAACTGTAAGACAAGAATCCCCCCTAATTGCTAATGGCATGATATGCTATCAAACACATTTAAAGGTCATTAGTAATTTTTTTTCACACAACAAAATATCAAAATATATTTAGTACTTAATCAATGTTACCAGTAAATGTTAAATGATGATATATAATACCTTCATAAAATCATGAAAATCATGTGTTTTAAATCCTATGATATGTCCATCAATTGTAAAAGCTTTAGCCAATGATGACCCATAGCTAGTAGGTGTCCTTATTGAATGGATGACATATTTTAGTTGGTCTAGCTCTTTTTTTTCAAAATCCATGGAGCTCTGCATATGTTTCATTTTCCTTGTTTGGCCACAAATGTTTTCTATAAATTTTGGTACGCAAAAGAGCAATATCTCTCATCGAAGACAAGGTGTCCTTCTCTTTGCCTGATATATGTCAAACTATAGAATCTGGGACATTTTTGAAGATGTGCATAGGATCTAATAGGTGAGATATTAATAGATCCTTCCAGTAAGGGAGCTCATAAAATATGGATTTCCTTTTCATTCCTTCTGGCATATTAACTACAACTTGTTCTGGTTCTTCAATTGAATCATCCAAATCAAAAAAATCCTCCCAAGCTTTCAATTCAGCATCTTCATACTTCTTAAGCCAATCACCTGGACCCATAATCATGGGAGGGCCTCTATTTTCAACTTTTCCATCAAATTGATTCTTTAGGCGATTTCTAAACTTATGATCTAGTGGTAGAAAAACCCTGTTATTTGCATAAATAAATTTATGTAGATCTTTAGAATACCGCCCTTGAAATTGTTCTGCACATCTTGGACATACAAATATCCCCTTTGTTTGAAGCCCTCCAATTCAATACGTAATGTTAATAACATCAAAAAATAGTATAAAACTAAGTATGAAAGTTGGGATGAAAATAAATTGTGTAAATACGTAAATATTTTATCTTACCAGAACAAACACCAAGTCTTGGGAAATCATGAATAGTCTAACATAGCACACCATACAACATGAAGGACCTATTTGATGGGGGACGTGATATGTCATACATTCTTATGCCTTTCCATAGCAATTGCATCTCATCAATAAAAGGCACAAGATAAACATCCATGTTTTTAACTTGATGTTTTCCTGAAACAATGAGAGTTAGCATAAGGTGCTCCTTTCTAACACTCATCCATGGGGGAATATTGTATACTATCAATCTGACTAGCCAAACACTATAATTTGAGCTCAGAAAAGAGAACGGACACACTCCATCAATTGCAAGACCAAACCTGATACTACGGGGTTCATCTTTGAATTTTCTTGGCCATTTTTCCTCTGTGTTTCATTGCTTTGGAGTCGGCCAAAATTCACATGAATCCATCTTTACTCCTATTCTTTGCATGCCAGTCCATCAATTATCCAAGTGACTTGCAACGAAACATTCGTTGAAGTCTAGTTATAATTGACATGTGATATAAAACCTTCTTTGGAACTGTAGGACCTTGTACATCTATACGCTATCTCTTCTCTTTGCATATAGGGCATTCTACCTTGTTTTGATATTCATTTCTATATAAAATGCAATCATTTTTACATGAATGAATTTGCTTATATTTAATGCCCAACTCAACTAACAACAGGTGCGCCTCTCTGCAAGTTGATGGCAACACATTCTCTTTAGGGAATATTTTAGTTTTTAGTGCCCTGTAAGATTGCCAGAGATTAAATCAATTGAATATTTGACTTATGATGAACATGTTTGATGTCAATCTATATTAGGACTGTTTATATACAATATATGGTTTTAAAATCCCCTTAAAGAAATATAAACGAAGTTGATGAATGTTTACGTATTATGTACACCAATTGATAATGCAAAGTAAGAAATAGATTTCAACTCACTTCAGTAAGGTAGTGAATCTTTTGTCTAACCAACCAAATAGTGACTTGATTTCTAATAATATTAATGTGCATGCCAATTTTGAGGTTCTACTTGTACCCGATTTGAACGGGGTGTCTTCGTTGCTTGCTTGATGGAATCTTTCAGGTTGTTATCATCAACATTACGTTGGTGGTAATTACCCTTGCTATCATCATTACTGTCAACCATATGATCATTATTGTCATCATTGTTTCCATCCCTAAAGAAACATGTAAGCAGTTAATTCAATCCTTCTTCATGCACTGCATTTTTACTATCATGATCATCATCATTAAGGCTAGGTGGCATGTCATCATTGTATGCGGATCTCATTAGCTCTTCAAATTTCTCAGTTGGTAGTATTCTCTTCAATCTTGCTCTTTTCACCCTGGTATTGTTTAAAGGATTGTTTGGATGATCCTGTCCAAATCTTAATAACCCAGTTAGATCTTGGGTATTACTATGTGTTTCATCAACATCTTCTACCTATCAACAAACGCAAGCATTATTTAATGTTTGGCAACAATTAGATAAATCATAAATGTATCAATTTCAAAGAAATATAATCAAATATGGTGTAAAAAATAAAAATAAAAATTGTATGAACATATATATATCAATTGAATAATGGAACATTATTTTATAGACTATCTTTTTATACAAAAATTTAAATAAAACACAATTATGACAACATAGTTTATAAAACATCAGTCCACACTCATTTATTATTCTTTGGTTTTTTTCCCTTAAGAACATCCTTAAGGAGACCTTGTTCTTCCCTCTTCTTTTGTGCAGAAGTACGTTTTAAGAAGGGGTAATAAATCAATAACTCATCCCCAATGGCAAGGTCCATAATAGCCTCAACCATTATCAATCTATCAACCTCTCTTTCCATATCTCCATCTTTATCATTTATAACCTCAACAAATTGACAATTTAGTCTTATAGTAGGGTCCCTTCCCTTACTACTATTTATAAATCCTGCAATATTTTTGTGTGTGTATGCACGTCCATCTATATACATAAGATGACCTCTATTCATTTCTTTTCCACTTTCCAATTGGAGACGATGTGTATACATATTCAAATTTAGACCATATGCTGACATGCTAGGCTTATATTCTGCTAGCCTTCCCCATTCACCACTGTAATATGATGGACCATAATATGGCATTAATCTCCTAGTGGTTTGTTCTGAATTGTTTCTATGTTTAGATCCCACATTTACATTTTGGACAATAAAGAGGCCTAGATTTGCTCCATGAATATGGAGGGTTGTACAATGTAGTTGTATCCCCAAAATTGAAACACCTCGTACACTCTAAGTAGTTGTTGATCACTAGGCCAAGCACAATATAGTCGATGATCAAATGTCTCTTTGTAAATTGATCTCAAACTTAGGGGCAAGTCATCATCTCCATCACATTCATTCTCATAGGGTATGTAGTCCACCTTCCCCTTGTCTTTAAGCAATTTATGCATCTTTAAACTGGTTCTTGTTCTGTTACTTGTTTTCATCAATTCCTCGTCTTCCGATCTAGTATATTGGCACATATTTTTGTTAGATGTATCATCTGATAAATGATCATTGCCCTCTAGGCTAGAAGTTGGTGATCTAGGAAACTTTAAACTAAGAACTTTATCCTGCAAGTATCCATTAAGAAAAAAATTAGTTATTTAAATAATATAAAACAATGTTTAAACAAAGTATACATGTTATTTATATCAAATTAGAAAATTCCTTACCACAATTCCTATTGGATCTGAATCGATTGTAGGAGGCATACTATCGACTGGAAGCTCATCATATATGTAATGTCTTTATACAATCGCTCGTTTGAATTGTTTCTTTCCACGACATACAGAACATCCACAAATAATAATTTTCTCAAAGTATTCATTCCATGTACTATAGTCCTGACCAACCTCTTGTTCAGTGAAATCATTTGTTGTGTCTGTAGGATCCATTGTCATATCCTCTTCCACCCACTATCCTCTACGTGATTTAATAGTTTTAGGTCCACATCCATGTACATATCTTTTTCTTTTTCTAGTTGAACACTAAGGCTCTGCATTTGCTCCAATCTCCATCTAAAATAATCAACAACATGCATTAATTTATGTCAAGATTGAATAATACATTATAAATTTCAATAATACTGTGAAAAAAGATGGACGTATCACAAAATGCCATCAGATCATTTTTTCCTAAGTTAAGTCAAAGTTTGAGTACCTGATGTCCCACTTCATCCATTGTGTCCTCATTTGATATGACACAATCTGTTGCCATGGCCTTGTGTGGCCCCTATAATACACAACATAGTAAATAATGTTTAGTACAGCAATTATATCATTTCAACGAATATGCTATCCAACACAAAACCTCACTTTAGTCATATATTTGAAATATTGATATCATGTTTTGGCCATCCTAATTTTCAAACTTTTCCCTTGATCATAGAATCACCATTCTTGTGCATTTTCAACCAATAAGTTTGACCTTAGAGGCCTCATGGACAAAAAAATGACTTTATCTCCTCTATGTTGTAGCATTTGTGAATTCATAAACACCTTCCTCCTTTGGTTGAGGTTTGTTTCTCTTCTTACCTCTATTGTATCTGCAGATTCTGTTGTCATATCTATTTCCATCCACTTTCCTCTCTGTGATTTAGTAGTTCTATGTCCTCCACATCCTCTCTCCATGGCCTCCTCTAGATCCTGTAATACACAAGAATGACAATAGTCACATAACAGCTGTGTACCAAGAGAATATTGTTAAAATTATCTTGTTAATATGCTCACTTTTCATTAAGACGCACTATGAAAAATAAAATAGGACATTGCAACATTTTTCTCTTCACAAAAAGTTTACACGCGGAAGCTTGACAACTAGAGCTCAAATCTTATGATTACAAATTCACATAAAAAAGGCATTTATTTACAAGCTAACTACAAATAAAACCTATTACTAATAATTTTAGCTGAACATCCATTCCATGTTATCCTAGATGAAAGAAAACCTATTACTAATAATTTTAGCTGGTTTTCTACCTTACACTTCTTCCACAAATTCATTAAAACCATAGATATTTTCTCTTTGAAAACTAGAGATTGGATTCCATATTCTTGATTGAAACCTACTTTAGGATGGAATGATGAGATCTAATCAAGTATGGAATGATGAGATCCAACAAAGTGTAAAAACATGTCAAAATATGTAATATATGCATGGATAAAGGCAATAGACAAATATATATGATAATACATGATGAATGATCTATCAATAATACATTAAATAAGGGTGGGTTAGTGGGATCAAAGAGATTACACAAAAAAATCCCAAACCCTAATCAAGATAATAGAAATGAAACATAGATAAGGGGTGCATCCAAGCCCTACTAAAGTATAAAATGAATTATATCTACTTAAAAATGTTAGATTTATAACCTTAATATAGAAGGATAAACTCTAAGGATGAAACCTGAGTGTGATTAAGAATGTTTGGTTCATGAATTTATGTAAGGAAAATAACATGCCTCACATAAATATCCCAAGTAAATTAATTAAATCAAAATGAATAAATAATATAACCTGCCCAGGATAAGGAGTTGAGAGTAATAACACCGCTAAAATAAATGCTCAAAATTAAATAATAAAAATAATGGTATTTAGCTCTAGGTTCAATGAAGATATGACTATGCTATTAGTGCAACAATAACTAGGACTATAAAAAACTATCACAAAACTATAAAATTCATGATGCTTTAGTCCAATACACTTCCATGGATATGGAATTGGTCTTAGTGCATAAAAATATGAACCTACACGTAGAACTAAACCTTAACTATAGATCTAATCTTCACTAAATTGGATGTCTATAATTTATTATCTTGATGTCTACAACCTATGTCTAAGAGGGGTCATGTCGATAGACATTATTGAGGATTTTGTTAGGCTAGGGTATTTCTCCTTTAATTAAACTCCTATTACTAATTTAATGATACAAATAAATGATTGAAGACAACAGGGAATCATGCAATACACATAGGATGTTGATGTAATGTCAATGTCACATGACAATGATTTAGTTCTCATAGATGATTTTTCATAATTCCCCAATAAGCCCTATATCTAAGATGATAGTAATGAATTAGGGTTTGTCCTTTTATACAAATCTGTAACATGCAATTTGAAATATTTCACACTTTAGATGACTCATCTAGTTGTATAGGGTGAACATGGGCCCATTTAAATTTAAATTTAAAAGTTTAGGGGTCATTTCTAAGTTCACAAATCTAACCTCTATCAGTTTTGCACCCACAAAATTGAAATGGGATAAGGAAAAGATAAAATAGGGAACCATGATTTCTCCCTTGGAACATATGAAGATGAAGTCAATTTAGGATCAATTTACTTATTAACTTCCAAGAAAAATACATCATTTTACACTAATAGGCGCTAAATTAGGTACACTTTGCACCCCAAAAAGATTACATTTAGGGCTAAAAGTTGGCACTAAAGTTGAGATTAACTACATCGACTATAGCGCCAACTAATGAATCAAAAAACAAAAATAAAAACTTCTCGCGTGAAGGAAGAGATGAGAGGAGAAAAACGCCACACAAAGGAAGACAGGAGAAAAAAGGGAAAAAACGTCGCGTGAAGGAAGACAAGAAGGTTACAATTTGTTTTTTTGTTCCTACAAATATTTTTGTTTGGATTAAATGGAGAGGATTGTGAAGAAAGGGTTGTGAATATTGTTTTGTTTACAGGTGAATCATTCAAGTCTCATGTGATTGCAAAGGAGGAGGGTAAAATTGTAGACTGCATTATTTCCTCTGCATCTGAGAGCAGTGAATGCATTTTTGAAACCGCAATCCCTCGGTTCTCTTATCATTCCCATCCATACCTTTCTCTGAAGACAACTTTCTCACTTCCTTCCTAAAAACGTAGTTGAGTGCTTTCAAGAGAAGTCATTAAACTGCATCCGCCCCACTACAGCTAGGTCCCGTGGGAATAGAGGTTGGTTGAGACAATACGAGGAGATAGGGCTTTTGAGACGAGGGTGAGCGAACTAAAATTAAGCCTAGAACTATAGATTCCCTCCCAAGGTAGCAATTGACTCATAGATAGTTGTTTCATACCTGGCAGTGTGTACTTCATTTGCCTCAACAGACTGGATGAAAATAATTTGCCCTAGGTCACCTCAAAATGTCAAGCAATAGAGGGAAGAGAGAAAAGGGAGCAGACTTTGGCCACAATGAGGTAATTTATTGTTAATTTATAGATTTGTAAATGTTTCCATTGTTTCTTTGATTTTTAGTTTTTAGTTTTTTATTTCTAAATTTAAAAGAAGAAATTTATTATATATATATATAGGGACATGAGACTGACAAAGATAAAGAGTCATTGGCTTCCATATTGGGGTAGAGGTAGTGAACAAATTGGATGGTGTGGACTTGACAATGCTTGCCAGATACATAGAAAAATGATCTAGTAAAGCCCTTGAAACATTGCAACCAAATCAACAGTGTCAAAGGGAATCAATTGATTCCTCATCCAGTCCTGGATTGAGCAAAAGATCTAGGAGGAAATCAATAACAATAACCTCTAAGAATGTGGAATAGGGAGCAAAGAATTCCAATGTCCTAGCCACTCTTGGGACACAGACTTCTTCAACCACCACGCCATGTTTTGCATCTTGCATTGGTACCTACGATACCAAGATAGAATACGATGTGGTTTTAGGGGAAGTCCGAATGATAGATGCTAGAAAAACATTTGTGAATAGGTTGAAGGAATCATGCCTTCAACGGTTCAAAGACCATCTACATTTGCCATTCTCAAAGATACCCATGCACCTACAAAAAGCAGTTATCCACGACATGGAGACTGAATTTGGCACATGTTGGTCTATAAAGAAGATAAAGCTACAAATGTCTCAAAACTACAAGAGATGTCGGTGCAACCAAACAAAGAAGATAAAAAAACTCCCTCCCGAGCTAAGGCTCAAAAAAAGGCCAATTGATGTAAGTGTGAAAGTATGGAAAGAGCTTGTAAAAGCATATGAGATGTCCAATGCACGGAGGAAGTCCAGTGAGGAGAGTACGCAGGTATTTAAATTTGCTCATAAGATTATATCAAATTTATTAAACAATTTTTAAATTTTATTTGTGCATAATTAAGTTGAATTAGTATATGTTTCAGGACAAGGCCTCCAAGGCTAGGCTTGACAAACTTCGTGCCACGCATCATAGTGGCCAGAAAGGTTTACATGACTTGATCTGTACTTTTATAAGTATATTTAATATGTTAAATGATATTTTTTTTATTTCCTAGGAAAAAGTAAATGATTGCATATTAATTAGTTTAACTAGTCCATGTGCCATGTTTTAACAGGAGGAGAAATATGGCCGGCATCCAAGGCAATTTGAAAAGGAAATGTTACAAAGCAAAAAGTGGACCAATTTTGTAATCTGGATGGAGAACGAGGTATCAATAGTTGACTTTCAATAACTTAGTTGGATATTGTTGTGTTAATATGTCAATTTGCATTTCTTGTGTTGAGTTGTTTATTGATGCGTAGGATGAGTTCTAAAGTGCTTCTCTGTTGGCCCTAGATCCCACTCAATTGTCCCATTATTTGCAGTCCTAGACATGTGCACATGTCCTCCTAGTTACCTTATTGCGGTGTTGAGATTTGAAGTTTAGTACTCTCATTATGAATGCACCTTTTTACCTTTACAGAACAATCCTTGGACATTTTTCACAATAATTTTAATACAAAGCTGAACAACTGTAAGGGCAACCACTTATATACAAACGTGAGTTATGTGAATAGGCCACTGAATCATCCACATATTTGTTTATATTGAATTAATGTATAGACAACAGATCCTTTATTGAATCATTAGGTGGTGATAGAACTTATAAAAATGATGAGTCCCTTATCAAAGGCACATCATTGATATCTTTATCAAAGGCACATCATTGAATATTCCAACAGTTTCAACAATGTAGGGCAATCCTCTATCTTGTGATCAACATCATAATAAGTATACATTGGAAACTTTGTACAACTACGCGAGGTATGTGTAGGTTCTCCACACTAGTAGCAATAGATTCCTCTATTGCATAATCTACCATGGCCTCCTTGATTTCCTCCATGCTCCATATATTATGGCTCCTAATACCACAACACCATCTATTGTGGTTGTGACTGGGGTTGCATGGTTGTGTTTAATTTTTTTTCCTCTTGCCTTGTGGAGGACTTGTACTACTTTGTAGGTGGTAGTGTCATGGGTAGATGTGTGACAACCTTGCATTAGTAATTGATAGGAACATCCTTTCACTTTTACAGTAGTGGACAATTTCATTAGTCTCATGACATATGGTGCAATTAGGTATGTGTTGAGCAAGAGGGAACTATGTGGCATTAATAGTTTGAGATCCCACCACTAGATAGTTTGTAGTTGTATGCTCCTTAGTGTGGCACTTTGTTCATCATAAACCACATTGATTAAGAGTTTCAGTTGCAAGTTGTGATATTTGCATGACCATTTTTCCATTTGTTCTTTTAGACATGTAGTAGAATCATATGTTGGGTGCTCCCCTAATTCTTATAATCTCAACACAACTTTTAAGGAAAATTTCTAATTAGGGAGAGTGGACTAAACTAGTTCATGTTGGATATGTGCAATTAGCCTACCAATAAATCATTCCTTCTAAATTTTAACATTTTATAGTTGGGTCAATCTTTAACACAAATTCCTTAGAGCGTTGATCATACCTACACACAATCTCCCGATTGTTGCCTTATTTCCTTTAATGCCACAATATCACGATGCACCATCTTAGGGCAATTGAAATTGGGAAGGAAATCTCTTAGTAGTTTACCAAGATCATTCTTGGTGCCATTAGGATCATAATGAGTATACTAGTCTTGTGCTTGCTTACAAAAAGTGGTTGCAATTAACCTAATCTTGTGGTCATTATCCACAACATTTTGTGTGTTCCATGCTATCTCATATGCTTGCCTCCTTCTAATGACTGATCCCATTTTGGATTCCTTATGAAGTTAGGGTGATTTGGAGGAAGATCAAAGTTGCACTCCAAGTAGATGTGTGGATAAAGAAGGGCTTAGCAGAATATGGAAACCTTTAGATTTTATGATTTTTGTTTTTTCCATTTCAAAACTATTTGTTTTCTTTCTTTTCTAATGAACATTTATTCAGAAGCCCTTTCCTACACCCAAATCTTTAGTTTAAACTCACTTGCATGGAAGATGCATTAAAGGTATCATTTATATATGTTCCATGATTTAAATCCATTATTTTGTGGTTCTCAGTATGACAGAAAGAAGGATGTTGTTGCTTCTTAGACTTGTTGCACACCTTGCACTAGGTCCATAGGCTTGTGGAATGGTATTTGAGGACACAATGGCTCTCATATTAGATTTTTTTGCAAGGAATCAATTTAAAATGGTCTGAGGCCTAGATTTCATTCCAACCTAGGATTCAATCACAATAATTTCATATTACAGTCTTCAAATATGTGTATAGTTTATGTGCATGGTAGCAACCATTTAGTAATAGTTCCTCACACACCACACAATAACTGAGATGTGTGAATGCCCTAAAACTATACAGGTTCAGTCCAAACACTATCATAAGATCATGCTTGATAAGATCATGAATATATCACAGTTTAGGTGTGGGTAGGACTTCCTTAGGGTAGGTAGGACTTCCTTAGTGTAGCCCTAACTATGCATTGTAGTAGAATTATTATATTGACCATTCCAAGTTTGGACTAGTAGGGACAATGGAGTTTCAAGACCCTTTCCAGCCAAGGGAAGGTTGATATAAGAATTTTGAGGGACCTAGGGTAGTGACAGTCATATAGGACTGGGTTTGTGTTATGTTTGGAACCCATAAAGTCTTGAGGTCTTCTTAGAGGGGTGATATGTGACTAGGGTATGAAGGCTAGGACTTTGTATGTAATCTTAAGCCCTCCTTTTGGATTTGTTGGAAGCCTTCTTCACTGATACATAAGGACTGTCAAGACTCCTATGATAGTGCATTAGAGAGGCATTGAAATCACAAAGGAGATAAATGTTATTAGGCCATCACCCATTGGAGAAGAGATTGTCATAAAGAAAATGACAGTGTTACCTTGTCATAGTCACAAAGGGGATAGTATTTATGGTGGTAATTATAGTCACTAAGTTTACATCCACCTTCCTAGGGTCTACAGAAATGCCTGAAGTTGAATATTCCTATTTTAAAGATCTTGCCATGAGTATTTTCCTTGCTTTTACCCCCCTAATGATCCGAAGATTGAATATAAAGGTGTGGAAATTATTGACTAACCTTACTACTGTCACAGTCAAGACAATCATGAGGGTTTTCTTGTTTTATTCAAGATTTATATAATCTTCCTTATTGATAAGATGGGGGTTTTCTATTCCCAAATTTTTTATGACAAAATACCAATGGATACCTCCCCAATCCTCATCTCAAGTTTCAAATGCACAATGAAACGATGGAGGACAATCATAATTGTCATAATAGTACATTAGCATTTTTTGTCTCAAGGTGGCCCTTGAGACTGCTAAGGGGATGGATATAGAGTTGGGATTATGGTTTTTGTTTAAAAGCTTTGTGTCATTGACCTAATATTTATTTGTGGTAAGGATCCCAATAGTCTAAAGATTACAAATTGGTGTTAAGAAGGGACTACCATAGTTAAGTGTGGTACAGTGATATAATTTCATCTTGGTTGAGTATTGTATAAATCTCAAGTTATTTAGAATGCATGGGGGTATTAGGGTGTGGTATCACTATATAGGTAACTATCAAGTGATTTCTTCAACCCAATCTTGGCCTATATAGTACCCAGTGTGAAGAGCAAGATAGTGTTGTCCAAGAACCTTGTTACGGTCACAAATGAGGGCAGTCTTAGCTATTGTAACCGTAGTTGGAATCCCTTGTTGTTACCATAACATATGTGACCTAAAACCATGACTCTATGAGTATGAGTTGTTTGAAAATCCTCTAATAAGATCCCACTATGGGAATGAATCATAATTCAGTGTTAAATAGGGTTGTTATCATTACAAAAAATCTAGGGCAGACATTGTATCCTCTCATTGCCATCATAGAATTAATGCAACCATAGTTTTCATTACCAAAGAGATGGAATTGATGGTAACCATAAGGTCTGTGTTGACTAGTCTCAATCATCCATCCCTCGATGGTAGAATATAATGTCCCAAAGGAGACAATAATGATGATACAAATGCAGACACAAAATAAGACCACTTTATATTCTTCTATTTTAGAGGACTAGCTCTACATTGCTGGTCCAAATTAAGGAAGACATGATTTAAGAGTTCATTGGATTTGATGGCTACAAGCCATTCATCAAATCCACACAAGGTAGCATGGTCAGGTTTCTGAATGCTTAAGTCCTCCTTTGTCAGATGTTGTAGTTACAACTGCCCTGTTAGACATTTATGCAAAATGTGGAAGCATAGACAAGACACGTGAACTGTTTGACAGAATGACTCAAAGAAATGTGGTCTCATGGACTACAATGACTGCAAGATATGCACAAAATGGATTTGTTGAAAAGGCTTTAGAAATTTTAAAGCAAATGCAATTGGCTGGTGTAAAGCCAAATTCCACAACCTTTGCCAGCATCCTCCATGCCTGTGTCAAAATGGGAGCTTTGGAATAGGGTATGGACATCCATCAATACATAAAGGATAGATGAATTTTTTCAGATGTTGTAGTTGCAACTACCATGTTAGACATATATGCAAAATGTGGAAGTGTAGACAAGGCACGTGAACTATTTGATAGAATGCCTCAAAGAAATGTGGTCTCATTGACTGCAATGATTGTAGGATAAGCACAAAATATGGAATCATAGATAAAAAATGTGAACTATTTGACAGAATTCCTCAAACAGATGTCATCTCATGGAATGCAATGATTGTAGGATATGCACAAAATGGATTTTTCAAGGAGGCTCTCAAAATATTTGAATTAATTAAGCACTCTGGAACATATCCTAACATTGTAAGCTTTGCTTGTATTCTAGGTGCATGCAACCATGCAGGTTTATTGGATGAGAGTTGTACATACTTCAATCACATTTGTAACCCTTATTGCATTACACCTACAGTTGATCATTATGTGTGCATGGTTGACATCCTTTCCCATGCTGGCTATCTTGAAGACACCCTAAACTTTATCTTTCTTTCTAAATCCCCAAATTTGCCCTATTCCCACTCACATTGAAGACCTGTGAGTGGGAATAGGGCTAACATTTTTTCTTTCTAAAATTGGTCGGATAACATATTGCTAACTTCATTTTTTTTCAAACAAAATAGACCTTTATCTTAAGTTTACTCATGAACCTTAAGATAAATAATTATTGAAAAAAAACTGTGCATTCCTTAATGACCCGTAAGAGAATTTAATCAACTGCTACTTAAAAACTCTTTAATGTTTCTGTCTAATGCAGGTTATTAGATTAATAGTGAAAAAGAACATACATGGACCAAGCAATTTGTGACACTTAAGGTTATGTAATAGAATTTACAGTTGATAGTTAAATTGTATAACAAATTTTTTTATGATCTTTACTAATGTTTATTAGAATTGTTGCATGTTTTACATCATTGGAATAACATATTAGCTATAACTTTTTTGAAATTTTATTATGGTATGTGCACTTTGATATGATGTAATATGATTATGGTTTCATTTCATATGTTGTAATATTAGATATATAATAGAAAAATAAATTATTGCATGAAATAAATAATAACTTTTCATTTTAAATGTTTTTTTTGCAAAACACAAGTCTTCCAAAAGATCAAGATGATCCTCATGATATAGATCTAGATTATGTTGGTTCTGGTACAGATCACATGGTAGAGGATGATGATGACACAGATATAGAAGACACCGAGGCCGATGACGACGACGATGATGATGATGATGATGATGATGATGATGATGATGATCATGATGGTGATGATGATGATGAGGCAGTTGCAGGTAGTAGCCAGTGACATTCATGATCATATAGACTGCATCATGGATCATTACTGATATATCGTTATGATGCCTCTTTTCATGGTTACTATCATATGTATCATTTTCACAGCCTGCAGTACCATATTATTGAGTTGTATCATTTTGACATGTATCATTTTGACTTATATCATTTGGACATGTATCATCTTGACTTGTATCATTTTAAGTTACATAATTTATCATTTTTACTTATATCATTTGTGCATGCATCATTTTGACTTATGTCGACTGTTGGACATGTATCATTTTGGCATGTTATTGATCTACTGGAATATTTGACTTTCACTTGTTTTAATTATATATGATGATGATCTTATCAGTATTGACTTGTCAATTTATATATATTGAAAATGATCGATGATTTTTGGATGGATATTTATTACGTATGATGATTTAATTTACTGCTTAGGATGGATGTTGTCAAATTCAATTAAATTATAGAGATTTGACTCACTTGTTTTAATTATAGATGATGATCATGTTATAATAATTATCTTGTTATTTAATCATATGAGTTAAATAATTAAATTACTTACTCTATAATCATATGAGTTATTTAAGAGGCATGATATATTTAACTAATTAATTTGAAATAAAACATATTAAATTAATAAATGTAAGCAAAACAAGAAGCATTTTTAGAAGCAAAAAAGGAAGCAACAATGGAAGCCAAACTAGAAGCAAACCAGAAGCAATCTTGGAAGCAAAACTTGGCGTTATCTAGGAAGCAAAAATAGAAGCAATTCAGGTAGCAAACAAAGAAGTAATAATGGAAGCAATTTTAGAAGCAACAAAAGATGCAATAATAGAAGCCATATTAGAAGCAACAAAATACACAAAAATGGTAGCAAAATTGGAAGCAACAAGTGACGTTATATCGGAAGCAAAACTAGAAGTAAAACTGGAAGCAAAACTGGAAGCAAAATTGGAAGCAAAATTGAAAGCAAACTTGGAAGCAAAACTGGAAGCAAAATTGGATGCAACAAGCGACATTATATCGGAAGCAAAATTGGAAGTAAAACCGGAAGCAAAACCAGAAGAAAAATTGGAAGCAAAAGTGGAAGCAAAATTGGAAGCAAAACCGGAAGCAATCCTGGAAGCAAAACCGGAAACAAACTTGGAAGCAAACCTGGAAGCAACACAAGAAGCAAAACCAAAAGCAAAATCAAAAGCCAAACTGGAAGCAACAAAATCCGATGCTAAATTCGGCGCCAAAGTGAAATGTAGTTTGGCACCGAGTTTTGCTCCAGCAAAAGTGTCCAATTCATCAACTCAAATGCACTATATTTCGGTGCTATTTTAGGTGCTAATTGCCTCTTTTGTTGTAGTGTATATTCATTCTTCTAAAAGATTGGTTCAATTTCAAACAATCATTACACAAGATTCATGTATACAAGTACCTCATGGTTATTATAAAAGTAGTAGGAAGACACTAACTATCAATTTCCACAATCCTTCATTTCAATTATCATATTAGAGAATTATGAAAGAATCATTTCATACAATTATAACAACTCTAGAAGGTAATAAAAAAAGTTTGAAATATGTGTTGTTCTAGTCACTAGGTAGTAACCTTGTTTTAATATAAAAATCAACCTCAAACACTAATACAAGCATTCAAGTAACTACAAGGAGATTTATATCTATAATAAAGTATTGATTGTAACAAATTTCTCTAGTTATTTAAATTTTCTTTTCTTTCTTACGCTTCACCATTCTATTACTAAATCAACAACATGAATGAAAGAGAGACTCAACAAGCATCATTTAAATTTTACATTCAATGGATAAACCTGAGTACTTGGTTAAACAAAACTCAACTTTATAACTACTCAAAATTTTCACATTAGGTGGAAGCATCAACAGACATACTACAACTTTTGACAATAAGGATAGGTTCTATGAACTATACATTTCAATAGTTATTACCAAAATCAGCTTGCAACTACATTTTCACAATAACACATATGGCAACATGACCCAAGTAAATTCCCAAATCTCTCAGTGTTTGCAAACCCTGTTTTGATATCAAATGTCATGCCCACCCATACATACATGTACAAATAGGATTAAACACAATGCAACTAACATTTTTTTTATTTACAACACTAGATACTAACAGTTACACTACTCACATTAGTGAATTATGCACACTCAACATTGTTGCACATGTAATAGAATGAGAAAAGGCTACTCAAGGCAATGAGAAATAATAACAAAAGAAAGTGTGATGGAACCTCATTCACAATACCCTAGAAAAGTGAAGACAATCTAACAAGGTGTTGACATTATTATGGATGGCATCACAAAGGGAAGAAAAAACTCACAAGTATTTTCCTCTAAGCTTCCTAAGAGGAAGCGATAATTCATCATCATCTTAAAGTGACTTGACCAACAAATTCTAAGAGTTCAAAAACAAACAAACAAACCTAATTTAATATTAAATCTAACTAGGCATCTAGCATTGTTTTAATAGACTTTAAAATCAATCTGCAATCAAATGATTGTAAAAACTTTTGACTCAAAATTTGACTTACAATAAATTTATGAAGCAAATAGATAGTTATGAACTACATAGATAAATCAACTAAAATTCATGTCACTTAAACAAGCCACAAAATAAGAGATTAGTTGTTTATAAAATATACAACCATCTAATAAAATACAAACAAGATAATCCCATCATTCATCCACCAATCTTATTTTACAAGATTCAATCATAAACCAAGGAAAAAGGCAATAATTGCAATAACCTTCCATTATCTAATTATAGTATTGAGTTATGTTGTGGCAAAACATACTAATACATTTCACATTATTTTTAGTTACAAAATTTTCTAAACATATACACTAAAGTGCGGTACATAATGATATCATTGGAACATTGTAGCCATGCAATTATGATAAATGATATCTACTACACTTTCTAAATTTACTCTCATTATTAGCCAAGTGTGAGCATACAAAATAGTCAAAACTTATGAAAAAGAGATCAAATCCATAAAGACTTACTTTTGCAATAGTATGTCTATGATACAATTATAGCTATTCTATATCAACCATTTACAACCATACTAATCAAATCAACCAAGAGATTATAGTGTTAACTTTTTAACTTTATTTGATGTGCAACACTACTTTAGAATGAGTAAAACTACATAATAGAGTATAGTGACCTTGTCGAATCAATCAATATACTATAACTATATACTACCCATATATAATGATAGTACATCACTCATATATGCAACATCAAGCCAAACGAGTTTATTTGTATTAATGATATAAAACTCAATGGCTTGGCCATATAAAGATCCCACACAAGTTGAGCAAGCATGAAGCTTGGCATGAGCCTTCAAATCTCAAGACATCCAAAAGGTGTAGGAAACATTTGAGCTAACTATTAACTTCTATATTTCATATATGGATCAAGTAAAAGAAAATCAAAGTGGATCATAGTAAAATCCAACACAACAATCATATAAATTGAGGCATAAAATAATAACACCAATGGGATAAAACTAAGGTGCATCCATATTTTACAATGGAATTCCATTTACAAGCTAGGTACAATGCATAACATAAGGGCACCACAATAGAGCACATCAGTTAAAACTAATTAGACCCATAATCAACAATTTTTGTGATTGAAAATATGATTAGAGGATATCCACAAAAGCATACAGATATAAATATTGTGTGAAGACTATTATTATGTAACCACTCAAGTAAACTTCCATGAAAGTTATGAATATAATTGAATTGTTTGACAAAATACCTCATGAAATATGTACCTACAATGGGGGTGTGTAGTTTGTTTGACCAAATATCTCAAATAAATTTCAAGTGTAAGGAGGCATATGAATTATTGGATGAATCACCTTCAAGAATAGTGGTCATGTGGAATGCCATGAAGGTGAGATAAATATGAAATGTATTTGTAGAAATGACTTTAGAAACCTTTCAAAAACTAAAAAAAATTAAAGACTTCCACAACCTTTTCAATGGTGCAAACAAATTAGTCTCATCATGCAAAATGAGATTGTACTCACACAATTATAGCTTGGAATAAAATTATCATAAATTGATCAAAACATAACAATTTCATGAATTTAAATATGGAAACAAAAGAAGACGTAAAGTACTACAAACCCCAGAAATCTTTATACAAAATTACAAAGGATTGTGAATGAAATGTCTACAAGTTTGCATAAAAGTCTATTACAAAACTATTATGAAATAGTCCTTTACATTTATTCATAGAGAATGACTGACATATGATTGAAAGAAAAATTTGAAGGGTTTTTGTATTTTCTAGTCAAGAACAACATATCCAAAAATTATGCTAACCTAGTTGACCAATTAAAATGTATAGTCAAAACATTGTTGTCCTCTATTTCAAAATGTGAACTGTTGTAAAATAATCATATATATTTAACCATAGAGAATACTAGACATTAAACTGAGAAATAAAATTTAAAATGTTTTTCAAATGTTAATATCTAAACAACATATCCAGAAATTGGCCCAACCCAGTTGACCAATTAAAGGTTATGGTCAAAATACTATTGTCCTCTATCTTAAATAGTAAACTATTATAAATCAATCTTATAGATTTAGTCCTATAGAGTGCTAGACATACAATTGAGAAATAAAATTTAAATAATTTTTCAACTACTATTCTAAAAAAAACATATCCAAAAATTAGCCCCACCCAATTGATCAATTAAAAGTTATCATTAAAACATTGTTGTCATGTATCAAAATCATACAAATCTAGAAATGTTGAAAGGAGAATTATGCATTTCAAATCTTCAAGGCATACAAAGATGTATGTTTCTCTTCTAAAAAAAATGGGTGAAATTTAAAATGTAATAGTAATCTTATTTATAATATAGACTCAATTCTTCTATGGCAAACTAATGTGCCAAACCCAAAATGAGTAAAATCACATGAACCCATAAACAATGAGGGTGTTTAAAATACAATAAGAAATTAAACATCATATATTCACAATGAGATTCCCATCCATTTAGTAGTTTATACTTGCAACAAAAATATCCACAAAGCCTTTGATGACCAATGCTAGCTCACTTCCCAACCATATGACTTGCAAGCAAGTCGACCCTGAGCTAGGAGGCTCCCAAGAAATTGGGTTTACAACACAAGTACACACAAATCTAAAAACTACTCAATGGATAACACATACAAATGGATCTTCTCAAGATCCATTAATAATGGGAGTGTAGACTGTCTCTACATTTTGTTTCAGTTTCGGCAGTGTTACTATTAAAGTTATAGTGGCTTATTATATTTGTGTCTTAGTGTTTCTATGCCTCAAGTGTTTCTGTGCGCGGGTCGCACCAAGTGTCAAAGTCACAACAATGGAACAAGCACTAATTTTTATGTGGAGGTGGTTGTGTGTCCCTTTTGAGTTTGCTGCAGAGTGCGCCACATATTGGGTAACATCTTTTGTTACATTTTGTTTCAAGCTTGTGGAAGGCGCCATGTGTTGCTTGTAGAAGTAGTCTCAAAAAGTTTCTTTTCTTGCTATATGCTTGTGGAGGTCACAATGTGTCCTTTTAAGTTTTATGCGGAGGATGCCACGTGTCCCTTTTCAGAATTTATATTGATATCGGCACATATATGGTGGGCCACAATTCATTTTCTTTCAAGCTTGCAGAGGGTGCCACATGGCGATAGCGGAGAAAGGGTTACTTTATTCATAATCTTCTTGTAGCATGGAACATTTTAATTCACAGTTGCAGTGGAATGCGACAAGTGTCGGCTTCCGAAGGATCCTTCAAAAGTTTCATTAGTTTCAACAGTGCCGTGGAGGTTGCCGTGTGTTAGCTTGTTTGAATGCGGGTGCCGCCATCTATCCCAGTTTTATTCCCTATGTGGGTAATGAGTTAAAGTTACAGTGGGTCCCATTAATATTGTGTCTCAGTTTCTAAGTGAAGCGGGTTGTGACAGATGTCACAACGGAAGGCACCCGGGTATAAAGACACAGTTTTTAAATGCTTGGTAGGGTAGGACACGTATCATTTTTGGAGACTACAGAGGGTGACAAGTGGCTGTTTCCTGTGAATTTCTTTGAAGGCAAAAGAGTTTCTAAGTATATGCGGATGCTGCCATCTGTCATAATTTCTTTTGAGCCTTATGTGTGCGGGTGTTGCCATGTGTCTTAGTCTCTATACAGTTAGTGTGCCACACAATATTATGCCCCAGCTAATGAGCGTGCAGGACGGATGGCCATTACAGATTCAGAAGATCATAACTGCCATAGACTTTCAGTAATCTTCGGTTCTGTTTGGCCGTTGATGATTCGGGTTGTTGCAAGCAATATTACATTAAGTCTATGATTATAAATCTATAGAATTTGTAATCAAAAAACACCTTTTACTTTTGATATAAGTTTTCAATTAGAAATCTAATAGAGGAGTCAGAGACTTTGCTGTGACCAGTTTATGTCATTTTACCTTTATTTTTTTGTTATTGATAAGAAAGTCGATATATCGGTGCATGTTTATGTGTCTTTTATGTTGCTGGAAGATTAATAAGAACTTTGTTCTATGCCTTGGTTGATATCATCTGTGTCTTTGCAAAGTCGTCTGGTTATAAGCCTTGGATAATATTCATTATATCTGTTTATGTTGATCATGCAGTATTTGCTCTTTAATATAACTGTATCTTGAGAATAGCTTCATTGTGCTTGAATTGAAGGAATATTTTTTATATAGGCGCATCGCCATAAATTAGATTTTCTTATTGTATCTATAATCTTGTTTATTTCTTTCTCTTTGCTTAAAACCTATATGAAATAGGAAGAGCCAACTTCTTTAAAATTTGGAGGTTGTTTCAAGTAGCAAGTCTCACATTCTTAAAACTTCCCATGTTGGTGTTGGAACCTGCGCAATTTTATACATCAATAGTTTTTGGCACGCCCAGTGGGACCTTTCTTGAAGTTCCTATCAAGATCGTATGAGCCAGAGAGTGACAAGGAGCTAGAGCTATGGACCTATGACAAGAGCTCAGTCTGTTGCTAATCCAGACATTCTTTTACCACCATTAGTAACTACTCCTAGGAGAAGAGTGAATTAGGTTGTACTAACACAAGGAACAAATATGGGAGCACCTATACCTCCAAGGAACTATGCAAATTAGAACACTGGCAGTCCTCTCATTCTCCCAGTACCACCAGCCATTTGGGATCCTATTCCAGCAAATGCTATGAAGGCTCTATCTAAATTTAGTGGAGAAGATTTCAAGACACCTGGGGAACATCTACAAGATGTATCTAATGTGTGTGTAGTGCATGTTATTACTAAACAGAATGTGGCAAAAAGACTACTAGCAGCTTCTTTCAAAGGAAAGGCTCTGGACTGGTATATATCTCTCACTCCAAATACAATATCTACATGGGATCAGCTTGGTGATGCTTTGTATGCAAGATTTGAAGAGAAAGATGATAAATCTTCCTTGCTGCAATAATTAATCACTATCAAAAGGGCACCACAAGAAGCTATGATTGATTTTAACTCAAGATTTCAAAAAACCTGGGATAGAATTCCTACTACAGCAAGACCATTATCAAGTATGGCTATTGTGTTCTACCTCAAAGCTTTTAATTATGATATATCGGTAATGATTCAGTCCCTAGGAGGTCAGACACTACCAGAAGCATATGAGTTAGCTTTCAAGGCTGAAAATAACTTGATAGATGCTGGAAAATTGACCCCAAGGCCTCCTATGGCGATGTTCCAAGAAATCTCCCTACCTTTACCACAAGAAGCTCCTAATATTGCAGTTCCACCTATGTCCATGTATTCATTCCCAGTACCTCAACAACCTGCTATGGCAACCACCTTTGCTCAACCATCTGAAATGGATGATATCAAGAATATTCTAAGGACCTTTTCAAATGAGATAATTAACCTAAAGAGACAACAAAATCCCTATTCAAAGCCTCCTTATCAAGGTTTCCAAGGAAATAGACCCCCTTTTCAGCCAAGTCAATATCAGGGCCCTCAAAGGCAAAATAATCCTCAGCCTTCAAACCAGTTGGTGTTAGTCCCTACACCTCTACAAATTGTTCCTCATAATCCCAATAGAGAATCAGTTCCAGGGCAAAATAACTTAACAGATGACACAAATGCCTGGTGCTTTCCTTGCAACAATGCCCATATGCCCAAAGACTGTCCCAGAGGTAATTTGCAGCAAAAGATAGTAGGATAGAGAAGGTTAGAAGGATAATTCTCGACATCTAATACTCCACCATATTAGTCCCCTGGTGTCCAGAATGCAGTAATGGGTGCCCAAATGCAAGGGATGTCTATACAACAAGAAGAGGAAATAGCTCCTAAACATGCCTTAAGAGGAAGATGCAGTGTTCTTGAATGAGGCATCCACTTCAAAGAAACCATTGGTGTAGTCAAACTATTATACTAGATCAAAGAGGAGAATGATGGAGCAGCCTCAAGTCACAAATAATGATATTATCAGAACTCCTCCATTTCAAAATCATCACAATCCAGTCTCTAGGCAAGAAGTACTCCAACTGGTGCAGAATCAAGTAGCCTCGGGTCAAATGCTAGAAAAGACAAGGTACCCTTACTATTTAAAGACACAAGCATTAGGACCTGTGAACGTGGTGGACCAGCTAAAAAGAACTCCAGCACATGTATCAATCTGGGATATGTTGGCTATTCCCAAGAAGAAGACACTATTACAAGAAGCTCTGCAAGGTCAAGAGGCCTCTAAATACACTAGTGCTAAAGAAGGAGCTACTGATAAAGGGAAAATCCAACATAAAGATACTATACCTCTACAAACAACAACTCTGTTGAACAATGCATCTAAGGTAGGTAAATCTAAACCAGATCCATTTTATCTGACTTTAATAGCTGGGAAAAAATTGCTGCATAATGCAATGATAGATTCTAGAGCCAGTACTACAGTAATGCCAAAGCAGATAGTAGATGCTTTAAAGATAAAGTATGAGCCACTTACTAGAGGGGTCATGTAGTTGGATGGGAAATCTGTTCAAACTATAGGAAAAATCAAACATCTTCCATTACAACTATATACTTGTCCCAATATAACTATCAATCAGGGCGTGGTAGTCATAGATATTCCCCCTGTATTTGGTTTATGCTTGTCCAGAGATTTCACAGCTAAAATAGGAGGTTACCTATCACTAGACTGGTCACACCTAATCTTGAGAACCAAGTATGGGACAAAGATGAAAGTATTGTCTGAGCCATTATCCAAAGACCATATTACTAATGAACCAACCCCAAAAATAGAAGCATCCCATGCCATGATGAATAAGGAGGAGAGAGTCTTTGTTGAAGAATTAGGTGACTGGACTAAACATGACCAACAAGAAGAAGACAACAATCAGTTGTTGATGATGATGCAAAGTGATCCTTATGGAAACTATGACTCTATTGGTCTAGGCACTTATGTTATTTTTGAAGAAGACCAAGAAATCCCAAATATTATAAGGAAAGAAGTATCAGAAAGTGGAGAATTTGAAGGAGGCTCAGAAATTTGGACCTTAAATTTTGATGGCGCTAGGAGCAAGAATGGTGCTAGAGCAGGTATTTGCCTTACTGCCCCAAATGGTGAGAAAATTCTAAGAGCCATTCACTTTCAGTTTGCCTGTACCAATAATGACGCTGAATATGAATCTTTGGTGCATGGACTCATGTTGGCCAAGAAAAGGGGAATTAAGAATCTGATAGTGAGAGGAGACTTAGAACTGGTGGTAAAACAAATTAGAGAGAAAGCAATAGCCAAAAATGTAAGAATGAGGTCCTATCAATACAGGATTTGGGACTTGATAAATGGCTTTAATGCTTTCAATATTGGGGTAGTGTCCAGAGCCCAAAATTCAGAAGCAGATAGAATGGCACAAATTGGTTCACAATTTGACCCAGCAAGTGATCTATTAGTTAACAATGAGTTAGTTAAGGTTATAGTAAGACCAACAATTCCAGACAATGATCAAAATTGGCAAGTTTTTGGCAATGATCTTCAAGTACTTTCATTTTTACAGCAATCAGGGAGTTTGTTGACCAGTTACACCCTAAAATTAAGGAAGCATATGGTGATCAAATTATCCAGCTAAAGTCAAATAAACTCCCTAAAGGACTAATTACTCTAGAAAATTTGTTTGATCTAGAAGATGCAAGCCTAGAGAAGAGGAGGTTTAAGACAAATAAGGAGGATTATTCTAAAATTCAAGTTAGCAAAGGAAGAAAGTTAAAAATAGGTAATGATACAACCCAAGAGGAAAAAGAGAAGCTGATTGCTTTATGTGACAAATATGATAGGGTGATTGCTTGGACCTACGAGGACCTCCATGGCTATAATAGAGATATCATCCAGCACACCATAGAGCTTATTGAAGGATCCAAACTAGTTTGACAGAAGCAAAGGCCAGTGAATCCTAGAATTGAACCCCTAATGGTGGATGAGCTACAAAAGCTCCTGGAATCAAAGATTATTTTCCTAATTAAGCATTCAACCTGGGTGTCAAACCTAGTGCCTGTAAGAAAGAAGAATGGTGACATAAGACTCTGTGTAGATTTTAGGGATCTGAATAAAGCATCTTTGAAAGATCATTATCCCCTGCCTTCTATGGAATATATTTTACAGATTGTGGCTAGGTCAGAAAGGTTTTCATTGCTTGATGGTTTCTCAAGGTACAATCAGATTTGGTTAGCAGATGAAGATCAGCATAAGACTGCGTTCACTACAAAGTGGGGAACATTTGCATATACTAAGATGCCCTTTGGCCTTTCGAATGTTGGAGCTACTTTTCAGCGTGCAATGGATGTAGCATTTGGGGAGCTTATAAATAAGATCATTTTGATCTATCTAGATGACTTGACTATTTTTTATAAGAATGCTAGAGATCATTTTGACCATATAGAGGTTGTTTTCAAGAAATGTCAAGAGTTCAGGATATCTCTAAATCCCAAGAAATGCATCTTTGCTATGCCTCAGGGTAAACTTCTAGGACACATAGTGTCAAAGGAAGGGGTTTCCATTGATCCAGAGAGGGTCACAGCTATAATGAATCTATCTTTGCTAGTTAACAAGAAAGTAGTTCAATCCTTTTTAGGGAAAATTAACTTTGTCAGTCGATTTATATCTGATTTTGCAAGTCTAATTAGACCAATGACACTATTGCTTAAAAAAGATTTGGCTTTCAAATGGACTACAGAAGGAAGACATGCTTTTGAAGAGGTCAAGAGATCCATTTCAACAGCCCCAGTACTCAGAAACCCAGATTTCTCTAAACCTTTTATAATGTATGTGTATTGGGGAGAATTCAATGTTGCTATTGTTCTAACTCAAAAAGATGATCAAGAGGAAGGAGAGCATCCAATAGCTTTCTTCTCCAGGACTCTCAGGGAGTATGAGTCAAGATATAATTTCATGGAGAAACAAGCATACGCCATGGTAAAAGCCCTTTAAAAATTTAGACATTTGGTAACAGGAAATAAAATTATGATATTAGTGGCTCACCCTAGTGTAAGAGAATATATTTTGGAGGGTGAGCTCATTGAGAAAAGAGCCAATTGGATACCAAATATTTTAGAATATGATGTAGAATTAAGACCGACCAAGTTGGTCAGAGGCAAAGGACTGTGCCAATACATAACCCAAGACATAGAAAGATCAATGTCTGAAGAAACAGAAAAGAAAATGTGTTGAAACTCCAAGAGGTTGACCAAGATTCTTGGTTTAGAAACATGATACAGTTTATGAAGTATGGGGTGTTCCCAAATGAACTCTCCCATGATAAGAAAAGGTACTATAGACAACAAGGAATCCATTTTGTACTAATTGATTGGATCTTATTTAGAAGGAATACTGATGGTATACTCTTAAGATGTATAGAGAAAGATGAAGCTCAAAGAATATTACATGAATTGTATCATGGAGCCTCAGGTGGACATTTTTCACCAAGGACTACTACAATAAAAGTGACACAAGCCAGATATTTCTGGCCCACTCTATTTATAGATTGCCATCAGATGGTTAAGGAATGCCAGGCTTGCCAATTTTATACTAGCAAGAGGAGAAACACAGCAATGCCTCTAAGTCCCATAGTTGTGGATGAACCCTTTGCTCAATGGGGTTTGGATTTTATTGGCATGATCAATCCAGTATCAAATATGGGACACAAATGGATTTTCACAGCAATAGATTACTTTACTAGGTGGAGTGAAGCAGTACCACTCAAAGAGGCAACAGCAAGGGTCATACTAGAATTTTTAGAAGGCATAACTTCTCGGTTTGGTCCTCCTCATACCATCATATCAGATAATGCTAAAGCATTTTTGGGAACTAAATTATCTGAGTTTGCTTTAAGAAATAGGATATATTTGAAGACTTCTTCAAATTATTACCCACAAGGTAATGGTCTAGCAGAGTCCACTAACAAGAACCTTATCAGACTCATAAAAAGGATAGGGACTAATTATCAAAGAGAGTGGCATAAGTTACTTAATACAATACTGTGGGATGACAGGATCACACCAAAGAAAGTAACTAAAATGTCTCCCTATGAGTTGTGTAGACACCTAAAATTGTCTTCATCGTTGAATCGACTCCCGACATCTCTAAACATACCAATTTCCCTTCTAATCAATTAATTAAATTTTTATTTAATTAATTATCCCTTCATTACCCGATTTTACACCATTTTATCCCCAACAATTGAATTAATTCTATTGATTCAATAGTTCAAACTTTAGCCAATTGATTTAATAAATATGTAATATTTATTTGGTCAATTTCTCCCTCCTCACTAAATCCAATTAATTAGCTAAATCATGTTTAACTAATTAATTCAGCCTATTAATTGACCTATCCCTATCCTAGGTAATTAAATAGCTATTATTTAATTACCTACCCTAGCCTACCTCATCCTAGCCTTAGGATTAATTAAATACAAACTTATTTAATTAATCTTGAACCTACCATTAAGATGGTCAAATCCAGCTTAACACCCTTCCCCACATCCTCCAAATAAAAAAATTGGAATATATCCACATAAGTCAATTTTTTTTATTTAAATAAGTCCCACATCACATTTAAGTCTCTTACAACCCCTTACCTATGCCATGCCTCATTTATCTCCACTTATCCCCAAATGAATTTTTACTTCATTTACCCTTCCCTGTGTGAATTTTTAATTCACATATATTCCATCTCACCCATACTCATTTAATTCACCCTTTTCCCAAAATGAATAAAAGATTCATATTTATTCCTAGCCCTCCATTCCTCCAAGATCAAATCTAGGCCCTCCACATCACTTTCATCCTCCACCATTGATCTCCCAAATCAATCTCAACCCTTGGATCAAAATCCCTCAAAAATCTCTATAAATACAACATCCTCAAACCCATTTAAAGGATGCAATCTTCAAGTAATGTTACCATGTCCAAATGCCTATTGAGCTAGATTATTGAGTTGCATTAGAATAGAGCATTTCACATTTGTATTCATCAAACTAGGGTATATCTCATCTAGGAGCTCTTGGGTGCAAAGCTGCTTTTCCCTTTTGATGAGATTAGGTCTTCTTGTTGAGGTATAACTATCTTGTTCTTATGCATTTTAGTTTGTGTTTTCACCTTCAATTTGATTTTCCTAATCACAAGTTGGTTATGGTAAACCTGTAGTAATGCCACTAAGTTTAGAGATTCCTGCTTTACAGCTGTTAAAACAGATAGAAATTGAGGAAAATAGCCCAATGCAAGTCAGACTTGCTAAGCTAATGGAATTTCAAGAAAAGAGAGAAAAGGCACATGAATTAGTAATGAAACATCAAAAAATGGTTAAGAATTAGTTTGACAAGAAGACTTCTAATCCCATTTTTGAAGTTGGCTCTCTAGTATTGAAGTGGGATGAAAGATCTGCCAAGCCGGGTCAACACAACAAATTTGAATCATTATGGACAGGCCCTTATAAGGTTCGTTCTTGCAAGCAACAAAATTCATTTGAGCTGGAGACCATGAATGGAGAACCTAAAGAGATTTCGGTAAATGGGATCTTTCTGAAACATTTCACCTAAGTAGGGGCTCATCATGTATCATAGTTAATTTTTTTTGTTTCCTTTTCTCACTTTCTGTTTTCCACGCTTTCTTTTCCCACTTTCCCTTTCAAATAAGTGTTCAGTGAACACGTGTTAGCAATGCAAAGCCCCTTCTCTTTTAACCCTTGCATTTATTAAGGTTGTTTTAGCAATCCCCAAAATCCCACGGAAGTACACACTTTTTTAGAAAGATAGCCACTCTCATAACATATCTGATACTCTGTCCAATGCAAATTTCAAAAAAATACATTAACTCTCTCTCGGCATTAATGCCATTAATACGATAAGATGTGTCATTTATTATTTCCATAAGGCCCAATAAGCTAGGTTTTAAGTCCTTAAAAGTGTCATTTGCTTCCATCTTCCTACTCTAAATCACTGTTGCGTCCGAGCTCTGTTCCTCACAAGTGCTTTTCAGCTAATTATAACTCTCCTAAAATAGTTTTGCTCTTTTTTCTATGTCAAAACTTTCTTAATTCTTCTCACAAAGATACAAATATGTCTGAGACACAGTCACCACGAGAGGGACTTGGAATTTTTGAGTCGACTGATAAATTAATGAACAACAAGTCATATGCTTTGGCACCTGTGCAACCAAGGAAGTCCTATCCAAGAACAAGGGTTCCTGAAGTAGGATTATCTGTTGACCTAGATCAAGTGAAAGACTATACAGATGACATATATGATACACCTCTTCAAAAGAACACTAAGAATCTTCAAGAGGGAGCACATTAGAGGTGCCTCATCCGAGCGAACAAGGGGTAGTATGAAAATTTTGGTATGACAATATGGACTTCTCAATTGGCGCAATTCCTGGTTCCAAATGTACACCCTTGTCTCGAGCTAATTGAATTGTGTGTGGAGTTGTTTCATGCACCATCAAATTCTATCCAACAGGGACCTTCCATAGTTCATATTACGCCTAAGACCATAAGGGACATGTTGGCCCTGCAATATGATAGAATGGAAACATTTCCAACTATTTCCAAGATGCAAGGCACATGGGCGAATTTACATAGCACACTAAATTTTTTGAATGCAGAGATGCATCTGGGCAAAGATAATACTTAGATGCCTACACTACACACTGACAGTGCACAATTTAAACCTAATGTTCAGGACGCCCTTTCAATGATAGATTTCATTTTTGAAACGAAGGAGGACAACACAGTTCATGACTAGCAATTGTCAATCATTTTCAGAATGAAAACTGTGGATAAATCTGAGGAGTATCGGCTAGATTTTTCAGAGCAAATTGGTGCAGCCATGATCGACTAGCTTGCCAATTTCAAAACAAAGCGAGTATTTAGCTATTCCACTTTCATGTTCCATCTTATGCTATATCAAAATTTTGGTCTTTTTATATAGCATATACCCTTAAATATGTATGACTCAGATTCATATCATAGTAGAACCATCCCTGTGTCTGCATGGACATATGTGTTATCTGATACCTCAGACCCCTATGAGTTTTGGGAGTTTTTTGTCGCCCCCGCTTTTGGCCAGTTAAGTCCTGAGCCTGTGGAACATAGGATGACACAGAGTATAAGGGGTTTTATAACAACAACCCAATTCCCTGTGACTACTTCTTTGGAGCCCATACTATCATAATCAGAGTCCAAGGTTTCACCAAAGAACCTATGCTATTGCCTAAAGTATTGAACCCTAGGGTCGTATTCTTAGAGGTTACCCGTCAAGTATTTGTTGTAGATAATGATTTAGGCCACAAGAAAAGAAAGAAAAAGATGTATGATGTTCCATGGGCCAGGGGATAATAAATAATAAGGTTTGTGCCAAGATGTTACATGAAGGACACCCATTCTGGGAGGATAGGAGGTCTCCCAAAGAAGATAGCCCAGATCTCTATGTAGAATTAACTGATTTTCCCTATGAGGGGCCTAGGCCATGGGAAACCTTCTATGTCAAAGAGAAAGAGTATGAACCTAAGCTGAAGATGACCACGGGTCTAAGGAAATCATTAAAAGCAAAAGAATGGAGAACATAAAAGATTGAAGCCTATTGGAATATAGGCAAGAGACTTCTAAGAATACACATTCATTTGGGAATGTTGAAAATGATGAGATATGGGAGTCAATCTGGGATGAGTGGCATCCATCCCCAGTCTCAAGTCCAGACACAAGCAAAATTTAGAGGAAGGGTGAGGAACCAGAGGAAGAAACAGAGTCGGCCTCAAGAATGCAAGAAATAGGACAAGCGTCATCTGCTGATCCTAGGTCTTCATGGCCTCAATCCCTTAGCACCTTAGAGAAGTAAAAAGGAGTTGTGTCATCACCAATTCTACGAACTCATACAACTTCGGCATCTAGGGGTTCCAGAATGGTCCCTTTGCAACAACCAGTGATTGTAAATATTGAAGATGAAGAAATAGAGGAAACAATAGAGAGGCCTTTGAAAGTAACAAGATTGATCCTGCCAGAGGAAGAAGAAGAAGAAGTAGTAGCACCACAGTAACAACAAGTGCCAGTTACCTTTTCCATGACTCAAGTAAGTACTTCTCTCTTCTCTCCTGTCTCTTTCTTCTCATTTAGGAGTGGCAATCCCAAATACTCAGGTTTCCATGTCCCCTGCCACTTCTGTTGTGCTTACACAAACCTCTGCCCTAACTTCTAGTGCACCGACCTTGTCCTCACAGGCCATAACCCTGCCATTATTTTCTCCATCTGTGCCCAAACGGACCCCCCCAAGTTTCCCTAGCAAACAATTATCTACTATTCCTTATGGCTTGCCTCAAGGTCACCCCTTTGCTGGAGGTTATATTGCATCTCCTCCCACCTTCCAAGCTCAAGCAGACACAACAAAAAGGGCCAGAGAGGCCAGGATGGAAAAGAAGAGGAAAAAGGAAAATAAAAGCCCTGTTGTGGCTCACATGAGGTCACTCTTTGACCCTATTCAACAATCATTGCCAATGGCACATTTGTCCCCAAATGTGGTAAAACCAAATGAATAGATGCAACCCCAAGATTATGCTATGAATGCTATGGCCATGGATATGTCTCTCTTCAGGCCACAGGACAGGGTTGAGCTGATGAATAGCAGTAATAGGCAGAGAGTGATTTGGCTCAAGAAAAAGTGAATAGTAGTAATCTCACTTGGGAGATTTAGTCTAAAATAAATGAGATTGATAATTTGAACAAACAATTGCAGAACACTATCTCTTTACAGATACATCAGGCTGTACATGCCCAGATTGCTTCTCTTAAGACTGAGCTGGCACAGGAGAAGGCTGCAGTGATTGTTTTAAGATAGGAAAAAGTCACTATAGAAAAGAAGTATCAGGATAAATTACAAGAGGCAACACAGTTGCAAAAAAAATTATTGAGTGAGCAAAATGCCAATAGTGCAGCTTAGGCACAACTCATGGCTAAGTAACAAAGAACAAAACAACTGACAATTGAGTTGGCTAATAGACCACAGAATGCTGGAGTTCTAAATTTGGTAAAAGAGCTATATATTTCACTATGGAAGAGAATCTCCGAGGAGATTATTCAGCTAAAGCCATCTTTGACTTTTCTATTAAATGGTGAGCAGCTGTGTGAGAAGCTAGAGACTTCTGTGCAAGCCACTTTATCTACTATTTCATTAAGAGTTTTTGACTCTCAGCTTTTGTTGAAAAAGTTGTATGACACAACAGATGAAATGTTATCAGCAACAGGTATTGATGATAGAATGATTGCTGCTAAGAAGGTCAATGAGGTTTCGAGTTGTAATTCTACAGCCACAAATTGTCAGGAGCTCCTAGATATAGTGAAGGAAGGAGTAAAGAATATGAAGAAACACAGAAGATTTGGTGCAACTGGCACTTCCTTCACCTTTCCCAAATAGTAACACAGTGTTGATGATAGATGACATCAAGGCCCTTCGTTTGACCAAGCAAAATGATTAGACAATTTTCCAAGGTTTGAGTGATTCATCAATAGTAAAGGAAGTTGAAATTGTGTTGATACCTATAGCCTAGCTGGAATTTCAATTAAAGGCTATGGTACAAATTTTGCAAAAATTTTCACATAAAGATATAATTAATCTTGATTTTGCTTTTCAAGATTTGCAGAGTAGATAGGGGCTCTCAGATTTAGAATGGTCTGTATATTAGACAGCATTGCAAAATCTATAATTCAAGATTTATTTTCAATACAATATCTTTTTGTCAGTTTTTGGGTTCTTTCAGAGCAGGCTTAGAAGTCCTGGTGGTCACCAAGAACTGTAGAGTGTCTCTACATTTTGTTTCAGTTTCAGCAGTGTTGCGATTAAAGTTACAGTGGCTTATTATATTTGTGTCTCAGTGTTTCTGTGCCTCAAGTGTTTTTGTGCGCAGGTTGCACCAAGTGTCAAAGCCACAACAATGGAACAAGCACCAAGTTTTACGCGGAGGTGGCCGCGTGTCCTTTTTGAGTTTGCTACGGAGTGCGCCACATATTGGATAACATCTTTTGTTACATTTTGTTTCAAGCTTGTGTAAGGCACCATGTGTTGCTTGCAGAAGAAGTCTCAAAAAGTTTCTTTTTTTGTTATATGCTTGCAGAGGTCGCTGTGTGTCCTTTTGAGTTTTATGCAGAGGATGCCGTGTGTCCCTTTTTAGAATTTATATTAATATCGACACATATATGGTGGGCCACAATTCATTTTATTTCAAGCTTGTGGAGGGTACCACATGGTGATAGCAGAGAAAGGGTTACTTTATTCATAATCTTCTTGTAGCATGGAACATTTTAATTCATAGTTGCAGCGGAACGCGACAAGTGTCAGCATTTGAAGGATCCTTCAAAAGTTTCATTAGTTGCAACAGTGCTGTGGAGGTTGCTGCATGTTAGCTTGTTTGAATGCGGGTGCCGCCATCTGTCCCAATTTTATTCCCTATGTGGGTAATGAGTTAAAGTTGCAGTGGGTCCCATTGATATTGTGTCTCAGTTTCTAAGTGAAGCGGGTTGTGACAGATGTCACAACGGAAGGCACCTGGGTATAAAGACAGTTTTTAAATGCTTGGCGGGGCAAGACACATATCATTTTTAGAGACTACGGAGTGCGACAAGTGGCTATTTCCTGTGAATTTATTTGAAGGCAAAAGAGTTTCTAAGTATATGCGGACGCTGCCATTTGTCATAATTTCTTTTGAGCCTTATGTGCACGGGTGTTGCCATGTGTCTTAGTCTCTATACAGTTAGTGTGCCACACAATATTATGCTTCAACCAATGAGTGCGCAGGAGGGATGGCCATTACAGATTCAGAAGATCGTAACTGCCATGGACTTTCAGTAATCTTCAATTCTATTTGGTCGTTGATGATTTGGGTTGTTGCAAGCAATCTTGCGTTAAGTCTGTGATTATAAATCTATAGAATTTGTAATCAAAAAACACCTTTTACTTTTGATATAAGTTTTCAATTAGAAATCTAATAGAGGAGTCGGAGAGTTTGCTATGACCAGTTTATGTCATTTTGCCTTTATTTTGTTGTTCTTGATAAGAAAGTCGATATATCTGTGCATGTTTCTGTGCCTTTTATGTTGCTGGAAGATTAATAAGAAGAACTCTATTCTGTGCCTTGGTTGATATCATCTATGTCTTTGCAAAGTCATCTGGTTATAAGCCTTTGATAATATTCATTATATCTGTTTATGTTGATCATGCAGTATCTGCTCTTTAATATAACTATATCTTGAGAATAGCTTCACTATGCTTGAATTGAAGGAGTACTTTTTACATAGGCACATCGTCATAAATTATATTTGCTTATTGTATCTGTAATCCTGTTTATTTCTCTCTTTGCTCAAAACCCATTTGAAATAGGAAGAGCTAGCTTCTTTAAAATCTGGAGGTTGTTTCAAGTAGCAAGTCTCACATTCTTGAAACTTCCCATGTTGGTGTTGGAACCTGCACAATTTTATACATCAATAGGGAGACAAGGGGACTCACTAACCTCTTGGGGAAGAATCAAAGTATAACAACAATCTCTATCTCCTCATAAATTAAATATACTCACAACTCTTCAATTCATCACAATACTCCATCATCTAAATCACATATCCATTACAACACAAATAACTCATAAAAGTATTCAAATCCTCTCCACAAATCAATCACCATACAAAAAGACACTCATGCCAAAACACATATCCACCAAAACACAAATAATCCATAAAAATAGTCAACTCCTCTCCAGAACCCAATCACCATAAACAAAGACACTCATGTCAAAACATCATATAATAAAATGTTTCTCTAAGAAAGGGTCCACAGCTCTTTCAACCCTGGCAATACATGGGTAGATCTTAGTGCAAGTGGGAAGATCAACACCTAATACAACTCCATACCCAAATAATCAATACACAAAGAGGTTTTCTACATACAAAAATAAGAGGATCCATAGAAAAATCAACAACCATATTTTTTCATAATATTCACAAACAACACTACCACAATAAAAAAAATGGCTCAAAAGCTTACCTCAATGCTTCAACCAAGTTAGGTGAAGCCTTGATCCAATTTTTTCATCTTCTCCAAGCTCCCAAACTTTTCCTCTCATCTTTCATTTTCCAAAACCCTTAAAAATTTTTCAATGCTTCAACTAAGTGGGTGAAGCCTTGATCCAAATTTCCCATCCTCTCCAAGCTTTTCCTCTCATCTCTCCTCTTCTAGAACCCTTGTTCTTCCAAATAAAAATAAAAAATTCTATAATAGAAAGGCTAATCCCAAAACAAGATTCAAGAAGGGATTAAATAAAAAATAAATGTCTAGATACAATAAACCTAAAGTTGAGTTTGACTTTGTAAATCAATCAAATTTTGCCTTGAACAACCTACCACCTACTTTCCAAGGCACTTTTCTAGGCTCTAGACACTTGCAAAACACTTTTTAAATAATCAAATATGGACCTCACTCATAGGTTATTGCTATAGGGGTTTAGCTTTACATCCATAATAAATAAAATAATATTTTATAACTCTAAAATCTCCCTATTAAGTTTAACCTAAAATTTAACACTTAAGGGAATTCATCCACACCCTATATTGGATAATAAAATAAAATTAGAAAATTGATTAACACAATCACACTCACAACACTTTTATACAAAAAAGACCTTAACCCTCTCTTAGGATAAGGCCTAGGTACATAGAATAAACGCAATAGTGGTTTCTTGGGGAACCTCCACAATTTTCCCATTGGCCATGGAATTAAACTTGCACATTTGCTCACAAACATTAATATATCCAAGATAATAGCCAAAACAATATTCACAATTAAAATTAATATATGCATAATACATATTTCATAATTAACAATATTATCATAATTAAATAAAAAATCAAATAACAAGTTTGATTCATCATATTAATATAATATCACATGAATAGATAACATAGATTTATCATTCATAATTATGCTCATTTTAAAATCAATCCATAGAGATAAGTAATTATACTTTGTAACTCTAATCTAACAAATATAATTAAATTTGTAATTAATCAACTAATTCATTTTCGCAACTAGTAATGAACTACTATTCTAAATATAATATCAGTGTCTAAACTATCTATGATCAAAATAAGGTAAAATTGCACATCCATAAGTGTTTTATACAAACAAGTCCATTAAAATAGATAAGAACAAGAGGGGAAAGAGTGGACCTCACAGATATGACAAGGTAGATCAAAAGTATAGGCTCAAAAAGTATGATATAAAAATATGGGATCTATAAGACATAAGCAATAGTCAATGACTAAGGAACAAGAATGGGAATGAGCATAAAATACAAAGAAAGAATTAACATTGAGTGAAGCATAGGAATATAGAGGATGCAAATAGAAAAATGAAAATGGAAAACCAAACATGACTCACCAAGTGGGTAAGGTAAGAAATTAAAGATAGAAAATGAATTAAGTATGAAAAGCATGACAAACAAAGAATAATAAGAAATGATAAAATGTAAGAACATACAAGGTGAATGGAATAATAGGCAAAGGGAATGGCATACGTAAACATCCTAAATAGAAAGGCCACAAAGCATAAGGAAGAGATATGACATGAACAAGAAAACATATGTTCAAAGTTGCTTGTGTCAACATACACTACTAAAGGTGTTTTTGCATCATCCACATGCTAACTAGGAACATAGCCACATAAACATAAATTATAGGAAAGGGAAGTACAATCATGAAATATGGTGAGAAATAAAAAGGAAATCTAAGAAATGTATTCATATCTCGCATCAATTGGTTTCTCTTCTATGTCATGTGTAACCTTAATATAGGGTGTTATGATAAAAAGATGTATAATATAAATCATGAGAGAATATCTCTAAGTCCAAACTATCCTCATGTGAATTAGGTCTAGAAAAATATGCAATAAAAGCATTGGCCAAGCTATAAAAATAATTGTAGAGAAGGCAAGATGAATCAAACCATTGTAAAGCTCCACCACTTTTGTACAATATAAAATCACTAATAAATAAAATGCCATCATCTATTTGCATATAATTAGCAAGTAAGAAATATTTCACATGTAAGAATATATCACTAGAGTCACCATAATCATCATGTAAGAGTTCCTCACTAAGGCTTATAATGTCATCATGTAATGTAGGATAATACAATGCAACATCAATAAAATTAACATGAGAAACCAATAAAGTATCATCAAAGCATAGACTATCATCATGTGGAGGAAGGTTGTGAAGGGCAAGTGAGACTCAACATGAGATATAGTAGAATGATAATCATGTATCACATCATCATCTATAAAAGGACATAATTCATGTAAAGTACATGAATCTATGGAACTCTCATGAAATGTAAGAGATGTATCATTGTGTACACTAATGACATGCATAGTTAAATCGCATGATAGACCTTTACTTAGCATATGATCATCAATTGTTACAAGGCATAGAGGAATGTGTGAACAAATAAACCAAACACCTCTAATAAAAAAGGATATGCACTAATCAAATCTATGAAAGAGAGAAAAGGTAGTACATGATAGAACAACATCTCCATAGAAAAAACATGCATATCCATAGCATAAAGTCCATAAGTGTATTGAAACGATATATGTGTTATAAGATATGAAAGGTAGAGACATGTCATAATTTGATATAAATGAATGTAAATCTACCAAAGAACAAACCTAATAGGTTCCATAATAATAGGAAAATCTAGGATGGGAAGGTGGGGTAAAACATAGATCACTAGATGTATACCAAAACCCTAACCAAAAGATATAAGCACTTAAAGATCAAACCCTAGGTAAAAATAAAAATACATGGAAAATTATAATAATATCATATCTAAAAATAATAATTATAAACCCTAATGCCAAGATAAGGTTGTGTAGAATTGATTAGAATTTAGGTTTGCCAAAATGTAAAGGAAGATTAACTTTACTTATGGTTAGTCTATGCTAATCCAATAAATTGCATAGACATAAGCATAATTATGATGTTGGTATTTGAATATTGTGCTACTAACTAAAATATGGGAAATGTAAATAGAAACAATTTTGCTTAGTTTTTTAATTGATGAATGTACAAATAATGATGTGGATTTGTATTTGATATGCCTTGGGATCAAGAAAAATAAATGAATTGAGCTGGTAATCACCTCAAAGTCAAAATATTTGGTTGACACTATGCAAACATGAATCTAGGACCATGAACTTTTCTTACACCTATGATCTTGTCCTATTTTCTTTACATATTGCTTTTCTTTACTTCACCCAATGTATCTTGAATTCTTCTATGCTTATTGATATCTATGGATCAATAATATTTATAAAGACCTTTGTAGGATAGCTGGTATGTCACTAGGGTGAGATGAGTCCATGACCATGCTTGGACAACCTTGTGACCACAAACTAATCTTAGATAGAAAAGGGGCTAAATCTTAGCAAATAATGTGTGCATGGAAGTGAAAGCATAGGCATGATGAATAAGCAAATAGGGTGAATACATGGAGATGTGTGATCATATAGATGAAGGAAAAGGGTCGGTGTATAGGAACATGTGTAAAGGTAAGGTGGATAACATAGGGAAAGGGATGTGACTTTGCATAAAATGATGTCATTTGTCAATATGTTTATGTGTCAAGGCACTCTCCTCAAAATAGGTGCAAAATTAATTAAATAAGTAAAATTTAATTAATTGAGAGAAATAAATAAAATGATAATTAAAATATAAGATAGGTTAAAGCGTGTACCTAGAAATTAGATCAATGTGGGCTTTAACTATTGTGATATTGTGACAAAGACTTATAATCTAAATTTTTTAAATTGGATTAATGGTCAGATGTTAACAATGAATGGATACTAATTTTCTAGGGTCTAAGATTGGATCACACTTGTAGAAACTAATCTTTGGTACCTATAGAAAGTATTTGCATGACATATATTTGTGTTAGTAAAACAAGGTGGTTCTAAGGAGCATTGTGAGAGCATGATATGAAAGTGTTGACTCTAAGTTAATGCCAATGTTAATTTAACAAGAATAAAAAAGAGACAATTTTGGGAATTATTTTGATCAGTTGATCATTGAATATGCTAAGGTTTGATGCAAGTAGATGTGTGATACAAACTAATTCTAATGCAAGCTAAGCCCAATACAAGTTGTGACAAGTAGATAACTTTGTGAAGATTACAATAAATGTTAACTTTTTGACTATTGATGCTTGATCATAAATAATGACTAATTCCTATGAGAGGAGATGTTCTTGTTTGATCATTTTATCCTTTTTGATAATGTATGGTGATCTCTAATGATTGATGAAAGTCTCATAGGATTATTCCTTTAAGTACACAACTCTAGATGCACATATTTAACTATTTGACATGCACACTGACAAGTAATGGTCATATTCTTAGATTCTTAAACTTAGAAAGTGAATTTAAATTTTGGAAATTAGATAATTGATCACACCTACAATCTAAACCAAAGGATAGGAGCACACCCCATTATCTAGTATAGTGGATAGTATTGTACCTATGATCTAGTCCAATGGATAGGATTGTGCTAGTGATCTAGTTAAGAAGGGAAAGGAGTGTTCTAAACTAAAGGATTCTATATAATAGAACAAGGAGTTCAATTTTATGGTTACTAAGTATGCAAAAAGAGCTAAATGTTGTGTTAGAATCATACGTCAAAGACACCCACATAAAGTGGTATAAAACATAGAGGTGAAAGATTGAAATCTATATTTCCATCTACATTTTTCTCCCACTTTGGTGTGCATGAAAAACTAAGTGAGCAAGAATTACAAAGAAGAAATAATTGTGATACAAAGGATATAAAATTTCTGAATTCAAAAAACTGAGACACTAAAACAAGTGTGTGCTACTTATGAAATTATGCATAAACTTGAAATAGAACTAGTAGATAATATGCCCCCTTGAATTGTGTGTACTCCTAAGGAGTGTGCACAACTCAAGGAGAGTAAATAAAAAAATGAAAATTATGTTTAAAAACTAAGTATGATCATGTAAATCTAAAAATGTAATTGAAGTACTAAGCATGATTAAGTAAACATGGTCTATAAATATAAAACTTAGTAGAGAATGCATACCTAAAAGATTCTTGTATGCTTGGTCAATGTGATGGAACATATATGAATAAAAGGATGCCCCTCTTATGTCCCCAAGAATAATAGGTGTATGGACTCCTCTACTAGGCTATTGGATACTACAATGATACTCTCAAAAAGTGCACATAAATTTTTCTTTTAGAATCAAGAACAAACATTAATTATTTCTAATAGAATATATAACATAAGTGCAAGAATATATCAAATAAAAACAACACATCTCATCCATACAAGTAAGTATTTCAAACAATACAACATCATAATAAATAATGTGCATAAAAAGAGAATATTTCACACAATCCTTTTGTTGGTACCTAGTTTAATAAATGCAAATTTTTCTTGTGCCCCCTTTATTGTCATGGAAGTATTTACCCATCATTGCTAATTGATTGAAGAGATCTTCAACGGGTTCTACCTTGGTCAAACTTTGTGTTGAGATGGCCCTTTGCTTCACCCATGTCTTCATCATGTGTTGCCATGTCAAAAAAATCCAAAAATTTCTTAAGTGTGGGGTTTTGGTTCAATTTATTGGCTTGGAAATTTTTTTAGAAATTTTGAAGTTTCTCATACCATCATCCTGACATACCTTTTCCTTGAACTCCTACAAATTACGCTAAAATGTCAGAGGTTTGGGCTTTTCCTTGCCGACATACTTTTTTGGAGTTTTTCCTTCCATTTCCCCATCTCCCATTTCCATCGTGGTCCATTTCCCCCCTTCCTTCATATTTTAAAATTTTAGAGTTTCTCATGTTGTCATCTCGACATGCCTTCTCCCTAAACTGCTACAAATTACACTAAAATGTCAGAGGTTCAAACTTTTCATTGTCGACATAATTTTTTGGAGTTTTTCATTCATGGAATGCCTTTCCTTCCATTTCCTCATCTCCCATTTCCATCTTGGTCTATTTCCCCCTTCCTTCAAATTTTAGAATTTCAGAGTTTCTCATATCGTCATCCTGACATGCCTTTTCCTTGAACTCCTACAAATTACAATAAGATGTTGGAGGTTTAGGCTTTTCCTTGACAACATACTTTTTTGGATTTTTCCTTCATTACATGCTTTTCCTTCCATTTCCCCATCTCCCATTTCCATCTTGGTCCATTTCCCCCCTTCCTTCAAATTTCAAAATTTTGGAGTTTCTCATACTATCATCCCGACATGCCTTTTCCATGAACTCCTACAAATTACACTAAAATGTCAAAGGATTGGAATTTTCCTTTCCAACACACTTTTTTGGAGTTTTTACTTCATGGCATTCTTTTCCTTCCATTTCCATCTTGGTCCATTTCCTCGCTTCCTTCAAATTTCATAATTTCAGAGTTTCTCATACTATTATCCTGGCATGCCTTTTCCCTAAAATCTTACAAATTACTGCTAGAGTTGGCTATGATTGGAGCCACCCAAGATCTAGGACTTCATGAAAGCACAAAAGAGATCAAATGAGAGAATAATTCTATTATATCAAATAATGCAAAAGATTGTTACAATTTACATGATATGCCTTGCTTATAAAGACAAGGATGAAATGTAGAATGTTGTAGTCACGTGACAAGTGTCTTAATCCTATGACATGTGACAACTATAGGATAAGATGACAACTATCAACAAATAGACACAACTAGAAACATCTAGTAGACTCACTAAGTCAACTTAACATGTGAATTATGTGTGATGTGTGAATATTATTTAACTAATAAATAGTAAATAATATGAAATATTCACACAAGGGTAAACCAGACAGGTAATAACCCTATTCACATCAACACCCCCCCTTAAGTGCAACTTAGGGAGTAGTTGACTAAAGAAAAGATGTAATGATGGATGGGTCTTGGATATTAGGCCATGTTAGGTACCCATGTACAACAAATCTCAAGTGGAGAAAAGGAGAAAACCTCATGGGACAAAACTCCTCTCCAAAAGTGAGAATGCATGTTGTCAGGTGGAATCAACTGCTGGGAGTGTTGAGCATGGGGTGGTTTTGATAATCATCAAATCTCAGAGACCACAGGAACTACATGAAGCACATAATGCGTCATGTGGTGCCTTATATGGTATTTTGCGGATTCTGAAATGTTGTTGCCAGATTCTAAAATGTTGTTGGTCAACGGTACCACTCGTGGCTTGATTAGTGTTGCTTTGATGAATCAACAGTGTTGGGGGTTTGTTATGGTGGAGATCTCCCATCAATGGTGGGTAGGACCTCAGTTCCATGTGGTGCCTAGTGATGGAGCCCGTGCACTATGGATACCTACCACTGCATAGGTGTCCTTGCAGACTGTACGCTCAAAATCACAACTTGGTGGCCTACGGTGGTTGAGTCAGCTTTGGAACACACACGAACCCTCTCTCCTTGCCATGGGACGAACTGCCATGTCACTCTTACTCTCGTGGAAGTAGCCACTTGAGAGGAGGTGAGACATAGAGGTGGTCTACCTCGTTGGAGAGATGGACATTAGAGAAGAGGGGTCAGCCAGTCTGAGGCTTGTGTTTTTGTGCATTTGTTTGAATGCGGTGTTTTGTGACCATAGTTGTAAAGATAACTATATAACCTGAAGGGTCACTAGTCACCATTCTCCTGTTTGGGTTTCTAATGTTTCAATGTTGTGTGGGTCGATTGTTGTTCTTGTTGATGCTTTGTTCAAGTTGACGTTGTTGTTCAAACTATTGGATGAATGCTTGTTGTACTTGAAGTTCTCTAAGTCTTTCTTGTTGTTGAATGACTAGTTGGTCTTGTTGCTGTCTAGGGTGGATCTCCTCTATCTCGTTGAGGATTTCCTTCACCCACTCACCTCTAAGTCCAGGGCACATTCGTGAGCCTAAACAAGAGAGAGATGGTTTTAATCTAACCTTGACTTGACCGAGGGTTTCAACTTAGGGTTTGTGTGACCTAAGGTTTTACTATATTAAATTTGTTTGACCTTGTGATGAAACCAAGGGTTTTGACTCATGTTGACTAATTTTGACATTATGTTGGGACCAAGGGTTTGTAAACCTTCTACGCTACTAATTTTTTTGTTCTTTTCTATTTTTGTATGCATGCAAGCCTATATGAGTGCAAAACATCTTTTTGTGCTTTTTTATGTTTTTGGAAATCAAGGTGCTTTTTCTTAATCTAGGAATTAACAAATGTATGCAAACTAGTATAAGATTACCTAATGCAATGTAATCTATGTTTTTGGTGTTTTATGAATAAGTGGATCAATCTAATCTAAGAAAGGAAATTGCTTTTAATCTATGAACTTTGGAAAGGGAAACTACTTTATCAATGCAAATCTACTTAGCCTATCAAGGAACAAGCAAACATGTATTTTACTATTCCCAAGAGCAAAGTTTTGATTGTCTAATTACTATGAAATGAAAAAAAGCATGAAGGAACTTGGAGATGTGTGAGCCTCCACTACTCTCATATATCCTTGTATTAGTAACCTCTAATCCTCTTGTAGTAGTGGGCTATTCCTCTTGGCAACAATAAGAAAAGAGAAGCAAAAGAAGCTTTGAAGCTTTGAAATGAGCTCAATGAGAGCTTGATGAGTACTATGGCTTGTGATGTGAGTAGTTTATGGATGCAAATGGGATTTTAGAAAAGCTAAATGAGATAACAAATGAAAGCAAAAGGTTCCTATGTCCTATATGAGCATGAGAATGCTTGATTTGGAGAGCAATAACTTGCAAGAACTATGTGCACAAATGAAATTGCCTCTCTTTGTACTTGAGGGAGGGAGTTATTTATAGGTTAGAAAAGGGATGAGAGGTGAAGAAGAAGAAGAAGGGTTAACTCAATTTGATTGGAGAGTTAACTTAGAAGACACAAGAGTGATTTGGGTTAAAATTGGAGTGATCTACCCAGTAAAAGCTTATCACTCAAGAAGAAGTGAAAAAAGAGGAGTACATGAGAATGTATGAATTGACAACTAAAACTAAAAAAGAGCTAAATATGCATGTGTGGGTGCATGAAAATGTTAGCTCTATCTTTGGCACAAAATTTCATGCAAACAGGAAGAAAAACAGGCGAAAATGGAGCTATTTTGAGCAAAAAACTCAAGTGAACTCATGGCTGGAAACATGACAGGGTCGCCCATGGGTCACCCCTTTCACTAGTCAGGGTCACCTAGGGGAGACCCATGGGTGACCCTCAGAGGAGGGCACCTGGGTGAAAGTCCATGGTGGGAGATGGAAGAGGAGATGAAAAGGAGGGGATTTGCCTCAGGAAACAGGTCAATCATATGTGAAAATTCAAATCTCCACTTGCAAAAGTAGGATCTCCTGGGGGAGATCTAGAAATAATAGGGGGAGATTTGGATTGGTTGAGTGAAACTAAAAATCAAAAGTGGGAGATGGCTAGGTAGGACCTCTAGAAGGCCCCTAGGGGTGGGAATGGATGAAAAACATTGGGGAAAGGTGAATACACACCTACAAGACACATAAAAGGCTTAGGGACAAGGTTGTAAAACTAGGAAATGCAAATTGACAAGCGTAAAAAAAGTGTCGAAAGTGAAGAGAGAGAGAAAAATGACAAAGGGGAAACAACACAAGGAGGAAGAAAACACACGTCATGAAGAGAATTGCTGCTGAGAGGATGTTATTTCATGCTTACATGTAGGTGACAAGGATTGTGACTCATCATAGGGGTCCTCGTGGAGGCTATGCATGATTTTGGTGCTTACATATTTGCCCCCTCAGGGATGGTAGTCTAAATGAAAGTCAGGTATCGTTCCCAAACTAGGCCTTACCTGTTGTCAATTTTCCTACAACTGTACCTGCAAAAACTAGTATTAGTCTAGCATCTAAATATGTCAAAACATGAGTAAGGAAAACTAAAATGATGAACATACCATAGATCATTTGAGTTTGACTAGTTGTTTTCCTTTGTCGATGAGACTTGTAGGAATGAATGCATGTAAAATGAACACATGAGAGATGCATAAAAACAACTAATCTAAAAATGCATAAGGTAAACTAAGCTAAGAGAGAGAGAGAGAGAGAGAGCAAATTAGTGAAATTTGAGTGAATTGGTGATGAAATTGATCATGTGAGCAGTCATTGGGTAGATCACGAAGATGGCTGCCTCTTCTTCTGCCACTGAGAATCAGGTATGCAAATAGTGAAAAACCCTTCTCTAAACCCTAGGTTACATTTTGTGAAAAATCTCTCAAAATTATCTATTTTTGGTGATTCTTTTTGTTGCATTGTCTCTATTTTTTTGTTTAGAGTAGTTTTGGTTTTTCGTTTTTCAAAATCGGCTGAGAAACGAGGTTTTTAGAGAATTTTTAGTTTGGGGGATACCCACATAGGGTCACCCCTTTTGTCATTCATGTTGCCCGGGGGAGATCTGGCTAAGCAACAGAGTTGCCCCATGGAGATCTGCCTGTGCAACAGGGTTACCCTGGGGAGATCCTACTGAACATTTGGGTCACCTGGGAGAGATCCAATCTGATGAAAGGGGTGACCCTAACAGATTAATTTTGATTGAAATTTGATGTCTTTTGATGTTCACTTCACTCTATTTCGATCTAATTTGAACACTAAATTCATTTGTTTATTGCAATTTTGAAGGTTTATACGCTTTTTTGTGAAATTTTCTGTAAGTTTTACAATTTTGGGGGGCTTTGTGAGCTGACGAGATCTAATCTAAATTCTTTTTTGATTGGTAGGATATGAGGATCCATTAGAATTCCAACCATGAATAGTTGTGGCTCTTAGATATGTATGCTTTGTTATCTACCAATGATCATGCTATCCTGAGGAGAGCAGGCTTGGCTAGGATCTACCATGTGCCAGTTGTACATCTTGTGGCATGTATTTGTTGTGACATTTTGACTTATTTCGATGCAGACATGAACACATTCAAGTTTTCGCAAGTTTCAGGAGAGTGGACCATCACTCTCTATGATGTGTATCGCATTCTAGGGGTTCTTATGAGAGGACACCCACTTGTTCTACCAACTAGCGAGTCCTTGGAGGACAAGATATCTTGGGCACAAATCCTGGGGGTGAGCTTCCATCAGGATCAGACTGGGGTTTAGTTTACTTTAGTACCACAACTCCGCATTCCTTGCTTGAGGAAGTTCTTAATTGTTTTGATTTCATCAAGGCTATCTGGAGACAAGGCCTCAACTCGTTTGAGATGGTGTTGGGAACTAATTATATAGGGCATTGAGCAAGGTAGAGTTTATGCTTGGGGACCAGACATCCTGGCTATGGTTTATTGATACTTCTATCATATTGCATGGTGGGGGGCTCTTACTTTCATCCACTTCTCTCTGATCATGACTTGGATCTTTGAGCATATCATGTTGTACTAGAAGGAGATTCCTCTTCATGACCGATGATTACTGAGAGCTGTTAGGTGGGCTCATGTGGGCCACTTTGATACTTCTTCACGTGTTGTGGCTACTCTTATAGATGCAAATATGATCTCTGACCCTTACATAGATTTGGGGGGTGCATGGTCTCATGACAGACAAATCAGGGAGCATTGTCTTAGCATATTAGAGCTTTCGAATCACAATGATCTAGTCGAGGCTCATCGTGTCAAGTGCATCTTATAGTTGTTTAGTGAGGACTCCCTAGAGGAGTTTCCCCTATGCCCACTTGATATAGATCTATCCAGGAGACAGGCGAGATTGGGCAAAGAACTATCATTTGGACCCCTTTGACTCTAGGGGTTTTGATTACCAAATCTTCTAGAACCCCGAGAGGTGGACAAAGGGGAGGAAGAGGAGCTCCTTCCCAAGGATTCATTGTGGTGGATGACTCTAATTCTACTGACGAGGACTATGTTCCTGATGGGGATGACTTATCCAACGAGGGACTAGTAGGGGGCGCACAGGAGACAGATTCTGATGAGGATGATATACCTGAGGATTCCTCCATAGTGTTTAGACCTCCTCATTCTGATGAGGTGATGCAACAATTTGATCCTACCTGGCAGTCTAACGAATCACTTGAGTCTACTTTTTCTTTTCTAATTTCACATTGTCCTTTCTTTTCTTTCCTTTATGTCAAGAATCATCACAACTTTTATCTTTGCTTTGCTTTGCAGGTAACGATGAGGAGTGAAGGGACTTAATTTGTGAGGTCAACATTGGTTTGGCCAGTCCCTTAACTAGGTTGACTTGAGAGATTATTTTGGTTGATCCTGGTGTACCCCCTAGGGCTAGATGAAACATTGATGTCTTCACTCCTACCTATCATTGGTGTCAGGAGAGTGCTACTTTGAATGCAAAAAATCTCATCCTTAGGGGTGAGAATCAGGTTCTTCGTGAGATGGCTCACCTTGGGATTCAACAGCGAGAGTAGTCCTATGGGACCTTCACATTCTCAGACTCATAGTAGGGCACCTCGCTCACACAAGTCTCATGGAGAGACAAGTGCTACACACAGACAGAGGAGCAGTAGTCTTGAGGGTTCCATTTGAGGGAACTGCCCTTGAGCTTGTTCTCTGTTTTCCTTTTTGAAATTGTACCCCTTTGCATGGGGAGGCTTACTTTTCTTTAAGAGAATTTTGTCCTAGCTCTTGTACTCTTATGAATGTAAACTTCTGATCTATCAATGAAAGTTTATCTTTTTATGGTTGTTTTTCTATTGTACGAGTACTCATTTTTTGTGCACTTTGGAAGTTTAAGAACTCTTTGATTATGTTTAGACCTTCAACTGTAAGAATGCAAGTATGATAATGATGACATGTTTTTGTAATTTTTCTATGGAATATATATGAAATGCAGGTTATGATATGCATATGCAAGAACATAAGTGATGCTAAAATGAAAATTTTACTTCTATGGAATGCCATGAGTTATGACATTGACTTTATTGTTTTGAAACCATTTTCTGGTTCTTATATGAATGCATTATGGAACAAACAATATGACTACTCTTTAATATGATTCTCAATCTATGGATTGTAGGTTATTCTAGTATAAGAGACCTAATCAAGTCTGTGAGATAGGGATTTAGAACTCAAGTGGGAAGTGGGAGTGGAATGGAGTGCTTCTAAATTTGAGCTTTGCTAAAGGCTAAACACTGATCCTTATCTAGATAAGACAATCTAACAAGATTTCAACTTAGACAAGTAACAAATTTTATTGATGTTTGCTAGACTTAGATCATAGATGGAAAGCAAGATAGACTTAGGGTAAAGGATAAATGGTAAAGAATTAGAGTCCCTAGATAGAAAATGATCCTAAAGACTACTAGACTCTTGGCTTTGCTTAGCTAGTGTATGTGTGTGCTTTGTACCTTTCTCTTTTATTTCCTCTAGTAGAATGTCAACCTTGAAGCTTCGAGCTTAGACTGATCTCCACCCAAGAATACAGACATTCAATAATCTTCTTTCCATCACTCTTTTTTTGTAACTCTCTTTTTTATGCTTTTTCACTTTTTTTTTGTATTTTCTGGAATACCTCACTTGATTTTCTCATTTTTTTGGATTTTTGACTTTTATGAAAATGAATGCTTTTGGAACTTTGGATATGCAATAGTTTGATCTCTCAATTCTCACTTTTCTCAACACTCTTATTTTGACCACTCATTTTTTTATTCACTCGTACTTTAAATTGATTCCTTTAGAGTTTTGATCCTCCTGACATTTTTGGCTAGGAAAGATAAGGGGCTGAGCACCACCAAAAGTTTTCATAATCCAGTTGGACTTCTCTTCTACTAGGGAAGAATTGGGAAGGTCTACTTGCAAGCTTCCTTTTAACACTATAGGTTTGAATAATGACTTTGTTTAGACCTAACATCTTGACTCATTAAGATTGGGATCATTGTAAAGCTAAGAGCTAGGTTTGATTAGAATCACTGGGAATGAAGGGGGAAAATGGTGATTGTGAAAATAGGGAATCTCATGACCTAAAAGGATCACTTATACTTAGGAAACCTTAGACTCCTTACTGAAAAGAAAATAATATAAGACTGAGTCATTCACTATAATGCAAGAAACAAAATTCTTTGTGACATTTTTTTTACTTGGTAAGAGAGATTGTATTATATTATCAAAAAAGAAGTTTGTAGTATGTTGCCTCTCGGGAAAAAACCTTTGTATTGATTCTGCTAACCCATTGGACTAACTGATGCATCCTATAACAATCACCCCAAACTTGTTCAAAATGACCATGCAGGGTCTACAAAATAAGAACCAAATTGCCACGTAGGGCTATCTTTCACAGTTTTCTATACATTACTTAACAGCCTACTGACCCAAACCCCTTCAAACTTTATCAGACTCAACCATAACCCATGTAACTATACTATTGATATTTGAATAGAATATCAAAAAACCATTAGCTATTTTCCATGTCATAATTCACCCTACTCGAAAAGGAAATCCTTGAATTTTACAAACCAAGCAAAGCCCTCCACCACAGTCATCTACATCATTTTCTTTAGGAAATCACAACCCTTACGTACTCTGATCCTATGGATTAGCAGTTCACCTCCCCTTAAGTCCAGAAAAAGGGAAAATATTTCACCACCTCCCCAGGCTTATTGATTTTATTCAGATCACGCGGCCTTGACAGTCCTACACCATATGCTGCTAGCTCCGACACCTCATCCAGCCCTTCAAGCAACTCTACCTTGATCAGGTTGTGCATCAAAGTACTTATCTCCTCCTTAGGCACATTTAAATCTAGTAAGGAAGCAACAAACCATGAGCTGATATCTGAATCCACTCCGTATCTCTCTCCATCCTCAACAAAAGCCCTCCCCAGGATGAGCTTGGTGGCTCCGATCATAAATACATCATTCTACAATAAAATGATCCTTAGATGTTGATCCATGACTTTACCCATGAAAGCCATCTGTATTTACCTTGCTGGTTAAATAGATAGGCATGTCCATTTTGCCACATACCAGGTTCTTTGTCGTTAAATGGAACACCAAATTGGGAGCTTCTGCCATATAAATTCTAATGTTATAAACTTCATCACAGGAAATCCTGACCTACCTATAGTAGTTATTACTTAGTTGTCTCTGGCTTCTTATTTAGTATGAAACGTGTGAAGTCCTCACAACTCTTAGCTACCCCGGTTCCAACTATTCATGCTTAGTCTAGCAGATATTAGAAAATCTGATGGTTGGCGGATTCCTTTCTTACAAATGATTAATGGTAGTCCTGTCAAAGAACCCTTCACTCTTTCAAATAAATTTTTGTCGTGTGAGGCATCTTTCCTATCTTATCAGCCAACTTGGGAAATCCACATTCATACATCTCACCTTCAGCCTTTGCAGGAAAATCATTATAGTTGGTGTTGATATGAGGTTCCACCATACTCCATGATGAGAAGACATCGAGATCTTGAGCCCCGTTGTCACCAAGCAAATTCTGATGTGGCATCCACCTCACCCATCCCCATTGAGTCGATCACTCCACACATGAAATTGTGGAGTGGCGCCCACCCAGCCACCCACTTCTTTTTGACATGTTTTATTTTGTAATTTTTTTAAATTTTTGAAATATTTTGATTTTTTTGTATTTTTGGAATATTTTGATTTTTTTTGTATTTTTATGTTTTCTGATTTTTATGATTTTCAAACATAGTATTTCTTGAGATGAAAGGCATTGATTGTTTTGCCAAATTCCTCTCCCTCCATTGTGCACAAGAGATAGGCATTGTTTCTGACATCTTATTTGACCATATAGGGACCTATCTAGTTGGGTCTGAATTTACGTCCTTCACCAACTCTTTTGTCAATTAGATTGTCAATTCTGAGCACTAAGTCTCCCACTTGAAAAGGTCTCAGGATGACCTTCTTGTTATACTGCTTCTTTACCCTTGCGAGGTAGGAGTCATGTCTTTGAACAACTCTTAATCATTTTTCATCCATCATTTCTAATTCAACCAATCTTACTGCTCGATATTCCTCATTGTCCAATAGGCCTTGTAGAGACACTCTTAAGCTAGGAAATTCCACTTCCAATGGTAACACTACTTCTGACCCAAAGGTGAGGGCATAAAGGGGTGGTTCCAATTAGATTTCATACACTCATTCTATAAGCCCAAAGAGTTGGATATAATTGCAAATGTCAGTCTCTTCTAGAGTCCTTCACAATTTTGACCAATATTGACTTCAATGTCTTATTTGTCACCTATGCTTGTCCATTCCCTTGAGGATAGTAAACCGAAGCAAAGTTATGACTGGTGTGAAATTTCTCACATAATTCTCTTACTTGTGGATTCTTGAATGATGATGTGTTGTCTGTCATTATCACTTGGGGAATTCCAAATCTGCGTGTGATTTGATTCAATATGAATATTACAATTACTATCCCTAAAACTATAGTGAGAGGTATGGCCTCTACCCATTTAGTAAAACACTCTGTTTCCATGATGATAAATAAATGTCCATCCATTGATGGGGGAGATATCTTCCCTACCAGATCCAAGCCCCAAGTAGAGAAGGGCCAAGGAGTGACTATAGGATGTAAATCTCTTTTTGGTGTGTGATGGACATGTGTATAGGTTTGACATTTTGGGCTTCTTTTCACAAACTTGATTGCGTCTCCTTGTAATCATGGCCAAAAATATCCTAGCCGATGTATCTTTCTTGCTGTAGAGTGACCACCAAAATGTCCTCCGCATATTCCACTATGGCATTCTTCCAAGATTTTGTGTGCTTCTTCTTTATCGACACATCGAAGCAACATCCCATCCAAGGCTCTCCGATATAACACATCATCGATAAAAACATATCTTGCAGTGAGGATGCATAAATGTCTTTTCCCTAAGGGAGTCATGTTCTTTGGATACGTTATGTTTGCAAGATAGTTTATAATATCTCTGTACCAATATGAAGTGGCATATTTCTTCATCGAGGAAGTCCTTGTTTATGGGCTCCTCTTGAGGAACTAGATTGTCTGCTAGTTAGTCTACTATCACTTATCCTTCGACTGACTTTTGATTGACGTAAGTTAATTCAAACTTACTTAGCAATGTCACAAATTAGCCAGCCCTTCTTGACAACATTGGTTGGTTTAAGAATGTTCTCAACTATTTAGACCATATCATGACTTTGGTTTCTTGGTTCAACATGTAATGTTGCAATCTCTAGGTTGTGAAAACTATGGCCAAACATTCCTTTTCAGCCTGAGTGTAGTTCTTCTCATATTCTAGTAAGATTTGACTTATGAAATATATGAGTCTTTCCCGTCCACCTTCATCTTCTTGAGCCAACATGCATGCTATAGAAATATCAGTTGCTCTGAAATATAAGATGAAAGGTTTGTCATGTTTGAAACCTAGTGATGATGAGGTCCAAGTAATGGTAATGCAAAAGCTTAGCCAAAAGGCTTTATAATTCACACTGGGTTCACCAAAATTTGTATGCTCACAATCATGACTTGGTAGCCTGGGGCGGTTGAGTCAGCTTTGGCACACACACGGACCCTCTCTCCTTGCCACAAGGTGATCTGCCATGTCACTCTCGCTCTCGTGGAAGTAGCCAGTCGAGGGGAGGTGAGACATGGGGGTGGTTTGGCTCATTGGAGAGCTGGACTTCATAGAGATGGGTCAGCCAGTCCTGGGGCTTGTGTTGTGCATTTGTTTGTGTAATGTCAGAAAATGTTCCCTTGGGGGCTTTTCCCTCACAAGGTTTAGCTCCTGGGTCTTTTAGTTGCATTTAGGACATCTTGCATCATATTTTGACATCCTGATGAAATGATCCCTAAGTTTCATGACAAATGAGACCTAGGGGGATCCCTTGAACCTAACCCTTACCAAAATAGGGGGGAGGACTTGGGCATCCACACCCTAGTCCTACCCTATTTTGGGTCAGTCCCAAATTTTGAGTGTCGGCTTGTGACCGTTATTTGGGTCCTATGCCGACACGATAAGTTTGAATTACGAAATTCTTGGCGGGAGTGTTTGTAGTTGCATATAAAAGCATGTTTAGGCATTCATTTGTAAACTAGATTTTTACTAGCTAGCAATTTAGATTCTCAAGTTTATGTGAAGGTGATTCAAGGCATTCATTGTGTAGCAAGAGCAGATTTGTGTTGTCTATGTGTTTGTATTTGCAGAATTGAGCAATCATCTCCTCATGGCATGAAGAGCTTCTTCCTCCTATGATATCTTCACTACAAGGTGACATCATTTGTGTTTTTGAGCATTTATCATTTAATTTTTGCCTCTGCCTCCAAGGGCACGTGCTCTTTATCTGACAATGGTGTTCAGAAGATCTGAATGTCTCTCTGGGGCTTGACTAAGGCAAGCCTCTAAACACCACAACCCCCTCCCAAAGTTTCTATGATTACAAGTTACAGGTTGAAGATATGGGAAAGGTGGAGTTGCAAGAGGGTACTACAGAGTGTTAGATTTGCAGATCAGAGTTGAAAATAGCACCTTGGACTTAGGCACCCGCTCTTTAGTCCTCTAGATTTTGCAACGGAGAAATCTCTGTGACAGCAGGAACAGGTTGCAGACTAAGTTTCCAGATCTTGACAAAGACCTAGGCATTGGACTTGGGCACCTGCTATTTAGTCTCCGATTGTTCCACTTCAGAACCCCAAAAATAGGTGCATAATTATTTGTCATTTTACATCTTTCTGTAGCAACATTTTCTGATATTCGTCTGTTTGCTTCTGTATTTGCATAATTAGGGTTTTAATGTGTAATTGAGCATAATTAAGTGTAATTGACAATCAAATCATACAAAATCCAAGTTTTCCTACATCTCATAGCGACCTAGGGTATGATAGTACATTGCAACTTGACCCTAAGTCCTTGAATGAAAGGGTGAAAGGAGGATACATACACAAAACTATCAAAAATCAATCATCCAAATTCCACCCTTTATAGTTTGAATGCAGTGTTCTATGACTGTAGTTGTAAAGATAACTATATGACCTAAAGGGTCACTAGTCACCATTCTCCTGTTTGAGTTTCTAATGTTCCAACATTGTGTGGGTTGACTGTTATTCTCATTGATGTTTTGTTCAAGTTGATGTTGTTGTTCAAACTGTTGGATGAATGCTTGTTGTACTTGAAGTTCTCTAAGTCTTTCTTGTTGTTGTTGAATGACTAGTTGGTCTTGTTGTTGTCTAGGGTGGATCTCCTCTATCTCGTCAAGGATTGCCTTCACCTACTCACCTCTAAGTCTAGGGCACATTCGTGAGACTAAACAAGAGAGATGGTTTTAATCTAACCTTGACTTGACCTAGGGTTTTGACTTAGGGTTTGTGTGACCTAAGGTTTTACTTTGTTGACTTTGTTTGACCTTGTGATGAAACCAAGGGTATTGACTCACGTTGACTGATCTTGACCTTGTGTTGGGACCAAGGGTTTGTAAACCTTATACGCTACTAATGTTTTTGTTCTTTTCTATTTTTGTATGCATGCAAACCTATATGAGTGCAAAATCTCTTTTTGCGCTTTTTTATGTTTTTGGAAATCAAGGTGCTTTTTCTTAATCTAGGAATTAGAAAATGTATGTAAACTAGTATGAGATTACCTAATGCAATGTAATCTATGTTTTTGGTGTTTTGTGAATAAGTGGATCAATCTAATCTAAGAAAGGAAATTGCTTTTAATCTATGAACTTTGGAAAGGGAAACTACTTTATCAATGCAAATCTACTTAGCCTATCAAGGAAAAAGAAAACATGTATTTTAGTATTCCCAAGAGCAAAGTTTTGATTATCTAATTACTATGAAATGAAAAAATGCATGAAGGAACCTAGAGATGCGTGAATCTCCACTACCCTTAGATATCCTTGTGTTGGCAACCTCTAATCCTCTTGTAATAGTGGGGTGATCCTCTTGGTGATAATAAGAAAAGAGAAGCAAAAGAAGCTTTGAAGCTTTTAAATGAGCTCAATGAGAGATTGATGAGCACTATGGCTTGTGATGTGAGTAGCGTATGAACATAGATGAGCTTTTAGAAAAGATAAATGAGATATCAAATGAAAGCAAAAGGCTCCTATGTCCTATATGAGCATGAGAATGCTTGATTTGGAGAGCAATAACCTGCAAGAACTATGTGCACAAATGAAATTGCCTCTCTTTGTACTTGAGGGAGGGGGGTATTTATAGGTTAGAAGAAGAGATGAGAGGTGAAGAAGAAGAGTTAACTCAATTTGATTGGAGAGTTAACTTAGAAGACACAAGAGTGATTTGGGCTAAAATTGGAGTGCATGAGAATGCATGAATTGACAACTATAGATGAAAAAGAGATAAATATGCATGTATGGGTGCATGAAATAGTTATCTCTATCTTTGGCATGAAATTCCATGCAATCAAGAAGAAAAATGAGTGAAAATGGAGTTATTTTGAGATAGAAACTCAAGTGAACTCGTGGCTGGAATCACAACAAGGTCACCCCTTTCACTAGTCAGGGTCACCCGGGGCGACCCTCAGAGGAGAGCACTTGGGTGCAATTCCATGGTGGGAGATGGAAGAGGAGATGAAAAGGAGGGGATCTACCTCTAAAGATAGGTCAATCATATGTGAAAATCCAAATCTCCACTTGCAAAATTAGGATCTCCCAGGGGAGATATGGAAATAATAGGGGGAGATTTGGATTGGTTGAGTGAAACTAAAAATCAAAAGTGAGAGATGGCTAGGGAGGACCTCTAGAGGGCCCCTAGGGGTGGGAATGGATTAAAAACATTGGGTAAAGGTGAAAACACACCTACAAGATGCATACAGTGCCTAGGGACAAGGTCGCAAGCATAGGAAACGCAAATCAATAGGTGTCAAAAAATGTCGAAAGTGAAGAGAGAGAGAAAAATGACAAAGGGGAAACAACACAAGGAGGAAGAAAACACACGTCACCAAGAGAATTGCTGCTGAGAGGATTTTATTTCACACTTACATGTACATGACAAGGATTGTGACTCATCATAGGGATCCTCATGGAGGTTGTGCATGATTTTGGTGCTTACATAGATAGGGTACAACCCGCAGACAAAAAATAAAAAAACCAACATTTATTGAATTAAACCTGCATACAATGCTTTTGCCGGAGGGTCAAAGATAGATTCCTGCTTGTGCAAGCATGATGCAAACATGATCTGGAATATTCCTCCTATGTAGGGAATATTCCCTACAATCCATACAACATGGTAGGAGGCAAAAAATTGCCTTTTGGTGTAACTACTCCGATTTTGACAAATTGATAGTTGATCTTGGGGTTTTTGGGCCTATTGAGCTTGATGGCAGGGTTGAATTTGACCCAAAGTGCTCTGAAAGATCAGGTACCTGCTGGATCTAGCATGCACCTCCCAACTTCAAACCCTCATAGATTTGGCCTTCGATGTCTGATCTAGATGAAACAAAAGATGATCTTGACTATCTCGGACCTCCTGAGCACAATGGTGTGCTCAGATTTGCAGCAACACACTCCAAAATGAACTTTCAATACAAGACCACAAAGAGGGAACCCTCGCAAATCTGGTATTTCCATCAAGTCTTTCTGATTCTCCAAGTCATCATTCGATGCAAGAGAAAAGCATACTCAACTATCAAGATGCACCATGATTTGCACTCAAGATCTCTCAAAAATTGACTAACACAAAGTGATTCTTCCTAGAGCTCTAATACCATGTTAGAGTTGGCTATGATTGGAGCCACCCAAGATCTATGACTTCATGAAAGCATAAGAGAGATCAAATGAGAGAATAATTCTATTCTATCGATGAATGCAAAAAATTGTTCAAATATTGTTATAATGTACATGATATGCCTTACTTATAAAGACAAGGATGAAATGTAGGATGTTGTAGTCATGTGACAAGTGTCTTAATCCTATGACATGTGACAACTATAGGATAAGATGACAACTATCAACAACTAGACACAACTAGAAACAACTAGAGACAACTAGAGACATCTAGTAGACTCACTAAGTCAACTTAACATGTGAATTATGTGTGATGTGTGCACATTATTTAACTAATAAATAGTTAAATAATATGAATTATTCACATAAGAGTAAACCAGATAGGTAATAACCCTATTCACACCATCAATTACACAAAAATGTCAAAGGTTTAGACTTTTCCTTGCTAACCTACCCTGTGGAGTTTCAGATTATTTTTTACCTTCTTCCCTCTTTGCCATGCAAAATTTCAAAGCTATATCATTTGCACAAAAGACCCTACCTATCTCCCTACATGACCCAAGATGCAATTAATGGCCTGAAACAGACATCACCAAGCAAATTATTGGCCTCAAATGGACATGACTAAGCAAATGAAGACTCCCATACTCCTTCAGGTACCTATGGATGCTCAAAGACATGGTTTGTGTACATGCATATGGTTGTTGAGGCAAGAGGCATGGTTTCAAGTGCATGACCATGTGAAGATGATGCAGTAGGCATGGGTGATCTGTGAAATTTGTTGACCACTCTTGTAATCCCATCAGAACAAGACTGAATTTAATGCTATATATACATGTTTGTAAGAGGAAGAAGGGTTGGTCATTGAACCAATTCATGATTGTAAGTGCTTCAAGTAGTGTTCTAGGGCATCAAATGATGAATGTCTAGTTTGTAAGGGATGGAAATACATCTTTTAATGCATTGGAAGGGTTTTCAATGACACAATACATGTAATGGTACGTCTCCATGGTAGTTTATAATTATTTAGAAGGATGCTCAAACCTTGTTGTTCATCTTCTCTTGCCACACTTGCTAGTATGAATGTAACAAAGCTTAGATATATGTGTGACAACATTTTAATTCATTGTGAAGCTTTTGTGATGGTCTTCCCTTCTATTTCATGTGGATTATTGTAGTTTTGTAATGGATTATTAAGTATGTTCATTCCATGATGTGTGATATATGCATTGTATGATGATGCACATATGGTTCCATTTCCCTTCTTCCTTACAATCCATGACTTCGTTTCCCAATGGAGAAGGCACCAATCTGATTGGTGATGGGCCAACATATTTCAATTTTATAATATCTCTCTCTTGTTAGTGTAGGAGTGGGTTAGGTTCTACCATCCTTACATGATTTAGTGTTATAAACTATGTTATATCTTATGCAATCTCAAAATTGAATATCGTTAGAGGATTATGCTAGTGTGTTCATCCCTCTTACTAGTGTGTATGCAATGTTAAGTGGATTCATTTGCTGAGGAAAATATTGTGTAGATATAATCTTTGGTGCAAGGTGAAAGTGGATTATCATATTTTTATTAGAGGTCTTATAGGTCTATATGTAGCTAATGCTAACATGAAATTAGTGACAAATATTGGGGACCTACTATTTTAATTGTCATTTCTCTTTAATTGACCCCTCTTGGCCATGCAAAGCCTAAAGTTGAAGGTGAGTTTACCCACTCACATTAATTGGTCAATTCTTATTGTTTGAGCATATGTCATGCCTATTACTTTTGACGACATATCCCTGCCTTAGGTTTTGGCACAAGTCTTTAGAATTTGTGGAGCTGCATGTTTTTGCGCCAACAACTTCTATGTTCTTTTGTTCATCTAAAAAGTTAGATATATCATTTACTTTGCAACTAAGATCCATGTCTCAACTAGACACTATCCTAATGCACACTTGATTATGAACACATAACCATTTAATAATCACACAAGATTAACCAATAATGGTTATATTGCATTCCCTCTTGTGATGTCAAAAAATCTAATTCATGTTAAGATAATAAAACATAATTCTTACTACATTTAATACCCAGCTCCATGGAAATTCTTCTTCCATAGGCCTACCTACATATTTGTATCCCCAGAATCAAGATCACATGTAATTCTTCACTTCAAGTTTAGTTTAATTACTAGATTTTGATGATTAGTTGATTAACTCGTAAGAGACATTCATTTATTGTGTTTTCTTAATTTGGTTGACCACTGACCTCACCTAAAATAGGTTCAAAAACACTAAAATACTATTTATAGACCAAATTTAGCATGAATTATGCTCCAATAGAAAGATAGAACACCATTTTTCCATTCATCCTAGGTATTTACATGTTTGATTATAAAGGTGGAAGTGCCCACCATTTTAGGTAGACATATTTAGAAAAATAGAAAACTCAAAAAAGCAAACTTCTAGGGATTCAAAAACCTTTGTTTGGATCAAATGTGGTGGGGCACAAAACTAACCTACAAGATTGAACTTCTAAGGCACGAAAATGGCCATGGCCACATATTTGACCCAAGGACACAACCTTCACCTTTATTGAATATTTTTTGGAAATGAATGATTAATGTATACACCTAAAATTGACACAACTCTGTCTAAATAAATATTCTTAATATTTATTTTATCTAAATTCTTCTATGAATAAATAAATAAATCAATTTATTTATTTGGTTCATATTCCTCCCATTAATTGAATAAATTACCTTTTTTTAATTAATTTCATTGAAATCAACTTTATTCTTCCAAACAATTAAATAATTTTAATTATTTAATTAAATCAAATCATTCCTCCAAATTTAAATAAATCAATCAAATTTATTTAAATTATCTCAATCTCTAAAAATAAAATATAATCAAATATTTTATTTATTCTTCTAAAGCATGCACAACAATTAAATAAATTTATTTATTTAATTTGCTTTCTTATCTTCAAATTCCTCAAAAATCTTCCAAATCTTCTAAAAATAAATCTTCTTCTTCATGCAGAGAAAATCAAATAATTTATTATTTAATTTCTCTCAAATCATTTAAAAAGCAAATCACAAGTTGAGTTAATTGATTCAATCAATCTTGTTTTTATCAATAACTCTTAAATTAGAAAAAATCTTTCTAATTTATGAAATCAAATCATATCTTTATAAAAGAAAGGAGTTAACTCAAACAAAACAACTTTTTGTGTGACACTTGTCTTCTTTCTATTCACACACATCCTCTCAAGGTTTCTCAACCATTGATCTTCTTGTTCTTTCTATACCGTTGATCTTCTCTCTTGTGAGTTTATAAATTGAACCAAATTCCTCCATTTCTATCATCCAAGCTTTTAGTACCCTTACTCTGCAGGAATTACAGCGCGCCTTTGGCACCAAACCATTCCATTGCTTGCGATCACCCTTTTATCATTGCAATTGTTGTAAAGCTCCTCTTCATAGCAAGAAATATTATAGCCATTCCCACTTGACATCTTGGAAAATAGCAAGGAAGTGCACTTTCTAAGGGCCATATTCATACACAAGATCATTTGAGATAGGTGATCAATGGAAGCCATGAAGTAAAGAGGTTTGCAAGGTTTGAGTTCTTTGTTTGTTTAAATCTTCTTTGTTTCTTATTTCATTGAGTTTATTGGATTACTTTGATACTATTGATAATCATTCCAATTGTTTGATAACATTTCTGGCGCCCACCATGGGGCCTTGCCCTAATTTAACCCAAAAACTAAGTTTTTGTGCATTAGGTTCCGTACACAGGAGGATTTTATGCATCTGTTCATTTCTAACACGCATTTGAGCTCTGTTTCAATGCATCTATCCAATCTGTGCATTTGTTCCATCCTGCAGCGCATCTGTTCCATCCTATAGCGCATATGTTCCATCCTATAGCGCATCTATTCCATCCTGTTGTGCATCTGTTTTCTATTGAATTTTTAGAAGTTTGTTTATGCGCATTTGTTCATTCTTTCTGTGCATCTGTTTCTGTGCATTTGTTCATTCTTTCTGCGCATTTGTTCATTCTTTCTGCGCATCTGTTCATTCTTTTTGTGCATTTGTTCATTCTTTTTGTGCATTTGTTCATTCTTTCAATGGATCTTTTTCTATGCATTTGTGCTCTATTTCTGCACATATATTCTCTGTAACTGTGCATTTGTTCTGACAGGGTTCTTGAGATATTTCTTGTGATTTTTCTAATGCTAACTTTTCTCGCAGGAATATTCTTAGATCTGCTCATAGGTTAGGGGCTGGTTTAGTCATATAGTTGCATTTGTTAACTTATCTTTAGATTTAATTAGCAAGGAAAGTAAATGGACGTTCATGCAAATCTCATTTAGCTCTAACTAGGAGCATTGTAATTTGATCTTGTTGCATCAACAACTCAAACATAGTCCCTACTAGAAAGATATAAAATTGAACCATTGCTATCTTGTTTCTTTCAAAGTTAACAAATCGTGTGTGTGCCCAAGTAGCTTAACTCATTTAATCTTTTTCATTTTAATTAGGGGAAAAGAACCATTGTCTTTCGTGTTTTCAGAATGATAGTAGGCCTATGCTCTCCCCTTTCTTGGGTGATCAGAATGCCAAACCTATCATTTTGCATGTATAACCTTTAGAGAGGCCTGCCCTTGGATATCCTTCCGTCCAAGTGGGAATGACCTTAAGTAGTAACAAGCTAAAGCCAAGATCTACCTAGCCACTATAAATAAATTGTGTTTGGAGCGAAAGCTTCAAACAACGAATGTTGTTAAGTTATACCGATAGCCAACCTCCCCCAAAACCCTCCAAGGTGTAACCCTTGAAGGCTAGGAGACTCCATAATGGAGAGTAGCACTGCTGCATGTATAACCACTCAAACGGTTGCACTTACTAATTATCCATTGTTCTAGAAGCCAAAATCCCCTATAAACCAGAGCTGGAAAGGGCAATTATCACCTTCCAAAGATGCCTCACATAACAGTGAGAATTTGGTTTATATTGCCCCTACCAGCCTAGGATTTGTACTTGTTTTTAGTCAAAAGAGTCCAAAAATCTAAAAAAAGATCAAAAACCATGAAAATATTCTTTGTGTTTGATGTGTCTTCTTGCCATAATTGAGAAATTAGATCAAAAAGACCAACTTTCAGCCAAGAAACCAAAAACATCAAAAAACGTGCCAAAAACATTACAAAATAAGTCAAAAACACAAAGTTGCACATTTGTCCTGTAGAGTTGCGCATATACTTAGACTTTTTGTGCATTTATTGTCTGTTCTTGTGCTTCTATCCTTCACCAGAGCTACGCATATATTCCAACTTGCTGCTCATTTACCTTCTATAACTGCGCATTTATTGTTGCACATCCACAACAGTGAGCATTTCTAGGCTTTTTGAGAGAAAACTTTCAACCTTTCTGGGTACCCATTTTGGTCTTGTGTTAGTTTCTAAGGATATGACAAACCAATTAGAAGCACTTTCTCAAGAACTCCAAGCCATACAACAGCAACTGGCAATCTTACAAACTGAATCTTCCAAAAAGCAATATTCACTAGAGGGCATATCTCATTATCCATTTGATAAAAGCTTGGCTAAGGTACCTTTCTCTCCTAATTTTGATGTGCCTGAGTTTGACAAATATAGGGAAGAAGATGATCCAAGTGAATCAAATCCCTCCCAACATGAGCATGCCAGTACTAGCTACGCCTCTCACCAAAATCGTTCATTCTTTGCCCGTCTTAATGATACTCTTGACAAGGGAAGTCCCACCTCAAATTGGAAATCATATACCAATCCATCTACTAGTCCTCCTTCACCATCTCCTAGAACACATATCCCAAAGCATACCAGTTCTACACCAACACCACTATCAAGTTCCCCAAGCTCTAATCCGTCAACCAAGGAGTCCTTCAATGATTTCATGGAAAGACTCTTTGCAAAATCTAAAAGCAAAAGAAAATCCATGGAGAACTCCAAATCCACTCATCCATTACCTCATTCATATACCCATACACCTACAAATGATGTGATCCAAGGGCTATTAGCAGGGAGTCAACCATGTCCCCAAATTCCTACCCTTGAACTTACAAAATATTCTTCCAATGCCATGTCAAATCCTACAACCTCGTCATGTAATCCACAACCCCTTAAGTTTATTGAAGAACCTCCTATCATGAACCAAAGGCAAGGTCCATCATACCTTCATGTTGTTGACCAAGAGCTTATCCAAGAGTCTTCTACCTCCACTTCAATTCAAGAAAATCAAGAGTTATGTCAAGAGTACACTTTAGAGAATGTGGAAACATCCACTCTTTATCTAAATCAAGATCAAAGCACCTCCATCCAACCCATCCATAACCTATATCTTTTCCAGGATCAAGATATTCCCTATGAAGAAGATATCCATGAACAACCTGATCCCATACCCATACATGAAGAAGAAATCCAAATCCAACCCATCCATAACCTATATCTGTTCTATGATCAAGATATTATTGTTGATGAAGAACCTATATATGAGCACGTTGATCCCATCACACTTAATCCTATCTATGATCAAGATCCCATCTACGATTAAGAGCCTATCTAAGATCAAGTGAACCATGATGATCCTCTTAGCCAACTTCATGCATACCATGGTCATGAGCCTATCGGCCCATCTATCCATAACCCCATAACCATACATGAGCAAGAAACCTCCATTACTCCTATCCATCTTCCCCCTAGTCATATACATGATCCAACAATGCCCACTTTCCTTGATGAGACACTTGCCTCCCAAGTGCACATAGATGATCAAACCAATAACTTGGATCTTAGTAAGCATAATGATAATCAAGCTCCTAATGATCCTCCACCATCCATTATCAACCATGTTGCAAATCCGTTATCCTATCTCCTTGGTCTCACTACCTTCATGCATGAATGTTCTTCCTTAGGAGAACAACCATTATCTACCACTCCACTTTCTCCATCAAATAAGGAGATCGTTGCTAGTGTCCAAAGCACACATAATCTCACTATCCACCACATACTCCAAAATATGAACTATTAAGGTAAAGGCTTAGGCCTTCATTGACAAGGTACTTTGGAGCCTATCCATGTCAAAATTCCACCACCCTCTTGTGGCCTTGGTTATATCTCTCAAGAAAAGAAATCTCAAGATGTTGGTACTTCCTCCATGCCTTCTAAATCCACCACTTCCCATCGCAAACCCTATCATATCCCCAAAACATATGTCGCCATTCCACCTTCCTTATCATATATATCCCAAAAGCATGTGACCATACACCTTCCACCATCCAATCTACCTCCACTACTTCCAACTCCTAACATCCCTCCATGCATTTTACCACTGCTTCTTCCAACACGTTATCCATCCATCCATAAATCCTCTAAATATCCTAATCATGGCCAACAAATGCACATGTTGTCTAAACAAAGAGGTTCCACCAACTCCACTTCCACCATCTCAAGGGAATTCAATAGCAAAAATTTGGATGCCTCTACCTATAAAGTCAAAAATCCTAAAGGTCCTCATGCCTGTGGATACAAAAGCCAAGAATCAAAGAAACATCCATCTCAAGAGATGCATACGCCCACACACCTCAAAACAAAACTGAAAAAGATGTGGGTCCCCAAGCAACAGGTAATTACCCTAGAAGCGCACAAAAGCTGCATATACCCAAGTCCATACCTCTGCAGGTGAAGTCTACAAGAAAAATGGTTTGGGTACCTAAGCAAAAAGCCATCAAGTTAAATGAGGCATCCACCTCTCAAAAATCCCATTCCATCCAAAAGTCTCAAATCCTTCCATCCCACATGACAAGAAAAAATTAGAAGTATACTAAGTCTATGTGGGTCCCTAAATGCCTACATCATTCATCTACCAAGAAAAACTCTCCATTACTTCCTACACCACCTTCCCATCATAAGCTTCAATGTTTATCATGGTATGTGCAACCGTTGGTCATGATTCCCTTCCATCCCGCGACACTTCCACATACCTCCATCTCCCCTTCCTTCCACTATTATCCTACATATCTTCCCCATCCTATTCCCATGGTCCATGCTTTTGCATAAGCCTTCCCTCCATCTATGCATAATTCTTACCTAATCTACACCATAATACACTATCACACCTTCCATAATCTGCTATCTACCTACTCCGTCTTCCTTTCATGCGATCCTTACCAACATCTATGAGCATAACGACATTTGACATGATCCGTGCGACGACATGCATTTCTAGCAGGACACTATCACCTTCATGGAGCCAGATGCTTGAGTTCCTCTTGTCCATATTCCACCTTCTCCCATCCAAATATTCAAAAAAAAAAAGAGAAAAAATCAAAAAGAGTAAAGATAAATCCCTTTGTCCAATGGTGAAAATCTGGCAAACAGACACCTTGGATAAGTACCATGATGAAAACTTGGCAAACAGGCGTCATGTGTAAGTTGATCTCCTACGTCACCTACACTTGGGGGCACCTTGTCTCATCGGCATATCTACTTTTCTCCCATCATTTCCTTCCATTCCATTTCCTATCCTATCCTTCTATCCATTACATACCTATCATGTCGAACCCATCCATCCTAATCTTCCCTTCCTCTCTTTTTTTTTATCTTGATAAAGATTGGGGGCACAATGTTGACAAATGTTTTGGATGTCTCTTGACATACCTTATCCCTTTCATTTATCTTTGGTTTTTATTTAATTTTTAGTTTTTAGTTTCTTTCTATTTATCATCTTATTTTATTATTTTTGGCTCTTTGATGTTCTTATTTTTAACTTTCTTAGTCCCTCCTTACTTATCCCCATTTAACAACTCCTCTAGTTTCTTCTTACTATCCGTGCCAACCTCCTCTCTCTCTCTTTTTAAGAAACATCTCTGCAATCCATTTCATTCACATTCTTTCCTTTCCTCCTGATGATGGATCAGGGAGTGTGATCCGAAATGTTGAGACAAAAAAGCAAACACAGTTTTCTTCCAGAAGCATTGAAAATTCTATCATTATGGACTGTGGAAATATCATGACTACAATACCTTATCCCTCCAAACCATGCAAATTCTTCATTATCCTCTCATCCTCCTATCGTCATAAGCATTGTCATGAAAAATCCTAAGTATCCTACCTACAATGGGGCATGTTATTCCTATGCGACTTAGTCCTTGGTGATCACATCCTTGCCCTTTTTCCACGTGCGTTCCTTCTATCTACTATTGCCCATCCTCATACCTACCCATCCATTATCCACTATCACCCATTCATTACCTATCCATGGTGTTCCCTTGTCATCAGTAACTAGCATTAAGGCTATCCAAAATTGTTATCCAATATCATCCAAATAGTATAGATCCAATTGGATAGCGTGTTGTGGGCTATCCATACCAATCGAGTCAAGTTAATCTTGTCAAATTATCCAATTGCACTCAGTGGTCTTGATCCTAATCTTGCTATAAACTAACTCAATCAATCATAATTATCAGTGGGATATATCTTTCCCGCGCCTATCGTGTTGATCTAGGGATATATTGTTTCCTGTAATGAAAAACATTGTCATCAATCATTATCGATTAATCATTGGTTTATAGTTGGATAGGGGCAATACCTTGTTTGTTCTTGCATCATTTGTGCATACTTGCTTACTTGCTTGTGTGTGTTATCATTTTATCTTGCATTGCGTATCATTTAGCTCTTTCTTCATCTCGTTTTCTCAAGCTGTAATCTATTTTTCTTCAACCTAACTGGTCTTCCACCTTCTTCATCGTGAGATTGTTCGTCTCACGTCCTCTTGCCTTTTCTTCCCATCTAATCTCTCGAGGGGGACATCTTAGCATCGTAAACCTATACCAGGGGAAAACTGAGACATGTGTCATTATCAAAAAATCTATTCTTTGAAACAACGTGATAAAACACATTGCATCAAAGAGGGGCAAAATGTATACACCTAAAATTGACATGACTCTGTCTAAATAAATATTCTTAATATTTATTTAATCTAAATTCTTCTATCAATAAATAAATAAATCAATTTATTTATTTGGTTCATATTCCTCCCATTAATTGAAGAAATTACCTTTATTTAATTAATTTCATCGAAATCAATTTTATTCTTCCAAACAATTAAATAATTTTAATTATTTAATTAAATCAAATCATTCCTCCAAATTTAAATAAAGCAATCAAATTTATTTAAATTATCTCAATCTCTAAAAATAAAATATAATCAAATATTTTATTTATTCTTCCAAAGCTTGCACAATAATTAAATAAATTTATTTATTTAATTTGCTTTCTTATCTTCAAATTCCCCAAAAATCTTCCAAATCTTCTAAAAATAAATCTTCTTCTTCATGCACACAAAATTAAATAATTTATTATTTAATTTCTCTCAAATCATGCAAAAAGAAAATCACAAGTTGAGTTAATTGATTCAATCAATCTTGTTTTTATCAGTAACTCTTAAATTAGAAAAAAATTCATATCCTTATAAAGAAAACAGTTAACTCAAACAAAATAGCTTTTTGTGTGACACTTGTCTTCTTTCTATTCGTGCACATCCTCTCAAGGTTTCTCAACCATTGATCTTCTTGTTCTTTCTATACCATTGATGTTCTCTCTCGTGAGTCTATAAATTGAACCAAATTCCTCCATTTCTATCATCCAAGCTTTTAGTACCCTTACTCTGCAGGAATTATAGCCGCATTTGGCAACAAACCATTCCATTGCTTGCGATCACCCTTTTATCATTGTAATTGTTGTGAAGCTCCTCTTCATAGCAAGAAATATCATAGCCATTCCCACTTGACATCTTGGAAAATAGCAAGGAAGTTCACCTTCTGAGGGTCATATTCATACACAAGATCATTTGAGATAGGCGATCAATGGAAGCCATGAAGTAAAGAGGTTTGCAAGGTTTGAGTTCTTTGTTTGTTTAAATCTTCTTTGTTTCATATTTCATTGAGTTTATTGGGTTACTTTGATACTATTGATAATCATTCCAATTTTTTGATAACAATTAACTCACTATGCCTTGACTTCTTCTTGAGTGGGGCCTATCCACCTAAAGTTTGAACTATGTTTTCAAGAAAATGGAAATAAAATTGTTACAATTTATAAAATTGCATTCATGTCTAAATTATTCACCAATATGTGATGAAATCTCACAAGAGTTTTCTACCATGTCTAACAACATTTGACATCCTTAAATTGCTTCACAACACATTTTCTAGACCTCTAATTGACTCAAATTCTAAAACTAGGTTTTTACATAAATTATGGGAATTTTATTTCAAATTATTTAATTTTAAGTACTTGATGTTAGGGTTAGCCGGTAGAAGATATCAATTAAATGCAAATAAAGATTAAACAGAGAAATAGAAATACACAGAAATAATAATAGCGAGAGACAAGTTTTAATGTGGTTCACCCAAACTCGGGCTACATCCACCAAACAGAGAGTCCAATATTATTATCCAGTAAATCAAACCGATTACAATCAGCAATCCCTGCAACTCAATATCGCTGCAAAATGCTACAATACAATGTCAAAACCCTAACCCTTAGCCGCTTTTTATCAAGCTTTTGTCGGTTACAAAATAGGGTTTTCTTATGTCGGTCAATGAAAAAATTAACTCCCGGTGCATTATAAAATAATAAAAAACCGTGTGAGGTTTCGGGGGCACTGCCCCTCGACCTCGCCCTGTATCGCGACAGGGAACGCGCTAGGGGCGCTGCCCCCAAACCCCCGCAAGGGGCGCTGCCCCTTGACCCCGTAGGAATTTGGGGGGAAACCGCGCCGATAAAAGTGGGGTAAATATAACCTCCGAGTCTGATTAGGCTCCATATAACAACACTTGATTATTCTATTGACATGGTAAAACAATCCTCTATCAATTTTGACTTGGGTCCTATGAACACAAAATTTAAAATTTTAAAAGAGGGAAATTGATGCAAGCAATGAATCCTATTTTGAAACTTGATGCTCACCTCAAATAGAGCTAATGGAGATTCAAAACAACAAATATTCAACCATGCATTTACCAAATATGAACTCTATTATTGCAAGTCTATTTACTCAATTGGATGTGATAGTATGTGGTTTCTCAACATTGTTGTAGCATGTAGGTGCACAAAGGATTTTTCATGTTCATTAGATAAGGGAGATGTTTGATTTATAGAGTTGGGATGGTAGGAATGGAGGGCTAGGATTTTTTATCCAATGGAGGGATAGGATTGAATGAGAAGAATTTTTAATTTAAAATTGAGAGGGAAGTGGAAATAAATTTTGGTGGTTAGTGAATGGAGTAAGATTGCATTGATTAAGTGGATAGTCAAGATTCAAAGTTAGTTTGAGTTTGGATAGATGGTAGTTGGGGATGAATAGATAGGACTTGGTTGATTGATTTGATGGCTAGGATTGAAGATCAATTTGACTTAGGATGGATGATGTGGATTAAATTTGTCATTGTTATCACTTGAAATTGCACTCTATTGTTGAACCTTTGATAGTTCCAATAATTTCAGGGTAACATGGGAATGATCTCAAGGTGTGGGACCTTGCAAATGAGATCAGACCTCTAGAGAAGGTTGGTCCCTCTTTCTGGACTTAAGGTCTAGATAATAACAATTAAATCTAATGCTAATGCTCATAGGGAAAAGGGGAAGGAGAAACTGAAATTAAAAGGGGGGTGATGCACCAAGATTTAGTATGTTTAGCTGGAGTTGACATAACACAATGACGATTTCAAAGGCTAAATAAACCAACACATATTCATTCTCTAATAGAGGTCAAAATAGAATACTAAAAGTTATAAAGGGACCGCTTTATCCACAAGATAAGTGAAAAGCATTCAAGTAGACACAGTGAAAGAGAAATGAGTGAGGTAGAATCAATTGCTTATATTAATAAAAAAGGCTAAATAACCATTACAAATATAGAAAAGATAAATACAGATCGGGAAGACACAAAATGATAATTTTCCCCTCATAGTTGAACTAGAAATGAAGATAAAGAGGCCCATAAGAGGACATAGTGGATCAGATTCATTTAGTTCTAAGAAATATCATGAGGTCAAGATCAAGCATCAAGCGCTTCAATCTAAATAATGACCCAGCAGCCAACCAACTTAAAATACATCTTTTACATATGCATATATAGTTTTTACAAATTACTGTGTAGACTTGGGTGTTGAAAATTAGTCAACAAGTTATGCCTAGTCACCCATGTTGCATTAAAATCTGGCCCAAAGGCCCTGTCAAAAACTACAAATTGGAAGAATGTCCATGCTTGGCATGTTAAAAAATTCATAGCCTGGATGCTACCCATATCTTGCACATTGATTTTTCCCTTCAAAGGACTCGTAGAAGCATGGGTTGCAGGGATATTTCATCCTCCTCATTCATTTTTGGTACTTGTACATTAAAAGATTACACTGTTTCAGCTACCTGGATGACCCTGGTCTACAGCAATATCATCCTTCAGCAGAGGTACATTTTAGGGCACTCAAAAAATTCATGCCTTTTTAGATTTTACAACACTTAAAAATATTTTAAACTTACTTTAAAATATCTTAAAGCAATAAATTATATTACATGCTTTAATATTACATTGATATTTACTTTTTTGGCCTTTATTTTGTCTTATCGGCAAAATCTCCTCTTTGCAAACTTGGCTTGTTCCTCCCTTTGTCAGAAAAATTTTCATTTCGCTAACCACTTCCTTGGCCAACTTTCTTTCTTTCTTTTCTTTATCTTCTTCGTCGACGATTTTCTACTTTTGCGAACTTGGCCAAACTTCACCTTTGGGCTCCTCCTTCTTTATTGGTGAAAACTCCTTGCCATGAACCAACCATGCCTTTGCCTTTCACCTATGACCTTGTCTTTTCCTTTCCTTCACCTTTATCTTTGCTTTTGTTCCTTTGTTGACAAAGTCGCCCTGTCAGTGAATTGACCAACCGGTGAACTACTTGGTCGGTGAACCTTTTAGTTCATGAACTAATAAGTTTGCTGATAAGCACACTCAAACTTTTCTCCTTTTGCCTTCAACTTAGCCGCTTCCTTTTCTTCCTTAGTCAGCGAATTCACCGATTGGCAAACCTAAGGTTCATAGAAACAATATTTTGCCAATTTAAGGCAAAACTTCTCTCCTAAGTTTTTTTTTCTCGCCTCGCTCCTTTTCTTCCTCTGAATTGGCCTGTCGAGAAATCTTCCCATCGATGAACCTGCTTGTCAATGAACCGAGAGGTTAGTGAACCTCAAACTTTGCCGACAGAAGAGAAAACAAGGCAAATGACTTAGAATTATTTTGGGATTTTTAAGGGATACTTCCTCCATTTAGGCTTTCTCAAATTGGATATATTTGATGGAAGAAGAGTGGGATTTTCAGGGGTTCTTAGACTATTTTGGCTTGGCCAAAAAATAGGATAACAATTATTAAATGGATGGTAGTTGGAAATGGAGGGTTAGGATTAAATTAGTTAAGTCAATGTTTAAGATGAAAAGTTAATTTGCATTTGGATAGATGATGTGGATTTGATGGAGGAGAATAAATATTTTTTTATTTTTTAAATGATGAAGAGGATATATGAAATTGGCTTAGTTAATTAAATAAAATTATTTATTTAATTAACTAATGTTAGGATGAACTAATTAAATTAAAAAAATAAAATTTATTTAATTAGATGGTGATGGTGTAATGACCTAATTAATTAAAAAAATATATAATTTATTGGTGTGGGAAGTGATGGGTATGAGTTAAAACATAGGAACATATTTTAGGTGTCTACAGGTCCCATTTCAGATTTGGTGAAATATAATAATGTAGCTTTAATTTCACTATCTAGGGTTTAGAATTTACATGTTTTAAGTCTTATCGATCTAGGGTTTGATGTATAAACTTACTTTCATAGTTGAATGGTTGACAACACCTCATTTTTGGATTCCGAACCCTCATATCTATGTTTTCCACTAATATCTCAAGATTTCTTTTGATTCTAGATTTTTAATTTACTAAATTCCAATTTAGTCAAGATATCAATGCTACACAAATTCAATTCCTAATTATTACAACACTTATGAATTCAAATTAAAATTCATGAGTAAAGACCCTACCTCTTATTCTTTCTAAAAATTAAAAATTACCCATTGATAAAACCCTTGAAACCCTTTTCCTTTGTTTCAAGTTCAAATTTTGTTGATGTCAAAAATTATATTGACTCAATCAATCAATGCTTTCACTTATCACGAAGATTAAAATAGAATCTGACTAGTTTAATTGTAAGGGCCATTAACTATATAACTAATTTAGAATTAGGAAGGAAAGTTTAATTGCTAAGCAAAACTAATATGTATGTGAGTGTGTTTCAACCTAGCTAATTTTTGGAATTTAGTTCTAGAAAATAAGTTATTAACCTACATTGTGATCAAAATGTATTTAAGAACCATGAAAAGACTACCTTACTTACACGCTTAAAGAATGGTTTAATTTTTTTTCTATAGAAATTTATAAATCAATTTAAATGAGTGCAAGTGTTAAGAAACTACACTCAAAATATATATTTAAATAAATATATACTTAATCTAAGTTATATATTTATTTTACAAGATATGATATTAAATTATCATAGTAATTCAAGCAAATCAATGATAAACAACACTAAAATATCTTCAACACTTATCAAGAATTGTTGTAATTGTTGAATACATATATGTTGGTGTAATTAATTATTACACCTTTTATTTTAAGTTTACCTAGGTAATTAGTTTTATTTACTTAGGTAGATTTAGTAATAATGAGCTCTTCACATCAAGTTAAGTTCACTTGATCTTCAAGTTGAGTTCACTTGACTTAACTACTCTTCATGTTGAGTCTACCACTTGTTCACTTGTGGCTAACTCAATTCCTTTGGGAAACTTATCTTTCCAACTTATTCTCCCAAAGTCTATATATTGTAGCTCTTTCCTTTCATCTAAATTAACCTTGAATACAAATAATAGAATGATGTTATTCTTATTTTATTTTATTTGAATTAATGTCATCTTATTGTTTATTTTTGGCTAAATTTGTTGTTTATGAAAAAAATTAACATGACATCAAGTAGGGCAATTTAGGTGATTTAATTCAATCTAGGATATTGTCTTAGCTTTCTTCCACCTAGGATTCATAGTCTTGCAAATTGAGTGTTTTTCATATCACTCATTGTAGGAGTCCTTTAATGACAACTTTAAGAAACCCCCCTAAAAAGATACATAAAATCTTAGCAAATCTTTAGCCCAAGACATTAATTTTTGTGGCGAATGTATGTCTATTTTGGGAAAAAAATCCATGGTGAATTTGTTCATATTTGCTAACAATGTTGGTTTTTATTGGCAAGTTATAGATGTATTCAACAAAATAAAATAAGTTAGTTGGTGAATTATTGATTGAATTCAATAGGATAAAATCAATTATCGAGTGAATTTTGCAATGGTTTTTAAAAATTCATAATGTTGTTGGTGAAAATATTTTGATGCTAAATGATAAGGATTAAATCATTTGGTAAATTTTTAGTTTTATAGAAATTGAATTGTTTGACAAATTCTACATTGTTTGATGAATGTTGATTAATTACTTAAGTTGTATTTCACAAGGAAATTCTAACACACCCACATTTGGGGATAAAAGTTCTAGAATAAGCATTACCATTAATATTACAATACATATACCATATGTCATGCATGAAAAAAAATTATTGGATTGAGAACTAAATAATAATTCTAATAGAAATATAGATATTTTTTACAAATATTTTATGACTGATGTTCTGACACACCCAAATTTTGACTTGAAGTTTCTAAAATAGGCCTATTTAAGAGACAAGTGTCAATAATTGAATGACACTTGACTTGTTATGACACGTCATTAATATATTATTACACTGAAAGGTGTTCTACATGGTAGCAAGGCACAAAGCATCATGCTGTGACCATGTAAATAAAAACTATAACACAACCAACATATATTTAAAAAAACTAAAACAATAAAATAACTCTTAAGTAAACAAAACAAAATAAAATAATTCTTGATTAAACAAAATAATTGGAGATCTTAATATAAAATATCGCTCCCAAATTTTGGCAATAATGCTAAAACCCTTAGCCGCTCCCCCTGTTCTTCCATGTAGGAAATCCCCTTTGGAAATCATGCTGAAAATCCCTTTTGCAATGGTGGTTGTGACATTAGGGACACATTAGAGGTTTTGGCGCAACACCCATGGCATTATTTGAAGCCCTACTCTTTCAAAATTGTTCTTATAGGCTCTTGATCTAAGCTTGGCATGACCATGAATGGCAAGAATGCCAGATTGGAGGTAATGGGGTTAGACGCATCACATAGGGTTAAAGCTAACAGTTCACCCAAAATACCTAAACCAAACCATACAACTGCACAGCGTAGAACACAAACATTGATTCCTAGTGAACATTATCCCATGGTTGATCTTGGTGAGGTCGCAACAGAGGAGGAGGATCTCTATAAAAAAGCATTCTCTAATCTACTACTTCCACAATTTCTAGCCAAGCCTGGCAGAGTTGAACGAATGGATATTAAAGCATTGGAAACCCTTACTGGATGAAGAACTTTGCATTGGCCCTTGCACCGAGGGTTTCTTTTATGCTACCTTTGAACTCCATAAGGATAGAGCAACATTACTACAAAAAGGACATTGGATCTAGAATAAGTCATTCTTGGGAATGAAGCCTTAGTATCCAGACTTCAACCCCTTTACCAAAACCTTCTTTGTCACCCTAGTTTGGGTGTAACTTCCAAATCTTCCACTACATTTTTGGGGATCTTCATGTTTACACTCCATCAGAAACTCCATCAACAAATCCATCTCAGGATTGACATCTTTAGAAGACCATTCTTCGTTTACTCTTTACTCTTCCTTCACATTTGCAAGGATCTTAACTTGGAATTGGATTTTTCCCAACCCCTTCTTGTTGAAGTCAGAATCAAGGTTGGCTCCAAGTTTTGGAGTCAAATGACAAACTATGAAGTAATTTATTTGAGGTGCAAAAGGTGTTATTTTATAGGGCACAAAGCTGAGGAATGCCCAAAAGCACTTCCTTCTAAAAATAAATATGATCCTCAGAAGCAGGCAACTTGGTGGAATGGGGCTAATCTTAGTCACCAACACATTTTCCCAATTACAAAGGATGATGATGATGTAAAAGCACCTCCAAAATCTAATTTATCTAACAATCAAGCTACCTATGACAATTTTATAAAAAAAGATACTATGGGAAATAATCATGCTCAGAGCTACCATCGGGGTAGGAGTCTCCACATAGCCAAAGATCTTAAATTGAGGATTCTATTAAAGCAAACACAAATGACAACACTTAGATCAAGCACAGGAAGAAAGCCACCAACAAAGCAAATGTTGGTAAGTGTCAATGTCTCTTCATTCCCATGATAAGATGGTAATGGTAGACACACAGACAAAAGGAAATTAATGTGATCCCTTATCTTTCATGATCCTTTTGGTGAAGGTAATATACCCCTATTTATAGGTCTCATGCACTTTTTTCTTTATAAAAATCTTTTTTACAACTGTGGCCCCCTCTGGCCAAATTCACCTATCAAAAATAATAATAATAATAATTGGAGACTATATCTCAACATTTTTAATAAATCTGCTTAAGATATTTTACGATGGACACAAATTTTAATTTACTTTAGAACTAATATATTTTTAAATATATATTGGTTGTGTTTTAATTTTTATTTATTAAAAGGCATAACTATTTACTATTTTATTTACCAAATTACATAATGATTTCAATCATTTTTTACTTGCTATTTTTTTTGGTAAATAAGATTGAGTATATTATTGATATATCAAAAAAGATTACATGTCTAGCCCAAGATTGAGGGGCATAGAGAAACCACCATTAATTTTCCATCCCAAATAGAGGAGCAAAAGGACCATGCAAGGTTGAAAATTCCCCAAGACCATACTGCATACAGAAGATATATACTACATCTATACATTATATTGCATACATAACAAGGCTGAAGCCCACCGAAAAAGTCCAGTCATAGAAGCAAATACCCGACACCTAAGAACACCCAAGCCCAAACTAGACATTGACACACAGAACTTTAAAACTAGAGGTTGTTCTGAGTGAAAACTCTGAACTCATCTTCCCAATCCAAGCTCTGAACCGCTACCAGCATGTACTTCTTCCTTGGGAAATTTGCCCCCGCTATAGCCAGGCGACGATGCTCAATTAATTCCAGAATAGTAATGTCCAAAAGGAAGGGATGGAATTTCACCACCACATATGGATCCTTCAGGCATTTCAATTCACATGGGCAGGGAATACCAATTCCTAGGGATGAGAGTGTAGAGCTTCTGAATAAAACTGTGTTTTGCTTTTTCAGATCAAAACACAGTTTTATCCAAAAGCTCTACACTCTCATATTATGGACTGTGGAAACATCATGTCTACAATTCCTAGGGATGTCACAGCCAAAGTTTCCTCTAGATCAACTAGCATGGCCTTCTTGAATAGGCATTAATTGCATAATCTCCTTCACCTCTGCCTTCAAAACCTTGATATCCAGCAGACCCTCCAAGACCCTCGATGAAATGTTAGAGTCTAGCTTATATCCTTTAGGTCCCTCCATGAAGCCTTTTCCTGTAATGCACTGCACCTCTGCGAAGGTTAGGAAGTCTGGGTGCCTAATCACCCTGCTCAAATGAAGCATAGTCATTGGGCTAAGAAATGCCATCTGCTGCTTTGAACTTAGAAGCTGAACAAGTGTGTCCACACTGCCTAATTCCAAATCCTTCACTGTTACTTTTGAAATAAACTTTGCCATAGAGAAAATGGGAAAGTGGTGCAGGAGCACCCAATCCACAGTGGCCTCCATGAGGCATTTAACTATTTAATGTTCATTTTGTTGTTTACAATAAGGTCCTATAAGACCATTCATGTAATAAGGTCTATTTGACCAATGCATGTCATTTTAGTTTGTATCTAGGTTTATGTTGCAAGTCCCAAGGACACTTGTCGATCTGTAATCACAATGGTTGTTAGACAGTTAGAAGGTTGTTAGGCAGTTCGAGGTTGTTAGATCTCCCATCCGCTTGGAGTCAATTTAGTACTACTGAGGGCGAGTAGATAAATGCCCAAGATCATATCGAATGTAATGAGTTGGAGTCGAGAGGTAATAGGGATCCGAGATCAGTGTGATTTGTAATTGTGAAACAGAGCATCTGTGTATGCACATTTCAGAAAGGCATAATAAACAAAGTTTTGTTGTGTATCTTTCTGTCATTTGATTTCTCAAGGTTTTCTCTGTGTGAATCAATTTATTGTTTTGTGGCCGAGATGGATTTCTTAATCCATTCCACCGGTTAGATTTCTTCGAAGTCGGTGGAATGGCTGTACAGTGTTTTCATTTTATTTTCATTTTGTTCGTTTGGTTTTATGTTTGCAGGATCGCGTACAAGATGCACTGAGAGATTCTAACATTTTCAAGTGCTAGGTTGACGGAGAAATTAGATCTGTGTAATCACAGGGTTTACAGAGGTTCAAAACAACGAAGATTTGTGCTGATTCCCCGAAGATGCATTCACAATATACTTTGCAGAACATGCATTCAAAAGATGCATTCATAACATGCATTCAACCAACGACTTAGCACAATGTATGTTCATAACATACAACCAGAAGATACATTACCAACATGCTTTGCAGAATGTACATTTGACCGTTGACTTCCTTTGTATGCCCGACCTCCTAGATCAAAAACTTATAACTTTCTCTCTCCTTTGTATGCCGATACACTTGTACATTCGCAATGTATGTTCACTACATACAATCTTGACATACAATACACCAATGATTCCCGATATGCTTATTGGTATCAGAGCTCAGTAAAAGGTCTGGGTTGTTGTGTGTTTGATTCTGTCATTGAGAAGGCAGAAGTAGAGGATTGAGAGGTTAGCAAGATGCCTCTGAAAGGTGCTGGAACTACTAGAGAGTTGCAGGAGTTGAAAGAAAAGCATGCTAGAGAGATGAGGGAGATGAAAGAGCTTGCAGAAGCCCTTCAAGCCAGGCTTGCAGCCTTGGAGACAAAAAAAAGAAGGGAAGTGGAAGAAAGTGAATCAGAAAAAGAAGAGGATGGTGAAGAACTTGAAGATGTAGATGAGGATCTAGATCATGAAGATCAGAGATTTGCAAAACTATTAAGGGCAGTCAAGAATGACAAACCTAAGGTAAAGATTGATGTTCCAAAGTATAATGGAAGTCTAAATGAGGAAGAGTTACTTGATTGGATTGCTGCATTAGATAATCATTTTGAGTGTGAGGAGGTTCCTGAGGAGCAGAAAGTAAAGATTGCAAAGACCAAATTGGGAGGTCATGCCTTGGTATGGTGGGATTACATACAATCAGAGAGGAGAAAGCAGGGTAAGTCCAAGATTTCCTCATGGGACAAGATGGTAGCAAGAATCAAAGGTAAATTTTTACCCAAGGATTATGAAGTTCAAATGTTCAAAAAGCTTCAATTTTTAAGACAAGAGAAAATGGATGTGAAGGCATACACTGAGGAATTTTATAAATTGAGTATGAGGTCTGGTCATCATGAGAATGAGATTGAAAAGGTTGCTAGATACCTGGCTGGTTTGAGATTGAACATACAAGATGAATTAGTTTTGGTTAACCCTAGGAGTGTAGAAGATTGTTATCAAATGGCAATTAGGATTGAGGAGAAGATGAAAAGGAGACAGGATAAGTCCATGAGAGGAAGAGGTAGCAATACAAGGGGGAGAGGATTAGCTCCTACAACAAGGCAAACTAATGAGAGTCAAGAAGAGACTAGTAAAGGACAAGAGTAGTCTAATTTTAGGGGTGGATGGAGAGGCACAAGAGGCAGATTTGGGGGTGGTAGAGGTTTTAATACTTTTTCAAGAAAGTGCTACACTTGTGGTGAGTTTGGTCATCCATTTTTCAAGTGTCCTAAAAAGTTTGGTGCTACTTCAAGTGGTAATGAAAGAAGAAGTGACAAGAGAGTTCAAATTGTGCAAGAGAATGAGGGGAGTATGACATCTCCTGAAGTAAATTTGGAATCAAAAATGGGAGAAAGTTTTATGATCAGAAGGACAACGTTGCAAACATCTAAGCAGATAGATTTGAGCCAAAGGAGGAACTTGTTCAAGACTACATGCAAATGTAGAGGTAAGGTATGCAAGGTAGTAATAGATTCTGGTTCCACAGATAATATGGTATCTCAAGAAATGGTGGATAAATTGAACATAGACAGGATTCCCCATCCCACTCAATCACTTTTGGTATATGAACAAGCATATGTTGATTTTCAGATTGGGGAATATCAGGATAGGGTTTTATGTAATATTTTGCCCATGGAATGTTGTCACCTACTTTTAGGTAGGCCATGGCAATTTGATAGGAGAACATTGTATGATGGATATGATAACACCTACACCTTCAAGAAGGATGGGAGAACTTTTGTGATAACACCATTACAGGAGGATGCTGAAGCAAAGAAGGCAGCCAAGGTCATTTTGGTGGGAAAGAAAGAGTTTGTATAGATCACTACAGAAGGGACAAGGACAGTTGGGGTTGCTAAGGACCAAAGTTTGAAGGTGATTTCAGTTTTGACTGATGGAGATCAGATGGATCAGCAGAAGGTCAAGGAGCAGGTTTATAAGCAGCCACCAGTTGATTGGAAAGACAAGGATGCTATCATAGTAGGGACAATTGTTTGTCCTCTAGAACCAACAAGAGTTGAAAGGCAAACATATTCTGCCATAACAACAGTACAAGAAGCATTACCTAAGGTTTCTAATGCAGGTATTCAGAGAGAGCTGCTAGTAAGACAGAATAGCAAGCAAAGGGTAGGTCTGGTGGCAAGTAGTCACTCATGGCAAGGTGTGAGTAGAGCCTACAAAGTTGGGCATGAGTCTTTGCTTCCATGGCAACAGGTTGCAGTCCAGAGATCATGGGGCAGACATAAGACCACAAAGAGTAAAGGTGGAACAAACCCAAGAATTAACTCGTGGGGCATGAGTTCTTCTTGCAGTGGGGTGTATGGTACAGGAGCACCCAATCCATAGTGGCCTCCATGAGGCATTTAACTGTTTAATGTTCATTTTGCTGTTTCCAATAAGGTCCTATAAGACCATTCATGTAATAAGGTCTATTTGACCAATGCATGTCATTTTAGTTTGTATCTAGGTTTACGTTGTAAGTCCCAAGGACACTTGTCGATCTGTAATCACGAGGGTTCTTAGACAGTTAGAAGGTTGTTAGGCAGTTGGAGGTTGTTAGATCTCCCAGCCGCTTGGAGTCAATTCAGTACTACTGAGGGCGAGTAGATAAATGCTCAAGATCAGATCGAATGTAATGAGTTGGAGTTGAGAGGTAATAGGGATCTGAGATCAGTGTGATTTGTAATTGTGAAACAGAGCATCTGTGTATGCACATTTCTGAAAGGCATAATAAACAAAGTTCTGTTGTGTATCTTTTTGTCATTCGATTTCTCAAGGTTTCCTCTGTGTGAAATTGATTTACTGTTATGTGGCCGAGATGGATTTCTTAATCCATTCCATCAGTTAGATTTCTTCGAAGTCAGTGGAATGGCTGTACAGTGTTTTCATTTTGTTCCTTTGGTTTTATGTTTGCAAGATCGCGTACAAGATGCACTGAGAGATTCAAGCGTTTTCAAGTGCTAGGTTGACGGAGAAATTAGATTTGTGTAATCGCAGGGTTTACAGAGGTTCAAAACAGCGAAGATTTGTGTTGATTCCCTGAAGTGCATTTCATGTGTATATCGCAAATGTATGTCGGATATACATTCTGTGTGTATATTGCAAGAGTCTGTTGAGTGTGTATGTCACAAAGCATATTGGGAATCATTGGTGTATTGTATGTCAAGATTGTATGTAGTGAACATACATTGCGAATGTACAAGTGTATCGGCATACAAAGGAGAGAGAAAGTTATAAGTTTCTGATCTGGGAGGTCAGGCATACAAAGGAAGTCAACGGTCAAATGTACATTCTACAAAGCATGTTGGTAATGTATCTTCCGGTTGTATGTTATGAACATACATTGTGCTAAGTCGTTGGTCGAATGCATCTTATGAATGCATCTTTCGAATGCATGTTCTGCAAAGGATATTGTGAATGCATCTTGCAAATGTATATTGAAATATACATTGCACACATACGTTGAGTTAGATACAAAGGGCGACCAGTAGCGACGGTGAAGGAAACCGGTGATCACAATTTGGCGAAAGTATATCCAAGTTGTTCCATCGGTGTATCGGGAGCACATGCAAAGCGCTCACTGACAAGGAAGGTCACACCGAATGTATATTGTGATTATATATCACAAATGTATATCCTGAATGTACATTGAAGAATGTATCTCTTGGCAGATACAAAGTTGAAGACATACATCAGGAAGAGATATAGATCGGTGGAAGGGTTTTGAGTTACGCTGACAGAAGAAGTCACAGTGATAGTTGTGTCGAAGACACATCGGTATGAGGAAGGACTTCGGTGTGAAAGGTATTTGGTTGATCAATGGCATATGGTCTTGCCGATAGGAGTAAATTGCCAAGACATGGACCACCCTCTTGCCGATTAGTTTGTGTGACAAAGTATTGGCTCCTCATCAGAAAGATAGCCAATATAAAACCTAGTGAAGGAAGGGACAGGGGAATGTCAGAAATCCAGCGCATCCTGCCATTAATAGCTGCCATCACTTCCAGTTATGAGTGATGTGAGAAACGTGTCAACTGATTTCCAAAACTTCAAACGCTTCTTCGTCATCATGAAAACTTCACAATTCACTTCAAAAGCGATTTTTCCATCAAAAAGCCCCGTCACCTCTTATTGCGTCAACCACTCCACACATGTAACTGTGGAGTGGCTCCCACCCAACCACCCTTTTACTTGCTATTTTTACTATTCTATATTTTCTTTTCTTTTCTTTTGATTTAATTTTTAAAAGTATAGTAAATATTATATATTTATATGTAACTTATTGTTTAACTCAAATATATTTAAAATATCTAAAGTTTTACATACTACTTAAGTCTAAATTTTTTTTTTTGGCAAAGAGCATATAGCCCATATATTAATATTATATAAATAAAGATCTTCTTACATATCAAAAATTGTCAGAATCAGAGGCTCTTTCTAGCCAGATAACACATTTCATATACAAATGCCAAAAAGCTAGTGTGAGAGCAGCTTTAGTGACAGAAGATAAGTTTGAACTCATTGGGTGCAACACCATGGTGAACCAGAGAAGGATCATCGTGGGCATAAGTGTATGCATCAGGACATGCACTTTTAACCATCAATGAAAACTGACTAGGCTTGCATGTCTAGGGACTGTTGTACTGATTATTATAGTAGTACTGATTTGTTCTAAAAGTTTCACATGCCCTCTTACAAGATATCCCAAAACTTCCATGCCTTACTTGAAGTTGTTCAGGACAAGCATAGTTAGAAAGGGTGTGAACCCTGCATCCAGCCATTGTGCACTGCCCATGGCCTCCATGTGGTGTGATGGTCATGGGCACATTCATGCCATCTACCAAATTGAGAGTGTAGGAGGAAACATCAGTGTGGGAGTGGTGTAGTGAGAGATGAGAAAGAGTAGCAGGGGCTTGTCCTCCTAACCCACTACACTGTATCCATCCACCATAGACTCTTGTGAGACAGGAGACTCCATTGTCATGTAAACTGCACCCTATTCTGCCCCACACTCTGCCATGCCACTGGTTGGGGGCATCAAAGCTTATGTGATGGAGTGTGTCCAGAGCAAACCCACCTCCATCTCATATGGTCTAAAATCCCCACCTAAGATTTCTTTTACTCTACTCTGATTTATTTATTAGATAATAACAGAAATGATCAAAACTAAGAAAATAGAGCACATTCCAAGCAAAAGCTTCATCTGACCCTACCCTTCAAACCAGAGAAACTGATGGCTACAATTGTAGAGTTTTGAATTTGCTTTACATGGAAACTTCTACAGTCATCCCCTCTGACCATCTGTAATCTCTTCACAAGACTCATAGAGATGAACAAAAACCATTGAGAAGCTAACAATGTTTTAGTTTGCAGCAATTTTTAGACATTTGGAGAGCTTCTAGGGAATCTTATATTTCAATCTCCAATTGGTTAACATGAACTTATGAAACAAAGAATGTCAGCAAGGAACATCTAATCAACATAGATTTATATCCACTGCACCACACTCTGCTGTGAAGACGCTTGATTCTACAGTCTTAGTATCTTTTAAAAGGCAAAAAACCTCACCTATGTTGGCTTCTTTAGCTCAAGCACTTGTACCCTCTACCATGCATGATGTACCAAAATTGGCATGAATGAAGAATGGATTGCACTCCTAAGCACATCTTTGCTCATCCCTAACAACATAGATGCCTTCATTTTGTCAGCCAAGACTGGATAGCCTGCACTTGGTTGCAGGCCTAGCCATATGGTGAAAGGGCAGTTGTTACCAATGGTCAGCTTCAAAAATCTTGATGAGCTCACCATCATTTCCCTACCTAAGCAGAGAAAGACTACCAAAGCCAAACTCAACTTCAACACAAAACCCATATTTAACCCACCCCACATAGAAGAAATAAGTTGAGAGAAGGTTACTCCCATTAGGCAATATTGTTCGTGCCCTGCAACAAGAATTAGAGTACCTGCAGCCAACAATAAACAATTATAAAATACCATATCACCCCTTTGGTGATGATTTTGGAGATGCTTGGTAACCTCAGCTAAATCTCTATTTCTCATATGCTTTGTTTGGTACTCAATTATGTCATTGATAATTATTAAAATGACTGCAAGTACCGAACCATCACTTAAAAAAACCCATATACTCCATTAGCTATATATACTCCTTTGCTCCTATAGCTGCCATATCCGGGAATGTGAGGATATTTTCTTTATCTTTTATAAATTCAAAATCTTGAGTCTCACACCCTAAATTTGCTAAGTGATCTGCTAAACAATTCCCTTCTTGGAAAGTATGCGAAAGAATTACTGACTCAAATTTTGTAACTATTTGCCAAGATTGTTGTAGTATATAGCTAAGATGCCAATTCAGAATGTACTTTTTCTTGCATGCATTAATTATCAACAATGAGTCACCCTCAATGTGAATCCTTTGAACACCAACCTTAAGCACCAACTTCAAACCATGAAGCAAAGCTTGTGCCTTCGCAAAATTATTTGTACCCCATGAAAGATGCACTGCTTTAGCTGCCAGTAATTCTCCCTTACAATTACGGATGCAAATCCCTACCCCTGAAACCCCTGGATTGCCACGTGATGCTCCATCAAAGTTCATTTTGCAAAAATTAGATTGAGGAGGGGACCATTTTATTTTACTTCTATCCACTTTCTGCTTCAAGGGATGATACAAGCTGCCTCTAAAAGGTAAAACTATGTGTTTCCATTCCTTCAATATTCCATTATCCCAATTTGTAAAAATAGAGGAAACACTTTTATGGCTTTGGACATAAGAATTCACTACCTCTGATATTGCTTTCTCGATTGTCGCTTGGATTTGGTCAACTGTTGTAAAAGATGTCATGAATATCTGCCTGTTACGCTCCCACCAAATATTCTATATTGTAACTACTGGAGTTATGTTCCAAATGCAAGAGAATAGTGATGTTTTAATGAGAACAGGCCAACTAGTAAACAAATCCCATAGTGTATTAGGAAGTGTAAGAAAGCAATTTAATTTCTTTTTAATGAAAGACCAATAGTCTTGAGCATAGGAGCATTGGAGAATTAAATGATCTACAAATTCTAGAACATTTCCACATAGAACACATTTAAATGACTTTGCTATTCCTAGCTTGCTTAATCTATCACTTGTTAGTATCTTTTTTCTTAGAGCTAACCATGCAAAGCTACCTGCTTTCGGTAATACCATGGGGTTCCAGCAAAAAGAATAAGCTCTTTGATTCTGATTTTGCTCCCTTGAACTAGTTACAGCCCTATATCCTTGCTTAACTATGTATCCTCCATGGCTAGATGGTGACCAAATAATTATGTCCTGCTTGTTTGAGATAAACACCACTCTATTCTTCGGTAAATTCTGCAACACCACTTTCTCATTGGCTAGAAGAGGCATACTTGGACATAATCTATTAATTTAGTGCCCCAGGTTGTTGAAAGAATCTCTTCTTCTACTTGGAGGCCTTGATATGTGTTTAATGATGGTTGACCATTCCACGAATCCTTCCAAAAAAGGATATCTTCCCCATTATTTACTTCCCAGGAAATATAGAAGACAATTACATGTCTACAAGCTAGCATGAAATTCCAAATTGCCGACCCATTACGAGGATTTGAAATTGTTAGAATTCTTGAAGGAGAAGTGTTATCAAGATATTTTGCTTGCAATATGCTCCACCACTTCAAGTTTGATTTTCTATACATTTGCCAAATCATTTTTGCACCAAAAGCCATATTCCTTGCTATAAGGTTATGCAAACCAACTCCTCCTTTGATCTTTTATGAACACATTTTATCCAAAGAGATTAGAGGCAACTTCCTCTGATCATACATATTACCCCTCCATAAGAAGCTTTTAATTAACTTCTCAATTTGAGAAATGACTACTTTTGGAGCTTTCAAAATAGCCAAAAATAGTTAGGAATGGAAGATAAAACAATTTTAATCAATGAGATTCTTCCTGATAATGAAAGCCATCTTGCCTTCCAGATAAAATTTGGGATTTAATTCTTTCTATGATTTTTCCCCAATATGAGGCTTTGTTTGCACCCATGAAGAAAGGTATTCCTAAATATGTGCATGGAATTTCTGATATTTGAAATCCCAAGAGATTCACTATTTTCCTTTTAAGAGGTGCATTTGAATTAAAAATGTAAATCTTTGACTTGGCTACATTTATCTTTTGTCCCGAAGCAAATGTATAATTATCAAGAATATTCTTTACTTGAGTAGCTTCTTGTACTAAAGATTTACCAAATAATATTGTATCATCTGCAAACAGTGAATGAGTGACTACAATATCTGTTTGAGGTATTGAGATACCATGCCAAACCCCTTGTGAATGAACCTGATTTATAGATCTACTGAGCACTTCTACCATTGTAATAAAAAGAAATGGGGATAGAGGATCCCCTTGACAAACCCTTTTAGAAGAGTTAAAAAAACCTTACTAGAGAGCCATTGATAATGACTGAAAATTTTGCACCAGATAGATATGAGAGGACCAATTTGCATCATTTCTAATTAAAGCCAAACTTCTTCAGGACTAGCATCAAAAATTCCCAATTTACTCTATCGTAAGCTTTCATCATGTCAAGTTTAACAATAAAAGAGGGAAGGTTGTTCTCCTTAATGGAATGCAAAACCTCATGTGTTACAATTGCACCCTTAGCCGTTTGCCTTCCTGGCACAAAACCACCTTGTTCAGATGTTATGATCCTGGGGATGACAGGCTGCAATTTGAGATAGATTGCTTTTGTAAAAATTTTATAAATTGTGTTGCAAAGTGAAATGGGTCTAAATTCTGCAAACATCTTTGGATCCTTCACCTTTGGTATAATCACAATGTTTGTTGTGTTGAATTTCTTAAGCATAGATCCAGTTCTCCTTGACTCTTCAATTGCCAAAAGCAAATCAAACCCAATAAAATCCCAGCACTTCTGAAAAAAGACTGCAGTAAACCCATCTAGACCTGGAGCTTTGTCCGGAGATAATGAGAAAACCACATGTTTTAACTTTGCTAAGGTGAATGGCTTCATCAAACAAATATTATCTTCCACTGTAACTAGGTTTGGCACAGCTGATAAGAGTTCCTGAGTCTGAGTATCCTGATCCTGAGACAAATTACCAGAATTTTGGTCATGATTAGAAGGGGCAGACAATAAATTGGAAAGAACTTAACCCCTTCCTGTTGAATATCACTCTCCTTAGTAAGTGCTTTTCCCGTAGAACTGTCTGTGATTGAAAAAATAGAATTTAATGCCCTTTTGATTTGGGTAGATACATGAAAGAATTTGGTGTTACAGTCACCATCTCTTAGCCACAGCTCTCGAGACTTTTGTCTCCAGTAGACCTCTCTCGCTAGCAGCTCTACCCACTATGCTTGTAGCCTACTCTACTGCTCAAAAGATGAAGGATCTAGGCCATGTAAAATAATATGCTCATTTATTTCAGCTAGCTTCTTAGAGACTTTCTCTTTCTGTACAAATATATTTTTGAAGACATGAATATTCCAATGGTTAATTTGTTGTTTTAGAAATGTCAGTTTCTTGCAAAACTCATACATTTTTTATCCCCTTACATATGGAGCACTAATCCACCATTGGTTTAATAAATGCAAAAACTCCAGATGTCTGAACCACATCTTTTTGAATTTAAAGGATGATTTTATGTTTGAGCATGCATTTGGAGTGGCTATACTCAAAGATATTACATAGTGATCAAACCCTAAAAGAGGAAGAATGTCTGATGACGGAATGTTACCCTACGATAACCAGTTTGGGGAGGACAAAAATCTGTCCAAGCACTCAACAATTTGTAGGAAATCTTTCCTACAATTTGTCCAAGTAAACATTCCTTGTTCAGGCTTTATATCCATTAAAGCATTGTCCCTAATGAAAGAAGCAAAATCTTCCATCGTTTTCAAGGGTGGTTATATTCCCCCTTTCTTCTCTTGGAGAGAGGTCATTGCATTAAAGTCGCCTGCCAAGATTATCTTATCTATTCCAATGCCATCCATAACTTGAGTGAAAGCATCCCAGAGACCTTTCTTCACAGCTGTTAAGGATGGACCGTAAACATTTATTAAAGAGAATTTCAAGTCAAAGTTTGTCACTTTCAACAAATGCCAGTTTCATCATTCTTAATGCCCTCCATTGAAACTATTTTAGGATTCCATAGTGTTACTAGCCCTCTAGACGCACCTTGTGCAGGAGAAAAAGTTGCTTTCCATTTGTGCCATTTCTGAATTATAGCCTCAAACAGTGCCTCAGCCATCTTAGTTTCTTGGAGTACTATTATATCCGCTCCACAAGCATCTAATTGATGTTTGATCTAAGCTCTTTTGTTAGGGGAATTAATACCCATGACATTCCATGAGATTACCTTCATTGCATTCTAGGAGAGCAAAATGCTCTCCTCGGATGTTTGTTGTCCATTGCACTAAAAGTCCCATCCAGCATAGCTTGCACTCCTGCTTCTATTTCCTCTTTTAGTTTAGTCATACGAGACTTTCTTCCCCTCTTGCCTAGAGATTTCTTCACCAAAGGTTGACTGGAGGGTGATTGCAAAATAGATAAAGACATGGAGTAATCAAACTCATCCTCACTCCTGCTTATTCCCTTTATACTCTCTACATCCTAGATGTTGAGCGCATTTGTGTCAGAAAACACTGCTGGATTTTCATCTTGCTCCTTCTCCATTTCAATCTGTTTAGCAATTTTGTCAATCATTTTGGATCCCTCTAATATACATATATTTTTAGCCAATTCTTCAAGCCTGCCTTTCTCAAACATGTTTGTAAATTTTAAGAGATCTAACACTTCCATTGACTGTTCAATTTCATTTCTGCCATCAAGCTCAACCATGGCGGATTGGTTTTGGTTGCATTTAGTAGCCTATGTGTCATACATCAATCTCTTGATGACAATATCCACCTGACTCTCAGAGGCAAAGGAGAGAGATGGGGAATATACTTACTATTTTACACTATTTTACTTAAATAGTAAGTCTAAAATTTTACTTACTATTTTTTTAATTATAAAATGGTTCCTCATAAACAATATAAATAAGATAAGAATATAAAATGGTTCCTCATAAACAATATAAATAAGATAAAATAATTCTTAAATAGTTGCAAAGTAAAATAAAATAACTCTTAAGTAAATAAAGTAACTCAAGACCTCTAGACATTTTTTAGATAGATGTATTTAAAATATCTATAATAGTTAATTTATTAGCCTTCAAGGGTTTTACTGATTGAATGGTAAGTAATGCTCATTTGGGCCAGAATTAAATAATAATTTTTAGAAATATAATTTTTTTTAACAAATATTCTGTATTGTCTCATATATGGTGATCAACAACTTAAGTTCTATTCTGGGTCGAATCTATGACACCCCTAAATTTCAAGTTAAAGTTTCTAGAATAGGCCTATTTAAGAGAGAAGTGTCAATGATGAAATTAAATATTTTTATAATTTTGACTATAGAATTTACTAATTACAACACTTATGCAAGTATAGAAACATAGAGTATTTTTTATAAATATTCTAGATCATTTGATACATGATGATCAACAACTTAAGTTGTTTTTCGGGATGAAGTTCTGATAGACCCACATTTCAAGTTAAATTTTTTGGAATGGGCCTATTTAAGAGACAAGTTATGACTTGTGAGTTTTATGCAGATTAAACTATTATTACTTTTTATCATTAAATGTGATCTAGGGAGGATCACACCTATATATTAATAATTTATATCAACAAAATTATAAAAGCTCATGAGTTACCCTAACATGAAACTTAGGAATAATTTAACAAAACACTTGTAGAGCCTTGGGACTAAAACCTTCCAAAAAGGAAAAAACTACCCTAGAGAAGACTAGTGCAGAACTACAAATAAAATAAGATCTAACCATATAGCCACGGACAACACATAGATGAATAAAACATGTCTCTAATTGCACTTGCATGGATCACAATGATGACTTGAACAACACTAGAGAGCTTTATGAGAGAAGTTAGTTACTATCACTTGAACTATTTGAGTCTACCACCCACTAGGCTCTATGCATTTGTTTGATTTCGGCTCTAATGAAAGCAAGTTTAAGTAGGAGGAAAATTTCATACACTACCCTTCTATGTTCTAGAAATAAGAACCCATAAAAATTATTCTTATGGTGATCCAATGCTTTATTGAAATTGGTTAGTGAACCATTCAATAAGCCATCCTGTGCCTTATGAAGAATATAGCAAGTAGCAACTGAGTCAAGTAATATTTCAATCGATAAAACACCTCCCATGTCCCAAAGTTTAGAATCATAGTCATACTTCTCCAAAGCAAGGTCTAGGTTTGCCTACTGAACAAGACATCCTTGGACCAAAGTATTTGCCAACAATTTGACCAATCCCTTGTATCACAAAATATCCATAAGGTTTGACAAAAAGATAAAAACAATGTCACTATAAACATTTCAATTAGGAAATGCTAAAAGGAGATCTTGCCTAATAATTACATGAATAGTATTTTCAACTAATAGAGTACTAATGAAAAAAATCTTGTTGATCTTCTCCAAATTGTATCTTCTAATGTCTTATCTTTTCCAATTACATGAAAGCACATAAGCTCATTTATTTCTAGGCTACAACATGATGCAATAAACCTACACATGAAGGTAGACCAAAATACTTCAACAGAAACAAAAATGAGCTTCTTTGTCCCAAGCAACATATATAAAATATTGGGCTTCATCTACATTTCAAATGGCATGTACAAATTACTTCTATGAATTTGCATATAGATCTTGAAAGGAAATTTAAAATGCTTGAATTAATGTTTATCCCTATCAAACAAGACGTCTAACAACATGGGAATCCCCAAAAAGAAAAACATTAATGGCATTAATGTTTATGGTAGTTGTAAGTATGCAAGGGAAATAATTCTTGTAGTCTCGTCACTCATTATAATTTTCTCCATTAATGTTGTAGGGGCTGAGGGAAATGTAATTTATTATTTTAATTTATATAAATAATGACTAAACTATTAGTTATTGACCAAAAAAATAACTCTTAAAATAAAATTTAAAGTATTTAGTTGAGATACATTTGGCAAGGTAGTGTAATGTCAAAAATTGTATACTTTGCAATTTTCACACTATATTTTGCATTCACTGTGGTGTCCACTCCCCTAGCATGCTTTAAGATGCACTGAGCTAATAGCCTTAGCCTTTTCCTTCACCAGTTAGCCAATTTTTATATCATATTATGCTACTTCTCGTTGGTGCCATGTTGTCTATCTTAATTTTGAGCATTTTCTCTAGGATGACAATGCAACACTTAAACATCCATATGGTGTGCTAGCATCCCGTGAGTTTTTAAAATTTAAGATGTCAGATTTCCACTCAACTACCTACTCTTACCTATTGTAATGTTTGCCCATTAAAAAAATGCCTCTATGCTCTAATTTAAGCCTTCACCTTCCTCTCTTTCCCTCTCAAAGACTATCTTTTTGAAAAACATTGAAACACATGCAACTCTCTTTCCTTGGCTCCACTCAGTTGGTTATTCCTCCATTGTTGAAGCTTATTGTGGGTATATGTTGTTGCACTCTTGTTGACATTCTTGAATGCTTGATCATCTACATTCTTGCTTGCTGGTAAAATATATCAAGTAGCTTGCTAAGTATTTTTATTTGTTTAATATTTACTTGTATGCAATTGCTTCTTCTCCATCACTTCTTCTAATTAGTAAGACAATGTTTGTATCTTCTTCACATTGGTAAAAATCTTCATTCCTATTTGTTGTTCCTATTTTTCTTTCCATTTATCACTCATTTTCTTCTTATTATTGGCAAAATCTTTGGTGACCATTGCCACCTATGCAGTGATTTTTTTAGTGGTGAATCTTCATCAATTGGTGAATAGTTTATATTCACAAATTTGAATTTGGTGAATATATTGCAACTAGAGGGGGGCCAAATCAACTGGATTTTATGAATTATCAGTCAAATGTATTTCAATTTGCCACTAATTTATTTTATGAGTCATTTGTAACTAATATTTTCACCACAGTAACCTACATGTTTCTAATGATGATTTACCTAGAATTTCAAAGGCATGTTTTAATTTGCCCATATATTTGCCATTAGCATTACAAAGTTCATTGTGTATGAGAACCTATTTCACTCACCATTACAACTCCATGCTAATTCAAGCCATGCTAATTTGAGGGCCATAATCTCCTTGAAAATTACAACGCGTGTGTTTGATCAAGGTCTAATTCATTTATATGCACTATTTTATAATCATGTGGGATTCACCAAACTATTACTCTGTCATTTAAACATCCTGCAGAATTCACCAAATATAGATTGATATAAATACAATTGAAACTTTGATTAATATTTTACACATTTTGTTCTGTTTCGAGCTCTCGATTCAAATCATAAGCAAGTTCAACTATAGACATTAGCAAGTCAGTGAAAGCCTAAAGGTAAGTGATCATTTCTTTACAGTGTTATAATAATATTTATCTCTTTGCTAGTTTTACTTCATTCATACATATGATATTGAGTAGGGAGACATCTAGGGCACAGGGATCTATATTCTATGATTACTTCTTAAACAAAAACATATTTTTTATATCTTTTATTTCGTGAGAGATGTTGAGTAGGAACAAGTTTCTTGAAAATAGTGAAGGGACGTCATCAAAATATAGAATCATAATGTCATACTTCGGCAATGTTTGCAGTCTATCAGATGGAGCTACAACATCAGCACTTGTACCATATATTAACAAACAAGGAAATACCTTAGAGGAAGATCCAAATGAGTTAATTGATTCGGATTAGGATGATAATGCCATAGATGATGTTCCATGGGATACCTAGGGTAGCTGAAATGAGTTCAATGACTTGGATGACAATGCCACAGATGATGTTCTAGGTGGTACCCAGGGTAGCGAGGATGATAATATGAATAAATCAACCTCAAAAAGTGATAAGGAAGATGTAGATCCTGCATGAAAGGGGAAAAGAAAAGCCAAACAAAAAATGGGACGTGAGTGGGATATGACAAGGAAGTTTTAGATCGATTGGGTGTCAAACTACCCATTCATTGAACTAGTGCATAATGCAAACAAAGATGAACCTCCAATAGAATTCAAGTGTAAGATTTGTAGTTGGAAATATTTTAGGGACAAGATGTTGCAACTAAAACTGGACACTATAGAAAAACATATTGGTAAAGTTTATGAAAAACAAATCATAGATGGAAAGGAAAATTAGTGGTAAGATGGAAAATAAAGGAAGAATTTCTTCATTTTAAGAATGCCCTCGAATATGATGCGCATATGGAAAGAAATGTGAAACTTTCTACATGTTGAAGTTCAATTAAAGCTCAATTTAGAAAGATGATGGGAGAAGCACAAATGGAAAAAATTGTTTAGTTGAGTGTTGTTTTTCATATTTTGACCAAAGGGCATCCTATGACTGACTACCCAAAATATAATAGTTTATTATCTTTTATGGACGTTCCTAACTTTCTTAACACACATTGGTTAGCAAACAGTGGATGGGAATGGGCAAGTTGTCTTGCTGAGGTGGAAAAACAAGATTACAGGAAAAAATAAAAGAGTCAACCTTTATTACATTATCTTTAGTTGAAGTTACAATAGAAGATAATACTTCTTAGGTATGTATGCATGTGTATAATATAGACAAACTTGTCCACCAACCTCATTTACTCTCTATTTATAAAATGAAGGAGAATGCAACATTGCAAAATCTATTTGAACTAGTTAAGAAATCTTTGAATGAAATTGGAGGTATAGATGAATGCACAATTGCCAAAAAGTTGGTGTGTATAGGGGTTGATGGAGCTTCAGTAATACAAGGTCATAGGAATGGTCTTTGCGTAAAGATACAAACTTTTTTTCACTATACATGATTTTCATTCACTACATGGCCCACAGAATTAATTTAGCATTTAAAATTGTGAGCAAGTTTTCTATAGTATTAAAAGTTGAAGATCTAATTTGTGAGCTCTACTCATACTTCTGTCAAATTTCCAAACGGTTTATGGAATTTTAACATTTTGCTGATGGAATAACTACATGAAAAAAACTTCTTAAGGATGTTGATACTAGATAGATCTCCTTGCATGGACCAATGCAATGAGTTTTTTAGAATATCATCCTTGATTGGAGTAATGTATGAACATTGCCTCATAGTAGACATAGCTCTTGACCTCTTACATAGGTTAAGTGACATAGAGACACTCTTAACTTTATCTTGTATTCTTCCCATGCTAGAGGAAATGAACATTCTTGTTAAAAACCCAAGAAAGAACTATGTATATTTTAGAATATACTAAACTACATAAAATGATATGCATGACCCTGAATAATCTATATCTATCATAGCAGTCATTTATAAGTCCAAAATTTAGTAACTGGCACTTGATGACAAATGTGAACAATCATGCTAACTTTTTATAGTTTAATGCAAGCGAGGAGTTATGTGTCTCTATGCGAGGATATGAGATACCAATGCACCATTTTACCAGGGTCAGGTGCACTATCAAAGAAGTACCTATTACAAGGTAAGCTTTTGACAACATTGTTAATTTTGTAAGTACTACTTTAAAGGATATTGTGGGATCTCTTTCCTTAGAGATTAGAGATCGATTCCCTTGTGATGAATTGCTTGAAGCCATGTCTGTTGTTTATCCTCAATATTGGGTCAACTATCAACCAACTAATTTTCATAACAAGATAAAGACCTTGGTCAATCATTTTTCCCAAAGTTCAGAATTCAATGGACAACAAACAGAAGGAATTATAAATAGATTTAAGCTTACAAAGCAATCAACCCATTTTGCAACATCAATGATGGAATAGTTTAAACTCATGGAGAGTCCCTTCAGGGATGGATTGATAACAAATATTTGTGCAACCTTAAGTCAAAGAGAAATATTGCATGATTCAATATCAAAATATTTCAAACTTGTTAGTTTATGTCAAACTATGATAGTAGGGTCAGTGGAGAATGAGAGTTTTCAGTGCATTGGGGTTCTTGAAATCAAAGCTAAGAAACAAACTTGACAAGAATTTGAAAAATTGCTTAAGGATGTATACAACTAGGTATGATATCCGAAGTTTTCCTTTTGAAAGGGCACTCACAATATGGAGGTCCATATGTGAAAGAAGAGGGTTTTGCAACACTTCAAACCATACTAGCACACATAATAGTGACACAATGAATAACACATGTAGTGGTAGTGAGGAGGTGCACTTAAGTGGATGTATGTAGAGTGAAGAAAATCAAGACTAGGATTAGAATGGCTCTCAATCTCATGGTCAAAGTGAGGAGATGATTTGAAAAATGGAAGAGATTTAGCACTTACTAGGTATTTATAATGTATTTCATATTCCAAACTCCAAATTATTGTTGATGATATTTTATTTTTCTATCGCTGAATCTTGATATACATTTTTCATTTTCCATTTAAAAATTAATAGATTAACATAGTACTATTTTCCAATGTTCCATTTTAGAATCTAAATTTTAAACATTGTTTCAAAATTTGATTTTACTTTAGCATCTAAATTTTACACAGTTTTCAATTTCCATTTATTAATTAATATATTATTAATAATTTGATATTATTATTGTGTGATACTGATAAGTGTTACATGCACTCAACTAAATACAAACTAACAACACTAACAATAGCATATACAACATTAGAAAATGTTTAATGTGTATCTAGAAACCAAAGTTTTCTTGAATTAAGAAATTAAATAATACAGATAATTTGAACACAAAAATGGAAAAGAGTCTTATATTGATTTTCAAATGAAGGAATACAATGTAAATAGAAGTATTATCAAATTATCAAATCATTTTATCAATTTTTGTAGCATACTCCACTGTTCATATGATGGAAGTGCAATTTGTTCTAACTAATAGTATCTGACTTGTAAATTTGTTAACAATTCATAACTGACTGGTAACTTTAATGTACTAATCAAAGTTGCATTCAAGCTTATTACTGGTTTGATGGAATCCCAAAAGTTTGTCTCATCTAGCTTCTAGAAAAATTGGTCCAAATCCAACTTCATTGTATCCTCCATCTTCTTTTTGAGAGCACCCTTTCCAATGTATCACTCTATTTTGTCAAAATCCCACAGCAAACCAAGCTCTTTCAAGTATTCTACGTTTTATGTAGCTTCCGCAACAATTTTGCAAGCTAATCCATAAATTCTTGTGCTTCACCTAGCTTTGTACAATTCTAAATGATAGATCATACCTTTATTGAGGCATCAATCTAGTTGTGAATTCCTTTGGATGCCAATTCATTTTTATGATTTTCTAGATTGTTTGCAAAATTTGCTTTGCAATTTTCTGATTTGAAGTCACCTTTCTATTATCAAGAATGTATTGTTTGAATTTCACATTTTGTACTATCAGACCATCAACCATTTCAAACAATTTAGACAAATCATCAGTCCTCTGCATTATTTCCTCCCAAATTTTTTGTTTTATATGCCTCATTGTTTTTCTATAAAATTTAGATACTCTATTTTGGGAAGACTTTATTTCATTTTCTACATTCTTTAGTTGTAGCTATAGTTTTTTAGTGGTTCTTCTCTGTTCCTCCATTTTATATTCCCATAGATCTATTTTTTGTGTCTATTTGTCTAGTTTGTCTTGTAATGTCTTGGCTAAGGCCTTGGTTTCCGTCATCTTTTGTTGTAATTTTTCTAAATTGGATCTTTCATTATCATAATTCTTTATGCTTTCATCTAACCTTTTTATTAGTTCATTCAGTTCAACCTTTGTCTATTCATTCTCTTTTCTTGTAGATGTAGAGGCAAATTTTTTTATCCTTTTCTCTAATTCATTACTCTTGTTATTTGTTGGTTTCCTCTTGCTTTCTCATTTTCTAGGTCTACCTGTAACTTTTCTATTTGATTCTACAACCTCTCTCTCTCTCTCTCTCTCTCTCTCTCTCTCTCTCTCTCTCTCTCTCTCTCTCTCTCTCTCTCTCTCTCTCTCTCTCTCTCTCTCTCTCTCTCTCTCTCTCTCTCTATTTAGCAATGATGTGTACACCACATTGTTGTTCCTTTTTGATACATTAATTTTGTCAGCATTTTTAATTTTAGAAAAATCCACTTGGACGATGCTCACCTCATAGTCAAAGCATTGCATCTGGTTCTCTAGTTTATTTTCAACTTTGGGCACAACAAACATGTACTCCATGGTTTCTATATGTAGGTTATATGTAGGCAATACCCTAGTTCTTGTAGGCTTTGAAGTTACTATATATGTACTCTTTAGCACTTGCTTCTTATGTCTTTTAGATTTTTTGGCTTTCTTTTTAAACTCAGATTTGTAATCAATACCTAGGATTGCTGACACAATTGAATGCTTTAATAGTGAAGGAGTACTTGTAGCGTAGGGGCATCTCTAATTATTTGAGGCTGAGGATTAGCCATTCATGTCCTAGTCACACTAACAACAGGAGGGGTGTCTTATGGAAATAATTCCTTTGAGGTGGAAATGGAGGTAGTTGGACTTGGAACTATCATAGTCTTTTTCTTCTTCACAAGGCCTTGTTCACTGAGTTTTTGTATAGTATCTTCTAGTATTGACCTCTATTGAGTATTTGGTTGTTGTAGCACTTGTTGACCACTACTACCCATACCATCACCACCAATAGCACTAGATTCTCCACCATCTCCTTTACCAGTCAAATGAGTATCTTGAAGATCTTAAACCCTTGTGGTACTAGTTATACTTGTGATTATATCTAACTATCAGGATTTGAAGAGCTACAACAAATTCAACTGTACTATATGTCCTTGTATGCCTTTGTGCTTGTTTATCAACTTCAATGCCTCAAAAATCACCAAGTCCTCTAGGGTCTACCTATATTACCACCCAAGCAGTGCCTTGTCCTTTGGGCCCCAAACCACCACCTTCATAACCCAATTTTTTGACTATGGCTGCCCCTGAAGTAAATGTTTGTTTTGTGGTATCATTCAAACCAAGTTTGTATGCATAGTCTTTCGTGGGATCCAAGGATTGATTTTGCCTATTAGTATCATCATCAGATTCATGATTAGCTACTTCAAAGGGATGCACTATATTCCACAATTTGCTAAACTCTTCATCTTATTAGATCTCATCAAAGTCTACAATAGTTTTTGGATCACCTAGATCCTTCCTCATAGACCAAAAGACATTTATTTTTATTTTTGTCCATTGTTCCTCTATACAATCTTTTCTGAGAGATTGGTATTTTTTTAAAACTAGATGGTTCATCAACTCTTTTATAAAAAAATGTCTAAACTCTTGATAGTGATTAGCATCTCTATTGCTCTATGTGAGTGCAATTCCATTATTTCTGCTGACAATTGTTCAAAAGTAATACCTTTCTTAGCATTAGTTTCTTCCATTCCCTTTTTGACCTCATCCCAAGAATTCTTGTTTTTCAATATTTCTAGTAGGGTTTTATTTGGATGTTGAATTCTACTTCCAGTGTTCTTATTGGCTTGAATCCTTGCTTTAATCACGTCACATGGGTCATACTTCCAGTAAGAGTCAACATCAAATTTAAAAATTTGGAAAATTTGGTGTGCCATAGTGAATGCTTGCCTCTCGAATGTGAACCCTCCACATGAAAAAGGTAAGGAAGGAAATATGCTCCTCTTTTGATGACTAACAAAGTACAATTGATCTATACTATCCATCTATTGTATATATTCCAATGCAAAAACCCTCTTTGTCACATGTATTGGAAGTTTGTGGGGCTCTACTCTTGATCCATAGAATCTTAGCACAATATATTCTTCCATGAAGTACCATTCAACCAATTGTATTTATGATCCCAATTGAATGGAATCTCTACAAGACTTAGGCAATCTAGGCATTGGAGTACTTGTAATTGCATAATACAATGGAGCCAAAAAGTAGTCCACAAAATGATTGTAGTTCCTTCAAGCATCATGCATCCTTATCTTAGGGGTCCAATCATATATTGGAAGCATTCTTTTAACCTCATCATTTACAAAGGTCTAAATTTGAAGCTTGTTGGCCACATATGTTCCACTAAACTGCACTACAAATAAATTGCACAAGTAGGTTATGAACCTAAAGGTCTTAGTGTTGGAGTTCTAGAAGTGGAACCTCCTTTAATAATTAAAAATTATTTTTGCATGGATTTTGCAATGTGCTCTACAAATCTGTATTTAATAGGGGGATTACAAAAATGGATATTGTATACCATTTCAAGGAGGCTTGCATCCACTTGCCTATTACTATTCAATCCAAGGCAAAATGCTAGCATGGAAATAGTATCTTGAACCCATGGTTTAAAATTTTTAATTTGATAAGGAGGCTTATGATTCTCTTTGAGTATGGAACCATCCACTATTAATTTTTTGAGAAAGAAACTTTAGAATTTAGACTGACTACTTCATAATCACTAGCTAACTTTTCTAGGTCAATACAGACATTTCCAAAATCTTTGGCTGTAAACCCCCATAGTCTGCTAATTTATGCTATAATAATGGTTAACATTTATTTCTAGATATCTTTATTAACAATTGCTTTTCTATTTTCATCATAATTCTGGGCACAAACCATGATAAATTCTAGACAAGGGAAAACCTCAAGGAGCATCAGGCATCCCAATCCAACCACCCACGATGCAGTGATACTATTAATTGGTAATGGTTTTTCTAGGTTAGATTGCATTGCATTCTATCCTTATTCTCACATGAAAATCTAAGTTTTGAGGTAAGCCTACCAAAGATTACAAGATCATAAATATCATGGTATTCATTAGTGAAACTTAGGGTTTAAAGTAGTTCGACGTAGTTTATTTTGTGTATTGCTTTGTCTTTACCAATCGTTGGTGTGGTAGTGGTGGTAGAAATTCTTGTAAACCCTCAACCCTAAACCCTAAGATTGAAAAATTTCAAACTAAAGGCTTATAAATTAATTTGAAGGAATGTAGGATATTTGTATTTCACATACCCAGAATTTGAAAAGATGAATACAAAGACTGACATGGACTGACTCTATTGCATCCCAAAATCTTCCTGGTGCACTACAATCTCACTGACCCTCTTGATTCTAGAATCTTATTTAGCAGTTGCAACTTTAATTGTCTATGTGTAATACTATGATTTAACTTCTTAATTTTCTTCTTATTCTCAAAAAAGTGCCAATTGCCAAGTATTAGTAAAGCGAGTGAAATGGGTTACATTACAATTTTGTACTCCCACTTTAAAGAAAATTTAAGGATGTCCAACAAGTCTGCAGCCTCAATTAATTTAGCACATACATCGAGCGGTAGCATTGAAAACATATTATAAAATCTCAACTGTTGATCTTTACAAATCTAACGGCTCTAGGTTGATTCCAGAGGTTTGAGTTTGCAAGTCTAGTGCTCCAGACATTTCATTTTGGAATTCAACTACAGTCGTCCATCGAATGTTCATCAAATAGTGAAACATTGCATGGAAGTGCCACGTGTATCCTTTCACTGTTTTTCTTCCATTGGCTTCGAAGGCTCCCTTTATATGAATTTGGGCCCACTTTGATGACTCATATAGTACTAGCCAATAGTGCATCAAGAAAATGATATCAATGTTGTGATGTTTTGGAGGTGTGCCATGATGACACTTGTCTCAAGGAAATCTTCATGCATTTCTTTTTCTTTTGATTCATAAAGGTCCCACCACATATGAGTTAGCACCATTCAACCAATGACGCAAAATTAATAATAACATGTTAATTAATAAATGGAAATTAATACTAATATGTTAATTAATAATCATTCACTCATTGAGACATTGACACTTGTCTCTATTTCAGAGACTTTATGTATAAAATTGGATGCGTCAAGACTTCAGCCCAAAATTGAACATAAGTTGTTGATTTGTGATTCTCTAATGATTGAATTTTAACAATAATCCCAAAAGAAGAATTTGGTTTCTATTATGGTTTTTTAAAGACATTACGAATTGGTCTAGCTTAGATGTATTATTTCAGGTCCATGTTGATACAAGACAAGATAATAGAATGTAATAATAGAATAATTCCTACGTGAAAATTGATTTTTAGCGTTTCTTTTGTAGGACAACTTATAGTATTCTCATCCATTTATATTTTCCCTATTTATACATCACAATACAAACCTCATGTGATGATTTTTATTGAACCATTTGTATACATTGCCATTGAACTCATGTCAAACCATAATTACTAGTATATTTTTTATTAACATCATCGTCAAAAAACTTGGGGAATTACATGAACATCTAACCAAAGTTCCAAACAACATTGAACATGGAGAAGAGACTAAGAGTCAAGAAATTCAACTAACATCATACTCTACTATCTAGTTACATATAAAAATTTTATCCTTTGACCTTGATTTGGTCCTCCAAAATCTTTTTAGTTCCTCTTTTCGACGATGTTTAATGAATATTTCACTGTAGTCCATAACCATCCTATTAACAGGCAATGGTTGCGTTACAAATTCAATTATGTAGTCATTCACAATGTCAATAAATGATTTTCCATTGAACCTTGCATTATATGTACAAGAAACCACTAGGTATGGGTAACAATAAGGCCAGTAAAGGAGAATTGAATTAATTTTCTCCAAGTCACTATCAGTTACATTATAGTACCAATTCCATGTGTCCATTTGAATTTCTAGTTTCTCATACATGCATGTATCTCTAGGAAATTCAACCCACCATCTAAAGTAGTATGTGTCATTTGTAAATGTGCAAAGTATTGAGTCTTGACATGATACATCCAACTTGACGAATGCTTGTATTTCTTCATTATGATAATTGCAAAGAAATAACATCCTGTATAGCCACACGCAAATAAAATTTTCTATCATACTATTCTACAACTTTGAACTTTATTTTTAATATTTATACAAATTCTTAATTCAAAAATGGTAGAAAGTTGAAGCTCAGAAAGACAAGGGAAAATGAAAAAGTAGATGATAATTCATGATGCCACAAATCATCAGTATCACATAGTAAAATATAGAAGAAAAAATGAATACAAAAAAAGTACTTGTTAACTTACTTTCTTCACATGGCTGCCATAATGAATGCCATTACTTTTAAATTGTATAGTTTATCTATAGGAGTCGTCCATGGACTCAAGATAGCCCAGGATCACCTGCAACCAAAATAACCTTCCATGCAACAAGAGAGAAAAGCAATAACAATGTTTTATATTTCCAAGAATAATGATGCATAAAATATACAAGATGTGAAGCTTGACTTGATACACACTACATTGCATATCATTGCATGAAATGTACAATGAGATACCTTCCTTATATAGGCAAGATTGAGAGGTAGGACAAGCTAGGATATTGACAAGTGTCTTAATCCTATGACATGAGACACAAACATTTAAAGTGTGTCACAAATATTAAATGTCCTAACTACCTAAGTAAACTTAACATGTCAACATGTGCACGAATAGGTTTTAACTAATGACTAGTTAGGTAATGTGCCTTGTTCACACTACAAAAGGGAAAATTAGATAGGAAAACACCCCCATTCACACCAACACCCCTCTTAAGTGCAACTTAGGGATAAGTAGACAAATGCAAAGATGAAAAGATGGGTCCCAGCTACAAGGCCATGTTAGGTACCCATGTACAAACAATCTCTCACAAATAGAGTAAAGGAAAAAACCATGTAGGAAAAAACTCCACTCCAAAAGAGAGAAAAAAAAAGAATAAAGTCATGGAAGAAGTGATGGAAGGAGGACTCAAGACCCCCTAGGACTACATCCAACACAAATGTACAATCAATTATCCCCCCATAGGAGAGAATGAGTGAGACAAGATGTCCCCCCATAATGAAGTAGCTCCTATGCAAATGGTGCATGCATAAAGACAAAACATGATCCAATGCCTGCAAACAACATTTCTCCCCTTGGGAATAAACAAATCCAATGGTATATGTAGAAGAAACTCCAACTCCAAAACAAGAGATGAGGGAAGAAGTCTCATGAAGTATGATGTCTCTAAAAATTGCTTAAGTGTCCACATGTCACAATCAAAAGATGCCACAAAATCAGGTGCTCCATGCCTAATCAAAGAATGTGACAATCCAAGACAATAGGAGAATGCAATATCATCAAGCTCCAAAGACAAAGATGGTGTGACAAAACTTGTGCCATAATTGTCATCAAAGAGGAGAGATAACCCCTCAAATGTGTCCTCTAAATCATCAATGTGAGACTCCACAAACAAAGATGCAATGTCTGATAAATAGGAATCCCAATGAGGAAGACTGAAATGATCTTTCTACAAAGAATCAATGGAATCTCTCAAAGAAGCATCTCTAAACTCTCAAGTAGCAACAGGTGATGGTGGAGCAATGATCTCAATAAGAGGAGAAGAGGGAGGAAGAGAGGTCTTTGAGTTTGGAGAATCAAGATATACCATATACTTGAAATCTCCTCTAAGTATCATCATCATAGGGTATGTTATCTACATCATCAATGGGAATAAGGCAATTTATTGCAAGATCATCTAGAAATGGTGAGACATGAGGGTCTCCATACAACTCCCAAATTTGAGTCCAAAGTGTGCATGGTCCCTCATAGATGGAAAGATTACACACAACATCTTAATCAACATTGCAAGAAATTAATCCTACAATATGATCCATATTGAGACCCCAATTATGTTTCTCTTGAGGTGCATCTGGTTCAGGAATGAGGCCATAAAACAAAGGCAAAAGATTTAGCCATCTAAGATGTGTCAGGATTCCTTTTTGCCAGGACTCATAATTGTTCTTAGTTAGATTAACCACAGAAGGACGAGTGGAAAAACCCATGATACCTCCTCAAAATGATAGAGATAAAAACATCAAAACATGCAAATTGATTTATGCTGTGAATAGAAAGCCTGTCAAAGAAAATATGACTTTTCCAGGAGGGCCAAAATATTAAAGTAATCAATTAGAAGCCATAAAAATGACAAAATGAATAAAACATACCTAGTTTTGAATCTAGAAAAAGTACATAGGTGGATGTGTAGAGCTCACTAATACCATTCCAATGCCTATTCATTTGCAATAAATGGAAATTCTAGGTGAAAGAATGGAGCTCGAAAGCTGAAAATGATACCTAGACTTCAAAAAGAAAAAAAGATAACCAACAACAAAATTAGGAGATGAGACCTATAACACTGGAAAGAGCACGGAACTAATGTTCAGATGATATTTTGTTCATGAAATTTGGACATTGTATGCCCAAGTTACACCTGATTTCACAAAACTGTTCCAAATAGGCTTGTAGGCAAAAACATGCCCCCTAGTTAAGGGCCTAGTCACATGGGCAACCTGGGGCTATGAGCAGAGGGGTCGATGGCCTGAATTAAGTGGTTTTGGTCATTGATATGACCAGGGGCTAATTAGCAGGAGATAATCATTGGAGGATTGCTTTTAATCACCAAATGAAAGGTCGAACCCTGCGGATCATGCTTTGGACCACTGGACAAAAGGTTGAACCTTGTGGATCATGCTTTAGACTGCTGGACAAAAGGATGAACCCTACGGATCATGTTTTAGAATGCTAGACAAAAGGATGAACCCTACAGATCATGCTTCATACCACTGGACAAAAGGATGAACCCTGGCCCTATGGATCATATGGATTTTTCCTAACGAAAATCCTTGAAACCCTAAAAAATGGCCAAAAATTCAAACTACTCAAAAATATAGATTATTATATGTCAAAAAGCTTGGAATAGGCCATCTGGATGTAATGGTGTAGTTAGTTTTTTCTCCAGGATGTACTACAAAAAACCTCTTGATAGAATCTCTCTAAAAAGAGGAAAGGGAATTGCAGACATTATGTAAGATATATTCCTCTAGTGTGGACAATAAGTTGTCCCTAGAATAGGCAAAATAAATGGTGCTTAGCCTCTGTAATACTACTTTTCTCCATAGTTATTTTATTATTTTGTAGCATATTTATTATGGTTAATATTTAGAGTTAAGATAATTCATAATATGTGAAGATATCAAAATAGATATAAATAGCAAATGAAAATTACATGTAATAATTTAATAAGAACTCTAAAGTAAATCATTAACATGACAAACTGGATAACAAAATCACATAATCACATTAACATCAAATATTATATAATAATCCCAATATATTTTATTATTATTAAGTTTAGTACTTATCTGAATCACTTAGCACTTGGATTAGCCACTCTCGCCCTAAGAAGATTTCAGTGGTCTTGGCCCTCATAGCTATGGCACATTCCAGGAGGAATCAGTTCTTATTCAGAATTATTCAACTCTTTTTTAGAAAGCACACATGTTTCCCAAGCATCCAACTCTTTTTTAGAAAACACACATGTTTCCCAAGCATCCAACTCTTTTTCAGAAAGCACACATGTTTCCCAAGCTCACAAGCCCTAACTAGGACAATCCTGGGTGTACACTATACCTCGAGTTGGACACACATTGTGTGCCCCTTCTCCTAGAGTTGAACACATCCCATGTGCCCATTGCCCACCAAAACCACCTTCTTCTTCCTTGAGTGTTCTCCATGCCCTCTCCAAGTCTCACACAAATATCTTATATAACCTTTTAAGGGGTGGTTTCTAAACTATCACACCTTTTCACAAAGGTTGTCATTAATAATGATTTAATAAACATAATAATTCCTCCCTTTTAAAGGGGTTTTTCATAATTATTATTTATTTATCTCCATTTTAACCAAAGGATTATAATATCTTTTATTTTCCCATCTCCCTTTTAACTATAAAGGTTAAATAAACTTTATCTGCTTATAAATTTAAAGGGTTATTTATAAAAAAGCTTTCTTTTTCCATTTTGGGGAAAAATTTCCATAACATTTCTCCCCCTGTAAATCAGCTACTATCCTCAGTAGCTCAAGTTAAATCTAACACATAGTTCACAAAAAATAATTAGTCAATTAAGTGTGGATGTAACACTATCTACATCACAATGAACCTATTTCCTTTTAACTTCATTTATAATTATATTTCTCAAATTTTAGATATTTTCAATAACTCTTCTTCTTTAACTAAAACCACAATCAAATCCCATAAAAATAATTTGTTAATCAATAACATGATTTAGAACTATAAGTACATTTTCACATGAAATAGATCATGAATTTATACTTGAGAAGCTGATACAAGTGTATACACTAAATCTCCTATCAAATAATCTTTTAAATTTGTCATTCATGTGTAACCTTATCTTTTAATACAAATATTTCAATATTTTAGGTGTCACTTCAATATACAAAAGTATTATCATGTAATCACATAGCACTTTCCTAGTGAATGACATGCATATCTCATACTATGTATTCACTCTTCATTTAGTATCATATACTCAAAATACATTCAAATATGATAGTCATGCATTATGGACTACATGATTATCCTCTTTTCATATACCAAATAAAATTGAATAGCAACAAATACATCAATGTTTATATAATTTCCTAGTCACTAAAATGTAATTTGGTTTATTACTATCAACAAGATGTTTATAATACCTAACTTAGATCTCAATCCTATATGAAACGCATACAAGGTTATTGGGTTGATCAAGTCCAATAATAAAGTACAAAAAACATGGTATAAAGAAATCAAATAAAGAATCTTAAGCAAAAATAGAAAGACAAACTATTACTAGCTAAAAAAAATTCTTTAAATTTGTATATTATAGGTTTATACTAATATAATTCTCATTGAACTTTCATATCAAAAGAAAAATTAGAGGTTGTATCTCCCCCTGTAAAATTTGACATGTCCCCATGGCAGATGCTAAGATAATCATTTTGGTTTCATATTTTATAAAAACATTGTTTCATTTCACCTAAACAACACAATATTTTCCAAATTTTAAGACGTGAAAATGATCTTGGGACCTATGAGTTATGGGCCCACAATGTAGCTTATGTTAAATAAATCTAGGTATCAACTTTTTGTCTTTAGCTATCAACAAGTATAGTAACACCACTTCCTAAGAAATAGACATAAAACTAAGTGAAAATTGGAATGGATTTACAATTTTGACTATTAGTAAGACTAACTTATTAACTATGTGTTTCCAAGACAATTTTTGTGTACAAGAGTGTACGATTCAAATAGAAATAGATTTAACGAGATTTAAACTTAATACAACTAAAGTTGTCATCTCTTAATTGAGATCTCATGATGTATAAATAAATCTTTCCAAAACTTCATGATTAATCCAACTACTACACTTACATAAGTGAATTATCAAAGTTATGATTCTAAACACCCTTCACAAGTGGTCAAGAAATAAAAATCGGAAAGAAATATTTTTCCAACCTTTAATTATGGTTTACCCCAATACATTTTGAATGTATTTCTTTACCATATAGAAATTATTATATAATGCTCCATATGTAAAAATACCTCCTCTAAAATACTTTTGTACCTTAGAAGTATACTTGACTATAACTAAGATAATTCTTTCCTTTAGACTGTGCCATTAATACACTATCATTAATAGCTACTATAAATAAATGACACTTCACACCTACATGATTATTTTTACCCTTATTCAACGATGCCACTATATCTTGGTATAATATTTTTGATGATGATGCTTGTAGCTAGTATACCCGACCTAGAAATCACATCACTCTTCTATAATGATATACTTGCTTCAATAAAGCATAGGGACATTGTTTCAAATTTGTAAACAAATAACATCAAAGCCTAGCCATGAATTGTTGGTGTGTGGCTTGATGACCTTAATATCTTCTATGGAATGTGTAAATATGCTTTGTATTGGTATGCATCTTTTGACATTGTTATGTTAGAAATTGTCCTCCTGCATGGAATGGCACAATTTCTCATGGTTAAGCTCCTCTCATTTAGTGTCCTTTCAACCTATTTATTTCTAAGCTCCCTAAACCTTGATTGACCTATAGCTAACTGAAGAAATGTTATATTCTGAAGTAACTGATGACTGAACCTGGAAAGAAACTGTGGGTTCTATACATCCTGGACCTCCTTGATGCAGACCTAATGGAAAAATTAGGGCTTGGACAAGGGCACCCACGCCCTTGTCCTACCTTATCTTTTAGGGTTTTGAATTTTGGTGGGGTGTCGGCTCCCGTCGTGCACCTCGGGATTCTGATTTCAATTTTTTTGTTTTCATGCAATGTCGACTCATTATTTCAAATATTTGAATTTCTAAGGTTAGGTATTTAAAGAGAATTGAAAATCGTTTTATCACACACAATCTATATGCAAGCTTTCTATGCCAAAACTCTACCATTTTTGCTATTGAAGATCAACAACTTGTTGAAGCTCTTTGAAGATATTGAAGATTGCTATCATGGAGATATTCAATGGAGATTAGGAATCAAGATCTTGAGACTATCTTTCTCTTCCTAGGGTTTGCAAAACCTTTTGTATGATCGAGAGAAGGGTTGAAGTCTCCAACTTAAGCTTGGGAATCCTCCATAGATACAGTTGCCTCGCCTTCTTGTTCTGCAAGTCTTCATTTCTCTCATCTCCTTGAGGTGATGTTGTTGTTGTTTCCTTTAGTGAAATAAAGTGTTGATCTTTCCTTGATGCTTGAGTCATCTAGGGTTTTGCATTTTCTGCATACACATATGATATATGAGCACACACATCTACAGATCTTTATCATTGGCTATTATTGAGGTAGGAATATCAAAGATGGGGCTTGACTAAGGCAAGATCCTATATAGCCACAACCATCTTTCATGTCCTTTTGTATGTGCAGGTCGTATTCAAAAAGATCTGGTGGAAAGGAGCAGCAAAAAGACAAACATTACAGATGTAGTCGTCGCATAACTTTGAATTTTGGCATCATGAAATATTTGGGAAAAAAGAGCAGATGCCCTTGTCTAACTGAACATTTATTTCTATATCTAGGAACCTTTGGAGACCCTCTGATACCTAGTACAAAAGATTTCACTCCTCAGAAACTTATGGGACAAAAGAGCAGGGGCGCGTGTCTGATAGGCCTTCATTTTTTGGGTACACACTATCTGTGATCCCTGTTCTATGTTTTTGTAATTTGTATGTCTGTACCAATGCCATAAATCAATTTGTTACAAAATTAGTAGATAATTAGGGTTTCATGCTTTGTGAATGCTACAAGCTTGTAAAAGCCTAATTAAATAATTCATCCAATCACATCTAGCATAAAAGGGAATCTAGAAATTTGTAGCTTGATCCTTCATAGAGAGAAAGCTCGGTTCTACTTCCCTAATGTTTAGTATGTGAAGAGTGGGACTTGATTTGGTTTAGACAAACTATCACTATCCCACATTTTCTACTAAACATTCTGGTGAACCCAACCCTTAAAAGAATTTGCATCCTTTTTCACATCAGATCTGAAATAGTTTGTTGTCCTAAATAACATTTAGATCGCAAACCCTCTTTTATGAAAGTACATATATTGAATCTTGATTGATTTCTTTAGTCTTTCATTAAAAGAGTTTGAAATTGCAACTTTGTGATTTGCATAGTGATATTTTATTTCATTTTCACAAAGTTTATGCCATATTACTTTACATTTGAGTCTTGGGTTAATTAAAACATGTTATAATGTCAGATTACTTTTTACAAGACTTTCATGTGTATGATGAGCCATTTAGTTGTGATGACTTCAATATGTTAGATGAAGCCCTTGAGGACTTTATCTCGATTGAACATTGCACTACGACTCCTAAACTGTCATTTCAAAGATTAGTAAATGCAATCTATGTTCCTAAACCTCAAGAAGAATCAGTGACACTAAAAATAGTGGTCAACCTGTGTTTAGATGTGGCTCAACCACACTCTACACTGGTGCTCATTCTTAGAGGTCTTCCACCTTCTTCTCAACCTCCTGATTACATCTATAACTATGCGAAACAAATAACACATCGAAGTTCACAACAACCTAGTCATACTATGGTTTCTCATACATATAATACTTGAAATAACAAACAAAACAAACAATAATTGAGAATTCTGATATATTTACCAGCTTCTCAACCTATGCTTCCTCAGGCACCTCGTTTAACACATAAAACTGGCTAAGATTATGATCTTGTTGAGTAGCTTCGTGCTACTCCTGCTAAGATTTCCCTTTGGGAACTTATACAAACTTCACCTACATACCATGGAATGCTCCAAGAAGCTTTACAAAAGGTGATTGTACCACCTACTGTCAAGCTCAATGATGTAGTAGCTCTCCTAGATTATATGCATGCGACAAAAATAGACATTTTGTTTCAACAACATGAGTTGTCTTCTCTTGAAGTTCAAAATCAGCATGATCCTTTGATTATCTTCATTACAATAAACAAGAAATTGATCAAGCGAGTTATGATTGATAATGGATCAGCTCTTAATGTTTATGGTATTAATTTGTTACATAAGATTAAGGTTGACACCTCTTTGATTAAGCCGGATAGAATAAGCATTCATGGCTTTGATAATGTTGGAAGACAGTCTATAGGCACTATAACTTTACTTGTACAAGTTGGGCCCGTGACTTTATCCACCCTGATTCATGTCATGTATGGTTCCTTATTATATAATATGATTCTTGGTAGACCTTAGATTCATGCATTGGGGGTAGTTCATTCTACACTTCATCATTCAGTCAAGTTTATTTATAAAGATAAACTTCATACTATTGAGGATGATTCTAAACTAGATAATTGTTTACAAATTGAATTACAAAAGCAAGTTGTTCATCATAATATTTTAAACAACTTAAAAGTTGATCCGTCAACTCCTTTTTCCACAAACAATGTTGTGTAAGATTCTAAACAATCGAATGCATTCCTTGGTGATGATTGGGGTTCGTTAGATTTTCCATCCCCCTCTACAAAAGAATATAAAATTAACAACTCTAATCATAAAACATCAAATGTTGCATCGATTTCATCTAAAAATTCAAGTTCGAAACCTAAAGTCTCTTTGGTAACAAACACAGATAACACTCTTACTTACACTACGGACTATGAGACCTACGAGGCTCCACCTTCTTCTAAGGAGATGGCCTCTCTTTATGGTTGAGGATTTCAAATCCTTTATAAGAATTGTGACTATGTATGCAATGGTTGCGATATTAATCAACAAAGGATTCAAGTACCTATAGAATCTGCTTCGCGACATTACTCAAGTGGCATTGGATATAATCCTTTCAAGGAATCCAAAGCTCGTAGACATCCTAATATTAATGTGAACATAATATCAACACTTAATTTGATATTTCCTGAGATGAAAGACACCAATTGTCCTCCAAGAGAGATTCCTTTGGATTCCTTTTTGACAGATGAAACAATAATTGAATTCTTGGGAGCTTATGACAGTGTTCCTCATTATCATCATAAACGTGGACTACCTTATTGTTTGAACAACAATGCATATTTTGGGAAATCCACCCGCCTTGTGAATACTACTCTAAAATCTAAGGAAGAATTAGAGGAATTACCACAATCACCCAACCTCATAGAACCTAGTACTTTACTTAATGGAAAAATTGTTGAAGTTTCTATGGACAAAGATAACACTAAAAAGGTTATCCCTATATGTGATTGTTTAAACACAAAAGAAAAAGAAGATATGACCAAGCTTTTACATGAATTTTCAGATTTATTTGCTTGGAATTATTCAGATATGCCTGGTATTGATCCTTAGATTGTAACACATATTATTGTATTAAAACCAGATGCTAAGCTGTTTAAATAGAAGATCCGTAAGATGAATCCTAAGGTTGCATTATTAGTTAAGGCTGAGATAGAAAAGATGTTACAAGCTGGTTTTATCCGCCCTATTGATTATTCACCTTGGATTTTGAATATTGTGGTTACTGCTAAACCTGATGGTTGTATTCAGATGTGTACTAATTTTAGGGATCTAAATATTGCTTCTTTAAAAGATGATGTCCCTTTGCCAAACATTGACATGATCATTGAATGAATAGCTGGCCATGAATTACTTTCCTTCATGGATGGTTTTTGGGATATAATCAAATTCTCATCAACCCCCTAGATCAATACAAGACAACTTTTATAACACCTTGGGGTACATTTTGTTGGGTAGTCATGTCGTTTGGATTAAAGAATGCAGGAGCAACTTACCAACGGGCTATGACTCTTATTTTTCATGATTACATGCATAACATTTTAGAGGATTATGTCAATGAAATTCTTGCGAAGTCTATTCATCACCAGGATCATGTCACAATCCTCCATCAAATCTTTGAACAAATAAAGAAATACAATGTACTTGAATCCCCATAAGTGCATCTTTGGCGTAGATAGTAGAAAATTGTTGGGATTTATAGTCTCGCATCGTGGTATTGAAGTAGATATGAAGAAGATTGACACAATTGTTAATATTCTAGCACCTAAGAACATATCTCAACTTTGTAGTTTGCAAGAGAAGATACAGGCCATCCATCGATTTGTCTCACAACTCGCAGATAGGACTCACCCTTTTACTCAAACACTGAAGAAGGATTTAAAATTTCAATGGAATTTTGATTGTCAAAAGGCTTTTGAAGACTTAAAGAGTTATCTAGCTAATCCTCCAGTCTTACAGCCTACTACCGCTGATAAACCTTTTATTCTTTACACCTCAGCATCTAATAATGCTCTCGCAGCTTTATTAGCACAACATGATATTGAAGCAAAGAGCATGTTGTATATTACATCAGTCAAACTTTTCTCGATTATGAAGTGTGATATACTATCATCGAGAAGCAATGCTTAACTCTGGTCTTTGCAACATAGAAGCTTAGGCATTATCTTTTAAATGTTGGAATACATGTCATGGTGAAATTTGACCCGTTGAAACATTTTTTTACAAAAACAGATTTTTCAGGTTGCCTTGCTAAATGGGTTATGTTGTTAACAAAATTTGATCTTAAATTTATCTCTCAAAAAGTAATTAAAGGACAAGCATAAACCAATCATTTAGCTAAAGCACCTTCACCCTTTGCTATACAAAGTCAAGAGACATTTCCTAATGATCAAATCCTAAATATAGATGCAGATGATAAATGGGAATTGTATTTCAATGGTTCACGATGTTGAACTGACTCCGGTGCTGGTGTCATAATAGTACACCTTCTGGTAAGCTGATTCCTATGCCCTATCGGTTAACCTTCTCATGCACAAACAACATTGCTGACTATGAAGCTCTCATTACAGGACTTCGTTCTGCTTTGGCTCTTAACATCAAAAACATCATTATATATGGTGATTCACAATTATTTATACGACAAATAATAGGATCATATCAAGCTAAGAAAGATAAATTATCTCAATATCATAACTTAGCTCTATCCTTATTAAAACAATTTACATCATTCACAATTGACACTATTCCAAGGAAAGATAATTGACATGCGGATGCAATGGCAAGCACAACTTCTCTTATATCCCCTGTCAATTCACCTGATGAATATACCTGCATCGTCCATAATCTTAAAACACTGGTACTATATAAGGTTACATATTCGAATACTAACCTCTATTGTAACACGAATTCTAATGAATGGTTCTCCCATATATTCAATTATTTGTGCAATGGTACCATTCCTAACTCAAAATCTAAAAATGCATGAGTTCGCCTATGCAAACTTGCGGCGCATTATATCATTCTGTCTAATGTCTTATATAGACAAAGTTATAACGGTGTTCTTCTTCGATGTATTGGTAATTCAGAGATCCTGAAAGCTTTAGAAGAAGCTCACTGCAGTGCTTGTGGAGGGCATTTTGGAGGAAAATCATTGGTACAAAAGTTATTGCATATGGGATATTATTGGCAACATATGGAACATGATTCCTTTGCATATGTCAAGAAATGTCTATAATGTCAACAACATAAACATTTAATCTGAGCACCTACCCAGGAAATTTGTGCCCAATTTTTGCCTTGGCCATTTTCTGTTTGGGGCTTGGACCTAATTGGCAAAATCTCTCCACCCTCTTCTCAAGGACATACTTTTATTATCACTGCTACTGATTACTTCACAAAGTGGGTTGAAGTTGTTCCTCTACGACCCATGACTGCTAAAGTAATTTTTTGTTTTATACAGGATAATATCATCTCTCGATTTGGTATACCTTCCTCCTTAGTTTCTGACTATGGTACATCATTCAAGAACAAGGACGTGAAGAAATTTCTTGAAAAATATCATATTCAACATCACTTCTCTATGCCTTATTATCCTCAGTCAAACGGCTAAGCGAGAAGCTTCAAATATAATTATTGGACAAATTCTATGAAAAACTATTAATAAACATAAAAAATATTGGCATACTCAACTATCATATGCATTATGGGTTTATAGAACAAGCATTCATACGGCTACTATGAACACGTCGTATAATCTTGTCTGTGGCGTTGACGGGATAATGCCTCTGGAGTTATAAATTCCTTCAGTATGAGTTTCCCTAAAGGACATTATTGATGATGACACAGAACAAGAATAGCAATTACAAGAACTTGAGATGCTTGATGAACAATGTATCAACGCTCTTGAGTACCTTAAAGCCCATCAAAAGAATATCTAATGATTGTACAATGACCATGTTATACATCATTTATTTGATGTTGGAGGTTTGGTACTATATAAGAATCAATGCAATGTGAAAGCACCTTCTAGAGAAAAAGGAAAGTTCAACCCTAATTGTCTCAAACCATATGTTGTTATTGAAGCCTTTGGATCAGGAGTGTACAAATTAGCTGATCAACAAGGTATGCCACTTAAAGAACCTATTAATGTTGCGCACCTCAAGAAATTCTATGCTTAAGATTGTATGTTAGATGTTACTTTATAAAGCAAATTTATTGGTTAGATTAGCTTCAATTTCAACAAGATCAAATTTTTTTTTCTTAATTCATTTAACATTACATCTTTTTTGGTTAATCATTGTTGCATCTTGTTTAAACATGCTTTATTAAGATCACCTTTGTATTAACTGAATATGGCATAGTATTTTGGTTATGTATGAAATTCATTAATCATTGTGGATTTTACTATATGTTCTATAAAGAATTGTTTAGTATGTATCACATTAGCATTAATTACATTTCCACATAAGCATTTGAACATTTATCACTAGTTTTATTCTATATAAATCACATGTGGCAAATCAACAACAATAAAAAATATCATATATATACAAACATCAGTTTGAATATACATCAGAGTTGACTATCCCATACATCAAAATGGGATGTCGTAGTACATAAGATACATCACATAGTAGAACCTCGATCACCAGTCCCCTCAGGACCTAGTGGTGTGCATGTGACGAAGGGTTGTCCATGTGTGGCTATGAACTGTGAATGACTCCTAGAGACACTTCATGACTGCAACCCCCTGAGATCACCTCTAAGCCCCATCGCCTTGCCCTATGATTCCAAGTACATTTGGTGATATCAGTCTCTCTCTGACTGTATTCTCTCTCTATCTTATAGTGATCTATCTCTCTCTCTAACTATGCCTTGTCCCTATCAACTCTTGCCTAATCTAACTCAATGTGTATGATCTGAGTCACGACAAGACCAATCTCAGATAAAGGTAGTGATGTAGCCTGCTCTCACTGTGCCCAGAGCTTGACCTTTGTGCGCTCAGCTCTCTAGAGTAAATGATCCATCTCCCATGTAGAACAATCTAAGGTGGCCTCAATGGCCACTCTATATCTCACAAATAGCATAAATATCTTCACATGCCACCCTACAGATGGTTGTGGTGAATATCCTATCTGCACCCATTTCTTAGCCGCATCAGTAGGAACTATCTCTGCTATGATGTGACTCACAAAGTCACACCATGTGTCTGTCCCAATCGCAAAAATGAAAGACAAAATCAGTATAAATCTCATATAGGCATCATAAGAAATCATCAAAATAATACATCAACATAATAAAATGTCTCACCTAGATCTCCATCTCGCTAAGATGGATCTCAAACTGCTACTAGTATAATGAGCTCTGCAACTGGGGGCACATGACTACTCACCTCCCCCTACTCGGTATGGCTCGATCTCCTAACATCTATAGGGGTTGGACCACGAGCTCTCGACTGTGGCCTCAACTTGGTCTCCTCGTTGTTGTCTACCTCCTACTGATCTCATCATGGTATCGCTCTAAAGACGTACTATGATGTGATCTCCTCCTCCTCATCATCATCATCTTCGTCATCGTCATCCTCATCCTCGTCCAAATCATAATATCCATCAAAATCACTAACATCATCCTCTACTCCTTTGTCACTCACGTGACTAGACCATGGTCAAGGATCGCCTATGGGGTGATCGAGAGGAAAGATAGGAGTGGGTTGTGTTGTCTACCACCAGGTCTGATATGCTCAGGTAACACCGATGTCATTTGCATCAGATAGCAGCTTTGTATCCTCTATACCATCATCATCACTCACTGCTATATCTACTACCATTGTTCGTGGGGTGGAATTCACCCTGACTACGCTGCATACTAAGCGAGTGTAGCTCAGACACATCCTAGGAACATCTTGTCTACATCTGAACTATCGCACTACTCTATCAAAGTAAAACTAGATGACTATGTGATCGAGGTGACTGACCATCAATTGATCCCTCATCCTGGCTAGCTATCCATGCTGACCCATCCATGGTCTATGACTGTGATATAGTCTCCAAACAATGTCATTGGGCTGTAACCTATCAAATATCACTCTCTAATACAAAAGATCACCATGTCTCTAGTATTTGATGAATGGATAAGCATGTACACATGGATGAGTCTGCTTCAGCTCTATAGGGGAACTTGTAGGTCGTGTGCACCTGATATGCTCAAAATCTCAGACTTGTAGCAAGGTGCATACCATTAGGCTCTGTGACTCGTAATGGACATACCGTCCCAAGATGCAGTAGAGGTGTGCAAGCATACTGTACCCCCACACGTACACTGTGATGGAGATTGATTGTCATTGATGTCAAAAGGTGTTTGAAGAAATGATGATGTAGGAATAATCCAATGCATGTGTCTTGTTATGTAAGGTTGATTAACAAGATGTATAGAAGGAAGATGTTGATCATCTAATAATTTCAGTGTTAACAGTATGGTGTTCTTCATGTGGGTGTTGGCTTTGGATGTTGAAGATCTCAATTGGTATTGGGTTGTTGATGCTACTCAAGACAAACATATTCACAATTGGCATTGATATGGTATTGATATTACAAGGTGGTCTTATGCTTTCATAATCATGGTTTATGTTGTTATGATTCATGTCATATTCATGTTTGCTTCAAGGATGCTTGATGATAGTTTCAATTATTTTTGCATATAAAGGGGCCAAGGTTTAGTTAAAGGTTAAAATCTTTTCTAAACTCCTATTTACTTCATTCTTTGCTCAGGATATGATAGTTGAACTTTATTTTATAAAATGAAGTTGACCTGAGATAGCAGGTCGAAGGGTCTTTAGTCATAATTTATGGGTATCATTAACATGATCTAACCGACCCCTTTCACCTAGTTTACCATCTTCATCGGTCACCACATAAGGAGCTTGAGCATGAAAAAGCATTGGATGTTTTAATGGAGACCATGATTTATGAAAAGGTGTCGAATATTATATTCAAATAGGTGCATGTTATAAGGAGGCTCAATGCTTATTTTAAGGGAAGCTCGATGCATAAAGTGGAGAGTTTGTTTTTTATGAAATGCATCGAATATCAAAAATCATTTAAAGTTAGAATGATTTTTTCATGAAGAGCATCAAAAATTTTGTGAAGAGATTTATTAATTAAAAAAAAGCATGGAAATATGTTTGAAGACCCTTATTAAATGGATCTCGTTGCATATTCAAAGGGAGCATGTTTTATAAACATTATTCGAAAACCTTTATGAAGAGTTTCATTCTTTATGAAAAGCATCGATTATATTTTTGTTTGAATGAGTATTATATTAATTTGAAGGTCCTCTTTTGGTGGGGAACATGAATAAGCCATAAATGGCTTTATTTTTAAATTTAGAAACTTTTCATCTCCTATTTTATTGGCCTTCTAAAAGGCATCTTCCTATGAGATTTTTTAGGAGATTTTAAAGAGATTTTTTGGGAGATTTTTTGTGGCAGATTTTTATGGATATTAAAGGGCAAGTTTCTATTTTTTTAAAAGGATTAGGATAAAAGAAAGTTTTTATTTTCTCTTAAGCAGGTAAAAGCATGGAAGATTTTTTTGAGAGAAAAATTGATGTTATTTGCAGATGATTTAATTTTACAGATTAGAGATTTTGAAGGGTTTTTTTTTTAGTGCTCAAAGGAATATGAAAAGTTATGATAGGAGATTGAAGAGAAAATATTTTATTTTTGACAGGGACAAAAATTGATTGGAATTTGTTGAATATTTTTCAATCAAAGGACATGAATGTTTTTGTAGAAGAAAATGAAAAGTCTTTTGCAAGTTCTTCATTGAGACAAGATGAAAATGATTATACAGAATGTGGAAGGTCATCAAGTCATCTTGTATATAATGTTTTTATAGGAATATTGTTTGAATGTTTTTGCGTGATTCAATATGCAGGGTTGAAGAAATTATTGTAAAAATCCTCTTGAAGATAAAAGATAGATGAGAAGGTGATACTAGACATGTGATGAATAAAGGGTGTGATGAAAATGCATCTATGAGAAAATTGTTAAAGAGATGAATGAGGGTTTAAATGGTGCAAATCAGATTGAATGGAAATCACTTCTTGCACATGAGATCTTTTGTTTTGATTGATTGAGAAAAGCTAGTGAGGCAAATTCAGCCAGTGAGGCATCTTCTAGCCAGTGAGGCTTGTATGGTCAGTGAGACCTATTTGTATGTATTAGGGGTTGGTGCTCCTTGAAGTTGGTGCTTCTAAAACATTGTAACTAGTGAGATTTTTTTCTTAAGCCAGTGAGGCAATTTTGAGAGGTTTTTCTACCCTAGGAGGGTTTTCCTCTCATATAATCTTTTGTGTCTTGGTCTCATAGCTTGTGTGTCTTCATGTGTTCATATATTTCATGCCTTCAACATTATAATTGTGCATATGTATGTTAATGTCTTTCTCTCTCTTTATCCTTTAAGTCAAAAGGTATAAAAATTGTAAAATTCATACAACACTCATTCACCCCCCTCTTAGTGTTGTCCTGGACTCCAACACATTGTCCTATGCTCCTTCATTGATCTGATAGTATGAACAAGGCCCCCGTGATGGTGAGTACCTCGTCCATCATGTGCAACCGCCAATGCGACAGTAGTGATCATGATCCTCCAAACCAAGGGAATGTCAGCACATCCCTACTCTAACAGTTGGAGCTGAATGTGTCCTCGCTCTTCCCGAGTGATGGTACGAACTAAGCAATACAATTGGCTCTCCCGAGTGTACTCTGTTGAGCGATGCTCTAGGATCCTCACTATCTCTCCATAGATAGGTAGTCGTAGGATACAGTAGACATCCTCCAGTGTAACTATCATCTCACCTGTGGGTAGATGGAATGTCGATGTGTCTGCATCCCACCTCTCCATAAGTGCCATGAGCATGCTATAGTGAAATCTCATCGTAGGCATGAAGAACACCCACCAAAGACCCACTGCTTGTAAGAGTCCCCTCTCCTTGTCTGACATAGTGTTGATGTTGTCTTGAAGTAGCATCATCAGGTGACTGCCTATGTGCTCTCGTGTCTCAGGAATATCCTGCAAGTCAAACATCCAAAATTGAATCAGCTCACATCATCAAAACATCAAGAAGCATCTAAGACATCAATTTGTACCTTGTACTTGAGGCCCTTGTCCTCCCTAGACTTGGGTGCCCTAGGAAGACCTGGGCGCCCAGAGAGGAAATTGGCACCCTGAGTGGACTTGGGTGCCCTCGTTGGGAACCCCTATCCATAAAGAGCTATTTGGCATGCAAAACAAGAAAATCAAAAGCAACAAGATAGCATGAATGATAGAATCAAATTTTGGACCCTACCTCAGGCTTGATCTCTCTCTGCCACTCGGGCTCGAAGCATCTCTAGTGTCGAAAGCTGGTATGGATGTCGACTCGGTATGGCTGGTCTCTCTCTCCTTCTCTCCTCTACACAATGACAATAAGAATGAATGGTGAAAAGTGAAAACTCCTTTTACATATAGTAAATGGATGAGAATTCCTATCACTATCTAGGTGCAAAATTGAACAATTTTTACTCATGAGCCTCTATCTTAGGCTGCTGAACTTAGATTTTTGCATTGTTTGTTGTGTTGGAATCATGGTTCTGTACTCCACCCAACCCAATGTGTTGTGTTTTAGTGTTGTTTGCAAATATGACCCTCTCAATGCATTTCTCATCAACTTCCCCTGAAATCAGTGCGTGTAGATAACCACCTTGTTTCTCCTTTTTGAACTAAGCAAGAAGAAACAAGGGGGGCATATATCTCCCTCAATTTCCTCCCTCATCATGTCTCATCACTCAACCCCTTAGTGTATATAACTAACTTATTTGTGTGTTGGTTGGAGGTTGATTTGATTTCGATTATCTGACAAGTGTTTCTTTGCAAGATGTGGTTCCTCACTTTGTGGTCTTGTAGGATCACGGACTTGGGGCTTCTTCCTCTTGTACGACAACACTTTGGCTTCCTCTAGTGTATCCTTTTGAGTATCCTTTTCATGATTGATGTATTTACTTTCATTTAGTTGCATATGCATGTAGTGTTATATGGCCACTAAAGTAGGGGCTAAATCTTATGTTGGAAATTGTCCTCCTACATGGAATGGCACAATTTCTCATGGTTTAGCTCCTCTCCTTTGGTATCCTTTCAACCTATTTATTTCGGACCTCCCTAAACCCTAATTGACCTATAGCTAATTAAAGAAATGTCGTATTCAGAAGTAACTAATGACTGAACCTAGAAAGAAACTTTGGATTTTGGACATCTTGGACCTCCTTGATGCAAACTTGATGGAAAAATTAGGGCCTAGACAAGGGCCCGCTCGTGCCCTTTTCCTGCCCTATTTTTGGGGTTTTGAATTTTTGTGGGGTGCCAGCTCATGTCGTGCACCTCGGGATTTTGATTTCAAATTTTTGGTTTTCATGCGATGTTGACACGTTATTTCAAATATTTGAATTTCTAAGGTTAGGTATTTAAAGAGAATTGAAAATCATTTTATCACACACAATCTATACAAGCTTTCTATGCCAAAACTTTGCCATTTTTTCTATTGAAGATCAGCAACTTGTTAAAGCTCTTTGAATATACTGAAGATTGCCATCATGGAGAAATTCGATGGAGATTAGGAATCATGATCTTGAGGATATCTTGCTCTTCCTAGGGTTTGCAAAACCTTTTGTATGATCAGGAGAAGGGTTGAAGCCTCCAAATTGAGCTTGGGAATCCTCCATGGATATGGTTGCCTCGCCTTCTTGTTCTACAAGTCTTCATTGCTCTCATCTCCTTGAGCTGATGTTGTTGTCTCCTTGTGTGAAACAAATTGTTTATCTTTACTTAATGCTTGAGTCATCTAGGGTTTTGCATTTTCTGTATACACATATGATATATGAGCACATAGATCTACAGATATTTATCATTGGCTATTGTTGAGGTAGGAATACGAAAGATGGGGCTTGACTGAGGCAAGCTCCTATATAGCCACAACCATCTTTCTCATCCTTTTGTATGTGCAGGTCATATTCAAAAAGATCCAATGGAAAGGAGCGGCAGAAAGATGGACATTGCAGATGCAGTCATCGCATAACTTTGAATTTTGACATCACAAAATATTCAAGACAAAAGAGTGGGTGCCCTTATCTAACTGAGCATTTATTTCTGGATCTAGAAACCTCTGGAGACCCTCTGATACCTAGTATAGTAGATTTCACTCCTCAAAAACTTACGAGACAAAAGAGAGGGCACCCTTGTCTGATAGGCCCTCATTTTCTGGGTACACAATCTTTGTGATATCTGCTCTATGTTTTTGTAATCTATTTATCTGTGCCAGTGCTAGAAATTAGTTTGTTACAACATTCGTAGATAATTAGGGTTCCATGCTTTGTGAATGCTACAAGCTTGTAAAATCCTAATCAAAGAATCCATCCAATCACACTAGCATAAAAGGGAATCTAGAAATTTGTAGCTTGATCCTTCATAGAGAGCAAGCTCAGTTCTACTTCCCTAATGTTTAGTATGTGAAGAGTGGGACTTGATTTGGTTTAGACAAACTATCACTATCCCACATTTTCCACTAAACAGACATCTTGTCAATTTATAATGATCTTAATTCTGATATAACCTCTACAACTATATAATATATATCTAATACTTTCTTTTTATTAAAATTAAACATCTCAGGTAAGATTGATGACAAATTCATGTCACTCTAATGACAAAGAAGTCTATCTTAGTTGTGCCTTCTCTTGCTAGTATTCATTCTAGAATGGCACGTTATCACCATTGACCAATTAGATAGTTGATCATAGCAACTCTTTATGTTCTAAGATTAATTCAACCCAATTACACATGTTTTCTAATTTCCATTAGCTAACTGACTCTCACTTTAAGTGTTTTGGAACATGGGAGTCAACACATACTTTTAATATTCAATAAAATTCAATATACATCAAAATTTATAACTTATTCTTTGTGGCAATCGTTTGTGAATCTAAGTTCTAGATTGATATAATTTAATGTACCAAATCATTCCAAGGTAAAAAAATCCTTGACTTAATTCATAAAATTAATTAAAAGATTTTATGGGACAAAGTCTAAATTCTAAATCTCGGCTTCATATACATTTAAATAAGTAAATATAGAATATGTTGCTCCTATTTCCTAGTAATAAACAATTGTAGGTCGATGACTAATAGTGTCTCTTTCAACATCTTGGCCACTCAATCTCACATGATTACCCTCTACAAGCAATGTTGTAAATACAAGTGCTTCACCAATAGCCTAATCAATGCTTTCTTTTCAATCATTTGTAAACATGGATTAAAAGAAATCCTTTTTAGAGTCCGTTGAGGACTGAATTTTCATAATAGGGTAGTTATAGCTTTCCCAATATTTTTCAATATCTCTGGTTTGAACCTTGTATTGCATCTACAAGACAATTGTTCTGGTGATTTAAAACCAGTCTAATATGCTAAAAGCCAATCTCATCGGTTTGGCACATACATTGTTAACAAACTCTTCATTTAAAAATGAACCGGCTTCAACATGCAAACATCAATATACACATCAACTGCTCATGGATGAGTTATAAGTAAGGTCTAGTACATTTTAGGTTGTGTAAAAAATAGCTCATCAATCTCATTGTGTTCAAATCTATGGTAGCAAACAATATAACAACCACATCATAATGGAAAGTCTGACGCAACTCAATACCAGTTCACATGAATGCACCAAAGTAATTATGCTCAAAGGATTCCACGGATGTAAAAGATTATAAGATAGAACTTATTTCAGGTTGTGATCTATGAGGATGATAATTCGACTCTCTGCAGTCCAAGAAATGAATGTGCATGAGTTGTTAGATATATCCAATTGGATGTCACCCTATAGAGACATAACCCTTGATAAAGGAGGTCTCAACCTTTAGTAATGAGATATGTGTTCCTTTAATGAAGAGACCTATAGACTATTTACAATTATTCAAGGCTTTGGACATAAGGTCTATGAACTTGAATCTAAATGTCCACAGTGGCATACATGTCATCTAATTCAAACTACCACAATATAAAATCCAAATGTATATGCCAATGGTTATCAATTTTTAAGGCAATATCTATCCAAGATTGGTTCAACATAAGTCTTCCTTTATGGAACATTTAAGTCATTGTGTTAGGGTAAAATCTAGGGCAAAAATCAAAATTGTAGAAATAAAACCCTAACTAGCACCATGAAGCACAACCTAGCTTGAAAATGCAAAACATAAACAAAATGCAAACCAAACTTCAAACTAGTATTGATTGACCTCCATGGCTCTTCTCAATCGTGCATAGGCATGCAAATTTCGAAGGGTTAATTGTGGAGGGATGTTGGTTGCTCAAGATTTTGGTAGCATAACAGTACTCAAATGCTCCATCTAAAAATGACTTGTGAGGTGTTTCCTTTATAGAAAAGACAAAATTGAATGAATGGATGAGATTGATTAGGGTTTGAATGCTATGGACGGTCAAGATTGGTTAGGGTTTTCCCACTCCAAGAGGTTGTAGCAACGTGACAAGTGTGTGATGAAGAATAAAGGGAATCTAATTGAATTTTTTTATTTGAATTAGTTTGACATGTGAAGGCATATTAAGTGGAAGATGAGATATGTGACATATGTCGCAATGTGATGAGATGTGAGGGAATAATTCAAATTTTTAATTTGAATTATGTGAGACATGTGAAGGGGAATTATGATGCAGAGTGCATAGTGGAAGCGCACAACTTATCAACTTTTGAACCTTTTTGAACCCCTCGAACCCGTTGAACCTTCGAACTCACTATCGACAGGACTTAATACCGTCGGCAAACTCAAAAACTATTCCGCCGACACACAGATCACTCCGATGTCACCTCTGAACCACACTCGTCGGCAAGACTTACTTCGTTGGCAGGATCTTTTACTCTTCTTCCGATGTGCCGATAGGCTTCAACCATTGGTGTGACTTCCTTCGTCGGTGAACTCCTGCAATCTTTGGCCGATTTGCCAATGGACCAACTCTTGACATTGACTTTGACTTTCACTTATCGGCAAGACAATTTCTATCAGCCACGGTAGGATTAGCTTTGCCAATACACCGATGAATCTCCCGTCAGAATTACTTACCTCTTGTCACTCCGATATGAATCTTTAGATGGTGATTTGAACCTCTCTTTAGCCAGACTGACCTTATCGCCCCAAGAGAGAAATATTTCACTGATGGCCTTGGTCTCACTGATAATGACTTCAGTAATTCTATAACTTGTAGACACTAAACAAGTATGTAGAAACAAAACTCAACAGAACAAAAAATAATCTAACTCTAAGGAAGTCATTCCACTAATTTCAAAGAAATCTCAACCAGTGGAATGCTTCCAATCTACATTCTGTGTAATTACACTGAACAGAACTTTTTATTGCTTCTTCTCAGAAAATATACATACATCAATCTTCTCTGCCTCTGTGTCTATTCTTCTCTCTCTCTGTCTCTTAATGAACACAACCTGACTATATAGACTCATTTTGGTAGTTACATAAGATGGAAGGTGAATCGCCCTACAACTACCTCTGCTATTCAGTTACATCCATTCAAATCGGTTACAAACTTTAATGACACGTATACAGACTCAACGTTATGCCGTTACTTGGCCAAGTATGACTCAATATGGCACTAAGGCCTTACAAACATGACACTTTGGACAGAACAGAGCATGCATGGAATCCTCCTGATTCTTAGGTCTCGAGGTGCTCCTGCACTATACAACCAACCAACAAAGATTTCCAAGTCCCTTGGAAATGTACCTGCAAAACAAAACTACTTTTTCCTACATCTCTGTCTGGTTTCATCTTTCACTCTATCTCTTCAGCTTTAGGCTTCAAATCTTAACATCAATGGAATAGCGACCGACCAACCAACAATGGCAAACTACCATCAACATTTCAGAGCATCTTCAGGCTCCTTCTACTCCTAGCAATGGAGTATTCTTAGACTGATCAAATCCTCCATGACTACAACACAATGCTCATTCAGATGTCCATCCTATACGCTGCTTCACAGACCCATTCCCCTCATCCAACCGTAGATCCTAGAGATGCACTACCACTCTCTCTCTCTCAGTGGCCTCACTTTGCACCCTCTTCCAGCCAAATCTCTATTGGTGAATGGTCTTGACAGACCTCATCATCGTCTGCCCACACATTACAGGAATCCTATTCCTTCTCGCAACTAGATGGCATGAGCATCTACAATAGTCTAGTAACTACTGTCAGCCTTCAAAATACTTTCTATGATCTTTGTTTTCAAAATGGTCACCAACCAAACATTTTGTTTTAACTCTTCATCTGCCTTCTCAGTGACAGAAATCAAATACACAACTGCCTAGACCTTTCGCTAGCTCTGATACCAATTTGATGCAGAGCGCGCAGTGGAAGCGCACAACTTATCAACTTTTGAACCTTTTTGAACCTGTCAAACCTGTTAAACCTTCGAACTCACTATCGGCAAGACTTAATACCGTCGGCAAACTCAAAAACTATTCTGCCGACACACCGATCACTCCGATGTCACCTCCAAACCACACTCATCGACAAGACTTACTTCATTGACAAGACTTACTTCGTCGACAGGATCTTTTACTCTTCTTCTGATGCGCCGATAGGCTTCAACCATTAGTGTGACTTCCTTCATCGGTGAACTCCTGCAATCTTTAGCTGATGCACCGATGGACCAACTCTTGACGTCGACTTTGACTTTCGCTTATCGGCAAGATGATTTCTATCAGCCACGGTAGGATTAGCTTTGCCAATACACCGATGAATCTCCTGTCAGAATTACTTACCTCTTGTCACTCTGATATGAATCTTTAGATGATGATTTGAACCTCTCTTCAGCCAGACTGACCTTATTTCCCTAAGACAGAAATATTTCACTGATGGCCTCGATCTCACCGATAATGACTTCAATAATTCTGTAACTCGCAGACACTAAACAAGTACGCAGAAACAAAACTCAACAGAACAGAAAATAATCTAACTCTAAGGAAGTCATTCCACTGATTTCGAATAAATCTCAACCATTGGAATGCTTCTGATCTACATTTCATGCAATTACACTGAACAGAACTTTTAATTGCTTCTTCTTAGAAAATATACATACATCAATCTTCTCTGCTTCTGTGTATGTTCTTCTCTCCCTCTCTATGTCTCTTAATGAACACAACCCTACTATATAGACTCATGTCGACAGTTACATAAGATGGAAGGTGAATCACCCTACAACTGCCTCTGCCATTTGGTTACATCCATTCAAATCAGTTACAAACTTTAATGACACATATACAGACTCAACATTATGTCGTTACTCGGCCAAGTATGACTCAATATGGCGCTAAGGCCTTACAAACATGACAATTTAGACAGAACAGAGCATGCATGGAATCCTCCTGATTCTTAGGTTTTGAGGTACTCCTGCACCAGATTATTAACTAAACAAATGGGATTTATTTAGTTAATTAGAATGTGATTATGTTGGAATTGTGAGTGGGATGACCTAGAACCTAGGGAAAAACATTACAAGGTCATGTCGACTAGGTGTAGACAAGACATGGACAAATTTTAGTGTCTACATTTTGCCCCTCTTTGAGATGATGTTCAAGATGATAAGACTTGTGTCAAGTAACATCATTTCAAAGAAGCTAAGGAAAAGGATAATGATGAAAGAATAGGCTGATGATGCCCCCTCGAGAGGATAGGTGGGTTGGACAAACACGGGTAGGCTCTCAAAATGAAAGGAATTGGCTAAGAAAGAAAGATAAGGGCATGGATAGAAGAAAGGGGAGGATGCGTTATGCTACAATGAAGGTGAGAACCATGGTGTTTGATATAAAACTAGACCTTATGCACCAAGGTATAAGGACCAAGGTGACAATGTGTCTCGTGCCCCAGTGTAATACAACCTTGTCTAGATACAAGATATGAATATTAGCTAGGTTGATTCAAATGTGATTCAAATGCAAGTTGAAAATGATAACACACACAAGCAAGCAAGAAAGCATGCACAAATGATACAAAAACAAACAAAGTATTGCCCCTGTCAAGTTGTAAACCAATGATTGTTGATTGATTGATTGATGATGTGTGGTTTCAGGAAATGAAACAAAGTCGTATAAGATGCCTGGTCTGGTTTCGACAATGCAACATCATGTCTAAGACAATTGATTGATTGATTGATTGATACTAGTGTTGTTGGCCATGCAAGCAACACCAGTGTTTGATTGATTGATTTGTTTACGTCGCGATTAGGATCAAGACCATTGAATGCAATTGGATAATTTGACTTGATTGATTAACTTGATTGGCATGGATTGATGATGACTTGCATTTGATTCATTGGATTGGAATGATTGATTTGAAGAAGTGATTTGAAAGAGTGATTTGATTGGATGAATGATTAGAAGAATTGATGTGATTTGAGTGATTGATTGGAAGAACTGATTTGATTGGATGAATGATGACGATTGAATGAAGATTAGAAGAAAGATGGAAGAGGTCTATCACATGTGCCTGAATCTAGGTACTTCCTTCATATCCCAGATTGCCTACATACCTGTATCCATGGGATCAAGGCACGCAACGATGGAGATGAGATGTAGTTCTGATTATGTTTTATTGATGGGATGATAGGGATTGGATTGATGTGATTTTGATGGAATGTTTAGGATGTTTGGAATGAGGGATGACTAGGAGGATCTTTTCCTTTTCTCTTTGCTTTACAACCGTGTCTTTACCAAATGAGACTTGTGGATTGTGGGATGCTATGTAGATGTTGATGGAAAGTGATGAGGCTTAGACTATGATAGAGGCTAATGATACTAGTCTTTGAAAAGTCTATCTCTAAGAGGGTACTCTCGTCCATTAATGACTTTTCAAAGCACAAATTAGATTTATCGAGACCTTGAGGAGTGAATGGAATGATTGATTAAAGTGAACCCATGATTTTTAGAATTCACAAGTGGAAGGATGGACTTAAAATAGCCTTGGAGTATTAAGCCCAAGTTGTGATTGGTTTGAAAAAGATGTCAAGGTCTCTTGGTCCACAGATTTGTAATTGTGATACAATCAAGCTTTGATAGTTTCTCCCTATGTTTCAACCTTAGGAAGACTAATGTTTAGGGTACCTCTATAAATGTCAAAGGTCAAATGAAATTGAATGTGTAGTGGAATGAAATTGAATATGTAGTGGAATGAAATTGGATATGCTTTGACACAGTTGCAATTGATTTGATAGGGAGAGTAGATGCTCTAAGTTTTCCCTATGGTTGGGGTGTAATGTGATTGAGATGAAATCGATAGGATTGGAATGAATGGTTAGGATATGATTGGGATGCGATCAATTGGATTAGGATGATGATGTGTAGTGATGAGATGAAGATGAGTTGGATGGATTGGGATGATGACTAGGATGATTGGGAGAATGATTAGGAAGAAGTTGATTGGATTATGAATGAGGATGTGTAATGATTTGGAATGATGACTAGGATGGATTAGGATGAAGATGATGTTGTGTTATGATGAGATTTGAAGATGATTTGATGGTTTGATTGAATTGGAGAAGTGACTTTATTGCTTAGATTTTTTGTTGAATATTTGATTTTTTTGTGTTTTTTATGATATTTTGGTGTTTTTGGGGATTTTGAGATTATTTGAATGTTTTTGGATTTTTGACATGTTTTGATTTTTTTGTGATTTTTGGAATGTTTTGATTTTTTTGCGATTTTGGAATGTTTTGATTTTTTTTTTTTGGATTTTGGAAATATTTGGTTTTTTTTAGATTTTTTGAATGTTGTGGACTATCAATAGATGACGATGGGAATAGCCTTTGCGCTAGATATCAATAACAAGGGGAAACCTAGTCTAGGTATAAGGGTGGAAGGTAGGATAAAGTGATAGGTGATAATGGATGGATGGATGGAAGGATGTAATCTCCAAAGGCTATGTCGCATGGGAATAACATGCCTCGTCTAGGTGCAATGCTTAGGATTTTTCATGACAAAGATTGTGATGATAGGATGATAAGATGGATTGTTTGGATAGGATGAGGTATGTCAAGAGACAGCCCAAAACATTTGTCAACATTGTGCCCCCAATCTTTATCAAGATCAAAAGAGGAAGGGATGATGAATGGATTTGATAGAATAGGTATGTGTATGTATGAATAAGGATGGTAAGGTGGAAAATGATAGGAGGATGAGACAATGTGCCCCCAAGTGTAAATGGCATAGAAGATCAAGTTTTTTGATTTTTTGAATTAGATAGGGGGATATTGACAAGAAGGACTTAGGTATCTAGTGCCATGAAGGTGATAGTCCCAAAGGTATGTCGCATTGACCATGTCAAATGTTGTTATGCTCATCGATGTTGGTAAGTGATGGCATGAAAGTGAGAAGGATAAGGTATATGGTTAATTATGGAGGGAATGATAGTTGATTATGATGTGGTTTATGCAGGGAACGAAAGTGGATTATGATGTGGATTATGTGGGATTTATGCAAAATCATGGACCATAGGCAGATGAGGTGTGAAATATGTAGGAAAATAGTTGAATGAAGGAGTGATGGAAGGAATCATGACCAACGACTGCACACACCATGTTAAACATGGAAGCTTTTTAGTGGATGGTGGTGTAGGAAGCAACGGTGATGTTTGCCAAGGAGATGGATGATGTAAGCATTTTGGTATCCACATGAACTTAATATTTTTATGAATATTGCTTTTCATGTGGGATGGAGGAACTTGATATTTTGGAATGGAATGGATGGAAGAGGATGGTTGGGATTTTTGAGAGGTGGATGCTTCTTTTGATTTGCATTTTTGTTTAGGGACCCATACCATTTTGCTTTTGGACTTTTCTTGTGAAGGTATAAGTTTGGATGAATTTTGGAATGTACCTTGCTTTGAATTTTTGAATTGGTTTCCTAAGGCATTAGGACCTTTTGGATTTTTTACTTTATGAAAGGAGGCATCCAAATGTTTATTTTTGAATCCCATGTGGCAGGTGGAATGAGTGGAAGCTCTATGTTTGGACAATGTGTGCATTTGTTGGTCATGATGAGGATATTTAGGGTATTTATGGATGAGTGGATAATTAGGTGTTGGAAGCAATGGTGGCAAAGTGGATGGAGGGAAATTAGGAGTTGGAAGAAGTGGAGGCAAATTGGATGGCAGCAAGTGTATGGTCACATGCTTTTGACATTTGTAGGAGGATGGAGGTGGAATGGCGATATATGTTTTGGGTATATGATGTGATGTGCAATGGAAAGTGGTGGACTTAGGAGGAATGGAGGAAGTACCAACATCATTAGATTGTTGACCTTGGGGTGTGTATCCAAGGCCATATGAGCATGGGGGAACTTTGACATGGATTGGCTCTAAAATACCCTGTTCATGGAGGCTTAGGCCTTTACCTCGGTAGTTCATGTTTTGGAGCTTGAGATGGACTATGGGACTAAGTGTAGTTTGGGAACTAGACACAAGTTCCTTATCAGATGAAAAAGGTAGAGTGGATAATGATTGTTGTGTTCCTAAGGAGGAACATTCATGAATGAAAGCGGATAAGCCAAGGGGATATGATGGTGGACTTGAAATGTGATCAATGTTGGATGTGGAAGGATCATGAGGATCTTTATTATGTTCATGTAGATCCAAGTTATTTGTGTGATCTTCTATGTGTATTTGGGAGGTACATGTCTCACCATGATAAGTGGAAGTGGTTGGATCATGGATTGGTGGAGTTTCTATGTTTTGAATGAAGGCCATGAAACGGGGTGAATGCTCAAGTAGGTCCACAAGACTTTCATTGGATGGAGCATGTAGGTCTTGGGTGTCTTGCTCATGAATAGATTTTCCATCATGCATAATGTCTTGATCATGAAAAAGGTACATATTATGGATGGGTTGAAGGGAAATGATTTGATCTTAACTAGAGTGAGGCTTAGATGTTTCTTCATTCTTAGAATTGTGCTCTTGACATACCTCATGACTTGGAATGGAAGTGGATGTGGATGACTCTTCAATAGGTTTGACATGTTCTAGATGGTCAACCACATGAGGGTATGATGGAGGTTTACTTGGACTCAATGGAAGAGACTCTTGAATTGGTTCAAGGGGTTATGAATCACATGAATGAATTGAAGGACTTGGCATGATGTTTGGGGACTCGTTGGTAAGTTCAAGCATATGTGTTGGATGACATGGAAATGTTTGGTTCTTTTCTTGTAGCCCTTGGGTCACATCCTTTATAGGTGGAGGGGTGGAAGGTGTTGGCTTAGGGTTTGGATTTGGGTATCTCCACGTGTTTTCTTTTGTAATGCTTGAACTTAGAATGTGGAGTTGATGTATTGGCAAATGAATTAGAAGATGGTAGAGGTAATGAAGGGTTCGATGGGTTGGAAGGTGTAGGGACCAATGGATTTGGACGAGGACATGGTGGCTTTTGAATAGGTTGTTGATTTGATAGTGGTATGATATACTTATAGGGTGCATGACCTAGACTAATGTTCCCCTTGTCAATGGTGGCATGAGAGCATGAAGGCATTTGGACTTGTTGCAAAGGTGGACTTAAGTTCACATGTGCTTGTTGTGATGTGGATGGATATGAATGTTGGTTCACATGGAAGGAAGTTGGATTGGATGATGTGGCATTGGCTTGGAAATAAGTTGGGTTGGTTTATGTGGTATTGACTTGGCATATGGATGAATTAGATTGGTATGAAGTGGAAGGGGTTGAAACATAGGATTGAGATGGAATTTGGTGATGTTGTTGTTATGTTGGTTGAATTTGACAAGTGGCGATGAATCGATTAGCTTGGGCTAGGGGGCATTGGATTTGAGGTGATTGGATGTGTTGGAATGTTTGAAAGAGGGCTTGAAGCCTTTGTGTGGTTGATTGATCGAAGGGTTTGGCTACTTGGTGAAGTTTTTGAATGATTACTTGGAGTCAAGGTACTAGGACTTTGTTCTCGAATGTTGGCATGGTGTCACACATGTGTCTAAGTCTTAGCATGTCATCATGTCCCTCAAGGTATGATACATTATTTACAAGGCTCTTATGATCATTAGAACTAGGAGAGGCCCCTCGAAGTACAAGTTTAAGTCTTGGGTTTGTTTCATGAGTAGGACTAGGGAGGGAGCCTCCTTGAATGATGATTTTGGGCTTTGGTTTTGTCTCATTGTTTGAATTAGGAGGGTAGCCCCCATGGACCATGATTTTGGGCTTATGATGTTGATTAGGCTTGTTTATGATTAGGGCCATTTTGACTAGTGCTTGATTAGGATTAGGTTGATATGGATGCTGAGATGATAAGATTATATGATTAGGATCCTATTAGGATGGTGATTAGGATGATTAGGGTATGATTAGGGATAAGGTGCAATGATTAGAATGATGACAAGGATAATGTAGAATGACAAGGATACGATTAAGATTGGATAGGGATGACTTGGCTATGATTAAAATGTGATGTGGAATGACAAGATTGATGACTTGGATTGATCAGAATGACGACTATGATGATTGGGATATGATATAAAACAATAAGGATTGAAATTGATTGGACTAGAATGAAGATGATTAGGATAATGTTGATTGGATAATGAAGAATGTGACAAGGATTGATTAGGATAGAATTGATTAGATGATGTGTAATGATGATTAGGATAATGATTAGGATGAAGATACAATTAGAATGTGATTAGGAATGATTAGGATGAATTTGACTTGAAATGAATGGATGATAATGTGGAGATGATTTGGAATGAGTGATTAGGATGATGAAGGTTGAATGATGTAGATATGAATAGGAATAATGAGGAATGTTTAGGGTTGATGTTGTTTGGAGATGATTAGATGATGTGTAATGATTAGAATGATGTTGATTGGATAATGTAGAATGACAAGGATTGGATTAGGATTGGATTAGGATGACTTGGATATGATTAGGATATAATGGATTGGGATGGTGTGTAAGGATAATGGGATTAGTGATGTGGTTGAATGATGAGGAATGGGGTGATTAGGATGTTCGAGGAAGGACAAGGATAATGACTAGGATGAATTAAGGTGAAATGGAAGTGACTTGGAATGAGGATGATAAAGTGTGATGATGTTGTTAGGTGATTTGGATGGATTAAGATAATGATTAGGATAGTGATAAGGATATGCGGGGTGACAAGGATGATGATTAAAACATGGTTTGACTTGGAATGATGTTGATTAGATTAGGAAGAGGATGATGTGGAATGGTGGTAATGTAATTAGGATGTGATTAGGATAGGTTAAGCGGGATGACTAAGAAGTGGGTTATATGAGCAACAAAGATTAGCATAGGATGAAATGGCAAAGAGAATGTGATTAGGAAATGTGACATAAAATGTGGTTGGGATATGAATGTGGTGACTTGGAATGAATATGTGGAATTGAATATTTAGGGTGACGACTAGGAAAGCACACACATCAAACATAATAGACACTTAGCAATCACATTAGTTGGTTTTGTTTTGCTTTCTATTGATTAAGTTTTGAAAACATGTGTAAACAAGCACAACCCTAGGCTGGAATGAGGATAAAGAGGGTTTTTGGCCACTAGCACAAATGAGTTCTAGTCAATGTTTTGGGATATACTGGTGTCTCTACATGTGGTGATTTGCTCTGTTTAGGAGGCCTCCCAATCTGCAGAGGTTATGCTCTATAGGTTTCCACGCACCATGTAACGCCCCGCATGAACACCTTAGAGAACACACATCTATGCTAAGCAAAACAGAATAATTTTTTTTTTTTAAAGAATAAAGTAATGTTTAACACATCATTGCACATCATAAAACTACCAACTAGTCCTCTAAGAAATCATGGGAGCATTACTTGTCAAATCAATCAACATAATATGACATACATCCTTAACTAACATTAATAGATCATTCAGAACTTTAAATCAATAAACATTTACATTTCCATAACATCAGATAAATAATCATCAGGATCTAGTACGTAGTTACAATTTCTTTTCACATACGAGTACATCAATACATTGTTACTTAACACCTTCTGAACACATATATTATAAATCAACTGATACACAGACAAGTACATGAATACAAAATTACTTACTTCATATCTGGGACAAGATCTGACGGCTGATACACAAGGTACCTCATCTTCGCACACGAACAATAGCAAGGAGAAAAAACCAATGGATAAAAGCTCTTCCACCCGACCATGTGGAACCCTAAGGTCCACCCCCCAAGCTATGAGTTAACATAAGGTTCCCACTATAACATATAGTCAGGTAGACAGTAGACTATAAGAACAAGACAACACATAACTCTAACAACACAAGTCAATAACATAAACAACTTAACAACACTTCCAGAGGCAACCACATAACGAATGGGGAGAGTACAACTAGGGAAAGCTAGGCTGCAGTAGGGAGGAGTGTCATCACATGGCTTGTCATGGGTTGTCCTGGTAAGCCTTCCTAGGCCCCGGCCCCCATCTTGGGTTGTCCTGGCAACCTCTCCCGACTCCCGGCCCCCATACAACACTCATGCGGAATCAACATACCTTTTGTGAGGACAAGGTAGTTGATCTTGCCATTCCAGGCCTTCTCATCTCATCTCATCTCAAGCCTAAATGAGCACTTGAGCCATGAGTGAGGCATCCACTTATCTTTATTTAGGTGTGATTAACTACCCAACCCCCTAATTCGTTATTTAGGTTATCACTAAGTTATCAAACTCCCACATGGGTTGTCCTGGACGCCACTTTGGGCTCCGGCCCCCATTGAGAGCCACTCCCCTACCTGAAACTAGAAAACCCCACTCAACAAGCATAGAAACATCATCAGAACAACGAGGATACAGGAACCATGCAAGGAATCAACCATCTTGCACACAATTATCCTCATATCAACATGTGTATATAACAACACAAGGAATTTATCATCTTGCATGTCATCTTAATCACAAGGACAACTAACAAAACATTGTCCATAGCAATACATAAACATTACTCCATTACTGTACTTGATGTCTCAACAAAATCATAACATCCATGAAGAACCTTTCTACACATCATGATACATTCAGAATCTTTACATTCTTTCATGACACCAGAACCAATCTCCTTATGCACAACAAAAAGGTGACATAGCTTCATAGACTCAAGACACTTATCGACATGTTACATGACGTCAAACCACCTTGGCCTCTGGAATAAACCCTCGACAACTAACACTTGACCATTCATATACATCCCACTTACATTAAACAATTCCAATTCACACTAAACTAATCGTATAATACTTTCAAATCAAAATCTCAATACATTATTTGTATACCTAATCCTTAACCCATTATTCTATTTTACCTTATCAAAAGAGGAAAACATATTAAGAACTATGACAATTTAAATTAAATTTCATTAACCATTTATGTATAGTCACAATGTTTATCTTTTAATCAGTTTAACAGCGACAACGTTAATATGAAATTCCAATTTTATTTGGCTTAAAAACAATCAACTATACTTTTGAAATAATAAAAATAATAATAATAATAATAATAATAATATATCAACTAATTTACTAATTAATTACTCTTCGAAATATAGATATCTCACAATCTGAACAATTACCATTATGATTCATAACTATTTTTAAACCCTAATTGCTCTAGTAAATTAACTCCCTAATGAATTATCGGTAACATTATTTAAGCATTTATATACTCAATTGAATGGTAAAAGAATTGTACTCCGATTATTAATACTCCTAATAATATTAATAATTACCATAGATTCAAGAATGGTAAATAATTTCGTTTACTTCTTCGACCTCTTCTTCTGTGGGCCGTCCAGATGATCTGCAATTCGATATAGAGCGAGCTCCATAAGGTTAGAAACCACTACAAAGTTCTGCTTTCGGTACTCGACAAAGCATTCAAACTTGGAAGCCGCTCGCATCGCTTTCAACAAAACCTTGGTTGGAAAAAAACAAGGCAACACAGCTTCCTGAAATTTGTTCACATCATGATTTACAGCAAGCTCGAAAACTCCACGAATATCTCTAAACACATTCTTTTCAAGAAAACGCTCACATAGGGCTGTCAAACGAAACATAACATACTTAACAGAAACCCTGTAGAGTGCAACGCCATGACATTCCAAGCTTCTTGATTTATTCTGCCTATATACAGAAAATCAATCAGCGGAGGCAATTCTTCAGCGGTCATATCTGTTATGGATTGATTTGGAAGCAGATTAACTCCACCTAAGTTGACTGATGACCAAAAGATATGGTATATTGGCACCCAACCACTAGACCAACTTTAATTTAATCAATTCCTTGTCTTCATATTCTACTTAGCATGTGACAAACATATTTTCACAAAATAAGCAATTATACTGCAAGCCTGAAACAGACTTTACTTGCCAGACAACAATATACGGTAAATATACCTTTTTGGCAAAAATAACAACTCTACTGGAATCCTTGAACAATCTTCAGACAACAGTATGTAGTATAAATAGTAAATATCATCTTTTGAAAGAAATAACAACTATACTACAAACTTTTTAACAATCTCAACTTATCAGACAACAGTATGCGATAAGAACCCTTAACAAAATACTGGAAACTTAACCTAACGGTTTTTATGCTACTGTTGTTTGACAATCATACCCGCATGCTTACTTATTATCTCTGTCCAAAATTTGCATTAGGGATCGCTGCAACAAGAGTCCACTCAGATCTTATGTGATCACAGTCTTGAAGGAATCTCAATGAAGACAGACCACGATATACACAGTGATGATTCGCTGCCAGTAGCTGGATATACTTCTTCAAGTATTAATAGATGTCATCGACGACTCTTCTAACTTCATGAATTCCTAACATAACATGAGGCTTTTCCAGCCACGGTTTCTATTTTCTAGTGTGAGAACAACAGACGAGTTGGACAGTTACCGGGTGTGCACAAGGATGGATTTGTTGAAAGGGCTTTAAGAACTTTCAATCAAACACAAATGACAGAGAAAGACGGCAGTGAAAACTATGTTGACCTGCTTGCCCGAGCAGCTATCTTGAAGACACCATAACCTTAATCATTGATTATTATGTGAACATGGTTGACCTTTTTGCCCGTGCAGCTATCTTGCAGACACCCTAACTTTATCATTGCGATACCAGTTAAATCGGTAGGGTATTTTCTGCAGATCACATATGAATATCGGCCTAGGAGTATTTACAGCGACCCTACTTAGGACTGCACAACTTATGTTCTTTTTCAAACATCAATGCAGAAGTGAGCTAATGTGGCGAGTTTCAAAGGTAAGGAGAATCGATGAAGGGTAGACGGATTAATGAGATCTCTGTGCCGCTGGAATTCCAGGCCGTAAAAGAAAGGTACGCACTTTTCATGTAGCAGACAAATCACATCCCTAGGCGTAGGAGTTTTTGCAGAGTTGGGGAAATTAGCTGGGACGAAGAAGGCAGCGAAAGCTTCAGTCATCCAAAGAAGAATTGACAACATCAACTCTCAAGCCCAGGCAAGGGCGAAAGCTCTTGCGCGGTCACTGCGAATGTTTTGAGAAACAAGCCTAACTTTTATCATCGTTGGCCTTACAAATTTTACAGCAATTACACTCGGCAGGAGTGAATTAGATCTTGGTAGAATTTAGAATTTAATGACTACAGAATATATAGAATATAGTAGATATTGAAAGGGATTAAGAACAAAACAATGCTGGTTTTATTAAGGAAACCCTAGGTATAAGCCTCTAATGCAGAATGAGAAAATAACATTAACACAATTGAAAGAACCTGTATACGCTGCAATGTCCTCAATCTGTTCTTCGCAGCTCCGTCTTTCTTCCCGGATCTCCAATTCTTGTTCCCCTTCCTTCCTTCTCTCTGCTCATAATATAGAATTTCCTACCCTAATTGCTTGTACTCCACCTTTAGGTAATAAACCCACAATCCAATGCAAACCGAAATACCGCTTACTTTCATTTAATTTTTAATACCATTACAATATACCCCTATTCTTTTAATTACTCAAGGGTAACTTTCATTTAATAAAATACAACTTATAATTTTACTTTATTTAATTTAGTATTTTATATTGATATTAATATATAACAACTCATAAATATTTATTACTTTATTTAATCATTTATTTACTTGGCCACATATATTTACTTTCATGTTGATTTTAGTAATTATAGAACAATTCCACAACTATAATAACACTTTATAACTAATTTATCTCCTTAATTATTTATTTTTATTTATTTAATATTTAATATACATTTGTTATATAACAACTAATAATTATTTATAAATCTATTTAATAAACATTAATCAAATTTATCTATTTGTATACCACAATTAACCAATCATAATCATGCAATTACTCGACCATCAAGCATGCAGGGAAAGCAAGACGACAACCCATGAAGACAAACGAAACTGAGAACAATGACTAGACGCAAAACTGAAGACTTATCCTCTGCAAGGATGACGGATAACTTAGGGAACCTTATGCTAACTCCCATCGACAATTCCATTGGCTAGGGCACGCTCAGACCTGCTAGTTCAGGTGGAGTCGATGCCCGGTACCTGCATCCTGCAGTAAACCTCAAAGTTAAACATATATATGCAACATGAAGACATGCACATAGTAAATAGAAATCGCAGCATGGCAGGGTACTCAGACACGAGTAATGCAACACCATTCTATTCACATACATCCACAATTAAATATTCAGTTGTCTACAAGAACATGGAACAATCAATAACAATACGATCTAGTAAAACAATTATTGTTAGAGCATCATAACCCTGATTAAATATCACATTAAACTCAGAAATAACATTAATCCTTTATATCAAATATGTCCATCAAACTATGAAAGATAAAATATCAATAATCCAATATCGTCAATCGTCACCATAGAAATAGGTCCATAACAACTCAATGTAATAACAAAGAATCCATGTCATGATATCTAATCCTACTAGAAATACTATCAGTCTGACGGAAGCAAGGTGAGGGGCACTACACACCACAAGGGTACTGAGGGAGACATTCATCAGTATAGAACAGCGGCACCAGGTGATTGATGACTTTCGTCACAATCACATTATTTGTATAGCGAACTGAAACAAAAGTACCGCTTGGGTCGTTCCCTCTCACAAAATGGGAGGCAAGCCCTCCAAGGTTTAACAAAAGCAACACAAGTAAATGTTTTTAGTCTCCAAGTTCGTACTAGGACGCGAGGAGAGAGCATACACATTTGCTTGGTCACACTCACATGAGGTTCATTAACCTTAGAAATTTAAATGTGTGGTAAACAATTCAAGCACATGTTCATTTTAAGCCCAAAATCCAAATGTATAGGAGGACACTTGTTTTTTTTAGCCCAAATTTGATGTGTGATCAAGACAAATGTTCATTTTATGCCCAAATTAAAATGTGAGATAAGCAATGGTTATGAGAAATGATAGATGAAACAAGTGCACCTAATTATCTCACTATCCAAGCTATTGTGTATGTTGATCAAAACGTTGTTCCAGCCTTGTGAGGTCACCTACAAGCCACAAAATTGAAAAATGAACAAGTAAAAGTGCATAGGAGACCGTTATGTGAAAAAGATAAATCTGATAAAAAATCTGATTAAAATGACCTGATACAGAAAAATAAACTACATAAACAGATTCTTCAGGAAATTCTATGCACTTTTTTAAAAAATTCACGAAAATTCAATCAAAAATGCAAAAGTTATGAGCAGTTGAAGGTTGCATGTAAGTTTGACTTTGATTGCGAAAAAACCTAGAAAAATGATAGTCACCTGAAATAGTCTTCACCACTACATAGTTGACGAAGTCAGCTTTCTGATGAGTCCTCGTTCGCAAAATTTTGCCTTAGTGTGTGAAAGTTATGCAAATTTCAAAAAAATGCCCTATTAGGGCATGTAGGAGTGCAAGGTAGGGCTGACTATTAACTGCAACCGCTAGCTGTTAAGGAAGTTTTGGTCACATGTAGGGAGTTAGCCATGGCAGTTTAATGTCAGCAGTCAAAGTTTAAGGGTCAGGGCCCCTGGTCACCCATGTGACTAGAGGCTAAGTGCCAAGAAAATAAAATTAAAAAAAAAAAAGAAAGTAAGAGGCCAATATCCTCTCCCACTTCACCTCACAGTCGCCAAGTGGACCAAGCCCTAGGGTCAAGGCCAACTACTAAAGTTTCAAAGAAAGTCACTAAAGTGACCAGCGACTCCACGGGATTGCAGGCAGTTGGGGGTCTTCAAGTCGTCGACGTGCTTAAGGAAAGGTGCCCAGGAACAGAGGAGCGGATTTAACCCGGTGGCGACCAAGCGGTGAGATGGCAGAGATTTGGTGGTTGAGGTTTTGAAAGGAGGCTACGCGAGAGATATGCAATGGCAGACGAGTGGTCAAGAAGAATGTAGGGTTTAGGGAGGCGGCGAAGTTAGGTGGCAACTAGGGGGGTCGTGGGTTGGCTGAATGGAGAGAAGGGTTTTTTAAAAAAATAGTGGCAAATTTAAGGTCGACGGGAACCAAAGATTGGAAAAAGAAGAATATGACAAATGCAAACCCAAAACCTGTGGTGGCTAGGGTTTAGGGAATTTTGCAGGGAAAGGTGACAAGGATTTCGTCCAGGCAGAAGTAGTCAACGGCAATGATATTTAACCTATAAACAAAACTCAAAAACCTGCAACAGAACAAGCTATTAGTAACTCATGATAGCAGAAACCCCTGATTTTTACACAGAGAGACCCCTGCATAGGAGGTTGTATGGATCCATACGGTATGGCCCTGCGTGGAGCCTAAATCGGTATCGAAATTTGGTGAATTTAATGTCATTTTTCATTTCTCAAACCTCCTGGACTCAACAGTGAGGTCCGTTTGAGCTCCGAAGGCCACCTATAGAAACAAATTTTTAGAAATCACCAAAAATGTCAAATTTTTCACACATTCACGTCAAGTTCACAAATGTGTTAGGGTAAAATCTAGGGCAAAATTTAAAATTGCAAAAAAAAAACCCTAACTAGCACCATGAAGCACAACCTAGCTTGAAAATGCAAAACATAAATAAAATGCAAACCAAACTTCAAACTAGTATTGATTGACCTCCATGGCTCTTCTCAATCATGCATAGGCATGCATATTTTGAAGGGTTGATTGTGGAGGGATGTTGGTTGCTCAAGATTTTGGCAGCATAACAGTACTCAAATGCTCCATCTAAAAATGACTTGTGAGGTGTTTCCTTTATAGAAAAGGCAAAATCAAATGAATGGATGAGATTGATTAGGCTTTGAATGCTATGGACAGTCAAGATCGGTTATGGTTTTCCCACTCCAAGAGGTTGTAGCAATGCGACAAGTGTGCGATGGAGAATAAATGGAATCTAATTCAAATTTTTTATTTGAATTAGTTTGACATGTGAAGGCATATTAAGTGGAAGATGAGATATGTGACATGTGTCGCAATGTGATGAGAGGTGAGGGAATGATTCAAATTTTTAATTTGAATTATGTGAGACATGTGAAGGGGGATTATTAACTAAACAAATGGGATTTATTTAGTTAATTGGAATGTGATTAAGTTGGAATTGTGAGTGGGATGACCTAGGACCTAGGGCAAAACATTACAAGGTCATGTCGACTAGGTGTAGACAAGACATGGACAAATTTGAGTGTCTATAGTCATAACAAATGAATAATAAATGTGAAGAATTCTTTTTGTTGTTCATTCCACAAAGTGGGATAAATATAGTGCCAAAGTTGGTCAATGGTGAAAAGGTTAGGATGGAAATATATTCCATGGGCACACATAGTTACTCTTTAAAATCCAAATAATTGGTCTTCAAATATTCTGAAATGTAAATCGACTTATTTATTGCCTTACTATGGTTGAAAACTAGTCACTAGAGAATGAAACAACCTATGACATGGAATGAAGTTTTCTTTGGATGTGATCTTTGAAAAAGGCAGAAGAATGATTATGTAGATCAATATCTCACTTGAATGCACATAGAGAAATCTTATTCACTAACTATAGACATGGTGCCTTAGGATGAACCTAGGTATAAATAGGGAGTTCTCAAATCAATGTTAACTTTGGACAAGATTTTAAACATGGATATGCACACACATATATGATCTAGGATTCTCAATAATGCCTACTAAACAAATGGAGAAACCAAAATTAGCATATAGACTAAGGTTATAAGTTAGTGCTTGTAAATTAGGTGTGATGACTCAAAAGCTAGGGAAAATGTATAATACTAGATATAAACAAGGAGCATATTAAAGATTGGTTAATATGAAATTTAAAATCATAAAGAAAATTTTTGAGATAGGAAGGCTTGATAAATCTTGTATGTTTTATTCCTCTTTTGATTTTTGAACTAGTGATTTCATTGAATACATTTCTAAACCCAAAGATAATAGTGTGAATTGGATATGATTCCTTATGATATATCTTGTGATCAAAACCCATGAATTAATATGGCTTATTCTCCTACTAGGGCTGGTTATTTTTTTTGTTTTAACTTTGTAGGGCATACACACAAAAGTTTAGTAAGAGAACAAGAATTAATTTACCTAACACTAACCTTCCTCCTAACACAATTGATCTTCCTTTTACATTGTTGAAGATAGATCTAATAAGAAGGATTGTAAATTAAATCTCAATTTAATAGGAAGTTGGTTGAAGTGATCTAAGTATGTTTTTGTCCTTGTAGTCTTATTGATATTATTAAGACAGAGAAATAAGAACTGATTTAACAATTAACAACTTAATAGCCCAATTTTCAGCTCTGATACAAAATGTAATGCTACTTTTCCCCAGAGTTATTTTATTATTTTGTAGTGGATTTATTATGGTTAATGTTTAGAGTTAAGATAATTTAGAATATGTGAAGATATCAAAATAGATATAAATAGCAAATGAAAATTACATGTAATAATTTAATAAGAACTTTAAAGTAAATCATTAACAAGACAAACTGGATAACATAATCACATTAATGTCAAAGATTATATAATAATCCCAATATCTTTTATTATTAATAAGTTTAGTACTTAACTGAATCATTGAGCACCTAGATTGGCCACTCTCACCCTAGGAAGATTTCAGTGGTCTTGGCCCTCATAGCTATGGCACATTCCAGGAGGAACCAGTTCTTATTCAGAACTAATCATCTCTTTTATAGAAAGCACACATGCTTCCCAAGCATCTATCTCTTTTTCAAAAAACACACATGTTTCGCAAGCATCCATCTCTTTTTTAGAAAACACACATGTTTCTCAAGCTCACAAGCCCTGGCCAGGACAATTTCAGGTGTACACTATACTCCGAGTTGGACACACAATGTGTGCCCCTTCTCCTAGAGTTGGACACATCACATGTGCCCATTCTCCTAATGCCCATTGCCCACTAAAACCACCTTCTTCTTCCTTGAGTGTTCTCCATGCCTTCTCTAAGTCGCACACAAATTCATTATATAACCTTTTAAAGGGTGGTTTCTAAACCATCACACCCTTGAAACACAAAGGTTGTCATTAATAATGATTTAATAAACATAATAATTCCTCCCTTTTAGAAGGGGTTTTTCATAATTATTATTTATTTATCTCCATTTTAACCAAAGGATCATAATACCCTTTATTTTTCCATTCCCTTTTAATTATAAAGGTTAAATAAACTTTATCATCTTATAAATTTAAAGGGTTATTTATAAAAAAAGCTTTATTTTTCCATTTTGGGGAAAAAGTCCCATAACAGCCTCAGAATATGGGTGAGGGAAACAAAGATGAAGATGGTTGTGTTATTACCAAAGATAAGGGAAGATAGTTGCATCTAAATTTGTGCCACCATGAAATGGTGATAAGAAAAGAAAGAAAGCTATGTGTGCCACATAATAGGTACTAGCACAACTAAGAGAATAAATGTGTGTGGAATCAATCAATGAGAGATGTGAAGTGATCTGATGACTCTACCAAGTGCATATCACAAGGAGAATGAAGAAGAGAATTATCCAAAGAGTAAGGTGTAGCATAAGTGAATACAAAATTTCTAGAAGGAATGTTAGCAATACATTGGAACATCTTGTTAGAAGAAAGGGGAAGTGTATCAACTATAGTACGATCTAGAGAACACTAGGCATAGGAGGGGCTTCAAGAGTAGCAATGGGATCCACTACAACAAAAAGTGACATAAGCGAATCTATGGAAGGAGTGGGGATATAATGGATTATAGAAGTTTGCACAATAAAAGGACAATGGTTAACCTTGGGTGTATCATAGGTATGAGATGTATCATGTATGTGTTTTGTCTCATATACTAATGGAGTAGTGTCATCAAGAGAATATGAGAGAGGTATGTTATAAGAAAAATTGATAGCACCCTCTTCAAGATCTTGAATTTTAGACTTTAGAGCATGAGAATGATTGGTAGAGTGGCCAAACATCCGATGTTATGCACATGAAAGAAGGGATGAGGGACCATGCTTAGGAGGATGTCTAAATTGGATAGGTGGGAGGTTTAGAAGTTATGATTCTAAGAGAATGGTTAAGAAATGCTCAAGAGGGTCAGTGAGAGGTGTATCTGATCTGGGCTTAGGTTTGAATGGATAGGAAGAAAGTTGGATAGGTGGAGAAAAGTCACAAAGAGGACCCATGGATGGAGGGGTAGGAGAGGGTTCATCATATTTGAGAAGAGAATGCTCTAGGAGGATTTGATCAACTTTAAAGGCACAAAGAACTAAGTTAGAGAATTGTAAGGCCTTCCCTTGGCTAACTGGTGTGTACCCTAGTATTCTTTAGTTCTGGTTTAAATGATAAAATGATTTATTAGTCCATAATATAGTTGAAAAATGAATATATGTGGTGATTGGTTATGCATCCTCATTGGTCTATTAATGTTGCTTCGGCTATGATTGCGTTGTGGGATTTGATGTTTGATCTGAGGGTGCAGGACATACTTATAGGTATTGGCCAATGGGTGGATGTGGAGGAGCAGACATGGAATCACTTAACCACTTGGCCATCTCACCTAACCAGTCCTATAGTTGAGTTACTAACCTTGGGTTCTCACGGTATGTCGATCTTTTAACCCATTCTCTTTGGTTGCGAATAGGAGGCTCATTTGAGTGTTCACCCATTGCCTTTACCTCAATTTATTCATGAGTTGGACCCCTATGTTGTGTGTAAACTCGTAAGGTGTTTGTGTCTCGTTGTGTGTTGGTTATTGTGAAGTCTAATTCTCTTCTTTGGTTATCTTCTATGCTTGTTAAGGAGTGGTTGCCTCTACCCTTCATGCTTTAGATGTGATGTCGTCTCTGTGTATCTTTTTGTTTAAGTAGGGTCTTTGGGTATTTTTATTGTGCAGTCATTTTGAAAGGGGTTTAGAGTTAAAAGTTAAATTTTGGTTATGTAATAGCTATACTAGTTTAATCCAGTGTTAATTTAGAAAGTTGTGTAATGTTGGTTTTCTTTAAAATTCAGAAATGCTCTTACGTTAAACATGCTAGGATAGCCCTCCTTGCTTGTCAAGCAATCTGTCTTATGACACTTATTTATTCAATGGTGCATTTAAAATGCTATGACATATATTTTGTATGAGTATATTATTTAAAATACTATGACATTTTAGTATGCATAAATATCATACTCTTCGACTATGACACTTATTTATTCAATGGTGCATTTAAAATGCTCTTACATATATTTTGTATGAGTATATTATTTAAAATACTATGACACTTTAGTATGCATAAATATCATACTCTTCGACTATGACACTTATTTATTCAATGGTGCATTTAAAATGCTATGACATATATTTTGTATGAGTATATTATTTAAAATACTATGACATTTTAGTATGCATAAATATCATACTCTTCGACTATGACACTTATTTATTCAATGGTGCATTTAAAATGCCATGACATATATTTTGTATGAGTATATTATTTAAAATACTATGACATTTTAGTATGCATACATATCATACTCTTCGACTATGACACTTAGTTATTCAATGCTGCACTTAAAATGCTATGACATATATTTTGTATGAGTATATTATTTAAAATACTATGACATTTTAGTATGCATAAATATCATACTCTTCTACTATGACACTTATTTTATTCAATGGTGCATTGTAGAGTACTAAGATATGATTTTAGTAATGAGTAAAAATCGTGCATATATATATATATATATATATATCATCTTAATCCTCTATTAATATTTTGAAAGTGTTTTCTTAAAAAAAAAAACAAATCCCTCCTTTCATATATTAGTCTTTTAATATTTGAAATTGTGGGTACGATTAATGCATTTCATGTGTTAAGGATTTGGTAATGTTCTTACTAGAATATATCCTTCTTTATGTAAAATGCTAATTAATGGTTTTTGGGGGATCAGAAAAAGGAGGTGAACAATTTCGGTGGGGAGGGGAAACTATAGGGTTTTTTTAAAAAAAATTAGTGCAAGGGGTTTGGAGGGTGGCCTCCTATGAGAGAGGAGGGGCAAAAAAAAAGGGGGAGGAGGCAGCTCTCCTTGGGGGGGAAGAGGATGGAGGCCATGCCTTTGGATAGTGGATGGTGCCTCAAAAAATATGGGAGGGAGTTTGGAGTTCTCACACGGGATCAACCCTGCAATGCACCTTTGTTAGGAGGGAAAACAAAGCCAAAAAGAGATGAGAAGAGCGAAACTTATATAATTCTGGGGTGATTTTAGGAAGTGGGATGCCTTAGAGGGTAGGGTCGATGTCTCAGAGGAGGGGCGGCTTTAGCATTGGGAGAAAAAAATACATGGCCTCACTCCAGGGGAGGGGACACTTTGATCCTTGACAGGGGAGTAAGCTCAAGGGACGGTTAGAGAGGTTCTCTTCTCTTTATTTATGCTTTAGTAATATCCTTTCTATTTCTTATTTCATCTGGTAACCAAGGGTACGGACTTAAATAGAAATCATTTTATACGGAAGAGAAATACACCTCTCTGGCACACCCAAGAGTGGCTACCTAGTTCTCATACCGACGGCCTTCTTGCTAAAACATCCTTCCATGCTTGTGTAGACTGATCAGATTTTGGATAGGAAGATAATGTTTTTTTACTATTTATGCAATCGCTTAGTTTTTTTTTAAAAATGCGGCAGTCATAGAAATGGCGCAATAGGAGATTATTTTTTTTAATACTCTTAGTATGGATTTTGGTGTTGAGGGGTGACACCACCAGTGTGCTATTCCCATGGATGAAGACTTCTAAAGAATTTGAGAAAATGTCACATGTCTCTCTTTACCTTTGCTCCCATTTCTTTTCCTTACCTTGCAGATACTCCCACATTTTTAGGACTATGATATTGGTCCACTTTCAATCTCCTACCTCAAGACTTACATGCCTCCCTCTAAGGGCGTAACATCAAGATAGATAGATAAAATACCCTTTTGTATATATATTCTGGAAAACACTATACCCTACCGCAAGTCACATATTTATGGCATCACTGATAATAAGAAGGGTTTTAACACAATTTAAATCTAGTAAGAGAAAGAGGAGAAATTTTGGGCAAGATGGGTTAGGGAGTGGCCCTGTGCCAAAATGGCCTCCTCTATGGGAGAGGCCACCGTTGCAGTGGGTTCGACCCTCACTCAAATGGGCACAAAGTGTGCAGCTTCAATAAAACATAACTAAACAAAATAAAAGGGTGAAAGTAGATTTAATGTATTTTTTTTATACATAGTTACAGTTGTACAAACCTCCTGCATGCATACAAATCTGTTATATCGACTCCAAGATTTAGCGTACCCTAAGACTCTTTGGATTGTATCTGCACTTTTCTCATCTATCAAAATGTATGCCTGTGTCCTGCTCAACAAAAAAAAATGTATCATGCTAGCTTCCCCCTCTATTCAACCACGACTTCTGTGCACTCACCTTGGTGAGGATTATGCCTGCAACTCTTGTGACTATCGTGCATTCTCCTCCTCCTTACCTGTAATATTCAGTAATCTTGTGTAGAGGGGAAACCAAACCAAAAATGGTAAGCACAATCTTGGGTTAGGGTTCAGATAGAACGCACTGCTATTCCTTCATATTTTATTCTTGTCATGGAATGCAATTAAGTTTGTATTATTTTTTTTGGTTTATTTTAAAGGCTATAAATTAAATGTTATATTAATGACATACAATACTAGAGCAATTATTTTCCATATCATATTGTTCTAATATGTTAACTTGGATAATATAAAAATTATAGGTGATATTACTCTTTTATTATACATTAATAGTTGAGTTGTGTTTATGGCTTTTGGAGTTGTTTTGTGATGGTTTGTTTAAGAGTGGTAGAGTCGAGACTGATGTGTGTACTATTGGAAATGTCGAGGCTTCACGTGTTAGGCTTGTCCCTTTTCTTTTTTTTCTTTTGGTCCGTGTCAAGAGTAAACCCCTATGGTGTTTTATGCTTAGATCCTCTTTATATGTGTATCTGTAGGCAAGTGTACTCTATTGCTATGTCCCAATGAGTCCCTTGGTATTACTTTGGGTGTGTGTGAAACCCATACCACCATTGTGTGGATGACCTTAGTGTCTTACTTCAACCCCTTGTAGTGTGTGTGGTCAGACTAGTTGTGGTTCCTTGTTCTCCTCTCTTCGTAGCTCGGGGGTTGCCTAGGGCGCAATGGACATCCATTGCGTCCAACGATGGCAATATGGTTGGGAGTTGGGCAACATCCCCCCTTTGTCTTTGTTTTGGCAATCTCTATTGAAGACTTGGCGGGGATCTTCGTATTCATCCATTTGTTGTGTAGGAAACACAAATAGCGTATTTTCAACTCTTTTGGGTATTCCAGAAAAATGATTATTGTATTTAATTCTATTGATGTTTCAGAAGAGTAGTTAATGTATATTTATCTTTTTTGATGTGATCAAGAAAATGATTACCGTGTTAATATCTATCTACATATTTCAGAAAAGTAATTAATGGGTGATTATCTCTTTTGATGTATTGAGGATAAATAATTATGGATTATTTTATTTTACTAATTCTTACTTTATTCTAATGATGCATAGAAAAATAATTATTGTGTAGATATCACTAATGTTGTAAAGGTAATGATTATTGTTATTTATATTCTATTGATGTATAGGAAGGTATTTAATATTTATGTATCCCTGTTGATGTAAAGGAGAACACTTACCATTCATTTGTCACCCTTTATGTTGGACTTGTTTATACTGACTGTTGAATCCCTCCATCTCTCGTTATGCGGCCTGGTTGTTTAGTGTAATGGGTTTCCCTTGTCTTAGAGGTTGATATTTAAATTGTCTGAAATTATATTAAGGAAAACTTCTTTTATTCTATATTGTTCATGTAAGTCCATGCTTTTGTACTCTCATTTAAGTTTACTCTATGTCTTCAAGTTGGTTATAAATCTTTATGTCAAGTATTATTCCCATTATTCCTTCGTGTATGAATGATTTTGTGTATCTATCTCCTTCTCTTAACTAGATTATTTCATTTTAGATGAATGTTGGTGTCCTCATTTACTACTTTGTGCATCGATGTGAGTATTCAACACTTTTTTTTTTCAATTTTTTTATCCCCTTGGTTTGATTTCTCGGACAAGGCATCTTGGATGTTTCATCCACACCTTGTCTTCCTTCCCCGCCTTGTGCGATGGGGATTTATTATTAGGGGGAAAAAAAATTGGTGGTTCATGTCATGACCTCATGGGTAATATGGGCATGACATGTGGTTTTCTCATGTCGTGGCCACTCATAAAAAGTGGGCATGACATTTGGTATTAGAGCAGAAGTTTCAACATTGGGAGTTTTAGGGTTCGCATGATTGGTTGGGTCGACATGAAGTGGGTTGAAGGTGGTTTGACCCTTGTCCTACTTCGTGTAGCCGCGAGAGAGCAAGGTTGTGGTTTGTCGACTAACCTTCACCTTGGAGAAATATCCATCCTCTTGTTTTGTCATCGTGATGGCATGATCACATGATTATTGAAGTCTTTCGCTTGTGTTTTGTGGTGGTCGTGTTCCTCCTGGTCGAATTGCCCTCTTGAGCCAGTTGGTCTAGGTGGTGAGGGTTGTGTTGGACCCTTCCTTGACCTTGTGTATTTTTTGGAGAGTAGTGACATCTTAATGCCCATTTGACTTATTATTGCCTTGTGAACTTGATGTGTGTTTATCATGATGTTGAATGGCATAAATTCTTGAATCCCTAGCCCTTGTTATCATTGGAAATTGGCATTGTCTCCTCTGGATTGATAACTAGAAAAGATTGCATGAAGTATATCCAGCTTAGAATTTTATGAGTGCAAGTTGTGATGTGTGTGATTTCATTAGATGAGATTGTAGGAAGATTAATAAGAAAGAAAGAGGTGAAGATGAGTTTGTAAGCAGGGCAATTGTTAACAATTAACATATGTTCTCAAACTGTTTCAATGATGCATTTGTGTACTTGGCAACCTTTGTTGTAAAGTACTTCATAATGGAAAACTTGTGTTTTATAAATTTGTCATTGTGTGAATGTGATATCATGTATGTATACCTTGTGCGAAAGGGATGCTTGGAATTATATGGTAGAATAGTAAATTAGAGACTTGAGCTTGCAATTAAATTTTTTTTTTATGATATATCTCTATTTTATGAGCTTTGTTGCTAGATAGGTACATGTATTGTTCGTAATTCATATGTAATATGTTAAGGGCTATATAGAACTCCATGATGTGTGATGTGTTGACCATCTTGCAAGTTGAAATAATGTTATTTTAAGTTAATTATGACCTTGTATACAAATGTTAGTATGTTGGTATACTCACTTGAGGTGTATTGCATTGTCACTCAATGTGAAGTCATGGTTGGATTCCAATATGCCTTAGATGGATTAATTTGAGTTGATGTTTGAGTAAATTTCTTAGAGAACCTTTATGTAATTATTATGTGACTTTGGGGTATGAAAGTTGTCCTTCTTCACTAAGTAATGAACAATAAAGGAGAATTGTGTTATGTGTTACCTTGTGGATATGAATACCTGTTATGAACGTGCTTGCTATGTGTTGTGATAACCCCGTATATGCGTTGTGTACTCATGAGCTTGCAATACTAGGTATCCATCCATGGGTTGAATGTATAACTACAAGTATTGTGGAGTCATGCTTGTGTGGCTGCTTGTTTGTATACCCTGTAAGGTCCAATCTTGGAGTTGGAGACCTTCCATGTGTGGAGTTAAGTAGTAGAGAGAAAGAACTTAGAAAGCTATGGCGATATGTTGTGGCATTGGTTTGGGATTACCTAACCAACCATACCTTCCTATGCTAGAGTACCCCCTACTTCTCCTTAATGAATGGACCTTAGAGAGGCCCATAGTGCTATCCTATCATGCTTTGTTTCCTTGACGGTACTATTGACAATTGACTTGGGATCTTGGTTATGGTTTGGTACGGGCATGTGATTTGCTCGAGGCCATGCTACTTTGTGTATGTTTATTCTTACCTTGGTATCTTATTGAGTAGATGTGTGGCATCCTAGAGACATTTACATTTTGATGATGACGTGTACCTTTGAGAAGGGCACGATGTACTATACTGATGACGTGTTACCTTTGAGAAGGGCACGATTCCACGTAAGAGTACATGAAGGTGCATTGATAATACTTACGTATAGGATGTTATTGCACTAGTTGTGTTTGCATAACACATGTAGTGACTATGTTTCCCTCCTTCCTTATTGGTGGCTTAATGTTAGACACTTTCTTGGATTGCGATCATTTCTTTCGGTTGTTTGGTGACCCTTTTGTATCTTGGTTGTGTGGACCAACCATGTTATTTTATCTTGTCTGAAAGTAGCTTAGCCACAATCTTTGATTTTTCCTTGTTTGCGTGACTCTTAGGGTTATGTTGTTTTAATGTTGATATTGCGCGCATTTATTTATTTATTTTATTTTGATGATGGAAACTTCTCTTCTTAACTTTTCTAGAAATATCTGTTGGCTAAGCTAGGTTCTTTTTGCTTTCTAGTGCTGGTCTTGTGTTGTGTTGTTCTTCTCGCCATGTCGATGGAACGACCTCTAGTGGAGAGTATATAAGGAAGCAGACGTGGGAAACTTATGAGGATGGGGGTAGGTGTGGACTAGTATGGGCTAGTCATTATCCACTTACCTTCCTGGTGATCTTGTTCTTATGTTGGCTATCTCTTGGAGGCTAAACCCTTATACAAACAAGAGGTAGGCCATTGTGGGAATGTATGGCGAGGTCCCTAGGTGCGTGGCCCTGAGACCATCATTCCACTTGGTTCTTGCATCTTTGGTTACTTGGCACTAGTTATTGGTTACTTGGTTCTATGAGGAGACTATGACATCCCCCTAAACCTTTATCTAAGCCTTGTGAAGTTAATCCCTGTAATGTGGATGAATGAAAATGTGGGTTTTGTGTAAGCTCTACACTTGATGTATTTGCATACGAGATGATGTTTTCTATATAAACATGTTATATGATGTGTGAATTTTCTCTATACATGTGTGTAAATGATTGATGATCCTGAGATTAGATGTGCTGAGTTTATATCCATAGAATGTGTTTTGTGAAAAGAATTATGACTTTATAACATTTAGTTATCATGCTTTTATGGCATTTACTACCATGTTTTATAATCTTATGAGATCTTTATTGCATATGTTACCTTCTATACTTACATTGTCTAGTGCAAAGAAGTTCAAGAAAGTGCTTCTAACCTCCTCTTGATGACTTCCCAGAGTAAGTCATAGCCTAGGGGGGTAGAATGTAAGGCCTTCCCTTGGCTAACTGGTGCGTAACCTAGTATTCATTAGTTCTGGTTTAAATGATAAAATGATTGATTAGTCCATAATATAGTTGCAAGATAAATATATGTGTTGATTGGTTACGCATCCTCATTGGTCTATTAATGTTGCTTCGGCTATGATTGCATTGTGGGATTTGATGTTTGATCTGAGTGTGTGGGACATACTTATAGGTAATGACCAATGGGTGGATGTGGAGGAGGAGACATGGAATCACTTAACCACTTGGCCATCTCACCTAACCAGTCATATGGTTGAGTTACTAACCTTGGGTTCTCGTGGTATGTCGATCTTTTAACCCATTCTCTTTGGTTACGAATAGGAGGCTCATTTGAGTGTTCACCCATTGCCTTTAACTTGATTTATTCATGAGTTGGACCCCATGTTGTGTGTAAACCCGTAAGGTGTTTGTGTCTCGTTGTGTGTTGGTTATTGTGAAGTCTAATTCTCTTCTTTGGTTATCTTCTATGCTTGTTAAGGAGTGTTTGCCTCTACCCTTCATGCTTTAGACGTGATGTCGTCTCCATGTATCTTTTTGTTTAAGTAGGGTCTTTGGGTATTTTTATTGTGCAGTCATTTTGAAAGGGGTTTAGAGTTAAAAGTTAAATTTTGGTTATGTAATAGCTATACTAGTTTAATCCAGTGTTGATTTAGAAAGTTGTGTAATGTTGGTTTTCTTTAAAATTTAGAAATTCTCTTACATTAAACATGCTAGGATAGCCCTCCTTGCTTGTCAAGCAATCTATCTTATGACACTTCTTTATTCAATGGTGCATTTAAAATGCTATGACATATATTTTGTATGAGTATATTATTTAAAATAATATGACATTTTAGTATGCATACATATCATACTCTTCGACTATGACACTTATTTATTCAATGGTGCATTTAAAATGCTATGACATATATTTTGTATGAGTATATTATTTAAAATACTATGGCATTTTAGTATGAATAAATATCATACTCTTCGACTATGACACTTATTTATTCAATGGTGCATTTAAAATGCTATGACATATATTTTGTATGAGTATATTATTTGAAATACTATGACATTTTAGTATGCATAAATATCATACTCTTCGACTATGACACTTATTTATTCAATGGTGCATTTAAAATGCGATGACATATATTTTGTATGAGTATATTATTTAAAATACTATGACATTTTAGTATGCATAAATATCATACTCTTCGACTATGACACTTATTTATTCAATGGTGCATTTAAAATGCTAGGACATATATTTTGTATGTGTATATTATTTAAAATACTATGACATTTTAGTATGCATAAATATCATACTCTTCTAGTATGACACTTATTTTATTCAATGGTGCATTTTAGAATACTAAGACTTGATTTTAGTAATGAGTAAAAATCGTGCATATATATATATATATATATCATCTTAATCCTATATTAATATTTTGAAAGTGTTTTCTTAAAAAAAAAACAAATCCCTTGTTTCATATATTAGTCTTGTAATATTTGAAATTGTGGGTATGATTAATGCATTTCATGTGTTAAGGATTTGGTAATGTTCTTACTAGCATATTTCCTTCTTTATGTAAAATGCTAATTAATGGTTTTTGGGGGATCGAAAAAAGGAGGTGAATAGTTTCAGTGGGGGGGGGAAACTTTAGGGTTTTTTAAAAAAAAATTAGGGCAAGGGGTTTGGAGGGTGGCCTCCTATGAGAGAGGAGGGGCAAAAAAAAAGGAGGGGGAGGAGGCAACTCTCCTGAGGGGGAAGAGGATGGAGGCCATACCTCTGGATAGTGGATGGTGCCTCATAAAATATGGGAGGGAGTTTGGAGTTCTCACATGGGATCAACCCTACAATGCACCTTTGTCAGGAGGGAAAACAAATCCAAAAAGAGATGAGAAGAGCTAAACTTAGATAATTCTGGGGTGATTTTAAGAAGTGGGATGCCTTAGAGGGTAGGGTCGATGTCTTAGAGGAGGGATGGCTTCAGCATTGGGAGAAAAAAATACATGGCCTTGCTCCAGGGGAGGGGATGCTTCGATCCTTGACAGGGGAGTAAGCTTAGGGGATAGTTAGAGAGGTTCTCTTCTTTTTATTTATGCTTTCGTAATTTCCTTTTTGTTTCTTATTTCATTTGGTAACCAAGTGCACGGACTTAAATAGAAATCATTTTATACGGGAGAGAAATACACCTCGCTGGCACAACTGATAGCAGCTGCCTAGTTCTCATAACGGCAGCCTTCTTGCTAGAACATCCTTCCACACTTGTGTAGACTGATCAGATTTGGGATAGGAAGATAATGTTTTTTTTTTTCTGTTTATGCAATCTCTTAGTTTTTTTTTAAATCCACGGCGGTCATAGAAAATGGCGCAATAGGAGATTCTTTTTTTTATTACTCTTAGTATGAATTTTGGTGTTGAGGGGTGACACCACCGGTGTGCTATTCCCATGGATGAAGACTTCTGAAGAATTTTAGAAAATGTCACATGTCTCTCTTTACCTTTGCTCCCATTTCTTTTCCTTACCTTGCAGATACTCCCACATTTTGCATCGGTGCTACAGGCATTTAGGACTATGATATTGGTCCACTTTCAATCTCCTACCTCAAGACTTACATGCCCCCCTCTAGGGGCGTAACATCAAGATAGATGGATAAAATACCCTTTTGTATATATATTCCGGTAGGCACTATACCCTACCGCAAGTCACATATTTATGGCATCACTGATAATAAGAAGGGTTTTAACACAATTTAAATCTAGTAAGAGAAAGAGGAGAAATTTTGGGCAAGATGGGTTAGGGAGTGGCCCTGTGCCAAAATAGCCTCTTCTATGGGAGAGGCCACTGTTGCAGTGGGTTTGACCCTCACTCAAATGGGCACAAACTGTGCAGCCTCAATAAAACATAACTAAAGGAAATAAAAGGGTGAAAGTAGATTTAATGTATTTTTTTATACATAGTTACAGCTGTGCAAACCTCCTGCATGCATACAAATCTGTTATATGGACTCCAAGCTTTATGGCACCCCAAGACTCTTTGGATTGTATCAGCACTTTTCTCATCTATCAAAATGTATGCCTGTGTCCTTCTGCTCAACAAAATAAAACAAAAAAAAATGTATCATGTTAGCTTCCCCCTCTATTCAACCACGAGTTCTGTGCACTCACCTTGGTGACGATTATGCCTGCAACTCTTGTGACCGCCATGCATTCTCCTCCTCCTTACCTATAATATTTGGTAATCTTGTGTAGAGGGGAAACCAAACCAAAAATGGTAAGCACAATCTTGGGTTAGGGTTCACATAGAATTCAATGCTATTCCTTCATATTTTATTCTTGTCATGGAATGGGATTAAGTTTCTATTATTTTTTTGGTTTCTTTTAAGGGCTATAAATTAAATGTTATATTAATGACATATGATACTAGATCAATTATTTTCCATATCATATTGTTCTAATATGTTAACTTGGATAATATAAAAATTATAGGTGATATTACTCTTTTATTATACATTAATAGTTGAATTGTGTTTATGGCTTTTGGAGTTATTTTGTGATGGTTTGTTTAAGAGTGGTAGAGTCAAGACTGATGTGTGTACTATTGGAAATGTTGAGGCTTCACATGTTAGGCTTGTCCCTTTTCTTTATTTTCTTTTGGCCCCTGTCAAGAGTAAACCCCTATGGTGTTTTATGTTTAGATCCTCTTTATATGTGTATCTGTAGGCAAGTGTACTCTATTGCTATGTCCCAATGAGTCCCTTGGTATTACTCTGGGTGTGTGTGAAACCCATATCACCATTGTGTGGATGAGCTTAGTGTCTTACTTCAGCCCCTTGTAGTGTGTGTGGTCAGACTAATTGTGGTTCCTTGTTCTCCTCTCTCCGTAGCTCGGGGGTTGCCTAGGGCGCAATGGACATCCATTGCATCCAACGATGGCAATATGGTTGGGAGGTGGGCAACATCCCCCCTTGGTCTTCATTTTGGCGATCTCTGTTGAAGGCTTGGCAGGGATCTTGGTATTCATCCATTTGTTGTGTAGGAAACACAAATAGCATATTTTCAACTCTTTTGGGTATTCCAGAAAAATGATTATTGTATTTAATTCTATTGATGTTTCGAAAGAGTAGTTAATGTATATTTATCTCTTTCGATGTGATCAAGAAAATGATTACCGTGTTAATTTCTATCTACATATTTCAGAAAAGTAATTAGGTGATTATCTCTTTTGATGTATTGACGATAAGTAATTATGGATTATTTTATTTTACTGATGTATACGGAGGTAATTTATGCATTAGATTAATTAATTCTCACTTTATTCTAATGATGCATAGAAAAATAATTATTGTGTAGATATCACTGATGTTGTAAAGGTAATGATTATTGTTATTTATATTCTATTGATGTATAGGAAGGTATTTAATATTTATGTATCTCTGTTGATGTAAACGAGAACACTTACCGTTCATTTGTTGCCCTCTATGTTGGACTTGTTTATACTGACAGTTGAATTCGTCCTTCTCTCGTTATGCGGCCTAGTTGTGTAGTGTAATGGGTTTACCTCATCTTAGAGGTTGATATTTAAATTTTCCAAAATTGTATTAAGGAAAATAACTTCTTTTATTCTATATTGTTCATGTAAGTCCATGCTCTCGTACTCCCATTTAAGTTTAGGCTATGTCTTCAAGTTGGTTATAAATCTTTATGTCAAGTATTATTCCCATTATTCCTTCGTGTATGAATGATTTTGTGTATCTATCTCCTTCTCTTAAATGGGTTATTTCATTTTAGATGAATGTTGGTGTCCTCATTTACTGCTTTGTGCATCGATGTGAGTATTCAACAATTTTGGTTTTCATTTTTTTTATCCCCTTGATTTGATTTCTCTGACAAGGCATCTTGGATGTTTCATCCACACCTTGTCTTCCTTCCCCGCCTTGTGCGACGGGGATTTATAGTTAGGGGGGAAAAAAATTGGTGGTTCATGTCATGACCACATGGGTAATATGGGCATGACATGGTTTTCTCATGTCATGGCCACTCATAAAAAGTGGGCATGACATTTGGTATCAGAGCACAAGTTTCAACATTAGGAGCTCTGGGGTTTGCATGATTGGTTGGGCCAACATGGAGTGGGTTGAGTGTAATTTGACCCTTGTCCTACTTCGCATAGCCGTGAGAGAGCAAGGATGTGGTTTGTCAACTAACCTTCACCTTGGAGGAATATCCATCCTCTTGTTTTATCATTGTGATGGCCTGGTCACATGATTATTGAAGTCTTCTGCTTGTGTTTTGTGGTGGTCGTGTTCCTCCTGGTCGAATTGTCCTCTTGAGCCAGTTGGTCTAGGTGGTGAGTGTTGTGTTGGACTCTTCCTCGCCCTTGTGTATTTTGTGGAGAGTAGTGACATCTTAATTCTTGTTTGACTTATTCTTGCCTTGTCAACTTGATGTGTGTTTATCATGATGTTGAATGGCATAAATTCTTAAATCCCTAACCCTTGTTATCATTGGAAATTGGCATTGTCTCCTTTGGATTGATAACTAGAAAAGATTGCATGAAGTATATCTAGCTTAGAATTTTATGAGTGCAAGTTGTGACGTGTGTGATTTCATTAGATGAGCTTGTAGGAAGATTAATAAGAAAGAAAGAGGTGAAGATGAGTTTGTAATCATGGCAATTGTTAAGAATTAACGTATGTTCTCAAACTGTTTCAATGATCCATTTGTGTGCTTGGTGACCTTTGTTGTAAAGTACTTCATAATAGAAATCTTTTGTTTTATAACTTTGTTCTTGTGTGAATGTGATATCATGTATGTATACCTTGTGTGAAAGGGATGCTTGGCTTTATATGGTAGAATAGTAAATTAGAGACTTGAGCTTGCAATTATATTTTTTTTTTATGATATACCTCTATTTTATGAGCTTTGTTGCTAGATAGGTACATGTAGTATTCGTAATTCATATGTAATATGTTAAGGGCTATAGAGAACTCCATGATGTGTGACGTGTTGACCATCTTGCGAGTTGAAATAATGTTATTTTGAATTAATTAGGACCTTGTATACAAATGCTAGTATGTTGGTATAATCACTTGAGGTGTATTGCATTGTCACTCAATGTGAAGTCATGGTTGGATTCCAATATGCCTTAGATGGATTAATTTGAGTTGATGTTTGAATAAATTTCTTAGAGAACCTTTATGGTAATTATTATGTGACTTTGGGGTATGAAAGTTGTCCTTCTTCACTAAGTAATGAACAATAAAGGAGAATTGTGTTATGTGTTACCTTGTGGATATGAATACTTGTTATGAATGTGCTTGCTATGTGTTGTGATCACCCCGTACATGCGTTGTGTACTCATGAGCTTGTGATACTAGGTATCCATCCATGGGTTGAATGTATAACTACAAGTATGGTGGAGTCATGCTTGTGTGGCTGCTTGTTTGTATACCCTATAAGGTCCAATCCTTGAGTTGGAGACCTTCCATGTGTGGAGTTAAGTAGTGGAGAGGGAGAACTTAGGAAGCTATGGCGATATGTTGTGGCATTGGTTTGGGATTACCCAACCAACCATACCTTCCTATGCCAAAGTACCCCCTACTTCCCCTTAGTGAATGGCCCTTAGAGAGGCCCATAGTGCTATCCTATCATGCTTTGTTTCCTTGACGGTACTATTGACAATTGACTTGAGATCTTGGTTATGGTTTGGTATGGGAATGTGATTTGCTCGAGGCCATGCTACTTTGTGCAGGTTTAGTCTTACCCTTGGTATCTTATTGAGTGGATGCATGGCATCCTAGAGACATTTACATTTTGATGATGACATGTACCTTTGAGAAGGGCACGATGTACTATACTGATGACGTGTTACCTTTGAGAAGGGCATGATTCCATGTAAGAGTACATGAAGGTGTATTGATAAACTTACCTACAAGATGTTATTGCATTGGTTGTGTTTGCATAACACATGTAGTGACCGTGTTTCCCTCCTTCCTTATTGGTGGCTTAATGTTAGACACATAGTGATGTAATGTGCACTTTCTTGGATTGCGATTATTTATTTCAGTTGTTTGGTGACCCTTTTGTATCTTGGTTGTGTGGACCAGCCATGTTATTTTCTCTTGTCTGAAAGTAGCTTAGCCACAATCTTTGATTTTTCCTTTTTCGCGTGACTCTTAGGGTTACGTTGTTTTAATGTCGATATTGCACGCATTTATTTATTTATTTTATTTTGATGATGGAAACTTCTCTTTTTAACGTTTCTAGAAATCTGTGTTGGCTAAGCTAGGTTCTTTCTATTTTCTAGTGCTAGTCTTGTGTTGTGTTGTTCTTCTCTCCATGTCAACGAAGTGACCTCTGGTGGAGAGTATATAAGGAAGCAGACGTGGGAAACTTATGAGGATGGCAGTAGGTGTGGACTAATATGGGCTATCATTATCCACTTACCTTCCTAGTGATCTTGTTCTTATGTTGGCTATCTCTTGGAGGCTAAACCCTTATACAAACAAGAGGTAGGCCATTGTGGGAATGTATGGTGAGGCCCCTAGGCGCATGGCCCTAAGACCATCATTCCACTTGGTTCTTGGATCTTTGGTTACTTGGCACTGGTTATTAGTTACTTGGTTCTATGAGGAGACTATGACATCCCCCTGAACCTTTATCTAAGCCTTGTGAAGTTAATCCCTATAATGTGGATGAATGAAAATGTGGGTTTTGTGTAAGCTCTACACTTGATGTATTTGCATATGAGTTGATGTTTTCTATATAAACATGTTATATGATGTGTGACTTCTCTCTATACATGTGTGTAAATGATTGATGATCATGACATTAGATGTGTTGAGTTTAGATCCATAGAATGTGTTTTGTGAAAGGAATTATGACTTTATAGCATTTAGTTATCATGCTTTTATGGAATTTAGTTCCATGTTTTATAATCTTATGAGATGTTTATTGCATATGTTACCTTTTATACTTACATTGTCTAGTGCAAAGAAGTTCAAGAAAGTGCTTCTAACCTCCTCTTGATGACTTCCCGGAGTAAGTCATAGCCTAGGGGGGTAGAACGTAAGGCCTTCCCTTGGCAAACTAGTGTGTACCCTAGTATTCTTTAGTTTTGGTTTAAATGATAAAATGATTGATTAGTCCATAATATAGTTGCAAGATGAATATATGTGGTGATTAGTTATGCATCCTCATTGGTCTATTAATGTTTCTTCGGCTATGATTGTGTTGTGGGATTTGATGTTTGATCTGAGTGTGTAGGACATACTTACAGGTATTGACCAATGGGTGGATGTGGAGGAGGAGACATGGAATCACTTAACCACTTGGCCATCTCACCTAACCAGTCCTATAGTTGAGTTACTAACCGTGGGTTCTCGTGGTATGTCGATCTTTTAACCCATTCTCTTTGGTTGCGAATAGGAGGCTCATTTGAGTGTTCACCCATTACCTTTACCTCAATTTATTCATGAGTTGGACCCCTATGTTGTGTGTAAACCCGTAAGGTGTTTTTGTCTCATTGTGTGTTGGTTATTGTGAAGTCTAATTCTCTTCTTGAGTTATCTTCTATGCTTGTTAAGGAGTGGTTGCCTCTAACCTTCATGCTTTAGACATGATGTCATCTCTGTGTATATTTCTGTTTAAGTAGGGTCTTTGGGTATTTTTATTGTGCAGTCATTTTGAAAGGGGTTTAGAGTTAAAAGTTAAATTTTTGTTATGTAATAGCTATACTAGTTTAATCCAGTGTTGATTTAGAAAGTTGTGTAATGTTGGTTTTCTTTAAAATTCAGAAATGCTCTTACCTTAAACATGCTAGGATAGCCCTCCTTGCTTGTCAAGCAATCTATCTTATGACACTTATTTATTCAATGGTGCATTTAAAATTCTATGACATATAATTTGTATGAGTATATTATTTAAAATACTATGACATTTTAGTATGCATAAATATCATACTCTTCTTCTATGACACTTATTTAATCAATGGTGCATTTAAAATGCTATGACATAAAATTGGTATTAGTATATTATTTAAAATACTATGACATTTTAGTATGCATAAATATCATACTCTTTGACTATGACACTTATTTATTCAATGGTGCATTTAAAATGCTATGACATATATTTTAATTGAGTATATTATTTGAAATACTATGACATTTTAGTATGCATAAATAGCATACTCTTCGACTATGACACTTATTTCTTCAATGGTGCATTTAAAATGCTATGACATATATTTTGTATGAGTATATTATTTAAAATAGTATGACATTTTATTATGCATAAATATCATACTCTTCGACTATGACACTTATTTATTCAATGGTGCATTTAAAATGCTATGACATATATTTTGTATGAGTATATTATTTAAAATACTATGACATTTTAGTATGCATAAATATCATACTCTTCTACTATGACACTTATTTTATTCAATGGTGCATTTTAGACTACTAAGACATGATTTTAGTAATGAGTAAAAATCATGCATATATATATATACTCTTCTACTATGACACTTATTTTATTCAATGGTGCATTTTAGACTACTAAGACATGATTTTAGTAATGAGTAAAAATCATGCATATATATATATATATATATATATATATATATATATATATATATATATATATATATATATATATATATATATATATATATATATATATATATATATATATATATATATATCATCTTAATCCTATATTAATATTTTGAAAGTGTTTTCTTAAGAAAAAAAGAAATCCCTCCTTTCATATATTAGTCTTTTAATATTTGAAATTGTGGGTACGATTAATGCATTTCATGTGTTAAGGATTTGGTAATGTTCTTACTAGAATATTTCCTTCTTTATGTAAAATGGTAATTAATGGTTTTTGGGGGATCAGAAAAAGTAGGTAAACAGTTTCGATGGTGGGGGAAACTATAGGGTTTTTTTTTTAAATTAGGGCAAGGCGTTTGGAGGGTGGCCTCCTACGAGATAGGAGGGGCAATAAAAAGGGGGGGGGGGAGGAGGCAACTCTCTTGGGGGGGAAGAGGATGGAGGCCATGCCTCTGGATAGTGGATGGTGCCTCATAAAATATGGGAGGGAGTTTGGAGTTCTCACACGGGATCAACCCTGCAATGCACCTTTGTCAAGAGGAAAAACAAAGCCAAAAAGAGACGAGAAGAGCTAAACTTATATAATTCTGTGGCGATTTTAGGAAGTGGGATGCCTTAGAGGGTAGGGTTGATGTCTCAGAGGAGGGGTAACTTCAGCATTGGGAGAAAAAATACATGGCCTCGCTCCAGGGGAGGGGACGCTTCGATCCTTAACAGGGGAGTAAGCTCAGGGGACAGTTAGAGAGGTTCTCTTCTCTTTATTTATGCTTTAGTAATGTCCTTTTTGTTGCTTGTTTCATTTGGTAACCAAGTGCACAGACTTAAATAGAAATCATTTTATACGGGAGAGAAATGCACCTCTCTGGCACACCCAAGAGCGGCTTCCTAGTTCTCATACCGGCGGCCTTCTTTCTACAACATCCTTCCACGCTTGTGTAGACTGATCAGATTTGGGATAGGAAGATAATGTTTTTTTTTTTGTTTATGCAACCTCTTAGTTTATTTTTAAAATGCGGAGGTCATAGAAAATGGCGCAATAGGAGATTCCTTTTTTTTATTACTGTTAGTATGGATTATGGTTTTGAGGGGTAACACCACTGGTGTGCTATTCCCACGAATGAAGACTTCTGAAGAATTTGAGAAAATGTCACATGTCTCTCTTTACCTTTGCTCCCATTTCTTTTCCTTACCTTGCAGATACTCCCACATTCTGCATCGGTGCTACAGGCATTTAGGACTATGATATTGGTCCACTTTCAATCTCCTACCTCAAGACTTACATGCCTCCCTCTAGGGGCGTAACATCAAGATAGATGGATAAAATACCCTTTTGTATATATATTCTGGTAGACACTATACCCTACTGCAAGTCACATATTTATGGCATCACTGATAATAAGAAGGGTTTTAACACAATTTAAATCTAGTAAGAGAAAGAGGAGAAATTTTGGGCAAGATGGGTTAGGGAGTGGCCCTGTGCCAAAACGGCCTCCTCTATGGGAGAGGTCACTGTTTTAGTGGGTTCGACCCTCACTCAAATGGGCACAAAATGTGCAGCTTCAATAAAACATAACTAAACGAAATAAAAGGGTGAAAGTAGATTTAATGTATTTTTTTTTATACATAGTAACAGCTGTGCAAACCTCCTTCATGCATACAAATCTGTTATATGGACTCCAAGCTTTATGGCACCCCAAGACTCTTTGGATTGTATCCGCACTTTTCTCATCTATCAAAATGTATGCCTGTGTCCTTCTACTCAACAAAATAAAACAAAAAAAAATGTATCATGCTAGCTTGCCCCTCTATTCAACCACGACTTCTGTGCACTCACCTTAGTGAGGATTATGCCTGCAACTCTTGTGACCGCCATGCATTCTCCTCCTCCTTACCTGTAATATTCGGTAATCTTGTGTAGAGGGGAAACCAAACCAAAAATGGTAAGCACAATCTTGGGTTAGGGTTCACATAGAACGCAATGATATTCCTTCATATTTTATTCTTGTCATGGAATGCGATTAAGTTTGTATTTTTTTTTTGGTTTCTTTTAAGGGCTATAAATTAAGTGTTATATTAATGACATACGATACTAGAGCAATTATTTTCCATATCATATTGTTCTAATATGTTAACTTGGATAATATAAAAATTATAGGTGATATTACTCTTTTATTATACACTAATAATTGAGTTTTGTTTATGGCTTTTGGAGTTGTTTTGTGATGGTTTGTTTAAGAGTGGTAGAGTTGAGACTGATGTGTGTACTATTGGAAATGTTGAGGCTTCACGTGTTAGGCTCGTCCCTCTTCTTTATTTTCTTTTGGCACGTGTCAAGAGTAAACCCCTATGGTGTTTTATGCTTAGGTCCTCTTTATATGTGTATCTGTAGGCAAGTGTACTCTATTGCTATGTCCCAATGAGTCCCTTGGTATTACTCTGGGTGTGTGTGAAACCCATATCACCATTGTGTGGATTAGCTTAGTGTCTTACTTCAGCGCCTTGTAGTGTGTGTAGTCAGACTAGTTGTGGTTCCTTGTTCTCCTCTCTCCGTAGCTCGGGGGTTGCCTAGGGCGCAATGGACATCCATTGCGTCCAACGATGGCAATATGGTTGGGAGGTGGGCAACATCCCCCCTTGGTCTTCGTTTTTGCGATCTCTGTTGAAGGCTTGGCGGGGATCTTGGTATTCATCCATTTGTTGTGTAGGAAACACAAATAGCGTATTTTCAACTCTTTTGGGTATTCCAGAAAAATGATTATTGTATTTAATTCTATTGATGTTTCAGAAGAGTAGTTAATGTATATTTATCTCTTTCGATGTGATCAAGAAAATAATTACCGTGTTAATTTCTATCTACATATTTCAGAAAAGTAATTAATAGGTGATTATCTCTTTTGATGTATTGAGGATAAGTAATTATGGATTATTTTATTTTACTGATGTATACGGAGGTAATTTATGCATTAGATTAATTAATTCTTACTTTATTCTAATGATGCATAGAAAAATAATTATTGTGTAGATATCACTGATGTTGTAAAGGCAATGATTATTGTTATTTATATTCTATTGATGTATAGGAAGGTATTTAATATTTATGTATCTCTCATGATGTAAAGGAGAACACTTACCGTTCATTTGTCACCCTTTATGTTGGACTTGTTTATACTGATTGTTGAATCCCTCCTTCTCTCATTATGTGGCCTGGTTGTGTAGTGTAATGGTTTTCCCTCGTCTTAGAGGTTGATATTTAAATTGTCTGAAAATGTATTAAGGAAAATAACTTCTTTTATTCTATATTGTTCATGCAAGTCCATGCTCTCGTACTCTCATTTAATTTTACTCTATGTCTTCAAGTTGGTTATAAATCTTTATATCAAGTATTATTCCCATTATTCCTTCGTGTATGAATGATTTTGTGTATCTATCTCCTTCTCTTAAATGGGTTATTTCATTTTAGATGAATGTTGGTGTCCTCATTTATTGCTTTGTGCATCGATGTGAGTATTCAACACTTTTTGTTTTTATTTTTTTTATCCCCTTGGTTTGATTTCTCTGACAAGGCATCTTGGATGTTTCATCCACACCTTGTCTTCCTTCCCCGCCTTGTGCGACGGAGATTTATAGTGAGGGGAAAAAAAAATTTGGTGGTTCATGTCATGACCACATGGGTAATATGGGCATGACATGTGGTTTTCTCGTGTCGTGGCCACTCGTAAAAAGTGGGCATGACATTTGGTATCAGAGCACAAGTTTCAACATTGGGAGCTCTGGGGTTCACATGATTGGTTGGGCCAACATGGAGTGGGTTGAGTGTGGTTTGACCCTTGTCCTACTTCATGTAGCTGTGAGAGAGAAAGGTTGTGGTTTGTCAACTAACCTTTGCCTTGGAGGAATATCCATCCTCATGTTTTGTCATAGTGATGGCCTGGTCACATGATTATTGAAGTCTTCTGCTTGTGTTTTGTGGTGGTCGTGTTCCTCCTGGTCGAATTGTCCTATTCAGCCAGTTGGTCTAGGTGGTGAGGGTTGTGTTGGACCCTTCCTTGCCCTTGTGTATTTTGTGGAGAGTAGTGACATCTTAATGCCCGTTTGACTTATTCTTGCCTTGTGGACTTGATGTGTGTTTATCATGATGTTGAATGGCATAAATTCTTGAATCCCTAACCCTTGTTATCATTGGCATTCTCTCCTTTGGATTGATAACTAGAAAGATTGCATGAAGTGTATCTAGCTTAGAATTTTATGAGTGCAAGTTGTGACGTGTGTGATTTCATTAGATGAGCTTGTAGGAAGATTAATAAGAAAGAAAGAGGTGAAGATGAGTTTGTAAGCATGGCAATTGTTAAGAATTAACGTATGTTCTCAAACTGTTTCAATGATGCATTTGTGTGCTTGGCGACCTTTGTTGTAAAGTACTTCATAATGGAAATCTTGCATTTTATTAATTTGTCCTTGTGTGAATGTGATATCATGTATGTATACCTTGTGCGAAAGGGATGCTTGGCATTATATGGTAGAATAGTAAATTAGAGACTTGAGCTTGCAATTATATTTTTTTTAATGATATACCTCTATTTTATGAGCTTTGTTGCTAGATAGGTACATGTATTGTTCGTAATTCATATGTAATATGTTAAGGGCTATAGAGAACTCCATGATGTGTGATGTGTAGACCATCTTGCGAGTTGAAATAATGTTATTTTGAGTTAATTACGACCTTGTATACAAATGCTAGTATGTTGGTATACTCACTTGAGGTGTATTGCATTGTCACTCAATGTGAAGTCATGGTTGGATTCCAATATGCCTTAGATGGATTAATTTGAGTTGATGTTTGAGTAAATTTCTTAGAGAACCTTTATGGTAATTATTATGTGACTTTGGGGTATGAAAGTTGTCCTTCTTCACTAAGTAATGAACAATAAAGGAGAATTGTGTTATGTGTTACCTTGTGGATATGAATACCTGTTATAAACGTGCTTGCTATGTGTTGTGATCACCCCGTACATGCATTGTATACTCATGAGCTTGTGATACTAGGTATCCATCCATGGGTTGATTGTATAACTACAAGTATGGTGGAGTCATGCTTTTGTGGCTGCTTGTTTGTATACCCTGTAAGGTCCAATCTTGGAGTTGGATAACTTCCATGTGTGGAATTAACTAGTGGAGAGGAAGAACTTAGGAAGCTATGGCGATATGTTGTGGCATTGGTTTGGGATTACACAACCAACCATACCTTCCTATGTCAGAGTACCACCTACTTCTCCTTAGTGAATGGACCTTAGAGAGGCGCATAGTGCTATCCTATCATGCTCTGTTTCCTTGATAGTACTATTGACAATTGACTTGGGATCTTGGTTATGGTTTGGTACGGGCATGTGATTTGCTCGAGGCAATGCTACTTTGTGTAGGTTTATTCTTACCCTTGGTATCTTATTGAGTAGATGCATGGCATCCTAGAGACATTTACATTTTGATGATGACGTGTACCTTTGAGAAGGGAACAATGTACTATACCGATAACGTGTTACCTTTGAGAAGGGCACGATTCCACGTAAGAGTATGTGAAGGCGCATTGATAATACTTACCTACAGGATGTTATTGCATTGGTTGTGTTTGCATAACACATGTAGTGACCATGTTTCCCTCCTTTCTTTGTTGGTGGCTTAATGTTAGACACATAGTGATGTAATGTGCAATTTCTTGGATTGCGATAATTTCTTTCGATTGTTTGGTGACCCTTTTGTATCTTGGTTGTGTGGACCAGCCATGTTATTTTATCTTGTCTGAAAGTAGCTTAGCCACAATCTTTGATTTTTCCTTGTTCGCGTGACTCTTAGGGTTATGTTGTTTTAATGTTGATATTGCGCGCATTTATTTATTTATTTTATTTTGATGATGGAAACTTCTCTTTTTAACGTTTCTAGAAATCTGTGTTGGCTAATCTAGGTTCTTTCTATTTTCTAGTGCTGGTCTTGTGTTGTGTTGTTCTTCTTTCCATGTCGATGGAGCGAACACTGGTGGAGAGTATATAAGGAAGCAGACGTGGGAAACTTATGAGGATGGGGGTAGGTTTGGACTAGTATGGGCTAGTCATTATCCACTTACCTTCCTAGTGCTCTTGTTCTTATGTTGGATATCTCTTGGAGGCTAAACCCTTATACAAACAAGAGGTAGGCCATTGTGGGAATGTATGGCGAGGCCCCCAGGTGCATGGCCCTGAGACCATCATTCCACTTGGTTCTTGCATCTTTGGTTACTTGGCACTGGTTATTGGTTACTTGGTTCTATGAGGAGACTATGACATCCCCCTAAACCTTTATCTGAGCCTTGTGAAGTTAATCCCTTTAATGTGGATGAATGAAAATGTGGGTTTTTTGTAAGCTCCACACTTGATATATTTGCATATGAGTTGATGTTTTCTATATAAACATGTTATACTATGTGTGAATTTTCTCTATACATGTGTGTAAATGATTAGTGATCCTGAGATTAGATGTGCTGAGTTTAGATCCATAGAATGTATTTTGTGGAAAGAATTATGACTTTATAGCATTTAGTTATCATGCTTTTATGGCATTTACTACCATGTTTTATAATCTTATGAGATCTTTATTGCATATGTTACCTTCTATACTTACATTGTCTAGTGCAAAGAAGTTCAGGAAAGTGCTTCTAACCTCCTCTTGATGACTTCCCGGAGTAAGTCATATCCTAGGGGGGTAGAATGTAAGGTCTTCCCTTGGCTAACTGGTGCATACCCTAGTATTCTTTAGTTCTAGTTTAAATGATAAAATGATTGATTAGTCCATAATATAGTTGCATGATGAATATATGTGGTGATTGGTTATCCATCCTCATTGGTCTATTAATGTTGCTTCGGCTATGATTGTGTTCTAGGATTTGATGTTTGATCTGAGTGTACAGGACATACTTACAGGTATTGACCAATGGGTGGATGTGGAGGAGGAGACATGGAATCACTTAACCACTTGGCCATCTCACCTAACCAGTCCTATAGTTGAGTTACTAACCTTGGGTTCTCGTGGTATGTCGATCTTTTAACCCATTCTCTTTGGTTTCGAATAGGAGGCTCATTTGAGTGTTCACCCATTGCCTTTACCTCAATTTATTCATGAGTTGGACCCCTATGTTGTGTGTAAACCCATAAGGTGTTTTTGTCTCATTGTGTGTTGGTTATTGTGAAGTCTAATTGTCTTCTTGGGTTTTCTTCTATGCTTGTTAAGGATTGGTTGCCTCTACCCTTCATGCTTTAGACGTGACGTCATCTCCATGTATCTTTTTGTTTAAGTAGGGTCTTTGGGTATTTTTATTGTGCAGTCATTTTGAAAGGGGTTTAGAGTTAAAAGTTAAATTTTGGTTATGTAATAGCTATACTAGTTTAATCCAGTGTTGATTTAGAAAGTTGTGTAATGTTGGTTTTCTTTAAAATTTAGAAATGCTCTTACGTTAAACATGCTAGGATAGCCCTCCTTGCTTGTTAAGAAATCTGTCTTATGACACTTATTTATTCAATGGTGTATTTAAAATGATATGACATATTTTTTGTATGAGTATATTATTTAAAATAATATGACATTTTAGTATGCATAAATATCATACTCTTTGACTATGACACTTATTTATTCAATGGTGCATTTAAAATGCTATGACATATATTTTGTATGAGTATGTTATTTGAAATACTATGACTTTTTAGTATGCATAAATATCATACTCTTCGACTATGACACTTATTTTTCAATGGTGCATTTAAAATGCTATGACATATATTTTGTATGAATATATTATTTAAATTACTTTGACATTTTAGTATGCATAAATATCATACTCTTCGATTATGACACTTATTTATTCAATGTTGCATTTAAAATGCTATGACATATATTTTGTATTAGTATATTATTTAAAATAGTATGACATTTTAGTATGCATAAATATCATACTCTTCGACTATGACACTTATTTATTCAATGGTGCATTTAAAATGCTATGACATATATTTTGTATGAGTATATTATTTAAAATACTTTGACATTTTAGTATGCATAAATATCATACTCTTCTACTATGACACTTATTTTATTCAATGGTGCGGTTTAGAATACTAAGACATGATTTTAGTAATGAGTGAAAATCATGCATATATATATATATATATATATATAATCTTAATCCTATATTAATATTTTAAAAGTGTTTTCTTAAAAAAAAAACAAATCCCTCCTTTCATATATTAGTCTTTTAATATTTGAAATTGTGGGTACAATTAATGCATTTCATGTGTTAAGGATTTGGTAATGTTCTTACTAGAATATTTCCTTCTTTATGTAAAATGCTAATTAATGGTTTTTGGGGGATCAGAAAAAGGAGGTTAACAGTTTCGGTGGGGGGGAAACTTTAGGGTTTTTTTTTTTTAAAATTAGGGCAAGGGGTTTGGAGGGTGGCCTCCTACGAGATAGGAGGGGCAAAAAAAGGGGGGGGAGGAGGTAGCTCTCCTAGGGGGGAAGAGGATGGAGGCCATGCCTCTGGATAGTGGATGGTGCCTTAGAAAATATGGGAGGGAGTTTGGAGTTCTCACACGGGATCAACCCTGCAATGCACCTTTGTCAGGAGGGAAAACAAAGCCAAAAAGAGATGAGAAGAGCTAAACTTATAGACTTTTGGGGTGATTTTTGGAAGTGGGATGCCTTAGAGGGTAGGGTCGATATCTTAGAGGAGGGGCGGCTTCAGCATTGGGAGAAAAAAATACATGGCCTCGCTCCAGGGGAGGGGACGCTTCGATCGTTGACAGGGGCGTAAGCTCAGGGGATGGTTAGAGAGGTTCTCGTCTCTTTATTTATGCTTTAATAATGTCCTTTATGTTTCTTATTTCATCTAGTAACCAAGTGCACGGACTTAAATAGAAATCATTTTATACGGGAGAGAAATACACCTCTCTAGCACACCGAAGAGCGGCTGCCTAGTTCTCATACCGGCGGCCTTCTTGCTAGAACATCCTTCCATGCTTGTGTAGACTAATCAGATTTGGGATAGGAAGATAATTTTTTTTTCTATTTATGCAATCTCTTAGTTTTTTAAAAAAAATGCGGCGGTCATAGAAAATGGCGCAATAGGAGATTCCTTTTTTTTATTACTCTTAGTATGGATTTTGGTGTTGAGGGGTGACACCACCGGTGTGCTATTCCCACAGATGAAGACTTCTAAAGAATTTGAGAAAATGTCACATGTCTCTCTTTACCTTTGCTCCCATTTCTTTTCCTTACCTTGCAGATACTCCCACATTCTGCATCGGTGCTTCAGGCATTTAGGACTATGATATTGGTCCACTTTCAATCTCCCACCTCAAGACTTACATGCCTCCCTCTAGGGGCATAACATCAAGATAGATGGATAAAATACCCTTTTGTATATATATTCCGGTAGACACTATACCCTACCGCAAGTCACATATTTATGGCATCACTGATAATAAGAAGGGTTTTAACATAATTTAAATCTAGTAAGAGAAAGAGGAGAAATTTTGGGCAAGATGGGTTAGGGAGTGGCCTTGTGCGAAAATGGCCTCCTCTATGGGAGAGGCCACTGTTGCAGTGGGTTCGACCCTCACTCAAATGGGCACAAAGTGTGCAGCTTCAATAAAACATAACTAAATGAAATAAAAGGGTGAAAGTAGATTTAATGTATTTTTTTTTATACATAGTTACAGCTATGCAAACCTCCTTCATGCATACAAATCTATTATATAGACTCTAAGCTTTAAGGCACCCCAAGACTCTTTGGATTGTATCCACACTTTTCTCATCTATCAAAATATATGTCTGTGTCCTTCTGCTCAACAAAAAAAACAAAAAAAAAGTATCATGGTAGCTTCCCCCTCTATTCAACCACGACTTCTGTGCACTCACCTTGGTGAGGATTATGCCTGCAACTCTTGTGACCACCGTGCGTTCTCCTTCTCCTTACCTGTAATATTCGGTAATCTTGTGTAGAGGGTAAGCCAAACCAAAAATGGTAAGCACAATCTTGGGTTAGGGTTCACATAGAATGCAGTGCTATTCCTTCATATTTTATTCTTGTCATGGAATGCGATTAAGTTTCTATTGTTTTTTTTCTGGTTTCTTTTAAGGGATATAAATTAAATGTTATATTAATGACATACGATACTAGAGCAATTATTTTCCATATCATATTGTTCTAATATGTTAACTTGGATAATATAAAAATTATAGGTGATATTACTCTTTTATTATACATTAATAGTTGAGTTGTGTTTATGGCTTTTGGAGTTGTTTTGTGATGGTTTGTTTAAGAGTGGTAGAGTCAAGACTGATGTGTGTACTATTGGAAATGTTGAGGCTTCACATGTAAGGCTTGTCCCTTTTCTTTATTTTCTTTTGGCCCATGTCAAGAGTAAACCCCTATGGTGTTTTATGCTTAGATCCTCTTTATATGTGTATCTGTAGGCAAGTGTACTTTATTGCTATGTCCCAATGAGTCCCTTGGTATTACTCTGGGTGTGTGTGAAACCCATATCACCATTGTGTTGATGATCTTAGTGTCTTACTTCAGCCCCTTGTAGTGTGTGTGGTCAGACTAGTTGTGGTTCCTTGTTCTCCTCTCTTCGTAGCTCAGGGGTTGACTAGGATGCAATGGACATCCATTGCATCCGACGATGGCAATATGGTTGGGAGGTGGGCAACATCCCCCCTTGGTCTTCATTTTCGCGATCTCTGTTGAAGGCTTGGCGGGGATCTTGGTACTCATCCATTTGTTGTGTAGGATACACAAATAGCGTATTTTCAACTCTTTTGGGTATTCTGGAAAAATGATTATTGTATTTAATTCTATTGATGTTTCGGAAGAGTAGTTAATGTATATTTATCTCTTTCGATGTGATCAAGAAAATGATTACCGTGTTAATTTCTATCTACATATTTCAGAAAAATAATTAATGGGTGATTATCTCTTTTGATTTATTGAGGATAAGTAATTATGGATTATTTTGTTTTACTGATGTATACGGAGGTAATTTATGCATTAGATTAATTAATTCTTACTTTATTCTAATGATGCATAGAAAAATAATTATTGTGTAGATATCGCTAATGTTGTAAAGGCAATGATTATTTTTATTTATATTCTATTGATGTATAGGAAGGTATTTAATATTTATGTATCTCTGTTGATGTAAAGGAGAACACTTACCATTCATTTGTCGCCCTTTATGTTGGACTTGTTTACACTGACTGTTGAATCTCTCCTTCTCTCGTTATGCGGCCTGGTTATGTAGTGTAATGGGTTTCCCTCATCTTAGAGGTTGATATTTAAATTGTCTGAAATTGTATCAACGAAAATAACTTCTTTTATTCTATATTGTTCATGTAAGTCCATGCTCTCGTACTCTCATTTAAGTTTACGCTATGTCTTCAAGTTGGTTATAAATCTTTATGTCAAGTATTATTCCCATTATTCCTTCATGTATGAATGATTTTGTGTATCTATCTCCTTCTCTTAAATGGGTTATTTCATTTTAGATGAATGTTGGTGTCCTCATTTACTGCTTTGTGCATTGATTTGAGTATTCAACACTTTTTGTTTTCATTTTTTTTATCCCCTTGGTTTGATTTCTTTGACAAGGCATCTTGGATGTTTCATCCACACCTTGTCTTCCTTCCCTGCCTTGTGCGACAGGGATTTAGAGTTAGGAGAAAAAAAAATTGGTGGTTCATGTCATGACCACATGGGTAATATGGGCATGACATGTGGTTTTCTCGTGTCATGGCCACTGGTAAAAAGTGGGCATGACAAGAACAAAACTACTAAAAAGGTATAGCATGTTGGGTATGTGGCAGTATGTTCTCATAGAAAGGAGGTACGAGAAGGTCATTGAGAGATTGGCAACTCCATCTGAAAAACAATGAAAAGAAATGAGAAGCAATGCCCTGAACACTTTCATAAACACCTTGTTTGCATTGAGCCAAGTGTGTAAGAGACTTTGGGTTGCATGTTATATTAAAAATGAGAGATAAAGGAATAAGCAATATCAAAAAAGAGTGTAAGAAGCCATAGGTAAGGTATAGAACTAGTCTAAGGCATGATCACTTAGTGTACTAGGAAAGAATTTGGCCAAAAAATATTCTTCATAGGTATGAGTCAAGCATAGGGTGGAGAAGTGCCTCACACTGTATAGGAGATAACTATGGCCATTGAACTTGTTAAAGGAAAAGTTCTCATACCAATAGGAGAAGACTATGTGAGAATCTCATACAACAAAGGAGAGAATAGCCTTGTAGGTGTAGGAGGAGAAATAGGAGGAGGTAGCTCACAAGAAATATATGGTGATACCTCTCGAAAAGAAAGTGGTATAGAAGGGGTAATGGGAAAAGAAGGTGGAGAAATATAAAGGAAAGGGTCAAGTCTAGAAGAGTTGGTTTAGATGCGGGAGAGTAAATAGGAGATAAAAAATCATGAGAAGGATGATCAATATCTATCATAGAGGAATTTTAATTAATGTGATGTTAAGGAAGTAATGAATGATGCTAGCATGCTCAATATTGTCCACAAGGGGGAGTTCATTCTTCAAAGAAAAGACATGAAAAGAGTCCATCTTGCAAAGATAAAGGATCAATAGAAGCATGAGTCTCATCATCACTTGAATAAGAATCACCAAAGGCACTAAAAGAAATATTATCAATAGAAGTTTGAGAGTCATGTGGTGAAGGAGCATCATTAATTGTATAAATAGGATCCTCTCAAGTGGTGATGGAAGAGATGGAAACATCAATATCCTATGAGAGATTCATGGGGTTTGAATATGTAACTAAATGAGAAAGAGAAGTAGGAAAAGATGTGGTGCAATCATGGACTATGGGAGAGGGAGTGGAAGTAGAAGATGAATTCTCAACAAGATGAGAAGTGGAATGAAAGGCAATAGAATGAGTATCAACATAATTTGTCTCATACAATGTACTATCATGATAGATCATGGAGATAAATGTAGTGAAGTCTTCTAACATAGAAGGGAAGACATGCATAAGATTTATAAAGGTAGAAAGATCTACGAAGCAGTCAAGGATCTCATGCATGGAACATGTATATGTGTCTGTGTTACAGATGAAGGTTATATCATCCAAACAATATGCATAAGCTTTAATAAAGCAAGAAAATAAATCATATTCCATGATGTATGCATGTAAATAATTCCAAGAGAAAGAACTAGAAGGATCCATGAGAGAATATGGGAAATAAAAAATTAGTGAAAAAAAGTGGACAAGTCAACAAAAATGGAAAGAAAAGAAAATGTTGTAGTGTTGAAGCATCAAGTTCACCAAAATGTAATATAAATTTTAGTTTACTTTAAAATTAGATTACATAAATGAAATAGGGAATGAGATTGTGAGATGTGTAAGAACAAAATATTGAATCAGGAAGATAAATTATAGAAATGGATTACAAGATAGGAAAACTAAAATGACAAAGAACCTAGGGAATTGGTTTGAGAGGTGATTTAGACCAGACACTAGTGTTTCTACCCTTTTGTCTAGGATGTGTTGTTCCCTGCACACACATCCCATTTTGTCAAATGGGGACCCCCTCTTTTTGCTTTGGCTTGGAGTCTCAACATTTCCTCCTTGTGATGATGATAAAGTGAAATGGTGCTTAGAATACAGGATTTGTTCCAAATTTGGGTATCTAGCATGTTTGAAGTTGTTTGATGCCTTTGGTGAATGATTTAGAGTCTTATTGATTTTATTCTTAAGAAATAGACATTTGTTGCCTTTTGTGCTGAAAATGGGTGTCACTGGAGTTTGTGCTAAAATCATGTCACTGCATATAGTGCATAAAACTACTACTGCATGATGTGTCATATTGGGATTCCTATTTTCCATGCCTCAGAATTGTAAAATCATGTCAAATTTTTACTAAGGGGTCCCTATGCTTTCACCGTAATACATGTCCTTGAAACCCTAAAAATTTGGCTAAGTTTGGAATCTGATGGATCCTCCAAATTTCAGAATTTGCATGTTAAATCCTATGGATCCGAAACCTATCTCAAACATACTGACAATATATTTAAAAATATTTAAAATATAAGAAATTCACTGTCATCTAGTCGGATTTTTGACCCCTACTGTAGTTTGTGCTAAAAACACCTCCTACTATACTTTATGCTAAAATCACCTCCTACTGCACTTTTCTCTAATTTGGCCTTTTGCAAGATATATTCGGCACCCCCTATTTTCTCCGCTTATCCAGAAAGGTCAATTTTCTCCGCTAAAAGTCTTGCATCAATTAGCGCTAAAAGGTACCTTTGTTGCATATATCTGGCAGGACCTAAATCTCCTACAATCCAGTACACTTGATTTTTCCCGCTAGCCTTCACAACCTCTTTATACTTAATGCTAGCGCTAAAATGATGGTCTACTGCACATATCCTATGGGAGTGAATTTCCCCGCTTATCCAGTAGACCCAAAAAACCCTAGTTTTTCATACTTGGGCTGGTAAACTCGTTTTTGAGACCTGAAACCTAGTGAAATTGAAGAATATGATCTGCATTGCATTTATTGCATCATTTGGAAGTATTTATATCATGTTAGTATGGATTTAGAACATATTTTGCATCAAATTAATGCTACTACACATTGATGTCCAGTAACTCCCAAAAACCCCACTTTTTACAAAAAGGGTGTAAAAACACAAAATAAAAGTCTCCTACTGGATCCAAATGGGCACAGAAACATCTCAAGTCACCATAAACATGAAATGGGTAGTCAAAAATGATGAAAAAACTCAGAAAATCATGGGAAAACACTAGATTTGTGAAGATGGTCATAACAACAAAATTAATTTTGAGCTATCCCTGATTGATCCACGACTGCAAATGGATGCATTTTGATTTATCTTGATGGAAATTGATTTGTTTATGATGAAATTAATTCTTGGCATTGTGGATTGTAGGTCTGAGAGGATGAAGGAGCTAGTTGGAGCCACCACGAAGGATGAAAACCCAAAGGTACATTGTTGTCCCGGACATGAAGAATCATCATTTTATCAGCCAAACCACTAATGTACCTGCAAAAGGAAGTCAATATGACGTCGAAGGTTATGGAGATAAGCCCCAGAAGATAGAAGATACAGGAGATCAAACCTACATCATTGTTGTTCCTACAGATCCTGTTCAATGTTCAGGACATGTTCACCACTAGCAATTCACCATCAGAAAATTCATCACATATACAATTAGAAAATTTGATTTATGATAATAAAAATAAAAACATTTTTCAATAACAAATGTTAATGTGATTAATTTTTCATGGTGGTGAATTGTTGCTGGTGAATTTTCTTTGAGGTGAATTTGTCATGTTGGTGAATTTCCCATGGTGAATTGTTGGCGGTGAATTTTTCGGCGGTGAATATGCCTGAAGTTGTTCACAGTTGTCCCAACCATCCAGCTATCAAATGTCGATCCATCCAGCATCCAGTTGGATAGGTCTTCATAAAAATGTGCCACATACTCCTCTTGACCAGTCATCTCATTGGAAAAGTGATTTATCTCATTCGACAACTCAAAAAGTGACTATTTCGTCTTGTTCTCATGAGCTAAGAAGTTATATTTTTGTCTTTTTCCTAGAGGACAAAAGCAAATCTGGGATTGTAACTACCCACCAACCAAAATTAAATGCCATGTAATCTAAGCCCTTGGTGTTGAGTTAATCTCCACCATCCATTAAAAAACTCACTATGCTTGCCTCTCTATATAAAGGCAACCTCTCTCATTGTAAAGGAGAAGAAAGGAGTGAAGAAAGAATTGTTGAGACTATGCCATTTTTCTAGATCAATATAAACAGATTTTCATTTGTTGCTACCATATGAGTTCATTTTTTTTGTTTGATGTGGTTTTCATGGTTCTTCTTCATCTTTCCAATTAATTATTCAGTTGCAGTTGTGATTAATTGTTCAGATATTTGATGGATTTCTTGTCCATACCATTAATGGTTTGTTGATTGTATGTCATTGTGCATGGTTAATCTAGGCATATTTTTTATGAGCTAAGTTCAATTGTGTGAGTTCATTAAACTGCACTAGGAATTAGGTGTTGGATGAACCCTTCACAATTTGAAAACCCTTATGTTTCCTTAGAAGATTGCATAGTCTCTGTAGTGTTGTGGGCTACCTAGTTAAGTAGAGATTTGTTTATTGTTGGGAATCTATCTATCTGTTTGTTGATCATTCCTGTAACTATCTATAGAATCTGCTGGGACCCAAAATAATGGCAACACAAAACTCTAAAACATTCCTAAATCACCTAGGCCAGGACCTGTCATTAGGGTGATAGGAAGAGGTTTATCAAGAAGTTTTGGGTGATCTTGACCAACTGACAAGAGTGGGTAAACTCCTCTCCACTTCAAGCTTAGCTAGACCTAGGAGGGATATTCCTAGAGGCATAAAATATAACACCAATAACAAATATAGCCATACCCAATGTACACTTGACCCCAAAGCTATCACTAGATCAAGATAAACTGGATGCACAAGCCTCTAATTAAGCTAATTCAACTGTATGGATGTAGATGCACATGGAAGATGGCTTTTTTACCCTGAACCACAGGTGAAAGATTTGTTTGATTTTGACAGTGTTTAATCCCTCTCTAATATGGACTAGTGCCTACTCTATTGGGCAACTGAGTCATAAACAATAAAGAGGGAGGAAAGGACAAAACCAACATCAACGGAAAGCTAAAATGTATTCACATACACTTCCCAGATTATATTTTATTAACTGGACATACTTAATTATCTAGAACCAAACTACAAAGACCCATTTGCAACAAAGATATGACTCAAAACAAAGCTTGTATTCATTTTAAGTGTTGTCACACATTATAATCTCTATTACAATCACACCAGAAAATGTGGTGAGAGAAAACATACAACTATGATTATACATTCCCCCGAATCTTTACAAATGGCCATGGAGACATACCAATGCATAAACTATGCTTTACAATACATTCCTACGTTGCATCAAAACACATTCTTCATTCACTACCCAGACTGGCTTGATTTGAAGCCCTGATACTATCCTGAGGCATTGTAGATGAGATAATTGGCTCAGACACCAACCCTTAACATGACTAAAAAGAATGCTTATATAGCATTCTATTCAAAACCAACTGCAGTCTCCCAGGCACCACATCCTGAGAAGGACTGCACCCATGTTGCATTGAAGTCCAATTCCAATTTGTCAGTTGATTTGCATGTTGGGACTGAGACCCATGTCCTGCTGCCTCTACAATCAATCTGTCAAAGATTGCTTGCACTCCAAATGTACCCTGAGCAATAAAGAGGGAAACTTCTACCCTTTCCCTGCCACCTACAACATTGATTTCTTAGATTTGTCCTTGATGCATTGAAGAGTTTTACTGTACCAATCCACCTTCACAACACTATTTTGTAGGCTCATTAAATTCTAGGTTAAAATTGGTTTATATATCCCTGCAATCATGGCATGCGTTTAGGGAATTGACCATTTCTGATATTGATAGCATTCCCAGTGTATCGTCCTCCTTTTCCATTTTGAAGCATTTGACGTCTCACTATAGCATTCTACATTTTGTCTCTTGGCAAACTTTCCCTTTCATCATCAGTCTTACCCTTTTTATGCCCTGTCGATAAATCCTAGTTTTCTAGAACTCAGCCTATGTTGACCTTTATCAGTAAAAACCATTTTTGTCGAACCATCACCATTTTTCCATTATCAGCAAAATCCTCCATTTCAGAACCAAGGCCCTTGCTGCCTATTTCGCCTTTATCGGCAAAACTCACTTTTGCCGAACTTTCATTTTGCTTTATGTTTTCCCCCTTGTCCTCAAACTTGCAGAATCACAAACTTCTCTTTGCTTCATGTTTTGTCTATTATCGGCAAAACTCACTTTTTCATAACTTTGCCTTGTTTTCCTCTATCAGCAAATCTTCAATTTGCTGAACCATGCCTTTTCTATCTTTTATTGGAAATTTTGACTTTTTGTGAACTTGAGCTACTTTCCCCCTTTGTCAGCAAATCTACCTTTTGCCAAACCTTTGATTTTTCTTCTTTTGGCTCTTTATCGACAAAGTTGTACCTTTTTGAACCAAGCACTTTGTTGCCTTTTCTTCTTCCCCTTCATTGTCAGTGAAAAAGCTTATCGGTGAACTACCGAAATATTGATCTACTTCATTGGTTCATCTTTCCACTGATTTCCTGATAAAGGAAAAATTACACTTTCATGTTGTTGGTTAACAGATTTGTCCTTATTCTGAAAATAATTTACTCTGACTCTATACCCCTCTTTTGAAGAACAAATGAGTTAAACAACAAATGGGTGAACCTTTTATATTAGTTCCCCTCTGAATTTAGGTACAGCTCCCTTTAAGATTTTCAATGAATTTAATCTATTCAAGTATCCAAACACACTTTTAACCAGAAAATGCTTAAGGCAGACTGATATTCATACATAACTATGTAATGAACATGATAAATTTATATAGTAACAGTGAGCAATAGAATGCACAGATTCTACTTTTGATATATTCAAATACATGGATACATTCATACGAACTTGTTGAACCAGTAAATAATAAAACACATATAACGAATTGTCCAAATAAAGAACAATTACCAGATGAAAGGAGATTTCACATAGAAAATCTAATTCCACACATTCAGACGCACAAATCCAAATAAGCAGCAATTGTTTCTTCTTCTCATTCATAGATGAAAATTACTCAGACAATCATCACATAATGTAAAACTATGAACCCTTTTGTTAAAATTCCCCTCTTTTCTTTTTCTAAACTTCTGTATCTCCCTCTTCAAAGATTTCAAAAACCTATAAATATGAATGTCTTAATCATGTCTTTGAGTAAATTAAACCCAGCGTTAACATAACTCTGACCCGTACGGGATTTAGTTTTTAACAACTGAATTAAAAGATCAAGATGCTGAAAATAACATGATAAAGGAACTGAAATAGAGACAACGAGCCAATGAGGTCATGACTGGGACGACGGGTTTGTGTCTCCAGATTTGTTATCGGTGGCCTGGGAAGCACGTTGGGTCTTCCATTCCTGAAAAGCAGCAACGAACTCCTGAATCTTCAGGAAGTTAGGAATACCTATATGCTTCATTCTTGACTTCCAAACCTCCTTTTCCCTTCGCATTTTACCAAATTTTTCTTTGTGTTCTGAAAGTGCGTCGATGCAGAGGTAAAGTAGTGATTCAACTTTAGAAATCCTGGAGAAGTCCTCAATTAAAACATTGTCATTTTCTCTGACGAAGCCGATTTTATCTCTGAAAGATTGGACAACTGTATCAACATCTTCCACTGGTTTTCCATCATCTTTAATGTATTTAACATCAATACATTGCAATTCATGTTGCAACGATTGAGTGAATTCTGTTATCTCATTAATTAACTTTGAAAGTTCAAAGCGTCCTTGCCGAGATATGGAATTCCTCCATTCAATATTCTTTTTGTTCACATATAACAAATCCTCGTCCAAACCAGTCAGGCTTTTCTCTGTCAAAAACTTCACCAGCCCATATTTTTGAACCTCATCTATTTGGTTTATTACATTCATCCACTTGCCCTCATCTTTCGCCCAAACAGCAACCTGTGCTTTGAAATCTTCAACGGTGGCAGTAGTCAGGTCATATATACCCTTGAGCTCACGGATGTATTCGGTTCCTTTCTGCTCAATGTTATCCAACCAACTGTTAAATGTTTTTGTCACCATTTTGCTTCTATGAACCTGATCTAACATCTTTTGGTTGACAGGTAATTTCGAGTCAAAAGATAGGGGAAGCTGTGAGATCGATTGCGGGTTAGGGTTGTTAATAGCCTCAATGTACTCTGCCATTGAACGTAGAGTTTGTTTCAATTCCTTCTTGTCCTTTTCATCTTTCCATGTTCGAATGACCATCCTCTTAGTAGAAGCTTCAAGGTGGTGGACATCTGCAGCTCTGGAGGCAGCACCGAAATCCACTTTCTCCACAGTGAAATCATGCACTGTTGGGTCCTGCACTTCTTCCTCTGTCACTGGCTTAGCAATTTCAGCACTCCAGTTACCAGTGTTTGGATCAATATTTATTCTGGATGTCGTCTTGAGTTTCTTGGACTTGGGGGTTTTCCCCAAACATTTGCTTACCATGTCCTCTAAAGGGACAAAAAAAGGAATCACTTTTTTCTTATCAGAAATAGAACTTTCTAGCCACTTTGGTGCAGGGGCTGAGATTGTCTTCTCGGGGTTCACTTCATCAGAGGATTTATTTGAAATCATTAATATGTTAGGGGTCTCCAGAACGGCCTCTGACTGTAACCCGGTGTCAACCTCCTCTGTTCTGTGTGGGCTTAGCTCCTTGTCACCCATAGGTCCTTCTGAATCTTCTTCTGAATTCAAATCAACAACTATTGTTTCAGAAACTTGTTTCTTTCTTTTTCCTTTGGTCCTTAACTTGGTAACACGAGATGGCAGAATATCTGTGAGGACTCTTCTGGATCTCTTAGTGATAGGGTTTCTCTTAGTTGATGGCTTGGAAGCACCTGCACCACAAATAGCAAGAGGTTGATTAGAAGAGTCTATGGGAAGTGGTGATCCAACCATTGAAGAGATTTGTTGGACATTTTAATCCTGAAGCCCTTCCTGTCTCTTTTCTCTCAACCATTTCTCAGTTCTTCTTATTACTGGAAGAGTTTTAACTTCAATTCTATCTTCTTCCTTTTTGCTCCAGTCCACCTCTGGAATGGGTAAGTGTTTTACTTTTTCAAACTGTGGGTCAACCACTTGTTCTTCATTATCAATAATTCCAGAAATATCCATGTTTAAATTGAGGGTAATTATTTGTCCCAAAGAAAACCTACACCACAGCCTTTTCCTAACTTCAAATTCATCTGGACAGTCTTCCCAGTAATCCTCCAGCTTAGGAAGGTGTGAGTGCCCTGTTCCAGGATCTAGGTTATCTTTGACAAATCGTTTACTGTCGAATTGAGTCCTAGCAGTGAAGGACTAAAAATTGAACCTTTTAAGGTTCACCTCCAAATTCAAGGCATCAGATTTTGAATGGCATGAATAATGCCCAAGTTCAATAGGAAAAGAAATACCAAAACCCTTTTTTGATGGGAATTTCTTATCAACATGTGCCAGCTGCCTACATACCTCCATCAGCACGAAACGATCAAACACATATCTAGGTAACTTCACAAGTTCACCATCAAATCCTCCAACTCTGATGTAAGTGAACTCAGAAAATTGGATGAAGAAGCTACCATAGATACTAATCAGTTGCATTGCTTCACTGGACATTCTTTTACTCAGGTTCCCTGCCAATTCATAAGTCATTTTCCCAGTGAAGACATCATTAACCCTTTTGTAATTTTCGTAACAATTTTTTCTCTGCAACTGTGAATAATATTCATAAATTTTACTATTCTCAGCTATGGGTGCATGGGGTAGGTCAAACCAACCTCTTGTAGATGCTAGACAATAGAATAGGTACGAAGACATATAGAAATCTCTGTTGCCTAGACAATTGCTCAAACCCTGATGTAGACAGTCAGCCACTATTTCGGCCCAATCCAAATATTGTTCTCCTTGAAGGATGACTTGTATGAAAAAGTACATCCAATCCTCCCAATAATAGGCATGCTGATTGCCCCTCAGTCTATGTAACAATACTACAATATCCCTTACTTCTTTTATCAAATGATCTCTGGTAAGTGGCCTGGGCAACCTTGAACCGCCCTTCTAAAATTTTAGCAGCCAGTTCCTCACTATTACACTTTTGTAAGTTGGTCTCTTCTCTGAGAAATACCCATTGGAGGAAGTAATGTCAAGGCTGGAATACGCCTCTTTAGGTGGTATCTTCATCACAGACATGAGGGTCTGTCTGTTGACATGGAATAACACGTCCCCGTTTGCATTTCTAACACATCTATCCTGGGGGTCGTACCTGTTCATACACTCTTGAACCAATTCTGGACACAGTATAGCCTGAGGAAAAGCTACGGCTTCAACTAAACCACTGTCTACAAGTTTCTTCATCGTAGGGGTTTGAACAGGGTTTCTAGTTCTTTCTTTAAATTCCTCTAAATCATATTGAACCAATGCAGTATCTCCAAATTTTGAGTGAGAATAAGTAAGACCAGGACCATGTTCATCCCCCAAACACGTAGATTTCAAAGACATAGTTGGAAGATTACAATAAAACACTTAGAATTTTGAAAACAACAGAAATTCCAGAGATTCTTCTTTCCAGCATAAGAACTAGGAATAGCATATGGGAAATAGCACTCACCTTCAAGATATCTGAATTCACTGTGAAAACTTGAATAAAAAGAGCCTTACACTTTCGGCGCTATCCTCCTCCGCGTTGCACAGTATGTTTACTTGCTAAACTTGGCTTGTTCTTGGTTAATAATGGCACTAACCAGAATGAATAATTATCGCTCAGAACAAAACGTGCCAGAAATATTTGAAAAGACGTGAACTCTGATTTCTTCATTAATAGCAAGTAGTATTCACGCGCCATCATGAAGTATAATGGTTATCCGTAGTCTCCGCTAAATTAGAGCTCTCGGTCTCATAATGAGTTTCTGACATAATTTCCTCCAACTTTCCCGCTAAATTTGACTTAGAAAGCCGTGGGAACAAATGGGACCAAAATCACCAAATCTTTGAACTATTGAACCATTGAACCTTTAGGACGTGGTTCAATGCGTTGGTTCAATATGGTGGTTCAAAATGCCAATCGGACCATATAGATAAGTAAAGGAGTGACTTACTGAAACAGGAACTTAACTCATGAACCGTTGAACTTGTAAAGACATGGTTCAATACGAAGGTTCAAAGATGCAAGGGTTATGTAGACCAACAAAAGTTACACGGCTTTGGTAAAAGGCTTCCAATTATGAAACAGTGAACTGTTGAACCTTGAACCTTAAACCCCGCTACAGAGTACAAGCGGAAGGTTCAACAATACAATAATTACACAAGGTAACTACGTGACCCGACTTATAAGAAGACAGAGAGTGTTGAACCTTAAGACCGTTGAACCATTGAACCTTGAACCCCGCCATAGAGTACAAGCGGAAGGTTCAAGTTCAACCCGAAAGTTCAAAGGCGCATAAGACAAACAAAACGACAGCTTGCTTTATGAGACACTTAGACATATTGAACCATTGAACTTTGAACTTTGAGAATGGTTCAGGTTCAAAGGTTCAAACCTTAAGTAACCTTGTCTTCAAAGGCAACAAACGAATACAAATTGAAGGACCAAGAGCTGATTTACGAAACAAAGGTATGACCAAAAATATAACATGGTAAACCGGCTCTTGGCTCGGGAAATATTACCAATGAATAAATTAAAAAAAGGGGCGACTCAAAAGGTAACACATGCCTTAGTCATTTTGCTCTTATCGACAAAATGGAACCTTTTAGAACCTTTCTTGATCACTCCCTTTGTTATCAATAAAAGTGATGAATTATAAACTTTTGACTTTGACTTTTCCATATCGGCAAAAAGGAAAAAACAAGAACCCCGACCTTCTTTCACCCCACTTGCCTTATCAGAAAAAAACCCATCAGGTGAACTACAAATCGGCAAACCATCGGGTTCTTGAACCATACCTTTTGCTGATAGAAGAGCCTTTTCATCCCTTCTTTATTTTGCCACAACACTCCTCCTTTTGCTCTATCGCCTTATCGGCGAATCGGCTAAAAGACAAACTGCTGAAAAATTAGGCAGTTCCCATAAAAGTCAATTTGCTGATAAGGCAAAAAACATGAAAATATTCTAAGGAAAAGACCAATTTTTACTAGGGCAAAAAGCTCAAGAACCAAACTTTGAAGAAGCATAACTTCTTCATTTTAAGGAATTTTAACATGGTTCAAAAGGCAAAGTTGCTCAGAATTGGATTCTATATTCAATGATGACCTTGGCTAAGCAATTTGCACAAGATTTTTGGATGTTTTGGGGGCCAAATGGGCACAATGGGAACTATTTTTTCTAGGCTCCAACAAGATCTCTATCCCTTCTCTCCCTTTTCTTTTGCATTTTCTTTATCAAATTTGGTTAGGTTAGGTTTCATAAACTTGCATAGTGTTGTTGCAGAATTCATACTTAGTGAATGCAAGTTAGTAGATTGCTTGTTGCATGCTGAAATTACATATTTTGTAGCAATATGAATATATATCAATTTGTTTATGCATTATCAAATCAGAAAATTGATCAAGGTCATGTGCAATCAAACCCTAATGCACTAAAGTTTTTCTACATTTCATGTAAGTCCCCTTGGTTGGAATAGCGAAGCACATATCCACTAAGTTATCTTGTGAGCTAAGGCCTAGCTGTACAAACCTTGGGGTGGTCCTATTCTAAATTTTAGGGATAGGATTCCTTTCAAGAGAGGTGATATTTCCTATATCTTACATGCGTTGTTACGTGCTGAAAACACCATCAACAAGATGCATGTAGTATAAATTTCATGTTGTCGTCTAGGAATGCTAGAAAATGTGAGTGTATGTATAGAACCTATATTGATGAAAACACAAAGCACAGATCAAAAATGTATAGAATAATATAAAATAGATCTAATTGGCCAAATTCAAATGAAACAACAAATAGCAATAAGGGATAGATATATGAAACCTGTATGCAATCATGAAGCTACAACAAACCTATTCTTAGACAAAAAAGAAAGTTGTGATTGCTTGGGAGCTTGCCAAGATGGTTAAGCCCCTAGTTTGGTCTTTCAACCTCCACGGGTAGTCAAATGATACAAGGAAATGGAATTTGTGTGTGCCCTTACCCTACATGCATATAAGACTAGGAGCAATAATGTAAATGGTAAAGAAACAAACATATGTGTGTTTAGTATTATCCCTATGTGTATGGAGGAGAGTTAGGAGTTGTCAAATCTAGAGATGCCTAGGAAATAATGAAATATAGAACAATAAAAAAAAGAAAGGAGAAAATAGAATAAACTATTCCTTGAAAATGGAGGGAGCTTCATGATAACAATGTAGGATGATCACAAAATGAAAGAGTTATTGCAAAATGTTAAAATGCTATAGAGTGTTGTGGGAGTCTATAGAATATTGGAGAAGAATCAAGCTTAGAGCCAAAAAACTAGATTTTTCAAAGCATGAGAAGGAAGAGGAATCTCGATCATCCAAGGGACTATTGGAATCTCAACAGGGTAGACCAACCGATGGTTATAAACAAATGGAAGTTGAAAAGACACATCTTTTGGCTATGAAACAAATCTCAAATAGTCATACAATCGCAGGACATTAGCATGCTTGTGCAAACATCTATGTGACTACACTAACATCTAAGAAGAAATAAATGAGAAACATTAAGGGTCACATTGAACACAAGAAACATTAAAAATACATAACAAAAACATAAACACATAAAACAACACAAAACTTGGTGTCTAGATTAGGGACCAAGCTATGAAAGAGGGGCTAAAATGGTCCCTTAAACATACTATAGGAATGGACACTAAAATAAGAACAATTTGTAGTGTCAAATTTTCAAGGTATTTAATTTTTGACCTATAGTTGTTAGAGGACAATGTGAAGGGGATCAACAAGGCAAGTAAATTTGTGCAAGAATTGCAGCTTCAAACAAATGACATGGGTGGATGTGTGGGAATGATCAACATGATTAACATTAGATATTTTATCTAGTTTAGATAAGGTTAGGGATCTAATAGTTTTCTTGATGGGTGTTTTAGAGAATTTGGATGGATAGGAAGTAGAGGAAGAAATCTAAGAAGAGAAAGAAGGGGAATTATAACTCAAATGATTTGTGTCTAAAAGATTAGTTTCATAGTCTTGAATACTAGCACACAAATAAAAAAAGTGGTGTAAAAATTAAACATGACTTTACTTTTGATTTGTGGTAGAAGATTGCCGATGAAGAGAGGTTGGATCTCATCAATCAAGAGCTAGTAATGCATTTTTTCCAAGAAGAGTTGAAAATGTAAAACAAAATTATTAATATGTTCAATGGGTCCTTGTTTGCACTAGATGAGACTGGGGAAAGTATCTTTCAAGCCAATATTGACTTGAAAGTGTTGGATGAAGGCATGAGCAAGCTTAGGGTAGGAATGTATGGAACCATGGGGAGGAGAATAGAACCATTTTAGTACATAGTCCTTCAATGCCCAAGGAAAGAGTTTGTCTAATAATTGGTCATCATAGATATAATCTAAATAGGTGGCATTAAACAACCAAGCATGGGTTGTAGAATACCCTTTTCCATTGTACATTTAAAATCAAGGGGCCATAAACCCAAGAGGGAGTTATGATGAAGATCAATAATGACATCCTTTTGAGCAAAACAAGTGAGAACATCTAATTTGGTTTGGAGGGAGCCTATGTGGTGCAGAGTGTGTTGGAAGGCAAGATTAGTAGTGGGCATATGGTAGGTAATGGGAGGGTTAGAGGTGGGATGGATAGAATGTAAAGAGAGGGGTATAAAAGAGGTTTGGATAGAAGGGTAGTGATAAGTTGGGAAGGGTGTAGAAGGAAAGGGAGGGTTAGAGTTGGGAGGGATAAAACATAAAAAGAGGAGTGTAAAATGGGCTTGGGTCAAAGGGTAGTGATATGTTGGGAAGAGTGTAGAAGGAAGGGGTAAGAAGAGTGAAAGGATTATTGGGATAGATTCAAATAGGGGAAGGTGGGGGAAAGAGTGGAGAGGGAGGTGGGAAGAGTGGTCTTGGAGAGGGGGACAACATGGGGATTAAAGAAGTCATGAGGAACAAGCAAAGGAGTAGAGGAGAGAGAGGATTGTGAGTAGATGGGTGTGGAAGAACTAGGTAAAAGAAGGGAAAGTTGCTAAAAATAAGTATGGAGGGGAGGGGTAACATGGGAAGTAGCTTGGAGAATGAGAAGGGTTATGGAAGAAAGAGGAGGAAAGGTGGAGGAAGAAGCCTACAAATGAGGAGAGTGGTCTTCATTTACAATTTAGCCAATGCCTTTCAGTATGTCCATATTGTAAGAGGTAGAGACCAAGAGTGTGTAGAGCACCAATGAGGGAGCAAGAATTGGTCTTGTCCTCAAAATTGACTACCTCATCATAAAGGAGATAGAGTTTACTGGTGATGGTTTACCACTTTTGTTGTTCAATTTGTTCATTGTGAGCATCATGGTCAAATTTTTCATCACCATTAAGGAATTATAAAGTGCTCACATCTTCCATAAAGAGTTGATTTAGCCATGGTGGAAGATAGGTTGAGCTAAGCACAATGTCATAAGGGATGGAAGAATGAGAAAATGGCACACACCCTAGCTAGTGTCTTTAGAAAAATAAGGGAAGGTCGGGGAGAGGGTTTTAATTTTTGTTGGTTAGAGGTGAAAAAGTGAGACAAGATTGAAACTTGAAGTAGTAAAATTAAATGTAATAAATCAACAAAAAAATAAGGGAGGTGCGTCGATGAGTTGCTTAGAAGTGTTAAAAAATGGGAAGTGTAAAATACAAGAAAGAAGATTGTGTTGATGTGGTTTTTCATTTGTTATGTGTTTTGTTGTTCTTTTATGTTGTAGAAGAAGGTTAGGTTCACCAAAATGTAAAAAAAATAGATAACCTCTAAATTCACTTTTTAAATTCCAATAAGAAAGAACACAAAGTCAAGATTAGAATTGTACTAAAAATTGAATGCATAAAAAAGGAGGGAAATATAACATTTTTGTTTTTGTGTTCTAATGTAGGCATTTGACAGTAGGAAAGAGGTAGGGAAGAAGGTACTTATTGTTGTTATATGGAGCCTAATTAGACTCGGAGGTTATATTTACCCCACTTTTATCGGTGCAGTTTCCCCCCAAATTCCTACGGGGTCAAGGGGTAGCACCCCTTGCGGGGGTTTGGGGGCAGCGCCCCCAAGACGGGGTCAAGGGGCAGCGCCCCTTGCAGGGTCCAGGGGTAGCGCCCCTGGCACGTTCCCTGGCGCGATACAGGGCAGGGTTGAGGGGCAGCGCCCCCGTGGGGGCTCGGGGGCAACGCCCCCGAAACCTCACACAATTTTTTATTATTTTATAATGCACCGGAAGTTAATTTTTTCATTGACCGACATAAGAAAACCCTATTTTGTAACCGACAAAAGCTTGATAAAAAGCGGCTAAGGGTTAGGGTTTTGGTATTGTATTGTAGCATTTTGCAGCAGTATTGAGTTGCAGGGATTGCTGATTGTAATCGGTTTGATTTATTGGATAATAATATTGGACTCTCTGTTTGGTGGATGTAGCTCGAGTTTGGGTGAACCACGTTAAAACTTGTCTCTCGTTGTTATTATTTCTATGTATTTCCATTTCTCTGTTTAATCTTTATTTGCATTTAATTGATATCTTCTGCCGGCTAACCCTAACACCTATCATTGTTGAGATTAGATCATTTTTCTACATTACGACACTATAATGTTAGGGACAAGATTATAGATAGTAATATTTGGTATCCCTACCCTTGTCCATACAAGTGCACTAACATCCACTACTAATATATTCACTTTTCTAACAAAAACCTTCCACTACTAATATATTCACCTACACGTGTTCATATAGTTAGAATGTATAGAAATGAGGAAAATGGTTAATGTGGCATATGTGGGGATGTACTTCTATAATGCCCAAATATTTCTAAGGACAAAATGGGTAAAAACACACCTAACAATTTTTTGTGCTAACAAATACAACAATTATAATGTTACAACACACACAAACACACAAGTATAGTTGTCACATATGACTACATACACAAACACCAAACATGCATGGAAGAGACATGTAGGTAACACACAACCAGAGAGATGACATCATCCCAATCTATGAAAGGAAGCATGAATCACGATGCAACACACACAAATGGAAGACTAAACTATTAGAGAGAGAGAGAGAGAGAGAGAATCCTAATCATTTTCTTTTCAAGGATCAAACAAAACATATTTAGAGGGAGAATGTTATTATCACTCACACAATCTTGCTCCATAAATAAGATAGCATAATAAGAAGTACTAACATTGTCTAAAATATATCCTTAATCCACAAGATGTGATCCTTTTCTTAATACCATTGTAAATTATATACAAGGAAAGCACATATGAGAGAGAGAGAGAGAGAAGATATTAAACAATTACTATACATGCATGGCCAACATAGTTCTTCACTTAAAGACATGATACTATAAGGGAAGAATGAGCACTAACCACCATTTTATTTCTTCTTTTCAAACATGTAAATGAGGTTCTTTCTCATATAAAATAACCATACATGCATCTAGAGAGATGCCTAGTTATAACTCATATATGCAAGGTTCCTTTGTATATATAAATGAACACATGATAGAAGAGGAGGTTAGGGATTGTTTCACATCCTTTCCAACATTATACACAATAAAAACTATTGGTCATTCATTGCTTAACCAAAGGAATCATTCTTTATTATGCATTCTACCAACATAGAATAAGAATGACTACTTTGTACAAATTGCTTGCAAACCATTATCAAATTTTATCTAAACATTCAAAAAATTAAAAATAGTGTTAGAGCATACTAAGATCTACTAAACCAAGTAACGCCTAATATGATTTTCCAAGTGGTAATTGCGTAGCAAAGTTTTGGAAAGAAAGACTCGTCACTCTAACAAAACAAAGTATTTCATATAACAAAAGGCAAAAAGTAGAAGAGTAAAAATCTCTCTATCAAACCCCAAAAGAGTACACTCAAACTAGGTTTAGACCACGATAGTTAGACACAACCACAATTCTTAGGATGCTACCATGAAACCCAGGATGCGACCGCAAAAGTCCAATAACTTGAAAATACACAAAATTTTGAAATGAAACTTTCAACATAGGTTCTCTATTCATATTAAAATATTAACATTATGATCATTCTACGTTAATAAAGAAACTCTCAAAGAGAGAAAATCCATACAAATGCATAGCCAACTACCAATGACCTCTAATTTAAGCCATGAGACCATAAGAACCTACAACTAAACATGACTTATGATGTAAAATGCCTAGGACTTGCAATATAGCCCAATTAATCACAAAGTTACCCAACAACACGCTCATGTCATAAAATTTGAGAAATGAACATTTTGATAATGACATGTTTGAAATTCTCTTATATAAAAATGTCTAAAACATTAATGTATACAACTTTCTTCAACTAGACATTCATAAGAAGTTTTACAATATACTTCCTCAATATTAAAGAACATAAATGAAATGAATTAAATTTGATTACAAGGGTTTATTCAACTTCAACAAATGAAGGCTCTTAAAAACACCATTAATGAGTTCCAAATAAAAATCCACCAAAGAAGGCCAAGAAATAGAGAGCTACCTCCTAACCATACTAACATCAATAAGTGTAAATGAATGTTTGTGTAACTCCAGTCAACTCCCAAGCTAAAAGAGAAGATTCATGGATCTATAACACTCAAAACTACCTCGAGAATCTCACAAAGGTCACACACAAGACATGCATATATTCTTGATTTCTAGCTTTTGGATTCAACTATGTTTTCTTTTTTGCATCAATGTTTCAAATCACTCAATGATCCATCATAGTTGAACCCAAAAGCTAGAAATCATCTTCATGGACTATGGAAAACTCATGCATACTAACATATATTCTTACAAGGGTCTCTCATAAGACACACACACAAATCTATATAAATCTAGTCTCTCAAGACATATAAAGGTATCCAATAAGGTTGCACACAACCATACCAAACACGATTTAACTCAAAAAGGAAAGAGGAGATTTTTCTACTCCAAAGAGGCATACAAGCTCTCTATGAATAGAGTCCTCTTTGTCTTACAAAGGAACACACATGTTCAACATAAGCAACACAAAGGCACACAAAGGTTTCATCAAAACCATATATATCAAATCATAGCAGTCCATTGAAGGCACATGGAATGAACCTAACAAATATATACAAATTCATTTTAAGGCATCAAAAGTTGAAACCAACCCATAAGAGCTAAAAACTCCAAAACAAAGTTTTCCCTTAAACATAAAGGTGTAAGGGTCTCTACAAGTTTTTTTTGCATAAATTAACACAAACTGCACAAGCTACCATTCAATGGCAACAAAAGCCTCAACATATTTCATATTTTTCTAAGAAGGGATGCAAATAAAACTATTAAAACAAGGAGGAATACCTCCCTTTGTAAGCAAAGGCCACATGATGAAGAAGAGTCAATTTTCATTTCTCCCAAGCCTTTGAAGAATGTCCATGAGACACTATATGACCTCCTTTAAACTCCCAAACAAAACCAAATCTAGGAAAGTCTCCCTTAACACACCCAAGAGAGCTCATACAAGCTCAAAACACTCATCATCAAGCATAAGAGAAGCACCCCACCATTGCAAGTGATTCCACAAGTTTCCTGCAAAAACCCACAAGGAAAATAAATTTCTAAGCCCTTGTGAACTCTCAAACCCTCAAGAACTCCATTAAAGTTCTTCCTCAAGATTTGCTCTCTAAACTCCATTCCCAAAAAGGAATAATGAATCAAAAAGAAGGAATTCTCTTCGACATAAATCCAAGCATAAGGTTAAATGACTCGACCCAAACTCACATGTCCTCACCAATCCAATGGTGACATGTGTCTATTCCCCCTCAAGGAAACCTTAGCCAAAAAGGTCAACAAAAGCAACTCCCTAAAAGAATGTATCAATAAATCAAATAAATAAGATAATTAATAGTATCTCCATCATGCAAAATCCAACCCAACAAGTGGATTAATAAAATAAATATTAATGCTTAAAAGGCCATGTGCATCCACATGGGTTCATTAAACCAAGGTAGAGTGAGAATTACTCCACCTCCAAAATATCTTACATAAATTTCTAAAATCCACTTGGATCAAATATAAGCTTCCAAGGATCTTATTAATTTAAATAAAATATAAATTTCATATTTAAGAAAAACTAAAACCAAATAAAATAAATAAAGGAACTTAAATTTCAAATTTTAATTAAATTGAATTAAAACACTAACTCACAATTCCACCTCATTCCAAGAAGTGTGGAAAACATTACAAATTCGCATAAAAGATGAAACAACTAGGAAGACACAATCATACACAATCACAATGGTCACTAGTTTCTCATGACCAAAGTGGTAAGGCATACCAATTTAAACATGGGTAGGGGTCTCATTACTCCATGAGGTGGAGTGACATGGTAGGTAATGATCCATAACTATCTTCTCCACATGCCTTCTTGTTAGGAATTGCATGCAGAAGATATCAATTAAATGCAAATAAAGATTAAACAGAGGAATGAAAAATACACAGAAATAATAACAGCTAGAGACAATTTTAACGTGGTTCACCCAAACTCAGGCTACATCCACCAACAGAGAGTCTAATATTATTATCCAGCAAATCAAACTGATTACAACCAACAATTCTTGCAACTCAATACCTCTACAAATGCTACAATACAATGTCAATAGAAACCCTAACCCTTAGTCATTTTTATCAAGACTTATGTCAGTTACAAAATAGGGTTTTTTTATGTCGGTCAATAGAAAAATAACTCCTGACGCCTTTATAAAAGTGGGGGTTGCCCCTTGACCCCGTCTTGGGGGCGCTGCCCCCAAACCCCCATTAAATAATTTGGGGGGAAACCGCACTGATAAAAGTGCAAAAAATTTAACCTCTGAGTCTGATTAGGCTCCATATAACAACAATCGCCCACTTGGAGACTGATCAGACTCCACAACATATCATCTCCCACTTGGAGACTGATCATAACATGTTGACCCTATAGCTCCCACTAGAAATAAACACCCTGGACCCTATTGTTCTGATTTTATTGTTTTCAGTCTTGAAGACCAACCGAAATTGAAGAGGAGCTTAGCTTCTCCCTTATCACTACCTTCATAAACATAGCCGCTAGATTTTCACCTCTATGTATCTTTTCCAACCGTAACTATCCATCATCCAACACCGACCAAATGAAGTGATACCTTAGTTGTATGTGTTTGGTCTTTGAATGCAAGGCAAAATTATCTGCAAGATGTATGGCACTCTGACTATTTGTAAACAAATAACTGTTAGCCTGTTGTTTTCCTAATTCTTCCATGAAAGATTGCATCCATATCATCTCCTTGCTTGCCTCTGCTGCAGCTACATATTTTGCCTCTGTGGTGGATAAAGCAACCACCTTTTGCAACCTGGAGATCCAACTCACTGTTGTCCCACCTATAGTAAAGACATAACTTGTAGTACTCCGCCTGGTATCAATATCCCCTACCAAATCTAAGTCCACATAGCCTTCTAAATTAGTATTAGATCCACCAAAACATAAGTGTTTAGTGAATGTACCTCTGAAATATATGAGAATCCATTTTACCGCATTCTAATGCTCCAATCTGGGACTACTCATATACCTGCTTACGACTCCTACAGCATGTGCAATATCTGGTCTTGTGCATACCATGGCATAGATTAAACTTCCTACAGCTAAAGCATATGATACTGTGGACATTTTTTCTTCCTCCTCTTGTGTCTTAGGACACATCTTCTTAGTCAATTTCAAATGACTAGGCAAAGGTGTGTTGACAGTTTTTGCATTCTCCATATGGAATCTCTGCAACACCTTTTCAACATAATCAACTTGAGATAGAGTCAATTTTCTATTCTTCCTATCTCTACAAATTTTCATACCAAGGATTTGTTTTGCTGCCCCCAAATCCTTCATAGCAAATGATTGTGCTAACTGTTGTTTTAACTCTCTTATGTGATCCATGTTAGACCCTGCTACAAGCATGTCATCAACATATAAACATAAAATAATGTAACTATCATTATCCAACCTCTTAAAATAAACACAATGGTCAGAATTACACCGGCTATAGCCTTGTTCAGCCATAAAACTATTAAATTTCAAATACCATTGCCGAGGTGCTTGTTTTAAGCCATATAAACTCTTCTTCAATCTGCACACCAATTTCTCCTTACCTTTGACCTCAAATCTCTATGGTTGTTCCATATATATATCCTCCTTCAAATCACCATGGAGAAAGGCAATTTTCATATCTAGCTATTCCAAATGCAAATCTTCAGCAACCACAATACTTAAAATAGTACGAATAGAAGTCATCTTAACAACCAGAGAAAAAATCTCATCAAAATCAATACCTTTTTTCTATGCAAATCCTTTTACAACTAACCTGGATTTAAATCTTTTCTTACCTCCATCTTCCTCTTTTAGCCTATAAACCCATTTGTTTGGTAAAACTTTTTTACCTGCAGGCAACTTACATAATTCCCAAGTCTGATTTTTTAGCAAGGAGTCCATTTCTTCTTTTATTGCAAGCTCCCACTAAACCTTTGTATCCACCCGCATAGCTTCATCATACCCTTCTGGTTCACCAGCATCTGTTAACAAAATAGAATACAAAGAGGGAGAAAACCTTTCAGGAGGTCTACTTCGCCTTGTTGACCATCTAACATTCATTGGAGTTTGTGGTATTTCTTGTTGTTGTTGCGGAGCATGAGGAACCATTGGAACATCATTATCTGGAGTATCATCCAACACCACATAATCCTTTTCTTTCTTCTCATGCTGCTGCAACTAATCTTTGTACAACACCTTCTCATTGAATACAACATCCCTGCTTCTCACAATTTTTAGATTTTCAACATCCCAAAGCCTATAACCAAATTCATCAATGCCATATCCAACGAAGATGCACTTTTTTTTATTTTGAATCTAGCTTGGTTCTATTTTCATAATCTACATATGCAAATGCTTCACATCTGAAGGTTTTGAGAGAATAATAACTCACCTTTTTACCTATCCATGCTTCCTCTGGAATACCACAGCCCAAAGGAACTAAAGGACCTCTATTAATTAAATATATGTATTGACAGCCTCTGCCCACATGTTTAAAGGCAATCCAACATGCAATCTCATTCTCCTTGCATGCTCCATTATTGTCCTATTCATGTGCTCAACCACTCCATTTTCTTATGGATTCCCTAGAACCATTTTTTGCCTATGAATTTCATTAAAGGAACAATAATCCTCAAATTCTTTGTTGCAATACTCACCACCATTATCAAATTTGAGACATTTTAATCTTTTACCCATCTCATTCTCAACCAAGCTTATCCATTTCTTAAATGTTTCAAATACATCAGATTTCTGCCTAAGGAAATAAATCTAAACCTTCCTAGTTGTATCATCTATGAATGTAACATAATACTGAGAGCCACTGAAAGAAGATACCTGAGCCAATCCCCATACATTTGTATGCACAAGCTCCAACTTTTCATCTTTCTTTTGCTTCCCATCCTTGAGAAAACTAACTCTCTTTTGTTTTTCATACACACAACTTTCACAAAAATCTATATTAATATATTTCAGACTTGGTAAGACTTTCTTAGAATGAAGTATCTTCATACCTTTTTCACTCATATGCCAAGTCTGTTATGCCATAGTGTTGTCTCAGAACCTACAGCAACTATTTCAGTCTCTTCATATGAACCCGCAGCAACTGTTCCTGAACCTGTTTGTTATTTCTCTACAACAACTAAAGTAGAAGGAACAATATGACCTGTACAAAGATATAAAGTACCTGCTTTCACACCTTTTGCTACTATTAAGGCACCTCTTGAGAACTTCTAATTTTTATCATTAAAAGTACCTATGCAACCTTCATCACCTAGCTGCCCTATTGAAATTAAATTCCTACTTAGCCTTGGAATGTGCCTTACCTCTTATAGTAGCCAATGATTCCCATTCTGCAACTTAATCTTGATTCTTTCTTTTCCAACAATCTGACAGGGTTCGTTATCTCCCAAATAAACAAGCCCAAAATCCCCTTGGACATAATCAAGAAAATAACTTCTATGGGGCATAGCATGAAATGAGGCCTCTAAATCTAAAACCCATGAATCATCAGCATTATCTAGGGAAAGAATCAAAGCATCATCTTCAGATTTATTACTTACCACATTTTCCTCCTTATTGCCTTCTTGTTTGTCTCCTACTTTATTCTTCTGAGACCAACAATCTTTCTTCAGATGACCTGGTTTACCACAATACAAACAATCTTTCTGTCCTCTGGACTGGGACCTCTTGTCCTTTGATTTTTCTCATGACTTCCCATGACCTCTAGAACATTTTTTCCTCTCCTTTGATCTGTCCCTGCTTTTTGCATTCAAAACACTACCTGATGTGGACCCTCCCAAACTTTTCTGTCGCATTTCCTCGCTAAGGATAACTGACAAGGGTCGTTGTACCTTATCATTTAATCATATTTCAAGTGTCAAATCCAGGGCTGTGTCCATGGCTATCTGCAATTAGGAATCCTAAAGTTGCCCAGTTTTATCCAACTAACTCTAATGATCTTTACTGATTAAAGAAACTTAATATTATTGATTTATCTATTGTGAAATGAATTCTAAGAATATTGAAAACAAAACTGAACAATGAATTACTTAAAGTAAATTTATATTACTCCTTCCAATGTAAACATGCATTTATCTATGAAAATAGTAACTATCTCTTTAAACAGAATCTAAAATAATGAAAACGACAGTACTAGCCTTCTACCTTAGTGGTGAGAGTGGGCCCTTGCTCCACACCCTTGGGGCTGAAGACCAAAGTAAAGAATCAGCACAAGAGAATAATATCACAACTCAATTTAGTCCAATTCCATCCGCTTTGTATTCAAAAAATGTCTATATCAAAATAAGGTTATAGAAATCAAAAAAATAATCACTGTCCTTTTTGCTGCTACTTCTGTAAGTTTATATCTAAATCTGTGATGAGAGATCACTCACCCTATTCTACTAGTTCATCTAAGAGATAACATCAATCTCTTTATTCTACTAACAATCTAACTACAGAATGAATATCCATGCAATTAAAATAGATTTAGTCGAATAGCAGTCCATACTAAATCTGAGTCTTAGTTTTTAAATACACTTGGGCAGCGAGGCCCTAAAATAGAGGTATTTAAATTAGTTTATCAATAACTCATGCAAAATCAAAAAGAGATAAAAACTTCCAGCAATTAACTATAGACTACCCTTAATTACTTAGGTGATGATTTGAGTAACATCAGGAGCATCCCGATCACCACTGGAAGTGTCTAACTGACAACTCTACTGGAAATCTGCACTGTTCTAAAGAGGCACCGGAGATGTATGCTTCTGTTTGTAGCTCCAGAGATATGTTTGTGACCTTCTCGTTCAGCTCTGGAGATGCTTGTGACTTGAGTCTAGCTCCGGAGATGGTTCACCTCCTTATCCCAAAATCTCTCCATTCAAATTGGAAACATTAGAGACCAGTCGTGGCATTCTAATGTCAACTACAGAGATTATTAGGACTACCTCCGAAGATGCACAAAATTATCTATCCGAACACCTGCACCTGTTGATTCAAAAAGAGAAGATTTCTGCATATTTCCATCAATTCAATGTACATTAGTCCTTCAATCAGAAATCATGATTCTAAGTAATTATCTCTTATTAATTAAGATTAGAATAATCTTGTTAGCTTATTTTTGTGTAGTCATCAAGACAATGGAATAAAAAGGGAGAAAAAGAGGGGTAAAAAGGTGTATTTCATGGGTGCTACCTGGCACTCATCATCCCCCTGTACTGAAGGATTAGCAGTTCCTCCTACTTCTCACAATCTGGACTTATTCTGGTGGAATATCCTATCATTCAAGTTGTAGTCCTGTGCATAGGTAGTCCAAGTGGTGTGGTCTGTATTACCATTTCCCCTATACTGATCAACCTGCTTCATCCAGTCCTGTAATTTATCATCTTCCATTTGCTCAGCCTAGACAAGTAGTGGATCAATGATGAGAGGGGGTCTGAACTAGCCACCTATCCATTCTTGTTGGTATTTATCCATCATTTTGGATATTAACCTGGCCTTCCTCATAAACAGCTTTAGATTGGCAGGGGAAACCACTTCTCTCATTTTCTGCTCTGAAGTTAAAATGTTCCACCTTTTCTTTGCCATTGCAAGCACTTGATTAGCTGAACTGTTCATAAAAAGACCAAAATCAATGGAACACTCCTGAAGATGTTTTAGATATAATGGCAAAAGCTTGGTCTTACTTTCTGGGTGGTAGACATATGCCATAAATTGGACCTTAAAAGCATGAGGGTTTGAACATTATTTTCTGATGAAAAGACTTGTTTTTGTATCCTTCTTGAGATGAGCCTCCATTCTCTCATTCCAAATCTAATGATTTCTCATCGGTGACATAAATGCCTTAAGTTGACATTCCCCTACAAAATAGTTGATAATGAAGGTCATATCATCTACACAGAAACCATGCAAATACAATTCACATAGAAAATTTTTGTCTTCATCAGAACTTTTCATATATGCTTCCATGAACCCCTCCCCTGTTTCTATGTTCTCAGTAAGATCAGACAAGACCAAAGACAGTTTTCTCTGCAGAACTCTCTCTTGTAAGAACAGAGCATAACTTCCACCTGGGGGCCTACAAGACAGGATTTCAGATGAAATGGAAGCCACCTAAATGACTTTTTCTTCCAAGGTTTCTACTCTTTTTGACATGGTAGTAATGTTGATAATTGAGAGGGGGGTGAATCAATTATCTTAATTATTTCAGCTTTCTGAACTTTCTTAACTAATAATGCAGCATTAATTCAAATAAGAAAATATAACCATGAAATGGAAATACACATGACACAATATTTTTGATGTGGAAACCCTATTAAGGGAGAAAACCACAGGGTGATTAACCCAAGATTGTATTCTCTATTAGAAGAATAGAAATACAAAATGGCACTTGCCAATTAGGGCTCACTGCCCGAACACACTGCTCACAAGAGGCTCACTTCCTATAATAGTTTATACAAGAGAATTAGATACTTGAACTGATGAGGAGCATCCACATATGCTGAGGTTCAGTTCCAGTTAGGCTCAATACACTGATCTGCTACACTTCATCCTTCCTTTTCTTTGATGTTGTTGACCTGTCACATACCGAACCTGTCTTCTTGCTTTCACACTATTCTTCTGCCTTTCTTCACACACAAAAACATGACAACAACACACTCTCTCATCGAAATCCATTTGGTATATATATATATCCGCACAAAGGATTTCATCCTCTTTCTAGTCGGCATCCGGAATAGTCAGTATTTCCCAATCTTTAGTATGTCGGCTTAATCCTTGCTTCCTTAGTGATGCAGATCAAAAAGATACTTATAGAAGTCATCTAATATGTCAGCCAATCATGAGTGATGCCTTAGGAACCTTGCTCATCATCAATATCTTATCTGAAATAATGTCTGATCCTCTGTCGGTCAGTTCTTCCTCTGTCTGTTCTGCCAAACAGGACCCCAATACTTGAATGCTCATATCTCTTCACTCTTTCATCATCGGAGGCTCAATTCCTGGAATCTATCAGTCAAGGTACTCCTTTTGACTTCCCCAAGTCCATACTTTCCAAAGATACTTCCTCTGAGAGATCCGGACCTGACTGTCAGACCTTGCCACATGCTCTGTTCTTGCTTACCGGATCACAACACTCTTCAATCTGACTTCCGGTATAGGCACACCATGTCCTGCGGATGTGTGGGATGAACTTTGTTGCCATCAATGACAACAATCATGAAGCTCCAATGTGTCTCTTGCTAACAATCTCCCCCTTTGGCATTGATGGCAACAATTAGTGAAAAATGACTAAGTGTTATACTATACTTCCCCTTGGTTGATGCTCTCTTCTAATGTACATTTTATCAGAGCTCCCCCTTAGCTGGATTCCACATTTTTTACTGTTCCTCACTCCCCCTTTGACATCAATGGCAAAGAGTAGGGTCCATACACCAAAATTGCCCAAAAATTCAACTATACTTAGCCGTATAAGTATATAAACAGGTTATACTTACATATACTGTAATATGTCTGCAAAAGTTGTCTTCAACTGTACAACTTATGTCGCCCAACTCTGCTTCATCCTGTCCAAAATTGAGATGTGACCACTCAACAGGAATGCAAAAGCTTCTGCCCTCTTAAGATCTGTCGGATCACTGGTCTGGGCTGTGGTATGAGCATCAGTTAGAGCCTCATGCATGGCTTCTAACTTAGGGATAATGATCCCTCTAAGTTCACCCATCCTGCTTATTATGTTCTTCCTCTCCTTTTCAAGTTTCTTGATCTCATTCATGACTACAATAGTTTGACATTCCTGATTTACTATGGAGGAGGATAGAAGATCAAAACTTTGAGATAAACTTAATAGTTTATCCTCTTGCTCTTTTACCTTCTTCTCAATGTCCTTGGTCACTTTAGGCCAGGATAAACAAAATTTGTAAATATCACCGCCATCTTTGAGAGCATTTTCTAAGCTCTTTAACCCAATATTCATAACTCTCCTATCATTGGTTATTAACCCTTGTACTTCTGATAATCTTTTTACCAAAAACTCTTTCTGGACCTTATCTTCTGCTGACTTCTCTAATGAATCAAAATGTGTACTAACACTATTTACTAGAGATTTGAGATTACCAGATGAGGAGGTTGAGGGATCCTTCTGAAAAGATGGCATGATCTTTTCCAGTACACCGGATGCAATGTCTATGATCTTGCAATCCTCTATGTGAGACTTTAGGAGTTTTTCTTTTGCTTTTGCTGAAGTAAAGGATGCTAGCTTTATGGTTTGAACCGGGGAGAGGGAGTCAAAATTGAGCAGTCCTTGAAAAAGTTCTGATTCATCAAATTCCATCATCTCCTTGGTTAATAATTCTTCTACTGCTTCTGCTGTGTCTCTTGCCGGTGACAGGGTTTTGTCCCCTTCTACATCCTTACCACTATCATATGTGGCCTTTTCTGTTGGAGTTTTCTCTTCTTCTGCAGCCTTACTATTGACATCTTCTTTTTGCTTCTCCTCTGCTTCTTTTTCGTCACCTGTCTCCTTTGCCTCTTCTAACATTTTCTCAGTGAATTCTTCTTTGTTATCTATTCCCGAGAGATCATCACCTAAATCCTCTACAGCAGGAATATTGAATCTTTTATAGGCATTCCGGAGGATTTCCTCTGTCTCTCTTGCCACCTTATCAGTTTCTCCAAGCATGAGCTGATTCATTCTAGCCTTACTCCAGAACTCATCCTTGCAATCTTTGAAGATCATATCCATTTGTTTTGGAGTAATTGAGGGATAGAGCTAGATAGCTATCTGATCTCTAATCTCTAAGTCCTCAGCCTTGGCATTTTTTTTTCTCATATCAAGTTCCTTCTTTAAACTTTTAGGAATTAGAGAAATTATTTCAATAAATGCTTTATTGTATATGTTCAAGTATTTGACTGTGGCTTCCTCCAAGATCTTTTTATCTGCATCATTATATGCGTCATAAAATTATGTTATTGGTTGCAGGTTCCCATCCATAGTAACTACTTTAACCACGTCATCTAATGACAGAGTGGGCTTTTCAACAAACTCTTTTGTCTCTGCCTCCTTGGTTTCACTGGATACTTTCTTCTTTTTCTTCATCTTCTTGATCTCTTCATCAGATTCAGTCTCTTCATCATCCTTTTGACTGGCATACGATCTTGTGGCCTTGGTCTTAGTTCTCTTTTCTCCTTTACCAGATGATTTTGCTTCCGGTTTTGATGCCTTTGAGCTCTTAGTAGTGGTAGGTGCAGAGGTCTTGGAGAATCTGGTTCGTGAGGGGACTTCCACCGGAACACCTTCTTTCTCTGCTTTTTCTATCTTTTCTCTATTTGCATCAAGAGTCTCCTTTGAAATTCCATGCTTCTTGGCAAACTCTTCAACTTCCCTCCTCACTTTTCTTTTTATTTCTAGTTGTCTTAGCTCCACATGGATTTTCACACTCAACTCTTCAAAGGTTCCAAACCTTTCTGCCTTAGGATCCTTTGGCTGACTTAGCATGTGTTGAACATGCAGCTCTACAATTTTCTCATCCACTTCATACCCCATAGGCATGATCCATACTATTCTTGGTTCCACTACCTCCATTAGGCACTGATTAGTTTCTACCATAAAGCATATTGTATCTTTATATTCTTCAACTAAAGATTGGGGGATTCTCTCTCTTGCTTGCATCATGCTTTGAAAATTCTTGAAGTAGCCCCAGAGAGCTGTATTTTGTGCCTTGGCATCACCAAGCCCATGTATATAATCTCTTATTTGAATGGCTACTAGTCTATCATTCTGCCATACCCAGCCACTGGATCTGGGAAGCTCATTCATGAAGTAGAAGAACAAACACAGTATCAACCCACCATACTTGAAGGAATTCTTCTTGTCCTTCTTGATCTTTTGTAGGTTTTCCATCAGTTGATTTAGAAGGAGTTCACAAAGATCATAATCTGCATTCTTTCTCAATATTTCATAAGCAATGTATACAACAGTTCCAGATACTAAATTTTCCCTGCTAGAGTGATATATCTTATATCCAATTATCATTGATGCAAATTTGATATCTGGATCAATAATATCTTCAATTGTCATTGCTTTTTTATCAAATTTTGATCCAGTAGCTTCACTCACAAATTGATTCTTGACAAATTTGAGAGCAGGTAACCCACCAAATGAGTGCAATCCGGTAACTGCCCTAATGGCATCTTTTGTGATTGGAATGGTCCATTCAACCACATGAAGTTATCATGCACCCTGCTCAAAACATACCGGACCCATTCATTTTTAGCAAAACAGAGGAAATGGATGCATTGTGCAAAATGCTTGTCCTAGATGGCCTTGTACTGAGGTTTGAGTTCAAAGGAATCATCTAACAACTGTTTGTGGTAAATATCCATTATCTTTGATTCCCCAAATTCTTCAATGCTCACATGAATATATGCCCTAACATCTTCTACATGTAAAACCCCGTGGGGAATACTGGAGAATGCTCCTAAAGGATCCACTTCTAAGGATTTGTAGGGATGCTTTTTAAATTTAGGGTGCGGCCTATCAAAAATCTTTACAACATTTGGTGTGCCCATCTTACAAGGATTCAGAAATAAATTTCAAGAATGGAGAATACCTCTTACGCCTTTAGGGTTTACGGAATGAGCTGAAAAGATCGCTGATTGACTTAAATTCTACGGTTGATTCTTGAGAGAGATGAAGCAAACTTGTTTGTAGAGCTCTTTTCTTCTTCTTCTTGAGTGTAAATGTGCAAATGACGAGTGAATGAACCCTTTATTTCTGAGAAAGAAAACCTAATTCCACACTGCAATAAATGCGCAACTTGAGTCATTCCGGTTACCTTATTCTTTTTAATCTGAGGCAGATCATTTTTGGATCACTGAGATACAATTAAAGTTATTCTTGGTGAAGAGTGACAATCTATCTTCATTTCCCTAATCATTTGATTTATCCGTAGATCAAGGTTCCACGATTTTGAATCAACCCGGATCTAACTGTGAGAATCATGTTTTTACCGGATGACTGTTGAACCGGAGCAATCTTGCCAGATTAGATTCTTCAAATCTTCTTGCGGATCTTCCAAAAGTTGATCAAGCCTTCTTATGATGTTTTCTCTGAGAACTCTTTAGTCGGCAACCTTTCATGTGCCAATTTTAGGCACCTAATTACTGGCTGGGGAAATTTGTTTTTCTTAGTGACTCCCCCTGAGCCAGAGCTCATCTATTCAATTTATGGAAGGATTATCAGTACTAGATTCTGGTGTGGATCCATCCCCAACATTCTCTGTGCTTTTCTTTACCCAAATTTTGTTCATCTCACTTTTAACTTCATCTGCATTTACTTTTCCTTTTTCTTTGTCTTGATTCTGATTATGATGCCCCGGACCCCTTTTGTCCTAGTTCTTGCTTCTACAGAATTTGGCAATATGACCGGATCTATTGCAGTTGTGGCAAACAACATTTCTTTGCATATTTGAATGAAATCCTCTTGATCTGATTGATTAGCCATATGTCCCATTCTATTGCATGCAAAGCATCTACCATTGAATGAATTGTTCATTTGCATATTTCTACATTCTTGAGATTTGTGACCATACCTCTTGCAGTTGAAACACTGTCCAGAGAAGGATGTATTAGTCTTATTTATTCTCTTTCTGCACTGATTAGCTTTATGACCAAAGTTATTGCAGTTGTGGCAGTATCCATTGAAGGATGGATATCTTTGAGCATTAGGTTGCCTTAACGGAGGTCTTCTAGGCCTGTTCCTTGGATTTTCTGATCCAAAATTCTTCTGACCAGATCCGGAGCTTTCACCTTTCTCATATCCCAAGCCATGCTTGTCATCTACCCTCTTTTGGCTTTCAAGAAGAACTTCAAGTTGAGCAGAACTTATCTTGAATTTTCCTTTGTATTCATTTGTTGTTTGAAGACTCTTTTTAAGTGTGTCAATTTGATCCTCAAGTTTTTCTTCATTATCTCTTGCATCTTCAAGATCAGATTCTAGATGTTTGATTATTCTATCCATTTTGTGATAGTCTTCTGACTTCTCCTTGAGGGATTGTCTTAGATCATCTTCAGTTTTTCTTTTCTCTTCAATTTCTTGGGTGAATTTCATAACTCCTGATTCCATTTCATGTCTTACCATAATGACCTCTTTTGATAACTTTTCACATAACTTGGTTTTCTCCTTCAGATCTTCATTTGAACCATTGTCTTCACTTTGACTTGCCAATTGCTGTAGTAGATCTTTTCTCTTTTTCATAGAGATACTCAATTTCCCTTTTAGTTCATTTATGAAATCATCAGCCTGTTTGAGTCTTTCCTTTAATTCTCTAACTTCAGAGTTTGTTTGCTCAAGATCATCTAGGGCAAACTGAAGTTGCTCCCTCATACCATACACATCCATTTTAGTTCCCAGATCTTCCTCAAGCTGTTAGGCTCCTTTGGGAGGAATTTGGCTCTGATACCAATTGTTGATAACTGAGAGGGGGGGTGAATCAGTTATCTTAATTATTTCAGCTTTCTGAACTTTCTTAACTAATAATGCAGCATTAATTCAAATAAGCAAACATAACCATGAAATGGAAATACACATGACACAATATTTTTGACATGGAAACCCTATTAAGGGAGAAAACCACGGGGTGATTAACCCAAGATTGTATTCTCTATTAGAAGAATAGAAATACAAAATGGCACTTGCCAATTAGGGCTCACTGCCCGAGCACACTGCTCACAAGAGGCTTACTGCCTACAATAGTTTATACAAGAGAATTAGATACTTGAACTGATGAGAAGCATCCACATATGCTGAGGTTCAATTCTGGTTAGGCTCAATACACTGATCTGCTGCACTTCATCCTTCCTCTTCTTTGGTGCTGTTGACCTGTCACATACCGAACCTATCTTCCTACTTTCACACTGTTCTTCTGCCTTTCTTCGCACACACAACCATGACAATGACACGCTCTCTCATCGAAATCCATTTGGTATATATATATCCACACAAAGGATTTCATCCTCTTTCTAGTCGGCATCCGGAATAGTCAGTATTTCCCAATCTTTAGTCTGTCGGCTTAATCCTCGCTTCCTTAGTGATGCAGATCAAAAAGATACTTATAGAAGTCATCTAATATGTCAGCCAATCATGAGTGATGCCTTAGGAACCTTGATCATCATCAATATCTTATCCGGAATAATGTCTGATCCTTTGCCAGTCAGTTCTTCCTCTATATGTTCTGCCAAACAGGACCCCAATACTTGAATGCTCATATCTCTTCACTCTTTCATCACTAGAGGCTCAATTCCTAGAATCTATCAGTCAAGGTACTCCTTTTGACTTCCCCAAGTCCGCACTTTCCAAAGATACTTCCTTTGAGAGATCCGGACCTGACTGTCAGACCTTGCCACATGCTCTGTTCTTGCTTACCGGATCACAACACTCTTCAATCTGACTTTTGGTATATGCATACCATGTCCTGCGGATGTGTGGGATGAACTTTGTTGCCATCAATGACAACAATCATGAAGCTCCAATGTGTCTCTTGCTAACAAGTAACTACCCTCTGTAATTGTAGCATAGGCTTAGAAGCCTCATATTCTCTACATCTCCTTTCCCAATGGAACAGGGCCTTAGGAATATCAATTGGGATTGGGCCCACATATGGATCTGTTTGTACCTCCTATTCAATGGTTACCCCTAGGCCAACTTGTTGGATCTAGGGCATACAACTGAGAGGGGGGGGGGGGTGAATCAGTTGTATAAAACTTCTTCTTCTTTCAAACACTTGATTCTTGTTGTTAGTTAGCAGCATATCAATTAATCATCCATGAAAGCATGATACATAAACACAAGAGCAGATAAGCATCAACACATTGAACACCAAGATTTTGACGTGGAAAACCCGGTTAAGGGAAAAACCACGGGGTGATTAACCTAAGAATTATTCTCTATTAGAAGAATAAAGAAAAATGAATGGCACATGCCAATTAGGGCTCACTGCCCGAGCACACTGCTCACAAAGAGGCCCACTGCCTACAAGGAGACACACTGTCTACAAAGTGATAAAAATCACAGTCTTGAACTGGAGAATGACATCTCTACCATGTCCGGATCAGTTCCAATTAAGCCCAAAAACTTCTGCTCTGCCTTTCGCACTTCCCTTCACTATGCCACACTCATCCACAAAAACCACACTTTGAAATGAACTCACAAACCGTTATTTATACAAGACATCGACTTAGGAACAAACATCTAAGTCGACAAACAACCATAAGAGTATCCGCAAGATGAATAACACATCCGGTCGGCCACCACAAGAACATTCGCAGGATGAACAACTCATCCGGTCGGCTAAACAGAGCAAGAACTTCATCCGGAAGAATAACTTCAATTCCGGGCTCTACCATCAATGCGGACCAACAACACAACCTAAACATGATCCAAGAACCTTCACAAGCCTGTCTGAATGACCGGATACATCCGCACTTCCTCTACTTACTGGAATCTCTTGTCTTCCTCATCCGGAACTTCAAGAACACAGTCTGTCGCCACTGTCATAATGCAAGAGGTACTTCCGGACCTCCAAATCATACACAAATCAGGATGACACATCACAAGGACATCCCAAACACTCCTTCCAATCCGTAGATTAGGATAATACAATTCCGGACCTCACCGGGCCTTTTTGTGATCCTCTGTCACCTCTGGATACTTGCCGGAACCGGTTCTATACTGACAGCCACAACTCCTTCAGATCTTCATGCGGACCTCTGAAATCTTAACTGAAGCATCTCAAGACTCATATCTACTAACCCTTTAATCTGCATCCTCCGGTTCTCATCCTATACAGTACATTTGCCTTCTTCTCGTCACTGTTCTTCACTGTTCCTGACTGAGGCTAATTTTCTCAATATCCTCAGCACACAGCTCATCAAATCCTTCTTGTCAATGCAATATGAGTATGTTGACATCAATGACAACACTGGCTCACCTCATACTTGCAACAATCTCCCCCTTTGTCATTGATGGCAACATATGATGTGAAAAACCATTAAGACAAGAACTTCAACTTTTCACATGTCTTCTCTTCCTTTACTGCTCCCCCTTTGATCATCAACCACTTGTTTTTCACATGTCTTCTCTCCCCCTTTGACATCAATGGCAAAGGGCTCATACTTGCAATTCTCATACATCAGAATCATACCAGCTGCTCCCCCTTAGTTGCAGCTCCCCATCAGTCCGGATCACAAGATATGACTGTGATTGCCACCAGACTGATGCACATCAGTGCATCTTAGTTCATCACTGGAGGGGCCATGACCCCTAACTTCTCCCGGAGATATTCAAAAGAGTCCTTGGGAAGAGGTTTTGTAAAGATATCTGCAATCTGATCCTTGGAGGGAACATACTCCAATCTGACTTCTTCCTTGTTTACTTGTTCTCTCAAAAAGTGAAATTTGATAGATATGTGCTTAGTCTTAGAATGCAATACCGGATTCTTGGAAATATTAATTGCACTTGAATTATCACAGAAAATTGTGATAGGCTTCTCATATTCAACTTTGATGTCTCTTAGCATCTGCTTCATCCATAAGATTTGAGTGCAACTACCTGCTGCTGCAATGTATTCTGCTTCAGTTGTAGATAGAGATATTGCATCTTGTTTCTTGCTTAGCCAAGAAACCAATCTCTTCCCCAAAAAGAATGCTCCACCACTAGTGCTTTTCCGGTCATCCACATCTCCTGCCCAATCTGCATCTGTGTAAGCATGAAGAGAGAAATCCGGATCTCTAGGGTACCATAGACCATACTCAACTGTTCCTTTCAAGTACCTAAAAATTCTTTTGATTGCCATAACATGAGATTCTCTAGGATCACCCTGGAATCTTGCCACAAGACCAACAGCCTGCATTATATCTGGTCTAGTTTGAGTGAGATACAACAATCCACCAATCATTGATCTATACTTTGTCTGATCTACCTTTGGAGAATCATCATCTTTGCTTAACTTACATCCGGTTGCCATAGGAGTGTTCATTGGCTTTGAGTCTTCCATACCAAATTTCCTTAACAATTCTTTCACATATTTGGTCTGAGAAATGAAGATCCCTTCTTTTGTTTGAGTAATTTGCAGACCCAAGAAGAAATTCATTTCACCAAGCATAGACATTTCAAACTCACTTTTCATCTGATTTGCAAAAGTTTTGCACATACTATCTCTTCCTCCAAAAATGATATCATCCACAAACACTTCAACAATCAAAATGTTTTCATGATCAATTTTGAAATATAAGTTACTGTCAGTAGTACCTTTGTTAAATCCAATCTGCACAAGATGCTTATCCAACCTTTCATACCATGCTCTTGGGGCTTGCTTCAATCCATACAAAGCTTTCTTCAACTTGCAGACCATATCATCATTATCAGACAATTGAAATCCATCCGGTTGTTCAATGTAGACTTCTTCTTCCAGATCACCATTTAGGAAGGCAGACTTGACATCCATCTGATATACCTTGAAGTCTTTGAAGGTAGCAAATGCAAGAAGTAATCTGACTGCTTCAATTCTTGCCACCGGAACAAAAGTCTCTTCAAAGTCAATTCCTTCTATTTGAGAGTAGCCTTTGCAGACCAATCTAGCTTTGTTTCTGATTACTTCACCAGCTTCATTTAGTTTGTTCCGGAAGACCCACTTGGTTCCAATTACATTCCTGTCTCTAGGTCTGGGAACAAGATCCCAAGTATGATTTTTCTCAATTTGCATCAATTCATCTTCCATTGCTTTGGTCCAGTTTTCATCATTGCAGGCTTCATTTATTGTTTTAGGTTCAATCTTTGAAATTAGACAGCATTCATCCTGATTTTGAGCAATATTCCTTCTAGTTTGTACACCTTTGCTTCTGTCACCTATGATCTGATCTTCAGAGTGGTTCAGTCTTACATACCTTGGAATTTTGGGAGTATCCAGCACTGCTGTTTCTTGATCAGGCTCATTCAAACCTATCTCTTCTTCCTGATTTACCGGATCAGGCTGACTCTGTCTCACCGGAGAGGATTGAGTTCCTTGAACACTGTCTTGGTCATCTTCATCAAGCTCATAAAATCTTGAAGGTTTCTCAATTCCTTCATCAACTTTCACATTGGTGCTTTCTATCATCTTCCTCAATCTCTTATTGTAACACCGGTATGCTTTGCTTTGAGTGGAGTAGCCCAAGAAAATTCCCTCATCACTTCTAGCATCAAACTTTCCTAGATCTTCATCTCTTTTAATATAACACTTGCTACCAAATACTCTGAAATATTTCACAGTAGGAGTGATGCCAAACCAAAGTTCATAGGGGGTCTTACCGGTGTTGTTTCTGATTTGAACTCGATTTAGAGTGTAGACTGCGGTGCTGATAGCTTCTTTCCAAAACATTTGAGGAACATTTGCTTCCAACATCATTGTCCTAGCAGCTTCCTGGATGGTCCGGTTCTTTCTCTCAACTACTCCATTCTGCTGTGGAGTCTTAGGAGCAGACAACTGTCTCCTTATACCCTGTTTCTCACAAAAGTCAATGAATTCACCAGATGTAAATTCACCACCTCTATCAGACCTTAGACACTTTAGTTTCAATCCGGTTTGATTCTCCACCATAGCTTTGAAGATTTTGAACTTCTCAAAAGCTTCTGATTTTTCTTTTAGAAAGGTAACCCACATCATCCGGGAATGATCATCAATTAACAACATGAAATATCTATCACCTTGCAGACTCTTGATTCTTGTCGGACCACATAGATCAGTATGTACTAATTCCAACAATCCGGTAGAAGACTGATCTTTGCTTTTGAAAGAGACTCTGCTTTGTTTACCTAACTGACATTCTTTACACACACTATTTGTAGGTTTCATCAATTTTGGAAGATCTCTCACAGCCTGAGTATTGCTTATCTTGATGATGTTATCAAAATTTACATGACACATTCTTCTATGCCATAACCAACTCTGATCAATTTGAACAAACAAACAACTTTTATTTGAACCAACCAGATGAAAGATATTACCTTTTGTCTGAGTACCGGATGCAATTTCAGTTCCAGAGCTTGCAAAGATTCTGCATTTTCCATTCTTGAACCGGAGATCATAGCCTTTGTCCACTAACTGACCAACACTGAGAAGATTGTGCTTCAATCCTTCAACATACAGTACATTACCTGTTTTTCTCTTACCATCAAAGGAAATAGTTCCCCTACCTCTGATTCTGCCAGCAGAATTGTCACCAAACTTTACCATTCCTCCTTCATATCTTTCCAAATCTAAGAACTTATTCTTGTCACCAGTCATATGGTGAGAACATCCACTGTCAATAACCCAATCATCCTTTTCTTCCACTTGAGCAGCCAAAGCTTTTTCAACAACTTTGTGATTGACAGATTCAGAGAGTATTGAATCTTCTTCCTTGATGGCAATAAACACCCACTCATTTCCAGATTTGCTTCCTAGTTCTGATTCATCATCTGTTACTCCTTCATTGTCATCTTCTTCATGAACATAATAGCAATTCTTTTGAAACCTTTGTCTGTTATTATTAGACCTTGCAGATCTTTCCGGACATCTTGAAGCAAAATGACCAATCTTATTGCAGTTGAAACACTTAAAGGGTAGTTTTCCTTCATACTTACCGGATCCTCTTGGCAATCTCTTTGCAATGAGGGCTTCAAGTTGAGCTGTTTCTGCTTCTTCTTCTTCCATGTCTCTTCTTGCTTGATCATACCATGACATCTTCCTTGATGAGTTTTCTCCCGGATCAAATCTCTCCTTGCCTTTCACATAGGCACTGGCTTTGAAGGCAGATTCAGTCTTGGGAGGATCATCTCCAAACTCGGTCATTTCAAATGCAGCTAGTTTGCCAGCCAGTTGTTCTCTTGTGACAGTTGTGTGGGCTCTGAATTCATCAATGGCAGCAACCTTGATTTTGTAGGCAGCAGGAAGGGACCTTAGGATTTTGCAGACAATCTCATTTTCATCTAAAGTTCCACCAGCATTTCTGATTCCACATACCAGCTCATTCACTCTTGGCATAAAGGTAGTGATGTTTTCATCATCTCTCATTTTCAATCTTTCAAATTTTCCTTTCAGACTTTGCAACCTTGCACTTTTGACAAACTCATCTCCTTCATACAGAAGTTCCAGTTTAGTCAGGATCTCATATGCAGTTGGTAGGTCAATAACATTTGAGAGATCTGAGTCATTCAATGCGCTTAGAAGAGCTTCCTTGGTCCGCAGATTGTTTTCAGCTTCTGTGATTTCATTCAGAGTTGTCGGACCACCTTGTGGAGGTACATATGGTTTTGAAACCATAGCCAAGTATGCTTTTCCCATTCATTCCAAGTGACACTTCATGCGACCTTTCCAGAGAGTGAAGTTGGTTCCATCGAACTTCGGACTATCCTTCTTGTATGATGACATCCTGGATCTCCTCAAGCGGTTAAGCTCCTATCAGAGGAACTTAGCTCTGATACCAATTGTTGGATCTAGGGCATACAACTGAGAGGGGGGGGGTGAATCAGTTGTATAAAACTTCTTCTTCTTTCAAACACTTGATTCTTGTTGTTAGTTAGCAGCATATCAATTAATCATCCATGAAAGCATGATACATAAACACAAGAGCAGATAAGCATCAACACATTGAACACCAAGATTTTGACGTGGAAAACCCGATTAAGGGAAAAACCACGGGGTGATTAACCCAAGAATTATTCTTTGTTAGAAGAATAAAGAAAAATGAATGGCACATGCCAATTAGGGCTCACTGCCCGAGCACACTGCTCACAAAGAGGCCCACTGCCTACAAGGAGACACACTGTCTACAAAGTGATAAAAATCACAGTCTTGAACTGGAGAATGACATCTCTACCATGTCCGGATCAGTTCCAATTAAGCCCAAAAACTTCTGCTCTGCCTTTCGCACTTCCCTTCACTATGCCACACTCATCCACAAAAACCACACTTTGAAATGAACTCACAAACCGTTATTTATACAAGACATCAACTTAGGAACAAACATCTAAGTCGGCAAACAACCATAAGAGTATCCGCAAGATGAATAACACATCCGGTCGGCCACCACAAGAACATTCGCAGGATGAACAACTCATCCGGTCGGCTAAACAGAGCAAGAACTTCATCCGGAAGAATAACTTCAATTCCGGGCTCTACCATCAATGCGGACCAACAACACAACCTAAACATGATCCAAGAACCTTCACAAGCTTGTCTGAATGACCGGATACATCCGCACTTCCTCTACTTACTGGAATCTCTTGTCTTCCTCATCCGGAACTTCAAGAACACAGTCTGTCGCCACTGTCATAATGCAAGAGGTACTTCCGGACCTCCAAATCATACACAAATCAGGATGACACATCACAAGGACATCCCAAACACTCCTTCCAATCCGCAGATTAGGATAATACAATTCTGGACCTCACCGGACCTTTTTGTGATCCTCTGTCACCTCTGGATACTTGCCGGAACCGGTTCTATACCGACAGCCACAACTCCTTCAGATCTTCATGCGGACCTCTGAAATCTTAACTGAAGCATCTCAAGACTCATATCTACTAACCCTTTAATCCGCATCCTCCGGTTCTCATCCTATACAGTACATTTGCCTTCTTCTCATCACTGTTCTTCACTGTTCCTGACTGAGGCTAATTTTCTCAATATCCTCAGCACACAGCTCATCAAATCCTTCTTGTCAATGCAATATGAGTATGTTGACATCAATGACAACACTGGCTCACCTCATACTTGTAACACAACTAACTCATGAATATATTCCTCCTGATCATCTATTTTATTGTTGGCCCAAGTCAATTGTTTATCTTGGCTCTGTACTTTCTCAATCAGTGCTGCAATTATTATGAGACTATTGTCTCTGGCCTTGGTAAGATCAAAAATATTTTGTACTGCCTTTGCCTCCTTTTCCTTAAGGATTTTAGTTGTCTCAGTCTCCTGGGCTTCCAATTCTGCTTCCTTCTCCTGAATTATTTGTTGTTTACTCTGGAGCTCTACTTGCAGCCCTTCAATCACCTGATTTTGCTCCATTTTTTTTCTTTCATGACCTTCTTGAGGTCAATAATAATCTGGTTCTTCCCCCATAATAATCTTTTCAGATTATCAATCTCTTCTAACATCTGTTGTTCTTTTGAAATTTCAATATCCTCTTGTTCAGAGGAGTGAGAATAAGTTCTTGTTTCTTCCCCTATTTGCTCTACATCAAGGTTTTCCATGGCTATTGGCTCTTCACTGCCAGCTACATCCATTTGCTCTCTTCAACTTCCCCTGCAGCCTCCCTATCCTGAGTTCCTTCTTGAGTCTCCTCTGCAATTGCTAGTACTAATGAAGGCCAATCTTTTTCCTCAAAAGTTTTGAAACCCAAAAGAACTTCAGCTAGGAGAGCAGTATCTTTTTCAGCTTGGGTAAGCTACCTTTTCCTTTTGCTTCTCTATAGCACCGGTGGAACAAGCATTTCTGAAGCAAGTATATCATCCTTAGAATCAGAGGAAATAGTATAAGTTTCTTTTTGTTCTGACTCCGGAGCAGGAGAATGTTGTGAAGTTGGACTTAGATGAACAGATAGCTCAAGAGAAACCTCTCTTTGTTTCTTCTTTCTTATTAGAGGAATGTCATCTGAGTCATGGGATGGTTCTCCAGCCCAGTAATATATGTCAGAGTCAATTTTCTTTGAAATTCTCTTTGATTTTTGACCCTGGCTTTCCCTTGTTGGTCTAGTTGGAGTAGATTCCTTAGCCAAGGTCATTTTCTCCTTGTTGAGTGAGTCATATATGGTGTATGCTCAACAACAAGTTCTCTAATTTCTTTTCCTTTCCTCTTCTTGTCAGAAACAGGGGTGGCAGATGAAGTTGCCTCCAGTGAGGACTTTTTACCTTTCTCAATAGTTGCAGAGGAAGTTGAAAGCTCTACCTCTTCTTCTTGTTGGGTAGAGGAAGCCTCACCCACTTCTTGAACCCTCTCTGGTTCTCTATCTTGGGGTTTGTTATCTAAAAATGTCTACCATAATGCTTCCCTATCAGCTTGGGACATAAAGTGATGTTTTACTACCAGAAAAATGAGGCCATGGTGTTTCATAGGACCTTTTCCTTGTTGGTACTTGTCTACAGTTGCCCTAATGGAAGAGTACAGGAAGTTTGGAAGATTTATGTTAAATTTTGGATGTGCATTTCCATGCCTCAGAAAAATCAACATTTTCATTATTGGTCCTAGAACTAAGGAAAATTGACCATCACATGTGAAATATTTCATCAACCATAGAGCTACAAATTGCCATGGGTTTGGAAGTGATGACCTAAGAATTCCTTTAACCTCATTCTTGTTCAAATGCAACTGTATTGTAGGTTCACCTTCTACAGAGGAATTTCTAATCAAATCAGCATATAAAGTTTTTAGATGGTAGAACCTCTCAACTTGTTCAGGCAACCTAGAAATATGACTGATAGTCATTGCAAAGAGATTGACTTGAACTCTCCTTACAACTGTCTGATTGTTCCTCAAGTTTCTTAAGAAGTCATCAACAATATCCTCTTGAAACCCTTCAAACTTTTCCAGAAACTCCAGCCATCCTGCATTTCTAAGAATGTATGCCACAGCATCATCTTGCAAAAGACCTGTTATACTTTCTGGCTCTAATTTCTTCTTAATCCCCATTTCTAAGTCCTTTTTCCACCTTTTGTGCTAAAATTCTCCCTCCCTTTTATGTGTAGTTTGTTCTTCCTCCTTTAACTCCGTAGGCTCCGAAGGACTGTATCAGCCGATTCTTCAGGGTATTTTGTAGTTTTGAATGAGGGTTATTATGTCAAGTCATTTACTGGCTTGGACTATGAAAAAAGAATTTAAAATTGGTTAGAGTGCCTATGCGATCATAATTGCAGCAGAGTGATGGGACACTCCATAGACATGGTGACAGTGTAGCAAAGATGGCGGCATGCATGAGGAGAAAGGAAATAATGGTAGAAGGATGTGTCATAATGACAGCACCCAAAAATAGAAATAACAAGACAGTTACTAACTAATGCTTAATTAAAGAGAAGTACCTGAACCAATCTTAATGATGATGGCCCAATGTACCTGGCTATAATGTTGCAGCTTTAATGAGACTGGATGTGATTTGGCACGTGAGCAACTTCTGCATGGCTTTGAAATGGCATCAACATCCCTGTTGTCACATTCCATGCAATCATTTCCGCTGAGTGGTTTGAGAATGCCATCTTTTCAGGTGACGTCAGCGGAGTCATTTGTGAGTACCTGCGCATGAGAGTAATGACCTTTTTCTCAATTGTCGATGATATGCATGTTGACATCATGTTTGTCCTTGTCATAAAGTGGAGGATGAGTCATTATGACCTCATCAAATGACATCTCTAATTTATTGCCTGGAGAGGTGGGTCCCCTCCCAATTTATTATATTCATGAATAGCTCTTTATTGGTGGAGCGTCAGAGGTGCTCCTAGTTTGTGAGCGCCGGAGGTGCTCCAAGTTTGTGAAGCGCCAGAGGTGCTCCTTATTTGCGAGCGCCAAAGGTGTGTTTGAGTAACTTTCAGCACCTAATCACCTATGTAGCTTGATTATTCTCATCTGGCATGAAGAAGGGAACTGCCATTTGCTGGTTTTCAATCCCCTTATTTGAGAAAGACAACCATTTACTAGTTTTCTATCTTCCTCTTTTTTTAAAAAAAAAGGATGCCATTTTCTGGTTTTCAACATTTTTTTTTCAGTCTAAATTTGTGACAGAGGATGTGTCCCTTGTAACCAAGCACAAATCTTTGATGAACTCTTCCTTGGTGGATGGTCTTTTATAGAGTCTAATTTTGTGGCTATTTACTAAGAATGTGTCTGTGCTTCCATCAATGGGTTTCAGCAGCACTGTTCCATTCTCAAAAACTTCCTTTATCTAGTAAGGACCCATCCAATGAGTTTGTAGCTTTCCCTTAAACTCCTTGAACTTAGAATCATATAGGAGAACCCAATCACCTTGTTGAAATGTCCTTCTCTTGATGTGTTGGTCATGCCATTGCTTCCTCTGATACTGAACCAGTTCTGTTTGTTGAATGGCTTATGTCTAGATTTCATCTAACTCATTGAGCCGAAGAATTCTGTTATGTTGGGCTATAGACAATGGTAGACCAATATCTAATGCAATTTTAAGTGTATTGAGCTCAAATTCTATAGACAGAATGGGTTTCTTTCCATAGACTAATTCATATGGTGAGAATTTTGTTGTGGACTTCTAAGTGGTATTGTAAGCCCAAACTACTTCGAGTAATCTGTTAGCCCAATCTTTTCTATTCATTGCCACTGTCCTTGTCAAAATGTTCTCAAGTTCCCTATTAGTCACCTCTATCTGCCCATTGGCTTGAGGATGGTAAGGTGAAGATTTCCTATGCTTGACTTGATATAAATCTGTGAATGCTCTGATTACCTATGAAGTAAACTGAGGTCCTCTGTCTGAAACTATGGATCTTGGGGCTCCAAACCTCAAGAAAATCTTATTATAAAGGAAATCAGCAACTTTCTCTTCTCCTACAAATTGCAATGTCTGCACTTCAGCCCATTTAGTGACATAGTCTGTGCATACAAGGATGTACTCTTTGCCTGATGATGGTGGAGAAATTGGTCCCACAAAGTCTAGACCCCATTGTTCAAATGGCTCCATCATTACTTGGGGATGCAATAACATCTCCTGGGTGAAGGTTGGCTCTCCCATCCTTTGGCACTGGTCACACTGTTGCACATACTTCTTGGTATCCTTATGAATAGAGGGCCAGTAGTAACTAGCTCGCAGAATCTTGTGGATGGTTCTGTGTGAGGAATAGTGCCCACTAGATGGTTCATCATGACATGCCCTTAAGACATCAAAAATTTCATCATCTTTTAAACACCTGCACAAAATGAAGTCAGTACCACATTTAAATAGCAACCCATTTAACCATTTGTAAGATAAGCTTTCCTTAAGTAAGCATTTCTTTTGTTTTGAGGTAAAATGGGATGGATACAAGCCTGTAGCTAAGAGATTAGCTATGTTAGCAAACCAAGGTGCAGTAGAGGAGATAGCAAAAAGATGTTCATATGGAAATCTGTCCTCCACTGGCTGGTTCTCTCCACTTGTATGTAATCTTGATAGAAAATCAGCAACCAAATTAAATTTGCTTGGATTATCAACTATGGTAATGTCAAATTCCTGCAACAGCAATAACCACCTAATTATCCTTGCACCCACTACTGGCGTATTCATTAAGTATTTTATGGCTGCATGATTAGTAGGTACAAATATTTTGTATCTAATGATATAATGCCTGAATTTGTTTATAGCATAGATGACTGCCAAGAATTTTTTTTCAGTTGTGGTATAGCTTCTTTTTGCAGAGGTAAGGTTTTTGCTGATGTAATAGATGGCATGCATACTTTCTCCTTCCTCCTTTTGTCCTAAGACTACCCCAATGGACTCATTAGAAGCATCAGTTTGTATGTGAAATGGTAGAGTCCAATTAGGTCCTCTCAAAATAGGTGTGACAGTAAGCTTCTCTTTTAGGGTTTCAAATGCTAATTGACAATCCTCTATTCATAAGAATTTTGTGTCTTTGTTAAGCAGGGTAAATAGAGGAGCTGCTATACTACTAAAATTTTCTATGAATCTTCTATAGTAGCCTACATGACCTAGAAAACTTCTAACGCCTGTCTAATTTTTAGGTGAAGGCAACTGTTGGATCACTTCTATTTTGTTTTGATCTACTTTGATCCCATTTGTTGAAATGTGGTGTCCCAATACAATTCCTTCCTCTACCATCATGAAGCACTTTTCATGGCTCAAGGATAATTGATTCTTTTCATAGCATTTTAGTACCTTTTTCCAAGTTTATGAGAGCTTCTTCAAAGTTGTCCCCATACACAGTAAAGTCATCCATATAGACCTCCATGCACTCATTAGCTAGTTCAGCAAAGATGACTAAAACAGGCCTCTGAAATGTAGCTAGAGCATTACATAGTCCAAATGGAAGAACTTTGTAGGCAAAAGTTCCCCAAGAACAAGTGAAAGTGGTTTTATCCTGATCTTCAGATGCTACTTGGATTTGATTGTATCCATTGAACCCATCTAGGAAGGCACAATACTTTCTCTCTGCAAGGTTGTCCAACACTTGGTCAATGAATGGTAAGGAAAAGTAGTCCTTTTTTGTAGCTTTGTTTAGTTCCCTATAGTCAATACACACTCCATTTCTCATTCTTTTTAGGCATTATGACTAAGGGTGAGACCCATTGACTGTTTAAGATTGGATATATAAACCCTGCTTACAGCAATTTTTCTATCTCAGTCTTAACAATGTCTTTTAAAGCAGGATTCAGTCTTCTCTGGGGTTGTCTGACAGGTTTGACATCTTTAGTGTATATATGATGAGTACATATCTCAAGAGGGATGCCCTTCATATCTTGGTATTCCCAAGCAAAAGTTGTTGAATGGGAAACTAGGGGCTTGATAAGTTCTTCCTCCTATTTTTCTGCTAACTAGGTGTTGATATTCAGTGTTCTCCTAGGTAGAATCATAACCTGTTTTGTGATCTAATCCATAGATGTAGTCAATCCATATACTGGAGTAATGGTATTGAGGGGGCAAGAATGTGGAAGCAGCATGTGGAATGTGGCTAAGTCTTTGTAAAAGGTTTCTCCACAAGGAATGATATTTGCTAAGGTACAATGAGCAGAAGTGAGAAGTTCTCTCCTTGAATCTTGGGCTAGCTCCATTATATCATCATTAATAAGAATGTGGGTGATATCTTCAGTTGTATCATAGTGAATTTCTTCTTCTAACTCACCCAAATGTTCTTTGATGGTAACCATAGCTACTGAGGCACTGTTTTCCATGTTATCCGGTTCATCCACCCATACCCTTCCTGTATAATGTATTGATGGTTTAGCTAGAGGATACAAAGATATTTTCTTCAAGTCTATCCCATTAGAAATGACCATATCCGCAGTTTGACAATCAATAGATGCTGCTACTTTAGCTAGCCATGGTCTTCCTAATATCAATGGATAAGTATTTCTCTGATTTCTTGGCTCTAATATAAGGAAGTCTACTAGGAATTCACATGATTCTATCACAACTGGAACATCAGTAATCACCCCTTTTAGAATAGCTACTGAATGGTCAGCAAGTTGAAGGATTGTAGATGTGGATTGGATACCTGTTAAGGCTAATTTATCCATTGTATGAACTATCATTACATTTATTACTGCTCCCAGATCAACCAAAACATTTGAAATTTCTACCCCTGAGATGTAAATAGTCATGACAGGATTTCCAGGGTCTCCATATTTTGGGAGGAGCGCTTCTCCCATTAGGAGGTCTAATACCTTTCCTTTCACCTGGATAGTTGAGGGAAAGTTCTTCTTTCTTCCCTGGGTCTTGACACAATGTTGTTTGATGAATTGGTTAAGTTCAGGTACATCTCCAATTGCTTGGAGGAGTGGAATTTCAATGTTCAGTTGTCTAATTTCTTGTAACAATTCTGATTCCAGGGTAGATTGGACTTATTTTTGTAAGATTTTTTTCTAGGGAACATGCTATTTGAGTCGTTCTGGGTATGGTTCTAGTTTTTCCATCTCCGGAGCTTTTATCAGAAATGTTTACAGGGATGTTCTCTGGAGTCACTCTTTTAGGAGGATCTCCAGAGTTAACCAAGGATGATTCGTTTAGCACTATTTTGGTAGTAATCTCCTCTGGAAGCTGAGTGGATGGATTTCCAGGTTCCTCATCATTGGTTACTTCAACTATAGTTGGAGGAGATGGTCTTGGAAGTGCTTTCCCAGAATGCAGCTAGAGATTATTGGAATATATAGTATTAATTCCAGCCATGTTTTCTTATTATGTCATGTAAACAATTGCTCCCTACTTATTCCGTGGGTTTGGTATAGGTTGAGCTAGTAAGGGTGGTTGGCTAACTGGTTCGTTTTGTGATTGACCTTGTGTGTTGGGGGGTCCAGTTAGCAATGCTTGTTGTTGAGGTTGGAAACGTCTAGGTTGTCCCTGGTACTATTGATTATACCCCTATTGAGGACCCCAATGAGGCTGCATGTTTTGTGATCCAAACTGTGGTGGCCATTGTTGATTTCTCCAGGGTTGATTTTGCCAATGTTGGTTTTGCCATTGTTGATTTGGCCAATCCTGCTATCCCCAAGGAGGCTTATTCTGAGGCCCATGTCAAGTTGGATTCCATTGATTATTTCCCCAATTAGAAGGACCCCTGTAAGAAGTCTGGTTTGGATACCGATTATAAGGGAAATTTTCATCTTGTTTTTCTCCTACATAGTTCAACTCCTCTATAATGGTATTCTTTTTACTTAGCTTTTTTAAGGCTGGAAGTTGACTGCATTGACTGGTAGGATGTTCCCTGTCACAGATCTAATAGATCTCTGCTTTATCTAAAGGGTATTCTCTCAACAGATGTTTGTTTCTACACCTAGGACAATAGATGGAGAGTGGTTCAATTGTTCTGTCTTGATCATTTGTTCTAGTTTTTGCCTGAATCCCATCTAATGTGGTATTCAGTTGGACTAGAATATCTGTTTTAAAATTTGCAATTTCCTCCATTAATTGTCCTATTTCATTCTTCCCTTTGAAAGATTTGGGTGTTCTCACTCCATCTTGGGTTCTCCAATAGTTCCTGCAAAGTTCTTATATAGCAGGCATATCCATTTTGTTGATATTCCCTTTTCCCATCAAATCCAGTGCCTATTTTGATTCTTTGTCTAATCCTTTTACAAACAGGGTTCTGGCCAAAGAATGATTACAGGGTTGCCATATCTTCTCAAAGCAAAGTTGAACCTATCCACATAATCCTCTAAGTTCTCCTCCTCTCTCTATTTAATTTTGAATAATTCCTCATTCTTATCACTGACTCTATAGTAGTCCTGGTATTTTCCCAAGAATTCTATCTCCATCTTATCCCAAGAATGGATGGAGTTTTGGGGCAAGCCCATAAACCATCTCATTACAAAATCCTTTAGGGTTGAGGGAAACAGTTTGAGTTTTTGATTATTTGATCCATAATCATAAGTTTGGCATACCACTTTGAATTCAAACAAAAACTTATCTGGATCCTCAGAAGCAAGACCCCTAAAATTTGGTAAGTGTGAGGTGAATTATTTTTCATAGGGGCATTATCTCCAGCAGCCAGAACAGTGGCATATGATAAGGTTCTTGGACCCTGATTTTCCTCCTCTTTATGATTATCATCCATGTATAGTACTGGTTCTTCTCCTTGAGGTTCTAGGAAATTAGGTTTTGTCAAAGGATCTACCTGGAATTTTTGTTGTAATTCTTGGATATGGTCAGCGAGTGGAAGATTTGGAGGATTGAAAAGATTATTAATTTTAGGTGCAACTTCCAAAGTAGGTTCTAGATGTCTCTTTTCAACAAGATCTTGTGCCACCCCACTGCTTTCTCCTATAGTTTGATGGGGTGTCTGTTTTATGTATCTTCATTTTGAATCCCTCGCTCTAACCATACAAATCTATCCTAAAACTGTTTAGCTAAGTTTTCCTAATTAACACAGTATCCCCGGCAATGGCGCCAAAAATGACAAGGATCATTGTACCTTATCATTTAATCATATTTCAAGTGTCAAATCCAGGGCTGTGTCCATGGCTATCTGCAATTAGGAATCCTAAAGTTGCCCAATTTTATCCAACTAACTCTAATGATATTTACTGATTAAAGAAACTTAATATTACTGATCTATCTGGTGTGAAATGAATTCTAAGAATATTGAAAACAAAACTAAACAATGAATTGCTTAAAGTAAATCTATATTACTCCTTCCAATGTAAACATGCATTTATCTATGAAAACAGTAACTATCTCTTTAAACAAAATCTGAAATAAGGAAAACGACAGTACTAGCCTTCTACCTTAGTGGTGAGAGTGGGCCCTTGCTCCACACCCTTAGGGCTAAAGACCAAAGTAAAGAATTGGCACAAGAGAATAATATCACAACTCAATTCAGTCTAATTCCATCTGCTTTGTATTCAGAAAATGTCTATATCAAAATAAGGTTACAGAAATCAGAAAAATAATCGTTGTCCTTTTTGCTGCTACTTATGTAAGTTTATAGCTAAATATGTGATGAGAGATCACTCACCCTATTCTACTAGTTCATCTAAGAGATAACATCAATCTCTTTATTCTACTAACGGTCTAACTACAGAATGAATATCTATGTAATTAAAATAGATTTAGTGGAACAGCAGTCCATACTAAATCTAACTCTTAGTTTTTAAATACACTTGGGCAGCGAGGCCCTGAAATATAGGTATTTAAATCAGTTTATCAATAACTCATGCAAAATCAAAAAGAGATAAAAACTTCCAGCAGTTAACTATAGACTGCCCTTAATTACTCAGGATGATTTGAGTAACATCAGGAGCATCCTGATCACCACTGGAAGTGTCTAACCGACAATTATACTAGAAATCTACACTGTTCTAAAGAGGCACCGGAGATGTATGTTCCTGTCTGTAGCTCCGGAGATATGTTTGTGACCTCCCCATTCAGCTCCGGAGATGCTTGTGACTTCAGTCCATCTCCGAAGATGGTTCACCTCCTTATCCCAAAATCTCTCCATTCAAATTGGAAACATTGGAGACCAGTCGTGGCATTCTAATGTTGGCTCCGAAGATCATTAGGACTACCTCTGGAGATGCACAAAATTGTCTATCCGAACACCTGCACTTATTGATTCAAAAAGAGAAGATTTCTGCATATTTCCATCAATTCAATGCACATTAGTCCTTCGATCAAAAATCATGATTCTAAGTAATTCATCTCTTATTAATCATCATTAGAACTATCTTGTTAGCTTATTTTGGTGCAGTCATCAGGACAATGGAACTAAGAAGGGAGAAAAAGAGGGGTAAAAATGTGTATTTCATGGGTGCTACCTGGCACCTAAGGATAACACCAACAACATCATCAAATTTCAAAGTATTTGAACCAGAGACAGAGTTACTTATAGCCATTACCAAGCTATTCTAGCTTTCTAGCAAAGAACATAAAACCAAGAGAGCCCTCACCTCTTCATCAAATTTTACTTTTATAGAAGTTAATTGACTGGTAATCGTATTAAATTCATTTAAATGATCTGTCACAAATCCACCTTCAATCATTTTCAGATTAAATAAATGCTTCATGAGAAATACCTTATTTGAGGCTGAGGGTTTTTCATACAATTTAGCCAAACCTTTCATTAGTTCATTTGTTGTCTTTGCTTTTGCTATATTAAATGCCACAAATGGTGCCAAGCACAACAGAATGGTTCCCAATGCCTTTATGTCCAGAAATTCCTAATCCTCATCAGTCATTGTTGTCGATTTCTTGGCTATTCCTTCCAACGGCCTCCATAAATCCTTCTAATAGAGATAATCCTCTATCTACATCTTCCATAACTGATAGTTCTACCCATTGAATTTATCTACCTTCAATTTACCCTCGTCCGCCATTGCTCCCACTTAACCATGAGACTCCCACTCAATCATGAGACCTTCTTGCAGACGATAATTGAACACAACTCGCTCTAATACCCCTTGTTAGGAATTGCATGCAAAAGATATCAATTAAATGCAAATAAAGATTAAACAAAGGAAGGAAAAATACACAGAAATAATAACAGCGAGAGACAATTTTAACGTGGTTCACCCAAACTCGAGCTACATCCACCAACAGAGAGTCCAATATTATTATCCAGCAAATCAAACTGATTACAACCAGCAATCCTTGCAACTCAATACTGCTGCAAATGCTACAATACAATGTCAACAGAAACCCTTAGTCGTTTTTATCAAGACTTATGTTGGTTATAAAATAGGGTTTTTTATGTCAGCCAATAGAAAAATAACTCTCGACGCCTTTATAAAAGTGGGCGCTGCCCCTTGACCCCGCAAGGGGCACTGTCCCTTGACCCTGTCTTGGGGGTGCTGCCCCCAAACCCCCGTTAAATAATTTAGGGGGAAACCGCGCTGATAAAAGTGGAGAAAATTTGACCTCCGAGTCTGATTCGGCTCCATATAACAACACTTCTCTTGTTTAATACCTATTAAAGCACTACACACTCAATATATACATTAAATCTCATTTTGAAACTCAGAGTTAAAACACAACAAATTAGACCAATATACATCAATATGATCTTATACATGGAAATCAAGGGATATGCAACATCATATAATAGATTACTCAATTTACATAATCTCACTATGGATCACAATGATCAATCATATCCATCAACACCCTATCCCCACAAGGGGCACTGTCCCTTGACCCTGTCTTGGGGGCACTGCCCCCAAACCCCCGTTAAATAATTTAGGGGGAAACCGTGCTGATAAAAGTGGAGAAAATTTAACCTCTGAGTCTGATTAGGCTCCATATAACAACACTTCTCTTGTTTAATACCTATTAAAGCACTACACACTCAATATACACATTAAATCTCATTTTGAAACTCAGAGTTAAAACACAACAAATTAGACCAATATACGTGAATATGATCTTATACATGGAAATCAAGGGATATGCAACATCATATAATAGATTACTCAATTTACATAATCTCACTATGGATCACAATGATCAATCATATCCATCAACACCCTATCCCCGCAAGGGGCACTGTCCCTTGACCCTGTCTTGGGGGCGCTGCCCCCAAACCCCCGTTAAATAATTTAGGGGGAAACCGTGCTGATAAAAGTGGAGAAAATTTAACCTCCGAGTCTGATTAGGCTCCATATAACAACACTTCTCTTGTTTAATACCTATTAAAGCACTACACACTCAATATACACATTAAATCTCATTTTGAAACTCAGAGTTAAAACACAACAAATTAGACCAATATACGTTAATATGATCTTATACATGGAAATCAAGGGATATGCAACATCATATAATAGATTACTCAATTTACATAATCTCACTATGGATCACAATGATCAATCATATCCATCAACACCCTATCCCCGCAAGGGGCACTGTCCCTTGACCCTGTCTTGGGGGCGCTGCCCCCAAACCCCCGTTAAATAATTTAGGGGGAAACCGCGCTGATAAAAGTGGAGAAAATTTAACCTCCGAGTCTGATTAGGCTCCATATAACAACACTTCTCTTGTTTAATACCTATTAAAGCACTACACACTCAATATACACATTAAATCTCATTTTGAAACTCAGAGTTAAAACACAACAAATTAGACCAATATACATCAATATGATCTTATACATGGAAATCAAGGGATATGCAACATCATATAATAGATTACTCAATTTACATAATCTCACTATGGACCACAATGATCAATCATATCCATCAACACCCTATCCCCGCAAGGGGCACTGTCCCTTGACCCTGTCTTGGGGGCGCTGCCCCCAAACCCCCGTTAAATAATTTAGGGGGAAACCGCGCTGATAAAAGTGGAGAAAATTTAACCTCCGAGTCTGATTAGGCTCCATATAACAACACTTCTCTTGTTTAATACCTATTAAAGCACTACACACTCAATATACACATTAAATCTCATTTTGAAACTCAGAGTTAAAACACAACAAATTAGACCAATATACATCAATATGATCTTATACATGGAAATCAAGGGATATGCAACATCATATAATAGATTACTCAATTTACATAATCTCACTATGGATCACAATGATCAATCATATCCATCAACACCCTATGTATTCCTAATTACACCATAACCCAATACACTAGTCACAATTAATCTTATAATCAACATATAAATAATTTTCAATATAACTTATACAAGCACTCAAGATGGCATCACAATAGCCAAGCATGGCTCTCAACCATAATCATCAATGCATGGATATAATCATGATATATATGATCAATTACATATGATAAGGGTTAGCAACATACATGATCATAATCTAACTATATCATCAATCAATTGCATAGATACACATAGATCAATCTATCAAATAGGTCCTCAAAACATGCTAAAGCACAAACATCATAATCAATCAAGGTAAGACAAGAGTTGGAAAACGATTGGGCCTTACAACCTTAGTCAAATCTCTAGGCTAATTCATTAGGTGAATGAAATTAGACTATAGGTGTATGTGAACAAGCTCTAGGTTTAAGGTATAAGCTACTGTTGTAACAATGGTAGACTATTATCTTTGTGATGGGTGCTCTTTTGGATCCCTATATATCTAAATTTGTGCCCTAGATCCTTATGAAGTGTAAACAGGTCCTAACCATTTTTTACCATTAGAGACAAATTAAGATTTTTGGGACGTAAAACAATAATTGATTAGGTGGAAAAAGTGGATTTTGAATTTGAGAGACACTAATGCACAGTTTTATTTAGATTATTTAGAGGATAGCAGCATAATGTGTAGCCATCCAAGATGGCAAAAGGTTAATGATAGTCGGAGGAAAGTCTTCAAATATGAGAGATGGATATGAAGTCTAGGTTGGGAGATTATTCACACTCCAAACAATAAAAAATGGCCAAAGTTATACTCGTCAAATAAAAGTGCTAAAATAAATAGCAAACGAGAGAGAAAAGTATCGAGTATGCACTCCATACATTATCCTTACAATATGCAATGTGGTAGAGAAGCTACGAAACACAAATGTACTTGCAAAAACTTCCCCGAGAGCTCAGACGGCCTATCATTTGCATAATCTTCACAAACCATTTGAATCAAAATTCTACATGTCTTGCATGCCTCCATTGTTTTTTTTTCTATTGTGATCCCTAGTAGTTTGAAATATGAGTTGAAAGGCAATCTAACTATTTCAACAACTCCTTGTTTGCCTTGTAAGATTAAAAAAGAATTAGGTGTGGAAAAGGACGTGGGCATAGCTGAAAACAATCTCGATGTGTCTGATGTGGTTCATCAATAAAAAATTGTATGTGAAATCGCCAATGTGCACAAGTTGAGGCTAAATACATTCCAATGCGGAACAAAAGGAATCAAATGGTAAGCACGTTCTGAAATTTTGATTTAATTTATAATTTACAGAAGTTTGGTACAGGTAATATCCAAAAAAGTTTGCATCGAATGGGATTAATTTTGAGGAAAATGGAAATCCGAGGGAACTGGATATGGATATCTATGATAATATTCTTTATGGCAGATGGCACTCGTTCTACAGTCAATCATGCTATCATTCACTCTAAGAAACAAATAGAGAAACAGAATGTTAATGGTTTCGAATACCCACAAGTGTTTTTTGAGGTTACTAAACCACTTGATGTTTCTCCTGTGCAAAATATATGTTCTGTGATGGTTCTGCAGTATGATTTTGCATACACTTATAACAAGCCTCCTATTACAGCTGCATACATACCACCTAAGGAATGTGCGGTAAAATGGAGTAGAGCTGTCCTGGAATGGAAGGCAACCTGCAAGGGAAGGCAGTTTGATAGGATTGCTGCAGTGTGGTTGAGTGGTATTGAGATTCTCAGGACCTCCACTGCAGAGCCTACAAAGACTGGCATTGAATGGACTATAGAGAAGGACATCACCAAGTATTCTGCACTCTTGAAGACCAACCAGACCTTGGTTGTTGAGCTTGGCAATCTAGTTGACAAGACGTACACGGGGATTTACCATGTTAACATCACTATTCATTTCTACAAGAACCCACAACAGCAAGATGGTTTAATTCTCCCATATTCCAGCCCAGCGGATCTTATCTTGCCAATCTCAAATTCATCTCCTGACAACGGTGGGTATTGGTTTCAGATACAAAATTCATCAGATGCTTATTCGAGGGAGTTGCAGTTGCCCTTGAATGTGTATAAGGCCGTACTCGAAGTTTTTGTGTCTTTCCATGAGAATGATGAGTCATGGTACTTAAATCCTCCCAATGATTACATCGAGGCCAACAATCTGACCAATATGCCAGGAAATGGAGCTTTCAGAGAGGTGGTGGTGGTTATAGATGGTGTAGAAGTTGGTGCCGTATGGCCTTCCCCTGTGATATTCACTGGAGGATTGAACCCTTTGTTCTGGAGACCTGTTGTAGGTATTGGGGCGTTTGATCTTCCTACTTATGACCTGGAAATCACCCCTTTTGTGGGGAAGTTGCTCGATGGAAAGAATCACACATTTGGCCTGAGAGTGACTGATGCTCTTAATGTTTGGCTTGTAGATGCAAATATGCATCTTTGGGTGGATAATAAGAGTGTAATGACAAAGGGAGAACTAATAAAATATGATGTTCCATCATATCAGACCAAACTGAATTCCAATTTCAAAGGTTTAGATGGGTTCTTAAAACATATGCTGAAAGACAGATATCTTACACAGGTTGGGTGGAATCATCTCATGGAAATATCACCACACAATTCATTCAAAGGTTGAAGTACATCAACAAAATGAGTTTCGAGAACAATGGGGAAGTACAGATTGTGGATCAAATCATAGGGACTGATACTCACCTTATTGTGCAGACACCATCAAAAGTGGTACTTTCTACTCTAGTTTCAAATTTATTTCCCATGTATCTGTATTTTGCATCAGTAGAAAAAGAGAATGACACATCTATGCAGACTGCAAACCTTTCCATGGCAATCAAAAGGGAGATTTTCACTCTTACACCTTCTGGAAGCTCATTCAGTTCTCTCAACAATTGTCAAGATGCACAGGGCTATATATATGTTAAGAACAACTTAGTGACCAGTGGACTGGGAAGCACCCAACAGACATACAATTACAAGACTACTGAAGGCTGTTATTTTAGAAGCCTTAGTGTGAGCAACAATACTTTTTTTAAAGACAATGAAGACAACTTGTGTGGGAACATAAGCAAAGCATCTCAGAAAAGGTCCAAATTTGATAAGCCAGTTGAATGTTAGAGCTGAAGGTCTTATATGTAGTTCCCCTTATTTGGAAAGGTAGCCGTAGGACTGCCATGCAAATATTACTCAAGAATTAAGCATTAGATGACAATATTTTTTCATCTCTGGCTTATCTTTTGAAGTCTATTAATCATTGAACTTTTCAAACTTATCATCGCATATAAAGATTCAAGGTCTAGGCAAAGCAAGTAATATCATTTTATGCACCTTCTTAATCTTCTTCATTTGTAACATGTTAGAATTCTTGTCATGCTGTGCCTGCCTTGTCATTTTCTTCTGTGCACTTGCATGAGCAGATATGATGACATTATATGTTGGATCTGAATATGAAAGAGCTTGAGGTAAGAAGCTCCACTAATTGGGAAATCAAGAGCAGGACTAATTTTACTCCAAGAGTAATGTGCATTTTACACACTACTGCAACTAAATTACAGTATGTGCCTGTGAGATTTTCTCTCATGTGTGTCTACTTCTAATGCTAGTAGAATTACAAAATGAAGTATATCGGTGTAAAAAAAATCATCTATCCTGCTTTCAAAATATTACATGCTCTACAGAAAACATGAGAAGCCCCTCCACTGTCATTTAAGTGTGAAATTAAGTTTGTAGAGAACGCAATTGTTTTCCTCCAGTTCATCTTCGGTATTTGTAATGACATGCTATGAAGAGAACATCCTTTTTCCTTGATAGACAGTGATTGTCTGCCGTCAAAATATTGTCTTAATTATATATGTGACGGATCTAAAGGGTTAAGAACTCTGTTGATTTCCATTCTTCAAACTGTTTATTGTAATAATCGGTACTGAAATGTTGCTAGATATCTACAGATGTAAAATGCTAAAAAAAAAAATCTAATATTCTCAGATTTATAATTGGACAGGAAAGCAATTGCAATTCTCCACATTGTAAATTCTTGGGGGTTTCCTTTCTATCTTGTTACTAGATAGTAAAACACTCCTTGCAGTAATTACATACTTAACTCTAATATTCCCCTTGAAATCTTTTTGTTATTTTAATTTAGGATACAACCATGTTTGAAACTTGGAATAGGACAGCTACTATCCATCAAAAACATCCAGCTAATAACAAAAGATGTCATCAGATAATTTATGTTTGTTAGGCATTGTTGGAAGCAAAATGCTTATGTGAAACACCATTTGAAAGAAACCTATGCACTTGTCTGTGAAGATTTCGTGAGGCAATTCAACTTAAGAAAACAGAAGGCACAAGTAATCCTTACTCCAACACACTCCTACCTTTCATAAATGTTCCAACTAGGATAGTGGCATACAATAGGAGGAGGATTTCCTTGCAATTTTAACTCAGATTGGAATAATCCTCTCTACAAAGAAATCCATTGTATACATGACCTGAAATCATACTGTTCTGATTAACTGATGCTCTACAAACTACTGCCTACATCCAAAAGCACAATTCTCCCTCCCCACAGTCCGCTCTGTTACACATCCTTGAGCAGCTGATCAGATCCCAATCTCATCGCCCCTTAGGGGACCATGAGGTCCATGACCTCCTCAATGGGCCCCAATTTCAACAAGGTAGTCTCAAATGACAATAACCCAATGAGAAAGGAAAATCTCATAAATTTTCTCCATCAGCATGCCCAAGAAGCTGTTACCAGGTCAAACTTCCCAACTGAAAAAGAAAATGGATGCTATCTTAGAAAGCAACCCCTCCGCTCCCCTAACCAAAGTCTCTTTCACAATAGACAAAATGGAAAACTGGCTTTGGCTTCTCAAAGAAAAGGTCCTCGTATGAAGATTTATGGGAATCTATCCAAGATCCAAAACTCTAAGGATCTACTTTATGGCAGACTTCTCATCACAAGAAGAAAGAGATCAGGCCTTTCAAGGAGGCCTATGGTTCCTAAACAAACCCAGCCTCTTCATGAAGCATGGACCCCAACATTCAATCCAATGAAAGATTTGCCCACCACAGTCCTGACCCGGGTCTGCCTGCCTCTTCTCCCCAGCGAGTACTGGCAAGAGCCCCTGCTTTAAACAGTAGATCAGTAGCAGGTGAATACATATCAGCATCAGACTTCACCCACAGCAATGGACTTTTATCTCCCAACTCAACCCACTTGCAGCCGTGGCAGATCTAGATAATACCATGGACAGTATTCAATGTACACATGAACCACAACAGCCTATCAAGGATCAAATGCAACAAACTACAAATGGTCAACCACTTTCCACATGGCCCTTCCTCTAGCATTTTTGGCTACTGGGAATCCTTCAAAATTTTCATGAGAAAAATAGAAATAGAAAAAGATCCTCTACTCTCAGATCTGATCCAACCAAATTTCCAAATGTTGTTTCCAACAATCTCAACAACAACAAGAAAAAATGAAAATCCTCCTTGGAAACAATAGATGCCAAGGAAGAGACACCATCAATGGAATTAGAGGATCCCAACTCCAGACAAAAGGAAGCAATAAAATCCCAGGGGTAGAACACCCTTACAAATACCCAAGTTATTTAATCTGTCTACATCAGAGAGAGAAATGGCTGCTGCAAACAAAGACCATTTTCTCAAAGAAACAGTGAAAACATAGAAAATAGATTTAATCCTACTACAAGAAGTTTTTAATCAGGATTCAAACAGATCCAACTTCTATGATATAGGGGGAAGCAAGCAAACCATTACATACGATGTCTCCCACACCATGATTCAGTGGGATCCTACCAGGTATGCAGTACTAATAAAACAAGCCTCCCATTGGGCCCTAATCATCATTTTTTCTCCACAATCTACAGATTAACGTTAGTATCATCAATGTGTACATCCCATCAAAAGGAAACTACAGGATTACTCTCATGCATAAACTGCAGATTTTGCTCAACACTAAACCAAGAATCATCGCTCTAGCAGGACACTTTAACACAATCAAATTGCCAGAAGACAAAAAAGGAGTCACAAGTTTCAATCACAGGACAGTCAATGATTTAATAAATCTGGATTAGGCCTTAACCCTGATAGACATGGAACATGCACAGGGAAGACATTACAATGGCATGATAGTAGTAATAGTAGCAAAGGAAGACATTACATAGCAGAAAATATTGATCATACAATGATCTCGGAGCAATGGATCTCAACAAATAGGCAAATCTTAGCTAGAGTATGTGATCCCAACTCTCAGTTACATATCTCACAGGAAGCACATCAAAGACACACACCATCCTTCAAATTTAAGCAAGTGTGGATCACTTAACCAGGTTTTGAGAAAATTATAGCCTAGTGGTGGGCAGAAGTGGGCACAATCCAAGGAAGCAAGATGTACTGGTTTATGTTAAGTTGCCGGTCTAGGTATGAGGATGGGTATGGGTTCGGGGTTCGAGTACGGGTACTTTCGTGTGTGTGTGTATTATAATTTTCAATTTATATATATTAAAAATTCTAAAAAGTAAAACAGTAATACTAATAAATTCATAATTGCCAATAAACAAAATATTTAAATACCTCATAACTTGCAATAAAGAATATACTCATGAATTGAAATTCATAATTCAGTGATTTGTCAAATGTCAATGCAAAATGAAAATTACAATCAATATTCAATAATCTTCATATGGTTCTTTTGCAATAAAGAATATACTCATGAATTGAAATTCATAATTCAGTGATTCGTCAAATGTCAATGCAAAATGAAAATTACAATCAATATTCAATAATATTCATATGGCTCTTCAATGTATTCATCGAGAACATGATAGTCTTCGATGTTTTCATCAAGAGCATGATAGTTAACATTTGGTTCGAGTTCATTTGAACCACAATCGACTGCAATGCCACTCCCACTACCCACATCATATGTAGAAGCTGTCTCATCGATAGACTTTGGCAAGTTGTGCAACAGTAGCATTTAAGTTAGCACACTCAAGAGTGAGATCCCAATTCCTTGTCAACCCCTCACTGTAATCAAGTTTCTTATATGACAAGAGATGCAAGTTGGAGTGCACAAAGACCAAATCGTCAGCTTTTTTGCACCCAATCGGTTGCATTTAACTGAGTGGATAAAGGAGTATGTACTCCAATTCTGCTGAGCTAAAGAAGAACCCGCAACCTGTTGAATTTACATACAACATTTACAATTATAAAACATAAATTATAATATATAGCAGCAAAAGAAAAATGCATAAATTACAATTTAAAAATAAAAAGATGCATACCTGAGATGTAACTTTTATTGCAAGAGGCTACAAGTAAATAGAGCCTTGGTCATGTAGGTACCACCATTCATGAGCTTCTTTTTGTTGAGTTTTTAGCTCAATTTGAAACTTTTGCATAGGTTCAATGTGAACATGCAAGTAGTTTGAGTTATTTCTTACCGTTCTTGTGAGGGTTCTTCTCTAGATGCAAGTTCCAACCAAAGGATTTTTCATGATTATTTTCCCACAATGATCACAATACCTAGTAGGTTTTGATTCTGCCTTCTTTGTATTAGCAATTGCTTCACTTGTCCTTAAGGATCATGAACTATGAGCATGTGCACTTGCTTTTTCTACCTCCATACATTTTCCTCCGTGACAATTTGGATTAAATTGTTTCCACAACAATTCCTTAAATTTATCCCAAGATTTAATAGGAGTATATTTTCCAATAGCTATAGAAATCAAGAGACTTGTGAACCAATTCAAAGAATTACTTGCTATTCATAACTTAGCATAGAAAAACTTTTCCTAAGTTGCCGGTTCTGGTACGGGAATGGGTTCGGGAGCGGGGTTCTGGTACGCCGGTACGGCGAAAAAAAATTTCTATGGGTACGGATGGGTACGGCTGTACTATATATATATATTTTATATATATATTTATTTATTTATATAGTATAACTGTATATACCAAAAAAATTAAAAAATATACAGAATTGAACATACATAATACATTTGAATCTTGATTGATAATTTAGATGACCAATGAACAATGAAACATTGAAAATCATTACAAATACTCAGTAGTCAGTACTGTATTACAAAATTTGAAATTTCAAAATAGTAAAATACTATAAGTATAAGTCTATAATCAAGATTCAAAAGTCAATCTTTCTCTCTTCAATCTTCATCAAAAGGATCTAGATCTAAGTCATCATCATTGGTTGGTTGCAAATCGTTTGAAACACCAACATATGGAGTGCCACTCGCACTATGTACATCATGTAGAAAATTCTCATCATCTACAGTGATTGTAGCAAGCTCTGTAATAGATGCATCCAAGTTGGCACACTCAGGGGCTATATCCCAATTCTTCGCTGCCCTGTCCTTGTACTCAACTTGCTTATGTGATAGAAGACGCAAGTTGGAGTGGACATAGACCAAGTCTTCTGTTTTTTTAGCAGCCAATCGATTACGCTTCACTGAGTGGAGATAGGAGTATGTACTCCAATTCCGTTCAGCCGAAGAAGAACTTGCAACCTATTCAAATTTCAAATTAGAGCTCTAGTCAATACAACTTTAAAATGCAAAAAATGGTAAGTACTAAGAATGTTAAAATAAAACATGCTTACTTGTGATAGAACTTTGATTGCAAGAGGCTGGAGCAAAACATAATCTTGCCCATGGAGGTACCACCATGTATGTGCATCTTCCTTGTACATGTCTGCAATAGCACACATACTATGCTCTCGTCCTTGTATGAACTTGCCAAACTTTTTCCTAACACCATTCACCATTTCTGGATCGGAGTAGATTCTTCGAAATGCTTTCATGCAGCCGGAAGCAACTTCTCCATCTCTATATGGTGCGGTTCTCCCCGGCAAAGCAAGTATCTCAGTACTATAATATTTGGGAGACAAGGCATATGCAAGGAGGTGCAAGGGTGTGTTCATCTTGTCCCAACAGTCATCAATGATTTTTTTGACACTTAGGAAAAATGTTTCATTGGGGTCATTGTCCTTTTGTGTTATTATGCTCTTTATTTTTTCTACCATGGAGTCAATGCCATCATAGATTTCCCCCAAACATGGCTGATCTGTATCAGCAAACCTAAGCATACTCATGATAGGCTCCGTGAAACTCAAAACATATTGCACACGTTCCCAGAACTCATCAGCTAGGATCAATGACTTCACCTTTTGAGCCCTTTCTGAATTAGCTGTCTTCCATATACTCCATTGGTGGCTAGTGACCATGGAGCCTAATGCCTCTTTCACCTTCACAAGTCGTCTCAAAACGATTGTGTGTGATGCAAATCGGGTCTCAGCAACCTAATGTTATGTAAAAAAACAAGTTAATAACACATTAAAAATTAAAATCTAAATCAATGAATCATGCAACTCAAGTAAATAAAAATATGGCATAAATTAAAATTAAAATAAACTAAATTTACCTTCAACAACTCCAAATGCGAGAAAGACCTGAAGATGCCTTGTGGCATATGATGGTTTGTCACAAACATTTGAATCTCCTCACCCTCATTGTATGTATTTTTCACCCAATCTATTTGAGTGCCAATTGCTTGCATCACCAAGTTAAGGGAGTGTACGGTACATGGTGTCCAAAATATGTGTGAGTATCTTTCTTCAACCAAAGCACCTGCTGCCCTACAATTTTTTACATTGTCTGTAATGACTTGGACAACATTATCAACACCCACCATCTCTATGGACTCAATGAGGATTTTAGAAATAAATTGTGCATCCTTGATTTCCCCTTCACAATCAACCGACTTCAAAAACATTGCCCCTTTGGGGGACACAGCAATAACATTTATTAAAGGTCGGTTTTTGCAATCTTTCCATCCATCAGAAACAATGGACACTCCTATTTCAATCCATAAATCTCTAATTGGTTTTAGTGATTTCTCTACATAACTTTTTTCTTTTGCCAATAAAGTGGTTCGCACCTTTTCATAACCAGGACCTGTATAATCAGAAGGTGCATTACTAATTACTACCACCATTTCCCGCCAATATGGTGATCTCACCAAGTTGAAAGGAAGACCATTGGCATAAATGCAACGTGCAATTTTTTCATCTGCAATATCTCTCGTTTCATTTTGAAATGCCTTTGCCAATGGACCTCTTTTGCAGGAAGAAGAGGGTTCATCATCTTGGTTTACATCCAAGTCCAAGAAAGGATATTGTGGCCTGGAACAAGGAGCTTCTGTAGGTGGATTCATTGATGTTTTCTTTGTTAAAGGATGAGCTCTTGATTTTGCTCTTGCACTCTTTTCATCAGCTTCTTCTTGTTCTTTAATGTATGCCATAATTTGTGCTTTTGGCAACCCCCTCTTGTTTGGCCCTTCACATATTTTTATTCCTTTTCCACTTATGGCACATAAGTGAGCTTTCAATCGAGTATATGAGCTCTTAAATGTGACTTTGCACTCATTACAAACCCAAACAAAAGCCCCACCTCCTGCTAGTTGTTCAATCATGTTGACATGTCTCCAAAGAGGAGATCCTTGATCATATTTTAATTGTTTACTCTTCTCAAGACCCACCGAACTTGAACTAGTAGGCGTAGCCATTTCACTTTCAAATAGATTGTTGCTTAAAAAATTACAAAATTTATATTAAAATAATAAAAATTGAAATATAATAAAAATATTCTAACCCTACACACTAATAAAACACCTAAACATTCAAGAGAAACAATAAAATAGGTTTAAAAAATGTTCAAACTTGTTTTTTTTTTTCAAAAAAAAAGTTGAAATTTTTGAAAAAATATTTGAAAAAATTTAAAAATCCATTAAAAACTTGAACAAATTCAACAAAAACTAGAAAAAACAGGTTAAACTACTTACCTTAAATCAATAGATGACCTTTGGGCAAGCTACAATCCTTCCTTGGTGCTTTGCAATCGATTACGGATTCCCTCCACAATGCAAAAATGAATAAACTGTGAAAAACTCTTGTGAAATGGAGGAGGAGTTGCAAAAATAAGAAGTGAATAGGGGCGTTTTAGTTATATTGACCTTTTTAGGGTTTTTGTTTTTGTTTTTTTTCATTAAAAAATGAGTTTTAAAGTCGTTTTTTTTTAGTTTTAACGCCAAAAAATTGGCTTTTCGCGGGTGGGAGCGGGTGGGAGCGGCCGGGTGCGAGCAGGGAGCGGCCCACCCGCCCCGGGTTCTCTGTGGGTTCGCCTACCCACAGAGAACCCGGGGCGGGCGGGCCGCTCCCTGCCCGCACCCGTCGCCGCTCCCGCGCCCGCTCCCGTTCGGTCCGGTACCCGGACCCTGCAGGCAAGAACCCGATAACATCCTCCAATTTAAGAGAATGCAATTTGAAATATACCTCCAATCGCCATAACCAAAACTCTAGCCTTTCCACATCTTCTTCAAACAATGAAATCTCAATTTAAGCTTCCTTGAGGCATGCTTTGAAGCATGGATGGAAGACTTGCCGAGTAGTCGGCGAGTCATGAAAAACTCACCGTTTTTCTGTATGGCGAGTGTTTGCAATGTTTACTCGCCAGAAAACTCACCGAGTTGCTGGCACAAACTTTCGAGCGTAGAAAAGCGAAATGCCTAAACATTTAAAGGCATTTTCAACGCTTTTTTTGATCATTTTATGATTTGTTCTGCTCTCCAAAACCCTCAATGCCCCTCCCACTTTGCACACAACAGTCCAACATCGACGTTTGAAGATTCGAAAGGATTTTTTTGCACATTCAGAAGGGAAATTTGAAGCACAAGTCAGTAAATTCTTCTTTTGTTTTTTATTTTTTTAAGCATTTTACTTCATTTTGGCTGCAAAATCCAGCATCTAGGTTAAAAACAATCCATCATTTGCTAAACCTAAGTTGCATTTTTGCATTTTAACTCCAAAAAATTGGATTCATCACCATTTTATGATCGTTTTTTCTAATTTTTGAAATAAATTCACTGTTTTTTGCATACACAAGTTAGTTTTTTTCATTTTAACATTTTTTTTGAAGAAAATGTTTAGAATCTTTATATTAGATTGAATTTTTACTGATTTAAACTAATCTATATTGATTTAAACTAAATCTATGCTGATTTTTAGTGATTTATGTATAATTTAGGTTTTTTTTTGTATTAAAAAATTAATATTGTTTGCTTTCACTTTGTATGTGTAGGTTGAATACTTTATATAATGGCAAATAGAGAAGCTTCTGCATTAGGTTCAACCTTAGGCTCCGCCTCGTCGATGCTTGTGCCGCCACCACCACTGTTTGTAGGCACTCATCCTGTAGGAGCTAGAGACCTTGCTTGGAAATATGCCTATCAAGGACCACAACCTGGGTCAGTAAATCGCCTCAAATACCATCTTGCAGGCATTAGTCATCGTGATGCCAAGGCTTGTCCTGGGACTACTAAAGAGATAAAAAGAGAGATGAATGCCCTACTTTCAGCCGTAGAAGAGAAAAATTGCATAAGGAGAGGGCAAAGGCAGTGATGGAAGCAGCTATAACTGCTAGTCAAGGTGCTAAAGTCCACCAAAATTAGATGAAGATAAATGTCAGGGCATAGTGGGCTCTCTTCGTGGGCCACGCATTCGAAACAAATCCACCTCCATTTCATTTACTTTGAGTAGAGCACCAACTGTAGCGCCTACACCTACACGTACACCACATAGTTTTTTTGTGCCCAGAAACACACCTGGAGCACAGCGATCATTGGAAGCTATTGGGTGTAACAGGGGGGCGCAACAATATGTAGATATGGCATGCGCTGATTTTTGGTATTTCAACAACATTCCTTTCAATGTGGCGAGTAGTCCTTATTGGAAAAATTTGGTGGCTGCATTGACAGTTGCGGAAAAAGGCTACAAGGTGCCTTCACGCAAAGACTTGAGTGGGAGGTTTGTTAATTTAAATTTTATGCTAATTTATACTTATAGTAATTTACTAATTTATGTTGAATTTTAGGCTAAATTTATGTTCTTTAATTTATAGTAATTTATGTTGAATTTAGGTTATTTTTTGTTTAAAAATTAAAATTGTGTACTTAATAGTTAATTTCACTTTGTACTTGTAGGTTGCTCATGAATGCAACTGAAAGGGCAAGTGTAGTGGTGGAAGAACAAAAAAAGGAATCGAAAAAATATGGCTCGCTATTCTTTTTGATGGGTGGATGGATGGGAAAAACCCCACCATTATTAATTTTTTGATAGCTTCAAAAGGTGAGGTTATTTTTTTGAAATCGGTGGATGCCTCCAACAAAGTAAAAAATGCATCAACATTGTCTCTAGTGTTGGAGGAAGTTGTCATGGAGGTGTGCATAGAAAATGTGGAGCAAATCATTACTGATAATGCAGCAGCATATGTGGTTGCTAAGAGATTGTTGCAATACAAACATAGAACACTTCTTTGGTCACCTTGTGTAGCACATTGCCTTGACCTTCTTTTGGAAGACGTAGGCAAACTTGATTGGGTGACACCGGTTGTAGACATCACAAAATTTATCTACAATCACCCTTGGGTTCTTAATTTGATGAGATCACACCCAAGGGAAAGAGTTGGTGCGATCGGGTGTCACAAGGTTTGCAACGGTTTTCCTAACGTTACAAAGCATTATTGGTTTGTCGAATGCTTTGAAACAAATGTTTGTGAGTCCACCATGGCTACAATCATCATATGCAAAGAAACCTGAAGGAGAGAGGATCGCAACCATAGTGTTTGATAAGCTCTTTGAACAGAGAGCTACAGAAATAGAGAAGGTAACCTCAAAACTTTGATTTTAAATTCAAATTGAATATTTATTTCTTAATTTAAGTCTTTCATTATAAATTTGTAACTTTAATCTTTTGTATTTGTAAATTGTAGGTGTCGGAGCCCTTGGTCAAAGTTCTCCATTTGGTAGATGGGGATCAAAACCCAATGGGGTATATTTATGAGGCCATGGCTAGGGCCAAAGAGTCCATCAGAAATTATTACAAGGGGGACAGCCTCAATAAATATAGCAGATTATTCATAGGAGGTGGAACAATCAACTCCACCAACCCATCCATGCAACGGGCTACTTCTTGAACCCCCGTTTTTTCTATTCAGATACCTTCTCAAATCCTAATGGAGAGGTCATGGAGGGCCTCACGACATGCATTCAGAGGATGACATCCGAGGTTGAGGTGAGAGACCTCATTGTCCAAGAATTGGAAAGTTACAGGGAAGGAAGGGCTAGGCTCTTTTCTTTGGAGCTAGCTATCCAGGGAAGAACCACTCAAACACCAAGTATGAAATTTGGAGTCTTTCATATGCATCTTACAAGTTACAAACTTCAAATTTACAACTATCGATAATTTGATAAAATATGTTTTGACTTTGTTTTCTAACTCTTCAATATTTTATTTTGTAGAAGCTTGGTGGAAAAACTGGGGTGCAAATACCTCAAATCTGCAAAGATTAGCCCTCCACATTTTGTGTCAACATTGTAGTGCATCCAACTGTGAGCGCAGTTGGAGCTTGTTTGAGGCCATTCACACAAAGAAGAGGAACAAATTAGCTCAAAAATGCCTCAATGACCTTGTCTTTGTGCAATACAACCATCAGTTGTGCACAAGAAGGGTAGAGGGCATCAGATGATCCCATTAATTTGGATGAAATAGATCCTTACAGTGATTGGACAGGGCGGGATGAGCAGCCTCCATTGTTTTTGATAAAGTAAGCACCAAAAAAGGGTGCCAATCCCATAATACAACAGCCACAGAGGCAAAAACAGAGCAAACAAGGGCAGAGCCCTTAACAAACAAGAGCCCCCGAGGTTTGGCAGAACAGGCCTAAACAGGCCACACCCAAAACAAAAACCAAACAGGAACAGCTGACAGACAGCTATCGAACAACAGACAAGGATTAGACAACCCCAGAACCTGAGGGGGCAAATCTGACTCCCTTAACCTTAGGCCGCGAAGCATCGACAAATTTGGAGAGTCCCTTCTTTCTCTAAACAATAGACCAAGAAGACTCGGAATCGAAGTCCACTGAGCAAGGCAAGAGGAGCGGGTCCTCAACATCCACCACGGGCAAAGAGCCACCATGCAGAGCCGGTAGCGCAGAAGAGGAGTCAGGAGCAATCGCAAGACCAATAGAGGCGATGGACGAGGGACGAACAAGATCTGCCTGAACAGCGACAGCAGTTCGAGGCAACAATGGTTCCATTGAAGGGAAAACCGGAAGAGGATCCTCGGGAGACTCAGTCTCCTGGAATGATTTAGCCGAGGAAGGAACAACCTCCTTGGAGGAATCATTAGAAGAGGGAGCGCCCACCGTGAGATGTTCAGTGAGAGCGTCCTTCCACCAGGTTGCTGTGCCCTTGCGCCGAGCAAGGGGGCAACCAGAGGCCATATGACCAACAGAGAAACATCTCCTGCAACGAAAAGGGAGGCCCTCATAGTCTAGGAGCTGTGTCCATGGTTTGTCCTCCACCATCAAGACCACATCTCCATGGAGAGGTTTGGAGATGCCCATATCAACTAAAATGCGAGCCACCATGGTATGCCCAAGATTTTGAGTCGTAGAGTCCACCTTCAAAAAACTTCCAATGGTGTTAACCAATAGCTTCATAACATGAATCCTCCCAAAACTGTAGAGGGAGATTCGGCAGTCGGACCCAAACTGGTCTGGTATTTAGCGGCTCCGTAAGAGGATTGAAAGAGTGAGTCCAAGGCCTGATGGACAACGAATGATCACCCCACAACCACCCTCTATCCAGCACGCGGTCCCGCTCCACGAAGGAAGCGAAGGTTGAGATGAAGAAACCCCTTGCACAGGGGAAGAGTTTGATCTGCCCAGAGACAATCGGCTTCCAGGAGACCGAAACCCAACCATGGAGATCGGGGAGGGAGGGCCACAAACCATTAAACCTGCAGACCACACCATGATGCAAATAGAAACTCTCATTTTCTGCAATCTCAAGTCCACAGACCACCACAGGGGAAGCACGGGCACAGGGCAAAGGCCTAACCTTAGCCTGAGCAGGAAGAGACTGAGCACGAGCTGCATCAGAGAAAGACTTCTTATGGTAGCCTGAGTTATTGTTTACTGAAGATGAGATTCTTGATTTTGAGAGGCAGACATTGGAGGAGGTGGGTGCTGGAGGAGATCCAGGATTGGATGACATTGATGAGGCTAAGGAGGAGTCATTGCCATCTACTACTAGGATGGAGGTCGAGCCACTATCTTCCATGCCAAGCGAGGAGCCACATCGAAGTCCAAGGACTAGAAGCTCTCCTTCTCCCCTAGTTTGCAGTAGATTAGGGAAGAGGAAGATGTAAAATGTCGTATTTACTTTTAATTTTACTATTTTCATTTTGTCAACTATCTATTGTATCAGCCTATCAAGTTATCAGCCATCAAGATTCCGCATGAGGATGCAATTTTGTACTCAATTTGCATTCAAATCAATCAAATTTAATAGAAAACACTTTTGTACTCATTTATGGACTCATTGGATACATCTTGTCATTGAATTTTGTAAAAAACATGTGTTTCTAATAAAATTTAAACAATTTTTTAAGTTGCCGAGTTTTTGCCGAGTCGAGTTTTTTGGGCCTGGCGAGTTTTTGCTGAGTCTAAGTTTTCCAACTATGCTTTGAAGACTTGGTTCATCTTTGACACCTTTAGGATGATCCCTTGCTCTGTACTGAGCTTAGTCTCTCCATGAGTGTCTCCATTTGGCAAATTGTAGTCTCCACTACTTGAGATAATCTGGTCATCATAGTCTCTAGCTTGAGAAGCTTTATTTCTTGATCAAATCTTGATTCACCTCTATCCATGCTTATGGTTCTCTATGGGAAATAACTCTCAATAAGGAAATGAACTTCTCCACTTGCTATGTGTTGTGTACATACAACTTCAACCACAAGAAAAGTACTTGGTCTAATACCACTTGATCTATAAACTACCAAGGATAATCGTTAGGTTAGTCACCAAATTATAGAATTTGATAGACTCAGAATTTAAGAGCAACTAATTGACGAAAAATTTGCATAAGATTAAAAAGAACAAATGGAAAATAGAAAGAGATAAAGCACAATGAAAATGGAGACACAAAGGAATTAACATGGAGAAACCTCTTGTGGGTAAAACGTCCAACAAAATGTGGGTCACACTCAAATACTTAAGTACTCCAAACGACAACTTATAATTGATCTTTGGTTTGTAGACTTGCTTAAGAACACTCAACAACACTAAAATGCTCTCCCAAGACCAATTACAACTCTTCATTACACTTTCCTATCCCTTTACTACAATAATCATGAATATTAGTTTTAAAAAATCAATAAAAACTCCCAATCCTTGAGATACAAGACTTAATTCACTCCAATCATGATCAATTCAAGCTTACAATGCATGTAAATAGAGTTTCAAAGCCTTAGAAAACCCTTGGAAGTCAAAAGGATTGAAGAAATGAAGAGAAAATAAAAACAAGAACATCTTAGGATGTTTTTATGAGCTCAAGTGAAACTGCTAGTGTTAGTAGAGAAGCGATTTTGAGAGACAACCTCGACAATTTCAAAATTGCTATTGACACTTTCAAAACTACTTTGATAATTTCAAAACCACTCTTAAGGTTGAAAACCACCCCAACAATTTTAAAATTGCCATCGACACTTGTGAAACCACCCCTATTGGCAATTTTTGCTTTTCAACCTTCCAGAAGCCAAAACTTTTGTGCATAGACTCAAAACAAGGTGGTGTTTTTTTTGTGAAATTGCACAACTTTTTGAGAGGAACACATTGAGATTTTGATGCCATTTAGAACCTATTACAAAAAGTACTCTCTTGCCATTATGTACAAACCAAATCCTTTTTTAAACATCTGCATTTAGTGACAATTAGGGCATTACTACATGCTTGTTTGTTGTCTTCGATCATTGTACTAAACTATTGAATTGACAACAAGGTTTTGACCAAAGGAGAACATTCATTGCCTAGCAAACTCCTCAATGATGTCCATCAACACCAACCCTTTAATACACAAATTCCAAACCTCAAGGTGAACAGACCTCTCATATCAATTTTAGCATAGCTTAGATGTTCGTGCATGAAGATCAATTCCATAGGCACATAAATGAATTTGAACATCAGACAATAATTTTCTGACGTAAGGTGGTTGTCTAACAAATCTTAATTTTCTGATATAATAACACATCAATTAACATCTGTCACTTACAATTAGCATTAGATCTAAAACTAAGTATGATTAATTTATTTATTTAGCATTAGATCTAAAACTAAGTATGATTAATTTATTTATTTAAATGTTATGCATTTATTCCAATAGCTTAATCAATCCCAACTCTTCATCTTAAATTAAATGGTTTATCCATTATGATTTTACTGATTTATCCAAGATTTTATTTCTGTATTGCACATATTTTACATTTGATTAGTTGCAACTCCATTTTAATTTTTTCGCCAAATATAAATACTTCAATCCCACTGCCATGTAAAATCCAATAGTATTTGCTGAAACTTCAAATATAAATAATTCATTAACCTTCGTTATGGCTTACCTTTTTTCTACAATATGTTCAGGTAACATTTTATGTATGTCCAAAGTGGTCTTGAACCATTTTATCCTTCCCATGCATCAAAAGCAAGTTTGAAACAAATGAAGTAAAGAAAGATAAATTAATCAAAAAAAAAATTCAGGAACGTGTCCATCCATGCTCAGAATAGATGCGAGTAGCAACTTTATTCACAATGTAGCTGTCTGGACACAGAAGTTTCCACAGCCTAAACCACATCTAAGCTATATGTTAGGCCCAGATGAAATGGAAAAATTATATTGATATTCAAAAGAAGATTACAATGTCGTTTATATAGGCAGAATAACAATTTAACTGCCCATAACTATCTAAACTGGAAAATAACTGGAAAATGGATTACAAAAGTTAACCCTGAGGATTAACAGGTTAACATCCCCCCCTTAATCTAAAGGGGTTAAACCAATCATGAACAACCCCCCCTTAATCTGAAGGGGTTATCAGAAAACCAAGCCGTATATTGACCTGCAGCAGTATACTGAACTGTTAAAACTTCTCTCAGCCAGGCACTTTGGTGAGATTATCTGCTGGCTGATCTGAAGCATCTCGAGAAAAGCCTGCTACTATGACAGGTCTTAGATTGAGACTGAACCTGTTTCTCTGACAGGTCTCAAGCTTGTTTGAACTAACACTGTTACCTTGACAGGGTTCAAACTGGAATAATAAGCCTATTGCTTTGGCAGGTCTCAAATTTTTGTTGGAATTGAGCCTGTTACTTTGACAAGTCTCAAATTAGGACTTGTTTTGTCCATACTGCAAATAATGAGCCTGTTGCTTTGATAGGTCTCAAATTGGGACTTGTTTTGTCCATACTGCCAACACTATCAACAATCTCTAAATTGAATTCTCCACTCGAATTTTGGCATACACATTCTCCACTCAAATTTGGCATACACACAAGTTTCCCCCCCTTAACAGATGAGAGAGGGAAATGCCAAGAAATTGGTCTCCTTGATGGAGTACATTATAACCAATAAATGTCAGCTTCATTGTCATAAAAATCATCAAAGGCATGGTGAACATAATGGGAATCCATAACACTCTGAAGATGAGCATAATCAATTTTGTCATCACCAATAACATTGGCATCACCAAAAACATTGTCACCACCAATAGGAGCTTCAACAACATTTAACATAGTTGTATTTGGAGTATCTGTTTCAATCTCTGTCAAAAGTGGCACAACTGCAGTATTTAAAGAAGTACCTGATGTCTCCCCTGGAATTGGGTCAAACAAAGGATTTGAAACACATAATACAGGTTTGTGCACTTTCTTTTGAGAACAATGAGAAGAATCATGAGTATGTTGACTACATAAAGAACAGGGGTGTAGATCAAAACAAAAAATTGATGTATGACCATGACGACCACAATAGGAACACACTTTTTCAGATACAAATTTGATAACCAAGACCACATTTACCCCTATTGATTTTTTGACATTCCCAAACTCTCACAATGGGTTTGGATGGAGTAACAAAATTAGACTCAAGGGGTTTCTGCTTTTGTGACTCAAGAGGAGACACCACACCTTTCTTCAAGGACCTTTTAGGTTTACTTGCTTCTTATTTTGAGGTACTAGAAGAAGGTGCATACTTTACATCTTTCTTCTGTGCTTTAGCAATGGGTGTATTATTTTGTAACCTATTTATTTCTTATCGAAGCAAGATATATTGAGCACAAAACTGCATAAAGGTAGGCTGAAATTGCCTCCAACACTCAGATATTTGAGTAACTTCTAAGTTTGCAACCTTAATCCGTAAAGATAAAATGCCATCTTCATATAAAATAGATCCCATGATGCTAAATGTGCAGAAACAACACAAACTTAGCTCTAATTACACCCTTATATCTCTATGAAACAATAATACATAGTTACAACCTTATCACTCCAAAAAAATTACACCCTTAAAACCTTAAACACTCCAAGAAAATCATTTCTAAAATCCTTGATGTCACACTTCATTGAATATCATACTTCAAAAACCCTCTGCAATATTGATAATCTGACTCAAAGAAATGCAAAGTAAATCAAAGCTTTAACATTTCCAAACAATGTTTTAACTTCCTTTAATTACTTCACCATATCAAACTGCCAATTTCCAAACCCTAACTTCTCCTTGCATTGTGTGAATTAACAGCCTAAAATGCCATACCTCAAAAATTACAGCAGGGAAGAAAGTGCACTGGTTAAAGCTTCTCCCATTCACCTTTATTGCATTCTCGTTCACTTTGACTGCACAAATCTGACATGAAGATTGTGAATAGAATGAGCCACACTTCTCCTTATTGGCGCTTGAAAATTGAAGCTTGCACTTAAGGCTCTCTGGAACGTTCTCCAAGATCTCTGGAATGAATCTTGTTTTGTCTTCCTTGTACCGAAGATTTGGCAGTCGCTGGAATGATATGGTATGATATCTAGGCGCAACATTAAAAAAAGATGCAGAGAATTATCTACACCTTCTACACTTTGCATCGCCTTTTATTCTTTTCACAGGCACAAAATGAACAGTTCCCATCACACCATGCCTGAATTAACAGGATTGGCCCGGCGAAAGGCAGAGAGTTGTGTGATGAGGTCTATGAGTTCTGTTCAGCCTTCAGCATTGAATACTCTCGCCATCTTCTTTTACATATATCCAAAAAGTGACACATCTCTCTAACCAAATGTCATGCGCTCTGTATCTCTGAACGCCATATTAGCGTATCAATTAGGTGCAGAGATACTATATGTCAGCATTGTGACAACCATAAATCTATAACAAAATTCAGCTGGCAAAACCTTGAGCGAATAAACGGATGAAGATGCAGGCACAAGGCAATGCTAGGTCCTCGAGAATAAAGGGCACTCCAAAACACAATTAAAATCTTGCACGTTGCTGCTTCACTTGGCAAAAAAGAAGTTGTCAAAGTTCTCCTTACCCGGCATTTAAAAACTCCAGAAAAGTATATCAATAAATCAGACTCACTCGGGAAAACAGCGCTTCATGTAGCAATCAGTTATGGAGACTCGGATACAGTAGAGCTTCTGCTAAAACAAGGAGCACATCCACTTGAACAGAGAGATTGTGACAGGACAGCACTGCACTATGCCATGCAAGCCAAAGATGGAATAAAATTGGCAAAATTTCTGAACACTGCGCATCCAATGAAGAAAGATTGCTTTTGTTGTGAGCCTCCGCAGCAGGGTTGGGCACAGCCGATCAAAATCTAGGTAGTGGTACTGCCCTCCACAAATTCCCGTTGCCGGCATCAGAAAGCGCAAAACATCTCCAACTTGCTCATTTCCTTCAACACCTCCTCAATCTCTTTCTGTGACTTGCATGTGGCTCTGATACCACTGTTAGGCCCAGATGAAATGGCGAAATTATATTGATATTCAAAAGAAGATTACAATGTCATTTATATAGGCAGAATTACAGTTTAACTGCCCATAACTATCTAAACTGGAAAATGGATTACAAAAGTTAACCCTGACGATTAACATGTTAACACTATAGGCGGATCCTTTCTGCACATATTCAAAAGACCTCCAAAACAGCGTATGTTTTTTCTCCATCTCTATGTCACATTTCTTTTTAAAAAGGGTGTGCTCAGTACTTACAACACCTAATCCAATAATTAATTCCACAGAATACTTCAGAAACCTCTTTTTTAAATAAATTTTGGCTTCACAATCTTTACTCTATAAACTTGAAAACACACAGACAAGAGATGATCACTCCTATTTTTATTAAGATAATGTTTCTAAACAGGCACTTGAGTTATGAAACAGTATAAGTTGCAAAACTTACATTTCTCAAGCTCAATGTCCTTGTTCAAAGTATCTGCCGTAAGCCAGATCTCAAAACACTTTCATGAGTTTGGTAAAAACATCTAAAACCCATTATTGAGCCAAAGCTCAACCCTTCAAAGAAGGCCATGGTCCATGAATCATATTTTGAAGAAGAGCATATTTCTCTACAACAGAATACTTGGAAATATGAAAAAGCTATAACAATAGATAGATGACATTGAAGGAAAAGGCATAGATAAAGGTTACAGCATTTGTTACCAATGGAATGATAATTTGACTCTAAATCATAATAGGAATACATTTGATCATCATTCTTCAGGGCAAAGCAAATTGTTAATCCATCAGAAGTTACTCTGTAAGAGGATCCTTATACATTGCTTTCAGTCTTAACATTAATTATCCTAATTACATCAACACCAAACTGGTTCTGCATGTCAATAACCTAAGGAAATCAATACCTATTGATTTAGAATATTCCCATGCCACTAACCAACCACTGTCTCCATGGCTGGGTGTAGCAATTGAGACAGAGCATCACCATGCAAACCACCCAGGTTCGAGCCCCAGTGAGCTGGGTGACCCATAATAACCAGAGGATAAAAGTTTGAGACCCTTAATTAGGCCCCCAAAAAACTAGCAATTGTAGTTTAGAAAGATGTTTGGTGCTAATGTGAAATTAAAAGATCAGAATTCACGCCTTCAAACTTGCCTACATGGTTTCTAAATCCTAAAAGAAATTAGGTAGGTACAAATGTAATTGAGAAGAGTCTATAGTCACTACAAATAGAACACGTAACTACTTTTCAAATCCAAAAGAATATCAGTAACAGAAAAGTGCCAAATTTTTATTAGCAGCAACATGTTATATGATTTGAAATATCTGTTTAGCCATCAAAAACACCATAGCTATCTTCATTGGACAGCTACTACAGCCTTCAATTGACAGAAAAGATCCCTAGTTCATGGCACCAACAGCCTCAATAAAATCTACACCCTTTCACAATTCCTATCAGAAGTGGAAAGTGTATCCACGAATTGTAATCCACAGAATTATTACATGCATTCTCTTCATCAATTTAAATCAGATGTGAGAAATTTAGTCCACCAATTGTAAACCACATAAATAATTACAACATGCATGCTACACGACATGACAAATTGGATTTGTTTTTGATATTAGTAAAAAACGGGAAAAGGGCCAGGACCCATTACATATAACAGCCAAGAAGGCAGATGAGAAGAGTCTCACAAGGAATTGGATTTGTTATAGTGACTGGGCCACCATAGTTCTCTGTGAATCATGAGAGCACATGTCCTGGATCAGAAATTGGAGATAGGCATCCAAAACCATCATAGGTCTTCAAAATCCAAAAGGCAAAGGTCCATGTGTAGAGCAGAGTTTTTGCAAATGCAATGTAGGCAGTTCCAGCCTATAAAATGTGCTGGGTAGGATATGCCTTAAACCGTCATACATATATTCTATAATGGTTCTTACCTGAAAAGAAGCTGGGCCAGCATTCATGGTGGATGCAAGTTGATTCATTAACAGATAAGAACCCTATATAGTATATAGTTGATGAAATGGTAGAGACTACAAAAGGAGGATGCATCCTGCATTATTTTTATATTAATCAAATCGGAAGCCAAAAGAGAGGTTAATAGTTCACTGGAACTGACCACATTACTATTTTACATTAGCGTTCTTATTTGAATGAATTAGAATACAGTGATACTTTTCTGTTAAAATTCATTCAGATCCAATATGACACAGACGGAGAAGCATACTGACTGACACACAAATATCAAAAGCAAGAGAAAAAGGCATTTGTTCAGTTTGTGAAAAAATTTGCATGCCTTAGCATATTGCAGAGTGTCCTTACAATAATAACTAGAAAAGTGCCTTGTGACCCATAAAGTGTTATTAATGCTTCCATGCAAATATGCTGGATTTCCTGATAATTTAATTTTTAAGATAACAGGGAAAATTGACCAAATGAATCCTGACTTTTTATTTGTGCTTGTAGTCTTCCAAACTTTGAATTTCATTATCTGATTTAGATGCGCCAGAGGAACTCTCCAAAATTTTCAGGAGTTGCTCCGCATTGGCATCTTCATCCCATGAAAGGCTCCGTAAGCCTGCTTCCCTACCAATCTGGGTTAGCTTCAAATCGTCAATAATCAACCCCTTTATCTTGCTGGATATTATTTCTATAGGAGCACACAGATCTAGACCAAAAACTTGGCCTTTCTCGGGATTCAAAAATTCTGCAGCTCCAACTGCACCACCTAAGCCAACATGCACAATTGAAGGAGCTTCAAAAGCAGCTGCTTCCACTATGGTCATTCCATATGCATCATAAATGCAGGGATGTACGTTCAATAGTGTTTGAGAATAAACATCAGCAAGCTGAGTTGGACCCATAAAACCTTCATAAATCACTGCTTTTGGAAATGCAGCCCTCACCCTCTGTTTAATATTCTCTGCATACTCTCCACTACCATGAGCTCCGCCACATAGAAAAGGTAAAATGCCTTGATCTTCCATAAAACCTGCAAGAGACTCAACAATAGAAGCAAAAAGATCGGCATTTTTCTCTGGAGAAAGACGAACACAGCATGAAATATACTTCCTTCCCTTCTTCCATTCACCTGAACCTTTCAATGTTGAGATAGCCAAAGACCGGATGTCTTCTCGAAGAGGAGGAAACAGGGGCTTAGGCAAAACACCTGGAGAAATGCCAGATCCCAGCTCTGTTGAGAGTAAGTGAGCATCTCTAGAACTCAATGCGGCAATAGCAGAGGCTATTGACACAGCCTTTGATTCCATATCCCTATAGAAATCTTTCTCCTTCATTCCCTCATTGCCCTTATATTCTGATATATAATATATGCGGAAGTTCAGAAAAGCCATTGGACAATGCTGGGTCCCTGTAGCCTCTCTGAGGTGTAAAAATGCAGGAAGTGCAGACCAATCTACAACCAAAATCCATGACGGATTGAATTCAACAACCATTTTGACAACATTTTCTGTGATCCCATCTGCAAAGCTACGCCAAGGACTTTTCCAGTCCAATCTTCCCCATTTAGATCCCTCTACTTCCACGTCTATTTCATACATCCTTAATTCAGTCTCTTTACCTATTTCCTGCATGGAAATCTCACCATTGTTTAGATTAACAGTCTTGTTTGTCGGCTTTGCACTCAACACCAAGACATGATTCCCCCTTTTGGCAAGAGATCTTGCTATGGATTGAGTATAGACACCATTGCCACTGAATGTAGATTTCTTGTACTCAAGGCTCATGAGAACTAATCTTTTCTGAGAATCCAGTTTAGGATTGTGCATTGTACTGGGTCGAGGGGCATAAAATTGGCCAGTGGTCATTGCTCGGAATAAGATAACTGTGAGAACTAAAACCCCACCTAGGAATCTACAGAAGAATAACCGGCTCACCAATCTGGCCCGTTGAGAATCAGACACTAGGGATCTCAAGGAGGCAGGCACCACACCCACAGGGTGCAATGTGCGAGGGCGCCTGCCTGGCATGCCCAAAATTGTTCCCAGATATTTCAAAAAGAATGTCAAACAACATGTGGGATCTAAACAAGGTGGAAACAACAGGAATTGGAACACAATTATCTACGTTCTCAAAATTAATTCTGCTAAATAGCCCATCTGTTCATAGCATGCCCAAAACTGAAGTCCTCCAACAAAAAATGCCAAACATGTGAGAGATCTAAAGGTGGCCACAAGAAGAATTGAAAAACCAATTATCAGTGTTCCCAAATCAACCCCATCTCCTCTTTATGAACGGCACTAACAACCTGTGGGGAAATAGCTAAACCTATTCAAATTAACCCTCTGCCAATCAATTCCTTAGATTCATAAGTGAAGTGCTGAAGAGAACAACCCCAGAATTTAAAATCATCCCTTTGTCCATTCCCAATTTTGTTTTCTCAATGTCAAACATTGAAAAATAAACTGCCCCTTATCTCAATCACTAAAAAGAACTCTCTTGTATGGAGACAAAAACAAAACCAAAATCTCTACCTTTCTCATTGATTGCTTAAGATACAGCTATTACAGACTAAAATTACACCACGTTGCCGAAAAGAATTCATCAATACATCCCCATTTACTGTAGATACCCAAATTTTATTCCATCTAACACGCACCAGCTAAAGCCAAAATACTGGATTTCCAAGTTTCTCAATGTAAAGGGTGCCACATTTCCAAATCACAGAAAGAGATTTTACTTACCTGAAAGAAAATGGGAGTGATCATCAGGCATGAAACCTCTGTCTTCTTGGCTGACTTCTTGGAAGAAAAGGGTAGTAACCACCCACGAGTAACAGGACTTCTTCAGCTAATATGTTTTTGGCCCTCCCTGCTTAAGCCCCATTTGTGAGGCAAAAGCAATAGATTACCGTAATTCTACTGTTAGTTATAAAGTATTTCTCGCTATTCGGCAAAATAACGCGGCTATTTTTTAGCCGATAGGCTTTTATATGTGAGCATTATAGTGCTCGGAATTGTCTCACGCCGTAAAAGAAATACACGCTGGAAAATTTTCTATACTCGTCGGTTGTTGCTATCGGCGTATTCCTTGAACCTCTTATGGGTGCCACCAGTGCGGCTCTACTTAAATATTATGCACTTTAATGGTCAAATAGTCAATAGAAATTTTACACCTCATCCATAACAAAAAGTGGTAAATATTTGTCCTATTTTTATTGGCCAAAATTGACTTTTGATTGTTGAAGTGGATGATGTTTAAAAACACCCTCTAAGTGCTAGTTTTTAGTCCTAGATCTGAATGAATGTTCAATTCTTCACCCTCCTTTATTTGTTTTACTTCATTTTACATCGATGCCTTTGATGCATGATTTTAGTATATAAATTTGGTCTTTTAAAGTCATCTTAATCTTAAAGTTTGTATTCTAAAATGTAATATTTTTTGTTAGTTTTTTTTTAAACTAGTTTTAATCAATTTGTTCATTTTAGATTGGATTATACACGTGATTTTGTTCTCTAGACTAAATTGTAGACACAATTACGTCTCTCTTTCTAAAAAATCAAATTTCCACTTTCCAAGGTCGATAATCGTGAGATTTAACTATTGCCCATTGACATGGGTAGCGAAAAAGTTTAAATTATGTGTCTAATGTTGTGTTTATAAAGGTATCATCATAAGACACTTACACATCATGAATTGAGAGATGACAAAGTATCAAAATGGGGTAGCTCACACGGTCTCGGTGGTCATCTTAGGTGGCCCAGGTCTGCACACTCTGGCAAACTCTTTGGACCATGTTGAACACACAATTGGATAGGTCAAAATCCTTCCACCCTTAAACAAGCATCTAGACAAATGTCGTCAACCACATAATCAAACATCTCTTGCACATACACAACGTGTATGCACAAATGTGATGATATCCTACTATACATCAAGCATGCCTACAATTTAATAGTTCTATGAGGCATAGTCCTTTCTAGAGATGTCCTGGGTTTTAACTAGTGTTGATCGTTGACATATCCTACTACACAACATTGACATCAGAGATACACATAGGAATCAGAAGTTGTTAAAGTGTAGTGATTCCTACAATACATTCAATATATTCATCAACAAGGACAATAGATTCTTTTATGACAATAATATAAGTACAAAGAGCACCACAATGCCCATCACACATGTGCCACACCTTTCAAGTAGGTGACAAAGTCTAGTTACATCTCTAGAAAGAATGCTTCAAGGGTCCTCATCACAAAATCAAACCACTACATTGTGGTCCTTACACCATTTTATGTGTAGTAGATGGAAATGCCTTCATCCTTGATCTGCCATAGTACTTGTGCCTACACCGAGTAAATAATGTGGAATTACTCAAACCATACTTTCCTTCAATCCTAGAGTTTGTACAATCCCAACATTCAATAGAATTGTATCTTATTCATGTCAATCTAGCTACCAAGGATCAGATTATAGACACCATGATTACTCTCAAACTCATTCTGATAGACATTAACTATTTTGCATAGTCAAGACTAGGTATTATGCCAATCAAGCCAAGTGATACAACCTACATCGACTTTATGTGTAGTTTCCTTAGCTCAACACCAACACAATGAGGACCATTAGTTTTCAAGAAGGGTGAATGATCCATGCATAGCCTCACATGCATTCCCTTGAATACTACCATATGCATGCTCAACTTCACTCAACATGAGATACATAATACTTGTACATTCATAAATAATGCTATCCCCATGCACCCACACATAATTCTTAGGTGTTATTAGGTAACACTAACACACATATTGGGCCTTTCACATGGCCGCACACACCAATATCTAATTAGACCATATGTGTGTGACACATGCATCACTCACATCCTCATGAAATGATACCATATGCATCTAAGTCATGGTAGCACCCACACTACATGTTCTTTCAGTACAACTAGCACTATATGGGTTTGAGATTTGTCATCACCCCATCCACATGATCAACACACCATACACATGTGATACTTGTCAGCATATTGTGGAGCCTAGATGATGGCCTATTTGTATTTAAATACCTACATTGTACAAAGTATAGGAAAGAAAAACCAACCACCATCTTTGTTGTACACTTGTAATTGTACATGTCTTCTCTAATACAATACTTTCCTTTTAAAGTTTGTATGCCTTATGAATGTCCATTTAGATTCCAGCTAAGGGTTTCATTTGTATATCCTATAAACTTGTGGATTACTAACTAATTTGTAGTTTTTCCCACTGATTTAATTGGGAACTAGAGCACACATCTTCCCCAACCTATACATAAAATCTAAGGTAGTCATTTATTTCATATTTCTTCATCTGCAACATAAGTAGTTGAGATATATATTAGATATGGTAGCATTCTCTTATGTTCCAAAGGGTTCAACAATTTGAAATTAACATGGTCCTTTGTTTAAGCCAAGTGGAACATGTGCAACATAAATATTATCTAAAGATATGACACACAAGATATATGTCTGGTGTGCAAGTAGAATTCAAGGCATGTAAGGGAAGAATTGCATAGTTGGAAATGCTTGTAGTGTAGGAAAATTTGGTTGTGTAGGGTGAGACAAGGAAGGCTACACAAAACTATAACAAAGATTGCCTTGAGTTATAGTTTGCATGCACACACAAATAAAGAAAGTGTGACAAATTTGAAAAGGAAGAGATGTGTGCACAAATTGAACAAATAGATTATTCCTAGAAATAAGTGTAAATTTTTAGTTTGTGTGCAACATAGTGTTCGCATATGTGATAGAGTGTTCATGATAATTGTAAGCAAGTAAATTTGAAATGCAAATGTAAGACACAAACTAAAGGATCTAAATCCTATTTTCAAGTCTAAAATGAAAATCTCAGATAAAGGATAAGGAAAAGACAACAACAATGAATGAAATAATAATAGATCTCACTCAACTCTTCCTTGTTGCATTAGCAATGGTGGTTGTACTCCAAGATAGATTAAAAATGTTATTGTAAGGTGCTCAACCTAGCAACATAAGTTTGCATTCAAAATTTTGATGATTATGGTTTGTGAGAGGCTCAATTTATAGATTTTTTATGGATTGATCTTGTGAAAAGTAGGATAATAATAAGATCCTTGATTTGTTTCCATTTCACTAGTTGCACATGAGTTGGAAATGGAAAGAAATTGAGAGGGATAAGATAGGATGTGAGAGGATAATTAACGGGATTCTCTAATTATTTTAATTAATTAGGTGCACATGAGTTAGAAATGGAAAGAAATTGTGAGGGATATACGAATAGATAATTAGCTAATTAAATAAATATTTAATTTATTTAATTAGTGTTTGAATAATGATGAATAATGAATTGATTAATTAAATAATCATAAATTATTTAATTAATGCTAGGAAGACATTTGGTTTGATAATTAGGTGATTGTAAGACATAAGAATGTAGGAGGAATTAGGTGGCGTTAAGACTTAGTCAAATTTAGGTGTCTACATTTTTCCCCTCTTTGAAACAACATTGAAGTAAGGTTGTTTCAAAGAAGAATAAAATATGAGGATTTAAAATGAAGAAGCCCCAAGCACTTGGAGGAAGAAGGAATTAACTAGGGATGCCCCCTCGAGAGGGCATATGAGTTTGAAGAACACGAGTGTGTTCTCAAAATGGATGAAAAAGGTGTTGGTAAAAATTATTAGTGATGAATAGAATAGAAAGATGATATAAGATTGGATGGAGAAAGTGGATTAAAAGTTAATAGACAAAAGTGATTAAAGGGGGAATGGAAAAGAGAGATAAAAATTAAAGGTGAATGATAAATGTTGATAATGTGCAACTAGAGAATGATAGATGAATGGATGGATGATGAAAGGATTATTTGTATTGGATAAGAGGACAGAAGGGTAGAACTAAGTGATAAAGGATTAAGTGCTTTTGGGATAATGAGTGAGTGATCTTGAATGCAGGTATTATGCTGATATGTGGTGAGCACCTATTTTAATATAGCATAAGATGTTATGCACCAAGGTATAAAGACCAAGGTGACGATGTATCCCATGTGTCAAGGACTAACCCAAAAGGTCACAAGCAAGCATATGCTATATGGCACCGTGATATAGAAAACCATGATACTATTATGGTAGGTATGCTATAAGGACTAATGCAAATGCAAAAAAATGATAATACACACAAGCAAGCAATCATGCATGCATAAATGATCACAAAGACATACAAGAGTTGCTTCCCCTATCAAGCTAAAATTTGATGATTGACTGATGGATGATAAGGATAGTGTTGTTGATATGTGAATGACATGTCCCGAGAACAACATGAGGATTGGGAATGATATATCTTGATGATGATTTAGGATGATGATAGCATTGTTGATGTGGGAATGATATATCCTAAAAACAACATGAGGATTAGGAACAATATATCCCAATGATGATTATTTGAGTTGATCAAGTTTGCAACAAAGATGGGAACCAAACTGATGGATGCCTTTGGATAATTTTCTTAAATTTCTTGGCTAGAATGGCATAGATTAAGGATTGCTTGCACTTAGATTTATTTATTTTCTTTTCTTTGGGATGGTTGCATTGGATTGCATTTGGATATTCTTTTGTTGGATACCAATGATAAGAGAAAACTAGGATTGGGGACAAGGATGAAAAGTGGATTGGATGGATGGATTAATGGATTATCGATAGTGGGTGGGAAGGATGGGGGATGGATGCCAAATGGATAGAGGGCTATAGGATGTGATCTCCAAGGACTCTATCGCATAGGAATAACATGTCCCACCCTAGATATGTCATTGAGGATGCTACACTACAATTCTTGTGACGATAGGGTGGTAGGAGACATTATAAAATATTGGGTACATCAAGAGATGTTTAAAGCATGTTTCAACATTATGCCCTTGTCCTTATCAAGGTCGAAGTGGGAAGGGTGAATGTGTTGAGTGTGATGGGATAGGTATATGGATATAATGTTGGGGATGGTAAAATGGGAGTGATAGAATAGGAACGATAAGATGGGAGAGACTTCTTGGTGTAATTAAATAATTAATTACACTTTATTAAGTTTACTTAGGCTTCTGTAAGTCACCTAGGGTTTTCTTATCTTGTAAATATAAAAGAAAGATATCATATGTAATTTATAAAATTTAATTTTATTATTGCATCCAATATTATGCAAATTAATCCTCTTTGCTTTTTCTCTCGTAGAAGGTAAATCCTTGGATTTGTAGGTGATCCTGGTAGCTTGAATCAATCAGTAACTCTCACATGGTATCAGAGCTCCAGATTTGCAAGCCCCTTCTCAAATCCGGGAAGAATTTGAGCAAGAGCCATTTGCTGGGTGTAATTATATGTTAAATTAAGTCTTTTATTAAATTCAAAGCAGTCGAAATAGTCAAATTAGCCTTTTATTTAGCTTGATTTGAGCTTTGGAGGCCAGATCTGCAAGGGTTTTAGTGGGTGCTTTTTTGGGATCCAAAGGAAAGATAGTTTTCAAAGCATTTTGGGTCAAATCTAACCCTACCATCACACTTAGAAGGCCCAAAAACCTTAAGATCGACTATCAAATCATTGAAATCGGCCTCAGGATCATCTAGGGCAAAAAAAATTGTCAGGGAAGTCGTATGGCCTCCCCAACATACATTACGAGGTAACAAAAAACAAGTATTATATTTTCCTGCAATTTTCAAAAGAAATCATATTGAAAAATATTTGTAGGTTTTTGTTGTCAAAACTTTTATAAAAAAAGTTTGAAATCAAAAAAAGTTGAAAACAAAAATTAATTTTTTTAGAGGGTGCTTGCGTAGAGTACTGTGCAGGCCCCTATGCACGGTACCACCATAGGTACAAGGCCTGCAAATGTCCCTTTTGAGCCCCACCCCCTTTTGGGGCTGCAGTCTCTTAAGGGGCCTGCGGACCCCTCTTTTGGGGCCATGGAACCCCCTTAATGGGGTCGTATGGGGGGTTCGACCCCCACCCCAAATCTATTTTTTAAAAAACTTTAAAGTTTTTCCAATAAATTTTTTAATGCTTTTTTAATATAAAAAAATATGCCCCAATAAAAATTGTACCCTGCATTAGTACATGTACCAGATCAGTACCTACCTCAACCACAGTGCCTATATTTGGCCCAATATCAAATTTGGTATTTTTTGGGTGGTCCCCCAATTTTATCAGAGGTTTTGGCACCTTTGACAGATTTAGCTATGATTCCAGATCTAGTTCAAGGTCTCTACATTTAGTGGCAAATTTATATTTGGCGGAGGTTTTTTTGCCAAGTCTACCCCTCATGGTTGGCGGTTTCTATTATGCACCTAATCTTCAGAGGCTTCAATCTTGGCCATACGAAGGTCTTTTTCAGTGCAATTTTTTTTAAATGGGGCATAATTTCACAATCTTTGTAGTGGTGTAGATATTTTTTAGTTTGGGCTTTTGGTTTTTTCTAGATTTTAATTTTCTTAGTGATCTTGTTGTGCAATTCTTGTTTTGGGAACTTTGATGGGCCATATCTTGGGTGTACAGACTCCTTTTTGAGTCAATTTTTTTGAAAGTGCATTCTTTTCATGTACCTCACCAAGTGCCATCAGTTTCCTTTCATTTTGTAGTAAAATTATATTTCCAGCATGTGATATTTTTTGGGCATTGCAAGCTCCTCTTGTAAGCACTATCTAATTTGTAAAAGCATTGAAATAAAGTGTCATATTATAGTTTGGGGATCTTACACATTATTTTGTTCCCTCATTGTACTTGCACTATTTTATAAAGTGCCATGGTGGGTTGTTGTGTGTGCCATATGTTTGTAATCACAACCTTGTGTACCTTCATGCGTGTGTGCCTTGTGTTGCCACCCTTTATTAGGTGTAGGTACTTCATCTATGCATCTTATAATGTTGCTTCTCTATCTCCTTCATGCACTTCCAGTGGATCTACCATACCTCTCCCATGTCAGCAATATGGGGGGTATCATACTATTAGTATTTGTGCTAATGTTTCCTTGGTTTCGCCTTGGAGGCAACCTTCCCAGGTTGATCAACATTCTTGATACTATTGGTACCTTGTGTGTTCCATTTGTATCTTCAACTGTAAGATTGCCTTGCATACCATCTGTACATTATGTTTGAGTAATGTATCCTTGGGGTCACTCATACAGATTTGTGCCTCTTTGATCCTGATCTTCCTCCTATTTCAGTGGAGATTTCTAGTTCAACAGTTCTTCTTCAGTAGTTATTTGCAACTTCTTCATGCTTCAATGGAGTTCTTCATGTTCATCTTGATGTTCCTAATCTTTTGGGACATCTTTTGTGGAGACTTGAGTCCTTCTCTTTATATTTTCTCTCTTTTGGAGAAGAGTTTTCTCCCACTGAGTTTTTTCTTCTTTTCTCCATTTGTGAGAGACTATTTGTACATGGGTACCTAACATGGCCTTGTTGCTAGGAACCATATTTGCATCATTTGCATGTTTTTCATTCTCCCTAAGTTACACTTAAGGGGGGGTGTTGGTGTAATTAAATAATTGATTACACTTTATTAAGTTTACTTAGGGCTTTTTAAGTCACCTAGGGTTTTCTTATCTTGCAAATATAAAAGCAAGATAACATATGTAATTTATAAAATTCAATTTCATTATTGCATCCAATATTGTGCAAATTAATCCTCTTTGCTTTTTTCTCTTGTAGAAGAAAAATCCTTGGTTTTGTAGGTGATCCTGGTAGCTTGAGTCAATCAGTGACTCTCACACTTGCCCCCAAGTGTAGGGTGCTCATAGGTGGCATATTTATGCATGATGCCCACGAATGGGTTTTCATCATGGTACTTGTCCAAGGTGCCATAGGAATGGTTTTCACCATTGGATGATTTTTCTCTTTTCTCTTCCTAATTTTTTTTATTTTTATTTTAAATTTTCTACTTCGTTGATTGGATGGCATTGATAACTTGATACTCAAAGGGTATTTACATGTCCTTGTTTGTCTAATATAGTTGATGTAGATGCTCTTGTCATAACAAGCCAATAGTGACCTGCATGGATTAATTGATTCGTTAGGATTATAGGCTTATATATAATCCATTAATGTTGTTGTGATCCTCATGATGGCATAGTTGGCCTTATCTGGATATTAACATCTTGATAGGGTACTTTCATAGCCCTTATGATAAAGCATTGCTACCACAATGCGATGGATTTGGGATTTGAGGTTTTTGGATTTTAGACATGATTTTTCATTTGGATGGAGGATGTTGGATGTGGAATTAAGTGATTGAGGTTTGTAGGATTTTGGTGGATAGATTGGTGATTTAGATTGGGTTGGAGGATTCTTGATTCGCCTTACTTGGGATGGTGGGTTATGGAGTTTAGATTTTGGATTAGGATGGCAATTAGGACCAACATTCTTATACAATCTAAAAGGTGGTGGACACCTATTATATGGATGGTGCATCTTTTGATCTGGCTCTATGTTTTGAGTGATTTCTTGATTTGGACATTTACAACCAACATTCTTATACAATCTGGAAGGTGGTGGATACCCATTATATGCAAGGTACATCTTTTGATGTGGCTTCATATTGTGCTTGATTTTGATATTTTTCTTTGCTTGATTTGAATTATCCACTTTACTTTGGGACCCATATTGTTTGTATGTGCCTTCCTTGATTTTTAGATCCATTCACCTTTGATGTTTGATTTGTTTTTTTTGTGTATGCTTTACGATTTTGCTGGTCCCAATCGATGGGTTGAGGATGTGGAGGATAAAGTTTGATGGTATGGATAGTGGAGGTAGAAGGATTGTTGGTAGCAGGCTTGTTGTAGGGGTCATGAATGGTCCCTATCTCGATGCTTCCATTGGATGAAGTTTCCTTAGTGATTGTTGAAGTATCACTAACACCATTATAGTGCTTTTTGGAAGACTTTTAGTCAATGCCTTGACCATGACTAATGTATATTAGGATAGGCTATGGGATGCCTTGCTCATGAAGGCCCAATCTTTTTCCTTGATAGTTCATGCTTTTACATATCTTGGTTGCGATAGGATACTTATTTTAGAAGCATGATGCTAGCCCATCGATGTGTTTCCAAGAACTATTAGAACACTCTACTATCCCTTCTATGAGAAATCGTAACTTGATGAAGGTGGTGGATCCAAGTTGATAGGATGCTTGTTCTTTCTCATTGTGTACACTTCTCATGCCTTTATCATTGTTTGTGCTTATCGTGCCTTGATCATTTGAATGCTCAGTGGTAGCTTTCTCATTGATATGTTTGATATGATCAATGTCATATACTTGATTTCCTATGTTCATGGGGACCAAATGTCATATACTTGATATGGATGTTGTTGGATGATGGATAGGACTAGTTGGATATTGGATAGGATTAATTAGTTTGGATTTCTTTGTCATGCCCAAGCTGTTACACTTGAGCATTGAACATAAATACACCCAATTATCTATAACTAATTAACCAACTCACATAAAATTAGTTTTGTAATGCATGTACTTTGATATTGATAACAACAACTAAACCGACAATCATTAATCTATCTCATAGAATTATCTTAGTAGGGCAGTTGTTTTGATACATCATAGCTAAACCTTAAAATTTGAAGATAGGTTCAACATAGATAAATCAACATAACAATAGAATGACTATATTCAACAATGCATGTTACAAACCCAATTACAGTCATGACACCCATTGTAAAAATATACTTAATCATGAGAGAAATCAACAACAATTATATTTGAAAGAAACCTCAAACTTGTTGATATATACTATGAGATCAATTATTCAATTACATCAAAATGTTTAACATAATCATAATATATAGTTGCAGACACCTAAAAATGGCTTCTACCATCGAATCGACTCCTGACATCCCTAAACATGTCAATTTCCCTCCTAACCAATTAATTAAATTTTGATTTAATTAATTATCCCTTCATTACCCTATTTTCCATCATATTATCCCCAAAATTGAATTAATTTCATTAATTCAATAGTCTAAAACCTTAGCCAATTGATTTAATAAATATGCAATATTTATTATTTCAATTTCCCTCTATCCTAAGTCCTAAATCCACCTCACAAAATCCACCTCATCAATCCACCTCATCTCTTCCACCTCACCATGTGGCACATATAATTAAATATTCTTAATATTTAATTAGCTAATATCCTCCATTATCCAAAAATGAATTTAAAATTCAATTGTCCCCCACTATCATCCACTATTGAATTTAAAATTCAATTGTCCTCCACTAATTGAATTTTTAATTCAATGGTCATCCACTAATTGAATTTTTAATTCAATTGTCCTCCACTAATTGAATTTTTAATTCAATTATCCTCCACTCTTCCACTAATTGAATTTTTAATTCAATTATCCACTAAATAAATTTTTAATTCAATTGTCCTCCACTAATTGAATTTTTAATTCAATTGTCCTCCACTAATTCAATTTTTAATTCAATTGTGCTCCACTAATTGAATTAAAAAATTCAATTTGTCATAATCCACTCTTCTTAAAAAAAAAATTTTAATTCATCTATTATGAATTAAAGATTCACAAAAAATGAGAGCCATTGATCTCATCTTTTGATCCTCACCCTCCATTCCTTTTTCAAAAATCTATAAATGAAACCCTCACCCAAGCCATTCATAACAACTTCTTCTTGCATCAAAATCATGCTCAAATTTCTCTCAAATCTCTAATCTATCTATCCTCTAATCCTTCATCTACATTTGTGTTGAAAGCAAGAGCAATCCACATTTGAATCAAATACGGTTATCTAATCTAGGAGCTCTTGGGTGCAAGCTTCCTCCTCCCTTGATGAGATTGGGTCTTCATGTGAGGTATAACTTTGTGTTTTCATGCATTTAGTTTATGTTTTCACTTCATTTTGTTTTCCTAATCTACAATAGTAACACTTATAGATAGTGAAAGATATCATTGAACATTTCCAGGCTAGAAACTAAACATACATTCCTTTTAAGGAATTCCTCCATAAATAAGATGAAGATAAAAAGTTCATTCTCTTACCATAGTTCTCTTCGCTTCACCTTGCATTGTCATCGAAACCTATAACCAGATGAAATGAAAAACTAGATACACAATTAGTCTCTTTAGCCAAATGAAATAATCATGATTACACTTCATAATAAGATGAAAATGAACAGGACCTAAGGGGCCAGACCTATGCCTCGAGGGCTCATCGAGGATGGCCTTGCCTACGTATGTGCAAAGGCTTTGTAGTTTGAGGTAACTTGACTTACAACCACAAGGTTGACTTAAATACATAGATCAATGAAAGAAACAGTACTAGTTATAAAACTAGATTCATGATAAGAATTCTAGGCTCTCTTATTTGAGTCATAAGAAGGATACCACACCATTAGATGGACAAGGTAACATGACAGAACTAATTTAAAACTACGCCATCACATGATAATTGGTTTATAGGCAACTAGTTGACTAACCACAGATAGACCTTAGGTCTCATGATTGTATAATTTATTTGACTAAAGGTATAAGGCTCACTTAAATAATAATAATAATAATAATAATAATTTAATTACTAAGAATCAAATGATAATGCCTATGATTTGTTTTGAAGAACAAGACCTGTGAAATAATTGAAATTCCTTAAAATACAATCTAACTACTATTGATCCTTCAATATCTAATACAACTAAATAATCCAAGAAATTCCTTGTTCAAAGATTTGATACAACCAATAATGAAATCTTCTTATTATCTTCTATCAAATTCGAATCTATCCCTTACCATTGTTACCAATACAAGCACACTTTATTCATTTATCTAAAAACAACAATACTAAACATAATATAAATAATGCATTAAAAAGGAAATGTATTTATATAAATTAAATTAGTCTCCTATCTAATCTCAAACTTAATTCAATGAATTGAAATAAAATTAAAAATAAGAATAAAATAATTGAATAAAAATGGTCTTGACATGAAAACCACACAGTAGTAAATCTGCCATAACTTTCTTGTTTCTAAATGGAATTTTAAAATTCAATATGTTTGGGAAAGGTAAGAGTAAGGGGAACAAAACCCAGAAAAAAATTAGATAAATTCTTTAAGATGAGGGGGTAGTGTTTACTGCAATCATCCCTTTCCTTCAAATCTAGATTTAACCCACAAATAAAAAAATATAAATATTTAGAAATATGAAGTAATTTCTAACACAATAGTTATCTCTCCCATTCATCAATATAAACTCTCTAAAGCTGATTGATATGACATAAATTTGTACTGCAATAGTTAAACATTTATGAATGTGGTTTTGATCCACTTGAATAATAGAATGAAAACATTTATAATAAATGATTACATATTTAATATAAATATATTTATAGTATGAATACGTTGAGGAAGTATACACTTATATATGTATAATATGTACAAATTATACACACACACACACAATAACTTAACTCTACCAACTCTTATTCTTAGAATCCATTTAACTACCTCCATGCTTATAGAAAACCCAAGCTTGACCATTTATCATGAACAGAGAATGATTTGATTACTCAAAAGTACTCCCTATATTTATAATGAATGATAAAAACACTAAAAGATCAACAATATGTTATTTTGTTTTAATTTTGTCATTCAAATAACTATACAATATACATATGTATGATCTAACAATTATTCTTATAAACTAATCAACATAAGGGTTTTAGTTTGACCTTCTTGCACTACATGCATATGCATGCAACTAAATATATGAAGGATTATCTAATCATACCCATGCCAAGAAAGAAAATATGTAAATTCAGCTAACACTCTTATGTAATGAATATAATTCATTTTCAACAGAGTAAACTACCAACAAAATCCTAGATTTTCTATTGCTGCTACAGAAGTAGTAAAAATACAATAAAATTCTCAATACTTAACAAAATTTAAGACCATAAGATGTTTCAAAAAGATGAAAACATAACCCAAAAACCGTTTTATAAAATATTTCCTATGTAAAGAGAAATTTCATAAGACAACAATAGGTTTTCTTTTCAAAAAAAAATAGAAAAACATTAAGATAAATAGTGGCGAGTTTTCAAGGAAACACCTCAAAAATTTAATTGATGAAGAATCCCTCCAAATGCCCATGAAGAGAGATTCCAAAATTCCATAATGTTAGAGCTTCCATCTTATTCAGTTGTATGCTTCCTTTCTTCTACCTAGAGTTCTATTGCCCTTCTTATGAAATTCAAAAAAAAATCACCTAACAAGTCACCATGGAGGTTCAATTTCTTTGCCTCATCAAAATGGACATATTTCCCTTGAAGAATTATCTTCAACATCACCTATGGACATCCTCTCGATGACCTGCAAAAATCAGAAATAAACTTGGGCTCTTCTCTTGTTTTTTCCATCTTCTTTGGAGCCAAACTTCCATATATTTATAATATCTCCTTTGCCAAGTTTCATCTTCCTCATTTGGGCTCCAATGACTCTTGGTATTCCTCTTCTTGTTTGGTGGCATCCAACTTGGAGAAATGTGACTCTTGGGATTCCTTTATTTCTTTCTTTCATGACTTGGATGCTTGAAGACTCTTCATTGTCCAATCTTTGTCTTCTAGCATGTAGGTGACTAGGATTTTGTCCATATGCAACTTTCCTTGTCTTTTCTTAGAAGTGTTGGAGAATTAAAATATTTATTTTATTTCCCTAAAGTTTGTGTATGATGTTGATTAGAAATCTGAATGAAGTAAATGATCAAAATATAAATCTCATACTTTGTTTATCTCCTTGGATTCTCCTTTACCATTAATATCTCTTTGATATCATTATAACTAAAATCCTTTTCCCAATTATTAGAGAAATCTAACTTACAATTTAATAATTAGCATAATAATTTCATGAAGATCGTCTAGTCTAATATCATTTCAAAAGAGAGATTCAAAATAAAATCTATACTCATAATTGAACTAAATAAATTTTTGATCCATCTCCAAAATATTCTTGATAAAGTTCTAACATGAAAACATCAATATATCTATCATTAGAGTTATTAGATAGGGTTTAGGCATCCTTACATTCTTGATCATGGATGGTTGTGGGATTATGGATGGGAATGCTTTGATTTGGGGAGATGGGATCGTGAAAGGGATTACTTTGGATGCTTGGATCTTGATGCAGTTGGGAACATGTTTGGGCATGCTTTGGAACAAGATTTTGACATATCCTTAGTTAATTTTTTAGCAAGAGGGATATACATTTTTTTATATTTGATATCCCCATTAGTGATTAGCTTATGAAGAGACCCCTTGAGTTGTGTATATGGATGGGTAAGGGATTTTTTATGCTTATGGATTTGGGATTTGATGTCTATGATGAACTTTTGAAAAGAGTGGCTTTTGATTTCCCACATAGGTAGAATTGTAGGAATGATAGCTTTAGGAGACTCTTGGATGCTTTGGAGAGGTGTGGGTTGAACAATTTTATCATTGACAACACTCTTGCATGTGATAGAGGGGGATGGCATTGGATGAGTGGAGTTGCATGACTCCACAACTTTTCTTTTTCTTTGTTCTTAGGATCCTTTGCTAGTTGTAGACACCTGAAATTGTCCACCCTTTTTGTCTCAACACATTTCAACTCTAAATACACCATACTTTAACCCCTTAATTGGATAAATTACCATTTATTCAATTAACCATTTGTTTCCCCCTTTTTCGACAGAGATTCAATAATTTCATTGTTGAAATCACTATTCTTCCTATTCATCCTTAAATGTCTCTAAATCATCGTTTCTACCATATTAACTATATAAACACATGTTTAGACAATTAATTAACCAATACCCTTTCAAACTATGATTAAATAATATTTTATTGTCAAAATCACTATTCACTATTCATATGTACCTGCATCGATACCTATCCCTAGTCTACATGATTTATTAATCATTTATCCCCTTCCTCTATAGTCCAAACATTATATAAATTTAATTTATCTATTACCCCTTTTTCCCATACCATGAATTAAATAAATATTGCATTTATTTTAATTCCCTATTTTCTACACTTTTGATTAGGTGACCTAAACCTAATTAATTATCTAATCCCCTACTTGCACATTCCATTATCCTAACCTAATCCTAGTCAAATCCTCCCCATCCTCCCAAATGTACAAAGGCATAGCCTCTTTACAAACCCGTATGGACCTCTTACAAAGGCATGATCAAGTCCTTTGTACATGAGATTCCTTTTGTCCCTTCTTGTCATCCTTCAATCCTATCCATCCCCTTCTTCCAAGACCACTTTTCTACCCTTGATTTGGTCTTGATCCAAGGACATCCCTTCTCGTCCAACCACATCATGCCACATGACAAGCTCTCCTTGCTTGAGAGCTCTCAATCAACCTATTAGAACCTACTATTTTCTAGGGTTTTAGAATTATTTCTTCAAGGCATAAATCTTAATTCCTAAAACCCTAAACCCTTCTCCTATTTCACTTTGAGGCTTATGTTTCGTTGTTGACCTTCTAGGCATGATCACTGGTTGTTTAAGTTATGAATTGAGCCTTCATATGTCATATTTCACCAGATCCTCCGTCGTAGGTTACCTTTTGATAGCCCGTAAGAAATGGAAATATTAAAGTTTTTAAGTCTTTTGTGTGCTAAGGTCGAATATGGATTTGACACATGGAGGCTTATCGCGAGCCTGCGAGCTTCTAAGGAATATACCTTATCGAGGTTACACTGTTGCAGAATGGTGCCACCTATTCTGTGGGTCCATAATCTCATTGAATTCAGAGATATCAGAAGTCTAGCTATGCAAATAATGGTTGGTCATGCGCTACCGTGGAGGATGAGCTATTAGAGCTGAGTTGACATTGTGTTGTTGTGGTTTGTTGCCATGTGTGTCTAGTCAGCCAAGTACCTACAGAACTTGAATAATTGTGTGTTCCACATGGTTGGAAAGCGCAAGCCCGCAGTGCTAGAGTTTTGGTACCTAATAGGGAGCGCGGGAGCATGGGATGGTGACACGTGGCAAAGTCACGATGTTTTGACTAGGAAGGTTTTCTCTGTTGGCATTTTTTGATTGGTCGATGACTTTTCAACATCCGCGGTGGATTTTCAAAGCCTCCTGGGTCTTTCTAAGCCATTGATCCTGCCACAATACACCTCATATTGACGGTCCATATTTAAATTTGAAATTATTTGATATAGGCGGTCTAGTTGAATATGCGGGCAGAGTGACTGTTGCATGGCAAGTTTTGCTTGGTTTTCAAAATTATCAGCTATGTCCTAGTATTGGGTAGAGCCTATGAATTAGGAGGGTGTCATTTGAGTATAAAGGATTATGATTTGACACTTGGTACATCTCGCTGGCAAGTTCCTAATCTTCAGTTGGATTTTGGTAAGAAGATCAGACATTTGCTATATGAACAAGATACACTCGTTTGCAAGCTCTGTGAGCTGTGAGTTGTATGCACCTCCATTTGCTACTTTGGGGGTTATGATGATATTTTTAAAGATTTCCAGATAAAGATTTAAGTGTGTGAAGCCTGCAGGCACTTGAAATGGAGTTAAGGGAGTTGTTGGAAAGTAGAAAGTGCTCGGGTAAAGAGCCTCCTTCCATTTTGGCTATAAATGGAAGTTTTCTCATGATTAGTTTACATCAAATTCTACCATGGGTATAGTCCAGGCTACTTCCCCTTTTTGTTTGTTCCCTGTGTCTTCCATTTCCCAAAGAGGCATGCCACTATTTTCTTGGTTGCAAATTTGTCCATTCCGAATTAAGAAAGGGGTAAAATGCTAACTAGGAAATGGGAGGATATGGTAAGAATTGAGGTCTTTGGCATTAGCAACCTTGCTGCTCCCTCATGCCCACTAGCTAGTAGTGTCATTCTAATGAAGGAGGGTTGAGCCTGCTTAGAGACTTTAATTGCATAAAGTTATTTTGCTGGAGCGGGAGGTTTTATTGAAGTTCCAACAACCCTGGCCAAGTTTCAGAGCCAGGTGCTCAGGCAGAGAGGCATCATTATGCCTTTTACCTTTTTCTAGGCTAAATGACATTCATCATAGGGATAATTGTAACAATAGGAGAATATCACATTTGTATGGTCCAGTTGGTGATGAAGAATTAGGAGTTAACTGGCAGAATTGAGAAGCTGCATGCTTGAATGATGGTGACATCTGCAACAACTTCCTCAGAGGAGTGATTGTGATTGCTTCTTGTTTTAACAACTAGTGGTTACCTCAATGGTCCTAGGGGCTCTAACACATGACGACCTAAAATTGAAATATGGGAGTCATGTTGACAACCCAACGGCCCATGCTCTAAGTCTGAATATGAAATAAAAGGGGTAGTTATCTTGAATTGTCTGGAGGTTTTTAGGTCTAACAAAATATTGTTGTAAACCTTCTAGAGGGAATATTGATGAATGTAAGAGCCTCCCTTGCATTATAAAAGGGTGGTGCTCATTGGTTTAATGGTTCTAGAAAATTTCAAAGGAAGGGCTATGTAAAGGGAAAACAAGTTAAGTCTGTTGTAGGATATCAGACCATTGTTTTGTAAGTCATTTTGTGACAGCGTTAGAGTATCATGATTTATGTAGATATGAATAAATAATGCTATGTCATTGTCTCCACATTTTGATATGTAATTCTCTCTAAATAAAATAATCAAGGATTATAGAGTTTATCATACACACTTGTTGTATTGAGTTTTCTTCTAAGTTTGCCTTCTGTTCAAGGAATGGTGTAAATACTTACTTGAGAATTATAGGAATATTACATTTTCAAATGGATCACTAAGTATGGTTGAATTGTAGGCTTTAGAGGGTCTTATTATTATTAGGTGATAATATTTTACTAACCCTCAGAGATATGTTTGAATTTTGTGATACATGCATAACATTGTGACTTTGTATCCCATGATAGGCACCGGTTTGTCTTTTATAAATCTCCATTTCTAGGATCTTAATCTTAAGAGATAAAATTTTAAACCATCGGTAAGTTAATTACAAGTATTTATCAAGCTTCATATCAAAACTGTGAAAGAATTACAAAGAATAGGACATCCTTGTGATTAGTTATATAAATATTTGTTACCCTATATGAAGCCCACCATCTGCTAGGCACTACATTTTAACTCTGTTGATAAATGTGTTATTTGGTCCTACACATAGTGGGAGTGCATTTTGATAAAATCCATGTTGCCATTCAAAAATGAGTCTTCTAAAACCCACAAAGTCCAAGGTACGCATGATAGAGATCTAGAAACATCATGGGCCATTTATTGAAGCCACCATACTTTGACTGGCATGTAAAAAGAAAGCAATGCCAAGTTTCTCAGTCATAAAATTCATGGGTCCCTAAGAGTCTCAATGAACCAGCCGCCCTTGAAATCCTCCATTCAACATTTTTTTTTGTAGACTCCATTCAACTATAGAAGAGATTGGTCTTTTTGAAATAGGATCACTAGTTATATAGCCCATTATGTTAAGTGCAGCAATTACACAGTAAGCGGCACCACCATGAGACTCCAAATCTGGACTCAATCCAAAACCACCCTCATATGACTGACAAAACACAATATAGCCCAATGCTTTGCGCACATCCATCCTACTCCAGTCATTGAACATGAAATAGATTGTCACTTCCACAGACCGATTGAGGCACTTGCAATTACTTCATCTGAGAGAATCTACTTCCAATTATGCTTTGATGGATGTCCATACCCTACTCAAAATCTCTCATTTTGGCATGGGCTCGGAGGATGCTGGCAGCGATAGTGGAGTTTGGTTTTATACTCAACAATTGCATTTGCTTTGGAGTTTATAAAGTTTCTCAACAATCTTGCTATCATTCCCTTATTAGAATAATCGGTGCCATTTTCTGATTCCGATGCACTTTATGAAGCATCTTTGTTACTCCTTGGCTTTGGGCCTTGGAGTACACTCATGGAATTAATCTTGACCTTGTTCAATCCCGCCATGGTTAACCTGAACAAATCTTATAATGACGCCAATATTCAAAACACTTATTTATGTCATTGATTGCAGGGATCATTATTTATTTGATATGACGAACCCTTCTTCCTTGATACTAGAAATTATTTTTCATAAATCCGGTGGAATGAGGAGTTCTAAACCCTAGAAGAACAGTCAACAATTTCTTAAAAGTGTGAACCATTGGTCTGGAGTTCATGAGTTCAAATAATTTCTGATTCTTTGATTAGTGAAGAGTCAGGTGCTGATGGCCTTTAGGAATCCCTAACCTATAGGTCAGGTCTTTTATAAGATAAGAAACTTCTTAATTATCACCGATAAGGATGTAGTGTAGTTGGGGAAATATGAGTTTCTTAAACCTTAATAAAAGTTGATTAGAGGAGTCGGGTATGTAGAGAGTTCTTGAACTCATAAAATGCTCGACTATAAGGAGCTCCATATTTATAAAGCCAACCAAAGGAATATGGAACTGCCATAAATATTTGACTTCAATTAAGTCATCTTCTTTTCAAATAATCAAACTTTATAATAGTGCCTTATTTCCTTTTATGACCTTGGGAAATATATTAAACTCCATAATGCTCCGACAAAATTTAATCTTCATGAACAAACTTGGAACTTTGAGATGAAAAATTCCATATCTTTCACATGACAGATCCATTTTCTATGAAATTTGGATAGGAAAGTGATTGGACCCCTTAGAGAAAAACCCAGAAACCTTTTCAGCTCCAACACTCGAAAATTGAATTTTTGGCTTTATTTGCAAATTTTCATTGGGAAAATAGAAGGTTTAAATTTTTTCAAACGGTAAAGCATCTTGGTGTAAAAACTAGTCACATGAGGTAGGATGAGGTTAAGATCAAGCCTATTAAAGGATTTCACACCATCTATTACAGATTTCCCAAATTAATTATTTTCATGATTTGGCAGGTTGAAGTGCTCGGGGTGCTCTGGAAGTTTGAAATTTCCCAGGTTCAAGATTTCAGGTAACAACAAGCTCTACTTGGGGATAAGGACTGTAAAGGATGAAGTAAGGAATCCATAATCTCAAGCATGGACCAGTGCTTAAATTCCATGGGCAATAGAGTCAGAGAGCATGGGGGAAAAGGAGCAAGAGCAAGCCAAAAACGAGGCAAAACAAGAAAAGAAACTAACTACTAGCACAACAAAAACTCCTAATATGTACATGGTAGGAAGACCCTACCTCCAATGGCTCCAAGTTCATCATACAAATCCATTAATAGGCTGGGAAAAATAACTGCCTGTGCAGAAAAGGGAAATGTACCCTTGAAGCACCTGCAGACTCAGAAGCCATCCTATGATCATAAGCATAAATCTGAAACTCACATGGTAAGAGAATTTCCTGAGTAGTATGTCGAAACCAAATAACCATTTAGCATCATAAACCTCAGAAACTTCTTTAACATTTTCTTGCATTTCACCAGCTGTTACCTCATGCACTGTGATAGACAAATTGATATCTCATTCCTGAAAATAACTAGTTGAATCATTAGAAAACCAATCATCTACTATATGTGTTTCATACAAAATTGGAAGTGGATCAAGCTGAAAATCTACATTGCAAATAATATTTTCATGTGGCTTAAAATCACCCCAATTGGAACAATCTCCTCTTTCTCTGTAAGATTTGACTCAAGAATTTCATGATACACTTCATCATCCCTATCTGTAATCTGTAGATCAGACATGACGACCCCTTCTCCACACAAAAATTCATCCTCACATGTATTAAGGTACCAGTTTGGGATATAAACAATATGAAGTTCAACACATTTGTCTATCTGATCACTTTCATTGAAACTATCATGACTACTTATAACTTTCAATTTTTGTTTAAAAATTTTGGTATCCAAATTTTCAAAATGAAAGGATTCAAAGATAAAATCATTTTTGATCTCTTCTTGCAACCATACTTTTGTATCATCTTGCTCAGGAAACTTGAAAACTTCATATTCAGCTTGTGTGTACTTCAAAGAGAAGATATGCAACACCTCATCTTCATGTTGTGTAGCCTCAAATTGTTCTTCATCGCTAGTAAAAGTGAATGCTTCCATTTCTGCGGTAGATAAGGAGACTAAGACAATATCATCTGCATTACCTTCTTTACAATTTACATCAAGGAAGGGGGTAAGTGCAGGATCATGATGGGCCAAACACTACCCCTAAGTGGCAATGTAAATGTGAAAAATAGACTTAAGTAACTTCATGTCAAAAATTGAATGAGTTATCTACAAAATCTAGAATTAAGGTAGTAATAAAAGTTGTAATAAATTGAGTGTAGTTTATGGGATGCTAGTTTTTTTTTTTTAAATTTTAAAAATAGTTTGGTGAAAATTGAATATTTCAATGAAGCACTGCTAATTTTTTTAGAAAAACATAAAAAGTAGGTGTCATTCTGGCCAACCTAAGTATGAGAAAAAGATAATATTTTTCCTCCATGATTTGGATTTAAGTAAATGACGTATGAATGGATGTGACACATTTTTTTTTGAATTTTTCAAGTGAATAAATAATTATTTATGAATTTTTTACTGTGACTTTTAAAAATATTAAAAACTAATTTTCCGGCCAACCTAACTTGGTAAAAAATATATGAAAATATATATTTTTTAATTTTAATGCATGCCCAATAAATCCTAGAATGTGACACATCTTTTGGATTTAAAAAAGGATTAATATGTTGAAAGTTATGGATGTTTTTCAATATGTATATCTATCAAGAAATCAGACATAGTGTATGTAGAAAATCAATAATAATTATCTATTAAAATCATTATGAGGTGTATATTATATTTTTAGAATATTAAGAGCTTCCTCTATAAACCCTTTTCATTTGATTAAATTTAGTTACAAAAAATTCTGTCAGCTTCAAGGATGAAACTGTGGAAAATTTCAGGATAACACTAAATGGGCGGTTTTGCAAATTTCTTTGGCAAGTTTTGGGACTCCCACTTGCCTAAATATGAGGTAATCCCAAGGCATTTTTTGAGGGAATCCATATTTGATCTTGAAATATTAACACCCTTTCCATCCAAATCTAAATATTAGTCTAAATGTTAGCACTTTTTCATCCATCAATTTTTTTCTACATTTCCACTATTTGGCCCATCATGATCTCGCACTCACCCAAGGATCATTCATCTTCTTTGTCACTTGAGGAAATTTTTGATTCATTATTATCTTCTTCATAGTGTAGCATATAAGCTTCAATTCTTCTATCCACATGAGGTTTAATTTCTCCATTGCTTATCTCATCTCTACAAAAGTGTTTTGGATCAAAAACAATGAGATTAAGGCATTCAACAAAAGGAGGTTGCACATATTGAAAATCCACAGGCTGAGAAATTGGTTTTTCCATGATAGGTTTCCTCATGGGCTCACCACTTGAATTATTTATAACCTGATTTGCTTTCCAAAGACCACTTAAAATCAAGTCATCTTAAATTTTTACAGCCTCTTGTTGTGCAACTTCAATGTCATTTACTTTACCCCATTTCAAGAAAAACTAAACATCTAGATGCAATGAAGAAATAAAAGTGCAAAGTTGGAGTTGCTTACTCGGTTGAATGGAGGTAAAAATCTTTCTAAGCAACTGTGTATACCGATCTACAAAATCCTTAATGGGTTCACCTTCTTCCTTTTGCATATTGAAGAATTGACACAACAAAGCACCTTCATCAACAGGACCTTTATATCTTCCCATGAACTTATTCTTCAATGAGTCCCAATCAGTAATACATTTATCTTCCAAATAATGAAACCAGTTTGTTGTAGGCCCAACACGAGACTCAATGAATAATCGAACAAAAACATTTTCTTCACTTACCCCCAAAACTCCACATGCGATGGTGAATGCCAAAATATGATCCTTTGCATCTTGAGTATGGTCTCCATTGAACTTTGGAAGATATTTCCTTGATCCTTCAGATAAAGGTGAATATTGTGGTAGAAAAAGAGGTCCAAAATTTTTTCCCCATGCCTGAGGAGGAACCGGTGCCATAATACAAATCTAAAAATGAATCAGCAGGAGTTTTCACTTGAATGAAATGCTACTGGGTACTTTCCACTTTGTAGAGCTGCCAACCTCCGTCCTTGGGGAGGCACCTTCATATTTTTGAGAAAAGAAAACACTGGCACTTCGATTCTTTTCCCCAGCAGAGTCGCCAAAAATTTGTTGGCTAACAGATTTGTCACTTAAATTTTATACTCCTTTTCCCACAAAAAAGACAATCGAACCAACAGTTGAGTCAATTACAATGGTATTTGCAATGACTCTCTGCTTATTTTACAAGGCGCAACTACCTTCAAAAGATGTACAATGAATGAAAACACAGTATGCATATGTCAAGGGCACCAGTTCAAGTTTATTTCTCTGTTCACTTGCATGCCAGATTGGATGGAAAGTCTCCTTGAAAATCAAAATGATCAACTCAAGCTGTTATTTGGCTAGAAGAACAACTGGCTCATTATTTTGATGACATTACCAAAATTGCAAAGGCGCTCAAGTTGTTCAACAGTCTACTCGTATCGCCTCATAAGAAAGACATGTAAAGTGAGCCCATGATATGCCTGAACCAATGTTCATACATTTTGACCTTGCTCCAGAGGATTGAAAATGAACAATAGCAATATCTACCCTAAACATCTCTCTAAATCATGTTATTCGGTCCTACACATAGTGGGAGTACGTTGTGAGAAAATCCATGCTGCCATTCAAAAATGAGTCTTCTAAAACCCACAAAGTCCAAGGTACACATGCTAGATATATGGAAACATCCTGGGCCATTTATTGAAGCCACCATACTTTGACTGGCATGTAAAAAGAAAGCAATACAAAGTTTCTTAGTCATAAAATTCAACGATCCCTAACAGTCTCAATGAACCACTTGCCCTTGAAAGACTCCATTCAACATTTGTTTTTGTAGACTCCATTCAACTAAAGAAGAGGTTGGTCTTTTTGAAACAGGATCACCAGTTATATAGCAACATTACATAGTAAGTGGCACCACCATGAGACTCCAAGTCTAGACTCAATCCAAACCCACCCTCATATGACTGAGAAAACACAAAATAGCCCAATGCTTTGTGCACATCCATCCTACTCCAGTCATTGAACATGAAATAGATTGTCCCTTCCATAGACCGATTAAGGCACTTGTAATTACTTCATTTGAGAGAATCCAATTCCGATTATGCTTTGATGGATGTCCATACCCTACTTGAAAGCTCTTGTTTTGGCATGGGCTCGAAGGATGCTGGCAGGGGTAGTGGAGTCTGGTTTTGTACTCAACAATTGCATTTTCTTTGGAGTTTCTAAAGTTTCTCAACAATCTTGCTATCATTCCCTTCCTTATTAGAAGAATCAATGCCATTTTCTGATTCTGATGCACTTTATGAAGCATCTTTGTTACTTCTTGGCTTTGGGACTTGGAGTACACTCAGAATTAATCCTGACCTGGTTCAATCTCACCATGGTTAACCTGAATAAATCTTATAATGATGCCAATATTCAAAACACTTATTTTTGTCATTGATTGTGGGGATCATTATTTATTTGATATGACAGACCCTTCTTCCTTGATACTAGCAATTATTTTTCACAAAGCTGGTGGAATGAAGAGTTCTAAACCCTAGAAGAACAATCAACAATTTCTTAAAAGTGTGAACCATTGGTCTGGAGTTCATGAGTTCAAATAATTTCTAATTCTCCGATTAGTGAAGAGTTAGATGCTGATGGCCTTTAGGAATCCCTAACCTATAGGTCAAGTCTTTTATAAGATTAGGAACTTGATTATCATTAATAAGGATGTAGTGTAGTCGAGGAAATATGAGTTTCTTGAACCATAAGAAAAGTTGATTAGAGGAGTCACGTATGTAGAGAGTTCTTGAACTCATAAAACGCCTGACTACAAGGAGCTCCATATTTATAAAGCCAACCAAAGGAATCTAGAGCCTCTGTAAATATTTGACTTCAATTAAGTCATTTACTTTTCAAATCATCAGACTTTATAATAGTGCCTTATTTCCTTTCATGACCTTGGGATAATATATTAAACTCCATAATGCTCCGACAAAATTTAATCTTCATGAACAAACTTGAAACTTTGAGACAGAAAACTCCATATCTTTCACATGACAGCTCTATTTTCTAAGAAATTTAGATAGGAAGGTGATTGGACTCCTTAGAGCAAAACCCAGAAACCTTTTCATCTTCAACACTCAAAAATAAAATTTTTGGCTTTATTTGTAAATTTCCATCAGGAAAATATAAGGTTTAAAATTTTTCAAATGGTAAAGCATCTTGGTGTAAAAACTAGTCACAAGAGGTAGGATGAGGTTAGGATCAAGCCTATAAAAGGATTTCACACCGACTATTACAGATTTCCAAAATTAATTATTTTCATGATTTGGCAGGCTAAAGTACTCAGGGTGCTCTGGAAGTTTGAAATTTCCCAGGTTCAAGATTTCAGGTAACATCATGCAAATATCATTTTGAGCCACGTCTAAGACATACCCAACAATAAATATAATACCAAGTCAAGAGGTCACCTGTATAGCATGAAATCCCTTGTCATTACTCTACACATGGCCCTATAGTACCTAGAAATTTTTTTACAATTTTGTAGGCCACTATTCTAGTTGACCATATCACCAAAGATTAAACAAATGTACCCATGGCCATTGATTCCCATCTGCATTATCTAGAGGAAGGAAACTCTAAGTATAGGGCATACAAGGCATGACCTGGACATGGGCAAGATAATGCATAGAGCATACAACTACTAGCAATAACTCCGTTAATAGTTTTAATTCCATAGAGTACAAGCCTCATGCTATCATGTTTGAGTTTTGGCAGTAATTTGTGGCCCTAATAATGCTAGAGGAAATCATTAATGGTTGAGATGCATCCATGTGGGTAAGATAAGGAAGGTTTGAATTCCCAAGGAAGACCACAACCAATGAGAAATAAGCATTTTTTGTAGCCACGTCATCACAAGGAAATGGGAAGAGTCTTTACATGGCATGTAGGAGAAGGGCTGCACTGGCTAAACATGTGTACCCAGTAATAAGCCACCACCATGGATTACAAGACACCTCAACATAACATTGGGATCTTCATCGCCAAAGGCAACACATGGTCAACAACAACTCACTGAAGAATCCAAGTAGGCTACCATGAGCATAATATAGAGCATGAACTAAAGACAACCATGACACACTAAGAATGAAGTCAAAAGGGTCAATGCAATGGAATGAATTGATTGATCAATGTTAAGGCATGTAGGATGAATGTATATGTAAACAACTAGGAGGTACCATACAAGACAACATGAACTGTTGTGACCAATGTTAGATGAAACCCTAACCATACATATATATGAAACCCTGACATAAATTATCTTCAATCAATGATCACCATACGGTCCATTAGAGCACAACAGGAAATAATTTTTTTAAAAATAAAGGGGGTGCCAACACCACATATGCATTTTTATCCATTACAAGATGTTTTGACTAAAGAATAATTATTAGTTGATTAAATACCATGTATCTATGAATCAAATCATGCGTCTAGATAATATAACCATGAGTAATGATCAATCTACTATAATCATCTATGCACCACATGATCATCAATGTCCAAAAGGAAGTACAATAAGTGTGAATGAGATCATACCATGAAATGGGCCTTACCTTTCCCTATTGTGGCCTTAGTTTAGTCAAGTTTGTGTTTTAGTCCCTAGATTTACTTATATTTTTCCCAACCTTTGACTTAGCAAGTTTATCACTTTATTCTTCTAGACTTGGAGCCATTTTAACCTTGTTTTACTCTTATTTTTATATCCAAGGCATGCCTTAGTAATTTCTTTGTTTACCCTTTCCCCAAGATCAAAATCCTATTAAGTTGGGTTTGGTTTTCTTTTAACTCTAGATTCCTCTAAACATTGCTCCAAGTTTGTTGCATGTAAGTCTCTTAGAGACCATAAGATTGTGCCATGTACCACTTTTGATTTATCCTAATCTCATCAAGCGTTCTCCAAACCTCGCACTAGTTTAGACCCATTCTATCACATATACAAACATAGGCATTATTATGACCATTATCACATATCCTATACATGAAATTTGGCAAAAACATATTGTAGACACTTAAATTTGACTACTTCCTAATGCCACCTAATTCATCCCACATTCCCATGTCTTACCACACTTAATTATCAAACCAAACATCCTCCTAGCATTGATTAAAGAATTTATGATTAATTAATTATTTAATTAATTAATCAATTCATTATTGGTCATTATTTAAACAGTAATTAAATAAATAAAATATTTATTTAATTAGCTAATTATCTATTCATATCTCCCTCACGATTTCTTTTCATTTCTAACTCGTGCACCTAATTAATTAAAATAATTAGATAATTCCATTAACTATTCTCTCGCATTCTATCTTATCCCTCTCTATTTCTTTCCATTTCTAACTCATGTACAACTAGTTAAATGGAAAAAAATAAGGATCTTAACCTTATCCTACTTTTTCACAAAATCAATCCATAAAAAATCTATAAATTAAGCCTCTCACAAGCCATAATCATTAGAATTTTGAATGCAAACTTATGTTGCTGAGTCGAGCACCTTACATCCAATCATATTTTCAATCTATCTTGGAGCACAACTACCATTTCTAGTGCAACAAGGAAAAGTTGTGTGAGATCTATTGTTATTTTATTCATTGTAGTTGGCGTTTCCTCATGCTTTATTTGAGGTTTGCATTTTAGATTTAAAATTAGGATTTAGATCTTTTGGTTTGAGTTTGACATTTGCATTTCAAATTTACTTGCTTACATTCTGGCATGCTAAGTGGGACTCTTGTCCCTTATTTAATCCATTGTTTGCAAGTTTTGTAGCTTATTCTTGTAGGTTTTAACTATTTTTTTGGGGAAGATCCATGGGTGCACTTTTGTAAGAATCCTCCTAAGACAAAGTGGACCTCACCATTGAGTCCAGAAGGCCCATGAACCCCCATTTTCATATAAAACTTGCCTAATTTTGACATCGGAGCAAAAAAGGCAATTTTTATTTGTAAATTGAGTCATATGGTCACCTATGAATAGTGTTTCCAGCAACGAATAGTGTTACTAACAGTGAACAATGTTTCCAATAGTGAACAATGTTTCTAGCAGTGAATAGTGTTTCTAGTGATGAACAATGTTTCTAGTATTGAACAATGTTTTCAATGTTTTTTATAGTGAATAGTGTTTCTGGCCATGAGCGGTGTTTTTAGGACATGAACAATGTTTTCAGGTGGTGAATAGTTTTTATTCCTCACTCCTTTGCTTGTATATTAGCCTTTTTTTCTAATGCACATAACTTTTACTTGGAATGTCCATTTTTTGCATTTTTACAAGCATTGGAAAGTTGACTCGAAGCACTATGATATGGATCAAGTAAGAATTCTAGATTTTGCACCAAAAAATAGGTATAGAAATCTAAAACCCATCCTTTATGTTCAAACTTCAAATTCTCATATCTTTTGCAAATGAAAGCCTTTTTTTGCAAACTTTTTTTTGAAATTTATCAAAAAATTGTAAGGAACATCATGGTGACATCTATCTACTATATGAACACATCATTTCCTAATTTTTGTTGGATTTTATTATCATTTCTAAAACCTTATTTGTAGCTATCCTTGCATGTCAAAGGCAAAATTTTGAACTACTAACGCATTGTGTGCAGCACCACTTGCTTAAAATAATATTTTTATCTCTAGATTAGTGGCACACTTATTTTCTTAAAGGAAATTAGTTTTGTTTGCCATGTTTGGGAGCTTCTAGAGTGTGTATGCTATCTTCTCACACCGAAAGGTGATCTTGGAGATCAAAAACACTCTTTAAGTTATACTTTGTTGTGTTTATCCCAAGAGTCTAAGTGCATAAGCTCTCTCCTCATGTTTTAAAACAATCCTGGAGATAAAAAATACTTAGATTTATTTTCCTTTAGTGGTCTTGCCTAAGGATTTTATCACCTTAGGGGATGACCCAAACCACATGTTTCAGTAGGGTATATAAAGGGGGTAGAGTGAAAAATGTACCTCAAAGGAGTCATCATCATGTCTAGCATAGCCTTGGCCCAACTTTTCATAAGGAGTCAAGGTGAAGTGGAATTTTCTTGCGCTTATTCCACATGCTTGTAGATGGGTTCCAATTAATGGATTTTGGCCTCATGTACCTTGTGTATAATGAGGACATCCCCTATTTTCTAGTATATCCTAGATAATACCTTTCAACCATCTTTTTCCACGGTACACCAATAAGTAGTTAGCCTTGAGAAGTTACATTGTACTTTTGAGTTTATAGAGATAGTGCTCACTATGGGGAGGGCATTATACTCCACTGTAAGGGGTGTATAGGTGGTACATGACCTTGCATTCCCTAGCTATTTGAAACTTGGTAGATAGTATATTGATGAGCCCACAGAGATCAATACTCCCATTTGAATAATCTAGGGTGTTCATGTGCTTGGTATGTCTTCATTTGTGTGAAACCTGTGCATTATCCCTTAAAATCTAAAACATCCAAAATCCCCTCAAGTCAAAGCTAATATCCATCTAATCTAAATCATTTAAATCCAACAATCATCTAATCAATTGCCTAATCCAAATTCTTGCACCTTAATCTAATTTCTCAATCAAAATCCAATAGGGTCTTGTGCCTTCATCCCAACTCCAATCATCTAATAATGCCTATCACCCCTAATCCATCCCAATCCTAATCAACTCATCTCCAAATCAAATCATCCACACCTAAAAATCAAAATTTAATCCATCATCCAAATCAAAGTCAACCCAATCTTACTTTCATTCCATCCCTATCACCTCATCCAAATCCAAACCTAATCAGTCCTAATCCACTCCATTTCCCATCAAATTATCTTTCATCACATCAACTCAACGAAATCAAATCTATCAAACCTCATTCAATCCCTCCCACCTATTTCCATTCCTCAATAAATGACTCTAATCCAACCCATATTACCATCATATATTCTATACCAACTGATCTCATATCAATCCACATCAAATCTGTTGTAAGTATGTGCTAACCGGTGTTGTCATTGATGTCAACATGCTTGTGTTGTCATTAGTGTCAACTATGTCTTCTGATATTGCTTATTGTTGCTTGATTGGGTTGTCATGTTAAAGTGATTTGAATGCCTTATATATATTGCTCTTGTTGCTGAGTTTCCAAGTGCTTTTGAGAAAATTTGTTCTCCAGAGGAAACAGTGTGTTGCAGAGTATTCTGGCTTGCAGGATACTATTTGAGTTTTTGCTTTGCATTTCTTCTGTGTTGAAGACAGGAGTGTGAGATTTGGATATGTTTTAGAGAAGTGTTTGAAGATGCTAAATCCAGAATTTGGTGGTCCAGATTGATGTGTAGTAGAAGTTATGTTCACTAGTTTGAAGACTATAATTGACAAAGTTTTTGGGTTGTGCAGAGGTGTCTGGGAGAAAATATTTTTCTCCGCATTTCTTTGCAGAGTGGTTTTAGGTGTTGCGGTTCTGGACATATGTTTATAAGGTCCTTAGCTATCTTCATTCCAAAGGATTTGTGATTTGGTGTTCTAAAGTTTAGTTTTCATGAGTAGCAGAGCTTGGTGGTGTTGGTTGTGAGTAGTTTGTGATATGTCTTCAAGTGAGATTTGTTGTAGCTAGATTTGTTGGTTCTCAGGTGACTTAAGGTTTTTCATGGATGTCTCCAGATCATGTTGAAGTCTTGTGCTTGGTCCACAAGTTATGGTTGTGTTCTTGGAAGCGTGTGTCTAAAGATCCTTGTGTTAACACCAATTTTAGCTGACCTAGTTGTTTACACTCTTTGTGGATGTGCTTCGTGGATTGAGGAAGCGTGTTGAAGTGTGTGAAAATGTATTTAGGACCAAACTAAGCTATGGAATGTTCTTCTTTAATTCCTTTGCTCCACAAGAATGTTTAGGTCCAGACCTAATTTGAAGTATGTATGTTTGTCAACCTTGGAGACTGTTCTAAAGGTTGTAGAATATGTTGCCGACCTTGATGTATGTTCCAAGGTTAATGATTGATATAAATAAGTGTAATGAATTCATGTGTAAGGCATGCAAGTGTGAAGATGTGAAGATGAAGATGTTTGTATTGTGAGGCAGCAAAAGTGATATGTATTGTGCTTCATTGGAACTAAACTCAGGCATGTGGTAGATGCTATCATATCAGTTCATGGCAGTGAGCCACCTCTTTTGGTAGTGAGCCCTTTTAGTAATGAGCCACCTCTTTTGGTAGTGAGCCCTTTTGGTAGTGAGCCACCTCTCTTGGGAGTGAGCCTATTGCAGTGAGCATCCTTTTGGACAGTGAGCCCTTTGGCAGTGAGCCTCTTTGTAATTTGGTATTGATACTACTATATATTGTGAGCTAATCCTCACTGTAGTTTTTCCCTTTTAGGGTTTTCCACGTAAAAATCTGATGTTCTCTTGTGCATGGTGTTGATATGATTAAGTCTCTATTATTTGTTTTTCATGTTTAATCTTCATAACAGAATTAAGGTTTAAGTTAATTGATGTGGATGTGATTATGTTTGTGAAGGCTTAAAGTTTTTGATGCAACTAATTCACCCCCCCTCTCAGTTGTCTTGTGCATTCAACAATTGGTATCAGAGTGAGGGTTCCTTGGAAGAAAGCCTAACAGCTTAAGGTAGATCTGGGATGGTGCACAAGAAAGACATTCCTTAGTTTGATGGAACCAACTATGCCTTTTGGAAGGTACGAATGCAAAGTTATCTTATTTCTCTTGGTTACAATGTATGGAGAATAGTTAAAAATAAATACACTATACCTGATCATGATCAAACGACTGCAAGTGAGATAAGGGATTATGAGACTAATGGCAAAGCTAGAAATGTTCTACTGAATGCTCTATCTAATACTGAAATGGCTAAAGTCTTGGATCTAGAAACTGCTCATGAGATCTGGGAAAAATTGAAGAGTACCTATGAAGGTGATGAATCTGTTAAGAAAGCCAAGATGCAAAACTTGAAGTCTAGATATGAAACTATGCAGATGTTTAAAGATGAAAACATAACAAGCTATATGCAGAAGGTTGATGAAGAACTCTTAATCATAGTTTGAAAGGGTATTGGTTAATTAACTATCTAAACATGTGTTTATATAGTTAATAAGGCAGAAATGATGATTTAGGGAAGTTTAGGGATGAATAGGGATGAATAGTGATTTTAACAATGAAATTGTCGAATCATTGTCGAAAAAGGGGGAAACAAATGGTTAATTGAATAAATGGTAGTTTATCTAATTAAGGGGTTAAATTATGGTGTATTTAGGGTTGAAGTGTGTCAAGATGAAAAGGGTGGACAATTTCAAGTGTCTATATTTTCCCCTCTTTGAAGCATGTTGCAAAGCAATATTGTTTCAAAGAAAGATAAAACATAGCACTAGGTTGGAGAGATGAAGATGGTAGGATTAGGGATGATGATGCCCCAACCACTCAAAGTGAGAGAGACAAGGATGGATGAGGATAAGTACATGAAGATGATAATAGGGATGATGATGCCCCCTTGAGAGGGTAGGTGGGTTCAAAGAAGATGAGCGTGCTCTCAAAAGGATGAAGAGGGCTAGATTAGATAGATGAGAGTGGAATTTAAAAGACCACATGGATGGGGAGGATAAGGTAGACTGGATGCATGGAATTAGAGGAAAAGGATGAGGGTTGATAAAGAAATGAATAGGGATGATGAGAGGATGAAAAGATGGGATGAAAGGATGGAGGGGAGGAAAAATAGATGGATGCAAGATGATTCTTGACTCCATGGATAATGTGTAATGTTGCACTGATAAATGAGAGCCATCTTTATTTAATATGGCATGAGACATTTTGCACCAAGGTATAAGGAACTAGGGTGACAATGTGTCCCATGCGTAAAAGCCAACTGATAAGGTCATAGCAACCCTATGCCGTATAGCACCATGATATTGATGTGGCAGGTAGGTTACAAGGATTGATATGGATGCAAGATAAAAAGATAATGCACACACACAAGAAAGCATGCATGCACAAAAACTGATTCAAAGACATACATGATGTTTCCCTTGATCAAGCTGACAAGACAAAGATTGATGGAGTGATAATGATTGATTGTATTGTTGACGATAAGAACAACACGAGGATTGGGAATGATATATCCCGATGATGATGATGGATGATTTAGATCAAAGGCTTGTAGCAAGGCTCAAAAAAAGACTATGGATGCGATTAGATGATTGTGTATAGATGCTAGCTCGAGATACACATTGATTAGGATGTTCTTGCAATTTTAGATATTTGGATATTTGGGGGATTTGGATTGCTAGGAGGGAATGCATTGGGTTGCGTGTTGGTAGCCTTTAGCCAGATTCTAATGACAAGGGAAATCTAAGTCTATTGACGAGGCATGATGGGAGGATTTAAATGAAATGATAAAGGGATAATGGATGGTGAATAGGAACAACTAGTGATAAGGAGATAATGGATAGGCAATAGTGGATAGTGGATAATGGATAGTGGATAGTGGATAGGGAGTAAAAGGAAAGGATGAAGGGATGAAGTGAATGTGCAAGAGATGGGGAAATGGAGTGCTTAGACCATATTCAAGCTATCACAACCACAATCAGGGGGAGGATAAGATGGGGATGTGGGATAGAAGGATGGAGGAGGTTTGGATTTAATGGGGGATAGGGGACACTTCATCCTCTCAAACTGTAGTAAAACCACCAACTAGGAAGAGGACAATGGAGGGGAGTTGGATAGTGTTGCAAATATGTGCCTAATCGGTGTTGTCATTAATTTCAACATATCCTTATTATCATTAGTGTCAATTGTATCTTGTTTAGAAGACTTGTATGTTGAGGATATTGAGAAAATTAGCCTCTCTGGAAGAAACAAATGAGTTACATATCTCTCTTCTAGAGATAGTGAAGACAGTGTAGTTCAATGAAGTAGATTGTTCCACATTCCCAGTAGGATGAAGCTCAAATTTTGTGGATTAATGGGTTTATAGAGGATTGTCTGAAGTTGCTCCAGTCATGATTTGAGAGGTCCACATTTAGAATTGGAAAAGTTATGGCCATCTGAGGAGAACCAGGTTTTGCAGTTGTTCAGAGGTGACAGAGTGACAGAAATCTGGTCCAGATTGATCTGCATTGGAATATTATGATTTGCGGATCTAGAGGTGTGTTTGGGATGTTGGTGTGTGTCCTCAACTCAAGAGGTTCATGGTTTGGAGGTCCGCAAGCAATCTTTCTAGTGTGACAATCATGAAAATAGGTGTTCTTGAGTTCCCAGATGAAGGTGCAAGTGTTTCTGGTGATCTAAGGTGGTGTAGTTATTCCTGTTGATTTCATTGTGCTTGTGGTAGTCTCTAAATCAAGTTCCTATTTTGTTGGTGGTCCGCATTGAGGATTGAGCTCATGGTTGAAGATTTGTCCTTGGGTGTTGCTGTTCTTTCCAATCTTGGCCGACCAGATGCTTTGTGCATGTTGCAGATGATCTAAGAGAGGTTCTATGAAGTGTAGCGTGTTGTTTGAGGAAGATTTAAGTCCCAACTATGTTTGGCTGACAGTATAGTGATTCGCATTAAGTTAGATGTTTGTAGTGCCAACCTTGATATTTATTCCAAGGTTGATGAAGCATATAAATATGCGTGGTTGAGTTGTGGAAAATTATCCTTGTGCGAAAATGAAAAGATCCTAAGAAAGGAAGAAAGGAAGAGTAGAGAAGAGGAAGAGCAGAAGAGGAAGAGCAGTAAAGGATGAGGAGATAACAAAGAAGTGTTTGGGAGTAGAGCAGAAGTATTGTGCGCTTAAATGGAACTGACCTTGGCATGAAGAAGATGCTGTTTTCTAGTTCAATCTTTTTGTGATAAATTTATAGATGTTTCTGTAGGCAGTGAGCCTCTTTTGAGCAGTGAGCTCTGGGCAGTGCGCCCGAAGGCAAGTGCCTTCCCATTTTCTATTCTTTTAATAGAGAATAAATCTTTTGGGTTAACCACCACCATGGTTTTTCCCTTAACTGGGTTTCCACGTAAAAATCCTGGTGTCATATGTGTTGATTATGTTTCTACTCATGTGTTGTTGATTTATACTTTCATGGTTATATCATTAATCTATTAATAAGTGTGCAAGAAGATTAGATACAACAAAAGATAAAGTTTTTGAGACAACTGATTCACCCCCCCTCTCAGTTGTCTGCCCTTATTTCAATAGATAGGTGATAATGGATAGGAGGAAAGGATAGAGGTAGGATAGATGATAGGTGGATGTATGTGATCTCCAAGGACTATGTCACATAGGAAGAAGATGCCCCACTCAAGATTAGTGTTGCTCATGACGAGGTGTTAGGATGCATGGGGATGGATGGATGTTATAGGATATGCTTGGAAGGGATGCATGTCAAGAAGTGTCCAAGGCATGTCTCACATATTTTGCCCCTATCCTTATTAGGACCACAAGTGGGAAAGGAGGATGAACGACAATAGGATAAGGAGGAATATATAGTGGAGAGGATGGACGAGAGATGATAGGATAGGTGAGATTTGCCCCCAAGTGTAGGGTACAAATGAATGGGGTATTACGCATGATGCCCAAAAGGGGTTTTCATCATGGTACTTGTTCAAGGTGCCACGAAAAGTGGTTTTCACCATTGGATGGATTTATTTCTCTTTACTTTTTTTGATTTTTTTGGATTTTTTTATTTGTTTGATTTTTGTGGATTTTTTCAGATTTTTGGAAGGGATGAATGGATTTGGATAGAGGCAAGAGGTTTGGAGGAGGATGGGGACTCAAGAATCTATTTCCATAGCAAGGTGGAGGTGTCCCATGTTGGAGAGATGTCGCACATGGACCATGTCAAGGGTAGTGACCCGCATGTATGTTGGTAGGAGATGGCGTGAGATGGAGATGTAATGGATGAATGGATGGGGGATAGTGGATTATGATGTACATTATGGATGGAATTGGATGATGGATGAGGGGATAAATGATTGATGGATTATGTGAAAGAATGGACCATAGGGATGTGATGGGGGAGTTATGTGATATAGGGAATATAGGATGGAAGGATGGAGGTATGTGGGAATGACGTGGGGTTGAGGGAAACCAAGACCAATGGTTGCACACACTGTAATGGATTTTGAATCTTATATTTGGGATAGGGAGTAGGAAGTAATGGAGGTGTAGGATTCATGATGTATTTACGGGTTCAGGATGGGGGATTTGGGTATTGTCGATTTGGGGACTTAAGGACCCAAACAAACTTAGGATTTTTAGTATGTTTGATGGGGAGTGGGATTTTTGGGATTTGGGGATGGAAGGGGTTTTGGATGCTCTACTTGAATTTAGTGCTTTTTTAGGGACACACACCATTTTTGTTTTTGCTTTAGGGGGTGGGCTTATGTGGCCTTTTGGATTTTGGAGTTTTCTTGGATTTTGCATATCAATGCCCTACAACATGATAATCTTTAGGATTTTGTGGATTTTTTGATTTACGTAGAGATAAATCCTAATTACTATGTTTGAATCCCATGGGATGGATGGTGGTTTCATGTTTAGGTGATGTGTGAACTTGTTGATCGTGATTAGGGATTTTGGGGGATAGGGATTTATGGGAACATGATTTATGGATGGGAGGATTAGGGGATTTAAGGATGGGAATATTAGGAGTTGGAAGGAGTGGAGGAAGCATGGATTTGGGGATGGGAGGACATTTGGATTTATGGATAGTATAGGATGGGGGATGTATGGTCACATGCCTTTTGGATTGATGGATGAAATAAGATGGAGGAGGAGGGATGACGGCATATGACTTAGGGGTGCGATGAGATGCATTAGGTTTGGGATTGGAAGAATAGATTTTGGAAGGCACGAGGGTGGTACCAACATGTTGGGATTGTTTTCCTTGAGATATATAGACAAGACCATGTGAGAGAAGATGGATTTTGACATGGATGGGCTCTAAAATGCCTTGTTCGTGAAGGCCTAAGCCTTTACCTTGATAATTCATGTTTTGGAGAATACGATATGTGATGGGATGTGTGTTGGTTAGGAAACAAGATGTGAGTTCATTATTGGATGGAGGAGGATGGGTGGTGGAGAAAAGGTGCTTCTCTACTATGAGAGAACTACCACGGATGAAGGTAGTGGGACCAAGAGGATAGGATGATGGATTTGGGGATGGGGGCGATGGATGATGGTGAAGGATCAATGGGAGATGGTAAAGGGTTAATGGGGGATGATGGGGGATCAATAGGTGATGGTATGGGATCAGGAGGGATGAGTTGGGATGCTTGGATCTTGATTAGGATGGGGGTGGATGTTTCCACATGCTTTGGACTAGGCTCTTGACATAGCCATATTTGCATGCATGGTGCGATGGGGGAGGAGCATGTAGTTTCAATTATTTGAATAGGCTCCTTGGATTGGGTGGATGGAGAGTGGATTATATTTAGGATAGGACTTTGGATAGAATGGAGGAGGATTTGGTTTTGAGAGGTGCGAGGTGGGTGACAGGATCGTCAACGACACATTTAGGTGATTGGGGAGGAGTGGGGTGACATGACTCCACAAGTTTGATTTTATGGTTTTTCTTGATACTCTTAGCGAGGACTCCTTGGAGAAAGGATGATTTGGATTCAGTAGGAGAATGGGATAGTGGATTAGATGGTGGATTGGATAATGGGGTTGGTATATATTGAGATAATGGATTTGGATAGGCGGGATAAGGATAAGGGGATGAAGGATTTGGATAAGTGGGATAAGGGGATGAAGGATGTAGATAAGTGGTGGAGGTGATGGGGATTTCATATGAGGATGGATGTTGGGATATCCATATGGGGGATAGAATTGATTTCCATTATCAAGGGTAGATTAAGGATGACCATAGGATATGCAATGAGGCTCAGGGGCATAACTTGTGCTAGCCAATGCATGGTCATAAGGTGCTTGCATGCTTAGAGATGGGTGATGATAATTTATGGCAAGATTACTTGTGAGGAATTCATCAAGGATTTTATTTTTAGCTTAGTCAAAAGGACTATCATCATCATCAAAAATGTATGAAGTCATGATTGGTTTGGATTTGGGATGATGTGATTTTAGGATAACTTGATGAAATTAATTTGGATTTTGGATTAGAGTGGATTTCAATTGATTTGGATTAATTGGGATTTGGATTTGGATCGATCAAGGTCAAGGATATATGACACTTGATACTAGGATGGTTATGATTTGATTTGATTTTGATTAATCAAGGTCAACGATGTATGACACTTGATTGGATTTGGATTGATTTGGGTTTGATTTGGATTAGGCCAAGGGCCCTTGATGGTAGGAATGGACTGGATTTGATGATTGATTAAGGATGATTTGGATGATAATTTGGAGGGAAATGATTAGGATTTGGATGAAATTGGATGGATTATGATTAGGATTTGGAGAGGGTTGAAAGAGGTGATGTCCTTAACCAAATTTTGATTTGTAAAGGATGATTTTTTATTAAGGATGGGATTAAATATTGATTGGGGATGGATGGATAGATAATGGATGATTGATAATTAGACAGGGGATAAGCAGATTAGATGATTATTAGGAATGGATGAATGAGATAGATGATATGGATTATGATTAGAGATGGAGTGATTATGATTGGATAATGTAATGAATTATGATGTGGATTATGAGGGGTAATGGATGAGGGGATAAGGTCAATAATGGGCTTAGGATTAGGGGTGATTGATGGATGAGATGAATAGGGATGATGGATAATTGGATTAAGATAATGATTAGGATATTAGATTTTTATGAGGATTGTGATGTGGATTATGAGTGATAAGGGATTGGATTAAAATTGGATAAAGGATTAAGAAATTAGATTAGGATCTAAATGGATTATGATTAAGATGGAATTTAAGATGGTGATGAAGAATTGGACTAGGATGGAAGTGAGATGATTAAGATAATGGAGAGTAGATTAGGATATGGATTAGGGATAATAATGGATAGAGGATGGTCAATTTGGATTGAATTAGGGAATATTTACGCCGGAGGTATTCGCTATCTGAGAGTGATGACCTTGCTTGGCAGATTGATAGTTAGAAATTTACGAGAGGGTAGGCATATGATTGAAACTATCTTCGTTGTCCATTTTTCCATGCCGTCGTTGGGATATTTTCTACTGAAAATGTTGTCTCACGATGTAAAAAATTCACACCAGGAAATTTTCTAAACTCATCGGTTGTTCTCACGCTAGGAAAAAAATCATGTCAAAAGAAGTCTCATGTCATTTAAATGTCCCTTGTTGGATACCTTGGGATTTCTATATTTTTATTCAAAGGAAAAGGAATGGGAAAATAGTTGAAAGCAAATAACTCAGGCGAGGTACTTCAATTCTATCCACTCATGGGGTAGCCCGCTCAACTTTTATTGTTTTGACTTTTTAACACAATTTAAGGCAACAATATTATCTATTTTCTCCATCTCGAGGAGGTGCCAATTTGTTCAAGATATATATTTTCATTTTAGAGAGTAAAGGATTAGGTAGGGAATTATTTTCAAAATTATATTTATATTTATAATTAAATATTATATTCTCTCTAATCTAAATTGTAAAACACAATTATATATATTTAATATAATTTAATATTTACATATTTATTTCTTTATATATATTTATATATGTTCCATTTAATCTAATATTAATATATTTAATACTCAATTATATTTATTATGGACATTATTATTTTGATTATATGTAGCAAATTTGTTTGCACAATCAAAATTGTATATTTAGATTAAACATATTATATATTAAACATTTATATTTATTTATAACTTAATTATATTTATTTTATATATACTATATACTATATAATATAATTATATTTATTGTTATATAGTATACTTTAGATAATGTAAATTATTTAATATATATATATATATATATATATATATTTATTTAAAATTATATTATAAAATGGTATATTATATTAAATATTTATTTATAGTTTAATTGTATTTATTTTATACATCATATATAATATCTAATATAATTACACTTATTCATTTTATTATTATGAAGTATATTCATGTTTGGTGTCTAGCCTCTATTTGCACTCATATTATTTGAAACATGTATGTTTGTTTCTCATATTTCACATCTTCACACCTACATTTAAAAATATATATTATAAAATCATATATTTATATTAAATATTTATTTATAGTTTAATTGTATTTATTTTATATATCATATATAATATCTAACATAATTACATTTATTATTTATTTTATTATTATGAAGTCTATTCATGTTTGGTGTCTAGCCTCTATTTTCATTCATATCATTTGAAGCGTGTATGTTTGTTTATTAGAAGTCTCACATTTCACATCACACCTTTCACATCTTCACACCTACATTTAATAGGGATTTTGTTGCAAATATAAGCATTGCCTACCATCATGCATCCTCTCACGGGATGTCATACAATACAAAGATTGATCAAACTTAGTGACCCTCATTGCTTTTATAATTTTGCACCTTGGCATAATTTTGAGTTCAAATCATAGATTAAAATTAAATTTAGACATGAATATTAATTTTCTAGGAGAAAACTTTTGATTTGTTTGAATTTGTAGATGATATGGGGATGATCTTGAGACCTCTAAAATGGTGTGCATTCTATGTCATGGGGGCTTGTTGTGTTCAATCTTGCTTTTGCAAAAGTTTTGTAAAAGGAATGTGATTATTAGTCAAAAAGAGGTCCCTAATCCAAGGAACAACCCTTGTGGAAAATTGACAAATATCTAATATAATTATATTTGCTAGTTTGGTGTGTCATAAAACTTTGTATTATTGGCAAAGGGGCTTGACTCCCATCAAGGAAGTAAAAAATCTTCCCTTTTTTTATAATATAATCCACTATGCTTTTTAATAGAACCTTTGTTCAAAAACATGCGTGGAAGACATAATTTCATAAGGTCGTATCATTAGAGTATAGATCTACACCAAGAGGATTGAATCACATGACTTAGAAACATCCCCAAACCAAGTTATGGATACAACCCAATCTTATTTAGATTTTAATCCAAATTTTGTCACAAATTCTACAATACAAATCCAATTTCAAATTTCAAATTATGATAATCGATCACAACTAATAACAAAATTATTTATATTCCAAATTGTAATAATCGATCACAACAACAATAAAATTATTTTATATTAACAATATTAAATTGATGAAAAACTAAACAACTCTAATCCCCTACAATACAAATCCAATTTAATATTCCAAATTATAATAATCGATCACAACTAACAAAAAAATATTTTATATTCCAAATTATAATAATCAATCAAAACAAACAACAAAATTATTTTATATTAACAATATTAAATCGATAAAAAACTAAGCAGCTTTAATTCCTTTACAATATATTATTATAATTAAACTTCAACTTTATTAATTTAAATCTTATTTAATATCATTGTTTAGTAATTTAAATAAATGCCTAAAATAAACACATGGTAAGGTTTATTTCCCTAATGTAAGTTGGTTTCAATGTTGAATAAATTAATTGTCGGTCAGAATAATTATGTTGAAGGTGTTCCCTCAGTAAGATGGAAAAATACCTTGGGGAGATTGCCGGACCACAAGGATTGTGTTCTCCTAGGTTGGCCCCCTTGATTAGATTGACTTCACAATTGTTGAAGAATATTGAAGACAACTAGATCGAGCATGCAAGTGTCTTAAATGATTTCATGTAGATTTGTCTTGTTCTTCAATTTAATTTTTTTAAGTACACGTAAAGTGGTGGCATTTTGTTTCATAGGATGGGGGCACCCCCACAATCCAAAAAGTTGATAAACTCTTAGAGTCACTTTAAAACATTATAAATGAGTTAGTTACAATTATTTTCTTATTCTCAATACATAGCAATTTAAATATGACATTAATAAATTATAACTATATTTTCCTAAATTAAGTTGATAAGGAGGTTTAGGGATGACTTTTCACAATTTATCTCACAAAAATCCTTAAAGGAATTTGATACACACCATTGAACACACAAATACTTACAATGTTTAAGCTCTTAAAAGAGTCATAAACTATTACAAAGATAGTTTTGAAAATTAGGATTAAATAATAATAATCAAATTATAATATCATAATACAAAGTTTTTTTTTAAAAAAACAAAGGGGTAAAAGCTTTATTAGAAATCAGAAAAGAGCATTACAATAATAACCAAGGGACCCAGCCCCAGAAAACAAGGTGAAAACCCCATAGCATAAACAACATCAACTATCCCCATGTATCCTCCTATCCTCCTCCAAGAACCGGTCTAAATCCAAATGCAGCTCAGGGTTAACCTGATCCCAATCCTCAACCTTCCAACCACTATCATGCTCAAAGGCCCATTTGGCCAAGCAGTCGACAGCTCGATTCCACTCCCTCGAGATGTGAACAAAGGATGCTTCCTCCATCCGAGAACTAACCTAAAGAATCTGCTAAACCACCGAAGCCAACTGCCAATTAATATCAGATATCTTTCACTCATTCAAGAGATTAATCAAAATCTGTGAATCAGCTTCACATATAACTTTTCTCCATCCCAAAGCAAGGGCCCTCTCAATAGCATGTAGAATTGCTAGACCCTCCATGAAGTTAACAGTCTTCACCCCCTCATGTATAGAGAACAAAAAAATCACCGACCCAGCCGAGTCCCTACCAACTCCACCAATTCTAGCAGGCCCAAGATTGCCCCTAGAAGAACCGTTAGTATTGATCTTTAAAAATCCATTGGGAGGAGGTAACCACCTTCCAACCCGATGAACCCTCTTTTTCCCATGCCTACAATTCCTGAAACTGACAAAAGAAGAATGAATTTCTTAAAGACCTAGTCTAGCCACCAACTCATCATCACCTCTCTCCAAGGGGAAAACCACATCACATTTAGCTGAAATTGACTCCTGCACCATTCCTAGCATACGCAGCCAAACTTGTCGACCCGCCAACTTCTGATCAGGAAAAATTTGGCGGTTCCGCTCCAGCCAAATCTGCCAAAGTAGAAATGAACCAAACTTCCTGCAAAAAGGAAGCCATAGAAGGAGGTCTTCCCATACTATCCCAGAATTCAACCAAAGAGCATGCATGAATACAAGGAAGCTTCCATACCTCCCACCACCAATGCCAAAGCTGCACAACAAAGGGGCACCGGAAGAGCAAATGCGAAGAATCCTCTTTTGCTCCCCCACACAAAACACAAATTGAAGATCCTTGAAATCCCCATTTACAAATGTTATCCCAGGTCAAACACCTATTCCAAGCCAAAGTCCAAACAAAGCAGTTGCATTTAGGCCACGAGAGTTTATTCCACACCCTTTTCCACCAATGAACTTCTACCCCAGTTAGCTTCTGAGCCAATAACACTTGATAACCAGAAGCAACAGAGTAAACCCCCTTAGGGTTATGGGTCCAAGCAAGAATATCCTCTTCCAGAAGAGAACTACAACTCCTACTATGAAGAATCTTATGAAGCTCAGCACTATCTTCTGCAAGTCCCAAATCTGGCCACACTGCAGGATCCTTCCAATGAGTTACCTCCAATTGACCAAAAGAAGCAACAGACTTGAAGTCACTCACCCTAGCCCAACCAGCCTCGAGAAATCTTTGGCACAAAGGAAGAAGGTTGGGGAACTGAGAAGTAAGTGGAGGGAATCCATCCCAAGAATCTGACCAGAAGAGAGCTTCAGTTCCCCATCTACAAATCCAAAATAAATCTTCCTTGATAAGCTTTGCACCCTTCTGAAGAGTATTCCAAATCACTGAACCTTTCCCCTCAAGAGGGTAACGAGGGAGATCTTGCCGTGGAATCCCCAAGAAATACTTATGAGATAATATCCTGGCCCACGGCTGATCCTGTTCCACACACCATCTCCAAAATAGCTTAGCAGCCATAGCCACTCCGGATAATGCAGACTATCGAAGACCAAGACCACCAAATTGCTTTGGACTGCACACAACATCCCACTTGACCAGGCTCCACTTGGAGGATGACAAACTTCCTGCCCATAAGAACTACCTTGCAAGAGAATCCAACTCCCTCAGAAAACCCATCAGAGCCACCTGAAGCATACATCGGTAGGTAGGAAGAGCTTGCACCACCGACTTGAGAAGCTGAACCCGCCCCGCAAAAGACAACCATCTGTGGGTCCAATGATTAACTTTTGCACGAAGCTTATCAGTAATATTCTGCCAAGAACCCTTGGGAAGATGGCAAACAAAAATTGGGAAACCTAGATACGTCAAAGGGAGAACCCCTATCTGAAACCTCAAGATATTAGCAATTCTTCTCTGAATGGGGGTTGGCGTATTGAAGAAGAATATGGATGACTTCTCCTCATTAATCAATTGTCCTGAAGCAACAAGATATATGTCCAACACCTGCCTCAAGTTAGTAGCTTCCCTAATAGTAGCCATCCCCATCAGGGCAGTATCATCAACAAACTGTAAATGAGATTGCGGAGGCAAGTCTCCACCCCATCGCCAACCCTGAATGGTGCCAAGCTCCACCCTTCTTTTCAACAAACATCCAAGGCCTTCCATAAGAAGTAGAAAAAGATACGGAGAAAGAGGATCCCCTTGGCGCAAGCCCCTAGAGGCACCAAAAAGTTTAGAATGATCTCCATTTATCAAAACTGAGAAGGAAACAGATGTGACACAGCTCATGACCCATTGGATCCACTCCTCACCAAAACCAAAAGAAACAAGGATCTTCTGCAAAAAGACCATCTAACCCTGTCATAAGCCTTAGCCATATCCAGCTTAATGAACATAGCCTTCTCGTGGGAGTTGTCCATGGAGTGGATGGTCTTCGTAGCAATGACAACCCCATCAAGAATCTATCGACCCGCCACAAATCCACTCTGTTCCTCTGAAATCAGCACTTTAAGCCACTTCTTCAATCTCTCAGCCAATAACTTAGAAATGATTTTGTAAGCCACATTGCAAAGAGAGATAGGCCAGAACTGAGATAACCTATCAGCCCCTTCACACTTGGGTATGAGAGCAAGGAAGGTGGAATTCAGAGCATGAAGCATCTGCTTATTCCTCTGGGACTTAAGGACAACCGCCAGGAGATCCAACTTTATGATATCCCAGAATTCCTGAAAAAATTCAATCGGGAAACCATCGGGACCAGGAGCTTTACCCTTCATCTGAAACACAATCCCCTCCAGCTCATCAAGAGAGATATCTTTCATCAGATACTCATTCGCCTCCCTGGAGACCAACTGAGGAATACAAGAAAGAACCTGTGCTTCCTCAACAGAGCCCCCTCATGAATCCTCCCTAAATAAAGTAGCAAAATACTGAGATGCCTCAGCAGAGATTTCCTGAAACGAGGCAAGACGTTCACCCCTATCATTCACCAGAAAAGGAATGGAGTTACCATGCCTCCTGTCCTTCACAGAATTGAAGAAGAAGGCGGTATTTTTATCACCTTCCTGTAACCATTCAATCCGGGCCTTTTGCTTCCAATAGATTTCTTCCCGCAATTCAAATTCCTCAACCACTTTCAAAGTCTTAGCCTCCTCCCTTAGAAGATCCTCAGAGGCCCCATTCTCACGAATCAACCGCGTAATATTATTCAACTCCTCCTGGGCAACAACCTTAGCATGAAAGATATTACCAAAACATCACCGATTCCACCTTTTAAGCTAATATTTGACAAACTGAAGAAGCTTGGAGAATGTGTACATTACCGTACCAAAAGTTGGTCTACCAATCCACCACCACTCAGCCACGTGTTCATGAAGAGTAGGATCCCGTAACCACATAATCTGGAACTTGAATGAGGGAGAACGAGGCCCCCGAGCAGAGATAATACTAAACTTAATAGGCCAATGATCAGAACCTCTCCAATCAAGAATTTCAGATTGAGTGGACCATAAGTCTCCAACCCAATAATAGGAAACCAAGAATCGATCAAGCCTCTCAGCAACACAACTCTCACCAATTCTCCTATTATTCCAAGTGAAGCGACCATTACTTGGCAGAACATCAATAAGATTTAATTCAGAAATGCTATCTCTAAATAATAGAGCAGAAGGCTCCAACCTAGGAATACCACCTCTTTTCTCAGACAACTCCACAATAGCATTAAAATCACCAGCCATAACCCATGGATGGTAAGGAGCTAAGCTACGAACAAAATGAAGATGGGACCATAGAAGTTGTTTACCTAGAAACTCAACAGGAGCATACACATTAGAGAGGAGAATACACTCACCAGTCTCATACCAAGAGACGACTAGGGATATAGAGGATCTAGAGGACATCCACCAGAGAGGGAAAATCTTCCGAGGGTTCCAAAAGCAAGCCACCCCTCCAAAAGCACCAAGAGCCCCCATACACTGGCATTCACCATATTTCCACAACTTAGGAGCCATGGCCAAGATATTATCTACAAATAATTTAGTCTCCTGAAGAAAAAGAACATCCGGAGAATGATTCCTAACCAAATCACGAACAACTTTTTATTGAGGGCCACTGTTCAAGCCCCTTACATTCCATGAGAGAACAATCATTTCTGGGGGCATGAAAAATGTGAATCCAGAGTCTTGACTGACCCTGACTCCACCAAAGTTTCCCCAGTTAATTTAATCTTCTCCATATCCTTCTTCCTTCCCAGCTTGGAAGTCCTGTCACCAACCCCTTTCTTCAGTTCAATTTACTGAATACCCAAAAGAGAGGAGGCCAAAGAGCTCTTCCCCACATTCTTGCCTCCTTTCAGGGGCAATGGGGAACCACCTCCACCACTCTTCGAAGCTCCAATAGAAGATTCTTGTTCAGTCTGGATAATCAATTGTTGATTCGTATCCATCTGCCCAACCCCAATCTCTTACATAACCTGCATGGCCTCCAATGGTGGCCCGTCCTGTCCTATACCCAAAGTTCCCTGATCGAAGTTTAGCAACCCTGGATTCAGTTCCCCCTGGCTGAGATCATCTAGCACCTCAAACCTATTAAAAGTTTCATCAACCTACCTCTCCCTCAAGGTCCGCTTTTGACCCTGATTCCTATTGCGAGCCTTGACAGGGACATAGCCATCATCTCCATTACCATCACACGGAATAGGCTCCTTACCATTATTAGCCCTAGGTGGATTACGAGAAGGCTGAGAAGGTTGGGGCACCACAGGCTTAGCCCTAGGGCACCTACGCTGCAAGTGACCATATTCATGACAAAGATGACACCGAAAAGGTAGGGTTTTGTAATCTAGCTGTTGCACCCAAGTATATGATCCAGCACTCACTTCAATAGAATCTGGCAGTGGGTTGCTTAAATCAATTTCTACACAGATACGAGCAAAAGTCATTACCTTTTTATACTGCGTCTGTTGTGAAGACCCAACAGGTTTATGGAGCATTGAAGCCACCAAATGCAACACGTCATCCTGCCAACACTCAACTGGAAACCATGGCAACCGAACCCAAACTGGGATCCGACTCGATAATGCCTCAGTTGGGTTGAAGCTAGCATGCCATGGCTTGATAAACAAGCCCACCTGGTTATAAAAATAGGGGCCACCCTCAAAGACCTTATTCCGATCTGCCATGCAATCAAAAGAGACCATAAAAAGTTGTTCGCAAGGAGCCTAATCTCCATCTCCCCCTCTGGCATCCAAGTCCGCTGAGCCCAGAATTCCAAAAATTGCAGCGAGACTCTCAAACCCATGAACTTGCAATAAAAAGAGTGCCTTGAATAGTATTCAATATCATCTGCAAGCATTTCCATCGGGATATTCAACTTCGGTCACTCTTTGCATCTCTCCAAACACCCATTAATCTTCGTTATTCAGGAACCACTATCCGATCCTAGATCATTCATCTCCATCTCTGAAGAAAACAACGTATTATCAAAAACATTCACTCCATGCACCGAAGGCTTCCAACCAACTGCTGATCGGAAATCTAATTTGGGGCTAGCCCCAGATGTTTCCCCACCCTGCATAGCAAAAAACAAGATCCCCAGCAGGCATGCAAACCCCCAGGACACGTTTGCAAGAAAAGGAAAAAGACAAGACCCCAAGGGAAGGATCAAAACCCTTCCACCCACAAGCCACCCAAACGGCAGCAAGAAGGCCTCCAGAAAAGAAAAAGACCCACCACCACCACCCCGAAAGCTTCAAAAAACCCCCCCACAACGCAGAAGCAAGCAACACATAGAGAACGAGCTAGGGCACGGTCACCCTAGCTCGGCTTGTAGAGCACGCGAACGCCATCACACATTCGGGAATATTTCCAACATCTCTTAGAAGTTATTATCATAATACAAAGTTATAATGACACAATTTTAAATATTATTTTTAGTAAATACACATTATTAAAAAATATAAATTTTATCCCTAATTTAAATTATTATATAATTGTATGTACTATTATCATTAGAGGGTTGTGACAAATATATGACTCTCAACTTGTCATGTTATTGGTCATTTACGATTTATATATATGGTTACTTTATATCATATATTTTGTTGTTATTAGAGATAAGAAAAACAAGTTCACTAAAAGGTCATAGTTTAATTAGTTGAGCAACTAGTAGGGATGATGGTATGTTCGTTTATTACACCATCCACCAAGTCTCAAATCCCATAAAAGTATGATTAAACCAAATTTCTCCCTTAGATGACTTTACTAGACGAAATATCCTACACCCCTAAAAGCAATTAGCTTAGTGGTTTCTCATTAATATAAGCAAGAAGAAACATTTTTCCAATATCCAAAAGCATTTTTGACATCCATCCTTGTACTTCCATCTACAAGAACACCATCATCCTAAGTTGTTCTAATTTTAGGTCATCCTTAGGTCCAGCTTGAAATAGTGCAATTCTTTCAAATAATAATTAAACACTTCTGAATCTATCCTTTGCTGATTTTCAAAAGATTCTTAGCTCATGACTACCCTAGTGTTTCTATAATACATAGAACTAAATCCCCCATAATTCTAGAGATTTTTCCATCGTAATATTACACTATTGAATCCATTAGCAGAGAAAATAGAACTGACATCAAGGGCAACAATTACATAATAGAGATAGAGAAACAAAGGTAGAGAGATAGAGACAAAGAGACAAATAAAAATAGAGAGATAGAGATACCACTAATTATAATCCTAGGGTTATTAGTTTGATTATGTTTCAAGGTGTGCGCCCTTGGTCTCCTTGTGTTGTGTAAGGCAACGCTTGGGTTCATGACAAGGCTTAATAGCCTCCCATGGATTCATTAACTTTGGCGGTTGTATTAGGCATTAACAGGTCGATCTTTTGGTGCAATGACAACCATCTTTCTAACAATTGGTATCAGAGCCTGGGTCACAGGTTCGAACCCCTTGCTTGTGCTAGGAGGGGATTGTTGCAAGGTGTGCGCTCTTGGTCTCGTTATGTTGTGCAGCGCAGTGCTTGGGTTTGTGATAAGGCTTAACCACCTCCCGTGGATTCATTAACTCTTGCGGTTGTATCAGGCATTAACAGGTCGATCTTTTGGTGCAACGACAACCATCTTTCTAATAGATTAGTCATGCTAACCATGGTTTCCTTTTGCAAGGATTGAATGAAAGCCTAGAGGATGTGTAGAAAATCAAATCTCATAAAAGAAGGCACTTAGATTTAGAAAAGAATTAGTATGAAACCTATCACAAGAAACCATTTCAAAAGATAAAGCTCAAAGAAAGTATGTCCATATAATCAAAATAATGTCCATAATTTTCAATACTCATCTTTACTAACCTCTTCAATTTGGGGTAAAATGACTATAAAAAAAGGAAATTACTAATCTATTTAAGTGCAAACAATTACAAAATAAAGAATACATTACTAGAATACTGTATGGGTCTACAATTTGCAACATCCATACTTGCAATTAGCCCCATGCTAATTGTACAAACAAATTTGCTACATAGAATCAAAATAATAATAATGTCCATAATTTTCAAATACTTGTTTTTGGTCTTTTATAGATTGCATTTGGAGTGTTTTTGGGAGACCCCAGGGGTTGCTTGAGGGTTTTCTAATATCCTCCATGAGCATCCTAATTGGGTTCTCTCTTTGCTTTGAAATCTTACTTAGTATCATCTGATGTAAATAGTTGGTCTGGTCTATTTGATTGATGGTGATTCGAATGTTTTTGTCTTATAACATTATAAACCCTCCTTTTGCATTAGGTAAATTAAAAAAATTAAAATTTATTTTTGAATTTTTTCCCACCCTAGTCTTGGCATCACTGTGGTGTTAGCCTCATTGTGTGTATGTGCGGGTACCACAGTGTTTTGTGCTTCGCGGGCTTCAACATTTAATGGGCGGCCTTAAGACTTGATGGAAATGCAAACCTAAGCAAAGAATGATAAAGAAGAAAGGAAAAATAAGAGTTACAGAGAAGTGCTAAGTTTTGAAGATGCTGAAGCACCAACAGAAAATGCGGGTTTCACAGTCTAGCATCTACTCGGACCTGACGGTGGAGTCACCGAAGAAGGGAGAACCAAAAGCGAAGGAGGGGATAAAAAAAGGTGAGAACTACTCTTTGCCGAGGAAGATAACTTTGTGCCCTAATGAGGATATGCAAAAGGCTTTAAAGAATGATGAAAAAAGATTGAAAAATGTCACAGTTTTCTTTACTTGTATTAACTTAGACAAATTGCCATCAAGAATTTTTTTTGATAATTGGTTAATTGTTGTCTGGGGAAAGAAACTTTGTATTCATTTCTCATTCTGTAGAATGATTCAGAATGGTATTTTTGTCACTTTCTTTAGAAATCATTATATGCAGAAATGAGTGGTTGAATTTTTTTTTAGAATATTGGTCCTGCACTCTTTAAGGCTTTTCCTTGGGCCCCTGAAACTACACATAAAGAAATATAATATTTTCAATACCAAGATGGATACTAATTAATAATGTGCTTTCTCAGTTTTGGGGATTTTCCTCAAGTTGTCAAAACATTTGGTAAGATAATAAAAATTGATGAAACAAGGGCCACTTTGCCCCACATGGATGCAAGAATCATTGTTGCTTTCAATACTGGGGTTTAGATCCCTGAGATTCTTGAAGTGCAATGGGATAATAAAACTATAGAGTGTGAAGTTGTAGGGCTAGGGGGTCTTAATTCTTACTTTTTTATGTAAAATGGATGGACATCAGAAAAGAGATTGCCCGGTGCTAAATAGGAGAAATATTAAGAATGGTTTAGAATTTGAAACTAATGTAAAGGAAAATAATGATTACCTTGGCCAAGGTGTTTCTAATAGTAGGGAAAAATGATTCTAGGGTTGTCTCCCACCTCCATGCTAGGTCTGAAATAGATGTCACATTAGGTGAGAAACACAAGAAAAGAGCTAAAGACATTTATGTCAACAATGCTGATGTGGAATACATTGATGAGGCCCTAAATAAAGGTAATACTAATAAGACCAATGACCCTAGCTTGTCCTCTAATAATGAGGTAAAAATGGGTGTAGAAGAAACAGAGGTTGAAATGGAAAACTATTGCTCAGATAACACTCAAGAAGATAGACTGGGTTTCACTTCAAATGAAGACACATAAGTAAATAATATAATGATTATGAACCCCTATTTCAAATCCCAAGTAGACTATTCCCAAACTGATATACATAAAAGTGAGGGGGGCTACGTTGCCTCTGAGTAATAAGGGTGAACAAATAACTAATGAATCAAATTCAAGGCAACTTTCTCATAACACTGACAACTTCGTCACTATTACAAGGAGAAAAATGCTCAAGAGTTGGCTTTAGATAAAATAAGAGAGATAGCAGACCAGAGAGATAAATTAGAATCATTAAAAGAAGAATTCATAAAAAAGAGAGCAACTGACCCCAAAGGTGTGGATATAGAAGTCCTCAAGTTGAGTAGTATGAAGTCTAATACTAAATCAAAAGAGCGTAAGATAGATACTAAGAGTGAAAAAGGTGGTGCAAAGGATAAGGAAGAGGCTGAAAAAATAGAAGAAGGTAAAAAAAGGAAGAATATGAGCAGGACTAATAGCTCCATTAAACTTGATAAAAAAGGCAAAGATGATTAGATCCCAAAGTACTTCGATAGACTATATAATGGGAACAAACCTAACTCCTAAATTTAGACTTTGATGAAAGAAATTCATTGTTATAGTTGGAATGTTAGGGGATTGGAGTCCCCTGACAGTAAATATGTAGTGAGAGACTTTTGCAACAAAAATAGGACATGGATATCATGTTTATTCAAGAGGTGAAGGCAGTTGGGTTCATGATGGAGAATACCTTGAGGTTTATTTGGAGAGAAGCTATTTACTTCACTTCTAAACATGATAGGGGTAAGGGTGGAAATGTCATCCTTCTAAACAGAAGATGGGAGAAATATTTTAAATCTACAGGTCAGTCCCCCTATAACAGATGTGTGGATTATTTTAGAGGTTGATGGTATAGACATTGGATTTTGTTCGATATGTGCCCTAAATGAGTATAATAATAGGGTTGATCTATGGAATTGGATGGCTAATGAGCTTCCAAAGGTGCCTTGGGTTATAGGTGGAGATTTTAACATGATAGAGCCAAAGGAGGATAAACAAGGAGGTAATCCACATGAATGGAGAGGAAATGAGAACTTTTTCTAGGAAAGATTGAAAAAGATGTTGAAATTGATGGATCCATTGGAAGGTATGAAAAAAACCAGTAAAGGCATTTGGTACTCTTGGTGCAATAGACAAAAAACAAATAGAAGGATATATTGTAGATTAGATAGATTTTATGCTGATAAGGAAACAATTCACTTTCAAAATGCAAAAAACATGAATAAGGTGCAAGTGATACCTAATACACTCTCTGACCATCACCCTATTAAAATAATAATAGTAGTTAAAAAGCAAGAGAGAAGTTATAAAACTCAAAAAGAATGTAGTTTCAAGTTAAATTGTGAGCTTATTATGTATGAGGATTGTATAAATGGTATCAGATCCATAAGAGATATTTGTAAGACCTTATATAAGGAAAACAATGCTTCTCAATACTGGGGCAAACTAATCAATTCTTGCAAATCAGTCTTCCAAATAGTGCGGAAGAAATATTCCCTAGATAGAAGGAGAGAAGATCATAAGTTACAAGAGGAGTTTCTAAAAGTAGAAGAGAGGATTCAAAAAAAGCCCAATGAGGAAGAATTAATTAAAAGAATTGGTGAGATAAAGCATAGTCTGAGAAAAATACAAGTTAAAAAAGCATAAGGTACAAAAATAAGAGCTAAACTGCAATGGTTGGAGGTAGGGGATAAGGGTACAAAGTACTTTTTTGATCTCCTGAAGTATAAAAACATAAAAGAGAAAATAGGGCCAATAGTAGAAAAATGGAAACTACTTTGAGAAGGATGAGGACATAATTGAGGTTTTTAGGGGCTTTTATGGAAACCTTTTTGAAAGCAGAGGACAACAAAGAAGGCTGCAAGGAAGCTCAAGAGCTCTACAAGAAGGTGTGTATAGAAAAGGTGGATGCTAAGATGAAAAAAAATTAATGTTGAGTTAACCAAAAATGAAATAGAGGTTGCAATTAAGTCAGTGGAAAATGGTAAGTCTCTTGGGGCTGATGGGTTGCCAGTTGAATTCTATATTGTCAAATTTGAGTTGGATTGTTGATGACTTGTTTGATGTATACAAAGAATCTATAGAGAAAGGAACATTTGGAAAAGAAATTAATAGGGGAATCATTAAATTGCTGCCTAAAGATGGTGATAAGGCAAACATCAGAAATTGGAGACCCATTACTTTATTGAATGTTTCCTATAAAATAATATCTAAAGTGTTGGCACTAAGATTAAGGAAAATACTACCAAAAATCATAAGCAAGACCCAAACAGGGTTTATCAAGGGTAGGTATATTCTGGAAAACCTGATCACTAGTTGGGAAGCATTATATTGGGCCAAAGAAACAAATCAAAAGGCTAGGATTTTACTTTTAGACTTTGAAAAAGCCTATGATAGGGTGGAGTGGTCATTTTTTTAACGATGTTAAAAGCTATAGGGTTTCTTGAGCACTACTGTAACATGGTGAGAATGTTATTCAAGGATGCCTTTATGTAGGTTGAGATAAATGGAGCTTTATCCTTACCTTTTGATATGGGAAGATCAATAAGATAGGGATGTCCTCTTGCCCCTGCCCTATTTGTTGCCTTTGAGGCACTCCACTATTTTCTAAGAACATAATTCATTGAGGAACAATTAAATGGCATTGCTTTGCCAAATGGAAAAAAATTGTTAAATGTCCAATTTGCTGATGATACAACACTTTTCCCCAGAATTGATAAGAAGGAATTTGACAATCTTGAGGCTAAACTAGATATTTTCTATCTTGCATCCAGTGTTAAAATTTCTTCAACAAAATCTATTATGCTCTGTTGGGATGACAATGCCCCAGACTAGCTTAGTGACTATAAATGGCAATGGGGGGCCCTCATAAACAAGTGAGGTTTTTGGGTGTCCCCTTTGACATTTGTCCTTCACTAAAGAAGATGTTGGAATGGCTATTTCAAAAATTGAAAGGAAATTGAAAGGTTGGAATAGGCATTACCTCTCACTTGCGGGAAGAATCTAGGTATGTCAAAAGATCTTGTCATCCTACTCCATTTTCTAGTCCTCAATATGGCTATTCTCCAATTATCAATTTGATGTCATATAGAAGATCATAAGGCAATTTCTATGGTCAGATGGTAAAGGAAAAAGAAAAAAACTTTCAGTCAGATGGGAATGGTGCTATCTAGACAAGGAGTTGGGGGGACTAGGTCTGAAGGACTTGAAAATTCAAGGTGTTGCATTGGCAACAAAATGGATAGTCAAATCCTTAGTTGGTGGGGAGCCTTGGAAAGTTTTGGTAAGAAACAACATACAAAATGCTATACTAGGTAAGAAAAAGGATTAGGGAACCTTACATCTTCATGACACTTTACTTGGGGACTTCCATGCCAAGCCTATGAGATTTGTTGTATTTTGTAGTATTTGGAAAGCTTGGGATTAAACTAAATTGATGATTCTAGATAGAGATGCTATTAACTTTGAGAAAAACATGGTTTGGAGTCATAGATCAATATGGTGGAATGTGAAACATTTAGCTTTACTTCAAGGTTGCTCTGCTAAAAACTGGAATATGTAAGGGTTGTCTGTTCTTAGTGATCTGATTGTTGAGAGTGGACCTAAAACCTAGGTACAGCTAAAAGAAGAATATGGTCTTGCTAGTAATCATATAAGAACCTTCTCCACCCTCTCTAAGGCTTTTTTGAGAAAGATTTCTGAAGAAATCTCTGTTCTGGGGGAAGAGTGCTTTGGAAACCTAAAATGGATGGATGGGACTAAATTCTTGAATGTGGAACCAAAAGGAATATATAAGTTGCTAACCAATTCACATGCAGTACTTGAACACATCAACGCAACTTGGAGAGGCACTCTAGGGCAAAATTTTTTGTCTAAAACCTTTAAATTGATTTGGTCAAGGGACATTAAACCCAAGAAATCTAGTTTTAGATGGCTTCTTATTCTCAATAAGTAGTTTTTAAGTTTTGACAATGTGTTTTGCCCTCTATGACAAGTTGTTGAAACATGTTTTCATGTTCTCTTTGAATGTGTATATGCCAAGTATGTCTAGTCTCTATTTATGGGGAATATTTCTGGATGGTGTCCTACAATACATACCAATTGGAAAGAAATTTTGTGTGGGTTTGTAGATGGTTTAAACAAAAAATCTAACAAATTTTGGTTTGTGTTATCAACTAAAATCCTTTGGTTTTTATGGAAGATGAGAAATGAGGAAAGATTCCAAGGCAAAGAGAGAGTTCTCATAGAGTCTTTTCTAAGACTCACAAACTGTAAATTGTTTGAACAGGTCACTTTGGAGCTAACATTAGATAAATTTAAGCAAATCATGGATGAGGGGACTATGATTTACAAGGAAGACATACATGAGACATATTTATGCTCAAAGAACTTGAGAATATTTGATGAAATATTTTACAATGATACAGACTTCCAGGAGCTCTTTTGTAAACATCATCAATTAGAGAAGGCAAAGGGTGAGATGCATAAATATTTGGAAATCACTTGTCAGAACTATAGTATTAATAGTGAACAACTGAGAGTCTCTCCTAGTATTGGCAGAATGCATGGCATGGACTCCTATAAAGACAGTGATAATAGGGACTACATAAAGGCTCACGATAAAGGTATATTTGATGAACAGTGGAATGGAAACAATGAAGCTCCAATGGCAGATGTAGAATATTATGGAATAGACTTGGATGATAGCCAGGGATAATATAATGACACAAGGGGAATGGGAGTAGAAGATGATCCAAACCAACCCTACAGGGACCCAAAAAGACAATAAAATACAGAGAAAGGAAATAGAAACAATGAGTTATACAATGTAACAATCAATACTTTTGAGAAAATGGAGCAGTAAGTGCAAAAAAGATGATATAATCTCAGTTGAAGTGTGGTGTAGATATTATAGTTGATATTATTAACTAGAAATGTGATATAATATGATGACACTCTATTACATGCGTATGTTTTGAAGTGGACAAAATATTTTGTATGTAATAGGATATAGTGTGTTTTGGATTGACATTGGCTATTGATAGACATATGATGTGGCCCTCTTGACCACAAATCTGTAATCACTTTGCTTTTTGAATATAATTTGTGCATGTTTTTCAATCCAAAAAATACTTGTTTTTTCTAGCCTCTTCAATTTGGGTGGCCTATGAAAAATAAGGAACTTATAATCTATTGAAATTCATAGAAAATATAGAAATGCTTCCCCTCTAACCCATCCCTTGTGTTCCTGTTGTTGCTTGTTAGATTATTAAATGGGCTTCCACCTATTATTAGATCAAAACTTCCAATTGAATTAATCATTTCATCAAATATTTCTTTTGTCAAATTTTGCACATCTTCTGGACCTTAATCAATTTACCCTTTTGATGTGTTTTTTCCACCCAACTTTTGAGGTCAAGCTTGTTTTCTTTACAAATTCTTGTAGATACAACATAATTGAGTAGTATACCCAAACACTGCAAACCAACTTCTGCACCCCCACTTCTAGAGAACAAGGAAATGATATTGATCCCCTTTAGATAGATAGGCTTCAAAATAAAAATATGGTATCCTATCATGAACAAATCAAAGTGATACGATTTTCCCTCTTCTTCCATTTTTACATCTATGAAAGCCAGTTGACTCCCTACTACATGAAAATAATTTAAATATTTGGTTACAAAGTCTCCTTCATGCATCTTTAAAGAATACATATTTCTTTTCAAAAATAATTTTTTTACAAGACATTTAGTTGGATATAATGTAATAATTATATCCCATAAATTCTTAGCAATATTTTGAACTGAAACATTCATCAAGATTGAATTAGAAAGACACAAATTATAAAAGTAATATAATTTATCACCATATTATACTGAACTTCTCAATCTCAATTGTCAATTTTCTACAAAGGTTATTCCTTGGATAGCTTTTGCAAAAATGGAGTGCATTCTATGTCATGTTCCTTTTACAAAAGTTTTTCCAGAGTGAGATTGAATACAATGGGCATTCCCATATCCTCTACAAATTGAAACAAAACAAAAGTTTTTCCCTTGAAATTTAATATTTTTAAACAATTAAGAATTCTCATTCTAAAATTATAGCCTATCTAAATTTAGTTTTAATCCATTTGACCTCCAAATTATGCAAAGGTGTGAAATTACAAAAGTAATGAGGGTCACTATGTTTGATTGATCCTTGTATCGTGTAATGTCCCATGTGAGGATACAAGACAATCATCATTCACTTAAAGACATGAAAATTGAACTTCCACAACTCTTCGATGAACCCATTGCCTTATTATGATTTTGATCTTGATAGTCTACTAGTGCATGACCTTATTTTAGTGATGTGTGCCAAGAATAAACTGTACACACATTTTTGTGAACGCTCCACTCCAGAACTAAAGCATATCCATGAATCTTTTCCCACCATGGGTACAAATGATACTACTTGGGTTTGTGATCTTAAGTGCACCCATTTGAAGAAATTTGGGGAATCTTCTAAAGATGACATGATCTATTTTGAGATATCAACAACTGATAGTTTACTAGAGCAATACAAAATGATTCAAATAATCATGCCCATTCTTTATACCCTTTACCTTCATTTGTACACATAGAAAGCAAGGAGAACTTTTGTATCAAAATTTTCCAACTATTAGCCCCCATGGATGAATAACACCTGCATGTTCAAAAGATTTCACTGCCTACATGGATTGAATGAAATGCCTAGATTGAGTAGCAAGAGCCCATGATTTCTGTTATATGAGGGGGAGTGGTCACTTGTCTTGTATGCAAGTGGAAATACACATGGTGAAGGTGAATTAAATACCACAAAGCTCTTTAAATGCTAGATAATGACATGGGCCACAAGGATATAATACAATCATCATTCACTTAAAGACATGGCAACTCAACTACCACAACTCTTTGGTGTACCCATTGATTATTCATGACAATGTTGTTATTGTAGTAGTTCAATCTTTGTATATGTTTTTTATATTGTCTTAAAGGGTTACATAAAATTGTTCAAGAATTACAAAAAAATAGTTTAATGGCATAGAATAGCTAAATGCCATTTAATGATAACTTAACTAGAGATTGTTGTATAAATATGGCATCGAAGAACATAAAATTGATCAATGTTAACTGAGGACAATGAATAAGGATTTCATAAGATCATTGTATGAAAATGACAACCAAAAGCATATGTTGAAACCATTAACTAATAGCTAAAAAACGTATGTAGATTGAATACAATAGTGATCTAATAGAGAATTTGATACATGAGGGGTAGATTATGCCATTGATTCATTGAGAATTGGCTCCCAAGGAGGCATCTCGGTGCCCATAGTTTCTTGTTTGATATGATTGAGCTGGATTTGCAAGTTATACACCTGTTGAGTGAGCTTTTGATGCGCTTGGAACTGTTGCTTCATAATAACTGAGAAATAGGTTACTTGAAGATACAAGTTAGAGTAGAAATATTGCATTTGAATTTCACGAGGAGAGAAAGTGGTGGAGAATGTTTCCAAACAACAAAACTTTCAAATAAATTTCACTATAAGTTCCTTGCATGTTTCAACCACTACATTCTCTAAAATTTTAAAGCCTAAGAGTGCAGTCTTCCATGAACCACTATAAGTGGAGAGATCCAAGATGGACGATTGGAGGACACTCCAAATTCTTTTTGCATTCATGCAAGTCTAGAAAACATGTTTAGTAGACTTAGGTGCATAGAGAGAGAGGTAGATATATAAAGAGATAAAGAGGCATATATGCATGCCAGATGTCGACATATTTAATCTACTCCATTTCACCCTTGCCCTTGACAAAAGTGTTTGTTATCTTCCCAAGTATAATAAATGGTCATGCACTATACCACTAATTACTTCTTTTTTGTGTGCTATCTCGGTGTACCCATTGCACACTAAGGAGAGCATTAGATAGAGAGGGATAGAGAGAGATGGTAAGAGAGGGACATAGAGAAAGATAGAGAGATGGAGAGAGGAGACATAGAAAGATAGATAGAGAGGTAGAGATATAGAGAGAGATAAAGTGGAAGAGAGAAAGAGAGATGGTAAGAGAGAGATTGAGAAAGATAGAGAGACAGAGAAGAGATAGAGAAATGAAGAGAGAAAGAGAGATAGAGGAACAAAGCAGGGAAGATAGAAATGGAGAGAGAGAAAGAGAGAAATTATTCAAGTGTTAACTATGGATGGACACAAGCTCTGATTCATGGGATTTAATAAATACCATAAATCTCTTTCAATGCTAGATAATGACATGGGCCATAGGGATATAAGAAAATCATCATTCACTTAAAGACATGGAAATTTAACTTCCACAACTCTTTAGCATACCCATTGCACAAATAGGAGAGAGATAGAGACAAAGATAGAGAGACAGAGATCAAGTAAATATATAAAAAACACATTCAACATAAGCTTGCCTTGGGATATATGCATAATATTTTTATTTACCATATAATATTCTATGCATTTGTCATGTTTTCTTTTATCGTGTGATTTTTCATAATGTTGTGTGGGTAGAGAGATTGGGAGGGAGAGATGTAACATCTATGTTTTATATTAAATTTGTAATGAATTATATATTTATTTTATATATAAATTCAAAATTATAATTATATTTATTATTGTATACTATATTATTATTTAAAATATAATATATTAATAAATATAATTATAGTATAGATTTTATATATGAAATAAATATATAATTGAATTAAAAAAAAATTTAAATATACAATTATATTATACTATATCATATTTAAAATATATTTAATAATTTAAATTATATAAAATGTATAATAATAACAATATAGATTTTAATGAAAAATGAAGACCATTTTAAGAATAAGAAGGCTTTGAATTAAGAGAAGTAATTGTATTCTATGTAATTAAAAGGTTTGCACATTGTGAATGTGCATCTAACTAGTGGCACTAAGTTTTTCTTCAAGTCATTTTATCAAGCACTTCCCTATGTACCAACATCACAAACTCTTTGTAACAGGGAAACAAAGCATTGGTACACAAAATACCTTACAAAATATAATTCAACAAGTGAAAGGAAATATTGCATGTGTCTTTATGCAATACAAGCATGAGACTATCAAATGCAAACTGACCCAATCATCAAACTCTCCTTAAAATGTAAGAATGCAATTGTACACTAAGAATCAAAACCTGCCAAATGTCGATAGAAATTTTTGTTGAGTGTATCATGCCATATGCCTTACGGATCAATAATAAGATAGGTGGAGTGAGGTTCAAAGCACATGTCTCTCACAAACATGTTCAACATGTTGGATCTACTTTCATGACCATTGTTTGCCTATGATTTGCTTTGATATCAGTAATTTGTAGTCTGTGCACATTGTGTATTTCATAAATAGATAATAATTCTTCCAATACGTATCTCTTGAGATACCAATGGACCAAAAATATGAAAATCAAGTCTCTCCAATACCTTGCAATGTTTTGTGAAGAGTGGAATTTCTCACTTCCTTCTTATTGAATATACTTCATCCATCAAAGTCTACTTCCTCTTCCCAAAAAATGGATGTATTTCATCATCTATTAGCATTGATGTGGTCAATATCCATCATATCGGTCAAACATAACCTAAAGAGATGTCTCATGAATTGCAATGATTGCAAGATATACACAAAATTGAGGTTTAATATCATCAACCCCATAGTTAATTTGCCCATGATCTTTTCTTTATTTTAGATGATCTCTCTATCTATATATCTCTATCAATCAAACTTTAATATCATAAACCCCCATAGTTAATTTTCCCACAATCTTTTCTTTGTTTTAGATTATCTCTCTCTCTCACAGGTAATAGACTATTCGTATAAATATTCAAATATGCAAATTTTAAATACCCTCTTTTCAAATGTATATAGATTTTATTTAAAAACATATTTGTTATATCTCTTTCTTTCACGCTTTGTCACTATGTTATATTTTTAGGAAATATCTCTTCAAATATAACAAACGTATGAATTTAATATTTAAAATGGTGCCTTTGATATCACATGAGAGATGAAATTTTTGAGGAGTTTTCATGGAATTCTCCACCCGCAAGATCAAAATTTTTAACAATTAAATGAACAGAAAAAAAAGTTGTGAAGAAGTTTAGAGAAATGATAATATAAACAATTAAAAATAAATTTATATAAATAAAGATTTTAAGAGCAAAAATTAATTATAAAGGTTACATACTTGCGTAGTTAAATACAAAAAAATTGTTGACTACAAGATTGATGCAAACTTTGTAACAAGAAACCATAGTTTTGATGGCCTTTTAATACAAATTAGGTCAATCTTAAGGAACCTACGAATTTATGATCATAGATGTCCATAGACCAAAACTCAAGGTATAGGAATCCTATTTATCTCCAAGTGTTGCATGATTAGTTCCCTTCCCTCTCTCTCCTTTAGGTAGTCGCTTTGTGTGTTTATCTAGTATTGTGTTTCTATAATGACATTAGAACATAACATAGAGGAAGAAAGAAGGAGAGATAGAGAAATAGGGATAGAGAGAGAGGGAGATGAGAGAGATAAAGAGATGCAAGTGAACCCAGGTGCAATGCATAAACACGAACCTAGAAAGGGGATGCATGTAAATAGAGACTACACACCAAACATGAAAGCTCACACTTTTGAAGTACCTACTAAGCAAAACACAAGGATCTTGAAATCCATTAAGATTAAGCAAATTGATTCATGAAAATTGAGAAAACACAAAAATTACATAAACCATAGGGATACAATACAATCATAATTCACTTAAAGACATGGCAATTGAACTTCCACAACTCCTTGGAGTACCCATTGCACACCAAGGTGTGATTTCTAGTTAGGATGATGATGGACATGTTTAATCTCAAAGAGGGGATCTAGATAAGATCAAATGATGGGATTGGATTGGGATAATGAGGATGATGATAAAGTGATTAGATGGATAGGATGGATTCGGATTAGGACCTTGATTAGATTAGGCAATTTGATGATGGATTAGGTATGGGTTAGGATGGTTTAGGAAGATGATTAGGATGATGATGGATTAGGTATGAGTTAGGATGGTTTAGGAAGATGATTAGGATGATTAGAATAATTGGATGAGTGATTAGGAGGAATTGGATTAATGATAAGGTGGATTAGGAAGATGGATTATTTGGATTTGGATTAAGATGGGTGATTAGGAGGTGATTAAGGATGGCTAGGTGCTTGACCTTAGGAAAATTTTTAAATAAAATTCACACACATACATGCATAATTCTTTCAAAGGATGGGAATTTTGGATTTAAGGGGATGTATAGGCTTCAACAATGAAGACACGCCAAACACACAAACACCCTAGATTATTCAAGTGGGATTGACTCTTAGTGTGGGCACACACTCAATACCTTTCAAGAGTGAATAGCTAGGGAGCGAGTGGCCTTCACTCACTCTATCCCTTTCCTTGGAGGCCTTGAAACCTTACCCAAGGAGCTTCTATCTTATCTCAAGGAGGTACATGGTGAGTAACTTCAAGGTTGATGTTGATCCTTGCACCACAATAAAATATCGCCTGAAGGTCTTAGCTAGGATGAACGGGCTTCTAGGCATATCCTCTATACACTCAAGGTGCGTGAGGCCTATGTGAAATGAGGGATATGTCTAATGGTGTGGTGTGAGAGGGTGACCACTCTCCTTCACTTTGCAAGGTATAAAGTTCTTGTAAGCTTCACCCAAATGACAAATGTCCCCCAATGGGAAAGTCTTTCGATTCTCTCCTAAATTTGTATAGCCCGCCAGAACACAAGGGTTGAGGTCATCCCCTTGGTGATGAAATCCAAGGCAAATGCCCTAAAGGAAAGAGACTAAGGTATTCATGATCTCCAAGTTCGCACGAAGTGCAAGGAGAGAGCATACACACCAAAGTTCTTAGGATGAACAAATGATAACAAGATTAGATCAAATCAAGGTTTATGATCCCCAAGATCACATGAAGTGCAAGGGGAGAGCATACACCTTGATTAATCCCAAACAAAGAAAACAATGTTTTTTTCAACTCCAAAAATAGATGTTCCTAGATTTAGTGCAAAACAAGATAGGTCCTTCAACTTGCATGCTACAAAACCACAAGATTAGTAGTTGATTTATGAGACTTTGAAAAGTGACTTCAAGCTACACAACAAGGGGTTAGATGCCAAAGTTATCAAAGAAAATGATTGTTAGCATTGAGACAATAATAAAAAATTTGGACCCTTTTGTGATGTGGGTTTAGAGACCCAACCCAATGATAGGGGTTTAGAATAATTTTTTTTGGTAAGATGAAAGATGGAAAATGCAGAAATTATACCTAAAATAGAACCACTGATGCACAGAATGGAACTGTCGATTTGTAAATAGATGCACTAAAATATGAAAATAACAGAAAATTATACATGTGATGAAACCGCTGAGATATAGAACGGAACTGTCAATTTAAAACACATCCACCAAATTATAGGACCTGTGACAAAAACATGATTTTAGTTAGATGTTAAGCTTGATTCAGGCATGAATGACAATTTTGACAGCATTGTCTTTCCTAAAATCAGTTTCTGACAAAAAACCAAAAACAATATTTTGTTGAAAATGATAAAAATGATATTTAAAAAAGAAAATGTTAAATTGGTGTCGTTGAATGTATCTGCCAAAATATAGAGTGGTATCGTCAATTAGGATGGATCCGTTGAAACAAGATGAGGGGCTGAAAGCTGCAAGAAAATGTTATTAGATGTAAAAACATGTAAGTTTAGAGAAAATTCAGCAGCATAACACCTTGTTAGTTTAGCACTCTGTCAAAAAATTGAAAGAAAAATCAACCAAAAACATTAGTAAAGTGATTAAGGGACATTTTGAGACTTCTGATGCATCCACCAATCCATAGAGTGTATCCAATGATCTGAGATGTATCTGCCAAAATAGGACCTCTGATTGCAAAAAACACTTAAACACCAAATTTAAGTTAAAAACTAGGGATGTGTGTCGCACCGGGTGTGCCAAAATGTATGCATGTGAAAATGAACTTAAGGAAATAAACTAAAACAATATTAGCCTACTTCATTTACCTTCAAATGCACCTCAAATTGATCATAAAGGAGTGCAAATATGAAAGGAAACTAAGATAAACTAGTTACCATGCAAACCTTGCTTAAGTGGATGTGCTCTTTGATGTGTTGATGATGTATGTGACGCCCTAAAATAGTAGCATAACATTACACTTCATGGAGTCTTCAAAATTCTTGAGATGAGGCTCAATTTATAGATTTTTTTGGATTGGGATTGGATGGATGAGATTGATTGGGGAGGTCAAGGGTGGAGGTTGTGTTGGTCCTCCAAACTGTACTCACTAATTCCTAAAAGGTGGGAAACCTTTATGATCAAAATTGGTGAAGCTTGGCCAACGAATGAGAGGTTTTGTTTTTCACCTTTCTCCCCTGCTCTTCAGGCCCTGCAATGCCTAGGTGGGTCTCCCTTTTATGGCACTAAACACAGTTATCAACAGAGTTAAAATGTAGTGCCTAGTAGATGGTGGGCTTCATATAGGGTAACAAAGATTTGTATAACTAATCACAAGGATGTCCTATTCTTTGTAATTCTTTCATAGTTCTAATATAAATCTTGATAAATACTTGTAATTAACTTACTAATGGTTTGAAATTTATCTCTTAAGATTAAGATCTTGGAAATGGAGATTTGTAAAAGACAAACTGGTGCCTATCATGGGATATAGAGTCATAATGTTATGCATGTATCACAACATTCAAACATATCTCTGATGGTCAGTAAAATATTATCTCCTAGCAATAATAAGACCCTCTAAAGCCTATAATGCAACCATACTTAGTGATCCATTTGAAAATGTAATATTCCTATAATTCTCAAGTAAGCATTTACACCATTCCTTGAATAGAAAGCAAACTTCGAAGAAAACTCAATACAACAAGTGTGTATGATAAACTCTATAATCCTTGATTATTTTATTTAAAGAGGATTACATTTCAAAATATGGAGACAGTGACATAGCAGTATTTATTCATATCTGCATAAATCATGATACTTTAATGTTGTCACAAAATGACTTACAAAACAATGGTCTGATATGCTACAACAGACTTAACCTATTTTCCCTTTACAAAGCCCTCCCTTTGAAATTTTCTAGAACCCTTAAACCAATTAGCACCACCCTTTTATAATGCAAGGGAGGCTCTTACATTCATCAAGGTTTTGTCTAGAAGGTTTACAACAATATTTTGTTAGACCTAAAAACCTCCAGACAATTCAAGATAATTGCCCCTTTTGTTTCATATTCAAACTCAGAGCATGCGCTGTGTTGGTGCCTACATAAAATTTAGATTTCAAGTATTCATTCGCAGGCACCTCTTCATAAAAATCCAAAAATTCCTAAGTCTGTCGGCCTTCACATTTTCATGCGTGTATCTTTGTATAGACATGGCCGCTTGTATGTACATTTGAATGTACATGTGCAAATGTACATTGGCGGACCTGAGTGGAAATTTCAATCGACCTTTGAAAATGGTGAAAAATCGTTGTATGTATCTTTGCATACATATCAAGTTTTTATGTGGCATTCAGATACATTCCTGGAATATTCCATCACAGATTCTGCAGTTGTATTAAAAGGTTTGTATGTTGTGTTGTATATTTGATATACAACAGGCAAGATACAATGTGGATCTCAAAGAAGTTTCAAGTCAGGCTAAAATGGCGGTTGGGTCCGCAGTTATGTGCAAGCAGGATTGTATGTATATTCGGCATACAAGGCGCACATACAAAGGGGGATATACAAAGGTTTTATCAGAAAAACAATGTATATCGGTGACCCATGCAGTAGTCTCCTCGATGGCCGATGCACATACAAAGGAAAAGATGAAAGTCAATATGCATCGGGTCGCAGGTGAATATGCAAAGAGGAATGTATATCAAGTTGTACATTGGTGGCAACATACAAGGTGAAAGATACAAAAGCCAATGCATATACAATTGGTGGGGTCCGCTTCACATACAGAGGCGATTGTATCTCCAATATACAAGTCGCATGTACAAGGTAAAATGTACAAGTCAACATGCAAGCGCACAAGATGCAAAGTAGGTAGGTGCAAAGTGGATGCGAACAGAAGGTTAATTGCATTGGTGAAATAGGTGAAGTCCGCGGGTTGTATATTGGGATTGTATGCTCCCAATGTACATTCGGACATACAATGAAGAGATACAAAGAAATATACAAGCGGGTATGGTCAAAGTCAACAATGTTCAAAAGCATGGTGGGCCCGTGCAGTTGCATGTCCCGATTGTATGTGCTATATACAATGCAAAAAATACATAGCGCACATACAACCCGGACGCGAAAGGAAAGTGTGTTTTGGCGGATTGCAGGTTGGCGTCCGCGGGATGTATGATTCGCATTGTACATGCTATATACAATGAAAGATGCAAGGAGGAAGATACATGTGCCAGATTTTAAAGTTATTCAAATCTGCCTCATAAGTGTGTTGGAATCCACATTGTATGTACATTGCATTTGTACAATGCGATATACAAGGAGTTATACAAAGGTAAAACATACAATGCTCGGACATGATTGAAATTTCAAATTATTTTATATAGTTTTGGGGTCCGCGGCTTGTATGTGGCAATTGTATGTATGTGCTTTTGCATATACACAGGCAAAAAAGGCAAAATGGAAGGGGGAAAAGTCAGCGATAGGAAAAGGACACCTGCGTGGCACGTTTTAATTGGTTGTTGACTTTTGAAAGCAATTTGAAGCCGTAGATCTTGGTGATGAGGAGGAAATCGATGGCCTGCTTCAAATCTTCAGGAAAGGAGGAATTTCCTGTGTTTGCTGCATCATTTCGAGCAGGAAGAGGCTTCAAGGGCACGCGAGCCATTGTTGCATCTTGAGGCTGTGGGTAGGTTGGCCATTTATGGCGATTTGTAGAGGTATGGATCTAATTGACTGGCCAACTACCAAATTTGTGAAGGAAATCTCTAGGCGGCTGCACGGCTCCTGATTTTACCTGCTCTTTCTCTCTTCTTTTCTCTTCTGCATTGAATGTTATGAGCACCATTCTCACAGTGCACTGCATCTGGCAAAATTTTGAAAAGACCTTGTAATTAATCTACTGAGTGTATGTTCTTGCTATAAAAAGCAGACTGTGTTACTCATTGAGGGTTGTTGAAGATTTGGGCATTTTTTAGAGGAAATAACGAAAACAAAGCCTTTCTTGGCTATTTTGTCTCATTTTGGAGTTTATGTGTTGCATCTAAGTGTACCTTGCACATATTTTTCAGTTTCATTGTTGTTTTATATGAAATATGCTTTATTGCATGTGTTTAGTTGTTTGTCTCCATTTGCTGTATGCACTTCTTCTTTTGAATCTGGTTGCTAAGGGTTTCTTAGATTCTTGGATATAGAGTTGCTGTATTGCATGCTTAATCTTTAACTTCCATTCAAGGAGTGGATTAAACTATTTTAGGTTAAGTATGAGGTAGAATGTATGTTAGCCAGGATATGTGTAAGTAGAGGCAGCTAAATACTCAGTCTTGGGTGGTGTTTGTAAGGTAAATAACAATCTTAACCCCTTGAAACTTGAATGCCAGTGCAAATCATTCTTTTGTATATGTCTAGTTGACTCCTTGCCTTGAGATAGGCACCAGTCTGCTCCCTGTGTAGTAGTTATGATCCAAAACCCCCTATCTTGCATCCAAAATCAAAACCAAATCATTCCATACTTCCAACTTGTTAGTTTGTAGGAGTAGGATTAGGACCCCTGCATACTTTCATCCTCAACCAGTTAGATATGTCCAAGAACATTGCCAACCTTGAGATTTATCATGAAAATCTTGGTCCATACATGAGAGTATTCTGCCTGTTATTGTAAAGCTAAATCTTTCTGTCATTGGGTGAGTCAAAGTTAAATCTTTAGCTTTAGGGATACCCCCCTTGGTGTGGCAGAACTAGAAGTGAAGGGGAGGAAGCTCACGCAACCTCCTGTATTTGTTGGCTGAATCTGCCTGTGCATTGGAACTGGCAAACCCTCTGCCGATTCAGAGAGAAAGAACCAACAGGCTGTTGGGTTGTCAACATGACTCCCCATCTTTCAATTTTAGGCCATCATGTGTCATATCCCCTAGGACTATTGAGGTAACCATCAGCTGTTAAAACAAGAAGCAATCACAATCACTCCTCTGAGGAAGTTGTTGCAGATGTCACCATCATTCAAGCGTGCAACTTCCTGGTTCTGCTAGTTAACTCCCAATTCTTCATCACCAACTGGACCATCCTAATGTGATATTCTTCCACTATTATAATTGTCCCTATGATGAATGTCGTTTAACCTAGAAAAAGGGAAAATGCATAATGATGCCTCTCTACCTGAGCACTTGGCTTTGAAACTTGGTCAGGGTTGTTGGAACTTCAACAAAACCTCCTACTCCAGCAAAACAACTTTATGCGATTGGAATCTCTAAGCAGGCTCAACCCTCCATCAGAATAACACTACTAGCCAGTGTGCATGAGGGAGCAACAATGCTATCAATGCCAAAGACCTCAATTCTTACTAGATCCTCCCATTTCCTAGTCAGTATTTTACCTTTCTAAATTCAGAATGGACAAATTTGTAACCAAGAAAATAGGGGCATGCCTCTTTGGGAAATGGAAGACATAGGGAACAAACAAAAAGAGGAAGCATCCTGGATTGTACCCATGGTAGAAGTTGATGTAAAATGATCAAGAGAAAAGTTCCATTTATAGCCAAAATGGAAGGAGGATCTTTACCCGAGCACTTTCTACTTTCCAACAACTCCCTTAACTCCATTTTAGGCACCTGTAGGCTTTGCACACTTAAATCTTTATCTAGAAAGCTTTGAAAATCTCATCACAACACCCAAAGTAGCAAATGGAGGTACAGACAACTCACATCTCATAGAGCTTGCCTACAAACGTATCTTGTTCAAGTAGCAAATGTCTGATCTTCTTACCAAAATCTGACTGAAGATCAGGACTTGCCAACGAGATGTACCAGGTGTCAAATCGTAATTCTTTATACTTGAACGAAATGCTCCTAATTCACAGGCTCTAGCCAATACCAGGACATAATTGATAATTTCAAAAACTAGGCAAAACTTGCCATGCAACAGTCACTTTGCCCACGTATTCAACTAGAGCACATATAACTAATAATTTCAAATTTAAATACGGACTATCGATATATGAGGTGTATCGTGGTAGGATCAATGGCTTAGAATGACCCAGGAGTCTTTGAAAGTTTACCGCAGATGTGGAAAATTCATCAACCAATCAAAAAATGCCAATAGAGAAAACCTTCCTAGTCAAAACGTCGTGACTTTGCCACGTGTCGCCATCCCGCACTCCTGTGCTCCCTATCAGGCACCAAAACCTTAGCACCGTGGGCTTGCAATTTCCAACCACATGGAATGCACAATTCTTCAAGTTCTGTAGGTACTTGGCTGATTAGACATATGTGGCAACAAATTGCAATAGTGCAGTGCCAACTCAGCTTTAATAGATCGTCCTCCATGGTAGCATGTGACCAATTACTATTTGCATAGCTAGACTTCTGGTATCTCTAAATTCAATGAGATTATGGATCCATAGGGTAGGTGGCACCATTCCACAACAACACAACCTTGACAAGGTATATTCCTTAGAAGCCCACAGGCTCGTGATAAGCTACCATGCATCAAATCCATATTCGACCTTAACACACAAAAGACTTAAAACTTTAATATTTTCATTGCTTATGGGCTATCAAAAGGTAACCTAGGATGGAGGGGCTAGTGAAATATGACATATGAAGGCTTAATTCATAAATTAAATGACCGATGACCGGGCCTAGAAGGTCAACAATGAAACATAAGCCTCAAAGTGAAATAGGAGAAGGGTTTAGGGTTTTAGGACTTAGGATTTATGCCTTGAAGAAATAATTCTAAAACCCTAGAAAATAGTAGGTTCTAACAGTGGCTCTATCTAGGGATACACATTTCAGGGGAATGTGGAGAGAAAATAAAAAAATCCAGGATGCAGATCAGACCAAAAAACAAGACAGAAATAAAACACTACATTATGGGTTAACAACAACCATAATTGCACAACACAAAATAGGGGAAAAGAAAACCCTAACTACTAAGCATGGAAAAGAAGAGCATAAGATAAAGAGAAAAACACTTCAAGAATCATCCATGCACATGCAATTCTTGAAATTCTCCAGAGAGGCTTTTCAGGAAGTAGGAATTCTCTCCATGGACATTAAATATGATATAAGGTCCTAACCACATGGAATCAAACTTACCATGTTTCCCTTTGTCTTGCGCTCTTGCATTCTAGACCAATACCATGTCACCACATTCAAACTTCCTATCCTTAGCCCTTTTGTCAAACAAATACTTCACCTGCTGTTGATTCTTGACATTCACCAGATGCACTTTCCTCCTTATTACATCCAATTCTATCAATTGGTTTATCCTGCTTGTCATGGCATCTTCTAGGTATTTAGAATCTTCTTGAATAAACTTGTGTATAGGAAATAAATTATTGACAGACATATTTGCATTTATGCCATAGACAAGTTCATAAGGTGATTTCCCTATAGACTTTTTTTATAGTCATTCTATTTGCCCATAAGGCCAATCTCAATTTTGAATCCTAGGCCTTTTTATTTTTTCCAACATCCTTTTGATAATCTTCATTAAGCTCTTATTGCTTGATTCCTCTTGGTTGTTCCCTTGTGGCTGATATGGTGAAGAATGGGATAGATTTATTCCATATCCAGTGTAGAGGTCAATCAACTCAGCTGATTTGAAACACATAGAATTATCTGTGATTAACTTGTTTGGCACCCCAAACCTTCAGATGATATGATCCATGAGGAAGTTCACAACAACTTTACTAGTGGATCTTCTAGTTGGGATTGCTTCTATCCATTTAGTAAAGTTCCAATCGCTACTAAAATCCATTTAAAATCCCCACTAGACTTTTCAGAGATCTCACCAATGAAATCTATCCCCCATTGCTGAAATGGGGCTTCTACAACCTGAGGTCTTAATGGTAAAACTCCAGACCATTTTAATTTACCAAATTTTTATGCTTCACATTTCCTTACTAAATTGTAAGTGTCAGAAAACAAGGCAGGCCACAAGTATCCTGCTATGAGAATTTTATGAGCAGTAGTTTTGACCATAAAATGGCCTCCACAATTTCCACTATGCATACCTTTTAAGATATGCCTTGCTGTAGACTCATCCAAACATTTCAACAGAATACCATCCCCATTTTTACAGTACAAATTCTTCTCTAGGATAACAAACCTTAATGCTTGCAACTTCAATGTCCTTTTCTGATTATCACTTAGATTCTCTAGACATTTTAAATGATTCAAGTAGAATATAATATCCTTGTGCCAACCTGATTATTCCAAATTGCATTTTTCTGCTAAGTGAACATCAGTCACACAATTTACCTGAGTAGCTTCCAAGTTTGATTCATCCATAAGTCTAGCTAATCCCTGACCCCTAACCAATTTGGTGATCTAAATTTCTATATTAAATTCTTAGACTTTATTAATCTATCTACATCTCCTTCCACTAACCTCCTACTGCACAAGAATATCTTTTACTACAAAATGTGGAACATAATTTGTAATCTTAGCTCCCACCAGATAAGGCCTGAAATTTTTTATAGCCTTGACTAATGCATACGCATGTTTCTCCATGGAGTCATACTTCAATTCAACAGCTTGGAGTGATTTGCTAAAAAATGAGATAGGTTGTTCAAAACCATCACTATTCTTTTGTAACAATACCGCTACTACAGTGTGAAAATAAGAAAAAGAAAATAGTTGGAATTGTTTAGAGAAATTAGGAGAAGTCAACACAGGGACTTGTTTAATTGATTCTTTGATATCTCAGAAGGATTGTTGTTATATGGAGCCTAATCAGACTTGGAGGTTAAATTTTCCCCACTTTTATCAGCGCGATTTCCCCCCAAATTCCTACAGGGCCAAGGGACAGTGCCCCTTGCGAGAGTTATTTTTCATTGACCGACATAAGAAAACCCTATTTTTGTAATCGATAAACAGATTAATAAAAGTGGCTAAGGGTTAGGGTTTTGATTGATATTGTATTATAGCATTTACAGTGGTATTGAGTTGTAGGGATTGCTGGTTGTAATCGGTTTGATTTATTGGATAATAATATTAGACTCTTTGTTTGGTGGATGTAGCCTGAGTTTGGGTGAACCACATTAAAACTTGTCTCTCGCTGTTATTAATTCTGTGTATTTCCATTCCTCTATTTAATTTTATTTGCATTTAATTGATATCTTCTGCTGGCTAACCCTAACAAGGATATGATTGCATCACATTCCCAAGTCAAACTCTACCCTTTTTTTAGCATCTTGGAGATGGATTTAGTTTTTTCTACAAAATTTGGGACAAATCTTTGGATGAAGTTTATTTGTCCAAAGAATTATTGAATTCCTTTGACTATCTTAGGCTGAGGAATCCTTTCAATGGCTTCTACCCTCTCAGGGTCAATTCTGATTTTATCCTTAGAGACTATGTGATCCAATAGTTTTCCCTCGACTACCCCAAATATGCATTTCTTGGTATTCAAAGATATACCATACTCCACACTTCTCATAAAAGTCTACTCCAAGTGATTACAATGATCCTCTTCCCTTTTAGAGAAAGCAGTTAGGTCATCCTAGTATACTACCATGATGAAATTTATCAGATCAGAGGCCACATCCATTGCACTTTGAAAAGTGGCTCCAACATTAGTGAGCCCAAAAGGCATCCTAGCATAGACATAAGTGCCCCATGGAGTCGTGAAGGTTGCTTTATATTGTTCTGAATCCTTTACTTTGACCTAATTATATCTAGAAAACCATCCATCATGGACAAGAGTTCACAGCCCGTCACCCTCTGTAACATGGCTTCCATATTAAGGGTAGTTGTCGTTTAATGATGGTATGTTCATGTTTCTAAAGTCCACACAAAGCCTAATATCACCATTCTTTTTTCTAATAGGGACCAGATTTGATACCCAAGTTGATTTCTTGATTGGTTTAATAATACCCCCCTCACTTAGCTTGGCTAATTCTTATTGCATCTTGGGTGCTAGGGTGGGATTTATGGGACTTTGTTTTTGTCGAAAAGGCTTTGCATCAGGTTTTAATGGGATTTCTTGCTAAAAAAGGTCCTCCCTATATGCTTTGAGGTCATCATAAGACCATGCAAAAACCCTCTTATTCTTCTTAAGCAAAGAAATAAGAATTGATCTAATCTTAGGGTTTAACTTCTTACCTATGTAGAATTCCTTGGTTGAGCTTCAGTTCTCAAATTTTTTTCCTCCAAGTCATCTTGGTGCGTAGGTGCAGGCTTAGTGGTTTGATTGTTAGCTCCATCAAATACCCACTCTAGAGCTACCAATCCTCTTGGGATTTTGTTTGTCTTTAGCTGGATGACCTCATTGCCAAAGATAGTATCCTTCCCATCAATCCTTTCATCAAAATTCTAAAAGTCAATTTCTTGCCCCTGATATTCATCCATAGATTTCATGAATTTATACAAATCCTTATCATCATTGAAGACTTGCTAATGACAGATGTTAGGGATAGAAGGTCTAGTCAATACCTCCATCTTTGAGATCCCTACTAATGTTTTTGATATTATAAGGCGGCAAACCAGGGGCCGATCCCTTACAAAACAAAACCCAAAAAGGGAAAAAAAGGCTTAGAAGACAAAATGAGCCAGAACCACCACCGACAGCCTACATACAACCAAAATACAGTAGAAAGATACTAATAGCAAAAAGCTAGCTAATAGAAAGCATAGAAAAACTAGGAAGGGATGTCCTCCTCTCCCTCAGAAAGAAACTCCAACATTTTGTCAAATTCTTTAACCTTGTCATTATCAGCACTATGAATAAGAACTTCATGTTCCCTTAGTAGGGAGAGATTGGCCATAGCAGTCCTGCATAACATGCTAGTAATGAAATTACCAAGAGACAAGACTCTTTTTTCCAGGAACTCCACCCACTCCTTCAGCTGAGACAGATTATCAACACCATTTAATTCCTCAATATTGTCTTCCTCCCTACCATCTTGAGCATTATTACCTTCCTCTTGAAACAGATCAGGATCAACATAAACAATTGAGGGAACAAAGTGGCATCCTTCCCAGTGTTATCAACAGTAGCAGTCACCTCCACCTAAGTAGAAATATCTCCCACATCCACACAGTCACCAGTGGGGACATAATTATGAACCCCAATATTATCTTGTGTATCAAAGGTTTCCACAGGAATGTCCTGCCCATCAATTTCTTCTTCACCACCGAAATCTTCAATAGCAATCTTCTGAACATCACCGAAATCTTTAGGATCTTCCTCCTCATGGGTATAGGTTTCAGAGTTGCTTTCAGAATAGTCAATCAACTTCAGCTTGGGAGCCCGTTTGCCAGCAATGTGACCAGACCGCCTAACAACAACAAATTTACATCTAACTAATGTTAAGTCTTCTAACTTGATAGCTATATTGGCTAGAAAATCAGCCATTACATTCCATTTCTTTCTATCTAGTCAATTGAAAAGGCATCGAATGCCTCTATTGTATCCCAGACAACATTTCTGTACTATTTTAGCCTCAAATTTTTAGAAGCATACTTGGCTCTGATCTAGGAGACCACAAGTTCAGAATCTCCCAAGACCTTCAACTTTTTGATCCCATACATGATAGCCAGTTTCAACCCTAAGAGAAGTGCCTCTGCATATTCAACAACATTATTGGTACATTCAAAACCAAGTTTGAATGATGATCTATATATTTTCTCAGAGGGAGAAATGAGTATAATTCCAGCCCCAAAGCGTTCTTTAAAATAGGCTTCGTCAAACTGCATTGACCACAACCCATAATTTTTAGAAGCATTTCTAATTTCTTCAATCACAGTCCTCTGTTCTGTTTGATCAACATCATTTCCAATCACTTTGAAATTGTCCATGTCAATGTCCACAAAACATACCTGATCATTGTGATCTTCAAAACCATCTAGAGTCAAGAGAGCTCTCTATTCCCTATTAAGTATAACTTCCTTTCCATCCATGGGAATCATGGCATAGGATGAATCCATATGAATACCTCCTCCAACAGTGGAAGCCCACTTTTTGGATAGCAACATTCCATACCTGGGGGGAATATCTACCACAATAATGTTCATTTTATATTCTCTCTGAGGGTATGCTGCCAATTTGAAACTAATATTTTTTATTACCCCAATGATAGGGACTTCCCTTGAATCCATGGTAAAACATTTTCCATATGCCTTTGTAACTATCAAGACTAACTCCTTCATAATATCCAAAGGCATAATGTTGGTTGAAGCCCCAGAGTCAATCATACAGTTCTTCAATGGTCTATCCTTTATAAGCGGGTTGACATAAAAAGGATCAACTTGAGAAGGACATTTATGCATAGTAGTTCCCAAATATACCTCTATTGTTTTTGGACTCCCTTTCTTATCCTTCTCAACTATAATACCTTCTTTTCTTGATCCTGCATTATTTTTAGTCTGAGCTTCTGATTTGCTTGGTATTGTATCATCAATAATGACTAATGCCCTTTCCTTGTGTTCTGGTATTCTTATCATTTCCAATAAAGGAATAGTCACCCTAATCTGACTTAGGATATGGACCATTTCAAGAGGGATATACCTTGGCAAAGGGTTGTTGTGGACAATGCCATCAGATGTGATAGGTACCTAAGGAATACTTTTCCTTTCCCTCCTCAGGTGGACCTCTTCATTTCTTTTTTATCAGTATTATTCCCTTTGGTTTCTTTTGCCTTTTGATGTGGATTATTTTTTCATTGAAATTTCTTTAGAAATATTCACACCCTTCTAGGGATTAGAGACATTTTGATCTTCTTTAATAAAGATACTGCCTGCATTAATTACAATACTACTCTCTCCTTGAGTCTTCTTACTTCTCAAATTATAATCACTCTTGACCTAAGCAATCTTTGGAGCAGTCAAGGATTTAATCTCCTCATTAATAGGATTTCTTAGTCAAACCTTAAGATTTCTAGAATCTAGCTAAAAAACATGATGATCATCCTCATCATCATCAGTGAAAAGTTGTTGCTTAAGACAATTTTCAAGTTGTCTCTTCTTCTAAAAATCATTCCTCGATACATCCTCTTCATCAAATGTATCATCATCTTCACATATGAAATTATGGGCCAAACCATATTTATATTCTGGTCCTCTTGGTCATCTACATCACTACATTCATCACAGGGACCTTCTGAGTCTGCAATAGACCTAGCAATAGCACATAAGGATAGAGAATGAGGGGCTTGAGATTAGGCACCATAGGTTATCCTTGACAACACACACCCCTTTTCTTAGAGGATCAAGGGTGTTTCTACTAGGATTTCCTCTATTATTTGGAGGGACTGATCTCCCATTTTGCCAATTTGTACTATAAGCCTGATCTAAGAGTTTGGGCATTCTTTCCCGTCTTGCAAACGAAGGCCTATAATTAGAGGACCCCTTATCATTCCTTGCCATGAAATTTTTCATTTCTTTGATAGCCTTCCATAGTTTCTCACACTCATCACTAATAGGAGCCTTATTACCCTGTCCTTTGTCTTGAGGGATAATTTTCTGATCACCCCTTTTATGAAGCTTCCTTGAAGCCTTTCTGTTGCTCTCAATATTTGAGGTAACCTTGTATGCATCTCAGAGTGTTTGAGGATTCTTATCCATTAACAGAAATCCCATCTTGTTGTCATAAGCATTGTTGTATAAAACCAAACATAGACTCATTCAACCTTAGATGAGGGGTATCTTTGCTAATAGCTTAACAAATTTGTTATTGAACTCTAACACCGATTAATTCACTTCTTTAGTGATACTTTTGAACTCATTTATTGTAATCCTCGCATTAGAGTTATCTTTGTAATATTCTCTAAACATGTTTTAGAAATCCCTCCATGAATTAATGCTATTTTTTGGCAAACCCTTGTACCATTCTCTAGCAGTCTCATCTAGGGACTACACAAATAACTTCATTAGTACATTCTCATCTTCCACCTCAAAGTCATGCATCAAATTATCAAAATATATTAAATGTTCTTCTCCTGAAACAACATTATTTCCTAGGAACTTCACTATCCTGGTTTTGATTTAGTTTGGAACAGGGTTTGGAAAACTAGGGATTCCAACAAAATTTAGTTTTCTATATCTGGCTAAGTTAAGAGGTGGTCTGACAAATTTTTTTTGGTTATTGCATGGATTGTTTTGACCACCTTGATTTACTCTATGGTTATTAGCCATATCAATCCTCCTTAACTCACTAACTTCCTTTTCTGCTTCTAATCTGGCCACTTCTGCCCTAAGGAAGTCAATCTCTCTAATAGCACCTTGACTCCTTGGGGTATCAGGTCTTCTTGGTATTCCTCCCCCACTCCCCCTTTTATTTCTATTTTCAATTGTTATCCTAGGGTCTTCACCATCTTGATCTTGATAACAACCATCAAACCAATCATCAGGACTAGTTACATCAAGAGCTCGCACTACTAGTGTTTTAGATAACCCTAAATTAACTGCATCATAGTATCTTTGCAGGGCTACCTGTCTTTGTGCTTCTCTCTCTAACCTTTCTTGCTTTAAGAGAAGCAATCTTTCTTCTTCTTTTGATGTGTTAAGTTTATTTATTGAGGCATCACTTTCATACCCTACTAATCTATCTTTAACTATAGAACGTTCAACTTCAATATGAGGATTAGATGACTCACCTTTTTTCTTGACTTTCTAGGTAGTTTGTTCTTTGTCCTTAGCTTCTTTTGTCAACTTCTTGTTCAGGTTGTTGTGCAATGATATTCTCACATCCATTGTTGAATAGTAAAAAGGTAATCAGGTTCTTTCTAAAATGTAGAGTCGCGACCCACCTTGGGGATTGGACAAGAGATCACAATTATTCCCACACCTCAAAACAGAACACTAAAACAAACGGTATGACAAAAACAAATGATCGGATAACTACCAAAAGGCTAGTAAAATTTTGAAATGACCCTATCCAATGGACGACCTCTATCCCCAGTAGAGTCACTAGTTTGTTGGTCCTCCAAACTGTACTCACTAATTTCTAAAAGGTGGGAAACTTTTATAATCAAAATTGGTGAAGCATGGCCAACGAATGGGAGGTTTTGTTTTTCACCTTCCTCCCCTGCTCTTTAGGCTCTGCAATGCCTAGGTGGGTCTCTCTTTTATAGCGCTAAACACATGGGGTGAAAGTTTAGAACTGTGTCCCACTTTTATAAGAGAACGACCAACACAGACATATTTTTCCAACTTAAACGTAAAAAAAGTCATATGTATGTTATGAATTTTAAAATGACATAAGCTAATGAAATGTAGAATTTTTAATTTAGTTTATGCCTGTAATTTTTAATTTTTTTAAAAAAATAGGTGAGTATTTTTTTTAAAGTTTAATTGATGAATTTTAAATGCTGATATTTTTCAAAAAAAGTGACATCGATGGGATGTCACGAAAAATATAGCAAAATTAATTTTTTTTCTTTAGTTTTTTTTCCTAATTAGCTAACTCAAATTTCTAGTGCATGGAAAAAAATTTTAATTTTTGATAAATATTTTTTTTATAATTTTTTAAGTCATTTTTAATTAGAACATAGTAGTTTCCATGGGACGTCAACTTTTTTATAATATATCATTTTTTTTTAAAATACCCTTTTGGAGAGGATTCTCTCCTCTAGTGAACCATGTATTTTTCAATTTTTTTAAATATGTTTTTCCTATTTATTTTTAATTTCTAATCAGCTGCATGTTTGATTATAATAACCTACTTGCAATAAATTTAAAAATAATCCTAATAAAACTTATCAAAATATATAAAAAAATATATTTCTAAGATCTAGACTCCGATATCTACCAAAGGGTATTTTTAGATTTTCATTAAAATGCCCTTTGGTTGGAGAAATTTATAGTTGAACTTGAAGTTTTGTTCAATTTGTTGTAAAAGTGGGGGTTGGCTGCCACATGAGATGCCACATAGAGAGTTCCGGGCAGAACAGTTCCAAGTGGAATAGTTCTGGATGAAACCCTTGCGGGCAAAACCTTCAATGAAAATTTGATTTAAATTTTTAAAAATATGTTTATTTACATTGAAGGCTCCACCCAGAAGGGTTCCGCCCAGAACTCTTTCACCTGGAACTCTTCATGCCACATAAGTTCCACGTGGTTTAGGGCGGAACTGCTCCGGGTGGAACCCTTTCGAGCGGAACCCTTTTTATAGAAACTATTTATTTGGCTAAAAGTGGGACATAGCTCCAAACTTTCACCCCATGATTTAGAGAGATGTTTAGGGCAGATATTGCTATTGTTCATTTTCAATCCTCTAGAGCAAGGTCAAAATGTATGAACATTGGTTCAAGCACATCATGGGCTCACTTTACATGTATTTTTTATGAGGCGATACGAGTGGATTGTTAAACAACTTGAGTGGCTTTATAATTTTGGTAATGTCAACAAAATAATGAGCTAGTTGTTCTTCTAGCCAGATAACAACTTGAGGAGATCATTTTGATTTTCAAGGAGACTTTCCATCCAATCTGGCATGTAAGTGAACGGAGCAATGAACTTGAACTGGTGCCCTTGACATATGCATTGATGTGCAACTATGGTTTGAAACCAACTGGGAGACTGTTAGAAATATTATCATTTCTTTTGTGAAGATGAAGAATTTTAAAGATGTATACCATCTGTTGGAAGAAATGAAAGATGCAGATTTGACACCATGTACAGGGACATATTCATACTCGATATACCATGCTAGAGATTGAATTCATCGGTAAAGCACTACAAGAAAATGGAAAGATTAAACATTCAACTATCAAAACATGTATATATGGCACTTATCAATGTCTTTGTGAACTATTACAAACTTTCGAAGGCAAAGGAGATTGTTAAGGATCAAAGAATACATGAACAACTAAAGGGATGCCACTCTATTCATATATGTGACTTAAAATTGGAGCTTCATTGTTCGAGAATATTTGGGAATTTCTTGCAATTTTGTAGCTACACAGATATGAAAAGATGGAAAGTTTAGTTGAGTTGCCTTGTGGGAATGTTATTCAGTCTATCCAATCAAATATCAAAATTGTTGGATTTGATCCCATATGGCATAGTAGGAAGAATCATGTCATGTGTATATTTCTCATGAAACTAAGCCACCGAGAGATGACGTACTTGTCCCAGAAAGAAGTACTTTGGGAGCCAAGCCTTTTATGAATGAGGTAGCTGAGACCAATTATTTATTTAAAAGTAATATTAGTTACCTTCTCAAATGTGATCAAAGAAGAAAACCAAAGGTCCTCTGAATAATCAGTTGCGGGAAGGAATAAATGGATTTTATCACTTTTTCAAGAAGCAATTACGAAGCAGTTATAGGAAACTGAAGAGTCTCGTTTGAGAGGGCCTATTTATCCCTTTTTTGAAAGGGAAAAAGGGATCTTTTTTTGATTGTTTAGGAGCAGGGGAAGGAGGGAGTTGAATTTTTTGTTAGCATGTAATCCCAGTTATTATTTTTCTTGACTCGGTCTATGTACAGGGGAGTTTTTAGAGACTTTGAACTTTGTTCTGTTGAAGAAATGAAGAGTTATTTTCAGAACGTTGTGTCTGTAAATGCCTTCTTTGGTTACAATTTTTCCTATGTTAATTTGTAGTCAATCTTTGATGTGCTCCTGTTATGTATGGCTGTATCTAGATTCCAAATTCATATCTTGCTTATGTTTGGTATGTGTTGAGGGAAATATAACTTCCTTTTTATCAATCCATTACCATTTGTGGATGTGGAATAGGTGAACTTTATGTCATTTGTTCGCATCCTCATCCTTCAAAATTAATCAATCACATCTATTTTCATGGTTATGGATAGGTGTTAGTTTTTCCTTTTTTGCAATCAGGTTAAAAGCATACTATGTTTTCATTCATTGTACATCTTTGGAAGGTAACTACGCCTTGTAAAATAAGCAGAGAGTCATTACAAATACCATTGCAATTGACTCAATTGTTGGTTCAATTATCATTTTTGTGGGCAAAGGAGTATAAAATTTAAGTGATAAATTTGTTAACCAACACATGATAGATAGATGTGTTGCAAGTATGGACCTAACCGGTGTTGTCATTGATGTCAACATACTCCTATTGCATTGATGATAAGGATTGGATGAGTTGTTTGCTAAGGATATTGAGAAAATTAGTTCTATCAGGAACATAGAAGAACAGTGAAGACAGTAAGGTAAAGATCCCAGCTAAGATGAAGATCAGAGGATGCGCATCAAAGGGTTTGTATATATGTTTCTTAAGATGATCTAGTAAATATTTGAGAGGTCCGCATGAAGATATGAAGAAGTTATGGCCACTTGAGTAAAACTAGTTCTGATAGATGTTTAGAGGTGACAGAGTGACACAGATAGGTTCGGTGAGATTTGGAAATGCAATATCTTGTTCTACGGATTTGGTGGAGTGTTTAGGAAGTCAATGTGAATTGACAACTCAATTGGTTCGTGGTCTGGAGGTCTGCAAGCATCTATTCCAATATGTCAGTGATGACAGACTGTGTTCTTCAGGTTTCAGATGAAGGAGAGAATGATTTTAGTAAGCAGAAGTAGTGTGGATGTTCTTGGTGATTCAGGAAAGCGTGTGGAAGTCTTTGAATTGTGTCTAGTTCATGTTGGTGGTCCGCATTGAAGATTGAGCTTGTAATTGAAGAATTACTTCTGGATGATGATGTTCTTCTTAAGTCTGGCTGATCGGATGATCTTGAAGATGTTCTGTGAAGCATGGCATGTTCCTAAAAGAAGATTGAAGTCCCAGATATGTGTGGCCAATAGTGTGATGATCCGCATGAAGTCTTTTGTAATTAGTCAAGTTGTATTTTCTCTGTAAAGTGTGATGACTTGGATGATTATCCCTAAGTCGATGTCTTCTATAAATAAGAAGTTGTGAAGTCATTTCAAAGTTATCTTGGTGGAGATGAGAGTGTGGTAGAGAGCATAGAAGTGAAAGTGCAGAGAAGAAGTATTGGGCTTAAATGGAACTGACTCAAGCATGGTGAAGATTCTATTCTTCAGTTCAAGTATGTAATATTTATCATTCTATAGATAGTGTGTCTCTTGTAGGCAGTGGGCCTCTTGTGAGAAGTGTGCTCAGGTAGTGAGCCCTAATTGGCACGTGCCATTTGTTCTTCTTATTCTGTTAACAAAGAGTACAATATTGGGTTAGTCACCCCATGGTTTTTTCCCTTAACCAGGTTTTCCACGTTAAAATCTTGGTGTCATATGTGTTAATGTGTTTCTGCTCTTGAATTGTTGCATTATGTTTCCATGATTGATTTATTATTATACTGCTGAATTACAAAGAGGATTTAAATGATTAATAGGAAGAAAGTTTTGGGACAACTGATTCATCCCCCCCTCTCAGTTGTCTGTCTTGAATCTAACAATTAGTATTAGAGCTAAGTTCCTCTAAAAGAGCTTAACCGCTTGAGGAGATCTAGGATGTCATCCTACAAGAAGGATAGTCTGAGGTTTGATGGAACCAATTTCACTCTTTGGAAAAGCTGCATGGAATGTCACTTGCAATGTATGGGAATGCAATATTGGATCATAACTTCAAAGAAGTATGTTCCTCCACAGAATGGTCTAAAATCTGCAGATGAAATCAAAGATGTTGAAAACAATCTTTAGGCGAAAGAAGCTCTTCTAAGTGCCTTATCTGATTCAGAGCTGACAAATGTTGTAGATCTAAAAACTGCATATGAGATTTGGGAAAAACTAGAACTTCTACATGAAGGAGACAAGTATGTTAAATGTGCCAAGCTACAGAGTTTGAAAGGAAAATTTGAAAACCTGAAGATGAGGGAAGATGAAAATATCACTACTTTATGCCAAGAGTAAATGAGCTTGTTTGTGGCATTAGATGTGCTGGTGGAATCCTGGATGAAGATGAGATTGTTACCGAAGTTCTCAGATCCCTACCTGCTTCTTACAAATACAAGGTTGCTACCATTGAAGAATTTAGATCTTTTTCAAATATCACAAGAGATCAATTGGTTGGTAAATTACCTACATTTGAATTGGCCAAGTTTGGAGATGCACCCCCAAGACTGAATCTGTATTCAAAGATAGTGCCTCTGTAAAAGGAAAACAAAAGTTTGATCCGAGAGAGAACTCTTCAAAGAAACTATCATGGTATGAAAAAATAAGAAAAGATCTGGAAAAAGATGAAGCAGAAGTTGGTCAGATGGAAGCCCTTATTGCAAAAAGACTACCAAGAGGATCTGGTAAGTATGAAGGGAAATTGCCTTTTAAATGTTTTAACTGCAATAAGATTGGTCATTTTGCCTCAAGGTGTCTGGAAAGATTTTCAAGGCCAAATCCTAATAGATCAAGATTCCAAAAGAAATGTTACTATGTTCATGAAGACGATGATGATGAATCAGAGATAGGAAACAAATCCGGAAGTGACTAGGTGTTTATTGCCATCAAGGAAGAAGATCCAATGCCCTTTGAATCTGTCAATCATAAAATGGTAGAAAGAGCTCTGGCTGCCCAAGTTGAAGAAAAAGATGATTGGGTCATTGACAGTGGATGCTCCCACCATATGACAAGTGATAAAAATAAGTTCATAGATTTGGAAAGATATGAAGGAGGAGTTGTAAAATTTGGTGATAATTTTGCTGGCAGAATCAGAGGTAGAGGAACCATTTCTTTTGATGGAAAGAACAAAACCAGTAATGTACTATATGTTGAAGGTCTGAAGCACAATCTTCTCAGTGTTGGACAGTTGGCGAACAGAGGCTATGATCTCCGATTCAAAAATGGAAAATGTAAGATCTTTGAAAGTTCCAGAATAGAGATTGCATCTAGTACTCAAACAAAAGGTAATATCTTCCACTTGGTTGGTATTGGTAAAAGTTGTTTATTTGTTCAAATTGATCAGCATTGGTTATGGCATAGGAGAATGTGTCATGTGAATTTTGATAATATCATCAAGATAAGCAACACTCAGGCTGTAAGAGATCTTCCAAGACTGCTGAAACCTACTAATAGTTTGTGCAAAGAATGTTAGTTGGGTAAGCTGAGCAGAGTCACATTCAAAAGTAAGGAACAATCTTCTACCGGACTGTTGGACTTGGTACATACTAATCTATGTGGTTCGGCAAGAATCAAGAGTTTGCAAGGTGATAGATACTTCATGTTATCAATTGATGACCACTCCCAGATGATGTGGGTGACTTTTCTGAAAGAGAATCTGAGGCTCTTGAGAAATTCAAAATATTCAAGGATATGGTAGAGAATGAAACCGGATTAAACATAAAATGTCTGAGCTCTAATAGAGGTGGAGAATTCACATCCAGTGAGTTCATAGAATTCTATGAGAAACATGGGATAAAAAGATAGTTGTCTACTCCAAGGACTCCACAGCAGAATGGAGTAGTGGAGAGAAAGAACCAGACCATCTAGGAAGCATCTAGAACCATGATGATGGAAGCAAATGCTCCTCAGATCTATTGGAGAGAAGTTGTAAGCATTGTAGTCTATACTCTTAATCGAATACAAATCAAAAGCATTATTGGTAAGACCCCTTATGAACTCTGGTTTGGCATCACTCCCACTGTGAAGTATTTCAGAGTCTTTGGTAGCAAATGTTATATTAAAAGAGATGAAGACCTTGGCAAATTTGATGCTAGAAGTGATGAAGGAATATTCTTGGGTTATTCTACTCAAAGAAAAGCATACCGGTGTTATAACAAGAGATTGAGAAAGATTATAGAAAGTACAAATGTGAAGGTTGATGAAGGTATTGAAAAACCCTCAAGGTTCTATGAATATGATGAAGACGATCAAAATGATGTTTTGGTCCAAGAAGCCCAAGCCCCTTCTAAAATTCAGACCCAGACTGATCCGGAGAATCAGGAAGAAGAGATAAGTTTGAATGAACCTATTCAAGAAATAGAAGTGCAAGAAAGTTCCAAAATTCCTAGGTATGTAAGACTGAATCACTCTAAAGATCAGATCATTGGTGATAAAAGCAAAGGTGTTCAAACAAGAAGAAAGATTGCTCAAGACTTAGAAAAGTATTGTCTGATTTCAAAGTTTGAACCAAAGATAGTGAATAAAGCATGCAATGATGAAAGCTGGACTAAAGCAATGGAAGAAGAGCTGATGCAAATTGAGAAAAATCACACTTGGGATCTTGTTCCCAGACCTAAAAACAAGAATGTGATTGGAACCAAATGGGTCTTCCAAAATAAACTGAATGAAGATGGTGAAGTAGTCAGAAACAAAGCCAGATTGGTCTACAAGGGTTGCTCTCAAGTAGAAGGAGTTGATTTTGAAAAAATTTTTGCTCCGGTGGCAAGAATTGAAGCAGTTAGATTATTTCTTACCTTTGTTACCTTCAAGGATTTCAAGGTATATCAGATGGATGTCAAGTCTGCCTTCCTGAATGGTGACTTGGAAGAAGTATACATTGAGCAACCAGATGGATTTCAATTGTCTGATCATGGTGATATGGTCTGCAAGTTGAAGAAAGCACTGTATGGACTCAAACAAGCCCCAAGATCGTAGTATGAAAGATTGGATAAGCATCTTTTGAAGATTGGTTTCAACAAAGGTACTGCTGACAGTAATTTGTACTTCAAAATTGATCATGAAAATATCTTAATTGTTGAAGTGTTTGTTGATGATATCATTTTTGGAGGAAGAGATAGTATGTGCAAAACTTTTGCAAATCAAATGAAAAGTGAATTTGAGATGTCCATGTTTGGGGAAATGAATTTCTTCTTGGGTCTACAAATCATTCAAACAAAGAAAGGAATCTTCATTTCATAGACCAAATATGTGAAAGAATTGTTGAAGAAATTTGGGCTGGAAGACTCAAAACCAATGAGTACTCCCATGGCAACCAGATGTAAATTAAGCAAAGAAGATGACTCTCCTAAGGCTGATCAAAAAAAGTACAGGTCAATGATTGGAGGACTATTGTATATTACTCAAACTAGACTTGACATTATGAATGATGTTGGTCTTGTTGCTAGATTCCAAGCTGATCCTAGAGAATCTCATGTCATGGCAATCAAGAGGATTCTTAGATATCTAAAAGGGATAGTTGAGTATGGTTTATGGTATCCTAGAGATCATGATTTCTCTCTTCATGCATATATAGATGCGGATTGGGCAAGAGATGTGGATGACCGGAAAAGTACCAGTGGTGGAGCATTCTTTTTGGGGAAAAGATTGGTTTCTTGGCTGAGCAAGAAATAAGAGACAATATCTCTGTCCACTGCAGAAGTAGAATATATTGCAGCAGTAGGTAGTTGTACTCAAGTATTGTGGATGAAGCAAATGCTAAGAGATATCAGAGTGGAGTATGAGGAACCTATCACAATCTTCTGTGATAATTCAAGTGCAATAAATATATCAAAAAATTCGGTGTTGCATTCAAAGACAAAACATATGTCCATCAAGTTTCACTTTTTGAGAGAACGAGTGAACAAGAATGAAGTCAGGTTGGAGTTTGTGCCTTCCAAGGATCAGATTGTAGATATTTTTACTAAACCTCTACCTAAGGACTCTTTTGAGTATCTCAGGGAGAAGTTAGGGGTTATTACCCCTCCGGTTCTAAATTAAGGTGCACTGATGTGCATCAGTCTGGTGGATCTCACAGTCATATCTTGTGGTCCAGATTGATGATGGGAAGCTGCTACTCAAAGGGAGTAGTTGGTATGATTTTGAGTGATGCAAGTATGTGCCCTTTGCCATTGATGTCAAAGGGGGAGAGAAGACATGTGAAAAATAGAAAGTGGTTGCTAATCAAAGGGGGAGTAGTAAAAGAAGAGAAGACATGTGAATGGTTGTTGTTGATAGGGGGAGTTATGTCAATCAGTGAGGAGAAGTTCTTGTCTTGATGGTTAAAATAATTTTTCACATCATATGTTACCATCAATGACAAAGGGGGAGATTGTTGCAAGTATGGGCCTAACCGGTGTTGTCATTGATGTCAACATACTCCTGTTGCATTGATGATAAGGATTAGATGAGTTGTATGCTGAGGATATTGAGAAAATTAGTCCTATTAGGAACATAGAAGAACAGTGAAGACAGTAAGGTAAAGATCCCAGTTAAGATGAAGATCAGAGGATGCACATCAAAGGGTTTGTAGATATGTGTCTTAAGATGATCCAGTAAAGATTTGAGAAGTCCGTATGAAGATATGAAGAAGTTATGGCCACTTGAGTAAAACTAGTTCTAACAGATGTTCAGAGGTGACAGAGTGACACAGATAGGTCCGGTGAGATCCGAAAATGCAATATCTTGTTCTACGGATTTGGTGGAGTGTTTAGGAAGTCAATGTGAATTGACAACTCAATTGGTTCATGGTCTGGAGGTCCGCAAGCATCTATTCCAATATGTCAGTGATGACAGACTGTGTTCTTGAGGTTCCGAATGAAGGAGAGAATGATCTCAGTAAGCAGAAGTAGTGTGGATGTTCTTGGTGATTTAGGCAAGCGTGTGGAATTCTTTGGATTGTGTCCAGTTTGTGTTGGTGGTCCGCATTGAAGATTGAGCTCGTAATTGAAGAATTACTTCTGGATGATGATGTTCTTCCTAAGTCTGGCCAACCGGATGAGTTACACATCCTGCGGATGATCTTGAAGATGTTTTGTGAAGCATGGCATGTTCCTAAAAGAAGATCGAAGTCCCAAATCTATGTGGCTGACAGTGTGATGATCTGCATGAAGTCTTTTGTAATTAGTCAAGTTGTATTTTCTTTGTAAAGTGTGTCGACTTGGATGATTATCCCTAAGTCGATGTCTTGTATAAATAATAAGTTGTGAAGTCATTTCAAAGGTATCTTGGTGGAGATGAGAGTGTGGTAGAGAGTAGAGAAGCGAAAGGGTAGAGCAGAAGTATTGGGCTTAAATGGAACTGAATCAAGCATGGTGAAGATGCTATTCTTCAGTTCAAGTATGTAATATTTATCATTCTGTAGACAGTGTGTCTCCTGTAGGTAGTGGGCCTCTTGTGAGAAGTGTGCTTGGGTAGTGAGCCCTAATTGGCATGTGCCATTTGTTCTTCTTATTCTTTTAATAGAGAGTACAATCTTGGGTTAGTCACCCCATGGTTTTTTCCTTTAACCGGGTTTTCCGCGTTAAAATCTTAGTGTCATATGTGTTAATGTGTTTCTGCTCTTGAATTGTTGCATTATGTTTCCATGATTGATTTATTATTATACTGCTAAATTACAAAGAGGATTTAAGTGATTAATACGAAGAAAGTTTTGCGACAACTGATTCACCCCCCCTCTCAGTTGTTTGTCTTGAATCTAACAAGATGTATCCCATGTTATTCCTGGCTCAAAATTTTAAAATTTGGCTACTACTTGCATTAACTGAGGAGCACTTTCTATGATTTAATGTACCTCTGAGCAAATCCAATGTGGATTTCATCTTTCTACGTATATATTCCTCATGGCTACAAGTGAACTATGACTATGTGCATATGTAGATGCTAATGTAACTCAATGTCCCAATTGTGTTTTTGCCCAAGGGACTCATTATAATATGAAATGATATATCTACATGTGTGTAACTTGGTTTTAGTGTTGGTCTTTGAACCATCTCCTCAAGGTTAGCTTGCAATTATATTATCAGGCATCAAACATTGTAACTTTGTGTCTTGTAAGGGTTGTGAACACATGTTGTAAACCATTGTAAGTTTGTGCTTTTCTCCATTGCTAAATGTCTCCATAACAATCTATAACACTTGAAGGAATCTTTTAAGCCTAGCTACTAGATTTATCTTGCCACATTTGTTGGCCTAATGCATTTGGAACTAGACAAATGTAATAGCATTTTAATTCATTGCAAAGGCTTTTGTGATGGTCTTCTTTCCTTGCATGTGGAGTGTCATTATTTTGAGATGGATATTTGAAGTAGATTTAGTTGTGTGATGTTTTTGTTCTTTTTGTTTGCATATGTATATAACTCTAGTTCCTAGGATTGATAAAATCTAACCCACCACTACTATGTATAGGTGAGAGATTACATGTCACATGTGCTACCACTATGCATCTAATGAGAAGGTGGGTCACTCTTGGTCATGTGGTAATAAATTAATAGTGAAGTAGGGGGGATTTATGAATTGTTCTCTTCCTAAGGGAGAAGGTCCCTATGAGAAACAATGTGTTTGGGTGTTGCTTTCCTTTTGTGGGGTTTGATGGTTATTATTGTTGAATTTGATGTGATGGAGTTGTAATGGTGTGGTTGTCATGATCCTTATATGACTAGGAGGATCATTTACTCTGATTTTGATTAATTCATTGGCTATGAAGAGGTAGAATGTGTTCAACCTTCACTCTTCTAATTCAATTAACTCCTCTAGAAGTGCAAGTTCCCTAGCACATAACTCTTCCCTTTGGCACCTTTGCTCCTTTTCTTGTTGGATTTCCCCAAGGATTTCTACTTGCTCATGTGATTGATCTTTAGTAGGTGAATTTTGGTCTGGTTGATTAGCACTAATTTCCCTAAAGACAACTGCAATCCAATCCTCTCTCACTCTAGGACACATCAACTTGAGATGCCTAATTAGGAATCACAAAGGAGATTCATGGATGAGTTAGTCTTGAGGAATTTGACTTGTTTTCTTGTTTGATATTTGTTTGTTGGAATGTTGAACTCATTTGTTGTTTGAGCATTAAGTTTTATTTTTGTGTGCCTTGTGTTGTAATTGAGCACTTTCTTTTCCTTTTTGGTTTTTTTTGAGTTTTGATGAGGTTTCTAAATGCGATTAAATCTATATGCATGCAAAATTAAACTACACTATGTTTTTGTATTTTCCCAAATTTAAATATTATGTAATTAACTATTTGCAAGAAAATAAACTTTTCCTATATGGATGCAAATTCAATGGATTTTCTTACAAATGCAATGTGATTAATTACTTTTATGGTTTGCATTTTCTTGGAAAGATCTAATCTACAAATAGTAAATACAATGTAGCTAATTTTAAATTGAATCTACTAAAAATCAAGAAACTTCTAATCTAACTAAGAAGATGCAAGTGAGTGTTACTTTTCTTGGGAAAGAGATATTTTCTAATTACTAAATAAATCAAAAGAATTTTTGAAAATAAATCAACTAAACAATGGAACCTATAATAACAGAAGCTTTCAAGAATTGTTTTGATAATGCTTCTATTGGCCTCCATCCTTAGGAGGTCTATCTTCTATCTCCTTCCTTCATAACACTGGGGTTCTCTTCCTTGATAGGGGAAAGGTATGAATACTCAAGATTTGAGTAAATTGGAGATTACTTGGAAGGTGAGGGAAGATTTAAAGCTTCACAAAAAACCATGTAAAGACACATAGAGTCATGTATGAGCATAAGAATGCTAGAGGTGGTTGCAGGAGCAAGGATAACTTAAGTCCTAAAAGGTGATTCAATCCTATTAAAGATGTAGAGAATGAGAGATTCTTGTAAGGAAATTGTTAAAATGCAACAATAGAAAACCTCCTATCTAGAAAGCTAGGAAAAGGCACTTACATCCTATACTAAGCATAGTAATGCTATGTAGTTTTCTAAAGAAAATAATCCAAAATGAAACTCTTATCTAGAAATATGGGAAAATGCACTTACATCCTATATTGAGCATAGATATGTTGTGGGGGTTGCTAAAGAAAAGAATGCAAAATGGACAAGCTCCTATCTAGAAATCCAAGAAAAGGCACTTACATGCTATATTGAACATAGATATGTTGTGGGGGTTGCTAAGGAAAATAATACAAAATGAACAACCTCCTCTAAAACTAATGGGAAGGGAGGTGTTTATAGGCTAATTAGGGGAGGTGATTGGAAGAAGACTAGAGAGTTTATGACTAGATGACTATGTTGGAGCTTGGACATGTGGCTTCACAAATCCTAAATACTTGCACCAACACCTAAGGCTAGGGGGTCTCAACATAGGTGATGGGATAGAATAATAATTAGACTACAACATGAATGGACCAATGACTATGAGTGGGTAGGCTCATCTTCATCTTTGGGCTTAGATAAACCTAGGAGGGTATTTCCTAGAGGTATCCTCAACTAAACATCTATCAAATACAATGGGTCAAAATTAAACTAATTGTAGATATACCTAGTGTTCACTTGACCCCAAGATTTGTCACTAGGCTAAAGACTAACTAGCTGCATGTAAGACCTCTTATTAATTTGATAACTACAACCTTGCATATGCACCCAGAAATAACAATGTTATAGTATCCCCACAAATGACTCCACTTAATTTTTAATACATAATGACAAGGTGTAGGCATGCATAACATGATCCTCTAACTATATAAATAGTATGCAGTCACCAAAGATGTTTCTTGAGTTGTAATATTGTATCATGAGAGCATGTAGGACTCTAATCTACTTTTAAACTAACAAGGATAGAGAGACAATCAAATTAATAAATGTTTATACCTTCACCATTCAAACTAATGTCTACTCCATTGGGCAACAAAGTCATAATCATATAAGGAAGAAGAGGATACATCTATAGAGCATAATATAACCTGATGTGCACAAGCATACAAATCAAAGTAACACTTCATGTAAATGGACATACTTAATAAACCAATATCAATGCTACAAATATCCACATGAAACATAAGAAAGACCATTACAAAATAGTTTACAATGAATTATAATTTGTCACACATTCATCTAACTTATATTACATTCATATTAGCAAATGTGGCGAGAGAGGATCCAAAACTGGGTTTAAGCACTACCTTGAATAGTTATAGATTGTCATGGAGCTATATCGTTTACATGCTCTGTGTTCATGAAATAACCTTCATATGAGTTACAATGTGTATTTCATCCCCTTGCACACTAGACTGGCATGACTTGATGCCCTATAACAACCCAAGACACTTAAGTAGCCATAAAATCGGTTCAATGACCAACCCAAAATACAACAAATAGCCATGTATAAATATAATTCTACATCTTGTCTCTTGGAGGGAGATTTTACAACACAATACAATAGGATGAATTAATATACACCACCAAATACCTCATCAATTATGAGAAGTAATGTTTGAGATGTTGGATATGAACTAGAAATTCCATGAAATCACCTTCCAAAGTCCTTGTTGGTTCTCAAATCTGCAGATCACAAAACCCTAAAAGGATGCCAGGCTTTATGATTAGGTTCTACAACTAATTTGGCCAACTGACGGAATCAACCAAGATGGTTGGAATTCCCTACACTTCAGGCCTTGCTTTGCCTAGGTGGGTATTACCTTATGTTCACCACTGAATATTTGTTCTTCAAAACTGATTGGTGAATGTTGAGCAAATTATGGATTTTGTGGGATTTTGTCAATTAAACCATCCTCTCCAATCCATTTCAAACTGGCATGAAATTTGAAAATGGATTCATTCAACTACTCTATCCACTACTCCTATTCCTACGATAGAAAACTAAAATTGTATTTGAAATATTTACAAGGAATGATTTTGGAAGCTGAATGATCATTGTCTTTTCCTCAACTGGGCAACAGAGTACAAATTCAAATAGATATATGCCTTCCCTCTAGCTACAATTCAATTTGTTTGGCACTACAAGGTATATGACTAGCATAGACGTGTAAAAATGTCAATTATCTAGTTCGTCTTACTTTATCCAATTAAATTTCCCAAGTTATTGTGATTTACTTAGAGGAATTTAGTTCTTTCTTGAAGAAACCAAATAAACAAACCACACAAAACAGGAAAATGTTTTGACAAATCAAACATATGCTTGATATATTGACTTGAATAACAAGGAAAACTAAATTAGAGACAACTAGGCAAAATTTTACCAATTAGTTCAACAAACAAATGACACCAAATTTCAGGCACCAGATTAATATAATCTCTCCATTACTGTGCTTTAGAAAATTGGCCTTTACACTGTCTTTCTTTTCCAAAATCAAACTCCCAGAGCCTTTCCCCACGGTCTTAGTTTCCTTCTTATAGACAAAAATGAAGGAAGCAACAAGCTTCAAACCGTTCACATTTCAAATTCCCACCCTTTCATATGACATTTTACAATATTTACTTTTCATCACATTTTGCAACCAAAATATTTAATTTTATTTCTCTTTGCATCCTCGTGAATAATTTTGCCACTTGCCAACAATCTCACACTATATTTGCCATATTTTACTTGATTTAGAAAATTTATCCTTTAGGTAAAATAATTACCTATTTGTTTAACTCTCTATGTGCAAATATTTTATTTATGAGTGAAAACATTATATTCCCCAAAATAATTTCATATTTCCCATCCATAAATATTTGTCGTGCTTTCAACTATTCCTCATTTTACTTTCACCGCACCACTACATTCATTTTATGATTTTTTATTTTGTCTTCTCGGGGGTGCGGGAAAAATTTGAACTCACTGCTCACCCGCACATTCTTCAAGTCATTCCAGCGGTAAACTTTACACTCCCCAAAATAAATTCATTGTTGTGATTGAATAATCCTCCTTAAGTATAAAAATATTCGCCACATTTGAATGCAATAAAATTGTCTTATAACTCCATTGCCATACCACATGTTTATTGTTGGGCTTTTGCGGAAATGCAGGAAAAGCCTTGAGTTGCCTGCTCATTAAATTCACCACTCACCTGCACCTTCATTAAATTCCATTTGTGGGACAGCGGGAACCTTACCGCTAGCCCGCACTGACCTTTAGGGTTTTCTGTGGGAATGCGGAAAAGCTTCTAGTTCTCCCGCAACATCGCACCGGTCTTGAAGTTTTGAAGCAAGGCTGCAGGAAAGGTGTCTCAGGGTCTTTCATACATGCATACCACAACATTTTCAACTATAATATCTGATAAAAATCTCCTTTGATTACATCTTATGGGCATCCATATTCTTTTCAACATTTTCATTTTGTGCATATCCTGTAATCACTGCAATCCATGAGGTATTCTTGTTCTTGCCTGTACATTTTGTAGATGGATCCTTTAGGGCAGTTGCAAATACAAAATGTGCAGTGCCTCCTTCAACATGATGCTGTGATATTGAGATGAAAGTAGACGGCAAGGGCATTTTGTGATTGTAATTGGAGAGTGGAAAATGTGAAATTTTATTCACTCGACAGTGCCAATGGTAAGCTGGGAAACATTTTCATTCCAAGCTTATTTTTCAGACTGATTTGTTTAACATAATTACCAACAATCTTTTCTAGAAATGATTCATGTCTCTCGCAATAATTTCTCTTGCAACAGTCTCGGAGATAAATTTTTGTTGCACGGTGACAGTCAACACATATTCTAAGGTTCTTAACAACTATAATAGTTGTTTCAGAGGTTGCATTTAAACAAACCAAATGCAGTTGCAAACTTTTCACTGTGGCAGCAGAGAAATAATTCCTCTTCCTCAATCCATGGTAGCTTTGTTTGCATATAGTTTATAAAGTTAAACTTTATAAATTGATGATATTTTTAGGTCTTTCAAAGCTGTCCCAAGTTCATTTTAAAACATTTAAAATGTTTTAAAAGTTATGCCTTTTAAACTTTAGCACATAGGAATTTTTTTTTTAATTTCAGCTGTAGGGAAAACAGAGTAATTCCACTACAGGCACACAAAGCATCCTAGAGCCACAAAAATTTGTGTGGGACTTCTTTCAATTATTTTAGAAGTGGGTTTCCAATGGATTTTAAACAGCTCGCCAAATTAAGGTACTTCCTTTGCAAACTGGCCCTATTGGAGCATGTAGCGGGAAAATCAATATTTAAAATAATACATCAAATGAGCCCGGAATGCAATGAAATTGGAATTGCAGACACTTGAGATCATACCAAGACTAGTGATACCCTCTGAATTTTGAATTTTGCAAATTTTCTAGGATGCCAAATCTAGCCCGGTTGCAGTCGCAAAATAATTAAAAAGCATATCAAGACTCCTCCAGCGACCACAGAAATACACTGACATGTTGACTGATGATATGGGAACATGGTCATCAAAAGGATTTGCATGAAACCATCTAGATTACAAGATATCAATATTCAAAGTAACTCACTCAGCCTTTTCTGAAATTGCACCTGTCAAAAAACCAATTGGAGCTCACAAGTCACCACCATGCTGCCACTAGGGAAATTAGTTCATTTAGGTCCATTGAACATGTGTGCAAAAGGTCTTTTCACCAATCCACTTCATTCACAACATATTAAAGGTCAAAGATGACCCCTCTAAAACTTTCTGGAAAAGCAGATATAAAAAATGTGAAAATCCACTTGCTTTTGACTTTGAAAAAATATCAAATTGAAGCTTGAGGCTCTACAAATTCACACAGGTGTATATGAATATTTAGAGAATCACAAGAACCACTCCACCTATTCTAACTATCACCTAGATGTGAAATATTGATTCATACAGAAGGCAACTTTGACAGACAGAACACTGTGCAGACTATAGATCCTACAAACTGCATTTGCTTTTGCCATGGTAAAAATATCAAACAAGATGTTGTGGCCTTGAAAATGGACATAGAAGCACTTTAACATAAGGAAAATTGTATGCACCAATTGGTTCATCATGACAATCATCTGGCTCATAAATATTGACCTCCAAAGTTGACGTCTCTGGCAGATGTAACAATGTGCAGACAACAAACTCTTCCAGAACCCTCCAACTTGGTCCTTCAAAACCCTATCAAATCTGATCATAGGAAGCTGAAATCAAACATACATACTTACATATGACAAATGAATGTGCTCACCACGTGATTTGGCATGAAAGCAGACATGCTCCAAATTATGATCCTCCAAAGTAGGTTACCAGGGTAGATTTCACTGGTGCATTTCTGAGTGTCGCAATCAATTTTTTCATCATGGGCACTTCAAATTTAGCCAAAATTTGTAGGTGCCAACACTCCTAACATAAAATTTACCTTGACTACGTTTATTTGTAACTTGATACAGACCGGCCCGTAAAGCACTTTCTTTCATTTTTTCCTCTGATCTAGTATACCATATAAGGACTAAATCTTTAGGTTGACAATATCTCTGAACTACCTTTTAATCAAATAAGAATTTTATTTCCTTCTACTTCACAAATACTCTTTCATGTGCAATCCTCCCATTCTCATATAATTTTTTCAATTCACATATGCTTTGAGATATTGCACCACCCTTTTTTTCACCAATTTCCTATAGCAACTTGTATGTCCAGTCATTCTAAACGAATTGGTATCCTTGCTTCTATTCCATACACTAATTCATAAGGACTCCTACCAATAGCCTTCTTATAAGTAATTATGTGTGCCCACACTACAATCTTTAATTTATCATCCCACCTTTTCTTATTAACATCTAGTGTCCTATTGATGATCTTAATAAGACTTTTATTATTGGATTCAACTTGTCCATTACCTTGTGGATGATAAGATGATGAGAAAATCAAGTCAATCCCATATTTGGTGCACAAGTTCAATATCTCACCAGATCTTAAACATATAGCATTACGAACCACTAATCTTACCAATACACCAAACCTTGTTATTACATTATTCAACAAGAAATCAACTACCACCTTTGTAGTGACATTTCTAGTGGAGCTTTCTTCAAGCCACTTGGTGAAATAGTTGGTAGCTACAAGTATCCATCTATAACCATTACTTGACCTTTCTACTATTTCCCCTATGAAATCTATGCCCCACTATAGAAAAGAAGTCTCAACTAAGATATATGTAAAAGAGAGTGCACCTGAAAACTTCAATTTACTTGAAAACCTCTTGTACACATCACATCTCCTTACCACGATTACCACATCTTTGAATATCATTGGCCACCAATAACCTACTCTTAAAATCTTATGTGTGGTGGTCTTGGCCATAAAATGTCCACCACAAATCTCTCGATGACACTCATTAATCACTTGGAAGGACTATTCTTGATTCAAACATTTGAGAAGCATCCCATTTTGATTTCTCCATAGCAATTCTCCCTGAATCAACACATATTTTTGTGACAACTTTAGTGTTTTTTGCTAATTCTTAGTCATTTTGGGAGGGAAATTTATATTTTCCAACTAAAACACAACCTCCCTATACCATGGGTTATATCTTAAACTACAAGGGAAGGCCTCTGGATCAATGTTTACCTCATGTACTTCTGCTACATCTGGGTTTGCTTATGTCATAATCTTTGTTAGGCTTTGTCCCCAAACTAATTTTATTGTTTGTACTTCCATGTTATACTTCTGGATCTTGTTGATCCACCTACATATTTTTCCAAATGCTTTCTGTTGAGTGAAGATATCTATTACTACTATTTGAAACACATAGGAAACAATCTCTACACCTATTAGATAAGATCTAAAAAATTTGATTGCCTTAACAAGTGCATATGCATGTTTCTCCATAGTTGTATATTTTAGCTCCACATCTTGCAAGGACTTTCTAAAAAATAAATAGGCTACTCATATCCATCCTTGTTCTTTTGAAGTAATAAAGTAGTAATAGTGTAAAATGAGGAAAAGTATAAAATATGGAAATGCTTAGAATAGTCCATACTTATCAAGGTCCATGCCTTCTTAAGAGCTTCTTTGATTTCCACAAATGCATCAGTTGACTCCTTAATCCACCTAAATGATCCCCTTTCTTCAACATATTGAAGATGGCTTTAGTTTTCTCCACTAAATTGGGGATGAACCTCCTCACAAATTTTATTTTCCTAAAGAAATAATGCACACTCTTAATAGTTTTGGTTTAGGAATGAGGTCTATAGCTTTCACTCTTTCTACATCTATCCTCACTCCTTGATTTGATACAATGTGACCTAACAATTTGCCTTCTTCAACACCAAACACACATTTATTGAGATTTAATGAAATCACATATTCAAGACACCTTTAGAAAATCTACTCTAATTGTTTGCAATGATCAACCCTCTTTTGGGAATATGAAATGAGATCATCCTAGTAAACGATCAATATCTCATCAATAAATCCTATAAAAGCCACATCCATTTCCCTCTAGAAAGTTGCACTAACATTTTTCAATCCAAATGGCATTCTCACATACACATTTTATACCACTTTGATTCCTTCACTACCATCTAATTATAACTTGAGAATCCATCCATCATAGACATCAGCTCTGAACCATGACACTTTACAATAGATGATCCATGCTTGTCAAAGGATAGTTGTCCTTAAGAGATATAATATTCAAAATTTTAAAATCCACACACAACCTGATGTCTCCATTATTTTTTCTTACTGGTACAAGATTAGAAACCCATGAGGAATTTCTAGTGGACTTAATGATACCACCCTCCTTCAATTTCATTAGTTGTTTTTGCATTTGAGGGGCTAATGTGGGGTTGATAGGTCTATGTTTCTACAAGAAAGGTTTTGTATCAATTTCTAAGGGAATGGTCTATTGGAAGAATTCCTCCCTATATGATTTAATCTCATCATATGACCATGCAAAGCATCCCTTAAATTTCTTTAGCAATGCAATCAACAAATACTTCTCTACAAACCTAAACCTTTTACTAATGTATACCAATATAGGTGCAACACCAATTCCCAAATTAAATTCTTCTACATCTTCTTCATGAACCGGTTTACCTCTTACCTTACAAAAATCTACACCATAAAATATCCATTCCAAAGCAACTAGACCTCTTTGGATAGTATTAGTCTTCAGTTGTATTCCCTCATTCCCAAATAATGCCTCTTTTTTCCATTTCCACCATAGGCTCCTAATCAACCAATTGATCATCAAATTCACCCAAGCTATTCATAAATTTGAGAATCTACTAATCATCTTTAAATACTTGCTAGTTATATACTTGTCTGGTATAGTGGGCCTTGTGAACACCTCTATACTAGAGATGCATTGTGGAGAAGCCAATTGCACATCAAATCTAGATGCCACAACTGCCAAAGAATCAACAATGGTGTTTTTAATATATCAATTTAATTTATCCCAACCACTATAAATAATTTAAGAGTATCTTAAATTGCATAGTACATCTTGAGTCTCTTATCTTTTGTTGTATAACTACCTCTCACCTGACAGACAACCAATTTTAAATCACCTAGAATCTTCAAGCATCTTACCCCATATTTATGCACAATATTCAAACCTAACATGAGATCTTCATACTCTAAAATGTTGTTAGTGTAATGGAAAGATAACTTGAAATAAAATTTGGACCTTTTACCACTAGGTGAGATTAGGATAACTACACCTAAAACATCCTTTGAGAACACACCATCAAAGAGTGAGGTCCATAATTCATCTCCATCCAATATTGGAATAGGGTAGGGAACAAGATATTCTAGACAGTGGTCCTGATCATCACAATATCTAATGAATTGATCAGGACCCACATTATAATATAGCATCTCAAGTGTAACCTTGTCTAGATGCTTGATAGTATGCATCATTTTCTTCCCTTGGTGTAAATTGAATTCTCTATCATGTAGAGGGATGGTGGCATGTGACAAATCCATCTAAATACTACCAGATGCAACCAACTTTCTTAACAACAACATGCCCCACTTATCAGGGCAATCAACAATAATAATGTCCGTCAAGAAAGACTTTCTTGAGTATGTGACAAGTCGAACTTATACATGTTTGACAATTTCTATAACATTCACCTCCTAGGAATCCATGGTGAAACACTTACCATAAGACTTAGACACTTGTACATCCAACTCATTCATAAATTCAAGGGGCATCACATTACTAGAAGCTCCAAAATCTAACATGTAATTGTGGACTAGCCACTCATTTATTAGCAAAGAGGTATTAGAAGGGGTCAACATTTAATTATCTATCTACTAAGGAATTTCCTAGGCAAGTCTTAGGCACCTCTTGGGTATTTGTTTTAACAATAACATCATTGGGATCACAAGGGGAATGACTAGAATTTTCTATGGTAGTAACATATGCTAGAATCCTCTCCCAATGTTTAGGTATCCTAAGGAGTTCACCTATAGGAAAAGAAATACTAACTTGAATCAAGACTTGAGTCATATCTATGGGGTTATAACTAGGAAAAGGGGCTAACTATGGTATGGTAATGTCATGTGCGGTAGGGATACATGGAATGATTTGGTTGTTAGTAGAAAATCCTTCCCTTTGACTTCATTCACTTTGTTCTTGGTCCACTGCACTCTTTGTGTATCATGCTTTGAGATTGTTTTGGTATGGTATTTAGGTCACCCACTTTTATAAATTTAGCACTATTTTCAAGCACCACATCCTTATTGGATTTTGGTACATACTTCTTCTGGTTTACCATCTCTATGACACAAACCTTTCTCTTCTCAATGTCCATCATTGCGGCATTACCATCTATGACACCCACAATTGATTTCTTCTTGAACTTTTCTACTTGTGTAGTATGTGTGTTAGCCCTAACTGCACCACACACATTATCCTTAGGTTGCACATGTTGGATTCTAAATCAATAATCACTCTAAACCTACATAACTCTAGCATCCATGAGTACCTTAATATCTTCACAAGATGGCCTAGTTCTTTTGTAACACTACAACATGAGTTCCTTAAGATGTTGAAAATCACGTGTTGGCAACTCATAGTGGTTTGGACTAATATCATAGTCATACTAGAAAGCTTCTTCATCCTCTCCTTGATTCATATATTTATTTTCATCATATTTAGGCCCATATTCAAATGTATCTAGTTGATCAATCTCATTATCATCATAATACTTATGGCCACCATCCTGATTAGGTGCTTCACCTTCCTTTATCACTACAAGTGCAAGTGCACACTTTATAGGATCATATGGTAGGTAACACACTTCAAGTCATAACAAATACTTAAAAAAATTCACACCTTCCTTTCTTAATAGCTCAAGGGGATCTCTGTCAAACTGTCTAGAGTTTCCTTACTTTTGAATCATCATCCTATCAACTTGTGGAGGCATCTTTAACCAATCTATATTGTAAGGTCTATTGTGTAACCTCTACCCCTCATTGAAGTGTGGCACTATAGCACTATCAAGGAGTAGACCTTTCTAATTTCTTGCTACCATATAGGATAGGTCCTTCATTGCTCCCATTAAATTATCTAATTTTTCCTTAGCAAAATGGGCCTTACTAGAAGCACCTCCATCTGGTGATAATATCTTCAAATCTATTCTCTTGACATGTTTTCTTGATGCCTATATGTTTCTTTCAATATTGATTGTATTAGGATAGGCCTACCACAATGTATGTGGATTTTTGTCTCTCAAGAAATATCTAATCTTAGTATCAAATGCACCACAATACAAGACCAAGCACATTAACTCATTTGACCTTAAATTGGGTGGAATCTTTCTCATGGTAATGATGAACCTACTATTAAAAATAACTATTATTTCATTCACTCCTTTCTTTATTGTATTCAGTTCATGGATTACAAATTTGGGATCAATCCTATCCCTATACTACAATCTAAAAACCTACATGAAATCCTCCCATGAATCTATACTGCTATTAGGAAAACTTTGTTGCAAGTATGAGGTGAACCAGTGTTGTCATTGATGTCAACTTACTCATATTGCATTAGTAAGAAGGTTTGGATGAGTTGTGTGTTGTTGTTATTAAGGAAATCAGTCTCCATCCGGAACAGTGAAGAACAGTGATGAGAATAAGGCAAATGTACTATATAGGTTGAGAACCAGAGGATACGGATTAAAGGGTTTGTAGATATGAGTCTTGAGATGTTTCAGCTAAGATTTCAGAGGTCCGCATGAAGATCTGAAGAAGTTGTGGCTGTCTGTGTGGAACCGGTTCCAGCAAGTGTTGAGAAGTGACAGAGGATCACAGAAAGGTCCGGTGAGGTCCAGAATTGTATTATCCTAATCTGCGGATTGGAAGGAGTGCTTGGGATGTCCTTGTGATGTGTCATCTCGAGTTGTGTATGATTTTGAGGTCCGAAAGTACCTTTTGCATTGTGACAGTGGTGACAGACTGTGTTCTTGAAGTACCGGATGATGAAGAGAAGAATTCTGGTAAGTTGATGAAGTGCGGATGTTTTTGATGATTCAAGGAAGGTTATGATGATCATTGGATCATATCTAGTTCATGTTGGTGGTCCACATTGAAGTTAGAGTTGGATTTGATGTTATGGCTACCAGTTGTTGGTGTTCTTCCGGTAACAAGCTGACCGGATGTCGACCGAATGTTCTACACGCCTTGCAAATGTTATTGTGATGTTTGCCGACTTAGATGATTGTTCCTAAGTTGATGTCTTATATAAATAAGTGTTTGAGAATTCATTTTGAGGTGTGGATTGTGGGGATGAGTGTGGTATAGCGAAGAGAAGTGCGAAAGGCAGAGCAAGGGTTTTTGGGCTTAAATGAAACTGATCCGGACATGGTAGAGATGTCATTCTCCAGTTCAAGATTGTGATTCTCATCACTCTATAGACAATGTGTCTCCGTGTAGGTAGTGTGCCTCTTTGTGAGCAGTGTGCTCGGGCAGTGAGCCCTAATTGGCATGTGCCATTCATTTTTCTTATTCTTCTAACAGAGAATAATCCTTGGGTTAATCACCTCGTGGTTTTTCCCTTAACCGGGTTTTCCACATCAAAATCTTGGTGTTCAATGTGTTGATGTTTATCTGCTCTTGTGTTTATGCATTATGCTTTCATGGATGGTTAATTGATATACTATTAACTAACAAAGAAGAATCAAGTGTTTGAAGTAAGAGCAAGTTTTTATACAACTGATTCACCCCCCCTCTCAGTTGTATGCCCTAGATCCAACAATTGGTATCAAAGCCAAGTTCCTCTGAAAGGAGCTTAACTGCTTGAGGAGATCCAGGATGTTGTCATACAAGAAGGATAGTCCGAAGTTCGATGGAACCAACTTCACTCTCTGGAAAGGTCGCATGAAATGTCACTTGGAGTGTATGGGAAAAGCATACTTGGCCATGGTCTCAAAACCATGTACCTCCACAGGGTGGTCCGACAACTCTGAATGAAATCACAGATGCTGAAAATAATCTGCGGACCAAGGAAGCTCTTCTAAGCGCATTGAATGACTTAGATCTCTCAAATGTTATTGACCTACCAATTGCATATGAGATCTTGACTAAATTGGAACTTCTGTATGAAGGAGATGAGTTTGTCAAAAGTGCAAGGTTGCAAAGTCTGAAAGGGAAATTTGAAAGATTTAAGATGAGAGAAGATGAAAACATCACTACCTTTATGCCAAGAGTGAATGAGCTGGTATGTGGAATTAGAAATGCTGGTGGAACTCTGGATGAAAATGAGATTGTTTGCAAAATTCTTAGATCCCTTCCTGCTGCCTACAAAATCAAGGTTGCTACCATTGATGAATTCAGAGCCCACACAACTGTCACAAGAGAACAATTGGCTGGCAAACTAGCTGCATTTGAAATGACCAAGTTTGGAGATGATCCACCCAAGACTGAATCTGCTTTCAAAGCCAGTACCTATGTGAAAGGCAAACACAGATTTGATCCGGGAGAAAACTCTTCAAGGAAGATGTCATGGTATGATCAAGCAAGAAGAGACATGGAAGAAGAGGAAGTAGAAACAGCTCAACTTGAAGCCCTCATTACAAAGAGACTGCCAAGAGGATCCAGTAAGTATGAAGGAAAACTACCCTTTAAGTGTTTCAACTACAATAAGATTGGTCATTTTGCCTCAAGATGTCCGGAAAGATCTGCAAGGTCTAATACTGACAGACAAAGGTTTCAAAAGAACTGCTATTATGTTCATGAAGAAGATGACAATGAAGGAGTAACAGATGATGAATCAGAACTAGGAAGCAAATCCAGAAATGAATGGGTGTTTATTGCCATCAAGGAAGAAGATTCAATATCCTCTGAATCTGTCAATCACAAGGTTGTGGAAAGAGCTTTGGCTGCCCAAGTAGAAGAAAAGGATGATTGGGTTATTAATAGTGGATGCTCTCACCATATGACTGTTGACAAGAATAAGTTCTTAGATTTGGAAAGGTATGAAGGAGGAATGGTAAAGTTTGGTGACAACTCTACTGGTAGAATCAGAGGTAGGGGAACTATTTCCTTTGATGGAAAGAGCAAAATAGGTAATGTACTATATGTTGAAGGATTGAAGCACAATCTTCTCAGTGTTGGTCAGTTAGTGGACAAAGGCTATGATCTCTAGTTCAAGAATGGAAAATGCAGAATCTTTACAAGCTCCAGAACTGAAATTACATCTGGTGCTCAAACAAAAGGTAATATCTTTCATCTGGTTGGTTCAAATAAAAGTTGTCTATTTGTTCAAGTTGATCAGAGTTGGTTATGGCATAGAAGAATGTGTCATGTAAATTTTGATAACATCATCAAGATAAGCAATATTCAGGCTGTAAGAGATCTTCCAAAATTGGTGAAACCTACAAATAGTTTGTGCAAAGAATGTCAGCTAGGTAAACAAAGCAGAGTCTCTTTCAAAAGCAAAGATCAGTCCTCTACCGGATTGTTGGAATTAGTACATACTGATCTCTGTGGTCCGACAAGAATTAAGAGTCTGCAAGGTGATAGATATTTCATGTTGCTAATTGATGACCATTCCTGGATGATGTGGGTTACCTTCCTAAAAGAGAAATCAGAAGCCTTTGAGAAGTTCAAAATTTTCAAAGCTATGGTAGAGAATCAAACCGGATTAAAACTGAAGTGTCTAAGGTCTGATAGAGGTGGTGAATTTACATCTGGTGAGTTCATTGACTTTTGTGAGAAACAAGGTATAAGGAGACAGTTGTCTGCTCCTAGGACTCCACAGCAGAATGGAGTAGTTGAGAGAAAGAACCGGACCATCTAGGAAGCTGCCAAGATAATGATGTTGGAAGCAAATGTTCCTTAGATGTTTTGGAAAGAAGCTATCAGCATTATAGTCTACACTCTCAACCGAGTTCAAATCAGAAATAATACTGGTAAGACCCCCTATGAACTTTGGTTTGGCATCACTCCTACTGTGATATATTTTAGAGTATTTGGCAGCAAGTGTTATATTAAAAGAGATGAAGATCTAGGAAAGTTTGATGCTAGAAGTGATGAAGGAATTTTCTTGGGTTACTCCACTCAAAGCAAAGCATACCGGTGTTACAATAAGAGACTGAGGAAGATGATAGAAAGTACTAATGTAAAAGTTGATGAAGGAATTGAGAAGCCCTCAAGGTTCTATGAATGTGATGAAGATGATCAGAATGATCCTCTGGTGCAAGGAGCTCCTTCCTCCTCTAAAATTTAGATCTAGACTGATCTGGTAAATTAGGAAGAAGAAGTTTGTCTAAATGAGCCTGATCAAGAATTAGTAGTGCAAGAAACTCCCAAAGTTCCAAGGTATGTAACTCTAAATCACTCTAAAGATCAGATCATAGGTGACAAAAGTAAAGGGGTACAAACAAGAAGAAGAATTGCTCAAGATTCAAATGAATACTATCTGATTTCAAAATTTGAACCTAAAACAGTAAATGAAGCTTGCAATGATGAAAATTGGACCAAAGCAATGGAGGAAGAATTGATGCAAATTGAGAAAAATTGTACTTGGGATCTTGTTCCCAGACCTAGAGATAGGAATGTGATTGGAACCAAATGGGCCTTCCGGAACAAACTGAATGAAGCTGGTGAATTAATTAGAAACAAAGCTAGATTGGTCTGCAAAGGCTACTCTCAAATAGAAGGAATTGATTTTGAAGAGACCTTTGCTCCCGTGGCAAGAATTGAAGCAGTCAGATTATTTCTTGCATTTGCTGCCTTCAAAGACTTCAAGGTATATCAGATGGATGTCAAGTCTGCTTTCCTAAATGGTGATCTGGAAGAAGAAGTTTACATTGAACAACCAGATGGATTTCAATTGTCTGATAATGATGATATGGTCTGCAAGTTGAAGAAAGCCTTGTATGGATTGAAGCAAGCCCCAAGAGCATGGTATGAAAGGTTGGATAAGCATCTTGTGCAGATTGGATTCAACAAAGGTACTGCTGACAGTAACTTATATTTCAAAATTGATCATGAAAATATTTTGATTGTTGAAGTGTTTGTGGATGATATCATTTTTGGAGGAAGAGATAGTATGTGCAAAACTTTTGCAAATCAGATGAAAAGTGAGTTTGAAATGTCTATGCTTGGTGAAATGAATTTCTTCTTGGGTCTGTAAATTACTCAAATAAAGAAAGGGATCTTCATTTCTCAGATCAAATATGTGAAAGAATTGTTGAGGAAATTTGGTATGGAAGATTCAAAGCCAATGAACACTCCTATGGCAACCGGATGTCAGTTGAGCAAAGATGATGACTCTCCAAAGGCAGATCAGACAAAGTATAGATCAATGATTGGTGGATTGTTGTATCTCACTCAGACTAGACTAGATATAATGCAGGCTGTTGGTCTTGTGGCAAGATTCTAGGTTGATCCTAGAGAATCTCATGTTATGGCAATCAAAAGAATTTTTAGGTACTTGAAAGGAACAGTTGAGTATGGTCTATGGTACTCTAGAGATCTGGATTTCTCTCTTCATGCTTACACAGATGCAGATTGGGCAAGAGATGTGGATGACCGGAAGAGCACCAGTGGTGGAGCATTCTTTTTGGGGAAGAGATTGGTTTCTTGGCTAAGCAAGAAACAAGATGCAATATCTCTGTCTACAACTGAAGCAGAATACATTACAGCAGTAGGTAGTTGCACTCAAATCTTATGGATGAAGCAGATGCTAAGAGACATTAAAGTTGAATATGAGGAGCCTATCACAATTTTCTGTGATAATTCAAGTGCAATTAATATTTCTAAGAATCTGGTGTTGCATTCTAAGACTAAGCACATATCTATCAAGTTTCACTTTTTGAGAGAACAAGTGAACAAGGAAGAAGTCAGATTGGAGTATGTTCCTTCCAAGGATCAGATTGCAGATATCTTCACTAAACCTCTTCCCAAGGACTCTTTTGAATATCTCCGGGAGAAGTTAGGGGTCATGGCCCCTCCGGTGATGAACTAGGATGCACTGATGTGCATCAGTCCAGTGGATATCATAGTCATATCTTGTGAGCCAGATTGATGATGGGGAGCTGCTACTAAGGGGGAGCAGCTGGTATGATTCTGATGTATTAGAATTGCAAGTATGAGCCCTTTGCCACTGATGTCAAAGGGGGAGAGAAGACATGTGAAAAACAAGTGGTTGATGATCAAAGGTGGAGCAGTAAAGGAAGAGAAGACATGTGAAAAGTTGTTGTTGATAGGGGGAGCTATGACAGAAAGGAGAAGTTCTTGTCTTGATGGTTTTTCACATCATATGTTGCCATCAATGACAAAGGGGGAGATTGTTGCAAGTATGAGGTGAACCAGTGTTGTCATTGATGTCAACTTACTCATATTGCATTAGTAAGAAGGTTTGGATGAGTTGTGTGCTGTTGTTATTAAGGAAATCAGTCTCCATCTGGAACAATGAAGAACAGTGATGAGAATAAGGCAAATGTACTATATAGGTTGAGAACCAAAGGATACGGATTAAAGGGTTTGTAGATATGAGTCTTGAGATGTTTCAGCTAAGATTTCAGAGGTCTGCATGAAGATCTGAAGAAGTTGTGGCTGTCTGTGTGGAACCGGTTCTGGTAAGTGTTCAGAAGTGACAGAGGATCACAGAAAGGTCCAGTGAGGTCTGGAATTGTATTATCCTAATCTACGGATTGGAAGGAGTGCTTGGGATGTCCTTGTGATGTGTCATCTCAAGTTGTGTATGATTTTGAGGTCTGGAAGTACCTTTTGCATTATGACAGTGGTGACAGACTATGTTCTTGAAGTACCGGATGATGAAGAGAAGAATTTCGGTAAGCTGATGAAGTGCGGATGTTTTTGATGATTCAGGGAAGGTTATGATGATCATTGGATCATATCTAGTTCATGTTGGCAGTCCACATTGAAGTTAGAGTTGGATTTGATGTTATGGCTACCAGTTGTTGGTGTTCTTCCGGTAACAGGCCGACCGGATGTCAACCGGATGTTCTACACACCTTGCGAATGTTATTGTGATGTTTGCCGACTTAGATGATTGTTCCTAAGTTGATGTCTTATATAAATAAGTGTTTGAGAATTCATTTTGAGGTGTGGATTGTGGGGATGAGTGTGGTATAGCGAAGAGAAGTGCGAAAGGCAGAGCAAGGGTTTTTGGGCTTAAATGGAACTGATCCAGACATGGTAGAGATGTCATTCTCCAGTTCAAGATTGTGATTCTTATCACTCTGTAGACAGTGTGTCTCCTTGTAGGCAGTGTACCTCTTTGTGAGCAGTGTGCTCAGGCAGTGAGCCCTAATTGGCATGTGCCATTCATTTTTCTTATTCTTCTAGCAGACAATAATCCTTGGGTTAATCACCCCGTGGTTTTTCCCTTAACCGGGTTTTCCACGTCAAAATCTTGGTGTTCAATGTGTTGATGTTTATCTGCTCTTGTGTTTATGCATTATGCTTTCATGGATGGTTAATTGATATACTATTAACTAACAAAGAAGAATCAAGTGTTTGAAGTAAGAGCAAGTTTTTATACAACTGATTCACCCCCCCTCTCAGTTGTATGCCCTATATCCAACAAACTTTGGTACCATTTTTTCACACTTTCTTCCAAGGATTGAAAAATAACTTAATCATCATGTCCTCATGTTCAATCTCATACTCATCTATGATGTTGATGAATTTCCTCGAGTGTTCTCCTATAACCATGTTTTTACCTTAGAACTTTGGGATCTTCCCCTTGATATCATTGGGGATTGCATTAGGATAGTCAAGGATTCTAAAGAAATCCAATTGATGATATCTCTCCATTCCCAAAGGCTTCCTTACTAGTGGGAATCTATGTGCTTGCCTCTAGAATGGAGCTCTTACATTTGGGATGTAATTCTGATAGGGGTTGTGCTATTGGTTCTAGACTTGATGGTGCAGAGCATAATCACCATGGTTCTAATTTTGTTGGTTAACATTTTGGACCAACAACTAAGCTTGTTTCCTTTCAATATATTCTTGTAACTCTTGCTACCTTTGTTTGAGATGGCCAACAAATCCAACTCTTGGTCTATCTTCTCTCTCTCTCATGGTGATCACTTACTGATCATTCATGTTCACTAGCACCATGATTAGTAGTGTCATGTTTAAATTCATTTTTGTGTGAAGGAATATGGGATGTAGGGCGAGAGACTTCCTGTTGCATCCTCACACTGGGATTAGGCATTCCCAACTCCCAGGCATGAGATTTTTTAGATCTATCTCTATTCCTTCTGCCAATTGGCATCTCATTTCTTTGCACATTATATTCATGTCTATTGGCTCTCCTTTGAGTTCTTAATATGTTGTAACAACCCCAAAAATGTGAAAAGAAATTTTTCTTCATTCTTATCATTATAATAACAAGATGCAAAGCTATGCAAGTAATAAAAGATCATCACATTGAATTTCAAAACTAACATTCATCAAGTATAGTATAAAGTATACCATATTAATCAAATGTACATCAGGTTAAGAACTACAACCCACTAATAAAATGTATATGAATACATTAATCCATTAGAAAAATTGCCGCATACACAAGAGATCTTACAAATACAAATAGTAATAGTGATATATTTAGTCTTCAATTAGAACCTTCGTGATTCCTTCCAACTTCTATGTTCTTGTTGTACCTGATCAGGAAAGGAATTGAATCCACCATGAAGATGTCCCTTTCCTCCCCATCCATCAATGAAAGCAAGGAAGTACCATCCATAATCAAAGAGTGTGAATCATTACATTACTAGTGATTACTTAGTTCATTCAAATTGTTAACCCACACACATACACATGAATCTAAAAAATCCAAACACACAAACACAAGAGATAAAGTTTGTAACAACATATAATTTAAACATTCACAACTCAAATACACATCACACACACAAAGAAAACACATATAAATAAAGTACATAGAGAAAACATAGAATACAAGCACATCACACATTCAAGAATACAATGTCAAATCCCAACCAAGGCCTCTACCTCAAAGTTCAAATACAAGATCACCGGTACAAAGATCACAACCAAGGCATCTACCTTAAAGTTCAAATACAAGAACACAAGTTCAAATATCACAACCAAGACATCTTCCTTAAAGTCCTATACCACACCAAGCCATGTATCTCCCAATGATAAAGTATATCTATACCAAATATTACATAAGTAATCAGTTTGACCATATAGTAAACACAAAGCATCCCATCATCTGATGGATCACCATCCAGTGATATGGTATACCAAGTCAGGTCACAAGTCTTAGTTAGAGATCTCCTAGCTCTACTGATGAAGTGGGAAACATAATTAGTACTTATGTACCTTGTGTATCCACACACCCTGTGAAACCCTTCATTCATATAGAGCACTAGAATGTATGTGATGTGTATATGGCAAGTAGAGCATCTGCTAATCTCTTTTAGTCTTACTTAAAGGGAGAGGGTCTTCCAATGTGTTGGACAAGTATTAGAGAAAGTGATGTAAGATGGAATCACCTACAAGACATATAACATTATCTCAATCCATACTAAACATGGTTCCTATATGGCAACCAAGTTATTCATAGTCTAAATCAAGACCACAAGGTGTAGTGAAGCATGGAAGACACTTCAAGTTATGCTTACACACACAACACCACATAACAAAATAGGTACAAAACCTAATTCAATGGTATACCATAGAATAACACTATCTCATTAAAGAGATTATCTCTACCCAAACTAAGTTGGGAAATCATAGAAAATATCATTGGAAGTTAAACATTCCAATCATGACATCAAAACTGTCATACATAAATCCAAGTTAAAGGACTCTTAAGAACAAGATCAAAACTTAGGTGTAAACATTCATTTTCACACCCTCATAAATAGTATCAATATAAAATAAAATTAAACATACTCAACAAAAGTAAAAACTCACCAAACCATGTTGGGAGATCACATACACCAAGATTTACTTTCATGCTAGCAATTTGTATATAAATTGCATAAAAATAGCTTCCATTAAAAAAGTCATAATTTTCTTAAAACATAACCTTTTTCTAAATTTTAAAATGTGTTAGAAAGGTAATATAGAGATATAAAAAACCTAGAATTATTTTAACAATAATTCTCTTTAATATAATTTTGTAAATATAATGTAATCACATGTAAAACATAATTGTCAAAACGATAACACAAATAGATAGCCACGAATTCATACCTGTCTCTTAATATAGAATCTAGGTTTTTTTTATTCTTTTATATAATTTAATAAACTTAGTTTCACACCATTCCTAAACTTTTTAGGAAAAACCAGTTCCTAAAATAAATTATTCAAGACACAACAGACTATTTTTTCTCAAAATAGTTTATAATAACACAGACATACATTCACAAATGCTTTTATGTCTCAACATATAGAATCTGGGTATCGCTTATTTTTATATAATTTAGAAAACCTAGTTACACATTGTTCCTAAATGTTATAAGAAAACCCAATTTCTAAAAAAAATTGTATTGAAGATGCAACAGACTAGTTTTTTTCAAGACAGTTTTACCAGTTTTCATAAAAAAATAGTCAACTTATTTAATTCACAAAAAAAGCCCATGTAATCTAAAATTATAAAAATTATAGGGAAATTTTATCCCATAGTTGGAGACTACATATCCAAAATTCAAAGGTACCCAATTCACCATTTATGAAATATGAGCAATTTCACATAGGTTTATGTTTTCTTTTCAAGACAACTAGTCTCTGATTCATACACAGTATGATCAATATTCAGTTCATTCTTAAAGAAAACCTAAGTTCATTAATTACCAGGGAAACCAAATATTATCTACATCTTTTCATGATTAGAATCCTACCTTGAATACTCTTGAATAAATTTTAAATTTGATGAAGATCTTGAAATTCCAATTCCCAAAGCAAAAATAGCCACAATCTTAATTCTTCTTCATGTAATTCTAATCTATTTTATTTTCTCTCCTATTTACCATAATCAATAATTTTATAGTGCATAATGAAATAATGAATCCATAAAAAAACAAAAAATACATTACTAATAAAAATTTTCTTCTTTTTCTTTCTTTTCTTTTCTCAACCCTATCTCATGAAATCTTTGAAAAAATAAGAATATAATCTTTAAAGATAACAATTTTATTTCAATTAAAAACAAAAATAATTTTTTCCTATTTACAACTAAAGATAAGGAATCTTTATCTTATTTTATTTTTCCAGTTATGAAATAAATATAATTATCCTTCTAGTCAAACAATTAATAAATAAAAATCTATGTATTAAATAAATAATTCATCACCATAATTATTTATTGTTAATAATTATATAATTTTCAAATAGTGAATGAATAATTATACATCAATAATTATTTATTTACTATTAATTAATTATTTTAATTTAGTTTATTAGTAATTACCCCAACAAATGGATTATCTTAAGATCCTTCAATGCTAGGACCTGGTTCACCTTCCTTGAGTAACTATACCTGGAACACAAAATAAACTTGCCACAAAACCTTAGTAGCATTGTTAGCCAACAATAACAATTGCAATAATAATATAGTCATCGCATAAGAAAATAATTGTGTTAATTAAATATTAACATTTGATCACATATTATCCATAATGCATTAAATAGATAATTGCACTCAATTTTGAACCATAGTTCATACTAACTTGCTACAATATGGAATATCATAGAATCACAAAGGGGCCAAAAATGAGGGATGTTACATATGTTGTTAGCAAATCCATTAGAGGTGTATTGATATTGATCTATCAAATCCACAAATGCATTGTTTCTACCAGATGTACCCACCTCATTCTCTTGTAGAGAGGACTCGATGAACTTACCTACATTTTTTTCTCTTCATGTAGCTTGTTAATTTCTTGCATGAGTTGTGGTGCCTTCTTGCTCTTCAAAACCTCTAGACTACCTCCTTCATTCCATTTTCAACTTCTTTCTCTAATCTTTAGACTAATTTATTTTCAACAAAGTAACCACTCTTCTTTTGGAAGAGAAAATATTTCCTTAACAACCTACGATTGTTCTTTCTTTCAAAACCAAGTCAAGTTGTCTTTAGCAATGACATTAGTTTGTTTGTGTAAGTTAGTGGGGCTGCCAACTCAACACATGAACAAACTAGCAATGTTGTAAATACTTCTTCATTGAGTTGTTAAGGTTTGTAATACAAGAACCAAGATCAAATCATCCTTGACAACAACACCAATTTGTTGTTGTAAGTTGATGGGTTGTCAACTACACACAAAACAAAAGAGCACTACTGCAAAGCTTCATTCAATAACTATGTTGCAAAGGTATTCAAGATAAGATTCATATCAAGTCATCCCTGACAATGATGCCAATTTGTTGGTGCTCAGACATGTGGCTTCACAAATCCTAAACACTTGCACCAACATCTAAGTCCACGGGGTGTCAACATAGGTGATGGGCCATACTTATAATTAGTCTGTAGCATGAATGGACCAATGGCTAGAAGTGAGTAGGCTCATCTCCATCTTTGGTCTTAGCTAAACCTAGCAGGGTATTTTCTAGAAGTATACTCAATAGGACATATATCAAATATGATGGGTCAAAGTTAAACTATTTGTAATTATAACCAGTGTTCACTTGACCCCAAGATTTATCACTCTACCAAAGACTAACTAACTGCATGCAAAACCTCTTATTAAGTTAATAACTACAACCTTGCATATGCACCTAGAAATAACAATATTATAGTATCTCCACAAATGACTCCACTTGACTTTTCATACATAATGGCAAGGTGTATGCATGCATAACATAATCCTCTGACTATCTAAGCAGTATGTAATCACTTAAGATGTTCCTTGAGTTGTAATATTCAATCATGAGAGCATGTAGGACTCTAATATACTCCTAAACTAACAAGGATAAAGAGACAATCAAATTGAGAAATGTTTAGACCTTCACCAATCAGACTGGTGTCTACTCCATTGCATAATAGAGTCATAATCATGTAAGAAAGAAGAGGTTAAACTTGTAGAGCATAATGGAACTTGATGTGCACAAGGATACAAGTCAAAGATACCACTTCATGTAGATGAACATACTTAATAATTTGATCTCAATGTTGCAAATACCCACATGAAACATAAGAAATACAATTAAAAAATAATTTGTAATGAATCAGAAGCTATCACACATTCATCTAAATTTTGTTGCATTCATACCAACAAATGTGGCAAGAGAGGATCCACAACTAGGTTTGAGCATCCCTTGAATAGTTACAAATTGCCACAAAGACATACCATTTACATACATTTTGTTCATGAAATAACCTTCCTATGAGTTACAATGTTTATCAATTATCATGCCCCTTAAAGACAAAACTTGCATCACTCAATGCCCTATAACAAACTAAAACACTTAAGTGGCCAAAAAATTAGCTCAATTACCAACCTAAAATACAACAAACAACCATGTATAAATATAATTCTACATCTTGGCTCTTGGAGGGAGATTTCAAATGCATATCCAATCATAATCGACCTCCAAGATACCAACATGGACCTATCAGAAGAAAGGGGTTGTTGTGGAGAGATATCCACCTAGGATCACACAAGATCTATCTCGCAAGGGCAAACATGTCAAGCCCTCATAACTGCAATTGAGAAAATACATACAATGATGAGGAGAAACTAACCACCAAGCACAACCATCAATTAGAATAGCATTAAACTTTTTTTGATGTTAAGGAGGAGGTTTGAAATGAATAAACCCACCACAACTAGTCATAGGGTTTAAGATGAGACATTTGAATCATACCCTACCATGATAGATCATTAAATAGACCAAGGAATGATTTTGACACCAAGAAGACACACCAACCCCCCACAAAATAATAATTTATCATATTTGAAAAGTGTGGGATAGGATGGGGTACATGGGAGTGAACAATGTTGGTAGGGTAGGCAAAAATTTTGAACTTTGTGTTATGTCGTAAAATGTCCCCCTAGGACTTTTACCTCCTAAGTTTAGCTCCTAGCTCCCCTTGATTTAATCATGCACGTGTAAAACTCATCTCGAAGCAAAATCCCCTGAAACCCATGACAAATGGGGCTTAGGGGCTATCTTAATGCTTAATCTAGACCAAAAATAGGCCCCTGGACTTGGGTACCTGCGCCCTAGTCCAAACCTATTTTGCTAGGACCCAAATTTTAAAGTGTCGATTTATGACAGTTAAAAGGTTTCCCTTTGTCGGCCTTGTCAATTTAATTTATGAATGTTAGCGGGAATGCATATATAAACATGTTTAAGACTTCATTTTAACTAGAGATGGATAACGTGAACTTGTGATATTGAGCTAAAGATAGTCAAGGCTTTCATTGTGTTGTAGAGCAGTATTGTGTTGTGTTTGTATGTGTTTTGTTGTAGACTTGGTTTCATCAATCCATCTCCTCATGGTGTGAAAGATCTCCATTTCCCCGTGAAGGCTTCACCTCTGAGCTGATATCTATTTGTGTTTTCAATCAATCTATCTTATCATTTACTTTTTCTTCTGTCCACCAAGGACACACACTCTATCTAACAACTGTGTTGGAAGGCTTGAATGCCATTCTAGGGTTTGACTGAGGCAAGCTCCTAAACACCACAACCCCCAACCCCTCTCTTGTGATTGTAGGTTACAAGTGCAGAATATTGTGGAGAGGAGTTGCAGGAGGTCAAAGTAGAGGATAAAGATTTAGGATTTGAATAAAATAGTGAAGAATATTCCTTCCTAGACAAGGGTGCCCACCCTGTGTCCTCTAGATTGCTATTGTCAGAAACTCTAAGGCAAGTTGTAGACTTCATCACCTTACAGTTCTAGATCCATAGAAAAAGTTGCCTATTGGACTAGGGCGCCCGTCCCAGTGTTCCCGAAGTTTCTACTTTCCAAAATCTGAATCCTGGTATGTTTCTAATCTACATTTAGTGCCTTCCTGTGTGATCATTTGTCGTGTTTCATCTGTTTATTTACGATTACATATAATTAGGGTTTAAGGCTTAATCAGATTAGGGTTTAACAAATTATCAACATATTCCAACTTTCCTTATCATCTCAAAGTGGCACCAAACCTGAAGCTAATTCCTCTCTCAAGAGAAGTGACTAAACTTAGTTTATGTCCTTGAATGATTATATGTGAAAGGAGGGTTTGATTAAATCTATCTAAAACACCATCAACCTCATCAACCCAACTTTTCATATATAACATTTTGGGTGAACCTATGTTTTTTCTGAACTTGCATCTTTTTGAAAGTTGTAATCAGATTTTCATTCATCATATCATAATCATCATCATACATTTGAAAATCTTGCATAAATTTGAAAAAAATAGGCATTTTTTGCTTGCATTAAGGCATAGTTTGCACTATTTTCCTTGCATACTATTGAAAACATTTAATTTGATGATATTTACATCAGATCTAAGATAAATTACAGCATTTCATCTTTTAGTCATCATTTACCTTGCATTTGCATCTCTCATTTGCTAGGGTTTTGCTTGAAATTTTATATTTTTCATATAACCCAGTAATTTCAAAAGCTAGGGTTTGTAATTAAAATATTGTTTCAGATTTTATTACTCATTTTAACACTCTTTCAAATTGGATTTTGTACTTAGTGTTTCATCATTGTGTTTTATTGCATTTAGATTTCAAATTTTGCATTTACACATTGTGTATTTCAACTAAAACAAACATATTAATTCATCTTGCCTTAATTTTGACTTTGCATTGAGCATTGTAGCATGTTGGCATCATTTTTAAATCTAATCTAAGTTATATTACACATTAAATTAGGTTACATCTCATTCATCTATCATTGGGCATAATTTTATATCATTTTTTGTGCATTTACATTGAAAAAGTAGAAAAATTAAGCATTTTAGGTGCATAAGCAAGCATAGTTTTGCTTTGTTTCATTGCATTTTTAATAAATATCTTTTATTTCAGATCTTACATTTCATTTTCAAACATACATTCATTTTTCATTTGAAAATTTTGTATAATTTCATATCATTGTGTGAAAATTGGCATATTTTTAATTACACAATGTGTATTTCAACACTAAGTGTTTATACGTGCCTCATTCATAGCTTTTTGATCAAAAACTTTAAAATCATTAACTTTGAATTGTTGTGTAGTAATTTTTCCTCCTACCCACTTTGTTTGTTGTGAAATCCGTGCGTCTTTTAGTACCTGTTTTCCTCAAACAAGTGCTTTGGTGCGAAATAATCTCACTTCCATATTGTTGGTATTTGATAAATGAATAAATCTTATTGGACATTGTTGTTTCAAGACATTGTAATATGGCATATTCATGTCATTTTTCTTTGGTATATTTTAATGCATATGTCAAAGATCTTTATTTTCATAGATTCATAACTCTCATGGGTGAGCATCCTTCAATATTAGAAAATCTAATCGAATTCATATCCATAAACGCTCATGAGAAAGAGGATTGTGAAAGTTTTATAAATCATTATAATGCATTGGATCTAATATCTAAAATATATGACGATGATAATAATTCTATAAGTCCTCCTATCCTTCCTCTAGATGAATGTTCAAGTAATTTGAACATCACTAAGGATGTGAATAGTTCTCTTTTGGTTGCATATTCAAAACCCTTGGACACTACTAAAGATACAATCATTGACAATTCTCTTCACAACATTGTACCTTCCCTTTGTTCCAATGCTCCTCCTTTGAGAGATGAAGCATTGGTAGATGAAGAAAAGTCCCTCACATTAAATCCTTTAAGGATGGATGTCGAGCTTAATCATAGTAAAAACACTGTTAATTCAATCATCACTAATAGACTTATTCAACCTACTAAGGGGATAGTGAATAAGTATATTAATGTTCCTAAACTCATTGTGAATGGGGCACTTTCTTGCTCAAAACTAGTGATTATGGTTCAAGGTGATTCAAAACTTCCTCGACCCCTGAGTTACATTCTAAGCGTAGCAAGACAAATCACTCAAAGAAATCAAGGTGTTAAAAATGTGCCATAGCATCACATGATTGCTCACACATCTAACACCCGTAATAATAAGCAAAGTAAGCAAGCACCATGTGTACCTGTCTCTCTTCCATGTTCTCAACCTATGCTCCCTCCACCACCTCACCTTACTCATAAAAGTGGTCAAGAATATGATCTTGTTGAGTAGCTTCGCGCTACTCTGGCTAAGATCTGTCTTTGGGATTTAATAGAAACATCTCCTACATACCATAAAATGCTCTAAGAAGCTTTACAAAAGGTGATTGTACCACCTACTATTAAGCCAAATGATGTAGCAGCTTTGTTAGATTGTATGCATGTGACAAAAATGGATATTATATTTCAACAACATGAAATACCATCAATTAAAGATGAATATGATCCACTTATAATATTTATCATGATAGATAAAAAGTTGATAAAGCGAGTTATGATTGACAATGGATCGACTCTTAATGTTTGTGGCATTACAAGATCGATACTTCTTTAATCAAACCGGATAGGATTAGCATTCATGTCTTTGATAATGTTGGTACACATTCCTTAGGTACTTTAACTTTACCTATCAAGCTTGGACCCATGACATTATCTACCCTTTTTCATGTCATGCTTGATTTGCTTTCATATAATATAATTCTCGATAGACCGTGGATCCATACCATGGGGTAGTTCTGTCTACCCTTCATTGATCAATAAAGTTTATTTATCAAAACAAGCTCTACATCATGGAAGCTGATCCTAACCCAAATAATTGTTTTCATATTGAAATGCAAAAACAAGTCAACAATCATATGAGTCTAAATAACTTACGAGTTGATTCATCAATACATCTTGCCACAAATAATGTTGTGCAAGACTCTAAACATCGAATGTACTTCTTGGTGACGATTGGGGTCCATTACATTTCACTACTTTCTATGTGGGGAATAAAAACTTAATAAATCCGACACATCAAAAATCGCATCGATCTCATCCAAGCTATCTTTGGAAACACCTGATAAACCTAAAGCCTCCTTGGTAGAAAACAAAGATAATACCCTTACTTATACTATAGATTATGAGACCTACAAGGCTTCACCATCTTCTAAAGAAATGACATCCCTCTATTGTTGAGGATTTAAAATCCTTTATAACAATTGTGACTATGTAGGTAATGGTTGTGATGTAAATAACCAAGGAATCAGAGTACCGTTACAAGTTGCTGGAATTAATTACACGACTGGTATTGGATACCATTCTTTGAAGCCCACCAAAGCCTACCATCGTCCTAAACTTAATGTTAATACAATGTCAACAAGACAAAAACTACATGCGAGATATCCTGAGCTGATAGACAAGGATTGTTTGCCAGGAAATATCCTATTGAATCAGGTAAGTATTTCTCCCTCCTTTAGCCACACTCGATGTAGCACCTATTCTAGTTGCTCTCAAGGGTGGCCTCCTCCTAAATATATATGTTGTTAGCATTGTGTTGTGTTATATGTTGTTTAGGTCTCCTAGGATGACCCTTGATACTCTTGTAAGGTCAAAGATACTAGGAGACCACCTCTGTTGTGACCATTCTTCTATTTGTTTCATCATTCTTCTATCTTGCCTCTCCTCTATTTTTTTTGTTGTGTCGTGCCTTATGGGCATAGCATTGTGAATGGTGTTTTGGGGGCATCCTCCTACGTGGTGTTCCTAAGGAACTTGTTCTCCTTTCTCATTTTTATTGTTTACCTTCTTCAGTGATTCTACTTAGTTGGTGGATGATGAAAACAAACAAATACTGATACAGACCATGCGTTCCTTCAGCAAGTAAGCACAAATGGACATAGTCCATATATGAAGATGGGGTTGATATATATATACATCCAATGCTTGACTAGTAGAATCCCTTCCTGTGATATATCATCTTATGGCATTTCTTGTGACTAACATTTTACAATCCACTCAATCTGCTCTTGCACACTTTTATTAGTATCTCACCTTGTTGCTACACTTAGTTCTGACATACCTATAGTATAGCCCAACGGTTATACTCAGCTCTGAACCCATGAGTATAGCCTTGGTCCTTGATGTGATTGTTTTCATGCATAGATTTTTATGTGGCTATTATCTTAGAGTAAGATTTTTAACCTCTCTTGTTGATTATTGTAGCATATCTTATCAATGTGTTTGTGGGAACATTTGGCGATCATAAGCACGTCACCTCAGGGGCATGGGCTTTGTGAGAGATCTTGTTCCCTTGCATGTTTTATCTCTACCTTAATGTGCTTGATATCAGTAAGAGACATCAACCACCTTAAGGTGGGGGCATATATAATGGTATCTGTCTGATGATTTTGGCACTAACGAAGTGTGTTTGTAAGCCCTCTCCACAAGGTGGGATGTTGTATCTCTTGAGCTAGTGCACATCCTTATATCAATTGCAATAAAAAATCCCTCTCCATGAGGTGGGATAATGTATCTCTTGAGCTAGTACATATCCTTTTATACAAAAGCCCTTCTGCAAAAGGCCGGATGGTGTATCTCTTGAGCTAGTGCACATCCTTTTATACAAAGTCCTCATCGGGAGGTGGGGTTGGATCTTGAGCTATCCTCCCTTAAGCATGTCTTTGGTGGTTGTTGTGGTAGAATCCCAACCATTAGGTGTGTCTGCAATGTGTTTTATATGGTGGGACTTAGCAATAAGCCCCTTCCATTGCCTGTGTTTGTCATGTTTAAGACGTATAGTATGGCTATGGCATGCTCTATGGCGCTTGTGTTTTCCGTGTGTCTTCCATGCGTTTCCCCCCCGTGTGTGGTGATGAGTCCCCCCCACACTTTGGGTTTTATATTGCGTGTTTGCGACGTAGTCTAAAGTTGTGTGGCGATGAGTCCCTCCCTACGCTCTATGTGTTTTGCGTGTTTTACGTGGTCTAAATTTGTGCGGCGATGAGTCCCTCCCCACACTGTGTTTGTTTACTTTAATTAGCATTATATATATATATATATAAGTTGTGTGGTGATGAGTCCCTCCCTACGCTCTATGTGGTTTGCGTATTTTTGCGTGGTCTAAATTTGTGTAGCGATGAGTCCCTCCCCACGTTGTGTGTTTGTTTACTTTAATTAGCATTTTATATATATATGTAATTGCTTAGTCATGTCTTTTATTCAATGTATTCATCATGTTTTGTGTGACTGATATCATGTATTCATCATGTTTTGCGTGTCTTCAATACTGTCTTCTCCGTGTCTTGTGTGCTTCCTATTGTCTTCATTGTGTTTTGCATGCCTTCAATGTGTTTTCTAGTGCTTACCTAAGACTGGGGACTAGAAATAGTTCCTCAATCTTTGTGTATGCCTTAGCTTTATGTGCCTGGCATGTTTGATGTGTTTTCGACCATACTTTAATGCATGTATGGGTCGTCAGATGATACATACATTAAATTGGGGGCTAAATTTTATGTCGTAAAATGTCCCCTAGGACTTTTACCTCATAAGTTTAGCTCCTAGGTTCCCTTGATTTAATCATGCATGTGTAAAACTCCTCCCAGAGAAAAATCCCCTAAAACCCATGACAAATGGGGCTTAGGGGCCTATCTTAATGCTTAATCTAGACCAAAAATAGGCCCCTGGACTTTGGCACCTGCGCCCTAGTGTAGACTATTTTGTTGGGACCCAAATTTTAAAGTGTCAGTTTATGACCATTAAAAGGTTTCCTTTTGTCGGCCTTATCAATTTAATTTATGAATGTTAGCGGGAATGCATATATAAACATGTTTAGGACTTCATTTTAACTAGAGATGGATAACACAAACTTGTGATATTGAGCTAAAGATATTCAAGGATTTCATTGTGTTGCGGAGTAGTATTGTGTTGTGTTTGTATGTGTTTTATTGTAGAGTTGGCTTCATCAATCCATCTCCTCATGGTGTGAAAGATCTCCATTTCCCTGTGAAGGCTTCACCTCTAAGGTGATATCTATTTGTGTTTTTAATCAATCTATCTTATCATTTTCTTTTGCCTTTGTCCATCAAGGACACACACTTTATCTAACAATAGTGTTGGAAGGCTTGAATACCATTCTGGGGCTTAATTGAGGCAAGCTCCTAAACACCAAAACCCCAACCCCTCTCTTGTGATTGTAGGTTACAGGTGTAGAATCTTGCAAAGAGAAGTTGCAGGAGGTCAAAGCAGAGGATAAAGATTCAGGATTTGAAGAAAACAACAAAGAATATTCCTTCCTGGACAAGGGTGCTACCCCTGTGTCCTCTAGATTGTCATTGTTAGAAACTCTGAAGCAAGTTGCAGACTTCATCACCTTATAGTTCCAGATCCACAGAAAAAGTTGTCTGTTGGACTAGGGTGCCCGCCCCAGTGTCCCTGAATTTTCTACTTTCTGAAATCTAAATCCTGGTATGTTTCTAATATGCATTTAGTGCGTTCCTGTGTGATCATTTGTCGTGTTTTGTTCGTTTGTTTACGATTTCATATAATTAGGGTTTAAGGCTTAATCGGATTAGGGTTTAACAAATTATCAACATAACTCAGTTTAAGTCCTCTTGCAAGAGAAGTGACTGAACTTAGTTTATGTCCTTGATTGATTATATGTGAAAGGAGGGTTTGATTAAATCTATCTAAAACACCATCAACCTCATCATTCCTACTTTTCATATATAACACTTTGTTTGAACACTTGTTGAACAAGTGGAAGCAAGGTAGATTAGAAAGTGGATAAGACATGGAAAATGGTCAAATCACACCAAGATGAAGAAACATGAAGCCACAAGAAATCTGAAATCCACTGCACAACATGCCAACTAAAAAATAACCTTTGTAAGGAAATAACACACCACAAAGGCCAATGAGAAAATTGTAGGCAAGGAACACACTACCAAAGTGACCAAGGACTATCTCAAGCCCAACACTTCCACTACAAAGAGAACCAACCAATGCAAGAACATAGTCACCATCACACTACAAGGATGCTACTAAGAATGAAGTAGACCACCACAAATGAGGACAAGACCAAACGCAAGGAAAAATAGAGCCACTGCACCAACCATAGAACATAGGATGACAATCCTACCACACAAAGAACAAACCTATCATAGTAGACCAATGGAACCAAAATAAAATTGCTACAATGTAGAATTATACTTGCAAGAGCATGTGCAATGACCATAAGTATGAAGAGATCACTACATGTAAGATGGTTCATTGTAAAGAGAAAAATATAGGTAAACAAATGAAGGATGACCCCTTTGTGGTAAAACAAATAGATTAGAAGCATATGTAGTATTAAAAGTAAACAAGGGTAGGTTATAATGAAACATATTGAGGCACTATAGGACACTGCAAGGCATAGGGAAGTAAGCAGAGACAACAAAATAGTCTACCAAGAATCACCCTAAGTGAAAGATAACACAACAACAAACCTTTTGGTGAGAAATGCAAGAAAACAAGACCTACAACATGCATCTAGATTAACATACAGATAGATCAAAGAGAAATAGAATTAGAATTGGTCAATAATTTATATGTAGGCCAACAGACTAAAGAGTTGATTGAGAGTCAAGAGGAGAGGAGAATTAGTCAAGGGAGTAGATACTCAGTCAGGACTGGAAAGAACTCTCAATCATGAGCAAAAATTCCAATAAAATTTGGCTAGAACTAAAGAAATCACATGTTCCAAAAGATGAGTGTCACCCCTTTTGGTAAGGTAGGTTGCCTGGGTGACCCTACAACTTAAGCCATATCACTCAAGTGACCCTATGGTTGAAGGACTACAAAAGGACTTCAAAGACACATAAGAACTTGCAACCTAGTCTGGGGGCTAAACAAGATGGATAAGGAGCTGAGAGGGATGATAAAATCATCATCAAGTCCAAAACTACTAAGAGGAAGTGTAATTCATGCCTCATGGGTTGTGAGCTAGACCTACTAGGTCATCATCAAGCTGCCATGTTGGTCCATTCAATTTTGGGCACTTACAAATTTGTCTCCTTAGGTGTGGTAGTATACATAGAAGGTAGGCACCATTCCCAAAGATTAGCATTGTGGGACCCACATTTACATGTACTTACATTTGTTGTTGTCCTATATTTGGACCTATTAAATGAATCAATTAATCACATGTAATATGACAATCTAATAAGCACAGATGAAGAATAATGAGAGGATGTCCCATTGAAGTGTGGTCTGATGTTACCTATGTTGCCTCGCTTCACCTTGATGAATAGCAAGAACAATGAAAGAAAAAGAAAAAATTACCCTACAAAAGTAGAAATAGTGGAAAATGAAGGTCATTTTTACTTATGATGACAAAGAGGAAAGAAGAGAGAAAAGAGGAAAGAGAGGGAAGACGGATAAATGATGATGAAAACATGTAGATGAACAAAAAACAAAGAACTAATGATAAGAAGACCATGTTGTGCCTTGCACACACACACCCCATTTTTCTTTTGGTAAAATATGGACCCCCTTTTTGTCTTTGCTTGGGTTTGGTTTTTTTTATCTAGTTTTTCTTCCTCCTTACCCTTTTGTCAAGGAGATATGTGTTCTTAGGTCATTTAGAGTGGCTATGGATTAATTAATCAAGTTCTTAAGTTATTAGCAAAGGTTTTAAAATTTTCCTTTGTAAAATTCCTTGCTTTTGGTTTAATTTATGGACTTTGGGCTTATATTTGTTGGATGTCATGTCTTTTGGTCATTTTTCCTATCCACTCAATTTTTTCCACAAGTTTAATTTTATTGTTTTAAAGGGTTCAAGTTGTTTGTATAAACATTTGTAGGATTGCGGCTTGCTACCAAGCTTATATTGTTTTTCTTATTTAACCAAATATTCTATCCTCCTTAACTATCCCACAAAGTTGTCCAAATGAGTTTTAACATTGAAATTCTTTAAGGAATTTCATTGTAGAATCCCAACTCATTTTAGAACATTCTAGTGTTGCTTTAAAAATCTAGATATGCTTGTCTTTTCCATGAGTTTTCTTTCAAAGTCAAAATTGTTAAGTCTCTACCTACTTTCTTCCTACATTTATGGTGACATGAACCAAGAATCGGTAGAGTATAAAATATGTTTAAATGATCATTTTGATACTCTGCATACAAATTTCTTAAGCTATGGTGATTTGAAACCCTCATGAAACCAAACATTGACTGCATTACAAATTCCAGTGAATCCAAGCAAATTTTCTCATACCAATGCGTTCGAAATCATGTGAAGGCTTTGAAGTTTTGTTCACACTTCTCCAAGCTTTATTGTGAGTTAGGGCTTCCAAATTTTGATCATTTCAACATCTTCATTGAGCCCTCAAAACTAGTATATGGATCTTCCTTTTTGATATGGTTCTAAATTCCACATGTTTGAATGATTACAGGATGACAAGAATGCAATGCATTGAAATTCAATTCAAATTGTTGATTCGAAGAACACATGCGGGATTGATTTTCAATCATTAGATCCAAAACTAAGGCACACCCCAATTAGAAATAAACCTAACCCTAGTTCCTATTAAATGACCGCAAACTTTAAACAAAAATTTAGGGCAAATGGTTAGATCTTTAAAAAATTCAAATTTCATGACACCCTAGTTCATAAAACCATTAAGTTTTGGATAATCCTAACCCAGGTCAAATCCCCACAAATTTGTTAGAAGGACTGAAACTTTGAAGTTTGGAATTGAGGGATTTCTTAGAAGGATTGAAACTTTTAAACTTGAATCCTATGTCTCACCCTCCTTAGGTTCCTCACATTCACATTTCAAAGACGATTTAAAAACATGTTAAAATTCTTAAAAAGTGGTAAATTGTAGAAATTTGGTATAGGACTATAGTTTTAACCTTCAATGGTCCATTTCTGGAAGTGATGATAATCCCCATATTTATTCTTGAAAGCCAAAGACTTAGAAAAATATTAAAAATCTAGTTATGAGATTTCAAAGTGTAAGTGAAATTTAAATCTTTTTACATTTGAATCACTTTATATTCTTTGCCAAAAAACTCATTTGCAAAACATAGAAAATTGCAAGATTTTGGTCTAGAATTGGAACTCATTTTTTTTAGATGACCTTCAAAACCCCTAAGGATTCCCACATTTAAATTGTCTTGAAGAAAAGGTTTAAACAAAATTCTTATGAAAAATTTTGAAGGAATTATATTTGTAGAATTTTGATAATCAGGAGGATATTTGAAACTAACTTTTACTTCTTGTCCTATATTGTTTTCCCACAAAACTTCAAAATATTGAAACAAAAGAATGAAGGGTAGAAAATTGAAAATGCAAACTTCTGCCTAATAATTGGATATTGCAATAGAAAACTAAAAACCAATATCCCTTTCCAATCTTGCATTCTATTAAAAGTGATGCATTTATTTATAAAGACTAAGAAATTACACATGATTTGCTTGCAAATATTTCTCTTACTCCAGGATGTATGATGTTAAAATACTATATCCAATGCTTTGTCATTTTTTTTGCAAGCTCTATTTTACAATTAGCTTAAGGTTTGATTTTTTGGAAATTCTTTGAACTAGATGTCTTCTAAAGTGTAAATGTGATGTTTGGTTACCCAATGGAATCTTGCAAAATGCTATACACTTCTTAAAACTCAGATTATTTAAAATTTCAAGACTCTAATGACTTCTTTTGGACTTGTAGTGTTATGTAAAGGGCGAAGAAAATGAAGTAAAAATTCTAAGGTGTCACCCTACCTTCCAAAATCAATTCCTCTTGGGATGAGATGTCAAATATTGACCTTGGCCATGTAGATGTAGAAGAATTCTAGAATAGAATGCATGGAGAGAATCCTACAAGCAAAGATATAATGATGGTAAACAATGGGATTGTACAAGCTACAAGATTCCCTACTTTAGTAGAATGTCTACAATTAGTTATAACCTATGCAAAACACTATGCTACAAGACCAAGAAGAATTGTGACTGTCTAGACACCTAAATTACACCACTTCCTAACATCATACTTAAACATTACATCTTAATATGAATATAATATCACATTAACGCATCTTCATTATCAAGCTAATTCACCCTTTCATTTACCATCACTAATTAATTAAATAATTCATATTATTTATTTAATTAGACTAATGTTCACCTACTTATTTCAAAATAAATAACCATTTTATCCTATCATATATCTTCCATGATTCATTTTTTTTCTAACTAGTGTGCAACTAGTTAAAATAAATAAATAAATATCTTATCATATCTTCTTCATGATTTATCATCATCCTTATCCTACTTTTTTCCAAAATATTATCTTTATCCATATTCAAATCTTATCCTTATCCACCCATCCTACAATAAAAGAAATCTATAAATTCATCCCCATCCTCTATCAAATTGGGAATGAAGAATGCAGATCTACATAGATACATGTTGCAAAAATCTTGCACAAACTTTTTAGAAACCACATTCATTGAATCATTGAGCACAACTACCATTTTTCAATGCAACAAGGTTACATTGGTGAGATATTTCATTATTTTCACTCTTTTGTATGCAACTTTAGCTCAATCAAAGGTAGTGTTAGATATGAAATAATTTCTATTATTTGTATTACTTTGGTTTCTATTTATTTCATATTTAGCATCTACAACGGCAAATGATGGAAGAATGCTAGTTGATCTCTCAGCCAATACCATTGCTAAAGCTTTTAAAATTCCATATCATCTAGAGGTAGTAAAATTGACTGAAGATGAAGGATTAACATACTATAATCAAGATACATAAACTTGTTTAAAGTCAATCAGTAAAAGATGGATGATTACTCCTAAACCTTCACTTTCAAAGCCCAAGACACTCTTCAAGACTGATTTCTAGATAGAAATCAATGATATGGTGACCTTATTGAGTAGAATAATGGGCCATCGTACTACTTCCACCTTCATGCCATGGATGTTCAAATTAATCCATGAGGTGCTAGAGAACAAAGAAATGATCAATTGGGCCAAACTTATTAGTGACAATCTCCATGCCTAACTAACAAAGGTAAATGATTCAAGGAGATATTTTATGATGTCCTACCTAGTGTACATGCTTTCCACACCAATAATTTATCCTAGATTGACAAAGAGAGGAGTAGTAGGATTAGATCCTCGTCAATATATTATTTTTTGCTACCCTCAACTTTAGATAAAGAATTCATTAGCACACTACAAGAAGATCAATGATGCCTTTACAATGTATATAGTGAGAATTTTGGAAGGAGATTTAACCCAGAGGACATCATTATATGCAATAGATCTTATCAAGAACAATAGAAATTGGTTCATCCACTTTCCCAAGTTCACTTACATTAGAGTGGAGGGATTTATAGGTCCTCCCTACAAGTTGTGCAAATATCCCACAAATAAGATTATATTATTGGAAGTGACAAGGAAACTTTATGAGGCACACAAAGACCTTAGTGAGAACATAAAGTAGGGGTTCATTTACCAATAATTCTTGGAGGTATATATGCTTGCCCATCTTTTCCTACTGCTAGGGAATTGAATGTCAAAATTTAGAGATATAATCTACCTTTTCATATAGCAAGATTAAATTTTGATCCAAATGGTAAAATGGAATATATGGTAGGCTCCCATGTGCGACATATACCTCATCTTGAGGACTTTTTGAGAGATTGTATTGATGACCATGAGGTTGGAAAGAGGATATATTCAAGGTTGACAGTCTTTGAAATGAAGGCTTATAATATTTATGAAGTCCCAGACCAAGTGTTTAACGATGGTAAGGTTTTACAAGAGGAATATGAAGAAAGTGTTTAATGATCTTATTCCACCTCTTGATTCATTAATAAGAGAAGTCGCCTTATTAAAGGAAATCACCAAAGAGGTGCTCAAGACCAATAAAAATTGGCTAGATACAAAGGTTGCACAATTAAAAGGGAAAGAAATATAGTTGATATACACTAAGGATTAGCCCAAGAAATCAAGAAATAAGGTCAAAGAAGAAGAGTCCTCAAAATAAAAGGAAAATGAAGAATAAGCTAAAGAAATTGAAGAGGAAGAACAAGAGCCTTCATCTCCCAAAGGTAAATCAAAATGAAATAAATCCATGGCTACAACTAAGGTAAGCAAGAAGAGTCCTGCAAAGGCTTATAAAAGGAAAAATATAGAAGCAAGTAAAGTAGAGGAAGAAGTATCCTTGAAGAAAAAGAAGAAAAATAAGGACACATATACTTCTAGAACCTCAATATATTTAAGTGGTGAGGCCATTTCCACTTCTGCAGCTCAAGCAACCATCCCTCCTCTTACCCCACAATAAAACCAAGTACTCCAATAGTTTCCTCAATCCATTCCAATTCAAACCGAGATGCCTTTGCCACTAATTCAAATTGCCATTCCATTATCCATTTTCATCCAACTCCTATTCCTATAGTCTCACACTCTTTTGGGACTATTGTTCCATCTCATGTTTCCTCCCACATTGCCATTGCATCTAGTTCTTCCATACCTCGGACCATTACTACTTTTCTATTCCTCCTCCTTCATTATTTTCAACAATAAATAAGGCAACCTTGGACAAAAAGGATATAATTGACCTAGTCACCCTTCCTACTTCTCCTCAAATGCCTTCATCTCCTCATGGTCCTCACATTTTTCCCAACATTGATAAGCTTATGGAAAAGATTGAGAAGCAAGAAGCTTTATAGCAAGAGGTTATAACATGAACCCCAAAGATAGAATGTACAAATGGAAATAAGCGAAGATACAGTTCAAGAAGTGCATGTAGAAAGGGTGCAGCAAGAATATCCTTCTTCTACACAAAATAATAAACAAGAACAATCAATTAATTTGCAAAGTAATAAGGAAGTTGATGTCTAGCATAAACAAAATGAGGAAGATCGATTAAATAAGGACCAAGGTCCAACTATACAACAACAACTGGATACGATAAGTGATGCACAAGTAAACACCACAAGTGTTTCAAATGCAGATGTTGCAAATGTGCAAGTTTCAAATAAACAAGGAAATAAGTCACAAGGTGGTGAAGAAATAATTGAAACTAGTACTGCAAAGGGATATGATACTAATAAAGATGGATCGATGAAATATACATCACATCAAAGTGAGAAGGCACAGTAGCAAATTTTTTTTTTGCCTCCCCCACAACAACAAATAATAGATTCTTTCTCACTAATGCCAATATGCTTAAATGTTAATATTCAACAAAGGCAACCAATAGTGAAACCCACATCCTTGGATCTTTCCAGCCTTATTTCTAAAATTGACACCCCTAGGGCTAGGAAGAAACCAAGAGTTCTATCATCCGTCACAAGAGATGCAACTGGATCAAGGATAACTAAAATAGCTACTCATATTATAGACAAAGATGTCAAGGAGATTAGAGAAAAAAATTACCAAATTACCACTGTCAATCTTGGGCAAGCCACTAGGGAACAAGAGATTCAAGAGATCCAATCTATTGTATCTACTATTGTTTCAAGAATGAAGAAAGATGAAAAGACAAAGAGGGAGATAAAGGAGAAAATAGTAGAGTTACAAGCTAATATCAAATAGCTAGCTACCCCTTTATAGAAAATAGATGGAATAATTAAAACCCTCCAATCATCTTATCATAGAGTAAAGTTATTGAGCTAGAAAAGATGAAACATGTTGCTAGAACTACTCAAGACTGGATTGAAGACATATATGAGCATGGTTATATAGTAATTGAAGAAGCAGTAAATTCCATAGCTTAATATAATGATCTAAAGAGAAGAATCCAAAAATTAACTGATGAATGTATTGTAGAATTGGAAGTCCATTCAAAAAAAGTTCCAAGGGTGGATATGCTCTACAAATTGGATCTAACAGTGTTAATCAAAGAAAATATTTTGGATGAAGACTCTTGATCTACCATTGATGTGGGTAGAAATTCTTAGGTTCAAGAAGAAAGTAATGGATAAGTGCCTTAAGGAGATGAATGGGTTCGGAGAGAATATACTGGATATAAAAGGGGATATTTGCACCATCTTGCATAATCTGACAGGACAATATATAGATTCAGATGAGGAGATGAATATTGAAAATTTGAAGGATCAATTAAAGAAAATTCTAGCATCTAGAATAGAGGAGTTTCCATACACCTTCAATGCTACTACCATGATTCTTAGGTTCAAGAAGAAAGTGATTGATAAGTGCCTTAAGGAGATGAATGGGTTCAGAGAGAATATACTGGATATAAAAGGGGATATTTGCACCATCTTCCATAATCTGATAGGACAATATATAGATTCAGATGAGGAGATGAATATTGAAAATTTGAAGGATCAATTAAAGAAAATTCTAGCATCTAGAATAGAGGAGTTTCCATACACCTTCAATGCTACTACCATGAGAAAATTGATGGATGTGAAGGCCACAGTTAGAGATTTTTAGAAGGAAACTCCTATGAAGAAAGAAAAGTTGAATATCTTTATAAATACTTATGTGTCCCAGAGGTTCGGGTATGAGTTTATTGATGAACCAAATATAGAATCCTTGAATAATGCCCTTACTACACTTATGGATTATGAAGAGAAGCAGAAAAGGATTAAATCATTATTAAAGAAATTTCTAATGGAGAAGATGTTGTAAAGTAAACTCGTTTGTTACTATTGGAGCATGTCACTTATTTTATTTGATGTTCAAATTTAAAAAGTGATTTTTTAAAAATTGGGTATTTATGTCTAGAAATTTGTGCCACTTTTTATAATGTAATTTAATAAAATGTTGTTGTATAAGGCCAACCCTCCTTAAAACTTGTATTATTTTCCTAGGCGTTAGATTTTTGGGTAGTTATTGATGGACAATCAATATTTTTTTGGCTCCAAAAATTTAATGCTTTGTAAACCTAGACTTTTGATTATAATTTAATCTTAGCCATTCATTTTGTACTAAGTGTGTTACCTTCTCCTATAAAAGGCAATCACTCCATTTTGTACACAGGATGGAAGTTATTGATACCTGCCAAACTTTTACAATTAAATACGAAGTTTGTTTCATGGTTTCAAATCAATTGAATGAATATTCTATTGTTTATGCATGAATTGTGATGGATGTTGTGTTCATACTACTAGTTTCTTAGTGATTGTAAGTCACTTTGTGTTGTTAGCCTAAACACTTTTTATTTCATATTTCTCATTATGGAATATCTTTTTAGACTACGCTAGGAATTGGGTGTTTGATGTGGATCATTTCATGGTTAAAAATCCTTTTCATTGAAGATTGCATTGTCTTTGTAGCATTGTGAGTTATCTCATTAAGTAAAGATTGGTTTTTAGATCTATCTACTTATGCATCATGTCACAACTATAGAAGTTCATAGTTAGAATTTTCTAAAACTCTTTTCCCTTATCACCCCATCTTTTGACATTTTTATACCAAGTGATTAGTTTAGGATTAGATTTAGGAAAAGCATCACAAGCATTGAAAATTAGATGATTAAATATTGCTACTAGTAATAAGTCATTTTTAGATTTGTGGATCAAGGAAATATTTAGGGTTAAAAATTAAGGTAGATCTCATCATTTTCAAATTTAACCCTACTATTAGAGTCTAGTGAACATTTTTTGCAAGGCCCTTTGTTGAAATAGTGAAGTACATAAAAACTACTAAGTTATCTTGTAAGGCTAAGACCTAGTTGGGAGAGACCTTAGGGTAGTCATTTACCAATTGTAGGTTTTGATTCTTTTCAGGAGAGGTAAGGTGCGCAATATCTTATCTAGGTTGAGTAGTGTACTAAAACACCCATCAACAGACTGCAAATCAGGACCCATGAACAATCTAAGGGCTAGAGTTGACCTTGAGGTCTTTAAGAGACCTACTTCTTATTACTTTAGTTTTTCTATTGCCCCTTACGTAGGGAGATATACATGCTTGTATGTACACTTTGCTCTTTGGCTCCATTGGTGTAGATTTATACTTAGACAAGAGACATTTATTTTTGATGACCAAGATTAGTACTGGTCTATATATATCTATAGTTGAAATCTTTTATTTTGCTTCACTCTTGTGCACATAGATGGTTTTAGAATTTTATGTTTATTTATTGAAGTTTATGCTTATACATATATGGTACTATGCTTATGCTCTTTTTTTAATTTTCTGTATATATGAGAGAGATGCAATGTGAATTCAACAAATGCATGGCAAGGGTTGCAACAAATGCATCTAATTCATTCTAAGAAGATATGAAATTAGAATCATCTAACTCATTCTTTTATTTCCTCTTCTCCTTGCAATCCTTCTTGATGTGGTCTTTCTTACCATAGTTCCAACATTTTACCTTAGATTTACTAGGATGCTTAGACCTCCCCCAAGATGTACATTTGTTCTTGTCCTTCTTACCTTTTTCCTCCAACCATCCATGAATAACATTGCTTCCTTAGAAAATTTAGAAACCTTCCATCTTATCTCATCTAAGATAAAAGAATCCACTATCTCATCAAGAACAAACTTTGAAGTAGTACTTACAATGGCCATAACTAGATGATCCCATGAGTCTAGAAAAGAACATAATAAGACCATGCAATGATCCTCTTCTTCCATATTCACACCAAAAAACTATAACTAGCTTATAGTGGTGTTAAACATGCATTTAGATGCTCAACAACTCAGTCCCCATCACCTATTCTCAAAGTATGCAACTTCCATAGTAAAAGATTGTTCAATAGGGATTTAACTTGGTACAACTTTCCCAACTTTTCCTAGAGGGTTTTAGCAATGGGTTCTCCAACAATATTTAAGAGCTTTGGATCTACCTGTTAGTGTAGGACAATTTATTTTCCTTTGTTTTATTTTTTAATCTTGCATAGGTAGTTAAATAATTGTGAGTTATTTAATAGGCCTTATTCATGTAGTGGGTGCATGTGTGTGAGGTGTCAATCCACTACATGGGATTTACTACACCTCCACTATTTTGGGAGATGTTGGAGTGACATTTCTCATTGGTCAATATTGTCACCTCATCCCACTCACCTTGCCTATTTATACTCACCTCCTTTGCATGTATTTTTAATCAATTCAATGAGATAATTCAATATTTTGTTTTGCATTCTCAATCACATTGTCTCTTGTTGTCTTTTTCTCTCTCTCTTGTAGAAGAGGTACTGTAGGTGAATCCTGAGCTCTTGTGAGTTTTTGGTGAATCTAGAAGCATAGTATCAAAGCACCAAACTTGCAAGTTTCTTCTCAAATATGAGAGGGTTTCAGCCATGATCAATTAATCTGTGCATCCTAGTGCGAAACAAACCTCATTGTTGCACTCAGAAGGTGTCAAAACCTTAGAATCACTTGTCCAAATGCTGAAATTGGAGTTCAAAATTTTTTGGGCATTTTTTAAGGGTTTGAAATTTTATGTTGGGCAAAATCTGTACGACTACCTCAATTTCCATGCCAAAATTTATGTACACCTGCCTTGATTTTTGTGCCAAATTTTTTTTGAGTCTATTTTGATTTTTGGCTACCTCAATTTCCATGCCATAATTTTTCTAAAATTCCTCAGTTTTGGTGCTGCTATGGTTTATGTGCTACCTCAATTTCTGTGCCACCTCAATCTCTATGTCTACCTCGATTTATGTGCCATGCTCATGTGCAGGCCCTAATAGGGTAGTTTTCTTCTGGAGGCCATAACTTGAGCATACAGACTCAAAAATTGGCAAATGAATAGGTATTGGAAAGGTATCAGTGATCTCTATTCAACCATCCACTTATTTTTTCTTGAAATCTTCATTAGATATCTAATTTTTTACCAAAATTCAGCTCTTGTTTTTAGCCCAGGTGTGTTAGAAAAAGGGCAAATAAGTGGAATTTTTCTAAACAAGGGGATTAATTTCTTGCTTGTGAGGGTTTATTACTATTGTTCTCTCAGTTTTTTTGTAATCATCGTGGATATTCCTAAAATTGATCCTCTTACTCCTCATAACTACCATAAACGGAAAGAAGAAATGGAGTATATTCTGCATAAACTACATTTGCATAGAATGACTATGGGTACATATTTAGAACCTACTAGTGCAACAAAAAAGAGGAAATGATTTGATAGGAAAGATAAAGCTTTTGGTACTCTCTATTTGTTAATTTCTCTTGATCTTTGTTTTCATGTTTCATCTTGTAAATCTCCAAATGAAATCTGGACAACATTAGAGAGTTTATTTGGAACATGGGATATAATGAAAGGATATAAATTGGAGAATGAACTTATTAGTTTGAAACCTACAGATTTTGATAGTATTCAAGACTTCTTCACTAAATTTATTTCTCTGAGATTGTAGTTAAAACAATGTGGTATTGAAAAAGAGGACACCCAATTAAATTTGTCCATTCTTGCTAAACTTAGTCCTGATTATTTTGTTTTTGTATCAACCTTTTATGCTTCTAAGGATGCTTTTGGTGCCAGATATAAAATGCCTTCTCTTGATGAGTTTGCTCCATCCCTCACAAGGGATCAAATAAAATTGGTGTAGATGGGTACTCTAAATTCTTCAAAATCTCATGCTCTTGTTGCAAAAGAGCAAAAGGCTTCAAGTGATAAGGAAAGCAAACAAAAAAACAACAATGAGAAAGAAAAGAAATCAACAACACAAGTTGCCCCTAAGTCATATTCTTCCAACAAAAAGAAGAAGGAGAAACCCACTTGTGCATTCTGCAAAAGACGTGGGCATGATGAACAATTGTGCTATGAAAGAAGGATAGATGAGTTGAATAAAACTATTCTGAAACTCATTATAAGTTCAACATCAACTTTATCTTCCAGTTCATCTTCTCCTGCTCCTTTATCTTTAATTTAGTCAAGATCTTCTAAAAATGCCCATACAGGTGTTGCTAAGGAGGAAAGGAAACATAAAGGTAAGGCACTTTGTGCAAGTACAAGTGTTGGATAAGGTAAATGGCTTATTGATTCTAGAGCCTTTCATCATATGGCTTCATCTCAGTCTTTGTTCTCTACTTTTGAGCCTTATGTTATGCCACTTATTCTGATTGGTAATAATACTTATATGGATGTTATTGGGAAGGGATCTATTAATATTGGTGAGGGTACTTGAATCAATGATGTATTTTGTGTGCCTTCTTTATCAAACAATCTTCTTTCCATATATTAGATTATTCATAGTGGTGCAGTAAAGACAGTGAAGTTCACACCTGATTTGGTTATCATTAGAGACTTGGAAAGTATAGCTATTATTGCTACTGGGATGGTTGATCATGCATCTCAGTTATACACCTCTTCTAATTTTGCTCTTGATGATGGTTCAAATACTTTGACTATTATTCACACTCCTAGTGTGGATCATGCTTCTGAGGAGAACTTTGCTCACTTGAACATTGTTGTTCTCACAACCAATCTTGTTCTTGAGACTTGTGCTGACATTTCTTATCCTCCTACTTCTTTAGATATCTCTATTTTCATGGTTAAGCAATATAATGTTTGTGTTATGGAGTAAAATGTTTACCATTGTTAATCAAGAACTATTTTAACACCTTTTTTAACATTACACGATTAAATCTCGATCCTGATGAATAAACCTGACAAAGTAAACTTAGGAATGGCCTAAGCCCACCACATTTAACACTCCCTAGAGTTTGTGGAGCTAAAGGACCAAGGCGCTTAGTGTCCTGGTCCTAGATGGTTACTTTAGCCCTATTTTTGTGGTGTCAGCCTAGAACACCTCTTAGCTTTTACATGTCGACCTCATTTGATTTTATTCATCGTTGGTGAGTGAGAATGCATATATAAAGGAGTCTTGTTATTTTCTTAACACCTAGATGGACAATGCAAGATTAGAATTTGCTTACATGATTGATCTCCTATGCTCAAGTGCTCTTCATGCTTGGAATTGCTACATGCTTGTGGATGTTATGATGCCCATTTGTAGGTCTTGAAGTAAGTTCAAGCTATCTTTATCTATCTCCTTGTTAGTGCAAGATCTTGAGATATCTACTCCAACTAGGGTTTCACATCTTGTGGTAATCTTTATCATTTTCATCCATACTTTCATCATATATTGTTGATCTTGTCTTTGCCCTCCTAGGGCATGCAATCTTGGATCACTAATCATCGTTGTAGTGTAGGTGGAAACACCAACTGGGGTTTGATTGAGGCAAGCCCCTAAACACAACACAACCTTTTCCTCTTTGCTTGTGTGCAGATTACATTCAAAAGAATTAGACAACAAGAAGTTGCAGGACTAAAGAAGACTAACAAGTGAAGACATTCAGATCTTGACATTTTGCAAAACCCTAATTAGGGTCTAGGGCACCCAATTCCCTGGTACTTCTATGCTCCCAAACTCATATCTAGGTTCTTCTCTATTTTTTGATCTCTATTGTACTTTCAGAATCTCTGTATCTATTTCTGACAGTCATCTATTTGTAGATCTTGGTCAATTAGGGTTTCATCCTTTGCCCTAGTTTGGTTGACACTCCTCTATACAACAAAGGGACAAAACCCATGTAATTTGACTCTCCTTCATGGGTAGAATCCAATCTCAGTTTGTGTTCCAATGTTGAATGGAAGAGGGTTTGACCTAGTTTAATCTCCTAGGCTAAGTCTCTCTTTTCCACACAAAATTTTGGTGAACCCAACGTATCTTGCACCCTTACATCCTTCTTGCTTCAGATCTAAGTTGTTTGCTTCCCTAGATATAATTAGGATTATATTCAAATTGATCATTTTGCATACCTACATAGCTTATTTTTACATTGTTTCAACATTAGGGTTTACACAAACCTTGCTTTCCTAGAAAACCTAGCTAGTCTTGAACCTAAGGTTTGTAGATTAGTGAGTTGTTTTAGATCTTTGTAGCATGGTTAAATTGATTTCATTTTCTGTAGCATATCATCTTTGTGTTTAAGAAAAATACTTTCTTACATATTTGCATTGAAAAGTAGAAAATCAAGCATTTTGGGCTTAGGAAAAAGCATATTTATTACCTTGTCTACATTTCATAAGTATAGATCTATTAGATAGAAAAGAGAGACTAGCTCAATAGATCAAACTAGGTCAAACCCTCTTCTATCCAACATTAGTACAGAAATCAAGCTTGGCTTCTACCCAAGAAGGAGAGCCAAACTATAGGGGTTCTGCCCTTTTGTTGTATTAGAGGAGAATCAACCCAAATCAAACCAATCAAACTAGGGAAAGACAAGAGACCCTAATTGACAAAGATTAGAGCATAACATATTGTCAGAAGCAGAAACCCAGAAACCAAATCAACAATAGAGATTAGGGATCTGATCAAAACCTAGATTCAGAGGTAGAAGTACCTAGAAACAGGGCATTTGGGCGCCCTAGAACCTGATTAGGGTTTGTAGACTATGATAACTCCAATGTCTTTGCCTTCCTGTGTTCCTACTCTCTGCAACTTGTCTTCTACAAATTCCTCTGGATTTGACCTGTACACACACAAGAATGCTAGAACAAAGCATGAAGGAAAGAAGTCACCATGAGCATGGAAACCCTAGCATGCTTGATGCAAAGTCACAACTTGACTCAAGAAGCTGGTGTAGACCAAAGAAGTAGAAAGATCTTCACAAGACCTACAATATGTTAGTGTCACAACAATAAGCCACAATAGAGAGCTTGAAAGAAGGGCAGAGAGCATGTGAGAGAAAAAGAGAGAGTACAAGAGTGCCTAGATTGCTTAGAGAACTTAGAGATGTTCAAATGAATAAACTAACTTACTTTTATATGCATTCATGTTGATTTTCGAAGAATTAAACCACATGAGGCTGACATTAGAAATCATTTAAGATGTCCTAAAGAGGGGACAAGGGTGCTTGGGCGCTATGGTCCTTTAGCCCCAAAATCTTGGGATAAGGCACTTTAAATGTGCCTAGTTCTGCCTTATAATTACTTTTCTAGGTTTTGTGCATCAAGATCAAGAGTTACATGTTTAATGCTCAAAAAGGTGTTATAAAAGGTCCTAATTAACAAGTGTAAACATTTTAGGTCCACCCAAGTGCTAAACTTAGTGTAAAATGCTAGTGTACACATTTTATGACATTACATTTAGTCTCCACTTTAGCGTGGGTATGAACTTACGTTCAAACTCACACTAAAGGATGACGAAGACAAATTTCAAACACAACATAGAAACCATAGAATGTCACTAAAATTGAGGGGCGGTCCAAGTTTAGGAATCTTGGAGTCTATGATGATTGGCATACACAAAAGACACATGACATAATTCACTCATATATGAAGCACTTAGAAAACATGAGATAAGACAAGATATACACAAGCCTTCCCCTATATAAATCACAATGCATACACACAATACACAAAGAATAGATGTTATACACAAAGTATACATGCCATAGACAAAGTATACATGCCATACATACAGTATACATGCTTGAAATGAAGTATACACATAAGGAATGAAGTATACATAGAAGAAACATGAAACATACACAGAATACATGCAAAAACATTCAAGGAGAATACATAAGGAACGCATAGAGAGAAGATATGTGAGGCACACACGAGGTGTGAAGAATATATAGAGAATAAGAATATATGAGGAGAATACACACATCATACATCAATCACAAGAAACACATAATGGAAGACCTTGAGTCAACATGACAAAGGAGACCTCGATCTAAATGTTGTCTCAATCACCATGCATCATTCCACAAGATGCCATAAAGAAGAATGCTAAGGGGTTAGTTAGAAATGAGAAGCACAAGAGGAGTACAAACACATCATACACATAATCCACATCAAGAAAAGAGTTTTGATAGAAAGATGAGAGTAAGGCTCATAGCACGATATATGCCCCCACCTTAAAGTGATTGCTAACTCCATCAGGGAGCAACTTCCTTTAAGGTAGAATGAGAAAGAAACATAAGACAAGCATGAGAGCTTTGTAAAAGCACATGACCAAATGATATGTGTCTTCAAAATCTACATCACGACAAGGGGTTGCCCCTGAGTCGAGCAAACCAAGGTGATGCTGATAGGAATGATACACAATGGATTGTGTATTCATGGTATGACACTGAGCATTGCAACAAGGTGCCACATAGACAGAAGAAAGATCACATGAAAGTAGAGTGCACAATCATGAAAGGATGCTAAATCATCTAAGAAAAATAATGAAATTACACATCACAACATATAGAAGAATGAATATACATATAGAGGAATGACACAACGCGTTCTTACTCCTTGTACCTCTGTGCTAAAAAGGGTGTCAAGGGAGAACTAGCAATCAACAATACATCACAATACGGGGATAATAATACATACAAACATAACACAAATGAGAAGAAGGGACCACTATTGGGAGTTGGCCTACAACAAATTATCCTCCCCCAACTGGATTATAAAATGGATGGAGGACAAGGTGCTCTAGGGACTACATCAACACTAGTAGAATTTGGGCAAATAAATGACTATGTGACTAAATATTTTAGTCATGGGACTAAAACTTTTAGTCATTCTACTAATTTTTTGCAACATAGCTATAAATCACTAAATAAATAACTAATTTGATCGTAGGGTAAAAAACACAACTAAATATCTAATCATATTTCTAAATAATTAGTCATATGACTAAATATGTCTTCAAAGAACACTTTTTTAAAAAAAGCATAAAGCTTAAAATTTTAAGCGCTAAAAGCAAGCACATTTTTTTTGAAAGGGAAAATCAAAAGGAAAATAGAAAAAGCTTAGGCACTAAAGTGATTGTTTTAGTTTGGTCTTCATTACACCTGCATGCTAAGGAGATTTAGGGTTATGGGAGATTATCTATTGTTTCTCCAGTGGTTTGATTTGCAAGGCCTCACAAAGACTATGATCAACCTACGTGCAAAGGAGGTTTAGGGTTATGGGAGTTTATCTGTCATTTCTCTAGTGGTTCGATTTGTAAGGCCTCACAAAGACTATGATCAATCTACAAAAGAAAAGAAATAATTTTATTCAGATGTTGGTGGATGATCATCGTTAGACGAGGAGGGCTCATGATGACTTTATTGATGTGCTCATTTCTACAATAGACAAGCACGAAAGTCTCTCACAGGATAAGGACACCGTGGTGAAGGCCTCTGCTATTGTGAGTTTCTCCCTTCACATTTTTTTATAAAAATATTTTCTTTTATTTCTTTTCTTTTCTCTAGGAAAAGACCTAGTTTCAAAATGGAAGCTTTTGACTCCTTGCTTTTCATTTGTTTGTGGACTGTTTGGGCTATTACATCATCCATTTGACTCTCTGGCTTTCCATTTGCTTGTGGATTGTTTGGGCTATTTTAATGATTGGTAAATACCAATTGCATAAATAAAATCTAAATCCCTGCTACAAAATTCTTATCCAACTCAGACAATTTCAAACCCCAGCGTACAATGTTAAAAGCTGAGCAACTCTTTTCAGCCCTAAATTAATCAAATTCATCACTAAACCCTATTTAACTGAAAACCCAATTTAGAGCCAAATCATCTTAAGCCTCAATTTTCTGATAGACATAAGTCAAACCACACTTGCCACAATAATGCCTATCAAAGTGATTGGCCATGAAAGTCCTAGCTCCACACTCTTGATTAGGGCATTCCTTTATGAGCCTTTGCACCTTGCTAGAGTCATCCACTTTGTAGTACTACAAAACAACCAACTTGATCTTCTTCTTCTTGTGCTTAATCTTCTTGGGTTTAGTATAGGTCTTCTTCTTTCTCTTCTTCGCAACTCCCCTAAGTCAAAGGATGAGATGAAGGGTGGAATCCTTCAGAATATTGTTGAAAATTATTGATAGACCTACAATCAAATACAATTGGTAGGTTTAAAGCCAAATTCCATGACCTTAGCTAGCATCCTCCTTGCCTGTGCCAAAACGGGATCTTTATATCCCACTATGGACAATCATCAACGCATAATGGAAAGGGGGTTTTAGGCAAGTATTATAGTTGGAAATGCTATGACAAACATGTATGCAAATGTGGAAGTATAGAGTATCCAAATTATCCATTTGCTAAAATTTGCATTCCATGAGACTACATTTCTTTGAGGCATTTTGTCAAACATGTTAAGGACTCTTCCCTGCAAGTAATAATTTTTAGACATTTTGTCAAATAATTGGGGTGCTTGTTCTGTGTCTCTCTATTTCACATACATGCATAAGCATTTAGTCAAACATCTGATAAGCATTATTTCTACTTCTACTTTTTGCATATATGTCTACTAGATATCTGATTAAAAACCATTTTAAATGCATTCATGGATGTTCATGCTCTGGCAAGGGAAATGTTAGCCAAGGCATAGATTTTAGCTTTATGCCTACCGGTACTATTTGCTTGAAAGTTTCCAAAGCCTCTTCAACAAAGCTGTAATCATTGCATTTCAAATAGCTCATGTGGTCATGTTTATGTTTCATATTTCTCATTCATGTCTCAGCTATTGCTTAACCTTATAATCTCTTCATAGCAATAGAATACATGAGACTGTGTTAGCAGGGCTACACCCCCTTTAGCACGTAAAGAGAATGTGGATAACCTTAATCTTAATCCTGTTCACATTGTGAAATACATAATGGTGGGCTAAAACATTATAACAAAAAAATATCCTCCACCTTTGACACACTCTTTATAACCTTGAAGTATATAAAATGCTTTCCCATATATTTGTTTTTAAATATTTCTTATTAGATAACCAAACAGTATGTCACCTGAGCCCCACCACTCTTTTAAAACCATATACCAACTAAAGAAAGATCTATTATTGTAATCTCTACAGAGAGAAAGCACTAAATTGATGGGGAAAGCACCTATAGAGAGTGGAAAGCTAGGGGAAGATAAAACTCCCCATTGCAAAGATCCTTTCTAATAACAAATAACACTTGCCACGTGGATTTCTTTTTGTTTCAATACATGTTGGCATTCTCTATAATATAAATTGTTGCATTTGGTTTGCCTGCCTATTCCACACCATTTCTCAAACTCCTACACCTCCATATATATAGAATACTCGTGCTTTTCTTTGAATGTGTAAGACATCATGATTTATATCACCTCTACCTTGCATATTGAAGAACACTCATCTACAGTCCTCCTTTGAGCATAGCAAAATCAAAACTTATTTGTTGCAAGGATTGGGATAATTTAGTGAGAGAAAAAAGAATAAACACGTAGATGCACATGGAAATAAATAAGAAAATCATTAATCTCAAAGTTGTTGGGAATTACTCCATACAAAGCTAATCTTTTATGGAGTTTTCCTTGACTGTAGTTGCCAATGCATAAACCATAGGAACAACAATAAGTGTCATCACAAGCTTAGGTACATGCCCTACTTCCATAACTTTAGCAAAAGAGAACAAGTTCATTATGCCTTAAATGGTTATGCACAATGAAACAAGACATGGAAGAAGCTGATACATTCCTCCATCATTTGTTGGAATGCTAATTTGGAAATCAACTGAAGCTCTATTCATTGCCATCCCAACCAAAGTAATTCTCATCATTACTTTCCTATAGCTCTATCCTTGGATTCCATTTATCATTAAGCATCTATACATTGCCCCTTTCTTTCCATTGGCAAGCACCCAACCTAGAAAAACAATATGGTCAATACAATTCATGTGTGGCCTCTTCTGATATTGTATTCCTGTGCCAAGTTATTTTAATACCGCATAAACTCCAAACAAAATTACCTCTATCTATTTATTCCCATATGCAAAGAAGTAGACAACTACATTGGTCTCCCTCTAGTTTGGCATTTTCCCACCTAAAAAAAATATTGCTCACTAATGAAAATTGCCCATGTTTTATTTTGCAGTCATTGTTCATGCCTGGTGCCACTCTTAATGACATCTTAATGATATAGTTTAGAGTGTCCTCAAGATAGCCAGCATGAGCAAGAAGGTCAACCATGCACACATAATGATCAATTGTAGGTGTAATGCAATAAGGGTTACTAATCTGATTAAAGTATGTACAACCCTCATCCACTGAACCTACATAGCTACATGCACATAGAACACAAACAAAGTTTACAATGTTAGGATATGTTCTGGAGTGCTTCATTAATTCAAATATTTTGAGGGCATCCATGCAAAATTCATTTTGTGCATATCCTGCAATCATTGCATTCCAAGAGATGATATCTCTTTGAGCCATTCCATCAAATAGTTCATGTGCCTTATCTATACTTCCACATTTTGTATACATGTCTATCTGAAAAAAATCCCCCCTTAAATTATGTTATGATGGATGTCCATACCCTGTTCCAAAGCTCCCATTTTGGCATAGGCATGAAGTATGCTGGCAAAGGTTGTCGAATTTGGCTTTACACCTGCTAATTGCATTTGCTTGAAAGTTTCTAAAGCCTTTTCAACAAATCCATCTTGTGCATATCCCACAACCATTGCATTCCATGAGATGACATCTCTTTGAGGCATTCTGCCAAATAGTTCACATGCCTTGTCAATGCTTCCACATTTTGCATACATGTCTACAAGCATAGTTAAAACTACAACATCTGACAAAATTCCTCTATCCATTACTTTTTGATGGATGTCCATACCTTGTTCCAATGCTCCCATTTTGGTGCAGGCAGGAAGGATGCTGGCAAAGGTTGTGGAATTTGGCTTTACACCAGCCAATTGCATTTGCTTTAAAATTTCTAAAGCCTTTTCAACAAATCCATTTTGTGCATATCCTACAAACATTCCATTCCATGAGATGACATTTCTTTGAGGAATTATGTCAAACAGTTCTTGTGCCTTGTCTATGCTTCCACATTTTGCATTCATGTCTACTAGAGCATTTCCAACTATAAGATCTGAAAAAAATCCCCCTTCCATTATGTTTTGATGGATGTCCATACCCTATTCCAAAGCTCCCATTTTGACACAGGCAGGGAGGATGCTGGCAAAGCTTGTGGAATTTGTCTTTACACCAACCAATTGCATTTGCTTTAAAATTTCTAAAGCCTTTTCAACAAATCCATTTTATGCATATCCTGCAATCATTTCATTCCAAGAGATGACATCTCTTGAGCCATTCCATCAAATAGTTCACGTGCCTTATCTATACTTCCACATTTTGCATACATGTCTACTACAGCATTTCCAACTATAATATCTGACAAAAATCCCCCTTCCATTATGTTATGATGGATGTCCATACCCTGTTCCAAAGCTCCCATTTTGGCACAGGCAGGGAGGATGCTGGCAAAGGTTATCGAATTTGGATTTACACCTGCTAATTACATTTGCTTGAAAGTTTCTAAAGCCTTTTCAAAAAATCCATTTGTGCATATCCCACAATCATTTCATTCCATGAGATGACATCTCTTTGAGGCATTTTGCAAAATAGTTCACATGCCTTATCAATGCTTCCACATTTTGCATACATGTCTACCAGGGTAGTTGAAACTACAACATCTAAGATAAGTAGGTGAGGCAACAATCACGCCAAATGAAATACCCAACAAATGTCTTCCCTAAATTTATAAGCAGGTTCATCCTGCACGGTTGCATTACTTACACATCTCTTCATTCTTCTTTCTTCCTTTATATTGCAGTCGATCAGGGGGCTAACAATATGAACACACTACCATTCAAATCATTATACATACCATGAAAGTTTCATGTTGCTTTCTCAATCATATGAGCTATCTCTAAGCTCTCTCTATGTAGTCCATGAGACCACACTTTTGCTCTTCCCGCATCCCCATACACACACAAAAGTTCCTTCATGGGGATGCGGGGAGAGCCCACCATCCCGCACCCTCATGCCCTGGTCCTTGCGGGGATGCGGAAGAGCCTAGACTGCATAGAGATAAGTACATGTGGTAGCAATCACACCAAATGAAATACCCAATAGATGTCTTCCCTAAATTTCTAAGCAGGTTCATCCTACATGGCTACATACTTACACCTCTCTTCATTCTTCTTTCCTCCTTTTTATTGTAGTCGATCAGGAGGCTCTCTCTAAGCTCTCTCTAAGCTCTCTATGCAGTCCATGAGACCACATTTTTTTTGAGGCATTCTATCAAACAATTTATGTGCCTTGTCCATGGTTCCACATTTTACATACATGTCTACCAAGGCAGTTGCAACTACAACATCTAACAAAATTCCTCTATCCTTCATGCTTTGATGGATGTCCATACCCTGTTCCAAATCTCCCATTTTGGCACAGGCAGGGAGTATGCTAGCAAAGGTTGTCGAATTTGGCTTTACACCTACTAATTGCATTTGCTTGAATGTTTCTAAAGCCTTTTCAACAAATCCATTTTGTGCATATCTTGCAACCATCGCATTCCATGAGATGACATCTCTTTGAGGCATTCTGCCAAATAGTTTACATGCCTTGTCAATGCTTCCACATTTTGCATACATGTCTACCAGGGCAGTTGCAACTACAACAAATGACAAAATTCCTCTATCCTTCATGCTTTGATGGATGTCCATACCTTGTTCCAAAGCTCCCATTTTGGCATAGGCAGGGAGTATGCTGGCAAAGGTTGTCAAATTTGGCTTTACACCTGCTAATTGCATTTGCTTGAAAGTTTCTAAAGCCTTTTCAACAAATCCATTTTGTGTATATCCTGTAATCATTGCATTCCATGAGATGACATCTCTTTGAGGCATTCTGCCAAACAATTCACATGCCTTGCTTCCACATTTTGCATACATGTCTACAAGGGCAGTTGCAACTACAACAAATGATAAAATTCCTCTATCCTTCATGCTTTGATGGATGTCCATACCCTGTTCCAAAGCTCCCATTTTGGCACAAGCAAGGAGTATGCTGGCAAAGGTTGTTGAATTTGGATTTACACCTACTAATTGAATTTGCTTGAGTGTTTCTAAATCCTTTTCAACAAATCCATTTTGTGTATATCCCACAACCATTGCATTCCATGAGATGACATCTCTTTGAGGCATTCTGCCAAACAATTCACATGCCTTGTCAATGCTTCCACATTTTTCATACATGTCTACCAAGGCAATTGCAACTACAACAAATGACAAAATTCCTCTATCCTTCATGCTTTTATGGATGCCCATACCCTGTTCCAAAGCTCCCATTTTGGTATAGGTAGGGAGTATACTGGCAAAGGTTGTCGAATTTGGATTTACACCTGCTAATTACATTTGGTTGAAATTTTCTAAATCCTTTTCTAAAGTTTCTAAGGTTTATGTAAGGGCCACAGTGGAAGTGGTTAACTGAAAGCACTCATGCTAGCCCTAGAATAATAAGGATACTTCAGGCCTGATGCAAGAGATTAGTGTTAATGTTGCTAGAAAATTTCTCCTACATGCCCACTCTACCAGAAAAGTAATACTTGTGAAATGATAACACAACTCAGTTGTTAGAGGTGTGAAAACAAAGAGGCTTGCAATATATTTTGTTATGATGAATAGCATTTACATGACTTTTTAAAAACAAAAATCTTGTAAGGTGTAACCATTACGGTGAAACTATGATAATATGAATTATGTAGCATCTTTTAAATAATTGTGGTTTTACTGCGGAGGCTATTAATGTTGTCAACTGCCTTGTTAAGTAGGTTTTCATATTTGGATCTTTTAGTGAGGATGAAACCTATTTCTTCCAAAAGGACATTGTAGAGGACGAGACTAAATCATTCAAGAAGAATACTTTGCAATTTGGTTCTTTTGACAGTCAGGTTGAATGTTTGTAGAAGAATCCTGAAATATCATCGAAGAAGGCATGTAATGGGGAAGTGACAGTGAGTGACAATCTAAGATCGAATGTCAAGTTTGATACTTCTAATGATCAAGAAAGTTTTATTTCCAATAGGGAGAGGACTGATGGGCAGTCCACAAAGAAGCAAACTGTTAGTGGAAGTTGTGATGCAAAAGGTACCTTGGATTGTAGAATGAGATAATTTACTTTTAGTAAAAGCAACATCCTAATTACCAGAAAGAAATATAATTCATTTTATTTTTTCTATCTTGTATGCAATTGCTACAACAAATGGTGGTAATATATATTTGATGAAGTTAGAATCTAGTGGTGAATGCATAATAGTTGCAAATGGAGTGGACAAAATAATTGATAGAACTAAAAGTTTGCAAGAATTCCTAGTTGAATCAAGCTCTAACCTTATGGGAAATGACACCATTCGACGGCTTGACTCTTTAAGCTTAGAGAGAAATGATTCTGTTGAGGAATCTATAGAGGATCCAATCTCATTGAGTGAAAGTATTCCTATGTCATGGGCAGCAAGATTTGGAGGAAAGGAAGGAAATGGACAAGTTGCATATTCTCATGGAGGTGATAAAAGTAGGCAAAAATCTAGGGTAGTGTCAGCAATACTGAAACCTTCTCAAGGAAAAACAAGCAACAACTTATTGGAAAATGTTAGTGGCATTTCCTCAAGTGGAATAGGAGTTACTATGAAGAGGTGGTAGCCAAGAGGTCTTAAAAATGCAGGAAATTTGTGCTTTCTTAATGCAACAATGCAAGCACTTCTTACATGTGCACCTTTTTTCCAACTTTTACAAATCCTCATATCTCGTCATATTCCAAAGGTTAGTGCTGGTTTGTAACAAGATTTTAACTGGGTAATGTTTAGTAAAGATGAGGGCTTTATGTTGCTCATAATAAAATTCATTTAGCATTATGATAGTATCTCCTATAATATTGTTATTGAGGAGAAACTGTATCCTTACTATTTTTGAAGTACTTACAAGTTTTTTGACAAACATGATTGGTTTCACCCTAAAAGTTTTAGTTTCTCAAATAGGTTGGTTATCCAACACTTCAGGTGTTTGTTCAATTTTTGGATGAGATTCAGGAAGATAAACTTGCTGATGCAGTCCTTAAATAGAATCAATAGGAAATTAGATGGCTTGAAGCTGGGAAGTCTTTTTATCCAACAATGTTTGACCTTGTGATTAAGATTTTTAGTCCCGACCAACCGCCTAGTTCTTTGGGAAGACCCAAGTGTATATTTTCACCCACTATCAGATATGAAAGGAAGCTAGGTGTGCGGAAATCAGTTCCTACACTAATCTAATGAGGAGAGAAGAGTGCAAATTATTTTCAACCTTTACAATTATAGAGTTATTAATCCAGTAACAGAGATATTGTAGAAATACACAACACAAGAATGTAAGACAGAAGAAGAGAGAGACAAGATATAACGTGGGGAAAACCCTTATGGGTGAAAAACCCCACACTCCAAAACATAGCTCAATGTATTATCTAAACAATCAGGTTTACGATATAGTTACAGAGCCAATGCTCTTGTAGGAGTCTTTGACACTCATATCTGGAGATAATCCGGCAGCATAATAGTACTTGTCAATCACATACTACATCTCCTCTCAAAGCACCTGTTTATATAGAAGTTACAAGGCAAAAATGAGCCTATCTTGAGATGGGTGTCCAACATGGCCTCATGGCCCAAAATCCATGCCTAGAGACACTTGTCCAACACTGTAGGGTGTTCATGACACTTGTCATATCACCCCATCCCAAAGAAGTCACCTATTCCCAAGTTGGGCTATGACAGATACTCTTACGACTCTTACGACTGTCATAGAATCCGTCATAACTGTCATATCTTACAGCTATAAGAGAATCTATCATACACAAGATAAAAATAGCATATTCTCTTACAACATGTCATAACCCTCATTGGGGCTCCCAAAGATGCCTTATGACACATGTCTTCACCTATCATAGAACATAACATTTTTGACTCTTACGCGTCATAGATTCTATCATAGGAATCTGTCATATTTGTTTTGGTCAAGATTCACTTACACACTAGTCAAGATGCCGACACATGGCAAAAAACCTCTACCACACAAAGAGGACACCTATCTCCACATGGAGTGAGTTGACCATCCTAGTCATCTTACAAGTGGAGTGACAACTCACCGTGCCACTTCACACTAAATGACAAAATAGGATGTGAACCAAAATTACAACATAGGCTAAATAAATAAATACATTTCAAATAATAAATACAAGGAATTACCAAGGTTGAGACACCTTAATTCCCAACATACTCCCACTTGTCAAACACCTTGTAAGAGCCAATGGAAATAACAGGATTTAACTACTATAGGCCGAGAGGCCCATAGACTCTGAACACCATCTGAACTTCTCTGTGCCCACTGGTTTTGTCAATTCATCCGTAACATTCTTCAAAGAGTCTACCTTCTCCAAATTAAGGTGTCTCAACCTTGGTAATTCCTTGTATTTATTATTTAAAATGTATTTATTTATTTAGCCTATGTTGTAATTTTGTTGCACATCCTATTTTGTCATTTAGTGTGAAGTGGCACAGTGAGTTGTCACTACACTTGTAAGATGACTAGGATAGTAAACTCACTCCATGTGGAGATAGGTGTCTCCTTTGTGTGGTAGAGGTTTTCTACCATGTGTTGACATCTTGACAAGTGTGTAAGTGAATCTTGACCAAAATGGTGAATCTATGAGTAAATAAATCATAATTTGTCCTGCATCAACACCCTCATATCTAAAAGGAAGATAGGTGTGCAGAAATTGCTTCCTACACTAATCTAATGAGGAGAGAAGAGTGCAAATTATTTTCAACCTTTATAATCTATCTCTCTCTTCTTCTGTCTTACATTCTTGTGTTGTGTATTGTTGCAATATCTCTGTTATTGGATTAATAACTCTGTAATTGTAAAGGTTGAAAAGAATTTGCACTCTTCTCTCCTCATTAGATTAGTGTAGGAAGCAATTTTCGCACACCTAGCTTCCTTTCAGATATTGGTGTTGATGCAGGATAGATTATGATTTGTTGTGACAATCACAGTGTGATTTGCCTAGCAAAGAATCTAACTTTCCATGCCATAGATTCTGTCATAAATTTCAAATGACTGAAAGGAAGCTAGGTGTGCGTAAATCGCTTCCTACACTAATCTAATGAGGAGAGAAGAGTGCAAATTCTTTTAACCTTTACAATTATAGAGTTATTAATCCAATAATAGAGATATTGCACCAATACACAACACAAGAATGTAAGACAAAAGAAGAGAGAGACAAGATATAACGTGGGGAAAACCCTTATGGGTGAAAAACCCCACACTCCAAAACACAGCTAAAATGTATTATCTAAACAATCAGGTTTACAATACAGTTACAAAGCCAATTCTCTTGCAAGAGTCTTTGACAATCATATCTAGAGATAATCCGGTAGCATAACAGTACCTGTCAATCACATACTACATCTCCTCTCAAAGCACCTGTTTATATAGAAGTTACAAGGCAAAAATGAGCCTATCTTGAGATGGGCATCCAACATGGCCTCATGGCCCAAAATCCACACCTAGGGACACTTGTCCAACACTGTAGGGTGTTCATGACACTTGTCATATTACCCTATCCCAAATAAGTCACCTATTCCCAAGTTGGGCTATGACAGATACTCTTACGACTATCATAGAATCTGTCATAACTGTCATATCTTACAACTATAAGAGAATCTATCATACACAAGCTAAAAATAGTATATTCTCTTACAACATGTCATAACCCTCCTTAGGGCTCCCAAAGATGCCTTCTTCCAAGATGCCTTGTGACATGTCTTCACCTATCATAGAACATTCCATTTTTTACTCTTACGTGTCATAGATTCTGTCATAGGAATCTGTCATAACCGTTTCGGTCAAGATTCACTTAAACACTAGTCAAAATGCCGACACATGGCTGAAAACCTCTACCACACAAAGGGGACACCTATATCCACATGGAGTGAGTTGACCATCCTAGTCATCTTACAAGTGGAGTGACAACTCACCGTGCCACTTCACACTAAAAGACAAAATAGGATGTGCAATAAAATTACATCATAGGCTAAATAAATAAATACAAATAATAAATACAAGGAATTACCAAGGTTTAGACACCTTAATTCTCAACATTCTCCCACTTGTCGAAAACCTTGTAAGAGCCATTGGAAATAATAGGATTTAACTGCTATAGGCCAAGAGGCCCATAGACTCTGAACATTATCTGAACTTCTCTGTGCCCACTGGCTTCATCAATGCATCCACAACATTCTTCAAAGTGTCTATCTTCTCCAAATTCACCTTCCCATCCTCTACCATGTGTCGCACAAAGTGAAACTATACATCAATATGCTTTCTTCTAGCATGGAAAGTTGGATTCTTTACTAGGCAAATCGCACTCTGACTGTCACAACAAATCGTAATATGCCCTGCATCAACACCAATATCTGAACACAATTTCTTAAGCCAAATGGCTTCCCTACAAACATGAGTTGCTGCCATATACTCAGCTTCTGTCATGGACAAAGCAACCATAGGTTGTCGCTTACTCATCTAACTAATTGCACCACTGAACATAGTGAACACATAGGCACTGGCGGATCTCCTGCTGTCAATGTCACCTGCCCAATCAGAATCCATGAATCCACGAATACAAACTAAATGTGGAGGTCATTTACGATTACCATGATAGAATATGGAATACTCAGAAGTACCACTTAAATATTTGAACACTCTCTTTACTGCATCCCAATGTACCCATCCAGGATTAGCCATAAATCGACTAAGGACTCCCACTGCTTGGACAATGTCTGGTCTTGTGCAAACCATAGCATACATCAAACTTCCAACAACACTAGCATAAGGTACTCTGCTCATGGCCTCTGCCTCACTAGGAGATTTTGGACAATCATTAACAGTCAACTTTGTCCCCAAAGAAACAGGAACACACAATGGTCTACAATCTTCCATGCTGAACCTATCCAACACAGTCTTCACATACTTACTCTAGCTTAACCAAAGTTTTCTGTTAGCTCTGTTTCTTCTAATTTCCATTCCCAGAATGTACTTGGCTGCCCCTAGATTTTTCATCTCAAACTGTGCTGACAATTGAGACTTCAAATCACAAATCATATTCTTACCATTCCCAATTAACATCATATCATCAACATACAATGCAATAATGAGAATGCGATCATTGTCAAATTTATAATACACACAATGATTTGATTTCGATCTCAGAAATCCAACTGACAACACAAAGGCATCAAAATTCAAGTACCACATCCTAGGAGACTGCTTCAAACCATACAAAGGCTTTTTCAACTTGTAAACCAAATTTTCTTTACCTTTGTCTATGTAATGCTCTAGATGTGACATGTAAATCTCTTCCTCTAAATCACCATGAAGGAATGTTGTCTTCACATCCATCTGCTCCACCTCTAAGTCATAAGTTGCTGCAATAGATAATAGGAACCGAATAGATGTCAGCTTTGCAATAGGAGAGAAAATTTCACCATAATCAATTCCCTCCACTTGTGAATACTTCTTCGCAACTAGTCTAGCCTTGTACTTTTCAACACTACCATCTGCACTAAATTTCTTCTTGAACACCCATTTGCATCCAACAGGTTTCCGTCCTTCAGGCAAAGGCACCAAGTCCCATGTTTTATTCTTTTCCAAAGAAGCCATCTCATCTTCGATGGCCTCCTTCTAGGAACTTGCATCTTTCATGCCCATAGCATATGTCACGGTTCTAGGCTCATCAGTGTTAGTAAGCAAGGCAAAGGCACAAGTAGAATCAAGCAATGAATAACCAAACCTATCAGGTTGCTTTCTTGTTCATGTAGACCTCCTAAATGGTTGAGGTTGAGGTTTTGCTTCTTCTTCTAAACTTTCAGAGTTGCTAGAGCTCTCCTTATCATTAGGTCTCACAGGGTCTTTCGGTTAAGTCTTCTTAGGGGTAGAAGGAAACTGAACCACATCCTCTTTTTTTTTGTTTCTTCTAGATGTAGAACGACGAGAGAAGGTGTTAGCTCTCTGAAAATAACACTTCTGCTATACAACACTTTTTTAGCCACAAGATTCCAAAGCTTGTATCCTTTCACACCAACACCATAGCCAATGAAAATATACTTAACATCCTTGTTCTCCAATTTAGACCGTTTCTCCCTAGGCACATGTGTATATGCCTCACAACCAAAAACACAAAGATGTCTAACTGAAGGCTTCTTACTAGACCACACCTCCATAGGTGTCTTACCAACAAGAGCTGATGTAGGAGACCTGTTTACCAGGTAGTAAGCAGTGTCTAGAGCTTCAGCACAAAACTTTTGTTCGAGGCTTGCTCCACTAAATATACTCCTAGTGTTCTCCATCAATGTCCTATTCATCCTCTCTGTAGCTCCATTTTGTTGTGGGGTGTATGGAGTTGTCTTATGTCTTTCAATCCCTTGCTCTTTACAGAACTTATCTAACTCTGCCAAACAAAACTCACCACCGTTATCAGTTCTCAAACACTTAATATTTTTACTAGTCTAATTCTCAACAAAAGATTTAAACTCTTTGAACTGACTAAAGACTTCAGTCTTGCTTCTAAGAAAATAAATCCATGTCCTTCTACTATAATCATCTATGAAAGATACAAAATATACATATTTGGAAATCGAAGGAACACTAACAAGACCAAACACATCAGAATGAATAAGATCCAATACACCAAAAGACTTGTGAGAACTAGAGTAAAACTAAACACGGTTTTGCTTTCCATATATACAATGTTCGTAAAAGTTGAACTCGAGATTACAATCATTTAACCCCTCAATGAAGTTTTTATTTTTCAGGGTTCTAAGACCCTTCGCACCATTGTGGCTAAATCTCATATGCCATAACATTGTATTTTCAGTAGGAAGCTTAACTTCCAAAGCATGAGCACCCTTGGGTAGCCACGATGCACTGCCATCATAATTTGTTACAACAAATTTCTTCACTGCTAGTTCAGATGGTGGAGATGAAGTGACTGTAGCTCTTTTCTTCAAGTCAAAATAGCTATTGCACTGTGAAGTGCATGCCTCTAGCTGAAACAAAGTACCTCTCTAAGTACCCTTTGCAAGCACCATAGATCCTCTAGTCATCTTGCATCCATCCTTCGAAAAGACAACCTACACACCTACATCATTCAACATACATATAGAAAGCAGGTTCCATGCCAAGCCTGGGATGTGCATAACCCCTGTGATCCCCTTCACTCATCCATCATGGAATTGGATTGAGACTCTTCCTTGACCAACAATCTTCATATGAGAATCATCACCTAGGTACACTCTTCCACCATCGAACTCTTCATACTTCATGAACCAACTTCGATGTGAGGTCATGTGGAATGATGCACCAGAATCTATCAACCACACATCATTAGATGCATGGGTGGCCAGGGCTGCGATGAAGGCATCACCAGCATCTTGTAACTTGTCAGAATCTGAATCTGGGGCATTCTTCTTCTTCTTTTTCTTTTCCTCTTTGCATTCCTTTTGGAAATGCCCAATTCTGCCACAGTTCCAATAGAGAGCCTTGGACTTTTGAGGAGATTTGGATCTCCCACAAGATTTGGATCTACCCTTCTCAGCTTTCTTTTCCTTCTTTTTCCCTTTCTCCTTGGGTCTTCCACGAACTGCAAGAGCCTCTTTGCCTGCCTCAAAAGACTTTCTCCGCATCTGTTTAGATAACAGCGAAGATACCACTTCATCCATTTTGAATGTGGATGTGGTGCTCCCAATAGCCATAACAAGATGATCCCATGAGTTTGGCAAAGAAAAAAGCAAGGTCATACAACGATCCTCCTCCTCCATCTTCACACCAACGGATGTCAATTGTGCAACTAACATGTTGAAAGCATTCAACTGATCTACAACAGATCCTCCATCCTCCATCCTCCATCCTTAGAGAATACAACTTCTTTTTTAGAAAAGGCTTGTTCACCAGGGATTTGGCTTGATAAACATCACCCAACTTCTTCTAAAGGTCTTTCATGGTCTTCTCCTCATGGACATTTAATAGGACAAAATTAGCTAGACTGAGTCTTATGAGACCCTTAGCCTTCTGATCTTTGAGATCCCAATCAGCTTGTGCCATTGCGATTGGTTTTACACAGGATACGGTTTTCCATAGGTCTCGATCAACAAGCATGTCTTCCATCTTAAGTTTCCATAACTCAAAATTTGTGCCATTGAATTTCTCCACCTCTAATCTTCCAGATGCGCCTACCATCTCTTTTCCTACAACCAAATAATAGAATACTTTGCATAGACTCCCACTCAATCTAAGATCAGCTCAAAAATCCCCTACCCAACAACTAGGACCAAAGGTGATCAAGCTCTAATACCAACTGAAAGGAAGCTAGGTGTGTGGAAATCACTTCCTACACTAATCTAATGAGGAGAGAAGAGTGCAAATTCTTTTCAATCTTTACAATTACAGAGTTATTAATCCAATAACAGAGATATTGCAACAATACACAACATAAGAATGTAAGATAGAAGAAGAGAGAGATAAGATATAACATGGGGAAAACCCTTACGGGTGAAAAACCCCACACTCCAAAACACAACTCAAATGTATTATCTAAACAATGAGGTGTACAATACAGTTACATAGCCGATGCTCTTACAGGAGTCTTCGACACTCATATCTAGAGATAATCCGGCAGCATAACAATACCTGTCAATCACATACTACATCTCTCAAAGCACCTATTTATATAGAAGTTACAAGGACAAAATGAGCCTATCTTGAGATGGGCATCCAACATGGCCTCATGGCCCAAAATCCACACCTAGAGACACTTGTCCAACACTACAGGGTGTTCATGACACTTGTCATAACACCCCATCCCAAAGAAGTCACCTATTCCCAAGTTGGGCTATGACAGATACTCTTACGACTATCATAGAATCTATCATAACTGTCATATCTTACAGCTATAAGAGAATCTGTCATACACAGGCTAAAAATAACATACTCTCTTACAACATGTCATAAACCTCCTTGGGGCTCCCAAAGATGCCTTCTTCCAAGATGCCTTGTAACACATGTCTTCACCTGTCATAGAACATTCCATTTTTGACTCTTACTCATCATAGATTCTTTCATAGGAATCTATCATAACCGTTTCGGTCAAGATTCACTTACACACTAGTCAAGATACTGACACATGGCAGAAAACCTCTACCACACAAAGGGGACACCTATCTCCACATGGAGTGAGTTAACCATCCTAGTCATCTTACAAGTAGAGTGACAACTCACTGTGCCACTTCACACTAAATGACAAAATAGGATGTGCAACAAAATTACAACATAGGCTAAAAAAAAATACATTTTGAATAATAAATACAAGGAATTACCAAGGTTGATACACCTTAATTCCCAAGATTCTCCCACTTGTTGAACACCTTGTAAGAGCCAATAGAAATAATAGGATTTAACTGCTATAGGCTGAGAGGCCCATAGACTCCGAACACCATCTGAACTTCTTTGTGCCCACTGGTTTCATCAATGCATCTGCAACATTCTTCAAACTATCTACCTTCTCCAAATTCACCTTCCCATCCTCTACCATGTCTCGTACAAAGTGAAACTGTACATCAATATGCTTTGTTCTAGCATGGAAAGTTAGATTCTTTGCTAGGCAAATTTCATTTTGACTATCACAACAAATTGTAATTTGTCCTGCATCAACACCAATATCTGAACACAATTTCTTAAGCCAAATGGCTTCCCTACAAGCATGAGTTGCTGCCATATACTCAGCTTCTAGCATGGACAAAGAAACCACAGGTTGTCTCTTACTCATCCAACTAATTGCACCACCGAATATAGTGAACATATAGGCACTGGTGGATCTCCTGCTGTCAATGTCACCTGCCCAATCAGAATCCACGAATCCATGAATACAAACTGAATGCGAAGGTCCTATAGGATTACCATGATAGCATATGGAATACTCATAAGTACCCCTCAAATATTTGAACACTATCTTTACTGCATCCCAATGTACCCATCCAGGATTAGCCATAAATCGACTAAGGACTCCCACTGCTTGGGCAATGTTTGGTCTTGTGCAAACCATAACATACATCAAATTGCCAATAGCACTAGCATAAGGTACTCTGCTCATGTCCTCCACCTCACTAGGAGATTTTGGACAATCATTAACAGACAACATTGTCCCCAAAGAAACAGTAACACACAATGGTCTACAATCTACCATGCTGAACCTATCCAACACGGTCTTCACATACTTACTCTAGCTTAACCAAAGTTTTATGTTGGCTCTATCTCTTCTCAATTCCATTCCTAGAATGTACCTGGCTACCCCTAGATTTTTCATCTCAAACTATGCTGACAACTGAGATGTCAAATCAGAAATCATATTCTTACCATTCCCAATTAACAACATATCATCAACATACAATGCAATAATGAGAATGCGATCATTGTCAAATTTATAATACACACAATGATCTAATTTCAATCTCAGAAATCCAACCGACAACACAAAGGCATCAAACTTCAAGTACCACATCCTAGGAGATTGCTTCAAACCATACAAAGACTTTTTCAACTTGCAAACCAAATTTTCTTTACCTTTCTCTATGTAATGTTCTGGCTGTGACATGTAAATCTCTTCCTCCAAATCACCATGAAGGAATCTTGTCTTCACATCCATCTGCTCCACCTCTAAGTCATAAGTTGTTGCAAGAGATAACATGAACTGAATAGATGTTAGCTTTACAATGGGAGAGAAAAATTTTTCCATAATCAATTCCATCCACTTGTGAATACCCCTTCATAACCAGCCTGGCCTTGTACTTTTCAACACTGCCATCTGCACCAAATTTCTTCTTGAACACCCATTTGCATCCAACAGGTTTCCCTCCTTCAAGCAAAGGCACCAAGTCCCATGTTTTATTCTTTTCCAAAGAAGCCATCTCATCTTCCATGGCCTCCTTCCAGGAACCTGCATCTTTCATACCCATAGTCTCTGTCATGGTTCTAGGCTCATCAGTGTTAGTAAGCAAGGCAAAAGCACAACTAGAATCAAGCAATGAATAACCAAACCTATCAGGTTGCTTTCTTGTTCATGTAGACCTCTTCAATGGCTGAAGTTGAGGTTCTGCTTCTTCTTTTGAACTTTCAAAGCTGCTAGAGCTCTCCTCATCATTAGGTCTCACAGGTTTTTTCAATTTAGTCTTCTTAGGGGTAGAAGGAAACTGAACCAAATCCTCTTTCTTTTCTATTTCTTCTGGCTATAGAACAACAGGAGAAGGTGTTATCTCTCTGAAAATAACACTTCTACTATACAACACTTTTTTAGCCATAGGATCCCAAAGCTTGTATCCTTTCACACCGACACCATAGCCAATGAAAATACATTTAATAGCCTTGTTCTCCAATTTAGACCATTTCTCCCTAGGCACATGTGCATATGCCTCACAACCAAAAACACGAAGATATCTAACTAAAGGCTTCTTACCAGACCATACCTCCATAGGTGTCTTACCAACAAGAGCTAATGTAGGAGACCTGTTTACCAGGTAGCAAGCAGTGGCTACAGCTTCAGCCCAACACTTTTGTTTGAGGCTTGCTCCACTAAGCATACTCCTAGCCTTCTCCATCAGTGTCTTGTTCATCCTCTCTACAACTCTATTTTGTTGCAGGGTGTATGGAGTTGTCTTATGTCTTTCAATCCCTTGCTCTTTACAGAACTTATCAAACCCTTCCAAACACAACTCACCACCGTTATCAGTTATCAAACACTTAATCTTTTTACTAGTCAGATTCTCAACAAAGCTTTAAACTCTTTGAACCGACTAAAGACTTTAGTCTTGCTTTTGAGAAAATAAATCCATGTCCTTCTACTGTAATCATCTATGAAAGATACAAAATATACAGATTTGGAAATTGAAACAACACTAATAGGACCAAACACATCAGAATGAATAAGATCCAATACACCAGAAGACTTGTGAGAACTAGAGTAAAACTGGATATGATTTTGCTTTCCATATATACAATGTTTTTGCAAAAACTGAACTCAAGATTACAATCATTTAACCCCTCAATGAGGTTTTTATTTTTTAGCGTTCTAAGACCCTTCTCAGCAATGTGGCCAAATCTCATATGCCATAACATTGTCTTTTCAGTAGGAAGCTTAACTTCTAAAGCATGAGCACCCTTGGGTACCCACGATGCATTGCCATTAGAATTTGTTACAATAGATTTCTTCACTACTAGTTTAGATGGTGGAGATGAAGTGACTACATCTCTTTTCTTCAAGTTAGAAGAATTATTGTACTGTGAAGTGCATGCCTCCAGTTGAAACATAGTACCTCTCCGAGTACCCTTCGCAAGCACCATAGATCCTCTAGTCATCTTGTATCCATCCTTCGAAAAGACAACCTGCACACCTGCATCATTTAACATACTTATAGAAAGCAAGCTCTATGTCAAGCCTGGGATGTGCATAACCCCAGTAATCCCCTTCACTTATCCATTAGGGAATCTGATTAAGACTCTTCCATGACCAACAATCTTCAGATGAGAATCATCACCCAGGTACACTATTCCACCATCGAACTCTTAATACTTCGTGAACTAGCTTCGATGCGAGGTCATGTGGAATGATGCACCAGAATCTATCAACCACACATCATTAGATGCATGGGTGACCAAGGCTGCAATCAAGGCATCACCATCATCTTGTGACTTGTCAGAATCTGAATCTAGGGCATTCTTCTTTTTCTTTTTCTTTTCCTCTTTGCATTCCTTTCGAATATGCCCATTTTCACCATAGTTCCAACAGAGAGCCTTGGACTTTCAAAGAGATTTGGATCTCCCATTGGATTTGGATCTACCCTTCTTAGCTTTCTTGTCCTTCTTTTTCCCTTTCTCCTTAGGTCTTCCACAAACCACAAGAGCCTCTTTGGCTACCTTAGAAGGCTTTCTCTGCATCTCTTGAGATAATAGCAAAGTTACCACTTCATCCATTTTGAATGTGGATGTGGTGCTCCCAATAGCCATAACAAGATGATCCCATGAGTTTGGCAAAGAACAAAGCAAGGTCATACAATGATCCTCCTCCTCTAGCTTCACACCAATGGATGTCAATTGTGCAACTAACATGTTGAAATCATTTAGGTGATCTGCAACAAATCCTCCATCCTCCATCCTCAGAGAATACAACTTCTTTTTTAGAAAAAGCTTGTTCACCAGGGATTTGGCCTGATAAACATCACCCAGCTTCTTCCAAAGGTCTTTCGTAGTCTTCTCCTCATGGACATTTAACAAGATAGAATCAGCTAGACTGAGTCTTATGAGACCCTTAGCCTTTCGATCTTTGAGATCCCAATCAGCTTGTTTCACTACGGTTGGTTTTACACTGGATACGGTTTCCCATAGGTCTTGATCAACAAGCATGTCTTCCATCTTAAGTTTTCATAACTCAAAATTTGTGCCATTGAATTTCTCCACCTCTAATCTTTCGGATGTGCTTGCCATCTCTTTTCCTGCAACACGATTATAGAATACTCCACATAGACTCCCACTCAATTTAAGATCAGCTTAAAAAACCCCTACCGAACAACTAGGACCAAAGGTGGTCAAGCTCTGATACCAACTGAAAGGAAGCTAGATGTGCGGAAATCGCTTCCTACACTAATCTAATGAGGAGAGAAGAGTGCAAATTCTTTTCAACCTTTACAATCACATAGTTATTAATCCAATTACAGAGATATTATAGTAATACACAACACAAGAATGTAAGACAAAAGAAGAGAGAGACAAGATATAACGTGGGGAAAACCCTTACGGGTGAAAAACTCCACACTCTAAAACACAACTGAAATGTATTATCTAAACAATGAGGTTTACAATACAGTTACAGAGCCAATGCTCTTGTAGGAGTCTTTGACACTCATATCTAGAGATAATCTAGTAGCATAACAGTACCTATCAATCACATACTACATCTCCTCTTAAAGCACCTATTTATATAGAAGTTACAAGGAAAAAATGAGCCTATCTTGAGATGGGCATCCAACATGGCCTCATGGCCCAAAATCCATGCCTAGGGACACTTGTCCAACACTACAGGGTGTTCATGACACTTGTCATATCACCCTATCCCAAAGAAGTCACCTATTCCCAATTTGGGCTATGACAGATACTCTTATGACTCTTATGACATTGATAGAATCCATCATAACTGTCATATCTTACAATTGTAACAGAATCTATCATACACAGGCTAAAAATAGCATATTCTTTTACCACATGTCATAACCCCCCTTGGGGCTCCCAAAGATACTTTCTTCCAAGATGCCTTGTGACACGTGTCTTTATCTTTCATAGAACATTCCATTTTCAAGTCTTACGCATCATAGATTCTGTCATAGGAATCTGTCATAACCATTTCGGTCAAGATTCACTTACACACTAGTCAAGATGCCGGCACATGGCAGAAAACCTCTACCACATAAAGGGGACGCCTATGTCCACATGGAGTGAGTTGACCATCCTAGTCATCTTACAAGTGGAGTGACAACTCACCGTGCCACTTCACACTAAATGACAAAATATGATGTGCAACAAAATTACAACATAGGCTAAATAAATAAATACAAGGAATTACCAAGGTTGAGACACCTTAATTCCCAACAAGATAAGGAATATGTTTTTGTCAATTATTAAACTAAAGAAACTAATGAGTACATAACTTAATGTTTTTTCTTCAATGCCCTTGGAATAAGCAATTGTTTATTGTTTAGTTCTTCACTCATTTATTTACTTTGTACTTTCAAGAATGCATTCATGATTTGAATATTTTTTCATGGCTGCTAACTCTTCCATAATAGGTTTAAAAGTGTTCTTAGGAACCTGCCATGGAAGGTAAAGGCACATAGATCTAACAGATAGATAAATTGTTAAATAAATAATTTCTCATACATTTCTATGTATCTTTTTTCTTGCATAGTTTTGGTTTGTTATGGAGAAGCCCTAGAAAAATTTAGCAGGTCTATCTGGAAAGATTACAACAACTATGTCTATTTTGGACATTCTTCTGCTATTTTTTTGTCTGTTTGTTAATGTATGCATTTCTTGATGGCACATGCTTCTCATGCACTGGCTAGAAGTATTGCAATGAACTCAGTCTTGTTAGGGGGCAAGTGTTGCTTGCAACTATCAATGAAGCTACAATTGTTCCTTTTGTTAGTGGATAGGTGGTTTTTTATATCCTTATATATGTATTTGACTGAAGCTTTTGTGCTTTCAATTTAAATCTCTTCATGTATTAACAAATGTGCTTGTTGCATTTCTCCAACTCAAAAACCTTGAGCTTGCTGTGAATCTTGTTAAAAGAGGAAACCTTCCTAGGGCAGAAAATCTAGTAAGTGTCAGCAACTGTGATTTTGCATATTTTAGTCCCTGCCTAAAATGTATGCTTTGGCATACATGAGGATCAAGTCCCAAAATATTTATGTACTATTGCAGTTTAAGCAACTTCATAATATCAAATTATAAATATTATTGAGAACTCTAGGATGATCATACACTTGGAACTTATTCTAGTAATACTTGACATATGTTTGAAGTTGAGTACTTAGACTGAAACCTCAAATAGGAAATTGAGGGGAATTTTCAATGAACAGTTGGCACTTTTATTTTTCGTGTTTTGGGTCATTTTTTTCATTTTTTTGATTAGCTAAATGGAATTAATGTATAATTGAACCTACTGGACTCCTCACTAGCATGCATTCAATTGGCAAGGGAAAGAATATTTTTGACAAATTGAATTTATACTCTTTTTGTTAGTATTAGGCAAAAAGAATTATATTTTTATGATTGCAACTAGCAATATAAACTGGTATCATTATGTTCTTGCAACTTGAAGAAATAGATGTTGTAATTGAATATTAGTGTTTGCTATGTAGGTTGTCCAGCGATTCCAAGAGTTGTTTTCTCAGATGAAGTATAAAGAAGCAGAGAACTTGCTGTTGAATCTCCTCAAGGCATTATTTGTATGCCAGACATTGTAGCAAAGTTCTAGGTAGTTTTGAATTTCATCAAAGTTATATCTCCTGGTAGTAGATCCAGTAAATCACACTTTACAAATATTTTTAAGTTTGAAAAAGCAAGGAAAATGTCATACTCCTTAGAATTATTATTAAAGAAGCTGCCAATATTATTGCAGAGTGTTCCAGTACAACCAGGGCAAACACAACCTCTTCTCTAGTATTTTGGTACTCTATTGATGAAAGGAAAGTTGAATGCATTTGAGTCTCTTGAACTTTCATGATTAGTTGTAAATCAAAATAAAAAAACGTTATGGAGAATTGGATTGCCGAGGACAAGTTGGAGTGTAGTGAGGAATTGGGGGATCTTGTGAAGGTTAGATTTGATGCTTTTAGTATTCAACCAGAGAGTCAAACTTCTATGTTGCTAAAAAGACAAAGAACTTTCTTATGGAAGCAAGACTTCTAGATGCTCATCCATTGATAAATGTTTGTGATTAGTTTGGATTTGTAACTCAGTTTTCTCAGTCACAGCACTAAGAAACACACTTTGTAACACATTTTTCAAAGCAAAGAAACATATTTCTATCTTGTATCTTCTGTAATAACACCTTTTCTCAATAAAATTTTAGTATTTTGCCTTCTTAATAGCTATTTCATTATGTGCAAATGAATGATTGATTATGTTTTTTTGTGTTTTATGTTTAAACCTCAAAAGCATTATCTCATTTCCAGCACTTTTAGACAGAAATCAATGAACAAAATGAACAAATGACTAAAAATCAGTGAATAAATGACTAAAAATGGTTTAATCAGTGAATAAATATAACTAAACATATGACTAAATATACTACCAGTTGACAGAAATCAATGAATAAATATACTACCAATTGACACAAATTTGGTCGCGTTATAAATTTGGTCATGTGACAAAATAAATGACTGGCAATAAACTACTAATGGTCATGTGACCAAGCTCAATGAATAAATATGACTAAATATACTACCAAATTGATCAATCAAAACAACCAATAAATGACTAAAATTGGTTTAGTCATCAATTTGGTTGCATTATAAATGATTGGTAATAAACTACTAATGGTCACGTGACCATGTTTGGTCATTTATAAGCAGTTTTTAGTAGTTTTTTTAGTAATATATTGCTCTTTTTGTACTAGTGCAAGCATGGTGAGGAGTGCTAGAACCAAACTTTGTTCAAAGTTGTTGAATTTTGTCACCCAAGACTCGACATTCATTAGTGGAATGGCCAAGTGCTCAATGATATGTGTCGTTAGGGCTAAAAATCAAGGTCTGAAATCAAAACAACAATGAATCAAACCCTAACTAGCACAATAAAGCACGAGATAACATGGAAATCAAAACAAGAAACAAATGCAATCTGAATCCACGCTACGCTTGATTTATCTCCATTTCTCTTCTCAACCTCACATAGGAATGCAAGATTTCGAAGGGTTGATTGTCGAGGAATGTTGATTGCTCACCGTTGCAACAGCATAGGATGCTTCTAGACTGATTTTGGCAGCATGAGGCTACTTGAAAACTTGATGTCCAAATGGCTTGTGAGAGGATTGATTTATAGGAAAGAATGATTTGAATGGAGGGTTGAGATTGAAAGGCTAATGGAACGATGTGGACGGCTAGGATCGATTACATTTTCCCACTCCATGAGGAGTTGTAGTCATGTGACAATTGTGCAAAGGAGAATAAAGGGTACCTAATTCAAATATTTTATTTGAATTAGTTTGACATGTGAAGGTGTATTAAGTGGAAGTTGTAGCATGTGACATGTGTTTGAATGTGATGAGAGGTGAGGGAATAATTCAAATATTTTATTTAAATTATTTAGGACATGTGAATGAGGAATTAATTAAATAAATGGGGTTATTTAATTAATTGTCTAGGTGATTAGGATGGGATTAGGAGTGGGATTAGGACAAAATTTCATATGATATCTCTAATAATGTATCGACTAGGTAATGGTCAAGACATGGACAAATTTATGTGTCTACATTTTGCCCCTCTTTGAGATGATGTTCAAGATGATGAGATTTGTGTCGAGTAACATCATTTCAAAGAAGCTAAGGTATGGATAGAGGAAAAGGATGATGAAATGGGATGATGATGCCCCCTCGAGAGGATAGGCGGGTTGGACAAACACGGGTAGGATCTCAAAATGAAAAGGGATTACTCAAGGAAGAAATATGAGGGAAATGGATAGAAGAAGTGAATGATGTGTTATGCTGCAATGAAAGTGAGCAACCATGATGTTTGATATAACACTAGACGTTATGCACCAAGATATAAGGACCAAGGTGACGATGTGTCTAGTGCCCTAGCATAATACAACCTTGTCTAGATACAAGATATGAATATTAGCTGGGTATGATTCGGATGTGATACAAATGCAAGATGAAATGATAACACACAAACAAGCAAGCATGCACAAATGATACAAAAACAAACAAGGTATTGCCCTTGTCAAGCTATAAACTAATGATTGAGTGATTGATTATTGATTGTGTGATGATTGTGTCTGGTTTTAGGAAATGAAACATGTCTAAGACACCTGGTCTGGCTTCAATGATGCAACATCCTGTCTAAGACAATTGATTGATTGACACTAGTGTTGTTGGCCATGCGAGCAACACCAGGATTTGATTGATTGATTAGTTGATTTGGTTTACATCAAGGCTAACATCAAGACCCTTGATGCAATTGGATAATTTGAGTTGATTGATTGACTTGATTGGTATGGAATGCTATGACTTGCATTTGGATCATTGCTTGGAATGATTTGATTGATTAGAAGAAGTGATTTGAAGAATTGATTTGGATGGAATGATTTGATTGAATTGATTGAATGAGTTTGAATTGATTTGATGAATGAGTGGTTTGGAATGATTTGATTGGAAATGATTGAAGAATTGAATGATGATGTTGATTGGTTTGATTTGAAGAATGTGAGTGATTGGATTGACTTGATGAAGTAATTTGATGAATTGACTTGATTGGAAGAATTGAATGGATGAAGAATTGAAGAAGTGATTGATTAGGATGAATGGATGTTTTTATTTCTTGGAATTTTTTGTGGGATATTTGATTTTTTTGTATTTTTGGGAACATTTGATTTTTTTGTATATTTGCAATGTTTTGATTTTTTTGGATTTTGACATGTTTTGATTTTTTTTTTAATTTTGGGATGTTTTGATTTTTTTGTGTTTTGAAATGTTTTGATTTTTTTGGATTTTGAAATGTTGTAATTTTTTTTGGATTTTGAAATGTTGTGATTTTTTTGTATTTTGAGGAATATTTGATTTTTTTTTGTATTTTGAATGTTTTGGAAAATGGCATTGGATGACAACTTGAGGTAGCCTTTATGCTAGATACCAATGACAAGGGAAAAACCAAGTCAAGGTGCAAGGGAATGAATGGGACTGGGTGAATGGATAAAAGGGGTGGGCAATAGTGGATGGAAGGAACGTATGCGTAAGAGAGAAAGGATGTGATCTCCAAGGACTATGTCGCATGGGAACAACATGCCCCATTCTAGGTGTAAGGCTTGGGATTTGACATGACAAAGCCTATGATGAAGGATGATAGGATGGATCGTTTGGAAGGGATAAGGTATGCCAAGAGATATCTAAAGCATGTTTCAATATTTTGCCCCCATTTCTTTATCAAGATCAAAAGAGGAAGGGAGAATGAATGGACTCAATAGGCTAAGTATATGTAATGGGTAAGGATGGTATGGAAATGGTATGATAGGATATGATAGGTTGGAAAATGAGAGGAGGATGAGACAACATGCCCCCAAGTGTAGGTTGCATAGAAGATCAACCTACGCATGACACCTATTTGCTAGGTTTTCATCACGGTACTTATCCAAGGTGCCACCAAGGGTGGTTTTCACCGTTAGATGAAGGGATTTCTTTTTACTCTATTTTTTTATTTTTATTTTTACTTTTTTTGACCTTTTGAATTTTAGATAGGTGGATATGGATGAGAGGGACTAAAGTGTCTAGTTCCATGAAAAGTGATAGTCCCATTAGAGAGGAATGTCGCATGGACCCTGTCAAATGCTCATCGATGTTGGTAAGGGATTGTATGAAAGTGAAATGGATTAGGGAGATAACAATTGTGGTAAGAATGATAGTGGATTATGATGCGGATTATGTAGGACTTATGCAAGGATGGATGGAAGGTTTATGCAAAAGCATGGACCATAGGGAGGTGATAGGTGAAATATGTAGCATAATAGTTAAATGATGGTGTGATGGAGGTATGGAAAATAATCATGACCAACAGTTGTACACACCGTGATAAACATGGAAGCTTTTGATTCGATGGTGATGTAGGAAGCAATGACAATGTTTACTTAGTGGATGGGTGATGTAAGAATTTAGGGACCCACATAGACTTAGTATTTTTGTGATTTTTTTTCATGTGGGATGGAGGAATTCAAAACTTTTGAATGAAATGAGATTTTTGGATGGAAGAGGATGGTGGGGATTTTTGAGCGGTGGTTACATCTTTTGACTTTCTTTTTTGCTTAGGGACCCAAACCATTTTAGTTTTTGACTTTTGTTTTCGAAGGTATGGGTTTGGATAGCTTTTTGGATGTATTTAACTTTGATTCTTTGCATTTGTACCCTAAGGCATTAGGACCCTTAGGATTTTTGGCTTTATGAGTAGAGGCATCTAAATGTTTATTTTTTAATCCCTTGGAATGGGTGGAAGCTTCATGTTTAGATGATGTGTGCATTAATTGGTCATGATTAGCAATGTGAGGGAATTTATGGACAGGGATATTAGGCATTGGAAGAAGTGGTGGTAAAGTGGATGGAGGGATATTTGGAGTTGGAAGTAGTGGAGGCAAGGTAGATGGTGGAAGGTGTATGGTCACATGTTTTTGACATTTGTAGGATGATGGAGGTGGAATGACGACATATGTTTTTGGAATATGATAGGCTTTGCGATGGAAAGTAGTGGACTTAGGATGAATGGAGGAAGTACTAACATCTTTAGATTATTTACCTTGGGGTGTATATCTAAGGCCATATGAGCGAGGAGGGAATTTGACATGGATGGGCTCCAAAATTCCTTGTTCATGAAGGCCTAAGCCTTTACCTTGGTAGTTCATGTTTTGGAGCATACGATGGATAATGGGACTAGGTGTGGTTTGGGAACTAGACTTGAGTTCTTTATTGGATGGAGAAGGTGAAGTGGTGAACAAAGGTTGTTGTGTTCCTATGGAAGAACATTCATGTATGAAGGTGGATAGGCCGAGGGGTTATGATGGTGGATTTGAAATGGGATTGATGGTGGATGAGGAGGATTTATTAGGATCTTGATTATGTTCACTAAGATCCAAGTTATTGGTTTGATCTTATATGTATGCTTGGGAGCCACTTGTCTCATAATGGGGAGTGGATGTTTGTGGATCATGGATAGGACTAGATGGAGGATGGATGAATGGGGTGATAAGGCCTTGACCATGGAATGCATTTAGTTGACTAAGAGGATCATCATGGTCTTCTTGATCGTAAAAGGGATCTTGATCAAAGATGGGAGCTTGATCATGAATAGGATTAGGTGTGCTATGAATGGGATCATTAGAAGGGCTTTGATCTTGATAATAATTAAGGGCTAATGTTTCCTCATGCTTAGGATTATGCTCTTGACATAGCTTTTGACTTGGAATGGAAGTGAATGTGGAGGGCTCTTCAATAGGGTCGATATGTTGTGGACCAAATGATGGGGTTGAAGGGATGGACATGGTATTTGAGGACTCTTTGGTAGGCTTAAGCATATGTGTTGGATGACATGGAGATAGGTTGTTCCTTTCTAGTAACCCTTGGATCACATCCTTTATAGGTGGATGGGTGATGGAAGTTGAAGGCTTTGGATTAGATGGAATGGAAGATTCCCATGGTGGAGGAATAAAAGAGGTGGAAAGTGTTGGCTTATGATTAGGACTTTGGCTTTGATTAGGTGGAAGGTCAAAGGGATTGAATGGAGTGGTGAATTTGGATGACTCCACATGATGTGGAGTTGGAGGATTAGATGGTGGAAGAGATAATGAAGGTCTTACATGGACTAGGTTGGTGTCTCCCTTGTCAAAGGTGGAATTAGGACTTAAAGGAATTTGATTTTGTTGCCAAGGTGGACTTGGGCTCACATGTGCTTGTTGTGATATGAATGGATATGTTGATGTGGCGTTGAATTGACATGTGGATGGACTAGGTTTTGGACTTGTCTCATCCTCGTATCTAAAGAGATAGCCTCCTCGAAGTATGAGCTTGGGCTTAGGAGGAGGGGCTCCTTGGAGTACAAGCTTAGGTCTTGGTTTGGACATAGGATCGCCAAGGATTAGGACCATGTTGACAAGTGCTTGACTAGGATTAGGGTGATGATAAGGTGGAATGACTAGGAATGTGATAGAGTATGAGATTGATTGGATGATTAGATGGGTGATTAGGGACGATTAGGGTATGGTTAGGGTTGTGATTAGGATGAATTAGAAATGATTAGGATATGATAGGATATGTTTAGGATATGATTAGAGGTGATTAGGATGAATTCGATTGAACGATGTGATTAGAAAGGGTGATTAGGATGTGAAGGTTGAATGTTGAAGATATAAGTTGGATGTGATTATGATATGACAAGGATGGTGTCGGTTGGACAATGTGTTGGAAGGAATGCTTAGAATGTTTGGAATGAGGGATGACTAGGAGGATCTATTCCCTTTCTCTTATTTTTGCAACTGTGTCTTTACCAAATGAGACTTGTGAATTGTGGGATGCTATGGGGATGTCAATGCAAGGTGATGAGGCCTAGACTATGATAGAGGCTAATGGATATTAGTCTTAGAAAAGTCTAGCTCCAAGAGGGTACTCTCATCTACTAATGACCTTGTCAAAGTATAAATTGGATTTATCAAGACCTTGAGGTGTGGAAGGAATGATTCATTAAAGTGAACCCATGGGTTTCAGTATTCACTTGAAAGGATGGACTTAAACTAGCCTTGTGGTAATAAGCCCAAGTTGTGATTGATTTGAAAAAGATGTCAAGGTCTCTTGGTCCAGATTTGTACTTGTGATATAGTCAAGCTTCGACAGTTTCTCCCCTATGTTTCAACCTTAGGAAGACTATTTTGGGAACCTCTATAGATGTCAAAGGCTGAATAAAATTGACTATGTAGTGGGATGAAATTGAATATGTAGTGGGTGAATAGAACCAGCAGGTCTATAATGTTTTGACACAATTGCAATCGGATTTGATAGGGAGAGTAGATGCTCAAAGGTTTCCCTATAGTTGTGCTATATTGTGATTGGGAATGATTAGGATGAAATTGATTGTATTGGATGAATGATTCGGATATGATTAGGATGCAATTGGTTAGATTAGAATGAAGATGATGATGTGTAGTGACGAGATTAGATGACTTTGGATTGATTGGGATGAGGTTGATTGGATTATGAATGAAGATGATTATGTGTAGAGATAAGATTAGATGACTTAGATGGATTAGAAATAATGTGATTGCGTTATGAATAAAGATGTGTAATGATTAGGAATGATTAGGATTTGATTAGGAAGAATGTGACAAGTAATGATTAGGGTTTGAATTATGGTGACTTGGATATGATTAAGAGAATGATTAGGATGATCTTGATTGGATGAGGATAAGGATGTGATGATTAGGAATGATGATTAGGATATGATTAGAATGAGGTGTAATGATTAGGAATGATGAATAGGATATGATTATGATGAGGTGGAATGATGAAGATATGATAAGAATGTGATTAGGAATGATTAGGATAGAATTGATTGGATGATGTGTAATGATTAGAATGATGTTGATTTGATGATGTAGAATGACAAGGATATAATTAGGATTAGATTAGGATGATTCAGATGTGATTAGGATGATGATTAGAATGAATATGATGATGATGTGTAATGATTAGGAATGATTTAGATTTGATTAGGAAGAAGATGACAAGGAATGATTAGGGTTTGAATTATCATGACTTGAATATGATTAGGATATGAAGTGGCTAAGAAGGGTGATTAGGATGAAAGTGGTTGGATTTGAATGTGTTGGGAGGAATGTGTAGAGTGACTTGTCTTTATGTGTTTGGTGTTTATAGCTTGACTTGGCAATGTTCAATCAAATGATCACACATGTATACACATGAATCACTCATGCAAGACACATAAGCAAGTTGAATTTGATTTTTAAGAATATGATGATGATTAAACAAGAACATGTGGAAGACACATCAATAAGCCCTAGAATTAGTCAAGTGGGGTATGGCCAATTAGGTCTTATTCTAGGTTGCACAAGGTTGACTAGGGAAATGAATTGAAAGAAAAATCCTACCACACAGCTGGGAGAAAGGGGTAACCCACCCTTCACCTTCACTTCCCAAAGGTATAAAGTTCTTTGGGGCTTAGCCAAGAGTGAAAAGATTTCAACTCCCAAGAGGGTGTCTGATGCAGAGCCCAACAACACAAAGACCACTAAGGGGTCACAACCACCAACACAAGAGGAAAAGGATACAGAGGATGGTAGGGCAAACAAGTCTTCTAGGTCCTAGTGGACCAAACTACAACACTTGACATCAAACAGGACATGACTGTCCACTCTTTCTCCATGGTTTCAACCCTGTCAAACAACACCATTTTTTTTTGGTTCATATACATGGGAACCTTTCCAAACTCTATAGGGACCCTAGACCTTCTAGGTTTGACTATCCTAATCTCACAAAACTAACAAATTTCTTAGAAGGTACCTCCTTGTACCATTTCCCTCATAGGCTGACCTATCTCCTTGTAGCCCTGTTTTTAAGGTTTTTGGAGCATAACTTTCAAAAGGCATAACAAACCCACAAAAAAATACCTTTTTGAGTACCCATTATGGAGTTACACAATATAATGAACATGAAAGGTAGGTTTTTTTGTAACATACATCTCCAATTTAGACTATCCCTACTGTCTAAGAGGGCAATTAGCCCTGTTTTACAAAGGAAGTACACAAAATCTTTAGCCCACAACCAAAATTCCACTTTGGTGAGATTATACACATTCCAAATAAACCAATTTCAGAGGTTTAATGGGTCTAAGATCATTTCAACTTGTTTTATGATCAAAACTTCACTCCAACTCTAGTTTGCCTTAACATGACACAATGAGGTCTTCATGGCTCAAATCTTCACCTTTTTCTTATCCCCTGCTCCTACATGCAAAACCCATTAGAGAACACACCATTTTACACTAACTCCACCCATTTTGGGGTTCTAACATAGCATCGTGAGGTGGGAAAACTAAAACCTCTCTAAAACCCTTAAAACTAGGTTTTGGAAGCTCCTTCACAAAAAGCACTCACAAAATGATCAAACCACAATGATATTCCTTCCAAATTGGATTAAATGAAAGGTAAGAGTATCAAATACAACATTATTATTAGTTTAAATCATGAATGGATTGTACGAATGAGTGCAATACAAAGGAACAACAAAAAAATAGTCATAAAGCTGAAAATAGGGCAGTTCTAACAAAATGTTTGGAAAAATGCTTTAAACCCCACCAAATCTCCTCCAACTAGATTCAAAACAAAGATAAGACCATACACTCTAACATTCCATGCATGAGGAATCATGAAAACACTATACGGCCTGAGAAAAATGCAAGGGAACAACAAAAATATAGAAAACAGTGAAGTGGGACAGCAAAACAATCTTTTTTCTTCATTCTTTTGTTTTTAAACTTTATCCCATCACCATCATACGACCATACATCCTCTACAATTAATGTTTTTCACTTGTTTAAAATCTTAACTCTCCATTCCCATTGTGGGAAGAGGCTTAAAAATAGCCTACACTAACTACTCTTCCTAAAAAAACTATTTTTTTTTTTAAATAGACTGTCACAACTTAAGTGACTGCAGACTCACTAAAGTTGACTGCCTATTCTAGGCCTCCACTTCATGACATTTCCTATTGAAGGTTTTGTGACATTTTTTCAAAACTTATTTAGTCTCTAACACTAAAATTTTCAAATATTGACTTAAAACTTATTCTAGGTGCACTGCACCAGTGTCTTTCGATTCACACCTCGATTGAGGCTGTCCCTTGGAGTGGTGTGTCTCCAAGAAGGCCTCCTAGAAAGGGTAAAAAAAATCAAACCAAGTGAGGTGTTTTTGATTGCCAATATCACCTTGCAGTGTGAGGAGAGAGCATACACACTCGCACTTGTTAATTGCCCTTAAGAAAATTGAAATGTGTGTTGTGAAAATGAATGGATGAGAGGTGTTTTTGATTCTCAAGATTGTACGAAGCGCATGAGAAGAGCATACACACCTTCGATCACATTCAAGTTCACCAAACAGTTCAAGCACTGGTTCTTTTTATGCCCAAGTCAAAATGTGAAGGAAGACACTTGTTTGTTTTAATGCCCAATTTTGATGTGTGAATGAAGACAATGATTTGTTTTAGGAGCCCAAAGTGAAATGTGAGACAAGAAATCATTATGAGAAATGAAAGATTAGAAGGAATGCACCTAAATTTTGCTTCCAATCTATTGTGTATGCTGATGCTGATGTTGTTCCAACCCCGTTGATTCACCTACAAGCCACAAAAATGAAAAAGAACAAGTAGACTTGCAAAGAAGAATGCTATGTGAAAATAAGGAATCTAATAAATATCTCATGAAAATGACTAGATATAGTAGAATAAATTGCATGAATAGATTCTAGATAGAATTCTATGCACTTTTTAAAAAATTCACAAAAATCGGATAAAAAATACAAGAGATATGCTCGTTTGAAGTTGAAAAACAATGTTGACTTTGACTGAGAAAAAATCTAGTAAAATGGCATAGTCACCTAAAATGGTCTTTGCCACTATGTAGTTCACCGAGTCAGCATTTCGGTGAGTCCTCATTTGTATGATTTTGATATCGTATGCCCTAGTTATGAGAAAAAGAAAAAATGCCCTATGAGGGCATGTAGAAAGCACAAGGGTCAAGGCTGACTATCAATACAAACCGCTAGCGGTTTAGCTTCTCTAGTCACATGCAATGGTTAATTGCTGGTAGTTAGAATCAGTGGTTAAGGGCTTAGGTTAGCCCCTGGTCATCCATATGACCAAGGATGGGCCCAAAACAAAAATAAAAAAGAAAAGAAAAAAAGAAGAGGGGTGTGGCAGCCCACTCCCCCTACCCACGGTCATGAATGTGACCGAGTGTCTAAAGCCAAAATGCTAAGTCACTCTTCATTAGGGTTAGGGTCCATGGCTATGAAGACAGTCAACATGGGAGATGAAGACAGTCAACATGGGAGATGAAGACCACTATAGGGGCCGGACATAAAAGTTGGGACGTCGACCACGTGTGAGTTGAAGACGACTAGGGGTCATGAGACCGGTCCACAGGCTTGTGGAAACAGACCGTTGATGGCTATGACGACACAGACCGCCAGCTCTAACTCAAGTGTCGATGGTTTTAGGGTGCTTGCAGGGTTGATGGGGAGATTTGTGAGGGCATTAGTAGATGAAGAGGGATGGTGGTCGATAAAAAGATCCTTTGACAGGAACGGTGGAGGATACCTCGACAGGCGGCAGGATCCTTACAAGTGGTGGCGACAGGGAACCCAACGGTGACTTAGGATTTTATTATGGGTGTCAACGAAGTGTTTAAGGTGGAGGATCAACATCACAGGTAGTGGTGAGTGGTATCCACAGTGGTGATAGGGGTTTCGACTGTGGATGAGATTAGGGTTTTAGAGGATTTAGGCAACAATGATCAAATCTAGGGTTAAGGTTTTATAACAACAGTAAAAAAAATTACTAATAAACCCTAGATCTTCGACCATTGAAAGCACTGTGACACCTACAAAACAAATAATGATAGGTATAACAATGAGCCAATATGTTGTTACAGACATGTACAGTGGTCCGTACGGTACGGCCTACCGTACTAATTTTTTTTTCAAAAAATTTGTAGTGAGTGAAACAAGTCAAGTTTTATGTCGATTTTTATTTCTCAGGCCTCCTGGACTCAACGACGAGGTCCATTTTAGGCTAGGAGGTCACTTGCAAAAGTTAGTCACCAAAACTTCAACCAAAGATGCTAGATTTTTGCATGTTCATGTCAGGTTCACCATTTGTCGTTAGGGCTAAAAATCAAGGTCTAAAATCAAAAAAATAATGTTTCAAACCCTAACTAGCACAATAGAGCATGAGAGAACATGGAAATCAAAACAAGAAATGAATGCAAACTGAATCGACGCTACGCTCGATTTATCTCCATTACTCTTCTCAACCTCACATAGGAATGAAAGATTTTGAAGGGTTGATTGTGGAGGAATGTTGATTGCTTACCATTGCAGCAACATAACAATGGCATAGGATGATTCTAGACTAATTTTGGCAGCATGAGGCTACTTGAAAAATTGATGTCCAAATGGCTTGTGAGAGGGTTGATTTATAGGAAAGGATGATTTGAATGGAGGGTTGAGATTGAAAGGCTAATTGAACAATGTGGACAGCTAGGATCGATTAGGTTTTTCCACTCCATGAGGAGTTGTAGTCATGTGACAAGTGTGTGAAGGAGAATAAAGGGGACCTAATTCAAATATTTTATTTGAATTAGTTTGACATGTGAAAGTGTATTAAGTGGAAGTTGTAGCATGTGACATGTGTTTGAATGTGATGAGAGGTGAGGGAGTAATTCAAATATTTTATTTCAATTATTTGGGATATGTGAATGAGGAATTAATTAAATAAATGGGATTTATTTAATTAATTGTCTAGGTGATTAGGAGTGGGATTAGGACAAAATGTCATATGATGTCTCTAATAATGTATCGACTAGGTAATGGTCAAGACATGGACAAATTTATGTGTCTACAATATGCATAATAATGGGGTGATGAATGATTATTTTGTTAAATCTTTTTGTGTTTTAGAGTAGGAATAGTTATTAATTAGTCTTTGAGTAGACTCAGTAACATGCACTCTTGTTGAGATAGAAGAGAAGATTTAGGAGGAGTAGGAAGCAATCCTTTTTGTTGTGAAAATGGTAGAGAGAATGTAGCAGAAGGCCAAAAACCTAAACCTACTTTAGACAAGTGTGGCATTGGTTCCATGGGTTCCTTAATTCCTTGTTCTTTACATCCTAACCCATTTCCATTGTATCCTTGTTTTGAAAGGATTTTGAATCCAAGCCCATAATGCTTCTCCAAGTCTAAAGGAAGAGGAGAGTTCATATGACTATCTTTGTTGAAATGTGTTGAAGAAGAAGGATTATTCTTTTCATCATGGTGGGGAGGGTCAAACTTTGTTTCAACCATCCCATGGGGGTTGAAATCTAAAGAGACCTCGTCATTACGATGACATGTATTATAATTCAATGGTACTTTATCACAAATGGCTACCATTTCTATAGAAGGAGGATCTTCATCTATTTTAAAGGTTTCATCATCATTAATCTTGAATTTAAACTTTGTAGGAGTATGAGATTGTGATAAAGAAATTTCACCTACCTTCGAGGACTTTGAGTGTGAAGGTGAGATTTTATATTCACCTACAAAGGAGGGTGTAAAATCTAATGAACCCCAATCATCACTGAAAAATACATTCGAAGGGCCGGCACTATCCTGATCAACACTATTGTTAGCAGTGGAGGATAGTGGTTTTACTTTTGTTAATGAAGGGATCAAATCACTTAAAGGAATTTGATGTCTCACTTCTATTTGTAAGCAACTTTCTGGAAGTGAATCATCTTTAATTGTATGAAGTTCATTTTTAAAGATGAATTTTATTAAATGGTGAAGGGTAGACAAAACTACCCCCATGGCATGAATCCACGGTCTACGAAGAAGAAGATTGTACGAAAGAGAATTAGGAATGACATGGATAATGGTAGGCAATGTCGCAGGTCCAACCTTAATATCTAATGTGATGGTACCTAGTGATTGCTTATCTACATTATCAAAGCCACGAATGTTCATTTTATTTGGTTTGATGAGAGATGTATCAACATTGAGTTTATGTAACAAGTCTGTTCCACAAACATTGAGACCTAATCCACCATCAATCAAAATGCACCTTATCCTAATGTTACCAAACATGATGAATATCATAAGAGGTTCATATTGGTTTTGAATTTCTATGAGAGTTAATTCATGTTGATGAAATGATGTATCCGGTGTTGTCGCATGCATACCATCTAACAAAGATGCTACATCATTCGGTCTAACAAAAGATGGAACAAATACCTTTTGTATAGCCTCATGGAGCATTTTGTGGTATGTAGGTGATGTTTTTATGAAATCCCATAGAGAGATCTTAGCCGGAGTAGCGCAAAGCTACTCGACAAGATCATATTCTTTACCAATATGTGGAGGAAGACAAGGTGCTTGAGGTAGGATAGGTTGAGAAGGTGGAAGAGAGATGGGCACACTTGGTGCATGCTTAATTTTATTGTGGGTGTTGAATGTGTGAGAAATTGTGTGATGCTATGACACATCTTGAACGCCTTGATTCCTTTGAGTAATTTATTTTGCAATATTGAAAATGTAACCTGGGGGTCGAAGTGGTGTTGGATCACCTTGAACCGTAATCATCAGTTTAAAGTGAGGAGGCATATTAGGTTCCTCATGCACAATGATTTTAGGAACATTAGTACACTTATTCACTATCCTCTTAGTGGGTAGAATAAGTTTATTAATGATGATTTAATTGACATTGTTTTCATTTTGAGTAAGCTCAACATCCATCCCCAAGGGATTTAATGTGAGAGACTGCTCCTCATCCACTAATGCTTCATCTTTTAAAGGGAGAGCATTGGGATGAAAGGAGGGTGAGGTGTTGTTAAAATTATTGATGATTGTATCCTTAGTGATGTCCAAGGGGCATGAACATGCAACCAAAGGAGAAATATCCAGGGTCTTCGCATCCTTAGTGATATCCAAGATATGTGAACATTCAACCAAAGGAGGAAGATCAAGGGTCTTCACTTCCTTAGTGATATCCAAGGTACTTGAACATTCAACCAAAGGAGGAAGATCAATAGGATGATCCATAGAAATTTCATGTACTATGGTAGAAATAGAAGTGGGAGAAGAACTATCACCATCATCTTTCTCATGGAAATACATGGAGATGAAATTAGTAAAGTTCTTTAATATCAAAGGACATGTACTCATGAGAGTTTTGAAGCTATAAAAATCAAAGATATAACAAAGAATTTCATGTATAGAACATTTATAAATGTTAACATCATACATGGAAGCTATGTGATTTAAGACATGAGGATGCATATTAATGAATTTATAAAAAGTTTCAAAATCTATAATGTATGCATACAAAGATTCCAAAGATGAACAACCAGGAACATCCATAATGAAATGTCTTGTCTTCTATATGAAAATATGATATGAAGCAGCAATGTGCAATTCAATAATCAAGTACAAGCAATAATAAAATAAAATTGCAATCAAAGACTTACAAGTGCAAGAGAAGCAGGGTCTTCCAAGAATGTGATATTCTTGGTAACCTCAACAACTAAGTCTTGTAAATGTAAGATGTGTAGTATGTGCAAAAGAAGTGCCTACTTAAATGCAACAAAGATTTAGAGAATTTTCCTTTGATTAAGGTGCACTAAATGCAAGACTAGCTAGCTAGGGTTTACTATCAAAACCCTAGATTTTGAACACAATTTTTTGATGCAAGAATTCTTTTGAAAGAAAATTATATTTATGACATGATACAAAAATGAAAGATCAGATTTGAAATGTAAATGATAGCAGCAAAATCTGAAACAAGATCTTAATCACAAACCCTAGGTTTTGAATTTGACTAGGTTTTCAAAAAATGCAACTTTTTTGAAAAAACCCTAGCAAATTAGAATTTTAAATGCAAGATGCAACACCATGAAAGGATTCAGTACTGTAATATCTATCAGATCTGATGCAAAATCAGAGATTCAAATCTTTATATGATGATCTACAAAATATGTAATGAGTCAATGCACAAATATGCCTTTTTTCTAAGCTAAAATGCTTGATTTTTCACTTTTTTCAATGCAAGCATGTCCTAGAACATAAAGGATGATAAGGTATAGAAAATTAAATCCCTTTAATAAACCCAATAATGCAACAATATCTGAAACAACACACTAAACTACAAACCCTAGGTTCAAGATTAGCTAAATTTCCTAAAAATGTAAGGTTTTTTCAAACCCTAACAATGAAATGATGCAAAATTAAGCTATATAACTATGAAAAATGATGAATGAATGAAATATAATCAGATATATGGTAGAAAATATCTCATATCTAAAGCAATAAGGATGAAAAAGTGCAATAAACGATGGGTTCAACAAAATGTTTGATAGAAAAGAGAGACTAGCTCAATAGATCAAACTAGGTCAAACCCTCTTCTATCCAACATTAGAACAGAAACTGAACTTGGCTTCTGCCCAAGAAGGAGAGCCAAACTATAGGGGTTCTACCCTTTTGTTGTATTAGATGAGAATCAACCTAAATCCAACCAATCAAACTAGGGCAAGACAAGAGACCCTAATTGACAAAGATCAAAGCATAATAGATTGTTAGAAGCGGAAACCTAGAAACCAAATGAATAGCAGAGACCAGGGATCATATCAAAACCTGGATCCAGAGGTAGAAGTACCTAGAACTAGGGTGCTTGGGTGCCCTAGACCCTGATTAGGATTTGCAGACTATGATAACTCCAATGCCTTCACCTTCCCGTGTTCCTGCTCTCTGCAACTTGTCTTCTGCAAATTCCTCCAGATCTAACCTGTACACATGCAAGAAGGAAGATGGTTGGGTGCTATTTAGGAGCTTGCATAAGTCAAGCTCCATGAGTGGTGTTTCCACCTCCACAATAGAAAAGATGATAGATATTTAGAGTGTGTGCCCAAGGAGGGCAGAGGCAAATTTGAAGTAGAATGGAATGCTAGAACAAAGCATGAAGGAAAGAAGTCACCATGAGAATGGAAACCATAGCATGCTTGATACAATGTCACAACTTGACTCAAGAAGTTGGTGTAGCCCAAATAAGTAGAAATATCTTCACAAGACCTACAATATGTTAGTGCCACTACAATAATCCACAATAGAGAGATTTAGAGAAGAGTAGAGAGCATGAGAGAGAAGAGCGAGTGCAAGAGTGACTATATTGCTTAGAGAACTTAGAGATGTTCAAATGAATAAACTAACTTACTTTTATATGCATTCCCATTGATTTTCAAGAAGAGAATTAAACCACATGAGGCCAACATTAGGAATCATTTAAGATGTCCTAAGCTGACAAGCCACAAATTAGGTCGGGGCTAAAGAGGGGACAAGGGTGCTTGGGCGCCCTAGTCCTTTAGCCCCAAACTCTTTGTATAAGGCACTTTAAGTGTGCCTAGTCGTACCTTATAATTAATTTTCCAGGTTTTGTGCATCAGGATCAAGAATTACATCCTTAATGCTCAAAAAGGGGTTATATAAGGTCCTAATTAACAAGGGTAAAAATTTAGGGAAATATATAAATTTCTGATTTTTGCATCAGATCATATTGGTATTGCAGCAATTAATCATTTCATAGTGCTATATTGTGCATTTGAAACTCTTCATCATTTGGGTTTTTCAAAAAAAGAAGTTGCTGCAAAAACCTAGTAATTTTGAAACCTAGAGTTTGTGATTGATATCTTGTTTCAAATTTTTCTAATGGCATTTGCATTCCAAATCTTATTTTACTTTTGTCTAATACATTATAAATTCCATTTTGTATTGAAATTTGAAAGGAAGAACAATTTTTGGATTGATACATTTTGAAAAAGCATTAAATTTAGGGTTTGATTTGAAGATGACCATTGATGATATCTAATATGCTTTGAGTAGAGTTGAAATTGATTGAGGATTTATTATTGCATTATATGTGTATTCATTTGAACAAGATTGCAAAACATTGATTCATTTAAACAAAAAGTCAGCCTCTTCTTTCATCACTTCATTCATCTCTTCTTTGTGTGCATCTTGTGTGTCACTAAGGCTTGTAAACAATTTAGGAGTTTTGTGACCTGGTACCCTAATTCAAACACTCTTGTGTGAAGAAGTCTTTGAATTATGGGTTCTAATCCTTTGAATAGCTTTGATATCAACACATTGGAACCCCAATTTGCAAGTCTAATCACACAAGAAGGCCCATCACTTCTTCTTGATATCCCTACTTCACATATCCCAAAAGCATCAACTTTTCATGAAACCATCAACATAGAGGACCTTGTGGCTCATGTTCCTGAAGTTCAAATTCAAAGATTAGACACTGAGCTGGCTAATTTTTAGAAATTTGTAAGCTCAAAACATATAGCTAAGGAGGTTGTCCCCATTGTTGAGAATCTAAGAAGTTTCTTGCTCGAAGGATAAGAGGGATTATAAGTCTTGCGTGGCCTAGCTCACATAGTACACAATAACATGTTGTCTGCGTCTAGTTGCATCAAAATCATCATTAATGCGACCTCTTCTAATCAAATAGGGACTCAAGTGTCAGTACCCATACCAACACTCCCTATTCCTACATACACTTCTACTATTCTCACCACAACTACACAACCAAGTAATAGTGCTACTACATGTGTTGGTTTATCCACTAGGAATCCTATTTGTCATTATAGTGCAATTCCATTCAATTATCTAAATATTACACCTAGTGTCACCCCGCCTATATCAAACCAAACTAAACCTAATATCACTTTCCAAAAATCCAATCATACAATGTCGCAACCTATGGTTAGCCTTATCCATTCATACCAATCTCAACCTAGTTCACCTTCTAACCCTATCATCAATCAACTTTTGCAAAATATGAAATCCTTCCAAAAAAAATTAGCAAGCATAACCCAAAGTCCCACCAAACCCTCTATGACATCACATCATACGATTGCCCTTTATCCTATCCCAAGAGCTCAAATGCCTAAGAAGTTTGAAACCCCTCACTTTGAGAAATATAATGGGAAGGGAGACCCTAACAACCATGTGGCAGTCCTTATAGCTATGTGTAGTGATTTCTTCTTTGAAGATGTAATTTTGGTAAAACTCTTTCCTAGGTAATTCAAAGACATAGCCTTGGATTGGTTTTGCTCATTACCTCCTAATTCAATCACTTATTTTTCACAACTAATCAATAAGTTCCTCGAACACTTTCAAGAAAACATTGGACCTCAAGTCTCTTTGACCGATTTGGTCCACTGTAAACAAGGAATAAAGGATAAAGTAACACATTATATGGGGACTTATCAAGCCCTCTTTTCACAAGTTCAATATTCTATTTCAGATGCTGATGTACAAAGAACCTTCATTGGAAACTTACAACCTCACATACATGATAAAATCTTGTTAATGTGTTATGAATATTTCACTCACCTTTGCATGGCTCTCCATGATTACAAACTATCAATCAGTTAGTATGAGAATAATACCTCATCGGCTCTAGTTGGTCAATTTGAAGCCTCACAGAATCATTCATTCAAAAGACACAACCAAAATTTCATCAAGATCAATGCAATATCATCAAGTAACATAAGAAAACATGTGGCGATCGCATCACCTTCTACTCCCGCCCCATATAAATTAAAACCAAAGACAAGACATTTGACACCATTATTAGAGTCTCTCTACTATATATTGATGCAACTTTTGAACAACAATCTCATCAAACTTCCACCCATTTGAACTCTCAATCCAAGTAAGATGCAATCATCTTCTTTCAATTAGAAGGCCTTTTGTCAATTTCACCACACCGCCGGTCATGACATTGAAAGATGTATGCGTTTTAAACATGATGTTCAAGACCTCATCCAAGTTGCTGGTGTAAATGACAAAGGAAATAAATCGGTGGCTCCACCTAATCAAAACCTATGCATATATACAAATCCATTACCTCGTCATGAATCTAATGTTTTGGATCCATCTCAAGAGATACTATGTACTTATAATCATCAAGAACAAGACTATGAAGGTGATATTTGCATGGTAGATGCTTGCCCTCATAAAGAGCGAGTAGAACCTAAACTGGATATATCTTTCACTCCTCATGATGCTACTATTGAAGCTCCTAATGGACCTTTATACATCACCATTCAAATCAATGATAAACCCATAAGAGGTGCTATGATTGATCCTATTTGCATGGTAAATGTAGTAACTAAAGAGTTCCTCTACATGTATGGTTTCCACTACGATAACTATGATGTATCAAAACTGGCGATTAGATCACATGATGGGTATATCCTTCCAACTCTTGGTGCTTTGACCCTTGTTGTCAAGGTCAGGCCAAGATCTTTGGATATTAGTTCTATTTTCATACCCACATCAAACTTATTTCATGTGAAGTTGGGTCACCCATCACTCTACTCCATGAAGGAAATCCCCTCTATGGTTCATAAATGTTTAAAGTTTCCATTTGAGGGACATGTGCATGTTGTACATCATAGTCAGTACCATCCCGTTGCTCGACATGGACACTTTACACTTGACTACTTCTGGCCAAAACCAATTGAAGTTGCTTGTGCTAGAGAGGATTTATTCTTTTTATCATATCAAAAATATAAGGCAAAGAAAATTGTAAAAAAATTCTTAGTAACATACCTCCTTGTGATGTCCCTAGACCCCCTCGATCTTCTAAGGCTACGACAATAGCTCCCCCTACCCCACAGGTGGCAAATGAAGTTAAGCCTGAATCGAAGGTTCCTACCCATCCTCGAGTGTCTGGTAGATATGCTAAGGTTCCCCCTCTGCCATCCTTCCAAGGACAATAAGATAACCGTCGAGCACAAAACAAACCTCCCCACAATCGCAATATTACTTTTGTCCCACCTACCTCTATAGAGACAAGTGAAAAGCAATCGATTGTGCGTAAACTATTTCTTGAAGTTTCTCAATTGCTTGTGAATGTTCAAGTACTTCCTGTTTCAAAAGTTGAGAAGGAAGAGCAGCCCGCATTGAGGAACGTTCCCCCCCATGGTCTCTCAACCTTTGGTGGTTCCTCTTGTTTCTTCTAATATTCGTAAAGCAAAAGAAGAAAATGAACCCTTGGAAGATACTATGGTTCCCATAACAAACATCACAAACAAAGCTAAGCAAAATAAAATTGCAAGAGAATGAAAGAAGTATTGTCATGCTATGGCTCGTATTACCACAAGAGAGGAGAATCTCCCTCCTCACAAGTGTCTATCACTGATGGATGCAAAAGAGACATCTACTAGTTCTTTGTCTCCTCTAGCAAAAGATAAATGCTTCACAGCCTGCAGTGGAACCTATTGTGCTATATTCAAACAATGAATCCAAAGGTAATAATGAAATAGGTATGGTTTTAGTACCTTACATCACACTTACTATAGTTCCTCTTGCATCTTGTCCACCTTCCCAAATTGGTGATGAGCAAGATTGGGAGGAGGACGATTTGCTTTAGGCCAACTCTTGAGTGTGGCCCCTATTTCTATTGTGTCATGAGTGCATGTGATTGTTTTCCTTCGTAATGTGTTGCTTGATGCCTTATTTATGTTGTTGTTGTTAAGCTCTCTTTGGATGAGCCTTGACACCCTTGTAGGTGCAAGGATACAAAGGGACCAAAATTTGTTGTGACATTCTCTCTATTTGTATCATCATTCTTCTATATGTTGTAAGTTGCATTGTTGTTTCCTTTGGGGACAATGCAAGGCATAGGATGGTTTAGCATTCTTCCTTGTTGACCCAAGGTATTTATTTGATTTCATGTGACACTTCTTCCTTCGTCTCTGTAGTTCTACCAACTAGCAGATGATGGTAGTTCCAAATATTTATAATCCTATTATACAACCATTCATATACTGATGCTAGTCATGTAGATCCCTTTGTGTTGTTACATTACGAATTCAATTTAACTTATTTTTTTATGTGATTTGATTCATGTGGCACCTTGTTGTTATGCTTGGTGTCATACCATGACTACACAAGCCATTGTGTATCATGCTCATAGCATCGCCTTGGTTTACCTTTTGTGGGGGCAACCCCTTATTAAGATGTAGCTTTTGGGAACATATATCACATGGGCATGTGCTTCTAGAAATCTCTTGTGCCTATCTTGTAGTTTGTTCTACCTTAAAGAAATTACTCCCTAATAGGAGTTATCAATCACTTTAAGGTGGGTGAATACATCGCGCTATGCTCTTTTGATTACATGCTTATTCATTATAGTTGACATGGAACTCACCTAGTGATTCAGCAGCCCTCACTGACCCATGATGTTTTCATTTTGTTTTTGGTCCATGAGCCACCTAGTACAATGAAGTTTTCTATCCCATGTGCTTCATGTGACTTATCATGGTCACCTAGTAATTCGATGGTCCATACTAGTCTATGATCCATGAAAACACTTCTCTTCACATGAACCCTAGCGATAGAGCAAGCTAGTGATAGAGTCATGTGTCTTGTGTGTTTGTTTCCATGTTTGTTTGTTTGATATCTTTTTTGAACTTGTATTCTCTTAATGATTTCATGTGTTTTGTGTGTCTTCATCATGCTTTCCATGTGTTTTCCATGTATACTTTATGCCTATGTGTATGCTTCATGTGAAGCATGTATGCATTGTGTATGGCATATATTACCTTTGTGTATTGCATGTCTCTTGCATGTATTCCTATGTATGCTTGTAGTACTCCATGTATGTGTGAATTATATTACAATGTCTTGTGTGTTTATAACCTTAGAATCCTAAGCTTGGGGCTATTATAGTCTACAACTTGGTGGAATTCTTTGGGCTTCTATGTTTTCATGTTTGAAATATGTCTTCTCCTTACTTTAGTGTGACTTCAAATGTAAGTTCATACCCATGCTAAAGTGGGGGCTAAATGTTATGGAGTAAAATGTTTACCCTTGTTAATCAGGACCTATTTTAACACCTTTTTGAACTAAATGATTAAATCTTGATCCCAATCAACAAACTCAACAAAGTAAACTTATGATTGGCCTAAGCCCACCACATTTAACACTCCCCAGAGTTTGTGGGGCTAAAGGACTAGGGCACTAGGCGCCCTGGTCCCAGATGGTTACTTTAGCCCTATTTTTGTGGTGTCAGCCTAGAACACCTCCTTAGCTTTTACATGTCCACCCCATTTGATTTTATTCATTGTTGGTCAGCGGGAATGAATATATAAGGAGTATTGTTATTCATTTTACACCTAGATGGACAATGCAAGATTAGAATTTTCTTACATGATTAATCTCCTATGCTCAAGTTCTCTTTATGCTCTGAATTGATACATGCTTATGGATGTTATGATGCTCATTTGTAGGTCTTGAAGGAAGTTCAAGCTATCTTTATCTATCTCCTTGTTGGTGCATGATCTTGAGATATCTACTCCAACTAGGTTTTCACATCTTGTGGTAATCTTTATCATTTTCATTCATACTTTCATCATATATTGTTGATCTTACCTCTACCCTCCTAGGGCATGCACTCTTGGATCACTAATCATCATTGTAGTGGAGGTGGAAACACCAACATGGGGTTTGACTAAGGTAAGCCCATAAACACAACACATCCTTTTCCTCTTTTCTTGTGTGCAATTCACATCCAAAAGAGTCAGACAACAAGAAGTTGCAGGACTGAAGAAGACTAACAAACAAAGACATTCAAATCTTGGCATTTTGCAAAACCCTAATTAGGGTCTAGAATGCCCAGTGCCCTAGTACTTTTGTGCTCCCGAACCCAAATCTAGGTTCTTCTCTATTTCTTGATCTATGTTGTACTTTCATAATCTCTATATCTATTTTCGGTAGTCATCTATTTGAAAATATTGGTCAATTAGAGTTTCATCATTTGCCCTAGTTTGGTTGGTTAGTTTTGGTTGAATTTTGTTGACGCTCCTCTATACAACAAAGGACAAAACCCATGTAGTTTAGCTCTCCTTTATGGGTAGAAGCCAAGCTCAGTTTGTGTTCCAATGTTGAATGGAAGAGGGTTTGACCTAGTTTAATCTCCTAGGCTAAGTCTCTCTTTTTCCACACAATAGTTTGTTCTTCTAATTTTATTGTGTGGGATGATTATCTGACAAGTATTTCTGAGTTGTTTTATGAGTCTCACATTGCATATCTTGAGGAAAATTTTGATGATAGTCACAACACAACTATCATCCCTTCATCTTCTATGTTTATAGATACAGTTCACATCATATCCTCTCCTGGTTCTTCTTCTCTGATTAGGCAGATAGTTTCAATTTCAGAGATAACATCATCTTCTAGCTTGAGGTTGCCTGAGTTGCATTCATAGGAACCTATTTGGGTTTGGTTTCCTTCTTTATCTTGTTTGTGGGAGTGGCTTCTTTATCCTCCATTAGATTTGTCTCTTCCTAAGGGAAGAAATGTTGTATGATTGCAGTGCACTATCTTCTTCTCTCTTGCATCTTTCAGTGGCTTTGGAGTTACTTCTTCCTATGAGGGACATGTGATCCTCTCCATCCTCTTCTTGAGGAATCATGTTTGCATGATGGTTGTATCTTTGGAGATTCTTACATGACATTCTCCACCATCATTGTATATGGGTACCTAACATGGCTGAATTTGTTGGGACCCATCTTTACATCCACCTAAGCTACGCTTAAGGGGGGTGTTAGTGTAGGAATTTATTTTCCTTTATTTTTATTTTTAAAATTGCATAGGTATTTAAATAATTGTGAGTTATTTAATAGGCCTTATTCATGTTGGTGGGTACATGTGTGTGAGGTGTCAATCCACTACATGGGAGTTACTTCGCCTACCCCTATTTTGGGAGATGTTGGAGTTACATTTCTCATTGGTCAACATTTCCACCTCACCCCACTCACCTTTCCTATTTATACTCACCTCCTTTGCATGTATTTTCAACCAATTCAGTGAGGTAATTCAATATTTTGTTTCACATTCTCATGCACATTATCTCTGGTTGTCTTTTTCTCTCTCTTGTAGAAGAGGTACTGCAAGTGAATCATGGGCTCTTGTGAGTCTTTGGTGACTAACACTACCAAATAAATCCTAATGGGACTTCTTTTATGATCTAACACATCATAGTCTTTATCCTTCATTCTTATAGGTTTACTTCTATAGATTGTTAACCATAGATCTTAGTCTATAATTAGATCTTCCATCTTGAGCTATCATAGTTTGAAGCTTGTGCCATCAAACTGTTCCATCTCCAATCATGATGTGCTTGTCATTTTCCTTTAAAACAAAGATATTCTATTCATAGCTCCCACAAAGATCTTCTTCACATGGCTCCCACTCAAACCAAGATTAGTCCAAAAAATCTTTTTCCTTCCACCTAGGAAATAGAGTTGATCAATCTCTAATACCAAATGAAAAGAATTTGATAGTGGAAACATTTTCTATACTAACCAATGAGGAGAGAAATGCATGCAAAATATGACCTAGTAGTTTTAAAAGAAAATATACACACAAAAATAATACCACATGACAGAGTATTTATCCTAGGAAATCTTTTTCAAAAAAAAACATAGCCTCCAAATACTAAACCAATGTATTCATAGTACTAATCTAGTTACAATATATCAATGGGCTCAAGCCTTCACTAGAGAACAACCAAAACAAGCCTAGATAAATTTTGGTAGCATAACCCCCTACAATTTACATCATCCTTTATCTCCATCCTAGGCACCAATATATAAAAGATACAAAATAGGAAACCACAAATGGTAAACCATAAACTATGGGAGAATACTACACACAAAAATGGCACCCAAATCCCCATGAGGAATTTCAACACCTAATTTTGATGAGGAGTCTATTGGACTACACCCAAATATCATTATCAAACTTGGTGCTTCTATCAACATGGTGCTTTTCTATGTGCCCAATTGTCTTTTGTAGGTCATCATTTGTGTGATCTCCCCACCACAAGTCATGTAGATGTATTTTACTTCATCTACAATATCATTTGATGGACTATTCTATTATCCCTAGTTGTTTCCCTATGCTTTGTGGTGTTCTATTTCATCTTGAGATATCCCCTTCTACATCATTGTGTTTCCCTATCACCTACCCCTACTTTTAGTACCACATGTGCTCCTAACTTGCCCATTCTCACCACAAGGGAGTATACTTCAATTGTTCAATTCTATCATCCCCTTTATAGTGAATCTTCTGATGTGTAGTGGTCTCTCTTGAATTCTAGTGGTCACACATGTTCTTATAGGTTCTATCTCATGTTATAATGGGTTTCACATGGTTTCTAATCTTTTATGGTATTTCAGTGGTTAAATGTGACCACTCTTGCTATAGTGGTTGCATCTTGAGTCTTTTGGTGTGTTGCATCTTACATTGGTTTCACTTCACCTTCGCGGCAATATGGTCTATTTTAATGGTGAATTTCTTCATTGTGGTGTATTCACACTTGTTTGTGGCTAGTTGTTCATGTTCACAGTGGTTTTATTCTATGTGACATGCTACTTTGCCTTGGGCATGGGCAGTCTTCCGATGACTCCTATCACTTATGTGGTGACTATCTCTTGGTTTGCATGCATTTCTCATAAAGATTTGGTAGCATGTGTCATATATTGGTTGTGTGGTGTGTTGGGTTCTAAAATCCTTGCTCACACTCATATAGTGATAAATCTACTTCAAGCCAAGGAATTATCATTTAGAAGGTAGATCAATTGACTCATCAACAAAATATGAGTGATTAGAGGCCAATTACTAGGAGTGGATAATCTCCCCTTCACTTTGATCTCATTTGAATTCAGGAAGGTATTCCTAGAGGTATTCCTCCTAGAGGTATTCCTTAAGAGGAATTAGTTACAACAAAAAATACACCAAATAACATTGTTATAGCAATACCCACTGTATGCTTCATCCCAAGGATTGTCACTAGACCAAAGACCAACCTACTACATATAAAAACTCTATTTAAACTGATAAAGACATCTTTGCACAAATGAAAGATGTGGGTGTGCATACATGATTTATTAATATATTTCACTATTATAGCTCACAAAAGATATATTTCCCTAGTTAAACCATTGAATCATGAAATATGCACAAACTATTAACTTAACCCTAAATTACTACTAAAATACTTTGTTCATTTTAAGGAATGTGATTGACCATAACATCTAATATCGATGCCTATCTAATGCGTAACAGAGACTAGAGTCACAATTTATCAAAGGAATAAAATGAAGTAAAACATAAAGGATCATATCCAAGAGCATAAATACATCAAATGTGAAGTATCAAGTAACTAAACATGCTTAATAATCCATAATCATACTGCACAAATCCATATGTAACATATAAATGACCATTACAAGGCTTGCAATGTATTAAAATGTTGTTACATTCATCAAATTCAATATTGCATGCATACCAACAAATGTGGCAAGAGGAAACCCTAGATAGAACTAAGAACCTTCATTGAAAGCATACATACAATCATGGAGACATCCAGATACTAATACTCTTTAGATTATTTCAATCTTCACGTGTGTTACAAACTCGTCACCTCCCTAAAGAATTGGACTTGCAAGATTTGAAACCCTAGAGAGAAATTGACACTTTTAGGCACCTGGAAGAAAAGAATGATTAACCCTTTGAATGGCAAGCACCTTGCCTTTATAAAATTTAAAAAGCATGTCCTAATTCATCTATGGGAATTTGATGTGCTTTAAGGGATTCAAACTAAACCACCAAATTGAATGCAAATTAAGAGAAATCCCATAAGATCTGGCTAGAGCCACATGTAATGAATTGGAAGAAGAAAAATGAGGTTCCCACCCAAATAGGTAGTTGTAGAGGTCAAATCAACCATTAATGGTGACCCATGAAGTTGTCGGCATGTTCTTAAGCTTTGTGGAGAATTTATTAACTTTTACAAGAATTTGATGTGATACTGCGCATTAGAGTAGGATGCAAGTGGAGAAGGTCCTGCATGATTGAGGAATTCCATGGAGGAATGATGTAGAACTTCACATTGGAAATGGATGAAATGAGTGGAAGAGGAATCAACATCCCAAAAGGCATCGTGTTCGTGCAAAGAGGAAGGATGAAGTATTTTACCATTTGCAAGAAATGCAAGACGTAATAGGATGGGATATGGGAAAGTCATAACTTCCTACATCACGTTAGAAATATGCAAAAAGAAGTTTTGCAGGTAGGGAGGAGGAACAAGATATACCACGTGGAAACACATGATTGGCATGAAAGAGGAAAAGGGAAAGAAATGAAGTTGTAGGACTTTAGTAGAATAAGAGGTCTAAAGGGACACATGACAACATATCATACATTGTAGTTTTGAATGTAGGGCCCACTAAAGAACTTGTGATGTGAATGGTGTGCACAATGTAATGGACATGCACCACATGGTGAAAAGTGACCAACTGAGAGAAATCAAAGGAAAAGGAATTTTGCAAGAAAATAGAGGGGATCTGGATGCAAGAACTCCATAGAAAGAATTAGGAAGGGAATGCAGAAATGTGATGCAAAAATGGATGCAAGATTTGGAGGGGGAACTGGACAAGCAGGAAAAGAGGGAACAATAGGAGCATATTGAAATCTTGTAAATGTGGAAGAGGATTAAAACCAAAGAAATGAAGGGAATAGGAAATGTGGAGAATAAGTCTAGGACTAGATGTGAAGAAGGAAGGGACTACCAGATTAGGTCAAAATTCCACAAAATAGAGGGAATGGACATTGAGGAAACAATAAAGTCATAAAGGATGATTTGCAAGAAAATAATGTGGAAGTGGAATATGATGTTAGATGGGGGAAGCATGTAGTACCCAACTCAAACCCTACATCTGATCTCAAAGGAAAAACTATAGAACACAAGAAACACCAGAAAATGATGTAGAAACCTCCATACTTATAAATTTCTTGGATTTGGAAACTCAACCCGCAAAGGGGACATGAAGGGTGACAAAATGTAGCTCTAAAGAAAAACTAGGAAAATTTGGAAAAGACTTAGTTGGATTTTGCATTTTCAAGATGGGTCCCAACATTGGATCTAGTTGGGGATCTATGTGTATCTTGTAGGAACAGCGAGAATCCAAAAGAATTCTCTAGGAATAGACCACAAAAAGAGAACAAAATAACGAGAGACTAATACAATCACACTTCATCATGACAAGCAAGGGTCATAATTGCACAAAGATGTAATATAAAGGGAAAATGTACAAGTCAAAATACCTCATTCCTTAGGAAAATTAATGCTTCAGATGTTGACTATGAACTAGCAGCTCCATAAATTCTCCATTCAAACTCTTGAGATGGTACACATTGTGACCATACTCATCTACAACTTCATATTGACCAAGCCATAAAGGATCAAACTTCCCATGTTTTCCTTTGTCCTTTGATCAATCATTCCACATGAGAACCATATCTCCAACTTGGAAGTTCCTTTGAAGTGCCCTCTTATCAAATGAATGTTTCATTGTCTTCTTTTGTGATAATACCTTATCATGTGCAACTCTCCTACTCTCATTTAACCCTGTTAATTCCAATATCCTTTGAGAGACTGCACTATCTTCATCTTCTTCAATATCATGTGGCAACTTATATATTGGTAATTCTAAGTTGATTGGCATTTTAGCTTCTAATCCATATACAAGTTCAAATGGACTCTTACCAATAGCAAATTTGTAAGTTATCCTACCAGCCCATACTACACACTTCAATTTATCGTCCCATCTTTTCTTGTTCACATCCAAATATCTTCTCATGATCTTCATGAGGCTCTTGTTGTTGGATTCAATTTGTCCATTGCTTTGGGGATGATAAGGAGATGAGCTGATCAGATTAATCCCATATTTAGAACATATATTTGAGATATCCTCAGATCTGAAACACATAGAATTATCATCAATAATCCTTACAAGCACACCAAATTTGGTTACTGTGTTTCTCATCAAGAAATCTTCTACCATCTTAGATGTAGAATTGAAAGTTGGAATTGCCTCAACCCACTTGGTGAATTAGTCAATTTCCACAAGGATCCATTTATATCCATTACTACATTTCTCTTGAATTTATTCTATCAATTCAATCCCCCATGCTGAAAAGGAGCTTCAACTATGATTGTCATGAGGGGGAGGGCACCTGCAAACTTTAGTGCCTAGAAACCTTTGACAAGCATCACATTTCCTTACTATTTTGGTAAAATATTTAAACAATGTTGGCCACCAATATCCTACCCTAAGGATCTTATGTGTGCTGGTATTAGTCTTGAAATGTCCTCCACAAACACCTTGATGACACTCATTAATCACTCTTTCTAATTGTTTAATCTAGACATTTGAGAAGCAACCCATCACTATTTCTCCACATCAAGTCATTTTGTATCAACACATACCTTTGAGACTATAGCTTGAGTGTTCTTTTCTGATTTTCATTCATTTCAAGAGGATAGTCCATGTTTTCTACGTAAAATATGAAATTCTTATACCATGGGTTGTCTTTCAAGTGGTAAAATCTAGCAGCACAAATGGAACTTGTCTCATTTACCTCTTCTGCATCTAGATTGACATTTTCCATTGGTTTGGCTAGCCCTTGACCTCTAACCAATTTGGTAACTTGCACTTCCATTTCATATTCTTGGATCTTATTGATCCATCTAAATCTTTTACCTTAGGCATTCTGCTAAGTGAATATGTCCTTTTCTATTATGTGTGGCACATATGTAATAATTTTTTCACTTACAAGGTATGATCTAAAATTCTTAATAGCCTTAACAAGGGCATAAGCATGTTTCTTCATGATTGAATACTTTAGTTCGGCAACTTGTAAGGACTTACTAAAGAATGCAATAGGCTGCTCATATCCTTCCTTGTTTTTCTTAAGTAGGACGGTAGCAATGGTATAGAACAAAGCAAATGAGAACAATTGAAAAGGATTGGAATAGATTGGGCTTATCAAGACTAGTGCATTTTTTAGAGAATCCTTTATTTCCACAAATGATTCAACTGATTCCTTTCTCCATGTGACTGAATGCCTTTTCTTTAGCATCTTGAATATAGCTTTAGTCTTCTCAACAAAGTTGGAGACAAACCTTCTTACAAAATTTATTTGTCTAAAGAAAGATTGGATACCTTTGACTGACTTAGGTTGAGGAATGAGGTCAATTGCTTTTACTCTTTATGGATCTATTCTCACCCCATATTTTGACACAATGTGTCCTAGCAACTTGACTTCTCCAACCCCAAATATACATTTTTGGGATTCAAAGAAATCTCATACTCAAGGTATCTCTCGAAGATCATTTCTAGATGCTTATAGTGATCTTTTATTTCTTTGGTAAATGCAGTTTGATCATCTTGGTATACTACCATGATCTCATCAATGAGGCATGCAAAGGCAACATCCATTGCCCTTTTAAATCTTGAACCTATATTTTTAAAACCAAATGGCATTCTCACATAAACATAAGTGCCCCAAGGAGTAGTAAATGTTGTCTTATATTGCTTTGACTCCTTGACCACCACTTGGTTATATACTAAGAATCCATCCATTGCGGACATCAATTCTGATCTTGTTACCTTTTGTAGCAAATGGTCCATACTTGGGAGAGGGTAATTGTCCTTAAGAGACTTGATGTTTAAATTCCTAAAATCCACATGCAATCTTATCTCTCCATTCTTCTTTCTTACCAAAACTAGGTTGGATACCTACTTAGAATGTTGGATAGGCTTGATGATACCTCCCTCCTTCATGTTCATTAATTCCTTTTACATTTGAGGAACAAGGGTGGGATTGATTGGTCTTTGCTTTTGTCTGAAAGGCTTCACATCAAGCTAGAGGGGAATGGTGTGCTAAAATAAGTCCTCCCTATAAGCTTTGAGCTGATCATTAGACCATGCAAAACATTTCCTAAACCTTTTCAATAATGCAATTAACATTTGCTTTTTAGCAAGCTTTAATTTATTTCTAATGTAAATCATCATAGGTGTTGCCTCAGTTCCTAGGTTCATGCCTTCGATGTTATCTTCCTTAACCAATTTATTTTTACTCTTGTAGCAATCTATATTATAAAACATTCCCTTGAGTGCTACAAGCCCTTTAAGAATGCTATTAGTCTTTAATTACATTACATTACCAAATAAAGTTTCTTTACCATCCTTAATTTCAACCATAGGCTACCAATCAATCAATTGGTTTTCAATTTCATCGATACAATTCAGGAATCTATATATCTGTTAATTATCATCAAACACTTTCCAGCTGTAAATATTATTATGTATAGTGAGCCTTATAACAATTTCCAAACTATACTAACAATGAGAAGGAACTGACTGCAAATCAAGCCTTGATGTTGTAACTGCTAAAGCATCAACTTCTACATTCTCTTACCTTTCTATCCATTCAATGTTAATTGCATCAAATAACTCCATGGTGTCCCAAACTGTGTTCTTGTATTTCTTTAACCTTTTCTCTTTAACTGCATAGACATTTTGTACTTGTTGCACCACTAACTCTGATACTCCCTAAATTCTCAAGCACTTGATTCCATGCATATGAGAAATGTTCAATCCAAGCATGAGGGCTTTATAGTCAATAATATTATTTATACACTAAAATGTTAGCTTGAAAAGAAACTTGGAGAGTTCCCCACCAGGGGAAATTAGGATGCACCTACACCTAAACCATCTCTAGAACATGCACCATCAAAGAACATAGTCCATAAATCATTCATATTATGAACATGGGTAGGGTAGAGGGAAGGATTGGCATTGTTTTCATGACCTTTTTTATCACAATGCCCAATGAAGTGATCAATACCAACATCAAAGAAATTTATTTTTTCAGCAATCTTTTAGCGGTCTTCGATAATGTCCAACACCTTCTTTTCTATATGTAATTTGACCTCTACTCCATACAATGGGATAGTAGCATTTGATAGGTCCATTTGGATACTACCTCCCACATATGCTGCCCATTTTCTAGATTAAAACATACCCCACTTGGTAGGACAATCCACAATGATTATATTCATTAGAAATGACTTATCTGAGTATGTAGCAAGCTACACTTCAACATTGTTTACAATTCCAATTATATTCACTTCTCTAGAGTCCATGGAAAAGTATTTTCCATAAGACTTGGACACTTGCAAACCTAAATCATTAACTTGAAGTGGCATAACATTTCTAGAAGCTCCTTAGTCTAACATGCGGTTATGGAGCAACCATTCATTAATCATCAAAGTGATGTAAAAGGGATTGACATTTAGTTTTATGTTTGCTAGGGAAGCTCCTAGATAAACCTCTATAGTTTCATCATTGTTCTTTTCCTTTTCAACATTATTTGGAACAATGGTAGGCTAGTTCAATGTATTTACAATGGTGATATAAGATAATACCCTCTCCCTATGCTCAGGAATTCTAAGGAGTTCCCCTACTAGTATTGAGATCTTGACTTGACTTGTGTCATATCTACAAGGTTATAACTTGGCAAAGGTGTAGTATGTGAAATAGTTACATCATTAATAGTAGGAATAAAATGCAAGAGTGGGCCACAAGAAGTAACATCCTTACCTTTTGGTTCTTTCTTCTTCTCCTTTTCTACAACTGGCTCCTTAGATGGCATGGCTTGGTCTCATGTTTCTTTATCAATTAGAATCTTTACTTATAGAGTAATTGCAATGGTTGAGGGCATACTATGCTCATGAACTTTGGGTACATATTTCTTCTTTGTAGCTTGTTATATTGGTACTTTTTTCTTTTCTATGATCTCCTTGGCAGCATTGTTGTCTCTTGTTTCATTATCTCCCTTCTACTTTTCCTTTTCAATATTTACATCAGTCCTATTTGGTTTAGCAACATAACTACCTTGTGCAGACACTTGTCTATTTCTTAGTTGATATCCACCTTGGACCTACATAATAGATGCATCTATGAGGATCTTTATATCCTCATCCGATGGCTTAGATCTTTGGTATCTTTGATGCATGATCTCCCTCAAATGTTCATATTCATGAGCAAGAAACTCATACTATAGCAAACCTGCCCTATGATCATACTGAAAGATATGGTCATCTCCATCATAGCTTTCATAACCATCATCTTCATTCATTGTTTCATATTTTTTTGTATCAAATTGGTCAATTTCATCCTCATAGTATTTAACATTGCCCTCTTCATTGGGGAAGTCTTCATCTCTACTTATTGATAGAGAAACTACATAATTTGATGGATCATAAGGGAGAAAACACACTTTACACCATGATGCAACTTCTTAAAAGTGGACATGGTCTCTCCTTAGTGGATATGGGGTGTCCTTATCTTGTTGCCTAAAGTTTACCCGCTTAGAGACCACCTGCCTATCATTGTATTGTGGTATCTTGGACCAATCCGTATTATAAGGTCTGTTATGAAATCTTTGGCCTTCATTAAATGTATTTTTGTATTCTGAGGTGGCAGCTCCTTCTCATTTCTTGCTACCTTGTTTGTTAGGTCTTTCATTGTACCTAACAATCTAACCAACTTTTCCTTAGCATTTAAAGGCTTACTAGGGATTTCTCTATTTGAATGAGAGTTAATTATCTCTGACCTTTTAATTATGTTTACCTGATGCTCTCATGTTGCTTTTAATGTTTAAGGCTATAGAATAATCCTTCCTTAAAGTTTGAGGATTTTTGTCCCATGGACAATATCCAATCTTGGAATCAAATGCACCATAATAGAGGACTAGGCACATTGATTTAATTGGTCTATGGTCTGGTGGTACCTTCCTCATAGTCATAATAAACTTGCTATTGAAGTCCACCACCATTTCAATTACTCCCTTTTTAATTTTTGTGAGCTTATGTATAAAAAATTTAGGATCTATTCTATCCCCATATTGAAGTCTGAAAACTCTCATGAACTCCTCCCAAGAATCAACACAGTTGTCTGAGAGACTTTTGTATCATTCTCTAGCACTTTCCTCTAGTGAATGCACAAACAATTTGATCATCACATCCTCATGATCTATCTCATACTCCTCTATGACATTGATGAAATGCCTCAAATGTTCTTTTCTAGTAACTATAGTGTTGCCCTAAAATCTTGGTATTTTTCCCCTTATTTCATTTGAGATTGTGTTACGGAAGTTTGGGATACCAAAGAAATCTAACCATTTATACCTCTTTGCTCCCAAAGGGTGCCTCATTGGAGGGGACCTCTAGGTCAGTCTTCGGAATGCAGGTCTGGTGTTTGGGATATTTCCAAACTATTGATTGAATTATTGTTGTTGTTGAGGTTGATTAGGAATATGATGCATATAATTATAGTTTCCATTTTGTTGATGTTGTGGAATTTGATTATGGACATAGTGCATATGGTTTTGATTCATATGTTTTTGTAAAGGAGGTTGATTATAATTTTGATTTATGTTCTATTTTTCGGCTGCTTGAGGTTGAGCTATGCTTGTTGAGAAAGTTGAGCTTGTTGTAACTCAATTTTTACCTGGAGTTCTTGTCTCCTTTGTCTAATATGATCTAGTAGGTCTAACTCCTCATTAAGAATTCCTTCCCTTTCTTCAGCATCTAAAAGTGTTGGTTGATTAGTATCATCAAGAGTAGTATGATGTTTATTCCTTTGTGATATAATGGGCTAAGTAGGGTGTTGGCCAGCCAAATATGTTCCCACATTTTGATTTTGTGTGCCAAATGTTCTCATGTTTGCCTCTCGAGATCTATCCCTACTTCCCCTACCAATAAGATGTTTATTTCATTGAATTTCATATTTATTTATATTCATTCTTCTATTTGTTCTAAGTATGTTATCAACAAAGTCTTTAGATGTATATTTTTATTGATTCCTTAAATCTACAAATGCATCATTTCTTCCATATGTTCCTACATGATCTTGAGCATTTAGTCTAGAAGACTTGCCAGGATTTCTAGCTCTCCATTTATTTTGGTGACTTCTTATTTGTGTTGAAGAGCCTTCTTGACTTGATTGGTCTTGGTACTACCTTCTCCTTTCAATTTGAAAATTCTTTGTATCTTAAATAAATTTTTGGGTTGACTGAAATAGAGTCACCACTCTCCACTTGGAAGAGACAAATTTGCAAGTTATCAAACAAACACTGCTGCAACCACTAAACTTTACTAAGTTGTAGAGGTGTGAAAAAATATAATCATAATAAAAATGTCCCTAGCAATGGTACCATTATGTTGGGTCCTAAAATCCTTGCTCACACTCCTAGAGTGATCAATCTACTTCAAGCTAGGGAATTATCAGTTTTAAGGTAGATCAATTGACTCATAAAAAATCTATGAGCGATTAGAGGCAATTACTAGGAGTGGATAATCTCCCCTTCACTTTGAGCTCATCTAAACTTAGGAGGGTGTTCCTAGAGGTACTTCTTAATAGGAATTGGTAACAACAAAAAATACACAAAATAACATTATTGCAGCCATACCCAATGTATGCTTGATCCCAAAGAGTGTTATTGGAGCAAAGACCAACCTACTGCATATAAAACCTCTATTTAATATGATAAATAAATCTTTGTACAAATGAAATATGTAGGTATACATATATGATTCATTAATATATTTCACTACTCTCACTCACAAAAGATATTTGCCCTAGTTAAATCACTAAATCATGAAATGTGCACAAACTACTAACTTAACCCTAAACTACTCATGAAAGACTTTGCTTGTTTTAAGGAATGTGATTGACCACAACTTGTAATATCGGTGCCTATCAAATGGGTAACAAAGTCACAATTTATCAAAGGAATACAATGAATTAAAACACATTGGATTGGATCCAAGAGCATAAATACATCAAATGTGAAGTCTTAACTAACTAAACATGCTTAATAATCCATAATCATACTACACAAATCCATATGTAACATATAAATGACCATTACAAGGCTTGCAATGTATTAAAATGTTGTTACATTCATCAAATCCAATATTACATTCATACCAGCGAATGTGGCAAGAGAAAACCCTAGCTATGACTAAGAACCTTCCTTGAAATCATACATATGCTCATGGAGACATCCAAATATTGATACTCTTTACAATATTTCATTCTTCACGTGTTACAAACTCATCGCCTTCCTGAAGAACTGGGCTTGCAAGATTTGAAACCCTAGAGAGAACTCAACACTTTCAAGTGCCTAGAAGCAAAGAATAATCAACCCTTTGAATGGCAAGCAACCTTTAATTTAGAACATTTAAAAAATCATGCCCTAATCCATTGACAGGAATCTGACATACCTCAGGGGGTTCAAACCCAACCACCAACTTAAATACAGATAAAGAGAAATCTTGTAAAATTTGCCTAGAGTCATGTGTAATAAACTGGAAGAAGCAACATGAGGTTCTCACCTAAGTGAGTAGTTGCAGAGGTCAAATCGACCATTAATGGTGACCCATGAATTTGTTGGCACATTTTGAAGCTTTCTACAAAAGTTACAGACTTTTATAGGAATTCGATAGGATACTACACATTAAAACATGATGTAGGTGGAGAAGGTCTTGTAGGATGGAGGAATTCCATGGAGGAATGATGTAGAACTTCACATTAGAAATGGATGAAATGAGTGGAAGAGGAATTGGCATCCTAGAAGGCATGAAGTTCATGCAAAGAGGAAGGATGGAGCATTTTAGCCATTTGGAACAAATCCAGGAGATGCAATAGGATAGAATGTGGGAAAGTCATAACATCTTGCAACATGTCAGAAATCTACAAGAAGAAGTTTTATGGATTGGGAGGGTGGAATAGGATATACCACATTGCAATGCATGATTGGCTGAAAAGAGGCAAAGGGAAACAAATGAAGGCAGGGGACTTTGGAAGAACAGGAGGTTTAAAGGGACATGTAGCAACATATTGCACTTCATAGTTCTAAACATAGGGCCCACTAAAGAAACTGTGATGTAAATGGAACATGCAATGTAATGGACATGGCCACATGGCTAAAAGTGATCAGCTAAGAGAAATGAAATGAAAAGGAATTTTACAAGAAAATAGAGGGGATCTGGATGCAACGAAGAACTCTATTGAAGGGATCGGGAAGGGAATGCACAAATGTGATATAGAATCAGATGTGAGATTCAGAGGGGGAATCGAATTGGTGAGAAAAGAGGGAACTATAGGAGCATATTGAAATACTACAAATGTGGAAGAGGACAAAAAACCAAGAAACAAAGGGAATAGGAAATAGCAGAGAATCGGTCTAGGACCAAATGTGGAGAAGGATGGGACTATGGGATTAGGTCAAAATTCCAAAAAATGGAGGGAATGGATGCTAAGGAAATAATAAAGGCATAAAGGACATTTTTTGAGAAAATGACAAAGAAGTGGAATAGGATACCAAATGGGGGAAACATACAGTACCTGGCTCAAACCCCGCATCTAGTATCAAGGGAAAAACTTGCAAAACACAAAAAGCACTAGAAAATGACGCAAAAACCTCCAAACTTAGAAATTCCTTGGATTTTTGGAAACTCAACCCACAAAGGGGAAATGAGGATTGAAAAAATGTATCTCTAAAGAAAAATTGGAAAAAATAGGCAAAAACAACTGGATTTTACATTTTCAGGATGGGTCCCAACACAGGGATGGTAGTTGTTCTTGTAGTGGCTTCTCACTTTCTTGTTTCTCCACAAGCATGTGCTAGGGTCTTCAGCCATCTTATTTATGATATTATTTATGTTCACATGTTCTTTCTGGCATGACATGGCATGGGTAATTGTGTCATGTGCCAAGGTGGCATTCTTATCGACCCTATCCTCATTTTCAAAAGGCTCATAGGATTTCAAATGATAAAACTCATGGTGGGAAATTTTTGTGGGCCAATGGCCATGATTGGTTGTGACTTTATGGAATCTCTTCTCTATGTCTATTTGGCATTGATTGTTTATGGAGGGGCTCTAGGAGGTATTTTTTCTATGCACCTTGGTCAATTGGTTGGTGCATAATCTCATCTTCTCTATCTAGGCTTTGTTCTTGGACTTAGAGTTTGTTGAAGATGAGATAGGTGTAGTTGGTCCCATGGATTAATGAAGTTTGTTCTCTTTGCCTCACATGAGATCCTGAGGATTTCCTTCCTTTGAGGTGATTTTTTGTAGTATGGATTTTCTAAGTGTCTTAATGTTGATTAGACCTAGATTTGAATTTCCCTCCTTGTCTCCTATTCCAATTGGGATGATGTTGAGTGCTATATATGTAGGGTTGTTTGATGTGTTATAGGTTGGTCTTTTGAGCTAATTTTCTATCTTGGTTGCCAAGGGTTTATTCTAGGGGATCCATCGATGTATGTGCAGTTGTAAAAGAAAGATATATTTGTATGGGTTATAGTTGGGTTGGCTAGTTGCATGGTCATGTGTCTCCATGGATGGAAATAATGTTTTAGGGGGATGCTTAAACCTAGTTGTGGATACTCCCTTACCATATTTACTGGCCTTATGTAATAAAGTGTTGATTAATGTCACAACACTATAATGCATTACAAACTATTTTGTAATGGTCTTCCTCTATTGCATGTGGTATGTTACTGATCAATAATGGATTATTAAATATGTGTGATGTGTAGGATTTCCTTGTTTTTATGATATAGTTGTAGTTCTAAATGGTCATCTTTCCCCCTTGCATGTTGTGATTCCATTTGCTAATGGATTTGGAACTAATCATTTGGTGGGTGTAGCCAATCATTTTCATAAAAACATTTTTTCTACTTTAGTTTAGTTTCCTATTCTGCCCACATGCACTAGCCAGTTTAAAAATTTGGATATACCTTAAGGGATTCATACTTGATTCAGATCTTAAGATGTTTGTGTATCAATTCATGCTTACCACATAGCTCATTACTTTACCAAATGCATAATATTAGTGAGTGTTGAACACCCAAAATACTAAGAGGGGGGGTAAATCAGTATTCTTTTAAACCATTCAATCATTGAACATCCAATCCATTTAGCATAATTACTTGTAGTAAATGAAAATGAAACATAAAACATATAACTACCACACATAACACATGAACACCATGATTTTTACGTGGAAAACCCAAAAAGGGAAAACCCACGGTGAGGATTAGCTCATAATATATTATAATAAGGCAACCAGTTAAGGTTGATACAAATTGGTGGAGTCACTATCCAAGAATGCTCACTGCATGTGGCTAACTACCAAATGACTCACTGTCCTAAAAGAAAGAGATAGAAGAAGTGGCTCACCATTAGAATTTGAACTGTTATAATTGCATCTAACATATGCATGAAGTACAGTTCCAATGAAGCTCAAGATATAGAACAATACTCAGCACATTGTTCTGAAATACCGCACTGCTCTACATTCACGCAATTCACATCCATCAGCTCTTTTTCACATCTTATGGATCACACTCATACTATCTATCATAAAACACCAAAAATAAGCCTTCATATGTATCCACTTCTTTCACAACATCAATTAGGACGGCCTAATTGCATGTAACGTGCAAAACATGCCATATACAACTTGTTGGCCCCAAACCTTCACACACACTTCATGCCAAGATTCAAACTTTGAAAACACATTGAGATAGGTCAGCATGGACCTAAAATAGCTCCTACTTAACTCCACAAACCATATTTACCCTCTGCATAACTTCATACTTAATAGGTCGGCTCTGTTGAAGACTTAATACAAAAACCCTTTAATTGTAGATCCATAAACTGACCCAAATAACTCCAATCAAACATAAAAACTAGAATTCACACTTTATTCATATTTGTTAACACCCCTTAAAACCACAAAGTCAATAACCAATCCGTGAAGGAATACAGACTCTCCTACACAACTACTCTGAACTGGAAATACCTTTATTCTGTCAAGCCAAACTTCTATTACTCATTACTTTCAAACCATACATCAAAATCAAACAAAATTCTAGATTTAGAATCTTTTGACAACCAACAACAACATACTAGAACCACAAAACAAAATATTCAACAGTGGAGAAATGCAGACCAAAAACCTGGATGCTCTATAACTCAGAAATCTAGAGTTAACACTTAGCCAAATTTCACAATAGGTTTCATTACCAGATCAAACTTTGGATAAGACCTTCTTGCAAATTAGTGTTCTATAAACGATCAAACCATCTTGCAAAGTAGAGAACCAAACTAATCTGCATCAACCAAAATACAAGGTTGACATCAATGACAACACTGTAATGCATAACTGTATGTACCTTGTGCTCATGCTCATGTTGCTAGTAGCAACATCAGTGACAAAATAACTTCCCAAACATATTCTTCCAACAATCTCCCCCTTTTTCATTCATGGCAACATGCCAAACTGTCTCCCAAACACTCTCCCCCTTTGACATCAAGGGAAAAGCGTGTACATAGTGGTCTTTATTTATACTGAATCTCCCCCTGTTAAGTATACTCATATACATAGAACCTGAAGGTTTGAACTAACTCCCCCTGAGAAGTATATGTACATACTAAAAAAATGACTTTCCCTAAATCATGTACCAGAGGTAGAACCAAAGCTACTCTAAACAATCCGCATATATGCAAGAAATCTGAAACTGAAAACCATAAATGCATAAAGAGAGAAAAAGTTTTATCACCCAGATGAAGAAGGTGCCTGCAACTTCTACACCTGAATTTGCCATTCTTATTTTCCTTAATCCCAAGCTTTCTTAGCTTCTTCAAATATTATGCATTGTGTTTCAATCTCCATCAGGGACTCTTCCCCTTCTTCTAGAGTGCCAAGTATTAGATTTACCTGTGATACTTTATCAACACTTAATAGAGATTTTGAAATAATCAAGAATTTGGGATTCACCAAATCCATTATTTCTCCAAACTACAAAATAATGTTTTCTTTATGGGCCTGCAATTGAAAATATTTCTTATGAAGGTCTTCAATGGCATTCCTTGTGCTTCCATCAAGATCTAGTGTCGGATCATAGGCACCAAAGGCATTATTGATCTGGGACTCAATGGAGTCCATCTCTTTTCTAATGCTTTGAGTGGCTCCAAGCCACTTTAGGCCAAACTAAAAAAGGGCCTTAGCCTCACCTACACAGTCTTGGACATCTTTCTATTTTTCCTGAAACTTCTTATGTGTAATAACACATTTCTCAATAAGCTCTTTCATTATCTTTTCATTTAATTTCTTTTCAACCTCATCTTCAATTTGTTCCTTGAGTCCAGAGGCATACTCTTTAAAAGAATCAATCAAAGATTTCAAATTCTCTATACCTAAAAGAGATGTATCAATGTCTGCACCAGGTATGGCATCTCGCAATGCTTTTACAACTTCATCAATCAATTCACCACTCTTTTAATGAGTCTCAATGACTTCTTTATGGGTAGATGCATGAAACACATCTCCCAACTGCAGCTTCTGGAGTGGAGAGATCTTATCCAGATTAATGCTTCCCTGTTGCATTGGCAAATGAAGTACTTGTGAAGAAACAACAGGTTGGAAATCAAGATGAATACTTAATAGGTTCTTTAGCGAGTCTCTAGAGGTAGCAAAGGAATCACCAGAAGTCTTTGCTAATTATGTAGCTTGCTCCTTTGAATCTTTCTCTATAACTTCACCAGAGTCTTTAGTATTTTCTTCCTTTGTCTCAGAATCTCTGTGAACACCTTTGTCTTTATCTTTCTCTTCTTCATTATTATCTTCATGTTCTTCTTTGTCCTTGTCTTTGTCCTTTTCTTCTTTATTTGCATCATCTAGTTCTGAAGTATTATCAGTGTTATCCAAAGGAAAGGTGGATGCATCTTCCTTAGTCCCTTGCTCACTGACTTTGTCAACATTGTCCGTAGAAGTAGAAGTATCAGTTACCAGAGGAGTAGAGGATGTAATTTCCTTTTCATCATCCTTGCTGGTGACAATTTCATTTTCTTCATCAATGTTCTCCTCTACCTCTTTGTAGGTCTGAGCAATATCTTCCAATACCATAGCAATATTGTCTTGATTCTGTACATTGTCCGTAACATGCTCATGTTGAGCATCAATGTTTTGGACCTCTTCTTTAGTTGCAACATCCAGAACACTGCTTTATGAAAACAATCCATATTTCTGAGCTATGTCATAAATCTTCTCTATAGTTTCCTTTTTCAACTTCTCAAAACCATTTATATCTTTGCTCATCAGATTTGTTACTCTCTGTTTAACTCTACACTAAGTTAAATAAAGCTAAGCTAATGTAGCTTTATTCTCATCAGGCAATGAAATGCCAACCCTCTCCAGAGCATATTCTTTTATTTTTCCTTCATGTTGGATGGCTCCCTATCTCCTCTTTAATAAAATATCCCATAGCTCCGAAGGAATTTGATCCTCTATATTTTTCATGTCTACTTCTAAAACAATGATATACTTAATAATAGCTTCTACTATGGTGGCCTTATCCACCTCATTAGCCTCATTATACAAAGTAGTTGTCTCTCCAGGAGCATCATGCTATATAATACTATTAAACAATGAATCTAACTTCATGGGAGTACCAGGTCTTACCAGTTCTACTTTACTTTGTTCTTTGTCTTCACCTGGAGACCCTTTCTTTGCTTACCTTTGTCTTCTTCTTCTTGGGTGCCACTTTCTTCGTGGCCTCTTTCTTCTTGTCTCGCATATGCACAACAAATTTATTCTTTTCTTCTTCTATGTCTTCGTCACTTTCAGATTCTATAATCTGATTCTTTCTTCCCTTGGCACCTACTTCACTTTGTGAAGCAACTTTTGTCCTATTCTAGACCAGTTTATGTTCTACCTCTTCTTCTTCCACACTTGTACTAACATCCTTCTTCCTAACTACCTTTGTTTTAACTCTTTTCTTGGTAGGGGCTATAGGAGCATCTTCAATGGATGTTTTCTTCCTTTCAGCCTTAGAAACTTGAGCTACCGGAGGCGTTTTCTCCTTTACCGGAGTAGCTTTTCTCTTCTCACCAGCTATGGGCATATTCTTGAAGGACTTTTAGAGGGCAGGAGGGGTGGTAGTAGTTCTACTGGATCTTCTTGAGCTCCCTGAGCTCTCCATAGCACTGGATTCTCCTTTATCTTGTGCTCTGGCTCTCTGTAACTGCTCTTTAGAGAATCCCATTCTCTCTACATAGTCATCTACCATCCATTTAACCTTCTTTATTTTAGGCTTCTTATGCTCCAGATGTCCTTCCATAGATTTCTCTTCAAAAGTACCAAATCTTGATTTTGTGGTATCCTTGGGGCTCTTCAACAATATATCAGCCAAACCATCTATTTCTTCTACATAAATCTCATATCCCATAGTAGGGATCCACATAGTCCTTGGCTCAACTACTTCCAACATACATTCATCAGTAGAAACCAAAAATGTGATATCATTTTGATACTTTTCAACCATTTTCCTTAGTATTATTTCCCTTGCCTACATCTTTTGTAATACTGCAAAGAATGTAGTAAAAGCATCATCTTGGGATTTAGAGTCACCAATACTTCTTATGAAATTTGCAAATTGATGTGCCATAGGCCTTCCTTGTATCCATCTCACATTCTACGTTCCGGCAAGCTCTTGCAAAAAGTAGAAAAGTATGCAAATGGTGAGAGTTCCGAAATTAAATGGATACTTCTCTTTTGTTTGCTTCAAGTTTTCCAAAAATTATTGTCTCAGTAATTCACAAAGGTCATAATCAACACCTTTCTCTACCATCTCATAAGCCACATTAATTGAGGTGGTAGACACTGAATTTTCCCTATTGGTAAAGTAGATCTTATAGCCTATCACCATAGTAGCATATCTCACTATTGGGTTCTAGATAGGATTCACCGTGAGGGCTCTCTTGTCAAATGTAACACCTGTCAACTCCATCACTACCTCATTCTTGATTGACTTCAGAACTGGAATAGGTCTAGTGGAACACAGAATAGTAACCTCCCTTATCACTTCCTTTGTTATCATCCCTAGTAGGTCTATCCATACAAATTTTTCATGAAATTTGCTTATTGCTATTCTAAACCACTTGTCATCAAAATAGAAATTGGGGAACCACTGCCAAACATCGAGTTTCTTCATCACAAGGTTTTGATACTCAGGTTTAAGGGTAAAATCATCTCCTATAAGTTCCTTTACCTAGATATCCCCAATCTTCATATGGTCAAACTCTTCCATTTTGTTGTGAATGTACATCCTTATGTCTTCAGTTAGCAAAACCCCATATGGAATAGATGAGAAGGCTCCCAATAGGTCATCCTCAATACATTTTGTAGGAAATTTCTTAAATTTAGGTTGATGTTTCTCTATTACCTCAATAACCCTTGGAGTTTCCATTGAAAATGCTAACAAACACTTTGAAAATAAAGATCTCTAAGAAACTAGGGCAAACCAGAGATTGATAAATACCTTTTCTTCACTTTTGTCGAACTAGGGTTTGGATGCAATGAACTCTGAATCACCTTGATCTCTTCTTCTGCTCAACTCAGCTCTTGATCTGCTCTTCAAATGCTTTTGTGAATGATTTTGCTAGGTAAAATCCCTTTTATAATCTTTTAGATCTAACCTAATTCGCATTTAATTCCTCAACCAAATAAAGCTATCAAACCTTTCTCTGTATACACAGTCACCTTCAAGTGCTCCACAAACTTTCGTATTAAAAGATTTTCTAACGGAATTTTCTCCAACAATTTAAGAATATTATCCTATACCATATATCTTCATGCTAAAGTATCAACATCTTTTCTTTGGTGGGGATTGAAAGATTTCCATTAGTGGTCCCCCTAAGCCAAAGCTCTCAACTTAGTTTCTGGGGGAAACTTCTACACCAGATGTAACTTCATATATATCCTTTTTGTCTCTGTCGAATCAACCTTTTGTATTGGTTCATTCTTCTCTACCAGATTATCCTTCTTCACGTTTCTTCTTTTGTAAAACTTAGAAATGTGTCTAGGTCTATTGCAGTTGTAGCATACAACATTCCTTTGACCAGTATTCCTTCCATTCATTCTAGATCTACATTGATTAGATTTATGCCTAAATCTATTGCATGCATAACAGTAGCCTTTAAAAGATTGAACTATTCTATCATTTTTATAGCCATTCCTCATTTGACACCTACACTCACTAGCTTTGTGACCAACTTTCTTGCATGTAAAACATTGACCAGAGAAAGATGGAACATTTTGATTTATTTTACTTCTACATTCTATTGCCTTGTGTCCAAATTTATTGCAAGAATGACAAAAACCATTGAAAGACGGGTACCTTTGTGCATTTGGTTTCTTGACCGGTGGTATTCTAGCTTCATTTCTTTGGTTCTAGAGTTGTTTTCCATTGTTCTTCTTGTTTTCAGTATTTGATGTCTGACCTGATTTTGAGCTTTCACCCTTTTCAAATCTTAAACCCTCTTTATCATTAGGACCTTTCTGATTTGCACACATTTCATCAAGCTTTGTAGTGCTCATCTTGAGTTTGTCTTCATGACTCCTTGCTTTCTCCAGATCAAATTTTAGATTCACAACCTCTTGTTCAAGCCTTGTACATTCTTCAAATTTGATTTTCACAACTATATTAAGACATTCCTCAATTCTTTTCTTTTCTTCAACTTGCACCTTCAGACCAATGATGGTTCCATTTGCTTGCTCCAATTGTTCACTGACTTCCTTATGCTTGTCTCTGACCTTCTTGACTTGCTCTTTCAATTTCCTAATGCATTCATTTGCTTCCTTGACATTTTCTTTCAGATCTCTATTTTCTCCTTCAATTCTTTCAAGATCTTTAAGAGCAGCATTGAGTTCTATTTTGTCAAGCATACAATCTTCTTCAATGAGATTAACAATAGGAATTTCTTCCAGAGGAATAGGTAACCTTCTAGAAGCCATGTGTTCAATCTCCAAGACCTTCCTTGAGTGGTTAGGCTTCTTCCAAAGGACTTGACTCTAATACCAATTGTTGAACAGCTAGAATACTGAGAGGGGGGGTGAATCAATATTCTTTTAAACCATTCAATCATTGAACATCCAATCCATTTAGCATAATTACTTGCAATAAATGAAAATGAAACATAATGTACTACCACACATAACACACGACCACCAGGATTTTTATGTGGAAAACCTAAAAAGGGAAAAACCACAGTGAGGATTAGTTCACAATATATTATAATAAGGCAACTAGTTAAGCTTGATACAAATTGATGGACTCATTGTCCAAGAATGCTCACTGCATGTGGCTCACTGCCAATGACTTGCTATCCTAAAAGAAATAGATAGAAGAAGTGACTCACTACTAGAATTTGAACTGTTATAATTGCATCTAACATATGCATGAATTACAGTTCCAATGAAGCTCAAGATACATAACAATACTCAGCACACTGTTCTGAAATACCACACTGCTCTACATTCACTCAATTTGCATCCATCAGCTCTTTTTTTCATCATACAGATCAAACTCATACTATCTATCATAAAACACTGAAAACAATCCTTCATATGTATCCACTTCTTTCACAACATCTATTAGGTCGGCCTAATTGGATGTAACGTGCAAAACATGCCATATACAACTTGTCAGCCCAAAACCTTCACACACACGCTTTGTGCCAAGATTCAAACTATGAAACAAGTTGAGATAGGTCAACATGGACCTAAAATAGCTCCCACTTAACTTCGCAAACCATATTTACCCTCTGCATAACTTCACACTTAATAGGTCAACTCAACTGAAGACCTAATACAAAAACCCTTTAACTATAGATCCATAAACTGACCCAAATAACTCCAATCAAACATAAAAACTAGAATTCACACTCTATTCACATCTGTTAACATCCCCTTAAAACTACAAATTCAATAACCAATTTGCAGAGGAATGCAAACTCTCCTACACAGCTGCTCTAAACTGGAAATACCTTTATTATGTCAAGCTGAACTTCTGTTACTCATTACTTTCAAACCATACATCAAAATTAGACAAAATTCTAGATTTAGAAATCCAAAGTTAACACTTAGCCAAATTTCACAATAGGTTTCCTTACCGGATCAAACTTTGGATCAGACCTTATTGCAAATTAGTGTTCTATAAAGGATCAAACCATCTTGAAAATTAGAGAACCAAACTAATCTGCATCAACCAAAATACACTGTTGACATCAATGACAACATTGTAATGCATAACTGTATGTACCTTGTGCTCATGCTCATGTTTCTAGTAGCAGCATCAATGATAAAACAACTTTCCAAAGACATTCTTCCAACAATGAGCTTGTGTCAGATGGATCTATAGAGGGATATGTTGGTGAGATACAAGATATAAATGTGTAGGGAATGATAAGGGATTCATCTTAAGAAATATAATTAGCTTATATCCTTTGGTGCATATGCATACTTTTTTGTATTTGTTGTTGATGAGGTCTAGTAGGCTTGTCCCCAATTGTCATTAGGGCATGGTAACCAAAGCCTTGTTATTATCTCTATTAATACCTCGAGAGAATAACCCCTAGGTTCTATAGAGATAAAATAAGAAGAGGATCTTCTAGAATCCTATGCATTAGCCCAAAACTATCCTTCTCTTGTTGATGTGTTACCCTCTTTGTTTGAGATATCTTGTTCCCCTTGTCTCACCTCAAGTAATGATACTAGAGGAGAGGTCCCAAGGTTTTGAGAACCAATAGAGTCAACATGGTAATATTAGAAGATACTCTTATGCTATCATAATCCATCATAACCAACTCACAAAACTGGTGCTTCATTTTGTCTCCATTATCCCCATTCAAATATGCCTTATGATGTGTCATAACATGTATCATAATGGTCAATATTCTAGTGTAACTCCATATAATCATGCTCTTAGGAATTATAGAATCCATCATAAGTAACTCCCATCTTACAATGTCATAATATGTTCTTACACATCATGATGGCATTAGATGCTCTTACAACCTCTTATCATAATCCATCATAACCAACTCACCAAATTAGGTGCTCCATTTTGTCTCCATTTTCCCCATTCAAATATACCTTATGATGTGTCATAACATGCATCATAATGGTCAATATTCCAGTGTAACTCCCTATAATCTTGCTCTTAGGAATTATAAAATCCATCATAAGTAACTCCCATCTTACAATGTCATAATATGTTCTTACACATCATGATGGCATTAGATGCTCTTACAACCTCTTACACACATTACAAAATGTATACATGTGGCCAAGAATGCCACCTCAAAGTAGGATTTCCTCTTTCAGCTATGAGAATAAAATAATAAATACAACTATTTAATAAATACAAAACATTGGGATGGAAAATTCACAAATTGGAGGCTCGCAATGACTACTCTTGCATTCGCTTCTCAGACTAGGGAAAATAACTATCGTAAACCATTGTTTTCTCCAAGCGGTGTGGGTTCGAAGGAGGATTTTCATGGGTACGAACATTCCTACTTCACAGGTACTGCACTCCTCTGTGGTGGCCCCGGGGCCCAAGACTATGTGGTGCTGGGTCGGGCTTCTAAAACAGATTTGTCTGGTCTGGCTTTGCTACACGGAAGGGGTGTCAATGGGGTTTCTGATGTGGGTGTCCCCCTGGGAATAACCTTGTTTCTGATCGTAGTGCACGTTTAATTTTTTGAGAGGCTCTAAGTCAGGATGCCTTAGGTCTGGTGGGGGTCACAAAATTGTTGGCCCTAATTTTTTGCCTATGGTTGCACCTTCGAACTCCCTTCAATCTCATGGTGGGATTCCTCTTAGCCCTCCCTTCTTAGTGCGGCATTCGGTATCTATTCCTGAGGTGAGTCTAGAAAAATTTGCCTATGACAGAGAGGACTATCTGCAGGAGCATGCCCTCATCTGCAGATTTTTGAAGACCTGGCCAACGTTAAGTGCACTTCATGAGTGGATTAGCACAAACTGGTAAGAGCATTTGGGTACCCTTATGCCAAAGGGTTCTTTATCTTGGAATTCAAGTCCCTATATGACAAGGAATCGGTGCTCAATGCTGGTCCTTGGTTCTTTCAAGGGGATTTTTTATGCATGAAGCCTTGGTTTCCTTCTTTTGACCCAAAAAATAGACTTTTTCCTTCGCATATTTCTGGGTATGTCTTCCTTACCTCCCTTTGTAATTTTGGGAAATTGACTTTCTGAATACCATAGGCAATGGCCTGGGTAAGTATCATGACATATCTAAGGAAACTATTAATTATGAGAATTCAACCTATGTTCATATTTGTGTCGAAATGGATATTTCAAATGGTCTCCCAGTAGAGATTTTATTAAGGGTCTGGTGGTGATCACCTATGTTTAGGGTTCTGGAATTAGGTTGCAGGTATATGTTTTTGTCCCTTCAAGCCCTTGGTGCCTTAGGCTAGGTTGTTCCTCAACCTAGCATGTAGTGTTTTACCGCTTTTTCCTGTCGCACTTGAGAAAATGTTAAGTTTTTGTATGTGCAATTGCAAATGTATGTTGGCGGGCTTCTGAAATCTACGTCGGCTCTTGAAAAATGATAAGAAATTGAATTATATGCATTTTAGATGCATATCGAGTTGCATATGCAAAGGGGGAATCTGTCGCAAATTCCTGGGTATATTCTGCAGTTGTATGCATTTCCAAATGCATATCGGGCTTACAAGGAAAAATATACAAGGATGGAATATACATCGCAGATCCCTGGAATATTCGCTATTTGTATATCGGGTCTGCATGTATATTTGGTTTGTATGTTTAGACATACAATGGTTAGATACATTGCAGGTATATTCCAAGAAAGATTTCTTGTTTGTATATGAAAGGGTAAATGTATGTTTGGACATACAAAGGTCATATGCAAGGCAATGGGATATACATTTGGTGGGGTCCGCCGCTTGTATGTTTGCAGTTGTATGTTTAAACATATACCCGAATATACAAAGGATAGGATACAAGCTAGACCTGAAAATATTTCAAATTTGTTCTATGGGCCCCTGGCGTCTGCTGCTTGTATGTATGTGAGTGTTGTATGCCATGGGTATACAAAGTCTGGATTTGAAAGTTTTTCAAATCCAATGGATAAGTGGCAGGGATCCGCGTTGTATGTATCTCGCATTTGTATAATGCGCCATACAAGGAAATGTACAAAGAAAGGGAGATGCAACCCGGATGTGAAGACGGAATCCAATGCAGCGGATAATCTTCTGGCGTCTGTAGGATGTATAAGATGCTTTTATGTGTGTGTGTACAATGAGGATATACAAGGGATAGCGATACAAGGCGGATCCAATGGTGATTCCAATTCACTCTATAACAATTTGGGGTCCGCCTTGTATATGGATCAGTTTTGTATATGCATTTTGCATATACAAGGGATTTTCAAAGGTGAACAGTGGTGATTGTATATGCATTTGTTTATGCATATACAAGGGCGAAAAGGGGCAAAATGAAGAAGCGAAAAGTCAGCGATAGGAACATGGAGTGCCTACATGGCATGTAATCATTGGCTATTGGCTTTTCTACAGTTTTTGGCACCGATGATCTCAGTGATGGAATCAAAATCAAAGGCTAGGTTTTAAAGTTGCGGAGTTGGTCTTCCTTGCTTCCTCAGGCTTGTTTTGAGTGGGAAAACTTCAGATGTGCTCGTTGTTACATCCCGCGGGTAGCTAAATCATTAATGGCAGATTTGCAAAGGATGATCGATGGAGTTGATGGGTCAGCAACCCGATTGAAGATGAAAGTCCTTGAGCGGCGGTGTGGATCCTGATTCCACCTGTTTATTCCTCTTTGTCTCTCTGTAGCATTGAATATTTCTGAGTGCCATTCCTCATGCATTGAATCTGGCAGATTTTTTATTTGCCTTGTAATTAATTTTGTTGGGTACACGGTCTTGGTATAAAAGCCAAACTGTGTTACTCATTAGTTGTTGAAAACTGGACAAGTCTTGGTGTTGTGACACAATACAACTTCATTGGTGGCCCTGTTCTTGATGTCTTGTAAGTTTATGAGTCTCATGTTGTTTGTTTCATGCATGAGTTCACTGGTTTCATGTTGTTTTATATGAGAAATGCTCTGTGCATGTGTTTAATCATTTGTCTCCAAGTTGTGGGCATATTTTCTTTTGAATCAAGATAACTAAGGGTTGTTAAGGTTCAGGAATATAGCTTTTCTATATTGAATGTTTAATCTCCTACTTTTGTTCAAGGAATAAATTAAATTTTTTAGGTTAATCATTGAGAAAATGTGTTGCAGTGGGGATACCATTAAGCATGAATGATTAAGCATCTAAATTTTGGGAAGTATCTGTAAGGCAAATATTAAAAATCCCCTTGATATCCAATCTTTGGTATATGTTCATGCTGGCCATTCACATGTGTATGTCTATTGACTCCGAGCCATGGATAGGCACCAATCCAGTCTTGTATTGAGGTTGCAACCCAAAGTCTCAATTTTGCATCCAAACATAAAATCAAACTCAAACTTTGAATCAAACCATTAGGACTTTAGAAGTAGTTTTAGGACCAAAATCCTTTGTCTCACAACTAAATATAGGCCCAAAGCTAGCCCCTTTGCACTTATCTCACAGTTTTGGTTTGCATAAAGGAGGATTTATCTGCTTTGTATCAACATCCAAGTAAGTTCATGCACATGTGTCATAGATGTTGAGTAGGGAATACCCCCCTTGGTTCTGCAGAGCCTAAAGAAGAAGATGAGATATTTATAGAGTCTATCTTCTATACTGTTGGCCCCTGGCCCGGGAATCCTGTTGATCAATGATGACTACCTTGTAGGGATAACTGGGAATAAGCATCCAGTCTGGGAAAATAACCAACAGGGTCAAAAACATAAGCTAGTGCCAACCTATAGACTATGAAAAGATTTCTTTTAGATGCAGAACATGTTTTACTACTGACCATACTTCCTCATAGTGTAGTAGGATAATTGTTGTTAAGAGGGCTATTGTTGCCCCTAACAGCTGGCCCACATGGTGGGATGGGGTGGAATCCCATCATTTCATCATCTCTCTGATGGAGATGGAGGCCCCTGCCGCCTCTCCTTCTCTTCAAGAAAAGGAAAATACTTCAAGTTCCCCCCTCCTATGGCTGAAAAATCTCATTCCCCTGAGATCTTGACAAATAAGATGCCAATCGATGCTTCAATGGAAGCTTCTCCACTTTCTTTGGGGAGGTCTAACCTGTCAGTTGCTAGCAGTGCTTCTCTTTTACTAGGTGAGATATCTGGCTCAACATTATTGGAGAATTTAGAATTTATGTTTCCAAGGTCACCTGTGAGTCCATCCAATAAGAAGGAAAATAGAAATAAATAGAATATCTCTCACAAGCCTAAACAAGATTGGTCAAAGGTAAAGAGGAAGAAATTGCCTCCTTCTAGACTCAAACATCCAATGAAATTGAGATCAGCAAAGTGGGGGGAGTAATTCTGGAACTATGTTTTTTGGTGCACCCAATTTTGGGTTGTAGATGGGTCTGTTGTAATGCAATTTTCTTGTTAAGTGAGTAGGATTGGTCAGCACAACTTTGTGTTGATTTTGTGTTGCATCCTTGGTGGTGAGGGCTTGCATCTTTCATTTTTGAAGATTTTATTTTATGGGAGCTGCCCCCTTGGTAGTGATTACCTAAAAAAAAACATTGGGATGGAATGTTAAGACACCTTTCCCAACAAGATTTTCAAATTGTCCCAATGATATCGAAACTACTTCTAACAATTTACAAAAATGCATCTTTTGACAATTTTAACATTATTCTTTTGGAAGCCATAACTTTTGCATATAGACTCAAAATGAGGTGTCATTTTTTAAAATTGCATAGCTTTTCAAGAGGAAACTAAATATAAATAATATTCAAATTTTGGTGCCATATAAGATATATTTTGGACTTACAACACAAGTATCCTCTTAGTTGTGTTCATTTTTACATGAAGTCTCAAACAAACTAAACTAATTTTTAGATCACACTTTGTCCCTTCAAAATCTATTCTTCTAATTAGCCTTTCCTTTTGTGATGTTATACTCAATGATATTGGTAAATAATCATAAACTGAAAGGAACTAAACTTTTTTGCTATTCATTCTCCTATTCCTTCATCCTTGCCCTTTTGTCCCTTCACTTGACACTACTCCTACTCTCTTCTTGCTAGTTGTAATGCATCAAAAATATATCCAACCACTTTCTCTCATTAATTGCTACTTGGCCTTAAATTTTATCTTAGATGTTTGTACCTACATCTCCATGAATTAATTCATCCCTTCTTAGAACATTAGGGAAATGTGACCTCTCCTTGCTTAGAAATTCTATGTTAAAATAATCATCATGAATAGGAATCCTATTTTTTTCTTCCATAAAGAAGTTAAGTTGGATGGTGCATGGTTGGAATGTGCGCTACAAATAATTAAATGAAATGTGATCATTTTCTTTGGATCAACCATCTTGATGGTAGTGGTGGTTATGTAATTTTCCTAGTGAAATGGCTAGGTAAACATGTCATCTACCATGGGGAATGTCCCACTTCTTGTTGTGTGCGGGCCACTATGCTCCACAATGGTCATGCCTTAGGTTTTTTCTCTATATATGCTCCAAATGATCATAGAGACTATATTCCTCTTTGGGATTAGATGAGATCCCACCTTCCTACTATTGATTGGATTATTGATGGTGAATTCAACATTATTGAATATGCTAATGGTCATAATGGAAGGAGTGTTGTAAAAATATCTCAAGATTATTATGAATCTTAGCTCTTCTACCACAACTCTCTAGACATCTTAGACCATCTTCTTGATGTGACAAATTTCATAGCTGCTATAATTAGTGGTTCACATGGTCCAATTGTAGACAAGATCTAATAGAAAATTAATTTGGCTTGGTCAAAGTTATGTCACATAACCTTAATGTTGGTGTACTTATACAATTGCACCTTATATTAAGTTTACTTAGGTAATCTCATTTATTTACTTAGGTAAATTAGGAAATAAGAGCACATGTCAACTCCCTAGATTGGTGGGATTCTTTTCCACCTCTTCCTCATCAAGATGAGTTCACTTGATGCCTCTACTCCTACATTTTGAGTCAATCCACATATCACTATGGCTACCTCAATCTCTTCTAGGACACTTGTCAACTTGACATGTGCATCCTAGAGTATATATATCATATTCCTGTTGGTAGGTGGCGACTGATCAGGAAAGTACTGTACACTAGCCATGTATCCTCGCCGGGGTTCGGGGCTGGGCTGGGCCTCGAGCGGGGGTTTAGGGGCGGCAGCTCCCAAGAAGCAGGAGTTCGGGGGTGGCAGCCCCCAAAAAAAAAAAAATTTAGGGCCGACTTAAAAAATCCTATTTTTTATGACTGACATAAGAAAACCGTAATTTTTGTAACCGACAAAAAGGCTTGATAAAAGTGGCTAAGGGTTAGGGTTTTGATATATTGTATTGTAGCATTTTGTAGCGGTATTGAGTTGCAGGGATTGCTAATTGTAATTAGTTTGATTTACTGGATAATAATATTGGACTCTCTGTTTGGTGGATGTAGCCCGAGTTTGGGTGAACCACGTTAAATCTTATCTCTCGCTGTTATTAATTCTGTGTATTTCCATTTCTCTGTTTAATCTTTATTTGCATTTAATTGATATCTTCTGCCGGCTAACCCTAACAATTCCATTTCCTTTATTTTACACACCCTAAATACATATGTTATAATGTTGTTATTCACATCTTGTGTGATTTTGAGTTTACCATCTTGTTGTTTTTGTTCTTAGGGAGATTTAATTATTCCAAGTTCTTTACTAAATATAGCACTCAAATCTCCCCAAATGTATTAGACTTTTAAACTGACATGACATCTCTACCACCCTCAATAATCACCTCCCCCTCATTTTCAATATCTCACTTTTAGCTTCTATTAATCACTCCACCAACTTCCCCTTCAAACTCAATATTTCTTTCCTTCACAATAACTCTTATAGTTGTTTGGAATATGCTATCCAAGCCTCAAGAAGGTGATAGTTGGCTTGTTTGGTGGAGCAATGCTCTTATCAAATGTACCTCCTACCTTCACTCCTATGGTAAATTATGATTGGTTTATAAGCACAAGAGTAAAATAAAATCTTGCAAGTTTAACTTCAACATGAATGTAAGCTTCTTGAAATGGATCCTACCAATGTTACTATTCATCATGCCCTTACCATTATTGAATATCGCATCAGAATATAATGTCTAAAAATTAAAAAACTCTTGTATCTATTCCTATTTACACTCAATCAAAGATTGTAATCATGGTTCTAAATTCTTCTTCCAATTTCTTAAATATAAACATAACCAAGAAATAATTTCTACTATTATGGACCGTGAAGATGGAACTCGCCATACTACACCCTCTGAGTTACGACAACTCTTCCATGATCACTATAAAAACTATTATAAGATGAGGTTGACTATGATGAATATCAGGAGGTTCCAAATGATACCATTGGAGATTGTACACCTACCGAGATTGATCAAGATCTTAGTTTCCACCTTGACCAATTCCTCTCCCCTGAGAACCTTGATAAAGCTCTTTTCTTGATGACTAGTGAGAAGAGCCCAATTCTTGATGGGCTCATGGTTGAATTATTTAAAGCAATGTGGCTCTGTACCAGAGATGATTTCTATATGTACATGGAGTCTATTCAAAATGGTTCTCTCAACTTCATATTAAAAAAGGGATGATTAAACTTATACCTAAAAGAAAGAATGAGTATACTATTATTGGTTGAAACTCTATAACTCATATCAACACCTCTTAAGTCTATTGCACTCTACATCAAAATTTTGGTCTAATCCATTGTTAGACCTAAATAGATTGGTTTTATCATGGTGGATTTATCCTTGGAAATTTCATCCTTGTTTGGGAAAATGTTGAATGTGAACAACAAACAATCCAAGAATCTCTCCTTGTTAATCTTAACTTTAATAAATCTTATAGTTCTACTTTACTATCCCTTTATCCTCAAAATACTCAACTAGATTGGTTTTATACCTTAGTTGATTCACACATTTGAATTATCTTTGTTGATGCTAATGCTTATATTGTTGTCAATGGCCTTCTCATTAGTTATTTTCCTCTCCAACACTCCATCTACTAAGGTTTATCTCATGCCCCATTCCTATATGTCCTTACTGCAAATGATCTTTCTTATCTCCTTCTCTATGCCAAAAAAATGATCATTTTTGCATCTCCTTATCTCAAAATTTCCTTGTACATAACTATCACCTTATTGATGACAACCTATTGTTTCACTCAATAATTTTGAGAGAGTTTCCAATGTAATTGAGGCACTAGACCTCTATCATGCAACATCTAGCTCTAAGATCTCTATGCAAAATATTGAGTTCTTTATGACTATGACTTCTCCTCCTGCCCCCTAGATTCCTTCATAATGAAATCACATTAAGCATGGTATGATCACCTGATATCTTGGCATCTGATGCAGGAGCATCCCGGGTGAACAAGAAATCAACATCACCCAAAATGATTTTCAGTTGTTTCTTTCAATTCTAGTTTGTTTGGGTCAGTATTGGCATCTCTCAGCATTGGAGTGCAAGTGGTATAATCAGATTTGATCAAATTGAGTTTTCACCATATTTAGGTTTCAACGCACAACAGGCAACCTTCACAAAAATAATTATTCAGGTGAATCGGAAAAGTTTCTAGGCAAATCCTTATACAAATAGATTTTTTACTACATCCTAGATTTGATACTAAAGGTTTCATAGTCATATGCCTTATAGTTTTTGATAATTAACCATTTTGCGACTTTTGTTGGTAATTTGGTGAAGTTTTAAAATTTTGACTTCCATGGGATTTGCGGTAGAATGGCTTGGTGGATAGCTAGGTAATGTTGATATGAACATCTCTGCAAGTTTTTGAAAGAATCCAAGCTCCTAGTAAAAATTTATAACAAAAGTTAGTTTTTGGCTTCGTTGGTCAATTGTCAAATGGCACTGTTTGGTGTAGATCACATATTTGCTTCTTTTAATGATGTTTTTGTGTATGTGACTAATTTTTCTAGAAAGGAAGGACTTGCACATGATATGAAGGTCAAATTTGACAGAGATGAATAATCTGTCACCCACCAGAGGCCAAATTGTATTGAGTTCGTATCAATTTCTTCATCAAATGATTGGGGTTTGTGGGAAGTCAATATATATTCATTCACAAAGATAAATTGATATGTAGCCAATACCAAATGAACTTATAGGGGTGATATTAATGTTTGAGAGTTTGAAACCAAGGAAACATGTGATTTGGAGAATTCAAATGCATTTTCGCTTAATTGTTTGTTGGAGTGCCTCAAACGCTCAAAGACCTCTCAATGTGGGAGATAAAAACAATATATGCAAATTTTTAGCACCAATTTGAGGCTGTGTGGGTTGCAACTGGGAGTCATGGGCCCATTCCCTTGGAAAATCATTCGTTGTCTTTGAGATGAAGAAAAGCATCGCTTGAAATAAAAAATGGATATTTCATTTGCTTTTCAAAAAAGGTATAAATAAAAAAACAACAAGGAAGAGGGAATGTTTCTGGGAGAAAAAGAGAGGGTTGCCTCAGCTGGGAGGTGTGGGAAATTGGCACCATTTGATTTTTGTTGAAGGAAAATAGAAAATCAAAGGGTCGAGTGGAAGACTAGGAGAGAGAACAGCCTTGGACAGGAAAGTGGGGAGCTGATAAGAAAAAAAGAAAAGACAACAGAGTGAGAGTAGCTTAGGGGAGAGAATAGAATCACTGCCACAAGAGAATTTCACTAGTGGAAACATATAGAGCAAAGTTCGCTGCCCAAAAAAAATGGAATGAAATGTGTAGAATTAGTGGTGGGTTTGGCCCAAAGCAAAGAAGATAGAGTATGTAAAGCATGCCTAAGCTAGAAAAAGAGTGAGAGGAAGAAATTCAGTTAGATGTCTTTCAAGGAGTAATTAAGACAGGGAATTGGAGAATAAAGCAATTGAATTGCAGAAAAGTACAACCACAAGGTAAAATGAGAGTGTGTGTAGGAAAACAAAAAAGGTACCACAGAGGAGGTGGAGATTAGAGAAATTGGAAGTATTTGTGAGATGGGAAAGGTCAATTGAAGACCATACTTTGTAATTTTGGTCATAGTTTTATGTTGATTTGATTTGAATTGATAAAAAAATCAATTTTGTTGCAATTTTATTTGGTGTTGGGGCAAAGTATTGCCCATGTGAATGTTTACATGTTTGTGTGAGAGTTGAGGGACATGTTTGTGTGTTTTTGTCAAGAGGGGAGTACCCTCTTGCATCAAATGGTATCAGAACTAGAGGTTCTAAGTGTATAGGTAGAGCGCCGAACGTGAGGCGACCTATACAAGGACTTGCAAGTAGAGAAGAGGATAGAAGATGGCAGAAAAGAGCTCATGTGAGGATTGTTGTAGGTAGAGAAGCCTTGAACAATTGAGAGCTAGGGAGCCGTGGAAGAAATAGTATTTACAGATTAAGAATGTGATGTGTGACAGATTGTAGCAAATGAGATGAGGATATTTGTGAGAAAGAAGCATCTCATATGGGATGGTTAGAGGCAGTATGAAAAGAGGAAGATCTCCTTGATGATGGTTGGTATAACCATGAGAGTGGATAGATTGGAAGCAAGGAAACAGGAGGAATTGGTCAAGCATGATGGAGATAAGCATGAGGATATGACAGTATGCTTGGATGAGAGCATGGAAGAAGAGGGAAAGAGTGAATTTGTAGCAACAGTTGAGTGTCATTTGAAGGATGTGAAAGCATTAGAAGATGAGAGTGCAATTGAGAAAGAGGTTGTAGTTGAAAAATGAAAATGAAAAGGTGGGAAGCGAGAATGAAGAGGTTGAAGATGCAGTTATGGAGATTGAGATGGCAATGATAATGATATAGAATATTTCTACGAATGGTGAAGACAAGGATGATTTAATGTTGCAGATTTTGGCAGTAGAAGAAGAGTGGTGTGATAAGCTTGCCAATGGAGGAAAGAAGATGAATGTTGCAGTGAAGGACGAAGAAGATGATGTTGGAGCAATGAAAGAGAATGAGGTAATTTATGAAAATTTTGATTTCATTTATGATTTATCTTCCATAATGAGAGTAGAAGAGGATGGTATTGTAGAAGATGAAGTTATAGTTGTAGATTGGTATGCGGATGTTGCATATTTGTATATAGAGGTTGTAGAGGATGGTGCAGGTGTAACTTGGTGGAGGTGGTTGGTTTGTGGTGGGTTGGATCCCACGAAAGAGGAGAGGAGAGTAGAGAGTATTTGGTGGATGGTTCATGGTGGACATGAGTCCATAAGAGGAGAGAAGAATGGAGTGTAGATTTGTTGGAGGAGAGTGAAGCTTGTTCCGGCAAGATGCTGGAAAAAGAGGAAAAAGAAATAATTTTTTGTGCACATATTTCAGTGATGGTGTTTGTTGTAGATTGCTTGCAATCTGAAAGAATGGTTCTACCATTCAACTCCATGTTTGTGAGTGTATGCTCACAAACTTTCTACCTAGTGCGTCTAATGTAGGAGCATCCTGGGTGAACAAGCAATCGGCATCACCCAAAAATATTTTTAGTTGTTTCTTTTAGTTCTAGTTTGTTTGGGTTTGTATTGGCATCTCTCAGCCTTGGAGTGTAGGTGGAATAATCAAATTGAGTTTTTGCCATATTTGGGTTTCGACGCATAACAGGAAGCCTTCATGAAAACATCTATTCAGGTGGATCAGTGAAGTTTCTAGGCAAATCCTCTTACAAGTAGATTGTTGACTTCATCCTAGATTTGATGTTAAAGGTTTCATAGTCATACGCCTTACAGTTTTTGAGAATTAACCATTTTGCAACTTCTACTGGCAATTTGGCGAATTTTTAGAATTTTGACTTCCATGAGATTTGAGGTAGAATGGTTTGGTGGATAGCTAGGTAATGTTCATATGCACTTTTTTCAAGTTTTTGAAAGAATTTGAGCTCTTGGTAAAAGTTATAACAAAAGTTAGTTTTCAGCTTCATTGGTTGATTGTTGAATGACATTGTTTGGTGTAGATCACATATTTGCTTCTTTTAATGATATTTCTGTATATGTGACTACTTTCTCTAGAAAGGAAGCACTTGTGTGTGATATGAAGGTTGAAGTTGATAGAGATGAATCATCCATAACCCACCGGAGGCCAAATTGTATTGAGTTCGAATCAATTTCTTCATCAGATGATTGGGATTCATGGGAAGTTGATATCTATTCATTCGCAAAGATAAATTCATATGTAGCCAATACCAAATGAATTTATAGGGGTCATATTAATGTTTGGGAGTTTGAAACCAAGGAAACATGCAATTTGGAGAATTTAAATGCCATTTTGGCTTAATTATTTGTTAAAGCGCCTCAAATGCTTAGAGACCTCTCAATGTGGGAGATAAAAATAATATATGCAAATTTTCAATGCCAATTTGAGGATGTGTGGGCCTCTACTGGGAGTCATGGGCCCATTCCCTTGGAAAATCATATGTTGTCTTTGAGATGAAGAAAAGCATTGCTTGAAATTAAAAATGGATATTTCCTTTCCTTTTCAAAAAAGGTATAAATAAAAAAACAATAGGGAAGAGGGATCACTACTGGGAGAAGAAAAGAGGGTCGCCTCAACTAGGAGGTGCGGGCAATTGGCACCATTTACTTTTTGTTGAAGGAAAATAGAAAATCAAAAGGCAAAGTGGAAGACTAGAAGAGAGCATGACTTTGGAGAGGAAAGTGGGGAGCTGATAAGAAAAAAAGAAAAGACAATAAAGTGAGGGAAGCTTAGGGGAGAGAATAGAGTTGCTGCCACAAGATAATTGTACTAGTGGAAACATATAGAGGAAAGTTCATTGCCCAGGAAAAATGGAATGAAATGTGCAGAATTGGTGGTGGGTTCGACCTAAAGAAAAGAGGATAGAGTATGTAAAGCATGCCCAAGCTAGAACAAGAGTGAGAGGAAGGAATTTAATTAGATGTCTTGAATCAAGGAGGAATTAAGATAGGGCATTGCAGAGTAAAGCAATTGAATTGCAGAAAATTTCGGCTGTAAGGTAAAATAAGAGTGTGTGCAGGAAAATAGAGAAAGCGCCATAGAGGAGGTGCAGATTAGAGAAATTGGAAGTATTTGTGAGCTGAGAAAGGTTAATTGAAGACCATACTTTGTGCTTTTAGTCACAGTTTTATGTTAAATTGATTTGAATTAATAAAAAAATTGTTGCAATTTTGTTTGGTGTTGGGGCAAAGTATTGCCCATGTGAATGTGTACATGTTTGTGTGAGAGTTGAGGGACATGTTTGTGTGTTTTTGTAAAGAGGGGAGTACCCTCTTGCATCAGCATCCCCTTTGGGCTAGGTGTCTATATTTTATGTATAAGGAAATCATTTAAGAGTATATTTAATTCTAAACTACATCATTAGGGAAACAAGTTTCTTTCATTTGCTTGTAGATTTCAAACTTCTCTTCTCATTGGATGCCTTCCAACAACTAATATGAAGACCTCATGAAGTTGGTATGCCAATTTTTATGGTCCAAATGGGATGGTTCTGTAGACTTCAAAGCTACCTCTTTGTTACATTGTATTCAACCCAAGAGAAGAGTAGGGCTTAGAGTCATTGACCTTAAAACTGAAGGAACCTAACTCATTTCTAGATGGATCACTAGAGCTATTCAAGGTGTTGGAAAATCCTTATGAAATATATAGTGGATTTTCTCATAATTAAGGGGAAATGGAGATTGATTAATTTACAAGACAAGATAAGTTTTTGGCTTCTTTTCAAGCTTAAATTTTTTTCCTCATGTTATCATGTGGAAGGCTTGGAAATTTGTTGTAACATTCTTGAAATGGACATATACTTATCTTAAGCATGGTGTTATATTTTCTAGCTCCTCCATTTGAGGGAACAATTTGATTTAAAGGGATAACAAACCTTTGGATTTCTCCCTCAATCCGCAATCTCACTATCTCTTTTGTTAAGGTGTACAAAAGTTTAGTGATATTTTGGACTTATCTACTCTTACTTGGAACTCATGGGACCACAACATGACAAGATTTCAACCTCATAGATTCGCTTAATAAACCAATGGCATAGCATGTACATTTTTAGGGTACTAATAAACACCCCTAATTTCATTTGTGCCCTCAAATTTATGTTTTTGACACCCCCTCTACATATACAAGTATAATTAGAATGCCTCCCTATTTTCACCAAGCATCGTATGTACCTATATTTTGGTTACATTTTATATCCCCTTATTATTTATACCCTATCAATCAAGGGCACTTATTACACCTACATCTAACTTAGAACTAGTTTTGATTGTCATCTCATATATTAAAGCCCTAACATAAAAAAACCTAGATGAGTTGTGAGAAATATGTTATCCTATCAAAACTTTGATTCAAAATCACTTATACATCTCAAACCCCAAACTCTTACCACACCAACTCTAATAACGAATCCTATACATATTAATTTCTAAATTATAATAGAAATATTTTAGAGATACCTCGTGATTCTTGTAGGTAGGGTCATGGCATTACCAAAAGGTGTCTAATAATTGGTTTAAGAAACTTGGGTAGGATTATACTAAACCCACATGACCTTGGTGTGATTTTCATTTCATTTGTTACTTACATTATAGTTGGGATTAGATAGGTGTCACTAAGATTAGGAGGCTCTAACACAATGCAAGATTATGTGTTGTAGAAAAAAGATAGCTTCATGACCTTGGCAAGATCAACATAGTGAATGGAATTTCCTCCTATTGACCCATGCAAAGTAATTTGTAGAGGATTTTGAGTGTCATTTATAAATACCTCACCCCCTTTTGTGTATTGTTTCCAACCCCCAATACCTACTTATATCACATTATTTAAATTACCCCATTTTCCCCTAATACTAAATCAATATATTAGGTCACATTTAGTCTAATTTAAAAAGGTCGCATTTAGTCTAATTTAAAAACCCACTAAAATTCATGCATGTGATAAGGTATTTCTTTAAAGGTGTGTTAGTGCTCAAACATGCAACTCCACAAATCCTAAAGGCTTGCACCAAAACCTTAGGCCAGGGATATGTCATCAAAGGTAATGGGTAGGACTTATACTTAGACAATGGCATGAATGGACTAATTGTTGTGAGTGGGTAAACTCATATTCATCTTTAGGCTCTACAAGGCCAACGGGGTGTTTCCTAAGGTATCAACAACATAGATAACATCATAAACACTAGGTCCTTAAGAAACTATACTTAATGTGCTATGAACCCCTATAATTGTCACTAAGTTCATGTTAGCACTAGCTACATACAAACCTATAAGACCTCTAATAAATAGATAATAAATCCACTCTTACCCTACACTAAAAGATGATAAAATCATTGTATTTCCCTAGTAGATGAATCCACTTAACATTATATACTCACTATTAAGAGGGAAGAACATACATGCATGATCCTCTAATGATATTTCAATTCAAGATTGCATAAAATGTAACAATTATAATGCTAAACCATGCAAGTATAGTGGAACCTAACCTACCCCTACAACTAATGAGAGAGAGAGAGATTTAAAGTTGGAAGATGTTAGCCCTTCGCCAATGAGATTGGTGCCTACTCCATTGTGAAATAGAGTAATGTTCAATTGTAAGGAGGAAAAGAAAGACATCTGCAAAGCATAACATAAATGGAACTAGATGTACATCTTCATATGATGCATATATTACACTTGATGCAATAGAAATACTTAGTAATCTAGAACAAAATTATAAAAACCCACATGAAATAGAGGGAAAGACCATAACAAAAGCTTTTCCATGAATTAAAATGTTGTCACACATTCTTCTAATACTTTGTTACATTCATACTAGAAAATGTGGCAAGAGAGAATGAGTAACTAGGTTCAAACATTCTCCTAAATAATCACAATTTGTCATGGAGACATACAGGGTGAAAGTTCAAAGCTATGTCACACTTTTATAAAGGAAATAGCCAACACTAATCTAAATTTTTAACTTGAATCACTGCAAGGTGATGTATATGTTTTGAATAAATATTTAAAGTGTGATGTTCCATAACTCAAAACTTTAGTGCATGGATTAATTTTTTCCCCAATTTGATAAATATATATTTTTAAATAAATTTTGGAAGTTGTGTGTAATGAAAACACAACTATTTCGATGGGACATCAACTTTTGTCTTCATTATTTATCCAAAATAGAAAAAAATATCATCTTGACAAGGAATCTCTCCTCTAGTGCATCATATTTTTTTCAATTTGTTTTGATAAACTTTACTATTTTCTCTTGAGAGGACAATCAACACCATATTTTGGTGTTGATGACCTACTTTTAGTAGAAATAAAATATATATATAAACATTAATTTAAATGTTTAAAATTTATATTTTATAAAATAGACTTATTGATCTACAAAAGGGCATTTTTAGATTCTTTTAAAATGATTATTTGCATGAGTAGGAGTTGTTAGAACATCAAGTTTTTCAAAAAAATGTATATTTTTGGTAAATGAGCCCCAAATTGATGCTACATATGTTTTTAGTGGATGGTTCCAATTGGAAAAGTTGTGGCCTAGATCTAATTTAGCTAGAATGAAACCAGATAGAACATAAGTTTCACCAAAATTGACTTTTAGTTAGAAATACTAAAATTCATTTATGCTAATAAGTTGGCCCAAACTGTGACACAGGTTTGTGCTTTTACCCTACAATTACATGTGTTACATTCATTTAGAAATCACCCTATGCTTTACAATATGCATTTCAATCCCCTTATAGACCAAATTACATCCTTTGATGCCCTAGAACATTACTTGAAGCACATATAATCAAAAAATTGGTTCCATGACCAACCACTTTTACACCTTACAAACATGTATATATAGCATTACAATTTCACTATTGCTGTCTGATAGGATTTGAAGTGATCAACACATTTTTGTAGGTCATCCACACCTGTTTCATCATCTTGACGTGGCTCAATCTAAAAACATGTACATTATGGTCCTTTGCCCCTGTCGTCACATCCTTGAGTTGACCCTATGGAGTACCATGGTGTATGCGATCCCTCACCTACCCAATTGCATTCATTCAAAACCATTAATGGCATCTTGGGTTGTGCTAGAGGTAGTGTTAGAAATGAAAGCAACACTACTTTAATGGAAATCTGATTCGAATAAATTTCAGCAATCTTTAAGTGTGCTTTAACAATGGAGATTGTAACAAAACATAAAACCCACTACAGAAAAGATGTCAAACATGAAGAAATCAACACAATGACACAGTGTTTAGGTGGAGAAAACGGTTGCAGGTAAAAAACTCCACCACGAAAGAGGCACAAGTTTGTATTAATCTGAAAATGATTTACAATACAACAACACCACCAATCTCTCCTTCAGTCTTCAATCCGATAGCATTCTGGCACCACTTGAGTACCTAAAAACTATATTTGTAGCAACAAATACATGGCAAATACTTATAGAAATTTTTTCCAACTCATATTAGGCATTCACCTTCTCTCTCCTAAGATTCTCCAACCTATAAACATTAATTACCATCTTACAAGCATCTTACACTTGTCCAAAAATAGCCATGCAAAGGTTGGGGGCCCAAGACTAAATCTGGCCTCTTACAACATATTATGACGCGTCATAACCATCATAGATTCCACAAAAGAGTATCTTTCCAAGATAGGAACCTTGGGCTAAATATAACAAATATACAACTAACATATCCGTCATATGCATCATAGAATCTCAGAATCTTATGACAACTTGCAGCTGTCATAAATTCACTTACCAAACATTATGACAGTTGTCATACATGCCAAAAATAGTAGATTCCTCAAGGGAGCACGCTTACCCTCATTTACTTTGAGTTTTTACATTTGTCAACAGTAAAAGTCACTCTGTAATTACCTCTGGTTACTCCAAAATTACCCCTGTCGGTGAAACTAGTACATCTCCTCATGGATAATTACAAATTACATATAATAAATAAAATATTGGGAATTACAAGGTTAATTGCTCCTTATCCCAACAAGTACGTGGATGTTTAGTGCAGAAGTTCCTTAGTTGCCAAACATAGAGCTCACAAAAATATTTTGAATTTTAATTTTATTTCATTTTTCTCTTTTCCTTGGTGGCATCAATCTTATCGGTGAATTCAGGCTCACAAGGAACAATGTTGGGGTTTTGACACTCAATCAGAACCAAGTCATGGATTCTTATGGTTCTTGGAACCATTGGAACCAAGATTTTATTCTTTATCATTTATCTTCTCTCTCTACTTCATCATTCCTTTTCTCTCTTTGTTCCTACCTGTCAGCGATTAGGTGACCATCAGGAACCCATGAACCTTGTTGGAGGTTCTAGTGGTTCTAAGAACCACTAGAACCATTGATGTTCCATTCCCATTTCTCTTCTCTTCTCTTCTTCATTCTTCTTTTTCTTTTTATTCACTTTCCTTTTATTTCCTTTGTTCCCTCCTGTCAGTGATTCACCGACCATTAGGAACTTGAGAACTTCTATCATCTTTTTCTTTATTGTTACTTTTTTAATCCTTGTTCTTAACATTTCACCAACCATCAGGAACTCAGAACCTATGTCAGGGGTTTAGACCTGAAAGGGAACCAAGCTAGAGGTTTCAATGGTTCCCGAAACCATTTCCACCTTTGACATCTCTCACTTTGCCCACTTCTTTTCTTTTTTCTTCCTGTATTCATCTATCTCCAACCTTCTGCATAGTTCTTCACTCTTTCCTTGATTTGTTAAGACAACGAGGCCAATGAGGAACTTCATCGGGGGTTTTGAACCATTGGAACCTCTAACAAAACAACACAAATGCCAAGTCTAAGGCATTTTCGATAAGTCGGGGAGAAGAGAGAACCAGGGAACCCATCGGGAGTCCTGGTGGTTCTAGGAGCCACCAGAACCTTTGACCTATTCCCAGGGACAAGAAAAGGGATGACAAAGGCCAAAACTTAGGGATTTTGGGTTTTTTCTGCAAATGCATTCAAAGGAGAATCCAGGTAAAACACAGGGAACACATTTTAAACACAAGGGAATCCAAACTTAAAAATTTTGTAATATTTTTGTGAGTTTCATACTTGGTGGATTCATGCACCTGTTGGGAATTAAGGTGTCTCAACCTTGCAATTCCTAGCATTTAATATTTAATTATATATTTATTTTTGTCTATGATTGTAATTTCTATGCAGATCTTATTTTGTCACTTTGTGGGAGTTGGCACGGTGATGTGTCATCCTACATGGAAGTGACTAGATGTATTTTTGTCCTCATATGAGGATATTGGTGTCCCACTTTGTGGTAGAAGACTTTTGCCATGTGTCGACATCTTTTGGGTGTTGTAAGAGGTCTATGACACGTAAGAGTTATGACAAATTCCTATGACATAATCTGTGACATGTAAGAGCCAGAAATAGAAGATTCTATGATAGGTGTGACAAGTGTGAGAAAGCATCTTTGCATGGAGAAGGTAGGCTCCCAAGTTTAACTATGATAGATTGTAAGAGAATCCACTATTAATAGTCAGTTATGATAGATTCTCTTACAGTTGTAAGTGGTGTCATATATGACGGATTTTATGACATTGTAAGAGCATTTGTCATACCTTTTTTGGGCAAATTTGGGGCACCCAAGTTTGGGGGTTGTAAGGGATGAAAGGGAATTTCTTACAAGTGTCATTCACATGTTTTATGGCCTTGGAAATTGAGCCATATGGATTTGGATGAGATTCTTGAGTTGACTTTCTCTAGAAGCTATCTCCATTGGTAGTACTTCTCTATTTATATAGGTGCTTGGAGTTGGAGTTCTATGGTTCATTTGCAAGTACTGTTATGCTACCGAAATTGCTCTAGAATTGACATCTTGCGAACTCCTGAAAGAACTTACATTGCAATTGTATTGTAATCTACATTAGATTTGATAATACATTGTGCAGGTTTTGGAGTGTGGGGTTTTTCACCCAAAAGGGTTTTCCCCACATATATCTTGTGTCTTTGGCATTGTTCTTGCATTTGATGTTTGTTTAATCTCTCTGATAATGTATACCACATATCTGTAACTGTAAACATTTAAGAAAATTTGCATACTCTCCCATCATTAGTTTGGTGTAGGAAGCTATTCCGCGTACCTTGCTTCCTTCTAGTTGGTATCAGAGCCTGGCTAGTTTTGGTCCTAGTTGTTGGGTAGAAGTTTTTTTGTATTGATATTCAATTGAGTGGGAGCTTGTGTAGAGTATTTTGTGATCCTGTTGTAGGAAGAAGATGGTGAGCACATCTGGGAGATTTGAAATTGAGAAATTCAACAGAGGCAACTTTGAGTTGTAGAAACTCAAGATGGAGGACATGTTGGTGGATAGAGATATATGGCTTCCAGTATCCAAAACCAAACCATCAAGCATGAAACAAGAAGATTGGGATTTGATGGATCGGAAGGCTAAGGGTTTGATAAGGCTCTATTTGGCTGATTTAGTGCTCCTGAATATCCATGAAAAGAAGACTGCAAACGATCTTTGGAAGAAACTTGGAGATGTTTATCAGGCTAAATCCCTGGTGAATAAGCTATTCCTATAAAAGAAAGTGTATTCTCTGAGCATGGAAGATGGAGGATCTGTCATGGATCATCTAAATGCATTCAATATGCTTGTTGCCCAATTGACCTCTGTTGGTGTAAAGATGGAGGAGGAGGATCATTGCATGACCTTACTATGCTCCTTACCAGATTCATGGAACCACCTTGTCATGGCCATTGGGAGTACCACTACCACCTTCAAGATGGATGAAGTGGTTTCTTCACTATTGTCTAAAGAGTTGTGGAAAAAGTCTTCTGAGTCAGCTAAGGAGGCTCTTGTGGTTCGTGGTAGATCCAAAGAGAAGGGAAAGAAAAATGACAAGAAGAAAGAAGACAAATGAAGATCTAAATCTCATGGGAGATCTAAGTCTCTTGGTAAGTCCAAGGCTCTATGTTGGAATTGCGGTAAACCTGGTCATTTTCACAAGGAGTACAAGGAGGAGAAGAAGAAAAAGAAAAGGAACTATGATTTGGATTCTAACAAGTCCTCTCAAGAAGATGGAAAAGCGTTTGTCACTACCTTGGCAACACATACATTTGAGGATGTATAGCTAATCAACTCTAGTGCATCTTTTCACATGACCTCACACAGAGATTAGTTTTTGAAGTATGAATAGTTTGATCATGGGAAGGTGTACTTGGGTGATGATTCTCACCTAAAGATTGTTGGCCATGGAAGAGTTCTAATCAGATTCCTTGATAATCAAGTGAAGGAGATCAATGGTGTTTTGCATATCCCTGGTTTGGCATGGAACCTACTTTCTGTAAGTAAGTTGAATGATGTGGGTGTGAAGGTTGTTTTCTTGAATGGAGGATGCAAGATGACTGGAGGAGCTATGGTGCTAGCTAAGGGTGTTCAGAATGGCACCTTCTTTTAGCTTGATGCATGTGCTGTTCAATGCAATAGTGCCTCTATTTTGAAGAAGAGATCTTTAGAGTCTTCATCATCACCATTGGAACCAATAGCTAAGAAGATTGTTACATCTACTTCTGATGGTCGTGCTTTCTAGGTACCCAAGGGTACTCATTCTATGGAGATGAAACTTCTAGCAAAGAAGAAAATGTTATGGCACCAAAGGCTTGGCCACATTGGTGAAAAGGGTTTGAGGACCCTGAAAATAAAAACCTCCTTGAGAGTATGAATGATTGTAACCTTGAGTTTTATTTCTATGAACATTACATATATGGAAAACAAAACCATGTTTAGTTTTATTCTAGTTCTCACAAATCTTCTAAGGTGTTGGATTTGATTCATTCTGATGTATTTGGTCATGTTAATGTTCCTTCAATTTTGAAATCTGTATACTTTTTTTTCATTCATTGATGACTATAGTAGAAGGACATGGGTGTATTTCCATAGAAGTAAATCTAAAGTCTGAAAAATTCAAAGAGTTCAAAACTCTTGTAGAGAATCAAAAGGATAGAAAGATTAAGTGTTTGAGGACTGATAACAGTGGTGAGTTTTGTTTAGCAGATTTTGACAAGTTCTATAAAGAACAAGGCATTAAGAGGCACAAGACAACTCCGTATACCCCTCAATAGAATGGAGTTGCAAAGAGGATGAATAGAACGTTGATGGAGAGGGCTAGGAGTATGCTAAGTGGAGCTAGCCTTGAACAAAAGTTTTGGGCTGAAGCTATTGCTACCGCTTGTTACATGTTTAATAGGTCTCCTACATCGATGCTTGTTTATAAGACACCTATGGAGGTGTGGTCTGGTAAAAAGCCTTCATTAAGACACATTCAAGTATTTGGTTGTGAGGCATATGCACATGTGCTTAAGAAGAAGAGGTCTAAGTTGGAGAACAAGGCAATAAAATGTATCTTCATTAGTTATGGTATCAGTGTGAAAGGGTACAAACTTTTGGATCCAATGGCTGAGAGAGTTTTATACAGCAAAAGTGTGATATTCAAAGAGCTCAGTCCTTCTTTTGTTGTTCTACAACTAGAGAAAGAAGAGAAGAAAGAGGATGTGGTTCAGCTTCCTTCCACTCCTAAGAAAGTTGAACCAAAGACATCTGTAGCACTTGATGAGGAGGAGAACTCTAGCAGCTCTGAAAGTTTAGAAGAAGAAGAAGAAGAACCTCCACCTCAGCTTGTGAGGAGGTGTACAGGAATTAGGAAGCAACCTGAGAGGTTTGGTTATTCATTTCTTGATTCTAGCTGTATTTTTCTTTGATTTCTAACACTGATGAGCCTAGAACTATGAAAGAGCCTATGGGCATGAAAGATGCAAGTTCCTGGAAGGAGGCCATGGAAGAGGAAATGACTTCTTTGAAAAAGAATAATACTTGGGACTTGGTGCATTTTCCTGAACAATGAAAACCTGTTGGATGCAAATGGGTGTTCAAAAAGAAATTTGATGTAGATGGCAGTGTTGAGAAATATAAGGATGAAAACCTGTTGGATGCAAATGGGTGTTCAAAAAGAAATTTGGTGCAGATGGCAGTGTTGAGAAATATAAGGCTAGATTGGTTGCGAAGGGGTATTCTCAAGTGGAGGGAATTAACTATGGTGAAATTTTCTCTCCTGTTGCAAAGCTGACATCTATTCAGTTCTTGGTCTTGTAGCAGCATATGATTTAGAAGTGGAGTAGATGGATGTAAAGACAACATTCCTTCATGGTGACTTGGTGGAGGAGATTTATATGTCATAGCCAGAGCACTACGTTGTTGAAGGTAAAGAAAATTTGGTTTACAAGTTAAAAAAGTCTTTGTATGGTTTAAAATAGTCTCCTAGGATGTGGTACTAGAAGTTTGATGCCTTTGTGTTGGGTATTGGATTTCTGAGATCGAAATCAGATCATTGTGTTTATTATAAGTTTTTCGATGATCGTATTCTCATTATTGCTTTGTATGTTGATGATATGTTGCTAATTGGGAATGGTAAAAGTTTGATTTCTGATTTGAAGTCTCAATTGTCAGCACAGTTTGAAATGAAAAATCTAGGGGCATCCTAGTACATTCTAGGAATGGAAATTAAAAGAGATGAAGAAAACAAAAAACTTTGGTTAAGCCAGAGTAAGTATGTTCACACTATGTTGGAGAGATTTAGCATGGTAGATTGCAGACCTTTGACTATTCCTATTATGATGGGGACAAATTTATCTATTGCAAATTGTCCAAAGTCTCCTTCTAAGATAGAGGATATGAGAAGAGTTCCTTACGCCAGTGTGGTTGGCAGTTTGATCAATGTGATGGTCTGTACAAGACTAGACATTGCCCAAGTAGTGGGAGTCCTTAGTTGATTTATGGCTAATCCTAGATGGGTACATTGGGATGCAATGAAGAGACTGTTCAGATATTTGTGGGGTACTTCTAAGTATTCCCTATGTTATCATGGTTATCCTATAGGACCTTAGCATTTTGTGAGTATTCGTGGATATGTAGATTCTGATTGAGCAGATGACATTGACAGCAGGAGATCCACCAATGCTTATGTGCTCACTATGTTTGGTGGTGCTATTAGTTGGATGAGTAAGCAGCAACCTGTAGTTACTTTGTCCATGATAGAAGTAGAGTACATGGCAGCTACTCATGCTTGTATGGAAGCCATTTGGCTTAAGAGATTGTGTTCTGACATTGGGTTTGATGTAGGGAAGATTACCATTTGTTGTGATAGCTAGAGTGCCATATGTTTGGTGAAGAATCCTACTTTCCACAAGAGGACTAAGAATATTGATGTCTAGTACCATTTTGTTTGTGACATGGTAGAGGGTGGGAAGGTGAATTTGGAGAAAGTTGATACTTTGGTGAATGTTACAGATTCCTTGACAAAACCTATGAGCACGGAGAAGTTCAGATGGTGTTCGGAGTCTATGGGCCTCTTGGCCCTTAGCAGTTAAATCATGTCATTATATTGTCTCTTGCAAGGTGTTCAACAAGTGGGAGAATCTTGGTAATTAAGGTGTCTCAACCTTGCAATTCCTAGCATTTAATATTTAGTTGTATATTTATTTTTGCTTATTATTGTAATTTCTATGCAAATCTTATTTTGTCACTTTGTGGGAGTTGACATGGTGATGTGTCATCTTACATGGAAGGTGACTAGATGTGTTTTTGTCCTCATATAAGGAGATAGGCATCCCACTTTGTGGAAGAAGAATTTTTCCATGTGTTGGCATCTTTTGGGTGTTGTAGGAGGTCTATGACATGTAAGAGTTATGACAGAAGCTATGACATGTAAGAGCCATAAATAGAAGATTCTATGATAGGTGTGACAAGTGTCAGGGAAGCATCTTGCATGGAGAATGTAGGCACCCAAGTTTGACTATGACAAGTTGTAAGAGAATCCGCTATTAATAGTTAGTTATGATAGATTCTCTTACAGTTGTAAGTGTTGTCATGTATGATAGATTTTATGACATTGTAAGAGCATTTGTCATACTTTTTTAGGCAAATTTAGGGTGCCCAAGTTTGGGGGTTGTAAGGGATGAAAGGGAATCTCTTACAAGTGTCATTCACATGTTTTATGGCCTTGGAAATTGGGACATATGGATTTGGATGAGATTCTTGTGTTGACTTGCTCTAGAAGCTACCTCCATTCATAGTACTTCTCTATTTATACAGGTGCTTGGAGTTGGAGTTGTATGGTTCATTTGTAGGTATTGTTATGTTGTCAGAATTGCTCCAGAATTGACATCTTGGGAACTCCTAAAATAACTTGCATTGTAAGTGTATTGTAATCTACATTGGATTTGATAATACATTGTGGAGGTTTTGGAGTGTGGGGTTTTTCACCTGAAAGAGTTTTCCCCACATATATCTTGTGTCTTTGGCATTATTCTTGCATTTGATGTTTGTTTAATCTCTCTATTAATGTGTACCACATATCTGTAACTATAAAGATTTAAGAAAATTTGCATAATGCTCCCCTCATTAGTTCGGTGTAGGAAGGTATTTCGCACACCTTGCTTCCTTTTAGCACCAACATTAGCTCTAGTTAGGGACATGTTCCTCTTGCAAGCACAACAAGGATCTAGCTATCTCCAGGAGTAGAACAAAAAGTAAAAAGGGATGAGGAGGGAGGGGAGGCAAAAATAAGCCAATATGTACAAGGAGGCACACAACAAGCTATGTACAATGACACTTATAGCCATGGGCAAGAAGGATTAGGAACAATCATGGATGGTTGCAATAAAAAATTTAGCATGCTTGTAGGACATACCTTGCAAAGAAGATCCATGGCATAAGGCCATGGACAAGCTACTACAATCACTTACCTCTATCAAAAACTAGCTTGAAGAAGTAATTGAGCACCCTAAAGTTGAAGTTGCATCCATCTCCCAGTAGCAACAAATAAAATTTCCTCCAAGCATGTGTAGGAAAACTATAATTATTCAAATCATCATGCTAGAAAATGAAGTGACTGTCATCAAAACATGGTAACCACAAATAATAAGAACTATCATCATGCTGACCCACATGGCAACATTCATCTTCAAGATCCTTGGTAACATGATGCACATCTATATCTTCACACAAAACAACATGCACAAAAATATCCCCCTGAACACCAAGTTGAAATGTGTTTTGAACATGTGCAACCTCAAGCTAGGCAATATCATCTTATTATTCAAACTCTTGCAACCTAGCTCCACCACAAATACTGATATACTCTTCCATGATTGAATCAAAGACTTGATTCAAATCCAATTCTACATTATCAGCATACATGTCAATAATTTGAGGTACTTCAAGTGAAGACTCGTCATCTTCAAATTGCCTCTCTATTTCACATCCTTCACTGCAATCTATTGTAAAAACACTGCTACTAAGAAACTAGTCAATATTTTTTCTTCACCCACTTGCAAACAAGCCTCTTGATTCTCTTGAGAACACACAAGCTCTACATCAAAATGCTTAACCAACAAGCTCAAAAATGTGTCCTCAATGCAATATATATTAGCATATGATAGTTGTTCCAAACCGAGTTATAAAAATTTATCAAGGTTGAAAACTCCTCGACATGGGACAACAGTAAGGTCATGCACACATTCATATTTTTTTTCATTTGAAACAATGTGTTTAATAGTGAAAGTGAGAAGGGAGATGATGGAATGTGTGTGAGTACACTAGATCAAACCCTCCTTTCACTACAGCATTCAAGGACAAAACTGAGCTTAAGTCACTTCAAGACGCAAGAGGACTCAACTACAAATTTTGTGCTCTTGTTTGTCAAGGAAAGATAAGATTCAACCAAGCCTTTTATCAAACCCTAGGCCAATCAATGCACTAAACCATAGAATTATGATAATCATCTTGAAACAAATAATCGACAATAGAAATCTAGAAACTAAAAGTATAGAGATGATTAATAAGATGTTGGAACCTGTCTCCCGAAAGCAGAGGTGTCAAAGGACAAATTTGGCAACTACCCAAGTTCAGAAGTTTGATTATTCTGAAGGTCAAAACTGAGAAGATGCTGCAAATGATGCTCAAAAACCAGATCCATAACTTGGAATCCCTATAGACTAGGGCAAAAACCACCCAAGTCTTTTCAGAGAGATAATCTGAAACTGCTTTCGGATCCTGAAACTCTAATTCCTGTACTGCCTTCCTATAGCTCCACTTTTCTTGAAATATGTACCTATAACCTGCTCACAAATGAAAAGAGAGGGGTTTGGGGGTTGTGGTGTTTAAGGATTTTCCTCAGTCAAATCCTGGGTTAGCATTCAAGCTTTCCCAACACCATTGTAAGATAGAGAGTGTCCCCTTGCAAGGCAAAGGCTAAAGATAATCCAAATGATGAAATGATTCAAATAGCAATGATGTCACCTCAGAGGTGAGGTCCTTAGGAGGATGAAATCTCTTCAACTCATAAGGAGATGGACGATGATGCCATATTTGCAACAAACACACAAATACAAACACAAATCTACAACAATAACACAATGAATACCTTGAATGCTCTTTGCTCTAATATCATAAGTTTCCAATATCCATCTAGGTTTAAAATGAAGTCATAAACTCACTCATATATGCTTTCCCACTAAGCTTTACAAATTTAAATCACAAAAGCTGACAAGGATGAACATTTTAGAAGGGCCCAAGCTGAAATGCCATTAATTAGCCCCGACCAATCAGGGGAGACTTGGGCAATTGGTACCCAAGTCTAGGGGTCCAAATTAGGTTAGGGATAAGTTAAAGGAGGTCCCAATGGTCCAAAATGTCATGGGTGTCAAGTAATTTCCTTCAGGATGATCAATTAGAATGTATAATGAAGCAAATAGGACCTAAGAGCTAAACTAGGAGGTAAAAAGGTATGTGTCCACTTTTTACTCCATAACATTTAGCCCCCACTTTAATGTGTGTATGATCTTACGATCCATACATGCATTAAAGTACAGTTAAAACACATCAAACACAACAAACACACCCTAAGTTTGATGACTATCACTAGCTGGCCCCCAAGCTTAGGAAAACATAAGAAAACACTTAACATTCACATAAGACACAATGAATATAGTAAGGAAGCACGCAATACACAGGGAAGACAATGAAGCATGCAATATGTGGAGAAGACATGAACACAGTCACACATTACACAAAGAAGACTTGAAGAAAAGACATGATTAAGCAATTATATATCCATACATATGAAATGCTAATTAAAGTAAACAAAACACACATGTAACGACATGCAAAACATGTACGGCGTGGGGAGGGACTCATCGCCACACAACTTTAGACCATGCCACAAACATGCAAGACACACAAAGAAGACATGTAAAACACATGGAAGACACATGGAATACACGAGCAGCGCATAGTATGCCATAGACACACTATATGTCTTATACATGGCAAACACGAGTGATAGGAAGGAGCTCATCACTACTCCATTATCTAAAACAAGCCAAACACACCTGACGGTTGAGCTATGCTACCACAACCGCCAATGACACGCTTAAGCGTGAATGACTCAAGATCCAACCCCACCTCACGATGAGGAATTTGTATAAAAGGATGTGCACTAGCTCAAGAGATACACCATCCCGCCTCGCGATGAGGGATTTTGTATTAAAGGATGCACACTAGATCAAAAGATACACCATCCTGCCTCACGATGAGGGATTTTTGGTTAAAAGGATGTGCACTAGCTCAAGAGATACACCATCTCACCTCGTGATGAGGGATTTCAAACATGCTTTGTCAGTGTCAAAAGTAGTCAAGCAGATACCATTATATATGCCCCCACCTTAAGGTGGTTGATCCTGCTTCTCGATATCAAGCACATTAAGGTAAAGTGAAAACATGCAAGGGAAAAAGAGCTTTCGCAAAGCCCATGCCCCCAAAGTGACATGTGCCATGATCATCAAATGTTCCCACAAACACATCGATATGATTTGCTAAGATAATCAACAAGATATAAGATTTGTTTAGAAAATCTTTCTCTAAGATAATAACCAAATCAATTAATGAAATCCATGCATAAATCATATATTAGATCACATCAAGGACAAAGGCTACACTTGCAGGTTCAAAACCAAGTATAGCCATTGGGCTATACTGCAGGTATCTTAGGAACGAGTGTAGCAACAAGGTGAGATACAAAACAATCCAAAGTGCATTGAAGTAGATATAGAGTATATTGCAAAGGTTTGTTAAAACAAAGTTTCACAATACGAATCATAACACAGAGTGATTCTACTAGTCAAGCCTTAGATATATATCAACCCCATCTTCATATATGGACTAGGTCTATTTTTTCTTTCTTGTTGAAGGGACACATGGTCCTTATTAGTATTTGTTTGTTTTCGTCATTCGCCGACTAGTAGAGCCACTGAAGAATGTAAACAATAAAAATGAGAGAGGAGATAAGAATGACTTGGGTTTGCAACACGGGAAGATGCCCCCAAGACATCCTCCACAATGTTATGACTCCAAGGAATAACACACAACAATAAAATAGATGAGAGGAAAATAGAAGAATGTAGAGACAAATAGAAGAATGGTCACAATAGAGATGGTCCCCTTGTATCCTTGACCTTACAAGAGTATCAAGGGTCATCCAAAGAGACCTAAACAACATATTGTTGATAACTGAGAGGGGGGGGGGGTGAATCAGTTATCCTAATTATTTCTTCTTTTGAACTTTCTTATTAATCAAAGCATCATTGAATCAAACAAACAAACATTACCATGAAATGAGAAACACATGACACAATATTTTTGACGTGGAAACCCGGTTAAGGGAAAAAACCACGGGGTGATTAACCCAAAGATTATTCTCTGTTAGAAGAATAAGGAATTACAAGATGGCACTTGCCAATTAGGGCTCACTGCCCGAGCACACTGCTCACAAAGAGGCACACTGCCTACAAGGAGACACACTGTCTACAAAAGAATGTTATACTATACTTGAACTGATTGGAAGCATCTACATATGCTGGAGTTCAGTTTCAATTAGGCTCAGTATACTGATCTGCTGCACTTCATCTTTCCTCTGCTCTTTATTCTGCTTTCCTTTCACATACTGGATCTTTCTTATTACTTCTGCTCTGCTCTGCACTTATTCGCATACCCCATAACTCAACTACACTTCTCACAACAAAATCCATCCTCTATTTATATCCACACTAGTGATTTCATTATCTTTCTAGTCGGCACCTGAAATAGTCTATCTTCTCACAAACTCTGTTCTGTCGGCTAAATCCTTGCATATCAAGTAATGCGGATCAAGCATATACTTGTAGATGTCATTAATCATGTCAGACAAAGATGATTCATGCCTTCACAACCTTTACCATCAACAGTAACACATCCGGAAAATAGTCTGATACTCTGTCAGTCAGTTCTTCCTCTGTTCTCACTGTCTCTCAGGAATCTGGTACTCAACTATTCATATCTTCTTCCTTGCCCATCACCGGAGGCTAAATCCTTGGAATATACTACTCAAGGTAGTCCTCTTGACTTCCCCAAATCCGCACTGCACCAAGACACTTCCTCTGAGAGATCCGGACCAATCTGTCGGACCTTGCCACATGCTCTGTTCTTGTTCACCGGACCACAACAATCTTCATTCAGACTTCCGGTAGAGACACACCATGACTTGCGGATATGTGGGATGACCTTTGTTGCCATCAATGACAACAACCATGAATCCATATAGTGTCTCTTGCCAACAATCTCCCCCTTTGGCATTGATGGCAACACTTAATGAAAAATGACTAAGTGTTTACACTATGCTCCCCCTTGGCTGATGCTCTAACTTTATATACAATTTCTGGAACTCCCCCTTAGTTGGATTCCTCATTTTTCACTGCTCCTCACTCCCCCTTTGACATCAATGGCAAAGGGTAGGGTCCACACACCAAAATTTTCAAAAATTTACTATACTTAGCCGCATATTACATACTCACATAAACTGAAGAATGTCTGTAAACCAGTTCTGTAGCCCAACTTTGCTTCATTCTGTCCAAAATTGCAATGTAACCACTTAACAAAAATGCAAAAGCTTCTACCCTTTTGAGATCTGTTGGATCATTTGTTTGGGTGGTAGTCTGAGCATCACTTATGGCCTCATGCATAGTTTCTAACTTAGGGATTATAATCCTTCTAAGTTCTCCCATCCGGTTAGTTATATTCTTCCTTTCCTTCTCAAATTTCTTTATTGCATTTGTGATTGCAATAGTTTGACATTCTTGATTGACTATGGAGGAAGAGAGAGGATCAAAACTTTGAGACAAACTTTGTAGTTTGTCTTGTTCCTCTTTTATTTTCTTATCAATTTCTACTGTTGCCTTTGACCAGGAGATACAAAATTTGTAGATGTCACTGCCATCCTTAAGAGCACTTTCTAAGCTCTTTATTCCAATACTCATATTTCTCCTATCATTAGAGATTAATCTTAGAACTTCTGAAAATCTCTTATCCAAAAACTCCTTCCGGACCTTTTCTTCAGCTGATTTTTCTACAGAATCAAAATGTGTATCAACACTGCTGACTAAGGTTTTGAGATTACCAGAAGAGGAGGCTGTCGAATCTATCTGGACTGATGGCATAATCTTTTCAAGCACTCCGGAAGCAGCCTCTATCAACTCACAGTCTTCCATATTGGACTTTAGGAGTTTTTCATTTGCCTTAGCATTTGCAAATGAAGCTATCTTCATCGTTTGTACCGGAGAGAGTGAGTCAAAGTTGAATGGACCTTTTAGAAGCTCCGGTTCATCAATCTCTATTGTTTCTTGGCTCAAAAATTTTTGAACAGTTTGTGCAGTGTCTCTTGCCGGAGACAGATGTTTCTTTTCTTCTGCAGTTTTGTCCTTTGGAATCTTTTCTCCTTCCACATTCTTACCACTTTTAGTTGTGGTTTTCTCTATTGGAATCTTCTCTTTCTCTGCATCCTTGGTGCTATCAACCTCTTTTTCTTTTACTACTGCTTCTTTCCCCTGTAATTTCTCTTCTTCTTGGGATCCAGAGATTGTAGGGGAAGTCGGAGGAGACATGTTAGTCTGTTCAAGGGCCACTTCTTCCGGAGCAGATGATTCCAAGTCCACAGTTGTTTCTGCACCTAAGTCCTCTACTACAGGAAGATTAAACCTTTTGAAGGCCTTCCGGAGGATCTCTTCTGTCTCTATGGCCACCTTATCAGTCTCACCAAGCATGAGTTGATTCATTCTTGCTTTACTCCTGAACTCATCTTTGCAGTCTTTGAATATTATGTTCATTGTCTTGGGATCAATTTGAGGATATAGCTGAATAGCTATCTGCTCCTAGATCTCAAGATCTTTTGCCTAAGCATTATTCTTTCTTATTTCTAATTCCTTCTCTAGACTCTTAGGAATTTCAGAGATAATCTCAATAAAGGCTTTATTGTAAATGTTGAGGTACCTAATTGTAGCTTCTTACAGAATCTTTTGGTCTGCCTCATTGTAGTCATCATAAAATTCGGCCACTGGTTGAAGATTCCCATCCACAGTGACTGACTTGATTACACTCTCTAGAGATAGGGTGGGCTTTTCAACAAATTCCTCTGCCATTTCTTTCTTGTCTTGACCTGTGGAGGGTTTACCTGATCCTTTCTTCTTCTGCTTCTTTATTTCTTTTACTCCCTCATCTGACTCAGTTTCCTCTTCATCCTTTTGGCTTTCATAAGCCCTTGTGGCTTTTGTCTTAGATCTTTTACCGGATGCTTAGACTTCTGTTTTTGAGCTTTTGGTTCTGACAGGTGTAGATCCTTTTGATGATCTGGTCCAGGTTGAGGTTTCCACCGGAGCACTTTTCTTGCTTTTCTTTTCTACCTCTTTCTTTTCTTCCTTAGCCTTTCTTCTCTTTTCCCGGTTGGCATCAAGTGCCTCCTTTGGAATGCCTAGGCCTTGAGCAATATGCTCTACTTCTTTTCTCACCTTCCTCTTTATCTCAGGTTCCCTGAGTTCCACATGGATCTTCACACTCAGCTCCTCCAAGGTTCCAAACCTTTCTGCCTTTGGATCTTTGGGCTGACTAACCATGTGTTGAACATGCAGTTCTATAATCTGTTCATCAACCTCATACCCCATGGGCATGATCCAGACAGTCCTTGGCTCCACTGCCTCCATTAGGCACTGATCAGTATCCACCATAAAGCAAACTGAGTCTTTGTATTTTTCAACAAGAGACTGGGGAATTCTTTCTCTTGCTTGCATCGTGCTCTGGAAGTTTTTGAAGTATCCCCATAGGGCTGTATTTCTTGCTTTGGCATCCCCAAGCCCATGTAAATAATCTCTTATCCGGACTGCAACAGGTTTGTCATTCTACCATGCCCATCCACTTGATCTGGGTAGCTCATTCATCAAGTAGAAAAATAGACATAATATAAGAGTACCATACTTAAAAGAATTCTTTTTGTCCTTCTTGATCTTCTGTATATTTTCCATTAATTGGCTTAAGAGAAGTTCACAGAGATCATAATCTGCATTCTTCTTCAGCATTTCATAGGCAGTATATACTGTAGTTCCGGATACAGAATTCTCCCTACTGGAGTGATAGATCTTGTATCCTATTATCATGGATGCATACTTGATATCCGGATCAGAAATATCTTTAATGGTCATTGCCCTCTTATCAAATTTTGATCCGGTGGCCTCAGTTACAATGTTATTTTTGACAGATTTGAGGATAGGTATCCCTCCAGAAGAGTATAGACTAGTTATTGCCCTAATTGCCTCTTTTGTGATCTTGCAGGGTCTATCCAGCCATAGGAAGTTGTCATGCATCTTGCTCAATACATACCGGACCCATTCATCTTCTTCAAAGCAGGGGAAATGAATGAATTGATCAAACTGTTTCTTCTGGATACCCTTATACTCTGGTTTAAGCTCAAAAGCATTGTCTATCAGTTGTTTGTGATAGAGATCTCTCAATTTGAATTCCCTGAATTCCTCAATGCTTGCATGTATGTAAACCCTAACATCTTCTGTGTGTAAAACGCCATGAGGAACACTAGAGAATGCTCCTAAGGGATCTACCTCCAATGACTTGTATGGATGTTTCTTAAATTCAGGTCAGGGCCTATCTGAGATCTTTACTATATTTGGAGTAGCCATTTCTCAAAAGATCTGTAGCAAGATATCAAAAACGGAAAATACCTTATGCGTCTTCGGTTACACGGAGTGGTTGGATTGATTTCTGTATATAATGACTTCAGCAGGAGATCTTTGGTGAGCTTGATGAATCTTGTTGCAGAGCTCCACTTTTCGCTTCTTCTTGAGTGCAAAATGAGCAAGTGATTTTATGAGAAATCCCTTATATTGCTCTGCAAACCCTAATATCTGATGGCAATAAATGCTTGACCTACATTATTTCAGTTTGCCTTATTCGGATAGCTTGGAGTATCGGATCAGTCCTGATCTATGAACATCATGCGGATCTTCCAATCATGAACAAATCAAGATGACACATTACAAGAACATCCCAAACACTCTATCCAATCCGCAGAATAAGACAATGCACTTCTGGATCTCTCCGGACCCTTTTGTAATCCTCTGTCATTCCAGAGCATCTCCCGGAACAAGTCTTACTTGATCGATCACAACTTCTTTACATCTTCATGCGGACCTCTGAAATCTTATCTGGATCATCTCAAGACTTATATATTTAAACCCTTTACTCTGCATCTTGTGCCACATCTAGCACCACTTGATTGGCTAGGGGAACAGGACTTTCTTTGAGTCTCCCCCTGAGCCAGAGCTCACTTTTTAATTTTCGGAAGGAATATCAGCACCAGAGTCTGGTGCGGATCTAACTTCTATATTCTCTGAACTTTTCTTCACCCAAATCTTGTTCATCTGATTCCTAACTTCATCCGCATTCATCTTTTGTTTACCCTTGTCTTGATTCTGATTATACACCGGACCTCTTTTGTCCTGATTCTTGCTTCTACAGACTTTTGCATTATGACCGGACCTATTACAGATTTGGAAAATAACATTTCTTTGCATATTTGACTGATAACCTCTTAATCTGCATTGATTACCCATATGACCTACTCTATTGCATGTAAAGCATCTACCATTGAATGATTTGTTTACTTGCATATTTCTGCATTCATGAGACTTGTGTCCATACCTTTTGCAGTTAAAGCACTATCCAGAGAAGGATGAATTAGTCTGATTCATTCTCTTTCTGCACTGATTAGCTTTGTGACCAAAGTGATTGCAGCTGTGGCAGTATCCATTGAAGGATGGATATCTTTGAGCATTGGACTGTCTTATCGGAGGTCTTCTAGGCCTATTCCTTGGATTTTCTGATCCAAAATTCTTTTGACCGGATCCGGAGCTTTCTCCTTTCTCATATCCCAAACCATACTTGTCATCTGTCCTCTTTTGACTTCCAAGAAGTACTTCAAGTTGGGCAGAACTTATCTTGAATTTTTCTTTATACTCATTTGCTGTTTGAAGATCTCTTTTGAGAGAGACAATTTGATCCTCAAGTTTTTCTTCATTATCTTTGGCATCTTCAAGATTAGATTCAAGATGTCTGATAATCCTGTCCATCTGGTGGCATTCTTCTGATTTCTCTTTAAGAGATTGTCTTAGATTGTCTTCAGCTTTTCTTTTTTCTTCAATCTCTTGAGTAAACTTTATAGTTCTTGATTCTATTTCATGTCTTAACATAATGACTTCTTTTGATAACTTTTCACATAACTTGGTTTTCTCAGTCAATTCTTCATTTGTATTGCTTTCTTCACTTTGTCTTGCTAATTGTTGGAGCAGTTCCTTTCTCTTTTTCATAGAGAGACTTAATTTGTCCTTTAGTTCTCTCATGAATTCATCAGCGTGTTTGAGTCTTTCCTTTAATTCATTGACTTCAGAGTTTGACTGTTCAAGATCCTCAAGGGCAGTCTTGAGTTGCTCCCTTAAACCATATGCATCCATTTGAACTCCCAGATCTTCCTCAAGCTGTTAGGCTCTATTAGGAGGAACTTAGCTCTGATACCAATTGTTGATAACTGAGAGGGGGGGTGAATCAGTTATCCTAATTATTTCTTCTTTTGAACTTTCTTATTAATCAAAGCATCATTGAATCAAACAAACAAACATTACCATGAAATGAGAAACACATGACACAGTATTTTTGACATGGAAACCCGGTTAAGGGAAAAAACCACGGGGTGATTAACCCAAAGATTATTCTCTGTTAGAAGAATAAGGAATTACAAGATGGCACTTGCCAATTAGGGCTCACTGCCCGAGCACACTGCTCACAAAGAGGCACACTGCCTACAAGGAGACACACTGTCTACAAAAGAATGTTATACTATACTTGAACTGATTGGAAGCATCTACATATGCTAGAGTTCAGTTCTGGTTAGGCTCAGTATACTGATCTGCTGCACTTCATCTTTCCTCTGCTCTTTATTCTGTTTTCCTTTCACATACCAGATCTTTCTTATTACTTCTGCTCTACTCTGCACTTATTCGCATACCCCATAACTCAACTACACTTCTCACAACAAAATCCATCCTCTATTTATATCCGCATTAGTGATTTCATTATCTTTCTAGTCGGCACCTGAAATAGTCTATCTTCTCACAAACTCTGTTCTGTCGACTGAATCCTTGCATATCAAGTAATGCGGATCAAGCATATACTTGTAGATGTCATTAATCATGTCATCCAAACATGATTCATGCCTTCACAACCTTTACCATCAACAGTAACACATCCGGAAAATAGTCTGATACTTTGTCAGTTAGTTCTTCCTATGTTCTCACTGTCTCTCAGGAATCCGGTACTCAACTATTCATATCTTCTTCCTTGTCCATCACCGGAGGCTAAATCCTTGGAATATACTACTCAAGGTAGTCCTCTTGACTTCCCCAAATCTGCACTACACCAAGACACTTCCTCTGAGAGATCCGGACCAATCTGTCGGACCTTGCCACCTGCTCTGTTCTTGTTCACCGGACCACAACAATCTTCATTCAGACTTCCGGTAGAGACACACCATGACTTGCAGATATGTGGGATGACCTTTGTTGCCATCAATGACAACAACCATGAATCCATATAGTGTCTCTTGCCAACACATATAACACAACACAGGGGAACACAACATGACATATATAAATATATTTATCTAAGAGAAAGCCTAACTTGCGAACATCCTAGGGAGGTGCTCCATCAGGTGTGGTAAATTGTGTGAGAAGTTCATACTTGATTCATGATTATTTCCAGAATGGCCATACGGTGCTTGCTTCTCAAGAACCTATATATTTAAAATATTTTGATGCTTACGAGGAGGGGAACCATTACTATTTCCCACTGATGAAAATCACCTTATTCTTTTCCTTTCTTTTGCCTTCTTAGTCTGATTAATGAACCTTTCATGATGAAATGGAATGCTTCTCCTCGACACCACTTTCTCTTGCTTCAAGTGATTACATATAGGCTGTTCTAGTTACATATCTTGTGCATGTTGGTTATCTCCTGATCCATAAAGGGATAACAGAGGAGGAACCTCAGCATAGATACCTTTTCCTTGTGGATGAGAATGGTCTTCACTTATTTCCCTATCCACTTCTAACATACCCACTATGCCATCATAGTCAAGATAATCATCTTCAAGCTCCATTGTATTTTGCTCCACCATATTATTGTCACTATGCTTAGGAAAAGGATCGGTGAAGATTTGTAGATTTTGATTCGGAGATGCTACTGACTTATTTCCATTGTCATTCACACCAGTGACTTGTATCATATTAGAATCGATGAGGTCTTGAATTTCATGTTTAAGACGCATACATCTTTCAGTATCATGTGCCAGGGAGTGGTGATAGTGACAATAAGCATTAGCATTGAATGAAGGTCCTTGTGGCCTAGTAATGTCAAAAGCATAAGCAAGAGGAAACTTCAAAAGATTGTCATTCACTGCTTGAGTCATTACTGAATGAAGAGAATCCAATAATGGAGTAAATTGTATTTGTTCCTGTTTGAATTGAAATAGCTTTGTAATAGCAGACACTTGTGAGTGAAAATTATTTGAATGTTGCCCATTAATATTAATGAAATTCATGTTGTTCTTCTTGAATGAATTTTGAGATGATCCATCTACGGATTGACCAACAGGAGCCAATGAGATGTGATTATGATACTGACTAGCCGAAAGTTGGTAATCTCGGAGAGTTGTGCATAAGTGTTGAAAAGAACTATACTTCATCAACAATATCTTGTCATGTATGTTTGATTGTATATTCATAATGAATACCTTCTGAAGAGCTTCATATTTAATCAGATATTGTATTTGTGATATGAGACCTTGATATCAACTAATGAATTCTATCAATTTCTCTTTCAAGCCTTGTTTACAATGAACCAAATCAATTAAGGAGACAGTAGGTCCAATATTCGCATGGAAGTGTTGCAAGAATTGGTCAACTAGTTGTGAGAAAGAATTGATTGAATTAGGAGGTAGAGATCAAAACCATTCCAAAGTAGTATCTTTGAGAGATTGGGGAAAGAGTTTTGCTAACGATTCCTCATTAAAGAAGAAATCACTACACATTCATTGTGAATGCTACCACATGAGTATTAGGATCACCTTTACTAACATACTTTTCAAAGTGAGGAGTCTCAAATTTATCAGGCATGGGAGTTCTTATAATTGCATAGGATAAAGGACTATGAGCATGATATGTTGGTAAAGTAGGTTGAGAAGAAGAATTAGTCAAGTTTGTTACTTTTTGTTGTAAGGAAGACATACTCTACAAAAGTTGATTTAGGAGGGTATCATTGGATGAAGAGGTGGTTTGTGGATTTGAGATAGTTGCATTAGATGCTACAGTCATGAAATTGTAGGGTTGATGGTAAGTGGAGGTGACAGGTGGTTGAGAATAGGTAGAGGTGATAGGAGGTTGAGAATATATATGCACAGGTATGGATACATGAGATGCAAATTTTGATAATTAAATCTAATGGCTTTGTAATTTCTAGTAGATGTCCCCATTACTACAAGCATGTGGATTTGTAGTGAGAATTCATGATGTAAAAGTGGATATTCCAGTAGTCAGTATGGGTACCAAGACTGGTAAGCTTATATACCTTAGTGGTAACACATTTTCAATGTTCTTCGCGTGGCTAGCCATATGCATAATGTTACGATCCACTATGTGGGCTAATCCATGGAGCATGTCAACACCTTCTTGTCCTTCTTGTAACAATCCTCTTATACCTTCAACAATAGGTACCACTTCTTGAGCTAGATGTGCTTGTTCTATAATTTGTTGAAATTTAGCTAATTGTTTGTCTAATTTCTTAAGATTTTCATCAGGCACATGTACATCTTTGTTACCCATTTCTTCAAAAGGAGGAATTATTGGTTCTTCCAATTTATCATGTAAGATGTCATGTAGAGATGTCGATTCACCATTTGTAAAGTGGTCGTATAATGGACTTTTCGATGTTTGCACACCGTTGCCATCAATAGCATTAGATCCCATTACTCTAAAACTTCTCTTTACAAAGATGTTCCTAGTAGGAAGCAGGTTATACAACTCATGCAAAGTCCAATAACACTCAATGCACTAACCACTAGTATAACCAACAAGATTAAGGTAGTTATGTTTGTTAAAATACATAATGTGTAATTGCAAAATTTGACATCTAAATGCAAGAACACACCATGAAGCAACACTACAACTCAAAATCATATTTGATTGAGTGTTTAAAGGAGTAGAAAAATCTAAAACAAGAGTTTGACTACCAACCCTAGCTTTTGCAAAAACTAGGTTATATGAAAAATACAAAATTTCAACAAAACCCTAACAAGTGATATATGCAAATTCAAGGTGTAAGGTTTACAAAATGAGTAATTGCTGTAATTTGTCTCATATCTGATGTAAAAATCAGATTTTCAAATGTTTCCAATGATATGCAATGAAAATAATACAAAACTATGTCTTTATGCAAGCCTAGAATGCTTATTTTTTCAATTTTTTTCAAATATATGCTAGACTTTTCAATGAAGAATGATAAATATGATATGATGTAATGCAAAATTTGATTTCAACACTCAGCAAGATGCAAATTCTTTAAAACATGGGTTCACCAAAATGTTTAATAGTGAAAGTGAGAAGGGAGATGATGGAATGTGTGTGAGTACACTAGATCAAACCCTCCCTTCACTACAACATTCAAGGACAAAACTGAGCTTAAGTCACTTCAAGATGCAAGAGGACTCAGCTGCAGATTTTGTACTCTTGTTTTTCAAAGAAAGATAAGATTCAACCAAGCCTTTTATCAAACCCTAGGCCAATCAATGCACTAAACCCTATAATTATGATAATTAGCTTGAAACAGATAATTGCCAACAGAAATATGGAAACTAAAAGTATAGAGATGATCAGTAAGATGTCAGAACCTATCTCTCGAAAGAAGAGGTGTTGAAGGACAAATTTAAAAACCGCCCAAGTCTAGAAGTGAGATTCTACCAAAGATCAAAACTAAGAAGATGCTACAAATGATGTTCAGAAACTAGATCTAGAACCTGGAAGCCCTGTAGACTAGGATGCCAATTGCCCAAGTCTTTTTGGAGAGATAATCCATAACTATTTTTGGATCCTGAAACTCTAATTCTTGTATTGCCTTCCTATAGCTCCACTTTTCCCAAAACCTGTACCTGTAACCTACACACAAGACAAAAAGAGAGGGGTTTGGGGGTTGTGGTGTTTAGGGATTTGCCTCAATCAAATCCCAGGTTAGCATTCAAGCTTTCCCAAAACCATTGTTAGATACAGAGTGTGCCCTTGCAGGGCAAAGGCTAAAGATAATCCAAATGATGAAATGATTCAAATAGCAATTATGTCACCATGAAGGTGAGGTCCTTAGGAGGATGAAATCTCTTCAACTCATAAGGAGATGGATGATGATGCCATATCTGCAACAAACACACAAATACAAACACAAATCTGCAACAATAACACAACGAATGCCTTGAATACTCTTTGCTTCAATATCATAAGTTCACAATATCCATCTAGGTTTAAAATGAAGTCATAAACTCACTTATATATGCTTTCCCAATAATCTTTACGAATTTAAATCATAAAAGCTGACAACAAGGAACATTTTAGAAGGGCCCAAGCTGACATGCCATTAATTAACCCTGACCAATCAGGGGAGACTTGGGCAGTTGGTGCCCAAGTCTAGGGCCCAAATTAGGTCAGGGATAAGTTAAAGGAGGTCCCAAGGGTCCAAAATGTCATGGGTGTCAGGTAATTTCCTTCGGGATGATCAATTAGAATGTATAATGAAGAAAATAGGACCTAGGAGGTAAAAAGGCATGTGTCCACTTTTTACTCCATAACACAAGGAAGGTGTGGGCATCATCCTTAAATTCAACAAAGCAAGCAAGCACATCTAATGAAAATTATTTTTTTTCACTTCAAATTCCTTGAACTTGCATCCATCATAGCAACACCATCATCCACTGCTAGGCCCTCAAACTAAAACTCAATGTTTGCACCATTATGTATTTTAGATCAATTATCATCAAGTGTAGGAACATCACTATCAACCTTGACTTTAGGTTGGGAGTTAAATGGCAAAGCAACATCACCATCATCCGCAAGGGATGATCCATCCAACTAAAGATAGGTAGCCACACTATCTTCTCTTTCTGCATAATTGTCATATGATGTTGCATAACAAGGCTCAACCCTTCTAACTACACACTTAACCTAATCCATTATACTATTGTCCACTATAACTATTTTATCTTTTACAACATTTGCCTTCAGGGAGAGCAACTTTGTAATATAATCATTTCTTACCTTTTCATTGTGTCAAGGCATTCATAAGCTTGTTGCAAGCTTGTTAACTTCAAATCCTTCTACACTAAACTCAAACCATCTTCGTATGCTTCAAAAAACATATCAATGTAGATAGGGGCAGTAGGTTTGCAAGCCTTTGGTATTCTAGAAAGAACAACAGTAAACTTGTGGCTAAAGTCCATACTAAACTCCCCCTCTTGCTTTCTGATATTTGTCAATTCTTGGATAAGAGTAGTAGGGTCCAGACTATTTGCATATTCCTAAAATGCAGCCACTAGGTCATTCCAAGAAGTAAAGCAATGTTCCAAAAAATTATCAAGCCATCTCCTTGCCATTCCACTTAGAGATCTAACAACGAATCTCATCCACATGTCCTCATCTTCAAACTAAAATTTGTCCATGAATTTTGAAAATACACCATGTGCATCCCCATCATAGAGATCACACCCATCAAAGATAGGCATCTGATTCTAGACCTTGGTTGGCATGTTTAGCATTTCATAATTGACCCAAGAAAGTTCTAGCTGCTTATAGGTGGTATTAAGGGGAAAGGAAGGAGACCGAACAACCAGGATTTTTGTGGAAGCAAGATGAGCACTAGATTACACTTTGGGCTCAAGAATCCTAATTTGGTTTTTGATTTCTTTTTGTTACCTAATGAGTTCATTTTGATGGTATATGGATGCATAGCCTTGAGGATATGTTGAAGATGCAATATGACTACTAAATCTAGAAATAGATGCATCACTAAAGCAATCTAAGTCATACTCATCTACATAATTCCTAGGGCTTAAATCATAAGATTCAGGACATGGAGGAATGGCCCTAGAGTACCTCTTATACCTAAAGGTCGTGATTACAATGCATACATCATGTTGAAATAGAATTGTAGTCCTTTTCGAAAGATATTTCTTTGTATAATAAACATTGCTTCAGGAGAGGAAAAGATCAAACAACTTTAAGTACATGTGACCTACTACTACACTAGATTGGAAAGAGGTTTTGTTGCACCACCAACAGGAGCAGCAAAATGTTGAAATTATAACAGCAAGGTCACCACCTCATAAAATGAGGAAATCCTTGGAGTAGATAGAACCACCAAGGTTGAAATATTTCTAGGTCTAGAGTCACCAACAAAGTATTCATATCAATCTAGAACCCTCAATTTCATCCCTGGCAATGATGCCATTTTGTTAGTGCTCAAACATGCAACTCTACAAATTCTAAAGACTTGCACCAAAACATTAGGCCAAGGATATGCCACCAAAGGGAATGGGCAAGACTTATGCTTAAACAATGGCATGAATGGACTAATTTCTATGAGTGGGTAGACTCACCTTCATCTTTAGGCTCTACAAGGCCAAGGAGGGTGTTCCCTAAGGTCTCAACAACATAAATAACAGCATAAACACTAGATCCTTAAGCAACTATACCAAATGTGCTTTGAACCCCTATAATTGTCACTAAATTCATCTCAGCACTAGCTACATACAGACTTATAAGATCTATGATAAATAGATAATAAATCCACTCTTACCCTTATTACATCAGAAAATGTCCCCTTGGGGGCTTTTCCCTCTTAAGGTTTAGCTCCTGAGTCTTTAGGATGCATTTAGGACATCTTGCATGTTATTTTGACATCCCGATGAGAAAACCTTGAAGTTTCATGGCAAATGGGACCTAGGGGGTACAATTGACATAAATCCTACCTGAAATAGGGGGGAGGACTTGGGTGCCCGCGCCCTAGTCCTGCCCTATGTTAGGTCAGGACCAATTTCAAAGTGTCAGTTTATGACCATTATTTAGGTCCTATGCCGACACGGTATGTTTGAATTACAAAAATCTTAATAGGAATGTTGGTAGTTGCATATATATAAGCATGTTTAGGCATTCATTTGTAAACTAGATGGAAATTAGATAGAAATTTTGATTCAAGAGCTTATGTTAAGGTGATTCAAGGCATTCATTGTGTTGCAGAGCAAAATTTGTGTTGTTCTTGTGTTTGTATTTGCAGATTTGGCAGCCATCTCCTCATGGCATGAAAAACTTCTTCCTTCCATAAGATCTTCACTACAAAGTGATATCAATTGTGTTTTCAATCATTTATCATTTGGATTTTACCTCTATCTCGTAGGGATACATAATCTTTATCTAACAACAGTGTTCGAAAGACTTGAATGTCTCTCCAGGGCTTGACCGAGGCAAGCCTCTAAACACCACAACCCCCAACCCATTTTTCTGTAATTGCAAGTTATAGGTTGTGAAAGCAGAAAAAATGGAGTTGCAAGAGAGTAGTGCAGATTGTCAGAATTGTAGATCAGAGAAGTAAATAGGGACCTGGACTCAGGTGCCCTCTCATTAGTCCTCTGGATCCCACAACAGGGAAATCTCTGGAACAACAAGAACAAGTTGCAAACAAGGTCCCCAGATCTCGACAAAAACTGTGGCACTGGACTAGGGCGCCCACTCATTAGTCCCTGACTTTTCCGCTTTCCAAACTTTGAAATCTGGTACGCATTTGATTGTCATTTGATATCTCTGTGTGCGATCATTTTCAGTAATTTGTCCGTTTATTCATGAATTTGCATAATTAGGGTTTTGAGCATAATTGGGATTAATTAAATAGCTAAATCACACAATTCCAATCTTCCTTTATGTTCCAAGTGACAAAAATCTTGTAGTAGGTTCCTCTACTCGGCTGATGTCCTTAAATGTTTAGTGGTGAAAAGAGCATCAAGGAAAACCATTGAAATCAAACCCTCTTCAAATTTTACACTAAACATTTTGGTGAACCCATGTTCTTTTGAATTTTACACCTTATTGAGCATTGTGCTTAAGATTTACATTCATTTCATTCATTCATATCATTGTTCATCTTATTGCATTTGAAAAATTACAAAAATTTAAAAATTTTGAAAAAATTGGCATTTTTAGCTTACATTTTCAAGTAATTTGGATTAATTAGTATTTAATTTCAATAAATTTATGTTATTGTCATAAGATCTGATTTAAAATGCATAAATGTTTCATTCATCATTCATTTAGATTGCATTTTCATGTTTAATTTGTTAGGTAGGGTTTGTAGTCAAAATCTTGTTTTAGATTTTACTACCCTTTTAAAACACTCATTAGGACTAATTTCTAACTGTAGTGTTGCATCATAGTGGGTCTCTTACAAAATTTCATGCCTAGGGTTTGAAAACCTTGATTTTTCACTAGATTTTGGCCTTATCGTCTCTCTAGATTTGCACCATATGCATGTTGTAAAGGATATTTCTGCACTAATTGGTTGTTATCAGGGTTATTATCTTATGCCCCTCCTAAAATTATTTACAACACCTTTTTATTGGGCCCTTGCATTGAAAATTTGGTGAAAATTTGCATATTTTGGCTATATTTTCCCTAGGGTTTGACTTAGATTTGCACTCCAAGCGTGTTGTGATAGATTTTATGGATTTAGGTGACTGATATTACTATTATAATCTGTTGCACCTCCTAAAATTCTTTACAACACCCCTTTTGTTGGGTATTTGCATTGAAAATTTGTGAAAAATAGCATATTTTAGTGTATTTTCACTAGGTTTTGACTTGTCATCATTCTAGATTTGCATCAAAAGTGTGTTGTGAATGATATTATTTCTTTATTGGACTAATATTAGACATATTATTTGCTTCCCCTGATCAATTTCCTTACAACATATTTTCTTTCACTTATTTGCATTGAAAAAGTTGAAAAAATAAAGCATTTCAAGTCATTTTTACACATAGTTTTGCACTTGTCTTTTGCATAACTTTTGAAAAGCTTTTAAAATCTGATTTTACATTGATGTTACAAGAAATTTCACCATGGCATCTTCATCTCATTTCTCTTTGGTATCTTTACATGCATATATCAAAAACTTCGAGAGTTTCTACAAATTTCTTAATTTGAATCCTCATGTTCTCACTTACATACAAGCTATGTATCACAAGGATATATTTAAATTCTCTTCATTTGAAATCCTTGACTATGTATCTGATTTTAAAAACTTCACATCTCTCATGAATACATACCCTTGGGTAGTAGAAGATTTAACAAGACACATTGAGAATAATGAGTGTGAAGCTCCTCTTAACGCTTTGGAATTAATAGCTCAAAGATATGGTGATGATGATGACGATGATTCCATAAGTTATCCTTCTTCTCCTATAGTTGAATTTCCAAAAAACTTAGATGAGAAGACTAAGAATAGCTCTATTGATGTTACTGTTACTAAATTATGTTCACACCCAATTTAGTTAGACCTAATTTGTAGTTGTTACAAAAGGAGTAAAAGAAAACTTTTAAGTTAATGTAATCAGTGAATGTATGATGTCTTGGCAAGAAAAAAACAAGGATCAGTTGTTAGGATAATCTGACAGTCCAATTAGGACTGTCAAACCATCCTGACAAGTGAATATCTAATGGCAAGATATCAGACAGTCAATGAATGACAAAATAGATCTAACTGGTTTTATCTTTCAGTTATAAGACAATTGAATTATTCATGTGATCACATTTCACTCTGAAAGAAAGGTATTTATAAAACTATCATTTCATATCATATTTTGAACATATGTTTCATATCAGTTTCAGTTATTCTATCCTATGCATTTGATTCAAAAAAGAAACATGCATAAATCAATTGCATAAGGTAAAGTAATTGATCATATTTTAAAAAATGTTTAAATGTGTCCCACACAAGCCGTGGGAGTGACTAAACTGAGCAATGCAGACATATGCAAGCTATACATCTAAAGATAAAAGGAAAGAGAAAGAACATATGAGAATATTAAATATCCATCATTGCCTTTTTTGGAAGGTTGGTGTCCTTAGTTGATAGCTAGTCTTCATGTCCTTGTCTTCAGCTCCTGATCATGCCAGTGTACTTGCAAAAAATTAGGGAAAAGTCTTGTTAGAAGCTCTGGATATTTAAAAATATCACATGTTTTATCAACAGATATATCAACTTGCAGACATTATGCATCATATGTGTTTGAATCAAATTAGACATGTGCAATAAATCAGATCATCATGAAAAAGATCAATCAACTTCAAGAGGTATGTTTTTATTCTAACTTGTTTGTGCACTGTGCAAGTATAGGAAAAGTAATGTTGCTGATTTGAAGACATTAAAACATGTCAAGAAAATGTGGCTCCCACAAGGGTAGAGCCCAACATGTTTTCCTTTTTTATTCATTTGAAAAGGATATCAAGTTGCAAAAGGACAGAATGCACTATTCAAGAAGATATTATGCATCAGAATAGCTAAATTGACAAAGTGAGTGATGTCATCATGATAAAAGTGAAGAGCAGTTGCTCCTATAAACTATGCCCACTTAATAAACAGATTGTTAAAATCAAATCAGTCGTGTTCAAATTGCTTCATCACATGTTACAAGAGAAGTAATGATCCTGATTAGATGTCATGCAAGTACAAGTGCGGTGATCAAAGAAATGATTACAGTCATAAAAAGGTATTTCCCTTTTATTTCTGATAATAATTGAAATAGTTTTTGTTGTTCAGAATACTTCATATATAAAACAATTGAGCATATAGAACAACAATGATACAAAAAGAATGTGTTGTTTCAGCATAGAGATATCATATCTTTCATGCATGACTGAAATCAGACCTTAAGATGTCATAAAAGTACACAGGTGCAATGAAAGGAGTAGTTTACAGTTTAAAACTATGGAGATCACACTACATCAACATTGATAAATATCAATGAGACATCAAATGATAGAGAAGCTATTATAATAATTGTTGTCTCTCAGATTTGCACCCTTGCTGAGTTGTAAAACTTGGCAATCTGGAGAAACATGGGATCTTTCCAGGTCTGTGGGTCACCTGTGTTTGGAAAGAACCTCCGGAGAAGGTTGGCTTCCTAGCTAGTTATCACCTAAAATCTATTAGATTTGCAAAGGAAAAAGGAGAAGGAATGCTTTTAAAAAAGAAAGATAAAACTGGAAAACTAAAAAAAAGGTGATGCACCAGATTCATTGAGCGATGGTGATCTTGGTGTAGACACAACAATGATTTCAATGATGAAGGGGATTCACACAGACTTATGAGACTGATTGACGCTTCTGTATGAAGGTTAAACCTACAGAGGAGCCATTTTACTCACAGAATAGGCTATAACTCTAATTAAAGCATAGAAATCAGGACACAAGAGAGGCAAGAAGTCATGCATATATTAATCATGAAGGCTAGAAACCATTACATTACAGAATATTCAGTAGTAGAAGTAGACACATTATAGCTAATCACATTCATTTGGTGGATAAAAGGAAGACAACAGAGGCTAGATTCAGACAATTACACTAAGAGGTCTGACTACCGAAAAATGGCAGCATAATAGCACAAAATAAAACCATCCTCTTTTATTAATGAGGTTACATTGCATTTTATAGGTTAAGTTCTTGCGCAAAAGGCATTGAAGTCACTCCACAGGATCCGAGGTCATCAATGCAGGAACAAGGGCGCAAAGATAGGGGCATGGTGAAAAGATAGGAACCATGTCGCCGATAGGTCTGCAACCCAAGAAACGGTTGCCCACACACAAAAGAGGGCAAAACATGAAGTGAGGAGCACAAAAGTCGTTGCAGGCCATGAGGATATCTACCAACAAGCCAGAGGAACCCATGTGCATTGAAGAATTTGACCATCCACCATGAATGCACTCACAAAGCTCACCAACCGGAGTTACTGTGAAAATATCAACCTCCGCATATGCCAAATTGGTCATTGAGACATCTTATCGGCCAAACATGCCAATCTAGATCATATTTTAAAAGTGAGAAAATTCCCCTCAAAAGCCCGCCAGATGAAAGAGGAGGCAAAAATAAGCACTTTTGCCTTTTGAAGCAAGTTGAAATTCGTCAGAATGAAGGAGATATCCATGGTCAAAGTTGCGGTCAACTGCATCTTGCATCTGTATATCGCTTCACATCTTCCTGACATGTGGCACTATCTAATTTGCCGCTGAGCTGAACCTGCGACCCATCGCTAAACATTTGCATCTTTATCGGCCATCAGAGAAACCTCAAACCGAGCTACCGATAAGGCCTGTATCGCCGAAAATCCCTTTGTATGTGACTTTGTATATGCGATTGTATATGAGATACAATCGCATGTACATACAATCACGGAACTCAATGGATTATCAACCAGAATGGAACTTTAGAATAGGTCTGGCCTTGTATATTTTCTTTTTTGCATATTGGCATATACATGCACTTCAATATACAACTGCAGAGCCCACTGCTGAGTTTGCCCAATTTAATTTCCCAGTCCGGTCCGCATTGTATATCCATGTTGTATCTAGCTTTTGTATATGCAATTGTATATAGGATTGTATATGAGATACAATCGCATGTACATACAATAGGCAGACCCCAACTTGAAATCTGCCACATTTGATTCTTAATTTGCGTCCAGATTGTATGTATTCCCTTTTGCATCACCCTTTTGTATATCGCATATACAATGTGAATATACAAACAAAACTGCATACAACTGCATATACATACAAACATTGTGAGTTTGTATCTGCCCTTTGTATCTGCAAATGCATATTCTTTTGGGTCCAGGATTATATCTCATAATTGTATATGCCATTGTATATAAGATTGTATGTGCAAAGATACAATCGCATATACATACAAAAAACGGACACACCCTTTGTATCTCCCCCTTGTATATTGCCTTGTATATGCGCTCATATATTGAATTGCATATACAAAGATAACCCGATTCACTTTTGTATCCCACCTTGTATATTGCCTTTGCATCTTCCTTTGTATATACAATTGTATATGCAATACAACAAATATACATACGAAGGTACATACAAAATTATTAAGTATAAAACTAAGAATTATCTGCAATGGAAGGCACTTGAAGACAAAAGATTTCTAGGTTTTTCTAGGTTTTCTGTAAGGATTCTCCAAGAAAGATTTTGGGATTTTTGCAAGGCACAGCATGGGGAAATGTAGGATTTAAGACTTTCCTCTTTCTATTTAGGCTTTCTCTAATCAGATTTCTTTGATAGAAAGAGGGGGACAGGAATATTTTGGGGCTAGGCAAAATATGACAACAATAATAGACTCTAAAAAATCACAGGCCCAAATGAAGTGGAAGTACCTTTGACAGGAATAAAAGACATTTATAGCATCCTGATGTTATTTTAAGCTAGTATGAAGCTACAGGAGACAGATTAAGCAAAAAAGCCAATGTTCAAATTCGTACCATGAAATGGAGAAGTGCAAAGGAAAGATACTAGTCCTGTTATATTCCACATGACAGTTAGAAAGAGGAAAAAAGTAAAAGATAAAAGTTTTTGCATGTGTTCTTTTCACATATTCAAGTTGACAGGTTCACTTTATACCAGAATGTTCATGTTTTCTTGAAATCTGTCATCTTTTTGTGTTAGAAAAGATACAGATGAATATGCAGTAAACTGTGCCTAGAAGGCCTTATTTTTCAAAGAAATGAAATGCTCTATTTATTATTTGAAATCCTTACATATTTTCATCTTCAAAAAGGTCAAGCCAGAGGAAGGAAAGTAACAGGCCATGACAGAGAAAGACCAGGTTTCTTTTCAAAACAATCCAAACCCTCTTATTCTTTTGAAACCCTCTTATCTTATTTATCTACAGTGGAAAGAGATAAATATAAAAAACCAGAGGTTATAGGCCGTAGCTAAAAGGGCCTTTTTCCTTTAAAAAATTCAAAACCCTTGTCACATATTCATATCTACAGAAGAAAGAATATACAGTGAAAGGAAATGTCATGGCCATGACATAAAGGGACCATTCCTTTTAAGAGTGACAAAACCCATATACTTTTGAAGCCCTTGTCATTTTGCAAACGCAGGATATAAGAAAAGAGATACAAAGGGTGATAATGAAGGTCGCGGCCAGGAAAATGTAAAAAAGATCAAACCCTCAGACTTGCATTTTTTTTTTTAAACCCTTGTTTTCTTTTGCATCTACAATGAAAAAAGAATGTACAAGAAACAAGATAATATCATGGCCATTACCAATAAAGCCTCATTGCTCAAAAATAACAAAACCCATTTCACATCTTGAAACCCTAGTTTCATTTTTTGTATACAGTCAAAGGAAGAAATACAGAAGGTGATAATGAGTATGGCTGTTAAGGAGAGGCCTTATTTTCCTCAAAGAAATGATTCCCACTTCAAATATTTCTTAAACCCCTATCAATTTAGAAGACTCAGTGAAAAAGAATGAGATACAGGTGAAAGAACATGAAAGCTCACCTCTTCTTGTTTGAAGTAAGCTATAGGTCGCGGCCTCTTTTTGTATGAAGCTTCTCACAAATACAAAGATATAGTTGCAGATAAAGAAGACACAGAGACAAAGAAAAGATTGTTAAAGAGTTGATAATGTATGCTCAACACATAGTCGTGGCCATGGTGAAAGAAAGCCACAGAAATATTTAAAGAAAGTCCATTATCATATATATGAGAGTTCAAAAAGAGGCTCACCTTTCTTTCCAGTATCGAAATGCCTTTAGAAGACTCAGAGAAGCACCGAAATGAAAGAAAAATCATAGGGAAAGGCATTGTTCCATGAAACCCTAGCCTTCGAGTTGAAGTTGCAGAGCCAAATGCAAGAGAAAGATAGCAAAAGAAATGACAACTTTTTAGGGTTCATTCATTCTTTTTGTTCTATAGCATCTTCTTTTTTCCCATCTTTTTTGACTTTGTAAAATAAATCAGATTATTACCTTATCTATGCCGAGGTCAAGACTTGTTCTTGATGAAACCTAATGATTATGCCAAGGAGAGGCCCGTGGGCCAAAAGAATCATTTCTTTTATATTTGAATTTTTGCTAAGACAAAGGTAAGAATTATTAAGAGGTAAGGCTTAGTGCCTTCTATTTCATTGTCTCAAGATAGTCAACAAGTGTGGTCGAAGTGCCTTATGTCATAATGCAAATCAAGTCGAAAATCCAAAATTCCTCATTCATACATGGAGACCAAATTGGTCAAAACTCTTTTTACCTTATGCATTTTTTGCATATAAAGTCTAAGGGGGTCATTCGAAGGTAAGATTATGGAGTTTTATCTTGCATGGAGACATGAAGACAAAAGGTGAGGTGGCAGGTTATATGGATAATACATTGTCAAAGACAAGGTGATATGAAGACAAGATATTATGGATAAGGGTAATGCATCATGAAGTCAAAATCAAGACAAGAAGATATGACATTGCATTATGAATGGATATAGTATGAAGGCAATGATGCATGTGCAATGCAAACTACATAGATTTTCTTTTGCAATATAATGGAGAGATAAGAAGTTTTCTTTTTCTTCCATTTTCCTCATAATTTTACAACTATATATCATGTAAGCAAATTAATAAAGTAATATTTTATAAATTACTCTATTATTTTGTCACAAGTTGTAAAATTGGAGAAACTAGACAAATTGAAACTCATAATAGAGTAAGTCATGCAAATGATTACTTTATTATTTTTTCCACATAATCTACACATGCAAAATGGAGGAGTTAAGTTAACTGAGGACTTTTGAGGTCTTTTTGCATGGCTTGGAGGTCAAAAATAGAGAAAATTGGTCAACTCTTGGGTCAAACACATGGAGACTAGCAGTTTTGACCCTTATTTTTAGGGATTTCATTGTTTGCTCGTGGATCAAATTGGAGAGCTTTTTTTAGAGGCGGTTGACTACAGTTGATTTTTTCATGCCTCTTGGAGAGAGCAAACTATATATTGTAAGAAAAACTTAGGTTTCTCTAGTTCTTGCACTTTTTTCTCTTTTACACATTGAGAGATAGAGTTTGTTTGTAACTCATTTCGAGTTCTTGCCTTTTTGCTCTTTACACTTTGAGAGAGAAAGAGGTTTTGTAACTCACTTATTTGTAGATTTATAGAGATTAGAATAGGTTATACGTTATATACTTTGTTTTATGCAATTATTTCCTTTATTTTTTAGCTTGATCAAGTATCTACCTTCCATTAATGCAGCTTTTATGAGTGATTTGATGAGATTTTATTGTGTTCAACATAAAAACCTTTAAAATCATTGTCTCATTTATATTTGCATGTGTTAGATAGCATTGAAAATCACAGGTCTTAGGCTATGCAATTGGAAAACCTTCCTTTTATGTTGTGAAAAACCCCTTTTCATTCAAAACAAAAATATTTTCCAACCTCCCTTAGAAACATTTTTGTGATCAATTTGCTGAAAGTGGTATGTGTGGATAGATTTTTTGAGATCTATTGTGAGTTAGATTGCCAAGTTTTCATCATTATTAGGTACATCGCCATATTTTTATAGTTTTATTTGCTTTTAGAAAGATCTTTTTTCCCCTTTTCCACATCAAAGTCATAGATTCAATTGAATATTTTTAAGGGAACCAACCCATAATCTGGAGGTTCAAACTCGACATAGGTCACCCACAGCCTGAGTTTGATCCCATGTTTCGAAGGATTGCGGAGTATCACAACTTTGCATCATGGGTGCAATCCTAATCGACAACAGTTACAAGCCTTTTTAACAACACTGTACCTTCTTTTCATTCGAATGCTCTCCCTAGCCAAGATGTAGCATTAGTGGATAAAAAAAGGTCTCTCACATTAAATCTTTTAGGGATAGATGTTAGGTATAATCAAGAGAGAAACAATGTTAATTCAATCTTCATTAATAGACTTTGTAGCAATATTCCTAAGATGGTTGTGCCGGAAGCACTTAGTGCACCTTATTGCTTAAAGTCTGTGATTACTGTTCAAGGTGCTCAACAACCACCTAGACCTCCATATTACATCTACAACTATGCAAAGCAAATTACTCAAGGAAATCAAGGTGTTCAAAATGTGTCACAACAACCACACCACAATGTGATTGCTCACACATACAACAACCATAATAACAATCAAAGCAAGCAAGCACCTCATGTACCTGTCTCTCTTCCATGTTCTCAATGTTAGTGTAGGTTTTTATTTCCTAGTTGGGTTATTTATTTTTCCCTATATTCTTAGGTTTTTCCTACACTTCTATTAATCTTGCTTAAGTTAATAAAGCATGTTTTATTAGGTGAGTGGTTGCGAGGTGTCACCTTCCTACATGTGAGCATCTATTAGCTATCTTGGGAAGATACTTTGCTATCTTTAGTCTGATAGATGGTTGCTCTTGATTGGTCGGTGTTGCCACCTCCTCCCTCTTCCTAGTCTATATAAGCATGTTACCTGGCTTGTATTTTGTATCTTTTGCTTTTGCATCCTCTTAATGCTATTTTGCTTCTAACATTTGCATTACTCTCTTGGAGACTAACTCTGTGTTGCTATTTTTATTTCGTATTATTTGCATTCATAGTTTAGATATCTATTCTTTGCACTAGTTTTTTGGGTTAATAATCTTTTCAGATTCTAACATGCTATCAGAGCTATTCTATGTGCAAGAGTAGATTTTAGTTTCCATATTTGAGAGATTCAGGGGGGGCTAATAAATCTTATTATAGTTTTTCAAAAAACCCAGTATGCTCTTCTCTTGCATCTTCGGATGATCTTGAGAATCAGAAAAGTTTAACAGAAACTTTTTTAATTCTGGGGTTTGCACATGTGTTTTATGAAATCTAGGTGATTGCAGCATTTTTGGTTATACTGGCAGCATTTCCGGCTATTCCAACCCATTCAGGAGGCCTGAGAAAGTCAAATTTGGCTTTCGTTTCACCGAAATCAGAGATCATCATACACATTTGCAAAACTAGGGTTTTGAACTCAAATCTGACAACCAACTTGTATATTTGGTGTTTTCAATCAATATTGCAGGTTCCAGCATGCCATTGCTTGTCTTAGGTAGCTGATTCAGCCTTTGCATATCATTTTTTGGTTGCTGGGGTCATTTTTTGTAGCAAAAGGTGTTTTGTTTACACTGGATCATCATCTTTTGTATATCAGCAAGAAAAACGCCTTCTGGGTTTTGTTCGCAGCATAGAAAAACCATCTAGGTATCTTTCCATTTTTGCATACAGTATATATACTTTACAAAAATGCGCTCAGAAAGCTACAGCAGGACCCCTCTCCATTGGCAGTTGCAGTTTTGAAGGCAGTTTTCAAATGCTTCGTTCTTGCTCATACGGACACCTTTTCCCATGAATTTTTTTTATTATTTTGGCTTTTTTTGTGCTTTATGCACTAGTGCAGACATTTTTTTATTTTGATGCCGAAATTTTTCAGAAATTGTAGATTCTTAGTCGTGATATTGCACAGTTCTCATTTTGGGAATTTCGGAGGATCATAACTTTCACATACGACCTTATATTGAGGCAATTCTTTTTTTGAAAGTGCATGATTTTTTGAGTAGATCGCAGTGGTACTATTTATTTCTTTGAGTATTGTGCCAAAGTTGTATTTTTAGCATATGCTCTTCGCGAGGGTTTTGTAAAGCATTGAAATTAAGACCACTTAGTATTTCTTGCTAGTGGTAGTTGTAAATGCACTAATATAAAGTGTCAAATCATATTTTCTTGGGGGGGTTCTTTGATTGAGTGAAAATGAGGGGGTTGTCTTGGTTGCGTTTTCTTCTTTTCGGCATTTCTTCTCTGCATTTCTTCATCATGGATTAAACAAATCTACCCATCCTAACTCCATACAATTACTTTGAGTGGAAATCACACATGACAATTCACTTAAGGAAAGCTGGATTAAATAGGATAACTATGGGACTTGAAACTGAACCTGCTAAAGATGAAGATAAGCCTAAGTGGTTTAACAAATGTGATGAAGCATATGGAACATTGTGTTTGTCTATTTCACCTGATTTGCTCTTTCACATTGAGTCTTTGAATACACCAAATGAAATCTAGACAAAGCTAGAAAAACTATTTGGCACGCAAGATTCAATGAGGGGTCATATGTTGGAAAATGAACTAATTAGTTTAAGTCCAGGCAATTTCAACACAATCTAGGATTTCTTCACTAAATTGAAATCACTAAAGCTGCAGTTAAAACAATGTGGAATTGAAAAGAAAGATGAACAACTGATTTTTAGTATTCTCTCTAAGCTAAGTTTAGAATATTTTGTGTTTGTTTCTACTTTCTATGCTACTAAGGGTGCACTTGGTACTCAATTCACCATGCCATCTTTAGATGATTTTGTTGTCAATCTCACTCAGGAACAGGACAAGCTAATCCAGATGGGCACTCTTAAGTCCTCTAAGTCACATGCCTTGGCTGCCAGCCAAGGCACAAAAGAATAGAAAGGACAAAGTAGTAACAACAATAGTAAGGATAAGAAACAGAAGAATAGCAAGGAGAAGAAGGATCAGACATCGGTTGCTTCACAAGCAACTAATGAGACCCAATCTTCCAAGGGCGACAAGCCTAAGAAAGAGAGGGTCCAATGTGCCTATTGTAAAAGACCTGATCATGATGATCAGAAATGTCTGAAGAAACAAATTGATCACTTGACACACATTCTTGAGAAGAATAATATCAATGTTCATGAGTCTATCAAACAAAGTTCTAATGAGGGGTCTAATAAGGCAAAAGAAAATAGCAAGGGGAAAGGAAAGGGCAAGGCCGTTGTTGCAGTTGTTTCTTCACCATCCATTTGTGTTCTCGATTCGGGTGCTTCGCACCACATGGCTTCATCTAAGAAAGAACTTGCATCTTTGGAGCCGTGTACTATGCCTTCTATTTTCATGGGTGATGACACTCATGTTGAGGTGTGTGGGAGAGGGTCTGTTGATGTGGGGGATGGCACATTCCATGATGTTCTTTGTGTGCCCTCATTATCAACTAATCTCCTATTAGTATACTAGATCACTCACACAGGTTCAGGCAAGCGGGTTGAGTTTACTCCTGATTCAGTGGAGATTCGTGAGTTGCACAGTGGTTCTATAGTTGCAGTTGGGAGAGCAGATCATCAATCATGGCTCTATTTGTTTTCTCACTTTGTTCCTGATCCTCCTTCAACTATTTTGCTCATTCATTCTGATTATGTGAGTAGATTATGGCATGAGCGGTTTGGCCATCTTAACTTCCGCTACTTACAACAGCTTAACCAGCAGAGCATGGTCACAGGGTTGCCTTCAGTTCAGTTTTCAGGTGGTGTTTGCCAAGGTTGCATTCTTGGTAAGCATCCTAAGGAAAAGTTTGACAAAGGTAAGGCATGGAGAGCTTCACAGATACTGGAGTTAGTTCACAGTGATTTGGCTAGTCCATTTCAGCATCATTCTTTCAGCAGGGCTAGATATGTCCTCACATTCATTGATGACTTTTCTTGATATACTTGGGTGTACTTTCTCAAACAAAAGTCTGAGGTATTTGATCACTTTCAGGACTTCAAGACTTTTGTAGAGAAGCAATCCAGGAAAGCCATCAAAGTTTTGCGCACTAACAATGGTGGTATGTCAACCATCGATTTGAGAGGTTTTGCACTTTAGAGGGGATTGATTTGCAACATTCAGTTCCATACAATCCTCAGCATAACGGTGTTGCAGAACAGAAGAATGGGTCTTTGAAGGAAATGGTGAACTGCATGATTCACTCCAGATCTCTTGCACCACAATATTGGGTAGAGGCCATTAACTGTGCTTGTTATATCTAGAACCGTGTTCCTCACCGAGCCTTGAAGGGAATCACTCCTTTTGAAGCTTGGAGCGGTCAGAAACCATCAGTTAAGCACTTTCAATTTTTGGTTCTCCTGCATGGGCCCACATTCCTGCAGAGAAATGCAAGGCCTTGGATCTGCAGAGCAGACCTTGCATATTTGTAGGTTATCCTGATGGTGTGAAGGGTTATCGGTTGCTCCACCCTACTACACATGAGTTGTTCATTGAGAGGAGTGTTTAGTTTGAAGAGGGCTCTTCGAGCTCACTTTCTATCACTTCTCCAAATCCTTCTACTTTGACATTGGAGTCACTTGGGATACATGACAGATCTTTTGATGAGTCAGATTCACCTAAGCAGTCTTCTACCTCCACTTATGATGTAGAGAGTGATTCAGAGGACTCACCTCCTTCCTCTCCTAGTCATCATTCAGAGGTTGATGATTCTCCTCCAGATTCTCCAGCTTCTGGTCCACTTTGGGCTAGACAGACCTTGCAGTCTGCAGGTGATTGGGTTGGGGATCCATCAGACACCAGGCATACTCGTTCACAGTTTCAGGATACTCCACATGTCTTCATTGCTACTGCCTCAGATCCACAGTCTTTTCATGAGGCTTCTGGTATTCCTGAGTGGGATACAGCTATGCAAGAGGAGTATAGTTCCTTGATGAGGAACCACACTTGGGATCTTGTCCCTCTTCCTAAGGGAAGAAAACTTGTTCGATGTAAGTGGATCTATCGGACAAAATTTGCAGCAGATGGGTCAGTTGACAAGCATAAAGCTCGCTTGGTCGCCAAAGGATTCTCCCAGGTTCCTGGGATTGACTACTCTGAGACTTTTGCGCCAGTTGCCCGAATAAATTCCATCCGACTTGTTCTTGCCATTACTGCAGCTAATCGTTGGGAAGTACACCAGATGGATGTGAAGAGTGCTTTTCTTCACGGTGACCTTCAGGAGGAGATCTACATGGAGCAGCGACAGGGGTTCCTTCAAGATTCTTCACTTGTGTGTCATCTTCAGAAGTCTCTCTATGGCCTCAAACAGGCTCCTCGGGCCTGGTATGCCAAGATGGACTCCTTCCTTCTATCAGTTGGGTTCACTTGGTGCCATTCTAATCGCAACGTCTACATTCTGCAGCAGGATGATTCACTCCTATTTCTAGTTCTGTATGTTGATGACTTGCTGATCATAGGGAGTTCTTCATCCACCATTGGGGCTGTCAAAACTGCCCTTCATGACAGGTTTTTGATGACTGACTTGGGCTTGTTGCATTACTTTCTCGGGATTGAGATCTTTCAGTCTTCTTCTGGGATCACCATCACACAGTCCAAGTATGCTCTAGATTTTCTCTCGAGGTTTCATATGGCTAACTGTAAGCCTGCTCTAACTCCCTTCCTTTCTGGAGTCAAACTTGAGGCTCAGTGTTCTTCTCCACTTGTTGATGGCACTTTGTTTCGACAGCTTGTTGGGAGTCTCATTTATCTGACTCATATGAGACCTGACATTTCATATGTTGTAGGCATGGTCTCTCGATTCATGCAGGAGCCTCATGAGCTGCACTGGAAAGCAGCCAATCACAGTTTTGGGATTCACTATGTAGCGGGCATTGAGATTGACTTCATGGGCTACACAGATTCAGATTGGGTGGGTGATTCTCAGGTTCGCAAGTCTACTTCAGGTTACAGCTTCTCACTTGGTTCAGGTCCTGTTTGTTGGTCGAGCAAGAAGTAGTCTGTTATTGCTCTATCCTCTACTGAGGCTGAGTATCGGGGTGCTGTGAAAGCTGCCACTGAGGCCATTTGGCTTCAGAATCTTCTCACTGAGTTTGGTATCCAGATCATACGGCCATCAGTCATATTTTGTGACAACCAGAGTGCCATTCAAATCTCACAGAATTCGGTCCATCATCAGCGGACCAAACACATAGAGGTCCACATGCACTACATCCGGGAGCTCATCCATGGCCACATCATCGACCTTCGCTACTGTCTGACTTTCGAGCAGGTTGTTGATATCTTCACCAAACCCTTCACTGAGAGTAAGTTCCTTCATTTGTGAGCTTTGCTGGGGGTGCGGGATGCTTCATCTTCTGGGGGGGCTTCTTCCTCTTACTCAGAGTCCTGACTCTCTCTACTTTGGGGGGGTCTCTTCTCTCTCTATCTTGGGTGGGTCTCTTTTCTCTCTCTTTGGGGGGGAATTTTATGTACATGGGTACCTCATCAGGCTTGATTTGCTGGGACCCATTTCTACATCCACCTAAGCTTCGCTTATGAGGGGTGTTAGTGTAGGTTTTTATTTCCTAGTTGGATTATTTATTTCCTAGTTGGGTTATTTATTTTTCCCTATATTCTTAGGTTTTTTCTACACTTCTATTAATCTCGCTTAGGTTAATAAAGCATGTCTTATTAGGTGAGTGGTTGAGAGGTGTCACCTTCCTACATGTGAGCATCCATTAGCTATCTTGGGAAGATACTTTGCTATCTTTAGTCCGATAGATGGTTGCTCTTGATTGGTCGGTGTTGCCACCTCCTCCCTCTTCCTAGTCTATATAAGCATGCTACCTGGCTTGTATTTTGTATCTTTTGCTTTTGCATCCTCTTAATGTTATTTTGCTTCTAGCATTTGCATTACTCTCTTGGAGACTAACTCTATGTTGCTATTTTGATTTTGTATCATTTGCATTCATAGTTTAGATATCTATTCTTTGCACTAGTTTTCTAGGTTAATAATCTTTTCAAATTCTAACACTCAATCGATGCTCCCCCCGCCACCTCATTTTACTCATAAAAGTGGTCAAGAATATGATCTTGTCGAGTAGCTTCACACTACTCCGGCTAAGATCTCTCTTTGGGATTTAATACAAACATCACCTAAATACCATGGAATGCTCCAAGAAGCTTTACAAAAAGTGATTGTGCCACCTTCTATTAAGCTGAATGATGTAGCAACTCTATTAGATTGTATGCATGCGACAAAAACGGATATTCTCTTCCAACCACATGAATTACTGTCAATTGAAGTTCAAAACCAATATGATCCACTTATGATCTTTGTCACAATAAATAAAACATTGGTAAAACATGTTATGATTGACAATGGATCGGCTCTTAATGTTTGTAGCATTGACTTACTACACAAAATCAAGGACGACACATCACAAATCAAACTTGATAAACTTAGCATTCGTGTCTTTGATAATCATGGTAGTCAATCAGTAGGTACTATAAACTTACCTATACAAGTGGTCCCGTGATTGTACCTACCCTGATTCATGTCATGCCTAGTTCTTTATCTTACAACATGATTCTTGGTAGACCTTGGATTCATGCATTGGGGGTGGTTCCTTCCACCCTACATCGTTCAATCAAATTTATATTCAAAGGTAAACTTCATACTATTCATGCCGATCCTGAACCAGATAATTGTTTACATATTGAAACATAAAAACTAGTTTACAATCATATGAGCTTAAACAATTTATGAGTTGATTCATCAATGCCTCTTGCCACGAATGATGTGGAAAATTCTACACCATCGAATGCACTTTTTGGTGATGATTGGGGTTCATTAGATTTTACTCCTTCCTTTAATGGAGAATATAAACTTAATAACCTTGACACATCAAAAGTAGCATTGATCTCATCTAAGCAATCTTTTGAAGCATCTGAGAAATGTAAAGTCTCTTTGATAGAAAACAAAGACAATACTCTTACTTATACTAAAAATTACGAGACCTATGAGGCTTCACCATCTTCTAAGGAACTGACATCCCTCTATGGTCAAGGATTTAAAATCCTTTATAACAATTGCGACTATGTCGGCAATGGATGTGGTGTAAATCAACAAGGAATTCGAGTACCTATAGAATCTGCTTCAAGACATTACTCAAGCGGCATTGGATATAATCTTTTTAAAGAAAAGAAAGCCTCTCGTCGTCCTAATCTCAATGTTAATGCAATTTCAACAAGACCAAATCAACATGAGAGATATCCTAGATATGTATGTTCTTAACATTGGATTCTATTAGGTAAGTATTTCTAACTCTTTACCTTCGTGTTGTGTTTCCCCCGTGATGTGTTATGTGTTGTTCAGGCCTCCTGGGTTGACCCTTGATTCTCTTGTAAGGTCCAGGATACCAGGAGACCGCCTCTGTTGTGACCCTTCTTCTATTTGTATCATCATTCTTCTATATTGCTTCTCATCTATTTTCACTATTGTGTGTTGTGTCTTATGGACATAGCGTTGCAGTTGGTGACTTGGGGGCACCCTCCTATGTGACTGTCACCAAGACACTTGTTTCTCCTCTCTCAATTTATTATTTCCCTTCCTCTAGTGTTTCTATCTAGTAGGCGGATGACAAAAAACATATTATTACTGATACATATCTAGTGTCCCTTCAGCAAGAAATAAAAAAATGGACCAAGTCCATACATGACGATGGGGTTGATATATATTATCTGACGCTTGGCTAGCAGAATCACTCTGTGTGATCTTGATGTTATCTTATCGCACTTACAAACCATAACAATACTACTACTCCGTGCACTTTGTTTGTCTTTGAATCTCGCCTTGGGTACGCTCAGTTTTGAGATTTTTGCGGTATAGCCCCACGGTTATACTCGATCTCCGAATTCATAGTATAACCTTGGCTCTTTGTGTGAATGATCATATGCATTGTTGTTTATCATGATTATATGGACGCTAACACTTTTCTTGCAGGAATGTGTTTGTGGGAACATTTGGCGATTGTAAAGTACATGTCACCTCCGAGGGGCATGGGCATTGCAAGAGCTCGTGTTCCCTTGTGTGTTTTCTTCCTACCTTAACGTGCTTGATATCGATACATGATATCAACCACCTTAAGGTGGGGGCATATATAAGGTAAGCTTTCTGTTTTAGATATTAGCAATGTGATTGTTCTTAGGTGTTGTCTAAAAGACTAGTGGCAATGAGTCCCTCCTACACTTTGAGATTTGTTTGAAATATATTACAATGATTTAAGCCCTCTGTAGAGGCGGGATATCGCATCCTTTTCCTTAAGCCCTCTGCGAAGGTGAGGGTGGTGTATTTCTCGTGAAGAGTGCACATCCTCTTATTTTCAAAAGTCCTCTATGGGGGTGGGGAGCGGTTCTGTGACTAACTCAACCCTTAAGTGTGTCTTCGGTGATATTTGTGGCAAACCCCAATCGTTGGTGTGTGCCTATTGTTAGTGCCTGAATTAACTGACAGTTTTTGAGCAATTTTCATGCAGGCACTTTCCCTAAGTATCCAAAAAATGTTCTAAGTGTTGCACCTCCTCAGCATTTTTCAGCTGCATCATCATATTTTCCTGAGGAGGAGGTCATCATCATCATGTTTTCTGTCGGCTTGTTTTTCATTAGGATCATCATATTTCAATATCGGGTGATGTTTGGATATCATCTTGATCCTGCTGATGAGCTACAGTGTGCCCTGATTTGCTTGTGGGGGTGATTTTTCAAGTATCCGGTGATCTCCCAATTATCACCCTGCCCTTTTATGATGATGATGTCACCCCGATCTTCTGAAGGGGTTATTTTCTAAGTTGTTCAGCCCGGCCTATTTTTTCTTAGGGGTCGTCTTCATCATCATCATCATATTTCCAGTTATCGCCGTGTTGCTTGCGAGGGTCATCATATTTTCTGCCTGCATGATATTTCGCCGGGGTGATATTTTTATCATCGGGTGATCTTGGTTATGATCATCCTGATGATGTTGTTGAAGAGTTCTAAGTATGACCCGATATTCACCGAGGTCATCATATTTGAACGTTAGGATGATCTTAGTCAATATCATCCTGATGATGTTGTATCACTTCGTGTTCGTTGTTTTGTCATCCTGATGATGTTGGTATCAAGACAGTGGAGCTACAGTGCAGCATGATATTTGTGCATCAGGATGATATTTCCAAATATCCAGTTATCTTCCGAATATCATCCTGATGCTGACATGTGGTGGTGGCGTCATCAAGGTCCGGGGGGGTCATATTTCTAACATTACTCATCTTATGATGATCCCCCAATGTTGCGAATATGATGATGACGTCATCCGGATATGAGGAGGTGCGCAGTAGGCAGATATGCTGATGATGTCAGCAGGATATGACGATGACGTCATCAGGATGTTCATCGGCCAGACTTTTGGTATCGGCTAAGCAGGAGGATCTTCCTTCGATGGATTAGATTGTGCCGATGAAGGCGATTATCATGCAGGTGATATTGCGAGGATGATGCTGACGTCAGGGTGATTTTTCGAGCAACAGGATATCATGCTGCTGGAGGATGATGATGAAGTCTTATACTAGTGTCGTCGGGAGCAAAAGCGCCGACATCATATATGCTCATGACCTAGTATATAAGGTGATGAAAAGGTCACCGCGGGGTGCATGTGGGATAATTGATATCCTGCATATTTGAAATATCATGACGATGTATCTTGGCGGGAAGTGGTTGCGATCGACTGTCAGATGTTCTTCCCGAGGCCGCGGGTTGGTGCGCCATTAGTGGTGATTGTTGCAGAGGTATGGGCGATGGCGTGGACGGATCTGGTACCCGATTGAAGATCTGGATCCCTAGGCGGCGGCGCAAGGCTCGAGATTTCTTCCTGTCTCCTCTCCCACCTGCTGCATTGAATGTTTGAGCACCATTTTTTCTGATACTGTGTATCTGGCGGGATTTTTGGTCAACCATGTAATTGATTGTTGTGGTACACTACCTGGCTGTTATAAGCAGGAAGTGTTACTCATTTTTGTTTGTTGAAAACTAGACATTTTGGCTCTGTAATAAGATACAACTGGTTTTGGTTGCTCTGTGCAGCAAAACTTGTGAGTTTATGTATCTCCTGTTGTACGATTTGGCATGAATCCACTGATTTCATGGTTAATCTTGTATGAATAATGCTATGTTTGCATGCGTTATGCTGATTCTGTCTCCAGTTTTGCATGTATCTTTCTTACTGCAATAGAGATGCCATAAGTATAGACAGCTTAACACTCTTTATTGGGAGATATCTGTAAGGCAGATATCGTGTGTATCCCCCTGAAATCCAGTTTTAGCTATTCATGTTGATCATTCACAGGTGTATGTCTACCGACTCCAAGCCCTGGATAGGCACCAATCTAGCTCTGTGTTGAGGTTATACACCAGGTCCAGGTTTGCATCCAAACATCATTTCAAATCATTTCATACTTCCACCTGTTAGTTGTAGGAGTAGGATTAGGAACCCCCTGCATGCTCTCATACCCAACCAGACATCATGTCCAAGAATGTTGCCAGCCTTGTGATCTATCATGCAGATCTTGGTCCATACATGAGAGTATTCTGCCTGTTGTTGTCAAGTTAGATCTTTCTATCTTTGAGCTAGTCAAGGTTACATCTTGAGTTATAGGGATACCCCCTTGGTGCGGCAGAACCAGAAGTGAAGGGGAGGCAGCTCACGCAACCTCCTATATTTAGTTGGCTGAATCTGCCTGTGCATTAGAAGTGGCAAACCCTAATGCTGATTCAGAAGAAAAACCAACAAAATGGTGACTCTGCTGGGGATGGACTGATAAAAGAAATGATATATCTGTGACCCATCCGAGTCACCAACAGAATGGCGACTCCGCTGGGGAGAAATTTGAGAAAGGCTTATATCTGTGACCCATCTGAGTCACCAACAAAATGATGCTCTGCTGGTGGAATGAACCTGGAAAAGTAGCTTTCAGCTATTGAAAATTTTGTCCTCTCTGGAGAGGTGGCGACTCTGCAAAAAAGATCTGAATGCACATGAAAAATGGGTGTATGTGATGTGACAAAAATGTGTTTTTCATTTTTCTGCATCTGTATGAGAAAAGGTACCTTGTTCCTTCCCCTTTATATTTGCTGTTTTGCTGCATAAGTTAGATGCCAGGGGAAGCCTTAGGTCTTAGACAGACAAAGGATGTCTAAGAGTAGGATTTTTATGAATCCAAGTATGAATTATCCCGTACTCAGTGGTGAAATGTTGGATAAAGGAATAGAAGAGATAAGAAATAGGTTGATATTCTTAGAGGCTGAGCAGGCCCAGTTAAAAAGCAGTAACCCTGTTGTGTCTGCCAGTCACAAGGCTAAACCTCTTCTCAGCCCTTTTGATCCTTTGTATGACCAACTGGATTTGTCATGGGTGGATTATAAAGTAGAAACTATGCCTGCTAGGATATACTGTCAGATGCCTAGATTTAGTGGTCACAGTGTATGTGATGGGAATGCACATATCCAAAATTTTCACAGTTTTATGGGAAAACATTCATTCAGAGATGAGGATATGTGGATGAGGTTTTTTGTTAGGTCCTTTGATGCAAAAGCAAAAGACTGGTATTTGAGCTTTTCAAAAGGATCCTTTGCCTGTTGGGATGAGCTTGCTGACTGTTTCAAGGAAGAATTTGCAAAAGAACCGGCTGATCTTGTTGCAGAATTGATGAGAATCAGAAAACAAGATGAAGAGCCATGTGTTGATTTCAGTCATAGGTTTGTAGTAGCCCTTTCACATGTCCCTGAAAGTTTCAGACCTGATATTTCAGCCTGTGTTGGCATATTCTTTGAAGCTTTTGAGGAGGGCTTTAGTGCAATACTGAGGGATTTCAAAGTGACAAGTATGCAGATGGCATACAGGTTCATAGAAAAGATAGAAAAAATCAGAAATGTGTACCTGTTGAAACCCCTGTCCCCAGGCCCTGCTGTGAATAATAGTTGTAAAGCTGCAAATGACCAAATAATTAAGGCATCATGTGAAGATGAAAAGATGAATATTGAAGGTGCTAGTGAAAGGACTAATGAGGATTCCCATTGCAATGATGAGGCAGCTGACCATAAAAACAATAACGAGGTTGTGGACAGCAATAAGCAATTTTTGGAATGGACCTGTGGAGACAATTGTGAGTATTGTACTCAAGACAGAGAAGATATAAGCAAACAGAGAAGCAGTCCTATGTGTGACCCATTGCCTACCTTTCAAACACATGAGGATCATGAAGAGCAGTCAGAAATTGAAATAAGTGCTAGTTCAGAGCATGATTGTTTTTCATTTGATGGCTGTTTTGCTTATGACACACAGGCTGATACTCCTCCACAAAAGGAATCCATTGCTGATGAAGATGCATGCTCTGCTGCCCATGAACAAATGGCATACTATGATGAAACTGATGCACCTGAGTCACCCATCTATGACACATATGGTGATGAGGATCTGTCTGAGTATGGTGAGAATCTAGACACTATTTTTGGCTTGGATTCTGTTTCTCATCCTGATGAAAGAGGAAACAACATACATCAGGTAAGTGACTGTGAAAATGTGCCTGATTTGAAAGAGATGCCAGAGCCTGATCTTTTCCAGCCTGGTGCTGCTGATTGTTGTGTACATGATGTGCACAATTGTGATTTTGAAAGCTTTTCTTTTGATGTGCCAGCATATAATACAATGAGCCCTGATCTTCCTAGTTGTGTGGTGGACTCTGAGTGTTTCCTATTTGCAGTCCAGCTAGGAGATCATGTTGCAATGCATGATGATGATACAGATGATAACCTGTGTTCTATACCATTTGAGTATGCATTGCTTGATAAATTCTACACCCACATGGCACATGATGCCGAGGGTTGTCTGCATAGGGGTGATAATGACAAACTAAATCAGAGGGTTGAATATGCAGATGACAAGATTTGTTTGTGGGTGGATCTCTGTAGTATCTCCAAGCTTGACCCAGTGTATGCAGATGAAAACAAAGTGTTTGACAAAGGGAGATACAGGTTTTTCTTTTCTTGGTGGCCTTAGGCCATCAAGTGTGTTTGGTGATGCAGGTCAGTGCAATATTTGACTCTGTGCCCAATGGATAAGGGACTGGTCTGCATCCCAGAGATCTGGGGTTCTCGCTGCAGTCTTGCACCTGCACGTCCCCAGACAGAGCCAGTGTTAGTGCCTGAATTAACTGACAGTTTTTGAGCAATTTTCATGCAGGCACTTTCCCTAAGTATCCAAAAAATGTTCTAAGTGTTGCACCTCCTCAGCATTTTTCAGCTGCATCATCATATTTTCCTGAGGAGGAGGTCATCATTATCATGTTTTCTGTCGGCTTGTTTTTCATCAGGATCATCATATTTCAATATCGGGTGATGTTTGGATATCATCTTGATCCTGCTGATGAGCTACAGTGTGCCCTGATTTGCTTGTGGGGGTGATTTTTCAAGTATCCGGTGATCTCCCAATTATCACCCTGCCCTTTTATGATGATGATGTCACCCCGATCTTCTGAAGGGGTTATTTTCTAAGTTGTTCAGCCCGGCCTATTTTTTCTTAGGGGTCGTCTTCATCATCATCATCATATTTCCAGTTATCGCCGTGTTGCTTGCGAGGGTCATCATATTTTCTGCCTGCATGATATTTCGCCAGGGTGATATTTTTATCATCAGGTGATCTTGGTTATGATCATCCTGATGATGTTGTTGAAGAGTTCTAAGTATGACCCGATATTCACCGGGGTCATCATATTTGAACGTCAGGATGATCTTAGTCAATATCATCCTGATGATGTTGTATCACTTCGTGTTCGTTGTTTTCTCATCCTGATGATGTTGGTATCAAGACAGTGGAGCTACAGTGCAGCATGATATTTGTGCATCAGGATGATATTTCCAAATATCCGGTTATCTTCCGAATATCATCCTGATGCCAACATGTGGTGGTGGCGTCATCAAGGTCCGGGGGGGTCATATTTCTAACATTACTCATCTTATGATGATCCCCCAATGTTGCAAATATGATGATGACGTCATCTGGATATGAGGAGGTGCGCAGTAGGCAGATATGCTGATGATGTCAGCAGGATATGACGATGACGTCATCAGGATGTTCATCGGCCAGACTTTTGGTATCGGCTAAGCAGGAGAATCTTCCTTCGATGGATCAGGTTGTGCCGATGAAGGCGATTATCATGCAGGTGATATTGCGAGGATGATGCTGACGTCAGGGTGATTTTTCGAGCAACAGGATATCATGCTGCTGGAGGATGATGATGAAGTCTTATACTAGTGTCGTCGGGAGCAAAAGCGCCGACATCATATATGCTCATGACCTAGTATATAAGGTGATGAAAAGGTCACCGCGGGGTGCATGTGGGATAATTGATATCCTGCATATTTGAAATATCATGACGATGTATCTTGGCGGGAAGTGGTTGCGATCGACTGTCAGATGTTCTTCCCGAGGCCGCGGGTTGGTGCGCCATTAGTGGTGATTGTTGCAGAGGTATGGGCGATGGCGTGGACGGATCTGGTACCCGATTGAAGATCTGGATCCCTAGGCGGCGGTGCAAGGCTCGAGATTTCTTCTTGTCTCCTCTCCCACCTGCTGCATTGAATGTTTGAGCGCCATTTTTTCTGATACTGTGTATCTGGCGGGATTTTTGGTCAACCATGTAATTGATTGTTGTGGTACACTACCTGGCTGTTATAAGCAGGAAGTGTTACTCATTTTTGTTTGTTGAAAACTGGACATTTTGGCTCTGTAATAAGATACAACTGGTTTTGGTTGCTCTATGCAGCAAAACTTGTGAGTTTATGTATCTCTTGTTGTACGATTTGGCATGAATCCACTGATTTCATGGTTAATCTTGTATGAATAATGCTATGTTTGCATGTGTTATGCTGATTCTGTCTCCAGTTTTGCATGTATCTTTCTTACTGCAATAGAGATGCCATAAGTATAGACAGCTTAACACTCTTTATTGGGAGATATCTGTAAGGCAGATATCGTGTGTATCCCCCTGAAATCCAGTTTTAGCTATTCATGCTGATCATTCACAGGTGTATGTCTACCGACTCCAAGCCCTGGATAGGCACCAATCTAGCTCTGTGTTGAGGTTATACACCAGGTCCAGGTTTGCATCCAAACATCATTTCAAATCATTTCATACTTCCACCTGTTAGTTGTAGGAGTAGGATTAGGAACCCCCTGCATTATCTCATACCCAACCAGACATCATGTCCAAGAATGTTGCCAGCCTTGTGATCTATCATGCAGATCTTGGTCCATACATGAGAGTATTCTGCCTGTTGTTGTCAAGTTAGATCTTTCTATCTTTGAGCTAGTCAAGGTTACATCTTGAGTTATAGGGATACCCCCCTTGGTGCGGCAGAACCAGAAATGAAGGGGAGGCAGCTCACGCAACCTCCTGTATTTAGTTGGCTAAATCTGCCTGTGCATTAGAAGTGGCAAACCCTAATGCTGATTCAGAAGAAAAACCAACACCTATAATGTGCCTAAGATGGTGATGAACCTAGAAATAGGAACACTCCATCTCTTGTTTGTCGTAAATGAATAAATATATGCATGTTGTAAATGATAGATAAATACACTAAAACAAACTATGAATTGCATAGGGATAAACTAATATAATGAATAAATGTCAATGATATATGATCAATTTTGATATAAGGCCATGATGTCTAATATAAGGCATCTTATGTTAAATGATAATAAGAACAATTATGATATCTATGAAATCAAATAAAAGATAAGTTGGTGGTATACTTGGAGCTGACTCAGACTCTCCCTTTAACCCCTCTATCACCTCTAAGGTATGACATAGTTGAAATAGTTCATTTTAGCCTAGGTATCTCTCGACTAGACGTAAGTCCCTCGAGCCAAGTGGTGAGGAACCCCGTGTGTGGGTGAAATCCTTGGGCCTAGGAGAACTTGTAAGAGTTGCTCTACGGATGGTGACTCTCGTTTGGATGAGGTACTCCGTGTGTGAGTGAAATCCCACAAGCCAAATGGTGAGGGACTTCGTGTGTGAGTGAAACCTTTGGGCCTCTGTAAGAGATGGAACTATTTCCTTAATGAAATCATACTTGGTGATCTAGAGTTGGTTAATGTAAGAGTCTACCATAAGTCCCTCACAAGTCATATCACAAACCAATGATAAAAATGAATAACATATATATGAATGTGCTTATAAATTGAATGCATGATGACGAAACAAATATATGAACTTAATGTGAATATAATCTAATATGTTATAGTCTTAATGATTATATGTTGAATAAAATGATTAAAAGATTACTAATGTTCTCTTTTACTAAATTGAAGTTGTGTCAAGTAGTGAAAATTTTCAGCTTACTAGAAGGGGACATTACAAGATGGTGATGAACCTAGAAATAGGAACACTCCATCTCTTGTCTATCATGTTTTTTTCGTGTCTTCTAAGTGTGTGTATTGCGTGTTTGTTCCCAAGCATAGTTTAAAGACTGGTGGCAATGAGTCCCTCCTATGCTTTGGGATTTGTATGGCATGCTTGTTTTGTATGGTGTGTATTGTGTGTGTTGCTCCATACGTAGTCTTAAAGACCGGTGGTGATGAGTCCCTCCTGTATTATGGGTGGTGTGTTTACTTTCCTTGTACTTGCATCTGCATTTCATATATATGAAAAAGAAAAAGAAAAAGTAAATCATCACTATCTTCACTGCATTCACTGTATTCTCCATGTTTTGCATGACTGTAACTGTCTTCTCTGTGTTTTGTGTGCCTGTTACTATCTTCTTTGTGATTGGAGTGTCTTCTCCGTGCTTGGTGTGTTTACTGTGTTTGTTGACCGTACTTTAATTCATGTATTGGCCTTGTGTTTATACATACATTAAAGTGAGGGCTAAATGTTACGTCAAAAAATGTCCCCTTGGGGGCTTTTCCCTCTTAACTTTTAGCTCCTGGATCTTTAGGATGCATTTAGGACATCTTGCATGTTAATTTGACATCTCGATGAGAAAACCCTGAAGTTTCATGGCAAATGGGACCTAGGGGGTACAATTGAAATAAATCCTGCCTGAAATAGAGGGGGAGGACTTGGGCGCCCGTGCCCTAGTCCTGCCCTATTTTAGGTCAAGACCAATTTCAAAGTGTCAGTTTATGACAGTTATTTAGGTCCTATGCCGACACGGTAAGTTTGAATTACAAAAATCTTAGCAGGAATATTTGTAGTTGCATATATAAGCATGTTTAGGCATTCATTTGTAAACTAGATGGAAATTAGATGGCAATTTTGATTCAAGAGCTTATGTTAAGGTGATTCAAGGCATTCATTGTGTTGCAGAGCAGAATTTGTGTTGTTCTTGTGTTTGTATTTGCAAATTTAGTAGCCATCTCCTTATGGCATGAAGAGCTTCTTCCTTCCATGAGATCTTCACTACAAGGTAATATCAATTATGTTTTCAATCATTTATCATTTGGATTTTGCCTCTATCCCATAGGGATACGCACTATTTATCTGACAACGGTGTTCAGAAAACTTGAATGTCTCTCCGGAGCTTGACTGAGGCAAGCCTCTAAACACCACAACCCCCAACCCATTTTTCTGTGATTGCAAGTTACAAGTTGCGAAAGCAGAAAAGTGGAGTTGCAGGAGAGTAGTGCAGAATGTCAGAATTGCAGATCAGAGAAGAAAATAGGGACCTAGACTCGGGTGCCCGCTCATTAGTCCTTCGGAACCCACAACAGGAAAATCTCTAGAACAACAGGAACAGGTTGTAGACAAGGTTCCCAAATCTCAACAAAAACTGTGGCACTGGACTAGGGCGCCCGCTCATTAGTCCCTAACTTTTCCGCTTTCTAAACTTTGAAATCTGGTATGCATTTGATTTTCATTTGATATCTCTGTGTGCAATCATTTTTCGTAATTTGTCCATTTGTTCACGAATTTGCATAATTAGGGTTTTGAGCATAATTGGGCTTAATTGAACAACTAAATCACACAATTCCAATCTTCCCCTATGTTCCAAGTGACAAAAATCTTGTAGTAGGTTCCTCTACTCGGCTGATGTCCTTAAATTCTTAGTGGTGAAAGGAGGATCAAGGTAAACCATTGAAATCAAACCCTCTTCAAATTTTACACTAAACAACCCTGTACCCAAAGATGATAGTTTCATTGTATTTTCCTCAATAGATGAATTTTCACTTAACATTACATACACACTAGCAAGAGGGAATAACATACGTGCATGATCCTCTAATGATGCTTCAATTTAGGATTGCACAAAATGTAACAATTCATAATGTTGAACCATGTAGGCATGGTGGAACCTAAACTACTACAGCTAATAGGAGAGAGAGAGAGAGAGAGAGAGAGAGAGAGAGAGAGAGAGAGAGAGAGAGAGAGAGAGAGTTGGAAGATGTTAGCCCTTCACTAATGAGACCGGTGCCTACTCTATTGGGTAACAAAGTCATGAACTACAAGGAGGAAAGAAAGGACATCTTCAAAGCATCACATAAATGGAACCAGATGTGCATCTTCATATGATGCATATATTACACTTCATGCAATTGACATACTTAGTAATCCATAATAGAATTATAAAATCCCACATGAAATGGAGGGAAAGACCATAACAAAAGCTTTGCCATGAATTAAAATGGTGCCACACATTCATCTAATCCTCTGTTACATTCATACCAACAAATGTGGCAAGAGAGAATGAGTAACTGGGTTCAAAAATTCTCCTGAAAAATTGCAATCTATCACGGAGACATACCATTACATGTGTTATGTTCATTTAGAATTGCCCTATGCTTTTCAAGATGCATTTCAATCCCCTTATAGACTGAACTATGTCCTTTGATGCCCTAGAACACTACTTGAAGCATATACAGTCAGTAAATTGCTTCCATGACCAACCACTTTATGGATTCATGTATGTTGTCATTGATGGCAACAAAGTTTATCCCACTCATCCGCAAGACATGATGAGTTTCTACCGGAAGTCAGATTGAAGAAGTGTTATGATCCGGTAAGCAAGAACAGAGCAGTCAGCAAGGTCTGACAGTCAGGTCCGGATCTCTCAGAGGAAGTATCCCAGTGAAGTGTAGATTTGGGGAAGTTAAGACGAGTACCTTGACTAATAAATTCCAAGGGTTTAGCCTCCGGTGATGGAAGGGTGAAAAGATATGAGCACTTGAGTGTTGGGTTCCTGTCTAGTAGAGTAGACAGAGGAAGAACTGTACCGACAGAGTGTCAGACCCAAATCTGGAAGAGATATTGATGATGACTAAGTTTCTTGAGGTATCATTCATGATTGGCCGACATGATTGATGACTTTTTCAAGCATCTCCTAGATCCGCATCACTTGGTAAGCAAGGTTCCAGCCGACAAATCAAAGCTTGGGAAAATATTGACTATTCTGGATGCCGACTAGAAAGGTGGTAAGATTACTTGTACGGATATATATACCAAATGAATTTAGATATGAAGGTGTGTTGTGTGAATGTGTAATTGTGTGAATAAAAGCAGAAGAGTAGTGGGAAGGCAGGAAGACAGGTCCGGAATGTGACAGGACAGCTGAACCAAAAGAAAGTTAAGAATGAAGTGCAGCAGATCAGTTTATTGAGCTCAACCGGAACTGAATCTTAGCATGTGTGGATGCTTTTCATTAGTTCAAACACTGTGTTATCTTTCTCTCTTGTAGGCAGTGAGTCTCTTGTGAGCAGTATGCTCGGGCAGTGAGCCCTAAATTGGCAGGTGCCATTTTGTACTTCTATTCTTCTAACAGAGAATACATTCTTGGGTTAATCACCCCGTGGTTTTTCCCTTAACCGGGTTTTCCACGTCAAAATGATTGTGTTATGTGTATTGACTTTGTTTCTACTTTCATGCTTGTTTGCTTTGATGTTGCACTAATTATTAAAGAAGAACAAAAAGTTGAATAAATTAAGATAACTGATTCACCCCCCCCCCCTCTCAGTTATCAACATTTTACACCTTACAAACATGTATTTATAGATTATAATTTCATTGTTGCTACCTAATGGGATTTGGAGTTGTCAACACATTTTTGTAGGTTGTCCGCACCTATTTCATTGTCTTCACATGGCTCAATCTATAAACATGTACATTATGGTCCTTTGCCCCTGTCATTGTGTCCTTGAGTTGATTCTGTGGAGTATTATGGCATATGGGATCCCTCACCTACCCAATTGCATTTATTAGCAGTCATTAATGGTGTCCTAGGTCATGTTGGAGGTAGGTCGATGTTTAGTGTAGAAGTGCCTTGGTTGCTAAATAGAAAACCCACAAAAGTATTTTCAATTTTAATTTTATCTATTTTTCTCTCTTTTCCTTAGCAACCTCAATCTTGTTGGCGACTTCGGGCTCACAAGAAACAATGTCAGGGTTTCAAAACTCAATCAAAACCAAGTCAGGGGTTCTGGTGGTTCTTGGAACCACCGAAACCTCTGACACCAAGATTTTCTTCTCCACCACCCTTTTTATCATTTATCTTCTCTCTTCACTTCATTGTTCCTTTTCTCTTTTTGTTCCTACCTATCGGCGATTTGAAAACCATTAGGAACCCAAGAACCTTGTCAGAGGTTTCAATGGTTCCAAGAAACACCAAAACCATCGATGTTCCATTTCCATTTCTCTTTTCTTCTTCATCCTTCATTTTCTTTTTATTCACTTTCCTTTTATTTCCTTTGTTCCCTCCTATCAGTGATTCGTTGACCATAAGGAACTTGAGAACTTTTGTCATCTTTTTCTTTATTGTTACTTATTTGTTCCTTGCTTTCAATGTTTCACCGACCACCGAGAACTCAGAACCAAGTTAGAGGTTTTGATTGTTCTCAGAACCATTGCCACCTCTAACATCTCTCACTTTGCCCATTTCTTCTCTTTCCTCTTATTTTATTCACCTATCTCCAACCTTTTGTATAGTTCTTCACTCTTTCCTTTCTTTGTCAAGACTATGAGGTCAATAAGGAAATCTGTTAGGGTTTCCAATGGTTCCCAGAACCTTTGGAACCTCTAACAAAATAACATGAATTCCAAGTCTAAGGCATTGTCGGCAAGTCAAGGGGAAGAGAGAACCAGGGAACCCATCGTGGGTTTCGGTGGTTCCGAGAACCACTAAAACCTCTAACCTTTCCGAGGAAAATAAAAGGGCTGACAAAGGCCAAAACTCAAGGATTTTGGGTTTTTCAACAAAGGCATTCAAAGGAGTAGCTAGGAAAAACATAGGGAAGCCAAACTTAAAAATTTTGCAAGATTTTTGTGAGTTTTGTACCTGTGGATTAGGGCACCAACGAGGTGAATCTCCTAATGAGTTTTATAATACCCACTCTTGTGTTTGCCTCATGTACTTTTTTGATTCATATGATATATGTTGTATTGAGTGTTCCATCAGTGTATTATGTGATTCTTGTGTCATGATTCATTGCATTAAACTTGTTGACGAGGTCTATTGTTCCATCAGGGTGTTTTGATGGTGTATTCAAGATCCTTTATGGAGATGTTTGTATAAACATTGAGGTGTTTCTAATGAGTTTTTGTATTAGCATTGGTTTTTTGACTATGCGTTATGGGATGCATATATTGTGCCTTGGTATGTTAGATTGTTTTAGTGTTTCAGCTTCACTGTTTTCACTATATTGTTTATAGCTATGATTATTATAATTGTTCAGCATTATCAATTATGGTTGATTATGCATCTTGTTCTTAGATCATGTTAGTTGTAGATGATTTACAATTAGATGTGATAAATTGATATCATGTTATGATTTATACCACATTGGTTGGATTATCTTGCTTCAACTATTATTATGTGGAGCAGGTACACCTGATGGTTAACCTAAGTGTGTAGAAAATTTATGGGTGTTAGACCAATGGTTGGTGTGTGGAGAAGTTAACATGGTTTACCCTTAGCCATCTCACCTTATTTAGTCCTTGTGTTAACCCAGATCTAAATCAATTGCAATTCCGAAATCCATATGTTGTGAAACTCGTAAAGTATGGTTGAGTTCTTTGTGTGTATTTAATTTATCTTTTGCATTGCGTTTAAATTTACTTTGAAATATGTTTTTACCGTGTTTGTAGAGTATTTAATACTTGAGTCAAAAAGATAATATTTATGTCTTAGTTGGAAAAGGTTTGTTGCATTATTATATTTTGGTAGATGAAATTAAATTAATTTAATTATTCGTTGAAATGAGATATATGGCTTAGTAAAATAATTGTTAGTTAAAATGTAATTTAATTTAATTGATTTAATTTCCTAGCTATTGGAAATGTATCAATTAGAATTAAATTAGCGTATAGTCTATTTAATCATTTTTAATTATTGATTCTCTTGAAAATATTATTTTGGGCAAAAATGTATGTTTGGGAAAGAAAATAGGAAAAGGGAAAAAGAAATAGAAAAAGGAAAGAAAAGGGGAAAAGTATAAAAAGGAAATGAGAAGACTTTTTATTCATTCTTTGCATTTTGTATTTTTGCAAGAAAACCCCTCTCTTCCCTCCCCTTTGAAAAAATTATTTGGAGGAAAATCTTGAATTGCTTGGATGGATTTTGGTGAAGCTTGGTGATTGCTTATGGTAGGGAAAGATTGTTTGGATTGTGTGCATGAAAAGAGCTTGTCCTCCATTGTTTTGCACTTGTGAAGGAAGGTATTTTCCTAATTTAATTTTCTTTTTAGATGAAGTTTCTTCCTCTTGCAATGCCCACATTAAGTGGAATCATATGACATCATTGTATAGGAATGATTTAGGATTGAAATTCATAGTTTAATTTATGTTTTTAATTTTTTGATAACTTGCATTTTGAGGCCAAGTTATGGCAAAATTTTCTAAAACCATATTTGTTGGAAATTTAGAAAATTTAATTGCATGGAAGCATTCTTGTGCATTTTTGGATCAAAAGGGCACTCTTATCCTATTTTAAAAGTTAGAAATTTTCATAAATTGTTGAAGGTTGCATCTGACTCCATTAATGGAGGCTTGGGAATTTTTATGGTTTTGACCTCCTTGAAGAAAAATAGAAAAAACTGCATTTTAAGACTCATTTGAATGATTTAATTTGTGTAATGAATTGTCTCCTTATTATTTTTAGATTCTACATCTTTTAGCAATGTGCCATGAAATTTTGCATTGGTTTTTGTGTCACACCTAATTTGTGAAATTGGATTATTGGACTTTTAGGATTGAGGTATAGAATAGAAAAGGAGTGGCTCTAATCATCTGCTAGGATACAAAGGAATCCCTAGAACAAACATGTGGAGAGTGTTAATCAGGGGAAAATAAAATACACATTAGGTAATAATAAATGTTTAATCAAGAGTCCCCACACTAGGATTTGAACACTCACAGAGGTCTAGTCTAGCTGTGAAGGGCATATCACAACTTTAGGAGTTGGTGAATGTCATAATTACCCACGTAATCGGCATACAACTATGATGACACTCCTTGTCTTATTGCTAGGATCATCACCCTTCCCTTTGTTGGATTTGGTGTCCGACGTAATTGTGATCATTTGTATGTGCATTGATTTACATGTGTGTCATATATTACCTTATGTGCATTGATTAGTGTGCATGTCATATATTTCCTTATGCTTGAGTTAACATGAGTTGCCACATGTGATGTGTTTGCATTGATTGGTGTGAGCGTTACCATGTATTCCTTGTATGTGTGTGAGCCTTGGCCTTGATAGCAGTGTATCCATGATCTTCTTCTCTGTAGCTCAGGGGTTGCCTAGAGTAGCATAGACATCTATTGTGATCAATGATGGTAATATGGTAGGGTGATGGATGACATTCCTCCATTGGTCCATTCTTGAAGATATCTCGGGAGATGGAAGAGTCCCTAGTTCAACATTTTATGTTATGCTTTGTGGTTATTGGAACACCTTTGGGGTGGCTCATTATTGATGTATTATTATAATTGTATCATTTATATATTGGAGTGAGATCCTTCCATGTTTGGGAAGCAGCCTATATATCTTGTAATATTGTTATGATCTCTTTTGGTTGGAATTTGATCCTTGTGTTGGATGGAAATTATCATGTAATATTTATCCTATGTGTTGAAATGAGTAATTTGGGACGTTGGAGTCCTCTTTTATTTATGTTGTAATTATTCTATATATTCCTTGTTGTTGGATTGCATTCCTCTCATATAGGGTGATGATCTTATCTATGGTTTTGGCTCGTGTTGATGTTGGTGTTGAACATGCACAACGTTTGTAATGCTTTCATTACGTTTGATTTTGTAGTTAGTTACTTTATGTTTTTGAAATGAGATTCACTTTTTACCTCATTCCTTGGGAATCATGTCTATCGGGAGGCCCTCGTATGGCTAAGTCAGTGCCCATGATCCCCTAAATGTTTAACTTGAACTATTATGTAACAACTCGTAATTTGAGGAAGTTATGTCTCATTGAGTGAAGAAATTGAACCTTGTTGTTTTCCTTGCCTTAGTATACAATCTAAAATACAGTGCAGGATGGGTTGCTAGTTTAAAGTTGCAAGTTGCAATCGAGCCCCGCAACCTGAGAGTGTAGGAGGTTCGAAGTTTGAAGTTTTGATGCACATTGCAGTGTGTAGGTGGCATTCAGTTTCTGAAGTTTGAGTTGTCTATGGAGTCGAGGTTTAGAGTTGACTTGACACTTTACAAGTTTCTATTGTAAGTGTGTCCCCAAAGCCCAAATTGTTGATGGTGTCTTGTTCTGAACTTTTGTTGGGCTTTTGTGTGTGGTAAGTTGCTTGCCAAACTCGATGTCTGAAGTGCATGTTGCAACTGAGTCTCGAAGTCTGAAGTTGTTGTGAGGCCAGGGGCAAAAGAGTCTATGCACTTTGTAGGATTGTAAATTGTAAATGTTTTTCAAAGGTTGGAACTCGAGTAGATGTTGCAAGTGTAAACCTGAAGCTAGAGTTTGATGTTGTCTTGAGCCCAAAAATTGGAGTTCATTCACACATTACAATTGCATAGTGAAGAGGTTTTCCACAATTTGAAAGGGTTCAATATGCAATTGAAACCCAAACCTAAGCCAATGTGAAGGTTGCATGTTGTAACCTGGGTCTGAAACCTGACCCTGTGCAAGTTTTCCCTAAAGTTTGAACTTTGGCAGTTTTGGATTTTCTTCTTGTTGTAGCTCTAAGATATTAAAGGGGTGGTCTAGTATGGGATGTTGTAAGGATTTTTCAATGACCTTGTAAATTCCAACCTCCTCCTTATCTCATTTTTCATGTTAATCATGGTGTTTTGTCCCATGGTGTTTTTAAGTCTTTTTCTTGTGTCACCTTGCTTTGTGTTTTGGTGTGCGTGCCAAGTGTGTCATTACATGTTATTATGACACGTTGGGCATGTAGGTGTTTTATCGGTTGCTTATTACCACTTTTGTAATACAAAAAAAAGTGTTTATCCAATTTTTTTCCGTTAATGTCTTGAGCGAAAGCTTGGGGCATTACAAGTTTGATTAATCATATAATTTCCCTACTTTATAATCTTTAAATTCACATGTCCCTTGTAAATTCGTCAAACACTAGAATTGGCTCTCTAGTTGACACTTCTCCTTGTTTCCTCTTAAAGTTGTCTACCTTCTTCTCCTACATAAACTCCTTCTTGTCCCCTACTACACTTCAAATTCCCCATTGGTGATCAACTCTAATTTTTTTCAAATCTAACCCCTTTCCTACCCTTGAGGGCATCATTGGATAAGGAAATATCATAGCATGTGAGTTCATAATGGGGCATTTAATATTGAGCATATATATAATTGAAATGGTGATCAGATTCCATATGCAGATTACACCATTCTAACATAAAGAAAAACATAGATAATATATTATTGATTTATTTAATTGTTCATTACATAGAATGATGTAAATTCTTATAAAGCATTGCATTCCTATGAAATTCCCAAACTACTTCAAACTACCCCAAACTACCTACAGGAAACTAATTCCCAACTAATATTCTAACAAATTTATTTAATAACTATAATAAACTAACCTAACACTATTTTCTTATGATGTAATATTTATTCCAACATTGCCCCCCTTATTACATCAATCCAAACAAAGGATAGAACATTGCATGAATTAGACACAACAACCCATTTGGAAACTTGACTAAGCATCTTCACTAAATCTTCTCGCTAACCCAAGACATAGCAAACTGAACCAATCAACGGATGTTCTAATTGTCAAACCTATAAATCCTCAAAATACCTATGAATCAAGACATACTCAATTATTCACAAGTACACCACTTCTCTTATGAATCGAGACAAACCCAATTATCCATAAGAAAAACACCAACCAATTGTAAATCAAGACTTACTCAACTATCCATAGGTATAACTCATCAAGTCTATGGATCAAGACATACTCAACTATCCACAAACCAAAAACAATTGCCAGTACCCCCTTGCTCCATGAAGGGACTCAAAATGTAACTAGTGCTTCTCATGCAAAGTATCATCTCTAAGAAAGAAGCTAGCTTGAGATGATAATATACCTCTAGCCTCTAATGCCCCCAGCCTCCAATGTGTCATATTTACACTCTATCTACCAAAAGTAGCATGTGAGTCTTTGAAAGCCTCATCAATGTAATATCATAGTTAATGCATTATCCTCTTCTCTATGCACAACATTAAATAATGTGATGCCTGAATAAATTATATTGCCAATTGTTTTCCCCCCATTAGGTGAGTTTTTTTTTTTCAAATGTATTCATATTATGTGGAGTAATAATCTTCTGTTTGGAATCTCCACACAAGCCAAAAACCTTGCACTGTGTAAAGCATTCAAAAGGGCGACGCTGCAAAAGGAGTGCCCGATTTAGATACACCTTCTACGCTTTTCCCATGCAATAGTTAAGAAATACAAACATCATCTTGCAGAGAATATCTTCCATGTTGAACAAGCAACAACCTTATCTATATTGCCTCTGCTTTACATCGCCTTTATTCTGCATCGCTTTATATCTTCTCACAAGCACAAGAATTAACAGTGCTTTGATAGAAAATTGAAATGGTGATCAAATTCCATATGCAGATTACACCATTTTAATAGAAAGAAAAGTACAGATAGTATATTATTGATTTATTGAATTGTTCATTACATAGAATGATGCAAATACTTATAAAGAATTGCATTCCCATGAAACTTCCAAACTACTTCAAACTACCCCAAACTACCTATGGGAAACTAATTCCCAACTAATGTTCTAACAAATTTATTTAATAACTATTATAAATTAACCTAACATTATTTTCTTATTATGTAATATTTATTCCAACATATATCGTTAGGTATTGGGGGTAGGTGGGACAATTATATGAATGTATTTTCTTACTATTAGGGGTAAAAGAGTGGAAGGGGTTTGGGTTAGGTCTAATGGATAGGGTTAAAGTTCAAAGTTGTGTCACACTTTGGGCTAACTTATCAGCATAAACAAATTTAAGTATTTCCAACTAAAAGTCAATTTTGGCGAAACTTATGTTCTATCCAAATTCATTCTAGATAAATTAGATCTAGGCCACAACTTTTCCAATTGGAACCATCCACTAAAAACATATGTAGCATCACTTTGGGGCTCATTTACCAAAAAAATAAAATTATTTGAAAAACTTGATGTTCTAACAACTCCTACTCATGCAAATAATTATTTTAAAATAATCTAAAAATACCCTTTTGTAGATCTATAAGTCTAATTTGTAAAAATATAATTTTCTAAACATTTCAATTAGTGTTTATATTTTATTTTTTATTTCTACTAGAAGTATGTCATCAACAACAAAAGATGGTGTTGATTGTCCTCTCAAGAAAAAATAGTAAAGTTTATCAAAAAAAATTAAAAAAAATATGATGCACTAGAGGAGAGATTCCTTGTCAAGATGATATAATTTTTTTCCTATTTTGGATAAATAATCAAGACAAAAGTTGACGTCCCATCAAAACAGTTGTGTTTTCATTACACACAACTTCCAAGATTTATTTAAAAATATATATAAATATCAAATTGTGGAAAAAATTAATCCATGCACTAAAGTTTTGAGTTATGAATACACAAAAAAAAATATAGAAAGAAAATAAATGAAATTTACTATATAAAGTGTGACGTCCCATTCAACCTTATTTTTCAACATTTTATCAGCAATTAAATTATAATGTCAATTTTATAAAATACTACATTTAAATAATTTTTTAAATTTATTTAAAAAATACAAACATAAAATATACTAAAAAAATCTACATTTTATTGGTTTACATCATTTTAAAATTCAAAACATATACGTCACTTTGTAGTGATTCAAGTTAAAGGGTTTGGGTTAGCTCTAATGGATAGGAAGTTGGGTAAAAGAGTATAAATATAAATTTATCTCTTTAATTTTACCTTTCATAAGGCCACAAAGACAAATTAATTATTTTATTTACATGTAAGGATTGCATGTAAATTTGTTTAGTCCTAAGCGGGTAAAATGATGACTTAGGTAATTGTACACCATAGAGGAGATACATGTTTGATTAAAAAGAGGGATTTGGCCTATGTACACCTTGGAAGACAATATATAAGATAAATGAGAAAGGACTCTCCTTGTGGGCATCCACCAAGAGGGTGCCATACATCAAATTAGTGTCTCACTTGGCAATAATAAAGAAAATATTCTTTTTACCATTTTTTATTTTTTTTGTAAAGGTTAATAGATACCTTAAATTTAAAATATTGCAACATGATAACACTAAATAGAAATAATGTTTCAATTTTGATGGGTAGATATGAGATGGGTGAGCAATTATATTTCTAGTTTCTTGTATTTTAGCCTATACACAAGCAATCTATTTTCTTGATTTAAATATGTAAAGGAAGTTAAGAATGACCATGTATTATTTTTATTAGGTATCAATGGCCTAAATTATTATAGTATAAAAATATTTTTAATGTATTTTATTTTCATAATCTCTTATCAAAATTCATTCAAGGCTTTTCATTTGGATCTAGGTGTGATAGTGGTCGAAATGAAATGTTCAATTGAGCATATGAAGGGTAACATTAAATAGGGGTATAAAAATGTCATTAAAAGAATAGGTACATAAGATATATGGTAAAAAGAGAGAATATTTAAATGAGACTTGTGTACTACGAGGGGTATAAAAATTCAAGATGTAAGGGTAAAAATGAAAATTAGGGGTATTATTTAAAATTTCATGATCAAAGGTGATATAGGATAAGTTTAATGCTAAGTGAATCCCTCAAGTTCCTACCCCTTTTGCACCCTATCTAATAATATCAAACACATTTTTTGGAAATGTTATATTGCTCAGCACACATGTAAAGCTATTCACAAAGATCTCCTAGCCACATTGGATCATGTCTTTTGTGGAAGAATGCTTTATTGGGATTTGAGACCAGCGATAATGTTATTTTGAATCTATTTTGTAAGTTGAAGGAGTGGTGCATTTTTTCCTTGAATCACTCTTGTTCTCTTATAGGAATTGCAATCTAAAAGCTTTACTCTAACATTGTTTTCCATATGGTCAACTTGTCTAATCTTGTGTATGATACTCTTTAAGATAGTCAACAATTAACTCAAAAAGATAAAATACAACATATTACTAAATTCGAGTCCATCTAAGAAGGTCTTGCCAAGCATATTGAAGAGATCAGTTCGTTCAAAAACCTCCTATGTAACTACCACATAAACCTCTCTTATGAAGAGTGGAAAGCTCCACCCCTACCATTGAAAAATAACTATTTTACTTCTTTTTTTGGTGGGGGGGGGGGGGGGGGGGGTTAACCATACTTTCAAACCTAATTAATTGTCATCTAGACTTTGTTTCTGTCTCAATAATCTCTTTACTTTGATCAATATAATAAATAAATAAACAAACCATATAACTTCTACACATGTTTGACCTAAAAATTTGTATCAAACAATTGTATAAACTGAACCAAATAAAAGTTCCATATATTAAAATACCGTTGAAATCACAATACTTCTTCAGAAGTGCTTATTGCTTTCTTTTACGTGTAGCATACAATTGAAGAGAGGTGATATTCTTCAGCAGTGATTATATGTTCTTAATTGCTCTTCAGAAGTCTGTTTGTGCACGCACATCTATGACTGTGCAATCTGTTATCTGTAATCTTATTCATGTGATAGACAATGCGTGGCAGAAAGTGAAAAATAATTGAAGTCCTTTATAATATGCAGCTTTGAAAACTGATGGCCTTTGTCATGTTCGTATAAACTTGGCGCTTCTAACTGCGGGAATATCAGTTTTCAAATACTCGTACGTCTTTTTCCTCAAAACCTTCTGTTTCTAAAGACAAACTACTTTTGCCCATTCCTTTTCATTTGATGGGACCTCAAGAATTGATAACTAAATCCAATACCAAAAAAAAAATTTGATAACGAATAGAGCGGAGGATTTAGTAGTTGAACATCCTAATTTAACATTTTTCCAAAAAAATTATAGCAGTTTATTTGGCAAGGCCCCTGCTTATAACTAAGGTTTTAGGGCCACATCATCAAATATGATGCCACATCAGCACGCTTTTTGTTGAAGTGTCAAATAGTTCCCCCAAAAAAATGGTGGACCAATAGGTGTGCATTAAGTCATGTTTTGTTGGTGCACTGATGTGGCATCACATGATTGGTTGTTTTTTAAATCTAATGAGCACATTTGGTTCAATTGTAAATACTTATAGTAACACTAACAACCTTAAAGTCACAACTACTACTCTAAACTTTTAAAAATATTGGGCCTTTAATACACAAATACTATCACACCTATTGGAACATACTCAACAATTGGGTCCTCTCCCCTAGAATGGAAGGTTAATTCTGTTTTGTAGTTGTGTATGTCTATTTTGCACTAGTGTTCGTGTTTGTTTGTATGGGCTATTCTTAAATATAATTGAGTTGATGATGTTTAAGTAGAGTGGTATGTATGTAACAACTGGGCTTTAAGTGTAACTACTAGTCTTTGACTATGACCCACTGACCAATATTTTGTAATCATTTATTATGCTTAATAAAATAAAATAAAAATATAGCATAATAAAATAAAATAAAAATAAGAGCTAGTCTTTGACTGTGTATTTTGTAATCTTTTTACAATGTATTGGTCTTTCAAATGTTCAAGAGGTATTTTTATTTTAAAATATAGTTTTGTTAGGTTTATAATATAAATTTGTATTATTATAAGGGTGAAAAGTGCACACCTTACACTTTAATTTTTTGTTCTACATTATTTTGTGTGGATGTTTTAAGTATATTGCTCTATCACATAGTTTCAATTGATTTAGTGCTCTCCTTGACCTTTGATTCATATTAACCATTTCAAACAACATTTTATCCCTGCACCAAGTATTTCTTAACATCATATCATAGTTTTCTCTCTTGGGTTCAAAACCATAGGCACAGATCTAATCTAAGGTCATTTATGTAGCTACGAGATTGACTTGCTTTATTCAAATTCAAATTTTATCATGGGCCCAAGCCAACTCAGTTTCCCAACTCGTGTGCTAAAACTTTCAAATTATGAGTGTAAATAAGTATAAAAAGACACCTCCTAGGTCATTTACAATCAATCAATAATTAAGGAGAAGCATCTAGGATCCATCCATCATTAGAACAACCTCATCACACCTATTTGTCACAAGAGATCATCCTACAGTTGTTATTCAACTTTCCACATCAACCACATCAACTCCTACATCAACACATGGAAAACCCCTAGCTCATTCTTATATCTTCCACCATTAGTATCATTGCCCGTGCCCCATCTTTCCTAATCATGTCTCCTATGGACTTCTAGTTTCCCTTTCTCTCATTGCAATGATGACGGGTATGTAGTATCCTCGATCCCCTTGTGTATCGATTATGTCAATCCCAATCCTTGCTCCTTCCTACATTGAGTATCGTCAACTCTTGATCCCTGCTCCCTTCAACATCAGGTATCTCCAAAGCCCAATCCTTGTTATCCCACACTTTGCCTATTTGGGCCTGTAGACAATTGCATTCGTTGGCATCCTGGCATCCATACATCCAAATCCCTAAAGCCCCACAGTATTTCTTCCTTCAAGCACATGAATGTCTGAATTTCCAGTGTCAAATCTTGGAAGAACTATTTGCTCATCCTCCAAGCATACATTCTTTAGACCCTTGCACTAAGGCATGCACTTTCAAGGAACCCCATCATTAGAATGAAGGACTTCACCTACCACCAAGGCCAACCAAGAATGCCATTAATGGGCTTAAATTTGAATATGATGAAATGGTAGGAAATGTTGGGCCCATGCTAGGCCTTCAACCTCTATATAAGGTAGACAACTTCATCAATTGGGATCATCTTTTCATGACATCAACAATCTCCAAACCTTGGTTTGAGTACTTGTGTTCAGCAATCGGATCTAAGGACAAAACCCCCTAGATTTGGAGAATAGAGGATGAAAACCCTTTAGTTTCTGGAGGCCAACTTCATATAAAGGTTGCATTAGCACTTCAACCTGAAGGATTTTAGTAGTAGTTGGATACTTCAATAGTTTGATCACTTTTAGAATATCTTTGTAATCATTGTAATTTCGATTATCAACAAATACTTGTAGTAGCAGATCCATGTAATCATTTGAATAAAATGTGTGAATGAAATACTCTATTCTAGTTAGTTTATGTGTAGATCTATTTATTCTATGTGGTCATTTCAAATCCAAGTATTTTGTGTGAATGTTTATGGTTGATTTTCATTGCATTATTCCAGATCTAAACAATTTATATAAATATTTTAGTTAAGGGTCATTATAGTTGTATTAGAGCTTTAATCTTGCTAGCCTGTGCGATGAATCATGGGAGATTTCTATGAAAACGTATAAAAGGAAGCAATGCAAATAATTTCCTTGATGCGATAACACAACTATGGAAGTGCTATGATAAATTGAACAAGATATGAGAGAAAAGGTTACAAAAAGGGGAGATTGACAAAATCTTTAAGGAGTATCAAAGAAGACCTGATGCTTTCAAAACTACACAAACTTTTGACCAGTACTTCTGAAACATCACATAAAGAGTTATAAGAATGAAAGTGGCCAATAGGGCTACATAAGAGAGTTGATGCAAAAAGAAGAGGAGAAGCCAGATAGCTCTCCATACTGATTACATAGTGCATAGTGAAGAGTTTCAAGCTAATATTTCTTTCATAGATTTTTGCACTTTGAAAACAAGGAAAAAGCCTACTTGTAATGTTTAAAATATGGCTCAGACACACATGGGTGAGTCATACTCTAACATAGCACATGCACTACACCCTTGTTAAAGGCATCAACCAAATCACTCCTACTCTTCCGGGGAAAGCCAGCTAGGTAGGGGTGAATCGGATTGGTTACTCTCTTTGCGTGGAAGAAAAGTGTCATGGGTGATAGTGAAGTTGTTGTGTTGTGCTTGTTGAATATTGGGTTGTTGAGTTTATGTACTCATGATGAGATTGAATGTTTCTGGGATATTTTCTATGTTTGATTGTTTTAAATGTTGAAAACATTGTTTGATTCATTAACCTCGTGATGAAATCGAGGGTTTGAATGTTTGATTTAAATGTTAAAAATGTTGTTTGCCTCATGATATGATCAAGGGATTCCCTTTTAAATTTTTTGTTTTCAAATGTTTTGATGAATTTCTAAATGTAATTAATTCTAAATGAATGCATGCACTTTTTATTCTTTTCCCAATTTTTATGATGATCTAATTGCTACAAATGGAAATATGTATGCAATTCTAGATGACTTTTCCTAATGCAATGTAATTGTGTTTATATGTTTTTCAAGTTTTGAGTTCTAATCTAATCAAACAAATTTGCAAAGTTACTCTAAGAAAAATAAGAAATTTAATCTAAGAAAAGAAGCAACTCTATTCTAACTCCATTCTATCAAGACAAATGATTTATTTTACTTCCTCAAGAGCAAGATGTGAGCTAATTACTAATAAAGCAATAAATAACTTGTAATAATGGACGCCAATGCTAGGCTATGTCCTTAGAGATTTTGTGGCAACCCTCTCGTCTATAATAGAGGGGTCCTCCTCTTGGCGACGGGGATAAAAATGGGGACACAATGGAAAATAAATTGAAAAAATTAAAAATTAAAAAAAAAAAAGTGGAGAAATCACAAAAATATATATATATATAAAACCTATAACAGAAAATAAAAATTAAAATCAAATTTTTTTTTTAAAAGAGTGGAAAGAGAAAAAAAAATAATGAAAAAATCACAAAAACTATAGAAAACACAAAAAACCGACAGAGACTCAAGAAGATATTTTTTAAAATATAAATATAGTAGTGCTGTACCATCACTCAAAGTGTGTTAGCCTTTACAAGCTCCACCTGATAAGGTCCACATGTCCTAAAATAGGACATCAGAAAAGCCCTTGAAAATGATGGCGTTACGACACCTGTTATCATAACTTTAGGAAGTGCTATTCATGGCAACAAATGCTTACGCTGCGAGTCTAATCATGTGTCAGAGAGCTTGGCCGATACCCCACCGGCCACACATTTTTTCATCAAAACCAAACTACTGACATACTGAGGTTAAACGCTGAACCGTGGTTAGGCTCCAAGGATTTAAAAAAATGTTATAAATAACAGTTAGGCCAGAGGAATTTAATTCATCACTAAAATGGGGTTGACAGAAACTGTGTGTGTTACGGGAGCAAGTGGCTTCATTGGCTCATGGGTTGTTCGTTTGCTCTTAGAGCGTGGTTATACTGTGCATGCCACAGTTCAGAATCTGGGTAACCATTTAATTTTTGAGCTCTGGTTTTTATTTAATGGCATTTTCATTAGTCTTTGAGTGATGATTTGATTTTTGTTTTCTTACTGTTCTTTGGTAGAAAATTGGAAGGAAACTAAACACTTGGAGGCAATGGAAGGAGCCACGGAAAGGCTGAAGTTGTTTCAGATGGATTTGTTGGATTATCCATCAATTGAAGCGGCTATTAATGGCTGCGCTGGTGTTTTTCATTTGGCGATGCCGAATACTATTGAGGCTGTTGAGGATCCACAAGTAAGTTGTACAGAAGCGTACGATTAGTTAATTAGATCGATTCTAAGAACAGTTTGGGAATAATGAATCGATTTGTCGGGATTCAACAGTCTGTTTTTGACTCCATTTAGAATTTTTGGCATTCTGTTTCGTCGCGATTTGATTCGAAAGAGACTTCGTTCTTAAAATATATTTTGTACTGTCCTTTTTTAATAGTTAATGCTTATTTTAAATAAATAAATAATGTCCTCTGTAAAGTAATGTTACTAGAAAGGAGAAAACTGAAATTTGACGGCAACGGAAAATGAGTGGCGTGTAAGAAACGGTAATTTTTTAAATATATTAAAGATTATTTAAATTTATTATTAAAGATAAGTTACTAAATTAATTTTTAAAATATTATTAAAAATATTGTTTTGACATCGAAAAAAAGAAAAATCAGCTTTAAAAAAAAAAATCTTATACAAATTTATCAGATTACATTATAACGAAGCTTTTTTTAAAAATAGAAAAGTTTTGAGCGGAAAAGGAGAGGGACGTTTGTTCTCACACGGAAAAACGGGGATATTTTATTAGAAAAGCATTTCCTTTCGCTCCAACGTTGCGGGAGGATAAAGCTGCGATCACATGGAGGGGGCTTGCTAAGTACCCACAAATATAAAGATTAAAAATAATTAAATAAAAAATCTTTCTTCTAAAATTTTTCTTAAATTTAATAGATTAAATAAAAAATCTTAACTAAAAATCCAAATGGCCTGTTCAAAATCAATAAACTAAAAAGTAGGGGCTCCTATTTTGGAGGAAAAGATTTTAATTTAATGACCCCAATCTAAAAATCTTTACCTTACGCTGTAGGGAAGTTTCAGAGTACTCCAAATAAGTCTGCCCAAAACCAACAAACAATAAAAAGAGGGACACCTATTTTGGAGAAAAAAATTCTAATTTAATAACAAGATCTAAAAAGTGGCATGAGTTTTCCACAGTCCATAGAATGAAGAAAGAATGCTCTTGGATTTCACTATGTGTATTTCTTTGTTTAACATTTCCATCATCACGAAAAGAATACTAACAAACAATAAAAAGTAGGGACACCTATTTTGGAGGAAAAGATTTTAATTTAATAACAAGATCTAAAAAGTGACATGAGCTTTCCACAGTCCATAGAATGAAGAAAGAATGCTTTTGGATTTCCCTATGTGTATTTCTTTGTTTAACATTTCCATCATCACGAAAAGAATACTAATCTGGGATCCAAAAATCTTACGCTGGTGGGGTGGGGGAAGTTTTTCCCCATTAATGAAGGATTTAAAAATCCTAAGCTGGTGGGAGAAATTTTTCCCCTCAGAATGACCCATTGAAAAAGAACAAATTAAAAAGTAGGAGCTCCTATTTTAAAAGATTAAATTTTAATTTAGCATTTTTTACTTTCATGCCAGATCCTCTACCATCTACATAGGTCACGTTAATTAAAAATAGAAACAGCGTCTTTTTGGTTTTTAAATCCATGAAAAATAAAAACAGCATTTTTTTTCCGTTTTAACGGAAACGAGGCCATGGCGTCACGTTTCTGGTAACATAGTTGCAAAGTACGCTTTAAGCGAGTACCAATTTTTGAGATATATTTTGTTGCACTTACAAATTGTATTATATTAACATTGTATTATAATATGTTTTCCCAATAATTTATGATTGCAAACAGTTTTGTTAGATATAACCAATGCCTAAAAATAATTTTTATCCCATATCCCATGAACCAACAGAGTTGTTCATGCAGAAGGCCTGCAGATATTACTGCATTGTTGAAAAATTTCCATTCCTTTTAAGATTCGATACTCAATAGTAAGATTTAGTAAGTTACCAGTATCTTTACTGTTGTATTTTTGTTATAATGTATGCAGAAGCAACTGATGGACCCTGGGATTAAGGGTACCCTGAACGTACTGGAAGCAGCCCATAAAGCTAAAGTGAAGCGGGTAGTGCTGACCTCCTCTGTATCCGCCTTCGTTCCCAACCCCAAGTGGCCTGCTGACACCCCCTTGGACGAGACCTGCTGGACTGACATTGACTACTGCAAACAAAATGGGGTCTCTTACCTTTAACTCGCTCCATGTTTTTACAATTCTATTTCTTCTGCCATTGCCCACTTTGTGATTGATGGTGGATGCATGCAACAGATTTGGTACCCTGTGGCAAAAACACTGGCTGAAAAGGTAGCTTGGGAATTTAGCAAAGAGAAAGGGTTGGATATAGTTGCCATCAACCCAGGAACTGCATTGGGTCCCATTCTGCCTCCTGATTTCAATGCCAGCTTGGCCATGATCGTCCGCCTCCTCAATGGTATGTGTATATTCTTCCCTGCTTTGCAAAATAATAAGCTGTGTGACTGAAACTGGAAACTGAAATGTGTCTCCCTCCTTGCCAAAACACCAAACTAGTGGAATTGGGAAGAAGTTTCAAAGGATTTATTTCTGTTGTTTATTGCAATCTTAGTGTCTTAAATTTGTTTTGATACTTTTCAGACGGTTGAACTTTTTTGGGGGGGTTTATTCATTGCCACTTTTATAATAATGGCACTTTCTTCTGAAGGCTCTTTAATATTGCTCGGTATGCTTTAAGATTCTATTAACTACCCTATAATGATGGGTTGAGGCACTTTTTAAAAATAATTAATAGAAATATGGATGCATATTTCCAATAAATATTAGCTTGGAAATTACACTATGCGTAATTTCATAAGTAGTTTCAATTGGCTCGAATCAATATAAGAAGAATGCGGTTCTCTTTGGCTCTAACCTTCGATGAGGAAGGGCTAACCCTGGTACACAAAGATGGGACCGTATTAGCAAAAGGTCTCTAAATTGAAAATCAAACTATTATTTTGCTTCTGCTTTTTAGTTTATCTGTTATAAAAAACTAGTGGGCCAAATATTACAGAAATGTCAGTGGTGTTTGCAGATTGCAGACGTGATTCAGCAATTTCTCATCCAATCTCCTAGGCCAGTTTCTCTTCTCATCCAGTCTCCTAGGCCAGTTCTCCCAGGAACGTCATGTATCCTTCTGGTCAATGCTTCTAATTCCACCTAATCCTTATGTGGATTCTTGCCTTTTTGCCAAGCCACCATGCATTTAGGACTGTTACCTCCTAGGAACCTAGGACCAAATTGGTTCAAGTAATGTGACCTGCTTTCTTCAATCTTGCATGCTCTAACGTGCTATTTTATGATTATGAAGGGCGCAAACTAAAAGTACCATTCTGCCACTTGTTCCTTATCCCGGGTAGACTTTTTCAATTTTGTGACATTAGCTAGAAGGAAGTTGAGAGAATCAAACTTCACACATCAAAGAAAACTGTATATGTTATGTGCTTTAAACCCAAAATCAAGGATTCTACACTTTCCACTAGAGCTCCAGTTGTCTAGAAGTCAATTCTTGAAGAGCCTTTCTTATGTACCAAGTATAGGCATCTTCAATGTGCCATGTGCTGTCGTCAGTGTTATGTACCAAGCATAGACATCTCCAAAGTGTGGACTAGATTGGTAATGTACCAAATGTGCAGTGTCTTGAAACCAAGATTTAGACTTGTACACTTATACATAATCATACAAGAAGTTACCATTTGTGAAGCCCCAGTTTTGAATATCCTGTTTCATGCCTCTTTCCTCTCTGCTATTGATTCTCATATCACCAAGATAAATAAACCCTCGACCTCTAATTATTTTTTCAAAGTAAGAGGTGCATCAGGCTATAGTTGATTGGTTGAGACTGGGAGTCACTGCCCAAAAGACCCTAATTTTAAACCCAGGTGCACACATGGCTTTCAGTATTTGTGTATTCCAGTAGTCTGGCTGGCCCACAGAGTAGGGAGCTCTGTATTTTCCTGGATCAATCATGATATCTAAGGCTGGTTGCTTTATTCTCGCTTATAAAAACATCCTAGAGAACAACATAGTGCCTTGTAAAGAAACTGACAAGAAGAAGAAGAGTGGCAAGGTTGCTGTCAAAGATAAGAAGATTGAAACCCTCTCGGCTAGGGTCAACGAGCTGGAGCGGAAGTTCAAGATGCTGGTAAAGTTCGCTGCGAGAGTGATGCACCGGTCGGCCACGACTCTCGCTGTCATCCAGGACGTCAAGCTTTCCAGCTAGGGTTTGAAGGAGAAGGAGCTCAAGGAGTACAAGGATCTCTACAAGTTTCTGGCCGATGACTGGAACCAGATGTTTAATTAGCAGTTGGGGGCTTTTTCAGTGCTTTTGGTATTATCTGCTGTTGGTCTGCTGTCTGTCGCCTGTTTAGGTTTTTGGTCTCTTTTTGGCTGTTTCTGGCTGGTTCGGTCGGTTTCTGTCTTTTGGTTCTTTGATGGAACTTTGGTGTGCCTTTTTGGCTAATATGTTGGGATCGGCACCCTTTTTTACCGCTTATCTTATCAAAAACATAGTGCCTTGTGAAATGATCAATTCTGACCCTTGTTATGTCACCGGGTGTAGTGACCACAAATCACCATATTTGAAGCAAAGGTGTGAGAAAAAATGATAGCAACGCCTAGATTCCCTTCATGTTTGGTTGAAAAGATTCAGTCCAGGCCAGAGACACTGTTTTCTGTCTGCAATCAAAAGATAATTATTTTCTGCAGCAAAACAGGCAGCACTTCTAAGTTCTTGCATGGCATAACCTTCATCAAGCAAGGGTCATGCTGTTCTCGCATTTTAATTGCTCCAAAAGTATCAAGAGGGGTAAACATTACCTTTTTACTTTCATCTCTTAAAGACCAAAGTAATTTGCTTCTGTTCTGGCTACTCTTCTTTTTTCCCAGGTTGGCTCTTGGTTTGGTTTCATGCAGGAGATAGGCTTTAGGCTCTTCTAGGAGCTTGCTACCTTTGCAAGGGACCCGATTATTGCAACAAAAAAAAACTCTGCAATTAGAGGGACTTGGGTTTTCTAGGATGATTGCTAGGTCTATCAATCTTTTTGGCTGACTGGACTGGTGAAGATGAGGTCGAGGAATTTTTAGCTAGAGTAGTTCTACTTCCGCCTGCCTTGCTTGATGTGAAGCAAGAGGAATGCGGTCGATTGAGGTTGCGACAAGGCATTAGGCATTTAGGACAGTCTTAGAATCTTATGATGGAGGCTTCAGCATCTAAAACAATGATTTTCAAGCTAATATACTGAACAAGAGATCAAATGATACAGCCAAAAGAAATTTATAGCCTCTATTACTTGATTCCTAGGTTACAGGGGAGTTATATCTATTCTATTTAACTTAAATATTTAGTTGATGTTTGCACTTTTACCTTGCATAAGATGCTTAAGATCATTCCTAGGTTACAGGGTAGTTATACCTTATCTTATTTAACTTTCTTAAATATTTAGTTGATGTTTGCACTTTTACCTTGCATAAGATGCTTAAGATCTAGATTCTAGAGTGAATGAAGCTATATATATATTCTACTTAAAGTTTTCTTAAATGTTTAGTTGGTGGTTGGACCTTTATCTTTCATAAGGTGTAGAATAGCTTAGCAGCACTTGTTTTTATGGTAACATTTAACTTGCTTTGTTTCCATTCTTACTTCACAGGTGACAAAGAGGAGTATCGTAATTTTTATATGGGTTGTGTTCATGTGAGGGATATTGCAAAATCCCAAATACTGCTGTATGAGACACCCTCTGCATCAGGGCGACACATGTGCGTTGAATCCATAACACATTGGAGCGACTTTACAGAATTGACGGCGAAACTATATCCAGAGTATAATGTGCCCAAGTAATCTCTCCATCTCAACTCACTAGAGACTATCTTTATTTTATGCTTAAAAAAACGCTTGAAAGAAAATTTCTAGATCCATCCATTGATGAAAAGTTTTTCATTATGTACACTTTGATGCCTTGTCATATAGGTTAGAAATGATGAAACTCTCATTTGATTTTTCTTGCCATGTGACATCTTGCATGACTATTCAATTTCTCATCAACTTATCAGTTAAGTAGAGCTTTTAGCCTGACCTCCAAACTACTCTTAAGTCTTGTTTATCCTTGCATGATTCCTATCTTCTTCAAAGAAAACTCTGCTTTTTTTTTTAATCTTTCTTGTGAAGAGAGATTTATAAAATCATTTTTCATCTTTCTTGTGAAATAGAGATTTATAACATTAAACCTTCTGATCATTCATCAACTACCTAATAACAATCGCCATGGTTTGTGTGATATAAACACTTTATATAATCTGAACAGGGTTTGGTAGAACCCTTTTGACAGTTACAGGCTGTTTGCATATAAATAGTTGGTATGTTGTGGTCGATGCACCAATTGTTTGTGTGGGGACCGGACTTTTATTGATAGTTAAGAGGCTGCTGTATGTGAACAACCGGTGTGATGTGGTCAATGTACTGGTTGTTTATGTGTCTCTGTGTAAACATCTAGTGCATTGTTGTCAGCTGTGTTGACAACTCTTATGTTACAGCCCATACAGTTATCTTTCATCAGTCCCCTTTAAATTCTTGGCCACTTTTGGACGTTATCTAATATAAAAATTAAATGAAAAGAAATGGATAATTCTCATTCAAAAGCATTCTAAAACAGAGGAAGAAGGAAAGAGAATCATTGAAGTGTTTCTCTTGTACTGATCTTGATTTTATTGATGATCATAAAGGAATCAAGTTTTCCTGTGAGAAGGTCACGAAGTTTTAGATTGAAATGTGGTATATCTCCAATATTTTTTATTGTCTAACAATCCATTTGAAACCAGTCATCGTGGTCTGTACTTAACATATTCTTGATTCCATATATATAATTCAAATTAATTACAATGTTCTTTGTCCTCGGAAAGGTGCTGTGAAATGACTTCATGAAAACAATTTGGGAAAAGCTAAACGTCTCTTTTTTTTTTTAATATATATGTGTGTGTATGTTTGTGTTTGTCTTCCTGATTTTTATTATCCTTGGTGGGAATGTTTAGGGTTTAATTTAAATTAGATTTATGTTGTGTGATGTATCCTATTTCGAGCTTGGATTCCATTCCCGTTTTTATCCTTATAGTTTAGTACCTGATATGTAAACCCAACCTGCTACAACACAACAATTCAATAGGAATACTTGTCCATCCCTATTTTTTCATCTAGGGAATTTTTATTGGCTATCTTTTTCCAAATTTCTACTTCCTCTGACAATAAAACTAAAACAATTATATTATATTCACTGAACAAAAATTGGAAAAAAGTGGAGTTTTAAACCATTTTTGTTAACAATTGATTTTAGAAGAATCAAGGAAAATTATATTTACTGATAAAAAACCTGAAAAAATATTTTCCATCTTTATATAAACAAGAAGTTATTTAACCATTTTTAGAAGCATAAATAACAGATATATTGTATTTAAAGCAGACAATAAAGAACCTATTCTATAAGATTCATCTACCATTCTAGATTGCTAGTAATTTTCATTCTTGAGATTTGAGAGTTTAACTTCGATTTTAATTATTTTATAACATCTTAAATATTCTTAAAGATGATTGTAAATATTTGGTCTTCAGTTCGAATCACACAGCTTATATACTAAATGCTTTGATTGCAGGTTCACAAATGTTACTCAGCCAGGGTTGGTACGTGTGAAGAACGCACCCAAGAAGTTGATTGATCTTGGGGTCGAGTTTGCGTCCATGGAGCAGATCATTAAAGATTCGGTTGAATCATTGAAAGAGAAAGGTTTTCTCAAGTAAATGAAAATAATTTGCAAATGCATTTCCTGCCTGTTGTCTTTTTTTTTTTTAATAGTTTATTCAGCGTTTTCTTAATGAATGTTTGCCCCTCGTAGGGGGGCAAATGTAAACAATATTGGATGCTTTAAGGTTTTTATATGACCTAGATCGCAATAATTCAACAGAGGGAAATTTTATGCTATTTGTGCACACAAGAATTGAAGAACTATTTAACATGTTTAAATCTAATGTTCATGGATGAAGAAAAAATAGACCATAAAGCAATAGCATTTTAATTTTGAGTGATACAGGAACAGGATTCTTCTGTAATATCAATTTGCAAAAATTTTCATAAAACTAAAAATGAGATGAATATCTATAGGTTGTAAAACTATAAATGAGCTGAATTTGCATACGTTAAATTCACTACACCTAGAAGAGAGATTAATAGGAGGCGGCATCCAAGGCATTGAATTTGCCACAAGACTTTATGGCTGAACTAAAGCATGTATATCATGGAACCATTCTAGAAATTCATCCTTCTCTCTCGGTGAGGATCCTGTGCATTCTAGGGCTATGAGAAAGCTGAATGCTTGACTTGATAATAACGGGAAAGAGCTATGGAAGTATGGAAGCGCGGTTTTATTACTGACCAAGGATGCTTCTCTCATCTATCCTCGCACATTTGGGTATGCATATATATATAGATGTGTATTCAGGGTATGTAAATGTAACTTAATTATTTTTTAATGATGAAGAGTGTTAAACATTATATTAATTAAAATATATGTTCACAATAAAGTTAGTGGTATGCAGGGCTTAAATTTGATAGTCTACCTTCACTGTCAAGGAATTTTTTCCCTACAGTTTAGTTTTCAGTATTCCCTGTCACGTGACAATTAATTTTTTAAAATGCAAGTCAAAATTTTATATATAAAGTTGGAGCTTTCTTAAGAAATGGTCTACCTATTCATCCATATTAAAAACCCAAATAAGTGAATGTTTTACCAAGTGAATATAAAGTACATTTAAAATAATATATTCTATAAAAAAACAAATGTATTTCTTAAATAATAGAAGTTCCTATTAAAAAATTTAAAAAATAAAAGCAAAAAAGTAGAAATTTAGAATGAATATATTCTATAAAAAACAAATATATTTCTTAAATAATAGAAGTTCCTATTAAAAAATTTAAAAATAAAAGTAAAAAATTAGAAATTTAGAATGAATATATTATATAAAAAACAAATCTATTTCTTAAATAATAAAAGTTCCTATTAAAAAATTTTAAAAATAAAAGAAAAAACTATAAATTTAGAATGAATATATTCTATAAAAAATAAATCTATAAATTTTTTTTCTTAAATAATAGAAGTTCCTATTAAAAAAAATTAAAATAAATGGAAAAAATATATATATTATATAATTATATTTATAAAAAAATAAATCTAAAGATTTGAGATATATTCTATTAAAAAACAAATCTAAAAGATATAGAATGAATATATAATTATATTCATAAAAAACAAATCTAAAAATTTGGGATATATTCTATTAAAAAACAAATCTAAGAGATATATATACATATACATGTAGTGAGATTTTTATATTAATTTTTTTTTTAACAGTTTTTAAAATAAATTACTTGTATATCAAAATCTTTAAATATAGCTATACAACTGTTAAATTTAAGCCCTGGTGGTATGGCATCAAACCTTCAAAGGGTGGGTCCCTGAGATATCCTAACCATCAAGAATAGGCTTTCAACTTGTGATGGTGTCATCATTTTCTTTTTCTTCTTGATTAGGAATTGCACAAACAAGAGAGATAGCAAGGTCTAAATGAGGGAACTTTCCACTGTCAGGGCAACCAAAATGTCAACGAATGCACTGGGAGGTAGAACAAGCCACATGGCAAGGGAGACCAACCATGATGTTGGGACAAGAATAACCTTGTGAACTATGAGGGCCACATCTGGAGCTGTGGTATGGCCATGACAATGCCCATGTGAAGGGGAAGCATCCTAGTTAGTAGGAGAAGGTGACACATGAGCAACAGTACAAGGAGAATTGGCCCAATGCTTAATGAGTATATAAGTGGGAAAGTTCCAAAGACACCAAGCAAAATGAGCCAATTTGGGCTCCACAAGTCTAGACTAGACTGTTTGAAACCTATGACACCATTGCATATTAGTGGACCGGAGATTTTCCCTAGCACTAAGTTTCAGAACCATGGGTAGGTGAGGAGAGAGCTAAGAATATCCCTTAGGCTTGTAATTCTTAAAAGGAGTATCAAGATACCATTTCCAATCCTTCTACCAAGGTTTGATGCAGCGGATTCCAACCTTGTGAACCATGTCAAGGGGTACATACTCCAAAATTATGTGTCTTAAATGATTCAAAGTCCTAATTGCCAAACCTATATTTCGCTTTAAATTCTGGCCAAGAAAGCCAATTCATAGTGGCTTTAGAGAAGAGATCTAAAATAGTGCAAATAACACACTTGTAAAATCCTAAAGCATGAACTAAAGGGACTTTGGCATGGGGTTGATCTTGGCAAGTGATCTGAGCAAACCACCAAAGAGATTGTTTGTTGATAGATAGCCTAGCCTAAAATTGTTCCCATTCCAGATATGCCACAGCTTGCTGGCTTCCCAAGCTTGCCATATACTTTTAGCAACACGGTACCTTGAATTTGCACAGGTTCCCTCATGATGAAGATGGAATGAAAGCCTAATCCTTGTCAGGGTTTTCGTCCATGAGGGATACTAAAAGCAATACAATACTTGAGGAGAATTTTTCAAGCCTTATTACCGTCCAAGGCCTGAATTATCTACTTATCACACAATGGGGTAAAAGCACATATCTATGTCACATTTTCGACTGACAACGATTTCTAGCAAGACAGTTTCGGCTGAATAGGTTTTGGTCGAAAGCAGGTGGCATTCATGTGGCACATACGTGGCGTACTTTATTTGAGCGAAAGAGTTTTGCCCAAAACTTTTTCAGTTGAAACAAACAAAAATAAAAATTTAAAAAATGGAGTTGGGCATTTCGCCCAAAAGATTTCAATGGAGATGCCTGCGTGCCACCTAGAGCATCCTGCGCCACCCAGCTGCTCGACCATCCGGCGATGTAGGCATTGTTCTTGCTCCATGCAATTATGAATGACTGTGTAGCTAAAACAAATATTCATGTTATTAAAAAAACTTCAGCTACCAAATTTTCAAAGAGTATGAGAAATTTGTAAATGGATTATGAAAATTTTTCAAAGATGGTGTACTTTAACAAAAACAAAAAACCCAACCAAGATTTTGATTACTTTATTAACAATACCCTATAGACATATTGTACAGTCAACTTATCAAGCTAGGGTTTACATAGACATGATATACATGCTAACACTCAATAATGTCCATCACAAATAGAAACAAATCCATCAATAATAGGAGTAGAAATATTTATTCTTTGTTGCATATCACTGTAAGTTTGTAATGCCATCATTATTTGTATGTTGTGATGCAATATTTCTTTGTTGCACATTACTACGATGCCATAATTCTTCGTCATGCATTGTTGTGATGCCATTATTTTTTTTTTGTACAACTTCAATTCCATAATTCATCACATATCACTGCAATGACATTCTATTATGCCCTTCATTGAATTGTGTGATCTATCTATGCAGTGTGCTATTAGTGTGATCGGCTTATGATATGAGGTTGTGTGTACTGCTATTGCTATGTTATGCAAGTGCAAAGTGGTCTGTGTTGAACACACAGAAGTACTCAAAGTGGGGGGTGAATCAATACTTAATCACATTCTTTCCTTTTAAAAGCATTCAGTCCAAACTGAACAATTAAACCAAATGAATCATAACAACACATACGCACATGAGCCCAGATTTACGTGGAAACCCAAGATGGGAAAAACCATGGTGAGCAAGTTGCTTGGATCTACTATCCAAATCCAACCTCACAAATAAAATAGATTTACAATGAATTTTATGGGCTTCAACTCCCTAATACAAAGTTTTATGGGCTTCAATCCAAAGGAAGCTACAACTCCCTAAAGTGCTACAACATTTACATGATGAGGCATCAACCTCTATACCAAAACACTTGATTGATACTGATGGTTCAATCACCTCTGCACAAACACTATACCAATCTATGCAATATCAGAATTCCTTCAAATACCTCTGCGCTATCACAGCAATATCACAACTTCTTCAAATACCTCTGCAGCAACATCACTTATGCATTGACTTTAACTGAATTGATCTTTTTCACACTTCATCATCATATTGCTTCTGAAATGATCTTATTCACACATTATCAATGTTCACATTCTCTACACACTTTGCAACAAACTTGAACTTACATTTATATGCTCCACAAGCATTCAAAACATCATCTTTGTCGGCCTAAATGAAATGTGTAACGACCTTGCTTGTCGGCACCCAAATCATTTGCGGTAATGTAGGAGTCAAATCCCATTGTATGGTTTATACTAAGGGGTCTACTGGACCCAACTTGCCTTCTCCCAAGCTTTCCTATTGGCGCACACTTCCATACACATTATGAAATCACTCAAACACACCATGTTGGCACTGCAAACACTTATCCTTTCATGTCTTAGCTCCAGACCCTTAGCAGTACCGGAGAAGAGAGATATCACCATGTGGTTCATGCAACAAACACTATATGACTTGTAAAACCTTCTCATACACTCCTTTTTATTTCATGCTTCAGCTTGCTGGCACAAGCAATCAAACAATGATGTCAAAATCACTTGCATAGTCTAGTCACCCTGTCTTGACATAGAACATTGGAAAGCACACTTGCGATGATAAAAAACACTTGAAACTTGAATTGAGAATACATACTGACCATCTAAACTTATCTTTCAAACAACAAAGCCAAACATCAAAGTGTGGTGAAATGCGGTGGCTTTATGTTCTACCTTTGATAACCTTATACAGCAACATGACTTGTTCTTACTCAACCGACTCTGGAAAATACTGCAGTAACTTCTGTGCTATGAAACTTGGATCATGCATACCCTGTATCTGTATTTAGCTATCCTCCAAGCCGCAAGCTCATATCTTCAAGTGCAAAGAAATGCAGAGCATTCTTCTATCCCTTGGAGATTGCAAAAACACTGTATCACCATTGTCTTCACTCTGCTAACTCTGGAAAGCTTTGCGGTAGTTCTTATGCTCTCAAATCTGAACCGCACATACCTTATAGCTATTGTTGGCTAACTTCCAAATCGTAGGCTCATGTCTTCATTTGCAGAGGAATGCGGTACATTCCCCTGAGCTTCTGTTGTGTAATTCCCTGTGCCTTAGACCTTCTGATGACTTAGACAAAAAACCATCAAAGTACTTTGACAATCTTCATATGTTCAAGAACTTCAAAAGATAAGGTGCAACTGTGTACAAATGATACCGATCCCTTATATCTTTCATTATCACTGCTCCTCTGATCATCACTCCTTTGATATCAATGACAACATATGCAACAGTCTACATATTTAGTATTTCATAACTTAATCATTGTATTGTGTCAATCTTTCTTTTTGCTATTTAGCTTGGTTTCTTCTCCGCAGTTTTATTTGTCATTATTTTTCTTTTGTCGTTATAATAGAAGTAGAAATGTTCGTGGATATACATGAACATTCATACTAACCATTGTCAACAAAGTTATTTTAAAAAGACCATCTTATTGCCTGTAGAGCTACAAGTACATACATATATTCATATGCATGTGTGTCTACACATATATACCAATATATTTGTATAAATGGTTAATTTACATATTGTTTACTCAAATATTCTAGGTTATCCATCCTTAAAACAACCCATTTCTCACTAAAAAACAAATTAGACTATCATACTTGAATGTATAGGCAAGAAACAAAGGATTCAACAAGCTATCAACCACCTTTAATACCTATGAATATACCTACATTTAAACCAATTTTAATAAACATATAGGACTGCAAGATGACAATTCCAATGATTCCAAAACTACGAAAGTAAATCTTTTGGTCCCCTTCTAATCCTTTCTCACAACAACTAGCTAGAGAGAGAAAAGCAAAATAAAAGCTCCATGCAAACACCACAATAGTAGCATGTTGAAAGAATAACTAGTAAAAACTTTGCATGGCTTGCACAACCATTCAAATATATAAACAACTTATTAGGAAACCCAAAGTGAAGTGCAATAGAACTAAAGATGAAACAATAATTTTCTCATGCACACCAAAGGGCAACTAAAATGAGAAGAAAATAAAATTAACTAGCAATAAAGTCTAATAAGTTTCTATACGACTTATGTATATGCTTGCCTCTTAAATGGATGGGTTTGTCTTTGTTAGAATATTAATCTTTACTTGGTAAAGGTAAAGATTAATTATTTATTTTTCATTTCTTAAATACTTGTATCATTAATATAAAGTATTTTGTATCCTGTGAATATCTCCACACATGTGAGGATGACTCATGTACACATTCTTCTTGGAGGAATATCTGAATTTAGCCACCTCCTTAAGAGGTTGGCACTTTGCACACACCAAAGTGATAGATGGCATGTGGGAGTTACATGCAATTCCTCTTCTCACCTCTATTTATGAGGTGTTTTCTCTCTCATTCTATTATCTTCAATCTCTCATTTTTCACATTCACGTGAACATTCTTTCATTGTAATTCTTTCAAGACTTCTTGCCATCTTTCATATTTATTGGGGGTATTCCTTTGCTTTTCCCCTTCAAAATATATTGTCTCCGTTCTTTAAATTGTTGATGCTTGCTCTCGTTTTGGTTCCGTTGGTTCCTAAAATAACTGCAACTCAAAACTCTAAAACAGTCCTAAATCACCTAGGCCAAGGATTGTCGTCAGGGTGATAAGAAGAAGTTTATCAACAAGTTAGGGGCGATTTTGGCCAACTATAGGAGTGGGTAGGCTCCTCTCCTCTTTGAGATTAGCTTAAACTCTGGAGGGATGTTCCAAAGGGTATTATACCTAAGCAGATATTAAAATAAAACCAGATGAATAATTAAAAATATTAACAACCAAACCCAAATCACTTTCTTAGCCCCAAATCTGTCACTGGACTACGAAAAGTTGGTTGTTGTAAGACCCATGTATAGCTAATAATGGCAATCTTACACAATGATGATGCATTAAGATTACTTCTACTTCCAAAGATAGGATGTATTGTTTTTTTTTTAAGATGGGTGATCTAAGGCTACTCAGACTAGTGCCTATCTAATGGGCTGCAGAGTCTAATGTTCAACAGAGGAAAAACAACCACACAGAAATGTATAACTGCCTATTTGATAAATCAAATGCAAGGAAATCAATATCAAATCATTGAAAATACTTAATGAACCAGCACCATACCATGGTCTTTCACATGTAATATTGAAAAGATCATTTACAAAGCCTTGGAAATGAATTAAGAATTGTCACATTCATTCAAATCAATGCTTACATTCATACCACAAAACATGGCAAGAGAAAACCCTGATTGTGATCAAAGTTCACTAGAAAGAACATCCACAGTGGTGGAGAAAAACAAAGATTTTCAAAGTATATAACATACATTTCATAGCTACTTCATGTAAAACAATGACTGCAAAAAATATCCTTACTATCTTTCCTTCTAGAGCTCACACTTCTTCAAGATTACCAAAATGACCAACCCCTATTACAATTCAAATTTCTGCATATATATCATTTCACTCATTGTAGTTTCCCATGCGTCGCACCCTATTAAGGGATGCACCCACACCGTCATAAATTCCATTCCCAATCTGTCAAAAGATTTGCATGTTGGAAGAGAAAATCCATGCTCATTTAATTTTGAGGATGACAAAGGAAGATCACTTGCACTCTTCCTTTGCCTGTGCATTGAAGAGAGAAGGTTCGACTCCCTTTTCCTACTACCTACAATATTGACCTAGCCGATTTGTCCTTTGTGCATTGAAGAATTTCACTATGCTAACCACCTGCGTGGCATTGTTCTACAGGCTCATTAAAGTCTGGGTACAAATTAATTTGTCTATCCCTACAATCATGGCATACACTCAGGGAATTATCTATTTCAAGCATTCACAACACTCCCAATGTGTTGTCCTGATTTTCTGTTTTGAGCCATCTGACTCTAACCGCACCCTGTGTGTGTCGAGCATCATTTATCGATCATCTTTATAGCCTTCACACACATGTCTAAGCATGAACTAGGTGAGGAAACCCTTAGAAACCCCACCAACTACATTAAAAGCATTAATTTCGGCCACCCACTTCACAATTTTGGCCATCCGAGAAGTTGCTGACGTGTTTGAAAGAATAAGGAAGACCAAGAAGTCAAGCTCTAACAAATCAGACTTTGAAGCTTGGGCCTTCTGCCTTGCAATTTACATCTGGAAGAGGAAGGATGAAAACTCCGACGTCCGCATCCATATAGATATGAAAGTGTCGGGGATTAGGCTTCACCTTTTTACTTTACGCCACGATGTCACAGCCACGTGGCAGCTTCCCGTCATCTCGTAGGCTGGCTATGGGTCCCCCAAAAAAGGCTTCGTGGAATGGCGGAATGCCTTAGAAAGAATACATGTTGGGGGTTGGCCACCAAACCTTTCCCATTTTTCCTTCCAAAAAGGAAGAAAGAAGAGCCAACCTCCGAACTCCGTCGCACACTTTGTAGTTAGAAAATTTTTCAAGTAGACCCGTCAAACTTTGGACCCCGAGGCTTCTCCCCGACCCCTGCCTTGAAGAAGACCGAAGGCCAAAGGCCTGAACTCCGACCTCCGACACACTTAGACATTTTTCGACACTTAGGCAAATTTTGAACCTCAAACCTCGGAGCCGACAGGGACAACCCAACGAAAGGGAGGAGCCTGAAACTCGAAAACTTCGACCAAGGCCAAAACACAAGGGAACACTTAGAAAGATTTGGACTTAGTCATTTTTTGAGTTTTTCCCTTGTATCTCAAAAGGCAAACAAATGAAAACCTACGAAAGACATCTTTGATCGGTTATCATCAATAGGTTCAATGTTGAAGGCATAAAATGGGATTTATATGGAATTTGGGGGCAAAATGGGACACGTTTGGAAACAAAATTTTATAGGTGCCAACATTGGCTCTAGTTGGGGATGTGTGACAAGCAATGTCACAGTGAGGATCCAGATTTCTGGGCAAACCAAAAAGATACACAAAGGGAAAACACAAACGAAACGTACTTACAACAAAGGCTTATATACAAGGCAAAATATAGTGACAAACATCAGTGCACAATAAGATTATTGACTGCATTCAAAATTTAGGGGAAGCACTTACTCATAAGAAGTAAAGATTCAAATGTTATCCATGAATGGGTAGCTCCAGCAATTCTTTCTCCATATTTCTGATGTAAAATGTATCTTGTCCAGCTCTTTCATCAATTTGATAAGGGCCCAACCATAATAGCTCAAATTTGTTATGCTTACCCTTGTCCTCTGATTTTGCATTTCATAGGAGAACCAGATTACCAATCTGAAAACTCCTTTTGATTGTTCTCTTGTTGAACAGATGCTTGACCTTTTGTTGTTGCAACAATTTTTTATCATGTGTCAACCTTCTGGCCTCATCCAACTCAACCAACTCTTGCATTCTCAGTGTCAAGGCATCATCTCCATCCTCTCTGATTTGTTGCAATAGTTGATATACTAGCAATTCTAATGACATTGGCATTTTTGCGTCTACTCCATATACTAGCTCAAATGGACTTTTTCCAATGGATTTCTTGAATGTTATCCTATCAGCCCATAGAGCATACTTCAATTTATCATCCCATCTTTTCTTATTCTAATCCAATGTCCTCTTTATGATCTTCATGAGACTCTTATTGCTGGACTCAGCTTGTCCATTGCTCTGGGGATGGTATGGTGATGAGTGAATCAACTTGATTCCATACTTGGAACACATATCAACAATATCCTGAGATCTGAAGCACATGGCGTGGTCTGCAACAATTCTAGATGGCACTCTAAATCTGATTATCACATTGTTCATAAGAAAAACAATCACCACCTTGGATGTGGCATTACGAGTGGGGATAGCCTCAACCCACTTGGTGAAATAGATAGTGGCCACAAGGATTCACTTAAATCCATTACTAAATTTCTCTTGAATTTCTCTTATAAAATCAATGCCCCATTGCTAAAATGGAGCTTCAATTGCAACTAGTAAAAGGGGCAACTCCAGCAAATTTCATCTTACCAAAGAAACATTGGCAAGCATCACATTTTCTAACATGCTTGGCAACATCTTTGAAGTGACTAGGCCACCAAAAGTTTGCTCTGATAATTTTATGTGCTATGGTTTTGGCATGGAAGTGCCCACCACATATTCCTTGATGGTATTCTTCAATGACTGCCTCAAACTGTTGCTAGTCTAAACACTTCAATAACAGTCCCTCATGATCTCTTCACATTAATACACCTTGAATCAAGACATACTTTTGAGACTGGAGCTTAAGCATCCTCTGCTAAGTTACATTCATACTTGGGGGACACTACATGTTGACAAGATAAAAGATAATATCTCTATACCATGGGTCATTTGTCAAGCACATGCATCAGCAGATGGAACATCATCTATTTCATTCACCTTAGCGGCCTCTAAGTTGGAATTTGCTATCAACTTAGCCAAACCCTAGCCTCTAACTAGTTTGGTGATCTGCACCTCAATGTCAAACTCTTGGATCCTATTGATCCACCTACATCTTCTTCCAGATGCCTCCTACTGTGTGAAAATATCTTTCACGGCTGAATGGGGCACATATGCAATTGCCTTTGTACCCATGAGATATGGCCTAAAAAAATTTACTGCTTTAACCAAAGCAAATGCATGATTTTCCATAATGGAATAATTCAACTCAATATCTTGCAAAGACTTGCTAAAAAATCCTATTGGCTGCTCAAATCCATCACTGTTCTTTTGCAATAATACAACAACAATAGTATAAAATAAAGCAAAGGAGAAAAGATGGAAGGGCTTTGCATAATCTAGGCTTACTAGTACTTTGCATTTTTTAGGGCCTCCTTTATGTCAAGAAAAGCTTCAGCTGGTTCCTTTTCCCATGTGACAGACTGTCCCTTCTTGAGCATCTTAGATATTGCTTTAGTCTTCTTAGCGAAATTGGAAACAAATCTCCTCACAAAGTTGATCTTCCCAAAGAAGGACTGAATACCTTTGACTGTTTTGGGCTGAGGGATAAGGTCAATGGCCTTAACTATTTTTGGATCAATTCTAACCCCATCCTTGGACACAATGTGTCCCATCAATTTTCCTCCTTCTACTCCAAATTAGTACTTCTTGGGATTTAAAGAGATCCCATACTCTAAACATCTCTCAAAAATCAATTGCAAATGCTTGTAATGATCATTCATGTCCTTTGAATATGCAGTAAGGTCATCTTGGTATACAACCATGATCTCATCAATGAGGCCAGCAAAGGCTACATCCATTGCTCTTTGAAACATAGACCCTACATTTTTTAGTTCAATTAGCATTCTCAAATACATAAATGTTCCCCAAGGAGTGGTGAATGTTGTTTTGTATTGTTCTGACTCCTTGACCAGCACCTGATTATACCCTGAGAACCCATCCATCATGGACATCAGTTTTGAACCAGCCACCCTTTGCAAAAGATGATCCATGCTTGGAAGATGATAATTATCCTTAAGGGATTTGATGTTCAGATTTATAAAATCTACACATAGTCTAATCTCCCCATTCTTTTTCCTTACTTGGACAAGATTAGACACCCACTTAGAATGTATGATAGGCTTGATGATACCTCCCTCTTTCATTTTTAGCAACTCCTTCTGCATTTTGGGAGCTATGGTGGGATTTATAGGCATGTGTTTTTTGCCTAAATGGTTTTGCATCAGGTTGAAGGGGGATGGTATGCTGAAACAAATCCTCCCTATTTAAGCTTTCAGTTCATCATATGACCATGCAAAACACTTTCTGAATTTCCTCAATAAAGCAATTAGCATTTGCTTTTCATGAGGCTTTAGCTTCTTGCCTATGTAAACAATCTTTGGTGCATCCTCAGTTCTAAGGTTAACACCTTCTACACTGTCTTCTTGAACTGGTTTACCATTGCTTTTCCAGTGGTTAGCACTGTCAAACATCCTCTCCAATGCCACCAATTCCTTGGGAATGGTATTGGCCTTCAATTGTACCACCTCACTACCAAATAATGTTTCCTTATCATTATCCAATTCGACCATAGGCTGCCAGTCAATTACTTAACTATCAAATTCATCCATATAGTTTAGAAAACTAAAAATCTGACCATTGTCATTGAATACCTACCAACTATATACATTATCTGGGATGGTTGGCCTTGTAAGCACTTCAACAACTTAATAGTCATGAAGAAAATATGACTAAGGATTATATATGGACCCAGCTACAACCAGGGCATCTGCCTCTTCATTTTTTGTTATGTCTATCCACTCAATACCAATGGTGTCAAACAAATCCATGGTATCCCATATTGTGTTTCCGTATGCTTTCAGCCTGTTATCCTTGGCACAAAATTTTTTCTTATTTGTTGTACAATCAGCTCTAAATCACCATATATTCTCAAGCACTGGAAGCCATGTCCATGAGCCACATTAGACCCAACAGCGGCGTTTCATATTCTGCCACATTGTTTGTGCATTAAAAATCTAGTTTGAAAGACATGCAAGACCGCTTACCATTCGGGGATGTTAAAAATCCCAGCACCCAAACCATCTTTAGAAAACACACCGTCAAAGTGCAACGTCCACAAATCGAACGTATTACAAATAACTGAAACAAGGTTAGAAGATGAAACATTCACACAAGGATCATCATCATTACAATAAGCCATAAAATGGTATATTTCAGTGTCAAATAAATTCGCATGATCCTCCTCTGTTTTATATATGTCTTCTATGTGTTCATCTTCCACCTTCTTTTCCCTATACAACTCTACTTCCACGCCCTGGACTAGAATAGTGGCATATGAAAGATCCATCTGAATGCTTCCACCCATAGAGGCTGCCCACTTTCTAGATAACAGCATACCCCACTTGGTAGGGCAATCCACAATAATTATGTCCACCAAGAAAGATTTATCTAGATAGGCATCTAATTTTTCCTCAACATCTTTGACAAGACCAATAACATTGACCTCCCTGGAATCCATGGCAAAGCATTTGCCAAATGACTTGGAAACCTTCAGTCCCAATTCATTCATGATTTCTAGCAGCATGAGATTGTTGGATGCCCCTAAATCAAGCATACAGTTGTGTAATAGCCAACCATTTATGATCAAAGTGGTATAAAAAGGATCTACCCCCATCTTGCTATTAACCATGGAAGACCCTAAATAAACCTCTATTGTTTCATGTGTTACATCATTTGCAGAAGGAATGTAAGGTATCACTTGACTGGATGAAATATCCTTACCTTCTTCCTTTGTCTTCTCCTTTTTTGGTTCTTTTTGTACTGAGGCTGATCATGCTTATATCTGCCTTTTGGATAATGAACCCCTAGAATGGGTGTAGTATCTACAAACTGCGCAGTTGGCGTTGGATTCTTTTGAACATACTTTTGTTTTGCTGCTAGTGGCTACACTAGATGCTTCTTCTTTTCAGGCATAGTCTTCTTTGGAGCACTACTATTTTTTTTCTACACGTGTCCCTTGCATTTTTCCTTGTCCCTATTAGATCTTTGTTGTTTGGTAGGGGCACTGTGCACAGGAACAGCCCTATTTCTCAATTGATAGCCTCCTTGGACTTGCAAGATGGCTGCATCAGTCAATGCTTTCATATCCTCTTTTGAAGGTTTGGACTGCTGATATTTTTTCTGCATAAGGTCCTTTAAGTGCTCAAAATCATGAGCTAGCAATTGATACTTCTTTGGACCTTCATCATAATCATATTGAAAAATATGATCATCTTCTTCATAGTTGTCATAATCAACATCTTGACCCATCTGCTTATAATCTCTAGCATCAAACTGATTTATTTCCTCTTCATAATACTCAGCTACACCCTCTTCATTTGGAAATTCCTCTTCTCTGCTAGTGAGTGAGCCACTGCACAATTAGCTGGATCATGGGGGAGGAAGCAAGCTTGGCACCATAAAGATTCATCTTGAAAATTAACTTGATCCTTTCTCAAAGGATCATGGGGTGTCCCTCTTAGGTTGTTTGAATCTAACATGCATGGGTCCAACTTGTCTGTCATTCTGATGTGGTTTCTTAAACCAATCAGTATTATAAAGTCGGTTATGTAGCCTTTGATCTTCATTAAAATGTGTTTAGCACCATGAGGTGGCAACCCTTTATCATTCCTAGCAACTTTATATGACAAATCTTTCACAACCCCCATGAGTTTATCTAATTTGTCATTGGTAGTGAGGGGTTTGTTGAAAGCAAGCTTATCTAGCTGGGGCAATTTTACATCAAACCTTTTGATGTGCTTCCCTGAATCTCTTATATTACTTTCTATGTTGATTGTGGTAGTATAAGCCTCTCTTAATGTTTGCAGATTCTTGTCCCTCAAACAATAACCTAATTTTGAATCAAAAGCACCACAATATAAAACCAAGCACATAGATTCATTGGGTTCCATATGAGGAGGTACCTTTCTCATTGTCATGATGAAGTGGCTGTTAAAATCAGCTATTGTCTCATTGATGGCCTTTTGATGGCTGTAAGTTCATGAATGGCAAATTTGGGGTCAATCCTATCCCCATACTATAGTATGAACACCCTCATGAATTCCTCCCAAGAATCAATGTTGTTATCAGAGAGAGCCTTGTACCATTCTTTGGCACTTCTTCCAATGAGTGCACAAATAACTTCATCATTACATCTTCATCTTCAATCTCATACTCATCAGTGACATTAATGAAATGCCTCAAGTGTTCCTCACCAGTGACAACATTATTGCCCTAAAATCTAGGAATCTTCCCTCTAATCTTAGTTGGAATGGGATTAGGAGAATCAGGTATACCAATGAAATCAAGTTGCTTATACCTCTCAGCTCCAAGCGGTTGCCTTTGTGCAATAAACCTATGTGCTTGTCTTCGCTATGCATGTCTGATGTTCTGAATGTTGTCATATTGGTTAACTTGGTTTTGTGGTGACTGAATATTAATATTTTGAGCAAAGCCCTGATTTATGCCCTGTTGTCCCATTTAACGTTGTTGTTGTCTCCGATTATGTTGTTGATTATAATGTTGTTGAGGTGTACGCTACTGATTAGCATTTTGATTCAGGCCCTACTATTGTGCATTCCAATTTTGCTAGGCCCACTGGTCAAGCTAAGTTTGCTATTGATCAAGCAAGGCCCGCACTTCCTTTTGTCTATTTCTTATATAATCAAGCAGATCCAGTTCATCCTGGATTCTTCTTTCTCTTTCCTCATCATTATCAAGCTGCTGCTACTGATTTTCATTATCAGGAATGGTATCATGCCGACTTCCAAGTGATCCTATGGGAGAATCAGGATGCCTGGCATCCTGATATATCTCTTCATTATCACTGGGCATCCCAAATGTTCTCAAATATGGATCATGCAATCTATCTCTACTCCCTCTGCCAATAATATTCTCATTTCTTCTAACATTATACTCATTCTTATTCACCTTTCTGTTTGTTCTGAGCATGTTATCTATAGAGTCCTCAGAAGTATACTCATACTGGCTTCTAAGATCAACAAATACATTACTTTTGCCAAAGGTACCAGTTTGGTCTCGATTATTCAATGGAGGCACAAAATTATGGTTTCTTGTTCTCCACTTACTCCTATTTCTTGCACTGCTAGAGGATTCCTCACATCCAGGCTGCTCTTCGTTTCTTCCTCTATCCATTATAAAACCTTTTTCAAATTGAAATTAATTCTAGGTTAACAAAACAAAGTGCCACTTCCCCTACTAGGAAGAATAACTTAAACAAAATTATATTTCAATATTAGCAACTAGAACTAAAATGATTCACTATTACCAAGGACTTCAGATTTGAATTAAATTATAATCTCCCCAACAACGATGCCAAAATGTTGGTGTAAGTTGACAAGTTGCCAACTTACACACAACAACAAACTGCACCCAGAAATGGCCTCAAACTTCTTCAATGACTGTGTTGCAAAGGTCTTTCAAAATATGAACCAAGATATTACCTCCCCGACAACGACACCAAAATATTGGTTCCCAAAATAACTCTAACTCAAAACTCTAAAACATTCCTAAATCACCTAGGCTAGGGATTGTCGTCAGGGTGATAGAAAGAGGTTTATCAACAAGTTAGGGGCAATTTTGACCATCTATAGGAGTGGGTGGGCTCCTCTGCTCTTTGAGCTCAGCTTAAACTCTAGAGGGATGTTCCAAGGGGTATTATACCTAAGCAGGTATTAAAATCAAACCAGATGAACAACTCAAAATATTAACCAAACCCAAATCACTTTCTTAGCCCCAAATTTGTCACTGGACTAAGAAAAGTTGGTTGTTGTAAGAGTTCCCTATATAACTGATAATGATAATCCTACACAATGAGGATTCATTAAGATTACTTCTACTTCTAAAGATAGGATGTATTGTTTTGTTTTGAAGATGCATGATTTAAGGCTAATCAGACTGGTGCCTATCCAATGGACTGCAGAGTCTAATGTTCAACAGAGGAAAAACCACACAAAAATGTATAACTGCCTATTTGATGAATCAAATGCAATGAAATCAATATCAAATCACTGAAAATACTTAATGATCCAACAACATACCGTGCTCTTTCTCATGTAATATTGAAAAGATTATTTACAAAGCCTTGGAAATGAATTAAGAACTGTCACATTCATTCAAATCAATGATTGCATTCATACCACAAAATGTGGCAAGAGAAAACCCTGACTGCGATCAAAGTTCAGTAGAAAGAACATCCACAGCCATGGAGAAAAACAAAGATTCAATACAAAGATTTTCAAAGTATATCACATACATTTCATAGTTATTTCATGTAAAATGACTGCAAAAAATATCCTTACTATCCTGCCTTCTGGAGCTCACAATCCTACTGAGAGATTACCAAAATGACCAACCCCTATTACAATTTGAATTTCTACATATATAGCATTTCACTCACTGCAGTTTCCCAGGCGCTGCACCCTGTCAAGGGCTGCACCCACACTATCACAAATTCCATTCCCAATTTGTCAAAAGATTTGCATGTTGGAAGAGAAAATCCATGCTCATTTAATTTTGAGGATGACAGAGGAAGATCACTTGCACTCTTCATATACCTTTGCATTGAAGAGAGAAGATTCAACTCCCTTTTCTGGCTACCTACAATATTGACCTAGCCAATTTATCCTTTGTGCATTGAAGAACTTCACTGTGCCAACCACCTGCGTGGCACTGTTCTACAGGCTCATTAAAATCTGGGTACAAATTAGTTTGTATATCCCTGCAATCATGACATACATTCGGGAAATTATCTATTTCAAGCTCATTTACATCACTCCCAATGTGTTGTCCCAATTTTTTGTTTTGAGTCATCTGACTCTGACCACACCCTGTGTGTACTGAGCATCCTTTATCGATCATATTTATCGCCTTCACACACAACTATGAGCATGAACTAGGTGAGGAAACCCTTAACAACCCCACCAACTGCATTAAAAGCATTAATTTCAGCCACCCATTTCACAATTTGGTGATCCAAGAAGTTGCCGACATGTTTGAAAGAATAAAGAAGAATAGGAAGTTGAGCTCCAACAAATCAGACTTCAGAGCTCGGGCCTTCCACCTTGCAATTTACAATATATGGAAGAGGAAGGATGAAAACCTTGAGGTCTGCATCCGTATAGATATGAAAGTTTTGGGGATCGAGCCTTCACCTTTTTCGCTTTATGCCATGATGTCACGACCATGTGGCAACTTCCCGCCATTCCGTAGGCTGGCTGTGGGGCCCCCCAAAAAGGCTTCGCAGAATGGCAGAATGCCTTAGAAAGAATACATGTCGGGGGTCAGTCGTCAAACCTTCCCTATTTTGCCTTCCAAAAAGGAAGAAAGAAGAGCCAACTTTCGTACTTTACTGCACACTTTGTACTTAGAAAAATTTTCAAGTAGACACGTCAGACTTCGGACCCCGAGGCTTATCCCTGACACCTACCTTGAAGAAGACCGAAGGCCAAAGGCCCAAACTCTGACCTCTGACCCACTTAGACCTTTTTTGACACTTAGGCAAATTTTGAGCCTCAGACCTCGGAGCCAACAGGGACAACACAACGAAAGGGAGGAGCCTGAAACTCGGAAACTCCGACCAAGGCCAAAACACAAGGGAACACTTAGAAAGATTTGGACTAAGTAATTTTTTGAGCTTTTCTCTTGTATCTCAAAAGGAAAACAAATGAAAACCTATGAAAGACATCTATAATCGGTTATCATCAATAAGTTCAATGTTGAAGGCATAAAATGGGATTCATATGGAGCTTGGGGGCAAAATGGGCACATTTGGGAACACAATTTTATAGGTACCAACAGGTTCATTTCAAATGGTAATTTAATTCCTTCAAACAATGTTCATTTGATTAGTACTCTCCATTGCTCTTCATTTTCCTTTCATGATATGAGAGCATGTTTACTAATCTTGCATTGAGTTGGATTGTTGAAGATTTACCATTGTTTGGTGAGCAACATTTATAGGAGGAGACAATTGGTTTGAGAGAAGAAAATTATCTCTATGTGCAAGAAAAAGTTGCAAAACTATATATATATATATATATATATATATATATATATATATATATATATATATATATATATATATATATATATATAATTTATCTATATGTTTTAGATCTATGTAAGAAAATTAATTTTTTTGGGCCCTTAGCCCTATTTAACAACTTTCTGCAAAAAAATTAATTCCTTCTTTTCATTTCTATTTAAAAAAAATCTAGTTTTCTTTTCAATCTTTAATAAAATCAATTTTTTTCCCGAGCCTTTTGCCCTTCAAATTAGTGTTTTTTTCAATAAATTTTTTTATCTAAAGTGTTTTAAAAAAATCAAGCTTTTGAACAATATAAATCAAAGTTTTTTTTTTTTTTTTAACATATATCGAAGTTTACAAATAAAATATTTTATAAAATTTACAAGCTTTAAACATTTGTTTTCAAAGTTTAAAAAAAAAATTGCAACCCTAAGGCCACGGGACCCTAAAGGCCTGCCGACCTTAAGTACCTGCAGGTGGCTTTTAGCCCTTGCTACGGCCCTGTCGGTCGGACCCTTGGGTTTATATGGAGCCCTCAGCCCCTGTAACGGCCCCACCAAGGAACTCCATACGACAACACTAAGTTAGGTCAAATAATGGAACAATTATTTTTTTGTTTTAAAGCAAATAACAATAGAATGCATAACATAACATAATAAACCAAACCTAGGTCCTCTGTGATTCCTCGATTGCACTACTCACAATTCAAGATTACTAGAAACAAGGTTTACAAGATCAATTTAACATTCAAGGTTCATTTTAAAGCACCACATCAAAAGATTCTACATTACTTACTTCCACAGCATGACAACTGATAATCATCATTAATGATCAACATATGAAAGATGCATTACTTAGCAATACTTTTTAACAAGATGAAAACATTAATAATCATTACATCATTACAATATTTACAACATTGTTTCCCCTAGTACATGAGGAATATCACATTAGATTACACTAATTGATACAACGGACGCACAATCCAATATGCAATTACATGTTAGGAAGCCTTCTCAAACAAGAACAAGGATTGAAGTCCATAGCGCAATGACTAATCTCCACGCACACGAACATGTGGCAAGAATGCCCAATGGAGAAAAGTACCAACCTCCCAACCATGTGGAATCTTGAGGTCCACCCCTCATGCTAGGAGATAACACAAGGTCCCACATCTAACAGACATTCAGGAAAGCAACAAGCTAACATACACAAGAGCTATACATGACTCCAACACAACACTACTAACACACCAACATCACTTACAACACTTCACTTCTAGAGGCACTCATACATCGAAGAGGAAATGTAACTAGGGAGTGCTAGGCTGCAATAGGGAGGACTGTCATCACATAGCTTGATATGGGTTGTTCTGGTAGATCTTCCTAGGCCCCAGCCCCCATCCTGGGTTATCCTAGCAGCCTCTCTCGATCCCTCGGCCCCCATCGAGAGCCACTCCCCCAAAACCCTGCACATCAAGCAAGGCATTGACCATCTTGCACACTTATCATAACCTCATGAATCCAAACATAATCAGGAGAAACACCCTTAGGGTTTATATTTCACACAAGGCACATAACCCCGAACATTGCCAAACCACTTTTAAAGTAAAACAATCATAAGGACCATTCACACATCTTATAACCCCCCTCCTAGGCCTCTAGAAACCAACATGCTAAACACACTTCTCAACATACTTCACACATATGACATCCACGTTCAGTAAATACATAAGCCTTAATCCAACAATTAAGGCACATTATTAAATATAAACAATTAATCATAGTAATATAACTATACAGATATTTCCAATAATATGGCATTATTCCAATAACTCATTTTCACTAAACCCCATAATTCAATTAAAAGATTATTTACCCCAAATAATTATATTTAAAAATAACAATAGTAACAATATTCTAATGAATTAAATCACATAACAATTTTACTAACAACTATTGAATAATTATAAAGATAAGAATTATTTATTTGCTAATTAGTTACAAGAGTGAACCAAATCATTTACTACTTACTCTGAATCATGACCTATCTACTTACAGAACAAATCAATCCACCTAATTATTTCCTATAACAATTTAAATATTCAACTTACCAATAACTATCACATTTAAAGTATTTTTATTAAATAGCACTTTAATTTTGATTCCTTTACTATTATATAATCTATCTTACATAAGAAATCAATCTTTTTTTTCTATTTACCATAATATGATATATATATTATGGATAAAACAAATTCATTGTATATATTCCAATTTCAATCGATATCTTTCTAACTATCGATAAGATGAAACCATTATATACTCTAATTTCAAATTGATATATATCGTATTATCAGTGAAATCATAACCTTTTCGATTTTCAATTGCTATATATATCATATTACCGATAGACAAAAATCATATTATAAACCTTCAATTTCCATATGCCCTGGCGCAGACAACAGCAAACATGCAAAAGGGATTAAAGGGCACGCGGGCTAGATAGAAGGGTCTCAAAGAGATGTTACTCAAGGGATGCATTGATTGTAGAATGCGCACAAAATGTATTTTACAAGGGAGCTCTCAAAATCTCTGAATTAAGGAAGCACTCTGGAACACATCTTAACGTTGTAAGCTTTGCTTGTGTTCTAGGTGCATGCAGTCATATAGGTTTAGTGGATGCGGTTGCACATAATTCACACGTCAGAGACCCTTATTGCATTACATATATAGTTGATCATTAAGTGTGCATGGTTGACCTTCATGCATCTATGTAAAGTTGGAGATATTAGCTTGGCGAATGAAGGCAGCCGGGTGTTTCTAGATTCAAGACTTTCACTTGGTGTTGTGGAGGCGAAAAAGAAGCATTTATCTTCCAACATAGTGAAAAGTTAGCAATTGTATTTGGTTTGCTTAACATGGCCCCTAGTACAACTATTGGAGTTGTTAAGAAGCTCCGAGTGTGTTTTGATTGCCACACTGCATCTAAATTCATCTCCAAGATTGTTGCAAGAGAAATTTTTCTGAGAGATGTGAACCATTTCCAAAATAGGCTTTCACTATAATAATGTGCACTGTATCAGGTATCCAATAATAATGAAGGGATATCCATCAAAGCATAACAGATAGTGGATTTCTATCAGATCTATATGTAAAATTAAGCATAATATTTAAACGAATACCCACATTACTATTAATACTCATTTTATTAACACAAATATTGATATAAATATCGATATTCTATTGCGTAGACTGGCAAGGTTGAATAAAAGATTTGGTTCTTAAGATCCAAAAGGAGCAGGCACACAAGATGAGTATTATCAGTCAAGGGAGTAGTTCAAAGGGTCCCTATTCAAGATTCAAACATATAAAGAAAATAGCATAGCAAAAGAGAGGACTAGACAACAAAAACTGAATTACGAATGCCCCCATATTTTATGCATAATAAGCGGATCTTCATTTATGTTCATCAAGATATGATTAAGCACAAGCATGAACCATTCAAAGAGTAAAACACATAAAGGCCTACTTGAAACCTGTGTCCAATATAAACCGGAGTTGTCTTGGGCTCCCTCTCTAGATCGATGGGAGTAGGTCGAGAATGCCCAATTATTTTCCAACCAATCTGAGTATGATATTTGACTTGCTTGTAACATCATCCTCCACACCCCCTCCTCTCTCACAATCAAAATTTCCAAAAGCCCCAATTCCTAGCAAATCAACCCACAAAGAAATTTCACAGACCATTTTCTCTTCCTCTAGAACACCCAATGAAAAAACCCTAAAACTCCAAAATATTTACACAAAGACAAAACAATATCCGTTGTATGGGAATTTCCAACTATCCCAACCGATTTAATTTATTAAATTAACTTTCCCGAAATAACATAATAATTAACTTTAAATTGATTAAAAGCATTTTATTTGAAAGGTCACTATAACATGAAAAATATTCAATTTTATACAGACGGGTAAAACCATTTACCAAACATTCATTTACATATTATAATTAATTATATGACCCAATGATTTATTAATTTCAACATTACATTATAAATTTATTTCATTATTAATTATGGATATATATTTATTTACCAAGGTATTTTTTTTACTTATCAATTTATTTTAATGCATAAGATAACCAAGGCATATCATCAGACAAATTAAACCAAAAGCCAAAATAATTACTTGACCACTAACTAGAGTCAAAAGCAAAACTTCAAGCAACACTGACTGACCACCAAAAGTACTAACAAGGTATCAAACTAGGTACTCATCCTCTTCGAGGATGATGGCTAGGGTAGGGGACCAAGTGCTATCTTTGGTCAACTAATTCCATTGGGTTCAAGGCACACTCAAACCTGTCAATTCAGGTGCAGTCGATGTCTGGTACCTGTTCACTCAAACATACAAGTTAGAGCACATATGCATAATAGCCGAAGCACTAGGGAAGGGACTCTAGCAATCGTATCTCATACCCATATGTCTCCCATACGTCTAATGGTACGATGCCGCCCTTTCTACCTGTCTTAACAACATACTACTGCATCACCTAGCTATCCAAATAAATCTTTGCATAATAATAATAACATCACAATATACATCATTATCCCAAAAGTACTAACAGAAGCTCATGTTCCATCCTCATCATCAGGTTCCTTAGCCAGACTACTTGCGCATCCAAAATGAGAATGGAGGGGCACTACATCCTCCCCCACTAAAACTTGACTTACTCCTGGAAGTCGCAAACTAGGGTGGAAACATAACACATTAGTACCAACATCAAAACCGATTTATTACATCAAAATAATATACACTAGTTTGCCTATGAAAATAATTCATCTCACAAGTACTTATATAGTCCATTTCAAGCATGACCTATCCTTTTAGCCTTCAATGTTAAAATAATAACACAATCAAGACTTGTATTTCAAAAATGATTCCATAGTACCTAAATCACTCAAAATCCTTACATATTAGCATTGACACCCATTAGCTTCTTTCATAACAAAGTAAACATTGCACCCTTTTAATCCTAACTAGTAGAATTTCTCATATTAGAAACATATAAAGTATTCAATTTCAAATGCATTACCATTTCATTTTCTTTACCCTTAAATTACAATCATTTTTTCCAATACACTGTTAAGCAATCAATACATCAAAATGCTACATTTCCATACAACATAAATTATACACACAAAGCACATATTTTCCATTAAATATCCATCATTTATAAACAAAACATTCCACTTTATTCATTTTACAACACTAAATCTCATGACATATTCAACCAAAGATCATGATTTTACACCTTTTAGAAGCATCGAAACACAGTTCATCATTTCATAAGTACTATATTCATGATTTAACATACATTCTTCACATACACACAAATTCACATCACCGGGAATCACATCACAAGGCTACACAAGGGTCCATCTGGACACCGGGAAGCAGCATACTATTGGCAAGAGACACTGCTAGGCATGATAGGTGTTGTCATTGATGGCAACTAAGATCATCCCAATCATTCGCATAGCACAATTTGTTCACACCGGTAGTCAAAATCAGAATTTGTCTAAGTCCGGGCAGTCAGGAACAGAGCAGGTGACAGGGTCTAGTATCTTGGTCTGGATCTATCCGGTGGAAAGGCAAGGTTTGCTACAGATCTGAGGTAGTTGTAAGCTTTGTCCAGACACTTTAAATCTATAGTTTCGTCCTTCGTAGATGAAAGACTCAAAAGATATTAGCTCCTGAATATCGGGTTTCAGTTTGATAGAACAAACAAAAGAAGAACAGGCCAACCTTGTGAATGATCTTATTTCTGGATGTATAGAAGTTGTTTATTGGGCAATGTGTGATAATCAATGATGGTAGCTGACATGATTGATGATTTTTGAGTGCAAGTTTTGATCCACATCTCATATTATGTATGGATCTAGCTGATAGAGCAAAGTACTCTACAAAGTTCTAAGTGTTCTTGAAGCTGATTGATAAAATGATTGTAGATCATTTTGCAGATATATATACCTGATGGAATTGAATGTTTTGGAGGTGTGTGTGTTGCGACTATGGAGTAATTGCAAAAAGAAGCAGAGACCAAAGTTTAGATGCTAGTAGAACAGTAAGAGGAAGAGAGTAATGATGAAGTGTATCAAGTCAGTTTTCTATGCTTAAATTGGAACTGAACTCTAGCATTTGATAGATGCCAAATATCAGTTCAAATTTGTTGTAACTTTTTTTCTTGTAGACAGTGAACCTTCTTTTGAGCAATGAGCTCTGGGAAGTGAGCCCGAATGCATGTGCATTCCCCATTGTAATTCTTTTAACAGAGTATAATCTTTGTGGGTTAACCCCCACCGTGGTTTTTCCCTTAACCGGGTTTCCACATCAAAAATCTTGGCGTCAAGTGTACTATTTATGTTTTTGCTCATGTGTTATTGATTAACACTGAAATGTTTACATCATTGATTTGATTATAAGTTATAAAGGAAAGAAATTGTTAATTTGCGTGACAACTGATTCACCCCCCCTCTCAGTTGTCTTGACCTATTTCAACAATTGGTATCAGAGCAAGGTTCCTTAAAAGAAGCTTAACAACTTGAGGAAAGATCTTGGAAGAAGTTTTCAATGGGTTCACTCAAGGATCAACTTCAGCTGGCTCTAAAAGATCTTGATCAATCCAAAGCAGAAATATTTAATCTGAAAGATGAAATCAAGGATGTTGATGATACCATTAAATGTCAGGGTAACCCACAAGGTCAACTAAACTTGACGCGGATCATCAAACTGTTGGCCAAACATAATTGAGACTTGAATCTTCTTCTATAACCACACCATGCTTCATAAAAATGCTCTTAGATCATCCACAACATGCTAGGAACATCCGATCAGCCAAGACTGGAAAGAACATCAACCTCAAAGAAGAAATCTTCAATCAACAAGCTCAAACTTCAGTGCGGACCTCCAACATAGTAGCCACACAATCCAAAGACCACCACAAGCACATTGAAATCACCAATAACATTTATTCTAAACCCAATTACCAGAATCATTTGTATCTTCCTCTAGAACCTCAAAAACACTATCTGCCATGGTTGTCAAACTAGAAGGATAGCTTACGGACCTCCAAACCACAAACCACTGGAGTTGATGATACACACTGACTTCCCAAACATGCCCTCAGGTCCGCAGATCACAATTTTATATTACTGGAGCAATCTGGACCTCTTTCCTATCACTCTATCTTTCCTGAGTATTGCAGGAACCGGTTCAACTCAAATGCTCATAACTCCTTCAAATCTTCATGTGGACTTCTCAAATCTTAACTGGAGCAACCTCTGACAATCCTCTACATAGCTATATGGTCCACAAGAATTGATTGTTATTAATTTTCTCAATATCCTCAACAATCCGGTCTGCTATACAGACAACAACAATTGACACTAATGGCAACAAGAATATGTTGACATCAATGACAACATTACTTAGGCACATATTTGCAACGATCTCTCCCTTTGTCATTGATGGCAACATATGATATGAAAAATTGAATTTAACCATCAAGATAAGAACTTCTCCCCCTTTCTCTTCTCACTTCTGCAACTAATTTCTTTACTGCTCCCCCTTACAACAGTAACTAGTTTTTCACATGACTTCTCTCCCCCTTTGACATCAATGGAAAAGGCCACATATTTGCATACTGACTACTCCCCCTTTGAGTAGTACCTCCTTAACATCAATCTGGATCACAAGATATGAATGTGAATTCCATCAGACTGATGCACCTTAGTACATCTTAGTTCTAATCAGGAGGAGTAATAACCCTTAACTTCTCTCTGAGATACTCAAAAGTATCCTTGGGAAGAGGCTTAGTGAAGATATATGCAATCTGATCCTTGGAAGACACAAAATCCAACTTGACTTCATTCTCATTAACTTTCTCTCTCAAGAAATGAAACTTGATAGATATATGCCTTGTCTTTGAGTGCAATACTGGATTCTTAGAAATGCTTATAGTGCTTGAGTTATCACAGAAAATTGTGACTGGCTCCTCAAACACAAATCTGATGTCCTTCAACATTTGCTTCATCCACAAAACCTAAGCACAATTATTTGTTGTTGCTATATACTTTGCCTCTGTAGTAGACAAAGATATTGCCTCTTGCTTTTTGCTTATCCAAGAGACCAATCTTCTCCCCATGAAGAAAGCATTACCACTAGTACTTTTTATGTCATCCACATCTCCTACCCAATCAGCATCTGTATATGCATGAAGAGTGAAATCATTGTCCTTTGGATACCATAGTCCATAATCAATTGTCTCCTTGAGATATGACTGCCACAACATGGGATTCTTTTGGATCAGCTTAAAATATGGCAACAAGTCCAACTGCATTCATGATGTCAGCTCTGGTCTGAGTCAGATAGAGCAATCCTCCAATCATTGATCTATACCTTTTCTAATTTGCCTTTAGGGAGTCATCATCTTTGCTCAGCTTGCATCTAGTTACCATAGGAGTACCTACTAGCTTTGAATCTTCCATTCCAAACTTCTTCAACAATTCTTTCACATACTTGGACTGAGATATGAAGATAGCATTATCTGAATGAACAATTTGCAGACCTAGGAAGAAGTTCATCTCACCAAACATTAACATCTCAAAATCACTTTTCATCTAATCAGCAAATGCTTTGCACATACATTTATTTCTACTAAAAATGATATCATCAACAAAGACCTCAACAATTAGAATGCCCTCATGATTTATCTTGAAGTATAAATTACTATCAGCAGTACCTTTGCTAAATCCTAGCTTAAGCAAATGCTTATCCAATCTAGCATACTAGGCTCTTCGAGCTTGCTTGATTCCATACAAGGTTTTTCTTAGTTTACAAACCATATCTCCCTAACCAGACAATTGAAATCCTTCCAGTTGTTCAATGTAGACTTCTTCCTCCAAATCTCCATTTAGAAATGTTGATTTGACATCCATCTGATAAACTTTAAAATCTTTGAAAGCAGCAAAGGCAAGAAATAATCTGACTGCCTCTATCCTTGCCACCAGAGCAAAAGTTTCTTCAAAATCAATTCCTTCCACTTGAGAATAGCCTTTACATACCAGCCTTGCCTTGTTTCTTACAACCTCACCATCTTCATTCAGTTTGTTCCGGAAGACCCATTTGGTTCCAATCACATTTTTGTCCTCAAGTCTAGGAACAAGATCCCAAGTGTGATTCTTTTCAATTTGCATCAATTCTTCTTCCATTGCCTTAGCCCAGTTTTCATCATTGCAAGCTTCACTTACTGATTTAGGTTCAGTCTTTGAAATCAAGCAAATCTCTTCTTGATCTTCAGCAACTCTTCTCCTAGTTCAAACACCTCTATTTTTATCTCCTATGATTTGATCTTCAGGATGATTCATTCTTACATACCTGGGGGTTTTGGGAATTGCTTGAACTTCTATTTCTTGAACTGGTTCCTCATCTTCTGCACAAATCTCACTGGAGTTGCCGAATCAATCTGGATCTATGTCTGGATTTGATCTTGCCTTCCTTGACTTTGACTTTCATCTTGATCATCTGAATCATATCCGCAATACTTGGAACAACCTTCTTTGCTTTCATCAACTTTAACATTAGCACTTTCAACAATCATTTTCAACCTCTTGTTGAAGCACCGATAAGCCTTACTTGGAGTAGAGTATCCTAAGAATATTCCTTCATCACTTCTTGCATCAAACTTGCCTAAATCCTCATCTCTTTTGATATAGCATTTACTACCAAAAACTCTAAAATATCTTACAGTAGGAGGATGACCAAACCATAGTTCACAAGGAGTTTTACCAGAATTTCCTTTGATCTGCACCCAGTTAAGAGTGTAGACAGTAGTACTCATAGCTTCCCTCTAATAAACTTGAGGAACATTTGTGTCTATCATCATGGTCCTGGTAGCTTCTTGAATGGTCTGATTCTTCCTTTCCACAACTCCAATTTGCTGAGGAGTCCTAGGAGCAGATAATTGTCTTTTTATCCCATGCTTTTCACAAAAAGCATCAAACTCATCGGAAGTGAATTCTCCACTTCTGTCAGATCTCAAACATTTCAATTTCCCACCAATCTTATTTTCAACAATCATCTTGAACACCTTAAACTTATCAAGAGCTTCTAATTTTTCTTTTAGGAAGGTTACCCACATCATCTGGGAGTAATCATCAATCAGCAACATGAAATTTGTGTCTCCTTGCACACTCCTAATTCTAACAGGACCACAGAGGTCAATATGTACTAGTTCCAATCTCCCACTTGAACCTTGCTCCTTACTTTTGAATGAAAGTTTGCTCTGTTTACCCAATTGACATTCTCTACACATACTATCAGGTTTCACAAGTCTTGGAAGATCTCTTACAGCTTGAGAGGAACTTATTTTGATAATGTTATCAAAGTTTACATGACACATCCTCCTATACCATAACCAACTTTGATCTGTTTGAGCAATCAAACAACTCTTGCCTAAACTACTTAAGTGAAAGATGTTACCTTTAGTCTAAGTACCGGATGTAATTTCAGTTCCGGAGCTTTCCAAGATTCTACATTTTCCATCCTTGAAATGAAGATCATAACCCTTGTCAACCAATTGTCCAACACTGAGAAGATTATGCTTCAGTCCTTCCACATACAAAACATTATTGGTCCTATTCTTACCATCAAAAGAGATGGATCCTCTGCCACGGATTCTACCAACTGAGTTGTCTCCAAATTTCACAAGTCCTCCTTCATAATTTTCAAAGCTCAAAAACTTACTCTTGTCTCCAGTCATATGATGAGGACATCCACTATCAATCACCTATTCATCCTTTTCAACAACCTAAGCAGCTAAGGCACTTCCTACATTTGCACAGCTAGCAGATTCGGTAGACATTGAATCTTCTTCTTTAATAGCAATGAACACCCAATCACCTTCTCCATGATCAAATTCATCATCTGTGACTCCTCCAGCTTCTTGGACATAGTAACAATTCTTTTGACCCTTGTACCTATTAGGGTTTGGTTTTGAAAACCTCTCTGGACATCTTGAGGCAAAATGACCAATCTTATTACAAGAAAAACATTTGAGTGGCAACTTTCCTTCATACTTACCAGATCATCTTGGCATCCGTTTGGCAATGAGAGCTTCGAGATCTGTAGTTTCTAATTCAATGTCAAGATCCTTTCTTGTCTTCATAAATATGTTTGATCTTGTAGAAGATCTTTCACTGGGATCATATCTTTGCTTTCCATACACACCGGCCTTGAATGCAGATTCAGACTTAGGAAGAGAATCTCCAAACTCGCTCATTTCAAATGAAGAAAGCTTGCCAACTAATTGATCCCTTGTGACTGTTGTTACTATCCAGATTTCTTCAATGGCTGCAACCTTGTGTTTGTAAGCTGCAGGTAAGGATCTGAGCACCTTGGCAAGAATTTTTTATTCATCTAATACTCTGCCTGTATTTCTGATACCGGTCACAAGTTCATTTACTTTCTGCATGTAGGAAGTAATGTTTTCATATTCACTCATTACCAATCTTTCATTGTTACCCTTCAGGCTTTGTAGCTTGGCACATTTAACATATTTCTCACCTTCATACAGATTTTCTAGTTTAATCCAAATTTCATGAGCAGTTTGCAAATCCAAGACATTTGCCAATTCGGTATCAGACAAGGCACTCAACAATGCTTCTTTGGCTCGAGTGTTGTGTTCAGCATCTCTGAGTTCATCTATGTTTGAAGGTCCATTCTTTGGAATCTTATACACATTCTTGGTAATTATCCAAAATCCATCACCCATACATTCTAGATGACACTGCATGCGTACCTTCCAGAGGGAGTAATTTGTTCCATCAAATCTCAGACTTTCCTTCTTGTAGATTGACATCTTGGATCTCCTCAAGCGGTCAGGCTTCTTTTAGAGGAACTTAGCTCTAATACCAATTGTTGGAAATAGTTCGAACAACTGAGAGGGGGGGTGAATCAGTTGTCCCTAAACTTTTTCCTTTTATAAACCTTTTAAATCTTCTTTGTAATCAGATTAATGATAAAAACATTTAACCATAAATCAATATATGAGCAGAAACAACATGAACACACAACACCAGAATTTTGATGTGAAAAACCCAGTTAAGGGAAAAACCACAGTGAGGGTTAACCCACAAAAATGCATACCCTGTTAAAAGTACTTAAGAAAATAGAAGGCACATGCCTTCGAGTGCACTGCCCAGAGCTCACTACTCAAGAAGAGGCTCACTGCCTATAAGAAATTATGATTTATATGGAAATAATGAACTAAGAAATAGTATCTACATTCATGCCTGAATCAATTCCTTTGAAGACTCAAGACTTCTGCTCTTATCTTTAAATTCTTCTTCATAGATTCTTCACTCTATACTTCCTTCGCTCCACTTCTTCTCTGCTTTTTTTTTATCCCTTCTTCAAATTTAATTCATTGTGTACAAGGATGCTTTTCAACAACTCTTCAGCAAGTATTTATATGCTTCATCAACCTTGGAATGATCAACAAGGTCGGCTAAACTTGACGTGGATCATCACACTATCGGCCAAACACAACTGAGACTTGAATCTTCTTCTATAACCATGCCACACTTCATAAAAATGCTCTTAGATCATCTACAACATGCTAGGAACATCCAGTCGGCCAAGACTGGGAAGAACATCAACCTCAAAGAAGAAATCTTCAATCAGCAAGCTCAAACTTCAGTGCAGACCTCAAACATAGTAGCCACACAATCTAGAGACCTCCACAAGCACATTGAAATCACCAATAACATTCATTCTAAACCAAATTACCAGAATCATTTGTATCTTCCTCTGGAACCTCAAGAACACTATCTGCCATGATTGTCAAACTAGAAGCATAGCTTGCAGACCTCCAAACCACAAACCACTAGAGTTGATGATACACACTGACTTCCCAAACATGCCTTCAGATCTGCAAATCACAATTTTATATTACCAGAGAAATCTAGACCTCTTTCCTGTCACTCTATCTTTCCCAAGTATTACAGGAACCGATTCAACTCAGATGGCCATAACTCCTTCAAATCTTCTTGTGGGCTTCTCAAATCTTAACTAGAGCAACCTCTGACAATCCTCTACACAACTATATGGTCCGCAAGAATTGATTGTTATTAATTTTCTCAATATCCTCAATAATTCGATCTTCTATACAGATAGCAAGAATTGACACTAATGGCAACAGGAATATGTTGACATCAATGACAACATTACTTAGGCACATATTTGCAACAATGTAGTCCTTGCACCTGTTAGTCTTCTGTCTTCTTGTATGTTCCTGCTGTGGAACCTTATGTTATCTCCTAGCTCAGGGGGTGGACCTCAGGGTTTCACATGGTCGGGTGGTTGAGCTATCTTTCCATTGATTTTCTGGCATCATGGCTCGTGTGTAAAGAATATGTATCTCTTATGAATCTAGTTTTGCACCTATATTTGAAGACAAATATCTATACTAGTTGCATCTATATCTATTGTATCAGTGGAATTCATTATTGATTTGATGTATTCTGAAAAAGAGCTTTTCTATCAACGAAATTGTGTGATTCCTCTTGTAAGATAAACCATTTTGCACTTGTAATCTTTATTGCAAAAATGTTGATGTATTTATCTGGTGATGTAATGAAAGATGTTAGTTTGACTCATTTAATTTATTTAAATGATCTATGTTTGTTTTTTATTATTGTTAAATTGCAATAATGTAGCTATGTAATTCCTAGAGATGATAGTTTAACTTGTTGCTATCAGTCTATGTTATGTTATGTTATCATTACTTCTTTATAAAAAAAAATTGCCCTTTTTATTGCTTAGTTAAACTTATCTCTAGGGTTGCATGGCCGGGCATTACATATGGTCATAGAGCTAATCAATGCAAAAGTCAAGTGAATCAAAATGCATCATCTTTCTCCGGTCAATGCTTTAATTGCAAAAAGATAGGTCATAATGCTGAGGAATACAAAAGTGGATCAAGGAATCCTCCTAAGAACAAACAAGTGTTCAATGGAAGATGTTTTACTTGCAATAAGTTTGGGCATATTGCAATGCAATGCAGATCTAAACTTGCTCCAACATGTAATTGTCAGAAAAATAAGATTGTGTTTCAATTGCAACAAATCTGGACACATTACTAAATTTTGCAGAAGCAAAAAGGAGAACTCACAGGCAGGACAAGGAAAAATAGAGCAGGAGTTGGACAAAGGCAAGGGCAAAGTTGATTTGAATGAGATTCAGAATGAAATGAACAAAACATAGGTGAAGAAAGGTGAAATGAAAGTTGACAATGGTTCCGCACCAAAATCCGGTGTGGATAATTCCTCCAGGAATTGAATCAAGAGCTCTAGCTTAGGGGGAGCTACATTGAAAATCTAATTCCCCCGGCTAGTAAGTGGGTGCCTGAATCTGGCACGATGAATGAAGACAAAGAAGCCTATTGAACAAGCTAACGCTAGAGAGGAAATTATGGAGTCCCATTTAGAAGATAGCGAGCTGCTTCGCCTTGCATATGGGATTTTGGAGAAAATCATGCCCACATTTCAGAAAGATTTTTTAGCATCTCCCTTCGGTCAGTTGAAAAGCTTGATAAACTTTGTAAGTTCTCATTTTGAAACCTTAGAGAAGTTAGCGGAAGTTAAAGTCAAAAATGAATTTAATGAGAAGAGGTTTGTTGAATTAACGAAAAATAATTAGCTATGATAGATCTGGGCCTGATACCAGTGTAAAGAGCATTCAAAATGCCCTATCTAAAGGTGCAAAGATCTATAAGTTTTGTCTAAATAGATCTAAAGTTGTTGAAGATATTGAGAAAAAGATTAAGGACATAGAGCTCAAACTGTCTAATATTTCTTAGTCATATAGTCCTTTAACTGGGTCTATAATTACCAAAGAATGCCAAGTAGTGAGTCTGCGGAATGAATTGAGTGATTTGGAGAAGGAAAAGGCCAAAATTCTGGGCAGATTGGATGAGCTCCGGGGACTGATCTCCCCTAAGTTAGAAACTATGTATGATATATTGGCAGAGTCCCAAGCAGCAGCTACTACTAGTGATCCTACTAACCTTCAAAAGGAAGAATCACTGGCATTTTTGTTCAGTGGGCAGATATGTATCTTGAGCAATATTAAAAAGAACTGGGACAATGAATTGACAAAGTTGAAAAACATTTTTGGGGATATCTTTTTGTTTATGAGCAAAGCCTAAGAACTGTATGTTCATATGCGGAAGTATGTAGAGTTTTGACCCTTGTACATAAAATTTTTTGCATGAATTTTGGTATGCGAATCCCAGCCTTTGCCATTGATGTCAAAGGGGGAGAGGAAAAGTAGTGAAAAATGAAGAATTAATCTAAGGGGGAACATTGGAAATCATAAGTGTATAAAGTAAGGGGGAGTTGTTCTAACACTTGATCATTTTGCACTAAGTGTTGCCATCAATGCCAAAGGGGGAGATTGTTGGCAAGAGACACTGCTAGGCATGTTAGGTGTTGTCATTGATGGCAACTAAATCTACCTTACACATCCGCATTACATCAATGGATCATACCAGAAGTCAGATTGTAGATTTGTCTAAGTCTAGATAGACAGAAACAGAGTATATGACAGGATTCAGCATCTTGGTCTGCAATCCTCCACAAGTAATCACATTGAGCTGTAGATCTGAGGGAATGTTAAGGGATGTAAGGAATACCTAAATCCAATATTTTAGCCTCCGGTGATGAAAGGATTAAAAGTTATGTGCATCTGAGTATCAAGTTCTAGTTAATCAGTTCAGTCCAATGAAGAACAGGCCGACTTGGTGTTTAATCATTGTCCAGATTAGGAAAAGTTGTTGGTTAAGTAATTTGTGAGATCCAGTGGTATTGGCTAACATATGTGATGACTTGAATGTATAGGTTTTGGTCTGTATTGGTATTTGGGCATGGATTCAGCCAACAAAATAGTGTTCTTAAAAGGACCTTAAGTTTTTATCAAGGCTGACTGCAGTTGATGTTATTTCATGTAGCAGATATATATGATCAATGGATTCAAGCATTTGAGAGAGTTGTGCGAATATGAGGGGATAAGTGTGAAGCATAGAAAAATCAAGTGCGAAGGCAAGTTCAAAGCTCTGGATCATGGTAGAGCAGTGAAGCAGAGCAGAAAGAGATGAAGTGTGTAAAGTCAGTATATTGTGCATAACTAGAATTGTAACTTTGCATTGTTAGATGCGATTTCTCAGTTCAATCATTCCAGTGAACTCTTGTAATTGATTTTGTAGGTAGTGAGCCTCTTTGAGTAGTGAGCTCTGGGTAGTGTGCCCGAAGGCATGTTCCTTCCCATTTGTAATACTTTTAACACAGTATAAATTCTTGTGGGTTAACCCCCACCATAGTTTTTCCATTAACCGGGTTTCCACATAAAAATCCTGGTGTTGTGTGTGTTGATTTTGTTTCTGCTCATGTGTTGTTAATTCATGCTTTCATGGTTATATCATTCATTTGTTAATAAGTGATAAAGAAGTTTAATTGCAGCAAAGGATAAAAGTTTTTGTGACAACTGATTCACCCCCCCCCCTCTCAGTTGTCTACCCTAATTTCAACAATTGTGATATGTGTTGTTTTATATTTAAGAATATATTAAATAATTTTTTTGTTGCTCAATATTCATCTTACAGTTGTAGCAATGATATTTACCGGATTATCCAAGCTGGAGTGTGATTTTGAGACATTCAAAATTATATGCTATTTTAACCAAGTTACAGCATAGTGTAACTCGCACAATCAAACTAACACAATGATTATTCATAAATTTATTTTTTGTAAAAGTTTTTAACTACAAAAACTAAAATAAATAGCAAGTAACCAGGCACATATTGCGTCTTCACAATGGGTGTTCTTGAAAATAATACAAAGTTGATTCAACATAGGCACACATTTTTCCAAACTCAAAATCTGATTTTATTTTCATGCTCTTGCCATGCTATGTGTTGTCACCATTTGACAGGGACTCCTTGTTGTACATATTTTCATTGATGTCAAAGGAGTTGTAAAATAATTGTGGCATCCTGAAGGTGATTGACCAATAAGCACTTTGGTTTGTCTTTTGTGTGGTCTTACAGCTTGTGGTCTTAAAATGGACTGGGGACACTTTGGTTTGTCTTTTGTGTGGTCTTACAGGTTTTGGTCTTAAAATGGACAGGGGATGTATGCTTGCCAACATTTCTTTGGTTTAATCATCCATGTGCAATGCAGTCTGGTGACAGGATAGTGTGCAGATGTTCTCTTTGCAAATCTATAACCTTTGGTATGTTACTTACGTGTATCATTTTGTGAATTGTTATTGTATGGGTTCTCTTGGATTGGTCTTTCTTGTTCACCTTGGTGCATTCGAATATTCATAATGATGTATAGCTTGAGATCACATGTAATGGTATCTTTGGTAATTATGTGGATTGATCACTTTTTTAATATATAGTTGTCATGGGAAGATCTCTAGATACTTATATATTATGTGCATAGTGATATTTTATCAATTTCCCATTGTATATAAATGTTCCATCTAGAATTCTTAAGTTCAAGAATAGATTTGATTTCATTTACATCCAACTGGACACAAGTATAGCTCATCTTCTAGTTTGAATTCTTTGCATGCACAATCAAATTCATGTGCATTAGATTATATGGAATTCTTAAGTTCAAGAATAGATTTGATTTCATTTACATTCAACTAGACACAAGTATAGCTTATCATCTAGTTTGAATTCTTTGCATGCACAATCAAATTCATGTGTATTAGATTATATGGAATTCTTAAGTTCAAGAAAAGTTTGATTTCATTTACATTCAATTGGACACAAGTATAGCTCATCATCTAGTTTGAATTATTTGCATGCACAATAAAATTCATGTGTATTAGATTATATGGAATTCTTAAGTTCAATAATAGATTTCATTTCATTTACATTCAACTAGACACAAGTATAGCTCATCATCTAGTTTGAATTCTTTGCATGCACAATAAAATTCATGTGTATTAGATTATATGGAATTCTTAAGTTCAATAATAGATTTGATTTCATTTACATTCAACTAGACACAAGTATAGCTCATCATCTAGTTTAAATTCTTTGCATGCACAATCAAATTCATGCGTATTAGATTATATAGAATTCTTAAGTTCAAGAATAGATTTGATTTCATTTACATTCAACTGGACACAAGTATAGCTCATCATCTAGTTTGAATTCTTTGCATGCACAATCAAATTCATGTGTATTAGATTGTATGTTTCATTTACATTCAACTAGACACAAGTATAGCTCATCATCTAGTTTGAATTCTTTGCATGCACAATCAAATTCATGTGCAAATATTAGATTATATGGAATTCTTAAGTTCATATAGCATCATATATATGCACAATTTATAGAGTATTTAACTTTATTCACCACCACTTAATTTCAATTACATACTTTCAATATTACACTTTACCTATGATATAGTGATTTGAACCTATGAATCCTTCTATTGTCCTCTAGATAGGTGTTTATACATGTTATATAGACTTGAACAATCTTGTCAATGATATTAGAAGTCATTATAAACCAAAAAAAAAAAAAATTCAAAGTTTTCTTAAATTTTATTAGCCATATAAAAACATGTGACAAAACTATCAAATTCAATGTAGTGGACACATCCAATAAGAGACTAATTTTTGAAATATAAATATTGTAAAAAAACTATATTTTAATTCACAGGATTCAATAGATATAAATTAAATTAAATTATTCATCATTTTTAACAGTTATTACACAACAGAATTTATCTATTTTTCCATACATTCCCAAATATTTTATAAAAACTATTCCTATCAATGCCTAGGGTGTTGACACCATTTCTCAATCATTAATAACATCACATCTACAAGAAACATTTCAAAAACAAATTGATATTTATCCATAAAACGCAATTTAAATTTAACATATAATTTATACATACATAGCAAGTTTCAACTATATGTATATATGTGCAAGTGTTCATATATATACACAGGTATAAGTAAATTTATATGCATCTACAAGTAAACATATATACACATTTAAACTATAAGTTAAAACTTGATTTTATCCAAATTAAGACTCGTATATTCAAAGGAAAAACATCCATACAAATCTATATAACTAAACATCTAAATGTGCATATATATGTATATCATATATATAAAGAAATAACATAAAGTCTAATTGCAACATGTAAACTCAATAACATAATGTCTAACTGCAACATTTAAACTCAACAACACCTAAACTCAATATAGTTCATCAAGTCTAACTGCAACATCATGAGAGTTCGGGCAAACATAACAAAGAACATGAATACATCTAACTGTAACATCATCACCTGTGCCTCCCATGGGCGGAATGGACCTCACTCAACCTACGACTAGAATGATGAGCTGAGCCCTGTACTGATCCCCGTCCCGAGCCATGTCCTGAGCCCTATCCTGAACCCTGTGTATCTAATCCCATCCATCTATGAATATCTGAGTGATGTGTAGATCCCTGAACATAAAAATTATCTCTATTAAATTAAATTTATATATAAATTAAAAAATATGGAATCTCAAGTACATGTTCAAATTTTCTACAATTAAATACTAAATACCTCGCATCCAGCCTCAACCACATCTGTTGTTTGCTACATAGTGTCATGTCCTAGCACCTCTCTCGTCGGTCCCTAATGTAAGATTGATTAAATAAGAGTCAACACATGCATGATGCAAGAGATGAAATTCTATAATTTATATATATTATTTATTTAACAAATAAATTACAAGTTAGAGATTAAACAAAAAATTTAAAATGTATACCTCATCATTAGAAACCTGTGTAGCTCCATGGATGACCCTCCCAATCCCACTAAGGTCAGATGAATCGAGGGTCATCGCAATGTTATCCTCAAACAAAAGTCCATGGAATGATCCTGGTGTGTAAGGTGGCACAATACCAGGATCAGGTTGTGATGGAATCTACTGTGAAGGCACTGTGTCATTCATATGTGTAGCTCGGTGATCACTGCATTAACTAACAAATGTGGACACAGACTCGAGAGGGATCCCTTACTCTAAACTAATAAACTAATATACAGAAAGTAGATCATGTGCCTGACATGTACTCAATCTGTGTAAAGCACCCTCTCTGGAAGTCTGCACCACATCATGTGGTGAAACTTGTAAGGATCATAACTAGTGGGAGTCAAATTAACTGATCCTATGTTGGTGCATGGACACAACATATATCTACCAACGTGATCTGATGACAAGTGGTCAACATCACTGGTAATAGAACCTAAACTCTCAAAATTGCGTTGTCTCGATGATGCAACTGCCGCCTCAGCTGATCATCCTAGATTCAACCTTTTAGGAAGTACCAAAAGGTTGGGACCCACTAATTCCCTCTTATCAACAAGTGGATCCTGATTAGGATGTCAGAATTTCTCTGAAAACCTCCCAAAACCCTGTCCTGCATGTCGAGGGATAGATGTGAAATCAACATCAAGTCATAAATGAACTGCAACATATAATTGTTTGCAAAAATATAAGGGCAACTCATCATTGTGTGGCCATCTATGATGTGTTGCTAACCACTTAGGATATATAAGTGGTGCAACAACAACATCTGTACACCTGGTGACAAAATAGCCCCGAACTCTATCATGTCCCTAATAATGTGGAAACATAGTATGCACCATATCCAATGAAATGACCTTATTAACTACTAGTCATTTCACTATCCTAGTAACAGTACTAGCAAGTGACACATAAAAATCCTCAATACTCAAATCATCATAGGGATTATATGATTTGACTATGTCAATCATACAAGCAAACTCTACTCTAATCTGCACCAACCTGTCTCTATTAGATAGGTTTGGTGTAGTATGGATCGTCTGATCTAAATGTGTCAAAGCATTATTTAGTCTATCGAGAGCGGCAGCATATAAGTCATGCCTAACACTATGTGCATCAGCACTATTATGCTCACTATCATGTGTATGAGCATCACTATGATGAGACGCCATATCAGATGCCATGTATGCAAATTTCTACATTTTAAATACTAAATTAGTTATTGTGGGTCACATACACCAAGGCAAGCAGGTTTCAAGTATGTGCACATATTTCAAATACATAGCCAAGTTTAGATCCACATTTACATCAAGATTAGTTTTGTAAACACTAAAGTGAATCAAAGTGAAAGAAAAGAGTTTATTGATTCAAAGGTGTTAATCAAATTGGTAAATCAACTACCAACATTTGTCACAACATATCTTCATTAGATTTCTAGCTAAGTATCATTATTTATCCATTTAATTTTTTTAAGCATTTAATTTAATAATTTATCAGTCCCAACTCATTTATCTAGGTTAGATTCTAATGTGATCGAATTAATTATTTAAATTTACCTTAGATATATAAAAAATAGTGTAGAATGCAACAAGATGATCATTAAAGGGGGCCTATGGATTCTTAATGAATTTGTAATTTTCTTGTAGCATCAAGGCTTCTAAACTTTGATCCATTTATGGAAAACACAAGACTTACTCCTATGTGGCTAAGACTCCATAATCTATTGGCCAAATATTAGGACCATTCTATCCAATTGGTGGAAGGGAATTCTATATTAATGGTCCTTTTGGGATCTTTACTTTGATTTGTGTTGAGGTAGATGTCTCCCAACCCATTCCTATGTTTATATTGCTAAATTTGAAGCATGGTATTTGGAAACAAAACATTTAGTTGGAAGGTCCAAGCCCTACAATGTTATCTCTACCAAAAATTTGGACACACTAAGATATCTTTCCCAATGAAAGGAAAGATTGAATACAGTATGGAAGGAAAATATCTAGTGAAGTAACAATCTCAAAATACTTCAAGTATGAAATTATGGGATAGAGAAAGGATGTTCAATAGATGCCAACTATTTATTTTCAATCCTTGGAAAGGAATCCTACATAGAGGTGGCTATTAAGAACATCACCCCTAATAAAGTCCTTGGTGATGAAGGGGTGGTTGGTAGTCTTGATGTTGGTTTTCTAAACTCAATGGTTGAGGATATTCTTATATAGGTGGGGGAAGAGTTTATTTTTGAGGTAGAGGAGAAAATCATGAGGAAAGACAATAACTTGGAAAATATGGAGAATTTGAGAATATCCCAAATTGAATCCCTAATAAAAAAGAAAGCTATGGGTAGAAGAAAATAGGTGTAGGTGGAAAGGTTTGTTCACAGAATTAGTTTAGGCCTCATGTGGTCTTGGGATTCTTTGGTTCCCTTACTTTGTCAAAGTTGATTTTATTGCATCTAAAACAAATTGGTTGCTTTACAAGGTACAAAAGTATGCCTCTAATTTGGATTTTTGGTTGATCAATATATGGGCTAACTAGACATGTATATTCAAGAAATTCATCCTACTTCAAATATCTTAGTTCTTAGCCTTCTGCCCTTTCCTTACTTCAATGTTGATTTTGTAGAGTCCATACTTTAGTGCATAAAGGCTCCATCATCATAATTTATCTATAAATAGAGAACTACTGTGAAAATTTAGGTTATGTACAAGAGCTTTCAGGTTCACTTGTCTCTTCCAAAATATTGTTTGTGACTATGGATAAAATAGAACAAGGTGCATGGGCTTATAGTAAGCATTTAGAGACTCAAATTATAGATCAGAAATTGGGGAGCTTAAACAACAACATATCAAAGAGATGGACTATAACAAATGTTTCCATCTCAAAAAACTCGAAAGGCTCTAATGCAGGAGCATCTAGTGGTGTAAGGGCAATCTTGCCTCACCAAAAAAAAAGATGTGTTTCAAAATTGTTGATGTTCTTTCCATTTCTTTTCAAAATTTGTGGTTCCAGTTCCATAATCGCTTGAATAATGATGTAGAACTTTCAGTTTTTTCAAACTACTAAAAATAACAACCTGCTATTTTTAGAAAGTTTGCATTTGGGCACGGAATGAAGTGAAAATTTACAGGAAGCTTCATAATTGGAAAATAAGACATTTGGCAAAGGATTCACACAAAGATCATTTGCGAGTTGAAAGATATTAAATTTTATGTTTCACAAAAAATGCCTGAAAAATATTTAAACTCAGGTTTGAGGCACTAAATGGCCTCGTATGGGATCGAAAATGGCTAGAACTAGCAAAGTGAGTTCTTAGCACGTAGAGCACTCCGCGAGCTTTCCGACACATAAAACAGTTTGTCAATCGGACACCCGGATCAAAAGCTATGGCTCCCGGAAGTTGACCTATTTTTGGAGGGAGAAGCAAATTTTAAAATTAGGTTGTTGGCTGCCAAAAAGGCTATTAATAACCATTTTTGGGAACCCTGGGCAGTAGTAAAGTTAAGGGGGGAAGTGTAGAGTCAAGAATAGGTGGGAAAATAGAAACCCTAGCTGATTTGGGGTTACAAAAGGCAAATGATTCCAGAGTCTTGTGATAGGAAGTTGTAATGTGTTGCAGCCTGTGGAGGGTTGAATCCTCTTATTCTATTTGAGCTTCTGTAATGTAATAAGTTGTCCAAATCAATAAAGAAAGTTCTATTTTCTGTGTGCAATTTCTATTGTTGTGTGTTTTATGATTTACCCCTTTTCATCAGGCTCAATGGTCCATTATCCTATATGATTTTGATAGTTTGTCCAAAATCTCTCCTTTCATAATGATACAGTCTTTTAAAAAATTTAATCCTATATGAATTTTGACAGTTTGTTCAAAATCTCTCCTTTCATAATGATACCGTCTTTTAACAAATTTAATCCTATATGAATTTTGACAGTTTGTCCAAAATCTCTCCTTTCATATGATACAGTCTTTTTAAATTTTCAACTGTATTTTACAGTAAAAAATACCTAAATACAGCTATACAGTTTTATCATATTTAAGTGTTGACCTTGTATAGTTGTATGTATTTATTTTTAAAAAGACTGTATCATATGGAAGGAGAAAAGATTGTATCATATGAAAGGAGAGATTTTGAACAAACTGTAAAAATTCATATAGGATTATGATGATGTATAATTTTATACGATTTACTTATACATAGGCATGTCATAGTAGAATTAGGGTTTTATACTATGAGAAGAGTTTTTGCAGTTAGAAAATATCATTAACCAGGCCTCCACATTTATCAAAAGTAGAATTAGAATATGGAAGTTGCATCCTCGTACCTGGAGGTGGCGTAGTGCAGTCGACAGGCGTGTGGGCTCGCTGGCTGTTGTGGGCTCCGGGTGAAACAATTCAAAACTGTATCAATCTGGGTGAAAATGACATTTTCAACTTTTTTTATTTTTATTTTCTATGGTTATGCCCAAAACATAACCAAGTGTAAACTTACCGCCCAATAACGTTCCGCTCAGAAATGTACAACCACGTAGGTGCCACATAGGCGCAATGTGGTTTCAGGCGTAAACTTATCACCCGTAAAATATCCACTTGGAACTATTTATTTGACTAAAAGTGTGACACACTATTGTGCTTTTACCTAAGAGTTTTCCATGATTAGTGTTATCTCCGTGACCTTTTAATTCATGATGTATATTGGAAATAATCACGAATATGTTTCTATTTTCTAGATAGTATATTGTCTTTGATAATTTGCATGTGTTTCTTTGTTTGTGTCTTTGTTTTGAAGATAGTATATTGTCTTTGATAATTTGTTTCTCTCTTTGTAACTTGCCAGGTGTGTGTTGCTCGGTGTTGTTCCCTAGAAAGGCAATTGGTGCTACAAGTGAGTGAGTTTAAGGATTGTTGCATTTATATCTATCAATGTTTGTTGAAAAAATAAATTTTCAGCATGTAGGAGCATTGCATGTTGCATTTATAGTTTGTTCCAGCTGCTACAGTCATATTTTGTAACTGCAATACTCCTTTGTGGACATGGTATTCTGACCTGGAAGCTTTCTATTTTTCACAGCATATATATTTAAATTGTATGTATCAGTTTTAATAAATGATCAAAAATTGTTACTACAACAATTTCAATATTCAATTGTGATTTGTTTTTCAATTAATGTGGTCTTAAAATTTTAATTTTTTAATGCAATCATGAATCTCATATGACTTGTTTAGTCTTTTATTACTACAAGAAGAAGTGATGCAATTAGAATATGATTGATGAATTTTTGCCTTTGAATTGCATATAAACTTTATGTGTGCTGCCCCTGCATACTTTGATTATAGATAGCATTGTTCTGAACTTTTTAACATGAAAAGGTTTAGTTAAAAGCTAAAACAATATTGTAATCTAAATGTTATGACTTTGACAAATATCTGGTACTATTTTATGAATTGATAATTTATGAATTTTTTTTTGTTCATCTATATTCATCTTACAGCTTTTGCAATAATATGGAGTATTATTTGGAGACATTGAGAACTGTATGCTATTTTAACCAGGTTCTAGCATAGTGTAACTCGCACAATCAAATACTTCTACTTTAAAATATGCATACAAGTGATTCTATTCTATTGTTGTCCTTGTAGTCAAAAAGATATTGTTGACTCATAGATTTCTTGTTTACAAAAGTTTTAAATTGTAAAAACTAAATTGAATTTGATCTTGTCTTCATGAACCTAGCATTGTTTACACCATTTTCAGCAAAGCTCAAAATTGATTCTACTACATGCTCTCTTGTTAGGATTTGTGCAGTAGTGTTGCCTCCACCACACAGGTATTTAAGAACAATTGAAATGACAAGGTTAATCTTTATCTTTGTAACTTTAGAGTGCATGTCAAGAAGCAATTTAATTTACACTAGTTTGTTATCATATATTATTGTTAGCAATTAGGCATCGTCTTGAATACAATTGACAAAGTCTTGTATTTGAATTGGTTCTAAAACTTGCATAGGAATCACGTTAACTTGACTCTTGATTTTCCATTTTTATAGATAAGTTGCTACAGCAAATGTGATTCCTATCCAAACTGACCAGACAAAAAAACATCCTAACATGAATCCCATGGTTGGTTTTATTTTGTCGATCAAAAAACACTTTTGAAAAGACATTAAAATTTGTAGATAGAAAATGGCTTTTACACCTCTTTTATGCAATTGCTTTGCACCTGACATGCAATTTCTATGCCACTATGTTGTATATGTATGCTGCCCCTGCATACTTTGATTATGGATAGCATTGTTCTAAATTTCTTAACTTGAGAAGATTTAGTTAAAAGCTAAAACAATATTGTTGTTAGCAAGAGACACTACTAGGCATGTCAGGGGTTGTCATTGATGGCAACTAAATCTACCTTACACATCTGCATTACATCAATAGATCATACTGGAAGTCAGATTGCAGATTTGTCTAAGTTCGGATAGACAGAAACAGAGTATATGATAGGATTCAGCATCTTAGTTCGCAATCCTCCACAAGTAATCACATTGAGTTGCGGATATGAGGGAATGTTAAGGGATGTCAGGAATACCTAAATCCAAAATTTTAGCCTCCGGTGATGAAAGGATTGAAAGTTATGTGCATCTGAGTATCGGGTTCTGGTTAATCAGTTCAGTCCAGTGAAGAACAGGCCGACTTGGTGTTTGATCATTGTGCGGATTAGGAAAAGTTGTTGGTTAAGTAATTTGTGAGATCCAATGGTATTGGTTGACATGTGTGATGACTTGAATGTATAGGTTTTGGTCCACATTGGTATTTGGGCATGGATTCAACTGACAGAATAATGTTCTTAAAAGGACCTTAAGTTTTTCTCAAGGCTGACTATAGTTGATGTTATTTTATGTAGCGGATATATATGATCAATGGATTCGAGCATTTGAGAGAGTTGTGCGAATATGAGGGGATAACTGCAAAGTATAGCAGAATCAAGTGTGAAGGCAAGAGATCTAAGCTTCAGATCATGGAAGAGCAGTGAAGCAAAGCAGAAAGAGATGAAGTATGTAAAGTCAGTATATTATGCATAACCAAAATTGTAACTTTACATTGTTAGATGATATTTCTCAATTCAATCATTCCAGTGAACTCTTGTAATTGATTTTGTAGGTAGTGAGCCTCTTTGAGCAGTGAGCTCTGGGCAATGTGCCTGAAGGCATGTGCCCGAAGGCATGTGCCTTCCCATTTGTAATACTTTTAACAAAGTATAAATTCTTGTGGGTTAACCCCCACCATGGTTTTACCTTTAACCAGGTTTCCATGTAAAAATCCTAGTGTTGTGTGTGTTGATTTTGTTTCTGCTCATGTGTTGTTGATTCATGCTTTCATGGTTATATCATTCACTTGTTAATAAGTGATAAAGAAGTTTAATTGCAGCAACGGACAAAAGTTTTTGTGATAACTAATTAACCCCCCCTCTTAGTTGTCTGCCCTAATTTCAACAATTGGTATCAGAGCAAGGTTCCTTAGAAGAAGTTTAACAGCTTGAGGAAGATCTGGGAAGGTGTTTTCAATGGGTTCATTCAAGCATTCTGATGGTATCAATCAACAACTACAAGTAGCCTTAGATGATCTTGACCTGTCCAAAGCAGAAATCAGAGATCTACAAGAGAACCTTTAAGATATTGAAGATTTCATTGAGACCTTAAAAGAAAAATTGAGAAAATCTAATGAAAAGAGGAAGGAGCTACTTCTTCAACTAGCAAATCCAAATGAAGACAATGACATGGATGAGGCCCTGAAAGAAAAGACAAAGGAATGTGAGAAGCTAGCAAAAGAAGTTGTTGTCCTAAAATATGAGATGGAATCTGGGGTGATGAGATTAACCAAGGAAATTGAGGAAAGGAAGAAGACCAAAGAAAAATTGAATCAATCCCTGAAAGAAAGAACAAAAGAGTGTTGCAGATTGGACAGAATAATTGGCCATCTAGAGTCTAATCTACAATAAAGCAGGGACAATGAGGAAGAACTTGAAAGGCAAATTGTCATTCTCAAACATGACCTAGAAGTTGCAAATGAATATAATGAGAAATTCAAGATAAGCTCAGCTAAACTTGAGGTGTTGCTTGACAGTGAGAAGAAGGCAGATGACAAGCATGGTCTGGGGTTTGAGAAAGGTGAAAGCTCTGGATGTGGTCAAAGAAATCCTGATGCAAGAAATTAAAGAAGGAATCCTAGAAGACCTCTAGTAAGACAACCTAATGCTCAAAGGTATCCATCTTTTAATGGCAGTTGTTTCAAATGCAATAAGTATGGCCATAGATCTAATCAATGCAGAAGTCAAGTGAATCAAAATGCATCATCTTTCTCCGGTCAATGCTTTAATTGCAAAAAGATAGGTCATAAGGCTGAGGAATGTAGAAGTGGATCAAGGAATCCTCTTAAGAACAAACAAGTGTTCAATGAAAGATGTTTTACTTGCAATAATTTTGGGCATATTGCAATGCAATGTAGATCTAAACTTGCTCCAACATGTAATTGTCAGAAAAATAAGATTATGTGTTTCAACTACAACAAATCTAGACACATTGCTAAATTTTGCAAAAGCAAAAAGGAGAACTCATAGGATGGAAAAGGAAAAACAGAGCAGGAGTTGGACAAAGGCAAGGGCAAAGTTGATTTGAATGAGATTCAGAATGAAATGAACAAAACATGGGTGAAGAAAGGTGAAATGAAAGTTGACAATGGGTCCGCACCAGAATTCCTCCGGGAATTGAATCAAGAGCTCTGGCGTAGGAGGAGCTGCATTAAAAATCTAATTCCCCTAACCAATAAGTGGGTGCCTGAATCTGGCATGATGAATGAAGACAAAGAAGCCTATTGCACAAGCTAAGGCTAGAGAGGAAATTTTGAAGTCCCATTTAGAAGGTAGAGAGGTGCTTGGCCTTGCATATGGGATTTTGGAGAAAATCATGCCCACATTTCAGAAAGATTCTTCAGCATCTCCCTCCGGTCCATTGAAAAGCTTGATAAACTTTGTAAGTTCTCATTTTGAAACCTTAGAGAAGTCAACAGAAGTTAAAGTCAAAAATGAATTTAATGAGAAGAGGTTTGTTGAATTAACGAAAATAATTAGCTATGATAGATCTGGGCTTGATACTAGTGTAAAGAGAATTCAAAATGCCCTATCTAAAGGTGCAGAGATCTATAAGTTTTGTCTAAATAGATCTAAAGTTGTTGAAGATATTGAGAAAAAGATTAAAGACAAAGAGCTCAAACTGTCTATTATTACTGTCATATAGTCCTTTAACTGAGTCTATAATTACCAAAGAATGCCAAGTAGTGAGTCTACGGAATGAATTGAGTGATTTGGAGAAGGAAAAGGCCAAAATTCTGGGTAGATTGGATGAGCTCTGGGGACTGATCTCCCCTAGGTTAGAAACTATGTATGATATATTGGAAGAGTCTCAAGCAGTAGGTGCTACTAATGATCCTACTGACCTTCAAAAGGCAGAATCACTAGCATTTTTGTTCAGTGGGCACATATCTATCTTGGGCAGTATTAAAAAGAACTGGGACAATGAATTAACAAAGTTGAAAAACATTTTTGGTGATATCTTTTTGTTGATGAATAAAGCCTAAGAATTGTATGTTCATATGCGGAAGTATGTAAAGTTTTGACCCTTGTACATAAAAATTTTTGCATGAATTTTGGTATGCAAATCCTAGCCTTTGCCATTGATGTCAAAGGGGGAGAGGAAAAGCAGTGAAAAATGAAGAATTAATCTAAGGGGGAGCATTAGAAATCATAAGTGTATAAAGTAAGGGGGACTTGTTCTAACACTTAGTCATTTTTCACTAACTCTTGCCACAAATGCCAAAGGGGGAGATTGTTAGCAAGAGACACTGCTAGGCATGTCAAGTGTTGTCATTGATGGCAACTAAATCTACCTTACACATCCACATTACATCAATGGATCATACCAGAAGTTAGATTGCAGATTTGTCTAAGTCTGGATAGACAGAAATAGAGTATATGACAAGATTCAACATCTTGGTCCGCAATCCTCCACAAGTAATCACATTGAGCTGCAGATCCGAGGGAATTTTAAGGGATGTCAGGAATACCTAAATCCAAGATTTTAGCCTCCGGTGATGAAAGGATTAAAAGTTACATGCATCTGAGTATTGAGTTCTGGTTAATCAATTCAGTCTAGTGAAGAATAGGCCGACTTGGTGTTTAATCATTGTACGAATTAGGAAAAGTTGTTGGTTAAGTAATTTGTGAGATCTAATGGTATTGGCCAACATATGTGATGACTTGAATGTATAGGCTTTGGTTTGCATTGGTATTTGGGCATGGATTCAGTTGACAGAACAATGTTCTTAAAAGGACCTTAAGTTTTTGTCAAGGCTGACTGCAGTTGATGTTATTTCATGTAGTGGATATATATGATCAATGGATTCGAGCATTTAAGAGAGATGTTGTGCAAATATGAGGGGATAAGTATGAAGTATAGTAGAATCAAGTGCGAAGGCAAGAGATCTAAGCTCCAGATCATGGTAGAGTAGTGAACTAGAGTAGAAAGAGATGAAGTGTGTAAAGTCAGTATATTGTGCATAACTGAAACTGTAACTTTGCATTGTTAGATGCTATTTCTCAGTTCAATCATTCCAATGAACTCTTTTAATTGATTTTGTAGGTAGTAAGCCTCTTTGAGCAGTGAGCTCTGGGCAGTGTGCCCGAAGGCATGTGCCTTCCCATTTTTAATACTTTTAACAGAGTATAAATTCTTGTGGGTTAACCCCCACCGTGGTTTTTCTCTTAACTGGGTTTCCACATAAAAATCATGGTGTTGTGTGTGTTGATTTTGTTTCTTCTCATGTTGTTGATTCATGCTTTCATGGTTATATCATTCATTTGTTAATAAGTGATAAAGAAGTTTAATTGCAGCAAAGGATAAAAGTTTTTGTGACAACTGATTCACCCCCCCTTTCAGTTGTCTGCCCTAATTTCAACAATTGTGATATGTGTTGTTTTATATTTAAGAATATATTAAATAATTTTTTTGTTGATCTAGATTCATCTTACAGTTGTAGCAATGATATTTACTGGATTATCCAAGCTAGAGTGTGATTTTGAGACATTCAAAATTGTATGCTATTTTAACCAAGTTGCAACATAGTGTAACTCGCATAGTCAAACTAACACAATGATTATTCATAAATTTATTTTTTGTAAAAGTTTTCAACTACAAAAACTAAAATAAATAGTAAGTAACCAGGCACATATTACGTCTTCACAATGGGTGTTCTTGAACATAATACAGAGTTGATTCAACATAGGCACACTTTTTTTCAAACTCAAAATCTGATTTTATTTTCATGCTCTTGCCATGCTCTGTGCTGTCAGCATTTGACAGGGACTCCTTAATTGTTGTACATATTGTCATTGATGTCAAAGGAGTTGTAAAATAATTGTGGCAGCCTGAAGGTGATTGGCCAATAAGCACTTTGGTTTGTCTTTTGTGTGGTCTTATAGCTTGTGGTCTTAAAATGGACTAGGGACACTTTGGTTTGTCTTTTGTGTGGTCTTACAGGTTTTGGTCTTAAAATGGATAGGGGATGTATGCTTGCCAACATTTCTTTGGCTTAATCATCCATGTGCAATGCAGTCTGGTGATAGGATAGTGTGCAGATGTTCTCTTTGCAAATCTACTTTGCAATATAACTTTTCCAAGAACAGTAATGGAGAAAACATAGTTACTAATCATGAGGGTAATGGGAACCTATCAAGTGTTACAAGCCTAGAAGGTATTTCAAGAGAAACTTGTTAACAATTAAGCACTGTTAGTGGTATTGGTAGTGCTACTAATGAGGGGATCAAGCTAAAGGAATGTGAGATTGTTCCTGTAGAGGACAATGCAGATGGTTTTGTTTGAGTGGCAGTGTCATCAAAGCTCTAATGAATCTTGGCAATACATGCTCCTTCGATTCTGAATATGCTAGATTTGAATGCACTTCAAGATCAAAAATCACCGAGACATAGATATTGTATCTATCTCTCCACCAATCCTGGTGACAAGAACTGAGCAAGTTATGGCAATAGGAACATAAGTTGCAAATAGAGATTTTACTATAGCAGAGAAGAAATGCCTTCAATACTTGTTGATGAATCTTCAAAGCCAAGCTTCATGGCGACAAGAATAGAGCAAGTCACGGTGACAAGAACCAAAGCTATAAATCAAGATGTTATTGTAGTAGAGAAGAAATTGTCCTCTATACTTATTATTGAGTCCTCGATGCCAATCTCAATGACACAACTTGTGGTGGGAACAACAACTATAATTCAAGAGTTTACTTAGTCAAGTGGATTAATACTCTTTGGAATCTAAGGTAGATAAAATGGTGAATATAAATTAGTTCATTCTTTAAGCCGACTAAGATCATTCATGAAAATTAAGATTAAGCCGACTAGAAGATATAGGTTTGTTTAAATTAAAAGTTTGTAGGGTGACTATTGGTATGTGACAACTGATCATGCAAATATTGTACACTCGTAACATATCCTTCCTAGGGTTTAGGGTCAGTAGTTAATTTTTGTTAACCGATAAATGAAAAATGACTTTTTAAAACCCTAATTCTAGAAGCTTCCAAAAAGCTTGTTATAAGCAACTAGGATGTATGTTGCGGTGGGGAATTCATGAGATTGTAATCTATTTTGCACTAGATAATGAAATCATTGGATGGCTGAGTTTCTATGGATGTAGCCCAAGTTTGGGTGAACCACGTTAAAATTATCTCTCGTTGTTTTATTTCTATGTATTTTTCATTCCTCTGTTTAATCTTTATCTACATTTAATTGATATCTTTTGCATGCTATTCCTAACAAGTGGTATCAGAGTTAGGTTGTGTTCTATTATCATCTACAGGAAGGTCTCATGGTTGAGTGGGAGTCTCACACTTAAGTGGGAGTAATGGCGGACGAGGGTGAATTGAAGGTAGATAAATTCAATGGGTAGAACTATCAGTTATGGAAGATGCAAATGGAGGATTATCTTTATCAGAAGGATTTATGGAGGCCGTTGGAAGGAAAAGCCAAGAAACTGATAGCAATGACTAATGAGGATTGGGAACTTCTGGACAGAAAGGCACTGGGAAGCACTCATTTGTGATTGGCACCATCGATGGCATTCAATATCTCAAAAGTGAAGACAACAGCCGAATTGATGGATACATTAGAAAAATTATATGAAAATCCTTCCACTTCGAATAAGGTATTTCTTATGAAGCACTTATTTAATATGAAAATGGTAGAAGGTGGATCAGTTACTGATCATTTAAATGAGTTTAACATAGTTACCAGTCAATTGACTTCTGTAAATGTAAATTTTGATGAAGAAGTTAGAGCTCTCATGTTATTATGTTCTTTGCCTGAAAGATGGAATAGTTTGGTAATGGCGGTTAGTAACTTTGTTTCTATTTTGAATGCGCTGAAATTTGATGATGTTGTTGATGTTATTCTGAATGAGGAAATTCATAGGAAAACCTCGGGTGGATCCACATCAGGAAGTGTTTTGAATGCAAAAAGTAGGGGTAGATCAAAGGAGAGAGGAAAAGGTTCTGGAGGTCATGGGAAATCACAAGGAAAATCAAAAGACAAGAGGTCCCAATCTAGAGGAAACAAGGATTGTTGGTACTGTGGGAAATCAGGTCATCTAAAAAAGGATCGCTGGTCTTGGAAGAATAAAGGAAGAAAACAAGAAGGCAATAAGGAGGCAAATGTGGTAAGTAATAAATCCAAAGATGATGCTTTCCTTCTTTCCCTAGATAATGCTGATGATTCATGGGTTTTAGATTCAGGGGCCTCATTTCATGCTACGCCCCATAGAAGTTATTTTCTTGATTATGTCCGAGGGAATTTTGGGCTGGTTTATTTGGGAGATAACGAGCCTTGTTAGATTGTTGGAAAGAGAAGAATCAGGATTAAGTTGCAGAATGGGAATCATTGGCTACTACAAGAGGTAAGGCATGTTCCAAGGCTGAGTAGGAATTTAATTTTAGCAGGGCAGCTAGGTGATGAAGGTTGCAGAGTTACTTTCAATGATAAAAATTGGAAGGTTTCAAGAGGTACCTTAATAGTAGCAAAAGGTGTGAAAGTAGGCACCTTATATCTTTGTACAGGTCATACTGTTACTTCTACTTTAGTTGTTGCAAAGAAAAATCAAACAGGTTCAGGAACAGTTGTTGCGGGTTTGTAGGCAGAGATTGAAATAGTTGCTGCAAGTTCTGAGACAATACTGTGGCATAATAGACTTGGGCATATGGGTGAAAAAGGTATGAAGGTACTTCATTCTAAGAAAGTTTTACCAGGTCTAAAATGTATTAATATGGATTTCTGTGAAAGTTGTGTGTATGCTAAATAAAAGAGAGTTAGTTTTCACAAGGATGGGAAACAAAAGAAAGATGATTGGAGCTTGTCCATACAGATGTATGGAGACCAGTTCAGGTATCTTCTCTCGATGGCTCTTGGTATTATGTTACATTCATAGATGATGCAACTAGGAAGGTTTGGATTTATTTCCTTAGGCAAAAATCTAATGTATTTGAAACATTTAAGAAATGGAGAAGCTTAGTTGAAAATGAGACGGGTAAAAGATTAAAATGTCTCAGATCTAATAATGGTGGTGAGTATTGCTGCAAAGAATTTGAGGATTATTGTTCCTCTAATGGAATTCGTAGGCAGAAAATAGTTACAAGGACTCCACAGGGAAATGGAGTGGCTAAGTGCATGAATAGGACAATAATGGAGCGTACAAGGAGCATGAGATTGCATGTTGGGCTGCCTTTAAACATGTGGACAGAGGTTGTCAATACCACTATATATTTAATTAATAGAGGTCCTTCAGTTCCTTTAGGCTGTGGTATTCCAAAGAAAGCAAGGACAGGTAACAAGGTGAGTTATTCTTTTCTCAAAATCTTTAGATGTGAAGCATTTGCACATGTAGATTCTGAAAATAGAACCAAGCTGGATGCAAAATTAAAAAAGTGTATCTTCATTGGATATGGCATTGATGAATTTGGTTATAGGTTTTGGGATGTTGAAAATCTAAAATTTTTGAGAAGCAGGGATGTATTCAATGAGAAGGTGTTGTACAAAGATCAGTTGTAGTAGCATGAGAAGAAAGAAAAGGATTGTGCAGTGCTGGATGATACTTCAGATAGCGATGTTCCAATGGTTCCTCATGCTCCGCAATAGCAACAAGAAATACCACAAACTCCAGTGAATGTTAGACAGTCAACAAGGACAAGTAGACCTCCCAACAGGTTTTCTCCCCCTTTGTATTCTATTTTGTTAACAGATGCTAGTGAACTAGAAGGGTATGATGAAGCTATGTAGGTGGAAACAAAGGTTCAGTGGGAGCATGCAATGGAAAAAGAAATGGACTCCTTGCTGAAAAATCAGACTTGGGAATTATGCAAGTTGCCTATAGGTAAAAACACTTTACCAAACAAATTGGTTTATAGGCTAAAAGAGGAAGATGGATGTAAGAACAGATTTAAAGCCAAGTTAGTTGTAAAAGGATTTGCACAAAAAAGACATTCATTTTGCTGAGATTTTTTCTCCGGTTGTTAAGATGACTTCTATTCGTACTGTTTTAAGTATTGTGGTTGCTGAAGATTTGCATTTGGAACAACTAGATGTGAAAATCGCCTGTCTCCATGGTGATTTGGAGGAGGAGATATATATGGAACAACCACAAGGATTTGAGGTCAAAGGTAAGGAGAAATTGGTGTGCAGATTGAAGAAGAGTTTATATGGCTTGAAACAAGCACCTCGGCAATGGTACTTGAAATTTGATAGTTTTATGGTTGAGCAAGGCTACAGTCAGTGTAATTATGACCATTGTGTTTATTTTAAGAGATTGGATAATAACAACTACATTATTTTATGTTTATATGTTGATGACATGCTTGTAGCGGGGTCTAACATGGATCATATAAGTCAGTTAAAACAGCAGTTAGCAAAATCATTTGCTATGAAGGATTTGGGGGCAACAAAACAAATCCTTGGTATGAGAATTTGCAGAGATAGGAAGAACAAAAAATTGACTCTATCTAAGGCTAATTATGTTGAAAACATATTGCAGAGATTTTGTATGGAAAATGCAAAAGTTGTCAGCACACCTTTGCCCAGTCATTTGAAATTGACTAAGGAGATGTGTCCAAAAACACAAGAGGAGGAAGACAAAATGTCCAAGGTACCATATGCTTCAGTTGTAGGAAGTTTAATGTATGCCAAGGTATGCACGAGACCGGATATTGCACATATTGTAGGAGTTGTAAGCAGGTATATGAGTAATCCTGGATTGGAGCATTGGAATGCAATAAAATGGGTTCTCAGGTAATTGAGAGGTACATCCAATAAACATTTATGTTTTGGGGGCTCTAATACTGATTTAGTAGGATATGTAGACTCAGATTTGGCAAGGGATATTGATACCAGGTAGAGTACTATAGGTTATGTCTTTACTATAGGTGGGACAGCAGTGAGTTAGATCTCACGGTTGCAAAAGGTGGTTGCTTTATCCACCACAAAGGCAGAGTATGTAGTTGCAACAAAGGCAAGCAAGGAGATGATATGGATGCAATATTTCATGGAAGAATTGGGCAAACTACAGGCTAACAGTTATTTGTTTATGGACAGCCAAAGTGCCATACATCTTGCAAAGAATTTTACCTTGCATTCAAAGACCAAACACATACAACTGAGATATCACTTCATCTAGTCAATTTTGGAGGATGGATAGTTGAAGCTGGAGAAAATTCACACAAGTGAGAATACTGCAGATATGTTCATAAAGGCAGTTACATGGGAGAAACTCATTTCCTCATCAGTTTCCATTGGCCTTCATGATTGATAATGGTGGACATAAGAAACCATCTAGACCTGTAATCTAGTGGGAGCTGCAAGTGCAGCGGTGTCATGAAAGATTAGTCTCCAAGTGGGAGATTGTTTGGTGTGGAGCCTAATCAGTCTCCAAGTGGGAGATTGTTGGTATGTGGTGATTGATCATGCAAATACTATACACTCGTAACGTATCCTTGTCGGGGTTCGGGGTTGGTCGTTAATTTTTGTTAACTGACAAATGAAAAATGACTTTGTAAAACCCTAATTCTAGAAGCTTCCAAAAAGCTTGTTATAAGATGTTGGGATGTATGTTGCGGTGGGAAATTTCTGAGATTGTAATCTATTTTGCACTGGATAATAAAATCATTGGATGGCTGAGTTTCTATAGATATAGCCTGAGTTTGGATGAACCACGTTAAAATTGTCTCTCGTTGTTTTATTTCTGTGTATTTTTCGTTCCTCTATTTAATCTTTATCTGCATTTAATTGATATCTTCTGCATTCTAATCCTAACACTAACCTTGCTAAACAATATGGACAAGCCTTGTATATAAATATAATTCACAATATACATGAATAAATGATGTAAGTATGCGAGCAGGAAATGAAAAATAAAAAAGGAAGATAATGTTTGTAATCATTGTGATTTTTATACTACAAGGGTTAGGGTTTCTTTTGAGAGAAAAGAATAGAGGGATATTGTGGAGGATGATGTGCCACCTATAGAAGAGTTGGAGATCAACATGATACAATTAAAGTGATGACAACAACATAACAAACCTACCATCAAACTACAGAGTTAAAGTAAGAGTATGAGATTAATAAGAGCCATCAGAATCAATCTGAAATGTCCATCTACAGAAGACTGAGACTATAATTGTATAGTACAGAGGATGGTGCCTCATTTGATATAATTTGTATGTGTTGTAGCACATTAGGGGATTGGTGTCTCCATTGGGTGGGTGCCCTTAAAACAATGTAACAGGGGGTTGGTGCTTCCTTTGAGTTGGTGCTCATAAATCAGGGGATTGGTGTCTCCTTTGGGTAGGTGCCCATAAAGATTGTTGTAAACTTCATTTTATTTTGTGAGGCTGGATTTGGACAGTAGATCCAAGTAGCTGACTCACTGTGGTTTTCCCATATTGGGTTTCCACGTATATCCTATGTTGTGTATGTGTGTGCTCTCATGCTTTTCTTGGTTTAAATGTTTCATTTGTTTGAAAGCATCTAAAGTGCAAAAGGTTCAAACAATACTAATTCACCCCCCCTCTTAGTACTACATTATGTTAAACACTCATGTTGCTAAGAAACTCTTGTTTTGGTTTCACATCATACAATTTGTGGACCTTCAAATATTGAAATTTTTTATTGTTATCGATAAAATGTGAATTCTTTAGATGATGGATTATAAAGTTTGATCTGGAAGGTTAATATAAAAATTATTAAATAACTTTTATTTAGAAATGCTCTTTAACAATTTTATGGATTGTAGAAAGATTATACCTCTATATAAATATTTCATCGCACATATTAAAATTAAAACTAAAAGAAAGTGAAGGTGCTAAAAAAGTCTCAATTTGCCTAACCAATAAAAATTCAAATTTAAATTAAAAAACTATTGATTAAATTTTGGGATAAATAATTGAATATTGATCACAATAGTATCCTTATAAGGGGCAAGGACTAATAAAGAAAAAATTAGTTGAAAAAATTAGTTAAAAACATTAATAATTATATTAATATAAAATAATTAATGCTTTTGTTAATATATAAAATATTATAATTAATATGAATGATCTTTAAAAAGATATTTATGTTAATTTAAAATTAATATTAGCAAGGGTTGTGGTGTAGCTATAAGTCAGGTTGTTTGTTTGTTTTACCAAAGGGAATAATGGGAGATTGAACAACTTAGTTTTTTGTAACAAGAGGTTGGGCATTGGCATATAACCTAGACTCAAGCATCTTGATTTGCTTTTTAATGTCTTTATGTTGCCTAGTAAGTTCATTTTGTTTTTTGCATGGATGTTTGCAAGCTTTGAAATGGATTGGAGATCGAACATGACTACTAGAGAAAGAATAGGATGGATCAGTATAGTAGTTTGAGTAATATTCATTAGCATAATAAGTAGGGCTTGAATCATAGGGGAAAACATAAGAAGGAATAGCCCTACTAACATATTCAAACCCAAATGCCATGACTACAAATTTATGTCATGTTGAAACAAGACTACACCTCTTACAAGGAGATGTTTCTTATTTGGTAAAAGTAGAGTCTACCTAATTATACTACCGCACTGTGAGATATGACTTTACAACAGTGTCAATAGACTGGTATCAACTTAAAAAACACTTTAATTCACAACAACAAAGCCGCCACCTGACTAAATGAGGAAATCCTTGGAGTACGCAGAATCGCCAAGGATGAAATGTTTTTGGGTCTCTTCCACCAACAAAGTCTTCAATTAACTTCAACCCTTTCTTTTAATCCTTGACAACAACACAATTTGTTGGCTCTTAAACATGTATCTCCATAAATCCTAAATACCAACACCAAAACATCAAGTTAGGGAATGTTAATTGAGGTGATGGGGAGCGACTTATGCTCAGGGGGTGACATGAATGGACCAATTACTGTGAGTAGGTAGGCTCACCTTTGTCTTTGGCATCAACTAAACCTAGGAGGGTATTTCCTAGAGGTATCCTTAATAAGACATCTATCAAAATATGACGAACAAGAGTAAACCAACTATAGCTATACCCAATGTATTGTTGCCCTAAAAAATTGTCACTAGGCTGAAGACTAACTAGATACATGTAAAACCTCTTATTAAGTTGATAACTACATCCTTGCATATGCACCTTAAGATAGTAGCATTACAATATCCTTACAAATGAAGCCACTTAACCTTTCATACACAAGTGCAAGGTGTAGGCATGCATCACATGATTCTCTAACGATCTTAGATGCTTGAGGTCACTTAGAATAATCCATGAGTTATATCATTGAATTGTGAAAGCATTAAGAACCCTAATCTACTCCTACACTACTAAGGATAGAGATATGATTAAATAAAATATGTTTAGCCTATCGCCAACTAGACTGATGCCTACTCCATTGGTTCATAGAGTCACAATTTGCAAGAAGAGGATGCACTTGTAGAGCATAAATGGAACCAAATGTGTACATGCATACAAATCATAAATAACATCTCATATAACTAGGCATGCTTAATAATCCACCTCAATGTTGCAATAACCCACATGAAACAAAAGAAAGGCCATTACAAAATATATCCAATACATTAGAAGTTGTCACATGTTCATCTAACACCTGCTATATTCATACCAACAAATGTCCCAAGTGATGATCCACAACTAGGTTCGAGCACCCCCCTGAATAATTACAAACCACTATGGAGGCATACATTTACATGCATTGTGTTTATTGAATACCTTACCTATGATTTACAATGTATATCTCATCCCCATACAAACTAGACTTGCATTACTTGATGCCCTAGAACATGCTTGAGACACTTATAGTAAGGAAAATGGCTCAATGATTAACTTTTATTACATATTTCATCTTTGTATTTATAACATTCAATTACAACGTATTATGTGTGTCTTAACAAGTTTTTAGAGGTTGCAAGTTTTCTTTGCTACTCAAAGTATAACATATGCTAGCTAGCACAACAATCTACATGAAAATATTCCTTGAATATGGTGTTGGACAACTTGGAGCAGCAAAATGTTCTTCCCACACTTAGAGAAGTAGCTCAGTATAGTTAGGGTTTGTATTTCTAGCATTCAAAATGCCCAATACCCATTTTAATCATCATCACATGGCTTCACAATTAGATACATGCATTTAAGTGAGTCAAATGGTGTTTTGGAAATATTTAAGTGATTGTACAACTTCATTGAAGCCAATTTTGTGAATTAATGGCATCTTGGGAAGTGAAGGGGAGTAGGTGAGACTTTATGTTTGAATGGAGGGGTTTTAATAAATTACATGTCAAAGGCACAGGGAATTAGAGGTTCAAGGATTTGCATGCCAAAGGGTACACAAGATGAAGAGGGAACCAAGGAATCAGACTTTGGAATGCAAGGACGTGAGGGATATGCTAGTATTAAGATCACTTAAGGTCTAAGAGAGGAATGCATGAAGAGGGCAGGAGTCAGGAAAATGGGATATTGAGTACCATAAGAGGAAGTGCAAGCAAGGAACGGAAATCCTAGAAACCCATGAGGAACGAGGAGCGAGAAAGTGGGGAAGTGGAGATTGGAATGCCATGATGTAGGGATGTGAGGTAGAGTAAATTCCAAAATCCCACTTAAGAGTTTATGCTAAGTGGGGTCAAGGTTTTAAGACAATCACTACCAGCCTTCCTTTGAAGCAAAGACACTTGAAAAGCCCACCACGTTGGTGAGGTTTAAGGATTTGGGATACTTTGTGCAAGTTGCAAATGGGGATGAAGAAGTCCAAATGTCTATGAGTGACTATGAAGAAGCAAGGATTAATGTTTTGACATACTTGATAACATGGTGTAGAGGGAAAGAGAAACTTAGAATCCCAATGGGGTGGTGAGGGTCAAGATACCAAGATACCCAATGCTATCTAGGAGGGGAATGAAAAGGTTTGAGTGTTAGCAAATAATCTTTCAAAGGTGAGTAGGGATCAGGACTTTGGAATACCCGATACCATCTTTTATAGGAAGAAAAAGACTTGAAATTTTGTTGGGGTCTGGGGTTTGGGGATCTGCAATATGACATTGTTCAAGTATGTCAGTAGGGAAAATTTTTGGAGCTCATTATATAGTGGAGATTATGATTCATGAATACCCAGTACTGAGGGGATTGGGGATCGAGGTGACCAATTCCTTTAGAACTGAAATGCAAGGGGGAAAGTGAAACTTTGAAAGCTCACAGGAAAGAAGATATTGGGAAATCAAGACTATAGGGAATTGGGGGACTAAAGGAATGGCATCCTAGGAAGGGAAAGTCTAAAACTTTGGCAAATGATATGAGGTAGGGGTTCAAGGAATGGGGGATGAAGAGAAATGGTACCAATGGTAGAAGAGAATGAGAAAGCCTAGGAGTTTGAAGCATAGGGAATGGGGGAATCGAGGAAATGAAGGAAATGGTACTAAAATAAGGGAAATCTCAAAAATCTACCCAATGCTAGAAATTAACCCAAACACTCTCGTACTTAGAATTTTTTTAAAAAAAATTCACTTTAGACACATGATAGACATGGGAGAAGGCAAAGCACAACACTTAAGCACAAAATTACAAGGGGGGCCATTAAAAGAATTCCCTGATTGAATATCAATGATGGGCAAAGCAAGGCCAAGGCAACAAAGTGGGCACCATACTTGAAAAAAATTAATTTTTTGGGCAAGCACCAACAATGTTCATGTAGCTAAAATGTTGGAAAGCTTTGTCACTTGATGCTTTGTTTATTTAGCATTTTTCTTGCTATCTGTGAATAGCTAGATCTTGCAACCTATAGTCTAATTCCCAAAATATTTCAAAGAATGTTTGAGCATGCTAAAAAAGACTACTTAAATAGTAAGACTAGGTTCCACAATATGAGGTAACAAATACATTGAACCATATGAGAGGAGAGGGGCCCCAAGTAGAAAAGGTACCTAAAAAGGAAGGCTTTGTATTAAGGGAATGAAAGAAAATGTTGAAAAGGATTTAGAATAATTTCTCAAATACCCTAACATAAAGAAGCAAAGTGTTTTAGAGAGAAACATGTGAGAGGGGATTGCAAATCTATAAGTACAAAAAGAATTCATTAAAATGAATTGTAGTGGAGTGCAGAGCATAGGGAAAGTAGAAATGTTAATGTGAATGAGCTAGTGTGGTGGAGGAAGAAAGTTTTGAAAGCACTATAGATGCACTTGACAAGCATTTTGAAATGCATAAGCAATATGGATTACTATGTTCTAAAGAGGGAAGTCAATAGAAATCAAAAAGTGATATGTCCAATAAGAACCCATAATAGTGAAGCTAACAAGCTCAATATTAATGTTTCTCCAAAAGGGGTCTATTAGAGTGCCCTCGTGGGTTTTTAGCATGTTCGCTACCAAGGAAAGCTTTTGTTTTTGCATAAATGCAAACAATTTTGCCTTTGCTTTATTTTTTAAGAATGTTAATGTTAAAGTCTCCAACAAGGATGAGTGGCATTGGGCAGTAATGTAGTGGAACTATTGTCTATGAAATCTAGTATTTCACTAATTAGGATCACTAGTGTCAAATACAAATTTTTTATTCAAAGTGAGCTATGAAAGCTATGATTGAAGAACTTGGGATTGAAAATTGGCAAGCATAACAACACTAAATGAATCTTTTTAAAAATCTTGGGCAATACAACTAAAAACGAAAGGCACCTACATCCTACAAAGAGAATAAGAATACTAAGTGGAGAGCAAAAACAAAGCTAATGAATGGTGCCACTAATGAATTTGTCTCCTACGGAAATATTTGAAGCTTTTCACAAACTAAGAAAGAAATGAAGAGGCTCAAAGACCTGCGAAGAAGCTTGAAAAAGTTTGTGAAGATGAGAAGAGCATTATCCAACTTAAGAAATAATGAAGAGGGGAGGGTATTTATAGCTTGGAAGGGAACACAAGAGAGGGAAATTGATTGAATATTTAACTCCCTTGATTGGAGAGTTAACAAGATTGATTGAGGAGTGAACTAGGTTTGATTGGGAGTGAACATGCTTTGATAGCCTTTCATAAAAGAAGAAATGGAGTTAGCATGAAATTTATTGAGAGAAGAGTAGAATTGATTTGTGATTTAGAAAGGAGAGATTGGGAGTCTTGAATTAGTTATGAAAAGTTGATGATCAATTAGGGAAGTTGACTCATGCAATCATGGCTCAATTTTGAGAAAATTTGCGTCAAAATGGAGCTAATTTTGGGCCCAAAGTAAAGAGGAACTCGCACATGAAAACATGACAGGATCCCCTAATTCATGAGTAGGGTCACCTAGGGGTGACCTATTGAAAACACACCCCATCTTGCCCTAGCAAAACAGGGACCCAACTTTTTCTTTCTTTTGCTTGGCTTGTTTTGCTTCCCTTTGCTTTGGGTTGTATGGTAAAAAAAGTATCAGATGTATGTCTAAGTCCTGTCTTAGGCATATCCAGGTCTTAAAAAATAGATCAAATTTTTAGAGTATGAATTTCCCCTCATGAAGCCTACCAAATGAAAGAGAATGAAATTCTAACTAGGTTTTCATTTTACATCATGTGGAAATTCCCTAAAACTAGGAAGTTATGCCCGGTCAAAGTTTGTTCAACTAGTCATAGGGATGTTCACGTTGTCTCAATATCTGAACATTCACTAATGTCCCAACTCAAGAAATTGTTAAGTAAAAGGTTAATATCCTGACATTTGCAAATGTGCACACATCAAATTTAACTCACTATGCAATCAAACCGTCATGTGCATGATCCCATAGTATGGATATTCGTGGGTATAGATACTTGATCTTAAATTTCCAGATATTTTCTAATGTCCAGACAATTTTTAATATCCATATTTGTTTGAATATCCCAACCTTCTTTAATGCCTGGACATTTGTTAATGTCCAAACTTTTCCAAATACCCTGGTGACATGTCTGATTTGACTTTTCAAATGGACATTAGACTGGACATTTCGCTCAGACACTCAATATCAGGACCTTCCTCAACATCCGATTGACGTCATATGATTTCATCTTAAAAGGGAATATTATAAAATGATGACATCATCTAGACATTGAAGGCATAGGACATGTCATAAATCTTAATAACTGGACATTCCCTAATGTCCAGACCTTCCCAAACATCCCAATGACATCACTTATCGTCATACTTAAAGAGTCACTTTAAAAGGCTGACATCATCAGCACATTTAGACTTAGGGATATTTCGTGAACTCTACTATCTGGATATTTCTTAATATCCATATCCCTCTCCTACAAACAAAATTTACAGCTTCTCATAGACCAATTAGATGGTGCCACATGGCACAAGTTTGACTTTTCATACTAGAGATTTGTAATGTCCTGACATCCGAAGATCAAAGGCAAATGCCTTTGGATCTTAATATCTCAATATCCACCATTGGTCAATATTGACCAATATGATGACGTCACATGGATATGCATATGCACATTTTGAAAAGTAAGCACATTGCTTAAATATCCAGACATATGTTTATATCCAAATCTCGTAATAAATGTCGTTGGGCTTTCAAAATTCAAATTAGAAGCCGCCACTTGTAGCAATCTCCCAAATGATAGGTGGGCATCCAAGAACAAAAGCAATTTAGCATTAATCAATACCCTATATCATGATTTAACACATAAAAGCTAGATTTTTTTATCATTTTAACCTCACAAAGCATTCAAAGATTAAGAATTTTGAAACTCAGGCGATTTTACAGCGACTGTTATGGCGTCCATAACCCTAAATGGAACGGTGTAGATGGCCAACAACAAATAGTAAAAGGTGATTGCATAGTGAAAGAACACATCCATATGTCTTTTAATCAGGTTTTGAGTGCGAAAAATAGGTATGTAACAGTAAAACCCCATTTTTGTTGTTAGTGCATCGCAGTAAAAGGTAAATATCACACTTAGGATAAAATCTTGTTTGCACATGCACATGTTATGCTACGTAAACTATAAAATGTTAGGATATTGAGAAAATTAATTATTAAACCTGATATGTAGAATGCATTTTGAGAAATGCATGTCCTTTAACTGCAAGATAGAAAGAACCGAAGTGAGGCAGAGTTCAGGAACCCCATGTTCCCAAATCCTGGAGCCTTAGGTTTTATTTTTGGAAAAATTGGAGACACCCACTCAGGCAATACAAACATAGATGAATGTGTTGGAATAAAGTGCCATTAACCTTGTAAATCCTAATATTGTATTTATTCCATTATTATATGTACTTTGTAATTATCCATGAGGAGATGTACTAGTTTCACTGACAAGGGTAATTTCAGAGTAACCGGAGGTAATTACAGAGTGACTTTTACTGTTGGCAAATGTAAAAACTCAAATTAAATTAGGGTATGTGTGCTCCCTTGAGGAATCTACTATTTTTGGCATGTATGACAATTGTCATAATGTTTGGTAAGTGAATCTATGACAGCTGCAAGTTGTCATAAGATTATGAGATTCTGACGCATATGACAGATATGTTAGTTGTATATTTGCTATATTTATACCAAGGTCTCTATCTTGGAAAGATACTCTTTTATGGAATCTATGACAATTGTGACGCATCATAAGATGCTATAAGAGGCCATATTTAGTCTTGGGCATCCAACCTTTGCATGGTTGTTTTTTGGACAAGTGTAAGATGCTTGTAAGATGGTAATTAATGTTTACAGGTTGGAGAATCTTAGGAGAGAGAAAGTGAATGCCTAGGAAGAGTTGGAAAACATTTCTATAAGTATTTTCCATGTATTTGTTGCTGCAATACAGATTTTAGGTACTCAGGTGCTGTCAGAATGTTGTCGGATTGAAGACTTGTGGAGAGAGTTGCGTAGTTGATGTATTGTACAATCTTGTTGAGATTAATACAAACTTGTGCATCTTTCCTGGTGGAGCTTTTTACCCACAAGGATTTTCTCCACATAAACACTATGTCATTGTGTTGAGTTCTTCATGTTTGACATCTTTTCTGTAGTGGGTTTTATGTTTTGTTACAATCTCCATTGTTAATGCACACTTAAGATTGCTAAAATTTATCTTGAATCAGATTTCCATTGAAGTAGTGTTGCTTTCATTTCTAACAGAATGGACTGCTAAATCAGTTGGAGCGGATGGGCATCTTATGCTACAGAAGATATACAACTGTGGGATGTGGAACGTTGTCAGCTTTCCTTATGCAATAGAGGCCATGGAGTTGATTATTGCATGTGCATAGAACTATAACAAAGAGAATAGAAAGGTGGAGAAAGATGGCAGAGTATATGCAGATTTTTCCATCCAGGGTATTATGGATGCATTCCAATTGCCTACAGGTCCTAATCTATTCAAGATAGATCTTGAGGCCTTTGAAAATCAATACAAAAATAAGACCACAGATTGTCGAAAGATAATGTTTACATGTTGGAGGGCAGCAGATAGTAAGGTCAAGGTAATGGCTAAGATGCCTCAGAATCTATACAAGTTTGATTTCACCCCAGAAATACAATATATGATGGTTATGCTTAGCCGAACGATAGGAAAACCTTATGCTGGTAATTTTGAGCCATGGATGTATGGGCTAATCAGGTTGGTAGAGACCTCAAACACAAAGATACAATGGGCATCACTCGTCGGTGATAGCCTTAATTGGGATATGAAACAATTTGGAAGCAAGGCATGCCTTTTCTATATGTCATCATATGTTGTCTATGCATGTGCTGCTCAATCTACGTTTTTTGGCTTACAAATAGTGGGCAGAGTGGGAAAGAATCTAGGAGATGTGACCATATGGGATCATTATCCTCAGCTAGAAAGAAAGTCTTTCATTCATAATTACAGGAGGGTAAATGATTGTTTTATTATGTATCTGGTCAGATTGATGGATAATGATAGAGCAAAGAGATTGAGCACTGAGGCTTAAGAAGCAATTGCTAGAAATTGAACTTGGTTTATCCAGTTCCCAACCTTCACCTACATCAGGATGGAGGGATTCAGTGGGAAACCTCTCATGTTGCTAAGATATCCCACAGATAAAATAATTCTGCTAGAGTTAACAAACAAATAATACCTTCATATGAAGCATTTGTGAAGAGAAATAAGAAAGCTAATGTTAGGTTTCCCTTGGTCATCAGATGGTATGTATGTCCATCTATTGATGCAGCCAAAAGTTCAGAGGAAGAATTGTACATGCTTCATTTACAACCATTTTCCTTAACAAGGCAATATGACCCTTAGCATAGAATGGAAAGATTTGTGAGCAAGAAGTTAGTGCATCAAGTGCACTTAGAAGACTATTGGGCATATTATCTAGATGATGTGGAGGTTAGGAGGAGTTACCAAAGATTAACTTTGAATCAAATCCAGACATTGGACTACTTTGATTTTCCCCCTCAATTACATTATGATGATGGTATGTTAATTACCAAAGAATATGAGGAGAAGCAGATTTATAAGGAAACCATCTCCCCTCTTGATTGGAGCTAGCCTAAGGTCACATCCATCGACCTCATTATAGCCAGAGTCATGGAATTGACAAGGAAGTGGGTGATCAGAAGTTGGCTGCCCTGAAAGCCAAAGGAGTGGCTCTGACTATGGACAAGAAGAGAAAAAGACAACTGCTAGATGCAGAGTTTGATGACTTCTTAAGTCATAAAAGGAAGATCATGGAGGCCAAGCAAGCCAAACCATATTCCTCAAAGGGAACTAGAGAATTCACTGATAGTGGCATGACAATAGCCACAAGACTCTCACCTCATAAAGAAAATCTTGTCCCTACTATCACAATAGCTAAAAGGTAGGTGGAAGAGCCTAAGGACACTTATGAGGATATGGAGGAGGATAAAGGTGAGCCTTTGATAAGGAAAGGTCAAGATATATTGAAAGGAACAAATATCCCCAAACAAAAGAGAGGACAAGTACCTATTATGAGAGGGTCTACTAGTAGACAACCTGATGTCCTACTCAAGGAAGGTGAAGAGCTCACCAAAATAGAGAAGATTTTGCTACTCAACAACCTATAGCAGATAGAGTTGCAGCAACCATGGTGCTAAAGAATAAGGATGCAGAGATGGTACAAATAGGGTTTCACATGAAGTCCCCATCCCTATGATAGTTAAGTTTAAATTAGAGTTAGCTTGAGAAGCAAGGGAAGAAGAAAAGAAGAAGATGGTTGGTCAACCTCTGTCATTGGATAAAACCATTGACTTGACAGATGATGAGGTGACAAAGGATTTGACAGCCAATCCACCTGAAGACTTGCTGAGGCACACAACCTTAACACCTCAAGGCACGCCCCAAGCACCTAAGAGTACAAGAGATGAAGATGAATATGAAGATCCTGAGACAGTGGTGCAAAATATTGGCCTGGATGTGTTAGTGGGTACTATCACTAGCCCAGTAGTTATTGATTTATCATATGATGGGGGTGAAGATGAAGATAGGGATAAGGCCATAGATGATGTGCAAACTAGAAATGATACAATTACAAACATGGATATCCATACAGAGATGCTTGAACAAAATGTCTAGGAAATTGGAGGACATACCGAGGAAGATGATAAAGAACAACCAATGTTGACATCAGGACAAGTAGGTCTAATGGTCACATTTGGTTATGAAGGTCCAAAAGATAAAGAAGTGCCAGCACCTAGACATGAAGGTATAAAAGATAGAGGTGATGAGGAGAAAATGGAAAGAAAAGATATTGGTGGTGATCAAAGTACAGAACATCAGTATATTCAAGATCCTAGCCACCAAGGGCTTAATACAGGTGATCCTCAGATCCAAGATTCTCAACATGTGTAGGAACAGAATATAGAAACACATCAGGATGTCCATATTGATACAAATAAACAAGATGAGGATGTCTAGAACACTGTGCCTGATAATCAAGAGCCAACCAAGGAGACATTACAAGATCAGGATATGACATCTAAGGATGCTGCACAAGATCAAAATTAGCAACAAGTACATGAGGAGGTTCCCACTAATGGGGAACAACAATAGAATGTGAACCAAGAGGTTCCAAAAGAGAGAAATGTAGAAGTACAAGATGCTCACATTGAGTAGATAGGCTAGCAAAGGCCAATATCCAGTGCACTGCATTGGCTTGCACATGAGGTTAGTCAGCCTCCAGCTCCTGATACTTCAAATTTTGATATTTCATCATTATTTTTGCTTGATATTGAAAAACCCAAGCGCGGAACTAGAGCCACCTCTGCAATAAAGAGAGATCCTATCACAGGAAAGAGGACAGCTCAAGTAGCTATGCCTATTGTTAACAAGGCAAAAGGAGAAATAAGTGCCAATGAGTTTCAAATAACCATAGTAGAGCTAGGGCACACTACTTTAGAGAAAGAAAGTCAAGAGATAAAAGAAAATATAGATGCATTAGTTGCAAGAATAACAATAGCCAAAGCAAAGAATAAAGAGTATAAAGAGAAAATTGCCCAACTTCAAACCTTCATAAAAGGGTTAGTTGCACCTACTAACGTTCTTATCACAACCACCACACCTCTGGCATTGGTATCTCAGTAGGAGATAACAGGATTGGATGCTTTGAAGCATCAAGCATGTATGATGAACAATTGGTTCACCAAGTTCCTAAAGGAGGGAGAAGAAGTAATAAAGACCTCATTATCCAACTGGGACATGTTGAGCAATAGGAAGAGCAAAGCGGATAAATTAAAGGAGGTCGGCCAAAAGATGGATTAAGAGTAGTCACAATTTGACTACATTAAAGGACATGAGGAAAGTAGATACTAACACCCTCATGACAAAGAGGATTTTGATGCCTCAAACACTACCACAGATGGATATTTGGTTTGAAGACCTAAAATTTGAGGTCAACATTTTGAAAAGATGCAACTCAAAAGCCATTGACATAAGCATAAGGCACATGAGCTTTTAGCAGAGGAACTAGCTATTTTGGAGGTTTTGGAAGGAGAAGTTGAAGGTAATATTGAAAATTAGGATGATTAATTTGCAATCAAGGCATTTAGAGATAGCTTCTGGTGGCCCCTGCCTAGGTCTAGGGTTTTGGGTCGAGTTTGAAAGTATTTATCTTTGTTCCTCTTAAACCCTAAGTCCCATGGTCATTTTAATTTATGTTATAATCTGTCTTTGACCACCTAGCGTAGGTCACCGGTTGCTTAAGTCATAACCTTGAGTCACATAAGTCATCGAGTAATCAGCCCCTTCTACCTAGCATTACCATTCTATCCCATCGAGTCAAAAAGTCTAAGTCTTAAGTCCTGTAGGGCCAGAAATGCCACATGGCCAAATATCACAAGCTTGCACAGCATCAAAGGTGATGTCATACTTCTTTTGCGGGGTTGTGAAATGGAGACACTTGTTGAATATGATGGGCTTACAGCCATCTTATTGAGGATTTAGAATCGACAAAGGCGGCACTGCTAGGTGTCAGGTTGAAAGGTGAGCTGCAGATAGCGAAAGATCTAATGGTAGCGCATGGTCGTACAAGAATCTTACCAGGCAAGAAGATTCACTATGAAGCCACAAGATTGTGACAGATGGCTTTCTCCCGAAGGAAAAGGTAAAGGCATATGTAAGAAATTCTACATGGGAGCTTTATCGCACTTGTGCAGACCAAAAAGGTGACGGCCCATTTCTCACCGTGCTACTGTGAAATGGTGTCATGTGTCCACATCAGACAAAAAGTGAAGAATTCAACAGGGAAAGCATGTCCTACTTAGAGTAAATTCATTGGCTGTTGGTTTTTCAACAAAAGGGCCTAGATTTTCAAATCAGGCGGGGTATCTGTGACTATCGATCTCACAAAAGGAGGCATAAATCAATGGTTGACATTCAAAATTCCTATAGGGAACATTGGGAGGCACCCTACAACATGAATTGCAGTAAAAGTCGAGGTGATGCACATTAATGTTGCAAGCCCTAAATTGCAAGCTTCTTAACAAAGAAAAGAAAGGGTTTTCTTACCATTTTCAAAAATACGAAAAGAGCTCCTATGCGCAGCAAGCATCTAGGTGAGAAAATTGAAGGATTTTAAGTCTCTGCATATAAACTAGTAAGTTAATTCTTTGCCAGATGTGTTCATTTGAATTCAAAATTGTTGTTGGTTGAGGTAGAATATTATTGAATGGAAAAACCCTAGTCCAATGAAAAATCATTTAAAACAATAAGTCAAGCAATCAACCTTCCACATCAAAACGAAGATTGGATGAGGATCTTATGGTCCAAATCCTTGGGTCATCAAGGCAACCTGCAAATGTACATGGTCCCGATGGGCTGAATGACAAATGTTGAACCTCTGTGATGATTGTTGGAATGCTCAGTTGCCAGTACTCACATGGATTCTATTCAGACACTGGTACGATAGAAGAGAATATAAGGTCCCAGTCTACAGTGCATGGAATTTGGACCTTGCTAAGTTGATATTCCCGAATGTGTTTCCAAATCTAGACTTTGTAAGAGTGGTTACATAGAGATATGACCCTATTGCCAAAGTTGTATTGGCTAGAAATAAAGTTGTCATGATCAAAACCACAAAGGCCTATATCTCGAGTGTATTTGGTTTAAACCTTGCAGCTAGCAAATAGATTGATCTTGCTACTCTGAAGGAAGGGTATAAGAAAGTAAAGTGAGGATACAGAGCCTTCAACTTGCCCAAGCACAGACCAAAGGGCGTGGATGGAAAATTAGTGAAAATTTCAAACATGGAGGAGGAACCATTTGACTACTCACAATTCATGCATTATTTTGTGAAGGCTTATCATTCTCTTTGTCATGTGTTGGGGAAAGATGCAATGGACAAAATGCCTATCTCTTTGATGATGTTGGTTGTAAATATTCAAGATATTTAAACAAAGGAGCCATATGATTGCGTTGCATACATTGCAAAGAAAATGCATAAGCAGCTAACTGATATCAAGAACAAGTTGTATATTGCTGATGCAAAAGTGGAGTTCACCTAGTACTCAATGATGTGCCATATGTTTCTGTATGCTAGAGTGGGATTGTGGCACAAGGAATTGCATGTTAGGCAAGTTGATAAACATGGTAATTTGCTTCCTGTGCAAATGTGGACTTGCATGTTGGATATGCATTGCACAGATGTAGACTATGTCATGTTTGAAGAGCATTTTGTCAGAAGGTTGTTTGGTTTCATAGAGCCAGAAGGAGAAAGGATGCATGCAGATGTGCTTGATTTTTTTAGGCCACTGGATAGAACCCCTGAATTAGGGATAGATCATAATTGGGGTGATTGGTTCTTGCACACTGACACCACTTGTAGCAGGGTCTATGGGAGCAGGGTTGCCCCATATATTTTACCAAAATATGTGCCCAAAACAATAGCCTTTTTAGAAATAATCAAATAGCTAAATGAGTCTGACAAAGAACACCTCGGATTACATAAGAAAGGCTCATTCTTTCCCACTTCAATCAGATTTTCTAATTTTTTGATTGCTAATAAGGAAGGACTGGATCAAATTGATTTAATATTGAAGTTTTATAGGATGGGTGTAGAGAATTCTAGGGTATTTAACCCTGAGGGCTTTATAGATAGGGTTAGAATAAGTGTGAGAATACCACATTACATTCACCAGGTCTTGTATGATGAAGATTCGGTGAGGAATTGTGCCACCATGCAAGAAGTCCAGTTTCTCAGGAAAAAAATGGGACACAATAATGGAAGGGGAAAGGATGAGGAAGAATTTAAATTCCACATATCTAGGAGCATTTACAGAGGAAGTTGATCTAATAGAAAGAATACAAAAGATTTTTGATAATGCAAATGCCCTAATTTAGAATACTCCAGCAGGAGAAGAGAGGCCCTCATATGAACCGATTAGTTCAAGAGGAGGATACAAAAGAAGAGAAGATTCACCTGAGGCACCTCAAGCCAAAAAGATGAAAATAATTGATTTAGAGCATGAGGAAGAAATTGAATTGATTTATTTGGAGGGAGAGATAAATGAACAAGAACAAGAAATCTCCCAACAATTCACCTGTAAGAATAAGAGCTTATGCCTCCCTTGACAATAGGCTAGCAAGGACAACCATTGGGCAACAAACTGATACTGAAGATATCAAAGTTCTGGCTTGTTCATAGTTCCTGGAAGATGATGCTTTGGTGAATACCCCAGAATTCAAGGGTTTTGTATTGAAAGCCAGAAATGAAGAATTTCATAAAAGAATAGAAGAAGCCAAAAGTGGAGATGACCCATCACAATATGAAGAAATAACTCAAAGAGTGTTAAATGAGGTGAGCCAAGACATTAGTGGGATGACCCTAGAAGAGGGAAGAGCCTTAGTTGTAAAGAGTGATATGATGTTACTCCCACACTGGACATTAGCAGATGCAATTGCATTTGACACTGTGACAAGAAATGATGGTGATGTATCTGATGAACGGGTGGAAAAGGCACTCTCTAGTGCAGGATTCAATCCTAGGTTTGAAACCCTGGCAATTTGGGCATTAGCCCCTAGTAATAATAAGCCAAGGATTGGATTGGGTGAATTAACTGGTGATATTATAATAAAGAGAGTGTCAAACACTCTAGCTCCCCAAGCTGCCAATTTAAATGTGCAAATAACCCAATTTGCAGAGGCAATTACAAATAAACTACAAAGGGTTTATGATGAATTATTGCTAAAGTATGGACAAGCTACCTCAAAGCTAAATAAATACAAAGAGCAATCATAATTAGGGCCAATCACCTCAGCTCATAATGTTCCAACTCTAGTTCAAACTGCAGAGTCATTGCCAATAGATACAGAGCCACTGCTTTCAAAAATAAAAGAGTTGAAATAGGAAGTAAGAAAAATGAAAAGAAGGCTGCAGTTAAAGAGTTAATCAGAATTTTGATTAATCATAGGTTGTCTAAGATTATAGCCAAGACTGAGGATACATGGAAATTATACTCAAGCATAAGATCAGCCCAAGAGCAGCATAAAAAGGATAAGAACTTAGACAAAATGATCAAGTTATAGCTACCAAGGATAGGGGAAGTAATAAATTTGCACAAATGTTCTAGATTTGCCCTAGATACCCCACTTGAAATAAAAGCAACTCTTGACATGCTGCTAATATTGCAGGAGGTGGTAGCCTTCAAATTGAGATTGGATAAAATTTTGAAAGAAAAAAGACAAGTCATAGAGGAAATGGATAAGAGGATAATGCCAAGTATTCTAGAGTAGATGATGGGCAAACCAAAGGTATAGATAAATGGAAAGGTGATTTTGAAAATATGGCTGGCTAGTTGGCATCCTCAAGTCATTTAGAGGGAGACTCTAATTTGAGTATTTTGAATTCCACATTGGACAAGTTGTACGCTTTGGAATTGAACTTAGAAACATTTTGCAAAGAGTCTAGAATCTTATTGGATACAAAATATACAGGGCACAATGACAAAATAGCAAGATTAATCTAATTTTAGTGGCCTATAGAGCGATTGTATACAGCTTGGATAGAGAAGTATGTCCTAGATGAATGAAGAATCAATCATACATGAAAAGATAATATATTTTCCAATTGATTTTGTAGTCTCCAAGAAAAATTATATTGTCTTTTTCTCTTTCATGCATATTATAATTTAAAATTGCTTCCCAATGCCTATGGGCGGTGGCTTGTAAAGGAAGATTCATGTAATCGACATAATGTAATGATTTTAAGTACTGCGTTCTTATGTCTATAAAAGAACTAGTAGTATGACTTTGTAAGGTAGTTGGAGATCTGGGAAATTTTTGGTAATGAAAATACAAAGCAATTCTAGAGGTTGACCCAATATATGAGTTGTGAGTTCATTTCTTTGCAATGTTGAATGTATGTTTTAATGAGCATTTTAATAGTTTCAGATTGAACTTATATGAGTAATGCTATGAGCATGTGTTTCTATTAATTGTCTCATGTGTTATCTACATTTCTCTTTTGAATGAAGATACTAAGAGTTTCTAAGTTCTTGGGTACACATTTGTTGTATTGCATGTCTGGTTTTCTACTTCTAATCAAGGATTAGATTAAAATGCTTTGAATCAGATATGGGGAGGTGTGTGTGGTAACAGGGATATTTGTAAGAAGACTTACTAAGGATACCCATTCTTGGATAGTTTTCTGTAAGGCAGGGAACATTTAAAATCCTTTGAATCTGTATGTTTGAGATGCTTATGGGAACTAATTGGCATTTGTAAGAAATTGACTCCAAACCCTAGGATCGGCACTGATCAAGGTTGGGCTTATTTTCACAAAATATCCACAATCAGACAATCATAAATACATCTAAAAGTAAAAAATCAAAATCAACTTGTTAGTTTGTAGGAGTAGAGTTTTAGTTTCATGTTCTCTAAGCCATCTAATGAACAAATTTCCAAAGCTAGCCACTTTGATTCAGATCATACAGTTTTCGTTTGCATATAGGAGAACATATCTGCTTAAACATCAATATCCAGTTGAAGTCAGGGTTTATCACACTAATATTGAATTAGGGAATACCCCCCTAGGTCTAGCAGAGCCTAAAGTGCAAAGGAGAGCAGATAACTATCTCTTGTTCGTTGGCCACTGACCTGAGGATCTTGAGTATAAGAGTTGGCTACTTTTTAGGGAAACTCAAACCATCAGTTGGGAGCACCAACAACTTTAGCATGGTGATAGAAGATCTTATCCAACATTTTTAGAAGACACTATTAATGAGGCTATGCTTATGAAATCCAAAATAGATGCATATAATGAAGAGTTGGACAGTAGGACAAATAGGTGGATCTCCTTGAAGGAGCAATTGAAAGCCCAAGAGCATGTAGCTGAGAAGGCTACAATGCAAAATAGAGCAAAGATAGAGAAAGCCCTCAGAGCATATGAGCTCATCCAAGGAATTGGATGTAGGATCACTGAAGTAGAATCAACAAAAGAAGAATCTGAGGGAAATGTTGAATTAGGAGGTCATGAAGACCAATTCAAAGATTCAGAGAATATTCTAGATTTTGCCAACTGTCCTCAACTAAATATTGCCAACTTGCAATCACGTGCCACATTTTCCTGACCATTAGATCATCTTGAGTTAATCCTAACCATAGGATCATTTTTAACTACATCCTATCCTTGTTCTATAAAAGGATATGGATTGCCATTTGTAAACAATTCGAAGCTTAATTGAGATTGAATTGGTGATTCATGGACACTTAGTGTACATTCTATGACTTAGTGATTCGTCATTACTCTCTCAAGATCATTTGTATATGTGTATTCTTTTTGCATACTTAATGAAGATGGAGACTTAGGTTACTTCCAAATCATATATCTTGAGTAATCTGGTGAATGATTTTTGGATGTGTAGCTATGAATTATTACGCTCAACAGAAGTGCATTCACAAAGTGCATGTTGTCATCATTCCTTCTTTTCCCTTTGAAGATTTGCACCTGTCATGTGTAGTCGTGGACTATCGTGGCAAAGCATGGTTTGGTTTTCATCTCCTTTTCATGAAAGTGTCAAAGATACATGTGGATCAGTGATCAAACCTCATTAATTTTAGCAAATTTACAATTTCAGTTTATTTTCTTTTAAATTTCAGAAATAAGCATCATAAACTGCAAATAATGACAAATGATAAGTAGATGAGAGCAAATATGCAAAATTAAAGTAAATAAATGCATATCTTAGCATATTTGAACAGAACATCACAATCTAAGTAAATTTCATGCAAATATTGGATAATAATAGTGAAATACATGTTTATTTGCATAATCTTTGAGTGAATTTGAAGTGTTGAAGTAAAGATTAGTTCAAATTAAGAGAATTTCAGAAGAACTAATCAAAGTTACAAAGATCATCATAAATAATCTTAGCTAGAGTAAAGTTTAGAAGAATTGATCAAACTTATGATAAATATCCATGAATGCATGCATATCCTAGGTTAGGATTATCATATTTGATGCAATTTGTTGAGATACATGCAGAGCAGGTAACAGGACAAACATTTGGACAAGATTTATGTGAATTTAGATGTAAGGCCCCAAAATGATTAACAGCATCATCACATCAAACCACTGAGTGACTGTCAAAAGGTCATATCCTAACTATCAGAGACTTGGGATCATAAATTCATCTTGAATTTATCGTATCTTCAAGATGATAAAGGTTTGCTATGTAAACTTTTATTTGTGTTAATATAGCTAATAGTTGTATCAACACGACCCTAGGAAGGAGGACTACTGGGTGAAATCTGAGCCCAGGTGGAACATGATCCTAGGAGATCAAAGATGCTATTTCTCTTTTGAAATAGATCAAAAGGACAAATTAAGGAGGATCCTCTAGTTCACCAGTAGGATCCCCCAAGGGGTGACCCTAGAATAAACAAGGGTGACCCAGAAGGGATGAAAGCTACACAAAAGCTGAGAATGAGGATAGGTCTGGGAGGTCAAACAAAGGCCTCTAGAGGTTTGAAACAGATGAAATAGGCTTAGGGAAGATGAATTTTCCCTGTTATGACACTTGTAGGCCATGTTGACAAGGCCAAAAAGTGAAGAAGATGAAATGACAACAAAGGGCGATGAAGTAGGAATACGCTTTCATAGGTTTGCTAGGGGTTAGAAGAGAAAGGATGAAGAAGGGAAATCCAATCCATGTGTTTCCAAGAAGAATGCTTGTTGAGAGGTCATATATACACGCTTACATGCACGTTTTTAGGATTATAGCTCATCATAGGATTACCATAGTCCCATGCATCTTTTTTAGTGCTTACAATATCTTAGTCTCATTTAGTATGTGTGTTTGTCTTATGGTGTTGGAAGAGTGAAATGATTTGTAAATCTTGTGTTTGGCATTTGTTGCATGCATCACACCTACAAAAATAGAGCATGACTTAACTAAGGGTATTTCATGTTACTTTTTCCTACTTTATAGATTTTGGCCTTTAAACAATATAATGATTGATAGAGCTTGGACTTAATTCTAGGTATAGATGTTACAATCTAAGCATCTAAGCATGTTTTAGAATCCTTTTGTAGTACCATATGTTGTAGGTTGTTCTATATCAATGGATCACCCTTGCACATGTATCAAATCTTTCAAGAAGTGCAATGTTTTGCTCCACTATGTGTGACCTCCTAGCATAGATGTTGATGCAACATTGCCTAAGATTTTATTGATTTTTGTAATAGAGGCATCATTTACATGCTCTTGCAAAAAAAATTATCATTTAGACTATTAAAATGAGTTGCAAGGTTGTCCATGTCTTTACTACATGAAAGTATTGATACAGGAGCATCCAGAGGTGTAAGGACAATCTTGCATCACCCAAAAAAATATGTGTGTCAAAATTGTTGATGTTCTTTCCATTTCTTTTCAAAATTTGTGGTTTTGGTTCCATAATCACTTAAATAATGATGTAGAACTTTCAGTTTTTCTAAACTGCTAAAAATAGCAACCTGTTATTTTTAGAAAGTTTGCATTTAAGCATGGAATGAAGTGAAAATTTACAGGAAGCTTCATAACTAAAAAATAATACCTTTGGCAAAGGAATCACGCAAAGATCATTTGCGAGCTAAAATATATTAAAGTTTCCGTTTCCTAAAAAATGCCTGAAAATTATTCAAACTTAGGTTTGAGGCACTAAACAGCCCCATATAGGCCCAAAAATGGCCAGAACTAGCAAAGCAAGTTATTAATGCGTAGAGCACTCCGCGAGCTTTCCGACACATAAAATAGTTCATCAATCAGACACCCAGATCAAAAGTTATGGCTCCCAAAAGTTGACCTATGTTTTGAGGGAGATTCAAATTTCAAAATTAAGTTGTTGGCCGCCAAAAAGGCTATTAATAATCATTTTTGGAAACCCTGGGCAGTAGTAGAGTTAAGGAGGAAGTGTAGAGTCAAGAATAGGTGAGAAAATAGAAACCCTAGCTGATTTGGGGTTACATAAGATAGATGATTCCAGAGTCTTGTGATAGGAAGCTATAATGTGTTGCAGTCGGTGGAGGGTTGATTCCTCTGATTGTATTTGAGCTTCTATAATGTAATAAGTTGTCCAAATCAATAAATAAATTTCTATTTTTTGTGTGCAATTTCTATTGTTGTGTGTTTTATGATTTACCCCTTTCATCAAGTGGTATCAGAGCAAGGGTTCCTAAGTGTGTTGACAGATCGCCGACTGTGAGGTAGTTTGCACCAGGACCTGAGGTTGTGGGTTTGCTGCAGAGATCAAGATGCCTCCACAAAGAAATCATATTGGGAGGAATGCTTTGACGGAAGAGGGTTTTAGATCCCTACAAAGGCAAATTGATACATTGCAAGAGGAGCTACGGAGAGGGTTTGATCCAAGAACAAGAGAAGAAAGTGAGGATGAAGCTGAAGAAGAGCTATATGAGGAAGAACAAGAAGCTGTAGGAGATCCTGCAGAAGTTAGGTTGTTAAGGGCCATTTCAAAGATTGGAAAGAGGCCCAGGATCGAAGTTTCTACATATTCTGGAGATTTGAATCTGGAACAGCTTGTTGATTAGATCAATGACATGGAGGAATATTTTGAGTATGAGGATGTGGAGGACCCAGATCACGTCAAGTTTGTAAAAACAAAGTTGAAGGCCGATGCAAATATTTGGTGGAAGGAGGTCCAGTTAGAGAGGAACAGAAGGGGAAAAGGAAATATCACTAGATGGGATCGGATGGTGGAGAAACTGAAGAAGCAGTTCATTCCTGTGGACTATGAGATGGAGTTGTTGAAGAAGCTGCAAGGACTGAAGAAAGGTAACAAGTCTGTTAAGGAGTATACAGAAGAGTTTTATAAGATTACTATTAGGATAGGTCATGCAGAGGCCAATAAGGAGAAGGTAGCCCATTACATTAATGGGTTGAGGCCAAGTATTCAAGAGGAGTTGAGCCTGGTCAGAATGACCACCATAGAAGACGCGTACCAATTTTCCCTAAAGGTAGAAGAGAAGCTAAATAAAAGATTCGATAGCAAGTAAAGGGGAAGAGGTCAAAGCAGAAGGACTGGTGGAAGACCCTATGGAGGCAGTAATGAAGATCGAAAGAAAATTGAAGAAGCTGGCACCAATCAAAATCAGAGAGGGGATAATGCCTACCACCCTTGTGACCAAAACAATGGTGAGCAAAGAGGAAGAGGAAGAGGCAAACCTGGGCAAGGACCTGGAAGAGGAGGTTTCAGAGGAACCTGTTTCTAATGTGGATAAGAAGGACATCGAGCATACGAGTGTTCACAACATCAAGGAAGGACAAATAGAAGACCTGAAGGTAATGCACGAGTTGCACATGTTGATGAAGATGCACAATTTGAACGCTCTGAAGATGCTAAAAGGGGAGAAACCCTAGTTGTCAAAAGAACTTTGTTGAATGAGGAGAAATAACCCAATCAGAGGAAGAGTTTATTCTGCACAAGGTGCAAATGTGAAGGTAAGTGTTGTGATATTATTATTGATAGTGGAAGCACTGATAATCTTGTTTCAGAGGAGATGGTTGACAAGTTGAAGTTGACAAGAAGAAAGCATCCGCATCCATATCAGATTGCATGGTTGCAGAAGGACCGTAGAGCTTTGGTCAATGAGTAGTGTTTAGTGCAGTTTAAGATTGGTGATTACCATGATGAGGTGTTGTGTGACATCATACCGATGGATGCATGTCATATGTTATTGGGGAGGCTGTGGCAGTATGATAGGAGCGTTGTCCATGATGGCCGTACAAACACATACTCCCTAACAAAGGATGGAGTTCATCATAAGTTGAAGCCCTTGAAGGAGGTCGAAGAAAAGGTATGTAGTATTGCCAGATTTTGTTTGGTAGATGGCAGAAAATTTTTGGAGGGTATGAAGCATGAGCATCATTGCTTTGCATTGATACCTAAGATTAGTTAAGAGAAATGTGAAGATGTACCAGCAGAAGTCTCAGAAATGTTGGAAGAATTTTAAGATATTGTCTCTGATAATGTACCAGAAGGTTTACCACTAGTGAGGAAGATAAGTCATCAAATGGATTTGATACCAGGAGCTAGTTTGCTGAATAAGGCAGCCCACAGAATGACCCCAGCAGAGAGTGAAGAGTTGAATAGACAAGTTCAGGAGTTGTTAAGGAAGAGACTGATAAGAGAGAGCCTAAGTCCATGTGCGGTACCTGCAGTACTAGCACCGAAGAAAGATGGAGAGTGGAGAATGTGTACAGATTCTCGAGCCATCAACAAGATCACGATCAAGTACAGATTTCCATTACCCAGAATGGATGACATAATGGATTGTTTGAGTGGAGCCAAGTACTTCACGAAGATTGATCTGAAGAGTGGGTATCACTAGATCTGAATCAGAGAAGGAGATGAATGGAAGATAGCCTTCAAGACAAAGGAGGGTTTGTATGAGTGGTTAGTCATGCCATTTGGGCTAACCAATGCACCAAGCACATTCATGCTGCTCATGACGGAGGTACTGAAAGAATTTTTGGGAAGTTTTGTTATTGTTTATTTGGATGATAGTTTGATTTTTAGTAAGACTTGGGATAAGCATCTAATGCATATTGAAAGAGTTTTAGAGAAGCTGAGGGAGGAGAAGTTGCTAATTAATCTAAAGAAATGTAGTTTTGCAAAGAAGGAGTTGGTATACCTGGGATTTGTTGTCTCAGAGGAAGGTCTTAAGATGGACCTAGAGAAGGTGAGAGCTATCCTTGAATGGCCTATGCCAAGGAGTGCCATAGAGGTAAGATCTTTTCATGGTTTGGCAAGTTTTTACAGAAAGTTTATCAGAAATTTTAGTAGCATTTATGCACCCCTAACTGAGACAATGAGAAGGGATAGAAAAGAGTTTAAATGGACTAAAGGAGCAGACAAAAGCTTTGACACATTGAAGCAAAAAGTCACAAAGCAACCTGTTTTGGCACTTCCATATTTCAATAAGGTATTTCAAGTAGATTGTGATGCAAGTGGTAGTGCTATAGGAGCTATTTTGAGCCAAGAAGATAAGCCCATTGCCTATTTTAGTGAGAAGCTTAATGATGCCAAGAAAAAGTATTTTGTTTATGGAGTTTTATGCAATAGTTCAGGGTTTGAAGAAATGGAGACATTATTTGTTGCCAAAGGAGTTTGTTTTATATACTGATCATCAAGCTTTGCAGTATCTTAATAGTCAAGGAAAGTTGAACCAGAGGCACTTAAAATGGGTTGAGTTTTTGTAAAACTATACTTTTGTTTTGAAGCACAAGAGTGGGAAGTCTAACAGAGTTGCAGATGCCTTGAGTAGAAGGCAATTTGTTGATAGAAATGAAGATAGAGGTTGTTGGGTTCGATGAGCTCAAAAGTTTGTATCCTGAAGATCCAAATTTTATAGAGGCCTAGAAAGCTTGTTTGGAACCTATTACTTTGGACAGGACAAAATGGTTGGATTTCATAATCCAAGATGGCATGTTGTTTAGAGGAAGCCAGTTGTGCATTCCAAGGAGTTCCATGAGAGGGAACTTGATTAAGGAGAAGCATAGTGGAGGATTGGTTGGACAGTTTGGTCAAGATAAGACCATTGCTATTATTGGTGAAAATTATTATTAGCCACGGTTGCAGCAGGATGTGAAGAAATTTGTGCAAAGTTGCAGAGTATGTCAGATGGCGAAAGGAGCAAGTTAGAATATAGGTCTATATCAGCCACTACCTGTACCAGAGAAGCCATGGGATGATATTAGTATGGATTTTGATCTTGGTTTACCAAGGACACGGAGAGGACATGATTCCATTTTTGTGGTGGTGGATAGATTCTCAAAGATGGCACATTTTATTCCTTGCAAGAAGACTAATGATGATGTTCATATTGCAGAGTTATTTTTCAAGGAGGTGTTAAGGCTACATGGTCTACCCAAGAGCATAGTTTCAGATCGAGATACCAAGTTTGTTGGCTATTTCTGGAGGACATTGTGGAAGAAGTTGAAGACAGATTTGAAGTTTAGTTCTGCACACCATCCACAGACTAATGGACAGACTGAAGTGGTGAATAGGAGTTTGGGTAACTTGCTACGATGCTTAGTAGGAGATAAGCCCAAGGGATGGGATTTGATTTTACCACAGGCAGAATTTGCTTACAACAATTCTGTCAATAGGAGTACTGGTAAATCACCATTCCATATTGTATATGGCAATAGTCCAAGAAATGCTTTAGAGTTAAGGAAGCTGGACAAAGGAGAAAAGACAAGTGCCGAGGCCGAAGACTTTGTAGAAGACATGAAGAATTTGCATGAAGAGGTGAAAAGGCACATTAATAAGATGAATATTCAATACAAGGTGAAGGCGGATCAGAAGAGGAAATATAAGGAATTCTAGGTAGGAGATGAAGTCATGGTTCACTTGAGAAAAGAAAGGTTCCCAATTGGAACATACAATAAGCTAAAAATGAAGAAATTTGGACCATGCAGAATTTTGAAGAAACATGATTCAGGTAATGAATATGAGGTGGCGTTGCCGAGTGAGATCAACATTTCCCCTCTTTTCAACATTGCTGATTTATCTGAATATCATGAAGGTGGAATAGAGGATGGACCAATAGAAGAATAGTGGAGTATTACAGCATCTACTTCAATAGAGGAGATAGAAGAGATCTTGGATAGCCGTGTGGGAAGAAGTACTCAGAACAGGAAATATGAAGAATATCTGGTGAAATGGAAAGGAAGGCCTGTTGAAGATTCTTCTTGGTTGTCTAAGGCAGAGGTTGACCGTTTGGGTTTTCCTCACACAAACACCTCAGACGTGACAAGGTCACTTCTCAAATTACCCTGGGTGTCTGATGCAGGAGCATCCAGTGGTGTAAGGGCAATCTTGTATCACCCAAAAAAAGATGTGTTTCAAAATTGTTGATGTTATTTCCATTTCTTTTCAAAATTTGTGGTTCTGGTTCCATAATCACTTGAATAATGATGTAGAACTTTCAGTTTTTCTAAACTGCTAAAAATAGCAACCTACTATTTTTAGAAAGTTTGCATTTGGGCACGGAATGAAGTGAAAATTTAAAGGAAGCTTCATAATTGAAAAATAAGACCTTCGGCGAAGGAATCACGCAAAGATAATTTGCAAGTTGAAAGATATTAATGTTTCTGTTTCCCAAAAAATGCCTAAAAATTATTCAAACTCAGGTTTGAGGCACTAAACGGCCCCGTACGGGCCCAAAAATGGCTGGAACTGGCAGAGCAAGTTCTTAGCGCGTAGAGCACTCTGTGAACTTTCTGACACATAAAATAGTTCATCAATCGAACACTCGGATCAAAAGTTATGGCTCCCAGAAGTTGACCTATTTTTGGAGGGAGATGCAAATTTTAAAATTAAGTTGTTGGCCACCAAAAAGGCTATTAATAACCATTTTTAGAAACCTTGGGCAGTAGTAGAGTTAAGGGGGAAGTGTAGAGTCAAGAATAGGTGGGAAAACAAAAACTCTAGCTGATTTGGGGTTACAGAAGGTAGATGATTCCAAAGTCTTGTGATAGGAAGCTATAATGTGTTGCAGCCGGTGGAGGGTTGATTCCTCTAATTGTATTTGAGCTTCTATAATGTAATAAGTTGTCCAAATCAATAAAGAAAGTTCTATTTTCTGTGTGTAATTTCTGTTGTTGTGTGTTTTATGATTTACCCCCTTCATCAAGTATGGTCTTCCAATGGCTACATATATTAGCTTTCAAAGAATGAAATGTTTTAGAATCTTTAGCGTGATTTTCAACATAGATGCTAATGCAACACCAACTGAGCTATTTCTATATATTGTAGAAGAGCCATAGTTGGTGTGCCCTTTTGTTTGCTACAAAGGTTTGTAGTGATAGTGGTTTGTTCAAGTTTCAAACTAAATCAAATTGAAGATTATTTGTGGCATTTTGAAATTGCAATACACTTTGGCTTTGGCTTGTTCTCGTGTTGAGTAGACATGTATTGCAACATGAAAAATGCTTGAAATCCACAACAAACAAAATCTACCACCCTCAAGCATGCTCTATACATATGGCATTCCAATCCTGGCTATATAGTGATGCAATAACATTAAAATATCATCATTTTCTATCATAGAAGCCTCTACAAAGTTTTTTAGGCATTCCAATGCAAATATGTCCTTGCCTACAAGCACATTAGAGTAGGATTGTGTCATAAACATGTGTAGAGCAAGTGGGTCAAACTCTTCAACATCAAAATAACTTATAGCATTGAACATGCTCTCATCACAACCAACTATGAATGGAGTTGGTCTATATATCCCATGGACAACTAATATATTTGTAATAGCACACCAAGCACTATTTAGATTGCTACATATAGCCGACAATGTTTGTTCTACATGTTGAACACTAATACCAAATAATTTTCTCAAAAATACTAGCTCGTAGTGCCCACTAGTCTGATTTGCATCATGGAAAAATATAAAAATTATTGGAATAATTGACTCTTTGTTGAACTAAAAATAAATTTTCTTGCATGTCAAATACCAAACACATATAAGTAAGTCCAACCACCTTGACAACCATTGAATACAAAATGCATCACCTCAAATTCTAGTCTCATCTCTGGCATTGATGTTTGTTGCAAAAATCCTTATTATACAAAAGTATGTGCTTTTTGTCAGTTATCTTATGTAAATCATATAGAACTATTTGATTTCATTTCTATATGAATTGAAAGTTGCATTACAACCATTACTTAAACAATAGAAAAAGTGATATGTTAAACCACTACGAAGCTCCTCATATGTATAATGACAATGGAGCAATACTTGGATTATGTAAAATAGGCAATCCCCCACTTTATAACGAAATGGTTCACTTTGAAAGTAATTGACATGGTTGAGAGTTTTGTCACTTGTAAGAAATTATGTTTTTTCTTGTGGTCTATAAAGCTCTACTAAAATGGGAGCCTAGAAAGCCTTATATGTTTTGGGTTGTTTCTATACAGATATTGTTAGATTAAAAACTAACATGGTAGGTAGTTATAAGCTCTATTGAAACTTTATGCATATATTTTGGTAAATGCTTCCAAACATCACCTGCAAGGAAAGAGCAAAATATTGATAGTTGTCTTATTTTGCTTCCCAGCCAAATAGTCCAAAATCCATAAAATCTCTAAGTGTTTTCCCCTTTAGAAATGCAAGGAAAAACCCCCCAAAATTGACTAAGCCTAAAAATCTTAAATTTTCTTGTGTTTTTAGCATTTTCAAAGTTTTGAAGTTCGGAGTTCTTCCCTTCGCCATCCCATTCTAATTGGCTCTGAACTCCTCCTTGTCCCTTGCAAAAATCCTCTAAGTATTGAAAGTGTTTCAGAGTGTCAACCTTTGGCCTTTCCTTCTTCCCTCTTCCTTTCCTTTTGGAAGGTGTAAGGTGGAAGGCCCAAAGGCTGACCCCTAACGAGTGATAAATTCTATAAGGCATTCTACCATTCTACAAAGCCTTTTGGGTGGGCCCGCAACAAGCTTGCAGAACCGTAGAATGAAGACAAGTGGCAAGTTTCAACCGCTCAACATTTAAAGAACCCAAGGGAGGCCACGTGGCATAATCTGTGAGTTTTCCACCATTCCATAGAGTATTCCATTGATGCTTTATTGAAGACTGTAGAACAGCACGAAACTGCCACGTGGACAAAAGACAAGCAATAAGGAGGAAGTCTCAGGTCCTGGTTCCGTTTCTTTTCCTTCAAAATATTCTAAGTGTTTTGGACTTCGGGGATCAGACCTTCCTTCTTCTTCATTTTCATAAAACATAGAAGATGGAAGGCCAAAGGCCTGAACTCCACCGAAACTTTAAAAAATTGGCTAAGTCCTTAGACTTTTGGGGCTCGAACTTTCCTTCTTCCTCCTTCTCTGTGAAGGTGGAAGATGGAAGGCCCAAAGTCCACTAATATTGTAATCTTCTTTTGTATAGCAGAGCTTGGGGGTGGGATTTTATCCTTTCTCCTTCTCCCTTGGAAGGAAAAACGCTGAAGGCCCAAGGTCCGATCTCCGACGGCTTCCATAGTCTTCAGAAACAAAGGGAAAAGAGGTAGAATTCAGGATCCACCATGGTTAACCTTGATGAAATCTTGTTGAATAAGGCAGAATACAAGCCAGATTGAACGTCGCACATCAAGCTCTAGATGGAACTTGTTTTGGGGCATTTATTGTTGTAGGTGGAGATTCAGACACAAGCTTTCAATGCAGATATTTGTTCAGCTACTTTAGGGAAGATATTTTTCTACATTTATGTCAAAGACAAAATAGATGTTTCTAGACATTTCCTTTGCAGAAGTATCTTCTGACAAGCCCATAGGGTAAATTTATTGTAGTAGGTGATGGCACCTCATTGTAAAATGCTATAAAAGACATGAAATTGAATGTATTATGTTGGCTTTTGGTCTAAAAACTAAATCTTGTATCAACTGTAACTATGCCTCTTTGAGAATAAACAAGAGATTTTACCTTTTCATGAATTCTTTTGCTCTGGGTAATGCTTATGTTTGAGTATCCATTTGTGAATCTTTCTTTCCTTCTAGATCTTAATTAGTTTCTTTTACCTCTGTAATTCTTTTGTGATTTGTGTATGTTGGTCTATTGTTTATTGTTATTTTGTGCATACATGGTTGATCTGAGGATTGAACATTCAAACTTGGTGTATCACCTTTTCATTTCCAGTTTCTCCTTCCCCTTTTCCATGGCAGTGAATAGATTAGGTTTAGTCTTAGTACACTCTGAATCTTATATTTAGAAAAGGAACCAGCCTTCTCTGGAGGTTTGATTTCCTTGTAGGGTCCCACACCTGGAAATCATCCCAATATTTCACTAGATTGTTACAGCACTAAATTGCTCCAACACAGGGTGCAAATCCAAGTGACAACAATATCCAATAGGTGCAATGCAAGAGATGCACAAAGAAAATATAGAAAATAAAATGGTCGACTCATTTATCCATAACACATTGTTGTTTATACAAGAGAAAGTGAAATGTGTTCCAAGATAATGTTGGAACAATGTAAATAATTGAGAGGGGGGGTGAATCAGTTATTTTATAACTTTTATCATTCTTTCTTTCTTTTCTTATCTTAACATTTAGTGCTCTATCAAAACATGGAAGCAAAGACAATCATAAGAACTAAAAAATGAAATCAACACATAACACAAGGATTTTTACATGGAAACCCTGTTAAGGGAAAAAACCACGGGGTGACTAACCCAAGATTGTATTCTCTGTTAAAAGAATAAGGAGTACAAATTTGGCACTTGCCAATTAGGGCTCACTGCCCAAGCACACTGCTCACAAGAGGCACACAGCCTACAAGAGACTCACTGTCTATAGAACTTATAGAAGATAATCAATTGTTTGAACTGATGAGAAACATCTACAAATGCAAGAGTTCAGTTCCGGTTAGGCACAATATACTGATCTGATGCACTTCATTCTTCCTTTGTTTAATGTTGCTATTTAGTCACATACCAAACTTGAATTGTTGTTCTCACACTTATCCTGCTTTTCTTCACACCTTATTTATTCATACCTTCAACACACACACATACATGCTGGAATCCATCTGGTATATATATCTATATCAAGGATTTTCATCAACTTTCTAGTCGGCAACAAGAACACTCAAGATATTTACAAGTTATTGATCTGTCGGCTGAATCCATGCTTGATTTGTGAGGCGTATCAAAAACATAGGCATAGAAGTCATAAATCATGTCAGCTAACAATGTGTAATATCACAGATTGCTTGATTAGGACCTTTTACACATTCGGATTGAAGTCTGATACTCTGTCGATCAATTCATCCTCTATCTGCTCTACCTGACTAGAACCCAACACTCAGATGCTCATATCTTTTTCTTGCTTTATTACCGAAGGCTAAATCTCTGGAATATAGTAGTCATGATACCCCTCTTGACTTGTCCAAGTCTGTAACTTACTGAGTTACACCATCTAAGAGATCCAGACCTGATTGTCAGACCTTGTTACATACTCTGTTCTTATTCACCGGACCAAAACAATCCTCAATCTGACTTCCGGTAAAGGCATACTATGTACTACGGATGTGTGGGATAGACTTTGTTGCCATCAACGATAACACTTATGAAGCCACACAGTGTCTCTTGCCAACAATCTCCCCCTTTGGCATTGATGGCAACACTTAGTGAAAAATGGCTAAGTGTCGCAATAACTCCCCCTTGGCTGATGCTCTATCTTTTGCATTGTTTTACTAGAGCTCCCCCTTAGCTAGATTCTAAATTTTTCACTACTCTTCACTCCCCCTTTGACATCAATGGCAAAGGACAAAATCCGCATACCAAAATTTGCAAAAAATTATTCTATACATGGCCGCATAAGTATATATAAATCATATGTTATACTTACATATACTTAAGTATATCCGCAAAAGTAGTTTTCAACTGCACAAACTCTGTGGCCCAGCTCTGCTTCATCCTATCTAAAATGGAGATGTGACCACTCAACAAAAATGCATATGCTTCTGCCCTTCTTAAATCTATTGGATCACTGGTCCGAGCTGTGGTCTAAGCATCTGTCAATGCCTCATGCATTGCCTCTAGCTTAGGGTTAATTATCCCTCTGAGTTCACCCATTCTGTTCATTATGTTCTTCTTTTCTTTGTCCAGTCTCTTTATGTCATTTATTATAACAATAGCATGGCATTCTTGATTCATTAAAGAAGAGGAAAGAGGGTCAAAATTCTAAACTAGGCTTGACAGTTTTTCTTCCTGTTCTTTTACTTTCTCCTCAATATCTTTTGTCACTTTAGGCCAAGTAAGACAAAATTTGAATAGATCCCCACCATCTTTGAGAGCATTTTCAAGGCTCTTTATTCCAATATCTAGAGTCCTCCTATCATTTGCAATAAGTCCTTTCACCTCAGTGAATCTTTTCCCCAAAAATTCTTTCCAGACCTTTGCTTCTGCTGACTTCTCTACAGATTCAAAATGAGTGTTAACAGAATTTATTAAGTTGTTCAAGTTACCGGATGGTGAGGCTAAAGGATCCTTTTGAAAGGATGGCATGATCTTCTCTAGCATCCTAGATGCAATCTCCAACAGTTCATAGTGCTCCATGTGAGATATCAAGAGTTTTTATTTTGCTTTGGCTTGAGCAAAAGATGCTATTTTCATTGTCTGGACTAGAGAGAGAGCCAAAATTTAGTGGTCCTTGAAATAGCTTAGGTTCATCCAACTCCATCATTTCTCTATCTAAGAAGTTCTTCATTGTCTATGCAGTGTCTCTTGCTAGAGATTCAGACTTCTTCCCTTTTGAAATATCAGAACAGTCATCATTAGTCTTTTCTGCTTGTTCTTCTTCTTTTCCCTTAACCTCTTCTTCTTGAATCTTCTTCTCCTCTCTTCTACCTTCTCCTTCAGCTTCAGAGTCTGGAATAGCTATAGTGGGATCTGGAGAAGAGATGCCACCTGTGTTTACTACTTCATGAACTTCTTCTTCCAGAACAGAGTAATCTAAATCCTCAGACTTCTCTTTATCTAGTTTCTTTAATCTTTCTACATCCTTGTCAGAAGATTCTTCATTGATTACATTTAATCCTTCAACATCCATGGTAGAAGGTTCTTCATCTGTTTCCTCCACAATAGGAAGATTGAATCTCTTCAAAGCATTCCAGAGGATATCTTTTGTTTCATTTTCTACTTGGTCAGTTTCTCCAAGCATGAGTTTATTCATTCTCGCCTTACTCTGGAACTCATCCTTATAGTCCTTGAAAATCATGTCCATTTGTTTTGGAGTGAAAGAAGGGTAAAGCTAAATCATTATTTGCTCCCAGATTTCTGAGTCTTTAGCCATTGCATTGTCTTTTCTCAGCTCAAGTACCTTTTCTAGGCTCTTAGGAATCAATGATATAATTTCAATAAAGGCTTTATTGTAGATGTTCAATACCTGACAGTAGCCTCTTCTAGAATTCTCTTGTTAGCATCACTGTATGCATCATAGAACTCATTCACCAGCTGCAAATTCCCATCCATAGTAACTACCTTGATGATGTCATTAATGGAAAGAGTGGGCTTTTCAACAAATTCCTCTACCTTCTCTTCCTCATTTCTGCTAGCAGAGAACTTTTTGGATGTTCTCTTTTTCTTCATTTTCTTGATTTCTTCATTTGATTATGTTTCTTCATCATCCTTATGGCTTGTATATGTTCTTGAGGCTTTGGTCTTCATTCTCTTTTCACTTTTGTCGGATGGCTTGACTTCTGGTTTAGTAGTCCTTGAACTTTTATGAGTGACAGGTGTAGAGCTCTTGGAAGATCTAGTCCAGGAGGAGGCTTGCATCAAAACATTTCCTTTCTTTGCTTCTTGTCTCTCTTTCTTAGCCTTCTCCATTTTCTCTCTATGTGCATCTACAGCCTCCTTTGATAAGCCAAATCTTTTGGTAATTTCTTCAACTTCCCTTCTTACTTTCCTCTTTATCTCCGGCTGTCTTAACTCAACATGTATTTTTACACTTAGCTCTTGAAAGGTCCCAAACCTTTCTGCTTCAGTGTCCTTGGGCTGGCTCAGCAGGTGTTGAATATGTAGCTCCAAGATTTTTTCATCGACTTCATATCCCATAGGCATTATCCACACAGTCCTTGGCTCAAATGCCTCTATTAGACATTGATCAGTGTCAATCATAAACCAAACTGTGTCCTTGTATTTCTCAACTATGGACTATGGTATTCTCTCTCTAGCTTGCATCATGCTCTGAAAGTTCTTGAAGTAACCCCAGAGAGCTGTGTTTTGTGCTTAAGCATAACCAAGTCCATACATGTAATCTCTGATCTGAATTGCAACCGGTTTATCATTTTGCAAAACCCAGCGATTTGATCCAAGTAGCTCATTCATGTAATAGAAGAAGAGACACAGTATTAGACTACCATATTTAAAGGAATTTTTCTTATCCTTTTTGATCTTCTACAAGTTCTCCAACAACTGATTTAGAAGAAGCTCACATAGATCATAATCTGCATCTTCCCTCAACATATGATATGCAACATAGATTGTTGTACCAGACACAGAATTCTCCCTGCTCGAATGATAGATTTTGTAGCCAATTATCATTGAGGCAAACTTGAAATCTGGATCTATAATGTCATCTATGATCATTGTTCTTTTGTCAAATTTAGATCCGGTGGCTTCAGTTACTATTTGGTTCTTTACAGATTTAAGTGTAGGTAACCCACCAGATGGATGCAGTCCGGTCACTGCCCTGATGGCATCTTTAGTTATCTCGAATGGCCTCATTAGCCACATAAAGTTATAATGCATCATCCTTAGAACATATCAAACCCAATCATCTTCTGCAAAACATGGAAAATGTATGCAATGTCTGAAGTGTTTCTCCCAAAGGGCCTTGAATTTAGGTTTGAGTTCAAAATTCTCATCTATTAGCTATTTGTGATAAATGTCCATCAATTTTGAGTCTCCAAATTTTTCAATGTTGGCATGGATATAAACCCTAACATCTTCTACATGCAACACTCCATGTGGAATGCTAGAAAATGCCCCTAAGGGATAAACTTCTAGAGATTTGTAAGGGTGTTTCTTGAATTTAGGTCTCAGCCTATCAGAAATATTGACAACCATTGGAGTAGCCATTTTGCAAGAGATTCAGAGAGATATTTTCAAAATGAAAGTACCTTTTCACACTTTAGGGTTTGAAGCAGGAGCCAGAACGAATCACTGGTTGAATTCAATTTTTAGTTGATCTTGAGTGAATTGCAGAATCTTCTTTACAAAGCTCTTCTTTTCTTCTTTGTGAGTGCAAGTGAGTAAATAATGAGTGAAAGAACCCTTTTATCTTTGCACAAACCCTAATTTCCTTTTGTAATAAATGCACAACTTAAGTCATTTGGTTGCCCTATTTTGAGAGAGATCTTCTTGAATCACTGCGCCGAACTTAGAATCATTGCCAGTGAGGATTGACAATGTATCTTCTTTTCTTCAATCATGCCATGGGTCCATAGATCAAAGCATTTCAATTCTAAATCATACCAGATCTGTTTGTGAAATTCTGCTTTACCGGATAGCTGTCAGAACTGGATTAATTTGAGTGGTTATAAATCTTGCAAAACTCCATGCAAACCTTTCACATTTTGACTGAAGGTTATTTGGGGGTTTTTCTAAGAACCCTTTAATCCGCAACATTAGATGTTTACTCAATGTTCTGAATTTAGGCACTAGCTAACCAGCTAGGGGAAATTGTTTTTCTTTGTGACTCCTCTTGAGCCAAATCTTACCCTTTTTAGTTTTTGGAAGGAATATTAGCACCAGATTCTGGTGTGGATCCATCCCCAATATTTTATGTACTCTTCTTTACCCAAATCTTGCTCATCTCCTTTTGAAATTCATCTGCATTCACTTTACCTTTGCCCTTATCTTGTTTCTGATCATGTTCCACCAGACCTTTTCTATCCTAATTTCTGCTTCTGTAGAATTTGGCAATATGACCAGATCTATTGCAATTGTAACATACAACATTTCTTTGCTTATTTGATTGATATCTTTTTGATCTGCATTGATTAGCCATATGTCCCATTCTATTGCATGCAAAGCATCTACCATTGAATGAATTATTTATTTGCACATTTCTGCATTCATGAGATTTGTGACCATACCTTTTGCAATTAAAACATTGTTCGAAGAAGGATGGATTATTCTGATTCATTCTCCTCCTACACTGAGTTGCTTTATGATCGAAATTGTTGCAATTGAAGCAGTATCCATTGAAGGATGGATATCTTTGGACATTTGGTTGCCTTACTGGAGGTCTTCTAGGCCTGTTTCTTTGATTTCCTGATCCAAAGTTCTTCTGACTGGATCTAGAGCTTTCACCTTTCTCATATCCCAAGCCACCTTATCATCTACCCTCTTTTGGCTTTCAAGAAGAACTTCAAGTTGGGCTGAGCTTATCTTGAATTTTTCTTTGTATTCATTTGCAGTTTGAAGATCTTGTTTAAGAGTGTCTATCTGATTCTCAAGTTGTTCTTCATTGTCTCTAGCTTCTTCAAGATTAGATTCAAGATGCCTGATTATTCTGTCCATTTTGTGGCAGTCCTCTGTTTTCTCCTTGAGGGATTGTTTTAGATTATCTTCAATCTTTCTTTTTTCTTCAATCTCTTGGGTGAATCTCATAACCCATGATTCCATTTCATGCCTTACCATAATGACTTCTTTTGGCAGCTTCTCACATAGCTTATTTTTCTCATTCAGATCTTCATTAGTATCATTGACTTCACTCTGATTGGCTAATTTTTTAAGTAGTTCCTTTCTCTTTTTCACAGAAATACTAAGTTTTTCTTTTAGCTCATTTATGAATTCATCAGCTTGCTTGAGTCTTTCTCTCAAATCATTGATTTCAAAGTGGGATTGTTTAAGATCATCTAGGGCAGACTGAAGTTGTTCCTTCATACCATATGCATCCATTGAGATTCCCAAATCTTCCTCAAGTTGTTAGGCTTTGTTCAGAGGAACTTGGCTCTGATACCAATTATTGGAACAATGCAAATAACTGAGAGGGGGGGTGAATCAGTTATTTTATAACTTTTATCTTTCTTGCTTTCTTTTCTTATCTTAACATTTAGTGCTCTATCAAAACATGGAAGCAAAGACAATCATAAGAATTGAAAAATGAAATCAACACATAACAAAAGGATTTTTGCGTGGAAACCCTGTTAAGGGAAAAAACCATGGGGTGACTAACCCAAGATTGTATACTCTATTAAAAGAATAAGGAGTACAAATTTGGCACTTGCCAATTAGGGCTCACTACCTGAGCACACTACTCACAAGAGGCACACTGCCTACAAGAGACTCACTGTCTACAGAACTTACAGAAGATAATCAATTGTTTGAACTGATGAGAAGCATCTACAAATGTAAGAGTTCAGTTCCGGTTAGGCACAACATACTGATCTGATGCACTTCATTCTTCCTCTATTTAATGTTTTTATTCAGTCACATACCGGACTTGAATTGTTGTTCTCACACTTATCCTACTTTTCTTCGCACCTTATTTCTTCATACCTTCAACACACACATACATGCTGGAATCCATCTAGTATATATACCCACATCAAGGATTTTCATCAACTTTCTAGTCGACAACAAAAACACTCAAGATATTTGCAAGTTATTGATCTGTCAGTTGAATCCATGCTTGATTTGTGATGCGTATCAAAAACATAGGCATAGAAGTCATAAATCATGTCAGCTAACAATGTGTAATATCATAGATTGCTTGATCAGGACCTTTTACACATCTGGATTGAAGTCTGATACTCTGTCGGTCAGTTCATCCTCTGTCTGCTTTGCCTGACTGGAACCCAACACTCAGATGCTCATATTTTTTTCTTGCTTTATCACCAGAGGCTAAATCTATGGAATACAGTAGTCATGATACCCCTCTTGACTTGTCCAAGTCTGCAACTTATTGAGTTAGACCATCTGAGAGATCCGGACCTAATTGTTGGACCTTGTTACATACTTTGTTCTTGTTCACCAGACGAAAACAATCTTCAATCTGACTTCCGATATAGGCATACTATGTGCTGCGGATGTGTGGGATAGATGTTGTTGCCATCAATGACAACACTTATGAAGCCACATAGTGTCTCTTGCCAACAGATAATATGTCAATCTATGATTGTTTTAATGGTGGATGGAATGCTCTTCTAGATACAATTATCCTATACATGCATGTGAAGGATTAAAACATCTAGGCATTGCCACTCCAATAGTTTTTTCATGATTCTATCTAGAGTTAATATGTGTTATATCATATTGCAATTTGATTTCTAGGACACTCCTATATCTTATGCTAGACAAGTCATGCTAATGATTACTGCAAGTTAATTTCATGAATTATAGTTCACTAGGGTTTGAGTAGGCAGTTTGGGTGTACCTTTTTTTTTCCATAATGCATTATTGTTTGTGCAAGGGCAAGTGAAATGAGTTCTACGCTAGTAAGCCATTCTACAACTATTCTACGGGAAGATGGAACACCCTTCTAGATACAAGTATCCTATACATGTATGTGAAGGGCTTGTTAGCAGATCACTTGACAGTGGTCAGAGCGGACCGAAGGAGATAGCACAATATGCGAAGGCCGAAAGCTGACAGATGAAACATCCCTATGTAATAGATATAGTATATATAAAGATAGGAGATCATAGAATGTAGGAAGTAAGCATGATATGAGAATAGGAGTATATTTTGATGTAAGCAATGACATAGAAGTCATGTATGTAATTGTTCCGAAGGATGGACAATGGATGTATACCTTTGATTGCTGCTTATATATATATTTGTTATCTTATTGTGATGTATGTGTGATGAATTGTTTTGTTATTCTTTATGTTTTGATGTCAATCTCTAGCTACCTGACCGGGGTATAAACTGACTTCAAAGACTTGACTGAGGACCGGATCTTCGGACCAGTATCTCCTCTACATTTCTTGCTAACACTTGTTCTATTGACGAGACCCTGGAAAAGGGTAGTTAAAGATTGAAAGGGAAAAACATCTAAAGAAGTAGCGTAGAGTATCAAAAAGGAGAAAAGGCGAGGGTGGCGGGAAAAATTTTCAAATTGAGGAAAAACTCACATCTCCATAGGTTTCTACCTCTGTGATAGGGGAGAAGGCACTTAAGGGGATGGCAAGTGGGAAGGGGGTAGGGTCTGAAAGGGCATTTTAAATGATGTGACTCTTCAAATAATGATTCCATGGGGTATAAAAGGACTAATGGAACACTTAATCAAGTAAACCCATGGCAAAAGGGGAGTAGCAGGAGAAAAAGAAGATTGACAAAGAAATCAGGACCAGAATGGAGAGAAGTGAAGAAGAGAGATTGAAGCAAACTCAGGAGAGACAAGAACATTACCGCAAAAGATTGGAAAAGGCACAAATGATGAAGGAAAGAGGGATAATGGAAAGTGCAAAAGGAAAGATAGAAGAATTTGAAGAGCATGCCACTGTGGGTGCTACCGGAAGAAAGGAAGATGACAAGCGCATCATGAAGGATGCTATTGAGTTCATCATGGAGGGTGCTACCAGAGAAAGGAGGGTGGATGGCAAAGGCATAGAAGGTGTTATGGAGAATGCAGAGGAGCACGCCACTGTGGGTGCTGCCGAAGACGAATGCGAAAGAGAAAGAGAAGGAACAAGTGAACTAGGGTTTATGCCACATACTGTTGAAACATATGAGTCAACACCAGAGATTTTGAAGATGGATGAGGAATATATAGAGGACTTAATTTGCCAAAGCATAAAGAAGATAAGTGAAGGAGGAGAAAATGCAGTAAACATTAAGAGGAGTTTTGAGGGTTTTGGAAGGCTATTTGAATCATCATTGGATGTCGACATGATGTCATTTATAAAGATAAGATAATCCCCTAATTTGAAGAGACACAACCCCTAGACCATCAAAGTTAAGAGAATTTTAGTTGAGAAGGAAGATATTCGAGCAAACAAAGAAGCAGAGAGAATATCAGAGATCCAGAGTAATTTTCCATAAGTTTTAGGAGAAGAGCACTTTGAGATCTGATTACAAAGAGACAAGGGAAAAGAAAGAAAGCAAGTTGACAGAAGACAGTTGAACCAGACAAGAAGACCAGAGGAAATCTACCGCAAAGTACCCAAGAGTTAGAGGAAGGCAATCATGAATACCCTAGTTAAGTTACTTATATTTGAGAAAGATACTACTAAAGCAGCGGAACATATTTTTGTCTTAGAGTCTATTTGGAACTGGAAGGGAGAAACAAGAGATGAAATCAAGTTGTTTGACTTCATAGGCACCTTGAGGGGCATTGAAGTTTTATAGGAAGACATGCCCAAACAGTGACAAGGAATGGGATGATATCAAGAAGCTATTCTTGGAGAACTTTGGAGTTCCAGATATTTTGACATAAGGAGTAAGATGAGAGATCTGATGCAATTGGAGAAGGAATCAATAAAGGAATTTGATAAGAGGTTCAAGGAGATAACTAGGAGATTGGAGGAACCATTGACTAAGAACCATAAGATAGAATGGTTTATTTCTAGAATAAGCCCTGAAATAAGATCAGCCCTAGATGGATGGATGTTTGAAACATATGCAGAAGCAGTTGTTGATGCATTTGTTAGTCACAACAACAAGAAATAAAAGTTCACACACAAACCTTTATTTATCTTGAAAGATATGATGAATTTCAGAAGATTTCATAATCCCAAGTCTTCGTGGATCAGGTCTTGATCATCTGATGTTACTCAGAGTTTGATGTGAAATGTTGTTTTCCAATAGGGGCCTTATGTACGACTATTGAAAGTTTTGTACTCCTTTAGTTATCAAGTTATATGTATTTGCTCTGCATAAATCTTTCATAATTCTATTAAATCTTACACTAACAAGTCAAGATTTGAGCAAATATATGTTATCATGATCTTGATTCTTAGTAATTCACTCAACTTTATCCTCTATTTAGTCTAATTATGAAACATATCTGGATTTGATTAGTTCTTCTGAAATTATCTCCAATTTCAATCAATCTTTACTTCCTCACCTTAAATTTACTCAAATATCTAGACAGTAAGCATGTATTTCACTACAATTTGCCATTATTTGCATGGATATTTATCTATGATGTGCAATTTACTCAAATACGCTATGGATATGCAATTATTTATACTAATTCAGTGTATTTTCCTCTCTATCCACTTGTTATTTATCATTATTTGCAATTATGTATGATTATTATGAAATGAAATGTCAAAAGATAAGGTTTAAAGAATGTAAATCCTAGAATTTCTTAACTTTGATCAATGGTCCACATACATACTTTGATACTGTCATGAAAAGGACAGAAGCCAAACCACATTTTTCTAGGAATATCCACAACTATGCGCATTTAGTACAAATCTTCAAAGGAAAAGATGATAACAATATGTAAGTAAAGTGAATGCACTTCAGTATGAACACAGCAATCCACCATTACACATTAGAAATCAACCAAAGACTACATAAGATTTATGATTAGGTAGTAATCCATTGCTCCATTTTCATTCAGTATCCCTAAGAATAAGTACATATACATGTGATCCTAAGAAAGAATCTTGGGAAGCCACAAAAGTTGCAAAATGAACAAACTTAGTGCTCACAAGTTCAACAATTCAATCTCTCCTTACAAATGACAATCAATATCCTTTTATAGGACAAGGATAAGATTCAATTACAATGATCCAATGGTTAAGATCCATCTAAAATGATCAACGGTTTAGATTACATTGACCAAGTCAATCTACAACAACTGATAACACGTGTTGCCAACTAGAAACTATTAGCAAGACACAACCAACCAGGAATATCCCTTAGCATATTTGCATCAGCATCCACTTATATATCCTATTCGAATACATCAGACCCCTTTGTGATGACCACACCGATATCTAACTTCTTATAGAAGTCATACGCATGTACTATGGTGTCTATTTGGGATTTGTCACCCACTTGGACTTTTAGTCTTGCATATTCCACTACCTTTACTTGCTCATCTAAGGAAACTACCTTAGATGTCCTACTAGCCACTTCTTTTCTATACGTTCTTATCTTAACACTTAATTATGCCATTTCATCCATGATGTTCTCTGAAAAATGTTTCATGGGATCTTTTGATACTGCACTAAACCTATCCTTGAACATCTGTATGGACTCCTGCTCATCAGGTGCCCCTGTTTCAACCATGGAATCACCAAGTAATTCCTCTAACACCTTCATCTCATCTGACAAATGTCATGGATCTTTGTACCTATATCTCCTGTTTTGGACATGCATGTCCTCAAAACATCCACCTCAAATTAGAGTTCCGGGATCCATGTGCCTACCTTAGGCAATGTCTGAATAGTCACAATTTTGTGCTTTAGAAGATCTTGATCTTCCATTTTCCTTAGCTCTTTTAGCCTATCCAAAGCATAGTCACTTTGCTTGAGCCTTTGTCCAGATATTCTCCTTAAGGATTCGGCTTCTTCCTTCAAGGCAGAAAATGTGTTCCAATTGGACATGGATGTCCTTATTGTTTTCTCCCCAGTAGTCATGAATCGTATGAATGAATTTCTCATGACTTGGGCCTGATGCTTTTGAGCATCTAGACCAGTTATTTCTTCCTCACTGACTAATGCTAAGGCAATGGGCCTCTCTGTTTGATGCATGGTTGATGCCAATCCCATGGGCTTCACTAGACCCTTGATGAAAGTCTACAACTGAGCGATTTGCTCCTTTGTTTCTTTATTCTTGGCCTTCAATCTCTTCATTCTGACTGCCACGACCTCAGTGCTCTCTTTGAGCTCTGCAATGTCCTGATCTTCTGTGGAATGTCCAAGGTCTATAGTTGTGACCTAGAATTCACTTGCACTTATCTCTCCCTTATTCTTGTCAACAATAGGGAAAGCTAATTGTGTTGTCCTTTTCCTGGTTGCAGCATCCCTCTTTATTGTGGATACATCCCTAGCTTTATGCTTGGGCTTGACATTATCTAATGTAAATAAAGACTTTAAAACAAATGGAGTCAGGTCATGTGCAGGAGGGTCTACCTCTGATGATAGCCATGATAACACATTAGATCCAGACCCTGTCTAGTTTGACTGCTCAATTTGAGCATCATGTATTTCCATCTCTTCATCCTGATCTTTTTGTGGTGGGATCACCTCTAAGTTTTCTTGCTGTTGGACCATATCCTAATCACCACCCTTATCCATATGGACCTCCTCTTGCTTAGGTGGCCATTGGTCTGTATGTGGGGTATCATTTTTCTCATCCTAACCCATTCCACCTTCAGGACCACCTTCCACTTGCCCCTCTGTTTGATCCTGATGTCGATCATCCTGATGAATCTCTTCTTCATTCTATTTTTGAGTACTCTCATTAGTCCCCTTGTCTTCTTGACCCTGTTGTCTAGAGGCAGGCTCATGTTATTCATGGCTTTCTTCTTCCATCTAAATATTTTGTTGAGTATCCTCAGTCTAGATATCTACATCCATCTGAGTATCTTCCTCATGTATTTGGTTGTCTTTAACAACCTATTCTTCCTCATCATTAGCCCCAAGTTGATATGTCAAGTCTATCGCTTTTGGGCTAGTTATGGTGTCTATCAGGATATCCAGATGTCCTATTTGCACTTCTACTTTAGGGGATTTTGGTTTCTCAACTCCTTTATGACCCTGTTCTTCCTAAGTAATGCCTCCAATTGTAGGCTCTGTATGCCTCAGCAAGCTCTCTATGGGATGGGTACTCACATCCCTGGTTATCTCGTCATCAGTCAAATTAATTATTTGACTTAGTGATAAAGGTTGATTAGCATCTTTTTCCATTGCCTCTATCCTGGCCTCCTTGGCCAATTCACTTTTCACCTTTATAATTTCCACTACTAGCACATTATGTTGTAATTCTCTTGCCACATGCAGTGTAGGGTCTTGATACTTTAGAGTCTGCATAGTAGCTGGCCTAGAGGTAGACCCTCTCATTACTAGGCCTTGGTATCTCTTCTTCTTAGGGATATTTACTCCCTTCAATACATCATCATGACTCCTATCTACTTCTTCATCCATATGCTCCCCTTCTTCCATTTCTACAACCTTGGGCATGGATATAGGAATGGCCTTCAGAGGTGTATCCCTAGGAGGTGTTGGCTTGGTCGCAATTGAAACACCCTCCATAGCGAATTCTTCTGTAACTCTTGATGATTCTGGTTGTGCTAGCATGGTCTCCATCACGTCTTTTATGCACAAGGAAATCATCAAAATCTGGCTCATCCCTTTCTTTCATCTTTCTTCTCTTATCGAAGGTGATGACTACTCCTTTGGTTTTCAGTTCATTGATCTTGTTCAACCAATTTTTGGGCATCCCCATCACTTTAGCTTTGATGAAATCAATGGATGTCTCATCCTCTTTAGTCCAATTAGGGGGAGCCAATGCTTCATTGTATATTTTCCTTTCTTCATAATCAGGGTCCAAGATCCTTGTCATCCTCCTTGACCTGAGGTGGCAGCTCCAGACATCCGAGGGTCTTCATTTGATCAATGGTCAGTCTTTGATAACCCCTTTTCCTTACTTCATATTCATCATCACAATCCACCCAATAGTCTTCTAGGTGAATGACATGCTTGTATTTCTTGTTGATAAATCTTTCTATTCTGTGGTAAGGATCAAAATCTCTTACCAAGGAGAATAATTGTAGATGCAACATTTTTAGGTCTGCCTCTGCCATCTTGCTATTGTCTATTGATCCACATATGAACCAATTGATATCCAAAGGGAATTTTATGTATCCTCTACCATCCTTCCTCTTGGACATTTCAAATGTTGGGATGATTTGCCTAATCATCTCCATCAAAACTACCTTATCCGAAGGGTACCTAGGCAGCATGAAGGGATTTCCATTGAACCCTTCCATCCAGATGTATGTATATGTGGGGAATTGGATGAACCAAGCCCCATGAGGATGTATCTTCTCCTGTGCTCCTAAAGACAACCATTTAGCTCTGTCCCCCTCCATGAGCCTAACTAGATGCATTACAAAATAAGCATTCACCACTTTGTAATGTTGCATAGACTGTATTTGCTCTAATTATGGATAATGTTTCTAGGAAGTCTTCTCATGTGGTAGTCGACCTAACTTCCCAACAGCCTGCAATTCATCAAAAGTCAACTTTACATGCACACGCATAGACCAGATATGAGGTCATGTGGAAGACCCTATCCTTCTTCCTTCTCCACTTGACCAGCTACTCATACATGGTGTCACTGATAATCTTAGCCCATTGGATTGTCTGCTTCTTCTCTATGACCATCTGAATCAATCCATACATCCATGACTCGAAATTTCTAGAATTGGGCCTTCCACTCATCCTGCTGAGCAATACTATCATATATTGGACTTCTGGAGAGAAGTCATATTTATACAGATGTTGAGGCATCTTGGCTATAGCCTTCTCTTTATTGCCAGGGTCTTTCCATCCAAGGAAGATAACCTTCCTACAATCCTTCTAGTTTCCATCATACTCTGCAATGAGTGCACCCAGATCAGGTACATATATCCCCCTAGGTGTAGGAAAATTGAATGCTTCCATGATGCCATCGACCGAGAGGTCGGCATACACCCTTCCTTAGTGCTCAACCCTTCTATTCACCACATTGTAATGCTCTACGGCCTCAATCAACAATTCAAGAGAATCGGTAGCATAAGGAAATCCAGCCACATAAAACATCTTGGTGGCCACTATGTTCTTCAAAATAGGGTTGTCCTCTGTGCCCTAAATCCTCGCTCTAAAGGCATCTAGATCTATACTTCCATAATGAGTATCCTCTACAAATCCATACTTGCTACACACACTCTTAGCTTTTGGAAACATGTCATCCTTGAATTCTGCATCATGTCTATCTATACGAAACTACATCTTGACCTACAAATTTAAAATATCCATGTCTTAACTATGGCTTAGACCATGCTAGGGTTAACATTCCAGTTTATGTAAGTGAATAAACATGGCATTCCCTAGAGTGATATATACAGGTAAAACAAGTTAACTTTTAATTATCACATTCCAACATTTAACCCCTTTTACCTATGTAAAATGTGTATTGTGATCATGAAAACGACAAGAAAGGGTTTTGTTGTGTACATACCTATTTATGAGAACCTTAACTTGGATGTACAGATGTTTACTAGAAATGCGAGTGATCTTCTATGCAATTTGGCTCGTCGTCACAATTCGTTGTAACTACTTTCAGTCTCTTACACAAATTCTTACTATTTCAAATCCAATTATGTGAAAAATATGAATGCAATTACCCTTTTAACTTAGTAAATTTCTCAATTTAGGGCTTATTAATTACTTCTGAGAGATTAGGTGGATTCCTCTAGTGCAAACGCAAGAGATCAATATAGGTGTTCATAGGCACGCCTTCAAATTTAAAAGCCAACGGCTTTTTCATCAACATTAAATGCAAAAAGGTGTGCCTGGACATTTATATGGATTTTGGATTATTATGTCCATATGGATACATCCATGTGGATATGTCCATATGATGTTAGCAGGAAGGCCGAGTCAACCATCATTGACCAAAAGAATGTCATCAGGTTCTAATTCCGCTTAAAATATGCCAGGATATGTGAAATGTCCCCATGGACACATCACTTGAAATTACTCATCAGGATAGGGATATGGATATTTGAAAAGGTATGGACATTAGGTAAGTGTGAAATATCCATATGGTTAACATCCATATGACGTCGGTTGGTTTAAAACTCTGTATTGGGGAGAGATGATGTGATGTCACCAAGATATGGATGCTTGGAATAAGATATGGATCTTTCAAAAAGATAATATCCATGTGGGTTAATATCCATATGACATCAGCTATTTGCTTTAGCTACATACGAGTGAAGGTTGAATGATGTCATCAGGATCTGGATACTTCACAAGCATAAAGTTATGGATATTAAGAAAGTGTGAAATATCCATGCGGATGATGTTAGTGGGATGATGTTAGTGGGCTTTAAATATCCCTTTGGGGTGACATGGGATGACATAACCAAGACATGGATATTTCAGTATGGACATTAGTAAACTGAATATCCATGTCAAAATATCTAGTATTAAGTGTTTGGATCTATAGGGTTCATACTAAGTCAAATTTGATGGGCCGTCACTAGGATGTGGATATTTGGATGGATATGGATATTTGGATGGAATGAAATGTCCATGTCCAAAATATCCATGCGGATGATGGCCATTTACTTGGCCATCAGAAATTTGATGGGCTCAAAATGAAAGATAATCCTTAGATATTTCGAGCACCCTTACCTTCATTCATCCTTCTATATATTGGGTGACAAGACATGACATCATTGGGATATGGGTGATCCAATAATGATAAGGATATTACATTGGTAATATCCATATCCATGTTGACCAAACTTTGACTGACCATAACTTTCTCGTTTCTTCAAATTTTGACATGACTCAAAAGGCAAAGTTGCTCAATTTTCAATTCTCTATTCAATGGAGACCTCAACTAGGGGATTTGTTGAACTTGACCTTCTAGACATGCATCAGGACATGACTTTTACCATACCGCCCAAAGCAGGGAAAGACACAAGCAGAAGCAAAAAGTTGGGTCCCTATTTTACTGAGACAAAATGGGGTGTGTTGTGAAACCTCACAATAGCAGTGAAATTGGCCTACCGGATAGAGTCTCAATCCGAGCGCAGATAAGATAAGATGAAGGAAAACCTAGAATTGGAGAAGCTAAAGTTAGAATTGGAGAAGTTGAAGCTGAGGCAGAAGATATTAGCTAAGTAGGAAGGGAATCCACAGATGGAAAGGCCTAATATTTGGTGTTCATACTGCACAAGAGAGGACCACTTGAGAAATGAATGCCATAGCATGAAAGGTGAAATACAAGTTGTCACAATAAAAGTAGATACCAAAGCAACAATGAAAAATTTAATTCAGTATACTGTGGATTATGCAGAGAATAGAATGACCATGAAACACCAGATTGTCCTTCACAAAACTTTCAAAGGAAAAGAGACTTTGTTGATGAAGAAGATGAAGCATGGTAGGTGGAAACAATACAAACTCTACGGAGATTAGTAACATGACATACATGAAAAAAATAAATTCATATGATCAGGACTACAAGCAACCAAGTTGGAGAAATCAGAGGAATATTAATGCAATACAAAATTCAAATTCTGGTGGTCCATCAAATGGAAATAGCTATAATAATGATGACAGAGATTGGTTTGGAGGCTAAAAAGGAGCCAGAGGCCATGGAAGAAATCAAAGGAGGGAGGATGCAACATGCTTCAATTTTGGTAAGTTAGGACATTTCACTAATGAATGTTGGGATGAAAAGAAAACGCATTGTTCATTTTTTAATAGCATAGAGCATGACCTATTTCCTTGTGAGAGAGCACAAAAATACTTCCGGAATGCACAACCATAGTCTAAGAATGATGAGTTACAAAACCTGAACAATAAAAAAGGAGCAAGGATCATAAGAAGAGCACCAAAAGACCAAGGAGCAAGAACTTTCCAGAAGAATAACAAAGAGGAGACAGATATATCTTCAACTGAATCCATAGAAGAGGAAGAGTACTATCGGAGAAGCACACCAACACATACCAGAAAGGAGAGAACGAAGAGGAAGGAGAAAGCTAGGGTAGTAACAAGACAAGGAACCAATTTTGGAAAGCACTATATCATTGAGACAGAGGAGGAAGACAGTTAGGAGGATGAAGAATTTTTTCCAACCAAGAAACATCATTAAGAAATTGTGAAGGAGGCTAAACAAACAAGAAAAGGAGAAGCAATTCAAGCAATATTTCATCAAAGGAGAAGTAGATGCTCTTAAGCAATTACCCCAATTGACACAACAACATAGACCAATTGAAAAACTGAAGCAATTCTCTAAGTATTCGAACAAGGAACAAGGTCAGAAAGGTCAACTCCAAAGGATGGGAAGGATAGATGAGAATGAAAGACAAAACCATTGATGGCAGATGTTCACATCAATCACAAAAAGGTCCAGAATGTCATGATATATTTGGGAGAAGATGTCAACATGATCACAAATAAGTTGTCAGAGCAATTAGGAAGACCTAAGCTGTCAAGAACCACTTACAACATAATCTTGGCGGATGTATCTAACATGCAGACAATGGGAACATGGAAGCAAGATGGAGTTAACCTGATGGGGATCAAACATGTCTTAGATTTCATTGTGGTAGCCATTAAGGATCAAGGAGAAGCTTTTAATGCACTTTTGGGCTTGAGATGGTTTGTAGGTGCAAACGGTATCATAGACTCCCAAAGAGAAGATCTATCATTTGCCAATGAGAACAAAGTTGTCAATACCCCTTTGGGTTCATCAATGGAGGAAGCATATATAGAAGAAATCAATCAGGATGAATATAGTGACAAGGATGCAAAGAATCTCTATACAATTACAGGTTGGATCCAGAGGAGACAACAAAAGAGCCTAATTCTGATGGTGAAGTGGAGATAGAGGATGATCACTATAGTATAGACAGTGAGGAGGTTTTGGAATCTTGGATGAGAGAAGAACTGGAACTAAAAAGAAGGAAAATGCTTGGCTACTAGAGCATATTCATAATAAGGGTTGGCAAGAAAGACATACCACAATCCTCCGCATTTCATCAAAAATTGCCATAGACCACTTGTGACACATATAGGGAGGACAAGGAAGCCATATCTTAGAAATATCAAAAAATGAAACAAAAGAAGCATAAAAATCAACATACCTAGATGACTGAAGTACCAGACATACAAGCAAGATAGTCACAAGTCAAGAGGATGAAAAAAGAGATGAAGAATGCAAGGAAAACACTATAGAGAGGTTGTTTATAGTATCAAATCACCAGATCATCAATTGTCGAAAGGAAAAAAGTAGTTGCAGAAAGATTCCACCATGGCAACACACTGTATCAAAGCCTAGCCACTAACAAGGAGCATAACTTAAGTCATAAGAAAAAAATAAATAAAGTAATGAAGAAAAAGAAGGCAAAAGCTAAGCAGAAAAAAATAGGGCAAAACAAAAAGGTATTTAACCCTAATCGCACCAAAGGAACATCACTTTGCATTCATACTTTGGCAAAATCAGAGCTCCGAGAGAAGAATCAAGCAATGAAGGTAGGAGTGAAGAGAAGAAGCACACAGGCAAGGTCAAAGAAGAGATAATGGCGACTCCTAAGCCAATAGAGATTAATCACAAGCCACAACTAAAATTCAAGACATATCCCTTGAAATACCTAGAGGTCAATCCATACGGTGCATACTCAAATGTGTTGGCAAGTGTGGTGTATATAGAAGATGTAAGGAAATATATTCATAATACTCTGGCAGAAATCAACCACATCAAGTTTAAAGAGCTAAGGGACACACTATTGGGAGATACAAGGTATCTACCGAAATATGCAAACATTCTGACAAAGAAATTGGACATATGGAAAGACTTTCCCAACTTCTTGGATGCCCATGAATGGATAAGGCTAATACTAAGCAGAGTACATGATGAGTTATCTATTTGGACAAACCCTATAGAATAACAAAGGAGGTGATTAGGACAGTTATAGGGTTAAGTACAGTAGGGCCCCTACCAGCAATGAAGTCTATAAGAACAAACCAAGTGAGGGAGTTGATTGGAGCTACAACAAACGGGAGAAATATGCATTTGAAAGACATCGCAGATCCAAGCGTAAGATATGCTACAATGGGCATTGCTTACAAAGTCTATTACACCAACCAAGAGGGTTCGGCCACAGTAATTGCAATTCATATAGCCTATTAGATGGTCAAAAAGGGCAATGATTTTGACATTTATGAAGTGATGCGCCAACAACTCTTGGAGAACTTGCAAAAGATCAAAGACTTCAACTACAACTTCTGGTATGGTACATTAATCATTTGCCTTACATTTTATTTCTTGAATGAGCTGCCAGGGTATAAGGGAAAATAATGGCAACAAAATACACTAGTAGGGTTAGAGGTCAAACGACACATAGCTTCAATTTTTGATACCAAAGCATATAGTGCCACATATTGGGGGTTTTTCAAAACCCTACAGGAAGAGATGAGGGCAAGGGATAGAATCCCTTATGGGATGGTGAGACAATACATAAAAGACATCACATTTTTGGTTGATAAGGATTTCACATAAATGGAGGCAGTGGAGCCGAGGAAAACATGGCTACCTAAGTTTCCCTATGAGAAAACTACAGCAAAAGTCAATATTTATGCACAACACTTATTGAGCAAACCAAAGGACAAAAGTGCAGAGAGATATGACACTTACTTAGAGGTTATGGATAAGAAACACAAGAAGGATGCAGAGGAACATCTAGAAAATAATAAAAAACGTTGTATAAACTATGGAGAGTTCCAAAAAAGGGAACTACTTCAACTTAGAAGCTGGCCACATTAGCTCCCCTACATACTAAAGAGGCTCTGACAGTAAGGAGATCAGAAAGGACAACCTCACAGGGACCATCATCCTCTACTATATCATTCAGAGGAAGAGCAACATCAGAAGTCCTATCAAAGATGAAGAGGAACACAAAGAAGAAGGCTCCCCAGTAGAAACAACAGGTAAAAAGAAAAAAAAAACTGAGAAAATACCGGAGGAAATTGAGTTAGATGAAGGAGAGGAACAATAATCAAAGTTAAAGAGGAAGAAGAAGACAAAAAAGAAACTAGAGGAGGAACCGACAGCACAACAATCAGAGGATCTAATACAAGAGACCTATAACCTGGAGGCACTTATCAATGCAATGGAGAATATAGGTATGTTGAAATAAACTGCTCTTTTATATGAGGAGTCCTTCATAGAAAATAAACAAATGATAGTAATTACTATGATACAATACATGAGGGACAATAATAAAACACTAGATGAAATAATGGAGGGATTTCTAGAGAGCTTAATAGAAGCATCGGGGGAAAGGAGAAACAAGGCCCTCCAGTTGGAGGAACAAATAAGGCATGATGCTATTAATAAACTCAGTGACACATTGTCACTAGAAGAGAAAAATAAGTTGATAGAGCAACAAGCTTTGGAACTGAGAAAAATAATAGGGTAGATACCCTCATGAGTGGGAACAAGAAGGCAGAGGAGAAAATACAAAAAGAAATAGAAGAGGTAACAACAAAGATATACCAAACAATCAAAGAGCAACAACAACAACAACCGACACCTTCACTCCACATAATACTGAGACACTGGCAGGAGAAGAGAACAGAGCAGGGCACAGTTTGCCAAAAGCTCCAACACAAGGGGTAATCCCTCTGAAGAACACAAGGATGGATGAGAAGAATATAGAGTAGCAACCAGAGAATCTGGAGGATAAGGAAGAATGAAGAGAGGAGAATATAGAGGAACAAAGGGAACCGAAGCAAACCAATATTCCAGAGGCTTCATCTTCTATTGAGTCTATCAAAGAATTTTTGGAACAACAAAAACAAATAACACCAATTTTGACCCCACAACTGCTACAGTTGCCGATAGTAGAAGGACAAATAAACCTTGTCGGAATATCTCCACTACAGAAGCTACAATTGGGAGATGTGTTTCATTCCTCTACCAGAGCAGAAATTCTAAAGCAGCATGTGGAAGGAAGTGAACTCCTACAGGATGCAATGGACACCTTAGCCAAGGAGATGTCGGAGACACCAAGAGATACTACCTTACCCCTATCGGATCAGTTGAAACAGCTAACATGAGGGTTCAAGGAGTACTCTAGCCAGCTAGAGGAGAAGGTAACATAATAATTGAACAAGAAAAGACTAGCAGAAATGACTAATAAGTGTGCCAAGGCACACACTCAGTTGGAGACACAAATAAAGAACCTTCAACAAAGCAGAGCAGAGGCTAATATACTATACCAGTTTTGTCTAAAATGGCCACAATCCACAAAAGCAATAAAAGATCAAATGGATACTTTAGAGCTTCATATCACAAATGTTGCAGCACAATATGACCCTCTAGAAGATAAGGATGGAGTGATAAGAGCACAGGTGGAGACAATGCATAATCAACACGAACAGCTCCAGAAACAAAGGGATCGGATAAAGAGTCAAATAAAATAGCTGAGGGAGGTGGTAAATTTGAGATTGGCTAGCCTAACCAGTAGTTTTGCAGAGGCCAAACAAACCACATAGACTATAAAGATATCGGTAAGCATAGAGGAAGCAGAGGAAACTTACATGAAAGTAGAAGGACATATAGCCATGGTGGCTAAGGCCAAAAAGTAGTGGGATACCAGTCTAGCTTAGCTCAAACAAATCTACAAGACTATCCTACCTAGGAACTAATTTTTCATGTCTTGAGGACAAGACATAATTTTGTGGGGGAGGGATGATGTTAGCAAGTCACTTGATAGAGGCTAGATCTAACCGGAGGAGATAACACAATATGCGGATGCTAGAAGCTGACAAATGACACATCCCTATGTAATAGATATAGTATATATAAAGATAGGAGATAGTAGAATGTAGGAAGTAAGCATGATATGAGAATAGGAGTATATTCTGATATAAGCAATGACATAGAAGTCATGTGCTTAACTGTTCCAGAGGATGGACAATGGATGTGCACCGTTGATTGCTACAAATATATATATATATGGAAGTCTGTCAATACCGGGCAATTATGTGTGTTGTCTTATTGTGATGTGTGTGTGATGATCTGTTTTGTTATTCTTTATGTTTTGCTATCAATCTCTAGCTACCTGACTGGAGTATAAACTGACTACAAAGACTTGACTGAGGACCAGATCTCCAAACCGGTATCTCCTCTACATTTCTTATTAACAGGGCTAAATATCTAGGCATGGCCATTGGATTTGTTCCTCATATTTTTGATGTCAACATTCCTAGATGAGGCTATACAAGATTGTTTTCTACAATACTTATTTTATGAAGTATATAATTCCATTTTAACTAACTTCATCTCTAACAAACCAAACATATTAACAAAACAATTTGTTTTTTATGCATGCATAATAAAAAAACATATTGTCCAAAGAATGCATCTAGAAATCATGCTATGAAACTATGTCAAAGAAACACCAGAGTGAACCGAAGGAACCATCCATTAACCAAATGTTTGTGTTTTGAAAAGTTTTAAGGCTTATATGTTTCCATATTCCTTGCAATAGTGATTAAATGGTTTATTCTTTTGCCTTTGATTGCACTAAGCAACATTTGGCATGGTAGATATCTACCTTTATGTTGTTGGGTAAGGCTTGTTGGCAACATGGCAAACACCATTAATAGAGACACTATTGGTATGACTAAGGCTGTGAAGCATGATGTTTTGATTTGTGTTGTCATTGATGGCAATAAGGTATCAACTTGGAATGAGCAAGGCTCTACATGGTTGTAAAATGTTAAAGAGTTGATGACAATGAAAGACAATTAAGTTTCGGTAAGAAGATTTGGCAAATTTGGCTAAGTGTTGGAAGACTATAGAGATGACTACAGAGTGACAGTATTATGGTCCGCATTGTTCCAAGTTTGATGATCATATTCTGTAGTTGTGATAGAAGGTTGGTGATACTTAGAAAACTCTAATTCCAAAGTTTTACATTCATATGAGTTCTAGAAGCATAGAGTCAATTGGCAGAAGTTCGACATAACAATATTCAGTATGAAGCAATGCAAAGAGCAAACTTATTTTGGTCCGCATTTCTCTGATAAGAAATATCTTATTCTATAGTTTTAAGGGATGATTGGGATATGTTTGAAGTATCCAAATCCAAGATTTGAGATTGTGAAGTACTCTGGAAAGGTAGTTGTGATTGGCTAAGTATCGCTATTATAGTTGACAGTGTTTGGCAGCGACATAGTACAACTTCTAGTACTCCGCATTTCATCGCATGTTATCATTTTGTTCTACGGTTCTAGAGTTAAGGTTTTGAATGCCTAAGGAGTCTTGTATATGAGTTTTAGAAAGTTTGGATGTTTGTACTTCAAGTTGTGTTTTGACAGATGGCTTGAGCTTGTGTTAGTCAGTCAGAAAAGTTGACCTAGTTTGATATTCTTTGTATGGAGGAATCTGTTGATTAGAATCATATTCTAAGTATTTTAATAGTTTTTGCTGACGTAAGAGAATGTGTTTGAGGTGTTGGTTTGGTCCATAAAGTCTTTTGGTGAATGTATTAAGGCTGACAAGTTATACTTTGCATAACTACACGATTCATACTTGCAAGCTGACCTATTTTAAAGATGGTATGTGTTGCGAATATATATATGGGATTCATTTCAGTGTTTAAAAAGAAGATCAATGTGTGAATACGACATGAAATAAGTTTTGTAATCTAGGAAGTGTGACAAGTGCTTGAGAAGAAAAAGAGATCTAAGTTTTATGCAGAACAAAGCAGTGTAATAAAGCAGTTAAGGATGAAGAGTTTTGTGATAGTATTTTGAGCTTCATTGTAATTGTATTCCATGTATTTGTAGATGCAATTGTAACAGTTCATTCTTGGCAGTGAGCCACCCATTTTATCTTCTTTTGGTAGTGAGCTTGTTGCAGTGAGCATTTCTTTGGACAGTGAGTCCTTTGGGCAGTGAACCCTAGGTAGTGAGCCCTATGGTAGTGAGCCTTTTGTAATCTAGTTTTGTTATCATAATATATTGTGAGCTAACACTCACCGTGGTTTTTCCCTTTTGGGTTTTCCACGTAAAAATCCTGGTGTTCGTGTGTTATGGCTTGTGGTTGTACTTTCTATGCTTGATTTGCTTTAATGTTATTGAATGTGGCAAATGGATTAATGGATTAATGAATGAATGGTTTAACAGAATATTGATTCACCCCCCCCCTCTCAGTATTTTGGGTGTTCAACAATTGGTATTAGAGCAAGGTTCCTTGGAAGAAGTCTAACAGCTTGAGGAAGATGTTAGAGATTGAACACATGGTAGCTAGAAAGTATCCTACTCCTCCGGAAGAAATTCATCCAATTGGAATTACAGAAGAAGAGTGCATGTTTGTTAATAATGAAGAACTCAAAGTTTCTCTTGAAGACGTTGAAAGGACCGAAGAGGAAAACCTGGATTTGAAGGAAAATATCAAGGAAGAAGATGAGTGCATCAGAAAGTTGAGGGAGCAAGTCAAGAAGTTCAAAGAAAAGCATAAGGAGATTAATGAACAATTGGGATCAGAAAATGAAACCCTAAATGGTTTGCAAGTGCAAGTTGAAGAAAATGTAAAAGTAGAAGAATATCTAAATCAAATGGTGACAAGCAAATCTAAAGAATGTGCAAAGCTTGAAAGAGAAGTTGTGAACCTAAAGTCAGATTTGGAGAAGGCAAAGAGCTATGAAGAAAAGTTCAAGATAAGTTTTGCAAAACTTGATGAGATGATTGCTAATTAGAAGAGCCCTGATGACAAAGAAGGCTTGGGATTTGAGAAAGGTGAAAGTTCCAAACCAGGTCAAGCAGTGAATGTTGAGAACAAGAAAGGCAATCAGATTTGGAATCAAAGGTATGGACCTAGAAGACCACCGGTCAGGCAACCAAATGCTCAAAGGTACCCGTCTTTCAATGGTTATTGTCATTCATGCAATAAGTTTGGCCATAAGGCTACTCAATGTAGGAGCATAATGAATCAAAATATTCCATCTTTCTTTGATTAGTGCTTTACATGCAAGAAAGTTGGCCATAGAGCTAGTGAATGTAGAAGTCAGATAAGGAATTGCTATAACAATGGAAGGAATGCTCAATCTTTCAATGGAAATGCAAGAAAGTTGGTCATAAAGCTAGTGAATGTAAAAGTCAGGTGAGGAATGGATATAACAATGGAAGGAATGCTCAATCTTTCAATGGTAACTGCTTTACATGCAAGAAAGTTGGTCATAGAGCTAGTGAATGTAGAAGTCAGATGAGGAATGGCTATAACAATGGAAGGAATGCTCAATCTTTCAATGGCAACTGCTTTATATGCAATAGATTTGGACATAAGGCTAACCAATGCAGATCCAGAATGAATGGAAGGAACAACGGTCAGAAGAATTTTGTGTACTATAATTGCAATAGGCCTGGGCATATTGCAAGGTTCTATAGAAGCAAGAACATGAAGAAGGATAATCCAGTAGATAAGAAAAAGGTTGATTCGACAGAAATCAAGAAGGAGATGAACAAAATATGGATCAAGAAGGATGTTAATGAAGTCAAGGATGACCCTGTACTAGCCTCTGGTGTAGATACATCCTCTGGGAAGTGAACTAAGAGCTTTGGCTCAAGGGGGGCTTCAGTGAAAAATTGTGTTCCCCTAGCTAGAGAAGTGGTGCTGACACTCAACATAAAGATATGAGTTGAAGAATAGTATGTCTGATCTTTTGAAGAAAGTTCTGGCAAAAAGAGTCTAATGCGGAAGATTACAGAGCAATTTATATCAACTGTGAGTTGCAGAGGAAGTGTTAATAGCTTTTTGGAAATAAAGCATCTATGGTGATTTAGGTTTTGGTAAAAAGGGGTTATAAGAAAATTCACTTGAAGGAAATTCACATTTCATTCAAACTTTCAAGCAACCAAGGAGATCTGAGCAACAAAGAAAAGGTGAACTCAAAGTGTGCAACATGATCAAACCCTAATCGGAAGCAAAGAACAAATTATTTACAGTCATCACTCTTGTAAAGTTTTCCATTGAGCTATGAAAATGTTTACTCCACGAGTTATTGAGGTAACTAATAGGCCTAGACCCAAATTCAAAAAGCATTCATTCAAATGCATGGAAATAGACCCTAAAGGTGCATTTTCTAGTGTGCCCTACAGTGTTATGCATAAGGAGGATATCAGGGTTTATATTCATGCTAATATGGAAGAATACAACCATGCAAAATTAGGGCAAGTATATTTGAATGAGTTAACGGGTGATAAGTTTGAACTGAAAGAAGAATAAAATAGTGAAAAGGAAGGCCACTAGTAGAATCTATGTGAGCCATGGAGGTGGTAGTCAAGAATAAGAAGAACCAGTCCAGGAGAAAAAGGAATCTCTTCTTACTGATGAAGAAACAAAGGAAAAAAGAACAAAAACTGATAATAAAGAAGATGAAGCCACTTCAGGTAAAGAAGGAAAGTCCTCCTGAAAGGGAAAAGAAAAGGAGAAGAAGAAAAAGGAATTGATAAGTGATGCCACTATAGATCTAGAAGCCACAATCAATGTTGTGGTTGTGCATAGAAATTTGAAGCCCATTGCAGACCTTTATGATGAGAGCTCTGATGTTGATAAGGAAATAATTGAAACCACTGTGGTAAGATTCCTAGATATGTTTAATAAAGCATTAATTGAAGTTGTGACTAACCTACCTAACAGCCTAGCTAGCATTCTAACTGCTAGAAGAGAAGAGGCTATGGCTAAAGATGCAGAAATTAAGGAAAAAGTGTTGAAGAAGTTTTGTCCAAGTCTCACTGGATAAGATAAAAAAAGCCAATCAAAGGTTTAGTGAAGAATTTAGAACCAAAAGGAGAATTAATATTTTGACGGCCAGAGATAGAAGTGAGATCATTGAACAGTTGGAAAAATAAATTGAGGAGAAAATTTTGAATGTGCTTAATGAACTTCACATTCCAACTGTAGTGGACATAGATGAAGAAAAGCAAAGTCGTGATGTTGACAAATCAAGTACAGTTCTGGATGTGGGTGGTGAACAAAATGTGCTATCTCAATCACCTTCTACAATCTCAGTGGATCAAGGTGTGGTGACTCCTTCGACAAACTCAGGAAACATTGAGGAGATGAGAGAGACAGTTGAGGAAAAGAATGTAGAGGAAGAAGTAAAAGTCACATCTAAAGAGAAATCTCTGAAGGACAAGATGAACAAAGAGAAGAAGTCAATGAGCAGATGATTGATGATTCAACTCCAGAAATAGGGGTAATGAACAAGAGTTTATTCAAGAAGACCCTCTAAAGAGTCGTGATGCTGAAGAGCCTCTTAATGAAGGTAGAAGAGACACTGCTAGAGAAAGATCACTTGACTCTCTAAGAGAGTTTTTGGCAAAGAAGAGAGAAAATCAAATTTTGGACACATTTGAGTTGCTGCAAGGGCAAATTAATTTGGTGACTATGTCCCCACTACAAAAGCTGAAATTGGGAACAATTTTTGAGAAAATTATGCCTGGTGTAAAGAGAGACACCTCCTTGACTCTTGCGGTACAAATGAAGAAACTCATGGAGTCAGCCAATTCTCATTTTGAGTCCTTTGAACATGTAGTGGAAAAGAAGGTAAGAGCAAAGATTAACAGTAAAAGGTTAGTATAACTCAATGATAAATGCTCCAAAGATAAAATTTTGTTAGATAAGAGTATCAAATATATAGAGAAGGCTATCAAAGATGCTAGTGAGCTTTATCATTTTTTTCTAACATGGCCTAAGACAACTAAGGAGCTAAAAGATAAGATAGATGGATGGGAAGCCCAGTTCATCAAGATTTCCATGACCTATGATCCTGCAAAGGATGTTACTGGAAATCAAAGGGAAGAAGTTGAAACAATCTATTCTATCATAAACGTTGAGGAAAAAACACACACAGTTAAATCCTAAAGCATTGATCTATACACATTTCATACTTGCAAGCTGACCTATTTTGAAGATGGTATGTGTTGTGGATACATATATGGGATTCATTTCAATGTTTAAAAAGAAGATGAATGTGTGAATGTGACATGAAAGAAGTTTTGTAATCTAGGAAGTATGACAAGTGCTTGAGAAGAAAAAGAGATCTGAGTTTTATGCAGAACAGAGTAGTGTAACAGAGTAGTTAAGGATGAAGAGTTTTGAGACAATATTTTGAGCTTCATTGGAACTGTATTCCATGCATTTGTAGATGCAATTGTAATAGTTCATTCTTGGTAGTGAGCCGCCTATTTTATCTTCTTTTGGCAGTGAGCCCTTATGGCAACAAACCTATTGTAGTGAGCATTTCTTTGGACAATGGGTCCTTTGGGCAGTGAGCCTTTTCTAATCTGGTTTTGTTATCATAATATATTGTGAGCTAACACTCACCATGGTTTTTCCCTTTTTGGGTTTTTCACATTAAAATCCTAGTGTTATGGCTTGTGGTTGTACTTTCTATGCTTGATTTGCTTTAATGTTATTAAATGTGGCAAATGGATTAATGAATGAATGCTTTAATAGAATATTGATTCACCTGCTGCCCCTCTTAGTATTCTAGGTGTTCAACAAGGCTTGGGCCTAGAATTTATTATTGTTAGGTAGCTTTTGACCTCTAATATGACAACATTTACATGTATATGATTGGAATGGTTTTAAAATAATTGTTACATGGCTTTGGAAATATAATATGATAGAATTTACATGTACTTGATTGGCACACTCTAATGTTTGCATGCATAAATAATTACTCAAAAAAACACTTGTGATAACACATTAAAACAAAATAAAGTTTGTATTGCAATCTTGACAATTCTGCCATAGATCTAGAATTTACATGTTTCTAGCATGCTTCTTTGGTCTTTCATATTTTAGATATGTGAGACCTATTGCATTCAAGAATAACATATGAGGCTTAACTAGCCTAGTTGTCACATATTCTAGCATGTTTCATTATGTGTTTCACTACAAAGAATTCACAACCCTTGCTTTTGGAAGGCAATGTAAGCTCCACTTAGTCTAAATCATTCTTCAAATGCAATTCTTAGACTTTACCTGGGATACTCTTCCAAATTGATAGCTCAATATTTTAAATCATGTGAGTCAATAACACCATGTCCCACAACATATTGGAATTTGGCTTTATGGAAAAATCAAGTTGTTCTCATCGGCCTCATATAGGTTGTTCATAACAATTCTATCTAGCGCCAACAACACTTATAGCATTTTCCAAGTTGTTTTTCATGATATTCCTATAGCTTTTGCTAGACAAGTTATGTTGGTAGCTACTACAAGTTAATTTCATGCATTCTAGTTTGTTAGATTTTGAACATACAACTTGAGTGCAACCTATTTTAGAGGATGCTACAATAGTTGAAAGAATTTTTTTTAGAAGACTTTATTTAGGAGAACTCATGCAGATTTGGAACAATGATTTAAGAGTTTGTTTTTAATCTTGATATCTATAAATTAGTTTCTATTATAGTCTAGGCACCAATTTTATTTTTTGTCTTTAAACTCTAATTTTAATAGGTGTGATTTGCTACATGGATTTTTACCAGTTGTACTTTGCGTTGTAAACTCTATAAAGAAGTCACCTCTATTGCATTTTGTATTAAGATCATTTTTTAATTTAAAATTAATACATAGTGAACATTTGGAATTTGCTTTCCTTGACACTTAGAAGTCCTCATTGTATGTTTATTAGTTTAACTTGTCTTCTTTTTCTATTGAGTGTTCTACTTCAATTTTGTTATTTGGAATTTTTCCTACTGTGACCTATTTTTTGTATTGAATAATAAATGTTGTAAGCAGTAACATTATATTGTCATGCTAGGTTTTCTTTTGGTTCAAGGATCAAAATGATAACATTTTCCAAGTTGATTTCCATGATATTCATGTAGCCTTAGTGACATATGAAGTTTTAGTTATGAGAATACCTATAGTTGTGAACAATATGTTGTATCACAATAGTTTATAAGTTTGCAATTTGATATCAAAAAGTATCATACACGCTTCAACAAAATGGGTGCTATAAGCACAATAAAACTCAATTGTAAATAAATCCTAAAAGCTTTAATGTGAACATCAAATGGCCTTCCATATCAACCAATAGTTCAACTTCAAACCATCTAAATTCCTTATGGATAGACAATCTACTAGCTTTTAAAAAATGCCAAATGGGTAACAATGCAACAAAGAATCATGTGCTAGAGAGGATTAAAGATGTGAAAGCCAACCAAGAACACACATTTGGGACTAATATATTTTGTGAGTTTTTCATTGTGAGGCAAGTGACATAATTTCCAATCAAAACTAACAATTTCTACATTGAGCCAATAGCCAATAAACATAATTATATTTATTTTAAGTGTGCTAACTTGCTTCACCATACCTATTCACTAATTTAGAGTGAAAATTTAAAGTAGTTGACAAGACTTTTCCATTGATCAAAATAGGTATCCAATGACTTGAAGTTTAAGTTAAAAAGTTCAATGACAAAATATTATCTTCTTTTTCCTTGACAATTGTAGGGAACTACATTTACTTTCCTTGACACTTAGAAGTCCTCATTGTATGTTTATTAGTTTAACTTGTCTCCTCGACATTGTTTAGTTCATTCTCTAGTGCATAGTACTAATAATAAAATTTATCTCAAACAAAGCCTTGAAGCTCATCTAATATGCTCATTGTAACCTCCAAAGTTTTTACAACCCCTTGAACAATATCTTTAATATTTTGCACTCTACACACATAATCCTCTAGAGTACAAGATGACTTCATGTATGTACCCCTATCAAAGTCAAAACTATTCTACAAAGGTTGTATGAAGCACTCTGTAGGGTGACAATTTTCTCCATGATTTCAAGTAAATGTGGTTGTTAAACAAAAGTATGGATAAGGAACATTGAGTAGTCAATGTAGCAGCTACAAATGCAAGTGCCATAAATTCCATATGTGCTTTTGCAAAATAAATTTTCAATAGAGTAGCCAAATATTGTAAGCTATTGACTACAATAAGATGTTTTACAAGGGACTAGCCTCATTGGCCAAAAACCAATGTTAGGGCCACAAAAAGAAATCCATCAAAACCTTAGTCTATTAAGTATTTTGAGAAGATCATTCCAATCCATATGCTTCTTATGGCCCCTCTTTGGTCCCCTCATCCCTAAAACCCATCCCATTGCCCCCTATTCTGAAACTTAATAGAACTATGATTTCAAATAATTCAATTTGGGGCTCAATGCCAAGAAGTTCATCAACTATCAAGAATGACAAGCACTATGATATTGAAACATATTGCAAAGTAGAAGATTGTTATGTTCACTTAGGCCTTTGTTGTGAAAATTGGCAATTTGGAGGTTTCTATAGCATCAACGATATTTGATGCTTCAATGTCGAGCCTTCTCATGAGGCTATATCATGTTTTTTAATAGACATTCTCAAACCATCTATCTATGTGTGAAACTAGGTATTTGGGATTGGGAAGTTGTTTGCACACTACCCTCTTTCTAAATAGAAACCCATAACATGTTGATGTCTTAAGCTATTCTATTATATGGTATTTTTAGGTTCAAATAAAAATATGGTTGTTGCCTTGGACAATTTAATGTGAGACTAATTGTCCATGTTTTATCATCTTGGATACTAGTTGTCAAGTTGGGCATTAATGGAGATATGGTATTTAAGATTGTTAAAGAGATATAGTATTTTTACACTACCTGAAACAAAATCACCCCTATAGAAGGTTCCCACTCAAACAAAAATTAATAGCAAAAAACCCTTTTCCTAGCGAAGGATCTCACAAGCTGACCAAACTTTGACACCAAATGAAAGAAAGCCAAATACAACTAAACAATTTCCTACATAATCTTGAGAGGAGATAAACATTAAAAGGATATAGAATTGACAATTGTTAAAAGATTTACACAATGCAACACAAACAAGATATATATTAAACATACTAGATACCTTGGGAAAGCCCTTTAAAAAAAACTCAACAACAAAGGAGCACTCAATGTATCACCACAATCACCATGGTTACAATACATTCACAAAGCATCTACTCCTCTATCCCAATCACAAACTATGGTTGGAGAAATTCTAGTAGCATAACCCCCTACAAATACAAGTGCATCACTATCTCTATCCCAATTATTCATTAAATAGATAAAGCCCAAAACCATGGTTTACTCAAACCATGGGCAAACATGGTGCCCATATTTTAGGGCACAAATTCCAACACTCTTATCATAATGAGTCAACATTCTAAATATAGAATATAACTCCATGTGTTGAATAACCACCCACTAAACACCCACTAAACTTGGGCACTCCATTTTGGACTTAATCCCTCCTTTAGAAAGATGCTCTTATGCATCATACCTTATGTGCCATAAGTTAGCCAAAAGTCTGACTTTTCTAGTCCACATTGTAACTCTCTTTTACACGCTCTTACGAATCATAAAATCTCTTACACACCTTACAATATCATGGATACTCTTACACATCTTACATAAAACTAAATGCTTCTTACATGTAATAATACATTATACATGTGGCATAAAGTGCCACCTTAAGCAGGACACCTTTTTCTATGTGGGCTCATTAAATTACAAAATAATTAATAAATACAAATATTAAGAATTGTAAGGTACGTGACACCTAATTCCAACACAAGGTAGTTCAAATAAAAGGAATATCATTCTCAACACATTCCATATCCATGTGTCTATGTTTATCATGCGTAATAGTAGGAGATGTATTATGAACTAGTGATACATTATTCTCACATATATGAAGTAAAAATTGTAAAAGATCCGCATGTTGCTCTTCATCCTTAGGCATGTCTAAATCATGTCTAAGATGAGATGGAAGAGGTACTCCACACACAATCAAAGATATGTTATATGAAAGCATGAATGGATCCAAAGGAGGGTCTTCACTAATAAGTGGTATATCATAATGGTGGATAGAAAAATCGATGTGATCCACTAAGGGCTACTAGAATGGGAAGAATGGTAATCATAAGTAAAGTATGGTTTGGGGCCAATAGTAAAGTAATCTATTCATGCACATGATAAACATTGGAGTCTATATAATAATTATAACATGAATAAACCATTGTTTAGCACTATCAACCAAGATATCACCGAGGGCATTTATCAAAGTAAAGTCATCATGTGTAGAAGAATAATACGAAGATAAGAATGATCTAACATGTAAATTTGCATCTTCAATTCCACTAAATGGCTACATTGGTATACTGAGATAATGTTCATTATGAATCACATCATCATGAAATTAAAAAGTCATTAAACTCATATAAAAGATAAAGAAGTATCACCAACCATGCTCATCACTAAGCATATCATCAATAGACCATAAGCCGTGAGATAGAGAAGAGGGATCATCATGAACCACATGAGAGATGATGGCCTCTTGTGAAGGTAAACAATTCATATCCCTAGTTATGATATGTAATCATCATAAAGCTCATCACTGGGATAATCATCATAGTTAGGGAATCCAAAATCAACAAGTATATAACTAGTCATGGGTGAAGGTGCATCATCATAACATGTAGGTGAAGGTAAAATGTGTATCATAAGTGTCCATAGCGTCAAATGTGAGATGTAGAAAAATGATCAACATTACACTTGTTATCATGTATAAAATAAGGCAATACATTCAAAGCACACGGATCTATGGACATAGGGTAAACATGACACATGTAAGAGATATATCATCAAGTTATGTAATGATGCCATGCATAAGTGAGAAAGTGTGATGTCATCAATAGCCATCATACTAGATGCATCACTGACATGTGATAAATCCTTTCTAGGTAGATGATAATAACTATCGCAAACCATATGATCATCTTAAAGCTCATGGATAAATGGCATGTGTATCTAATTGGTATGGATGAGTATTAATCAACTCCATTAAGAAAGGAAAGGATGAGAAATAATAGAATAAAATCTCCATAGAATACATATCCTTATCCTTAGTAAAATGTGTCAAGAATATCAAGGATAGAAGGATGATGCATAATGAAAGACAAGAATCTATCAAAATCTAAAATGTATGCATGAATATTAGCCAAGGAACAAGACCTACAAGGAAATATAAGGTAGAATATCCTAGGGTGGGAGTATGGGATAAAGGATGTATATCGATATGTAAATCCAAACCTTGATCAAGATATAAGTATAAATGAATCCAAACCCTAGGAAATATGAAAAATGAATGACAAAATTAGAATAATATAAGGTATAGAATACCCAAAGGTATAAACCCTAAAGCAAAATCCTAGGGTGGTGTAAGATTGAACGGGTTCACCAAAATGTAAAGGAAAATAACTTTTCCCTAAACTTATTATAGGCTAATCCAATAAGATGCAAATACATAAGCATAAATGAACCTAAATTGATTTAGATATAGGTTTATGTGCATGTGGATTACACAATTAAATGTTAACCTAGGAAAGTAAATGCAAACGAATAATGAATACTTAGCTTGATGATGAAAGAAGTATGATTCTAATGAAGATATTAGGTTATGGATTGAATCAAAATTGGAAACAAGATCTCTTAGTTTGTATATCACTTCAAAATCAAAATAATTGGTCAACTTTGTGAAGGGTTGCATTCGTAGGCTTGGGATATTTTTGTGGACATGAATTAATCTTTGGTGACAAATTTGATCTAATATAGCACACTCTTGTTTCCTAGTTTGTCATGCTCCTTTGAGTGTTAAGGACAAGTAGTATTTAAAAGTACCTTTAGAGGTCTACCAAATTGCAAGGGGACAAGTTCTCCTAGGTCAACACCGAAGAGAGATTGACTCTATGGTACTATTAAAGATTGATATACAACAAGCAAACATGCAAATGTATTAGGATGATGTAATGCAAAATTAGTTTTGTTTTAGGTGCTCCAATTGAAGTGTTCCTACTATCCTCCTTCCTTAAATTTAAATGGTTTTTTGAATATGTTGAATGCACAAGACAACTAAGAGGGGGGTGAATCAGTTGTAGCTTAAAATTTCAAAACCCTCACACACATTTAGATCTGCATAGATTCAATTAACCCTTAGAGTGTTATAATGATTAAGCATGAAAGCAAATAATAGAAACTGAATCAAACCAACATCAAGCACAAGAGAGCACCAGATTTACCTGGAAAACCCAAGAAGGGAAAAACCACAGTGAGGATTAGTGCACAATATAAAATAGTATCAACACTGAATTACAAAAAGCTCACTACCAAAAGCCTCACTACCCAAAGGGCTCATTGCCAAAAAGAAAGGCTCACTACTAAGGCTCACTACCAGAATAGAGAAGAAGATAGAGAAGATTGTTACAAGGAGAAAACTATCTCAATACAACACAAGATTCTGTCGCAACACCTTTGTAGTTACATTGAAGAATTCTAGACACCTTCTGCTCATTGCATCCAATAATCTAACACATGAAAGCTTATACTACACCACACATTCAACCACACTATTATTCACATCACATCCTTCACGCACACACCCAATCATGATCCCTTGACACTCATTTATACTATCTTCAACCTTGAGAGCATTCTCCAAGGTCGGCAAATCACTTTAACCCAGAAAAATCAAATTAGGTCTGGACCTAAACATTCCCTTGGTGGAAAGGAATGAAGGCAGACCATGACGCATCTTAGCTCGAACCTAAATTCATCCAAGCACACTACTCCATGCTTTCACAATCATCGAAGCACCTCCACAATTAGTGTAAATACCCAATGTTGGTCAAACCTATGTTAACATAATGAACTTTTAAGTACACACTTCCTCAAGGCAAAATACAACTTTGTGAACCACAAACCAAGCTTTAACATAATCTAGAGTATTTCACAAACATCCTGAAATCCAACAAATTCCTCTGCAACAACTTTCACCTGCCGCACAACCTTATCATGTTTATCCAGTATGCTTAACTATCTCTGTCATACACTGCATCTCTAGAAATTGACTTTCGGAGCACCAAACCATGAACAACTTCAATAGAAGAAAGATATAAACCTTATAAGCACAATTCCAGAACTGTAAGACCTAAAACCTCTTTGTGGAGAAATGTGGAGCAAAGACATTTCTCCCAGACACCTCTGCAACACTCAAAAATGCAGTCTACACATCGGTGAACACAACTTCCTCTGCAAAACGAATCAAAACACCAAATTTAGAATGTAACATCTCTTAACATCTCTAAACAACATATCGAAACTGTAAAGACCAATTTTCAACACTGAGGAAATACGGAGCAAAACCAGAACACTACTCTGTAAACCAAAATGCCACTTCAACACACTATTTCCTTTAATAATTAAATTTTCTCAAAAGCACTTGGAAACCAACCAACAGAAACATATTCTTAACATCTTCAACACCTCTTCAAAGCAACTAAATCACCTTTAGCAAGGAAACTCATTCAAATAGTTCATACCATTGCAACAACCTCATCTCAAAGACAATATCCACTCAACACTAACTACTCATACTCTTATACCATTTCTTCACACAATTGACACAGTTGACACCAATGACAACACAAGCTTGTTGACATCAATGACAATACCGACTGCACATACTTGCAACATAATATTTGTGGATAATAAATTAATGTAATTGAATGCCTATAAATACAAGAACATGGAAATAAATCATGCAAACACATGTTATTTAGCCTATAATGGCTAGTGAAAAGGGGTTAAAACTTGATAATTAGAATTTGAGTATTTAAATTATAGAGGTTAGTTTTGTTGATGTGAGATCAATTCCATGCCCATAGGATTGACCCCAAACAAGGGGGTATTAATATCAATGTGGGAGTGGAATGTATGATCTTGGGTGCAAGGATCGGTGTAATAAGTGAACATATCACCTGGAATTGCACTCTGCTTGAAGCTTGTTCAAGCATTCCAATGACACAATGGGACTGATCTCAAGATGTGGGAGCTTGTAGATGAGATCAGACCTCCAGAGAAGGCTGGTTCCTCTTTCTAAACTTAAGGTTCAAAGAAATCAACTAAACCTATGCTATGGATCACCAAGAAAAAGGGGAAGAAGCAGAAGCTTGAAATAAAAGGGGTGATGCACTAGATTTAATGTGTTTAACTACACCTGCATTAACACAACAATGATCTCGAAACTAAAAGAGATTCACGCAGACTTATATAAACTATCACAGATGTTCATGTAGAAAATTGAAGCTATGAAAGGGACCCTTTTACCCACAATACAAGCGTATAGTTTTCAAATAAACACAGTGTAAAGTTTTTAGAGAGAGGAAAAATAATAGTTTGTATTAATCATGAAGGCTAGAAAACTATTACAAAAGTAGAAGAATTATTGCAGAAGAAATCGACACAAAATAACAGTTTACACTCATAGGTGAACAACAACCAGAGACATCAAAGGCTCATAATCGAGCACAATGTATCAAATCCAATCGACTCTTGTAAATCATTACAAGGTCTTTAACTGTAACAAATTCCCCTGCCCACATAATGAACCAAAAGAACAACTAACATCAATTACATATCTTTTACATGTATATATAACCTTTTCATCCATCGTGCAACTACAAGTGCTAAAAATCAGTCAACCACTTTGCCCAGATGCCCATGCTGCATTTAATTTAGCCCGTGGCTTCCTAAAAAAATCTGCAAATAGGGATGACGACCATGCCCTGTTAGCTCTTCAAAGTTGTAAAAGAAGATTGCCTACATGCACATGGGTGTCAGGCGCATTGAAGAAGGAAGGTTTGAAATCCTTCTCTGGTACCCGCAAATCCATCATTTTTACTGGCATATTGAAAATTCTAACTACTTCAACTACCTAAATCTGACTTATCTACAACATTAATATACTTCAAGTATTAAATCATTTTGCAACAATGGCATGATTTCAGGAAATTATGCCCTGCAAGTTTTTACAACACTTTAAAAGTGTTTATTTTTAAATTCTGCCTTCGGTGCCTGCAATTTTCCTTATCGGTGAATTTGCCTTCCAGCAAACTCTTCTCTCTATCACTTTTTTGATTTCCTTGCTTAATCTCCCTTTGGTCAGCAAAATCACCCCTTAGCGAACCTTGGCTTATTTCCTCTCTTCCTTCTTGGTTAGAAAAATCCTAGCTTAGCAAACCACCTCTTCTTACCTTACATTTCCTGCTTCATTGCCTTGTCGGTCCATCGCCCTATCGGCAAAATTAGAAAACCACAAACCTGTCAGCAATTTCGCCATTTCGTGAACTTTCTGACCAAGCGATCGACTTCCCTTTCCTTTATCTTTGGCCGACTATCATCTTTCTTGCAACTTCTTCCTCTCACCTTGCTCCTTTGCCTCTTTAGTCAGCAATTTTGTCGATTGGCGAACTAGTCGGTCGGCAAACTTTAAGTTCACCAAACTTAAATTTTGCCAACTAAGGCACTTCCTTTGCTCTTTTCTATCTTTTGTCAGAGCTTCTTTATTTCCCCCTTTTAGCCTTGCTCCTTCCTTAGTTAGCGATTTCACCGATCGACGAACTTGTCGATCAATGAACCTTAAGTTCGTCGAATTTCAACTTTGCCGACTAAGGCAACCTTTCGCCACTTTTCCCTGCATCTTTTACCTTGACTTCCTGTCAGGGATTTCTTCCATGGGCGAACTCGTCAGTCAAAAAACTAACAAGTTTGTGAACCAAACATTTCACTAATAAAACCCTTCTTTGCTTCCTTTCTTTGCCTTAAGAGAATTTTTTCGGCTCTGGTCCCTTTAGTCGGCGAACCGGCCAATCGACTATTAGAATCTGAAAAGATTAATAACCCAGAAAACTAGTGCAAAGAATAGATATTAAAACTATGAATGCAAATGATACGAAATCAAAATAGCAACACAAAGTTAGTCTCCAAGAGAGTAATGCAAATGCTAGAAGCAAAATAGCATTAAGAGGATGCAAAAGCAAAAGATGCCAAATACAAGCCAGGTAGAATGCTTATATAGACTAGGAAGAGAGAGGAGGTGGCAACACCGACCAATGAGGAGCAACCATCTATCGGACTAAAGATAGCAAAGTATCTTCCCAAGATAGCTAATGGATGCTCACATGTAGGAAGGTGACACCTCGCAACCACTCACCTAATAAGACATGCTTTATTAACCTAAGCGAGATTAACAGAAGTGTAGGAAAAACCTAGGAATATAGGAAAAATAAATAACCCATCTAGGAAATAAAAACCTACACTAACACCCCCCATAAGCGAAGCTTAGGTGGATGTAGAAATGGGTCCCGGCGAATCAAGCCTGATGAGGTACCCATGTACATAAAATTCCCCCCCCAAAGAGAGAGAAAAGAGACCCCCCCAAAAGTAGAGAAAGTCAGGACTCTGAGTGAGAGGAAGAAGCCCCCCCAGAAGATGAAGCATCCCGCACCCCTAGCAAAGCTCGTAAATGAAGGAACTTGCTCTTAGTGAAGGGTTTGGTGAAGATATCAGCAACCTGCTCGGAAGTCAGATAGTAGCGAAGGTCGATGACGTGGCCATGGATGAGCTCCCGGATGTAGTGCATGTGAACCTCTATTTGTTTGGTCCGCTGATGATGGACCGGATTCCGTGAGATCTGAATGGCACTTTAGTTGTCACAAAATATGACTGATGGCTGTCTAATCTGGATGCCAAACTCAGTGAGAAGATTCTGAAGCCAAATGGCCTCAGTAGAGGCATTCACAGCCCCCTGATACTCAGCCTCAGTAGAAGATAGAGCAATAGCAGATTGCTTCTTGCTCGACCAACAAACAGGACCTGAACCAAGTGAGAAGCTGTAACCGGAAGTAGACTTGCGATCCTGAGAATCGCCCGCCCAATCTGAATCTGTGTAGCCCACCAAGTCAAGCTCAATACCCGCTGCGTAGTGAATCCCAAAACGGTGAGAACCCTGAATGTAGTGAAGGATCTGCTTGGCTGCTTTCCAGTGCAGCTCATGAGGCTCCTGCATGAATCGAGAGACCATGCCTACATCATATGAAATGTCAGGTCTCGTATGAGTCAGATAAATGAGACTCCCAACAAGCTGTTGGTACAAAGTGTCATCAACAAGTGGAGAAGAATACTGAGCCTCAAGTTTGACTCCAGACAGAAAGGGAGTCGAAGCAGGCTTACAGTCAGCCATATGAAACCTCGAGAGCAAATCTAGAGCATACTTGGACTGTGTGATGGTGATCCCGGAAGAAGACTGGTAGATCTCAATCCTGAGAAAGTAATGCAACAAGCCCAGGTTAGTCATCAAAAACCTGTCATGAAGCGCAGTTTTGATAGCCCCAATGGTGGATGAAGAACTCCCTGTGATCAACAAGTCATCAACATACAAAACCAGAAATAGGAGTGAATCATCCTGCTGTAGAATGTAGACATTGGGATCAGAATGGCATCGAGTGAACCCAACTGATAGAAGGAAGGAATCCATCTTGGCATACCAGGCTCGAGGATCCTATTTGAGGCCATAGAGAGACTTCCGAAGAAGGCACACAAGTGAAGAATCCTAAAGGAACCCCTGTGGTTGCTCCATGTAGATCTCCTCCTGAAGGTCACCGTGAAGAAAAGCACTCTTCACATCCATCTGGTGTACTTCCCAATGATTAGCTGCAGCAATGGCAAGAACAAGTCGGATGGAATTCATTCAGGCAACTGGCACAAAAGTCTCAAAGTAGTCAATCCCAGGAACCTGGGAGAATCCTTTTGTGACCAAGCGAGCCTTATACTTGTCAACCGACCCATCTGCTGCAAATTTTGTCCGATAGATCCACTTACATCGAACAAGTTTTCTTCCCTTAGGAAGAGGGACAAGATCCCAAGTGTGGTTCCTCATCAAGGAACTATACTCCTCCTGCATAGTTGTATCCCACTCAGGAATACCAGAAGCCTCATGAAAAGACTGTGGATCTGAGGCAGTAGCAATGAAGACATGTGGAGCGTCCTGGAACTATGAACGAGTCCGCCTGGTGTCTGATGGATCCCCAACCCAATCACCTGCAGACTGCAAGGTCTGTCTAGCCCAAAGTGGACCGGAAGATGGAGAATCTGGAGGAGAATCATCAACCTCTAAATGATGACTAGGAGAGGAAGGAGGTGAGTCCTCTGAATCGCTCTCTGCATCAGAAGTGGAGGTAGAAGACTGCTCAGGTGAATTTGACTCATCAGAAGATCTGTCATGTATCCCAAGTGACTCCAATGTCAAAGTAGAAGGAGTTGGAGAAGTGATAGAAAGTGAGCTCGAAGAGCCCTCCTCAAACTGAACACTCCTCTCAATGAACAACTCATGTGTAGTAGGGTGGAGCAACCAATAACCCTTCACACCATCAGGATAATGTACAAATATGCAAGGTCTGCTCTGCAGATCCAAGGCCTTGCGTTTCTCTGTAGGAATGTGGGCCCATGCAGGAGAACCAAAAACTCAAAAGTGCTTAACTGATGGTTTCCGACCGCTCCAAGCTTCAAAAGGAGTGATTCCCTTCAAGGCTCGGTGAGGAACACAGTTCTGGATATAACAAGCACAGTTAATGGCCTCTGCCCAATACTGTGGTGCAAGAGATCTGGAGTGAATCATGCAGTTCGCCATTTCCTTCAAGGACCTATTCTTCCGTTCTGCAACACTGTTCTGCTAAGGATTGTATGGAACTGAATGCTGCAAATCAATCCCCTCTGAAGTGCAAAACCTCTCAAACTGATGGTTGACATACTCACCACCATTGTCAGTGCACAAAACTTTGATGGCTTTCCCGGATTGCTTCTCTACAAAAGTCTTGAAGTCTCGAAAATGATCAAATACCTCTGACTTCTGTTTGAGAAAGTACACCCAAGTATGTCGAGAAAAGTCATCAATGAATGTGAGGGCATATCTAGCCCTGCTAAAAGAAGGATGCTGAAATGGACCAGCCAAATCACTGTGAACTAACTCCAGTATCTGTGAAGCTCTCCATGCCTTACCTTTGTCAAACTTTTCCTTAGGATGCTTACCAAGAATACAACCTTGGCAAACACCACCTGAAAACTGAACTGAAGGCAACCCTGTGACCATGCTCTGCTGGTTGAGCTGCTGCAAGTAGCGGAAGTTAAGATGGCCAAACCGCTCATGCCATAATCTACTCACATCATTAGAATGAGTGAGCAAAATAGTCGAAGGAGGATCAGGAACAAAGTGAGAAAACAGATAGAGCCGTGATTGATGATCTGCTCTCCCAACTACAACTGTAGAACCACTGTGCAACTCACGAATCTCCACTGAATCAGGAGTGAACTCAACCCGCTTGCCTGAACCTGTGTGAGTGATCTGGTATATCGATAGGAGATTAGTTGATAATGAGGGCACACAAAGAACATCATGGAATGTGCCATCCCCCACATCAACAGACCCTCTCCCACACACCTCAACAGGAGTGTTATCACCCATCAAAATAAAAGGCATAGTACATGGCTCCAAGGATGCAAGTTCTTCCTTAGATGAAGCCATGTGGTGCGAAGCACCCGAATCAAGAACCCAAGTGGATGGTGAAGAAGCAACTGCAACAAGGGCCTTGCCCTTTCCTTTTCCCTTGCTGTTTTCTTTTGCCTTATTAGACCCCTCATTATAACTCTGTTTGACAGACTCAGGAACACTGATATTATTCTTCTCAAGAATGTGTGTCAAGTGATCAATTTGTTTCTTCAGACATTTATGTTCATCATGACCGGGTCTTTTACAATAGGCACATTGGACCCTCTCTTTCTTAGGCTTATCGCCCTTGGAATATTGGGCCTCATTAGTTGCTTTTGAAGCAACCGTTATCTGATCCTTCTTCTCCTTGCTATTCTTTTGTTTCTTATCCTTACTATTGTTGTTACTACTTTGTCCTTTCTGTTCTTTTGTGCCTTGGTTGGCAGCCAAGGCATGTGACTTAGAGGACTTAAGAGTGCCCATCTGGATTAGCTTGTCCTGTTCCTGTGTGAGATTGACAGCAAAATCATCTAAAGATGGCATGGTGAATTGAGTACCAAGTGCACCCTTAGTAGCATAGAAAGTAGAAACAAACATAGAATATTCTGAACTTAGCTTAGAGAGAATACTAAGAATCAGTTGTTCATTTTTCTTTTCAATTCCACATTGTTTTAACTGCAGCCTTAGTGATTTCAATTTGGTGAAGAAATCCTAGATTGTGTTGAAATTGCCTGGACTTAAACTAATTAGTTCATTTTCCAACATATGATCCCTCATTGAATCTTGTGTGCTAAATAGTGTTTCTAGCTTTGTCCAGATTTTATTTGGTGTATTCAAAGACTCAATGTGAAAGAGCAAATCAGGAGAAACAGACAAACACAATGTTCTATATGCCTCATCACATTCGTTAAACCACTTAGGCTTATCTTCATCTTTAGCAGGTTCAGTTTCAAGTCCCATAGTTATCCTATTTAATCCAGCTTTCCTTAAGTGAATTGTCATGCGTGATTTCCACTCAAAGTAATTATATGGAGTTAGGATAGGTAGATTTGTTTGATCCATGATGAAGAAATGCAGAGAAGAAGTGTCGAAAAGAAGAGAACCCAACCAAGACAACCCCCCCTTTTCACTCAATCAAAGAACCCCCCCAAGAAAATATGATTTGGCACTTTATATTAGTGCGTTTACAACTACCACTAGCAATAAATACTAAGTGGTCTTGATTTCAATACATTACAAAACCCTCAAGAAGAGCATATGCTGAAAATACAACTTTGGCATAATATCCAGAGAAATAAATAGCACCACTGTGATCTACTCAAAAAATTATGCACTTTTAAAAAAAGAATCGCCTCGATACGAGGTCGTATGTGAAAGTTATGATTCTCTGAAGTTCCCAAAATGAGAACCGTGCAATGTCACGACTGAGAATCTACAATTTCTAAAAAATCTTGGCATCAAAATCAAAAAATGACTGCACTAGTGCATAGAGAACAAAAAAATAGCCAAAATCAAAAAAAAAATCATGGGAAAAGGAGTTCGTATGAGCAAGAACGAAGCATTTGAAAACTGTCTTCAAAACTGCAGCTGCCAACGGAGAGGGGTCCTGCTGTAGCCTTCTAAGCATGTTTCTGCAAAATATACAGACTGCATGCAAAAACCGAAAGATACCCAGATAGTTTTTCTGTGCTGCGAACAAAACCCAGAAGGCATTTTTTTTGCAAATGCACAGAAGATGTTGCTCCAGTGTAAATAGAATGCCTTTAGCTACAAAAAACGACCCCAACAACCAAAAAATGGCATGCAAAGGCTGAATCAAATGCTGAAACCTGCAATATTGATTCAAAAGACCAAATATGTAAGCTGGTTGTCATATTTGAGCTCGAAACCCCGGTTCCGCAACTGTGTATGACGATCTCTGATTTCGGTGAAATGAAAGCCAAATCTGACTTTCTCAAGCCTCCTGGACGCGCTGGAACAGCTAGAAATGCTATCAGTATAACTAGAAATGCTAAAATCACCTAGATTTCATAAACACATGTGCAAACCCTAGAGATTTAAAAAAAAGTTTCCGTCAAACTTTTCTGATTCTCAAGATCATCTGAAGATGCAAGAGAAGAGCATACTGGGTTCTTCGAAAAACTGTAATAAGATTTATTAGCCCCCCCCTGAATCTCTCAAATATGGAAACTAAAATCTACTCTTGCACTAGAATAGCTCTGATACCATGTTAGAATCTGAAAAGATTAATAACCCAGAAAACTAGTGCAAAGAATAGATATTAAAACTATGAATGCAAATGATACGAAATCAAAATAGCAACACAGAGTTAGTCTCCAAGAGAGTAATGCAAATGCTAGAAGTAAAATAGCATTAAGAGGATGCAAAAGCAAAAGATGCCAAATACAACCCAGGTAGAATGCTTATATAGACTAGGAAGAGAGAGGAGGTGGCAACACCGACCAATGAGGAGCAACCATCTATCAGACTAAAGATAGCAAAGTATCTTCCCAAGATAGCTAATGGATGCTCACATGTAGGAAGGTGACACCTCGCAACCACTCACCTAATAAGACATGCTTTATTAACCTAAGCGAGATTAATAGAAGTGTAGGAAAAAACTAGGACTATAGGAAAAATAAATAACCCATCTAGGAAATAAAAACCTACACTAACATCGACGAACTAGCTGATCAGTGGACCAAAGGTTTGCCAAACTCAAATTTTTCTGACCAAGGAAAAAGACAAAGGCAAAATACTTAGAATTTTTAGGAATTTTTAAAAGGGGGCTTCTTCCATTTAGACTTTCTCAGATCGAATATTTTTTATGGAAGACGCTGGGATTTTTGGGGTTATTTTGGCCTAAGCAAAGTAAGACAACATTTTGGTGACTATGTAGAGGTATTTTCCTACTAAACACATGGATCTAGTGGCCTTATACAATCCATTGGGCACAGGTCAAAAGGGGCACTACAACAAACTAAAATAGGGGGTTGGCCAGACCAACTCAAAACTGAACATGCCTCCAGACCACAAAACAAAACAAAAAACAAAGCAAACAAGTTCCTAATGAGGATGTTGCCTGTGCAAGAGCACTTATTGAAAGGAAAAACTATACAAAACATACCTATCCTAAACCTAAACTAACAATAATGAAATGACCTCAAACAAAGCCATTTACTAGTTTTTCAAAATTACTACCCTTTCTCAACAATTTACAATGCTTTTCATATCTCTGGGCAGTTAAAAAGAGGTGGGGAAGGGATGGACATAAAACAAAACAGTGAAATGCTTCCCTAAGGACAAAGAAAAACTCACCTATCCACCTACACTGACTAGAAATATAGTTGCATGGAAGTGGATAAATGGGCTGATCTAGCCCTTCTTGACACTCAACCTCATACTTTGAAGTAAGCATGGCAGGTAGTGACTCTTTCTCATATGTTTCCAGCTAGGCCAAATACCTTATAGAGCATCCCTTTAAGATGACATGCAAATCAATAGAGTTGATCTTGAATGGCTTTGCTTTATTTTTGTCTTCTTCTGTTGGTCTGAATGTTCTGACTCTTGCATATCAATTGGATGAATGATTGCCTCCTCAATCTGCTCATGATTTGCCTCACTAAGAGGAGTTGATTTACTATCCAGATTTGAGCTGAAAACATCAAGCTTGTTGGTTATTTTCCCAGACTGGATGCTTATTCTCAGTTATCCCTACAAGGTAGCCATCAATGATCAATAGGATTCCCGGGCCAGGGGCCAACTGCATAGGAGATAGACTCTATAAATATCTCCTCTTTTTCTTTAGGCTCTGCAGAACCAAGGGGGGTATTCCCTACTCAACACCCACAAGATATAACTATGCAAAGACTGGGATGCTGACACAAAGCAGATAAATCCTCTAGTATGCAGACCAAAACTGTGAGATAAGTGCAAAGGGGCTAGCTTTGGGCCTATATTCAGTTGTAGACAGAGGATTTTGGGTCCTAAAACTATTTCTAAAATCCTAAAGGTTTGTATAAAGTTTGAGTTGGATTTTATATTTGGATGCAAAACTAGGACTTTGGGCTGTAACCTCAATACAAGACTGGATCGGTGCCTATCTAGGGCTCAGAGTCAATAGACATACACATGAGAATGGCCAGCATGAACATAGACCAAAGACTGGATATCAAGGGGATTTCTAATATCTGCCTTACAGATACTTCCCAACAATTAGGTGCTTAATCATTCATACTTAATTGTATCCCTACTGCAACACATTTTCTCAATGATTAACCTGAAACATTTAATTTGTTCCTTGAACAAAAGTAGGAGATTAAACATTCAATATAGAAAAACTATATTCTAGAACCTTAACAACCCTTAGTTATCTTGATCCAAAAGAAACTATGCCCACAGCTTGGAGACAAATGATTAAATACATGCACAGAGCATTTCTCATATAAAACAACATGAAACCTGTGAAGTCATGCATGAAACATAAAACATGAGATTCATAAACTTACAAGACATCAAGAACAGGGCCACCAATGAAGTTGTATTGTGTCACAACACCCAAAAATTGTCCAGTTTTTTTTAAACAATGTTAAAATGAATCACACAGCCTACTATATACAGCAAGGAAGGTGCACTCAACATTAAAAGTACATGGTTGACTCAAAAATTTGCCAGATACATGCATTGCGAGAAAATGGTGCCCAACACATTGAATGCAGCAGGTAGGAGAGGAGACCGGGAGTAGTTGAACTCGAGCCACGCGCCGCCGCCTGGGGATTAACATCTTCAATCGAGTACTTGATCCGTCCATGCCTTCACCCATACCCTGTAACATCCACCATTAATGACATATCAACCCATGGACATCGAGAAGTGCAGTATATTGTGCGCTCTTAAAACTTTCCCGCCAAGAAACATGACCCTGATATTTCAAATTATGTGGGAACCAATTATCCCACATGCACCCCGCGGCAACCTCCTCAATACTTTATATACTAGGCCGTGAGCATATATGATGTCGGTGATTTTGCTCCCAACGGCACCAGTATAAACCTCATCATCATCCTTTCGCAGGATGCTCCGATGTTCAATATCACCCTGACGTCAGCGAACCACCTGCATGATAATCTTTCCTTGAAAAATCACCCTGATATTTCACATCATCTTGATGTGAAATATCACCCTTATCAGAAAATCATCCCGATAAGAAAATATCACCCTCATCAGCACAACCTGATGCATCGGAGGAAGCTCCTCTTGCTTTGCCGATACCATATGTCTTGCCGATGATCCACATGATCGTGTCCACTGACATCCTGATGATGTCACCATCATATTGCAAGATCGGGGTGATCTTTGTAAGATGACTGATGTTAAACATATGACCCCCCATCCTCATTCAAAATATCGGGCCGGATTGAAAAACTTGGAATATGACCCCATCGGACCTTGATGACGTCATCGTCACATCGACATCGGGGTGATATTCAGAAAATCACCGGATATTTGAAATATCACCCCCTGCACAAATATTAGGGCGCACTGTAGCTTCGGTGTAAGATCGGGGTGATCTTTGAATATGACTGATATTTGAAATATCACCCCCCTTTCAAAATATGCATGAAGCTGACAGGCAGATATCACCCCCCCACATAAAATTGACTTTCACAACATCGGGGTGATAAAACAACGGGATGATCTTGACTAAGATCACCCGATACTTGAAACATGATGACCTCACGGAAAATTAGGTCATATGAAAACATTGCAGCATCATCTGGGTGATCTTAACTAAAATCACCTGATATTTGAAAAATCACCCCGCGGGCAGAAGATCAGGTTGGTATAAAATATGATGATGGCCCGCACCTCTGGAAAATCAGGTCAGGCTGGAACATGCTGAGGAGGCCTGAAAACTTAGAACTTTTTGGACTTTTAGGGAGAGGAGTTGCATAATTAATTGCTTGAAACCAGACAGTTCATATGGTCACAACCAGGAACCCACCACAGAAGGCTATCAACAGAATAGGCAGAACAATGCAAGACCTCATGACTCAGAAAATTTAGGGTTTGAAAAAGAAGACCTGCAAACATTCAAGCTTAAAACCCTAAACATAAATGATTACCAACATAGGCTCCGATTGGGGACGTGTAGGCGCAAGACTGCAGCGAGGACTAGACTACTCCGGGGCAGACCAGACAAAACTCAAAATGCGACCGACTATATAGGGCATGTACAAAACATTTACAACTAATTTACATTGTGCATAGAAGGTACTCATTTATGTGAAAAAGGTTTTAAGAAATTTACCGTGCACTAACAATTCCATTAGTTCACCATTTAGGGCTTGGAGAAAATAGGAATCATCTACATAGATATTGCTAATTTGATACGGGCCAGTCCACAAGGGCTCAAATTTGCCATGTTTGCCCTTATCCTGACCCCTTGCATTCCACATAAGCACTAAGTCACCTATCTGAAACCTTTTCTCTGTAGCCCTTTTATCAAACAGATACTTCACTCTTTGTTGTTTCTTGATGTTTATTTTCTGTGCCTCTCTTTTGATTTCATCTAGTTCAACTAGCTGATTTATTCTTTCAGTCATTGGGTCTCCAATCTCCTCATCATTCCCTTGGATGAACTTATAAACTGGCAGGAGGTTATTCACAGGCAATCTAGCTGCTGCACCATATACTAATTCATAAGGTGACCTTTTAGTTGCTTTTTTCACTGTCACCCTGTCATCCCATAATGCCTACCTCAGCTTTGAATCCCAAGACCTTTTATTTTTATCCACCATCCTTTTGATGATTTTCATGAGGCTCCTGTTGCTTGACTTTGCCTGACCATTTCCTTGTGGATGGTATGGTGATGTATGAGACAAATTCATCCCATAATTATTGCAAAAATAAACAAATTCATTAGACCTAAAGCACATAGCATTATCTGTAACTAATTTTATTGGTATTCCAAATCTGATAATGATATTTTCTAAAATAAAATCCATCACCACTTTGCTTGTAGCCCTTTTAGTTGGAATAGCCTCAATCCATTTAGTGAAATAATCAGTGGCAACAAGGATCCAACTGTGTCCTCCACTGGATTTTTCTGGGATTTCCCCTATGAAATCTATCTCCCATTGCTGAAATGGAGCTTCTACAGTTACAGTCCTGAGGGGCAATGCACCTCCATATTTTAGTTTTCCTGAGAACCTTTGGCAAGAATCACACTTTCTTATCATTCTATGTGCATCTGAGAAAAGAGTTGGCCACTAGTAACCAGCTCTGAGGATTCTGTGGGATGTTGTATAGGCAACATAGTGTCCACCACACACTCCATTGTGCATGTCATTGAGAATATCCTTGGCCTGATCTTCATCCACACATCTGAGTAATACACCATCATGATTCTTCCAATACAACTCTCCTTGAACAATGATGTATTTAATAGCTTGTAGCTTCAGGGTCCTTTTCTGGATATCACTGAGGTGGGAGGGACAGTTCAAGTTTTGCAAATAATATACTATGCCCTTATACCACTCAGATTTTGACACATTTATAACTTCATTATGTACTTCATTCACTTGGCATGCCTCTAGATTTGACTGTGTCATCAGTTTTGCTAATCCTTGTCCTCTTACCAATTTTGTGATCTGTATCTCTATGTTGAACTCCTGCAACTTATTTATCCATCTGCATCTCCTTCTAGTCACCTCTTGTTGAGTGAAGATGTCTTTGACTATTGCATGAGGTACATATGCAATTATTTGTGAGCCTACCAAATATGGCCTAAAACTCTTCACTGCTCTGACCAGTGCATATGCTTGTTTCTCCATGATGTCATACTTTAATTCAGCAGCCTGCAATGACCTACTAAAGAAATCTATAGGTTGTTCAAACCCTTCTTCATTTTTCTGCAATAGGCATGCAGCAATAGTGTGGAAAGAAGCAAATGAAAATAATTGAAATGGCTTAGAAAAATCTAGAGATTTTAATACAGGAGCTATCTTTATAGCTTCTTTTATGTTTTGAAATGATCTAGTTGCTTCATCTTCCCATTTGACAGTTGCATTCTTCTTCAGCATTTTAGAGATCTCCTTGGTGGTCTCTGCAAAATTAGGAACAAATCTCTTAACAAAATTAATTTGTCCAAAGAAGGACTGAACATCTTTCACTATTTTTGGGATCTGAATTTTGTCAATTGCAGCCACCCTCTCAGGATCAATCCTGACTCCATCCTTAGAAATAAATGTGTCCAAGCAACTTTCCTTCCACAACCCCAAAAGCACATTTCTTTGGGTTGAGTGAGATGCCATACTCTAATGCTCTAATAAAAATTTGTTCCAAATGCATACAGTGCTGCTCTTCTTTCTTTGAAAAGGCAGTTAAGTCATCTTGATATACAGCCAAGATTGAATCAATCAATCCTGCAAAAGCAACATCCATTGCCCTCTGTAATGTGGCACCTGCATTTGTTAGTCCAAATGGCATCCTCACATATACATAGGTTCCCCATGGAGTAGTGAAAGCAGTCTTGGATTGTTCTGATTCTTTCACTTTCACCTGATTGTACCCTAAAAATCCATCCATCATAGATAAAAGTTCACAGCCAATCACCTTCTGCAACATGGCTTCCATATTCGGCAATGGATAATTGTCCTTCAAAGAAGACATATTTAGATTTCTAAAGTCCACACACAGCCTTATATCACCATTCTTTTTTATGACTGGGACAAGGTTAGACACCCAAGTTGAATGTCTGATAGGCATGATTATTCCAGCCTCCCTAAGCTTCATAAGTTCTTCTTGCATTTTTGGAGCTAAGGTTGGGTTGATAGGCCTTTGTTTTTGTCTAAATGGTTTAGCTCCAGGCTTCAAAGGGATTTCATGCTGAAATAAATCCTCTCTATAAGCCTTCAGGTCCTCATAAGACTAGGCAAAAACATGCTTATATTTTCTCAGTAGTGCAATCAACATACTTCTGATATGTGGTTTGAGTTGTTTGCCAATGTATACCTTTTTGGGAGCATGAGATGTTCCCAAGTTTATCTCTTCCAAATCATTTTTATTTGTTGGAGATGCCTTTGTAATAAATTGGTCCCTATTGTCAAAAGCTCTCTCTAAAGCTACCAACCCTCTAGGGATTTTATTTGTCTTGAGTTGAATGACCTCCTTCCCTAAGAGAGTTTCTTTTCCATCTATAACCTCCACAAAGTTATGAAAAATTCATTTCTTGGTTCTCATATTCATCAATACAATGCATAAATCTCAGTAAATCCTTATCATCATCAAACACTTGGCAGCTGCATACATTATCTGGCACTGCAGGTCTGAGTTTGACTTCAACATTTGTAACATCTGCTAGAGTGATGTCATCTGGCCTTATGGCTACATTGGCTAGAAAATCTGCTCTAACATTTTTTGATCTTTCTATCCAATTTATTGAGAAGGCATCAAACAATTCTATTGTATCCCAAACAACATGCTTATATTGCTTTAACCTTTTATTTTTTGATGCATACTTATCTCCAACTTGGGAAACAATAAGCTCTGAATCACCAAACGCTTTGAGCATCTTGATTCCATGCTTCAAAGTAACATTTAATCCTAACAACAGAGCCTCATACTCTGCAATATTGTTTGTACAGGCAAACTTCAACAAGAAAGAGAATTTGAGAAGCTTACCAGCTGGAGACAGAAATACAACTCCAGTGCTAGAGCCATCCTTAGAACAAGCTCCAGCAAAATACATGGTCCATAGACCCTGTTGATCCAATTCTTAGATGCAAATATTTTTTCCTTTATCTTCCTTGTCATCTGAGACAACTCTGAAATTATCACAGTCAGTGTCCACAAAACATATATGCTCCTCTGATTCTTGATCCTCCACTGTCTCTGATGACCTTTCTTCTCTGATCAATTTGACATCCTTGCCATTCATCAGGATCATAGCATATGACAAATAGCATATGACAAATCTAACTGCATACTCCCACCAATTAATGCCGCCCATCTTCTTGATAGCAACATGCCATACTGTGGCTTGATATCAACAACTGTTATGTTCATTTTGTAGGTCTTTTCAGGATATCCTACCAGTCTAAAATCAACATCTTTCATGATTCCAATGACAGGTACCTCTCTAGCATCCATGGCATAGCATTTCCCACATGCCTTATCTATCTTTAACCTAGCTTGCTGCATGACAACCAATGGCATGATGTTTGTGGATGCTCCTGAGTCAAGCATACAGTTTTTAATTATTTTTCCATTAATAACTAGGGAGACATAAAATGGTTCAACTTGTGAAGGGCATTTCGTCATGGTCATCCCCAAATATACCTCAGGAACTTCATCTTCATCAATATATAGGGCTTGTTTCTTACCCTGAGGTTCATCACTCAACTTGGCTTGACAGGGTAATCCTGAAATCAAAGATATAGCCTTATTTTTGAATTCTTCCACTTTCATCAATTCCATCAGTGGAATAGAGAATTATCTGTGATAAGACTTGAGTGATATCAAATGGGGCATTATTTTGAATAACAGTTGTAACTTGCTTCACTGTTTTACCTTTATCTTGGGATGATCCAGCTTTAGTTCTTATAGCTCCTTGACTGTCATTGCTGCTCTGACAATTTCTATTTTGATTCTCAATTTGGGGAACTGTATTTTCTGCCTTTTGAGAATCATAACCTGCCTTTTGCTTAAAGTTTTGCTTGTTATTGTTCTATTGTTTCTTTTGTGTTTCAGTCCCCTTGTGACTATGCATTGGCTGGCCTGTAGAAGTACTCTCTGGTTGGTGTGAGTTGCTTACTTGAGCTTTACCCCTTAGGTTGTAATTGCTTTTAACTTGAGCTACTGCTGCAGCTGTGAAGGCTCTAATTTCTTCATCAGAAGGTCTCCTCAAGTTGTTCAGAAAAATGTGTGAATCCTGAGCATAAGCATAGTTATCCTCTTCATCATCTTCATCATGTGGGAACTGCTGGTAGACATGACTGTCATCAGTTGCACTTGCATCAGCCTCATGAAAAGAGTATTCTCTGTTTGTAGACATCATGTTGACACTATCATCTTCCATGCAATGCGGCTCATTGCACTCATCACAGGCAACAACATTATTGTATAAAGATTGAGCAATCATGCATTGTGACTATGAGTGAGGCATTTGACATATGATACACCATGGGGTGTCATTAACAATATTTACAGCCTTCTTCAAAGGATCAAGTGTTTCCTTAGCATTTTGAGTCCTTTGACTTGAGTTGTTGTGTGGAAGGATGGGTTTACCATTATGCCAATTGGTATGATATGGCATGTCATGTAATGATGGTCTTCTTTCTTGTCTTTGGTAAACCTATCTGTCAGGACCTATCCCCTTTTCATTTTTAGCCATCCTATAACCTAGGTCCTTGACAATAGTTGTCAATTTGTCTATTCTGTCCTCAGAAGTAGATGCATTGCTTTGACTATTCTGGGATTTAGTATTTGGATTTTGCAGAATTTTCACATCATCCATTCTGTTTGTTTTACCAGATGCCTTTCTGTTATTTTCAATATTTGTTGCAATTTTGAAAGCATCCTTGAGGCTAGTAGGACCCTTGTCCCTCAATCCATAAGCTGTCTTGGCATCAAAAGCATTTATGTATAACACTATGCACATTGGTTCATTAGGCCTCAAGTCTTGTGGCAATTTGTTCAATACTTTCATGAATCTAGCATTGAAATCAGCAACTTGTTCATTTGATCATTTGGTAATGCAAGTAAATTTATTAATGAAGAAACTAGGATCAGTTTTGTCACCATATTGTTCTTTGAATATCCTCTTGAACTCATCCCATGATGAAACACTTCTGTCAGGCAGACCCTTATACCATTCCTTGGCTTCATCAACTAAGGATTGCATAAATAATTTCATGAAAACATCTTCATGCTCAACCTCAAAGTTGTCCATGATATTCTGAAAAGCTTTTAAATGGTCCTCACCTGATACAGTATTATTTCCTGAAAACTTTGGCACTTGCAGTCTCACATGTTTGTCAATAGGATTTGGATAACCAGGAATGCCATCAAAAACAAGCTGTCTGAATCTGTCCAGCTGCATCGGCTGTCTACCAAATTGATTAGCATTGGTATTTCTATTTGCATTTTGATTCCTTACATTATTTAATGGTATTCTTGCATTATTTGCATTCTATCTTTGATCATTATACTGATTCTAGACTTCATTTCTTTGCTGATTTCTCTGCACATTTGTATTTTCAAGGGTAGGAATTGAATCACTTTGAGCAACTCTCAAAGCTTGCACTTTTTGTCTCATATCATCTCTGATTTTTACTACTTGCAGATATTCTAACTTAGCCCTTAAGCTCTTAATTTCATCAGCTAGTTCTTCCTCTCTAGGCATAGAAGAGGAGGGTTTCATCATATTCTGATCATCATTATCATCATCCCTTAGGGATTCAACTTCTTCAAATCTGTCAGGAGAATCATGAAAAGGGCTCTCTTGAAACACGTCTGACCTTATTCTCAAACCATCGCCCTACTATCTTTCATACACATTCTGGATTTTAGCCTCAGTGTTTGAAAAATAAGGTATTGTTCTCTTTGAGGATCCAGGATTGTCCTGAATAAAATCATTTTTCTTGGGGTTAGGAGAACCATCTTGATTGGCTCGAACAGTGCCCTTTTTCCTATACATCATTTTTGTGGGTAACTCTTCAAATAGAGTATTACGCTGGGATCTTCTCCCTTGCATACAAATTTTTACTTTACCGATTGGGAGATTAGTTCAAAGTCGCCACCTATTCCTAGGAATTATTTTCTTTTAAAATTAGGGTTCTTTCACAAAGTATTCCCCAGTAGAGTCACCATTTTCGTTGGTTATTTTCCCAGACTGGATGCTTATTCCCAATTATCCCTACAAGGTAGCCATCAATGATCAACAGGATTCTCGGGCTAGGGGCTAACAGCATAGGAGATAGACTCTATAAATATCTCCTCATTTTCTTTAGGCTCTGCAGAACCAAGGGGGGTATTCCCTACTCAACACCCACAAGATATAACTATGCAAAGACTGGGATGCTGACACAAAGAAGATAAATCCTCTAGTATGCAGACCAAAACTATGAGATAAGTGCAAAGGGGCTAGCTTTGGGCGTATATTCAGTTGTAGACAAAGGATTTTGGGTCCTAAAACTATTTCTAAAATCCTAAAGGTTTGTATTTAAAGTTTGAGTTGGATTTTATATTTGGATGCAAAACTAGGACTTTGGGCTGTAACCTCAATACAAGACTGGATCGGTGCCTATCCAGGGCTCAGAGTTAATAGACATACACATGTGAATGGCCAGCATGAACATAGACCAAAGACTAGATATCAAGGGGATTTCTAATATCTGCCTTACAGATACTTCCCAACAATTAGGTGCTTAATCATTCATACTTAATTGTATCCCTACTGCAACACATTTTCTCAATGATTAACCTGAAACATTTAATTTGTTCCTTGAACAAAAGTAGGAGATTAAACATTCAATATAGAAAAACTATATTCCTGAACCTTAACAACCCTTAGTTATCTTGATCCAAAAGAAACTATGCCCATAGCTTGGAGACAAATGATTAAATACATGCACAGAGCATTTCTCATATAAAACAGCATGAAACCTATGAAGTCATGCATGAAACATACAACATGAGATTCATAAACTTACAAGACATTAAGAATAGGGCCACCAATGAAGTTGTATTGTGTCACAACACCAAAAAATTGTCCAATTTTTTTTAACAACGTTAAAATGAATCACACAGCCTGCTATATACAGCAAGGAAGGTGCACTTAGCATTAAAAGTACATGGTTGACTCAAAAATTTGCCAGATACATGTATTGTGAGAAAATGGTGCCCAACACATTGAATGCAGCAGGTAGGAGAGGAGACCGGGAGTAGTTGAACTCGAGCCACGCGCCACCGCCTGGGGATTAACATCTTCAATCAGGTACTTGATCAGTCCATGCCTTCGCCCATACCTTGTAACATCCGCCATTAATGACATACCAACCTGCGGACATCGGGAAGTGCAGTATACTGTGCGCTCTTAAAACTTTCCCGCCAAGAAACATGACCCCGATATTTCAAATTATGTGGGAACCAATTATCCCACATGCACCCCGTGACGACCTCCTCAATACTTTATATACTAGGCCGTGAGCATATATGATGTCGGTGATTTTGCTCCCGACGGCACCAGTATAAACCTCATCATCATCCTTTTGCAGGATGCTCCAATGTTCAATATCACCCTGACATCAGCGAACCACCTGCATGATAATCTTTCCTTGAAAAATCACCTCGATATTTCACATCATCCTGATGTGAAATATCACCCTTATCGGAAAATCATCCCGATAAGAAAATATCACCCTCATCGGCACAACCTGATGCATCGGAGGAAGCTCCTCTTACTTTGCCGATACCATATGTCTTGTCGATGATCCACATGATCATGTCCACTGACATCTTGATGACGTCACCATCATATTGTAAGATTGGGGTGATCTTTGTAAGATGACTGATGTTAAACATATGACCCCCCATCCTCATTCAAAATATCAGGCCGGATTGAAAAACTTGGAATATGACCCCATCAGACCTTGATGATGTCATCGTCACATCGACATCGGGGTGATATTCAGAAAATCACCGGATATTTGAAATATCACCCCCTGCACAAATATCAGGGCGCACTGTAGCTTCGGTGTAAGATCGGGGTGATCTTTGAATATGATTGATATTTGAAATATCACCCTTTCGGAATATGCATGAAGCTGATAGGCAGATATCACCCCCCCACATAAAATTGACTTTCACAACATTAGGGTGATAAAACAACAACGGGATGATCTTGACTAAGGTCACCCGATACTTGAAACATGATGACCTCACAGAAAATTAGGTCATATGAAAACCTTGCTGCATCATCTGGGTGATCTTAACTAAAATCACCTCGCAGGCAGAAGATCAGGTTGGTATAAAATATGATGATGGCCTGCACCTCTGGAAAATCAGGTCAGGCTGGAACATGCTGAGGAGGCCCGAAAACTTAGAACTTTTTAGACTTTTAGGGAGAGGAGCTGCATAATTAATTGCTTGAAACTAGATAGTTCATATGGTCACAACCAGGAACCCACCACAGAAGGCTATCAATAGAATAGGCAGAACAATGCAAGACCTCATGACTCAGAAAATTCAGGGTTTGAAAAAGAAAACCTGCAAACATTCAAGCTTAAAACCCTAAACATAAATGATTACCAACAAAGCTCGTCCCAGAAATGAGCCTCCTCCAAGTCCTCTCCACTCTCAAGTATAGGGTTGCTTATATGTTCCTCCCCATGAGATGGGACCTCATTATTATACTTGGCCCCAACCTGCAACAATTTTCAATAATTTCCACTACCCCATGTTGCTTCAGGACCTCTGGCATCTTCCTGTCCTCTTCATATTCAATGAAACCGGCTAATTCCTAAAATAGAGAGGCGTCATCAACCTCAACAACAATCTCTACTACAACTTCCTCCTCAGCATCCTCATCCTCTTGCCAATTCAAAAACACAAGTTCAACCTACATTTGCCTTTGTCCTCCCATAGCTTGTTGATTAGGTCCAACCTATAGCTTTGGGACTGTTGATGGATTGCATGGATAGCACCACTCATAACTCTGAGCTAGGTTGTTCTGAATTGGAACAAGTATGCCTGATGTACTTGTAGCAACTAAGTTTATGGAGTTTAGGGGCCTAACATAGCTCATTTGATTTTGTCTTTGACTGTTCCCCTGATAAGGTTACTCACTAGGCTAATAAGGTTGATTGGGAGCTTGGTATGACACATTAGCTGTAGGAATTGGTGCCATAATTAGCTGAAGGATTGGGGCCTCTAGAAATAATGGCATTGGAGGCCTGGGAGCAATCTTTCTAGCTAGAATCAAACAATTCTCTATCCTAATAGCTACCTCATAGGCATCAGGTAACACATCTCCTCCCAAAGACTGGATCATGACATCGATATCACTGTTCATGGATCTCAAATTATACAAGAATACAACATTAGGGGAAGGTCTCACCAATGGTGGCATTCTGTACCAAGTCTTTTGAAACTTGAAATTAAAGTCCACCATGGATTCATAAGGAGCCATTTTAATAGTGGTCAGTTGCTTTATCAGGGATAAATGATCAGCGTTATATTCAAAATGCTGACAAAGCCCATCTCCTAACTCATCCCATTCATGAATTGAATTTTTAGGTGACACCCTGTACCACTGGAGAGCTTTTCCTTTCAAGGTAGAAGTAAGGAGCCTTACCGCGACCATGTTTTGGGTAACATTGTGAACCAAGCATACATTGGCAATGTCTTGGATGTACTTGGAAGGGGTAGTGGAATTTTCACCAGTGAAAAAGGGAATAGCCTTTTCTAAGTTGCAACTGGGATGTCATCATATTGTGCAAGATCAAGAGGGCTTCCACCATTGAAGACCACAAAGGGTCTGTTTCTTGGTAGATCCATGACAACGATGTGAATGTTATGATGGGTATATGGAAGCCTGTTCTTGATGGAAGGAAAAGACCATGACTTTCATAATAGCTTGACATACTAGAGGATTGAAAATTAGAGATGCATCAAAATGTTCTTTTTAAAAAATAAGGGTAACAGGTCTGCTTTTGGAGACTGTGAACATACTAGAAGAGAGTCGCCAAGTGATTTGAGAACCCTGAAGGCTAGAAAAGACCAAGAGCATCACCGAAATCTAATCTTTTATGGAGATTTAAGCACTTGGTCTACTTTCACCATCAGATTTGTTCAACAGAGTTGCCATGGTGCTTGTTGAATGCTTTCATAGCTGCACGTGAACTAAGAACAACACTAAATCTTCTCAGTTCAACTCTTACTTAGAGTAGAGAGTCCCACTAGGTGTGCCATAAATTGTTATCACCTAGAATTGCACCCTGCTTAAAGCCTGTTCAAGCATTCCAATGACACAATGGGATTGATCTCAAGGTGTGGGACCTTGCAGATGAGATCAGACCTCCATAGAAGGCTTGTTCCTCTTTCTGAACTTAAGGTTCAGAGAAATCAACTAAACCTATGCTATGGATCACCAAGAAAAAGGGAAAGAAGGAGAAGCTTGAAATAAAAGGGGTGATGCACCAGATTTAGTGTATTTAACTACACCTAAATTAACACAACAATTATCTCAAAACTAAAAGAGATTCAAACAGACTCATATAAACTATCATGGAGGTTTGAGTAAAAAACTGAAGCTATGAAAGGGACCATTTTTAATCATGAAGGCTAGAAATCCATTACAAAAGTAGAAAAATTATTGCAGAAGAAATAGACACAAAATAATAGTTTACACTCATAGGTGAACAACAACCAGAGACATCAAAGGCTCAGAATCAAGCACAATGTATCAGATCCAAATGGCTCTTGTAAAACATTACAAGGTCTGTAACTATAACAAATTCCCCTGCCCACACAATGACCCAGAAGAACAACTAACAATAATTATCTCTTTTACATGTATGTATAACCTTTTCATCCATCGTGCAACTACAAGTGTTGAAAATCAATCAACCACTTTGTCCAGGCACCCACATTGCATTTAATTTGGCCCATGGCTTCCTCAGAAAATTTTGCAAATAGGGATGGCGGCCATGCCCTGTCAGGTCTACAAAGTTGCAGAAGAAGATTGCCTACACACATGGGTATCAGGTGCATTGAAGAAGGAAGGTCTGAAATCCTTCTCTAGTACCTGCAAATCCATCATTTGTATTGGCACATTGAAAATTCTAACTGTTTCAACTACCTGAATCTGACTTATCTGCAACATTGTACTTCAGGTATTAAATCATTCTGCAACAATGGCATGATTTTAGGAAATCGTGCTCTTCAAGTTTTTACAACACTTTAAAAGTGTTTATTTTTCAAATCGACCTTCGATGCATGCACTTTTCCTTATTGGTGAATTCACCTTCTGGCAAACTCTTCTCTCTATCACTTTTTTGATTTCCTTACTGAATCTCCCTTTGGTTGACAAAATTGCGCCTTTGTGAACCTTGGCTTGTTTCCTCTTTTCCTTCTTGTTTAGCGAAATCCTGGCTTGGCAACCCACCTCTTCTACCTTATGTTTCCTACTTCATCTTCTTGTTAGTCTGTTGCCCTATAGGCGAAATTAGAAAACCACAAACTTGTTGGCAATTTCACCATTTCACGAACTTTCCAACCAAGCACTCATCTTCCCTTTCCTTTGTCTTTGGATTACTATCATCTTTCTTGCAACTTCTTCCTTTTGCCTTGCTCCTTTGGCTCTTTAGTTAGTGATTTTGCCGATCGACGAACTAGCCGGTCAACGAACTTTAAGTTTGCCAAACTTAAATTTTGCCAACTAAGGCGCTTCCTTTGCTCTTTTCTATCTTTTGTTAGAGCTTCTTTCTTTCCCCTTTTAGCCTTGCTCCTTCCTTCCTTACTCGGTGATTTCACCGATTGACAAACCTTAAGTTCATTAAACTTCAACTTTGCCGACTAAGACAACCTTCTGCCACTTTTGCCTATGTCTTTTACCTTGACTTCCTGTCAGGGATTTCTTCCATCGGCGAACTCGCTGGTCAATGAACCGACAAGTTCATGAACAAAACATTTCTTCGACAAATGCTTTCTTTGCTTCCTTTCTTTGCCTTAAGAGAATCTTTTCAGCTTTGGTCCCTTTCGTCGATGAACCGGCCAATCGATGAACCAAAGGTTTGCCAAACTCAAATTTTGCCAACTAAGACAAAAGACAAAGGCAAAATACTTAGAATTTTTAGGAATTTTGAAAAGGGGCCTTCTTCCATTTAGGCTTTCTCAGATCGAATATTTTTGATGAAAGAAGCTGGGATTTTTTGGGTTATTTTGGCCTGGACAAAATAAAACAACAATAAGCACAACTAGTGTATAAGTACATGTGTCGATACTAATAAAATAGGTGAAACATGTGAAATTATGTGTAAATTAGGATGGGGAATGGATTAGAGATTGTGTCATTTGTTGACATGTAATTGTAATAAGGTAATCCATCAAAATGGGCCCAAAACTAAATGAGAATTGACATGAGTATGCATGTTTCATCATTAAAATAATATAAAAGATATAATTTTTAATAAAATATTAGAGGATCTATATATGGGGCTCCACCCAACTATAAATAGAAACAAACTAACAAAGACAAAACATATAGAACTACCACCACATAATAATCAAGGACACTACAATTTTCCTTACTTACTTATCAATCATGTCATAATATGGCATGTCGATTGAAACTTAACAAATTTCTTCCTTGGCTTGACCTCCTTCCAACCATTCAAAGCCTCACTTGCTTCATAATCCTTATAGGAGTCAAATAATGGTTGATTGATCATTGCTACCAATGATTCTTGAAAGTAGAAGGAAACTCCCCATTCTTCTTCAGTTGAAATAGCTAACGACCCTCCTTGCCCTACAGTGCTTGCCACTAGCTGTTAAGGGACAAAGGATGAAGCATTGGTTACATTCCATTATCCTACTTACCTTAAAATCTTCTATACTGACAAAATTTTTCTATTTGCCTTTATGTGAGTAACATTCTTGAGATTACACTTGTGGAGGCTAAGAAAGGCTAAGTACATCATAGTATTTAGGTGGTGAAGGATGCAACAAAGATGCCTAAACCAATATTAGATCTTGCCTCATAGTATTATTTGGTTGCTCCATCTCTTTATCACCACACCTTCCATCTTCCTCTTCACTGGATGAATATGGAGCCACCCATACCACTAACAAATGCGAAAACCTAACCCCTTGCCACCAAGTCATTTGTTTAACCTTTTCTGGCTTTTCCTTTGAACACTCTCTAGCAATGTGACCTACTTAAAAGCGATGATGACAATGGAATGAGATATTTTCATAGTCTAATGAAGCTGCTTCTAGATATGATCACCTACTTACAACCAAACATTCATTGGCAAAACCTTAGAAATGTCCAACTCTACTTGAATTCTAGTTGTGTTAAGATAAGGTGTCTCAACCTTGTAATCCTAATGTTTAAATTAAATACTTTTGTATGTATTCAATATTTCATCTTTTGTCTATTTTGTCTTCACATGTAGAGTTGGAGTCCCATTTGGAGATGAGATGGATTTCATCATTTAGTGGATTTTGTCCTCACATGAGGAAGTAGGCATCCCACTTTTGTCTTGGCATGTTTTGCCATGTGTTAGCATCTTTGAAGGTGTGTAAGAGCATCTTAAGTAGTCTTTTAGGGAGTTACATGTGACATATTCTTATGATGCGTAAGAGCATGTAAGCGAGAGGTTACATTGGAATTTTGACTAGCCTTATGACGGAATTGGACACTTGTCATGAAGCATCTAATGCATAGGAGAATGAAGATAAATTGGTCTCCCAAGTTGGGTAGCCAAATATTCTTTGTTTATGACATGACAAACTTGTAAGGAATATGCTAATAATAGTTTAGGGCATCTTCAACCAAGGAGGGTGTTGGATTTTGGGTCAAATCAATTTGGGTCCATACTTTCTTTGGGCTTGTAAATGGTTTACCAAAACCATCCCATGGTTTCACTTTGTAATTCTTCTATAAATTAGAGCTTAGAGTTATAGCATGCATAGATTGTTGTTTTGTGTACTGAAGTGTTGCCAAAATTTTGAGCGACAAGTTGTTATGTTGTAACATTATTTATCATTAATACAAGCTTGGTGTCTCTTTGGGAGTGGAATTTTTCCCCCAAGGGTTTCTCCATGTATATATCATGTTATGGTTTACATCTCTTTTATGGTTGTTTCCATTTCCATTATGACCTATTGCTATTATTGAATTTGTTGCATTAAGTTTCAAGATATCTTAATTGTTTTAGTTACACTCAGTTTCAATAGGTAGAAGTAGAATGGATTAAATCATTAGTTTTTGGGTCAATCAACAAGAAGTGACCTAATAGATTGCTTATCCTACGAAAACAAACATCTACCTAGAATTGTAGAGGCACATACAATAGCTTAATCCATAATGACATATCCGAGAATGTTTCAGTCATGAGATTAAACTTTGGAAACCATGGTTTCATTATCAACACCGATTTATCCGAAAATTGGGGCCCATTTGCTAATATATACTCTTCATCTTCTACACATTGACATACAATACAAAAAGCCCTAAGCACTAGGATAAATCTTTAATGATCCTTTTAAATTTTTAGACCAACATTTTGTTAACCATGCATGCAGGTCAGTTAGCTTGGGTCATAAAGCATTAAATCTACAAATCAACCCTCTATTCATAAATTTCTTTTCCTCAGTGAATACTTTTTGACCCAACATAAGGAACAAAATCTCAGCAATATATGGGATGAGATTCATTAGTTGCATTTGCAATACCAACCCTTCTTTCACATCTTTCCCTTCCCTTGCAACCACTCCCTGTGCTAGCATGTTCCTTTGCAAGAGAGACACTATAAGCCCATATTTGCTAGATATCCTTGTATTCTCCTTCATACCTGCAACCTTGCACAATTTGCTAGGGGTGATAGGCACCTCGGGGACCTTCCCACCCAACAATTTAGGGCCCAACATTACCTCAACTCCATCATTTGTTGGCCTTGCATGTTTGCCACAACACACCCAAGACCCTGCACACTAGAATTGACATCCATTTGAGGAGGAAACTTTTTTTAATTTCCATTTGTGGGTCCACTTTGACATTAAAAAAGAGTCTTTAGAAAGATGTATTTTTGTATTTTTTGAAAAGTTAAATCATGGCGTGGCTTTCTAATTTAAAAAAACATATCACCTTATGATGCAGATTTAGGGAACAAAATAAGGGAAACCAGGTGTCTAGCATTGCTTCGTATAATTTGGCTGCCAATCGGGTGGTGGATATGCTCTACTACTAAGAAAGTCCCAAGAGTGTCTGCTGCCTTCTCTGGTTTTGTAAATCTTGAAAGGAATACTGATCCGAAAATGGATAACAAAGAGACTGTATGTGTGACTGGAGCGAGTGGATTCATTGGGTCATGGGTGGTTCGTTTGCTCTTGGAGGGAGGTTACTCTGTTCATGGCACTGTTCAGGACTTGGGTAAGTTTTTTACACACAATTAGAGCTCTTAGAATATTTTTTTTGAGACAATTAAAAAATTTGGCTCTTGGGTTGGGATGATAATTGGGATTTTACATGGAATGTGCTCAGGGAATGAGAAAGAGACCAAGCACTTGGAATCCATGGAAGGAGCCAAGGAGAGGCTGAAATTGTTTCAAATAGACCTGCTGGATTATGATTCTATTGTTGCTGCCATTAGTGGGTGTGTGGGTGTTTTTCATCTAGCATCTCCTTGCATTGTGGATGAAGTAAAGGAACCACAAGTGAGTTTTAGCTTTTAAGCTTCTTGTTGTTTGATTCCATCAATTCAATGTTTCGGCATTTAGGATTGAACTTAGTTTTGGGGATTGAACTTTTGACTGCAAGGTTTTAGTGTTGGTTATATCTGAATGAGAATTTCGCATCCTTGCAGATTCAGCTCTTGGATCCTGCTATCAAGGGTACTATGAATGTCTTGCAAGCTGCCCACAAAGCAGAAGTGAAACGTGCAGTGTTAACCTCGTCAATCTCTGCAATCACTCCCAGTCCAAACTGGCCTGCTGATGTGCCCAAGGATGAGAACTGTTGGACTGACCTTGATTACTGTGAAAAAAATGGGGTGACGAATTGCTCTCTTAGTCTGTTTTGTAGTATTTTTTTTTTGGTTTGTGTTTGGTAGTTAGGCCTAGTGATTGACAAAATTAAGGCTAGGTTGGTGCAGATTTGGTATCCTGCATCAAAAACACTTGCCGAAAAAGCGGCCTGGGATTTTGCCAAGGAGACTGGTTTAGATGTGGTTGTCATAAACCCGGGTACTGTGCTGGGACCTATTTTGCCTCCAGCTATCAACGCTAGTATGGCCATGTTTCTTCAACTTCTTCAAGGTATATGTGTTCTATATTTTGTTCCTTTGTAATTAGTTCTACTTTGGAGGGCTACTCAGATCTTGAGCATATCTGTCCTCTGTCTCTCACTGGCTGCTAATCAATTTGTAGGGCTTTGGACTCATATGTTTGATGACTCAGATCGGCTTTGGCCTTCTTTATATCTAAGTTGCAACGTCTTAGTTTTATTCAGACTGGAAAAATATAATGTTTCCAACTCTCTTGTTTTATATTTTATGATTAGGGCACATATTGGAGAAGGATTAGGATGTTAAGGATAGAGAGTTGCTTTATCTCTTTCTAGTTTTAGCAGTACAACTTTCATACATGTTGTAGAGTCGAGTTGTTGAAAAGATAAAAGGACATGGGACGATTGGTCTTAAGCTGAATAGGAAGGTCTGTTAGTATAAAGCAAGTTTGTTCTATTTCATGCACCCTCTTTGTAATATGAATAGATAAGCTAGAGTGTATGAGTGATGGACGGGAGATGAGGTGAATATATGAAGGAAATATTATAATCTTGTTCTTAATACTTATAATGAAGTGATGTGGTTGGATGGCAAAAACACTGCCTGTTAAGATAACAGAAGGTACTGTGGATGGAGAAAATCAAGTTAAGTGAATAAGAGTAAAGTGTGTCCATATCTTGTAATAAAATACACCTGTTTTGAATTTAATTCACTGACCTGCTACCTCATATTCTTAAAATTATATCAATTTTTAATGGCACTGCAACATCTGAGATCAATTTTAGGGCTGTACTAGCTTATTTGTATTCCCACTTTGCACTGCATAAAGGCTATTTGAGTTTTTTGTTATCAGCACTTCTCAATCTGTTTCTGACGACCTCACGTGAAGGTATTGCTATGCAGAGGATCTATATTGATGTAATGTCCCATTTTGGGATATTCCCGATTTCTTTGCCTTAAAACAATAATGTTTACTCAAAATGATAATAGCTTTATCAAAGATCAAGAATTTATGATGATATTTAGATCAATAAATCATAGCACAATTCCCAAAATCAATCATATCGTGAATTCTTTGGAAATGCTTACAAATCTTCTAAATTAGAGGTTTTCGTCCCTAACTCAACAGTGGCAATATCAAGGGTTTTCGTCCTTAACTTGCCAAGAGCATGAAAGGGTTTTTGTCCTCCTTGATCAAGCCCAAGAGCATGAAAGGGTTGTCGTCTTTCCAACTCCTGTCCAAACTTGATAAGAGCAATAAGGGTTTTCGTCCTTATCCTCTCGTGCACTTGGAAGGGATTTCGTCCTTCCTATTTGCAAGACACTTCCTCAAATTCAAAACTGATTGTTTGATGAATTTACTGGATTATTGCTGATTGCTTTTGCAGATTTATAATCCTTGATGGATTGACAAGATAATGCTTGAATGAGACTTGAATGAATTATGCTTGAATGGATTATTCCTCTTTGCTGTTGTATTAAATTCTCTTCTTGCTGCTTGTCCTTTTCAAAATTAAATGATTCTCTTTTTATATCTTATTTTGGAGAGAGTCACAACCTCTCATAAGCAACCGCTGCCTTTTGAATGAGTCATGTCTTTTTAATAACAACCGCTGCCTTGTGATACTTATTGTTTAATTTTAATTTGACTTATTCCTTCTAAAACAGCCGCTGCCTTTGCTTTATTCAAATCGCTATTATGAGACTAGCGTCCCATTCTTTGAGCATTGATATTGACGCCACTTTAAGAGCTTCTCTTATCATGCGATTAGTCTTATTTCCTTAGTTTTATTTATGTTTAATTCTTTTTATCAAGGCAGATGAAAATAAGGCGGGGACATTGCAATTGAACTAAGGTGCAAAATTTGATGCTTAAATTCTTCTTTATATTGATGTAAAAGATTTAATAAAATATAAGCTTCTAAAAAGAATAAGTCAGCTCAAACTTGACAACATATCAGCATTAAGAACAGGTCATAATTCCTTTACAAAGTCTTAAAAAGACTAATAATATTTCAGCTTTAGAATAAAGACAATTAATAATTATCTATCACTTAATAAAAGTATCCTAATATCCCAGAGAGATTTCAGGTTCATGCAGGGAACTGAAGAAACTGATTGACTTCTTTGACATCATTATCTACAAATGGAGTAGCATCTGCTTCATAAATGGCAGCAATAATTTTATCTCTCATTAAGATAGCATACTTATGATCTTTAGGGGTGAAATGAGCAATCTCAGGAACATATCAAACAAATAGGTCCACGAAGGAACTAGAGCAAGACCATCAGCAGGAGCATGAACATTTTCAGATACATGATCAGATCTTTCGGTAGAATGAGAAATCTCAGAAACATGTCAAATAATAGGTCCATGATAAGAAACTGGACCAAGAACATTAGCAAGAACTCAAACCATAGTAAACACATCATCAGCTGCATTGTAAATAAGAGGACTGGCAGGAAGATTAGCTTCAACATATGAACCAGATTCTAACTGCAGATTTTCAGATTTATCAACACACACACATCAAGTGAACCAGGCAAATTAAAATTCTGCATGACATGATTCTGGAACTTAGGAGGTGATCCTTATCCCAAAGGAGGAGGAGATGTTTTATACCAGAGAATCAATCTTTATGGCTAGGAAGCATATAAGCTCAACCTCATATTTATTTTAGCTGACCAATATGACCATCATGTTTTGGGGAAAAATCTCTTGCCTACCATCATTAATTGGAGGACCTTCTCCTTCTGAAACAATAACATGAAAATTTGCCATTTACATAAGTCTTCCGACCATTGCTTTAGTTTGCTCTCTTCCTGCAGTGTTTCTCACTCTGCCTCAATTCCAGAGGATCACCATCTCCTACAATAATAGCATGAGAATTTGCCGTGTCTGTAAGTCTGCCAACCTTTCCACTAGTTTCTCTAGAGTGCCTTATTGCAATGCTTCTCCCACTATCTCAATTCTAGTTCCAAAAGCTAGAATTCAGAAAACATCTGAGATCTTCCTCATGAATTTGCATATGTAAAGACACCGATACTAGAATTTTACTAAACTAGCGGAAGAAATATAACAGATCCACAGAAACAAAACAAGAACATTTGTTATGATATTTCTTGGAAATAAATGCAAAAATCAGAAAATAGCAAACCACATTGAGGGGGTGACCTCCAATAATCAGAAAATAATATATGAATTCAGTATGAGAAGATATGATGGTTTGGGAAAGTCTCTCTCTTCCTTATTTATATGCATAACTATGTAGGGACACATCCCTTCATCCTAACTAAGTTAGCTTAAGGAATAACATTATAACTAAAACTAATAAATGAAACTATTAAGGTTAAACATGCCACAAGTGCTTATCCTTATTATAATTAGGAATATAGAATATTAGGATCATAACAGCATTCACCACATTTGCATAAAATAAAGTAGAGAGATGTGCAGAATTGTAGGGTCTAAGCCTAAAATTACTTTATAGTATACTAAGAAGTCTCACCAATTAGGAGGAAACCTCCAAATGCTTAGGAAAAAGATGAATCTATACAACTATGATCCTCAAATGAATATCTGACCCTGAATTAAAGCATAACTAGGTTGGGGCAACTCCATAAACCCCAATAAGGCTGACTATTAGAATTTGGAAACATTACTTGACCAATACAAAGGGTTATGCTTGCCATAGGTCTTCGTTACTCCATAACCCATCCAAAGATATGACAAGCATGCAAATAGGAGCATAACATGCCTCTCTAGAGAAGCATTTTCCTCAATGGGTGCTAGTTGTGAGTGTTTTTGCAGAAAGGATGTGTCCTCCTAGTTGCATCCTCCATCAGCAAAGTATTCTGCTTGATAAGATACTTTGTGATATCTGTATTGTGTGGCTATTTGAGCAACTTGTCAATCACTTCATTGTTCAAATCTGATTTGATCTTCATCATCCAACTCTGCTACCTTGTTTGTACAAGGATTTTGTGATCAGTCGCCTTATTCAAGAAAGACATGAAAACGTGGATGGACCTTGAAGGAAAGAGGTAGATCCAACTTGTAAGTGAGGTTTCTAAACTTGGAAAGTACCTTGTTGGGACCATAGAACTTAGTAGCCAATCCGTTTCTCTTTTTCTGGTGCATAGGCATCTGTTTGTATTGTCGAAAACAAATAAGAACCCAACCCCCTTCTTTGTTGATATGTTTGTTGTTTTGTCCTTTTGTGCCATGGTCAAGTTATTGTTGAGAATCCATAGTGTGTTGAATTTGATCTTTACAACCTGGACCTTGTTGTGCTTATGCGAAGATGAAGTGGGCAGATAATGAGGGATGGCTGTAAAATGCTTCAAAGGGTGCCAATTTCACTTTTTGTGTAAAAAGAACCATTGAGGGAACCATTGGACCTATTGAGATTTATTATGAGAGGCAAAACAACAAAGTTATCGGTTGGGGCATTTTTAAGCATCTTTGATTTCCATCTGATTGTGGGTGGTAAGAAGAGCCATTTATTGAGTACTGATTGTTGCGAACAGGTCTGTCCAAAACTTGTTTGTAAAAACAGTATCTTGGTCTTTGACTATAGTATTTGGATTCCTATGTAGTTTCTACATTGTAATCATGACAACACCAACCACTGTCTCTGGGGAGAAGGGACAGGACAAGGCAATAAAAGGAGCATATTTAGTTAGCTCGTTAGCTACAGCCATGATCACGCTTAGGACTTCATACATGGACAATTTCCTTTATTAATACATAGTTGGATCGCTGTCTTTCATTATTAATGATTCCCTTTATTAATCACTGGCCTTTTAAATATAAGTCGCTGCCTTTGAAGATATTATATTATTGATTAATCGCTGCATACTACTTATTCAATATTGCAGTGGTTCATTATACATAGTCATTGCTGTATGGTGGCAATGGCATAAATATTAGTTTATGGTGAGTGATCCTTATCACCATGGGCCATACATGCGCTGCCTTATTATAAGGAGTGCTTATTTGGAACTGATTTCTTATAAAATCTGCTGCCCCTTTACTTATACTTCTTTATATCCTTTGTTGTCTTATATGATATTAATTATATATAAATATATTATATTTAATCATATTAAAGTATATATTTAATAATTATTTTATTTATTAAGTATATATCTTTATCTAAATATTAATGTATACGCAATTATCTCTATCACTCAATTTGACTAAACATCTTGTTTACCGAAACAACTTCACCGTTTTCTATTGTGATGTTTAAATCTCTAATTTAAACAATGCCTTAATATCAGGACATCACACGCGTTTTGGCTTGATCGGATTCCGTTGTAATCTGCCAGTGGCTTTGCATTCTCTAAGCATGTTTGTTCGTCGAAGAGGTGTTGATTGTGCGTTGTCCAAACACCGTATGCTCTCACCTTGCCCACACTGGGAACCCGGACTTGCATTTGCATTTTCTATATTGCAAAATAAAAAATAAAAAATTTGGTGTGAGACTTTACAGTGGTATCAGAGCTGGTGGTCTTGCCAGCTAGTCTTTCAGAGCTAATCTTTTCATGCAGAGTTTGTCTTCTCATGTTTCCAAGTGATAAAGATTATATTCATTATCAAAAAGGGCACACAAAGAAATTGCAGTTTCTGGGGGTTAGAGCTGAAGATCAGATTCCAGAGGTTGTTCTAGAAGTTGTCTCAGAGAATATGGTAGATAAGGGGAAAGAATCAAATGGGTTATAGCTCGCATGATAGATCTGAAAGGAAATTTGATGTGATGTTGGACATGATGACACAATTGCTCATGAAGATGGACCAAAACGTGAACATGCCTCGACCTCAAAATGGTGAAGCCTCAAGGGCAACAAATCAGCACACAGAAAACATAAATCAGTCCACTAGAACCATTATTGGTTTTGCTGCTAGGCCATTTCAGTCTACTTTCATCCGTAGAGAGGAAGAAGTATATGAGCGAGAAGTTGAAGTCCTAATGGTTGATGATATCATTGCTTACTATGCCGAATATCGAGCTCTTCCTCAAGAGATTCAAAATGAGCTGTCCTTGAATCAATTCATGAATCAAAAGAAGTCTAGGAGTGGGCCTAGACATGAGCATAGGCCTCAAACACACCAAAGAGACTGTCAACATGTTCTGGGAAAGTTGACACTTTCCCCATTTGATGGTAACAATAAGTGTACAACACGTGCCTGGATTTAGAAGCTGGACGCTTACTTGTCACTTAGACCCATGGCTGAAGATGAAGCCATTAAGTTTGCAACACTTCATCTTGAAGGAATTGCTTATTAGTGGTGGTACTGTTGTGATGTATTCCAACATCGCCCCATCGAGCATGGGGACCCCTGTTCTTTTTGGGCTTTTTGCTACTTCGCACAAAAGGTTCCCCGTGAATAAAGTAATTAGCGGGAAATTTAAAGTCCATATTCATTTTATCCTGCATGTGCGGTGCGGTGAGTTTTGTCTTATATGCTTGTCTTTTATGCATTATTCTATCAAGCTAATGTTTGGATATTCGTGCAGGTGAGCAATGAGTGCGAAGGATAGACAGGCACTGATGAGGAGCAACATGAAGGGAACGTGGTCGGAAACAAAGATCACATCGAAGTGGCGAAATCTAGGCGACACTAATCTTGGGAAGACCAACATGGAAGAGATTCGGCAAAATTTACACAAACCCAATCCATCGGATCTAATCAGGCGAATGTTGAAGAACGGGATTGTGCAAGCTACTTGTTTCCTGCCGGCAATGCTGTGTCCAGAGCTGATGTTAGAATGCGCCAAGCATTATAATCACGAAAAGAGATGCATTATGACTAGAGAGGGCAAAGTACTGGCTCATTTGAGGAAGGAGGCAATCGCAGAGGCTTTTGACATTCCCTCATACAAAACTACTACATTTTGCGACAAGGAGTCTGCCTTGCAACTTTATTTGGCTGGACCTAAGAAATGTATGGAGGTGATAAACAACAACTGGTTGGTGCAACCAAGACCGCATGTAAGCAGAGTACCGAAGAAACTTCACAAATTTGATTTTCATCGAGAAATCAATTATATGGTTGTATTTCTCAATCGCATCATGGGCTGCCCACAATCAACAAATTTTGAGCCCTGGATGTTCTTCATTGAAGAAATTATAAGTGGAAAGAGGATGATAGATTGGGTTGAAATGATCAACAACAATATCGATGATCAGTTGAAGGGTTTGTAGGAAACAAAAACATTTTATAGCTCATATGTCATATATATGCTTGCCAGAAACGAAAGATACCCAGGACTGAACTGCAAGGGGAGAGTTGGAAATGGAGAAGGACAGTTCAAGGTTTATGACTGCTATCCTCAGCTGCATCTGCAAGCTATATCTCATTACAGAAGGTTTAATGATGCCTTTTCCATGCACATTGTCAGATTGTTGCAAGGCAACACATGCAGGAGATTGTCGAAGGATGCCATGAATTTCGTGGCAAAATACGGAACGTGGTTTATTCAGTTTCCAAGATTCACATACATCCGCGTTGAGGGTTGTTCTTCATTGCCTTACAGGTTGCCTAGATACCCCACTGACAGAATGGTGTTACTGAAAGTTACAAGACAACTGGTTGCATTCGACAAAGTTCAGAGAAAGAGAAAGAAGACCACAACAAAGTTTCCAATCAGCATTGGGAGGCTTGAGACTTGTACGTCATTACAGGCAACTGAAAATTCAGAGATAGAGCTGCAAGCTTACAACTTAGTGTGCCATAATGATGCACGCAGTAACTTTGATCCATTTGGCACAGTCAGACAGAAATTTGGGAGCAAATACGAGCACAGACCACAGCTTGAGGATCATTGGATGGATGCGTATGATGACATAGAAATAAGAAAGAAAGGTTGCTACCGATTGTCTTTAGATTTGGTTAGAGCAACAAGAGTGATCAACATTCCAGATTAGCTTGAGGAGAATCACAAAAGGCTTTCACAAAGTTCATATGAAGAGGAGAGGGACAGGCCTTTCACCATCAATTGGTCGGAACAGGAAGTCACGCGCAATGATGATTTGATGATGCCAATTGTAACACATACAAGAAAATATGTAGACTTCCAAATTCGAAGGCTTCAGGAGAAAAATGTCCAATTTACTTACAACTTGATGGGAGGAGTTAGTACACATCAGTCCAAGGATTCTTCAAGTAGTGAGTCAAGCAGTGACTCCAATGATTCTAGTGATTCAGAGAGTGAAGGTGCTAATCCGCATGAAGATATTCAGTGAAGTAAGAAGGCAAAGATTGATGATCAGAAGGCAGCTAGTGCATCTTCAAGGCAAGAGGGTAATAGTATAATAAATATTGAGGAAGATGAAGTAAGGCATGATGAACAGGTAGCTTTAGAAGTACAAATTGATCAAGGCATCAAACAAGGTAATCAGATTGATGAGGTTATGTCAAAATCATCTAAGGAACAAGAAGTGGTCATGATAGAAGTAGAGGCTGAAAATCAAAATGACAAGGAGTTGTATGAGTTTGATGAAGAGGCTCTTCCTACTGTTCAGCAGAAGGGAGTTCAAGAGAAAAATCAAGAGGACTTGTCTGACCTACCAGAGTGGCTATGAGATCGGGTCAAGGAGAAGTCTGTTATTGAAAGGGAACCCATCCTAAGTTTGGAAGACTTGCTGAGTAGAGCCAACCCTGTAAATGGAAAGCAGAAAATTACTAAATTCTCGAAGATCACAAGAGGCAGCTCGGGGTCAAGGCAAGTGCATATTGCTGTCCCAAAAATCAATGTAGAAGCAGATGACGGTGTCCCAAGTGGATATGACATCAATACTTTTGATTTGGGACCAGCCACAACAAAGCAAGAGGTAAAAGAGTTAGAAGATTCGGTTGCAGCCATTAGAGAAGGACTAGGAAAAGAGCGAGAACAGAGGATCTAGTTGGAGAGGGATAACTTGGCATTTCAGCATTATATTCAGCAGTTGATGAGACCAGTAGGCCAAGCTGGGGAGATGGTTGTGTTGTGACCAAATCATACATCGCCCCATTGCAGATGGGGGCCCCCTGTTCTTTTTTAATTCCAGTGCTTTCCTGAGTCTTGAAGGATGTCTTAGGTTGACTGCATGATGGAGTCACTGGTTTGTTTGAAGTTCCCAGTCTAGTTCTAATCCAAGTGTCATGTGCTTTCATTCTGAGGACTTGATCTTGATGTTTGAGATCCTGAAAATGACTAAGTTTGATCCTGAAAATTGGCTAAGTCTGAAATCTGGTGGATCCTCCAAATTCTATAATCTACATGTTAAATCCGGTGGATCCAAGACCTATCTCAAACATCCTGAAAGGTATATTGAAAAATATTTAAAGTATAAGAAATTAAATATATTTTTTAATATACCTTTACCTAGGGGACTTCCATTTCCAGGCGCATTTCTCTACTTGCAGTGACTCCAAATGGCGCCTACAACTCAGGGCGCCTCCCATCAGTCCAACCAACTTCAAAATTGCGCCTTGGCATGAGATAAACATAAGAGCGAACAAAGATGGCGCCTTGATTCAAATTGATATAAAGGGCCTTAAGCATCAAAGAATTCAACAAAGAAGTGACTTTGGAGTCTGGGCGCCTTTTTCATGTTCAAATGATCATTAGATAGCGCCTTAAGTTGGGGTGAACGAGTTAAGGCGCTCATGTCTTGTTGCTCTTGTCATTTTGGGGCGCCTAGGTGAGGGAGATGTTTTAAACTAACATTTGCGCCTAAGAGAGATAGGGAGTGAAGTATGGTGTTGAAAACTCCAAGATAGGCGCCTTGCAAATGAAGTCTCTGTGATGAGCATAAAGTCACTAAGGAACTAGGCGCCTTTCTATCCCTTTGTGCACTCAAATGAACGCCTAGGAAGTGGATAACTTGGATAAGTGAGTTTTGGCGCCTTAGCATGAAGTGAAGGTTCCTAGATTTCAATAACCACATAGGCGCCTAAGGGTTTAATAAGTTTAAAGAGTTATTTTGAGTCTCAATGGGGTTTAGGCGCACATCAAACATTGGGGACTTCATCTTGGCGCCCTCCTTGTCCAAATAACCTCATCATGGCGCCTAAGAGATAAGAACATGAAACATTGAAATCTATCATAGGTCATCATAAGTGCCAGTAGGCATGAAGCAAAGTCGATCAAAACTATGAAGTAAACACCTAAATTGAGTCTAGGCGCCATTCACACCTATTCTACCACCAAAGGGCGCCGTTTCTTGTAGGAGACAATCATGATGTTAAGGTGCCAATTCATATCTAAATGACCTTTAATGAGCGCCTAGTGATTCTAAGACCTCAAGCATATCAAATGATGTCTTAAAATGTCAAGAAGCAAGCTACAAACTAAACGCCATTTCACATTTGGAGCATCTTAATAGGGCGCCTAGTGTTGAGAACTTTCAAAATGCCTAAAACTAAGCATGAGTCTCCAAGGCGCATCCTATGCTTCCTCTTTTCCATTTTGGTGCCTCATGAAGGATATTGTCTTCAGAATGAAGAGATGTTGAAATCAAGTTAAAAATGCGCCTTGGAAGGGGGGGTGTTGTGGGATTTGATAGGCGTTAAAAGCAAAAAAACCTTCAAATGGTCAAAGTTGGGCCTAAAAGACAAGGGCGCCCTATATACTCAAAACAACTTTAAAGATGCGCCTAAGTGGACAAGATAAGTGTTAATCCTGGTTGTTTTTGGTGCCTAGTGGTTAGTGTTTAAAGACATTAAGGTAGGCTCTTAATAATGAAGAAATGGCCTAAGTACTCAAAGGCGCTCATTCCTATTGTCACCAACCTTCAAATGAACTTCATTTTGGCGCCCAAGGGTTTTTTTTGAATTTTGAAAATTTACAAACATTGAATGCCTGATTTGGCCGACCTCCTAGCTAGCTGCCAGCATTTAATGTAAGCAAATTTGCTATATAACAAGGGCGCTCCTTGTCATTTGATCATAATTCACAACGAATTTTCCATAAGGGGCAGTGAATTTTCCAAAAGGGCAGCGAATTCTTCAAGAGAGAAGCGAATTTCAAGAGAAGGACAGCAAATCTTTGAAGGAGAAGCAGATTTTGAAGGCAGAATTATATTTTCAAGACTGATTCCTGACATTTTATTTCTGATTTCTGCCATTTTCCACTAATTTTATCATTAATACAGAAATCTGCTTTTTTCCTAGATCAGAAATTGATACAAGGTATGTTCAATCACTTTCTTTATTTCATAAATTACCTTTCATTTATTTTAATTTTGCAGAATTTCATGAGTTTATCATCTAAAAATCAGGTTTATAAGGTCAATTTTATCATTTCAAATCACTTATTCGAGTCTTGTTTGTAGATAAATGGGCATGACGGCAAAAGAGAGGCAAGTGATGATCAAGATGGATGCCAAGTCCAACATACCTGACTCCAAGCTTGAAACTCATTGGAAGAACGTGGGAGACACCAACATGGGACACGTCAACCTGGAGGAGATAAAGGATTTCTTGCTCGCCATCACGAGGAATGAAGACATCAAGGCCATTGCGAAGAGTGGAATTGTTTAAGCAGCATGCTTCCCGCCTACCTTGCCTAGCACTGAGTTAGTGTTGGAATGTGTTCAGCGTTATGATAAACAAAAGAAACAGATTATAGCTAAAGATGGGACTGTTCTTGCCTATCTGCAAAGAGAAGCCATCCAGGAGATCTTCAACATCCCAAGCCGAAAAGGAGTGTTCATATGTCCTACAACTGCTCAATGTACTTTTGAAGGCAACCCCAAGCACTACATGCAAGAAGTGAGAAAGAAGTGGATGACAGATTCGTCAATCAAGATATACAACTCCGAAGATCCAAAGTATCACAAGGCAGACTTCAAACAAGAGATAAGTTATTTCATCATGTTCCTGAATCGAGTAACAGGTAGGCCTCAATCATCTACTTTCGAAGGATGGATGTATACTTATTTTGATCATATGTTTACAAAGAATAAGATGGTGGATTGGGCTGGCCTTATAAGCCATTGCCTTGATGAACAGTTTGAAAGGTTTGATGAAACAAAATCATTCTTCATGACTTCTTATCTGGTTTACATCCTAGCAAGAAATGTGGTTTATAAATGATTAACAACTAAAGGAGAAGTAGGTACAAAGTCTGGACAGATCCTATCACACCAGTGTTATCCTCAACTTCATTTAAAGAATATCAATCATTACAAGAGGTTCAATGATGCCTTTGCCATGTTCATAGTGAGAAAGTTGTGAGGCAAACTGCAGAGAAGACTAACAGGGGCTGCTAGGAACTTCATTGAACAGTATGGAAGGTACTACATTCAGTATGACAAGTTTACCTATATCAGGATTCAGGGTTTCACATCCTTTCCGTACAGATTGCCAAGATATCCTACCAATAGGATGGTATTGCTAGAGGTTTCAAGACAGTTGTTGGAGTTTCATAAAATGCAAAGGGCAAGAAAGAAAGCCGGAGTTCAGTTTCCTCTCCAGCTTGGTAGATATGACTCTTGTCCATCACTTAAAGCAGCTGAGTATTCAGAGGTTGAGCTTCAGGCATATCATCTACATCCTCATGATTCAAGGAGGGAGAACTTCGATCCACATGGAGCCATTAAGCAGTCATATTCTTCTTACAGACATGTTGAGCAGCTAGAAGATCATTGGGCTAATGCTATTGACGATGATGATGTCAGGATGCAAAAGTGTTCAAGATTGAAATGGGATTTAGTGAGGGCTACTAAGGTATTAAGGATTCTTGATCAGTTAGATAATGAAAGAACTCTTTTAGGTAATGAGTACAATAAGATCCGGAACCTACTTTATGATATCAATTGGGCTGATAGAGAAAAGGTTGATGATGAAGGATTGATAGAGCCTATCATCGCTATCACTGAAGAGCAAGTAAAAGAGCAAGTACAAGCATTGATAGATGAAGGAAAGAAACTCACTTACATCCAAATGGGAGAAGTAGAACAACAAGAACATCATAGTGCACCTGGTAGAAGTTCACGAAGTAAGGACAATGAAAGAGATTCAAGTCAAGTAAAGAAAAGGAAACAGCTTGAATCCACACAAGGAGAATCAAGTAAGAAAAAGAAGAGGATAAGTATTGAAACTGCTTCTTCCAGACAGCCATGAGATACTCCACTAAATCAGGATATAGTGGCGCGTGTTGATGATACAGTTCCAGAAACTCCATTTGAAGAAGTGCCTTTAAGTCCACATGATACTGAGATCATTGATGAAGCTAACATTGAAGACAAGGATGAAGTTGAAGAAGAATCATTGCCTGCGCAAGGAAAGCAAATACAACAGTTACATGATCTTTCATCATTGCCTGAGTGGTTGTAGGATAGAATCAGGGAAAATTACGAAGTTGAGCGATATCCTCGTATTCCAGTTGATGAGTTACTTCTGGACATGTCTAATGAAAAACCAAAGAAGAAGGCCACTATTCTTTCAAAGATCACTAAAGATGAAACAGGTGTAAGGAAAGTTCATGTAGTAGTTCCAAGGCTTGAGAAGAATATAGAAGATATTACGCCTGAAGATTATGACATCAATACAATCAATTTGGGTCCGTTGACTGAAATGCAAGTAGAAGAACTCCAAGGTTCAATTGATAATGCTCGAGCTATCATAAGGCAAGAAACAGAAGGTAGAATTAAAGCTGAGCAAAGGTGTCAAGCTTTAGAGCAGTATATTCAGCGCTTGGTTCATCCTATCCGTCAACAAGACAGGGTTTCTACACCTCCATCTCTTCTTCCTCCAGAAACAGTTGTGCATCTTGAGGAGTTGAAGTCTTCATCTCACAGGATGAGAGATTGGATGAAAAGATCAAAGGAAGCTACATATAAACACCTGGAGGATATCATGCAAGTGTATGATAAGATCGCTGATCTTAAAAAAAGGCTACTTGCATTGTTGACAGTTTGTGCTGAATTCAAGGCTATTAAAGAACAATACATGCCGCATTTGAAGAGCTTGATGGAGACTGCAGTTGATGAGTTGATTCATGCTGAAGTGATTGAAGAAAGTAAGACATATGACTTCTCTTTTTGGTATTATGGCTTTCGCATTAAAGGACAGTTGCTAGATAAGATAGAAACAGATATGTCAAGAGTAAGGAGTGTACTTCAAAGAATTCAAGATGGGATACATGCATCTTTGATGAAGATATGTAATCCATTTGGAGAGATGACTCTTGATAATATGAAAGAACAAGTTCAAGCTTTCTATTTCCAAGAAGATGATGTTTCTGATGAGAAGCTTGTAGTGTTTTCTCACTTGCTGTCCACCTTGACGCCAACAAAGCGAGGATGACTGATTGGGAGAAGACACTTGGCCTCTATTCATATGATGTACTTGAAGCTGAAGGAACCACTCAAAACACGCCAAGTGTACCTTTGGATGATATCAAGCAGATAGTGTTTAGATTCATTGAATGTCAAAATTCTAGTGATGGATATTCACATGGAGACTCATAGGATAGTGATGTGTCATCCTTATCTTCTTGGAAAGCGTGCCTTCATTGCCTCTTTCATTTAATAAAGATAGGAGTTTGTTGTAACTACTTGTGATGTGGCATGATCTGGTCCATTGGCTTTGCCGATCGATCTTGACCCTTCGTTCATTTTGAGGTCTATAAAAGAGCTCTCTGAAATAATATAAGACTCATTGTTTTGGTGATTCTATATATGTTTCTAAGTGTTGCATGGTTTGGATTTCTTCAAGTGAATAGTAAGATTAGATTAAGTTTTCTTTAAGTTTTATGTTAGTTGGTGGAAGGCTTTGTTATTGTTTGTGGTGAAATCTTTATGTTCACACCATTTGTAGTTTGTGGCTTGCAAATTGCAGTGCATGGTTGGTCTGAACAAAACTGAGCTTAACTTTGATCCTTATGTTTGTTGAATCTTTCATGAGCATAAGTGATTTAAATATCTTGTATAACCTTAGAAGATTGCATCAATCTTGTGTAGTTGTTTGACTTGGCGAAGCAAGATCTGGTTTGATTTTACTTGAGCAGTAATTATCCTTGCATCTAGGATTAGATTAGTTTTCATTACACCTTACATCTTTTACCTTTTCTTTTATCAATTTAGTTAGAGTTAGGATCAAGTATTTCATTGCCACATCATATGTCGTAAGCCGTAGTGCCTAGATATTCTAGTGTCCACTTCTTTCATTGAATTGATAGCTTGTTCGAACAATTGTGTAAGTCCCTTTGTGTTTACTAGCAGAATCATACGAAATCACTGAGCTAGCCCTTATGAAATTATAATTAAAGGAACCTTGGAGTCATCTTGTTTGATCACTTTGTTCAGCATTCGAGAGTCTTTGCTCAAGAGAGAATTAGATACTCTATATTTTACTCTATTGTTGACTTGTCCAAAAACAATCATCAACAGGTTGCACCACTTGCGTTGCTTTCACATGAGTCTATGGCACATTTGGAAGAAATGAGGTCTTCATCTCAAGTATTGCAGGATTGGGCAGCAGATTTCAAGATCAAAGCTGACGGGTTCATTGATGAAATTGTGAAGTTGTATAAGGAGGCTTCTTCAATATTTGACAGAGTTCAGAATGTTCTGATCACTTGTGCCTCAGTTGAAATTGATGAAATTGTAAGAGAAGAGGTTATGCCTCAGTTGAAAAGGCTGATTTATACTCCAAGTGCTACATTGTTAGATGGAGTGATTGAACAAGGTTCGGCATATAATTTCCCTTCTTGGTATTGTGCACTCAACATAAAGGAGCAAGTTCTAGGAAAGATTGAAAGTGACAGCACTCGAATGAGGGAAGCACTTCAGGAAATTCAAAACAAAATACTTGTTTCTGTAAACCAGGTAGTTGACTCCAATGGGGAGATTGATGAATACTTGCTGAAAGATAAGATGCATACAAAGTATTTTCAGCATCCACAGGCTGTTTCCAGGGAGTTGTTGAATGATATTTGCACACTTTCCACTTTCATGGGCATGTTTCAGACATCCATGGCTAGTTGGGAGACGACGGTTGTCAAATGCACAGAGGAGCTGAAAATCACAGAATGCACCATTCAAACTCTACCAAGTGTCCCTATGGAAGAGGTTACACGTGTCATGACTAGATTTGTGGAGTTTACCACAAAAAGGAGAGGTCATAAATGAGGGTACTCCACTTAGTAGATGCATCATAAATGCAAGGTCTAATTTTAGTAAATTTTGTAACCACTTGCTTGCATGGCACAATAAGGGCCCTCGATTTCTAGATTTAATCTTGGCCATCCATTGAATTTTGAGGCCTATATAAGCCCCATTTGCTCTCATTTGTAAGGGGGAATGCTCTGAGAAATTGTTGATCAAGACTCTGCTGAAATAAATACAAATTCATTGCTGAATTTTTCATGGTGATTTTGTGTTGTTTCAAATGAATGCATGGTTTCTAAGTGTTCACTCATAGAATAAGATTAGTTTAGTTTGTTTTCAGTAATTTAGATTTATGTTTCATGGGAGTTGTTACTGCTGATTCATGTTTGGAGTTTCCATAGTTCATACCATTTATAATTTGTCGATGGCAGATTGTAGTGCATGGTTAGTCTGAACCTTATCTGAGCTTAACTTCAATTACTTTGTGTTCATTTACCTTTATGTGCAGAAGTAATATGAAAATATTACTTTTCCCTTAGAAGATTGCATCACCTTTGTGTAGTTGATATCTTATGGCGAAGCAAAGTGTGGTTGAGATTCCGGTGAATCAGTGGTGATTGCTTGCATTTAGATTAGAGTCTTCTAAACCCTTTTCCTTTTGCATTTTTTTTAAAATCCTGTTAGATTTAGATTCAAGAGCTTTCACTGTCATATCTTAAGTTGTCATATTGCTAGACCTTTGAAGAAGCCATGTTCCATGTTATCCAAGAGAAACAAGTTTCCTATTGTTGAACATTTATGTAAGTCCCTTTGTGTCAAATAGTGATTCGCATCCTACTGCTAAGTTATCCCAAGTTGCAACACCAAAAGTAACTAATCAAGAACCTTGGAGTCTACTCATCTGATCACTTAGCTTAGCATTTGAGGGATTTTGTTCAAGAGAGGATAGAGTACACCAGTATTTTATTCTGCATTGTATGTGCAAGGAAAACACATCAACAGGTACCATGGGCTGATCACTCAAGGTCATTTATGAAGAGTGTTCTAACCTTCTTCCTAGAGATTTTATGATTTTTAAAGGGTTCATAGTTGATGCTATTGTTCAAAATCCAGATGGATATTTTGAAGAAAGTCAACAATTTTGTGTACATAGGGGAAAGAGTGGTTTTGTTTGCCCTTATTTGTTAACATTGGGTGAGAGTTTTAGAATGGCTGCTAAATTAAGAGAAAGTTCAAAATTCTCATACATGAGGTTCAAAATAAGAGAACGTCAAATCCAAAATCTCCATTTATTGACTTTTAGAAACGCAAAGAGTGGAAATCCTATATATCAAGATTTAAAAGAGCAGAGATATAAAAATCTGAATATGATAGGTTTTGGTAAAATTAAAGCTGGTGTAAATTCTAACTTCTAGAAAACTTGGCATGTAATTCCATGAATAGGCATATACACGATGATTTTGTAAAGGATATCCAGCTATGGAAAAGAAGGAAAAGTAGCAAGGGGATTGTTGATAAGTGATAACTTATTGGAGTGTAGTATGTGAATAGGCATACTTTTGTTATAGTTCAAGCTGTTGCCTTTGAAAGAAAGGGAGTTGTCTTGTGGTATTTGAACTACTTAAATATGATATATATTTTTAGATTGAAGGGAAAATTAAACAATAATCCATATTTGGATCAAATCTGGGGTCCATTTGGATAATAGGCTTTCAGATGGGGTTTTTTACATTGGAACGAACCACCAAAATTACACCAAGTTGACAACTATGCTAGCAAGAGTGTTTGGAGGCAAAAGAGAATGGTGAGAAATACCTCTAGTGAAGTCATTTATTCCATTGCCAAGTTTTTATTGTGCTTTGAAGATCCTTATGCCTAAAAGACAGGACCAACCTGCTTTGGTAAGGAACAATATGCTTGAGGAGGGAGATTGCATTATGAAGATTTGTGATCCATTACAACTTGATTACATATCATTCTTTGGAATCCCTGCTGTTTTTTTTGAATATCATCAAACTGCAATTAGCACAAGAAGATTGCCATGTCCTTGAAGGGGAGCAAATTGCATTTATGACAGTTGAAGGCCAATTCATCATCTACAGATTAATTTGCCCATGGAGTAACCTATTATTCCAAATCGATGACCTCAGCAGCTCATTTGCAAGTGGTTTCTGACCAAATCTTGATGGTTGTATATTCTAAAAACATTGTATAATACTACATAGCAAATATAGGGTAGATTAAGCGTTGGAATACAGATATATTGAAAGCTATATTGTTTCTGAGGTAATATATATTTTTAAGTATATCATGTACAATTTGATGTATATAAGTGGTTACACATGTATATTAGCACATAAATGTTAGGTGATTTATTAGAGTGGTTGGTTTTGTGAGACATGTCATGTGCATGGGTCTAGTCAGTGCATTGGGGACTGTTATCTGAGCTTTTGATTTTACTATGACTATATATGTGGGTCATATATGCTTGAGCATTACTTATGTTTGATTGCATGTCATGGGTACGGAAATCCAGATAGGAAGGTGGAGAGTTATTGGTGCACAAACCCTATTGATAAGCTTTAAGCACTAAAGGAAGGTCTCGTGCCAGGTGTTGCATAGATATGGTCTGGAATGTCATTGGAAACACCACTATGGTAAGTGCCATGAGTTCTGGGATGTGGCCTTGAGGCCTGATGGATAGAGGGTGGTCTCCATAGGAAGTTTTAACTTATAACTGATCCATAACAACAGATCTCTATGATCAGGCAATATTGAATCTTCTACCATTAGTAATTGTATAGACCTACTCCCCTCTCCTTCTCTCTCCTCCCACCATCCTACCCTTACCCCTTCTCCCTCTCCCACTTTCCTCTCCTCGTGTTAGAGTTCCTTCTTGCCTTTAGGGTATGGGAAGATTGTCTGGACAATTGGATATATATTTTTAAGGTAGACCTCAAATCCATTAATCAATTCAACTGCAACATTGTTGTAAAGTTGTATCATATAGCACTTGAAATGTATCTAACAAAAGCACGTTGATTCCAAAATTCATTGCAAGTGCATTCTACATATCTACTTAAAGCTTTAGCATATTATATGCCCTAGGTATCAGATTAGTTGCCCTGAAAGTTTGCGTGTTTATTGATTTTGGTCTAGAAAATAATTAACTCTATAACAGCCAAAGAATTTAATAATAATGAACTGAATAAAAGAACTTGTTTTAACTATAATTTAATTCTAATTGCCATTATATGATGAGAAAAGATGAAACATAATGTTGAATCGATCTTCACCTTCCTCTCTTTTATTAGCCTGAAAATGAGAATGCTTTGTGCTGTTTGCAAGAGTTACAAAATGATAGATTGTACTGTGCTTCCATGTGAGTAGTTCTTGATTCCATATGAACCATTTATTTGGATGAAATGATAACTGCAATAATCTCAATAGTTTGTTGAAGTGGTTATATTGATCATATCAACTAGCCTAGGGAAGTGCTTATAATGACCACAACAACTATAGCTATATATGTGCATAATTGATTACAAAAATTCCAATTGTCAAGAATAGATTGGATGTAATTTCACTGTCCAAAAGTAGCATTGTGTAATGTCCCCTTCTAACAAGCCAAAATTTTCACAACCTTGCACACAATTTCAACTTACGAAGAGAACATTAGTATTCAATTCTTCTTAAACATATTACAATATCCACATGTAAATATCAAATTCATGTACCTCTCACATAATCATGATCTATATGCATTTCACATTTCCTTATATCTATAATATATATATTTCATGATTTTTCCTCGGGAGAGATATACTTGAGCCTACACGTTAATCAGACCACTCACCTATTTGAGAGGGATTGTTAGGGTGCTAGTATCCAAGACCTGCGGCCATGGGTCCAAGGGCTTTTCTCCTTTGACTCGGAGGGGTGATGGTATCACTAGCTTGAGTCAAAGGTTTTCTTCTTGTCTCGGAGGGGTGATCTCTCACCAGCTTGAGACGAGTGTTTTCCACTTGGCTCGAAGGGGTGATTTCTCACTAGCTCGAGTTTTAACCACCGTTCGGACATAAATAACATATTTATGCTACCATAGGTCCAAGGCTCACCCTTGGCTCGGAGGGGCTTCATTGCCTATTGCGATACTTTGCCAGCTCAAGATTTACCTAGGTGCAAATATCTAACCGCTTACCCAATTCCCTGTCTCTTATCTATATGGTGTGTAGGTGGATTAATGCTAAGGCTCTTTCTCTTCCTGAGTATTTATGTTTAGAGTCATATATCATATCTTACAAGAGATTATTCTCTATTATCTCATTGATTGCCATTCACTAGGCATCATATAACTTTCATCAAAATAACTTTCTTATGTTATGAGCATCCTTATGCTAACATGTTATAGATATTCTTGATGATAAACATTCTTAACATTTTATTCTATGATGACCTTTCATTATAAGTATTCTTAATATATCATAACACATTCTTATGCTATTCAATTTTACATATTCTCATCTTGTCATGTATGATATCCTTATTCTATGATAGTATTCTTATTTTATTCTATATGCATTTTCATTTTTATTCTATAAGCATCATCATCATGTTATTCTGATTTATAAACCTTTTTCATACTATATCTTATGCCATTATGATCAATTAGCTAGATATTCAGATATAAGAATTGTTGACTGTGAGGAAGATCATACCTTAGACGATGACTGCTGAAGACATTGTTTGTGATGAGACGCTGATTTATTACTATGTAATGATTATTCCCTGCTATTCTTATTATTGTATTTCTTTATATATTCAGATATATATTTCTTTTCAGACCTCCTTTATCACTGAATGACTGATCCTTCCTACCTTTCAATACCTTTATTACTGAATTCTCTTCGATTGCTGGCTGATTACTGAATTAATGTCTGATTATTGATTGATTCTTATATTTCTATATAAATAAGAAATCTTCTATTCTTGTATAATGTATCTATATCAGATATATATCTGTTTAATTCAGAAATACACATTCTTCTTTAAACTCAGAGATAATTCATATCTTTTCCTATTCGATGCTGAGTGAATGAATGTGAAGTGATGGATAGATCAGTTTGGTTCGATGAGGATGTCTTGTTCTTTTTCTTCTTCCCCCCCTTAGATTATTCCATATCTTCCTCTTTTATATGCACTTCGGCTCTTGGAGAGATGCGTCCTTCCTTACCTCTTCTTAATGGTCACACCCTTACGAATATCCTTCCAATAATATTCGTTGCTTTAACTATTGTCTTCGTGGGCTGTCTTAAGTTGTTTGGTGCTTTATCTAATTATTGTCTTATTCCAACGATGGCTGCCTTTATGCTTATACTCTTAGATTCCCCCGATTCATATTTGCTTTGATTGATTAGCTTGTTTTCTCATATAATAATTGCTTAATATTTAATTATTGATATTTATAACCATGTATGATTATTACGTAATATCTTTTGATATTTATAATTATATATCCATATAATATTTATTATATTATTGTAATGTTATATTTGTATTTGTAATATATTTATTATTATATAATAGTAATAATAATATTTATTAATTACTTATATTGATAATTATAATTATTATATAATAATAATAATTAATATTTACAATATAATATTTAATTTATTATTTAAATATATTTAATATTGATTTTAACGTCATTCATATGAGTGGTACATAATTGATTATAAATTACCGATATGGGGGACATGACACATTGTGATGTTAAAAATATTTGCTACATGTAACGTGATAGACATCAGATTTTCACAGTCCATGATAGTGTAAATGAGTGCTTCTGGATTAAACTGTGTGAGTATTTTTTTCCCTGAAACCTTTCGGATCATACTCCATGATCCATCATCAGGAGAAAAATATTCACACAGTTTAATCCAGAAGCACTCATTTACATTATACATTTATAATTTAAATTTAATATGGTTTTTATATTTACTTGCATGCACCTCCTTTGTTTGCTTAGGTCAGTAAAACATTTCTTGAACCCAATTTCTATTTTTTGTAAATTTCCACACTCAAGGACATTGGAAACAATGACTCTTGTTAAATTTTCCTGCAATTTTGCTGTATTATTTTATCAACGGGCTATTTGTCATCAATTGGCTAATTTTTGAAAAAAATATATTCACTAATTAGAATTAAATTTAAATAATATTTGCCAAATTTTCTCATAAAATGTGTATAATTATAAACTTTTTAAAATTGTCAAAATATACATGTAGTTGCAGTAAATTTCATGATTTTCCTCAAAATTTTCCTACTGTACATATATTTTGTATTTTTTAAGATACAAACATTCACCTCCCCTTCTATACTTCCAAAAAATTTTGTATTCCTTAAAGTTTCCATGTTTATCAATGAGCTAATGTTACTTGCCTGACCTGTTTATGAAACAGGCTGCACTGATGGGTATGCAAACTTTTATATGGGTTGTGTACATGTTAAAGATGTTGCAAAAGGACATATCTTACTATATGAATCTCCATCAGCATCTGGAAGACACCTTTGTGTGGAAGCAACAAATCACTGGAGTGACTTTGCTGATATGGTAGCAAAACTGTATCCTGAGTATAAAGTTCACAGGTAATCTTGAATCTTACTTCTTTACATCTAGCTATAACAGAGCCATTGAAACAATTTATATATACTTAAGTTACCAGTCATTATTTTTCATTGGACAGGAAGAATTGTTTGAATGAAAGGTCCCAATAGGTTTATCCAAAGCCTTTGTATCTTGTGGTCAAGAAATTACTCCATTTAGGATTATTTGCATGTGTGGTGAGATCCATCCATCAACTTAATTGAATTTAAACATTGAACATCATATTACATAAGATTCCTTCATAGTTGCATTGTATAGAATATCCTACCCTATAAAGTGAGTAAAGGTACTATTTGGGTCTGTGCCCCAAGAGTAACAACCCTGACCCTGACCCTGACCCTGAGAAGAAGAGATGTCTCACATGAACAATGGTGACTCCTCTATAAAGTCAGTAAAGGCACTATTTGGGTCTGTGCCCCAAGAGTAACAATCCTGACTCTGAGAAGAAGAGATGTCTCACATGAACAATGACAACTCCTCTAAACTGGGAGAGAAACTTTCCCGCAGAAAAGTTACTTTACACCCTTTGCTCCACAAGAAACCAATAGCATCCAACTTAATTGTATGCCTGAGTGCTATGTAGTATGCAACTGTCCCTAATCATCATATTTCCTTCGCTTCTAACAAGGCTGCTTCTTGCCAATAAAGAGAGGAAGCAGATGAATGATTGAATTTTGTTTGAAATCATCTTTAAAAGCAACACTTGGCAGAAGTACATTTCCAGAAGACTTGGCTGGTTGACTCCTCCATCCAACAAACACTGCATAAAGAATCATTGCTACCAGCCTTGTTGAGTCTTGGTTTGATTGCCAAACCTTGGAAAAACATCAAGAAACACAAATCCTTGTGTTTAAAGGAGGTTCTTTGCTTTCAAATAGATTGACAGTGCCTTTTCAACTCTTCTTCAATATCATGCATCCTCCATCGCTTGTTACTATGTTTTGTTTTGCCAAGGGAGTTAGAGATGCAAATTTTAACTATATTTATTTCAAACTTCCTATGTTTCTCCTTTTTATTAAACCCTTTCCTAGCTTGACTGATTAGATTGACATCTTCCTCATCGACAATCATAGGCAAGAAGCCTCAAACATACTATCAGATAAATAGTAAATACCCAGGTGACCAAGGAGAAGAATCAAACCTTTTATAACTTTAGCCTTCTGCATATTGTAATGCATTTGCATTAAGGCTTTGACACACTATAACTGGGAGGGAGGTGTAAAGGAATAGATAGGAAATTTTTGGTATAAAATTTCATCTTTGCAAACATCTGTATACATACTGTAATGTCCCCTATTGGAACAATACTAAATTTACCCTAAAAATTCAAATACCCCAAGTTTAGGGTTAGGGTTTCGGGATTACCATTTATATTACCTTCCAATTTGCATCATTCTTGTGCCCTAAAGCTGCAATCATAACATAAGAAACATATATACAAAAAAATATATATATATAACTCTTGGAATATAAGTGTTAGATAAGATTTCCCTGCATATAAACAATAGTCATATAGATTGATTAACTACTTATTGTCATGTAATTAAATTCATTCACTCAACTCCATTATAGTGGGGATGGCAAGACATTCATTGGCACATGATACCTCCATACAGGCCCTTACGGGGGGGCATGGCAAGTCGCATGTTCGGTTCCCCTCATACAAGCCCTAATGGGGGGTTTGGTAGGATCCAAGCTGTCATACAAAGCCTCCATAAGGTCCCTTCTGGGAGGTATGGCAGGGGTGCAGATCAGACTTGCCCCCAAACAGGCCCTTAAGGGGGTATGGTAGGATTTCTTGTCCATTTCTTGCTTGTCATCCCCCTATGATGGATGAGTCGATGATAATAACAATAAAATATTCATATGGATTCTAATCTGACCTGTGACACAATATTTTGTATGATGCTCAATAATATAATGACCTTGAATAGATATATATGTTTGCAGATCTGATTTTGCGATTTATGATGAGACGGTCTGCCTTTTATATTTCACAGTTCAATGGTTCTTTTATATTCTCATTCCTTGCTGCTCTCCCCTTTTTCTTCCTTCTATCGATTGGCTTATTATATGCCTTCATCGAGTGCCTTTTGGGAATGGTGGTGACCATTCCATTGCATCGTATCCTTTGAAGAGTCTTAGCGCTGCCTCATGACAACGATTCACTAATACCTTTTGAAGATCATTAGTGCTGCCTTATATGACAGCGATCTATTAACACAACCACTTTTCCTTTATAATGAATATCTCTTCTTGATCCCGATTGGAATGTAATCATTTACTCTAAACAAGTATAGTATAATTGTTAATAACTAATGCCAAGAACATATCGAATCAAGGTGTATCGAATAAGGGACGACTTAGGGTCGGTTTAAGACACATACAAAGATAGATTAGTAGTTACTAATTCTTTTTATAGTAAAACTAAAGGGACTTACCAGGGTATTGACCTCTCAATCAGGGATTGGGGTGGGCTCAACTGGAATAATCTTGTTATGGGTAGGTGCCTAGGTTCTATCACATCTGCCTCTCATCATGCTTTTATCCCTTTTGCATTTTTCCATCACATATGTTTGCTTTCTGTTGATCCTAGTTGTCTTCATCTTATCCTCTATATGTCTTTGTATCATTTTCAATTAATAGTAAAACTTGGCCAGCCAATTTAGCCATGGTCAAACTTGCCCCTTTAGCTGTTTTTAACGTATAGTAAGCCAACTTATTTGACCATTGTAAAAAAATATAGCTTACTTGGATTATAACCTGAAAATCTACATGCTTATTTATAGGAGTTCCATTCTCGAAAGAAGACAACATGCCTTATTTGTTCACGTTTATAGCAGGTCTTCATGATGGACATCTAAGTACATTCAAGGGCAAAGGGACTTAACAAAAAGAATATTGTATGCTAGGACAGATCTTGATTCCAAGAATAAAAGAACTTCTACAACATACACCAGAGTCTTAGGAGAGCCGCATTGGTTCTCTTAGGTCTTTTTCTTTCCCCCGTGGTTCATCTTATGACATCTCCCCTCATGATATGCCTGCTCTAGTCAAAGGGGGAGATCAATGTGTCATAGATCTCCAAGGAAAGTACTTGTTTTCTCTTCTCTTTAATTTTATTTGACTGTGTAATATCCCGGATGGAATATTTTTGCAAATTCTAACTTGATTCAATTTATATCAACAATTTTTCCTTACTTAACCTCACAAATCAGATTGCAAACTCGATTAGGATCAGATTCGTAGTTAATTCCCAGTAATGTCCTCTTTCGGATAATTTACAATTATATTGGAATTCCCTGAAAAGCTTTATTTCAATTTGGAATTACTACCAGATTGATATGGCTGTGTAAACCCACTGCAGTAGGCAGCCCATAAATGATAATTGAATGGCTGCACAATTTCATAAATATTATCTTCAACCAATAATAATATTCACCAAATATTATATCAGACCAGAAACTTTATCAGAATTTGTCCCCCAATGATACAGTAGGTCTGGACATTAATATTTAAAGCAAGGTACTTTGGCTGCTATGAAATCAGCCGGCTTCACTAACAAAGAACAGCAGGTTTCCTAGTGCTGTGATGGATGTTAAAAAGATACAGCAGCCTTTAAACATAAACAAACACCTTATAAACTGAAGGATAGTATGTTCAAAGTCCAACAATCTCTGATAGCAAGTCAGATGTTGTCTAAAATCAAACCTTTTCTCTTAAATGATTAGAATTTACAATATGTTGTGGTGGAAGTTAAGGTTTATGGCAACTAAATAAAATCTCCCAACCTTACAGTGCTACGATTCCTGTAAAGCTTTTTGGATCTGCTGCGAATCTTCTTTGGTTAGTATGACATGCTCAAAGACTTATATAGCCCCTTATGAAATGAACGTTCAAACATATAATAATTTCTGCTGTGTTGATAATATTAAAGTACAGACAACTATGATTTTTATAATAACAATAATGCAGCGCCCTTCCAGCACAAATGTACTCTTGTTATCAATCTGAAATTTCAACGGTTCAGCCCAATGGTGACTTTTGTATGAAATCACTCCAAAGAATTGTAGGTTTTTGTTCTCCAATTCCAGACCTAGAGGGTTTTCATCCTCAGGTTAATTGAACTGAAGTCCATTGCTCCAACAAGGAATAGAAATCAGAAAAAAGAATTGTTCATCAATCATGCCTCCTCCTCCTTGCTTAGCCTCTCTTAAATAGACTTTTCCTCCAAAAGATATAACTCTTTGGAATTCCTTTATGACCCTTATTTGAGAAGAATTATTATTTAAAATGAACTTTAATATTTTAATTTTATATTTTATAATTATATTATGTTTTTATATTTTAATTTTACTTATTTTATATTTCAATTTTACTTGAGGCCTTCTTTATAATTATTTTTTTATAATATTTTATTATGGGCGTTTTGGGTTTATCTTGGTTTAATTTCAAAGAGGGGACATTACACTATGTGCTACACCCTTAGCCTATAGCATGCATTGGGATATGTGTGGGCCAACTTATGGCACACTCAATAATTATATTTTTATTTATTAGAAGTTTCTTCTTTAGGCCGACCTAATTAGGATAAGGGGTGTGACCTTACCTAATTATGTAATGTCCCTTTTGTCTGAGTGATCACCTAACGGAGTTGGTTAGCCTATTCTATTCCCGTAGGCTAGGCCGGAAGGGCTAGGGAATAACTTAATTGGTTAAATACTATATTTAACCAATTTTAGTGAGCCAATTTGAGATGAGAAATGACTTCTCATATTTTTGTAAGCCTCTCATTGAATTAAAAATAAATAAAGAAAATTACCCAAGAGGTGGGCGACCTAGGAGAGAGAAAAAAGAAAATAAAATAAAGAAGAGGTTGGCCATGTGAGAAGAAGAAAAAGAAATAAAAAAATAATAAATAATTGCCCAAGGGAGGTCGGCCAAGAGGGAAGAGAAAAGAAAACAAAAATAAAAAGAAATTACTAGAGGGAGGTCAGCCTCGATGAGGTCTATTTGGATGCCTATAAAAGAAAGTAACTTGGAGGTCATTTTCATCATTCATTCACATCTTATTTATTCATTGAGTTTTTACTCTTGGCTGCATTTTTTGTTCAGCATATTCCAAGGACGAAAACCCTCAAGAATATTTGGTGCGTTGGACGAAAACCTAACTCATCTTGAGGTGGATTCACACGGAGTTCACACTTGCACTTCATTGGAGATTTTGAGGAGATCTTGAGCTTTCACTCCATATTCTTTGGAGCAGATTTGAGCGCCCATTTTGGAGGGCAATTTAACATGTTTTGGAGCAGCAAACCCTAAGCGCTTGCCATGGAGGATTTACCCATCTAGGGTTTGATGTTTGAAGACAATTTTGCATATTTTTGGTATGTATAAACCTAGTTTTTAGGACAATTTGTATAAGCAGAAATGTGGGCATTGTGTGGTATGTTTGAGCCCATGAATTCATTGTAAATTCAATCCAGAATATTCAGTTTTGTAGCAGCAGACTTCTTTATTCAGAAATCAGATTTATTGGACCTATGTTTGGGTCTTGGATGGTTGAATTTCATGGTTGCTATCATAGTTGATGTTATCTACATGTTTGGCATATTTTATGGATGTTTGGGCACATGTTTATCAGCTGCCATAAGTGTTTATACTTCAGAAATAAAATCAGAATTCAGTCCTAGGGTTTGAGCAGAAACTAAATCAAAAAATTAGGGCAAAAATCAGAAATTTTAGGGCAGATCCTATTGGGGATATTACAAAAGACATAACTCTTTGGACTTCCTTTATGACCCTTATTTGAGAGGAATTATTATTTAAAATAAACTTTGATATTTTAATTTTGTATTTTATAATTATATTATATTTTTATATTTTAATTTTACTTATTTTATATTTCAATTTTACTTGAGGCCTTTTTATAATATTTTATTATGGGCATTTTGGGTTTATCTTTGTTTAATTTCAAAGAGGGGACATTACACTATGTGCTACACCCTTAGCCTATAGCGTGCATTGGGATATGTGTGGGCAACTTATGGCACACTCAATAATTATATTTTTATTTATTAGAAGTTTCTTCTTTAGGCTGACCTAATTAGGATAAGGGGTGTGACCTTACCTAATTATGTATATAAATAAGGATGGGTGAAGGCTCTCCCATATCATCACATTGTGAATTCTATTCTTATTATAAGATCGTGGAGGTTGCCTCCTTGAAGTGGCCTGGTTATATATTCAATATTATGCTATATTTTCCATTATATTGTGTTCTATTTGTGTGACTCTATTTAAGTGATATAGTATCTTTATTCCAAGTGGTATTAGAGCTTTGATTTGGGCAAAAGTGGATGAGATTTTGATTTTGAAGAATTACCCATATCTCACAAACCATTGTGATTTTTTTAGGGAAGTTGTGGATTCATTCCAAAAAGCTACAATCTAATTCTCAATATTATGTGATCAATTTTGATTGAGTTATTTTAATTTTGGTGTATTTCATAAATTCGCTGTAAAGGTCGCAATTTTTCATTTTTTTTGATTTCTTTACATATCCAGAAAGATCTCAAAAATATACAGAAAGATCTCAAAAATATATTGGGGGCTAGTTCTTTGAATATTTGGATATAAGCTGACATTCATCTAAAATCGTCTAGTCAAAGTTGGGTCAAAGGTGAAATTTTGTACTAGCAAGCCTAGCTGATGCATCCACCTTGCTTGGATTGCTTTAAAACATCCTCTTGTGGGTCCTGCATAGGTGCTATCTAGAATTAACAATGACAACATTGTCAGTCAATAACAAGTTAGAAGTGACAAACAAGTTTTATACTTAGAATTTGACAAGGTACGCAATTTTTGCATGGGTACAATACCCATGAAATGTTAATGAGGATTTGGAATTGGCAAGCATTTATAAAAAGAAAAGTTATAGAGTTTTAACTGTAGGAGTTTTTATTTTTGGGTTTTAAGTTTTTCTTATGTCTTTAATTTTTCTGCACGCTTTTTGCTTTGTGTATGCCCATGATGAATACAGTCCTGGGTACTTACCTTGGGTGTACCTAGGGGGGACTCAGTTTGGGACCCATACCCGGATTAATTTGGTGCGAGCACATCCCTGGGATTGGGAAAACCTAGTTACTTAGCATATCGCCTATGCATTTCCATTTTTGTGTATAATAAAAGAGATTCCTTCAGTTATTAAGCTATAGAGTCTCACCTAGGAGGTCCCTCTTCTCAATTTTAACATTTTGGTGAACTAGAAGTGAATCCTCATTTTGGTTGGTTCACGTTCCCTCTTTTCAACCATGTCTTTCAAATCTTTTTTGTCGAACCTTACAGCTTTCAAGGTTCTCAAAGGAGTTAGCTTCACTAAAAACTTAATTTGGAATGCTTTCAGTAGAGCCCAACCTTCATCAACCATGTATATCAACATGATAGGAATCTCACTCTATAGAAATGCGTCAAAGATATGGTTGCACAACCTAGGCAAGTTCAAACTATGTCATCTAGCAAGTAACTTGTTAATGCCAATGTAAAACTCAGCACAACTTAACCTTTACCTAAGGTCAAAGAAGGTCATGCCAATGAAGAAGGCGAAGAAGAATCCCAAGGATCTGAAGATGATTCCTTCTCCACAAACCACTATACATTTGAAACGAGGACTGACTTGAGATTCATCGTAAAAATGTCAACAAGAGTCTTGGACAAATTGACATCTTAATGAATGGTACAACATTGAAAGATATCTTCCTAATTCCACATCCTATTTGCAAACATAAAATAATGTTCTTGCTTTGTCTATGCCTCATTTTCCTGCTCCTACCTATGCAACCATTTCTATGATAGTTTTTTCAACTATGGTGGAAGTCATTGCAGCTATTTTGTCATGTCCCCTTGTCTCCTCTCATAATTAATTATATTTTTAAATTAAAAATAGTGTTTTTTAACACTAATAATAATAATATAAAATATAAAATATAAAATGATTTCAAATTTGGGTGCTAAAATTGGGCCCTAAGACCCAATTGCAAAACAGTTATAAAACAAGATTTTTGGATTCATTTGGGCATCTGATTTTGGCTTTTGACACCTGCTGTTTACAATTATTTCCTTCTAAGCCACTTGGGACGAAACCCTCAAGGAGGTGAGGAAGTAGGTAGGACGCAAACCCTACCCAGTTCTAAATAGATTCCACTCAGGAGTCTTGCAAGAGTCTAATCTGCATCTCTAAATCTGCAGGTCATCTGGGGAAGTTTAAGGATAGCTACATTAGTCTACCCAGTGCAGATTGTCAACATAAGATTGTGGGTCAGAACCCTAGCGGACCAACAGTGACAATTTTTCCAACAATTTATTGTGGTGAGCAGTGTTTAGGAGGCGTCAAGGAAGATACCTTACAGAATTCATTGGACAAAAAACCCTAGATCCCTGCAGGTTCATATTCACTAGATTTGAATCAAGTCAAAGGAAGGGCAAAACCATTGAGATTTGCATCACCTACAGACTTTGCTGGATAACAAACCCTAGATCACTGCAAACCTCATATTCACTAGATCTGAATCAAAGAATGGCAGAACTATTGTATTTGCATTAGCAAATCTCAAACGCACCCTGCTGTTGTCAGGAAAGGAGGTATCACTCACTCAAGGAGGGCGTATAGGGAGGTAATTAGGTGCTGGATTCTTAGAGAGGTTTCCCTACAACAACAGTGCCAAACATTAGATATTCCGAGCTACTGGGAGACCTCACTTGCCACTACTATTCACTTCATACACGGGGTTTTCACTTTCATACTGAAGAAGCAAATCAGAAGGTAAACTGTAGGAGCAGATGTGAACACTTTCCACGCCTAGCAAACTAGTTATTGCAGCGCTTGAATGTTATTTGGAGTACTCAGGTTTAGCCGCCTGCATACATCCTCCTTTATTGAGTAAGCGAATTTCATTCCTAGAGTTCTATGGTCATGAATGGTAAATGTGTATCGACATTTCCAAACTTATGTAATCAGTCTAGAATTGTCGGGGATTCAAATATTATCTGAAATTATTATCTTTATTTGCTGTGCCAAGAGCGTATGAGCCTCAGATCTGAATAGTTGTTAGCAATTGTTTAAAAATTCATTCTCAATCAGAAATAAGATATAAGTCAGGCAAATTATTTGAGGGATATTACAGTGGTATTAGAGCCACTCTTTCTTGCTAGCCTGTGGGACTGTGTGATGCAGATTCATGCAAAGGAGTAATGGGGAAATCAGGTATCAACAAAGGGAGAAGAAGAAAGAGGAGACCATGGGTGACATGAATGAATAAGGAAATATTCAGGAGTTCATTTGCTTGGAAAACAGAGAGCTGGCCAGATAATTTCAGTCTTTTATGAGAGAATCCATGGCAGAAATAGCTGGGATCTTGAAGGGAATGAACCAACAATCGAGTGTTGGAAGACCCAATCAAAATTTTGCAGAAGGAAGCAACTCAGCTAATGACAGGGTTTCAATTAATCCACCAACGAAGACATTTAAAGCCAATTTTTTACAAAGAGAAGAAGAGGATCCCTTTGAGGAGGATCAACAATCACCACCAAGAGAGGAGGATGAAGTGGCAAGGTATCATGCAGAATATAATGCCCTAAACCCAGCTATTTGTCGTGACATGCCTTTCATTGAGTATTATGAGATGAAAACAAGGAATGGGCATAGGAGGAGAAGGTATCAGGAGCAGCCCTCGAAAGACGTACACCACCGATTGGGGAAGATCACCACACCTACATATGATGGATCAGACAGTTGCTCAGCTAGGGCATGGTTGCAGAAATTAGATACATACTTTTCATTGAACCCTATGTATTAGGAGGAAGCAATTAAGTTTGCTACTTTACATCTAGAAGGTGTAGCTCATGAATGGTGGTACCATGGCATGGTGACACAAGGGCATGGCTCTATTACCACTTTAGAGGAGTTTAGCCAAAGATTGATAGAGAGGTTTGACGGGAAGAATCCAGAGATTCATTTTAGAGAGTTTCCGAGGCTTTTAGTGATGGTTCTAGATGTGACAGAGAGGAGACTCATAGTGCTTTTTGTGGAAGGTCTAATTGAACCCCTCAAATATTTGGTAAGAGCATTTGATCTGGGATCTTTACAGGATGCCATCAGGAGAGCTTTGAATTTGGAAGATTCTTCAATGGCCAAAAACAAGTTCAATCCCAAGCCATCTCCAATAGGGTAGCAAAGGAAACCCTTCCAAAAGAGTTTTCCTCAACCCAAGGTGCTACCTTTGAGACCTAATAGGAATGAAGAGTCAAAGAACAAACTCCAAAGAAAGAAATTATGCTTCTCATGTAGGGAGCCGTGGGTGCTTGGGCATAGGTGTTTGGGCAAAGGATAGGTGCATTTCATAGAGGTAATTTCAGATGATGATTTAGAGATAGAAGACCTTGAGACTGAGGTTGTAGTTGACTAGGGGGAGCATGAGGAAGGAGGTTCTTTGGGAGGTACATTTGCTACTCTTTTAGGGGCACTTAGATATCATCCTTTTCGAGTTCGTGGAGTATTGTAGGGTCACAAGGTGATAGTTTTGATTGATAGTGGGGCTACCCGTAATTTCATTGATAAGGGTTTGGTGACTAGGATGGAATTGAAGGCCAATGATTTTGAGGGATTCAATGTGATTGTGGCCAACAAATTTACTATTCCTTGCACTAGGAGGATCCAGCAACTTGACATCACCTTGGCAAGGCACAGAGTATGTGATGACTTTTATGTGGTTGGCATAGGTGAGACATGTCGTTTTGGGTGTGCAATGGTTGCATTCACTTGGCGAGTTTACCCAAAACTATTAGACTATGGAGCTGAAATTTAAATTAGAGGCTAAGGAGGTGGTTCTGTAGGGCTTGTCTAATGGAGGTTCGAGGGTTGTTTTAGCCAAGAGGATGGAGAAAGCTTTCCGCAGGGGACATGTAGCTTGGGTTGGGTAGCACAGTGTCTGATCACAGATGGAGTTTCACCCACGGGTGAAAAGACTATTCATTCGGATATTCAATCCTTATGGACAAGCATAGTATGGTGTTCAATGATATTCCTCTAGGGTCACCATCGGATAGAGGGTTTTATCATGTCATTGAGTTGGAGGGATTGAAGCCGATCATCACTACCCCGTATCGTCATCCAAGGAGATAAAGGAAGAGATCGAGAAGGCGATCAAGGAGTTGTTGGATATGGGACATATACGACTGAGCTCTAGCCCATTTGCTTCTTCTGTGGTGTTGGTTAAGAAGGATGGTACCATGAGGATGTGCATCGACTATAGGGCACTCAACAAGAAGACAATCAAGAACCGCTCCCCTATTCCCAGGATTGATGAGTTGAACGATGAGCTTTATGGTGTAGTATATTTCTCCAAGATTGATTTGCGATTTGGGTACCATCATATAAGGATGAGAGATGAGGATGTGCACAAGATAGCTTTCAGGTGTCACTACGGGCATTACAAGTTCCTAGTCATGCCATTTGGGTTGAATAATGCACCCGCCACATTCCAGTCTTGCATGAACCAAGTTTTTGTCCAAGCAGTTGAGGAGATTTGTGTTGGTTTTCTTTGAAGACATATTGATCTACATCAAGAGTTGGGAGGATCACTTGAGGCACATAGACAAGGTACTTGGTATCCTTGAGCAACAGTCACCTTTTGCCAAAGCATCCAAGTATGAGTTCGGGTTGATGGAGATTTTATATTTAGGGCATAAAATTAGCGCCCAAGGTGTCAATATGAATGAGGAGAAGATTAGGGCAATAGTGGATTGGACTTGTCCTAGGACTATATCACATTTGAGAGGGTTTATGGGACTTTGTAGTTATTATAGAAGATTTGCCTGAGGTTTTTCATAGTTGGCTGCCCCATTGACCAATTTGATGAAGGGAGCTTTTTTGTGGAGTGATTGAACACATGAGACTTTTGATAAGCTCAAGGTGGTTATGAGTTCATGTCCCGTTTTGGCTATTTTGGATTTTTCACTTCCTTTTGTATTAGAGTGTGATGCTTTAGGAGAGGGTATAGGGGCAGTGTTAATGCAGAAAAAACACCCCATAACTTCGAGAGTAAGAAGCTCAAGGGGTCGGAGAGGAGTTTTTCTATCTACGATAAGGAGATGTTGGCCATCATGCATGCTTTGGCCATATTCAGGTAGTATTTGGTTGGCGGGAGGTTTTTGGTGAAGATGGATCGCAATAGTTTGAAGTTCTTCCTTAACCAAACAGATTTGAATGACAGGGAGCAGAAGTGGGTAACCAAGTTGCAAGCTGATGATTTTGATATTATGTTAAGGTGAAGAATAATGTTGTCGCCGATGCTTTATTTAGGAAGGCCTATTTGTGTTCCATGAGCAATATATCTGCTGATTGGAAGGCTTCTATAATAGCCGAGTATGCCAAGAACACTTTTGCTTTTGATATTATGGATGGTAACCTACAGGATGGCAGGTACAGAGTAGCGGATGAGCTCATACTCTACAAGGATTGGGTGTACCTTGTTCTAGAATCAAAAGGTTAAGGAGAATATTTTGAGGGCATGCCATGACACACCATTGGCTGGTCATCAGGGGTATTACAAGACTTATAGGTAGTTGAGAGCGTTTCTCATGGAAAGGTCTCAAGGGAGATGTTTTGAAACATGTTAGGTAGTGTCTGGTTTACCAATAGAACAACGTAGAACATTGATTTCCAGCTGGTTTATGGCAGCCTTTACCCATTCCAAATCAGAAATGGGAAAGCATCTCTATGGATTTTATCACCGGCCTTTTGCGAGTACAGGGTAAGGATTGTATTTTTGTGGTAGTGGACAGACTTACTAAGTATGCTCATTTTTATGCTATATTCTTCAATTATAGAGCTCCACGAGTGGCTGATTTGTTTTTTAGAGAGGTGTTTAGATTACATGGGCTGCCTAGAAACATTGTGAGTGACAGGGATAGCAGTTTCATTAGTTTGTTTTGGCAAGAACTCTTCCGATTAACTAGCATGGAGCTTAATCCCAAAACTAGTTATCACCTCCAAATAGATGGACAAATGGAGATTGTGAACAAATGGATTGAGGCAAATAGTCTCGTCGATACACTCTTGACATCAATGACAATATTTCCAACAATCCTATCACCAGGCTAGGTGCCTATGAATATACTGTAATGTGTGCTCTAGACGGTAATTTTTTGAGTAATAAAATTCTTGAACTTTTGTCATTTCTTACTGCATTTTTAGAAATCATGTGTGTGTGTGGCTGCTAGAATTAGCTGCCCTTCATTGGGTTCCTGATTCTAGCCTGAATTAAGTAGTATCATAGCTAGTAAGCTCGTTGGGTTGCTAAAGAGGGAGTCGGTCTTGAGAGCTCTAAGAGTTTTGTTGTGGGTGTGTGGATCTTGTAACTACAAAGAGCTGATGAGAAGACACAGCTCATGGAAATGTTGAAATGGTAGAGATTTTGATGGCAATGGCAGCAAGATTGGAAGCATTGGAAACCGCACAAAGGAGAGATGTGCCTGTTAACAACGTATGTGAAGATGAAAAAGAACTAGTTGGCCAAGGAGGAAGGGAAGATTATATGAATGAGCCCTTTTTGAGGGCAATGCCACTCATTGGGAATCGACCATAGATGGATACTCTGTGCTAGAATGGCAGTTTGAATGTTGAAGAGCTTGTGGGTTGGATTTTAGAGATGGAGAAGTACTTTGAATTTGAGTCCATAGAAGACCTGACGAAGGTGAAGCTCTCTAGTACTGAGTTGAAGGGTCATGTATCTCTATGGTGGGATCATGTACAATTGGATAAATAGAGGAAGGGAAAGGAGAAGATTCGATTGTGGGATCAAATGGTGGTGGAACTTAAATCAAAGTTTTTACTTATAGATTACCACCTGAATTTGATGAAACAATTGCAAAATTTGAAGAAAAGGGACATGAGTGTCAAGGCATATACTGAAGAGTTCTATAGGCTCAACATCCAAGCTGGTCATGTGGAAGATCTACAAAATAGGCTGCAAGGTACATCAATGGACTTCGAATATCGATCCAAGATGAGATGAGTATGGTCATGGTGAGGACAATAGAGGAGGCCTATCAATATGCCTTAAGGGCCGAAGAAAAGTTGGCAAGAAGGTAGTTGAACAACTCCAAAGGGAGAGGACATGTTGACAATAGCAGAGAGCAACATAAAGAAGTCGACACTCTTCAAGGTAGTTATTCAAGCCCAAACTCAAGGGGAGAGTGGCATACTTAAAGAGGAAGAGGATACTTTAGTGGAGGAAGAGGCAAAGGAATCACCTGCTATAGATGTGGGGAGGGTGGTCATAGAGCCTTTGAATGCTTACAATTGCAGTAGGACAACCCCAGAAGGGATGTGGCTAGGAATCATATTGCTCAAGCAAATGAAGAAAGCATTGCTTCACCTGAACACATGGAGGAACCAGAACATGGTGACGCTCTTATGATCAAAAGAGGGCTATTGAAACTAGAAAAGGAGGAGAGGAAGCCATTTCAAAGGTCTTTTTAGAACCATATGCAAGTTTGGAGGCAAGTGTTGCAAAGTCATTGGTGATAGTGGGAGCATAAACAATTTGGTGTCTAAAGAGATGGTGGAAAAGCTTGAGCTAGAGAGGATCAAGCATCCCAATCCCTCCAAAGTCTCATGGTTGTAGAAGGAGCGTCAACTCTTGGTAAGTGAACAATGTTTGGTTAGTTTTTAGATTGGTTCTTATAAAGATCAAATCTTGTGCGATATTATGCGTATGGATGTGTGCCATGTTTTTATTGGAAGACCATGGCAGTTTGATCAAGAGGCTGTATATGATGGAAGGAAGAATACTTATGCCATTATGAAGGATGGGAGAAAGTTTACATTGAGTCCATTAAAAGAAAATGGAGAGGTAAACAACAGTTCCACAATATGTTTAAACTCAGAAAAACTATTATTAAACAAAGTCTAGGGAGATAGAACAATGGTTAAGATGGAGGAAGGGCATTCTTTCAAGGAGTTGTCAAAAGGGTGTAGACCCAAGGATGCAACTAATGAACATATGCAAAGTGTGGCTTGAGAGGTGAGACAAGATTTGAAAAAGAATCTTGGAGGTCATGAAAGAAAGGAGAAGAAAATGTTGGGACCATGTAAGGTCTTGAAGAAGCTCACAGCAGAAGACTATGAGGCAAAACCCCCCAAAGGAATAGACACCTCACTGATATTCAACAAGGCAGATTTGTGTTTTTACTATAAGGGACAATCAAGTATGGCAGTGAATGAAGATTTATAGCGGGATGAGATAGAAATGGTGCTAGATTCGGAATGGGGTAAGAAGACAAATGGCGAATGCCTAGTAGAGAGGGGAAATAAAGTAGACAAAGAGACACTTTGGATCCAAAACAAGCATGGAATCTCAATTCCAAGCTTCATAAAATGTTCCTAAGCCTCAAGCTCATGGAACATTTTTCATTTACCCGACATGTCTGATGTAGGAGCATCTGGGTCTCTCACAATCCTGCACAACCAAAATATAAGTTGATCAAATTTTGGTTTTATTTTGACTTTTGTTTGCAGGTTCTTTTATGTGTGATCATTTTTGTGGCATTGTGTGGGGCCCATAGCTGAGGATGTCCTTACTGGGTGTGAGGACCAAAAGCACCTAAATTTCCTTTATTCTCCTTATTTTCTAATTAGTTGTTTGGTTGGGGCCCATGCATAAGGTTTCTTCTTGTTTGCTGAGTGGTCACCATGGGACCCACATGTTTGAGTGCTGCATAAAAACAATTCAAACTTGGGTGCTTCATCCCTTGTAACTACCATGTAGGGACCCACGTTGATAGAAATTCCAGACTTATTGGGATCACTTGGCTTGGTTGAGACCCACTATTTTATCATTTGGCTGGGTTATATTCTTTCTATTGGGCATTTCATCCTAGTTGTTATTGTGGCCCACATGGATTCCAGCACATTTCCTTGCTGTTGAGATGTGGTATTGAGGTAGGATCCACCTCATCTTAACTATTTTGAAACTCGTTTCTTGCTGGGACCCGCCTAAAATTCTTTTATTGGGCGTTGACATTTCCATAATTCCTCTATGTTGAACGTGGATGATAATACTCGTGGTTATAGAAAATCATGGGAAGACTTAATATTGCAATCTCATTCCTTGGTCGTGCCTCTATTATGGCTGTTATGTTACAAGTAGACTGGGGCAAGATGTAAAATGCTCTGCATTTATCTCTTTAAAAAATCTCTAATGTTTTTAGACACTATTGGCTTCAAATTCAGTCTTCAGAAACAAAGGAATTATGTTTAGGATTAGATGCCTTTTTAACCTGTATATACTAATTATCATGGAATGTGTTGATGTGTTTTTTATGCACATGCAAACTCAGAATAAAATACTGAGTATTCTATCCTCTCTTGAATAAAGTCTCTCAAAGGCTAAACAATGTGATCCAGTGAGACAACTCCAAGGTTCATGATATGTCAGGTCTTGACTTGCAATGGATAGACTCAGTAATTGATGTGATAATGCTAGTAATCACAAAGGGACTTACGTTGAATATACTCCTTACTCCATTCTCAATATATTATTCTCCTTATTGTGAAATGGAACTTCTTCTAACCGGCTATGAAAGAAAATGAAAAAGGCAAGGGTTAAGAAGGCTATTCTAAGGACAAAGAAATAATGAAATATGCCAAGATAGACAAACTCCTCACGAAACCTGACTCCGCTTCGCCATGAGAACCAACAACTACACGAAGCAGGTGCAATCTTCTAAGGTAACCCAATGATTTTCATATTGCAAACACACATCCAAACATCCACAGTTGGCGTAGCTTGAACAAGGGTTCACAATCGAACTAAAGCAAATGGAGGTTCAGGCTAACTTTGCAAAGTGAGTTGCCTTCAACAATCCACAAAAAGTATGAACCATTAAGGAAGTTCATCAAATATCTTTGCATATACTCATTACATCAATGCACTTCTAATCTATTTCTAAGCTACTTGGAAACATTTCTCCATCATATTCAAGAATTTGAAACCATGCTAACATTCCATCACCACACAAATCACCATGAGAACAACAATGAGGTTGTATTGATTTTGGAAGTGTTTGAGTACAACAATTTCATATATCTCTTCAATGACTTCAAAGAGTCTCCTCTAATCTACTCCTATTCTACTCCTACTCTTGAGAGCTAACAACTTCTAACCTTTACAAATGAGAGAAATGGGCCTTATATAGGCTCCTAAAGTACATGAACGACCAAGATTGATTTGCAAACCAATGGCCCAGATGAAGACAACAAGGTATAACTGCCCAAAAGAGAGGCAATGAAGGCACGTTTCCCAATGGAATCTTTGGAGCATCTTCCACATGGGCGTCCTCTTTGGCCTTTTGCTTGTGATACATTTGTTGAACCCGGACGGGTGACGTGGCAAACTATGATTGGATTGATGATGTGCAAAGGCCACCTCAGCATTGAGCAAACCGGCTTGATTTTCTTTTGTGTTCATATTGCTCGGAATATTTCCCAAATTATATCATCTTTTGGAATAGTCTTCGAACTTAGGGTTTTCACCTCTAAAACTTTTGCTTCTCTCAAACTTGCAATTTTGGGAAATTTGGAATTTCTTGATGTTGTCTTCATGTAATTCATGACTTTTGATGTACATGCTCATTTTCTCATCTCATGACGCTCTTGTGCTTGTTCTCATGCAGGATTCTGGCTCTGGATTGTGTAGGAAGTAGCTTTGGGTGTGAATTAGTGGAGTATACTTCAGGATTGAAGTGAAGGATTCTGGAACTTAAATGTGAAACCGGTCCTCCCCCTTTCAAGCAATGACCTTGATGTATGACTTCTGGCGTTGGATTTTGATATTTAGAACAGGTCTTCTTTATGTGGTGATGATGTCCTCCCTCCTCAAGCAACGATCTTTCATGCTTTAAACCTTCAAGTGCAAGTTCCTGCCATATTCCTTCCATTACCTACACAAGAGAAACATCTATCAATGCAAAGGCATCTGATTATCAACAACATTTCATTACGAATTCCTAACATGCTTGCTTTATGCAATGAAGAAAGCCTTATTTTCATGTTTTAACTTTGCTTTTTTATCTTTTCATGGCCGACCTACTCTATGTTTGAGCGCACTTGGCATGATGTAAGGAAATTTTCTCTAGGTGAGGCGCGTTTGGTGAAGGGAAACGAAATTTACCAAGGTTGAGCGCATGGGCTAGGTGATGAACTTTTCTCTATGATGAGCACACTTAGCAAGTGTTAAGGAAATTCTCTTGAGCGTGAGCGCATTTGCCAAGTGCTAAGGAAATCCCTCTTCAAGGTGAGCGCAAATGTTATGTGATGAAGAAATCTCTTCAAGGTGGTGCATTTGAGGCATGATGGAGAGACTTCTTGAAGGGGCGCATATGGATGTTGTTAAGGAAACCCTTGCATTGGAGATGGGCCAAAGAGGTTTTCTTCTAGATGAGCGCACAAGCTAGGTGATGAAGAAATTTCCTCCAAGGCATGAATGCACTTTGGGTGTTTGTCAGAGAAGCTTCCTAGGGCATGGGCGCATAAGAGTGTTTTAGGAGAAATTTCCCAAGTGTGAGCGCACTTCATGGAGGCTGGAGAACTTTCTTGTGTGAGGGCGCATCTGACCAGTGTTGAGGAAATTTCCTCCAAGGAAGGGCGCACTTGCCAGGAGTTGAAGAAATTCTCTCAAGGAAGGGCACATTTAGCATGTGGTGAAGAAATCTTCTTCAAGGTGGTGCATACTGCACATGATGAAGAAATTTTCCCAAGAGGGTGGCGCATCTGCAAGGGTCAGAGGAAATTTTCCTCAAGAAGGTGCACTTGGAGAGGGCAGAAGAAATCCCAAAAGAAGGCGCCTCGAACATGTAACAAGAAAATTTCCTTCTCAAGGTGGAGCAATTTTCTAGAAATCTTTGAAAAAGGGTGCAAATGACAAGAAATTTTCATGATGGGTGCATATGCAAAGGCCAGGAGAAATTTTCCAAAGGAGGTCGCATTTGCATGATGTTGAAGAAATTTCTCCTAAGGGCGCATTTGACAAGTGTTGGAGAAATTTTCACTTAGGGTGCACATGCCAAGTGCTAAGGAAATTTTCCTACAAGAGGAGCGCATTTGACTAGTGTAGAGGAAATTTCTTCAAGTTGGGCGGATTCCACTAGTGCAGAGGAAATTTCTTCATACTTAGCCACTTTTCAGTGCCTGAAATCAAGTATATTTCAAAATATATTTAAGTATTCCTATACTTTAAATATTTTGAAATATACTTCTAGGATGTTTGAGATAGGTCTTGGATCCATGAGATTTAACATGCAGATTCTAGATTTTTGAGGATCCACTAGATTTCAGACTTAGTCAGTTTTCAGGATTTCAGGACATCAGACTTTAGGACCTCAGACTTAGTCAATTTTCAGTATCTCAGGGACATGCTTAAATATTCTCAATTGCACCCTGTTTGATGGATGACCTTGCTAATTTCTCACTTGATTGGTTTCACGCCGCTCCGGAGAGGCTCATTCTTCATTTCATGGAAGAGACTAGGTTTGACAACACTTCCTAAGGATCCTACAAGCTCTAAGTTGCAAAAAAAAAAGGTGGGTCCCCATTTGCAATGGGGTGATGTGTGATTAGGTCACAACAGAATGCAGTTACCAACATCACTTTTCAGTTCAAGCTTAGCTGCCCTGGGTGTCTTAAGTCTAGAATCTAGATGTCAAAAGCCCCTAGGTTTGAGGAATTAATTGGAGTTTCTTAATTTCGTTAAACTGTACTTGGTGGCAACTCTGGTTGGGTGAAATTGAGCTGGTTATAGTAGATTAAATTTGGTATTTTAGTTTAATATCAAGATAGAGTTTAGTTCAATCCTATGTCAATTCGGGAGCGTATGCTTGCGAAAGACGTAGTGGCAATATGGGCAAGGGCTGTAGCCTGTAGGTAATGAAGTTGAGTGTAGTATGTATGCAGTTATTCTAGAAAGGAAAGATGGATAAAGGTAGTGTTGGCTACAAAAGCAATTTATACTATGCTACAGAAAATAACAACAGACACTGGTTACCAGAAACAATAGCAAATAAAACTAACCACAAGATTCAATGAATAACTAAATATTACTGTCAACAGAACTAATTGTGAAACAGTTCATAACACGATAAAATGACTATTAATGAGAGTGCTTCTGGATTCAACTGTGTATGTTTTTGCTTTAACGTTTCAGATCATACTCAATGAGCCATCATCAGGAAGAGGAGAGTTCTTTCTGTGATTGACATAAACATCTTAACAATTGATACAATATTCTAAATAAACTGTGTAAACTAAATAAATCCACAATAAATATAAATAGACAAACTATATGTAGACTAAATCAAAGTAAGAAATAAATATAATAGCTACAATCCCGCAAGCAGGTCCTTCCTTACGTTCATGTGTTGAGAATAGCTTTACTAACTCAAGGTACCACAGCTACTTCAGAACTTTGATCATTTACTCCACAAATTCGTGAACAGTACAAAATCTATTACAATGCTAAAATGTTTGCTACTATAATATTTACATCCTCATGCCACTCCACTAGGAATATATTTAGGAAATGGTTGTGTAACAAATTATCTAAATCTTTGGATTGTTAGGCTTACAGCCTTTACAAAACAAAATAATAAATAACAAAATCTTTAGCGGTTTTAACAAAAGTGTTTAAATAAATAATGACTAGTAATGTTTGTAACGAATTATTCCCAATAGCTAGATTCTCCCCATGATAGACATAGATTATTTTAATCAACTGAAAACTTGCAACAACTTTGGGCGACACAACAACAATCTTATTTCCTTTGTTTTAGTAGCAGCTACAGGATCTGTTTTATGAGCATTTGTGCCAACCATTAGTCTGCTGCTATAGGATGGCAGAATTAGGAGCAATTTATTAGTAAACAAAATTAAGTTTATATTTCCAACTATTTTATCTTAAACTTAATTAAATACTCTCTATTTCTATTAACCATATGAGCAGCTTAAAAAACATTAGAAAGGGTATAATGGTGATCAATTATGGCATAAGAAAATGATAGAAATATGAGAAAATTGGTACATAATTTAACCTCATCAACCTCCATCCTACATCCCCTACATTTTTATCTCCTTGACAGACACATTTGTTACTTGACATCGCCCATCTATCTTTTTATTTCTTTCTCATGCTTCAGGTTTGACTCTGAGTTTCATGCAATCAGGCTCTTGGGTGTCCGTGTAACATTGTAAGACCTGAAGAATACGACTGGGCTTTTGCCTTCAACAGGTAACATTTTTGATATTTTTCAGTTACTTTCCCATCTCCTTTGGAAGTTCCAATTTTCTGTTTTCTGCTCAAAAGTGGTTTTTTTGACCATGGTCAAAAACACCATTTAGCATCAGAGCCATTTCAACCATGGTCAAATCTTCACATTATGATCTAAATAAATCAATACTTTTCAGCCTTTTCAGCCTTGCTTCATTATAGCCACTTGCAGCCACTCTCTTGAGGTCATTATAACACGTCTTAGCACATTTTTACTACTTATCAAGTTCACTTCCCATTGCCATTCATCTAGTGCCATTCAGTTGCATTTCATTAGGATCAACATAATTTATTCATTGCACAATTCCATTAGACTTGCGTTTGAAGACAATCTGGCATATCCCAATGACAAAATTAGCACATTTTTGCATCACATTTTTTTTACTCTACTAGTTGACATGGAAAGAAAAGGATAGGAAATCAAAACACATTTGTGATATATATATATATATATGACAAACAGGTGGGCAAGCTTGAATAATCTTATCTTGAGTACATGCCTTGGTTCCATCATATCTTCCTCCCATTATGCCATCAGCTAACCCTTCCACATTCTGCCACCCAACTTGGCCTTTTATTGGTCCCCTTCGTCCCCATCTTACCTTTTGGCGTGTCTTTAAGTTATTTTCAACCATGGTCAAACTTGGCCGAATAGTTTGGCCATGGTTGAAATCACCCCTTTTGTTTCTTCTGTAAAGTAAGCCAATTAATTTGACCATGGTAAAATCTGTCAACTTTCTTGGAATTATGACATGAGAATCTACATGCATATTTATAGCAATTCTAGAAGGCATTTTTGAAAGAAGACATCTGTGCTATTATCGCTAATGTTTATGGTAAGTCTTCACTATGGACAAGGAATGACATTTCGGACAGGGACTTAACCAAAGGAACATTGTTCACTAGGGGAGGTCTTCAATCCAAGAATGAAGGAATACTAGTGACATACACTAGAGTCTTAGGAGATCTGTGCCTGGCCTATTATCCCCCATCCTACCACATCTCATCTCATGAAATACTTGCTCTAGTCAATGCACCAAGAAGTTCCCTAGGTAACTATCCCTTTGCCACCTCTCTTAATCTTCATTTGATTATGCACTTTGGTTGTCCTGTTGCATTTACTTGTTAACTGCATTTACTTATTACATATCCCCTACGCTTTGCCTATTTGAGTGTATATAAAAGAAGCCCCTCCCTTATCAAGATATAGAGACTTATATAGGAGGTCCCTCTTCTTTGTGTATACAAACACGACTAGAGTTTTGCAATGGTTTCTTCCTTGTCAAAGGCCTAAGCTCATATCCATGTAATTCTAGCCCCAAGTTGTAAATTAAATGTTATGTATGTGCCATTTTATTTAATAGATCAATTTAGTTTGGTTCTTTGTTGTCACTCTGATTGTTAAAGGAGATGAATTTGATCGCACAACTTATACCAGTATGAGTCTCTCCCCTCATGCTGAAGTTTAAGGCTTGAGTATTGGCTTGTCCCTCAAAGTTCGTTGTAAATTTGGATTGGATGTGTTTGGAAAGCCATTTCTATAGATCTTATCCAAACATAAAAGTGGAAAACATACATTTTTCCATCAAACTTTACAACAGTTACTCTTTCAATGTACCTTGTTTTCTTTGGAGAATGTTCCTTTGTTGCTTCCTGATTGCTCTTGCAGGCCTGTTGGTGCTCCTCCCACCTTCCTTGATCTTCTTTTCATGAATATGACAATCATCATATAAACAGGTTCTCCAAATTTCTGATTCTTCTTTCCTATTTTCTTGCAAATTTTTACCTCTCCTAAGAAGGTCCTTAAGGAGTTTCATTCGAATAATTGGCCCAAGATTATGTTTTCAGTTCATTTTGCCACATATCATGTTATTGAATTCTTCCATCTTCCCATTTGCTCCATCTTTGGGTAGATAAGGCATTTTACCAATCTCTAATAGGATAATTAAGGATTAGTTCTCTGTCACCAGTATCACAATGGACAGGAATAAGAATTATTATATAAACAGTGTGCATGCATGCATACAAAGGTAGCAGGGACATGCCAGAATATTGGATATTTGTGTACTTGTCATTATTATTCTATTTGTCTAGCTTAATCACGGATGGACTCCAATCACCACTGTTCTATGCCATGTGGTTTGGTACCATTTGCTTTATCTCATGATGCAATAATCCCTTAGATATGACTCCATTTCTTTACCATACAACACTGAGTATGAGAACCATTTATACCTCAAAACCCTTACTATGGGCCAGGCCATCACTTGGCCACTTAGATTTCTGGAAGTGCTGTTAATCATCACTCTTATAACAGGAAATGAAAGGCTCGGACCTTAATCTTAAATTACAGTACAATACATATGTTGCAGGTCTGTTCTGATGTTGGAGCATGCAATATGCTCCTTACCTAATTGTGTATTCGTCAGCAAGGATTTATTTATTGGCATGATAGCCTATGTTGTTACATACTGGGTCACACAGAAACAAAGGTAGTAGGGGCAACTTCCAACTAGTTAGGTAGCCCTCTATGATCCATGTCTCATCAATAGTCTTATTTAGTACTTCACCCTGTGGATTTCTTTGTAGCTCATGATGTTAAGTAAGTATGCAAATATAATCATTTATAATAGATATAATAGTTGCCACATCATAAATGCAATACGTGCATCCAAGTTTATATACCGATGAATGCGAATCGAGATAATATGTGTAGCAGCTAGAAACTGCTATCCTCTGTATCCTATAAATTATAAAACAGCCTAAATATTGTTGTCCAAATTTCTTCATGAAAACAAAATAGTACACACACGTATCGGATTAAAGGTAGTTTTCAAAGGTTCTCAAGGCCTCTAAAAGACTCAATACGCTGAGCTATAGCCCCTCCAAGCAAACTTCCCTCGAAACAATGTTGATGTAACCCTAGTCCCTGTAACAGCAAGTACTTGCAGAACTGAGAATTAGAACTAAAACAGGTGGGAAGCATACTTATATGGGGTTTCTGGGCACAGGGAGTGTAATTTAACATATATGTAGGATCATCTATTATAGATGCTAAAAATTATTTTCCTCAAGTCAAAATCAGTCTTCTAAAATACAGCAGAGTTTTGAAGAATGAAACTGGCCCTTTTTCGATGCCATTATCACAGCAGAAGTGTCTTCCAACTTCAACAGACTTGATCTTCTGGGCTTACTATTTCTTGGATGTATAGGCCTATAAATAAAGGAAAGCGAGTGAGGTATGGGTGGTGGTTACAGCACATCTCTTCATAAGTACATTGAAGGGCAGTAGTTGCAGAGGTCATGTTCATAATATTGCAAAGGACCTCGTTTATGATAAATCTTTCATTATGGCTTGTGAGGCTGTCATTTGTGCTTAGTAGTGGCATTCTTGATTCTAAGGATACCCATCCATTTTGTTCTATATAGCCAGTTATATCTCACAGTAGTCATTTGAAATATCTAAGGCGTTTGTTCTTTACATTCTTGTGAAAAAAATTCTTAGCTGCAGCCAAAGTTCGGGGTATAACAAAACAAAAATGTGAGTTATGAATCTTTTTGATTTCTCCTTGTTCAAACTAATTTTTTTTTACCTCAAAATGACTTTTCCCTCTTACAACCTTTCACCTCGTTGTAGATATTTTTTTATGCTTCCTGACCTTTCACCTTCAGTGTCATTCTAGTTTCCTTAATGTAGTCCATGGTCATCAATCAATAGTAAGCAGGACCAAAATCCTTTATTGCAGTGTTCGAAGCTATATGAATCCATGAAGCTTCTATAGGCTTTCTGCTAAATTGATTAGCCTTTCTAGGCACGAGTGTTTGAGAAATTTACTTTGAAATAATGCAAATACTTGATTGTTTTACATGTAAACATTCAACGTTAATTGATAGTTGAGGTAAAGTACACCTTGTTAGAAATTTAACCAATTGTATTTACTTGCCTTATATCCTCCATATTCTATCAAATTAGAAACATGAGGTCACTCACAAAGGATACAAATTTTACCAGTCAGAAGCTTAATGGTTGAGAGATTAGTCTGGGTTAGTTTGATCAAAGTCCCGGGCTCTATCCTCTGTTGATTTTCTCTATTAAGATTTTAAAGCAGCCCTGCATGTTTAGAAGTTTTGTGAGTGTTGAATATCGTGTTCTAATTTGTGAGTGAAGTGAATTTTACATTGAACATAGTGTCTATCCAACAAATTAGTTATGCTGAACTTTTTCTCTTTGTTTTCTTCTGACGATAAGTGCCGATATAATTTTTTATTTTTTATGAGAACATGTTTTGAGTTTGAATTGAACTTGGTGCAAGTTAACCTGTTAATATTTAGTTCCGTCTATTCAAATTTTGATTAAAGAGGGCAAATTGAAAACATTGAGAAGAATAAGTCAAGTCTTAAATGAATAACTTGGGAGACTGCTTTAGTTTTCTGTGAAAGTGTACCAATTGCAATTACATTTTTTTGCAGGTTCACAGAAGTGACACAACCTGGTCTGTTACGAGTTGAGAATACTTCAAAGAAATTGATTGACCTAGGATTAGTTGTTACACCAATGGAGCAAGTCATCAAAGATTCAGTATCCAGTCTTAAAGAAAAGGGCTTTCTGAATTAAACATGACAATGCCAAATCTTTGCATGTTGTGCTTGTATGTAATATGTATAGCCAAAATGGAGGTTTATCTGGCTGGAGAAGAAAATATTCTTGAACTCACCAACATCGACTTAGTGTTTTCTTTCTAGTGTTTCCGATGGCATTTAGTTCATGTAACTTGTCTAGGCACTACTATCTATATTTTTGCATTCCAAAGAATTTGAGTTGTTACCTTTTAAGCTTTTTTACAGAAAACAATTGCTGCTTTATTCCTCTAGTTAGCACTTCAACTGCAAAGAAGAAGGATTTTCATATATCAGGTATAAGCTTGGTCTTGAAATGTTATGGGGTTTGTGGTATTGTAGTGGTAAAGATGCATAGAAGAAGAAGGGACCTGGGAACCTATTGGACACAGGATATGTCAAGCAATTCTGCTTTCCAAATCAAACTTTATTAGAATTCTTTATGATCTGCTTTGAGAATTTAAAGATGGTTTAAGGATTCTGCAGGGAATTACTGTCAAGTAGACTATCCTACAACATTCAGGATATAGCATTATGAGACATTCTTTGGTATGATCTGAAAGGTCATTCATCGTTTATGAATTTCTCTCAGTCAACTTAGAGATCATCCTGCCAAATACATGCGTTGAACTTGATTCTCAGTTCAGCAAAATAACATAAACTTTGTTCATATGCACATAAATTTTACCTCTCTGCCAACTAGCTGATTGGGTTATGGATGAAGAATTTAAACCTGTCAACAGAAGGTTCGATTTTCTCTTTGTTTGCACGCATGAATGCACACTCTTGTCTTGTTGCTACCAGCTGTTGTACATCAAATCTTAAGCTTCTAATACAGTGTGCTAAGCCTCAAGGTTTTACCTAGACAGTCAAGAAGGTCAACCTTTTTTTTTTTAAATTCATTGTTCTAGCGTATCATGTATAAGCTATTATAAATTCACAGGTGTCCAAATACCAAGTAAAATTGTACTCTTATAATTTATGTGATTTTATTAATGATTTCTATTGGAGCTTAACTTCAAGTGGTTATGATTTACATTGCCGCATCTTACTACGTTCTATAGATGTTGATCGCTAGGATGGAAAATTTTGTATGGATCATGTATGCACTTACATGTTTCATGTTTATTTTTGAGATTATACGCATGCTCAGATGCGCCAAAAGCTGCTAACACTGTAAGGTCTTGTTATCAATGATTTCTATTGGGCAGTTCATGAATATGTTAATTACTAACTTGATCTATGGCTTGTTGGTCCTCTTCTTCTGGTTGAGGAATGGTAGCAATATAGTTTCTTGTTAGTGTTTACAGGAAAATATTTGAAACAAAAACCACTAGTATATATCAGCCATAAAAGATATTGTTTGTATCCAAACACAGAAATCCTTCTTGTTTTAACATCTTTATTAAATAGTGACTGAGGAATGAATACCAGGATCTTCATTCATTATAGTTATGTGTGGCATTGCGAATTGTGCCAAAAATAACTATTGAGCACGGAATTAAACAAATTGAACAAGCATCAAGATATAAAAATTCATCTTCTTTTTGTTATACAAAATTTTAATTCATTATTAGGGTTGTAGTTTAATTTTGGTTGAGTATAATTGGAGAGGATGATGGTATATTTCTTGATTTCGCAGTCCCCCAAGCTTTAAATCCCTAAAAGGTGTAATAAAAAGGAATGAGGCTAGGATCATGCCATTGGTGACTTTGGAGGAAAGGATTCCCTTCAGTCTTTGGCTCTAAGTTGAAAGAGGTTGATTATTCATGCAGTTTTGACTCGTGCTCCTCATACCAACAGACTGCAAAAAACAATTAAAAAATTGTTAGCCCTCTCAACAAAAAAAAATCTACATGACAATACATGGATCAAATCTTTAAATAATTCTACTTGACAATACATGAACCGAATCTTTAAAAATGATTCAATCACACAAATGCATGTGAAACATAAAATATGTGATATGTGTTGGTTTAAAAAATGGAGTAAAAAGGAGTGGCAAGCACTTTCAGAGACAAACCCAACATAGAAGCGTTTGTAGAGGCTAGGCAACAAAGAAGATGAGTCAATTTACAAGAGGAAAGGGCCAAAAGGAAGTGCCCTGCCATTGTTTAAGGCCCCAAGGAGGATAAAATCTATGATGTTGGAAAGTCACATGAAGAGACAAAGGATGTTTTGCCTGACCAAGAGTTGAAGGAAGCTAGCCTAGGAGACAAGTATAGGGAATAAGGAACTTATAACAAGTCAGACAATTATGGAGATGCCAATGTTCATGGAGGTGACAAGGTAGGTGACAACAGTGAAGGAGATGCAAACATCGAAATAAGGAGGCAACAAAGAAGAGTCAATTTGCAAGAAGAAAGGGCCAAAAAGAAGTGCCCTGCCATTGTTTGGGGCTCGAAGGAGGATAAAATCTATGATATTGGAAACTCACATAAAGAGACAAAGGATGTTTTGTGTGACTAAGAGTTGAAGGAAGTTAGGCTAAGAGATGAGTATAGGGAACAAGAAATTTATAACAAGTCAAAAAGACAATAATGGAGAGGACAATGTTCATGGAGGTGACAACAACGAAGGAGATGCAAACATCCAAATGAGGGTGGTAATATCAAAGAAGATACCTGGTACCCCTTCAAGTCCATGTTTAAAAGGAATAAAGTGCATGCCAAAGTATCCTAGTTAAAAAAAAGTTATTTATTATTTGTACTAAATGTTTGCATCATATTCACTTCATTGTTAGATATTCATAATCCACTTAAGTTAATCTTATTTTAAAAGGGTTTTTTGATCATATTTTTGTGACACTCAAATAGTGATAATAATACACTTTACTATAAAACAAGTCTTAACAATGTTCACTTGTATTGATAAGACACTTCTATGTTTAAAAAATTGTTTTTTTAAACATAAGGGAAAACCATTTATTAAAAGAACAAAAATAGATTATATAATAGGTTTGACAATCTTAAGAAGATTCATGGCACACCAATTTTAGAAAATCATGAAAATCTAGATGGATAGATGATAGACAATTATCACAAACATGGGAGCCCTCCAAACCCCATTGTCATGGGGGAAGTATCCATTCCCATGAAGATTGTGCAAGCTCTAAGAATGGGACCAGCAAGAAATATTTGCCTTTATGTTAAAATACAGGGCCAACAAGAAAATCAATTAAACCAAAACAAAATAGGTTAACCATAAGGGAACAAAGAGGAGCCCAAAAAAATTGACAAACCAACCAAAATCAAGAATCTAGGGAAGCCTTGAAGTCAATGTTCGCAAGAACACCAAAGTCTTTGCTCAAGTCCAAGGTAGGGCATTCCTAATTGTCTCCAATTTCTAACTTGATTTCATTCTAGTTAGAAGTAGATTTTGCCAAGAAATTCACTACCTAATTTCTCTCCCTTCTAGTATGGCCCCATTTAACAATGTAACCATGAATGAGGATGTTAATGTCTTTTTGGCATTCATTAGAATGCCATTGGTAAAAGTTAGAGGAAGCATGTTTTTTGAAGTGGTTGATCAAAATCTTGGAATTAGACTCTAGAACAATGTCAGTAAGTTGCCCTTGCTTAGCTTCCAATAGAGTTTGACGGATGGCCATAGTTTCAACATAGTTGTTGGAATTAATTCCCAAACTTCAAGAACTAATTCCCAAACTTTCAACAAACAAGAAAATAATCATGCCATTCTGATCATGACAAGCACCTCCCATGCCAACATTTCTTGAATTTTTCTTGAAGCTTTGTCAACATTGATTTTTGCCAAGCTCGAAGAGGGATGTTCCTATTGGATTTTTGAAGATTAATTATGCTCAAGGAAATGGGGGGAGGGTCAACAAGAATACCCAATCTGTTAAAGGATTTTAAATTCCCACCAAGAACCTCCCTGAGCATGACAAATCCAGACATGATAGGTATCTTTCATGTTGGCCATAATTCTAACTATATGCTTGCTAGTCTCATTGAAGATCCTTTGATTGCATTCCAACCAAATGTTCCACCAAATCAAATAAGGACCAATATCGTCCAACAAATTGATAACTTTCAGCTTTGAAGGGGGCATTGTGATTCACAAGGAAGTCTTGAATTGAGTCACGAGCCTTTCATGGATTTCCTATCATATCACAACATAAATGGAAGAGAAAAATGGCAAAGGGGTAGGTCAACATGAGATGTTCCTTGTCCTCTTCATCCTTAAAATAGAGCAAACATTTGCTTGGACCAACAACACCACATTTTTAGATGTTAACATGGTGAAGAAGTTTATCTAAGGAGGCCAACCATAAGAGAGAATTAACCTATGACCAACCTTTAAGATGCCATGACTTGTTCTAGACATTATAAATTTTTGACATCTAGGCTTTCAACCATTAGAGTCCTATAACTAGTCTGCATAGAGTAAATTCGAGAATGCTTCAAGCCTCATCTAAGGATGTTTGGATGTCTATCCAAACAAACCTAACATTACACTTAGCATATATTTCTATAAAGATAAATATTCTAACCTTAACATTAATTTAAATCGTAACTATAACCCTAACCATACATGGAACCTTAACCCTAACCATAATTTGGTACATGAATAAAACATTAAATGCAAAGAGATTTTATAAACATAACCATAACCCTAATTAGATTAAAACCTTATTCTAACCCTAATCTTAAGCATAACCCTAATTCTAACCATGATCCAAACCCTAATTGTAATTATAACCCTAATTCTAACCCTAACTGTATCCCTAACGAGATTTACAAACACAACCATAACCCTAATTAGATTAAAACCTTATTCTAACTCTAATTTTAAGCATCACCCTAATTTTGACCCTAACCCTAATTCTAACAATGATCCAATCCCTAATTTTAATCATAACCCTAATTCTAATCCTAATTTTAAGCATAACCCTAATTCTAACCCAAACCATGATTGTAATCATAACCCTAAATCTAACCCTAATTCTAAATCTAAAACTATTTATAACTCTCACCCTAACTGTATCCCTAAACAAAACCCTAATTCTAATCTAACATTGGTTCCGACCCTTACCCAAACCCTAATTGTAATAATAACCCTCAATCTAACCCTAATTCTATATCCAAACCTAATTCTAACTATAACTGTAAGATTGCACTTAGCATTGATTTATAAGCCTAACCCTATATCTAACCCTATTTATAAGTCTAATCCTAACCCAATCCCTAAACAAAACCATAATTCTAAATCTAACCTTTATTCGAACCTTAAAAAATAATATATGATTATAAATATAATCATTATATAATATTATAATATATAATTATGATTATAATTATTTAATATAATATTATATATATTTATTATATAATATATTATAATAATATATCTAACCTATATTATAATATTATATTATATAATTATAATAATTCTTATAATTATAGAATATAGTTAGAATTAGGCTTGCACTGTGTATGCTACTAGCATATCTATATTTAAAAAATATATCTAAAGTATGCAGAGAGATCCTTTTCGAGGCGCCTATTTTTTAATCACTAATCCTAACATTAGGCGCCTCTAGAAGGATATCTCTCTGTACTTTAGATATATTTTTAAAATATAGATATGCTAATTATATTTAATGCTAAAATTAGTAGACTATGAATGGTTTTTGGTATGTTGGTGAAGTTGAATAACTTACAGAAACTAATGAAGAATCAAGTCTTATTAAATGTAAGATAGGATAATATTTTAAAAAAATGAGGCTGAGATCATACCTCATTTTAACTCTTCTTAACTTCAGTAATTCGTAAGTTTAAATGAGTTAAATAAAAACTCAGAAACATATATAGATATGTGTAAAATTTTATGATAAGTATTGTGAAAATTACACTATCATGTTTTTCTTCAAATATCCCTCAAAAAGTTTCTAACCAGTGGAAGACTTTTAAGTTAAATTACTATATTATGTTTTCCCCTCAAAGTTGGGGAAAAAACTATGAATCTTTCGTTAAGAATCACTTTTTATCAGAAAAAATTAATCTGAAGACGATTGCAAATAGAGGCTAAATGTACATAATAAGCACTAATGCATTATGTATGTGTTGATTGATTAATATTGTAAAAAAATGTTATGTATTGATTGATTAATATATTTTCAAGAGGATAAAGTATATATTGCGTTTTAATTTATTTGTTTTGTATTATTTTGTATGTATGTCATAAATGTGTAGTTTTAACATTTAATATGTTAATTTGTTTATTTTAGTGTATAGTTTTATTACTCTAATATGTTATATCCATCACTTTAGAACATTATCAGTTCATTTTTTTAGGGTTTTTATCTTTTTTGATTAGGTTGCTCTTACTTAAATTTTAAAATTCAAATTCTTATTTTTCTATGTTGACTCTCCAAGAATATGATTGTTATCTATTGGCTTACTTTATAAAGGTTTTGAGTTGGGTGCCTAGGACTTGTATTTAAGGACATCATTCTAGATTATTTCAATCATCAAATAACATCAACTTATAAAACACAAGCATTTGCATTTTGATCCCGTAGACACCTAAAATCCATTTCTTATTTTAACTTACTCCCATCATTAATCCCCTATCACTTCCTGCACACTAACTAATTAAATTATTTAATTAAGTCATTCCACTACCACTAGCTATTTTTTTTATCAACAAGTTATGGGATGAGGGCCCACTCCCATGTAAAGTAACATAAAAAATAGAAAAGAGCTTCAAACCCGTAGAACAGGGAGCAAAGTAAAAAAAGAACAAGAAAGAGCTCACTATCAAACTCGAGAAAAGGACCACAATAGTGAAAAAGACCACAATAGTACTTCCCACCCAACCAAACATTACAAGCATACAAAAAAAACTTGCATAAAAGTCTGATGCCAAAAGGACTTCATTTTTTTGCACTACCAAAAGCTAATTAAAGTAATTTTATTTATTTATTTAATTAGTTCATCTTAACATTAGTTAATTAAATAATTCACTTTATTTAATTAACTAAGCTAATGTCATTTACCCCCTTCGTCATTTACAAAATAAAAACATTTATCAATTTGGGCATCATTAAACTTTCCATTAATTTTTATAGAAATAAACTGTGCATACCTCCCATGAATAAGTGCTACAATATATTTAGGCTTTGGCTTTGGTTCTTGAGGCAACATACTAGCCATCACTAGCTTGCAGTTTGTAGGGTCTAGAGCATGGAACAATTGTGGTTCATATAGTAAATCTTCTTCTTCTTCTTCTATCTAGACTATCCTTGGTTCTACAGGCCTTTTATCAAGGTTGTGTTGGTAGAGCTATTCTCTTATTTCAAAAAGAGCTTCTTCAAGACTTTTTTCCTCAAAATTTAAGATAACAGTTGGCTAATTGTTGTATCCTGCTTCAAATGCTACACTAAGTTCTTCTTCATAAGATTCATTGTTCCACTTTGGTGGTTCCCATCTGGATGATTCCCATATAAATTTATTAAATGTATTCTTCTTTGGTAGAAATCTTATTATTTGTCCATTCTATTGGGATTTCTACTTCTCTTAGTACAATGGGAGAAGTTGGCCTGGGATATTGAGGAATAAAATTGGTAACTTGTGGTGGAATTGTGGAATTTGCATTTCATAGGAGAAAGGTGACTGGGACCTTCTTTACCTCTAAACGCATTCTGTGAGAAAGGGGATCTACCTGGTCTTCCCCTATCTTACCATGACCATTCTCCTCCATCAAATCCTAAAGTCCACATCATCATTCCAAAGTCAAATCAACTCTAAATCTTAGCCATCCACTTAATTAATGCAATCTCAATGCTCCATTGACCAACTACTAGCATTCATTTCCACTTCCCTCTCAATTTTAAATTAAAAATTCTCTCATCAAAACCTATCCATCCAATCCAAATGAATCTTGATCCTCCATTCCTCTCATCCCAATTCTATAAATTTATGTCAACCTCTCATCCAAAGAATTAAGAATCCTTATACAACTACATGCTGCCACATTAAGGACTCCATTAGAGAAACCCAACAATTAGGAGCAAATCCATTGCAACAAGGTTTGTATTTGTGAAGCTTTTTTTTTTTTTTTACATTTTGAATTTTGCATGCCTTATTTCTCAATCAGAGGTAGTAGTAGGACTTGATATAGGACTCACATTGTACATTTATTTTGTTTATTCCCTCAATTTCTCCCACTTACATTCTAGCACACTCGGTGGGACCCTAGTCTCGAGCTAGTTTTTATGTTTGCAATTGTGTTTGAAGTTTATTTGTAGGTTTTTAGATGATTCTAGATGTATTTTATATAGAACAATGTCCCTGTTACCTACATCAACATGTGCATTCACTTTGACATGCCTTTGTTTCTCTACAAAGTGTGTGCATTTGACCATGTTGCAGGGACTTTGTTGCTAGCTACTGTTTGTCTTTTTTTAATTTATTTTTGGTGTTTGCAGGTTACCTAATACATTTTGTAGGTTGAATATGCCTAGAACAATCTTTCTTGTCTAATTCTTGTGTTTGTAGGCTTTTTTTGCACCTTTTTGTAGGTTGTTTGGTGTTTGGTGGGCCCCCTGAATAGTGTCCCTATAAATACCTTGGTGTGTCCATTTTTCATTCGATGCCTCCATCACCATGTCTAACAGTCGTCATTTTCCTATTTTTTCTAAATTATCTTTATTCATTTGTGTCTCTAACACCCCTCTACATCTAACTTGTTATGTTGTAGGTCATTATATAACTCACTATGGTTTCCTAGGCTTAAAATTTATTATAGGTTTGTAGATTTTACATCTCATTGTGCACTTCCAAAATAAATCAACCCACGTATGCATTCATTTCTCTATCCTTTGGTGTTTCCATTTCATCTCAATATGCATCCATTGGTAATTGTCTCCGAACCCTGTTTCAACATCTCTATTCAATCTACTATTTGTGCATTCCATTCTTGAGTGTTCATGTTCTTTGTTTTAGTGCATTCATTTTGATACTAAGAATTTTATGTTTTTTTCATCTTTTATGCTTTGTTGACCTTGATTTGTCTTTTTCTGTTGTACTAACCATATTTGTGTAGCAAAATTATTAAGTCCAAGATACTTTTTCTAAACTACTAATTTGTGGTGGTTGTAAGTTTGCTGGTAGAAGACAAATCTTAAAAACCACTTTCACATGTTTTTGTTTTTAATAATGGAATTAACATCTTGTTTTTCATTCTTATATTTATTATTGTCTTGTGTGTTCATGGAAAAAGGTTGTGTATTCTCCTCTTGGAAAACTTGAGGATCAAAAACACCTTTCTTCTACTTGCATCTTTGAAAGCAATACTTATGTATGCTATCTCCTCATGCCTTAAGGTGAAATTGGAGATCAAAAGCAAGTGTCACTTTTTTATTTTTTCCTTTTTTAGTAGGCCTAGCTTGGATTTCATCCCTAAGTGTTGACCTCAACCCATGTGTTTTGATGGGGTATATAAATTCGAAAGAGAATCAAAAGATTATTCCTTTAGGGTACATTTGTCATTCAGCTAAACTAGCTAGAAGATTTATAGATTGCTATATGACGGATGAGAGTGGGTTACCCTCTCAAACCGAGCCTTTAGACATACACCTCATTTCATGGACTTGGGCCTCCCATACCACAAGGTGCATCGATGACTCCTCTAGTTAAGCCTTCTCTAGCCTAGAAGAGAGGACTTTCAGCCATACATTTGTGATGCATTGGTAAACGGTTAGCCTTACGAAGTTACTCACAAGGTACCTCTAGAAATAGGATAGCAGGCCACACATGCTCTCCTCTTGCAGCCTAGAGCAATCTTGAGGGTTGGAAGTGGTTAGTGCCTCCTCATGGACCCTACTTTCCACACTTAGATCAAGGTATATATGTGGGCTCACAAGTGTTGATGAGGGGGTTGATGCAAGAGGACTCCTCTTGCTTCCAAAACACACTCACAAATTCACAACAAAATTTTAACACAAATTAACAAAGCTTTCCACAATTTTCTTTGTACAAATTCAATAAATAGTTGCACACATTTGTAACTAACAATTACCACTTGCCTTCAATGGCTCTTATTACTCAAAACTGTACAATCACCTTTCTGCAACACACCTATACAATCATAGTCTTAAAGCCTCGCAGGGCTTCATATTCCTCCTTTCTCACTACACTGTCAGGCATCTTAACTTGCATTCCTTGCAAGTTTTCTCCAATTTTTTGGTCGATCCCACACTCACTCTTGGGCTGCGACCTACCTCTCTTCTCTCATTAGTCTTTATAAAGATCTTTTTCTTGGCATTCCAATCAAGTTGAATATGAAGCGATGCCTCATAAACAAACAAAATTGAATTTGAGAGGAAGTAAACCAAACGGCTTGTGGCTCCCATCAACATCTAGTGCTTATCCCTTTAGTAGATCTGCGACCTCATCTATTAATGATACACTGGATATACATATCATGGTTCATTTTCATTCTTCCTGAATTTTATATTCATCTTCTTTTACTCACTCGTAGATGATGCATTGGAATCCAAATAGTCCACATCAGAGGTTACCAGTGGATGTTGCGAATGAGATGGTGACTTCCCCATCCGACATCGGGTAACAACTTTACTTAGTGCTCAACTAATGTGCATTCTTTGGTACTTATATGAACCACTAGAATTCTTATTCTTGTCTGAATTAGTGGGGACTGAGAATCATTACCTCCAAAAACCTTTCAACATCTACACATTAGTGATTCATGCCCCAACACTATTGCTTGCATTCATTCATTCTGCAACACAAGGCCACTCCGACATCAGAAATCCCAAGGCCGACCATTTTGGCCTTTCTGCCCATGAAATGCTATCAATGGCAGCATCGATAGTCTCCTCTACATTGGCCTACCATGCAATAACCAGTCTCAATTGCAAATGTCTTGGGGGCCACCAGAGCACAGACATTCCATTCCTCACACGTTTTATTCAAAGCATTGATTACGTTCGGTTCATTGTGGCCATCAAAGTCGTGGTGATCCATAACGAGAATGCTGTCTATGTAACTGGAGTGATTGTTTCTCATTTTCTTGGATGAATAGATATTCCCAGTCGACTAATAAACTTTGACTGAGCATTGTATTCCATCATAGCCATTGTTAAGTTGATACCACCACAAAGACCTTTGTCAGATGTTACAATAGCAAAGACATTCTTCTTCACATTCCAAGAATATTGCCAAGCGGTGCAGTGCATGCTTGCCATAACCCTTGAGAATTCTTCATGGATTTAGTCTGCACTCCAAGGCTAAGAGATGCCAAAACAAAACATAAGCAGACCAAAACAGAAAAATGAAAATGAAATGTTTTTGGCGATGCAAGATTGCTCGTTCGCCTGAGATGCTCTTGCATCGGACACCCCAGGTAAAAATTTTGGGAGCATGGGCTCAAAAAGCAAAGTTAAATGGTAAAACCACTCTTTTAGGTTGAATACAACCTGTAGCGAACTCCATCGCTAAATCAGACAAATGAATTTCTCCCTCTGCCTCTTCTAGCACTTAGCTGGGACACTTGCTGTCCTCCTCCACCAAGTGTGCATCTTCTTGTTCCTTCCTCTCGTGGACTCATGTCCACCATAGCCCAACCTCCTCCAAATACTCTCTCCACTCTTCACCTCCTTCGTGGGATCCAACCCACCATCATCCAACCTCCTCCACCAAAATCCCTCATCACAACTTACAGCATCCGCATACAAATCTGCACCTACAACTTCACTATTCTCTATTGTGATAACATCTTGCTCATCCTCTACTGTAACCTTTTCATATTCACTAGCCATTTCTACCACCATAATTGTGTTCTCCAAAGGACACACAACTACTGTAACATTATCCTCTTCAACTGCTGCAACATTACATTGCTCCTCGATCTCTGCTGCAATCTCACCATCTTCCTCTACAACTATATCTTTTTTCTTTTCATCCTTGGAAACCTCTGCCATAGCCTCTTCTGTTTCTTTTATTCTCAACCGCTGCTGCACTTTCCTCTTCTTTTTCAACCTCTTTCTCTATGCCTCCATTAGGGCATACTGCTACAACTTCTTTTGCCACTTCCTCTTGTTCACCCTTCAATGGATTCAAAACACACTCTTTCCCATCCTTTATTATGCTGTATGTATTTTCTCTACCATTATGTATAGCTTCTCTATCATCGAGCCATGGTCAACCCAACAAAACATGGCATATATCCATAGGTACTATATCACATACAATCTCATCCTTATATCTACGAATATGAAAATCAACAATACATTGGTCACTTACCCATATCTAATGATCTCCTTGTAACCAAGAAATATTGTAAGGGTTTGGATGCTTTCCTCTCTTCAATTTCAGCTTCTCGACCATCTCTAATGACACCAAATTATCTATGCTATGGATGTCCACAGCCACTCTACAACACTTTCCACCTGACTTGCAAATAGCTTGAAACACATTGCTCCTCTAGATGGGCTCTTCCTTCTCTTTTTGTGGATTCAAAAATTCTTTCTTCGTCATAAAACATTATCCTGGCTTCTAAGACATTTTGTCAAACACTTTCCACACAACCTCAACCTGCCTGCACAAAACACATAATCAATTCTTTCCAAACTCTCAATTGCTTAGGACTCCTCGCACACCTGAAACAATTCTCTCGATCTCTTCAACACAACCGTAATCTCTACCCATAGGTCCTGTTGTACACTCTACATGCTCAAGACCTCTAGCTCTGATACCATTTGACACAAGAGGACTCCTCTTGCTTCCAAAACACACACTCACAAATTCGCAACAAAATTTTAACACAAATTAGATTGCAACAAAACTTTCCACAATTTTTTTTTTTACAAATTTAATAAATAGTTGCACACATTTGCAACTAACAATTACCACTAGCCTTCAATGGGTCTTATTACTCAAAACTGTACAATCACCTTTCTGTAACACACCTATACAATCACAGTCTTAAAGCGTCGCAAGGCTTCATATTACTCCTTTCTCACTGCACTCTCAAGAGTCTTAACTTGCATTCCTTGCAAGTTTTCTCCAACTTTATGGACGATCCCACACTCACTTTTGCGCTGTGACCTACCTCTCTTCTCTCATTAGTTTTTATAAAGATCTTTTTCTTAGCATTCCAATCAAGCTAAATATGAAGGGATGCCTCATAAACAAACAAAATTGAATTTGAGAGGAAGTAAACCAAACAACTTGTGGCTCCCATCAACATTTGGCGCCTATCCCTTTAGTAGATCTGCGACCTCATCTATTAATGTTGCATTGGATATACATATCATGGTTCATTTTTGTTCTTCCTACATTTTATATTCATCTTCTTTTACTCACTCGTAGATGATGCATTGGAATCCAAATAGTCCACATCAGATATTATCGGTGGATGCTGTGAATGAGATGGTGACTTCCCCATTTGACGTCGGGTAACAACTTTACTCAGTGCTCGGCTAATGTGAATTCTTTGGTACTTATACGAACCACTAGAATTCTTATTCTTGTTCGAATTAGTGGGGACTGAGAATTGTTACCTCCAAAAACCTTTCAACATCTACACATTACTGATTCATACCCCAACACTATTGCTTGCATTCATTCAGTCTGCAACACAAGGCCACACCGACATCATAAATCCCAAGGCTGACCATTTTGGCCTTTCTACCCATGAAATGCTATGAATGGTAGTGCCGATAGTCTCCTCTACATTGGCCTACCATCCAATAACTAGTCTCAATTGCAAACATCTTGGGGGCCACTAGAGCACAGACACTCCATTCCTCACACATTTTATTCAGAGCATTCATTACATTTGTTTCATTATGGCCATCAAAGCCATGGCGATCCATAATGGGAATGCTGTCTGTGTAATTGGAATGATTGTTTCTCATTTTCTTGGATGAATAGATATTCCCAGTCGACTAATAGACTTTGACTGAGCATTGTATTCCATCATAGCCATTGTTAAGTTGATATCACCACAAAGACCTTTGTCAGATGTTACAGTAACAAAGACATTCTTCTTCACATTCCAGGAATATCGCCAAGCGGTGCAGTGCATGGTTGCCATAACCCTTGAGAATTCTTCATGGATTTAGTCTGGACTCCAAGGCTGAGAGATGCCAAAACAAAACATAAGCAAACCAAAATAGAAAAATGAAAATGAAATGTTTTTGCGATGCAAGATTGCTCGTTCGCCCGAGATGCTCCTGCATCAGGGGTCAATCCTAGAACACATAATAATGCAAATTGCACACAGAAAATATGAATGTTCTTTTATTGATTTGGACAACATGTTACATTACATAAACTGAAATCAAATCAGAGGATGAATCCTCAACATGTTGCAACATACTACAACTTCCTTTCTTTAGATTCAGGAACCTTTTGTCTTCTGTAGCTTCAAATCAACTAGGATTTTTGTTTTCCCTCCTTTTCTTGACTCTCCACTTTCCCCCTTTTCTCTATTCCCCAAAGTATTCCTAGAAATGGTCATAAATAACCTTTTTTGGCGCCCTCCAGCCAAAATTTTGAAATTTGTAACTCCCTCCAAAAATAGGTCAACTTCTGGGAGCCATAACTTTTGATCTGGGTGTCTGATTGACAAATCGTTTGATGCGTTGGAAAGATCATGAAGTGATCTACGCGCTTTGAATATTCTCTACCGATTTCACCCATTTTTAGGGCCGTACAGGGCCTCTAAGTGCCTCAAATATGACTTTGAAACCTTTTCAGGGGTTTTTAAAGAAATGAAAACTTTAATATCTTCCAGCCCACAAGTAATCTTTGGGCAATTCCTTCACCAAAGGTCATATTTTTCAATTCCAAAGATTTGAGTAAATTTTTGCTTCCATACGTGCTCAAATGCAAAATTTCTAAAAATAACAATAGGCTATTTTTAGTAGATTGGAAAAACTAAAGGTTCTACATCATTGGTCGAGCAATTGGGTGTCCAAAAAAAAAAAATTGAAAGAACAAAAAATAGAATCATCAATTTTCAGGTGATGCAAGATTGCCCTTACAATAGGTGTGCACCACCTTCACAATTATTATCAATCTCAACATGCAAAGTTTCATGATCCAATTAGATTGTTGGTCCTAATCCCAAACCCAATCCCAAATCCAAATCCACATATCCAAAATCCAATCCCACCTTCAAACCCACAAATCCCTCATCTAATCCTAAATCCAAAAACCTTAAATCCCAAATCCATCGTATCTTGGCAGCAATGCTTTACCATAAGGGCTATGATGACACCCTATCAAGATGTTCATATTTGGATAAAGCCATCCCAACTATCAAAGAGCATCACAACACATGTAGATTGTACATCAGTGGAATGATCCTAGTAAATCAATTACGCAAGGCAAGATACTACTGACACATTATGGCAGGAGCACCTAGGTCAGCTACATTAGATAGATAGGAGCTTGACACTTGAATAAAAAAAAATGAAATAAACAAATCAAAGGAGTAAAGAGAAATTTTTTGTCTAATGGTGAAAATCATTCTCATGGTTCCTTGGGAAAGTACCATGATGAAAACCCATTCATAGGTGTCATGTGTAAATCAATTGTCTATTTGGACCTTACACTTGGGGGCAAACTCCTTCCATCCATACCATCCCACCACACCCATCCATCATACCCAATCCGTTCCCTCTTCCCATTTTTGACTTGGACGAGGATAGAAGAAAAATGTTGAAACATGCTTTGGATACTTTTGTTAGAAATGAAGGAGACCACTACAATATGGAAATCTAAAATATTGTTGCAAATCTAAAATTAAACTATAGAATACCAATGGGGATTTTAACTAATGTGAAACAAAAGTAAAGAAAATCAGCAATACTCAAGAGCCATACACAACACAGATTTACATGGAGAAAACCCTTTCCTGTAAAAAACTCCACCAGAAAATAGGACAAGTTTATATTATCTACAAAGAGATTACAATACATTCAACTTCCTTCTGTCTTGCATCTAATCTGACTACACCTATGTACCTATAAACATTAAACTCTCATACAATGCACTCCTCAAGCTTCTGTTTTATAGAAATGTAAGCTTATAGAAGAATTGCGTAGAAAATGACACCCAAAATTGGGAAAAACCAAACACCCACTTTGGGAGGTTACAAAATCTTGCATTAAAATGCATTCTTACACTTGTCATAATGACCTCCATAATTGGTGTGCCCAAGTTTGACCAATATCCCACACCCCACCTCTAGGAATTCAATAGCCGTCTATTTTTAGCCTCTTACAGGCTACCAAAAGATGCTCTATCATAATCTATCATAACTATCCAAATATAATTGATTTCTTACAACACGTAAGAGTCTAACAATATAAGATGCTCTTGCACCCATCATAAGTCAATTAATAAACTTGGATGCCCCATATTTACTTGTTTACTATCTTCATCCCTTATGTTTGCATTTACAATTACAATATTAGGAGTAATTAAACAAATAGGATTTATAAGGTTGAAGACACCTTAATCCTAACAACTTCTAGATATAACTACATCATATTATCATAGCTTATGGAGCAAGTTGATACCTCCTTCATATAGTGTAGCCCATAATCATGAATGGTATATATCAAGTGGGGGCATGTTACTCTTATGTGATGACATCCCTAGAGATCACATCTTGAATCTCTCCTTCCATTCATCCCCCATCCATCCCATCCTACATGTCAATCCCTTGATCCTTCCATCTAATCCACCTTTCATCCTTGTCCCTAGACATGGTTTTCCCTTGTCATAATTAGTTACATTGTTTAGATAGAAATCTCATATAGGAAGCAAAGCACATGACTACCCAATAGTGATCCATCCAAACATAAGAAATCCAAATCAATCCCTCCAAATGTAATCCATCCAAATCCATATTATGATCTAACATAACTATCCTAGCACTGCAATCTAAATATAGCAGAAAAATAAAAAAAAATATAAACTAATCTAGCCAAGCACTCTAGCACCCATCCAAAAGTATCCATCGACTATGTTCCTCATCTTGCTACAAGCCTTGATCATCTCTAAACAAACTATCATTATCAGGACATATCATTCCTAATCCTCATATTGTTCTTGGGACATAGATCATTCCCACATCAACAATTCTATCATCACCACCCAATCAATCTTTGGCTTCTAGCTTGACCAGGGGAAAAATCTTGTTTGTCTTTTCATCTTTTGTGCATGTTTGCTTGCTTTCCTTCTTGCTTGCATGTTTCTTATTTTGCTTGCATCTGTATAGTCCTTGGGGTATTTCATGACAATGATAGTATGGTCTTTCATATCATGGTTCCATATGTCATATGCTTGATTGTGAATTTTTCTTTTGGGTTAGTCCTTTTATGCATAAAACACCACATCACCTTGATCTTATATATCCTGGTGTATCCTATTTTATGATATAGAAAAATAGTTTCTCAATACATTGGAATCTCCTCAATGATTCATAACATGTACCTCAAAAATTCCAACCATTTACTTCCCACCATCATACCCTAGCCTTTCATCATATTCACCCCTTTATCATTCACATTCATCATCCATTGTCCCCCTTCATCATCTACTCTACATGTCTTGCATTTTCATCCCCCACCATAATTATCTCTTTCTTCCTCCCTAATCTCCTCCTCTATCATTCCCATCTAACATCCATCCCTAACATCTTTGCTAACTATCTATTTCATCTATTTTGAGAGCACACCTATGTTCTTCAAACCTACCTCTCCTATTGAGGGGGCATCTCATCCATCCATTTACTAATTCCCTTTTTCTTAAGCTAATTTGGGAATCTTACTAATTATTTTTCTTTGAAACACTGCCACGTCTTTTAATTGTGACACCATTTCAAAGAGGGGAAAAATGTAGACACCTAAAATCCGTTCCTACATTTTAACTAGTTCCTATCATTAATCCTCTATCAGTTCTTGCACTAATTAATTAAATTATTTAAGTATTTAATTAATTAGGTCATTCCACTGCCACCAGCTAATTGAATGATTTTTTTAAATTTATTTAATTAGTTCATCCTAAGATTAGTTAATTAAATAAATCACTTTATTTAATTAACCACGCTAATGCCATTTATGCCCTTCATCATTTAAAAAATAAAAATATTTATTCTCCTCCATCAAATCCTAAGATTCGCATCATCAATCCAAATTCAAATCAACTCTAAATCTTATCCATTCACTTAAGCAATTCAATTTTAACCTTCCATTCACCAACCACTAGAAATTTTTTCACTTCTGTCTCATTTTTAAATTAAAAAATCCTCTCATCCAATCCTATCCATCCAATCCAAATGAATCTAAACCCTTCATTCCTGTTATCCCAACTCTATAAATTCATGCCAACCCCTCATCCAAAGAATGAAGAATCCTTATGTAGCTACATGCCACCACTTTGAGGACTCCATTAGATAAATTGAACAAGCAAGACCACATCCATTTCAACAAGGTTTGTATTTTTGAAGCTTTTCTTGTTTTACATTTTGAATTTTGCATGCCTTATTGCTCAATCAGAGGTAGTGGTAGGACTTAAGATAGGATTCAATTTTTACATTTGTTTCCTTATTTATTCCCTTGATTTCTCCCACTTATAAATTCATAAACTATAATGACATTCCTTAATTAGTTCATCAAAAATAGATTTCAATTCTTAGCTATAGAGAGCTACTATGATTGCAAAACTCAATAGCATAGATGAACAAGAAATAATACTACAAATGAGAGGACACATCAATAATAAAGAATAATATACCCTAAAGAAATCCCTTGTGGGTAAGAACTCTATAAAATTGTGAGTAAAAACTCATGTAATGTACTCCAATTGGTAATCAGAAGAGATGGTAGCCCATAGGATTGCAAAACACTACTGAAAATAACTCTAACACCCTATCATTACCATTATATCACTTCTTCTATCTCTAATTGCTAAACATAGTCCCAAAACTATAGAAAACATAAGATGAATCTCCAACTACTACTCTCCAAAATACACAAAAGAAACTAAGAATGATCAATCACATCCCCAAGGGAGTATAAATAGATTCACAAAGCACTTGGAAGCTAGAGAGACCAAGAAAACACATCAAAAGGGAAAAACTAAAAACTAGAAAATCACTAGATGCACACAAATGCACAAAATAAATTCACTTCTTTTGATATAGAGGTGATTTCCCATTTGTTGTGGTAGATGGTGTGATTTTTGCTTATATGATGAATTCGCCATGATAGTTACATTTTTGTTGCCTATACAGACTATCAATTTCAAAAAATGGAAAAATAAAATATTTTGAGGATCTTCATGCACACCAAAACCTACACATCGATGTCCCATACCACCCTAAACATTTTCTAGCATACACAAAGTTATCCTCTATCATTAAAACATGCTAGACAATATAAAATGATATTCATTTTAGAGCACATTTAGTTGCATTAGTTACAACTCAATCTCATACTAGTCTCAATTTACTTTGTTTTACTTGCATCAACATATTGCATTCTCTATCTTGTATTTTTTTAATCTTGTCACAACTACCATGAGGTCTAACTATTATTAAGGAAGTCAAAAATCTTCCCTCTATCTATAGTAGGCTCTCAAAGGTGCTTTTCAGCACCAATAGTTCTTCAATACAAGTACAAACATAGACGGACAAGTTCTATAGGTACCAAAGGTAAAATTCAATAGCAGATGAAATTGTGTGGGGTGTGAGGCCCACCCTTGTGTGATGGGTTTTAGTCACACTATTAGACCTGATTGTGTTTGTTACACTTGGAATTGGAATGTGGCTTATGGACTTAAGATCCTATTATGTAGACGATATTTGAATTAAGGTTGGATTTAAATAGTTAATTTTATTGCTTATGCAGATATAGACCTTAGTAAATGTTAGTTCATTATTCTTAATTTGTGTATGCAAGACACACATCTTGATTTGATAAAATTATATGTTGTTCAACTGTGATGAGGATGGATTAGTTAGAAGTGATTATGTTAACTCTCAATTGTACTGAAAAGATGATTCACTTCCCTTTATTGTTTCAATATGGTTAGTGGATGAAAATTACCCATCTTGATTATTGTGAAATGATCATAATTAAAATATTAGTATTCTAGTGAAATTGAATTATTACAATGGTTATTATAACACCTGAATTTGATGATTAGAAAAAAAAGAATTGTGAAAAGTTTGAAATGAGATTATGTATTGATATTTGAAAGTGATTGCAATTGTGTTCGAAACACTTGGTTATTCAGTGACTTTGTGTGTGTTTAATTCTTGTCGATTCGGCTATATATATGTTGGACATATTAATGTGTGTGTTGGAGTGTGCAGGTGTTCCATAGCCAATAGAAATTTGGAGGTCTACTAAGTAACTTGTGTATTTAACTAGTAATGCTAACCTAATCCCTAAGGTGGATTAAGGTTTTTGTTGAAATTGGAATATTTGTAATGTGTTTTATTTGTACACTTTGATTTATTCATAGTCTCCTAAGGTTGTCAAGTAGTGAGGTGGATGATGAGTTGTCATCCACATGTCCATTTTCGTTCATGGGCTTTTGGGGCATTTTAAAATGTGTTTTAAAACTTTTTATTGATTTTTGTGTGGGTTTAGGGACCCTAGGTCAAGTACCTATGGTATAGGTATCTTTTGAGCCTCAAATATTGGGCCTAGACCAAGATATGACCCCTCAAATTGACCTTGGAAGAAGGGTGACGAGATTAGGTTTTGGGAAGAGGGATGGAGACAATCCCAATCTTTGAAGCTCTTGGTTTGATTTGGGTGGCTCCCAAGCCTCTCACATGTGTGAGCACACAATGTAAGAGCTCGTGAGCACATAATGTAAGAGCTCATGGGAAGAGAGACTACGGACATTTCTTTCCCCAATTTCTCACACATGTGTGAGAGCACTTGTGGGAAGGTGTGCTATGAGAGTGAATAGGAAGGTGACAAGTGTCACCTCCCCATTCAAGGGATTTTGACTTTCTACCCTATTTATCTCTCTCTTTGGGGAGAAGAACTTGGGATTTTTATCTTTTTGGATTTTTGGGAGGAACTTGAGCTTTGGAGAGGATTTTTGAAGTGTTGGATAACTCTTGAGTAGATCTTCTTGGACTCCTTCATACTTAGAGAGCTTGAGAGGTAAGCTCTCAAGAGTCTTCAAGCTTTCAATAGTTTCTTTATTTGCTTATGGAATGCATATATTTGTATGTTCTTGTTTGGTTATATCATTGTGTTGGGATGGGTTGTTTAAGACAAATGCTCACCACTTGTGTGGTAGAGCTTTCATTGTATTTGGGGTTTGGAGAGAGGTGAGAACCTCCTTGGGGAAAGCTCACTCTTTGTGAGGAGATTGTTTGTCTTGAGGCCTTATTTTGAGTTTGTGGTTATGTGTGAGAGGCAAGAGTGCCTTCCTTGTGATTATTGGAATACTAAGATGGTTAAGTTGTAATAGAAGATGACATGGATGAGAAAATGGTTAAGTTGAGATATGAGAAAGTAGTGTTGAAGAAATGAGTAAGTTTGTATTTGATGTCTTTCCCCTTGAGGAGAGTAGTCCACTCTCTCCCCCTTGTTTCAAATCCATTGATTTTGTTTTGTGAATAACCTTGGTTGGGAATGTGCTTCTTTGTTGAGTGTGTGGTTGCATCCTTTGTGTATGTGTGTATTTTGGGGTTACTTGTAGGCCTCCTAGCTTGGGGGAGGCTTGTGAGCAAGCCTATGGTTGGTTGGTGAGCACCTCCATTGGCTTTATTGTGTTATTATGGTTTTTTTTGCAGGATTTGGGATAGATGAAGAGGAAGGAGGAGAAGAGTCTCTTTGAGTCATTTTGTGTTGTCAAGGGAAATGGATTCCCTCTTTTTAAGGCTATGTGTAAAGCCTTGACCAATATTTGCTCTTATAAATGGGAAGGGAATGTAGGAGAGTTGGATAAATCTCCCTTGTTCAAGTTGTGTGCATTTTTCTACTTGAAAAGTTAAATATTTCTAGGAAATAAAAGAAGGGAAAAAAATTACCTTATTGTTATTATTTGTGGTTGCAATGTTGTAAAGAAAGGATCCATTTCTCCTTACTTAAGTTTGAAATGTTCACATAAATATGTCTTTGCAAATGTATATAATGTTGAATAAAGGAAATACTTAAATCTCTTCCTCTTCACATTTCTCTACATGTGTTAAATTGTAATGATTTAAATGACTATGCCTCTTTATGTAAAAAGTAAATATTCTTGTCTAGACTCCAATTTAGATTTTTCCCATTTAAACTAAATAATATTCTTGTTTTAGAAATTTGCAATATTTCTTTAAATCATTAAAATTAGGAAATTAGTTGTCCTTTCAAAAGAGAAATATATATTTATACTTCGAAATATAACTTCAAAGTTTTGTGTATTCAAATAAAACACAAATTTTAAACTATTTTTAGAATATACAATGTAGAGAATTAAAATAACAATAAATTGCTTTAAGCAAGTATTATACGCATATATATATATATATATATATATATATATATATATATATATATATATATATATATATATATATATATATATATATATATATAAGTTTTGAATAAAGTTGAAAACCTAATATATGACAAATTTGTATGTATTATTTGAAAGAAAAAAAAAGGATATTTAAAAAAAAGGAGATTAAACTAAGATTAAGGTCGGGCAGTAAGGGCCGAAGCCCTAAACCACCATGACCAGTGTTATGGAGGCAGGGGTTGGAGACCCCGCCCCCATAGCGCCCATAGACATGTGGGTCTGTAGGACCCGTCGACATCTTTTAATGCGCTTTGTGTTTTTTCTTAGTTCAAAGCCTATAACTTCCCTTTAGTCAGCTCTGTGTGTATTGCATTTTGACCCTTTCAATACATATAATTTTATATACATTATAGAAATATATATCACATATTTATTGTGTGTATACATATAATTTTGTGTGTATACACGTGACTGTGTATACACAATTCTGTTTTATCTAACAAATCATTATGTTATATTATAATTATATATATATATATATATATATATATATATATATATATATATATATATATATATATATATATATATATATATATACCTTTGGAATGAATATATACACATATATGGGAAACATATATGTTAAATATTATCCTCTTATTTATCCCCATAGTTATCTTGGGATAATGCTTTAAACAAAAGGGAGATTTTAGTTTTATTTTATTTAAACAATAGTAAAACTATAGCAAGCTATAGAAAACTGAATATAGATGAAATAGAGGGAATATGTTTTGTTGTTAAAACAAAAATGAAAACCTATTAGATTAGAAAACTTTTCTAGAAATTATAGAAAACATTCAGGCAAATTGTTTTAACATCAAATAGAAAATTTAACTTTAAGGAAATAATCTTTCCTCTAAAGAAAGAGATTTCCTCCTTTAGCCTCTCTTTAAACCTGCAAGAAAAATGTGAGCTCTCTAGAAGACTCTATAAAATTTATAAGCAAACATTAGGGTTTGAGAGTTGCCCTAATTCGTTTAGGCTTTTAATCTGATTTTAAGTTTAATTAACCTCACTTGAGATTAATTAAACTACTTTTGTAATGTTCAATAGTTAGTAGATTGATTTTAGATTAATTTTAATTAATCCTCAACCTTAGGGAAATTTATTTCCCCTATAATTTTTATTAAATAATCCTAAGTTGGGAATTGATTTCCTAAGTGAATTTTAATGCATTTTAATGGTGTTAAGTCGACTATTGAGGTACCTTAGGTAGCCTTAATTGGACCTTAATTTATTAAGGTTACTATAGTCTATTTAATTGATTTATGTTGAATTTGATAGTGTGTTAATTTCTTTATGTTTTTTCCTTGGTGCATGTTTAATTCAATTGGATGTTTGGTTTTAAATATTAACTCTTTCATAGTATGAGTAAATAATTCCTTAATTTAATTATTAGAGTTAATCTTTTTTAGGGTTTTAGGTCCTACTTCTAAAGTGGATCGTCTCTCGCTTCATCATTTAGAAGACCATAGGGGTACGCCGCCTCATAGAAGGGACTCCCCTTAAGGTAACACACATTGCATAACCTAACTCTAACTAGGTTGCCTTCATAATCAAAGGGGTGTGAAAGGAGTTTCACACTACCCTTCCCACATATCTTTCTTCTGCACCTTAGTGCACACGTGCCAAACGTACATTGCACGTGCAATGACATTAGATGTGCATGTTCAACTTATGCTCATGTTGCACGTAAGTGAGTTATGTGATGTTTATCATGTTGTTTTAAAAAAAATGTTGGTTGTGTTTCATGTCCACGTGTTAAATTGTGGACATGACATGTGGTAAAAGTGTCCTTGATGATAGAACTACATGTGTGGCCTAGTCCCAAGCGTCATAAACCTTAGAATCAATCACAAATCCCTAATCATTAATTCAATTCTAGTTTATAGTTATTATCTCCATCACAATGTCTTAGTGAAAGCAATCAAAGTTGACATGACACCACAAGCCAAGTAAGTCTTATTTCCATCTCAACATCTCAATTATTTTGTCTCAATTTGCTTAGATTTTTGTTTACATTTTTCATTCTTGTCTCCTTTAAAGGAATCTATGGTTTGATCAAATTAACATTTAACTCATTAGATTCCCTTTATTTAGGTTTTACTTTATTTCCCTCATTTTGGTGAACCTATAACTTCCATGCCTATCTTTGGGGTTCAATTTTCTAATTTTCACATTCGTAGCTTGTCATTATGTATATTTATTTCTTTTCAATCCATTATGTTTAATTATGCATGTCTAAGAAGATTATAAGACCCTTAGGTCCTCTATCAAAGTCTTAATCACACATTGAATTCTAATGAGGAAGAAAGGTACTATGATCATGATGCATTCATTGAAATAGGTTAAAATCAAAATAAATAAGAGATGGTTGATAAACTAAAATATTTCCACAATCAATTAGTTAACATGGATGCATATACATCCATGTAATTTGCTATTGATGCTTTTACCAAGTGATTTATTACAGAACAACATGAAATGGATATAATAAAGGAGTTAGGGAAAATTGATAATGATACAAAAGCTTATCATATGGTGGGCCATATTTCCTCAACCCCTTCTCAAGGTTCTATTCATCCCATCCATAGTTTTCCTTTAATCTCCCTAAGCCATTCACAATCCCTAGGTGCTTTACATCACTCAATATCCCATACTTTTCCTTTGAGCTCCCACCCATTCCTCCTATTCCTATGGACCATGCTCGTTTTACTCCCATCCCTCATGTTGTTCAACCCTTACCTACCATACCCATACCCAACCCTTCCACTCCTATACCTAATTCTAGCTCTATCAAGCTTATGTCTTAGCCATTACACTCTCCTCCTTTGACCACACATATTCTATTTATTTCTAATACACCTTTTTTCACTCCTATTATAAATGTTTCTTCTACACCACCTAACCTTTTTCCCACTATAATTAGCAAGTTGCAAAAGATAAACACCCTTATCAATGATTTTGAAAACTATCCTATAAAATATCTAATAGGTGAGTTAGTACATAATCTATTGGCACATGATATATTAGTTTATCCTTTAACAACTAGATTTATGGCACCTAGCTTTATAATGTCTGGTGGTAGAGGTGATCCTTTGGCTAATATATGTTCTTTCAAAGCAAAATGTTGAGACTATATTTATGATGAAAGGTTACTTGCCATATTATTTCCATGAAGCTTGAGAGATTATTCACTTAATTTTATTGTTTACCTCATACTTATGTTCAATCTTTGGGAGATTTAACCAATGATTTTGTAGATCACTTCCAATACAATATTGACGTTAAAGTCAAATTAACCAATTGAGCATAATGTAAGAAATGATCTAATGAAATAATCAATGATTATGTCCTTAGATTTAAAACTATGTTAGCTAACATGAGTGATCAACTAAATATCATATATTGAGATTAAAGTTTTATGTATTAATAGTCTACTTCTAATCATAAAAGTAAAAGTGGTTTTCAATACTTACATTTAATTTCTCTTAACTATGTGCAAGGGTAAGCCATTATGAGATTATATTATTAGAAAATATTCTCCTCCACTATATTGTCTCTATCACTTCTCATTCTTGTAAGTTTCAATCAAATTCAAAATTCAAAAATGGGGAAAATGAGGGTGGATTAAAGCATAATATCAATTCTATAAATGGTGCTCATGTAAACACCATTAAAAAAAGCTATAATAATATATAAATTTGACTATATTGGTGGATCCTCCACATCAGTGTCATAAAAACTATTACAAAATCAACTTATCGCCTTACCTATTATCAAACCAATCGATAGATATAAATGTGTCCCATATTATTTCAATGTTAATTATTTTTGTGATTTTCATCTAACATATGGACACACTATAGGTAGACGCATAACACTAAAGCACAAGATACACAATCTTATTGAAACTAATGTACTTCACATGGAGGGTATTAATGACAATGGTAATACATCTTTAGCACCTCAATGTGATGAACCTAATAAAATATAAATGGATGACAAGGATCCTTCCAATGTTATTATTAATGATTGTATTAATTTTATTGAAAATCCAAAGGATACATCTAGCATATCCCACATTAATGTTGCATGGAGATATCAAACATGATGAAAAACAAGGAAAATAGTATCAAGATCAACCAAAGTTACAAACAATACATCATCCAAATAATTTCTCATGGTTATGATCAATGTGCTAACAAAGAAACATCTATCAAATAACTCAAAAATAAGTGCATAAAATGGAATTTTAACACAAATGACAACATCTCAATTTGCTTCTCTAGAGATAGTATAAAAATACCACATTTATACACCATTTCTATTTATAGAGAGATGCTTCATGATCATAGTTAATCACCATCACCATCACCGCTTGTGCATCATGTCATCATAGAGGATAGTCCCATGGGGGGCATTGATTTTCATAACAAACTTTGTGACATTCTTAGGATTGACCCATTAACAACTAAGTATACTAAAATTATTGGTTACTATTTCTATCATTTACTTTTTTTTTAACCTAGAGGTATCCCCTGCCCTGCACTATGGGGCGTTGCGACTCCACCTAGCGACACTACTTTTCATTGCATATTATTGTGTAATATTTGAATATATTATGTTCATGTTCTTCCACTTCTTTTGATTGATCTTGCCACTTGTGGTGCAAGGTATCTTTTATTTTTGCAAGTTCAATGTGCCCATACTTGCTCTCATTAGAGGAAAATTTGGGGGTATATTTCACATTGACTGCACACATAGGTAAGTACACACTACGAACTCCATACTCCAATTTATTTTAGTTATCATACTCATTGTTCAATCATAATTTTAATATCCAATTTTCATTCTTCTTTCCTCAATTTGTGGGCACTCCTTCATAGTACACACAATTCGATGGGTGTAGATTATTACTAATTATATTCTTAGTTTTTGCATATTTTTCACATGTTGGTGCTTTTACTTGAATGATATAGAAATCTCAATAGACTTTTATTGCATATTTGAGACAAAGGGAGCACACACTTATTCTAGTAGCTCAATTTATAGATTCCAAAAAAATTACATTCTATTGTGATTGTTTATTTTTTAAATTTCTACTATGGAATATTTTCTCATATATATTTGTACACACACTAAAGTGGGGGAAAATATAGATAAATTTGTGAATAGAATGTACTTTCACCCACTCATTTTGTGCTAGTTTGTGTGAATGTTGTAAATATGTTGTTTTAGAGCCTAATTTATCTCTTTTTGCACACTAGCTAATTGTAATCTTATGAAATCATCTGATATACTTATTCATCACTTTAAAAAAATGCTAACTATTTACTAGGGTTTCTTCCTCCCTAGAATAGATGACACCCACAATTTTTGTCGCTTGGATAAAATCACGTGATCTAGTCCTCTAGTTTTAAAATTCAAATCTACCACTTTTCTGGGCTGACTCTCCTTGAATGTGAGTGATAGCTATCAACTTGTGCACCAAAGTTATTGAGTTTTGTGTCTAGGAATTGTATTTAAGTACACCATATTAGGTCATTTCAATCATCACATAGCATTGACTCATAAAACAAAAACATATGCATTTAGTCACATTAGCCATTACTTAGTCTAAAATTAGTCTTAGTTGCATCAACATATTGCATTATTTATCTTGTGTTTTTTTTAAATCTTGTCACACCTACCATAGGGTTTGGTTTCTATATAGGACATCAATTGTATTCCATTCATCTATAGTAGGCCCCAAAGGTGCTTTTCAGGCCACTAGTTCTCAAACACAAGTAGAGACACAAGAAAATAGTTTATGTAGGATTTAAATAGTGGTGAAAATTGTATGGGAAAAGTGTCAAAGGTCATAACCACATGGCTATCCTAGTTCTAATCCTTAGGAATATTAGAATTCATTTTTTCATCGGTCTCGAGTTATTGATCTAGTACCATTTTCTAGTTTTCATCTCTCTATCACATTTTTGTCATTCAAAGAAATCAAAGTTGACATCATGCCACAAACTAGGTAAGCCCTATTTCCATCTTAGCACTTTAATTATTCTATCTTAGTTTTCTTAGATCTTTATTTACATTTATCATTCTCAACTCCTTTAAAGGAATCTAGGGTTTAATCTAATCAACATTTCACCCAGTGGATTCCCTTTATGTAGGGTTTACTTTATTTCCCTACAACATTATATATTGTTTATTATTTTGATTTTGTAGTTGACTAAATTTTTTTAGATTTTTGTTGAAATCCTATTAGTTATGAGAAAATAAATGATAATTATAAGGAAATACGTTGCACTCTAAACTAATGTAAGTGAAATCTAACCATAATTAAATTAAACTTATTAATAATTAGTTGATATTGAAATAAAAGAATGAGAGATGAGTTTAATTGACACATATAAATGGAATAGATGAGAATGGATGAAGAACTTATCAGGATTTTGGCATATTATCAAAATTCACTTCATTGATTGGATGATACCCTATGATAAAAGACTAGAAATAAAGATCTAGTACTAAAGTTGAGACTAGGATGCTAAGACAGATACTTTGAGATTTATATTTCTTGGTATGAAACTATGTGTGCAATCTAACTTGACTACTGTAGTTTCATCCTCTATTGCTATTGACCTATGAGATTCACTCACCTATACCTATAATTAAATTTCTAAAAATAGGGTGGTACTATAAATCACCTTTGGAGCTTTCTATAGATAGAGGGAACACCATCGACTTACTTGTTATCATTCAAACTCCATTACTGATGTATAGAGATTATAAACATGTCAAGTAGAGATGCAAATGTTGACGTAACTAAGATTGATCTAAGACTAAGACTTATGCAACTATAGTTAAAGTAATCTAAATGTGGATGCTTTTGTGATATGAATTGATAATCCTAAATGACCTAGGATGACGTCCTTAAATATAAGTTCTAGAAACACAACTTAAGACTTTTGACACAATCTATTGGGTTATCGATCATATTTTGATAGATTTAGCCTAGGGAGAAAGAGAGTTGAAATTCAAATTAGTGGGACTAGGTCATGGCAAAACCCCATACAAAGGACAAGATTGTCGATGTGACCTAGTTTGAGAAGGTAGAAACCTTATAAATTCAAACTGACCTGTTGATTGGTATATGATGTTAGTCACAACCAAGCACACAAAACAAAAGTTACACAACAACCCTTGTTTATCCTGAAAGATACGATGAATTCAAAGAATTCATGATCCTAAGTCCTCGTTGATTAGTTCATAATCTGCTGATGTTACTATGTGGTTGATGTGTACTGTTGTTTTCCATTTTGGGGCCTTACGTAGATCTTTAGATTTTGATTCTGCAACAATGCTATACAAGGAAGTTACTCTACATAGCATATATCTCCAAATGATGTGTCTAAGTTGATATTTGCATGAGTTCTACCCTTTTTTGTGATTCTCTGCATGACATTTTCAATACTACATGCATTTAGCTCAAAATATGCTAATGATACTCAGTTGTCTTCGGGATGTCAGCATATTTTTCTGTTCTGCTCAATATTTATCATGATGTGCAGTTGTAAAAGTGATTTCAATGAAATTAAAATAAGAAAAAGGGTTAGAGAGTGAGATTCCTAAAATTACTTGACTGAGATCATGGATCCACGTACATATTCCCATACATGCAATGAAGAGAAGAAAACTAAAATCATACTTCACTAGGACAGTCCACAAATCTGCATGATTCAGTGCAAATCTTCAAGGGTAAAAGTTGACAACAACATGCACTGAAATGAAAGCGCTTCTATAGAACACAACATTCACCAGTACATATCCAGAAATCAACTTGAAGACTACTTAAGGTTTATAATCAGGATATAGTCTGAAACTTCATCTCCATATAGTATGTTCATAAAATAGGTACATTTACAATGATCTGAAGAAAGGACCTTGATTATTTCAACAATCCAGTCCTCACTAGTCTCAGTAATCTGATCTCTTCCTAAAACTACTACAGGTCTGATTTTTTTTATGATTGACCTCCTCTCTTTCTTTTTTTTTGCAGTACAGGGGCTCAACATATATCTCTAGTTTCTTCCCCAAACTAGCACCCAAAACCCTAGGAGATCAACAGTCAGTATCTTGAAATGCAGCATCAAACGGTGAGAAATGAATCCCGCCAAGAAATTGAGCAGCATACCTAGATAGGGTGCCGCTCCAACAATAATGTCTCCATCTGCAAACCATCTCGCATTGAAAGCCCCTCCTCTTCTGGTGTGTTTGGCCTCTTGGGATCCGGTACTATCCTGCGTGATGTCATCGCCACTCAAAGCTCCGTCCTTATGTTCACCTGCACACCGCCACTGTGTCAGTAACTTTGTTTCTTCAGCTACTCCAACAATCTGCAATAAATTAGTAGGAATAAGCATCATCGTTTGGTAAGTCAACAGAAAAAAATGAACATTTATGTTAAAACAAGCTCCAAATGCACAAACACAGCCATCAGGCCTTGAAATTATGAAAATTGCGCATCAAAAATGCATAAACGGTGTTAAAACCAGTCAGGTCAACCATCGTTGACCAAAAATATGCATTCGGGCCCCAAAATGCCCTTAAATTCTTATTTGTTCTATTTTTTCTCGCCTATCAGCGTGATATCCACTCATCGGTGCAGGCTTAAGATTTCACTCCGATCGCCCATTTCTGGCTGATGTCTTCTCCCCGTTATCAGCACTCTTTTCTTCTTCCATCGGTGTGATGCAACACTATCGGCACGAGCTCAAAATATTTGGCTGATCGTTTCACTCTGGCCGACATAGCCTTATTGGCTTGTATCCTCGCACTGTCAGTGTGACCTCCTTCTATCGGCGCGGTTAACAAAACCCCCACCGATAGCTCTTCTCTGTCCGATCGCCTATTCTTGTCGCTGTGACTCCCATCGATGCCCTTCACTATTTTCTTCTGTATACCGGGCAATGTATATTGGCTTGTATGTTCAAAATATACAATCAGACCCCAAATTTTATACACCCCATTTTATTCATATGCTGAGTCCCCGCAATGCACATTTCATTGTATATCCCCATATACAATTTGGACGTGAAGCCTTATATATCGCATTTTGATTTACCTTGAGTTCTGCGTTGTATGCTGCTCAATGTATGTTTCGGAACATACATACAACCGCAGAAATATACAACGAATTATCCTCCTTTAACAACTGCCCCAGGTCCGCAATGTATATTTCGATGTATGTTGAGCAACGTATATTTCAATATACATTTTAGACGTGACACATTGGTTCAATCGGGTTCTAATCTTTTTGGATTCTGGCTTGTATTTATGTTGTCAATGAATATTTTACTTTGTATGTCCAAATATACAAGCACCGAATGTACATCGATTTAACAATGTTTAATGACTTTTTCGGGTCCGCTATGTATGAAGTGCCTTGTATATTCTACTTGACAAACATACAAACGTTAGTTACATGCGACAGAATCCAAACATTTATTCATTTCAGCACTAAACTATTTCGGATCCATCTTGTATGTATGAAAGGATATACGACTGACTTTGTATATGAACTCGAATGCAAATGCGACCAAGTATAAAAAATGACCCCTTGCACATATAAATGACTTTGTATATGCAAAGCGATATACAAAGGTCTTTGTATACAAGGGAGCTCGCATACAAAGGGCCTTGTATATGCGACATGCATATACAAACAGACTTGTATGTACAAACAACAAACCCTTCCCTTGTACATTTTACCAAAATGATCATAACTTGCAAAATATGGCAAATTTTAACATGGTTCAAAAGGCAACCTTAGCTCATTTTTCACAAGGAATCCAACCATATCATGCACTGGTACTGAAAATGCACTTTTTCTCTATTTTTAATAAGGTTTGCAATTTTAACTTTTTTTTCCCTTTACCACCAGGCAAAACAACACACACAAGCAAAAAGCAAAAAGCCACAGTAGGGGGCCTCATTTTGCTAAAGAGTAAAATGGGGCATGTTGTGAACATCACAACAATTAGCAACCAAACAAAACAATCAAATTCAACCTATTAAAGAAAACTAAAAGAAATAAATTCATAACTTCCAACTATCTTTCTTGCAAATCATCATTCAACTTGGGACTTAATGTATTCAATAAGGTGCATGAATTTTCATTTCAGTTTAAGTGGGTGCACGTGATTAATAAGCCTCATCTTGAAGATCAGTTGAACGAACCAGTGACTGATATTAGACTACGTAGGTGAGGACATTCCCTCATAGCCAACCGGATAGAGCCTTGCTGCCAGCGAGCATCCATACCCCTGGCAAGGTTATCGTTACAATTCTCCTAAGTAGAGCCCCACTGCCAGCGAGCGTCCATAGCCCCGGTAGAGTTACTTAGATGGCTTAATCTAGATTTTCAGTATAATCCATTTTATTTATTTATATATTTTTTGTATTTTGATAGAGACTTCATAAGATATTGCATTTGTAACTTCATGATGCAAGGAGTGGTCACTTGCTGAAATTAAGCTGAGAATTGTAATGGTAGCAAGGGTGACCTCTGATTTTTCACCTAATATCTACACTGGTAAGTTCAACAAACCCAAGGATTTTAGGTGTCATTGTGAGAAATATTCCTTGAATACTCAACCCATTCTTATTGAATACAAAATTTCACAAGTCAAACAACTTTCTACATTCATGACAGTCACAGCAAGCTATCCCTGAATTTCAAATAATTAACCTTAATGAACTAAATTTTCCATTGTTTTCAGTGGTTGTTCATCTGCTCCATCATACTTTAAATCAAAAGAAAGATCCCTGCTGAGGAAACAAAGCAACCAAAACAAAACAAGCAAAACAACACACACTGTACAAACAACTATACAAGAATATACACTATGATACACATGACTGTCATGATGCAACTTCAGGCCTGAAAATAGTGTTTGAGGAACTGTCCATTAACTAGTAATGGAACATCCTCACTTGTTAAGGACTTGAGCCTGTAGGTGCTGTCTCCTAGAATTTTAGAAATTTGAAAGGGTCCTATCCAGAGTTTGTCAAATTTACCATGATCACCCTTCTTTTCATGTGCTTTGTCCCACATCAGGACTAGATCTGAGATCCTGAAAGCCTTGATTCTGGGTTTTTTTGTCAAACCAGCGCTTGACAACAGCCTGATGTTTAGCGAATTGGTTAATTGCTACACTTCTTTTTTCCTCTAGGTGCATTAGTTGTAGCAATCTAACTTCCCGTTTATTATCTATGCCTAGGCACTCTTGTGCGAACTGCAGTGTAGGAATCTTTAAGTTGACAGGGAGGATGGGATCCACCCCATATACTAAGTGAAAAGGTGAATTTCCTAATGCAGCTTTATTCCTGGTTCTATCTACCCACAAGGCATATTTCAATAGAGTGTTCCATTCCCTTGGGTTCTTATCTATCAGCTTTTTTATGATGTTCAATAGGTTCTTGTTTGTGGATTTTGCTAATCCATTCCCTTGGGGATAGTAGTTTGAGGAGAATTTTAAAATGACCCCATGATCAAAAGCCCAACTTGACAATTTAATTGAAGCAAAAGTAGGTCCATTATCACATACCAAAGCATATAGAACTCCATACCTGGTCACTATATTGGTTTCCAGAAAACTGATGACATCCTTAGCATTGCATGCCCTGCTGCTGACAACCTCAGTCCACTTGGTATAGTAATCAGTAATAGTTAAAACATACCTGTGGCCTGAGGATGATGGAGGATTGATGGGTCCTATGAAGTCCATTCCCCATTGAGCAAAGGGGCGCATCTCCATCACTGGTTGCAAAGGTTGAGCAACATATTTCTCTCTATTTGCAGCAACCTGACACATATGACAACATTTGATGTGTCCAACCGTATCTTTGAAAATTGTGGGCCAATAATACCCTACCCTGAGGATGGCATGAGTAGTGGCTAAGGACGACCCATGTGCAGTCCCAAATTTATCATGTAATTCTGCTAGCACCTTATTTGCTTCTGATCTTTCCAAGCACCTTAGGTATATCCCCTCGTAGTTTTTCTTAAAAAGGACTCCTCCTTTTAACATATACTTCAGCGACCTTATCTTCAGGGCTCTCCTTTGTGAGGCCTGCAGTCTAGAGGGACATCTTCCAGTGATCAAGATGTGCCTGATGTCTGAGTACCATTCTCCATCATCTTTTGTGTTTACAACATACTGCTGGCTCATGATATTGGGATCAATCTTTGATATCATCTAGATTGATACCTGCCCTCTTACCAACTTCATAGGGGTAATGTCCATATCGTACTCCTGGAGGACAGTGATCCATTTAGCCCTCTTTTCTCCTGGTTCACTTTGCATTAACAACATTTTCACTACTGCATCAGGTACAACAGCAATCACCCTACTTCTCAGGATGTAGTGCCTGAACTTCTTGACTACTCGAACGAAGGTAAGCACTGTCTTTCAACGTCCATGTACTTGAGTTCTGCATCTCTGAAAGGGCAGCTCATGAAGGCTATAGGCTTTTCTTCCTTTTCTTCATTTTTCTGCGTCAGTACTGCTGCAAAGGTATGCTCTGAAGCGAATGAGTAGATGTAGAAGTCCTTGGTGTAATCTGGACTGATCAGAACTAGAGCATTTGTTATGGCCTTCTAAATGTCTTCAAAAGCTGCTCTATCTTCCAGTGTCCATTCAATTTTAGTGTCCTTCTTGAGCATGGCGTTCAATAGCCTGATAATCTCTGCAAAGCCACTGATAAATTTTCTAACAAAATTAATCTTACCAAAGTAAGATTTCAGCTCTGTCTTGCTTCCAGGCAGTTGTATCTTCATGATGGATTTTATTCTGTCAGGATCAATGATGATCCCATTCTCAATTAGCAGGTGGCCTAGCAATTTCCCTGTGGTCATCCCAAATATGCACTTCTTGGGATTCAAGGATATCCCGTATTGCTTGCATTTCTTCAGCACCTTTCTTAGGTCCTCCACATGGTTTCTTCTATCTTTGGAGAACACCGCTAAGTCATCCATGTATATTACTATGCACTTACCAATTAAGCCTCTAAAGGCTATGTCCATCGCTCGCTGAAATGTGGCTCCAACGTTTATCAACCCAAACGGCATGCGCCTATAGGTGAAGATCTCCCATTTTGTGGTAAATGCAGTTTTCAATCTATCAATTCTGTCCACCATCACATGGTTGTATCCAGAGAAACCGTCCAAGAAGGACATCATCTTGGTGCCGTTCACAATCTACAGGACTTCATCTAGAGAAGGCAAAGGATAATTATCCTTTTCAGAAGCTCGATTCAAGTTCCTGAAGTCCACGCATAGTCTGATGTCTCCGTTCTTTTTTCTCACTGGGACCAGGTTTGCCACCCACCTGGAGTGTCTCATAGGAAATATGATCCTAGCATCGAGCAGTCTTTTAACTTCTTCAAAAATGATTGGCTCCAGTAAAGCGTTGACGGGTCTCTGCTTTTGTCGAAAAGGCTTGGCGTCTGGCTTCACAGGTATCGTAGTGATGACTGATGTGTCAAAAGTTTTTAGTTCATCATACGTCCAAGCAATGACATGGATGTAATCTTTGAGGGCCTGATTTATCCCTTTCAACTCTTCTTCCATACAGATCTTCCCAATCAGAACATTTCTTCTCTTATCACCTTGCCCAATGTCAACCTGCGAATATTGTCCCTCATCAACCTTTTGAAGATTCCTTTTTTTAGCATGCTGTCTAGATCAAATGCTCTCTCTAGCTCTATCATTCCCCTAGGGATTTTGTTACTTGGCAGCTCCAGGATTTCTTCTTCTTCCCAGACGTGATCTTCTAGATTCTTTTCAACAATGATATGTGCCTCAAAAACATCTCTAGTGGAAATAAAATCCAATATATGCTAATCATCATCAAATACTTGGAGATTAGTTACATTATCAGGTACTGAAGGCACTGATACTAGTTCAACTGAGAATCTTTTCAAACCTGATATGGACAGTGGGTCTAGAGTACTGGCAGCTTGGGCCAAAGCATCTGCTCTGTGGTTTTGCTCTTTGGGTACGTGGGTGATATTGAATGCATCAAACTCTTCTATTAAGTTCCACACCCTGTGTCTGTAATTGGATAGCCTCCTGTATTTGCAAGAGTATATACCTCTCACCTGCCTGACAACTAATTCTGAGTCTCCATAGACATGCAAAATTTTCACCTTCTTCCTAAGAGTGAACAGTATCCCATGAATTAGAGCTTCATACTCTGCCGCATTGTTTGTACATGGGAACTGCAATCTGTATGCTGCCAAATAGGATTTTCCAGATGGGTAAATAAGATCTATTCCTACTCTAGCTCCTTGTTTTGACTTGGATCCGTCAAACCTGAGGGTCCATGGCCTATCTTCATCTAAAAGCTTGTCTGGTGCTTCTTTCTTTCTTTTCGTTCGGGTAGCTGCGCCACCTCATATCCACTTTAATTTTGGTGTCCCATCCTTCTTAGACACCACCTTATCAGCTTTATGAGAAGCTAGTATTTCTTCTTTTCTCTTATCATCAGGAGGAACATTCTCTAGACCAGGCGGCGTATGCCCTCTCAAGATATGTAGGCACAATGAGCAAGATGTCTCCGAGTGAGGTGCCTCATGTAACATGCACCACTTCTCAATCAAGGCCTCCTGGGGAAGCCTACGCTGCTGCATCATTTTTTGGATTTCTTTTGACAGAAACTCCTTGAACTTGGACAGATTGCTGCCACTATCCTCATCAAATAACTCGTAATCTGACTCCACTAAACAATCACTCCCAGGGGTGATTTTCTTCTTGTTCTTATCATTACCCCCGTTGCATACCAGTAGATATGTAGGCACAATGAGCAAGACGTCTTCGAGTGAGGTGCCTCATGTAACATGCACCACTTCTCAATCAAGGCCTCCTGGGGAAGCCTACGCTGCTGCGTCATCTTTTGGATTTCTTTCAATAGAAACTCCTTGAACTTGGATAGATTGCTGCCACTATCCTCATCAAATAACTCGTAATCTGACTCCACTAAACAATCACTCCCAGGGGTGATTTTCTTCTTGTTCTTATCATTACCCCCGTTGCATACCAGTATCTCTTCTGTCATATGAACAGAACTTTCATCTTTCTGTTTGCATCCTCCTATAATTGCAGAAGACAACCAAACATCAGCATCACTATCGTTATCTGTGGAACTCATCGCGAGTGAAGAAGCTTCGTCGTATGCTTGTTCCAACTCCAACATGTCTAAACAAGCGTCACAAGATTTTTCAGAATGAGCTTCATCATGCAACCTGCACCATCCATCAACCAGAATATCATGAACAGGCACATTTAATAACTGACATCGTTCCACCTGTCTAGATAAATGCATCTCAAATTTCTTGAAATGATCTAGTTCTATTTTATTTTCAAGATTGCAATCAGGCTTTGAATTTATTTCATCACTCCAAAGGTCACCATTATGATCGTGTATGTCAAGCATCAAGATTTCTTCTATGCTGGCAGCTTGAGGTCTGATGGAGTAAACTCCAGGTTCTACATCCACATACATGATCTCATTGGTTCTATTATATTCGGTGATCATGTGTCTCATGCGAGGTTCAGCTTCGATCCTTATCTGATTTGGTATACCCTTCCAAGGTAACCACATATGGCTAAAATCAGTTGACATGTATCCATTGAGGGTTTTTGACTAGTCTCTATTGAGTAACATTCCATATGTATCAGGTATATCAACTACCTGAATATCAATATAGTGATGGATTCTGGGATCCGATGCTAGCTGCATGTGAATGTGGGTCAGTTCTCCTACCACACTTACTTCTGTTTTGTCCAATTGTGTTACCTTCTTCAATGATTTAGCAGGATGTAACCCTAAAGCGTTGCATATGGATAGGGGCATTACATTGGTAGATGCTCCTGAGTCTACCAAGCAGTTGTGCAAATTTTTACCAAACATCCTTGTAGTAAGGAGGAAGGGAGGTGACTCACTCTTGTCTTTGTATAGGGTCATGTGGGAGGTATTTGCAGCTTGAACAGTAGCTGGGGTTTTAGGTTTGATGTTAACGTCCTTGGCAGTGTGATCTTTATTTCTAAGTTGCCCTGGGGTAGGGCTATCTTCTTTTTGAGCAGAACCATCCAATGATTTCATGAAAGCATCCTTGATAGTAGGGGTCCTAAGCAATTCTGACATTGGCAGGTTGATCTTTACTTTTTTCATTTCATTTGCCAGATATGTAACCAATTTGGCAGATTCAGGAAGTGGATTTGTAGCTTTTGGTGCTGTGTTATGTGGTGCAAGATATTGGGAATTTAACTTGGGGAGTCCATAATTATTACTTGCCTTGGGCTCAGGTGGAGTATTGAAATTGTTTGGAGGCAATGAGGTGGTCAAAGGATCAGCAAACCTGCTTGGGTTATTCCTCAAGTTATAGTTATGCCTACCCTGAGGTTGCTGTTGATAAGCATTGACTTCCTCATGCTCAATTGATGGCTCATTCTCATCCTCAAAGGGGAAAACATAGTTAGACTCAAAAGCCATGGCTAATTCCTCATATGTTGAAGTGTAATCCTGATGTGATGATATGGTCTGCTGATAAGGACAATGCATGAAGCTTTCTAGCACCAGGGCAGAATCGTACTCACAGGGGACAATTTCATTTCCCTCTGCATAAGGTGGGTTACCTGAGGTACTGGCCACTTCAGCTTGGAATATGCTAGCAGCAATCCTGAATTGAGGACAATCCAACTCTGCATGAGCATTGGTGTTATGTATCCTACACCAGTTCGTAAGTGCTGCCTTTGCGAGGTTTACTCTGGTGGTCTGTTTAGGTTCACCAGGAGGCTGATTGTCTAGGGGTGAAGGCAAGGAACCACTGTTTGACCTGGTGTTCCACACTCTAGGCTGTCTAGGAGGATTATTGTTGCCACTGTTGTTATTGTAATTGTTGTTGTACCCCCTGTCAGGATAATTAGGTTTGTCATTGGCATAACCTCTATTTTGATTAGGTTGAGAGTAGAAATTATGATTTCTTAGATGAGTGACCTCATTAGTAAGTTTCCTTAACTAAGCTGATATTTCTTTGATTTCTTCCTTCTCTTCCTGAACCTTGGCCATCACATTCTCTGTCTGGGGCTTGAAAAAGGAAGACCCATTGTTATTGTTGGATTGTTCTATAGCCTAGGGCACTTGTGTTTGATATGGTAACAACTGGTCATTCCCACTCAGTGGTGGCATGACACTGAGTGGAGGTATCTGCAAAGGGGCTGGCATCATAGCTGAAGGTACCATGGCTCCATTGGTTTGTTGGTAGGTAGGATATGTAGGATAACCAGGCAGTGTAGGGAAGGCAATGTTTGGTGTGGTAGCAGGAGCCAATTGCTAACTAACTTTGATAGCTTCCTCAAAAGCCTGTGCTAAGGTTGTTACACCAGGGTGTGTTCTTCTGATAAACATGGAGGTTAGGGGATCTAGAGATGAATAATAGATGCTCCTAGCAACTTCGTCTGTTACAACATAGGGAGTAACTAACTTAGACAGCATCTTCTGGAATCTAGCGTTGAAGTTTGCAATGGGTTCTCCTTCGCACCTCTTGATGGTGGCAAATAGATGATAGTTCATTGAAGGATCTATAGGCACCTTGAACCTATCCTTAAAAGCTTTCTCTAAGGCATCCCATGAACGAACTGAACCCTGACCTAGACTGGTATACCAGTTATAGGCCTCTTCCCCTAAGGAGAATGGAAACAATCTGCTTACCACATCCTCATACTCAATTCTAGCCCTACAACAAGCTTCCTTGAAGGTCCTGACACGATCATCAGCATCTTGATACGGATGGTACCTAGGACAAATTTTATCTAGATTTTTAGGCAAAGCATGATATGCATTGAAGGCCAGCGGTGACTCTGCTGTGAAAAATGACATTGTAGTCAGTGGAGGTTGGATTTGGGGTATGACAGATTGAGGCTGGCCCTAAGGTGTGACAGGTGGTCCGGTGGGTGTTTGAAATCCAATAGTAGTGACAGGAGCATGTTCTGGTGAGGCTTCTGTCGCACTAGAATAAGGGATGTGATGAATGTCCACAGTCCTAGGTCTAAATCCCCTAATAGGCAGTTCTTCGAAGAGTCCACTAGATCTGGACCTGGTATTTGCCCTGAAAGCCAAGATTTCTCAAGTTTTCAAGGCAAAATGGTGAGTTTATGATTAGAATTCAAACCGATGGGATGTTTAAGCAATGTATGCAGGAGTCTACAGCTTCCTTTGTTAATAGGCCCTCCTTCTAGCGCCAGTTTCTTTGTTGATTGGTATATGATGTTAGTCACAACCAAGCACACAAAACAAAAGTTACACAACAACCCTTGTTTATCCTGAAAGATACAATGAATTCAAAGTATTCATGATCCCAAGTCCCTGTTGATTAGTTCATAATTTGCTGATGTTACTATGTGGTTGATGTGTACTGTTGTTTTCCATTTTGGGGCCTTACGTAGATCTGTAGATTCTAATTCTGCAACAATGCTATACAGGGAAGTTACTCTACACAGCATATATCTCCAAATGATGTGTCTAAGTTGATATTTGCATGAGTTCTACCCTTATTTGTGATTCTCTGCATGACATTTTCAATACTACATGCATTTAGCTCAAAATATGCTAATGATACTCAGTTGTCTTTGGGATGTTAGCATATTTTTCTGTTCTGCTCAATATTTATCATGATGTGCAGTTGTGAAAGTGATTTCAATGAAATTAAAATAAGAAAAAAGGGTTAGAGAGTGAGATTCCTAAAATTACTTGACTGAGATCATGGATCCACGTACATATTCCCATACATGCAATGAAGAGAAGAAAACTAAAATCATACTTCACTAGGACAGTCCATAAATCCGCATGATTCAGTGCAAATCTTCAACGGTAAAAGTTGACAACAACATGCAATGAAATGAAAGCGCTTCTATAGAACACAACATTCACCAGTACATATCCAGAAATCAACTTGAAGACTACTTAAGGTTTACAATCAGGATATAGTCTGAAACTTCATCTCCATATAGTATGTTCATAAAACAGGTACATTTACAATGATCTGAAGAAAGGACCTTGATTATTTCAACAATCTAGTCCTCACTAGTCTTAGTAATCCGATCTCTTCCTAAAACTACTACAGGTCTGATTTTTTTATGATTGACCTCCTCTCTTTTTTTTATTTTTGCAGTACAGGGGCTCAACATATATCTCTGGTTTCTTCCCCAAACTGGCACCCAAAACCCTAGGAGATCAACGGTCAGCATCTTGAAATGCAGCATCAAATGGTGAGAAATGAATCCTGCCAAGAAATTGAGCAGCATACCCAGACAGTGCGCCGCTCCAACAATAATGTCTCCATCTGCAAACCGTCTCGCATTGAAGCCCCTCCTCTTCTGGTGTGTTTGGCCTCTCAGGATTCGGTGCTATCCTGCGTGATGTCATCGCCACTCAAAGCTCCGTCCTTATGTTCACCTGCATGCTGCCACTGTGTCGGCAACTCTGTTTCTTCAGCTACTCCAACAATCTGCAATAAATAAGCAGGAATAAGCATCATTGTTTGGTAAGTCAATAGAAAAAATTGAACATTTATGTTAAAATAAGCTCCAAATGCACAAACATAGCCATCGGGCCTTGAAATTATGAAAATCACACATCAAAAATGCATAAATGACGTTAAAACCAGTCGGGTCAACCATTGTTGACCAAAAATATGCATTCAGGCCCCAAAATGCCCTTAAATTCTTATTTGTTATGTCTTTTCTCGCCTATCAACGTGATATCCACTCATCGGTGTGGGCTTAAGATTTCACTCCGATCGCCCATTTCTGGCCGATGTCTTCCCCCCATTATCGACACTCTTTTCTTCTTCCATCGGCGTGACGCAACACTATCGGCATGAGCTCAAAATATTTGGCCGATCGTTTCACTCTAGCTAACATAGCCTTATTGGCTTGTATCCTCGCATTGTCGGTGTGACCTCCTTCTATCAGCGCGGTTAACAAAACCCCCACTAATAGCTCTTCTTTGTCCGATCACCTACTCTTGTCGCTGTGACTCTCGCCGATGCCCTTCACTATTTTCTTCTGTATACCGGGCAATGCATATTTCTTAATGTATACTGGCTTGTATGTTCAAAATATACATTCGGACCCCAAATTTTATACACCCCATTTTATTCATCTGTCGAGTCCCCGCAATGCACATTTCATTGTATATCCCCATAAACAATTTGGACGTGAAGCCTTATATATCACATTTCGATTTACCTTGAGTTCCACGTTGTATGCTACTCAATGTATGTTTCGGAACATACATACAACTGCGGAAATATACAATGAATTATCCTCCTTTAACAACTACCCCAGGTCCGCAATGTATATTTCGATGTATGCTGAGCAACGTATATTTCGATATACATTTTGGACGTGACACATTGGTTCAATCGGGTTCTAATCTTTTTGGATTCCGGCTTGTATTTATGTTGTCAATGTATATTTTACTTTGTATGTCCAAATATACAAGCACCGAATGTACATCGATTTAACAATGTTTAATGACTTTTTCAGGTCCGCTATGTATGAAGTGTCTTGTATATTCTACCTGACAAACATACAAACGTTAGATACATGCCACGGAATCCAAACATTTATTCATTTCAGCACTAACCTATTTTGGATCCATCCTGTATGTATGAAAGGATAAACGACTGACTTTGTATATGAACCCGAATGCAAATGCGACCAAGTATAAAAAACGACCCCTTGCACATATAAATGACTTTGTATATGCAAAGCGATATACAAAGGTCTTTGTATACAAGGGAGCTCGCATACAAAGGGCCTTGTATATGCGACATGCATATACAAACAGACTTGTATGTACAAACAGCAAACCCTGCCCTTGTACATTTTACCAAAATAATCATAACTTGCAAAATATGGCAAATTTTAACATGGTTCAAAAGGCAACCTTAGCTCATTTTTCACAAGGAATCCAACCATATCATGCACTGGTACTGAAAATGCACTTTTTCTCTATTTTTAACAAGGTTTGCAATTTTAACCTCTTTTTCCCTTTACCACCAGGCAAAACAACACACACAAGCAAAAAACAAAAAGTCACAGCAGGGGTCCTCATTTTGTTAAGGAGTAAAATGGGGCGTGTTGTGAACATCACAACATGACCCTAATTAAGATGGCAGATAAAGTAAATATGAATAGTATATTTAATATTAGAGTTAATTAGTATGCTAAATAAACCAAGATAAATAATAAGACCACAAAAAATATCCACACAAAATAATATAAAACAAAAGAAAAAATATACACAATACATACTCTTTTATCCCTTAAAATAATACATAAATTTATATTTTATAATTTCATTAAAATGATGAAAATGAAGGTGAAGGTGGTATTTTATATAATTATCAATTAGTTTTTAACTTTTACATAGAATTAAAATCCACTTAAATATAGAAACTTGAGTCACAATATTTAAATTTCAAAATTAATTTGAAATTCAAGTCTTATTGAAAATAATTGACAATTTTGAACTCTTTTAAAAGTCATTGAAAAGACAAAAGCAACAATACTAGTACCCTTCATACATGATCTTATATTAATGTATATTTATAATAGTCATATTTAAAGTTAGTGGTGTTGAAATTAATGTGTATATACAATAATTATAGTATTGATAATGATGACAATGTGAATATTTAGAAAGTTAGCATCATTAGATAGATAAAATAAAATCTATGTCCATGTTTATGTATTCCACTTAAAAGAATATTGTATTTTTTAATATAAATTTAAAATTATGCTTATAAAAAATAAAAAATATTAGTATAGATATTTTAAATATATATTTTAAAAGATATTAAGAGATATTAATTTTATGATATTTATTTAATTTATGTTATATAAAAGAATAATTGATATTATCAACATTTTTAGATAAATATATTTAAGATATTTATTCTAATTTATTATATTTTATATAATTAATATATAAATATAATATTTAAATAGTATTTTTTATATAATAAAATGTATAAAATTAAAAAATAAAATATAATGTAAGATATATAATTTAAAAATAAATTTCAAGAAAGAGCATAAAATTTAGAGGATTCTTGAGAAGGGTGAGTTGGCGGTTTATATGGAAAGAACCTATAGCTTCGATCCCATTTTGTTGGTTGAGTTCATTAACAATTAGAACTCCAGGATGATCACAATGAGAGGGTTTGAGTTAGAAATCATAGAGAAATTCATAGCCAATGTTTCTAGTTTGTTGATCAAAGGAAGGAAAATCTATAAAGATCATAGGAACAAAAAGGAAGCTATTAGCACCTTCCTAAAGGAAGGAGAAGTAATCCAAAGAGTTCAATCAAGATATGCAAGGTCCTCTTTGCCATGGCTATGGGATGAGTTGGCATTATAGGTTATGCATTATATCACTTTGGAAGGTTGCTTTCAAGCAATTTACACATACCACTTCTCTCTTCTTATCCACTTCTGATATAAACATTTGGTGAGTTTTCCCTTCTTTCTTCCATCCTCTTTGGAGTACTTGGTGATTAAAGTGAAATAGAATCTTGGGGGGATTCCTCTCCACTAGTTGCTCATCCTCTTGATTATCAAATATGCCTCGGCTCTTAATCCTCAACCTATTGTCACTAGGGGTAACAATTTTCCTAGTTACTCCCTTGCCTAAATCCCACAAGCTTAAACACCCTCACCCTTCCCATCCTCCCTCCCATCCCTCAACCAAGAAGAAATTCCCATTCCACTCCCCTATTTTTTGCACTTCCTTTTTGTCAGACCTTGATTACTTGGGTAGTGACAACCCCACCAACGGGTCTAGCTCTAACATGTCAAGTAGATGGATTCCTAAGGGTGTTGAAGATTCACAAGATGAATTCCCCTCACAATGTTGTTCTAGGGGAGACCTCGTCAAATGTTGGTAATCCCTAAGGTAGGGATAAAAATAATATTAAGTGAAAAGGAAAAATGAATGAGGAGGAGGATTTTAATCTTGAGGAGGAAATTCCTAAGCTTGAAGGGATTTTCCCTAGTGCCTCTAGCTAGTAGGATTGTAGGTTGTTCCCTTCTTCACTAGAAGACATAGCCTCGGTGGTCAACTTGTTGGTTGATAAAACCAACCAATTTCATGAAGAGGTGGACATTCATCACAAGGTCTTAAAATGGTTCTTTATTGAATTTAATAGAAACAAGATGAAAATTTCCTTGATGGAGGAGCAAAATATTAAGGATGAGGTGGCCAATCTGAAGTAGGTTGGCAAAAAGGATGAAATAAGAAAGAATCTAGAGTCCACCCTATTGGAAGTCAAATCCAATCTTTGCAAGGTGGTTAACTTCAACAATTCTAACATCAATAATTCTATCAAAAATATTAAGGCTCTGCAAGAAAGGGTCAAGACTAATCATAAGAAAGAACATACCATGCCTAGTGCACATACTTGTGGTAGAAAAACCAAGTCAAGAAAGAATGTGGAGATGGTAAATACTATTTCTTTGGAAAAGTATCTACAATCCCTCTAGGATGAATGGGAGGTTGATCTACCTTTTAATGAAATTTTACCTTTCTAAAATTTTGTCATTATTACTTTGCATGCCCTATTTAGGGTTGTTCTTCCCCTTTGTTCCTTTTTCTATCAGGTTTCCTCTCTGTTGTTACTATGTTGTAGTGTTGTTGCTATGTTGTAGCATGGCCATTTTGTTGTCTCATGTTGGATCACTTGTGTAAAAGCGTTGGGGCCCTTTCAAAACCCCCCTTTTTACTCTATATTAAAAAAATATATAACTTAAAAATTTAAATATTATATTATTCTATTTAATTATCAATTATTAAATTTGATATAAATGATCTTAAAAATTATGTTAAAGAAAATAAACTTTCTGTAAGGTTAATTTAGGATGATTAGGTAAATATAAATAAATGAGCATAAATTAGTTTAAATTAAATAATTATAATTAAGAACGACAAAATCGCATAATTACAATAATTAATTTAGTCCTAAAAGTAAGTGTGAAGGAGAAAGGTTCTTAGTTTGTTGACCAAATAATGCATGCCTTTGATGAAGATTTTGGCTCTTGACTATTTCTACCTTGGAAAATGTGATATATCTATCAATGAATTACCTTAGATCTCGCATTGAATATGTGCTATGCTTGAGATCAAGTTTACAATCTATGACAAGTTTGTAATTGTCGATTCATCCTTTGAGTCCAAATTTGACCTTGTACAATGTGTATCTTTTCTCCATTCTCCTAGTTGATCTTTATTTTCTCTACTCTTATTTAATGTTTAAGGATTGTGATATTTAAAAATACCTAGGAAGGGTTGTCATTGTGTCACAATAAAACATGTTGTCCTAGGACAAGCTCTAGATATATCTATCAAAGATCAAAGATAGAAGGAAAAGGCCCTAGAAATTATGTATGTAGATTTATTACTCCTTTTATTGTGCCAAATTCAAATTTTTCACTATTGATCACTTCTTTAATTCTCTAGGATGAGAGAGGATTCTTGAGAGATAAGAGATGATAAATGAGTGCTAATGAATGCGTTTAGATATTAGCACATAGCATACAATTTTGTAAAATGTGTACTTAGCTCAAGGTAGGAAATACATGGGACCGGTTGGCCAAAACTTGAATTTTAACTTTAGTTAGGTAAGGGTAAAGTCCATGTCAATGAGGTCGACCTTGTGACCATGGAAATGACCTTGAGTGGGGAAACAATCAAATTTGAGTAGCTAACAACTATATCTTGGTAGATCATGTATGGATAAATATAATAGTTTCATAGACAAGATGAATGTATTAGAGTATGTACATATAAGGATAAGGTGGGGGATAAATATGTGTGGATATGTGTGCATAGGAATGGGAAATGACTATAAGAATTAGCCCAAATTTACACAAGATTGCACTATATGTCGATATGTACATGTATTAAGACATTTCCTCAAAATGGGCACAAAACTAAGTGGGAAATGACATAGGTATGCAAATTTCACCATTTTCCCCACTTTGAGATGCATGCAAGTCCTAAAATTATCATGCATCTCAAATTATGTAGCACTCACAAACATGCATGTAAAGTAAATATTTAGAAATCAAAGGTATGAATTGGGGTCCATTTAAAGGAATTGACCCCATAGGATGTAATTGTGTAGGTTTGTCCTTCAATATGCTTTCTCCATAAGAACCTACAAAATAGAGGAAAAGTGTGTCGTGATTATCTTTTATCTCACAAGTTAAGTATAGATACAAAATAACAACTTGCTTAATTATCTAGAAAATAGGAAAAATAGGAAATGAGTAATGTTAGGAAATTTAGCTTGTTTGGAAGATGATAATAGTGTATTTAGCTTGGTAACCATAGAATTAAAAGGCACATGGTACCCAAGGCATGTCATGTGATAATGCTCCATTTGGTCATAATGACGAGTCTTTGTGTAGTACTTCTTACTACCTAAAAGCTCAACATAGGAATTTTAGTGATGATATGTGCCCTCTTAAATTAGTTGCATCCATAGGATGCAAGAAATTGAAGGAGAGAGAAAGCTATATATGAAAGTAAATGTAATCTATAGATAAGCATGTGAGCTTGTAATCATGTAAAGTAGTAAGAGTGGTGAATACATCATGTGTACCATCTATAATGATAAAGAGTGACAAGATTATATAGGATGGAGATAGAATCTATGAGATGATGATGCCTCCAACATGGGAAAAATTAGAAAAAATGGTGATGTGGTCCTCAATGGCCAAAAAAACCCATGTTTGAAGAATGTTGGTCACTAGGATAGGCATATGCCCCCAACGTGGCATCCAAGAGTATGAACACACAATAGTTGAGGTAAGGCAATATGTCCCTAGTGGATGTAGGTAGGAAAGAGGTAATGTATGGGGGAAGACATGATGCCCCTGATAAATAAGGAACATATGGTAAAACATGTTAAGGGGCAAGGTATGATGTCCCTAAATGTAAGGATGTATTCATGAAGGTGCAATGTAAAGAGAGGGAAGGCATGATGCCCCCTAATGTAAGGATGTATTATGGAAATCATAAGTGCGATGAGGAATGACATGATGCCTTTTATGTAAGGATAAATTCTAAGGATATGGCAAAAGGAGTGTCGATGGTATAGAGTGTATGCTCTACAAGAATGATATAGTAGTGTAGGCTCAATAGGACTCTAAAAGTGTGATGGATCAATGCATGTTCTAATAAGCATGGTACACAATCAAGGCAACTAAAATAATAGAGAACTATAAGGTGTAGACCTAATATTATGATAAATGTGATGGGTATGATACATAAGAGATATAGGTAAAATATTGTAAATAAAAATGTGTAAAAAGTGTAAAATGAAAGGATGATAAAGAAACATAAGAAAACAAAATGGTAAAAGGAAAAGGCCATAAAAATCAAGAATGAAATACAAAACAAAAACGGTGAAAAAGAGGATCAACCCAAGTGTGGGGAATAAAGGTAGAACGAAAAAGTATTTGAAAAAGGATGTGAATAGACATGTAAGAGGAAGGGTAAGTAAAGAAAGGAAAACGTAAACCAAAATTACCCCCAAGTGGGAGAGAACAATCATGTAAACAAATATAGAAGGTGAAATAGGCATGAAAATTACACCAAAAAAGGCATAATCAAAGAGGCCAAGGAATTAAAAAAAAATTGAAAAGGTAAATGGTGATATCTAAGATATAGGTAGATGTGGATATATGCTATAGTGGTGCTTGTATATCATTGAACAAAATTCTTGGGTGCCACTTTTAGAACCATAGATTATGACTCGTCTAAGAGATCATTTCCATATACCTAACATAAATCAGCTAATTTATCTTTCTATTTTTTCCTTCTTTTCCTTCTTTACTTATCTTTTTAATGGCATGAATTTACTCTTGATATTTATTCATTCTAGGGCTAAACACAAGTTCAATAGGTATAACACTAGACACTAATTTTCTTACTAATTCTTGTTCATTAACTTATGGTTGTGGTAGAAAGATATACATTTAATGGACATCATCTTATTTATTGGGTTTGCACTTAGTCTTTTGTAGATGAAAATTAGGTATATGTTGGACATTTATGACTTTTGTTGCTCACTTTCTTGGTACATGAGTAATTTGTTCTTTATTAGGATCATTAGAAGACATGCTTATATTAAGTCCCTTATGCTTATTGACTTTAGGTTGTGCAATTTGAGGTTCCTTTGGCTTTTGAAAAAAATTATCCAGCCTCTTTTGAATTATTTATATTTCATCAAATTGTATCTTATATAAATTATGGATAGTATCACGCCTTTCATAAGGTACATCCTATAATGTCTTTACAAATGTGTCTAATGTAAAGTGGCTAGCATTAGATATTGACTTGCAATGATCCCTTTCAACCTTTACCACTTTTCCTTCATGTAAAAATTTAATACAATGATACAAGACAAAAGGGACAAATTTACATTGTTCAATCCATGGTTACCCAAGCAATACACCAAATCTAATAGAGGATGGTATCGCATGGCATAAAATTGGGAGTTCTTTGGGTCCAAATTTTAATTGTATAATAATGCATGTCCCAATGCCTTGATTAACATTCCATTAGTCATATTTAATTATATACTAAAATGTGCATATTCTCGATGCCTAATATGAGTGTTAAGCAATGCTTCTTCAGTAAACAAATTTATTGACATGTTGGATCAGTAAGGAACTCAGTAGATGGTGAATATTTGAAATTACCAATAAGTACAATGGGCCATAGTAATTATTTTGAGTGATATCATCATCAAAAAATGTAACCAATGTTGAAGCATGAGAAGAGGAAGAAGTAGCATCAAACTAAACATTTCCCACAAAATCCTTACCATGTGGTATGTACTTATGTTCTGCATTATCATCAAGTGCCTCAACATTATTTGAATAATGTGGAAATGGATTGGTGTATAATTTTAATTGACTATTAGCAAGTGCAACCAATGGATTTCCATTATTATTAACCCCTTAAATTTGATTGTTCTATTTTCAATGAGGTCTTGCAGCTTGTGCTTAGGACCTATGTAAGTTTTTTTGTAATAAACTTTAACTCGATGATAGTTATAAAATGATTGATCATTATATGGTTTAGGAAGTGGTTTGTTTGTATCTATTGGATGTACAAGAGGGAGTTTAACTAAATTAGTTCACAAAAAGATTTGAAGCACATCATCCATAGATTCTTGAAGTTTACTAAACTTGCTAGAAATATTTAGTTTATATTAAGGAAATGAAGAAGTATTAGAAAATTGATTCTTAGTTTCCTGAATATCATTACAATTTGAAAAAGTTTGGACTTTGGAAACTTGTAAGGGTAGGAAGATTGAGATTATGATGAAATATATTTCAAAGTATTTGATGCTAAAATTTTAACCTCAAAATTATTCAAATGTGTGCACATGTCTCTAAAATATGAGAAGCTCCTTAGGTGCACACTATTCTTTATCACCCAAAGTAATCCTTCAAGAAACATGATTTGTAACATTTTTTGTCAAATTGGTGTTTTAGTTTTCCACACAAAAATTGAACTCAAATGATATAGTCATTGATATGCTCATTGTTCTTTTGTGTGCATCTAGTAAGGTCATTAACAATAATTGTCAATCCCGCAATAATAGACTGGTTGTGCTTGAGAAGGAGCTTGTGGGCATTAAGTAAAATCTCAATAAGGTGATTCAAGTAAGCAAGTGTACTCTTCAAAGCAGTTCCATGGGGATTAAAATCCTCACATAAAAACTTAAAGAGACAGCTGAAGGACTTGAAACATTGAGTATGGAGGGAAAAAGCATGAAAGCAAGCCCTAGTGTTAGAACCAAAAAAAGTAAGAAGAAAACTTATCAGGAAGAGAAGAAGGAACTCTATAATTTTGTGCAGTTGCATGAAAGTTTCTATTAGCAGGAGCTTGAGGTAGCTGACATCTTGAAGATGTAGTGTCTAGGTGTGTTGTTCCTTTTTGTTTATTTTTGGGTTTTGGATGTTGCTTGGGTCTTGTGTCATTGTAAGCATTTGTTTTGCTTATGTTTTGATGTGGTTATGCTATTAAGTAGCTATTTGAATTAAATTAAGATAATTAGATAATTAATAATTATTATTATGATGTTGAATAATTTATTTGATGCTCAGAATTTATTTTAATTATCTAATTCTTGGTAATTTTAAATATCTGCTAGAAAAGAAACAAAGTGATTTAGTAATTTTAATTATTTTAATTGTTCTAATTTATTTGATTTGAATGTGCAAGTTCATAATTAGAATTTGGAAAATATAATTATATTTTAGAAAAATAAAGATAAAGGATTGCTTATCTTTAGTAATGTTGAGCTATTAATATTAGAAAATTAGAAAATCTAATATTTGATTTTCTAATATTTTATTATTAGATATGTGCATGAACGGAAAATATTTTATATAAGATTTTTAATTTAAATTGGAATAAATTATTATTTTATAAGTTTTATTCCTATATTTAGAGAATGCATGATTTAGGAAATAAATCAGGAAAATAGGAAAAAAGGGAAAATATTATTAGGATTGTCAAATTCAAAAAAGGAATTCATAATTCAGTACTGCATTCAAAGAGAAGGAAATTAGAAAAGAATTTATAGGTTGAAGATTTGAGTTTTTGGGTGATTGCGTTTTGGAATTTTATCCAAGAATCATGTTTCAATTGTTTGTGAAATCTTCATTAGTCTTATCAAGTTTTAAAAGGATTTAGGGTAGGATTCTTGTTTATGGAATGGCTTTAGAAAATACTTTGATTTTGGTTAAACAAAGAATTTAGATCAATGCTTGTGAAAGAGACGTTTTGGATAAATTATACTTCAAAAAAAATAATAGGAAAGATGAACATTCATTACATTTCCATCTAGAATAAATCAAGGAACTTATAGATTACTGAATGACATAATAGAATCAATGAATTCAATTGGTTTAAAACTAGTTGTTGTAGGTCTTGAAAACTAGGGTTACTTGTAGAGAAAGAAACATAGTAAGATTGAATGAGAGATTTATGGTTTTATTATTTAGATTTGGATTAGGTATAAAATTTGAACAGTTGGGAATTCAATTACTATTTTAATGATATATATTTCAGTGTTTGAAACTTTTTCAATTTGGGTTAGAAAGGATGGAATAGGAAAACCCAATTATGAATTCTTAATGAAATGAGACTTATATCTTATGGGGGATCTTTATTGAACAAATCCATAAGTGTTATATGACTATACTATTTGTATGACTATGATAGGAAAGTGATGCAACGATAATTTACATTTTGAGTGAATCTGGATTGAAAACCTAGGTGCTAGCTAGTGAACTAGTAGAGCCTTTTGAAAAGTTTAAACTAGTTGTTTAGTTGTTTTTCATTAATGAATATGATCTTGTGATACTATAGAAATCTTAGGTGAATTCTAAGATTACGATCATGTAGAAAATTGTGTTTATAAACTCTTAGAAAATTTGTCTAGATATCTCTATGTTCATGTGCTTTATTGAAATTCTGAGTTCAACATCAAAAAACCCTTAGAAATGTTTGTACTATTGATTTGGGTTGTGATTTTTGGTAAATTCTTAACCAAGATAGGAGTGCACACAAAGGACTAAAGTTTAAGAGTTCTAGTGTTTAGAAAGTGTGCTGGTGTCCTGAAAATTGATGTGTGTCCATAAAGTGTGCTAGTGTCCTTGAAGTGCACCGGTGTCCCTGAATGTGTTGTAGTCTAACTTATTAGAGGTTTCTAAAAGTTGCACATAGTTATAAGATGTCTTCCAATCTATATTTTGTTTGTATAAAAGGACATAAACTAGTAGATAATTTTGTGTTTAATTTTCTTATGTAGAAAGGTTAAGATGGTTATCTTATTTAGTTGCATGTGATTCAAGATGTGGTTGGTATTGTACTATCTCTTATTATGAGTTAAACCTAATATGTTTGTGGTGTTATATGAGTAAGTGTAATTGGAAGTGTATTGCATGATACTCTGCACCTAGTGGTCTTGATACAAGACTATGTGTTATGAGACTTTTTCCCCATGAAAAATACATTGCAATAAAATAATGTAAAATTAATTAGCAAAAATTATTGTTGTGAAAGGGTGTGGCTTTTGTAACCACCCTTTGGAATATTATATAAACCCATAAATTAGTGGAAACGTAAGGAGAATAGAAAAGAGAAAGGAAAAGGAATACAATTTGGAAGGCACACAAGAGTGAAGGTTTTGGTTTTGGTTGGCATTTAAACATTTAGAGAAGGGGCACACAACGTGTGTCCAACTCGAGGTACAATGTATAGCTGGGAGTGTCCTGTCCAGGGCTATGTTTATGTCATAAAGACAAGTTGGTTCTGTGCAAGAACTGGTTCCTCTAGGGGTGTTTGTGCCAGGAAAAGTCAGGGCCAGTAACCCTATCTTTGTGTGCAGGATAGTTACTTCCAGAAACTATTAAAGATATGTATTATTTCCATTTCTATATAATTTAAATGTTCTCTGTGTTAATTTATCATCTCTTATCAATGTTATAAATGTCATTATATTTGATATTCATATTATTGCTTAAGTGATTAATTATTGTTTCTCCTTTTATTTATTAATGCTCCAATTAATATGTATCCCTTACTAATTAAATAAATTGAAATATCTTTCTTTTTTCTATTGTTGGAGAATAGTTAGGTTACACTATGAGTACCTTAGTTATCGTTATGGTACTAGGATTAGATTAGATCTAGAGGAATTGGGTGTCTATAGATGATTACATTTGACATAACTTTCTTTACTTCAATGTCCAACACATTTGAATACCATCTCCTCTTAAATTAAGACTACATGAGAATTAATCTTTCTCTTCTCACCATATACTTGCATCACATATGTTCTAGTGCTTTGGATTGGGTGATGGCTTCATAGGCTATGCACTACACAAATTATATTTCTCCATTGAATCACTAGAACAAGGAGATCCCTAATAAATTATTGTGGCCTAACTTGGTATACATTTATCCACTGGATGGTGGCATTCTTTATGTATTACTATGGTTAATCTTTGCTTACTTATGCTTTATTTTGGTACAGTTGTACATTACCATTGGGAGAAGAGTATCTTGGTGTGGTATGGGACTTTAAGATGGGTGTTTGGGGAGCACGTTTCTATGTGTTGTGTTTATGTGTTTTGGTCTTGTTTGTCATGCTTTGTCTTCTTTGATGTATTTGATTTAGGTGTGTGTACTTTTTATATTTAATTTATGTGTGTTTGATTTGAGATTTGATTTATGTGGGTTTTAGTTGTGAAAGTGAGTTATGCATGTTTTGTACTTGTGTTGTTAGAAGCATTGTGCTAAGGTAAGGATACATGTAGTATGGGATGCATGTTATCCTATCTTGATTATGTGTTACTCAACAAGACATATGGCATCACTTCATGAGAGGCTTCATGGTATGGGATGAGAGTAGTAGTTTATTTGGATGTTGCATGTGATCTTGAAACTGTTGTACTAAGTGAAGCCTAGTAGGGTTGTAAGGTCTTGTGAAATATATTGATTTTCATAGTTGGCCCATTTTATGGATATGGCTCATATGTGTTTTTATGTTGGACACATTTTCTTCTTAAAGTATATTGATCATGCAAATGTCAAAAGGAAATTGTATGGGACTTTATTTTTCTAACAACTCCATGATCTTGGTAGTGGTTTCCTTCGAGACTACTGTTGGCAGTGAGCTGCCCCCTTGTCAGTGAGGCGTTCAATGCTGACCTTGAGATTTGTGACATGGCAGTGAGCCTCCCATGGATCTGGGTTAATTCTGGCATTTGTAGCGAGGGTTGACAGCTCAAGCTTTTGGCGCAATGGCAAACGATTCCAACAATTGGTATCAGAGCCATGGGTCACGGGTTTGAATCCCTCAGGTTGCGTTGAGGGGGGGATTGTTGGCAGTGAGTTGCCCCCTTGTCAGTGAGGCATTCAACGCTGACCTTGAGATTCGTGACATGGCAGTGAGCCTCCTGTGGATCTAGGTTAAGTCTGGTGTTTGTAGTGAGCGTTGACAGCTCAAGCTTTTGGCGCAACGGCAAACGATTCCAACAACTACCAACCCGTAAAAATAATAAGTATAATTAAAACACATCAATACATTATATTATTCTATGTATATGTATACTTATATTTATAACTCTACAATATTTTATGACCTAGTTGAACATTGATAAGAAAAATTAGAATAAAACCAATCATGCATAGATCAAACCAATATGAAGACCACATAGCCCAACAACACTACTAAATTTAAAATACAAAAAGAAAAGTAATTAACCCTTCAATTTGGGTCCACAAGAACAAGTTGACCAATATTTTTCACCCTACTAGGTGCCCTTCCTTTGATGAGTATATTCATGTGGTTAGTGTACCTATCAAATAAACCAAAATTTCTTTGTTGGAACCTAGTCGAGTTGATGAAAAATAATTAATTGAGCCAAAAACAAACCTATAGTTGTTTCCCTTGCTACCAAGGATCCTGCATAATTGTCACGTGATAGAATGTTGAACAATACCATTATATCAATCCGAGTTAATTCATTAAATCAAATAAAATATAGACAAATAGGATAGGGAAGGCCTATGACATCCTACCCCCCTAAAAAGAGTAATGTCCTTGGTACTACAACTAGTGTTTTTAAAGTAATATAAAATATTAGTAAATTTTCATTATTTGAAAAATTTAGGAAAAGTTTTGTCAATAAAATCTTGGTCTTCCCAAGTGGCGCTATTGGAATTCATTTGTTCCCATTGGACCAGTACTTGCTAAATGGTACATTTTTGTATCTTGATGTTGTGTAGGTCTAATATTTGAACTAGCTAGGGCACAATTTGTCCTCCCTCGATTCTACCAATTTAACACATGAGATAAATCAGGTATATATTTACATAATAATGCAAAATGAAAAACATCATGGATTCTTGCCAAAGAAGGTGGCAATGCTAGGTGGTAGGCCACAAGATTAAGCACTTGGAGTATTTTGAATGGTACAATAAACTAAGAGATTAACTTTATTGATTTCCTAAATTTTATGGAGCTTTTTTATAGTATGACCTACAAAAAATACCTTGTCTCCTATTAAAAAACTATGAGGTGTTCTTTCCAGATCTACCTAACTTTTCTACCTATTTAAAGCTTCCTTCAAATGCTACCTTATCAACTAAGTTTAAACATCATATTGCTAAAGAACCTCCAGCCTAATAGTGACTTTATTTTCCAGATTCCCCTAGCTAAGTGGGGTTTTACGTTTTTTCCTTACATCACTGCAAAGGGCACCCTTTTTATTGAAGAATGATATGAATTGTTATAGGCAAACTCTACCAAATCGAGGTGATCCTCTCATTTAGTGGGTTGATCCATAGTATACATGCACAACATATCCTCTAATACACGGTTGACTCTTTCTGTTTGTCCGTCTGTTTCTAGATGATATGTAAAAGTAAAGTTTAATTTAGTTCCAAATGTTATTATTAATGTAGTAAAAAATTAAGATGTAAACAATTTATCTCGATCTAATATAATTACATTTAGAACTCCATGCAATCATGATATTTCTTTAATAAATTTAGATGCTACAACAACAATATTATCATGTATGTTTCCTACAATGAAGTGAGATACCTTGGTTAATTTATCAACTATCACCAAAATTGTATCATGCTTGTATTGACTTTTAGCTATCGAGTAAGTGTAAGAAGTTGGGTGTACTTTTATTGGAATACTCGGGGCAAAATATTTTTATAAGGGATGGATTTTGGCAATATGCCTGACATTTATTTTTACAATTTTTGGATGAAATTAAAACCCATTTCAGATGACAATGTCTAGTTTTAAAACATCTAATTTTTTAGTGTTGAACATATTTTTTGAGTTATTATTCATTTTTTAAACAAAAAACTTCAAAATTTTTGGAAGGAATGGACTTTGGCAATATGGCTAATGACTTTTTTTTAATTTTTATATGAAATTAAAACCCATTATAAATGAAAATATCTAGTTTTCAAACATGTAAATTTTTTAGTGTTGAACATATTTATTTATTTATTAATTATTTTTTAAACAAAACCATCATAAACTTGAAATAACAAATATATTAATATTTTGCATTTCGACATGTATTTGCAAGATGGATGACACTAGGAGAAGAGCTCGTGCTAATACTAAATGGTCCCCCCCAGTGGGCTGGTCCAAACTCAACTTCAATGGTGTTGCTAAAGGTAACCTTGGGTTGGTGAGTAGGGGAGGTGTTCTAAGGTCTGACAAGGGTGCTTTCTTGGTGGCTTTTCTCGGGGGGCTTGGAGCAAATACTAATAATGTGGTAGAGGCCTCGACCCTCCTATGGGGCCTCAAATTTGCTTTGGCTATAGGCATCAATCAATTGGTGGTTGAAGGTGATTCTAAGCTCATTATTGAAGTTTTCAAAGGCAAATCCAAGGTCGGTTGATAGATTAAAGACATTATTCAAGATATTAAAACTTTGCTTTTAAGTGTCAAAGGTATTGAAGTGGTCCATATCTATAGAGAAGGTAATCAAGTTGTGGATGTTATGGCTAACCTTGGGATTAATCTCTACCCATTTAGGTGTTGGAGAAACATCTCTATTCTTCCCTTGAATGTTAGAATTAGCATTCATAAGGAGGCGGCTTCCTAAGTTTTCATGGCTTTATAGACCCCTCTTTTTGCTATTGTTAGAACCTTTTTTCCATTCCCTCATCATTTGGGGTGGCATGTGAAGGATGACATCATGGTCGTGACAACTCACTTACATTGGTTGAGCTGGACTTTAGAGTTCCAAGTGGACAGCTGCCAACACAACGACCCTCGTGAGTCGTCGCCTTGCTGGCTTTGCATGTCTTTTCATTCCTTGTTGGCCATTCTGGTTGTGGCAAGCTCACACGAGTCATATAATGAAGAAAATGATGTCCTGAACAAGTTGGGGGTTTCGAAGGATATTTATGAGTTTTTGGGATGCACGGTTTGCATTTTATTTAATGAGTATCAATTTACTTCCAAATTGTTTGAACAAACCCTGTTTCTTGCCAAGTTGTATTGCTACATCCCTCATTGTGGGTTTAGTAAGTTCAGAAGGATGGGTGGAGACAAAGTGTGTACTGAGCCAATGTCTTGTGGTGAGTTTAACAAAGACTCATAGGTTTGGAGCATTGCCTATGAGGGAGGGTTACATCATTCCTTGAATGCTTGAATGGTTTCAACGAGAACTTGTCTATCTAATTTTCTATGACATGGGATGCAGATAGGAGGGTGAAGGTTCGCAGTGTGTAATTTGTTGTTTCAGAGGAGTCCATTACCAATGCCATGATCCTGCAACATAAGGGCAAAAGGTTGAGAAAGAAAATTAAGGTCCAAGACCCAGAGGGGTTGAAGCATTTCTATTAGGAAGGTGAGAAACAAGTCAGACTTCAAGGAGGCTTTGAGCGAGAGAGCCTGGTTAACCCCTGGGACCAGGTATGTTACCTTATTATGAAGTTTTTTACTCTCAAAAGTTGCTATAGGTGCTTCTACCAATACCATTTCGCTTAATTAAACCATTTCAAACATAAAATACTAGTAAAATCCCCTTTCTACTTGCTTTCTAGCCTTGAAGCCTCTGTTAAGCTAACTAGGAAAACCCATGAGGGTAACCTTGCCGTGGTTGTGGTTCCCCTACATCAGGGCCTTATATTCCACCTGTACCAATTTCATTTGGCCCTTTGCCTTGTTCAATCCCCTAAATCCATCCTTGTCGATGATAATGCTAATGAGGATTCAAATGATAATATCCCTCTCAGTGTCAAGTATGGCAGTCCCTCCAAATTGAAAGCCCCATCTCTTGCTGTAGTTGACCCCTCTAATCCTATTGACCCCCCCTCTAATTCTCCTGTTGTTCAGGGTTCTAGCCCCCCCATCTTGTTAGACACCTCTTCCCCTAGGGCCCAACATTCTGGCGGGACCCCTGTGTTGGTCTCTGGGGGTGGGGATGGGTCCCATGGCCATTCCCACAAAGAAGTAGCTAAGGGTCTTTGTGGGCTAAGAAGTTGCCCTCCACCCCCTAGAGGAAATAAAGGTAAAGGCTTGCAAAGTCATCCCAACTCTGCTAAAGGGGGCAAGAAGAAAGATAAAAAAGAGGAAGTTGGTTTTAGAAGTGTGGAACTGGAGACTAAGAAAGGATTGGATATTCCCCAGCAGCTGAAAGAGGTGGACGTTGTTGATGTCAAGGAGAAGGTTGTGGGTAGGGAAAGTACTGAGAGAAGACCTAGCATCTGCAAGTCATCTAGGTTGGTTGGTGAAAAGCCCCAGGTGTTGAAAATAGTTGATTATTCCTCTGCTTCTGATCATGATGACCCTAAGAATTAAATGGAAATTAGGGAGGTTAAGACTACTCCGGTGTAGGAACAAGAAGGAGCAAGCCACTTTGAGTCGATGAATAATTCATTTTATTACACTGAACATAAGGAGATTGAGACTCTAGAGACCCCTGATAAGGAGGTGGAGAGTACCAAGGAAGTTGAGTCTAACAAGAGGCTTGTGCAGGAGTTGGATGATGTTAAGTCCTGGCTCTCAACCATGGAAAACAATGTTAAGGTGCTGGTGACCACTTGCTTGAAGGTCTTCCATAGGGCGGCCAATACCTTTTCTATCTTGCAGGATGATCACATCGTTGGTGTCAATGATGTGTTCAAGAACAAAGAGGGGTTGATCAAGTTGATCAAAGACAATTGGGAAGATTTGTTGCATTAGTCTTTTTGTTTTATGCTCTGGTCTTAGTTTATTTTTTTACATTGTTATGAACTTTTGTTGCTAGTTAGTTGTTTCTGTGTTGCTCGTGGCCTTTGGCCTATTTTGCTGCTCGTGGGCCTTTTTGTTATCAGGATTTGCACCCGTGTTTGCAGCTTATCAATACCAAAAACATGTATTAATATTTTTTAATAACTTTTGATTTTAAATTTTTTTTTTTTTAAACAATTATCTCTGACCAATCTAGACATCATTCTATACAAAATTTAAAAAATTCATGTTATGATTAGTTTAGCTCAAATTATGTTGGTCATACACAAGGGGTTTTAAAAAACATAAATTAGGGCTAGTAAAAAATTATTTATCAAAAAATTACAAAAAAATATCTTCACCAAACTTTAGCATCATATACATCTTCCCACAAAAGGAATTAGAAAAATACATTTATTTAGGTCAATATATGTTGGTCGTACACATGCATGTTTTGGCCCAAAACATACGACATTTAAAAAGATGCTTTTTGTACATCCTATACAAAACAAACTTTTATCATCTAGGTATTAAAATAAATTACATATTTGAAAACTAGAAATACAATCCTACATTTCATATTTTTACATCACTTTAATATTCTATGCGTAAGTGCTTCAATTTTTTACTCCAACTATGACAAAGTTTAATTTTTAGGAAAAAGACTTCCACTTTTTGGCCAAAAAGTGGACCCAACTTCTTGCACTTACCCTATCCTACAATGAAATCCATGCTAATCATCAACCATTTATGGCCTAAAATGTCATGGGGATAAACTAATCCACCTAGATGTCCATGTTTTGCCTTTACTTTTTGACATTTTAGGCATCTAGCTACAAATTGGGCTACATCCAACTTCATTTTTGGCCATAGAAATTGTTGTTTTAGACTTTGTAACATTTTGGTTACCCTTGGGTGGGCTAAATAGGGGGATTTGTGAGATTCAATCAAAATTATCTACCTTAAATTTTTATTTTGTGGAACATAAATATGCCCTAGAAATCTCATTAACCCACTATTGTCAAAAGAAAACCCTAATTTTTCCAACTTATCAACATGAGAATTATATATTTTACTATGAAAAATCCATTTTCTATTGTTCTATTATTCTATTGATTAAATCTAAATACAAACTAGTTATTGCAATCATGTTGTAGTGTCTACTTAATGCATCGGCCACACAATGTTTTTTCCCTTAAATATGTCAAGATCAAGATCACACAATAATTTTGGCCATCTTCTTTGGTGAGCATTCATTTGATCTTGATTGAATATATAAACTAGACTGTGATGGTCAGTTTTTAGTTCAAATTTATTTCCCAAAAGATAATGCCTCCATAATTTTAGAGCATGCATGATGACAACCAACTCTAAATCATGGGTGGCATAATTCCTTTCACAGTCCTTGAGCTTCTGTGACTCGTAAGCCACAACTTAGCCATCCTGTGTCAAGATTCCCCTTAATCCCTTAGAGGAGGCATCTATCCACACTATGAACTTCTCATTAGGATCCAAGATTAGAAGGATTATATCAATCATGAGTAGTTTCTTTAATTCAATAAATGTTTCTTCACACTTTTGTGTCCATAAAATTTCTTTCCCTTCCTCTACAATGTATTTACATGGAAGGAAATCTTAGCAAAATTATTCACGAACCTATGATAATATCACACCAAGCCCATGAAGCTTCTCACTTCATTAACATTCTTTAAAACTAGCCATTCCATGATGGCTTGAATCTTTTTAGGGTCAACTGCAACCCCCTCTGAGGAGACCACATGACCTAAATAATGAATTTCCTTCTAGAAAAAGGAACATTTAGATAGCTTTCCATACAATTTATGCTTTCTTAATCTTTGTAACACAAATTTCAAATGTTGTTCATGCTCTTCCTAATTTTTAGAGTATATTAAAATGTCATCAAGAAATACCAAAACAAACTTATCTAAACAATCACAAATGACATTGTTCATTAAGTTCATAAAGGTTGCCACCAAAGAGAAATATTGTGAATTCATAGTGACCATATCTGGTTCTAAAAGTAGTTTTATGAATGTCCTCTTCCTTTATTCTCATTTGGTGGTACCCAGATCTTAGATCAAATTTTGGAAAACATAGCTACCCCCTTCATTTGATCAAATAGATCATCTATTTGGGGTAGTAGATAGAAATTTTTTATTGTTTCCTTGTTAAGCATACAATAGTCCACACATAGGTAGAATGTACCATCTTTTTTCTTTACAAAGAGTGCCAGAGCACCACATGGAGAGACACTTGGTCTTACTAATCCTTTTTTAAGAAACTCATTCAATTGAACTTTTAATTCATTCAAATCATATGTATTCATATAATAAGGTGCCTTAGATATTGGTATTGACCCTAGTATAATCTCAATAGAAAAAATAAATTCTCTTTTAGAAGGTAATCTTGGTAGTTCCTTTGGAAAGACATCACTAAATTCTTGTAAAATAGGATGATTATAAGAAGCAAGATCCTCATTTTCATTTAACAAGTGAAAATGTGTAGAAAACAAAGCTTCACCTTTTCTTGAGGATCTTTTAATTTGTAGGGCTAAAAGAGTCTTTACTTCTCTTACCCTTGTAGTCCTTGCAAGACCTAGCAATTATTATATTCATCAAGAGAAAGAAATTGTTTATCTCTACAATTAATTTTGGCAACATGCCTTAACAACCAATCAATACCCAAGATTAAGTCATGGGATCCTAAAGGTATTACTGAAGTGTTTACCCACATTTCCATGTTATTGATCCTTAAATTTAGCTTAGGGACAACCTCCTTTACTGGTTGTTTCCTTCTTGTACCTAACTCAACGCTGACCCCCTTTGGCAAGACTTGAGTTTTAATTTTGTATTTTTTAATTAATCTAGGTGAGATAAAGTAGCCAATTACCCTAAAATCTACTAAAATAATAATTGGTATTCATTGATTTTACCTAGTAGCTCTATTAGAGACATTTGAACATCCTTGGATGCTTTGTCAATGGTAACATAAATTTGTCTGTTTGATCATTGGTTTCTCTAAGGTTTGGGGCTCATTCTTAAGAATAGTGATCCTTGCTACCACAATTCTAGCATCCCTCATTATTTTTTCTTGGTTGAATTGGAACAACATTTTCCCTTGTTTTTGGTGTCCTAGTTCAAATAGGGCTTTTGATATGGTGAAACCCTACTATTCTTAGTCCTTGTTTGTTAATTTTATCATTTGTACTAGAATTAGTTTATAGGAACTCACATCTTACTCTTAGTCTTGCATTATCCTTCTCTTCATTCTTGTAATCTTATTCAATTGCTTCATCCAATATGGTTGGATTTGTCATGTTTACTTCGTACATTATTATTTCTTTTAGACCAAGTTTGAATTTGGTGATTTTTTATTCTTCATCTCTCATGTAATTAATCCACATACCTTAACAAGTTCAAAAAAATAGACTCATAGTGAGCTATTATGGATGTACCTTGTTGTAAAAGTTGAAGATCAAATCACTTTTTCTCTTTGTAGTCAGTTGATATATACTTTTCCTAGAATTGAGTTTCAAACCCATTCCATCCAAGAGTGTCAAGATTAAAATTCTTTAATGCACTCAGTTTTTCCCACCAAAGGGTGGAATCACCATCTAATTGGAAGGATCCTAGACAAGCCTTCTCATTCTTAGAGAGAGGTTGCAATCCAAAATACATTTTTAGATTAATAAGTTAAGCTTCACCTGCATTACCCACTTCTAACCCATTGAATTTTTAGGGTGGTTCTTTCTTTAAGTCATTTATCAAGGAAGAGGCTTGTTGCCTCAGAAGTTTCCCAATAGGCCCCATAGGTACTTTCTCAAGTTAATTTACTTGTTGTCCTCTAAGGTCAAATATTCTTGCTTCTTGAGCCTTTATTCTTTCCTAAATTGTGTTCAATGTGTTTACTATCCCTTGAATAATTTTTTATTGTGGAGGTGATGAAGGTGAAGGAGTAGGAGGATTGGGTAATGGAGGAGATACATTCCTCCCTCACCCTCCTCCTCACCCCGAAGGGTTTCCTCCAACTCAAGTTCTCACCATAACCTTCAACAATAAAAGTTTTTAATTTTAGAAGTTTTTCAACTAATACCCCAAAGATTCCTAAGTTTTAAGTAGCCTCAACTTTGATACCAAATATCATTACCCCAAAATAAACTAGAAAATTTCATTTATTAATACTTTAGAGCCTATGTCAATCATAGTTTGCACTCACAACATATACATATTCAAAGAGATGTTCTAATATATAACCATTTGCCTTGTCATCTTAATAAAAAATGGAATACCTAACTAATGGCCAATTTAAGTAGCTTATAAGTATGCTATCCTTCAAGTATACTTAATTGTTGAATTAATTTGACATGACAAACATTTGTGCCTTGCTACATGTAATTGAATGTCTACAATTTGTGTATGTAATCTATAATCCACATAATTTCTATAGGTTTAGATTGAATTGGATTATTTTTTTACTAGATGATTATAATTTCACTTGAATAATTAAAAAATTTTCTTGAATAAAAACAAATCTGTAGTTTAGTTCCAATGAATAATTGATTAACACATTTTACTGATTTAAATAATGAATTCAAAATTATAATACAATTTACTACAAGATCTAAAAATAAATCTATTTAAAATTGAAATAATGAATGAAATATATTATTAAAAAGTTAGAAAGTAAATCTAAACAATAAATATTTATCCATAACTAATAACAAATCTTGATCACATATACATAATTCCAAATGACAATATAATTTTGATTTCAATATATGACCATATAAATGTTGCAAGTATGGGCCTAATCGGTGTTGTCATTGATGTCAACATACTTCTGTTGCATTAATGATAAGGATTGGATGAGTTGTCTGCTGAGGATATTGAGAAAATTAGTCCTATCAGGAACAGAGAAGAACAGTGAAGACAGTGAGGTGAAGATCCCAGCTAAGATGAAGATCAGAGGATACGTATAAAAGGGTTTGTAGATATGTGTCTTAATATGATCCAGTAAAGATCTAAGAGGTCCGTATGAAGATTTGAATAATTTATGGCCACTTGAGTAAAACTGGTTTTGGCAGATGTTCAGAGGTGACAGAGTGACACATATAGGTCCGGTGAGATCCGGAAATGAAATATCTTGTTCTGCGGATTTGGTGGAGTGCTTAGGAAGTCAATGTGAATTGACAACTCAATCGGTTCATGGTATGGAGGTCTGCAAGCATCTATTCCAATATGACAGTGATGACAGACTATGTTCTTGAGGTTCCGGATGAAGGAGAGAAAGATTTTAGTAAGTAGAAGTAGTGGGGATGTTTTTGGTGATTTAGGCAAGCTTGTGGAAGTCTTTGGATTGTGTCTATCTGTATTGGTGGTCCGCATTAAAGATTGAGCTCGTAATTGAAGAATTACTTCTGAATGATGATGTTCTTCCTAAGTCTGGCCAACCGGATGAGTTACACATCCTATGGATGATCTTGAAGATGTTTTGTGAAGCATGGCGTGTTCCTAAAAGAAGATTGAAGTCCCAGATCTGTGTGGTCGATAGTGTGTTGATCCGTGTGAAGTCTTTTTGTAATTAGTCATGTTGTATTTATGTATTTGCTCTGTAATGTATGCTGACTTGAATGATTATCCCTGATAGGGAGACCTAAGGGTTTCAAAAACCTATCTTGACACAACACTTCAAGATCTATGCCATCCCCAGGTTTCCCTACCAATTCAAGTGCTCATAGACATTTTCTACCCCAAAATGTCTAAAACAACCTAAGCAATCTATTACAGAGGTGAAAGACCTATTTGTCTGTTGTTTCCAATACAAACTCTGCTTTCTTGGTGTGAGGTACTCTTCCTTATCCTCACTGCTTCCAAGATTCCCAATCTCCAAGGCTTCTAGCCTTCTTGAGCCCATTATCAGCCCTCCTCTCTGGGTCTAGGGTTCTAATTGCTTGGTGCTCAATTCTTTCTACTCTATTTTTCACCCTTGTCTTCTTAGATTGCAACTTGCATACCTAGCTGGGCTATAGCACAGCTCGCCTAGGACAAGTTCCTAATGTCTCTCATTGACAATCCAACCACTAACACAAATAGAAACAAAAGAAAGAAGGTCTCTACTTGATGGCCCTCCATGACTATACAGGAAAAATGCAGCGACATCAAGACAAAGACATTTTATACAAACAGAAACAAACTGATTACTCTACTTTAAACCGAGCTATGCAAGAATTCTACAGACAGTGCACAAATAGATTCAAACTGTCAATGTTCTTATTCTACGAGTTCTTTCTTTTACATTCAATGTCTATCCTTTAACTTTTTCCAACATTCGAACCCATTTACAAAGCCAAAAACCAGTTCTTATACTCTTCATCCTTTTTCTATTATGGACGGTTAGGGTTTCCTACATTAGTGTTGTTCCTGGCCGTTCCATTGGCCTAACACATTGGCATCACTGGCATCCTTTCTGCAGTTAGGGCGATAGCCCGATCCCTTTTACAAATAACCGATAGTCTACTTACTGTGGTTTACTTTTGTTGGCAGTCGTCGGTGAAACAATGCCTATCAGCATCCTCACATCTCGTTCCCCCGATAGCTTACTTCCTGCCGATGAGCCCAACATAGTTTTGACTTAGTTTACTTTCACTGCCTGTCATCGGTGTGACAAACACCATCGACACACTCCAGGAACTTCACTCCGATCTCACTTTTCTCACCGATGCCTCCACACTATGCTTTATCTTCAGTAAGACATTTGTTATCGGTGGTGTCCTCTTATCTCTAGCCGATACCCATCTTCACCCTGATGAGCCTTCAAATCTCCTTCATCAGTGTGACTAACATCATCAGCGAAACCTTTCACCTCTCCACCGATGGCACTCGTCATACCGATGACCTAACACCAAATTCACTTTCACCAAGACTTTAACCTGTTGGTGTAACTTTACACTTACTCTTTGATATCAATACTCTTTTCGACCATTCTATCCCATCGGTGAGACTATATGCTATTAGCTCGACACAACCTTGTTTACTCGATAGTCTTTCTCACACCGATATAATAGTCTGCGATTTTCGGTCAACCCGATACACTAGAACCAAAAGAAAATCAAAACATCACACCAAAAATGTGAAGGTATATACATGGGCTCCAAACCCTTGGTGCTCCTACACCAATCCCAAAGTCAAATGTCTTGTATAAATAAGAAGTTGTGAAGTCATTTCAAAGTGATATTGGTGGAGATAAGAGTGTGGTAGAGAGCAGAGAAGTGAAAGGCAGAGCAGAAGTATTGGGCTTAAATGGAACTGACTCAAGCATGGTGAAGATGCTATTCTTCAATTCAAATATGTAATATTTATCATTCTGTAGACAATGTGTCTCCTATAGGTAGTGGGCCACTTGTGAGCAGTGTGCTTGGGCAGTGGGCCCCAATTGGCATGTGCCATTTTGTTCTTTTTATTCTTTTAACAAAGAATACAATCTTGGGTTAGTCACCCCGTGGTTTTTCCCTTAACCAAGTTTTCCATGTTAAAATCTTGGTGTCATATGTGTTAATATGTTTCTGCTCTTGAATTGTTGTATTATGTTTCCATGATTGATTTATTATTATGCTACTGAATTAAAAGAAAGATTTAAGTGATTAATTGGAAGAAAGTTTTGGACAACTGATTCACCCCCCCTCTCAATTGTCTGCCCTGAATCTAACAATTGGTATCAGAGATAAGTTCCTCTAAAAGAGCTTAACCGCTTGAGGAGATCTAGGATGTCGTCCTACAAGAAGGATAGTCCGAGGTTTGATGGAACCAATTTTACTCTTTGGAAAAGTCGCATGGAATGTCACTTGCAATGTATGGGAATGCAATATTGGATCATGGATTCAAAGAAGTATGTTCCTCCACAGAATGGTTCGAGTACCGTAGATGAAATCAGAGATGCTGAAAACAATCTTCAAACTAAAGAAGCTCTACTAAGTGCCTTATCTGATTCAGAGCTGACAAATGTTATTGATCTAAAAATTGCATATGAGATTTGGCAAAAAATGGAACTTCTGCATGAAGGAGACAAGTATGTTAAATGTGCCAAGCTATAGAGTCTGAAAGGAAAATTCAAAAACTTGAAGATGAGAGAAGATGAAAATATCACTACATTTATGCCAAGAGTAAATGAGCTTGTTTGTGGCATTAGATGTGCTGATGGAATCTTGGATGAAGATGAGATTGTTGCCAAAGTTCTCAGATCCCTTCCTGATTCTTACAAGTACAAGGTTGCTGCTATTGAAGAATTTAGATCTTTTTCAAATATCACAAGAGATCAATTGGTTGGTAAATTAGCTACATTTGAATTGGCTGAGTTTAGAGATGCACTCCCCAAGACTGAATCTACTTTTAAAGCAAGTGCCTCTGTAAAAGGAAAACAAAATTTTGATTTGGGAAAGAACTCTTCAAAGAAACTATCATGGTATGAAAAAGCAAGAAAAGATCTGGAAGAAGATGAAGCTGAAGATGCTCAACTTGAAGCCCTTATTGCAAAAAGACTGCCAAGAGGATCTAGTAAGTATGAAAGAAAATTGCCCTTCCAATGTTTTAACTGCAAAAAGATTGGTCATTTTGCCTCAAGGTGTTCGGAAAGATTTTCAAAAGCAAATCCAAATAGATCAAGATTCCAAAAGAAATGTTACTATGTTCATGAAGATGATGATGGAGTAACAGATGATGAATCAGAGACAGGAAACAAATCCAGAAGTGACTGGGTGTTTATTGCCATCAAGGAAGAAGATCCAATGCCCTCTGAATCTGCCAATCATAAAATGGTAGAAAGAGCTCTGGCTGCCCAAGTTGAAGAGAAGGATGATTGGGTCATTGACAGTGGATGCTCCCACCATATGACAGGTGACAAAAATAAGTTTTTAGATTTGGAAAGATATGAAGGAGGAGTGGTAAAATTTGGTGATAATTCTTTTGGCAAGATCAAAGATAGAGAAACTATTTCTTTTGATGGAAAGAACAAAACCAGTAATGTACTGTATGTTGAAGGTCTGAAGCACAATCTTCTTAGTGTTGGATAGTTGGTGGACAAAGGCTATGATCTCTGATTCAAAAATAGAAAATGTAAGATCTTTGAAAGTTTCAGAACAGAGATTGCATCCGATACTCAAACAAAAGGTAATATCTTCCACTTGGTTGGTACTAGTAAAAGTTGTTTATTTGTTCAAATTGATCAGAGTTGGTTGTGGCATAGGAGAATGTGTCATGTGAATTTTGATAATATCACCAAGATAAGCAATACTCAGGTTGTAAGAGATCTTCCAAGACTGGTGAAACCTACTAATAGTTTGTGCAAAGAATCTCAGTTGGGTAAGCAAAGCAGAGTCTCATTCAAAAGTAAGGAACAGTCTTCTACCAGATTATTGGACTTTGTTCATACTGATCTATGTGGTCCGACAAGAATCAGGAGTGTGCAAGGTGATAAATATTTCATGTTATTAATTGATGATCACTCCCAGATGATGTGGGTGACCTTTCTAAAAGAGAAATCTGAGGCTCTTGAGAAATTCAAAATATTCAAAGCTATGGTAGAGAATGAAACCGGATTAAACATAAAATGTCTTAGGTCTGATAGAGGTGGAGAATTCACATCCGAAGAGTTCATAGAATTCTATGAGAAACATGGGATAAAAAGATAGTTGTCTGCTCCAAGGACTCCACGATAGAATGGAGTAGTGGAGAGAAAGAACCGAACCATCCAGGAAGCATCTAGAACCATGATGATGGAAGCAAATGTTCCTCAGATCTACTGGAGAGAAGCTGTAAGCACTGCTATCTATACTCTTAATCGAGTAAAAATTAGAAGCAATACTGGTAAGACTGCTTATGAACTCTGGTTTGGCATCACTCCCACTGTGAAGTATTTTAGAGTCTTTGGTAGCAAATGTTACATTAAAAGAGATGGAGATCTAGGAAAATTTGATGCTAGAAGTGATGAAGGAATATTCTTGGGTTATTCTACTCAAAGCAAAGCATACCAGTGTTATAACAAGAGATTGAGAAAAATTATAGAAAGTACAAATGTGAAGGTCAATGAAGGTATTGAAAAACCCTCAAGGTTTTATGAATATGATGAAGATGATCAGAATGATGTTTTGGGCCAAGAAGTCCAAGCCCCTTTTGAAATTCAGATCCATATTGATCCAGTGAATCAAGAAGAAGAGATAAGTTTGAATGAACCTGTTCAAGAAACAGAAGTGCAAGAAATTCCCAAAATTCCTAGGTATGTAAGACTGAATCACTCTGAAGATCAGATCATAGGTGATAAAAGCAAAGGTGTTCAAACAAGAAGAAAGATTGCTCAAGACTTAGAAGAGTATTGTCTGATTTAAAATATTGAACCAAAGTCAATGAATGAAGCATGCAATGATGAAAGCTGGACCAAAGCAATGGAAGAAGAGCTGATGCAAATTGAGAAAAATTACACTTGGGATCTTGTTCCTAGACCTAGAAACAAGAATGTGATTGGAACCAAATGGGTCTTCCAAAATAAACTGAATAAGATGGTGAAGTAGTCAAAAATAAAACCAAATTGGTTTGCAAGGGTTACTCTCAAGTAGAAGGAGTTGATTTTGAAGAAACTTTTGCTCCGGTGTCAAGAATTGAACCAGTCAGATTATTTCTTGCCTTTGCTACCTTCTAGCATTTCAAAGTATATCAGATGGATGTCAAGTCTGTCTTCCTGAATGGTGACTTAGAAGAAGAAGTATACATTGAGCAACCAGATGGATTTCAATTGTCTGATCATGGTGATATGGTCTGCAAGTTGAAGAAAGCATTGTATGGACTCAAACAAGCCCCAAGAGCCTGGTATGAAAGATTGGATAAGCATCTTTCAAAGATTGGTTTCAACAAAGGTACTGCTGATAGTAACTTGTACTTCAAAATTGATCATGAAAATATCTTAATTATTGAAGTATTTGTTAATGATATCATTTTTGGAGGAAGAGATAGTATGTGCAAAACTTTTACAAATCAAATGAAAAGTGAATTTGAGATGTCCATGTTTGGGGAAATGAATTTCTTCTTGGGTCTACAAATCACTCAAACAAAGAAAGCAATCTTCATTTCACAGACCAAATATGTGAAAGAATTGTTGAAGAAATTTGTGATGGAAGACTCAAAACCAATGAGTACTCCCATGGCAACTGGATGTAAATTAAGAAAAGATAATGACTCTCCTAAGGCTGATCAGAAAAAGTACAGGTCAATGATTGGAGGATTATTGTATCTCACTCAAACTAGACCTGACATTATGAATGTTGTTGGTCTTGTTGCTAGATTCCAAGTTGATCCTAGAGAATCTCATGTCATGGCAATCAAGAGGATTCTTAGATTTCTAAAAGGGACAGTTGGGTATGGTTTATGGTATCCTAGAGATCATGATTTCTCTCTTCATGCATATATAGATGTGGATTGGGTTGAAGATGTGGATGACTGAAAGAGTACTAGTGGTGGAGCATTCTTTTTGGGGAAAAGATTAGTTTCTTGGCTGAGAAAGAAATAAGAGGCAATATCTTTGTCCACTTCAGAAGCAGAATATATTGCAGCAGCAGGTAGTTGCACTCAAGTATTATGGATGAAGAAAATGCTAAGAGACATCAAAGTGGAGTATGAGGAACCTATCACAATCTTTTGTGATAATTCAAGTGCAATAAATATATCAAAAAATCTGGTGTTGCATTCAAAGACAAAACATATTTCCATCAAGTTTCATTTTCTGAGAGAGCAGGTGAACAAGAATGAAGTCAGATTGGAGTTTATGCCCTCCAAGGATCAGATTGCATATATTTTTACTAAACCTCTACCTAAGGACTCTTTTAAGTATCTAAGGGAGAAATTAGGGGTTATTATCCCTCTGATTCTGAATTAAGGTGCACTAATGTGTATCATTCCGGTGGATCTCACAGTCATATCTTGTGGTCCGGATTGATGTTGGGAAGCTGCTACTCAAGGGGAGCAGCTGAAGTGATGCAAGTATGTGCCCTTTGCCATTGATGTCAAAGGGGGAGAGAAGACATGTGAAAAACAAAAAGTGGTTGTTGATCAAAGGGGGAGCAGTAAAAAAAGAGAATACATGTGAATGGTTGTTTTTGATAGGGGGAGTTATGTCATTCAATGAGGAGAAGTTCTTGTCTTGATGGTTAAAATAGTTTTTCACATCATATGTTGCCATCAATGACAAAAGGGGAGATTGTTGTAAGGACGGGCCTAACCGATGTTGTCATTGATGTCAACATACTTTTGTTGCATTGATGATAAGGATTGGATGAGTTGTATGCTTAGGATATTGAGAAAATTAGTTCTATCAGGAATAGAGAAGAACAGTGAAGATAGTGAGGTGAAGATCCTAGCTAAGATGAAGATCAGAGGATGCATATAAAAGGGTTTGTAGATATGTGTCTTAATATGATCCAGTAAAGATCTAAGAGGTTCACATGAAGATTTGAAGAAGTTATGGCCACTTGAGTAAAACTGGTTCTGGCAGATGTTCAGAGGTGACAGATTGACACAAATAGCTCCGGTGAGATCCAAAAATGCAATATCTTGTTCTGCAGATTTGGTGGAGTGCTTAGGAAGTCAATGTGAATTGACAACTCAATTGGTTTGTGGTCTGGAGGTCTGCAAGCATCTATTCCAATATGATAGTGATGACAGACTGTGTTCTTGAGGTTCCAGATGAAGGAGAGAAAGATTTCAGTAAGCAGAAGTAGTGTGGATGTTTTTGGTGATTTAGGCAAGCTTGTGGAAGTCTTTGGATTGTGTCCAGTCCGTTTTGGTGGTCCACATTAAAGATTGAGCTCGTAATTAAAGAATTACTTCTAGATGATGATGGTCTTCCTAAGTCTGGCCAACCGGATGAGTTACACATCCTACGGATGATCTTGAAGATGTTCTGTGAAGCATGGTGTGTTCCTAAAAGAAGATTGAAGTCCCAAATTTGTGTGGCCGATAGTGTGTTGATCCGTGTGAAGTCTTTTTGTAATTAGTCATGTTGTATTTATGTATTTGCTCTGTAATGTATGTTGACTTGGATGATTATCCCAAAGTCAAATGTCTTGTATAAATAAGAAGTTGTGAAGTCATTTCAAAGTGATATTGGTGGAGATGAGTGTGGTAGAGAGCAGAGAAGAGAAAGGCAGAGTAGAAGTATTGGGCTTAAATGGAACTGACTCAAGCATGGTGAAGATGCTATTCTTCAGTTCAAGTATGTAATATTTATCATTCTGTAGACAATGTGTCTCCTGTAGGCAGTGGGCCTCTTGTGAGCAGTGTGCTCGGGTAGTGAGCCCCAATTGGCATGTACCATTTTATTCTTCTTATTCTTTTAACAGAGAATACAATCTTGGGTTAGTCACCCTGTGGTTTTTCCCTTAACCGGGTTTTCCACGTTAAAATCTTGGTGTCATATGTGTTAATATGTTTCTGCTCTTGAATTGTTGCATTATGTTTCCATGATTGATTTATTATTATGCTACTGAATTAAAAGAAGGATTTAAGTGATTAATTGGAATAAAGTTTTGGACAACTGATTCACCCCCCCTCTCAGTTGTCTGTCCTGAATCTAACAATAAATTCTATAATCATTAATTTATAAATTTTTCATCTTTTTTCATGAACTAAAATGTCCATCAAGATTACCTTTTAAAAAGACCACATGCATATACTACATCAAAGGACCCCTACCTTAGATTTGTGGCCTTTCTCTAACCCCACTCTTGAGCACAAGGCAGCATGCAAGAAATTGTGGTCTTAATGATTTTACAAACTTCAAAAATGAGAATGAACAATTATACACAATCGAAGATAACTAGAAACATAATAACTATCTATAATTCACAATACTTAGACAATCTTAGTTCAACCAAATATATCATCGATTCGAATGCCATTTTCCACTTAAGTATTTCTAGTATTAGAAAGTTAAAAGCCTTACATATATACTTGACTGAACCATAGTTTTCCATACATGAGCTTTAGGCATGTACAAGTTGTAGGCCCCAAATTTTATGCAACTACATAATAGATGTTATATGTACAAGCTCAAACCATACCAATTGCACAATATATATATATATATATATATATATATATATATATAATGTATTAATAATATGTGCATGTACAACTGAGAAACATTTATTCACTATAGACATATTATCTATAGTATGTATAGTTAAGATTTTTACTAGACATAATATGTATAGCATGCATAGACTATAGGCAAAAGGCCTTAACAACTCATTCCACATAAACAAGTTGAAGGCCTTAATATTGTAAATAGGATTTACACAATAAAAATAGGTCGAAGGCCTTAGCAATTTAAAGGTCCAAAGGCCATAATGGTTCACTCAAAATGTACAAACCAATGAACTAAATAGTTTACACAAAATATACTGGTTGAAGGCCTTAATAGTTTTCAGAAAATGTATAGGCTAAACCTGCCTTAATAGTCTTCACAAAATGTGTAGGCTAAAGGTCTTAATAATTTTCACAAAAATTACAAGTTGAAGGCCTTCATAGTTTTCATAAAATGCACAAATCTAAGGTCTTAATAGTTTTCACAAAATATACAAGTTGAAGGCTTTAATAGTTTTCATAAAATGTACGAATCAAACGCTTTAATAGTTTTCGTGCAAAATGTACAAGCCAATGGCCTTAATAGTTTACTATTCTTCATAGTGATAACAACCAAAAGCCACTATATTTTATATGCCACCCTAAAACATGTTAATAGCATATGTCATGTATACCTTATTGCTTAGTAGACTTATGGCTATTTTGTTAATAACAAACATATATTAGGCTATATGCCTTAATAACTCTACAACATGAAATAGGTAACAACCAAAGCTTACTATTTAGTAAAAATATTTTTCTTCAAACACAACACATATCTATCAATTCATAATACCAAACTAGGCCAAACAACCAAATAACGTATCAAAACATAAAACTAAAAGTATTACTAGTCACCAAGATAATCCATGTCCATGTTTCTTAGTTTCTTCCTTCTCCCTTTCTCCTTTTTTTCTTCCTTCTATGTTGCTTCTTATAAAGAGCACCTCCATATTTAAACCCATACTAGAGGAGGAGAATTAGGTCATGTAAATAAATTCAAGAAGAAGAAAACCAAAGACAAGAAGAGACCTCAAGCCAAACTTAAGTAAAAATAAAAATTAATGGTCAATAGAAGTGGCTCATCGATTCTTGAGAGCTAGCTCATTAATGAGCCATTCAATGCATATCCTTCGAGACTTGAGAGACCCCTAGATAAACTGATATACTAGTCTATTAACAAGTAGTCAATATCATAATTTTTATCGGCACCTTGAGGTGGATAAACATGATGGTACTCGACTATCACTTGAACGTTTAATTAGACATTGATCAATGCATATAACAAGGAAATGGGTTATCAAGGTTAGGGATCATCAATCCCTCTCCATTACAACTCAATTTCTTTTATTTAGTATAAAGATTATTATTAAGGATGTCGACTATGGCATTAACCTTACAATGAGATTCCCACACATCAACACCTTATATTATTCTCATGTGTGTAATTATATATTGATATATATGTACGTATGTAAATATATATTTATAACTCTATAATATTTTACAACCTAGTTGAACAATGATAAGAAAAATTAGAACAAAACCAATCATGAATAGATCAGACCAACATGAAGACCTCATAACCCAACAACACTACTAAATTTAGAATACAAAAGGATAAGTAATTAACCCTTGACTTTAGGTCCACAAGAACATGCCAACCAATATCGTGCACCCTACTAGGTGCCCTTACTTTGACAATTATATTCATGTGGTTAGTTTATCTCTCAAATATAAACTAGAATTTCTTTGTTAGAATTTGATCAAGTTGATGAAAAATAATTAATTGAGCCAAAAATAAACCTATAGTTGTTTCCCTTACTACCAAGGATCCTACATAGCTATCATGATGGAATGTTAAACAATACCATTATATCAACCTTAGTCAATTGATTCTAAATCAAATAAAATCTAGACAAATAGTCTAGGAGAGGCCCATGACACTAGAATGGTGATCATAACTACCTCTTGTATGATGGACACTTAGGGGGCACTAGTCTCAAAAGCATGAACTAACAAAGAACTTACTCATGATAGATTATTCTAATATAGTTATTTTCCTTATAACAAACCATTATGAGCACCTGATCCAACCTGACTGGCACCTATTGTTATGCCAACCCCACATCCCCTTATAAGGTCATCATGTCATAGAATTTATAGCTAATATATTAAAGGACCTCCACCAGTCCTCTCTATTCTACCCCTTATGTGCATCTTTGAAGAATACTAGTATTATAATAAAGGACACAAGGAATATCATCTCCTATATTTACAAGAAAATGTTAAATAATATAGTAATCACTATGTGCTCATAGGCCTAACACTATAAAAGTGTAGTCACATCAATACCCTACCCACTCTCATAAATAAATATGTGCATGTCATGATATTCTGTGTGAGAATACATGACCCCAATAGTTTACAATAGCATGATCCTCTATATATTGGGCATTTTGTATAAAATCATAAGTGAGGGATGAGCCCTTACCATTAGGAATCATTAGCACAACCAAAATTATCAAGATCTATGTGTGCTATCATGGTAATTTCCTTAAACAATATCACCCAATGATACCTTATCATTTCAATATCTAGATTTTTCATCATAGTATGCATAAGAATATCTATCTTCCTATTATGTGGTATGTCAAACATATGAAAGCTTCAAACCCTACACTGATAGTCTCAAGATCCTCCATATATCCTCAAGTGTCATTTTCATCTCCCCAAAGTGTGAATAGAAAGTTCAAGTACCCAAGTTCCACCTCTCCAATAACATGATCAATATATGTTGAACATAGGTAAACAATGGTAGCTCTCACAAGTAATGAAGCCCTACACTCTCTAGCAAGGGGTATGATCATTAGTCATAATCCCCAATAACTATAAGCTCTCCAACATGTGGTTATGTGACCACTCACAAATATGAATCTCATCCTACATCCACACAAACAAAATTTTGGTACATTAATCATCCATCATATTCAATAATCAAGTGTAGAAACATTGAAGAATGCATGAAATTAAAATCTCTAATAACAAAAAATCAAGGTTCGATCATGTAGTTCTAAACCATAAATATCAAGTCAAAAACACAAAACTAGGTCAAATAAAAAAATAGGGTAAAAATCACAAATGTGCAAATGATCCTACAAAAATTTCTATTCTATTTTTATGCAATTAAGAACATTTTCTAAAATTTAAAAAATTTACAAAAATTGACTAGAAATAGGACTTACAAACTCTAGCAGCTCACCTACAATAATATGAGAATATACCCTATCTATGCATTGGGCTATGATTCATCATCAATACCACATTATGGCTCTCCTCACTATGATCTCACAAAGGTGAGTGTGAAAATTAATTTCCCTTTTCACCCTTCCTTGTCCCTTTTATATAGTAAGGGAATATTTCTCTTGATCTACCCCTTTTTCCTAAATTATGCCCTAACTTATTTTATATGAAATGAGATGTCACTATTCATGATGATATACCTTGTTGGCCATGGCACTTGATTATTTTACACATTTTAACATTTAAAATTTCACAATGGCATTCATTACATTGATTATCCTATGGAATAGTATACATACACTATAACACTTCATTGAGGGCTTGTTTTTGGATGGCACATCAACAAACTTGATTGATATCTTTGTTTCATGGTTCTTTCATAATGGCATTTCTTATTATTGGACACTCTGATGCTTGCCATACAGTTTTTGGGTAAATGTTTTTAGATACATCTTGGTAAATAGATTTTTTTAAATTCTCTTTAACAAATCAAATACAAATGGATATAAAGATGAAGAGCATATTTAGTTGTAGAGTACAAATTTAGATAGAATTTAGTTTTAGAATACAAATTTAGAGAACATTTAGTTTTAGATTCTAGGTTTAGATGATACTTAGATTCAAATAATAGATTTAGATGATTTTCAAATCCAATGTGGCATTTGACTACACCATATCTTACAAATCCTTTCCCTTATCCACATTTCCTATATGACAGTGGTTTCTTGTTAGTGTAGAAGATTATTAAGTAATTACGCGTGTATTTCTACACTTGGAATTAAGCCATATTAGGTGGCTATGTGAAAACTTGGAGAGTTGTCAAACTCTTCCAAGCTATGTGGCGCAACCTCTTTCTATGTGGTAGAGCAAACTCACCACCACTATTGGTGTGTATAAGTAAAATTCTTATTCAACTCAACCACCTCTCACTATATGTACAAATATTGTCCATAATAGCATTCAACTTGACTTAATCCATTCTCATGTTTATTTTTGGCTTGCATATTCTATATTCTTTCCGTTTCTTACAAGTCATGTGATTGCTTGACATTCGTTCCCCGATCTGGTGCCAGCATTCTATCCAATTGATCCTCAACATACCAAAGTGCCAAATTCAAGTGGGATAAAATATTGAATTATGGGGGGTCTATTGTGTCATGTCTAGTGCACTTCCATGGTGTCGTGTCAAGTACACTTTTGTATTTCCTTCAACATTTTCTTTCTGCACTTCTTTCTGCATTTTTATTTTGAGGTAATTGAGCAATTTTGGGGGTTGTTCATATATGCACCAAAATTAAAGTGCCAAAATCAAGGGGGTTCATCATGGTTTTTTCCATCCTCCTGTTGTCACACTAACTTCAGATAATTATTTGTCTTGGAAACAAGGGATAAATAATCACCCTCTTGAGTAGGATATGTAGACACCTAAAAATGTCTTAACCCTTCAACCAACCTTTGACATATTCACATCACTAACTATTCCTTCCAATTAATTAAATAAATTCATTTTATTTAATTATTTTAGCCCTAATCATTCACCCTTAGCCATTTATCTCTAATTTGTCCCTTGTGATAAATTAATTCATCTAATTTATCACTAAACCTTACAACACTATCCCTCATTAATTAAATAAATATTCTCAATATTTATTTAGTTAATTTATCCATCTTCCTAAACCCAATTAATTAAATAAATCATACTTATTTAATTAATCTACCCTACTAATCAGCCTAAACCTAGCCTAGTTGATTAAATAACAATTATTTAATTAGCTACCCTAGCCTACATGACCCTTAGACCTAAATTAATTAACTAAATCATTATTTAATTAATTTTAACCCTCCATTAAACCATTTACTAATTTTCTCCAGCCATATTAATTAAGTTAATCCCTTTAATTAGCTTGGTCAAATCTCACTTAACACTCATTTGCACACCCCAAAAATAAAAAATTAACTTGTATTCCACATAAGGTAATTTTTTATTCTCACTTGTCCTAATCTCTCATAAATGAGTTCTTCCCCATCTAACATGTCTTAGTCTCCATTAATGGAACTCTTCCCCATGTGAATTAAAAATTCACTTTTTATTCCCTTCATCTAACTTGCCCAAATCTTCATTAATGCAAACCCCTTCCCTATTTGAATTAGAAATTCACTTTTATGTCCTATGACCTTCACACTCCCCCATGAAATAAATTTTTAATTCATTCACTTGTCATATCTAACTCTTCCCAAAAATAAATTTTTAATTTATTTTAATTCTCATCACTCTTCCCCATGTGAATTTAAAATTCACAAATAATGGGAGCCATCCAATCTTATTAACCAAATATTAGCCTTTGATCTCTCTTATTCAACCATTTTGTGACACTTGTCACAAGACTATAACTCTAAGCCAAACCCTAATCCTCAAGTATCCTTAGCGATTGGATTTAAATCCTTCCAAATTTGCCTATAAACAGAGCCCTCACCCAAGCCATTTTCACAACTTCTTCATCATATCCTTACCATGCCAAAATTCCTCTAAAATATCTTTGTCATGCCATCATAATGCCAAAATCCTCTTAGCCTTTCATATCTCATCCTCATCTCTACCAAATCCTTTATCAAATCCATCACTATCCTCATCATATTGTGTTGGAAGAATAGGAGCAATCCACATTCCACTACATTCAACATTTAGGTAAAGCTAGGAGAGCTCTTGGGTGCACTCTCCTTGACCTTATCAAGGAGTGAGGGAGATTTGGAGCTTGTGAAAGGTATAAATCTACTTGTTTTAGTTTCCTTTCTTGTTATTTTGTCTTCTTATTTTTTCCCAATCTTCAGGATCTATTGCCCTATCTCGTTAGACTCGTTCCTAAGCCAAGTGACTATAAAAAGAAGAATGCATGGTTTAACGATAATGACATGGTCTATGGAATAATAGGTATTACTATTTATAGGGATTTTCTACATCACATAGAGCACATTGAGTGCCCTTTCACTACTTGGACCATTATCCAACAGTTGTATGGAGACTTTAGATCTTCGTCTGATAGTGATGTTTCCTTGGATGACCAGGATCTTGTGGATAATACTGAGACTTATGTTGCCCCATCTTGTATGGACACATCCGTATGGGATGATCAGTTTATTTGGTTGACATAAATTGAAACCCCATCTACAATACATGTTACTACTTTAGATTTTAGAGTTTCTTCTTTGAGAGATTCCAGTGATTCTTTGTAGTAGGGTCATTTTTTGGATTCACCTCATTGGGACCAATTTATACCAAACATCTCTTTTTTATTTGTAGAGTCTTACATTTCAGATCTAAATGAAAGAATTAAGGACATATGTCTTCTCTTTGATGACAATTCTTTTTCTACTACAAAGTTCAAAGAGGCTTTACTAAGGGATTCCAAAGCTTCCTTGCAATAGGACTTCACGTGGGATTTGGATTGTAGTCACATGGCATGCATTGACATTCCACACATCACTTCTTTGGATCCTGCTCTTCATCTATTTTCAAATGAATTTTAGAGGTCACTTATTTCAATTAGGTTTGGGACACCTAATTTGGTTGTGACTCCGTTCAACATCAACATTGGAAAACATGAGCAACTTCCAAAACCATACATCATGATTCCTTCATACATTCCACTTGAGTAGGAATTCAACAGTTTGACAGCTCAAGGTTTATATCTTCTGAAGGAAGAGGCATCATTTGTTGCAAGGGGGGCCTACTATAGCATTCACCATGGGACATTCTTTGTTGACTTTCTTTCTCTTCTTTGTGGAGGCACACATGGGCCCTATCTTGCATGGATTTTAGGACTATCATCTTCAGATGTTTTGTGTCGTGTTTAGTACACTTCCACTTTTTTCTCTCTTTTGGATGGAATTTTTTTCCACGGGGTTTCCTTCCTTTCTCCACTTTATGAGAGATTGCATTGTTCATGGGTACCTCATCAGGCATAGTTTTCAAGACCCAACTTTATTTGCACCCACCTAAGCTATGCTTAAGGGGGGTGTTAGTGTAGAAGTTTATTAAGTAATTATGCATGTATTTCTACACTTGGCATTAAGCCATCCTAGGTGGCTATGTGGGAACTTAGATAGTTGGTCAAACTCTTCCAAGCTATGTGGCGCAACCTCTTGCTATGTGGCAAAGCAAACTCGCCACCACTATTGGTGTGTCTAAGCCAACTTATTATTCGATTCAACTACCTCTCACTTTGTACAAATCTATTTCATAATATCATTCAGTTTGGCTTATTCCATTCTCATGTTTATTTTTGGGTTGCATAATCTGTATTCTTTCCATTACTTGTAGGGCATGCAATTGCTTGACATTCATTTCCCATTTTGGTGCCAGCATTTTGTTCAGTTGATCCTCAACTCCAAATTTCTCACCTACATGCCTTCATTATTATATCCTTGTCTTTAATTGATATTATGCATGCATACTCTATGTGCTTTCATGCTCACCTCTTATGGGATATAGTTTTATGTCTATGATTATAGGTTCACATCTTACATGCCATCTATTTGTGTTTACATGCTTACATCTTATATGATGTTTACCTATGCTTAAATTTTCCCATCTAGCACTTTGGCTAGTATTGCTTCTTCATCATCCTCAATATTGGGGCCAACATTGGGCATCTCATTACCCTTAACTAAATGTGTTTACATGATCAAATTTTTATATATTATCTATTTTCTATCACACAATGATACATATGACATATGATTATACCTTACTATAATATCACATGTTTGTCGCATAATGATATCTATTGTTTTTGATATTATAAGGTGGCAAACCAGGGTCCAAACCCATATTACAAAATAGAACCCAAGAAGGGCAAAAAAAGCTCAGAAAATAAAAAGAGCCCAAACAACCACCGACAGCTTACATTCGGCCAATAAACAACAAAAAGTTTCTAATAGTAAAAAGCCAGCAAACATAAAGCAAAGAAAGACTAGGAAGAGATGTCCTCCTCTCCCTTCGAAAGAAACTCTAACATTTTGTCCAGTTCTTTAACCCTATCATTATCAACTCCATGAATGAGAGACTCCTGCTCAGAAAGAAGAGAGAGATTGGCCATAGCAATCTTACATAACATGTTAGAAATAAAATTTCCAAGAGAAGAGACCTTATTTTCTAGGAACTCCACCTGTTCCTTTAGCTGAGACAGATCATCAGCAACATTAATTTCCTCAGTATTGTCTTCTTCCCTACCATCTTGAGTATTATTATCAAGATCAACAGGGACAGAAGTGGGAATAGAGTAGATATCTTTCCCAATGTCCTCATCAATATCAGTCATTTTCACCTGGGTAGTAATATCACCAACATCCACACAGTCACCAATGGGGATAGGATTATGAACCCCAACATTATCTTCAGTTTCAAAGACCTCCATAGGAATGCCCTGCCCATTAATTTCTTCTTCACCACCAGAGTCTTCAATAGCAATCTCCTGAACATCAGTCTTGAGATCTTCCTCCTCATGGGTAGAGGCTTCCGAATTACTTTCAGAATAGTCAATCAACTTTAATTTGGGAGCCCGTTTGCCAGTAATTCTACCCGACCGCCTAATGACATCAAATTTACCCTCTGTTTTAGCTTTTTTGAGGTTCCATAAGGGTCCCTCCCTACCTTGACTCTGCTCAATCTGGGTCCCAGAAATCCCAATATCATCCTTCAAAAGGTTAGCCTCTGTGCCCACATTTGAGAGACATCTTTTAGCTTTCAATTTAAATCTAGAGGGAGGGTTTTGAACACTCTTGGTCGAAGACTTAGAAATACCAGAACAAGGATCACCAACAGGGAGTTGACTAGGAGTAGCAAGAGTCCATTTCACAGAGGCAGGGGTATCCTAACCAGAGGGCTAAAGAGAAGGAGGAGACAGAGCTAAGTGAAACTGGTATAAACAATGAATGAGCCCTTGGTGTAAAGGAATAGGCTTTTCATCATGTTGCTTGAACAAAGTCTTCTTAACATGTTGCACAGAGTGTTCAAGAGAAGAAAGCAAGTAGAAAGGGAAACTAATTGTGGCATTCCTTCTAAAATGATTCAATAAAGGGAGATGGTAGTGATAGAACCTGGTGAAACGGCCCTCAAGGGTGAAATACTTCATCACCATATAACACATGTCAGCCCACAGTTCAGGAAGATGAGCTCTTTAAAAACTACCTTGGTAAGGTACCAACTCCTCTCCTTCGCCAAGAAACAATTTCTGATTCTGAACATCCGAACCCCTAGACTTTTTCTGCATCTTCGTTCCCTTTGGAGAGAGATCCGTAGCCATAGCAATGTCATTCTTAGAGACCACAAAGCTGACAATCCCAATTTGCACCTTGTGGTTATCCCAAGACTGAGCAAATTGAATAGACAAGTTTTCATCATGTCCATTCAAACATTCAAGGAAAGGGGTGACTCCTCTTTCCTTATAGTAATGCCAGACCAAGGCATTCTCTTTAAATTCTCTGCAGTTATTGGGTTCAGTTCGAATCCTATCGCCACCCATGATAAAAAAACCAGTGAAGCCGAATGAGTCTGGGAAAGGGGTAGATAGAATTGTATTCTAGGAAACTTCTATCAATACTATGAGAAAATCAAGAGACTTTGAACACAGTGCAATGAGTATAAATGGCAATAAAGAAGACACGATCAGAATTAGAGCAATCATTAAAATGATAACCTGAGGTCCTAATATAATCTTTCCAAATTAATCGGCTATCTTTCACATGCATGTAAGATTGTCTAGGCTCACTCCCATCATTATTAGAGTGTCTAATCAACATGTCCTGAATTAAAGAACTGGCCCCATAGATAAGCCAGGTGAAATGATGAGTAATCATCATATAAGCATTTGTTCTTTTTGAATGATATCCCGAATCTGACGTGGGATATTATGAAGTTGGTGCCAACATCGCCAGTTTTGAAATTGTTGACCTAAATTAGCCAGGTCGTCAGCAACAGTGTTGCCCTCCCTGTAAATGTGAGAGAAAGAAATGACAGGAATAGCCTGAGAAAGAGTTTGAATATCAAGCACTATATCCTTAAGTTGCCATCCACACTCTGAAACTTTAGAAACAACCTCAATAATAATTTTTGAATCACCCTGAACATGAAGCTGATGGATGCCAAGAGAAATGGCCAACTTAAGACCCCATAAAAGAGTAGAAGCTTCAACAAAATTATTAGTTTGGTTACCAATTCCTCCAGCATAAGCAGCAATAAGAGCTCCTCTGTCATTCATTATAACTCCTCTAGCACTAGCCTTATCGTTAGACTTAGCAGCTCCATCAAAATTTAATTTGGACCAACCTTGATCAAGGGGAGTCCAAATAGTGTTAAGTCTTTTAATGTGTTTAGAATAATCAAAAGTAGGAATTTGATTCACAATCCCCCAATTAGAAGCCATAAGGACTTCATGCTGAGTAAGAGGTTTATCAGCAATTTTGATGTTTGAATTTGACACATTTTCCAGGAGAGCCTTAGAAAAAGAATTGAAAACCTGTGAAGAATTTCTGACAGTTTCTCTAAAAATTCTATTATTTCTTTCTTTCCAGAGGAACCAAGCAATGAAAGGAAGGGTTTGAGTCCATAATTCAAATAACCAAGGATGGAATAGAGGAGGGATCCAATTAAGAATGAGATCTTTTATTTCTTTGTTACAGACCCATTGTAACCCAAAATTTAGAAAGGCTTTACTCCATATCTCGGTTGCAAATTCACAATGCAGGATAAGATGGGAGACAAATTCTTCCTCTTTCAAACACAAAACACATATGTTAACCAGTTGCATACCCCTTCGTTGAAGATTGTCCTATGTCAGAATCTTATTATGAACAACAATCCACCAAAAAAAGTTAACCTTAGGAAGGAGTTTACAATTCCAGACCTTCCTCCAGACATCATCTTTAGGTTCCTCGATCAACAAATGGTAAGTAGATTTAACTGAAAAAAACCCCTTCCTGTCAGCAGACCAAAAAAATTGATCACTTCTAGGGAAAAGAGAAATCTTGGTATTTAGAAGAATTTGTTGTATTTTAATAGCCCTATGGAGGAGATTCGGATTATTATTACAGCATTCCAGAAGATTTTTCCAAATTCTAACACCATGATCTTGATGAATGTAGTGACTAACTTTGTTGCCAAAAAATTGTTTAGCAAGAACACTAATAGCTTCATTACCCATATGTTTAGAAAGAAGCCCATCAGCCAACCAAGGATCTTCCCAAAAGTTTATAAGTGCTCCATCACCAAGTTTCCATTTGATACCCTTGTTAACAAGGCTTCTGGCTTTTATAATTTTATTCCAAATAACAGATCCTTGAGGAAGGCCCTCCTGATTAAGGAAAGAGTATCTGTCAGTATCCCTTAAGTACTTGGCCTTTATAATAATACCCCAGTCCGTATCTCTGTTTAAGAAGCTCCAAACAATCTTTGACAGCAGAGCCTTATTCATATTTTGAATGGTTCTAATGTTAATCCCACCATGAGACTTAGGTAGACAGACCTTATCCGATTTAACCAAAGAAATTCTCTTTTTTTTCTTCTATTCCCGTCCACAAGAAAGTTTTCTGAATTTGATCCAGTTTATCAGCCAAATATCTAGGCATTTTAAATAGGGATAAAAAGTAGGTAGGAATACCTTGAAGAGAGGCCCTTAGAAGCTGTAATTTTCCCGCACTACTTAGGAGTTTTCCTTTCCATCCCAATAATTTCTTTTGAGTTCTCTCAAGGATATTATGCCAAAAACCTGGAGAAACTTCCTTAGTAGTCAAAGGGAGACCAAGATAGACCGAAGGAAGGTTAGTAGCCGCACAACCAAGGATATTAACATTTTTTCTTTGGAGATCCCCTGGGGTATTGAAAAAGAAAACATTACTTTTTTGAAAATTAATATGCTGGCCAGAAGCCATAGCATAATCATTCAGTAAAGATTTCCATCTAGAGGCTTCCAAGACAGAGGAAATGCCAAAAAGAATGGTATCATCCATAAACTGTTGGATAGACATAGGAGATAGAGAGGAAGTAGGTTTAATCCCAGTTAAAACTTTAGAGTTGATCTTACTGTGAACATATTTACCAAGTGCTTCAGCTATCATAATAAAAAGATAGGGGGACAAGGGATCTCCCTGTCTTAACCCCCTAGAAGGAGAAAAGAAACCTCTTGGAACTCCATTAACAAGGACTGAGTATTTAGCAGTAGTAACAGCTTCCTTAAAAAGAAGAGAAATTTTATCATTAAACCCAAGCTTCTGAATGATTTTAAATAAAAATTGCCATGACACCCTATTATAAGCTTAAGAGATATCAAGTTTGAAAACCATACCTGGGATACGACTCTTATCCATTGAATGGATAGTTTCATGAGTAGTAATCACAACATCTAATAACTGTCTCCCAAGAACAAAACCCTTTTGTGAGGGAGAAATAATTTTGTCAAGAAGAGGTTGGATTCTGACCACCAGAAGCTGGGTACAAATTTTGTAAATAGTATTACAAAGGCTGATAGGCCTGAAGTCAACGAGCATCTCTGAGTTGAGCTTCTTAGGAACAAGGGCAATAAAGGTATTGTTGAGTTGTTTCAAAAGTTTACCAATTCTGAAAAAGTCTCTGACAGCAGCAGTGACATCATATCCAATAATGTCCCAAAACTCTTGGAAGAAAAAGGGGGAAAAGCCATCCGGCCCTGGAGCTTTAAAAGGCCCCATAGAAAAGACCATTGTACGAACCTCTTCCTCATAAATGGGCTTTAAAATTTTAGCATTATCTTCCTCAAAAATCAAAGAAGGGATATTGTTTTGAAGCTAATTCACAACCTGTGAGTTATCAGCACTCGATCCTTGTTCAGACAACAAATTATGAAAGAAGCTGACAGCATGATCTCCAATCTCCTCCTCATTAGTAATCATATTACCATTCTCCAATCTTATTTGAGAAATAGAGTTAGATTTTCTATGCCTTAAAGCAGAAACATGAAAGAAGGTAGTATTACGGTCACCTTCTTTAAGCCATTGAACTCTAGATTTTTGCTTCCAAAATAACTCTTCTCTACTCATTAAATTCTTCCAATCTCTGATTAAGTCATTTTCCAATTGGAGGGAAATATCAGAAGTATCACCTTGAGAAATCCTATATTGAATATCTGCCAGCTTATTGGATAAGATCTTTTTCTAAGAAAAAATGTTACCAAAATTGTATTTATTCCAACCATAAACTTCTCTCTTGACATGCATCAACTTTTTAAAAAGTCTAAACATAGGAGTACCCACAACCTAAAGTTGCCACCATACAGAAAAAAGATTCCTGAAATCATGATGTTTAGTCCACATAGCCTCAAATCTAAAAGGAAAAGGACCTTTTCTCTTCTGATTAGCCCATTCCAAAATGAGAGGATTGTGATCAGAAACAGTTCTAGGTAGAGCAAACAATTTAAGGGCAGCAATGCTTGGCCAATTATTGGAAATAAGAAAACAATCAAGTTTCACTTGAATCATTTGGTCCCATTTCCTCCTATTAGTCCAAGTAAAATTTTGGTTCATCAAATCAATATCAATAAGCCCAAAAGTGTTAATCAACTCAGCAAGGTCTAACATAATATCAGAGTAGTCCAAAATTCCCCCAGACTTTTTAGAAGGGTAAAGAGGGGTATTAAAATCACCCGCCAGCATCTAGTACGAATCAGGATAAGAAGAGAGTTGGTTAGCCAAATCTTCCCAAAGATTTTTCCTTAAGACCCTAGTGTTAGGGGCATAAACATTAACCAGACTCCATCGAAATGAAGGCAAAGAGAAATCAATCACCAAGCAATTTTTATTGAAGAAAGAAAGTTTACCAGGAAATTTGGAAGCATTCCACATAGTCACAATTCCTCCAGAGGCACTAACAGCAGGACTTATGCAGAAGGAAGCATTAAGCCAAATCCTATCAACAATCTTTATGAAACCTTCTTCAAACATTTTAACTTCCTGAAGTAAAAGAATATCCAATTTGTGATCAAAAATATAGTTTTTGACCTCAAATTATTTTGAGGGGTTATTAAGACCCCTCATGTTCCATGAAAGAATTTTCATTTAAATAACTTTCTGGAGAGATTCTCCAGTGTCTTCTACTTTCCATTGGTAATCTCCCTAGCTGCTTCTCTTTGCCTGGTTTCTCGCAATGAAGGTCTACCCTTCAAAGGATCTAAACCAACATCAGCCGACTTTTTTGGTTTACGACTCTTTTTCTTTTGAGATGTCCACTCTTCATGGTCACTCATTGAAGCATTAGCTACTCCCAGAGGAGCTGTAGACTGATTAGAATGCTTCTTTGGAGAAAAAGGAAAAAGCCCTTCTTTGAGAAAACCCGATGTGAGTTTCCCAGGAGAAGGGTGAAGCTTATTTTGATCTAAAGACAAACGCACAAACTTTACCTCATTATCCTGAGTCTCCAACACTCTGTCAAGACCCAACTGGGTCTCTTTCATTTGTTCAAATCCCACCTGTGACTCTACCTATCTTTCAAATCTCATTTGGGTTTCCTTAATATTGTCATCTCCTATTTGGGTCTCCTCAAATATGTCAAAACCCATCTCAGTCTCCTCAACTCTGTCATATCCCATCTGGGCCCCCTCAACTCTGTCAAATCCCAACTGGGTCTCCTCAACTTGATCATGTTCCATCTGTGCCTTCTCAACCCCATCAAACCCCATCTAGGTCTCCTTAATTTTATTAGTTTCGATTTGGGGCTCTTCCAAGTTACCAACCTCTAACTGAATATTCTTAACTTGATTCAAAATTCACCTTCTTCCAGGGTTGGTTGTCAAATCTCTTGAGAGTGAAGGTTCTGATCCTTCTCCTAATTAGTAATAAGAGCAGAACCTTGCTTTGAGTGCTCAGCATTAACCAAGGTCACCTCCTTATTCTCCATAGTGATTTCCTTATTAATATTTTCCTCAGCTGTCTTGAACTTACAATGCGAGATGAGATGCCCATTCCTCTTACATTTTTGACAGTAAGTTGTGGAATTCTCATATGAAATGGGCTGCCTCCAGATGCCAAATTTTGAGCTAATGTCAATAAACATGGGCAGAGTCTTATTGATTTCCAAATTAACACAGAATCTTGCATAAACAAAGCGAGATTTGGTGTGTGTGGAGTTATCAAGGGTAGCAAAGTTACCAAAGGTATTAGCAATAGAACTAAAAATAGATTCATCCCAGTATTCTAAGGGAAAGCTAGGCAGACGTACCCAAACTGGGGCAGTTTTATTGAGATCAATACTAGGGTCAAACCCTAGTTTCCAACAACCCAAAGAAAGCGAATGTGTACCATAAAGCCATGGTCCTCCAGATAAGATAGCTAGCATGTCTTCTTTGCTAGTAAAGTGAAAAAGGAATAGCCCTCGTGCCATACCCACGATAGTCACACTGCCTTTAACATGCCAATGATTGGAGACCCTTTTTGCGGACCATCTCAATGCTGGGATGAAGGGAGAAAAACTTGTTGACTAGGGCAAGATCCATTGAAGCGACAATCGTATCCACCAGATTGTTAGGAACCACAAGGGAAGACCCTTCAACAGTCTCTTTATGGTGACAAACCATTGTCTATCCATTCTTAGGAGATTCTGCCTGTCCCGTCAGAACTGATTTCCAATTTGCAGGCCTGGCAGTGTTTGAAATGGGTAGGGGAATAGAGGTACTGCCACCTGTAGCACCCTCCATCCCCAAGCAGCACATGGAAAGCAGAAGAGAAAAACCCTAGAAAATTCAAAAAACCCTAGTAGAGCACATTAGAACTCATTTCGGTAGCTTCGTAAATTATGTTGAATGTAAATAAGGTCATATTATATCTAGTTAGGATATCACCTCTCTAAGATTGACCTATTCACACTTAGCTTAAGTTTACTTAGGCTATTTTAGGAGTTTGTCTCAACTCATGTGGTTGAGACATATGTCCTCATGCTTTTGAGACACCTATTGCATGCATACTTGCCACTTACTCAAACATGTGTCACTTGCCCAAACATGTGTTGCACATATGGAGGGGTAGTCATTCATTGATTCTTACCTTCCTACCTCCTCTCTCATGCCTATTTATACAAGGCATATTGTACATTTTTACTTATCTCTTGAATATATTGTTTGGCTTATTTGTGTGCTTATATCTTGTGGAAGTGATTATAGTTCTTGATGGTTGATCTTGGCTACTCCAACATGGTATTAGAGTCATGTTAAACCCTTCCCATTTTGAGTGATTTCTGCACCAAGCCTCATCAAGAGTTTGTCACGGAGAAAAATGAACCTCACCATTGAGTCTAGAAGGCTTGAGACAATAAGAATAACCTTTTGGTGAATTTCAGTAAGGTCATTTTTTTCAAAAAAAGTTACCCTTAGCCCTAATGTTTGTACGGCCATACAACCTCCATTTCTGTACTTGTATGGAGTTTTTGTATTAAAAAAATTTGCAAAGGGCACTTTAGCTCCCTGCAAAAAAAATTGTTTTTGGACCGGCTCAATTTGTATTGTGTAGGTTTTCAAGCCATTCAGCCCTAGTCTAAGGCTTCTGGCCCTGTTCAGGAAATTCACAGGTCCTCAGGCTCCTTTGCAGACCTCTAAAGTCCCTTGCTCGAGATTCCAAGTGCTAATTGGTATTTCATCCCTTGAAGGTCATTCAAAGACCCATGATCACAATTCACAGGCCTCAAAGGCTCTTGCACAAAGGTGCTTAGCCCCTGTTGATTCCTCATCGAGCACTCCACAGTCGATTTTGGCCCTGATGGCCCCTATTTTCCAATATGATGTGCTTCTTAGGCCGACTTGACCCTCTATCGTTTATGTTCGGCCTCTCAGCTTGTAAAAGTGGATCCAACCCTACAAGTACTCACAAGCCCTCAACTTGGCCTTTCAGCCCAAGCCGGTCCCTTTACAGGTGACTCAACCTCTTTTATGGCCTCTACAAGCCCTTGTTGCAGTCTTTCTCAGCCCTACTTGGCCTTGGCCACCTACTCGGCCCTAGCCATATTCAGCTCCATTCCTTCAACAAATCTTTTGGCCAGTTTACACAATGAAGATAGGCCCTCAACCTACCTTCTTGGCCTCATTCTAGGTCATGCTCAACACAAGCTCTAACGGCCTCATCTTTGGCTTGTGTCTTCAAACTCAGTCCATTCGGGCTCTCTACTTTCTTATGCCTCCATTATGGCATCTTCAACAATCCTTGATTGAGTCTTAGGCCTCCAAGTTGGCCTCCAAGCCAACCCAACCAGTCATTTTTCCACACTCAACTCATTTTGGGGCTCCACCAGGCTGCCACCGGGACACTACTAGCCCTTTAAAGTGCCTAAAATATGCATTTTTTTCATTTTGCTACAACTTTCACCCATGGCAAAAATTCAACAAATTTGTCATCCACAAAAAGCTCTTTCCATCAACTTCGTAGTGGCTAAGTTAGTTTTTGTAAATTTTGTTGTTTTGACCAGTTTTTTAAGCTCTGAAGTTTAATTATCTTGTAAATTTTGATGGTGCATAACTTTCTCCCCGATTGTCAAAATTTTGCAATTTCTTTTTTAAATTCCTAGAAAAAACACAAGGAATCTATTTATGCACTAATTTTGCATCTTAGGATAAGCCATTTCTATCAAAATTGTAAAAATCACCATGTTTTATAAACAGTTGATTTTGGCTTTCCTAGTGAATAAATTGTAAACAACTCTTGTCTATTTTTACTAGGGGCTTCTACAAAAATCAAAATAATATTAGGGGATAATATATCTAAGTCACTAAAAATGGGGACAACAAATCATCCATCTGTCATTACTTTAACAATAGGAAACTACAAGTCCTAGTGCGATGGCATCTTAAAGCACTATCGATGGATCCATATATTGATAGACATAAATGTATGGGCTTATTCCTTGTAAGATAGGAAAGAGATCTAATCAATTATGCACTAACTAGATCAATCTTCGTAATCAAACATTGGAACACAAGCCACCAACGGATCTATGCTTGGTTGTTGTCTCTAAAGGAGAGCCAAGTTGTGTTGGTGGGACTCTGTTCCTTTGTTGCATTACAAGGATTGATTCAATGACCTAGGCTAAAAAGCGATCAATTTAACTAAGTTAACAACATGCAGGTGTTACAAAATAGATGTATAGAAATACCAATTTCTAGGAAGATAACAGAGAGAGGAACCTAGCACCAAAAACTAGAGCAGAATGTCAAAGACACTAGAGTGCCGCTATAACTTCTGAATGAGCATATAGGAGTTACAAGACAGATGTACAGAAAAAAATGGTAGATCTGGGAAGACAATAGAGAGAGGAACCTAGCACCAGAAGTAGGAGAAGACTGCACAGGACACTAGAGTTGGGTGCTAATGTCTTTAGGGTTCTATATGGATAGAACTTTCATCGATGATTTTTGTCTCAAATCCTTCCATCTTTCTATCGCTCCTTGATGTTTGAAACTTCTTGTTGCGACCTGCACACATGCAAAAGGGGAAATGTAGTTCTGATATATAGGGTCTTGCCTTAGTCAAACCCTATGTTGGTGTTCCCAGCTCCACAACATCAATGATAATGATGATAGAGAGTGTGTGTTTGTGATGAACATAGACAAAATAAATGATAAAGACTGCAATAAACAAATACAATGAAATAGAGTTACCATAAGCATGAAACTCTTATTGTATTGATGTCGCAACATCAATCACCCACAAGGATTTGATGGAGGAAGAAGATTCTTCCAATCCCTGCAAGGGTTAGTGCATACAACAATAGTCTTCACAAATAGAGAGCTTGTAGAGAGAGAGAGAGAGCTTGTTCACAGAGAAGTCCTTTCTTCCTTAAATGAGGGAGAGAGTGTTGTTTATATATGAATCCCAAGTACTTTTTGAGGGCTCAATTGAGTAAGGCCGACAAGGTGCGTCACTCAACACAACAAGGCCAACATTTAAGTTCAAAATCTTTTGTATCCAACGAACAGGACTTTAGCGTTGGGCGCTAGTGTCCTGGTGAATTTTGCTCTTGAAATGCTAGTTGTTAAGGGACTTCACCTAGTTTAGATTAGAAAAGTAGTGAAATATGCACATATCAAGTAGAGACAAACATACATGCTAAAATAAGTGCTAAACCTAGCGTGAAATTGTAAGCAGTGACAATTTACAACACTACATTTAGTTCCCACTTTAGCAGGGGTATAAACATACGTTTATATTCACAATAAACTATGGAGAAGCTAAATCTCTTCACTAGAATGTTGTAGACGTAAGATGTCACTAAGTTGAGAGATGTGATAGCCCCTAAGCTTAGGATTCTACTATCTACAATGCTCAAATAAAGAGGTTACATATACACAAGACACGTGGTATAAATCACACATATACACATATATCTAAAAATTAACAAATGCAAGATGAGGTCGAATATTATATGCCAAAACAACTATGGTTAGAAAAGTAATATGGTAAAATCTAAACATACACAAAGCATACAGGAGCATACATGGATCATGCATGAAGCATACATGGAACATACACAAAGCATACATGGAAAACAAAAACATACAACAACAAAGTCGGTAAACCATATGATCCAATGCACCAATAACACTATCTAAAGTAAAACACACAAGAAAATAAAAGAAAAACTTTTGAGTCAGCAAAGTAAAGAGACCTCGGTATGAAAGGTTGTCTCAATACCCTATGTCATCCCCAAAATATAACAAAAATAAAAGAAAACCAAAAATAGAGGAATTCTAAAAAGGAGATAGAAGAATGTAATGAGTCGATTGATTGCATTAAAGAGAGAAGACATAGAAATAGACAGGGGAGCAATCAATACAAAAGGGAAAGAGTAGATGACTTTGGCACTAGCTTGCTTTGTTGCTAGGGGTCATGTAAATCAAGATACCCTCATGGATCACGGGATAGCAAGTTATGTTATGCTAGGTGACCATGAGTGTAACAAGGTAGGTCATATTAAGCACATAGGCTAGTAAGTTCTATTATGCTAGGTGACTCATAGACTACATGGATCAGAGTCTAGAAAGTTGTATTATGCTAGGTGATTTATAGACTACCAATGCCTTAAGGAGCATAAAAATAAACAATGCCTCAAGGAGTGTAAAAGTGGACAATACCACAAGGGCAAATTGATAACCACACCTCAAGGGGCGCTATGAAAAACACCACTGCAGGGGGCACATCAATAAGCCAAAGCTCAGGAGGCATGAATGAAGAAGGGTGCTTGTGTCGATGCACAGATGGATAGATAATATCATGAGTGGTGAATGAAGAAGGGTGCATGTGTGGATGCATAGATGGATAGCTAATATCAAGAGGCATGAATGAAGGAGGGTGCATGCGTGGATGCACAAATGGATAGATATTATGTCCCCCTTAAAATATTAACATACATAGTATGTAAATATTTTAAGGAAAAGAAAAATGGGGAGGTAGAAAAGAGGGGATCCGTAGGAAGGATGCACACCCCAAGAACAAGTTATTGTTGGCCCCTAGAATATAGGTGAGGACAAGCATGAAAAAGAGTATCATGTTCCTACCATAAAAAAATGTTGGATTCTTTTGCAATGTGATGACAGAGGTGGCTCAATGCCATAACAAAGGAGACTCAATCATAATGATGTAGAGAAAAGAATGCTTATTGTGAAAAATGAATTGGACAGGGGTAACCCTCATCGTCGCTTGTTATTTGAAGAAAGAACATGTGCTACAGAAGAGGGTAAGTGCGAGCACATGTGTCATAAAGGTGTTGAATTTAGCCACGCAAGGCTCGACATTCACTAGTGGAATGGCCAAGTGTTCGATGATATGCACAGAAAAGAAGTGTTGATTGACTATTTTGTGGAAACTTTTTGCATGTCAGAGGAGGAGTGATCAAGTGGGCCTTGAGTAGACTCGGCAAAATACACTCTTGTTGAGATAGAAGAGAAGAGGCAGGTGGAGTAGTAAGCAACCCTTTCTATTGTGGAGAGAGGTTTAATTTCTGAAAAGAAGGAACCACAGAGACCTTAGACAATGGTGGAGGGGATGTAGATAGAGGAGAAGGTCATAAACTTAAACCTACTTTAGAAAAGTGCAGTGTCAGTTTCACAGAAACCTTAACTCCTTGTTCCATGCAACCTAAACCATTTCCATTGTATCCTTTCTTAGAAATAATTTTGAATCTAGGCCCATAACGTGTCTCTAAATTAGATAGAGGAGGAGACACCACATTACTAATCTTATCAAAATGAGAAGTGTAATCACATGTTGAAGAAGTAGTAGTAGAACTAACATGAGAAGAAGGATCAATCCTTTTGCTAGTATGTAGGTCCTTTTTGAGTGTTGAGACGTCAGGGTGAGGAGGTTCAATCTTATAGTTAGTAGGTCCATGGGGGGTGAAATCGAAAGAGCCCCATCATCACCAAGACATGCATTAGAGGAAGAAGGCACATGATCATGAATAGAAGGTGATGATGGCGTTTAAGAATTTGTTGAAGTAGAATAAGTTGGACTAGTAGATTTGAGATGTTTAGAAGAAATAGATTACACAAATGAAACAAAATCCATCTTTGGGATTTCAAGTTTAGATTGTGAGACTTGGTACTCTCCAATAAAGGAGGGTGTAAAATCTAGTGAGCCCCAATTGTCACCAAAATATACACTCGAAGGCAAAGCACTATTCTGATCATCACTATTGTTAGCAATGGAGAATAGTGGGTTGGATTTTGTTGAAGAAGTAATTAAATTATTGAGGGATTTTGAAATAGGAGGTTGATACCCAGCTTCTTCTTGTAAGCAACTTTCTAGATTCGGATTAGCCTCAATTGTATAAAGTTTGTTGTTATAAATGAACTTCATTATACAATGAAGAGTAGATAGGACTGCCCCATGGCATGAATCCATGGTCTACCAAGAAGAAGATTATATGAAAGAGCATCAGGCATGACATGGATAAGCATAGGCAAAGTCACAGGTCCTACCTCAATTGGTAGTGTGATTATATCTAGTGACTGTATACCAACATTATCAAAGCCAAGAGTAGAAAGAGTATTAGGTTTGATAAGAGATGTATCTACACCGATTTTGCATAGCAGGTCTATGATACAAACATTAAGGCCTGATCCATTATCAATTAGAGTATGCTTTATTCCATTTCTATTAATTATGACCAAAATCATGAGAGGATCATGTTGCTGAAAATCTAATTTTTTTTTCATGCATACAATCTAACAAGGCTACTATGTCATTCAGTCTAACAGAAGGTGGAATGACTACCATTTGTAGAACCTCCTTGAGCATTTTGTGGTATGCAGGTGAGGTTTATATTAAGTCCCAAAGTGATATTTTAGTTGGAGTAGCACAAATCTTCTTAACAAGATCATATTCTATGTTAGCATGTTGAGAAATACGAGCCAGAGGAAGAAAAGGTTGAGAAGGTGGAAGAGAAGTGGGAGCAATCGATGCTTGTTTATTTTGTTTGTTTTTGCGAGTGTTGTATGTGTGAGCAACCACATGATAATGAGGTTATTGCGACACACCTCAGACAGTGATCACAGGGTTAGACTGTGGTTGTGGAACATCGGAACAAAGATGCACAAAATTTTTAGGTTTCACAGGTTCTTTTTGGTAACCAAAAGCGTAAATTGTGTTGATAAGTTTTTGACAAACATCTATCCGTGGGGGATCCAATGTGAGTTTTGACTCTTCATCCATTAATTCCATGTTTCCAGAAGGAAGGGCATTGGAATCAAGAGCAAGTAAAGTGATGTTAATAAAAGTGTCGATGACCGTATCCTCTTGCACCAAAATATCCTCACAAGTAGGAAAAAATTTGGGAGAGGGATCAAAACAATACAGTGACATAGGAAGCGCTAAGTCTCCATCACATGCCTGGGATGGAACATTATTGTCAACAACTTTTTGAGAAAAAGTGGACAATGATGTAAGAAAAGAAGAGAACATATCTAGAAAGAAATTGAAAATGAGGTAGACGTACCAAAATGTAATGAATCATAGCCAATGGAGAAAGTGATGACAAGACATATATGCTAATGACATGTTAGAAGGTAGAAGTTTTTGTTTTTTGTTTCTAAAATAAAAATGTTTAAGTGTTTTGTTTTCTAAACTAAACACATAAGATAAAATAAGAAATGTAATAGAAGTGTCTAATAAATTCATCAACTAATCAAACATAGTAAAAAGAAAAATATTGCAAGTGTTGGGTTCACCAAAATGTAAGATAAGAAAGAGAGATCTAATCAATTATGCACTAACTAGATCAATCTTCCTAATCAAACATTGGAACACAAGCCACCAATGGCTCTATGCTTGGTTGTTGTCTCTAAAGAAGAGCCAAGCTATGTTGGTGAGGACTATGTTCCTTTGTTACATTACAAAGATTGATTCAATGACCTAGGCTAAGCAACAAAAACTAGAGCAAAATGTCAAAGACACTAGATTGTCATCTATAGCATCCAAATGAGCATACAGGAGTTACATGATAGATGTACAGAAATAGAAGGTAGATCTGGGAAGACAACAGATAGAGGAACCTGACACCAGAAGTAGGAGAAGACTAGGTAGGACACTAGTGTTAGGAGCCAGTGTCTTTAGGGTTTTATGCAGATAGAACTTTAGTCGATGATCTATGAGAGAAAAGATCCTTCTTTCTATTGCTCCTTGATGTCCAAAACTTCCTGTTGCGACCTGCACACATGCAAAAGGGGAAAAATGGTTGTGTTGTATAGGGCCTTGCCTTAATCAAACCCCATGTTGGTGTTCCCATCACAATAGCAATGATAATGATGATAGAGAGTGTGTGTTCGTGATGAATAGAGGCAAAACAAATGATAAATACTGCAATAAATAAATACAATGAAATAGAGTTACCATAAGCATGAAACTCTTATTGGATTGATATCGCAACATGAATCACCCACAAGGAGTTGATGGAGGATGAAGCTTGTTCTAATACCTGCAAGGGTTAGTGCATACAACAATAGTCTTCACAAATAGAGAGCTTGTAGAGAGAGAGAGAGAGAGAGAGAGAGAGAGAGAGAGAGAGAGAGAGAACTTGTTCATAGAGAAGTCCTTTCTTCCTTAAATGAGGGAGAGAGGGTTGTTTATATATGAATCCCAAGTACTTTTCAAGGGTCCAATTGGGTAAGGCCAACCAGGTGTGTCGCTCAATGCAACAAGGTCAGCATTCAAGTTCAAAATATTTTGGTGCCAACTGACAGGACTCTAGCATTGGGCGCTAGTGTCTTGGTGAATTTTTCTCTTGAAATGCCAATTGTCAAGGGACTTCACCTAGTTTCTTAGAAAAATAGTGAAATATGCACATATCAAGTAGAGACAAACATACATGCTAAACCTAGCGTGAAATTGTAAGCGGTCACAATTTACGACACTACATTCCTGAACCAAGTACATTTTGGTGAAAAACTATATGGGGAAATAAAAATGATCATGTCTTAGGATTAATTGGTTTAAGTGTTGGGAACCACACATCGTGGGCTCTATCACACATTGAGTTCCCTCACACTCTCTGGACCACACTATAGAAATGTATGGAGATCCCAATGAACCTCCATTCCTAGATGATCTCATTATGGTCATACTTCTTCCCCTTGATGATGTTGATGATCCTTTGTATGACAATGATACTAAAGAGGAAATTGTTGATTGGGAAATTCTTGAATGTGTTGATGACATAGAGACATATCCTCTTGCTTCTTCTATATCTCCACCATCACTTGATGCTCCATCCAAATCCAAAGTTGACTCATGTATGGCTTCCAATGATTCTATGCATCAGGATATTGATATCATCTTTCCAAATCCACCACTTTGGGATGCATTTCTACCAGACATTTCATTCTATTTGTAGAGTCCTGCATTGCAAATTTGGAAGACACCATTGAGGACATCTATCTTCTATTTGATGATAGCTTCAATGAAGTTGCATCACCATTGTCTTCTTTGGACATGATTACTCTTTCTTTTCCTACATCAGCTTCTATAGTGATAGATTCTGTAGATATTAATGAGTCCATATATTCGACTCAGTCATCCTTGATTTTGACATCCTTTGTAGTAGTAGCATATTCTCATTGGTCCAATTGTCACCGTACATCTATGGTTCCTTTTCCTAAATCTATTACGGTACCTAATTCACGTTATCAACATTTATCACACGTCAGCATTGGCTTGGAGATACTTGAGCATCCTATGAAGACATCATGGGCATCATCTACATATCTGGATCATGTGCAAAATTTGAAGACTTTCATCCTTCTTCCTGCATGTTCCTATCTAGAATGGGAAGATCACTTGCACACTTCTATGGTTCTTTTTATTCCTAAGGGGAGAAATATGGTTCAACATTCATGAATCATCTTCAACATCCACTATCAAGCTTCTACACACACTATAGGAAGTATTTTGAGCAGAGGCTACATGGTTTCTCTTCTCATATCAGTTTTGGAAGGATCTATTTTTTAGCATGGAGTTCATTCCTTCACATTTATTGGGGGGTCGCATAGACTTTCTCACTTTTTCTCTCCTATGAGGATAACATATATTGTACATTAGTGTTAGAAGTAGTCCTTGGGTGTTCATGATGAGTCCTCCTTCTTCATCACTTATACAATTTTATCATGTATCATTTCTCTTTGGGAGAGGGGTTTTTCCCACTGGGTTTTATCCTATACTCTACTTATGAGAAACTTGTTGTACAGGGGTACCTAACATGGCCTAGTAGCTAGGACCCATCATCTTTGTATCGCTTCTCCCTAAGTTGCACTTAAGGGGGGTGTTAGTGTAAATAAGGTCATATTATATCTAGTTAGGGTATCACCTCTCTAAGATTGACCTATTCACACTTAGCTTAAGTTTACTTAGGCTATTTTAGGAGTTTGTCTCAATTCATATGGTTGAGACATGTGTCCTCATGCTTTTGAGACACCTATTGTATGCATACTTTCCACTTGCTCAAACATGTGTCACTTGTCCAAACATGTATCACTTGCTCAAACATGTGTCACTTTCTCAAACATGTGTTGCACCTATGGAGGGGTAGTTAGTCATTGATTCCTACCTTCCTACCTCCTCTCTCATGCCTATTTATACAAGGCATATTGTACATTTTTAGTTATCTCTTGAATATATTATTTGGCTTATTTGTGTGCTTATAGCTTGTGGAAGTGATTATATTTCTTGGAGGCTGATCTTGGTTGCTCCAACATCTATGACACTTTTATGTGATTATTGAGCTTACATGATCATATATAAATTGCATATTACTTGTTCTCCTCTCCTCCAATTTATTTCATCATTCACATGTAATAAATTAGAGGGGCATATAATATGATTAATGCTATTTCATGTCTATGGTTATAGTATCTCTCCAAGGATCCTACATGACACGTTCATGGTTAAAGTTATCCACTCATTATCCTACACCACCATCTCTCTCACTCTATCTCATATTTACTTTTACACATTTGTTGATATTGCTAAGTAACTTTCCATGCCTATTTCAAATTTTTGTTAGATGCTACTCATGGAATTTTGTGCTTGCAATACTAAATATTAAACTATCATTATATGGGGCACATGTGAATCATCATCCATATCCATATCCCTTATAGATGTTTTTCATTTGCTTTCATGTTGACTACTTGATTACTTTTGCATACATGATTCATAGTAGTTCACATGTAAGTCAATGTCTGGGGTGGGGAGGGGGGATGTGGGGCAAGATGTATGGGTGAAAAGTGCATCCCTAGCACTTTTTCCCACTCATTTTGAACTTGCTTTGGCCCTTTGTCCCTAGTGTAATATTCTAGTGTGAAAATGGTATATTTTTTAGAGAAAGTTGGAATTTGACTTGAACTTGAATGAACCTAACTCCCCATCCCTCAAGGATCAAGACTTGATCTTCACATTTCATGTTTCCTATCCTATGCCAATCTTTCCTTGCATCCCTAAATCAAATTAATCTCAACCCTTGAATTCCAAAATCAAATTAATCTTGGGCCTAAACTAACCTACCTCCAGCTAGATATTGCCCATAGAATTAAGTGTGAAATATTCAAATTTGCATGCTAGGGTGTCATATAAAAGGACAAAACCTTGATTCACTTAGAGAACGAGGAGATCACCTGACATGACTCACTCTAGAGTACTTAAAAGTATTATCTGATCATAGAAAGTCTAGAATCAAAATTTGCATTCATATAGACATATCTAGGCATTTATATTTTGTTTGTTGTGTCTACAAAATTTTACAAGTCCTTGAATCGATCAACGAGCTTGACTAAGGCACAAGGGGGGAAGCTAGCTGACTTCCCAATCCTAGCATAAAAATTTCCAGTAGTGTTTTTAGCACCACTTGTCTAGTTTGTTGTAGGTGAATAATTTTTTAAAGAAACCATTGAACAAGTTTATAGCCACATTATTAGGTCCACTATTGCAAATTAGGTTCAAGACTACAAATGCAGATATCATGGCCAACAGGCACAAGATTGAACCAAAACATAGAACAATTGCTTTTGCAATATATCATGACCTAAGTAATGCAAATCTAATTATTAATCATTGATACGAATCACAATGAACATTCTAAATCATAATATTCTTCATCGTTTCTAAGTACACCTATCCTTTTGTAATTTAACATTTATATGTTTACATATGTCAATACTATTTCAAAACTTAATTATTTTATCTAATTTAATTATTGTTCAATTGCTTAATTAATTAATTAGTCTACATCTATTTTATTTCTTTTCACTAATATACGTTTGTAATACTTTTATAATGAATATGTGTAAAGGAAAATAAACTATTAGGCTAATTAAGTAAATGTACAATTGAGCACATATCAATCTAAATTAAATTAGTATAGATATCTTAAATACATATATCTATCTAAAAAATAGCAAGAGATATCAGCCTTGAATTATTTTATTTAATTAAGAAGTTATTTTGTTTTACTTTAGAACTATTCAAGAATTATTTAATTTTATTCACATTATTTACTTTATTTTTATTTGGAGAGTTATTTTTATTTACTTAAGAGTAATTTATTTATTTATTTGTAAGCTAGGCATAAGGGAGTCATACCCCATAAAAATTAAGAACCTAAAATTGTAAAGAATGCATGCCCTTGCCACGAGGGGTGCAAACAGGAAAACAACACTAGTTGTGCTAACGAATTTTCCCTATACTATTAACACTATGAAGTAAAGCATAGTGTTAATTTACTGTGCTCTCAGCATACCCCTTAATAGGGGTATTTTCATTATGTCCCCGATGCCCCCCTTTCAAGAAAGATCTAAGCAACATTTGGTGCTTACCTAGAGGAGACTTTTTCCGCTTAACCTCTGTCCATCCATGCTCTAATTGAGGGTGAACCAATGTGTTTTGGTCCACATCATCTATTGGAGACTTACTCCTCTTACCTTCTGTCCATGCCTGATCAGCTTGAATGTCATCCTTGAAACAAGGTCCTTTCAACACTGGGACGACCGAAGAAGTAGCAGTTGAAAGATCTGTAAACTTGGAATCCTCTTTCCCCAATGAATTTTTTGAGATTTTCGGAGTGGCAATGTTATCAGAGTCCCTATGTAGATCCCCTGCACCTAATACTTGAAGATTGTCTGAAGGAAAAGAAGGATTTGTATTTGAGCAAACTGGCAATGGGGCCTTAGAGGAACTCAGCTCCATCTGAGGAGTAGAAGGTATCATGTAATGATGAGGCTCAGCTCCAATCCACCAAGTGGGAGTGCTGCGAGAAGCCTAATTTCCCATGCCTTTTGGGCACTGAGGCGTAAAATGCTCTATTGAGAAACACCTTCTACATTTGAAGGCAATCTTTTCATAGTCTACTTGTTGTCTCCACTTTCTCTCACCCACTTTTAAGGAGATCTCAGCAGGGAGTCCAATGGAAAAATCCATCTCCACACAGATCTGAGCACAGGTGGAACTCGCATAGTTGATTGTCTCCTCTCAAGCACATAAAAATTTTCCCAAACCATTATCATGTTGCAAGTATGAGGTTAAACAGTGTTGTCATTGATGTCAACATACTCATATTGCATTGATAAGAAGGATTGGATGAGCTGTGTGCTAAGGATATTGAGAAAATTAGTCTCAGTGAAGAATAGTGATGAGAAGAGGGAAAAAGTACTCAATAGGTTGAGGCTCACAGGATGCGGATTAAAGGGTTTGTAGATATGAGTCTTAAGATGCTCCAATTAAGATTTTAGAGGTCCGCATGAAGATATGAAGAAGTTGTGATGGATCAAGTAGAACCGGTTCCAGAAGATGCTCTGGAGTGACAGAGTGCTACAAAAAGGTCCGGCGAGATCCGGAAGTGCATTGTCATATTCTGCGGATTGGAAGGAGTGTTTGGGATGTCCTTGTGATGTGTCATCTTGATTTGTACATAGTTTGGAGGTCTGGAAGAACCTGTTTCAGTATGTCAGTGGCGATAGACTGTGTTCTTGAAGTTCCGGATGAAGGAGAGAAGAGATTCTTGTAAGTAGAGGAAGTGCGGATGTATCTGGTCATTTAGGAAAGCTTGTGAAGGTTCTTGGATCATGTTGAGATGGTGTTGTTGGTCCGCATTAGTGTTAGAGCCTGGAATTGGAAATATACTTCTGGATGAAGATGTTCTTGTTTAGGTTAGCCGACCGGATGAGTTACTCATCTTGCGAATGTTCTTGTGGATGATTTTTGACTTAGATGATTGTTCCTAAGTCGATGCCTTGTATAAATAAAGGTTTGTAGATTCATTTTGAAGTGTGTTGTGGAGCGGATGAGTGTGGTGTAGCGAAAGAGCGAAGGGCAGAGCAGAAGTATCTCAGGCTTAAATGGAACTGATCCAAACATGGTAAAGATGTCAATCTCCAGTTCAAGTTTGTGATTCTTATCACTTTGTAGACAGTGTGTCTCTTGTAGGCAGTGTGCCTCCTTGTGAGCAGTGTGCTCGAGCAGTGAGCCCTAATTGGCATGTGCCATTCATTTTTCTTATTCTTCTAATAGAGAATAATCCTTGGGTTAATCACCCCATGGTTTTTCCCTTAACCGGGTTTTCCACGTCAAAATCTTGGTGTCTAATGTGTTGATGTTTATCTGCTCCTGTGTTTATGCATTATGCTTTCATGAATGGTTAACTGATATGCTATTAACTAACAAAGAAGAATCAAGTGTTTGAAGTAGAAGCAAGTTTTTGTACAACTGATTCACCCCCCCTCTCAGTTGTGTGCCTTAGATCTAACAATTGGTATCAAAGCTGAGTTCCTCTGAAAGGAGCTTAACCGCTTAAGGAGATCCAAGATGTTGTCATACAAGAAGGACAGTCCGAAGTTTGATGGAACCAACTTCACTCTTTGGAAAGGCCACATGAAATGTCACTTGGAGTGTATGGGATAGGCGTACTTGTCCATGGTCGAAAAAGCATATAAACCTCCACAGGGTGGTCCGACAACTCTAAATGAAATCACAAATGCTAAAAACAATCTGCGGACTAAAGAGGCTCTTCTAAGTGCATTAACCGACTCAGAGCTCTCCAATGTTATTGACCTACCAACTGCCTATGAGATCTGGATTAAACTGGAACTTCTGCATGAAGGAGATGAGTTTGTTAAGAGTGCAAGGTTGCAAAGTCTCAAAAGAAAATTTGAAAGATTGAAGATGAGAGATGATGAAAACATCACTACTTTTATGCCAAGAGTAAATGAGCTGGTGTGTGGAATCAGGAATGCTGGTGGAGTTCTGGATGAAAATGAGATTGTTTGCAAAATTCTCAAATCCCTTCCTGCTGCCTACAAGACCAAGGTTGCTGCCATTGATGAATTCAGAGCCCATGCAATTGTCACAAGAGAGCAATTGGCTGGCAAACTGGCTGCATTTGAAATGACCGAGTTTGGAGATGATCCCCCCAAGACTGAATTTGCATTCAAAACTAGTGCCTATGTGAAAGGCAAACAAAGATTTGATCCGGGAGAAAACTCTTCAAGGAAGCTGTCATGGTATGATCAAGCAAGGAAAGACTTGGAAGAGGAAGAAGCAGAAACAGCTCATCTTGAAGCCCTCATTGCAAAGAGATTACCAAGAGGATCCAGTAAGTATGAAGGAAAATTACCTTTTAAGTGCTTCAACTGCAATAAGATTGGTCATTTTGCTTCAAGATGTCTGAAAAGATCTGCAAGGTCAAACTCTAATAGACAAAGGTTCCAAAAGAACTGTTATTATTTTCATGAAGAAGCTGATAATGAAGGAGTAACAGATGATGAATCAGAGATAGGAGACAAATCTGGAAATGAATGGGTGTTTATTGCCATCAAGGAAGAAGAACCAATATCCTCTGAATCTGTCAATCATAAGGTTGTAGAAAGAGATTTGGCTGCCCAAGTTGAAGAAAAGGATGATTGGGTTATTGACAGTGGATGCTCTCACCATATGACAGGAGACAAGAACAAGTTCTTAGATTTGGAAGGGTATGAGGGAGGAATGGTGAAGTTTGGTGATAATTCTGCTAGTAGAATCAGAGGTAGGGGAACTATTTCTTTTGATGGAAAGAGCAAAACTGGTAATGTACTGTATGTTGAAGGATTGAAGCACAATCTTCTTAGTGTTGGACAATTAGTAGACAAAGGTTATGATCTCCGGTTTAAAAATGGAAGATGCAGGATCTTTGAAAGCTCCGAAACTGAGATTGCATCTGGTACTCAAACAAAAGGTAATATCTTCCATCTGGTTGGTTCTAATAAAAGTTGTTTGTTTGTTCAAGTGGATCAGAGTTGGTTATGGCATAGAAGGATGTGTCATGTAAATTTTGATAACATCATCAAAATAAGCAATACTCAGGCTGTAAGAGATCTTCCAAAGTTGGTGAAACCTACAAATAGTTTGTGCAAAGAATGCCAGCTAGGTAAATAGAGCAGAGTCTCTTTCAAAAGCAAGGATCAGTCCTCTACCGGATTATTAGAATTAGTTCATACTGATCTATGTGGTCTGACAAGAATCAAAAGTATGCAAGGTGATAGATATTTCATGTTGCTGATTGATGACCATTCCCGGATGATGTGGGTTACCTTTCTAAAAGAGAAATCAGAAGCCTTTGAGAAGTTCAAAATCTTCAAAGCTATGGTAGAGAATCAAACCGGAGTGAAACTGAAGTGTCTAATGTTTGATAGAGGTGGTGAATTCACATCCGGTGAATTCATAGACTTTTGTGAGAAGCATGGTATAAAGAGACAGTTGTCTGCTCCTAGGACTCCACAACAGAATGGAGTAGTTGAGAGAAAGAACCGGACCATCCAGGAAGCTTCCAGGACAATGATGATGGAAGCAAATGTTCCTCAAATGTTTTGGAGAGAAGCTGTCAGCACTGCAGTCTACACTCTCAACCGAGTTCAAATCAGAAGCAATATCGGTAAGACTCCTTATGAACTTTGGTTTGGTATAACTCCTACTGTGAGATATTTCAGAGTGTTTGGTAGAAAGTGTTACATCAAAAGAGATGAAGATCTAGGAAAGTTTGATGCTAGAAGTGATGAAGGAATTTTCTTGGGATACTCCACTCAAAGCAAAGCATACCGGTGTTACAATAAGAGACTGAGAAAGATAATAGAAAGTACAAATGTGAAGGTTGATGAAGGAATTGAGAAGCCCTCAAGGTTTTATGAATATGATGAAGATGATCAGGATGGTGTTCCGGTTCAAGGAGCTCAATCCTTCTCTGAAAGTCAGATTCAGACTGATCTGGTAAATCAGGAAGAAGAGATTTATCTAAATGAGCCTGATCAAGAAACAACAGTACAAGAAACTCCCAAAGTTCCAAGGTATGTAACTCTAAATCACTCTGAAGATTAGATCATAGGTGACAAAAGCAAAGGGGTACAAACAAGGAGGAAAATTGCCCAAAATTTAGATGAATGTTGTCTGATTTCAAAGATTGAACCTAAGACAATAAATGAAGCTTGCAATGATGAAAACTGGACCAAAGCAATGGAGGAAGAGTTGATGCAAATTGAGAAAAATCACACTTGGGATCTTGTTCCTAGACCTAGAAACAAGAATGTGATTGGAACCAAATGGGTCTTCCAGAACAAACTAAATGAAGTTGGTGAAGTAATCAGAAACAAAGCCAGATTGGTCTGCAAAGGCTACTCTCAAATAGAAGGAATTGATTTTGAAGAAACCTTTGCTCCGGTGGCAAGAATTGAAGCAGTCAGATTATTTCTTGCATTTGCTGCCTTCAAAGACTTCAAGGTATATTAGATGGATGTCAAGTCCACCTTCCTAAATGGTGATTTGGAAGAAGAAGTATACATTGAACAATCGGATGGATTTCAATTGTCTGATCAAGATGATATGGTTTGCAAGTTGAAGAAAGCACTGTATGGATTGAAGCAAGCCCCAAGAGCATGGTATGAAAGGTTGGATAAGCATCTTGTGCAGATTGGTTTCAACAAAGGTACTGCTGACAGTAATCTATATTTCTAAATAGATAATGAAAACATCTTGATTGTTGAAGTATTTGTTGATGATATCATTTTTGGAGGAAGAGACAGTATGTGTAAAACCTTTTTAAATCAAATGAAAAGTGAGTTTGAAATGTCAATGCTTGGTGAAATGAATTTCTTCTTAGGTCTACAAATTACCCAGACAAAGAAAGGCATCTTTATCTCTCAGACCAAATATGTGAAAGAATTGTTGAGGAAATTCGGAATGGAAGATTCAAAGCCAATGAACACTCCTATGGCAACTGGATGTAAGTTAAGCAAAGATGATGACTCTCCTAAAACAGATCAGACCAAGTACAGATCAATGATTGGAGGACTATTGTATCTCACTCAAACTAGACCAGATATTATGCAGGCTATTGGTCTTGTGGCAAGATTTTAGGCTGATCCTAGAGAATCTCATGTCATGGCAATCAAAAGAATTTTTAGGTACTTGAAAGGAACAGTTGAGTATGGTCTTTGGTATCCTAGAGATTAGGATTTTTCTCTTCATGCATATACAGATGCAGATTGGGCAGGAGATGTGGATGATAGGAAGAGTACAAGTGGAGGAGCATTCTTTTTGGGAAAAAGATTGGTTTCTTAGCTAAGTAAGAAACAAGAGGCAATTTCTCTGTCTACAACTGAAGCATAATATATTGCAGCAGCAGGTAGTTGCACTCAAATTTTATGGATGAAGCAAATGCTAAGAGACATTAAAGTAGAATATGAGGAGCCTATCACATTTTTCTGTGATAATTCAAGTGCAATAAATATTTCTAAGAATCTGGTGTTGCATTCTAAGACCAAGCACATATCTATCAAGTTTCACTTTTTGAGAGAACAAGTGAACAAGGATGAAATCAGATTGGAGTATGTACCCTCCAAGGATCAGATTGCAGATATCTTTCCTAAACCTCTTCCCAAGGACTCTTCTGAGTATCTCAAGGAGAAGTTAGGGGTCATGGCCCCTCCAGTGATGAACTAGGATGCACTGATGTGCATCAGTCCGATGGATATCACAGTCATATCTTGTGATCCAGATTGATGATGGGGAGCTACTACTAAGGGGGAGCAGCCGGTATGATTCTGATGTGTCAAAATTGCAAGTATGAGCCCTTTGCCATTGATGTAAAAGGGGGCGAGAAGACATGTGAAAAACAAATTGTTGATCAAAAGGGAAGCAGTAAAAGAAAGAGAAGACATGTGAAGAGTTGTTGCTGATAGGGGGAGCTGTGACAGAAAGGAGAAGTTCTTGTCTTGATGGTTTTTTCACATCATATGTTGCCATCAATGACAAAGGGGGAGATTGTTGCAAGTATGAGGTTAACCAGTGTTGTCATTGATGTCAACATACTCATATTGCATTGATAAGAAGGATTGGATGAGCTGTGTGCTAAGGATATTGAGAAAATTAGTCTCAGTGAAGAATAGTGATGAGAAGAGGGAAAAAGTACTCAATTGGTTGAGGCTCAGAGGATGCAGATTAAAGGGTTTGTAGATATGAGTCTTAAGATGCTCCAGTTAAGATTTCAGAGGTCCGCATGAAGATATGAAGAAGTTGTGATGGATCAAGTAGAACCGGTTCCGGAAGATGCTCCGGAGTGACAGAGTGCTACAAAAAGGTCCGGTGAGATCCGGAAGTGCATTGTCATATTCTATGGATTGGAAGGAGTGTTTGGGATGTCCTTGTGATGTGTCATCTCAATTTGTACATAGTTTAGAGGTCCAGAAGAACATGTTTCAGTATGTCAGTGGCGATAGACTGTGTTCTTGAAGTTCTGGATGAAGGAGAGAAGAGATTCTTGTAAGTAGAGGAAGTGCGGATGTATCTGGTCATTCAGGAAAGCTTGTGAAGGTTCTTGGATCATGTTGAGATGGTGTTGTCGGTCCGCATTAGTGTTAGAGCCCGGAATTGGAAATATACTTCTGGATGAAGATGTTCTTGTTCAGGTTGGCCGATCGGATGAGTTACTCATCTTGCGAATGTTCTTGTGGATGATTGTCGACTTAGATGATTGTTCCTAAGTCGATGCCTTGTATAAATAAAGGTTTGTAGATTCATTTCGAAGTGTGTTGTGGAGCAGATGAGTGTGGTATAGCGAAAGAGCGAAGGGCAGAGTAGAAGTATCTCGGGCTTAAATGGAACTGATCCAGACATGGTAAAGATGTCAATCTCCAGTTCAAGTTTGTGATTCTTATCACTTTGTAGACAGTGTGTCTCTTGTAGGCAGTGTGCCTCCTTGTGAGCAGTGTGCTCGGGCAGTGAGCCCTAATTGGCATATGCCATTCATTTTTCTTATTCTTCTAACAGAGAATAATCCTTGGGTTAATCACCCCGTGGTTTTTCCCTTAACCGGGTTTTCCACGTCAAAATCTTGGTGTCCAATGTGTTGATGTTTATCTGCTCCTGTGTTTATGCATTATGCTTTCATGAATGGTTAACTGATATGCTATTAACTAACAAAGAAGAATCAAGTGTTTGAAGTAGAAGCAAGTTTTTGTACAACTGATTCACCCCCCCTCTCAGTTGTGTGCCCTAGATCTAACATACCAATGGTCTGCAGACATTCCAACTCCCAAGACTGGAAAGGAAGGTATGGTAACTGAACCCAAAGGAAGGCAAAATTGAAAATCTTTGTGTGGGGGTCGAAGGATGGATATCATGCCTTCATGCATAATAAATCACTTTGAAACATCCACATGCCTTTTAACACCTTTTCGTTGTCATCAAGGGATTCAAACTCAAGAATGAAGAAGCCCCCGACACAGGGGAAAATACTGATCTCATCCTCCAATCTGTCTTTCCAATGAGTTGTGATCCATGCATGTAGATCACATAGCTTAGGCCATATTTTAACAAATTTGCAGATGAGAGCGTGGTCTTGGAGAAAATCCTCCCTATCGTGGATAGGTCCATTGATACGAATCTTAGGAATGTGCCCAGAATGGTGCAGAGAAATCGAAGAGCATTCATTGTCGAGTCCAACAACGACATGGCCCTCAACATCGCTCCAATCTGAAAGGCCCTCCTTCCTGGTAGCCGGAGCCCTAGAAGGCCAAGGCGACGCTTTAGATTGGCGCCACGGGCTAGGGTTTCTATGTGACGGAGTGGATAAAACATCACATGCCCTAACACTGCTCTGCAAAACCCCTTTGAAATCTAAACTATGCCCAGAGATCTGATCAGAGCCCACGCACCTGGAGGCATGCACACCAGCTTGGCCCTCACTGAGGGAATCAGCACCCGCACCAAGAGGATACGCATCGTGGGAAAGGGCAGGACCAGCCCGTGGAGCAACGGAAGCAGAAGGTGCCATTTACTTAAGAGTAATTTTATTTATGAAGAGTTATTTTATTTTATTTACCTAAGAGTTATTTTATAATTATTTTATTTATTTAAGAGTTATTTTATTTTTATGTACATGGTCACGATATGGCATTCCATGCCTTGTTGTCATTGTAGAACATCTCAATGTAATAATGATGAATTGGGACTCTGATAAATTTGATAATTTGCAACAACTATTTTAGGAAAGTAAATGCAATAAATGATGAACTTAGCTCTATGATCAAAGAATGAAATATCCAATTGAAGATTCTAGAATTTATGATGTCTCTAGATCAAAAATGGAATGTGATAGTTTGATATTCGCCTTAGAATCAAAATATTATTTTTGATCTTTGCGGGTTTGAGTATGCAGATTAGGGTCGAGTCTACAATCATGAAAATGTCTTGTACCTATGGACTTGATCTAGTAGATTGTAGAGTATTATTTTTTGCTTCATCTAATTCATCTATGTGTCTTTAGCCTTCTATAATATTTGGGGATTGACAATATTTAAGAATACCTTAGTAGGGCTATTGTTGTGTCACTAGGGGACATGTTTTCCTAGGTCAACCCACATAAATGCATGTACAACACTGAACATAACACTCTTTAGTCATGCATATGCTCTTACAATAATGTGTAGATCTAGATTTCTTTTAGTGCATCAAATCCAAATGTTCAACTCATTACGATGAGTGGATGGGAGGATATTCGTTAATGTAATTGGATGATAAATGAATGCATTGAATGCCTTTAAATACAAGGACATAACAACACATCGCTTAAATTTGTTTTGAGTCAACCCTATGCAAGAAGGGTATAGGACGAAGTCAGCGAAATTTGAATTTGAAAGGGTCAAGTGCAAAAATTGAACATAAAAGGGTACAAATCAACATAGAAATCGAGTATATAGAAGTATGTGTGCATATAAGTATAATAAGTGTACAAGTTGAACAAATGTATAGAGATATATAAACATAAAGATGGAGTAAGCAATAAGTATATAAAAATACGTGTCATAAATAAATAAGTGACATAAAATGAAAAAATTCGAGCTACATAAAAACAAACCATTATCAATATATCTATATATCAAAACACCCTCTTTAAAATAAGACAAAACTAAATTAAAAAATGACATAATTTCACCTACTCTTTGATGGATTTCTAATAAAAATACATTTGGATATGTGCAAAGGAAGCTTGGCCAAATTCCCATGTATATTATTTTTCTTGCATGGGTGATAGCGACTTTAAATGTAATTTGATTCAACTTGCAAATATTTCTTTCCGCGCATTCCAAAACCTGTCTTGCACGCCCATCGATTAGGCAAAGCAGCCACTAGTAATTTGGTCATAATTGCTTAACTTGTCCTAATCAACATATCAATAATATTTTCCTTCCAGGCCATCTACCTTGGCCTTTAATATTTTTCTATTTTCTTAAAAAGTTTGAGTCCTACATAAATAGTTAAAGTATTGCTATGATTGTGAAGACATAAAATTTTTTACAAATTGTTTTCAAGATGATAAAAGCAAAGAATAAGAAATACTATTTTTTTATTCTTAGTTAAAAATTTAATTGTTTTAGTTGTTTTTAATTGTTTAAAAAAAATTTAAAAATTGATTGTCTTATGTATATGGTGGGTAAATAAAGTTATAGAATATTTACTATTGTAAGTGAATAAATCACTTCTTAATTAAAATAATGTTATGATTGTGACCACAAGTTATTTATACGTACAAGTTACATAAAATAAAATAATAAATATATCACATGTTAAAATTCTTGTCTTTTAAGATGACGGAATCAAAGATTAGAGAATATTATTCTTGATTCTTAGTCAAAAGGATTGATTGTTGTTCCTTCAAAAAAAAAAAAATGATTATCATGTGTATTTGGTGGATGGATAAAGTTGTAGGATATTTGTTGTTGTAGGTGAATAAATCAACCCTTATAGAGATATCTAGATTAATTAAATAAATAAAACACTTAAATAAATAATCATTTAAATATGAGTTGGGGTTGATATAAAATAATGAAATTAATAAGAATATTTATTAGATAAATAATTGAATGCGATAGGATATATTTATTCAAATATACATGGGTATTTATATAAATGATATAGATTGATTCAAATCTAAATTTCTAGGATGTAATCCACTCCTTTCTCCAACAATTTCTATTCTATGTGAGTGGTTTCAACAACTTACTCAACACATATATTCATGCCAAACCTTTTTTTAAAGTTGGATTTCTACTTCCCAACACCCCTCTTGAATATACAACTTGTGAATATTGTTCATTAAATTCAACCCCATTGTTACATATAGCTTTAAGACTTGAAGAAAATACAACTTTATATATGAATTGGGACATAACACACAATTCAACATACTTGCAACCAACCATTCGATAAATTTAGACAATATCATTATTCATCAAGAAACTACTATGGTTCATGAACTAGGATGCACACTATAATTCACAACAAAGTTATGAATAGGGACACACACAATTGTTGGAATCAAAGATTAGAAAATATTATTCTTGATTCTTAGTCAAAAGGATTGATTGTTGTTCCTCCAAAAAAATAAAACTGATTATCATGTGTATTTGGTGGATGGATAAAGTTGTAGGATATTTGTTGTTGTAGGTGAATAAATCAACTTTTATATAGATATCTATATTAATTAAATAAATAAAACACTTAAATAAATAATCATTTTAAATATGAGCTGGGGTTGATATAAAATAATGAAATAAATACATAAATTAATAAGAATATTTATTAGATAGATAATTGAATGGAATAGGATATATTTATTTGAATATACATGGGTATTTATATAAATGATATAGATTGATTCAAATCTAAATTTCTAGGATGTAATCCCACTTCTTTCTCCAACAATCTCTCTTCTATGTGAGTGGTTTCAACAACTTACTCATACCAAACCTATTTTTTTAAAGTTGGATTTCTATTTCCCAACACCCCTCTTGAATATACAACTTGTGGGTATTGTTCATTGAATTCAACCCCATTGTTACATATAGCTTTAAGACTTGAAGAGAATACAACTTCATATATGAATTGGGACATAACACACAATTCAACATACTTACAACCAACCATTCAGTAAATTTAGACAAATTCATTATTCATCAAGAAACTACTATGATTCATGAACTAGGATGCACACTATAATTCACAAGTTATGAATAGGGACACACAATTGTCCACAACACCAACCAACTTGTGACTAGGGACACAATAATCACATCTGTTGTGAATAGGGACACACTCAACCATTCATAAGGACATATATGAATAGGGAGACACTTAGCTACTCACAACAAACACAAAATATAGTAATTGGACTTAATCTCCCTACCTTTTTCTCAAGTGAGAATTGGATCTCACCATGATTACTCCTCAAGTGGGACTGGATTGCATCAAATAGTTACAAATATAATAGTAGTGAGATTGGGTTCTCACTAACTTTCTTAGTTGGTGTTGACCACCTCGCTAATCATCTTATATGTACCTAAAGTATAGTTTACCATCAATTCCACTGATAATCACAATCTTTGGCTTTAATCTTTTTGGCTCTAGAATTGCTACTAAAGCATTGGACTAGTCTCCAAGGTATTAATGTGCTCAAGACTAAAGATTGTCCTCCAACCTCTTACGATCCTCCTTGGCTCAACTAGCCAAATCAATCCTAATGATCTTGTGGACCACAAACCACCTTATGATGTAGTTTGACAATTTTAGCATTAATTTTCTCAGTCCTTGTCTTATTCATGAGAATGGTATTTCCTCCCTCAATAAAAAATCTTCTTTTATGGGTTCTAGGAGATGTTTTATAATAGTATTTGAGATAATCTACCAAATTTTCAAATACAGAATTTGGTCGGGCAAAGGAGAAATCAAATTAATTCAATTCTATGTAGTTTTATAGTGTAGACACCTAAAAATGACTAACATATTCCATATCACTATTCACATCATTTTATCATTATTTCTTCTAATCAACATTAATTAAATAATTTTTAATTATCTAATTAATTTATCCATTTTAGTCCTCAATTGCATATTAATTAAATAATTTCTATTATATAATTAATTCATTTATCTTATTCCTCTTATCCACAATAATTAAATAATTTTTAATTATTTAATTAGCTAATATTTCCTCCACAATAAAATAAATTAAAATAATTTATTTAAGTTGACTTTTCTAATTTCCTCTCTCACAAAATAAATTAATATTTTATTTATCTTCTATTTCTCTAATCATGCACATGAATTAAATAAATTTATTTGTTTAATTCTAATAATATCTTCTCATCTTCAAATATATCTTCTCATGCACATGAATTAAATAAAATTATTTGTTTAAACTAATAATATCTTCTCATCTTCAAAAATATCTTCCCATGCACATGAATTAAATAATTTATTTATTTAATTTTTTTTCTCTCTATTCATCTGCATGTAAAAAAAAATCACAATTTGGGTTAACTCATGCTTTCAAATCTTTGTTATTATCAATCAATTCATTAAATAGAAAAACAATTATATTTATGAAAAATAAATCAGTTTTGTTATCCATGCAATCAATTAACTCATAAAACAAGCTTTTTGCATGGACACGCGTCACATGCACATCCTTTATATCCTCTCAATTAACCTCATCTGTTGATTCATTCTATTTTTCTCCACCATTGATCATCACTTTCCATTCTCCTAAACACAAACCCTCCACGATCGTTGAGCTTTGAGTATCCATACAACGCTTTGAGCATTCATCCACTATCGTTGAGCGCTCGCATTCATACATTTTTACAATTGAAGCTTATGCTACATATTTGAGCAATCCATATTACACATACAACCAAGGAAAATAAGTCAATTTGTAACTTCTTGTGATTGTTTATGCATTTATTTGATTATGGTTATGCTTTTGATAATTCCTTGAGGTTATGGTTGAGTTTGGTCTTGAGTCTTTATTGTTTTGATCTCTCTTATGCTAACCAACTTTCACCATATACATATAGAAAAATAGTTAAATCAAAAAATTGATAAGACCTGAAGCAAAAATATTTTGGGAAATAATGATAACATTTTCCACGATGTAGCAAAATCTCATGGCCAAACTCCTCTTGGTTTGGGAGACACACAAGTGAATCAACTTCCCCAGTAGATTATAGGCAAAAATTAATAAAGTGAACTTATTATTGCTCATGCTTTACAAATCACAGGATTCAATTATGGTTGCCCAACTAATGCCTCCAACAACTTGCTTCGCATTGAATTATTCTTCTTTTTTCACTCTACACTAAAACTCCCTTGACAAATCTTCTCAATATTTTATTCACACTTACATGACGATATAAATCTACACAAAATGCTTTGGATCTCTATCCTTCTCCTCACACTGCTCCCAAAAAGAAAACAACAATAACACTACAAGAAAATAATATTGCAGGCACTAAAAAATCTAAAAGGTTTAAAACTTTGTTCATCACACAAGCTTAGCAAAGGCACTATTAAAACTCCAGTGGTTAGAAAATTAGTTCTCACTAGGTTCCTATCAATATGTGTCTACCATCCTCTTATCTCTCGCACTCACAGAAAACACACATTGAAAAATCTTACAACTAATAAAACCAGAACTTAAAAAAGTAGTTAAACTAGATAATATACAAATCAAAATAGAAGGATTCCATTAATCAAATCAAGGTGTTAAAAATAGTGGAGCTGCCCCTTGACCACTTATAAAAACTTCATTTTGTATAGGAACAAAAAATTGCTCTAATGTCATATTAGAGAAATAATTGGATGCAACAAGATATATTTATTCAAACATATATGGGTATTTATACAAATGATATAGATTGTTTCACATCCCATTTTCTAACATGTAATCCCACTTCTTTCTCCAAAAAGTTATATTTTACATGAGTGGTTTCAACAACTCACTCAACAAGCATATTCATGTTAAACCAGTTTTTGAAAGTTTGATTTCTATTTTCCAACAAAGTTAAGTGAATAAAACAAGTGTATTTAGTTGTAATTTGGATGAAGGATTGCATTTTTAAGGATGATCAAAATAAATTCACCAAGGTTCTATAAATTCAAGGTAAGTCTAGATGAATGTTGTAAGAGATTATTAGAATCAATTTGCCAAGGTGCTAGTAAATCAAGGTAAGTTTAGATGAATACCTCTAAATCTAATTATCAATTGTTCTACTCTTTGGTTTAGATCCACATCTATGGAATTGATCTTTGTATCACAAAAATTAACTGACATGCAAAACCAAACCTAGACTCGTGGAAGTGAAATAGCAAGGAGTCACTAGCTATCATAGGATCACCTTGCCTTTATATCGAAAATATAGTAAGGAAACTAGTTGTGTTTACAAACACCTTTGACGAATATGTTGATTTACAAGGGTCATGTTCTCCTCTGTCATAACCATAGGTGGATGGATTTAATGACAATAAACCAAGATCAAATCCAACAAATAAACATTCAATATGCTCCTAAGATGCCAATGTAGTACTTGTCTTTTTGTAATCTCTCTAACATGTAATTTAAAATAATGCATGCTTGAGTTGACTCATAATGGATAGTAAGGGAGCAAAACGTGGTCCCAATTTAGAGAATTCAAATTTAAAAGGTTAGTATTTAGATTTGCATCCACAGAAGTGGTCTAGATCAATCCCACACCTGCAAATCTAAACTAGGCTGGCTAACAGTAGATTTAACAAACAATTTTAGACTCTTGGGATATGTGGATATGGAACAAGATAGGAAAATGATATTTTCCAACTTCCAACTCAAAGTGTGTCATCTTGCACATTGGTCAATGCATAAGGACAACCTAGTTGTTGTGGGTCCAACACATAATAGAAAAGGGCATGGGTATGTGATTTTCACCAGTATATTTTGCCCCTATTTTGACTTGCATGTGATCTACCATGAGGATGCATGTCAAAGTAAAACTAAGAATTCAACATAGAAAGTAAATATTCTTTAAACACTTAAAGGATATATTATATATATAGTACACTATATATATATATAGAGAGAGAGAGAGAGAGTACACTATATATATAGATATATAGAGCGAAAGTGTGTACTGTCCTTGCCATGAGTGCTCCACCTTGAGAATTTGTAAGTACTAAATAAATTTTCCAATGAGTAGAATTTGTCAAGCATTTAAAAATGAGCATAATCACAATTATTGAAATTATTGTCTATAGAAATTAAAAGGAGTAGGTTGAAATATTTTGACAAAGAAGAAAGTAGTATCTCTAAACAAGCATAAAGTGTGAAAGGAATCCAACCAAGTAGATTAGGTTCTAAAGGGCTCTAACCATGGATAAAAAAAGAATTTGACTCTACGAATAACATGAAAGCAAACAAGGTGTGCGAAACACACTTCCTACACTAATCTAATGAGGGGAGATGTATGCAAATTCTTTTCAATCTTTATAGTTACAGTGATGTTAACACAACAACAGAGATATTGCAGCAATACACACACATATAAAATGTAGATAGAAGAGAGAGACAAGATATAACATGGGGAAAACCCTTTCGGGAGAAAAACCCCACACTCCAAAACCTACACATTGTATTATCAAAACAAAGAATGTTTACAACACACTTGCAATGCAAGTCTTCCAAGAGTCTTCGACACTCGTATCTGGAGATATTTTGGCAGCATAACAGTACCTGTCAATAACACTATGCATCTCCAACTCCAAGCACCTGTATATATAGAGAAGTAGTACAAATGGAGGTAGTTTCTAGAGAAAGTCACACAAGGAACTCGTCCAAATCCATGTTGCCCAATTTTCAAGGTCATAAAACATGTGTATGACACTTGTAAGAGATTCTCTTTCATCCCTTACAACCCCCCAACTTGGGCACCCCAAATTTTCCCAATTAAGGTATGACAGATACTCTTACAATGTCATAAAATCTGTCATATATGACAACTCTTATAGTTGTAAGAGAATCTATCATAACTAATTATTAATAGTAAATTCTCTTACAACCTTGTCATAGATGCCTACTTCCTCCATGCAAGATGCTTTTTGACACTTGTCTTCACTTGCCATAGAATTTTCCATTTCTGGCTCTTACATGTCATAGATTCTGTCATAACTCTTACGTGTCATAAACCTCTAACAACACTTGAAAGATGCTGACACATGGCAAAACTCCTCTACCACAAAGTGGGACGCCTATCTCCTCATATGAGGATAATAAAAACATGTAGTCACCTTCCATGTAGGATGACATATCACCGTGCCAACTCCCACAAAGTGACAAAATAGGATTGACAAATTACAATAATAGGCAAAAAATAAATACAATTAAATAATAAATGCTAGGAACTTGCAAAGGTTGAGACACCTTAATTCCCAACATTCTCCCACTTGTCGAACACCTTTCAAGAGCTAATTGAAATAATAGGATTTAATTGCTAGCCCATAGACTCCGAACACCATCTGAACTTATTAGTGCCCACTAGTTTTGTCAATGCATCTGTAACATTCTTCAAAGTGTCTGTCTTCTCCAATATCACCTTCCCATTCTCTACCATGTCTCATACAAAATGAAATTGTACATCAATATGATTTGTTCTAGCATGGAAAGTTGGATTCTTTGCTAAGCAAATCGCACTCTGACTGTCACAATAGATAGTAATTTGTCCTGCATCAACACCAAAATTTGAACACAATCTCTTAAGCCAAATGGCTTCCTTACAAGCATGAGTAGCTGCCATATACTCTGATTTTGTCATGGACATAGCGACCATAGGTTTCTGTTTACTCATCCAACTAATTGCACCACCGAACATAGTAAACACATAAGCACTGGTGGATCTCCTGCTGTCAATGTCACCCGTCCAATCAGAATCTACATATCCACGGATACTCATAGAATGCAAAGGTCCTATAGGATGACCATGATAACATAGGGAATACTCGAAAGTACCCCGCAAATATCTAAACACTCTCTTCACTGCATCCCAATGTACCCGTCAAGGATTAGCCATAAACCAACTAAGGACTCCCACTTCTTGGGCAATGTCTGGTCTAGTACAGACCATAGCATACATCAAGCTGCCAACAACACTAGCATAAGGTACTTTGCTCATGTCCTCCACCTCAGAAGGAGATTTTGGACAATCAGTAACAGATAACTTGGTCCCTAAAGAAACAAGAACACACAAAGGTCTGCAATATGCCATGCTGAATCTCTCCAACACGGTCTTCACATACTTACTTTGGCTTAACCAAAGTTTTATGTTAGTTCTATCTCTTCTGATTTCCATTCCCAGAATGTACCTGGCTGCCCCTAAGTTTTTCATCTCAAACTGTGCTGACAACTAAGACTTCAAATCAGAAATCATATTTTTACCATTCCCAATTAACAGTATATCATCAACATACAATGCAATAATGAGAATACAATCATTGTCAAATTTGTAATACACACAATGATCTGATTTTGATCTCAGAAATCCAATCGACAACACAAAGGCATCAAATTTCATATACCACATCCTAGGAGATTGCTTCAAACCATACAAAGACTTCTTCAACTTGCAAACCAAATGTTCTTTACCTTTCTCTATGTAATGCTTTGGCTGTGACATGTAAATCTCTTCCTCCAAGTCACCATGAAGAAATGATGTCTTCACATCCATCTGTTCCACCTCTAAGTCATAAGCTGCTGCAAGAGATAATAGGAAACGAATAGATGTCAGCTTTGCAATGGGAGAGAAAATTTCACCTTAATCAATTCCCTCCACTTGTGAGTACCCCTTCACAACCAATCTGGCCTTGTACTTCTTAACATTGCCATCTGCATCGAATTTATTCTTGAACACCCATTTACAACCAACAGGTTTCCATCCTTCAGGAAAATGCACCAAGTCCCAAGTTTTATTTTTCTCCAAAGAAGCCATCTCATCTTGCATGGCCTCCTTCTAGGAACCTGCATCTTTCATGCCCATATCCTCTGTCACAGTTCTAGGCTCATCAGTGTTAGTAATCAAGGGAAAGCACAACTAGAATCTAGCAATGAATAACCAAACCTATCAGGTTGCTTCCTTGTTCATGTAGACCTCCTCAAAGGCTGAGGTTGAGGTTTTGCTTCTTCTTTTGAGCTTTCAGAGCTGCTACAGCTCTCCTCATAATCAGGTCTCACAGGGTCTTGCAGTTCAGTCTTTCCAGGGGTAGAAGATAACTGAACCACATCTTCTTTCTTTCTTTCTCTTCTGGCTATAAAACAACAGGAGAAGGTGTTAGCTCTCTGAAAATAACACTTCTGCTATACAACACTTTCTTGGCCACAAGATCCCAAAGCTTGTACCCTTTCACACCAACATTGTAGCTAATGAAGATACACTTAACAGCCTTGTTCTCCAATTTTGACCTCTTCTCCCTAGGCACATGAGCATATGCCTCACAACCAAAAACATGAAGATGTCTTAATGAGAGCTTCTTACCAGACCACACCTCCATAGGTGTCTTATCAACAAGAGCTGATGTAGGAGACTTGTTTACCAGGTAGCAAGCAGTGGCTACAGCTTCAGACCAAAACTTATGTTCAAGGCTAGCATCACTAAGCATACTTCTAGACCTCTCCATCAACGTCTTGTTCATCCTCTCTGCAACTCCATTTTGCTGAGGGGTGTATGGATTTGTCTTATGTCTTTCAATCCCATGTTCTTTATAGAACTTATCAAACTTTGCGGAACAAAACTCACCACCGTTATCAGTTCTCAAACACTTAATCTTTTTACTAGTATGATTCTCAACAAAAGATTTAAACTCTTTGAACCAACTAAAGACTTCATATTTGCTTCTGAGAAAATAAACCCATGTCCTTCTACTGTAGTCATCAATGAATGAAACAAAATATACATATTTAGAGATCGAAGGAACATTCATAGGACCAAACACATTAGAATGAATAAGATCCAACACACCAGAAGACTTATGAGAACTAGAGTAAAACTAAACACGGTTTTGTTTTCCATATATACAATGTTCGCAAAAGTTGAACTCGAGATTATAATCATTTAACCCCTCGATGAGGTTTTTATTTTTCAGGGTTCTAAGACCCTTCTCACCAATGTGGCCAAGTCTCTTATGCCATAACATTGTCTTCTCAGCTGGAAGTTTCATTTCCAAAGCATGAGCACCCTTAGGTACTCAAAATGCACTACCATCAGAAGTCAAAGCAATACATTTCTTTTCCACTGGTTCCAATGGTGAAGATGAATTGACTAAAGCTCTTTTCTTTGAAACAGAAGCACTATTGCATTGTGTAGTGTATGCATCCATTTGAAATAGAGTACCTCTCTGAGTACCCTTCATAAGCACCATAGAACCTCTAGTCATCTTGCATCCTCTACTAGAGAAGACAACCTGCACACCTGCATCATTCAATTTACTTACAAAAAGTAGGTTCTGTGCCAAGCCTGGGATCTGCATAACCCCAGAGATCCCCTTCACTCATCCATCAGGGAATCAAATTGAGACTCTTCCGCGGCCAACAATCTTTAGATGAGAATCGTCACCAAGGTACACTCTTCCACCATCGAACTCTCCATACTTTGTAAACCAATCTTGATGCGAGGTCATGTGAAAAGAGGCGCCAAAAAATCAGCCACACATCATTAGATGCATGGGTGGCCAAGGCTATGATGAAAGGATCACCATCATCTTGTGACTTGTCAAAATCTGAATCTGGGACATTCTTCTTCTTTTTCTTTGTCTCCTCTTTGCATTCCTTTCAGAAATGTCCAGATTTACCATAGTTCCAATAGAGAGCCTTGGACTTTCCAAGAGATTTGGATCTCCCATAGGATTTGGATCTACCCTTATCATCTTTCTTGTGCTTCTTTTTCTTCCCTTTCTCCTTGGGTCTTCCACGAACTGCAAGAGCCTCTTTGGCTGACTCAGATGATTTTCTCTGCATCTCTTTGGATAACAGCGAAGACACCACTTCATCCATTTTGAAAGTGGATGTGGTACTCCCGATGGCCATTACAAGATGATCCCATGAGTCCAGAAAAGAACAAATCAAGGTCATACAACGATCCTCCTCCTCCATCTTCACACCCACGGATGTCAACTGTGCAACTAGTATCTTAAAGGCATTTAGGTGATCTGCAACGGATCCTCCATCCTCCATCCTCAGAGAATATAGCTTCTTTCTCAGGAATAGCTTGTTCACCAAGGACTTGGCTTGATAAACATCTCCTAGGTTCTTCCAAAGTTCTTTCGCAGTCTTCTCCTCATGGACATTCAATAGGATAGAGTTAACTAAACAGAGTCGCACAAGACCCTTAGCTTTCTGATCCTTGAGATCCTAATCAACTTGAGACATTGCCATAGGTTTTGTACCAGAAATTATTTCCCATAGGTCTCTATCAACAAGCATGTCTTCCATTTTAAGTTTCCACAACTCAAAATTGGTGTTGTTAAACTTTTTCACCTCTACTCTTCCAGATGTGCCTGCCATCTCCTTCCTGCAACAAGATTATAGAATGTTCTACACATACTCCCACTCAATCTAAGATTAGCTCAAAAAACCCCTATCCAACAATTAGGACCAAGGGTGATCAGGCTCTGATACCAACTGAAAGGAAGCAAGGTGTGTGGAACACACTTCCTACACTAATCTATTGAGGGGAGATGTATGCAAATTCTTTTCAATCTTTACAGTTACAGTGATGTTAACACAACAAAAGAGATATTGTAGCAATACACACACACATAGAATGTAGACAGAGAGAGAGAGAGAGAGAGAGAGATAACGTGGGGAAAACCCTTTCGGGAGAAAAACCCCACACTCCAAAATCTGCACAATGTATTATCAAAACAAAGAATGTTTACAACACACTTGCAATGCAAGTCTTCTAGGAGTCTTCGACACTCATATCTGGAGATATTTTGGTAGCATAACAGTACTTGTCAATAACACTATGCATCTCCAACTCCAAGCACCTGTATATATAGAGTAGTACAAATAGAGGTAGCTTCTAGAGCAAGTCACACAAGGAACTCATCCAAATCCATGTGGCCCAATTTTCAAGGCCATAAAACATGTGTATGACACTTGTAAGAGATTCTCTTCCATCCCTTACAATCCCCCAAATTGGGTGCCCCAAATTTTCCCAATTAAGGTATGATAGATGCTCTTACAGTGTCATAAAATATGTCATATATGACAACTCTTACAACTATAAGATAATATGTCATAACTGACTATTAATAGTAGATTCTCTTACAACCTTGTCATAATCAAACTTGGGCGCCTACTTCCTCCATGCAAGATGCTTTCTGAGACTTGTCTTCACCTGTCATAGAATCTTCCATTTCTAGCTCTTACATGTCATAGATTCTGTCATAACTCTTACGCATCATAAACCTCTTACAACACCTAAAAGATGCCAACACATGGTAAAACTCCTCTACCACAAAGTGGGATGCCTATCTTCTCATATGATGACAAAAAAACATGTAGTCACCTTCCATGTAGGATAACACATCACCGTGCCAACTCCCACAAAGTGACAAAATAAGATTTGCATACAAATTACAATAATAGGCAAAAAATAAATACAATTAAATAATAAATGCTAGGAACTTGCAAAGGTTGAGACACATTAATTCCTAATATAACATAATAGGGGTTCTTACTATGTAGAAACATAGTTTGTCTAGAAATGATGATGAGTATCTATTTGTCACCAAAAATAATCATAATTATCATAAATGTATCATCATAACCATAATCATGAAGAATATTAGCGATAATATATGCCCCCTTCAATTGGTTACATACAAAGGAAATAAGGAATTGAAGGTAAGGGAAAAGAAAGATAGCATCATGTAAAGCACAAGCATGTGATAAGTATCAATGATAATATCACATGAAGCTTGTAACAAGTATGTAATAATTTTTAATGCTAACATTATGTGAGGAACAAAAATCATGTTATTTAAATGAATGATAAATCATGTAAGGCATAGTGAGACATGTCATATGAAATGTAAAAAATGTTAGTAGCAACATGTAAAATAGAAATAGATATATATCCACAAAGATGTGAGCATGAAGGCACATGGATATGTTAGGAATAAGGTTGCCTAGAGTGAAAATGTATAGTAATTAATAGCATGTGTAGGTGGGAAAAGAAAATAAGTAAAGGATAATGGGCTAAGGGGTCCAACATGCCCTACAACTACCCTTGGGTAACACTAAAAACTCTAAATATTAAAGGAATCCATAAGATAACTAGTGATAACTTTAAGAACCCCCTCAAATATATATAATCTTGGTGAATCCTATCCTAATGCATTAATTTAAAGTCCTCCAAAAGTGTCCCACAAATTTAGTATCTCTATCTGATATAATGCTTAGTGGAATGCCATGTAATTTAACAACCTCTTTGAAGAATAAATCAACAACATGAGTAGCATCACTTGTGGTTTTGCAAGATATAAAATGAGCCAGTTGAGAAAACCTATCTACTACAACAAAGATTGAATCATGGCCTCTTTGGGTTCTAGGTAGGCCCAAAACAAAATCCATACTAATGGAGTCCTAAGGTCTATTTGGGATTGGTAAAGGTTGATAAAGACCTGCATTTGTACTCTTTCCCTTGGCATATTGACACATTGTGATGCCCCGTCATGCAACCCTAGAGAGTTAGGTTAAAACTACACAATAAAATACATAATTTTTTTTTTAAAACAAGTATTTGCATTAATCACTAGATAAAATAACAACTAATTGCAACATTCAAACTATATGATCACTAACATCTCTAGGGAACATAACTGCATCAAATAATTATAAACAAATATCATTAACAACATAATAAATCACACATGCCCATATGCAATTTTGATACATCATAAGAAGATTACACCTTTCATTTACAAGATATGTACAAGTACAAATAAGATCAAATGCAAGATTACATAATTACAAGGCTTCTTGTCTGATTACATCAATTACAATATAAATCATGGCTATACAATTCTGGAAGCATAATACAAATCTGAGGATGCAAATACAGGTCTAGAACTGGAAAGACACAACTGCCACGAGCATGAACCAAGATGCCAAAGATATCCAATGGATTAAGCTCTTCCACCCAACCATGTGGAACCCTGAGGTCCATCCCCGAGCTTAGGAGATAACAATGAGGTCCCCTGACAAAAGCAAGAATAAAAGGACTAACTGGAAGCAAGAATACCTTAGGTTTCACAGGCGGACATAACTGAACTCAATAATCAACATCCAGAGGCAAGAGAACAGGGCAAGCTAGAGTGCACTAGGAAGGAGTGTCATCGCATGGTTCTACATGGGTTATCCTGACTATCTCTCTCTAGACGCTGGCCCCCATCTATGGTTACCCTGATAGCCTCTCTAGGCACCAGCCCCATAGGTCACACATGCGGTCTACCTTATCTTGATTAATGTGAAGTCTACCCTTTTTCCCCTAGTCAATTATTAGGTTTACACTTGTTAAACACTTCCAATGGGTTACCCAGACAACCACTTTGGGTATCGACCTCTCATTGGAAGCCACTCCCCTTCTTGCACCTAGTTGACCCAACCCAAACAAGTACTATACACAAGGACACACATGACATACCTCCAACTCTCATGACAAGCCAATATTATAACACAAGGTATGTATAAGGTCCCAAAAATAAATTGGTTTTCTCTCTCTAGAATACAAGGGATCAAAAATCATTAATAAGTTCAAAGTAACTTCTCCCTTAACAAGAATCTCAAACAAAGCCTCTGGATAGGTAACACAAACCATAGAACCCAAGAAAATAAAGGACCAAATACCTCTTATCCTAACTCTTCATCGGAAACCAATATTCATAACATAGAAGTAAAGATAAATTTACATCAAAAATTTCAAAGCAATCAACACGGATTTATTATTCTAACAATACTAATTAAAAAATAGTAAACCAAGTGAATCAATTTACCCCCTATCAAACTATTAACTATCTAGAAGATACTTGATGAACAATTGCTCTAATATAATACTTAACACATAATTGACACTTCTACTATTCACCATTATAACCCTAATTTTATAAGGATCAAGTCAATACATTTATTTAACAAGATAACAAACTAGTAATGTTTCGTAAAAATAATATTCCACTCCAAATGAAAAGAAGTCTAACCTAACGAATTAATACAAAGTATAATTCCTCTACGTGCCTTTCTTCGAATCTAAAACAATTTAAATGACAAATAAGATAATACTATACCTCGCATGAATTTTATCACTAATTTAAAATACGACAAGAACCTTAAAACTACTATCCTCAATCAGCATTAATGCATTTCACAAAGATGTACCCTTAACTAATATACAAGATTGGACTCTTTTATTCTAATGATAATAAACTTACATGTTAATCCACGTCTATACTAATCAAAACATTATTACATATTAATCTAAACACTAAAATGATAAGTCTACAAATCACTGAATATCATATCTTACATACCTAATACTAATGAAATTGAGTCCCAATATAGAAATAATTGAAGTTCACTTGACCAAATCCTATGATCTCCACTATAATTAGAAGGCTAAATCCTAAAGTAAATACTTTCTATCCATGTCTACTTAAATCGAATATTTTGACTTCTTCCTAGGGTTCATTTTACTATATTACACTTGATGACATAAAAACAATATTTATTTCTTTCCTTATATATTCGTCCTAGATCCAATAAGAACGAATAAAATGCAATAGCTACATACATATCTGAATCTAGAATAAATGATAAAATTATAATGGACTCCATGAAATTAAGTAAATGAACTGCTGACAGAACGTGCTTATAGAAAGAAAAATAAAACCTTATAGTATGTGATGATTGCCTTAATGGAACAAAACTTATCTTCAAGATTATTGCAAGTGGAATTGTTGGCAGAGATGTGATCTGTTCTCAGGAAAGACTTTCTATTCCTATTTCCACACAGAGGTTAAATTAAATAAGATTAAGAGGAAATCTAATAATCTTTAGCCAATAGGCAAGTTGAATTGAAGGCAATATTAACAAAGTGCCAAAGAGATTTAACTCTATACAATACTACCCTCGGAGGCCGTACGGCAGTGTCGCAAGGCATAGAGGGCAACGATTTTATTAGATGCTGTAAACTGGTAAATCAACATAACACTAAGGCAATCTCAAAGAAAGCTCAAAGTAATTTTCAATTGATTTAATAGATTTGTGTTACAAGTTGTAACAGTGGAAAGAAACATTGTGGTTGGTCCAATGAATCGATATGGGTTATTTTCTTTTAAGAAGAGTTTGATTTTACTAATGGTAACAAAGGTTGATGTATCTATTGATTCCTTCAGAGGTGCCATAAGAATAAATCTGAGTCTCTAAAAACAATTTTATTTACTATCTAATTCAATGACAATTATGACAATGCTGACGGAGTCCAAAGATCTTACTATCATTCTTGCTAGAGGGTTATCGGATTTAGTAAGAATCGTTGGTTAAAACAAAGTTTAGGTGGCCTCAAAAGAACCATGCAGAGAGGAAACAACCAACAGCAACATCAGGTGGAGATAAGACAAGAGTGGGCGTTATGGCTCAAGCGTGCATATCAAAATATCTCTCAGGCAAGTCCGATTAAATAGTTTTAATGAAGAGGCACAAGGGAAAACAAATAAACTAGTTTAGTAAATTCTCAGACGAGTACAACAGATTGTATAATTTAAAAGGATAATTGATTATAAGGAGGTTTCATTAGGCAATCATAACTACATCATATCAAGATTAGAGAAAGATATGCCATGATTGGGGAAACACTAAATGAGAAATGCGAACAACATAAGAGAACATCGCCCCAATAATGAGCATATTAAACTATGACAATCGATTTGCCTAAGGCTTTGCTTCACTCGTAATGATGTTTACATGGAGGTCATAAGATGAGAAACGATCAGCTTGAGAACCCATAAGGGCAATAATTAAATGATTGCAACCTTTGGTTAACTCAAGACACAAAAAATGACAAGATGATAGAAGATTTTTGGCCATAGATAAGCAAATTTTGAAGGCAAATATTCCTATTATTATTATGCAGCAAAAGAAGTTGGATTCCAGACAACAATTGATTTCAGAGATAAGAATTTCATAGAGACACAATTCAACATACCCAGAAGTACGCTACAAAATTCTCTTTATTTCTTTCTCCTTTCTTCCTCTTCTGCAAATTACTTTCTTTTCCAAAAAAAACTTCCCTCAGATCTCCTCCAATATCCCAAAATCCTTTTGTCCAAAATTGTTTTTCCCCACCTTCCCCCTTCAAATAACTCCCATAATGCAAAAATAGACAAAGCCCATTAATTCCCACTTACACTATCTTTCCGTTACAAATCCCCACAATTAATTGCCTTCATAACACCTCTAAGAGAATCATTTTCAAATCTCTGACAACCTACTCCCACTAACAAAATTAATGAAAAAATAAAATAAAATCTCCCATGTCAAATAAAATCAATAACGTAATAAATATTAACAATATCATTATTATTGCTAGCTTTCAACGCTACTTATTAGTTTTAATATATAAATCAACTAATCAATATTTAACAACTAATATTGATATATGAATATAAACATATCACACCATAAAACCAATTGTTTAATTTTCTTAAATTCTCTCATTAAATCACTAACTATTATAATTGTATTTAAGCTTGTCATTATTACTTTATTATTATTAATATTGTAATAATTAGTAATTATACTACAATTACATATTAACTGTCAAATCAAATAATGACACTGTTACAAAAAAGAGATTCCTGACTCAAAAGAATCAACCATAAGACATTAATAAATGGTTCAAACAATTAATGACAACCACATATTGAAAGGTGACCCAGACTCTGAGAATAAGTACCAACTGAACAACAACGATACTCGAGACTGGAAACACATGGATGACGATGACTAAAAACATTGGTTGACCTAGGGAACCCCATGTTATCTCCCATCCACATTATCCATTGGTGTAAAGGCACTCTCAGACCTGCTAAGTCAGGTGGAGTCGATGCTTGGTACTTGCAACCTACATCAAAACAAAGTGTTGTATACAAGTATATACATATATAACACACACATAGTGTCAGGGAGTCGCAACATAGTAGGTTGCTCATAATGAGTAGTACTACACTATCCCTACACCGAAAGCATGGCATATAACATAAACATCTCTAGCTAACAATCAGGTATCATCCAATAACATAAAGCATGATAACTCTACTCCTCATAAACATCTAACCATTAACTGATCATGTCAAACACATCATAAACTATAATATCAATAATTTCATCATAATGATCATAACAATTATCAACAACCACATCAGTAATCCAAATCCATAATGAGCATACTAAGCATAAACAATAAGTCTATCATCAACATGTCTCAAAAATGTCTAGATGTAACTGAAATACTATCACTGTCAAAAAGCCAAAATGAGGGGCACTACACACACTTTACACATTTCTACAAACTTCCTCACATCTGATAGCATTTTAGGACAAAAGTAATGAACATTTAGTTGAGCTAAAGTCTTATCTAGGCCAAAATGACCAGAAAGACTACCACAATGCTTTTCTTTGATCAAATTTTCTCTCATAGAACTCCTAGGTACACATAGCTGAGATCCTTTGAAAACTAATCCATCTTGCAACATGTAGTCCATCCAAGGTTCTCTATTCCTTATGGTTGGTTGTTTACAAACCTCATAAGCTTCTTGGAAATCCAAATCAAATTTTTACAACTCCTTAAGAAACTTTATTCCTCCACTTTCTATCTGAATTTCTCTTATGAGTAAGGCTCTCCTACTCAAAGCATCTGCTACCTTATTGGCTTGGGCCTTTTTGTGCTTGATAACACAAGTGAAATTTTGCAAATAATCCGCCCATTTCATGTGTCTTTGACTTAATTTGGGTTGGTTGGTTATGAACTATAGTGCATGATTATCAGTGAAAATAACAAACCCCTTAGGCATCAAATAATGCCTCCACTTCCTTAAGGCATGCACCATAGCATAAAACTCAAGATCATAAGATGAATACCTTTTTTTTGAATCATTTAACTTCTCACTAAAGTATGCTATACATTTGCCTGATAGCTCCAATGGCTACCCTACTTGCATCACATTCAACTTGGAAAACCTTGTTAAAATTAGGAAGTGCTAGTATAGATTGTTATGTGATTTTCTTCTTCAAAAAATAAAAAATTTATTTCAGTAACATCAGTCCAAATAAACTTTCTTTTATCCCTTCTTATAGTATTTATGATTGGTGCACAAATTCCACTAAAATTTCTGATAAATTTCCTATAAAAACTTGCCAAACCATGGAAACTTTTTACCTCATAAGCTATTTTGGGAGTTGGCCAATCAGTTATGGCTTTCACTTTGTCCTTCTCCATCTTCAATCCACTTTGAGAAATCACAATATCAAGGTACACCAATTCTATCCTCATGAATAAACACTTCTTGAGATTGATCAACAATCTTTCTTCTTGCAATATTTGCATTCCCATCCTCAGGTGTTTGAGATGTTCTTCCTTGCTTGAGCTATAGATTAGTATGTCATCCAAATAAACAATCACAAATTTACCTATGTAGGGATTTAGAACTTCATTAATTAGTCTCATAAATGTACTGGGAGCATTGGTAAGACCAAATGACATAACAAGCCACTCATACAACCCCTCATTAGTCTTAAAGGTAGTTTTCGATTCATCTCCTTCCCTTATCCTTATTTGATGATACCCACTCTTGAGATCAATCTTTAAAAAGTACTTAGATCCACACAAACAATCCATCAAATCATCTATTCTTGGAAGAGGGAACCTATACCTAATTGTAATCTTGTTAATTGCTCTTGAATGTGTGCACATCCTCCAATCTCCTTTTTTTAGCACCAATATAGCTGGTACTGCACATGGCCCGAGACTTTATTTTATCAAACCTTTGTCCAATAGTTCTTGCACTTGCTTCTTGATCTCTACATTTTCTTGTGCAGTCATCTTGTAGGCAGCTTTGTTTGGCAAAATTGCACCAAGTATGAAGTCAATATGATGACTACTACTCCTAATAGATGGCAGCTCATTGGGTAGCTCATTCACCACTATATCAACATACTCTTCCAACATGGTTTGTATCTCTTGAGGAAACTCATTCAACTTGGTTGTTGTCATAACAGTTCTAGGTCTAATTACTAGTCCAAAACCCATCTTTTCCTCTTTCATTGCATTCAAGAATTCCTCCTCATTCACCATCAAGAAACTAGGACTAGTCACTTGTTCATCTCCTTCTTCTTTCAAAGGAAACAAGGTATTCTTTCTACCATCTTTTTCAAAGGTATAAGTGTTTTGTCTCCCATCATGAATAGTTTTTCTATCATATTGCCAAGACCTTCCCAATAGCACATAGCACACATCCATTGGTATTACATCACAAAGAACCTTATTTTTATAACTTCCAATCTGAAAGTCCACCCAAGTTTGTTCATTCATTAACACTTGTTGTCCTTTATTGAGCCATGAAACCTTATATGGAGTTTGATGTGGAATTATTTTCAACCTAACCTTCTTACCATTTCTATTGAAACTAAATTAGCAGTATTACCTGAATCAATAACCATTTAGCAACATTTACCTTGGGATTTGCATGATGTCTTGAACAAAGTCTTTCTTTGGGTAGGTTCTTTCTCCTTAGGTGGTTTGATCAACACTCTTCTCATCAACAAAGACTCTTCAACTTCATGTTCTTCTACATGGGATGGAGATCCTACACTTTCTTTCTCTGCTTGGATTACTTGATTTCTACCCTCAATCCTTGAGTTGCTTGCATGAGGGTCTTCTGGACATTCCCAAAACCTATGACCTGCAAATTTATTGCATTGGAAATATTTACCAGTGAATCCACCACCTCTTTGTGTGTTTCCACCCCTAAAATAAGGTCTTCTTCCTCTGAATCCATGTCATGGATTATGTGATTTTTCTTGCAAGGTACTTGGTTCTAAATTTTCTTTTTGGACTAAATTTCTTCCCCCTTGTTGTCCTCTACCTCTAAAATTTTTGCCTCTACCCTTGTTTTTTTGATTTTGTTTTCTATTCAACTTATCCTCTGCTTTTAGAGCAAATTGGTAGCACTCTTCTATTGTCCTTGGGTTGATTAGACTAAGTTCATCTTGAGTATTGTATCTTAACCCATTGAGATACATGGTTATCTTCTCCATGTCTTCTTCTACATGTCTAGACCTGATGATCAATCTATAAAACTCCTTTGTATACTCTTTGACACTCATCTTCTTTTGTTTCAAATTTTACAACTTCTTGAAGAGGTTAGTTTGATAGTCACTAGGAAGAAATTTTGCCTTATGCTTTGCTACCATCCTATCCCAAGATTTAATTTTATGCTTACCTTTCTTTCTCCTTTCATCTTGTATGAAATCCCACCAAAGAGCTGCATGGCCTTTCAATCTGGTACAAGCAAACTTCACCTTGTTTTCATCAGGAACATTCTCATAGTCAAGTATTTATCCAATTCTGTAACCCAATCAATAAGTGCTTCTCCATCTAAACTACTTGAATAGATAGGGATCTCTACCTTTGGTTTGGATCCTTGTCCCATGATTACCTTGAACAATCTATCTATTTCTCCATCTGTAGGCTCTTCAACTTCTTCTTCTTCTTTAGGTGCTTGTGGTTCTTCCTCTCTGTCACTCACATCCCCTGTGATGACTCCTCTTCTCTAATTTGCCTCTATTGTTGTGAGTCTAGTATCCAAACTCACTCTTAGATTCCTTGTCTCCTCTAGAATGGCATCCCTCATCTGGACACCTCCTCTTCCACCTCCTCTCATTCCTCTTCTAGGTGGCATTTTGACTTCTCAATGCAACTTACCAACACAAAATCAAGTTCTTCTTTGTCTCTTTCAAGTAACAAACCTGCTCTGATACCAAATTAATGCAGAGGGAAAGGAATGTGTAGCAAACAAACAATGATCAATGACTTGTTTGACAAATTATCTCTCTAGTAGCCCTGTTTTGAGACAAATCTGATGGAAAATAAATTTTATGGAGGTTCTTGGGAATTTAAACACACGTTCAGATACCGTTTGGGGAGAAAAAACTCCTATTATAGTGGAAACCTCAAATCTAAAATGTAAACCTTTCAAAATGGACAAAAAATAGTCCTAATTAGCCCTTTAGATGGCTAAAACTAAGTTTTTTTGGGGAAAAACACCCTCACACATGCCAAAATGGTACAAAACCTATTTGAACCATTGAATTATGTTTCCACAAACCTAAATACCAAATTTTTTTAATTGGGTGGGTGTTTAACCCCCAAAACTTCAAATTTCTCACTTTTGCCTAGTAGGGTTTTTGATAGAGCAGCGAAGGTAAAAAAAAATCATTTCTAACTTAATTTTTTATTTCAATACCTCAAACCAAGTGCATTAGCTATGTATTGTTCTTATACATCCCCAAGCACCAAGTGGAGCTCTCAAAATTCCGTACAACACCTAAAATCCATTGTTTATCAGTCAAAAAGTACCAAAAAATGCATGTGTTTGTACAATCTAGTTTTGAAAGAACGACTCAAGCCCTCTAATTTAATTATTGAAATTAATTCATTTCACCTGGATAATGATGAAAAAATATCTAATAATGCTCCATACCAAGAAAATTGGACAACAATGCTTCAAATCTCAATTATTTTGCAAAAACGGAGGTCTAAAACCCTATACACACCTTGACAGCATACCTGCAAACAAAACCTTGATTTTTCTCTCCCAAAAATGATACAAAACTGATTTTTTTCTTGTTTTCCCAAATTCTTAAACATCCCTAACTACCTACTCCATGCCCGTACAAAACCAAAGTTTCTTTTTTTACAAATTAGGCATTCAAAAACCCCTAATTAGGTACTTGGGGTTGAGTAAAAACACCAAAATTTGAAATTTATAGTTTCTTATTTATTCAAACCTAACTAGATACCTCCTAACATGTAATTTAACACCTAGCACAAGATTTAATGCAAACCCAGAAAGAAATTAAATGATGCCCCTGCATCAAAGGGGGATAATGCAAGTGGATGGTGAAGATTGAAAGATAGAAATAAGGGTCAAGATTGGCCCATGTAGTATGCTCACACATGTGTGAACAAGGAGTGGGGACAAGTGGCTTTAAAATACATGTGTACAAGTGGAGGGATCAAATTGACTTGGAATTTGAAATTAATGGTGGAGATTGAAGGACAAGATTTTTGGCTTTTAGTGGCATGAGATGGAATTTTAAATTAGAAGAAATGGGGAAGTGTGATTAATTAGGCTAGTCGCATTAATTATGACATGACGAATGGTTAAATAAGGTAGCCCCAATATTTATGATGTGGAATTTGGTCAGATTAGGTTAGTCACATTAGCTTAAAATTGATTAAATTGGTTGATTTAGTTAATTGTGACATGAGTTTGAAAAATGGTTAGGTTAGTCATATTCATTTATTATGACATGGCAAATAGTTTATTAAATTAGTCATATTAATTAATCAAATGACAAGAAATAGGAATAATTGTTGGAAATTAACACAAAGAGTATATGAGGTGAATTTGGGGTGTTTATAGTATAATCACAAACTAAGGTGCACATTAATTATTAGAATGATCAAGTCCATCAATCATCTACATAACATAAACCACACTCAATGATTGATCAAAGAACCATCAAATCCACTCACCAGTGGAGTACACATGTGACACACTAGGAGTTATATTTATTCTCCATCTACAAGTTGTCAAACCAACACACTTACAACCTAGAATTACCTAAACTAGTATGCCAACAAAGCCACATTAGAATAGTTGCAATGAATACTAGAAAACTAGCTATCACTCTATAGAACACCCCTATCCTTTTGAATAAAACCCTATCCTTTTGAGTAGGCACACTACCTTTTAGTAGAAAACATGGAATAAACCTTCCATGAACTCAGGTAATATGACTTACTAATAAAATAACTCTTGGGACATAGTGGTGGGTGTATGGTATGAACAAACATGCCTATGCCCTCTATACAATCCCCCCACTATGACCTCATGTGATGTAATATATTTATAGTGAGACAAATCATCTCTAGCTAAGTATCTAAGGAACATGACCTCTTAGTGATTAAAATAAATAGGTGTTGTAGTAATACCTGATCTATAGTGCCTACTTACACACACCCTAAATTATCAATTTACCTCATAAACAATTGACACAATTCAAAATATATCTTGATGGAAAGTTAGATCAATACCTAATCTTTCACCTCATATACTCTTCTAAGTTCAGCTCATTAATGGAAGTACTTACTAATTTATGATAAATATAATTGTATTTTCAGGAATCAAGCACTCAAAAACATAGAACTATCAAACCATATCTTCAAACATCAAAACAAGGACACTATTATTGTCACATCTTATTTTTGGACTTTATTTATAATTCAAATTATTGGACGTTTAATTATGATTTTTTTACTATTGATTGATTTCATGTGCGTAAAGGTAAAATTACCGTTAATGTTTAAAATAAATAAAATTTGATAGTCAATTTAATGATCAACTATTATTGGTATGATTATGGATGTATATCTTGTTCTTGCTTTGGCTATGATTATAAGGAACTAAGCTATTGACAAAAATCTAAGTGTGACTAAGTGCAGGAAAAATGTTGAAGATGGGAACATGGATGAGGTAGAAGTCTCCTAGCCATCTGAAAGAGTGGGCACGACGGATAAACCTGATGCATGCACACTCTCACTTAATTTTCATGACATATTGCATCATTGAGTGGCTTTATTATGCATTTTTATGTGGTTATTAGTCTTGTTTGAGCATTTTTATATGGTGTCTAGTCCGAAGTTCTTGAGTTTAGAATTGGCGGTGCCACGCGGAGGTTAGCAATATTGAACTGACATTGCTCTGATACCAACTATCACGGACCTAAGTAAGAGACCAGTGCAGCACCGACAAACTCAGCTGAGTGCAGCACCGACAAACTCAGCTAAACAATATGTACATATTGTGAGCTTGAGCATCCGAACTACGCCTGCCAATATCGTTCTGCAAACACAGACACAGGTATATGCACAAATATACAAATATGCAATGGAAATAGATATATACAAAGACAATGTAAAGAGTTTGAAAAGGAATGCAAAGTTGAACACATAAGTGGGGTGTAAAGGTTTCTTTTTATTGATATAACCAATTGGCACCAAGCCTACAATGATATTTGAAACCCAAGCTGAGTCTGACAGCGTAGAAAATGCTCAAGCCAACTTACAAAATGACACCCACCCCAGCTTGCATCGACTCTCCAAGTTTGGCACTTTGGTGTGCACAAATCCTGAGCTAGACACTAGACAAAGGATAAACTCTTCACGACGATTCCAAGCTTCCTGACCTAGTCCTTTGAGTTCGGAAGTGTCAAGAATGTCAAAACACAAAACAAAACAATGTCATAGCTGCTAGTCCAACCTGGTGTTGGGAACAACTCCAAGCTATGACGATCTGAATAACCAATATGCAGATCTTGTGTCTCCTTGTAATGGAACCAACCTGACACCTTCATTGGAGGAAGAAGAATACACTATGGCTGCTCAACTGAAGATATGTGAACAATTGTAGAAGTGAGGTTTCGATTGCTTTGAGGGTTCTTCTCCCTCTATAGTAGTTATAAGTCTAAACGCGGCACAACAGAAGGTTGAGTGGTGCTGAAACAATCAACACACAAACCGTGTTCACAATCAGCACACTTTCTGTCTTCAACAATCAACACACTTTGCGTCATGCAGCTCGAGCTTGACTTTCGACTTGCTCGACGCCGATGCGACTCGCTTAGGATGCCTACGCACAACCCATAACCTGTCATCAAAACTAACTCACAATCCATCTTACAACTGGAGATCGCCTACTCGGCTTCACCGTTGCGAATTGCTCGTCGGCCTGCACAGCTCGCATCTATCTCCGTCGACATGCTCGCCATGACTTCCTTTCTCAGCTCGCCTCTACTCGCCAAGACTTATCCTGCTCAACTCGCCCCTGCTCGCCAAGACTTAGCAAATCCTTTCAACTCAGATTTGTGGTGCAACTCACCTACCTCGACGACTACAATGCATCTCACCATGCACGACGATTTGCATAAGGGAACTAGCACACCCAAAAGGTGACTCAGAAATCTGGCATCGATGCATATCGGATCTCCTACGTGCCAAGCTTTGGGCTGGTCTGCCACACCAAGTAGCTCTCCAATTGGCTGTCCCTTACATCCTCCCCCACTCAAAAATGGTGACACCTCGATGCCGGTGTGCCCGCCTGCACATTGGAGTCCTCCCAATCTCTATCACTTATATGGGAAGGCAGTCTTGCTCCGCAAGAATGTCATGATCAGCTTCTCGTACTTCCAAAAAGAAGCAGTAGGTTCCCAACTTGCATCCGCCCTGGATTGCCCTTTCCACTTTACCAGAAAGTCCCTGCTTTCCTGTTCCCAAAGCCACACTCTTTCATCTACAAGATCTCCTCCACCTTGCAATCTGCCTTGCGATGACATTTGCAGGCCCCCTTGGAGGGATGTTCCTATCCTGATCCTCTGCATCTACATTTTGAGGTTAGAGCTGACTGACATGGAACACGTTGTGCACTCTCATGTGCTCAGGCAACTTTAGCCCGTATGCTACCTTTCCTATCCTTTCAATGACTAGGAATGGCCCATCAAATCACCTTGACAACGAAGGACTGAGCTCCTTCGACGGTTTGAATTGTGCTAGGTCCATCTTCAACATGACCCTGTCTCCAACATTGAACTCAAGAGCCCATCTCTTCAAGTCCGCCCAGTACTTCATTCTCTCTGCAGCTTTGGTCAAATTGTGCCTGGCTAAGTCGACCTGATCTTGCCAGTCTTTAAGGTGATCAACTGCAGATGGACATTCTCCATAGTATCCACTCATGACCGTATGAGGAGAGAGTGGCTACTGCCCAATTGCTAACTGAAATGGTGAGTATTGACTTGTTGAAGCCTTGTGCAGGTTGTATGAGAACTGCACTGCATCTAACAACCTCGGCCAGTTGGATTGGTCTGCCAGGACATAGTGCCTCAAGTAATCTTCCAAAATGGCATTGATCCATTCAGTTTACCCGTTCGTCTTTGGATGATGGCTTGTCGACATCAACAGCTTTGTCCCCATGATTTTGAACAACTCCTGCCAGAAGTTGCTTGTGAACCGTGCATCTCTGTCTGAGATGATGCTCAACGGAACACCCCAGTATTTCACAATATTTTTGAAAAAGTAGTCGGCCACTGCTTCTGCAGTGCAAGGAGATTTGCACGCAACAAAAGTAGCATATTTTGAAAAGCGGTCGACCACCACCCTGATACTTGTTAGCCTGTTGACATTGGGGAGCTGAGTGATGAAATCCATGCTCACGCTAGCCCAAGGCCTGACTAGAACGGGTAGGGGTTGGAGCAACCCTGCAGGTGCTCTTTTCACGATCTTGTCTTGCTGGCATATGATGCATGCACTGACATACTCATCAACATGCTTCCTCATATTGGGCCAGAAAAATCCCCTCTCTAACGATGTGAGTGACCTCTTTTGTCCTGGGTGCCCAGCCCACAAACTGTCATGGCACTCCTTCATGAGATCTCACCTCAAATTTTTCCACTTCGGGACATACACCCTATCCTGGGTGAACACCAAGAGTCCATCCCTGATGCTGAACTTGCGAGTTCTATTCTCCCTAGTCTATTTCACCAACTCCACCGCCCTTGGGTCCTCCAATAGTCCCTCCTTCAAATTCTCCAGCATTGACTCGGAAAGCATCACCCTGGACTCACTTGCATTCACTCCTTGAATCTGCTCAATGGCGGCTAACTGACTCTTCCTGCTCAACGCGTCGGCCACCACATTTGTCTTTCCAGGGTTGAACAGAATGTCATAATCAAATTCTGCAAGGAACTCCTACCACCTTGCCTGTTTTGGAGTCAGTTTTTGCTGAGTCTTGAAGTATGTGGAAGAGATATTGTTAGTCTTCACCATGAATGGCACACCGAGCAAGTAATGCCGCCAAACTCTCAAACAATGAACTATCCCGGTCATTTCCTTTTCGTGCACCGGATAGTTCCTCTCCCTATCGTTCAACTTTCTCGACTTGAATGCAACCGGGTGCCCACCCTGCATGAGCACACCTCCGATGGCATAATCTGATGCATCGGTCTGGACCTTGAATGGCTTGGCAAAATCTGTAAGTGTCAACACTGGCTCAGTTGTCAGCCTCCTCTTCAGCTCTTCAAACGTTGCTTGACATTTATCCGACCAATACCACTTCTTGTCCTTCTTGAGAAGATCTGTGAGAGGTGATGCAACTTTGGAGTAGCTCTGCACAAATCTCTAGTAGTAGTTCACCAACCCAAGGAACTGCCTGACTTCATGAACTGACTTTAATGGCTCCCAATCTTTGATGGCTTGCAGCTTCATTTGGTCTGGGTGAATCGTTCCTCCTCCAACCACATGCCCCAAGAAGTCCACTTGCTCCTGGGTGAAGGAACACTTTTCTTTCTTCACATAGAGCTGATGTTGCCTCAACAGGTTGAATACCTCCGCCAAGTGTTGTATGTGCTCCTCCATGGTCCTGTTGTAGATGAGGATGTCGTCTAGATATACCATGACTGATTTGTCCAGCAGGGGTTGAAACACATCATTCATCAGCGTGCAAAATGTTGCGGGCCATTACATAGCCCGAACGGCATCACCATGAATTCAAATGCTCCATACCGAGTAACACAATTCACTTTTTCTTCATCCCCAGTAGCGATCCTGACTTGATAGTAACCCTGCTTCAGGTCTAGCTTTGTGAAGAATCTCGCCCCTATCAGGCAATCAAAGCAGTCTGCAATGAGAGGAAGCAGATATTTATTCTTGATGGTGAGTTTGTTCAAAGCCCGAAAGTCGACACATAGTCTCAATGCACCATCCTTCTTCTTCTGAAACAGAACAGGCACCCCATATGGCGATCTGGATGGTCGTATGAATCCGGCTTCTAGCAACTCTGCAAGTTACTTCTTCAACTCCACCATTTTTGGACCGGACAACCAATATGGCGCCCGGGCTGGAGGTCTTGCTCCTGCCTCCAGTTCGATCCTGTGGTCTATGTATCTTCTTGGTGGCAAAGTCGTAGGCAATTGTGCTGGCCTAACATCTTGGTATCCATTGATGACTTCCTCAATGCCGGCTGGAATAGGAGTGGCGCTAACCTCTTCATCCTCATCCCAACCTCCCAACAACGCTGCCAAGAAAAGAGGTTCTTTCCCTTTCCTCGACGCCTTCTTGAGACACGTTGAAGAAACTGCCTGTGTCATTCCTGACTACCTCTTCTGTGTCGTCTTCACCATGCACGTCTGCAATAGATCCAAAAACAAGAGACTACCCAATGTGGTATTATTGCAATCCTCCCTGCTCTTATGAATTCCTGACCAAGAATCATGTCAAAATCTTCCATGATGATAGCCAACAAATCTACTTTGCCGCCCCACTGACCTACCTTTAGATCCACATCACCCGCGATGCCTTCTACTTTCCTTGGAGGTGAGTTGACGGTCTTGAAGGAACTTGTCCTAGTACCAAACTTCAGACCAAGTTCTTGAGCCCTTTTTAGTGAAATATAGTTATGTGTTGCTCTGGTGTCCACCATTGCAACTGTGGTTTGATTTCCAATCACCACATCGATGTAGCACAAATCATGTCTACATTCCGCCTCGGCCAGGTCGGCCGGTGTTGCAAGAGCTACTTGTTTCATAGCTCCAAGAACTGACATTGCTCCCATGCCGAGAGTAAACCCATCTCAGGTCAATTCCTGTGATGTAGCTGTCAACCTTTGTATTTTTGGACATTCCTTTGCAAAATGCCTTGGTCGGCCACAGATGAAGCATGACGTTCCGCCTTGTGGTTTCCATGAGGGTTGAGTCTTGTTGCCCTTCAAAAACTTGCTCATGGATCCCTTTTGCTGATAACTCTTGGGACATAGTGGTGGGTGTATGGTATGAACAAACATGCCTATGCCCTCTATACAATCCCCCCACTATGACCTCATGTGATGTAATATATTTATAGTGAGACAAATCATCTCTAGCTAAGTATCTAAGGAACATGACCTCTTAGTGATTAAAATAAATAGGTGTTGTAGTAATACCTGATCTATAGTACCTACTTACACACATCCTAAATTGTCAATTTACCTCATAAACAATTGACACAATTCAAAATATATCTTGATGGAAAGTTAGATCAATACCTAATCTTTCACCTCATAGACTCTTCTAAGTTCAGCTCATTAATGGAAGTACTTGCTAATTTATGATAAATATAATTGTATTTTCAGGAATCAAGCACTCAAAAACATAGAACTATCAAACCATATCTTCAAACATCAAAACAAGGACACTATTATTGTCACATCTCATTTTTGGACTTTATTTATAATTCAAATTATTGGACATTTAATTATGATTTTTTTACTATTGCTTGATTTCACGTGCGTAAAGGTAAAATTACCGTTAATGTTTAAAATAAATAAAATTTGATAGTCAATTTAATGATCAATTATTATTGGTATGATTATGGATGTATATCTTGTTCTTGCTTCGGCTATGATTATAAAGAACTAAGCTATTGACAAAAATCTAAGTGCGACTGAGTGCAGGAAAAATGTTGAAGATGGGAACATGGATGAGGTAGAAGTCTCCTAGCCATCTGAAAGAGTGGGCATGACGGATAAACCCGATGCATGCACACTCTCACTTAATTTTCATGACATATTGCATCATTGAGTGGCTTTATTATGCATTGTTATGTGGTTATTAGTCTTGTTTGAGCATTTTTATATGGTTAATGGATGTGATTGATGTATGATGATTAGATGATTATGTGTTTCCTTTTTTCTACAATATGTTCTTTTGAATTGCATAAGTTAGCCATGCATTTTTACGTTCTATTCGACTTAGATTTATTAAAGATTGTATAAGTTGATTTCATTTATTATTATTATTAAAAGTGTTTATCTATATATATAATTTAATTAATAAATATAAATATATACATATTATATTCATACTTGAAAAGATATCTTTGATAGACTTAAAATAAATATATATTATTAAAGATATAATTTTTTAATTCAAGAATATATTAAAAAAATCTAAATATAATAAATCTTATGACATGCAATATGGAATGGCAGTGTTAGGAGGGAGTTGAATTAAAAAGCATAAGTTTGAAGTATCTTGGCTCCCACAAGAGTGAAAGTTAACAAAAAATTAAGAAAAACCTTGATCTAAATATACAATGCTAAGATTAGAGAGGTGAATTGATAAAAAGAGCCATACAGAGGGCAAAGGGGATTATCAGAAATCAGCGATAGAAGGAGAAAGAGGACTGTGTTCATTCAATGACAGAAGGAGAAAAAAAGGATTGTGACCAGTGGCGACAGGAAGGAAAGTTCATCAAGCAATAGGAGGAGAAGATCAATCTATAGAGCAATCATGTATAACCAGGTATTTTAATTTCTAGTTTATATTTACAAAGTCTTTTATGTTGTGTATGCTGTTAAGACTGTATAATGGCCTACATACTATTTTTCCTCTGCTCTGTGTAATAATCTTATCAACTTGTCTTATTGTTTTCAATTGTTGTTTTGTTTGATTCCTATCACTCTGTGTCTTGATCGCCCTATGATTATTCCTGATAGAATGCTTAAGGCTTTTTCTTTGACCTATTTGATGTTTGGTTTGTTATTTAAATCTTTTTGCCTATATGTTCTCCTTGGGTTGTGACCATTTTGTTGGCTTGTGTACTCCATCGGCATGTCTAAATCCTTTTGAACACCTATGATAAGCTTTTACCGGACTGTGTTTATATCCTTAATGGCCTAGGTTAAATCCTCTCATTCTATTTATCCCCGTCGGCCTAATTGAACACACTTACTTCTTCTTAGCAAGGTTTGTTTATTCCTATCCACCTTGTTGTGACTTTGTTGGCTCACATTGTCATTTTAGTGGCTTGCTCTATAACCTAAAGTGACCTGAGTGTTCAACCTTAAGCCAGGTTATTCCTTGAAGTTGTGTTCGACCTTTTATTCTTATACTGTTGAAATTGTGTTCTAATGTCAACTTGTGCATGTTTCTTAATGACCGGTGTTTTACCACATCGACCTGAGTGATATGTTGTTGTCGGCCTGCTCATTGAGTTCTTGTAGTGGATGTTAATGTATTCCTATAGCCATCCATTATTCTTCCTATAGCAGTTTATTTATTCCTATAGCAGACTTTTATCTTGTAGCTGAACTCTGTTCCTATAGCAAACTTTATTGTATTCTTGTAGTAGATTTAATTTACTCCTATAACAGACAACAGGGTTCCTGTAGTAACTTAAGGATATATATTTAACCGACTTTTCTACTTATTCCTTCACTTTAATGATGTTTTATTGGTAATTGTGAAGTTGTAAAATAATATGTTTCTTCTTATATCCCTGTCGCAAATTTAATTGTGTGGAATTATAAACCTGCTTATAGTTATAAGATCCTAGTTCTAGCTTTATTTTGAAATAATTATGAATGTAATATGGATTAAATAATATGACCACTTGTATATTTTCTATGTGTCTCTTGAATAAATAATGCATGAAGCTCTTTATTAGGATTATTTACTTGAAAGTGTATTCACATTGATTGAGTAAAGTAAAGAATTATTAACTATCATTAGGCAAAAACATGTGTTACTGATTTGTTTTGAAAAGAAAATTAGTTTATCCTTTTATGTGTGTATTAGGCTTACCTTATGGGATAGTATGCTGAATGTGGGTTAACAGAGAAGACTGGTCCTCTTTTTAGAATTTTGACCAATATTTTTAAGTGCTTTGGCCAAAGCCATGTTTCATTGAAATAGATGAAATGAATGTGTCTAGAAAAATTATATTAATATGTTCCTCTACCACATCTTGTTTGTGAGATATTGCACATTCTATTAGAAAGATATGCATTTAGACATCATGTTGCACTAGGTTATCCCTCTTGCCTATTATTTCTAGGTTGCTAGGCACTTCGTGCAAGGTCAGGTATCCTTCAAGTTAGGAGGGATTCCGGGGAAGCGTAAATGCTTTGTGGTTGGGTGGAAAAGCGCCTGGGCCATGTTCTCATCTCTCGGCTTGTGGATGACCGTGTGGGTTAGTGACAGTCAACGACAATGATTTGATTCATTATTCATTACTTGTTTATTATACTTTATTATTGTACTGAAATGACTTCATGGCATGAGAGTCAGAAATGTAACATTGTAGATTATATTATTATGCTAACACCTAGATATAGCACATGTTATTGTAAGATGTATTATGACATTATTGATTAATATAGAGAATATTTATCTTTTTGTTTAAGTTAATGAGAATGAGATGGCTTTTACTTTCATGATTATAGTAATTGGAATGTGTACATTACATTTGGTATCAGAGCGCCTAGGTTTAACACTAGGGCCTTTGTCTATTATACTAAGATGCAAATCAGATATAATGGATATAATAAACACCAATCACAGTGGCTTAAACAATAGACAAAATGAGAGGTTGGACCAAATCCTTGACCTCCTAAATCAACAAAGAGCTAGGATAGATAATTTAGAACAAGAGATTAGAGGTAATTGAGCAAGAAAAAACTAAAATGAAAATAAAAATCAAGGGAATGAGAATCAAAATCAAGAGAATGAAGATAATGCAAACAAACGGGGTAGGATTGTAGAGGAGTTGGGTAAAGACCTCAAGAAGGTTTCCCCACCTAAATTTGATTGTAGGACCATCAAAGATGGAGCAGAAGCTTGGATTATTGAGATGGAGAAGGACTTTGATCTTTGTAATCTATCTAATGAGACTAAGGCAATGTGGGGTTCATACCAACTCATTAGAGAAGCAACTACTTGGTGAGATAATGAGAAAGCAGAGAAAAGGTTGTTGCCAGGAGAGATAACATGGGAACTTTTCCTCCAACTCTTTAGGAAAAGGTGGTTACCGCAACTCTTATTTAATAAGAAGATGATTGAATTTTAGAATTTGACCTAAGGAGGTTTGTCGATGACCCAATATTGGGAAAGGTTCTCCCATTTTTTGAAGTATGTACCGCAATATCAGATGGATGAGATATTTAGGATCTAGAAGTTTATTATGGGATTAAGACCTCAGATTGGAGTGGATGTGGGCATCCATAATCTTTTGACTATGGGTGAGGTCTTTGAAAAGGTAATAAAATAGGAATAGAAGTTGTAACAAGCAGCCTTGAATTATTGCAAGAATAGAGGTGCAAAATTTGGAAATAAGAGATTCCAAAAAAAAATAACAATCAGGGCAACAACAATCATCAGATTTAGAACTTGAAAAGAGGTAACAACTCCCATGATAGAAATGGAGGAAATCAGAATGGAAGCAACAAAAGAGGTAACTTTAACAATAACAATAACAACAACAGAAGGGAAAGGTTAGAGGGACCAAGAGTACCTTGTGGCGGATGTTATGTATACGGAGGAGAGAACTATGCCAATACTTGCCCTCAGTGGTCAGCAGGGTGAAGAGACAAAAATCAATAGGGAGCACCGTAACACTAGATTCATGTAGCTCTGGACAATCGACAAGCTAACTTCCAGGCAGCACTAATTTAGTTTCCAAGTAATCTCTATGGACAACCTATCTCTATATTAATTGATATTGGAGCAACTGAATGTTTTGTGGACCCAATAATAGTTTCCAAGTTATCTGTTAGACCAGGACACATGGAAAATTCATCGATGGTTTAGTATGGAAATTGGGTAGAAAAGAGGGTAGATTGTTGTCTTTCTTGCAATGAGTTAGACCTTCCAAGTTTTCAAACTCAAGTCAATCTTTATGTAGCACTTTTAGGGTCTTATAATTTGATTTTGGGAATCAATTGGTTAGCCGAACATAAGTCTATTGTGAATTCTGAGGATAAGATTGTAAAATATTTGGATGACCTTGGGAATCATGTTGAGATTCATGGTTCTAAGAGAACCCTTGAACTTAGGAAAATTTCAGCTATGCAATTAAAGAAGGCCAAAAGAAAGGAATGGGGTCCATTTATGTTGTCTAGGTTAAAGATCTTGACAACATGGAACCAGTACTTAATGACTATCCTATCCTAAAGGAATTCTAAGATGTGTTTCTAGTGGAGTTAAAAGAGTTGCCACCTAAGAGGGAGTTTGACTTTTCAATTGATTTTCTACCAGGGACTAAGCCTCAATCAAAGGCGTCCTATAGGATGACCACTATAGAGTTGTATGAATTGAAATCACAATTGGAGGAGTTGTTGAACCAACAGTTCATTAGACCTAGTGGGTCGCCATGGGGTGCACTAGTCATTTTTGTGAAGAAGAAGGATGGGACTTTGTGCTTGTGCATTGATTATAGAATGCTTAATAAGGCAACTATAAAGCACAAGTACCCACTCCTGAGAATTGATGAGCTCTTTGATCAAACAAAAGGAGCTACTGTGTTCTCTAAGATAAACCTTAGATCTAGCTATCACCAATTGCAGATTAAGGATGAGGACAACTTGAAGACAACTTTTAGGACTCGCTATGGTCACTATGAATTCACAGTGGTACCATTCGGGTTAACAAATGCTCCTGCAACTTTCATGAATTTAATGAACAGTGTATTTAGTGATTGCTTGGATGATTTTATGTTAGTATTTGTTGGTTCTCAAATCTGCATGCATTGAATCCTAAATGTTTTCCACTTCTTATGCTCAGATTTCAAGAAGAGACTTGGCCAACAGAGTGGGAGATTTTTCACCTATCTCCCCTACACTTTAGGTTCTACCACACCTAGGGGTATTCCCTCATTTACAATCAAAAGATTTGTCTTTCACAATATTAGGCACAATGTTCTCATGTATGCACCAAGATTTGTAAGACTAATCCTAGACTGGCAATACTCTTGGATTATCTATATTGTTTTACTCTGAGAACATGCTAAGAATCCTATACTACCAACATAGCTAAAATGAACATAAAATTATTCATCTTTATATTTCAATTCTTCTTTTTAGACCCTTGGCCAAGTAGATTTCTAGATCAGTGCCTTATCAAGGGTAATAGAGTCAAAAATTCATTCATGCAAATGTTACTTTTAAGACAACAGAACTCCAAATTTAGAGGGTATACTTGTACTACTTACTTGCAATGACACACCCAAGAAAAAGTATTTCCTGCAACTCTTATTCAATAATCCCTAATGTAGTACGTCACTTCTTATGTTTTATTTAAAGCATATTTAATCCAATCCTTGACCAGAAGCAGTAATCAAAACATTCAATATAGCAAATGTGCAGAAGTGAAATCCAGAACCCTTGCTTCATTCATTCACTAAAGAAATGCATGCATTCAAGGAGATAATTGTAGAAAACACACACATGCAGTGTTACTCATTGTTGCAAGTATGTGTAATTGGTGTTGTCATTGATGTCAACAAGCTTGTGTTGTCATTGGTGTCAACTGTTTCATTTGTATGAGTTGCCTTTGGTGCAAGAGTATGAGTAGTTTGCGTTGAGTAGATACTATCTCTAATATGAGTTTATTGCAATGGTATGGGTTATTTGGTCAAGTTGCTTTGATGAAGATAATCTGGTTTCTTTGAAGAGGTGTTGAAGATGTTAGGAATATATTTGTGTTGGTTAGCCTCCAAGTGCTTTTGATAAAATTTTATTATGAAAGGAAATTGTGTGTTGAAGTGGTTTCTTGGCTTACAGAGTAGCATTCTGGTTTACTCCGCATTTCCTCCATGTTGAAGATTTGTCTTTGTAGTTTGGATATGTTGTTTAGAGTTGTCAAGAGTTTCTATATTCTAGATTTGGTGCTCTGGTTTGTTGTGTAGAGGAAGTTGTATTCACCAGTGTGTGGACTGTGTTTCTAAGTGTTGCAAAGGCGTCTGGGAGACATGTCTTTGCTTCGCATTTCTCCGTAAAATGGTTTTAGGTCTTGTGGTTCTTGATTTATGCTTATAGGCTTCTTATCTTTCTCTAGTCGAGGTTGTTCATGATTTGGTACTTCCAAAGAGGACTTATTGAGTTGTAATGTATGACAAAGACATTTGAGTTTGTCGGGTAAACATGATAAGGTTGTGCGGCAGGTGAAAGTTATTGCTGAGGAATTTGTTAGTTTTTAGGATGTTTCAAGATGTTTATGGAATACTCTAGATTGTGTTAAATCCTTGTATGTGGTCCGTGAGTTAGTTTTGGTTTCAAGGAAGCTTGTACTTAAGAGTTCTTTGTGTTACACAAGTTTGGCCAACCTTGGGTGTTTACACCGATTGTAGAGCTGCTTTGGTGATTGTGAAAGTGTGGAGTAGTGTGCTTGGATGAATTTAGGTCCAAGATAAGGTGTGTTGTGGTCCACCTTTATTCCTTTCCACCGTGGGAATGTTTAGGTCCTGACCTAATTTGAATTCTCTATGTTAAGGTGTAATGCGGACCTTAGAGAATATTCTCAAGGTTGAAGACAATATAAATGAGTGTCAAGAGTTCATGACTAAAAATTTGATCTGTGTAATAAGAATTGTAGCATAAGTGAATGTGTGATGCGACAAGTACCTATGGAAACAAATTAAATACAAGCAGAGTCTGGTATTGCAGAACAATGTGACGAATATTGTTTTAGTATTTTGAGCTTCATTGGAACTATACTTCATGCATATGTTAGATGCAATCATAACAGTTCAACCCTGGCAGTGAGCCATCTCTTCTATCTTTTTCTTTTAGGATAGTGAGTCCTTTAGTAGTGAGCCACATGCAGTGAGCATTCTTGGATAGTGATTCCACCAGTTGTATCAACCTTAACTAGTTGCCTTATTGATATATATTGTGAGCTAATCCTCACCATGGTTTTTCCCTTCTTAGGTTTTCCACGTAAATCTAGTGTTCATGTGTTATGAGTTATGGTTTCTTGTTTTATGCTTAATCTCTTTCACTGCATTTAAGTATATTGATTGGTTTAAAGGTTTGATCTATAAATGGTTTAACAAAATGCTGATTCACCCCCCCCTCTCTCAGTATTCTGGGTGTTCAACACTCATATTATTCAATTTGAATTGAAAATTGTCATACAAGAATTTGTTCATATGCAGGTGAATTTATGCTCTGCAATCTTAACAATGCACCTAGTCTATTACAGAAACATACTCCCCAAGATGTGGATAACTTGTATCCAAAAACCCAGAATAGAATTCCCTTCTCTATTCTATATCCACCTGGTCACTGTCTCTCCTCTCTATACTTTGATACCTGAAACCCTATTTATAGATAGACTATGTCAGCTTAAGATTTCCTTAATACAACTTTTTAGTTCTAATGCATTTAATATTTGCACTTAGGAAATTACATCTTTACTCCAATTGGCTGAGCTCAAAACTGAATCCTCTTGTCAATGAACCTTGAGCTGATGTCGCTCTCTTGACAACAATATTCTGGGGCCTAAGAATACTTTGAGAGATTATAGAACTCCCAGATAAAATGCCAATTTCTTTGTTCCATATGATAGGTTGTTAGGAAGGCACCATGACTCTCCATCTTTCAATCCCTAATTATTAAACACCGCATGTCCAGAATTTGTCAAGAAAACCATAAGCAGCTGGAGAAAAAGATGACCAAATATCGCCTTTGCCCTCCCAAGAACTTTGATTCTGTCAGCAGAGTCTTACCTCTCCACCGTCAATAAGGCTATCTAGGTGTGATGTCCCCCCTCAGTTGATGTCCTTGATGAAGGTCATCAAATGAAGGCAAGGAGAGAAGTAAAAATGACTTCTCTCTTCCTGAACACCCAAATTCCCAATCCAATCGGGGTCATTGAGATTATACCCAGTCTACCCATCCCCAGGAAGCAACTACATATAGTTGGAGCTTCTAGCTAATCTTTCCACCTCCCTGCAAGAATAACATTATTCAGTTATGGTTCTGGGAAAGCAACAAGGTTACTAAAGCCAAAAACTCTCATTCTTTCCAATTCCCCCCATTCTCCAACCAAAATCTACCCCTCTCCCTAATTCAGAAAGAGCAAATCTATAACCAAGAAAACAAGGGTATACTCCTTTGGGAAACATTCAAAGGAACACAAAGGGAAAATCTTCACAGAGTATCCATACTGAAAACTGATGTAGACAACTAATGACAAGGCCTTTATTTATAATGAGAACATATTGAGGCTCATTATTCGAGCAACCTCCACTCTCCATCAATTTGTATAATTCTATTTTAGATATCGACAGGCCTTACACACTTGAATTTATTGTTTGAAATACTTGAGGGTCTCAACACAACCATCAAAGCAAAGAATGACGGCTCAAGGTTTTAAAATTAAGTCCCACACGAACAATAGTTGTCTAGCATAATCAACAAAATGTGAATGAAGATCGGGATCAACTGAAGAAACATGCCAATTTTTAAATCATAGCTCAACCACACTTCTCTATGTATGAAAATATGAATTTGAATTTGAACCTATTTAGGGTAAAATTTGGATTGTTTAGTTTAGTGTTTAAATCCTCCTTTCACCCATCACATTCAAGGACCTTAGGATCAAGTGGCAAAGCACTATCAGGTCCTTAGTCACTTACAAATGTAGGGAAGCTTGGATTAGGGTGTTTGATTACCAAGTTTCCTTCTCTTATGCTTAATTATCCATCAAAACCCTAATTATGCAAATACGGCAGTAAATAGATGGATTACAGAAAATGCTTCTGCAGAAAGATGTAAAATGGCAACTAATGGTGCACCTATTTTTGGGGTTCCAAGGTGAAAAAGTTGGGTACAAAAGAGTGGGTGCCCAAGTCCAAGGCCCTACTTTTTGTCAGAATTTGGAAATTCAGTCTGTAACTTGTTTCAGAGATTTTCCTGTTCTGGAACTTACAGGACTAATGAGTGGGTGCCCTAGTCCAGGGTGCTCATTTCTTCTCTGATCTGCAATTCTGACACTCCAAGATGCCCTCCTGTAACTTCACTTTGTCTACATCATCAACCTATAACCTGCAACCATGAAAACTTTGGGAGGGGGTTGTGGTGTTTAGGAGCTCGCCTCAGTCAAGCCCCGGAAGGACACTTAAGTCTTCCAAACACCCTTGTCAAATAGAGAGTGCGTGCCCTTGTGAGGCAGAGGCAAAATCTAAATGAAATAATGATCACAAACACAATGAATGTCACCTTGTAGTGAAGATCTCATGAGAGGAAGATGCTCTTCATTCCATGAGGAAATGGATGCTCAAATCTGCAAACACAAACACATAGACAACATAAATTTGCTCGTGCAACACAATGAAAGCCTTGAATGACCTTGAGAATGCATAAAGTTCACAATGATCATCTAGTTTCTAAATGAATGCCTAAACATACTTTTATATGCAACTACAAACACTCTCACCAAGATTTCGTAAATTCAAACTTACCGTGTCAGCCTAGGGACCAAATAACAGTCATAAATCGACACTTAAAATTTGGGCCTAACCCAAAATAGGGCAGGACTAGGGTGCAGGCGCCCAAGTCCTCCCCCCTATTTTGGGTAGGGCTAAGCTCAAGGGGTCCCCCTAGGCCCCATTTGTCATGATACCTAGGGTTCATTCCATCAAGATGCTAAATTATGATGCAAGATGTCCTAAATGCACACAAAAGACCTGGAAGCTAAACCTAAAGAGGGAAAAGTCCCCAAGGGGACATTTTCCAATGTTACATTTAGCCCCCACTTTAATGTATGTATAAATGCAAGGCCAATACATGCATTAAAGTACGGTCACAAACACAACAAACACGCCAAGCACGGAGAAGACACACCAATCACATAGAAGATAGTAACTGGCACACAAAACATGGAGAAGATAGTTACAATCACATAGAACATGGAGAAGACATCAAATGCATAGAAGACACATTAATGCATGGAAGACAGGCATGATTTCTTTACTTTTCTTTTTCTTATATATATGAAATGCAGATGCAAGTACTAGAAAGTAAACAAACCTCCCATAATACAAGATGCACTCATCGCGTAGGTCTTTATACTATATATATGGGGCAACACACACGCAAGACACGCAAAACCTCCCAAAATACAGGAAGCACTCATCGAGCTAGTCTTTAGACTGCATATGGGGCAATAGACACGGAGAAAACATGAAAGATAAGTGATGGAGTGTCCCTATTTCTAGGTTCAACACCATCTCAGGCACATTACAGGCACACACCGATGATTGGGCTTCACCACAACAATTGCCAAAAACACGCTTAAGGGTTGAGTTAGTCACAAAACCGCTCCCTGCCTCCGCAAAGGACTTTTGAAAATGACAGGATGATGCAATCTGCTCTGAGAAATACACCATCTCCGCCTCTACAAAGGGCTTAAGATAAAAAGGATATATGCGATATCCCACCTCTGCAGAGGACTTACATGATTGATTGATTGATTGCAAACAAACTCAGGATGTAGGAAGCAATCATCGAGCTGATCTTTAAACTGCATCTGAGGACAAGCACATAGCTCACATCTACAACATACAACTTACCTTATATATGCCCCCACCTTAAGGTGGTTGATATCAGGTATCGATATCAAGCACGTTAAGGTAGGAAGAAAACACACAAGGGAACACAAGCTCTTGCAAAGCCCATGCCCCCCGAAGGTGACATGTACTTCACAATCACCAAATGTTCCCACAAACACATCCCTGCAAGAAACATGTTAGTGTTTACAAAATCATGATAAACAACAACATCAATGCATATGATTAACCACACAAAGAGCCAAGGTTATACAACTAATTCAAAGTTCGAGGATAACCGTGAGGCTATATCACAAAGCTCTCTGAATCGAGTACCACCAAGGCTAGATTCAAAGACAAACAAAGGTGCACAGAGCAACAGTATTGTTAAGGTTTTGTAAATGAGATAGCATAAAATCAAAATCACTACGTAGAACACATGGAATGCTTCTACTAGCCAAGCATCGGATAATTTATTACAACCCCATCGTCACATTAGGAACTAAGTCCATTTTTTGATTGCTCTCAAAAGGGACACTAAGTCTGCATTAGTCTAAATGTTTTTTGTCATCCGCCCGCTAGATAGAAACACTAGAGGAAGGGAAACAATAAATAAGAGAGGAGAAACAAGTGTCTTAGGGATAGTCACGTAGGAGGGTACCCCTAAGTCACCAACCGCAATGCTATGTCCATAAGACACAACACACAATGATGAAATCAGAGAGAGGCAATATAGAAGAATGATGATACAAATAGAAGAAGGTCACAATAGAGGTGGTCTCCTGGTATATCAGACCTTACAAGAGAATCTAAGGTCATCTCAGGAGGCCTAAAAAACACATAACACATCACAGGGGAAGCACATCACGAGAGAGATAAAGGGTTAGAGATACTTACTTGTAGGGTCTTTGTATTAGATTTTGGAACTTGCAAACCTCTTGGAGAGGTACTCGATCATGTTGAGTGCAAAAATTGAGTGGTTCTTATGAGAGTTTTGTTTATTATCACATGATACTTACTTTGTAACTTCTTGTGTAAATGTAACTTTTTGTTGCTTATGAGGAGGGGAACCATTGTTTTCTTTAACTGCTGACAGTCGTCTAACTCTTTTCCAATTTTTATCAAGTTTTTGTTGTTGAATCTTTCTAGCACAGTAACGGGAATCATCCTGTACCATCTTACTTGTCTGTATCGGTTGTTTTTCCTACTTTTCTAATGTATTTTGATTATCTCCCAATCCATATAAGGATAACGGGGGAGGAACCTCAGTATAAATTCCATTCCTTCGTGGATGAGGTGGATTGTCCACTTGTTTCTTATCCACTTCAATCATTCCTACAATGTTATCATAGTCCAAGTAATCATCCTCGTCTACTTTCACTAAACCCTGTTCCAACATATTGGTTTCAGTATGCTTAGGGAAAGGATTAGTGAAGATTTGTATGTTCTGATTCGGTGGAGCAACTGACTTATTTCCATTATCATTCCCAATACCTGGATGACATTTGAATCAATAAGGTCTTGTATCTCATGTTTTAGTCGCATACATCATTCAGTGTCATGTCCTTGCATTCGATGATAATGATAAAAGGTATTAGCATCAAAGTAAGGTCCTTGTTTACTAGGATCAACAAGCTTGATTGGGGGAAGCTTCAGAATGTTATTACTCACAGGTTGGTTCATGATGGAAAGATAAGACTCAGATATCAGAGTAAACTTTCTTGGTTGATATGATGCTTTCTTTGGGTTGGTGATAGCTGAAACATTCAAAAAGTTGTTCATATTCGGTCCATTAACCTTGATGAAGCTCCTGTTATTATTATTCCTCTTAAAGTTGTTTTGTGATGATCCACCCGTGGATTTACCAACTTGAGCCGATGAGTTTTGGTTTTCATATTGACTAGACGAAAGTTGATAATCACGAAGGGTGGTGCATAAATGTTGAAAGGAGTTATACTTCATCAAGAGGATCTTATCACGAATATTAGGTTGTAGATTTGTAATAAATATCTTCTAAACATCATTATCTTTCATCTAATATTGAATCAATGCATAAATTCCTTGATACTGACTAATGAATTCAGTCAACTTCTCTTTTAGACCTTGTTTGTATTGAACCAATTCAATAAGAGTGACTTGGGGTCCGATATTTGCTTTAAAATGTTGTCAAAATTGATCAATCAACTGCAAAAAGAAGTGTATTGACTTCAGAGGCAAAGATCAAAATATTCTAAAGTAGTATCTTTGAGAGATCGTGGGAAAAGTTTTGCCAATAAATCCTCTTCAAAATAGAAATCACTACACATAGCTGTAAATGATGCCACATGAATATTAGGATCACCTTTTCCACCATATTTTTCAAAGTGGGGAGTCTCAAACCTCTCAAGCATAGGAGTTCTCAAGATTGCATAGGAAAGGGGATTTTGGGCATGATATGTTGGTAGACTAGGCTGCGAAGAATTTGTCAGATTTGTTACTTTTTGTTGTAAAGCATTCATGCCCTATAAAAGTTGGTTTAGGATGGCATCATTTAGAGATGCAGTTTGTTGTGAGGAATTGGAACCGAAGTGAGGAGGTGATTGAAATTGAGATGTGACAGGTGGAGGCTAGGAATAGGTCAATGGTAGTTGGACATACTGGTAGGTGGAAGATGGTTGGGAATAACTATGTGTGATGGGAGGTTGAGAACAATTATTCATAGGAACAGTCACATTATGGACCAAGTTATGATAATCAAATCCCAAAACTTTGTAATTGGTGCCATTAGATACTCCAATACTAGTGGTAGCATTACTACAAGCATTTGCATCAGTTGTTAAGATCATTGATGTAAAAGTAGATATTCTTATAGTCGGTATAGGTGCCAAAACTTGAGTATGCGACGATGATGGCATGTTGTTAATAGCTTTTGCACATTCACTCACCAGCATTACATTAGTTTGCACAATATGTGTTAAACCATGAATAACATTAATTCCATATTGTCCTTCTTTTATCAATTCTCTTACATGGTGAATCACAAGGCCTCTTCAACTATCCTCTCAGTTTGCACATATTCTTGAAATTCGACAAGGTCTTTATCAAGCTAATTGACTTGTTCCTTAGGTACATGCCCTACTACCTCCATAGAATCCTCAACATCATGAAATATTTGATCTTCCATAGTGGTTGGAGGATGTATAATATCTTGCGCAATTTGAGTTTCGCCCTTTGTAAATAAGGTGTGCAAAGGATTATCAAAGGTAGGGATGTCGTTATTGTCAAGAGCACTAGATCCCATTAACCTTTTACTTCTTCTCAAAGGTATATTGTTTTTAGTGTAGCGGCTCATAAATTTTATACAAAAGCATACAACACACAATGCACAAACTAAGAGAACAAACCCTAAGAAGATGATATGTTTGAAAACCAAAAATGCTTGAAATTTTGTACTTTTTCAATGCAAATGAATGAGACAAAGGGTGTTGTAAGGATTTTGATCAAGGGCATCAAACTATATGTATTATATCATTCCAATACAGCAATAAGATCCTTCACAACACACTCTTGATACAAATCTAAGATGACGATAAGTCAAAATATAGTGACAATATGCCAAAATATGCAATTTTTTCACCAAATATCGATGCAAAAGAGCATGACAAAGGGTGTTGTGATTAAAATGATTATGGAAAGAAAAGTATATCAGTAATAACAGCCACTTAATTTCAAAATACCTATCACAACACACTTTTAATGCCACTTAAGGTCAAACCCCAGGTAAAATATAGCAAAAATAAGCTATTTTTCACAGTTTTTCAACTCCAATACCTAGCAAAAGAGGTGTTGTAATGAATTTAGGAGGTGAAGAAAATAAAAGCAATGATATCAGTTGCCTAAATCCATAAAATTTGTCACAACACACTTGGAGTGCAAACTAGGCCAAGCCCTAGGGCAAAAATAGCAAAATGTGTAGTTTTTCACCAAATTTTCAATACAAGAGGCCAATAAAAAGGTGTTGTGAAGATTTTTAGGAGGGGAAGAAAATAATTACCCTGATAATATCCAATTAGTGCAAAAATACCCTTCACAACACGCATATGGTGCAAATTTAGAGAGTTGATAAGGCCAAATTTAGTGAAAATCAATGTTTTTCAAGCCCTGGGTTTGAGATCTTGACACAAAATGCTATATGAGTGATTTGAAGTCTAATTTATGATGAAAATGAAGTGTAATCAGATCTAAAAATTAATTCCAAGCTCTAAGATGCAAAATGCAAGTGCAAATTTAATGAACATGAAAATTGCTAGTTTTTTGTTGAAATTTTCTATGCAAAAATGCAAATATTTGAAATCTAAAGGAAAATTTAAACCAAAATGCAAGACTAAATCCAAATGAAAGTTTGAATGAGTCTCTAAAATTAGTATAAAAATCTAAAAGAATATTTTGCCTACTTACCCTAGATTTTGGAATTACTAGGTTATATGAAAAATGTCAAAATTTCTGCAAAACCCTAGCAATTATATGATGAAAATGCAATGCAAATTATTGTATTTTTGTAATTTTCTGTAGTTTATATCCGATCTGATGCAAAAATCATAAATTAGGAAAAATTAGAGTGAATTGATCCAAATTAGAAACCTCTATGAAAATGCAAGTTAGGGTTTCCAAAAAATTTCAAATTTTTCAAATCTTTCAAATTTTTTGTAATTTTCTCAATGCAATAATATGAATGACTATATGAATGAATCAAATCAACCCAAATCTGAAGACAAACACTCAGCAAGTTGCAGTTAAGTCCAAAAACATGAGTTCACCAAAATGTTAGGGTAAAATTTGGATTGTTTAGTTTAGTGTTTAAATCCTCCTTTCACCCATTACATTCAAGGACCTTAGGATCAAGTGGTAGAGCACTATCAGGTCATTGGTCACTTACAAATGTACGTAAGATTGGATTAGGGTGTTTGATTACCAATTTTCCTTCTCTTATGCTTAATTATCCATCAAAACCCTAATTATGCAAATACGACAGTAAACAGATGAATTACGAAAAATGCTTCTACAGAAAGATGTAAAATGGCAACTAACTGTGCACCTATTTTCATGATTCTGAGGCAGAAAAGTCATGGATAAAAGAGCAGGCACCCAAGTCCAAGGCCCTAATTTTTGTCAGAATCTGGAAACTCAGTCTGTAACTTGTTTCTGGTGTTTCTGAGATTTTCCCGTTGTGGAACTTCAAGGACTAATGAGTAGGCGCCCTAATCTAGTGTGCTCATTTCTTCTTTGATCTACATTTCTAACACTCCAAGATGCCCTCGTACAACTTCACTTTGTCTACATCATCAACCTATAACCTGCAACCATGAAAACTTTGGGAGGGGGTTGTGGTGTTTAGGAGCTTGCCTCAGTCAAGCCTCGGAAGGACACTTAAGTCTTCCAAACACCATTGTCAGATAGAAAGTATGTGCCCTTGTGAGGCAGAGGCAAAATCCAAATGAAATAATGATCACAAACACAATGAATGTCACCTTGTAGTGAAGATCTCATGAGAGGAAGATGCTCTTCATTCCATGAGGAAATGGATGCTCAAATCTACAAACATAAACACATAGACAACACAAATCTGCTCTTGCAACACAATGAAAGCCTTGAATCACCTTGAGAATGCATAAAGTTCACAATGATCATCTAGTTTCTAAATGAATACCTAAACATGCTTTTAAATGCAACTATAAACACTCCTGCCAAGATTTCATAAATTCAAACTTATTGTGTCAGCCTAGGGACCAAATAACGGTCATAAACTAACACTTAAAATTTGGGCCTAACCCAAAATAGGGTAGGACTAGGGTGCGGACGCCCAAGCCCTCCCCCCTATTTTGGGCAGGGTTAAGCTCAAGGGGTCCCCCTAGGCCCCATTTGTCATGATACCTAGGGTTCATTCCATCAGGATGCCAAATTATGATGTAAGATGTCCTAAATGCACACAAATGACCCAGGATCTAAACCTAAAGAGGGAAAAGCCCCCAAGGGGACATTTTTCAATGTTACAGAACCATTGATTGAGGACATGTTAGATTAAAATTAGTGGCTATCAACACACCACATGTCATCCCTTCACACCATCGCAACCTCTGAAGGTGATGCACACTATCACCTCTGCGCTCACACGTTGGGCATCAACTTTACTCTCCTGGGACCAGGTCCCAGCAACCACTGGGCATACCATCGCATCAGTGTAGGAAATATTCATCCGTACCTTTTCATGGCGCGCTCCCACAATCAAATAGGAAGCAAGCACGTAACAATCGGTCCATCACACAAGACTTTGGGCCTACCACTTCCATACAACAATCATCACACCAATGCATCCTCAGTAGATCTACCAGCTATAGGACATGTGATATTGCAATAGCTCTAGATCTACCTTTAAGAATAGGAAAACTAGCCACTAGTCCCACGAGACCGGTAGCGAATGAAGCTAAGAACATTATATCATCACTTAAGCCTGAGACAATAGCCGACAAGTCAACACAAAATTATAACATGGATTTTCAAGGACTTTAGGGTTTTAGCTTGTAGTTCTCAAACTTAGTCATTAGCAAGGCCTCAGGAAATTATGAGGGGTTTCACCAGTGGCTTTGGTTGGAAATGCATGACTAGCTCAGTCATGGCGAGAATCACAGAACTCCGAGGTGCAAACTGTGTGCCTAATCCATTAGGCTTTGCCCTGTAATTGCTTCAATTAGGAGTTGAAGACCGATTGAAAGGTGTCTCAAATTCCCTTTCAAGCAACTGAAGACCGATTGAAATCTCACTCAAACTTCCATCTTTTTACCAAGTCTTCAATTTCTATGAGGTGGCCCACGACCACCAAAACAAACAATCAATACTTGCCTCTATCAAATACCCTATTTTCAAAAGACATACCAAAATTCAATTTGGAAGCATCATATTCACCATTTTTATTAGGAGAGTACATCAGTATGCCTCCAATCATATTACTTTGCACTTTGTAGCAAGATATCAACCGAATAGTGTCAGTGAGTGGCAAACATAAAAAACATGCATAAGTTGACCAACCTCATGTGTACAACATTTCTAATTGTTATAATCACCTCTATGTAATGTCAGACCTCTCTAATATTGATCTGTGCAATTGATATCATGGGTTTTACCTTCATTTCTCATGTCAAGATCAAGACTAAAATATTCATATGAGAGCTCTGATGACACCGTTTGCAAACCACATTCATCACATACCAATTTTGAATCAAGTGATCTATATGCAACAAGCAAATGTGTGCTTGGATTTTACTAATTCCTTATCAAGAGATCATCTTCAGTGTAGAACACCTCAACCTTCTTAGGTAAATTATGATTCTCATACATAAATCTTCCACTGGGATATCACTTCCACAATCAAAATGGATTAAAAACTGATCACTTTCACAAATATTATGGGGATTACATTGGGAAACTCTATCTTCTAAAAATGCATATGCATGTTATCACACTCAACCAAATCTACAAATTCTTCTTGCTTACTTACCTCTTGAGACTCTTCTTTCACCTATTAATTTTCCATGCATTCTTCCTTTGGAAGGAATAAAGACCTAAGGTATGACTCCCTCTGTTGTCTTGCATGATTTATCTGGTTGCAACACTCCCTGACTTCCTGCAGGTGTTGTCTTTCTTAAGCAACCAATAATTTTTCTTTCCTAGCCCTCTGCAACCATCCATCGCACAACTATTGTGTCCTTTTAACATCTTCCATAGTGTGATACACAAAGTCAGAGCTATTGTGACTTTAATTCTCATCATAACTATTAACATTATGAGAATCTTATTCCACCTCTGTTGTATCCATATGCATATCTTGCTCTTGCAACATGAAAACCTCCAACTCTCTTTCATCTTCGGTATTAGGGCAGGGAAATAATCTATCCTGCCTAGCATGTGAAGCTTTAACATTACTGCAAAACATAATTTCATGTATGTCCTTTATCTCATTATTTATGTAACTAGTAGCTTCATCTCTTATGGGCTGATCACATCCTTCACCCTCCTCATTATAAAATGTGCTTTCATTTTCTATCTCAATAGTGATATCATTTCTGATCATAGCAAGGTTATAGTCAACCTTTTGAGGTACAATACTATCCATATTTAAAGAAAAAACATTGAAACCTCTTGACTTGGATTTCTAATTTGCATGAAATGTCCTATAATGACCAACACTTGCAGACACATGCCCTATCGACATTGAATGCTTCAAACTGTTCTCAATATCCCTTGCAATCTCATAAGCATGGCAAAGTGACTCAGGTTCTTTATTTCTTAACAGATAACTCATTTCTTCATCAAATGTTGCTAGATAAACTACCAAACAAAATGCATCATTTGGCCTCATATATTCTGGAATATCTTTGAGTATTTTTTAGAACCTTAGATTAAAAGATGGCACTAGCTCATTTTAACCCTTCTGGATATTCGTGAATTGTGTAATTAATGAAATCACATTGGTCCTTTCACCAAACTACTCTAAAAAGGCAACTTCAAAATCAATCCAAGATGAGATATAACATAATAGTAATCTTGAAAACCAATCCCTAGCATCATCTTTTAATGACTGGACAAAAAGATTCATAATAACATCATCATTTTCAATCTCATAATCAACTATTAAATCACATAAATCTTGCAAATGCTTATTTGCTGACTTAGATGCTCTTCCACTAAATTTTGGCAGATGTTTTCTAACTTCACTAGGGATAACATTTGGATATCCATGGATTCAAGAAAAATTTAGAGCTTTATATCTTTCAGAAATTAGGCAATTCATTTTAACATCAGATGTAGAAAAGTACTTGGAATGTGTTGTAGCTTTAACCAAGTGCAGAGTCGCCATCTCTTGAAGAGGAAGAAGGTATTAATCATTTTTTTGAGTCAACTCCTCCAACAAACTCTCCATCCTGTTAATCAAACCTTAGAGCATAAACCCTAACCCTAATTATGTTGAATACGCAAAGACCTTCAATATCTAACCCTAGTGATCAATTCAAAGCATATCTTGACTCTTCCAAACAAATAATTGAGCCCTTTTAGTTCCCCAGTAGAGTCACCATTTTTGTTGGTTCTCAAATCTACATGCATTGAATCCTAAAGGTTTGCCACTTCGTATGCTCAGATTTCAAGAAGAGACTTGGTCAACAAAGTGGGAGATTTTTCACCTATCTCCCCAGCACTTTAGTTTTTGTTGCACCTAGGGGGTATTCCCTCATTTATAATCAAAAGATTTGTCTTTCACAATATTAGGCAAAATGTTCTCATGTATGCACCAAGATTTGTAAGACTAATCTGAGATTGGCAATACTCTTGGATTATCTGTATTGTTTTATTTTGAGAACATGCTAAGAATCCTATACTACCAACAGAGTTGAAATGAACATAAAATGGTTCATCTTTATATTTCAATTCTTCTTTCTAGACCCTCGGGCAAGTAGATTTCTGGATTGGTGCCTTATCAAGGGTAACAGAGTCAAAAATTCATTCATGTCAAATGTTACTTTTATGACAACACAACTCCAAATTCAGAGGGTATACCTGTACCACTGACTTGCAATGACACACCCAAGAAAAAGTATTTCCCACAACTCTTCTTCAATAATCCCTAATGCAGTACATCACTTCCTATGTTTTGTTTAAAGCATATTTAATCCATTCCTTGACCAGAAGCATTAGCCAAAACATTAAATACAACAAATGTGCATAAGTGAAATCCAGAACCCTTGATTGATTCATTCATTCACAAAAGAAATGCATGCATTTAAGGATACAATTGCAGAAAACACACACATGTAGTGTTACTCATATTATTCAATCTAAATTGAAAATTGTCATACAAGAATTTGTTCATATGCAGGTGAATTTCTTCTCTGCAATCTTAAAAATACACCCAATCTATTACAGAAACATACTCCCCAAGATGTGGATAACTTGTATCCAAAAACCTAGAATAGAATTCCCTTCTCTATTCTATATCCACCTGATCACTATCTCTCCTCTCTATACTACGATCCTTGAAACCCTATAAATAGATAGACTATGTCAGCTTAAGATTTTTGTAGTACAACTTTTTAGTTACAATGCATTTAATATTTGCACTTAGGAAATTACATCTGTGCTCCAATTGGCTAAGCTCAAAACTGACCCCTCTTGTCAACAAACCTAGAGCTGATGTCACTCTCTTGACAACAATATTCTAAGGCCTAAGAGCACTTTGGGAGATTATAGAACTCCCAGATAAAATGCTAGTTTCTTTGTTCCATATGATAGGTTGTCAGGAAGGCACCATGACTCCCCATATTTCAATCCCTAATTAGTAAACATCGCATGTCCGGCAGCCATCAAGAAAACCATGAGCAGCTAGCGTAGAAGATGATCAAATATTGCCTTTGCCCTCCCACAGACTTCTTTGATTCTGTCAACAAATTCTTACCTCTCCACCGTAAATCAGGCAATCTAGGCATGATGTCCCCCTCAGTCGATGTCCTTGATGAAGGTCATCAAATGAAGGAAGGGGGAGAAGGAAAAATGATTTCTCTACCTGAACACCCAAATTCCCAATCCAGTCAAGGTCATTGAGAATTTAACCAGTCGGTCCACCCTCGGGAAGCAACTACATACAATTGGAGCTTCTGGCCAACCTTTCCACCTTCCTGCAAGAATAATATTATTCATCTATGGTTCTAGGAAAGAAACAAGGTTATTGAAGCAAGAAACTCTCATTCTTTCCAATTCCCCCCATTCTCCAGCCAAAATCTACCCCTCTCCTTAATTCGGAAAGAGCAAATCTGTAACCAAGAAAACAAGGGTATACTCCTTCGGGAAACATTCAAAGGAACACAAAGGGAAAATCTTCGCAGAGTATCCATACTAAAAATTGATGTAGACAACTAATGATAAGGCCTTTATTTATAATGAGAACAATTGAGGCTCATTATTCGAGCAACCTCCACTCTCCATCAATCTGTATAATTTCATTTTAGATATCGACAGGCCTTGCACACTTGAATTTATTGTTGGAAATACTCGAGGGTCTCAAAACAACCATCAAAGCAAAGAATGATAGATCGAGGTTTTAAAATTAAGTCCCACATGAACAATGGTTGTCTAGCATAATCAACAAAATGTGTTTGAAGATCGGGATCAACTGAAGAAACATGCCAATTGTCAAATCACAACTCAACCACACTGCTCTACGTTTGAAAATCTGAATTTCAATTTGAACCATTGATTGAGGACAAGTTAGAATAAAATCAGTGGCTATCAACACACCACATGTTATTCCATTGCACCATTGCAACCTCTGAAGGGGACGCACACTATCACCTCCATGCTCACACGTTGGGCGTCAGCTTTCCTCTCCTAGGATTGGGTCCCAGCAACCACCGAGCATACCATCGCATCAATGTAGGGAATATTCCTCCGCACCTTTCCACGGTATGCTCCTGCAATCAAAGAGGAAGCAAGCATGTAACAATTGGTCCATCACACAAGACTTCGAGCCCACCATATCCATACAACAATCATCGCACCAATGTATCCTCAACACATCTACTAGTTATAGGACATGCGATACTGTGATAGCTCCAGATCTACCTTTAAGAATAGGAAAAATGTTGGGATAAGGTGCCATTGACCTTGTAAATCCCAATATTGTATTTATTCCATTTATTATATGTAATTTGTAATTATCCATGAGGAGATGTACTAGTTTCAAGTTGGTAGGGGTAATTTCAGAGTAACCAGAGGTAATTACAGAGTGACTTTTATTGTTGGCAAATGTAAAAACTCAAAGTAAATGAGGGTAGGCATTTTCCCTTGAGGAATCTACTATATTTGGCATGTATGAAAACTATCATAATGTTTGGTAAGTGAATCTATGACAGCTGCAAGTTGTCATAAGATTTCGTGATTCTATGACGCATATGACGGATATGTTAGTTGTATATTTGCTATATTTAGCCCAAGGCTCCTATCTTGGAAAGATACTCTTTTGTGGAATCTATGATGGTTATGACATGTCATAAGATGTTGTAAGAGGCTAGATTTAGTCTTGGGCACCCAACCTTTGTATGGTTGTTTTTGGACAAGTGTAAGATGGTAATTAATGTTTGCATGTTGGGGAATCTCATGAGAGAGAAGGTGAATGCCTAGGAGTTGGAAAACATTTTTATATGTATTTGCCATGTATTTGTTGCTGTAATATAGATTTTAGATACACAGGTGCTGCCAGAATGCTGTTGGTTTGAAGACTGAAGGAGAGATTGGTGGTGTTGTTGTATTGTAAATCATTTTCAGATTAATACAAACATTGGGCCTCTTTCCTGTGTGGAGTTTTTTACCCGAAAGGGTTTTCTCCACGTTAAACATTGTGTCATGTGTTCAATTTTTTGATTTTGCATTTCTATGAAGCATAGTTTTGTTTTTGTGTTACAATCTCCATTAATAACACATAGTTAAAGATTGCAAAAATTTATATTGAATTAGATTTCCATTAAATTAGTATTGCTTTCATTTCTAACATTTGGTATCAGAGCATGGCCAACTTTGACTCGTGGGTGGTAGTGTGGAAGCTGTAGCTACAGTGGGAGATTTGGTTGTGTTTATTTTGCAGATCTTGTGTTGTTGTTATGGCTGCATCCGTCCTTGCATCAACCTCTCAAATAGACATTGAGAAGTTCAATGAAATAGGGTATGAGTTGTGGAAGCTGAAAATGGAAGATTTGTTGGAAGAAAGAAACCAATGGTTGGTTGTTCAAAAAGAGAAGAAACTTGACGATCTCTCTCAAGATGAGTGGGATAGACTAGAAAAGAAGGCACAGGGAACCATCTGGTTGTGTCTTTCAGACTCTGTCCTGTTGAATGTCGCAAAGGAAAAGACCGCACACAAGTTGTGGAATCGGTTGGGTGAGATCTACCAAGCCAAGAGTATGGTAAATAAACTTTATTTAAAAAGAAAATTGTTTTCCATGAAAATGCTAGAAGGTGAATCAGTTGCAGAGCATTTAAATTCTTTTAATTTGTTGTTGAGTCAGCTTGCTTCAGTAGATGTTGAAGTTAGTGAGGAAGATAAATGTATCTTACTTCTTTGTTCTTTACCCAAGTCTTAGGAGAATGTTATCCTTGCTATCACTGCTAACCTCGCGGATTTGAAGTTGGATGCTCTTGTTTATGTGCTACTATCACAGGAATTGAGGAAGAAGAGTTCAAATAGTTTAGGGGATGCTCTCAGTGTTAGGGGAAGGTCTAGGGAAAGGGGACCAAAAGGAGATCAAAAAGGGGCTAAGGACAAGTCCAAGGGTCGGTCTAAGACTCCTGGTATTGGAACTGCGGTAAAAGGGGACATGTGAAGGAGTGCAGAAATCCCAAGAAAATAGTGGGAGAGTGCTTCAAATAAGTCCTTGAATGCAGGTGAAGATGTTTTACTTTCTGCATGTATTGTTGTTTCTAATGATCACTAGTTGCTTGACTCAAGATACTCATTTCATATGACCCTGCATAAGGAATGGTTCTCCACATATGAAGAATATGATGGAGGTAATATCTACCTTGTTGAAAACTCTTCATAACTGATTGTCAAGAAAGGAAAGGTATTGTTGTGTTTCAGTGATGGGAGGATTAAAACCCTCCCTAGTGTTTTGCATGTTCCTAGATTAGCTAGAAATCTGATTTCAGTTTCAAATTTGAATGATTTGGGAATGCATGTGACATTTGACAAGCATGGCTGCAGATTGGTGAGAGGGAACTTGGTGGTAGAAAAAGGAAAGAGATTCAGGAACTTGTTTAAGCTTGAAGCCACTACAATTTGTAATGCCTCTTATGTTTATGATGCTTCTGAAAACACTTGTATGTTGCGGCACCGCAGATTGGGCCACACAAGCAATAATGTATTAAAAACTATTAAGAATAAAGAATTGTTGGACGGTTTCTCTTATTCTGATGAGCACTTTGATTTCTGTGAACATCGTGGTTTGGTAAACAAAATAGAAAATCAATTCCTTCAGGAAGCAATAGAGCAAAAGAGAAATTAGAAATTATTCATACGGATGTGTTTGGACCTGTTGTTAATGAATCTATTAGAAAATCTCGTTATTTTGTCACCTTCATTGATGATGTATCCAGATATACATGGATTTATTTTATGCAACATAAATCTAAAGTTTTCACTAAGTTTAAGGAATTCAAGGTCTTAGTAAAGAACCAATTAGGTTTAAAGATAAAAATTTTAAGATATGACAATGGCGGGGAATATTGCTATAAGGAATTTGATGAGTTTTGCAAGCATACAGGTATAATCAGACAAAAGACAACTCTGTATACACCACAACAGAATGGTGTTGCAGAAAGGATGAACAGAACAATTATGCCAAAAGTATGCTTAGTGATGCACAGTTGGATAAATGCTTTTGGGAAGAGGTTGTGTGTACTTCTTGCTACTTGATAAACAAATCTCCTTGTAAGGCTTTTGATTCGACACCTTATGAAGTGTGGATGGGTAAGAAACCTTTTGTTTCACATTTAAGGGTTTTTGGCTGTGAGGCTTTTGTTCATGTGCCTAAGGAAAAGTGATCTAAGTTGGATCCAAGAGTTGAAAAGTGTACATTTGTTGTAATGGTGATAATGTGAAAGGTTATAAGCTTTGGAATCCACTAACCTGCAAGATTATCTTTTCTAGAGGTGTTATTTTCATGGAACTTAGAGCTATTTCTAAACTTGAACAGCCAAAAGAAAAAGAAGAAAAGGTAAAGAAGGTGCACTTTAATTTAGAGCAGTAAGATGCACCTCAGGAAGAATAGAATGATGGATTGGGGGGTGAAGAAGAAGAAGAAGATTCGCTTAGTTCTGATGAAGATGAGTCTGTTGTTACAGAGGAAGTTGTTGCAGATGATCATGCAGAAGAACGAGTAGAGTCTCTTACTCCACCCTTGAGGAGATCCACAAGACAACGGAATCCAGTTGACAAGTATAGCCCACCAGATTATTATTGTGTATATGCTTTATTGAGTACTAACGATGAACCTAGATCCTACAGGGAAGCTATTTCTGTAGATGATAGTGAGTCTTGGTAATTAGCCATGCAAGAGGAGATGATGGATTTAGACTCTTGTAACACCTGGGATCTTGTTCATTTGCCCAAAGGAAGAAAGGCCATAGGTTGTAAGTGGGTCTTCAAGAAGAAGTTTGGAGCAAACGGGTCATTGGAGAAGTACAAAGCTAGACTGGTAGCTAAGGGCTACTCCCAGAGAGAGGGAGTTGATTTTGGTGAGATATTCTCTCCTGTTGTTAAATTAACTTCTATTAGATTTCTCTTATCTATTGTTGCAACTTATGATTGGGAAATTGAGCAAATGGATTTTAAGACTGTGTTCTTGCATGGAGATCTTAAGGAAGAAATTTATATGCAACAACCTACAAGTTTTGAGGTAAAAGGAAAAGAACATTGGGTTTGCAGGTTAAAGAGGTCTCTCTATGGTTTAAAATAGTCCCCTAGAATGTGGTATCAAAATTTTGGCTCATTTGTTTTGAAATTGGGTTTGTTAGAAGTGAGGAGGATCACTGTGTTTACATTTATTGTGTTGGTGATTCTATACTAGTTATTGCTTTGTATGTTGATGACATGTTATTTTTCAGCAATACTAAGGGTATGATCAGTGAGATTAAAGCCTAACTTTCAGGTGCATTTGATATGAAGGATCTTGGAGCTGCTAGGTATATTCTGGGAATGGAGATCAAAAGAGACAGAGTTAACAGAAAGCTTTGGTTGTCACAAAGTAAGTATGTGAATACTATTTTGCAGAGGTTTAATTTGCATGACTGTAACCCAGTTAGAGTTCCTTTACCCATTGGTACTAAGCTTTCATTAGATAAGTGTCCAAAGACCGAGGATGATCTTGAGGATATGTCTAATGTACCATATGCTAGTGTTGTAGGGAGTTTGATGTATGCAATGGTTTGCACTAGACCAGATATTGCCCAAGTAGTGGGAGTTTTGAGCAGATTTATGTGTAACCTTGGTAGACAACATTGGAATTATGCAAAGATGGTGTTTAAATGTCTTGCATGTACTCCTGATCATTGTTTGGTTTATTTTGGTACTGATAGTGCTGATAAATCTTTGGACATACAGGGTTTTGTTGATGTAGATTGGGCAGGTGACTTGGATAGTCGAAGGTCCACTAGTGGCTATGTATTTACTCTGTTTGGAGGTGCAGTGAGTTGGATGAGTAAGAGGCAACCCACAGTTGCTTTGTCCACCATAGAAGCAGAGTATATGGCTGCTACTCATGTCTCTAAGGTGGTAGTTTGGTTGAGGAGACTGTGTATAGGTATTGGATTTTATTGCAGGATCATTCAGATTGGTTGTGATAGCCAAAGTGCTATCTGTTTGACCAAGAATCCCATGTATCATGCTTGGACTAAGCATGTTCATGTTCAATATCACTTTGTTTGAGAGTTGGTTGCAAATGGAGAGATTGAGTTGAAGAAGATAGACACTCTGGAGAATGTTGCAGATTCATTTACCAAGCCTATGAGCACAGAGAAGTTTGTATGGTGCAGAGAGGCCATGGGCCTTATTTCTAGTACCTGATTATTTTTCATTTGATTTCCTATGGTTTGATTTAATATGTATAATGTCAAGTGGGAGAATGTTGGGATAAGGTGCCATTAACCTTGTAAATCCCAATATTGTATTTATTCCATTTATTATATGTAATTTGTAATTATCCATGAGGAGATGTACTAGTTTCACTGGCAGGGGTAATTTTAGAGTAACCGGAGGTAATTACGGAGTGACTTTTATTGTTGGCAAATGTAAAAACTCAAAGTAAATGAGGGTAGGCATTTTCTCTTGAGGAATCTACTATATTTGGCATGTATGACAATTGTCATAATGTTTGGTAAGTGAATCTATGACAGCTGCAAGTTGTCATAAGATTCTGTGATTCTATGACACATATGACGGATATGTTAGTTGTATATTTGCTATATTTAGCCCAAGGTTCCTATCTTGGAAAGATACTCTTTTGTGGAATCTATGACGGTTATGATGCGTCATAAGATGTTGTAAGAGGCCAGATTTAGTCTTGGGCACCCAACCTTTGCATAGTTGTTTTTGGACAAGTGTAAGATGCTTGTAAGATGGTAATTAATGTTTGCATGTTGGGGAATCTCATGAGAGGGAAGGTGAATGCCTAGTAGGAGTTGGAAAATATTTCTATATGTATTTGTTGCTGCAATACAGATTTAAGATACTCAAGTGCTATCGAAATGCTGTCATTTTGAAGACTAAAGGAGAGATTGGTGGTGTTGTTGTATTGTAAATCATTTTCAGATTAATACAAACATTGGGCCTCTTTCCTATGTGGAGTTTTTTATCCAAAAGGATTTTCTCCACATTAAACATTGTGTCATGTGTTCAATTTTCTGATTTTGCATTTTGTGAAGCATAGTTTTGTTTCTGTGTTACAATCTCCATTAATAACACACAGTTAAAGATTGCAGAAATTTATATTGAATCAGATTTCCATTAAAGTGGTGTTGCTTTCATTTCTAACCAAAAACAACCACTAATCCCATGAGATCGGTAGTGAATGAAGATAAGAGCATTATATCATCACTTAAGCCTAAGACAACCACTTATCACAAGTCAACACAAAATTATAACATGGATTTTCAAGGACTTTAGGGTTTTAGATTGTAGTGCTCAAACTTAGTCATTAACAAGGCCTCAGGAAATTATGAGGGGTTCCACCAGTGGCTTTGGTTGGGGATGCATGACTGGCTTAGTCATGATGAAAATCACAGAACTCCGAGGTGTAGACAGTGTGCCTAATCCATTAGGCTTTGCCCTGTAACTGCTTCAATTAGTAGTTGAAGACCGATTGAAAGGTGACTCAAACTCCCTTTTAAGGAACTAAAGACCAATTGAAAGTTCACTCAAACTTCCATCCTTTTACCAAGTCTTCAATTTCTATGAGGTGGCCTAGGGCCACCAAAACAAACAAATAATACTTACCTCTATCAAATACCCTATTTTTAGTAGACAGACCTGAATTCAATTTGGAAGCATCATATTCACCATTGTTATTAGGAGAGTACATCATTATGCTTGTAATCATATTGGTTTGCACTTTATAGCAAGATATCAACCAGATAGTGTCAATGAGTGACAAAAATAAAAAAACATGCAATAGGTTGACCAACCTCATGTGTACAACATTTCTTATTAACAAAATCACCTCTGTGTAATGTCAGACCTCTCTGATATTGATTTGTGCAATTGATATCCTGGGTTTTATGTTTATTTCTCATGTTAAGATCAAGACTAAAATATTCATATGAGAGCTCTGATGACACCTTTTGTAAACCACATTCATCACATACTGATTCTGAATGAATTGATCTATATGCAGCCAGCAAATGTGTGTTCAGATTTTGTTGATTCCTTATCAAGAGATCATTTTTAGTGTAGGACACCCCTACCTTTTTAGGTAAATTTGGATACTCATACCTCACATAAATCTTCCACTAGGATGTCACTTTCATAGTCAGAATGGATTAAAAACTGGTCACTTTCACAAATATCATGGGGATTACATTGGGAAGCTCTATCTTCTGAAACATGCATATGCATGTTATCACACTCAACCAAATCTACAAATTCTTCTTTCTTACTTACCTCTTGAGACTCTTCTTTTGCCTATTCATTTTCTATGCATTCTTCCTTTGGAAGGAACAAAGACATAATGTATGACTCCCTATGTTGTCTTACATGATCTATCTAGTTGCAACGCTCCCTAAATTCCTCCAGGTTTTGTCTTTCTTGAGAAGCCAATAATTTTGCTTTCCTAGTCCTCTACAACCATCCATCGTACAACTCTTGTGTCCTTTTAACATCTTCCATAATGTGATACACAAAGTCAGAGCTATTGTGACTTTAATTCTCATCATAAGTATTAACATTATGAGAATCTTATTCCACCTCTGTTGTATCCATATGCATATCTTGCTCTTGCAACATGAAAACCTCCAACTCTCCTTCATCTTCGGTATTAGGGAATGGAACTAATCTATCTTGCCTAGCATGTGAAGCTTGAACATTACTACAAAACACAATTTCATTTATGTCCTTTATCTCATTATTTATGTAACTAGCAGCTTCATCTCTTTTGGACTGATCACATCCTTCACCCTCCTCATTATAAAAGGTGCTTTCATTTTCTATCTCAGTAGTGATATCATTTTTTTATCATAAAAAGGTTATGGTTAACCTTATGAGGTACAATACTATCCATATTCAAAGACAAAATATTGAAACCTCTTGACTTGGATTTCCCATTTGCATGAAATGTCCTACAATGATCAACACTTGCAGACACATGCCCTATCGGCATTGAGTACTTCAAATTGTTCTCAATATCCCTTGCAATCTCATAAGCATGGAAAAGTGACTCAGGTTCCTTATTTCTTAACAAATAACTCATTTCTTCATCAAATGTTGCTAGATACTACTAAACACAATGCATCATTTGGCCTCATACATTCTGGAATATCTTTGAGCATTTTTTAGAACCTTAGATTAAAATCTGGCACTAGCTCATTCTGACCCTTCTGGATATTCATGAATTATGTAATTAATGAAATCACATTGGTCCTTTCACCAAACTACTCTAAAAAGGCAACTTCAAAATCAAGCCAAGATGAGATATAACATAATGGTAATCCTAAAAACCAATCCCTAACATCATATTTTAATGACTGGACAAAAAGCTTCATATTAACATCCTCATTTTCAATCTCATAATCTGTTGTTAAATTACAGAAATCTTGCAACTGCTTATTCGCTAACTCAGATGCTCTTCCACTAAATTTTGGTAGATGCTTTCTAATTTCACTAGGGATAACATTTGGATATCCATGGATTCGATAAAAATTTAGAGCTTTATATCTTTCAGAAATCAGGCAATTCATTTTAACATCAAACATAGCAAAGTACCTGGAATGTGTTGTAGCTTTAACCAAGTGCAAAGTCACCACCTATTGAAGAGGAAAAAGGTATTAATCAATTTTTTGAGTCAACTCCTCCAGCAGAATCTCCATCCTGTTAATCAAACCTTAGAGCATAAACCCTAACACTAATTCTGTTGAATACACAAAGACCTTCAATGTCTAACCCTAGTGACCAATTCAAAGCATATCTTGAATCTTCCAAACAAATAACTAAGCCCTTTCAATTACCCAGTAGAGTCGCCATTTATGTTGGTTCTCAAATCTGCATACATTGAATCCTAAAGGTTTGCCACTTCTTATGCTCAGATTTCAAGAAGAGACTTGGCCAACAGAGTGGAGATTTTTCACCTATCTCTCCTACACTTTAGGTTCTCCCACACCTAGGGGTATTCCCTCATTTATAATCAAAAGATTTGTCTTTCACAATATCAGGCACAATGTTCTCATGTATGCACCAAGATTTGTAGACTAATCCTATACTGGCAATACTCTTGGCTTATCTGTATTGCTTTACTCTGAGAACATGCTAAGAATCCTATACTACCAATAGAGCCAAAATGAACATAAAATTATTCATCTTTATATTTCAATTCTTCTTTCTAGACCCTTGGGCAAGTAGATTTCTGGATCGATGCCTTATCAAGGGTAACAAAGTCAAAAATTCATTCATGCAAATGTTACTTTTAAGACAACAAAACTCCAAATTCAGAGGGTATACATATACCACTGACTTGCAATGACACACCCAGGAAATAGCATTCCCTGCAACTCTTATTCAATAATCCCTAATGTAGTACATCACTTCTTATGTTTTATTTAAAGCATATTTAATCCAATCCTTGACTAGAAGCAGTAACCAAAACATTTAATACAACAAATGTGCATAAGTGAATTCTAGAACCCTTGATTCATTGATTCACAAAATAAATGCATACATTCAAGGATGCAATTGCAGAAAACACACACATGTAGTGTTGCTCATATTAGTCAATCTAAATTGAAAATTATCATATGCAGGTGAATTCATGCTCTGCAATCTTAACAATGCACCCAATCTATTATAGAAACATACTCCCCAAGATGTGGATAACTTGTATCCAAAAACCTAGAATAGAATTCCCTTCTCTATTCTATATCCACCCGATCATTGTCTCTCCTCTCTATACTATGACACTTGAAACCCTATAAATGGAGAGACTATGTCGGCTTAAGATTTATGTAGTACAACTTTTTAGTTATAATGCATTTAATATTTTCACTTAGGAAATTACATCTTTGCTCCAATTGGCTAATCTCGAAACTGACTCCTCTTGTCAACGAACCTGGAGCTAATGTCGCTCTCTTGACAACAATATTTTGGGGCCTAAGAACACTTTGGGATATTATAGAACTCCGAGATAAAACACCAATTTCTTTGGTCCATATGATAGGTTGTCAGGTAGGCACCATGACCCCCCATCTTTCAATCCCCAATTATTAAACACTACATGTCCAAAAGCCATCGATAAAACTAAGAGTAGCTAGAGCAGAAGATCATCAAATATTATGTTTTCCCTCCCATGCACTTCTTTAATAATGGCAGTAGAGTCTTACCTCTCCACCATATTTTAGGCAATCCAGGCGTGATGTCCCCCCTCATCCGATGTCCTTGGTGAAGGTCATCAAATGAAGGCAGGGGGAGAGGGACAAATGATGTCTCTCTGCCTGAACAGCCAAATTCCCAATCCAGTCGAGGTCATTGAGATTTTACCCAGTCGGCCCACCCCAGGAAGCATTTACATATAGTTGGAGCTTCTAGCCAACCTTTCCACCTCCCTACAAGAATAACATTATTTAGCTATGGTTCTGGGAAAGCAACAAGGATACTGAAGCCAGAGACTCTCATTCTTTCCAATTCCCTCCATTATCTGACCAAAATCAACCCCTCTCCTTAATTCAGAAAGAGTAAATCTATAACTAGGAAAATAGGGGTATACTCCTTCAAGAAACATTTAAAGGAACACAAAGGGAAAATTTTCGCAGAGTATCCATACTGAAAACTGATGTAGACAACTGATGATAAGGCCTTTTTTTATAATGAGAATAGATTGAGGCTCATTATTCAAGCAACCTCCACTCTCCATCAATCTGTATAATTCCAATTTAGATATCGACAGGCCTTGCACACTTGAATTTATTGCTAGAAATACTCGAGGGTCTCAACACAACTAGCAAAGCAATGAATGGTGGCCCAAGGTTTTAAAATTAAGTCCCACATGAATAATGGTTGTCTTGCGTAATTAGCAAAATATGTTAGAAGATCAGGATCAACTAAAGAAACATGCCAATTATCAAATCACAGCTCAACCACACTGCTCTACGTATGAAAATCTGAATTTGAATTTGAACCATTGATTGAGGACAAGTTAGAATAAAATTATTGGCTATCAACACACCACATATCATCCCATCACACCATCACAACCTCTAAAGGGGACGCACACTATCACCTTCATGCTCGTGCGTTGGGCATCGGCTTTACTCTCCTAGGACCGGGTCCCACCAACCACCGGGCATACCATCACATTAGCATAGGAAATATTCCTCTGCACCTTTCCACAGAGCTCCCGCGATCAAACAGGAAATAAGACATAACAATTGGTCCATCACACAAGACTTTGGGCCCACCACTTCCATACAACCATCATCGCACCAGCGCATCCTCAAAAAATCTACCAGTTATAGGACATGTGATACCATGATAGCTCCAAATCTACCTTTAATAATAGTAAAATTGACCACTAAGCCCACAAGACTGGTAGCGAATAAAGCTAAGGACATTATATCATCACTTAAGCTTGAGACAACCACCTATCACAAGTCAAGACAAAATTATAACATGGATTTTCAAGGAATTTAGGGTTTTAGCTTGTAGTGCTCAAACTTACTCATTAGCAAGGCCTTAGGAAATTATGAGGGGTTCCACCAATATTCTTGGATGACATCTTGATTTGTTCTAAATCAATTGAGGAGCATGAAAAGCATTTGAGAGTAGTGTTACAATGCTTAAGAGAGTATAAACTTTTTGGTAAGCTATCCAAGTGTACTTTCTATCAAGACAAGGTGCATTATCTCAGTCATGTCATTTCAGTAGAAGAGATTGTAGTAGATCCAGAGAAGATTAAGGCAATAATGGAATGGCCTGCACCACATAATGTGACTAAGGTTCGAAGTTTCATGGGACTTGCAGGGTATTATAGAAAGTTTGTAGAAGGGTTCTCTATAATAGCAGCACCAATCACTTCACTTCAGAAGAAAGATAAAATATTTGAGTGGACAAAGAAGTGTGAGCAAGATTTCCAGGTTTTGAAGGAGAGGTTCACTACAACTCCTATTTTGACTATACCCAATCCTAATGGGCATTTCACGGTGATAACCGATGCATCAGTAGAAGGTGCAGGAGGAGTGCTAATGTAGAACGGACAAGTGGTCACTTATGAGTCAAGGAAGTTGAAGTAATATGAGCTCAACTATGTGCCGCATGACTTAGAGTTGGAAGCCATAGTTCATGCATTTCAGATGTGGAGGCATTATCTCCTAGGAAAGCCTTTTGACTTGAAGACAGATCACTTAGGACTCAAGTATATTTTTAGTCAACCCAATCTTAATGCTTGTCAGAAGAGATGTCTAGAATTTCTTAGAGAATATGACTTTGGGATTGAATACGTCAAGGGAAAATAAAATAGAGTGGTGGATGCTCTTAGCATAAAAAAACATCTAGTAGCAATGGTTACTACAAGATCAAATTTGAGGCAACAAGTAGTAGAGAATCTACAAGGAGATGAGCACTATAGCAGAGTGAAGCAAGATTTAGAAGAAGACCCCTTAGATCATCGATTTGATGGATATGTGTTTGAGTCAGATGGAATTTTGAGATATCAAGGTAGAATGTATATACCAAACTCAGGGGATTTGAGGAAGTTAGTTTTAGAAGATATCCACAACGCACTGTATTCAGGGCACCCTAGACTGACTAAGATGGTAGAAGGATTGAGAGCTTTGTATTTTTGGCTAGGACTCGAGAAATATGTGATAGAATTTGTGGCTCGATACTTGGAATGCCAATGAGTCAAGGCTGAGCATATGCACCCAACAGGGCTTTTGTACTTGCATAGTGTACCAGAATATAAATGACAAGTGATTAGTATGGACTTCATTCAGGGGTTACCAATGTCCAAGAATCAACATGATGTCATCTTGGTAGTTGTGGATAAATTGACGAAGGTAGTGCATTCATCCCAGGGAATCTTAAGGATGGATCTTTGATCTAGGCTAAGAAGCTTGTCCAAGAAATATTTCACTTATATGGAGTGCCTGAGACGATCATATCATATCAAGACACTCGCATGACTTCTAGGTTTTGGACAATGTTGAATGTAGCTTTGGGAATAAAATTGAATTTTAGTTTAGTGTATCATCCTCAAATTGATGGAAAAATGGAAAGAGTAAATTAGGTAGTGGAAGACCTCCTTAGGATGTATTGTATGGATCAACAGTATAAGTGGGAAGAGTATCTTCCATTGGTAGAGTTTTCTTACAATAATTCCTACCATGCATCTCTAGGGATGGCACCTTTTGAAGCTCTTTATGGGTGTAAGTGTCGCACACCTATCAGTTGGGATAAGGTAGAGGACATGATTGTGATTGGACCAGATATGCTTAGAGAAATGGATGATTAAATGAGATTGATCAAAGAGAAATTAAAGCACGCGTTAAATCGACTGAAGAGTTATGCATGTTGCACTCGTGTTGCCATTGATGTCAACAATGTGAGATTCAGGTGTATTGTCAGTAGTGTTGGAATGAAGAAGGTTGGAAGTAAAGAGAACAAGAAGTAATGCTATGGCAATGTGATTAGAGAAGAAGACAAAAGAAGATAGATCAGAGAAGTTGTGATGAGAAGGGCAAGGTAATTAATGTCATCAATATCTCCTAAAGTTGTATAGATAAAGAATGTGCTAACATGAAGATTCTTGCTTTAAGAAAAGAGTTTGTTGTTGTTATATGAAGTTGAGAATGAAGTATTTGATGTGGTAAATATTGTATTCATTGTTCCTAAGGAAAAACATCGCTTTAGTTTTGAAAGGAAGAAATTCAAGTTGTTCAAGAATGAAGTATTTGATGTGGTAAATATAGAATAAGCTCGGGAGAATGCTCTACATTCCTCTGCACTTGGTGGTACGGACTTGTAGTTTGAGAGTTGGTCAGAGACGTGTGAAGTTTGTATGTTCCCAATTCAGATCTTGAAGATTAACGCAAGAGTTTCTAGAGCTCACAGAGTGAAGACAGTTATTCAGAGTTGATGCAGTCAAGATGCGTCTGGGAAATGCTCCTCATTTCTCTGATGTTGAATTTGAGGTCCTATGGTTTGAAGCTTGATCATTCATATATGAGAAGATGATAATATTCAAGTTTTAGCTACTAAGGTGTACCATAGAGGTTCTCTGGGGTTAGTAAAACAAAGACACATCTTGCTACTAACTAGGGTTATCTGGAGGAGATAACATAAGCCATTTTATTTCACCGCAATTTATCTTTTGGCTTTGATGTTTGGAGGATGAGCTTAGATATTCAGTTGGATGATTCACTTCAGGTTTTAGGTGTTGAAGTGCACCACAAGTTGATCTCTCAATGTTCTATCTTAAGACTGTGTGTTAAATGTTTGTTTGTGATAACAGGCTCAGTTTATGTTTGTCTGTGCTAGAAAGAAAACATATATTTTAAAAGAAGGATTGGTTGAGAAGGTTTGTGAAAGTCTTATGTTACTTGTGTGATGATCCACATGATGTTAATTGATCCCTCCAGCACTACTTTTGGTCTGGAGCCATTAGGCGGAAGGATAAGTGTCTATTGGGCCAACTTCATGTGTTTAATGTTCCCACCATATGATTTGAAGTGTGCGCCTACTTGGAAGAATGTGCTAATGAAGAATAGATCCTAGTTATCACTTGGCTTGAACTGCATTGGTTTTCTACATCTTTTGGATGCTGACTTGGAGTGGCCTTGCATGTTTCATGAATACACGTTTCATCCTAGCCAACTTGGGAGAAGGATTTTTGGATTTGTGGAAGGTATAAATGAAAGGTCTTGTTTGTTGAGGAAAAAGTGTGGGTGTGAGAGTGTGTGAAGATGTGTGAGTAGAAGTGAGGATTTTTGTGAAGATGTGTTGGAGGTAACAGAGTTCGCTAAGTTGAGGAAGTGAAGTCTTGTGACAGAGTGAAGTGTGTGGATGATGCGGAGGTGGTTTATTCAGTAAGATCTATTGAATGTAATTTCTATAGGTTGTAGCCTCATTCTGTAAGTTTCATTGCATTGTATTTTAGGGAGTTACAGCTTCCTTTGGGTTGTAACCCATAAATAATATTGTAATCTTGTTTTATCTTTACTTGTGAGGCTGGATTTGGATAGTAGATCCAAGTAGCTTGCTCACCGTGCTTTTTCCCTTCTTGGGTTTTCCATGTAAATATGGTGTTGTGGCTATGTGCTTATGTGTTGTGCTTTAATTGGTTTAATTTGTTGATCTTCTGGTTAAAGCAGTTAGAAGTTTTAGTTATTGATGTTAATTTGAAGCAAGTTTAGAGATATACTGATTCATCACCACTCTCATTATATCCTTGTGTTCTAACAATTGGTATTAGAACAAGGTTCCTTGGTGCAGCCTAACAGCTGAAGGTAGATCTTGGAATAGAACACATGGCTTAGAAGGAGTCCTCTTCTAAAGCTCCTATGTTTGATGGAAATAACTATGACTTCTAGAGTGTAAGGATGGAAGCCTATCTTACCTCACTAGGGTATGATGTCTAGAGGGTGATTGAGACTAATTATGTTGAACCTAGTCATCCCATCACAGATTCAGATGCAAAGAATGCCTATGAGAATAATGCCAAAGCTAAAAATGCAATCTTAAGTGGTTTGACCAGTTCAGAGTTAGTCAAGGTTGTGTGGTGCAAGACAGTGAAGGAGATATGGGATAAGCTCAAATGCCTCTATGAAGGAGATGGCACCATAAAGGAAGCCAAACTACAATCCTATAAAATAGTATTTGAGAATCTGAGGATGAAAGAAGAAGAGAATATAGTTGGCTACTTACACTGGATAGATGAAGTTGTGAATGGAATTAGAAGTATGTGTAAGATATAGTTGAACCAATGGTTGTAAAGAAAATCCTGAGATTCCTCCCTCACAAATTTGATTCAAAAGTTTCTGTAATAGAAGAAGCAAAAGACTTGAAGAAACTCACCATGGTAGAACTGTTTGGGTCCCTCACTGCCTATGAAATGAGAAATGAAGTCATAGGTCCATGCCAAAAGGAAGTTGCTTTCAATGCTATGAAGAATGAAGGAACATCTTATATATGCAATGAAGTTGAGGAAGAAGAAGAAAATTTTGTAAGAAAGATGAAAAGAGGATCAAGTAAATATAAAGGTAAGCTACCTTTCAAATGTGGTAGAATTAGTCATTATGCCTCTAAATTTCCTTTTGGAGAAGGTGAAAGTAGCAGCAAGGGGTTCAAGAGAAACAATTTTAAGAGGAATCTCCTTTCAAAAGAAGACTACAGCTCTGAAGAAGAAGTAGATCACTACTCATTTGATGAAGATAAAGGAGAATCTCTATTCATGGCCATGGTGATCCCAAATAATTCAGACAAGGCTACATATGAAGAAGAATATGAAGTTGACTTTGAAGGTGAACTTGTTTCTACTCTTGAAGAGCTAGATTGTGCAAGGAAGGAGAATCAAGAACAAAGAGTTGTGATTGAAGCCAAGACAAAATAATGTATAAAACTTGAGAAATAAATTTAGTTACTCAAAAAGGAGTTGAAGAAGGCAAAGCCTAGAAGTCCAGATGATATAGAATGTACAGATCTCATCTTGCCTCAAGGAAGATCTCTTCATGCAAGACAATTCTCCATGAACAGGTTCAATCATGTTGTCTTTGGTTATTGTTTCATCTGCAAAGAATTTGGGCATAAGGATATGGATTGCAAGTCTGAGATAAATTAAATAAATCTTGTAAGTAGAAATTCTCTTGCTTCTTTTGTGGATGCCAATGTGGTATGTCAAATTTGCAACAAGTTTGGACACATAGCAAGGCATTGCATGATTGGTCTTGAAAATTTAGAATCTTAGATAATGGATGTCACTAAGCAAGACAAGGAAAATGAAAATGGACTTGAGAACTCAATGATTGTCCAAACTGCATTTCATGCTCAAGGACAAACCAATCTCTGGGTGATAGACAATGGATGTACAAATCATATGACTAAGAGAAAGTTTATCAATCTTGGCACGTGGAATAGTGGATCGGTTAGGTTTGGAGATAACTCTTCTGCAAAGATCACTGGAAAAGGCACTATAGGCATTGATGGAAAGTCTCAGATAGTACATGATGTTTTCTATGTAGAAGGTCTCAAGCATAATCTTCTTAGTGTGAGTCAAATTTGCAACAAAGGATATAATCTCACATTTCATGATCAAGGGTGTGAAATCAGACTAGCAAAATCTGGAAAGTTGTTGGCAGAAGGCTTTAGGATAGAAGGCAACTTGTAAAATCTGAAAGGGGTTAATGAGAGGACTTGTTTGTTAGGACAAGCAGAATGCTGGTTGTGGCACAAGAGAATGGGGCACATCAACTTTGACAATCGAGTGAAGTATGATAATTGCTTCTGGATTTGACTGTGTAAGTTGTTTTTCCTCATGGACAGTGGAAAATTAATGACTACTATAATCGGTGAAGATTAGTTCCATGAAAGTAGTAAGGGGCATGCCAAAGATCATCAAGCCTACAAGCACAATATGCAAGGAATGTCAGATTGGAAAGCAGACAAGGATAACTTTCAAATCTAAGGAATATTCTACTACAAGGCCTTCGGAACTGGTTCATACAAACCTGTGCAGACCAACTAGGACAAAAATCCTACAAGGTGAGAAGTATTTCATGCTTCTCATTGATGATTTCTCTAGAATGACATGGGTTACCTTTTTGAAAGAAAAATCAGAAGCTTTTAGTAGATTCAAGATCTTCGTATCTATGGTTGAAAATGAAATGAATGCTAGAATTAAGTGACTAAGATCTAATAGAGGTGGTGAGTTCACTTCAAATGAGTTTGTAGAGTTTTGTCAAGAACATGGAATCAAAAGACACTATGCAGCTGCTAGAACCCCTCAAAAAATGGTGTTGCAGAGAGAAAGAATAGGATTGTCTAGGAGATGGTCAGGACAATGTTGAGTGAAGCTAAATTGCCTGATATACACTAGAAAGAAGCAATTCATACTGCAGTCTATATTCTCAATAGGGGACAACTAAGAAAGCACAACACCAAGACCCCTTATGAACTTTGGAATGGAAGACCTGCAACAGTCAAGTACTTCAAATTTTTTGGAAGCAAGTGCTACATCAAAAGAGATGAAGAAGGTCTGGGAAAGTTTGACTCAAGGGAAAATGAAGGTATTTTTCTTGGGTACTCAACTACTTGCAAAGCCTACAAATGCTACAATAAAAGGTTAAGGAAGATAGTTGAGAGTGCAAATGTGAGAGTTGATGAAGAATCACATCAAAATTCAGTTGAGTAAGAGGATTGTTGGCTAGATGAACCTACCTAAATAGAGGAAGTTGCAGAAGTTGAAGAAAAGGAAGAAACTTTAGAGAAGACTGCTAAGACTCCAACCAAGTGTGTATAGAAAAATCATTCAGAAGATCAGATCATTGGAGAAAAGAATGAAGGAGTTCAGACAAGAAGAAGATTTGCAAGAACAAATGAACAGGCAAACTTTTCTTTACTGTCAAGAATAGAGCCTAAAAATTTCAATGAGTTTAGCAAGGATGAAGGATGGATACAAGCCATGGAAGAAGAACTAAATCAGATAGTAAAGAATTAGACTTGGGAGTTGGTATCAAGGCCCACAGATAAGAATGTGATACGAACTAAATGGGTCTTCAGGAATAAGTTGAATGAAGATGGAGAAGTGGTCAGGAACAAAGCAAGTCTAGTATGCAAAGGATATTCACAAGTTGAAGGAGTTGACTATGAGGCGACATTTTCTCCAATGGGAAGAGTGGAAGCAATCAGAATGGTTCTTGCCTTTGCAGTACATAAGGGATTCAAGGTATATTAGATGGATATTAATTCAGGATTTCTAAGCAGTGAATTGGAAGAAGAGGTTTACATAGAATAGTTGGATGGTTTTCAGTTATCAGAAGATCCAAGCATGGTGTGCAGACTCAAGAAACCTTTGTATGGCCTCAAAATAGCCCCTAGGGCTTGGTATGCAAGGTTGGACAAGTACTTACTTTAGCAAGGTTTCAAGAAAGGTACCACAGATAGTAATATTTACATCAAGGTGAACAAATTCTAATTGTTGCTGTGTATGTTGATGATATAATATTTTGTGGATATGATGAGATGTGTACAAAGTTTGCAGGAGAGATGCAGAAAGAGTTTGAAATTTCTATGTTAGGAGAGCTATCATTCTTTTTAGGACTTTAGATTTTTCAATCAAATGAGGACATCTTTCTCTCTCAAGCAAAGTATGTTAAGGAAATGTTGAAGAAGTTTGGAATGGAAGATTGCAAGTCTATGAGTACTCCTATGGAAACTAGTTGCCACTTGAGTAAAGATGATGAGTCACCTAAAGCTGATCAGACTCAATATAGATCTATGATTGGGGGCCTACTATACTTAACAGCATCAAGGCCTGACATTATGCAAGTCATGTGTTTGATCGCAATATTTCAAGTTGATCCTAAGGAAACACATGCGAAGGTAGTTAAGAGAATATTTAGATACTTGAAGAGCACTCTAGAACATGGATTGTGGTATTAAAGGGCAACGACTTTTCCCTGAGTGCTTATATTGAAGCAGATTGGGCTGGCAATGTTGATGATAGGAGAAGTACCAGTGGGGGAGATTTTGTTTTAGGAAACAAATTGGTCTCATGGATTAGTAAGAAGCGGGATTCAATGTCCTTATCAACTGCAGAGGTGGGATATATAGTTGTAGCAACCTTCTATACTCAAGTGTTGTGGATGAAGCAAACATTGAAGGATATCAAGGTTGTATATGATGAGTCTATTCTTATCCTTTGTGATAATACAAGTACTATCAATATTTCAAAGAATCGAGTGATGCATTCTACAACCAAGCACATTTCTATTAGATATCACTTTTTGAGAGAGAAGGTTGCAGATCAAGAAGTCAGATTGGAGTATGTGCCTACAAAGGATCAAGTTACATACATCTTCACCAAGGCACTTTCTAAGGATACTTTTGAGTATCTTAGACAGAAGTTAGGGGTTGTTGCCCCTCCTTTATATAACTAGATGCATATATGATGCATCTGTCCAAGGGGATCAATTCAAGATATATTTTTAACCTGAATTGATGGTGGCTACCTCTCAGGGGGAATAGGTAGGTAAGAGGTTTTGAAGGATAACAAGATTTGATCAATCAAGGGGAGCTGACAGGTGAACGTAAAATCAAGAAGAATGTAGATAGGGGGAGCTAAAGGATGATCAACTCAAAGGAAGACCACTATCCCTTTGTCCTTCATGTCAAAGGGGGAGAAAATTGCATATTAGGTCAAGTGTTGCCATCAATGCCAAAGGGGGAGATTGTTGCACTTGTGTTGTCATTGATGTCAACAATGTGAGATTTAGGTGCATTTTTAGCAGTACTGGAATGAAGAAAGTTGGAAGTAAAGTGAACAAGAAGTAAAGATATGGAAATGCGATCAGAGAAGAAGACAAAATAAGATAGATCAGAGAAGTTGTGATGAGAAGGGCAAGGTAATGAATGTCAACAATATCTCTTGAAGTTATATAGACAAAGAATGTGCTAACATGAAGATTATTTCTTTGAGAAAAGAGTTTGTTGTTGTTATATGAAGTTGAGAATGAAGTCTCTGTTGTGGTAAATATTGTATTCATTGTTCCTGAGGAAAAGCATCACTTTAGTTTTGAAAGGAAGATTCAAGTTGTCCAAGGCACTAGAATTTGCACAGAATAAGCTCGAGAGAATGCTTCGCATTCCTCCTCACTTGGTGGTATGACCTTGTGGTTTGGAATTTGGTCAGAGACATGTGTGAAGTTTGTATGTTCCTGATTTTAGAGATTGAAGATTAACGCAAGAGGTTCTAGAGCTCACATGGTGAAGACAGTTATTTAGAGTTGATGCAGTTAGGATCCATCTAAGAAATGCTCTGCATTTCTCCACTGTTGAATTTGAGGTCATGTGGTTTGAAGGTTGATCATTCATAGATGAGAAGATGATAATATTCAAGTTTCAGTTGCTAAGGTGTACCGTAGAGGTTCTTTGGGGTCAAAAAAACAAAGACACATCTTGTTGCTAACTATGGTTGTCTGGAGGAGATAGCAGAAGCCATTGCATTTCACCGCAATTTATCTTTTGGATTTGATGTTTAGAGGATGAGCTCAGATATTCGGTCAAATGATTCATTTCAAGTTTTAGGTGCTGAAGTGCACCACAAGTTGGTCTCTCAAAGTTTTATCTTAAGAATGTGTGTTCAGTGTTTGTTTGTGATACCAGTCTTAGTTTCTATTTGTTTGCACTAGAAAGAAAACATATATTATAGAAGAAGGATTGGTTGAGAAGGCTTTTGAAAGTCTTATGTTACTTGTGTGATGATCTACATGATGTTAACTGATCCCTCTGGTACCTCTTTTGGTCTAGAGCCATTGGGTGGAAGGATAAGTGTATGTTGGGCCAACTTCATGTGTTTTTGATGTTCTCACCATATGATTTGAAGTGTGCGCCTATTTGGAAGAATGTGCTAATGAATAATAGGTCTTGTTTATCACTTGGCTTGGACCACATTGATTTTCTACATCTTTTGGATGCCGATTTGGAGTGGCCTTGCACATTTCATGAATACACATTTCATCCTGGCCAACTTGGGAGAAGGATTCTTGGATTTGAGGAGTGGTGTTGGTGGAGCCCATTTGAAATCTTGATAGACACAACGTCAAGTTGCATAGAAGAGATATTGTGTAGTATAAGGTCCAATGGGACCAATATTTTGTGGATAGTGCCACATGGAAGGATGTAGAAGAGATAGACAGATCTTTTCCTCATTTGAGGATTTAGCAGTGATTCTTTTATTTTACTTAGTTGTGATACTTTGATTGTTATAGTGAGATACTATTTTTATTTCAGTATGTGTGTAGTAAGACATCAGGATGATGTCTCTTCCTAGTGGGGAAGGATGTCGCATTTCATTTTTGGACTTTATTTATAATTTAGATTATTGGACATTTAATTATGATTGTTTTACTATTGAGTGATTTCATGTGCGTAAAGGTAAAATTACCGTTAATGTTTAAAATACATAAAATTTGATAGTCGAGTTAATGATCAAATATTATTGGTATGATTATGGATGTATAACTTATTCTTGCTTCGGCTATGATTATAAGGAACTAACCTATTGACAAAAATCTAAGTGCGACTGAGTGCAAGAAAAATGTCGAAGACGGGAACATGGTTGAGGTAGAAGTGTCCTGGCCATTTGAAAGAGTGGGCATGACAGATAAACTCGATGCATGCACACACTCACTTAGTTTTCATGACATATTGCATCATTGAGTGGCTTTATTATGCATCGTTATGTGGTTATTAGTCTTGTTTGAGCATTTTATATGGTTAGTGGATGTGATTGATGTATGATGATTAGATAATTATGTGTTTCCTTTTTACTATAGTATATTCTTTTGAATTACATAAGTTAGCCATGTATTTTTACATTCTATTCGACTTAGATTTATTAAAGATTGTATAAGTTGATTTCATTGATTATAATTATTAAAAGTGTTTATATATATATATATATAATTTAATTAATAAATATATATATACATATTATATTCGTACTTGAAAAGATATCTTTGATAGACTTAAAATAAATATATTATTAAAGATATAAAATTTTAATTCAAGAATATATTAATAAAATCTAAATATAATAAATCTTTTGGAATGCAATATGGAATGACAGTGTTAAGAGGGAGTTGAATTAAAAAGCATAAGTTTGAAGTATCCTGGCACCCACAATAGTGAAAGTTAACAGAAAATCAAGAAAAAGCTTGATCTAAATATACAACACCAAGATAAGAGAAGCAGATTGATAAAAAGAACCATACAGAGGGCAAAGGGGATTATCAGAAATCATCGACAGAAGGAGAAAGAGGATTGTGTTCATTCAACGACATAAGGAGAAAAAGAGGATTGTGACCAGTGACGACAGGAAGGAAAGTTCCTCAAGCGATAGGAGGAGAAGATCAATCTACAGAGGAATCATGTATAACTGGGTATTTTACTTTCTGGTTTATATTTACAAAGTCTTTTATGTTGTGTATGTTGTTAAGATTGTATACTGGCTTGCATGCTATTTTTCCTTTGCTCTGCATAATAATCTTATCGACTTGTCTTATTGTTTTCAACTGTTGTTTTGTTTGATTCCTATCGCTCTGTGTTTTAATTGCCCTATGATTATTCTTGACGGCATGCTTAAGGCTTTTTCTTTGACCTATTCAACATTTGGTCTGTTATTGCAATATTTTTACCTATATGTTCTCCTTGGGTTGCAACCGTTCTGTTGGCTTGTCTAAATCCTTTTAACTGCTTATGATAAGCTTTTACCGGACTATGTTTATATCCTTAACGGCCTAGGTTAAATACTTTTGGCCTATTTATCCTTGTCGGCCTAATTGAACGGCCTTACTTATTCTTAATGACCTTCTTCTTAACAGGGTTTATTTATTCCTATCGACCTTGTTGTGACCTTGTTGGCTTATGTTGTCATTTTAGCGGCCTTCTCTATTACTTAAAGTGACCTGAGTGTTCGACCTTAAGCCAAGTTATTCCTTGAATTTGTGTTTGACCTTTTATTCTTATATTGTTGAAACCATGTTGTAGTGTCAACTTGTGCATGTTTCTTAATCGACCAGCGTTTTACCACATCGACCTGAGTGATATGTTGTTGTCAGGCTACTCATTGAGTTCCTATAGCAGACGTTAATGTATTCCTGTAGCCATCCATTATTCTTCCTATAGTAGTTTATGTATTCCTACAATAGACTTTTATCCTGTAGCTAAGCTCTATTCCTATAGCAAACTTTATTGTATTCTTGTAGCAGAATTAATTTACTCCTGTAGCAGACAACAAGGTTCCTCTAGTAACTTAAGGATATATATTTAATTGACTTTTCTACTTATGCCTTCATTTTAATGATATTTTATTAGCAATTATGAAGTTGTAAAATAGTATGTTTCTTCTTATATTCCTATCATAAATTTATTTGTGTGTAATTATAAACCTCCTTGTAGTTATAAAATCCTAGATCTAGCTTTATTTTGAAATAATTATGAATGTAATATGGATTAAACAATATGTTTAGTTTTGGGCCCCCCTGACTTCAGATGGTCGAAACTCAATTTTGACGAGGCTTCTAAGGGGAACCCAGGTTAGGCGGGAGGGGGTGTAGTAGTGATAGATAGCAAGGGAAGAGTCTTGGGCATTTACGCTGGGAATTTGGGAATTCAAACCAATAACTTCGTCGAGGCATATGCAGCTTACCAAGGGATCTGTTTGGCTAAAGACCTAGAGATCAGGAATTTGATTGTTGAAAGGGACTCCAAAAATGTCTTGGATATGATAAGGAATAAGGATACTCCTAATTGGATGATTAAGGATATCATCAATTTATGTAAAGATAAACTTAGGGACATGGAAAAAGTGGAGATTCATCACATATTTAGAGAAGGCAACTCTAAAGCCGATGCTTTAGCCAACATTGGATGCACCATTAATGATAATTTTAAGTGGAAAATTGGAGATGACATCCTGGGGAGTATATCTGACCTCATTCATAATGATTAAGTCATTCAAAATAAATGAATTGTATGCCCTGGTTGAGCGAGGGACTACTCACACAAACTGTTTCACAAACTTGACGACTAGAAATCATATGCAGATAGGTTTCAATCCTGACATTTTTTAGTTAAGATGCATATTCTTCTGGACTATTCTTCACATTATCTACTTCAGACTGTGCAGGAGTGTTTACAATTATGAGAAGAGCAAGATGGGAGGCGACCTAACGCAGACTGAACCTACCCAGCATGACAAGCTTAAGGAAAATGAGGAATTGTGGGAAATTTTACAGAGAGGGAATTTCACTACCTACATTGAGTCCGTGAATGGTCATGACACTATTCTTTCCAGAGAGTTCATCGACACCTGGAAAGATGGGGTTGTTTGCATCAGGGGTATCTCATTTAGAGTCACAAAGGAGTTAATTGTAGAAGTCACCAGACTCAAAATGGAAGGGGCGAGAATTCCCAAGAGGGTTAAAGGAAATTATAGTGAGGATATGAAGAAATTTCTACAAGAGGGGGAAAGCGTGAGTAGGCTACAAAATGGCTTAACAAAGAGGAGCTCCCTGGGGTTTGGAAGGATGTAGTGGAGGTTCTCATGAGGTATGTCACTCTTGAAAGGAAGCAAGGTACGTGGAAATGCTTCCTACACCAATCTAATGAGGGAAGTAGAGTGCAAATTCTTTTAAATCCTTACAATTACAATTATGTTACGTGATTAACATAGATATTACAATAACAAACACAACACAAGAATGCAAGAGAGACACAAGATATATCGTGGGGAAAACCTTTTCAGGTGAAAAACCTCACACTCCAAAACCTGCACAATGTATTATAAAAAAAAAGATTGTTTACAACACACTTGCAATGCAAGTTCTTCCAGGAGTCTGCAAATGTCATTTCTGGAGTAATTTCGGTAGCATAATAGTACTTGTATAAACACTATGCATACTACTACTCCAAACACTGTATTATATAGAGTTATAAGGCATAACTGAGAAGCTTCTAGAGATAGGCATCCATATTGGCCACATGGCCAATTTCCCACATCAAAGGACACTTGTACAACTTGCATACACTCTCTTACATCTGCCATACATGGCAGATTTGACTTCCCAAGAATGGAGCACTCTGGGCTAAAAATAGCTATGACAGATGCTCTTACGCATCTTACAGCTATCATAAAATCTGCCCAACATAACAACCTTAAATGTTGTAAGAGAATATGTCATACAAGACTAAATATAGCATATTCCTCATACAACATGTCATAACCCAACTTGGGCACCCAAAGATGCCTTTCTCTCATGCAAAGATACTCTCTGACACTTGTCTTCACTTGTCATAGGAATCTCTATACTTGGCTCTTATGTGTCATGGATTCTGTCATACAAAATAACTTCTTTGTCATAATCCAAGATGCTGACACATGGCATACTAGTGCCACCTCAAATGGGATGCCCATGTGTTTGACTTGACCATCCAAGTCATATTACAACTAGGATGACATGTCACAATGCCACCTCATACGAAATGACAAAGCAGGATGTGCAAGTAAATACAAAATTAGGCAAATAAATAAATAAATAAATAATCTAATAATCAATGCTAGGAATTACAAGGTTGAGACACCTTAATTCCCAACATTCTCCCACTTGTCGAACACCTTGCAAGAGCCAATAGAAAGACAAGATTTAACTGCTAGGGGCCAAGAAGCCCATAGACTCTGAACACCATCTAAACTTATCTGTGCCCACATATTTTGTCAATGCATCTACAACATTTTTCAAAGTGTCAACCTTCTCCAACATCACCTTCCCATCTTCTACCATATCTCAAACAAAATGAAATTGAACATCAATGTGCTTTGTTCTGGCATGGAAAGTATGATTCTTTGCTAAGCAAATCACACTCTGACTGTCACAATGGATCGTAATCTGGCCTACATCAAAACCAACTTCTGAACACAACCTCTTAAGCAAAATGGCTTCCTTACAAGCATGAGTTTCTGCCATGTACTCTGCCTCTATCATGGACAAAGCAACCATAGGTTGTCACTTACTAATCCAACTAATAGCACCACCAAACATAGTAAACACGTAAGCACTGGTGGATCTCTTGCTGTCAATGTCACCTACCCAATCAGAATCCACAAATCCACGGATACTCACAGAATGTTGAGGTCATGTAGGATAACCATGATAACATAGGGATACTTGGAAGTACCTCGCAAGTATCTAAACACTCTCTTCACTGCATCCCAATGTACCCGTTTAGGATTAGCCATAAATTGACTAAGGACTCCCACTGCTTGGGCAATGTTTGGTCTTGTACAGATCATAGAATACATCAAGCTACCAACTGCACTAGCATAAGGTACTCTGCTCATATCCTCCATCTCAAAAGGAGACATTGGACAATCATCAACAGATAACTTTGTCCCCATCATAACATGAACAGACAACGGTTTACAATCCACCATACTGAATCTCTCCAACATAGTGTTAACATACTCTGGCCTAACCAAAGTTTTTTGTTTGCTCTATCTCTTCTGATCTCCATCCCCAGAATGTACCAGGCTGCCCCTAAGTTTTTCATTTCAAATGGTGCTGACAACTAAGACTTCAAATTAGAAATCAAACCTTTACCATTCCCAATTAGTAACATATCATCAACATACAATGCTATAATGAGAATGTGATCACTGTCAATTTTAAAATACACACAATGATCTGATTTTGATCTTAGAAATCTAATACTCAACACAAAGATATCAAACTTTTCGTACCACATCCTAGGAGATTGTTTCAGACCATACAAAGACTTCTTTAACTTGCAAACCAAATTTTCTTTACCTTTCACCACTTAGTGCTCTGGCTGTGACATATAGATTTCTTCCTCCAAGTCACCATGAAGGAAAGTTGTCTTCACATCCATTTGTTCTATCTCTAAGTCATAAGATGTTGCAAGAGATAAAAAGAACCAAATAGATGTCAACTTTGCAATAGGAGAGAAAATCTCACCATAATCAATTCCCTCCACCTGAGAATACCCCTTTGCAACCAATCTGGGCTTATATTTCTCAACACTGCCATTTGCACCAAATTTCTTTTTGAACACTCATTTACATCCAACATGTTTCCATCCTTTAGGCAAAGGCACAAAGTCCCATGTTTTATTCTTTTCCAAAGAAACCATCTCATCTTCCATGGCCTCCTTCCAGGAACCTGCATCTTTCATGCCCATAGCCTCTTTCATAGTTCTAGGCTCATCAGTGTTAGAAATCAAGGCAAAAACACAACTAGAGTCAAGCAATGAATAACCAAACCTCTCAGGTTGCTTCCTGATTCATGTGGACTTCCTAAAAAGCTGAGGTGGAGGTTCTTCTTCCTCTTCTAAACTGTCAAAGCTGCTAGAGCTCTCCTCATCATTAGGTCCAACAACGTCTTTCGGTCCAGTCTTCTCAGGGGTAGTAGGAAACTGAACCACATATTCTTTCTTTTCTTTTTCTTCTAGCTGTAAAACAACGGGAGGAGTTACCTCTCTGAAGATAACACTTCTTCTATACAAGACTTTCTCAGCCATAGGATCCCAAAGCTTGTACCCTTTCACACCAACACCATTGCCAATGAAGATACACTTAACTGCCTTGTTCTCCAATTTTGACCTCTTCTCCTTAGGTACATGTGCATATGCCTCACAACCAAAAACACGAAGATGTCTCAATGAAGGATTCTTACAAGACCACACCTCCATGGGTGTCTTTTCAACAAGCGTTGAAGTAGGAGACTTGTTAACCAGGTAACAAGCAGTGGCTACAGCTTCAGCCCAAAACTTATGTTCAAGGCTAGCTCTACTAAGCATACTCCTAGTCCTCTCCATCAATGTTCTGTTCATCCTCTCTATAACTCCATTGTGCTGCAGGGTGTATGGAGTTGTCTTATGTCTTTCAATCCCATGTTCTTTACAGAACTTATCAAACTCTACCAAACAAAACTCACCACTGTTGTCAGTTCTCAAACACTTAATCTTTTTACCAATTTGATTCTCTACAAAAGCTTTAAACTCTTTGAACCGACTAAAGACTTTAGATTTGCTTCTGAGAAAATAAATCCATGTCCTTCTACTGCAATCATCTATGAATGATACAAAATATAATGATTTAGAAATTGAAGGAACATTCACAGGACCAAACACATCATAATGGATTAGATCCAACACACCAGAAGTCTTATGAGAACTAGAGTAAAAATGAACACAGTTTTGTTTTCCATATACACAATGTTCACAAAAGTTGAACTCGAGATTACAATCATTTAAACCTTTAACAAGGTTTTTATTTTTTAGGGATCTAAGACCCTTGTCACCAATGTGACCAATTCTCTCATGCCACAACATTGTCTTCTCAGCAAGAAGTTTCATTTCCAAAGCATTGGCACCCTTAGGTACCCAGAAAACACGACCATCAAAAGTTGAAGCAACACACTTCTTTGCTGCAGGTTCCAATGGTGAGGATGAAGAATCTAAAGCTCTTTTCTTCAAAACAGAAGAACTATTGCACTGAATAGTGCATGCATCTAGCTGAAACAGAGTACCTCTCCGAGTACCCTTAGCACCATAGCTCCTCTTGTCATCTTGCATCCTCCATTCGAGAAGACAACCTGCACACCCACATCATTCAACTTACTTACAGAAAGAAGGTTCTGTGCTAAACTAGGGATGTGCAAAACTCCATTGATCCCCTTCACTCGTCCATCATGGAATCAAATCAAGACTCTTCCATGGCCAATTATTTTCAGATGAGAGTCATCACCCAGGTACACCTTCCCACCGTCGTATTCTTCATACTTTGTAAACCAACTGCGATGTGAGGTCATGTGGAAGGAAGCAACGGAGTCTATCAACCACACATCTTCTGATGCATGGGTTGCCAAGGTTGCAACAAAAGCATCACCATCATCTTGTGACTTGTCAAAATCAGAATCGGAGAAGTTCTTCTTTTTCTTCTTCTCCTCTTTACACTCCTTTCAGAAGTGCCCAGATTTACCACAGTTCCAACACAGTGCCTTGGACTTTCCAAGAGATTTGGATCTCCCATGGGATTTGGATTTGTCCTATTCATCTTTCTTGTCTTTCTTTTTCCCTTTCTCTTTGGGCCTACCACGAATCCAAGAGCCTCCTTTGCCGATTCAGAAGACTTTCTCTGCATCTCTTTAGACAACAACAAAGATACCACTTCATCCATCTTGAAGGTAGTAGTAGTGCTCCCAATTTCCATGACAAGGTGGTCCCATGAGTCTAGCAAAGAACAAAGCAAGGTCATGTAATGATCCTCCTCCTCCATCTTTACACCAACGGAAGTCAACTATGCAACTAGCATGTTAAAGGCATTCAGATGATCTACAACAGAAACTCCATCATCCATCCTCAGAGAATACAACTTCTTCCTCAAGAATAACTTGTTTACCAGGGATTTAACCTGATAAACATCTCCAAGCTTCTTCCATAGGTATTCCGCGGTCTTCTCTTCATGAACATTTAACAGGACAGAATCAACTAAACAGAGTCTCATAAGACCCTTAGCTTTTCGATCTTTGAGATCCCAATCTACCTGAGCCATTGATGTTGGTTTTGTGTTGGATATAGCTTCCCATAGATCGCTATCAACAAACATGTCTTCTATTTTGAGTTTCCATAACTCGAAATTGCTGCCATTAAACTTTTCCAAATCTATCCTTCCAGATGTGCCTACCATCTCCTTCCTGCAACAAGATTACAGACTACTCTACACAGACTCCCACTCAATTGAAGATTAGTACAAAAAAACCCTACCCAACAACTAGGATCAAAGGTGATCAAGCTCTGATACCAACTGAAAGGAAGCAAGGTATGCGGAAATGCTTCCTACACCAATCTAATGAGGGAAGTAGAGTGTAAATTCTTTTAAATCCTTACAATTACAATTATGTTATGTGATTAACAGAGAGATTAAAATAACAAACACAACATAAGATTGCAAGAGAGACACAAGATATATCATGGGGAAAACCTTTTCAGGTGAAAAACCCCACACTCCAAAACATGCGCAATGTATTATAAAAAATAAGATTGTTTACAACACACTTGTAATACAAGTTCTTCTAGGAGTCTGTAAATGTCATTTCTAGAGTAATTTTGGTAGCATAATAATACCTGTATAAACACTATGCATACTACTACTCCAAACACTGCATTATATAGAGTTACAAGGCATAATTGAGAAGCTTCCAGAGGTAGGCGTCCATCTTGGCCACATGGCCAATTTCCCACATCAAAGGACACTTGTACAACACGCGTACACTCTCTTACATCTATCATACATGGCAGATTTGACTTCCCAAGAATGGAGCGCTCTAGGCTAAAAATAGCTATGGTAGATGCTCTTACGCATCTTACAACTGTCATAAAATCTACCCAACATAACAACCTTAAATGTTGTAAGAGAATCTGTCATACAAGACTAAATATAGCATATTCCTCTTACAACATGTCATCACCCAACTTGGGCGCCCAAAGATGCCTTTCTCTCGTGCAAATATACTCTCTAACACTTGTCTTCACTTGTCATAGGAATCTCTATACTTGGCTCTTACGCGTCATAGATTTTGTCATACAAAATAACTTCTTTGTCATAATCCAAGATGCTGTCACATGGCATATTAGTGCCATCTCAACTGGGATGCTGAAATCCAGATGTGTTTGACTTGACCATCCAAGTCATATTACAAGTAGGATGACATGTCACAATGCCACCTCATACTAAATGACAAAGCAGGATGTGCAAGTAAATACAAAATTAGGCAAATAAATAATCTAATAATCAATGCAAGGAATTTCAAGGTTGAGACACCTAAATTCTCAACAACTTTGGATGGGAGATACAAGAGGTTTCATGCCTTTCTTTTCCCTTTACTAAATCATTTCTATCGTGATATTAAAGTAAATTTCCCCTACTGGATTTTTACTTCTCTGGAAGATTTTGTTCAAAAAGTTCTTCTTAGAGACAAAGTCCTTCCCCTGCATCAGAGTCTCATATATGCCCTTTAAAAGTTTGAACTTGCTTTAACCCCTGCTCTTGCATTTAGGCCTAGAATTTATAATCCTTAGCTTGTTGAAAACATACATGAAATCTCTGGCAAGTCTTTGGGAGGTCGCAAGCCTTTTGCTTAGGGCCTAACCTTGGGGAGAGTTGAGGGTTCCTCTGTGGGCAAGAGCAATGTGGGTATGGCCTCTGGGTCTAATCAAATTTTTGGGCAAAGTAGAGAGGCCTCTTCCTCTAAACAAGACTCTAACAAGTCTCCCCAGACCACAATGGACATCAAGTGTAAGAGAGTGGTGAAGGGCTCTACTGATAATACTCCCAACACCCCCACTGAGAAAGTAGTTAACATGAAGCTGAGAAGCAGGGATATTATGACCCAAGACCCTGCTCCTTCCATAAAGACTATTGTCAACAAACCCACTAGTAGGCCCCATCTGAGAAGTATGAAGGATCAGGTTGGTAGAGGGGTTACCCAATCTTTAAAGGATGTTCATACCTAGCCTAGCAATAGTAAAGGTAAGGGTATTAGGGATGGTCAGTTACTGAAGGATATCATTGTTATTGATAATAAGGATGGGAAGGAAGTTAGCCCTGACAAAGGTAAAATAATTTTGAATGATAAGAAGAACAACACTACCAACAACCCTGTTGAACCTCCCAGCAAGAAGAAGAAGGGATCTACTGAGTATACTCAGGGGGATATCAATAAAGATTGCACTTCTTGCAATATGCTTGTGGACAAAGTTGTGACCCTTTATCAGGCTCTTGATCTTCAGAACCAAGTGTTGAAGTGGCAGCTAGCCCAGTTACACCATGCTAATGGAAGATTAAACATTTGGAGGTCATCACTCAGTTGGAAATTACTGAATGGCCTAAGGAGAGCAAGGATGACCTATGGGATCAAGTGGAGAGGTTGGCAAACAAATTTGAGAAGTGGGAAAAGATGGAGGATGAAATTGTTTTGATAAAAGAAAATCAGGGTAAACTCAACAAGAAAGTGGTAGAGCTAGTGGATTTCTGTCAAGAGACTGTTAATAATTTTGCTACTACACTCTATCTACTCAAGGAAGAGCTCGAGAAAAGGAAAACCATGAGGGAGGGCAGTATGGGCAAGTATAATCAGGAGGCATAGACATAGAGGAAGGCTAGTCAGTCTAGCAAACCCAAGGCCAAGGACAAGAACAGTAAAGGAAAGTAGGTGAGTTTCCAAATTTAGGAGGCGCGGGTTGAGGAGAAGGATTCTCAAGATTTATAGGTCTAGCAGGGATGTGACAAGGAGGAGAGCACGTTTGAGGAGAATCTAGAATTCCTTAATAGGGAATGGCAAACAATTAGCAGCCTCAAGTCTATGGCCAAGCAGTAGCCTAGCCCGTTGTTGGTCTTTTTGGGTTTGGCTAGTTCTACTGGCTCATTCCTCTTTCTTTGTTGTTTTGTTTTAGTTGGGTAGTTTTACCTCTTGTGAAACTCGTCTATCTCGCCATTTTTTGGATTTGTATATGGGTTCAGGCCTTTCCCAGTTACTTTTATCAAAACAATATGTTTAGTTTTATATCTTCTATGTGTCTCTTAAACAAATAATGCATGAATCTCTTTATTAGGATTATTTTCTTGAAAGTGTTTTCACATTGATTGAGCAAAGTAAAGAATTAGTAACTGTCATTAGGAAAAAACATGTGTTGCCGATTTGTTTTGAAAAGAAAATTAGTTTATCTTTTTATGTGTGTATTGGGCTTACCTTCTAGGATAGGGTGCCGAATGTGGGTTAACATAGAAGGATGATCCTCTTTTCATGATTTTGACTGATATTTTTAAGTGCTTTGGCCAAATCCATGTTTCATTGAAATAGATGAAATGAATGTGTCTAGCAAAATTATATTAATATGTTTCTTTGCCACATCTTGTGAGATATTGCACATTCTATTAGAAAGATATGCATTTAGACATCAGGTTGCACTAGGTTGTCCCTCCTACCTATTGTTTCTAGGTTGCTAGGCACTTTGTGTAGGGTCGGGTATCCTTCATGTTAGGAAGGATTTCCAAGAAGCATAAATGCTTGGTGGTTGCACGGAAAAGTGCCCAGGCCATATTCTCATCTCTTGATTTGTGGATGACTGTGTGGGTTAGTGGCGACTAGTGCAATGATTTGATTCATTATTCATTACTTGTATATTATACTTTATTATTGTACTGAAATGACTTCATGGCATGAGTTAGAAATGTAACATTGTATATTATATTATTGTGCTAACACCTAGATATAGCACGTGTTATTGTAAGATGTATTATGACATTATTGATTAATATAGAGAAGATTTATCTTTTTATTTAAGTTAATGAGAATGAGATGGTTTTTACTTCAATGATTATAGTAATTGGAATGCTACTTTACAATCACCTAGGTGAGTGCTCTTGCCTGCTCTAGAGGACACCAAATCATGCCATTGGCACTCTTGGCCTTTCTCAAGAGACTAGAACTAGTAATGGGTGCTCTTGTCCTGTCCTACTTAGATAGTAGTGCCCAACTTGAATGCTAGTGTTTGGGTAAATTATTTTTTAGAACTAATTGCTCAAGTTGATCATAGAGGGTCTTTATTACTCCCAAATTAACCCAAAAACAACATTACACTTAGGAAAAAACTGCCTGAAATAGAAAAAATAAGTTTAATCAAGCACAAATCATGTACCCAAATACACCCAAAATTTATCTTTGTCCTATGGAAGCCTCATTAATCACAAATCAATTAATACATTGAGTATTAGCACTCTTATGGTTGAAAACATCAAAATTAGTCCACTTCCTAAAAAAATACCGTTTCGAATGCAATTTCATAAAGTTGAATTCACAAGAAAGTATAAATCAACAAACACATTATTCATGAGTACAATTCCAAAATGTAGATTCAATTCCCATAACAACTAAGTGTATTCTCAAACCCTAGATTCAATTTCACATGTTTAAGGTTTAGGGTTTAGTATCCTAGTTTTTCCAACTCTGAGATTTCATAGTTATGACCATTTTTTTTAATTTAAACTAATTATAATCACCATTAATATGTTTCTTAACCCTCATACCTAATTTCCAACTATATTCCCCCACGATTCCATATGTTCAATTCACTAGTTTCTATGTATTCAACTTCCTAGTTTTCTCTCTTCCAATTTCAATAGATCTCATAATTACAATTTCAATTCTAATTTATTTCAATTACAAATTAATTTCAAATCAACTAAATGTTTCCTACAAGTAATTCAGTGGAACTTGATCCCACCTTCAATGCTTATTCCAAAACTTTGTTGAACTTGTCATGTTGAAGAACCTTCAATCTCTAACTTTGATTTGAGCTCTCCAAAGCTTTGTCAATTCATGTGTGTATTATTTTAATATTTTCTCTAATGATTTTAACCATTGTCGAATCCTAAAATATGATACACTTTTCTAATTTTGATTTATCTCTGAGAAATCCAACAAAAAAAATCTAATTGCTTTTATTTAGTTTATCTTTGAGTTTTGTAAAAATATTTCTTCAATTCTCCCAAAAATCCTTAACTAAATATGTAAATATTTTAATTGATAATTATTTATTAATGTCCAATATTATCCTCAAAGCCAAATCTAATCTTTTATTAGATTTGTGTTTATCTATCTTCAAAAGAATAATACTATTTTATTTCAACTATCCTCTTACAAACTTTTACACAAAATATAACTAGTTATAGAAAATCCATCATTTTTTCTATTTCAATTCTTATTCTAACTCTTTTAAACATATTACTTTATTATTTTAATCAATATTTTACCAAATCAATTACTATTCTCTTAAAATTAGATTTATCTTTCATATATCCTTTTAATATTAATGTATTATTATTTATTTAATCTCAATATTATCTTTTACTCATGTTGGGTGAATATTTTGTTATCAACTAACTGATGACAAAATGGTTATATCAACCACAACATGATGAGATAAATCTCTCCTCTCAGAAAGGGGAGGATCCCTTCTTATTGCTAACTATGATCAACTAGTAATTAACTAAGTTTATTTACACTACTATTATCCATGGGGTGTTTCCATATAATCTTATTCTCTTATTTAAGAATAGATGTTTACAAACTACAACAAGAATCCTTTGATGCTTACAACATGCAATGAACCACTAACTACTACTTGGAGCAATAATAATTGATATCTAATTAAGTTACACAAAAGAATAACTGAAATGATACCAACAAGTGTTAATCACCAAGAAACCCACGAAAACACAAAGTCTTTTGTTGCTTCTTATGCCAATCGGAAATGAAGGAATATGGAATAAGGTGCAGCCCAAAGTCTTCACTGTATGCCAAGATTAGATCAAACAATCATTGACAACAACTCGCAGCCCAAAGACTTCAAGTTACTTTCCAATCACGAACATAAACACAATTCCAAAGATGATGTCACATCTCCAAGTCCACAAAATCAGATTTGGAGTATCTTCTAAGATATTTGATTCCACACTACAATTCAACCACATACACAAGACAATGCACTAGAATAGACATAAGAACAATTCCAATGCACAACAAACTTGATCCAAGACAAAGATTGGATGCCAACTTGCTTTCTTTGTATTGATTGAAAAATGATTTACACTATGAACTCAAAGTTTCACTTTGCTCTTCAAAATGACAGTGTTTTGCTTCAATAGATAAAAGATCCCAATTACAAAAGAACCCCTCTTTATTTATAGGGAGAGGCTATGAGAAAAAATAGGGAATTTACAACTAATTTGACTTATTAAGAAATAGAGTTTGATTTGACTTAGGACTATATACCTCAACTACATGTAATTTCATTTTTCAAAAAGACATGTAGTTTGTCATCTACAAATTACAAATTACATGACAAAATCATAGAAAAATAAACTAAGTGTTGTCATTGATGTCAACAAGCTTGTGTTGTCATTGGTGTCAACTGTATGAGCAAGAGAATATTGCAAGAGTGTGAGCCATTGGTATTGAATTGATGTTGTCTCTAATAATGAGGAAATGCTGAAGATGTTGGTGATATGTTTCTGATGCTTGGTTTCCAAGTGTTTTTGAGAAAATTTGAATAATAGAGGAAACAATGTGTTGTAAAGGTGTTCTGGCTTACACAATGGTGTTTTGGTTTTGCTCTGCATTTCTTCTATGTTGAAGATCTACTCATGCAGTTTGGATCTGTTGATCAGAGGTGTCCAGAGGTGTTGCATTTAGACTTTGGCGTGTTGGATCATTGTGCAGAGGAAGGTGTGTTCACTAGTGTGTGAATTGTGTATTACAGAGGTATCTGGGAGAAAGGTTTTTGCTCCGCATTTCTTCATAGAGTGGTTGCAAGTCTTGCAATTCTGGAAGTGTGTTTATAAGGTTCATATCTACCTTTAGTTGAAGTTGTTCATGGTTTGGTGCTCTGCATGTTAATTTCTTGAGTTGCGGTGTATCGCAGAGATGTTTGAATAAACTGGGTGTGTACTTTCTTCAGGTGAAAGTTGTTGCGGAGGAATTTGTTGGATTTTAGGATGTTTGTGAGATGTTCTAGATTGTGCTCAAGCATGGTGTGTGGTCTGTGAGTCATCTTTGGTTTTGAGGAAGTGTGTACTTAAATGTTTAGGGTGTTAACACATGTTCGGCTGACCTTGGGTGTTTACACTAATTGTGGTTTTGCAATGATTATGGAAGTGTGGAGTGGTGTGATGAAGGGATTTAGGTCCAAGATAAGGTGTGTTGTGGTCCACCTTCATTTTTTCCACTATGGGAATGTTTTGGTGCTGACATAATTTGAATTTACATGGTGAAGGTGTATTGCCGACCTTGGAGAATGTTTTCAAAGTTGAAGATGGTATAAATAAGTGTTGAGCTATTGAGGTAGAAGGGGGTGTGCGTGCATGGTGTATGAGATGTGAATGAAAGTGTGGTAGAGTGTGAAATGCAGTGCAAGCTTTCATGTTTTAGATTACTAGATGTAATGAGCAAAAGGTGTCTATAATTCTTTAGCATGACTGCGAAGTTGTTGGTGGTGTTGTGGTGGACTTCTCTATTGCATTGAGATGGTCTTGTCATTGTAACATTCTTCTCTATCTTCTTTTTTGTTCTGGAAGTGAGCCTTTCTTTTGGGCAGTGAGCCCTCCAGTAGTGAGCCCTATTGTATTCAGTGTTTATATTACTTTATATTGTGAGCTAATCCTCACTGTGGTTTTTCCCTTCTTGGGTTTTTTCACGTAAATCTAGTGTTCTCTTGTGTACGTTGTTGATTTGGTTCAGTTTATGTTATTTGCTTTCATGCTTAATCATTTTAACAGCTGAAGGGATAATTGAATTAATGTGGATCTAAATATGTGTTGAGGGTTTTAGAATTACAAGTTACAACTAATTCACCCCCCTCTCAGTTGTCTTGTACATTCAACAACATCTTCTTCTTCTTTCTCTTTCTCCAGAAAGTCTTCATATCTTTTCATAGCCACCTGAACTTCAATGTCATTTGGCCCTGGTGTGTAACTAGAGATGGCTATAATTCATGTGATAGAGTCACTTGTATCCACATGCAATTTCTGTGTTTATCCAAGATTATTTGCAGCTTGTCCAGGATCACTTGAAAGTCCACTAATTTGTCAATAGAAGCCAATGAGAAAGCTTCTGATTTTATCTCAACATGAATTAGTGCAGTGAACTCCTAAACAACAGTATCCATGGGAAGAGTTTTCTGGTTGTCATCAAGTATATGGCACGAAAGTTCCCTTATCTTATTAGTGATCTCTAATCCTTTGTCAATGCTTTCATCCATGTTTCCTACAGATCCTTAATCAGTTCCTTGAGGACATCTCTTTTGTTCTTCATTGCTTCCCGGTATTCAATGTACATCTTCCTTGTGGGGATCACCCCATTCTCAACTAACACTTCTAACTTGAAATCTTTTAACCTTGTCCAAGATTCAAGATCCCTCTCAACCAACTATAGATTTTGTGCTAGCAAGTCAAGTGTTTGGTTCAGCTCTAATTTAACATCATTCATGTTGTTAAATAAGTCAATAGAAGACTCTAGGAGTTGGGATCCTTGTGAAATGAGTCTTTCCATCTAGGCACTTATAGCTTAGCCTTGTGCTCCAATCCTTTTAGCTTTTTGAATTGCTTCATCATCAATACATGTTGCTACAGGTTGTACATGTTCTGAGGATTGAGCTATTCTTAACAACACATCAGTAAGTTGTTCCATCTTGAGCTTAAGTTGATCCTTGATCAATTTATCCCTGTCATACCTCTCAAGCAACGTAGCCAATGTTGCTTGCACATCTTCCTTAGCACCTTCATGAGTTTGTTTGCCAAGGTCTATCCTTGAGACAATATAGTCTAAAAGTTGAACTTGATTGATATTCTTATCAAGTGGAGGCTTGGCTATCTCAACATATTTGTGTCCCAATGGGTCAACGAGCACTCTGGACCAGGTTTTGTGTAATGTCCCCTTTCTAGTGGAAACACTTAAACCTGAATTTGCATTCAAAGTGATTCTCAAAGAGACATTAGTAACATTAGAGATCATTAAATTTTAATGATAATATCTAATAAGATCAAGATAATATAAATATTTCATTCTTGTCAAAGGATTATTCATTTGTCATTCATTATTGATGACTATTCTATAATATATTTCATAAGTACATTAGGGTAGATATTAAACATATTTCAAGATCCATATCTTCCTCTCCTATTCTTTATTAAGGAATTAGGCTTTGCATGAATAGGGCACGTTGAAACCATCTCTGACCCGGCTTCGAGAAACTAGTCCTAGCCATTGGGGCCCATACAGAATCTCTGATCTAGCTTCAAGAAACTATGTCCCAGCCATTGGGATCGATACAAGATCTCTTGACTCAACTTCGGGAACTATATCCCAGCCATTGGGGTCTATATAGAAGATGGAATTACTCCGCCTTTCCCTACAATACCCATGATTCCTCATTGGATGAAGTAATAGGGGCTACGGAGATATGATCCTTATGCAATATTCCCTTGTACTATAGATGGAATTCTATTATACTATTTATCATCATGAATAAAGACATTCATATCACAAATCGGAATGTCATCATATATATAAGAGTATTTATATTACACTTTGTTAAGTATGGTGATGGTCGATGTTGATTAGAGGGGAAGTTTCCTTGATGAATAGATGAAGGATTACCTTTGAATGAATTGATCCCTTAATTAATTCCTTAGTATTGCTTATTAGTGATTTCCTTATGGATTGTTGAGATGAATATTATAATTTGATAATGCTCATATTGCAGAATGAGGAGATAGATTGATTGATATTGTCTTGTATTGATTCTTTCTGTTGTATGAATGATTTGATGATATCAAATGTCTTGCTAGATATTGCAGATTAATTACTTTGTGATGAGAGAAGGAATTCCTTGATGACTTATTTGTATTGTCTTGTGATTCGATGTTGAGGAGATCTGATGATTTGATGAAGATGAGATCATTTGATGATGCTAAGATATTTGAATGAGATATGTATTGAAGTGTAGGGTTGATTGTTGAGTTTGTTGATTTCTAAATATCCCTAACCCATTGCTACAGAAGGAATGCTTGATGATTCTTGAGATACAATGTTATTCCCATGAGATGACGATGGTGATATTTGATGTTGAGATGTGATTCGTTCTATGATGGATGAGATGATTTATTGTATTGTTAGTTTGGTGTTTATATTCCTTGTATATTTCTTATCTTCTTCTACCATCAATTTGTTGTTGTCTTACTTCTATCTTTTAATGTTTATGCTTCATATTTGAAAGCTTCCTTTATATTTCCTCTTGCAGCAATGATTCCTACTTGTTGTTGTTGAATGCCAAGTTGCTATCTCATTGATCGATGCCTTTTGAATGGTGAATCCATCCATATTAATAGGGTATGAAGAGTTGTATTGACCCAACGGTCATGTCCATTAATGACAGTGATTTCTTAAAAGATATTCGTTGTTTGCTTAACATCATTTGTTTATGAAATTAGTGTCTCTAAAAGGCCCATTTCATATATATGGGATGCAAATGAATATTCGTTTAGACTTATCTACTATATATCATTATTATTATGTAGCTTCATTAATGATATCTTAGTATTATATGAGTTCTTATTATTATATGACTTATATGCCATCGTACATGCTGTCATACATAATAATTGCTGACATTTTATCTTGTATTCATTTCATATGATTATTATAGTAAATGATTAATATTAATATATATGTTGATATAGATAATATTTAAATATTAATTATATTTATTTATATACATTAAATATAATAATAATAATATTTATATTTATATTATTATTATAGATTATATATTATATTTATATTTCGCTTTTATAATATATTCTTGTTGATAAATATATTATTTAATATCATTTATTAAATATTATATATTAATAATATATACGTAATTATTTTTGTTGACTAAATGTCATATTTCATGAAAGCGATTTTACCGTCTTATCACGACATTTAAATCTTTAATTTAAACAATGCCTTAACATCGGGATATGGCAGCCTCCCCACTCAACATTGCTTGTCCTCAAGCAATCACAATGAGTTCTTTCATTGCCTTTACCTTCCCATGTGTTGAGATGAAGTCATGATTTTGATCCAGAATGAATATTATTATGAACATGCTTTAGTGAAGAGCAAAATGATTGTGATTCCATGAAAGAGAATTTGTGATCAAATAATACTTGAAAAGTCTGATGAAAGATCAATGTACAGATAAGCATTTGTTTGATGTTTTGAATAGCAATGATGTGATGCACATATCATAGATGAAGACGCGGGTTTAGACAATGGAAATATTTTTGATGCTAAAGAAGATTTGAGAGTATTGAGATTCCAAGATTCTAATAAGTGACAAGACATCTTAAAAATTTGGAAAGATGAATCTAATGATGTTGTAGAGAAGGTAGATCGTAGAAGTGTTTAATAATGATGATAAGATAGCATGGAGTCAATTTACGATAGATAAGATTAAATAGAAGAGAGAAGATCCATGTTGAAGTATATGCACACAATTATATATGAAACACAAATCATAAATACACGTAGTACATGAAGCATACACAAAGCTTATACACTTAATACATGATACACAAAGGTATATGGAGCATGAACATAGTATGTAATACACAAGTATACACACATAATACATGAAACACATAGCATACACTTGATACACAAAGCATGAAGCATACATGTAACACGCAAGTGTGCGCATGAATATGAAGTATACACATGAATACAAGTAAGTCATGTTCATTTGAACATGGAGTACACACATAAATCATGTAGTATACATTGGAACATACAAAGTCATGGAGTATACACTCAAATACATGCAATCATAAAGTATACAATTGAATACACAAAGTCATAGAGTATACACTCAAATACAAGTCATAGAGTATGCACTCAAATATAAATACAATCACAAGTCATAGAGTATACAGTCAAATACAAATACAATCATAGAGTATACACTTAAATACAAATACAATCACAAGTCATGGAGTATACACTCAAATACAATTACAAAGTCATAGAGTATACACTTGAATACAAGTCATAGAGTATACAATCACAAGTCATAGAGTATACACTCAAATACAAATACAAGTCATAGTGTATACACTCAAATACAAATACAAGGCATAGAGTATACACTCAAAATATAAATACAATCATAGAGTATACACTCAAATACAAATACAAAGTCATAGAGTATACACTCAAATACAAATACAAAGTCATAGAGTATACACTCGGATACAAATACAAGGTCATAGAGCATACACTCGAATACAATTGCAAAGTCATAGAGCATACACTTGAATACAATTGCAAAGTCATAGAGCACACACTCGAATACATAGTCAAGTTAGAGTATGCACTTGAATACAATTACCCTCGAATGAAGTATACTGTTGGACAATTGGGAAGGGGATTCAGTGCATCCCATACTACACCATGGACCTGTCCACCATCCCAAGGTCATCAAGTATACACATGAGTATGAAGCATACACGCGAGTACATGTAATACACGAAGTATTCACATGAACATATGTTACAAATCATACACATAAGTCACAAAGTAAACCTTTGAATACACTTGAATACACATAAATCACAAGGTATACACTTGAATACATGTAACGCACACATAGCATACACAGGATGGTAGGATGACTACTCTAATACCACTTGTAATGTCCCCTTTCTAGTGGAAACACTTAAACATGAATTTGCATTCAAAGTGATTCTCAAAGAGACATTAGTAACATTAGAGATCTTTAAATTTCAATGATAATATCTAATAAGATCAAGATAATATAAATATTTCATTCTTGTCAAAGGATTATTCATTTGTCATTCATTATTGATGACTATTCTATAATATATTTCATAAGTACATTAGGGTAGATATTAAACATATTTCAAGATCCATATCTCTCCCTCCTATTCTTCATCAAGGAATTAGGCTTTACATGACTAGGGTATGCTAAAACCATCTCCGACCCGACTTCGGGAAACTAGTCCTAGCCATCGGGGCCCATATAGAATCTCTGATCTAGCTTTGGGAAACTATGTCCCGGCCATTGGGATCGATACAATATCTCTTGACTTGGCTTCGGGAACTATATCCCAGCCATTGGGGTCTATGCAGAAGATGGAATTACTTCGCCTTTCCCTACAATACCCATGATTCCTCATTGGATGAAGTAATACGGGCTATGAAGATATGATCCTTATGCAATATTCTCTTGTACTATAAATGGAATTCTATTATACCATTTATCATCATGAATAAAGACATTCATATCACAAATCAGAATGTTGTCATATATATAAGAGTATTCATATTACACTTTGTTAAGTATGGAGTGATGGTCGTTGTTGATTAGAGGGGAAGTTTCCTTGATGAATAGATGAAGGATTACCTTTGAATGAATTGAGCCCTTAATTACTTCCTTAGTATTGCTTATTAGTGATTTCCTTATGGATTGCTGAGATAAATATTGTAATTCGATAATGCTCATATTACAAAATGAGGAGATAGATTGATTGATATTGTCTTGTATTGATTCTTGTTGTTGTATGAATGATTGATGATATCAAATGTCTTTGCTGGATATTGTAGATTAATTACTTTGTGATGAGAGAAGGAATTCCTTGATGACTTATTTGTATGGTCTTATGATTCAATGTTGAGGAGATCTGATGATTTGATGAAGATGAGATCATTTGATGATGCTAAGATATTTGAATGAGATATGTATTGAAGTGTAGGGTTGATTGTTGAGTTTGTTGATTTCTAAATATCCCTAACCCATTGCTACAGAAGAAATACTTGATGATTCCTGAGATACAGTGTTATTCCCATGAGATGTTGATGGTGATATTTGATGCTGAATTGTGATTTGTTCTGTGATGGATGAGATGATTTATTGTATTTTTGGTTTGGTGCTTAGATTCCTTGTATATTTCTTATCTTCTTCTACCATCGATTTGTTGTTGTCTTACTTCTATCTTTTAATGTTTATGCTTCATATTTAAAAGCTTCCTTTGTATTTCCTCTTACAACGATGATTCCTACCTGTTGTTGCTAAATGCCAAGTTGCTATCTCATTGATCGATGCCTTTTGAATGGTGAATCCATCCATATTAATAGGGTATGAAGAGTTGTATTGACCCAATAGTCATGTCCATTAATGATAACGATTTCTTAAAAGATATTCGTTGTTTGCTTAACATCATTTGTTTATGAAATTAGTGTCTCTAAAAGGCCTGTTTCATATATATGGGATGCAAATGAATATTCGTTTAGACTTATCTACTATATATCATTATTATTGTATAGCTTCATTAATGATATCTTAGTATTATATGAGTTCTTATTATTATATGACTTCTATGCCATCGTATATGCTACCATACATAATAATAATTGTTGACATTTTGTCTTGTATTCATTTCATATGATTATTATATTAAATGATTAATATTAATATATACTGATATAGATAATATTTAAATATTAATTATATTTATTTATATATATTAAATATAATAATAATAATATTTATATTTATATTATTATATATTATATATTATATTTATATTTCCCTTTTATAATATATTCTTGTTAATAAATATATTATTAATATAATATTACTTAATATCATTTATTAAATATTATATATTAATAATATATACGTAATTATTTTTATTGACTAAATGTCGTATTTCATGAAAGCGATTTTACTATCTTATCACGACATTTAAATCTTTAATTTGAATAATGCCTTAACATCAAGATATGACATTTTAGCCTTCTTAGCTGCTTTGGGCTTTGTTGGGACAAGTTGACTAAAATCAAACTCATCAAGAAAAATTGCTTGCTTCTTTCTTTTTGGGTTTTGTGACAACAACCAAGGGGGGAAGAATAAAAGAATCACCTCCTGTTTCTGTTACCAGAGTTTGGGATGATGGGGTAGGATCTATGGGTCCTTGAAAAATAGGTGGGGTGGAAATGTCTTTTTTGGATGTAGACACAAGTAGAGTGAAAGTGACAATGGGTGGAGTCTGAGTTTGGACAACAATGGGGTTAACATCAATTGACACTTTAGCTGAGGAAGTAGACAAAAAGTTATCAAAATCTGATTGTGAAACAAGGTCAATCATGTACACATGTATATCTGATAAACTTGGAAAGGATGAAAGAGAACCAAAAACATTCTCAATGTTGTCATGAAGGCTTCCAAATAATGGTTCATTTGTAGGTGTAGATGGGGATGAATCAACAAAATGCGCAGACACAGTGGGTGTGATAGGAATAGTAGAAACAACAGGCAATGGTTGGGCACTTTAAGACACAGGAAGAACGAGAGCCTAAACAATTAAACTTATAGGAGGGGAAGGAGGAGGTGTTACCTATGTTGACTTAGATTAAGAAGAAATAGGAGGTTCTTGTGACTCCTTAATGGCAATTTCTCTTTGTTCAACATCTGGCTGAGCAAATGTCCCTTCCTTCTCTTTCCTTTTTCCCTTGTCTCCCTTTGTCCTAAAGATAATCCTTGGCTTCTTTCTATTGCTAGGAGTGTCTTTTTTGTTCTTCATCCTCAACTCTTCCTTCTTACCAGCAGGTCCTTTAGTCTGTTCTTCTTCTAAACCTGTTTTGAAGGGCTTTATCTTTATCCCTTTCTTCTACAGCCAAACATTTGTATTTGCAAGAATGGGTTGGAACCTCTCTCTTACTGAGGTCATCTCCTTCTATGACCACTTAATTGGTGGTAGAGGAGTGTTAGCAATCATATTTCCTGCATATACAACACCCACTATGTCATTTTCCTCTTGCATATCTTCTGGGATATCATCCAGTTGAATATTCTTGATCTGCTCCAAAGTAAGTAGACTATAGTCTAGTCTCTTCACATCTTCCTCATTTCTGCATTCAACCCATATGTCTTCAATCTTATGAAAATAAGTCTAATTACCTTTTAGCTTATCTTTCATTCCTCGGTAATCAAAATCATGTCTTTTCCTATACCTCTTCACGGTGACCCATTGCATTTCCATTTCCATTGCTTTAGCCTTTGGAGTCGTAGAAATCGAATATCTACTTATTTCAACTAGAAATTTAAAACCGGCTCTATGAGCTCCTGCTTGCTTGTTATACACCTCCATGACTTGTCTGCACAACTCCATCAAAATCAACTTATCACCTGGATACCTTGGTAGCATATATGGTTGTCCACTAAAACAACCAACTCTGATATAGATGAAAGTGGGAAATTGCAAAAATATACACCCAAACCTTTTGACTTGTTCCCAAGCCTCATCAGAGACTCTTTTCTTTTCAAGATCCTTTTCAAACATACAAATGTCATTATAGAAAAATGCATCATTCACCCTCCTGAAGTGTTTGATGCTTTCCTTCAGTATTAATTGAGGGTAGTACTCATATACATGGACATTTCTCCTGTCACCTTCTGAAGTAAGACCAAGAAAATGCTTCATGGAAGCAGCAACATACACAAAATATGAAGTCATATAGAACTTTAGGGATGTAGACACCTTAGACAATTGTTCACAGATTGAATCACTGATTTGTTTTCCCCACCATATCTTCTGATTACCCTTCCTGATGACATGAATATACTGATACATCCACTCTTGAAAAATGTTGGATGTTGGAAGGCCTTTTACTCTACTAAGGAGGGTTATGAGATCACCTACCTCCTCTATGAGCTCACTTTGGTAAATGGTCTTATGACATCTTGAAATTGTAGGCCTAGTAGTCTTAAGCCACGGGGTGTTGATGATTTTCTTACATTTCTATGAATTTGTATCATAGTACTCCTGTGCATCTTCTATAGTGAGGTCAGCATAATCATCAATATCTGGACACATAAAGACTTTGTCAAAGAAATCTTCATTCAACTTTATGATGACTTTCCCATCTGCATCATATATGCTTCTGCTATCCTTATCAAATTTCATTGCCATTGCCAATACAAACTCATGATTCTGAGAAGATTCTGGAAAGGTGGAAACCAAATGAATGTCGTTGTTGAGGATAAATTGCATGTGTGTAGGAACAAGTTGCTGATTCACCCTTTCTAGGAACTCTGACATGTCAACATGTCCAATCTTAGTATCCTTGATATCATCGATGTTGGACTCCATAGAGGTCACTGGGAAGACACCTTGATACTTGTACTTCATGTTTTTCTTCTTTGGAGAAGGCTCAGACATTTGGCAGTCAACTACAAAAAATTGATTTTTAGAAATTTCCCAGAGTTAGAAAAATTTCCTACATCCATTCTCGTCCAATTGCGGAAAAAATCTGCACTTCTGCACTATAAAAAACTTCATGTGCAAAGTGGAAGAAAATCTCCACATTTACATTTGTGGTAGTTTACTAGATGTAGTTTGGAGAAAAATCTCTGAACTACATGCATTTGGTAGTTCAGAACTCAAAGGATGCACTTCAGAGAAAGTTCTTTGAAGTGCACTTAAGAAAAAATAGGTGGTTCACTTTGGATAATTTTCTCTGAAGTGCATCAGGAAAAGTCTAAGTGTTCACTTAGCATTTTCAGGGCAGGGTAAGGTAGAGTGTTGTGCGGGTTTTATTCTCCGCACAACAATTAGACAATAGTGTTGTGCGGAGAATAAAACCTGCACAACACTTGGAAAAAGTGTAAGGCAAAAGGATGTTGTGCAAAGTTTAGTCTCTGCACAACACTTAAACAATAGTGTTGTGCGAAGAATAAACTCCACACAACACACTAAGTGTTGATACTTATAAAGGGTGTTAAGGACGTTGTGTAGGATTTAATCTCCACACAACACCTAATATGGGGTGTTGTGCGGAGGTTAAATCCCACATAACATCCTTTCTATGTGTAGGGCAATGAACAACATGTTCAGAGTTTTATCTCCAAACAACATATGATCTGAAGATCATGTTGTTCAGAGAAAACTTCAAACAACATTTTCTTAGGGTAGAATAAAACAAAACGAAGGCAAAAACAATCTTAATGAAAAATAGGGCTTTGATAGGTAAAAACAAGGGTTTGACAAAAAATGGAAAAACTTCGTCGAAAATGAAAGGAAAACAATGAAACAAAAACCCAAAACTTTACACAGATGTTTAGATCTTAGGGTTTTATAGAACATGAAGAACTTAATGATTCAAAGCTAAAAACAACAAAAACATAGAGTTTAAAGGAACATGGACAACATACCTGAAGATCGAAGGTAATAAATTCGAGAATGAAAACCATGAACAAGGAGCTCGATTTGTGCAGGACATGGAGGGAGGCAGGGGACACAACACGTAGATGGAAGAATGAAGAAATAAAACAAAAAACAAAAGAAATAGGGTAAAAAATATTTTTGAAAATCTACCATTAATGGCCATTTATGGGCAAACGTGTTGCTCTAGGGGTGTAGTTGTGGAGAATTTCTCCGCAACTACATGACAGGTGTAGTTGCAGAGAAATTATCCACAACTACACACAACATGCATAAGTGCAGATTTTTTTGCACTTCTACACTTAACACAGATAAAAAGACAAACTCTTAAAAACATAAACACTTGAAAAAATTCTAAAAATGAACAACGACCCAAAATGAGAAGATTCATCAAGGGGTCGAACCACGCCAGAGACGACCTAGAATCGTCTCGATTTGTGTGCTTAGAGGACATGGGCTATGAAACGAACAAGTTTCATAGGGGTTCTCCCACAAATTGAGCAAGCAAAAATCGAGTATAACAACTCAAAACTTTAATGATTTGAATATTCAAACACACACACAAAATTATGTTTTAACTTAATTAATTAAATGAGTTAGTAGTAGGTGTTTGTCCACTTCATGCACTAAATATGGTTTCACCTTCCCCTTTTAACCTAGTCCTAGAACACCATAAACTCAACTATACCTTATTAGCATTTGTATTATATCATAAAACTTGCATAATATGTAATCTAATTAATTATTCCATCATACATCCCAAACATGGCCACTCTCTAATTATAAGCATACAAATGACCACAATTTTAAACAATATCAATATAACCAACAAATAAGCAAGGTTTCCCATTTCAATTTCTCATCTAGACAACAATGTTGCAAATCAAATAGGTCGACAACTAGGATTATTACATTTTAGTAGAGCTAAAGATGAAAATTTGGAGGATATCATATTAATATTGCAAAAATTGGGAGAATATAAATTGTTGATTAATATCAAAAAATAGGTGCTAGCTCAGATGAAGGAAGAATTATGAGGAGTGGTGTAGGAGCACCTAACACAAGGTGGCCCCCATGAGGCATTTAAGTTCATGTTTTGTTGTAAATCAGGTTTTGTGTTGTAATAAGGTCTATACGACCAATGCATTTTTCCTTTCTATTTGTAAGTCCCTAGTGACTTAGGTCACTTTTGTCAAGTTGTTAGTTCTAGACGGTTGGAATCAATTAGTTTCTCCCAGCCACTTGGAGTAGGGTTGGTGTTCCTCTGGTGAGTTTATAAAACTAGGGAAATGAACAAGATCAAGCATATAATATTGTAATAAGATCGAAGCAAGAGAAGGATTGAATGTAATCGTGCATTGTGTTAAGGAGAAATTGAACTATTTTATGTGTTCTCAATTTGTTTTCCATTCTTTGTAATTACCAATTGTATAGCTATAGATTTATTTTCCTTTATGTAATTCCGTTGTTGCAAAATGTCGATGTGAAGCATTCCATTGGTGAGATTTCTGTCGAAATTAGTGGAATGGCTTCATTGTACCATATTCGTTTGTTTCCTATTTTGTTTCATCATTTTGCAGCGCAGAGGATCTAGACAGTGCGAGGTGCACAGTAGATCGCCTAGCATCTCCATGTGCTAGGGTTTGGACTGGAGGAGTTGGAGTTGTTGTCGGTGAGACAGAGGCCATCAGAAAAGCATTCCTTGCTCAGAATGATGAGGATAGTCTGGCCAAAGAGAGGTTCGAGCCATTGAAAGGCAATTGCGGTCTAAGGTTTGTGTCGGGGTGATGAGGGACAACTTACACCAACGGAGATCCATCAAGAGGAAACGGTTGGCGGCGAGAGATCTGAGGGTTTGGTCGAAGGCATTCATCACACTGACGAGGGGTGGGTCCATTGGTGCATTGGCCTAAGTGTGTGAGTGCTCACCGATGACAAGAGTCTCGCCGAAGGCAACATAACGCATCGGTATATCGGCTTGAGTTGATAAGTATTCACCGATGATCTCAGTCTTGCTGACAACAAGAGTCGTGGGGTATATTGGCTCCCCATCATATTGGTATCAGAGCTAGCGAAAGGTCTGGGCAGAGGTATTGTGTATTTGATTTCTGTCACTAAGAAGGTAGGTGAAAAGACTGTTGCAGATGCTCGTGCCATCTAGTTGCGAGAAGGAATAGGATTCCTGTAGTGTGTGGGCAGACGATGATGAGGCCTGTCAAGACCATTCACCAATAGAAGTTTGGCTGGAAGAGGGTGCAGAGTGAGGCCACTACGAGAGAGAGTGGTAGTGCATCTCTAGGATCTGCTGTTGGATGAGAGGAATGGGTCTGTAGTAGCGTGTAGGATGGACATCCGATTGAGCATTATGTTGTAGTCAAATTAAGGATTTGTAGGAGTGTTGGTGTTTGGGTGCTGTCTGTGAATGTTTATGTCAGATAGAGAGAGCGAAGGAGAGGCTAGCAATATGCCTCCAAAGGGGATGACCACCGAAGTGGTCAAGAAATTTAAAGAGATGGAAGAGATGATCAAAACTGGAGTCAGGGAAGCACTCCAAGTAGAATTAAAGACAATGAAGATATGTAAAAGGATAGATGAAGAAGGAGAGAAAGAGGAAGAAGAACAAGAACAAGAAGAGGCAAAGATACCGAATGAACAAAAGCAATTCCTACAAGCCATTAAGGCTATTGGCAAGGACTCTTCAGAGACTCGGATAGATATTCCCATGTTCAGTGGAAAGATGAATGCTGATAAAGTCATGGAGTGGATTGAGGCTCTGAACAACTACTTCAAATACAAAGAAGTTCCTGAAAGTAAGAGGGTTAAGCTTGCAAAAACTAAACTCAAAGGTGCTGCCCTTACATGGTGGAATTACACCCAAGGAGAAAGGGTAAAGAATGGGAAAAGTATGATCTCTTCGTGGAGCAGAATGTTGGAGAAGATCAAGTCCCAGTTCCTTCCATCTGACTACGAGGTGCAGATTTACAGGAAGATGCAGAACCTTAAGCAAAAAGATATGGATGTGGCTACTTACACCAAGGAATTTCATAAATACACTCTTCGTTGTGGGTCCATGGAGGATGAAAAAGCCAGGGTAGCAAGGTATCTAAATAGTTTGAGGATCAATATTCAAGATGAGATAAGTTTATTTACCCCTGAAACCGTGGAAAAATGCTTTCAAGTAGCATTAAGAGATGAAGAGGAAAGGTGAGCAGCAGAGTAGAGGAAGAGGTGACATAAATTTTAGAGGCAGTTTTGGAGGAAGAAGTCTTAACCAAAGGCCTAGTGGTGAGTCTAGCCAAGAAGAGCAAGTTGGAGACTCAAGTAGCAGAGGAGGCTACCGAGGAAGAAGGCGAAATGAAAGAGGTGAAACAAATGGATTAGGTAGAGAATCCAAGTTCTCCAACATGAGATGTTATAACTGCAATCAGATATGGCATCCAACTTATAAGTGTCCAGAAAAGGCCTTAACTTCTCATGGTAATGAGAAAAGAACCACATTGACTCAAGAGGATGCAGGGAGTGTGACAACTCTTGAAGTGAATTTGACATCAGAAGTGGGAGAAAATCTGATGATCAAGAGGACACTGCTCAAAGCACCAGTGCAGACTGAACCATCACAGAGGAGAGCTCTTTTCAGGATCAATTGCAAAAGCAAAGGTAAAATATGCAAGGTAGTCATAGATTCTGGTTCAACAGATAATATGGTGTCTAGGGAAATGGTGGATCAATTGAACATAGAAAGGATTCCTCATCAAACTCCTTACAGAGCATCTTGGGTAAGTGATAGTTAATCACTTTTGGTAGATGAGCATGCATATGTTGATTTTCAGATTGGAGAATATAAGGAGAGACTATTATGTGACATTTTTCCCATGGAGTGTTGTCACCTACTTTTAGGTAGGGCATGGCAATTTGATAGGCAAGCATTGTATGATGGATATGCTAACACATACACCATCAAGAAGGATGTGAAGACTTTTGTGATGACACCATTGCAGGAGGATGTTGAAGCAAAGAAGGCAACCAAGATTATTTTGGTGGGTAAGAAAGAGTTTGTGAAGATGCATGAAGAAGAGACAAGGAAAGTTGAGGATACCTCAAGGAGTGGGGTTGCCAAAGACCAACGTTTGAAGGTGATTTTAGTTTTGAATGATGGAGATCAGATGGTGATGTCTGAAATAGATCAGAAGAAGGTCAAAGAGCAAGTTTGCAAGCAACCACACGTTGATTGGAAAGAAGAAGATGCTATCATAGTAGGGACCATTATTTGTCCTCTAGAGCCAACAAGAGTTGAAAGACAATCATATTCTACCATAGCAGCAGTATGTGAAGCGTTGTCCAAGATTTTGACTGAAGATGTTCAGGTAGCTATGACAGTAAGCAATCATGGCGTACAATAACCAAGTTTGGTTTCAAGCACTCACTCATGGCAAGATGTGAGTAGAGCCTACAATGCTAGGCATGAGTTTTTGATTCCATGGAAGCAAGTTGCAGTCTAGAGATTATGGGGAGGGCCTGATGCAGCGAAGGATGACAGTGGTGCAAGACACAGACTCAACTCATGGGACATGAGTTCTTTTCTAGGTGGGGTGTATGGTGCAGGAGCACCTAACACAAGGTGGCCTTGGTGAGGCATTTAAGTTCATGTTTTGTTTTAAAATAGGTTTTGTGTTGTAATAAGGTCTGTACGACCAATGCAATAATGGTCCTTCTGTTTGTAAGTCCTTAGTGACTTAGGTCACTTTTGTCAAGTTGTTAGTTCTAGACGGTTGGAATCAGTTAGTTTCTCCCAGCCGCTTGGAGTAGGGTTGGTGTTCCTCTGGCGAGTTTATAAAACCAGGGAAATGAACAAGATCAAGCATATAATATTATAATCAGATCGAAGCAAGAGAAGGATTGAATGTAATCGTGCATTGTGTTAAGGAGAAATTGAACTATTTTCTGTGTTGTCAATTTGTTTTCCATTCTCTGTAATTACCAATTGCATAGTTGTAGATTTCTTTTCCTTTCTGTAATTTCGTTGTTGCAAAATGTCGATGTGAAGCATTCCACTGGTGAGATTTCTATTGAAATCAGTGGAATGGATTCATTGTACTGTATTTGTTTGTTTCCTATTTTGTTTCATCATTTTTGTGGCGCAGAGGATCCAGACAGTGCGAGGTGCACAGTAGATCGCCTAGCATCTCCATGTGCTAGGGTTTGGACTGGAGGAGTTGGAGTTGTTGTTGGTGAGACATAGGCCATCAGAAAAGCATTCCTCACTTAGAGCGATGAGGATAGTCTAGCCGAAGAGAGGTTTGATCCATTGAAAGGTAGTCGCGGTCTAAGGTTTGTGTTGGGGTGACGAGGGACAACTTACACCGATGGAGATCCATCGGGAGGAAACGACTGGCAGCGATAGATTTGAGGGTTTGGCCAAAGGCATTCATCACACTGACGAGGGGTGGGTCCATCGGCGCATCAGCCTAAGTGTCTGAGCACTCGCCGATGACAAGAGTCTCGCCGATGACAAGAGTCTTGTTGAAGGCAACATAACACATCAGTATATCGGCTTGAGTTGATAAGTATTCACCGATGATCTCAGTCTTGCCGACAACAAGAGTCGTTGGGTATATTGGCTCCCCATCAAGGAGGCATGTGGAGTAATTGAGGTCTGATGATCAGACTTGTTAAGCGTGTGAGGGGATGGGATGCCATCATTAGGAGGAAGGTTGAACCTTGCCTAAGGTGAAGTGGTTGAATGATTGGACAACTAGCATTAAAGTCTTAAGTGGAGTGCAAAACCATTAATACCCATTTTCATCCATCTGGTTTCCTTGAGTTTGTGAAAAATGGCATTTGGCAGCATTAATGGTAGGTTTCAGGGGGAGATGGCAATAAAGGAAAATGTAAAGGAGAAGAATGTGGCTTCCAGGGTGCCTAGAGGACAGCTGAGAAGGAAGAATTGGAGCAAGTCAGTGGGAGGAAGAAAGGTGGTCAAGAAAGATGAGCTTGCAAGGAAGAAGGGTGTGAGGAGGAGAGAGAGGAAGGTATAAGGAGAGGAAGCCATGGCTAGATTCATTAATGAGATGGAGAAGGAGATTAAGAATCTTGTATTGAGGGATTAGCTAGTGAGAATTTTGAAATAGGAGAAGGAAGTGGAAGGAGAACAAGGAGTTAATATCTGCTCGGCTATGGCTAACTTACTCCTTGACCTTGGTAGCACGGGAGGTCGGTGGAATGTGTTTGGAGCGGTCCAGTCCTTGATGGTGGCTATTATGCCTTCCAGAGCAGCGTCTTTGGTGTTGTTTCATGATGATATGATTGAGGCCACAAAGTAGGTGGAGAATAATATGGAGATTGTAATGGGGCACATCCATGATATATAGAATAGGCAAATAGATACCAAGGTGGTGCTAGAGCATGTTGCAGATAAGCTGGAAGTTACTCTTCCTAAGCATCCACGTCTAACCTATTCTTGCAGGTGCAACTCTAATAATGACATTGTTGTTCTTGAAGGAACAGATGCAAAATAGGGATTAGGGTATGGTTAGTATGTATATGTTTCTTTTTGTTCAGGATTTTGGGCCTGTGTAATTTACTCGATTCCTGCTATGACATATGAATTAGGGGTATAGGTTGGGTGATGGTGGTAATGGGGGACTTAAGAGTGGATGATAATATAGCTTTGTTTCTATTATGTCTCATTAACAATTTCAATATTGTATGCTCCTTTTGGACTACGGGTGAAAGCCTAATTTTTGATATAGGTTCTTGGTCTTGAAAACTAGGTTTTACTATCAAAAAATAGTTCTATGAAGGAAGAGTTGGTATACCATCAATATATAATTTTAGCAGATGGATTAAAGATGGATCCAAAAAAGGTCAAAGAATTATGGCATGGCTTACAGTAGAAAGTATTTCAAAGGCAAGAAGTTTCTGTGGATTGGTTAATTTCTATAGGAAATTCATAAGAAATTTTAGTGGGATTTGTACACCTATAACAAAGACTATGAGGGGGAGATAAGAAGGTGTTCAAGTGGACTGTATCAAATGATAAAGTTTTAACTTGTTGAAGATAAAAGTTACTAAAACATTAGTGTTAGCATTATTAGAATTTGAGAAAGTTTTTCAAGTTGATTATGTTGTGAGTGGTATAGCCATTGGAGCAATATTAATTCAACAAGGAAAGTTGGTAGCATTCTTTAGTGAGAAGTTGAATGATGTAAAGAGGAAATATTTAGTTTATGATCAAAATTTTTATGTGATAGTTTGATCATTGAAGAAGTGGAGACATTATTTGTTGCCAAAATAATTTGTTTTGTATATAGATCATTAGACACTACAATGTCTAAATAGTAAGGTAAGTCAAATCAAAGATGTGAAGTGGGTTGAGTTTTTACAAAGTTATTCTTTTGTTTTGAAGCATAGGAGTGGAAAGTCAGATAGGGTAGCAGATACATTGAGTAGGAGACAAAATTTGATAATTTGGTTTTGATGAAATGAAGAATTTGTATGAGGATGTAATTGATTTTGATAAAGCATGGAAATCATGTAAGGAAACTCTAAGTATGCATATGACAAAGTGGTTAGATTTTAATTGATTCAAAATTATTTTTTTGTTCAAAGGTAATCAATTATGCATACCTAGAAGTTCTATGAGAGAAAGTTTGATTAAGGAAAAGCATAGTGGCGACTTAACTCATAATTTTGGGACTAGTAAGATAGTAATATTGGTGAATCAAAATTATTATTGGCTTTAGTTGTATAAGGATTTGAAAAAGTATGTCTAAAGTTGTAGATTTTGTTAGTTATCTAAAGGTGGAAGTTAGAAATTGGTTTGTATTAGTCACTATTGATTCTAGAGAAACCATGGGATGATTTGAGCATGGATTTTGCATTAGGGCTACTAAGAACATATAGAGGATTTAATTAAGTTTATGTGGTAGTTGATAGGTTTTGTAAGATGACAAATTTCATATCGTGTAAGAAGATTAATGATGTAATGCATGTAGCTGATTTATTTTTCAAGGAGGCTATAAGATTGCATGGATTGCCTAGAAGCATAGTTTCAGATAGAGATATTAAATTTGTTGGATATTTTTGGAGGACATTGTGGAAAAAGATGAAGATAATTTTTTAAATTTATTTCATCATATCATCCATAAACAAATGGACAAATAAAAGTAAGAGATAGGTAATTCTAGGATTTAGCATTAGCGCAAGAAGGGGTTGCATATAATAATTCAATGAATAAGAATACTTGAAAAACACCATTTTATATAGTATATGGTCAAAGCCCAAGAAATGTATTAGATTTGAGGGATATTCGAGTAGGGTAAATAAAGATTGATGGAGTAGAACATATGAAAGGATTAAATGAGGAAGTTAGAAAATAGTTAGAAAGGATGAATGTAAGTACAAGGAGAAGGCTAATAAATAAAGAAGACATAAGGAGTGTGAAGTAGGTGATGAAGTATTTAAGGAAATATTTCCATAGGGAATGTATAATAAGTTGAAAATGAGGAAATTTGGACCTTGTAGGATTGTGAGAAAATGTTCAAGTAATGCATATTAGATCGAGTTACCATAAGGTTTTGGGATACCACTAGTATTTGATGTTGTAGATTTATATGAATATCATGAAGGGACATTAGAAGGAGGAAGCACAAATGTAAATTGGATGGCATAGATACTAGAACAAGTAGAAGAGATTGAGGAGATTTTCAATATTAGGATTGGAAGAGCAACTAGACATAAAAGTTATGAAGAATACTTAGTGAATGGAAAAGTAGACCTATTGAGGATTCTACATGGATGCCCACAACTAAGGTGAACCATTTTAGTTTTCATTTAGCTGAAATGTTTACATGCAAGTGAGAGAGCTCACTTTTCAATTACATGGGGTGTCTAATGCAAGAGCATCCCAAGCCTATAAGCAATCTTGCATAAGCCAAAACATTTAATTTATATTTGTTTATCTTTTGTACGTTTTTATGATTGTTGCAATCATCATATAGTGTATTTAGGCTAGTAAATAATAATCTAGTTGTGCAATATCATTGTTTTATTCAGTCATCTTTATAATTTAACCATAGCATCATAAGGGTGTCATAAGCATGTCCACATGTTTAATTGTGTATTTCATGCATTACTATAAGTTATGGCTTGTCACACTAGCTTAAGGAAGGCCTATGATTATGCACTATGGATTTGAACTTTGTACCAAAAGTTAATGTCACATAAGGCATTATTGGTATAAGGGAAGTCCATGTTTAGGGTTGCATTAAGTTTGTAAGCTTACATCTTGTCGCACATCCAAAGGTAGTCATTTACACATTTCATAGGAAAACATCCAACTCCAAGGTGAAATTAAAGGTAAAATCATTTAATATTGGATCGATGCACCTTATCCTATGTGCATGGGGTGTTATACTAAGTTTTTGGTTGGTGCTATCTTACTACATCAAGCTTCACTATAGAAAGGTGGCAAATCACTAATAGCAAGGGAGCAGGGGAACAAGAGAGGAATTGGAGAACCAATTTATGATCCAAGAGTTTTGAAGAAGAGTAATTGACGAAGATTAGCTCATAGAAGTTTATGTTTGAAGTTGCACACTTGTTTGTGCTTATTTATGATTATAATTCAAGGCTAACATCTAAATAGGATTATAAGCCCTAGTGATAGATGTTGTTCATGTATTTTCAAGTTGTGATTCAATAAAGTTTTATTTAGCATATTTCTTATGCGATGTGTATTTGGTGTGAGTATTTGTGTTAGGTTGCATGGCTAGATAATCCTTAACTAGATCCTTTATCTATGATTGCATTAATAATTAATAAAACAGTCAACATAGATAAATGAGCTATGATAGAAACTACCTGCTATAATACACTAAAATAATTATAGAATTTAAATAAATAAATGATACTTCACTAGAATTTGATTAATGGAAAATGTAGTGTACGGTGTCCAAAGTTGATTCATTCATACACAAAAATATTAGGAGCAAATAGACAAATAATTTAGAATTTTGAAAATGGATAGTCTATCATCTTGGGCCACTTTCATGAGTTTGAAATTGATTTGCGTGATTGTGGATCTGAACTTGGCGCATGTATCCACTTTGGTGTGCATGCCTAATTTGTGCTATTTTTTGCTGCTTGGATCTTGTTCATCTAGGTTTGTAAACCCTCTATAGGCGATGGCGTTTAGAAACATTGTTTGGGAGTTTGCTAGGCAAGGATTGAATCTCCTTTGGTCAAACCCTTGAATGAACATTTAATAGCTAGGAATAAAGATTGAATACAAATAGTCATGCACAAATGCTTATATGTTGATGCAAGTAGGTAGTGTAGTATGCATGCTCATATTTTGCTCTTTGAATGCTTAATGCTCAAGTTTCGAAATATTTAGATGCCAAATTCTAGACGTGTCAAAATGAATGAAAGCTAGTCCTTAAATACAACTCCAAAGGTGGTAGGTGAAACATTTTGGGCTTCGAGTTGACACATAACGATTAGTTTGAAGGCTTAGGTCAACCCCCAAATTTTAATTTGAAATATATAAGTTTTAGGTGCATTTCAAATTGTAGAATTGACCTAGACCAATCCAATAAATTATAGATATGAACTTGGACGTCAACCCCCAAATTTTAATTTGAAATATATAAGCTTTAGGTGCATTTCAAATTGTAGAATTGACCTAGACCAATCCAATAAATTATAGATATAAAATTGGACAGAAGATGGAAATTGAAAATCAAGACTAATCCTTGAAAATGATTGCAGATGGAATCAAGTAAGATTTAAGTTGCATACCAAGTTTCAAACAAAAAATGCACCACTTAAGACACTCGTGATTCTCATTACATAAGAAACAACTAAACCAAAACAAAGAAGAAAAATACAAATTATAAGTTAAAAGCAATCAATTTTTTAATTTTGGAGAAACCACTCGTAACTTCTAATGAACATATAAAGCTCCTTTCAAGTAACCCCTCGAACTAATTTCTTGTTTCTTGTTTGACTGATTCCTTCCACCAACTTGTAACAAATCTATAATAGGCTAATTTTGGCTCCACATATCACTGACTTCGACGTTGACAGACTATTTATTTTTTCTTACATCCTCGTCATCTGTTCCGTCAACGGACGTGGAAGTCTACTATGAAAATATGCCGTACTCTGCGGGGTTCGATCCCTCGTCAATCATGTGGCTCGGAAATTGAGAATAAATTATGATGATAATAATTAAAAGTCAAATAAATACACGAACTCCCCGGAGTCGAACCCGCGCCATTAAACTGTCAAATGACGAGGAGTGCCTTCTAAAGTTGTACGTCACCCGACATCGATCAGAATTGGAGTCCAACAAAAAATTTCCCAAAAAAAATATATGTAGGTTCTTGTAAACTGTTTTCTGTAACCTCTTGTTACTTTAATCCAATTAAAAAAAAAAAATTCCAAAAAAAAATTCCTCGAACGCGGAGACTTAATTGATGGTTTAAAACCTATTAAAAACAAACTGTTGCGTTGCAACTTGTGAGTAGAATTTGCAACAGTTCAAAAAAAAATTCACGTCAAGAGACGGCGTATCGTGAACAGGCAGACAAATGAGGAAAGGATATTCCTTAAGCTTTTATTGGGAATGGGACCCTTGGTAAAAGGCGGTATGGCTGGCGAAAAGGTGAGTTCTGTAACGTAAAAATTTGGGGTTAAAATGTGATTGACACAGTCAAAAATTTGTATCCAATCGAGTAGGAATCTTTCTATTTCGCATTTAGCTCTTCCAAATTGATTTGAATTGTACCTATTCTATGCCGATGTTTGTTTATTTGGATAATCGGATTATGCCGGGGCTCACAAGGACCTAAAAATAATTAGGGTTTCTGGTGCTCTGTAGAAGCATTCCTAGGCTATAATATATCTGCCAATTAATTCTATGGGCGAGGCATCCGCGAGGTGTATATATATTTTAATGAAAATATCATGAGTTGGTTAGCCGCCTTATCAGCAAGAAAGTTATCCATTCCGAGGAGGTGTTGAAGGAGTATTTCATTAGTAATGGATCAAATTAATTTTGGACATCGCTGTTTCAAATGATGAGATCTACATTTGGTGTCGTTTTTGGCTGTTAAAGGCCTCGAGAGATCGATCTGTGGTAGAAAGATCGAGTTTTTTTTCTTTTTTCTTTGGTTCTCGTTTTTTGTAAAATGGCTTCAGATCAGGCTGTTTTAGTGTAGTTGTGGCGAAAGCTTTATGTTATGAAGCCGCATTAGACGGCAGCAGGTAGAAGGATCGGTTTGATTTTGGTTTTGAAGGGTTTGGGATGGCTTTGAAGAGTATAATTCAGGGAGGGATGGGGAGCTTTTCCAAGAGAAGCTTTGAAATTAGGGTTCACCGAGGACGATCTCAGAACAGTGTGAGGGACGAAATCCAGAGCGCGGAGACAGAGAAGGAGGAGGAGGAACACGATAGTTGGTCTAATATGTTGCCGGAATTGCTGACGGAGATGATTCAGAGAGTGGAGGCCAGTGAGGGGGCTTGGCCTGGCCGGAAAAATGTGGTTGCCTGCGCTGCCGTGTGTAAGAGCTGGAGAGAGATTACAAAGGAGATTGTAAAAGGGCCCGACCAGTGTGGGAAATTGACTTTTCCGGCATCTCTTAAGCAGGTATCTCTTCTTCGTCTTCTTCATCAAGACTTTATGTTTGCTTTTCCTGATTTGCAATTGCGGATGCCTTGGGTAGTAGAATAGGAAGCCTTAAATGCTATTTTCATATAACTGGTTTCTCTGCAGTATATCAAATTATGCCATGATTTGTTGTGGCTCAGCTACATCATTTTGAACAGTCCACTTAGCACTCATTGCATTAGGTAATACTTACAGGGGTGAAGCAACGAGACTTCCTGAAAGGTCACTTATCCCAGTACTACACTGGCTCTCAACCATGCTTAACAATGGAGTTGCTAACCCCCCATCCCCAATCACGCTTACTTAACTTGTTATCCTATGTATAAAACCTTCAGCAAGTGTTGTGCCTTATTATCAAGCATGGATGATGGTTAAGAGACGGAGGGACCTCCCGTCCCAATTACAGGGTACAAATTCCATCTGTCATGATTGTTGTTATGTTGTAGTTGCTACTTTCAATTCTCTTGCTTCACCCCGTTGAGCATCATGCAATATATTCAGTGTCAAGAGGACAATTCAAGCTCACGAGAGATTGCTTCTAGAAAGAATTAATACCCATAAGAAAAACATTCAAGGAACGACTTGAGTATCAAAACTCTGCACCTACTTAATCCCAAAAATTCATATCTAAAAATGCAAGAAAAAACTCCATTTGCTTGATACATAATATTGTTGATTTTCTGAATTGTAGTTGTTAATTGTGGTGGTTGTAGTAACAAATTGATACAACTTAAAAGAGTTCAATGCAAAAACTCCAAAAATGTATTACATTTGAAAGGGTCAGGCAACTATAATACAAAACTCCAAAAAATTCTAGTTATTTCTGTTCCACAGAAAGAGTTGGCGAGCCTTGCTCAATCTTGATTGTAATGCTTTGATGAGACCTTTGCCCCACGTTTTTTTAGGTGAGATAGAGAACATACTACATATGAGTCTGTAACACGTCACATGCTTCATTACTTTTTCAGAAGATACTTGAAGGGTTGAGGTTTGTAGGTATTTTTCTGAGACATTTCAAGGATATTCCTCTCTCCCTGTGTCTTCCAAATGAAATAGGAAAAAGAGTCGAATTGTATGAAGCAGGAGTAAAAGCAAAAATGCTTTGCCAACATTTGTTCTGGAGAAGCCTGCTTTGTAACTTTTTTGTTCGCTATGATGTAATTTAAGATGCATGGTTTCAAAAAAGCTTCAATGCATAAATTGATTCTCCAGGATTTAGACTCAGACTATGTAAACAGTAATAGATTAGGTAGATAAATGAGCTGTGCACCCCTGCTTTGAATGGTGCATCATGCAGCTAGACCATTAATTTAATTGGACAGATATTGCTAAATGTTACATGATGGAGTTATAATATACAATTCTTGTAATAAGTGCTCTTTCTTCATGATGAACATAATGTCGCTTTGCCTGAAAATAGAAATATTACAGTGATCGTTTTTTATCACCGCAATTAATTTCAGTATTAGACAATGAATTTTATTAGCATGCATGGATTTTTATGGCCTAGCAAATAAAAATTCCAATTCTGAAATGGAAAAGAACACCAGAGAAGGTTTTTTTGTTCACTATTATAGAGAATGTTAACAAGACAATACTAACTACAAATATAAGCATCTATTTAGATTCTGCAGCATTTCTCTGAAAGCATATTATAATAAATGGGAATGTCATAGTTGTTGTGTTAAGGACTGGAGCAGCTTCACTGGAAACTGTTAAAATATGAGTGGATTGAATTTACATGAAAGTGGAAATATGAGTTTGAACTTTCTGGAATGGGCTGGGTTACAAGGGCCTATTTCGTAGGAGTTATAGTCTTGAATCTTGATTGAGATTAGGATTTCAGATATACACTGATATTCTATATAATGTTATAGAGGTTTTAGAGCGTTCATAGCATTGCATCTTTATCAGGAACTTCCATTTGATTAGGTTGATTAAAACACTATAGTTTTTGTTTTGTAATTGACTAATTAATATCAGCCTTCCATTATCAAAGGTTCCTCGTCTATACATTAATCATGAAACTTTAGACATTGGACATGTTGACTAGTAAGGTGCCCAGTCTACTAATGCTAGTGGTTGGATATATATCACTCACTTCACCTTTACTTGTAAGATGCAAAGCAGTCCATTGAGGGCACTTTCATATTTCTGGTGAAATCACATGCTAGTTTAGTTTTTCTACTGCCTAATTTTCCTAGAGGAGACAAATCAAAGCATTCTGACAAGGGCTATCGCATTTTGATGTTTTTTATGCAGCCTGGTCCACGTGAACCCGCAATGCAGTGCTTTATCAAAAGGGATAAAGAAACATCAACATATTACTTATATCTTGGGTTCACGCCAAGTATGCTTCCATTCTCACAGTAGTTAAAATTTCAGTTTCATAAACAGATACATTGATTACAAGCTAAAAGTCTAGACAATCTCTTTTCAATTCTGTTATTTTCTTTTGGAGGGAAAGCATGTTTTATTTTGAGGAACATTGCAATTTCATAGGATATCTTGTTTTATTTTCATTAGAAGTCCTCCCTGATTTATATTTGTAATTTTAGAATCGTTGAAAGCAAAGCATAATGAAAGTAGGCTTTTCTATGTGTATTTTATGTGAAATGTTTTATGGATTTTAGTCTCGTGTTATTTTTAGCAAGACTCATGAGCCTTACATCTGTCATTCTAATTAGAACACTTCTTGTAAAAATTGTGTGAGAATTTTTGAATTGACATTTCAGATCACATTCTGTGATCCATCATCAGGAAGAGGAAAAATGAGATAGATTTCAGAACTAGGCTATATAAAAAGAGGGAGAAGGAGAGGAGAGGAAAATGAGAGTCCAAGGAGAGAGAACGTCAAACATTAAAAACAAAGAAGAGATAGAGTAAAGAAATAATTAATAATTTTATTAATTTTAGAAATTCAAATCAGAAGGTAAGGAAATAGAAAAATAAAAATAAATTAATAAAGAATAAGCTAATGATACCTACGTTATTGTAATAAATTTCTCTTAATAGAATTCTATTATTATATATTAGTTATTACTACTGTAATATCATCTTAATTAGTTTATGAATACAATAATATAATTGGAAATTTGGGTATCATTATCTTATTTCTTTATTAATTTATTTTTCTTTTTTCTATTTCCTTACCTTCTGATTTGAATTTCTAAAATTAATAAAATTGTTAATTATTTCTTTACTCTATTATTCTTCTTTGTTTCTAATGTTTTAGGTTTTTTCTCTCCCCTTGGACCCTCGTTTTCCGCTCCTCTCCTTCCTCTCCCTCTTTTTATATAGCCTAGTTCTGCAATCTATCTCATTTTTCCTCTTTCTGATGATGGATCGCAGACTGTGATCCAAAACGTTGATTCAAAAATGCTCACACAATTTTTACCAGAAGCATTCTAATTATTTACATGGACTGTGGAAATATCATGGCTTTTGTCATTCTGTTTTTCCGCTACTGTGAGAAGAGATGTTTGGCATGTAGGTCTTAGGGATAGCTGAGTTCTATACGACTTTGAAAGTTAAAAGTGGATCAGATTTAAAGCTATTTGCTACCAGAGCTATAGTTACATATTATAGCTTTTGGATAAAGTTACCAGAAATGGGGAAATGTAAAAGTTTTAAAACCTGTTACTGAAATGGCAACTTCACAATTTTCTGCAATGGGGAAGCAGTGTGGAAATGTACTATAGAATAAGGAAAAATTAAGAAAATGGATATAGAAAAAGACAAAAAGAGGGAAAAAATAATTGAAATGGCCCAAAAAACGAAAATTAAGTACAGATTTGGAAACACTTGAAATAGACAGTTTCAACAGGGAAACACATTCAAAAGAAGGAAAAATCAAAGAATTAGAAATGGAAGAAAATAAATCCAATAATTGTGCCATCCAGATTGTCAATCACTTGACACAGGTGTCGCCCTGATGGAAATGCATGAAACAAAACGAGAACATATCATTTTTGGAAACACATTTATTTGAGAAAAATGCCTCCCATGTTTCTGGTTTTGAAGCTTTTGGATGACATTATCAACTTACAAGAACTGTTCTCAAGAAGATAGAACGTGTTTTCTTTTTTGTGAGTCATGTATGCAGTTTCATTTTATTTTGCCTCAAAAGGATTGAGCAATATATGTGTCAGTAGTGCCAGAGATTCAATTTCGTTGGTGCTCATAAATTTTGTGCTTTCATTGGTACTTAAGGACATTCAATTGCTGATTTATTTGGATGTATTGTTGTGATCAGGAATTCGCATCTTGAAATTTAACGTGTGAGGGAACCAATTTTTTGCTTGACCCTTTGAAGCTGATGGTAAAAGAATTTGTAAAGAAAATAATATCTGACATTAATATGAAACTCAAACCATGGTATGGAATCAATTTTTGCTTTCTCTATGCTCAGTTATGGTAAGCTGCACTAAGGCATGTCCTTCCCCCTGATAATGAAAGAATTGATGCCAAAGTCAGTCAAGGAATGACAATTTAATTTAGGTGTCTTTTAGAGGTTAATATTGATAATTCCAGTATCAGTAAACCTAGCACTTACACCCATAGGAGGTTCAAGGAATACGCCGATAGGAACAACCAGAGAGGTTAGAATATTTTTCCGGCGTGAGACAATTCCGAGCACTATAATGCTCACATATAAAAGCCTATCGGCTACTCATAGGCATCAGAATTATCTATGAAATTAGGTGTGTGGAAGTGGAAGGATTCTCCACCCTTGATGTTCTTTTTGAATGAAATCTTGCCTTAAATCTGTGATTAGATCAGAGCCTAGATAAAATATTGTGTGTGTAATTTTAAGTAAATTCATTATACATAGAGAAGCCGTTTTGGAGTAACAGTAACCATCTAAATAAAATTCAAACCTTAATATTCCCATGAAACTTAAACTTATTTTTCACTCAGAAACATTCATTAAAATGTGGCTCTGGGGATGCAGAATTTGACAGCTTCCAGTTGGTCATGGAGTTCCACTTTAACGTTTGAATGTTATGCAGCTGGTTCTTTATTTGGCAAGATATAATGTTGCAGTTCCAAAGAGTTTGGCATTGTCTTGGATGTTTTGAATGCTCCATGTATATAAAAATTGAATTCCTTAGTTCTTGAGATTTTATATAGCAAAATGAATCTAAGAACAGTAACTTTGAAGGCAAGAGGGTCACTAGAAAATATCTGTCTATATTACAACTTTGCCTCTAAATTAGTGACAAGTATAACAGACATGATTGATTAGATGCATAATTAATATGGGCAATTAGATTTTAGAAATGGCCACAAAGAATTCTTACAAGGTGTTAACACAGTTTGCAAGTTCTATGAATGAACATTAACATGCCACTTTAGTTATTAGGCACATATTTTGTGTACACAATTAACATGCTAGTGTTAGGGTTAGCCGGCAGAAGATATCAATTAAATGCAAATAAAGATTAAACAGAGGAATGGAAATACACAGAAATAATAACAGCGAGAGACAAGTTTTAACGTGGTTCACCCAAACTCGGGCTACATCCACCAACAGAGAGTCCAATATTATTATTCAGTAAATCAAACTGATTACAACCAGCAATCCTTGCAACTCAATACCGCTGCAAAATGCTACAATACATCAACAGAAACCGTAACCCTTAGCCGCTTTTATCAAGCCTTATGTCGGTTACAAAAATAGGGTTTTCTTTTATGTTGGCCAATAGAAAAATAACTCCTGATGCCTTTATAAAATGATAGGCAATTTTTGCTTTAGGGGCGCTGCCCCTAGACCCCTACCGTGGGCTCCACCCCTAGGGCCTCGCCGGGGGGATAAGCCCCCCGGGCCCAGCAGGAGGGCCTCTGCGCCCCCTGCACTCCCCTGTTAAATAATTTGGGGGGAAACCGCGCCGATAAAAGTGGGGAAAATTTAACCTCCGAGTCTAATTAGGCTCCATATAACAACAATCTCCCACTTGGAGACTGATCAGACTCCACACCATATCATCTCCCACTTGGAGACTGATCATAACACTGCTGACCCTGTAGCTCCCACTGGAAATAAGTACCTTGGACTTTGTTGTTCTGATTTTTTGTTTTCAGTCTTGAAGACCAACCGAAGCTGAAGAGGAGCTCAGCTTCTCCCTTGTCACTGCCTTCGTAAACATATCCGCTGGATTTTCATCTGTATGTATCTTTTCCAGCTGTAATTGTCCATCATCTAACACCGATCGAATGAAGTGATACCTCAACTGTATGTGTTTGGTCTTTGAATGCAAGGCAAAATTCTTTGCAAGATGTATGGCACTTTGGCTGTCTGTAAACAAATAACTATTAGCCTGTTGTTTGCCCAATTCTTCCATGAAAGATTGCAGTCATATCATCTCCTTGTTTGCCTTTGTTGTAGCTACATACTCTGCCTCCGTGGTGGATAAAGCAACCATCTTTTGCAACCTGGAGATCCAACTCACCTCTGTCCCACCTACAGTAAAGACATAACCTATAGTACTCCGCCTGGTATCAATATCCCCTGCTAAATTGAGTCTACATAACTTGCTAAATCAGTATTAGAGCCCCCAAAACATAAGTGTTTATTGGATGTACCTCTCAAATATTTGAGAATCCATTTTACCGCATTCCAATGCTCCAATCCGGGATGACTCATATACCTGCTTACGACTCCTACACCATGTGCAATATCTGGTCTTGTGCATACCATGGCATACATTAAACTTCCTACAACTGAAGCATATGGTACCTTGGACATTTTTTCTTCCTCCTCTTGTGTCTTTGGACACATCTCCTTAGTCAATTTTAAATGACTGGGCAAAGGTGTGCTGACAGCTTTTGCATTCTCTGTATGGAATCTCTGCAACACCTTTTCAACATAATCAGCCTGAGATAGAGTCAATTTTCTATTGTTTCTATCTCTGCAAATTTTGATACCAAGGATTTGTTTTGTTGCCCCCAAATCCTTCATAGCAAATGATTGTGCGAACTGCTGTTTTAACTCTCTTATGTGATCCATGTTAGCCCTGCTACAAGCATGTCATCAACATATAAACATAAAATAATGTAGCTGTCATTATCCAACCTCTTAAAATAAACACAATGGTTAAAATTACACCGATTATAGCCTTGCTCAACCATAAAACTATCAAATTTCAAATACCATTGCCGAGGTGCTTGTTTCAAGCCATATAAACTCTTCAATCTGCACACTTGTTTCTCCTTACCTTTGACCTCAAATCCTTGGGACTGTTCCATATATATCTCCTCCAAATCACCATGGAGAAAGGTAGTTTTCACATCTAGATGTTCTAAATGCAAATCTTCAACAGCCACAATACTTAAAACAATACGAATAGAAGTCATTTTAACAACCGGAGAAAAAATATCATGAAAATCAATGCCCTTTTTTGTGCAAATCCTTTTACAACTAACTTGGCTTTAAATCTTTTCTTACCTCTATCTTCCTCTTTCAGCCTATAAACCCATTTGTTTGGTAAAGCCTTTTTACCTGCAGCCAACTTACATAATTCCCAAGTCTGATTTTTCAGCAAGGAGTCCATTTCTTCTTTCATTGCATGCTCCCACTGAATTTTTGTATCCACCCGCATACCTTCATCATACCCTTCTTTGGTTCACCAGCATCTGTTAACAAAATAGAATACAAAGAGGGAGAAAACCTTTCAGGTGGTCTACTTAGCCTTGTTGACCGTCTAACATTCATTGGAGTTTGTGGTATTTCTTGTTGTTGTGGAGCATGAGGAACCACTGGAACATCACTATTTGGAGTATCATTCAGCACCACATAATCCTTTTCTTTCTTTTCATGCTGCTGCAACTGATCTTTGTACAACACCTCATTGAATATAACATCTCTGCTTCACACAACTTTCTGATTTTCAAAATCCCAAAGCCTATAACCAAATTCATCAATGCCATATCCAACGAAGGTACACTCTTTTGATTTTGCATCTAGTTTGGTTCTATTTTCAGAATCTACATGTGCAAATGGTTCACATCCGAAGGTTTTGAGAAAAGAATAACTCACTTTCTTACCTGTCCATGCTTCTTTTGGAATACCACATCCCAAAGGAACTAAAGGACCTCTATTAATTAAATATACAACAGTGTTGACAGCCTCTGCCCACACGTTTAAAGGCAGCCCAGCATACAATCTCATGGTCCTTCCACGCTCCATTATTGTCCTATTCATGCGCTCAGCCACTCCATTTTTCTGTGGAGTCCCTAGAACCGTTTTCTGCCTACGAATTCCATTAAAGAAACAATAATCTTCAAATTTTTTGCTGCAATACTCAACACCATTATCAGATCTGAGACATTTTAATTTTTTACCTGTCTCATTTTCAACCAAACTTCTCCATTTCTTAAATGTTTCAAATACATCAGATTTATGCCTGAGGAAATAAATTCAAACCTTCCTAGTTGCATCATCTATGAATGTAACATAATACCGAGAGCCACCAAGAGAAGATACCTGAGCTGGTCCCCATACATCTGTATGCACAAGCTCCAACTTTTCATCTTTCTTTTGCTTCCCATCCTTGAGAAAACTAACTCTCTTTTGTTTGCCATACACACAACTTTCACAGAAATCCATATTAATACATTTCAGACCTGGTAAAACTTTCTTAGAATGAAGTACTTTCATATCTTTTTCACTCATATGCCCAAGTCTGTTATGCCACAGTGTTGTTTCAAAACCTGCAGCAACTGTTTTAGTCTCTTCCTGCGAACTTGCAACAATTGTTCTTAAACCTATTTGTTTTTTCTCTGCAACAACTAAAGTAGAAGGAACAGTATGACCTGTACAAAGATATAAGGTGCCTACTTTCACACTTTTTGCTACTATTAAGCACCTTTTGAAACCTTCCAATTTTTATCACTGAAAGTAACTATGCAACCTTCATCAGCTAGCTGCCTTGCTGAAATTAAATTCCTACTCAACCTTGGAACGTGCTTTATCTCTTGTAGTAGCCAATGATTCCCATTCTGCAACTTAATCTTGATTCTTTCATTTCCAACAATCTGACAAGGTTCGTTATTTCCCAAATAAACCTGCCCAAAATCCCCTTGGACATAATCAAGAAAATAACTTCTATGGGGCGTAGCATGAAATGAGGCCCCTGAATCTAAAACCCATGAATCATCAGCATTATCTACGGAAAGAATCAAAGTATCATCTTCAGATTTATTACTTACCACATTTGCCTCTTATTGCCTTCTTATTTGTCTCCTTCTTTATTCTTCCGAGACCAGCAATATTTCTTCAGATGACCTGGTTTCCCACAATACCAACAGTCCTTCTGTCTTCTGGATTGGGATCTCTTATCCTTTGATTTTCCTCGTGACTTCCCATGACCTCTAGAACCTTTTCCTCTCTTCTTGGATCTGCCCCTGTTTTCTGCATTCAAAACACTCCCTGATGTGGACCCTCCTGAGCTTTTTCGTCACATTTCTTCGCTAAGGATAACACCAACAACATTATCAAATTTCAAAGTGTTTGAACCAGAGACAGAGTTACTTACAGCCATTACCAAGCTATTCCAGCTTTCTGGCAAAGAACATAAAACCAAGAGAGCCCTCACCTCTTCATCAATTTTCACTTTTACAGAAGTTAACTGATTGGTAATCGTATTAAACTTATTTAAATGATCTGTCACAGGTCCATCTTCAATCATTTTCAGATTAAACAAACGCTTCATGAGAAATACCTTATTTGAGGCTGAGGGTTTTTCATACAATTTAGCCAAAGCTTTTATCAGTTCACTTGTTTTCGCTTCTGTTATATTGAATGCCATAGATGGTGCCAGGCTCAATCGAATGGTTCCCAGTGCCTTTCTATCTAGAAGTTTCCACTCCTCATCTGTCATTCCTGCCGGTTTCTTGGATACTCCTTCCAACGGCCTTAATAAATCCTTCTGATAAAGGTAATCCTCCATCTGCATCTTCCATAACTGATAGTTCTGCCCATTGAATTTATCGACCTTCAATTTACCCTCGTCCGCCATTGCTCCCACTCAACCGTGAGACTCCCACTCAATCGTGAGACCTTCCTTTAGACGATAATCAAACACAACCCGCTCTGATACCACTTGTTAGGGTTAGCCAGCAGAAGATATCAATTAAATGCAAATAAAGATTAAATAGTAGAATGGAAATACACAGAAATAATAACAGCGAGAGACAAGTTTTAACGTGGTTCACCCAAACTCGGGCTACATCCACCAACAGAGAGTCCAATATTATTATCCAGTAAATCAAACCGATTACAACCAGCAATCCTTGCAACTCAATACCGCTGCAAAATACTACAATACATCAACAGAAACCCTAACCCTTAGCTGCTTTTATCAAGCCTTATGTCGGTTACAAAAATAGGGTTTTCTTTTATGTCGGCCAATAGAAAAATAACTCCCGACACCTTTATAAAATGATAGGCAATTTTTGCTTCGGGGGCGCTGCCCCCAGACCCCTACCGTGGGCTCTGCGCCCAGGCCCCCGTTGGGGGGATAAGCCCCTCGGGCCCCGTAGGAGGGGCTCTGCCCCTCCTGCACTCCCCCGTTAAATAATTTGGGGGGAAACTGCACCGATAAAAGTGGGGAAAATTTAACCTCCGAGTCTGATTAGGCTCCATATAACAACAACTAGCTCTTTGACTTGGATGCAAATAGACACAAGATTGGCACGTAGAATGTCAAACACTATAACCAAGTTGGCTTATGATATTCCTGATAATAGGTATGACATGATGATTGATTTGGTATGCATGCTTTTAAGGACTATAATGAAAGGCTTTACAAGGTGGGTTTGCCTATTGATTCTAGTTTGTTCGTTGGAGATTAGTAGTTTGTTGGATGTTGTCAGCTATATGGTCTGTTAAGTATTGGACATGTAGATCATGAAGTCCAGTGATGTGTAAGTACAATTGGCTTACAAGAGATATTTTCTCTCATCATTGAGTCAGTTTATCATCAAGCTCTGGCAAGGTGGATATGAGTTTGCAGAGGCACTGTTGCTTACTTGTTTGCAGTTTACTGTAGTGCAGTCTGTTGAAATTTGCATGCAAAGAGAGGATTTGTGTTTAGATCATCCCAACATTTCAGAAAACTAAATAGCTTTTATGGGTTTAAGCTTAAATCTTGGTGTCAAAAGTCCTTCTGAAGTATTGTGATTCAAAGGCTATACAGCATTGGATTGGGCATGCGATTTCTGTAATTTGGATCCATGCAACAAAAATTGTAGTTTTTTGGGTTAGAACAAGAGATCTGAAAAGCTTTTGTTGGATTTTTTTATTGAATTATTTCTTTGATTATGAGTTACCATTATTTGCATGATTGAAGACCAATATTTTCTAAGAGTTCAACATCTCTGAGAAATGCCACAGAGAATAAGATAAATATGGTTGCTAAAATGAACCTAAAATTAAAGCATACTTGAGCATAGTAGCAATACACAGAAAAAGAATGAGAGAATTTGTAAACTGTCAATTTTACTATGGTGTACAATGCAGGGGTCAAACCTGGGATCTACCCAGTCAAATCTGTGTTTTTTCCCAAAAACATTTTGTTATTTGGAAAAAAATGCATTTTAATTGCACACAAATAAAAAATATCGATTCATTAAAAGAATGCATTGTTTCTTTAGTTATAAAAGGCTGCCCAAATGTCTTTTGGGATTGGCACTTGAAACCTTGATAGTATCAAGACTTGAAATCTTTTTACCTGTTTAATGAAAATTTCATCATAGTTATATTCTTCATATTTCGTATTTATGTATACTATGCTTGGTATGAAATAACGGAATCATTTGTTTTTGCTGTTTTAAACCCACATAATTGAAAGTGCTTACACTTTTGCCGCACTTTGTCATTTCTGTGTAAATGAAATGCTACTATGTACTTGAGATTTGACATTTCTCTCTGTATTTACAAGTTGAAAATTATAGAGATACCAGCAGGAGTCTTGGCAGCAAATTCCTAGATAGAGTTTCTTGCCAAAAAGGTGAATTAGAGGATTTAAATCAGCTTGCCATGCTTTCCTTTAGGAAGGTCTAAATGTTTTGTATATGTGACATTGAAATTTAGGTTTTTCTTGTACGATCTACTAGAAAGGCAAGGTAGTGTCAGTTTCTATGAACATTCATTTGATCTTCAATCTGTTTCCCAGCAACAAAAGTGTTATATAATGGAACAAAGCAAACAAACGAAACAAAAACATTGGTTATTATCTGGAGTTTCTGTAAAGTTTAAACATCTTGTAAGTGAAGTAACCATCTAATTTAAGTCTGAAACTGAAGATGCTAACTAAAAATTATTTAGATCCATCTATTATCTGTAAAGTCTGTGTGCCAAAGTCTACTGAAGATTTGCCAATATAAGTTATTTTCTGTATTTCATGTTCTTTTTGCTTTTATCTTTATCTGCCAATGATTTTCAAATTTTAATTATATTGTCAATCTCATTGCAAGTTGACTCTGCAGCCATAATGGATAAAGGGAAGTTTCTTTTGGCTGCAAGAAGGTTTAGACATGCTACTAGCGTTGAATACATAATCTCTCTTGATGCTGATGATCTGTCCCAAGGAAGCAATGCATATGTAGGGAAATTGAGGTATGCAGTTGAACTAGTCAGTGACTTTTATATTAGCGATCTGCTACATATGATCTATTTGCATGTATGGTTTGAATCCAATAATTCTTGCAACAAAAATTGCAAGTATCTTCTATTAGAAATTTATTGGTTTTGTATTAATTTGTTATATTTACCAAGATTATCTGTATAAGATAAGAGATTAACTTGTCTCTTGTATAAATTTTATCTTCAGTGTCTAACTGTTTCTCAGTGAAATTATTTGCTTGATTGATCTGACATATGTGTGCCCCTGGAAGGAGGTCTGGTAACTTTAATCCTTCCAATAACATGGGGTATGCAGGTAGGTGTTTGAACTGGGTGCTGTAGTTTTAGTTCTTTTAGGTATGGTCTCTGAGTTAGATGATAAATTTTCAGTTCTCTTCAGTTATGACTCAATTTAGTTTTTAGGACTGCTCGTATTCTGGTTTAAGTCACACATAAAATTATCAAATGAAATTTGCAACTTTTTGTTTAATGCTGGTTTGGAAGGGTATTGATGTTGTAAGAAGTTAACAAAAATATTTGATTGTATTATTTTGATTTTTTACATCTTTCATATTACTGTTTATGAATCATAAGTGCTATCTATATATCACAAATAGATTCTTTAGTATTGTTTTCACTATTCTATGATTGATGTGCTGCTCTGAAACACTAATTTTTTTCAGCAGTTTTTGGACTGGTATCCGTAAGGAGTTTGTAGATTAAGATGTTATTCTCTGGATTCTTGCTGTTTGCATGATCTGGATTTAATTCAAAATCTGGTGGACGTGTCCCACCAAATTGTAGAAAATTAATGTGTTAGCAGTGAACTGAATTAAAGGAAATGAACACCATAAACACATGATACTGCAATCTAAATGAAGTTTTACTGAAACCAAGAGTAGTTGACAAGATGGAATTGATCTCTGAGAAGAGGTTCAAAGCTACAACGTTTTGATTTTTGCCTTGGAATTGGAAACGTCATTTGTCAAATTTCTCCAAGAAGTTGAGGGGATATGCCATGACATGAAACTCATAAAAATAAAAAATTTCAGTTTTTATGAGAAATTCAAAATTTTCAACATTTTTGTATTGCGCAATTTCAAGGCCCTTTCCAGTGTTTTTGTATTGCATACTTTCAATGCCCTTGGATTTTTCTTTTTTAGAGCATAACCCAAACTTTTTGATACATTAAACAATTCCGAGTTTTGATTGATGGAGGAGGAGTTGCATCCCTATCAAGGAGATCATCTTGGATTAAATGTTCCTCCTTGGGAAGCAATGGACACCTTGCTTCTAGTTCTAATTTCTAATGAACTTAATAAATTCTTAGTGTAGAAGTGATTTTCTTCCACTTTCCTGGGCTAATTACCCAAAACCAAAATTCTTGGGTCTCATTTTTGGCCTCAAGATGTTTCCCAATTCCCTGGCCATTTATAGCAAGAGCCTGACCTGTGTATACATTGTCTTTGCCAACTTGAAACAAATTTCTTTGGTGTATTTTTTGAAATTGCTGAATGAATCTGATGCATAATCAAAGGGCTCAAATCCTAAGGGCTTACCACGTTCTCATTTATTTCTGTTTTGGATCTTTTGTTGACATCTTCTTTGTCTACAGTTCTTCATATTTCATCCGCAATCAATCAACATTTCTTCCTTGGCAGCTAATACATGGAGTTTTGCATAGCTTGGTTGTGTCTTTCTTCTGTTCAAAGCAATCCTTTGATGATTGTAAATATTCTTTTGCATTTTTGTAATTTGCTCCATGATAAGACTTAAGTTGTTCCATAGCTGTTACTTCTTATTCCTCAGTTGTCGATTTTCTCCCAGAGATAACATCTCCTCATTTTGAGAAGGCATCTTGGTATTAGCCAAAAAGTTACAAACTTCTTTACATTGATCAAAGATATTTTCTTAGAAGGGCTACCTCTAAATTTTGTAAGTCTGATTGATATGGTGATGATGACAGTATGGGCTATGGATTGCTGGACACTGTGTCTTTCCCCCATAGAAGGTTGGTTGAACAGAACATCACCTAGTTCTAGGGAGCCACATGGCAGATAGTTACATCCTGAAACCTTTTGATTGCATATGGAAGCTGACACTGCAGTTTGACACGTAAATCTCTGCTCCAATTTACCCATCTGTTTATATGGTTAAGATAAGGTGTTGTTGCAAGACTTAGTCTCTTGATGAAGTCTTATGCAATTAGGTTCTTCTGATTGCCACCATCCAAAATGAAGGGTTGGGATGTTCCCTTCATCCATAGACATCAGTGGAATAAATGCTCTCCCTCCTTTGACTTTAAAGAGGAAACTTATGTTGTGGTGACAATGGATTAGGGATTGGTCTATGATTTGCATTTCCTTGTCTAAAATGGGCAATGGCATCAATGCTGATGTGCAGGCTGGTTCCCAGATTTGGTGCTGAGGTCTGTGCCTCATCCAGTAGTGCTTGACTAGCATGACATTCGTCATTGTAAATGTCACACCACTTTCTCGTGTCCTGTGGACTCATATCTAGTACAACCTTCTTTGACTAAGACTTTAGCTGAAGGTGTTGGCCTTTGTGGATTTGATGCTATTACTTCCAAAAATATTTTCTTTCTGCCTTTTAATTTGAACTATCTTTGATACCGATTGCATAGCAGTAGGCTTATCCCAATGTCTATATGTCTGCAAATTCAATTTCTTCTTGGATGTAAAACTTCAAGCCAGTGTAGTATTCGAGTATTCTATGTTGCTCACTGTTATGTAGACCAACTTTTGCCAACAAGGCATGAAATGTGTTGGTATAATCTTGCGTCATCTAGTCTTGACCTCGATGCAATTGCTGCAACTTTTTATACTAGTTATAGTAATTCTTACAAGGAAGCACTCTTCTGTGATGCTGTCTACAAATTCTACTGAAGTTTTAATTGAGGCCTCCTTCTAGTCAGGTGTTAATTCATTTTCATTTTCTTTGTTGTTTTAAAGACAATATGTTTCAGGCACCATTTTTTATGTGTAATGTAACTTTTAAGAACACGCTGTTTTCTTTTTATTGTCATAAAAATTATTTACAAAGAAATATGATTCTAATTGGTTGAGCTATTGTGTACTTCAAGTACATTAATTATGCCTTTAAAAAAGGGGAATATCAAAATTTACTTATAGTTTAACAGACATTAGATCCCCTTCAAATCTCCTTGACGAAGTACGTGGTTACTACAAGCATAATTTGTGAAGTAGTATTGGAGAATTGTGCCATCACCTCCTGTGCCTACTTCCCAAGGGCTTTGCCAAGTAACAATCTGAAAGCATCTCTCATTTCCTTTTTTGCCATATGAGATTGTTTGAACTAACAAGGAAGATAATCTAAGGCATAGATAAACAACTTGCCGAGTACTTGCCTAACTTGTGAGTTATTTTTGCAGCTGAGGAACTTGCCCATTAACTTGCCTAGCCAGGATATGACTTCTCATTCTTTGAAGTGACTGGCAGGTTGTGTAAAATATGCATCCAAGTTGGCACACTCAAAGGTCACATCTCAATTCTTTTTTACCCCTTGTACTCGACTTCCTTATGTGATAAGAGGTGTAAGTTAGAATGCACATAGACCAAATCTTCTACATATATTGCAGCCCACTAGTTGCGCTTAATTGAATGGATAAAGGAGCATTTACTCCAACTCCACTCAGCCGAAGAACAACTTGCAACTTGTTGAAATTGGAGACAGTTAATATAACATTTTTAATTACACCAAGAGACGTTCTGCATTGGTAGCGAGAAGGCTCATGTTGTGACCGTGTACATAAAAACCAAAACACAACCAACATATATTTAAAAAAGAAAAACTAAAACTACAAAATTAAAACTATAGCCAACATAATTAAAATTAAAACTATAAATTAAAAATATAGCCAACATAATTAAATATAGAAATAAAACATATAAATATAAAAGTAACAAATGACACTATTAACAAGTAACAAATAAGTATATGATATTTACTACACTTTTCAAAGAAAAAACAAAACAAAAGAATTACCAAAGTAATGAATGGTGGCTTTTCCAAGAGCAAAATTAAAAGTTACATACAAAATTGTATTACCAAAAAATAGCTCTTTAAATAAAAATAAAATAAACAATGTAAATAAAATAAAAATAATTTTAAAATAAAAACTACAATTTACATGTCCATATATATATGTAGTAAATAAAATAGTTCGAGTAAAATAAAATAACTTTTAAGTAAATAACATAACTCAAGATTGATATCTCTCAATGTATTTTTAGATAGATGTATATAAGATATATACTAGTTATAAAGTGTAATATATAGCTGTGAAAGAATAGTAAGAATACTAAAAAATAAAAAATGGTAATGTTGATGATTGTTTTTAGACAACACAACAACAGAGTAAAACACTAAGTATCTCACTGTCTTGAATAAAGTTCTTCAAAGGCTAAGTTCTTCAAGGTTCCTTACTTATGATTTGCGATGGATAAACTCAGTGAATTGATGTGATATTGCTGATTATCACAAAGGGACTTACACAATCGTTTTGACAACTTACTTGTTTCACTTGCAAGAGGCAAACACTTGGAATTTCTAAGTACTGCAACTTGTAACGTATGATTTTGCAATGATGTTCTTGATTCTAATTCCTAATGATGATAGATAAAAAAAAATGCAAAAAAAAAAGGTTGAGAGATACTATTCTAATCCTAGATGCAAGAAATGATTACTGATCAGGTGAAATCAACCAACTCTGTTTCGCCAAGTTAAAGAACTACACAAGGTTGATGCAATCTTCTAAGGTAATACAAGATGTTTAAATCACTTGCGTTCATGAAAGTTCAACAAACACAAACAATCGAAGTAAAGTCCACTTTGTTCAGTCTAACCATACACTGCAACTTGCAAGCCACAAATCACAAATGGTATGAACATAAAGATTTCACCACGAAACAATAATAATCGCTTTCATCAACTAACACAACACTTGAAAAGAAAACTTATTCTAACTTAATATTTGCTTGAAGAAATAGAAACCATGCAACACTTTGAAATAGGTGCTAAGAGTGCTAAGACCATGATGTTGTAACAAGATGAAGTTGCCAAACTCATTCATATCAATATCTTTCTCTTCTGGATTTGAGAAGATTCTTCAAAATGTAGCCGTCTACCCATCAACAACTTCAATGCCTATATGATGCCACTCTCCTAGGCAAAGAAAGTATCTCCATGTGGTAATATTTGGGAGACAATGTAAACGCAAGGAAATGCAAGGGCATGGTCATCTTGTTCCAATTCTCAACAATAATGTTTTTCACCTTCTTGAAAAATAATTTTATGAGATCATTCTCCTTTGCTTTTATGACCCTTATTTTTTCTATCATGGAGTCCATGACATCATATATTCTTCCAAACACAACTGATTTGTATTAGCAAACTTGATCATACTCATGATGGGTTTGGTGAAACTAAGAAGATATTCCATATGATCCCACCAAGTGGCATTTAGGATCAATGGTTTGACCTTTTGGGCCCTCTTTGAATTTGCTTGCCTCCACACCCTCCATTGGTTGTTAATGACCATGGTCACACCTTCACAAGTAATGTCAAGACAATTGTGTGTGATATAAATCAAGTCTTAGCAACCTAAATTACTATAAAAAATAACAAATTAAAATTTAAAAAAGTAGATGTCATAAATTTATAATTAAAATTTTATTTCAAACTCAAGGTAATTTAAAATAAATATTGAAATTTTATAAACTTACCTTCAACAACTCATAATTGGAGAAGGTCTTGAAGATGCCTTGTGACGTATGATGGTTTGTCACAAACATCTGAATCTCTTCACCCTCTCTCTATATTGCTTTCACTTGATCTAATTTTGTGCCGATCTTCTTTATCACCAAGTTGAGGGAGTGGACAGTACATAGTGCCCAAAAAATGTGCGTATATTTCTCTTCAACCAAAGCACTTGCTCCTTTGCAATTTTTGGTGTTGTCTGTTATAACTTGGACAATGTTTTCAACACCCACTATCTCAATGGACTCAAGGAGGATTTTAGAAATTAAGTTTACATCCTTCACTTGCCCCTCACTGTAAATTGCCTTAAAAAACATTGCCCCTTTAGGGAACACGACAATAATCAAAGGCCAATTTTTTAAAATCTTTCCACCCAACAAAAACGATGGACACTCATGTTTCAACCCATGAATCCGTAATTGGTTTTGGAGACGTCTTTATGAAATGTTTTCTTTTGCCAATAAGATGGTTCACACCTGTTTCTCAGGACTTGTGTAGCTTGAGGGTGTTGGACTGATTGCCATCACCATTTTCTACTAATATGGTGATCTTGTTAGGTTGAAAGTAAGCCCACTGATGTAAATGCGATGTGCAATGTATTTATCTGCATTGCTTCTCACTTTATTTTGTAATGCCTTATCCAATGGGCCTCATTTGCAGGAAAGAGAGTGACGATCTTCTTGGGAAGACAGTGTTGCAAAGAAAGGATGCAGGGCAGCCACTTTTGGACATGCCCCTATAGGTGGCTTGCATGATTCGTTCCACTTCTTCAAGAATGAGATCTTAATTTTTCTCTCTCATTTACACTATAAACTTCTTTTTGTTCTTCGTTATATGACATAATTTGCTCTTTTGGCAACCCGTTTTTGTTTGGCCCTTGACAAACATTAATTTTTTGGCAACCCCTTTCACTTGATTATATGAGCTCTTATACTTGATTTGACAGTAACAACAATGAAAAGCCCCACCTCTTGGAAGCTGATCAATCTTTGTAACATATTTTCATAGAGGTGATGATTGATCGTATTTAAAAGGCCTATCTGTCCTTGGGCCCATTGAACTAGAACTAGCAACCATTCTGTATGGATTCTTGTTATAAGGAAAATAAAAAAAATGTAAATGTAACCCTAGGGTATGCTAATTTCAAAAAAATAAAACCAAATATAAAAAAAGCAACAAAAGAACCTTACAACATGTTTACAAGTAATAAAAATGATTAATAATTAAAAACAAAAACTAAATAACTTGAAAACAATCTTAAAAAGAACTGGGAAAAATTCTTAAAAACTTGAAAAAATCTCAAAATAAACTTATCTTTGATCAATAAATCTCCTTTGTTCAAGCTAGTTCCCTCCTGTAGCACTTAGTAAACATAGTCTATGTCTTTGCAAACCTTACCCTTTGAAAAAAAACCCCAGCAAGCTTCAGAATGAAAAATGGCAACTTGGAATGATATTGGAGGTTTTTGTTTCTTGTGTTTGTCAAATGAGGTGTTTTATGTCACTTTTAGGATTTCAAACTAGTTTTTAGATAACTTTATGAAAAAATAATTGTATTTTTTTCTTCTGTTTAGAAAATCATTTTTTATTAAAGTTTTGGGATTTTTTTCTTAAATCCATTGGTTCTAACAATTACGACGCGGGTTCTACCATCCCCGGGTACCTTGTGGGGGATGTTTGGGTTCCGTTGGGTATGGCGTGGGTTCTCCTTGGTTCGGCCAAGGCATGGCCCTGACGTACCCATAGGGTACCCAGGATCCCTGGGCCATGCCTTGGCCAAACTTGGGCCCCATCCCATTCCACTTCCAAATCTGTCCCATCCGGTATGATGGCAGGGGCATTTTTTGAAGGACCAGTAACTTAGAGTAAAACTGGTGCATTTGATTGATTAGATGCTTCCTGTCTGACATATTTCATATTTGGAACTGAAAGGCAGGAAAGAAACATTTCACATAAAATACAAACTAGGAAACAGCAGGATCCACATAAGATTAAGAAAAGAAAATTGGTCAGGAAATGATCTTTTTAGTTTGCTAAAAGCTCAGGGAAAGAAACAAGTCTTACCAGAAATAGCTTGCACTAAGCATTGTTTGTGAGTATTTCAAAAGCAAGGGAGTGATCAAAACCAATGTAAGAGAAAAGTAGTTTGAAGTTTGAACTCTTCATAGAAAATGTAGAAATAACATATTTATATGATTAAATTTTAATTTCTTCCCAAGATCATTGAGGGTCTTTTTATTCTAAATTGTTTTTTGTGGTCAAATTTCATTCATAACTAAAATTCAGTGCAGCATTAGCAGCGAACTTAAATATATTGTTCAGAATTAAAATTGAACTTTTACATGGCAAAATTTGGACCTGAATTTTTTACTACTTGACTCATATTCTGAATGAACTCTAGACAAATTATGCTTTCCCCTGAATTTTGTCCTACTTGACTTATAGTCTAAATTAACTCTAGACAAATTATGCTTTCCCCACAACTAATGATATATCAAAATTCTGCTTCTTTTATCAAAATAAGTTGCTTGCTGCTGAATGTTTAACTACAGAAAAATTATGGATATAATCAGTATTTATCTTGTGATGCAATCTGAATTAGCTGTCATAGTTGTGGTAAATGTTTGGATTAAAATTTCTATTCTGTTTTGATAGTTCCAAGATATTCGATGGTTCAGGCATCCATCTTGATCCATTTTTGAGTTGTCATTGCAGTTCTGATTTCCTGGGAACCAAATTTACCATCTATGATAGTCAGCCCCCACACAATGGTGCAAAAATCTCAAACAATCGAGCTGGTCGGCGGATGGCATCAAAACAAGTCTCTCCTCGACTTCCTGCTGGAAGTTATAATGTTGGGCAGGTAGCTTACAAGTTTAATCTTCTGGGCTCAAGGGGTCCCAGACGGATGCATTGCACACTCCATTCCGTACCGTTCTCAACTTTGGAGCATGGAGAGAAAGTCTCAACTTGTAAAGAATCCACAAACTCCATAAATGATAAAGCATTGACTGCATCAAATGCAGAAGGATCTAGTAGTGTTTCAGAATCCTACAATAGTTCTGTTCGAAAAAGTGGGCCAATGACATTGAAGAACAAGGCTCCAAGATGGCATGAACAGCTGCAATGTTGGTGCTTGAATTTCCATGGACGTGTAACTGTGGCTTCTGTAAAGAATTTCCAGTTAGTAGCTGCAGTGGATCCCAGTCGACCTGGAACACAAGTTGATCAGGATGTGGTTCTTCTTCAGTTTGGCAAGGTTGGGAAAGACATGTTTACAATGGACTACAGACAGCCTCTGTCAGCATTTCAGGCATTTGCAATATGCTTGACCAGCTTTGGTACTAAAATTGCCTGTGAATGAGCTGTATTTGGAACGCAACTTCTAAAGGAGAGAAAAAACACACCCATTGATAAAAATGATGGTTGGGGTTGCTTACGCAGATGTCTGACGTATGTGCTTTTAGTGAATTGTGTGAGCAAGCTTGTCCTTTAGAAGTTCTGCTATAGGAATGCAATTGTTCATGTTTTTTCCCTGGCAAATCTGTTTCTGAAAAAGATGTTCTATGTGTATTTGCCCCATAACTTGTAATATTATCATGTTGTGCATCAATGGTTATTTTCTGTGTATTGTCTGGAGACCTCATCTGCACCATATACCAGAGTTCGACATTCTTCGAAAACCTCATATTGACACTTTGGATGAGACCGATCTTCAGCTGATGACTGGCATTGAACTTTGGATGAGACCGATCTTCAGCTTATGACTGGCATTGAAGTGGTTTATCCTTTAGGCTGAAACATGTTACCAAAAAGGTGACTCTTTGTTCATTTGTTGGCTGCAGGAAAAGGCAAAACTCATATGAGAAGCACCATCCTCCTTACTAGAGAAGTATTGATAGGTTATGCTTTATACATCCTACAGACTAAAAAGTTTTCAGAGTATGCCATGCTCAAAGAATGGCTGTATATCTCTTGACAATGTTTTCTTCTACCTTAATGAACGGAGGATGAGAAACAGTTGTCGAGGTTATATGAGCGAACACTATGAAGGTTTGAAGGATCCATGTTTGCTAATTATTTATTTTCTGGTGTTTTAGTTTTGAACTTCATTAGTTTTGAATGTCATTTGAAGGATCCCAGTTTGCTTTCCAACGTTTGGTGGCATGTGATGGTCCAATCTGCAATTACAATGCCTTATTTTCAGAGTTGAATTTAGAGTTCTAACTTAAGATGCTCTTTATTTTCTTTTACATAAATTTCCCACTTTTGAGGAAATTTTTGGCTTAGATTCTATGATTGAGAGGCATATATATTCTGTAAAATCCACCTCGGAATTGCACCTGCCTTATATGTTGATGTAGACTGCACCCATAATTCGATGCAGTTTACTAAATTAAAAAAATTAACATGTCAGTTCGAAATTTGAACCATGGGTTCCTCTACGGAAGCCCCATTGAGTTTTCCTTCCAGTCTTCACCGGCACATGCTTTTGGGGCTCTTGTTTGCCTTTCATTGCTATTTGTATTGCTATTTGTTAGTGGCACAGTGCTTTATTTTGTCTTATGTACTTTCATTAATTTGATTCTAGGGTTCTATCTTCCTGGAACTTTCTATTGTTTAACTGCTGTAACTTGTAGTCCCATTGACCTACTTTTGGTCATATGGGGAGATTAATATAATTTCTTTATTTTTTTCTGTCTGACAATATTCAAATGATAGGATGGAGGTTGTAGAGAAATGGGGATTGTCTTAGTTCCTTCATATGATTTTACTCAATCCCAACCTTCCTAGCGGTGGGACATATTTGTGGGCTTAGCTCCATGCCTTGCAATTAGTGGACCTCTAGCTTTAGGCGTTTCCATGGCTATAACAAGGTATCCCTCAATCTGGGGGAATGAAACACAGGTTTATGATGTGAAACTTTTTGTTCCCCATCCATTGCTTTTTAAATCCTTTGGGCAAAAAATGTGAAGGTAAATATTAGGACGGAGCTTGTAGAGAACATGGGAATGGGTTTGGATACTTATTATAGTTAAACTTGACCCTTGTCTCTAGGTTCACACATGGCAGCACATATGGGTGGGCTTAGGTCAATGCATTGCTATAGGTTTGATTCCTACTCTAGGTCTCCCCATTGGCTAATACCAGATGTCTAAAAACTCATGAAATGAAATCTAGGATTTTGGTGTGAAACTTATAATTCCTATTACTTGCCCCAAGCCCTTAGCACTATTCAAACTTTAGATGCTTGTTAAAATGCAAACAGTATTTCCATTTTTGGTATCTTGTACGTATTTATATGCTTAGGGCTCTCATCTGATAGGTTTTTTACAATATACACATATTGAACAATACGTAAGAGTTGATGCCTGCTAAAATGTAGAATTCCCAGGCAAATACTCAGGTGCAGTTCAAAATGAATACGAGACAGGGTTTATAGTTATTGCTGTGTAATTATCTTCTGTTGCTTACATTGTGCTCAGATCTGAGTACGGATCAAATATTATAAATGCTTTTATGCTTCTACTGAGTATTAAAATTAGTGCAGTCATCTGGTGTTTCGCATGGTAACTGCTGTATTGATCCTTTTCTATATGGTTTTATAACTGGGAAGTCTTAAAACTTCCTGTGGTTCAGGTTTAGATTTTGTTGGAATCAGCTCAACAATCAAGCTCTGTTATCAGGTTCTGAAAGAACACTGGCCAAACCTGGACTGGATTCTAATACTGGTTGTGGTCTGGCCTGGTTTTACCTGGGTATGTTCAAACATAACAGGCTGAGTTCATAGGCCAGGGTTAGGACCCTGGGTGAATCCAGGGCAAACCCAGGTAGAACCCACTTGGGACAAAAAAAGTTGTTATTAATGAAAAAAAAGCAAACAAATAAAGAAAGCCCTAAGAAATTGCTTTCGTTAGTCTCAATTGAGGATAAAGGGCACAACACTGCTACACAGGGTCACTTGCAAGTGCACCTAGTGGGAGTGGCACTGCTGCTGCTTGTGGTTCCAACAAACCAGCTGATGACGATGATGGTGTCTATGAAGAGCAATATAATGTTTTGTATTGATTTTGCATGTGCAGTTGCAATAATATAACCCATTTTGATTTATCTTTGACATTTGACAATTGACAATTGACATTGAATTATCAATTATCAGCTGTGTTCTGTATCTAATTTTGTACATTTTGTGTGGCTGAACCAGCAAAATTTTTTTGGCAAAGCACCCACCCAAACTGGCAACATAGCCATCAAGGGAAGGCTGTGAGGGTAGGTTTTGGCCTTGGGATCTTGATACTTTTAAGAAGAATCAAATGCCAGTTAATTATGAGAAAACTATTTTAGTATTTTATAGTGTGGACTTGAACGTAAACCTTGTAAAATAAAGTAACAAACAGTCATTTCAATCCAGGCCTCATAAGACCATTCACATCCAACCCAATAGTAACACTGAATTCACAGGTGCCGTGGTTTCAACTTCAAGTGCCTTCCTACACGGAAAATCACCATGTGACTTCTTTATCATGGGAGTCACTTAAGTAAGGGGTTCAGATAGTTTTATGGGTTTGACCAAATTCACCTCAAACACAGCTCTTCTATTACAAGGGAATGGGAGCTCTAAAAGTTCTTATTACCATCCTGGGTGAGTTCTGCTAATATTCGGGGCATTACCTGCATATGTTGACGCATGCCTTTGATCCTCATGAAGATTAGAGCAACCTCTAAACTTTTTACTAATCTACGTAATCTTCATCATTAGAAAGATTAGAGTATCTCTTCAACATTTCATCAATCTGCTGTTCTACATGGTCAGAATGGTGAGGAAGACTACAGTAGCTTCTTTGTACTTTGCCTTTCCACTCATGCGAGGAAAAGTCCATTCATTTTCTTTAACCTGTGCTTTATACTATTATAGTTCCTAAGATTAACTGATGGTCTTCTTCCATAAAAAGGAAATTTAGTTCATCTTTGAAGCAATTCTATGGTTGCTGCCAATTCTTCTCATCATTACTCATTAACAGGAAAGATATGTCTACTTTACAAGTTCATTGGATGAGGACATCTGTACTCTTGGAATGTGATCGTTCTGCAACACAAATACTGGAGCTACCATGAGAGCCTTACTATTGTTTTTTTGTTGTATTACTAGTTAATGTATAAGAGTCCAGATGTATTGCTTCCATGCTAAAAGTTTTGCAGTAGGGTTGAAACCTTACTGCTAAGTTTTGTTATAGCTATAATTCCTGTCTAAAAGAATCCAAGTTGCAGGGATTTCTGTGATCAAATAAAAGCTTTGGCCTTATACTTTGATTTGCGTTCCTATATAAAATCCACAATCAGATTAAAAAATTCTAAAATTACATGCTAGATTATTCGAAAGAGCACATGGGTGAGTAGTTTGGTTTCTTTTTTACGGAGTTACAGAATCTGAGTGCCACATTAATACCTGATTCTTAGAAATTATTTGGTTAATATTCTCCCATTTGATTCACAACCATTAGTAATTAATACAATGCTTATTGGTCTGTGTGGAAGTGTCTGTCGTGGGGTTGAACGGCGAGTGTACTCCTGTCTTTTATGCACCAGGTATATACTATAGATACTCTTTTTGAGAAGCAGAAATGCTTCCTTGGTATTGTTTTCTGTTTCATCTTCCCAAATTTTGAACTAATGCGTGTGGTGTCAGTTTTATTTTGGGAATTTCCCTCTGGGTATGGAATTGGCATGCCATTTGTGCTCATGCCTGAGATTCCACGCCCATTCGTGCCTAGAGACGTTAATAAATAATTCCCAATTTTTGAGTAAAGAAAAATTGTAGAAATAAAAGATTTCACGTTTAACATTGATAACCCCATTCTTCTGCTACCAGGCATGTGTAATTCAAATTGTTAATGGGCATTATCAAATAATACACAGGTTTTGTATTTACTGCTCCAAGAAAAACTATCATTTGTGATGTTGCATATCTGAGTTAACTAGAGACATTTTTAGAAGGAAAGCAACATTACTAGTAATAATTCCAATTAATATGTTTTACAAAACTATGAATACATACAAAAGGCTTTTATTTGTGACACATTTAGGATATTTTTGTTCGTAGAATAGGAATTTTTGTGCATAATTTAATGGTTGTTTTCGATGTTTATTATTAACTTCAGTCTGTGAATAAATAGAATATCAATGTATCAATGTTATTTGGAATTTTAATATTGCAAAGAAATAGTGTTTACTTATCTGATTTATTCAATTTAAATGTTTAAATTTTATGGACAAGATCAGTAATTGACTGATACGTCTTCCTGGGTAATTGCTTCTCTTTTGCATCTTTCGGTGTCTGCTTCAATGGTTTGCTTACTCCTTTATTTTATTCCTTGTGTGATCATCAAGGTGATCCCTTCTCTCCTTGTTTATTCTTATTGCTGAAGGTCTGGGCAGGTCTTTAACAAAAAATAATCAACATATCACTTATATTACACAGGTAAGAGGATAGATAACCATGACCCTATTTTAGATGATTCCCTCCTATTGTGTAAGGCCAGTCTGTGGTAAGTCATGATGTTTAAAAGAATTTTGCAAGCTTTTACCAAAAATTCAACGTTTATCCATAAAAATTCCAAGTTGTATTTCTTCAATACTCTCTTCCATTTGCAACAACAATTCAACCATCCGTCATGTTTCACTATAGGCCATCATCCTTCATTTATTTCCAATCTAAAAGTACTGGTAAAGCCTACTCCAAGGCTGGATGGGTGGAATTTATTGACCACATTAAAAAATGAAAGTGGTCTATCCCAGGCAAGAAGAGTAACAAAAATAATATTCGTATTCTGAGAATGTTGATTCCAAATCCGCTAATTGAAAAATGGATGCTAGTTATGTATCGAATTACTTTTCCATTCAAACTATGGTAGCTTTGGATAAAGAAAGGTAGCATCAATAAATACAACTCTTCTTGCTAAGTTATTCTAGAACTGGTTACCAAAAAAGATATTGTGGGTTTAATTGTTGCACTTGAAAATTATGAAGGAAAGAGTAGATGTTGTAGAAGCGCATCAGGGTCTCATCTCTAGTCAGGTTTTATGAGGAAGTTCTTACAATAATTTTATCTCACTTGAGTGGTAGACTATGATAAGGATTTCTTTTGGGAAGATTCTTGCAGTTAGTGCCCAATGCTAGGTGTCAATATGGATTTTCGACCCACGTCACAATGTTTTGAAGGTGTTGATTGATTTTGTATTGCGCGATGTTGCCATGTGCAATGCCACTTGGTATCAACTTACACACGGAAGATACATGTCGGCAAACAATCATGATTCAAGAGTAGGATGATAGCGCATAGCCCGCAAGAGTCCAATGTTCTAAAGTAAGAACGAAACCAAAAGATTACTTAATCGTGCAAGATCTTTTCATTCTCCTACTTAAAACAACTTAGCCTTTTAAGAGGAGCCTTAGGTAAAAGAAGGTTGGCTCAATGCATTAAAGTTTAAACCTCTACTACGAACTAATTTCCATTCAACACTTCGCATCCGATTCAATAGGTGTATCTTTACTTCCATCATCAAATCCATCAACTAAGTTAACTTTTCTTTTTCCACCATACAAACAAGTGAGAGAGAATATAGTTTTTCTTACTTTGATTAGTCCATTACTAACAAAGTAAACTTTCTCTCTTCATTTACCTATGCTAACCGACCAACATGATAAAAAATCATTAGTCTAAATTGACTTTTTAATAGTAATGGGATAGGGGCGAAAAGGTACTAGCGTAATGATCTAGTTGAATTCTTTAAGTTAAATGTTAATTTCACTTAATGCAAAGCAGATTCAATAAGAAGAAACATTTACTTTCTTTTCCTAATTCTAAACATGTGAATGTAGTCCTTCCTTCCTCAGGTACACTTAGCAAAAGAAAGGGAAGAGAAGAGAGAAAATTTTGTTCCCTAATATCTCAATAACAAGGTAAATTTCCTTCATTTATTTATAATGCAGACAAGTGTAAAGAATGAGAGTGAGAGAAGGGAAATGTATCTTTCATTTCGTTCTCTAAATTCTCAATCAAAATAAATTTCTCTTTCTTAATGCAAACAATGTAGATGGGAGAGGGAGAGGGAGAGGGAGAGGGAGTTCGAGAGAGGTTGCTTTCGTTTTCTATCCTATCAATTACAAGTCATTTTCCTTTTCATGATGCAACCAAATGTAGGGAGGGAGAGACAGAGATAAAATTCTCCCAAGAAATGTGAACCATACATATTATGCAAAATAATATGATGATTAACATTACACGACAAGCTGAAAGGCCTCTTTTTGAACTCCTTGCTCGTTCTTCCTTTAGCAACGATCATAACCATACAAGGTGTGTAAAAGACAAGAAGACCTATAATCATACATTACCATTATCTGGTCCACACCAGATAACGCAAGTTTTAGAAAACATATCAGAAATTAGAATATGCATGAAATTTAGATAGAGAACAACCTGTAAAACAATTTGTGGTGAATTTGCTGCTTTGTACAGGTGGTGTAAGCCAAAATCGCCACGACGAATAGGAGATCACCCTGGTCAGTCTTCATTTGCTGCGATGAACCTAGAGATTGACGGGGAGGACATGAGATCACCATAACGAACAAAGTGATCGCCACAAAGAGAAGACATTCGATGCGGCGAACAAGGATTCACCGTGGTGAACAAGCAGCCGCGGTGGTGTAGAAAATAGTCCCCACCTATTGAAAGGGGCGAATTCATTTTTAGAAAAGCAGACTGCGAGTTACCATAATGAACTTAAATTTCTTCATGTCCAAATTTTGCATTTTAACTTGAAAATTTTCCAAAGATTCCTATACGCTAATCTATATGTTTTTGAGTAAAATCTAAACACAAAAACAATAGGGGATCCTCACATAGCTAAATCCACAAGAATTTTAACTTGTTTAAGATTTTATCATTCAACATTTTCTTTTCCAAAACGTGAACAAACCACAAGAAGATTAAAACTCTATTCCTCTAATTATATTCTTTTCCCAACATGCACTTAACACATTTTGTTTTTATTAAGATAAGCACCATGGTCCTTTTACAAGCAAGCCCTAGGGCTGAACGAGCAGGATTAAACAAGCCAAAAACAACAGAATAACACAGGCACAACAACCTAGTTGAAAAACCAAGGAACCAACCAAAGGACCTACACTACACCAGATCTTGATCTAGCAAACCTAACTACCTTGACTTTAGGGTGCAAATCAACATGTCACAACTCCTAGTCTCAATAATTAAGTTTCAATTTAAATATTACTATTTTAATAATCGTTGACCAATTTTAACTCATGTGCGTGATAGGAGTACACTCTCGACGGAGAGAGTATCATCAAGAGGGGGTGTCTAGTCGACTGATGGTGACTGTGGTGAAAGGAATCCGCACACACCACGCAATTGCACGTAGATTAAAGTGAATTGATATGTGTCTGTGTGTGTGAAATAATTTCATAATTAATTTTACAGATTAGACTGAAATACCTAGTTGCATCTTATTTGCATTGCATTTGCATTTTATCGTTCGTGAATAATTTCTTTGTCGATTAATTGAATGTTGTGCGGTAGAAAATATCTTAGTTATGTTATTATGATTGCCAATTAATTAATTATTTTAAAATTTAAATATGCTTTTATGGAAATAAAAATAAATTTATTTGACACGTATATATATTTGTTTTATTTGTGAAGAAAAGAAAAAAATATTTTAAATGTTATTTATTTATCTACTTTATCTAATTATTTGGTGGAATTGAAATAATAAAATAATTATATATATATTCTAATGGATATTCTCTTCAAAAAAATCAGAGTAATGACAAGTTGTATGAATAGAATAAAAAATAATAATATTAGAAATAAAGCAAAAAGGAGAGAGAAAACTAGGAATAGAAAAAGAAATCAATTTTAGTAAGAAGAACAAAAATTAGAATAAAAGCAAAAATAAGATTATTTTATAATTATGTGTTATGATAAAAAGATAAATGCAAAAATAAATTTATTTATTTCCAAAATAACGATTTGGAAGATAAGATAAATTTATATATATTTTAATAAAACAACTCTTTGTTTTACTTTCATTAGATAAGGATAAGAATTAAGAAATTAGAAAAAGAAAATAAAAATAGAAGAAAGCAAAAAGAAAATAGAAACAAAGCAAAACAATACATAAAGAAAACTAAATTAGAATGAAAGCAAAATGAATAAAAGGAAAAATAAAAAAATAGAATTAAAAAAAAAGGGAAAGAAAAGAAATGGAAATATAGAAACAAAACAATCATAAAAGAGAATGGGGGAGATATATTTTGAAGGCTCTCTATTCACTTGTAGATCACATATGAATGTAGGTTTAGGTGTATTACAGTGATGTTGATCTTAACACATTAGAGGTGCATGATTTTGATTCTAAGCCACAAATTTTAGCCTTTTCTTGCCAATCGACTTGCTTTAAAGTTTCTATATCCTTTCAGCAAGTGTGCATTATGTAATCATTATGAGATGACCTCCTTAAAGGCATTCTGTCAAGCATATCGTGTGTCTTCATACATTTGATGGATGTCATATGTTGGCAAAAGCTGTGGACTCATCCTTACTCCTACTTCTTGCATTCCTTATGAGTTTCTTTTGCATTTTTAACAAATTCATTTTGTGCATATCCTGCAACCATTGAAAGATAATGGTTGATGGTTGTTTCTAAGAATGTATGCCAGCCTTTTCTTGCCAATCGACTTGCTTTAAAGTTTCTATATCCTTTCAGCAAGTGTGCATTATGTAATCATTATGAGATGACCTCCTTAAAGGCATTCTATCAAGCATATCGTGTGTTTTCATACATTTGATGGATGTCATATGTTGGCAAAAGTTGTGGACTTGTCCTTAGTCCTACTTCTTGCATTCCTTATGAGTTTCTTTTGCATTTTTAACAAATTCATTTTGTGCATATCTTGCAACCATTGCATTACAAGAGAAGACATTTCCTTGAGGCATGTTGACAAATGGTTAATGAGCCTTCTGTAATTCCTCTTTTGCTTACGGATTTACCAGAGCATTGGTAAAAATTGATCTTCTTTCACCATTAAAGGATGTCCTTACCCTTAGTCAAGCCTACGGTCTACTCTCAAGTAGAATAGCTAGTGGAAAGGGTTGCATGGAATGGTTATGGCTGCCAAATTGATTTTGCTTGAAAGTTTCTAAAGCCTGTTCAATAAATTCATTTTGTGCAAGCCTGTCATCATTGCATTCCATCTCCATTTAAATCTGTATCCTATCCATACTTAGGAAATGTCTCATTTCGGTTTCAAACTTGCATATTAATCATATTATAAGGCTTTGAAAGATAATGGTTGTTTCTAAGAATGTGTGCCAGCATTTTAGGTGTATCTTTTTAGCAACTCATTTGATTATTCTAGTATATACTATAAAGGAGTTGAGCATATAGGGAACACAAATGTTTTAATCTGCCATAAAAAGGCATTAGAATTTCTTATTAGTATATGTATGCGAATCCGCCATAATGGCATTTTCTTTTGACACAGATATATTTGCCATAAAAATGGCATAGTAATTAGATGATATGTGTATATATCTGTGTGTGTGTGTTAATCTGCCACTAAATGGCATTTGATTTTGATATAATCTACAAGTTATTTCCTGCCATAAATGGTGCTGGAGTTGTCATAGTATATATGTTTTTCATACCATAAAATGGTGTTGAGTGTCATAGTAAGTTTATGTGCCAATCTATAGAGATGGCATTGAAATTCCATGTTAAACTTATATATATATATATATATATATATATATATATATATATATATATATATATATATATATATGTAATAGTATGGCGCTCCAGTTGATATGATCTATGTGTTATATTGAGCCATAAAAAGGCACCCAAGTTTGGCATAATATGTGTAATAGCGCTCGAACTGTTATAATAAATGATGCTAAGTCTGAATTAATGTATAAGATTTTTCTATCTAATGGCATGACGAAATTATATAAACCTATGATTTATCTCTACCATATAATGACATTGTCTTGTGATATAGATATGTCTGGTCGATTTCAAATATATATGTGTTGAAATATGCTTGGTCAATTTCTTAAATATATGTGTAATATAGATACGACTTAGTCAATAGTTGAGAATATATATATATATATATATGTAGGTATGTATTGTGGCCTTGGTGGAATTGATATATGTGAGTTGTATTTTTGGGGTTAGTTGAGTATACCTATGGGAACTATATTGTATTGAGATAGATCAAGTATATATAAATAAGTATTTTATAAGGCACATGGAATTAGCTTAAGGAATAGGCATCTGAATATTTATAATGGCTAAAAGGAAACCTCATATTACAGGTTATCATTACTAATTAATTATGTTAGTTATGCTAGTTATGCTAGTTTAGCCTTTTGGAAAGTTCTTAATGTGGATTCAATTAACTTATACTTGCTTAAATATGTAAATAATTCCTATATTAAAATAGAAATTGGATATAAAGTTAAGCCTTTAATTATAAATAAATGAGGGTGTTAGGAAGTGAAATACATTAGGAAAAGTGTTTTTTATATCAATGTCCGTAAAGCTATGCTTGAGATAGAGAAATAGTTTTATAGGTTCCAATCGCAATACATTTACATTGCTTGAGATAGAGAAATAGTTTTATAGGTTCCAATCGCAATACATTTACATTATGATTCTAGAGAGATGATAACGTTCTTACTCTGCATATAAAGGTTGTATTTAAATCCAATATAGAAAAATGAGTAATGACTTATTTGGAAAGTAAAACTAGACTGTGCTTTTATGTTGCCATCTTAGTTTTAGATGGAGAACTTGTTTATCAACTATTAATTGGCAATGTGCTAGTAAAAGCCTAGTATGGAATGTGGGGACTCCAGAACTTGCTAATTTTTATGATTACAGTTTAAGAAAGATGTATTTATTTTTGATTCTATTTGACATTACTTTTTCTTCTATTTACCATATCATGAGAGTGGATTAGTATGCATGTTAGACATATTTTTCCGCACTAGATTCCTTCTCCTAAGCCATCTTCAGTTTGCTAGACCCCTCGTGATGGGTCGGGCTTCCCAGTAGGGAAGCACGGGGAAGCTTAGTGCTTCGTGGTAGGGTGGATATCATCACGATGATGCTCTCTCTCTCTCTCTCTCTCTCAGGTTCAGTGGATTAGATGCAAAGTGATTTTATGTATATTGTTGATGTGATATTCTTGTATAAGCCTACATGGCTGAATATTGTAAAGATATAGCCCTATTCTATCATACTTATTGATTCATGGATGTATTGAACTTATTTAAATATATATATCAATGAAGGCTATTTTATGAGTTGAGTTGTTATGGAAAAATATTTAATTAATTTTATTTTATTCTAGTTAACTATTTTGGGAATGGATTTGCTTTTCGAAGGCTATTTTTAGTAGGTGTTATTCTGGGACCTTACATGTGGTATCAGAGCACTTCCAGGTTCAACACTCGAGCCTCAAGTCTTCTACATTTAGGTTGCATCGAATAGAGAACCTTAGTTATGGGTCAAGATTCTTTTATTGAGTTGGTGATTCTTACTTGGTTCAGTTGGAAGTTTAGATATAGTTTGATTATTTGGAGACCTCTAGAGGTGTGAGACTTCTTCACCTTAGTTGCATTTTCATAGGACTTTCTAGTAAGAGAAATGGTGACTATTTGAAATAAGCTAAGATGGATAATGTGTGGTGACAACCATTAATGATGATGTGAAATAAAAGTGAATTGATAAGAGAAATATATTAAGAAGAGAGATCTCTCTGATGAGGTAAAGGATGAATGAATTGATAAGATACAATGGAAGAAGGAAAGATGAAAATTTTGATGAGAGGAAGAAGGAAAATCACCAGTAAAATAATTAAAGTCGATAAATATTGGATGAGCCTTCTCGAAGGTAGAGAATCTAAGATGGATGTTTTAAAGGCAAGAATGTCTGTAACTGTACTAGGCTTTGGGTAAGTTGATTATTGAGCAATGTCTTATTCTTTCAGGATATGGATCTTTGAAGAATGCCAAGATGAGATGACTTAAGGGCCTTCATTAATAAGGATGATTAGATAAGTTTTCTCAAGTTGCCTTATAGAGAGGGCGGGAATGAATGATGATTATGTTGAAAAAGGATCTTAAAAATCCTTTATGCCTGATTTCTATTAGTGAAAGTACTTATAAATATGTACTATAAGAGAATGATACATCTTCTAGTGCAAGTAATGCACACGTACAATAATGCACATCTCATGCTTTGTGTAAATGACACATCTGTATGAGTGATTGTATTCATATTATTGAATTGTTGCCTTAAATGCACTTATCATAGTTATTATATTTGAACGAGAAATGTTCACTATATCTATACTAATGTGTTTGATGCATATTTTATATTATTATTGTCCTTGTACGAGTGATGCACTAGAGTAAGTTATTGATTCCTTTGTGCGGATAAAGCACTTGAGTAATGATTACATCCAAAATGTGTGTGTGAGACACTTTTTATTGTTGGATCGAGTAATGATCACTATTATTATACATATTTCCTATTTTGTGTGATCTATGCACTTGTGCAAGGGATGCACTATTATATTTATTTGATTTGTATTTTATGCAATTTGAAAAAGAGTATTCTTGTTGAATGTGCTGTATGTGGTAAAGCTTACCTTCCGGGACAGGATGCCGAATGTGGAATAATAGAGAAGGTAGATCCTCTTTTCAGGATTTGACCGATATTTTTTTAAGTGCTTTAGCCAAAGCCATGTACCATTGAAATAGATGGATAAGGAATGCCTAGAAAAAAATTTATACTATATGTTTCTCTACCACATCCTGTATGCAGGAAATATGTTCATTCAAGTATATAATGCATATAGGGCATCATACATGTATCAAGAGTTTCCCTCCTACCCTTTTGTTATAGGTATCTAGGCGCCGCATGCAGGGCCGGGTATTCTTCGAGTTAGGAAGAATTCCGGGGAAGTGTAGTGCTTCATGGTTGGGTGGAAAAGCACTTTAACCATACTCTTGACCTTCAGCTTGCAGAAGACTAGTGGGTTATGGCAGCTAAAGATAGATTAAATATTTGATTTTCTTTATATGGATATAGTATGTATTGAACCTTTGTATTACTGATATTATCCATATGTTGAGACTTTTTCTTTTGCTAGAATTTTGACTTGCCAATGATGATAACAAGTAGTATGGGATGCTTGTTTTTCATCATAAGGGCAATTGTTCTAATGTCTCATGCGAGTAGGTATGTTGACAAAATGAACATAATTATTTTATTTTTATATGTAAATGTCTAGAAATACGAATAAGATTTATGAAGGAAATGAATTAGCTTGCATGCTTTTATTTGTCGTAAAGTATAGAAACAAGTTGATTTGATGAACAATGACATGCTAACAATGTGTGCAAGTGAATGAATGTTCGATAGAGGAATTTTTACAGTCATGAACAAACCGGTGCTTGGAGCAATGAGACATTGTCCGGTGGGCTAATTTTGACATTGAGGTAAAATAGAATTAAAGAGGTAAGAAATCTTATCTTTAGTTAAGTTGATTTGATCATCGAGACGATGATTCTTCTAAGGTGGGAAGGATGTCACAACCCCTAGTCTCAATAATTAAGTTTCAATTTAAATATTACTTTAATAATTGTTGACCAATTTTAACTTATGTGCGTGACACGAATACACTCTTGACGGAGAGAGAGTATCATCAAGGAGGGGGTGTCTAGCCGATTGATGGCAATTTTGGTGAAAGGAATCCACACACACCACACAGTTGCACATAGATTAAAGTGCATTGATATATGTGTCTGTGTGTGTGAAATAATTTCATAATTAATTTTATGGATTAGACTAAAATACCTAGTTGCATCTTATTTGCATTGCATTTGCATTTTATCGTTCACGAATAATTTCTTTGTTGATTAATTGAATGTTGTGCGTTAGAAAATATCTTAGTTATGTTATTATGATTGCCAATTAATTAATTGTTTTAAAATTTAAATATGCTTTTATGGAAATACAAATAAATTTATTTGACACGTATATATATTTGTTTTATTTGTGAAGAAAAGAAAAAAATATTTTAAATGTTATTTATTTATCTACTTTAGATAATTATTTGATGGAATTGAAATAATAAAATAATTATATATATATATATATATATATATATATATATATATATATATATATATATATATATTGTTATGGATATTCTCTTCAAAAAAATCATTCCTTGGAATAATGACAAGTTGTATGAATAGAATAAAAAATAATAATATTATAAATAAAGCAAAAAGGAGAGAAAGAAAACTAGGAATAGAAAAAGAAATCAATTTTAGCAAGAAGAACAAAAATTAGAATAAAAGCAAAAATAAGATTATTTTATAATTATGTGTTATGATAAAAAGATAAATACCATATATTTTAATTGTTGCAAAACTAAATTCATTTATTTCTAAAATAACGATTTGGAAGATAAGATAAATTTTTATATATTTTTTGGATTGAGAATCGAGCACTAATATTATTAAAAAAGAATACCAATTTTTTACATCAAAGGGGCTAGAGATGCCACACCAAAATTGCTACTTACATCAATCCAAAACTGCGTTCTTCCTAATATATACAAAGTTTTAAATATTAAAAACTAGAGTATATACTAGAAAGGATTCTCCTTGTCTAATGATTGTTCATTATCTAATAATAATACTACTTAGTATTATCCCGTCCTTGAATTAGTCTTAATTTCCAATTCCTAAGTTCCTTGATCCTCCATCTTTGAAAGCAAGAGCCTTAGGTGACTGTTCTGCATCATTTAATCTATCATTTTGATCCAATCCTTCCTCCACATCAGGCCTACATTGATCTACCACCTGTGAATCTTCTATTGCTTCCATGTACTGATAATACCATCCTTGGCTGTCATCCAATTATGTGCCATGTCTTGATTCTTCCATTTCAACATTTTTGAATTCCAATCTAGGGTCATCATACCATTCTCCCTCTTTGTCCCGTATGTGTAGCCTATTGTCATTGTATTCAAAGGAGTCAAGCCCGGGTATAGCTCCAATCTTGGGCGAAATTCTTAACTGTTCTGTGTTCAAACTATAATTTTGTCCTGACATCTCCAACAGTTTATAGAGATCACTTTCATCTTTCTCCAAACCTTTCAGCTCACTGTATAGTTTTTGGAAGTCTGTGTAAGAGTTGAACTTTTCAACAAATTTCCTAGGCCTCTTTGCACAAAAGTCTGTTTCCTTGATGTCCTCCTTGTAGTACATTGTACCTGTTTCAACGATCTCTTTGAACCTACCAAGAGAAATCTCCATTGTAACCATGACTTGTTCAAAAAAGTTAAAAATAGTGAGATCTCAAAGAATCCCAGTGAGTCCTCGTTCCTTGCCAAGAAATCTTTCTTCATTCCTTTTCTTCCATAGGAACCATAGAATTTCAAAAGACATAATAAACCAAAAATAATTACTTCTTACATTCAGACCTTTTATTAGACCAGAAAGAATTTATTTCATTATCATATTAACTGAAGGAGACCATTTCTCAATATTATCCATAAAGAAGGACCAGACATACTTGGCATATAGACATTCAAAGAAAATATGAGAGACAGAATCTAGCACATCACATAGAGGGCAAACAACTATTTCAACTCCTAGGTTTAGTTTGTTTAATATTAGCATCCATTTAAAAGAAGCTTTCTTTGGTTCAAGGGCTTTGGACCACAACATTTTAAAGGTTCTACTAAGTTCTACATCTGAAAAAGAGCCAGCCCAAGAGAGGTTGATGTGATGGATAATGTCCCATGTCTTTGTCAACATTTTATAAATCAGCTTTGGCTTTATTTGAGCAAAAGGAGTACCATCTTCCCACTTCAGTTTTCCCAATCTCTCCTCTCCTATTTCTATTTTATCGTTCAACTTGCTTATCAATGCTTTGTTAATTGTGGAGTATGTTCTAAAGTATTTACTGTTTAACTAAAATTGATTTTCTATTTGTTTCCAATCTTTTGGCAATCCTTGCTCAAACAAGTCTGCAAGTGTTGATAGTCCTTTTTCATTACATTTTTTTGCTGAGCATCCTTGAAGCAAGGCTAAAGGCTTGTCTTTATGAATAACATTCCACCATATAGACCTTTGTCCCCAAATAACTCCTTTGTTCCAATAGACAACATCTCTGTCCAAAATCAAAGGCTTTACCATTTCCCATGCCTTCCAAATGCTACAAAATACTCCAGACCCCCCTGGTTTAGTAAGAGATTCCCCTAGCAGTGCATCATAAAATCCAACTCTACCCTAGGTTTTCTTTTTAGAGGGAGTTGCATTACAAATATTATGTCTAACCAATACTTTCCAAGGTTCTTCCCTTGATATGGCATTTGTGATCCATTTAGAAGCTAAGGCCATTCCTTGGAATTTCAAGTGCTTCAGACCTAGCCCTCCTAGTTCTTTACTTACACAACACCAATCCCACTTCACAAGATGCTTTTTTGGATTCCCTTTACCATCAAACCATAAAAACTTCCTTATCAATCTATGGATGACCTCAAATTGGTAATTGGTAAACAACCACATAGATGAATAGAAAATAGAATATGCAGAGAGAATTTTTTGACAAACTTACTGTCTTCCAGCCAAGGAGAGATGCATTTTGTTCCAATTTTTAGCTTTTTCTTAATTTTAGTAAAAATCCACTGCCACATTACATTAAGAGAGGGGCAAACTACAAAAGGAATACCAAGAAATCTAACTTGCACTGAAGGTCCTCCCCACTGCCATTTATTCCTTTTAAACCAATTAGGGATAGCTTCCTCCCAAGACAAAAAAATAGATTTAGTGTACGAGATTTTTGCCCCTGATGCCAGACAGAAGATGTCAAGTATTCTTTCTAGGTTCTCTAATTCATCTTTCTCTACCCTAGGAAAGAGAGCAGTATCATCAGCAAACTGGACATTTAGAAGTCTATCACCATTAGGCAATGATATCCCTTCAACTTTTCCTTCAATTATTTATGATCTCAAAATGAAATGAAGAGCCTCTGAGGTAATAACAAACAGGGAGGGGGCAAGAGGACACCCTTGCCTAATTGATCTCCCCATCTTGAATGGGGCTGAAAGTTCTCCATTCACTTCTACCTGGGTTGATGCATCCACAAAAAGCATCTTAACCATATTGATAAAGGATTCAAGAAAATCAATTGCTTTGAGCATCATAACAATAAAGGACCACTCCACTCTGTCATATGCTTTCTCAAAATCTAGTAAGAGTATGCCTGCTTTTTTATTGGAGTCTTTAGCCCAATGAAGGGCTTCCCAGCTTGTTATCAGGTTTTCTAATATATATCTTCCTTTAATATAGCCAGTGTGTGTAGGGCTAATAATTTCTGGGAGGATATCTCTGAGTCTTAATGCCAACACTTTTGCTATAATTTTATATGAGACATTTAGGAGTGTTATGGGTCTCCAATTCTTTATTTCGATCCTGTCTCCTTCTTTTGGAAGAAGCTTTATAACACCTTTATTTATTTCCTCTCCTAAAGTCCCTTTCTCTATGGCTTCAGAGTAAAGATCAAGGAGGTCATCAACTACCTAATCAATGTTTGCTTTATAAAATTCCACTGGCAGGCCATCTGCCCTAGGGGACTTATTATTACTCATTGAGCTGATGGCTTTTCTAATCTCATCTTTATTAATTTTTTGTTCTAATTTCCGTCTCATGTCTAGGGTGAGTTTAGTTTTACAGATTCTGCAACATAGGTCCTGGGCTTCCTTGCAACCTTTGTTGTTATCCTTTGCCTTAAACAAGTTTCATAAAACTTCCTAAAGGCCTCCAGAATTTGCTTTTGAGATTTCAGACTCACCCCATTTTCCCTTATTACTTCAATATTTTCTTTTATGTTTTTCTGCTTCAGCAAATTGAAAAAATATTTAGTCCCCTTATCCCCATCATGTAACTAGTTAAGTTTAGCTCTAACTCTAGCTCCTTGTGCCTTTCTTATTTGAACTTTCCTCAACTTGTGCTTTATATCCCCTATTTGCATATTAAGCTCATCATCTATTGGATTATTTTGCAGTTTTTCTTCTATCTATAGGAACCTTTCTTGCAACAAGAGTTCCTCTCTTTTCCTATCTAAGGCATATTTTTTCCCAATAATTTGGAAAACAACTTTACAAGCTTCTGTAAGCTTAGACCAGTAACATATATTTCTTTGGCCTCCATACCTAGTCTTGCATATGTTTCTAAGAGTATCGATTCCATGTTTGGAGTCTTCATCCTTTAATAGTTCACAATTCAATTTAAACAAGGATTCCTTTTGGTTTCTTATCCTTTGCTCTTATTCCTTAACTGAGACTACCATCCTAATAGGGTGATGATCTGACAGTGGGTTAGGGATGACTTGAGTTCTGTTTGAATTCTTTTTTTGCATGACAGTGAAGCAATCTTTATTCACATAGAATCTATCAAGCTTACAGTAGATTCTCTTATTTGCATTTTGACAGTTTGACCATGTAAACCATATGCCATTACTATCCTTTTTTCCTCCTTCTATTGGGTCTACCAGGTTGAGTGTCTTTTTAAATCTTAACCAGAAAATTTTGTCATTTCCTCTCCATTCTAGAGGTTTCCCTCCTTTTTTATCTTCTGAATATTCTATCATGTTAAAGTCTCCCCAAAGATCCAGGGAACCTTGGGAAGGCTAGATGATAACCAAATCCATAGTTCAGCTCTATTCAAATAGTCATTGGGGGCATAGATGGAGCATAACCCAATATCTACCCCCCCAATATTTAGAGTAATCCAAACACACCTGTTGCAAGGGGAATGACAGTCTTTTAGGAATTTTTCTAATTTTTTGCTTAATAATATAGCATTTCCCCCTCTTCCTTTCTCATGGCTTGAGGTAGAAGCAATTGCCTACTTCCAAACAAATCTCAATGTATTTTCTAAGGTGAAACCAACTGCCTTTACTTCTTTAATAAATAATACATCCATATCTTTGTTCTTATTACAAAAGTCCCTCAGAACATACTTCCTGTCAAGGGACTCCAAACCCCTAACATTCCAACTACAACAATGAATGGCTTTCATTACTCTAGAGGTTGAGGGGGTAGAGGGTCTCCTCAAGGTCTATTGTTTTCCACCAAATATTTTTAGATGGATTCATCTTTCCCTTTCTTTCCAGGTTTGATGCAGCTAACATTTCTACTCAGAATCTTTCTTTTTTTGCGTTCCTCCTCAGCCTTCAAGATGCTCTGCTTGAGGATATTCTTCTCCAACCCAAAGGGGTCTACATCTCTCTTTCTCAAGAATTCCTCCTTGAGTCTATCTAGTTTATTTCTTTTCTCTGTGACTTCCCTAATTTTGTCAAGAGCCAATTATTGTACATTTTTCTTTCTTACTGAGATAAACCCATTGTCTGAGGTATAACCTAGGGGTACATCATCCTGTTTGTTTTCAAGGTCTACTTGGGGAGGGGAGATCTCCCTTGGTGCCTCAATGCCTTCATTGCATTGTAATGGAGTGTTTGCAATATGTGAAACAAGGGCAGGGTCTTCATCCATCCACTCTTCAGAGGTTCCATCACCTAATGAGAAATTACTTAGGGTTCCACTTTGGGTACTACCTGATTCACACCATCTAGGTGGATCTTCCTCAATAGCTTCTGAGTCCAAACCACCATCCATCAATAAGGAGTCAACAATGACCTTATCTAAGGATGAAGACATGGGCCCAAGGCCCTCATTACGGTCTAAAATATTGTTATTAAGAATCCTCCCATTTTTTAATGCTGGTCCCTCATTTTTATTAACTAGTGAGGGGGCAGAACCTCCACCCCCAGAGTCCACTTCTTTTTCCTTAGGGCTATTTGTCGAAACCCTCATTTTCCCTTTGTTAAGGTTTCTATTTAATGTTGGTCAATTCTTTTTTTGGTGTCCATCTTGTTTACACATGAAGCATGAATTGAGCCCCCCATGCTAACTAACTCACATATGAACTTTTTATCTTCCCAATTAATTTCTAGGATTTCCAGGATTTAAACCCCTGTGTCGAATGAGACCAGCATTCTTGCATCAAGATGGGGGAGGGTGCTTTTGGTTTCATCAATTTTTAGAATTTTCCAAATAGTTCGAAAACTTGAGGCAAAAAATTCCAAAATTGGATCGGGACATCTTTTAACAGAATCCACCTTGGAACTGAACAAAACCTTATTTCTTTGTGTGGTGTGTCTAGCTTCCAGGGAAAAGCCTTAAAAAGAGCTAGACCTATATTCCAATAGTCTTTCTCAATTACTCTTTTTTTGCATTACGTGAGATTTTAAGAAGATTACAAAGATTCCCGGTTGTATCATTCTACAGAATGAATAATGAATACCCAGTTTTTTTGCCCGAACTGTTAACAACCAATTATCAAAGGACTTCCTCGATGACAATTTTTCTACATTAACACAAGTAAAGAAAACTGTAATGTTCATTAATCTTGTCTCTTCCTTTTTTACTACTTTTCCTAGTTCATCATTAGGTTATAAGGAAATCTTTCTTGGCACAGAAAGAGGCTCACCTTTCCTTCGTTCTGGAGGTCTACATTCTTCCTCAGCCTCTTTGGTGCTTGAACCGAGTCCCCCGACACCATCCATGATTGTGAAGACTGTATCTTTGGGCACGGCCTGGGTATCATCTGCATTAACAACTTTGAAGGATTTTAAACTCCCCTTCCCTTGCTGATCTTTTCCGCCCGAGTTGCCTTCCATTGGCAATAAAGAGTCTTAAATTGAAATAAATGCCTTAACATTCACGGTACTCTCCACACCAACGTCCATCCACTCACTCCCTGGGCTGACTCCACATGATGCAAGGGGATGAGGCGAGAAACAATCCGACCAGGGGATAAAAATTTAAACTTTTACAAAATTAAAAAATAAAACAAAAACAAAACAAGACAGACACAATGCCGGTTACAATTATCCAAGGAAGACTGCAAATCTATCAACCAAGAAGACAAAGAAGCCGAATGATTTCTTGGAAAGAATAGAGGTCCCAAGTAGGAAGCACATGGAGGATTTGCAGAGAAACCCTCATGCAACCCCTGGGCTCTATTTTTTCTTTTCCTTCTACTCCCAAACTAGTGTGTATGTGTATGGAGACAAGAGGATATGAGAACCCAAGAATGCCAAGAACAATCAAATTTATATATTTTAATAAAACAACTCTTTGTTTTACTTTCATTAGATAAGGATAAGAATTAAGAAATTAGAAAGAGAAAATAAAAATAGAAGAAAGCAAAAAGAAAATAGAAACAAAGCAAAACAATAGAAAAAGAAAACTAAATTAGAATGAAAGAAAAATGAATAAAAGGAAAAATAAAAAAATAGAATTAAAGAAAAAAGGGAAAGAAAAGAAATGGAAATATAGAAACAAACAATCATAAAAGAGAAGGGAGGAGATATATTTTGAAGGCTCTCTGTTCACTTCTTTTGGCATAGAAATTATGTCTTCTTTTTTTTCTCTTATTCTTTGGGGATTGTAGCATGACATTTTTTTTTGAGAGAGAATATACAATGTTGGGAGTTGCTTGCTAGTTTGGATTGAAATTGCTTCAAGGAGATGTTCAGTGTAGATGTCTTAAATTTATGTTGTGGGCAAAAACTAGATAAATACAATGGCATGTAAACACTTCTATGGGCACTTGCAACTCACTCTTTGACAAACTCCTTCTGTTATGTTTACTTTGTGTCTGTAGATCACAGATGAATGTAGGTTTAGGTGTATTATAGTGATGTTGATCTTAACACATTAGAGGTGCATGATTTTGATTCTAAGCCACTGATTTTGGCCTTTTCCTGCCAATCGACTTGCTTTAAAGTTTCTATATCCTTTCAACAATCCAGAGTGTGCATTATGTAATCATTATGAGATGACCTCCTTAAAGGCATTTTGTCAAGCATATCGTGTGTCTTCATACATTTGATGGATGTCATATGTTAGAAAAATATGTGGACTCCTCCTTACTCCTGCTTCTTGCATTCCTTATGAGTTTCTTTTGCATTTTTAACAAATTCATTTTGTGCATATCCTGCAACCATTGCATTACAAGAGAAGACATTTCCTTGAGGCATGTTGACAAATGGTAATGAGCCTTCTGTAATTCCTCTTTTGCTTACAGATTTACCAGAGCATTGGTAAAAATTGATCTTCTTTCACCATTAAAGGACGTCCTTACCCTTAGTCAAGCCTACAGTCTACTCTTAGGTAGAATAGCTAGTGGAAAGGGTTGCATGGAATGGTTATGGCTGCCAAATTGATTTTTCTTGAAAGTTTCTAAAGCCTGTTCAATAAATTCATTTTGTGCAAGCCTATCATCATTGCATTCCATCTCCATTTAAATCTGTATTCTATCCATACTTAGGAAGCGTCTCATTTCAGTTTCAAACCTGCATATTAATCATATTATAAGGCTTTGAAAGATAATGGTTGTTTCTAAGAATGTATGCCAGCATTTTAGAAGGCGTTTATCTTTTTAGCAACTCATTTGGTTATTCTAGTATATCCTATAAAGGAGTTGAGCATATAGGGAACACAAATGTTTTAATTTGTCATAAAAAGGCATTGGAATTTCTTATTAGTATATGTATGCGAATCTGCCATAATGGAATTTTCTTTTGACACAGATATATCTGCCATAAAAATGGCATAGTAATTAGATGATATATGTATATATCTATGTGTGTGTGTGTGTTAATCTGCCACTAAATGGCATTTGATTTTGATATAATCTACAAGTTATTTCCTGCCATAAATGGTGCTGGAGTTGTCATAGTATATATGTTTTTCATACCATAAAATGGTGTTGAGTGTCATAGTAAGTTTATGTGCCAATCTATAGAGATGGCATTGAAATTCCATGTTAAACGTACATATATATATATATATATACTAATCTACAATAGTATGACTCTCTAGTTGATATGATCTATGTGTTATATTGAGCCATAAAAGTTACCCAAGTTTGGCATAATATGTGTAATAGCGCTCGAATTGTTATAATAAATGATGCTAAGTCTGAATTAATGTATAAGATTTTTCTATCTAATGGCATGAAGAAATTATATAAACCTATGATTTATCTCTACCATATAATGACATCGTCTAGTGATATAGATATGTCTGGTCGATTTCAAATATATATGTGTTGAAATATGCTTGGTCAATTTCTTAAATATATGTGTAATATAGATATGACTTAGTCAATAGCCGATTATATATATATAGGTATGTATTGTGGCCTTGGTGGAATTGATATATGTGAGTTGTATTTTTGGGGTTAGTTGAGTATACCTATGGGAACTATATTGTATTGAGATAGATCAAGTATATATAAATAAGTATTTTATAAGGCACATGGAATTAGCTTAAGGAATAGGCATCTGAATATTTATAATGGCTAAAAGGAAACCTCATATTACAGGTTATCATTACTAATTAATTATGTTAGTTATGCTAGTTATGCTAGTTTAGCCTTTTGGAAAGTTCTTAATGTGGATTCAATTAACTTATACTTGCTTAAATATGTAAATAATTCCTATATTAAAATAGAAATTAGAGATAAAGTTAAGCCTTTAATTATAAATAAATGAGGGTGTTAGGAAGTGAAATACATTAGGAAAAGTGTTTTTTATATCAATGTCCGTAAAGCTATGCTTGAGATAGAGAAATAGTTTTATAGGTTCCAATCACAATACATTTACATTATGATTCTAGAGAGATGATAATGTTCTTACTCTGCATATAAAGGTTGTATTTAAATCCAATATAGAAAAATGAGTAATGACTTATTTGGAAAGTAAAACTAGACTGTGCTTTTATGTTTCCATCTTAGTTTTAAATGGAGAACTTGTTTATCAACTATTAATTGGTAATATGCTAGTAAAAGCCTAGTATGGAATGTGGGGACTCCGAAACTTGCTAATTTTCATGATTACAGTTTAAGAAAGATGTATTTATTTTTTATACTATTTGACATTACTTTTTCTTCTATTTACCATATCATGAGAGTGGATTAGTATGCATGTTAGACATATTTTTCCGCACTAGATTCCTTCTCCTAAGCCATCTTCAATTTGCTAGACCCCTCGTAATGGGTCGGGCTTCCCAGTAGGGAAGCATGGGGAAGCTTAGTCCTTCATGGTAGGGTGGATATCACCACGATGATGCTCTCTCTCTCTCAATTTTAGTGGATCAGATGCAAAGTGATTTTATGTATATTATTGATATGATATTCTTGTATAAGTCTACATGGCTGAATATTGTAAAGGCATAGCCCTGTTCTATCATACTTATTGATTCATGGATGTATTTAACTTATTTAAATATATATATCAATGAAGGCTATTTCATGAGTTGAGTTGTTATGGAAAAATATTTAATTAATTTTATTTTATTCTAGTTAACTATTTTGGGAATGGATTTGCTTTTCAAAGGCTATTTTTAGTAGGTGTTATTCTAGGACCTTACGCAACAATAGAGTTAGGAAGTCCTTTCTTCTTTCATTGAACCACCGTCTAGGAAAGCTCTGAGTCAAAATCCATAGAGCGAGGTGAGAGGGGATCCTCACTCGAAGCCACTACCAAGGGGAATCTCCCGAAGAGATGCTAAACCAGAAGTAGGCAAATCTGAAGAAGAAATCAAAACTGAAGAAGCAGCAACCCAACTCAAAGTAGTAGGAGTTGACAAGGGAACTGAGAGACAATAAGAAGAATCCAAGGAAGACATGGGGTTGACTGCAACCTCAACTACCAACGCCCCCTCAGGAACCACCTCATGAGGGTGTTCACCTTCTTGAGAGGAATCATCTCCCTGAGATGAACCAACCTCTTGGGAAAGCACTAATAGTCAAGTGATCCAGGAGAGCATCCTTCCACCAAGTTACATCACCCTTATGACGGAAGAGGACAATTGGAAGCCAAATGACCAATAGCGAAACAATGTCTGCATCTGAAGGGGATACCCTCATAGTCTAACAGTTGTTTCTAAGGCCTATCCCCTACCAACAAAACAACATCTCCATGAAGGGGTTTGGAGATGTCAATATCCACTAAGATGTGGGCAACTGTGGAATGCCCCATAAATGAGGCAGTAGAATCTACCTTCAGGAAACAACCGATAAGATTACCAATGCTCTCATAGCTTGAATCCTCCTAAAATTGGAGGGGGATATTCAAATATTTGTCTGATATTAAACGGCTCAGTGAGGGGGTTGAAGGAAAGAGTCCAGGGTTTGATGGATAGGGAGTGCTCACCCCACATCCAAACCCTTCCATCAAGCACTAAGTCCCATTGCTTAGAAGCAAAAGTCACAATGAAGAATCCTCATGCACTGGGAAAGAGCTCAATCTTTCCATATACAAATGACTTCTAAGATTCCATGACCCATTTGTGAAGATCAAGAAGAGAGGGCCATAATCCGTTGAATCTGCATATCACTCCTTTGTTGCGATAACACATTTTGTTAAATATCATACACACACACATTTTGTTGAACATCATACGTACTCACACAATTATAATCCAAGTTACATTTAAAAAAATTATAACATCATAGTTTTAGAATTTCCATTTCTTTGCCATGACCATTCTTCCCAAAACTACACACCTAAAAGCATAAAATCATTTATACCATCCACCTCTTGACTCACACAAGAGCACACCCACACATAGACCTTTCAAAATAAAACAACACACATTTTTGTCATAAGTAATTCTCAAGGAGAAAGAGAAAATAGACTCCCTATTTTACAAAACAATCCCAAATCCACATGAATTACTCAACACACATTTACACACACAAATGTATATATGAGAATGAAAACAACCATTTCCTTTTTCTCACAAAAGTATGAAAAGATGGAGCCATCATTTTATTCCAAAATCTTTATGATCCAAGCCATAAAAATGGAGAAAGCCATCTAACTCCCATAAGATGAAATTGAAAAAAATGAAAGAAGAATCCCTTGAAAGTCAAAGGAAGGTGTATAACAAGGAGTTCCATGTCTAATCTAAATTGTTTTGCAAATTCAGAGGACAATACCTAGTTTCAGGCTTGTAGTATTGTAAACTCACACACAACACAATGTGAAAAATAATTATATTTGATTAATATGAGTTTCTGCCATGCTGGCAAACTTGCTGGGAGCTGTATGCCTCCAAAAACTACTTTATTTGCTTTCAATTTGAATTTTTATACATTTGAAGAGAATATAAAAGGTCACCTTGTCCTTGGAATTCAAAATGGACAGTTGGGAGCTGACAAAACTAACTAACAAAACCAAATTTAAAGAAAAAACTATCATTTTTGGAACCCCAACTTGGCGGGGTCATAACTACTAGCCATTTGGTCAAAATTTAGACTTCTTGGAATCATTGGAAAGATCTCCAAGAGAACTACTTTGAGTTGCTTTGAACCCTGCCCATGGCTATCATTCTAGGAATTTGATGAAAGTCTTCAAGCCAAATTCCACTCTGAAGGCCTCCAAAAATGCGATTTACTGCAATGTAGAAAATATAAAAAAATTACATTTTTGATATTTTCCATAGTTGCCTATGAAAATGCCACCCAAGTGCTCCTAGATTGATATGGGATCATTCGTTCCCCCTTGAGAGGCAATGAGCCCCATTGCATCGATGTTCTATAGCAGATGAGGAAACTGTGCAACAATTGGATCATTGGCGAACCACTTTCCTTGGTGAGAAAATTGTCCAACTTGTACCACACGGTAGAGAGAGATATGTTCTTCAATGTCTTGACAATAACATCCATGACCTGATCAACTACTAATGGAATAGTTGTTTCTAGGTTAAACTTTGTTTGATGAATGTGCTCAACAACTTCGGAGGTGTCTAGCAATGATGGAAAATAGGGACACAATAACTCAGCATTGAAAACAAGATGTAGCCCTAGAAATGGTGGAATATTTAGCTCAAAATCTTTCTCACCAATCTATTTGAGGATGGTGTATGGCCCATAACAAAAAGGATGAAGTTTCCTATATTGTCTCTAAAGTCGCTCTTTTTGTAGATGAAGCCACACCTTGTCTCCAACTTGAAATTGATGAGGTGTACGATGCCGATCATGCCTTTCTTTATACTTCTGATTGGTGTGTTGCAATATTTCATGAACCTATTGCTGGATATGACAAATTCTTTCAATAAAATTTGATGCTTTATCCACCTCCTTCTCAGCATGTGCTGGCAGATCAAGAAGCATGACTGGTAAAGCTATATCCATGGGAGCCAAAGGCTGATACCCGAGACAAACTTCAAATGGATTGTACCCCGTAGAACCATGCAGAGCATGGTTGTAACTATGTTGTACATAGGGTAGGCTCTCATCCCATGTGTGAGGATGCCTTGAATGATACATATGTAGAATGTGGATGATCATTCAATTCACAACTTCAGTTTGTCCATTTGTTTGTGGATAGAATGCAGTGGACTTTGTCAACTTGGTGTCCGTCATGGCCCAAAGTGATGACCAAAAATTGTTGAGGAACCTACTATCCCTGTCAGAGATGATACTTTGTGGCAAACCAAAATGAACCCAGACATTCTCAAAGAAAAGTTTGGCAGTTTCTTTTGTAGAGACCCCCTTCTTGCAAGCTACCATGATGGCCATTTTTGAAAATATGTCTACCAACACATACACACAATCATGACCATGTTTGGTAGTAGGGAGGCCAGACATGAAATCCATCAAAACTGAGTGCCATGGTTTATCAGGAATAGGAAGAGGTGTATACAAGCCTTGTTTGTAGTTTGCAGGCTTTGCAATAGCACAAGCTGAGCAGGCTCGAATATAGGAACTGACATCATGATGCATCTCTGGCCAATAAAAATACCTCTAAAGTTCATCAATAGTCTTACCTATCCCAAAATATCCTACAACACAACTGTAGTGTGCCTCCCATATCAACTTTTATCTTTCCTCAGTAGAAACACATATGTGACCCATGTGACAAAGAATTCCATCTTGCAATTAGAAGTTAGGAAAGTTCTTACCTTCTGTGAGCCTATTATAGGTCTCAGCAAAATCATGATCAATACCATACAATTGGGGCAAGTCTGCTATTTGGCCCACAAGAATCTAACATTGTTGTTAGGGAAGTAATCAGAGGTCTACTCAAGCAGTCTGCAACTTTGTTGCTGCTTCCCTTCTTGTGGCAGATGTTAAGGTGAAATTTTTGCAAATAGGCAGACCATCTTTGATGGCTGTCATTCTGCAACTTTCCTTATGTCTACAAAAGTTGAAGAGGTTTGTGGTGTGTGTGTATGATAGTCTCCTTCCCCAAGATATAGTGTTTCCACTATTTGCAGGCTTGGACAATTGCATATAGCTCCTTGTCGTATGTAGGATACCTATGTATTGTATTAGAGAAGGTCTCACTATGATAGGAAACAAGATGCCCATGTTGCATAAGCATTGCCCCAAGTGCATACTCAAAAGCATCTGTTTCAATTTCAAAAGACTGTTGCAAGTCCGGAAGTGCTAACATTGGTGCTGGACATAGCCTTCTTTTCAATTCCACAAATGCTCTTTGTTCTATCTCTGTCCAAATGATTTTTTCCTTTGCTCCTCCCCTAAGTGCTTGGTTCATAGGCCATGTCGAGTGTGAAAAACCAAGTACAAACCTTTGATAAAAATTAGCCAAACCCAAAAAACTACGAAGTTTTGTGAGATTTCTGGGAGATGGCCAATCTTTGAGGACTTGTATCTTTTTAGGGTCCACACGAACACCCATTCTGTCCACAATGTATCCCAAGTATTGAATACTCTCCATACCAAAGGAACACTTATCTTTGTTAACATAGAGTTTGTGTTGTCGTAGGGTTGAGAGTAATTGTTGAACATGTTGCAAATGGTCATCCCATGTTTTGCTAAAAATGAGTATGTCATCCAAATAGACAACAACAAAAGAATCAGTGGATGGTTTGAGCACATCATTCATCATCCTCATGAAGGTAGTAGGGGCATTAGTTAGACCAAAAGGCTTGAGTAGCCACTCAAACAACTCTTCTCTAGATTTGAAAGTAGTCTTCCACACATCTGATGGCTCGATTGGAAATTGGTTGTACCTAGACTTCACTCAATTTTTGTGAAAAACTTAGCCCCCTTGAGTTGGTCCAGCAGATCATCAATGCAAAGAATTGGACATCTATTCTTTATAGTGATCTTGTTGAGAACTCGGTAATCGATGCAAAGTCCCCATGTTCCATCCTTCTTGGCAAGAACAATTGGGCTTCCACATGGTGAGGCACTTGGGCGGATGTGTCCTTTTTGAATCAATTCTTGGGTTTTCCACTTGATTTCATCATTATCCAAAATTGACCATCTGTATAGTGACCCATTTGGTAATGGTGTTCGAGGAATTAGATCAATTTAATGCTTGACTTGATAGTGCAATGGTACCCCTATTGGTGAGTTGAATACATCTTCATGTGTTGACAATATTTGATCCATCTGCTTCTGTTGGGTGGTAGTGGTGGCTATTTTGGAACAAGCGTTGGCTACAAGTGACTTTTCCCCCTTGGGTGGAATCATTAGTACAACAAATGCTCTAGTGTGGGCAATCAAATATTTACACTGTTTTGCACTAATCAAAGATACTAGTTCTGCAGGACTTACCTCAGGTATCCAATATTTCCTCTCACCTAGCTTGACAATGACATTGCGTGGTCTAGACTTATAGACGCCATGATTCTTGTAAATGTATGGTTTCCCCAACAATACATCACATACATCTAAAGGTGCCACATCACATATTACTTCATGTTTGAATGGTTTGATGGAATAAGGTAAACAACATTATCTATTCACCTAAATGTTTTGCCCTTGGCTTACCCATCCCATATGGTATGGCTGTGGATGTTTTGTGGTCTACAGGTTCAATCTCTTGACAGTCTCAACAGAGGTCAAATTCTTTTGACTTCTGCTATCAACAATGAAATGGAGGGCCTTTCCATTTATCCACATATGTGAATGGAATAAATGTTCCTCATCTACATGGGGAAAGAGTTTTGTGGTGGTAACTGTGGCATATGGATCAACCTCAATTATTTGGTCACCATCCTTTTTCTCAAAAGGGTTTGTAGGAAACAATTTAGTTTCAGTCTCTGCTTGTTGTATCCCTACCATTAGAGTCTTTGTAGCTCGACAATCCTCAGTGTTATGTCCAATGCTTTTATGAAATTCACACATCTTTTTGCTACCTTTATTTGTTTTTGATGTTGTTGGTGAGGAGAACTCCTTAGTTGTTTTCTTTCCACAAACTTGCTACCACCTTCTCTCTTTGATTTGTTGTTTGAAAAATAATTCTTCTTTCCATTTTTCTTGAATTTTTCCTTGATCTTTACTGCCTATTTGAAGGTAGTTCCCAAGGTCTCAATATGTAGAAAATCCATCTTAGTCTGGATATGTATGAAGCCCAGTGTGGTACTTCAAGACCCAATGTTTCTCTGTATCAATGATGCCAAGCTTCATTGATAGTGCATGGAAGGTATTGGTGTAAACTTGGATAGACAGGTCCTTTTTCTGTCAGAGCAGCTGCTATTGCATATATTTTTCTTCATATGAATCTTTAGGATAGTATTCTTCCTTGATGTATTCCACAATTCTCCCTATTATGGAGTAAAAAGTGGACACGTCTTTTTACCTCCTTGGTTAGTTCCTAGGTCCCCGTGAATACATTATACATTCTATATATTCATCTCGATGCAAAATCCCCCAAAACAAATGTAAATTGGGAACAAGGGGCCCATATTTTATCTTACCCCGGACCAAAAAGGAGCCTTGGGACTTGGGTGCTTGTGCCCAAGTCTTTCTTGATAGGTTGGAGCAAATTTAATTGCATGTCGGCATAGGACCTTTAAAAAGGTTTCTTTTTGTTGACTCTTTTGGTTAATTTGATGAATGTTAGCAAAAAAGCATATACAAATGTGTATTTGAATTCATTATGAACCTAGATAGAGATAGCCAAGTTGAAGCATTGGAGTAAAGAGCATTCAAAGCATTCATTGTGATTCTAGAGCAGATTTGTATTGTCATTGTGTGTGTTGCTGCAGGTTTAAAGTTAGCATCTATCTCTCCTTATGAGTTGAAGAGCCTTCATCCTCCTAAGGGTTTCATCAAATGGGTGATATCATTGTTTTTCATCATCATTTGATTCATCATATTATTATTATGTTTCAGCCTCTGCCCTGCAAGGGCACACTCTCTTTATCTACCAATGGTGTTGGGAAGCTTGAATGCTATCTCGATATTTGACTGAGGCAAGTCCCTAAACACCATAACTCCCAAACCCCTTCTTTTCTTCTTGTGTGTAGGTTATAGGTGTGAGATCCAGGAAAAGTGAAGATGCAGGAAGACTGAGTCAGGATCAGGGTTTCAGGATCCAACAACAATTTGGGAATATTCCTCTATACAAGACTTGGGTGCTAACGTCCTAGTCTTTCTACCCTTGCAGGGTCTAGATCTGGTATCAGGGTGGTCTCTATAGAATTTCTCTAGTTTACAGTTCTTGAAGATTCCACCTTTTAGGACTTGGGCACTTTTGAAATAGTCCTCTGACATCCCTACTTTCAGGACACAGGTTTTAACATCTTCCTGATTCTCCCTATGCAATTGGTTTCTAGAGATTTGTTGTACATCTTTTGTTATAATCAAATCATCATAGAACTAGGGTTTGTTGCATCATTGGCCTAGGGTTTGATAAAAAGGATTGATTAAATTAGATCTTTCCATAGCACTCATGAGTACAAGATCTAAAGCTAAATCCACCTCCATTTGGTAGTGATTTGACTTAGTCGTGTCCTTGAATGTTATTGTGAAAGAGGGTTTGATCTAGTTTGCATGCTAGTTGACATCATTCATCTTTTTCACACTTAACATTTTGGTGAACTCGATGTATCTTACACTTTGGCATCCTTCTTGCATCAGATCTGAGCTATTTTCCACCCTAGATCTGATTAAATTCTATTCATTTATGATTTTTGTTTAGGTGGAAAATTGGATTTGTTAATGTTTTAGTGTTTTGATGTTTAAATCCTCCTCTCCACTTTACATTCAAGGATCTAGGGTCGAATGGCGAGCACTATCATACCCTAGGTCACTATGAGATGTAGGGAAGCTTGGATTAGGGAATTTAATTATCAATTTTCCTTCTCCTATGCTCAATTGACCATTAAAACCCTAATTATGCAAATACAACAACAGATTGACAAATGACAAAAAAAGATCTCGCAGAAAGGAGTAAAATACCAAATCAAAGAATACCTATTTTCGGGGTTCCGAAGTGGAATAGTTGGGGACACTGGAGTAGGCACCCAAGTCCAAGGTACTAGTTTCTTCGCGGGACTCGGACCTCCTTTCGACACTGATCAACCCTGTAACTTCTATTTTCTAAAATTTAACTGTAGAGGACACTAGAGCGAGCACCCAAGTCCTAGAAATGCTCCTGTGTCCTACTTTTCTTCAGATCTTGAATCCTTGATGCTTTCCAATCCTTCCTACAACTCCACTTTTCCCAAATACGACACCTGTAACCTATAATCACAAGACTTGGTTTGGGGGTTGTGGTGTTTAGAGGCTTTCCTTAGTCAAGCCTTGGAGGACACTTAAGTCTCTGAACACCGTTGTCAGATAAAGAGTGCATGCCCTTATGAGGCAGAGGCAAAAACTAAAGGAATCAATGATGAAAACACAATATAATGTCACCTTGTAGTGAAGATATCATGGGAGGAAGATGCTCTTCATTCCATGATGAATGGATGCTCAAATCTATAAATTTAAACACACAAACCACACAAGTCTTCTCTTGCAACACAATGAAAGCCTTGAATCACCTTGAGAATGCTTAAAGTTTACAATGATCATCTAGTTTCTAAATGAATGCCTAAGCATGCTTATATATGCAACTACAAACACTCCCTCCAAGATTTTCATAATTCAAACTTACCGTGTTGGCAAAGGGACCAAATAACAGTCACAAACTGACACCTAGAAATTAGGGCTACCCCAAAATAGGGCAGGACTATGGCGCAGACGCCCAAGTCCTCCCCCGCTATTTTGGGCAAGGTACAACTCAAGGGGTCCTCCTAGGTCCAATTTGTCATGAAACCTAGGCCTCATTCCATCGGGATGCCAAAATATGAACTAAGATATCCTAAATGCATGCTAAAGACCCGAGAGCTAAACCCTAAGAGGGAAAAGCCCCCAAGGGGACATTTTCCAACGTTACATTTAGCCCCCACTTTAATGTATGTATAAATGCGAGGCCAATAAATGCATTAAAGTAAGGTCACAAACACAACAAACACATCAAGCACAGAGAAGACACACCAATCACATAGAAAATAGTAACAGGCACACAAAACATGGAGAAGACAGTTACAGTCATGCAGAACATGAAGAATACAGTAAATGCATGGAAGATAGGCATGATTCTTTTCTTTTCTTTTTCTCATCAATATGAAATGCAAATGTAGGTACTGGAAAGTAAACAAACCTCTCATAATACATGATGCACTCATCACGTAGGTCTTTGTATATATGGGACAACACACACAAGACACACAAAACCTCCCAAAATGCATACTGCATATGGGGCAACAGACACGCCAAGAAAAATAAGCACACCAAAGCAAACACACTTGATGACATGGAGAAAACACGATAGACAAGCGATGGCGTGTTCCCTATCTCTAGGCTCATCACCATCTCAGGCACATTACAGGGACACACTGATGATTGGGCTTCGCGATAACAATCGCTGAAAACATGCTTAAGGGTTGAGTTAGTTACAGAACCGCTCCCCGCCTCTGCAGAAGACTTTTGAAAATGCAACCCCACCCGTGTCACGGAGATGCCTTATAGTGAAAAGGAAGCATGGCATACCACCCCACCCACGTTACGGAGATGCCTTATAGTGAAAAGGAGGTATGAGCTCAAAAGTATATAACCCCACCCGCGTCACGGAGACGGCTTACGGTGAAAAGGAGGTATACGCAATGGATTTTAAGATAGATTGAGTGATTGCAAACAAACTCAGGATGCAGGAAGTACTCATCGCACTAGTCTGCACCTGAGGACAAACACATTGCTAACATCTATAACAGACAGCTTACCTTATATATGCCCCCACCTTAAGGTAGTTGATATCAGGTATCGATATCAAGCACGTTAAGGTAGGAAGAAAACACACAAGGGAACACTGACTTTCACAAAGCCTATGCCCCCTGGAGGTGACATGTTCTTCATGATCGCCAAATGTTCCCACAAACACATTCCTGCAAGAAACATGTTAGTGTCCATAATCATGATAAACAACAACATCAATGCATATGAAATCTGAGGTATGCAAGATTCAAGGTAGACAAAGTGCACAGAGCAATAGTATTGTTTATGATTTGTAAATGAGATAGAACACCATCAAAATCATCACTACGCGGAAAGCACAAGTGCTTCCACTAGCCAAGCGTCAGATAAGATATACAACCCCATCGTCATGTTAGGAACTAAGTCCATTTTTTGATTGCTCTCGAAAGGGACACTAGGTCTACATTAGTGTAAATGTTTGTCGTCATCCACCTGCTAGATAGAAACACTAGAGGAAGGGAAACAATAAATAAGAGAGGAGAAGCAATTGTCTTAGAGATAGTCACATAGGAGGGTGCCCCCAAGTCACCAACTACAATGCTATGCTTGTAAGACACAACACACAATGATGAAATCAGAGAGAGAGGCAATATAGAAGAATGATGATACAAATAGAAGAAGGTCATGACAAAGGCGGTCTCCTAGTATCCTGGACCTTACAGGAGAATCAGGGGTCATCCTAGGAGGCCTAAACAACATATAACACATCATGGGGGAAGCACATCATGAGAGAGATAAAGGGTTAGAAATACTTACCTGTAGGGTACCATTGTTAAGAATATACATGTCTGGGATATCTGTCATGTTGTTTTGATCTTGTTGAATTAACATTAAGTGTGGGATGATGGGAAGTTTTCTTTTCTTTAAAAGGATTATATCCAATGCCGCTTGAGTAATGTGTTGAAGCGGATTCTATAGGTACTTGAATCCCTTGTTGATTTAGACCACATTCCTTACCTTCATATTCATAATTGTTATAAAGGATTTTAAATCCTCGACCATAAAGGGATGCCATTTCCTTAGAAGATGGTGAAGCCTCATAGGTGTCATAATTTGTGGTATAAGTGAGAGTATTGTTTTTATTTTATACCAAGGGGACTTTAGGTTTCTTAGGTGCTTCAAAAGATTGCTTAGGTGAGATCGACGCCACTTTTGATGTGTCAAGGCTATTAATTTTATATTCCCCTATACTACAAGGATTAAAATCTAATGAGCCCCAATTATCACCAAAGAGTGCATTCGATGGTATAGAATCTTTCACAACATCATTTGTGGCTAGAGGCTTTGCTAAATTAGCTTGTAAATTGTTTAAGCTCATATGATTGTAAACTAGTTTTTGTATTTCAATATGTAAACAATTATCTTGTTTAGGATCAGCATGAATAATATGAAGTTTACCTGTGAATATAAATTTGATTGAATGATGTAGAGTGGAAGGGACTGCCCCCAATGCATGAATCCAAGGTCTACCAAGAATCATGTTGTAAGATAAAGAACAAGTCATGACATGAACCAAGGTAGGCACAAGCACATATCCTACTTGTATAGGTAGAGTTATAGTGCCCATGGATTGTCGTCCAACATTATCAAAACCATGAATGCTAATGCCATTTGGTGTGATTTGTGATGTGTCAACCTTGATTTTGTGTAGTAGGTCAATGCTAAAAACATTAAGATCCGATCCATTGTTAATCAAAACCCATTTTACCAATGTTTTGTTTATTATGACAGAGATTATAAGTGGATCATATTGGTTTTGAACTTCAATTGACGATAATTCCTGTGGTTGAAAGAGAATATCTATTTTTGTCGCATGCATACTATCCAATATGGCTCCTACATCATTCGACTTAATAGCAGGTGGCACAATCACCTTTTGTAAAGATTCTTGGAGCATTCCATGGTATGTAGGTGATGTTTGTATCAAATCACAAAGAGAGATCTTAGCTGGAGTAGCACAAAGCTGTTTGACAAGATCATACTCTTGACCACTTTTATGTGTAAGACAAGGTGGTAGAGGGAGCATAGGTTGAGAACATGGAAGAGAGACAGGCACATGCGATGCTTGGTTACTTTGATTGTTATTATGGGTGTTGTATGTGTGAGCAATCACATTGTGGTGTGGTTGTTGTAACACATTTTGAATACCTTGAACTTGTTGATCATGATGTTAGTTATAAACAAACATAGAATAAAAGTACACATTAACCTTTATTCATCTTGAAAGATGTGATGAATTCAGAGAATTCATGATCCCAAGTCTCTGGTGATTAGGTCTTAATCTTCTGACATTACTCAGAGGTTGATGTGTGTTGCTGTTTCCATTTTGGGGCCTTACGTAGATCTCATCAGTAAGATAATGTTCCTTGTAATGATGCTGCACAGAGAGTTATTCTATAAAGGATATGCTTCAAATAATGTGTCTATCTTTAAATATTTGCATGATATTTATCATTTTGACATGCTTTAACCTCAAATATGCTGAATATGTTTAGTTATCTACGGGATGTTTGCATATTTGTATTATTTGCCTAAGATTGTCAATTATTTGCAATTGTGATGATGAAATGCTTTGAAATTGAAAAGAATACTTCAAATTAATGTTGAACCTTCAGCTATTGAGCCACATATACATCAGATACAGTCATGAAGAGAAGAAATCAAACCATATGTTCACCAGGACATTCCACAGCTAGATACAGTCGATGCTAACTTCAAAGGAAACGATATGAAAACAACACATGTAAGTAGATATGCACTCCAAGGGACGCAACAAACCACAACATGTATCAAGAATTCATACACTAATTACTCAAGATATATTATGGATTGTAATCAAAAGAGTCTTCTCATTCATTAAGTATGCAAGAACATATATGTATACAACAACTTTGAAATGAGCCCTGAATATTTCAGCAAACAGATTTCAATTAAGTTTCGAATGTTTAAAATGTGGCATCCCTGCACCTTTTATAGAACAAAGTGAGGGAGCAGTTATAATTGATCTATGATCCAGATTTATCTATTACGATCTACGGTTCACATTCATTGACCCAGTCAATGCTTTCCACGTGGCACAGGTTGCCAGCTGGCAACCATCTAGACGACTTACTTTCTTCTGTACCTGATGCTTATATCTCTTTTATGATGCATCTTCATCGGGTTCTTTATCCTTCAAGTTCTTCATCTCTGTCATCAGGAGCATCAGGATCATTGCTTTCAAAATCTTCATCATCCTGATGAGCTTCTCCTTGTACATGGACCTGCATGGATGTCTGGATATTTTCATATGACTGTACTATCTTCTCTATCTCCCTACCATCTTGAGTTCTTGCTTTGATGATGGCGTGCTTGTACATTTGATATTTGCCTCGAAGATTCTCTAACTTACTTCTCTTGCTGCTAGATGTCTCATTATAATTCTCCATCCTGACCCTGATCCTCATGATCTTATCCATGGTTTCTTCTGTCAGGTGGTTTAGAGGATCATTAGCTACCTGCTGAAAATTGCTATGTAGAGCTTTAATGGCAAACTCTTCATCTTGATTCTCAATCTTCCCCTCTGCCTTTCCTTCTAATGCCTCCAAAATTTTAGCCTCAAACGACATCATATCATGCAGCTTCATGCTGATATCTCTTAGTTTACTGTTGCATCTTTTAAGCACATCACACTCAAACTTGATGTCTTTATACCATATATCAATCAATAGGGCTATATTATTATTTAGTACCTGATTATTTATTAAAATTAGAGGATCAATCCTCTTTATTTCACCCAAGGTGCTCAGGACTTTCTCCAATTGAAATGACCTCCTTCCGATCTCCATCTGCAATTTATCTACCTTTTTCCTGGAGGTGCCTAAAACATTCCACCTCTTCAAAGAGGCTTTTACCACTTCCTATGCTTCATCAAATGTGGATAACATCCACTTTCTCATTATAAATGACTCATGTTTCATGAGGTCCAATTTATTCACCTCATCTTGAGAAATAGTAGTCAATGGGACTGCATGATCACTTAATGTATCCTTAGGGTTAATTAACCCTTTTATGTAAGTATGTAGCTGAGAAATGTGCTCTTTGTGCTATTTATTTTTCTCTTTCTCTCTTTTCAACCTTTGGGTCAATGAATCAATAATGTCTTTACCTTCTTGGCCTTCCTGATCTTCATTAGCGAATCCCAAATCTACTGTACTAATCTGGAATTCTTCCAGAGTGATCTTGCCTTTTTCTTTGTTCGCTGTAGGAATAGCTACATGGGCGGTCCTTCTGCCCATGACAGGATCTTTTCTTATGGCCGAAGTTATTCTAGCCTTTCTTTTAGGATTTATTAAGTTTTATGAAAACAATGTAGATACATCAAATTCCTATGTCTCTATACCTAATTCTGCGTCAATTTCTTTCTCGAGCCACTGAGGAATTTGATCCTTTGACTATTGGTCTCCATCATCATCATGATGATCACCCTGATCTTCGATATCCACCATCATGTTCAATGGGGAGGGTGATTTTCTTATCTCTTCCTCATGATGCTCCTCATGAGGGTGATCTTTGGGTATATCCTCCTGTTGAGGAATTTCATTTTCTGGAGGATGATCCTGCTGATCATCTGCATGTTGATCATGATCTTGATCCTTTACTTCCTCCATGGGTATCTCATCCACTTCAGCATTTTCCTTTTCCTGAGGTATATCAGTATCCGTGGATGTTATTGTATTTACCTTAGATACACTCTCCTAATCTGAAGCTGCAACTTGCTCCGCAGTTGTAGTAATTACTTCTTGAACTTTTGGGGTAAGGTCAACTGATGTTTCTTTATCTTCTTTGTCCCTTGGTGGGACTTCTACTACTTTGGGGTTAGCTGATGCATCCTGCTATTGCTGATCCATACCTGGAGCTTTGCTCTCCAGTTCTTTCTGTTTGAGTTCTTCGATATTCTCTACTTTCTCAAGTGCACCCGCCATATCCTTAGGATTTACATCCTCTACATATGTCAAATCTATAACTGTAGGACTTGTGACCTGAGAAACTAAGGCATCCAGCCCTATTTGCTGTGCAATGTTTTTCAGGCTCTTTTCTCTTTCTGACTCTATTTGCTTCATCTCTCCTAATATTGCCTGGACTAATGGGGTCCCTTGTGGAGTTATCCGGGTGCTGGCAACAAGGGTTTCCATTTTTTGTGTAGTTACATCCTTCACCACCTCATCATCAGATAGGTCAACTGTCTCGTCTAACAAGACTAGACCACTTTGAACTACCTTAGAGGCTTCTTTCCTTTATTCTTCTGCTTGTTTAGTTTTAAACTTTACAATGGTGGGAAGTGGAACATTATGCTGCAAGTCTTTAGTGAATACTTCTCCACCTGCCCCTTTTAACATTATAGGGGTTTATTTTACTTCACCTCTCATTGAAGTTCTTGGTTTCTTAGGTGTAGTCGCTATCACCTGAGGTACTTTTCTTTTTCTGATGAGGGGCAGTAGGTCTTCGTCTACAGGCTCCTCATCAAGGTGGACATCCTCTCCCATTTGTGCTTGTGATACCTGGCCCTCATCATATGTTTCCATAGTTTCGACAGCTGGCCTCTGGATATTCTTAGCCTTTTGCTTATCTTTACGAGGCGGTGCAGATGACGCTGATGCTTGCTCTGATGCTAATGCACCTTCAACTGTTATTATGACTTTCTCAATAATCACCCCTTTAGGTTCATTATCCATCTTCTTACTTTTAGGGGGTGTTTTACTTTGTTGTTGTGGCGGTGGCAACCTTTCTCCTTTAGACTTCCTCTTCTCATTCAAGAAATCATCATATTCATCTTCAGAAATCTCCTGTCTTCTCTTCTTGTTGTCAACAGTGATGGCAACACCCTTTTTCTTCAGTATATTTATCTGGTCTTTGACCCATGCTTGGGTCAGCAGCAATGTCCTGCTTGTGAATGGATCCAAGGAGATGTCCTCCTGCATGGTGAGATCAGGCGCTGAGATAGTATCATTATATATCTTTTTCTCTTCATATTCATCCACCATGATCTTGCCATCATCTTTCTTCAATTGTGTTGGCACTGGGATGCAGTTAAATGTCTTGATCTGGTTGAGAGTCAGCCTTTGATATTTTCTTCTTCTAACTTCAGCTTCATCCTCACAATTTGCCCAGAAGTCCTCAAGATGTCTTCTATGGATGGGCTTCCCTATGATCTTCTGCATCCTTCCATATGGATCATATGATCTTGACAGTGGGAATGGCTGGAAATTCATCATAGTTAGACCAGCTATGGCCTTTTTAATATTCTCAGAATCTGGGCACATATACCAGCCCATTGTAACTGGAAACAATACTAGTGGAAGCTTGTTGCTAGCTTTGTAAGCATTCAGTATTGTGGAAATTTGTCTTAACAATTCCACTAAGACAACCGCATCTGTAGGATATCTTGGGAGCATGAGAGGCTCCTCCCCAAAGCCTTCAATTCTAATGTAAGAGAAAGTTGCAAATTGAATAAACCAGGCTCCATGCCTGTATATGATTTCCTAAGCCTCCATGCTCAGTCTTTTAGTTCGGTCCTCCTCCATTGTTCTTACCAGATGCATAGAGAATGCATCATTCACTAATTTATAATCTTGGAGGTAATTTACTCTTTGCAGCTGGGGATGATGATCCCATATATGTGCATCATTTATTGTGCCACCAATTCTCCCATCTGTAATCAATGCATCAAATATACCCTTATAGGCACATGAATAAACTATGTATGAGGTCATGTAGAAGGAACAATGTGGACCTCCTAAGTTCATCAGCTGCTCATCTAGAGCATCACTTATCATCTTAGCTCACATTGGCTTGTTATCTATGTAAAGGCACATCAGGATGACTGCATACATCCAGTCCTTAAAACTTCTAGCATTAGGCTGGCCTATCACTCTGCTGAGCAATGCTATCATGTACTGGTATTCATCGTCAAAGTCAAATTTATATAAATGTACTGGAAGTTTAGCTGCTGTAGGATAAGGACTATTCTTCACCCTCCATTGGTACATTTTCTTCCTAGTAGTCTTCTTGTTATTCTCATATTCTACTTCCTATTTCTTCAAATCTATGCTGGCTACCTTCTTGCCTAATGGTAAACTGAATGTAGCAGCAAGACCCTTGATGGACAGATCTGCATATACTCTGCCATGCTTCTCTACCTTTCTGGTCTGTGAGTTATAGTTTCTTGCACATTCAATAACCAGCTCAGGAGTTTCCATGGAATAAGGGAAACTAGCTGCATTCCACATTCCAGATGCAAAGACTACATCTAGCAAGGTGCTATTATTTTTTTCATCGCTCATTTTGGCCGACCATGCAGCCAGATCTGCATTTCCTTGGTGCGTGTCTGTGATGGCTTCATATTTTGATTGGACACCCTCGGGTTGAGCAAACATGGGTTTTAGAAATTCTACCTCTGACTTAGCCAACCACTTTGTTAGGGTTAGCTGGTAGAAGATATCAATTAAATGCAAATAAAGATTAAACAAAGAAATGGAAATACACAGAATTAATAACAGCGAGAGACAAGTTTTAATGTGGTTCACCCAAACTCGGGCTACATCCACCAAATAGAGAGTCCAATCTTATTATCCAATAAATCAAACCGATTACAATCAGCAATCCCTGCAACTCAATATTGCTGCAAAATGTGACAATACAATCTCTCAAAACCCTAACCCTTAGCCGCTTTTATCAAGCCCTTTTGTCGGTTACAAAAATTAGGGTTTTCTTATGTCGGTCATAAAAATAGGATACCCCGGCGAGGATACATGGCTAGTGTACAGTACTTTCCTGATTAGTCACCACCTACCAACAATCTCCCACTTGGAGACTGATCAAGCTCCACACCAAACAATCTCCCACTTAGAGACTGAGCCTAGACGACACCGCTGCACATGCAGCTCCCACTGAAAATAAGCACCCTGGACTCGACTGTTCTGCTTTTATTGTTTTCAGTCTAGGAGACCAATCGAAGCTGAAGAGAAGCTCAGCTTCTGCCTTGTCACTACCTTTGTAAACATATCCGCTGGATTTTCATCTGTATGTATCTTTTCCAGCCTTAACTGTCCATTATCCAACACCGATCGAATAAAGTGATACCTCAACTGTATGTGTTTGGGCTTTGAATGCAATACAGAATTCTTTGCAAGATGTATGGCACTCTAACTGTCTGTTTACAAAGAACTGTTAGCCTGTTGTTTACCCAATTCTTCCATGAAAGATTGCAGCTATATCATCTCCTTGCTTGCCTCTGTTGCAGCTACATATTCTGCCTCTGTGGTGGATAAAGAAACCACCTTTTGCAACCTGGAAATCCAACTCACCGATGTTCCACCTACAGTAAAGACATAACCTGTAGTACTCCACTTGGTATCAATATCCCCTACCAAATCTAAGTCTACATAACCTGCTAAATCAGTATTAGAGCCCCCAAAACATAAGTGTTTATTAGATGTACCTCTCAAATATCTAAGAATCCATTTTACTGCATTCTAATGCTCAAATCCGGGATGACTCATATACCTGCTAACGACTCTGACAGCATGTGCAATATCTGGTCTCGTGCATACCATGGCATACATTAAACTTCCTACAGCTGAAGCATATGGTACCTTGGACATTTTTTCTTCCTCCTCTTGTGTCTTTGGACACATCTCCTTAGTCAATTTCAAATGACTAGGCAAAGGTGTGCTGACAGCTTTTGCATTCTCCATATGGAATCTCTGCAACACCTTTTCAACATAAGCAGCCTGAGATAGAGTCAATTTTCTGTTCTTCCTATCTCTACAAATTTTGATACCAAGGATTTGTTTTGCTGCCCCCAAATCCTTCATATCAAATGACTGTGATAACTGATGTTTTAACTCTCTGATGTGATCCATGTTAGACCCAGCTACAAGCATGTCATCAAAATATAAACATAAAATAATGTAGCTGTCATTATCCAAACTCTTAAAATAAACACAATGGTCAGAATTACACCTGCTGTAGCCTTGCTCAGCCATAAAACTATCAAATTTCAAATACCATTGCCGAGGTGCTTGTTTCAGGCCATACAGACTCTTCTTCAATCTGCACACTTGTTTCTCCTGACCTTTGACCTCAAATCCCTGTGGTTGTGCCATGTATATCTCCTCCTCCAAATCACCATGGAAGAAGGTAGTTTTCACATCTAGCTGTTCCAAATGCAAATCTTTAGCAGCCATAATACTTAAAACAGTACGAATAGAAGTCATCTTGACAACTGGAGAAAATATCTCATCAAAATCAATGCCCTGTTTCTGTGCAAATCCTTTTACAACTAACCTGGCCTTAAATCTTTTCTTACCTCCATCTTCCTCTTTCAGCCTGTAAACCCATTTGTTTGGTAAAGCCTTTTTACCTGCAGGTAACTTACATAATTCCCAAGTCTGATTTTTCAGCAAGGAGTCCATTTCTTCTTTCATGGCAAGCTCCCACTGAACCTGTGTATTCACCTGCATAGCTTCATCATACCCTTTTGGTTCACCAGCATCTGTTAACAAAATAGAATACAAAGAGGGAGAAAACCTTTCAGGAGGTCTACTTAGCCTTGTTGACTGTCTAACATTCACTCGAGTTTGTGGTATTTCTAGTTGCTGTTGCGGAGCATGAGGAACCACTGGAACATCACTATTTGGAGTATCATCCAGCACCACATAATCTTTTGCTTTCTTCTCATGCTGCTGCAACTAATTTTTGTACAACACCTTCTCATTGAATATGACATCCCCGCTTCTCACATTTTTTTGATTTTTAAAATCCCAAAGCCTATAACCAAATTCATCAATGCCATATCCAACAAAGGTACATTTTTTTGATTTTGCATCCAGCTTGGTTCTATTTTCAGAATCTACATGTGCAAATGCTTCACATCCGAAGGTTTTGAGAAAAGAATAACTCACCTTCTTACCTATCCATGCTTCCTCTGGAATACCACAGCCCAAAGGAACTGAAGGACCTCTATTAATTAAATATACAACAGTGTTGACAACCTCTGCCCACATGTTTAAAGGCAACCCAACATGCAATCTCATGGTCCTTGCACGCTCCATTATTGTCCTATTCATGCGTTCAGCCACTCCATTTTCCTGTGGAGTCCCTTGAACCGTTTTCTGCCTACGAATTCCATTAAAGGAACAATAATCCTCAAATTCTTTGCTGCAATACTCACCACTGTTATCAGATCTGAGATATTTTAATCTTTTACCTGTCTCATTCTCAACCAAGCTTCTCCATTTCTTAAATGTTTCAAATACATCAGATTTCTATCTAAGGAAATAAATCCAGACCTTCCTAGTTGCATCATCTATGAATGTAACATAATACCGAGAGCCACCGAGAGAAGATACCTGAGCTGGTCCCCATACATCTGTATGCACAAGCTCCAACTTTTTATTTTTCTTTTACTTCCCATCCTTGAGAAAACTGACTCTCTTTTGTTTGTCATACACACAACTTTCACAGAAATCCATATTAATACATTTTAGACCTGGTAAAACTTTCTTAGAATGAAGTACCTTCATACTTTTTTCACTCATATGCCCAAGTCTATTATGCCACAGCGTTGTCTCAGAACCTGCAACAACTGTTTCAGTCTCTTTCTGTGAACCTGTAGCAACTATTCCTGAACTTGTTTGTTTTTCTTCTATAATAGCTAAAGTAGAAGGAACAGTATGACCTGTACAAAGATATAAGGTGCCTACTTTCACACCTTTTGCTACTACTAAGGCACCTTTTAAAACCTTCCAATTTTTATCAGTAAATGTAACAGTGCAACCTTGTTCAGTTAGCTGCCCTGCTAAAATTAAATTCCTACTGAGCCTTGGAACATGCCTTACCTCTTGTAGTAGCCAATGATTCCCATTCTGCAACTTAATCTTGATTCTTCTCTTTCCAACAATTTGACAGGGTTCGTTATCTCCCAAATAAACCAGCCCAAAATCCCCTTGGACATAATCAAGAAAATAACTTCTATAGGGCGTAGCATGAAATGAGGCCCCTGAATCTAAAACCCATGAATCATCAACATTATCTAGGGAAAGAATCAAAGCATCATCTTTAGATTTATTACTTACCACATTTGCTTCCTTATTGCCTTCTTGTTTGTCTCCTTCTTTATTTTTCTGAGACCAACAATCTTTCTTCAGATGACCTGGTTTCCCATAGTACCAACAATCCTTTTGTCCTCTGGTTTGGGATCTTTTGTCCCTTGATTTTCCTCGTGACTTCCCATGACCTCCAGAACCTTTTCCTCTCTCCTTTGATCTGTCCTTGCTTTCTGCATTCAAAACACTGCCTGATGTGGATCCACCTGAGCTTTTCTTACGAATTTTCTCACACAGAATAACACCAATAACATCATCAAATTTTAGGGTATTTGAACCAGAAACAGAGTTACTAACCGCCATTACCAAACTATCCCAGCTTTCAGGCAATGAACATAATATCAAGAGAGCTCTAACTTCTTCATCAAATTTTACATTTAAAGAAGTCAATTGACTGACAATCATATTAAATTCATTTAAATGACCTGTCACAGATCCACCTTCAACCATTTTCAAATTAAACAAACGCTTCATGATACCTTATTTGAGGCTGAGGGTTTTTCATACAATTTTGCCAAAGCTTTCATTAGACCATCTGTTGTCTTCGCTTCCGTTATATTGAATGCCACCGATGGTGCCAGGCACAACCGAATGGTTCCCAGTGCCTTTCTGTCAAGAAGATTCTAATCCTCATCAGACATTGTTGTCAGTTTCTTGGCCACTCTTTCCAATGGCATCCATAAATCCTTTTGATAGAGGTAATCCTCCATCTGCATCTTCCATAACTGATAGTTCTGCCCATTGAATTTATCAACCTTCAATTTACCCTCATCTGCCATTGCTCCCACTCAACCATGAGACCTTCCTGCAGACGATAATCGAACACAACCTGCTCTGATACCACTTGTTAGCATTAGCCAGCAGAAGATATCAATTAAATGCAAATAAAGATTAAACAGAGAAATGGAAATACACATAATTAATAATAGCAAGAGACAAGTTTTAACGTGGTTCACCCAAACTCGGGCTACATCCACCAAACAGAGAGTCCAATCTTATTATCCAGTAAATCAAACCGATTACAATCAGCAATCCCTGCAACTCAATACCACTACAAAATGCTACAATACAATCTCTCAAAACCCTAACCCTTAGCTGCTTTTATAAAGCCCTTTTGTCGGTTACAAATATTAGGGTTTTCTTATGTCGGTCATAAAAATAGGATTTTTTTATGTCGGCTTCGAACCTCGGCGAGGATACATGGCTAGTGTACAGTACTTTCATGATCAGTTGCCACCTACCAACACGCTTATCCGCCATGGATGCCTGCAATTAACCAAACTAGTCTCACAATTGATATCTTACAAGCATGCATATACATTATATCTTCATTATTCATCATACATACTATTACTCTTTCAATATTTGTTTATCCTGATATACATAATTTAGAACTTCGAACCAGAAAACACCATGATACCTGGATATGCAGAACATGACAACGAGAGGGTTTCAATTACTTACCTGATGTGTTTATCCTCTCAATTATGCTGATAACTGTGTGAAAGGAAATCAAATATCAGCAATGCTCATGTATCCCATTCTAGTACAAGCTCTATGCATCCACAGGTAGCCTTATGAGGATTTACAAGCTCTGCTCTATAAAAACTTGTTTTATCACAAGGTAAGTGTAAAATGATTCTGTAAATTCACTTTTAACCTCTTCTTTAAGGCAAATTAGGGCAAATTAATTAAAACAATTGATTTTCTTGTACGAAACTCCTAGATCTCGCCATGTGTATGTATCAGGTTCGTAATCGGTGGGAACCACCTACCTCATCTGCGTGCATTTAATGTTATGGCGGTAAGGCGCTGGGTGATCTTTGCAGGGTAGGATGATATTTCAAATATCGAGTGATATTCAAATATCGGTGTGATGTTCAAATATGACCCTCCGAACAGAATGACATCCTGTCGAAATATCAGGATGACATCATTAGGATAATGACTTGGTTCAGCGTTGTGGCTTTATGACATCATCGTCATGTTATGTGTGAAGGGTCATGTTTGGAAATATTCCTCCACAAGGTAGAAAGGATGGTGACATCATCGTCATGTTTATTTCTTCGTTTATCGGGTTTGGATGACGACACTAGGATATTGGTTCGGGGTGATATTTTGCGACAGGCCGATATTCAAATATCGGGGTGATATTCAGGAATATGACCTTTGCAAAATACATGATGTTGTGTGTCGGGTACATATTGCTATCACATAAAGTTGACGTCTGGATGTTCGGAGCAAATGATTTTATCAGGTGATAATTTTAGATGGGGGTGATCCTTTTATAATATGACTGATGTTAAGAAATATGATCTTCACCTCAGAATATCAGGTTTGACCAGGACTTTGACTCACCATAACTTTTGTTCCTTAGGGAATACCAGGGTGATCCAAAAGGCAAACCTGCATGAAATTCTATACTCTATCCACCCATGAGGTTATTGTCATGAAATATTAACTTTGAAAAAATTGACCTCATCATGATGACTTACCCAGTCCCCTTTATGCAGGATCATCTGCATTGTCTTACTTTTACCAGACCGCCAGCAAGCAGAAAACACAAGCAAAACCAAACAAAAAGTTGGGTCCCTGTTTTGTCAAGTCAAAATGGGGCGTGTTGTGTAACCACACAACAGAATTGTAATCACTGGCTTTAGGCAAGAGGGTACATTAGGTGCCCCCTGCACAACCATCTTAGGAATAGTGCTACCAAGTCTATTAATAAGTATCAAAATAACATTGTTTCCCTCTTGATTACAACCAACATCGATCCCTATAGTATTTAATGTGAGAGACTTTTTCTCATCCACTAATGCTACATCTTGGCCAGGGAGAGCAATGGGATGAGAGGAAGGTACATCATCATCATCATACTCTGCGGTGGAAAGGGGCTTTTCACTCTCATCTTTTTCATGAGTATTCGTAGAGATGAATTTGGTTAAATCTTCTAATATCAAAGGATATGCTCCTATGAGTAAAGTGAAGCTACTAAAATCATGTGTATAACAAAGTAATTGCAACTCATATGTAGAACATATAGAAGCGTCAATACCACGATATAAGCTATGTGTTCTAGAATATGAGGATTCTCATTAGTGAAATTAGAGAAATTTTCAAAATCTAGGATATACTCATGCAAAGACTGCAAAGATGAATAACATGAAGATGCCATAATGAAATTCAAAATCCAATTTTAACAATTTTCCAAGAGTATGCAAAAGACAAGTGCAAACTATATGCAAAAATGATCTTAAAATGCTTGGTTTTTTGTACTTTTTTCAATGCAAATGAATGAACCAAAGGGTGTTTTAAGGATTTTAGTCAAGGGTAGAAAGTTATATGTCTAATATCAGTCCAAAACAGCAAAAATATCCTTCTCAACATACTCTTGATACAAATCCAAGATAATGCCAAGTCAAAATATAGTGAAAATATGTCAAAATAGACACTTTTTTCACCAAAATTCAATGCAAAAGAGCATAACAAAGGGTGTTGTGAGGAAAATGATGATGGAAAGAAAATAAAATTAATAACAACAACCAATTGGTGCTAAAATACCCAACACAACACACTTTTAGTGCCACTTAAGGTAAAACCCTAGTGAAAATATAGCAAAAATAGGCTATTTTTCACGGTTTTTCAATTCCAAGAGCTAGAAAAAGGGGTGTTGTAAGGAAGTTTAGGAGGTGAAACAAATAATATCAATGATATCATTCACCTCAATCCATAAAATTGATCACAACACACTTGGAGTGCAAACTAGGTCAAACCCTAGGACCAAAGAAAAGCCAAAATGTGTAGTTTTTCACAAAATTTTCACTACAAGAGCCCGATAAAAAGGTGTTGTGAATATTTTTATGAGGGGAAGAAAATGATTATCCTGATAACAACAAATTAATGTAAAAATAATTTTCACAACACGCCTATGGTGCAAGTTTATAGAGTCGATAAGGCCAAATTTAGTGAAAATCGTTGTTTTGAAGCCCTAGGTTTGAGATCTTGGGACAAAATGCTATGTGAATGTTTTGAAGTCTGATTTATGATGAAAATTAATTAATCTTAGATCTAAAAATAAATTTCAAACTTTAATTTGCAAAATGCTAATGCAAATCTAATGAAAATACATGAAAATTGCTAGTTTTTGTTGAAATTTTCTATGCAAAATTGCAAATATTTTAAATCTAAATGCAAATTTACACTAAAATGCAAGACTACAGCCAAATAAAAATTTGAATGAGCCTCTAAAATTAGTAGAAAAATCTGAGAAAAGATTTTTCCTACTAACCCTAGATTTTGGAATTACTAGGTTATATAAAATTGTCAAAATTTCCACAAAAACCTAGCAAATTAATGATGAAAATGCAAAGAAATTTTTTGAATTTTTGTATTTTTATATAGTTTATATCAGATCTGATGCAAAAACCATGAATTAGGAAAATTTAGAAAGAATTGATGCAATTTAGTAAGCCAAACAATGCAATTTTTTTGAATTTTTCAAAATTTTAATTTTTAAATTTTTTTTCTCAATGCAATAAAATGAATGACTATCTGAATGAATGAAATCAATCCAAATTTGAAGACACACACTCAACAAGTTGCAATTTAAGTCCAAAAACACAGGTTCACCAAAATGTTTAGGTGGAAAATTAGATTTGTTAATGTTTTAGTGTTTTGATGTTTAAATCCTCCTCTCCACTTTACATTCAAGGATGTAGGGTCGAGTGGCGAGCACTATCATACCCTAGGTCACTATGAGATGTAGAGAAGCCTAGATTAGGGAATTTAATTATCAATTTTTCTTCTTCTATGCTTAATTGACCATTAAAAGCCTAATTTTGCAAATACGACAACAAATTGACGAATGACGGAAAAAGCTCTCGCAGACATGAGTAAAATACCAAATCACAGAATACCTATTTTTGAGGTTCTGAAGAAGAACAATTAGGGACATTGGAGCGGGTGGCCAAGTCCAAGTTACCAGTTTCTTCACGGGATCTGGACCTCCTTCCGACACTGATAAGCCCTGTAACTTCTATTTCCTGAAACTTAGCTGCGGAGGACACTAGAGCGAGCGCCCAAGTCCTGGAAATGCTCCTGTGTCCTACTTTTCTTTAGATCCTAAATCTTTGATGCTTATCAATTCTTCGTGCAACTGCATTTTTCCCAAATACAACACCTATAACCTATAATCACAAGACTTGGTTTGGGGGTTGTGGTGTTTAGAGACTTGCCTCAGTCAAGCCCTGGAGGACACTTAAGTCTCTGAACACCATTTTCAGATAAAGAGTGCGTGCCCTTGTGAGGCAGAGGCAAAAACTAAAGGAATCAATGATAAAAACACAATATAATGTCACCTTGTAGTGAAGATATCATGGAAGGAAGATGCTCTTCATTCCATGATGAATGGATGCTCAAATCTGCAAATTCAAACACACAAACCACACAAGTCTACTCTTGCAACACAATGAAAGCCTTAAATCACCTTGAGAATGCCTAAAGTTCACAATGATCATCTAGTTTCTAAATGAATGCTTACGCATGCTTATATATGCAACTAAAAACACTCTTGCCAAGATTTTCATAATTCAAACTTACCGTGTTGGCAAAGGGACCAAATAACAGTCACAAACTGACACCCATACATTAGGGCTACCCCAAAAGAGGGCAGGACTAGGGCACAGGCGTCCAAATCCTCCCTCCTTATTTTGGGCAGGGTACAGCTCAAGGGGTCCTCCTAGGTCCAATTTGTCATGAAACTTAGGCCTCATTCCATTAGGATGCCAAAATATGCACTAAAATGTCCTAAATGCATGCTAAAGACCCAGGAGCTAAACCTTAAGAGGGAAAAGCCCCTAAAGGGACATTTTCTGATGTTACAATTTTACATAGTTACATAATTTAATTTCATTGTTAGGGTTTCAAAAATCCTTGCTTTTTTTAGAAATCTAGCTAATCTTCAACCTAGGGTTTCAAGATTGACATGTTGTGGTAAATTTTGTTGCATTATTGGATTGATTAAAGGATTTTAGGTTGCTATACCTTATCATCCTTGTTGTTGTAAGACATTCTTTTGCATATTTGCATTGGAAAAAGTGAAAAAATTAGGCATTTTAGGCTTGCAAAAAGGCATAGTTTTGCATTATTTCATTGCATATGTTATAAACTATCATAGAAAGATTTAAATCTCTAATTTTTACATCAGATCTAATTTATATTACAATAGATAATCATTTCATGGTGATGCATCTCGCATTTGAAGCTCTCATTTGCTAGGGTTTTGTTGGAAAAGTTGCATGTTTGAAAACCTAGACAAATTCAAAATCAAGGGTTTGTATTTAAAATCTTGTTTCAGATTTTGCTTCCATCATAAACACTTCAATTCAGATCTAGCATTAATTTATAGCATATTTTCATTGAAAATTTTGCATCATTTCATACCTTGGTTTGAAAATTCATATGTTTGTAATTACACATTGTGTATAAATTTCAACATAAGAATTTTGACATCTCTTTAATATTTCTTTGCAATAAATCTTAAAATTGTCTATATTAACTTTTGTGCAGAACTTTTTAACATCTTGAGCACTCCATTTGTAGTGACACTAGTGTGTTTTTGATCTTTGAAAAAAGCTGCAAAAACCCAGTTTCTTCAAACTAGTGTCGTGGTGTACAAAAGTCTCTCATATTGGTGGTACTTGATAAAGGAATAGATCTGAGTATATATTACTCTTCTAAGACATTTCATTATGGCATCTTCTAATTGTTCCTCTTTGGTATCTTTGCATGCATATATCAAATATTTTGAATGTTTTTACAAATTCGTTAATATGTATCCTTATGTTTTGACTCATATAGCATCCATGTATGATAGAGATATCTTTAAATACTCTTCATTTGAAATCCTTGATTATGTATCTGATTTTAATAACTTCATAACTCTCACGAATGAATATCCTTCGATATTAAAGGACTTTACTAATTTCATCTCCATGAATTGTCATGAGAAAGATGATGGTGATATTTCTCCTTTTACTTCTACTAAAAGTCATAATAATACATGTGATGGTGACCTAGCTTTGCCTATTTCACCTTATGATTTGGATCTCTCTCCCAAAGTTGTTCCCACTTGTGAGGACATTTTGACACAAGAGGATGAAATCATTGATACATTCCTTAACATCACCCTACCCTCTCTTCATTCTAATGCTCTCCCTTCAAAAGACGAAGCATTGGTGGATGAAGAAAGGCCTCTCACATTAAATCCTTTGGGGATGGATGTTGAGCTTAATCAAAGTAAAAATAATGTTAATTCAATCATCATTAATAGACTTATTCAACCTAATAAGGGGATAGTGAATAAGTGCACTGATGTTCCTAAAATCATTGTAAATAAGGCACCATTGATTACAGTTCAAGGTGCTCCAACACCACCTCGACCCCTGGGTTACATTCTCAAATTTGCACAACAAATTACACAAGGAAATCAAGTGTATCAAAATGTGTCGCAACAACCCTACTACAATGTGGTTGCTCACACATACTACGAAGTAAACAACAATTGAACATTCCGATCACTTTACCAACTTCTCAACCTATACTTCCTCAACCACCTCATCTTACTTATAAAGTTGGTCAAGATTATGATCTTGTTGAGCAGCTTTGTGCTACTCCTGCTAAGATCTCTCTTTGGGAACTCATACAAACATCACCTACATACCACAGAATGCTCCAAGAAGCTTTACAAAAGGTGATTGTACCACTCACTGTTAATCCTAATGGTGTAGTAGCTCTGTTAGATTGTATGCATGTGACAAAAATGGATATTTTGTTTCAACAACATGAATTACCATTAATTAAAGTTCAAAATCAACACGATCCTCTTGTAATATTTGTCATAATAAACAAAAAGTTGATAAAGTGAGTTATGATTGACAATGGATCAACTCTCAATGTTTGTGGAATTAATCTACTACATAAAATCAAGGTTGACACGTCTTTAATCAAACTGAATAAACTTCACATTCGTGGCTTTGATAATGTTGGTAGACAATCCCTGGGTACCATAACTTTACCCATAAAGGTTGGACCCGTGACATTATCTACCCTTATCCATGTCATGTCTGGTGCACTTTCATATACCATCATTCTTGGTAGACCATGGATTCATGCCATGGGGGCAGTTTCGTCTAACCTTCATCGATCAGTAAAGTTTATTTATGAAAAGAAACTTCAAACCATTGAAGCTGACCCGAATCTGGAAAGTTGTTTAAAGGTTGAGGTGGATAAACAAGTTGTCAATCACAAGTTTCTCAATAACTTAAAATCTGATTCATCAATACCTCTTGCTGCAGATAATGCTGTGCAAGATTCTAAATCATCATCGAATGAACTTCTTAGTGACGATTGGGGTTCATTAGATTTTACTCCTTCCTTTATGGGGGAATATAGACTTAATAACCCTAATCCTGAAGCATCAAAAGTTGCCTTGATCTCATCCAAGCAATCTTTGAAAGTACATAAGAACCCTAAAGTTTCTTTAGTAGAAAACAAAGACAATACTTTCACTTACATTATAGAATATGAGACTTATGAGGCCCCACCTTGTAAAAAGATGGAGTCTCTCTATGGTCGTGGATTTCAAATCCTTTACAAAAGTTGTAACTATGTAGGTAAGGGTTGTGGCATAAAACAACAAGGAATCAAGGTCCCCTTAGAAGTTCTTGCACATAGCTCTTCGGTTGGTATTGGATACCATCCTTTGAAGCCCACCAAAGCCTACCATCGTCCTACTCTTAATGTTAATACAATATCAACAAGTCCAAGACTAAATATGATATATCCTGAGATGATAGACATGGATTGTCTGCCAGGAAATATCCCATTGAATTAGGTAAGTATTTATCCCTCCTTTAACCACACTCAATGTAGCACCTATTCTAGTTGCTCTCAAGGGTGGCCTCCTCCTAGATATATATGCTGATAGTGTTGTATTGTGTTCCCTCGTTTAGTGTTAGATGTTGTTTAGGTCTCCTTGGATGACCCTTAATACTCTTGTAAGGTTAAGGATACAAGGAGATCGCCTCTATTGTGATACTTCTATTTGTTTCTCTATTCTTCTATTCTCCTCTCTCTTATTGTAATTGTTGTGTGTGGTGCCTTGGGTGCATAACGTTGTGGAGGGTGTCTTGGGGGCATTTTTCCCATGTTGTAAACCTAATTCACTCTTGTCCCCTCTCTCACTTTTTGTGTTTTCATTCTTTAGTGGTTCTACTAGTTGGTAGATGACAATAACAAATAAATGATGATAAGGACCGTGCATCCCTACAATAAGAAAATAAAAATGGACCTAGTCCATATATGAAGATGGGGTTAGTATGTTACTGATGCTTGACTAGTAAAATCACTTTGTGTTGTGATGTGATCATGTGCTGTATTGTGAAACTTCTTGTAACAAGCCTTTGCAATACTCTAAATATGCTTCTATGCACTTTGGCATGTTTTGTATCTCACCTTGTAGCTACACTTAGTTCTGAGATACCTACAATATAACTTCATGGCTATACTTGGTTCTGAACCCGTAAGTGTAGCCTTGGTTTATTAAGTGATATATGATTTTTGTATAAGTTTCATGAATTGATTTGGTTGTTATCTTAGCTTAGATTTTCTAACCAAAGCTTATATATTGTTGATCAATGGTTGTTAGCAAATTATATTGATGTATTTGTTGGGAACAATTGATGATTACAAGAACATGCCACTTTGGGGCATGAGCTTTGCAAAAGCTCTTGTTCTCTCGCGCATTTTCAAATTTATGTAAAATGTGTTTGATACCGGCAAGCAGGGTCAACCACTTTAAGGTGGGGGCATATATTGTGGTAAATGTTTGGATATTTTAGACATTGTTGATAAAGTGTGTTTATGTATGCTTCCCCTTCACCATAAGGCATCTTCACGATGCAGGTGGGGTTGTGTACTTTATTTTGTTTTGTTTTGTTTTGCATATACCTCTTTTTCATTGTAAGGCATCTCCATGATGCATGTGGGGTTGTATACTTTGTGCACATGCTTCCTTTTCACTATAAGGCATCTCCGCGATGTAGGTGGGGTTGTATGTTTTTAAAAAGCCTTTTTGCGAAAGGTGGGATTGTGTATTCCCTTGAGTGGTTGCACATCCTTTTAAAAGTCCTCTGTGGAGGCAAGGTTGGATCTTGAGTTATTCACCCTTAAGCATGTCTTTGGCGGTTATGGTAGCATAGCTCAACTGTCAGGTGTGTTTGGTGTGTCTTAGATAGTGGAGTGTAGAGATGAGCTCCTCCCTATCACCCATGTCTACTTTGTCTAAGATGTATAGTGTGTCGATGACATACTCTATAGCACTCGTGTATTCTGTGTGTTTTTCACGTGTCTTCCTTGCGTGTCTTGCATGTTTTAGTGGTGGCGCGTAGCGATGAGCTCTCCCCACGCTGTGTGTCTTGCATGTTTTAGTGGCGGAACGTAGTGATGATCTCCCCCCACGTTGTGTGTTTTGTGTGCTTTTGATGGCGACACGTAGCGATGAGCTCTCCCCATCACCTAGTTAGGGTTATATAATTGTTTAATAATGACTTGTCTTTGTGTATACATGTGTATTGTGTGATTGCATTCATGTCTTCTCCATGTATTACATGCCTTTCACTGTCTTCTTCATGTATTGCATGCTTCCAAATTATATTCACTATGTTTTGCGTGATTATCAAGTGTTTTCTTATGTTTGCTTAAGCTTGGAGGCTAGAAATGGCCCTCTAAACTTAGGGCATGTCTTCACTCTAGTGTCTGATGTGTTTGATGTGCTTCGACCATACTTTAATACATGTACTAATCATAAGATCATACACACATTAATGTGGGGGCTAAATGTTATGGAGTAAAAAGTGGACACATGTCTTTTTACCTCCTTGTTTAGCTCCTAGGTCCCTGTGAATACGTTATGCATTCTAAATATTCATCCCGATGCAAAATCCCCTAAAACCAATATAAATTGGGAACAAGGGGCCCATATTCTATCTTACCCCAAACCAAAAAGGAGCCTTGGGACTTGTGCACCTGCACCCAAGTCTTCCCTGATTGGTTGGGGAAAATTTATTTGCATGTCGACATAGGACCTTTAAAAAGGTTTTTCCTTGTCAGCTCTTTTGGTTAATTTGACGAATGCTAATGCGAAACATATATAATTATGTTTTTGAATCCATTATGAACCTAGATAGAGATAGAAAACTTGAAGCATTGGAGTAAAGAGCATGCCAAGCATTCATTGTGATTCTAGAGAAGATTTATATTGTCATTGTGTGTGTTGTTGTAGGTTTGAAGTTATCATCTATATCTCCTTATGAGTTGGAGAGCCTTCATCCTCCTAAGGGTTTCATCACATAGGTGATATCATTATTGTTCCTCATCATTTGATTCATACTGTTATTGTGTTTTAGCCTCTTCCTTGCAAGGGCACACTCTCTTTATCTAACAATGGTATTGGGAAGCTTGAATGCTATCCTGAGATTTGACTGAGGCAAGTCCCTAAAAACCCTAACCCCAAACCCCTTCTCTTCTTCTTGTGTGTAGGTTACAGGTGTGAGATCTAGGAAAAGTGAAGATGTAGGAAGACTGAGTAAAGATTAGGGTTTCAAGATTTGACAACAGTTCAAGAATATTCCTCTGTGCAAACTTGGGCGCTAGCACCCTAATCTTTCTACCCTTGCAGGTTCTAGATCTAGCATCAGGGTAGTCTCTACAACATTTCTCCAATTTATAGTTCCTAAAGATTACACCTTTCAGGACTTGGGCACTTTTGAAATAGTCCTCTAACATCCCTCTTATGGGACATAGGTTCTGACATCTTCCTAATTCTCCCTATGCAATTGGTTTCTAGAGATTTGTTGTACATCTTCTGTTATAATCAAATCATCATAGAACTAGGGTTTGATAAAAAAGCTTGATTAAATTAGATCTTTCCATAGCACTCTTGAGTACAAGATCTTAAGCTAAGTCCACCTCCATTTGGTAGTGATTTGGCTTGGTCTTGTCCTTGAATGTTATTGTGAAAGAGGGTTTAATCTAGTGTGCATTCTAGTTGACATAATTCATCTTTTTCACACTTAATACTCCCCATGTCGTATTCTCATCCATCACTGCATCAAATTCTTAACTGTTAGGGTTGTCCTTAGATAACAATCTATTCTCCCATGATTGTTTCACATGATGCTCAACTTTGAGAAGGGAAAATGTTATTTTCTCAGTATCTGAGAAGTGATTTACAGAAAAATATTTCTTCAATTTTGACAACCAATCATCAATAACATCTGCATCAATTTTTCCCTTAAAATTTGGAATGTCAAAATTCACTTGTACCTTGAAAGGGATGTGACTGCCAAATGTTTTTCCTGGTGCATTCAGCTATGGATTATTTTGAATTTTTTAAAGCAGTTGATTGAACTGGTTCATCATGTCCTCAGGTTGTCTTCTCAATGCATCTTCAACCAACACTTTGAAGGGATATAATGAATCATCCCATTCTTCACCCATCTTCGATTGTGTGCATCTCAAAGGGAGGTAATTTGATGGATCCCTTGTTTTCAATCCAAGCCTTTGATACCCTAACCACATGTGATGTGACGTACAGGAGCAAACAAGCTCTGATACCACTGATCTAAATTGTTTTGCAAATTTAGAGGACAATACCTAGCGCTAGGCTTGTAGTATTGTAAACATTCACACAACACAATATGAAAATAGTTATATTTGATTAATGAGTTTCTGTAATGTTGGAAAACTCACTGGGAGCTATATGCCTCCAAAAAATATTTTATTTGCTTCAAGTTCAAATTTTACAATATATTTCACTCCTCATGATGCCACTATTGAAGTTCCTGATAGACCTTTATACATCACCATTCAAATCAATGATAAACCCATAAGAGGTGCTATGGTCGATCCTATTTGCATGCTAAATGTAGTAACTAAAGAGTTTCTCTAAATGCATGGTTTACACCATGATAACTACGATGTATTGGAAATCATGATTAGAGCACATGGTGGGTCTATTCTACCAAGTCTTGGTGCCTTGACACTTGCCGTCAAGGTTGGGCCAAGAACCTTGGATGTTTCTTTTATTATCATTCCAACATCAGTCTTATTCCATGTGAAGTTGGGTCACCCATAGCTCCGCTCCATGAAGGCAGTCCCCTCTATGGTTCATAAGTGCTTAAAGTTTCCATTTGAGGGACATGTGCATGCTATACATCATAGTCAGTACCAACCCATCGCTTTCCATGGACACTTTACACTTGACTATTTCTAGCCAAAACCAGTTGGAGTTGCTCGAACTAGAGAGGATCTATTCTTTTTTATCATATCAAAAATACAAGGCACAATTTTTTTTGAATTGTCACTTAGTAACATAATTTCCAGTGATGTCCCTGGACCCTCTCGATGTTTTAAGGCTACGACAGTATTTTCTCTTGTCTCGCAGGTGGTGAATGAAGTTAAGCCCTAATCAAAGGTTCCTCCCTGTCCCCGAGCGTCTGACAGATATGTTGAGGTTCCCCCTCTACCATCCCTTCAAAGACAATGAGGCAACCATCTAGCACAAAATAGACCTCCTCATTATTGCAATATTACAAGTTTGTCTCACCTGCCTCTATAGAGACTAGTGAAAAGCAATCAATTGCGCGTAAATTATTTCTTGAGGTTTCTCAACCACTTGTGGATGCTCAAGTACCTCTAGTTGTTTCACAAGTTGAGAGGGAAGAACATGTTGCATTGAGGAACTCTCCCCCCATGGTCTCTCAACCTTTGGAGGTTCCTCTCATTTCTTCTAATGTTCCCAAACCAAAGGAAGAAAAGGAACCCACGTTGGAAGATACTACGGTTCCACTCACAAACATCACAAACGAAACTAAGAGAAATAAAATTGCATGAGAATAAAAGAAGTGTCATCATGCTATAGCTCACCTTGCTGTAGGAGAGGAGAATCTCCCTCCTCTCAAGTGTCATTCACCAACAGATGTGAAAGAGAAATCTACTAGTGCTTCATCTCGACTAGCGAAAGATAGTGCTTCACAACTTGTAGCAGAACCTATTGTGCTATATTTCGACAAGGAATCAGAAGGTAATAATGAAACAAGTATGGCTCTAGTACCTTACACCGCATTTGCTATAGTCTCTCTTGGATCTTGCCTTTCATCCCTTTATGATGAACAAGATTGGGAGGAGGATGATTTGTTTTAGGTTGACTTGCAAGTGTGGCCTCTCTCTTGTGTTATGATTGCACGTGCTATTATCCCCATATTGTGTTGATGTGTATTTTTGTTTGTTAAACTCTCTTTGGATGATCCTTGATACCCTTGTTAGTACAAGGATACAAAGGGACCAAAATCCATTGTGACATTTTCTCTATTTGTATCATCATTCCTCTATATGTTGTAAGTTGCATTTTTGTTGTTTCCTTTGGGGATGATGCAAGGTGTAGGATGATTTAGTGCATCCTTCCTTGTTGACCCAAGGTTTTATATTTGTTTTCATGTGATATTTCCTCCTTTCTCTCTATAGTTTTACTAACTGGTGGATGATGATAGTTCCAAATATTTATAATTATGAGACATCTCCTATTATACAACCATTCACTTAATGATGCTAGTCAGATAGATCCCTTTATGTCATTACTTTATACTATTCACTCTAACTTGATAATTTCTTGTATGATTTGATTTATGTGGCACCTTGTTGTTATGCTCGGTGTCATACCATGACTACACAAGCCATTGTGTATCATGCTCGCAACATCACCTCGGTTAGCCTTTTCTGGGGGCAACCATTTGTTGCGATATAACTTTTGGGAACACATATCATGTAGGCATGTGTTGCAAGTATGGGCCTAACCGGTGTTGTCATTGATGTCAACATACTCCTATTGCATTAATGATAAGGTTTGGATGAGCCATGAGCTGAGGATATTGAGAAAATTAGTCTCAATCAAGAACAGTGAAGAATAGTGATGACTGTAAGACAAAAGTCCAAGATAGGATGATGATCAGAGGATGCGGATTAAAGGGTTTGTAGATATGTGTCTGTAGGTGATCCAATAGAGATTTCGGAGGTCTGCATGAAGACATGAAGAAGTTGTGGCCGCTCAAGTAAAACTGGCTCCGATAGGTGTTTAGAGGTGACAAAGTGACACAGATAGGTCCGGTGAGATCCGGAAATGCATTATCCCATTCTGTGGATTTGAGGAAGTGTTGAGGACGTCTTTCTGAAGTGTAAAGTCAATTGGTTTGTGGTTTGAAGGTCCGGAAGAACCTATTCCTCTGTGACAGTGATGACAGACTATGTTTTTAAGGTTCCGAATGGACAAGAGAAGGATTCCAGTGAGAAGATGAAGTGCGGATGTTCTTGGTGATTCAGAAGAGCTTTTTGGTGGTCTTTGGATCGTGTCCAGTTCATGTTGGTGGTCCACATTGAAGTTGGAGCTCACAATTGAAGAGTAACTTCTGTATGATGGTGTTCTTCTTGAGATAGGCCGACTGGATGAGTTATGCATTTGTCAGATGATCTTATGAATGTTTGCTGACTTAGATGATCATTCCTAAGTTGATGCCTTGTATAAATAAGGATTGCGAAGTCAGTTTGAACTCGCCTTTTTGTGTGGAAATGAGAGTGTCGTAGCGAAGAGGAGAGTGAAAGGTAGAGCATAAGTATTGAGCTTAATGGAACTGATTCAAGCATGGTGAAGATGCTATTCTCCAGTTCATGTATGTGATACTTATTTCTTTGTAGATAGTGTGTCTCTTGTAGGCAGTGAGCCTCTTGTGAGCAGTGTGCTTGGGCAGTGAGCCCTAATTGGCATGTGCCATTTTGTTCTTTCTATTCTTCTAAAAAAGAATACATTCTTGGGTTAATCACCCCGTGGTTTTTCCCTTAACCAGGTTTTCCACGTCAAAATCTTGGTGTCTTATGTGTTGATGTTCTACTTTTGATTTGAATGCATTATGTTTCATGTTTGATATACTGCTAATTACTAAGAAGATTTAAGTGTGTAAATTAGAGAAAGTTTTGGCACAACTGATTCACCCCCCCTCTCAGTTGTGTGCCCTAAGTCTAACAATTGGTATCAGAGCTAAGTTCCTCTAAAAGGAGGTTAACCGCTTGAGGAGATCCAGGATGTCATCTTACAAGAAGGATAGTTTGAAGTTTGATGGAACCAACTTTGCTCTTTGGAAAGGTCGCATGAAATGTCACTTGCAGTGTATGGGAATGGCGTACTGGTCCATGGTTACAAAAGCGTATGTACCTCCACAGGGTGGTCCGACAACCCTAAATGAAATCATAGATGTTGAAAATAATCTACAGACCAAAGAGGCTCTTCTAAGTGCATTATCTGACTCAGAGATCTCAAATGTTATTGACCTACCAACTGCCTTTGAGATTTGGAATAAACTGGAACTTTTGCATGAAGGAGACCAGTATGTTAAATGTGCAAGGTTACAGAGTCTAAAAGGGAAATTTGAAAAACTGAAGATGAGAGATGATGAAAATATTACCTCTTTTATGCCAAGAGTGAATGAGCTGGTTTGTGGAATTAGAAATGTTGGTGGAGTCTTGGATGAAAATGAGATTGTTGGTAAAATTTTCAGATCCCTTCCTGCTTCTTACAAAATCAAGGCTGCTGCCATTGAAGAATTCAGAGCCCATACAACTGTCACAAGAGATCAATTGGCTAGGAAATTGGATGCATTTGAAATGACAGAGTTTGGAGATGACCCCCCCAAGACTGAATCTGCATTCAAAGCTAGTGCCTCTGTTAAAGGTAAACAAAGGTTTGATCCGGGAGAGAATTCTTCAAGGAAATTGTCATGGTATGAAAAAGAAAGAAAAGATCTGGAAGAAGAAGAAGTAGAAACTACTAAACTTGAAGCCCTTATTGCAAAGAGGCTGCCAAGAGGATCCGGTAAGTATGAAGGAAAATTACCTTTTAAGTGTTTTAACTGCAATAAGTTTGGTCATTTTGCCTCAAGGTGTCCGGAAAGATTTTCAAGGCAAAATCCTAACAAGCCAAGGTTCCAAAAGAACTGTTACTATGTACATGAAGATGATGATAATGGAGTAACAGATGATGAATCAGAAATATGAAACAAATTTGGAAATGAATGGCTGTTCATTGCCATCAAGGAAGAGGATCCAATGTCCTCTGTATCTGTCAATCTTAAGACTGTGGAAAGAGCTATGGCTGCCCAAATTGAAGAGAAGAATGATTGGGTTATTGACAGTGGATGCTCTCACCATATGATAGGTGACAAAAATAAGTTTGTAGATTTGGAAAGATATGAAAGAGGAGTGGTAAAGTTTGGTGACAATTCTGCTGGTAGAATCAGAGGAAGAGGAACTGTTTCTTTTGATGGAAGAAACAAAATTGGTAATGTATTATATGTTGAAGGTTTGAAGCACAATCTTCTTAGTGTTGGACAGTTGGTGGACAAAGGCTATGATCTCCGATTCAAGGATGGAAAATGCAAAATCTTTGAAAGTTCTAGAACAAAGATTGCATCCGGTACTCAAACTAAAGGTAATATCTTCCACTTGGTTGGTACTGGTAAAAGCTGCTTATTTGTTCAAGTTGATCAGAGTTGGTTATGGCATAGAAGGATGTATCATGTGAATTTTGATAATATCATCGAGATAAGCAATACTCAGGTTGTAAAAGATCTTCCAAAATTGGTGAAACCTACTAACAACTTGTGCAAGGAATGTCAATTGGGTAAGTTGAGCAGAGTCACATTCAAAAGCAAGGAACTGTCTTCTACCAGATTGTTGGACTTAGTTCACATTGATCTTTGTGGTCCGGCAAGAACGAGGAGTATTCAAGGTGATAGATACTTCATGCTACTAATTGATGACTATTCCCGGATGATGTGGGTAACCTTTCTAAAGGAGAAATCAGAAGCTCTTGAGAAATTCAAAATATTCAAGGCTATGGTAGAGAATGAAATAGGATTAAAGTTGACATGTCTAAGGTCCGATAGAGGTGGAGAATTCACATTCGGTGAGTTCATAGAGTTCTGTGAGAAACACAGAATTAAGAGACAGTTGTCTGCTCCTAGGACTCCACAGCAAAATGGAGTAGTGGAAAGAAAGAACCAGACCATCCAGGAAGCATCTAGGACCATGATGATGGAAGCAAATGTTCCTCAAATTTATTGGAGAGAAGCTGTCAGCACTGCAGTCTATACTCTCAATCGAGTTCAAATCAGAAGCAATACCAGTAAGACCCCTTATGAACTTTGGTTTGGCATTACTCCTACTATAAGATATTTCAGAGTCTTTGGTAGCAAATGTTACATCAAAAGAGATGATGATCTAGGCAAGTTTGATGCTAGAAGTGATGAAGGAATATTCTTAGGTTACTCTACTCAAAGCAAAGCATACCGGTGTTATAACAAGAGACTAAGAAAGATGATAGAAAGTACAAATGTGAAGGTTGATGAGGGAATAGAGAAACCCTCAAGGTTTTTTGAATATGATGAAGATGATCAGAATGGTGTTCTGGTTCAAGGAGTTCAATCCTCTTCTGAAAGTCAGATTCAAACTGATCCAGTAAATCAGGAAGAAGAGATAGGTCTGAATGAGCCTGATCAAGAAGCAGAAGTGCAAGAAACTCCCAAATCTCCAAGGTATGTAAGACTGAACCACTCTGAAGATCAGATCATAGGTGACAAAAGCAAAGGTGTGCAAACTAGAAGGAAAATTGCTCAAAATTTAGATGAATATTGTCTGATTTCAAAGATTGAACCTAAGACAATAAATGAAGCCTGCAATGATGAAAACTGGACCAAAGAAATGGAGGAAGAGTTGATGCAAATTAAGAAAAATCACACTTGGGATCTTATTCCCAGACCTAGAAACAAGGATATGATTGGAACCAAATGGGTCTTCCAGAACAAACTAAATGAAGTGGGTGAAGTAATCAGAAATAAAGCCAGATTGGTCTGCAAGGGCTACTCTCAAATAGAAGGAATTGATTTTGAAGAAACTTTTGCTCCGGTGGCAAGAATTGAAGTAGTCAGATTATTCCTTGCCTTTGCTGCCTTCAAGGATTTCAAGGTATATCAGATGGATGTCAAGTCTGCCTTTCTAAACAGTGACTTGGAAGAAGTGTATATAGAGCAACCAGATGGATTTTAGTTGTCTGATCATGGTGATATGGTCTGCAAGTTAAAGAAGGCACTGTATGGATTAAAGCAAGCCCCAAGAGCCTGTTATGAAAGATTGGACAAGCATCTTTTGAAGATTGGTTTCAACAAAGGTACTACTAATAGTAACTTATATTTCAAAATTGATCATGAAAACATCTTGATTGTTGAAGTATTTGTTGATGATATCATCTTTAGAGGAAGAGATAGTATGTGTAAAACTTTTGCAAATCAAATGAAAAGTGAGTTTGAGATGTCTATGCTTGGTGAAATAAATTTCTTCTTGGGTCTGTAAATTACTCAAACAAAGAAAGGAATCTTCATTTCTCAGACCAAATATGTGAAAGAACTGTTGAAGAAATTTGGGATGGAAGATTCAAAGCCAATGAATACTCCCATGGTAACCGGATGTAAACTGAGAAAAGATGATGACTCTCCTGAGGTAGACCAGACAAAGTACAGATCAATGATTGGAGGATTGTTGTATCTCACTCAAACTAGACCAGATATTATGCAAGTTGTTGGTCTTGTTGCTAGATTCCAAGCTGATCCTAGAGAATCCGATGTCATGGCAATCAAGAGGATTTTTAGATATCTAAAAGGGACAATTGAGTATGGTCTGTGGTATCCTAGAGATCATGATTTCTCTCTTCATGCATATACAGATGCTGATTGGGCAGGAGATGTGGATGACCGGAAGAGTACCAGTGGTGGAGCATTCTTTTTGGGAAAGAGATTGGTTTCTTGGCTAAGCAAGAAACAAGAGGCAATATCCTTGTCTACAACTGAAGCAGAATACATAGCAGCAGTAGGTAGTTGCACTCAAGTTTTGTGGATGAAGCAGATGCTAAGAGATATTGACGTAGAGTATGAAGAGCCTATCACAATCTTCTGTGATAATTCAAGTGCAATAAATATATCTAAGAATCCGGTGTTGCATTCTAAGACTAAGCATATATCTATCAAGTTTCACTTTTTGAGAGAGCAAGTGAATAAGAATGCAGTCAGATTGGAGTTTGTGCCCTCCATGGATCAGATTGCAGATATCTTTACTAAACCTCTACCTAAGGACTCTTTTGAGTATCTTAGGGAGAAGTTAGGGGTTATTGCCCCTCCGGTGATGAACTAAGGTGCACTGAGGTGCATCAGTCCGGTGGATATCACAGTCATATCTTGTGATCCGGATTGATGGGAGCTGCTACTCAGGGGGAGCAGCAGGTATGACTCTAAAGTGATGAAATTGCAAGTATGTGCCCTTTGCCATTGATGTCAAAGGGGGAGAGAAGACATGTGAAAAACAAGTGGTTGTTGATCAAAGGGGGAGCAGTAAAGGGAGAGAAGACATGTGAATGGTTGTTGTTGATAGGGGGAGTTGTGACAGTAAGGAGAAGTTCTTGTCTTGATGGTTTTTCACATCATATGTTGCCATCAATGACAAAAGGGGAGATTGTTGCAAGTATGGGCCTAACCAGTGTTGTCATTGATTTCAACATACTCCTATTACATTAATGATAAGGTTTGGATGAGCTGTGAGCTGAGGATATTGAGAAAATTAGTCTCAATCAGGAACAGTGAAGAACAGTGATGACTGTAAGACAAAAGTCCAAGAGAGGATGATGATCAGAGGATGCAGATTAAAGGGTTTGTAGATATGTGTCTGTAGGTGATCCAGTAGAGATTTCAGAGGTCCGCATGAAGATATGAAGAAGTTGTGGCCACTCAAGTAAAACTGGCTCCGGCAGGTGTTCAAAGGTGATAGAGTGACACAGATAAGTCCGATGAGATCCGAAAATGCATTATCCCATTCTGCAGATTTGAGGAAGTGTTGAGGACATCTTTGTGAAGTGTAAAGTTGATTGGTTTGTGGTTTGAAGGTCCGGAAGAACCTATTCCTCTGTGACAGTGATGACAGACTGTGTTCTTAAGGTTTCAGATGGAGGAGAGAAGGATTCCAGTGAAAAAATGAAGTGCGGATGTTCTTGGTGATTCAGAAGAGCTTTTTGGTGGTCTTTGGATCGTGTCCAGTTCATGTTGGTGGTCCGCATTGAAGTTAGAGCTCGTAATTGAAGAGTAACTTATGTATGATGGTGTTCTTCTTGAGACAGGCCGACCGGATGAGTTATGCATCTGTCGGATGATCTTATGAATGTTTTCTGACTTAGATGATCATTCCTAAGTTGATGCCTTGTATAAATAAGGATTGCGAAGTTAGTTTGAACTCGCCTTTTTGTGTGGAAATGAGAGTGTGGTAGCGAAGAGGAGAGCGAAAGGTAGATCAGAAGTATTGAGCTTAATGGAACTGATTCAAGCATGGTGAAGATGCTATTCTCCAGTTCATGTATGTGATACTTATTTCTTTGTAGACAGTGTGTCTCTTGTAGGCAGTGAGCCTCTTGTGAGCAGTGTGCTTGGGCAGTGAGCCCTAATTGGCATGTGCCATTTTGTTCTTTCTATTCTTCTAACAAAGAATACATTCTTGGGTTAATCACCCCATGGTTTTTCCCTTAACCGTGTTTTCCACGTCAAAATCTTGGTGTCTTATGTGTTGATGAGTTTCTGCTTTTGATTTGAATGCATTATGTTTCATGTTTGATATACTACTAATTACTAAGAAGATTTAAGTGTGTAAATTGGAGAAAGTTTTGGCACAACTGATTCACCCCCCCTCTCAGTTGTGTGCCCTAAGTCTAACAGCATGTGCTTCCAAAAAATCTCTTGTGCGTATCTTATATTATGTTCTACCTTAAAGCAATTGCTCTATGAGGATGTAAGCAATCACTTTAAGGTGGGGGCATACATCGCGCTATGCTTTTTTTTTTATTATACACTTGTTAACTATGTTTGACATGGAACTCACCTAGTGATTCAATGGTCCTCACTAGCCCATGACATTTTCATTTTTCTATTGGTCGATGAGCCACCTAGTATAACAAAGTTTGCTAGTCCATGTGCTTCATGTGAGTTGTCATGGTCACCTAGTAATTTGGTGGTCCTTAGTAGTCTATGATCCATAAGAGCACTTCTCTTCACATGACCCCTAGCGATACAGCAAGCTAGTGTCAAAGTCATGTTTCTTGTGTGTTTGTTTCCATGTTTGTTTGTGTGGTATATTGTTTGAAATTGTATTCTCTTAATGATTCCATGTGTTTTGTGTGTCTTCATCATGTTTTCCATGTGTATTCCATGTATACTTTATGCCTTATGTGTATGCTTCATGTCAAGCGTGTATGCTATTGTATGGCGTGTATTACCTTTGTGTATTGCATTTCTTTTGCATGTATTCCTTATATATGTTTGTAGTACTCCATGTATGTGTGAATTATGTTACAATGTCTTGCGTGTTCTGAACCTTAGAATCCTAAGCTTGGGGGCTACTATAGTCCACAACATGGTAGAATTCTTTGGGATTCTATGTTTTCATGTTGGAAATTTGTCTTCTCCTTACTTTAGTGTGAGTTCAAACGTAAGTTCGTACCCATGATAAAGTGGGGGCTAAATATTATGGAGTAAAATGTGTACCCTTTCTAATAAGGACCTATTTTGACACCTTTTGGAACAATAAACAATTAAATATAGATCCCAATGAATAAACATGACAAAATAAACTTAGGATTGGTCTAAGCCAAATTCATTTAACACTCTGGAGTTTGTGGGGCTAAAGGACTAGGGTGCCTAGAGCCCTGGTCCTAGATGTTAGCCCCGACCCTATTTTGTGGTGTTAGGTTAGAACACCTCCTTAGCTTATCCGTGTTGGCCCCATTTGGTTTTATTCATTGTTGGTGAGCGGGAATGCATATAAGGAGTCTTGTTATTCATTTTATACCTAGAGCTTGTTATGAGAAGATTAGAAGTACTTACCTTATGCTTTGATGAATTGATCTCCTATGCTCAAGTGTTCTTCATGGTTGGAAAAGCTCTTTGTGTGGATGTTATGATGCTTATTTACAGGTCTTGAAGGAAGTTCAAGCCTTCATCTTCCATCTCCTTGTTGGTGCACGGTCTTGAGTCACCTACTCCAATTAGGGTTTCATATCTTGTGGTAATCTTTATCATTTACAATCATTATTTCATCATTTATTGCAGATTTTTGCCTCTGCCCTCCTAAGGCACGTACTCTTAGATCTCTAATCATTGTTGTAGTGGAGGTGGAAACACCAACACAAGGTTTGACTAAGGCAAGCCCCTAAACACAACACAACCCTTTTCCCTTCTTGTTTGTGTGTAGGTCACATCCGGAGGAATCAGATGACAATAAGCTATAAGAAGGAAGAAGATTGATAGAGGAAGGCACCTAGATCTAAAGATCCTATGAAATGCTAATTTGGGTCTAGGGCACCCAGTGCCCTGGTACTTCTCTACTCTCAAACTCAGGTTCCTATTCTACACAGTCTCCTGATCTCTGCTATACTTTTAGAATCTCTAAATTTATTTCCAACAATTAGTGTTTTAGGTTTTACCCTAGTTTGGTTGGTTAAATTTGGTTGACATTCCTTTATACAACAAAGGGACAAAAACCCTGTAGCTTGGCTCTCCTCACAAGGTAGAAGCTAAACTCGGTTTGTGTTCCAATGTTGATAGAAGAGGGTTTGATCTAGTTTAACCTTTTAGTCTAAGTCTCACTTTTCCATTTAACAACTTGAAGGACCTATTGTAGCTTTTATGGCCCCACTTTGGCTTGTGTAAATTACCAATCATGGGGTTTTTAGTCAATAACTTTCCTTTCATCTCAACCTAATGTAATGAGATCAATAGCTCCCACTAATTTTCAACATAACTTTAGATTTGGTAGGAAACAAACTCTTGAGAACCATTTAATAGAGATTAATCAACAACTTGCATCACTCAATTCTTGAAAATGCTTCAAAACACTTGTAATAAAAAAAATTACAAAATAACAAAACAAAAAGCAAATTTTTACTATTATAATAAAAATTCACTTGAACTAAAATTTGAAAGTAATGTTAAATGGACACGTGCATCCTATTACTTGTGTTATAGACTTTTCAAATCGAATGAAAAGACGACAATATTAGTGTTAAGTGCTAGTGTGGAATCCCATTATTCACATTACATTTCACAATACAATCTTGTTCATATGAGTTGTGGGTAGAATATGCACTATAATGAAGGAATAGAAAAAAAATTAAATTAAATCACTCCCATCATAGGTTATAGACGAGGCTACTACACCAACATTGAAACATGGTTTTAATATTTGTACAATGTTTAAAACCTTTACCTACATGGTAATTTCTTAAGAAAGAAATTGCCAAGAGGAAAGATGTAGGACTATACTTGGAGAACAAGGTATACGTAGGTGTAAACTAAAAAAAATAACTTTGAAAACTTTACTGTATAATGCTAATGTCGTGTTCTCTATTTTTTAATTAAGGTGTTCTTTTTAGAATTTAAATTAAAATATAATGAATTTTTTTAAAAAATGTTTTAGATTGTAAATTAAAGAATTTAATAAGAGCATGTTCATAGAAATTAAAAATTAAAAGGAAAAGGGATAAAATGTATATTTTATTTGGTTTGTGATGTAACATAATTGTCTTTTTAAGTTAGGAGAAGGAATTAGGGTTCTAATATTTTCTTTTATCTTTTTGATTTTTGAGTATTGTTCCAATTACATTAATTTACAAATTATCCAATTCGATTAGGTGTGGTGGCATTTGTATGACTATGGTTTCATCTTTTCGTTGTGTTGGTGTCCTATATAGTTATGCCAATATCCTTTGCAAATTTGTAACATGCACCTACAAAAAAAATATGATATATGGGATGGGTTGGTGCTGAAGGCACCTTTGAAGATTTGCCTTGAGGGGTTTTGAATGGAAAAATTTCCTCACTAGATCTCAAGTCCCACAAATATTTAAAAAAGATGAGGTTTGTATGCCTTGGAAATGTGTAAAGTGTGGATGTTAGGTGGTGTGTGCAACTAAGTACAATAATTGAGTTTCTGCAATAAATCTGTAATATGTTGTTTTTGTTGCTAAATGTTTATTAGTGTTGTTGCTTCTACTTTTTTTTCTCCTATCTTTTGTGTGTCTTGATTCCATTATTAGCTTATTTATTAAGAATAATATACTTGTTTATGACCATTTAGACATAGAAGAAGATAGGCATGTGAAGTGAAGTGAAAATATAGAAGTTAAAATAGGAAGATCAACTTTTAGTCATTGTAGATGTGATTGCACATGCTCTCATATAAAGGACAAGACCATGGGAACACTAGCATCTAAGGTAGTGAAAATGTGAGGAATCAACCAAAAAAGAATGTTTAGATTTGAGAGGGGATAATACTCACACATGGTACATGTTTAGAGACAATTAATATGCCAACAATTAAGATTAATCGATGCCATACTTATTAAACAAAGACACTAAAATGAGTACTAAACAACTAGAAAAAGTGTAGAGGAAACACTTTTAATCTCTACATTAGATTATTTACCATAACATTTATCTTATGAACTATAGGGCTTTTAAAATGGAGGTATGGATATTTGTAGAGGAAAATATAATTTCCCTATGGTTAATCTAGGCTAATTAAATAAATACAAGCAAATCAAGTACACTTAATGTAGATTAATTCAATGACAATTATGAATGATAAAGCATGTAAATTAGTACTATTTTAGGAAATCAAATGCAAAGGGATAGGTGTACTTAGGTTGTAGAATTATGATGAAGAATTGAACTTTTTGTTGTGTAGAACTTAGTCTATAAGTACATAAAAAGGTAACCTTGATATGCTTGCTTCCTGGAAATTTGTACATACCCATAACTCTTTGACGATCAATTATATAGATCTAGTTTGATTCTCCACTATGTGGATCTAATCTCTAAAGTGTAGTCCTGATCTAGCACAACACAACTTCTTTTGCAATTTGATTCATTGTGATCTTCACTCTTTATTAACAATTAAGGATTGATGGTATTTAATAATAACTTGGGGAAATAATAGTATTATACGGGCCAAACTCTCTTAGGTCGACCCCCTTGATTGGACTAGATTCACGGTCATGAGAAACGTGGGTAGACAACAAGCATGCATGCAAATTCTCTAAATGATAGTTTTGATGCGAAGTATTGTTCTTTTAATGCTCCAAATCCAAATGTTCCTAGAAATGCTTCCTAGTGCTCTAATATTTTGAATGATAATTTAATATATTCAAAAGATGGATTAATGCTGAAATGAATGTCTTTAAATACCAAGATATAAAGAATCATCACACAAATGTGTATTAAGTCTTGACTCCTAATGACTATGAGGAAAGAGTGGAAGTTGACCATTTGAGTTTTACAAATTTTAATTTCGGGTTAGATCCGTGCCATATGAGATCAATCCCATACATCATGGAAATGATTTAGGATAGGGAAATGTGGATTTCAAAGTAAAGATTAAGCATATGGGGTTCATGGCTAATGATGAAAATATATGTGGATTGATGTAGATAAAGTATAGATAAAATCAAATGCATAAAAGTGTGTGAAAATAGAAGTAAATAAAGATAGACAAAAATTTAAAAAACAGGAGTAAAACTTAACACGAAAATCTACAAATGCCACTATATAATCATATTAAAAGATTCTCTTAAAATAAACTCAAAACAAAATAAAAATTGACATAAATTTACAAATTTCACCATTGCAATATATTTTCAATATTTTTTTAACTTACCATACATGAATGGCAGCCCATCAAATGGGGTTGGAGCACTACTAATATTAATGGATTAAATTCTACAAAAGTGAGTTGACAATACACCTTTAAGCTTTCTACTCAATAATGATAAACTACTTTTTGAAAAGAATAAAGGAAAACCCCACTAAGCTTTAAAGAAAATAGAGAAAAAGCATATACCTAATGTGGTGCAATCGATGTGAAATAATGCCCGGGCCTCTTCCCAATGAATCGAAGGCACCTATCATTAGACCTTCTCATAGAGTGTGCAAACGAATTACACTAGTGTTTGTAGGTGGGGACACAAATGATTTTGGATATGTCGCCCATTAAAATAATTTTATATTGATGTGAAATAAGCAATCACAAACCAAATTATGAAGCTTACATTAGGTAAATGTTCATGTATGAATAGCAAGCCCATGGATACCTTGGGTTCTTGACTTTTTTTTTTTTTTTTGGTTTAAACTCTTCTTTATAAATTTGATTTTGGTGGTTTAATTTGATTTGATATTTTAGTTTCGAGTTTAAAAATGTATATTTTTTTGGGCTTTTTAGTTTACTAATACTTATTTTTAGATGAAAAGTTTTTCATCTAAATTTGTTAATCATAAATTTGAGAAGCAATTTTTTTAGATTTAATCACAGACCCAAAATACTTGACATTGGATTTAGAATCTTTTCTCACCCTTTCTTTTTCATGGAAAATTTCTTTACTTAATACTAATATGTAAAATTTATTTAAACCCACTATTCTTTTTCAACTTACTACTATTTTAATAAAAAAAAATATTCATTTCTTTTTTATTGGAAAAATTCATACTCACCTCTCAAACAAATATTTTAAAACTTGTTTGTTGCATAATAATCTTAAAAAAAAGAAAAGAAAAGAGAGCCACATAAAATTCTTTTTCCAATACACAAATCATGCAATTAACTCTAATCTAGGCATTTAATATTTATTGTCTTATTCAAGGAACTTTATGTTTTGATACCTAAATGTGACATATTTGGTTGGCACAATACAATTATTACTTAATGCAATTTTAGATCGTTAGTAGATTATCTATTGAATTGAGAACATTCTCATGTTGATGAAACTAACATTATGTGGTTGATGTGTGTAAGGGACCACATGACGGAGTGGTATAATTTGGCATCAAAATATTAATATGGGTAAAATATGTTCCATAAATATCTAATTAAGGAGTGACACAAATGGATAAAAGTTAAGTCATAATATGGTAATATTGGGGATATGTTGTGTTAATAGTATTAAAAAATAGTAATTAGTATATAAGTCTGAACTTTATTAGTAATTAAGGATAGTTTACTATGGTACATTCTCTGGGTAAAGGAAATCATAATATTAGTTGTTTTTTGGTTTTAGGAAGGAAAATGGAAAGTTGCCTCATGTTGTTATTCTCATAAATTTTGTATTTAGGATATTAAATGATTCAAAGTAAGTTAAAGATGAGTTAAAGATGAATGTAAATGTGGTAATCAATTTTGAAAGTAAACTAAGATATAAGAGAATTAAGGTTGTCCTTTAAAGAGAGATTAGAATTTTGTGTGAGAGGTGTAAGAGACCAATGTTGAAGGATTTGGAGGATTTTTTTGAGGGAGGGAAAAAGACAACTATGAGAAATCGGCAAAGGCCTTGTCTATTAATACTATTAACCATATAAAAATAATATAGGAACATAAATATCAAAGCTTTCCATGATAACTAATAAGTTATTTGCGCACTCAAATAAATATTAATGAATCTTACTCCCTACATCATAGTTGATACTTTATAAGTGAAATTATCATGGCCTAAAAGTGAAATTGCAACAAGGTAGGGATGAATTGAATGTGATTGGTTAGGTATCCTAAAGATCATGAGATTGGCCTTGTTATGAACATGTATATGCTAAAATATGAAATCAAATAAAGAACAATGCACCAAATCAAAGATCCTATTTCATATCTAACAACACCTTTGATTGAGAAAAGGGATAGTAAAAATCAATGAAAACATAGAAAGATCTCACCAAAACTAGCCCTTATTGCACCAAGAAATGGTGGTTGTGTTTCAATAGATTTTTGATGTTGAGATTGACTATTGGTTGCTCACTTTAGCAGCATGACATTAAATTCAACTTGTTCCTTATGCAAATGGCTTGGTTGAGGGTTGATTTATAGCTTTTTGGATGATAGAATGGATGGTTCGTTAGACACACAAGAATATTGAGAGGGGGGGAGGTGAATAAGTATTCAAACAATTTCAATTCCAACAACTTCAACTTATCCAGAGCAGATTAAACCTTAAGCATCACAATATCAACATGAAAGAATAACACAATGCACATCAACACATAACACCAAATGTATGTGAAAAAACCCTAGAAGGGAAAAAACACAATGAGGATTAACTCACAATATATGAAGCTCAAATGATAACTTTGTTTTAGGGGCTATAACCCAAGGAAGCTGCTACTCCCTAAGTAACTTTGATTTAGGGTCACTCCCAAGGAAGCATCTACTCCCTGAATTGAGAACACACTTACAAAAGATTACAATATGACAGTCTTTCTACTATTTGAAAGCTGTCATTGAAGCTCACACCTTTGATGATTGTACTTCTACCTCTTCACACTTTCTTCTGATGATCTGATCGGTCAAGCACACTCTATATTTAATCACTATCGCAAATATGTCTTCAAAATGAATCAGGACAACATCAACAACTTCTGCTCTTTCTCCTTTAGTCACTCATCAACAATGCATTTATTCTGCCTTTTATCTGCTTGTGAGCTTTATCTATCACATTGCAATCACACTCAACCTCACTCAATTTGATTTCCTATTTATACATGATATTACATTGATTACATAGCTTGTCAGCCAGATACAATATGAAAAATACATTTACAAGTTGGCCATACATCACACAATATGAAATGTGTAGAAGATAGGTCCTAAGTGAACACACACGTTACACCAGCAAAAGATCCAAACCTTGTAGACCCCAAATCCTACTTAACCAGGTCCAAAACATCCTTCACAACTTTAAACACCAAGGGATTACATTCGCACACTTTGCTCATTTGGAAATAAGACAACATTAAGGAGAACACATGAAAACTTGAAGAATAACGACCACATCAACTTGAAAAACCTTGTGCGGTACTAGAAATAGGAAAGATCATTGTGAAACTTTTCCAGATGAGTCCACATGACTCATAAAACATCCCCGAACACTCCTTTTCCACTGCACATCAAAGAATTGTGTCGCACAACTTCAAACATTTACTCTAAAAACACTCTGTCATTTGGAACACATTGCAACATGTTGTCAATTGAAAAACTAAGCTACAGACCACCAGGAACCTTGAAACAAAAGAGAAGCATATAATACACATCTAGAAACATGTCCTCAAAACCACAAGGGAAACCATTCACTTCTAGAGCATTCCAGTAGGTATTCATTACTACATTCTTACTAGAGCACATACCGGTGTTCTATCATACATAACTTTCATAGCGTAGGGAAATATGATCTAAGACTTTGGAAAGAACACCTTCACTACCCTCTTGACACAATTCCAAAACTACATAGCCAAATCTATAACTACAAAGGAATGCAGAGCATTCGATCACCCTGCTGGGAACACCTTCACAAAACTAATGCTATCTTCAAGCTGTCAGCAGAAAAACATCCTTCTGGTGATAAAAACATCATGAAACTTGGAACATAAATAGAATGACATTGTATGAAGCTATGTTCCAAACTGTAGAAGCACAACATCAATATAATGAGAATGCAGAGCAATCTCCCAGATAGTCTTCAAAGAGTAGTCATCCTAAAACATAATCTGTCACCAACTTTCAGAGGCCAAATCTTCTTTGCCTTAACACATGCATTCTTAGGGACAGTAGAGAAGAACACACAACATATCTTAATCCATTAGTGCCATATCTTAGAGCTTCTAATTCCCATATTAATGTGTCTTCCTGATGCTTCTAATTCCCATCTGACTATATCTTCATACATAATTCTACAATGAGCAAGGCATGATATGAACTTCTGATTCCCATCTAACTATATCTTCATACTCAATTCTGTAATGAACAAGGCATGATATAACTTCTAATTCCCATCTCAATGTATCTTCTTCAGGAGCAAAACATCCAACTATGAACACTATTACACATTCATAACAGTGTTGACATCAATGACAACCTTAACAATTTCCTCATCCTTATGACAATGTTGACATCAATGACAACAACCTTAGGTGCCATATGTGCAACAATGGTGTAGTCATGGTTGGAGGGTTCACAGAATGAACTATCCAAACCATGCAGCTAGAGTAAACACAACGGAAACAACGCAAACATAGAATGCAATGAAAGGTTCATACATTCAGAATATCAAATAATTACAAAGTTCATCTGGTGGCAACATGCGGGCTACAATCAAATGGCTCACATGCCTGCTTTTTGGGTTACAATAGATATGAAAGATATGACATGGAAGTGCCTTCTAGAAAAGAATCTAACTATCTATCTTATGAAATTAGTAACTGACTTCCTAATGCATCTAAGAGATGTATATATATCATCTTCAAGCTCATAAAATCCTCTGTGTTAACCACAAGAGGTTAAAAACTCCACTGAAAGATGTAGCATGTAGAAACAAGGTAGGTCGGCCTACAACATTTGGTATTGCTTCGTAAATGGATGAAACTTGGTGTGGACCTCAAGGAAGGTCTATCTGATCCTTATGTGCTATGTATGATGTTTCATTTGGCTCTGCAAGTCACAAAAGTGCTCCACAACCTTCTCCTTTCAGTTGAATGCCTGAATGTTATGCTCTGTGAAAGTTGATGATCTTTTGATAGTGATAACTTTCAGGAAACAAATCCAAATCACTTGAAATTTGAATATGATGTAGATGACACTATGTAGATGCTAGGTCCTGCTCTACGAGCTCTGATATGAAGATGTGGCACAAAATACTAAAACTACAAATGATTGAACTGAAGTGAAAAATGAAAGAAAAGAAAGAATGCAAATATTTTTGGTTGATGCAAGATTGCTTTGCAACTTGGATGCTCTTGCATCAAACAATCTCCCCTTTTGGCATTGATGGAAACACATACCTACTCATTCTCCCCCTTTGACATCAAGGGCAAAGGGTATCCAAAGCCTTCTCATTAGCAACCACTTCTTGTTCATTCTTCCCCTTTCAATCAACAACCACATAAAGGCACACTTCTTCTTTCCATCATCAATTCAGGAAACAAAGATGTAACATGAACTCCCCTTGGATAGATGCATCACTATGCATCTTTAACAAGAAGGAGGGGAAATTACCCCTAACTTCTATTAAAGATCCTCAAAGATCGTGTCCTTTGCAAGAGCCTTAGTAAAGATATCTACAATTTGATCCTTTGTTGGAACATATTCCAACTTCACTTCCTTATCTACAACCTTCTCTCTCAAAAAGTGATACCTGATTGCTATATGCTTGGTTCTAGAATGCATCACTAGATTCTTAGAAATATTGATAGCACTTGTATTGTCACACAAAATAGGAATAGGCTCATCATACAATACCTTGATATCCTTCAGAGTTTGCTTCATCCACAACACGTATGTGCAACAGGAGGCTACTGCAATATACTCTGCCTTTGCAGTTGATAAGGACATTGAATCTTGCTTCTTGCTCTATCATGAAACCAATCTACTTCCTAGAAAGAAAGCACCACCACTTGTACTTCTTCTATCATCAACACAACTAGCCTAGTCAGCATTAGTATATGCACTCAAATCAAATTCATTACCTTTTGGCTACCATAGACCATAGTCTGGAGTTCCTTTCAAGTATCTGAATATCCTTTTCACTGCCTTCTCATGTGTTTTCTTAGGATTGGCTTGATATCTGGCAACCACACATACTACATGCATAATGTCTGGTCTAGAAGCAGTTAGATACAACAATGCTATCATCTTTGCTCAAGTGACATCTAGTGACCATGGGAGTACTCACTGGTTTTGAATCCTCCATACCAAACTTCTTCAACAATTATTTGACATACTTAGCTTGAGAAATAAAGATACCACCATCTAGCTGGAAAATTTGGAGTCCAAGGAAGAAAGATATTTCACCAATCATGGACATCTCAAACTCTTTTTGCATCTCCTCTACAAACTTTTTACACATATCATCATCTCCACCAAAGATAATGTCATCAACATATACTGCAATAATAAAAATCATGTCTCCTTCTTCCCTTATATAAAGATTACTATCTATGGTACCTTTCTTGAAGCCCTGCTGAAGTAAGTACTTGTCCAATCTTGCATACCAAGCCCTAGGTGCTTGCTTGAGATCATACAAATCCTTTTTGAGTTTGCATACCATGTTTGGGTCTTCTGATATCTGAAAACCATTTGGTTGCTCAATGTATACTTCTTCTTCTAGGTCACCATTCAGAAATGCTGACTTGAAATCCATCTGATATACTTTAAACATTTTATGAGCATCAAGAGAAAGGAACATTCTAATTACCTCTATACTTGCTACCAGAGCAAAAGTCTCCTCAAAATCAATGCCTTCTACTTGAGTGTATCCTTTGCATACTAATCTTGCTTTGTTCCTTACAACTTCACCTTCTTCATTAAGTTTGTTCTGGAATACCCATTTTGTTCCTATAATATTCTTGTTTGTTGGTCTGGGAACCAATTCCCAAGTTTGATTCTTCTCAATCTGATCCAATTCTTCTTCCATGGATTTTATCCATTCATCATCCTTGCTGGCTTTAGCAAAGGTCTTAGGTTCTACTTTTAATAACAAGCATAAATTTTCTTGCTCATGTGTCTTGGCAAACCTTCTCCTTGTCTGCACACCTTCATCCTTATCTCCAATGATCTACTCTATTGAGTGATTCTTCTAAACATACTTTGCTGGGGTCTTAGGCATATGCTCTGGTTCTTGTTCCTTTTCTTCTTTCACTTCTTCTTCATCCTCAATGTAAGGAAAGATATCAGATCTAGTGTCTTCTGAATCTTGTGAGAACTGATACAAGTCTTCATCTACTTTGACATTTGTGCTTTCAATCATCTTTCCCTACCTTTTGTTGTAGCATCTATAAGCCTTTCTTTTGGTTGAGTAACCAAGAAAGATTCCTTCATCACATCTTGAATCAAACTTTCCTAGGACTTCTTCATCTCTTTTGATATAGCATTTGCTGCCAAAGATCCTGAAGTATCTGACAATGGGAGGTCTTCCATACCACAACTCATAAGGGGTCTTAGTGCTATTGAACCTTAACTGTACTCTTTTAGTTAGATAGACAACAATGTGAATAGCTTTCTGGGTCATCCCACAATAATAGGTTACACTTTTTGGCCAAACTTGACATTGAAATCAACATTTTGAACTAAATCTTCACTTTCTGACACCTATAGCCACTAAACTATTAGGAATTTGAAGATGATGTGAACTAGTGATTTGTGAGATTTTGTCTATAGATTCTAAATATTTTTTTTAGAAAAATTTGGAGTTAAATTGTAAATGTTTTTGCGTCTCCTTTGATAACTAGTTTTAATAGTAAACAACATTTTTTTAAAGTGATGTGTATTCTGTTGCACATAACTTTTTTTCTACAAAGGATAAAATTATGATTGTTTTGAATTTATATTGGTAACACCGATATCTAGAGGATGCATTTGGTTTCATAATATTTTGTTGAATATATTTTTAATTAAGTTTTGAATTCAAACTAATTATAATTTAGACGTAGGCGTATTTTGTCCAACATAACTTTTTTTGTATGTATCATAATTCATTTTTTTTGGAATAAGGACATCAATACCTAGAGGATATGTATTTTTTTAAAAAAAAATTTCTCTATTTTCCTATTTTTCGTATGTGTGAAACAAAGACCTTGATGTTCATTGAAAAACCTAAATTCACAAGAAATAATAAATAAATATAATAATCAAATTAAATATATTTAAAATTATACTTTTTGGGAAGCTTATAATAAGGACTACATACATACAAAACATAAATTTTAAATGAATTCATTTGATCCCCCAAAAGGTAAATCAAAAGTGGTTTTTTATCAGCATTTTGATAGGTGTAGAGGATACTCCATTATATGTATGGTTTAAAACTAGCGGGGTTCTATCCAAGGGGGTTTGAATCTAAGGGGGTTTGATCAAACCCTCTTCAATTAAAATCATTTAAATGGAACCTTTCAAGGCTTAAATCATTATATTTTCTAAAAATATTTGATTTCAACAAAAAATAGGATGTCCCAGAAAGTGTAACCCGTTATTGTGGTAGCACCCTCCTTCCAGTATATATTAGGCAGATCTGCATCTTTCAACATTGCCCTAGACATTTCTTACACAGTCCTATTCTTCCTTTCCACTACCCCATTTTGCTGAGGGGTTCTAGAAGCAGACAAATGCCTCCTAATACCATGATCTTCACAAAATGTTTCAAATTCATTTGAAGTAAACTCACCTCCTCTATCTGACCTTAGACATTTGATCTTAGTATCCATTTCATTTTCAACCAAAGCTTTGAAAACTTTAAACTTATCAAGGGCTTTAGATTTTTCTCTTAAGAAAGCAACCCAAGTCATTCTAGAATAATCATCAATGAGAAACATAAAATACCTTTCACCTTGTTGACTCTTTACTCTAGTTGGTCCACATAGGTTTGTGTGAATCAACTCCAATGGTTTTGAAGAAGAGTACTCCTTGATTTTAAAACTTGCCTTTGTCTGCTTTCCCATTTGACATTCCTTGCATATAGTGTTTGCAAGCTTGATTATCTTAGGCATATCCCTCATTACATGAGTAGAGCTGATTATTTTCATATTATCAAAATTATTGTGTCCCATTCTTTTGTGCCATAGCCAACACTCATTGGATTGAGTCAACAGACATGTTCTTCCATTTGCTTCTTTCAAGTGATAGATATCACCACATGTCTTGATACCTTCTGCAACTAGCTTTCCAGATCCTGCCTTGTTTATTTCACAACCATTGGCATGAAAACTAAGGTTGTAACCTTTTATGCACATCTGACTGACACTGAGAAGGTTGTGTTGTAATCCTTTGACATAGAGAACATCCTCAGTACTGTTCTTTCCATAAATAGTCATGTGATTTGAACAACCACTGTCAATAACCCAAGCTTTGGTTTCTTCTTTTGCATGAAAGGCAGTCCATACAACCATTGATCTTTCATTAATTTGGACTGTTTGCAAGGTATCAAATTTTCCATATTTTCCAACATCATCCTTTTTTTCACCACCACTCATGGCCAAGAAAAGTGTTTCATCATTTGAATCATCATGATCCTCATCTTCTGAAGAACCGCTACCTTCTATGGCAAAAAAACTCCTTTTGAATTTACTATTTCTATTACTTCTCCTAGCTTCTTTAAGAGGACATTTAGAAGCAAAGTGACCAACCTTTTCACAATTGAAAAATTTGAAGGGTAACTTACCTTTATATTTGTCAGAGCCTTTCTTCAATGTTCTTACAAAATTTGCTTCTACATCATTAGGGATTTCATCTTCATCAACAAGTTCATCCTTTGTCTTCTTACTGGCTTTGAAAGCAACTTCTTTCTTTGGAGCATCACTGTCAAACTCTCTCATTTCAAATGCAGTCAGGGTACCAAACAATTGGTCCAAAGTGTATGTATCCAAGTCTACAATCTCCTCAATAGAAGATACCTTATGACTATAAGATTTGGGAAGAGATATCAGAACCTTCTTTACAATTTCATCCTCTTTTATTGTACCACCAAGACCTGTGATGCCATTGACCACTTCATTAACCCAGAGCATAAATCCAACAATGTTTTCATCCTCTGCCATCTTTGGGGTTTCAAATCTATTTTTGAATATCTACATCTTATCTTGCTTTACTTTCTTATCTCCTTCATAAATAGTTTCAAGTTTGTTCCAAACTTCTTGTGCATAACCGAAACTCATCACCTTTGATAGTTCTGAATCAGTTAATCCACTCATGCTAGCAAACTTTGCCTTGGCATTATTATCATACTTCTTGATTTCATCTACATCTGTAGGAATAGAAGAAGGAACAATGTAACCTTTTTTGATAGAATCCCAAACTCCACACCCTAGAGAACTGATGTAAGATTCCATCCTTAGCTTCCAAAAGGCATAATTTGTTCCATCAAACCTAGGAATATTGCTAGATCTACCTTTTTCCATTCTAGATCTTCCTCAAGTGGTTAAGCTTACCTCAGAGGAACTTGGCTTTGATTCCAATTGTTAGACACACAAGAATACTGAGAGGGGGGGTGAATCAGTATTCAAACAATTTCAATTTCAACAACTTCAACTTATCCAGAGCAGATTAAACCTTAAGCATCACAATATCAACATGAAAGAATAACACAATGCACATCAACACATAACACCAAATTTATGTGGAAAACCCTAGAAGGGAAAAACCATGGTGAGGATTAACTCACAATATTTGAAGCTCAAATAATAACTTTATTTTAGGGGCTATAACCCAAGGAAGCTGCTACTCCCTAAGTAAATTTGATTTAGGGTCACTCCCAAGGAAGCTTCTACTCCTTGATGACTTTTTTAGGGTCACTCCCAAGGAAGCATCTACTCCTTGAATTGTGAACACACTTACAAAAGATTACAATATGATAGTCTTTCTACTATCTGAAAACTGACATTGAATCTCATACCTTTGATGATTGCACTTCGACCTCTTCACACTTTTTTCTGATGATCTGATCAGTCAGGCACACTCTATACTTAATCACTGTCACAAATATGTCTTCAAAATGAATCAAGACAACATCAACAACTTCTGCTCTTTCTCCTTCAGTCACTCATCAACAATGTATTTATTCTGCATTTTATCTGCTTGCGAGCTTTATCTATCACATTGCAATCACACTCAACCTCACTCAATTTGATTCCCTATTTATACATGATATTACATTGATTACATAGCTTGTCATCCAGATACAATATGAAAAATGCATTTACAAGTCAGCCATACATAACACAATATGAAACATGTATAAGATAGGTCCTAAGTGAACACACATGTTACATCAGCAAAAGATCCAAGCCTTGCGGACCCCAAATCTTTCTTAACCAGGTCCAAAACATCCTTCACTGCTTTAAACACCAAGTAATTACATCCACACACTCTGCTCATTTGGAAATAGGATAGCTTTAAAGAGAACACATGAAAACTTGAAGAATAATGACCACATCAACTTGAAAAACCTTGTGCAGTTTGCGAACAAGAAAGATCATCGTGAAACTTTTCTAGATGAGTCCACATGACTCATAAAACATTCCAAAACACTCCTTTGCCACTGTACATCAAAGAATTGTGTCGCACAACTTCAAACATTTACTCTAAAAACACTCTATCATCTGGAACACATTGCAACATGCTGTCAATTGAAAAACTGAGCTGCGGACCATTAGGAACCTTGAAATAGAAGAGAAGCATATAATACACATCTAGAAACATGTCCTCAGAAACGCAAGGGCAACCATTCACTTTCGAAGGAATGCAGAGCATTCCAATAGGTATTCATTACTACTTCATTCTTGCCAGAGCACATACTGATGTTCTATCATACATAACTTTCACAATGGAGGGAAAATATGATTTGAAACTTTGGAAACAACACCTTCACTACCCTCTTGACACAATTCTAGAACCACATAGCCAAATCTATAACTACGGAGGAATGCAGAGCATTCCATCACCCTGCTGGGAAAACCTTCACAGAACCAACGCTATCTTCAAGATGTCAGCAAAAAAATATCCTTTCGGTGATCAAAACATCATGAAACTTGGAACATGCATAGAATGAAACTATATGAAGCTATGTTCAAAACTGCAGAAGTACAAAATCAATATAATGAGAATGCAAAGAAATCTCCTAGACAGTCTTCAAAGAGTAGTCATCCTGAAACAAAACTGTCACCAACTTCCAGAGGCCAAATCTTCTATGCCTTAACACATGCATTCTTAGGGACAGTAGAGAAGAGCACACAACATATCTTAATCCATTAGTGCCATATCTTAGAGATTCTGATTCCCATATTAATGTGTCTTCTTGATGCTTCTAATTCCCCTTTGACTAGATCTTCATACTTAATTCTGCAGTGAGCAAGGCATGATATGAACTTTTAATTCCCATCTGACTATATCTTCATACCTAATTCTGTAATGAACAAGGCATGATATGAACTTCTAATTTCTGTCTCAATGTATCTTCTTCAGGAGTAAAACATCCAACTATGAACACAATTACACATTCATAATAGTGTTGACATCAATGACAACCTCAATGAAAACGTTAACAATCTTCTCATCCTTGTGACAATGTTGACATCAATAACAACAACCTTAGGCACCATATGTGCAACATGATTAAGATTTGATTGGAAAGGGATGGCTACAATTGAATGAGACAAATTAGGGCAAGGTTAGAATCTTCTAGGGCATTCTATAAGGATGGATGGTTGAGATTAAAGATAAATGGATGGATAAGATTGAGTAAGAGGAATTAGGGCAAGGATGTAATCTTCTAGGGCTTATCCTTATATGAATGGCTAGGATTAAAAGATGTAGTATGGAATGGATGATGGAGATGTAAAATTGGTTTGACTTTTGTGGGAGTGTCTAGATTCAATGTGTCTAGATAACTCTTAGCTAGTCATTTGACTTTTTTGAATTTTTGAATTTATTTATTTGTGGATAATGGATAAGGATAGGATTAATTATGATAAAAGGAGGATTAAAAATAGGGCTTAGAATTTTTAGATTATTTAATCAAATAATAATTAATGGAGAGGGATGTGGAAAAATTAGATTAATTAAAAAAATATAATTTATTTAATTAATTTGATGATAGGATGGAATTAGGATAGTGTCGAAAGGGTTTTGAAAGTGATGCGGTCAATTTTAGGTGTCTATAGAATGCATATGACTAATGAATACAAGAACCTTCCTTGTTATGATGGTTCAAACTATCCTTTATTTTTTAAGGGGCATTCATAAACCTTAAAAATGAATATTATCATGGTTGGTTGGTAAATTGTGTGTGTATCTTGTATATGTGAACATATACATACACATATACATATATATACATACACATATACATATATGTACATGTATATATAAACACACATATACATATATGCATATATATGTACATGTGTACATATATACATATTTATATTTATATATGTATATATGTAAAGTGAGGGATTCTATTGGGCCCTCATACATTTCCATTAAAAATTAAAGTATATCCAAATAGATTATTAGTGCTCCCATTTTCAATAATAATATCACAAAACTTACCTACGCACTTGCACCTTGTGCAGAATAAACTCTTCCTCTGATCTGGTTCTTTCTCCTCATTTAACAAGGTTCTTCTGACAACTAGGGATTCTCCCCTTTCAACATCTTCAAAATGCTCAGACTGTGCATCTTCATCTACATGTGCAACTTGTGCATTACCTTCAAATCTTCTATTTGTCCTTCCTTGATGTTGGGGACACTCGTAGGCTTGATGTCCTTCTTCTTCACATTGGAAACAGGTTCCTCTGAAACTTCCTCTCCTAGGTTCTTGCCCAGGTCTTCCTCTTCCTCTTTTCTCACCATTATTTTGGTCACGAGGGTGGTAGGCATTATCTCCTCTTTGATTTTGACTGGTGCTTGCTTGTTCACTTTTCTTTTGATCTTCATTTCGGCCTCCATAGGATCTTCCACTAGTCCTTCTGCCTTGACCTCTTCCTCTTTGCTTTCTTTCAAATCTTTTATTCAACTTCTCTTCCACCTTCAGGGAAAACTAGTACGCATCTTCTATGGTGGTCATTCTGACTAGGCTTAGGTCTTCTTGAATACTTGGCCTCAACCCATTAATGTAACAGGCTACCTTCTCCTTGTTGGCCTTTGCAAGGCCTATTTTGATAATAATCTTATACAACTCTTCTGTATACTCCTTAACAAACTTGTTACCTTGCTTTAATCCTTGCAGCTTCTTCAACAACTCCAGCTCATAGTCCACATGAATGAACTACTTCTTTAGTTTGTCCACCATCTGATCCCATCTGGTAATCTTTCATTTTCCTCTTCTATTTCTCTCCAACTGAACCTCCTTCCACCAAATACTGGCATGAACCTTCAACTTCATTTTTGCAAACTTAACCCGTTCCAGATCCTCCACATCTTCATACTCAAAATATTCCTCCATATCATTTATCCAATCAATAAGCTCTTCTAGATTCAGATCCCCAGAATCGGTAGAAACTTCAATCCTAGGTCTCTTTCCAATCTTTGAAATGGCCTGCAACAACCTAACTTGTGCAAGATATCCTGCATCATCTTGTTCTTCCTTAAATAACTCTTCTTCTTCAGCTTCATCTTCGATTTCTTCTCTTATTCTTGTCTCAAACCCTCTTCATAGCTCCTCTTGCAATGCATCGATTTGCCTTTGTAGGGCTCTAAAACCCTATTCTATCAAAGCATTTCTCCCACCACCACCACTGTTACTTTGTGGAGGCATTTTTTTTGAGTTCTAAAAAAAACCCACAACTTCAGTTGATTTCTACAACAAACCCACAACCACAGGTCCTAGTTTAAATTGCCTCACATTCGGTGATCTGTCTACACACTCAGGAACTACTACTCTGATAACACTTGATGAGGAGGTGAATTATAGAACACATAATAAGACAAATATCACATAGAAAATAGGGATGTCCTTTTATTGATTTGGACAACACATTACATTACAGAAACTGAAATCAAATCATAGGATGAATCCTCAACAAGTTGCAACACACTACATCTTCCTTTCTCTAGATTCATGAGCCTTCTACCTTTTGTAGCTTCAAATTAGCTAGGGTTTATGTTTTCCCTCCTTTTTTTGACTCTCCACTTTCCCCCTTTTTACTACTACTCCAAAGGATTCCCAAAAATGGTCATAAATAGCCCCTTTTGGCACCTTCCAGCCAAAATTTTGAAATTTGTAACTCCCTCCAAAAATAGGTCAACTTCTGGGATCCATAACTTTTGATCCAAGCATTTGATTGATGAACTGTTTGATGCGTTGGAAATCTCGTGAAGTTCTCTATGTGGTAATAGTGAGTTCTACTGATTCTACCCATTTTTGGGGCCGTACAAACCCTCTAAGTGCCTCATATTTGATTTTGAATCTTTTTCATGGCTTTTTAAAGAAATAGAAACTTTAATATCTTTCTACCCACAAGTGATATTTGACCAATTACTTCACCAAAGGTCATATTTTCTAATTCTGAAGCCTCGAGTAAATTTCTGCTTCCATACGTGCTCAAATGCAAACTTTCTAAAAATAGTAGACTATTTTTAGTAGGTTGGAAAAATTGAAGGTTCTACATCATTATTCAAGCAATTGGGTGTCTAAAAATATAAAATTTAAAAATAATAGAAAACAAAATCATCATTTTTTGGGTGATGCAAAATTGCCTTACACCACTAGATGCTCCTACATCAAATGATAGATAATTGTAAGGTAAAAAAAAACTCCTTTACAATCTCCACCTTACACTTTTACACTCAATTTAGTGTTCACTTTCTTATGTGTGTTCTAGGACTCATTTACCACTTTTTGAACCTTCTATGATAATGGACTAATTTCCCACTAGATTTGAACCTTTTTTCAAGCACTAAAACTTGCCCCAAAATTTTTAGATCAAAATTTAAAAGACACTTTTGTGTGAAAATCCTAGTATCTTAGAAATGTGTGCAACCATAACTTTGGTTGATGGGTTCAATTTGAAATCTTAATATTTTACTATAAGCTTCTACTCTAAACAAAAAACCCTCCTAATATGTATCCTAATGGTAAACTGAGCCCAAATTGTGAATAAATACTATTAGTTCATTTGAAAGAAATCAATCATATCATTCTAGACACTTAAGCATATAGGTCCTAAGTTTTCTTATATAACACACTTGATACAACATTTTGGAGCCATCATACTAAATAATTTGTAGAAAGATCCTTGTAGCATCTCCTCCGATTCTTACATGGTTGAATCCTTCATCTCCTATATATATTCTTCCCTATTCTCCTCTGTGTTTCTCTCCATATCCATCCCAACCATTCCCCAATGGCCTCATAGGATCCCTATTCCCTTCCAAATTTGAACACAAGCCCCTCATATCCTTCCCAAATGAGTCCTTTGTTCACCACAACCCAATAATCATTCCATCACTCTTACACATACCATAATAGATAGATTATTTCTAGAGTTTTTATGATTTAGGATCACAATCTACACATACCACTCTCCTACAATCACACTAGGGCATCACACACTCCAAATTGTCTAATGCTAAGTCTACTTTTAAACATACCATCCAACGGGAGTAATTAAGGTAGTTTCCCAGATAACCAAACCCCTAGATTTCTCCCTTTACATGTGAACATATATAAAGTTCATTAATAGGATATTGAAGTCATTTCAAAAGATGACATAGATAGACAAGGAGAAATGTATAGAGTTTAATAGGTCCTAAAAATCTTACAATTCAACCATAAACACAAACACTAATTTTTGGGATACAAAGTGACTTGTACGAGAATTTTTACAAAGTTTTCTATGTCCCTAATCTATAGGAGCACCCATGACTAAAACAAGTTTCCTTCAAAGGTCTCTAAGAAGGATAGGGATATCATGGTTAGCATTGGTGTCTTGCAAAACTATGCCTAACCAATAGGAGCACCTTCTACCAACACAAGTGACCTATAGAAATTTTCTTGACTTGCAATTTGAGTGCCCTCTACCAACATAAATAACCTTTAGGAGTCTTTAGGCCCAATGTTGGTGTCTTAGAATATTTTAAAAAGATTCAATTTACTAGGGATTTTTATCTTATAGTCTTCTTTCAACTTCTCCAATATACATTATTAGTTTGTTTATTTGGGAACACATAATATTTGTCATTCTCTTAACCTTTATTAGTTTGCAAGTTTACATTTCCCATATATTTACACTACTAAGTTGATTTAAGTTGTAAAACAAAAGTTTTTTTTGACATTTCTATTTAATATCAGTAGTATATTATATTAGCTTAGATTTAGTCGTGTACAAAGGATTAGACCTTGGTTGAGGCTTTAAACACATACAAACTCAAAAAAATATTGTAGGGTTCCTAAAATCCATCTTCCAATACCATCTTGATCATACATGTATGGTCTTCCAAGTAGAATCTTGCAAACTTCCATAGGTGTGATGTCACAAGTGATAGTGTCTTGCATAGGCTTTATTGCATAATTGAATGTTTAATGTCTACTTAGCTAAATGTCTTTACCTTGCTACAACCATCCTAAAGAGTAGGGGTTTGTATGTATGGTGGTGGAAAGACCTAGGTTACCAACTGCATCATGTGACATGATAATATTCTTTTGGATCTTGAACTGTCAATAATGATTGGTGCAGTCACAGTAGGAGGGTTCATAGAGTGAACTGTCCAGGCCGTGCAACAAGAGTAAACACAACGAAAAAAACTCAAAGATATGAAACAAACACAGATTTAGTCATTCAGTATATAATAGAATTTAAATACAATTTGACCGGCATCATGCGGGCTTACAATTCAGCTCACAGGCCTGATTACAAAATATCAGGATATGTACATGATATAGCTTTGAAGTCCCTTTGCGCAAAATCCAAACTATGAACTATCACTATGTGATTCACTCCTTTCCTAGGGATCTATTACATCCTTATATATCATCTCCAGTACAAAATATTCCTCCGCGTTGGCCAAGGAAGGTCACAAACTCTGATGAAGGGCTGTAACGTGTGTACACGAATAGGTTGGACCTAATCATGTACAACACCTCCGCAAATGAATGGAATGATGTGCGGATCTCGGGGAAGGTCGGCCACGAACCAAAGATCATTGAATGATGTGTCATTAAGCTCCACAAGTCTAGGAATGTTCCGCAAGTCTTCTCCTTTAGTTGATTATCAGAGACTATCAGGATGCTCTGTTCTGAGAAAAAAATAGTTGATGTTCTGATAGCGATACCTTTCTAGTACTTAATCCAAATGCTCTGAACTCTGGATATGAAGTAGATGAATGAATCTAGATGCTAAGTCCATCTCCGCAAGGTGTGAAATGTAACTGTGGTAGAATGCGGACCAAAATATAGAAACTGCTACTAACTGAACTGCTTGAACTAAACTAGAAAATGAAATGAAACCAACTGAACTGCAAACAAACTAAAATGCAAATATTTTTGGTTGATACAAGATTCCTCTTGAACCAGGGATGCTCCTGCATTAGACATCCAGGGTTATTAAAAAAGTGAGTCCCTCACTTTGTTGGGGCTAGGGGAGAACCAAGATGGTCCACCTTGGCCTGAGAAATCCATGATGAATCTTCTTCCGATCTAACTTTCCACTTTACAAGATATTCTTTGTATTGTCTTCCTCTAGTGCTGTGTCCAACTCTGCTGTCCAAAATGTCTTTAATCTCCTCCAATGCTTTGTGTGGTAATTATTTCTTCAGGTCTTCTTCCATGTTGTCACTAAACTTTGCTTCATGATATTGATAAAGGTCTGCAATGTCGAAAATACGGGATATACCCAATGTCTCTGGTAACTTCACTCATATGCATTTCCTGAATCAAATTTTTTGAGTATCTTACAAGGTCCAAACTTCTGTATCTTCAACTTGTTAGATGTTCCAACTGGAAATCTCTCTTTTCTCAAATATACCATCACTTCATCTCCTACTGCAAATTCTTTGTGTCTTCTCTTCTCATCTGCCTTTCCCTTATACTTACTGTTCATACCCTCCAAATGCTTCTTCACCTAATTATGCACTATCTTCATTTGATCTGCAAATTCCTCTGCTTCTGCACTTCACTTTTCTTCTGTACCCATATCTCTCAATTCTACAACTCCTCTAGGTGTTACTCTGGTAACAATCTCAAACGGTGTTTTTTCGGTACTCCTATTTATTGAATTATTGTATGCAAACTCAGCTTGTGAAAGAATCAAATCCCAACTTCCTGTCTTCTCTCCAACCAAACATCTCAACAAGTTTCCCAAACTCCTATTCACTACCTTTATCTGTCCATCAGTCTGTGGATGAAAAGATGAACTGAACTTCAGGTTTGTCTTCATCTTCTTCCAAAGTGTCTTCCAAAAGTACCCAACAAACTTTGTGTCTCTGTCTAAAACTATACTCTTAGGTAATCCATGTAATCTCATAATCTCCTTGAAAAATAGGTCTGCTACATGCACTGCATCAGTTGTCTTCTTACAAGGTATGAAATGAGCCATCTTTGAAAATCTATCAACCACTACAAATATTGAATCATGTCCTCTTTGTGTCTTCGGCAATCCCATTACAAAATCCATGCTTATGTCTTCCCAAGGTCTCTCCGGTACTATCAAAAGTCTATACAATCTAGTGTTCTGACTACTCCCTTTTGCAATTTGACAAACTCTACAATTCTGTACAAATTTCCAAACATCCTTATGTATCTGAGGCCAAAAATAGTTTTTACTTATCAAAGCCACTGTCTTATCAATGCCAAAATGTCCTGCCAATTTGCCACTATGTTTTTCCTTGATCAAATTATCTCTCATTGAACTTCTAGGTATGCACAACTGATTTCCTCTAAACAACATATCTTCCTAAATGAAATAATCTAGCCACTTACTCCTATCTGTCACAACAAGTTCCTTACATGCTTTCTAAGGTTCTACAAAATCAGTGTCTCCCTCATACATGTTCTTCAATTCATCAAAACCCAACACTTCAATTCTCATTTCTATCAACAAGTTTCTTCTTCTACTCAACGCATCAACAACTTTGTTTGATTTTCCACTCCTATGCTTCAACACAAAAGTGTAACTCTGCATGAACTCTACCCATCTCATATGTCTCTGATTCAACTTACCTTGACTATTCAAATACTGCAAAGCGTGATGATCTGTATATAGTACGAACTCCTTAGGCAACAAGTAATGTCTCCACTTCTTCAAGGCTTGAATTATGGCATAGAACTCTTGACCATAAACTGAATATCTGCTCCTTACATCATTCAACTTTTCACTGAAATATGCTACAGGTCTACCTTCTTGACTTAATACTGCTCCAATCGCATTTCCACTTGCATCACAATCAACTTGAAATACCTTATTGAAATCTATTAATGCCAAAACAGGTTGCTCTGTCACTTTCTGTTTCAAAAAATTCAAAACTTTTATCTGCTCTTGATGTCCACTTAAAGTCTTTCTTGTCACCTCTCATTGTCTCTGTCATAGGGTTACATACTGAATTGAAATTTTTGATGAACTTTCGGTAGAAACTAGCCAATCCATGAAATGATCTAACCTCTCCAATGCTCTCTGATGTAGGCCATTCAACTATTTCTTTCACTTTCTCAGGGTCCATCTTCAATCCTTCCACAGAAATCACAAATCCTAGATATACCAACTCTTCCTTCATGAAACTACACTTCTTGATGTTTATCAACAATTTCTCTTCTCTCAACCTCTGCAAAACTTGTCTAATATGCCACAAATGTTCTTCTTTTGTCTTACTAAAAATTAGAATATCATCCAAGTATACAATCACAAACTTACCCAAGAATTTCTTCAAGACTTCATTCATCAATCTCATGAAAGTACTCAGTGCATTTGTCAATCCAAAGGGCATTACTAACCACTCATACAATCCTTCATTTGTCTTAAAAGTAGTCTTCCATTCATCTCCCTCTCTGATTCTGATCTGATGGTATCTACTCTTCAAGTCTATCTTTGTGAAATATCTTGCTCCACTCAAACAATCCATGATATCATCCATCCTAGGTAAAGGAAATCTATACTTAACTGTGATCTTTTTTATCGCTCTATAGTTAGTACACATTCTCCATTCTCCATCTTTCTTAGGTGCTAACACTACAGGTACTGCACAAGGATTCAAACTTTCTCTGATCAAACCTTTTCTCAACAACTCTTGTATCTGTCTGTTCAATTCTTTCAGTGTCATTCGGTGTGATGCTTTGTTAGGCAAACTAGCTCCAGGTATAAGATCCATGTGATGACTGATACTCCTTATAGGTGGCAATCCTTTAGGCACATTATCTGATATGATGTCTTCATACTCTATTAGCAACTCTATTATCTCCTCCGGTTGTGATTCTTTAGCTTCCTTCTTCAATGTTTCAGGTTTCTTCAAAATCAAAGCATAACACATATTCTCATGTCTCATACCATCCAAAATTTTTCTTCCATCTACCAAACTGATTGTAGCATTTCCACATACTTCACTCTTAGGATCATCTTCCAAAGGAATCAAGGTAATTCTCTTTCCATTTGCTGTTATAGTGTATGTATTCTTTCTCCCATCATGTATAGCTTTTCTATCATACTGCCAAGGTCTACCCAACAAAATATGACAAACATCCATAGGCATAATATCACACAAGACTTCATCATGATAAGATCCAATATGAAATTTCACCAAACATTGTTCACTCACCAGTAGCTTATGATCATCCTGAATCCATGCTATCTGATAGGGCTTAGGGCATTTCAATCTTTCCAACTTCAGCATAGTCACCATCTCCTCTAAAACTAGGTTATCTGAACTACCACTATCAATCACAATTTTACAACACTTACCTCCTGATTTGCATCTTGTCCTGAACAAACTTTTTCTCTGTGGTGGTTCCTCATTTGCTTCTACTTGAAATAGTGCTCTTCTCATCACCAATTATTCTCCTTTCCCTGGCTTACCCACCGAACTAGGTGATCCAACAGGTTCTTCTTCAACATAGGCTGCTCTTCCACTGTTCTCTGTCTTCTTACTTGTACTACCTTGATTACATTCAAATGCTCTATGTCCTTCACCCCCACACTTGAAAAAAGTACCTCAAAATGTTCTCTTATCAAATCCTCTTCCCTCTCTTCTATATCCTTCATTCCGGTATGTACTAGGGTTTTCTCTCTAGTAAAAATTTCTGTCATCTCTCCGGTAAGCATTATTATCTCCGTCCTCCTTGAATGTGTTATCAAACTTGTTATGTTCTGAATGTGATCTGTCTCCTTCAGAAAATATTCTACCTCTCTAAAATTTACCTCCTCTTCCTTTCTATCTCAGATCATGCCTTTTATTCAGCTTCTCTTCAACTTTTAGGGCAAACTGATATGCTTCTTCCAAAGATGTCATCCTTACCAAGCTTATTTCTTCTTGAATGCTCAATCTCAGTCCATTGATGTATCTAGTCACTTTCTCCTTGCTTGCTTCACTATGTCTAGTCCTTATAATCATCTTATGAAATTCCTCAGTATACTCCTTCATAGATTTCTCCTTCTGTCTCAGGTTCTACAATCTTCTCAAAAGCTCCAACTCATAGTTAGCAGGTATGAATTGATTCTTCAATTTTGTCACCATCCTATCCCACTTCGTAATCTTTTATTTTCCTCTTCTATTTCTTTCCAACTGAACTTCTTTCCACCATATAGAAGCATATCCTTTCAATTTCATCTTTGCAAATTTTACCTTCTTCAGATCTTCAACTTCCTCTTATTCAAAGTATTCTTCCATGTCATTTATCTAGTCAATCAATTCTTCAGGGTTCAAATTACCAGTATAGTCCAGCACATCAACTCTAGGTATTTTCCCAATCGTCAAAATAGCTCGCAACATCTTCACTTGATTTGATTCTTCTTCATCACCTCCTAGGGTTTCACCAATTTGTTCAACAGATTGAAATTCTTCTTCATCATCACTTTCAACATTAGGTCTCGATGTTAATCCTCTTCATCTATCTTCTTCAACAACATGAAATGAATTTGCATCGATTTCATCATTTCCATCATCTCATCTATTCTACCAGCCATTGTTCCAACAGTGGCGACTCTCCTTAGTGGCCTTCTTCCTAGGATCAAGTGCAAACTCCCTCAAATTTAGTGATCGGGCTACAAGGTGACAACTGCCTCACAATCGGCTATCAGTTGTGACATAAGTAACCTGCCTCAGTCTAGCGATCTGTCCATGGCAAGATCTTACAAAATTTCCTCACCAATTTTGCTCAACTCACTCCCAAGGGTTCAAACTTTCGCTCTGATACCACTTGGTGCAGTCATGGTAGGAGGGTTTATAGAGTGAACTGTCCAGGCCGTGCAACAAGAGTAAACATAATGGAAACAACTCAAAGATATGAAACAAACATAGATTCAGTCATTTAGTATATAATAGAATTCAAATACAATCTGGTCGGCATCATGTAGGCTTACAATTCAGCTCACAGGCTTGATTACAAAATATCAAAATATGCACAAGATATAGCTTTGAAGTCCCTTCGTGCAAAATCTAAACTATGAACTATCACTATGTGATTCACTCCTTTCCTAGGGATCTATTACATCCTTATATATCATCTCTGATACAAAAGATTCCTCCACGTCGGCCAAGGAAGGTCACAAACTCTGATGAAGGGTTGTAATGTGTGTACATGGATAAGTTAGACCTAATCATGTAGAACACCTCCGCAAATGAATGGAATGATGTGCGGATCTCTGGGAAGGTCAGCCATGAACCAAAGATCATTGAATGATGTGTCGTTAAGCTCCACAAGTCTAGGAATGTTCCGCAATTATTCTCCTTTAGCTGATTATAAGAGACTGTCAGGATGCTCTGTTCTGAGAAAAAAATAGTCGATCTTCTGATAGCGATACCTTTCCGGTACTTAATCCAAATGCTCTGAACTCTAAATGCTAAGTCCAGCTCTGCAAGGTGTGAAATGTAATTGCAACAGAATGCCGACCAAAATATAGAAACTACTTGAATTGAACTGGAAAATGAAACGAAACCAACTGAACTGCAAACAAACTGAAATGCAAATGTTTTTGGTTGATGCAAGATTGCTCCTGAACAAGGGATGCTCCTGCATCAATGATGTGGACATGTTTTATAACCCAACACTTTATGTGGAAGAGATGCTTGTGCTCCTCTTAAGTGTTAGGCATATCAATGCTAGTGTTGAGATAACATGCCTTCTGTTTAATATATTTGACTTTATTTAGAATATTATTGTTGTCAATGAGGATTGTACCCTTATGCAAAGCTGTGACACTCTACAATCCTTTAAAACATGGGGACAAACTCAGGCTGTGGGTGACCTATAGTGAGTTTGAACCTCTAGATTATGGGCTGGATCCCTTAAAATATTCTATTTGAAACTATGATTTCTTTTTTGGAAAAGGGGAAGAAGGAAACTATAAGAAAATAAAACTGTAAAAATTGGTGATGCACCTAATAAGGATGGAAAATTTGCAATCTAGTTCATAATAGAATTCAGAAATTTGACCCACAAAATCCAATCTTGGCATAAATATCACAAAAGTATTTATGAGGAAGGCTAGAAAATAAACTCTTTATGAAGGAAAATGACTTTTCACAACATAAAAGAACTATTTTCAATAACACAACCTAAGACCTATAATATCACTATGCTTAACACTGCAAGTAAGAGTGAGACAATAATTTTAAAGGTTTTGATAATTAAACATAGTAAAACTTCATCAAATCACTTCATACAATTAGCATCAAATGGAAAGGCAACTACTTGATTCCAAAAAATAAAGGAAATATTGCATGAAAACAAAGAAATTGGACCTGCAATATGCTGTGATCTCTATAAAACTGTCAAATAATGAGCTACAAAACTTCCTTCTCTCTCAATGTGTAAAAGAGAAAAGAATGCAAGAACTAGTAAAAACCAAGTTTTGCTTTACAATATATAGTTTGCTCTCTCCAAGAGGCATGCAAAAATGAAATTGCAGCTAACTGCTTCTAAAAATAAGTCCTCCAAAGTGATCCACGAGCAAACCAAGAAATCCCTAAAAATAAGGGTCAAACTGTCACAAATTGAGAAAAAATAGCTCCAAGTTGACCCTCTCCATGTGTTTGACCAAGAAGTTGGCCTAAAATCCTCAAATTGTTCCTCAAATCATGCAAAAAGGCTCCAAATAGGCTCAGTTAACTCAACTCATCAATTTGCATGATTTTGCTTTTGCAAAATTGATGTGAGTGAATAATAAAGTAATTAGAATAATTACTCTATTGTTAGTTACAACTTGTACTATTTCTGATTTTACAATTTGTAAAAAATAATAAAGTAATTTGAAGAATATTACTTTACTATTTACTTACATTGATTTATTTGTAAAATCATGCATGATGAGAAAAAATAAAACTCCTTATCTCTCCAACTTACAATTGCCTAATTTGCATGATTTGAGCAAAAAATAGGACTTAGAAGAAAATTAAAATCCCTTATATCTCCTTGTGAGAAAAAGCACCTAGTTGCATGACATATGCATTCAAGGCAAAAATATATCCTTATAACTCCATTTACAATATCAAAATACTCCTTATCACTCTGCATGCTCTAAGGAGAAAACAATAACCCTTTCTGCCTTATTACTCCATTTACAATGCAAAAATTTGGCCTTACTGCCATATATCTCCCTCATGCAAAATAAATCAAAACCTTAAGCAAACCTTTGCCACCTTGCCATACTTTGTCCATATGCATCATTATGCAAATATAATGATACTCCTCTATCACCTTGTAATCATTTTGTCTCCATGTGGTCTCTTTCCTTTTTGACTTTAGATGATAAAATTACAAGACATAAAAATCATTCCTTTTGACCATTCGGTCATCCTGCATGTATCAATTATTATAAATGGAATCTCTGATTAGAAGGAGACAAGGTATAGTTGCAACATGCAAGGGTCTAAGGATCTTCGACCATGCATAGTCGACTATAAGGTAATAATTCTTGTTTGAATTTTGCATAAGGCACAACACTTATCTTCTAATAATGCTGACCACCATTGACTTTGGGACTTGTCGGCCATCACTAATAAAAATCACTAGGGATCATATCCATCTGAAGTCTTGACCCTGTCGACATTTAGATAAGGAAATGATTTCTTTTTGCAAAGTCAAAAATCAAAAGGAAATGAAGGGAAGCTTCTAGCAAAAAGGAGTGAGTAACCCTAAACTCAATTCATTTTATTTTGTATTATCTTTTGCTCTGCAACTCTTCATGGCCGACAAGGGTTTCAAATTTCTTTTGGTCTTCCTCCTCCATATTCTGGCCCTTTGTGCTCAAAAATTTCCATTTCCTATGTGAAATGAATGGCAGGGACATGGTGAGTATGGTATATGTAGTTTTGACTAGCATACTTCATTATTTTCTGTAGCTTTTGGTTTTAATGGTTGTGGCCATTTCTCCATTTTCCTCTGCAACAACATTTGATATTTTTTTTTAATTTTCCTATGTAAAAACTTTGCAAATGAAACAAAGAAAATGTAAGAAACCTCAAAAAATGTCACAGCCATGGTGACTTATCTATGCAAACGAAAGGTAAGCCATCATTCTCTCCTTGCTATATATTCTTTACATCACTGTAAATGAGAAATGGCAAGGGTTTCAAATTCTATCAGCTTGGTATCTTTGCATACTTTCACTTATGGCATGGCTATGGCATAAAATGTATTTTGTAGCATTTTCTTGGTTCTTTGATGCAAAAACTTGAAAGTTTCTTAACTTTGAAATGAGGGGTTCACTTGAACTATGCATAGGAATCTCTCTTTCTCTACGGCTATACCTGTAGATACTCATATCACTTTTTGTTTTTTGCGACTGCAAAAAATGTTAGATAGTTTGAAACTGTGACAAAGGGTTTCATAAAAACTACATATAAATGACATTCTCTGGCATGGCCTTGGCATAGATAGATTGTATTACCATTCATCCTTCTGCAACTATAAAAGATGTTAGGGTTTGAAACTTTGTCATGGGTATCTATAATATAGCTTCTTTTTGTCATGGCCATGGCAGAAAAAGATTTCTGTATTTGTTTCTTTCACTGTAAGCATAAAAATGGCATTAGGGTTTCATCTTTTTTTTAAGGGTTTACATTTTCTTCTATATGAAAACTCTAATATAATAGTCATGGCATCTATTCTCTTTTCTGTGTATCTTCCCTTCATTTCTACACATGAAATAAGAAATTGTTTTTCAAAACTGAAACTAGGGTTTCAAAATTTTAAAACACAGAAATTACTTTTTGTTCTTTGGAAATTTGCTCCTTAATTCTGCAGGCTTCTTCAACTGTATCTGGACATTTCTGAGTGATAATAAATGCTATTTTCTGTAGCATACTACACGTTCTTTTTCGTCAAAAAGGATCCTGTAGCTTGTTATACTATTTCACTTTCCTGAGCATGGGATCTAGCTTGTCATTTACTCTTCTTTGGTCTAAAACCAGTCAATTGTCAGATGCTCTTCATTATGTTGATCTTTTACTTCTCTTTCTGGCACTTAGATCCTCCTGTAGTATGTCTGCATCTCATATATCTCTTTCTTTTCTTAATCATGATACTGTATCAGATGTTTGATCTCTTTTGTCTACCACCTGTAAGATGCTTATCTAAATTTTGTATGACTGATATAGTCAATGATACATATATGTGACTTGTCTTCAACTGTAACATCATATGCTTGAAGATATCAAACTCTTGTGACATATCTTTACACTGTAACTGCATTTTGTCAATTGTTCATGATATTTAATCACATGAGGTGAAATAAAAATATGCATTCAAAAGAGAATTCTTGAACTTCAGATGGCTCTTGTAGCCTATATATTCTATTTGATATGCAAATAAGACTTGATTAGCATATGTGTCCTTATTTGATGTAAACAACTGATCATACATGTACTATTCTTCTGTACTTGGTTTATCTGATTTTATCATTTCAATCCCTAAACATTTAATACATGATTGTTCACATTAATCTGCAAATGTTCATTATGTATATAACTCTCAATCCTTAAAGGCTTATGAATCGACAATGAATTTGAGAGTTATGTTTCATTATGAACATCTACAGATAGGGATTAGCTTGATAATGTCTTTGTAAACTGACACTTTATCTGATTACAAGTCTACCCTTCATCTTATCTCCATACTTCTGTCATTTCTTAAGTCTAATTTTATGAACTGTGACATGAAATATGATAGCAATAAGGCATCTTAATGATGATATGAACAAGAAAAATACCTTTCATGGCTGCATTTCTATTTTCTGCACTCTGTCAAGTTGACTCAGGCACTCTGAACTTATCTGATTTGTTTTAATCAATTGCAATAAATGTGAACATAGTTTATAGGAGCAATTGCTCCTTTTCATGATTATGATGACACACTTTCTCTTGTAAGTTGATTTTATGATGCATGATATTACTTTGAATGATGCATCCTATCTTATTCTGATATTCCTTTTCAAATGAATAGAAAAGGGAACATGTTGGGCTCAACCCTTGTGGGGACCACATTTTCTCCACATGTTTTAATGTCTTCAAATCAGCAACATTACTTTTCTTATACCTGCACAGTGAACAAACAAGTTAGCATAAAAACATACCTGATGGAGTTGATTGATCCTCTTCATGATATTCTGATTTATGGAACATGTCTGATTTGATCTTTCATTTGATATGCATGATGTGACAAGTTGATATGTTTGCTTGATAAAAGCATATGATAACATTAAATATCTGGAGCTCTTATAGGACTTTCCCCAATTTTTTGCAAGTTCAACTGATACAACTGGAGCTAAAGATGAGGACTATCATCAACTGTCAACTTGCTCAACAACATCCTTGCTCAGGCAATGATTGGTATTTAGTTTTATCATGTGTTCTTCCTTATTTCTTTTATCATCAGATGTATAGCTTGCATATGTCTGCATTGCTCAGTTTAGTTACTCCCACGGCTTGTGTGGGACACATTTGAACACTTCTTTTAAACATGATCAATTAATTTATCTTATGCACTTGATGCATGTATGTTTCTTTTTCAATCAATGCCTAGAATAAAGTAACATATACTAAATTATATGTTCCAAAGATGACATGAAATAACAGTTGAAATAAATATCTTTATTTCTTTCTTTCAAATATGATCAACTGAATAATCAATTTGTGTTATAAATCCTGAAAGATAAAACTATGTTAGATAAACTGTATTTCTTGAATCTTTGATTTCTTGACATTCTGATTCACTTGTTATGATGATTCATCAATCCTGATTGGACTGATGGGTTATCCTGACAACTGATCTATCTCTGTTTTGTCAAGAGATCAACTGTTCATTGAATGCAATAACTTTGAAGTTTTCTTTTATTCTTCCTGAACAACTGCACTTAGGTCTATTAGTGTGAACAAAATTTAGTAACATTTATGGCGACCTCTTAGGGGTGTTTGCCTACTAAACAACTTAGAATGAGTATCCTTGCAACTCCATTGGGCATAGAGTCTTTTTCTATCCTAAACTTTTAAAAAAAATTCTGCAACTCAAAATTTACTGAAACACTACAGCAACAACAAAACTGAAACTAAAACTAAAACTGACTTGCTTAAGACAAAGCCAGCAACATGTACAAAAGCACTTCTTGGAAAACAAAAAACGGAACTGAAACTAAATGTGCAAAAGCACTTATTTGCAGCATAAGGTTGCTTCTCTAATAGCATAACTTGAGGTGAATCCCATTGAATGTTATTGGTAACACCTCACCATCTAACTTAGCAAGCTGGAATGCATTGTGTTGCTTGCATTCTGTAATTATGTATGGTCCATCCCACATTGCATCAAAATTTGTATGTTAACTAGGTTTGCTCTTTAACTCATTCCATTTGAAAACTAGATCTCCTTCTTTAAAGACTATTTGTACTTCTCTTTTATCAAATGTCCTTTTCATTTGGGCCTGGTGTATTTCTAATGTTTTCAAGGCCTCTTTTTTGATTTCTTCAAGTTCTATCAGCTGTGCAAGCCTGATTTCCATTGGCTGTTCTTCAAGTAACTCTAGTTCTTTTATGTAACTAAGAGTTGGTAACTCCACTGATATTAGTAACTTGGCTTCTTTTCCATATGTAAGCACATAGGGTGAATTACCTGTTGCTCTTTTAGGTGTAATTCTATCAGCCCATAAGGCTAATTTTAACTTATCATGCCAAGACCTCTGATTTTCATCAACTATTTTCTTTATGATTTTAATCAGATTTTTATTAGTTGACTCAGCCTGTCCATTACCTTGAGGGTAATAATTTGATGAAGTATTCAAAAATATGTTATTTTTGACAGACCAATCAGATACTCTTAATCCAATAAATGCTAAAGCATTATCTGAAATAATAGAGTCAGGAGTACCAAACTTGGACACTAGATCTTGATAAAAATTTAGGACTGATGTTTCATTAGCTTCTTTCAAAGCAACTGCTTTAGTCCATCTAGTGAAATAATTAGTAGTAGTCAAAATCCACTTGTGTCCTTGGCTAGAAGGTGGGTTAATAGGACCAATAAAGTCCAATCCCCACTTGCCAAATGGCTGCTCCACTTGAATTGGATGTAAGGGCATTGCTACAAGTCTTTGTTTACCTGCAAAAACTAAACATTTTAAACATTTCTTTACCCATTCATGTGCATCCTTGAACATGTCAGGCCAATAGTAACCAACTCTTATAATCTTCAGAGTTGTTGTTCTAGCTACAAAATGACCTCCAGAAGGTCCATCATGAAATTCCTCTAGAATCTTTTGAATCTGATCTGGCTACACACCTTAGTAAAACATTATTAAAGTCTCTTTTGTATAAGATTCCATCAATTACAACATAGGGAATTACCTGCAATCTGTAATATCTTCTTTTAGATTTGTCCAGGCCTTGAGGAAAATCACCAGTGTGTAGATAATGGATCATATCATGCACCCAACTTGTAGGGGAATCTGGGACAGCAGCTGCTTCATGATTCTGTAACACTGTCTCAGGTTCTCCTTCAAGTTCCTTGCTGTATTTTTCATGGTCTGCAAGCTGTTCACACAGTCCTTTGCCTCGGACTAGCTTGGTAACTTTAATTTGGATGTCATACTCCATAACCTTTGTTATCCACCCTGCTCTCTTATCACTTAAATCCTTACTAAGCAAGAATTCCTTCACTGTAGGATGGGCAGCCATTTATTGAATTCTATTATTTGAAAGCATATGTTTAAATTTATTCAGGCTCCTGATGACAACAAATACATGCTTTTCAACAAAAGAATATCTTACCTCATAGTCATGTAGAATTTGGTTGAAAAATGCCACAGGCTATTCCAATCCTTCATCATTCTACTGACAAAGCATAGTTGATATAGTATCCACACTGCCAAATGCATATAGGATGAAGTCTTTAGCAAAATTGGATTTATCAGTGTTGGAGCAGTAGCAAGTACCTCCTTTATTTCTTCAAAGCTCTGCTTTCCTTCTTTGGTCTAGCTGAAAGGAATATTCTTTTTTAGCATTGCTGTAAGAGGTTGTAAAAGTGCTTCTATGTTAGGAATAAACCTTCTTACAAAGTTAATTCTTCCTAGAAAGCTCTGTAAGCCTTTCTTATGTGCAGGAAGAGGTAATGCCAATATTGCAGTGATTCTTTCAGGATCAATTGATATCGCATCTTTAGATACTATGTGTCCCAACAGTTTGTCTTCATGAATAGAAAAAAATGCTTTTCTTTGGGTTAAGTGAAACCCCAAATTCTCTATATCTTTCAAAAATCAGTCTCAAATGATGAAAGAGATCTTTATCTTTTTTAGAAAAAATAGTCACATCATCTAAGTATACAAGCACAAACTTATTAATTAGACCTTGACAAATGACATCTTTCTGTATGCTAAGGTGCCCCATTTTGTGGTAAAAGCTGTCTTATACCGATCTTCTTCTTTTACTAGAATTTGGTTATAACCTGAATAACCATCCAACAAAGAAAATCTTTTTGATCCAGAAACAACTTGCAATAGCTGTTCCATGGATGGTAAAGGATAATGATCTTTTAAAGATACTTTGTTCAAATCACAGAAATCAACACATAATATGATTTCTCCATTTTTTTTCTGACAGGAACCAAGTTAGAAACCCATGAAGTATGTTTGATAGGAAAAATGATATTACCTTCAATTAGTTTATTCAACTCTGTTTTCATCAGCACTTCTAGCTTAGGATTTAGTGGTCTTTACTTTTGTCGGACAGGTTTTGCCTTGGGTTCAAGCTCTATTGTATGCTGAGCCAACTCTGGGTTGAAACCTTTCAGATCTCCATATTCCCAGGCAAACACATCACTAATTTGTGGCAAAGATGAATAAATGCTTGCTGTTCTTGTTTTGTACATATTTTTCCTAGCTTGAGTAACTTATCTTTAAAGATCTCAATAGGTTCGTAGTGTTCTTGTTTCACTAACAAGATGGCCTTATCCTTTCTTACTTGATCATCAGCATTAAAGATTGATTCTAAGGTCACTAAGCCCTTAGGTAGCTTTTTTGATGTCAACTGTAGTATTTGATCATCATACTGCTGCAAATTTTTTTGCTGATTGCTTGCAGAAAATTCAGCCTCCTCCATCAAAAAACTTACAATCTGTTCATCACTATCAAATATCTGCCAGCTGGTATTGTTATCTGGGATTGATGGTCTTACATCAACTTTGACATATAAAAGAGAATAAATATTCTTCATTTCTGCAGGAATATCATATTCAACTCCTATGGCAGCTAATTTATCAACTTGTTTGTTATTAGTCCTTGGACTAGATATCGGATTAAATGCATCAAATTCTTCTATCGTGTCCCAAACTCTGTGTTTTTACAATTTCAGCAAATCATTCTTTGTAGTAGCAATATTTCTAACTTGTTTAACAACTAATTCACTGTCTCTAAAGACTTTTAGACATTTAATATTTCTTTTCCTAGCCCATTCTAATCCATGAACTAGAGCTTCATACTCAGCTGAGTTATTAGAACAGCTAAAAGCAAATATGAAAGATGAATAATATTTGTCACCTATGGGGGAAATAAGAATAGCTCCTCCACCAACATCAATCTTGCTTATAGAACCATCAAAATAAAGTTCCCAAACATCATTTTCAGCTTCAATAGCTTGCTGTTTTTCTCCTTTAATAAGATTTGGAATGACTGCATTTTTCTCTTGGATCATATACAGACCAAGGCCTATCTCATCCATCTACTTAAATGGATCTGTTTCATGGTTCTTTGCTGCCCACTGGTCTAAAACAAGATCAAGAATTCCCTTCAAAGGTGTACTTGGGTCTTGAACAGGAATCAGATCTTCTTGATAAAAAATGGAAAGGTTGGCATTTATTGAATTGGGTGTATAAGGTTCCAAGTGATCATTGGCCAATGGCTCAGATTTGATTGTAACCTTGGTTCCATATCTAGTTCTAAAGAATAAATGTGTCCAATCAGATGACAAATAACCTTCTAACCTTGCTATTAAATCTCTGGATAAGCAAATAGCAAAGGTAGGTGGCAGATCAATAACATAAATATGCTGATATATAACAAAGTTTGGACAAGCATGCAGAGTAAGGCCCAGATTCTCTAACATTCCCACTATACAGACCTCAGTTCCATCCATTTGTACAACACCTCTAACAATAGGTTCATATTTCAGGCCTAACTTATCAGCTAGCTATTTTGGCATAACTGATTTGCTATCTCCTGAGTCTATCATGCAATTATGAACCAAATGGTCACCTACGATCAGAGTGACATAGAATGGTGGAAGTTTGCCTACTGGTTTAGGCTTTTCTATTCTTTTTTCTGCCTCATTTGTAAGCATTACTTGAGGCTTACTTGATTTTTGTACTTCATTTTGACAAGGACAACTGAGATAATGCATCTTGTAATAAATCCTTTTGTCCCAGAATATGTAAAGCATCTAAAATAGACATGCTTATTGTTGCCTTTTTCATATGATCCAAAATATTGAAAACAAGACCACTAACCTTTTGTTGTACTTTCAGGACAGCAACCTCTGGTTGGTCTCTAGCTGGCTGTTTATTTGCTTCTAGCTGTCTTTTTTCTGCAGTTGGTTGTCCTCTTGACAAAAGATGTATATCTTGAGATGTAGAAGCTTGATTCTGCCCTTGTTGGCTTGTAGAAACTATACTTTTTCCTTTATCAGCTTGCTGTTGTACATTTTTAGCTTGCTGTTTATTAGTATCAGTTTGCTGATTTGCAGTTCCAGCTTGCTGTTGCAAGTCAACTACTCTTTTTTTTGATCTTGTGTTTGCTGCAATATTAGTAAAAGACTACTTTTGACCTGGTAACTAATTCACACCACAAAATTCATTAGCCTACCAATTCATCAAAGCTACATCAGGATTAACATACTAAGTTTGAGTACCCAGCTAGTTATTCACATCACCTGCTGAATTTTTAGCAGCGGCATAGTTATTCTGTACCATTAAAGCTTGACTTACTATCCCATTCGGGCAAGTGGCTTGGTTATGAGGTTGATTACATGGGTAACACCATGCATAGTCCTGAATCATATTATTTTGCATAGGCATAATCTCCTTTGATCTACTAACAACATTTGGATTGTACTGCTGATTTGGCCTATTATTGTAGTTTCTTCTTTGACCCTGATAGTCTGCCTGATAACTGGGTCTATTTGCTTGGTATGGGGATTGGTATGGTCTTGTATCCTAATTTTCTTGAACTTTGAGGCTTACTAAGTTATTATTCAGTTTGCCATAACTTTGACATTTCTTGTTGATTGCCTTGCAATAATTTGGCCATTTCTTTTGTCACTTCTTTTGTGATTTCTTGTACATCAGAATGGATTGGATTAGCATTATTTTTCACATTTTTTTGATAGCCAAAGGTTGGTATAGTAGGAATTGATGCAATAGGAGGTATTGATAATGACATTAAAGGCTGAATATCAGGAAAAATTGGCATAGGAGGCCTTGGTGCAATTTTACCAACTTGTATTAAACTATTTTCTGCCCTTATTGCAATATCAAAAGTAGCTGGTAAAGTTACCTCACCCATAGATTGTATCATAACAGCAATATCAGAATTTAATGCCCTCAAATAATACAAAAAAATGTTCTGGTGAGGGTTTCACTGTTTCAGGAATCCTATTCCATGTTTTTTAAAATTTGAAATTGAAATCTGTCATTTGCTCTTGTGGAGCTCTCTTAATAGTAGTCATTTGTTTAACTAATGATAAATGATCAAATTTATCCTGAAATTGCTTATTCAAAGCAGCACCTAATTCATCCCAAGATTTAATTGAATCGACTCTTAAGCCTCTAAACCATTGAAGAGATTTACCTTTTAGTGATGCTGCTAATAGCCTGATTGCTACATTCTCTTCTGTGATATGGTGGACAGAGCATAAAAAAGCCACATCTCTAATATGCTCAATTGGTGTAGTCCCATCTTCTCCAGTGAAACTTGGTAAACTTTTCAATGCAACCACTGGTATATCATCATGTTGCCTCAGATTCAAAGAGCTACCTCCATTAAATGTGACAAAAGGTTGATTTCTTGGTGGTGGTGGATTTCTTCCACCTCCTTCACCTTCTCCTCCGTCGGGAGGCAGTACTCCTCCTCCATCTCCTCCAGGAGGTGGTATAGGCCCTCCACCTCCTCCTCCTTTGAGTAGAGACATTGGAGTAGATGGTATTTGAGTTGGTAATTGGATTGAAATTACTTCAAATATTTCTTGTAACATAGGTTCTTCCTCTTCAAGCTCTAAAAGAAGAAGTTCCTCTTGAAAAACATGAATTTGCTCTCTTGGGCTTGCTGGTGGAGAACTATGAAATTCTGATGATGAACTTGCAAATAATGGATTCTGGTGAGAAGCAAACTCTGGATGTGTACTTGGTAGATCTGAAACAACTATTGAATCCACTGATTTGATTACTTTATCTACTTTTATCCTCCTCTTTGGTGGAGATAATTGAATATACTCCTTAGAATCTTTATTTGACCTTGTTTGATACTTTTTCATAAGCTGCAAGATCTGATCTATAAAACCAAAGTATTAGAGTCACCAGGTACTTGAAAATAAACCTCTAAGAAGGCTAAAAATTTTGCTGTTCATACCAAAAGAGCAGAAAAAATAAGTTTTATCGAACTGAAAATGAGTTCAAAGGTCCCACCAGGCCAAAAATTGTTGTCGATGAGGATTGCACCCTTATGCAAAGTTGTGACACTCTGCAATCCTTTCAAACATGGGGACAAACTTAGGCTGTGGGTGACCTATAGTGAGTTTGAACCTCTAGATTATGGGCTGGTTCTCTTAAAATATTCTATTTGAAACTATGATTTCTTTTTTGGAAAAGGGGAAGAAGGAAACTATAAAGAAATAAAACTGTAAAAAATTGGTGATGCACCTAATAAGGATGGAAAATTTGCAATTTGGTTCATAATAGAATTCAGAAATCTGACCCACACAATCCAATCTTGGCATAAATATCACAAAATTATTTCTGAGGAAGGCTGCAAAATAAACTCTTTATGAAGGAAAATAACTTTTCACAACATAAAAGAACTATTTTCAGTAACACAACCTAAGACCTGTAATATCACTATGCTTAACACTACAAGTAAGAGTGAGACAATAATTTTAAAGGTTTTGATAATTAAACACAGTAAAACTTCATCAAATCACTTCATACAATTAACATCAAATGGAAAGGCAACTACTTGATTCTAAAAAATAAAGGAAATATTGCATGAAAACAAAGAAATTAGACATGTAATCTGCTGTGATCTCTATAAAACTATCAAATAATGACCTACAAAACTTCCTTCTCTCTCAATGTGTAAAAGAGAAAAGAATGCAAGAACTAGCAAAAATCAAGTTTTGCTTTACAATATATAGTTTCCTCTCTCCAAGAGGCATGCAAAAATGAAACTGCAGCTAACTGCTTCTAAAAATAAGTCCTCCAAAGTGATCCACAAGCAAACCAATAAATCCCTAAAAATAAGGGCTCAAACTGTCACAAATTGAGAAAAATAGCTCCAAGTTGACCCTCTCCATGTGTTTGACCAAGAAGTTGGCCAAAAATACTCAAATCACTCCTCAAATCATGCAAAAAGGCTCCAAATAGCCTCAATTAACTCAGCTCATCAATTTGCATGATTTTTCTTTTGCAAAATTGATGTGAGTAAATAATAAAATAATTAGAATAATTACTCTATTGTTAGTTACAACTTGTACTATTTCTGATTTTACAATTTGTGAAAAATAATAACGTAATTTGAAGAATATTACTTTACTATTTATTTACATTGATTTATTTGTAAAATCATGCATGATGAGAAAAAATAAAACTCCTTATCTCTCCAACTTACAATTGCCTAATTTGCATGATTTGAGCAAAAAATAGGACTTAGAAGAAAATTAAAATCCCTTATATCTCCTTGTGAGAAAAAACACCTAGTTGCATGACATATGCATTCAAGGCAAAAATATATCATTATAACTCCATTTACAATATCAAAATACTCCTCATCACTCCACATGCACTAAGGAGAAAACAATAACACTCTTTGCCTTATTACTCCATTTACAATGTAAAAATTTGGCCTTACTGCCATATATCTCCCTCATGCAAAATAAATCAAAACCTTAAGCAAACCTTTGCCACCTTGCCATACTTTGTCCATATGCATCATTATGCAAATATAATGATACTCCTCTATCACCTTGTAATCATTTTGTCTCCATGTGGTCTCTTTCCTTTTTGACTTTAGATGATAAAATTACAAGACATAAAATTCATTCCTTTTGACCATTCAGTCATCCTGCATGTACAATTATTATAAATGGAATATGTGATTGGAAGGAGACAAGGTATAGTTGCAACATGCAAGGGTCTAAGAATCTTCGACCATGCATAGTCGACTATAAGGTAATAAGTCTTGTTTGAATTTTGCATAAGGGACAACACTTACCTTCTAATAATGCTGACCACCATTGACTTTGGGACTTGTCAGCCATCACTAATAATAATTACTAGGGATCATATCCATCTGAAGTCTTGACCCCGTCGGCATTTAGATAAGGAAATGTTTTCTTTTTGCAAAGTCAAAAATAAAAAAAAAATGAAGGGAAGCTTCGAGCAAAAAGGAGTGAGTAACCCTAAACTCAATTCATTTTATTTTGTATTATCTTTTGCTCTGCAACTCTTCATGGCCGACAAGGGTTTCAAATTTCTTCTGGTCTTCCTCCTCCATATTTTGGCCCTTTGTACTCAAAAATTTCCATTTGCTGTGTGAAATGAATGGCAGGGACATGGTGAGTATGGTATATGCAGTTTTGACTGGCATACTTCATTATTTTTTGTAGATTTCAGTTTTAATGGCCGCGGCCATTCCTCCATTTTCCTCTGCAACAATATTTGACAATGTTCTTTTGATTTTCCTATATAAAAACTTTGCAAATGAAACAAAGAAAATGCAAGAAACCTCAAAAGAGGTCATGACCATGGTGACTTCTATCTGCAAATGAAAGGTAAGCCCTCATTCTCTCATTGCTGTGTATTCTTTACATCACTGTAAATGAGAAGTGGTAAGGGTTTCAAATTCTATCAGCTGGGTATCTTTGCATACTTTCACTTATGGCATGGTCGTGGCATAAAATGCATTCTGTAGCATTTTCTTGGTTCTCTGATGCAAAAACTTGAAAGTTTCCTAACTTTGAAATGAGGGTTTCACTTGAACTGTGCACAAGAATCTCTCTTTCTCCATGGCTATACCTGTAGATACTCATATCACTTTTTGTTTTCTGTGACTAAAAAAAATGTTAGTTTGAAATTGTGACAAAGGGTTTCATAAAAATGCATATAAATGACATTCTCTGGCATGACCTTGGTATAGACAGATTGTATTACCATTCATCCTTCTACAACTGCAAAAGATGTTAGGGTTTGAAACTTTGTCATGGGTATCTATAATATAGCTTCTTTCTGTCATGGCCATGGCAGAAAAAGATTTCTGTATTTGTTTCTTTCACTATAAGCATAAAAATGGCATTAGGGTTTCATCTTTTTTTTAAGGGTTTGCATTTTCTTCTGTATGAAAACTCCAATATAACAGTCATGGCATCTATTCTCTTTCCTGTGCATCTTCCCTTCATTTCTGCACATAAAATAAGAAATTGTTTTTCAAAACTGAAACTAGGGTTTCAAAATTTTAAAACACAAAAATTACTTTTTGTTCTCTGGAAATTTGCTCCTCAATTATGTAGGCTTCTTCAACTGTATCTGGACATTTTTGAGTGATAATAAATGCTATTTTCTATAGCATACTATGCATTCTTTTTCTTAAAAAAGGATCTTGTAGCTTGTTATACTATTTTACTTTCTTGAGCATGGGATCTAGCTTGTCATTTACTCTTCTTTGGTCTAAAACCGGTCAACTATCATATGCTCTTCATTATGGTGATCTTTTACTTCTCTTTCTGACACTTAGATCCTCCTGTAGTATGTTTGCATCTCATATATCTCTTTCTTTTCTTAATCATGATACTGTATCAGATGTTTGATCTCTTTTGTCTACCACCTGTAAGATGCTTATCTAAATTTTGTATGACTGATATAGTCCATGATACATAAATTTGACTTGTCTTCAACTGTAACATTATATGCTTGAAGATATCAAACTCCTGTGACATATCTTTACACTGTAACTACATTTTGTCAATTGTTCATGATATTTAATCATATGAGATGAAATAAATACATGCATTCAAAAGAGAATTCTTGAAATTCAGATGGCTCTTGTAGCCTATATATTCTATTTGATATGCAAATGAGACTTGATTGGCATATGTGTCCTTATCTGATGTAAACAATTGATCATACCTATACTAGTCTTCTGTACTTGGTTTATCTGATTTTATCAATTCAATCCTTGAACATTTAATACATGATTGTTCACATTAATCTGCAAATGTTCATTATGTATATAACTCTCAATCCTTAAAGGCTTATGAATCAACAATGAATATGAGAGTTATGTTTCATTATGAACATCTACAGATAGGGATTAGCTTGATAATGTCTTTGTAAACTGATACTTTATTTGATTACAAGTCTGTCCTTCATCTTATCTCCATACTTCTGTCATTTCTTAAGTCTAATTTTATGAACTGTGACATGAAATATGATAGCAATAAGGCATCTTAATGATGATATGAACAAGAAAAGTACCTTTCATGGCTGCATTTCTATTTTTTGCATTCTGTCAAGTTGACTCAGGCACTCTGAACTTATCTGATTTATTTTAATCAACTACAATCAATGTGAACATAGTTTATAGGAGCAACTGCTCCTTTTCATAATTATGATGACACACTTTCTCTTGTAAGTTGATTTAATGATGCATGATATTACTTTGAATGATGCATCTTGTCTTATTCTGATATTCCTTTTCAAATGAATAGAAAAGGGAACATGTTGGGCTCAATCCTTGTGGGAGCCACATTTTCTCCACATGTTTTAATGTCTTCAAATCAGCAACATTACTTTTCCTATATCTGCACAGTGAACAAACAAGTTAGCATAAAAACATACCTGATGGAGTTGATTGATCCTTTTCATGATATTCTGATTTATGGAACATGTCTTATTTGATCTTTCATATGATATGCATGATGTGACAAGTTGATATGTTTTATTGATAAAAGCATATGATAACATTAAATATCCAGAGCTCTTACAGGACTTTCCCCATTTTTTTTGTAGGTTCAACTGATACAACTGGAGCTGAAGATGAGGACTGTCATCAACTGTTAACTAGCTCAACAACCTCCTTGCTTAGGCAATGATGGATATTTAGTTTTATCATGTGTTCTTCCTTATTTCTTTTATCATCAGATGTATAGATTGCATATGTTTGCATTGCTCAGTTTAGTTACTCCCACAGCTTGTGTGGGACACATTTGAACACTTCTTTTAAACATGATCAGTTAATTTATCTTATGCACTTGATGTATGTATGTTTCTTTTTCAATCAATGCATATGATAAAGTAACAGATACTGAATTATATGTTCCAAATATGACATGGAATAACAACTCAAATAAATATCTTTCTTTCTTTCTTTCAAATATGATCAACTGAATAATCAATTTTTCTTATAACTCCTGAAAGATAAAACTATGTTAGATCAACAGTAATTCTTGAATCTTTGATTTCTTGACATTTTGATTCACTTGTTATGATGATTCATCAGTCCTGATTGGATTGATGGGTTATCCTGACAACTGATCTATCTCTATTTTGTCAAGAGATCAACTGTTCATTGAATGCAATAACTTTGAAGTTTTCTTTTATTCTTCCTGAACAACTGCACTTAGGTCTAACTAAATTTAGTGTGAACAAAATTTTGTAACAATTATGTGGCACAAATAATTAGGGACTATTGCATGTCGCATTCAACAATAGTGTGAGAGTTAGTGTGTTGAAGATGACACCGCGTATCACCTTGTTGTGGATTCTTACTCTTGCCCCTATCTAGTGAAGACGATGGGGATGATCTAGGGATTTGCATATATGGTCAAGTGTATCATGACTACTTTTTTGTAGGCGAATATTACTTCTACATGAAAGGCTTTAACTGGTTTCTTGCATAGTTTTTCTCTTGTGTAGGGGAGAAAATTTTCTTAAGCTCTTAGCCTTGCTTCAATCTTGAATGCATTGTGGAATGCTTGACCTAAGGCATTTGAGGTGAAGAACTCCATATTAGCACAAATAGAAGGTGATAGTGCACTGATCTATTTGACCACCCTATTATACTCAAAAAGATTCTCATGCAAACTACTGGGGTGGAATGGTACACATCCCAACACTCATGAATTAGGAGTATAGTTCCTCGATTGAAATGGGATTGATGATCTCCCCAAGGTCTCTGGGTTGTTGGTTCTTAGCTTTGCATAGTAAGAATCTCTTGAAAGTTTGACGGATAGTTCAAGTTAAGCTCAATTTTATGGGGAATTGCAAGGTTATCATGCACATTGAATAGGTAGACACATATCATCATATATAAGAATAATTTGTAACAAACTAGAATGAAATATATTTGTAGTCTATGGAAATAAAAAATAAAAGCAAAACATAAACAAATGCAACAAAACAAATGTTATACCTTCAAATGTGACCCACAAACTCAAGATAGGGTGGAGAGTGTTGCACCCAAACACTCTAGCTTTACCCAAGATGATCAAATGCAATGTGAAATGCTCTCAATCTATGCAAATCACTAAATAAAACTAGCTCAAGAGGAGAGATTTTGGCATGATAACTTTGCTCAATTTGTGGATGATCAAATGGCTTGAGAGATGGTGTATTTATAGGCTTTTTAGGAGAGGATTTGATCCAAGGGTGGAGATTTATTTGAGAGATCAATGATTGTGAATGCATGTGATGTGGAGGGCCTAGATTTAATCTCTAAAAATGGAGGGTTGTAAATAAAGATGAATTTTAAATTCATCTTGGGAAAGGGGTGAATTAAATGAGGTTGGGTGAGATGGATTAGATGTGAATTAAAAATTCACATGGGGAAGAGTGGAAATAAATGGGTTATGACATGTATAAGAGGTGTAAGAGGTATTAAATGAGATGTATGACGTGTGTATAAAAAAATGATTAATGAGGCATAAATATCAATTTTTTATTTGGAGGATGTGGGGAAGGGTGTTAAGCTAGGTTTGACCATTTTAATTAGGGTAATTACCCTGATTAATATGGTTGGAAAAAATAGGGAATGGGTTAGTGAGGTGTTAAGATTAATTAAATAATTTTTTATTTAATTAATCCTAGGTCTAGGGTCATGTAGGTTAGGCTAGGTAATTAAATAGTTTTTATTTAATTAACTAGGGTAGGGATAGGGTAATTATTAGGTTAAATAAATTAAATAAACATGATTTATTTAATTAATTACGTTTAGGAGAAAGGGGAAATTAATCAAATAAATATTTGCATATTTATTTAATTAATTGGTTAAGTTAGACCATTGAATTAATTAAATTAATTCAATTTTAAAGGATGAAATGATGGGAAGCGAGGTGTTGAAAGGATAATTAATTAAATAAAAAATTAATTAATTGTTTGGAAGGGGAATTGATGTGTTTGGTGATGTCAGAGGTCGGTTAGATTGTGAAGACATTTTTAGGTGTCTACATTTGCCCCTCTTTGACCTGGCATCGTGACCTAGCAGGGAAGTGGCGTCAAGTCAAAGAAAAATATGCCTCAACTGCTGGGAAGGAATGAAATGGGTGAGGGATGCCCCCTCGAGAGGTCAGGTGAATTTTTTTTTGGGTGAGCTCTTGAAAAGAGGAAACGGAGGTGAAAAATGGATAGAGGATGGAAAAACGGGTTGACAGGAAGAAGAACAAGCAAAAAAGGTTATGATTTGCACCCTGGGGAGGAGAAAGTGTGTTGGAGGATGACATGACTTACTATAAATAGACAAGTGGGCCCTAAAGTGCCACATTTGCACTCATTGAGCCACTTGGACGAAAGAGAGAAGGAGAGAAATGGCAAACCGCAACCCACTCTTCCCGCGATTCGAGCACTTGTTTGAGTGAGTCCAATCCTCTCAGAGAGCACTAGAGGCTGGCGACCAGGTAGGACTAAACCCTTACTTTGTCATTTTTTTTACCGCATTTATTGTTTTTGGGAAAATGGGCTTTTTAGGGTTTGATCACCATTGAGAAACTGATTGGTGCCAAAATGGCTCAGATTGGCACCATCCTATGGATCGGTGCCATCCATTTAGGACAGAAGGGGGGAATCAACGCCAAAATAGAACATTTTGGCACCTTCATCTGGTTTGGCGTAAAAATGCATGGTTAAGGCTTTTGGCACAGTGGCACCAAAAGGGTTTGTTGTGGCACAATTTTATCGATTGGCACCATGTTGGGGGGTGGTGCTATCATCTTGATTGGCGCCATGCTGAGTCATGGTGCCATCTGACTAAATGATGCCATCCAGTGAAGTGGTGCCATCCCTAGGGTTGGCGCTAAAAGGCAAAGTGGTGCTGGGAGTGAATGTGGTTATGCCAAATTGGCGCATAAAGTCTACGCAGTGGTGCCATCTACCAATGTGGCATTATCTAGGGAAAGGGCAGCGCCATCCAAGGGATGGGTGCGATAGGGAAATTTAGTTGTGCCAAAAATGATTTGGCCGCCAAAGGAAGAACATTTAGTGTAGCAAGGTTGATTTGGAAGAAAAAGATGAGTTTTTTTTTACAAACACTTGGTGGATGTAGGTTCCTAGAGGGTTCATAGGCTCGCGTGAGCGACATGTTCCTGCTGTGATGACCTTGTTTGCTAGATTTGACAGATCGACTCGGGCCCGATTGGCATACTTGGGATTATTGACAGTAGCAGATATGCCCATGCTACGAGCACATCAAGCAATGATGACAACATTCGTGGAGCAATTTAGACCAGAGACATGTTCCTTTCACTTCCTGACAGGAGAGATCACGATCATGCTTGAGGATGTTTATCACATCCTCAAGCTACCAATTCATGGTGATCGAATGGTCTATGATACGCGGAGGGGACAACCAGCCCTACATAGAGCCTTTGCCCCAGGTCGTCCAGAGTTATCAGGAGACAGGCAAGAGATGAGATATGAGGAGACTTTGGCAGCGGGTGCAGAACACTTCACCTTGTTTCTATGTGTGCTGATTGGAGAAGTAGTGATGCCAGATTAGCGGGCTAGAGGTTTTGTAGTTCGGTGGGGACTAATGATAGAGGGAATGGTTCGACAGGCGACAGTCTATGCCTGGGGGCTAGCTATGCTGGCATAGCTATATCACGAGACACACATGTGTGTATTATTATAATTTTACACTATTAGCTGAGGTCACATTGCTGCATGTGTGGGCATTTGAGCATATTGTGATCAACAGGATGGATGGAGGATATTACCATCAACAGTTCGAGGCCTATGTGTTTTTATATTGGTAGCCTGTTGAGTATTCACACACTAGACAATTACGTTATTGGCGGCGGGCACTGGATGATTTGACTTGAGTTATATGGTGACCATACATTGATGTTGAGCCATGGCCAGATGACGACGTACACCTTGCTTATGTTATTCAGCCGCATTATTTGATGGGTTGCGGGCGGCACACGATTGACAGATATCTACCGTCGCAGGTGATGTGACAGTTTGGGGTACGACAGGATATGCCTCAGGAGATGCAGTGTTTTCCAGGACATGGCGGGATGTGAGATGGCTGCCGACCATAGACCCACAGGTGGCATTAGCAGACTTTGTAGCCTTACAGCTGCAGCGGTGGGATTGGAGGAGTACGGTCATAGACACAGGGACCACACCTGCATATGATCAGTGGTGGGCCACTTGGAGGCTAGTCCATTTGACAAACCTGACAGAGGAGCCATATCTAACTGTGGAGGATGAGGGGGATGTCATTGAGGAGGAGATAGTGGTAGAGGAGATAGAGGAGGAGGAGGGGGAGGAGGGGGAGGGGGGTCTGATGGGAGTGTTGGCAGCAGCAGTCCAGGCATAGGCAGGGAGAGGTAGGCAAAGGAGACAAGTGAGATGATGAATATTGGCACCACCCTTAGAGCCACAGTCGCAGGGATAGGAGGAGGATCAACAGTCGCCACAGCAGCAGCAGACACATGGCCCCAGAGAGCAGTGGGTAGTGAGACCTAGACAGTGGGCACCATAGGGACAGTGGGAGGTATCTGTACAGCAGGTACCAGGAAGATCCGGAGGATTGATGCCGCCTCCATCTAGTCATGTAGAGGCAGGAGGATTAGGGGCGGGATCAGGAGTAACTACGAGAGGTCGTGTATCACGTCGATGCTCTTGAGGGGATGAGGAGGAGAAGGTATAGACCCTGCGAGCATAGGTTTCCAGTTTACAAGAGATTGTGGGGAGGTAGCAGCAGGAGCTCATGCAGCTTTGGGGAGCGGCTGCGTTGTTGGATGGAGCAAATGGGCAGGTGAGCATGCTACAGGCGCAGCTGGCTTAGGTGTAGGCTTAGGTGGTCACATTGATAGGAGAGCAGGATGCCGCAGTGGCCTGGGCTCAGCAGGCAGAGGGGCAAGTGGTGAGTTTGCAGGGGGTTGTAGCTGGTATAGGCATGGGTCTAGTTTTAGCACTGATGTAGACTCAGATTACTCAACTGTAGGGACATGCTCTAGAGTAGGGTTGGCGAGCTGAGTACTATCATGTAGCCTACTATTTGGCTATTCCTGAGGGTCAACGGATCCCTAGCTACAGTCAGCAGAGTGGGTCACGGATGTCTGAATCACACAGATCCAAATTGATTCACTCAATGCAACAGCCTATGGGAGCCCCACCATAGGTACCTCAGTAGCCATTATAGCCACCACCATAGCATTAGCAACAACCACACCCTGGGTCTCCCACTGATTCGGCCAGGGGATCATCTGCTCAGGGCTAACATATATTGATGTACATTTTTGAGCCCTTAGAGGTATTTTGTATCATGACTTGTATATTTATTTTGCGATGATGTATGATGACATTTATGATGATGGTACATGATGATGGTATATATATGGATGGTTATACATATTATGATGTTATGGGTTTTCTTATGTGATGTGATGTATTATGGATCATGATGATGTTTATATGAATTTTGATATTATGGATGCATTGATGAGTTATATGATGATATGGTTTATGTATGATGATGATGTGATGGATGGTTTTGTTTATGTTACATTATGTGATGCTATGAGCAATGATTACACTGATGGTACTTTGCGGGCTTGCTTAGCAAGATCTTATTAATGGTAATTTAATTCAGATATTAATTGTTGTAAGGATTTTCTGATGTTGCTAATATCTGTTGTGATTTTGTTGGCTTATGGATGGATGTTTTATTATGATATCATGATCTATGCACATGGTACTTGGCGAGTTGTTTCCCTCATGTCTTCATTGCTCTGCTATGATTTTATTGTGGATACATGGTATGATTGGATGATGTCATGGTCTCATGGATGGATGATGTTATATGTATTGTAATGTAATGATGTTAATGGATCATGTATGTAATGTGATGATGTTATGTTTTGCTTATGCTAATGTGATAATGTTGATGCATGTTATGAATATGGATTATGTATGATACTAATGAAATGGGATGAAATATTTTCTCAGGTTTGCATGGTATGGATATGGTGGAGAAGGAACGAACTCCTTAGCCCATGGATTAAAACTATCTGGCTGTTTTATGGTGCCACCAACCCTTAATAGGTTGGGTTGTCATAGCTTTGCTACCAGCTAGAATGATTTTTGCTGTAATCTTGAAAACATAGAAGATGTCCTATGTGAGATGTGAGATTACGTCTCTCTGTGATGACAAGTTTGTTTTGGGGAAATGAAAGTAGGGAACCTTGATTGTGAAAAGTGTTGTCAGAAAGAGAGAATTCTGGGTGACCTACTCCGTCCAGTGTAAAATCTATAGAGGAAATGATGCCCAATTGGGATAAAAAAGGACAAGGTAAGTGAGCAGAACTAGGTGGATGAGGTGAAGGACAATTAAATGGAAGGATGTACATCTCCTTGACCTATTCTTGATGGACATGAGATGATCAAGGCCATGGGTTGAATGCTGTGATGAGTTGTAAATGATTATGTAGATGACCATGTATTAGTGCATTGAATGGTAAAATAAACAAGTCATGACACATGTTGTGTTCTTTTGAAACCTTGGGTGATGGGGCCAAGTGGTGGGGGATAGGTTAGGGAAGGGAATGGTTAGGGGGATTGGTGGGAAGGGGGGGTACGAGGATGGTTTAGAGAGTGCTAGATTATGGGACACCATGTCATTAGAGGGGGGGTTTTTTGGTTTAGATGTGTTAGGTTGGTTGAATGGGTTGAGGGGTAGGTTAGAGGGGGGTATTAGTTAGAAGGTTGGGGGGGTTAGAGTGGGTGGTTGGGGGAATTAAAATTCTAGGGTGAGATAATATGGTTAGATGGGTGGTAAAAGATGATTTGAGCTAGCTATAGTATTTGCATTGGATTATTGAGAGCATTTCTAGATTTATTATAGCAATGTAGGATACATTTCACGAAGGTATGAGATGACCTAGGTGATGATATTTATCCCACAATTATATGGACTAGACTCACAAATAATAGGTTGATTTCATGCATGCCCAAGGTAGTATAACCTTGCCTAGCTAAGGAAGGGGACTCATTGCATCAGTTCTCATTGTACATAGAAGGTATGAATACCTGTATATGCAAATGGGAAGCACTATGCTAGAACCAACCCTAGCTTCAAGATATGAATACTATTCTTGGAGTAATGAAATCCACCCACAAGCATAGCATACAAAAACAAACAAGAGAGATAAATGATTGACCGTACTTAGTAATTATTTTGCCCATACAAACAAGAGTGAATTGCATGTTATTTGACAATCACTATGATGGTGGTGCAAGCTGTCTAGTCAATGTGTGTATCATCATACTGTTGCAAGTATGAGGTGAGCCATTGTTGTCATTGATGTCAACATACTCATACTGCATTGACAAGAAGGATTTGATGAGCTTTGTGCTGAGGATATTGAGAAAATTAGCCTCAGTCAGGAACAGTAAAGAACAGTGATGAGAAGAAGGTAAATATACTGTATAGGATGAGAACCGGAGGATGCGGATTAAAGGGTTAGTAGATATGAGTCTTGAGATGCTACAGTTAAGATTTCAGAGGTCCGCATGAAGATCTGAAGGAGTTATGGCTGCCGGTATAGACCGGGTCCGGCAAGTATCCGGAGGTGACAGAGGATCACAAAAAGGTCCGGTGAGGTCCGGAATTGTATTATCATAATCTGCGGATTGGAAGGAGTGTTTTAGATGTCCTTGTGATGTGTCATCCTGATTTGTGTGTGATTTGGAGGTCCGGAAGTACCTCTTGCATTATGACAGTAACGACAGACTGTGTTCTTGAAGTTCCGGATGAGGAAGACAAGAGATCCCAGTAAGCAGAGGAAGTGCGGATGTATCCGGACATTCAGACAGGCTTGTAAAGGTTCTTGAATCATGTTTAGGTTGTGTTGTTGGTCCGCATTGATGGTAGAGCCCGGAATTGAAGTTATTCTTCCGGATGAAGTTATTGCTCTGTTTAGCCGACCGGATGAGTTGTTCATCCTGCGAATGTTCTTGTGATAGCCGACCGGATGTGTTATTCATCTTGCGGATACTCCTATGGTTGCTTGCCGACTTAGATGCTTGTTCCTAAGTCGATGTCTTGTATAAATAATGATTTGTGAATTCATTTCAGTGTGTGGCATGTGGATGAGCATGGTGTAGCGAAGAAAGGTGCGAAAGGCAGAGCAGAGATTGTTGGGCTTAATTGGAACTGATCCGGACATGGTAGAGATGTCATTCTCCAGTTCAAGACTGTGATTTTTATCACTCTGTAGACAGTGTGTCTCCTTGTAGGCAGTGGGCCTCTTTGTGAGCAGTGTGCTCGGGCAGTGAGCCCTTATTGGCATGTGCCATTCATTTTTCCTTATTCTTCTAACAGAGAATAATTCTTGGGTTAATCACCCCGTGGTTTTTCCCTTAACCGGGTTTTCCACGTCAAAATCTTGGTGTTCAATGTGTTGATGCTTATCTACTCTTGTGTTTATGTATTGTGCTTCCATGAATGATTATTTGATATGCTGCTAACTAACAACAGAGAATAAAGTGTTTGAAATAGAACAAGTTCTATACAACTGATTCACCCCCCCCCTCTCAGTTGTATGCCCTAGATCCAACAATTGGTATCAGAGCTGAGTTCCTCTGATAGGAGCTTAACCGCTTGAGGTGATCCAGGATGTCGTCATACAAGAAGGATAGTCCGAAGTTCGATGGAACCAACTTCACTCTCTGGAAAGGTCGCATGAAGTGTCATTTGGAATGTATGGGAAAAGCATACTTGGCTATGATTTCAAAACCATATATACCCCCACAAGGTGGTCCGACAACTCCTGATGAAACCACAGAAGCTGAAAACAATCTGCGGACCAAGGAAGCTCTTCTAAGCGCATTGAATGACTCAGATCTCTCGAATGTCATTGACCTACCAACTGCATATGAGATCCTAACTAAACTGGAACTTCTGTATGAAGGAGATGAGTTTGTCAAAAGTGCTAGGTTGCAAAGTCTGAAAGGGAAATTTGAAAGATTGAAAATGAGAGATGATGAAAACATTACTACCTTTATGCCAAGAGTAAATGAGCTGGTATGTGGAATCAGAAATGCTGGTGGAACTCTAGATGAAAATGAGATTGTCTGCAAAATCCTAAGATCCCTTCCTGCTGCCTACAAAATCAAAGTTGCTGCCATTGATGAATTCAGAGCCCACACAACTGTCACAAGAGAACAATTGGCTGGCAAACTAGCTGCATTTGAAATGACCGAGTTTGGAGATGATCCACCCAAGACTGAGTCTGCTTTTAAAGCCAGTGCCTATGTGAAAGGCAAACAGAGATTTGATCCGGGTGAAAACTCATCAAGGAAAATGTCATGGTATGATCAAGCAAGAAGAGACATGGAAGAAGAAGAAGCAGAAACAGCTCAACTTGAAGCCCTCATTGCAAAGAGACTGCCAAGAGGATCCGGTAAGTATGAAGGAAAACTACCCTTTAAGTGTTTTAACTGCAATAAGATTGGTCATTTTGCCTCAAGATGTCCGGAGAGATCTGCAAGATCTAATACTCACAGACAAAGGTTTCAAAAGAATTGCTATTATGTTCTTGAAGAAGATGACAATGAAGGAGTAACAGATGATGAATCAGATCCAGGAAGCAAATCCGGAAATGAGTGGGTGTTTATAGCCATCAAGGAAGAAGATTCCTTGCTCTCTGAATCTGTCAATCACAAAGTTGTTGAAAAAGCCTTGGCTGCTCAAGTGGAAGAAAAGGATGATTGGGTTATTGACAGTGGATGCTCTCACCATATGACTGGTGACAAGAATAAGTTCTTAGACTTGGAAAGATATGAAGGAGGAATGGTAAAGTTTGGTGACAATTCTGCTGGCAGAATCAGAGGTAGGGGAACTATTTCCTTTGATGGTAAGAGCAAAACAGGTAATGTACTATATGTTGAAGGATTGAAGCACAATCTTCTCAGTGTTGGTCAGTTAGTGGACAAAGGCTATGATCTCCGGTTCAAGAATGGAAAATGCAGAATCTTTACAAGCTCCGGAACTGAAATTGCATCCGGTACTCAGACAAGAGGTAACATCTTTCATCTGGTTGGTTCAAATAAAAGTTGTTTGTTTGTTCAAATTGATCAGAGTTGGTTATGGCATAGAAGAATGTGTCATGTAAATTTTGATAACATCATCAAAATAAGCAATACTCAGGCTGTGAGAGATCTTCCAAAGTTGATAAAACCTACAAACAGTGTGTGTAAAGAATGTCAGTTAGGCAAACAAAGCAGAGTCTCTTTTAAAAGCAAAGATCAGTCTTCTACCGGATTGTTGGAATTAGTACATACTGATCTATGTGGTCCGACAAGAATCAAGAGTCAGCAAGGTGATAGATATTTCATGTTGTTAATTGATGATCATTCCCGGATGATGTGGGTTACCTTTCTAAAAGAAAAATCAGAAGCTTTTGAGAAGTTCAAAATCTTCAAAGCTATGGTGGAGAATCAAACCGGATTGAAACTAAAGTGTCTAAGGTCTGATAGAGGTGGTGAATTTACATCTGGTGAATTCATTGACTTTTGTGAGAAACAGGGTATAAGGAGACAGTTGTCTGCTCCTAAGACTCCACAGCAGAATGGAGTAGTTGAGAGAAAGAACCGGACCATCCAGGAAGCTGCTAGGACAATGATGTTGGAAGCAAATGTTCCTCAAATGTTTTGGAAAGAAGCTATCAGCACTGCAGTCTACACTCTCAATCGAGTTCAAATCAGAAACAACACCGGTAAGACCCCCTATGAACTTTGGTTTGGCATCACTCCTACTGTGAAATATTTCAGGGTATTTGGTAGCAAGTGTTATATTAAAAGAGATAAAGATCTAGGAAAGTTTGATGCTAGAAGTGATGAAGGAATTTTCTTGGGCTACTCCACTCAAAGCAAAGCATATCGGTGTTACAATAAGAGATTGAGGAAGATGATAGAAAGTACCAATGTAAAGGTTGATGAAGGAATTGAGAAGCCTTCAAGATTTTATGAATTTGATGAAGATGACCAAGATAGTGTTCAAGGAACTCAATCCTCTCCGGTGAAACAGAGTCAGCCTGATCCGGTAAATCAGGAAGAAGAGTTAGGTTTAAATGAGCCTGATCAAGAAACAGCAGTACTGGATACTCCCAAAATTCCAAGGTATGTAAAACTGAATCACTCTGAAGATCAGATCATAGGTGACAGAAGCAAAGGTGTACAAACTAGAAGGAATATTGCTCAAGATCAGAATGAATGTTGTCTGATTTCAAGGATTGAACCTAAAACAATAGATGAAGCCTGCAATGATGAAAATTGGACCAAAGCAATGGAAGATGAACTGATGCAAATTGAGAAAAATCATACTTGGGATCTTGTTCCCAGACCTAGAGACAGGAATGTAATTGGAACCAAGTGGGTCTTCCGGAACAAACTAAATGAAGCTGGTGAAGTAATCAGAAACAAAGCTAGATTGGTCTGCAAAGGCTACTCTCAAATAGAAGGAATTGACTTTGAAGAGACTTTTGCTCCGGTAGCAAGAATTGAAGCAGTCAGATTACTTCTTGCATTTGCTGCCTTCAAAGATTTCAAGGTATATCAGATGGATGTCAAGTCTGCCTTCCTAAATGGTGATCTGGAAGAAGAAGTCTACATTGAACAACCGGATGGATTTCAATTGTCTGATAATAATGATATGGTCTGCAAGTTGAAGAAAGCTTTGTATGGATTGAAGCAAGCCCCAAGAGCATGGTATGAAAGGTTGGATAAGCATCTTGTGCAGATTGGATTCAACAAAGGTACTGCTGACAGCAACTTATATTTCAAAATTGATCATGAAAACATTCTGATTGTTGAAGTGTTTGTGGATGATATCATTTTTGGAGGAAGAGATAGTATGTGTAAAACTTTTGCAAATCAGATGAAAAGTGAGTTTGAAATGTCTATGCTTGGTGAAATGAATTTCTTCTTGGGTCTGCAAATTACTCAAACAAAAGAAGGGATCTTCATTTCTCAGACCAAATATGTGAAAGAATTGTTAAAGAAATTTGGTATGGAAGACTCAAAGCCTATGAACACTCCTATGGCAACCGGATGTAAGTTAAGCAAAGATGATGATTCTCCAAAGGCAGATCAGACAAAGTATAGATCAATGATTGGTGGATTGTTGTATCTCACTCAAACTAGACCAGATATAATGCAAGCTGTTGGTCTTGTGGCAAGATTCCAGGCTGATCCTAGAGAATCTCATGTTATGGCCATCAAAAGAATTTTTAGATACTTGAAAGGGACAGTTGAGTATGGTCTATGGTATCCTAGAGATCCGGATTTCTCTCTTCATGCTTACACAGATGCAGATTGGGCAGGAGATGTGGATGACCGGAAGAGCACTAGTGGTGGAGCATTCTTTTTGGGGAAGAGATTGGTTTCTTGGCTAAGCAAGAAACAAGATGCAATATCTCTGTCTACAACTGAAGCAGAATACATTGCAGCAGCAGGTAGTTGCACTCAAATCTTGTGGATGAAGCAGATGCTAAGAGACATCAAAGTTGAATATGAGGAGCCTATTACAATTTTCTGTGATAATTCAAGTGCAATTAATATTTCCAAGAATCCGGTATTGCATTCTAAGACTAAGCACATATCTATCAAATTTCACTTTTTGAGAGAACAAGTAAACAAGGAAGAAGTCAGATTGGAGTATGTTCCCTCCAAGGATCAGATTGCAGATATCTTTACAAAACCTCTTCCCAAGGACTCTTTTGAATATCTCCGGGAGAAGTTAGGGGTCATGGCCCCTCCGGTGATGAACTAAGATGCACTGATGTGCATCAGTCCGGTGGCAATCACAGTCATATCTTGTGATCCGGACTAATGGGGAGCTGCAACTAAGGGGGAGCAGCTGGTATTATTCTGATGCATGAGAGTTGCAAGTATGAGCCCTTTGCCATTGATGTCAAAGGGGGAGAGAAGACATGTGAAAAACAAGTGGTTGATGATCAAAGGGGGAGCAGCAAAGGAAGACATGTGAAGAGTTGTTGTTGATAGGGGGAGCTGTGACAGAAAAGAGAAGTTCTTGTCTTGATGGTTTTTCACATCATATGTTGCCATCAATGACAAAGGGGGAGATTGTTGCAAGTATGAGGTGAGCCATTGTTGTCATTGATGTCAACATACTCATACTGCATTGACAAGAAGGATTTGATGAGCTTTGTGCTGAGGATATTGAGAAAATTAGCCTCAGTCAGGAACAGTAAAGAACAGTGATGAGAAGAAGGTAAATATACTGTATAGGATGAGAACCGGAGGATGCGGATTAAAGGGTTAGTAGATATGAGTCTTGAGATGCTACAGTTAAGATTTCAGAGGTCCGCATGAAGATCTGAAGGAGTTATGGCTGCCGGTATAGAACCGGGTCCGGCAAGTATCCGGAGGTGACAGAGGATCACAAAAAGGTCCGGTGAGGTCCGGAATTGTATTATCATAATCTGCGGATTGGAAGGAGTGTTTTAGATGTCCTTGTGATGTGTCATCCTGATTTGTGTGTGATTTGGAGGTCCGGAAGTACCTCTTGCATTATGACAGTAACGACAGACTGTGTTCTTGAAGTTCCGGATGAGGAAGACAAGAGATCCCAGTAAGCAGAGGAAGTGCGGATGTATCCGGACATTCAGACAGGCTTGTAAAGGTTCTTGAATCATGTTTAGGTTGTGTTGTTGGTCCGCATTGATGGTAGAGCCCGGAATTGAAGTTATTCTTCCGGATGAAGTTATTGCTCTGTTTAGCCGACCGGATGAGTTGTTCATCCTGCGAATGTTCTTGTGATAGCCGACCGGATGTGTTATTCATCTTGCGGATACTCCTATGGTTGCTTGCCGACTTAGATGCTTGTTCCTAAGTCGATGTCTTGTATAAATAATGATTTGTGAATTCATTTCAGTGTGTGGCATGTGGATGAGCATGGTGTAGCGAAGAAAGGTGCGAAAGGCAGAGCAGAGATTGTTGGGCTTAATTGGAACTGATCCGGACATGGTAGAGATGTCATTCTCCAGTTCAAGACTGTGATTTTTATCACTCTGTAGACAGTGTGTCTCCTTGTAGGCAGTGGGCCTCTTTGTGAGCAGTGTGCTCGGGCAGTGAGCCCTTATTGGCATGTGCCATTCATTTTTCCTTATTCTTCTAACAGAGAATAATTCTTGGGTTAATCACCCCGTGGTTTTTCCCTTAACCGGGTTTTCCACGTCAAAATCTTGGTGTTCAATGTGTTGATGCTTATCTACTCTTGTGTTTATGTATTGTGCTTCCATGAATGATTATTTGATATGCTGCTAACTAACAACAGAGAATAAAGTGTTTGAAATAGAACAAGTTCTATACAACTGATTCACCCCCCCCCTCTCAGTTGTATGCCCTAGATCCAACACATACTAGTTGAAAGAAAGTTGCTTTCCTATATTCAGAAGATAAAAATCAATAATCAAAAGACCAACAAAAAGAGACAAACAACCATTGTGTTCTCTTGCCAAGATGTGTGTTGATAGAATGATGGATTATGTCCATTGTAGAAATGACATATCCTAGGATGTGAATTAGTTAGATTTTGTTGGATAATTTTTAAAAGGTGGGCAAAAGGATAGTCGGGCCATGTGTGAGGTTTATAGTCGATATGTTGATTGATGATTTTTGCATGAGCTGCGATGTTTCAAGCGTATCCTTAGCATGTGTATCATCTGTTGAATCTAGCAAGCTTAGTAAATAGGGACCATCCAAATGGGTTGGATGGGTGCATCTTGTGTACCTGAGTACTAGATACTTCCTTCGTATTCCAGACTGCCTACATACCCTGTGTCCATAGGATCAAGGTACTTTCAAGATGCAGGTGAGATGAATATGTAGTTTTGGCAAGACTTGATGATGTGGGAATGGTTTGGGATAGATGTGTTGATGATGGTTCAGATGATTTTGGGTGATTGTGAGGATGTTGGAGTATGATATGTTGGATGATTTGGGTGATTGTGATGATGTTGTGGGATTACTTTTGGGATTTTTGTAATTTTTTGATTTTTTTGGTGTTTTTGGATTTTGTATTGTTTTTGAGACTTTTTGAATTTTTCTAATGTTTTTGGGATTTTTTTATTTTAGCTGTACAGAAGAAGCTTACAAGGATCCTTGTTCCATGGATTAACCTTGGGTGGGATGATGCGGGGTGGGCGATTGATGTTTCATAATTCCAAGCCATTGGAAGTGTTTGGTGTGGGGTGTCATGATGGAGAGAGAACTTCTCAGATGGTGGAACCGACCACTAGACATGGTGACTGTAATAGGTTTTCACCATGGTACCTATCCAAGGCATCATCGAAGTGATTTTCACCATTGGACGACTTTATTACACTCAAGTTTTTTCTTGATTTTTGATTTTTTTGTATTTTTGCTTTGGGATACTCAATGGGTTATGCATAGAACTTCTTCAAATGCAGAATATTCATGGGCTCATCCAAAGGTTGCCCCTCAGGTGTTGCAAGTTGATATGCCCCTGATCGATAGCTGGCTATGATAACATAAGGTCCCAACCAATTGGGCTCAAATTTTCCTTTCTTAGTGCATTCCTGCAAATTTTTTTGGTTTTCCATGAGGACAAGGTCGCGTACTTCAAATTTGTGCTTCTTGATCTTCTTGTTGTAGCTTCTCTGTAGGTGATTTTGGTATGCCTGCAGGTGGTTGAGTGCATCCAGGTGTTTCTCATCTAATAGTTCTAGCTCATGCAGCCTTGCAACTCGGTACTCTTCATCAGTGATTATGTTCTGTAGGGATACTCTGAGTGATGGGAGCTTGACCTCAATAGGTAAGATGGCTTCAGATTTGAATACTAAGGAGTATGGGGTGGCTCCTGTAGGTGTGCAGATACTCGTGCGGTAGGCCCATAGGGTAGGATTGAGTTGGAGGTACCAGTCATGGCTAGCTTCATTAATTGTCTTCTTTAGAATGCACAGGATGGTTTTGTTTGAAGCTTCAGCCTAACCATTACCTTGGGGGTAGTATGGAGTGGAGAAGTGGTGTTGGATTTGGAATTTCTCACACAAAGTGCAGACTTCCTGGTTCTTAAACAGTTTCCCATTGTCAGTAATGATGGAATGGGGGATGCCATAATGGCATATGATGTAATGAAGAATGAATTTGGATATTTGGATGTCTGTGGTGAAAGTGAGCGGAATTGCTTCTACCCACTTGGTAAAGTATTTAGTTGCATCTTGCCTACGAGGTCGAGTCCCCATTGTGAGAAGGGCCATGGAGTTATTATCAGCTGAAATTCTTGTGATGGTGCATGGATGAGGTCTCCATGTTGCTGACACAGCAAGCATTTCTTAACAAACCTGTAAGCATCTCATTCCATGGTCGGCCAATAGTGTCATGTCCTCAAGATATTTTTAGCTAGGGTAGGTCCACTTGAGTGTGCCCCGCAAATGCCTTCATGTACCTCGTGTAAGGCCACTTCGGCTTCCCTAGAGTCAAAACATTGTAAAATACTACCATCAAGATTCCTTTTATAGAGGTTATCTCCTATAAGAGTGAAGCAGGAGGCTCGACGGATGAAGCTTTTTTGTTGTGAGGATGAAAGGTTGGGGGTATGATGTTGTCATGGAGGTACATGTATGTCTCTTGTATCAAGGGGATCAGGGTGCAACAATTTCACATACTAGTTTTGATTGGGGAACGTCATAAGCTGGTATAGGAAATTCTTCGATCAGGAACTCGCACTTCTTGCTGTCTTTCTTCATGTCTACCAAGGATCCTATCGTGGCCATGGCATCTACTGCTTTGTTATTTAACCTTGGAATCTGTTCAAAGTGGATGTCATCAAAATAATCTTTAAAATCATCCACCATCTTCTTGTAGGACAAGAGCTTATCATCCTTAGTCTTATATTCATTGTTCACCTGTCAGATGACTAGTTGGGAATCTCCATAGACCATGAGTTTCTCAATCCTCCACTGGATCACCATGTAGAGTCTTGTGATAAGAGCCTCATATTTTGCTACACTATTGGTGCATGGAAATGTAATCTTCTATGACTTGGGGATGGTATCTCCTTGAGGGGTAGCAAACAAAATGCCTGCCCCCAAGCCTCGACGCGTATAAGATCCATCAAAATACATCTTCCATGGTTCTATTGCTGGTGCTACAGTCAATATATACTCATCAGGAAACTTTACAAGTGTGGGTTGCTCTGTTGGGATGGGTGCCTCGGCTAATTGATCAACGATGACCTATCCTTTAATGGATTTTCTTTCTATGTACTCAATGTCAAATTCACTTAAGATCATTACCCACTTAGCCATTCATCCTATAAAGGCGGCCTATTTAGCAAATACTTCAACGGATCGATATTGGCAATGAGCTTAGTCTTATGATTAAGCATGTAGTGTCTCAACTTCTGTGAGGTGAAGATGACAGCTAAGCATGCTTGCTCAATGGGAGTATAGTTTAGCTCATAGGTCACCAAGGTGCGGTTGATATAGTATATTGCTCTTGCTTTCCCTTGCTCATCATGATGCCCCAACAAGGCCCCTATTGTTGTTTCTATTGTTGAGATGTATAAGAGGAGGAACTCTCCTTGTTTTGGTGGCATAAGGACAGGTGGGTTAGCAAGGTACTTCTTCAACTATTCAAAAGATCCTTGACATTGATTGTCCCACATAAAGGCTATGTTCTTGTGGAGGAGATGTTGGAAGGGCTGGCACTTATCTGCAAGTTGTGCTATGAATCATCAGATAGATTGGAGCTTCCCCTGTAAACTTTGAAATTGCTTTAGTGTCTTCAGAGGGGGCATTTTTGTTATAGCTTTGACCTTGGTAGGATCCACTTCTATTCCTCTCCTCGACACTATGTATCCTAGGAGTTTCCCAGAAGTGACCCTAAAGACACACTTCTTTGGATTCAGCTGCACATTGTATTGTTCCAATCTGTCAAAGATCTTGGCTAACACATCTAGGTGTTCTTCTCTAGTCTTGGATTTTCATAGCAAGTCATCTACATAGTCTTCCATGATGTGGAGGAAGAGATCATGGAAGATGACCATCATTTCCCATTGATAAGTTGCTCCCGCATTCTTCAGACCAAAAGGTAGTACAACCCAACAGTATATCCTCCATGGGCATATGAAGGATGTCTTGTGTTGATCCTCTTCTGTGATTTTGATTTGGTTTTATCTTGAGAAACCATCCATTAGAGATAACATCTCATGCCCTTCGATGAGATCCACTATGATATCAATGTTGGGTAGTGGGAAGTCATCCTTAGGGCATGCCTTGTTAAGGTCTCTGAAGTCTGTATAGCACCGGATGCCCCCAGTGACTTTAGCGATAGGTACAATGTTAGATAGCCATTTAGGGTAATCTATTGGATGAATAAACCCCACATCCAAGAGTTTCTTTAGCTCTACTTTAACCAAGAGCACAATCTAAAGATTCATCTTCCTTAACTTTTATTTGACTAGTTTCGCATCAGGACGAACTGCAAGGTGATGAACAACCAATGCGGGATCTAGTCCCAGCATGTCAGTATAGGTCCATGCAAAGTTCCAGATTTTTTGGTTGAAGAAGGTTAGGAAGTTTTCCTATTCCACTGTTGTAAGAGATTCTGTTCTGAAGATTATTTTTGGTGCTTTCTCTATTTCAAGGTTCATTTCTTGCAATGGTTCCACTAGGATTGGTGATCTGTCTGGATATACTTGATCTATCTCAAGAAGGCCTGTGCTGTCATCGCCTAGTGCCTCATGGAGGTTTTCACTAGGCGATATGTCCTTTATTTTGACTTTTTCTTCACCTGAAAGTGCCACAAAGTGGTTTTCACTAGGGGGTGTTGTTTTTATTCTTATATTTTTGCGACTAAGATCATGGGTTGTTTCACCGAAATAGGAGGAGGTGTCGAGTTCCATGATATACTTGGCTTTGTGGTCTCCAAGGGGGAAGTGATCTCTGACCCCCATCATTTCTGCTATCGCTTCATTGTTTTGTGCCATATCAAGGACGGGAGGTCCTTGTTGGTCCCAATCTATGAGCTCAGGGTATACAAGAGGTAGGTCATTAGAGGTGGATGCTAGGGTGGTTACGGTATAGATGGTATAGATGGAAGATTCAAAGAATTTAGCGAAATCACTAAAGGAATCTTGATGGTCCACTTCGTTAATGCTATCGATCATAGGGGAAACCTTAGCAACCTCACCTAAGATACATTCTCCATTAGTGAGGATACACTCTTGTTTTCCATACCCTAACCCTTGAGAACAGGGATTCCTCATTGCTTGAATCAGCTCTACAATCCCTTGCTCATGGAGGCCAATACTACCTTGCCCCTTATAACCCATATACTTAACAATCTCTACACCTTTGCCATAGATTTCAGCCGAGATGGTAGGGGTTTCTTGTTCTGCTTCTTCATCTTTGTATAGCCATGATGATATGTCCTCAAGCACATCCTGATCAAGAAGGTTTTTCTTCTTGAATGTGGGAGATGACTTGCATTTGATAACTACCATGGAGACCTCTTCTTCCTTCGAAGCACCAACTGTTTTAGGAGTGGCCAGCGTTCCTACACAAAAAGTACTGTGCAGGTCGTATTCACCACACCCCATGTCACTTATCTTGATCTTGACCTTAGGTGGTGGAGTTGTTTGCGATGTGGTGGTGATGTTGGAAGGGTCAATATATGAGGTGGATGACATATGATTGGTTTGGGAGATAGGTTTCTTAGTGGCATTGTTGTAAGGACAAAAGGTATGGTCATGTCCTTCCAAGAAACTAAAGTATTGGAAGGGGCGAGGATCGGCATAGATAGTTACTTATGTGTTGTTGTGAGGGAACTTTAAGCATTGGTGAAATGTGGATGGTATAGATTTCATAGCATGGATCCATGGTTGGCTGAGGAGAATGTTATAAGGGAGGTCAAGATCAAGCACATGGCACTTGGTCTCCAAGATTTTCTGCCCCACTTGGATGGGGAGTTTGATGGTGCCCTCAGAGAGTCTCTCCGTATCATCATACCCTTTAATGGTTATACATTTGCTAGTGTCTACAACCACATCAGAGTATCCCAAGTGTTTTAACAATTTAAGAGTGCATAGGTTTAGGCTAGAGCCACCATCTATTAAGACTCTTTTTATTATATGCTTGTGGATGCGGACTTCAATATGCAAGGCATCATTGTGCAAGTCGTCAGAGGTGGGAAGATCTTTTTGGGAAAAGGTGAGATGATGGGGTGAAGTGATATAGCCCACCATGGCTTAGAATTGATCAACATTCAGGTTGGTGGGAACTTGGGTCTTCATTAGAGCTTTGTCTAGGACTTCTTTGTGAAGGGGTGACGTTTGAAGTAACTCAAGGATGGAGATTTGAGTAGGGGTTTTACCTAGGTGATCTAGGAGGTTGTATTTATGAATGGATGGTGGGTTGGTAGATGTGGATGTAGATGGTTGATCATTGGTGGGTGCCTCACGGATGGAGACATGGCCATGGTGGGTAGTGATAGCACAATCAGGTGTTTGTGCTCGAATGATAATGGTGTTGACATGGTTAGGAGATTCTTCTATTCGACCCACATAAGCTTGGTTAGATGATGATGCTTTTCCTTTATTGTGGTTGGGTAGAGGATCCTTGTAAGCTCCAAGGTTTGCATTTGGCGACTTTTGTGGTGGTTCCTTAAAGCTGATTTTACCTTTTTCTATGAGATATTGTATACAATGTTTTAATTTCATGTAGTCAGATGTTTTATGCCCCTTGACGTGATGGTATTCACAGTAAGCATTCTAATCAAACCATGCAGGTTTGAATTGATTCTCATCATAAGGCCTAATGGGGGGAAGGGTTATCAAATTCCCCTTTACAATCTTGTCCAAAACATCTTCTATCGGCTCCGCTAGAGGTGTGAATTTCCTCCTAGGAGCGTTATTCTATTTGGGTGGTCCCTTGGGGATATTTACATTGTTGGCAGTGGGTGTGGTTGGTGCTTGATTTTGTACATTTTGAACGACCTTCACATTGATGATGCTGTCATTAAGGGTGTTCTTGTTCTTGCCCCAAAAGCGAGGTTTCTCATTTGATTGTGCATTGTTATTTGCTTTTGGGGTGTTGATGTTGACTTTGTTGTTGTTGTTGTTGTAGGTTTTGTTATCATAGAGCTTGATCGAGCCCTTGGCAATAAGGGCTCTCTCAATGGTTGTGCCCTTGTCAATGACCTCTTCAAAGGTAGATGCACATAGGATTTGCAAATGAAAACCCATTTCTTGATTAAGGTTAGCCACAAACATTGTGACTAATTATTTTTTAGGAATTGGCCAATGGAGTTTTCTTGCCAAGCCTCTCCATCTTTGCAAGAAGGTAGCGAAGGATTCTCCATTCTTCTATTTGGTATTGCAAAGATCCGTCATGGATACTTCGTGTTTGAAATTATAGGAGAAATGATTTACAAACTTCTCCGCTAGCTTAGGGAAAGTCCTAATGCTGGGAGGAAGGTGTGCAAATCATTCAGTGGCTTGACCACCGAGGCTTCGAGGGAAAAGTCTCATCAAATAGGTATCATCATATGAGACTTCTAAGCAAGCGATGTAGAACTCCCTAAGGTGTTCTCTAGGGTCTCCCTTTCCTTTGTATTTGTCAAATTTTGGTGTTTCAAAATTTTTAGGAAAAGGGGGCATGTATAATGTTCTATCAAATGGGTATGGGCAAATATCCTCAAAAGAATATTGATTGCATTTGTTTCCATGTTGCATGCTATCCACCTTTTGGATTAGGGTTTGCACAACACTCGTTAAATCCTATGTTGGGGGTGGTTGTGGGATGTATGTTTGTTGGTTTTAGAGAAGTTGTTGGAGATGGGGCGGGAGTTGGTTTTGTTTGACGATGTTTTGATTTTGGTTGAGTTGGGCGAGGAATTGTTGATATGCATGGAGTTGTTGTAGGATGTGGGGTGGTATTTGGTTTTGATTCAGGTTTTGTTGTGATGTTTGGATGGATGACACGACAGGTGCTTGGGAGATTGATGGGTTTACGTATGTGAAGCTGGACGATGGGTTGGTGAGAACATTAGAGGTGTTAGGGGGTTGTTGAGAAAATAATTGGTTCATGAAGGCGATGGTGTTGGGATTAAGTGAGGGCATACTTGTGGAAGCACTCATGTGCATGGGATTGTTGGGGATAGTGAGGGTAATTTGTGGGATATATGCAATTGCGTTTGATGTGTCGGCGGGGTTGGTGGGGTTTGTTATGGTTGAGACATTGGTGGGATTTATGGGATTCGTGGGATTAGTGGGATTAGTGATGTTGGTGGAGTTTGTGGGATTGGTGGGATTTGTTTGAGACATGTTAGGGTTGGTGTGTAACATGGAAGGTTGTAAACATGTGGTGGGGTTGTTTGAGGTGGATGGGTTTTGAGGTATATTAGCACCATTTTTAAGGAGAAACTCAAGATACCTATTTGGATCCGACTTTAGGACTCTGTCAAGTATATCCATGTTATCAAGATCTTGCATGAAATTTAGGATATCTTGGTCTACTTGGGTGGCAGTGAGTTGGGTTGATTGTAAAAAGGCAAAGGGATTCAACATTGAGTTGGTATTGTATGTGAGTAGTTGTTGGATCATGTGTAGGTTTGATACTTGTTGGATGGTAGGCATGTTGTTTTGATTGGTTTGAGGCATCCCTATGCCATTGTTGTTCCCAAGGTTGGCCATTTCTTGATTTTTCTTGAATTGGGATCTTGTTATGGGCATGCAATGATGTGGATTTGATTGTGGGGTGGATGAAGGTTGAGACCTTAGAGAATTAGTTTGGTTTGTTAGACCCAAAGGGTATATGGTGATGAAATGGAATAAAGATTTAGGTTCAATAGAGTATCCTCCCTACAATCTAAATCTAAGGGTGAAAAAATGGTTATGGTGTGATTTTTGATTATAGGTTTTAACCTTTGGGAGATAAGTCTCAAAAAGGCATCAACCTAAGGGTAGTAAGCGTAAATTGATTTTCAAACAATTTTGGACCAAAAGGATGGAGGATGAAAAGATGATTTGGTGAGAGAGATTTGGGGATGGGTTGGATGATGTCTCAACTAAGGAAAACCTTAGGTGATTTAGATGTTTGATAGGATAGATTTCGATGATGTTTAAAAAGGATGTTCATGTCAACAAATGAGTTCAAATAGGTCTAGATTTTTGATGTGGTAAAATGGATGTTTTCTTCTTACTCAAGGTAGACTTATGACCTTTAGCAAAAAGGGATGATTATTCTACTTGAAGGTAGACTAATGACCAACAAGCAAAATAGGATGTAAATGGATAAAATCTAGATTCAACTTTTGCTCAAAGGTTGATTTTGGATATGATTGATTGAGTTTTTGATTGATGTTTTGGTTATGAGATTTTTGGATGTGTTTGATGTAGAAGAGATGGATAGATTGGGGATGGAATTGTAGGATGATGTATTAGGTCCAAAAGTAAGTAAAAATCAAAGGGGATGGAAAGCTATGGAAGTGGATGGTTTATGGTTGGGCTCAATAGTATGATGAAGGGTCCACTAGTGGAAATGATTAGTCTCTAAGGTCAAAAATGGGAATGTGGACTAAAATTTTTGGATCGAAATGGTTGTGGTTTTGATGGATTTTGGCAAGGTGGATGTGGATTATGGATATGCAGGTCTCAAATATCTCAAAACAATTTGCTAGGGTTGTGTGTAAGTTGATCTGCAAATAGCGCCAAAACTCAGGTATATGGCACCAAAACAGACAGAAATGATGCTAGGGATTTGTGAAATGGCACCAAAATAGGTCAGTGGTTGACAATGCTTTGGCAAAGGTAGGCTTTGATGTCAAATTTGGCTTTTGTGAAGGTCAAATGTTTGTCAAATGTTGTAATGGTGGTTCAATGATGTTGTTTCTTGGCAAGTATTGAAAACACTTCAAACAAAGAGAACACAATAGCCAAAGGTTTTGTTTGTGAAAAATGTGAAAGATTTATCAAGCATGCACAACCTAAGGTGAAGCAAGGACAATACTTGTTGAGTTCCCACTTGGATTTCTCTAGCCGCACTTACTTAAATTGGATAACTTAGAAGCTTGGTGACACTAGCTCCCCCTTACATGGCACTCACTTCTCAGGTACACCAAGCTCCGAATCCCAAAAGACACGCAGATCTCAAGGGATTTTGCTATCTCTACTTTAAGTTGTGAGAACATGGGACAGATTCAGAGGTTTGACCTCCTGCGCCAACAAGTAGAAGGATTTTGGCCTCTAAAACAAAGGTTCGTAGTGGGGGAACATTTAGGGGATTGGTACATTATGAGCATCTGGTAAACCACTTAAGGTTTTGACTAGCTCTACTAGGAGTTTCATATACACTAGGTACAACTTCCTTTTGAGCTAGCACCATATGGTAAGTGCTTACACCAATTCAGACTTGGCTTTCGCCTTATCCTAATTTATATAGAGGACCAAATGAAAGTACCGCTTGGGGTCACAAATGAGTTCTAATGGTAAAATGGCGCTATAGATAGAGGACCCCTATTTCCTAACTGTTATAAGATATGGTGCTATAGAATGACGTGATGGCATTACAATACAGAATGCACTACAATTTACAAATATAGTGCTACAATTTACATAAATGGCGACAAAATATGCTACTGATTCATAAATAGAAAATAGTGCTACTACGAGTTAAAATGGTGCCACGATACAGGAAGGCACTACAGAACTATGAAATGGCGCCACTATGGTTTCTAAATGTTGTTGGTTGTCTCCAGGTCAACAGGCATTGAACTGGGCACTAATAGCGCCAAAATGACGTAGTGTTGTTAAGAGAGTCTGCAAAACACAACTTTTTCTCAAAAATATTAGGCCAATTAGGGTTAGTAGCTCTTTGTGACTCCAAAGACACCTAAAACACCAATGAAAAATGATATAAATAAATCTCTAAGCAAGCCAATCAAGCAAGGGTTAGATGACAAAGATATTTGATGGATTTTTAGAAATTTTTTGTCATAGTAACCCCCTATCCATGCATGTTTTCTGCAAAAACATAGAGCAAGCAACACTAAAAATACCAGAAAACTAAAAAAAAGACAAAGTTTCCAATCAATGATGAGTGTGTTAGTCATCTAAGGATGGCACTAAAATAGTCTGAAATAGGACCACAATCTCCAGAAATGGCACCGCTGTGCACATAAATGGTGCTAAACATCAGGTGTTTAGTGCCAATACCTGCAAAACATGGCTTCAAGCACAAAACTCACATAATTTTTTTTATATTTGGTCCTTGTGGGTCCCACCGGGCATGCCAATGTAGTCTATGGAAATAAAAAATGAAAGCAAAACATAAACAAATGCAACAAAACAAGTGTTATACCTTCAAATGTGACCCACAAACTCAAGATAGGGTGGAGAGTGTTGCACCCAAACACTCTATCTTTACCCAAGATGATCAAATGTAATGTGAAATGCTCTCAATCTATGCAAATCACTAAATAAAACTAGCTCAAGAGGAGAGATTTTGCCATGATAACTTTGCTCAATTTGTGGATGATCAAATGGCTTGAGAGATGGTGTATTTATAGGCTTTTTGGGAGAGGATTTGATCCAAGGGTGGAGATTGTTTTGAGAGATTAATGGTTGTGAATGAATGTGATGTGGAGGGCCTAGATTTAATCTCTAAAAATGGAGGGTTGTGAATAAAGATGAATTTTAAATTCATCTTGGGAAAGAGGTGAATAAAATGAGGTTGGGTGAGATGGATTAGATGTGAATTAAAAATTCACATGGGGAAGAGAAAATGAATTAAAAATTCATTTGGGGAAGAGTGGAAATAAATGGGTTATGACATGTGTAAGGGGTGTAAGAGGTATTAAATGAGATGTATGACATGTGTATAAAAAAAATGATTTATGAGGCATAAATATCAATTTTTTTATTTGGAGGATGTGGGGAAGGGTGTTAAGCTAGGTTTGACCATTTTAATTAGGGTAATTAGCCTAATTAATATGGCTGGAAAATTAGGGAATGGGTTAGTGAGGTGTTAAGATTAATTAAATAATGTTTTATTTAATTAATCCTAGGTCTAGGGTCATGTAGGTTAGGCTAGGTAATTAAATAATTGCTATTTAATTAACTAGGGTAGGGATAGGGTAATTAGTAGGTTAAATAAATTAAATAAACATGATTTATTTAATTAATTGGGTTTTAGGAGAAAGGGGAAATTAATCAAATAAATATTTGCATATTTATTTAATTAATTGGTTAAGTTAGACCATTTAATTAGTTAAATTAATTCAATTTTAAAGGATGAAATGATGGGAAGCGAGGTGTTGAAAGGATAATTAATTAAATAAAAATTTAATTAATTGTTTGGAAGGGGAATTGATGTGTTTGGTGATGCCGGAGGTCGGTTAGATTGTGAAGACATTTTTAGGTGTCTACAATATTAACTTATCGAAGAAGAAGAAAAAGAAAAAGAGATGAGTTAGAGAAAAAGACCTCCAGGTTCCAAGAAGGAACACTATGCTACCAGAAGAATAAATAATTACTAAACCAAGGCTCCTCCTCAACCTAAAATTGCATAATTGAGGCAAGAATTAGTCCTAGCTTCAAAGGGACACTCAATAATAGTGGTTTAAATCATTACACGCCATTTACATGTGCAACATAAAAGCTTAAATACTAGAAATTGATAATATTTGAAATATTTATCTAGTATATTTATAAAAAATTAGTTCATTATATCTAGAGCATAGGATAAGCCCTTGTAATAGCAGAGCTTCAAAGAAAAATAAAAATCCTAGCCTAGAAGTTGCAGAGCTCTAAAAAATATATAATTGCTAATGCCTTAACTTCTAATCTAATACTCTCGTTTGAGGCTTCAATTCTGTTTTACATTAGATTTTTGCAAAGATCTAGAACAAACATTTTTAAATCCTAGGGTCATGCATATATCTATGTTTAATGTACTCTAGACCTTGCAAGAATGAATCTAGAGCATGCAGGTTGACCATGGAAGGTACTGAACTAATAGGAGGGTGTTGGGTTGAATCTGAGGATGAATAATCTTCCTATACCCACTTGTCTTGCATTTTAATCTTTAAGGTATTACAAATCCATTTTGCAAAACTTCTTCATCTACTTGATCATTGAATTATGGACTCTAGGAAAATTTGCCATTAAAATCCTACAAAACAATGAGTTAGGAGTCAAAACCATATAATCATAGACCAAATTTGACTCAAAATGCATTTTAGGGTTTTTTTATGTTTAAACATGTAGTGGTTAGGTTGCAACAAGTATCATTCGATCCAAGAGATTAAAATCATATGTGCAGATAGGTTAAATAAGAAGAAAGAATGGGCAAAAATGCCTTACATGTACACAGAAACATCATCACTTTGATGGGGAGGCCATCACATTTAATCACAGAAAAATAAGTTTTCTGCTTATTTTAGGTGGTTAGGAATTGGGAAGTCCACATGTAACATGGAAAGAAATATGGGATTCAAGGTTCAGGCTTACCACATGTTGATTTTCTTTTGGAGAAGGTTGTATGAGGAACCCTGGGGGTTTGAAGAGGGAAGGATGTGAAAGGTGCAAGAATTGGGGAACACACACATCTGATGCCATCAAGAAGAGGGAAGATTGTAAGAGGAACCTTGAGTCTCCACAATGGGAAAACAATGAAGGGGATTTGGGGTTTGGGGCTCAAGCATAGAAAGTGTAGGATGTGCTTTTGGGAAGGGGGGATAGGAAAGTTTTAAAGATTACAAACAAAGAGAAATACGTCAAGGATTGAGAACATGAGGTGTTTGATGCTAGGAAGAATGGAACAAGGGAGAGAGAAGGTGGAAATCTTTTGGGGTTTAGGGATCAAACTTACTATGAAAAAGATGTACTTGGGGGAAGATGGGATGGAGAGCCCCAAAAAATCATAACATGAGTGGAAGTGGTCATGGATTGGGGAAAAGGAATACTCAATGTTGAAGTAAGAGAATATGGGATTAGGGATAGAAGAAGTTTGATACCAAAGGAATAGAAAGTGGGATCAAGGACAAAAGAAGTCTAATATTGAAGGAAGAGAAAGTGGGGTTGGGGATAGAAGAAGTTTGATACCACTAGTCTGGATAAAAAGTAAATGAAAGGGGAACCCATCTAGGAATCATGGATGCTAGATACCACATACCTTTTAGGTATGATGGTAGGAGAAAGTCTACAAGTCCAGGATTTAGGACTTAGAGGAAAGGAGTCATTAGGGATCATGGATTGAGGATGTCAAATACCACATACATTTTAGATATGATGGTAGGAGGAATCCTAATATCCCAGGACCAAAAGCAGAAGAGGTAAGTGAGAAGTGAGAGTTAGAATATCAGGGAAATGGATATTGGGTAGACAGGTAAGATAAAACCTGAAAGCCTAAGATATACAAAGGATTTAGGAAAAAATAGAAGCATTGGGATTTGGGGAAGGGAGGGAAAGCATTCCAATATAGGGGAGTTTGAAATCCCAATAAAGACAAAAAACAAGACCTAACAACTTTGTACAAAGATTTTTTATACCTTTTACAATTTAGGAACATGACTAAAATATAAGCAGAAACAAAGCACAACACAAAGAACACTTATGAACATTGTGGCCCATTGAAGACTTGTTAGATCAGTAATCAATGATGGGCTAGGCTAAAACAACAAAGGCGCACAGAGTTAGGTAAATTTAGAAATTTTGAGGCATGTGACAATGGGTCCCAACATAACCAAACTGAAGAAACAAGGCACCAGAAAAGGCAAGGAGCTAAAACATCGTCTTTGATTGAATATCCACAAGGGCCCTATAGGAAACTAGAGAAAACTAAAAATAATTAAAGCACATTGATTCCTCATCCTAAGAATGATGCACAAGGTGGAGGATTAAGAGGACACACATCAAAAGAGGGTTACCTAATTGCATAAGGAATTAGTGATGTTGTTGCAAGGGGCCAACACAAACACATCAAGTAGTTGTGATACTTTGTGTAATTTTCCAAGTTGACTGCTCCTTATGTTGGTGCAAATACTATAAATTCACATATTCATCCTCATGATGTCTAAGGGGGTAAAATTTCTTTTGTAGACTACGGACAAGGGAATCCCATTCTAGAGTTGGTTGGTGACTCCTCTTGTATCGTGCACTACATGTTTGTCACTAGTGGGACATTAAAATGGATATTTTTAGCATTGTGAAGGAATATTCTTAGAGTCAGTGAAGTTATTGATAAAGAAGTATGCTCCTGGTTGTCAAATCAAATTATCTAGCATTGAGGCATTGATTCTTCCTTCAAATGTGGAATATCTAGATTCAATTAAACTCTGAAAGGATTGTAGTGTTGTGTGGGAATGAGTTGAGTTGGTGTTGTAGTGTTGGTCCAAGTTGATTGATGAAGTCACTAAACTATTTGAAGAATTCTTGACATTGTGTTTCCAAGGCAATATTGAACATTCTTGGAATGTCTACTAAGACCTTAGGTAAATGTTCAATGTGCATTTTTTTTTGCCTTTGATGTTTGTCTAAACTTTCACGAATTAAACTAGGTGTACTTCAAGCTCCCTTAAATATTGTGCATGCATTTACATGAGCATGAATAAGATCTATTAACTCTAATACCAACAATCTAATTCTTAGGTAAATTAGTGAACAATCCTACAAGTTAGCTAGTAATCAACAATATTATAGAATGCATAAATGAAAAATAAAAATGTAAAGAATGAATAAGCTAGAAATAGTGGAGTTTGAAAAAGAAGGGAGGATTGGAGAGAGGGGTTTTGTTACAATTGATTAGAGGTGAAAAGTGTGGCAAAGGTGTTGTAATGTTTGGATGGGGAATGCCATGAAAATGTAAGAGACAAGATGGAAGCTTGAAGTAGGAAAGGTAAATGGGAGAATTAAGCAAGGAGAAGGGAGGTGTTTTGGTTAGTTGCTTGGAGGTGTAAAGAAATGGGAAGTGTTAAATTCAAGCAAGAAGGTTATGTTTATTGTGGTTTTTGTTTTGTTTTGTGTTTTGTTGTTTGTGTGCTTGTGTTTTTTTGTTTTTTCATGGAAGAAGGCTGGGTTCACCAAAATGTAAATAAAAATATAATAACAATCTATTTTTAAATTTGTTGCAAGTGTGATTTTACTTTATAATGTGAACTAGAATAATAAATAGCATGATAAAATTCATTTTTTAAATTCCAACAATAAAGAACATGAAGTTGAGATTGAGATTACACTAAAAATGAAATGCATAAAGGATAGAAGGGAAAGAGAGCACATGCCTATTTTCTACAACTTGATGTAAGCATGTGATAGCTTGAATGAGTTGAAAATAAGGTAGCACTATTGGGATTAGGTCTTTTTTTCTTTTTTTTTTGGTACTATTTTGTCAAGGGTGACCACTAATAGCAGTGTGTGATATTATGCACTCTTGTTCATATAAGTGCAGTCCTATCCAATCGAGTGTGTAGAGACATTCTTTTACCCTTTTACTTGCCACTACTAATAGATTCACTTGCACCTACTCATGCACTTAGAATGTATAAAATGGGATAATGGTACTTGAAGAATGTTTAGGGATTTGCCTTAGTCGATCCATAGGCTGATTCAATAGTTAGATGAAAAATTATGCTATAGGTGTGTCTAAACAAGCCCCATTTGCAAAGTCTAAGTTGTTGCAACAATGTTGGATTGTTATCTATGTGATGATTTCTTTTTGAGATGCCTTAGATTTATAGATGTGTGCCCTAGGTCCCTATGGGGTGTGTGAGGAGTGCTTGAGGATTCATTCCCTTAGATCCTCCTTTATAAACATGCTCAAGGATTCATTCCCTTAGACCTAACATTACACAAGCACTTGTTTTTTCTCACCCCAAACACCCTAATTTGCTTCTAGAGATATAAGCATTCACCAATATAACAACATACATGTCAAATAAGAGAAATTCCAAATGGAATGCCACACTCATTTGACACCAACATCGAAATGGGCCAAAACCAATCATGGAAACCTCAATCATAATGTGGGCACAATACAACCCAATCATTAAACATGGCATAATACAAGCATAACATATAAAATGGAGGACTCCAACATCCTCATTTAACCATTTCCATCATATACGATAATGCTACAAAATGATAATTTCCATCCAAAACATGATTATTTTCCAACCAAATGACATCATAAAATAATATGTTGGAGGCTACTTCTTAAACATGGAAGGATCGAACTCCAATGCATAAAATATACAAAGAATAAATATACATCATAATAAGCCACCTCCAAGGTGCTCCAACAAGCACATAATACAACATACTCAAAATGCTAAAATTAAACAAAGAACCATCTAGCTCTAGAAAGATCTGTTTGAGGACCAATGAGGGAATGCTACCCACCTCCCTACCACATTACCATTATTGAGTGCAACAGATGTTTATGCCACTCTAGGCAACCCTTGAGCTACAAAGAAGAAGATCATGGATACACAACCATCCAAGTCACATTCACACAAATTCAATAGTCTAAAAACACCATTCACACATAAGAGTCATACAGAATAGAACAATACTAGAATAAGCAAACAAAACTCAATCTAGGATAGCATCCCCATTTTGCATGACTATCTAGTAAACATGGTTTGTCTTGACACAAGGTCAAATACTCACGATCCAACCAAATAAGGACTAGGGGAGGGTATCCAAGACACTGGGGTGGGATTCCCCTTGATTCTCCGTAGCCAAGATAGAAAGCACAAAGGCCGCAAGGTCTCAAGTAAACACTCACCTAATGAATGTTTTTCAAAGGTAATGAGTCTCTTGCAAGATACACACACTTACCTCATGTAAAGAGTCTCTAGCAAGGCACACACACTTACTTGTGTAAAGGAGACTCTTTCAAAGCACATACACACTTACCCAAACACACTCATCCACAGGTAAAGGAGTTGCTAGAAAGGCACACACACACTTACCACATGTAAGGGAGTCACTAGCAAGGCACACACACACTTATTTGGGAGCTAACCACCCCAAGCCTCCTATGGATATCTCCTATCCTATACAATCCAGGGGTCAACTTCTAAAGAAGCCTGAGAATAGGAAATAAGTGGTTTTCCCAGAAAACACACATCCCAATGCACTTACAAAATTAAAACCATGGGGAAATCAACCATTCCATATACATGCAACATTTAAAAAATTTAAATTTTACAAAATAAAATAAAAATAAAAATTTGAATGTCCAGGGTGCCATTGATGGATCTTGGAGCATCCTTCCCAAAAACACACCCAAATTTTAACTTTTTCATAAAATAAGGAATTTAAAAAAATATAAAACACCCTCTTGATCTAAATTACCCCAACATCACACTTTTCTAATCACATAATTTTTTTGACAAATTTAGACAAGGTAAAATAGGAAAAGTCACTTAAATTTCACATTTTTCAAGAAATACATAATTAAAAAATGCAAGCATACCCTTTTGTGTCTAATATACTCAACAACACTCTTTTCAAATGAAAATAACATTTCTAAAAAAATTTCTATGACTTTTGTTGAAAATTGAGTTTTCAAAATTAAAATTTTCCTATAACTAAATTTTTTTTAAAAAAATCTCAAAATAAACTCAAACATAAATTAGATTACCTCGATGGATGGAAATTCTAATTTCAAAAAATATCCCTTCAATTAGCTTTTAGTTTCAGGCAATTCCAAGCATGCAAAATCCAAATTCTTCAAGAAGGGTTTGAAAATGAGCTTTTTCCTCCAAGTTTGCTCTCCAAAATATCAATAATGCATAAAAATTTCAAAACAAAAGCCCTTTTTTCCTATATATGGCTCTAATTAGAATTAGGCTAAACTAATTTCTCTCTTTCCCAAAGCCAATTTCACTAAAACAATAATCCTCAAAATTAAATATTTCTCTTCAAAAGAATTAAATCTATTTCCGAACACCAAGCAACCAAATAAATTACCTTTGCAATTAAAATATTTCCTTCGCACAATAAATCATTTAAATTCTTTTCTCTAACTAGGAATACACAACATCAAATAATGATTTCCAAAACACCACAATCATTCCGCACATACCAAGCACAAGCAAAATCACATAAGCGATAAAATTAAATACACCCATGTAGACATTTTACTGGCCTATCACAAGGGGGGTCTGGAATTGAAATCGATTCAAATGAGATTTCATAGCTTTTGACATCAGGGAAACACTAAGGTAAGGTGACTAAGTGATATCCATGTCGACATTCTCCACATACCAGCCATTGGTCAATATCCTATAATTTCCTGCACACTCAATGCAAATGTTACATACATCTACCTAATATGTGACAATAGCCAAAGCAAATAAGAAGAATTACATAATTAAATATTAACCATCTAGTATACACATTTCAATTAAATCATATATCCTAGCAATACAATCAAGATGCAAATTAATCATTTAAAACAATAATATTGAAAGAAATTAGATCTACCTACCCAACTAATATTTAAATGAAAACAATGAAGCTGAAACACCTATACACACACACACACACAAACACATATATAGGTCCAAATACACACATCGAGAATCAAGATCGAACATTGGTATTGACTAGTGATCACCAATCCACAATACAAAATATCGTACAACAACGATACAACAAAGGCGACGAAGAGAAACGCACAAATGCCTGTGGGCATTATAGCTTGGATGAAAAAAATAGTTATTAAGTTCAAGAGACACCAACAAGCATGGTCTTGTTTGAAACACAGGAGTGTGATACGTTAGCATCTTGGATGACAAAAATGTTGAGAATGAGTGGGAGGAAGGTGTCTATGTGTGACAAGGGTCATGTTTGGATATGAGGTGTAGATTTAGGGATAACTTATAGTCCAAGGAGTTAAAAAGGTTAAAGTTATACTTATCGAATAAGGGCACTAAAGCAAGTATAAAATACAAGGAAAAAGTACTAAGCATGCACTTCTCGTCTTTACATAATGGTACCTCTTAACAACCCTACTCTAGACCAACCAACCTACATCCAAATTGACAAGAAGATACTACTACCAAAACATACATTTACAATGTACTCCTCACATTGCTTCTATTAATATGAAGCCAGTTTAATCATAAAAACAATTCCAAAACACACCATTTTAAAAAAAAAAAAAGAAAAGGCATATTTGACTTGAAAAAACAAACATTTATATAAAAGCTTGTAGGAAAAAGATCTTTTTAAATCGCTTTTGATGTCAGCAAGCATGCTCGCAGAAGCTATCCAAATGAATTTCCCTAACAGAAAAAAAGATATTTCCTTAGGCAATACGATGAAGACAAACAACAATAACGCCAAGGCTCAACACATCGATTATCACACAGAAGACAACAAACAAACTCCAATAACCTTACGTGTACAACCTTGCTGTACTGCTAAGCTACATTATCCCTTGCTCTGTTGGGAACAGCTGCCAATAATAAATAGACAATATACCCAGTTCATGCAATCCACACAAAAATAATTTATTCGCTCTCCAACTCTAGCTTTGGCAGCTATTCCCTTATTTTAGTTGGCAAAAACTTTCATTTCTGAATCTGTCAGCTACTTCTAAGTATTATTTTGGGCCTTAAATCAGAGCCTCATTTTGTCCTTTATTCTCAGTTTACGCGTGAAACAGAAGCATGTCACTTTCCTTGTAATTTAAAACTTAGATGCATTGTCCATGGACATATGTAAATAATCTCCATAACTCTTCCTGTATCCATGGATCTTCTTTTGCTCTCAACATGGCACAAGAGAGACAGTTGTGTTTTTCATGTGCCAAGGTAAGTCAAAACTAATAAAGATAATGGTACTCTTATTTTCTTCTTCATAGGTGAGCTATTTAATTCCTTGGGTAGATCATTTTTCTGGTTGACTCGGTCCTTTAAAACTAGTGACAGTTAAAGCATAAATAATTGAATATTTGGGAATTAATAGCTATGCAAAGAGACGAACATAGGTTAGGTATACTTAGCTTTAGGAATAAAGATGATGCCCGATTTTGTTGTAGATGTTAAAATTTGCTTGTCTTGGGATTGAATATTGATCCTTTATGTTTGTGTTTCATCTTAAAATTAGGACATTCTCTCAAACTCTTTGGGGGTTGAGTTTGTGGGTCTAGAACACTTTCGTCGGCATAGATATGATCTCTAGCTGCGAATTTGATTTGGTACAGTGTGTTCTCATGTTTCCTGGTTCTGATTTGTTGTTGTCTGCTCTATTATGAGGACTGGGGATATTTAAGAATACCTTTAGAGGGTTATCGGCTTACTAAGAGACAAGTTCTCCTAGGTTAACCCCTAGAAAAGATTGGCTTTATGGTCATGTGAATAATCAAGTACAATAAGCTTCAAATTTACATGTGCTTCTAGGATGATTACACAAATTTATTATTCATTTTAGTGCTCCAATAAGTGTTCATAACATGCTCCTTTAAATGATATCCAAGTAATGCTTGGATGTGTGAGGATGAGATGAGATGTGAAATGAATGCAAATGAATGCCTTTATATACAAGGATATATCAATAGACCACACAAATGTGTGTTTAGTCAACTCTAGGAGGGAAAGTAATAGGCAAGAGGTGGCCAAAATTTGAATTTGTATTTTGAAATTTCATGGGTCAGATTTGTGGATGCGGGATTGATTGTACACTTACATGAATGACCTAGGATGATGGAGTAGTAAGATCTAGACAAGGAAAGGATAATCAAACATTGGGAAATGATATACATAATAAACGACAAAATGTATGGGTGAGTGTGCATATATATAGGATAAGGTAAAATTTGTGAGAATGTGTGTAAATGGGGATAGGTTCAAAGGCTAGGGGAATGAGCCCAACTTTGTACATAGTTATGCCATTGGTCAATATGTTTAAATTGCATTAAGACATTCTCTCAAAATTGGCACAAAACTAAATGGAAATTGGTATGGAATGCAAATTTCACCATTACATTTTTCGCCCACTTTGAGGTGCATGTGAATCCTAAAATGATCATGTATCTCAAAGTATGTAGCACTCATAAACATGCATGTAAAGTAAATATTCAAACATAGAAAGGATATTCAGGTCCATATAAAGTAATGGATGTCATTGGATGTCATCATGTGTGTTCATTCTTTGGCATGTGAGCTTCATGAGAACTTGCAAAATAGGGGAAACATGTGCAAGGAGTAGCTTTTATCTCATATGTGAAAACTAGGCATAAAATTCAATCTTTCTTAACTATCTACGAAATTGAAAATTATGGAGATGAAAAAGGTTAGAGTTATGAAATTTCTACCTATACATAATGTGATATGGTGTGCCACTTTGTGAAATATTAGATAATGCAATGCTATGTGGTAAAGCTCTCTTTTAAAATTGTGATGAGTCTCTAAATATGCACCTACAACTGTTTATAATCTTAACATAGGAGTATCAATGACTAGATATGCCCCCTACAATTGGTTGCATTTTAGGATGCAAGGAATTGAAGGAGAGGGGAAAATGGTCCTTGAAATGTAAATGTAATATAAGGATATGAATGAAAGCATGTGAGTCAGGTAATGTAGCGACTATACTAAATGCATCATGTGATAAGTAATTGAATAATCTAAAATGATAATGCATCAAAATGATATGGATTGGAGATGAATCTGAAGGTATAAGGATGCCTCTAGCGTGGGCAACTGACAATGGTGATGTGGCCCTCAATATACAAAAACATTTTTTGGAGGTATATAAGGCATTAGGATGGGCATATGCCCCCAATGTGATATCCAAGAGCTTGAGCACCTAAAGGTCAAGGTAAGGCAATAGGTCCCTAGTGATCTATAAACTCTTACTTTGAAATCTATAAATGGTAAGAATTAACATACTATGCTACTTTCAATTTTAAACATAGTTGCTAATAATTTAGAGAGAGCAAATTGCTGAACAAAGAAAATAAACATGTTGATCATAATAATGGACTCAAGATTTTATCCTAAAAACTCTTCGAAGAGAGAAAAATAGGCTAATTGGTAGTCGAAAATACCTACTACGTTTATTTAAAAAAATAGCAATTTACCAAGTATAGTAGTATGCTTGGATGCAAGTTTCCACTTACTCATTTTAATGGCTATTCTATTACCTTAATCTTTACAAAATAACTATAAATAGCTAGACCCTCCTATTCTTGTTCATTAAAATGTTATTCATTCCTCCCATGCCTTTTTACAACAAATACAACCACATATTTATAGATTCACATACACATAAAAGTTATCTTAGGCCTAATAAGAAGTTCTATCAACACAAAAAGATCAAACAATAATTTTTCAGTTTAGATTCCAAGTCCTAGCATGTGTACTATCAATAAATGTGACATCAAATGTATATAAGTATAGACTATTATATCATCTCTTTTTTATATCTTATCTACTTTTTGTATCCATCTTACTATTCACAAAATTTACATGTCTTTGCATGTTTATTACATTGTTAATAATCCATTCATACCACACCTCCATTATTAGAGAGGTGTTTGGTCTCACAAAAGCTTAGTGAGACTTGGGGTGGGAGAAGATCCTCCCATCTCTTCCTCCATTATGAAGGGTGGTTATTTTCTTCGCTTTCCACATAATAAGCTTGGACACATACTTGGTCCAAGTCTTGTGGATTGGTGGTGACTATTCTCTTTCTGATATGAGGGTGAAGTCTTTCAAGTTACTTGACTATCATATCCTCTTATTCCAAGTCCATTCCTATTATCATGGCTTGCCTTTACAACTCCATGGTGTAGTCCTACACAATTTACCCATTGTTTTGTTTCAAGAAAATCTAGTTAATCTTTTGTTCATATTTGTGGCTAACGAGATAGAAATTCTTTTGAAATAGTTCATTGAATTCTTCCCACAATTCTCTTTTTCCTCTTTTCACAATTAGTTACAAAATTTTCCCACCACACAAGATCATGAGGTAGGTAAATTTAATTATTTGTGCCTCATTGACTTTATGAACACTAAAATAAACTTCTAATTGATTTAACTAGATGAATCCAATTTTTTCACATTGATTTCTCCATTGTAAGCTTTAATTTCCAACTTAGTTTCTACTTTAAATGAAAATTTGATTTACTCTTCCAAGAACTCCTTATTTTCTATACCTCCCTCTTCTTCTATGCCAAATTTATTGGTCTTACCAAATTACCTATTAAGGTTTGCTCTTATTCCATCTTTATTTGCTCCCTTTGCATTTGCTATTATTGTTGGCCCAACCATTGTTGGTTTTTTGATATTCCTTTCATGTGGTTTTCCAATCTGGTTACCCATGCATTTATTTTTTTCATTTGGGCTTGTTGTGCTCTTGTGATGGTCAACACACTATTTATCCACAAATCTTGCAAGATCAAAACTACTTTGATACCAAATTGATCTATAAGTTCTTACTTTGGAATCTATAAAACAAGAAATTACATACTATGATACTTGAAATTTCAAATGATAGTTAATAATTTAGAGAGGGGGAATTGTTGAACAAATAGAAAATAAACATGTTGATCATAAGAATGGACTCAAGATTTTATATTGGAAAATTTTCAAAGAGAGAAGAACTAGATTAATTAATTTTGGCAAATACCTACTACCTTTATTAAAAATAGTAATATACCAAGTACAATAGTATGCTTGGATGTAAGCTACCCCTTACTCCTTTAATGGATATTATATTGTCTCAAACTTTACAAAACAACTATGAATAGCTAAAACCTCCTATTTCCTCCCATGCCATTTTACAACCAATACAACCACATATTTATAGATTCTCATGCACATCAAAATTCTCCCATGTTTGAGAAGAATTTATATCAACACAAAAATCTCAAACGATGATTGTTTGGTTCAAATTTCAAGTCTAGGCTCATGCACTATTAGTGGATGCAACCACAAATGTAGAGAATTCCAAATTATTTTGTAAATATGAACCCATCCTTGACATTTTTCCTACTCAATTCTATCATCACTTTAGTCTACATTTTATATACATTTTGTATCCATATTACTGTTCCTAAAATTCTCATGTATTTGCATATTTATTTCTTTTTTATTCACCCATTTAGATCACCTAGTAGTAACATGGGTCTAGGAATATAATCTTATGGTCATGGTGGGGAGGAAGCCATGATGCCTCCCAATGTAAAAGGGTACAAGAAAAAATAGCTAATGAAAGAGTTGGGAGGGAAATATGCCCCCACTCAAAAGAGGTAGTTCTAGAAGCATAATAATGCAATCTAGGGAAAAATTATATGGGGGAAGGTCTGACTCCTCTAAATGTAAAGATATGGTAGAGAAATCATAATGTGAAATGGAAAGGTGTGATGCCCTCGATGTAAGGATATGGTGATAAAAGATCAAATGTTATGGGGAAGACATGATGTCCTTGATGTAAGGATAATTATAAGAAGTGATGTGACAACATATGCTCAAAGATAAATCATAGTCATGTGGTTTAATTATGCTAAATGTTATAATTATGTATGGTAACATATGTATGTGAACATGAGGATCATAAGCAAAGTGGCATAGTGAGAATTGAAATGTATAACAAGCATATAACAAGAGGTAATAAAAAATATGAGGAAGCAAAGTGGTAAGGTAAAAATCATAGGTAGATAAGCTCAAAAGATAAAAACAAACATAAGGATGCATAAGGGGAAGTAGGAAAATGAGAAACCAAAGTGGAAAACAAGAGGCAAAGACAAGAGTAAATGAAATATAGAAGTAAAGAAGATACAAAAAGGTATAAATAAATGGAAAAGGTGAAGAAGAAAATGCCACCCAAGTGGGGGAGGGTTAGATGGTAACAACATATAGAAGGTGAAATGAGCATGTGAAGCACAACAAACAAGTCATATTAAAAAAAGGCCATAGTATAAAAAGTAATAAGGAAGAAAAAGATAAAACAATACATCTAAGCTATAGGTATATATGCTATGGTAATGCTCATAGACCATTGAACAAACTTTAGAGGCTCAATATTTTCCTCCATAGTATTGAATCATCTAACAAATCATAATCATCCCAATAGAATTCATCAAATTTAACTTCATGGATTCATGATGCTTCTTCTTCTTTTATTTTCTTTTTATTACATGTGTCTCTTTTTTATATTCCTTTGTGCTAGTTGTAAATACATGATCCACTAATGTGACATTATGTACTTCTTTTCCTACTCAAACTTTTTGTTTCTTTACTTGTGTTTGTCAAGGAATGATAGGTATTTGATGCACCACAACTTCTTGCTTAGGTTTCCAAGCAATTTTTTGTACATGATATTTTGGTTTCTGTGCTGCTTTTATTTTTGTTTCCTTTCTTGGTACATGAGTAATTTGTTCTTTGTACAAATCATTATAAGGCATGCATATATCAAGGACTTAATTATTAACTATCAATTGTGCAATTTAAGTCTCCTTAGGTTTTGGAAAGTCTTTACCCAACCTCCTTGAATTGTTTTTAATTCAACAAAATGTATCTTGTATAAATCATGTACATTTTCTTTCCTTTCATAAGGTACATCTTTTGGTTTCTACACAAATTTGTCTAATGTAAATTGACTAGCATCAAATATCGGCTTGTAATGATCCTTTTCAATTTGTATCACCTTTCTTTTGTATATAAATTTAACACATTGATGCAAGATAAAAGAGACAACTTTAATTTGTTTAATCAATGGTCACCCAAGAAATACACCAAATATGTTATATGATGGGATTACATGATATAAGACTAGTATTTTTAGGTCCAACTTGTAGTTATAAAATAATGCATCTTAATGAGTGGATTAATATTACATTAGTCATCTTCAATGAAATTCTAGAATGTACATGCTGTTGAATTCTAATGTGACTATTGAACAATGCTTCTTCAATATAGATTCTATAGGATCATGTTGGATCAATAAGAAATTCAATAGGTGGTGAGTATTTAAAATTGCCAGGTATGTATGATAGACCATAGAATTTATCTTGTGGGATCTCCACATCAAAAAATGTAATCAATGGTGAAGAGGAGAGGAATATGTAGCATTAATTTTTAATAGCTACCACAAAAGTGTGCTCATGTGATATATCCTTATGTACAACATCATCCTTATGTGTATCATCATGTATCTCAACCTTATTTAAATGATGTGGAAAAGGATTCATATAAAATTTCAAATTGGCTATTTGCAGGTGCCACTAAAGGATTTTTTGTTGTCATTAATACCTTTGAATTTGATCATGTTTTTATCAATAATGTGTTGTACCTTGTTTTTAAGACCACGCATGACTGAGTATAATGACCTTGAACTCTATGGAAGTTACAATATTTTTGTCATTATATGTCATAGAAAGTGGCTTGTGGGAATCCAATGGATGGGCAAGAAGGAGAGTGATTAAGTTAGCACTCAAAAAGTTTTTAAGAACATCCATGGATTCTTAAAGATTATTGAACTTCCTAGAAGCATTTGGTTTGAATGAAGGAAAGGTAGAAATATTAGCAACTTGATGAATTCAAGTGTCATTACCCTTTGGAAATTTGTTTGATTTTTGATACTTTGAGGTGTATGATGGTACATTTTGATGTGATGACTCATATGTAAAAGAAATTCTTGCTAAAAATTTGAACTCAATTGTTTTTGTTATGTCGGAAAATGTCCCCTTGGAGGCTTTTCCCTCTTAAGGTTTAGCTCCCGGGTCCTGTAATTGCATTTAGAGTATCTTGCATGTTATTTCTGACTCCTGATGAGAAAAGCTTTGGTTCTTGTGACAAATAGGACCTAGGGGGCTGCACTTTGATGAATCCTGAATAAAAATGCCAGGGTGGACTTTGGCACTAGCACCCTAGTCCAACCCTATTTTGGGTTTACTCTAATTTCAAATGTTGGTTTAGTGACTGTTATTTGGGTCCTATGCCAACATCTAAAGTTTAAATTATGAAATTCTTAGCAGGAATCTTTGTGGTTGCATATATAAGCATGATTAGATTTCATTTGCAAACTAGATGGAAACTAGGTGGATTTGATGTATACTTGTGATCATATAACATTCAAAATATTCATTGTGTTGTAGAGCAGAGCATTATTACTGTGTTTGTATTTGTAGATTTGACATCCATCTCCTCATGGCATGAAGAGCACCTTCCTTCTATGAGATCTTCACTACAAGGTGTATCAATTGTATTTTCAATCATTTATCATTTGGATTTTTGCCTCTATCCTACTGGGATACGCACTCTCATCTGACAATAGTGTTCAAAAGACTTGAATATCCCTCCAGGGCTTGACCAAGGCAAGCCTCTAAATACCACAACCCCCTCCCACACTCCTTGTGATTGTAGGTTACAAGTGTTGAGTCCCATGGAGTGGAGTTGCATAAAGGAGTTGTAGGCATCAAGGATTCAGGATCTGAAAAGAAGCAGGACATTGGAGCTTTTCCTAGACTAGGGCACTAGTCCCTGTGTTCTTCATAGTTGAATTCCTAGAAATAAAAGTTGCAGTGCAGATCAGTGTCGAAAGGAGATCAAGATCCCACAAAGAAATAGGTACCTTGGACTTGGGTGCTAGTCCCCATGTCCCCAACTTTTCCACCTTCTGAACTTTGAAAAATAGTGAGTTAAATACCTCTGTCCTTTACCTTAGTCTGAAAAGATTTTTTGTAATTTGATAATTTGCTTACTGATTTGCATATTTAGGGTTTTTAAGTACAATTGAACATTAGATAGAGACATTGTTTAACACATTCAAGAAGCCACAGCTTCCCAAGTGGCAGCCCAATCTGATAGGTGATTACTCTCACTTAGTGGAGATTCAACTCGGTTGATAAGCCCTTGGAATGTTTGTAGTGAAAGGAGGATTTTGCATAAACCATTAAAACCCCATTTTCCCCCTTTTAATAAAAAAATACTACAAAACATTTTGGTGAACCTATGTTTTGAACTTTTTGGCACCTTGCTGAGTGTTGTTTGATAGATTTGCATTCATTCATCTTATTACATTTGAAAAATTACAAAAAAATAAAAATATTGAAAAAAATGGCATTTTAGGTTTGTATTTTAGCACAGTTTGAATTATTTGGCATTCAACTTCATTAAATTTATGTAATTTTTATTAGATCTGATTTAAATTACAGATATTCATCATTTAGAATTCACTTGCATTGCATTTTCGTGCTCAAATTGTAAAAAATTGCTTGAAATTGTGCATTTTTCATAAAAACCTAGTTTTACATTAACTAGGGTTTGTAGTCAAAATCTTGTTTCAGATTTTAATACCATTTTCAAACACTCATTAGGACTGATTTCTAATAGTAGTGTTTCATCATAGTGGTCTTCTTGCAAAATTTCATGTCTAGGGTTTGAAAACCTTGCATTTTCACTAGATTTTGGTCTTATCGTCTCTCTAGATTTGCACTACAAGCATGTTGTAAGGGATTTTGCTGCATTAATTGGCTGTTAATAGGGTTATTATCTATTGACCCTCCTCAAATTCCTGACAACACCCCTTTTACTAGGCCTTTGCATGGAAAATTGTTTAAAAATTGCATATTTTAGTACATTGTCACTTGGTTTTGACTTGTCATCACCCTAGGTTTACATCAAAAGCGTGTTGTGAAAGATATTACTGCATCATTGGACTGATATTAGGCATATTATTTTCTTTCCCTCTTGAAATTTCTCACAACTCCTTTTCTCCTAGTGATTTGCATTGGAAAAAGTTGAAAAATCAAGCATTTTAGGTCATTTTCATACATACTTTTGCATTTGTTTCTAGCATAAAATTTGAAAACCTTTGGAAATATGATTTGGAACTAATTTTAAAACATACACATGGAACCTTCATGTCATTTTTCAATGGTATCTTTCCATGCATTTATCAAGGATCTTGATTTTGACAAATTTTTAACCCTCATGAGTGAACATCCTATGGTATTAGAAAGCTTAATTGAGTTTATCTCCATGAGTAGCAATGAAAAATATAATTGTGATAGTACTTCTCCTATGAATTTAGTATCTACTACGTGTGATGATGACATAAACTTGTCCTCTAATCATTCTTTCAAAAATGATTCTTCCCACGAGGATATACTAGTACAAGACAATGAAATCACTGATACCTTCCCAACAATAGGAGAAACACAACCTTTGCAAGACAACATGCCTCCTACAAATACAATAGAAGAGAAAATATTTTATGATGTTGAGTATCCTATTGATGTGATAACATATGTAACTGATGAGCAAATAAACAAACTTGACAATGACCTAGCCGATTTTCAAGCATTTATAGAAAATGAAAGGATAATTGACCAAGCTATACCTATTATTCATAGCATAAGAGAGTTGATTAAAGAGGGACAAGATGGTGTTAATGTAATTTGGGGCTTAATGCATATAGTGTATCATAATGTTATGCCTCAATATGATCTAGACAATTACACATCTCTCATGAACACATACCCTTGGGTAGTGGAAGATTTAACAAAACACATTGAGAGTAATGAGTATGAAAACTCTCTTAATGAAACCCATGATGATGAAATATTTGGTTTAATAGAAGTGGACAAAGAGAAAGTTGAGAATTCACCATAGAAAAAACTGACATTGATTTAACTGTTGACAAAGGTTAGTTTGGTTGTCCTTACAAGGAAGTATTTCTAACCCTTTACCTCCGTGTTGTGTTTCCCCCATGATGTGTTATGTGTTGTTTAGGCCTCCTAGGATGATCCTTGATACTCTTGTAAGGTCAAGGATACTGGGAGACCGCCTCTATTGTGACCCTTCTATTTGTATCATTATTCTTCTATATTGCTTCTCCTCTATTTTCATTGTTGTGTGTTGTGTCTTATGGACATAGTGTTGCAGTTGGTGACTTGGGGGCACCCTCCTACATGACTGTCCCTAAGGCACTTGTTTCTCCTCTCTTGATTTATTGTTTCACTTCCTCTAGTGGTTCTACCTAGCGGGCGGATGACGAAAAACATATTATACTGATGCGGATCTAGTGTCCCTTTAGCGAGTAATCAAAAAATGGACCTAGTCCATACATGACGATGGGGTTGATATATATTATTCGATGCTTGGCTAGTAGAATCACTCCATGTGATCTTGATGTTGTCTTATCACACTTACAAAACATAACAATATTGTTGCAGCGTACACTTTGTCTATCTTGAATCTAGCCTTGCATTGTTGTTTATCATGATTATATGGATGCTAACACCTTTTCTTGTAGGGAATTGTGTGTTTGTGGGAACATTTGGCAATCGTAAAGTACATGTCACCTCTGGGGGACATGGGCTTTGCGAGAGCTCGTGTTCCCTTGTGTGTTTTCTTCCTACCTTAACATGCTTGATATCGGTACTTGATATAAACCACCATAAGGTGGGGGCATATATAAGGTAAGCTATCTGTTGTAGATGCTAGCAAGTGTGTTTGTGAATCTTGAATCTATTGCAATCATTTAAGCCCTCTGCAGAGGCAGGATATCACATATATCCTTTTTATCTTAAGCCCTTTGTGGAGGTGGGGATGGTGTATTTCTCGCGGAGAGTGTACATCCTATCATTTTTAAAAAGTCCTTCGTGGAGGTGGGGAGCAGATTTGAGACTATATTAACCCTTAAGCGTGTTTTTGGTGATTATTGTGGCGAAGCCCAATCGTCGGTGTGTGCCTGTAATGTGCTTGAGATGGCTGCAAACCTAGCAATAGGTTTCTTCCATCGCTTGTCTGTCATGTTTTCTCCATGTCTTCTATGTGTGTGTGTATGACATGTTTGTTACCAAGCATACTCTTAAAGACTAGTGGCGATGAGTCCCTCCTATGCTTTGGGATTTGTATGGTGTGCTTGATCTATATGACATGTTTGTTCTCAAGTGTAGTCTTAAAGACTAGTGGCGATGAGTCCCTCCCGCACTCTAAAATTTGTTTTACGCATCTGTTGCCCCATATGCAGTCTTAAAGACTGGTGGCGATGAGTCCCTCCTACATTTTGGGTTGTGTGTTTACTTTTCTTGTACTTGCATTCTGCATTTCATATATGAGAAAAAGAAAAAGTAAATAATCACTGCATTCACTGTGTTTTGCATGTCTTCAATGTTGTCTTCTCCATGTTTTGTGTGACTGTAACTGTCTTCTCCGTGTTTTGTGTTCTTGTTACTGTCTTCAATGTGTTTGGCATGTCTTCTCTATGCTTGGCATGTCTACTGTGTTTGTTGACTGTACTTTAATGCATGTATTGGCCTTGCATTTATACATACATTAAAGTGGACGCTAAATGTTATGTCAGAAAATGTCCCCTTGGGGGCTTTTCCCTCTTAAGGTTTAGCTCTCGGGTCCTATAATTGCATTTAGAACATCTTGCATGTTATTTATGACTCCTGATGAGAACTTTTGGGTCTTGTGACCAATAGGACCTAGGGGGCTGTACTTTGATGAATCTTGAACAAAAATGGCAGGGTTGACTTGGATGCTAGCACCCTAGTCCAGCCCTATTTTGGGTCTACCCTAATTTCAAATGCCAGTTTAGTGACTGTTATTTGGGTCTTATGCTGACATCTAAAGTTTGAATTACAAAATTCTTAGAAGGAATCTTTGTAGTTGCATATATAAGCATGATTAGGTTTCATTTGCAAACTAGATGGAAACTAGGTGGATTTGATGTATACTTGTGATCATATAGAATTCAAAATATTCATTATGTTGCAGAGTAGAGCATTGTGATTGTGTTTGTATTTGCAGATTTGACATCCATAGCCTCATGGCATGAAGAGCACCTTCCTTCCTTGAGATCTTCACTATAAGGTGATATCAATTATGTTTTCAATCATTTATCATTTAGATTTTTGCCTCTATCCCACCGGGATAGGCACTCTCATCTGACAACCATGTTCGAAAGACTTGAATGTCTCTATGAGGCTTGACTGAGGCAAGCCTATAAACACCACAACCCCCTCCCACACTCCTTGTGATTGCGGGTTACAGGTGTTGAGTCCTGTGGAGTTGAGTTGCAGGCATTAAGGATTTAGGATTTGAAAAGAAGTAGGATATTGGAGCTTTTCCTAGACTAGGGTGCTAGTCACCGTGTCCTCTGCAGTTGAATTCCCAAAAATGGAACCTGTAGTGCATATCAGTGTTGGAAGGAGATCAGGATTTCGCAAAGAAATAGGTACCTTGGATTTGGGTGCTAGTCCTCGTGTCCCTGACTGTTCTGCCTTCCGAACTTTAAAAAATAGTGAGTTAAATACCTTTGTCCTTTACCTCAGTCTGAAAGGATTTGTCGTAATTTGATAATTTGCTTACTGATTTGCATATTTAGGGTTTTTAAGTATAATTGAGCATTAGATAGAGACATTGTTTGACACATCCAAGAATCCACAGCTTCCCAAGTGGCAGCCCAACCTGATAGGTGATTGTTCTCACTTAGTGGAGATTCAACTTGGTTGATAAGCCCTTGGAATCTTTGTAGTGAAAGGAGGATTTTGCATAAACCATTAAAACCCCATTTCCCCCCTTTTAACAAAAAAACACTACAAAACAATTTTTACATGAGCACATAAATCCATGAAAAATGTAAAGCTATTTAGATAAACATTGTCCTAAATTAGTTTAGGTAACCCCTTAATAAAGATGTTTTACAATTCAAAATCATGTAAGGGAGTAATCATGTTAGAGAATAATGACTAAGATATTATAACTGTTGGAAACAAGGCAGATAACTAAGAGGGGGGGTGAATCAGTTATCTTAAACTTCTTAACTTTCTTATCTTCTTTAACAATAGTACAATATCAAAACATATAAGCATAAATGAACATGAAAGCATAAATGAAATCAACACACATAACACAGGGATTTTTACGTGGAAAACCTTGTTAAGGGAAAAACCACGGGGTGACTAACCCAAGATTGTATTCTCTGTTACAAGAATAGAAGTACAAAATGGCACTTGCCAATTAGGGCTCACTGCCCAAGCACACTACTCACAAGAGGCTCACTGCCTACAAGAGACTCACTGTCTACAAGGTATAAAGAAAGTAACCAGGTGTTTGAACTAATGAGAAGCATCCACATATGCTGAGGTTCAGTTCCGGTTAGGCTCAATACATTGATCTACTGCACTTCATTCTTCTTCTTTGGTGCTGATGTCCTGTCACATACCAGACCTGTATTGTTGCTTCCACACTACTCTCTACTTTTCTTTGCACAACACAACACTCCACACACAACTTCACATCAAAATCCATCTAGTGTATATATCCGCATCAAGGATTTCAACATCTTTCTAGTCGACATCCGAAAAACTCAAGATATTTCCAAACTCTGGTCTGCCGGCTGAATCCATGCTTACTAAGTGATGCATATCAAAAAGATAGTTATAGGAGTCATCAATCATGTCAACCAACCATGAATGATCCATGAATAAACTTGATCACCATCAATTACTTATCCGGATTAAGGTCTGATGCTCTGTCGGTCAGTTCTTCCTCAGTCTACTCTGCCAAAGAGGAACCCAACACTTAGGTGCTCATATCTTTTCACTCTTTCATCACCAGAGGCTCAATCTCTAGAATGTATCAATCATGATACTCCTCTTGACTTCCCCAAGTCCATACTTTGTTGAGATACTTCCTCTGAGAGATCCAAACCTGATTGTCAGACCTTGCTGCATGCTCTGTTCCTACTCACCGGACGAAAATACTCTTCAATCTGACTTCTGGTATAGTCATAACATATGTTGCGGATGTGTGGAATGGACTTTGTTGCCTTCAATAAAAACACTCATGAAGCCACACAGTGTCTCTTGCCAACAATCTCCCCCTTTGGCATTGATGGCAACACTTAGTGAAAAATGACTAAGTGTCACACTACACTCCCCCTTGGCTGATGCTCTGTTCTAATGTACACTTTTTTGGAGCTCCCCCTTAGCTAGATTCCACATTTTTCACTACTACTCACCCCCCCTTTGACATCAATGGCAAAGGGTAGAATCCGCACACCAAAATTTCCAAAAATCAACCTATACTTAGCCGCATAAGTATATATATATGTTATACTTACATATACTGAAGTATATCTGCAGAGGTGGTCTTTAATTGTACCACTTCTGTCGGCCAACTCTTCTTCATCCTGTCCAAAATTGAAATGTGACCACTTAGCAAAAATGCAAAAGCCTCTGCCCTCTTTAGGTCTGTCGGATCACTGGTTCGGGTTGTGGTCTGGGCATTAGTTAAGACCTCATGCATTGCCTCTAACTTAGGGATAATTATCCCTCTTAGTTCACTTAGCCTGCCTATTCTATTTTTCTTCTCCTTCTCAAGTTTCTTTATTTCATTTCTAGCTGCAATAGTCTGACATTCTTGATTTATTATGGAAGAGGTGAGAGGATCAAAATTTTGAGATAAACTTGATAGTTTGCTCTCTTGTTCTTCCACCTTCTTGGTAATATCTGCTGTCATGGTGGACCAAGATAGACAAAATTTGTATAGATCTCTGCCATCTTTAAGAGCATTTTTTAAGCTCTTTATCCCAATATCCAAATTTCTCCTATCATTTGTTATAAGTCCTTATACCTCAGAGAATCTCTTACCTAGAAACTCTTTCCGGACTTTCTCTTCTGCTGCTTTCTCCAAAGAATCAAAATGTGTGCTAACATAATTAACAAGAGATTTTAGATTACCGGATGAGGAGGCTGAAAGATCCTTCTGGAAGGATGGCATGATTTTCTCCAACACACTGGATGCAATCTCTATCAGCTCATAGTCTTCCATGTGAAACTTTAGAAGCTTTTCCTTTGCTTTGGCTTGAGCAAAAGATGCTACCTTCATAATCTGGACCGGAGAGAGGGATTCAAAATTGAGTGGTCCTTGGAATAGCTTTGGTTCATCTAATTCCATCATTTCTTTTGTCAGGAAGTCTTTAACTGCTTCTATAGTGTCTCTTGCCAGAGATAGAGTTTTCTTTCCTTCTATGGCCTCAGAACTGTCATCTGGGGTTTTCTCTATTTGATCTTTTTCTCTTCCCTTGGCTTCTTCTTCTTGACTAATTTTCTCATCTTTTCTTTCTTCTCCTTCTGTTCTGGAGTTAGTAGGGGGATCCAGAAGAGAGATGTTTACTTCTTCAAGGACTTCCTCTTCTAGAGCAGAGGAATCCAAGTTCTTAGTCTTTTCTTCACCTATCTCCTTTGATGCTTCTGCAGTTTTCTCAGTAGAATCTTCCTTTGATACACTTAATCCTTCGACATCACCTAAGTCCTCTATAATAGGAAGATTGGATATTTTAAATGCACTCCAGAGGATATCTTCTGTTTCTTTTGCCACTTGGTCAGTTTCTCCAAGCATAAGCTGGTTCATTCTTGTTTTGCTCTGGAACTCATCCTTGCAGTCCTTGAAGATCATGTTCATTTGTTGAGGGGTAATGGAAGGATAGAGTTGGATAGCAATCTGCTCCCAGATCTCCAAATCCTTTTCTCCGGCATTGTCTTTTCTGAGTTCAAGTACTTTCTCTAAACTCTTGGGGATTAGAGAGATGATTTCAATGAATGCTTTATTGTATAAGTTTAAGTACTTAACTGTAGCTTCTTCCAATATCCTTTTGTCTTAGTCACTATACTCATCATAGAAATCTATCAATGGTTGCAGATTTCCATCCACTGTGACTGCCTTGACAACATTATCAATAGAAGGAGTGGACCTTTCAACAAATTCTTCTGCTTCTTCTTCCTTGTTTTCACCGGTAGAGGATTCATCGGATGTTTTCTTCTTCTTCTTCATTTTCTTGATCTCCTCATCAGATTTTGTCTCTTCATCATCCTTCTGGTTGGTGTAAGACCTTGTGGCCTTTGTCTTAGTTCTCTTCTCTCCCTTTTCGGATGTCTTGGCTTCCGGTTTAGAGGCTTTTTGACTCTTAGAGGTGGCTGGTGCAGAGCTTTTGGAGGATCTAGTCCGGAAGGGGGCTTGCACCGGAACACTTTCTTTTTTTGCTTATTGTCTCTCTTTTTCTGCTCTTTCTCTATTGGCCTCAACTGCCTCCTTTAAAAAGCCATATTTCTTTGCAAATTCCTCTACTTCCTTCCTGACTTTTCTCTTTATTTCAGGTTGCCTTAGTTCAACTTGTCCTGAGAGAGATCTTTCCGGATCACTAAGATGCACTTAGATTTATTATCAGTGATTATTAACAATCTATCTTCCTTTCTCCAATTATTTCATCTATCCGCAGATCAAGATATTTCAATTTTGAATCATGCCGGATCTAATTGTGAGAGTCCTGCTTTTACCGAATGACTGTCAAACCTATCGGCAAGAAAAGCACTATTGGCTACTTTAGATTCTACTTCGCTGATACACCAATGACTTTTGTCTTCGGTGAGACTCTACACTATCGGCAACCATCACTTTGTTTATTCTGATACACGATCACTTTCTCTCTTCGTTGTGACCCTTATCATTGGCGAACACTTATCAACTTAAGCCGATGCACCGATGGACCAACCACTCATCGGCATGACTTCAACCTTCGGCAAACTTCCTTTTTGTGTCTTCAATACGTTAGTCACTCCAATCACTCATCACCTAGATAAATGCTATCGGCCAAACCTTAAGATCTCTTGTCGCTAGCCAATTTCACCTGATGGATCTCTGTCAGTATCAATTATCCCTTATCACCCTGATGTAACTAAGACAAATTAGCATTTTCTGTCACGGTTTCGGTAAGACATGCAGATCTTTCATATTTTTACCAAGGGTTATTTAGATATTTCTCTGAGAACCCTTTAATCCAAAAATTTCCATGTGCCAATTTCAGGTACCGATTGACTGGCTAGGGGAATTTTATTTTCCTTTGTAACTCCCCCTGAGCCAAAGCTCATCTTATTCAATTTCTAGAAGGAATATCAGCACCAGATTCTGGTGTGGATCCATCGCCAACATTTTCTGTACTTCTCTTCACCCAAATCTTGTTCATTTCCTTTTGAATTTCATCCGCATTCATTTTTCCTTTTCCTTTGTCTGGATTTTGGTTATGATGCACCGAACCCTTTTTCTCCTAATTCTTACTTTTGTAGAATTTGGCAATATGACCAGATCTGTTGCAATTGTAGCAAACAACATTTCTTTGCATATTTGACTGGAGTCCTCTTGATCTGCATTGATTAGCCATATGTCCCATTCTATTGCATGCAAAACATCTACCATTGAATGAATTGTTTATTTGCATATTTCTACATTCATGAGATTTGTGACCATACCTTTTGTAGTTAAAGCACTGTCTAGAGAAGGATGAATTAGTCTGATTCATTCGTCTTCTGCACTAATTTGCTTTATGACTGAAGTTATTGCAATTGTAGCAGTATCCGTTGAAGGATGGATATCTTTGAGCATTTGGTTGCCTTACCAGAGGTCTTCTAGGTCTGTTCCTTGGATTTCCTAATCCAGAGTTCTTCTAACCGGATCTGGAGCTTTCACCTTTCTCATACCCCAAGCCATGCTTGTCATCTACCCTCTTTTGGCTTTCAAGAAGAACTTCAAGTTGAGCAGAGATTATCTTGAATTTCTCTTTGTATTCATTTGCAGTTTGAAGATCCCTTTTAAGAGTATCTATCTGATTCTCAAGTTGTTCTTCATTGTCTCTAGCTTCTTCAAGATCAGATTCTAGATGCCTGATTATTCTGTCCATTTTGTGGCAGTCTTTTGACTTTTCTTTGAGAGATTGTTTTAGATTATCTTCAATTTTTCTTTTCTCTTCAATTTCTTGGGTGAATTTCATAATTCCTAACTCCATTTCATGTCTTACCATAATGACCTCTTTTGATAGCTTCTCACATAACTTGTTTTTCTCATTTAGATCTTCATTAGTATCATTGGCTTCACTTTGACTTGCTAATTGTTGAAGTAGTTCCTTTCTTTTCTTCACTGAGATACTTAGTTTTTCTTTGAGTTCATTTATGAAATCATTAGCTTGTTTGAGTCTTTCCCTCAGGTTATTGACTTCAGAGTGAGATTGCTCAAGATCATCTAGGGCAGACTAAAGTTGTTCCCTCATACCATACATATCCATTGAGATTCCCAGATCTTACTCTGTCTAGAGGAACTTAACTCTGATACCAATTGGAAACAAGGCAGATAACTGAGAGGGGGGGTGAATCAATTATCTTAAACTTCTTAACTTTCTTATCTTCTTTAACAATAGTGCAGTATCAAAACATATAAGCATAAATGACCATGAAAGCATAAATGAAATCAACACACATAACACAGGGATTTTTACGTGGAAAACCCTATTAAGGGAAAAACCACAGGGTGACTAATCCAAGATTGTATTCTCTGTTAAAAGAATAGAAGTACAAAATGGCACTTGCCAATTAGGGCTCATTGCCTGAGCACACTGCTCACAAGAGACTCACTGCCTACAAGAGACTCACTGTCTACAAGGTATAAAGAAAGTAACCAGGTGTTTGAACTAATGAGAAGCATCCACATATGCTGAGGTTTAGTTCCGGTTAGGCTCAATGCACTGATCTACTACACTTCATTCTTCCTCTTCTTTGGTGTTGCTGTCCTATCACATACTAGACCTGTATTGCTGCTTCCACACTACTGTCTGCTTTTCTTCACACAACACAACACTCCACACACAACTTCACATTGAAATCCATCTAGTATCTGCATCAAGGATTTCAACATCTTTCTAGTCCGCATCTAGAAAACTCAAGATATTTCCAAACTCTGGTCTGTCGGCTGAATCCATGCTTACTAAGTGATGCGTATCAAAAAGATAGTTATAAGAGTCATCAATCATGTCAGCCAACCATGAATGATCCCTTAAGAAACTTGATCACCATCAATTAGTCATCTGGATTAAGGTTTATTGCTCTGCTGGTCAGTTCTTCCTCAATCTACTCTGCCAAAGAGGAACCCAACACTTAGGTGCTCATATCTTTTCACTCTTTCATCACCGGAGGCTCAATCTCTAGAATATATTAGTCATGATACTCCTCTTGACTTCCCCAAGTTTGCACTTTGCTAAGATACTTCCTCTGAGAGATCCGGACCTGATTGTCAGACCTTGCTGCATGCTCTGTTCCTGCTCACCGGACGAAAATACTCTTCAATCTAACTTCCGGTATAGTCATACCATATGCTGCGGATGTGTGGAATGGACTTTGTTGCCATCAATGACAACACTCATGAAGCCACACAGTGTCTCTTGCCAACAATAACATAATCACTAATGTGTTCATTTTATCCTTGAGTACATTCAAGTAGATTGGAAAATGTGACTCTACAATCCATATTAACATTGAATTGCTTTAGGAACACTTTTGTTAAATCATCAAATATGTGAATAGACCCTTAAGGAAGAGAAAAGAACTATTCAATAGCATCATATTTTAAATTTTATGGAAATAAATTAGTTAATAGCTTATTCTCATATAAAAATTATGCACATGTAGTCATGAAAGATCTCAAATGTGTGTTTGGGTCACCTTTGCCATTATACATTGAAAACAATCATGTCAGAAATCCCATAAGAAGAGGGTGAATAAAAATCTCATATGAGAATAGTGATTGTCTAACATCCTCAAATTCCTCACTATCTTGTCCATTTAATCTGCATCTAGGGTGGAAGATAGAAGAGTAACTAGTGAGGGTCAGGGAACACTATGTTGTGTATAATAATGGGTGTGAGAAGTACGAGGGATGGAAGAGGTGTGTTGACATTAAAAAAAACATAAACTAGGGACTAGATTTGTATTATGTTTGTGTTGTACTTTGATGTGATACAGGGAAGAAGAAGAATTACATATGTAATAGATATAGACCAAATCAAAAGAAATTATACACACATACACCCATAAATATCATAAGATAAGATCATACATATATATGAGTGAACAAGTATATGTGATGTAAATATCTATACTTGTAAGAGAGAATGATTGGTTGGTATACTTTGTATATTGTACATCACATATACTATCACTCCTATTTCCAAACCTCACTTTGAGAATTGTAGACACCTGAAAATGGTCACAACCAATTTCATACACCCACACATTCAACCCTAATCCACTCGCATCATTTCATCCAATCCAATTATTAATTAAATAATTTTAATTATTTAATTAATTTATTCTACACCTTTATCATATCATAAAGATCAAATTGCTCTACTATAGTTTGAGAATTAAATATTTTTTTACTATAGTTCATTCCAAAAATTAAATAAATTATCATATTTATTTAATTCCCTATTTTGTGCACTTTCGATTACTTTTTGTAATCATAATTATTTTCTTCTAATCCATGTGCACATGAATTAATTTTAATTAATTTATCATTACAAACCACCTTGTTTCTAGAAGTCCACTTGTCATCCAATGTACACACATGTACATGAAAAGTGGTACTTTGAGAATGGGCAAATCTTCCAAAATGGATACATTTGTCCTATTTCTTCCACCCCACTCCATGTGTCACTATTCCTTCCAATTTAAAATTCTATGTGGCACTATTTGAACATTATTCTTTTAATTTTAAATTCCACTTGTCCTCTCCATGGAATTTAAAATTCCTCACAAAGTCCAAGCCTTACCTTTTCATAAATGAGTCCTTACATGTCATACACCTACTCAATCCTAGCCATTCATCCATTCAAACTTGAATTCTCATCCATTGATCATCCCTTGAATCTTGGGGCAACATTTTCATTCAATCCAATCATGCCATATGTCCAATTCTCCTTGCTTGAGAATCCTCAAGCAATCTCCACCTTTGATATTCCAAATTGATCTTAACCCTCCAATCCCATATCCAAAAATCTATAAATTGAGGCCTCCACCTCCCATTTGGAACAAGTCATTTATGCAAAGTTATTTTGCCAATTTGAGTGCTCACATACATAGCTTTAGTGCAATTCAAACTAGTTTAGTTTAGCATACCATCTATTAGGACATATCATCGCTAGTTTGATTAGATAGGGTGCATAATTAGATATAAAAGCATAGTAGTGATTTAGTCCAATCTTGAGGTCCCTTGGACTTGAGATTGGGTGCATTCTAGGTTGGATTTGCATCCATTTTAGGTCTCATTTTCATAGGTAGACATTTTGGCACGCCTGGTGGGAGCCCACCACCTTAACCCTAACAAAATTTGCATGTTTTATGTTGTTTTTCTTGTCATAGGTTGGATTAGCACCTAAACTTCTTTAGAATAGCGCCTATCTGGCACATCAGCGCCCAGCCTGGTAGATCAATGCCTGTCTAGAAATAAGGTAAAATCACTAATTTTTCATGGGTTTTAGGTCAAATTCAATATTTTATGCTTGCATGGTGTTTTAAATGATGTTTTACTAACTTTTTGGCCACCTCAGCTCTCTATTTTGTAGGAAAAATCAATTTTGCAAGGGGGAGGTGCTATCTGTCTTAGATCAACGCTTAGTCCCTTATATTAGCGCCTAGTCCTCTGTGTCAGTGCCCTGTCCCACAGATTGGCACCTAGTCCTAAATTGGGTTTTTTGACTAAACTTTGGTTTTGCAGCCTCATTCGACTGTCAAGGAGATCATATCAAACTACTAACATGTTCCTTGCAAGGATTTGTTAGGTTAAAAACATGTTATTTTGATGCATTTTGTATGAATTTTCTTGTTCAATCTTAGACATAACTCATTTGGCTTAAAAAGAACAACAAATTGCATTCACACTCATTTGGATAAAAAGAACTACAAATTGCATTCACACTCATTTGGATAAAAAGAACACAACTTGCATCTTCATTCATTGGGATAAAATGAACAACTTGCATTTTACACTCATCTAAACAAGAAAATGAACAAATTTGAGTGAAGTGTCTTGTGGTTTTGTTAGTGTTGAGGAAGTGTATGCTCTTCCCTCGCACCATTGGTGATCTTGGGAACCAAAAACTTCTCACAACACTTGCATAAATCACCCCCATCTTAATCCAAGAACTAAAAATAAACATTGTCTAGTGTGACTCAAGCCAAAAATATGTATGCTCTCCCCTCGCATCTTCGTATGAACTTGGGGATCAAAAGTATTTTGCACTTGTGTTGCTTTTTTTGAACCCTTAGAGGGCCTACCACCCTACTCGAAATATGGGAATGACCCAAGCGGCAACAAGCTAAAGCCAAGCTCATTCGAGCCACTCTATAAAATAATGTGTTTGTGATGAAAGTCGCAAGCAATAGGTGTTGTTATGTCATACCGATGAATGTCTCCCTCAGTACCACTTGTGGTGCATTAAAACTTGTAGAGCGTAACCTCTGCAGCTTGGGAGGCCTCCTAATTGGAGCGAATCGCTGCATGAATGGCCACCTAAACGAATGCACTTACTAAACACCTTAAGGTAGAGGCCTACCCTTTTTAACCTTGTGGTGGTTTGTTCAAGAAAAGGGCATAGCTGGTTTTGCCCCCAAGATTCTCTCCATATGGCTCCCTTGAGATGAGATGGAAATCCTCGGCTTAGCATAAGCTATACATAGCTTTCCAGGGAGAGGGTGATTACATCGTCCTTCCAATGCAAGAGGCCCCTATCCATCCTCTCTCGAGAAGATAATATAATGGTACACGCCTATTTGTTAGTGTGTTAGCATTTGCGTCAGAGATTCCAAGTTGTGGGCTTGACAAATCGCCATTCAGCTTGACCTTAGGTAGTTTAAGCATTTCTTTCAAGTGTTTTTGATTGTGTTATACCCGTGGAAATTTGGGCCTTGAGGGGCTCCTCAAACATACACATTATGCTTATACGTCACGTCAAACCTTTGGACATTGTATGCTCTTATTTGGAATGTTTGTATCACTTGCCAAAGAAGACTATCATTGACATCACCTAAACATCATTTGAACCATTTGAAAAAGTGAACCATTGAAGCATTCAAACTTCCCAAATCCATCATTTAGCCTCTAAAGTCCAAAAACATCACATCCAAAGGCCAAAATTTGCCAAAAATTCAATTCACCACCTCAAAAATCACACCAAATCAACACTTTCCCATATTACCGCCCAGACCTCTACATCCGTGCCCAAACCTACACATCAGTGCCTGATCATCTCAATCAATGCCTAGTTCTCTATATCAGTGCCCAGTTCTCTGTATCAGTGCCTTGTCCAAGAATTCATCATAAAATCAAATTTTTGTCCTTGTGATTGTTGACAATCCCCATTCCACGTCATCCTTTGACATTACATGCCACCTCAATTCATGTCCTTGTCTATTTATCACTCTTAGCTTGTGATCCATTCTTATCATTGATTATTATCCTCGTCATTATCCTCACTAGCATCCGAATTCCCCACGCTATCCATAATTGGTCCTAAGACATCATTAACTGAGACTTTGTTCAATCCTACCATCCTAAAACATTCCTATCATCCTTAATCAATCCATAATCAATCATTACCCGTGAATCAATTAAGACTAACCATTTCATCATCCAAATTCATCCTAATCGACAAATCAATCCAAACCACATCCAAATCCTAAGGTTAAAACTCTAGATCAAAATCGTCCTTTTGTTTGTATTGAGCTTGAGACTTTGTTCATCTTAAGTTTAGTATAAAATAGGAACCATCGACCCCCCTTGGATAAATTGGCTTAGGAATCTTGACCATTCCTAAGTTAGTGGATTCCAAGAGATATCATTTTGCTTGGTGCGTCTTGTCTAACCCAAGTAAAATAATCCTATTGTCCTTTCACTTAGGCTCTTTGTCTACCCTAAGTATATAGGACAACTATCGGCCTTTAATCATCTTGATCTAGATTTTGGACCTATCTTCACCTCTCATCATTGGTACCTCATCATCCAAATCTGACCCAAATTCACCTTTTATGCCTCCCATCACGTGATCACAAGCTAAGAAAATGGATGCTCGTTACCAACCCCTCTTTGCTAGTGGCTCTACCACGAGCAACATGGAGGAATATGTCAACCAATTAGAAATGGGTGAAGCATCCACTCATCCTCATCAAACCTATTCCCCCACCTTTGTCGAGTTCCTTAATGAAAAGGGGTTACACGACAAGTTTGACCAATTCATTGACAACAATAAGGATGAATTTCTTAACGTCTCATTGAAGATGGCGCACGCCTTCCATATTCATATGACCATGACAAGCTCAAAACCATCTTTCATGACAAACCACCAACACCCATCCGTGATCAACCATGGGGATGTGTCCCTAATCCTAACGAACCCATGGGCTAGTTTTCCTTCCAACACCACTATCGTTCACGCCTTGGGACAAAACATGAGGGCTAGAAATGTTTTACAACCACAGGCATCCAATCCCCCTGTCAGGTTACCTTACGACATGCTACCCTCTGATGTGCCTATTTTGGGGTACCTTCTAATGTCACCATCATTGCCATACCACCCCCACCAAACAATTAACAAGAAGTCCCCACAATTGTTCCACAACCTCTCCCTCCACTAAATATTCCACCAAGATTGATCATCACACAAACAGTAGCACCGCCCATGACTTGAACACCCATTGCGAATCCACTTAACCAACCACAAAATCCATTGAAAAACTATGCCAATCTCATGCACACATATCAATCTTCCACGCATCAACAACCTCACCATGGATCATTGATGCAACCTCCTTACAACACCCAACAACAACCACCACCCCAAAATCAACAAGTCATTCCACAACAACAAACCCATGGGTCCCATGTCTACACGCAAACTATAGGCCTTTCACCATATGACCAACAACAACAATACATCCACCCTCAACACCAACAATCGTCATCATGACAACAATACATCCATCCCCAACAACAACAACAACAATACATCCATCCTCAACCACAACAACAATACGTCCATCCTTAATATCAACAATCATTGTCGCAACAACCTCTACTCCAACACGCATTGCAACCACCTCCTATTAACCCTTTCAATCAAGAGTGACAGGAAATAAAAAATACACTTAAAAACATCCAACTAGGGACCCAAAAGAAACACTATAAGTTCGAAGACTTATGTCCCTACACATTCAATAGAAACATTGCCATCACACCTTTTCCTCAACACTTTGAAATGCCAAAATTTGATAAGAACAAAGGAAAAGGAGACCCTCATGACCACATCAAGGAGTTCTTCATGGCATGCTAAGAAGTCACCTATGATGACCAATTTCTCCTTTGTCTTTTTCCATGAAGCCTAGGAGGACAAGCCCTAGAATGGTTCCTGCACTTCCCTTATGGCTCCATATTCACTTTTGTCAATCTTTTAGAGAAATTTGTTGCCCACTTTTCATACAATGTAGAACATGAGATCACCATGCTCGACCTTTGCAACACCAAACAACGAAGTGGTGAGAGTTTCGCCGCTTATCTACAAAGATGGAGAGCCCTTGCTAGTAGGCTACCTTGGACAACCCCCAAAAAATAACTTGTCCATATTTTCATCCAAAACCTCAACCAAGAAACAGCCTTCCATTTGCAGGTACATTACGCATCAACCTTCAATGAAATGATAGAAAAAGGGGTCACTATTGAAAAAGTGCTTATTGTAAAAGGTCTAGTCAAAATCTACAACAAGAAAGACAATGACAAAACCTCCAAAGACAAACCTAACTTTTGGGCTAAAAACAAGAACACCGTAGGAAATGGGGCTATCAATTCCAAGTACATCCAAATTGCCCCTCCTAAACCAAAAGAGACAAATGTAGTCCAAAATGTTTCAAACAATGTATCAGTCCCACCTGCTCCTCCAAAGAGGAATCCCCCTAATAATCCAAAATGCAAATATACTCCCTTGGGTGAACCACTCGAGGTTGTATTTCAAAAGCTACTCCATTTTGGCATGGTTGAGTTCCCCACAACGAAAGCATTTGACAAAAACCAAACTAAGCCCGCATAGTACAAAGAAAATGAATATTGTGACTACCATCGCACCAAGGGCCACACCACAAGCAAATGCATGAAATTGAAAAACTATGTCCAAGGCCTCATTGAATGTGGCAGAATCCAAATGGAAGACCATGATAATACATCACCCAATGATGGCCTAGGCATCTATCAAGACCCTCTTCCCCACCACAACAATAATCAAACTATATCCAAACCATCCTCCTCCAATACTAATCCTAACAACCAAACCAACAACATCAACTACAACAACGTTCCGCCTCCCTACGATAATATAGTGGGTAGAATTGATTTTGCCTTTACTTGTGTCGCCACCATCAAACTCAAAAATACCACTCCCGAATGTGTTGTCACCACCCACCGTGGGCTTATAACTATAAAGGGACCATCCGCATCCTCCACTACCACCACTTCCCAATATAACCTTCTCGACCATCTTGGAAAGACTCCCGTGCAAATATCCATCTTGAAACTCCTTAGGACATCCACAATCCACCGAGAAACACTTGACAAGGCTCTCCAAGAGTCTCATGTTCCTATTGACATACCTCCCACCCAATTCCAAAACTTTGTCGCTCAATTATCATCATCATACCACCTCACCTTTAGTCATGTCGACATGCCACCTATTGACCCTGCACATAATAAAGCCCTCCATATTGAAGTCTAAATCGCCAACCATAGAGTCAAGAGGGTCCTCTTGGATAATGGATCTAGCTTGAACATATGTACATTAAAATTCATAAAACTCCTAGGGTATTTAGCGGCTGACTTGGAATCTTTGGTTATCTCCATCAAGGCATACGACAACAGGAGAGAGAATATGAATGCACTATATGCCTCCCTATCAAGTCAGGGTCACTCACCATGCCTACTCTATGTCATGTGATTGATCTTGACCTTCCATATAATCTCCTTTTAGGCTAACCATGGTTGCATGCCATGCAAGCCGTTTCGTCCACCTACCATCAATTCCTCAAGTTCCCCCATAATGGTGTGGAAGTCACCATTCCTGCCGATCAACAACCCTTTGAATATTGCAAGGCCTTAGAGGTTATTTATGATCAGAAATTCCATTATCTGAGTACCTATGGGGATCATGTCAGAGATACCTCATCCATTCCATCCACATCATCATCCATGCGCCGCAAGTCACCATCGAATCATCACAAGCTTCCACCTCATCTTCCACCCGTACACCTCAAAAGGTTAAGATCATAGACAAAGGGTGTGGTGAATATGAGATTCACAATGCCTTCCATGTGGGACAGTTACCATTGTCCCCCCACTCCTATGGTCATCATCTTCAGAACAAGGAAAATGAGTAGAAGCGCATGATCAATGATAAAATTCCCTTTGTACCAGCATAAGTCTCTAGAGAAGAAGAAGCTGAAGAAACAACTTTAAGTGATTGGATCTACCATGATGAAACCACCTTAGCACCTGTGAATATGGAATACTTTAAAGAAAAATATCCTATACCATTTCAAATTTGTACCAAAATACCTTACCATGGAACATGATGGCGCCAATGAACAAGGTGTTACAGAACCCCTTCCGGTTGATCCTACATCTCCCAAGAAATATGCTCAATAATTTACTTTAGGGTATGCTCCATCGACTATGATAATCTGTGGACCCACTAAAACCTCGGTACAGGTAACAAAATCCTCTTCTAGTGTTGAAAACATCAATCCAAGTGTCATCATAGCTTCATACGAATACCTTGATCTTTCATGCATCTTCCCCGACAACACTATCTTTGTTATTGACCTTCCCCTCATCCATCCTAAACTCATTGCTTGGGATTGTCAAGGACCCCCGCCTCTCGATTTATTTCTGAATGATGAGGCTCTCTTCACATTTCTAGAACTCTGCAACACCTTACAATATGACATGCTTCCACACTGATGCCTATTTTGGAGAAGAGGAGATCCTTAGTCCAAAAAAGCAAAAATCAAAAAATAGAAAATCATCCCCTAGTGAAAACCTCTCTGAGGCACTTTCAAACACAAAAGAGAAAAATAAAGACGTATCTTCTAGTGAAAACCTCTCTGAGGCACTAGAAGATGAGGATCTCAATCTTCCCCTTGTACCACCTCACTAGCAAGAGTGTTCCAACATTCTGATTAAAGGCACACAAGAAATGAACCTTGGCACGTAAGAATTGCCTAAGTTCACACATCTAGTAGAAAGTCTCGGTACAGAAGAAAAATCTAACATCTCCACAATGCTTCATGAAACACCTGATGTGTTCACTTGGTCCTAGGCCGACATGCTAGGGTTGGATCTATCTTTAGTTGTTCACCATCTTGTGGTACATCCTGATGCAAAACCTGTTAAGTAGAAGCTCTGCAAGATGCACCCACAAGTCATCTTGCTCGTCAAAGAAGAGCTACAGAAGCTATTAGATGTCATCTTTATTCATCCTATTGATTATCGAGAATGGGTCTCCAATATTGTTCCAATTGCTAAGAAACCTGGGGGCATCTGTTGTTGTACAGACTTCCGAGACCTTAACAAAGCATGTCTGAAAGATGATTTTCCACTCCCTAACATTGACATGATTGTAGATCTCACAGCGAGGCATGAGATGCTTTCTCTCATGGACGGCTTTTTGGAGTATAATCAAATCATAATTACCCCTGAGGATCAACATAAAACAACTTTTACTTGTCCATGGGGCACATACTGCTGGCAAGTCATGCCCTTTGGTCTCAAGAACACTGGGGCAACCTATCAACGTGCAATGACTACTATCTTCCATGACATGATACACAAGATAATGGAAGACTATGTGGATGATCTCCTAGGAAAATCAAGAACAAGGGAAGAACACCCTTAGATCTTGTGACAGATCTTTGCATGGCTCAGAGAGTACAAGCTTTGCCTCAACCCCAAGAAATGCATCTTCGGCATAACATCAGGTAAAATCTTGGGGTTCATTGTCTCACGCAGGGGCATCCAGGTAGATCTCGCTAAACACAACAATAATAGAAATGTCTCCTCTAAAGATGCTCAAATAGCTCCGAAGTCTCTAAGGCAAACTACAGGTTGTACGAAGGTTCATCGCCCAACTTGCCGACAAATGCCATCATTTTTCTCATTTACTTCACAAAGATGTGCACTTTAAGTGGGATCAGAACTGTCAACAGGAATTTGACCGCATTAAGGAGTATCTTGCTTCACCACTGGTCCTAATGGTACCTATCCCTAGAAAACCCCTGTTATTATACATATCAGCAACTTCAGTAGCACTGGGGACACTTTTAGCACAACAAGATGATACTGGCCATGAGAGAGCTATATATTACATCAGTAGGACTTTAGTTGGCTATGAGCTTAACTACACCCCATGGAATGCGCATGTCTAGCTGTCATTTTCTACTCTCAAAAGTTACAACACTACATGCTAAGTCATTCTATTAAGCTCATATCTAAGGTTGATCCTCTTAAGTACCTCCTTTCCTGGACTGCACTCACAAGGAGAATGGCAAAATGGGTCATGTTGTTAAGTAAATTTGATATTGAGTATGTTGACAGAAAAGCAATCAAGGTACAAGTTGTAGCAGACCAGCTGGCCGAAGCACCCCTCACAGATTATCAGTTGCTATCCATTGATTTTCTAGATGAGTCCACCCTAACCGTGACAGAATCAACACATTGGAAACTATACTTTGATGGATCCTTCACCAATCATGGTTCTAGAGCAGGGATACTATTGGTGACCCCGCAAGGCGATTACATCCCCAAAGCTTAAAGACTTGCTTTCCCCTGTATGAACAATGTAGCCAAATATGAAGCTCTGGTCATTGGTCTCAAAACAATGGTACAATGCAATATCTTACAGCTAATAGTCTATGGAGACTCTCAGTTGATCATCAAACAAGTAAATGTCGAGTTTACCACAAAGGATGATAAGCTAGTGCCCTATAAGCAAATGGTTGATGAATACAAACTATTATTCACTTACATACAGTTTGAGCAGGTACCTCGCCTTCACAATAAAGTAGCTGATGCCATGGATACTATCGGTTCCCTTCTAGATATGCCTCATGACAGCCATCAATGTGAATTTCTTATGGAACAGCTCCTAATGACAGCATATTGTGTCGCTGAGTCAGAATTCGTGTGTGAGATTGTTGGTCTGGAAAGTCCTTGGTATCATGACATTTACACCTACCTCCAACATCACACTTTCCCTCCTGAATCCACCCACAAACAACAACAATCCCTCATTTACCAAGCTACTCGCTACACTATCCTTGCTAACACCCTCTATTGCTGAAGCTATGATGGCACTCTTCTTTGATGCTTAAACATGGAAGAATCTTCCCTTGCCTTACACGAAGTTCACGTAGGTATCTGCGGAGTGCACACAAGTGGAATTGTCCTAGCCAAGAAGCTCTTGCATACCGGATATTATTGGCCTACTATGGAACATGATGGATGTGAGTACGTGAAGAAGTGTAAGCCCTGTCAGCAGCATGGAGATCTCATTCATGCTCCCTCTTAAGTGTTGTAACCTATTACTACACCATAGCCCTTCTCTCAGTGGGGTTTAGATCTCATTGGGAAAATCCACCCATCCTCCTCTGACGGACATAAAATTCATTATCATTGCCACTGAATACTTCACTAAGTGGGTTGAAGCCATCCCTCTCACTTTCACCATAGGAAACCAAATCACTAAGTTCATCCTTTACCATATCATCTACCGTTATAGTATCCCATCTGCCATTGTTACCAATAATGGTAAACCTTTCAAAAACCATGATGTTCGGGACCTTTGTGAACAATTCCACATCCAACATCGTTGGTCCACTCCATATTACCCACAAGGTAATGGACAGGCTGAGGCAACTAATAAAACCTTGCTCAAAATTCTCAAGAAAGTTGTCAATGAAACTGGCCATGACTGGCACCTCCATATTCATCCCGCCCTTTGAGCCTATCACACTAGTATTCACACACCCATAGGAGCTACACCATATTTCCTTGTCTTTGGAGTGGAAGCCATCCTGCCAATCATGATTGAATTGCCCTCATTGCACATCTCCTTGCGTAATGTCATCATTGATGAAGAATGCCATGTTGCACACCTCTAAGAGCTTGAGCTATTGGATGAATGATGCCTCAATGCCCTTAATCACCTCCAAGCATACCAAAATCAGCTTCACAGATCCTATAACAAGATCTGCGATAGGGAGTTTGTTGTAGGAGGTTTGGTCCTAAAAGAAAATCAAAGGAATCTATCTGAGCGAGAAAAGAAAGGAAAATTTGAGCCTAATTGGCTGGGACCCTACATTGTCATTGCAAAGTATGGCCCTGGAACATACCGCCTCTCCACCCTTGAAGGAGAAGAATTGGAGGAGCCCATGAATATCATTCACTTGAAGTGGTTTCATAATTAGTCTGCCAAATACCCTATGGCAAAAATACAAAAAAATCAAAAAATATAAAAAATTACAAAAATAGTAAAGAGAAATAATCTATCCTATGGTGAAAACCACTCCTTGTGGCACCTTGGATAAGTACAATGATGAAAACCTACTTGCAGGTGTCATGTGTAGGTTCAAACCAGATCCATTGTTCAAACCATCTTGCCATTTTCACTCGCACTATCTAATCCATCTATCCCCTCATCTGAGCTTCGGAATAAACCCATCATCTGAGCTTCTATTATCCATAATTCCCAAAATATCTCTCATCCCTCAATACCTAATCTCCACCTTTCCATGTCACCACTATGTCACTCACTTGACTCTCTCATCCATCCATAACCTTGGCCCCTTTAATGGTTTCACAAACATCGCATCCGTTACTACACTAACACCATCCCCTACCTATCGTAGTTTTTATACCATGGTACCTATCAAAAAATTGACATCCACATCCACTAAACCATATCTCATCATTCCACATGAACCAACCCCTCTCCTTACATCATCAAGTCTCCCAGAACTACATATCATCACCACCCGCATTGTAATGTGCCTTGATCCCATGGATACAGGGTATGTAGGCAGTATGGAATATGAAGGAAGTATCCAGTATGTAGGTACATACGATGCACCCATCCAACCCATTTGGATGGTCCCACTTTTCTGAGCTTGTTGATTACACTTGACCTACAATCAATATACTTGCTAGGCATCTTATCAAAGCATAACACTCTCATGAAAAATGTTTCACCAACATATTAGCTTTTCCATAACTCGTAGACTGTATCCCTCCGCCTATCCTTAGTTTAGCCTTATCCACCATCGATTCTTGTCCTATGATGCATCCTTCCTACAATGGACAAAATCATCAATTCTTAATCCATCCTTTGGAAAGAGATACAATGGCTATATGTTTTGGGTCAATCTTTCTTTTGGTCTTTGATTTTTATCTTATACATCATTCTTGGACTATGTCAAAGCTGCCTTGATCTCATTATATCATGGCATGTGGAGAAACATCCAGAATGGGGCATGGTCATTGCTTTTGTATGCTGTGCTTGTGGGAGGTTCTCATTACTTCATATAAGTATTCGTACCTCATGGATCGTAGGGTCAGTTCTAGCATATTGATCCCATTCTGCATCTAAGGTTCTTCATACCTTTGGTGTATTAAGGACTTATGCTATGAGTCCCCTTCCCTCGTCTAGACAAGGTTGTACTATTATGGGCATGGATGGGTTCATCCTATTGTTTGTAGAGTCAAGTCATATGCATGGATGCCTTGTCACCTTGGTTCCACATACCCTGGTGCATAACATACCATGCTATATCAACAGTAGCACTCAATTTTTTATTATTATTGGGAGAATATCTCAAATATGATGAAGTTCCTTGCATTTGCATCTACCCTCATCCCCTCGTCTCTCTTTTGTTTCTTCAAGATTCACTACACACTTACATTTCCCCTACTTTCTACTATCCACTATTTCCCTACCGTTTTGTGACCATTTTAGGGTCCTATTAAGAGTATCGTGAACACTTATCATCCTGCATCACAAATACGTTAGCATATCTCCACATATCACCACATAACTACATATATCTGCATCATACATAAGTTCATCTATCCTAACATCATAAGTACATGACTGCATCATACATAATACCTAAATCCATCTATAATAACACGCATATGCATACGCTCCATCCTACATCCAAGCACATGTCAAGTCATAACATCGTACATCTCAAACATCACAAACATATGCATACCAAATAACATCACAACATATAAATAAATCATATACCTCATCCATGCATGCATCATATATACATCATAACATCTAATCCATCATTTATACACATCCATAAATGCATCCACCACATACAACACATCATAAATCAATACATCCATCCATAACACATAGTCCATCGATCAAATAGTTCATCTCATATATATATATATAGCAATGTGATCATGATACAAAATGTGGTCCTCAAACCTATCAAAAAATAGTACATGTATACATCATGCCCCTAGGCAGAGCTGTCCATGCCTAACTTAGCTAGTCTTGAATCCATCTGACATGGGCCCCCCCATATCCTGCTAACTTGCCTGTCCCGTGCCAGTGGAGGTAGCATCTGTATTGCTGCTAACACCTGTAATGGTGAGGGTTACTGAACAAACCTCTCTGACCAACCTGACCTCTTAGATCCAGAAGCCCCAAACCTACTCCAATAGCTGACTCTTTGCTCTGCTGGCACTATAGCCCAATACAGTGACCTATAGTGTTGGGCCTCTCTGGTAGCCTCTCCTACTTGCTGCTGTAACATTTGCATCATCTCCATCATCCCCAACCCCAAAGCCTGACGTGCCTGATCTCTCTCCTGTGCATACCACTATGCTAATCCCTGCAACTCTGTCACTTGTGCTTGCATCCCTATAACCTGTGTCTATGCAGTGCCTATCTATACCAACTCCCTCTGTAGTTGAGCTACCTGTCCCTCTAACTGAGCCACCAGCCCCTCCAACAGAACTACCTATCCCTCTCCCTAGTCTATCTTTCCCTGTAGCTGAGCTATCTGTACATTAGCTGAGCTATCTATCCTTGTAGCCAGTGTATCTGCTCTTGTGCCCTGGCTAACTCCAATCCATCTGCATCTTCACCACCAGTTGCTTCGCCTCCGCCATTACCTCCAATATCTATATCCATCCCCACTACCTGTGCATCCTCCTCATCATTCTCATCCTCATCATCATCCATGCCCTCTGCCTGTGCCTCATCCTCATCCTCGTCATCCTCCTCCTCCTCTCTTGTTGCCTCCACTGGCGCTACAAACCCCACAGGCACTGTGAGTCCCACTGGCCTCTACCGAGCCCACCACTCCTCATATGCTGCTATAGTCCCTGCATCTACTACATCCTATCTATCTTCCCATGCCTGTGGCTGAAGTCCCTCGAACTCCGCTATGACCATATGTGCATCAGGCACTAGTCCCCACCGTTGTTGATCCTCCCGTATCCGTGCAAACCTCACCTCCACCTGTGGTACATCCTACACTAACCCAAACTACCACTGAACTCGCTCTGGTAGGTATCTGTCTATAATCAGCTCTATCTGCCCCATCAAGTATCATGACTGCATCGCATAACCTAGCTGATCATTGTCGTCTGACCACCTCTCCACCTCCCTCCAAGATTGCCACAGAAACTCCTCCATCTCATCTATCACACGCCTCCAGTATCCCATGTTCCTCAACTGACACCGCATCTGATGTCCTCTATATGCATAAACAAATGGACAATATCGTGGCCTATCTCTCACTATTAGTGGCTGAGTCACTGGGATATGCTCTCATGCCCAGATGTGCAATAATGCCACCCCACACCCCAGGCTCTCTGATTGCCTGTACACCACTGCATCCATATCATGGTACAAATGTGCTAATATACATGGGCCCCATGCGTACACCACTCCATTGACCAGCATCCGATGTAATACCTCCCCCCACCCAACTATTATTACATCATGTAAAATCAAAAATATCAAGGATGGGTAAAAACCACTCACAGGCTCGCCTGCCGCTACCGGTCGCAGATACGCCCTCACTCGCTCCACTAGGTGCTCCTCTTGAGGAATTCTCGTCATTGCTCCTTTTCTTCTTTTCACTCCCACCTCCCAAATCACAAAAAGTAAAATGAGTTTTTTAAGCTCCTTTTTCAGTTTTTAACCCCCTCTACTTTTCTTTTTTCACTTCTTTTTATTTTTTTTAATCTTTTTTTTCTACACCCACTTCTTTTTTCACTTTTTCCCATCTACCCACCTCATTTTTTTCTATTTTTTCACCATTTCTTTCATTTCTTCCCCATTAGTCTCGGGACCACCTTTTCCACTCTTTTCTGCCATTTTTCCTCCTTTTTTGAGAAATTGCCAGAAAATTAATTTTTCTGCCGATCTCTCGAGGGGGCATCACCTCATCACCTATTCCCCTTCCACCCACTCACTGGGGCATATTTATCAAAAAAAATTATATTCTTTGATATCCCATCAACCCGCTAATCGCAATAGCCGTGACGCCATATCAAAGAGGGGAAAAATGTAGACACCTGAAAGTGGTCACAACCAATTTCATACACCCACACATTCAACCCTAATCCACTTGCATCATTTCATCCAATCCAATTATTAATTAAATAATTTTTAATTATTTAATTAATTTATTCTGCACCTTTATCATATTATAAAAATCAAATTCCTCTACTATAGTTTTAAAATTAAATATTTTTTGACTATAGTTCATTCCAAAAATTAAATAAATTATCATATTTATTTAATTCCCTATTTTGTGCACTTTTGATTACTTTTTGTAATCATAATTATTTTCTTCTAATCCATGTGCACATGAATTAATTTTAATTAATTCATCATTACAAACCCCCATGTTTCTAGAAGTCCACTTGTCATCCAATGTACACACATGTACATGACAAGTGGTATTTTGGAAGCATGGGCAAATCTTCTAAAATGGGTACATTTGTCCTATTTCTTCCACCCCACTCCATGTGTCACTATTCCTTCCAATTTAAAATTTCATGTGGCACTATTTGAACACTATTCTTTTAATTTTAAATTCCACTTGTCTTCTCCATGGAATTTAAAATTCCTCACAAAGTCCAAGCCTTACCTTTTCATAAATGAGTTCTTAATTGTCACACACCTACTCAATCCTAGCCATCCATCCATTCAAACTTGCATTCTCATCCATTGATCATCCCTTGAATCTTGGGGCAACATTCTCATTCAATCCAATCATGCCATTTGTCTGATTCTCCTTGCTTGAGGATCCTCAATCAATCTCCACCTTTGATCTTCCAAATTGTTCCTAGCCCTCCAATCCCATATTTAAAAATCTATAAATTGAGGCCTCCACCTCCCATTTGGAACAAGTCATTTTATGCAAAGTTATTCTGCCAATTTGAGTGCTCACATACATAGCTTTAGTGCAATTCGAACTAGTTTAGTTTAGCATACCATCTATTAGGACATATCATCGCTAGTGTGCTTAGATAGGGTTCATAATTAGATATAAAAGCATAGTAATGATTTAGTCCAATCTTGAGGTCCCTTGGACTTGAGATTGGGTACATTCTAGGTTGGATTTGCATCCATTTTAGGTCTCATTTTCATAGGTAGACAAGAATATTTTCAATGTTCATCCTCTTTTGAAATTCTTTAGCAGTGATGCATGTGATCCTTTCAAGCCCTATTTCTATGACTCTCTTTGTGTAACAAATGATGATATATGCACACCAATCACTACTACTTACGTCACTTCTATTATCAATTGATTTCATGATCATTCATCCTTCTCTCCTTGATTTTTCTTCCATTCCCATCCTCTATGTGATCATTCTCACTCCTTGATCCCTTATCACTAGAAGCATACCATATCACTATAGACTCACAAAATTTCATCCTTCACATATGTATGATGAATGGTAAAACACTTTGTCAAACATTATCTTCATATATATGCCTAACTCACCCCGTTTTCATATACCCCTCTAGCACATTTGTAGCTTCCTCCTCCACACCACTACCATTATGTTGTGACCCTTCGTTCCTTGACATCATAGTGTATGGTTCTTGTCATACTAGTATTAGATTTTCAAGCCCACCATATATTCCACCACAACACTAAAACATCCCCCTCTTAGCCTATACACATTTACTACCCTATGCTATGTTTGACTTTAGTCATAAGTCCATACTAGTTCTTCCCATTCTATATTGTCAATATCTAAACTCATTAGTGATGCCTAGAAGCTTATAGTTAGATCACCTTCCCCTTCTTTCCTCATATAGTAAAGTGCTATCTAGCATGTTGATGTCCATACTCTTGGATAGAAGCTTTGGATAAAACTATAGGGGTGACCTCAAATAGAAATGTCCATAACTATGCAATCTAATCCTTGCTGATGAGGCCTTGCATTTTAATGTTTGCATGTGGTTAGACTATGGGAGTGGCATTAAAAAGAAAAAGAAAAGAAAAATTAAAAGAATGCAATCCTGAGAGATGTACATCAAAGAAAAATCAAAGCAACTCGAAGGCTATAGAAAAAAGCAAAGTCAAATAAAAAAGAACTCTACTAGACTTGATACATGTACCACTACTTTTCTTTCATTTTCTATTGTTCAACCTTATAAGTCATTTTAGGATGAGCTTGTGAGATAGGATGCCTTCCTCTCCCTTTCTTATAGCATGGACTTGTTGTGACCCTTCACAACACACCCCTATTTGTCTTTGTGACCTTTTGCACATTATGGCACTTTAATTTCTCAATCAAACTAGTTTTCATGTTTATTAATTCTTTAGATGGGTAAAATGTCAAAAAGAATAGATTTTCAAGTGTTGGGTCTTTGTTTATTAGTGAAAATCTTTAAAATTTAAGGGGTTTGTTTCTATTGCAAGTTACAAATCAGGACTAAACTCCAATTTGCAATTCCACCTTGTGTAGAATTTTTCACAAACACTATTTTTAGTAATGGAATTTTGTTTACCTACCCCTTCAACTCCTTTTGACAATTTATTTGCCATTTTCACCTATGCAAGTTGGGTTTTCTATAAGTAATCACTGTACAGAATTAGGGTCACCTTTTAAGTTGGTTTGTGTGATTTTTTCTTGTAGACTAAAATTTCTTTTTTCCCTCTTTGGGTAGGGTTTTGTTGCAAGTTCATGTATTTTCAATTATTTATGATTTCTTCAAAGACTTGTATCTCAAATATGCACGATTTGAACTAAATGATTGATTTTTCTCATTTTCAATGGTTTCCTTATGTGTCTTTGGGAGTTTGATATGATTTATTGAAAATATAGTTTACTTTTTAGATTTTACAAAAATTTTGCAATTTGCAAGTTTTTACGTATTGCAAACCAACTATGAAGTCTGGCCGACATTCACACTTTCCTTGCAATTTACAAAATTTTGTAAACTATAGCTAGAGACCAAACTCCGACCACATTTTGCAATTTGTAATTTTTTGTAAACTGCAGCTGGAATCCAAAGTCTAGTTGCAGTTCAAAAACCCAAAAGTTTTTTTAGTTTTCAAGTTACTATGCATTGCAAACTAGATGTAAACTCCAACTGACACTCATAGTTTACTTGCAATTTGTAACTTTTTGTAAACTACAGCTAAAGTCCGAACTCTAACCATAGTTCACAATGCACATGCATTTTGCATTTTTAGTCATTGTTGCAAACTACAAACCAGACCCAACTCTGGTTTGCAATTTTGCATTTTTCTTTTAAAATTTGATACTCTCCTTAATAATTTCAAATGCATAAGATTTTTAGAGTACAAGATTTTTAGTCAATTCCTTCATTATACTGAACTGTTAATAGATGTAATTTGGTGATTTTTTATTATTTTCCCTTTAATTGCATCTTGTAAAATAATGATTTATTTTTTATACTAAGGCACATCTAGTTGTTACAGGAACTCTAATCGAGAATGTCTTCACCCATTAGAATGAAGTACGAGTACAAAGTCATGGTACCACCTTCAAAGTTAGTATTTAAGCTAGACAACTTTGTTGATATAGATTTTGGGTATGTAGGACTAGAGGAATTTCAAAAAAAATTGTTGGAAAGTAAAAAGACTAAGATGTTGCAAAATATCAAATTGAGTGGCCTCTTTGAGGTACATTATTTTTCATTTCAATTCAATCTCTATATCTTGTGTTGACATACACAAGATTTTATAACAAGAAATATAGGATGGTTAGAATAATTGATGAGAAGGTAATCATGCAAGTTCAACTGCCTTACATTGAAGAAATGTTGAATCTTCTAGCAAGGGAAGCCTTTTCCAGAATAACCATGGATTCCTCTAGAGAGTACTTTAATGTCCACACTAACCAAAACATATATGTCATCAACAAGAATTGGTTAGCCAAACCTAGAGCAACAATCTCTAGATTACCAAAGAAGTTGTTCCATGATGAATTCAAAGAAGAGATCAATAAAGAAATTACTCTCTTAAATTAGGTCACAAGACTCTACATTGCTAAGGATTTTCATCCATGGATGTTCCAATTTATTGCCAAAGTCATTTCTAGAAAAGAGATCATCGATTGGGCAACCCTCATAAGTTACAACCTCGATAAGCAACTAAGTGAAGTTATTCAATCCAAGCAATTTTACATGACTTTATATATGGTGTATACCTTAGCAAGAAGATAGTAGTTTTTTAAATTGGAGCAAATTGGTATCATCAGTTCAAGAAGGAAATTGCTATATCAATTTTATCCTCAGTTGGAGATGGAACAAAGTCTCAAGCATTTCAGAAGAGTTAATGATGCTTTTGAAAGGAAGCTAGGTGTGCGGAAAACACTTCCTACACTAATCTAAAGAGGGGAGAAGAGTGAAAATTCATTTTAATCCTTATAAGTACAGAATGTTAAACACAACAATGGAGATATTGCAGTGATATACATACACACAGAAATGAGATAGAAGAGAGACACAAGATATACATGGGGAAAACCCTTGTCGAGTGAAAAACCCCACACTCCAAAACCTGCACAATGTATTATAAAAAATGAAATGGTTTACAATACACTTGCAATGCAAGCTCTTAGGAGTCTTCGAAACTTGTATCTAGAGACAAAACAGCAGCATAACAGTACCTGTTAATCACACAATACATCTCCTCTCAAAGCACCTGCTTAAATAGAAGTTTACAAGGCAAAAGTGAACCTTTCTTGAGATGGGCATCCAACTTGGCCTCATGGCCCAAAACCCACACCTAGAGACACTTGTCCAACACTGCAGCATGATCCTGACACTTATCATATCTCCCCATCCCAATATGGTCACCTATTCCTAAGTTGGGCAATGACAGATGCTCTTAGAACTCTTACAACTATCATAGAATTTGTCATAGCTATCATATCTTACAGCTATAAGAGAATCTGTCATACACAGGCTAAAAATAGCATATTCTCTTACAAATTTTCATAACCCTCCTTGGGGCATCCAAAGATGCCTTCTTCCAAGATGCCTTGTGACACATGTCTTCACCTATCATAGAATCTTCCATTTATGACTCTTATGCGTCATAGATTTGTCATAGGAATCTGTCAACCATTTCGGTCATTATTCCCTTACACACTATCCAAGATGCCGAAACATGGAAAAATATTCCTACCACTAAGTGGGACACCTATCTCCTCATGTGAGGACAAATTTACATGTGGTCACCTTCCACGTAGGATGACACATCACTATGCCAACTCCCACAAGATGACAATAAGGATTTGCATCCTAATTATAATAATAGGCAATAAATAAATAAATACAATGAAATAATACAAGGAATTACCAAGGTTGAGACACCTTAATTCCCAACATTCTCCCACTTGTCGGACACCTTGTAAGAGACAATGGAAATAACAGGATTTAACTGCTATAGGCTGAGAGGCCCATAAACTCTAAACACCATCTATACTTCTCTGTGCCCACTGGTTTCGTTAATGCATCAGCAACATTCTTCAAAGTATCTACCTTCTCCAAATTCACCTTCCCATCCTCTACCATGTCTCACATGAAGTGAAACTGTACATCAATATGCTTTGTTCTGGAATGGAAAGTTAGATTCTTTGCTAGGCAAATCGTACTATGGCTGTCACAACAAATCGTAATCTGTCCTGCATCAACACCAATATCTGAACACAATCTCTTAAGCCAAATGGCTTCCTTACAAGCATGAGTTGCTGCCATATACTTAGCTTTTGTCATGGACAAAGCAACCATAGGTTGTTGCTTACTCATCCAACTAATTACACCACCAAACATAGTAAACATGTAAGCACTGGTGGATCTTCTGCTGTCAATGTCACCTACCCAATCAGAATCCACGAATCCATGAATACAAACTAAATGTGGAGGTCCTATAGGATTACCATGATAACATATGGAATACTTGGAAGTACCCCTGAAATATCTAAACATTCACTTAACTGAATCCCAATGTACTCATCCAGGATTAGCCATAAATCGACTAAGGACTCTCACTTCTTGGGCAATGTCTGGTCTTGTGCAGACCATAGCATACTTCAAACTACCAACAACACTAGCATAAGATACTTTTCTCATGTCCTCCACCTCAATAGGAGATTTTAGACAAGCATTAACAGACAACTTTGTCCCCAAAGAAACATGAACACATAATGGTCTACAATCTACCATGTTGAACCTATCCAACATGGTCTTCACATACTTACTTTGGCTTAACCAAAGTTTTCTATTAGCCTTGTCTCTTCTAATTTCCATTCCTAGAATGTACTTGGATGCTCCTAGATTTTTCATCTTAAACTGTGCTGACAACTGAAACTTCAAATTAGAAATCATATTCTTACCATTCCCAATTAACAACATATCGTCAACATACAATGCAATAATGAGAATGTGATCATTGTAAAATTTGTAATACACATAATGATTTGATTTTGATCTCAGAAATCCAATCGACAACACAAAGGCATCAAATTTCATATACCACATCCTAGGAGACTGCTTCAAACCATACAAAGACTTCTTTAGTTTGCAAACCAAATTTTCTTTACCTTTCTCTATGTAATGCTCTGGCTGTGACATGTAAATCTCTTCTTCCAAACCAACATGAAGGAAAGTTGTCCTCACATCCATCTACTCCACCTTTAAGTCATAAGTAGCTGCAAGAGATAACAAGAACCGAATGGATGTCATCTTTGCAACAGGAGAAAAAATTTCACTATAATCAATTCCCTCCACTTGTGAATACCCCTTCACAACCAATCTAGCCTTGTACTTTTCAACATTGCCATCTGCACTAAATTTCTTCTTGAACACCTATTTTCATCCAACAGGTTTCCTTCAGGAAAAGGCACCAAGTCCCATGTTTTATTCTTCTCCATGGAAGTCATCTCATCTTCCATGGCCTCCTTCCAGGAACCTACATCTTTCATCCCCATAGCCTCTTTCACAGTTCTAGGCTCATCAGTGTTAGTAAGCAAGGCAAAAGCACAACTAGAATCAAGCAATGAATAACCAAACCTATTAGGATGCTTCCTTGTTCATGTAGACCTCCTCAATGGTTGAGGTTGTGGTTCTGCTTCTTCTTCTAAGCTTTCAGAGCTGCTAGAGCTCTCCTCATCATCAGGTCTCACAGGGTCTATCGGTTTAGTCTTCTCAGGGGTAGAAGGAAACTAAACCACATCCTCTTTCTTTTCTGTCTGTTCTAGTTGTAGAACAATGGAAGAAGGTGTTAGCTCTTTGAAAATAACACTTTTTCTATACAACACTTTTTCAACCACAGGATTCCAAAGCTTGTATCCTTTCACACCGACACCATAGCCAATGAAAATACACTTAATAGCCTTGTTCTCCAATTTAGACCATTTCTCGCTAGGCACATGTACATATGCCTCACAACCAAAAACATGAAGATGTCTAACTGAAGGCTTCTTACCAGACCACACCTCCATAGGTGTCTTACCAACAAGAGCTGATGCAGGAGACTTGTTTACCAGGTAGCAAGTAGTGGCTACAGCTTCAACCCAAAACTTTTGTTCGAGGCTTTCTCCACTAAGCATACTCCTAGCCTTCTCCATCAGTGTCCTGTTCATCCTCTCTACAATTCCATTTTACTGCGGGGTGTATGGAGTTGTCTTATGTCTTTCAATCCCTTGCTCTTTACAGAACTTATCAAACTCTGCCGAACAAAACTCACCACCATTGTCAGTTCTCAAACACTTAATCTTTTTACTAGTCTAATTCTCAACAAAAGCTTTAAACTCTTTGAATTGACTAAAGACTTCAGACTTGCTTCTGAGAAAATAAATCCATGTCCTTCTACTGTAATCATCTATGAAAGATACAAAGTATACAAATTTAGAAATCAAAGGAACACTAACAGGACCAAACACATCATAATGAATGAGGTCCAACACACCAAAAGACTTGTGAGACTAGAGTAAAACTGAACACAATTTTGCTTTCCATATATACAATGTTCATAGAAGTCAAACTTGAGATTACAATCATTTAACCCCTCAATGAGGTTTTTATTTTTCAGGGTTCTAAGACCCTTCTAACCAATGTGGCCAAATCTCTTATGCCATAACATTTTCTTTTCAGCGGGAAGTTTAACTTCTGAAGCATGAGCACTACCATTAGGATTTGTTACAATAGATTTCTTCACTGTTGGTTCAGATGGTGGGGATGAAGTGACTACAGGTCTTTTCTTCGAGTTAGAAGAACTATTGCACTGTGAAGTGCATGTCTCCAGCTAAAATAGAGTACCTCTATGAGTACCCTTCACAAGCACCATAGATCCTCTAGTCATCTTGCATCTGTCCTTTGAAAAGATAACCTGCACACCTGCATCATTCAACATACTTACAAAGAGCAGGTTCCGTGCTAAGCCTGGGATGTGCATAACCCTAGTGATCCCCTTCACTCATCCATCAAGGAATCAGATTGAGACTCTTCCATGACCAACAATCTTCAAATGATAATTGTCACCCAGGTACACTCTTCCACTATCAAACTCTTCATACTTTCTGAACTAGCTTCGATGCGAGGTCATGTGGAATGATGCACCAAAATCAATCAACCACACATCATCAGATGCATGGGTGACCAGGGCTATGATGAAGGCATCACCATCATCTTGTGACTTGTCAGAATTTGAATCTGGGGCATTCTTCTTCTTCTTTTTCTTTTCCTCTTTGCATTCCTTTCAGAAATGCCTAGTTTTTCCACAATTCCAATAGAGAGCCTTGGACTTTCCAGGAGATTTGGATCTCCCATGGGATTTGGATCTACCCTTTTCACTATTCTTGTCCTTCTTCTTCCCTTTCTCTTTGGGTGTTCCATGAACTGCAAGAGCTTCTTTAGCTGACTCGGTTGCCTTTCTCCACATTTCTTTAGATAACAGTGAAGACACCACATCTTCCATTTTGAAAGTGGATGTAGTCCTCCCAATGGCCATAACAAGATGATCCCACAAATCTGGCAAAGAACAAAGCAGGGTCATACACTGATCCTCCTCCTCCATTTTCATACCCATGGATGTCAACTATGCAACAATCATGTTGAAAGCATTCATATGGTCCGTAACAGATCCTCTATCTTCCATCTTCGGAGAAAACATCTTCTTTTTTAGAATAAGCTTGTTCACCAAGGACTTGGCCTGATAAACATCTCCCAGCTTCTTCCAAAGGTCTTTCATAGTCTTCTCCTCATTGACATTCAATAGGATAGAGTCAGCTAGACAGAGTCTTATGAGACCCTTAGCCTTCCGATCTTTGAGGTCCCAATCAGCTTGTTACATTATCATAGGTTTTGTGCCATCAACGGTTTCCCATAGGTCACGATCAACAAGTAGATCTTCCATCTTGAGTTTCCACAACTCAAAATTTGTGCCATTGAACTTCTCCACCTCTACTCTTCCAGATGTGCTTGCCATCTCCTTCCTGCAACAAGATATAGAATACTCTACACAGACTCCCTCTCAACCTAAAATTAGCTCAAAAAACCCCTACCCAGCAGCTAGAACCAAAACTAGCCAGGCTCTGATACCAACTGAAAGGAAGCTAGGTGTGAGGAAAATGCTTCCTACACTAATCTAAAGAGGAGAGAAGAGTTCAAATTCATTTTAATCCTTACAATTATAGAATGTTAAACACAACAATGGAGATATTAAAGCAATACACATACACACAAAAATGAGGCAGAAGAGAGAGACACAAGATATACGTGTGGAAAACCCTTATAGGGTGAAAAACCCCACACTCCAAAACCTGCACAATGTATTATCAAAACTAAAATGGTTTACAATACACTTGCAATGCAAGCTCTTAGGAGTTTTCAACACTCGTATCTGGAGACAAACAGGTAACATAGAAATACCTATCAATCACACAATACATCTCCTCTCAAAGCACCTAGTTAAATAGAAGTTTACAAGGCAAAAGTGAACCTTTCTTGAGACGGGCGTCCAACTTGGCCTCATGGCCCAAAACCCATGCCTAGGATACTTGTCCAACACTGCAACATGATCTTGACACTTGTCATATCACCCCATCCCAATATGGTCACCTATTCCCAAGTTGGGCAATGACAGATGCTCTTACAACTCTTACGACTATCATAGAATCTGTCATAGCTATCATATCTTACAACTTTAAGAGAATCTGTCATACATAGGCCAAAAATAGCATATTGTCTTACAACTTGTCATAACCCTCCTTAGGACACTCAAAAATGCCTTCTTCCAAGATGCCTTGTGACACATGTCTTCACCTATCATAGAATCTTCCATTTACAAATCTTACGCGTCATAGATTTGTCATAGGAATTTGTCATAACCGTTTCGGTCAATATTCCATTACACACTATCCAAGATGCTGACACATGGCAAAATATTCCTACCACTAAGTGGGATGCCTATCTCCTCATGTGAGGACAAATAATGTTATTTTTGAAGCCCTTTCTCAAGTTGTTCAAGCTAAATTAACCCAAATAAATGAGCTTGCACCTTCTTCTTCATAGGAAATTTTTAGATCATCATCTTGATCTCCTCAAAACTCAACTCTTATCATTCAATCACTGAGCCTTTATGTTGAAAGTCCTTCAATATATATTTTATATAAAACTCTCATCTAGTCTCCAAAAATGATACCCAATAAAGCTCCATCTCCTCCTAAAGCTCCTACCCCACCTCTTTTTCCAAATGATCAAAACACACCATATTAGCCTCAAGCTAGTATCCCGATAGGAATAGCATAAACTAAATATATACCACTATGGTTTGATTAGATAATTTAAAAGAGAAAGTGGGTTTTAAATCTATCTTGGATGACCTTGCTCAAGTAGCCACTATGTTTCAGAAACCTAGTCTTCCAATAGGATAAGATCTTCCATCACAATTAACAACTATGGAAATAGGTTGGCATATATCATCACACCATTGTCAGATATGCCTGAAGATGATATGAAACCATCGAATTACACAATGACTACCATTTCTTTGGGAAAGTTGTCTAGGGAGGAAGAGAAATAGCTCCCCAAATCTTCAGTTGATTGGCTCATTTAGAAGATGGACAAGGACAAGGCTAAAAGAGGAATTGAAAGATAAGGTTACACACCTTAGGCCTACATTGATTTGTTGCATATGTTATCATTGATGCCAAAAGAGTGGTAATCATTGATGTTAAAGGAGTGGTTATCAAAGGAGCATTGATGATGAAAGATATAAGTGTTGGGAATTAAGGTGTCTCAACCTTGGTAATTCCTTGCATTTATTTATTGTAATGTATTTATTTATTGCCTATTATTGTAATTAGGATGCAAATCCTATTTTGTCATCTTGTGGGAGTTGGCACAGTGATGTGTCATCCTACATGGAAGGTGACCACATGTACTTTTGTCCTCACATGAGGAGATAGGTGTCCCACTTAGTGGTAGAGCATTTTTGCCATGTGTCGGCATCTTGACTAGTGTGTAAGTGAATCTTGACTGAAACAGTTATGACATATTTCTATGACAGAATCTATGACGTGTAAGAGTAAAAAATAGAAGGTTTTGTGATAGGTGAAGACATGTGTTAAAGAGCATCTTGGAAGAAGGCATCTTTGGGCACCCCAAGGGGGGTGATGATGTGTTGTAAGTAGAATATACTATTTCTAGGTAGTTATGACAGATTCTTTTATAGTTGTAAGAGCTGTTAGTTATGACAGATTCTATGACAGCCGTAAGATGCGTAAGAGCATCTGTCATTTCCTATCTTGGGATTAGGCACCCATATTGGGATGGGGCGATGTGATAAGTGTCATGACCATGCTGTAGTGTTGGACTGTTGATTGTCAGGAACACTGAGAGAGGGGATGAATCAATGTTCCAAAAATCTTTTCATGCACTTTAACTTTCAACTATTTTCCAAACTTAATTAAACAAAGGCATAACATGCATATGAATAGCACCCATAAAAACATGATACATAGACACCAAAATTTTTACGTGGAAAACCAAAATTGGGAAAAACCATGGAGAGGATTAGCTCTCAAATATATATTACAATCTTTACAAATAATGATGTTTAGGCTTGGTCACTCCACGGCCCTGTAACATGTTGGCTCATTGCCATGAAGTACAACTAGGTCTAGTAGGCTCACTACTCAACCCTACACCTAGCAAGATTACAATAAGGGTTGTTAAACCCTGAGGGTGGTTAAACCCTAATGGAGGCTCACTGCTAGGCTCACTGCCTTGATGAAGAAAACTCACTGCCAAGTATAAAACAAACTGCACATGAAAACTAAATATTGCTTAAGCATCTGCCATTATGCTAGGGTGCAGTCATTTAACAACTGAATTCTGAATCCCAAGTTTTCATTGCTACTGATCTTCTAACTCTGCTCTACTATTTGCATGCTCGCATCACATCCACACACACCTCACACATTCAACTAAAATTGATTGCTCTTATATATCCACATCATGATTTGATCCATAGTCAGGTTGGCATCCAAGAAGTGAAACGTGTATATAGAAAGATGTACGTTGTTGGCTCAATCCAAATCTTTGCCCAAGTGTATGCTTGCAAGAGACACTACTAGGCATGTCAAGTGTTGTCATTGATGGCAACTAAATCTATCTTATACATCTGTATTTCATCAGTGGATCATACCGGAAGTCAGATTGCAGATTTGTCTAAGTTCGGATAGACAGGAACAGGGCATATGATAGGGTTCAACATTTGGGTCTGCATTTCTCCATAGGAAATCATATTGTAGTACGGATTTGAGGGAATGTTAAGGGATGTCAGGGCTACCTAAATCCAAGATTTTAGCCTTTGGTGATGAAGGGAGTGTAAGTTACAAGCATCTGAGTATTAGGTTTTAGTTAGACAGTTCAATTCAATGAAGAACAGGCTGACTAGGTGTTTGATCCTTGTGTGGATGAAGAGAAGTGATTGGTTGAGTAATTTATGAGATCCAATGGTATTGACTGACATGTGAGGTGACCTAGATACATAAGTTCTAGTTTGCATTGGTATTTGTGCATGGATTCAGTCAACAGAATAGTGCTCTTAAAAAGTCTCTAAGTTTTTCTTAAGGTCAATTGTAGTTGATGCAATTTCATGTAGCAGATATATATAATCGATGAGTTTGAGCATTTTGAAGGGAGTAGTTGCGAATATGAAGGAATAAGTGTGAAGTAAAGAAGAATCAAGTGCAAAGTGAAGAGATCTAATCCCCAGATCATGGTAGAGTAGTGAAGCAGGGCAGAGAGATGGAGTGTGCAAAGTCAATGTATTGAGCTCAATCAGAATTGTAATCTTGCATTGACAGATGTTATTCCTTAGTTCAAACATTCCAATTAATTTTTGTAATTGATTTGTAGGCAGTGAGCCTCTTTGAGCAATGAGCTCTAGGCAGTGTGCCCAAAGGCAAGTGCCTTCCCATTTTCTATTCTTTTAACAGAGAATAAATCTTGTGGGTTAACCCCCACCGTGGTTTTTCCCTTAACCGGGTTTCCATGTAAAAATCCTGGTGTTCATGTGTTGTGATCTTGTTGTTTCTGTTCTTGTGTTCATGCTTCTTTCTTTTGGATGTATGTGGTAAATTAAAAAAGGAACAAAGTAATAAGTTTTGTAGAACACTGATTCACCCCCCCAGTGTTCCTTAATCTCAACAATTGGTATCAGAGCTTAGTTCCTTAGAATAATTTTAACAACTTGAGGAAGATCTGGGAAGGTGTTTTCAATGGGTTCATCCAAGCATTTTGATGGCATCAATCAACAACTCCAAGTAGCCTTAGATGATCTTGATCTATCTAGAGCATAAATCAGATATCTACAACAGAACCTTAAAGATGTTGAAGATTTCATTAAGACCTTAAAAGTACAACTAAACAAATCTAATGAAAAGAGAAGAGAGCTACTTCATTAGCTACCAAATTAGAATGAAGATAATGACATGGATGATGCCTTGAAGGAGAAGACAAAAAAATGTGAGAATCTAGCAAAAGAAGTTGTTGTCCTAAAACATGAGATGGAATCCAGGGTGATGAGACTAACCAAGGAAATTGATGAAAGGAAGAAGACTGAGGAAAAATTGAATCAATCTCTGAAAGAAAGAATAGAAGTGTTAGTGCCTGAATTGACTGGTAGTTTTCTGAGCATTTTTCATTCAGGCACTCTCCCTAAGTATCCAAAAAATGTTCTAAGTAATAGACCTCCTCAGCAGTTTTCAGCAGCATCAGCATATTTTCTTGAGGAGGAGGTCATCATCATCATGTTTGTTTCGATGAGGGTCAGCATCATCATGTTCTTCGTCGACTGGGTTTTTCATCGTCATCATCATATTCAGTTAGCGGGTGATGTTTGGTTTTTATCCTGATGATGCTGACGAGCTGCAGTGCGCTTTGGTTTGTTTGCGGGGGTGATTTCTCAAGTATCCGGTGATCTTCCATTTATCACCTTGCGCAAACATGATGATGATGTTGCCCCGTTATTCTGAAGGGGGTTATTCTTTGAGTTGCTCGACCTAACTTGTTTTTTCCTAAGGGTCGTCGTCATCATCATCATATTTCCTTTTATCACCGTGTTGTTTGCGGGGGTCATCATATTATCTGCATCATGATATCTCGCCGGGGTGATATTTCTATCATCGGGTGATCTTGGTTATGATCATCCTGATGATGATGTTGAAGATTTCTAAGTGCGACCCGATATTCACTAGGGTCATCATATTTTGAACGTCAGGATGATCTTAGTCAATATCATCCTGATGATGTTGTATCACTTCTTGTTCTTTGTTTCTCATCCTGATGATGCTGACGTCATCCTTATATCAGGGTGATATCTTTCTTTCTGCCTATCTGCATCATGATATTTCCGAAGGAGGGGGTGATATTTTCATATCACTCGAGTGTGTTTGTTCCAGCATCATGATGATGCTGATATGAGGAGATATCCGCCTGCCGGCTTCGTGCGCTATCTAGTGGGGGTGATCTTTTCGAGCATCATCATATTCATCTATCGCCCCGATCTTACAGAGGAGCTACAGTGCAACCTGATATTTGTGCATCAGGAGGATATTTCCAAATATCCGGTTGTCTTCCGAATATCATGATGATGTTAATATGATGATGACGTCATCAAGGTCCCGGGGGGGTCATATTTCTAACACTGATCATCTTGAGGAGATCTCCCGATATTTGCAAACATGATGATGACGTCATCCGGATATGAGGAGGCGCGTAGTAGGCAGATATGATGATGACGTCAGCAGGATATGATGATGACGTCATCAGGATGTTCATCGGCCAGACTTTTGGTATAAGCTCAGCATGAGGATGTTCCTCCAATGGATCCGGTTGTGCCGATGAAGGCGAATATCATGCAGTTTGTATTGCGATATGATGCTGACGTCAGGGTGACATTTCGGGCAACAGGATATCATGCTGCTGGAGGATGATGATGATGAAGTCTATACTAGTGTCGTCAGGAGCAAAAGCACCGACATGATATATGCTCATGACCTAGTATATAAAGTGTTAAGGAGGTCATCGCGGGGTGCATGTGGGATAATGTTATCCTGCATATTCGAAACATCATGATGATGCATCTCGGCGGGAAGTGGTTGCGATGAACTGTCTGATGATCTTCCCAAGGCCGCGGGTTGGTGCGCCATTAATGGCGATTGTTGCAGAGGTATGGGCAATGGCGTGGACGGATGTAGTACCTGATTGAAGACCTGGATCCCTAGGCGGCGGCGCAAGGCTTGAAAAATCTTCCTGTCTCCTCCCCTACCTGCTGCGTTAATGTTTGAGCGCCATTTTTATCATACTGTATATCTGGCGGGAGTTTTGGTCAACTTGGTAGTTAATGCTAAATACATCCTCCTGTTATATAATGCAGACGATGTTATTCATTCGAGGTTGTTGAAAGTTGTGGATTTTTGGCTCTGTAATCCAAAACCAGATGATCTGGTTGCTCTGTACAGCTTGATCTTGTGAGTTTATGTATCTCCTGTTGTAGGACTTGGCATGAATCCACTGGTTTCATGGTTGATCTCATATGAGTAATGCTATCTTAGCATGTGTTGTGTTAATTCTGTCTCCAGTATTGCATGTATTCTTCTTCTGGATCTGGATATTTGTGTGATGTTTAGATTCTAGAGCATAGAATTCCTATGTTGAATGTCTGATCTTTTAACCTCTGTTCAAGGGGCAGATTAAACTGTTTTCAGGTTGAACATTGGGAAGGGTATACTGCAGTAGGGATGCCATAAGTAGAGATAGCTCAACACTCTATATTGGGAGATATCTGTAAGGCAGATATCATGTGTATCCCCCTGAAATCCAGTTTTAGCTATTTATGCTGATCATTCACAGGTGTATGTCTACCGACTCCAAGCCCTGGATAGGCACCAGTCATGCTGTGTTCTTGTGTTATATACCATGTCCAGCTTTGCATCCAAATTCATATCAAAACATTTCATACCTCCACCTGTTAGTTGTAGGAGTAGGATTAGGAACCCCCTGCATACTCTCATACTCAACCAGACATCATGTCCAAGAATGTTGCCAGCCTTGTGATCTATCATGCAGATCTTGGTCCATACATGAGAGTATTCTGCCTGTTGTTGTCAAGTTAGATCTTTCTATCTTTGAGCTAGTCAAGGTTACATCTTAAGTTATAGGGATACCCCCCTTGGTGCGGCAGAACCAGAAGTGAAGGGGAGGAGCTCACGCAACCTCCTGTATTCAGTTGGCCTGAATCTGCCTGTGCATTAGAAGTGGCAAACCCTAATGCTGATTCAGAAGAAATGTCAACAAAATGGCGACTCCGCTGGGGAGATCAATGTCATATCCATGAAAGTTTGAGTCCACAAGATTAAAAAATTAGACCTGGAAACTGTTTGTTGCAGCAGAGAAAAAAGGTTGTATATGTGACTCTGCTGGTGGATGACCCAAAAAGAAAGAAATCAATTTGCAGCTTCAGCTTGTTTGAAGCTCATTCCTCTTCAAGGAGGTGGCAACTTTGCATCAAAGAACCTGATAAAAGAACAAAATCAGCTAGAGAAGAATTTGCAGCTTCTGCAACATATCCAGGTATTTCATATTGTTTGACAGATTCCCTATTTGGTGAGATAGCACTGGTTAAAAGGGGAACATTGGTGAAAGCAGAGCTTGCATGCTTCTATTAGAACTTACACTGTATTTCAAAGGGCATGCAATGTTGTTCAAAAGACTCATTTAAAGGACTTTAGGAAAGTTTGAAAAAACAGCCTGAACTTTGAGTGCCTAAAGTCATTGTTTGTAGAAAATCTGAGTAGAGAGGAGGGTTGCAATAACATAAAGGATGTATTATCTGCCTATGCACCCTTGTGAAGTGTCAAATGCAAAAATGTATAACAGTCAATCCCAACCATGTAATAAAAGAAGTTTCAACATAGATAGATATAAGCCCATAGATTTCAATGGCATTTGTGGCTATCCAAATGCCTTTCCACCTAAAATCAGAAATTTTTTGCCTAAATTTAAGGGTATAAAGGATGAATCAGCTGAGAGACACTTGCAACAGTTCATGAATGTGATAGATGACTTTGAGATTGACCATGAGGATGTGGTTATGAGATTATTTGTTCAATCTCTAGATGAAGATGCAAGGGACTGGTTTTCCTACCTTCCAGCTCACTCTGTCAACTCTTGGCATGGTTTTAAATCAGCATTTCTAGTACAGTATGGTGAAAGAGTTTCTGAATATGCAGCTATTAGTGACTTCATGTACATCCATATTGAAGAAGATGAGTTGATCCCAGCCTTTAACCTCAGATTTATGAGGGCATTGAATAGAATTCCAGAATGCATGAGACCTAATGATGCACTGTGCTTAGTTATCTATTTGGGAGCCTTTGATAGGAAAATGAGTTACAGATTAAGAGACAAGGAGCCCACCACATTGCATCAGGCACATCAGTTTGCATTAGATATTGAAAACAATTGGAGGTATGGAATACAAAAGGGTTATTTCTCTGAAAAGTTTTGTTGTCCTGCAGCCCCCAGTGTTAATGAAGGATTTAATTCAGGAATTGATAATGAATGTCATAGCACTCACACCCCTGTTGTCCCAGTTTTTGCATCATTCCAAGTAGATGATGTTTCTATCATAGAGGAGGATGTCCTTTTTTGCCCAGCAAGTGAAGTTGAAAATAATAATTTTTCAAGCAATATTTGCATACCAGTCCTAAACAAAGAGCCTTCCTGTTTAAATGATCCAGTTGTGCAGAGTTGTGATCATATGGATCAAGAATCAATATCAGTTTCATCAGGAAGTATTGGAGGGCTGGAAAATGATGCAGATTGTTCAACTTCAGAGTACATTGAAACAGCAAAAATCTTGTATATGGGGCAATTAGATGATAAAAATGATATCCATGACCAATTCATGGATCAGGTTTGTTTTTCTTATGACTCTGGATCTGACAGTAATGAAGAAGAATTGGAATGTCATGAAGAAGAAGCAGAGGCCTTTGCAGTGAGTATTAATCCCCTTTATGATGAGCCTACTGATGTATATGATGTTGTGAGTCTTGACTTTCAGTGGTGCAGGATTAACCCTTTGTTTGAGGATGATGATACTGATTTGCAAGCTATGAATAATGAATGTTCATCATCACCTGATTCAGACATGTGCAACATTGGGTGTGTGGATCAGGTTTTGTTTTCAAAATCAGTAGATATTAAGGGTCTCATATTCTCTGAGTATTTTGAATTGTTGGATCAGCTGGATGAGTACATGATAATGTGCAGCAGCCAGATAAATGATAAAGAATGCCAAGAGCAGTATGATGTACTGTCTAAGGGACATAACATACATGTGTTGCCTAATGATGAAGAATATTATGTGTATGGTTACATGTCTACTTCTGAAATCCAAAATGACAGAGCTGAAAATGATGGTGGCAAGCTTTCAAAACTGGTGGAATATTTTTTTAAGCAGGTGACATTATGGGCAGATTATGCCAATCTTTTCAGTTGGGATTGGGATCTTTCAGCTTGGAATCAGGCATTTGACAAGAAAAAATTATGGTTCTTCCTTTTTGGTTGCCCGGGGCCGCCAAAATGATGTTTAAAAATATTGTGTTTGGTGATGCAGATCATGATAACTTCATGACTCTATGCCCAATGGATAAGGGACTGGTCTGCATCCCAGAGATCTGGACTTCTCGCTGCAGTCTTTCACCTGCACGTCCCCAGACAGAGCCACTGTTAGTGCCTGAATTGACTGGTAGTTTTCTGAGCATTTTTCATTCAGGCACTCTCCCTAAGTATCCAAAAAATGTTCTAAGTAATAGACCTCCTCAGCAGTTTTCAGCAGCATCAGCATATTTTCTTGAGGAGGAGGTCATCATCATCATGCTTGTTTCGATGAGGGTCAGCATCATCATGTTCTTCGTCGACTAGGTTTTTCATCGTCATCATCATATTCAGTTAGCGGGTGATGTTTGGTTTTTATCCTGATGATGCTGACGAGCTGCAGTGCGCTTTGGTTTGTTTGCGGGGGTGATTTCTCAAGTATCCGGTGATCTTCCATTTATCACCTTGCGCAAACATGATGATGATGTTGCCCCGTTATTCTGAAGGGGGTTATTCTTTGAGTTGCTCGACCTAACTTGTTTTTTCCTAAGGGTCGTCGTCATCATCATCATATTTCCTTTTATCACCGTGTTGTTTGCGGGGGTCATCATATTATCTGCATCATGATATCTCGCCGGGGTGATATTTCTATCATCGGGTGATCTTGGTTATGATCATCCTGATGATGATGTTGAAGATTTCTAAGTGCGACCCGATATTCACTAGGGTCATCATATTTTGAACGTCAGGATGATCTTAGTCAATATCATCCTGATGATGTTGTATCACTTCTTGTTCTTTGTTTCTCATCCTGATGATGCTGACGTCATCCTTATATCAGGGTGATATCTTTCTTTCTGCCTATCTGCATCATGATATTTCCGAAGGAGGGGGTGATATTTTCATATCACTCGAGTGTGTTTGTTCCAGCATCATGATGATGCTGATATGAGGAGATATCCGCCTGCCGGCTTCGTGCGCTATCTAGTGGGGGTGATCTTTTCGAGCATCATCATATTCATCTATCGCCCCGATCTTACAGAGGAGCTACAGTGCAACCTGATATTTGTGCATCAGGAGGATATTTCCAAATATCTGGTTGTCTTCCGAATATCATGATGATGTTAATATGATGATGACGTCATCAAGGTCCCAGGGGGGTCATATTTCTAACACTGATCATCTTGAGGAGATCTCCCGATATTTGCAAACATGATGATGACGTCATCCGGATATGAGGAGGCGCGCAGTAGGCAGATATGATGATGACATCAGCAGGATATGATGATGACGTCATCAGGATGTTCATCGGCCAGACTTTTGGTATAAGCTCAGCATGAGGATGTTCCTCCGATGGATCCGGTTGTGCCGATGAAGGTGAATATCATGCAGTTTGTATTGCGATATGATGCTGACGTCAGGGTGACATTTCGGGCAACAGGATATCATGCTGCTGGAGGATGATGATGATGAAGTCTATACTAGTGTCGTCAGGAGCAAAAGCACCGACATGATATATGCTCATGACCTAGTATATAAAGTGTTAAGGAGGTCATCGCGGGGTGCATGTGGGATAATGTTATCCTGCATATTCGGAACATCATGATGATGCATCTCAGCGGGAAGTGGTTGCGATGAACTGTCTGATGATCTTCCCAAGGCCGCGGGTTGGTGCGCCATTAATGGCGATTGTTGCAGAGGTATGGGCGATGGCGTGGATGGATGTAGTACCTGATTGAAGACCTGGATCCCTAGGCGGCGGCGCAAGGCTCGAAAAATCTTCCTGTCTCCTCCCCTACCTGCTGCGTTAATGTTTGAGCGCCATTTTTATCATACTGTATATCTGGCGGGAGTTTTGGTCAACCTGGTAGTTAATGCTAAATACATCCTCCTGTTATATAATGCAGACGATGTTATTCATTCGAGGTTGTTGAAAGTTGTGGATTTTTGGCTCTGTAATCCAAAACCAGATGATCTGGTTGCTCTGTACAGCTTGATCTTGTGAGTTTATGTATCTCCTGTTGTAGGACTTGGCATGAATCCACTGGTTTCATGGTTGATCTCATATGAGTAATGCTATCTTAGCATGTGTTGTGTTAATTCTGTCTCCAGTATTGCATGTATTCTTCTTCTGGATCTGGATATTTGTGTGATGTTTAGATTCTAGAGCATAGAATTCCTATGTTGAATGTCTGATCTTTTAACCTCTGCTCAAGGGGCAGATTAAACTGTTTTCAGGTTGAACATTGGGAAGGGTATACTGCAGTAGGGATGCCATAAGTAGAGATAGCTCAACACTCTATATTGGGAGATATCTGTAAGGCAGATATCATGTGTATCCCCCTGAAATCCAGTTTTAGCTATTTATGTTGATCATTCACAGGTGTATGTCTACCGACTCCAAGCCCTGGATAGGCACCAGTCATGCTGTGTTCTTGTGTTATATACCATGTCCAGCTTTGCATCCAAATTCATATCAAAACATTTCATACCTCCACCTGTTAGTTGTAGGAGTAGGATTAGGAACCCCCTGCATACTCTCATACTCAACCAGACATCATGTCCAAGAATGTTGCCAGCCTTGTGATCTATCATGCAGATCTTGGTCCATACATGAGAGTATTCTGCCTGTTGTTGTCAAGTTAGATCTTTCTATCTTTGAGCTAATCAAGGTTACATCTTAAGTTATAGGGATACCCCCCTTGGTGCGGCAGAACCAGAAGTGAAGGGGAGGAGCTCACGCAACCTCCTGTATTCAGTTGGCCTGAATCTGCTTGTGCATTAGAAGTGGCAAACCCTAATGCTGATTCAGAAGAAATGTCAACAAGAAGAATGCTGCAGATTGGATAGGATAATTAGCCACCTAGAGTCTGATCTACAAGAAACCAGGGACAATGAGGAAGAACTTGAAAGACAAATTGTCATTCTCAAACATGACCTAGAAGTTGCAAATGAATATAAAGAGAAATTCAAGATAAGCTCAGCTAAACTTGAGGTGTTTTTTGATAGTTAGAAGAAGGTAGATGATAAGCATGGTCTGGGATTTGAGAAAGGTGAAAGCTCTGGATCCGGTCAAAGAAATCCTGAAGCAAGAACTCAAAGAAGGGATCCTAGAAGACCTCTGGTAAGACAACCTAATGCTCAAATGTATCCATCTTTCAATGGAAATTGTTTCAAATGCAATAAGTATGGTCATAGAGCTAATCAATGAGAAGTAAAGTGAATCAAAATGCATCATCTTTCTCCAGTCAATGCTTAAATTGCAAAAGGATAGGTCATAAGGCTGAGGAATGCAGAAGTGGATCAAGGAATCCTCCTAAGAACAAACAAGTGTTCAATGGAAGATGTTTTACTTGCAATAAGTTTGGGCATATTGCAATGCAATGCAGATCTAAACCTGCTCCAACATGTAATTGTCAGAAAGATAAGATTGTGTGTTTCAACTACAACAAATCTAGACACATTGCTAAATTTTGTAGAAGCAAAAAGGAGAACTCACAGGTAGATAAAGGAAAAACATAGCAAAAGTTGGACAAAGGCAAGGGTAAAGTTGATGTGAATGAGATCCAGAATGAAATGAACAAAACATGGGTGAAGAAAGGTGAAATGAATGTTGACAATGGATCTGCACCGGAATCTGGTGTTGATAATTCCTCTGGGAATTGAATCAGGAGCTCTAGCTTAGGGGGAGCTGCATTGAAAATCTAATTCCTCCTACCAGTAAGTGGGTGCCTAAATCTGGCATGATGAATGAAGATAAAGAAGCCTATTGTAGATTTGGTGAAGCAAATTCTAGAAGAAAAGAAGCTAATGTGATTGATTACGGAGCAATTAAAGATTGACTGTATGCAGAAACAGTATAACATTAGGGCAAAACATTTATTAAAATGAAGAATTAGGTTTTGTGGAGGATAAAAGGTCATTCATTCAAACAATTGAATTACTTTGCATTCGAAGAGAATAAGGAGAAGAGCGCCTGAGCTAAAATTTCAAAAAATTGAAGTGCAAAGAACGAATTTGGCAACCAACCCCAATTCTGTGAAGAAAAAGGTATTTCTCTGCGAAGCATTGAACTTGTAATCTTTTGAAATGGCTACTCCTCTAGTTGTGAACATCGTTGAGCGGCCTAGGCCAAAGTTTAAGAAGCATCCTTTCAAGTCCACTCAAGTTGATCCGATGGGAGCATTTTCTGGAGTTCCATATGGAGTTCTTCACACAGAAGACATTAGGGCTTATATTCATGCACCTCTAGAGGAGCATAGCAATTCAAGGTTTGTTGATCTATTCATGAATCACTTAAAAGGTGATGATTTTGAGCTCAAATCAGAATACAAATCCCTGAAAGTTAAGAAGTTCATACAATTTGTTGAGTTTTTGACTTTCACAGAGGACGAGTGGGTCCGGTATGTCTTGAGCCATATCCATGATGACTTTCTATGGTTGAATCATACATTCAAAATCATAAAGGATGCAATAAGGGCATGTTACAGGACTGAATTCAATCGATACCTTGCCTCAATTAAAGGCTGTGAAGAATCAAGAAGTCATCGAGGCAACCAGATCAAAATTTATAGGAGACCATGACTATAAATGACATAGAGGATCATTGGGTCAAATTCGCATCAATGGTGTTAGGATACAAGATATATTACTCTAGCAGAGAAAACTCAGTTTCCAGAACAACCATCTATACTGCATACAAGATGGTAAAAGAAGGTGCAGACTATGATCTTTGTGAACTATTGCTGAACTAGCTCATGGAGAACCTAAGCAAGATAAAGAAGGACAAAAAATACTCATTCAAATTTGGTACATTAATTATGTGTCTCTTCTTCTATTTCTTGAGTGAGCTTCTCGGAAACAAAAATATAATTTGGTCAAATGATAAATTGGTAGTAGTCTAGATTAGGAATCATTTGAGTTATTTGGGTAGTCATGATGCACAAAAGACTGCACTTTGGGGATTCTTCAAAAAATTTTAGGGTATGATGCAGGCTAGGGCTAGAATACCTAGGACAATTGTTGAAAAATACAAGGACACCATCTATTTTATGGTTACTATTGATCAATACAAAATGGAAGTAGTAGAGCCTAGAGTTGTGTGGATCATGCCCATGGGATATGAAGTGGATGGGCATGTGTTGGAAGTGTATGCACAACATTTGTTAAGTCAGCCTAGGGATCCGGCTAAAGAGAGATTTGGAATTTATGAAGAAATTTCACAGAAACTACATCTTGAATTCAAGGCTCCTGAAACTAAAAGGAAAGTAAGGAAAGAAGTTGAGCAGTTGGCCGAGAATCTAGGCCTTACTAAGGAATCTGTGAGGCAATTCAGGGAAAGAACAGAAAAGGCTAAAGAATAGAAAAGGCTAAGAAGGAGAAGCAAGACAGGGAATAGGAAAGCGTTCTGGTAGAACCTCGTTCCAAGTCAAGGTCTACTAGGAGTACTAGTTCAACCTCTGGTGCATCACCTTCTCCTGTTGAAGAGAAATCCAATGAAAAACCTACCAGTAATGAAGGAAAAAGAACAAAAGCAATGGCCAAGAGGTCGTATGGTAGTATGAAGAAGGAGGATGAAGAAAAGACTGATTCAGATGATGAGGTTAAAGAGTTGAAGGCCTCAGGCACTAAAGTTTTTAAAGTGTCTAAGGAGAAGCCTTCTAGAAGCAAAATGCCAAGTAGGAGGCATAAGTCAGAGGCTGATGTTGAGAAACCAACTCCTTTGGTGGAGGACATCATTAAGACAATCACTGTAGATGGAAACCTAAAACCAATGACTAAATTCTATAATCATTACAGTGATGCTGACAAAAGAATTTTGGAGGATGCTACTGTAAAATATTTGAATGTATTCAATAGAGCTCTAGTGGAAATTTTGGCAGAAATCCCTAAGAGTTTAAGAGACATTTTGGAAATAAGAAAAGAAGCTACTAAAGAAAAAGATCTGGAGCTAAGGGAACATGTAATGTCCAGTCTGTGTCAGGTGATCTCAAGAAAAGAAGCAGATAAGATTCTCAAAGAAGTCAAGAATGAATTTAGAAGCACGAAAAGGATGAATAAGGTGATGATTGGAGACAGTGATGAATTTGTTAAAGAAATAGAACAAATTCTAAAGAAAGCATTGGATAAGAATAAGTTTTATGTGGTTACAGAAGAACCAGTTGATGCTGCGGATGCATCAGTTCTGAATGATGAAGAGCTGTAGAAAAATGAGCAAAAACTAGAGTAGATGATGTCTCCATTCCAGAAGAAGAAACATTGAATAAAGAAGATGAAGAAATGATGAAGGAAGATCAATAAAAAGAAACTGATGATGGAATTGATTCCTCTACTCTAGATGTTGAGAAATTTGACAATACTGCCACTGAGGATAGACCAAATCCTCTGGAAGAGAATGTAGAAGATACTTCTGAGATGGATAAAAGCAAGGATGCTTTTGATGATGATGCAGAGAAGGCAGAAGCAAAGAAAAAGAATGAAAATGATGAGCAAGACAATGAGGTTGACTCCAAAAAGGGATAAGATGGAAGCCCTGAAGAGCTTAAATCTATATCATATTGGGCAAGAGACACTGCAGAAGTAGTGAAAGAAATTTTGGAAAGAGATAAACAAATTGAAGAAGATCAAGATATAATACAAGGACTAATCAATTTTGATACTTTGTCCTTGGTGCAGAAGATAAAGTTGGCCTCTATTGTACAAGCTAAGGCCAAAGAACAAATCCTAAAGTCTCATATAGAAGATAGCGAGTTGCTTGGTCTTGCATTTGAGATTTTGGAGAAAATCATGCCCACATTTCAGAAGGACTCATCAACATCTCCCTCCGGCTAGTTGAAAAATCTGATAAACTTTGTAAGTTCTCATTTTGAAACCTTAGAGAAGTCAGCCGAAGTTAAAGTCAAAAATAACAAATTTAATGAGAAGAGGTTTGCTGAAATAAAGAAAATAATTAGTTATGATAGATCAAGGCTTGATACTAGTGTAAAGAGTATTCAAAATGCCCTATCTAAAAGAGCAGAGACTTATAAGTTTTGCTTAAACTGATCTAAAGTTGTTGACGATATTGAGAAGAATATTAAGGACTTAGAGCTCAAATTGTCTAACATTTCTTAGTCATATAGTCCTTTAACTGAGTCTGTATCTACCAAAGAATGCCAAGTAGTGAGTTTGTGGAATGAACTGAGTGACCTAGAGAAAGAAAAGGTTAAAGTTTTGTGCAGATTGGATGAGCTTCAAGGACTGATTTCCCCCAAATTAGAAACTATGTATGATCTATTGGTAGAATCCCAAGTTGTTGCTACTACTAGTGACCCTACTAGTCTTCAAAAGATAGAATCACAAGCATTTTTGTTCAGTGGGCATATATCCATTTTGGGCAGCATAAAGAAGAACTAGGATAGTGAATTATCATGGTTGAAAAATATTTTTGGTGATATCTTTTCATTGATGAACAAGGCTTAAGGACTATGTGTTCATATGTGGAAGTATATACTTAAAGTTTTGACCCATGTACATAAGATTTTTGCATGAATTTTGATATGCAGATCCCATCCTTTGCCATTGATGTCAAAGGGGGAGAGGAAAACTAGTGAAAAATGAAGAATTAATCTAAGGGGGAGCATTGGAAATCACAAGTGTATATAGTAAGGGGGAGTTGTTCTAACACTTAGTCATTTTTCACTAAGTGTTGCCATCAATGCCAAAGGGGGAGATTGTTGGCAAGAGACACTGCTAGGTATGTTAGGTGTTGTGAATGATGGTAACTAAATCTATCTTACACATCTTCATTTCATTAGTGGATCATACCAGAAGTCAAATTGTAGATTTGTCTAAGTCCGGATAGACAGGAACAAGGCATATGACAGGGTTCAGCATTTTGGTCCGCATTTGTCCATAGGAAATCATATTGTGTTGCAGATCTGAGGGAATGTTAAGGGATATCAGGACTACCTAAATCTAAGATTTTATTCTCTGGTGATGAAGGGAGTGTAAATTACAAGCATTTGAGTATCAGGTTTTGGTTAGACAGTTACGTCCGGTGAAGAACAGGCTGACTAGGTGTTTGATCCTTGTGTGGATGAAGAGAAGTGATTGGTCAAGTAATTTATGAGATCCATTGGTATTGGCTGACATGTGAGGTGATCTGGATATATAATTTTTGGTCTGCATTGCTATTTGTGCATAGATTCAGCCGACAAAACAGTGCTCTTAAAAAGTCTCTAAGTTTTTCTTAAGGCTGACTGCAGTTGATGCAATTTCATGTAGCAGATATATATAATCGATGAGTTTGAGCATTTTGAAGGGAGTAGTTGTGAATATGAAGGAATAAGTGTGAATTGAAGAGATCTAAGCCCTAGATCTTGGTAGAGCAGTGAAGCAGGGTAGAGAGAGATGAAGTGTGCAAAGTCAGTGTATTGAGCTGAACCTAAACTGTAATCTTGCATTGACAGATGTTATTCCTTAGTTCAAACATTCCAGTGAACTTTTGTAATTGATTTGTAGGCAGTGAGCTTTGGGTAGTGCACCCAAAGGCAAGTGCCTTCCCATTTTCTATTCTTTTAATAGAGAATAAATCTTATCGGTTAACCCCCACTGTGGTTTTTCCCTTAACCAGGTTTCTACATAAAAATCTTGGTGTTCATGTGTTGTGAGCTTGTTGTTTTTGTTCTTGTGTTCATGCTTCTTTCTTTTGGATGTATGTGGTAAATTAATAAAGGAACAAAGTAATAAGTTTTGCATAACATTGATTCATCCCCCCTCTCTCAGTGTTCCTTAATCTCAACAGTGTATTCATATAGGTTAGCTCTAATCACTCAATTACTTGAATAGATATTTCACACACTATCCTTTCTCCACATCATGATTTATCTCACTAGTTAGCCTGTTCCTTAAGAGCATGCTTAACAGGTTCATCTGCTGACTTACAAATTTTACTATTGATCGCAAAACACTTCCAAAATCGTATCAAGGACTCTTTACACATTCCCAATCTTACCCTCAGAACCGCAAGATATGATATCATTTTGCGAAGAATTGCATACCATCAGATCTCAGTCTCTACCTCTATCAAACCTTGTCAAACACTGTACTGATACTTATCATCTTGTAGCTAACCTTCTGGTGGACTTTAGATCTCCTCGCTCTGGAATAAGACACTTCACATAAGTGTTTACAACACCTTAACACCACATAACAAAATACTCACTTGCAGAGGAATGCGGACCACTGTACTATACCCTATTCACTATTCCTGCTATACCTTTGTTGACCCGGACTTAGACATTTCTTCAAGGCGACTTTAGGACTTAATTACTGAAGCATAACACTATCAAACAACAACTAACAACACACCTAAACTGCATCTACAAGTCTTCAATTTCAGAGGCATACTAACTCATTTTCTATCCCTTACTCAGAATACTTTCCATACTTAGCCATTTTCTGCCAACTGGACCTAAAATCCAATATGTTCTTCTGGAGATATCTCTTCCTATCATGGTGATAGGATCTCTGAGCCTTGTTGCCATCAATGAAAACATACAAGTCAATACCAGAGTAGTGTCTCTTGCCAACATGGACAAGTGTCCCTAGGCGTGGGTTTTGGGCCATAAGGCCAAGTTGGACGCCCATTCCAAGAAAGGTACAATTTTGCCTTGTAACTTCTATTTAAACAGGTGTTTGGAGAGGAGATGTATTATATGATTGACAGGTACTATTATGCTGCCAGAATATCTCCTGATATGAGTGTCAATGACTCCTACAAGACCATTAGCTCTGAAACTGTATTGTAACCTTGATTGTTTACTATAATACATTTGAGCTATGTTTTGGAGTGTGGGGTTTTTCACCCGTAAGGGTTTTCCCCATGTTTATCTTATCTCTCTCTCTCTCTTCTATCTACTTTTTGTGTGTATGTGTATTGCTGCAATATCTTGGCTGTTGGGTTAATAACACTTTAATTGTAAAGGTTAGAAAGAATTTGCACTCATCTCTCCTCTTTAGATTAGCATAGGAAGCATTTTCCGCACACTTAGCTTCCTTTCAGTTGGTATTAGAGCATGGCCAGTTTTGGTTTTAGTTGTTGGGTGGGTGTTTTTTGAGCTAATCTTAGGTTGAGTGGGAGTTTGTGTAGAGTATTCTGAAATCTTGTTGCAGGAAGGAGATGGCAGGCACATTCGGAAGAGTAGAGGTGGAGAAGTTTAATGGCACAAATTTTGAGTTGTGGAAACTCAAGATGGAAGACATGCTTGTTGATCGAGACCTATGGGAAACTGTTGATGGCACAAAACCTACGACAACTTGACAAGCTGATTGGGATCTCAAAGATCAGAAGGCTAAGGGTCTCATAAGACTATTTAGTTGACTCTGTCCTATTGAATGTCCATGAGGAGAAGACCACGAAAGAACTTTGGAAGAAGCTGGGAGATGTTGTGAGGCCTACCTTCTCATTCCCTTATATTTGACTACTTATTTTACTGTTGGTGATACTTACTAGACTTGTGGCACTGTTGATCCTAAATTTCAGGACTATTAGACTTTATACTTTATGTGGATTTATTATGTTTGGCAGGATTACGATGTGATTTGACCTTGATATTGGTTCATTGTTGAGGTTAGACATGTGATCTACACTATGATGTTATATGGATACTATGCATGTGATTTTAGTTAGGAATTTGTTATGTAAATTATATCTGCGATGGATGTTTGAAATGCAGAATTTAGAATTTAACTATAATGTGATTTCCTTGATGCTTATATGAACATGTGATGTTGTATGTGCTTGTTTCACTTTGCTTCAGCTATCATAGACATGTTGGATTAACATTTCATTTGAGTGTGCAGGTGTTTCTTACAAAGCCATAGAAATTTGGAGATCATCCCACACACTGTGTTGTTGTCCCTTGTGAAGCCAATCTAGTTCCAAGAGTAACCAAGATCAACTATGTTTGCATGATGAATTTTTGTAATGTTGTTGCATGGTGTTAGTAGGGTTAAGTCTACCCTTCTTTTATTTGAGTTCTAATTGGTGTTGTAAGTTGCAATGTCATTTGAATTTTATTTTTGAGTTATAATTTTTATGACCCCTTTTTATGTGCTTTTACTCAATCTTTGGTGCTCAAAATGGGTTAAACTTGACCCTGGGTTGTACCCCTAGGGTCTAGGGGTCATTTGGGCTTTTGTAACCTTAGGTAAACTTCCATTCGGTCACTTTAACTTCACCCTGAAGTAAAGTGACAAAAATGGAAGCTTGGGAGGGGGAGGATGAGTGGGTCAAACACTCAACCTCCTCCTTTCCTCTTCCCTAGGTTGGGGGAGTCTTCAAGACCCCTTAATTATGGAGGACTCTACTCCAACTCTCTCCCACAATTGGTGAGGGTACCTTGGGGTTGAGTGGTCCTTCTTAGGAGAGGATTGGGTCATATGTGGCACCCACTCCTTCTTAAGCCCCACCTTTCTCTCCCACATATTTAAGAGAGGACAAGTGGAAGGGAGAAAGATTTGGTGGGGTGGGTGAATGACATGTGTCACCACCCCATTTCAAGAGTATTGCTTGTAGTTGGGAGGAGGAGTGAGGAGGTGACATGTGTCACCTCCCCATTCCTCAAGGCTTGTGAGAAGAGCCTATTTTAATCCTTCTTGAGGAGAGGGATGGGGCTGTTGAATTTTTGGCATTTTTTTTAATTTTAATTATTTTGGAGAAAAAGTTAGAGGAAAATTAGTGGCTCAACTTGGAGAAGGGGTTAGAGGATCTCTTCGCAACTATCTTCCAATTGGGCTTTTTAAGGTAGGTTTCAAGGCTAATGCCTTCCCTTATGCATTTTAATTACTTGTGTGATGCTATGTGTGAGTTTCCATTTTGAATTTTTACTTCTTGTTGTGGGGAAAAATTGTATGGGAGTTGTAAGAGCCTCTCCCACTTGGGAGAAGATGCTCAACATGTGTGGGGTATTGGAGGAGTGAACCTCCTTGGGGTCACATCCTTGTTTTTTGTGGAGTTGTAGCCTTGAGGGCAATATGTGTATATGTGCAATATGTGAAATGACTTGAGAACCAAAAGAAAGCTTTGTGAAACTATGTTTAAAAGTGTTGGCTTGAGGCTTTGAGAGGTATTTGTATTGGGAAGTTTTGGAGTGGCACTCTTGAGTTGAGTGATGTCCACTCCCCTACCCCATTAAACTCATTTTGAGTGAGTTTTGTGTTGTAATAGCCATGGGAGTAAATTGTTTTTGGGTGTTGAATGCATTGTTGTGTTGTGGTTTGAGTTTACCTAGTGTGAGGATGACCTCCTAGCTCAAGGGTGACTCATGAGTGAGTCAATGGTAGGGAGGAGAGCAAGTTGTTGTGGCTTATTTCCCTTTTTGTATCTTTGCAGGTTATCTGGGGCTATGTGAAGTTGAAGAAAATATCATTGTCCTTAAGAGTGTTATTTTTGTGCTCTTGAGAGAGCATGGCCATGAGAGGCCTTGTGTATCAATTCCTTTTAGTTTTCAAAAGAGAAGAACATTGTTCTCTCTCTCAAGTTGTAAAAGTATGTTTTTACTTGAGTGTATGAACTATTCACATTTGCAATAGAAATTTTAATTTGCTGATTTCAATGCTTATGATTTAAAAAAAAAATATAGAGTAATGAAAGAAACACATGGGCTTATGGCTATTTTATTTGTATGTTTATTTTCAAAAAAAAATGAGATAGTTGTTATTTTATTGTTGTGAGTCAAAATGAAAATTTTAAATTTTCCTTAAGAGAAAGAAATTTAGTTGTTGCTATATATTTTGAAGGATTTAATTAAATGCATTTGCTTTCAAAAAAAAATATAAAGAATAAATTCTTTGAAGAAATGTTTATGAGGAAATATGTTTTTTTTGTTTTTACAAAAAAAAAAGTTCATTGCTCAATTTAAATCTGAAAAAAAAAATGGTTCTTTTGTTTTATTGTTTTAAATATATATATATATATATATATATATATATATATATATCTGTGAATTTTATGAATGACAACTATATTTGAAATTCCAGTTGTTTAAAGCATATATATATATGAGTGTATATATTTAATATATTTAAATTTAGATTCTTTTTAATATACTATAAAAAAAAAACTACATTGTGTATACAACAGTATGTATATATATTATATATCTGATACTATACAATAAACTGTGAATTTTGGATATAAATCTATGATTTGTTGTGTGTGTACATATATATATATATATATATATATTAAAACCCATTAAAAAAAATAAAGAACGCTATGTGAGAAATGAAGAATATACTGTATTCTTTGAAAATAGTTCGTAGTTTTTAACAAAAAAAAAATGTTTTGGGTGGGGAGGGTTTCGACCCCCCCACCGTCGCTGTTATATATGGGTGTGGGGAGGGGAAGGAGCCACCCACCCACACCCCACTATGTGGGATGTGCGTGGGGGCTCCGCCCCCTCCCCACACTCCCCCTCTTCCCTTCCCCACAGACGTCTCCAAACCTGCTGCCGTCGCCGTGTCCCCTCCTCCGACCACGCCCTACACTCCCCACCTCTGACTCCACAGACCTCACAACGCCACTCCCCTCTATGCCGCCTACCGCAGAAACCCTAGTATTAAACAAAATAAAAATATTTACATTTCAATAATTTTGGCAAAATCTAATAAAACACAGTCCGCCACCAGGGTTTGGCCATTCAGCCTTCTATATTGGAATATCTCTTTTCTTCACTATATATATATATATGCAAACGGGTATATTAAATGAGTATACCTCTTACTTTGAACTCCATCCATTGAAGCCATCACCATAACCTGCAACAAAATTTGAGAGAAGAGAGGAGAAGAAAAACAAAAAAAAGGAAAAGAAAATGATGCTTAGAGAATAGGGTTAGGGTTTTCTAGTTTCTCATAAGGAAACTATTATTTTACTTGGAGGCTTTTAGGGCAAAAAGAGAGTATTTTAAAATTGGTTTTAATTAATTTATTATATGCTTCCATTCCCTTCTTTTGTTTTGTTTTAGAACTATTTTATTCTAGAGGTAATTTTAATGATGTGGGTAGTTTTAATTTTTATTTTTAAAAAAGAAATCAAATGGCTATTATTATTATCATTTGTTTAGTGGAGGGGCAATTTATTAAATAGGTTAGTTTTTGGCTAAAGGGAATTTTTAGATTAATGGATTTTAATTTGATTATTGCAAAAGGGGATTTTATTGTTTTATTCAACTTTATACCTATTTAATTATTGAGATGTTTTTATTTTAAACAATGGGGTTAATCCTTTAATTATAAAACCAAATTCGACGAGGTTAATATATAACTAGATTGTTATTAATTTAATATTCCTCTTTAATTATATCTAGAGCGATTTTATTAATTTAATAAAGATGTCATTCAAACCAACTTGGAAACCTAGAAAACTATCTAAACGAAGTTATTATAATATGTTTTCGTGATCTGGTCTACCAAGAAATTAGGAATAATGTAAAGGATGTAGTGATAACTCTGATTGATAGAAAACGTGAAGGAGAACAAATTGATCGAGTTTTGTTGAAAAATGTTTTAATTAACCTATTTAACTATTCTACCATTTTAACTAGTGTGATGTAGGTAATTTAAAACCAACCCAGTAAACTTTCGATCGAAATTAGTTTTATTATAATAAACCCTAATCACGCCCGTGAGGCATTATGTTGCCAGATTTTTCTAGAATTTAGGGTTTAGCTAGGTTAGTGAAATTTAACCTTTCTTAGGGTTAAATTATTGTTTTTTCTGGTTAATGACATTAGGTTTTGATATTAAATTATATTTTCTCATGCACTAGAGTTTGGCTTTTGATTTTGACTTAAGTCAAAATCCCATCATTTACTTAGGTAACCTAGGGTTTTGATCTCTAATCCTAACCCCATTAGCGACGTTAACTGTGTTGCATCGACCCCCTAGTTGACTTTATTGCAAAATGGTATGTGCAAGTGAATGCATTACCCCGCATGCAAATGTCATGTTTACGCCTTATGCGTAATGCCACCGTGCACGCTTATGCATGTGAGGGGGTTTCTAGGGAAGCGTGGTAAAATTTTTGATATCTTGTGTCATGATCACATAATAAATGTGGACATGACACATGTGATGCGTGTCGTGATTGCATGAGAAATGTGGGCATGACAGATGTTTATCAGGCCAAGTCCTTGGTGAACAAGCTTTTCCTGAAAAAGAAGCTATTTGCTCTGAAGATGGAAGACGGAGGATCTGTTGTAGATCATATGAATGCTTTCAACATGATAGTTGCACAGTTGACATCTGTGGGTGTGAAAATGGAGGAGGATCGATGTATGACCTTGCTTTGTTCTTTTCCAGATTCGTGGGATCATCTTGTAATGGCTATCGGAAGCACTACAACCACCTACAAGATGGATGAGGTAGTGTCTTCGCTGTTATCTGAAGAAATGTAGAGAAAGGCAACCAAGTCGGCTAAAGAAGATCTTGCAATTCATGGAAGACCCAAGGAGAAAGGGAAAAAGGACAAGAAAGATGAGAAGGGTAGATCCAAATCTCCTAGAAAGTCCAAGGCTCTCTGTTGGAACAGTGGTAAATCTAGGTATTTATGAAAGGAATGCAAAGAGGAGAAAAAGAAGAAGAAAAAGAATGTCACAGATTCAGATTCTAACAAGTCAAAAGATGATGGTGATGCCTTCATTGTATCCTTGGCCACCCATGCATCTAATGATGTGTGGTTGATTGATTCTAGTGCATCATTCCTCATGACCTTGCATCGAGACTGGTTTACAAAGTATGAAGAGTTTGATGGTGGAAGAGTGTACCTGGGTGACGATTCTCATATGAAGATTGTTGGTCATGGAAGAGTCTCAATCGAATTCACTGATGGATGAGTGAAGGGGATCACTAGGGTCATGTACATCCCAAGCTTGGCACAAAAATTTATTTTTGTAAGTTGAATGATGCAGGTGTGCAGGTTGTCTTTTCGAAGGACGAATGTAAGATGACTAGAGGATCTATGGTGCTTGTGAAGGGTACTCAGAGAGGTACTCTATTTCAATTGGAGGCATGTACTTCACAATGCAATAGTTCTTCTGACTCCAAGAAAAGAGTTGCAGTCACTTCATCCCCACCATCTGAACCAGTAGTGAAAAAATCTATTGTATCAAACTCTGATGGTAGTGCATTTTGGGTACCCAAGGGTGCTCATGCTTTAGAAGTCAAGCTTCCTACTGAAAAGAAAATGTTATGGCGTAAGAGATTTAGCCACATTGGTGAGAAGGGTCTTAGAACCCTGAAAAATAAAAACCTCATTGAGGGGTTAAATGATTGTAATCTTGAGTTTGATTTTCGTAAACATTGTATACATGGAAAGCAAAACCGTGTTCAGTTTTACTCTAGTTCTCACAAGTCTTTTGGTGTGTTGGATCTTATTCATTCTAATGTGTTTGGTCCAGTTAGTGTTCCTTTGATCTCTAAATCTATTTATTTTGTATCTTTCATAGATGATTACAATAGAAGGACATGGATTTATTTTCTCAGAAGCAAATCTAAAGTCTATAGTCAGTTCAAAGAATTTAAAGCTTTTATCGAGAATCAAACTAGTAAAAAGATTAAGTGTTTGAGGACTAACAATGGTGGTGAGTTTTGTTCGCTAGGGTTCGATAAGTTCTGTAAAGAACATGGGATTGAAATACATAAGACAACTCCATACACCTCGCAGAAAAATGGAGTTGCAGAGAGGATGAATAGGACATTGATGGAGAAGGCTAGGAGTACGCTTATTAGAGCAAGCCTCAAACAAAAGTTTTGGGCTGAAGCTGTAGCCACTGCTTGCTACTTTGTAGATAGGTCTCCTACATCATCTTTCATTGGTAAGACACCTATAGAAGTGTGGTCTGGTAAGAAGCCTTCAGTGAGACATCTTCATGTTTTGGGTTGTGAGACATGCACATGTGCCTAGGGAGGAAAGGTCAAAATTGGAGAACAAGGTGGTTAAGTGTATTTTCATTGGCTATGGTGTCGGTGTGAAAGGATACAAGCTTTGGGATCTTGTGGGTGAAAAAGTGTTGTATAGCAGAAGTGTTATTTTCAAAGAGCTAACCTTTTCTTCCATTGTTCTACATCCAGATGAGATAGAAAAGAAAGATGACGTGGTTCAGTTTCCTTCTATCCCTGAGAAGACTAAACTGACTGAACCTATGAGAACTGATGATGGGGAGAGCTCTAGTAGCTTTGAAATCTCAGAAGAAGAAGAAGAACCTCAACCTCAGTCATTGAGGAGGTCTACATGAATAAGGCAACAACCTAATAGGTTTGGTTATTCATTGCTTGATTCTAGTTGTGCTTTTGCTTTGCTTACTAACACTGATGACCCTAGAACTATGACAGAGGCTATGGGCATGAAAGATGTAGGTTCCTGGAAGGAAGCCATGGAAGATGAGATGGATTCTTTAGAGAAGAATAAGACTTGGGACTTGGTGCCTTTGCTTGAAGGACAAAAACTTGTTGGTTGTAAATGGGTGTTCAAGAAGAAATTCAGAGCAGATGGCAGTGTTGAAAAGTATAAGGCCAAACTAGTTGCGAAGGGGTACTCACAAGTGGAGGCAATTGATTATGGTGAAATTTTCTCTCCCGTTGCAAAGCTGACATCTATCAGGTTCTTGTTATCTCTTGCAGTAGTGTATGACTTAGAACTAGAGTAGATGGATGTAAAGACACCATATTTTAATTGTGATTTGGAGGAAGAGATTTACATGTCACAGCCAAAGTATTACATAGAGAAAGGTACAGAAAATTTGGTTTGCAAGCTGAAAAAGTCTTTGTATGGTTTGAAGCGGTCTCCTAGAATGTGATATATGAAATTTGATGCTTTTGTGTTGTCAATTAGATTTCTAAGATTGAAATTAGATCATTGTGTATATTAAAAGTTTGACAATGATCTCATTCTCATTATTGCATTATATGTTGACGATATGTTGTTAATTGGGAATGGCAAGAATATGATTTTTGATTTGAAGTCTCAGTTGTCAGCACAGTTTGAGATGAAAAACTTAGGGGCAGCCAAGTACATTCTGGGAATGGAAATCAGAAGAGACAGAGCTAACAAAAAACTTTGGTTAAGCTAGAGTAAGTATGTGAAGACCGTGTTTGATAGGTTCAGCATGGCAGATTGTAGACCATTGTGTGTTCTTGTTTCTTTGGGGACAAAGTTATCTATTAATGATTGTCCAAAATCTCTTTCTAAGGTGGAGGACATGAGTAGAGTACCTTATGCTAGTGTTGTTGGTAGTTTGATGTATTCTATGGTTTGCACAAGACCAGACATTTCCTAAGTAGTGGGAGTCCTTAGTTAGTTTATGGCTAATCTTGGATGGGTACATTGGGATATAGTAAAGTGAGTGTTCAGATATTTGAGGGGTACTTCCAAGTATTCCATATGTTATCATGGTCATCCTACAAGACCTCCACATTCTGTGTGTATTCATGGATTTGTGGATTCAGATTGGGAAGGTGACATTGATAGTAGGAGATCCACTAGTGCTTATGTGTTTACTTTATTCGGTGGTGCAATTAGTTGGATGAGTAAGCGGCAACCTGTGGTCACTTTGTCCACGATAGAAGCTAAGTATATGGTAGCTACTCATGCTTGTAAGGAAGCCATTTGGCTTAAGAGATTGTGTTCTGATATTGGTGTTGATGCAAGACAGATTACTATTTGTTGTGACAGTTAGAGTGTGATTTGCCTAGCAAAGAATCCAACTTTTCATGCCAGAACAAAGCATATTGATGTATAGTTTCATTTCATGTGAGACATGGTAGAGGATGGGAAGGTGAATTTGGAGAAGGTAGATACTTTGAAGAATGTTGCGGATGTATTGACAAAATTAGTGGGCATAGACAAGTTCAGATGGTGTTTGGAGTCTATGGGCCTCTCAGCCTATAGCAGTTAAATCCTGTTATTCTATTGGCTCTTACAAGGTGTTCGACAAGTGGGAGGATGTTGGGAATTAAGGTGTCTCAACCTTTGTAATTCCTTACATTTATTTATTGTAATGTATTTATTTATTGCCTAGTATTGTAATTAGGATGCAAATCTTGTTTTGTCATCTTGTGGGAGTTGGCTTGGTGATGTGTCATCCTACATGGAAGGTGACCACATGTACTTTTGTCCTCACATGAGGAGATAGGTGTCCCACTTAGTGGTAGAACATTTTTTCCATGTGTCGGCATCTTGACTAGTGTGTAAGTGAATCTTGACCAAAACGGTTATGACAGATTCCTATGACAGAAGCTATGATGCATAAGACTTGGAAATAGAAGGTTCTGTGACAGGTGAAGACATGTGTCAAAGAACATCTTGGAAGAAGGCATATTTGGGTGCCTCAAGGAGGGTGATGATGTGTTGTAAGTAGAATATGCTATTTTTAGGTAGTTATGATAGATTCTCTTATAGTTGTAAGAGATGTCAGCTATGACAGATTCTATTACAGTTGTAAGATGTGTAAGAGCATCTGTCATTGCCTATCTTAGGATTAGGTGCCCATATTGGGATGGGGTGATGTGACAAGTGTCATGATCATGCTACAGTGTTGGAGAAGTGTCCCTAGGCATGGGTTTTGGGTCATGAGGCCAAGTTGGACGCCCATTCCAAGAAAGGTCCAATTTTGCCTTGTAACTTCTATTTAAACAGGTGCTTGTAGAGGAGATGTATTATGTGATTGATAGGTACTATTATGTTACCATAATATCTCTAGATACGAGTGTTGAAGACTCTTGCAAGAGCATTGGCTCTGAAACTATATTGTAACCTTGATTGTTTACTGTAATACATTTGAGCTATGTTTTGGAGTGTGGGGTTTTTCACCGATAAGGGTTTTCCCCATGTATATCTTGTCTCTCCCTCTTCTATCTACTTTCTATGTTTATGTGTATTGCTGCAATATCTCTGTTGTTGGGTTAATAACATTGTAATTGTAAAGGTTAAAAAGAATTTGCACTCATCTCTCCTCTTTAGATTAGTATAGGAAGCATTTTCTGCACACCTAGCTTCCTTTCAATAAAGGAGCACTATCATCTGTACACAGTTGTACCTTATCTTCTAAAGTTCATGAACATATGAAGATTGTCAAATTAGTTTGATGGTTTGATTGATGTCATTCTTTGATATATTTTGAAGTCAGGCCTGTTGCACTATTACATGTATTAAAGCATTGCATGGGATATGAAGAAAATTGTCTAAGTCATCAGAAGGTCTAAGGCATAGGGAATAACACTGCAGGAGCATAGGAGAATCTACTACATTCCTCTACAAATGAAAATATGAGCTTGTAGATTGGAAGTTAGCTAGAAATAGCTATAAGGTATGTGTGGTTCAGATTTGAGAGCATAACTCGATAAGGGCGTGGTTCGGTGGTTAAGTCACTCAGTTATAGTGGCGAGCACCAAAGTTCAAACCCCCACTGGGCCAATGAGCTCATAGGTTTGAAGTGTTCTAACTAGGGGATGAGGTCCTCTGTGTTGTGGCCTCACCGGTTCATAGCTCTGGGCAAAAGTGTTACTGTGGAGCCGGAGGGCATGTCACACCAGCATCACCGTTCACGTTAAAATGTTTACCAGGTGCATTATCTTTTAAAAAAAAGATTTGAGAGCATAAGAACTAGCACAGAGATTTTTAGAGTTAGCAGAGTGAAGACAGTGGTGATACAGTGATTTTGCAGTCTCAACGGTATAGAAGAATGCTCTGCATTTCTCTACACTTGAAGATATGACCTTGAGGTTTGGAAGATAGCTAGAGACAGATAAGAGGTATGTATGAACCAAGTTTTAGAGCATAGTAGTGGTTTCCAGAGTAAGCTAAGTAAGAACAAGCTATGTTGTTGTATAAGGTTATCAGAGGTAGTATAGAAAGCCACTGCATTTCACCACACTTTGATGTTTAGATTTTTTGATTGAAAGATAAGCCCAGATGGTCAATATATATATGTTTATTTTAGGTTTCAAGTGTTTTGTAGTACTGCAAGTATGTTTTTCAAAGTTCTATGTCAAGACAGTGTAAGCAAACTGTGTAAAGGATACCAGCATCAGTGTCTATTTGGCTTGCGCCATAAGAAAAAGCATAAATCAGAAAAAGGGGTGTATGAGAATACTTTACAAGTCATATAGTGATGTTTGTGGCTTGATCTACATAGTGATATCTCTCTTCTCTGGTAGCGCATAGGGTCTGGAGCTAAGGCATGAAAGGATAAGTGTTTGTAGAGCTAACATGGTGTGTTTGAGAAATTGTACCATGTGTGTGGAAGTGTGCACTAGCTAGAAAGATTAGGAGAAGGTAAAATGGGTCTAACTGATCACTTGGTATGAACCACACAATGAGATTTTGTCCAGCTAATCACTTGGTATGAACCACACAATGGGATTTGATTCCTACATTACCATAGATGATTTGGGAGCTGACAAGTTAGGTCGTTATACATTTCATGCTACATGTTACATCTAGGCCAACAAAGATAATGTTTTCAAGACTTGCAGAGGATATATATGAAGGATAGAAGATTGTTGCAAGTGTGTGAATGTGTGTGAGTGTGTATGCAAAAAGGTGAATGATCCAGAAGCTGAGAAGTAACTCTAGAGACTATGATGCATGATTCATAATAGAGTTAGAGTGTATTGCAGAGCTGTTTTGAACAGAGATGATAGATCAGAGGTGTTGAGGTTATCTGAGTAAGTCAATTTCAAAGAGTTAAAGGAGATGATATTGTGGAAGTGATTGAACCATTAGAATCAGTCAAGTGTTTTGGTACAGACATTGGAGCATCTTCTTGTAAGCATTGTAGCACTTTAGGGAGTTGTTGCTTCCTTTGGGTTGGAGCCCATAAAACTATGTATTAGGGAGTTGAAGCTTCCTTTGGGTTGGAGCTCATAAAACTTTGTATCAAGGAGTTGGAGCTTCCTTTGGGATGTGCTCATAAAATTTATTGTAAATTTGTTTTTATTTGTGAGGCTAGATTTGGATAGTAGAGCCAAGCAGCTTGCTCACTGTGGTTTTTCCCATCTTAGGTTTCCACATAAATCTGGTGTCATGTGTGAATGTGCTTTTATGATTCATTTGGTTTAAATGTTCAGTTTGGATTGAATGCTTTTAAAAGGAAAGAATTTGATTAAGTACTAATTCACCCCCCTCTCAGTACTTCTGTGTTTTCAATATGAACATTTAGTTGGTTCTATTGGTTTATCTTCAATGAACATAGTTCCCCAACATACTCTTAGTACCAAGAAGGAGATACCAACTGCTAGATAATTGGAGAACATGATAAGAGTCATTCATGCATGGAATGTAGAGATGGTGAACTTAGGCCATATGATAATGAAATAAATAATTGAGGTTACTACAACATTATCTAAAGGAATATAGGCTATAAATACTTTGATGGCAAGGGTAAAAACTAAATGGGAGGTAATAGAAAATATTTTCCCCAAGATAGCTCAAATAGTGGATATGGATTTTCGATATTTGGTGGATAAAGGTATTCTAAGTGATCAAGAACCTAATGTGCATCAAAAGTCAAAGTTGGCATACAATTTTTGGATGATCTTGAAGGCATGCCAAAATAAGAGTCAGAAAGGGCAATCCCTAGTTCAAAGTGTGTACAATGCCTTGGATGAATTTATATGAATAAATTGGGATGTGGTGAGGACTAGAATATTTAGTCACTACAAGTTTTAAAAGATTAGTTCTGAGAGTTGGTGAGGAAGGAGTCTCACAAGGACCTAGGTTTTTCTACAAGATTTGTTATTAATTTAATGAAAATAAAGGGTACTTGTAAATATTTTGAACCTAAAATGGTGGAATTTAGGAATACTTAAAAAATATTCCAAGAAATGTTCTAAAAGATTGATGTCAAGTTCACACATTCAAATGGACTTGACCCACGATTAGTGAAAGTGGTTCTAAATAATTATATGTTTCATACTTGCAAGAATTGGAAATTGAAGTTGCTAAGAGTAACTAGTCAAAGTGTGTAGTGTTGACATTCATTTTCATGTCAAATTTTGTCTTGTATGTAATGGTGCAAAAAAAAAAATGTATTACATGACAAAAGTGTCTTTTGATGTTTTGTCTTTTTTCTAGATTTTGGAGGGAATGGCTTTTCACATTCCTCCCTCCGAAAATTTGTAAATACATTTGTGCTCTCCATTGCAAACGGTTCAAAATTCATTTTGTAAGTAATACAATTTTTCTTTTCAACTTCATTTGAAGTTCCTTTTCTTTTTGTTCAAATTTTCAAACTTTGAGCATGTATCTACTTTAATGTGCTTAGTTCACTAAATGTTTGATGAATTTGATATGTGTTAGAGCTACTAATGCTTGGTTATTTATGAGACATTCTATATCGTAGTTTGAAACACATTCTTGTGCTCAGTTTCATGGAATTTTATCTTATACATGCAACTTTTCCTTTAAAGATCACACCCTCATACATGGTGATTGTGGTGACGAGTCATGTGAGGAATGGTTTCAATTGAAGTTTCCCATTTAAATAATGACGTGTGAAGGATAGGGATCACATACTTGGATTTTTCTAACCCCTTTATTCCTCTCCTCTCTTTTCTTTTTTAGAAATTGTGGTTAGAGTATGAGTATTTTAGATTCTTTTCTTTTTTTTGTTAGTTTTAGGTTTGTATAAACAAGGTAGTTTTATTTCAAAGCAAATTAGTGTTAACATCTTCAAAATTTTAGGTGTTGTTAAGGAATTGTACAAATTTTTAGATTTATTTTATGGGTTTTGCATAAATTAATTTTTGGAAACTCTTTAATCATTCTTTGCACAAATTTGAGGAAATAAATCTTTGTATTCTAATATTTTGTTTTGTGACTTTTTATATTCCTATCAAGTCTATTGGTATTCAGATGAACTTTTCATGAAGCAAACTATTGAAATTATTTAACAAATTTGTTATTAAATTGTGGAAATCATTTTTGGTTGATTATATTAGAATTTTCCTCAAAATATAAAATTTAGATTATAGAAAAATTTATGTAAAAATTCTAGATTTTCTCCTTTAGGTTTGAAATCTTTGGAAACTTTACTAGAGTCCCTTGAATGGGATAGCTCAAAGATTGCCTACTAAGATATTTTACTCTTTTCATTTAGAGATTATTTATAGAAGACTCTTGGGGCATTTTTCCATTCAAGTAGGGGAACCTTCATTGTTCCAACATTCTGGTGTGCTAAAACATGCATCAATAGAACTGGCACTAGAAGGATGGCTAAAAAATGGATTTTAAAAGATATCAAACCCAGTCGAAGCCAGATCCAACAAATCAAGAGTGGCATGAACTACCTAAAAATAAGTGAACAATACAAGAGAAGGTGAAATTGGTGGTAGCCTTAATCATAGTGAGTTCTTCAACCTCAGATATCTTTTCATTTGACTCACAAGATATATTATCACCTTCAACACCACTTAACAACCCTATTCCAAAAGTTGATGCTTTCCCATCAAGTCCAATAGTTTCACCTACCTCATCTCCCAAAAAATCTTCAATTGATATACCTACCCACAACATCAATCAAACAACAATGGTAGGAGACACATGGTTGGGAGGGGGAAATTTTCCCTTGACTTTTGTAGGTGCCCATCATGACCTACCCAAAAACCCTAAGAAGTTTTTTTCAAGGTATACCCATGGAGGATCCCTTATGGTAGAAGAACATATTAGAGATTTTAAAGACACCATTATACGAGCCTAAATTAAGTATGATGATTTGGCTTGCCACCTTTTTCCATACACTTTGTGTAAGAGTCACTAATGCACTCAAGCTCCTAGGATCACTTGTAAAACCAAAGATTAGCCTTCCATAAGAGTAGAAAGATGGTGAATTTCTTGATTACGGTGCAAAATAATATGATACATTGATACCATGATACATAAAAGTACATGAGGGACCTTGCTTATATAGGCAAGGTTGTGAGATAGGACTACACAGGATGATGACGAGTATCTTAATCATATTACATGAGACACAATGAGATAACTATCCTAATTGTAACCTAAGTAAAATTAAGTAAACTAGTGTGAATAGGACCTAATAGGGAACCCGTTAGGTAATATACCTCATTCACACCAACACCCCTCCTTAAGTGCAACTTAGGGATAATGAGAAAACATGCAAATGATGTAATGATGGATGATAGATGATGGATGGGTATAAACTACAAGGCCATGTTAGGTACCCATATACAAAAGATCTTTCACAAATGGATAAAAGTAGGAAAACCTATAAGAAAAAATCCCTCTCCAAAAGAGATAAAATAAGAAAGTAAAAGAAGGAAGGAGGACTCAACATGAGCCCCCAAGAACTACTTCTATCACCAATATGCAATCAATAACCCTCCCACAGGAGAGAAAGATTGAGATGATAGATCCCCCATAAAGAATTAGCTCCTATGCCAATGGTGAATGCTTAAAGATAGAAAGTAATCCACTACCTACAAACAACATGTCTCCCCTTCCAAGGAAATGAATCCAATGGTGGATGTAGAGGCAACTCCCACAACCTAGATGAAAAAGGAATCCAAATCAATATGTGTGTCTCAAAATACAACTCTAATGTCCTCATGCTAGAAAAAAAATGTCTTCTCTAAATTAGGAACTGAATTGCCCAACCAAAGAAGGAGAACCAGGAGAGGAAAGATTTTGAACTACATATGAAAACACTAAAGATATGATGACATCATTTCTATCAAAGATGAGAAATAAATCCTTAAATTTGTCCTTCAAATCAGAAATGTGAGACTCCACAAACAAGGATGAAATGTCTAATAAGTAAGAATCTTAATGAGGTGGATCTAAAAGATTGAAATGATCCTGTTGCAAAGAATCAACAAGTGATGGAGATATGATTTTGATAGGAGGACAAGGAGAAGAAAGAGAAGTCTTTATGTCATCTAAATGATCAAGACCTACTAGATATTCAAGACCTCTTCTGTATCATCATTAAAGGGTATATTATTTGCATCATCAATGGGTATGAGGCTATCCAAAATAGGATAATCAGGGAATGGAAAGAGATGTACATCTCCATAGATCTCCCAATTTTTATTCCAAAGAGTGTGGGGGCACTCAATACGTGAGGTAAAACATAGTGTCAAAATCAACACTAGAAAAAATCAATCCAAGGAAATGATCAATCCTATTTCCCCATACAAATTTCCTCCCAGGTGTATCTAGTTCAAGTATGAGTCCATAAAGATAAGGTAAAAGATTAATCCACCTACAATGTGTTAGGATGCCTTTTTTGCAAGACTCATAATTATCCTTATCCAAGTTTACCATAGAAGGATGAATAGAAAAACCCACGATAACTCCTCAAATGATGAAGATCAGAACTCATAAGATTACCCCCAATTTCACTCAACCATGAGACCCCCCAACAATATATGATTTTATCCCTTTATATTTATTGCAATTATAGCTACCAATTGCTAAAACAACAAAGTGGTCTTGATCTTAGTACATTGCAAATGCCAAATTAGGCCACAAATTGAAAGTAAAATTTTATGTAGAATGAGATTAATCTGATTATATCACTGAGAAGTACATAAAAAATTATGCACTTTCAAAACAAATCACCCAAAAAAGTTACCGTATGAGCCCAAACGGAGCCCCAAAAGTTCCAAAAATGAGAATTGCTTAGCAACAGGTGTGAAAATCTATAATTTCTAGAAAAACCAAACACCAAAATCAAAATCCAAGTACACCACTATGAATCTTACAAAATTCTACCCCAAATAAAAGAAATCACTTGCAAAAAGGAGCCTGTATGACTGAGAATGAGGCCTGCAAAGATCAATACCACACAACAAAAGTACATTAGAGAGGGGGGATGGATCGTGGAGAGAAGTTGTTGACATCAGTTGACAAAGGATGATGTCAAAAGATGGAACATGCTCTGTGTGATGGAATATTCTTTAGATCTATTGGAATATACTTAGGATCCTGAAACTGCCATCAGATTGATTTGAAATTGCCTAGATAACTCTAAACTACTATTTTAAATTCAAAAACCACTTGGAAACTCATGGGAAACTACTTTTTCGCATGTAAGAGGGTGGTTTCATGATGAGTCCATGATTTTGCTATAGGGAGGAGCTATTTTGGTATTCATAAGGTAGTTTTGTTGACTAGTGATAGTTTGGAGGGGTGGCTCTACTTGTTTGAAGCAACAAAGCCACTAAGGACCACTACCCTGGTGGTGGGGCATGTAAGGCCACTAGCTAGGGGTTTGACCCCATTGGTTTTAAAACACTAGATACATAAGGATGGACATGTGGCACCCACAAGGGTGCCCATACCCTGCTACACAGGTTTGCATATATCACCTATACCCTATCACAAGTCTAAAAATTTTGATTTTTTAAAAATAATTCTAAAAAATCAATTTAAAATAAAAATTAAATTTCTCTATACCTCCATCATACCAGATTGTGCAGTGCCTACATAGGGAATATTCTGTAGATTCTATCGGTACGATCTATATGGCCAAGGAGGAGAATTTTTTCTGATGGCCTAGGGTAAAAGTGTCAAAATCTAATGAATTGATAGTTGAACCTTAGGTTCTTGGGCCTTCTGGACACAATGGTAGGGTTAGATTTGACCCAAAATGCTCTAAAATTACATCTACCTCCTAGTTCTAGTAACCACCTCCCAACTTCAAACCCTTGCAGATATTGCCTTCAATGTCCAATTTGGACAAATCAAAAGGATAAAATAACTTTCTTGGACTCCCTAAACTCAATGGTGAGCTCATATTTGCACCATCATGATTTAAAATGAACCTACAATACAAAACTACAAAGAATAAACTCTCCCAAGTCTAGTGTTTCTTTCAAGTTTTTCTAATTCTCTAGGTCATCATATGATGCAAGAGAAGAGCATACTCAACTTTTCAAGATCAACCAAGATTTACACCTAGCAAATCTCTTGCCTAATTTTCTTCCAAATTTGAGAAGGGGCTTGTAGATCTAAAGCTTTGATACCATGTAAGAGTCACCAATGGACTCAAGCTCCCAGGATCACCTATAATACCAAAGATTAGCCTTCCAAAAGAGAGTAGAAAGATGATGAATTACTTGATTGTGGTGCAAAATAGAATTATCATATTATGATATGATACATTGATACCATGATACACAAAGTACATGAGGGACCTTGCTTAAATAGGCAAGGTTGAGAGATAGGACTACATAGAATGATGACAAATGTCTTAATCATATTACATGAGATGCAAAGAGATAACTATCCTAAGTGTGCCCTAAGTAAAATTAAGTAAACTTCTATGAATAAGATGTAATAGGGAACCCGGTTAGGTAATATACCTTGTTCACACCAACACTTTGGGTGAAGCCACATATGGATGGTACTTAGGACTCCCTCATGCATCCATCACTAACTAGAATCAATTGGAAAGTTCTTTTCTTAATAATTTTAGAGTTCCTATAAACCTATTTGTCCTTTACCATACTTTTTCCATGGCTCATAGAGAGAGAAATAAGATAGTAAGCTAATTTAATGTCAAATTTCACAAGCTCTACACAAGATTGAAGCCACCCTACAATACTCTTGAAGCTATGGCCATTGAAATGTACTTAAAAGTACTTGACCCTTTAACTTCTATTTTTATGAAGCAAAATATTATGAATCATGTGCCTCAAAATAATCATGTTTTACTTTCTCAAGTATACACATGGGCCTGTAATGTGGAGCAAAACACAACATCACAAAATTAAAACATTGTTTCATTACCTTCATTTGGGCTACTAGCTATGACTAATCAAATTCCACTTATTAACTAAGATTTGATGAAAGGAACCCCATTGTTCAACCCTATTCCTAATGCTTATCATCCTAATCAACAAATGGGTAGGGTTCCAATGAGCCAAGTATACCAACAAATGGGCAATTAATAATAGATTCCCACATCCAATGCAAATGTGGTTTCTAGTAGTCCATATAATACCACATTTAATTCTCAACAATTTACCCCTTCCCAATTCAACATCCCCACCTTGGGTAGTAATGTAAGTAATCAAAATTTTCTAATGGGTAATCTACAAGGTAGACCACCTTATATCAACAACATGGTAGCCAACAATGCTCACAACCCAACTACTCATGTGAACAATCAACAAGTTGGTCTCTCTTTTCTCAATAATTCATTTGGACAAGCACCCTTACCAAATAAAATTAGGGGACGACAAGGATAGCCCCAAACAATGAACAATAATGTAGAACTTGAAACTTTGATCAAGAAGTTAGAAAATGAGATGATCTCACTCTGCCAATAAATATTGCAAAATCAAATGGTGGGAAGTAGTGGTCAGGGAAAAAATTTCAACTAGCAAAGATCCAATAGGTTCTGGAATAATAGACCAAACAACAGTAATGTCCCAATTCCTATGGATGACAAATCTAACACCAGTAAAGTGAATATAGTTAACTTGGTAAGTTTAGTGCTTCTTAACTAGTGTAAAATCCATGACACAACTAATCACGGGGTAATAAATTGTTCTAAGTTTTCTATTACACACAAAGTCATACAAAAATAAATTAACAACATGGAAATCATAGTTACTCCCAAAAATCCAACAAAATTAAACCAAAATCTAGGGACTAATTAACTTTCCAAGTATATGAAATTCCTCTTAGGAAGAAAATTAGATCAATCTAACTCTAGAGGAAATTAATGCGACTAAACAAGTAACTAAAGGAAGTTCTTACCTTTTTGAGGAGTCACACTAAAATACCAATCACTTCATTAACTCCTCCAAAAAACATTCACACTCCTCTTGATCCCAACTTAAGAAAAACCCTTATGCCCCTAAGGGGCTTGAAGGATCCTCCTCATCAAAGAACACTCAAAATCCTTTAAGAGGGGAGAAACTTTTGGAACTAGAAAAATCAAGCTATAATTTGATTGAAGATATCAAGTGTACAAAGGCTGATATGTCAATGTTCTATGTCATTCAGCTTAGTGGCCAACATGATTTTTCTTGTTAAATATTCTACTAACCTAAATCTTAATTATGTAAGTAAAGTTACTAATGTGAATGTTTCAATGTACGAGGAAAAGATTGAAAATCCTCCATTTTTTCTTTCAATCAAAATTAGTGGAAAATACTTTCATAGTTATCTTGTTGATTCAAGTGCATCTAGTAACATCATGCCATATTCAATTTGTTGAAAGCTTGGAATGACTCCGATGAAGACAAGTAAAAGAGTTGTATAATTGGACTAGTCACATATCAATATGATCGAAGAGATCAAGGATGTTCTAATTCAACTAGCTTTGAATCTGAGGATCAAACCAACAATTGACATCCAAGTGGTGGATAACCTAGAAAAAAAATGGGATGCTTTTGAGCAAAGATTGGTCAAAGAGCTTCAATGATTACATGGCCACCAATTTGTCTCACATGTGGCTTACATGGATAGGTGTAGCAATAAAATTTGAATTGAAAGGGAGTCAAGACTCAAACAAGTCATCACTGAGTACAATACTACCCATGAGATAGCATATGTGCAGCAAGAGTTGGGAGTGTACACTTTAGAAGTAAATAATGAAGACTCAAATCAGAAACAAGATGTCAAAGTATAGAAAAGAGCAGATCATCAACACTTATGGACTCTTACATTCAATAGTTCCAAATCCAAGAAAGGGTTTGAAGCCAATGTGGAATTGGTAAATCCAAATGGGGGGTCATTTTTGGAAGCTTATTAGCTACAATTCACTTTCTCACATAACATGACCAAATATGAAGGATTGATTCATGGACTCCAACAAGCCATAAAGAAGAAAGTAAAGAATGTGTAGGTTTTTGGTGATTTAGAGCTTGTCATCAATTAGATTCACAATGTATATAGGTATGATAACAAGTGATTATCTCATTATCATAGCAGAGTGTAGAATTTGATAGAAGATTTTGATTCATTCAATATTATGGCAATCCCACAAAGGAAGAATTGCAGAGCAGATGTTTTGGTAGTTGTTCGAAGCACATTAGAACTATTAAGTATGAAAAAGCAGAATGATAACCACTAGAATGCAAACTAGATCAAACCCTTTTCCATATAACATTCAAGGACAAGGCTGAGCCAAATCACTACCAAATGAAGGTGGACTTAGCTACTGACCTTGTGCTCATTTATGCTATAGATGGATCAGGTTTAATATAACCTTTTTATCAAACCCTAGGTCAACAATGCATAAAACCCTATTTCTATAAAGATTAGCTTATAACAAAGAAAGTACAATAGCTATCTAGAAACCAATTGCATAGGGATGATCAGGAAGATGATAGAACCTATCTCCTAAAAGCAGAGGTCTTGGAGTACTAATTCAGGATGACCCAAGTCTAGATTAAAGGAATCCACTAAAATTGTAAACTGGAAAGATGTTGCAGATGCTGCCCTGATGCTAGATCTGAAGTTAGAAAGGGCAGAAAGACTAGGGTGCCACAACCCAAGTCTTGGATGGAGGAATATTCTAGTTATCAGATCCCAAAACTCTAATCTTCACTCAATCTTCCTATATCTTCACATTCTCCAGATCTCACTTCTGTAACCTGCACACAAGAAGATAAGAAGGGGTTTGGGGGTTATGGTGTTTAGGGACTTTCCTTAGTCAAATTTTGGGATAGCATTCAAGCTTCCCAACATTGTTGATTGAAAGAGAGTGTGTTCCCTCATGGGGGCAAAGGCTAAAAACAATGATAATAATGATGATAAACAACAATGATATCACCTATGTGATGATCCCTTAGAATAATGAATATCCTTCAACTCATGAGGTGGATAGATGATAGCTTCATGCCTACAACAAACATACAATAACAAAACACAAATCTACTCTAGAATCACAATGAATGCTCTTGCGTACTTTCCATCAATGTCACAAGCTAGCTATATCCATCTAGGTATATAATGAATTCATAAACATACACATATATATATGCTTTCCAGCTCATAATTGTGAAATTAAACCAAAAGAGCCGACAAGGAGAAACCTTTTGAAAGGTCCCATGCTAACATAAACTCAAATTTTCCCTGACCAATTAGGAGGGACCTGGGCAGTGGCACCCAAGTCTTTTAGCTCCTTTTGGGTCCATGATAAGATAAGTGAAGTGGCCCATATTCCCAATTTACATTGGTGTTGGGTAATTTCATATTAGGATGAATATTTAGAATGAATAATGTAATCATGAGGACCTAGGAGCTAAACAATAAGGTAAAAAAAACATGTGGACACTTTTTACTCCATAACATTTAGCCCCCACTTTAATGTGTGTATGATCTTATGATCAGTACATGCATTAAAGTATGGTGAAAGATCATCAAGCACATCAGACACTAGAATGAAAACACACCTTAAGTCTGGAAGACTATCTCTAGCCCCCAAGCTTAGGTAAACATAAGAAAACACTTGACAATCATGTAAAACATAGAGAAGATAGTAAAGAAGAACACAACACATGGAGAAGACATGAGCATTGTCACATAATACACAAAGCATACATGAAGAGAAGACACGATTAAATAATTATACAACCCTAACTAGGCGACGAGGGGATCTCATCGCTACATGCCACCATCAAAGCACACAAAACACACAGCATGGGGGGAGCTCATCGCTATGTGCCTCCACAAAACATGAAAAACACACGGAATACACGAGTGTCATAGAGTGTGTCATCAACCCACTATACGTCTTATACAAAACAAACATGGGTGACAGGGAGGAGCTCATTGCTATGCTTCGCCATCTAAAACATGCCAAACACACCTGATGGTCGAGCTATGTTACCATGACTGCCAAAAACATGCTTAAGGATGAGTAAATCAAGACCCAACCCTGCCTCCGTAGAGGACTTTTTCAAAAGGATGTGCAACCTACTCAAGGGAAGACATCATCCTGCCTTCCGCATAAGGGCTTTCAAAAGCATGCAACCCCACCTGCATCAAGGGAGATTCCTTACTATGAAAAGGAAGCATGCGCATAAAGTATACAACCCCACATGTGTCGTGAAGATGCCTTATGGTGAAAAGGAAGTATACACAAACACACAAAACAAAGTATACAATCCCACCTACGTCACGGAGATGCCTTATGTTGAAAAGGAAGTATATGCAAACACAATTTATCACAATGTCTAAGATATCCAAGCATTTACCACAATATATGTCTCCACCTTAAAGTGGTTTCTCTCGCTTGCCAGTAGCAATCACATTTAAGGTAAGGTTTAAAACACATGAGGGAACAAAAGATTTCGTAAAGCCCATGCCCCAAAGTTACATGTGCTTACAATTGTCAAATTGTTCCCAACAATCACATATTTTCTAACAACCATTGATCAATAATAATCTTTGGTTAGAAAATCTAAGCTAAGATAATAACCAAATCATTTCATGAAACTGATATAGAAATAAGGCAACCTATCATTCAAACAAACCAAGGCTATACATATGGGTTCTGTAAGTACAAAAATCATGCACTCCCTCCATGAGGACCCCTATGATGATTCAAATCCTTGTCAGGTACATGTAAGCATGAAAATAAATCCTTTGTGCAGTAGGCCTCTTGATGATGTGTCCCCTTTTCTTGTCTTGTGTTGTTTCTGCTTTGTCGATTTCCCTCTCCCCATTTGCGACACTTTTCGACACTTGTTGCAACACTTGTCAAATTGCATTTTATGGCTTTCAACTTTGATCCTAAGCCTTGTGAGTGTCTTGTAGGTGAGTTTTCATCTCTCCCCTTTGTTTTTCCTCTTGTGCACCTCATAGAAGCCTTCTAGAGGTCCCCTGATCCATCTCCCACTGACAGTTTTCATTTTCGACCAACCAATCCAAATCTCCCCCTATTATTTCTAGATCTCCCCTGGAGATCCTGTGGATGCAAGTGGAGATTTGGATTCTTCCACATGACTATCTCTATGAAATATAGTCATGTGGACACTTTTTACTCCATAACATTTAGCCTCCACTTTAATGTGTGTATGATCTTACGATCACTACATGCATTAAAGTACGGTGAAAGCACATCAAGCACATCAAACACTAGAATGAAAACACACCTTGAGTCTGGAAGACTATCTCTAGCCTCCAAGCTTAAGAAAACATAAGAAAACACTTGGAAATCACGTAAAACATAGAGAAGATAGTAAAGAAGTAGACAACACATGGAGAAGACATGTGCATAGTCACACAATACACAAAGCATACATGAAGAGAAGACATGATTAAATAATTATACACCCCTAACTAGGCAACGAGGGGAGCTCATCGCTACATGCCACCATCAAAGTACACAAAACACACAACATGGGGGGAGCTCATCACTACATGCCTCCACAAAACATGAAAAACACACGGAATACATGAGCATCGTAGAGTGTGTCATCGACCCACTATACATCTTATACAAAACAAACACGGGTGACAGTGAGGAACTCATCACTATGCTCCGCCATCTAAAACATGCCAAAAACACCTGATGGTTGAGCTATGCTACCACGACTGCCAAAAACATGCTTAAGGATGAGTAAATCAAGACCCAACCTTACCTTCGTAGAGGACTTTTTGAAAAGGATGTGCAACCTACTCAAGGGAAGACATCATCCCACCTTCCGTAGAAGGGATTTCAAAAGCATGCAACCCCACCTGCATAATGGAGATGCCTTAATATGAAAAGGAAGAATGCACATAAAGTATACGACCCCACCGGTGCCACGAAGATGCCTTACGGTGAAAAGGAAGTATATACAAACACACAAAACAAAGTATACAATCCCACCTACATCACGGAGATGCCTTTCGGTGAAAAGGAAGTATACGAAAAACACAATTTATCACAATGTCTAAGATATCCAAAGCATTTACCACAATATATGCCTCCACCTTAAAGTGGTTTCTCCCACTTGCTAGTAGCAATCACGTTTAAGGTAAGGTTTAAAACACACGAGGGAACAAAAGATTTCGTAAAGCCCATGCCCCAAAATTACATGTGCTTACAATTGTCGAATTGTTCCCAACAATCACATATTTTCTAACAACCATTGATCAATAATAAGCTTTGGTTATAAAATCTAAGCTAAGATAATAACCAAATAATTTCATGAAACTGATATAGAAATAAGGCAACCTATCATTCAAACAAACCAAGGCTATACTTACAAGTTCTGTAAGCACAAAAATCATGCACTGCCTCCATGAGGACCCCTATGATGATTCAAATCCTTGTCACGTACATGTAAGCATGAAAATAAATCCTTTGGACAGTAGGCTTCTTGATGACGTGTCCTCTTTTCTTCTCATGTGTCGTTTCTACTTTGTCGATTTCCTTCTCTCCCCATTTGCGACGCTTTTCGACACTTGTTGCGATACTTGTCAACTTGCATTTTCTAGCTTTCAAATTTGATCCTAAGCCTTGTGAGTGTCTTGTAGGTGAGTTTTGATTTCTCCCCTTTGTTTTTCCTCTTGTGCACCTCATAGAAGCCTTCTAGAGGTCCCCCGATCCATCTCCCACTGACAGTTTTCGTTTTCGATGAACCAATCCAAATCTCCCCCTATTATTTCCAGATCTCCCCTGGAGATCTTGCGGATGCAAGTGGAGATTTGGATTCTTCCACATGACTATCTCTATGAAATATAGTCATGTGGACACTTTTTACTCCATAACATTTAGCCCTCACTTTAATGTGTGTATGATCTTACGATCAGTACATGCATTAAAGTATGGTGAAAGCACATCAAGCACATCAAACACTAGAATGAAAACACACCTTAAGTCTGGAAGACTATCCCTAGCCACCAAACTTAGGCAAATATAAGAAAACACTTGACAATCACAGAAAACATAGAGAAGACAATAAAGAAGTACACAACACATGGAGAAGACATGAGCATAGTCACACAATACACAAAGCATACATGAAGAGAAGACATGATTAAATAATTATACAACCCTAACTAGGCGACAAGGGGAGCTCATTGGTACATGCCACCATCAAAGCACATAAAACACACAACATGGGGGGAGCTCATTGCTACGTGCCTCCACAAAACATGAAAAACACACAGAATACATGAGCATTGTAGAGTGTGTTATCGACCCACTATACGTCTTATACAAAACAAACATAGGCGACAGGGAGGAGCTCATCACTATTCTCTGCCATCTAAAACATGCCAAACACACCTGATGGTCAAGCTATGCTACCACAACTGCAAAAAACATGCTTAAGGGTGAGTAAATCAAGACCCAACCCTGCCTCCGTAGAGGACTTTTTCAAAAGGATGTGCAACCTACTCAAGAGAAGACATCATCCAGCCTTCCCCAGAAGGACTTTCAAAAGCATGCAACCTCACCTGCATCACGGAGATGCCTTACTATGAAAAGGAAGCATGCGTACAAAGTATATGATCCCACCTGCGTTGTGAAGATGCCTTATGGTGAAAAGGAAGTATACACAAACACACAAAAAAAAGTATACAATCCCACCTACGTCACAGAGATGCCTTATGGTGAAAAGGAAGTATACACAAACATAATTTATCACAATGTCTAAGATATCCAAGCATTTATCACAATATATGCCTCCACCTTAAAATGGTTTCTCCTACTTGCCAGTAGCAATCACGTTTAAGGTAAGGTTTAAAACACACGAGGGAACAAAAGATTTCGTAAAGCCCATGCCCCAAAGTTACATTTGCTTACAATTGTCGAATTGTTCCCAACAATCACATATTTTCTAACAACCATTGATCAATAATAAGATTTGGTTATAAAATCTAAGCTAAGATAATAACCAAATTATTTCATGAAACTGATATAGAAATAAGGCAACCTATCATTCTAACAAACTAAGGCTATACTTACGGGTTCTGTAAGCACAAAAATCATGCATTGCCTCCATAAGGACCCCTATGATGATTCAAATCCTTGTCACATACATGGAAGCGTGAAAATAAATCCTTTGGGCTGTAGGCCTCTTGATGATGTGTCCTCTTTTCTTGTCTTGTGTCATTTCTGCACTGTCGATTTCTCTCTCCCCGTTTGCGACGCTTTTCGACACTTGTCGACTTGCATTTTCTGGATTTCAACTTTGAGCCTAAGCCTTGTGAGTGTCTTGTAGGTGAGTTTTCATCTCTCCCCTTTGTTTTTCCTCTTGTCCACTGCATAGAAGCCTTCTAGAGGTCCCCCGATCCATCTCCCACTAACAATTTTTGTTTTCAACCAACCAATCCAAATCTCCCCCTATTATTTCCAGATCTCCCCTAGAGATCCTACAGATGCAAGTGGAGATTTGGATTCTTCCACATGACTAACCTGTTTCTTGATGGAGAACTTGTCCTTTTCTTCTCTTCTGCCATCTCCTAGCCTATTTTTCTGCATTTGACCCTGTCCAGCCTAGATCTCCCTCAGGTGACCCATGGTTGCCCAAGGGTGACCCTACTGGAAAAAGGGGTGACCCTGCCATTTTTGGACCCGCAGAAAAACTTAAGTTTCTCTCTCGTTTTTACTCCGTTTTCACCTATTTTTCTTTCTATTTGCATGATTTTTTATCCTTGATATAGAGTTAACTATTTCATGCACCCACACATGCATAATTAGCTCTATTTGATCTCAAATTAACTCTCTAATCAATCTCATGCATTCCCTCACCTCCATTTCCTCTTCAGTGATAAGCTATCATTGCTTCATCACTCTCTAATCAACTGAGTTCACTGGGTAATCAACCTTGTTAACTCCCCAATCTATTCTTGTTAACTCATCAATCAAATGAGTTAACTCTTTAATCAATTCCTTCTTCTAAACCTATAAATACCCCCCTCCCTCAAGCACAAAGGGAGGCAAATTCATTGTGCACATAGCTCTTGCCAAATTTTGCTCTCCAACTTAGCATTCAAATGCTCTTACAGGACAAAGGTGCCTTTTTCTTTATTTTTTCAACCAAGTAGCATCACGCTGCTTCATTCTATGCCATTGTGCTCAATCCAAGCTCTCATCGAGCTCATACAAGCTTCATCAAAGCTTCATTTTTCTTCTATGGGTCATTTTGTTGTCAAGAGGATCACCTACTGCCACAAAAGGATTCAAGGTTGCCTATTACAAGGATTGCCGAGGGTAGTGGAGTCAACAAATTTTTGTTTCTCTTAGCTTCCTTCATTGTTTTATTTCATTTCATAGTAATTAGAGAATCAAATTTGCTCTTGGGAATAGTAAAACATTACTTTTTTCCTTGATAGTTAGATCTTGCATGTTAGATTAATCGCTTTCTCATTTCTAGATCTAGTTCATTAGAAGCATTTCCCCTTTTCTTAGATTAAATTGCATTCAAAACATCGAAAACACATAAAAACATATGTTAACATTGCATTTGAAAAGTCATATAGGATTGCACACATATTTCATTTTCATAGATTAGAAGCACTTTTATTTCCAAAATACTCTAGAAAATACCAAAAAGAACATTTTGCATATCATTTAGTTTGCATGCATATAGAAACAATAGAATAGACAAAATTGCAAACCCTCAATTCCATCATAGGGTAATCATGGTTCAAACAATTCCAAACAACCCCTTGATTTCATCACAAGGTAAAAACAAAGTCAAACAACAACACAAACCCTAGGTCAATAAAACCCTAGGCCAAAACCCTAGATCTGGTTAAAGTTAGTAATCACACGACTTCCTCTCTTCTGATTCATGAATGTGCTTAGGAGTGAGAGGAGAGTGGGTGAGGGCTATCTGTTATGAGATCCAAGAGATCCATCCAAGACCTCAACAACAAAAATTTGTCTTCCCACAAGGAGACCCATTCATCCTCTTGTTGTTAGAAGAAACTAGACAATGACAGATAGAACAAGACCTCTTACAATGCATACAAAGACAAGAGGACATCAATGAGAACAATCGCTTACCCACACACAGGTGGAATCTTAGAAATCTAAATAGAAGAGAAATTAGTGACCCTTTGGGTCATAGGGTTATCTCAACAATAACAACAATCGAATGAAACATACAACAAAGCACACAACAACAAAGGCCGCAATACTTGATGACCCCTCTCTGAGAATTCTAGCTCTCCAATGAGCCAGACCCCCGCCATGTCTCACCTCCTCTCGATTGGCTAATTCCACATGACCAAGAGTGACATGGCAGATCACCACATGGCAAGGAGGGAAAGGGTCCGTGTGTGTGCCAAAATTTGACCCGACAGCCCCAAGCAACTGGATTCACGATTTTGAGTGTATAGGTTTGTACCGAGTATATCCGTGAGGTTATACTTCAGGAATCTCAAAACTGAGTGTAGCTACAACATGAGACAAAAGCAATTCAAAGTTCATAGAAGCAGATTTAGAGTATTGCAAAGGATTGTTGCAACAATTTCACAACACAAGATGATTCTACTAGTCAAACATCAATAACAAATCACCCCTATCTTCATATATGGACTAGGTCCATTTTTTTTCTTGTTTAGGGAGGCACAATCCTTATCAGAAGTGTATTTTTGTTGTCGTCATCCGTTGACTAGTAGAGCTACAAGTACAATGAAAGAATGAAATCACAAAAAATGAGAGAGGAGACAAAAATGATTTAGGGTCACAACATGGAAGGATACCATCCACAATGTTATGCCGCCAAGGCACCACACACAACAATTGTAACAAGAGAGGTGTAGAAGAATAGAGAAACAAATAGGAGGAATGTCACAACAGAGGCGGTCTCCTTATATCCTTGACCTTACAAGAGTAACAAGGGTCATCCAAGGAAACCTCAACAAACATTTAACACTACACAGGGGAACAAAACACATCAACATATATACCTAGGAGGAGGCCACCCTACCAAGTGTGGCTCAATGAGGAAGAAATACTTACCTAATTCATATGAGATATTTCCTGGTGGACAATCTATGTCTATCGTCTTAGGATATATTAGATTTAATGTTGGACTTGTTGATATTGTGTTAACATTGAGAGTAGGATGATGGTAATCTTTGGTGGGATTCAAAGGATGGTATCCAATACTAGCCGAAGAGCTATGTGTAACAACTTCTAAGGGTACTTTGACTCCTTGTTGTTTTATGCCACAACCATTACCTACATAGTTAGAATTTTTGTAAAGGATTTGAAATCCATCACCATAGAGAGACTCCATCTCTTTAGAAGAAGGTAAGGCCTCATAAGTCTCACATTTTGTAGTGTAAGTAAGAGTATTGTCTTTGTTTTCTACTAAAGAAACTTTAGGTTCCTTTGGTATTTCCAAAGATTGCTTGGATGAGATCGAGGAAACTTTTGATGTTTCAACATTAGGGTTAGCAAGTTTATATTCCCCCATAAATGAAGGAGTAAAATCTAATGAACCCCAATCATCACTAAGAAGTGCATTTGATGGTGATTTGGAATCTTGCACAACATTATCTATGGAAAGAGGTATTCATGAATCGACTTTTAAGTTATCGAGAAGCTTGTCATTGGCAATTTATTTTTGTGCCTCAACTTTTAAATAACTTTTCAGATCTAGGTCAGCTTCAATGGTTTGAACTTTATTTGCATAAATAAACTTTATTGATCGATGAAGGGTAGATGTAACCGCCCCCATGGCATGAATCCATGGTCTACCAAGAATGATGTTATATGAAAGCACACTATGCATGACATGGATAAGGGTAGATAATGTCACAAGTATAGCCTTTACGAGTAAAGTTATGGTACCTAGTGATTGTCTACCAACGTTATCAAACTAATGAATGTTAAGTTTTTCCGGTTTGATTAGAGATGTGTCAACCTTGATTTTGTGTAGCACATCAATGCTACAAATGTTAAGATTCAATCTATTGTCAATCATAGTTCGCTTTATGAACTTTTTATTTATTATGACAAAGATTACAAGAGGATCATATTGGTTTTGAACTTCAATTGACGGTAATTCGTGTTGTTGAAATAGAATATCCATCTTTGTCACATGCATATAGTCTAACAGAGCTGCTACATCATTTGGCTTAACAACGGGTGGTACAATCACCTTTTGTAAAAAGCTTGTTGGAGCATTCCATGGTATGTAGGTGATGTTTGTATGAGTTCCCAGAGAGAGATCTTAGCGCGAGTAGCACAAAGCTTCTTAACAAGATCATAATCTCGACCAACATTTTGAGTAAGATGATGTGCTTGAGGTAGGATAGGTTGAGAAGATGGAAGAGACATAGGCACATGTGGTGCTTGTTTACTTTGCTTGTTGTTATGGGTGTTATATGTGTGAGCAATCGTGTGATACTATGACACATATTGAACACCTTGATTTCCTTGAGTAATTTGTTTTTCATAATTGAGAACATAACTCAGGGGTCGAGGTGGTTTTGGAGCACCTTGAACCGTAATCATCGGTTTGAAGCGAGGATGCACAATGATTTTAGGAACATTAGTACACTTATCCACTATCCCCTTAGTGGGTTGAATAAGTCTATTAATGATGACTGAATTAACATTATTTTTACTTTGATTAAGCTCAACATCCATCCCCAAAGGATTTAATGTGAGAGATCTTTCTTCATCCACCAATACTTTTTCTTTTGAAGGGAGAGCATTGGAACGAAGGGAAAGTAAAGTGTTGTTAAGAGAATTGTTGATGATTGTATCTTTAGTTATGTCCAAGGTGTTTTAACATGCAACCAAAGGACAACTATCCATGGTCTTCATATCCTTAGTGATATCCAATGTGCTTGAACATTCAATCAAAGGTAGGAGGTCCATAGGATGAGCCATAGAAGCCTCATGTACTATAGAAGATTTAAGATTATTAGATGAACGCCCATTATCTACCCATGGAGGATCCTTTTTGAGAAGAGACTCTTCATCCACTAATGCTTCATCTTTCAAAGGGAGAGCATTGGAATGAAGAGAGGGTAGGGTGATGTTAAGGAATGTATCAATGATTTCATCTTCTTGCACCAAAATGTCCTCACAAGTGGGAACAACTTTGGGAGAGGGATCCAAATCATAGGGTGAAATAGACGAAGCTAGGTCACCATCACATGCATTAGAGAGTATATCCATGGGAATAGACATGGTATTATCCTGATTCGTAGTAGAAGAAGAGCCATCATGATCATCTTTCTCATGACTATTCATGGAGATGAATTTGGTTAGATCTTCTAATATTGAAGGATTCTCACCCATGAGGGTTATGAAGCTATCAAAATCAGATATGAAACCAAGGATTTCATATAAAGAGCCTCTAAAGATATCAATATTTAAAACATAAGGATGCATATTAATGAATTTGTAAAACTATTCAAGATATTTGATATATGCATGCAAAGATACCAAAGAGAAATGACATGAAGATGCCATAATGAAATATCTTAGAATATCAATGTACAAAGAAAGAATGTTTTTGGATTTCACTGTGTGTATTTCTTTGTTTCAACATTTCGGATCACACTCAGTGATCCATCATCAGGAAAAAGGATACTAAAGAACAAGATTGCAGAGTTGTCTTATAAAAAGGATGGGAGGGGAGGTTAGGGTTGAGGAGGTTGAAGGAAATAAACATATTAATAAAAAATAAAAACATAAAACCAAAAAATAGGAAATGTTAAATAGTATTGTATTATAACAAAATATGTAGTAATAGTTGATCCAATATATATATCAAATAATGGTCAATCTATATTATTATGAAAATTAATATATATCACCTAATAGTTAATATGTATCATAAGGAATATAATTACCCATAATAGAGGAAAGCAACCAACATATAGTATTAAAAATAAGAGCAAACTAGTAAGTATAACATAATATAATATTAAAATAATATGGATGAAATAGGATACAAAATCATGGCCAAATACATTAAGTATACATGGAAACAAAAGGAAAAAGAGAGACCCAAAATGCATAAAATTAAATAAAAAGGAGGATACAATAAGCAAGGATACAAACAAATGACCAAACAAACAAACCCACCACTATGCATAAATGAATGCTCGCCCATGAATAAATGAATGATGACGATAGATGACAAAAGGTAGAATATAAAAAGGATGAGAGGGGGGAGGTTAGGGTTGAGGAGGTTGAAGGAAATAAACATATTAATTAAAAAAGAAAACATAAAAACAAAAATAGGAAATGATAAAATGTATTGTATTATAACGTACTAAGTAGTATTAGTTGATCCTACCTATATATATATTATGGTCAATCTATATTATTATGAAAAATAATATATATCACCTAATAGTTAAAATGTATCATATGGAATATAAATGCACATAATAATTGAAAGCAAACAACATATAGTATTAAAATAAGAAAAAACTAGTAATTCAAACAATCAAATCTATGGACTGTGGAAATCTCATGCCTACTATCAATGTACAATCAAATCTCTTCATTTATCAAGTATCATGAATATGAGAATGCAAGAGAAGTTTTAAAACCCTAATTTTTTTACCAAAATACAAGCTTTTTGAAGGCCTAAATATCCACTTTTTCCAAAATTAAGTACAATTTTCAAATGAATTGATAAATATGCAATAAATCAATGTAAGGTCTGATTTGAACAATCAACAAGATGCAAATGCTCGAAGCTATGGGTTCACCAAAATGTTAAGTATGAAAAAGGAGAATGATAACCACTAGAATGCAAACTAGATCAAACCCTTTTCCATATAACATTCAAGGATAGGGTTGAGCCAGATCACTACCAAATGAAGGTGGAGTCAGCTGTTGACCTTGTGCTCATGTATGCTATAGATGGATCATATTTAATTCAGCCTTTCTATCAAACCCTAGGTCAACAATGCATGAAACCCTAGTTCTATAAAGATCAGATTATAATAGAGAAAGTACAACAACTACCCATAAACCAATTGCATAGGGATGATCAGGAAGATGATAGAACCTGTCTCCCAAAAGAAGAGGTGTTAGAGGACTAATTCAGGACTGCCCTGATGCTAGATTTGAAGTCAAAAAGGGCAAAAAGACTAGGGTGCCACTGCTCAAGTCTTGGATGGAGGAACATTTTGTAATTGTTGCCAGATCCTGAAACCTTGATCTTTACTCAGTCTTCTTGTGTCTTCACATTCTTCAGATCTCGCTCTTGTAACCTGCACACAAGAAGATAAGAATGGGTTTGGGGATTATGGTGTTTAGGGACTTGCCTCATTCAAATCCTGAGATAGCATTCAAGGCTCCTAACACCATTGATTGATAGAGAGTGCATGCCCTTATGGGGGCAAAAGCTGAAAACAATGATAATGATGATAAACAATAATGATATCACCTATGTGGTGATCCCTTAGAATGATGAATATCCTTCAACTCCTAAGGTGGATAGATGATAGCTTCATGGCTACAATAAACATACAACAACAACACACAAATCTACTCTAGAATCACAACGAATGCTCTTGCTTTCTTTCCTTCAATGTCACAAGTTAGCCATATCCATCTAGGTCTATAATGAATTCAGAAACACACATATATGCTTTCCTGCTCATAATCGTGAAATTAAACCAAAAGAGCCAACAAGGAGAAACCTTTTGAAAGGTCCCAGGCTGACATAAACTTGATTTTTCCCCAACCAATCAGGAGGAACTTGGGCAATGGTGCCCAAGTCTTTTAGCTCCTTTTGGGTCTAGGATAAGATAAGTGAAGGGGCCCATATTCCCAATTTTCCTTGGTGTCTAGAAATTTCGTGTCAAGATGAATATTTAGAATGAATAATGTAATCACAGGGACCGAGGAGATAAAAAAGGAGGTAAAAATACATGTGGACACTTTTTACTCTATAACAAGAACTAATACCACATTCTAAGCAAAAAATAGTTTCAATGGAGTTAGTATTTGTTCCTTCGGTCCTAGACAATGTGAAGAATTTCCAAGTCTTCAATGATGACAACAATATTCTTGATTTCATCAATAATTCAAATGTCTTCAAAGGCTAGATAATTGATGAAGATGACTAGGATGATGTAGAGTTGGATGAATAAGGCATGCTCAATTTGAAGACCAATACCATCCCGAAAGGAATGGTGTTGTTGGAGAAGCACTTTTATATTAGTATCTAATAATATAAATCAAACTTGAATAAGATAGAGGATTCTTTGGTTGATTCCTATTATTTGGACATAGGAACAAGTAGAAAGAAGTCTTCATTGGAAAGGAATGCATAGACGAAGAGCATGAAAGGTTTCTACAACTTTTTAGTAGCTATTCCAAAGTAATAGCTAGAGGATACAAATATTTGTAAGCATATGATCCCTCAATAATCACACATACAATTCCTCTTAAACCAGGGCCAAAGCCATTCAAAAAAAGTAGAAGCCTATGAATCCATTGTTGGAACCATTGATCTTTAAGGAAGTATAGAATCTTTTATTGTCTTGAATTATATTTCCTATTAGACACTCTACTTAGGTCGTTAATTTGGTTTTGGTAAGGAAAAATAATAGGGAAATAAGAATTTGTGTCAATTTTAGAAATTTGAATAGGGCATAAGAAAAGGACAATTATCCATTGCCCTCATTAGATGAAGTCTTGCAGTTGGTCAATGGTTCAAAAATAATGTCTTTTTTGGATGGTTATTTAGGGTACATCCAAGTCATAGTGGATCTTGATGATAGATTGAAAATAGCTCTTACTACAAAATGGGGGACATTTATCTATGAGAGGATGTCATTTAGCCTTATAAACATAAGAGAAAATTTCCAAAGGACCATGGACATAGCATTTAAAGACTTGGTTGGGAAATGTATGGTCACATACATGAATGATTTGACTATGTTTTCCAATAACCGTGATGATCATATTAAAGATTTAAGGAAGGTCCTTTAGAGATGTTAGGATCATGGGATTTCATTGAACTCAAATAAATGTCTCTTCATGGTAACTAAAGGGAAACTTCTTCGCCATGTAATCTTAGAAAAGGGGATTTATATTGATCTTGAAAAGATATAAGCAATTTTGAAAATCTCTATTCTTGGTAGGAAAAAGGAGTTGAAATCTTTCCTCAAGAAGATTAATTTTTTTGGCAAATTCATATCAAGATTCACTGATATCATTAGACCGTTGAACACCATGCTTAGGAAGGATGTAAATATTGAGTGGAATTTACAAGGAAAGAGACCTTTTGAAGAAATTAAGCAAGCTATTATGGACATGCCCATTTTAATCAGCCCAGATTATACTTTATCATTTTACATATATTTGTTTTCTTTAGAGCATTCAATAGTCACTATACTTTCTTGGAAGAGAGATAGAGGTGATGAAAGACCTATTTCCTTCATGAGTTTCCCTCTTCATAGAGTAGAGGTTAGGTATTTGATGATTGACAAGCAATCCTTTGCTCTAGTTAAAGCAGTCAAAAAGTTTAGGCACTACATTATAAGGAGTAAGGTTTGTGCCATCTAGACCTAACTTCCAAAGACAAGCTTATACAAATTAATCTAGGAGAATGAAGAGCCAAGTGGGACACATTATTACAAAAATTTGACATTGAAAATAGCCCATTAAGATAGAACGAGGACAAGGGCTAAGTAAAACTATCACTGAGGTAAATTATCACATAGTTTGCCAACAATATACCATACAAAACATTATTTCAAATGATTGGTATGAGGATGTGATTGCATATTTGTTGTATCAAAGATATCTTAGCTCGATATGAATTCTACCCAAATAAGAGCTCTTAGGATTAAGTCTGCTAATTTCATGACAAAGGTAGGTGTTTTGTATAGAGAGAATCATGAGGGAATTTACCCTTGGTGCCTAAATAGATAAGAAGCAATTGAAGTCTTGAAAGAGTTTCATGGAAAGTTTGGGATAGGTCATGGATTTAGGGATGCTACTACTCATAAAATTCTTAGATATAGGTACTATTGTTTCAAAATCTTAAAGGATTCACACTTGCATGTTCAAACATGCCATACATGCCAAGTAGATGTTCATAGAGAGTGAATCCCTACAATGTTGTAACAACCAGTAGTGGAGGCACGTCTATTTTTTAAGTGGGACCTGGACTTCATTGGGGTAATAAATCCAAGCTCTTTAGCAAGACACTAATTTATCTCAACCACTACCAATTATTGTACTAGGTGGATAGAAGCTCGAGCACTCAAGAATTGCACCACAGATATAATAATAAAGTTTCTTGAAGAATACATTATCACTAGGTTTGGAATACCATATCCTTTGGTATGTGATAACGACCCAAATTTTTCTTCATTACAATTCACTAAATGGGCTTTTGATTGAAAAATTATTTTAAAGTATTCTTCAAACTATCATTCACAAGGTAATGGCCTATCTAAATCCACAAATAAGAATCTCTTATATGTTATTTAATGTATGTTAGATAAAAATCTTGGAGATTGGCACACATAATTGGACTATGCATTATGGAAAGATAGAGTAAGAAATAAAGCTACCCTAAAAACCTCACCATATCACCTAGTTTATGGGTAGGAACTCATATTTTCCATGAAATTGAAAATTCTTGTGCTTCACTTTATGAATGAATATTTTGAAGATGATAAATTTGTTTTGAATTAGATAACTGGGAAGGGAATGAACCCATAAGAAAAAGGCCAGAAGGGGAATAGTTAGAGTTTTAAAAGGAGTAAAATAGAACATAGAAAAAGCATAACCAAAAGTAGAAAATAGAAATAGAAATAGTGGCTGCCTAAAAGGCTAGCATCAGACCAGCAGCAAAAACCTTATTTCTTAGAGAAATCTTAAGGCCACTAATGGCCTACCATTCCCTATTCAGAAATTCTAGCTTATCTTCGAATGAGCTCTCCTGCACCTTCCTGTCCTGACCTTCTAGGGAGTCCTTGCATATCTCCTTTCCTTTGTTGTCTCTTTTCTTGGCTCTGGTCTTGTTAGTAGGTCCTATAGTAGAAGTATACAGTGAATTGTTACTTGAAGAAGTCCCTATTTTTCTCTCTCTGGTTGCCTTCCTTTTCTCCATTTTGGATTGAAACACATACAATGTGGTGGCTGAGTTCTTGATAATTTCTTTGTTGAAGGTCACTATTTCATCCATGTTTTTCTTAATGCTCTCCTGATTTTTCTTTATCCTATTTAATTCCTCTTCCATGTTTTCCCCTTTTTCAAACATTTTTGCCATGTTCTCAACCTCCTGCCACAATTCATCCTCATTTTCCTTCAGCCACTCAGAGGTTTCAAGTTGAGTAATGACATCGAGGTGCTAGATTTTGCTCTTGACATGATGCATTTGGGCAAGTTGCCACTACAAGACTTGATTCTAAAGGTCAAGATCTTGGTAAAGGGTAGCCACCTTGTCAACAAGTTGCTGGAAGGACTTACAGTTACTTTTCTTAGTGTTGGGAGTTTTCTCACTCATAGGGGGCTACTGGGGGTAGGGGTGGACTGAACAACCTTAGGGGGAATGGCTTGAACTCGGGGGTTGGGACTCTACTTGTCAATTATCTCCAAAAAAATCTTTTTCCCTTGATTTTATCCATACTGTCTGTGTGAGGCAAATCTAGAATAGCTAGGGAATCTCCTAGAACCTTTCCTTTACCTTTATCTTTGACTCCTTGAATAGGGGAATCAATTTGAATCTTTTGTTTGCCTTTGTTGTGAGCATTGGAAATAGCCTATTCTATGCTAATCTAAGGGGGGTTCTAAAAAGTAACCTTGTTCGTCTTCTTGCCCGATGGGGCAAAAGAAGGAGTTTCTTTTGAGATCTTAACAGGGGTAGTCTCAGTAGCGTTAACAGGGGTAGTTTCAGTAGAGGGCAAGGGTTTAGGAGTTTGAGTTTTCTTGCTGAAGGGAAGGTCATCAAGCACATTCTCAATAAGGGAGGGATTGTAAATCCTCAGCTTAAAGGCTAGTGCATGGGTAAGTGCCAGCTCAAACTTATAGATAGCATATATCAACCCCTGATGAAGTAGGAGGGTTTTTCTCTGACCAGGACCTTTTGAATAGAATCCTCTATTGAGATGAATAACTAGTAAGGAAAATTAACCAGAATATTATAACAGAAATGGTTGAGTAGTTAAACAAGTAAGCATGAAAATGTTTAAAGTGGCCATCAAGAGTAACATACCTCATAAGCACCTCAGCTACTCTCTTCCACACTCTCAAAAGGTCATCTCGGCAGTAGCCATTCTACAACCTATTAACTTTTTCACCCTCCTGCAGAAACCTTTGCATGTCCTCCTAATAATTGCCTTTCACTTTCTTGGGAAGGTGAATACCCTCCATTTTTAGACCAGTGACTTCTACAATAAGTTCTTTGGTCACCCTAAAGGATATTCCCTTGACATAGATGACTCTGACTTTCCACGAGATGGCTAATTCTTGAGAAAAACAGAGTGTTGAATCTATTCATGGTCATGATATAAGGGGTGAAGAGTCCCCTCTCTAGAATCCCCTAGAGCTTAGTATCATTCTTGAAGATGTCATGGTTGCTCAACTCCATTTGTAGCATATCCCCTCCCATGGTGGAAAACTCTGGAACAACAATTTATAACACCACATGATAGCTATCCGTAGTAATGAGGATAGGCAACAAAATGCAGTGTGAAAGATTAATGTTGAGGCCAAAGCATAACTTAGCATAATTAGTATCAATACTTTGAATTTCCTCCCTCATGTGTAAGGTCCTCTCATTGCAAGAGGTACTCATAACCTTATGCAGATTTATTTCCTTCATTATTGATAATGGCTTTGATATGATCTGAGATGTTCTCCCCTTCATTCTAGCTGATTATGTTATCGACTTTAGTGCTAAGGTTGGAAAGGGTTTCTACTAGCCCATTCCCTTCCCTATAAATGTGAGGTATAGCCACCTTCTACAAACTTGATATCAATTTTTTACTTATATCAATAAGGTATTTGAAGGACCAGCATGGCTTAGCCTTGGATTGAAGCATATTGAGGATATTTTTTGGAGTCTTCCTCTGAAACAAGGTTCTTTATGCCTTTATCGATAGCCATTTTTATCCTTTGGAAAGCAGCGCTGGCTTCTGCAAAGTTACAAGTCTAAAAACCTAAGTTCTCTGCATAAGCTCCCACCACTTGACCTTTATTGTCCCTTAAGAGACCACCCCCTCCCACCTAACCATGATTTCCTTTAGAAGCCCCATCAAAGTTAAGTTTCATCCAACCTATGTCAGGGGGGACCAATGAGCATTCCTTTTGATAGCCCTCTTGTCTTGATCTGCTTTGTTGAGTCTATCTCGAAGCCCCTGGTTCTGAGTAATTCTGGATTCCAATTTAGTAGGGTTATTATTAAGTGTTTTAAGGTTGATCAATTTAATGTTTTCTATGATTCTAAGTTTGATTATCTCTTCTAAAACCTTCCACTTTTTATTCTCTTCCCTAAAATCTCTATTGTTTCTTTCCCTCTAGAGCCCCCATCCAACATGTAATAAAGTCTGCCACCACAACTTAGTGATTAGAGGGTGTTTGAATGGAGAGGCCCAGATTTTTGTAATTACCTTCACCTTACCTTTCCAGACCCAAGGAAGGAGGAATTTACTAATGATTTTCTACTTGGTCTTCCACACATAGTTACAGTGGAACAACAAATGGTCTATGTTCTCCTTAGCCTTCTCACAAAGAAGACACTTGTTGGCCAAATAGAAACCACATTTTTAGAGGTTGTTGGCAGTAAGGATTTTATTATGGTTCACTATCCACCAGAAGAAGTTTACCTTAGAATAGACTTATTCTTCCATATTTGACTCTAGTTGAAGCCATCCTTGTAAGACTTATCCAGGTTGTTATATCTTGATTTGACCGTCTAACTGCTAGTATGGTCTTCTTTCTAGACTAATTTATCATCCATTAATTTCATGTGGAATCTATGGTTTTGGAGTTGATTTAGCAAGGTAACAACCACAATATTTAGTGGATAATCAAACTCAGATTGAGTAATTTTCCAAACCATCTGACCTCCCTCCATGTTCCAATATTTGTTGACATGCCTCCCAATTCTTTCCTGTAGGATATCTTTGATGGTTGAGTAGATGGGGTGGTAATACAAGGGTAGGTAAGAAATCTAGGAGTCCTCCCAGAACTTGACTTTGTCCCCCTGACCCACCTACCAATAGAGCCGCTGGGAGAGAGTATATTTGGACTTAACTACATTGTTCTAGATGGAGGATCCTGAAGGCAGTAGTTGGATATTCATAAGGGAGAACCCCACATTGTCATTCATATACTTTTCCCTCATTATGTTTGTCCATTCATTACTTGAAGACATAAGCCTCCAGCCCACCTTAGCCAAAAAGGATTTATTAAGAGTGGTGATCTTCTTGACTCCAAGGTCTCCCTTCCTTTTAGGTGTGTAGACAACATCCCAAGCCACTAGGGTCATTCTTTTCTTTTCCTCCATTCCACTCCAAAGGAAGCGTCTTTAAATTTGTTCAATTTTGTCATGGATATTCGTAGGCAATTTGAATAAAGATAGCATATACACCTAAGTACTTTGAAGGGAGGCTTGTAGGAGTTGGAGTTTTCTGGCATGATTGAGGAGAGCACCCTTCCAGGCTACAAGTTTTTTCTACATCTTTTCAATCACAATATTCTAATAGGACTTAGGGAGTTTACCATGAGCTAATGGCATTCCCAAATAAGTCTCTAATATTTCTCTTATTTTGTAATTAACGACATTGGCAATAAGCTTCTGTAGTTTGGGATGGGTGTTGAAAAAGAAGATACCACATTTTTCAATATTGATTTGTTGTCCTAAGATCGAAGCAAAGTCATTGAGGATGGTTTTCCATTTGTTAGCTTCCATAACCATAACTTTCCCTAATAGAATGGTGTCATCAAGAAATTGTTGATGGGAGGAAGGGTGGAGGATGGAGGTTGGGTTGAACCCTTTCAACTTGCCTTTCTTGATATGATCCTCAATGGTCCTTCCAAGAACCTCAGCCGTTATGATGAATAAATAGGGAGAGAGAGGGTCCCCTTGCCTTAGACCTCTCAAAGATTTGAAGTGCCCTTGAGGAGAGTCATTGACTAGAACTGAGAAAGTGGGATTGTTGTAACAGTTCCTCAACATGTTAAAAGTTTTCTCTTGGAAACTAAATTGGCTTAGCACTTTATCAAGAAACTTCTAGGAGACCATGTCATAAGCTTTTGAAATATCTAGTTTTGGGAACATGCTCTCTTTATTGCTTCTAACCATGGAGTGAATTTTCTCATGAACAATAATGATAGCATCCGTAATTTGTCTTTTGAGGATGAATCCCTTTTTATTTGAGTGAATGATTGTACTCAACTAAGGTTGAACTCTAAGGACCAACATCTTTGAGAAAATTTTGTAGAGCGTATTACAAAGACTGATGGGAAAAAATTCAGACATCTTGTTGTCTCCCACCCTTTGGGGAATAAGGATGATAAAGGTGTTGATTTCCTTTAGCACTTTGCCTCGTTGGAAGAATTCTTTGGCAGCACCGGTGATATCTTCCCAATTATCTCCCAATAGGATTGCAAGAAGACTGGGGGGAAACCATCTAGCCTTGGAGCTTTGTAGGGGTCTAGGGAGAAAACAACTCCTTTCACATCTTCCTTAGAAACCTCCTTAACCATATCCATATTATCTTCTTGAGATAGTGAATTAGGAATGACTTCCAACATTTGGGTTAGCATCCTATTCTCATTAGGTAGCTAGGGAGTGATGCCATTCAGAAGTCTCTCAAAGTAATTGACTCCTTCAGCCTGAATTTGGCTTTTCTCCTTAATTATATTCCCATTCTCAAGAACAAGCTCTAATATCTTGTTTCTTTTTATGTGTTTCATAGCCAATTGATGGAAGAATTTTGTTTTTTTATCACCCTCTTTGAGCCACTGAATTCTAGACCTTTGTTTTTAGTAGATTTCTTCTTTCTCCACTATATTGTGTAGCTTACTCAGAAGGATCTTTTCAAGAGCACTATTTTCCTGGGTGTTGCTACCAGTATCCATTTCTCCCTGTATCTTCTTCAAATAAGACTTAATATCTAGTTTCTAGGTAAATATATTACCAAAAGAGTTTTTATTCTAACTTTTGAGATTTTGTTTCACCAACTTGAGTTTTTGAACTACCCTGAACATACCTGAGCCATCTATTCTTTGGTTCCACTAATCAGTTATTAAATTAAGTAGATCCAAGTAATAAGTCCACATTGCCTCGAATCTGAAGGGATAAGAGACTTTCTTAGATTCTAGGTTCTAATTAAGGATAAGAGGGTTGTGCTCTAAGCCAAAACGTAGAAGATTATTGAGCTTACATTTCTCAATGATATTAAGCCTAAGAATCAAATGAATTGTTTTAAAATATAAAAAAGAATTGACTTTCAAAGTGAACCTGAACCTAGTGGTGGGCTTCAGTGCCTATAGCATGAGGAAAATAAAAGTTAAAAGAAAATATAAAATAAATTACCTAATCCTTTTTGGACAACTCAAGTGTTTTCATCAGGGCTATAGATGTTTAGTTGATGTTATGCCTAGAGTGAGACCAGAGGTATCTCCATCAGGGATATAGATACTTGTCTATCAACAAAGCTATGCCCAAGTGTCAATAATTGCATGTCTAATGTAACACACTTTCATATCTAAAGAAAACATCTATCTGTACTAAATGTTAAAATATTATAAAATATTGATATCTAAATCTATCCTAGCTAAGTCTTACAGATCAAAGAAGGGAAAGAATCAATTTCACACACTAGGATAAAGCTAGTGCTAATATCATTTAAGGATTGTTTATTCCAATTACAATATGAAGCTAATTCTATGTGCCCAGGCAGGTTGAGCATTGAAAATCATTTCTACCATTGGAATATTCTTATTCTAAATTCCTCAAGGACTTATCAGGAATCCTATTCCAAGTATGAGAGTTAGGATTTCATTTATTTGGTTCAAGACACACTCATCCTTAATTTTTTAATTTTTTTCTTTTAATGGAAGTTGTTTTCTATTATTGGGGGGGCATTTGTTGTGACCCTTCACAACACACCCTATTTTATCATCAAAATTGGGATCCCTATTTGTCTTTGTGACCTTTTCCCCATTATGGCACTTTAATTTCTCAATCAAACTAGTTTTCATATTTATTAATTCTTTAGATAGGTAAAATGTCAAAAGGAATACAACATAAAATATACTGAAATAATCACCATCAAATTTGCATGACAAAATCTATAACATTCAATGTTGATTTTTCACAATCTATGTTATGAATTTATATAAAATTGCACATATGGAAAATATCTTCACCCAAATGCATGTGGCTAATTTATACTCTTTAAATTAAACAAAAAAATGCAATAAATAATAGGAAATATATAGCAATACATATGAATATAAAAATCTAAAAATATCCTCTACATGTTGAAGCTAAATTGATAGTTTTTTGCATAAACAAAGAGTGACTTCCCAAATATGATAGAGCTAATCTTGATTAATAAAATATGCAAAAAAAATGTTGAAATACAATGGATATAATAGTAGTACAAAGATAAACAAATCTACAAATAAGCACTTTATGTTAGAGCTCCTTCTACACACTTCTACACTTCACCAAACTAAAAAACCCTTGCAAATGTGAAACTAAAAATCTAATCCAATGCTAAGCTGCTCCAAGATGATAAAATGTATAGAAAAATGTTGTAATAAATTATAAATTACAGTCATACAAAAAAATAATAGAATTTGAGAGAAAAGTATGCATGCAAGAACTTCCTTCTGCGCAATCTTGAAAAAACAAAATAATTGCAATCCTTTTAGTACAGATGTAACTTCTAAATGAAATTACCTTCAATATATTAGAGGGTTTTCATCCTCATATCTCCAAGAAATCCAAGGGGTTTCATCCTTATATTTGAATTGATTGAAAACAAGTGCCCAAACAATTTTGACAAAGTTTCAGTAAATGAAAAATAGATACCAAAAATTTAAAATTGCCTACCAATAAATAGATGATGAAGGCCCAAATTGGGTGCACAAAATCCAATACCCCTCTATTGAAAAATAAATAAAATAATATTATTTCTAACAACTTCCCTCCAAAGATGCTCATTTTAAATTTCTCTCACAATTTCCACTATGCTTCTTTGCTAAAAATAGGTAATAACTCCCCTGTTACAAGTTGTCATGAAATCTATCATAAAATTAGCTATAATTAGTGGCCACATGATCTTGTGAGTTACAAATTTCTCCATAAGAAATCTCATTCCCCATTTTGGGTTGCCAATATATAAAAATATTTTAATATTTAATTTGGCCACAATCAATAAGATTTGAAAATATAAATTAACATGGGTCCAAAAAAAAAATATTAAATAAATTATTTCCCTAACTCCTTTATCCTATGGGAAAATATTGGAATGAACTCGTATTTTTCTATAAAATTAAATTAGTTAAAAAAGAGACATTACAAGTCCACCCCTCCCAAAATTGCTTGACCTCAAGTAATGTAAATTTAAATGTTCTAGAATTTATTGATTCTTCCCAAGTGTTATCCTCTATAGGTAGGTTCCTCCAATGAATTAGATATTATGTGATGGCTCTATTTATTAACTTTTTTACCCTTGTGAAAATGATGGCATTTGGTACCCATATGAATAGCAATCTACTAGCTATGAACACTGAATCAATGTAAGTTAGTGCACGATAAACACACAATGCCATGAATGGAAACATACCAATGGATATATGTTGGATGATGTTGTAGAAATATTCTCTCACATGAAACCACTTAATCTATAATAATTTCTTATTTTAAACATATACCCTCAAATATCCTTCAACCCACTTATTCACTATTTCTATTTTCCAACTATTTGTGGCTGATAACTTGTGCTAGGAGTGAGTTATGCACTTGTCAAATGAAATAATTCCTTCCAAAAGAAACTAACAAATCTACTATCTCTATCACTAACAATATTTTTAGGCAACCCATAAAGTGTAAACACCTCTCTGAAAAATAATTATGCCACATGATGTGCTTTGAATTCAAAATAAATGGTAAAGAAGTATGCATACTCGTCTAGCCTATCCACAACATAAATGCAATCTTTACCATGTAGCAAGTTGGAAGACTCATGATGGAGTTCATGAACATCACACTCTTCCAATCTTGATGGGGAATAAGCAATGACTACAACAAACTTACAAGAAAGTCATGCTCTACTTCAATCTATTAGTAGGTGATGTACTCTCAAAGCTCCTCCATGAGAATCTATCTCTTATATACACTATAAACATTGTAGGATCTAGAGTGTCCTACCATGGGTGTATCATGCAAAGCTTTCAAAATCTTATGTTTCATCATAGAATCAAGCACTGGAAATATTCTATCCTTATACAAAATGAGACCATGTGTTAGCATATAGTTGTCTTCCTTCACATTTCATTGCAAGATGTTAGAAGAAAATATATTCTTGACATAATCTACCATGATAGAAATCTTCCAATAACCTTAAATGACATAATGGAACAAAGGATGGGCATCATATAAAAGGCATCAACAACTATGTTCTTTTTCCCCTTCATGTATTCTTTATTAAAGTCATAAACTTGGAGTTTCCTTACCCATTTTTGTTGTAAATATTCCAAGCCATGATGACCTAGAAAGAACCTCAAGTTGTGGTAACCTATCTCAATCACACGTACACCACCAACTAGATGTCATCTAAATTTTTCGAAAGCATGCATGATGGAAGACATATTTTCATCATACATAGAGAAACCCATTTCTAAATCTTTGAACTTCATGCTCTCAATTTTTATGGAGTGCTCCTTCTGCATTAATATGGCCCCAATACCTTCCCCTAAAACACCACATTCTATCCCAAATGGTTGTGAGAAATCTAAAATGGAAAATATAATACATGAGCTGATTACCTCCTTAAGATTATCAAAAGCTTCATGTGTTTTATCCATCCATGCAAAAGCTCCATTCTTTGTGATGTTGGTTAAGGGTGATACTATATGTGAAAATCCCTTAACAAACCTTCTATCATGGTTATATAAACTAAAGAATATTTTCAATAGTGTTAGTGGTGCAATCACAGCTAGGAGGGTCCATGGAGTGAATAGTCCAGACCGTGCAACAAGAGTGAACACAACAGAAGCAACTCAAATATAGAATACAAATACCTATTCAGATACTCAATATGTCATAGATTCAAAATATTAACATGCCAACAACATGTGGGCTTACAAATTAGGGCTCATAGGCTTGATTCTCCAGCTACAATATATGCGCAAGATATTGCTTTGAAGCACCTTACAGTACAAAAACCTAAGACTAGTTAACATCATATTATGATTCAATATTTGATTAACTACATTCCTATGCATCTATTACATGATTATATATCATCTTCGGATCACAAGAATCCTCCACATCGGCCAAGGAAGAAGTTATAGTCTTCAATGAAGGTGTAATGTGTGTACACGGATAGGTTGGCCTTAAGCAACTTGTATTCCTCCACAAGTGAATGGAACAAGGTGTGGATCTTAGGGAAGATTAGCCATGTCCCAAAGTATCTTTAATAATGTTCCATTTAGTTCTGCAAGTCATGGAAGTGCTCCACAAGTATTCTCCTTTAGCTAGTTGTCTGAGACTATTTGAATGCTCCGTTCTGAGAAAACTATTGATCTTTTGATAGCGATATATTTTCAGAAACTAATCCAAATGATTTGAATTTTGGATATGATGTTCATGAAGATGTCTAGATGCTAAGTCCTTCTCTTCAAGCTCTAAAATGATAATGTGGCAAAATGCGGACCAAACTACTGAAACTATTTATGACTGAACTGAACTAGAATGAATTGAGATAAACTTGAAAATGAAAGAAAACAAAAGAATGCAAATATTTTTGGTTGATACAAGATTGTTCTGCAACCTAGGATGCTCCTGCATTAGACACCTAGGGTTGTTGAAAAAGTAAGTCCCTCACTTTGTTGGGGCTAGAGGGAAACCAAGACAGTCTACCTCAGCCTGAGAAATCCAAGATGAATCTTGTTCAGGTTTGCCTTTCCACTTTACCAAATATTCCTTGTATTGCTTTCCTCTAGTGTTGCATCCAATTCTATTGTCCAAGATGTCTTCAATCTACTTTGGTGCTTGTTGTGGTAACTACTTCTTCAAGTCTTCTTCAATGCTGTCACTAGTTTCTCCTTCATGATACTATTATAGGTCTGCAATGTTGAAAATAGGTGATATACCTAATATCTTTAGTAGCTCCACTTCATATACATTTTCTGAATCAAACTTTCTTAGTATCCTACATGGTCCAAACTTCTTCATCTTCAACTTTTTATATGTCCCTACTAGAAATCTTTCTTTTCTCAGATATACCATCACTTCATCTCCCACTAAAAATTCTTTGTGTCTTCTCTTCTCATATGCTTGCTCTTTGTACTTATTGTTCATCTCTTCCAAATGTTTCTTAACCTAATTATGTACTTTCTCCATGTGTCCTACAAATTCTTCTACCTTTGCACTTATCTTATCCTCCATGTTGATATCTCTCAACTTTGCTACTTAGTTCCTGTCGCAATCTCAAATGGTGTTCTCCCTGTGCTCCTATTCACTGAATTATTGTATGCAAACTCTGCTTGTGATAGAATTAGATCCCAACTTCCTGCCTTCTCTCCAACCAAACATCTCAACAAGTTTCCTAAACTTCTATTGACCACCTCTATCTATCCATTAGTCTGTGGATGAAATGTTGAACTAAACTTCAAATCTGTCTTCATCTTCATCCAAAGTGTCCTCCAAAAGTATCAAAGGAATCTTGTATCTCTATATAAAATTATTCTTTTAGGTAATCCATGTAATCTCACAATCTCCTTGAAAAATAGGTTAGCCACATGAACTGCATCAGTTGTCTTCTTAAAAGGTATAAAATGTGCCATCTTTGAAAATTTGTCCACCATACAAATATAGCATCATGTCCTCTTTGTGTCTTCGGCAATCCCAATATGAAATCCATGCTTATGTCTTCCCAAGGTCTCTCTGGTACTGTCAAATATTTGTATAACCTAGTATTCTGACTACTTCCCTTTTCAACTTGACATACTCTACAACTCTACACAAATTTCCTAACATCCTTATATATCTGAGGCCAAAAGTAATTTTCACTTACCAAAGTCACTATCTTATCAATTCCAAAATGTCTTGCTAATCTACCACTGTGCTTCTCTTTGATCAGATTGTCTCTCATTGAACTCCTAGGTATACACAACTGATTTCCTTTGAACAACGTATCCTCCTGAATGAAACAATCCAACCACTTACTTCTATCTATCAGAACAGGTTCCTTACATGCTTTCCAAGGTTCTACAAAATCAAGGTCTTCTTTATACATGTTCTTCAACTCCTCAAAGCCTAATACTTCAACTCTCATCTCTGTCAGCAAATTCCTTCTGCTAAAAGCATCTGCAACTTTGTTTGACTTTCCACTTCTATTCTTCAATACAAAAGTGTAATTCTGCATGAACGCTACCCATTTCATGTCTCTGATTCAACTTCTCTTGACTGTTCAGATATTGCAAAGCTTGATGATCTATATACAACATAAATTCCTTAGGCAACAAGTAACGTATCCATTTTTTCAAGGCTTGAATTATGGCATAGAACTCCTAATCATAAATTGAATATCTTCTTCTTGCATCATTCAATTTCTCACTAAAATATGCTACTGGTCTACCTTCCTGACTTAACACTGCTCCTATTGCGTTTCCACTTACATCACAATCTACTTGAAATACCTTGTTGAAATCCAATAATGCTAACATTGGTTGCTCTGTCACTTTCTACTTCAACAATTCAAAAAATTTATTTTCTCTTGATGTCCACTTAAAGTCCTTTATGTCACCTCTCATTATCTATGTCATTGGTGTGCATATTGAACTAAAATTTCTAGTGAACTTTCGATAGAAACTAGCCAATTCATGAAATGATCTGACTTCTCCAATACTCTCAGGTGTTGGCCACTCAGCAATTTCTCTAACTTTCTCAGGGTCCATCTTCAATCCTTCCACAGAAATCACAAATCCTAAGTATACCAATTCTTCCTTCATGAAACTACACTTCTTGATGTTTATCAGTAATTTCTCTTCTCTCAATCTCTGCAATACTTGTCTCAGGTGCCACAAATGTTCTTCCTCTATCTTACTAAAAATTAGAATATCATCCAAGTATACAATAATAAACTTACCCAATTATTTCTTCAAAACTTCATTCATCAATCTCATGAAAGTACTTAGTGCATTAGTCAGTCCAAAAGGCATCACTAACCACTCATACAATCCTTCATTTGTGTTGAAAGCAGTCTTCCATTCATCTCCCTCTCTGATTCTGATTTGATGGTATCCACTCTTCAAGTCTATCTTTGTAAAATATTTTTCTCCACTAAAACAATCCATAATATCATCCATCCTAGACAATGGAAATCTACACTTAACTATTATCTTATTAATTGCTCTAGAGTCTGTACACATTCTCCATTCTCCATCCTTCTTTGGTGCTAGCACTGCAAGTAGTGCAGAAGGACTCAATCTTTCTCTGATCAAACCTTTCCAACTCTTGTATCTATCTATTCAATTCTTCATTCTTTGCTGGTGTCATTTTGTGTGTTGCTTTATTAGGCGAACTAGCTTCAGGTATAAGATCCATGTGATGACTGATACTCATTGGTGGCAATCCTTCAAGTACATTATCTGATATGAAGTATTCATACTCTATCAGCAATTTAGTTATCTCCTCCAGTTGTGGCTCTTCATTTTCTATCTTTAGGGTTTTAAGCTTCTTAGGAATCAAAGCATAACACATTCTCATGTCTCAAACCATCCAGAAATTTCCTTCCATCAACCAAATAGATTCTAGCATTCCCACATACTTCACCCTTAGGCTCATCTTTCAAAGAAATCAAGGTAATTCTCTTTCCATTTGATGTTATAGTATAGGTATTCTTTCTCCCATCATGTACAGCTTTTCTATCATACTGCCATGGTCTACCCAACAATATATGACATACATCCATAGGCATAATATCACACAATACTTCATCATGATAAGATCCAATATGAATTTTCACCAAACATTGTTCACTCACTAGTACCTTATGATCATCCTGAATCCATGCTATCTGATATGGCTTCGGGTGTTTTAGTCTCTCCAGGTTCAGCTTAGTCACCATCTCCTCTGAAACCAAATTATCAGAACTACCACTACCAATTACGACCTTATAGCATTTACCTCCTAATTTGCATCTAGTCTGGAACAAACTTTTCCTATGTGGTGGTTCCTCATTTGTCTCTAGTTGAAATAATGCTCTCTTCATGACTAGTGATTCTCCTTTCTCAGGTTTACCAACTGAATCAAGTGATCCAACAGGTTCTTCTACATAAGTTGTTCTTCCACTATTCTCTGTCTTCTTACGTGTACTTCCCTGGTGAAATTCAAATACTCTATGTCCTTCATCTCCACACTTAAAACAAGTTCCTCTAAATTTTCTCCTCTCAAGTCCTCTTTCATCTCTTTTGTATCCTTCACTTCAGTAAGAATTATGTTTCCTCTGCAGTAGAAAGTTATGTCATCTCTCTGATATGAATTGCTATCTCTATTCTCCTTCTTGAATGGGCTATCTTGTCTGTTTGGCTCTGCATATGGTCTTTCTCCTCCTGAATATCTTGTACCTCTCTAAAATTTACCTCCTCTAGCTCTCTGTCTCTGCTCATGCTTCTTGTTCAACTTTTCTTCAACTTTTAGGGAAATCTGATATGCTTCTTCTAGTGTTGTTATCCTTACCAAACTCAGTTCTTCTTGAATGTTCAATCTCAGTCCATTGATGTATCTTGCCACTTTCTCTTTGCTTGCTTCTCTATGTCCCATCCTTATGATCATCTTATGAAATTCTTTAGTATACTCCACAAATTTCTCCTTTTTCCTTAGGTTTTGAAATCTCTTCAATAGTTCTAACTCATAGTCAGTAGTTATAAACTGATTCTTCAACTTTGTGACCATTCTATCCCATTTTATGATCTTTTTCATTCCTCTCCTATTTCTATCCAACTAAACTTCTTTCCACCAAATAGCAGCATGTCCTTTCAACTTAGTCTTTGCAAATTTCACCTTCTCCAGATCTTCAATTTCTTCATATTCAAAGTATTCTTCTAGGTCATTTATCCAATCAATCAATTCCTTCAGATTCAAATTGCCAGTATAGTTTAGTACATCCACTCTAGGTCTTTTCCTAATCTTTGAAATAATTCTCAACATCTTCACTTGATCTGATTCTTCTTCTTCTTCTTCTAGGGTTTCTTCATTTTGATTAGCGGATTGAAATTCTTCATCATCATCACTTTCAATATTAGGTCTAGGGTTAAGTCCACTTTGCCTATCTTCTTTAATAGCATCCAATCAAACTCGCATTGTTTTCATCATCTCATCCATTCTTCTAGCCATAGTACCAACAACATGTAGTCTCCTTAGCAGCATCTCTTCCTAGGATCAAGTGTAACTACCTCAAATTCGACAATTGGGCTACAAGGTGACAACTACCTCACAATCAACAATCGGTTGACAACACAGGTAGTCTGCCTCAGATTTGGCAATCTATTCAAAGCAAGATCTTACAGAATGCCTTCACAAATTTTTCTCCCAATGGATTCAAACTTTACTCTGATACCACTTGGTGCAGTCATAATTACGAGGGTCCATGGAGTGAACAGTCCAAACCGTGCAGTAAGAGTAAACACAATAGAAACAACTCAAATATAGAATGCAAATGCAGATTCAAATGCTCAATATATCATAGATTCAAAATACTAACATGCCAGCAACATGTGTGCTTACAAATTAGGCCTCACAGGCCTAATTCTCTAGTTAAAATGCATGCGCAAGATATGGCTTTGAAGTGCCTTACAGTATAAAAACCTAAGACTAAAACATCATATTATGATTCACTATCTGATTAAATACTTTCCTATGCATCTATGACATGATTATATATCATCTTCGGATCACAAGAATCCTTCGCGTCGGCCAAGGAAGAAGTTATAGTCTTCAATGAAGGTGTAACATGTGTACACAGATAGGTCGGCCTTAAGCAACTTGTATTCCTCCGCAAGTGAATGGAACAAGGTACAGATCTCAGGGAAGGTCGGCCATGTCCCAAAGTATCTTGAATGATGTTCTATTTATCTTTGTAAGTCATGGAAGCGTTCTGCAAGTCTTCTCCTTTAGCTGGTTGTCTAAGACTGTTTGAATGCTTTGTTTTGATAAAATAGTTGATATTCTGATAGCGATATCTTTCCGGGTACTGATCCAAATGATCTAAATTTTGGATATGGTGCTCATGAAGATGTCTAGATTCTAAGTCCCGCTTCGCAAGCTCTAAAATGATAATGTGGCAAAATGTGGACCAAACTATTGAAACTGCTTCTAACTAAACTAAACTTGAATGAACTTAAATGAACTGGAAAATGAAAGAAAACAAAAGAATGCAAATATTTTTTGTTGACACAAGATTGCTCTACAACCTGGGATGCTCCTACATCAGTTAGTGTGGTAGGGGATGCTCAAACTAGAAAATCTTGAATCTTCTTCTAATCCATTTGCATGCCTTGAGAAATAATGACATGGCCAAAGTATAAAATCTTTGTGACCCTAAATTCACACTTAAATTCTTTTACAAATAGATCTTGTTTCTCTAGAATCCCAAGGATCAAATTTAGGTGCCTCATATGATCCTTCCCTACTTTGCTACACATCAAAATATCATCAAAAATTATCAAGACAAATTGTCTTAATTGACCACTGAATACCTAATTTATCATGAATTAGAAGTAGCTAGTGCATTAGTAAAATTGAATGGCATGACTACGAAATCAATGTGTCAAATAAGGAATCTAAAAGTTATCTTATGCATATATTCCTTGCAAATAAAGATCTAATGGTGGCTCAATCTCAAATTAGTCTTTGAGAAACAAGGAGTGATAATAGCATGCTTACAACTAATTTCCAACTCTATGGCATGTTAGAATCCTCTATTTGATAGTGATTCTAGGGACATATTATTAAACACCATACTATGCTTGTTTGGAAGCATTTGAATGTCAAAATAAAGACTATGCTGCTTACCAGAAGATGAAATAGTTTGCATACTCTCCATCACTAAGAAAATTGCTTCCCAAACAACTTGTCTCTTGTGAGAAGTCCCCTTAGCTATGACTACTCTTAATGGTTCATCAAAGATACTTTCAAGCACCACATCTTTTCCTTCAAATGTAAAATTTAGCTCCTTAGATTTGTGATTCTATAGAAACTCACCAATGAAATGCAACCATATTACATCCATAACCATGTTAGTTCTCATAACATAGAATTCATTACATACTTTATTCTCACCCATGGCTATATTAATTTTTCTACTTATCCAGGTGCATGGAATGGTGAATCTATCTACAAATATGATATTAAACCCATGAAAAATTTAGACGTCATGTATTTCTCAATATCTTATTTTTGTAGCTCTTTGTTGATAACATCAAGATCCCACAATATCATAAATGAACAATCTTAGACTTGAGAGAAAGGATTCCCATTACATTTTGTATCCTTCATCTTTTCATCATTGTTAGAATACTTCTCATGATGACAAAAACATTGTAATGACATAGTATGAAGATAACACAAGAAATCCTTATTTCTTGAGGTGCAATCAATTTTTTTTACCTTCTTTTGTTGATTTAGATGTTTCTGAGAGATTTGCCTTAACACAACCATTCCTATGACTCAAAATTTTAGAATTAGTGGCATCAACTAGAACATTCTTCTTACTTGCATGCCCCAACATAGTTACTCTAAAAAACCAACCTCATACGGTATTGACTCAATATTTGTAATGATTGAAGGATTGATAAGAACCTATTGTACACCATTAAAAATCATTGAAACGTCTTTTTCAATTATGGAAACTTTAAATTCAACATGTAATGTTGATTTATCATTGACTATATTAAGACAAACATTGTCCTAACATGTAAACACATTAGAAGTCACTAAAATACCTTTTCAGATAAGATCTCCTTACCTTTTACTTGCATGACCTGGATTTATTTTTCTCTATAACTTTTTGTAACTTTGGTTCTAATTCTTCTTTCTGCAAGAATATTTTCTCTGGTTCATGTTCAATTATTTGTAGCTTTGATTCTAATTTTTCCTCTTTCTACTTAAACTCTCTTCTATTGTAATGCTTACATCTTCCATTTTGAGAGCCCTTTCTAACTAACTCCAAGTACCTTTCAAAGGTTAATGTATCTTTGAAATCATAAGAATACTTCTGATATTCTTTGAAAAGCATATCAAGCTCTTCTTCCTATGATGTTTTAACCAGAACTAGGTTTTGCTTGCTACTTTGAGGTTACAAATTTTGTTCCAGAAGCATGATCCATTTATCTTGGTTCTTTTTTATTTACATCATTGTATCTATAATATGATCTACATTTTTCCCACTCATTAGAAATCTCAAGAATCCTCCCATGATTAACAATTCAATTTACCCTATAGTAAGATCATAGCTCTAATACCACTATAATGTCCCCAACCAAATTTTTATTAAAATATTCAGAACTGAAATATATCCAGTAAATACAACATAAAATATATTGAAATAATCACCATAAAATTTGCATGACAAAATTTGTAACATACAATGTTGATTTTTCACAAACTATGTCATGAAATTCACATAAACTTGCACATATGGAAAATATCTTCACCCAAATGCATGTGGCTGATTTATAATCTTCAAATGAACACTAAAATTCTAGAAATAATAGAAAATCTATAGAAATACATATGAATATAAAAATCTAACAATATCCTCTACGTGTTGTAGCTAAATGGACAATTTTTTGTATAAACAAAGAGTGACTTCCCAAATAGGATAGAGTTGATCTATGTTATAGAGTAAAATGTGTACATTAGCATTTTACACCTAGTTTAGCACCTGGTTGGACCTAAAATGTTACCTTTGTTAATCAGGGCCTGGTTTAACCCCTTTTTGAGCATAAAATGATAAAATCTTGACCCTGATGAATAAACCTAACAAAATAAACTTAGGACTAGCCTAAGCCTATGACATTTAACACTCTCGGGAGTTTGTGGGGCTAAAGGACTAGGGTACCCAAGCACCCTGGTCCTAGATGGGTTCTTTAGCCCCTCTCTTATGGTGTCAACTTAGAAAATCTCCCTAGTTTGTACATGTCGGCCCCATTTGGTTTTATTCAGTGTTTTTGAGTGGGAATGCATATAAAAAGGAGTTTTGCAATTCATTTTACACCTAGATGGATATTTTTACAAGTTTTCTCTTATGTTTTGATCTTCTTTGCTAGAGTGTTCTTCATGCTTGGATTTCCTATATACTTGTGGACGTTATGAAGTTTGTTTGTAGGTCTTGAAGGAAGTTTCAAGCCTTCTCCATCACTTTCCTTGTTGGTACATGATATTGAGCATCTACTTCAACTAAGGTGTTACATCTTGTGGTAATCATCATCATTTTCATTCATACTTTCATCATATATTGTTGATTTGGCCTCTGCCCTCCTAGGGCATGCACTCTTGGATCTAATCATCATTGTAGTGGAGGTGGAAACACCAACACAAGGTTTGACTAAGGCAAGTCCTTATTCATAGCACAACCTTTTCCTCTTTCCTTGTGTGTAGGTTGAAGATACAGGTTCTAAAGACAAGATCCGGGAAGAAGAAAGGGTTTGCAAGTATAGGTTTGGTGAAACTTAAAGATTCTAATAAACCCTAATTAGGGTCTAGGGAACCCAAACACCTTGGTCTTTGGTACCTCCAAATATGAATCTAGATTCTGCTCTACTTCCTGATCTCTGTTGTGCTTTTAGATTTCTGATATCTATTTCCGACAATTAGTTATTATCAGATCTTTGTTAAATATGGTTTGGTCATTTGCCCTAGATTGCTTGCTAGATCTTGGTTGAATTTGGTTGACTTTTCTCCATACAACAAAAGGGTAGACCCCTGTAGTTTATCTCTCCTTCATGGGTATAAGTAAAGCTTGGTTTGTGTCCTAATGTTTGTAGAAGAGGTTTGACCTAGTTTAACTTCTTAAGGTAGATCTACCTTTTCCACTTAACATTTTGGTGAACCTGACTTGTCTTGCACCTTTACATCTTTCTTGTTTCAGATCTGAGTGGTTTCCTACACTGGATCTGATTGGGATTGAGTTCATTAGTCATTTTGCATGCATACATAGTTAATTTTTGCATAGTTTCAAAACTAGGGTTTGTAAAAACCTTGCATTTCTAGAAAATCTAGCTAGTTTTAAACCTAGGGTTTATAGATTTGTGAGTTGTTTCAAATCTTGGTGAATTGTTATCTTTCTTAAAATATTTAAATTTTTTGTACCTTATCATTCTTGGTGTTTAAACATTATTACATCTTTGCATTTGGAATTTGGAAAATAAACACTTTATTCTAGATTTGGGAAAAATCATACTTGTCACTTTGTTTGCATTTGGTAAGGTTAGATCATCATAGCGAGAATTAAATTTCTGATTTTTGCATCAGATATGATTAGTATTATAGTAATTAATCATTTTATAGTGTTACATTATGCATTTGAATCTTTTCATTGCTAGAATTATTAAAAAAAAAGTTGCATTTTGTGAAAACCTAGTTAATGTTGAAATCTAGGGTTTGTGATTGATATTTACTTTCAAATTTGCTGCTGTCATTTGCATTTTCAAATATTATTTTACTTTTCTCTACTACATTACAAATGTCATCTTGCATTGAAGTTTGAAACTAGGAACAATTTTGAGTTTTTGCATTTTGAAAAAAACATTGAAATTGGGTTTGATTTGAGCATTAGCATTATTGATATCTAAGTGGATTTGAGTAGAGTTGAATTTGATCAAGGATATATAATACATGAATTATGTTTGTTAACATTTGAACAAAACATTGCTTCACTTAAACAAAAACTCAAACCCTTCTTTTACTACGTCATTCATTTCTTCTATTTGTGCATCTTGTGTGTTACTAAAGCTTGTAAACACTTTATGAGCTTTGTGAACCAATGCCCTATTTCCAACTCTCATGTACGAATAAGTCTTCGAATCATGGGTTCTAATGCTTTGAATAATAATGGTAACAATACATCAGAACCCCAAATCCATAGTCTTATCACACAAGAAGGTCAATCACTTCTTCTTGATATCCCTACTTCACATCTTCCTAAAGCATCATATTTCCATGAATCCATCAACATTGATGACCTTATGGCTCATGTTCTTGAAGCTCAAATTAAGAGATTAGACACTGAGTTGGCTAATTTCTAGCAATTTGTAAGCTTGAAACATATAGCTAAAGAGGTTGTCCTTGTTGTTGAGAGTCTAAGAAGTCTTTTTCTCAAAGGTCAAGAAGGATTGGAAGTCTTGCACGACCTTGCTCATATAGTGCATAACAACATTCTATTTGCATCTAGTTGCACTTAAATTATCACTAATGTTGCTTCTTCGAAATAAATAGGGACTCAAGTGTCAGCACCCATATCGACATACCCTATTCCTACATACACTTCTATTCTCACCACTACTACACAGCCAAGTAATAGTGCTACCACATGTGTTGAGTTATCTACTAGGAATTTCATTCATCATTATAGTACCATTCCATATAATTACATAATTCCACACCGAATGTTACTTCACCTACATCTAAACCTCCTATCACTTTCCAAAAGACCACTCATACATTGTCATCTAGTCCTTCTAATTCATTCCAATCTCTACCTAATTCAGCTTCTGACCCTATCATAAACCAATTGTTGAAAATTATGACCTCCATCCAACAACAATTGGCTAGCACAAGCAATAGTCCACCTAAACCTAATATGACAACACATTATATCCATAACCCTTTGTCCTATTCAATCCTGAGAGCTCAAATGCTTGAGAAGTTTGAAACCCCTTGCTTTGAGAAATATAATGGGAAGGGAGACCCTAACAACTATGTGGCAGCCTTTACAACCATGTGTAGTGATTTCTTCTTTGAAGATGAAATCTGGGTAAAACTCTTTCCTAGGTCACTCAAGGACACCACCTTGGATTGGTTTTTCTCCCTACATTCTAATTCAATCACTTCTTTTTCACAATTAGTCAATAAGTTCCTCGAGGATTTTCAAGTGAACATTGGACATCGAGTCTCTTTTATAGACTTGGTTCATTGCAAATAAGGAATGAAAGAAAAAATAATAGATGTTATGGGCTGTTATCAAGCCCTCTTCTTGCAAGTTTAATATTCTATTTTGGATGTCGATGTACAAAGAATCTTTATTGGAAACTTATAAATTCACATCTATATAAGATATTTTTGATGTGATATGATTCTTCCACTCATCTTTGCACAACTCTCTATGATTACCAACTTTTGGTTAGTTAGTATGAGCATAATCCCTCATCAACTCTAGTTGATCAATTTGAAGCCTCTCACAATCATTCATTCAAAATATAAAACAAAAACTTCATCAAGATAAATGTAATTTAAGCTAGTAACATAAGAAAACATGTGGTGGCAGCGTCATCTCTTATTCCCGCCCCGTATAAATTGAAATGAAAAACAAGACATTTCAAACCATTATCAGAGTCTCTTTACTCTATAATGACACAACTTTGAACAACAATATCATCAAGCTTCCATCCATTAGACCTCTCGATCCAAGTAAGATGCAAGCATCTTCCTTTGATTCAAAGGCCTTTTGTCAATTTTGCCGCTCCGCTAGCCATGGCACTGAAAGATGTATGCATCTTAAACATGAAGTTCAAGACATCATTGACTCCAATGTCATCTAGGTTGTTGGTGTGAATGACAAAGGGAATAAATTGGTGGCTGCTCCTAATCAAAATCTTCAAATATATATTGATCCTTTACCTCATCATGAATCTAATGTTGTATATCCATCTCAAGAACAAGATTATGAAGGTGATATTTGCATGGTGGATGCTTGCCCTCACAATGAGTGAATGGAATTAGAATCGGATATATCTTTTACTTCACATGATGTTCCTATTGAAGCACCTGATGGACCTCTTTACATTACTATTCAAAAAAATGATAAACCTATTTGATGTGCTATGATAGATCCTATATGCATGGTAAATGTAGCAACTATAGAATTTCTCTATATGCATGGTTTACATCAAGATACCTACGACATATCAGAGATGGTGATTAGAGCACATGATGGGTCTATCCTTCCAACTCTTGGTGCCTTGACCCTTGATGTCAAGGTTGGGATAAGATCCTTGGATGTTAATTTTGTCATCATTCCTACATCAAACTTATTTCATGTGAAGTTGAGTCACCCATGGCTTTGCTCCATGAAGGTGGTCCCCTCTATGGTTCAAAAGTGCTTAAATTTTCCATTTGAGGGACGTGTGTGTTGTACATCACATTTGGTACCTACCTGTTCCTCGACATGGACATTTTACACTTGACTACTTCTGGCCATAACCAGTTGGAGACGCTCAAGCTAGAGAGGATTTATTCTTCTTGTCATATCAAAAATTTAAAGCAAATAAAATAATAGTGTTATTGCTTAGTAACATACCTCCTTGTGATGTCCTTGAACCTCCTCACTCTTCTGAGGCTACGATAGTAGTTCCCCCTATCCCATAGGTGGTGAATGAAGCTAAACCTGAATCGAAGGTTCTTCCTCGTCCTCAAGAATTTGGTAGATATGCTAAGAGATCCACTCCACTATCCCTTTAAGGACAATTGGGCAACCTCCGAGCACAAAACATACCTCCTCGCAATCACAATATTACTTTTGTCCCACCTGCCTTTGTAGAGACTAATGGAAATTAATCGATTACGTGTGTTTTATGTCATAAGGTTTCTCAACGGCTTGAGGATGCTCATGTACTTCCACCTGTTTCACAAGTTGAGAAGGAAGAGCAGCCCACATTGAGGAACCCTTCCCCCATAGTCTCCCAACCTTTGGTGGTTTCTCCTATTTCTTCTAATGTCTCTGAAGCAAAGGAAGAAAATGAACCCACATTGGAAGATACTATGGTTCCCCTCACAAAAATCACAAATAAAGCTAAGTGAAATAAAATTATGAGAGAAAGAAAGAAGCATCATCGTGCTATGGCTTGCATTGCCATAGGAGAGGAGACTCTCCCTCCTCCAAGAATTTATCATCAATGGATGTGAAAGAGACATCTACTACTATTTTGTCTCCTATAGAGAAGGATAAAGCTTCACAAGCTGCTATGGAACCTATTGTACTACATTCTGATAGTGAATCTAAAGATAATACAGGTTTGGCTCTTGTTCCTTATACCTCACATACTATAGTTCCTATTGCAACTTATCTACCTTTCCAAATGGATGATGAGCAAGATTGGGAGGAGGATGATTTGCTTTAGGTTGACTCTCAAGTGGGGCCCCTTATTTTTATTAAGTTATGAGTGCATGTGATCGATTTCCACCATAATGTGTTGCTTGATACTTTATTTATGTTTTTTGTGTTGTTGTTAAGCTCTCTTTGGATGACCCTTGATACCCTTGTAGGTGCAAGGATACAAAGGGATCGAAATCCATTGTGACAATCTCTCTATTTGTATCATCATTCTTCTATATGTCGTAATTTGCATTGTTGTTGTGTCCTTTGGGGATGATGCAAGGCATATGATGCTTTGACATTCTCCCTTCTTGACCCAAGGAGTTTTACTTGATTTCATGTGATACTTCCTCCTTTGTCTCTATAGTTCTACCAGCTAGCGAATGATGACAGTTCCAAATATATATAGTCTCGAGATATCCCCTATTATACAACCATTCATATACTAACACTAGTCAGGTAGATCCCTTTGTTTTATTTATATTTACCTATAAGTTTTTTATTTATGTGGCACATTGTTGCTATGCTCGGTGTCATGCCAAGACTACACAATCCATTGTGTACCATGCTCATAGCATCACCTCGGTTTGCCTTTTTGTGGGGGAAACCCCTTGTTGCAATGTAGTTTTTGGGAACACATATCTTATGGGCATGTGCTTCTAGAAAGCTCTTGTGCATGTCTTATGATTTATTCTACCTTAAAGTAATTTCTCCCTGATAGGAGTTAGCAATCACTTTAAGGTGGGGGCATACATCGTGTTATGCTCTCTTTTTGTTACATACTTTTTTATTATAGTTGGTATGGAACTCACCTAGTGATTCAGCAGTCCTCACTATCCTGTGGTGTTTCCTTTTGATCCATGAGCCACCTAGTGCAATGAAGTTGGCTAGCTCGTGTGCTTCATGTGACTTGTCATGGTCACCTATTAATTCGATAGTCCTTACTAGTGTGTGATCCATGAAGGCACTTCTTTTCACGTGACCCCTAGTGACAGAGCAAGCTAGCGTCAAAGTCATGTGCCTTGTGTGTTTGTTTCAATGTTTGTTTGTTTGATGCATTATGTTTGAACTTGTGTCTTATGTGTCTTCATCATGTTTTCCACATGTTCTCTATGTATTTTTTATGTTTTATGTGTATGCTTTATGTCTTATGTGTATTTTTCGTGTCAAGCATGTATGCATAGTGTATGACATGTATTTCCTTTGTGTATTGTGTGTCTTTTATGTGTATTCTTATGTATGGTTTTAATACTCCACATATGTGTCAATTATGTTGAAATGTCTTGCATGTTTGAAAATCTCTTTGCTTATGTGTTTGCAACCATAGAATCCTAAGCTTGGGGACTACTATAGTCCACAACTTGGTGGAATTCTTTGGCTTCTATGTTTTCATGTTTGAAATATGTCTTCTTCTTCCTTTAGTGTGTGTTCGAATGTAATTTTGTACCCATGCTAAAGTGGGGGCTAAATGTTATAGAGAAAAATGTGTACACCAGCATTTTACACCTAGTTTAGCACCTGGTTGGATGTAAAATGTTACCTTTGTAAATCAGAAACTATTTTAACCCCTTTTTGAGCATAAAATGATAAAATCTCGATCCCGATGAATAAACTTGATAGAATAAACTTAGGATTGGCCTAAGCCCATGACATTTGACACTCCCTAGAGTTTGTGGTTCTTTAGCCCCTCTCTTGTGGTGTTAGCTTAGAACATCTCCCTAGCTTGTACATGTCAGTCGCATTTGGTTTTATTCATCGTTTGTGAGCAGGAATGCATATATAAAGGAGTTTTACAATTCATTTTACACCTAGATGGATATTTTTGCAAGTTTTCTCTCATGTTTTAATCTTCTATGATAGAGTGTTCTTCATGCTTGGATTTGATATCTACTTGTCGATGTTATGAAGTGTGTTTGTAGGTCTTGAAGGAAATTTCAAGCCTTTTCCATCATTTTCCTTGTTGGTGCATGATCTTGAGCATCTACTCCAACTAAGGTGTTACATCTTGTGGTAATCATCATCATTTTTACTCATACTTTCATCATATATTGTTGATCTGGCCTCTGCCCTCCTAGGGCATGCACTCTTTGGATCTAATCATTTTTGTAGTGGAGGTGGAAACACCAACATAGAGTTTGACTAAGGCAAGCCCTTATACATAGCACAACCTTTTCCTCTTTCCTTGTGTGCAGGTTGAAGATACAGGTTTTTGAAGACAAGATCTAGAAAGAAGAGAGGATTTGTAGGTACAAGTTTGGTGAAACTTAGAGATTTTCCTAAACCCTAATTAGGGTCTAGGGCACCCAAGCACCCTGGTCTTTAGTGCCTCTGAATCTAGATCCAGGTTCTACTCTGCTTCCTGATCTCTATTTTGCTTTTAGATTTCTAATATTTGTTTCCAACAATTAGTTATTAGTAGATCTTTGTCAAATATGGTTTGGTCATTTTCCCTAGTTTGCTTGCTAGATCTTGGTTGAATTTTCTCCGTACAACAAAAGGGTAGAACCCCTGTAGTTTGGCTCTCCTTCATGGGTAGAAGCCAGGCTCGGTTTGTGTCCTAATGTTTGTAGAAGAGGGTTTGACATAGTTTAACCTCTTAGGATAGATCTCCCTTTTCTACTTAACAATCTTTATTAATAAAATATGTAGCAAAAGGGTGAAATACAATAGATATAATAGTAGCACAAAGAGAAACAAATCTACAAATAAACACTGTATGATGGAGCTCCTTTTACACACTTCTATACTTCACCAAATTGAACAACCCTTGGGAATATGAAACTAAAAGTCTAATCCAATGATAGGATACTCCAAAATGATCAAATGTATAGAAAAAACTATTCTTAACTAGAATTTGAGAGCAAACTATGCATGTTGGAACTTCTTGCAATCCTACAAAAATAAAATAATTGCAATCTTTTTAGCACAGATGCAACTTCTAGATGAAATTTCCTTCAATATATTAGAGGGTTTTCATCCTCCAATATTCAACAAATTCAAGGGGTTTTGTCCTCATAGTTGAATTGATTGAACACAAGTGGTCAAACAATTTAGATAGAGTTTCAATATATGAAAAATGGGTACCAAAAATATGAAATTTCTTGCCAATAAATAGATGTTGAAGGCCTAAATTGGGTGCACAAAATCCAATGCCCCACTCTTGGATAATGAAATAAAAGAATATTATTTCTAGCAACTTCCCTCCAAAGATAAGTTTATTTTAAATTTCTCTCATAATTGTCACTAGATTCCCTACTAAAAATTGGCAATAGCTCCCCTCTTACAAGTTGTCATGAAATCTATCATAAAATTAGCTATAATTAGTGGCCACATGATCTTGGGAGTTACAAATTTCTCCATAAGAACTCCCACACACCATTTTGGGTTGCCAACATATAAAAATATTTTAATATTTAATTTTGCCCCAATCAATAAGCTTTGAAAATATAGATTAAGATGGGTCCAAAAATTAAATATTAAATAAATTATATCCCTAACTTCTTCCTTAGCCCAAGGGAAAATATTGGAATGGGCATTTTTCCACAAAATTAAATTAATTAAAAATGGGGACATTACAAATTGCCTTAAAATTTTGGAATTCTTTAATACAAACCAAGTCATTTGTCACTCCACGATGCAAGCTTCACTTAAACATGGTCTGGAAGTTCCTTCCAAATGTGATAGAAAAAAACACCTATAAATGGGGGAATCCCAAGGTATCTAGTTTGGAGATAAGTAGCTCTAATACTAAGAATGTCACAAACTCTAATCTAATTGCAAGGGGCAGCATTAAAATGAAAAATTAGACTTATCTTTATTAATGAGATAACCAAATTGAATTAAAAGTGTGATCCTCTTCTATCCGGAGAGGGTCATATCATCCACAAACTAAAAATGGGTAATCAAAGAAAAATGAGGAGAAAATTGAAACCCCATGAGATTCCTCTCAACCCATTTTAATTTCACAAAATAACCAAAGGATTTTACCATTAAAAAATAAACAGGTATGAAGATATGTGGTCTCCCTATTTGATACCCCTAGAGTGTTGAAAAAACCCTATAGGTGTGGTATTAAACATAATGGAAAATCAAACTTTAGAAATTGAATTCACATTCGAATTAAAAAATCTTTGAGAAAAACCAAAAGTCATCATAACTTTAGTCGAGAATGACCAACAAACATGATCATAAGCTTTAGTAATATCTAACTCTATCACTATACTTTTGTTACTAGAGGTGTTAAGGGAGGGTAGAGCCTCATGAGTGAAAATAGTATACCATCTAGGATTTGATGCCCATAAATAAAATTGCCTTATTTAGGTTATGTAAGGGATGGCAAGAGAACCTTCAATCTCTTGGTAATATATATAGAGATAATCTTATTGATGGTATTGCAAAGTGTAAGAGGGGAAAAATCTACAAAACAAGTTAGATTATCTTTCTTAGGGATCAAGGCAAGAAAATTACATTTGAATTCTTTAATCATTTTCCCAATGGAAAGAGAATCATTCACTACTTCCACAATGTCTTTCCCAACAATATCCCCATAGACATGAAATAAATACACTAGGAAATCATTAGGACCAAGAGTTATATCACTATTGAGATTAAAAAAAAACCACACCTTAGATTTCTTCAACAAGAAGTGGGCTAGCAAGGCATTATTATCCTCATTATAAATGAGTTTGGGAAGATATTTTAAAATGGGAGCATGCATCCTTGGATCCTTAACTTCAAACAATTATTAAAACATCTAAATTTTGTTGTCATGTCTAAAGGGGCCAATAAGAGGGAACCTAAAGAACACTAAATAGTAGAAATCTTATTAACCTAACACCAAGTCGAATTAATTGAATGGAAATATTTAGTGTTCTGAAACCCCTCCTTAGCTCATTTCTCTTGATTTTTGTCACCAAAAAGTTTCTTCTCTAAGAAAAAATTATTATTGATAAAAACAAACCTTGTTGTTGCTCCAAAGGCTATCTATTAGACCCAAAAACTAGATTTGAAAGATAAATATCTAAATATCCTATAAAATCTTAGCTTCTTTCTCAAAGATGTTTCTAAACACCTCTTTATTCCAATCAAAAGACACTTATATTTTTGAGTTTAATATGGAACCTACACATTATGGAGCTAGATAGGGAATGAAAAGAGGACCATCAAGAGCTAATCTCCACTAGAAAAAATGACCTTCAAGCCACATTAACTAAATTTTAAAAGGATATCTAGGAGGAGAAGATTCCACATATACCTTAAGAAAAATATGGTAATGATCTAAACCAGCAATAGAGAGGATTAAAGGATTCATAAAACTAGTCAGGGAAACTAGAAAGAGGACTAGTATTTCTATAATCTAACAAAAACCTTTTCTTTGTTATTCCAAGAGAAAACCTTCTTTTTTTGGAACTAAATCACTAAGATAATTCCTCTAAATATAATTTTTAAAATCTATTTTAGATTGAGAATTTTCTTGAAACCATTATGTTTTCAAAGGAACCAAAGATAGCATTAAAATCACCACCAAGTAAGACCTACCACTTATCTGAAATAGTGAGTTATTGAGACACCTCATCCCAAACTCTTCATTTTTTAACAATTCTATTAGGACCATACATGTTGAACAAAAGCCAAATGAATCTTTAGACATGCATTTAAAGGAGCAACAAATCTAGTTCTATTTTGTTTCATAAGCTCCAAATTCACTAAATGAGGATTTCAAAGAATGCACATGTTGTCGAAAGCACCAATTGCATCCATAGAGAATTCCTACCATGATTTCCATTAGGTTGTTGGGAGAGAAAAAATCTCAACTTCCAACATTTTTTGTTTCTTGAAGAAAGACCACATCTAGTTTTAACTAGGACACTTGATGCTTAATCAACCTTTATTTAGTAGGATCTATCAAGCCCATAATATTCTAGGAAAGTACCATCATCTCTCCAATGGAGGGCCCCTCCCTCTCCATTGTGAAGATTTCAAAAATGCAACTCATTATCTATTGGGACCCATTACTTATTTTCTCTAGAGTTGAATCTAAAATCCTATCAACTTCAATTTTTTATCCCCTCTTTTTCTTACTTTTAGAAATGAAATCATTCAAACTAACTTTGACACTAGAAATTCCTTGAATAGAATCCAACCTCCTCTTAATCTCCTTATCAACTAGCCAAATTGAATCATCATCAAGATATGTGTTCTTATTAATGAAAGATGAACTTTTGCTTTCTTCCAAAGAAGACATTAGCACATATTTCCCTTTACTAAAGGACTCTACTTGTAATATTAGGCTTCTAGTAGAAGCCACACCAATAAACAAAGCCTTAGAAGAAGTCTCTCTAACAAAATAAGCCACTAGATCAAAAGAGGTGCCACTCAACAGTTCATTATCAACTAGAACACCCAAAGGAGCTTTACTTTTTCCCAAGGGGAAAGATGTCAATAAAGAAAGAGAAGCATACTTAACAGAAAATCAAGCATGATTCCCAAGGAGGAACTCCTACTCTAGAAAAACACTTTTTTTGATTCCACATCCTACTTGAAGAAGGCTTGGGTGTTTTGGGAATTAATGAGAAGATCAATGTTTTGAGAAAAAGCTAGAAATATGACCCACCCTATGACAAGAGAACTAATGAAAGGGGACCTTTTCTTAATCCAACTCCTAAAAAAAAGATCCAAATTGAAGAGACAACATTATTTGTTTTAGAAGGGAGAGGCCTAGATCTTTGCTATCCTAAAACATGAATCCATAGTATGGATCATGTTCAATGTTCTAGAATTAATTTGTAGCACATCTCCTAGGCTACCAATAATCCTCAACAAATAGTATTCACTCTAGAACTCAAGGAAAAATCCATAAAGGCATATCCAAATCTCTAAAACTGGAGTTCAATTGAAGTAGAAGAGAAACAAAAAATATCATTCTAAGGTTTAAGAGATAGCTCCTAGTCACAATGGAACCATGAGGAGGAGGAAAGAACCTACTTCTGAAGAGAATGATAAGGAAAGAGAAGCACAACAAAACCTTAGGAATAGTAAAAAAATACCTCTTCCTATCAAATCTCAGACACCCATGATCTTTAAAGACTTGAATAAGAATATGCCTCCAAAAATGAAGAAGATTATGAAAGATCCACCATCAGGGATTTTTCAACCCTTGCCAAATGAATAGGAGGTTAGAAATAAACAAGGCATGTATTTCTAATCCTTACATTCCCTACAGAAATATCATTAGCACTGGATACCTAATGGAGAAGAGATTACTCCTCATTAGATCAAACTAATGAACCCTCATGGAACATGCTTTTTTCTTGTCTAGATGAATTTGAAAAGGAAGAATGAAAATGACCCCTTCTAGAATGCACTAGATTAAGTCTATTAAAAACATTGTGGGATTCTTGTGTTGAGGACAAATTAGACTTGTATTGCTAATGCCAAGATCTCAAAGGGCCCCATTTTCTAAAATCCTAACTGAATCCTTTTTGTCATACTTTGATACCAAAGATTTAGTACATTGTACCCCTTCCTTCTAGTCAAGTATTATTTAATATTCTTACAATAAATAGATTGATATATTCTATTATTACTACATATTAGAGTATCAAATTGTTTAGACTCCATACATTAGATTCCTTAATCTTTTCCCTATGTAGTACTCTTCTATGACCTTACTTGTGAAGGGAAGGGTTTGACCTATTTTGTTGGAGCACGATAAAGCCTATACAACTCTATGGTTGGAGGAAAAGATCTTTCATGATGCTCCCCCCTCTTGGACACTTTTTAGTATTTGGAAGATGTCACTTGAAACTTGTATTGATCATGGCTCTATGAGGTATAATTGTGATTATTTAACTATTTTTAAATGATGTTTAACAAATGAAAAATTATAATTTTTTGTTTATATGTAGCTAATAATGTAATGATTATAGGTCATGAGACTAACTATGTTAGTATTATTATGAAGAAACAATTAGCAATATTGTAGATGATTTATGTATTATGTTGTGGGGATTGTTCTACACATTTGTATGTATTTTAATAGTTCTAGATTATTGCATTTATTAAATTATGTTTATGACATTTTGTGTTGTACTTGATAATATGTAAAAGTTATTTAAAAATTATAAACTACTTTTTAGTTATCCACTAATTGCTCCTTAATTATATCATGTGGTAGGGGTAAAAGTACAAAGCTATGTCACACTTTTATAAAGGAAACGATCAACACTGATCTAACTTTTAAACTTGAATCACTAAAAAGTGACATATATGTTTTAAATTTTAAAATGATGTAAACTAATAAAATATTTATCTTTTAGTATATTTTATGTTTATATTTTTTTGAAAAAATTAAAAAATATTTGAATATAATTTTGAATAAATTGACACTATAATTTAGTTGTTGATAAAATGTTGAAAAATGAAGTTACATGAGAGGTCAATCTTTATATAGTAAATTTTATTTTTTTCTTTAATTTTTTTGTGTATTTATAACTTGAAATTTTAGTGCATGGATATATCTTTTTCCAATTTTGATAAATATATATTTTAAATAAATATTGTATACGCCTAAAAATGACACGATTCACATTCTTCTAAGTCGAAATACTTAATTATCTCTTCTAAAGTCAAAATTAAATAAAATCCTTTATTTAATTAAATTCTTCCAAACAATTAAATAATTCTTAATTATTTAATTAAATCAAATCATTCTTCCAAATTTGAATAAATCAATCAAATTTATTTAAATCCTCTCAAATCTCCAAAAATAAAATACAATCAAATATTTTATTTATTCTTCCAAATCATGCACAATAATTAAATAAATTTATTTATTTAATTTGCTTTTCTTATCTTCTAATTCTTCAAATATCTTCCAAATCTTCTAAAAATAAGTCTTCTTCATGCACACAAAATTAAATAATTTATTATTATTTAATTTCTCTCAAATCATGCAAAAGCAAATCTCAAGTTGAGTTATCTATTCAATCAACCTTGTTTTTATCAATATCTCTTAAATTAGAAAAAAACTTTCTAATTTATGAAAAGCATGTCTTATCTTTAGAAAAGAAAGTAGTTAACTCAAATAAAACAACTTTTGTGTGACACTTGTCTTCTTCTTATTCGTTGCACATTCCTCATCTATTCTCAACCGTTAATCTTCCTATTCTCTCTATACTGTTGATCTTCATTCTCCCAAGTCTATAAATTGAACCTTCTTCCTCCATTTCAATCATCTAAGCTTTAAGTATTGTTACTCTGCAGGAATTACAACGCGCCTTTGGCACCAATTCCTTCATTTCTTGTGATCACATTCACTACTATGCACTACGCACTACTACCATTGTTGTGAAGCTCATCTTCATGGCGGTATTATCATAGCCATTCTCAATTGATATTCTTGAAGCATAGCAAGGAAGTGCACTCTCTGAGGGCCCTATTTCATACATGCAAGATCGATTGTGATAGGCGATCAATGGAAACTTCAAATTAAGGAGGTTTGCTTTGTTTTTTGATCATTGTTATTGAATTTCCTTAGTTCACTATTTCATTGAAGTTTTGGGTATTTGATATTGATTATATTGCATATTCATTGTTGATCCAATTTTCCCTTAACAAATATTAAAATGTACGTGTATTAAAAGGTAGTTGTTTCCATTCAACGTCAACTTTCATATTAACTATTTATCTAAAATAGAAAAAAAATACACCATCTTGATATAGATTCTTTTATCTAGTGCATCATACTTTTTTCTATTTTTTAATAAGTTTTACTATTTTTCCTTGACATGGTAATTGACCTAATGTTTTGTGCTAATAACCTACTTTTAGTCAAAATAAAAAGGAAAATATAAATAATAATTAAAATATTAAAGTACATATATTTTTGAAAACTAAATTTATAGATCTACAAAAGGGTATTTTTATATTTTTTTTAAAATGTTATTTACACAAGTAGAAGTTGTTGAAATATCAAAATTTTCAAATAATTTTATTTTTTTGGTAAATTGGCCTCATTGTACATATGCATTTAGCCAACAATTTTAGTTGGAAAAGTTGTGGACATATCTAACTTAGCTAGAATAAATCTTACAAGATCATATGTTTGACCAAAATTGATTTTTAGTTAGAAATACTTAAATTCACTTATGCTAATAAGTTGGCTGAAAGTGTGACACAGTTTTGTGTTTTTACCCATAGATCAACTTGCTTATTCTTTGAAAGTAAGTGATTATTCTTGTATCAATTAAGAATGTAAAAGTTTATGTTTACTTGTTTACTTTTAACATATGCAATATTAATCCCAACCAATGAACACATACCTAGGATGATTAATAATTAGGACATAAATAAGTTAAACATGAACACTTAGAAAATAAAAAGTATATATTTTTTGTTGGGCCGCCTGCATTCTTCAGGCAATTCTTAGCGAGTGAAGTGAATGCGAAGAATTTGAGTCTAGAGTCCTGTTCTAGTTATAGTCTTAAGTATAAGTTTTCAGTAAAGTCAGTAATGTCAATAACTTCAATAGAAGTTAAAGTGTTGTAAAAGCTTTAAGCTTAAGTATGTATTTCATAGCGAGCATTGTAAAAGATGAACATATTTGTAAGCTTCCTGCATGTTCTTAATGAAAATAGTTCTACCATTCATATAAGAGCAAGATATACTGTTGCGCATTGTGTTTGTCTATTGCAGCTTAGATTTGGTATCAGAGCTGCAATAGACAAACACAATGCGCAACAGTATATCTTGCTCTTATATGAATGGTAGAACTATTTTCATTAAGAACATGCAGGAAGCTTACAAATATGTTCATCTTTTACAATGCTCGCTATGAAATACATACTTAAGCTTAAAGCTTTTACAACACTTTAACTTCTATTGAAGTTATTGACATTACTGACTTTACTGAAAACTTATACTTAAGACTATAACTAGAACAGGACTCTAGACTCAAATTCTTCGCATTCACTTCACTCGCTAAGAATTGCCTGAAGAATGCAGGTGGCCCCGTCGGCCTTTATAGGTAGGAGAGGGCAGATCTTTTAACCCCGACTTCATAATTCCGTGAGATCTATCAATGAGAAGAGGACACGAAGCAGCATCTTATCTGAAGAGCATCCCATGTGAAGAAAGTCTTCCGGTGGGACCCAATTACTCATGAACAAGATAAGATAGACACAACCGACACTATACAGGACGTTCCTTTTGGGCCCAAGAGGAATAACTTGGCCTCACGATAAGGTTGTGAGATAACCCCTTTACAATGTGGTAGGGTCCACGCCTTATCTTTAATCACGAGGAGATAAGATTCCTCGATAAGTGACAAGCCCACTTATTAGCTAAGACCCCGTGCTATCGGTGGATAGATCTTCATTATGATTCCACGCGCACAATTCACAAAAAGCTTTGTTGGGATGGTTACATGTCTGTCGGTTGGATGGAGGGACCCTTGGGTCATTGGCTGAGTGATCTTCACAGTTGTAACAGGTCTGAGTCGATGCATGGGGAATGCATCCGGTCATTAACTACGGTTCGCCTTCTTTCCACATGATGGTCATCACCTTGAGTTTATACGGTCCATAGATACCTCTTGTCATGGACAATGGTGTTGCCTCATTCATTCTATATGTTTTCACATGAATCCAGATTGGAACCTGATGAGCATAGAAATATCTAATTCTATTCTTTACAATCCAATGTTCAAAGACTGATTCAGGTCCACATGGTCCATAATGCTGAGCTAAATATCTATTTAATACTGTATCTTCTCTAGAATTCAAAGTTAGCTTGAAGATACATCTAGTATAAGCTGTGGTATTATGGAAATTCAAATTCTCAGCAGGAGGGTATGGTCCAGAGAATAAATCCCTGATTAGATCCTTACCATCTTCAAAATTTAACCATTCCTCTGGTTTACCAATTTCTGGATTATTGAAGCGAACAGGCAAGCTGAAATCACCACACCAGTTATTAAGAATATGTCCTATATCAGGATCAACTAGTTCTGCTTCAGCTGAGAACTGGAAGAAGGGGGTTTCTGTCCACAGACCAGGAGATGTTAACAACATTTTGGCTTTTAACATTTTAAAACGATCATAAAGAAAATCATTAGCCATTCGGAAGTTGTGAAGATCTCTTCTGGGGAATGGATTAGTGCTCCATTCAGTGCGACTGAGTTCATGCCATCGTTGTTCTCGAATGCGGATGTGCATGACTCTTACCTTACCTTTTACCTGTCTGTTTGATCCTTCTGGTTCCGGTTCTGGTTCTGGGTCTGGAATATGACCCTCTCTTGAGACAAAATCAGCAACTATATTCTCAGCTCCTGGAATATGAACACAATCAAATTCATAAGTACATAAGAGCTGAGCCCACCTTAATAATCTTCCTCTCACAACTTTGTTGCGAGACTCTTTCTTAAAGAATCCTCTGAGGTTCTGCAAATCACTCTTTAGTAAAAACCTTTTATCAGCTATAAACATTTGGAATGCCTGGAAGGTGTTTACTACTGCAAGAATCTCCTTGTGTGTGCTATGGTAATCTTTCTCTGAATTATGAAAACTCCCTGAGATAGTTCTTACTATTTGACCTTTATCCTTGGGGTTATATTCTGGAGTTTTCTATTCTCTGAGTACACCTGCCCATGCAAACTCACTGGCATCTGTTTCCAATATCTTATATCCTGGACCAGGTAACTTCAATGGTGGTAACTTGGCACACTTATCCTTAATGTTTTGGATTAATCTATCATGTAGAGGACTCCATGGTGGTGGATTCTTTCCTAGAAGCTTGTTCAACTCTAGGCGATCTTCTGCTAATTTGTAATAGAAACCAAAAATATAATTTACTAAACCCAGAAATCTCTGTAATTCTTTGACAGTTGTGACAGGCAAATTTCTTATTCTGGTCAAAATATGTTCTTGAACCTCCATTCTCCCCCCCGAAAGAAGCTTGATCCCGATGAACACAAGTTCAGGAATGGCTATAAGAGACTTAGTTGGATTAACTGCTAAGCCGTTATGCTGGCAAATGGATAGAAATGTGCGGAGGTGATCAAGATGAGCTGCCATATTTTGGCTGAAAACTAGGATATCATCAATATAAGGTTGTATGAACTTGGCGTAAGGCTTGAACAGGATATCCATTTTCTGCTGAAAAATAGAAGGAGCCATTTTAATTCCAAAGGGCAAAACAGTCCATTCATATAAACCTTGGGGAACAGAGAAGGCTATTTTATAATAATCTTCTGAACGAAGATTTATTTGCCAATAACCTTTGGTTAAATCAAACTTGGAATACACATGGCTTCCTTGAATAATTTGCCAAATATGGTCTTTACTAGGAATTGGATGTCTATGATCAACAAGACAGTCATTGAGGGGTTTATAGTTAACTACGAGGCGTTTTTCAGGTAACTCTACTCCTCGTTCATCTACTTTAGGTACATACATAGCATGACATGAAAAGGGTGAGTCGGACACTTGTATGAGACCTAAGCTTCAAGTTCTGTTATTTCTTTGGCACAGACTTGGACTTCAGAAGAACTCATTAAAAAGTAATTGGCTTTTGCTTTAGGAAGAAGTTCCTTACCTTCAGCATCTCTTTTTAAAGGCAAACTGCACGTGAGAGAGCGCTGAAACTTCTGCAGATCCTTGGTCATTACTGTGGTGGCAAAAGCTTCTTTGATCATTTTGAGCTCCTCATTTTTCTCTTGAAATTGCTGGTGGAGCCAAACCTGATTAACAGGTCTTTTTCTTTTGTCATCTTTCTGAATGGTCGAGAAAGATGTTGGCTGGTAAATGTGGGGTAACTGATACAGGCTTTTAAATGTTAAGAAATCTTGTTCAATGATAAAAGGCTGCCAATCACTTAGGGTATTACTACCTATTACTCCATCATAGTCTTCAACTTCAAATTGTACAAAGAGTGTATTACATGGTTTTTCTTCGAAACCAAGTTGGACTGGAGCAATACAGAATTGATGGCTGAAAGATTTCTCATTATTACCAAATGTAATATCAGTTTTTCCATCTCTCCATGCATCCTCTGGGAATGCATTTTTCCTTGCAATATTTAAATCAGCACCGGTATCAATAAGAAAAGCAAGAGGATAAGCTTGAATACCTGGGAATTTTATCAACAGAACTACTCCAGGACAGTAAGTAGTAGCTTTCGTTACTCGAAAGGTATTCTTGATGGCGCTGTACTTTCCTCTACTACTTTGTCCTTCTTCTGGACTGATTATCCTCACAGGGCTTCCTTCAAATGTATCTTCTGACAGATACTGTAAGGGATCATTATCTTCTTCTATTTTGATAGAAGGGAAGGACTGGCGTGGCTTGGATAGCTTCGGTTCCTTAGCCGGTGGAGGATCAATCTTCAAAGTCTGGATGCTTTCACTTATGAGAGGGTTGTATGGCTTCTCTTCACAGAACAGGGCTTGCTCGGTACTGGTAACTGTTTCCAGCATTTTAACCCCAGAAATGGAGTTAAATCTGTTAATATACAACTCCAACTCTCTAGTGGATTGCTCTATGTTCTGTTCTTCTACTTCTTCAGTGGTTAGAATATCCACTTCATCTGTGGCTTGAGCTATTACTTTATCTAGAAATTCAAGTCGATGTCGACGCCACAGTTTCCTTGCCATACTTCCTGGGCTAGGAGCTTCCAGGATTCCCTTTTGCTCTATGGGAGTGGTAGTGGTGACCATTGATTCTGTCGGGCCAGTTTCTCTGAGAGAGGCCACAGAAGCTTTCTGCTGGTTATACCAGGGTGATGGTCGGTATCCATGGGAGCCTATCGGAGCACGAGGTACTGTTCCAAAAGATCTAGCTCTTGCTTGATATGGTCTTGGATCAGCAAACTCCCATTCATATTCTTCCTGCCGTGGTCGAGCTGGAGGCTTGACTACTTTGGGCTGCAGCAAATAATACTTTCGGCTTTTCAATTGCTCAAGCCAGCTCTTCAGCTTTTTCCAGGTCTCTTGACCCATATTCATTTCTTTTAACTGCTGCTCAATATGCAGGATTTCACCAATAATTTGATCTAACTCTGAGGAGGATCCTTTCATCATTCTGTAATAAAATGAAACCTCAGAGGCGTCAGAATTATCTTCAGATTCTGAACTTCCACTAGACTGCTGCTCAGCCTTCATCAAATTGATTTGCGCCTGCTCTTCGCGGGCCGACTGGTATTCTTCTTCAGATTCTAAATCTGAGAACTCAGGGCTGGAGATGACTATATCCTCTGAATCAGAGGGATAGGAATTTATATAGTCATATTCATCTATCGAGATGCCTGCGCTCTTAGCTGCACGCATCTTTGCTTTACCTTTCTTTTTATCCTTTTTAGGACATTTGTTGGCAAAGTGCTCACCTTTACAGATGTAGCACACTGGTTTTCTTTTAGAACCACCTTTCTTTCTTTTGTCTTTCTTACGAAAGAATCCCTTTTTCTTTTTTCGAAAGGCATCTTTATCTTTCTTCTTTTTCTTTTTGAAGCCACTTTTCTCTTTGTGACATGGCTTGCACTCTAATTCATCTTCGTCATATGTAGATAGCTTGTAACATACTGCAGATGACAAGAGTGGCTGTACCTTTTTCTTTTCCTTTTTCTCTTTTACCTCATCACATATGTCAGTATTAATCTGTTCCAGAAATTGGACCAACTGAGGAAAAGTTAGTTCTTTCATGTCGGTCTTATTATGCAACAAATTTTCTAAAACCTTTTTATGATAATAATCACCAATAGTGTTACCAAAGCTTTTCAGAAAAGTTGTATACATCACTTCATGGTTTTGTTCCTGACCTGAGAAATAGAAATGCTCATATTGATTCTTACAATACTTTTTAAAATTTCTCAAATCTTTGCATTTCCCTTTAACAAACTTCTGATAAGAGAGTTGTTCTATTACATCTCTCTTTCCAACAAACATTCTTGCTAACTGTGCACAAACCTGATCTGTGCCACTATCAAGCAATACTTCTCTAAATTCATTTTCCAACTTGTCCCATACTATCCTGGCTATTCCTGTCATTGAATTTAAAGCTTGTTTAATGACCTCTTTTTCATCTACATCAGGATTAGTTGACATATAGTTGGTGATCCATGATCTCATTGCATCAATGGCTCTAGCATTCTCCACTTCTTCAAACTTATCAAAATTGACCAGTGGTGGAGTATCAGCTTTATAGGATTGAATATTCTTAAATGGATCAGTTGTTGGATATGGAAATGCACCTGACCCCCGGGCCATGAACACAGTCCCCTGAGGAGGAGGTTGTGAATTTTGACCTTGGGAACCTTGAACGGGAACGTCTGAAGTAGGAGGCTGGGTTGACACCAATTGACCACTTGCAGGATCATATCGCAAGGGTTCTGGAGTAGAAGGTACATGGGTATAAAACTTTGGACCTTTGTATTGTGCCTGTAAATAGGCATTAGCATTACTAGGAAAACTTTTAAACTTAACAGCCTTTTCCTGAGTTGTTTTCCGTGGAGCCAACTGAATTGAATTAGATTCAGCTGAAATGGCTTCCCTAGTTTCCTGAGATTCAACTCTGAGTAAATCTGCAATCCTTATCTGAGAATTTGTTAAGGAATGAATTTCCTCAGATATTTCTTGTAATCTTTGTCCATTATGTTTGATCTGGACATTAGTGGTACCTAACTGTGAACTAAGAACATCACAGTCTGCTTTGATTTCTTGTTTGACCTTGAGAACCAAATCTCTTTGTCTTGCCATGGCTGCTTCACGTTCTATTTTCTAGATTTCCACTTTATTTTTAAAATCTTGATATTGATCCTTTAACTCGTGGAGTGCAGTTTCTACCTTATCTTTCCATTCCTGGGTTAACCTCTTTTCAATTAACTCAAGAGTGGAGATCATGGTATGGCTATTAGCCTGCAAACTCTGGAAATTTTTCTCATATTTAATGGCTTCAAGATCTTGCCATATGCGACGATCTTCTTGCAGCAAAAGAGATTTCCTAAGACATAAATTTGCCCAATTCATTAAATGACTTTGGCTTGGGGCATTGTCACCTAAAGGAGTGACATGTAAAGGCCAGGACTTAGCTTTATACTTCCCAGAAGTATCTAATAACAAGAAATCATGGAATGGTGGTATACCTCCTGGTATTGTACAAGCGCCACCAGGGTTATCCACAATTTGAGTATCTATAACAGAGATACTATTTTCTGGCATAGCAACAGAGTATTCCGAAAACATTTTAGTGCTACTCATCATCCTAAACTTTGCAGTTTGAGGTGGGAAGATGAAGGAACAATCTTCACACTGATACAGACCATTTTGCAATATGGAATATTTGGAATAACTGCAATGTGGTTTTAAGGCTTTATTTTGGAAGGATGACTGCTGGGATACAGAAGGTATTCGGAATAGATTTTCAAACCCTTGAGAGGGTTGCAAACGGACACTTTGTGTCTTTGGCAAAATAGATGGAGTAGGCTCATTATAGTTAAAGGGTACATCCCTGAATAAATCTTTGGAAGAGGAAGACTGCCCTCGAGGTAAGGGTCGACTGCTCCTAGTATCCGTACTTCCAAATTTTACTACGGCCTGATCATCTATTTCTTCCAGTGAAATTCCTTTCAACTGGGGATTCTTTTCTTGTTCAACCTTAGTGAGATTATCTTGTTCCCATAATTCCATAGCCCATTCTTCTGGCATTTTAATATCCTTATGCTTAACAATCTTAGGGGCTGTGAGCTTAGCGGTGTTACTAGAGAAACTCCAAATGGTAGACAAACCTTCTAGTCCTCTTTCATGAGGATTTCTAGGATTGATCATCAAAGGTATAACCTTATCATATAGCCTGTAATGAACTAAGAAGACCAGTGAATGATCAACTGAATCTTTCTTCATGAACAAGTTCATTGTTTTAAACTTATATTCCAACACATCTCTGAGATTACCATCTAACAAACTTACAGGGTAGTCTAGCAGACAGTCTACAAAGATTGGACCTTTGGCCATTGAATCACATCCTGCACCTAATAGGGAATGAGATAACTTATAGAACCTTGCATCTTTTAGCATCATAAGAGCTATAATAGGCAATCCTTTTCTATAGTGTCCACATATGCCTATTCTAATGTATGAAAGATGCATGAACTGAGGATTTTTCTTGCTTTCAAGAGCTTTCCTACGAAACTTCTTAACCAATTCATCTGTGAAAATATTTAATTTTCCTTCATTTCCTCCTTTAACAACATGTGACAATTCTGCTACATGACAATTAAGTGAAGACTTATATCTGAACCAGTCTCTTAAACCTATGGACTTATTATTAAACATATCCACAACATTTTTGGGAATATCTCTATATATCTGATGAGCTGGTATTTTTGGAACTTTAAAAGGCTTCTCATCTTCAGGAGCTACTGCATAATTTTCTATATCATCTATACAGTTACGTAACTCAGAGGTTAGGTTTACCAACTTTTTTGCAAATAATGAAAGTTGTTTTAGTAGTTGTGATAAGATAGAACAAGGTTGGTGCTAATAGAATATAGTATGTCCTAAATGTTCTATAGGTGTATTGATCCATGCTAAGCTAATGAGTTAAAATTTTAATGACACACTAATTTGAGGAGATCATTTTGACCTAGGGGGATTGTGACAAGCTATGTTTAGGGACTAGGACTTATATTATGTGCATTTAGTTTGCATTATAAGTCATCTCTCTATCTAGATCAATATGTGAGTCTTTAAATTCATTAGAGATCAATTTTATGTTCTATAATTGTTTGCCCCTATGCCCACTATAATGTAATAAATGTTGTAAATTTATTTGAGATCTTGTGTTACATCTAATTCTTCATGTTATTTCTACCATTTAATGTGTGTTTATTGTTGTGTTTCTTTCTTTGATAGTCCTTAATTGGTTTTTGAGACCTTGACCTACATCAACTTAGTAGTTTAATTAGATGCTTTGGGAAATCTCTATTGTCTCTCAATGTTAAACTCAACAATTAAACATTCATGTGCTATCTAAATGATGGAATTTTTGATATCATGTAAAAAAGATTATGATATATGTAATAAAAAAATTCATGTAAACAAAATTATGATATATGTAATAACACAAATTGCATACCCTGCAACTTTGTTATTACATTTTTGTGTCCATTTCAGCTCAAGCCCATTTGTGTGTGTTTTTTGTATTTTTTTTTAACCCTTATCCCTAGCCCAAGTCCTCCCTAGTCATCCATGTGCCCCTTTCCCTTGTTCTCATGTCTTTTTTAGTGTTCTCATGTGTTCATTTCATTTAATTATTATCCCCTTCCCATGTCCTTACCCCCCTCTTTAATTTTTCTTTAATTTATCCCCCTTTTCCCCTTTGTTAAACCATTAAATATTGAACCTAGCCCTATCCTATGTTAAAACCTCCAATTTATCCTTCCTAACACCTATTTTTTTGAGTTTAAATTGAATGTGACCACCCACCATAAGATGGCCCCCTTCAAGTTTAAGATCTAATAAATTGAGTTTGTTTAATATTTGAGGTCAATGCCCAGAGATGGACACACAGTAGGTCAACCTTGACCTTTTATCTTCCTACCACCAAAATGAAATATAAACACATTAATTTCTAGGGATCTCCACCTACTAAGTTTTTATCTTTGAGTTCCCTTAGCAAGATTTTTAAATCAAGCAACCTTTGCCTCATTTTTACATTGGAAAAGTAAATTTATGAGTTGTCCATATTTTTTTGGCTATCTCCACTCATAGATGACACTCTAATAGAGTTTCAAATAATTAAATATTAAGCTATCTTCATGCCAAACCTTTGTGATAATATTTATTAGGCCCGTAGATAATGTTGCAACAAAATTTTCATCACTAGGTAGCTAATTTCAAGGGTTTTCTATGGGTGAGAAATTTATATTTATGGTTTTTGTTTGAAATTCATATAATCTTCTAATATTTTGTAGTTTCTTCTTCTCACCTCATCCTCCCATCTATTAAATCCATCCTCATCTATTTTCCATTTGAGTCAAATTTTCATCTCCCACCCTCTCTATCTCCATTGTTGAACCATAATTTATGTGTCCTCATCTCCCTCTTCATTTCCTTCAAAATCTCTATCAACCCACTTCCATTTTCTAATTTTTAGACCTTATACCATCCATTTTTATTTCCTTAAAGAATCAAACTTTCTATTTTACCCTTTTGTTGTATTTTCCATCACTCCTTTGTCTTGTTTGTGTGAATGCACCTCCTTGTTTACCACCCTTAAGTGTTGTTTTCCATTTTTTTATCAAACCTTTCTCATAGTGCTTTATGCTTTATACTTGTGTTTTCCCCTTATCATTTAAATCTACTATGAAGCCAAACGATCCATTTTTTTGTGTGTTTTCACCTTGTTTCTAAAACCTTTCTCCCACCCCACTTGATTTATATTGTTTCCAGTACCCATTGGCATCATTGCTAAGGTTTTATTTGTTTATGTTTTGATTATGATTGATTTCATTGTATAGATCAATTTATTATCATATTTATTATTAGAATTTTGATGTGGATTAAGATTGAAATCCCACGATGGGATTGAATAAGGTAGATCCACCCCTTAAGCATTTATTTTGTAGGGTTTCCACTTATAAAATTAGCTTGTAGGTCATTTACAAAGAACTCTGAAGACTTCCAGAATAGGTTGTAGAAATAAAATACCTCTCAAAATGGATGAACAATCTCTCCTAAAAGTTATAGGTAATTTTTTTACCAGGTCAATGCCACCTTAGGAGGTCAAGACCACCTTATTAGATGTAAGACAAGGTCAAGGCTACCAAGTAGGTCACCATTTCTTGATTTGAGGCCCAAAATACATGATTATGAGGTTTAATTTTTATAACACATAAATATTAGTCTCCAAGATCCACACATGATTTAGAAATAAGACATTTATCAAGTGAAAGTGATTTTTTTATTACATTTTGTCTCTCCTTTTCCATCATTTAAGAACATAAAGTTTGTTATTCATTTTGGCACTTCCCTTGTAGGTCATGAGTTGAAATCTCCTAGGACATTTATTCATGTTGCTAACACTCCATATCAGTTTTATGACCCCATGTTTCTATTTACTAGGCAAAATTGTTCCATCACTCCAAGTTGCATTATTTATTTCATTCATGTGTATTAGGATCTTATAAGTTTGTATTAAACCACACATTCTTTGTTATTCTCTTATAGATGTACATCACTAAGAAGATCAGGAGCCTTTGTCAAGAGTATTTTGAATAGGTTTTAGGGCCCCACCATCTTCTTGGAGAAGTCCACCCCCTCTAGTCAATGTTGTCAGTGTGGCTGTCAAGAAAGGTCAATGTTGCCATGTTGGTTGTTAGGTCTTAAGCAGCCTTTTCCCCTTTGATCCTATGTTCCCCAAATTTTACAAGCAACATACATACATTTTATTGAGCATATTTCTATTAGGTCACTCCATTCCACAAGTGCATCTACATTTTTATGATTTGTTGATTTGTGTATCTTGATTATCTAGTTTGAGCATAGTTTATCTAGTGCCTTGTCATTTGTCAATCCTAGCTCTAGTGATTTTTAATTAGTGTTAGGATAGTTGGAGATAGTCTTAGGAAACATAATTTTCATATTTTTTGTAGACACAATCACACCCTTTTAGAAAAAACCTTGTTACGTCGAGAGGCATTCCTACATTCACAGCACTGATGGGAGCTGAAAGATTCTAGAATTTCTATGTAAACTTATAAGATTCCAATCTAGAATCTTTATTAAAAAAACCAAATAGTCACTCCACAAATTTAAAAAACCAAAAAAAAGGTGAAAGGAATAAAAAAAGAAAAAAATAAAATACACAGTGGATGGAAAGAAAGGTGGATGGTAGTTTCAAAGAAGTTATCACTATGTACTAAGATAAAAGAAAGAAATGTTACCAAATGGTATATGAAAAGATGCACATTAAATCTATTTATATTGCCTCCTTCCTTAATTTTTTTCACATGTAGAAAAAAATTAGGTGCCTCGAGAAGGATATCTCTCAGCGTACTTTAGATATATTTTTTAAATATAGGTAAACTAGTTAAGGTGCATTATTTTTAGGTTCTTTCAATATCTATAGAGAAGGTTTATGTAAATTAATACCCATTCAAAGAAAAAGTGTATGTCAATGCTCTTTATTTAGTGACACCTTATTCAGAGTTAATCTAAGAATTTTATTCAATATTTATGGTTTTCTAACTTATTTAGCCATGTTGAATTTTTACAAAGTCTAAGTTCAAGTCTAAAACATGTCAAATGAGTTTAGGGAAAGTCAACATTTCAATACTATGCTTCAAACATAATCACACAAATATAGATAATAATTACACACATTTGTTAAGATGAACTCTATAATTACTCCTTTATAGTAGTGACATTTTATTTCCTTATAACAACCCCTAAATTGTAACCTTAAAAAGTTTTCACACTTTAACAAGATTAAGTAACTCATATGAATCCATAATAAATATTAAAAAAACATAAGATATATTCCAATAAACTTGCACCATGAGTCAAGTACCATGATTATATTCATAGATAATCTACCATGAAGTACAACATCGATAAGCCCATAATAGTATTGAATCTAATAATATATCTACTGAATAATATACAACTCGATAGGCAATGTGCCCAACATACCCACATATATTATAGTGGTCAAGTGATTAATATAAAATATAATCCATTATATAATATCCATCATCTATTAGAACAAAGTCCAAGATCTCCAATTCCCTTCCATGCTCTAGTTATGTATGGGGAAGGTGATGTGAAGTTACACATCAAAGGAACCTTATCTTCCCTAACCATCATCTTGTCTTGAAGTGGGTAAACAAGTAACCCAAAGACCATGAAGTAATAGGTAACAATATTTATCTTCTTAGTCCTTTACATGTTCATATTTGTAACCATACATATCCATATCATAAAGTATCATCTACACTAATCCAAGTTCATAAAACTTTATAACACTACCATACACATCTAAGGACATCATAATCAATCATATTAACCTTCACAACACATTACAATACTCATCTAAAATTAACAACACTCATTTATAATACACAAAAGAACATACAATACATAATCAGACAAAGATATCTAACCCTACATTACACTAGACTATAAAACACATCCAAAAGAACACTACTCGTGCCCCATACAATGAGAGCATCCACTTTTTAATGTTATACATCTTAACTATCAGAAAAGAGCTCAAGGTATAGAATATCATGCATTCCACTCTACATGTATCCTTTATGACCTGTGCACCAAACCTCTTATTATGCTCATAGATCAACTCCTACTAATATTAATACAATAATACATACAAATAAGGATACAATAATACATGCTAAAAAAATAACCAAGAAGACACATCATGAAGAATACAACAATCAAGAAAAAATGTAATACATACACTCACAAGAACACAAGACAACAAGACACGAACACAAGACATACTAGAAATATATCACATGAATTCAAAGGGTATCTCAAGAAAAACTAAGATCCATTTCCCAATCAAGTAGTCTAAAACTCACTTGCATAAGGATGATGGCAAATTATATCACCCACAAAACATGCTACCTCAATAGGTAGAATTAGAATGCCTTGTTACAAAAAGACCATAAGTCTTCTGCACAAAGCATCTCCTAGAACATAGTGGTAGATTGATGCATTTAGTACATAAACAACTTGTAGACCTTCTATCATCTACTCAACTATGGATCATGTGATGTGGTGTGCCTATAGCAATAAGAGTAATCTCATTCTCTTACCATACATAACTTAGTGGACAATGACCTCCTAAGTTCTTAAGACACAACACTACTTAATTATTCTAGGTTGTGTAATGTAGAAAATTGCATACCCTTGCAATTTCACGCTACATTACGCAACCACCTTAGAGTTTGCATCTTATCTCTCTGAATATAGGCTAATGTTTGCTTGATTTTGGTCTATTTCTCTCATTTTATTCAAATTTTGTTATGATGCTTAGATACTCACATGATCCTAAGGCATCTTGTGTGACGAGGAGCTAGTTTTACCTAGACCCAATTGCCTCACGTGGACATTAGTGCACCGCGCTAGCATCCTATGTCTGTTTGTTGACAAGTATCTATTTCTGAGCATTACCACATGCCTTCAATGATTATCACGATTCTTCATAATACCCTCTGGGGTTGTAGAACATCTCTTGACTGTCTATTTCAATATTTTTCCCTCTTCTTGGCTATTGGGAAGGATTTTGAAGATATTCTCAAGATCTCTCTCATTTTGTTTATTTGCTTTGTCAAGTTTATAATTCCTAGATATACTTTACATTTTTCTATTGCGAACTAGATCTCTACAACAACTACTTGAGACTTTGGTGCTTCATTGTGGTGTGGTATCATTTTCATTGGCTCTTGGAGGTTTTGGTTCCACAAGGTGCTCATTGAGGAGGCTCTCTTATGTTGGGTTTGAAGCTATGTGTTGCCTTTGAACTCTTGAGCATTTTGTAGCCTTCCCTTTTTCGCATATATTGGTAAGATTGTTCCATTTTGAAATTCAATTCTTTTTCATTTAAATTTATTCTATATTGCATAGTTTATTATTATGGTGTAGACCACCATTGTTGCATTATGTTGTTGGGTGTAGACCACATGTTTATTACACTGGCTGCATGTCTGGTGCAGTCAAGGATGGAGGGTCCAGAGAATGGATTATCCAAACTCGTAGCTAGAGTAAACACAATGGAAACAACACAAGAAATAGAATGAAATGGAAGATTTATATGCTCAATATCTCAGATAATTACAATGCTTATATGTCAGCAACATGCGGGCTACAATCTGGCTCACAAGCCTATTTTTTGGATTACAACATACATGAATGATATGGCATTGAAGTGCCTCTGGAAAAGAACTATCCTTCTATCCTATTATCAGATATCAATGACTGACTTCCTGATGCATCTAAGGAATGTTTATATATCATATTCTAGCTCAAAGCATCCTCCACGTTGGCATCAAGAGGTCTCAAACCCCAATGCAAGATGAAACGTGTAGGTCAGCCTATAACTCATGGTAATACTCCACAAATGAATGAAATGTGTTACAATTCTCAATAAAGGTATATTTGATCCTTTACTACCTTGTGATATGTTTCATTTGGCTCCACAAGTCACAGGAATACTCTGCAAACCAAGTATGCTCAAATTGAATGTTGAATGCTCTGGTTTGTGAAAGCTAGTGATCTTCTAATAGTGATAACTCTCTGCGGATGATTCCAAATCTCATGAAGTTTGAATATGATGTAGATGAGATAGTGTAGAACCCAAATCCTACTCTATGAGCTCTAAAATGATGATGTGGTAGAATGCAGTGGAAAATTTTGAAATTGCAATGACTGAACTACAACTAAAATGTAAGAAATGAAAAGAAAGAAAATATTTTTGGTTGATGCAAGATTGCTCTTGAACTTGGGATGCTCCTGCATCAGATACCTGGGGTTGTTTGAAAAGTGAGTCCCTCACTTTGTTGGGGCTAGAGGAAAACTAAGGCAGTCTACCTCAGCCTGAGAAATTCATGATGAATCTTCCTCCAGCCTTCCATTCCACTTAACTAGGTACTCTTTATACTGCTTGCCTTTGGTGTTGTGCCCAATTCTTCTATCCAAAATCTTATCTATCTACTCCGGTTGTTGCTATGGGAATTGATCCTTCAATCCAATCTTAATGTTGTCACTTGACTCTCCCTCATGATACTAATATAGATCTATAATATTGAATATAGGTGATATACCAAATGTCTCTGATTACTCTACTTCATATGCATTGCCTAAATCAAACTTTTTAAGAATCTTACATGGTCCAAACTTCCTCATCTTTAGCTTGTTGTATGTTCCCATTGGAAACCTCTCCTTTCTTAGATATACCATAACTTCATCTCCAACAGAAAATTCCTTATGTCTCCTCTTCTCATCTGCTTGCTCCTTATACTTACTATTCATCTCATCCAAATGCTTCCTAACCTGATTATGTTCTGTCTCCATGTATCCTACAAATTCTTCTACTTCTACACTTCTCTTGTTATCCATACTGATGTCTCTCAGCTCTGCAACTCCTCTAGGTTGTACTCTAGTCATAATCTCAAATGATGTCTGCCCTGTGCTTCTGCTCAATGAGTTATTGTATGCAAATTCTACTTGTGGTAGAATGAGATCCCAATTTCCTACCTTATCTCCTATTAAGCATCTCAACTAGTTACCCAAACTCCTAATTACCACTTCTGTTTGTCCATCTATCTATGTGTGAAATTTTGAACTGAACCTTAGGTTTGTCTTCATCTTCTTCCACAATGTTCTCTAAAAATATCTAATAAATCTTGTATCTCTGTCTGAAACTATACTCTTAGGTAATCCATGCAATCTCACAATCTCCTTGAAAAATAGGTTAGCAACATGCACTACATCATTTGTCTTCTTACAAGGAATGAAATGAGTCATCTTTGAAAATATGTACACTACTACAAATATAGAATCATGTCCTCTATGTGTTAGATTCGCAATCCTAATATGAAATCCATGCTTGTCTCCCAAGGTCTCTCTAGTACTGTTAAAGATTTGTACAAACCAGTATTTTGACTACTCCCTTTTGTAACTTGACATATTCTGCAACTCTAAACAAATTTCCTTACATCCTTATATATCTAAGGCCAAAAATAATGTTCCCTCACCAAAGCTACTGTCTTGTCAATACCAAAATGTCCTACTAATTCTCCACTATGCTTCTCCTTGATCAAATTCTCTCTCATTAAACTCCTAGGTATACACAACTGATTCCCTTTGAACAACATTTCCTCTTGAATGAAATAATCCAACCACTTGCTTCTATCTATCACAACAGTTTTCTTACATGGTCTCCATGCTTCTTTAAAATCAAGATCTTCTTCATACATATGCTTCAGTTCTTCAAAACCTAATACTTCTACCCTCATTTCTATCAACAAGTTCCTTCTTCTGCTCAATGCATCTGTAACTTTGTTTGACTTTCCAATCCAATGCTTCAGTACAAATGTGTAACTCTACATGAAATCTACCCATCTCATGTATCTCTCGTTCAACTTACCTTGACTGGTCAAATACAGCAAAGCTTGATGGTCAGTTACAACACAAATTTTTTTGGCAACAAACTTAATGTCTCCACTTCTTCAAAGCTTGAATTATGGCATAGAACTCCTAATCATAAACTGAATATCTTCTCCTTGAATCATTCAACTTCTCACTGAAATATGCTACCGATCTCCCTTCTTGACTTAACACTGCTCCTATTGCATTTCCACTAGCATTACAATCAACTTGAAATACTTTGTCAAAATCCGGTAATGCTAACATTGGTTGCTCTATCACCTTCTGCGTCAACAATTTAAAACTCTTATGTGCTCCAAATTTCTACTTAAAATCCTTCTAGTCACCTCTCATTGTCTCTATCATTGGTGTGCATACAATACTGAAATTTCTGATGAACTTCTGGTAGAAACTTGCTAGTCCATGAAATGATCTTACCTCCCCAATGTTCACAGGTGTTGGCCATTCAACAATTGCTCTAACTTTCTCAGGGTCCATCTTCAATCCTTCTATAGAAATCACAAACCCCAAATATACCAACTCTTCCTTCGTGAAACTACATTTCTTAATGTTTATCAACAATTTCTCTTCTCTCAGCCTCTGAAGTACTTGTCTAATATGTTGCAAATGTTCTTCATTTGTTCTACTAAAAATTAGAATATCATCCAAGTATACAATAGAAAACTTACCCAAGAATTTCTTCAAAACCTAATTCATCAATCTCATGAAAATACTTGGTGCATTAGTTAATCCAAAAGGCATGACTAACCACTCATACAATCCCTCATTTATCTTAAATGCAGTCTTCCACTTGTCTCCTTCTTTGATCCTGATATGATGGTATCCACTCTTTAGGTCTATCTTTGTGAAATATTTTGCTCCACTCAAACAATCCATGATGTCATCCATCCTTGGCAATGGAAATCTATACTTGACCATGATCTTATTGATTGCTCTAGAGTCTATACACATCCTCCATTCTCCATTTTTCTTCAGTTCTAGTACTGCAGGTACTGCACATGGGCTCAAAATTTCTCTGATGATTCCTTTCCTCAACAGCTCCTGTATTTGTCTATTTAGCTTCACATTTTATGTTGGTGTCATCCTTCGTGCTGCTTTGTTAGGCAAAGTGGCTCTAGGTATAAGGTCCATATGATGATTGATACTTCGGATTGGTAGCAATCCATCAGGCACATTCTCTGATATGATATCTCGGTACTCTATCAACAATTCAGTTATCTCCTCCTACGGTGGTTCTTATTTTGCAGTGGCGGTTTCTACACTTAGGGTACTGCACTTCTTTGGAATCAATGCAAAACACATGTTCTCATTTCTCAATCCATAAAAAAAATTTCCTCCCATCTACTAAACAAATTCTAGCATTTCCACATACTTTACTTTTAGGTTCTTCTTCCAAATGTATCAAGATATGTCTCTTCCCATTTGATGTTATAGTATAAGTATTCTTTCTCCCATCATGTATTACCTTTCTATCATACTACCATGGTCTTCCCAACAATATATGACATACATCCATTAGAATAATATCACACAATACCTCATTAACATAAGATCGTATATGAAATTTCACCAAACATTGTTCACTCACTAGTACCTTGTGTTCATCTTGAATCTATGCTATCTTGTAGGCCTTTAGATGTCTCAATCTCTCTAGATTCATCTTTGTCACCATCTACTCTGAAACCAAATTGTCAGTATTACCACTATCAATGATAACCTTGCAATATTTACCTCTTGATTTTCATGTTGTATGGAACAAATTTTTCCTTTGCAGTGGTTCCTCGATTGTTTCTACTTGAAATAAGGCTCTCCTCATGACCAATGACTCTCCCTTCTTTGGCTTTCCCACTAAACTAGGTGATCCAACTAGTTCTTCCTCTACATATGTTGCTCTTACACGGTTCTCTATTCTCTTGCTAGTACTTCCTTGATGACATTCAAATGCTCAGTGTCCTCCACACTTGAAATAGGTTCCTCTTAATGATCTCTTATTAGATTCTCTTTCATCTCTCTGGTATCGTACATTGTAGTAAGAATTATGATTTCCTTTGTTGTTGTGGTAGAAATTTCTATCATCTCTCCAATATGAATTATTGTCTCTTTCTTCTTTTCGGTATGGGCTATTCTCCTTGTTTTTCTCCACATATGATCTTTCTCCTCCAGAATGTGTTCTACCTCTCTAAAATTTTCCTCCCCTACCTCTCTATCTTTGCTCATGTCTCTTATTCATCTTGTCTTCAACTTTCAGCACAAATTGATATGCTTCTTCCACTGTTGTCATCCTCACCAGACTTAGTTCTTCTTGAATGTCCATCCTCAATCCATTGATATACTATGCCACTTTCTGCTTTCTTGCTTCACTATGTCCAGTCCTTATAATCATCTTATGAAATTCTTTAGTGTACTCCTTGACATATTTCTCCTTTTGTCTTAGATTTTGCAATCTCTTCAACAATTCCAACTCATAGTCAATGGTATGAATTGATTCTTCAATTTTATCACCATCCTATCTCATTTCATGATTTTCTCCTTTCCTCTCCTATTTCTATCCAATTGATCTTTTTCCCACCAAATAGAAGCATGTCCTTTCAACTAAGTTTTTGCAAATCTCACTCTCTCCGGATCTTCTATTTCCTCATATTCAAAGTATCCTCCATGTCATTTATACAATTAATCAATTCCTCAGGGTTTAAATTTTTGGTATAGTTTGCAATCTCAATTCTAGATCTTTTACCAATTTTAGAAATAGATTTCAACATCTTTACCTAATCTAATTCTTCTTCTTCTAGGGATTCTTCATTTTGGTCAACAACTTGAAATTCATCATCATCACTCTCATCTTCTTGTCCAGGGTTTAGTCATCTTCTTCTATCTTCTTCTACAACATCCAATCTAACTTTCATTGTTTGCATCATCTCTATCATTTCTTCCATTCTTCTAACAACATTGGCCATAGCAGGCATCCTCCTTGGCGGCATCTCTTCCTAGGATCTAGTGCAACTGCCTCAATTTGGTAATCTGACTACAGGGTTGCAACTGCCTCACAATCGGCACTCTGTTGACAAACACAAGTATACTGCCTCTGGTCAGCGCTTTGTTCACCACAAGGTCTTCCAGAATGCCTTCACTCCCAAAGGATTAAAAAACTTCGCTTTGATACCACTTGGTGTAGTTAGGGATGGAGGGTCTAGAGAATGGACTATCCAAACCTGCAGCTAGAGTAAACACAATGGAAACACCACAAGATATAGAATGCAATGGAAGATTTATATGCTTAATATCTCAAACAATTACAATGCTTATATGCCGGCAACATACGGGCTACAATCTGGCTCATAGGCCTATTTTCTGGATTACAACATACATGAATGATATGACATTGAAGTGCCTTCGGAAAAGAACTATCCTTCTATCCTATTATTAGATATTAATGAATGACTTCCTCATGCATCTCAGGAATGTTTATATATCATCTTCTAGCTCAAAGAATCCTTCGCATCAGCATCAAGAGGTCTCAAACCCCAATTCAAGATGAAATGTATAGGTAACATGTAGGTCAGCCTACAACTCATGGTAATGCTCCACAAATGAATCAAATGTGTTGCAGTTCTCAATGAATGTTTATCTGGTCCTTTACTACCTTGTGATATGTTTCATTTGGCTCCCCAAGTCACGAGAATGCTTTGCAAACCAAGTATGCTCAAATTGAATGTTGAATGCTTTGCTCTATGAAAGATGGTGATCTTCTAATAGTGATAACTCTCCGTAGATGATTCCAAATCTCATGAAGTCTGAATATGATGTAGATGAGATAGTGTAGAACCCAAATCTTGCTCTATGATCTCTAAAATGATGATGCAGTAGAATGTGGTGGAAATTTCTAAAACTGCAATGACTGAACTACAACTAAAATGCAAGAAATGAAAAGAAAGCAAATATTTTTGGTTGATGCAAGATTGCTCTTGAACCTGGGATGCTCCTACATCAATTTCAAAGGTTTCTTTCTCATAGACTAGGAAAGTAAATCTTGTTTTGTCATTACTCTTACCTTCCTAACACACTTAGGATAGGAGCACACACACTTGTATTTCCTTTCTATTTCATTCTCTTCAACAATTGTTGCTTGTGGAGGTAGAAATACTGAAATCGGGACTTGACTGAGGCAAGTCCCTAAGTAGCCCAACCCTCCTCTATCCTTTTGCAGGTTTTCTCAAAGTGAAGGCTAGTTGAACATATGAAGGTTTTGTCTCTCTCTCTCTCTCTCTCTCTCTCTCTCTCTCTCTCTCTCTCTCTCGTTTTATTTCATTTTCTTAGCACAAGTGATTTTATTACCAGTTTTGTGTTACCTGGAAATTGTTGGAGGTATTTTGTGTTGAAATTTGTGTTGTGTGGGTGATTATGTTTGTATTGACTTGAAAATTTTATTTTTGGCACTTTTTGGACTTCAGTGCCTAGTGCAAATGTCCTTGTAGTGCATTGTCATCCAGGGCAGTGAGCTTCTCCTCTCTATTACAGGTTTGACTTGCTTGTCTTTTATGTTTTTGTTACTCATTTTTCCAAATTTTATTTACAGTAGTTTAATTTGGCATTTCTTTTGTTCTCCCTTCATTGTCAATCACCTAGTTTGGTTGCATTACTTTGATTGGGATGCATAGTGGTTTTGTCAAGTCCTAGTGTAGGATCTTGTATATCTAATACCATAGATTATAGAACCCTAGTGTAGTTGTTAATGGAAAATTCACTTGATTGAAGGTATTTAATTAAGAGGTAATTTTTCCTACACTACAGGTTGTAGTTGTAGAATAGGGAGTGAGGTCAAACTCATGCTCACACACTCACAACTAGTACAGACAAGACCATCCATAACTCTCAAATGAAAAACAATCTCACCAATTTGAGTTGGTAGAAGGTAGATAAGGATTAGGGCTTTCATCCTATGCATTAAATTAATTATTTCAATTGAGGGTAACACACTTTATTTTAGAAAAAACAAAATTATAGACTAAGAATCAAGTACATAGTCAACAAAACTCAAGAAAACCACTAAAAATATAGAATGATGCGTGTTAAGTCTAGACACACTTGGTGGCATAGGAGACCCTCCTAGGTGCACCTAATAGATCAAGAGACCCTCCTAGGTGCACCTAATAGATCACGAGACCCTCCTAGGTACACTTGACCATAGATACATTTTAAAACTAATTACTTAGAACTAAGCATCGGGGTTCTCTTAAGCATTTGATCTACCCATAAATCCAAAATAGTAAACATATAAGTGGGAAATAACATTACAAGTTTCAAAAACTCATTGGAAGAAAATACATAGAAATTCCAAAAACCAATTACACCCAAATTTTCTGTTTTAGAAAGATAACATTCTTCCACAATTAATTTGGTACTTTTTGAAAACCCTTAACCCCCTCAATTTTGGCAAAACTTGATTCTAAGGTACACTTTTCGTTAAGTTCCCTCTTTCATAGAAATTCATCAAAATAGCTATTCAACATGCATTCAACTATGGTAATTCTAAGGTTTGATTCTGATTTCAGTTTTTAGATTTAAACAATAAAAATTAGATTGTTGCAATTCATAATTACATCCAATTAAACAACTACATTGGTTCTAATATTCATCTAGGTTTAATTCTCTAATTCCCTTAGTTTTAATTCACTAGATTCTATCATATGCCTCCCTTTTTGCATCTTGTTAAATTGGGTTGTAATATTGTTTATGGATATGAATTTTAAATATATAATATGAAGGTTATCATTGATCACTATTGCCAATTGTGACGTGTACGAAACCTTTTGAGATTTTATGACAAGTTTGATTGTTCTATATGTGTGTGTGTAAATACATACATATGTTTATACATACACACACATATAAACATATATGTTTATGTATATATTAAAATGATTTATACTTAGTTGTAAACTAAACTTGATTTAGTAGCTATCATAGGGAGATTTAATAAAAAACATAAACATTATGCTCAAAGGAGGGGCACTTGTTAAGGTTTGAGTGATTGGGGGCTATTGAGTAGTCTCTTCATTGTATGTTGTAACTATGTTTGTCCTTCTTTGGTCAATATTGATGTAAGTTCTCCTTGTGTGTTTGAAGTAGTTCAAGTGTATTACTTAGTTTGATTTATTTTAGTTAGTTATTTTCTTCTTTCTGTTAGAAGATATTGTTATTATTTGGTTATGTGTATATATAATATATGTTTATATGTGTGGTGTTGTATTAATATGCATTAGGCATATATATATGCTTAGTTTGATTTATTTTAGTTAATTATTTTCTTCTTTTTGTTAGAAGATATTGTTATTATTTGGTTGTGTATATATAATATACATATATAATATATGTTTATATGTGTGGTATTGTATCAATATGTGTTAGGTCATATATATATATATATATTGTTAAGTGTAAAACGAGGAGGTTTTCAATTTCAATGAATATGTAGGTTAAATCCTCCTTTCACACCTTACATTCAAGGACATAAATTGAGTCAAGCCATAGTCTTTGTAAGAGGGCTCTGCTATAGATTTAGTGTCACTTGGAACGAAGAGGAAACTTGGCATTTGTTGGTTAATTGATTAATTAAAGCCTAATTATACTTAAAACCCTAATTTCATAAAATTGTAAATAAACGGATGATGACAAATACTCGCAGACAGAGATATAATATTCAGAGTAAATACATACCAAACTTTGAGATTTTGGATGTGGGAAAGTTGGGGACTAATGAGTGGGCGCCCAAGTCCAAGATGCTATTTTTTTCAGGATCTCTGAAAGTTGTCTGTAACCTGTTTATGTTGTTCTAGAGATTTCTGTGTCTCAGGATTTGGAGGACACTGGTGTGGGTGCCTGAGTCCAAGTCCTACTTTTCTTCTTAGATCTATAATTCTAATTCTCTATTATGCCTCCCTGCAACTCCACTTCTTATGCTTCTGCACCTATAACCTGCAATCATAGAAAAGGGAGTTGGGGGTTGTGATGTCTAGGAGCTTGCCTTAGTCAAGCCTTGGAAGGACAATCAAGTCTTCCAAACACCATTGTTAGATAGAGAGTGCGTATCCCTACGGGATAGAGGCAAAAACCAATTGATAAATGATTGAAAACACAAATAAATGTCACCTCAGAGGTGTAGCTCACATGTAGATGAAAATCCTTTAACATATGAGAAGATGAAGCCAAATCTGCATAACAAACACAATAACAAGACAAGTCTGCTCTGCAACAATGGATACTTTGAATGCTCTAAAATCATAAGTGTGCCAAAAGTTCATAATCATCTTCTAGTTTACAAATGAATTTGTAAACATGCTTATATATGCAACTAAACACATTCCTACTTTAATTTTGTAATTCAAACTTGAGATGTCAGCAATGGACACTTCTAATGGTCACATAACCGACATTTAAAATTTTGGACCCTGCTAAATATGATAGGACTAGGGCACATGCACCCAAGTCCTTGGCCCTTACTTTGGTCAGGGTTAAGCTCACAAGACTCCCCTAGTTCCATTTTGACATGGGTTTTCAAGGATTTCTATCAGGAGATAAAATAAACATGCATGATTACATTAAAAGGACTCGGGAGCTAAACTTAGGAGGGAAAAAGTCCTAGGGAGACATTTTTTGACGTAACATTTACCCCCACTTTAATGTATGCATGAACGTAAGGCCCATACATGCATTAAAGTACGGTCAACAAACACAGCAAACATGCCAGGCACTTAGAGCTAATCTATACACAAAGATCGAGGAACTATTTCTAGCCCCTAGTCTTAGGTAGACATTAGAGAAGACACATTGTAGACATGCCAAACACAATAAAGACTATAAAAGGCATGCAAAACATGGAGAAGACAGTAACAGTCATGCAAAAACAGAGAAGATAGTATTGAAGACATGCAAAACATAGTGAATACAACGAATGCAGTGATTGTTTCTTTTTCATTTTCATATATATGAATGAATACAGATACATGGAAAGTAATAATGCAATCGCACAACTCCAAAGGGAAAACATGCAATACAAAACCTCAAGTGTAAGTGGAGCATGTCGCTACACATACATCAGAGGGGAAGACACGCCATACAAAGCCCAAGTGGAGGTTAACTACACAAGGGGGAAAACACATGGAAGACACACGAAAAACATGAGCATTGTATAACATGCCAAAGACATACTATATGTCTAAAACATGACAAACAAGGCGATGGAAGGAACTTATTGCTAAGCCCCCACCATCTCAAGCATGCTGCAGGCACACCTGATGGTTGGGCTTATGCCACAACAACCACCAAAGACATGCTTAAGGGAGGATAGTCTTAGATCCAACCCCACCTACTCTGAGGACTTGAAATAAAAGGATGTGCACTAGCTCAAGAGATACACCATCCCACATCATGTAGAGGGCTTTTGAATAAAAGGATATGCACTAGATCAAGAGATACGATATCCCACCTCTGTAGAGGGCTTTATGATTGCAAGATAGATAAATATGTGCACTTGCGCCTGAGATGCAACATCCCGCCTCTGCATAGGGATTACAAACACGCTTCCTTAGTACCAAAATCATCAGACAACTTACCTTTTATATGCGCCCACCTTAAGGTGGTTGATATTGTGTACTGATGTGAAGCACGTTTAGGTAGAGAGAAAACACACAAGGGAACAAAAGCTTTTGCAAAGCACATGCCCCCAAAGGTGACATGTGCTTCACAATTACCAAATGTTCCCACAAACACACAATATGCTAAGATCATTATAATGCATGAAAAAAATCACATAGAGAGCCAAGGCTATACTACAGATTCAGAGACTGAGTATAATCATGGGACTATACTGCAAAAATATCATAACCAAGTGTAACCAAGGTGAGATTCAAGATAATCAAAGTGCATAGAGCATATGTATTGTTTATGATTTGTTAGCAAATATAAGACAACATCAGAATATCACACAGAGTGATTCTACTAGCCAAGCATCATATATATATATCAACCTCATCGTCATATATGGACTAGGTCCATTTTTACTTACTCGCTGAAGGGACATTTGGTCCTTATCAGTATTATTTGTTTTTGTCATCCGCTGGCTAGGTAGAACCACTAGAAGAAGGTAAACAATAAATCAAGAGAGGAGAACAAGTGTCTTAGGTTCATCATGTAGGAGGGTGCCCCCAGGTCACCAACCGCAATGCTATGCCTCTACAACACACAACAATGAAAATAGAGGAGAAGCAAGATAGAAGAATGATGATGCAAATAGAAGAAGGGTCATGATAGAGGCAGTCTCCTAGTATCCTTGACCTTACAAGAGTATCAAGGGTCATCCTAGGAGGCCTAAATAACACATAACACATCATGGGGGAGCACAACACGAGAGAGAAAGGGTTAAAAATACTTACTTGATACAACCCAATGTTAAGAACATACATATCTAGGAGGACACCCTTGAGAGCAACTCTAATATTTGCTACAATGAGTGTGGCTTAAAGAGGGAGAAATATTTACTTGATTCATAGGGATAGCTCCTAGAGGACAATTCTTGTCTATCAGCCCAAGATATCCCTCATGTTGTTTCTATCTTGTTGAGATTGCATTAACATTAAGTTTAGGACGACGAGAGGCTTTAGTGGGATTCAAAGAGTGGTATCCAATACCGACTATATAATTAATTCCAGCAACTTGTAAAGGTACTCTAATTCCTTGGTGATTTACACCACAACCATTACCTGCATAGTTGTAGTTGTTATAAAGGATTTTAAATCCTCAACCATAGAGGGATGTCATTTCTTTAGAATATGGTGAAGCCTCATAGGTCTCGTAATTTGTAGTATGAGTATTATCCTTTTTTTCTACTAAGGAGACTTTATGTTTCTCAAGTGTTCCCAAAGATTGCTTAGATGAGATCGATGCGACTTTTGGTGTGTTAGAGTTATTAAGTTTATATTCCCCATTAAAGGAAGGGGTAAAATCTAATGAACCCCAATCATCACCAAAGAGTGCATTCGATGGTTTAGAGTCTTGCACAACATAATCTATGGCAAGAGGCATTGATGAATCTTTTTGCAAGTTGTTTAGGTTTTGCTAATTTTTTTCTTATTTTTGCATTTCAATATGTAAACAGTTATCTAGTTCAGGATCGGCTTCAATGGTGTAGAGCTTGTCTTTATAAATAAACTTTATTGATCTATGAAGGGTAGATGAAACTGCCCCCATGGCATGAATCCATGGTCTACCAAGAATCATATTATATGAAATTGATCCAGGCATGACATGAAAAAGGGTAGATAGAGTCACAGGTCCAACCTTCATAGGTAGAGTTATAGTACCCACAATTTGTCTAACGACATTATCAAGGCCACGAATGCTTAATCTATCTAGTTTAATCAAACAGGTATCAACCTTAATCTTATGTAACAAATTCATACCACAAACATTTAGAGACAATCCACTATCAATCATAACTCGCTTTATCAATTTTTTTATCTATCTTGGAAAATATTATAAGTGGATCATATTGGTTTTGAACTTCAATTGATGGTAATTCATGTGGTTGAAAAAGAATATTCATTTTTGTTGCATGCATACAATCTAATAGAGCTACTACATCATTTGGCTTAACAACAACTAGTACAATCACCTTTTGCAAAGCTTCTTGGAGCATTCCATGGTATGTAGGTGATTTTGTATTAAATCCCAAAGAGAAATCTTAGTCAAAGTAGCGTGAAGCTGCTCGATAAGATCATATTCTTGACCAGTTTTAGGAGTAAGATGAGGTGGTGGTGGAAGCATAGGTTGAGAACATGGAAGAGAGATAGGAATATCAGGTGCTTGCTTACTTTTGCTTATTATTATAGGTGTTATATGTGTGAGCAATCACAATGTGATGTGGTTATTGCAACATAGTTTGAACACCTTGATTTCTTTGAGTGATTTGTCTTGCATAGTTTAAGATGTAATCAGGGGGTCTAGGTGGTTTTCGATCTCCTTGAACCATAATCATTGATTTTAAGAAAAAAGATGGACTAGGTGCCCTTCGTACAATCATCTTAGGAATATTGGTACACTTATCTAGGAACCCCTTAGTGGGTGGAATAAGTCTATTAGTAAAGATTGAATTAACATTGTTTTCCTCTTGATTATACCCAACATCTATCCCTAAAGGATTTAATGTGAGAGACCTTTTCTCATCCACTAATGCTTCACCTTGGCCAGGGAGCACATTGGAATGAAAAGAAGGTACAGTGTTATTAGGAAGGTTAGGTGTTGTATCATTAGCAATGTCTAAGGGACTTAAAGTAGATCTATCCATGGTCTTCTCATCCAAGGTTCTTGGACATTCAACTATAGGAGAAGTGGGATAACTTATGGAATCATCATCATCATCCCCATATATTTTAGCTATTAGTTCCAAAGCATTAAGAGAATTTTCACACTCATCATTCTCAATGTATTTTGTCAAATCTTCTACTACCAAAGGGTATGTATTTGTGAGAGATATGAAGTTGTCAAATTTAGATATATATTCATGGATTTCAAATGAAGAGCATTTAAATATATCCTTATAATACATATCTTGTATATAAGTGAGAATATGAGGATTCATGTTAAGAAATTTGTAGAAATTCTCAAAGTTTTTGATATATGCTTGTAAAGATACCAAAGAGTAATGAGATGAAGATGCCATAATGAAATCTATTGTAACATAAATGTCCAATAATATTTAATAAGACAAGACATGCAAAGTTATAAGATACTTAACACACACAAGATGTGACTATTTCACTTCTAAGCACATGTTTTAGGGAGAGGGATGAAAGGATGCACAAAGTCCACAAAAAACACAATGGATAGGAGGAAAAGAGTACAACACAGTAAGGTCCAATTGATAATTTCATGTACTTATATTGAATTCAATGAAACAACACAAATTATGCTTGTTTATGCACTAAAAATGTTCTCTTTTTTTTATCTTTTTTCAATGCAAATTACTAAAAGATAAGGTGTTGTAAAGAAATTGATGAGGGGTAGTGAATAACCTTAATATCAGTCCATTAATGCAGCAATATTCTTCACAACACGCCTATAATACAGATCTAGATAGATGACAAGGTAAAATCTAGTGAAAATGCAAGGTTTTCAAACCCTAATTGTGAAATTAAGGTATGAAACTATGAAAAATGATATAAGAATGAATTATAATCAGATTTATGATGTAAAACAACTTAGATCAAATCTTAAAATGATTTTAAAGTCCTACAATGCTTAGTGCAAGTGCAATTTTAATGATAAATCAATGAAAAATGCTAGTTTTTGTTGAAATTGAGTATGTGTAAATGCCATTTTTTGAAATATGAATGCAAATCACACTAAAATGTAACACTATATACAAAATTAGATTTAAATGAGTGCCTAAGATGAGTAGTAAAATCTGAAACAAGATTTTAACTACAAACCCTAGATTTTGAAATTACTAGGTTAAAAGAAAAATTTGAAATTTCAAGCAAACCCTAGAAAATTTTATATGAAAAATGCAATGCAAAAGATTATAATATGATGAATTTCTATAATTTATATCAGATCTAATTTAAAAATTAGAAATTAAATGAAAATTAATTCAAATTATTTCAAAATGCAAGCCTTAAATGCCAATTTTTTCAAAATTTTCAATTTTTTTTTGTAAATTTTCAAATGCAATATGAAAATTATGAATTAAATGAAAATGAATTTCAGATCTAATGCAAAAATAAGAAATTAAATGAAAATTAATTGGAATTATGTCAAAATGAAAGCTTAGAATGCCAATTTTTTCAAAATTTTCATTTTTTTTGTAAATTTTCATTTTTTTTGTAAATTTTCAAATGCAATATGAAAATTATGAATGAAATGAACGCAAATCTGAAGTACAACACTCAGAACAAATAAAACATGGGTTCACAAAAATGTTAAGTGTAAAAAGAGGAGGTTTTCAATTTCAATGAATATGTAGGTTAAATCCTCCTTTCACACCTTACATTCAAGGACATAAATCGAGTCAAGCCATAATCTTTGCAAGAGGGCTCTGCTACAGATTTAGTGTCACTTGGAATGAAGAGGAAACTTAGAATTTTTTGGTTAATTGATTAATTAAATCTCGATTATGCTTAAACCCTAATTTCATAAAATCATAAATAAACAGATGAAACATGACAAATACTCGCAGACAGAGATATAATATTCAGAGTAAATACATACCAAACTTTGAGATTTCAGATGCGGGGAAGTCAGGGACTAAGAGAGGGTGCCCAAGTCCAAGATGCTATTTTCTGTCAGGATCTCTGAAAGTTGTCTATAACCTATTTTTGTTGTTCTGGAGATTTCTGTGTCTTGGGATCCGGAGGACACTAGTACGGGCACCCGAGTCTAGGTCTTGCTTTTCTTCTCAGATATGTAATTCTAACACTCTGTTATGCCTCCCTACAACTCCACTTCTTCTGCTTCTACACCTATAACCTGCAATCACAGAAAAGGGGGTTAGGGGTTGTGGTGTCTAAGAGCTTACCTCAGTCAAGCTCTAGAAGGACATTCAAGTCTTCCAAACACTGTTGTCAGATAGAGAGTGTGTATCCCTATGGGATAGAGGCAAAAACCAATTGATAAATGAATGAAAACACAAATAAATGTCACCTCGGAGGTGTAGCTCACATGTAGATGAAAATCCTTTAACACATGAGAAGATGAAGCCAAATCTACATAACAAACACAATAACAAGACAAGTCTGCTCTGCAACAATGAATACTTTGAATCCTCTAAAATCATAAGTGTGCCAAAAGTTCATAATCATCTTCTAGTTTACAAATGAATCCCTAAACATGCTTATATATGCAACTAAACACATTCCCGCTTTAATTTCATAATTCAAACTTGATATGTCGGCAACGGACACTTCTAACGGTCACATAACCAACATTTAAAATTTGGGACCCTGCTAAATAGGGTAGGACTTGGGCACGGGAGCCCAAGTCCTTGGCCCCTATTTTGGTCAGGATTAAGCTCACAAGAGTCCCCTAGGTCCATTTTGACATGGTTTTTTAGGGATTTCCATCAAGAGATAAAATAAACATACATGATTACATTAAAAGGACTTGGGAGCTAAACTTAGGAGGGAAAAAGTCCTAGGGAGACATTTTCTGACGTAACATATATATATATAAAGTGGAACACTAAATAAATATATATGTTTAAATGACCATAAACCATAAGGATTTAAGTGGCCATGGGGACTTTATTTTGATAAGTTTGTGGTTAATTCAAAAACTATGAATAAAATCCCATAAGGATTATGGTGGAATCAAATAGTTATTGTAACAGTCCTTGGGGACTGGAACCCTTCGATAGCTATTAGTTTTCCTTTGGTTATTGGAGTTATCCACCAATCTTATCATGTTGGCATTTGCATAACATTCAACACTTGGTTTTTGGTTTTTGGAAGAGGTGTTAGTGGTATTGTTGGTCATTATGTTGTTTGGTTTTAAAGAACTTTGCAAGTTTGTCTGAAAGCCATTTATTCTACAACTATGTAATGAGAACTACCTCGGAATCTCGAAATAATTTGGTTAATTCTTACTATAAAATCTAGGATCTTGATGGAAAAATCATACAGAAGTTTATGAGAATAAATAAGGATTCTTGTCAAGAATCTAGGGGAGAACCGTGGACATAGAGTCATTATGGGTTTTCTCTAGTGGCATATGTTCATTGTCTCACTTCGATGCTTGGTAAAATCCATTACACTCCTACAATTTGTAATATATTAATGCATGAAATGAGTAGCTTGTAAATACCCAGTTACAATATTTTTCACTATTGTTTAGAGTGTAGATTTATGGGTTAATCTCTATGTGTATGATTTTTTTAGTGGGTATTGTTGAGATTGTGAGTGGTGGTTATGGGTTTTAGTTTTGATAAATGTTCTAGTGTTATTTTTTCTTGGGTTTGATTTGGTGGTTGTGTTGAGTAATTCTATGAGAAGTTCAATAGTTCTTAGACTGTACTAGGTTAAATGTCATTATTCTTGGGTGTGTTTTGTTGGTAAGCCTAATTATTATGTTGTGGGTCAAGTTTTGTTTCCATAAATCTTTTCTTGTTATTATTACTCTCGACCTAACACAATAACTTTGTGAACATGGAATATTTTGTCATAGTTGTAAGTTGTCACTTCTATGGTTTAGTCATGAACTAATTTAAGTTTGATTTGGCTATGGTTAAGTTGGTTGGAGAATATGTAAGTTGCATTGTATGTATGTGGGTTTCAACTGAATGTTAAATGGTTATTTTATAAGGGTCAACTAAACATTGTATGGTTATCCTTTTCATGGGTCTAGAAGTTGTGTATTATGAAGTTGTAAAATATGACTCAATACTTTACCTGGTAATGTTTGCAAGAGTCAAATATGATATTTGTTAAGTATTGAATGTTATGGGTTGATTGTGTGGAAATTGCAATCGTATGTGCACATTGGATTTAATAGGATCAACTTGATAATCTTTGAGATAATGTGGTTATTGATCTTACCTAAAGTCATTTTACAAATAAGGGTTTGAAAGATTTATAGTCATAAATTAAATATGGATGTGGTATTATTCCAGTTGATTATTATAGTTGAATATTGAAATAAAATACAAATGTTAAACTATTGTAGAACTTATTCTTTTTGCACCATTATGAGAGGGTTATTTGAGTTTTATTGCTTGGTGCAATGTGTCATCAATCACTCACACAGGTTACCTTTTTCCAAGGGGAGGGGTTTGGGCTAGATCAAGGACTCATTTGTTGGGATCCTCTGATGCAAAATGTTTATGTATTTTACTAAAAATCTTGTTGTTGGGAAAGATGCATAGCTTGTTCTTAGTTCTTGCACATGATGATATTATTCTTTGAAGAATGAAATTTTTTTAATCACTAAATTATTATTATGTTGGACAATCCTTGAGAATAGTTAATCTATGTATTTTTGCATTGGTGGTTTCATATTGTAAAGGAAATAAGAATTAACCATTCTATTTAGAAAGATGTATTAAATTCTTATATTAATTTTAAAGTTATAGTTTGATTTGATTTTAGTCAAATGCATTAACATGATATGATCATTATCAATGTACTTTAATGTCATTCTACTCTACTATGTCATTTGACTTTATTTGCTAAAGTTGTTTAAATAGGATATCATTAGTTCAATTTTTCTACAAATCTAATAGAGATAGTTATTGCTTCTGTAAACACAATATACATATGTCTTTCAAAGACACTTATATTAAGATTAGATGTCATTAAATCATAGTAGTAGAAAACAATGAGTTTTGAGCATCATGGAGTTAGTACCTCTAAATCTAAACTAAGATACTTCAAGTTATTTAGATTCTTTCTGATATAAGCATTCCAAATGAGATTTCAATAGAATTTAATTTGTTATAAATAAAGAACTTACTAATACACTAAAACCTGATTTAAAAGAAGTTGGATACAAACTTAATTTAAATCAAAATGGACAAATTTTATTTAAGTTTATGATGTGAGGATATGAGTATGTCAAATAGGTTTAAGGAAATGACCATAACAGATTAAACATTTAATACAACGTGCAGGACTCAATTGTTTTATGTGCACATTAATCTAAAATGTATAACTAAGGGTTAGGGAACTTAATCTTGCCTAATTCACCTAGCATTTAGGTATACATATTCATTTAATGGGTGAATGGTATGATTGTAATAAGGTGAATATTAAATGTTTAGTAGGTTGGGGTTGTGCTCTTAGTCTAATACAACATAGTTTTAACCTTACATTACCACATAAACCTTACTCAAGTAAGAAATTTTTGTGGTGTTTGTTACAAATTCCTAAATTCCATAATGAATTCAAACATAGATCTAATTCAATTTTAATTCCAAAACAAATATAAATTTGAAGAGTAATTTATTCATTGATGTTAAACTATCAACACACAATTGTAATCCTTGTTTAATGATGTTAAAACCCTTGATCTTATTCTCTAACAAGTAATTCAATTTCTTAAACAATCCTCTTCAAAATATTCTAACCCAATTCACCATAATCTTTGTGTATGTGTAATCTTTCTTATTCATTTATATGCTTTTATAAGAATTCCTCTTTTCTAAAAGCTTGTGCGCTTTACCTCAATTAGAAATCCTAATTAAAACAAATCTAATAAATCTATTCTTTTATTTAAGAATGCACATTAGAATTAAGTGATTCATGTGCAATCTTTAACAAAACACAATTCAATATTTTTTAACATAAATGTATTAGGTTTCTATATACAAGGCCCCAATCCAACAACACAACAAATATACAACATATAACAAACTAGAACTACTCGAACAACCCAAGAAGTTGGTGTAGCAATATAGAAGACAAAGCTTAAAGCAAATGCTCCATACCATATGTAACTAACAATATAATATAGAAACATAGGAAGTACATCAATAGCTAAATATTAGCACCAAATAAGAGAACCAAGAACCTTGAGCACCATTCTATCATCCCCCTCTAGTAGAAGAACTCCCCAAAGTAAAAAATTGATAGTGCTGAAAGGCCCTATTATAGACCTCCAATGCCATAAATTGGGGTGAGCTCCACCTTAGCATTCATTGGTGTGCCATTAGCTTTCACCAAGCCATGGAACTTGATACCTTGAATCATCTTTGATCATTATATAACATGCATTAGTAGGCATTTCTCTAGGAATGACATATCATAACCACTAGTTAATCCAAGAGTGCCTTTATGAACTAAGACAACCATATTTCTAACCACGACTCATAAGTCTTGTAAAAAATATTTTAGGATCTACATATCCACCCTCAAATTTATATCTTCTATCATAAATTTCAACATTATTTCTATCACATCTTCCTCCACAAGGGATTTGCCTTTCACTTCCATCGTTTCCTACATTTTTAATAAAGCCTTCTCCAAGCTATCACCCCTCACCCGTGCCTCTCGAACCAATAATGCATGACTACTCTCTCATAATTCATCATTCACAATAAGTAGCTTCAAATTGTGCATAAAACCTATAATAATGGAGACTTCAAGGATCACAAAATTCTATTATCTAACAAACCCTCCATATCTAGAATAGATTTGAAAACCTTGAGATTATCCACCAAATTACATTTAAAGATCCTCCTAAACCTGTGATTTGTGACTAGCTCCAAATCTTCCTAAGTCTATGATTCATGATCGATCCTAAATGCATAGGGTCTTGTGAGGAGGATCCACACACCATGATAGAAAAGAGAACTATAAAAAAACACCCACAATAGATAAAACTCTATTACAACACTTTTTGAAATGGGAGCAGCGACGGACAGGTGAGAAAAACCTGGTGCAGGTTTTGGGCAGAGCAGGACAGGATCCCCAAGCAAGGTGACATCTGAGGTAAGTACTCCTTCTTCCACTGTTCACCTGTCTAATCTCTACAATAATAAATTAGTTTCTCATGGGGCCTCCACCTTGAATTCAAAATCTGTGAAGGAAAAATTAGATGACAAGGGCAGCTAGAAAGTGCTCTTCTCAAGCCTGGTTAAACTTCCAAAAGATGGGGTGGACATCATTTAGTCTGAGGCTGGGATACACCTCAAGGTCAAAAATCCCTCTTTGGATAGGGCTGTGGCCAAAATGAAGAATGTTTTGGTGGGGAAGGTGTTTGGTAGGAGGCCGAATATCGAAATGTTGAGGAAGTGGGATGCTAGTAAATGGGTAATCAAAGGTAGTCTGGCCATCTCTACCCTTCTGAAAGGCATTTTCTGCTTCTCCTTTAACAACTCTGAGGATTGTTTGGGGATCTTCACTAGAGGGCCCTGGTTCGTTGGTCAACAAAGCCTATCGCTCTGCAAATGGCAACCAGGTCTCAACCCAGAGGATGCTCTGGTGGAGTCAGCTCTGACCTGGATTAGGCAACTAGGTCTTCCTCTCAAGTTTTGGGATGATGAAATCTTTGCTGCCATAGCTAACTCTTTTGGTCATTTCTTGTCCCTAGATAGTGTCACTAAGAATAGAAGCAAATATGTTTTTCCTAGAATCTGCATCAATGTTCAAACCCACAAGGTGCTCCCCACCTCTATTATCTTGCACTCTAAGTTTGGGGTATGGACTCAGGAGATTCAATACGAGAACTCTGCGCTATTCTATCAAAAATGTGGAAATACTAGGCATCTCATTAATGCCTGCAAGAAACATAATATGGTTCCAGTGCCTGAATCCAAAGGGAAGGGGATCAGATTGGAGGGTTTAGACTCGCAGGCTGTGATGGTCAAACCCAAAGTGATTCCTATAGTCCAACAAGATTCTATGGTCCAGGGTTCCAAGACTAGAGGGACCAAAGAGCCCCTAGAGGTCTCAAACCTAGTAGATCTGAACATTGAGGTTCTAAACTCCACTAAGAAGGTCCCTATCGAGTCCATGGTAGAGGGCTTGGTTTTGGGGACAAATCCAAACACAAACCAGCAGGCCTCAACCCAGGATATGGGGGTTGGGCCTATTGAGGAAGGTGTCGTAGCTGTGAAACTTGAAACACAAGCTGTGGACAGAGTTGAAGATAAAAACTCTGCAGGGGATGGATTAAGTCCGGCGAGACTCCTCCCCTTAAGTTTCTCTTTAAGCATATTGGCTCTGATCCCTCTTTCTCCTCCTTTAGAGAAGAATCTCAGGAAAATGGCATATGTGGGAAACTCCAAGAGAGGTAGGAAACCGCTGAAGGAGACTAGAAGAAAGGAAACAGACAAGGATTTGGCCGAAGGAAAGTAGAAAACGCTGGAGCTAATGGGCTCTAGGAGAGCCAAGAAATAATAGTTATATCATGGAACATTAGAGGGCTTAATATCCCTCACAAGCAGATTTTGCTGAAGAACTTCATAAAAGAAAGACCAGATATCTTACTTATACAAGAAACCAAAATGAAAGAGGTAGATTTCAAGAAAATCAGTAACTATATTTGGCCCTTCTCTTGTGAGGAGGCTGTCAGTATAGAAGGGGCATTGGGAGGTCTAACCATCATGTGGAAGCCTCACTTCCTTGATGGTATTGTCATTGGAACCAACAAAAACTACATAACACTAAAGATCAATCTCAACAATAGCTCGCTGAGATGGAACTTAACCAATGTTTATGCTCCTAATAATATGGTCCAGAGAAGGCAACACTGGACTGATCTAAAAATAACCAAAGAAATGTGGGGGAGTAATAACTGGATGGTGGCTAGAGATTTCAACTCACCCTTGTACTTGTATGAAAAATTAGGTGGTATTATGGACTTCACAGAAAGTATGGTGGACCTGGACAATTTCCTTCACTTGGTGGGGCTGGTGGACTTAGATTTGGAAGGCTTCAATTTCACATGGTCCAATAGGAGGGAAGGTAGTAGTCTAATCTAGGTCAGACTTGACCAGGTCCTAGTCTCAGTGGGATGCGATATAATTGAAAGAAGCAAGCTAGAGAACCTTCTGAGATTCAGTTTTGACCACACCCCCTAATCCTCTCCTAGAACCCTGAATCTTGGAGAGAAAATCCCCCTTTTAGATTTGAAGCCATGTGGGCTAAGCATCCAGACCTCTTTCAATTGGTCTCTGGATGGTGGAACAAAAAGGTGGATGGATCGAGCATGTTTATTATGGTCCAGAAACTTAAGGAGGTTAAGCTTCAACTAAAGGGTTGGAATAGGAACTCTTTTGGAAACATATTCAAGAAGGGTGAAATAAGGAATTGTGTTTTCAAGCTCCTAGGAGACATGGACAAAGGCATCCTTTCTGGGGGAGACAAGGAAAGAGAGAAAATTATGCTGTCTAAGCTACATAATTTAGTGGAGAGTGAAGAAATATATTGGAAGCAGAGATCTAGAGTGCAATGGCTCAAAGAAGGAGACATAAATACCAAATTCTTTCACCAATCGGCCATGAAACACAGGAAAAGAAATAGAATCACTGAAATAATCCTTGAAAACAGAGAAGTGGTCCACAATGAAAACCATATTAGAATGGAAGGGGTAAGGTATTTTGAAAGCATCCTAAATAGGACAGGCACACAGCCTGAGGAGGATAACAAGGAGTTAAATGATCTATTAGAAGTCATTCCTAAAATCTTGAATGAGGAGGACAACCTTGGTCTGATCAAGGGTGTCGCTGCTGAGAAGGTGAAAGCCATAGTTTTCTCTCTTAATCCCTTCAAAGCACTGGGACCTGACAGCTTCCCTCTGGTCTTCTTCCAGACCTTTTGGGATATAATTGGGAAGGATATCACAGCTGCAACTAAAGAGTTCATCAAAAGAGGGAGAATCTTGAAGGAAATCAACAACACTTTCATAGTACTTATACCAAAAAGAGGAGCCAACAGAATGACCGAATTCAGACCCATAAGTCTGTGCAACGCTCTCTATAAGATTTTTACCAAACTGTTAGTGCTGTAAATCTAACCCTTGCATTAAAAAATTATTCACCCAAATCAAAAGGGATTTGTCCCAGGTAGACAAATCACAGATGCTATCATTACTGTCCATGAGAATTTACACTCCATGGTTAAAAGAAAGAAGGAAAGCATGATTTTAAAACTTGATATTTCCAAAGCTTATGACATGGTTTTTTGGTAGTTCCTGGAGAAAGTCCTGTAGAGATTTGGTTTCAATGAGAAAGTTAGAAATATGATGAAGCATTGTTACTCTAACCCACTTACTCCATTCTCATCAATGGACCCCCCAAGGGTCACTTCAGAGCTAACAGAGGGCTAAGGTAGGGAGACCCCCTCTCACCTTATTTGTTTATAATATTGGCGGATGTTCTCGGCAGAGTGATTAACAGGAGCATCAACACTGCAAAGCTTAAAGGTTTCATCCCTGCTTTTGGATTATCTCCCTCTTCTCATCAGCAATTTGTGGATGATACTATTCTTATTGGGGAAGCTTCCACCAGGGAAGCAGTTGAGTGGAAGCGTATTCTTAACTCTTTTGCTACTGGATCTAGTCAAAGGATAAACTTCAACAAGAGTGGTATTTACTTCTTCAATACCAATTTGAGACTTCAAAGCAAGTTAACCGTTGTTCTGGGATACCAAATAAAGGAGATGCATGATACCTATCTCGGGATGCCTCTCACGACTGGTAAACTCCCTAAAACTACTAGAATCTAATGATTGAAAAAATGCAGAGGAAACTTGCTGCTTGGAAGGGCTCTCTCCTAAGCAATGTTGGCAAATTGCTCCTCCTTCATGCTTTTCTCCAAAGCACCCCGGTCTACATCCTCTCCCTCTTCAAACTTCCCAAAGCCATAGTTGACAGGATTGAGTAGATTTAGAGAAGATTTCTTTGGAGTGGCTTTGAGGAAAAAGATAGGATCTCTTTAGTGTCCTGGGATGTGGTCCGCTCTCCTAAAAATAGAGGGGGCCTAGGGATCAGGAGAATCTCAGGGGTAAATAAAGCTTTGCTGGCTAAAGTTGGTTGGAGACTCATGACTGATAGCAATGACTGGACCAGCATAATGAAAGCCAAATATCTTAACAATGGTCAGGGAGCCAGCTTAATCACAAGCGATAGTCTTCCCTAGGGCTCCTCCATATGGAACAACATAGTGAAATCCAAAAGCCTTCTTAACACTGGGCTCCAATGGAATGTTGGAAGAGGTACCATTGTCAGATTCTGGGAGGAACCATGGATAAGCACACCTCCCTTGGTGTCTCACCCTATTTGCTCTGCTATTATGAATCACCTCAAGGCTAAGCTTGGACACAAAGCCTACAACTACTAGGATGCCCTCGAAGGTAAGGAAAAGTGGAACCTTAGCATTGAAGGGCTTCAACAACCCCTGGTCATAGCTATGATTACTCTTCTTGAAATTCTAAAAAACCACAAATTTCACAGGAAGTTCTTGCCGGATTAGATGGTTTGGAAGGAAGACAAAACGGGTAAGTACTTGTGAAGTCAGGGTACAGGAATATTGATAAGATTAATTGGGTTGGATTTAACTAGAATCACATATAGAGAAATGATGCTATCCCCAAGGTCAAATTCTTCAATTGGATAGCTAATCACCATAGGATACTCACAATCGATAACCTCCAAAAACATGGGTTCCAAATGCCTAACAAGTGTATTCTTTGTGAGAGGGCTGAAGAGATTACTTATCACTTGCTCTTTCATTGCGACTTTGCCTGGAATATTTAAGACAAACTTTATTGAGCCTATTTCAAATTCAATGGACCTAGCACAGGAGTCTGAGAAAAAACCTTGAAAGCTGGGGCACTCCTTTTAAGCATCCTTTAATAAAACAACTTTGGTGGCAATCCCTGCTCTACATCAGTTGGGGTGTTTGGGGAGAAAGGAACAACAAGATCTTTAGGGAGGAAAGAAGGGAATGGAGAATCACATCTGATATAATCAAACAAGGAATAACTGAAAACATCAGGGCCTCTAACATTAAAGGCCTCGACTAGAATCCCTTTGAATTAGAAAATAAGATTGCTTTTAACTGGGGTCTTTTAGATAAACTATCCCTCCTGGAATTCAGTAAGGAGATTAAAAGGAAGAACACCAAATGGGCCCCCTCTAATCTAGGTTGGTCGAAACTTAATTTTGACGGAGCTTCAAAGGGAAACCCAGGTTAGGCAAGAGGGGGAGTAGTGATTAGAGACAACAAGGGTAATGTTAGGGGAGTCTACACAGGGAACCTAGGAATCCAATCTAACAATTTCACAGAAGCCTATGCAGCTTACCAAGGAATTTGTCTAGCTAAGGAACTAGGTATCAAAAAGCTTGTCATAGAAGGGGACTCGAAAAACATATTGGACATGATCAAGGCTAAAGTAGTCCCTAGTTGGAACATTAAAGATGTTATAAATCTAAGCATTGTTGAACTTAGAAATATGGACAAGGTGAAGGTGCAACACATCTTTAGGGAAGGGAACACGAGAGCTGATGAGTTAGCGAATAGAGGTTGCATCATCAATGATTGCATTACGTGGAAGAGGGGCGATGACATCCCTAACGACATCTCAAATTTCATCAATAATGACTAAAGATTGCAAATTAAATGTTCAATATGCTTGGATGGAGTGACAGACAATTCACACGTTCTAGAGTACTCATGGAAAGGATCCTAATCATTTCCAAATATGCAACAAGTTTGCTATTGTGTTGGGAATTGTTATTTTCTTGACTATTCTCTGTATCATTTACAGTTTGCATTTTAGAGCCGAAGCAAACTATGGACTCAAGATGGGAGGCGACCTAAACCAAATGGAACCAACCCAGTTTGAAAGGCTAAAGGAAAATGGAGAACTTTGGGCGATTCTGCAGAGAGAGGACTTCACCCCTTACATTGAAGCCATGAATGACTATGATACTATTCTGTCAAGTGAGTTTATGCATTCTTGGAAAGCAGGGATGGTTTATGTAAGAGGGTTAGGGTTTCTGAAGATTTAATTGCTAAAGCCATGGGGCTTAAGCTGGAAGGGACCTGTAAAGCTCAAAGAGTAAAAGGTAACTACAAAGAAGATAAGTTGAAGTTCCTCCAAGAGGGTGAGTCGGTCACCAGATTACAGAATGGTTTCAACCGTGAATATTTACCTGGCATCTAGAGCGATGTTGTAGAGGTCATCATGAGGTACATCACACTTGAAGGTAGGTTTAAAAGATTTCATGCTTATCTTTTCCCCCTTTTGAATCATTTTTGTCACAACATAAGAATCAACCTTCCCTACTAGTTGTATTCCTCTATTGAGGACTCTGTCTAGAAAGTGTTACTTGGAGAAAAACTCCTCCTGTTACATTAGAGTCTTATTTACGACCTATTTAAGTTTGAATTGGCTCAAACCCCTGCTCTAGGGTTTCATCCTAGGATTTACAACCCTCAGCTCATTAAAAACTTCCTTGATACTATTGGTAAGAACAATGAGGAGGGTTCCCCTGGCATGGTGATGCAGAGGTAGGAGAACCAAAACTATCCTCAATAACATTAACAAATAAAAGAACTAATCCAATTTCTTTTGTCAGGTTGAAGAGAACATTAATACAGACTTTTCATCTAATTTTCATGAAGATCAAATGGTAGGAGAGAAAGTTATGACTCTTTTCCCAAAACTACAAACCCTAGGCAGCGTTCAGACTGCCCTCACCAAAATTGCAATATCTCTCACAAAACTTAATGCAATTATACCAAACTAAAATAATTGTAAACTAGAAACACATATCTTTCCATCCATCTATTATATGCATCAATGTGAGGCCGTACCAAGTCGTACCATGCATATTTTCAGACTATTATTTCAGAAAATTAAACTCTGCAGACCTACCCTCAATAAAAATGCCATAACTTATTCAAATCTTAATAAAATTTGATGCAAAAAAAAGAAATGGAAAGTAGAATCAATACTCTTTCTAACTATATATGGTTTTCTCCTATATATGTCCATACAAAACCGTACCAAATGCTGCAATGGAAGTGTTGCAGGAAAAATCAGAAAATTATAGTCCATAAAACACTCATATCTTTCACAAAACTAAATAAAAATGCATGGGACAAGAAGAAAATGGAAGGTGGTTGAAGGATATAACATTTGCAGTCTATTAGACATCCATTCAATTCCATACAGGGCCATACAATAGCAAAAGACAACAAATTTCTGAAGGAAAATACAGGAAAACATTGTTTTTTCTCATTCCATGCTCAAATCTTCAACCACCCATGAATTCTTCATGGTTACAAGGCCTTTTAAAGGCATTAAAACATGTATCTTTAGTTCATAACTAATTTGGAGTGAACCAAGAGCCAAATGACTCTTCACCTTCCAAGTTTACATCTTTTTTCCAATATTACATTGACAACATTTACATGGTTTGCAATATTTTGCATTTTTGAAACTCCTAATGACCTAAACACATAAAAATGACTTGATAGACCTCATTACAATGTGGAAGCATACAAATTTAATCAAACTCAAAGATTTGTCTAGGGCAATATTAATTTGCCAAGGTGCTCCTGCACCATACAACCAACCAACAAAATTTCTAAGTCCCTTGGAAATGTATCTGCAACAAAAGTCTCTTTCCTCTATCTTTATCTTCAATCTTCTCAGCTATAATCTTCCAATCTATAGAAATGGTGACCAACCAACCAACAAAACAAACTACCATCTTCACAGAGCATCCTCAAGCTCCTTCTACTCCCATCAGTGGAGTACTCTTCAGGCTGCAACCTCAAGTGCTTCTTCAGATGTCCACCCTACACGCTGCTTCACAACCAACCAAACCATTCATCTCACCCAACAATAAATCCTGGTGATGCATCTACCACTCTCTCCTCAGTGGTTTCTCTATGCACCCTTCTCCAGCCAAATCTCTATTGGAGAATGGTCATGACAGACCTCATCTTGTCTACCAACACACACAACCTCAGAAAACATCTTTCTTGCAGCTAGATGGAACAAGCACCTGCAACCAAACAACTGAGCAACACAAAATCTAAAAGGTGTAGATTTCCTCCCTCGGCGATCTATCTACATAATCAAGATCTTCTCGCTCTTCACATGCCTTCTCAGTGATAGAAAAAAAATACACACCACCCAAATCTTTCGCCAGCTCTGATACCAATTTGATGCAGAGGTAGGAGAACCAAAACTATCCTCAATAACATTAAAAAATAAAAGAACTAATCCAATTTCTTTTGTCAGGTTGAAGAGAACATTAATATAGACTTTTCATCCAATTTTCATGAAGATCCAATGGTAGGAGAGAAAGTTATGACTCTTTTCCCAAAACTACAAACCCTAGGCAGCGTTCAGACCTGCCCTCACCAAAATTGTAATATCTCTCACAAAACTTAATGAAATTATACCAAACCAAAATAATTGTAAACTAGACACACATATCTTTCCATCCATCTATTATATGCATCAATGTGAGGCCGTACCAAGTCGTACCATGCATATTTTCAAACTATATTTTTAGAAAATTAAACTTTGCAGACCTACCCTCAATAAAAATGCCATAACTTATTCAAATCTTAATAAAATTTGATGCAACAAAAAGAAATAGAAATTAGACTCAATACTCTTTCCAACCATATATGGTTTTCTCCTATATATGTCCGTATAAAACCGTACCAAATGCTGCAATGGGACTATTGCAGGAAAAATCAAAAAATTACAGTCCATAAAACACTCATATCTTTCACAAAACTAAATAAAAATGCATGGGACAAGAAGAAAATGGAAGGGGGTTGAAGGATATAACATTTTCAATCTATTAACATCTATTCAATTCCATACAGGGCTGTACAATAGCAAAAGATAACAAATTTCTGAAGGAAAATATAGGAAAACATTGTTTTTTCTCATTCCATGCTCAAATCTTCAACCACCCACGAATTCTTCATGGTTACAAGGCCTTTTAAAGGCATTAAAACATGTCTCTTTAGTTCATAACTGATTTGGAGTGAACCAAGAGCCAAATGACTCTTCACCTTCCAAGTTTGCATCTTTTTTCCAATTTTACATTGACAACCTTTACATGGTTTGCAATATTTTGCATTTTTGAAACTCTCAATGACCTAAACACATAAAAATGACTTGATAAACCTCATTACAATGTGGAAGCATACAAATTTAATCAAACTCAAAGATTTGTCCAGGGCAATATTAATTTGCCAAGGTGCTCCTGCACCACATGGGTGAGGGATCCCAGAGGGAAAACACTTCAACTGTTAAGAGTTCTCGGGGGGAGAGTTCCAAGGGCAAGGTTACCTTTGATAGGGGTTTGTAGACTAGGAATGATGCAGGGCAAGGGAAGAGTAAAGAGAAAGAGGAAGTCTCTGCTCCTCATGAAGATTCCTCTCAGACCACTACTAATAGAGAAAACACTAAGGCTTCCACTCAGACTGTGACTGTGAAAAGGGGTCAGATGGTTCTTTGCAGTATGAACATTCCTCAAACGACCCAATCCCCGCATAAGAAAGAGCAAAAAAAGGAAACCTCAGCCTAAGGGGTATAAGGAGGCTGAGACCCCTGGGGTCAAGGGAGAGAAGAATGTTTAGAGAACCAGGCACAAAGGGAAGGCTAGAACTGATGAGGATGACAATTCTGATGAGAAAGTGTTGATTCTGGATACTGACACTAAAACTAAGATGGATGAGGATGCTGACACTGAAACTGAGATGGATGAGGAAGAAGACTCCTTCAAAGATAGAGGGAAAAATCTAATACACAAGGAAAAGGGCAAACATATTCTCAAGGGCTCCAAACAACCCAATCAGACCATATCTAAAGACTCCCCCAGCAAGAAGGCTAAGATTACTGAGGATAACACTGAGGAGAATCAAAATTCTAAGTGTAATCTGTGCACTAAACTCATGGATAGAGTTGCCACTCTTTATCAAGCGATGGATCTCCAAAACTAGGTTTTGAAATGGTAGCTTGCCCAACTCCACCATGCTAGAAAGAAAATTCAACAACTTGAGGCTATCAACCAACTGGAAGCAGAGGACTGGCCGAAGGAAACTAATGATGAGCTATGGGGCCATGTTGAAAAGATGGCTGCCAGATTTGAAAAATGGGAACAGATTGAGGATGAAATAGGGCAAATTAAGGTAACTCAGGAAAACTTAGACAGGAAAGTGTCTGACCTTGTCGACTACAGCAGGGAAATGGTTAAGAACTTGGCCACCACTCTATTTGTGTTGAAAGAGGAGTTGGAGAGAAGAAAAATAGTGTCCGAGGGAGCTGAGGGAAAAGAGAATCAAATGATCAAGATACAGGGGAAAGCGATGCAATTGAAGGAAAGCAGCAACAAGGAGAAGCTAGAGGTCACTCAGAGCCAAGGGACTGACATGGATGTGAGAGGCAAGTAGATGGTTCAAGTGCAGTTGGAGTGGGACACAGAGGAGACCTCCTTCTTAGAGAAATTAGAGTTCTTGAGCAAAGAGTGGCATGCTATAAGTTGCCTTAAAACTATGGCTAGAAAGTAGCTAGTCATTTGTTGGTTCTATTTATTTTGGCTAGCCTTTCTGGCCGGTCCTTCTCTTTTGTTGTGTTTCTGTTGTTCCCTTGTTTTACACCTTGTGAAACTTGCTCTTTTTGCCTTCTGGGCCTCTGTATATGGGTTCGAGCCCTTTCTCAGTTACTTTAATCAAAACAAAAAGCGCCACCAATACCTATACTAATACCCACAAGAGCTTTACTTGACATCTTCATTACATATGGGAAATGATAACCTTCCAATCCCTTCTATTGATGGTGCAATTAATCATTTATGTGTGCAGAGAGTACTATAAACATGATACTAATCAACCTAGCCATTGTCAACACAAACCAATATAAAACCTTCTCTTCATAACCTTACATTATTACTAGTTAAAGATGATCCTCCTCGACAATCTCATGCAAATTCACCCAATTACTTTCATACATTCAACCAAAGAAAAGGCATTTTGAAAACACCTTAATTTGCTAAGAAATTCATGACCTTATTTTGTTCCCTATAATAATGGGAGACTTTCATAGAAATTTAAATATATCCTTCTAGATCAACATCTCTTCTAGGATTGTCCTTAAGTGCTAATTAGGACAAAATCTTTTATTCACTACATTTATTACTATCTGCAAACCATCTTCAATTTCAACCTCCCTATATCTAGCCTTATAGGTGGCTTGGATACCCACTAGAAGGGCCTCTCACTTTGCATTGTTATTGGTTTTATTCCAAAGGAAATGTGAACTCCCTAGAATGAAATTGCTATCAGGGTCTCTTAGAATAAATGCTACCTATGCCAAACTTGGATTACCTTTTGAAGCTCTATCATTGTTTAGTTTGACACTTTAATAGGTGATTTCCATTTCAATCCTTTCCTATTATCCTTAATAGCTATTACCCCTTAAAACAATAAAAAAAATTCAATATTAATATAATATCTAATTCTATTTTAAATATTTATCCTCTAAACAATTCTAATATAGCTTATGCTTTTATTTTAATAAATAAAGAATATACTTTATCTAATTTATTTATTTTACTTCCTATAATTAAATTTTGCACAATAAAGTAAATTACTACAACTTGCAAGTCAACTATATTTATTTAAAAATAATTAACAATTAAATCAAATTAAATACTTATAATTAAACAAATAAATCTAATTAGTTACTGTAATTTCTTGTTTAATTATCCTATTTAATTTATTCAAACATGTTTATTGCTTCACAACTTTGGGTTAAGTGTTTAATACACTCCATAAACCAAACTTAGTTCCACCTTTTCCATACAAAACCATCACAAACTCGACATACCTTAGTAGTATTTGTTAGTTAATAATAATCCATATAATCTAATATCACATAATTAATTCAACATTAATATCTACAAAGACACACCCCTCAATGAACAAATATACTCAAACAATTATCAAAGCATTGATGTTAAATACGTCCACACGAATGACCATTAAGCAAGGTCTACCAACCTAATTCCATATAAATCTTACTACTCAAATATGATGCTTAGAGGTATTTTTGTGTTAAGTAGGTCCCTTTGACCTCATAATTATTACTAACATATATGAAGAAATAAAATATCATTATAAATAACTACTCACATAGATCATCTTGAAATAACCTAAAAATGAAGGAATCAAACCTCACGAAAATTAAAATGCTTGTATTGAATACATAGATAGTATTTGGTTTAAACCCACATTAATTAAAATTGCAAGATATATTTTTTTAATTAAACAAAGTTGTTTACACTAAAATGATTAAGATGAATTATAATACATTATATGTTTCAAAAGCTTGGCAAATAAGAAAGGGCTAAAAATGAAAAGCCTAAACCTATAAATTATATTAAGTATTCCTCCCTACTAAGGAAGATGACTTGGTAGCCACACACTCTAATTTTGTACTCTTTTAGACTCTTAAACAATAAGTTGAATTTCCATGGAATTTTAACATGCTTTTTATTGAGTTAAGAACTTAAAGTTGTTTTTAGGGTTTTAGGTATCAACCATATAGCCACATCAACTAGTCTTATTCACTGAATTATTAGAGAACACCCCAAATAAGTTAAATTGAAACATATGCATCAAGGAATTGCCAATCACCTTCTATGTCACCATATGATTGGTTGTTTATTTGACCGTAACTGTAAAAATAGATACTTTTTATTCATTTTTTTTGTACAAACATAACAATTACTAATGCCTAACTTTATAAATAAAAAGTACTTTCAACAACTCCTTAGGGCCCAACACCATAACAACTATTGAACATGTAGATACCTATTGGATCCTTTTCTCTAACAAATTACACTAATTTTCAAATTGAGTTGAGAGTTTAACTTAACCATGAGGTTATCAGCCTAAGTTGAATGGCAGATTGTAGTTCTAACTCATCCTAGAATTGCAGATTTTAAAATTACCTACCAAATGAAATATGGTGATGAAAGAGGACAAAAGAGAACAGAGTAGCACAAGTAGTTGTACCTAAACCTTCACTTAATACTTATAAACTCTAGGCCTAGCCACTTTCCCGGAAGTGGAAGCATGTGAAACTTCTTTTTTATTTAATAGGTTTCGTTCTACTGTGTACCAAAGAGAGCACGGATGGAAAAGCACGTGTGTGCCTGAAGTTTTTTAACGTATAACAGTGTCAGAGTAAGAAAAATATGTTCTCTTTAGAGAGTTATATTCTTGGATAAGCTGTTAGAGATTCATGTGGCGTATCCCAAATCTCGAGTACGGTGGGAAAGGTGACAAGATTGGGAAAAAGCCTAAAAAGGAATTGCAGGTCAAAATTTTTTATGTAGGGATTCAAAGTTCTTGTAGCTGGCTGTTTATAGTCCTAGATTAGACCTAATTGTATATGAATAAGCCAACTGTGAAAAATGAATAGTTTTTTTACAGCAGGCAGGGTGGGCTCTTGTTTAACTAGACGTGAGGCCTTCTTAAATTCTTTCATTCTGACCTACCCAACAACCGGAGTGGCCAGATAATTGAAGAGAGAAACGAGGGACCCAAATTCCAATCATGATGATTAGAAAGATTAAAGACTTGTGATCGGGATAACAGGGCCAAAACAGTTCAAATGGGGTGGAGCTCAATGAATAAGGAAGGGCAGGCTCTTGCACATGGAGTCTAGATGTGGGTCCCAACGAAAGATACAGCACCGGCTTTGGCTTTGAAGTTGCAGTTTTCAAGCCCACAGGAGGAATGTGAAGCACTTTGTCACGGATTAGCCTTGTGTCTGAGAGGAACATGGTTTGCTTCTGTTCTTGAAGTGTAGACTGGAGGGTTTGTAGAATAGCATTTTCTTGAGGTGGGTATTGAGAAAACATGTTTTTTTCTCATCAGTAAGTGCAGATTAGAGCTGTTTAGAGAAGAAAAGATTGGTTTTTTGAGGTGGGTATAGAGATGGGAAACTCTCTGAGGTGCTGCATTGCTTGTATGCTTCCTTGTGGTGCACTTGATGTTGTGAGGGTGGTTCATGTGAATGGGCATGTGGAGGAATTCAGCAAGACTGTCAAGGCAGGGGAGGTGATGAAGGCTCATCCCAAGCATGTTGTCAGAAAGTCAAGCTGCCAAGGAATAGTTCACAGGATTATTGTCCTGCCTCCTGATGCAGAGCTCCAGAGAGGGAATATATATTTCCTCATACCCACTTCTTGCCTGCAGAACTACAAGGACAAGGACAACAAGATCAGCAGCAACAATAACAAGAAGTCAGGTTCTTCTCACACCCCTGCAAGCAAAAGGGCTTCAGGAAGGAGGAGCAGGAGGGAGCAATCTGCCTCTGCTGTGGCCCCTGATGGGTCTCAAACTGCAGAGCCCTCAATAAGAATTAAGCAATGCGGTGATGTGACCAAGTTGGTAATATCAGAACAGTACTTGGCAGATGTGTTATCTGAGAAGGCCCAGAGGTCAGGTAGGCACAGCAGGAAGAATAGCCGGGTGGGTGTGTGGAGACCCCATTTGGAGAGTATTTCTGAGGTTGATTCTCTCTGAATGCTAGAATGCTCTATATGTTAGATCAGATGTGAAAAATTTAGAATTTCAATTTTGTTTCATGGTTTAGCAGACCCTAAAAAACTAGTGAAGAATGCTAAATCTTTGAGCAGGGAATTTGGGCATTTATGGTATCCCTTCAACCAGCTCTTCTCAGATATCTATTACAGTACCCACCAGGCACAGTATGACTTGTACCTATGGGTCAGTCTACTTTCATCTACAATGCCAAATTGGGCACCACTCATATCAGATAAAATTGATGTTCACAAGAAGAGATCCATTTAATGTCCTTGGGGAAAGTCTAAAATGATGCACTATGTTGTTGGTATGTAGTGTGTAAAGATCTCAATTATATCATTTGGAGGAATCATTTTGAGTTACTTGTTTTGAGTACCCAATATTGGGCCAGAAGGAAAAACTAAAGCAATCTGTCTTCTTCTTATTTTATTATTATGAACTGTGTTATGTATAGGTTGTTTCTGTAAATATGGATCTCAGATTTATAGGAGAGTTTTTCAGAGAAGAGGAAGGGCCTGCTACACATCATTTTTTTTTTGTCAGATACCAATAAACACTATGGTAACAGCAGCAGCCACTATTATAATCAATTTTCAATGTTGTTATGAAATGAATTCAGTTGGATCTTTCCTAACAACTGCAAGTTAGTTGCTCTTCTCATCATGGTTGTAGCCATTCAAGGCAGATCTTGGTATTAATGATAGCTAAGGATGTATTTTGCAGATTGATTTTTTCTGTTTTCTTTGCATTCTGATGCAGAATATTTCTGTCGGCCATTCACAACTTCCCTGGATTCGTCTCTGTACACTGCCCCAAAACAAATATAAAACTATAAACTGCAACATCTGTGGTCAAATTCTAGATTTAAAAAACTGAGAATTTCTATTTTTCCGTGCTGAACTGGATATATTTCCTTCACCTGAAAAAAAAAAAAAAAAAACTCTTGAATAAAAAGAAAAAAATCTCTTTGATGAAATCATGCCTACGAAATGACGTACAATACTTTTTTAACCTTTGAACATGGACGTTTCTTATCTAATAATGTTGATGGGATGAATGTGTTGTGTCCCCCACAAAAGTTTCCTAAAAAGAAATGAATCAAGACAATAATCTCTTCAACAGATGAGAACTTCTTACAATTATTAAGGGTATTGCCTGTCCAATAATTTCAGGGTTAACCTTTCATATTTTAAATTTTTTTTGGGAAAACAACTGGATTATATAGATATTGGTATCTTGTGTTCAAGTGAATTATAATACGATAGAAATTAAATTTAATTGAATCTTGAATTATATAGATATTGGTATCTTGTTGATAGAAATTAAATTTAATTGAATCTTGGTAAAATGGCCTAATCAAATAATATAACATCATCCTCATCAATCAATCTACAATCCTACAATTACATTTATTTTTTACTTAAAATATAACAATAAAAATTGAAATTCTCTTTTACCTATTCCTAATTTGTTTTATTAAGGTCATGATTAAAAACAATAATATATATGTAAAGAAGGGCCCAAACTTTTTGCAACGAATTATCTTAATGGATATGGTTAAAGTGGATGATATTATAAATTTTTAAAAGCCCTCAAAATAAGCTTATAGAATAAAGAGAGAAAATATGATAACTCATAAGACATTTCCATATAGAAGTGTGTAGGGGACCATTGAGTGATGACAAGATTCCATGTTTTGTGAATGCTCTCTCCACTAACTTTTCTTCACAAATTTCATGTGCACGAGTGTGCCTTATCAATAATAATAGCAAGAACTTTTACTTGAGATGGAGTCATTTCCAAATCCAGTCACACATCTACTTCATTGAGTTGTTTGTTATAAAGGATAATCATTGATGATATAATTCCTACCCAATGCTTGACATTCGTGTGCACATTGGATTACTAGCACAACCAACTACATTGTCACTAGGGAGGCTAAAAATGGGGCCCTCTATAATGGTGAGGTCACCCATATAATAGGTTTACATTCTTTGGGTATGTGGCAGAGTGCTATCATGTTTTAATATAATAATATTTTTATAGAATATTTTTGGTGTTTGTGTTTTATTATTTCAATCTTTTATATATTAGGAAATATATTAGTTTTTTTAAAATAAAAAAATCATTAATTGATCATTTTAGTTCTTGAAATTTCTTTTTCTTTTCTTTTTTTGAAATGATGTTCAATATTTTTTGTCATTTGACTAGGTATTTGAAGCATCAATAGTATTGAATTCATGGGCACAATATTTCGAGAGCAAATTCTTGAATCATCTAGAGGTTCTAGTAATCAATGTTCTTCTAGTTGTTATCTTCCATCTCAATGTTACTTGTTAAAATACATCCACATCTTTGTTTTCATTTAGAGTAAAAATTTTGTCCATCTCTTGTTCAATTAAACTATCGAATAGGGTTGTCACATTTATTTAAGCCTCCCCTTTAGAAAGTTCAATCATATTATCTGTTTTAATCTTTGTTGTTAAATTGCCTGACATTTGCAACTTTAAGATGGCGAGAAGTATTTATCGAAGACAACGTAAATGCAAATGAATCAAGAAAAATGTCGAAAAAGTATTCATTTTGGGAAAATTGTCCTCTTTCATATGAGATTCTGCCCATTTTGTTGACTTCATTAAGAACAAAAAAGTAGGTGATGACAAACTTATTGTGAGCATTGAAGTGGAATCCTTTTTACCAAGGACTTTAATGAAGTAATCAAAGTAGTGAAAAGGAACATGGATATTGAAATTGCTTCCCTTGTTGAGCTTTGTTTAAAGTTAAAATTTTTCACTTTGAAGGGAATCTTCTATGAGTAGTTAGATGGAGTTGCCATGGAGTCTCCACTATCTCCTATTGTGGTGACCGTTTTCATAAAATACTTTAAAGACAAAGCCCAAATTCTTTCTCCATAAAACCAAGATGATGTATATGCTAAGTTGATGACACTAACCTAAGTTGGCCCCATGGTCTAGAAAATCTTGAGGAATTTCACTCTCAACTCAACAACATTATGGATAGTGTCAAGTTCACTAAAGATTTAGAGTAGGATAAGAAACTTCATTTTCTTGACATTCTCCCACTCAAAGACCTTGATGGGTCCTTATCATGCCAAGAGTATAGAAGAACAACATGCATTGAACTTTACCTCCACACATCTTCTCATCACTACCTTGCCTGAAGAATAGGTATTCTTAAAACTCTAGCTAGTAGAGTCTTTCATATATATGATGATGAGCATATTGATCTTGAGATCTCTCACTTGACTAAAGTTTTTAGAGTAAATGGGTATTAAAAAACATCTCTCCAAAGCATTTAGAAAATCCAAGTCATGTCTTGAGACTCATCAAGGTGTACTCTTTTGAGACCCAATATCTCAAATTTAAAGGAAAAAGGCATCATCACTTCTTTCAAACTACACAAGAAAGTTAGAAGTTTGATCCCCTCCCTTAAGTATCCTAAAGAAATGGTTTTGAACTTGAGGGTTTATAATATTGAGTTTTCATGTGGTACTCCCTATATTAGTGAAGCAAGTTGCTTGATTAGCACCAAGATCAAAGAGCATGATGTTGACATTAAACACATACAACTTAACAAATTCACCCTTGTTGAGCACTTATTCAACACTAGACACCATTTATGTCTAGAATCCACCAAAGTCATTATGAAAAAGGGAAATCATTTAAAGGGAAAACCTATAGAATTAGCCAAAATTAGTAAACACCTACTTAATCTTAATATAGATGGGAGTTTGAGCTTTCCCTAGCATTTGATTATAAACTCCCTTTGAAAGTATAACTCCATAGTTTGATTCTCTATTCCCCCCTTTTCTCCCTTTCATCTCTTTTCCACTTAGTCTCCAATCTCAACCTTCTTCCCTCATTTATTCAACCTTTGGTCTTTCTTACTTCACTAATTTGTCCTTTTCTTCCTTCACCCAACAACCCTTCCTTTTCATGTTTTCATTTCCCCCTCACTTTCCCTCATTCTTCCTTTTTCACATCTTCATTTAATTTCCCATGTTCCTAACATTATAGACTTCCAAATCCTACCAACTTCCTCCCACATTACAAACAACCCCCTTTTATCTTTGTTTCTTTGTATGTTTCTTGCTACCATCATTTTATACTGAGGTTTCTTTTTTGTGTATATATCTCCACTCTTCCCTTTTCACCATGTATTCACCCTAACTATCAACCCCCCTTTTTCGCTTTGCATTTTATTTGATTATTTTGAATTTATTCCTCACCTACTTTATTGCTCACTCTAGTCTTATTTTTTGCTTTTGTTTATGATAATATTTATCTCCATCATTTTATTTTTATTTTGTTTATCCATCTTTTGTAGCATTTGTGCTCTCCTTTTCACGTTTTTCTTTCATGTTATTATACATTTTTTTATTTAAATCTCTTTCAAAAAATGCCATCCTATGATAAGTGAAAGAATAGGTTATTATCCACTATGATAACCATAAAATTATAGCCCCTTGTTGAAATTATATGACATATTTAAGAACTGGTTCTCCTTTAACCTTAAAGTATGGTTTTTTTATTTTCTACAAAATGATTGATCTTTAATGGATGAATGGGTTTCATATGGAGTTTTTATCACCCCATCCATAGTGAGAGAAAAACCTATTTTTGTAATGAAAAGGAAGAGGAAAATAGCATTTTGAAAAAGTAAATTAATAAGATGATGTAAAAATGTGTTTTTTGTAGTTATTTAGTTAGAACATCTAAAATACTAAATAACATATGCTGTATATACACTCTAAGAAATACTTCAAATCTTTTCATGTATTTGATAATACACATGCCTCCCCAATGTTTTAGGTAGTGACTAGCTCAAGTTTATACTAACACATACCCAAGTGAAGGTTGTATACTTTTTGGTTCTTAATTAAATCAAGACAAAGTTTGATGAATAATGTATATTCTCTAACCCACATAGGTACATGGTCAAGATTTCTACTTTATGTTGAACTTAAGAGTCTAACCTAATGAAGATATATCCTAGCAGAAGTGAAGCTTTGTAAAATGAGGGTTTTGTTCAAGTACATGTTGTCGATCCTCCAAGCTATTAAAATTAATGTAGAAGAAACCCTTTGGCCTAATATTAAGATAAAATTTGGCTCGGGCCTTCGGCTTCCATGTTTGCTAAATCCAAGTAAGGAGACAATTGTTCTATAATATGTTGATATCGTTATATTTTCCTATTAATGTATGGGCATTGTAATAGTCCATTCTTCCAAAAAAAATCATCCTATGATAATTAAAACAGTATATTGTTATCCACCATGATAAGAATAAATGTTTAATCCCTTGTTGGAATTATATGGAATCTTTAAAATAAATCTCCTCCAAGCTTAAAGTATGATTCCTTTTTCTAAGAAAGATAGATCTACAACTAATGTGGTAAGGTGTTTCATATGGATTTTCCCTCATCCCATCCATACAAGTAAAAATTACATAATCATAGTAAAATGGAAGAGGGAAATTTAAACCTATTTTGAGAGAGTAAATTAAAAAGATTATGTAATAATATTTTTTTTAGTTTTATAGTTAAAGGCTATCTAAAATGCTAAATAACCCATATCTTATATACACTTTATGAAAGCCTTAAAATTTTCCATGTGTTTAATAAGACACAAGCCTTAACCAATGTTCTAGACAATGATTATCTTACGTCCATATAGACACATATCCAAGTGAAGATTTTATACTCTCTAGTTCTTATTGCTTCTACTATAGCTATGAAGTCATGCAAAAAATTGATGAATAGTGCATGTGCTCCAATCTACATATGTACATAGTCCTTATTTTCTACTTTGGATTGAACCTATTAGTCTAGTGATGAATATATAGCCTAGCACTTGAATCTTTTTAAAATAATGGTCATGTTCATGTATCCATTGTTGATCCTCCAAGATAGTAAAATTAATGTAGAAGAAACTATTTAACCTAAAATTTAAATCAAATATCACTTGGGCCTTCCATGTTTGCTAAATCCAAACAAGGAGATACCTCCTCTATATGTTGATACCTTTAAGTTTTCTATTAATATATGGGCATTCTAATATGATACCTCTTAAAAAAACATTAATCCTATGATAAGTGAAATAATAGATTGGTATCCACTATGATATATGACATCTTTAAGAACTTGTTCTCATTCAATGTGAAAGTAAATAACTAATAGATGAAAGTGTTTGATATGGAGATACCATCACCACATCTATAATGAGAAAAACCCCATAATTCTAATGATAATGAAGAGGGGGAAAACCATTTTGAAAGTGTGTGTGTGTGTGTGTGTGTGTGTGTGTGTGTGTGTGTGTGTGTGTGTGATTTTTTAAGTTGGACTATCTAAAATGCTAAATAACATAGATCTTATATAAACTTTAATAAGAAATCCTTTGAATTTTTTCATGTATTGAATAATACACATGCCTTTGCCAATGTTGATTTTTTTTTAAAGAATGATGTTTAATGTAATTTATAAATTTATCCTATTTTTAAAAAATGGATTTAAGAGACAAATATCATCCTTGTCTTTAATTAAATTTAAAATATATAGGACATTTTATGAGAAATTATTAAATTAAACTGTAACAATGTTAAAAATATTGTATTATTGTTGTAGAATATTTGTATATAACTAAAGTTAAATAAATGTCCATATTGTAATGTCTATTGGTGTGAATGAGTTAGACTATCTAATTGGTTTCATATTAGGTCCTATTCACACTTGTCTAGTTAAGTTTATTTAGGGCATTTAATATTTATGTCTCATGTCATAGGATTAAGAAACTTGTCATGATCACATGTTGTCCAAGGTCTCAACCTTGCCTATATAAGCAAGGGCTCTCATTGTACATATGTGTGGGTCATATATTGTATATCTTGTACCTTATATCATTATTGCTTCTCTCTTGTTATGGAAGGTTATTTTGATTACATATGATCTTGGCCATCTCTTGAGTGTTGGGAATTAAGGTGTCTCAACCTTGGTAATTCCTTATGTTTATTTATTGTAATATATTTATTTATTTCCTATCAATGTGTAATTAGGATGCAAATCCTATTTTGTCATCTTGTGGGAGTTGGCACGGTGATGTGTCATCCTACGTGGAAGGTGACCACATGTAATTTTGTCCTCACATGAGGAGATAGGTGTCCCACTTAGTGGTAGAGGTATTTTGCCATGTGTCAGCACTTTGAATAGTGTGTAAGTGAATCTTGACCGAAACGGTTATGATAGATTCCTATGACAGAATCTATGACGCGTAAGAGTCATAAATAGAAGATACTATGATAGGTGAAGACATGTGTCACAAGGCATCTTGAAACAAGGCATCTTTGGGCGCCCCAAGGAGGGTTCTGACATGTTGTAAGAGAATATACTATTTTTATTCAGTGTATGACATATTCTCTTACAGCTGTAAGATATGATAGTTATGATGAATTCTATGACATTCGTAAGAGTCATAAGAGCATCTAGAGTCATTTCGCAACTTGGGAATAGGTGACCATATTGGGATGGGGTGATATGACAAGTGTCATGACCATACTGTAGTGTTGGAAAAGTGTCCCTAGGCGTGGGTTTTGGGCCATGAGGCCAAGTGGGACACCCATCTCAAGAAAGGTCCATTTTTGCCTTGTAAACTTCTATTTAAGAAGGTGCTTTGAGAGGAGATGTATTATATGATTGACAGGTACTGTTATGCTGCTGGATTGTCTCTAGATATGAGTGTCGAAGACTCCTATAAAGACTTGCATTGCAAGTGTGTTGTAAACTTTGTTGTTTAGATAATACATTGTGTAGGTTTTGGAGTGGGGTTTTTCACCCATAACAGTTTTACCCAGGTTATATCTTGTCTCTCTCTCTCTTCTGTCTTACATTCTTGTGTTGTTTATTGCTATAATATCTCTATTGTTGGGTTAATAACATTGTAATTGTAAGGTTAAAAAGAATTTACACTCTACTTCCCTCATTAGATTAGTGTAGGAAGCGATTTCCGCACACCTAGCTTTCTTTTAGTTGGTATCAGAGCTTGATCACCTTTGGTCCTAGTTGTTGGATAGGGGTTTTATAAGCTGATCTTAGATCGAGTGGGAGTCTATGCAGAGTATTCTATAATATTGTTGCTGGAAAAGAGATGGCAGGCACATCTGGAAGATTAGAGGTGGAGAAATTCAATGGCACAAAGTTTGAGTTATGGAAACTTAAGATGGAAGACATGCTTGTTGATTGAGACCTATGGGAAATCACATCCGGTGTAAAACCAACTGTAATGGCACAAGCTAATTGAGATCTCAAAGATCAGAAGGCTAAGGATCTCATAAGACTTAGTCTAGTTGATTCTATCCTGTTAAATGTCCATGAGGAGAAGACTATGAAAGACCTTTGGAAGAAGCTTGGAGATGTTTATCAGGCCAAATCCCTGGTGAACAAGCTTTTTCTGAGAAAGAAGTTGTATTCTCTAAGGATGGAGGATCTGTTGCAGATCACCTGAATTCTTTTAACATGTTAGTTGCACAGTTGACATCCGTTGGTGTGAAGATGGAGGATGATTGTTGCATGACCTTGCTTTGTTCTTTGTTGGACTCATGGGATCATCTTATTATGGCTATTAGGAGCACCACATCCACTTTCAAAATGGATGAAGTGGTATCTTCACTATTATCTAAAGAGATGTGGAGAAAGTCTTCTAAAGCGGCCAAAGAGGCTCTTGCAGTTCATGGAAGACCTAAAGAGAAAGGGAAAAAGAAGGACAAGAAAGTTGACAAGGGTAGATCCAAATCTTGTGGGAGATCCAAATCTTGTGGGAGATCCAAATCTCCTGGAAAGTCCAAGGCTCTCTGTTGGAACTGTGGAAAAATTGGGCATTTTTGAAAGGAATGCAAAGAGGAAAAGAAAAAGAAGCATCTGATGATGTGTGGTTGATTGATTCTAGAGCATCATTCCACATGACCTTGCATCGAAGCTGGTTCACAAAGTATGAAGAGTTTGATGGTGGAAGAGTGTACCTGGGTGACGATTCTCATCTAAAGATTGTTCGTCATGGAAGAGTCTCAATCCGATTCCCTGATGGACGAGTGAAGGGGATCACTAGGGTTATGCACATCCCAGGCTTGGCACGGAACCTGCTTTCTGTAAGTATGTTGAATGATGCAGGTGTGCAGGTTGTCTTTTCGAAGGACGGATGCAAGATGACTAGAGGATCTATAATGCTTGCGAAGGGTACTTGGAGAGGTACTCTATTTAAGCTGGAGGCATGCACTTCACAGTGTAATAGTTCTTCTAACTTGAAGAAAAGAGCTGCAGTCACTTCATCCCCACCATCTAAACTAATAGTGAAGAAATATGTTGTAACAAATTCTAATGGTAGTGCATCTTGAGTACCCAAGGGTGCTCACGCTTTGGAAGTTAAGCTTCCTGCTAAAAAGACAATATTATGGCATATGAGAATTTCCCACATTGGTGACAAGGGTCTTAGAACCCTGAAAAATAAAAACCTCATTAAGAGGTTAAATGATTATAATCTTGAGTTTGACTTTTACGAACATTGTATATATGGAAAGCAAAACCATGTTCAATTTTACTCTAGTTCTCACAAGTCTTCTGGTGTGTTGCACCTTATTCATTCTGATGTGTTTGGTCTTGTCAGTGTTCCTTTGATTTCTAAATTTGTATATTTTGTATCTTTCATAGATGATTATAGTAGAAGGACATGGATTTATTTTCTCAGAAGCAAGACTGAAGTATTTAGTAGGTTCAAAGAGTTTAAAGATTTTGTTGAGAATCAGACTAGTAAAAGATTAAGTGTTTGAGGACTGATAACGGTGGTGAGTTTTGTTAGGGAGAGTTTGATAAGTTCTATAAAGAGAAAGGGATTGAGAGACATAAGACAACTCCATACACCTTGCAGCAAAATGGAGTTGGAGAGAGGATGAACATGACACTAATGAAGAGGGCTAGGAGTATGCTTAGTGGAGCAAGCCTCGAACAAAAGTTTGGGCTGAAGCTGTAGCCACTGCTTGCTACCTTGTAAACAGGTCTCCTACATTAGCTCTTGTTGGTAAGACACCTATGGAGGTGTGGTCTGGTAAGAAGCCTTCAGTTAGACATCTTTGTGTTTTTGGTTGTGAGGCATATGCACATGTGCCTAGGGAGAAATGGTCCAAATTGGAGAACAAGGTTGTTAAGTGTATTTTCGTTGGCTATGGTGTTGGTGTGAAAGGATACAAGCTTTGGGATCCTATGGCTGAAAAAGTGTTGTATAGAAAAAGTGTTATTTTCAGAGAGCTAACACCTTCTCCCGTTGTTCTACAACCAGAAGAAACAAAAAAGAAAGAGGATGTGGTTCTATTTAATTCCACCCCTGAGAAGACTGAATCGACAAACCCTGTGAGACCTGATGATGAGGAGAGCTCTAGCAGCTCTAAAAGTTTAGAAGAAGAAGCAGAACCTCAACCTCAGCCATTGAGGAGGTCTACACGAACAAGGAAGCAACCTGATAGGTTTGGTTATTCATTGCTTGATTCTAGTTGTGCTTTTGCCTTGCTTACTAACACTAATGAGCCTAGAATTGTGACAGAGGCTATGGGCATGAAAGATGCAGGTTCCTGGAAGGAGGCCATGGAAGATGAGATGGCTTCTTTGGAAAAGAATAAAACATGGGACTTGGTGCCTTTGCCAGAAGGACGGAAATCTGTTGGATGCAAATGGGTGTTCAAGAAGAAATTAGGTGCATATGGCAGTGTTGAAAAGTACAAGTCCAAACTGGTTGTGAAGAGGTATTCACAAGTGGTGGGAATTGATTACGGTGAAATTTTCTCTCCCATAGCAAAGCTGACATCTATTCTGTTCCTATTATCTCTTGCAGTAGCTTATGACTTAGAGGTGGAGTAGATGGATGTGAAAACAACATTCCTTCATGGTGATTTGGAGGAAGAGATTTACATGTCATAGCCAGAGCATTACATAGAGAAAGGTAAAGAAAATTTGGTTTGCAAGTTGAAAAAGTCTTTGTATGGTTTGAAGCAGTCTCCTAGGATGTGGTACTTGAAGTTTGATGCCTTTGTGTTGTCGGTTGGATTTCTGAGATTGAAATCAGATCATTATATGTATTATAAATTTGACAATGATCGCATTCTCATTATTGCATTATATGTTGATAATATGTTGTTAATTGGGAATCGTAAGAATATGATTTCTGATTTGAAGTCTCAGTTGTCAGCACAGTTTGAGATGAAAAATCTAGGGGCATCCAGGTACATTCTGGGAATGGAAATTAGAAGAGATAGAGCTAACATAAAACTTTGGTTAAGCTAGAGTAAGTATGTGAAGACCATGTTGGATAGGTTCAGCATGGCAGATTGTAGACCATTGTGTGTTCCTGTTTCTTTGGGGACAAAGTTGTCTATTAATGATTGTCCAAAATATCCTAGTGAGGTGGAGGACATGAGTAGAGTACCTTATGCTAGTGATGTTGGTAGTTTGATGTATGTTATGGTCTACACAAGACCAGACATTGCCCAAGCAATGGGAGTCCTTAGTCGATTTATGGCTAATCCTGGACGGGTACATTGGGATGCAGTAAAGAGAGTGTTTAGATATTTGAGGGGTACTTTCGAGTATTCCATATGCTATCACGGTAATCCTACAGGACCTCTGCATTCAGTTTGTATTCATGGATTCGTGGATTCTAATTGGGCAGGTGACATTGTCAGCAGGAGATTGACCAGTACTTATGTGTTTCCTATGTTCGGTGGTGCAATTAGTTGGATGAGTAAGTGATAACCTGTGGTTTCTTTGTCCACAATAGAAGCTGAGTATATGGTAGAAACTCATGCTTATAAGAAATCCATTTGGCTTAAGAGATTGAGTTTAGATATTGGTGTTGATGCAGGACATATTACGATTTGTGACAGTCAAAGTGCGATTTACCTAGCAAAGAATCCAACTTTCCATGCCAGAACAAAGCATATTGATGTACAGTTTCATTTCGTGTGAGACATGGTAGAGGATGGGAAGGTGAATTTAGAGAAGGTAGACACTTTGAAGAATATTGCAGATGCATTGATGAAACCAGTGGACATAGAGAAGTTCAGATGGTGTTCAGAGTCTATAGGCCTCTCGACCTATAGCAGTTAAGTCCTATTATTTCTATTGGCTTTTACAAGGTGTTTGACAAATGGGAGAATGTTGGAAATTGAGGTGTCTCAACCTTAGTAATTCCTTACATTTATTTATTGTAATATATTTATTTATTGCCTATTGTGTAATTAGGATGCAAATCCTACTTTGTCATCTTGTGGGAGTTGGCAGGGTGATGTGTCATCCTACGTGGAAGTTGACCACATGTAATTTTGTCCTCACATGAGGAGATAGGCGTCCCACTTAATGGTAGAGGTATTTTACCATGTGTTAGTACTTTGAATAGTGTGTAATTGAATCTTGATTGAAACGGTTATGACAAATTCCTATGATAGAATCTATGATGTGTAAGAGTCGTAAATAGAAGATACTATGACAGGTGAAGACATGTGTCACAAGGCATCTTGGAAGAAGGCATATTTGGGTGCCCCAAGGAGGGTTATGACATGTTGTAAGAGAATATGCTATTTTTAGTCAGTATATGACATATTCTTTTACAGTTGTAAGATATGACATTTATGACAAATTCTGTGACAGTCATAAAAGTCGTAAGAGTATCTGTCATTGCCCAACTTGGGAATAGGAGACCATATTGGGATGGGGTGATATGACAAGTGTCATGACCATGCTGTAGTGTTGGACAAGTGTCCCTAGGCATGGGTTTTGGGCCATGAGGCCAAGTGGGATGCCCATCTCAAGAAAGGTCTGTTTTTGCCTTGTAAACTTCTATTTAAGAAGGTGCTTTGAGAGGAGATGTATTATGTGATTGACAGGTACTATTATGCTACCAGATTGTCTCTAGATACGAGTGTCGAAGACTCTTGTAAAGATTTGCATTGGAAGTGTGTTGTAAACCTTGTTGTTTAGATAATACATTGTGCAGGTTTTGGAATGTGGGGTTTTTCACTCGTAAGGGTTTTACCCACGTTATATCTTGTCTCTCTCTCTCTCTCTTCTATTGTACATTCTTGTCTTGTGTATTGCTATAATATCTCTATTGTTGGGTTAATAACATTGTATTTGTAAAGGTTAAAATAAATTTGCAGTCTACTTCCTTCATTAGATTAGTGTAGGAAGCGATTTCTGCACATCTAGCTTCCTTTTAGTTGGTATCAGAGCTTGATCACCTTTGGTCCTAGTTGTTGGGTAGGGGTTTTATGTGCTGATCTTAGATCAAGTGGGAGTCTGTGCAGAGTATTCTATAATCTTGTTGTAGGAAAAGAGATGACAGGCACATCCAGAAGATTAGAGGTGGAGAAATTCAATGGCACAAATTTTGAGTTCTGGAAACTTAAGATGGAAGACATGCTTGTTGATCGAGACCTATGGGAAACCGTATCTGGTGTAAAACTAAACACAATGGCATAGGCTGATTGGGATCTCAAAGATCAGAAGGCTAAGGGTCTCATAAGACTCAGTTTAGCTGATTCTATCCTGTTAAATGTCCATGAGGAGAAGACCACGAAAGACCTTTAGAAGAATCTTGGAGATGTTTATCAGGCCAAATCCCTGGTGAACAAGCTTTTTCTGAAAAAAATGTTGTATTCTCTAAGGATGGAGGATATGTTGTAGATCACCTAAATGCTTTCAACATGTTAGTTGCACAGTTGACATCCGTTGGTGTGAAGATGGAGGAGGAGGATCGTTGCATGACCTTGCTTTGTTCTTTGCCAGACTCATGGGATCATCTTGTTATGGCTATTGGGAGCACCACATCCACTTTCAAAATGGATGAAGTGGTATCTTCGCTGTTATCTGAAGAGATGCAGAGAAAGTCTTCTGAAGCAGCCAAAAAGGCTCTTGCAGTTCATGGAAGACCCAAAGAGAAAGGGAAAAAGAAGGGCAAGAAAGTTGAGAAGGGTAGGTCCAAATCCCATGGGAGATCCAAATCTCCTGGAAAGTCTAAGGCTCTCTATTGGAACTATGGAAAAACTAGGCATTTCTGAAAGGAATGCAAAGAGGAAAAGTAAAAGAAAAAGAAGAAGAAGAATGTCCCAGACTCAGATTTTGACAAGTCACAAGATGATGGTGATGCCTTCATTGCAGCCCTAGCCACCCATGCATTTGATGATGTTTGGTTGATTGATTTTGGTGCATCATTTCACATGACCTCGCATCGAAGTTGGTTCATGAAGTATGAAGAGTTCAATGGTGGAAGAGTGTACTTGGGTGATGATTCTCATCTAAAGATTATTGGTCATGGAAGAGTCTCAATTTGATTCCCTGATGGATGAGTGAAGGGGATCACTAGGATTATGGACATCCCAGGCTTGGCATAGAACCTACTTTCTATAAGTATGTTGAATGATGCATGTGTGTAGGTTGTCTTTTCAAAGGATAGACGCAAGATGACTAGAAGATCTATGGTGCTTGCAAAGGGTACTTGGAGAGGTACTCTATTTCAGCTAGAGGCTTGCTCTTCACAGTGCAATAGTTCTTCTAACTCGAAGAAAAGAGCTGTAGTCACTTCATCCCCACCATCTGAACCAATAGTGAAGAAATCTGTTATAACAAATTCTGAATGGTAGTGCATCTTGGGTACCCAAGGGTGCTCATGCTTTGGAAGTTAAGCTTCCTGCTGAAAAGACAATGTTATGGCATATGAGATTTGGCCACATTGGTGAGAAGGGTGTTAGAACCTTGAAAAATAGAAACCTCATTGAGGGGTCACTACAACAAAACATGCAATTAGTGCCTAAAATAGCACCATATTTTAGTGCATTAAAGTTCATGAATTAGATCCAAATGCCGGAGCAAAACTTGTCGCCAAACTATATTTCACTTTGGCACCAAGTTTAATGCCAATTGTAACACCGTGTTTAGCAACAAAATTTTGTGCTAGGATTAACACCGGATTTAGCGCCAGATTTTGTTGCTTCCAATTTGGCTTCTGATTTTGCTTCTGGGTTTGCTTCTTGTGTTGCTTCCAAGTTTGCTTCCAGTTTTGCTTTTGGTTTTGCTTCCAGCTTTGCTTCCAGGTTGGATTCCACTTTTGCATCCAGGTTGGCTTCCACTTTTGCTTCCAGTCTTGCTTCAGATTTTGCTTCCGGTTTTGCTTCCAGGTTTGCTTCGAATTTTGCTTCCAGTTTTGCTTCTAGTTTTGCTTCCAATTTTGTTTCTAGTTTTGCTTATGGTTTTACTTCCAATTTTGCTTCAAGGTTTGTTTCCAATTTTGCTTCCAGGTTTGCTTCTAGTTTTGGTTCTAGTTTTGCTTCCAATTTTGCTTCCAAATTTACTTCTGGTTTTTTTTTCGGTTTTACTTCCAGTTTGGCTTCCAATTTTGTGTCCGGTTGTGCTTCTAATTTTGCTTTCAGTTTTGCTTCCACTGTTGCTTCCAATTTTGCTTCCAGTTTTGCTTCCAATTTTGCTTCCATTTTTGTGTCTTTTGTTGCTTCTAAAAATGCTTATTGTTTTCCTTACATTTATTAATTTAATATGTTTTATTTCAATTTAATTAGTTAAATATATCATGCCTCTTAAATAACTCATGATTATAAAGTAAGTAATTTAATTATTTAACTCATATGATTAAATAACAAGATAATTATTATAACATGATCATCATCTATAATTAAAACAAGTGAGTCAAATATCTATAATTTAATTGAATTTGACAACATCCATCCTGAGTAGTAAATTAAAATCATTATACATAATAAATATCCATCCAAAAATCATCGACCTCTTTCAATATATATAAATTGACAAGTCAATATGGATAAGATCATCATCATATATAACTAAAACAAGTGAAAGTCAAATATGCCAGTAGATCAATAACATGTCTAAATGATACATGTACAAATGATATAAGTAAAAATGATAAATTACGTAACTCAAAATGATACAAGTCAAGATGATACATGTCCAAATGATATAAGTCAAAATGATACATAAATTTATGAAACAACTCATTAATATGGCATTGTAGGCCATGACAATGATACATATGATATCTAGCGACTATGAAAAGAGGCATCATAACAATATATCAACACTGATTCATGATGCAGTCTATATGATCATGAATGTCACTGGCTACTATGAACAACTGCCTCATCATCATCATCACCATCGTGATCATCATCATCATCACCATCGTGATCATCATCATCACCATCATCGTCATCATCATCATCGTCATCGGCCTCAGTGTCTTCTGTATCTACGTCATCATCATCCTCTGCCATGTGATCTGTACCAGAACCAGAACCAACATAATCTAGATCTCTACCAGGAGGATCATCTTGATCTTCTGGAAGACCCATGTTTTGCAAAAAAAACATTTAAAATGAAAAGTTATTATTTATTTCATGCAATAATTTATTTTTCTATTAAATATCTAATATTACAACATATGAAACAAAACCATAATCATATTACATCATATCAAAGTGCACATACCATAATAAAATTTCAAAAAAGTTACAGCTAATATGTCATTCTAATTGTAGACACCCAAATTTGTGCCAACTTTGTCCATGTCCTACAACACCTAGTCAAAAACATCACTTAAACATCATGTAGCATTTTGTCCTAAATCCCACTCTTAACCCCACTTATTCCATTAGCCAATTAATTAAATAAATTTTATTTATTTAATTAAAATCCCATTCAATCCCATCCTTATCCCACTATCCAATTAATTAAATAAATTTTATTTATTTAATTAATATCCAACTCATATCCCAACTAATTCAAATATTTTATTTGAATTAAGTTCTCATCATAAGCCGACTTTCTAATTAATTAAATAAATCTTATTTATTTAATTAATTTATCTTATCATTAAGCCGACATGTGTGCCTCTTTCATTTAAAAAAGATAAGTGGTACTACAGCCTTTTATTTAATATATTTTATATGTAGTACTTTTTATGTACACAAGCACACATGAGCCCTATTCTCCTTGACACTTGTCAAATGACTACAACTCCCTTGAAGAGTGGGAATAACTAATCAATCCTAGCCATCCACATCAATCAATTAGCTTTTAATCTCAACCATCCATTGGAACCAAGCCTTTTCTATAAATCAAACCCTTCACAAGCCATTAGCATGCATTGAGCTTCAAGTACCTTTATTCTGTCGAAATATCATTAGAGCCTTTGCATCCTTCAACTATCATCCTCATATCATCTTTATCTTAATGTTATGCTGCAGAAATGAGCACTCAACATTCTTCCAACAATAATCCTTCAAAATCTTGCATGCTCATGCGAGGTGGAGAAGAGCAATGGAGATAAATCAAGCATAGCGTGGAGATCGGTTTGCATTTACATTTGTTATTTTGATTTTCATGTTGTCTTGTGCTTCATTGTGCATTGCTAAGGTTTTTATCATTGCTATTTATTCATTTGCCCTAATTTGCAATTTTACCCTAACTACATTTGGCACGCCCGGTGGGACTCACGTCCTTGATTAACCTCTCTTGTTTGAGTTGTTTTTATGAAGTTTAGATCTTTTGGAGCGCGAATCTTTCATTTTTGCAAGCTTTTGTAGCAAAAATTTGCATTTTTCTAACCCTAGTTTGCAAAGATTTGGCTAAAAATGTATGTATATGATCTCTTAGCCCAAATCTAACCTCACCATTGCGTCCGGGAGGCCGTTTCCATAAACTTTGAGTACAAATTTGCCTAAATTTGATGAAAAATGGAGCATTTGGTGAAGAAAACAACAACCGGACTGCAACAATGTGCTTCTGGTAATTCAGGTCGCTTATGGTCAAACAGCAGTCGCCTGGGCTAAATCAGCTCGCCTTTGGGCAAACAACAGTCGCTTATGGTCAAATTTGGTTCGCTTTTAAGCAAACAGTGCTCGCTTTTGAACAAAAAGAGATCGCATATGGTAAACTGGGTCGCATATGGTTAACATTTGCATTCTGTCTCCTGAAATTTTCCAGATCGCTTTTAGGCTATTATGTCTCGCTTTTGGCCTTTTCTTAGTCGCATATGAGCTATCATCTATCGCCTCCATCCTTTTTTGCATCGCTTATGAATTGAAATCGGCCGCCTATGGTGTTTTCTGAATCGCCTTTGCACCGACAGTAATCGCCTAGGGTATGAAATGCATCGCTTTTGTCCCAATAGAATTCGCCTGTGTGCTTTTCATCTTTCACACTGTTAGTTGTCGCTTTCAAATTGTTTTGCTCGCTTATGACCTAACAGTGATCGCTTATGGTTGCATCGGATCGCTTTTGAATTAACAATAGTCGCTTATAACTTGATCTGTGTCGCTTTTGATTGAACAGTGGTCGCTTTCAAATTGATTTGCATCGCTTATGATCCTACAGAAGCCGCGTTGAAACTGATAGGCGTCGCTTATGAACTGACAGTGATCGCCTGTGCAGGGAAGGGTTTTGACTGTGTTTTTGCAGATACAGGTCGCTTTTAGCCCGCAATCGGTCGCTTCTTGGTATATCTGCATCGCTTACAAGCCTACACTGCTCGCATCTAGTGCTTTTCTAGATCGCATTTAATCTGTAGGGGTTCGCATATAGCTAAGAGGAGATCGCTTATGATTAACAGTAAATCGCCTCTGCACTTTTCTTAACCGCCAAGGTTCACCTGTACCTCCTGCATGCCAAAGGAAGCTATTTTTTTCAAACTTGCATAACTTTCACATACGGAGGCCAAATCGCACAAACAAGGACTCGTTGGAAAGCTGGGAGGACAAGCTTCACAACTATACCACTTTTATCAGGTGACTGTACTGTTTTTCAGGCTTTTTTATCAGTCAAAGTTTAGGTTCATTGCAAACTTCATTTGAGCATAACTTGAGCAATTTTGATCGTTTTTCAGTGAAACTTTTTTTCAAATTGCTTAGAATCTCCTGAACTTTCTGTTTATGCAATCTATCTTTTTGTATCAGATCATTTTCATCAGAATTTTCAGATTTCATCTTTTTCATGTAATCATCTTCTTTGCAAGTTTACTTGTTTCTTTTTGGAATTGGTGACTTGTAAGGGTATCTAAGGAGCTGGAGCAGCATTGGCATCAACATCTACAGAAAATTGGAAAGTGATTGTATCAGGTGCACTCATTCTAATCTTTCATCTCTTTTATCTTCTAAATCATTGTTTGCAAACACATTTGGATTTTGGGCATAAAACGAACAATTGTTTGCAAATTCACATCAAAACATTGGGCTAAAACGAACCATTGTCTTTCATCACATTTGGATTTGGGTTTTAAAACAAACAAGTGCTTGCATTGTCTTCCACACATGGAATTTCTAAGGTTAATGAACCCTATGCGAGTGTGACCAAGTAAATGTGTATGCTCTCTCCTCGCGTCCCAACACGAACTTGGAGATCAAAAACATTTACTTGTGTTGCTTTTGTTTAGCCTTAGAGAGGCCTGCCTTGGTATCCACTCCAAGGGAACGACCTCAAGCGGTACTTTCATCCGGTCCGCTATAAAAATTAGAGGATAAGGCGAAAGCCAAGTCTAACCGGTATTAGCGCTCACCATACAGTGCTAACTCGAAAGGAGGTGTACCATTGTGTATATTAAAACTCCTAGTAGGGTTAGTTAAAGTCTTAAGTGGCTTGCTGGATGCTCGTGGGGTGCCGGTCCCCCGGATTTTCACTAGAACCTCCTTGTGATAGTGGCCTTGCCTTGACTAGGACTTGTTGAAATTATCTTCACGTGCTTGCTTAACCAACATCACATTATTCCAAACTAATAACTTGCTTATGTGTCTTGCGTGAGTGATTCATGTGTGTATATGCATAATCATTTGTTTGAATATTGCCACATCAAGCTCTAAACACCCAAACACATAAAGACAAGTCATCCTACACATTCTTCCAATAACATTCAAACCCAATCACTTTCATCCCAAACATAGCCAAGTCATCCAAACAAGCCACATCATCATCCAAATCCCTAAACAAGCACTTGTTAAAAAGGACTTAAGACAAACATTGGGTGACAACATGTCTACACTAGAGGACCTAGAAGTCAAATTCCAAAGATTCCTCCAAAATCTTTATCAAGGATCACAACCCCTAAACCAAGACGCCATTAAAACATTACAATTCTTCATCCAAAGAGCTCAACCCCATGCAAGCCAATCACCTCAACTACAACACTCCATAGCCCAAGTCCAACACCTTTTAGCCACTAGTCAAGCTCGACAAGTACATCAATCCTTAGCCACTCCATACCAACCTAATCCACCTCATAGCCACATGTCATATCCATCCACTTCATATCAACTTAATCCACCTATCCACCAAGTCAATGCCACATCAACCTATGAACATCCACCTCAAGCTTATCCAATCCCTCATGCCACCATTCCAACGCACTACCAAGCCCATCCACAAGGCAATCAAGTGATATCACAAGAACAACATGCAAGTCCAAATGGCTCTTTGTACATAAATCAATCAGGTCCAAGTACACCTTTTCAACAAGACCACCAAGCACCATTGATAGACCTAAGTCCACCTTTACAACAAGAATCACATCCAAGTCCAAGTGGTCCCTTGTACATAAATCAAATGAGTCCAAGTTATCCTATGCAAGATCTAATAACCTTTGACAAGGGAGATACCAATCTAGAGTGGCCTCCATCATCCAATCACATGCCAACACATGAGCCAACAAGTCCTATACCAACACCATCATGTGATCCCATTCCTAGTCCATTAATCCATCAACCTTCCAAACCACCAAGCCCTTCATTACCTCCATCACCATGTCATTCTAATCCTTCACCAAAGGATATGGCTGAGAGAGTTTTACAAAGAATGCTTGAAGCAAAACTCATTGAACTTCCTAAAGTCAAACCATGTGAAGAAAGTCCATATGATGAACATGATTATTGTACATACCATAGGACCAAAGGCCATAATACAAATCAATGCCCAATATTTCTCTCAATTGTTTACAAGGTGTACCCACCTATAATGAGAAATCGTGCCACATCATCCCCATCTAGTCCAAATCCTAATCCATCCAATCCAATTAGCTCTCAACCTAATCCTCGTCCTAATCCTAATCCAACGCCATCTACCATTATCATCCACCCATTATATTTTCCATCCACCCATACACTTGCAAAGGATGTGATCCATTGGCTACTAGATAGGAATAGACTACCCCTATGTCAAATACCAATTCATGAGCCTACCAATGAACTTCCAAAGGTCATGTCCAATCCTATAATCTCATCATGTGGTTCACATATCCTTGAGCCTCTTCAAGAGCCTTCCATTAACATGCCTAGCCCTTTAAGCCCATCATGTGACTTACAAGCCAACAAGCCTATTCAAGAGTCATCATGTTCTCATGTTGTTGACCAAGAACATGTCGAGCCTATCCAAGGGTCATCCAATTCCATTCAAGCAACCCAAGAGGTATGTCAAAGGTTTAATCTTAAGCATGTGGAAACATTAAGCCCTAGTCCAACTCAAGATCAAAACACTTCCATTCAACCCATCCATAACATTTACCTTCTTTATGATCAAGATGATACCTATGAAGAAGCTATCCATGAGCACCTTGATCCTATCCATAATCGTATATCTATCCATGAGCAAGATATACACATTGCTCCTAGTCATCCACTATCTAGCCCTATCCATCATGAGCAAACATCCACTTGTCATGATGAGACACTTGACCCCCAAGTAAGCATAAAAGATCAAACAAATAACTTGGATCATAGTGAACACAATGCTAATCAAGATCCTAATGATCCTTCATCCCCATCTACCATCGATTCCACTTCAAGTCCACCATCATGTCCTATTGGTTTTACCACCTTTGTCCATGAATGTTCTTCCTTAGGACAACAACGACCTTTATCCACTTCACCTTCTTCATCCAATAATGAGCTCAAGTCTAATGTTCACAGCACACCTAGTCCCATTGTCCATCACATACTCCAAAACATGAACTACCAAGGAAAAAGTCTAGGCCTTTATGAACAAGGTATTTTGGAGCCAAACCATGTCAAAATCCCTCCATGCTCATATGGCCTTGGATACACACCCCAAGGTAAACAAGGCCAAGATGTTGGTAATCCTTTCATGCATCCTAAACCTACCACTTTCCATCGCAAACCTTATCATATACCCAAGACATATGTAGCCATTCCATCTCCATCATCCTATAAATGTCAAAAGCATGTGACCATACACCTTCCACCATCCACTTTGCCTCCACTTTTACCAACTCCAAATATCCCTCCATCCACCTTGCCACCGCTGCTTCCAACACCTAACATACCTATTGTTCATAAGTATCCTTGCATCCCTAATCATGGCCAACAAAAGCACACATCGTTTAAGCATAAAGCTTCCAATCATTCCATCCACTCCATCCATCCCATGGGATTCCAAAATAAACATTTGGATGCCTTTATCTATAAAGCCAAAAATCCAACTAAAACTCCTAAGGACCCTCATGCCTTAGGGAATCAATGTGAAAAGCCTCTAAATCATCCATATTCTAAGCAAAGTACATTCACAAAGCTATCCAAGCCCATACATCCAAAAGCAAAGCCTAAAAGCAAAATGGTTTGGGTTCCTAAACAAATAGCTAGCAAGTCAAATGAGGCATCCTCCTCTACATCTCAAGAATCCCAATCACCTATATCCATCCAAAAGCCTACTTCCATCCAAAACTTTCATTCCCTTCAAACATCCCACAAGAAAAGCAAAAGCACTAAAAATACTAAATCTATGTGGGTTCCTAAATCACTTCATCAACCATCCCCTAAGCAAACAACCCCATTGCTTCCTACACCACCATCTAATCAAAAGCTTCAATGTTTATCACGGTGTGTGCAGCCGTTGGTCATGATTCCCTTCCATTCCAAAACCTCCACACAACTACATCTCCCCATCTTCCATCTATTTTCCTACATATCTCCCCCATGCAATCCCTATGGTCCATGCTTTGGCATAAACTTTTCATCCATCTTCATTCCATAAGCCTTCTATCCATCCATCCTTGCATGAACCTTCCACAATCCACATCATAATCTACTATCTACCTAATCCATCTCCCATCCATGCAATCCCTTATCAACATCTATGAGCATAATGCAATGGTCCATGCAAAGACATCATCAATCTCTAATGGGACACTATCACCTATCATAGCACTAGCCACTTGAGTCCCTCCTATCCATTACCATGGTGAAAACCTGGCAAACAGTCGCCATGTGTAATTGTCATGTCATCTCCTCTAAAAGCAAAAAAAGAAAATAAAAAAAAAAAAATCAAAAAAAGTAAAGAGAAATCCTTTCGTCCAATGGTGAAAACTTGGTAAACAGGCGCCTTGGATAAGTACCATGATGAAAACCTAGCAAACAGGCATCATGTGTAGGTTGATCTTCTATGTCACTTACACTTGGGGGCACATTGTCTCATCCAACCTATCCATTTCCAAACTATCTATCCCATTATATCATTTACCATCCTACATTCCTTAGCCATTACATAAACATGCCTATCCTATTGAACCAATTTATCCATCCTCCTCCTTTTGATCTTGATGAAGACATAGGGGCGAAATGTTGAAACATGTTGGGATATTTCTTGACATACCTTCTTTCCAAACCAAGTCCTATCCATTGACCATTTATCCATCCCATTTAAAACCTATCATGTCATCCCTTGGTCATGAACTTTGTCATATAAAATCCTACGCATTACCACCTAGGCTAGGGCAAGTTATTCTTCCTATGCAACATAGCCTTTGACAATCACATCCTAACTCCCTTATGATCCATCCACTATGGCATATCCCTTTATTGACCCATTTAGCATGAGCCTTCCATCCCTTGTTGCCCAACCTTCTATCCATCCAATCCCATTCATCCATCCTTTCACCTAGACATGGTTTTCTCCCTTGTCATTGGTATCTAGCACAAAGGCTACCCAAATTGTAAATCCATTGACATCCCAAAACATCAAAAAATCCAAAAAATCAAATATCCAATGAAAAAATCCAAACAATAAAACCAATCATATCATCCAAATCAATCCACTCCATCAATATTCAATCAAAATCAAATCATCATCATCATCAATTCTTCCTATCAATAACATTCATTCATCCATTTCAATCAATCACTTCTTCCAATCATATCAATCAAATCAATCTAAGCAATGATCTTAAATCTAAGTCACATTAATCCATATCAAGCAAGCTAATCAATCAAGGAACATTATCCAATCAAATCAATAGGTTTTGAACCTCATCTTGTCATAAGCCCAATCAATCATCATCAATCATCATCAATCGGATATAGCGTTCCCACATCCTTGTGTTGATCTAGGGATATAGCTTTCCCTGCAATGACAACACTATCTATCATCATCAATCAAACAATTAATCATTGGTTTATGACTTGACCAGGGCAATACCTTGTTTATTTTATATCCTTTGTGCACACTAAGAACACTTGCTTATACTTAGATTGAGTGGACACTCTTATCATCACACCATCACTATCATCATTCTAAACAAATCCTATCAATCAACAACAATCATCAAAACCAAAGCACATCAAGCTAACCATCAAAACAAATCCAATCACTTTAGCAAATCAAAAGCAACTCAATCCACCACATATCATCTCATCATCAACATTTCATTAATCAATTCAATCCATTTTCATCATCTCATCAATAAAACAACATCAGAACTACATCTCATTTCCATCGTTAAGTGCCTTGATCCCGTGGATACAGGGTATGTAGGCAGTCTGGAGTACGAAGGAAGTGCCCAGATTCAGGCACAAGCGATTTTCCTCTTTCTTCTCTCATCATTTCTTCTATCATCTATCTTATACATTATCAATAAACAACTTCTTCCAATCAATCTATCATAGCACATCAATCCAATCATCACTTCATCTAATCATCTTCAATCATCAATCCAATTATTCCAAACAATGCTCCAAGTGCAAGCCATCCTTAATCCATACCAATTAAGTTAATCAATCAAGCCAAGTTATCCAAACGCAATCTATGGTCTTGATCCTAGCCTTGTTGTCAGCCAAATCAATCAGTCAATCAGCCAACCAACTCAACAAACAACCTTGTGTTGATCTAGGGATATAGCTTTCCCCGCAATGACAACACTCTCAACTATCAATCAAAACAATCAATCATTGGTTTACAGCTTGACAGGGGCAATACCTTGTTTGTTTTTGAATCATTTGTGGATGCTTGCTTTCTTGCTTGTGTGTGTTATCATTTTACCTTGCATTTGCATCAAATCAATACCGTTCCAGCTAATATTCATATCTTGTATCCAGACAAGGTTGTATTACGCTGGGGCACGAGACACATCGTCACCCTGGTCCTTATACCTTGGTGCATAACGTCAAGTGCTATATCAAACATTATGGTTGCTCACTTTCATTGCAGCATAACGCATCATCCATTTCTTCTATCCATCCCCTTATCTTTCTTTTGTAGCCAAGCCATTTCTTTTCGAGAGCATACCCATGTTTGTCCAACCCGCATATCCTCTCGAGGGGGCATCATCATCCTATCTTTCCATCATCATTATATCCTTACATCATCATCATCATTTTCCTTTATCCATACCTTAACTTCTTTGAAATGATGTTACTCGACACAAAGCTTATCATCTCAAACATCATCTCAAAGAGGGGCAAAATGTAGACACCCAAATTTGTCCCAAATTTGTGTATGTCTTGCAACACCTTGTTAAAATATTATCCTAGACACCATGTAGCATTTTGTCCAAAATCCCACTCTCAATCCCACTTATTCCATTAGCCAATTAATTAAATAAATTTTATTTATTTAATTAATTTCCCCATCTTAATCCCATCCTTATCTTACTTAGCCAATTAATTAAATAAATTTTATTTATTTAATTAATATCCATATCATATCCCAACTAATTCAAATATTTTATTTGAATTAAGTTCCCCACTATCCAATTAATTAAATAAATTTTATTTATTTAATTAATATCCAACTCATATCCCAACTAATTCAAATATTTTATTTGAATTAAGTTCTCATCATAAGCCGACTTTCCAATTAATTAAATAACCTATCTCAATATCATTTTCCTCTATCCATACCTTAACTTCTTTGAAATGATGTTACTCAACATAAAGCTCATCATCTCGAACATCATCTCAAAGAGGGGCAAAATGTAGACACCCAAATTTGTGCCAACTTTGTCCATGTCCTACAACACCTAGTCAAAAACATCACTTAAACATCATGTAGCATTTTGTCCTAAATCCCACTCTTAACCCCACTTATTCCATTAGCCAATTAATTAAATAAATTTTATTTATTTAATTAAAATCCCATTCAATCCCATCCTTATCCCACTATCCAATTAATTAAATAAATTTTATTTATTTAATTAATATCCAACTCATATCCCAACTAATTCAAATATTTTATTTGAATTAAGTTCTCATCATAAGCCGACTTTCTAATTAATTAAATAAATCTTATTTATTTAATTAATTTATCTTATCATTAAGCCGACATGTGTGCCTCTTTCATTTAAAAAAGATAAGTGGTACTACAGCCTTTTATTTAATATATTTTATATGTAGTACTTTTTATGTACACAAGCACACATGAGCCCTATTCTCCTTGACACTTGTCAAATGACTACAACTCCCTTGAAGAGTGGGAATAACTAATCAATCCTAGCCATCCACATCAATCAATTAGCTTTTAATCTCAACCATCCATTGGAACCAAGCCTTTTCTATAAATCAAACCCTTCACAAGCCATTAGCATGCATTGAGCTTCAAGTACCTTTATTCTGTCGAAATATCATTAGAGCCTTTGCATCCTTCAACTATCATCCTCATATCATCTTTATCTTAATGTTATGCTGCAGAAATGAGCACTCAACATTCTTCCAACAATAATCCTTCAAAATCTTGCATGCTCATGCGAGGTGGAGAAGAGCAATGGAGATAAATCAAGCATAGCGTGGAGATCGGTTTGCATTTACATTTGTTATTTTGATTTTCATGTTGTCTTGTGCTTCATTGTGCATTGCTAGGGTTTTTATCATTGCTATTTATTCATTTGCCCTAATTTGCAATTTTACCCTAACTACATTTAGTTAGGGTAAAATTGCAAATTAGGGCAAATGAATAAATAGCAATGATAAAAACCCTAGCAATGCACAATGAAGCACAAGACAACATGAAAATCAAAATAACAAATGTAAATGCAAACCGATCTCCACGCTATGCTTGATTTATCTCCATTGCTCTTCTCCACCTCGCATGAGCATGCAAGATTTTGAAGGATTATTGTTGGAAGAATGTTGAGTGCTCATTTCTGCAGCATAACATTAAGATAAAGATGATATGAGGATGATAGTTGAAGGATGCAAAGGCTCTAATGATATTTCGACAGAATAAAGGTACTTGAAGCTCAATGCATGCTAATGGCTTGTGAAGGGTTTGATTTATAGAAAAGGCTTGGTTCCAATGGATGGTTGAGATTAAAAGCTAATTGATTGATGTGGATGGCTAGGATTGATTAGTTATTCCCACTCTTCAAGGGAGTTGTAGTCATTTGACAAGTGTCAAGGAGAATAGGGCTCATGTGTGCTTGTGTACATAAAAAGTACTACATATAAAATATATTAAATAAAAGGCTGTAGTACCACTTATCTTTTTTAAATGAAAGAGGCACACATGTCGGCTTAATGATAAGATAAATTAATTAAATAAATAAGATTTATTTAATTAATTAGAAAGTCGGCTTATGATGAGAACTTAATTCAAATAAAATATTTGAATTAGTTGGGATATGAGTTGGATATTAATTAAATAAATAAAATTTATTTAATTAATTGGATAGTGGGATAAGGATGGGATTGAATGGGATTTTAATTAAATAAATAAAATTTATTTAATTAATTGGCTAATGGAATAAGTGGGGTTAAGAGTGGGATTTAGGACAAAATGCTACATGATGTTTAAGTGATGTTTTTGACTAGGTGTTGTAGGACATGGACAAAGTTGGCACAAATTTGGGTGTCTACATTTTGCCCCTCTTTGAGATGATGTTCGAGATGATGAGCTTTATGTTGAGTAACATCATTTCAAAGAAGTTAAGGTATGGATAGAGGAAAATGATATTGAGATAGGTTATTTAATTAATTGGAAAGTCGGCTTATGATGAGAACTTAATTCAAATAAAATATTTGAATTAGTTGGGATATGAGTTGGATATTAATTAAATAAATAAAATTTATTTAATTAATTGGATAGTGGGGAACTTAATTCAAATAAAATATTTGAATTAGTTGGGATATGATATGGATATTAATTAAATAAATAAAATTTATTTAATTAATTGGCTAAGTAAGATAAGGATGGGATTAAGATGGGGAAATTAATTAAATAAATAAAATTTATTTAATTAATTGGCTAATGGAATAAGTGGGATTGAGAGTGGGATTTTGGACAAAATGCTACATGGTGTCTAGGATAATATTTTAACAAGGTGTTGCAAGACATACACAAATTTGGGACAAATTTGGGTGTCTACACTAATAATGTAAAACATGCAACAATTCTAATAAACGTTAGTAAAGATCATAAAAAAATTTGTTATACAATTTAACTATCAACTGTAAATTCTATTACATAACCTTAAGTGCTACAAATTGCTTGGTCGAAAGCTCCCATTTTGACACAGGTAGGGAGGATGGTGGCAAAGGTTGTGGAATTTGGCTTTACACCAGCCAATTGCATTTGCTTTAAAATTTCTAAAGCCTTTTCAACAAATCCATTTTGTGCATATCCTGCAGTCATTGCAATCCATGAGACCACCTTTCTTTGATGCATTCTGTCAAACAGTTCCCATGCCTTGTCTATGCTTCCACATTTTGTATACATGTCTAACAGGGTAGTTGCAACTACAACATCTAACAAAATTACTCTATCCTTTATGTATTGATGGATGTCCATACCCTATTCCAAAGCTCCCATTTTGACACAGGCAGGGAGGATGTTGGCAAATGTTGTGGAATTTGGCTTTACACCAGCCAATTGCATTTGCTTTAAAATTTCTGAAGCCTTTTCATCAAATCCATTTTGTGCATATCCTACAGTCATTGCAGTCCATGAGACCACATTTCTTTGAGGCATTCTGTCAAACAGTTCACGTGCCTTGTCTATGCTTCCAAATTTTGCATACATGTCTAATAGGGCAGTTGCAACTACAACATCTGACAAAATTCCTCTATCCTTTATGTATTGATGGATGTCCATACCCTATTCCAAAGCTCCCATTTTGACACAGGCAAGGAGAATGTTGGCAAAGGTTGTGGAGTTTGGCTTTACACCAACTAATTGCATTTGCTTTAAAATTTCTGAAGCCTTTTCAACAAATCCATTTTGTGCATATCCTGCAGTCATTACAGTCCATGAGACCACATTTCTTTGAGGCATTCTATCAAACAGTTCACGTGCCTTGTCAATGCTTCCACATTTTGCATACATGTCTAACAGGGCAATTGCAACTACAACATCTGACAAAATTCCTCTATACTTTATGTATTGATGGATGTCGATACCCTATTCCAAAACTCCCATTTTGACACAGGCAGGGAGGATGGTGGCAAAGGTTGTGGAATTTGGTTTTGAAACAACTCATACTCATAGAGTTATGGTTTTAGGTCATGAATGTTATGGTAACAACAAGGGATTCCAAGTATGGTTACGATAGCTAAGACTGCCCTCATTTGTGACCGTAACAAGGTTCTTGGACAACACTATCTTGCTCTTCACACTGGGTGCTATATAGGCCAAGATTGGGTTGAAGAAATCACTTGATGGTTACCTATATAGTGATACCACACCCTAGTACCCCATGCATTCTGAATAGCTTGAGATTTACACAATACTCAACCAAGATGAAATTGTATCACTGTACCACACTTAACTATGACAATCCTTTCTTGACAACAATTTGTAATCTTTAGACTATTGGGATAATTGCCACAAATAAATATTAGGTCAATGACACTATTAGGTCTCAAAAATGTAGGTTGCAAATCCTAAGAGGATGCCAGGCTCTATGCTTAGATTTGCAACATTTTTGAACTAACGAAACAGAGTTAACCTATAGGGTTGATGACTCCCTGCACTTCAGGTTCTGCTAGACCTAGGCGGGTGCACCTTACTAATGAAGTAGATTAAATAGATGTATGATCTTGGCTGAGTGATGGATCTACCCACAGTGGCAAATGGTGCGGAATAGATGATTACTTGCTGCCTACTTTTTACTTCTAATGTCTGAATAGTGATTGAAAATGGTATGGTTCTAATTTGGTATAAATTGTATAAGCAATATCAAGGCAAAACTAATGGATATGTTCAGCTAATGAAAATGAGTAAGACTAGTGCCTAAATCTATTGGACTATTTGAGTCAGTGAATGGAAACAGATGTATGTGATTGGTGAGCTTATCTCCTAGCTTAACTCTAACAATTGGGCACTTTGGATATTTACACCTTGTGCAAATGTGTAGGTTTGTATGTGACAGTGCTCTTCTTATATAATCCCAATGATATTCCCTTGAATTACTGTGAAATTATGAAAGGAATTTAATTCTTGAGTTGATGGAAACCAATCACAATAACTTCTTCAAAATGATTTAATCTTTGACAAGAACCAATTAAAAGTCAATTATTAGAAAGGATTTTTAATTCACATCAACTGGAAACCAATCAAAGAACTTCACATAGTGACAACAAATATGCCCTAACAAATGTAAATCTAAATAATTCAATAGAACCACTTTGGAGACAGCACAATAACATATAATCATGAAAATTAACACAATTGTTGAACACCGGAAATAAATCACCATGTAGAAATATTTTGCGCCATTATGTTTTTCAGAAAATAAACATGTGTAACTGAAATTCTTTAATTAAAACATAACTGACAATATATCTTCTTTCTATATGTAATATATATAGTCTTCTTCAAATTAAAGAGAGATACCTATCAATCGATGATATTATGGCCATCATATGTTTTAACTTTTATATCAATATTAGTGAAGAGACCACGTCTCTTCATAGTGTCTTTTGAGAACTAACAAAATTATGAAAATAAACAAATACATTTAATACTAAGCCCTGCTGAGCCATAAGTAGATTTGAGCAAGATGATCCAAATATTTCTGGCTTAGGTGTGTCTCTGCATACTCAATGGCATCCCTAACGTCCACCTCTATTGAAACCATCTTCTCTAGATGCGAGCAAGCTTCCTTGGATGCTGAATCTTCATGTTTTAAAATTTCTAGGGCCTCATCTAATATTCCCTGACACTCCTTGACCCATTCATCCTTGCTCTTCAAACCTTTGTCATTCTTGAGTAACACAGGTACACCTATCTGAGAAGTCTCCATGCATTCTTTCACTTCATCTTAGATCTTGTCATGGTACTTCTTATGCTGCTTAATAAGATTGTCTGCATTAGATGTGCTTACACTAGTCAGAGGTGTGTTTACCCTGTATTTCATGTAACTTATCATGCATTCTGTTATTTATTCTTTCATGTTCTTGAATGACCTTTTGGTTTTCAAAGAAAATACTCCATAATTTAGGCATCCATTGCATCAGATGAGCATGTCTGTTCTGCAGGACTGTAGTGAGTGTATCTATTCTAACCTGTGCCATTTGATCTTTTGAGGGTGATTGGACTTGTGAGATTTCTGCCTATGTAATCATTTTAAGAGGGACTGAATCCTTTAAGAAAACATTTTCTTTTTTCAACCTTGCCCAGCTCATTTTGTAGGTATCCCTCTCCTTTATCAATAGCTGAATCTGAGCTTTATTTAGTTTTGCCACATTTACTCCAAGTTTTGTTGTAACGACTAGATCAGTTTCTCCATCTTTTAATGTCATAACATGGCCAAAAGCTTTTTCAATGTCAATGACAACAAGCTTTTTGTTTGGTGGGTATAGAGCCCAAATCATGAGGGAGTTCTCATCTGGATTGTATTTTGTTCCAATAAATACTTCAACAACCCCTTCAGAACTAAGCTTGTGTTTTGTATCATTATTATGCAGAAAACTGTCAAAAACAAGTGTTGAATTCAAATCAAGACCCAAGAAGATCATTACACCAGATTCTCTAAGCAAATCCCTTCCTTTCTCAGGAGTCATATCTTCCATCTCCTTTTCAACTTTTGCTTTTAAAGCATTCATTAACTGCGTCTGGTTGTTTGGTGTAACATCTGAGACTGATTCTCTAATAGCCTTCCCCTTGTGTTTGTACAAAAAGGATCTGAACTCAGGGGTATGAATAAACTAGTCATCTTAAATAAAAGATTTATATGCAACCTGTCTAGCATCATTATCCCCTATTTCTTCAATTTCCAATCCTCTTTCTAGGGGCTGGTATGGTTCAATTCTACATTTTGAAATTGTATAAGAAAAGTCATGGGGTTTAGAGGCCAGAGACCCTTCACTGTCGAGGAAAACACTTCAATTTCTTGTGCTTCCCTTCTTTCCCTTATTTTCTGATTATATTCATCAATGGCTATTTCAGTATTTGCTTGTTCCAAATTTCTGATTACATCATCATGAGGGTAAGGTACATGAGTATATCCACTCAGTTTTTGCTTCTTCTTAGCATAATCAATAAAGCCCTCTGGGTCAAAATTTTTTCTCTGTATTGATTTCCTAAGATTAAAATGAGATAATTTATCAAGAATGAGATCATAACCTTCTCTAGCTAACATAGTAAAGTCACCAAAACATAAGGTGCTTGGCATAAAAGACTGTTTATCATATGCACTGAAATTCATCACATTTGAGTAGTCAAGCTGTCTGACTATTTCCAAGTATACCACCCTATCTAGTATAATTTTTGGCAACAGAAAAGGGGTATCCTCAAAACCGTATACTTTGATCATTGTGGAATCATGAAAACAATACCAATCCCCCCAATTGTGGTTTACAGTAGGTGGCCCATCAAAATCCTTGGGTTTCAAAAACCTTTTAATTTCTTCTGACAAAGTGTAACTGCATGGGTAGCCATAACATCTATACAAGATTTTTACAAAGAATTCTTCAAAGTCAACATAACTGGAATTCACAAACCTGCTGTCCCATATTGAGGTCCATAATTGTGGGGGCAGTGATTGACCATCTTTATCAATTTATGAAATGTTCAACTCCTCTGGCCATAGATTCAATTCTTGTCCAAAATACAAAACCATATGCATGAGAATAGAATAGTGTCTGAAGCTGACTATGGGGGAACTATTCTTTAAGGCCTTCAGACTTGAGTCTATTTCCTTAAAAATAAAAGTAGCATAGTCAAATGTCTTGGCGTGATGACACTGGATATCCGCAGAGATAACCATGGGCACTATAGACATAAATTCTAGAACTTCAGTTCCCAACACCTGCCCCACTGAGTAATATGTGTATCTCAGGTAAGGTTCGAACAAATCGACATGAAACGGTGGTTCATCCCCTTCTTCAAATGACACTAGATTCCCCTCATTCCGTGGCCTATGTAATGGTAGTCTCCAGCCCTTATATGTGGTATCCAATCTAAAATATTCCTTTTCTAGGGCTTCATGTACGATAGGGTGTTATATGTGTCATTTAAATCAAAAACTTCACAAATTACATTTTTAGATATATGAAACAAGGGCTTTCCTTGTAGATTTCATATGGCCTTTTGGTTAGGATCATAATGATATGCTAGCAGTTTCAAAAGGTCTATATTGAAAAAAACATCTGTGACTATTAATTTTGCTAAATTGAGTTGTCAGGGGTTGTAGACAGGTTTCATCCCATGTCTCCTGTGATAGTGGAACATGAATAATTCATATCCTCGGATAGGTGTCCATATATTTCTGACATATTTGTATTTATCTTTGAGTTTTTCCACATTTGTCCTCAATTGTGTAGTTCTTCTAGCCTTGGGTCCAGAATTGGGCAATTGGTCCACAAGATCTTGGTTTAGTTTCCTTTCTGGTGTTTTCTCTCCCTTCTCTATTTCAATTTTCTATTTTTTACCCTTGGTTTGGCTCTTTTCAGTGTGTTGCCTTTTCTTTGTTTCAGAGGAGCCTTCCATTTTATACCAGAACTTGACTGTATCAAAGAAAATTCAAGGACTTACCTGTTATGCTAAACACAAATCTCTTGATTCCCAGTGAATTCCTTCTTCTCCGTCTGCAACCCTTGTGTTGATTTTAGTGGGATCAGAATGGCTTTTGTGTTGATTTTTATGGGTATTATGTTCAATCAGCCATTAGTGGCTGCCACCAAAATTGAATACAGGGAATTCACAAATTTCAAAATGTTAAGGTGATCATATCGGTGAGACCATTTTATTCTTTCGCTAATCTTCATATTATTTTGGTGCCATTTTCTTTCATATGTTTCTAGTTGGTCGCCAAGGGTGCGTTGGTGTCTCCACAAAATACTCTTTTCATAGAGTTATGAATCCTTTATTGTCATTTCGGGGAGATATTATAATTTTCATCCTGATGTCATTTTTATCAGGTGTGGCGAATGTTCTCCTTGGCATCAGTGAGTGTTTCTCCGACAGATAGGGGTTGCCTCATCTTTATCAACATGACAATCTCCATCGTCAAGAGAATATGATAGTCTCCCGACGGGTTAGGTCTTCCTGATGATCTTATCTCCATCACTCATTTTTATTAGAACATGTTGGTGAGAATCTTACTGAAAGCCTTTTGTCTCTTGTGTCGGGGTGACTTTTGTGGTCGAGGAAGCTTAAGGATTTCATTCCGATTGTATATCTCACACCAATAGTCTTAATATTACATGTCGAGGAGAGATTGTTTGCTTCCTGGCGATGAGGCATTGGTCAATGTGACTTAAAGGCTCAATGTAACTTTAGGATTTCACTTCAATTGTTCTACTCACACCGATGAGTATGCATCGGTGATACATACAGAATGTCTCCCCGATCTTTTGACATATGAAATTTTGATCGTTCGGACATCAATCATCTCTCACTGATTATCACATTATACTTCAAGAATGTATTTTGCTATTCGGGGTGAATTACTTAAGGTCTTGCTAATATAGATAACTTAGTATCAAAATTAGGCATTGGTCAGAGAGCTAGGTATATTCATGAGATTGTTTATGTGCAGATTCTGAAATGGATCTTCTCACACAATTTTTTGGTGGTCGGTTTTGAAAATGAGGGACATTAGTCACATTATGTGGAGACTTAGTGAATTCTTAGCAGATGAATAATGTGAAAATTTTTTAGTTCCAACAGACACAAGGCTTTTAAACAAAAACCATAATCCCAACTCTATATGCATCCTCTTGGCAGTCTCAAGGGCCACCTTGAGACAAAAATGCTAATGTACTATTATGACAGTTATGATTGTCCTCCATCATTTCATTGTGCATTTAAAACTTGAGATGAGGATTGGGGATGTCTCCATTTATAAAAACATGGAAAATACTCATGGCAAGATCTTTAAAATAGGCATATTCAACTTCAGGCATTTCTACAGACCCTAGGAAGGTGGATGTAAACTTAGTGACTTTAATTACCACCACAAAGACTATCCCCTTTGTGACTATGACAAGGTAACACTATCATGCTCTTTATGACAATCCCTTCTCCATTGGGTGATGGCCTAATAACATTTATCTCTTTTGTGATTTCAATGCCTCTCTAATGCACTATCATAGGAGTCATGACAGTCCTTATGTATTAGTGAAGAAGGCTTCCAACAAATCAGAAAGGAGGGCTTAAGATTACATACAAAGTCCTAGTCTTCATACCCTAGTCACATATCACCCCTCTAAGAAGACCTCAAGACAATTGCGCTTTAATATAGGAAGTCAATGCAGTTTTAAAAGATAAAGTGCAAGAGGCCAAAGAACAAGAAAACTTAAGGCCTTAAGGGGTTTAAAGGAATAAAAATATAGGCTTGTAGACTCGACTTAAAACCCTAACCCTATAAGGTGGGTACCACTAGATACCACCAAAACCCTTTAACTTGGCATTGCAAAACCTTGTCCAATATGATCGTGGGAAGCCAAAATCAAGCATGTACACTCAAATATGATAGATAAGTATGCCTACCAAGTGTTTTGACATAAAAATGAATAGGCTTCGAATTATAAGAAAGCACAAGACTAGTATACTCATTATGATCCTAATGGCACCAAGAAGGGTCCCCAAAGATATAAGAGTAAATCTTCAACAGTCCATCGATTCACCTCTAAAGTATAATGTGCAGTTACCTCCCTCACAATCCTGGCAAACAGAAGTATAGGGATAACCAGCTCAAAACTCGTCTGATGAGCAACAGTTCCTCTCAACCTTCTGGATGAACACTGAGTGCCCCCTGCACCAGCACTGGCACTGGAAGATTCAACAGCAGTAACACTTCCACTTCTCTTCTTCTGCCTAGCCATTTTCAGATATCTCAGTGGGTAGAAATAGACTCAAAAACTGATGCTCTTAGAGAGATCACATGTTATCAGCTTCTGAACAAATAGGGAACAGAAGGGTATCAACAACATTTCTAAATGTTAGGGTTTTGAATTTAGTGTCACATGTTGTTTTAGATTAAAGAGATTACAAGCAAGCAAGCACAAGACTAGTATACTCATTATGATCCTAATGGCACTAAGAAGGGTCCCCAAAGATATAAGAGTAATCATTTGTCATCTAAGAGAAATCTTACATTTAAGGACACTAGGGCCAACAGAGAAGCACTTTAGAACTCATCCTACGCATCAATAAACAACTCAACACAAGAAATTTAAATTGACATATTAACACAATAATATCCAACTAAGTTATTGAAAGTCAACTATTGATACCTTGTTCTCCATCCTGATTACAAAATCGGTCCACTTTTTGCTTTGTAACATTTCCTTTTCAAATTGGCTTGGAAGCTAGCCATATTTCTCCTCCTGTCAAAACATGCACATGGACTAGTTAAACTAATTAATATGCAATCATTTACTTTTTCCTAGGAAATTAAAAAAAAATCATTTAACTTATTAAATATACTTACAAATGTATAGATCAAGGCCTGTAAACCTTTCTGGCCACTATGATGTGTGGCACGAAGTTTGTCAAGCCTAGCCTTGGAGGCCTTGTCCTGAAACATATACTAATTCAATTTAACTATGCACAAATAAAGTTTAAAAATCATTTAATAAATTTGATATAATCTTAGGAGCAAATTCAAATACGTGCGTACTCTCCTCACTGGACTTCCTCCATGCATCAAACTTCTCATATGCTTTTACAAGCTCTTTCCATACTTTCAAACTTACATCAATTGACCTTTTTTTGAGCCTTTTCTCGGGAGGGAGTTTTTTTATCTTCTTTGTTTGGTTGCACCAAAATCTCTTGTAGTTTTGAGACATTCGTAGCTTTATCTTCTTTATAGACCAACCTGTGCCAAATTCAATCTCCATGTCTTGGATAACTGCTTTTTGCAGGTGCATGGGTATCTTTGAGAATGACAAATGTAGATGGTCTTTGAACCGTTGAAGGAATGATTCCTTCAACCTATTCACAAATGTTTTTCCAGCATCCGTCATTCGGATGTCCCTTAAAACCACATCGTATTCTATCTTGGTTTCGTAGGTACCAATGCAAGATGCAAAACATGGCGTGGTGGTCAAAGAAGTCTGTGTCCTAGGAGTGGGTCGGACATTGGAAGCCTCTGTTCCCTGTTCCACATTCTTAGAGGTTAATCTTATTGATTTCCTCCTGGATCTTTTGCTCGATCCATGACTGGTTGGGGAATCAATTGATTCCCTTTGACACTGTTGATTTGGTTGTAATGTTTCAGGAGCTTTACCAGATCATTTTTCTATGTATCTGGCAAGCATTGTCAAGTCTACACCATCCAATTTGTTCACTGCCTCTACACCCAATATGGAAGCCAATGCCTCTTTATCTTTGTCAGTATCATGTTCCTATAAAATAAATTTCTTCTTTTAAATTTACAAATAAAAAACTAAAAACTAAAAATCAAAGAAACAATGGAAACATTTACAAATCTATAAATTGACAATGAATTACCTCATTGTGGCCAGAGTCTGCTCCCTTTTCTCTCTTCCCTCTATTGCTTGACATTTTGAGGTGACCTAGGGCAAATTATTTTCATTCAATCTGTGGAGGCAAACGAAGTACACACTACCAGGTATGAAAGTTTTCGTCTAGTTTTTCTGTAGTCCTCAAGGTTTTTGACCTTTACTTTGTAGAGCAAATCATGAAGCTATTTTCCTATGAATCAATTGGTGCCTTGGGAGGGAATCTATAGTTCCTAGCCTAATTTTAGTTTGCTCACCATCGTCTCAAAATCCCTATCTCCTCATAATGTCTCGATCAACCTCTGTTTTAGTTTGCTCACCCTCGTCTCAAAAGCCCTAATTTCAGTTTGCTCACAATCGACTTGTCTTAAAGCACTTGATTACTTTTTTAGGAAGGAAGCGACAAAGTTGTGTTCAAAGAAAGGTATTGATGGTAATGATAAGAGAACTTGGGCATTGGGGTTTGAAAAATACATTCACTACTCGGATGCAGAGGAAATAATGCAATGTCTACAATTTTACCCTACTCCTTTGCAACCACATGAGACTTGAATGATTCGCTTGTAAACAAAACAATATTTACAACCCTTTCTTCACAATCCTCTCTAGTTAATCGAAACAAAAATATATTTGGGAATGAAAATTTTTTATTGTAATTGTAACCTTACCTATGGTGTCGAAAACTAAATCAAATTTCTCCTCTCTTCGTGCGACATTTTTCTCATATCAATTCAGGCAGGACTCCAACCCAAACACTCGATCTCCAAACAAAAAATGAACACCAAAAATCAATATTAAAGTTTTGTTTTGTTTTGGGTATGTGTAGGCGGGAATTTTGTAAATTTTTTTTGATCCAGTAGTCGGCGCTATAGTCGGAGCAATTAACGTCGACTTTACCACCAACTTTTAGGCAAACAATGTAATCTGTTTGGTTCACCAAAGACGGCGTAAAGTGCACCTAATTTATCACCAATTAGTGCAAAATGATGTATTTTTCTTGAAAGTTGATAAAAATGTAACCTCACCAAATTTGGATTGTCCTTATAATAAGTAACTATATCTTGTTTCCATGATAGCATTTTGACTTCATGCTTCTCTTAGGATTAGCTCAATAATGACTCACTCTTTCACGACCTTACACAGATGGTTGGTGACAATCCTTATGCAACTGATATGGTTTTGGAAAAACCAAACAACTCTTCTCTTACTATCATGATGACATGATATTGGGACTATATTGATAGCTTATGGAGTGTGCTTATGGTATTGTGATTTTCATTTCTATGTTCTCATTAATCTATTTTAGGTTGAAGCATGGTAACTAACCCACTAGCTGTTATGACAGTCATACAATGACTAGACAATTCTCTCCACTTTGACTATGACAGTCCTATGCATGGTGTTTTCTTCATGACAGTCCCCAATAATGTGAATTATTGATAGTAGCTAGTTCAAATGGAGTTTTGGATGGTGTAGTAAGTTGTCCCTATGACTCATGATAGTGCATGCCTTGGTTATGTCCTTGTGACATTACTCTCTAGATATCTCCTCTTTATAGTGACAAGGTTTCAATAACATAACAACTTAGGTAAGGTATCAACTTGTCTCTTTAACCTCTGGATTGTCATTTTTCAAGAATTGATCTCATTAAAATGCAAAGACAACATGTCATAGATTAGATGAAAAGATCAAGGAGATGCATGTTATAGAGTATAAAACTCAAAAATCAAAGGTCTTTTTGGGCCTTTTTCCAACAATATGAACAAAATTCAAACTTTAAACATGTAGCACAGGTACCATATGACTCATTCGCATACATCACACATGTGGGACCACTAAGAAGGGAGGTAGGTGCTTAATATGAGCAATGAAAATTGCACATAATGTTTAAGTTCACTTCAACAGATATTTGGGGTTATGATAGCTAATGGAGGGTTTTCCTTTCAAAGGAAACCATTAATTTTGGAGTGAAAAGTAATGGTGAAATATAACATGTCCCTATAATTAAAGAATATCCAATGGCTAGGATTAACCTAACAAAGAGCTAATGATGTGATTTCAAAATTAACATCCAAATTATCCTTCCCTCCATCAAGAATTTAAAATTTTGGTGCCAAAGACTCTTTGAGATTGTTTTGAGGGTTCTATGATAGTTTTGAGGGTTTTATGGCCACTTGGAGAGATATAGATTGCCTTAAAATGACCCATAAAAGAAAAAGGAGAGTCAAATATGAAATAAATGTATTTTTGATGTGAATTTGTATTCATCTTGTAATAATAAGATTTGAGCTATAGTTTTTAAGATTCCGCATGTAAACTTTTTCTGAAGAGCAAAATGTTGCAATGTCCTATTTTGTTTTTCATAGTGCGTCTTAATGAAAAGCGAGTGTATTAACAAGATAAATCAAGAATATTCTCTTGGTGCATAGCTGTTATGTGACTATTGTTATTGTTGTGTATTGCAGGATCCAGAGGAGGCCATGGAGAGACGCTGTGGACAGCGTAGAACTACTAAATTGCAGAGAGGAAAGTGGGTGGAAATAGATATGACAATGGAATCTATAGATACAATAGAGGTAAGAAGAGAAAGCAACCTCAACCAAAGGAGGAAGGTGTTTATGAATTCACAAATGCTACAACATAGAGGAGATAAAGTCATTTTTTGGTCCATGAGGCCTCTGAGGTCAAACTTATTGGTTGAAAATGCACAGGAATGGTGATTAAATGTGATTCTATGATCGAGGGAAAAGTTTGAAAATTAGGATGGCCAAAACATGATATATATATGTCAAATATATGACTAAAGTGAGGTTCTGTGTTGGATAGCATATTCGTTGAAATGATATAACTGGTGTACTAAACATTATTTACTATGTTGTGTATTATAGGGGCCAGACGAGGCCATGGCAACAGATCGTGTCATATCAAATGAGGACACAACGGATGAAGCGGGAAATCAGGTACTCCAATCCAATTTCCTTAGGAAAATATGATCTGATGGCATTTTGTGATATGTCCATATTTTTTCACAGTATTATTGAAATTTATAATGTATTATCCAATCTTGACATAAATTAATGCATGTTGTTGATTATTTTAGATGGAGATTGGAGCAAATGCAGAGCCTAAGCATTCAACTACAAAATGAAAAATATATGTACGTGGACATGGACTTAAAACTGTTAAATCACGTAGACAATAGTGGGTGGAAGAGGATATGACAATGGATCCTATAGACACAACAAATGATTGTACTGAACAAGAGGTTGGTCAGGACTATAGTACATGGGATGAATACTTTGAGAAAATTGTTGTTTGTGGATGTTTTGTATGTCGTGGAAAGAAACAATTTAAACAAGCGATTGTACAGACATTACATATATGATGAGCTTCCAGTCAATAGTATGCTTCCTACAATCGATTCAAATCCAATACGAATTGTGGTAAGGAATTTTCCAAATTGATATAAATAACATGTATACTTTGTTTAAACATTGTTTTATATTATTTAAATAACTAATTTTTTTCTTAATGGATACTTGCAAGATAAAGTTCTTGGTTTAAAGTTTCCTGGATCACTAACTTCCAACCTAGAGGGTAAAATGATCATTTATCAGATGATACAACTAATGAAAATATGTGCCAATATACCAGCACAGAAGATGAGGAATTGATTAAAACAAGCAACAAAACAAGAACCGGTTTAAAGATGCATAATTTGCTTAAAGACAAGGGGAAGGTGGACTACATACCCTATGAGAATGAATGTGATGGAGATGATGACTTGCCCTTGAGTTTGAGATCAATTTACAAAGAGACATTTGATCATCAACTATATTGCGCTTGGCCTAGTGATCAACAACTACCTAGAGTGTACGAGGTGTTTCAATTTTGGGGATACAGCTACATGATACGACCCTCCAATAATCATGGAGTGAATCTAGGCCTTTTTATTGTCCAAAATGTACATGTGGGATCTAAACATAGAAACAATTTAGAGCAAACCACTGGGAGATTAATGCCATATTATGGTCCATCATATTATAGTGGTGAATGGAGAAGGCTAGCAGAATATAAGCCTAGCATGTCAGCATATGGTCTAAATTTGAATATGTATACACATCATCTCCAATTGGAAAGTGGAAAAGAAATGAATAGAGGTCATCTTATGTATAAATGGATGTGCATACACACACACAAATATTGCAGGATTTATAAATAGTAGTAAGGGAAGGGACCCTACTGTAAGACTGAATTGTCAACTTGTTGAGGTTATAAATGATAAAGATGGAGATATGGAAAGAGATGTTGATAGATTGATAATGGTTGAGGCTATTATGGACCTTACCATTGGGGATGAGTTATTGATTGATTACCCCTTCTTAAAATGCACTCTTGCACGAAAGAAGAGGGAAGAACAAGGTCTCCCTAAGGATGTTCTTAAGGGCAGAAAACCAAAGAATAATAAATGAGTGTGGACTGATGTTTTATAAACTATGTTGTCCAAATTGTGTTTTATTTAAATTATTGTATAAAAAAGGTAGTCTATAAAATAATGTTCCATTATTCAATTGATGTATATATGTTCATACAACCAATATTTTTATTTTTTAAGCCATATTTGATTATATTTCTTTGAAAAATTGATACATTTATGATTTATCCAATTGTTGCCAAACATTAAATAATGCTTGCATTTGTTGATAGGTAGAAGATGTTGATGAAACACATACTAATACCTAAGATCCAACTAGGTTATTAAGATTTGGACGGGATGATCCAAATGATCCTTTAATCAATACCAGGGGAAAAAGAGCATTATTGAAGAGAACACTATTGGATGAGAAATTTGAAAAGCTGATGAGATCCGCACACACTAATGATATGTCACCTAGCCTTAATGATGATGATCATGATAGTGAAAATGTAGTGTATGCAAAAGGATTGAATGAAATGCTTACAAATTTCTTTGGGGATGAAAACAATGATGACAATAATGATCATATGGTTGATAGTAAGGATGATAGCAGGGGTAATTACCACCAATGTAATGTTGATGATAACAACCTAAAAAATTCCATCAAGCAAGCAGCAAAGACACCCGTGTTCAAATCGGGTGTAGGTAGAACCTCAAAATTGGCATGCACATTAATATTATTAGAAATCAAATCACTATTTGGTTGGTCAGACAAAGGATTCACTACCCTGCTAAGGTGAGTTGAAATCTATTTCTTACTTTGCAATTGTCAATTAGTGTACATAATTCGTAAACATTCATCAACTTCATTTATATTTCTTTAAGGGGATTTTAAAACCATATATTGTATATAAATAGTTGTAGATTGACATATCAACCATGTTCATCATAAGTCAAAGCATTCAATTGATTTAATCTCTGGCAATCTTACAGGGCACTAAAAACTAAAATATTCCCTGAAGATAATGTGTTGTCATCAACTTTTAGAGAGGCACGTCTGTTGTTGGTTGAGTTTGGGATTGAATATAAGCAAATTCATTCATGTAAAAATGATTGCATTTTATATAGAGATGAATATAAAAATAAGGTAGAATGCCTTGTATGCAAAGAGAAGAGATGTCGTACAGATGTACAAGGTCCTACAGTTCCAAAGAAGGTTTTACGTCACATGCCAATTATACCTAGACTTCAACGAATGTTTCGTTGAAAGTCACTTGCACAATTGATGGACTAGCATGCAAAGAACAGAAGTAAAGATGGATTCATGCGAATTCTAGCTGACTCTAAAGCAATGAAACACATAGAGGAAAAATGGCCAAGAAAAAAATCAAAGATGAACCCCGTAGTATCAGGTTTGGTCTTGCAATTGATGGAGTGTGCCCATTCTCTTTCCTGAGCTCAAATTATAGTGTTTGGCCAGTTGGATTGATAGTATACAATATTCCCCCATGGATGAGTGTTAGAAAGGAGCACCTTATGCTGACTCTCATTGTTCCATGAAAACATCAAGTTAAAAACATGGATGTTTATCTTGTGCCTTTTATTGATGAGATGCAACTGCTATGGAAAGGCATAAGAATGTATGATATATCACGTCCCCCATCAAATAGATCCTTCATGTTGTACGGTGTGCTATGTTGGACTATTCATGATTTCCCAGGACTTTGTGTTTGTTCTGGTAAGATAAAATATTTACGTATTTACACTCATAATTTATTTTCATCCCAACATTCATACTTAGTATTATACTATTTTTTTGATGTTATTAACATTACTTAATGAATTGCAGGGCTTCAAACAAAGGGGATATTTGCATGTCCAAGATGTGCAGAACAATTTCAAGGGTGGTATTCTAAAGATCTACATAAATTTATTTACGCAAACAACAGGGTTTTTCTACCACTAGATCATAAGTTTAGAAATCGCCTGAAGAATCAATTTGATGGAAAAGTTGAAAATAGAGGCCTTCCCATGATTATGGGTCTAGATGAATGGCTTAAGAAGTATGAAGATACTGAATTGAAAGGTTGGGAGGATTTTGTTGATCGGGGTGATTCAATTGAAGAACCAGAACAAGTTGTAGTTAATATGCCAGAAGGAATGAAAAGGAAATCCATATTTTATGAGCTCCCTTACTAGAAGAATCTATTAATATCTCACCTATTAGATCCTATGCACGTCTTAAAAAATGTCCCAGATTTTATATTTCGACATATATCAGGCAAAGAGAAGGACACCTTGTCTTCGAGGAGAGATATTGCTCTTTCGCGTACCAAAATTGATAGAAAACATTTGTGGCCAAATAGGGAAAATGAAACATATGCAGAATCTCTATGGATTTTGAAAAAAAAGAGCTAGACCAACTAAAAAATGTCATCCATTCAATAAGGACACTTACTAGCTATGGGTCATCATTGGCTAAAGCTTTTACAATTGATGGACATATCACAGGATTTAAAACACATGATTTTCATAATTTTATGAAGGTATTATATATCATCATTTAACATTTACTGGTAACATTGATTAAGTACTAAATATATTTTGATATCATTATATTGTGTGAGAAAAAAATACTAATGACCTTTTCATAAATGTGTTTCATAGCATATCATGCCATTGGCAATTAGGGGGGATTCCTGTCTTACAGTTGACTTAAGGAATGCCATAAGTTGGTTGTCAGCATTTACAAGGTATGTGGTTAATGTGTGAGAGACATAGATATATTATATTGAATATTAATTTTTGACTAAATGTTCATACTAATTTACTATTCTTATATTAGGTGGGTGACCTCGAGGAGATCCACGAATGTGAAGTGCAAAAATAGAAGAAGGAAATTGCAGAAATTGTATGTGTATTTGAGAAGGAGCTCCCTACAAGTTTCATGGACCTACAAGTCCATTTACTTATACACCTAGTCGATGACATTGAATTGGCAGGCGTCGTATCAACGATGTGGATGTTTTTCTTTGAGAGGTATATGAAAACTCTAAAAAGATATGTCTGACAAAAGGCACATCCAGAGGGTTGCATGGCTAAAGTGTATGTACTGAATGAAGCATTTTTCTTCCTGTGTGAATTCATTGGTAAGGATTTTGAAGATGGGCCATGCTTCTGGGATGAAGAATGAGCATCAGATATTATTGATAGAGAAAAACCACAATCTAATGGTGTTGAAGTAGAAATTAGTAAGTAAATTCATGATCAGTGTGGTTTTTTTTTCTTGCAATCATTAATTTACTCTGTAATTTATTTGTCAAATTAACAGCTTGACATTTGGAGTTTCAAATAAACATGTTGACATGTAATAGGTGTAGATGAAAGTGCTATACTCAACAAGTTCATTCTGTACCACATGGACTTTATGAACAAATGGATTGATCTGTATGATAAAAAGAGAGAAGAATTGTTAGAAGCAAGGAGACAATTTAAGAGATCAAACCCAAGGAATAATCCACTTCCCACTGATCTTCTTGGGAATGGGGCAAAGATTGCACACTAGAATGGGTTACTAAACAAATTCAAAATCAAATAGAAGATGCAGGTATAGATTCAAACATAACAGAAGATGAAATCAACATGTCTAGAGGATGTGAAAGAAAGGTACAGTTGGAATTTTACAAAATGTTGTTTCCTTGTAGCTTTGACACTATTAACTATTTTAATATTTGTCGTTATATTTGTTTTCACTAAAATAAATGGTCTTTCACAGGTGAGGAAATATCCAGCAATGTGGGCATATGGTCGACATTATCGTGTAGAAAGTGTAGATGTAAAGAGATGATCCTTCGATTGTGGTATCATGGTTGACTTCAAGCAATCTAGTCGATCAAGTTCAAAAGATAAGAATATAATTGAAGGGAATCTACAATATGTTGGGAAAATACAAGAAATTATTGAGTTGGATTACCTTTCTTTTAGATGTTGTATTTTTAAGTGTAGATGGTATGAAGCATTTGAGAGGACACGACGACATGATACCCATAGTGGATTGTTTTCTATAGATTCCTCATGTTTCCTACCAGAAGATAAGGAGCCTTATGTTCTACCAATTCATTGTGAGCAGGTATTTCTTTAACTCAAACAAGAAGCGGTAGTGATCATTAATCTATTAATTCATAGTTTATTGTGAATATATACATGTGTTTATTAATCAATAAAATTGTTCTACCATACGTCTAATATATGTATGTCGTTCATGTGCAGGTATTTTTCTATGAAGATATTTTGGACCTGAAATGGATATTTGTCATACATTATGATCCAACATTAAGGCATGTATTTGACGATGCATTAGTGGATACTGAGAAAAACAATGATGGCCAACAAAATGAGAGAGAGGGATTAGAGAACATCAAAGAAATTGACATCCATGATGATGTTGAAGATGGTTATTTTCAAGAACAAGAAGACAACAATCCAGAGTTGGATGATGTTATGGAAGACAAAAATATGGATGGTATACAAAATGATGATCCAAATACATCTGGTAACAATATAGATGGTCTATAGTCAGATTTCAATGATGATGAAGATGATGGAGGTCAAGATGAGGATGATGATAATATTAAATACTTGAAAGAACATATGAACATTGACAATGATACATTGGATGTCATTGTAGCAGACAGTAAAGTTAATGACCAAGACTTCTAAATTTTTAGAATTATTTGCAATCTATGTTTAAAAAAGGATGATTAAATTGTTGGCAATAATGTTAATTAAATGGATTGTTCAATTGTTAACAAATTACCTATTGCAATATCCTTAAATTGTTCAATCTTTGGTATGAATTGTTGGCAATAACGTTAATTAAATTTGTTTATCTTTAATTATTTTTCATATATATCCTTAATTGTATCTATGCCATGTTATCTTGTGATAAGTACTTGAGTAAGACCATCAATGAAATATGAAGTGGACATATTATCATCTATATTAGCTAATTGATTGCACTAATATTTCAATTTAACAACGATCTCATGTTTGTACTCATTTTCAACACTTTTAATAAAGACATCATGATCATAATATTCTTCTTCATCATTAGAATGCAATATGTGATCATCATAGGAAGTAGGAGAAAAAGGTAGTCATGTTTGCAAGGTGAGGGTTTGACCTAGCACTTTGTTGAAGGGGACATAAGGATCCTAGATGTTTCTTAGGAATGCAAAATTAAAGGCATTGGGTTGTTTCCAACAAATGCAAACCACAAAAATCTCAAAATAAAAAATCAATCCTTTTTTATCCTAAACATAGGCATGGAAATTGCGAGTTCAAAAAAATGTAGGGAAATAAATCATACTCTATAATAGAAGATTTAAGTCCAATCCTAGATTTAATTAAACTTTAAAGTACAAGGAGTTGAGAGTAGAATAAAATATTGAGATATTAAGTAATTAAGATAGAGAAATGAAATAGTTGAGAAGAAATACAAAACTTATTTGATCTTTTTAGCATGATGTCAAATGTGAAGTGTGATTAACTAATGCATTATGAAAAAGAATGAAAACTAGGATTTTCTACTAGAATAATGATCATGAGATTGTGGTAGTGATTAACTAATTTTTGCATTCCTTCTTTAGTTGTCCTCTTTTTCCATATTTCCAAAACTTTACTCTTATCTTCCTAGCGATTCTAGATTTTCCTCTTGACTTGGATTGATATTTATACCATTCCCCTTTAGATCCACTTTTGTCCTTGGGCCTTTGTGGAACATGCAAGGCATCCTTAGAACCTTCATCATTGAACTTTCTCCTCATATTTCCATTGAGCATTGTAACAATAAAGGATTCCATAGTCACCTTTGCAACACTACCATTTATAACAAGCATTATGTTCTCCTAATTTTTGGGTAAAGAAAAAAGTGAGAAGATACATTTGTCTTCCTCATCAAGTTTAACATTTATTGAACCTATTTGACTCAAAATCATATTAAAGGTGTCAAAATGTAGACTGTTGAGTACATGTGTCTCAGATTTACAGGCATCGGCGAGTGTTGACCATTTCGGTGGGACTAAGGTGCTTGTCCCAATGATGGACCGACAGGCTTGGTGCAGTGTATCAGCGTGACTTGTGAGATCGGCGTGACTGGAAGTTATCTCTCTGGTGCTTTGTGTCTCTCTGACGAGGTCTTGGCATTGGCGGGACATGACACTTTAGTAAGAGTCTCACAGGGTCTTCATGTTACTCTAATGAAGGTTGACATCAGCAAGACCTGACATGTCGCTATGACTCTCTCTGGCACTCTGGGTCACTCCAGTGAAGGCTCTATATCAGCGTAACAATAGTTGTCGGTTTGGCTTTGAAAGGTCATTCTGATGGTTTGTGTTTTTCTGATGGAGGTTATGGATCGACAAGATTATAACTATCGGTACTGTTTGGAAAAGTCACTCCGCTAGTTGTGGTCACTCCAATGTGACATCATCTAGGGTATTCTCGATGGTTGTTAGCTGTAGACTGTTGGTCTCGTTGGTAGCAAAAGTGCCGATGGTTAACTATCTCATGGTTGTGTACATAAATTGCAAAAGTAGCCATCGACTGGTGCATGCGGGACTATTGAGGTCTCACGAATCTGAATAGTCATGGAAACGGTTATGAGCTAGGGTGCTGGGAATGGTTTAACAGTGGTGACATGGCCTCCTTGACATGGTAGAAGGATAGAAAAGCCAACGTTGTATTGGTAATACATATCACAAATATTGTCAATTGAACGGTTGCCTTTTGTAACTGTTTGGTTTGTTATGGTAACAGAGGATAGTGTGATGAGAAACAAATAGAGAGAAGAGGAGTGACTGTCATATAATCTCCAGATGGAACAAGATGTTAATCTCCATGAAAGGGCTTAGTGCCTGAATTGTATTGTAACTATATTTTCTGTTGTTGAATAATACAATGGCGATCTGGGCTTTTGGAGTGTGGGGTTTTTTACCCAAAAGGGTTTTCCCCACGTAAATCTGTGTTCATCTCTTCTGTTCCATCTTTCATGTTTAATGGTTCTATTATTGAAATTGTATAATGCTTGTTGTTGAAACTCGTTAATGTTGCTTGTACTTTCCTCTAAGGGTTAATGTTAGAAATGAACTATGTTTGATTCCACTTTGTGGCATAGTTGTGAGTGCTTTTGAGGCAATCTAATGAAATTTAAAGTTACCAAAGACACAACTGTTCTTAGATGTTCATTCTAAGTTGCACTCATTTCCTTAAAACCCCTAACCCCTAAACCATAAACCCTAAATAATGCCCATAAGCCCTAACCCACCATAAACCCTAAACCCCTAAATCCTAAACTACAAACCCCTAAAGCCTAAACACTAAACCCAAGCAACCCTAAACCTATATCTCCCTATCTCCCTATCTAGCCCTATCTCTATCATTCATCTACCTCTAAATATCTCTCCCTATGTCTCTGGCCATGTCCCTCACTCTCTATATCTCCCTATTGGTCCTCTCTCTCTAAACACTAAACCCTAAACCTCTAAACCTTAACCCCTAAACCATAAACCATGAACCCTGAATAATGCCCCTAAACCCTAAACCCTAAACCCTAGTAAACTCTAAACGCTAAACTTGAGCAATGATAAACTCATAAATGCTAAATAATGCCCCTAAACCCTGACCACTAACCCTAACTCTGTCTCTCTATCTCTTTGACCTATATATTATCTACCAGCTCCTAGCTAGTTAAATCCTTTTCCTAGCTTTCCTAGTTTTCCTTTTCCTTTCCAATTTCCCTTTAGATCTCACCAATTTTTCCCTATTTTACTATTTTCCACCTCTCCTCTCATCATTCTTCCCATCCAATGAACTTTTGTTTTATCAGCTTGTTTCCATTTCATCCGGCTGCCAATTCATATCCTTATCCCTCTTTTAATCATGTCCTAGTTTTCTTGTTTCCATTTTCTTTGTTGATAAGAGAGAGAGAGAGAGAGAGAGAGAGAGAGAGAGAGAGAGAGAGAGAGAGAGAGAGAGAGAGAGAGAGAGAGAGAGAGAGAGAGAGAGAGAGAGAGAGTCCTATAATTTTTCTTATTCATTAATTCCTTCATCGATAAGGGAGAGGGAGAATTAATAGAAGGGAGACTAGATAGGAAGATATAGGAATGATAGGGGAGAGAGGCAAGAGATCATAGAGAGATAGGGAGAGATAACTAGGTAGAGAGAGATGGAGAGGACACAGATCATAGAGAGAGATAGAGGAGACAGAGGGGAGAGATAGGGAGATAGAGAGATAGATAAGAGATAGGGAGAGATAGATAGGTACATAGAGAGAGAGAGATGAGATAGATTGGGAAATATATTAGAGGAGATAGTCGAGTGAGAGATAGGGAGATAGAGAGTGAGTGAGATGTCGATCTAGAGAGATAGGGAGAGAGATTGAGAAGTAGAGGGATGCTAGCTAGAGAGAGGAAGATAAGCAAGAGATAGGGAGATAGAGGTTTAGGGTTGCTTAGGTTTAGGGTTTAAGGGTTATGGGTTAGGGGTTAGGGATTAGGGGCATTATTTATGGTTGAGGGATTTAGAGAGAGAGAGACTTCTTTTGACATGCAATCGTAAACCCTAAATAATGCCCCTAAACCCTAAACCTCTAAACCTTAAATAATTAATGCCCCTAAACCCTAACCCCTAACCCCTAAAACATATATAAACCCTAAATAATGCCCCTAACCCCTAACTCCTAACCCATAAACCCTAAACCTGAGAAACCCTAATTAATCCCTAAATCCTAAACCCTAAACCCTAAACCCCTAAACCCTAAACACTAAACCCAAGAAACCCTAAACCTCTATCTCCCTATCTCTCTATCTCTATCATTCCTCTACCTCTCAATCTCTCTCCCTGTGTCTTTGGCCATGTCCCTCACTTTCCATATATATCCCTATAATCTTTTTTGGCTATGTCTTTGGCCATGTACCTCACTCTCTATATTTCCCAGCTATTGGTCCTCTCTCTAAACACTAAACCCTAAACCTTTAAACCCTAAACTGTAAACCCTAAATAATGCTCCTAAACCTTAACCCTAAACTGGCCTAAACCTGAGAAACCCTAAATCCCTATATATCTCCCTATCTCTAATATTGTCCCTCTACCAGCTCTCAATCCTTCTTCCTATCTCTCTCTAGTGCAGGATATATATCTCGCTCACTCTAGTAGTCAATCTCCTATCTCTCCCCTATGTCTTGGCCTCTCTCTCTCTCTCCAAACCCAAGCAACCCTAAACCCCAAACCCCTAAACCCTAAATCCAAGCAACTCTAAACCTCTATCTCCCTATCTCTATCATCCCTCTACCTCTCAATCTCTCTCCCTATGTCCCTAGCCATGTGCATGTGCCTCACTCTCTATCTCCCTATCATTCCTCTCTCTCTATAAACCCTAAACCCTAAACCTATAAGTACCTGAACCCCTAACCCCTAAACAATAAACCCTAAACCTAAATAATGCCCCTAAACCCTAAACCTCTATCTCCCTATCTCTCCCCTCTCTCCCTATCAACTTTATCCCTCTATCTCTCAATCTCTCTCGCTATGTCTCTGGCCATGTCCCTCACTCTCTATCTCCCTATCTCTCCCCTTGGTCTCCTCTATATCTCCCTATTGGTCCTGTATCTCTCTCTAAACCCTAAACCCTAAATCTCTAAACCTTAACCCCTAATCCCAAAACCATAAACCCTAAACCCTAAATAATACTCCTAAACCCAAGTAACCATAAATTAGGTGCTCAATTAGGTGCTAAAATAGGTGCTACATCATGCACTACATTTAGTCGTTACATAAGGCACTAAATTAGGCATTAACACAGTTGCTAAAACAGGCGCTACATCAGGAGTTAAATTAGGCATCAAATGTGGCACTAAATTAGGTGCTATCGTAGGAGCTAAAGTAGCCGCTAAAGTCAGTGCTAAAGTTGACACTAATTTAGGTGCTAATTTGCACCTACTTGTTTTGGTCGACGCAAAAAAAGCCAAAAGTAGCACAATCCCGATAAATAGCACTGACTTTTTCAAAAAATGGAGAAAAATACATTAAAACAGTGGGTGGAAGCAAAAAATGGAGCAAAAAAGGGAGCTAATCATAGGGATTTGTTGTAGTGGGTTAAATGATTGTAATATCAAGTTTGACTTTTGTGAACATTGTATATATGGAAAGCAAAACCGTGTTCAGTTTTACTCTAGTTCCCACAAGTCTTTTGGTGTATTGGACCTTATTCATTCTGATGTGTTTGGTCCTGTTAGTGTTCCTTCGATTTCCAAATCTATATATTTTGTATCTTTCATAGATGATTACAGTAGAAGGACATGGATTTATTTTCTCAGAAGCAAGACTAAAGTCTTTAGTTAGTTCAAAGAGTTTAAAGATTTTGTTGAGAATCAGACTAGTAAAAAGATTAAGTGTTTGAGGATTGATAACGGTGGTGAGTTTTGTTCGGTAGAGTTCAATAAGTTCTGTAAAAAGCAAGGGATTGAGAGACATAAGACAACTCCATACACCCCACAGAAAAATAGAGTTGTAGACAGGATGAACATGAAACTGATGGAGAGGGCTAGGAGTATGCTTAGTGGAGCAAGCCTTGAACAAAAGTTTTAGGCTGAAGCTGTAGCCACTACTTGTTACCTAGTAAATAGGTCTCCTACATTAGCTCTTGTTGGTAAGACACCTATGGAGGTGTGGTTTGGTAAAAAGCCTTCAGTTAGACATCTTCATGTTTTTGGTTGTGAGGCATATGCACATGTGCCTAGGGAGAAATGGTCTAAATTGGAGAACAAGGCTGTTAAGTGTATTTTCATTGGCTATGGTGTCGATGTGAAAGGATACAAGCTTTGGGATCTTGTGGCTGAAAAAGTGTTGTATAGAAGAAGTGTTATTTTCAGAGAGCAAACACCTTCTCTTATTGTTCTACAACCAGAAGAAACAGAAAAGAAAGAGGATGTGGTTTAGTTTCCTTCCACCCTTGAGAAGACTAAATTAACAAACCTTGTGAGACCTGATGATGAGGAGAGCTCTAGCAACTTTGAAAGTTTAGAAGAAGAAGCAGAACCTGATAGGTTTGGTTACTCATTGCTTCATTCTAGTTGTGCTTTTGCCTTGCTTACTAACACTAATGAGCCTAGAACTGTGATAGAGGCTATGGGCATGAAAGATCCAGGTTCCTAGAAGGAGGCCATGGAAGATGAGATGGCTTCTTTGGAAAAGAATAAAACATGGGACTTGGTGCCTTTGGATGAAGGACATAAACCTATTAGATGCAAATGGGTGTTCAAGAAGAAATTTGATGCAAATGGTAGTGTTGAAAAGTACAAGTCCAGACTAGTTGCGAAGGAGTATTCACAAGAGGAGGGAATTGATTATGGTGAAGTTTTCTCTCCCGTTGCAAAGATGACATCTATTCGGTTCATGTTATCTCTTGCACTAGCTTATGACTTAGAAGTGGAGCAGATGGATGTGAAAACAACATTCCTTCATGGTGATTTGAAGGAAGAGATTTACATGTCACAGCCAGAGCATTCCATAGAGAAAGGTAAAGAAAATTTGGTTTGCAAGTTGAAAAGTCTTTGTATGGTTTGAAGCAATCTCCTAGGATGTGGTACTTGAAGTTTGATGCCTTTGTATTGTCGGTTGGATTTCTGAGATTGAAATTAGATCATTGTGTGTATTATAAATTTGACAATAATCGCATTCTCATTATTGCATTGTATGTTGATGATATGCTTTTAATTGGGAATGGTAAGAATATGATTTCTAATTTGAAGTCTTAGTTGTCAGCACAGTTTGAGATGAAAAATCTAGGGGCAACTAGGTACATTCTGGGAATGGAAATCAAAAGAGACAGAGCTAACAGAAAAATTTGGTTAAGCCAAAGTAAGTATGTGAAGACCGTGTTGGATAGGTTCAGCATGGCAGATTGTAGACCATTGTGTGTTCCTATTTCTTTGGGGACAAAGTTGTCTGTTAATGATTATCCAAAATCTCCTAGTGAGGTAAAGGACATGAACATAGTACCTTATGCTAGTGCTGTTGGCAGTTTGATGTATGCTATGGTCTACACAAGACTAGACATTGCCCAAGCAGTCAGAGTCCTTAGTCAATTTATGGCTAATCCTGGACGAGTACATTGGGATGCAGTAAAGAGAGTGTTTAGATATTTGAGGGGTACTTCTGAGTATTCCATATGCTATCATGGTAAACCTACAAGACCTTCACATTTAGTTTGTATTCATGGATTCATGGATTTTGATTGTGTGGGTGACATTGACAGTAGGAGATCCACCAGTGCTTATGTGTTTACTATGTTCGGTGGTGCAATTAGTTGGATGAGTAAGCAACAACCTGTGGTTGCTTTGTCTATGATAGAAGATGAGTATATGGCAGAAACTCATCTTGTAAGGAAGCTAGTTGGCTTTAGAGATTGAGTTCAGATATTGGTGTTGATGCAGGATAGATTACGATTTGTTGTGTCAGTCAGAGTGTGATTTGCCTAGCAAAGAATCCAACTTTCCATGCCAGAACAAAGCATATTGATGTATAGTTTCATTTCATGTGAGGCATGGTAGAGGATGGGAAGGTGAATTTGGAGAAGGTAGACACTTTGAAGAATGTTGCAGATGCATTGACGAAACCACTGGGCACAGAGAAGTTCATATAGTGTTCGGATTCTATGGGCCTCTTGGCCTATAACAGTTAAATCGTGTTATTTCTATTGGCTCTTACAAGGTGTTTGACAAGTGGGAAAGTGTTGGGAATTAAGGTGTCTCAACCTTGGTAATTCCTTACATTTATTTATTATAATATATTTATTTATTGCCTATTGTGTAATTAGGATGCAAATCCTGTTTTGTCATCTTGTGGGAGTTGGCACAGTGATGTGTCATCCTACGTGGAAGGTGACCACATGTAATTTTGTCCTCACATGAGGAGATAGGTGTCCCACTTAGTGGTAGAGGTATTTTTCCATGTGTTGGCACTTTGAATAGTGTGTAAGTGAATCTTGACTGAAATGGTTATGACAGATTCCTATGATAGAATTTATGACGCGTAAGAGTCATAAATAGAAGATACTATGACAGGTGAAGACATGTGTCACAAGGCTTCTTGGAAGAAGGCATCTTTGGGTGCCCCAAGGAGGGATATGACATGTAAGAGAATATGCTATTTTTAGTCAGTGTATGATAGATTCTCTTGCAGCTATAAGATATGATAGTTATGATGGATTCTATGACAGTCGTAAGAGTCGTAAGAGCATCTGTCATTGCCCAACTTGGGAATAGGCGACCATATTTGGATGGGGTGATATGACAAGTTTCATGACCATACTGCAATGTTGGACAAGTGTCCCTAGGCGTGGGTTTTGGGCCATGAGGCCAAGTTTGACACCCATCTCAAGAAAGGTCTATTTTTGCCTTGTAAACCTCTATTTAAGAAGGTGCTTTGAGAGGAGATGTATTATGGATTGACAGGCACTGTTATGTTGTCAGATTGTCTCTAGATATGAGTATTGAAGACTCCTATAAAGACTTGCATTGCAAGTGTGTTGTAAACCTTGTTGTTTAGATAATACATTGTGCAGGTTTTGGAGTGTGGGATTTTTCACCTGTAATGATTTTCCCCACGTTATATCTTGTCTCTCTCTCTCTTTTCTCTTACATTCTTGTGTTGTGTATTGTTGTAAGATCTCTATTGTTGGGTTAATAATAGTATAATTGTAAAGTTTAAAAGGAATATGCACTCTACTTCCCTCATTAGATTAGGGTAGGAAGCAATTTCCGCACACCTAGCTTCCTTTCATTGAGTCCATGGTGTGCCTCTTACATGGTATCAAAGCTTCAGATTTGTAATTCCTTTCCCTCTTTTTGGAGAGTCTTTTCCAAGAATTTTCACATAGTAGATCCTAGTGCAAAAGGGACCTTGCCATTACATCTGAAAGGCCTGAGATAAAAATTGACATATACACTATATTTTGGAGACAAGTTTTGTCAAATTTTTAGGGTTTGAAGGAAATTGTCACAGAAAATTCCATACGATTTTTATGGAATCTATATAGTCATATGGTTCTATATCATATGGATTTGCAACCATACTAGGTCATAGTGTAGGAAACTGGTAGAGAAATTCAACAAAATTATCTCTCTTGCAGCAGTTTACACAAGTGGTCAATAGAGAAATTTATGGTCAAAGGTATATTCAATGGAATATTCCACTTATTGCATACCATCTTGCATCACCAACATACCTCTCTATGTCATCGATGATCAATTATTTGAGATCTGGCAGTTATAATATTTGTCTAGTGGTTTTTAATTTTGTTTAAAGGTTAATATCCTACAGTCCATGTTATCGGCGAGAGTTTTTTAAGCACCCACAACCATATTATTGGGGCATCAAGGCAGCTAGAATGGAGCGAGTGACACTTTAAGCACCAACTAGCTACCTATTTCATTTGATGGTTTCAGTTGAGTCTCAAGCCCCACAGCACTTAGCATGCTCCTAAGTTTTGGGATTAAAATTTCTTAATATATGATTCGTCAAGAAAAATCCTTTGGTGCAAAGATTTTATGGGTTACCAGGAGTGTGTATGCCAGTTTGCGTCCTCCCAAGATGTGTTTTAACAAGTTTTTTAATATGTCACCACTTCAAGCTGGGTCCAGAGGGTCTTGCAATAAAGTTCAAATTTCCCAGTTTTGATGACAACCCAGTTGTTGATTTGCCTTCAAATTTTTTGAGCTCTATTTTTGTGGTGTGAAAATGAAACATTTTTAGAAAACTAGGCTCTCGGGGGCCTAGTTTACACAGGTGGTCCCAAACATCTTTTGGTGATGTAAATTTTCAAGACATGGGTATGTTTTAAATAATTGATTATGGCCCTATGCAAGTTTTCACAGCCTCCGAATGTCTCGCATGCCTACAGTGAAGTTGCGTTGTTTGCTCGGAAGAAGAAATCAATTATTTGTCAATTTTCTTAAAGTTGAAAAATGCATTTTTTAATATTTTTTGGCAATATAATTTTTTGAATGAATAAATATTATAAAATAAACATTATATTTTAATGTTTATACTTTACAAACAAAAAATAAAGGCAAAAATGGGCTGAGCTCACCAATGCACAACCCACTTTGCCTTCCTTTCTCATGGCTGTGATGGTGTGATGGGCTCCTTTTTGGGCATATTCTGGTCAAGTTTGTTCCTAGAATGTAGATATCATATGCCTTCTTCTCCATGGAGGTCTTTCTAGAGTCCTCTTGGTTAGATTTGAGTAGAGATTATTGCAGAATGAAGATCATTCACGTTTTTGGCTTTATGCCAAATTTTTGGGGGTTTCTTTTGGCTCAAAATTGTTGATCCATGGTCTAAAATCATCTACCAGCCATTCCCAATGCCTAGGCAATGATTTTAATTATGTTTGGGATGAATTTTGAATGTCAGAATTGCAAAAAATGCCCAATATCTTCAAAAAAAGATCCAGTAGTGAAAATGAATTGGGCAAATAAAATATAATGTTTTTGGTGGCAAATATTATAACATAAACATTATCATTATAATGTTTATGCTTTATAAACAAAAACAAAGGCATTTTATAGGCTAAGTGCACCAACTCATAGTCCACCTCACCCTCCTTCCTCAAGCATGTGGCTGCGCTAGTTTTCCCCTTGGTCAAAGTATGGCAAGAAACATAAATACAAGTAGTTGCATGGGAAAAATATAGTGAAATACAAGCAACTGGAGCTTTACAATTTGATTTTGGAGTCCTAAGGAAGAAATTGAACCAATTAAATGAGCAGATTTCATGTTTTTTGAAGAAGAGAACAAATTATAAAATCATTTTTCAATAGCCCAGATTGATTTGCAAAAAATGTGTTGCCTACAACATCTAATTAGATCAGAGATACAAATTCCCATGGTTGCAAAAAATTAAATGTGAAGTCAAATTTGTGATTGACTATTGTAGTCCAACAATTCTCTATTTTCCTTTATAAGGGAACTGACAACATTGTAATAGGTGGTGGGATTCTTGACTTTAGATACAAGATATCCACACTTTTGAGGAGTAGTTTTATGTTACAAAGTAGGTTCATTTTGACAGGTTTGCAGAGTAGAATGTTGCCTGCAGATGAATAAAGTTCTGTATGGTATTTTTAGTTTAGATTGAATTATATGAATACCACTGAATGTGTGTGTTTCTTTCAATTGTCTCCTTGAATGTATTCATTTCTTTTGTGAATGAAAGAATCAAAGATTTTAGATTTCATCTATGTGCACTTGCTATATTGAATGTCTTATTTACTGCTTCCATTCAAGGAATGGATTAAACATGCTTTGAGTAAGATATAGGAAGTGATGTATTACATTAGAGATTGTTGAAGAATAGTTGCAGGAAATACTCTTTCTTGGGCATGTCATTGTAAGGCAGTGATACAAACATACCCTCTAAATTTGAAGCTTTGATGTCAAAAGGAAACATCTGCATTGTAGTATTTTAACTCTGTTGCCTTGATAAAGCACTAATCTGGGGAATTATTGTTGAACACACTTGATACTAAGAGGGGGGATGAATTAGTATTCAAACAAATCTTAAACCCTCTAGAGTAAATTGAAACTTAAACTTTACAGCATTAATAGAAATATAAAAGATCAACACAATGCACAACACCACATAACACCATATATACGTGGAAAACCCCAAAGGGGAAAACCATGGTGAGAAAAGCTACTATCCTAATCCATCCTCACAAAAGAATCATTGTTAAAACTTTGTTTTAAGGCTACAACCCAAGGAAGTTACTACTCCCTAAAGAAAGGTTTTAGGGTCACTCCCAAGGAAGCTACAACTCCATGCAAACTTTGTTTTAGGGCTTCCAAGGAAGCAACTACTCCCTGAATGGAGAACAAACTCAAAAAAGATTACAGCATGATAGTCCTTCTACTATTTGAAACTAACAATGAAGCTTGAACTCTTTTTGATGATTGCAATTCTGTCTTTTCACTCCTCTTTTGATAATTACTCTTCTACTTTGACAACTTCTGCAACTTCTTCAAACGTCTTCTCTATAGCTTACTAACTCACTGCTTTCAATATTCAAGAAGTTTGCCTTTGGCTTACTACTTCTAGTAATCAGTTAGGCACACTCTTCACTTTCCTTCTGTCTTAAAGATATCTTCAATATGAATTCGGACATGATCTATTACTTCTGCTCTTTCTCTTTTAGTCGCACATCATAATGCATTACACATCCACATTTGACTTCTTGCACTCACACTCACAATCACAATCACACATCACCTAGTTCAACTAGGTTTATAATACAGACATGATATTACATTGATTACATTACATGTCGGCCAAATTCAACAAGAATATTACAATTCCAAGTTGGCCAAAAGATCAAACAACATGAAAGGTGTAGAGGGCAAGCCCTAAAATGAACTACATGCAACATCAGGAAGAGGAACACACCTTGCATATTCCAACACACACTTAACTTGATCCTAAACATCCTTCATAGTATCAACCTTCAAAGAATAACATCTGCACACTTCGTACAATTGAAAGAGGTCAGCCTTAAGCAAGAAAATATGAAGCTTGTAGCAAGTCGGCCATTACAACTTAGCGGTACTCATGAAAGATTAGACATTACTTGTGCTTCTCCTAGATGAGTCAAAATGACCCATGCAACATCTCCAAACACTCCTTGAACTCCACACAACAAAGAATTATGGTGCACACCTTCAACATACCCCAAACGGCTAGGCAAAAGCATAACCCAACAACACCTTCATTTCAGACCATGACCTATTTCAGAAAAACTAGCAACATGAAACATTACAATATCCTTAGGATCATTCTCCACTGTCCAATTCACCACTTCATACAACAAAAAGTTGGCGTAAGCTAATAGACACTAAAACTAGCCACTGGATAATATAGTCCTGCACTTTGTCACTTACAACTTTCTCTGTGGAGGGAGAAATGATATGAAACTTTAAGTGTAGCACCTTCACAACACACTAAACTTAACTTTCTAACTACATGACCATATCTTCAAAGGTGGAGGAATGCGAAGCATTCTCCTAATTAGTCCTCAAGGCAACTTCCTGTAGCAGAAACCTTCACCAACATCCAGAGACCAGAGTCTCCTTGTAGCAACACATACATCCTTAGGAATAACATGAGAGAGCATACAACATGCTATAGACCATCAGCACCATCTCCCTAACATCAACATTACTTCTAATCCTCATCTTGATGCTTCTAATTCTCATCTTAATGCTTCTAATTTCCATCTTAATATATCATCATGATATCATCTCTATTGACAATAGACATTAAAGAAAGCATGAAATCCAACCATGAACATCAACAAAATCATTGTTAGCACACCATCATAGTTTATCATCAACATAAGCATCAATGATAGCCCAAACTGAGTGTTGACATCAATGACAACCACATTAGTGATGACCTTAGGTAACATATGTGCATCAATCTCCCCCTTTGGCATTGATGGCAGCACACACCTGCTCGTTCTCCCCCTTTGACATCAAAGACAAAAGGCAACTACTTCTCCCCCTTAGGACACAAACTCTCCTTTTCAACCTTCTCATCCTTTGAAGTACATACACTCCTTAAAGAAACTAACAGGCTCCCCCTGTCAGCAACAACGACTACTTGCTCCCCCTAAGAGGTAGCCTCCATGAGTCCAGCAAAAAGATATAGCATGAATTACTCCTCCTAGATAGATGCACCAACTATGCATCTAGAAAGGAGGGGCAATTACCCCTAACTTCTGCTAGAGATACTCAAAAGTATCCTTTGCAAGAGCCTTTGTGAAAATATCTGCAATCTAATCCTTTGTTGGAACATATTCCAACTTCACTTCTTTATCTACAACCTTCTCTCTCAAAAAGTGATACCTAATTGATATATGCTTGGTTCTACAATGCATCACTGGATTCTTGGAAATATTGATAGCACTGCTATTATCACATAAAATAGGAATAGGCTCATCATATTGTATCTTGATATCCTTCAATGTTTGCTTCATCCACAACACTTGTGTACATCAAGATACTGCAACAATATACTCTACCTCTACAATTGATAAAGATATTAAATCTTGTTTCTTACTATGCCATGAAACCAATCTACTTCCTAAAAAGAAAGTACCACCACGTGTACTTCTTCTATCAACAAAACAACTAGCCCAATTAGCATCAGTGTAAGCACTCAAATCAAAATAATTACCCCTTGGATACCATAAGCCATAATCCAGAGTACCCTTCAAATATTTGAATATTCTTTTTACTACCTTCTCATGAGTTTGCGTAGGATTAGCTTGATATTTGGCAACCAAACATACTGCATGTATAATATCAGCTCTAGAAGTAGTTAAGTACAATAATCCTCCAATCATAGATCTATAAAGAGTCTGATCAACCTCAGGTGACTCATCATCCTTGCTCAAGTGACAACCAGTAACCATAGGATTACTTACTAGTTTGGAATCCTACATGTCAAATTTCTTCAACATCTCTCTAACATATTTAGCCTGAGATATAAAGATAACATCATCTAGTTGAGTAATTTAAAGCCCAAGGAAGAAAGACAACTCACCAATCATAGACATCTCATACTCTTTCTGCATCTCTTCTGCGAACCTCTTACACATATTATCATCTCCACCAAAGATGATGTCATCAACATATACAGTTATTATCAAAATCTTGTCTTCCTATACCTTAATGTAAAGATTACTATCTCTAGTACCATTCCTTATACCTTGCTGAAGCAAATACTTATCCAACCGAGCATACCAAGCTCTAGGAGCTTGCTTGAGTCCATACAAAGATTTCTTGAGTTTGCACACCATGTCCAGATCTTATGATAGCTGGAAACCATCCAGATGCTCAATGTAGACCTCTTCCTCTAAATCAACATTAAAGAAGGCTGACTTGACATCCATCTGATAGACTTTGAAGTTCTTGTGAGTAGCAAAGGAAAGAAGCATCCTGATTTCCTTCATCCTGGCTACCGGAGCAAAAGTATCCTCAAAATCAATACCTTCAACTTGTGAATAACCCTTACACACCAATCTTGCTTTGTTCCTTACAACTTCACCATCTTCATTTAGCTTATTCTGGAACACCCACTTTGTTCGTATAACATTCTTATCAGCTTATCTGGGAACCAGTTCCCATGTCTGATTCTTTTCTATCTGATTCAATTCTTCTTCCATTGCCTTAAACCATTCATTATCTTTGCTATCATCAAAAAAGGTTTTGGGCTCTACCTTTGATAGTAAGCATAAATTCACTTGCTCATTTGATTTTGGAAGCTTTCTCTTGGTCTGCACACCTTCATTCTTATCCCCAGTGATCTGATCTGTTGAATGATTCCTCTGAACATACCTTACTAGAGTCTTAGGGATCTATTCTAATTCTTTCTCCTTCTCTTCTTTCTGCTCCTTTGATTCTTCTTCTTCAATGCAAGGAGGTATATCAGATACACAAACCTTAGGTTCTTGTGAAATTTGATACAAATCTTCATCCACCTTAACATTTGTGCTTTCAATCATTCTTCCCAATCTCTTGTTGTAGCATCTATAGGTCCTGCTTCTGGTTGAGTAACCAAGAAAGATCCCTTCATCACACCTTGAATCAAACTTTCCAAGGTTTTCTTGATCTCTCCTAATGTAGCATTTGCTGCCAAAGATCCCAAAGTATCTGACAGTGGGAGATCTTCCATACTATAGCTCATAAAGGGGTATTAGTGCTATTGACTCTCAATTGTACTTTGTTGAGCAGGTAGACAATAATTTGAACTTCTTCCTTCCAATACATATTTGGTAGATTTGTATCTGTCAAAATTACCCTAGCCATCTCTTGCACAGTCTCCTAGGAGCAGACATATGTCTCCTAATACCATGATCTTCACAAAACTTTTCAAATTCATTTGAAGTAAATTCACCTCATAGATATCAGATCTTAAGCATTTGATCTTAACATTCATTTCATTGTCAACGTTTACTTTGAAAATCTTAAACTTATCAAAGGCTTCTAATTTTTCTTTTAAGAATGTAACCCAAGTCATTCGAGAGTAATCGTTAATAAGAAACATGAAATACCTTTCACCTTGTTGACTTTGTCCTTGTAGATCTGCATAGGTTAGTGTGAATTAGCTCCAAAGGTATTATAGAAGAATACTCCTTGCTCTTGAAATTTGTCTTTGTCTTCTTTCGCATTTGACATTCCTTGCTTAATTAGTTTGTAGGCTTGGTTATCTTAGGCATATCTCTCACTACATGAGTAGAGCTGATCTTCACCATACTATCAAATTTGATGTGTCTCATCTGCTTGTGCCACAACCAACACTCACTAGATTAAGCCAATAAGTAGGTTCTTCCATTTACCTCCTTTAGATGATAGATATCTCTATATGTCCTAGTACCTTCTGCAACTAGTCTTCTGGACCCTACCTTCCTGATCTCACAACCTTTGGCATGAAATGTAAGATTGTATCCATTAGTGCACATTTGACTGACATTAAGGATATTATACATCACCACAAAACTTGACAGCTCCACCATTCCACTTCTTAATGTTGATAAACTTCTACATGTCACCAGTCATGTGGTTAGAGTAACCACTGTCAATTACCCAAGCATTTGCTTCTTCTTTTGCATGAAAGGAATTCCACACAACCATTGATTTTTCATTATCCTTGTCAGCCTGCAAGGTATCAGACTTCTTATATTTTCCAATATCACTCCTTTTGTCACCAACTTTCAAGGCCATGAAAATTGTTTCATCATTTGAATCATCATGATCCTCATCTTCTGAAGAACAACTATTCTCCATGGAATAAATACTTCTTTTGGACTTCTCTCTTTTGTTGCTATCCTTTGATTCTTCAAAAGGACATTTAGAGGCCAAATGACCAATTTTCCCACAATTGTGAAGAGCACATACTAATACTGAGAGGGGGGGGGGGGGTGAATCAATATTAGAGAAATTTAAAACTTTCAAAACAAATCAGCATAACATAGAATCAAGAACAGAGAACAAAAACACATAACATAGTTCTTATGTGGAAAACCCTTTCAAGAAAAACCATGGAAAAAATATTGCTTTTATTATTTCACTTGTAAATGTAGGAACCAACCCACTAGAGACACCAATATCATAATATAATGTGAGCACCGATTCACAGAGAGCACCAACTCTCCAAAATGCAGTGTGGTGACCAACCCACAGAGAGCACCAACTCCCTGACTACAACTCGAACAATCAAAATATGAACAAAATCAACTTTGCCGATGAAGACTCCCTCTTCATTCTACTCTGCAATACTCTAATCAAATTCCTTCACTGCACTTGTCTATTACCATCTCTCTATCACACTTGATTAGTAGCCTCTACCAATACTTATGAGTTTCCTTTCAAACTATAATAGAAGTCCCCAAAATTACTCTATCTTGTTCACCATGTACAACACCAAATCTCTGTATATATGGCGGTCACATCACACAAAACGTCCCTATCTATGTATGCTCCAATCACCCCACTATAATGCGAGGGCTTCTAATCAATGCATCTATAAAAAGAATCCAATGCCCATATTATAAGCTAATGCCCTCCAAAATCATAAACCCTTCAGTATTATGCGTCACCCCCCATATAACTTCCATTATTTGAAATGACCAGCAATATTTATTCCCTTGTGTCTAGTATGATCATTCAATAATGGGTCACCTTCAATTAAAACCTCTTGAAAGAGGTGTTTTAAACCCTCTTTAGCACTGCCAAAGAACAAGAAAATATAGAAAATGCTTTAATAAGCCTCAAATGAGGCATTGCAGATCCCACATATTCCATTTGCATGCACCCATATTCAAGATTGCATTCATAACCTCCTACGCCACCACCATTTTCTATTATAAGTGTTTTTTTTATTTTAACCTATGCCTGAAGATTCTTTGCTAAAATTAGATTGAACATTCAAAATTGCTTCACTGATAACCAATAACGGACTTCATACATGCTATGCCATCATCCACATCAGCAATACAAAATTCTTTTTCTATTATGAAAAATTAACTTATTTACTCAATTTGTGTTTTTCAAAGGTGCAAATTTACGGTGAATAGGTGGAATTACTGAAAGGAAGCTAGGTGTGCGGAAACACTTCCTACACTAATCTATTGAGGAGAGGGCTATGCAAATTCAACTTTATCCTAACTATTACAGTGATGTTAAACCATTAACATGAGATATAGCAGCAAAACACAAGAACCAGAAAGTAGACAGAAGAAGAGAGACAAAGATTTACGGTGGGGAAAACCCTTATCGGGTGAAAAACCCCACACTTAGAAACCTGCACAATGTATTAACAAATCTGAAAGAATGTTTACAATACACTTGCAATGCAATCTTCAGTGGTCTTCAACACTCGTGTCTGGAGTCAATCCGGTAGCACAACAGTACCTGTAAACCTGTGATACAAACTCCATCTCCAAGCACCTGTTTAAATAGAACATACAAGACAATTTTTGGACCTTTCTTGGAATGGGCGTCCAATATGGCATCTTGGACCAAAACCCATGCCTAGGGACACTTGGTCAACATTGTAGAATGTGTCTGACACTTGTCCATAGCTCCCATCCCAAAGAGGTCACCTATTTCCAAAATGGGCTATGACAGATGCTCTTACGACAGTTACAACCGTCATAGAATCTGTCATAGTGGTTACAACTTACAACTATAAGAGAATCTTTCATACACATGCTATAAATAGCATATTCTCTTACAACACATCATATTCCACCTTGGGGCACCCAATATGCCTCATTCAAAGATGCTTCATGACACATGTCATTACCTGTCTTACAACCTTCTATTCTCGACTCTTACATGTCATAGATTCATCATAGGAATCCGTCATAACTATTTCGGTTAAACATTCCTTACACAACATAGAAGATGCCGACACATGGCAGAATATTCCTACCACTAAGTGGGATGTCTATCTCCTCATGTGAGGACAAAATAACAAGTTGTCATAATCCATGTAGGATTGACACATCACCGTGCCACATCCCACAATATGACAAAGTGGAATTTCCAATTATTTACAACATAGGCAATTGAATAATAAATACAAACATTACAAATGCAGAGAATTACCAAGGTTGAGACACCTTAATTCCCAACATTCTTCCATTTGTTGAACACCTTGTAAGAGCCAATAGAAAAACAAGATTTAACTGCTATAGGCCGAGAGGCCCATAGACTCCGAACACCATTTGAACTTCTCTGTGCCCACTAGCTTCGTCAATGCATCTGCAACATTCTTCAAAGTATCTAACTTCTCCAAATTTACCTTTCCATCCTCAACCATGTCCCTCACGAAGTGAAACTAAAAATCAATGTGCTTTGTTCTAGCATGAAAAGTTGGATTCTTTGCAAGGCAAATTGCACTCTGACTGTCACAACTGATCGTGATCTGACCTGCATCAACACCAATATCAGAACACAATCTCTTAAGCCAAATGGCTTCCTTACAAGCATGAGTTGCTTCCATATACTCAGCTTCTATTGTGGATAAAGCAACAACAGGTTGTCACTTACTCATCCAACTAATAGCACCACCAAACAGTGTAAAAACATAAGCACTGGTGGATCTCCTGCTGTCAATGTCACCTGTCCGATCTGAATCCACAAATCCATGAATATCAACAGAATGTGGAGGTCCTAAAACATTACCATGATAGCAAATGGAATACTCGGAAGTACCCCTCAAATATCTGAACACTCACTTAACTACATCCCAATGAACCCATCCAGGATTAGCCATAAATTGACTAAGGGCTCCCGCTACTTGGGCAATGTCTGGTCTTGTGCAGACCATAGCATACATCAAACTGCCAACAACACTAGCATAAGGTACTCTGCTCATGTCCTCCACCTCACTAGGAGATTTTGGACAATCCTCAATAGAAAACTTTGTCCCCAAGGAAACAGGAACACACAATGGTCTACAATCTCCCATGTTGAATCTCTCCAACACGGTCTTAACATACTTACTCTGAATTAACCAAAGTTTTCTGTTGGTTCTATCTCTTCTGATTTCCATTCCTAGAATGTACATGGCTACCCCTAAATCTTTCATTTCAAACTAAGCTAACGACTAAGATTTAAAATTAGAAATCATATTCTTACCCTTCCCAATGAGCAACATATCATCAACATACAGTGCAACAATGAGAATACGATCACCATCAAACTTATAATAAACACAATGATTTGATTTTGATCTCACAAATCCAATTGACAACACAAAGGCATCAAACTTCAAGTACCATCTCCTAGGGGATTGCTTCAAACCATAAAAAGACTTCTTAAGTTTGCAAACCAAAATTTCGTTACCTTTTACCATGTAATGCTCTGGCTGTGACATGTAGATTTCCTCCTCCAAGTCACCATGAAGGAAAGCTGTCTTCACATCCATCTATTCTACCTCCAAGTCATAAGCTACTGCGAGAGACAACAGGAATCGAATGGATGTCAACTTTGTAACGGGAGAGAAGATCTCACCATAATCTATACCCTCCACTTGTGAATACCCCTTCGCAACCAATCTAGCCTTATACTTCTCAATACTGCCATTTGCACCAATCTTCTTCTTGAACACCCATTTGCATCCAACGAGTTTCCGTCTAGGAGGCAAAGGCACCAAGTCCCAAGTTTGATTCTTTTCCAAAGAAAACATTTCTTCCTCCATGGCCTCCTTCCAGGAACCTGCATCCTTCATATCCAAAGCCTTTGATATAGTTCTAGGTTCATCATTGTTAGTGATTAAAGCATAATCACAACTAGAATCAAGCAATGTAAAACCAAACCTTTCAGGTTGCTTCCTTATTTGTGTAGACCTCCTCAAGAGCTGAGGTTGAGGTTCAGCTTCTTCCTCTGAGCTTTCAAAGCTGCTAGAGCTCTCCTCATCATCAGGTCCAACATTGTCTTTCTGTTCAGTCTTCTCAGGGGTGAGAGGAAACTGAACAACATCCTCTTTCTTTTCTCTTTCTTTTAGCTGCAAAACAGTGGAAGAAGGTGTAAGCTCTTTGAAGATGACACTTCTGCTATACAACACTTTTTCAGCCACGGGGTCCCAAAGCTTGTATCCTTTCACACCAACACCATAATCGATGAAGATACACTTAACAACTTTGTTATCCAACTTTGACCGCTTCTCCCTAGGCAGATGTGCATATGCCTCAAAACCAAAAACATGAAGATGCCTTACTGAAGGCTTTCTACCAGACCACACCTCCATGGGTGTCTTTCCAACAAGAGCTAATGTAGGAGATCTGTTTACCAGATAGCAAGCAGTGGCAACAACTTCAGCCCAAAACTTTTTGTTCTAGACCAACTCCACTAAGCATACTCTTAGCCTTCTCCATCAGTGTCCTATTCATCCTCTCTACAACTCCATTTTGCTGCGGTGTGTATGGAGTTGTCTTATGTCTTTCAATCCAAAGTTCCTTGCAATACTTATCGAATTCTATAGAACAGAACTCACCACCATTGTCAGTTCTCAAATATTTAATCTTTTTACTAGTCTAATTTTCAGCAATGGCTTTAAACTCCTTAAACTTGCTATAGACTTCAGATTTGCTTTTGAGAAAATAAATCCAGGTCCTTCTACTGTAATCATCTATAAAAGATAAAAAGTATATAGATTTTGATAACGAAGGAACATTAACAGGACCAAACACATCAGAATGAATAAGGTCCAACACACTAGAAGACTTATGAGAACTCGAGTAAAACTGAACACGGTTTTGTTTTCCATAAATGCAATGTTCACAAAAGTCAAACTCAAGATTACAATCATCTAACCCCTCAACAAGGTTCTTATTTTTCAGGGTACGTAGACCCTTCTCACCAATTTAGCCAAATCTCTTATGCCATAACAATTTCTTTTCTGCAGGAAGTTTAACTTCCAATGCATGATTACAACCATCAAGACTAGAAACAACAGATTTCTTCACTACTCATTTAGATGGTGGGGATGAAGTGACTGCTGCCCTCTTCCTTGAGTTAGAAGAACTATTGCATTGTGCAATACATGCTTCCAGCTAAAATAGAGTACCTCTCCGAGTACCCTTAGCAAGCACCATAGATCCTCTAGTCATCTTGCATCCTTCTTTTGAAAAAATAACCTGCACACCTGTATCATTCAAACTACTTACAGAAAGCAAGTTTCGTGCTAAGCCTGGGATGTGCATAACCCCAGAGATCCCCTTCACTTGACCATCAGGGAATCAGATAGAGACTCTTCCACGACCAACGATCTTCAGATGAGAGTCGTCACCTAGATACACCTTTCCACCATCGAACTCCTCATACTTAGTGAACCAATCTCGATGTGAGGTCATGTGGAATGATGCACCAAAGTTAATTAGCTACACATCATCAGATGCATGGGTTGCCAGGGCTGCGATGAAAGCATCACCGTCATCTTGTGATTTGTTAGAATCTGAATCAGGAGCTTTCTTCTTTTTCTTCTTCTCCTCTTTGCATTCCTTTCATAAATTTTAGGTCTTGCCACAATTCCAACAAAGAGCCTTAGACTTTCTAGGAGATTTAGATCTCCCATGGGATTTGGATCTACCCTTTTGAGCTTTCTTGTCCTTCTTCTTCCCTTTCTCCTTGGGTCTTCCATGAACTACAAGGGCTTCTTTGGCTGCCTCAGAAGACTTTCTCCGCATCTCTTTAGACAACAATGAAGAAACCACTTCTTCCATTTTGAATGTGGATGTGGTGCTTCCAATTGCCATGACAAGATGATCCCATGAGTCTAGCAGAGAACAAAGCAGGGTCATACACCAATCCTCCTCCTCCATCTTTACACCAATAGATGTTAATTGTACAACTAGCATATTAAAGGCATTCATATGCTCAGCCACGGATCCTCTGTCCTCCATTTGAAGAGAATACAACTTCTTTCTTAGAAAAAGTTTATTGACTAGGGATTTGGCTTGATACACATCCCCCAACTTCTTCCAAAGGAGTTTTGCAGTAGCCTCTTCATGGACATTTAACAACAATGAATCGGCAAGACTAAGTCTTATAAGACCCTTAGCCTTCAAATCCTTGAGATCCCACTCATCTTGTGTCATTGTAGCTGGTTTAGTTCCATTCAAACTTTCCCAAAGGTCTTAGTCAACTAACATGTCTTCCATCTTGAGCTTCCACAGCTTGAAATTATTACCGTTGAACTTCTCTACTTCAAACCTTCCTGATGTGCTTGCCATCTCCTTTCTGCAATAAGATACAGAATGCTCTGCATAGACTCCCACTCAACCTAAGATTAGCTCAAAAAACCCCTACCCAACAACTAGGACCAAAGGTGATCAAGTTCTGCTACCAACTGAAAGGAAGCTAGGTGTGCGGAAACACTTCCTACACTAATCTATTGAGGAGAGGGCTATGCAAATTCAACTTTATCCTAACTATTACAGCAATGTTAAACCATTAACATGAGGTATAGTAGCAAAACACAAGAACCAGAAAGTAGACAGAAGAAGAGAGACAAATATTTACGATGGGGAAAACCCTTATCGGGTGAAAAACCCCACACTCAGAAACCTGCACAATATATTAACAAATCTAAAAGAATGTTTACAATACACTTGCAATGCAAGCTTCAATGGTCTTCAACACTTGTGTCTGGAGTCAATCTGGCAGCATAACAGTACCTGTAAACTTATGATACAAACTCCATCTCCAAGCACCTGTTTAAATAGAACATACAAGGCAATTTTTGGACCTTTCTTGGAATGGGCATTCAATATGGCATCTTGGACCAAAACCCATGCCTAGGGACACTTGGTCAACATTGTAGAATGTGTCTGACACTTGTCCACAGATCCCATCCCAAAGAGGTCACCTATTTCCAAAATGGGCTATGACAGATACTCTTACGACACTTACGACTGTCATAGAATTTGTCATAGTGGTTACAACTTACAGCTGTAAGAGAATCTGTCATACACATGCTATAAATAGCATATTCTCTTACAACACATCATATTCCACCTTGGGGCACCCAAATATGCCTCATTCAAAGATGCTTCATGACACATGTCATTACCTGTCTTACAACCTTCTAATCTCAACTCTTACATGTCATAGATTCGTCATAGGAATCCGTCATAACTGTTTTGGTCAAACATTCCTTACACAACATAGAAGATGTTGACACATGGCAGAATATTCCTACCACTAAGTGGGATGTCTATCTCCTCATGTGAGGACAAAATAACAAGTTGTCATAATCCATGTAGGATTGACACATCACCGTGCCACATCCCACAATATGACAAAGTGGAATTTCCAATTATTTACAACATAGGCAATTGAACAATAAATACAAACATTACAAATGTAAAGAATTACCAAGGTTGAGACACCTTAATTCCCAACAATTACAGCAAGCACAAAATCAAAACTATTATTGCCCAGAAAAAGATTTCAATTTGTCTCACAAGATGGATTATTAATGAAAAAATCCATCAAAAATAATTCTGAAAACTCGTAAACTCCATTCGGCATAAAATTCAAAAAATTCAGTTTTGTCCCTATGACACCTATGTGCTTGAAAATGAATTTCATGCATAAATTTTTCTCACAAAAATATCTATGAACAAAAACTTACCTAAAGATGCATATTGCCAAAATAAAGACTTCCACCAAAGGAATTTTCATGAAAGCTCACCGAACTTTAGAAATTAAATTTCTCATAAACTATCAACATAAGTCACAAAACAATTAATTCTTCTAAACTGTAAGAGATATAACCTTGAAACCTTTTTAATTAAATCAAGGACACTTCTAAGAAAATGAATGTAATGGTAATTTGAAAATGTCATCACTGATTGTCCTAAACAATTTTTTTTGTGACAACAACTCACTATGCACCAATGAAGTCACAATGTACAACTTGCAAACAAGACACTTGTTAATCTGCCAATCCTACAAGGCCAATAGTGCTGATTTTATGACCTTAATAATGCTGCACCCTTGACATCAATAACAACATATTCCAACAATCTCCCCCTTTTTCATTGATGGCAACACTTCTTCACAATTTCTATGCTCCCTGCATTCTCCCCCTTTGACATCAATGGAAAATTGAACAGCTTGCATAACTGAAATGGGGCTGATAAAGTGTGACAATGGAGAGCTTCCCTGAGTCCAAACATCTACTCAATGCTAAAGTGAAGTCACTTCCAACTTCTTCCGCAAGTATTCAAATGTTTCCTTCGGAAGAGGCTTAGTAAATATATCTGCAATCTATTCTTTAGTAGCAACATATTCTAGCTTAACTTGCTGATCACTAACTTGTTCTCTCAAAAAATGATACTTGATTGGAATATGTTTAGTCCTAGAGTGCATGAACAGATTTTTTGAAATATTAATGGCACTCGTATTGTCACAAAAGATAGAAATAGGATGCTCATAATCTACCTTTATGTCCTTCAAGGTTTGCTTCATCCATAGGACTTGTGTGCAACAAGACACTACTGCAATATACTCTACTTCAACTGTAGATAAAGAAATAGAAAATTGCTTTTTGCTTAACCAAGACACAAGGCAATTTCCTAGAAAAAATGCACCTCCACTTGTGCTCTTTCTATCATCAACACTTCCACCTTAATCTGCATCTGTGTATGCTATGTGAGTGAAATATTCACCTTTTGGATGCCACAACCCATAGTCCATAGTACCCTTGAGATACTTGAAGATCCTCTTAACTTCATTCACATGTGTGTCTTTTGGAGTAACCTAAAATCTAGCTACATAACCCACTTCTTGCATAATGTCAGGTCTAGCATTTGTCACATACAACAAACTTCCAATCATAGACCTGTACAAATTGTGGTTAGCATCTAGGAACTCATCATATTTTCTCAACTTGCATCTTGTAGCCATGGGGGTACTTACAAGATTGCAATCCTCCATTCTAAACTTCTTCAACATTTCTTTAATATACTTGGTTTGAGAAATGAATATGCTTTATTTGATTGAGAAATTTGCAAACTAAGAAAGAAAGACAACTCACCAAGCATAGACATTTCAAACTCCTTCTGTATGTTGGTGGCAAAAACTTGACACATCTTCTCACTATTGCTTCCAAAGATAAGATCATCAACATAAACCACAACAATCAACATATGATTACCTTCATCCTTGACATAGAGATTGATGTCTGCTATCCATCTTCTGAAAACCTTGCTACTGCAAATATCTATCCAATCTTGCATACCATGCATGTGGACCTTGTTTCATCCTATAGAGTGCCTACTTTAGCTTGCACACATAGTTTTGATTTTCTGAAATGATAAACTCATCTGGTTGTTCTATGTACACTTCTTCATCCAAGTTACCATTTAGAAAAGCTGATTTTACATCCATTTGATAAAACTTGAAATCTTTGAAATTAGAAAAATCTAAAAACATTCTAATAGCTTCTAAACATGCAACAAGAGAAAAATCTTCTTCAAAATCTATACCTTCAACTTGTGCATATCCTTTACATACAAGTCTTTCTTTGTTCCTTACCATGTGACCATCTTCATTTAACTTGTTCCTGAACACCCACTTTGTGCCAATCACGTTCTTGTCTTTGGGTCTTGGGACAAGTTCCCAAGTTTCATTTTTCTATATTTGATCAAGCTCTTCCTCCATAGTAGCTACCCAATGCTTATCTTCAACAACCTCTTTAAAACTCTTTGGCTCAATCTTGGACAAAAAAGAGATGCTTTCTTCTTCAAACATGTTTTTCAATCTTCTTCTTGTGCTAACTCCTTCATCCTTGTTTCCTATGATTAGATCTTTTGATGATTCCTTTTAAGATACTTTTATGAATTTTTGAATGATGTCTTTGGAGGTGATGTCAAGTCAACTTCTTCATACATCTCTTCTCCTTCTTTATGTTTTTGTTTTTGATGCACAACATGAGGAGATGTTGGTGGTGCTTTGAGTGGTGCCTTTGTAGGTGACTTCATATTTTCCTTTTGTGTCTTGAATTCTTTTGCTTCTTCTAGATCTTCATCATCCTGTAACCTGTTCTAAAAAATTACCTCTTCATGCACTTTCACATTCGCACTTTCTACAACTTTATGCAACCTTTTGTTGTAACATATGTATGCCTTAATCTTTGAAGAGTACCCAAGAAATTTCTATCTATGAAACTTTGTATCTATGAAACTTTCTATCTATGTAACTCTCCATGGAAATTATTCCTAGAATGCTTTGTATGGCTGAAATTGTTTCTAGCATGCATTCTACAGTCCATGGCCTTATGCCCAAAGTTATTACATGAAAAATAATACCAAAGAATGAATTATTGAACTTGGTCATATATGCTTGCCTTGAAGGAAAAAATGCATTGAAAATGTGCTTCCTGACATGTGTCCTCCTTGTGAGTGTTCCTTACTTTGCCTCTTTCACTTCTGAGTGCTTCAGTATAATTCTTTTGCTTTTCTCCACTTGCTGATTTTGAAGATTGGGCTACTCCTTCAAAACCAATACCACATCTATCTAAAGCAGCCTTCTGAGAATTGATGATTTTGTCTAATAGAAGAACACTCTTTTTATTTTTCATTTCTCTATTTAGCTGAGCCATTGTCCTGCCAAGTTGTTTTCTAAGAAACACAATTTTAGATTCAAGTTTCTCTCCATTCTCTTCTTTTATCCTTATTTGATTTCTAATTTCTTCCACAATCCTCTTTGCCTCTTCGATCTGAACCTTCAAGTCAACAATCAATTTTTCAGCTTCTCCAAGTGCTTGAGATATCTTAGTTTTTGTTTCATTCTCTACCTGTAGCTGCAACTTTAAGTTCTAATTTTTCTTCCTAAGTTTTTTTATTTCACTTATGGAACTTATAAGATCTTCAAGGTTCACCTCTCCTTCTTCTTCATTAAAATGATCTACATTTTCTTTATTTTCAGCAAGGTCTTCTTCTTTATCCATGAAGAGAACTTCTTTTGTAGAAGATTCTTCTTCACTATCATATGATGAACTGCTTTCATCCTTGGAATAGAGACTCTTCTTGAATTTTTGAGACTGAACTTCTTCTTTCCTCTATACATCTTGTTGTAGTACTTGGGCTTATTTTTGTTGTTGTTGTTGTCCTCATTCTTTTGATATGGACATTTGGCTGCAAAATGTCCTACCTTACCATAGTTGAAGCATTTGAAAGACAACTTGCCTTTGTATTTTCCTAAACCCTTCTTTAATTTCCTCATGAAGTTTACCTCTTCACTATCTGAATCACTACTCAAACTATTATGGTTGTAGACTCTTTATCTTTTTCCTTTCTTAGAGCTTTGAAAGTCACCTCCTCTTTAGATGTGTGATCACTTGTTGTCATTTCATAAGTTGTCAAAATTCCATGTAACTCATCTTTTGATAACTTGTCCAAATCCTTCATTTCTTCAATAGAAGACACTTTAGCATCAAAGCACATAGGAGGAGATCTGAGAATCTTTTGAACAATTACAGGTTCATCAATTCCTTCACCAAGAGCTTGGATCATATTCACTATCTCATCCACACGGAGCAAGTACTGAGCAATGTTTTCATTTTCCTCCATCTTGAGGCTTTTGAACTATGTTCTGTGTGTTTGAAGTTTTTCCTTCTTGACCTTATCATCACCTTCATAGATGGGCTTCAACTTCACCCACGTTTCTTTAGTTGATTTGCAATGCATCACTTTCACAAATTCATTCTTGGATAATCCACAAAGAATAGCATTATTTGCCTTTGCATTATTTTCATTGAGCTTTTTATCTGTAGGGTCAATTGGGGAAGTTGCAGGAGTTGTATACCCATCTACAACTGATTGCCAAATATTGAAGTTAAGTGCATTCAGATACGTTTCCATCTTTATTCTCTAGAATGTATAATTTGTTCCATCAAACAAAGGTGCCCTATTGGATGAAAACCCATATGGATCACGATCAGACATCTGTGCTATCCAAATCTGTTGGCAAGAGACACTATATGGATTCATGGTTGTTGTCATTGATGGCAACAAAGGTCATCCCACATATCTGCAAGTCATGGTGTGTCTCTACCGGAAGTTAGAATAAAGATTGTTGTGGTCCGGTGAACAAGAACAGAGCATGTGGCAAGGTCTGACAGATTGGTCCGGATCTCTCAGAGGAAGTGTCTTGGTGCAGTGCGGATTTGGGGAAGTCAAGAGGACTACCTAGAGTGGTATATTCCAAGGATTTAGCCTCCGGTGATGGACAAGGAAAAAGATATGAATAGTTGAGTACCGGATTCTTGAGAGACAGTGAAAACAGAGGATGAACTGACTGACAGAGTATCAGACTACTTTCCGGATGTGTTACTGTTGATGATAAAGGTTGTGAAGGTAGGAATCATGTTTGGCCGACATGATTAATGATATCTACAAGTATATGCTTGATCCGCATTGCTTGGTGAGCAAGGATTCAGCCGACAGAACAGAGTTTGTAAGAAACTAGACTGTTTCGGATGCCGACTAGAAAGGTGATGAAATTACTTGTGCGGATATATATATAGAGGATGGATTTAGTTGTGAAGTGTGTGATGGTGTCAAGAATATATGCGAAGAAAAGCAGAACAGAGCAGAAGTACCAAGACAGATCCGGTATGTGAAAGGATAGCAGAATAAAGAACAGAGAAAGGATGAAGTGCAGCAGATCAGTGTACTGAGCCTAACCGGAACTGAACTCCAGCATATACAGATGCTTCCAATCAGTTCAAGACTGTGATTCTTATCACTTTGTAGACAGTGTGTCTTCTTGTAGGCAGTGGGCCTCTTGTGAGCAGTGTGCTCGGGCAGTGAGCCCTAATTGGCAAGTGCCATTTTGTAATTTCCTATTCTTCTAACAGAGAATAATTTTGGGTTAATCACCCCGTGGTTTTCTCCCTTAACAGGGTTTCCACGTCAAAAATACTGTGTCATGTGTTTCTTATTTCATGGTAATGTTTTTGTGTTTGATTCAATGCTGCATTAATTAATAAGAAAGTTCAAAAAGGAAATAATTAGGATAACTGATTCACCCCCCCTCTCAGTTATCAACAATTGGTATCAGAGCTAAGTTCCTCCTAATAAAGCCTAACAGCTTGAGGAAGATCTGGGAGTTCAAATGGATGCATATGGTTTAAGGGAGAAACTCAAGACTGCCCTTGAGGATCTTGAACAGTCAAATTCTGAAGTCAATGAATTAAAGGAAAGACTCAAACAGGCTGATGAATTCATGAGAGAATTAAAAGACAAATTAAGTCTCTCTATGAAAAAGAGAAAGGAGCTGCTCCAACAGTTGGCAAGACAAAGTGAAGAAAGCAATACAAATGAAGAATTGACTGAGCAAACCAAGTTATGTGAAAAGTTATCAAAAGAAGTCATTATGTTAAGACATGAAATGGAATCAGGAACTATAAAGTTTACTCAAGAGATTGAAGAAAAAAGAAAGGCTGAAGACAATCTAAAACAATCTCTTAAAGAAAAATCAGAAGAATGCCACCAGATGGACAGGATTATCAGACATCTTGAATCTGATCTTGAAGATGCCAAAGATAATGAAGAAAAACTTGAGGATCAAATTGCCTCTCTCAAAAGAGACCTTCAAACAGCAAATGAATATAAAGAGAAATTCAAGATAAGTTCTGCTCAACTTGAAGTTCTTCTTGGAAGTCAAAAAGGGACAGATGACAAGTATGGTTTGGGATATGAGAAAGGAGAAAGCTCCGGATCCGGTCAAAAGAATTTTGCATCAGAAAATCCAAGAAACAGGCCTAGAAGACCTCCGGTAAGACAGCCCAATGCTCAAAGATATTCATCTTTCAATGGATACTGCCACAGCTGCAACCACTTTGGTCACAAAGCTAATCAGTGCAGAAAGAGAATGAATCAGATTAATTCATCCTTCTCCGGACAGTGCTTCAACTGCAAAAGGTATGGACACAAATCCCATGAATGCAGAAATATGCAAGTAAACAAATCATTCAAAGGTAGATGCTTTACATGCAATAGAGTAGGTCATATGGCTAATCAATGCAGATCAAGAGGATATCAGTCAATTATGCAAAGAAATGTTATTTGCCAAATCTGTAATAGGTCCGGTCATAATGCTAAAGTCTGCAGAAGTAAGAATCAGGACAAAAGAGGTCCGGTGTATAATCAGAATCAAGACAAGGGTAAACAAAAGATGAATGCGGATGAAGTTAGGAATCAGATGAGCAAGATTTGGGTGAAGAAAAGTTCAGAGAATGTAGAGGTTGGATCTGCACTAGACTCTGGTGCTGATATTTCTTCCGGAAATTAAAAAGTTAGCTCTGGCTTAGGGGGAGACTCAAAGAAAATCCCGTTCCCCCAGCCAATCAAGTGGTGCCTGATGTGGCACAAGATGCGGAGTAAAAAGTTTAAAGATATAAGTCTTGAGACGATCCAAATAAGATTTCAGAGGTCCGCATGGAGTTATGAAGAAGCTGTAATCGATCAAGTAAGACCTGTTCCGGGAGATGCTTCGGTATGACAGAAGATTACAAAAAGGTCCGGAGAGATCCGGAAGTGCACTATCTTATTCTGCGGATTGGACAGAGTGTTTGGGATGTTCGTGTAATGTGTCACCTTGATTTATTCATGATTGAAAGATCCGGATGATGTTCATAGATCAGGACTGATCCGGGATACTCCAAGCTATCCGGACAAGGCAAACTGGAATAATATAGGTGAAGCATTTATTGCAAACAGATATTAGGGTTTGCGGAGCAATATAAGGGATTTCTCAAAAATTATTTGCTCATTCTGCACTCAAGAAGAAGCGAAAAGTGGAGCTCTTGAACAAAATTCATCAAGCACACCAAAGATCTCTTGCCAAAGTCATTGCATAAAGAAATCAATCCCACCACTCCGTGCAAACCGAAGGCGCATAAGCTATTCTCCATTTTTCATCATCTCACTGCAAATCTTTGAAGAATGGCTACTCCAAATATAGTTAAGATCTCTGATAGACCTTGCCCCACATTCAAGAAACATCCTTACAAATCATTAGAGGTAGATCCACTAGGAGCCTTCTCTAGTGTTCCTCATGGTGTATTGCATACGGAAGATATTAGGGTTTACATCCATGCGAATCTCGAAGACTTTGGAGAATCAAAGCTGATGGATATCTATCACAAACAATTGATAGATGACTCCTTTGAGATCAAACCTCAGTACAAAGCCATCCGGGATAAGCACTTTGCACAGTGCATTCATTTCCCCTGTTTTGAAGAAGATGAATGGGTCCGGTATGTACTAAGTAGAGTACATGACAACTTCCTATGGTTGAACCAGCCCTTCAAGATCACCAAAGATGCAATTAGGGCTGTAACCGGTCTGCACTCATCCGGTGGTTTACCTGTTCTCAAGTCTGTCAAAAATCAGACAGTTAGTGATGCAACCGGATCCAAGTTTGACAAGAGAGCTATGACAGTTGATGACATCACTGAACCGGATGTCAAATTTGCAGCTATGATAATTGGTTACAAAATCTATCATTCCAGTAGGGAAAATTCAGTACCGGGAACTGCAATCTACACAGCTTATCAAATGTTAAAGGAGAATGCAGACTATGACTTGTGTGAGCTTCTTGTGAACCAACTCTTTGAAAATCTGCAGAAGATCAAGAAGGACAAGAAAAACTCCTTCAAGTATGGCAATCTGATCCTTTGTCTCTTCTTCTACTACATGAATGAGCTTCCCGGATCCAGTGGATGGATATGGCAGAATGACAGACCGGTTGCCATCCAAATCAGAGACTATTTGCATGGACTTGGGGATGCTAAAGCAAGAAATACAGCTCTATGGGGATACTTCAAGAACTTCCAAAGCATGATGCATGCAAGAGAAAGAATACCCCAATCCCTTGTAGAAAAGTACAAAGACACAGTATGCTTCATGGTTGAAACAGATCAGTGTCTAATGGAGGCAGTGGAGCCTAGGACTGTTTGGATCATGCCCATGGGGTATGAAGTGGATGAACAGATAGTAGAGCTGCATGTTCAACACATGCTAAGCCAGCCCAAAGATCCTAAGGCAGAAAGGTTTGGAACCTTTGAGGAACTGAGTGTAAAGATACATGTAGAACTCAAGGAACCGGAGATAAAGAGGAAGGTAAGAAAAGAAGTTGAGCATATTGCTCAAGGCCTAGGAATCTCAAAAGAGGCACTTGATGCCAGCCGGGAAAAGAGGAGGAAGGCTGAGGAAGAAGAGAAGAGTAAAGAAAGTGTTCCGGTTGAAACTCCCACCTGGACCAGATCATCAAAAAGATCTGCACCTCCCACAACCAAAAGTTCAAAACCGGAAGTCCAGGCATCTGGTAAAAGATCCAAGACAAAAGCCACAAGGGCTTATGAAAGCCAAAAGGATGAAGAGGAAACAGAGTCAGATGAGGGAGTAAAAGAAATAAAGAAGCAGAAGAAGAAAGGATCCGGTAAACCCTCCACAGGCCAAGACAAGGATGAAATGGCAGAGGTATCTGTTGAAAAGCCCACTCTGTCTCTAGAGAGTATAATCAAGTCGGTCACGGTGGATGGAAACCTTCAACCAATGACTGAATTTTATGATGACTACAGTGAGGCTAACCAAAAGATTCTGTAGGAAGCCACAGTCAAATATCTGAACATATACAATAAGGCTTTCATTGAGATCATATCTCTTATTCCTAAAAGCCTAGAAAAGGAATTAGAAATAAGAAAGAATAATGCTCATGCAAAAGATCTTGAGATCCGGGAGCAGATAGCTATTCAGCTATATCCTCAAATTGATCCCAAGACAATGAACATAATCTTCAAAGACTGCAAAGATGAGTTCAGAAGTAAAGCCAGGATGAATCAACTCATGCTTGGTGAGACTGACAAAGTGGCCCAAGAGACAGAAGAGATCCTCCGGAAGGCCTTCAAAAGATTCAATCTTCCTGTTGTAGAGGACTTAGGTGCAGAAACAGCTGCGGATTTGGAATCATCTGTTCCGAAAGAAGTGGGCCCTGAACAGACAAACATCTCTCCTCCGGTTTCCCCTATAGTCTCTGGATCCAAAGAAGAAGAGAAATTACAGGAGAAGGAAGCAGGGGTGAAAGATAAAGAGGTTGACAGTTCCAAGACTGCAGAAGAAAAGAAACATCTGTCTCCGGCAAGAGACACTGCACAAACTGTTCAACAATTTTTGAGCAAAGCCACTATAGAAATTGATGAACCGGACCTGCTGAAAGGACCATTAGATTTTGACTCTTTGTCACCGGTGCAAACAATGAAAATAGCCTCATTTGCAAATGAGAAAGTCAAAGAGAAGCTGCTGAAATCTCACATGGAAGACTGTGAGCTTATGGAGGTAGCATCTGGAGTGCTAGAAAAGATCATGCCATCCTTTCAAAAGGATCCCACAGCCTCCTCTTCCGGTAATCTCAAAACCTTAGTCAGCAGTGTTAATACACATTTTGAATCTCTAGAAAAATCTGCTGAAGAAAAGGTCCGGAAGGAATTTTTGGATAAAAGATTTTCTGAAGTATTAGAATTAATCTCTAAAGATAGGAAGATTGTGAGTATTGGAATAAAGAGCTTAGAGAATGCTCTTAAGGATGGCGGTGACATTTACAAATTTTGTATATCCTGGTCAAAGGCAACAGCAGCAATTGATAAGAAAATAAAAGAGGAACAGGACAAGCTACAAAGCTTGTCTCAAAGTTTTGATCCTCTCTCTTCCTCCATAATAAATCAAGAATGTCAGACTATTGCAGTCTTGAATGAAATAAAGAATCTTGAGAAGGAAAGGAAGAACATCACTAACCGGATGGGAGAACTTAGAAGGATTATAATCCCTAAGTTGGAAACTATGCATGAGGCCATCAGTGATGCTCAGACCACCGCCCAAACAAATGATCCGACAGATCTCAAGCAGGCAGAAGCTTTTGCATTTTTGTTGAGTGGTCACATTTCAATTTTGGATAGAATGAAGCAAAGTTGGGCTACAGAAATGATCCAATTGCAAACATCCTTTGCAGACATTCTTCAGTATATGTGAGTATGTAAATATGCGGCTATGTATAGAAAATTTTTGAAAATTTTGATGTGCGGACCCTACCCTTTGCCATTGATGTCAAAGGGGGAGCGAGGAGCAGTGAAAAATGAGGAATCCAATTAAGGGGGAGTTCCGGAAATTGTATATAAAGACAGAGCATCAGCAAAGGGGGAGCATAGTGTAAACACTTAGTCATTTTTCACTAAGTGTTGCCATCAATGCCAAAGGGGGAGATTGTTGGCAAGAGACACTATATGGATTCATGGTTGTTGTCATTGATGGCAACAAAGGTCATCCCACATATCCGCAAGTCATGGTGTGTCTCTACCGGAAGTCAGAATAAAGATTGTTGTGGTCCGGTGAACAAGAACAGAGCATGTGGCAAGGTCCGACAAATTGGTCCGGATCTCTCAGAGGAAGTGTCTTGGTGCAGTGCAGATTTGGGGAAGTCAAGAGGACTACCTAGAGTGGTATATTCCAAGGATTTAGCCTCCGGTGATGGACAAGGAAAAAGATATGAATAGTTGAGTACCGGATTCCTGAGAGACAGTGAAAACAGAGGATGAACTGACTGACAGAGTATCAGACTACTTTCCGGATGTGTTACTGTTGATGATAAAGGTTGTGAAGGCAGGAATCATGTTTGGCCGACATGATTAATGATATCTACAAGTATATGCTTGATCCGCATTGCTTGGTGAGCAAGGATTCAGCCGACAGAACAGAGTTTGTAAGAAACTAGACTGTTCCGGATGCCGACTAGAAAGGTGATGAAATTACTTGTGCGGATATATATATAGAGGATGGATTTAGTTGTGAAGTGTGTGATGGTGTCAAGAATATATGCGAAGAAAAGCAGAACAGAGCAGAAGTACCAAGACAGATCCGGTATGTGAAAGGATAGCAGAATAAAGAACAGAGAAAGGATGAAGTGCAGCAGATTAGTGTACTGAGCCTAACCGGAACTGAACTCCAGCATATACAGATGCTTCCAATCAGTTCAAGACTGTGATTCTTATCACTTTGTAGACAGTGTGTCTTCTTGTAGGCAGTGGGCCTCTTGTGAGCAGTGTGCTCGGGCAGTGAGCCCTAATTGGCAAGTGCCATTTTGTAATTTCCTATTCTTCTAACAGAGAATAATTTTGGGTTAATCACCCCGTGGTTTTCTCCCTTAACAGGGTTTCCACGTCAAAAATACTGTGTCATGTGTTTCTTATTTCATGGTAATGTTTTTGTGTTTGATTCAATGCTGCATTAATTAATAAGAAAGTTCAAAAAGGAAATAATTAGGATAACTGATTCACCCCCCCCTCTCAGTTATCAACAAAATCAACCTCCAAGCTTGTCAGGCTCTGTCTAAAGGAACCCGCTTTGATACCAATTGAAGAACATAAACTAATATTGAGAGGGGGGTGAATCAGTATTAGAGAAATTTAAAACTTTCAAAACAAATCAGCATAACACAGAATCAAGAACATAGAGCAAAAACACATAACACAGTTTTTACATGGAAAACCCTTTTGGGAAAAACCACCAAAAAATATTTATTTTATTATTTCACTTGTAAATGTGGGCACCAACCCATTGGAGACACCAATCTCATAATAAAATGTGAGCACCAACTCACAGAGAGCACCAAATCTCCAAAATGCAGTGTGGGCACCAACCCACAGAGAGCACCAACTCCCTGACTGCAACTTGAACAATCAAAATATGAACAAAATTAACTTTGCTGATAAAGACTCCCTCTTCACTTTGTTCTACAATATCTAATCAAATTCCTTTACTGCACTTCTCTATTACCATCTCTCTCTCACACTTGATCAGTGACCTCTACCAATACTTATGAGTTTCCTTTCAAATTGTAATGGAAGTCCCAAATATTATTCTATCTTGTTCACCACGTGCAACACCAAATATCTGTATATATGACAGTCACTTCACACAAAACATCCCTATCTGTGTATGCTCCAATTTCCCCACTATAATGCCAGGGCTTCCAATCAATGTGCGTGGAAAAACAGTGCAATGCCAATATTATAAGCTAACGCCCTCCAAAATCATAAACACTTCAGTATTATGTGTTACCCACCATATAACTTCCATGATTTGAAATGATCAACAATATTTATTCCCTTGTGTCTAGTATGATCATTCAATAATGGATCACCCTCAATTAAAACCTCTTGAAAGAGGCATTTAAAACCCTCTTTAGCACTGCCAAAGAACAAGAAAATATAGAAAATGCTTTAATAAGCCTCAAATGAGGCATTGCAGATCCCACATATTCCATTTGCATGCACCTATATTCAAGATTGCAATCATAACCTCCTACGCCACCACCATTTTCTATTATAAGTTTTTTTTTTTTAACTCATTCTTGAAGATCCTTTTCTAAAATTAGATTGAACGACATTCAAAATTGCTTCACTGAAAACCAATCACTAACTTCATATGCACTGCACCATCATCCACATCATGAATAAAAAAAATCTTTTTCTATTTTAAGAGGTGTCGAGCAATTACTTCTGAAAATTTAACTTATTTACTCACTTTGTGTTTTCCATAGGTGCAAATTTATGATGAACAGGTGGAATTCTAGTGAGCACAAAATCAAAACTATTATTGCCCAGAAAAAATTTCAATTTGTCTCACAAGATGGATGATTAATGAATAAAATCCATCAAAAATAATTCTAAAAACTTGTAAACTCCATTCGGCATAAAATTCCAAAAATTCAATTTTGTCCCTGTAGCACCTATGTGCCTTACAACGAATTTCATGCATAACTTTTTCTCATGAAAACATCCTCGAACAAAAACTTACCTGAAGCTACATAATACCAAAAAAAAATATATCCACCAAAGGAATTTTCCTAAAATCTCACCAAACTCGAGAAACTAAATTTCTCGTAAACTGCCAGTATAAGTCACAAAACAATTAATTCTTCCAAACCATAAGAGATATGACCTTGAAACCTTTTGCATTAAATCAAGGATATTTCTAAGAAAATAACCATCAAGGGAATTTGAAAATTTCAGCACTGATTGTCCTAAACAATTGTTTTTGTGACAACAGCTCACTATGCACTAGTGAAGTCACAATGTGCAACTTGCAAACAAGACACTTGTCAATCTGCCAATCCTGTGAGGCCAATAATGTTGATTTATGACCTTTATAGTGCTACACCTTTGACATCAATGACAACATATTCCAACAAATTGAAGCGCTTGAAAGGTAACTTACCTCTGTATTTGCCGGTGCCCTTGTTCAAGTTTCTCACAAAGTTCACTTCTACCTCATCAAGGTCACCATCTTGATCCGTTGTTTCATCTTCTGCCTTCTTATTGACTTTGAATGCTACTTCCTTCTTTGGAGAACCTTTGTCAAATTCTCTCATTTCAAAGGTTATGAGAGTACCAAACAATTGATCTACTATATAGTGATCCAAGTCCTAAGACTCCTCAATAGTAGATACCTTATGACTATAAGATTTAGGAAGAGATCTTAGAACCTTCTTCACAATCTCATCTTATTTCATTTCTCCACCAAGACCTCTGATGCCATTAACTACTTCATTTACCCTAAGCATATAACTAGCAATGTCTTCATCTTTTGCCATCCTTAGGGTCTCAAATTTGCTCTTGAAGATTTGCATCTTGGTTTGCTTGACTTTACTATCTCCTTCATAAATGCTACTAAATTTTACCTAGACATCCATAGTAGATTTGCAATTCATTATCTTCAAAATTTCTAAATCAGCTAGCCCACTCATGACCACATTATTTTCCTTGGCATTGTTTTCATACAACTTAATCTCAACTGGTTTTGTAGGAGTATTAGCAGGAATAGTGTAACCATCCTTGACAAATTGCCAAACACCAAACCCTAGAGAGGATAGATAGCCTTCCATCTTTACCTTCCAAAAGGTGTAATTTGTTCCATCAAACATAGGTGCCTTGTTAGATCCATCATATGCCATCCTGGACCTTCCTCAAGCGGTTAAGCTCCTTCTAAGGAACTTGGCTTTGATACCAATTGTTGAACACACCTGATACTGTACACTCAAAATTGTGATGCCAGTTGCCTGGGGCTATCAAGTTTGATTTTGGCATGCACATGGACCCTTCCCTCCTTTCCATGGGGAAAGCTACCATGTCACTCTCGCTCTCATGGAAGTAGCCAATCAAGAGGAGGCAAGACATAGGGGTGGTCTAGCTCGTTGGAGAGCTGGACTTCGTGGAGAGGGGTCGACACGTCCTGAGGCCTATGTTGTGCGCTAGAATAGATGTGTCGTTCAATAATCATTGTTGTAGAGATAACCATATGATCGAAAGGGTCACTAATTACTCGTCCTGTTAGGGTTTCTGATATTCCACCTTTGTGTGGGTAAGCTATTGTTTTCATTGATGGCTTGTCTTTCAAAGTATTGGATGAATGCTTGTTGTACTAAGAATTGCCTATGTTCTTGTTGTTGTTGTAAGACAAGTGGATCCGGTTGTAGTCTCAAATGGATTTCCTCTATCTCATCGAGGATTGCCCTCACCCACTCACCTCTTAATCCTAGGCACATTTGTGAGCTGAGATAAGAGATAGGCGTATGTGAGCTAACCTTGACTAGACCTAGGGTTTTATTGACCTAAGGTTTGATTCTGCGTTGACCTTGTTTGACCTTGTGATGGAATCAAGGGTTTGACCAAATGGTTGACTATGGTTGACCTTGTGATAGAATCAAGGGTTTGCAAATTACCTAAATGTCTAATGTTTTTGTTCTTTTTTTGGTTTTTATGAATGCAACTATATGAAATGCAAAACTTATTTTTGTGCTTTTTTGTGATATTGTTGGAAATAAATATGCTTTTTAATCTAGGAATCAAAGAATGAATGCAAACTACAATGAATTTACCTAATGCAATTTTGACTATGTTTTTGGGGTTTTTTGAATATTTGGAATGATTTAATCTATGAAAGGAAATTGCATGTAAATGAATTAAACTATGAAAGCAAATTACTCTAAGAATGCAAGATCTAACGATTCTATCAAGGAAAAAGCAATAAGATTACTTATCCCAAGAGCAATTTTAGTTATCTAATTACTACCAATTGATAGAAAACATAGAGGAACCTGAAATAAAGAAGACTTGTGAGCCTCCACTATCCTCAGATTTCCTTATGTTGGTAACCTCATATCCTCTTGTAGCAGTGGGGAATCCTCTTGGTGACAAGATGACAAAAGAAGCTTTAGAAGCTTTGTCAAGAGAGCTCAATGAGAGCTATTGATGAGCATGATGGATTGATTTGATCAACATATGGACACATGATGAGCTTTATGTGAAATCTTGATGAGCAACAAATAAAACAAAAGGCTCCTATGTCCTGTATGAGCATGAGAATGCTGAATGTGGAGAGTACTATCTTGCAAGAGCTGCATGCACAAATTAAATTTCTCCCTTTGTTCTTGAGGGAGGGGGTATTTATAAGTTAGAAGAAGAGTTAACTCAATTAGATTGGAGAGTTAACATAGAGGATTTAAGAGTGATCTGGGCTAAAATTGGAGTGATCTACCTAGTAAAAGCTTATCACTCAAGAAGAAGTGAAGAAGAAAGAGTCCACGGGAATGCACGAGTTGTTATTTTTAGATGAAATGGAGCTAATTATGCATGAGTGGGTACATGAAATAGTTAACTCCATATTAGGCTCAAAAATCCATGCAAACAGAAAGAAAAATGGGCAAAAATGAAGCTTTTTTGAGTTAGAAACCTGAGTTTTTTTGTGGCTAGAAATGCAATAGGGTCACCCAGGGGTCACCCCTTTCACTAGTCTAGTCACCCAGGGGGTGACCCATGGGTGACACACTAACAAGAGCACCTGGGTTGAAGTCCTAGATGGGAGATGGAAGAGGAGGAGAAAAGAAGGGGTTCTGCCTCCAGAAATAGGTCAGTCATGTGCAAGAATCTAAATCTCCACTTGCAAAGTAGGATCTTGCAGTGAGAGATCTAGAAATAATAGTGAGAGATTTGGATTGGTTGAGTGAAACCGAAAACTGAAAGTGGAAGATGGCTAGGTGGACCTCTAGAAGGCTTCTAGGAGGTGGAGAAGATGAAAAGCATTGGGTAAAGGTGATAGCTCACCTACAAGATGCATACTAGGCATAGGATCAGGGTCACAAGCTCAGAAAACACAAATTGACAAGTGTCAAAAATTGTCAACAACAAAGAGAGAGAGAGAAATTGACAAAGGGAAAACAACAAAAGACAAAATAAATGACATGACACCATGAGAATTTCTGCTAAGAGGATGTTATTTCACGCTTACATGTACATGACAAGGATTATATATCATCATAGGGGTCCTCATGGAGGCTGTGCATGATTTTTGTGCTTACATATTTGCCCCCTCAGGGACGGTAGTCTACATGAAGGGTAGGTACCGTTCCTGAACTAGGCCTTACATGTTGTCAATTTTCCTGCAATTGTACCTACAATAACTAGTTTAGCCTGACATCTAAATATATCAGAGTTTGACTAGTTGTTTGCCTTTGTCAGAGAGACCTGTAGGAATGAAAGAACACAAAATGATGCACGAAAGATGCATAAAAGCAAAAAACTAATCTAAGAATGCATAAAAGAAACTAAGCTAAGGGCAAGCCAAGCAAGCAAATTAGTGAATTTTGAGTGAATCGGCAATGGAATTGATTGTGTGAACAATCGTAGGGTAGATATCGTTGAGGAGATTGTGAAGATGGTTGCCGCTTCTTCTGTTATTGAGAATCAGGTACACAAACAGTGAAAAGCCTTCTCTAAATCCTAGGTTAAACTTTGTGAAAAATCTCTTAAAATTGTCTGTTTTTGGTGATTTTTCCTATTGTGTTGTCATTGTTTCGTCGCTTATAGTAGGATTGATCTTTCGTTTACCAAAATTAGCTCAAAAACAAAGATTTTGGAACACTTTTTATTTGGGAGATCTCCACATAGGGTCACCCCTTTTGCTAGGCAGGTCGTCCAGGGGGAGATTTAGTTGACAATAGGGTCGCCTAGGGGGAAATCTTGTTGACATGTGGGTCACCTGGGGGGAGATCCGGTTTGATGAAGGGGCGCCCCTGACTGATCATTTCTATCCAAAATTTGATGCTTTCTAATGTTTACTTCACTTAGTTTTGATCTAATTTGACTACTGTATTCACTTGTTTATTGCAATTTTAATGGTTTATACATTTTTTCTGTGGGATTTTCTACAAGTTTTACGATTTTTAGGATTTTTTTGAGTTGACGAGATCTAATCTAAAGTTCTTTTCTGATTTGCAGGACATGTGCATTCGATGGAATGCTTGCAGAGAGCAATTGTGGCTCTCATAGATGTTTGCTTCATTGAGTGATGATGATCATGTCATCTTGAGGATAGCAGGCTTAGCCAGAGTTTGTCATGTGCTAGTTGTTCATCCTATGGCATGCATATGTTGTGATATCTTTACGTATTGGGATGCAGATAGGAACACCTTTAGGTTCCCACAAGTTTTAGGAGAGTGGACTATCACTCTTTTGGATGTTTACTATATTCTTGGAATTCTTATGAGAGGGCATCCTCTCATCCTGCCTACTAGCGAGTCCTTCGAGGAGAAGGTTTCTTGGGCATAGTTCATGGGGGCGAGTCACCTTGACGATTAGATAGGAGTTCATCTTACCTCTGCGCCATGACTTTACATTCCTCATTTGAGGAAGTTTCTGATTGGCTTGATTACATCGAGTTTGTTTGGAGAGAAGGCCTCAGCTCACTTAAGATGGTGCTCAGAATTTATTATACGAGGTCTTGAGTAGGGCAAAGTCTATGCTTGGGGGCTAGACATGTTGGCCATGGTATACAGATATTTCTATCACATCATATGATGAGGGGCTCTTTTTTTTAACAATTCTTCTTTGATTATGACTTGGATCTTTGAGTACATTAGGCCATATAAGAAGCAGGTTCCAATTCCTGATAGGCAATTACCGAGAGTAGCTAGATAGGTTCAGGTCGGTCACTTTGATATTTCTCTGCAAGTTGTGGCTACTCTTACAGATGAGGACATGATTTTTGATCCTTATGTGGATTTGGAGGGATCATGGTCACATGATGGTGAGATGAGGGAGTACTATCTTGGGGTATCAGAGCTTTTAGGCTGTAATGGTCTAGTTAAGGCTCATCGCATTGAGTGCGTCTTGCAACAGTTTGGCAAGGATTTTCCTAATGATTTGCCCCTAGTGCCTACCTACTATAGATCTATCTAGGAGTTGGTGAGGTTAGTTAGAGGACAGTTACTTGGACTCCCTTGACTCCCGGAGTCTTCATTACCAGAGTTCCTAGGTCTTCAAGAGGAGGACATAGGGGAGGGAGAGGGACTCCTTCCCAAACACTTATTGTGGTTGAGGACTCAGATTCTACTAACGAGGACTATATTTCTGATGGGGATGATTTGTCAGATGAGACTGTTGGTAATTTTCTCCGAATCGGCAGAGGGTTTGCCAGTTCCAATGCACAGGCATATTCGGCCAACAGAGTACGGGAGGTTGCGTGAGCTGCCTCCCCTTCACTTCTGGTTTTGCCGCACCAAGGGGGGTATCCCTATAGCTAAAGATTTAACACTTTGACTCACCCAATGACATGAAGATTTAGCTTTGTGATAATAGGCAGAATAATCTCATGTATGGACCAAGATTTGAATGACAAATCACAAGTTTAGCAATACTCTTGGACATGTGTGTCTGGTTATGGATGAGAGTATGCAAGGGGTTCCTAATCCTACTCCTACAACTAACATGTTGAAATTATGGAATGGTTTGAAATTATGGTTTGGATGCAAGACAAGGGTTTTGGATCATAACTACTTCACAAGAACAAACCGGTCCCTATCTCAGGGCAAGGAGTCAACTAGATGTATACATAAGAATGGCTTGCAACTGTCATTCGAGTTTCAAGGGGTCAGGACTAGTATTTGCCTTACAAACACCACCCAAGGATGAGTATTTAACTATCTCTACTTACAAATATCCTAGTTGACATACAATCTTCTCCATACTCAACCTAAAATGATTTAATCCACTCCTTTAATGGAAGTTAGAGATTAGGCATGAAATAAATAAATCTGTATTCTAGAATTTGAGAAACGCTTAGCAACCAAATTCAGAAGAAGAAAAGCATACAACAAATGGAGACAAACAACAAAACACATGTGAGAAGCATTTTTCATATAACATTAACACTAAAACTGAACACATGTGCAAGATACAACTCAGATGCAACACATAAACTCCACAGAGATACAATAGCTAGGAAAATGCCCTGTATTTCGTTATTTTTCCCCCAAAATTGCCCAAGTCTTCCACACACAATGAGTAACACAGCTTGAATTTTATACCAAAACTGTAAACTTAGCAAAATTAATTACAAGGCTAGACAAAAATCTGCCAAATACAATGCATTCGAAAATGGCGCTTAAAATCATCAATGCACTAAGCAGAGGAAGGAGAGGGAACAGGTAGAATCAGGAGATGTGCCGCCATTTCTAGATTTTCATCTTAAAATTGGTGGTTGGCTTATCATTCCACCCAATGTACCCCTGCAAGTGCTGCCATTAAGATCAACCTACCCGCACCCCTTAGAAATGCATCATCGGATGCATCAGAAGTTTCCCCACTAAAAAAAAATGCAGCCACATACAAAGAAAACCTTCGCTGTTAGACGTTAAAACACTGCCGTTGATCACCTCCCCATTGCCAGGATCAACAGCACCAAAAAATGTTGACCAAGTCACCGGCCAATCAGATCATGCCACGAGGGCACCTCATGTTTCTATCGCTAGCTTTTCTAGTTCTCATTTTGCCTTTTCGCCCTTGTATATGCAAAAACGTATGCATATACAAACACCTTATATACAAGTCAGACCTCAAATTTTATTAGAATAATTTCAGAATCAGTTCAAATCCAGCTTGTATGCCCTTCATTGCACATTAGCTTGTATATCAGCATATACAAGCGCTTTATACAATCCACGGACTTGAAATATTTATTCACTGCATTTTATTCCTCCATCGCGTCCGAGTTGTATGTCCCTTTGCTTGCATCCATCACCTCATACATACAAGGTGAATTTCAAACTTTTATCCGCTGCATTTGACTTCTCCTTCAGTTCCAGAATGCATATTTCACTTGTATGCTTTGAATGTACATCGGCATACATACAACTACCTTTGTATACAACTGGTGGGCCCGACCATTTTCTCTCTCCTTTGCATTGTTCACTTTGCATGTCGCAAGCCTTTGTATAATTTTCAATGTACATTCCCTTGCACATACAAACAAGGTATCTTCTCCAGAATATTCTTGCAATGTATCTAACCATTGTATGTGCGCCCGAATGTATATTGCATATACATTTGACCTTGTATATCTACGGGCCCCACCACATGCATCTTTGCCTCGCCACTGTAGAAAATGTATATTTGCACCTCCTTATATATTTTGCTTTGTATATGACCTGACATACAAAGTGGGAATATTCTTGGGAATCTGCAAAAGATTCCCCCTTTGTATATTCACCTTTTAGAGCCCGATATACATTCAAAAATGTATCTAACTCAATTTTTCAAAGGGTGATACAGTTTTCTGACCCGCCAATGCACATTTGACCTGCACATATATACAAACACCCTTGTACATACAAAGGCACATGCATATGACTGATTTTTTGCATTTTTTAGCACTGCAGAGGCCAAAAGAGTTAGAACTTTTTGGAATTTTGTGAAGGGGCCTGCATATACATATTTAAATACTAACAGAGACCCCGCTAGAGGATGCACAAGATGATGGTTCAGATGAGGCTAATGATGCAGATGATGCTCATGATGTTTTTGAGGGTCCACCTATGGTTCCTAGACCTCCTCACTCTGATGAGGTGATACAGTAGTTTGACCCTACCTGGTAGCCTGGTGACCCATGTAAGTCCGTGTTTGCTTTACTATTTTCACATTTTGTCTTTCCTCTTCTTTCTTTTCATGGAGAACTAACACATTTTTCACTTTTGGTTAACTTCACAAGTAATGTTGAGGAGTGGAGGGCTTTCGTTCATGAGGTCAATATTAGCTTGGTTGTCCCCTTCACTAGGGTGACTCGAGAGACACTTTTGGTTGATCCTGGTGTGCCTCCTACTGTTGGGTAACACACTGACATTTTTTCTCCTGCCTATCATGGATGTTAGGCGAGTGCAGATTTGAAGGCCGAGAATCTCATCCTTAAGGGTGAGAATCAGGTACTTCGTGAGATGGCTCCTCTTGGATTTGAATGACGAGATGCTAGTGCTACGGGGCCTTTGCAATCATATGCTCATAGCAGGGGACCTCGCTCCCAAAGATCTCATGGAGCAAATAGTGGTGCACATAGGCAGAGGAGCAAGAGTCCTAAGGGTTCTCTCAAAGGGAACTGTCCTTGATTTTACTTTTCTTTTCCTTTGAAAACATGCCCCCTTACATGGGGAGCCTTTACTTTCCTCGAGAGCATTTTGTCTTAGCTCTTTGTACTCTCATACATGTAAACTTCAGATATATCAATGAAAGTTTGTCCTTTTATGGTTTCGACTATTGAATGGGTACTCATCTATTGTGCATTATTGAAGTTTAAGAACCTTTTGATTATGTTTTTGACCTTCAACCCTAACCATGCAAGTATGATAACGATGACATGTTTTTGTAATTTTTTAACATATATATGAGGTGTAGCTTACGATATGCATATGCAAGAACACAAGGGATGCTTGAAAAGAAAAATTTACTTCTACTGAATGTCATGAATTATTACATTGATTTTATTGCTTTGAGACTCTTTTTCTAATTTTGATATGAATGCAAGCAGAACAAACAATATGACTGCTCTTTAGTATGATTTTTAATCCAGGGGATTGTGAGTGTAGACACCTAAAAATGTCTTCTACCATCAAACTGACTCCCGACAACCCTAAACACACCAATTTCCCTTCTAACCAATTAATTAAATTTTTGTTTAATTAATTACCCCTTTTGTTTTCCAAATCCACACCATTTTATCCCCAAAATTGAGTTAATTTCATTAATTCAATAGTCCAAACCTTAGCCAATTAATTTAATAAATATGCAATATTTATTAAATCAATTTCTCCTTTTTCACTAAATCTAATTAATTAGTTAAAACCATGTTAACTAATTAATTCAGCCTATAATTAACCTATCCCTACCCTAAACAATTAAATAACTATTATTTAATTGCCTACCCTAGCCTACCTCATCCTAGCCCTAGGATTTATTAAATAAAACCTCTGCTTAATTAATCCTAACCCCTTCATTTGGGTGGTCAAACCTTGTTTAACACCCTTCCCCACATCCTCTAAATAAAAAATTGAATTAAATCCACATAAGTCAATTTTTTATTTAAAAACATCCCACATCACATTTATTTCCTCTCTTCCCCAAATGAATTTTTACATTCCCCCATATGAATCTTTAATTCCTAAATAATCCTTCACCCCCATGCTCATTAAATAACCCCTTTTCCCAAAATGAATAAAAGAATCACTTTTATTCCTAGCCCTCCATTCATTCAAGATTGAATCTAGGCCCTCCACATCACTTTTATCCTCCACCATTGATTTTCCAAATCAATCTCCACCCTTGGAACAAAATCCCTTCCAAAAATCTATAAATAGAACCTCTCCCAAGCCATTTTTATCATCCAAGTTTATGCAAAGTTACCATGTCAAAATCACTCTTGAGCTAGAATAGTGAGTTGCAAACTAGAGTAGCATTTTACATTTAAATCCATTGTCTAGGGATTATCTTTGTCTAGGAGCTTGTTTTGGGTGCAAAGGCTCCTTCCCCCCTTGATGGGATTGGGTTTGCATTTAAGGTATAACTTTGTGTTTATTGCATTTTGTTTAGTATTTCTTCCTTATTTGCATATCTAATCTACATTGACACACCTGGTGGGACCCACAAGGTCTGAATCTAATCAATTGTTGTGAGTTTTTATGTTCTAGACGCATTTTTACAGGTGCAACCCCTTTCACCCTGCACAGTGGCGCTAAAACTGGTGTATTTTAGCGCTATACTCTGTATTAGCGCTATTTTAGACAACACATTTTCATTTTCAAACACACTCACATGTTTCATTTCTAACGGTCTCCCTGCTATTTTCTGCGCCTAACTACTCTTTGTTCTGCAGAAATAATAGGAAACACAAGGGGAGGTTATGCCAAAATTTTTGCACAAAATCTAACATGCATCATAGTGTTTGTTGTGGTTTATTTTTTGTTTGCTAATGACTAACAAGACTAACCAAGACTTCCACTTTGCTGTTTGACCCTTTGTGTTGATCAGAAAGAACCACTTTTTGTAGGTCAGATGTGTTCAGTGCCGTATCAGCGCTATCACCTAGATCGGTGCTATCCGCAGGATAAACAGACTCTCTGGAAAGTTGCACAGTGGCACATTCATATACCTATATCAGTGCTATTACCCATTTTTATGCTTTCCACATGATATATTAGGGCTAAATAATTTATTAGCACTTTAATTGTAATATTGTAGCGCTATCATCTATTTTGGCACTTTGAGGGTCTTTTATTAGCACTATATGTTTAATTATCGCCATCTGTTAAGTGTTGGGTTGTTCTACCCACAGTGGTGCTATTGTATCTCTGTTTTACCGCTATTTGGAAAATTGACTTTGTTGTCTGTGCAGGTACTGACAAGTGTTTTTTTTGCAGGTCTTTGCTGTCATTTTAGAGATACTAACTAACTTTTTGTAGGGTGATTTCATTTCTGTTTTGACAACAAAACACTTCAATTTGCAACTTAAAATGAACCCTTTGCATGTTAGTTAGTCAAAACACCTCGATTTGGTGCAATTAAAATTGAACAAACAAACAATCAAACAAACTTTTGTGTGTGTGTGTGTGTGCCCAAACATTTAAATTTGGTGTCCTAAAATTTACATTGTGTGCCAACAACAACAATCCAAACACTTCAATTTGGGCTTTAAAAAGAACCACAAATTGCATCAATAAAGTCATTGGGTTAAAAAGAACAATAATTTGCATTTCTTGCGCATGTAATCAAGAAAACCAAAATTGTGTGAAGTGTTTTGTGATCTTTTGCTTGTGGTGTGAAAAAGTGTATGCTCTTCCCTCGCACCATTTTTGGTGACCTTGGGAATCAAAAGCTTCTCACTAAAACTTGCATTAATCACCCCCAATATATATCCAAAGAAATAAACTGAACCATGTTTAGTGTGATGCAAACACAAATAATACGTATGCTCTCCCCTCGCATCTTTGTATGAACTTGGGGATCAAAAGTATTTTTGTGTTTGTATCACTTTTGTTAATCCTTAGAGGGCCTGTCACCCTGCTTCGAAAGGTGGGAATGACCCAAGCGGCATCAAGCTAAAGCCAAGCTCTTCCAAGCCGCTATATAAAATAAGGCATTTGTGATGAAAGTCTCAAGCGACAGGTGTTGTTGTGTTATACCGACAGCTAACCTCCCCCAAAACCCTCCAAGGCATAACCCTTGGAGGCTGGGAGACTCCATAACAGAGAGTAGCGCTACTACACGTATAACCACCTGAACGGATGCCCTTACTACAAACCATTGTTTAGCAAGCCAAAATCCTTCTATTTGTTGGTGCAGAAGGGAAACCTTTGAAGCGGCCCCGATTCATGCAGTTCTTAGCTGAGGTAGCAGGGATAATCTAAAGATTTGGTGAGGGACAAGCTTTATAAGAAACCTAGATCTTGGTATGCATGAGAAGTGTGTGCAATTGTAAGGGGGAGCCAGTGCTACCAAGATCCTGGAGCTACTCGCTTTGAATAGGTGCAGCTAGGGGATTCAACAAATATTGTCACATCCTCACCTTAGGTTGTTCAAAGTGCTTGTTAAATAAAATCACACATCTTTTTACAAAACAAAAGCAAAATCTTGATTATTGTGTGATTATTGTTCTTGAATTGTTTGCAACAACATTCCCAAGAGACAAACCAAATCATTTGATCACATTTCAAACAAAGAAAATCCAAAATTGCCATAAAAATCTCCACATGTGAATTGGTGCCATTCTCAGATTGACTTGCCTAAAGCAGAGACCTATCCATTTGAGATCTTCACCATCTGCTCAGCCATAATCCACATTCACATCCCAAAAATCCGATAACTATACATCCATTTTCTTCAAAATTTTCCAAAAACACACCTTCTCTTTAACCTTAGAGGATTAATCACCACCATTGTTGGACCCCTTTGCTACATCAAACCTACCTCATTTTCATATCCGCTTCATCTTTATTAATATTTGCATACCTTTTGGACCAAACCAAAATCCTTGTCATAAGAAAATCATTCCAAAAATCCCCAAAATCTCTAAAATAAAAAAACCATCAAAATCTGTCATCCCTTTGAGCTAAAGTTTGATCTAGATTTCATCCTTCACATCATATTTTGCTTGGAAAGTCAATAGTCTACCTTCTAAGTGAAATCATTATCCCTCTTTGCGTAAGGTCATTAGTCTACCCCAAACAAAGAAAAAACATCCATTGTGTGCAAACACAAATCTAGGACCTACCTAAGCTCAATTTGTTGACTATCAAAATCATCCATATCAAAATCAAACATCAAAAAAATCTCTTCAAAAACAAAACATCATCCATCACCTATCTCTTTGATCCAAAATTTGTGCAAAAAAATCAATATCGCCCATCCATATCACCCTTAGGTTAAAACCTTTAGAAAGACATATCGATCTTCCACCACATCCTCTCCTCTACTCCATCTCACTACCACATTCATCTTTGGGTCCAACACAATCAATTAGATTCTCTAAGGTCTCCATCCCCATCTCACTCTATGTCTAGGAATCAACCCCATACGCATGCATGCCCACCATGAGAGCACAACACAAAAAGAATCAAGAAATGGTAGAACATTGGCAATTTGGCATGCCTAATACCAATAGCAGCAACATACCCATCTATCAAACATACAACCCACCTACATACTCTTACATCCCCCCATATGGTCCCAACGAAAATCCTTTTCATTACTTACAACAAATACAACCAACACCACCACCACCACCACCAACACAAAATGTCCCCACCATCTCCCAAGATGACCTAGATGTCTTGAGCTTCATGCAAGATGCCGATAACATGGACCTACTTGATAAAATCCCAAGGTCAGACCCAAGTAGATATCTTGATCATCTTCTCAAAATTGGTGCTCAACTCCCCCCCATCACGACATCATCACAACCATCCACCTCTACAATCATCCCTACCCCATCAAATACCCAAGCATCTACATCACATACCCAACCTACCATCTCTCAAACATCAACACCTACCGTATCTACTACATCTACAAGTTCAACCGCTACCACATCTACTATTCCCACATGCATTGCCATCCCTACCATCTCCCAACTGGTCATCACTTCTACTACCACAACTACCATAAACCCTTCCACTTCACAAATCACCATGGGCATACAAGGCAACATCACGCAAGCAAGTACCTCCATGAGTGTGCCCCCACCCAACTCAAACTATTGCATACCTACAACAATTATTCTCACAAACACCTCGCAACACATCTAACCAATCCAACGTCCACATACCCAACGTCAATTCATCTAATGTCAGCTACCCACATAATCCCATAAATCAACATAATCCCAATCCCCAAATACCACCACTTGTTCTCCAACAACTCTATGTGCATCAACAACATCAGGCATCAATCAACCCAAACACCAACCTGCAATACCAACACCTCATTCAAACACATCCCCAACATCAAATCCCACCCCATCTCCAACATCTCACCAACCAACATGCATACATACAACCACCACAACAACCACAGGATATCACAACTGTTCTACAGACCATGATCCAAAAGGTAGATGACCTACAAACTGGGGGCAAGAGAAAGTACTATTCTTTTGAGGACATTTGTCCCTACCCATTCGATCGTACATTGTATATGCCCCCTTTCCCCAAGAACTTCGAGACACCTAAATTTGACAAATATAAGGGAAAGGGAGACCCTAGGGACCACCTTAGGGAGTTCTACATCACTTGCTTAGAAGTCTCTAATAACGACACCTATCTAATGAGACTGTTCCCAAGAAGCCTCAGCGGTCAAGCCGCTAAATGGTTCTCACATCTTCCCCCAGGCATTAGGACTTTCCCTGAGCTTGCGGAGAAATTTGTAAACCACTTCTCTTACACTTTTGAGCACGAAATGTCTATGACAGACCTTTGTAACACCAAACAAAAGAACAGAGAAGCCTTCCCTTCCTTCTTGCAAAGGTGGAGAGGCTTAGCAAGCAAACTCCCATGGCCCATTCCTGAAAAACAACTCATCACCATGTTCGTAGCCAACCTCAATCAGGAATTAGGGTTTCATCTACAAATACTTTGTGCATCTACCTTTGAAGAGGTCATCGACAAAGGCACCACCATCGAACAAGCCCTCATTGCCAAGGGCTCCATCAAACTGTACGACCACAAATCCAACAACAACAACAACAACAAAAACAACAACAACTACTACTACAAATCCAATAACAACACCCCCAATACAAACAACAATGCCAACACACAATCAAATGGCAAATCACATTATTGGGGGAAGAACAAGAACAATTTGAATGACGGCGTCATGGATGTGAAAGCTGTCCAACATATACAAAACCAAACACCTGCACATAAATATGCAACAAATGTAAATAACTAGAGGGGACCAACTAAACCACGCAAACCATGCAGACAATTCACACCCTTAGGGGAACCCGTCGAAGACATCCTTGACCGATGTCTCAAGCAAAATTTGATCACGCTCCCACCCGTTAGACCCTGTTAAGAGAATGAACTAAAAGCTGCGTGGTACAATGAGAACGACTACTATGAATACCACCACGTTGCAGATCATAAAATAGCTAACTGCATGCAACTAAAACATTGCATCCAAGACCTTATAGAACAAAATCTAGTCAGTCTCGATCACAACGCCCAACCATCACCAAACGCCAACCTCAGAGCATACAAGGATCCCCTACCTAATCATAACAAAGCCTCCTCATCCAACCAAGCATACAATGTCACCCCACCACCTGCATCCTATGACTCTATCGTAGGATGTATAGAAGCATCATCCCATCATGTCAACACAGTCACCATTCAGGCACAAGCACCCGATTGCACTGTTACAACCCACCGTGGCCGTATATCTATTTGCATAGCCCCTCCCACCGAACAAACACCTGCATCCACATCAGATCCCCTACCGTCTCATCCAACCACACATCCATCACCTACCCACCAGTATAACCTCCTAGAACACCTAGGAAAGACACCCGCACAAATCTCCTTCCTTGAGTTGCTCTACACATCTCCCCTTCATAAGGACATCCTTGATAAAGTGCTCTCGCAAACACAAGTCCTTGCCAACTTGAATGTAACTCAATTCCAAGCCATGGTAGGACACATCACCGCACCCCACCATCTCACCTTCTTAGAAAAGGACCTACCTGCCTCCGACCACATACATAACGATGCCCTGCACATCGAAGTCCGCATCCACAAGCACACCATTAAAAGAGTCTTAATAGATGGTGGCTCTGGCCTCAACATATGCACTCTAAAACTACTAAAACACTTGAGGTACTCTGATGTGGTTGTTGACACCAACGAGTGCATCACGATCAAAGGCTATAATGACACTAAACGGCTCTCTGAAGGCACTATCAAGCTTCCCAAACAAGTGGGACAGAAAATATTGGAAACTAAATGTCAGGTTCTTGATCTCAACCTCCCCTACAACATCCTTCTTGGCAGACCATGGATTCATGCCATGCAAGCCGTCCCATCCACCTTCCATCAATGCATCAAATTCCCTCACAACGGCACAGAAGTCATAGTCTATGCCGACGCTCACCCCTTCCAATATTGCAGTTTTCTGGAAGGCCACAACCAAACATTTTGCCCACACAATAAAGCCAGCACTGAAGCCAATCCAACAACATCAAACTCATATGTCGACCCTGCAAACATTGCCTCCACTTCATCCCAAGCAACTCCACCACTCGAGGTCCAGATCAAGCTATCCGACATGGGATGTGGGGAATATGACCTGCATGGCACCTTTTGTGTGGGCACATTACCCAATCCTAAGACATTAGGCATCCCAAAAATAGAGGCAGCCAATACAATGATCATCAAGTGCAAACCCTCACCCATCTTCGAGAAGAAGCACCTCCTAGATTAGGATGTACTCGATGATATTTCATCTTGGCTTTACAAAGATGAAGAGCCTGAGCAAAAAGCCCCCACAATCCCAACAGAAATCTATGGCAAAGGTTCTAAAATTGTCAAAAGCATGGGCTATAAAGGACAAGGCGGTAGTGGCCTTCATGAACAGGAATCGTGGAACCCTTGCAAGAAACAAAGAATCCCTATACTCAAGGGTTAGGGTACGGTCAACCACAACACATCCTCACTACCGGTGAGTGTATCTTAGCCGAGGTCACTACGGTCTCCTTAGACATCGACAATGTTAACGAAACGGGCCTTCAAGACTCCTTTAGTGACTTCACTGACTTCTTTGACTCATCCATTTGTACCATCTACTCAGTCACCACTCTCACTTCACCCTCCAATGACTTGCCACTAGTTTACCCTGACCTCATTGATTGGGACCAATGGGGACCTCCTGTCTTAGACATCACACCTAACGATGAGGCCATCACCGAAATGATGGGGGTAAGAGATCACTTCCCTTTGGGAGATCATCGAGCAGGATACATAATGGAACTCAACCCGGATGCCTATTTCAGGGAGACAACCCCTGCTTCTAGTCACAAAAACACAAAAAGAAAAAATGGATCTGATGGTGAAAACCATTCTACGACAGTATCAGATCCCAAAATAGTAAAAACAAAAGATGTATCTCCTGGTGAAAACCTCCACGAGGTGCCAGGAGATGGAAGCATAGGCCTCCCTGAGGTAGACAAAGTCTATCCAGACATATCACCCATCTTGATAGAACCAGCTCAGGAAATGAATCTTGGGACAGAGGAAGAACCAAAAATCACATACAGAGTAGAATCTCTCAGCACACCGGAATAGGAGAACTTCTTGTCCTTCTTCACAAGAAATCACAATTTTGCGTGGACCTATGCAGACATGCTAGGGCTAGATCCCGCTTTGGTGGTTCATCACCTTGCAGTACGCCCTGATGCAAAACTAGTAAAACAGAAGCTCAGAAAAATGAATCATCAAGTGGATCTCCTCATCAAAGTAGAGATAAAGAAATTATTGGATGTTGGGTTCATTCACCCAATTGATTATCCTTAATGGGTTTCAAACCTTGTACCAGTTGCTAAACCGGATGGCCGAATCCGCTGTTGTACCGATTTCAGGGATCTCAACAAGGCCTACCCAAAAGATGACTTCCCACTACCAAACATTGACATGATAGTGGATCTCACGACATGACATGAAATGTTATCCCTCACGGATGTCTTCTCAGGATATAACCAAATAAAAATCGTCGAAGAGGATCAGCACAAAACAACCTTCATATGTCCATGGGGAACATACTGCTGGGTGGTAATGCCATTTGGCCTGAAAAATGCAAGAGCTACCTATCAAAGAACTATGACCATCATCTTCCATGACCTCTTCCACCACATCATGGAAGACTATGTGGATGATTTTCTGGGAAAATCAAAGACTAGAGAAGAACATTTAGATGTGTTGGCCAAAATCTTCGATAGGTTAGAGCAATACAATGTCCGTTTGAATCCAAAGAAATGCATCTTTGGTGTCACCTCAGGCAAACTTCTAGGATACATAGTCTCGAGAAGAGGAATCAAAGTTGATCCTACAAAGGTCAAGGCCATCACCAAAATGCCACCTCCAAAAACACTGAAACAACTAAGAAGCCTGCAGGGAAAACTCTAGTCTATCCGACGATTCATTGCCCAACTTTTTGATAAGTGCCAACCATTCCAGCATCTGCTCCAAAAGGACATAGATTTCATCTAGAACACTCAGTGTCAGGATGCCTTTGACCAACTAAAAGAATACCTGGCTAATCCTCCTGTGCTAACTCCACCAAGGCAAGGTGAACCCCTCTTGCTTTACATCTCCGCAACAGAGATAGCTATCGGAGCCTTGTTGGCACAACTCGATGAGCAAGGGAAAGAAAGAGCCATCTACTACATCAGCCGCACCTTGATCTCATATGAGCTCAACTACACACAAATTGAATGATCATGTCTAGCCCTTGTCTTTACGTTACAAAAGTTAAGACACTATATGCTCAATCACAAAACCAAGCTCATTGCCAAGATTGACCCACTTAAGTACTTGTTAACACAGACTGGCTACCACTACACCAAAAGCTCAAACTGTTAGTGAGGGCACCATTGGAGAGGTTAGCCAGAGACCACTAGGGTCTGAAGGAGGGGTTGAGGGTCCCGTGTGATAACAGCTTAGCCCCCCCGAGCCGAGAGGTCTGTACTGGACACAGGCGACCACAAGGCGAGTCAAGAGTTATCAGCGGGAATTGAACCCCTCCCCAGCAGAGTCACCATTTTGTTAACACAAACTGACTACCACTACACCAAAAGCTTGAACTATCAGTGAGGGCGCCACCGGAGAGGTTAGACAGAGACCGCTAGGGTCTGAAGGAGGGGTTGAGGGTCTCGTGTGATAATAGTACCTATTAAACAGAGCTACTCTTACTGGGAGGATGACTAAATGGGTCATGATTCTCACGGAGTTTGGTATAGAATACACTACGAGAAAGGCCATCAAAGGGCAAGTTATAGTAGATCAGTTGGCTGAAGCACCTATCCCGACAGAACATCCTACAATAGCGGAGTTTCCTGACGAAGCTATCTCAACAATCACACCAGCCACAGACACATGGAAGATGTATTTTGATGGATCATACACTCATAGAGGCTCAGGGGCAAGCATCCTGTTTGTTACCCCTCAAGGCGACACAATTCCTAAATCCTTCAAGATCACATTTCCATCACCAACAATGTAGCAGAGTAGGAGGCCCTTATCACAGGTCTCTGAATGGCCATCCAATGGAAAATTGAATGGCTAATAGTGTATGGCGACTCTCAACTGGTCATCATGTAGGTCAATAATGAATACAAAACCAAGGATAACAAGCTCCTTCCCTATAAGAAGATGGTTGATGATTTCAAAGACTACTTCAAAGACATCCATTTCAAGCAAATCCCAAGACTCAATAACAAAACAACAGATGCCATGGCAACTATCAGATCTTTGGTAGACATGAAGAAGGATAGCAAGAAATGTGAGTTCCTAATTGAAGAACTCCCCATCCCAGCATACGATGTTCATCAATCCAAACTAGTGTGCGAAGTCGTTGGTCCCTTATCCCCGTGGTCCCAAGAAACATACTTATACCTCCATGAAAACATTCTCCCCCCTAATCTATCCACCTCACAAAGAAAATTGTTCATTCGTCGAGCATCCCGTTTCATCCTTGTAGGTGACACCCTGTACAAAAGGAGTCTTGATGGCATGCTTCTACGATGTTTAGACTGTAGGGAAGCTGAAGTAGCCTTGGAAGAGGTACACGTAGGCATCCGTGGGGCACATTCAAGTGGACCCACTCTTTCAAAAAAATCCTCAAGACTGGATATTATTGGCCAACAATGGAACAAGATTCCCACAGGTTTATCAAGAAATGCCTCCCATGTCAATAGCATGGTGATCTCATCCACGCACCAGCACAGGAACTGCAATCAATCACAACGTCATGGCCTTTCTCATAGTGGGGGCTTGACCTTGTAGGGAAAATACATCCTCCATCCTCCAATGGCCATAAGTTCATTATCACTGCTACTGAATACTTCACAAAGTGGGTGGAAGCAATACCACTCACCTTCACCACAGGCATCCAAATCTCAAAATTCATCCTCCACTACATCATCTGTTGATATGGTATCCCCCATTCCATTGTCACCGACCATGGAAAGCCCTTCAAAAACCAAGAAGTTCACACCTTGTGCAAAAAATTTGACATCAAACACCATTTCTCCACACCGTATTACCCTCAAGGAAACGGTCAAGTAGAGGCTTCTAATAAAACCATCCTCTGCATTCTCAAGAAGACAGTCAATGAAGCTAGCCGTGACTGGCACCTCCAACTCAACCCCGCCCTATGGGCCTACCGCACAAGTATCCGCACTCCTATAAGAGCCACTCCATTCTCACTAGTATTTGGATCTGAAGCCATTTTACCTATAGAGGTCGAGCTGCCATCTCTCCGAGTGTCCTTGCAAAACATTATCTCTGATGAGGACTACCATGTCACAAGGTTGCATCAACTAGAACTACTGGATGAGAAATGCCTGAATGCATTGAATCACCTACAGGCATATCAGAACCGCCTCCGAAGAAGCTATAACAAGAAGATCAGAACCCAAAAATTTGAAGTAGGTGACCTTGTCCTAATGGAAAATCAGAAGAACCTGCAAGAGTGTCCTAAGCAAGGAAAGTTTGAACCCAATTGGCTAGGACCTTATGTTGTCACAGCTGACTATGGATCAGGAGCATATCAGCCTGCAACACCTGAGGGGCAGCCTCTAGATGAGTTGATGAACATCCTACATCTCAAGAAATTCTATGCATAATCCATCTGATACCCCAAGTCAAAAAATTAAAAAAATCAAAAAAATGAAAAACACCAAAAAATCAGAAAATCAAGAAAAACCTGAGTGCAATAAAAACTTCCAATGGTAAAAATCACTTTGGTGACACCTTGGATAAGTACCATGGTGAAAACCTATTTTAGGCACCATGCATAGTGGCTAATTCTACCATCTAATAAGTCCTCTTTCCGTCACATCACTCCATATCGCACACATCCCATGGCTTGGAATTTCGAAACATCAAGTCCTATCACCCATCCTGCAATATCCCATCCCAAGGCTAACCCATGGAGTGAGGATCCTTGTAACCTCCCCTTTGTACAGTCGCAAAAAATTAGAAAATCCAAAAATAGTCATAAAATAAAAAAATCCAAAAAAATTGCAAAATCATAAAATACAAAAACACTAGAAAATGCATAGTCCAAAAAACAACACATCTCATCGCAATCATCAAACACACATCAATCTTCATCACATCACACCCATCCCAAACCATTCCCACATCATCAAGTCATACCAGAACTACATATTCATTTCTCCCGCATCTTAAAAGTACCTTGATCCCGTGGACACAGGGTATGTAGGCAGTCTGGAATACGAAGGATGTTTCCAGTACTTAGGTATATAAGATGCACCCATCCAACCCATTTGGATGTTCCCCATTCACTGAGTTGTTTGGATCTAATAAATGATACACACGCTACGTATACGCTTGAAACATGCTCCCTAGCGAAAAAATCATCAATCAACATACCAACCATAATCCTACACATGGCCAGACTGTTCTTTTGCCCATCTTCCAAATATTTTCCAATCAAACACCAACTGATCTGCATCCTAGGATATATCTTTTCTACAATGGACAAAAATCTATCATTCTATCATCACATCTCTTGGCAAGAGCACACAAAGGCTATTTGTATCCTTTCATTGGTCCTTTTGATTATTGATTTTTGTCTTTTTGTCTCACTCTAAGTCATCTCCAAAGCTACCTTGATCTCATTATATCATGGTAAGCAGCGGATAGCACCTGGAGTAGACATAGTCATTGTTTTTGTATGCTGTGCTTGTGGGTTGGTTTCATTACTCCAAGAATAATATTCATATCTTGAAGTCTGGGTCAGTTCTAGCATAATGTGTCCCATTTGCATATACAGGCATCAGAACCTTATATGCATTATTTGCACTTATCGCTATGAGTCCCCTTGCTAGGCTAGACAAGATTATACTACCTTGGGCATGCATGAAATCAACCTATTGTTTGTGGGTCTAGTCCATGCAATCGTAGGATATACATCATCACCTAGGTCATTTCATACCTTGGTGAATTGTATCCTACATTGCTACAGTAAACTAAGAAATGCTCTCAATTAATCTTTTGCAACTATTGTTACTAACTCAAAATCATTATCCTAATCACTCATTCAATCATCACATCTTGGCCTAGATTTAATAAATCACTCTTCCCCTCCATCTAAAATTTCCTCACTAACCCCATTTCCCCACCATATCTCCACTCAACACATCTTGAACCAAACCAAATCCCCCCTCAATGACGTGGCGTTTTATGACCTAAACAATCCTCTCATCCCCCCACCACCATTCTCTAGACACTCCCAATCTTGCCCATACCCCATCCATACACCCCTATCATTTCTCCACCTAATCCCCTCTCCCACAGCCTCACCCCTCAGGGTCAAAACAAAGAACATCATGTGTATCAAGACTTGATCATCCCACCTATCACCTACCATGCATCCCGCATATCACCTAACTACATATCATAATCAGTTAATCTCATTTAGATTCATTATAAATCACTTTACATATCAATTAGATTCATTTAGATCACTTAAATTGCATGTCACTTAGGTCCATTTTAATCCATTTTAATTGCATATCAATTAGACTCATTTAATCCATCTTTGCATATCAATTAAATTCATTTAGATCACTTAAATTGCATGTCACTTAGGTCCATTTTAATCCATTTTAATTGCATATCAATTAGACACATTTAATCCATTTTTGCATATTAATTAGATTCATTTAGACCATTTAAATTGCATGTCATTTAGATTCATTTTAATCCATTTAAAATTGCATATCATTTTTAAAGTTCCACATCATTTAGGTTCATTTTAATCCATTTAAAATACATGTCATTTAGGTTCATTCTAAATCATTTAAGTTAAATTGCATATCATTTCATTAAGGTTCACCATTAATAGCTGATAGTTTACATAAATAATTAGGTTCATTCTAGAATCATTTAGTTGCACATTATACATCACATTTCATATCATCTCATAAACCACTTAGTCACATTACATCATCATATAAATGCATTTAATAAACATCTAGCTGCATATATATATTTTCATACATAAACATACATTTCCATAATAAATATTTCTAAAACATTCATTTACATTAGATATCATATATCATCATCAATGCATCCATAAAATCAAAAACATCATCTCATAAACATAACACATCCATCACATATAAATCCATAACGAAATACTGCATCCATCACATAGGCATCATCATAATAGAGCATCATAATCATAGCATCATAAACCACCAGAATGCATCGTATCATATAACATCACCGTAAAAAATGTACATCGCTCATATATACATAAAAAAATAAAGTGTCCTGATACAAAATGCCTCCAAGGGCTATCATAATAGGGCTATCACATAGAGGATCCCCTCTCTGATGGAGTGGGAGACTCTGACCCTGGTCGAGCCTATGACCATGTCGGTAGCTGCAGCTGTGTCTATACCTGCACCTGAGGAACCTTCTAGGGCACGTATGAGGGAGGAGGCATCGTTTGCTGAACTCATTAAATAGATCTCGATCTATGTGATCTCAATGCCCCCAATCTGCTGACCTAACTATAGCTCGGGGCACGCTGCGCTGCTGGCATGGCCGCGTAGTATAGGCCCTGATAGTACTCCACCCATGCTCTGGCCTCTGTCAAATCCCTCTATACCTGTATCATTTGCCCCTGTGCCTAACTCAACTGTGCCTACAACTGATATGACTGTGTCTCCGCCTGAGACAACTGAGCCTGCATCCCTATCAAAACTAGGGCAAGTCCACCACTTGAAGCCTATAGACTACCTAATGCAGTCTTTGCCTACTGTGCCCTGCCAAGTGCTATATCTTGCTCTTTTGTCAACACCTCTACCTCACCCTGAGCATGGGCTAGTTGTGCCTGTAACGCTGCCACCTATCCATCTGCCCCATCTAATAAGGACAATGCCCCCTGTAACTGCACCAACTCTGCATCCCGGCCCTCCAGTTCCTTATGTAGGCTCACCACCTGTGCTCTCAGGGTCTTCATCTCCTCCTCTTCATCTCGTCACCTCTGACGAGGTGTAAGCCTCTCACCCTCAGACTCTCTAGCTGTCCCTGAGGGACCTGCCTGCTGCCCTCCCCCAACTGCCTGCTGCTGCGCTACCTATGGTGGGGGTAGATCACCCCTATCTGCCCTCGGCTTCCCCCCATGCCGTCGAGGTCCTCTAGGTTGTCACCCTAACCCAACCTACACCTACTCAACAAGAACTTGCTGGACAAGTACCTGCTACCCCACTTGCCCCTGTCCTGCTGCCACAACCACCAGCACATCTATTGGCTGGCCATCCCTGCCAACCAACATCTCCTCTCCATCATCCCCAATCTCCATGAGGTCATCCTCAATGATCTCCTCCCCCTCCTCCAAATGGTCATCCCCATCAGAGTCATCTCCATCATCACCTGAATCATCCCCCCTGAACCTACCACCTCCTTCGCTGGATCTGTCAACCGAGTAGGCCGATGCATATGCCATCATATATTATATGCAGCCATAGTCCCTGCATCTCTAACGGTGCTCCTCCAATCCCACCACACTGGCCGTAAAGCTGCAAAATCAGCTAAGGCAACCTGTGGCTGTATGGTTAAAGGCCAATAGGCTATATCTCAAGGTGTCCGCGTGAATATCGCCATCTGCTGCGGAGTGTCCTGTACCAAACCAAACTGTCGCATGACTCATGAGGGTAGATACATATCTATAGTATGGCCTCCTCGACCCATAAAGTACCGCTGTTGAAACGTAAAAGGGAGATGAATGTCATCATCTAGCCACAGCTCTACACCGATATATGGTCGTAGGGTCACACTAATCACATCATCTAGCATCCTCCTCCAATGCCGTACCTACCCAGTATACGTGTACTCTGCATCCTAATATAAAAACACAAAAGCATCAAATGGCTACTGATAATACCCACATGTCAGCCTGGTAACTAGGATGTGCTCAGAAATCCATACATGAAGCAAAGTGACTCTGGCTAACAACGCTCTATCATGCAAGTAGGCGACTGTGTGCATCTCATGGTATAACTGCCCCAACATCACTGGTCCCCAGGCATAGACAGTCTCATGACTCACTATCCCCTCTATCATCCTGCCCCAGCCAACTGGAAAACCCCTACCCCGTCTGTCAGGCATCACAACCCCTCCAATCAACGCACACAAAAATAAGGCAAAGGGATCTACACCCGCAGCCAGTGTGCCCTCATAGTTCATCTCTTTCCCGTCTGCAGAGAGAACCAGGTGGTCTGCTCCAAACACTCTGATCAGGGCATTCCACCCCATCCTCGTGTCATATCGAACCCGCCAACCTCGAATAGGTAGCTTGACGATCCGATAGACATCCTCAAGTGTAATGGTCAGCTCACCAGTTGGCAACAAAAAACTGTAGGTCTCAGAGCAATACTGCTCCACCATCACTATCATCAGAGCTCTATGAGCTCGCATAACTGGCATCAAAGACACCGTCAGAAACCCCAATCTCGCCAATCGCACCCGCGTAGCATCATCAAAACCATCGAATAGTGCCATCATAGAGGGAACTCGTCGCTCTCGTGACTGCAATATAAATCATTCTGTATCCTGCATACGCAACATTATGGCTAGATGTAAACCTATCTATTTCTAAACCAACCTTTTTCTTCTAAATGTCTAAAAAGTACGCATCATGTGGCATGAAAATAGACAACTCCTTGTGCCATTTTTAAAAAATTGTGCTAAAATTTCCTCTAAATGGCGCTAATACAGAAAATAGCGCCACTGCGTATAACTCTTTGCGCCAATCCAAACAATAGGGCTAGTGCACGCTATACATGGCACCATTTTTCCAAATGGCGTCACTATACCTTTTGGCGTTAATTAGCCCAATGGCACTGATTACCCCAATTGCACTAAACCAGTCATTAGTGATAATCCCCTAAATCATGCTAAAATTAACCATAGTGCTATTCCCCAAGATGGTGCTATTCCAGAGAATAGCGCCACTTCCACCCCAATTTGGCGCTAAAATTCCAAAATTCTATTCTTCTACAAATTGCGCTAATCTGGATGATAGTGCTAAAAAACCTACCTAATGGCGACAAACCACCCTATTCTACCCTAGCAGATAGCGCCAATCTAGAGGATGGCGCTAATCCACTTACCATTGGCGCTATGCACTCCAATCCCTAATCCCAAACCCTCAAAAAAAGGCACGTAAAATGAAAAAATTGCAAAGTCAAGGTTAGGCCCTACCGAGGGTCCAGCACCTGGTGCCCGGCCAAACTCTCGGAACTGCTCAGAGATGTGTTGAAGTCGCGGGAACTGGGGGTTACGGTCAGCCATCTGTCCTTCATCCTTTCTTCTCCAAAGTCAAAAGTGTGCAAATGTGGCACTCTAAGTGCCCACTTTGCCTAATATAGTGGGCCATGTCATCCTTCCACCTCCTCCTTTTCCCTCCAGGGTGCAGATCTTAGCCTTTTTCCTCCGTTTTTCCTCTTGTCATCCTCTTTTCCCATCCCCTATCCAACTTTCACTCCCGTCGCATCCTTTTCGAGAACTCACCTAGAAAATTTTTATTTTCCCGCCAACCTCTCAAGGGGGCATCCCTTATCCATCTCATACCTACTCGGCAGCTGGGGCATATTTTTCTTTGACCTGGCGCCACTTCCCTCCTAGGTCCGGATGCAACGTCAATGAGGGGCAAATGTAGACACCTAAAAATGTCTTCTACCATCAAATTGACTCCCGACAACCTTAAACACACCAATTTCCCTTCTAACTAATTAATTAAATTTTTGTTTAATTAATTACCCCTTTTGTTTTCTAAATCCACACCATTTTATCCCCAAAATTGAGTTAATTTCATTAATTCAATAGTCCAAACCTTAGCCAATTAATTTAATAAATATGCAATATTTATTAAATCAATTTCCCCTTTTTCACTAAATCCAATTAATTAGTTAAAACCATGTTAACTAATTAATTTAGCCTATAATTAACCTATCCCTACCCTTAACAATTAAATAGCTATTATTTAATTGCCTACCCTAGCCTACCTCATCCTAGCCCTAGGATTAATTAAATAAAACCTCTGCTTAATTAATCCTAACCCCTTCATTTGGGTGGTCAAACCTTGTTTAACACCCTTCCCCACATCCTCCAAATAAAAAATTGAATTAAATCCACATGTCAATTTTTTATTTAAAAACATCCCACATCACATTTATTTCTCCTTACAAACCCATACTCATTTATTTTCTCTCTTCCCCAAATGAATTTTTACATTCCCCCATATGAATCTTTAATTCCTAAATAATCCTTCACCCCCATGCTCATTAAATAACCCCTTTTCCCAAAATGAATAAAAGAATCACTTTTGTTCTTAGCCCTCCATTCATTCAAGATTGAATCTAGGCTCTCCACATCACTTTTATCCTCCACCATTGATCTTCCAAATCAATCTCCACCCTTGGATCAAAATCCCTTCCAAAAATCTATAAATAGAACCTCTCCCAAGCCATTTTTATCATCCAAGTTTATGCAAAGTTACCATGTCAAAATCACTCTTGAGATAGAATAGTGAGTTGCAAACTAGAGTAGCATTTTACATTTAAATCCATTGTCTAGGGATTATCTTTGTCTAGGAGCTTGTTTTGGGTGCAAAGGCTCCTTCCCCCCTTGATGGGATTGGGTTTGCATGTAAGGTATAACTTTGTGTTTATTGCATTTTGTTTAGTATTTCTTCCTTATTTGCATATCTAATCTACAGTGAGTTTTCCTGATATAAGAGTTCTATTCAAGGCTATGAGATAGGAATTCAGAACTCAAGTGGGGAATGGGAGTGAAATGGAGTGTTTTTGAATTTAGGCTTTACTAAAGGCTAAACACTGATCCTTATCTAGATGAGACAATTTGACAAACTTTCAACATAGATAAGTAACAAATTTTATTAATGTTCACTAGGCTTAGATCATAGATGGCAAGCAAGATAGACCTGGGGTAAAGGATAAATGGGAAAGAACTAGGGTCCCTAACAAGAAAATGATCCTAAAGACTACTAGACTTTTGGCTTTGCTCAGCTAGTGCATGTGTGTGCTTTGTATTTTTTTTTCTTTGTTAGAATGTTGGTCAGTGCAAAAAGTTGGGTCCACTTTTTGGCCAAAAAGTGGAAGTGTTTTCCCTGATTTTCAGAATTTGTCACATTTGACCTAAAAATTTGAAGCACTTAAAGATTGAATCTTAAAAAAAGTCAGTAATAAGAAATGTAGTACTCAGAGTCTAGTTTCCAAATATGTAATTTATTTTAATACCCAGATGATACAAATTGATTTTCAATAGGCATGTCTAAAAACCACTATTTAAAAGTCACTTTTTTTACCATACCATGCACATGTATGAACAACATACTTTGACCTAAATAAAAGTATTTTTCTAAATTATTTTAGGGAAAGATGTGTAGTACAGTGAAGTTTGATGAGGATTTTTTTTTATAATTTTTTTCCAAAAATATATTTTTATTAATTTTTTATTGGCCCTAATTATTGTATTTGAAAATCCCTCGTGTACGACCAACATAATTTGAAAAAAACTAATCATGAAATGATTTTTTTTTCATTGTGTAAAGAATGATGTGTTGATTGATGACATAATTTTTTTTTCTATAACTGGTTTTAATTTTCTAAAAAAATTAAGAAAAAAATGTTGTCAGCCATATAGGTAAAGTTAGTCTTTCCTCTTGTTCTGTACTTAGACAAATACTTGTAGGTCCAAGGCTCAAGGTCAGCTATCCATGCCTTTCTCGAGCTTAAAACCAAATCCAAAACGTGGGTGTGAAATTCAATATTTTAAAAACAGGTACCAATTTTAAAATGGGTACCCATTCTAAAAAACAATAAAAAACAAAATGGGTACCATTCTAAAATGGGTACTCATTCTAAAAAATATTAAAAAATAAAATGAGTACCCATTTCTAAAAATAATAAAAAACAAAACAGGTACCCATTTTTAAATGGGTACCCGTTCTAGGCTCAGGCGCCCGTTCCTAAACGAGTACCTATTTTTAAAAAATGGGTACCCATTCCTGTCGGGATTTTTTTTTCTCGACACTTCCCCTATATGTGGACCCAACTTCTTGCTTTTACCCATGTCACCCTTGAGTCTTTGAGCTTAGATTGATCTCCACCCAAGAGTACAGACATTCAACAATCTTCTCTCTTTCACTCTTTTTTTGTATCTCTCTTTTTTTTGCTTTTTTTTTTTGTATTTTGACTTTTTATGAAAATGAATGCTTTTGGAACTTTTGGTATGCAATAATTTGATCTCTCAATTCAATACTCTTATTTTGATCACTCATTTTTTTATTCACTCGGATTTTAGATTGTTTCCTTCAGAGTTTTGATCCTCCTGACATTTTTGACCATGAAAGATAAGGGACTGAGTGCCACCTAAAGTTTTTGTAATCTATTTGGACTTCTCTTCTACTAGGGAAGAATTGGGAAGGTCTTCTTGCAAGCTTCCATTGAATATTGTAGGTTTGAATACTGACTTTGTTTAGACCTAACATCTTGGATCATGAAGACTAGGATCAGTGTAAAGCTAAGAGCTAGGCTTTGATTAGAATCACTGGGAATGAAAGGGGAAATGGTGATTGTGAAAAATGGGGAATCTCTAGGACCTAAAAGGATCATGTATATCCAGGCAACCTTATAATCCTTACTGAAATAAAAATAATAGAAGAGAAAGTCATTGACTATAATGCAAGATGAACATAATGATATTGAAATGCAAGAAACAAATTCTTTTTGGTATTTTTGATTTTTATAAAAAAAAATTATATTTTTATGTTTTATGATTTTTTTGGTTTTTTAGACATAGTACTTCTTGAGGTGAAAGGCATTGATTGTTTCACCAAATTCCTCTCCCTCCATTATGCACAAGAGATAGGCACCATTTCTAACGTCTTCTTTAACCATGTAAGGACCTTTCCAATCCTCTATGAATGTTCTTTTCCATCTTCTCTTTTTGTTTTTGGTGTTACCTCTTCTTAGGACAAGTTCTCCTATTCTGTAGGGTTTGTTGTATGATTCTATTGTTTGCAACTCAGTGGTTTCCTTTGGCAGTGTGAGATGAAGTAAGTCTTGAAAGGCTTGTTGATGGGAAGGGGTCCAATACAGGACTCCATCACACCTTAACAATTCCATTAGCATGTTGAATTGTTCTTGCATGTAAACTTTCATGTCTTGTCTATCTTGAATGCCTTGCAGAAACTGGAACAATATGAAGGGAGTTTGTGGCTCCCTTTGCTCGTTAGGAGGGACAAAGCTTATACTTGTCCTCCCATTGGGTTCTAGTCTTAAATCCATGGAATACTTGATGTAATTTCCTGGGAACTCAAAAATGATAGGATCATCAGTACCAAATGACACTCTCATTTTCCATTCCTTGTGAAATGTACCCTCACTTTTTTTGTCTTTGTCTGGGAGTCTTCCAACCATTTCAATTTGTACTAAAGGTCCTTCCAACTCGCCAATTTTGTTTGATTGCACTAAGGAAAAGGTGGTCAGCTACTCTTGTGGTTGAGACACCATGAACATCCTAGGGAGCATTCCTATTATGTTGGTTGATTCATTTTCAATAGAATGCACCTCCTCCATGGGTGTCAATGGTTTATATGAATTTTCTATTGGTGTGAGAGGCTCATATGACTCCATTTCTTCTGGTGTCTCCAGGACACACAATTCACTTAAGGGTGACAAAGGAGTGTAACTATTTGTCATGTCTTTCTTAGGATCTGAGAAAGCGTGAGGGTCTGCATTCCTCAAGTCTAACGTGGTGGTTTTGAACACTAGACCTTTAGTTCTATGAGGTTTCTCCCCTATGTAAGGGAAGATCTTGTAGGCAGGTTGAATAATGATCATGACTACCTCTAGAGGGAATTGGAGAGGTCCATCCTACTCTATCCATTCCATGATCTTAACTATCTTTTCCTTGGGGAAAATTTCTTTTTGCTTTGATGATACCTCATTTTCTAAGGTTTTCATTTCCACGGTGTTTATGGTCTTCTCTGGAGTTTCCATTCACTTGATGCATATTGATTGAGGCGTAGGACTAGGGACAGTCACTTTGTTGGTGGGAAGTTCATAATCTATGGGGAGGCCTATACGCTTGTTTGACGTGTTTGATTTCAACATACTGAAAGGTTTTGGATCCCCTTTCACAATGTATACCTTCCTCAGATGTAGGAATTGAGCCTCTTGAAATAACATTGATGGCACGACTTTCATTCTATGGATCCATGGTCTTCCAAGGAGCAAATTATATCCTGTGTCATTGTCGATGACATAAAATGTGATTGGGACAGTGTTGGGTCCTAGAGTCATGGGAAGTGTGATCTTCCCTATCGTAGTGGCCTTTAGATTATCGTACCCACTCAGAGTGTCTCGTGAAGCGATGATATTAGTGTGCCCATAACCCATTCACTCCAGGAGAGAGAATGAAACTATGTTCACTATTGCTCCATCATCAATTAAGGTTCATTTGATGCAAGTGTCATAGATCCAAACTTGTAAGTACATTGTAGGGTCTCCTTTCTTGGTTAGCTCGGCCTTGGAAGGCATTTGCTTTAAATTGAAGAAGAACCTTGGGTCCTTGAGTTCTGAATTTGGTGGGCTTATGTCATAGTCCACGTGGTTGATTTGCTCGCTAGGTGGAGGAGTAATTTGATTGAGATACTTCAGCCCTATTACTTTCAATAGAGTTGAGTGATGTGAAGGGGAGTTCCCAAGTAAGTCCTAAATGATATGTGCGTGTATGTCTTTTTTAAGTCCTCGATAAGTACATAAGGTCCGATTGAAGTTGGTATTGGTTCCATTACTAAAATGACACCCTCATATACTTCCTTTGGTTCATTCTCAGTCTTCCTCTTCTTCTTCATTATGGATTATTTCAACCAATCCCATCATCCTAGCTTCTCCTTTATGCCCTAGTTGTGTTGGGACACTAGTGTTGCTACCTTGGGCTACTTCATTTTGGTTTGATGTTTTTGCATCCTTATGCACGAGAAATGAATCTTGATAGATTCTCATGTTGGCGTTCTGCGGAGCTATCGGGGCTTGGGTTTGTCTTGTGCCCTTATTATCCGACGTTACTTCTTGCGGGTTCAACAACATTTGTATGAAGAACCATTGTTGGTCTTCTGGTAATATCACTATGAATCTCTTATACTCTCTATAGGATTATGCTATGTCCCCTTGTTCTATGAAAAGAACAAAATTGGTTGTACTCATATGGAGGCCTTTCGTACCTTCCATCATTTCCATTTTTGTTATGATTCCAACTCTGATAGTTGTCCCTCGGGTAGTATCCATTGTTTCTAGGCTAGTCAATCACATTGACATTAGGAGGATAATACTCTCTCCTGTTGTAATCATCTCTTACCTTCTTGACAGGGGGTTGATCTATCACCCAATCTATGGTTGTATTTCTGTCACTTTTAAGAATCTTGCTGACAGGAGCATTGTTCCCCGTGTCTTGCCTTGTTAACTTTCTATTTGACCCATAGACCTTTTTGCCATTGTCAATGGTGGCTTGATCTATCCTAAAAGCACTTTCCAATGCTTCTTCATAGGATTTGTATGGTAACTTCTAAACGTCTTCTCTCATGTCCTTGTTCAAGGTATGTAAGAAAAGGTCACATAACTTGTGATGGTCCATGTTTGGGGCACTGGTTGAGGAATAGAGGACTTGCCTCTTTCTAGTGATGGAGTGAGCTATAGATTCATTTGGCTCTTGTTTCATGGTTAGGAATTCTTTGATCCCTATTTTGACGAGTTTGTTCATGTCAAATGTCATGACAAACTCTCTAATTAGTTGTCTGAACAAGTGAATTGAAGCTTCTAGCAAATGATAGTACCAATCCAAAGCTTTTCCTTTCAGGGTCTTTGGAAAGATCTTGGAAACAACCCCATCCTAAGGGAGCAGTTCTCTTATTGCAGTGCTATAATCTTTAATATGTGAATTTGGATCTCCTTCCCCTTTGAATTTTAGGAGATCAGGAAATGGTCAAGGTAATTGTATGTTCTTTATGTTTAGATCGAGAGGTTCTTTCAAGTACTGGAGATATGTTCTGAGAAAGGTGCTTTGCAATTGAGGGGTTGATAACAACAACTTTGTAGGAGGGTTTTGATAACCCATGGTCTTATTTGTTTGATTTCCCAACACTGCTAGATTGTTTTGAATAGGAGGGTTACCATTTAGACACGTGCTGTTGCTTCCATTTCTTGAATAATAGTTGAGATAGGGGGGATTTTGAGATGCTCTTGGTCTTGTTCATTTTGAATGTTGTCATGGGATTTCTACCATCTTTCAGGAGCATCTTGTTCTTCTTCCAATGTTCTAATCCTTTGCACTAGAGTTGCGATTAAGTCTGTAGGAGTGGTAGCTCTAGGTATTTCCTCATTTCTAGGGTTTTCTCTTCAAGTATTGTCATGATGGTATGCTTCTTCTCATGAAACATTATCTCTTTTTTCTTCTCACAAGGCAACTCTTAATGCTTCTTGAGCATCTCTTGCCTCTTGAAAGTGTCTTTCTAACCTTTTTACTTCCTCATCGAGATGAGTACTTGAAGTGCTTGTGGAAGGTTGATCAGGTCAATGTATTTTTGACCTTACCCTCCTAGATTTATGTGGCACATTTGGTATGGCTGGATTGTGTTCCCAAGCTAGATTGTTAAATGAAAAAGAATGCATGGGTTCTCTTTGGTCTTGTTCATAGTCAAAGTCTTCATAATTGTAGCAGTTTGTGATTGGTGCATCTAGATGCGATGACATATACCTATCGAAAGAAGGAGTTTCTAGTTCTCTTGAGGGAACATTCCCTAAGCTTAGATTAGGTTCTATCATATTCAGGGATGTTGTAGACACCACAAAATAAATGGAATGGATGATGGTGAAGGCAATAGAAGATGAAGCGGCTATGAAGAATAAAGTGAAAATGCTTGATGATTGTTGTGTTGAAGTGTTGAATGTTCAGGTTTTCGATGTGATCTGCATGTTTGGAATACGAAAAGCATAAACAAAAGTTTTTGCTCTTCATGTTGTGTTCACCAAAATATGTACGCTCAAAATTGCGATGTCAGTTTCCTGGGGTTGTTGAGTTAGATTTTGGCATGCACACAAACCCTTCCCTCCTTTCCATGGGGCGAACCGCTACATCACTCTCGCTCTCGTGGAAGTATCCAGTCAAGAGGAGGTGAGACATGGGGGTGGTCTAGCTCATTGGAGAGCTAGACTTTGTAGAGAGGGGCCGGCATGTCCTGGGGCTTGTGTTCTTGTGCGCTAGTGTAGATGTGTCATTTAATGATCATTGTTGTAGAGATAACCATTGTTGTGTGGTTACACAATACACCCCATTTTGTCCCAGCAAAACAGGGACCCAACTTTTTGTTTGCTTGTCTATTCCCTTGCTTTGGGTGTTATGGTAAAAGAATTAGTATCAGATGAATGTTAGGATGCCATCCGGTGCATATCAAGACCTCAAAAGGAGAGGTTAATTTTCAAAGTCAAAATTTGTTATCACAAACCTCATCAAGTGAAAGAATGCAAAATTTTAAGTAGGTTTACCTTTTGGATCACCCCAAAATTCCCTAAGAGTAAAAAGTTATGTCTGGTCAAAGTTTGGTAAAACAGTCACAAAAGAAAGGGGGGGTCATCACATTACTTAATATCCTAGATATTCGCTAATATCTTGAGCGTCAGTTTTAATAAAGTAAAACTCAATGCCGTACATTCGCTAATATGCAGACATCAAATTTTGTTTAGAGGAGTCATAAACCATCAAAATGTATGAACATTTCACAAAGGTGCACATTCACCTTAATATCCCTAATATTCACTAATATGTAGACTTACCCAAATACAATGAAAATCCTAAGAGCCTAGATATTTCTTAATACCTTGCATATTAGTTAACATCCTGGTGACGTCATTCAAAATCATCGCAAGGAAGTAACAATCCAACGATGGCGTCACCCAGACACCTCAAGACCGAACATTACTATAAATAGTGAGGGCCCACACATTAGTTTAATGTGCAGATATTCGCTAATGTGATGGTGACATCATCCTGAGCTATTCGAAAGAAACCCCAACAATATGATGATGTCACCCAGACATTCAACATCACTGGGTCATCACATTCCTTAAGATCCTGGATATTAGATAATATCTTGACCTCGTATAATATAACGATAAATTTCAATATCCAAACATGAACTTAGCACCTTGATATTTGCTAAGATGACGATGACGTCACATTATAACTAGTCCAGAAACATCATTTGACATGGTGACATCACCCTCATCTTTAGATTAAGAGTGGGGATATTTCACACAACTAACCACCCGGATATTTCTTAATGTCCGCATATCTACCCTCAGGATCCATAACACATAGATTTCCAAGAATCAATAAGAAGATGACATGTAGCATGTTGAATGGTCCATATGGACATATCATAATGCCTTGATATCTGAATAAAAGGAAATACATTCGGTCTTTTTCATGACCTGCTTCTTACACCCAGTCAACGTTGACCTACATCACATGATGACATCAGGTGCATATTCCGAAAGAGTGTGCACATTGTTTAATTAGACAGACATTTTTAAATATGCAAACCCCGTAATAAATACCATCTAATGGTAGGTGGATATTCAAAATTTCAAATCACACGGCACCACCTGTTGTGATCTTAAGAACACTGCATGCATATCCATGGACATGAATGACATAACATTAATTACTCCCTAATTCATCGATGTTAACAATTAAAATAGGAGATTTATGCTCATTTGACATTTATTAAATCATTCAACAAGAGATTACATATCTCCTCTGTGATTAAGACTGCCATTACAGTAAATTGTGACCTTAATGGAGCAGTGTATGCCTTGAACAATGAATGGAGGACGGTGATTGAAAAGTGAACACGTACATCCTAATCTTGATTAAGTAGATTAAAGTGTGAAAATCAGGTATGTAATGATGAAACCCTCATTTTGTCGTTTATGAATTAGGTAAATAGTTAAATCATTTTCACTATGGTAAATTCATATGATGACATTTGAGTATGATTTGTGAAAGTAAAATGCCCTGATGTACACAAAATGTTTAGATCTAAAACCCCAAAATGCATGTTAGGTTAAGACATGTATACTTGTCATTTAAAATGGATATTTGTAGGAACATGTCAGATACAAAGTTTTTGACACGTATGTATATACAACCCAGAGGGTCAACATTCAGATGCAGGCAAATAGGTGATACACACCCAGGGAACACTAATCTTGATGAATGGACAGCTAAATCAGAGAGAGGCAGTGGAGATCCTTACTCATGAGTATATATAGTTTAGGCATGTGGCATGCTGAAGGGTTCCCATATGCAATAGAGGCCGTTGAGCTAGTGGTAGAGTGTGCTAATAATTACAATGTTCACACTAGAAGGGTTGAGAAACATGGCCGAATATATGCAGATTTTTTAGTTGCAGGCATCACCTCCACATTCAATCTGCCATCAGGATCTAATCTGTATAAGATCAATTTGGGGGCCCTAGAGAAGCAATATCAAAATAGTTTCAAGGAGTGCAGGAAATTTGTGTTCTCCTGGAGAGCTAGTAATAGCACATACAGGGCATCGACCAAACTACCTATATGAAGCTGCCACAATAATGGGTTACACTTTCTGGGACATCCTGATTTTTGTTGAAATCACATATTTTTTGAAAATATAATGATTGAAGCCTTGAAAGGTTCCATTTAAAGGATTTTAATTGAAGAGGGTTTGATCAAACCCCCTTAGATTCAAACCCTCTTGAATAGAACCCCGCTAGTTTTAAACCATACCTATAATGGAGTCTCCTCTACACCTATCAAAATGCTGATAAAAAATCACTTTTGATTTACCTTTTGGGGGATCAAATGAATTCATTTAAAATTTATGTTTTGTAAGTATGTAGTCCTTATTACAAGCTTCCCAAAAAGTATAATTTTAAAAATATTTAATTTGATTATTATATTTATTTTTTATTTCTTGTGAATGAGGGTTTTTCACCGAATATTAAGTTCTCTGTTCTACACGCATGGAAAATTAGTAAATTAGTGAAAAAAAAATCTGAATAGTATCTATGCCCTAGGTATTGATGTCCTTGTTTCAACAAAAAAATAAAAATTTCAATTTCAATACATAAAGAAAAAGTTATGTTTTACGGAATACGCCTATGTCTAAATTATAATTGGTTTGACTTCAAAACTTAATTAAAAAAAAATATTCAACAAATTTTTTTGAAACCAAATGCATGCCCTATATATCGGTGCTACCAATCTAAATTCAAAAGAATCAAAATTTTATCCTTTGTAGAAAACAAGTTATGTGCTACGGAATACACATCACTTTAAAAAAATGTTGTTTACTATTAAAAACTAGTTATCAAAGGAGATGCAATTTTTTTAAAAATTTAACTCAAATTTTTTTTAAGAAAATATATCTAGAATCTACAAACAAAATCTCAAAAATCACTAGTTTGCATCATCTTCAAATTCCTAACGGTTTAGCGGCTATAGGTGTCAGAAAGTGAAGATTTAGTTCAAAATGTTGATTTCAATTTCAAGTTTGGCCAAAAACTGTAACCCATTATTGTGGGACTAAGGTACAAATTTGACTTTGCCCCCAAATATCAATACATGATGGTTATGCTCAACTGGATGAGGGGGAGACCAAATGTAGGTTATTTTGAGGACTGGATGTATGGCCTCATGAGAATGATAGAATCCACTAATCAAAAACCACAATGGGCAAAACTAATCAATGATAGTATTGATGAAAGGATAAAGATGCTGGGAGGCAAAACAAACATGTTCCATATGACCTCCTATGTAGTTTATTCATGTGCAGCTAAAGGCACATTTAATAATTTGCAAATAGTTGACAGGGTTGGCCATAATCCTGAAGATGTAAATATCTGGGACCATTATCCACAATTAGGCAAGAGGGCATCCCTCCAACATTATAAGAGAGTTAATGATTGCTTCATCATGTATCTGGTCTGAAACATGGAGGATAACAGAGCAAAAAGAATGAGTATGGAAGCTCAAGCAGCAATGAGTAGGAATGGATCTTGGTTTATCCAGTTTCCTGCATTTACATACATATGAATAGAGGGTTTTGATGGGAAACCCATGATGTTATCAAGATATCCAATGGATAAGGTCATAGTAATGGAGATGGCCAGGCAAATACTGCCTTCACATGAGGCATTTGTCTAGAAGAATAAAATACCCAAAGTCATGTTTCTTCTTATGATTGGTTGGTATATGTGCCTTGATGCAAAAATAGCTAAAGAGGCAATAAGAGGACTGCAGTTGATGTGTTTACAGCCTTTCCCCTTATCAAGGTAGTATTATCCCTATCATAGGATGGAAGCATTATAAGAGAAGTCAGTGCACCAGGTGCACATAGAGGATTATTGGGCTGATTGCTTTGATGATGTTGAAGTCAGAAGGAGGAGCTACCAAAGGCTCGCACTGAAACAAATCTATACCTTGGATTGTATTCCTATTCCCCCACAATTGCATGAAGATGATGAAGTAATCATGTCTCAAGAGTATGAAGAAAAGAAAATATACAATAAGACAATCTCCCCATCTGACTGGAGCCATCTAGAAGAAACCTTACTGGAGATAATAACTCAGAGGCTCATGCAACTGACCAAAGCCTAAGTAGAGAAGGAGGTTGCTATGCTCAAGGCCAAAGGGGTGGCTGTGATAATTGATAACAAAAGGAAGAGACAAGAATTGGCAAAAGAAGAATATGATGACTTCCTTAAAGACAAAAGACAATCTCTAGAGAAGAGACAATAGGAAGGTTCATCCAAGGCTACCAAGAGGGGAGGGATGAATATTGGTGTCAAGATCACCCCAAAGCCTTCACCTCAAAAAGGGAAAGCTTCCACCTCTGCTGCTACAACTTCTAAGAAGCCTGAGAAGAAACCTGAACATACAACAAAATAGGGCATCACATATGAAGACTTGGAGGAAGTGAAGATAATGAGAGGCCCTTGGTAATAAAGAGGAGAAAGAAAGCTGAAGATGCACCAATGGGAGCAAAGGTTTCCAAACAAAAGGGCCAAGCATCAACAATGAGAGGATCTATAGACAAGCACCCAAACATTGTGCTTAAAGGCCAAGGAGGTGAGGGGATCCAACAAAACTTACAGTATGATGTTCTTATCCCCACCATTGTTAAATTTAAGACTAAATTAGAAGAAGAAATTAGGGGGAGAACGAGAAAAGAGAGGGTGATAGCCTCTACCTCTAGACAAAACAATAGACCTTTCTGATGATGAGGTAGAAGATGAGGTGTCTGCTAGCCCCATGGAATCATTGGTAAAGAATACAATGATAACACCTCAAAATACTCCCATAGTACAACAAGAGAGGGAGGAAGATGTAGAAGAAGATAATCCAGAGGTTGTAGCATAGCAAATTGGCCTAGAGGGATTAATTGGCCATGTCATAAGCCCAACAATTATTGATTTAGCATATCAAGGCAATGAAGGTGATGCAGGAAAATATAAGAATGCAATCCTAGAACATGATAAGGTAGAAAACAATGACGCTAGGGACGTGCATATGGAAACATCTGATAAGCTAGATGCCCAAGATACTGAACAAGGGCATGTTGAAGAAGAAAAGATAATTGATGCATTTGGACAATCAGGTCCTAATGTCACATCTGAAACTCAGGATAATAAGGATACAAACATATTAGAATCCAGACAGGAAGGTCTAGTGAAGAAAGATGATAACAAGGAACCAGAAAGGGTGGGTGAAAATAACCAATTATATCATTAGGATATTCAGAATCATGGTCATCAGGGACCTGATATGAATCCACCACCACCACAGGATGAACAAATGATACCTTATAAGAGTGAGAAGATACCAAAGGAGACCCCTAGAAATGATGAGCAACAAAAGGTAGATGAAAGGGTTCACATTGGGGAAGAAGAAGAACAATAGCAAGGAGATGATGAGGATACCCTAGAAGAGAAAAACATAGAATCTCATGATGCTCACATTGAGCATACAGACTAGGACGGGTCCAAAGATGATTTACCATATTAGCTTCAACATGAGGTGAATCCACCTACATTCTTTGATTCTTCAAATTTTGATATATCTTCATTATTTTTGGCTGAAGCAACCAAGCCAAAGAGGAGAGCTAGGGCTACCTCTACAATAAAGAGAGATCTTGCAACATGTAAAAGGACAACTCAAATAGTTGTACCTATTGTAAATAAGGCTAAAGGTGAAATAAGTGCAGGTGAATTTTAGATAACCACTTTAGACCCGAGCTTTGCTACTGAACAATAAGAAAGCCAAGAAGCCAATGATATTATAGATGCCTTATTGGCAAGGATAGAAAAATAAAAAGCAAAGAATAAGGAGCATAAAGAGAACATTGCTCAAATGCAAACATTCATAAAGGGATTAGTGGCCCCCACTAATATTCCCATTACCACATCCACCCCACTAACAATAGTGTCACAAGACGAGATCACGGAGTTGGATGTCATGAAGCACCAATCACATGTGCTAGACAAATGGTTTATCTGGTTCCTATCTGAAGGGGAACAGGTGATCAAGACTTTACTTTCCAATTGGGACTTGCTTAGAACTTTGAAGAGCAAGGTTGATAAGATGCAGAAAGAAATTACACAAAGGTCAATGAAAGCTGATAAACATTTGACTGCTCTTTCTGAGATGAAGAAAATAGATGTGAATGTCTCGATATCTAACACTATCTTAACAAGTCAGACTTCATAACTATTAGATATATGGTATGAAGACACAAAGTTTGAGGTGGATATCCTAAAAAAATGTAATGCTAAATCCATGGATATCAGTGTCAAATTACATGGGCTCTTATCATAAGAGATAGAAATTTTGGAGGCTCTTGAAGACAAGATTGAAGGAAAGGTAGAAAACCAAGATGTGGACTTTACCACCCAAGTTTTCCAAAATAACTTCAAACCTACATCAGATGATCCTCTTAACCATTTCTCTAAGGATACAATTAACAAGGCTATGAGAATGAAAGCCATGATAGAGAAGTACAATCAGGTACTGAATAGATGGAGGAATAAGTGGATATCCTTATAGACTCAGTTTAATAGTCATGGGTATGCATTTAAGAAGGCTAAGGTACATGATGGAGGGGAGATAGAAAGAATAGTCCAAGCATATGAACCCATCATGGGGACTATTAATGTGAATATAGAAGATGACCCATCCACATATGAGGAGGAATGAGCAAATATGTAGGGCACATGGATATGTTGACTAAGGTGACATGATTCCTGGTAGAATATTCCAGAATGACAACTATATTCCACCAAATGGTTGCCAATTGGAAACCCGTGCCACATGTTTTGGTCTTTTGACTTGGTCAAAGCAATATGGACCGTTGATTGTAATGAATGAATCCTGATCACATGATCTTTTGTAACCACATCCCTTCCTTACTCTATAAAAGGAGGTGGATTACACTTTGTAAATTCATTAGGAGTTTAATTGAGATAGGACTGTTGAATGTCATGGTACTTTATCAAGACCAATTGTAAATATGTTCACATTTGAATACTGAATGCAATAGAGATACAAATTACAGCTACATAGTAAATCTTGAGTAATCTTTTGGTTATCATCTCGACTTGTCACTGTGATATGCTGTGTCCCTTAGAGTGCATGTTAACTAGTGCTTGTTGTTGATTTCCTATTCCTCTGAAGATTAGCACCAAATGTGTGAAGTTGTGGAATGTCTTGGCATAGCATGGTTTGGTTTTCATCTTTATTTCATGAAGTATTGAATTGCACATATACAACAATGGTTGAAACTCACTCATTTCAATAAAATCAGCAAAGCATTAGTTTAAATTTGTTTAATTTCATTTAGTCATCACCATAACTACTAATACATAGATAAATGGGAAGCAGAATACAAAAATATGTAGATATCGATATATAAATGAAGATCTGTAGCATATTTTAAACAAAGTGCATACAAAAATAGCAAATATCAATAAAATAAACATAAATAATGGTAGGAATCATGGAAATACATGCTTATAGGTGTTAGAGTTGATAATTAACTCAAGCACTAGGATCACCTGCAAAACCTAAGATTTACCTTCCACAAGAAAAAAAAGCAAAGAGAAATATTTTGCATAATATTGGATGAATTAATGAAAATGATTTATGAATTACATGTGACAACTTGCTTTTATATATGCAAGTTAAATAAAACCCTAATATGACTTAATAATAGCCTAAGACTAAAAATACGCCCTAAGTAAACTTATTAAAGTGTAATTAAATATTTAATTACACCAACAGCCCCCCCATAAGTGCAACTTAGGGAGAAATGAAAAACATGCAACTAATGCAAGAATGGGTCCCGACTACAAGGCCATGTCAGGTACCCATGAACAACAAGAATCTCTCCTAAAGTGGAAAGAAAGGAGAAAAACCCAGTGGGAAAAAACTCCTCTCCAAAAGAGAGAAAATACAAGTACATGAACATGTGACGGAAGAAGGACTAACACTAAGATCCCCTGAGAATTGAATCCATCACAAAAGTACAATCATGAATGCTTCCATAAGAGAGGAAGAAGAGAGATGGTTTGATGACCCCCCCATAAGTGAGAAGGATGAAACCCCATGCGAGGAAATGCTCCCTCCTAAAATAGAGACGAGAAGAGAGACCATGCAACTGCTCCTCAAGATGACTCCTGCAGTGCAAGAAGATGCTCGACACAGAATAAAGATGAAGACCCATGAACGTCAAACACCATTTCTCCCCTTGGGAAGATATAAAACTGCAGATGTGTGCATAATGTCTTCCCATTCTAGATAGGAATATATAGGAAGAAGGATAAATGTCTCCAAACTCTACACATGATCCAAAGACAACAATGATGCTCTTGAAAACTGCTCAAATGTCTCCAATCCACTACAAAACTGTGACTGAATAGGAGGATGAAGAACAATCTCTAAAGAATATGATGATGATGCAACTGCATTGAAGTTGTCATCAAAGAGAAGACAAATGTTCTCAATGTGGTCCTCCAAATCTGCAAGGTGGGACTCTACAAACAACAATGATATATCTGGTAGATATGCATCCTAACAAGCTATCTCTGGAAGACTGATAATGTCCTGTTACAAATAATCTGGTGTAGCAAGATGTAATACAGATGTGATCTCTCTAAGAGGAAAATGAGAAGCAAGAGAAGTCTTTGTGTCATTTGAACTAGCAAGACCTATCAAATATGCAAGCTCCTCAACTGTATCATCATCAAAAGGTATGCAATCTATATCATCAAGAGGTATGTGGCAATCCATAGCAAGATCATCTGGGAATGGAGAGATATGTGGGTCTCCATAGATCTCCCAAATGCTAGTCCAAAGAGTGCATATGCACACAATATGTGAGATATAACACATAGTATCATAATCAACACTAGAACCAATCAATCCTACAATATGATCAACATAATTAACCCATACAAATTTTCTCCCAGGTGTATCTGGTTCAGGTATGAGTCCATAAAGATAAGGCAAAAGATTAAGCCACCTAAGATGTGTCAAGATGCCCTTTTGCCAAGACTCATAATTATCCTTACCCAATGTTACCATAGAAGGGTGAATAGCAAAATCCATGATATTTCCTCAAATAAATCAAATCAGAGATCAACAATCTGAACATGTATTAATGTTGATAAATGAATCCCAACAAAACAAACAGAACTTCTCCAGGTGCCAAAATGTCCAAAATATCAAACAAAATCCATAAAATTGACAAACTGAATAAACAATACCTGGGGTAGAATCTAGAAGAATTTCATATATGGCTATGTAGATCTCCTTAATACCTTTCCAATGATGCAAGAATTGTAAAAATTAGAGATTGTGACAAAAAGATACAAGGTCGAAGGCCAAAAATTGTATCTGGACTTCAAATAGCAATAAATTGTACCAATCTACAAAATATGGAAAAAATACCCGCACCAGTGGATTGTGCTCAGAATAATCTTTCTGATGCCTATTTGTTTTCAAAAGTCTAACTCTGTACACTTGAAATCATGACTTTGAATGCCTGGAGGCTTTCAGGTCAGATCTTGACATGCACATGAACCCTTTCCCTCCTTGCCACAAGGCAATCCACCATGTCACTCTTGCTCACGTGGAATTAGCTAGTCGAGAGGAGGTGAGACACGATGGGGGTCTATCTCATTGGAGAGATGGACTTCATGAAGGGGAGTTGGTAATTTCTGTGGCCTTTGTTGTTGTGTGTTTTGTTGTATGTTTCATTCAATTGTTGTGGTGGTTGAGATAACCCTATGACCCGAAGGGTCACTAGTCTCTCTTCTTCTATTTGGATTCCTTGAATTCCACTTTGGTGTGGGCAAATGGTTGTTCTCGTTGATAGATTCTCTTGTTTCTATGTCTTTGAGAAATGCTCTGTGTAATTGTAATTGCCTAATTTCCTTAATCAACAAGAGAACAAATGGATCCTCTTGTGGTGGAATGTGTGTCTATTGCTGTGGTCGCGGATGGGTCTCCTCGATCTTGTCTCGGACAGCTCTCACCCACTCTCCCCTCACTCCTAACACATGTGTGAATCAGGATAGAGGAAGTTCTGTGATTGCTAACTCTAAGTCAACCTAGGGTTTGACTTTGTTTGTACCTTGTGATGAAATCAAGGGTTTGTTTAAGGTCTCTTGAACCGTGTTTACCTCGTGAGGGAATCGAGGGTTTTCGATCTTGTCTACTTTATATGAATGCATACTAAATGACATGCAATGCGTCTTTTTGGTATTTTTTAGAGTATTTTTGGAAAGGAAAATGCTTTTAATCTATGAAAGAAATATGTATGCAATCTTATATGTCTTTTCAAATGCAATATGTAATCTATGTTTTTGTGGATTTTTGGTGTTTTCAATGCAATTTAATCTAATAAAAAGGAAAGATGCTTTTTCTAACAAAGTAGATCTAAGAATGCAAAAATGACTAATCTAGCATGCAAGATTTAATCTATCAAGGAAAAAGAAAGTATCTTACTATTCCCAAGAGCAATATGATTGTCTAATTACTATGAAAACAATAAAAGAACCTGAATAGATGAAGATTTGAAGACTCCACTATCCCTCAGTGATCCTTGTGTAGGCAAGCTCAAATCCTTTTGTGGCAGTAGTTGTTCCTCTCGACGACAAAATGAACCGAAGAAGCAAAGAGAATCTTTTGTGAAGCTTGTGTGAGATCGATATGAGCATTGAATTGAGCACAATGGCTTAAAATTAAGCAGTGTGGTGTTGCTTGATTGAAACAAAGAAAATAAAATGCACTTACGTCCTATATTGAGCATATGGATGCTAGGTTGGAGAGCAAACTTGGCAAGAGCTGGTGCACAATGAATTTACCTCCCTTTGTGCTTGAGGGAGGGGGGTATTTATAGGTTTGAAGAAGGGATTGGATTGAAGATTTAACTCATTTAATTGATGAGTTAACAAGAATAGATTGGGGAGTTAACAAGGTTGATTGCCCAGTGAACTCAGCAAGAAGGAGAGTGATGAAGCAATGATAGCTTATCACTGAAGAAGAAAAGGAGTTAGGAGAAATGCATGAGATTGATTGGAGAGTTAATTTGAGATTAGATAGAGATAATTATGCATATGTGGGTGCATGAAAGAGTTAACTCTATATCAAGGATCAAAAATCATGCAAATAGAAAGAAAAACGGGCGAAAACGGAGAAAAAACGTGAGGGAAACTTTAGTTTTTCCATGGGACAAAAGATGGTAGGGTTGCCACTTTTGTTAGGCAAGGTTGCCCAGGGAGATTATGGGTCACCCCAGGGGCAACCATGGGTCACCCAGGGAGATTCGGGGTGAAACAGGGTAGAATGCATAAATCAAGGTGGCAGAAGGAAAAAGGGAGGAAAAAGATGATTTCTGCATCAAGAAACATGTCAATCATGAGGAAGAATCCAAATCTTCACTTGCGTCTACAGGATCTCTCAGGGAGATCTAGAAATAATAGGGGGAGATTTGGATGGGAAGGTTGAAACTAAAAACAGAAAGCAGGAGAGGGATCGGGGGATCTCTAGAATGCTTCTATGAGGTGCACTAGATGAAATACAAAGGGGAGAGGTGAAAAATCACCTATAAGACACTCACAAGGCCTAGGATTAAGGTCAAAAGCTAGAAAATGCAAGTTGACAAGTGTCGCAACAAGTGTCAAAAATGGGGAAGAAGGAGAAGAAGGAGAATCAACAAAGCAGAAATGACACAAAACAAGAAGAGAGGACATGTCGTCAAGAGGCCTGCTGCTGAAAGGATTTATTTTCATGCTTACATGTACGTGACAAGGATCTGACTCATCATACGGGTCCTCATGGAGGCAGTGCATGATTTTTGTGCTTACATATTTGCCCCCTTCGAGGATGATAGTCTACATGAAAGGTAGACACCATTCTTGAACTAGGCCTTACCTGTTGTCGATTTTCCACAATTTGTACCTACAATAACTAGTATCAATCTGACATCTAAATATATCAGAATGAATAATGAAAACTAAAATGACAAACTTACCATGGATCATTTGTGTTTGACTAGTCGCTTGTTTTTGTTGGTTTGGACCTATACGCATGAGAGCACACAAAATGATGCACGAAACAAATGCATAAAAGCAAAAAAACTAGACTAAATGCATAAAATGAAACTAAGCTAAGGGCAAACAAAGAGAGCCAAATTGTGAGATTGAAGAAAAATGACAATGAAATCATTCATGTGAGTAGTCAATAGAGAAGTATCATCGAGGGGATTGCAGAGATGGCTGCCTCTTCCTCAGCCTCAGAGAACTGGGTAAGTAATCAGTAAAAAACTCTCCTCTAAACCCTAGGTTGAATTTTGTGAAAATCTCTTGAAATCATCTATTTTTGGTGATTTTTCTTGTTGCATTGTGTTTGTCTCATCGTTTAGAGTAGGATTGGTCTTTTGTTTTCTGAAATCGGCCGAGAAATAGAGTTTTTGGACTGATTTTTGCTTGAGGGGGTCGTTCATACGATCGCCCCTTCTGGCAGGTAGGGTCACCCAGGGGGATCTTGTCTGACAGCAGGGTCACCCTGGGGGATCCTTCTTTGCAACAGGGTCGCCCAGGGGGATCCTGACTGACACCTGGGTCACCCAGGTCACTCGGGGGGCGACCCTGTAGGACTGATTTTTGGCTGCAATTGATGTTGTTTAACGCTTCTTTCACTCTGAACTGACATGAACTTGGTCACTTAATCTACCTGTTTATTACAATTTTTGATGGTTTATACGCTTTTTTTGTACGAGTTTACGAGATCTAATCTAAACTTTTCTTTTGAATTTACAGGAGACGCGCAATCAATGGAATGCTGGCCGAGAGCAAGGGTGGCTTTCAGGGATGTTTGCTTCCCTTAGTACAGAGGATCGTGCCATACTGAAGAGGACATGCCTTGCCAGAGTTTTTCATGTTCCTGTGATCCATCTTGTATCTCAGATATGCTGTGATATTCTGACTTTCTGAGATCCAGATAAGAACACATTCAGGTTCCCGCAGATTTCAGGAGAGTGGAGTATCACTCTATATGATGTATATCACATTCTTGGGGTCCCTGTGAGGGGACAAAATCTATTTCTTCCTACCAGTGAGTCTTCTGAGAACAAGGCTTCTTGGGCTGCTTTCATGGGGGTTTAATTATCCTGGAGACCAGACAGGAGTTCTACTTTCTTCAGTGCCTCGACTTCGTATCCCACTTTTGAGGAGGTTTCTGATTGGTTTGATTGTTTCGAGGTTGTCGGGAGACAAGGCCTCAGCTTGTTTGAGATTGTGTTGCGTACCCATCATTCGTGGTCTAGAGGAGGGCATAGTTTACGCATGGGGACCTGACATCCTAGCTATGGTCTACAGAGATTTTTATCGGATCTCTTGGCGAGGGGCTTTAGCTTTCAGCCACTCTTCTTTGATTATGACATGGATCTTTGAGCACATGAGGCCTTATCAAAAGCTTATTCCTCTTCCAAATAGCTGACTACCAAGAGTGGCGAGGTGGGTACATATTGGTCATTATGATGCTACTCTTCCCACTATTACTACCCTCATAGATGATGATGTGATTTTTGATCCTTACCGTGACATGGAGGGGGCTTGGCCCCGAGATGGTGAGGTGAGAGCAAATTGTCGTGAGGTTCTAGAGATCACAGATCGTAATGGTTAGGTTGAGGCTCATCAGGTAGACCGAGTCTTGCAACAGTTTGGTGAGGATGTCCTGGAGGACTTGCCCCCAGTGTCCACCTACTATAGGATCATTCAGGGGATGGGCGAGATTGGACAGAGGAGCATTTTATGGACACCCTTGACTCTAGTTGTTTTCATTACTAGAGCTTCTAGAGGAGGACAGAGGGGAGGGAGAGGGACTCCTTCCCGATATGTGACTGTGGTTGTTAATTCAGAGTCTACTGACGAGGACTATGTTCTTGATAGCGATGATTCGTTAGATGAGGCTCCTCTCAAGAATGAGGATTTTGACGATATCGATGTCTTGCATGAGGTTCGTAACATTCCTGAGATTCCTCCTGCTGTTCCTTGACCTCCTCACTTAGATGAGGTGATGCATCAGTTCAACCCTAACTGGCAGCCTGGAGATCCACGTGAGTTCTACTCTATAAGCAATTTACTTTGGCTTTTGTTTTGTCTTCTCTTTCTTTTTGGCACTGACTTGATCCTAACTTTAATTTTGGCCTTTTAGGTAATGTCGAAGAGTGGAGGGACTTGGTTTGTGAGGTTAATGTTGGATTAACCTTCCCTTTTACTATGATGACCTGCAATCGTCTCTTGGATGATCCTGGTGTGCCCCCTGCTGTAGGGTGACACACAGGCATTTTTGCTCCTGTCTACCATGGGTGTGAGATGATCACAAGTTTGAAGACCTAGGTTAGCATGCTTTAGTGTGAGAACAAGGTACTTTGGGAGATGGCTCACCTTAATATTAGGTGTTCTGGCACTAGCATGGCGGGGCCTTCACAATCGCATGCACACAGCAGAGTACATCACTCATTGGTCCCATGGAGTGACAAGTGGTACTCACAGACGGAGGAACTAAAGCCCCAAGGGTTCTGTTGGAGGGAACCAACTTTGACTTGTTTTTCTCAAACTCGTGCCCCCTTGCATGGGGAGCCTCTACTTCTCTTGAGAGCATTTTGTCTTAGCTCTGTGATACCATTTGTATGTGAAAACTTGAGATATATCTATGAAAGCTTATCTTTTTCTATGGTTTTTTCCTTGTCGAACTTTGTACTCATCTCTTGTGCATGTTTGGAAGTTTTGAGGAAGTTTTTGATTATGTTTTGACCTTTTTAACTCTTTTACCAAATGCAATTATGACAATGATGACATGTTTTTGTAATTTTGAAGGACAAATATATGATATGCAGTTTACAATATGAAAATGCAAGCACACAAGAAATGTAGTAAATGAAACTACAACACTTTACTGAATGTCATGATATAGGACACTTGACTTTATTTTTTTGCGACTCTTTTTCTAATTTTGATATGAATGCAATATTGGACAAATAGAATGACTTCTCTTAAACACCATTTTCAGTTTAGGGAATTGTGAGTTGTCCTAATATAAGAAATCTATTCAGGGCTGTGAGATGGGATTTTAGAAAAAAATCAAGTGGGGAGTGAAAATTAATCATGGAGTACTTCTGATTTCTAGGCTTTGCTAAAGGGTAAACACTGATCCTTATCTAGATAAGATAATTTGATGGGCTTTCAACTTAAACAATCATCAAGTTTTATAGGTGTTCACTAGACTTAGATCAGAGATGTCAAGCAAGATAGACCCAGGGTAAAGGATAAAAATGGGAAAGAACAAGGGTCCCTAGATAGAAGATGATCCTAGAGACAACTAGACTCTTTAGCTTTGCTCAGCCTAGTGTGTGTGTGTGCTTTGTACCTTACTTTCTTTGTTAGAATGTCAATCTTGAGGCTTCTAGCTTAGACTGATCTCCACCCAAGAGTACGAACATTCAACAATCTTCTCTCTTTCACTCTTTTTTTGTATCTCTCTTTTTTTGCTTTTCACTTATTTTTTTGTATTTTTCCTCACTTATCTTTGGAGGCCTACACTTTTTCATTTCCGTACATGTGACTATTTAGCTTACTGTTGTTGGTATTTTTATATTTATGGGACTGTTGTTCCCGGATTTTTAAACTATTAAAATCTTATTATGTTAAAGGAAAACTAATTGGGTGATGTTAGATAGAAAATTGTCATGTGATTTCATTATGTTTATAAGAACTGTGGTATGCTTTAGAAATGCATGTATTAAATTTATGCATGTATTAAATTTGCTTCGGCTATGATATTTATATGTGGAATTAACTTTGAAATTGAGTGTGCAGGTATTTCTAACAAAACCACAAATACATGAGATCATTCCACACCCTATGTTGTATCCCTTGTGAGCCAATCTAGTTCCACGAGGAACTAAGATCAACCTTGTGTTTGGTAAATTGCTGTAATGTTATATTGTTGTAATGTTGCATGAGGTTAAGGAAAATAGTTCTATCTTCTGAATTAATTATATTGTGATATGTGTGGTAAGAGATGTGTTTTGAATCTTGTTTTAACTTTATTTCTTTTTGACCCTCTTCTTGTGTTTTTACTTGACTCTGGGAGTCCTAACTAGGTTTAAAACAACCCTAGGTTATACCCCATGGGTCTAGGGACCTTTTTGACTAGGATAACCTTGGGTTAACCTCCATATGGTCACTTCAACTTTAGGGTGAAGTTAAGTGACGAATTTGGAAGCATGGGGACAATGGGATGAGTGGAATCCATGCTCAGGCCCACTTCCAAGTCATGGAGCAACTCCATGATCCCCTAATAATGGAGTGCTTGTCTTCTTGTGCCTCTCTTTTGGTGGGGTTCCCTTTAATGAGGGTGGTGTGTCACCCAGTCTCTCTTATTTTAGTTTACTTATTGTATTTTATTTCTACATGTGGGCTATAATGGGGGACCTCTTGAGTGGGGATATTTTTTAATTCCACTTGGGAAAGTGGGGATATTTTTTAATTCCACTTGGGAAAATAGGGATATTTTATTAATTCCATTTGGGATAGTGGGGATATTTTATTAATTCCACTTGGGATAGTGGGGTTATTTAAATATTATAATCTTAAAAAAATAAATTTTTAATTCATCCACTATGAATTTAAAATTCACAAATAATGTGAGCCCTTGATCTCAACTCTTGATCCTCACCTTCCATTCACTTCTCAAAAAAATCTATAAATGAAACCCTTCTCTAAACAATTGGGGAGACAAGATTTTGCAAGGGAACTTCATTTTTTGTGCAGGGGAACTTCATTCTTGCAGGAGGGGACTTCATTCTTGTAGGGGGACTTCATTCTTGCATTCTTATCATGCCTAATTTCCTCTAGGAAATCTTCTTCTGGCATCCTCATAATGCCCAATTCTTTCTCTATTCTTCTCTTCATAGCCTCATAATGCCGAAATTATTCTAGCCATCCTATATCCTCCATTCATTATCCCTTGCTTGTGATCATTGAGAGATTATTTTTGGGGTTCGATTATTGAGGAAAGAAGGAGAATTTTGAGGCTAGAGTGGAGCTCTTCATCAACTTTCATTCCATAATTGGGCTTTGGAAGGTTGGTGAATCAAGTCTACTCTCTTGTGTATCTATTGTTTTATATGTATGTTTGTTTCTTGCTTGATGAGTGAGATTGCAAATGTTTTCTATGTGTTTTCTGTTATTTAGGGTTTGTGTTGGGTGTTGAAAGAGCTCCATCTAGTTGGAAGGCAATGCTCATCTTGTATAGGGAAGGGAAGGTGTGAACCTTCTCGGGTGTCATCTTGTTTCTTGATATATGAAATGCCTTGAGGGCATGTTGGTACTTTTGAACCTAGAGGGCTTTAAGGCTTTGAGAGCCTATTTGGGATATCCATGGAAGTTTTGATTATTTGGAAGGCTTGAGGCCTTGAGAAAGAGTAATTTGTTGGCTTGAGGCCTTGTGATAAATTGTGATAAGTTGTGTAAAGGATGACACCTAGAGGTAGAGATGTCTACTTCCCTACCCTTCCTGAACTCACCTAAGCTGAGTCTTTGTATTATGAGTCAAACCTTGAGGGTGTGTGTATTATTTGATTTGTTGTTGTTGTTCAATGTTGTGATTTGTATAGTCTATTTTACCCTGGGTATGAGGATGGTCTCCCTATCTCGGGGGTGACCCTCTTGTGGGTCTACGGTAGGGAGGAGAGCAGCTTGTGTGGTGTTTCTTCCCTTGTGTGATATGCAGGTTTTCTGGGAGCTTATTGTGAAGCTTGGAGAAGATTATTGGATCTTAGAAAATATTCTATTTTCCTTAAGTCTTAAGGAGAGCCTGACTTTTTAATAGCTCCTTCCTTATCGATTTTTCAAAAGGAGAAAATTATCTCCCTATTGTTGTATAAATTGTTATTTTTGGAGTTGTGAGGAAATCATCTCTGTTCTTGGGTTGATAGTTGTAATTTTCTTGTTCATTAAGTTTTACCATTTAGAAATAAGAAAAAGGAAAAGAAAATTTGTTTTTAAAAGGATATTAAAATTATCTAGTTCCTTCTTCTTCTACTTGCAACGTTGTGAGTTAGTTGATGTTTTAATTAAGTTTGTAAAAGTATTAAAAAATATCCCCACCATAAAATAAATGAAATTTGGGTTGCAGTATTGCTTTTGAAATTTCTGCCACCTTGAGGGTCTCTTCCTAGGATGGGGACCTTTTCACTTTTACTATGCACTTTTACTATTCACTGTCACTATTCACTTTTGCTATTCACTTTTCACTATTTACTATTCACTTTTCACTATTCATTATTCACTTTTACTATTCACTATTTACTTTTATTATTCACTTTTCACTATTCATTTGAAGGCAAACTATATGTAGTTTAAAACATTTGACTTGAAATAGAAATCTTAAATTAAGGAAAGTGGGATTTATTTATGCATATTGTATAATACGAATTGAATAGATGCTTAAACTCAGAGTTACAATTCAAAAATACAATGTTTATATTTGCAAAAACAAAATTAACTCATTGCTCTATTTTTAATGAATTATTCTATACCTTCTTTATAGTTAAGGAACTTATTAATGAAATTGAGAGTTAAAAAGAACTGAGATAATGGCAGTATATATATAAATTAAATTTATAAAGAGAAATATAATTATAATATAAAAAGAGCATAGGAAAATATATTTTAATTTTAAGTAAGAGTTTCTCAGAAGTTTCAACAATTATCACAAATTACTTAACAGGAAAATGAAGAGGAAAATATGATCTTTTCATTTACAAAGGACACTGAAAATAAACGCAAACAAGCCCTCACAGGCATTCCATGAGTGGCCATTTTAAACTCAACTGTAGATTTAGAGAATAAATGTCCAATTGAAAAAAAAAAAGAGAAAGAGAAAGAACAGCTAACCTTGGAAAACAAAGAGGAGAAAATGCGTAGCATTTCTAAACAGGGCTAAGAGAACTAAGTTTAACCTACCGTTAATCCTATTTAGGAACATGTTGATTATTAAAATTAATTCAAACATTGAACTAAAACCTAGAGCAGAACCCTAGGGGGACTGAGTCAAGTGAAGTTAACCAACCCTGTGTAAGTGATCTGGTTTACCAAGAAATTAGGAATAATGTAAAGGATGTAGTGTTATTACTGTTCGATAAAGAACGTAAAGAAAAAAAATAGGATAACATAAGAAGATCTTGCACAACGGGAAGGAGAATGAGATAGAAATACAATCAAAATTAAATTCCAAGAAAAGGAAGAGAGGGCAAATAAATGAACTTGGTTGAAAATGCTAAGTCTGAAGGAGGAGAAATTAGCATTAAATTCCATAAAATGGAAAGAAGAACAAATGACCGTGCTTTACTGAAAAATGATCTATCTCCTAAAACAACTTTGTTCAAATATAATTCATTAGATTAACCTAAGTCAGGGAACCACGCATTTCCTTGTCTAGGGTGTGCGCACATGTATTTAGTACGTTGCTGTCAACTGTATTGCTTTCACCTTAAGCATGCACCGCCGAGCATGCTTATGCGTGCGAGGGGGTTTTTAGAGTAGTAAGGGAAAATTTTTCATAGTTTGTATCATGACCACATGGTGCATGTGGACATGACATGTGTGTAATGCGTGTTATAGCCGCATGGAAAAAGTGGGCATGACATATCTTTTCTCATTTTTTTGGATTTTCTGACTTTTCTAGAAATGAATGCTTTTGGAATTTTTTCTATGCAATGATTTGATCTCTTAACTCTCACTTTTCTACACTCTTATTTTGTTCACTCATTTTTTTATTCACTCGTATCTTAGATTGCTTCCTTCAGATTTTTGATCTTCCTAATGTTTTTGGTTAAGAGAGATAAGGGGTTGAGTGCCACCTAAAGCTTTTGTAATTTGGTCAGACTTCTCTTCTACTAGGGAAGAATTGGGAAGGTCTACTTGCAGGCTTCCTTTGAACACTATAGGTTTGAATACTGACTTTGCTTAGACCTAACATCTTGACTCATTAAGACTAGGATCAATGTAAAGCTAAGAGTTAGGCTTTGATTTTAGATTCGCTGGGAGTGAAGGGGGGTTATGGTAGATTGTGAAAGAAAAAGAGAGGGATCTCAAGGTCCTGAAAGGATGACATATATCTAGGAAACATTAGACTCCTTACTAAAAGGAAAATAGCATAAGAGAAAGTCATGAACTGTAATGCAAAATGAACAGAATGAAATTGAAATGCAAGAAACAAATTATTTTTGACATTTTTGAGTTTTATAATTTTTTTGTATTTATATGTTTTCCACTTTTTTTTTTGTTTTTTAGACGTAGTATTTCTTGAGGTGAAAGGCACTGACTATTTTGCCAAATTCCACTCCCTCCATTGTGCACAAAGATAAGCACCATTTCCAATATCTTCTTTAACCATGTATGAGCCTTTCTAGTCTTTCGAAAAGACTCTTTGTCATCTCCTTTTCTTGTTTTTCATGCTACCTCTTCTTAGGACAAGTTCTCTTGTTCGGTATGGTTTATTGTTTGATCTTATTGTTTTCAATTTGGTGGTTTCTCTGGGCATCTTGAGCCGTAATAGATCCTGAAAAGCATGTTGGTGGGAGGGGCTCCAATACAGGACTCCTTCGCAATTGAGTAATTCCATCAATAGATCAAACTATCATTTGATATAGATTTTTATTTCTGGCCTCTCTTGAATTCTTTGTAAGAATTGGAATAATTCAAGAGGAGTTTGCGGTTCTCTTTATTCATTAGGGGGAAAATCTTATACTTGTCCTCCCATTGGGTTCTGGTCTCAAATCCATGGCATACCCAATATAATTCTTTGGTAGTTCAAAGATGATAGGATCATCAATTCCTACTGTCACTCTCATCTTCCATTCTCTATGAAAGATTCCTTCACTTTCTTTGTCTTCATCGGGTAATCTCTCCACCATTTCTATTTGTACCCGAGGTGCTTCCCATTCACTGAGTTCATTTGATTGGACTGAGGCGGAAGTGGTTGGTCTATCTTGTAGGTTGGACACTACAAACATCCTAGGTAACATCCCTACAACATTGGTTGACTCATTATCCTTGGAATATGCCTCTTCCATGGGTAATATTGGTTGATGTGAGTCTTCAGTTGGTGTGAGAGGCTCATATGATTCTGTTTCTTCAGGTGTGTCAGGGAGATGTAACCTACTTAGTGGTGATAATGGAGTATAACCCTCTGTTGTGTCTTCCTCGGCATCTGAGAAAGCATGTGGATCTGCATCTTTTAGATCTAATGTTGCAGTCTGAAATACTAGCTCTTTGGTTCTGTGAAGTTTTACCCCTATGCATGGGAAGAGTTTATAGACTTCTTGGATGCCAATGGTGAGTATCTCTAGGGGGAATTGGAGTGGTCCATCCCTTTCAATCAATTCCATGATCTTGATTATTTTCTCCTTGGGGACCACTTCTTTCTACTGTGGTGGTGGCCCATTCTCCAAAGTTTTGATGTTTGTTGTATTCACGGTCCTTTCTAGGGTTCCCGTCCTTTTGATACATATCAATTGTGGTGTTGGACTTGGGATGGTTAACTTGTTGGTAGGGAGTTCGTAGTCTATCAGAATTCCTATGCATTTGTTTGGGGTATTATACTTTATCATGCTAAAAGGCTCCGGATCTCCTTGCACAACATACACTTTCCCTAGATGTAGGAATCAAACTTCTTGAAAAAGCGTGGATGGCACAACTTTCATCCTATGTATCCATGGCCTTCCAAGAATTAAGTTATAACTTGTGTCTTTGTTATGACATAAAAAGCAGTCGGGATTGTCTTGGGACCCAAGGTCACTAGGAGAGTAATTTTTCCTATGGTGGTTGCCTTTAGATTATCATATCCACTTAAAGTGTCCCTTGAAGCAGTGATCTTGGTGTGTTCATAGCCCATTCTCTCCAAAAGGGAAAAAGGAACTATGTTCACTACAGCTTCATCGTCAACCAACATTCATTTGATACATGTGTCGTAGACCCAAACTTGAAGATATAGTGTGGGGTCTCCTTTTTTTGTTAATTCTGCCTCGAAGGGCATCTGTTGTAAATCAAAGAAGAACCCTCGATCTTTAAGTTCTGAGTTTGGTGGGGTAAGATCGTAGTCTACATGATTGATTTGTTCACTTGGTGGTCGTGTGATCTGGTCAAGATATCTTAGGCCTATGGCTTTCAACAAAGCTGAGCGATGTGAAGGGGAGTTTCTAAGAAAATCAATGAATGAGCTGTGGGCATATGTTTTCTTTAGGTCCTCTATGAGTTCATAAGGTCTAACTAGAGTTGGTATTGGTTCAATTACCAAAATGGTACCTTCACATGCTTTGACCTGCTCATTGTCTTCCTCATGACTCTCTTTTTCTTCATCATGCATGATCCCAACCAACCCCATCAATTTAGTTTCTCCTTTTTGTCCTAGTTGAGGTGGGACTTCGGGGTTACTATTCTGAGTTGCTTTATCCATATTTGTTGTCTAAGTGTTCTTGTGTGCAGGGAACAGGTCCTGATAAATCCTCATGTTTGCGTTTTGAGTTGCTATGGGAGCTTAGTTTTGCCTTGTATCTTTAATATCAGGGATGATCTGTTGCGGGTTTAAGAACATTTCTATGAACAAGTGTTGTTGATCCTCCAGAAGCTTTTCTATAAATTTGTTGTATTCCCTGCAAGACTATGTGCTATGTCCTTTTGTTCTATGAAAAGAACAATATTGGTTGTATTCATAAGAGGGTCTCTCATACCTCCCATCATTTCCATTCCCATTTTTGTCACCATTCCAACTTTGATAGTTATCTCAAGGATAATACCCATTGTTTCTAGGCCAATCTATGGCATTTACATTAGGAGGATAATAATCTCTCCCATTGTAATCATCTCTTATCCTTTTGACCGGGGGTTGATTTGTTACCCCATCTATGGTTGCATTCCTATTGTTTTTGAGAATTTTCACAGCAGAGGTATTATTTCCCATGTCTTCTTTTGTTGTTTTTTCGTTTGAACCGTAGACCTTCCTACCACTGTTGATGGTGGCTTGGTCAATTATTAAGGTAGTTTTTGGACATCTTCTCTCATGTCTTTGTTAAGGGCATGTAAGAAGAGGTAATACAATTCTTGGTGGTCCATGTTAGGAGCATTGGTTGAAGAGTAGAGCACTTGTCTCCATCGTGTGACGAAATGTGCTACGGATTCATTTAGTTCTTGTTTCATCATGAGGAACTCTCTAATCCCTGTCTTTACGAGTTTGTTCATGTCAAATGCCATGACAAACTCTCCAATCAATTGTCTAAACAAGTGGATAGAAGCCTCTAGAAGACAATAATACCAATCTAGGGTGATGCCTTCAAGCATTTTTGGGAAGATCTTGACGACAACTCCATCCCAAGGAAGGAGCTCCCTTATGGCTATAGTATAAGCTTTAATGTGGGAGTTTGGGTCTCCCTCTCCCTTGAACTTTAGGAGATTAGGTAATGGCCGGGGTAGTTGCACACTCCTTATGTTCTGGTCTAGAGGCTCCTTTAGATATTCGAGGTATGTTCCTAGGAAAGCACTTTGAGATTGCGGGGTTGTCAGTAACAACCCTATGGATGGGTTTTGATAACCCATCATTGGATTCGTTGGATTGTTCTGAATAGGTGGATTCCCATTTAGACAAGTCTCATTGCTAGCATGTCATGAATAGTAATTGAGGTAAGGAGGATTTTGCGATGCCCTTGTTGGAATTAATCTAGACAACTGAGAGGGGGGTGAATCAGTTGTCCCTAAACTTTAACATTTTCTATACTTTTAATATTCTTTCTTAATTCACAAATAGATTAATGATGTAAACATTTAAGCATGAATCAACACATGAGAAGAAACAACATGAACACAAGAATTTTTGATGTGGAAAACCTAGTTAAGGGAAAAACCATGGTGGGGGTTAACCCACAAAAATGCGTACCCTGTTAAAAGTACTTAGGAAAATAGAAGGCACATGCCTTTTGGCACACTGTCCAGAGCTCACTACTCAGAAGAGGCTGACTACCTACAAGAGATTATGATTTACACAAAAATAATGAACTAAGAAATAGCATCTATATTCATGCTTGATTCAGTCCCTTTGAAAGCTCACAAACTTATGATCAATCCCTCCAATTACTTCTTCATTACACCTTCATCCTTTGTTGCTTTTGTTACTCTGCTCCTTCTTCACTCTGTTCTTCTTTTTGTACCTTTCTTAGGATTTTATCATTTTCTCACAAGGACACTTTTCCACAACTCATCAACAAGTATTTATATGCTTCATCAACCTTGGAATGTTCATCAAGGTCAGCTTGACTTAATGTGGATCACTATACTGTCAGTCCAATATAGTTGAGACTTGAATCTTCTTTCACCAACACTCCATACTCTAGAGAATTGCTCTTAGATCATCTGCAACATGCTTGAAACATCCGGTCGGCCAAGAACTGGGAAGAACAACAACCTTAAAGAAGAAATCTTTAACAATAAGCTCATACTGCAATGAGGACCTCCAACACAATAGCCACACGATCCAGAGACCTCCACAAGCACATTGAATTCACCAATAACTTCCACTCTATACCAAATGTAGATTAGAAAAGCAAATAAGGTGAAAATAATAAACAAAATGCAATAAACACCAAGTTATACCTTACAAGCAAATCCAATCCCATCAAGGGAGGAAGGAGCCTTTGCACCCAAAACAAGCTCCTTGACAAAGATTACCCTAGACAATGGATTTAAATGTGAAATGGTACTCAAAGTTGCAACTCACTATTCTAGCTCAAGAGTTATTTTGGCATGGTAACTTTGCATAAACTTGGATGATGAAAATGACTTGGGAGAGGTTCTATTTATAGATTTTTGGAAGGGATTTTGATCCAAAGGTGGAGATTGATTTGGAAGATCAATGGTGGAGGATAAAAGTGATGTGGAGGGCCTAGATTCAATCTTGAATGAATGGAGGGGTAGGAATAAAAGTGATTCTTTTATTCATTTTGGGAAAAGGGGTTATTTAATGAGCATGGGGGTGAAGGATTATTTTGGAATAAAAGATTCATATGGGGGAATGTAAATGAATTAAAAATTCATTTGGGGAAGAGAGGAAATAAATGAGTATGGGGTTGTAAGGAGAAATAAATGTGATGTGGGATGTTTTTAAATAAAAAATTGACTTATGTGGATTTAATTCAATTTTTTATTTGGAGGATGTGGGGAAGAGTGTTAAACAAGGTTTGACCACCCAAATGAAGGGGTTAGGATTAATTAAACAGGGGTTTTATTTAATTAATCCTAGGGCTATGATGAGGTAGGCTAGGGTAGGCAATTAAATAATAGCTATTTAATTGTCTAGGGTAGGGATAGGTTAATTATAGGCTGAATTAATTAGTTAACATGGTTTTAACTAATTAATTGGATTTAGTAAAAAAAGGGAAATTGATTTAATAAATATTGCATATTTATTAAATTAATTGGCTAAGGTTTGGACTATTGAATTAATGAAATTAATTCAATATTGGGGACAAAATGGTGTGAATTTGGAAAATGAAAGGGGTAATTAATTAAATAAAAATTTAATTAATTGGTTAGAAGGGAAATTGGTGTGTTTAGGGTTGTATGGAGTTGATTAGATGGTAGAAGACATTTTTAGGTGTCTACATTTGCCCCTCTTTGACGTGGCGTCCGGACCTAGGAGGGAAGTGGTGTTAGGTCGAAGAAAAATATACCCCAGCTGCTGGGAAGGAATAAGATGGATAAGGGATGCCCCCTCGAGAGGTCGGCAGGAAAATAAAAATTTTCTGGGTGAGTTCTTGAAAAGGATGCGACGAGAGTGAAAGTTGGATAGGTGATGGGAAAAGATGATGACAGGAAAAAAATGGAGAAAAAAGGCATAGATCTGCACCCTGGAGGGAAAAGGAGGGGGTGGAGGTATGACATGGCCAGCTGATAGATCTGTTGGCGGCAGTGGCAGCAGGGCAGGGGCAGGAGGTACCTGTGCAGCAGGTTCCTGTTGAGCAGGTATAGGTTGGAGCAGGGCGACAGCCTAGAGGACCTCAGCGACGTGGGGGACATCTGCCGCCACCACAGGTAGTGCAGCAACAAGCTATTGGGGGAGGACAGCAGGTAGCAGGGTAGCAGGTAGGTATCTCAGGGACAGCTGGGGAGGCTGAGGGTGAGAGGCTTATGCCTTGTTAGAGGTGTCGGGATGAGGAGGAGATGGAGACACTGAGAGCATAGGTGGCAAGCCTATAGGAGGCACTAGATGGCTGGGAGGCAGAGTTGGTGCAGTTGCAGGGGGCACTGGCCTTATTAGATGGGGCAGATGGATAGGTGGCTGCATTGCAGGCACAGTTGGCCCAGGCGTAGGGTGATATAGAGGTGTTGACCAGAGAGTGGGATACAACGCTTGCTAGGGCTCAGCAGGTAGAGACTACAGTGGGTAGTCTACAGGCATCAGGTGCTGGGCTAGCCCCAGTTTTGACATTGATACAGACACAGCTATCTCAGGCTCAGGTTCAGATGTCTCAGGTATAGGGAGAGTTGACAAAGACCAGGGGCGGATGGAGTATTATCAGGGGTTGTATTATGCGGCCATGCCAGCAAAGCAGTGAGCACCGAGTTACAGCTAGGTCAGCAGATCGGGGGCATTGAGATCACATAGATCGAGATCTATTCAGTTTGTTTAGTAGACGATGCCTCCTCCCTCACACATGCCCCAGCAGGGTCCATAGGTGCAGTTACAACCACAGTCGTAGCCCCAGCTGCTGATAGGATCACAGCCTCGACCAGGGTTAGGGTCCCCCACTCCTTCAGAGAGAGGATCTTCCATGTGATAGGCATATCATGTTAGCCCTTGGAGGCATTTTGTATCAGGACACTTTTATTTTGTGTTGTATACATGAGCAATGTACACTTTTTGTGGTGATTTTATATGATACGATGCTTTCTGGTGCTTTATGATGCTATGATTATGATGTTCTATTATGATGATGCTTATGTGATGGATGCAGTATTTCTTTATGGATTTTGTATGCTATGGATGTGTTATATTTATGTGATGATGTTTTTGATTTTATGGATGCATTTAGGATGGAAATGTATGTTTATGTATGAAAATATGCCTATGCAACTAGATGTTTATTAAATGCATTTATATGATGATGTAATGTGACTAAGTATTTTATGAGATGATATGAAATGTGATGTCTAATGTGCAACTAAATGATTCTAGAATGAACCTAATTATTATTCAAACTTAAATGGATAAATGATCCTAATTGATATGCAAAAATGGTTTTCTAAATGACATGCAATTTAAATGGTCTAATGAAATCTATTTGATATGCAATTTAAATGGATAAATGAATCTAAATGACATGCAATTTTTATGGATTCTAAATGCACCTAAATGATATGTAAAATGGATTAAAATGAACCTAAATGATATGCAAATTAAATGGATTAAAATGAACCTAAAATGACATGCAAAATGGATTAAAATGATCCTAAAGTGATATGCAAATTAAATGGATTAAAATGCACCTAAATGATATGTAAAATGGATTAAAATGAACCTGAAATGATATGCAATTAAATGGATTAAAATGCACATAAAATGACATGCAAATTGGATAGATTAAAATGCACCTAAAATGACATGCAAATTGGATGGATTAAAATGAACCTAAAATGACATGCAAATTGGATGGATTAAAATGCACCTAAAATGATATGCAATTAAATGATCATGACATGTAGCTAAATGATATGCTAGATGCAGTTTAGGTGATAGGTGGTATGCAAACTAGGTGATAGGTGAGATGATCCAGTCCTAATACACATGATGTTCTTTGTTTAACCTTGAATGATGAGGCTGTGGGAAAGGGAATTAGGTGGGGAGAGGATAGTGGTGGGAGCATCTAGAGGTTGGCGGTGGGGAGATGAGAGGATTGTTAGGTCATAAGATGCCATGTCATTGAGGGGAGATTTGCTTCGGTTCAGGATGTGTTGAGTGGAAATATGGTGGGGGAAATAGGGTTAGTGAGGGGATTAGATTGGTGGGGGGAAAATGATTATCAAATCTAGGCCAAGATGTGAGTGTTGACTGAGTGATTAGGATGATGATTTTGAGCTAGTAACAGTAGTTGCAAAAGATTAATTGAGAGCATTTATTAGTTTAATGTAGCAATGTAGGATACAGTTCACAAAGGTATGAAATGACCTAGGTGATGATGTATACCCTGCCATTGCATGGACTAGACCCACAAATAATAGGTTGATTTCATGCATGCCCAAGGTAGTATAATCTTGTCTAGTCAAGGAAGGGCACTCATAGTGATGAGTGTGAATAATGCTTATAAGGTTTTGATGCCTGTATATGCAAATAGGACACATCACACTAGAACTGACCTAGACTTCAAGATATGAATACTATTCTTGGAGTAATGAAACCAACCCACAAGCACAGCATGCAGAAACAATGCCTATGTCTACTCCAGGTGCTATCCACTACTTACCATGATATAATGAGATCAAGGTACCTTTGGAGATGACTTAGAGTGAGACCAAAAGATAAAAATCAATAATCAAAAGGACCAATGAAAAGATACAAATAGCCTTTGTGAGCTCTTGCCAAGAGACGTGATGATAGAATGATAGATTTTTGTCCATCGTAGGAAAGATATATCCTAGGACGTAGATCCGTTGGTGTTGATTGGAGAATTTTTGGAAGATGGGCAAAAGAATAGTCATGCCATGTGTAGGATTATGGTTGGTATGTTGGTTGATGATTTTTGCATTAGGGAGACTGTTTCAAGCGTATACGTAGCGTGTGTATTATTTATGAGATCCAAAAAGCTCAATGAATGGGGACCATTCGAAGGGGTTGGATGGGTGCATCTTATATACCTGAGTACTGGAAACATCCTTCGTATTCCAGACTGCCTACATACCCTGTGTCCATGGGATCAAGGTACTTTTAAGATGCGAGTGAAATGAATATGTAGTTCTGGCGAGACTTGATGATGTGGGAATGGGTTGGGGTGGGCATGATGTGATTGATGATTGAGATGTGTTGTTTTTTTGGATTTTCTATCTTTTCTATTGTTTTTGTATTTTATGATTTTGCGATGTTTTGGGATTTTTTGATTTTACGATGTTTTTGGATTTTTTGATTTTGTATGTATAAAAGGAGCTTACAAGGATCCTCGTTCCATGAGTTGGCCTTGGGCTGGGATAAAATGGTTTGGGCGATAGGACTTGATGTTTCAGAATTCCAAGCCATGGGATGCGTGAGATATGGAGAGGTGTGACGGAAAGAGGACTTATTAGATGGTAGAACTGGCCACTACGCATTGTGCCTGAAATAGGTTTTCACCATGGTACTTATCCAAGGCGTCACCGAAGTGATTTTCACCATTGGAAGTTTTTATTGCACTCTGAATTTTCTTGATTTCTAATTTTTTGGTGTTTTTGATTTTTTTAATTTTTTTGATTTTTTGACTTGGGGTACTAGATGGGTTATGCATAGAATTTCTTAAGATGCAGGATGTTCATTGGCTCATCTAGAGGCTGGGCCTCAGGTGTTGCAAGCTGATACACTCCTGACCCATAATTGGCGGTGACGACATAAGGTCCTAGCCAGTTAGGTTCAAATTTTCCTTGCTTAGGACGCTCTTGCAGGTTCTTCTGATTTTCCATTAGGACAAGGTCACGTACCTTGAATTTTTTGTTTCTGATCCTTTTGTTGTAGCTTCTTCTGAGGGGGTTTTGGTATGCCTGTAGGTGATTCAATGCATTTAGGAATTTTTCATCCAGTAGTTCCAGTTGATGCAACCTTGCGACGTGGTAGTCCTCATCAGAGATAATGTTTTGCAAGGACACTCAGAGAGATAGGAGCTTGACCTCTATAGGTAAAATGGCTTCTGATCTGAATACTAGTGAGAATGGGGTGGCTCCTGTAGGAGTGCGGATGCTTGTGCAATAGGCCCATAGGGTGGGGTTGAGTTGGAGGTGCTAGTCACGGCCAGCTTCATTGACTGTCTTCTTGAGAATGCGGAGGATGGTTTTGTTAGAAGCTTCTGCTTGACCATTTCCTTGAGGGTAATATGGTGTGGAGAAGTGGTGTTTGATGTCAAATTTGTTGCACAAGGTGCGAACTTCTTGGTTTTTGAAGGGCTTTCCATTGTTAGTGACGATGGAATGGGGGATACCATATCAGCAAATGATATAGTGGAGGATGAATTCTGAGATTTGGATACCTATGGTGAAGGTGAGTGGTATTGCTTCCACCCACTTTGTGAAGTATTCTGTAGCAGTGATAATGAACTTATGGCCATTGGAGGATGGAGGATGTATTTTCCCTATGAGGTTGAGTCCCCACTATGAGAAAGGCCATGGCATTGTAATTAGTTGCAGTTCCTATGCTGGTGTGTGGATGAAATCGCCATGCTGTTGACATGGGAGGCATTTCTTGATAAACCTGTGAGAATCTTGTTCCATTGTTGGCCAATAATATTTGGTCCTAAAGATCATTTTAGAAAGAGTGGGTCCACTTGAATGCACCCCACAGATGCCTGCGTGTACCTCTTCCAAGGCTACTTCAGCTTCTCGAGAGTCTAAACATCGTAGAAGCATGCCATCAAGACTCCTTTTGTACAAGGTGTCGCCTATGAGAATGAAACAGGAGGCTCAACGAATGAATGATTTTCTTTGTGAGGTGGACAGATTAGGAGGGAGGATGTTGTTGTGGAGGTATAAGTATGTTTCTTGGTACCACGAGGATAAGGGACCAACGACTTTGCACACTAGTTCGGATTGAGGAACATCGTATGCTGGGATGGGGAGTTCTTCGATCAGGAACTCACATTTCTTGTTGTCCTTCTTCATGTCTACTAGAGATCTGATAGTTGCCATGGCATCTGCTGCTTTGTTATTGAGTCTTGGGATTTGCTCGAAATGGATGTCTTCGAAGTAATCTTTGAAATCATCGACCATCTTCTTATAGGAAAGGAGCTTGTCATCCTTGGTTTTGTATTCATTATTGACCTACCTCATGATCAGTTGAGAGTCACCGTACACTAGTAGCTTTTCAATTTTCCATTAGATGGCCATGCAGAGACCTGTGATGAGGGCCTCATACTCTACTATGTTGTTGGTGCATGGAAATGTGATCTTGAAGGATTTAGGGATTGTGTCGCCTTGAGGGGTAACAAACAGGACGCCTGCCCCCAAGCCTCTGTGAGTGTATGATCCATCAAAATACATCTTCCATGTGTCTATGGCTGGTGTGATTGTCAAGATGGCTTCTTCAAGAAACTCCGCTATTGTAGGATGTTCTGTCAGGATAGGTGCCTCAGCCAGCTAATCTGCTATAACTTGCCCTTTGATGGCCTTTCTCTCAGTGTATTCTATATCAAACTCTGTGAGAATCATGACCCATTTAGCCATTCTACCACTAAGAGTAGCTCTGTTTAGGAGGTATTTCAGTGGGTCGATCTTAGCAATGAGCTTGGTCTTGTGATTGAGCATGTAGTGTCTCAACTTTTGTGACGTAAAGACAAGGGCTAGACATGCTCGTTCAATTTGTGTGTAATTGAGCTCATACGAGATCAAGGTGTGGCTAATATAGTAAATAGCTCTTTCTTTCCCCTACTCATTGAGTTGTGCTAGCAAGGCTCCGATAGCTGTCTCTGTTGTGGAGATGTAAAGCAGGAGGGGTTCGCCTTGCCTTGGTGGAGTTAGCACAGGAGGATTAGCCAGGTATTCTTTTAGTTGGTCAAAGGCATCCTGACACTGGGTGTTCCAGATGAAAGCTATGTCTTTTTGGAGCAGATGCTGGAATGGTTGGAACTTATTAGCAAGTTGGGCAATGAATTGTCAGATAGACTGGAGTTTTCCCTGCAGGCTTCACAGCTGTTTTAGTGTTTTTGGAGGTAGCATCTCAGTGATGGCCTTGACCTTTGCAAGATCAACTTAGATTCCTCTTCTCGAGACTATGTATCCTAGAAGTTTGCTTGAGGTGACGCTGAAGACGCATTTCTTTAGATTCAAATAGACATTGTATTGCTCTAACCTATCGAAGATCAACACATCTAAGTGTTCTTCTCTGGTCTTGGATTTCCCTAGCAAATCATCCACATAGTCTTCCATGACGTGGTGGAAGAGGTCATGGAAGATGATGGTCATAACTCTTTGATAGGTGGCTCCTACATTCTTCAGGCCGAATGGCATTACCACCCAACAGTATGTTCCCCATGGACATATGAAGGCCATTTTGTGCTGATCCTCTTTGGCAATTTTTATCTGGTTGTATCCTAAGAAACCATCCATGAGGGATAACATTTCATATCCTGCCATGAGATCCACTATCATGTCGATGTTGGGTAGTGGGAAGTCATCTTTCGGGTAAGCCTTGTTGAGATCCCTAAAATCGGTACAACAGTGGATTCAGCCATCCAGTTTAGCAACTGGTACAAGGTTTGAAACCCATTCAGGGTAATCGATTGGGTGAATGAACCCAACATCTAGTAATTTCTTTAGCTCTGCCTTGATGAGGAGAGCCACTTGAGGATTCATTTTTCTGAGCTTCTATTTGACTAGTTTTGCATCAGGGCGTACTGCAAGGTGATGAACCACCAAAGCGGGATCTAGCCCTGGCATTTCCGTGTAGGTCCACGTAAAATTGCAATTTCTACGTGTGAAGAAGGACAAGAAGTTCTCCTATTCTGGTATGCGAGATTCTGCTCTGTATGTGATTTTTGGCTCTTCCTCTATCCCCAGATTCATTTCCTAAGCTGGTTCGACCAAGATGGGTGATCTGTATAGATAGACTTTGTCTATCTCAGGGAGGCCCATGCTTCCATCTCTTGCTGCCTCATGGAGGTTTTCACTAGGAGATACGTCTTTTCTTTTTACTATTTTGGGATCTGATACTGCCGTAGAATGGTTTTCACCATCAGATCCATTTTTTCTTTTTGTGTTTTTGTGACTGGAAGCAGGGGTTGTCTCCCCGAAATAGGCATCCAGATTGAGTTCCATTATGTATCCTTCTTGATGATCTCCCAAAGGGAAGTGATCTCTTACCCCCATCATTTCGGCGATGGCCTCGTCATTAGGTGCGATGTCGAAGACAAGAGGTCCTCGTTGGTCCCAATCAATGAGGTCAGGGTACACTAGTGGCAAGTGATTGGAGGGTAAGCGAGAGTGGTGACGGAGTAGATGGTACAAATGGATGAGTCGAAGAAGTCGATGAAATCGCTAAAGGAGTCTTGAAGGCCCGTTTCGTTAACATTGTCGACATCTAAGGATACCATAGCGACCTTGACTACGATACACTTGCCGGTAGTGAGGATGCATTGTGGTTGACCATACCCTAATCCTTGAGTATAGGGATTCTTTGTTGCTTGCAGTGGTTCTACGATTCCCTATTCATGAAGGCCTATACCACCTTGTCCTTTATAGCCCATGCTTTTGACAATTTCAAAACCTTTGCCGTAGATTTCTGTTGGGATTGTGGGGGCTTCTTGCTCAGGCTCTTCATCCTTGTAAAGCCAAGATGAGATATCTTCGAGTACATCCTGATCTAGGAGATGCCTCTTCTCAAAGATGGGCGAGGGTTTGCGCTTGATAATGACTGTATTGGCTGGCGCTATTTTTGGGATGCTGAATGTCTTAGGATTGGGTAATGTGCCCACACAAAAGGTGCCGTGTAGGTCATATTCCCCACATCCCATGTCAGATAGCTTGATCTGGACCTTGGGTGGTGGAGTTGCTTGGGATGAAGTGGAGGCAATGTTTGCAGGGTCGACATATGAATTTGATGCTGTTGGATTGGCTTCAGTGGTGGCTTTATTATGTGGGCAGAATGTTTGGTTGTGGCCTTCCAGGAAACTGCAGTATTGGAAGGGGTGAGGGTCGACATAGACTGTGACTTCTATGCTGTTGTGAGGGAATTTGATGCATTGATGGAAGGTGGATGGGACGGCTTGCATGGCATGAATCCATGGTCTGCCGAGAAGGATGTTGTAGGGGAGGTCGAGATCAAGAACCTGACATTTAGTTTCCAATATTTTCTATCCCACTTGTATGGGAAGCTTGATAGTACCTTCAGAGAGCCGTTTAGTGTCATCGTAGCCTTTGATCATGATGCACTCACTAGTGTCGACAACCACATCAGAGTACCCCAAGTGTTTTAGCAGTTTTAGAGTGCATATGTTGAGGTTGGAACCACCATCTATTAAGACTCCCTTAATGGTGTGCTTGTGGATGCGGACTTCGATGTGTAGGGTGTTGTTATGTATGTGATCAGAGGCGGGTAAGTCCTTTTCTGAGAAGGTGAGATGGTGGGGTGCAGTGATGTGTCCTACCATGGCTTGGAATTGAGTTACATTCAAGTTGGCAGGGACTTGTGTTTGCAAGAGCGCTTTATCGAGGATGTCTTTATGGAGAGGAGATGTGCGGAGCAACTCGAGGATGGAGATTTGTGCGGGTGTCTTTCCTAGGTGTTCTAGGAGGTTATACTGGTGGGTAGGTGATGGACGTGCAGTTGGATGAGGAGGTAGGGGATCTGATGTGGATGCAGGCATTTGTTTAGTGAGAGGGGCTGTGCGGATGGATACATAGCCACGGTGGGTTGTAACAGCAGAATTAGGTGCTTGTGCTCGGATGGTGACTGTGTTGACATGATGGGATGATGCTTCTATACGTCCTACGATAGAGTCGTAATACGCAGGTGGTGGGGTGATATTGTATGCTTGGTTGGATGAGGAGGCTTTATTATGATTAGGTAGGGATCTTTGTAAGCTCCTAGGTTGGCATTTGGTGATGTTGGGTGCTGTGATCGAGACCGACTAGATTTTGTTCGATAAGGTCTTGGATGCAATGTTTTAGTTGCATGCAGTCAGTTGTTTTATGACCCGTAATGCAGTGGTATTCATAGTAATCATTCTCATTGTACCATGTGGCTTTTAGTTCATTCTCTTGACAGGGTCTAACGGGTGGGAGCGTGATCAAATTTTGCTTGAGACATCTATCAAGGATGTCTTCGACAGGTTCCCCTAAGGGTGTGAATTGTCTGCGTGGTTTCCGTGGTTTAGTTGGGCCCCTCTGGTTATTTACATTTGTTGCATACGTATGCGTAGGTGTTTGGTTTTGTATATGTTGGATGGATTTCACATCCATGATGCCGTCGTTCAAATTGTTCTTATCCTTCCCCCAATAACGTGATTTGTTGTTTGATTGTGTGTTGGCATTTTTGTTAGTATTGGGGTTGTTGTTATTGGATTTGTAGTTGTTGTTGTTGTTGTTGGATTTGTGGTCGTACAGTTTGATGGAGCCCTTGGCAATGAGGGCTCGTTCGATGGTGGTGCCTTTGTCGATGACCTCTTCAAAGGTAGATGCACAAAGTATTTGTAGATGAAACCCTAATTCCTGATTGAGGTTGGCCACAAACATGGTGACGAGTTGTTTTTCAGGAATGGGCCATGGGAGTTTGCTTGCTTAGCCTCTCCACCTTTGCAAGAAGGAAGCGAAGGCTTCTCCGTTCTTTTGTTTGGTGTTGCAAAGGTCTATCATAGACATTTCATGCTCAAAATTGTAGAAGTGGTTCACAAATTTCTCCGCAAGTTCAAGGAAAGTCCTAATACCTTGGGGAAGATGTGCAAACCATTCAGCGGCTTGACCGCCGAGGCTTCTTGGGAACAGTCTCATTAGATAGGTGTCGTTATTGGAGACTTCTAAGCAAGTGATGTAGAACTCCCTAAGGTGGTCCCTAGGGTCTCCCTTTCCCTTGTATTTGTCGAATTTAGGTGTCTCAAAGTTCTTAGGGAAAGGGGGCATGTATAATGTGCGATCAAATGGGTAGGGGCAAATATCCTCAAAGGAATAGTGTTTGCATTTGCCCCCAGTTTGTAGGTCATCTACCTTTTGGATTAAGCCTTGTAGGACGGTTGTGAGATCCTATGGTTGTTGTGGTTATTGTATGTATGTCTATTGGTTGGTGAGATGTTGGAGATGGGGTGGCATTTGATATTGGGGATTGGTTTGATTGATGTGTTGGTATTGCATGTTGGTGTTTTGGTTGATTGGTGCCTGATGTTGTTGATGTGCGTAGAGTTGTTGGAGGACATGTGGTGGTATTTGGGGATTGGGATTATGTTGATTTATGAGATTATATGGGTAGGTGACATTAGATGGATTGACATTGGGTATGTGGACGTTGGATTGCTTAGATGTGTTGCGAGGTGTTTGTGAGAATAATTGTCATAGGTATGCAATGGTTTGAGGGTTGGGTGGGGGCACACTCGTGGAGGTACTTGCTTGCGTGATGTTGCCTTGTATGCCCATGGTGATTTGTGAAGCAGAAGGGTTTATGGTGGTTGTGGTAGTAGAAGTGACAACGGGTTGGAAGATGGTAGGGATAGCAGTACATGTGGGAATTGTAGATGTGGTAGAGGTTGAGGTGGTGGAGGTGGTAGAGATGGTAGGTGTTGACGTTTGAGAGATGGTGCGTTGGGTATGTGATGTAGATGCTTGGGTATTTGATGGGGTAGGGACAATTGTAGATGTGGATGGTTGTGATGATGTCGTGATGGGGGGGAGTTGAGCACCAATTTGAGAAGATGATCAAGATATCTACTTGGGTCCGACCATAGGATTTTATCAAGTAGGTCCATGTTATCAATGTCCTGTGTAAAGCTCAAGACATCTAGATCATCTTGGGAAATGATGGGGACATTTTGTGTTCGTGGTGGTGGGGGTGGTGATGGTTGTGTTTGTCGTAAGTAACTGAAGGGATTTTCATTGGGACCATATGGGGGAAGGTAAGAGTATGTAGGTGGGTTGCGTGTTTGATAGATGGGTATGTTGTTGCTATCGGTGTTAGGCATTCCTATGCTGCCATATTGCCAAGATTCTGCCATTTCTTGAATCTTTTTGTGTTGTGCTCTTGTGGTGGGCATGCACGTGTATGGGGTTGATTTCTAGATGTGGGATGAGATGGGTATGAAGACCTTAGATAATCTAATTGATTGTGTTGGACCCAAAGATGGATGTGGTAGTGAGATGGAGTAGAAGAGAAGATGTGGTGGAAGATCGATATGTATTTCTAAAGGTTTCAACCTAAGGGTGATGTGGATGGGCGATATTGATTTTGCACAAATTTTGGACCAAAGAGATAGGTGATGGATGACATTTTGTTTTTGAAGATATTTTGTTGATGTTTGATTTTGATATGGATGATTTTGATAGTCAACAAATTAAGCTTAGGTAGGACCTAGATTTGTGATTGCATGAATGGATATTTTTCTTTGTTTGGGGTAGACTAATGACCTTACGCAAAGAGGGATAATGATTTGACTTGGAAGGTAGACTATTGACTTTCCAAGTAAGATGTGATGTGAAGGATGAAATCTAGGTCTAACTTTAGCTCAAGAGGATGATGGATTTTGATGATGTTTTGATCGTGGAGATTTTGGGGATTTTTGGAATGATTTTTTATGACAAGGATTTTGGTTTGGTCCAAAAGGTATGCGAATAAATATGAGGTGGATATGAAAAATGAGGTAGGGTCCAACAATGGTGGTGATTAATTCTCTAAGGTCAAAGAGAAGGTGTGATTTTGGAAAATTTGGAAGAAATTAGATGCACAGTTTATCAGATTTTTGAGATGTGACTATGGATTATGGCAGACCAGATGGTGAAGCTCACAAATGGATAGGTCTCTATTTTAGGCAAGTTAATCTAAGAATAGCGCCAATCCATAGGTGAAATGGCACCACAATCAGACATATATGGCGCTAAAACAAGACAGTGTTTGTCAATGTCCTAAAAAGATAGATTTTTTATTGCAATTTTGGATTTTCTTTGTTTGGAATGTGATCAAATGATTTGGTTTGTCTCTTGGCAATGTTGTTGCAAACAATTCAAGCACAATAATCAAGAGTTTGCTTTTGTTTTGTAAAAAGATGTGTGATTTTCTTTAACAAACAATTTGAACAACCTAAGGTGAGAATGTGACAGTATTTGTTGAATCCCCTAGCTGCGCCTATTCAAAGCGGGTAGCTCCAGGATCTTGGTAGCACTGGCTCCTCCTTACAATTGCACACACTTCTCATGCATACCAAGATCCAGGTTTCTTATAAGGCTTGTCCCTCACCAAACCTTTAGATTATCCCTGCTACCTTGGCTAAGAACCACATGAATCGGGGCCGCTTCAAAGGTTTCCCTTCTGCGCCAACAAATAGAAGGATTTTGGCTTGCTAAACAATGGTTTGTAGTAAGGGCATCCGTTCAGGTGGTTATACATGCGGCAGCACTACTCTCCATTATGGAGTCTCCCAGCCTCCAAGGGTTACGCCTTGGAGGGTTTTGGGGGAGGTTGGTTGTTGGTATAACACAACAACACCTATCGCTTGAGACTTCCGTCCCAAACGCCTTATTTTATATAGCGGCTTGGAAGAGCTTGGCTTTAGCTTGATGCCGCTTGGGTCATTCCCACCTTTCGAAGTGGGGTGGCAGGCCCTCTAAGGTTTACAAAAGCAATACAATCATGAAAACACTTTTGATCCCCAAGTTCATTCAAAGATGCGAGGGGAGAGCATACGTATCTTCTATGATTGCATCACACTAAACATGGTTCATTTTTAGATCTTTGGATTAAATGGGGTGTGATTAATGCAAGTTTAGTGAGAAGCTTTTGATTCCCAAGGTCACCAAAATGGTGCGAGGGAAGAGCATACGTTTTTTCACACCACAAGCAAAAAGAGCAAAAAACACTTCACACAATTTTAAAAAAAAATAATCTCTTGATTATATGCGTGAAGGATGCAAGTTGTTTTTTTTAACCAAAATGCTTTTGATTTATGCAAGTTGTGGTTCTTTTTAAAGCCCAAATTGAAGTGTTTGGATTGTTGTTGTTGGCACACAATGTAAATTTTAGGACACCAAATTTAAATGTTTGGGCACACACACACACACACAAAAGTTTGCTTGTTCAATTTTAATTGCACCAAATTGAAATGTTTGACTAACTAACATGCAAAAAAGTTTATTTTAATTTGCAAAAATTGAAGTGTTTGCTAACTAGAAATCAAACCACCCTACAAAAAACTTGTTAGTACCTGTAATATGACTTGCAACAAACTTGTCAGTACTTGCACAGAGAGAAAAGTAAGTTTTCAAAATAGCACTAAAACAGATATGCAATAGCGCCACTGCACATTGAATTCACCAATAACTTCCACTCTATACCAAATGTAGATTAGAAATGCAAATAAGGTGAAAATAATAAACAAAATGCAATAAACACCAAGTTATACCTTACAAGCAAATCCAATCCCACCAAGGGAGGAAGGAGCCTTTGCACCCAAAACAAACTCCTTGACAAAGATTACCCTAGACAATGAATTTAAATGTGAAATGCTACTCAAAGTTGCAACTCACTATTCTAGCTCAATAGTTATTTTGGCATGGTAACTTTGTATAAACTTGGATGATGAAAATGACTTGGGAGAGGTTCTATTTATAGATTTTTGGAAGGGATTTTAATCCAAGGGTGGAGATTGATTTGGAAGATCATTGGTGGAGGATAAAAGTGATGTGGAGGGCCTAGATTCAATCTTGAATGAATGGAGGGGTAGGAATAAAAGTGATTCTTTTATTCATTTTGGGAAAAGGGGTTATTTAATGAGCATGGGGGTGAAGGATTATTTTGGAATAAAAGATTCATATGGGGGAATGTAAATAAATTAAAAATTGATTTGGGGAAGAGAGGAAATAAATGAGTATGGGGTTATAAGGAGAAATAAATGTGATGTGGGATGTTTTTAAATAAAAAATTGACTTATGTGGATTTAATTCAATTTTTTATTTGGAGGATGTGGGGAAGGGTGTTAAACAAGGTTTGACCACCCAAATGAAGGGGTTAGGATTAATTAAACAGGGGTTTTATTTAATTAATCTTAGGGCTATGATGAGGTAGGCTAGGGTAGGTAAATAATAGCTATTTAATTGTCTAGGGTAGGGATAGGTTAATTATAGGCTGAATTAATTAGTTAACATGGTTTTAACTAATTAATTAGATTTAGTAAAAAAAGGGAAATTGATTTAATAAATATTGTATATTTATTAAATTAATTGGCTAAGGTTTGGACTATTGAATTAATGAAATTAATTCAATTTTGGGGACAAAATGGTGTGAATTTGGAAAATGAAAGGGGTAATTAATTAAATAAATATTTAATTAATTGGTTAGAAGGGAAATTGGTGTGTTTAGGGTTGTATGGAAGTGATTAGATGGTAGAAGACATTTTTAGGTGTCTACACCAAATTACCAGAATCATTTGTATCTTCCTCCAGAACCTCAAGAACATTATTTGTCATGACTGTTAAACTAGAAGGATGGCTTGTGGACCTCTAAACCACGAACCACTGGAGTTGATGATACACACTGACTTCCCAAACATGCCTTCAGATCCGTAGACCATAATATTTCACTGCGGAGCAATCCAAACCAACTTACTGTCACTCTGTCTCTTCTTAACACTGCAAAATCTAGTTCTACTCAGATGGCCATAACTTCTTTAAATCTTTATGTGGACTTCTCAAATCTTAACTGGAGCAACCTCTCATAATCCTCTACACAGCCATATGGTCCGTGAACATTGAGTCTTCATTAATTTTCTCAATATCCTCAACATTCCAGTCTGCTGAATAGGTAACAAAATAAGGCATAGTTGACACTAATAAGAACAATAATATGTTGACATCAATGACAACACCGCTTAGGCACATATTTGCAACAATCTCCCCCTTTGTCATTGATGGCAACATATGATGTGAAAAACTGATTCAACCATCACAACAAGAACTTCTCCCCTGACTTCTACAACCACTTTCTTCATTCCTCCCCCTGTCATCAGCAATTAGTTTTTGACATGTCTTCTCTCCCCCTTTGACATCAATGGCAAAGGTCACATATTTGCAATCTTTACTCCCCCTTTTTATTTTAGACTGATCTCCAACATTTGCATACTGACTACTCCTTAGAGTAGTATCTTCTCAACATCACTCTAGATCTCAAGATATAACTGAGAATTCCACCGGACTGATGCACATAAGTGCATCTTAGTTCTGATTAGGAGGGGTAATAACCCCTAACTTCTCTCTGAGATACTCAAAACTATCCTTGGGAAGAGGCTTAATGAAGATATCTGCAATCTGATCTTTGGAAGACACAAACTCCAACTTGACTTCATTGTCATTTACCTTCTCTCTCAAGAAATGAAACTTTATAGATATATGTTTTGTCTTTGAATACAACACTGGATTCTTTGAGATGCTTATTGCACTAGAATTATTACAAAAGATTGTGACTGGCTCCTCAAACACAATTATGATGTCCTTCAACATTTGCTTCATTGACAAAACCTGAGTACAATTATTTACTACTGCTATATACTCTACCTTTGTAGTAGATAGAGATATTGCTTCTTGCTTTTTGCTCATCCAAGAGACCAATCTTCTTCCAAAGAAGAATGCACCACCACTAGTACTTTTCCTATCATCCACATCTCCTACCCAATCAGCATCTGTATATGCATGAAGAGTGAAGTTATCATCCTTTGGCTACCACAATCCATAATCAATTGTCCCCTTGAGATATCTGAACATTCTTTTGACTGCCACAATGTGGGATTCTTTTGGATCAGCTTGAAATCTAGCAACAAGTCCAATGACATTCATGATGTCAGGTCTGGTTTGAGTTAGATAGAGTAATCCTCCAATCATGGATCTATACCTTTTGTGATTTGTCTTGGGGGAGTCATCATCTTTAGTTAACTTGCATCCGGTTACCATAGGTGTACCTACTGGCTTTGAGTCTTCCATTTCAAACTTCTTCAATAATTCTTTCACATACTTGGACTGAGATATGAAGATACCTTTATCTGACTGAACAATTTACAGACCTAGAAAGAAATTCATCTCACCAAACATTGACATCTCAAATTCACTTTTCATCTGATCAACAAATGCTTTGCACATACATTCATTTCCACCAAAAATGATATCATCAACAAAGACTTCAACAATCAGGATGTCCTCATGATTAATCTTAAAGTAAAGATTACTATCATCAGTACCTTTGCTAAATCCTATCTTAAGCAAATATTTATCCAATCTTACATACCAGGCTCTTGGGGCTTGCTTGAGTCCATACAAATCTTTTCTTAGTCTGTAGACCATATTTCACTGCGGAGAAATCCTGACCAACATACTGTCACTCTGTCTCTTCTAAACACTGTAAAATCTAGTTCTACTCAAATGACCATAACTTCTTCAAATCTTCATGCGGACTTCTCAAATCTTAATTGGAGCAACCTCTAACAATCCTCTACACAGCCATATGGTCCATGAATATTGAATCTTCATTAATTTTCTCAATATCCTCAACATTCCAGTCTCCTGAACAGGCAACAAAATAAGGCATAGTTGACACCAATGACAACAAGAATATGTTGACATTAATAACAACACCACTTAGGCACATATTTGTAACATCCCCCTGGTCCTGTTCTTGAGATTTTGTTCTTTTCTTTGGAGCAGCTTGTTTTCTTCTAGGGTCTTGATTCTTTGCATTAAGGTTGCGATTACATCTACAGGAGTTGCAGTTCTAGGGTTCTCTTCATTTCTAGGGTGCTCTCTTCGACCATTCTCGTAGTGACGGGCTTCCTCTCATGCGGCCTTCTCTTTTTGTTCTTCTTCCAAGGCTATCCTTAATGCTTCTCGAGCATCCTTGGTTTCCTGTAAACACCTTTCCAACCTTCTAACCTCTTGATCAAGGTGAGTATTCAATGTACTTGTGGAAGGTTGTTCTGGTTGATATATTTCTAATCTTACCCTTTTGGCTTTATGGGGGCATTTGGTATGGCTGAATCATTTTCCCAAGCTGGCTTATTGAAGGATAGAGAGCGCCTGGACTCTCTTGGCTCATATTCATAGTTAGAGTCTTCATAGTCATAACAGTTGGTAATAGGTGCATCTAGATGAGGTGGCACATACCTATCAAAAGAAGGGGTTTTAGGTTCATTTGAGGGAATGTTTCCCTAGTTCAAGTCTAGTTCTATCATATTCGGGGGTGCCATAGACACCACAGAATAAATGGAATAGATGGTGGCACAGATGATGGAAGTTGAAACGGCTATGAGAAGCAATGAAAGAAAGCTTAAATGTTTTTGTGTGTCAAAGATGATTTTGTAATAGGAATGCAAAAAGCTTGACCAAAAGGCTTTGCTCTTCACGTCAGGTTCACCAAAATATGTATGCTTGAAATCATGACTCCAGTTTCCTGGAGGCTGTCAGGTTGAATCTCAGCACACACATGGGGCGATCCACCATGTCACTCTCATCACGTGGAATTAGCCAGTTGAGAGGAGGCGAGACACTGTGGGGTTCTAGCTCATTGGAGAGATGGACTTCGCAAAGGGGGGTCAACAAGTTCTGTGGCCTTTGTTGTTGTGCATTTTGTTGTATGTTTTGTTCAATTGTTGTGGTGGTTGAGATAACCCTATGACTTGAATTCCATTTGGATTCCTTGAATTCCACCTTTGTGTGGGCAAATGGTTGTTCTCGTTGATGGATTCTCTTGTTTCTATGTCTCTGAGAAATGCTCTGTGTAATCATAATTGCCTAATTTCCTCAATCAACAAGAGAACAAATGGATTCTCTTGTGGTAGAATGTGTGTATGTTGCTGTGGTCATGGATGGATCTCCTCAATCTCATCTCAGATAGCTCTCACCTACTCTCCCCTCACTCCTAAACACATGTGTGAATCAGGATAGAGGAAGTCATGTGATTGCTAACTCTAAGTCAACCTAAGGTTTGACTTTGTTTGTACCTTGTGATGAAATCAAGGGTTTGTTTAAGGTCTCTTGAACCGTGTTTACCTTGTGATGGAATCGAGGGTTTTCGATGTTGTCTACTTTATATGAATACAAACTAAATGACATGCAATGCATCTTTTTGGTATTTTTTAGAGTATTTTTGGAAAGGAAAATACTTCTAATCTATGAAAGAAATATGTATGCAATCTTATATGTCTTTTCAAATGCAATGTGTAATCAATGTTTTTGTGGGTTTTTGGTGTTTTCAATGCAATTTAATCTAATAAAAAGGAAAGATGATTTTTCTAACAAAGTAGATCTAAAAATGCAAAAATGACTAATCTAGCATGCAATATCTAATCTATCAAGGAAAAAGCAAGTATGTTACTATTCCCAAGAGCAAGATGATTGTCTAATTACTATGAAAACAAAAAAAGAACCTGAATAAATGAAGATTTGAAGACTCCACTATCCCTCAGTGATCCTTGTGTAGGCAACCTCGAATTCTTTTGTGATAGCAGTTGTTCCTCTCGATGACAAAATGACCAGAAGAATCAAAGAGAAGCTTTTGTGAAGGTTGTGTGAGCTCGATGTGAGATTTGAATTGAGCACAATGGCTGAAAATTGAGCAGCGTGGTGTTGCTTGATTGAAACAAAAAAAAAGGCAATTACATCTTGTATTGAGTATATGGATGCTAGGTTGGAGAGCAAACTTGGCAAGAGCTGGTGCACAATGAATTTGCCTCCCTTTGTGCTTGAGGGAGGTGGGTATTTATAGGTTTGAAGAAGAGATTGGATTGAAGAGTTAACTCATTTGATTGATGAGTTAACAAGAATAGATTGGGGAGTTAACAAGGTTGATTGCCCAGTGAACTCAACAAGAAGGAGAGTGATGAAGTAATGATAACTTATCACTGAAGAAGAAAAGGAGTTAGGAGAAACATATGAGATCGATTGGAGAGTTAATTTGAGATCAAATAGAGCTAATTATGCATGTGTGGGTGCATTAAATAGTTAACTCTATATCAAGGATCAAAAATCATGCAAACAACAAGAAAAATAGGTGAAAAAGGAGCAAAAATGTGAGAGAAACTTCAATTTTTCCATGGGACAAAAGACGATAGGGTCACCATTTTCATCAGACATGGTCACCCAGGGAGATCATGGGTTGCCCTAGGGGCAACCATGGGTTACCTGAGGAGATTTGGGGTGAAACAGAGTAGAATGCAAAAATCAGGGTGGCGGAAGGAAAAAGGGAGGAAAAAGATGATTTCTGCATCAAGAAATAGGTCAATCATGAGGAAGAATCCAAATCTCCACTTGCATTTGCAGGATCTCCCAGGGAGATCTGGAAATAATAGGGGGAGATTTGGATGGGAAGGTCGAAACTAAAAATGAAAAGCGGGAGAGGGATCGGGGATCTCTAGAAGGCTTCTATGAGGTGCACTAGATGAAATACAAAGGGGAGAGGTGAAAACTCACCTACAAGACACTCACAAGGCCTATGATTAAGGTCAAAATCTAGAAAACGCAAGTCGGCAAGTGTCGCAACAAGCGTCAAAAATGGGGAAGAAGGAGAAGGAGAATCGACAAAGCAGAAATGACACAAAACAAGAAGAGAGGACATGTCGTCAAGAGGCCTAGTACCCTAAGGATTTATTTTCATGCTTACTTGTACGTGACAAGGATCTAACTCATCATAGTGGTCCTCGTGGAGGCAGTGCATGATTTTTGTACTTATAGACTTCGTATGCTCAAGATATGCCCGATTTATCAAAACTGCTCCTTTAGGGCAAAGAGGCCAAACAAAACACTATTGAAGCTCCTGGATGCCCACGTGACCATGGACTGAGTCTCTGGGGGTTGGTGGCTAGGGCACTGGTCACTCATATGACTAGGAGCTGAGTCTCTGGAAGCTAGGGGCTAGTCTCCCATACGACCAAGGGATAAAACCTAGGGGCTAGCACTTAAAAAATAAAAATTCTTTTATTAAGAAATTAATAAAAAAACTTAGTTGTACTTGTGCACATAAATCAAGACGACATGAAAATCGAGGTGGCATGGAAATCAAGATGACATGCAAACTGAGATAGCTCCAAAATCAAAATTAGTTCAGATAACAATTGCATGAAAATTGAGGCAACACAGAAATTGAGGTGTCATACGACCATACAGATTTCGTATAGGTCATACGGATTTAACAGAACCAAATTTTTTCAAACCCTAAAAAGACACCCAGAAATTTTTTGTCAGCAAAATATAGAGTGCCTTATATGAAAATAGGGGTTTTTGGGCCTTTTGAGTGCAATGGTGAGATCCATTTTGCTGAAAAATGCATCCTGCAAAATCTCTTGCCCAAACATTTCCTAGATCTGAGAAGGGGCTTGCAGATCTGGAGCTCTGATACCATGTTGGAGTTGATAATTAACTCAAGCACCAGGATCACCTACAAAACCTAAGATTTACCTTCCACAAGAGAAAAAATAAAAGAGAAATATTCTGCACAATATTGGATGAATTAATGAAAATGATTTATGAATTACATGTGACAACTTGCTTTTATATTTGCGAGTTAAATAAAACCCTAATATGACTTAATAATAGCCTAAGACTAAAAATAAGCCCTAAGTAAACTTATGAAAGTGTAATTAAATATTTAAGTACACCAATAATAGACACATCATTTGAACAAATTTACAGTGCAGAAGTGAAATCAAGTTAATAAGAATGATATGCAGAAGAATTGATCAAACTTACATAAATATCTGCATGATCAAGTTAAATACAATAGGATTTAACATCATTTGTTGAGAATTCATAAAAAATAGGTGAAACAGAGCATATCCAGATCCAAAGAACTTCAAAGTAGAAACGTAAGGCCCCTGAATGGAAAACAACAACTCACATCAAACTAATTGAGAGATTATCAGAAAGTCAAGACCTAACTAACAGAGACTTGGAGTTATCAATTCATTCTGAATTGATCATACTTTTCAAGATGATAAAGGTTTGTTTGTGAATTCTTTATCTATGTTTATTGTGACTAATATAATGATCAACAACCATATGACCCAAAGGGTCACTAGTTACTCTTCTCCTTTTAGGGTTTCTAATATTCCACCTTTGTGTGGGTAAGCTGTTGTTTTCATTGATGGCTTGTTGTCTTTCAAAGTATTGGATGAATACTTGTTGTACTAAGAATTGCCTATGTTCTTGTTGTTGTTGTTGTAAGACAAGTGTTGTTGTGGTCTTAGATGGATTTCCTCAATCTTGTCAAGGATTGCCCTCACCCACTCACCTCTTAATCCTAGGCACATTCATGAGCTGAGACAGGAGATAGGCGTATGTGAGCTAACCTTGACTAGACCTAGGGTTTGATTGACCTAAGGTTTGATTGTGCATTGACCTCATTTGACCTTGTGATGGAATCAAGGGTTTGACCAAATGGTTGACTATGGTTGACCTTGTGATAGAATCAAGGGTTTGCAAATTACCTAAGTGTCTAATGTTTTTGTTCTTTTTTTTAGTTTTTATGAATGCAACTATATGAAATGCAAAACTTGTTTTTGTGCTTTTTTTTATATTTTTGGAAATAAAGATGCTTTTTAATCTAAGAATCAAAGAATGAATGCAAACTACAATGAATTTACCTAATGCAATTTTAACTATATTTTTGGGGTTTTTTGAATATTTGGAATGATTTAATCTATGAAAGGAAATTTCATGTAAATGAATTAAACTATGAAAGTAAATTACTCTAAGAATGCAAGATCTAACTATCCTATCTAGGAAAAAGTAATAAGATTACTAATCCCAAGAGCAATTTTAGATATCTAATTACTACCAATTGACAGAAAGCATAGATGAACCTGAAATAAAGAAGACTTATGAGCCTCCACTACCCTCAAATTTCCTTGTGTTGGCAACCTTGTATCCTCTTGTAGCAGTGAGGAATCCTCTTGGTGACAAGATGACAAAAGAAGCGAAAGAAGCTTTAGAAGCTTTGAAAAGAGAGATCAATGAGAGCTATTGATGAGCGCAATGGCTTGATTTGAGCAGCGTATGGACGCGTGATGAGCTTTATGTGAAATCTTGATGAGCAACGAACAAAACAAAAGGCTCCTATGTCATGTATGGGCATGAGAATGTTGAATGTCGAGAGCAGTAACTTGCAAGAGTTGTGTGCACAAATGAAATTGACTCCCTTTGTATTTGAGGGAGGGGGTATTCATAAGTTAGAAGAAGGGATGAGAGGTGAGGAAGAAGGAGAGTTAACTCAATTAGATTAGAGAGTTAACATAGAGGATTCAAGAGTGATCTGGACTAAAATTGGAGTGATCTACCCAGTAAAAGCTTATCACTCAAGAAGAAGTGAAGAAGAAAGAGCGCATGGGAATGCATGAGTTATTATTTTTATATAAATCGGAGCTAATTATGCATGTGTGGGTACATGAAATATTTAACTCTATATTAGGATAAAAAATCCATGCAAACATAATGAAAAACAGGTAAAAATGAAGCTTTTTCAAGTTAGAAACTTGAGTTTTTCCATGGATGGAAACGTGACAGGGTCATCTAGGGGTCACCCCTTTCACCAGTTTGGTCACCCAGGGGACGACCCATGGGCAACCCACTAAAGAGAGCACTTGCGTTGAAGTTCTAGATGGGAGATGGAAAAGGAGGAGAAAAGAAGGGGTTTTGCCTTTGGAAACATGTCAGTCATGCGCAAGAATCCCAAACTCCACTTGCAAAGTAGGATCTCCCTCTAAGAGATCTAGAAATAATAGGGGGAGATTTGGATTGGTTGAGTGAAACTAATAACTGAAAGTGGGAGATGGCTAGGAGGGACCTCTAGAAAGCTTGTAGGGGGTGGAGAAGATAAAAAACATTGGGAAAATGTGAAAATTCACCTACAAGACACATACCAGGCTTAGAAATAGGGTCACAAGCTCAGAAATTGCAAATTGACAAGTGTTAAAAAGTGTCAAAAACTGTCGACAACAAAGAGAGAGAAAACAACAAAGGGAAAACAACACAAGATGAAAGAAATGACACATCATCAAGAGAATTGTTGCTAAGAGGATGTTATTTCATTCTTTCATGTACATGACAAGGATTATATAACATCATAGGGGTCCTCATGGAGCCTGTGCACAATTTTTGTGCTTACAGATACTGAGAGGGGGGTGAATCAGTATTCAAACAAATTTCAAACCCTCTAGAGTAAATTGAAACTTAAACTTTACAGCATTAACTGAAACCTAAAAGATCAACATAATGCACAACACCACATAACACCAGATATACATGGAAAACCCCAAAGAGGAAAAATAACGACAAGAAAAGATGCTAGGAGCTACTATCCTAATCCAGCCTCACAAAAGAATCACTGTTACAACTTTGTTTTAGGGCTACAACCCAAGGAAGATACTACTCCTTGAAGAAATGTTTAAGGGTCACTCCCAAGGAAGCTATAACTCCTTGTAGACTTTGTTTTAGGACTTCAACCTAAGGAAGAAACTACTCCCTGAACTGATAACAAACTTAGAAAATATTGTATATCATGACAATCCTTCTACTACCTGAAACTAGCATTGAAGCTCACTCCTTTTGATGATTGCAATTCTGCTTTTCACTCTTCTTTTGATGATTGCTCTTCTGCTTTGACAACTTCTTCAAATGTCTTATTTGTAGTTAGGAATTTTTTTAGTGGCGAATCTTTGCCAATTGGCGAATAGTTCAAATCTGGAAATGCAAATTTGGCAAATATATTGCAACCAGTGAGGGGCTAAATCACCCAATTTTTATGAAAATTTATTTTTTCTTGGTTAGATCGCTAGAGAATTATTTTTGTAAACCAATAAATTAAATTGTTTCAACAAGAAAATTATGTGTAATTAGAGTTGATTCACCAATAGTTTATAATAAATTTATATATCTTAATTGGATTCGTCATTACTATTATATTCTTGTCATTACTTTCGAATGTAATATCGCCATTATAATAATACATTATCCTATACTTTAGGGCTAATTTCGCTTTGAATATACCTTTCATTCATTACTGTTGATTATCATTTTAATCAAATGGTTGTGGTTGAATTCCATGACACTTTTAACATGTGCCTTTTACAAGGCTTCTTGGGGCCTGAAATTTGTTTTGGGCCACACGATTAGATTATGATCTTGTGGCCCAAAACACATTTTGGGCCCTAGTAAGCCTTTTAAAAGGCACATGTTAAAGGGGTAACAGAATTCAACCAAATTCATCTGATCAAAATGATAATCAATGGCGAGAATTTAATTTAATTTGAGTCTTGTTTTAAATAGAAATATTTAAAAAATACTTAATTCAATGTATTTTTGATAGTGAATTTTTGTTTGGTGGTGAGGGGCTTTGCCCCTTGACCCCACCTGTATTGCGACAGGAGTGCGCCAAGGCCGCTATCCTCGGACCCGATGAGGAGGCGCTTCCCCCTCGACCCCCGCAAGGGGGCATTTCCCCCTTGACCCTGCTGGTGGCTGCCACCCCGGGCCCCTGCTTCAAAATTAAACAAAAAACAAAAGAATATATGGGGGACTGCGTCGACCAAATATGCAATTTTTTAAAGGAATGATTCACCATTATAATTAATTTCTTTAGTAATCATTTTCTAATATTCACCATTGGTTTTATTTTTTTTAGTGAGTTTTCACTAGGATTCACCATAATTTTTAATTTTTTTTAATAATGTGCATAGATTCGCCAGGAAAATTAATAGTTTTTTTGAAAAAAAGGAAAGATTTTCCAAGAAAATTATAGCACTTAGCTAAGATTTGCCATGATTTATAGGTTTTTTTAGGGGGGGTTTCTTTAAAGTTATCACTGTCTGTAGCTTACTAACTCACTGCTTTTAACATTCAAGAAGTTTTGCCTTTGGCTCACTGCCTCCAACAATCAGTTAGGCACACTCTTCACTTCCCTTTTGTCTTAAAAATATCTTCAAGATGAATCCGGGCAGGACTTATTAATTTTTCTCTTTCTCTTTCAGTCGCACATCATAATGCATTACACATCCACATTTGACTTCTTGCACTCACACTCACAATCACACATTGCCTAGATCAACTAGGTTTACAATATATAGATGATATTACATTGATTACATTACATGTTGGCCAAAGTCAACAAGAATATACAATTAGAAGTTAGTCAAAGATCAAACAACATGAAACGTGTAGATGGCAAGCCCTAAAATGAACTACATGCAACACCAAGAAGAGGAACACGCCTTGTGGATTTTGACACACTCTTAACCTAGTCCTAAACATCCTTCACATCATCAGCCTGCAAAGAGTAACATCCGCATACTTTACAAAATTGAAATAGGTCAACCTTAAGCAAGAACATGTGAAGCTTGTAGCAAGTTAGCAATTACAACTTGTTGGTACTCATGAAAGATTAGACATTACTTGCGCTTCTCCTAGATGAGTCAGCATGACCCATACAATATCTCCAAACACTCCTTGAACTCCGCACAATAAAGAATTGTGGAACACACCTTCAACATAACTCAATTCGCTAGGCAAAAGCATAACCCAACAACTCCTTGAACATTCCATACCAAAATCTATTTCAGAAAAACTAGAAAACATCTTGCAGAGAAACAACAAACATTACAAGATCCTCAAGATCATTCTCCATTAGCCAATTCACCACTTCATACAACAACAAGTTGGCTCAAGCTAACAGACACTAAAACTAACCACCGGACAATACAGTCATACACTTTGTCACTTACAACTTTCTCTACGGAGGGACACATGATATGAAACTTTGAATGTAGAACCTTCACAACACACTAAACTTAACTTCTAAATCACATGACCATGTTTTTAAATGGAGGAATGCAGAGCATTCTCCCAATCAGTCTTCATGTCAACTTCCTACAGCAGAAACCTTCACCAACATCTGGAGACCAGAGCCTCCTTGTAGCAACACATACATCTATAGGAACAATAGGAGAGAGTATACAACATGCTACAGTCCTTTAGCACATCTCCCCAACATCAACATTACTTCTAATTCTCATCTTTAGGCTTCTAATTCTCATCTTAATGCTTCTAATTCCCATCTTAATATGTCATCATGATATCATCTCTATTGACAACAAACATTAAACAAGGCATGACAATCAACCATGAACATCAACAACATAATTGTTAGCACACCATCATAGTATATCATCAACACAAGCATCAATAACAACCCAAACTAACTGTTGACATCAATGACAACCACATTAGCGACAACGTTAGGTAACATATGTGCAACAAGTGTAAGATGAATGTCTAGGACATGTCGAAGGGTTATGAGGACATCGTCAATTTTAGGTTTCTACAATAATTTATTTGTTTAACTTTTAGCTTGATAGATATCACCTATCCTCTTCCATAGTGCAAATGCAGTAGAATGCTTTAAAACATTGAAGAAGATAGAATCTACAAGCCACAACCAAATGGTTTCTTGTACTGCCTTCTCCAACCTTTTCTAATCTTCATTAGATATTCTATCATGTTTTTCTTCCTTGTCTACAGCTCTCCACTAGTCTTTTTCTTCCAAGAGATCCTCCATGTTCAACTTCCACAACTTATACCTAAAGTCATTAGAATTTTCAATCTTGAATGATAGGTAGAGTACATGGTTTCAATTACTCACAAACCTACAAAACCTCCAAGTCAAAAGATCCCACTATATCTAAAAAACACACAACACTTCCAATAAAGGCATCCACTTCTAAATAGAACCAAATCTTTGATACCAAATATTGAGATAAAGGGTAAACTACTATAGTAAAAATTTGTTCACTTAGTAGGCCAATCTGAAATACTGATCAAGGTATCATATGATTAATCATGATATTAATGTGAGGAAGTTTAAATAAAAAAATTAGAAATCAACAAACACATAAAATAAAACTCATAACATTAGATGTACATGGAGAAATCTATTTAGCAAAAACTCCACCACCAAAGCGAGGACTAGTTTGTATTAATACAATAAGAATGTTACATCAATACATCTAACTATCTCCCTTCAATCTAATAGTTTTCTGATAGCATAATAGTGCTCAACCTTCAAAAGACCTATAAAACAACTATCTAAGGTATCTAATTTATAGAGAATTAGATAAGGAAAACCATGAATGGTTTCCCAAAATCAAAACTACCAAAATCCATGGTATGGAAAAATTTCAATGCTCGCATGACTAATTAGTCAAAGCTTCATGAATAGAAACCATAACTATTAGCATCTTTGACCCATGTGAAGAGTGGGCATACATTCCCAAGTACAACACTCCAAAATGGAGTGGCCAACTAATGTAGACTCCACATTACATGAAAAAAATGTTCCACTCTCTCTCCTACACTTAGGATTGGGAAAGTAGTGTAATGAAGTCAAACCAATTTATAACTACCACCATCATAAGCAATATCCTTCATGAATAACACTACAACTAATATTCCAAGTTAGAAAGAAAATAATAAAATAATAATACCTCTCAGCCACCTACATGGGTATCCAAGTACCCATTCCAATAATGTTGTAGATCTAGCATTAGACATAGGATTGCAAGGTTAATATCACCTTAATCCTAACACGTTCATGGATTTCCTCCTCATTTCTTCACTAAGAAAAGTATCAACGAGGGAATTCATCTTAGGATTTTAAATAGAAGCACTTAGAGCAATGATTAATTTTTCCTAAGATTTAGGAAAAAATAAAGTAGTAAAGTGCACTTATTCTCATCTAGCTTAACATTAATGGAACCTAGTTGACTCAATTAAATTAAAAGAATTAAGTTGCTTTGCAATCAAGTCTCCTTCTTTCATTTCTAATGAATAAAGTTTCCTTTTAAGGTGCAACTTATAAATGAGACTCTTTATTTGGTAAATATCACATATTCTGTTCCACAAGTTGAATGTAATAGCACCTTTTGAAAATTTTAATAGAAAGAAATTTGTAAGATAACCAAATGGTTCCATGTGCATTCTTTTCCAACTTTGTAAAACCTTCATTAGACATACTTTCATGCTTGGCTTTGTTTTAAACAACTATTTATTGACCCCTTTCTTTGAATAGATCCTCCATTTTTAACTTTCATAGCTCATACCTAGAACCATTAAATTTCTCAATTTATGACCTAGATGTGCTTTCCATGACTTCAACCACAAACAAGTCTACAAAAACCACTAAATTAAATACTCCCACCAAAATAAAAAACTCACAATACTTCTTGAAATGTGTCTCTTTGTGGTCAAAATCATAAGCTCTTAGACCAAATGTTTAGAAATTGGTAAACAATTACAATGAAAGCATATGCATAAAGTGCTCAAATTAGATCATCCAAAATATATAAACATGTCATTTACCTTTAAACTTGAAATATAACATGGATAAACACATATAATAGAAAATTCAAATTAGTAAACACACATAACATTAGATGTACATGGAGAAATGCTTATGGGAAAAACTCCACCACCAAAGAGTCATCAAGCTTGGATTAATCACAATGAAATTGTTACACGAATACAATCTACTCCAACTATCATTTGACAAATTTTTCTTTTTGATAAAAGGCATAAAAGCCTAAAATATATTATATTATATAGAAAATCATAGATTACATTAGCTGGAGAAAGAGACATGATTCTAAAGCAACATTTTCACTTACAGGCTCTTATACAAAAAGAGGTAGATCACATATAGCTAATGTAATTTGAAAAGTGTCGAATAGCTATAAGCATAGACATATTTAAAGAAAGAACCATTACATATAAATATTAAATAGCATCAACTACATGTTCATCAGTTTGATTGAGATAACCATCCACATCCTCCTAAGAACCATTAAGATCTGGAAATTCACCTTCTAGGTCTATGTGTGGGTGAGGTTCATGAGTTAGAAGCAACCTCATAGCCTAGAAATAGTCTTGAAATTTCTCTACAAGCTGAGAACCAAGTTCATGCTAATGTGCATGGAGGGCATTATCAACAGTAAATTCACATTGGAATTGCAGACCATGTTTTATAGAATTATAATTGCAATTGAAGGCTGAATTACTTTGCATTTCTTTATGAGTAAAAAGATCCCCAATTAGTGCCTTCCCATTAAATAGATCATAATCTCTTAGAGACTTTTTGAGAATTTTCTCAAAGATGAAATGATCTTGGATGAAATCTGAAGTGATTTTCTACAGAAGACCTAGATTTTGTAACAAATCCATACTATTTGAGAGGGATAAAGAGATTACCTAGGAAGGGTAGAGCATTCTTGGAGAATTCTAAAGAATTTCCCTCCCTGTTAAAAGTTGAATCACCTCTTCTACCTTTGGGTAGTCAAATTTAAAAACCTTTGCCAATATCTTCGAAGTGAAAACACCATACTCAAGAATTTCCCACTTTTGAACACGAGTATTGGTGCACTTTTTTCTTGAAAGATTTTCTATTTGTGCAGGATGGTAAAAATGAGAACATGCGGGGATATTAATAGCCAAAAATCCTCCGATATTCAATGAATCTCACAAAATTAATTATCAATGTACATCTTCTTCATTTGATAACATTTTGATAGTGTAATAGTACCTATAACTAACCATCCTAAAACCTTCATCTAATGCATCATATTTATAGAGGATAGAAGAGAAAAAATCACAAGTAGTTTCCCAAAACCAACAATCAACAACAATATAGTTTTAGAAAAAATCCAATGCCCCAATGACCAAATTAATCAATGCACCCAAGATAGACATCATAAAGATAACATCATTGACCCATGAAGAAGGTAGACATACATTCCCAAGTCTAGCACTCCAAAGTAAAGTAGCAAACTAATGTGGATTCATCTGTCATAACATGATTCTCTAGTCTTCACAAAATGTAATTCCCTAGCACTTAAGAGAGAGAAAGTTCATTTGTACGCAAGAATGATAATTGTAACTCCCATTGTTGACTTTCCAACTATAACTCCCTTATTCAAATTAATTACAATAATATTACAAGTATCTAGGAAAATAATAATAATTAAATAATATCTCAACCACATACATGGACATCCAAGTACCCATTCCTACATATTAGAGACACATAAAAAATGCATAGGACTACAAAGTTAACCTAACCTAATCCTAACATATTCACTATCCTTGATTCTTGTTATTTTTCCTCATTTATATTTTTCATGATAATTTATTTAGTCTATATTCAGGATAAATTGTTTCCTTATTTTCCTAATACTTTATCCCATTTTATGTATTCCTTTAACATATGTGATATTCTATTTTTACATTCCCGATTCATTTTATATGAATAATCTTGATATATTAATATTCATTATCTATCTATATTCTATAAATACTCAAAGGATTGTTATTACAGATATATAGACTATAATTGAACTTTTCATTTTTCCTAATTGATTTTTTTTCCTTAATATTAGGCCTTTTTAATAATTAATCATAGATATTTATGATAGTGTTTCATAATTCATATAGTTATTTATGCTGAGTGACATTCTATAGTGGGATCAAGGAGACTCATTTCATGACTATATAAATATTTACATATAAAATAATTAATATTAATAATAAATATAAATTTAAATACATTTATAAATATAAGATGAGGAGAACTACATTAAAAATATTCAAAATACTACCTCATCAAAAATTTGAGAAAAATTTATTGATTCCTTGATTGACAATGCCCTCATCAATTGCTCCAAAACTAATAAATTCATAACTAAACTATCATGATTTAGAACCATTTATACAGAAAAAATAGAAATAAAGTAAACAAGGTAAATAAAATAACTCTTGGATAAATAAAATAGCTCTTCAAATAATAAAAATAAAGTAAACAATATAAATAAGATAAAATAATTTGTAAATACTTCTAAAATAATATAGAATGAAACTCTATGTTGATAATCAATGTAATAAAATCAAGATAGTGTGATATTTGGTGAATAGAAATATTTTTCAAATAACTTGGAGCCTACTTGTTGAATTTGAATACTTTTAATGTGGTTATTGGTAAAAGTAGCCCTTTCTTATTATTTATTATTTATCCATAGAATAGTTAAATTATATCTTTAAGAGATTTGAGGGTCATTACTAATGGTAATACCATTAACTTTTTTGTCTTGTGGGTATAGAAGTCTTTATCCTTTATCTTTAAGCTTTTTTATTTTTGTGCTTTTAATTCTCTTCTCACCCTCTTTCCTACTTCTATTTAGAGAGTTTAACTAGTTTGTAATATACCATTCATTCTATACATTCTAATGATATATCATAGAGTATAATCTAAAATGTTGATGCAATTCTTCAAATGCTCTTGATTATTAATATGAACTATGGAAATATCATATTTCTTAAAGATATTAATAAGTTAAAGTGTGACAAACTTAAAATCCTGTATCAATTAAAACCTCCCTAATCCTAAAGCCTCCATAGAGAGTTGGGATGGCAGAAGAGAAGGAAGATTTCAAGGGGGGATGAGGATGGGATTATAATTTTCTTCCTATAAACATTTTGGAATTCCAATATCAAATTATCAATTTACAATTTCATACAAATTAGTGTTAGTTTGAAATTATATTCACATTATCATAAGATAATTAGGGATTTAATTAGGAATGTATTTTCCTTTATTAGTTGTCAATCTTATCACTTAAGATTGCCTTTCTAATTTTTTGCTTTGTCTATTCTTGACAAATGCAAATGAATTTATCATTGTAATTACTCATTTGGTAATTTAATTAACATGAATGTATTGATTTCAATCTTTTACTCTAGCCTTTTTATTTTGTGAAGCATCTCTTTTTTTATACAAGACTTACTATAGGCGATCCTGGCCCCTGTGAGTCCTTGAGTGACTCTAACATGGTATCAGAGCACCAAATCTATAAGTTTCTTCTCTAATTTAGGGGTTTTATCCATGAGGTTATATTGGGTGCATCTTGGTACAAAATGAACCTCACAATTGTGCTTAGAAGGCCCAAAAACCTTAGGATTGTCTATAAACTTGATAGGGTTTGTAGCTGGAATTTATTTCAACACTTTTTTGGGGTTTGAATTTTCATAGTTTTTGGAAATCTACATAGTGGTATGAATAAACACAATTGTATAGCTGCCTCATTTCTATGCCATCATTTTTTGAACATATCTTGATTTTTTAGCCACTTTGATTTTTGTGCCATCTCAATTTTTGTGCATAGAATGTACAATTGAATATTTTTTAATTTTTTAATCTTAATAAAAAAGGATTTTTTATTTTGGTGCCAGCTCCTAGGGCCTAATCCCCTGGTAATGTAGGTGGCTATCACCCTACTGCCAATCGCCAGCCACATAGACTCAATCCCTAGTCACATGCACCTTCTGTAGTTCCTAATTCATTGCCAAAAGGCATAGTTTTATGAAAATGACCATATTTTGATCATATTGTATCAAAATTTCACAAAATTATAGGTGTTGAAAATATGGTTCCAAGGACTTCTGGTGGTGTTGGTAATTTTTCTAGATTATGTCGCTAGTAATTTTTATTGCTATTTGAATTTAGAATCACCCATTTTGGCTCCCAAGCTCATAACGTTTGCTCAAAATCCCCATATTTCAAGATCAAATAGGCATTGGAAAGCTATTAACAGGGTCTTCACAACCATCCATGTAATTTTTCTAGATTCAACCTTAGATATATTCTATTTAGTTTGTCAGTTTTACATATTCTAGTTGATAACTTGGACATACTGGCACCTCAAGAAGTTCTATCTTTTTGGGTGGGCTTCATTTTAGTTCATTTATTGTGTAATTTATTTTCTTGTTTTAATCATGTCTCCTAATCTATGGAAAATAAAATATAATTATTGTAGGAAGAAATGGCATACAATAGATGGATGCATGCTGAAGGAACTTGATGATCTAAAACTTCTTTATGAAGTTCATCAATTAAGATAGCTTTGTGTTTCTAATGACATCAGTTTTCCAGATTCTTCTAACCCAACATTTATAGACATATCATTTAGGGATGAGCAATGTAGTTAGGTGACATGCATTGAGATCTTTGCACCATCACCTATTGCTACTTTAGAGTCTAGTGTTGCTTCATAGAGGGCTTCGAGTGATTCCTTGAAGAAGGTAAATTTTAGTCTTCTTGATCCACCTCATTCGTAGTTTTTCCTTGTAGACATATCATCCTTATTTGTGGAATCTCACATTATAGATTTGGGAGACACATTCGAGGGTTTATCTCTCCTCTTTGATGGTAATGATGTCATCTAATATTTAGTGTTTCTAGACACAGTTCAATATCTTCCCTCTTCTTGTTCTACTTCTTTGATTAGGAAGATAGTTTATGTTTTGGAGAAGACATCGTTATGTAGCATGCATACACTAGAGTTGCTTTTATAGGCACACATTTAGATTTGGATTCCCTATTCATCCAAGTTGTGGGAATTTCTTCTACATTCGCCAATAGATTTGTTTCTTTTTGTTGGGTCCCAAAACCACTACTCCATTTCCTAGGATGAAATCACACTCACAAGGCTAGGGTTTTCGTCATGTAAGCATAATCAGTCCATCAACAGAACATGGAGGGTTAAAGGTCAACTCTATGGGAGTGGGTTTCATCCCCTACACTTTGAGTTCAGCTTAGACTCTAGAGGGATATTCCAAGGGGTATACCTTAATAGGTATTCAGTTCAAACTAGATGAACAACTAAAAATAAACGGACAACCAAACCCAACGCGTTGTCCTAGCCCCAAAGATTGTCACTCAACCAAGAACAACTGGTTGTCACTAAACCCCTATATAGTTGATACAACTGTGTGAAGGTACATGCACAAGAAAGTTGGTTTTCCCCTAAACCATTGGTAAATATTTGTTTGATTTAAATAATGTGTGATTCGTCTAATGGAGCCAAGACCAGTACCAATCCAATTGGGCTACAGGGTCTTAGATGATAGAAAAGAAAACAAATGGAAGGGAAATGAAGAAAAGTTGATCTAAGCACATGCTGCATCAGATTGTAGGTTTTGTGCTTCAAATTGAAAGGAAGCTAGGTGTGTGGAAATCGCTTCCTACACTAATCTATTAAGTGGAGGAGACTGCAAATTTTTTTTAATCCTTACAATTACAGAATGTTAACAACAACAATGGAGATATTGCAACAATACACATACACACAGAAAGTGAGATAGAAGAGAGAGACACAAGATATACGTGGGGAAAACCCTTATTGGGTGAAAAACCCCACACTCCAAAACCTACACAATGTATTATCAAAACTGAAGTGGTTTACAATACACTTGCAATGCAAGCTCTCAAGAGTCTTCGACACTCGTATCTGGAGACAAACCAGTAGCATAACAGTACCTGTAAAACTTGTAGTACATCTCCTCCTCAAAGTACCTATTTATATGGAATATACAAGGCAAAAATGGCTCCACATAGGGATGGGCGTCCAACATGGCCTCATGGCCCAAAACCCATGGCTATGGACACTTGTACAACACTGTAGGATGCTCCTAACACTTGTCAAGTCACTCCATCCCAAGGAGGTTGCCTATTTCCAAAATGGGCTATGACAGATGCTCCTACAACTCTTACAACCGTCATAGAATCTGTCATAGCTGTCATAACTTACAACTATAAGAGAATCTATCATACACAGGCTATAAATAGAATATTCTCTTACAACATGTCATAGTCCACCTTGGGGCACCCAAAGATGCCTTTTTCAAAGATGCTCTTCGACACATGTCTCCACCTATCATAGAATCTCCTATTTCTGACTCTTACATGTCATAATTTTGTCATAGGAATCTGTCATGACCGTTTCACTCAATATTCCCTTACACAACATCCAAGATGCTAACACATGACAAAATATTCCTACCACTAAGTGGGATGCCTATCTCCTTATGTGAGGACAAAAATACATGTGGTCATATGCCATGTAGGATGACACCTCACCGTGCCAACTCCTACAATATGACAACATAGGATTTGCATCCAATTAATACAGTAGGCAATAAATAAATAAATACAATGTAAAAATACAAGGAATTACCAAGGTTGAGACACCTTAATTCCCAACACAAACATACTTAATAATCCAGAACAAAACTACATGCAATCAAATTTAAAGAACATATGACAATTACAAGGCTTGTAATATATTTAAAATGTTGTGACATTTTCAAATGTCCAATACAAACTTATCAGCAAATGTGATAAGAGGAAAGACCCTAAATACATAGAAACTACCATGGAGACATTCTCTGTACACTCCCTATTGTACATTATCTTTCACTTGTTTCACCATCCCAAGTTACTTCTTTGCAACTAGACATGGCATGATTTGGAGCCCTAGAAGCATTGTTGGACCTGCACCGCCTCCAGCCATGAACAAAGAACCAACCAACCCTTTCAAATGTCACTAAATCATGCATATAAAGCACTCTTCATTCACTATATAGCCCAAGGCATTGAAACTGAGTCAACACGCCAAGCCCATGTTGCAATAAATTTGGCTCATAGGCTTTGTCAGAAAAATAGTAGATTTTCTAGAGCAGCCATGCCATGCACATTGATTTTTTCCTTGGAAGATCCTGCAGAAAATATTGGTCACTGAAGAACACCATCCTCCCATAAATTTGAGTACCTGTGCATTGAAGGCATGCACTATTCGAGCTACCAGCAACTGACATTGGCATGCAATCATTATTGCAAAGTACCAACTCACCTGCACTATCATTATGTTTTACTAAACATTTGATTTTCTGTGATCTTGCTTTTGATTTCCATATTGCCCCTTATCGGTGAATTTTCTCTATCAGGAACTTTTGCAACATCCTTTGTATCCTTCCTTTTTGCCTTCTCTCTCTTTTCCACCTCATTCACCTTTTATCTTGCTTTATTGGCAAAATATAAATTTGGTGAACCATCTACTTTGTTGCTTCATTCTTCTCTACTTCATTCCCTTTGGCACTTTTCTTTTCTCTTGGCGGGTCCTTTCTTCATGTTTGATATGAAAAAGGAGAATAACAATGGCTAGAACATGAACTAGATCAAACCCTTTTCCATATAACATTCAAGGAAAAGGCCAAGCCAAATCACTATCAAATGAAGGAGACTGAGCTACTGACCTTGTTCTCCTGTATGCTATAGATGGATAAGATTTAATTTAGTCTTTTTCTCCAACCCTATGATAACAATGCATTAAACCCTAGTTCTGCAATGATCTTCTTACAATGGAGAAAATACAAATAGGAACCCATAAACTAATTGCGCATGGCTAATCAAGGAAATGATAGAACCTGTCTCCTGAAAGTAGATGTGTTAGAGGACCTTGGTGGGACTGCCTAGGTCCTGACTAAAGGAATCTACCAAAGGTGTAAACTAAAAGGTTGTTCCAGATGCTGTCATGATGCTAGATCTAAACCTAGAAAAGGCAAGGGGACATGGGCAGTACCACCCAAGTCCTTGGTGAGGGAATATTCCATAACTATCTTCAGATCCTGAAACCTAGATCTGTACCCAGTCTTCCTGTATCTCTCTATTTTTCAGATCTCATTCATGTAACCTACACACAAGATGATAAGAGAGGTTTTGGGGGTTTATGGTGTTTAAGGACTTGCCTTGGTCAAATCCTGGGATAGCATTCAAGCTTCCCAACACTGTTGATTGATAAAGAGTGTGTGCCCTTGTAGGGACAGAGGCTGAAAACAATGATAATATGATGATTCAAATGATGAGGAACACACTATGATATCACCTATGTGATGAACCCTTAGAATGATGAAGATCCTTTAACTCCTAAGGAAGACAGATGATAGTTCCTTATCTACAACAACACAAAAATCTTCTCTAGGATCACAATGAATGCTCTTGCTTGCATCACTTCAAGATCTCAAGTTATGCCTTTTTCATCTAGGTTGATAATAAACTCAAAAACACACTTATATATGCTTTCTCGCTCATGATTGACAATTCAAACCAAACGATCTAAGAAGGAGAAACCTCGAGGGAGGTGTCAAGTTGACAAACACTTAAATTATACCTAACCTAAAAGGGGGACATGGGTAGTACCACCTAGGTCCTTTAGCCCTGTTTAGGTTTAGGGTAAACTAAATCAAGGGGCTCATATTCCAATTTCATCTCGATGTCAGGCAATTCTCCATCGGGAGAAACATTTTGATGATATATGCAATTAAGGGGACCTAGGAGCTAAACAAAGAGGTAAATAGATATATGGACACTGTTTACTCCATAACATTTATCCCCCACTTTAATGTGTGTATGGTATTATGATCAGTGCACGCATTAAAGTATGGTTGAAAACACATCAAGCACATCGGACACTAGAGCCAATAACATGCCCAAGGTTTGGAAGACCATTTCTAGCCCCAAGCTTAGGCGCACATAAGAAGACACTTAACAATCACACAAAACATGAAGAAGATAGTAAAGAAACACACAATACATGGAGAAGACATGAATGTAGTCATGTAATACACAAAGCATACACAAAGAGAAGACATGATTAAACAATTACATAACACTAACAAGTAATAGGGGGAGCTCATCGCTACATGCCACCATCAAAGTACACAAAACACATGGCATGGGGGAGAGCTCATCACTACACACCACCACAAAACATGCAGAAAACACACAAAATACACACAAAATACACATGGAATACACGAGCGCTGTAGAGTGTGTCATTGATCCACTATACATCTTATACACAACAAACAAAAGTGATGGGGAGGATCTCATTGTTACGCTCCACCATCTAAGACACACCGAACACACCTAATAGTTGAGCTACACTACAATGACTGCAAAGAACATGCTTAAGGGTGAGTAACTCATGACCCAACACTGCCTCCTATGAGAGGACATTTTTCAAAAGGATGTGCAACCACTCAAGGGAATACACAACCCTACCTTTCGTAGAAGGGATTTCAAAAACATACAACCCCCCTACATCATGGAGATGCCTTACAATGAAAAGGAAGCATGTGTACATAAACTATACAACCCCACCTACATCACGAAGATGCTTTACAGTGAAAAAGGAAGCATACACAACACACAAAAAAAGGTATACAACCTCGCCTACATCACAAAGATGCCTTACAGTGAAAAGGAAGTATACACAAACATAAAATTTAAAATATACAACCCCACCTACATCACAGAGATGCCTTATAGTGAAAAGGAAGTATACAACACATTTTAACACAACATCTAAGGCATCCAAGCATTTATCACAATATATGCCCCCACCTTAAAGTGGTTGCTCTCGCTTGCTGGTAGCAATCACGTTTAAGGTACGGTTGAAAACATGTAAGGGAACAAGAGCTTTTGCAAAGCCCATGTCCTAAAGTGACATGTAATTAGAATTGTTGAATTATTCCCAACAATCACAATAGAAACACACCAATATCATTTGCTAACAATCATTGATTAACAATATGCATGTATATGAGAGATAATCAAAACAAGCTTTGGTTAGAAAATCTAAGGTAAGATAACAACCAAATCATTTCATGAAACTGATACAAAAATAAGGCACCATGTCACTTCAACAAACCAAGGCTATATTTATAGGTTCAAAACTGAGTATAGTTGCGAGGTTATACTTCAGGTATCTCAGAACTGAGTGTAGCTACAAGGTGAGACAAAAACATTTCAAAGGTGCATAGAAGTAGATTAGAGTATTGCAAAGGTTTGTTACAACAATTTCACAACACAATACATGATCACATCATGACAAAGTGATTCTACTAGTCAAACGTCAGTAACAAATTACCTCCATCTTCATATATGGACTAGTTCCATCTTTTTTTTCTTGTTTTAGGGACACACGATCCTTATCAAAAGTGTATATTTGTTGTCATCGTCCGTTGACTAGTAGAACCACAAGTACAATGGAAGAATAAAATCATGAAAAATGGGAAAGGAGACAAAAGTGACTTAGGGCCCCAACATGGGAGAATGCCCCCAAATCACCCTCCACAACGTTATGCCCCCAAGGCACCACACACAACCATTGCAACAAGAGAAGTGTAGAAGAATAGAGAAACAAATAGAAGGAATGTCACAACAGAGGTTGTCTCCTTGTATCCTTGACCTTACAAGAGTATCAAGGGTCATCCAAGGAGACCTAAACAAACATTTAACACTACACAGGGGAACACAACACATCAACATATATACCTAAGAGGAGGCCACCCTTGAGAGTAACTGGAAGAGGTGCTACATCAAGTGCGGCTAAATGAGGGAGAAATACATACCTACAGTCACACGGTGCTTGATTCACAAGATTCTGTATGTTTGAATTTGGCTGATGCTTCATCTATTGAAAAAGTTTCTAACGACATATTTCCTAGCAGAAAATCTATGTCTATCATCCCAAGATATATCAAATTGAGTGTTGGACTTGTTGATATTGTGTTAACATTAAGATTAGGACTATGGTAAGCTTTGGTGGGCTTCAAAGGATGGTATCCAATACCAGTTGAATAGCTATGTGTAATAGCTTCTAAGGGTACTTTGATTCCTTGTTGTTTTATGCCACAACCATTACCTACGTAGTTACAATTTTTGTAAAGGATTTGAAATCCATGACCATAGAGAGATGCCATCTCTTTAGAAGAAGGCAGGGCCTCATAAGTCTCATATTATGTAGTGTAAGTAAGAGTATTGTCTTTGTTTGCTACTAAAGAAACTTTAGGTTCCTTAGGTATTTCCAAGGATTGCTTGGATGAGATTGAGGCAACTTTTGATGTTTCAGGATTAGGGTTAGTAAGTTTATATTCCCCCGTAAAGGCAAGAGTAAAATCTAATGAACCCCAATCATCACCAAGAAGTGCATTCAATGGTGATTTGGAATTTTGCACATCATTATCTATGGCAAGAGGTATTGATTAAACAACTTTTAAGTTATTGAGAAGCTTGTGGTTGATAAGTTGTTTTTGCACCTCAACTTGTAAACAACTTTTTGGATTTGGGTCTGCTTCAATGGTTGAAGTTTATTTGAATAAATAAACTTTATTGATCGATGAAGGGTAGATAGAATTGCCCCCATGGCATGAATCCACAATCTACCAAAGATGATATTATATGAAAGCACAACGGACATGACATGGATAAGGGTAGCTAATGTCATAGGTCCAACCTTTATGGGTAAAGTAATGGTACCTAGTGATTGTCTACCAACATTATCAAAGCCATGAATATTAATTTTTTATCCATTTTGATTAAAGATGTGTTGACCTTGATTTTGTGTAGTAAATCGATGCCAGAAACATTAAGAGTTGATCCATTGTCAATCATAGTTTGCTTTATCCACTTTTTATTTATTATGACAGAGATTAGAAGAGGATCATATTGGTTTTGAACATCAATTGATGGTAATTCATGTTGAAACATAATTTTTTATCGCATGCATACAGTCTAACAGAGATGCTACATCATTTGGCTTAATAGTGGGTGGTATAATCACCTTTTGTAAAGCTTCTTGGAGCATTATGTGGTATGTAGGCAATGTTTGTATGAGTTCCTAGAGAGAGATCTTAGCGAGAGTAGCACGAAGGTTCTCGACAAGATCATAATCTCAACCAACATTATGAGTAAGACGAGGTGGTTGAGGAAGCATATGTTGAGAAGTTGGTGTTGGTCATGATGTTAGTCACAAACAAACATAGAATAAAAGTACACATTAACCATTATTCATCTTGAAAGATACAGTGAATTTAGAGAATTCATGATCCCAAGTCTCCGGTGATTAGGTCTTAATCAACTGACGTTACTCAGTAGTTAATGTGAATTACTGTTTCCATTTTGGGGCCTTACGTGAAATTGCGCCATCATCATGACATTCCTATAGAAATTATTTACAGAGAAGTCTTATTATGCAGTTATTAGATGAAAAGATGTAGGAATACCTCAATCTTTGCATCATATTTTCAATTGTGCATGCTTTTTATTCAAATATGCTAAATATTTGCGATTACCTATGAGATGTCTGCATATTTGCGTTATTTGCTTCAGATTATCAATTATTTGCAATTGTGATGGTGAGATGTTCTGAAATTGAAAGAAATTAAAAGAAATACTTCTAATTATGTTGAATCTTCAGCTATTGATCCACATACATACTTGATACTATTATGAGGAGAAGAAATCAAACCATATGTTCACCAGGACATTCCACAGCTAGATACAGTTGATGCAAACTTCAGAGGATAATGAATGAAAACAATACATGCAACATGATGAGCACTCCAAGGGACGCAGCAAATCAAAGCACATATCCAGAATTCAGACACAGATTACTCAGGATTTACGAAGATTTGTAATCAAAATACTCTTCTCTTTCATTAAGTATGCAAAAGACATGTACATATGCAATAACTTTGAAATAAGCCCTGAATATTTCAGCAAACAGATTTCAATTAAGTTTTGAATATTTACAACAAGGCATTCCACCACCTTTTATAGAATAAGGTGAGGAATCCGTTACAAAAGATCTACGGATCTAATATGTCAATACAAATCAATGGTCATCATTTCATGACTTGTCAATTTCACAAAATGGCACAAGTTGCCAGCTGGCAACTATCTATATTACTTATGCAAAATATTCCCCTTCATGATGTATCTCCATCATGTTCTTCAGCTGATTCCTGCGAGTCATCATCATGTGCATCGCTTCCTGAACCTTTGCTATCCTGATGATGATGCCGCTGCATATGGGGTTGCATGCTGCTCTGGATCTGTTCATATGACTGCACAACCTGATCTATTCCTCCGCCATCTTGAGTCTTTGCCTTGATAATGGCGTGCTTGTGTGCCTCATACTTATCCCTGCTGTTATCCAACTTATTTTCCCTGTCCTACAATGTCTCACTGTAGGTCTCCATCTTGACCTTAATCCTCATCACCTTATCTATAATCTCCTCTGTCAAGTGGATGAGTGGACCATCATCTTCCATCTGGAAGTTACTGCGCAAAGCCTTAAGAGCAGAGTCTTCATCTTGATTCTCTATTTTCCCCTCTACTTTGCCCTCTAGTGTTTCTGGCATGTCTACCTCAATGCCCATTAAATCACATAGCCTCATGCTAATCTCCCTCAGCTTATTATTGCATCTTTTGAGGACTCCGCATTCAAACTGTACATCTTTGTACCAGATGTCTATTAACAGTACAGTATTATTATTCAATACCTGCTTACTGATAAGCAGTTGTGGGTTTATCTTCCTTATTTCACCCAACAGGCTGAGGACTTTCTCCAGTTTATAAGACCTTTTCCCGGTCTGCATCTGCAATTTGTCCACCTTGGTTTTGGAGTCACTTAATATGCTCCACCTCTTCAAAGAACCCTTCATTATTTCAACAGCATCATCCAATGTGGATGACATCCATTTCCTTATTACGGAAGCCTCATGTTTCATGAGGTCCAATTTATTTACTTCCTCCTGAGAAATGGCAGTCAATGGGACTGCAGCTTCACTTGTAGTATCATCAGGATTGGTTAAGCCTTTAATGTATGCATGCAACTGAGCAATGTGCTCTTTATGTTGCTTATTTTTCTCCTTCTCTCTTTTCACTTTCTGAATTAGAGAGTCTATGATGTCTTTTCCCTCTTGACCTTCCTGCTCTTCGTTGGCAAAACCCAAATCAACTGTACTGATCTGAAATTCATCGACAGTGATCTTGCCTTTCTCCTTCTCTACCGCAGGTACAACAATTTGTGCGGTCCTTCTCCCTATCGCCGGATCTCTTTTGATGGCCAAAGTCATTCTGGCCTTTCTCCTGGGCTTCATTATATCTGCGGAGAACAGGGTGGAGACGTCGAACTCTTGAATTTCCATTTCTTCCTCAATATTTACCTCCTTTTCTAACCATGGAGGCACCTGATCATGCTTTTCAGCATCATGATACTGTTCACCCCTATCTCCCGTTTCTATCACCAAGTGTTGTGGAGATGGTGATTTTTCCTTTTCTCTCTCTTGATGCTCGCCTTGCTGCTGATCTTGTGGTGCCTCCTCCTGTTGAGGAACTTCCTTTTCTGGGGGAGCATCTTCTTTGTGTGGGGAACCCTGCGGTGTACCTGTATGTAGATCATGATGATCATGATCTTTCTCCATCATTTCTTCACCTGTCCCCAGTTCTTCCCTTTGCGGAGGTTGATCATCCTCCTTTTGTTTCTCTATTTCTGGTGGCATGTCCACCGTTCTAGATGCTGTGAGGTCCGCTTGAATTGATGGCATCTGTTCTGTGGCTGCTATCTGCTCTATTCCTGCACTATCCACCTCTTGTGCCTTAGCAGCTGGATCCTCTATTTCTTCCTTCTTCTCATTAGCCTTTATTTCTTGGACCTCCACTATAGCAGGTCCTGCTGACGTATCTTGTGGGCTTTGCTGGCCTGATTCAAGAGCATGACCTTCTGCTTCTGTCATCTCTATCTGTTTTGTTAGGTGGCCCTTATCAAGTGATCCTGCTGGCTTCTCGGGACTTGCATCCTCTTTCTTTGCCAAGTCTACCACTACAGGACTTGTCACCTCAGCGATCAGTGTGTCCAGCCCTATGTCCTGAGCTACCTGCTCCGGGCTCTTTTCTGGTTCCGGGATCTTTTCTCGCTCCGCTTCTGCTTGTTTCATCTCCTCAAGCACTGATTGGACAGATGGAGGCTTGTGAGGAGTCACACTTGCATCAGCAGCAAGTGTTTCTATTTCTTGTGCAGACACATCCTGCACAACCTCATCATCAGACAGGTCGATTGTCTCGTCTAGCGAGACATGCCTTTCCGCTTGTGTCTGAGATGCTTCCTTTTGTTGCTCTTCAGCAAGTTCAGTTTTGAACTTGACAATGGTAGGAAGTGGAACGTTATGCTGAAGTTCCTTTTGCACTTCACTACCTGCCCCTTGTACCGGTGCAGGGGGTTGGCTTATTTCACCTCTCATGGAGGTTCTTGGTTTCTTAGGTGTGGTGGGAACCAACACCTGCGAAGCTCTCCTCTTCCTTCTTATTATTAGTGGAGCTTCCTCCTCTTCTTCAGGCTCCTCCTCCATGAGGATAGCTTTGCCTAGTTGTTTGGATGGCTGACCCACTTCTTGGGTCTCTGTGATTCTAGCCTCTGCTGTTTTGGTTTTCTTGGGCTTTGGAGGAGAATCCGATTCTGATCCTGATTTGGCTACCTCCTCCGCTGTGAATACTGCCCTTTCAATTATGACCCCTTTGGGTCCTTTTTCCACCTTCTTGCCCCTTGGGGCCCTTTTGCTAGGCTAATGTGGTGGAGGGATCCTCTCTCCCTTAGTCTTCCTCTTCTCCAGCAGGAAGTCATCATATTCATCTTCAAGGATGTCCTGCCCCTTCTTCTTGTTGTCCACCGTGATGGCAACACCCTTCTTCTTCAATGCCTCTACCTGTGCATCTACCCAAGCTTGGGTCAAGTGTAGGGTTCTGGCAAAGAATGGGTCCAAGGACATATCCTCCTGCATGGTGAGGTCAGGTGCAGAGATGGTATCATTGTAAATCTTCTTCTGCTCATATTCGTCTGCCATTATCCTGCCGTCATCACTCTTCAGCTACTGAGGGAGGGATATGCAGTCAAACATTCTAATCTGGTTCAGAGTCAACCTCTGATACCTCCTCCTCCTGGCTTTTGCCTCATCTTCGCAGTCAGCCCAAAAATCCTCTAGGTGCCTCTAGTGAACAGGCTTTCCTAGAATCTTATGTATTCGGTTGTAAGGATCATATGGTCTGGTTATTGGAAAAGGCTGTAAATTCATCTTATTCAGGGTGACCATCACCTTCTTTATATTGTCAGAGTCAGGGCACATGTAGTTGCCAATGCTGACTGGGAACAAAATTGGTGGCAGCTTCTTGGCATCCTTATACATCTATATCATGGTGGAGCCCTGCCTGATAAATTCCATTAACACTACTGCATCCGTAGGATATCTTGGCAGCATCAGGGGATGTCCTTCAAAACCTTCTATCCTGATATAGGAAAAGGTGGCAAATTGTATGTACCATGCCCCATGCCTGTATACTGCCTCTTGAGCTTCCATGCTCAATCTTTTAGTTCTGTCATCTTCCATGGTCCTTACCAGATGCAAATGCATCATTGACCAGTTTGTAGTCCTTGATATAGTTGGTTCTTTGCAGCTGGGGATGATGATCCCAGATATATGCTGCATTTGTGCCCGTCAGTTTTCCATCTGTGACTAAGGCATCAAAGGTGCCTCTATAAGCACAGGAATACACGATATAAGATGTCATGTAGAATGTACAATCTGAACCTCCCAGGTTCATCAGTTGCTCATGTAGAGCATCGCTTATTATTTGGCCCCATAGTGGCTTGATGTCTGCATACAGACACATCATTATGATTTCGTACATCCAATCTCTAAATTCACCAGTATTAGGCTGGCCAGTCACCCTGTTCAGTAGGGCAAGCACGTACTGATACTCCTCATTGAAGTCAAACTTGAACATGTGCACGGGGAGCTTGGCCGCCGCATTGTATGTGTTGTTCTCGGCCCGCCAAGCATACATGTTCTTTCTGGCCGCCTTCTTGTTGGCCTCGTATTCTCTTTCAGACTTCTTCAAGTCTACACTCTTTACCTTACTGCCCATTGGCAGTCCAAATGTCCAGGAGAGACCTTTGATGGATAGGTCTGCATACACTCTCCCATGCTTCACCACCTGCCTCGTCTGAGGGTTATAATTCCGGGCGCATTCAATGACTAGCTCCGGAGACTCCATGGAGTATGGGAAGCCAGCAGCGTTCCACATACCCGATACAAACACTGCATCCAATACCGGACTCTTGTCATGTCCATCATTTAGCTTGGCTGACCAGGCTTCCAGGTTAGTAATCCCCTGATGGGTGTCTGTAATTGCTCCATATTTGAGCAGGACCCCTCTCTGAGAAGAGAACATAGGCCTGCTGAATTCCTCCTGATTCTTGACTAAGCATTTTTTAGCCATGGGTACCTGCAATTAACAACATTTCTTCTCACAACAGGGATATGCATGCATACATATTGCAAATATCATGCCTATTGCATCAATTTCACATTACTTACTTATATGGATACATAACCAGAACTTACAACATCATTTAGAAACAACATGATGAGGGTTTCAGTTCACTTACCTGGTTATGCAGATTTTCCTTTATACCAGTATATCGTCAAGACGCTCTTAATTCAACTACTGATCACTTCCTTCCTTCTATCTGTGAGCTCGAATTGCGCAATGGTAGCTGTTATGCGGATATGGAGGCTAGTGCTCTGTAAAACAATTTTAACGCAAGTAAACGTAACAATGGCGGTTGAATTACCTTTTAACCTCGTAGTTAGGGTAAATTTAGGGCACTCTGACAAGTTAGATTGCAATCTTTAATCATTCGTGCGAAAACTCAGGATCTCGCCAGGTATTTCATTGGGTTCCGGGATCGGCGGGAATCACCTACCATATCTGCGTGCATTTAATGATAATGGCAGCAAAGGGAGCAGGGGGATATCCATACGACGGGATATCATGAGGGCAGGATGATATTTCACAAATATCGGGTTGAGTTTCAATATCATCCTCCCTAGCATTGAAATTATTATCGCGACAAGATTCGGGTGACAATGCACCCTTTGTTTACGTTTTAGCACATCAGGAGGATATTTCAGTTTATCAGGTGATGTTTCAAAACAAAATGATTATGACGAGGCAAGCTTGCTCGTCTTCCTTTCTGAATATCAGGATGACGTCATCATGATATTCATTCTTTGTATCAGAAATGCTTCATGACGTCATCGTCATATTGGGCGAACATGATCATGTTTACAAAATATCCTGTTGAAATGTAAATATGATGATGATGTCATCAGGATGTTTGTTTCTTCGTTTATCGTATTCAGATGATGTCATCAAAATGTTTGTTAAGGGTGATATTTCGTATCAGGATGATATTAACGAATATCGGGTTACTTTTCAAAACATGATGTTCGCGGTATAAAAGACCGCTTGACGAGAAAGACTTACTACTATTTAAAGTTGACGTCCGGATATTTGAGCCGCAGGATATATCAGGGGATGTTCGAATATGATGATGATCTTTAAAACATGACTGAGGTTATAAAATATGACCCCCCCTCTTGCGAATATCAGGTTTGACCAAGACTTTGACTGTTCATAACTCTCACATCCTGATGAATATCAGGGTGATGTAAAATGCAAACCTGCATGAAATTTAATGTTCTTTCAGAATATGAGGTCACAGATACGAAATATGAATTTTGACAAACTAACCTCATAATGATGACTTACCCCATCCTGACTCAACGTGATGATGCCCTTGACAGATTTTACCAAACCGCCAGAAAGCAAGAAACACAAACTAAGCCAAAAGAAGTTGGGTCCCTGTTTTGCCAAGTCAAAATGGGGCGTGTTGTGTAACCACACAACAGTTGGTAAAGTGATTGGAATGTTCAATTGTTGTTTACTTTGTTTATTATTTCGTGTATTGTATGTGTGAGAAACCACATTGTAGTTAGGTTGTTGTGACGTGTTTTAATACACTTGATTTCCTTGAGTAATTTTTTTTGCATAATTGATATTGTAACCTGGGGGTCAAGGTGGTGTTGGATCACCTTGAACCGTAATCACCAATTTGAAGAAAGGAGGCACATTAGGTACATTATGCACAATGATTTTAGGAAAATTAGTACACTTATCCACTATCCCCTTAGTAGGTTGAATATGTCTATTAATGATGATTGAATTAACATTGTTTCTACTTTGATTAAGCTCAACATCCATCCCCAAAGGATTTAATGTGAGAGACCTTTCTTCAACCACTAATGCTTCATCTTTTGAAGGGAGAGAATTAGAATGAAGGGAAGGTAAAGTGTTGTTAAGAGAACTGTTGATGATTGTATTTTTAGTGATGTCCAAGGGGTTTGAACATGCAACCAAAGGATAACTGTCCATGGTCTTTGCATCCTTAGTGATATCCAATGTGCTTGAACATTCAATAAAAGGTGGGAGATCCATAAGATGAGCCATAGAAGCCTCATGTACTATAGAAGATTTAAGATTATTAGATGAATGCCCATTATCTACCCATGGAGGATCCTTTTTGAGAAGAGTCTTTTCATCAACTAATGTTTCATCTTTCAAAGGGAGAGCATGATTGGAATGAAGGGAAGGTAGGGTGATGTTAAGGAATGTATCAATGATTTCATCCTCTTGTGCCAAAATGTCCTCACAAGTGGGAACAACTTTGGGAGAGGGATCCAAATCATAGGGTGAAATAGACAAAGCTAGGTCACCATCACATGTATTAGATACTAGATCCATGGGAATAGATATGACATTGTCCTAAATTGTAGTAGAAGAAGAACCATCATGATCTTTCTCATGACTATTCAGACTATTCATGGAGATGAATTTGGTTAGATCTTCTAATATTGCAGGATACATACCCATGAGGTCTATGAAGCTATCAAAATCATATATGAAACCAAGGATTTCATATAAAGAGCCTTTAAAGATATCAATATCTAGAACATAAGGATGCATGTTAATGAATTTGTTGAAATGTTCAAGATCTTTGATATATGCATGCAAAGATACAAAGAGAAATAACATGAAGATGACATAATGACATATCTTAGAAAAAAAATGTACAATCAAATCTATTCATTAATCAAGTACCACCAATATGATCATGCAAGAGTATTTTTAAAATCTTAATGCAAAACTATACCAAAATTCAAACTTTTGAAGGCCTAAATAATGCACTTTTTCCAAAATTAAGCAAGATTTTCAAATGACTATATTAATTAATATGAAATGAATCATTGTAAAAACAGATTTAAACAGTTAGTAAGATGCAAATGCTCGAAGCTATGGGTTCACCAAAATGTTTGGTATGAAAAAAGAGAATGACAATGGTTAGAACATGAACTAGAACAAATTTCCATATAATATTCAAGAACAAGGCTGAGCCAAATCACTACCAAATGAAGGAGGAATGAGCTACTGACCTTGTTCTCTTGTATGTTATAAATCGATAAGATTTAATTTAGTCTTTTTCTCCAACCTTAGGATAACAAGGCATGAAACCCTAGTTCTATAATGATCTGGTTATAACAGAGAAAAAATAATAGAAACCTTGAAACTAATTGCATAGGGCTAATCAGGGAAATGATAGAACCTATCTCCCAAAAGCAGACGTGTCAAAGGACCTCAGTGGAACCACCCAGGTCTTGACTGAAGGAATCTACCGAAGGTGTAAAATGAAAGGTTGTTCAAGATGTTGTCCTAATGCCAAACCTAAACCTAGAAAAGGTAGGGGACATGGACAGTACCGCCCAAGTCCTTGGTGAGGGAATATTTTGTAACTGTCTTTAGATCTCGAAACCCTGACCTGTACTTGTACACTAAAAAACATGACTGGGTGTCCTAGGACAGTTGAGTCAGCTTTTGCATGTACACAAACCCTCTCTCCTTGCCATGAGGCAAACCTCCACATCACTCTCGCTCTCGTGGAAGTAGCCAGTCAAGAGGAGGTGAGACACGAGGGTGGTCTAGCTCATTTGAGAGCTAGACTTTGCGGAGAGTGGTCAGCCAGTCTTGGGGCCTTTGTTGTTGTGTGTTTGTTTGAATGCAGTGTTCTGTGACTATTGTAAAAATAACTATATGACCCAAAGGGTCACTAGTCGATTACTAGTCACTAGGTGAGTGCAGGATCGTGATGGGCCAAACACTACCCCTAAGTGGCAATGTAAATGTGAAAAACAAACTTAAGTAACTTCATGTCAAAAATTGAATGAGTTATCTACACAATCTAGAAATAAGGTAGTAATAAAAGTTGTCATAAATTGAGTTTAGTTTATGGGCTACTACCTTTTTTTTTTTTGAAAATTTAAAAAATAGTTTGGTGAAAATTGGATATTTCAATGAAGCACTATTAAAATTTACAAAAAACTGTAAAAAAGTAGGTATCGTTCCAACCAACCTAAGTATGAGAAAAATATAATTTTTTTCTCCATGATTTGTATTTAAGTAAAGGACACATGAGTGGATGTGACGCATATTTTTAAAAAAATTTGGTACAAGGGCAGCCTCATGCACATGTTAATCAATTTTGGATTTTTTCTTGTTTTGATAATAATTGATGTAAATAAGGTCATTTAAGACCATGTTATGTGTGTTGGAGTCCATGTTAGATCATTAGGTGTGTGGAAGTGTCTAGTTGCAAAAGATGTTGATGTTGCAAATATTGTCAAATTGTACAATGTGGAATGTGAAGGGTCAATGTTGCATAAAGTGGGAATTTGAATAGTTGTAACTTAAAAATTAGTGGTGAGTAGTTAGAAAAGGTCTAAAAAGCTTGGCAAAGGTTGAAGACATGAGGGGGAGATGGTGTGGTTGAAGTTTCTTTGAAGAATAATGAATAGAAATCTCTATTTTCTACATTTTAGAACACTAATTTACTGTTACAGTCAATTGTATAGATTTTTACTTGTTGTTATGAATGAAAGGGTAATTACCCATTATGGAGGACACTTATACCTTTAATGGGCTTTTTTATTTGGTCCATTTTCATTGATTTTTGAGGGAGATACATACATTTTTGTAAAAACTATCACAAACTATTTTCTACATTTTCTAAACATTTTTCTCTGTTCTAGTGAATGGTATGGTCCTATACAGTCGTTTCATTGTGTTTCGAGAAAGTTATGCCCATTTTACTACAAACATGTTTCAAACCCTAGTTAGGGTAATAGTGAGCAAACAAATCAATTTTTGAAGGTTTCCATACAAATTAACCTACCTTGGTTCTAAAGTATGTTGTATAAAGCCCAAATGGGTATCTAGAACTGTGTTTACATTTTTGAGATCATGTCTACACTGAAATTTGTGGCCAAAAAACTCAATTTGTTGCTCCCATGTTTGTTCAGGCAATTAGGCCTAGAGACTAGGACAGTCAATTTTTAGCTTTGTTGTTCCAAAGCAACCCTATTTGATTTCTTGATATGTTGTTAAAGGCCAAAAAGTGTATTAAAAAATGCTTTTACAGTTTGGATATGAGGTTTGCATAGGTAGTTATAATAGAAAAACCAATTAGGAAGGCTTACTAGAGGATTGAGGTCTAGAGACCAAAAACCCACCATTGAATGTTTAAATGATTGAAAGATTGGTTGATTGAGATAGGTTTGGTGTTTTCCACCCTTGCTCTGAATCAATTTTTTAAGTAAATAAATAATTATTTTTGAATTTTTTACTGTCACTTTTTTAGACTATTAAAAATTAATTTTCCAGCCAACCTAACTTGGTAAAAAATATATGAAACTCAAAATTTTTTTTTTTAATGTATACTCAATAAATCCTAGAATGTGATGCATCTTTTGGATTTAAAAAAGGATTAATATGTTGAAAGTTATAGATGTTTTTCAATATGTATATCTATCAAGAAATCAAACATAGTGTATGTGAAAAATTAATAATAATTACCTATTAAAATTATTATGAGGTGTATATTATATGTTTAGAATCTTAATAGCTTCCTCTATAAACCCTTTTCATTTGATTAAATTTAGTTACAAAAAATTTTGTCAGCTTCAAGGATGAAATTGAGGAAAATTTCAGGATAACACTAAATGGATGGTTTTGCAAGTTTCTTTGGCAAGTTTTGGGACTCCCACATGCCTAAATATGAGGTTATCCTAAGGCATTATTGGAGGGAATCCATATTTGAGCTAGAATAATTAACATCCTTCCCATCCAAATCTAAATATTAGTCTAAATGTTAGCATTTTTTCATCCAACAAGTTTTTTCTCCATTGCCACTATTTGGCCCATCATGATCTCGTACTCACCCCACTATTCTTCTATTTAGGTTTCTAAGGTTCTAGCATTGTGTGGGTTGATTGTTGTTTTCATTGACATTCCTTTCAAGTTGGCATTGTTGTTCAAACTATTGAATGAATGTTTGTTGTATTTGAAGTTCTCTTAACCTTTCTTGTTGTTGTTGAATTATTTGTTGATCTTGATGTTGTCTAGGGTGAATATCCTATATCTTGTCGAGGATTGCCCTCACCCACTCACCTATAACTCTAGGGTGCATTCATGAGCCTAAACAAGAAAGAGATGGTTAAATCTAACCTTGACTTGACTTGGGGTTTTGACTTAGGGTTTGCTCAACCTAAGGTTTGACTTTGTTTGGCCTTGTATTGACCTTGTGTTGAAATCAAGGGTTTTGCCAAAATGTTGACCAAAGTTGACCTTGTGTTGGAATCAAGGGTTTGTAAACCTTCTACACTACTAATTTTTTTGTTCTTTTAAGGTTTTTGATGTATGCAAGCGTATATGAGTGCAAAATAGTTTCTTTGTGCTTTTTTCTATTTAGAGAAATGAAAGTGCTTTTTTCTATTCTAGGAATTAGAGAATGAATGCAAAGTAGTATGAAGTTACTTAATACAATTGAATCTATGTTGTTGGTTTGATTTTCTAAATAAGTGGAACAATTACTCTAGGAAAGGGAAATTACTTTTAAATGAATCTAATCTATGAACTTTTGAAAGTAAACTACTTAACAATGCAAGATCTACTTAACCTATCAAGGAAAAAGCAACATGCATTTACTATTCCCAAGAGCAAAGTTGATTATCTAATTACTACAAAATAAAAATCATGAAGCAACTTGGAACAAAAGAGATGCGTGAGCCTCCACTACCCTCAAAAATCCTTGTATGGCAACCTCTAATCCTCTTGCAATAGTGGGGTGATCCTCTTGGCAACAATAAGAAAAGAGGAGCAAAAAAAACTTTTTGGAATCTTTGAAATGAGCTTAATGAGAGCTTGATGAGCATTGTGTCTTGTGATGTGAGTAGTGTATCATTGCAAAATGAACTTTTAGATCAGCTAGATAAGACAATAAATAAAAGAAAAATGCTTTGACATCCTGTGTGAGCATATGGATGCTTGATTTGGAGAGCAGTAACCTACAAGAACTGTGTGCACAAATAAAATTTCCTCCCTTTGTGCTTGAGGGAGGGGGTATTTATAGGTTTGAAGAAGGCATGAGAGGTGTTGGTGTTTTTTCTTGCAACCCCCAATCCTAAGGAAAATCACAATGCCTAAATCAAGGGACCAATAGGTTAAGACAAAGATCTTGCACTATCATCAGACTAAAGACAAGAAAGGCCAACAAACAAGGCTATTTCTAGCCTTCTACACTTTAAGCATTGCCAAGCTCGGGAGGGTGTTCCCAAAGATCTTTGAACAATTTAGAAAACAAATAAACAGAAAGGGAGATCTCTATTTAAGGCAACTAGGTTAAAATGGTGCCAACATATGATAAACTTATTTATAATCCTTGTAAATGCACTCATTTGCAATTTTTTACACCATTAACCTAGAAAATACAATATACATAAATCCTCTGAAGATTTCCACCAACTACAGGTTTCACATGAGGTTTAACAAGATTTAGAATACTAGACTTTATGCATAAGGGAAGGATAGAACTAACCTAGAAATAATAACAAAAATAACTAAAATGATTTTCAATTTTAAAAGGGGGTAGGGTTATACTTGACTGCTTTAGATTGGTGCCCAATCCCATGGAAACAAAGTCACCCCTAGACCAAAACCCATAATGAAAAGGAAAACATAACTTTCAAATGAGTTTAATTAGCTTGGTTTCTGCCTTACAGAAACATTAAACTCTCAAATGCCCTCTTTCTCTCAAAATCACATCCATTCTTAACTATCCACAATATACTGAAATGTCCCAAATACTTGTACTAAAAGCATGTTTACTTAGATATTTAAGCAAAACATCATTAATGCATTTTCTTGAAATGCAAACTAACAGAGATCAAATGTAGAGAGTAGGGAATGTACACCCATAAACCCCTTAGATTCCCTAAAACACTTAGACATTAATGGAGACAAAGTATAAGATTGACAGTAGAAGTATGGTCTTACATTGATTTATTGAAAAGATCTTCAAACCCATTACAGAGACTTACTCACAAATAGACTTGTCATTACATAAATCAGACACCTGAACTATTACAGAAAAATATAACCCCCAGATTGACTTCCATTCTTCAGACCTGGTCTGAAAAGATGTTCTAGAACCAACCCCTTTCTCAAACGAGCACCTCCCTTTTATAACCACAAGGGGTTTCTTACAACATGGAAAACATGCAGAAGACAAGGAAAACAATATTCAATTGAGGGAAGCACATCACTTAAAGAATCAAATCATTGCTCGTAGTGGGAAGGAAAACAACCTCTTTTGTCTTATCTGCAACAACTTTGAGGGTGAAGAATGAGCAATCATGCCACTTGATCTCTTGCTTTGGTGGTAGACACCTATCATATGTCCCTGATTTCTTCTCTGAATTTGGCATAATAGAAAAGATACCACAACATCCTTTGATTTTAAAGATGAAATATTCATTTTCCCTCATCTTCACTTTGCAAATCTCATGCATAATTTTACTTTGCTTGTAAAATTAATTTCTCAATTACAATTTCACTTGGCAGGTAAAATTTTTACCCCCAAGTAGTTTCCCCATTTCAATGGCAAGTGAAAACATGTTTTACCATACAATTTAATCCCCAAAATTTTAAATAAAATATGCAAGCATTTTTGCATATATAGGGGCATTTTCCTCTTGCCAGATCATTTTTACATATGCTAAGGCACTTACAAACATGTTGGAGGCAATAGAAATAATGGAGCAATGTTTTTCAGTTGTTGTCATGTTTTTCCCACTGTTGGGTAGTTTAAAATGTTCATAACATCACTGAAAATGTCTTTTGGATGTGAAAAATGTTCTGGGAATGAAAAACCTCATCTACAGCCTGCAAATAAACATGATCACCACACCTGTAGCACTGCTTTGCAACCATTTCCATGATTTTGCACCAGAAATTTGTTTATTCACCTTGTTGTCTGCATGGCGGAATGCAGATTTAGGCATGTAATAAAACCTTACCAAAGATTAATAAATCTTACATTAAGCTTTCACTTTAACTTTTACATTGCCAAAGATTTGAAATATTAAAATGTTTTTTTCTCAAAGCCTTCTGCTATTCCACGTTCAACATGAGCGGTCACCTTTTTCCTTTTGAGGAATGGCAGAAAAAAATTAAAATCTTATTAAAAACATTAAAACATATTAATCAAAGTTTTACTTCAGACTTTTAACCTTGTCAAACATTTAAAACATTTAAAATGTTTCCTTGAGGCCTTCCGCACTTCCGCACTCACTCATTTTACCATCTATGGAATGGCGGAAAAGGAAAATAAAAGATTAATAAAGCTTGATAAAATTTATATTAAGGCTTTCACCTTAATTTTTAACTTTTGTCAACATTTAAACATTAAAATTTTTCACAAAATGAAAAAGTTAAAACATTAGCCCTTTAGAAAATATTTAATTTCTCCGCTAAGAAAAACGGCGCGATGACACCACCGACACACGCGATGTCCAAAGACCATGAAAATTTGTGAGAGACCATAATCAATTATTTTAAATATGGGTTTGTCGCCAGAACCATGAAATTCCACACTTTTTTGGGACACCTTTCTAGCCTGCTGACAATCGCAAATGCATTAAAAAACATGTCAAAACTCGCCACAAAACTGGATGACCATACTAACATATGTCCCAAAAAACTTTCTGCCAAATGGATTTGTATTATGAGGACTAGGATTCAACATTTTAATCATCAAAGTCAAGGTCTTAGGTAGATGCGACAGGTATCAAGCTTAGCCCCTTCCACCAATTTGAAAGCAAATAGGCACTTCAAATTTGCCAAATTTGAAGGTGCCAAAAGTGGCTCATGTTTAGGGATGCATGTCCCTCATGGGCATGGCAAGAATCTAGACTTCTCTAGGACGTAGACCAGGTGCTTACTCCATTGGGCAGCTCTATCACTGCTTAGGAAACCATTGATCAAATTTCATTTGGTGGCCCTGGGCCACCAAATGAAGAACTGGTATTGACCTCTATCATACACTTAATTTTCATCAGACTGCACCAAGCCCAATCTGTTTATATCGCTAAATTTTGCCTAATTAGAAACACTGTCATTAACATCTCTCACAATTCCTCTAAGCATACCATTGTTAATGTAACCTCTGTCATTCTACATTGTATAACCAAGAATAAACTAAAATTTTTTATCATCACATGACACAGTCATATTAAATGTAACAAATTCTCCACTCTTCATCTTACTATCATGCCCCATTAAAATACTTTCCAACTGAACTAAAAATTGAAAGTGTTCATACTCTACCAAACAACTGGCATCATGATATTCAACTTCATCATTTGGTTGCACATCAAACACAAAGTTCTCATAGGGAAACTGCTGCAAACTATGCAAACAACTTTCAGGTGTATGAAAAGAGAAGCATTCATACATAGGTGTCTTGTGCAACTGCAATACATTATATTGGTGAGAAGACTCATGTAAGCATATTGACTCAAACATATCACCACTTTCTCCAATATCTTGCAACTTATCTTCTTCATCATCATCCCATAATTGTACAAATGCACACATTTCTGGTTTAGTGACATAATCTAACTCAAATTTAAAATCATCACTCATATCCATGTACACAGCTTCATAAGAAGGTTCAGACAAGTTTGAAAATATCCCATTGTGAAGACCTGTATGAAGCTCTGAGTTTTCATCAGCATTAGCATTTTTACTATTATCATTGTCCATGCCCATTTGATGGACACCATCACAATTTTCCCAGAAGCCATGATAATCAATATCAATTTTCACTTCATCCTCTTATTATTCCACACGCATGTCTGAAATTTCTGCCATATCAACATAATATGAGATGACAAGGTCAGAAGGCTCTTCAAGTTCCATAATACTATTAACCAGCAATCATGATATTCTATCATTCACATATTCATCATAATGCATAACCTAATCATTTGAGAGTGAACTCATGTTATCAACATCTTGCATGCTAATGTTATCTTCATCTAGAATAAAAATTTCCAACTCTACTTCATATAAGCCACTGTGACTAGCAAAATAACAATCAACATGATCAACTTCATGAGTTGAATACATATGAACAGGCCTAATGATATCATGATCATTATTGACAAAGCTCTCAACATTGGTAAGATTGTGATCAGGACTACATGGTTCTTGCACACTTAACGATGAATATATTATCTCATTAACACTCATTCCATTGAACATATCATAAGAATAATTTATATCACAAGGCTGCAACTAAACTTCTTCTGTGATCTTATCACTATGGTAGCTAGCAGTTCCATTATCTGGTGTAGTATGCCAAATATCTGAAAATGCCCTTACCTCTTCACCAGTTGTGTCATGACAAGATATTATATGGTGCATTTGCATTGTTTCAGTATGTAGTGCATTTAAACTTTCATGAATACAATTTTCAGGTATATACACCACATTATTTGGTTACTCATAAACATTTCCCACATTAGCATGAGATGTAACTTCATTTTGAAACATGTTCTTTTCACTCACATGTATTACATCATTGTTTGACTCATACCCAGTAATAGGACTGATGTGATCAACACTATGAAGTTTTTCATTCTTATCATCATGAATCTTAGGATTCTCTACAATTTCTATCCAATCAGGAACTTGAGAAAAATTACTTGGCTTCAACCTTTGAGGTAATGAATTCAAACCTGACCCATACATCTCATAAAACAAATCAATGCATATGGATTCTTGAGGTTTGAAACCAGCAGGGATTTTGTTGATAACTAAGAGGGGGGGTGAATCAATTATCTTAATTATTTCAGCTTTCTGAACTTTCTTAATAATTAATGCAGCATCAATTCAAACAAGAAAACATAACCATGAAATGGAAATACACATGACACAATATTTTTGACATGGAAACCCTGTTAAGGGAGAAAACCATGGGGTGATTAACCCAAGATTGTATTCTCTGTTAGAAGAATAGGATTACAAAATGGCACTTGCCAATTAGGGCTCACTGCCCGAGCACACTGCTCATAAGAGGCCCACTGCCTACAAGAGACTCACTGTCTACAATTTACAAAGAGTGTAATACAATACTTGAACTGATAAGGAGCATCTACATATGTTGGAGTTTAGTTCTGGTTAAACTCAGTACACTGATCTGCTGCACTTCATCCTTTCTCTTCCTTAGTGTTGTTGTCCCTTCACATATTAGACCTGCCTTTCTGCTTTCACTCTGCTTTACTACTTTTATTCGTACTACACAAAAACCACGACACTTCTCACAACTAAATCCATCTTATATATATACGCACAAGTGATTTCATCACCTTTTTAGTTGGCATCCGGAATAGTCAATATTTTCCATGAACTCTGATCTATCGGCTGAATCCTTGCTTACCAAGTAATACGGATCAAGGATATACTTGTAGAAGTCATCAATCATGTCAGCCAATTATAACTTATGCCTTAAGAATCTTTACCATCATCAGTAACGCATCTGGAATAATGTCTGATGTTCTGCCAGTCAGTTCTTCCTCTGTCCATACTACCAATCAGGAACTCGACACTCAAGTATTCATATCTTTTTCTTCATCTATCATCGGAGGCTAAATCCTTGGAATCTATCAATCAAGGTAGTCCTCTTGACTTCCCCAAATCTGCACTTCACCAAGATACTTTCTCTAAGAGATCTGGAGCTGACTGTCAGACCTCGCCACATGCTCTGTTCTTGCTTACCGGATCACAATACTCTGCAATCTGCCTTCCGGTAGAGACTCATCATGTCCTACGGATGTGTGGGTTAACCTTTGTTGCCATCAATGACAACAATCATGAAGTTCCAATGTGTCTCTTGCCAACAATCTCCCCCTTTGGCATTGATGGCAACACTTAGTGAAAAATGACTAAGTGTTATACTACACTCCCCCTTAGCTGATGCTCTATCTTTATGTACATTTTCTAGAGCTCCCCCTTAGCTGGCTACAACATTTTTCACTACTCATCACTCCCCCTTTGACATCAATGGCAAAGGGTGGGGTCCGCACACCAAAATTTTCAAAATTTCAACTATACTTGGCCACATAAGTATATACATATGGCATACTTACATTTACTGAAGAATGTCTGCAAAAGTTATCTTCAATTAGACAAATTATGTTGCCCAACTTTGCTTCATTCTGTCCAAAATTGATATATGACCGCTGAACAAGAATGCAAACACATCTGCCCTTTTTAGATCTGTCGGATCACTGGTCTGGGCTATGATCTGGGCTTCTTTTATGGCCTCATGCATGGCCTCTAACTTGGGGATAATTATCCCTCTGAGTGCACCCAACCTGCTTATTCTATTTTTCTTTTCCTTCTCCAGCTTCTTGATTTCATTCAAGACTACAATAGTCTGACATTCTTGATTTATTATGGAGGGTGAGAGAGGATCAAAATTCTTTGATAGATTTGTCAGTTTGTCCTCCTGTTCTTTTACTTTCTTCTCAATGTCCAATGTTGCTTTGGACCATGATAAAAAAAAAATTGTCCATTTCTCTGCCATCTTTAAGAGCATTTTCTAAGCTCTTTATCCCTATACTCATATTCCTCCTATCATTAGTTATTAACCCTTGTACCTCTAATAATCTTTTTGTCAAAAATTCCTTCCGGACCTTATCTTCTGCTGACCTCTCTAGGGAATTGAAATGTGTGCTAACACTATTTACTAGAGTTTTAAGATTACCGGATAGGGAGGTTGAGGGATCTTTATGAAAAGATGGCATAATCTTTTCTAACACTCCAGATGCAGCTGTTATAAGCTCACAGTCTTCCATGTGAGACTTCAGGAGTTTTTCTTTGGCCTTTGCATTAGCAAACGAAGCTATCTTCATTGTTTATACCGGAGATAGAGAGTCAAAATCAAATGGCCCTTTTAGTAGTTCTAGTTCATCAATCTCCATAGTTTCTTTTGTCAAAAAGTCCTTGACCGATTCTGCAATGTCTCTTGCCGGAGACAGATTCTTCTTTTCTTCTGCAATCATAGAACTATCTTTTGGAGCTTTCTCTCCTTCCACAATCTTTGTACTGTTATCTTCTTTTTCCTTCACCTCTGCTTCTTTCTCCTTTATTCTTTCTTCTCCTTTGGATCCAAAGTCAGCAGGGGAAACTGAAGGAGTGATGTTTGTCTGTTCATGCACTTCCTTTTCCGGAACAAAGGATTCCAAGTCCTTATCCTTTTCTGTACTGGTGTCCATGATTTGCTCAGTGGATTCTTTTTCAACACCTGTGACCAAAGGATCAACACCCAAGTCCTCTATAATAGGAAGATTGAATCTTTTGAAGGCCTTCCTGAGGATCTCTTCTATTTCCTTGGCTATCTTGTCAGTCTCACCAAGTGTGAGCTAATTCATTCTGGCTTTGCTCTGAAATTCATCCTTGCAATCCTTGAAGATCATGTTCATTTGCTTTGAATCGATTGAAGGATATAGCTGAATGGCTATCTATTCCTGGATCTCAAGATCTTTTGCCATGGTAGTATTCTTTCTTATTTCTAACTCTTTTTCTAGGCTTTTGGGAATAAGAGATATAATTTCAATAAAAGCCTTGTTATATATGTTCAGATACTTAACTGTTGCTTCCTGCAAGATCTTTTGGTCTGCTTCATTATAATCATCATAGAATTCAGCCATTGGCTGAAGGTTTCCATCCTCAGTGACTGATTTGATGACATTATCTAAAGACAGAGTGGGCTTTTCTACAAAATCTTCTGCCTTTTCTTCTTCACCTTGACTGATAGAAGGTTCACCGAATGTTTTCTTCTTCTGCTTCTTTATTTTCTTTATCTCCTCATTTGATTTAGTTTCTTCATCATCCTTCTGACTGACATAAGACCTTGTGGCCTTTGTTTTAGTTCTTTTCTCTCCTCTGTTAGATGATTTTTCTTCCAGTTTTGATGTCCTTGAGCTTTTAGCAGTGCCAAGTGTTGATCTCTTTGATGATCTTGTCCGGGTGGAAGATTTTACCGGAGCACTTTCCTTACTTCCCTTTTCTGCCTCTTTCTTCTCTTCCTCAGCCCTTTCCATCTTTTCCCTGTTGGCATCAAGTGCCTCCTTTGAGATGCCTAAGCCTTTGGCAACTTCTTCAACTTCTTTTCTCACTTTCCTCTTTATTTCCAGTTGTTTGAGTTCCACATGAACTTTTACACTTAGCTCTTCAAAGGTTCCAAACCTTTCTGCCTTTGGATCCTTTGGCTGACTTAGCATGTGATGAAAATGTAGCTCCACAATTTGTTCATCAAATTCATACCCCATAGGCATGATACAGACTATCCTTGGCTCTATTGCCTCCATTAGGCATTGATTAGTGTCTACCATGAAGCACACTGTATCTTTATATTTTCCAACCAATGATTTTGGGATTCTTTCTCTGATTTGCATAGTATTTTGGAAATTATTAAAGTACCCCCACAGAGCTGTATTCCTTGCCTTGGCATCCCCAAGTTCATGCAAGTAATCTCTGATTTGAATTGCTACCAGTTTGTTATTTTGCCATACCCATCCATTGGATCCTGGTAGCTCATTCATGAAGTAGAAAAATAAACACAATATAAGTCCACCATATTTAAAGGAGTTCTTCTTGTCCTTTTTGATCTTTTGTATGTTCTCCATCAATTAACTTAGAAGAAGTTCACAGAGATCATACTCTGCATTCTTTCTCAGCATCTCATAGGTAGTATACACTGCAGTTCCGGACACTGAATTCTCCCTGCTAGAATGATATATCGTATACCCTATTATCATAGATGCAAACTTGATATCTGGGTCTCTGATATCTTCAATGGTCATTGCCCTCTTATCAAATTTTGATCCAGTGGCCTCAGTTACAATTTGGTTTTTGACAGATTTGAGGACAGGTATCCCTCCGGAGAAGTATAAGCCGGTTACTGCTCTAATTGCCTCCTTAGTGATTTTGCAAGGTCTGTTCAGCCATAGGAAGTTGTCATGCATCCTACTCAATACATACCAGGCCCATTCATCTTCTTCAAAGCAAGGGTAATGAATGAACTGATCAAAATGTTTCTCCTGGATGCCCTTATATTGAGGTTTAAGTTCAAAAGCATCATCTATCAATTGTTTATGATAGATATCTCTTAGTTTGAATTCCCTGAACTCTTCACTATTCGCGTGTATGTAAACCCTAATATCTTCTGTATGCAACACACCATGCGGAACACTGGAAAATGCTCCTAGGGGATCTACTTCCAAGGATTTGTATGGATGTTTCTTGAATTTGGGGCGAGGCCTATCAGAGATCTTCACAATATTTGGAGTACCCATCATTCAAGGATTTACAGAGAGATATTTGATAACGGAGAATACCTTTTGCGCCTTTCAGTTTCACGGAGTTAGCCAGATCAATTTTTGGATGAATTGACTTCTGCAAATGATCTTTGATGAGCTTGAGGAATTTTGTTGCAGAGCTTCTCTTTTTCGTTTCTTCTTGAATGTAGAATGAACAAATGCTTAATGAGAAAACCCTTATATTGCTCCGCAAACCCTAATGTCAAGTTGCAATAAATGCTTGACCTAAGTCATTCTGGTTTGCCTTATTCGGATGACTTGAAGAACTGGATCAATCTTGATCTTAAACATCTTGCAGATCTTCCAAATTTTAACCATATTTTATTTGGATGTTTCTCTTATGAACCCTTTAATCCGCAACTTGTCTTGTGCCAGTTCCGGCACCAATTGACTAGCTGGGGGGACAAGGTTTTCTTTGTGTCTCCCCCTGAGCTAGAGCTCACTTTTTAATTTTTGGAAGGAATATCAACACCAAAGTCTGGTGCGGATCCATCCCCTACATTCTTTGTACTTTTCTTCACCCAAATCTTGTTCATCTCACTTTGAACTTCATCCGCATTCACTTTTTTTTTCCCTTATCTTGATTCTGATTATGATATACCGGACCTCTTTTGTCCTGATTCTTGCTTCTACAGAAATTTGCAATATGACTGGATCTATTGCAAATTTGGTAAACAACATTTCTTTGCATATTTGATTGATATCCTCTTGATCTGCATTGATTAGCCATATGACCCATTCTATTGCATGCAAAGCATCTACCATTGTTTATTTGCATATTTCTGCATTCATGAGATTTGTGACCATACCTTTTGCAGTTGAAACACTGTCCAGAGAAGGATGTATTAGTCTGATTCATTCTCTTTCTGCACTGATTAGCTTTATGACCAAAGTTATTGCAGTTGTGGCAATATCCATTGAAGGATGGATATCTTTGAGCATTAGGCTGTCTTACCGGAGGTCTTCTAGGCCTATTCCTTGGATTTTCTAATCTAAGATTCTTCTGACTAGATCCACAGCTTTCTCCTTTCTCATATCCCAAACCACACTTATCATCTACCCTCTTTTGACTTTCAAGAAGAACTTCAAGTTGAGTAGAACTTATCTTGAATTTATCTTTATATTCATTTGCTGTTTGAAGATCCCTTTTAAGAGAGACAATTTGATCCTCAAGTTTTTCTTCATTATCTTTAGCATCTTCAAGATCAGATTCAAGATGTTTGATAATTCTATCCATCTTGTGGCAATCTTCTGATTTCTCTTTAAGAGATTGTCTTAGATCATATTCAGTTTTTCTTTTCTCTTCAACCTCTTGGGTAAACTTCATAACTCCTGATTCCATTTCATGTCTTACAATAATGATTTCTTTTGATAACTTTTCACATAACTTGGTTTTCTCCTTCAGATCTTCATTTGTATCATTGGCTTCTCCTTGACTTGCCAATTGCTGAAGTAGCTCCTTTCTCTTTTTCATAGACTTAATTTGTCTTTTAGTTCTTTCATGAAATTATCAGCCTGTTTGAGTCTTTCCTTTAATTCATTGACTTCAGAGTTTGACTGCTCAAGATCATCAAGGGCAGTCTTGAGTTGCTCCCTTAAACCATATACATCCATTTGAATTCCCAGATCTTCCTCAAGCTGTTAGACTCTGTTAGGAGGAACTTGGCTCTGATACCAATTGTTGATAACTGAGAGGGGGGGTGAATTAGTTATCTTAATTATTTAAGCTTTCTAAATTTTCTTAATAATTAGTGCAACATCAATTCAAACAAGAAAACATAACCATGAAATGGAAATACACATGACACAATATTTTTGACGTGGAAACCCTGTTAAGGGAGAAAACCATGGGGTGATTAACCCAAGATTGTATTCTCTGTTAGAAGAATAGGATTACAAAATGGCACTTGCCAATTAGGGCTCACTGCCTGAGCACACTGCTCACAAGAGGCCCACTACCTACAAGAGACTCACTGTCTACAATTTACAAAGAGTGTAATACAATACTTGAACTGATAAGGAGCATCTACATATGCTAGAGTTTAGTTCTGGTTAAACTCAGTACACTGATCTGCTGCACTTCATCCTTTCTCTTCCTTAGTGCTGTTGTCCCTTCACATACCAGACCTGCCTTTCTACTTTCACTCTGCTTTACTACTTTTATTCGCACTACACAAAAACCATGACACTTCTCACAACTAAATCCATCTTATATATATATATACGCACAAGTGATTTCATCACCTTTCTAGTCGACATCTGGAATAGTCAACATTTTCCATGAACTCTAATCTGTCGGCTGAATCCTTCCTTACCAAGTAATGCGGATCAAGGATATACTTGTAGAAGTCATCAATCATGTTGGCCAATTATAACTTATGCCTTAAGAATCTTTACCATCATCAGTAATGCATCTGAAATAATGTCTGATGTTCTGCCAGTCAGTTCTTCCTCTGTCCATACTACCCATCAAGAACCCAACACTCAAGTATTCATATCTTTTTCTTCATCTATCACCAGAGGCTAAATCCTTGGAATCTATCAGTCAAGGTAGTCCTCTTGACTTCCCCAAATCCGCACTTCACCAAGATACTTCCTCTGAGAGATCCGGAGCTAACTGTTGAACCTCGCCACATGCTTTCTTCTTGCTTACCGGATCACAATACTCTGCAATCTGCCTTCCGGTAGAGACTCATCATGTCCTGCAGATGTGTGGGTTAACCTTCATTGCCATCAATGACAACAATCATGAAGTTCCAATGTGTCTCTTGCCAACAGATTTCAATATAGGTGTCCAAGATTCTAGAAAATAAAGAATATCTTGATTCTCCCTTATGTCTCATTATGTCAAAGAGAGCTTGAACAAGGACCACAAGATCACTAATGCATGCAGCTTGTTGACAATTTATTTGGGGCTCTATGCGATCATCATTATAGACTGATGTATGAGCTAGGACAGTAGGGATGCAATTGCTTTGACAATCATTTTTTATTTCTGATTTACATATTAAATCAGCATTGGGTGCTTTAGTACAACAAACACTTGCAGACAAATAACCCTTGGGCATTCCATACTCCCAGTTGTTTTCAATGTCCATGGTGATCTCACAAGCTTGATGCAAAGTTATAGGATCTTTGTTTCTCAACTGGTAACTCATCTTCCTGTCAAAACCTCCCATGTAAACAACCAAACACATTGAATCATTTGGCCTCATAGCCTTAGGAATATCCCTCAATGTTTTTGCAAATCTCAGGTTAAATGTGGAACTATCTCATCCTCTTCTTTCTAAATGCTCATAAACTTGTTGACAACTAAACTTGTATTGACCCTCTCACCAAACTTCTCCATGAAAATTGCTCTAATCTCATCCCAAAAACTAATTGAGCATGCTGGTAAATAAGAGAACCAACCTCTTGCTTCATCCTTTAAGGACTGAGCAAACATCTTCATGACAACATCTTCAAAATCTATCTCATAGTCTCCTAATACATCAATGAAATATCATAGATGCTTACTTGCTTATTCAGACTTCTTACCACTGAACTTTGGTATTTTATCTTAGATTTCATGTGGTATATGATTTGGAAAACCATAGATATTGTTGAAATTTATAGCTCTATATATTTCAATAATGAAACTTCGTTGATAACATGGGTGGGGCTGCACATTATGCATTGTTAGATTTGAATCCACACAGGGATGCATAGATTGATGACATAATTTCCTATGCCCTTACAAGCCCTTTCACATTAACTTCACAGTTAGACATGGCAAACTCAACTTCCTTTGACAATATGATCTTAATCTTTTACAATGCAAATTTCTATCTCAGCTTGCCTAAGATCTTCTAAATGAGTTTCTTCAAAAGTATGCATACTTCATTTCATAATATAGGAAGCAATCTAGTAATATAGAAGTATGCAAGCCTATCACTACCTTTTTTTCCCTTTCTCTTAGTGCTTAATCTTCACGTAATAAGGAACCATATTAATTTCAAGGTTTTTCATAAACAACTTTCAACATAAAACTATCCTTCATAGAGATAGGAACATGTAAAATACCTAGAAGTTTGTTACAACTGCTGCAAATTCTCTTCGTGACTAGGAACTTAAGATTGCTAAATTCTTCACACTTTTATCAGGTTCTTTCTCATAGAGTCGCCACCTCTTTTTGTAGAGGACTGAACTTCAAACAACACAAAGCTCTTTAAAGCTTATTTTCATTCTGGGTTTTCTCCAACAGCAGAGCCACACAAAACTTCTTCAAATTTGCTCCAACAAAACTCCTTCTAGGTATGAGAACTTTTTCTTTGATCAACCGGTAAGGAGAATATCAAAGTCGTCACCCTCTAAAGGGAATGATACTACACTGTACATGTATAAACTCTAAACACTCATGATAGATCACTGAACTGATTTTAGAACTTTATAAACAATTCCCTAGTAGAATCGCCAATCTGGTGGTGTTTTTTCTTGCAACCCACAATCCTAAGGAAAATTGCAATGCCTAAATCAAGGGACCAATAGGTTAAGACAAATATCTTGCACTATCATCAAACTGAAGACAAGAAAGGCCAATGAACAAGGCTATTTCTAGCCTTTTGCACTTTGAGCCTTGCCAATCTTGGGAGGGTGTTCCTAAAGATCTCTAAACAATTTAGAAAACAAATAAATAGAAAGGGAGATCTCTATTTAAGGCAACTAGGTTAAAATGGTGCCAAAATATGATAAACTTATTTATAATCCTTGTAAATGCACTCATTGGTAGTTTCTTACAACACCATTAGCCTAGAAAATATAATATGCATAAATCCTCTGAAGATTTGCACCAACTACAGGTTTCACAATAGGTTTAACAAGATTTAGAATACTAGAGTTTATGCATAAGGGTAGGATAGAACTAACCTAGAAATAATAACAAACATATCTAAAATGATTTTCAATTTTAAAAGGGGGCAGGGTTATACTTGATTGCTTTAGATCAGTGCCCAATCCCATGGCAACAGAGTCACCCCTGGACCAAAACCCATAATGAAAAGGAAAACATAACTTTCAAATGAGTTCAATTAGCTTGGTTTCTTCCTTACAAAAATATTAAACTCTCAACTGCCCTCCTTCTCTCAAAATTACGTCCATTCTTAATTATCCAAAATATACTGAAATGTCCCAAATACTTGTCTTGAAAGAATGTTTTACTTAGATATTTAAGCAAAACATCATTAATGCATTTCCTTGAAATATAAACTAATAGAGATCAAATGTAGAGAGTAGCAAATGTACACCCAGAAACCCCTTAGATTCCCTAAAACACTCAGACATTAATGGAGGTAGAGTATAACATTGACAATAGAAGTATGGACTTACATTGATTTATTGAAAAGATCTTCAAACCCATTACAGAGACTTACTCACAAGTAGACCTATCGTTACATAAATCAGACAACTAAACTATTATAGTAAAATATAACCCCCAGATTGACTCCCATCCTTTAGACCTGGTCAGAAAAGATGTTATGGAACCAACCCCTTTCTCAAATGAGCACCTCCCTTTTATAACCGCAAGGGGTTTCTTACATCATGGAAAACATGCAGAAGAATCAAATCATTGCTTGTAGTGGGAAGGCAAACAACCTCTTTTGTCTTATCTGCAATAGCTTTGAGCGTGAAGAATGAGGAATTATGCCACTTGATCTCTTATTTTGGTGGTTAGACACCTGTCATAGGTTCTTGATTTCTTCTCTGAATTTGGCATAATAGAAAAGATACCACAGCTTCCTTTGATTTTAAAAATGAAATATTCATTTTCCCTCATCTTCACTTTGCAAATCCCATGCATAATTTTACTCTGCTGGTAAAATTAATTTCTCAATTACAATTTCACTTGGCAGGTAAAGTTTTTACCCCCAGGTAGTTTCCCCATTTCACTAGTAAGTGAAAACATTTTTTACCATACAATTTAATCCCCAGAATTTCAAATAAAATATGCAAGGTGTTTTTGCATATATAGGGGTGTTTTTCCTTTTACCAGATCATTTTTACATATGCTAAGGCACTTACAAACATGCTGGAGGCAATAGAAATAATGGAGTGACATTTTTACAATTGTTGTCACATTTTTCTCACTGTTGGGTAGTTTAAAATATTCATAACATTGTTGAAAATGTTTTCTGGATGTGAAAAATGTCCCAAGCATTGTTCTAGGAATGAAAAACCTCAACTACAACCTACAAAAAAGCCCCAAAACACAGTTCCAAACCCAAAAACATGATCACCACACCTTTAGCACTGCTTTGCAACCATTTCCATGATTCCGCACCAAAAATTTGGGTATTCAGCTTGCTATCCAGATGGCGGAATGCAGATTTTAGCTTGTAATAAAACCTTACCAAAGCCTAATAAAGCTTACATTAAGCTTTCAATTTAATTTTTACATTGCCAAAGATTTGCAATATTAAAATGTTTTTTCTCAAAGCCTTCTGCTATTCCATGTTTAACATGAGTGGTCACCTTTTTCCTTTTGTGGAATGGCAGAAAAAATTAAAATCTTAATAAAAATATTCAAACATATTAATCAAAGTTTTACCTCAAACTAACCTTGTCAAACATTTAAAACATTTAAAAAAAGTTTCCTTGAAGCCTTCCGCACTTCCGCGCTCGCTCATTTTTACTATTCGCAAAATGGCAGAAAATGAAAGTAAAAGCTTAATAAAGATTAATAAAATTTATATTAAGGCTTTCACCTTAATTTTTAACTTTTGCCAAAATTTAATGATTAAAATGTTTCAAAAAATGGAAAAGTTAAAACATTAGCCCTTTGGAAATTATTTAATTTCTCCACCAAGCAAAATGACACGATGACGCCACTGGCACACATGATGTCTGAAGACCATGAAAATTTGCGAGAGACCATAATCAATTATTTTAAACATGGGTTTGTTGCCAGAACCATGAAAATCCACACTTTTCGGGATTGTGAGGATTACCATTTCATTCCCTTATATTTGACTACTTTATTTTACTGTTGGTGACACATATTAGACTTATGGGACTGATGATCCCAATTTGCAGGACTATTAGACTTTATGCTTTATGTGGATTTATTATGTTTAGCATGATTACGATGTGTTTAGACCTTGTTATTGATTCATTGATGATGTTAGACATATGATTTACATTATGATGTTACTGGGATACTATTCATGTGATTTTAGTTAGAAATTTATTATGTGATTCTATCTTGTGATGGATGTTTGACATGCAAACTTTAGAATTTAATTATGATGTGATTCTTTGATGTTTATATGATCATGTGATGATGTGAGTGTATGTTTCACTTTGCTTCAGCTATTATATACATGTGGGATTAACATTTCATTTGAGTGCACAGGTGTTTCTAACGAAGCCGCGGATATTTGGAGATCATCCCACACACTGTGTTGTTTCCTGTGTAAAGCCGATCTAGTTCCAAGAGGAACCAAGATCAACTATGTGATGTATGATGAATTTTTGTTTTGTTGTTGTGTGATGTTAGTTGGGTTAGGTCTACCCCTTCTTTTATTTGATTTTTGATTGGTGTTGCAAGTTGTAATGTCATTTGAATTTTATTTTGAGTTTTAATTTTTGAGACCCCTTTTTATGTGTTTTTACTCAACCTATGGTGCTCAAAATGAGTTAAAATTGACCCTGGATTGTACCCCTAGGGTCTAGGGACCATTTGAGCTTGTATAACCTTAGATAAACTCCCATTTGGTCACTTTAACTTCACCCTGAAGTAAAGTGACGAAAATGGAAGTTTGTGAGGGAGAGGATGAGTGGGTCAAACACTCAACCTCTTCCTTTCCTCTTTCCTAGGTTGGGGGAGTCTTCAAGAGCCCCTAATTGTGGAGGACTCAACTCCAAGCCCCTCCCACAATTGGTGAGCATACCTTGGGGTTGTGTGGACTTTCGTAGGAGGAGATGATTGGGGCACATGTGGTACCCACTCCTCCTTTGGCTCCACCTTTCTCTCCCACATATGTGAGAGAGAGAAAGTGGATGGGAGAAAGACTTGGTGGAATGGGTGGATGGCATGTGTCACCACCCCATTCCAAGAGTCTTACAAGTGGTTGTATGGAGGAGTGAGGAGGTGACATGTGTCACCTCCCCATTCCTCAAAGATCATGAGAAGAGCCTATTTTAATCCATCTTAAAGAGGGGGAGGGGGTTGTTGAATCTTTTTCAATTTTTGAATTTTAGTTGCTTTTGGGGAAAAAGTTAGAGGAAAAAGGTTGTAGACTAAACTTGGAGGAGGAGATAGAGGAGCTCTACTCAAATATCTTCCATTTGGGCTTTATAAGATTGGACTCAAGGCAAATGCCTTTCCTTATGCATTTTATTTATTTGTATGATGTGTGTGTGAGTTCCATTTTGTTGTTTTTTTTTACTTTGTTGTTGTGGGAAAATTGGGTATGGGAGTTGTGAGAGCCTCTCCATTTGGAGAGAATGCTCAATATGTGTGGGGTGAGGGAGGAGTGAACCTCCTCAGGGTTACATGCTTATTTTGTGGGATTTTAGCATTGAGGACAATATGTGTACGCTTGAGGGAGATCCTACTGAACATCTGGGTCACCTGGGGAGATCTAGTCAGATGAAAGGGGCAGCCCTAACAGATCAATTCTGACTAAAATTTGATGTTTTCTAACATTTCACTTTTTTCAATTTAATATGAACACTAAATTTGTTGATTTATTACAATTTTGAAGGTTTATACATTTTTTTGTGAAATTTTCACAAGTTTATATGATTTTTTGGGATTTTCTAAGTTGACGATATCTAATCTGAAGTTATTTTCTAATTGGCCTAGATATTATGCGAATATAGATATATGGCCTAGCGTCTCGCTTTAGTCTTGTTTTCCCACAACCCAACTACTCTAGTCTAGTTGGGACCCACAACCCAACTACTCCAGTTGGGAATTGGGTTACAGTTAGGGTTCACATTAAGGTTAGGGTTAGGGACAGATAGACGCTTGGAGTGCATTAACCTCAGGTCATGGCCCCATATGGATGTTTATAATAGATCAAAGTTTGTTTTGGGACAGATAGACGCCGGGAGGAGGAGCACATTTACCCCAACACCTTAACCCCAGGTCGCAGCCCCGTATGGATATAATAGCTCAGAGTTTGGTTAGGAACAGATAGAGATAGACGGTCGCGGCCCCATAATAATTTAGAGTTCGGCCCTATGCCCTATATATATAGTGAGGTTAGGAACGGATATATGGCCGGAGGAGGAGCGCATTCCCCCCTCCGCTTGACCCCACCAACTACCTCGGGAGCCCAACCCATGCCTAAACCCCCTCGTCTAGGTTACCTCGGGTTTGAACCCGGCACACAGATAGTCTGCTCCGAGGATGCACATATATATCCATCGTCGGATACAGCTTAGAGATCACTCATCTCCTAAATAATGAATTTGCGTTCGATCATGATGATGCCTTACGAACACAACTCACATGCATAAGACGACTGATCCCCCCTAGCATCTGACTCCAGAATGAAGCGGATGATCTGTAGCATGTAATGTTATTAGTTGATGCCATTAGCTATGAACTGTTTCACCAACCAAGTATTCCCCGATCATGATATATATAGGTGATTCACTTCTCCAACACGCGTGGGATAGCGAATAGCAGCTTTGAATAGAGGATGGGTTCGCCTATCTCCCTATCTTCGGGGGGCTCCTATCTGCCCTGGGGGCATTTCTGCGCGGGAATAGATTCAGGTCGAGCACTCAACGTATGGGCTCGAACACTTTGATCGCCCTCTACTATATATATGTGTATATATATCTGGGTCATTTCCCGACTGCGCCACACGATGAGGGATCACCGACATCTGGTCGAGCACCTGACTATAGATAGTCCCATCTCCTTTGCCCCCCAACAGTAGCTACCTCGGGTGGGTGGGAGGACTAAAGTTGGCCTGGGCAAAAAATTGATTGGGGTGGGTGGGAGGGAGATAATAGTTGGCGATCTCAGAATTGATCATGAATCTTGTGGCTAACTCTTCCCACCCACCCATCGAACTATAGTTGACAAGAAGTGATTTAGTAGATATTCAAGTCCCCCCTTCCCATCCCCTGCTAAAGAAACTATAGGCATGGATCGAGGTAGGTAGGCCTTGTGGATAAGGGGTCAGAAGTGACAAGACTGACTATAGATGCGGTAGGGCAGAGCGATCTCTTCATCTCATGCCCCTATGGATATATGGCCTTGTGGCTAAGGGGTCAAAAGTGACCTCATCTCCACCCTATAGATAGTACTGAAATTACTGTATGGGACCCTTGACTGATGAATCAATCGAGTCCCCCTACCTATCTATATCTGGGGCCTCGCCCTCCGGATAAGCTAAGCGGTTTAATATATATGGGGTGGTAGCTAAGCCCCACTATCTATAGTCATCGCGATCACCTCGATCAATGATAGGGGTCGATGCCCCGGTCTAACGTCTAACAATCAATAGGTCTCGATGAATGATTGACATGATACTATAGCCTCTCCCCATAGATATAGATATATAAGCCTATCGCCTATCGCCCATCAGTAACCCTTGATCATGAATACGCCATATATAGATCAGATAGGGGGTTGTACTATACATGCCCAACCTCTGATCACATGGTCACCCATAGAGCCAGGGCCCTCGATCGCCATGTAGATATGGTGCATAAATGCAGCTCAGCCTAGCTATATAGAAGTAAGTAGGCCAACTTAACCCCTCGCCCGGGTGGGTGGAAAGCTGGGGTGGGTGGGTGGCCCCCCCGGGAGGTAGATTATGCCTAAACTAGTAGCCGGGAGGTAGATTAGTTGTTCCGGTGGGTGGCCCTCTATTCTATTGTTGATGGGCCTATCATTGTTGTTGGCTTGACTCGAGAAAATGTACCGGGAGAGGGATGAAATCACTCGAGTTCCCCTCCGTCCATTTAGCAAGCAAGCCCTCTCCATCTCGGCATGGACCTTTTAGCCAGAAAGAAGAATTCTTGCTTGAGGTGATGGTACCAACTTAGCAACCACAGCTTAAGATGTTGTCGTACCATAGAGGGATGTTAATACCGGCACTGTCCTTCTTTCTCGATGGGTTTCCAGGATGGCTTATGCCCCGTAGGGCAGGGAGAGGGATGAACAAACAAACAAACATCTCATAGCAGCCCTTCTGAGAGTTGGGGGCATTGCCCTTCTCTTTCTTGGTTGGGCTTTCATTCAGTCGAGTCCCCTTCAGTAGATCGATTCGTTTACTTTCTTTCTTTCTCAATACTTTCCACTTTGGATGGAGCTTGTTTGGTAGAGCATTGAGGGATCGACTCGGGGGTTCAAAGGCTGAGGGTGATGGGTGGGAGTCAAGGAACCTCGCTAGAAGGCAGGTCAACTTATGTATTATAGTAGGATTAACAAGTGCTGCCTAAGGTTTGGTTCAGGTTCGTGTGTTCACTAGCGGATAGATGGATGAATCTTCGAATGCTGGCACCCTTCCTTCTAAACCAAGAGCCCCCCCGGGAGGTAGATTATTGTGGGTGGGTGGGTGGAGGTTGCAGCTGGGGTGGGTGGGAGGATTCAAGTTATGGAGGCTCAAAGGTGCAGAAGGAAGGGACTAGAAATGTCACTTCAAATCCTCGTCTCCGGCCCCCCATCACCTTCCGGGGTGGTGGGGAGATATAGGGTGGGTGGTTAAGGCTATATTGTGCTAGCAATCTTGTTTGTTTGCCGGCCCTCAAATATATTATTGTGCCAGGTTCTGAATGCTCGCATGGGGGCAAGCAGCTTGCTAGTAGGTGGCGATGAAACGAGGAGATATCTGTTCCTTTCACTCGATCTGATTTGTTCATTTACGTCATATCAAACTGGGTGTTAGGGCTGAAGGAGGCAATCTCTGGCTAGGTCGCTAAACCCTTCCCATTGAAATCGAGACATTAAGAAGACCATTGTTAATACATGAATAGAGAATAGTGGTGAAAGCCTTCTGGTGTACGCGTACGTTCTTTCTTTCTCTCTTTGTTTCATCACCGCAAAGCTCCAATTGGGATGAAGGATCGACATTTAATAAAGATTACCTTCGCATGCATCCGCTTAAAAGACTTCTAATTCCAAACCTGGATAGAAAAGATGGCCCGTTTAGATTACGCCATAAGAAAAACGTTTCTACCTCCGGCCCATGACCTTAACAACGTTCAGGTTACGGGTTTCCCTCGAGAAAGACTTTCATATCGAATGCCCACCGTATCCCCCATAACCAGGAGATGTTTTGCCAATGGAGGCTCAAAGGCGTTCAGCAGTTCCTGCTTCTCCACTACCCCCCAAATGTGAGTGAGCCGATCATGGTCGATCCTTCATCGAATTATATAGAGGGGGGCCCCTTTTGTTTCTTTAGGCACTTGATTCTTTATGTATGGATTATCAACTGCATCACGGAGAAGCCTTGTTGATTGTCATCGAATCATGACCCACCTACCTGGATCCTCTATCTCAATTCCTTTACTCGGTTGATCACCTCCTTCGTTCGGTTCCAATTCTCCCAGGGCTAAAGGAGACATGTTTAGAGAAGGGTTTGGCAAACATTCAATTGTCAACTCTAATTCCAGCCAGCATCCGATCAACTTGTCTTGAAAACAAGCACTCGGCTTTAAGTTTCATTCTGGAGGGCTTGGAAAGCAAGCTGTATTTTTCTTCTAGTAGTAATATCAACTTGAGGATTTGGATGCAAGAATGAATGTGTAGCCTATGGCAATGCCAACCCCAACTGATAATGACAAATCCATATCCATATAGCTATGATTTCTAGGAATGGGATTTCACTAGTAAGCGGCCATGAGTTGTTTCACCACCACTTTTTAAAGGGACGTTTGGACATAGGTGTGAAATGACGCAACCCTGATTCACTAAGTGAGAGGGTATTGAAATGAGAAAAGTCACATTTCGTATAGCTATGAAATGACGCAAAGCCAAATCACTAAGCAAACAGGTTTAGAAACTGAACTAAAAGCGTTGGACATAGCGGGCGGAGTGACGTTGTTTCAAGGAAAGCAGTATCGAATTCTAGTAGTTCCATTCCGAGAAGAGGGAGATTCCAACCAATACTAGAATGAGAACATTTATCTTCCTCTCATAGTCGTTACCCATCCTTACACTAGGTAGGTGACAAGGTTGTCTAGACAGCAGGTGCAACCAATCCCCCCAGGTGTCATCCTCTAATTTACCCATTTTCCCCACATCCGAGAAGATAAAGAGATCAAAATCGTCACTCGCACCATCAAACCCATCATATCTACCATGATAGATTTGAATGACTTTGTTCAAACAAGAAAACAATAGTGCTTCTCTTGCCCTCCCCATGAACTAGTAGATGAGGGTGGCCAACTGGACGAGAATACGTATATGGAAACACCAATTCCCGACACACCCACTCCATCACCCTAAACAGATCCCCAATCTCTTCCCGGGTATATGGGAGGAGCTTTGGGGGAGATGAACTGTAATTCTCCCACATGAATTGCTAATTCCTCTACAAGCTCTCGTGTGTGGGGGGCATAGTTGGTTACCCACTGGCACGTTTCATGCCCAAATTATAGACATCTAAATCGCCTTCTCCATTCTACAATGGAATGCCACTGAATGGAGAAACATTTAAGCCCACCCAATTTTGAAGTGGGAAAAAGCATGGGTGGGGTGTGACACTACTACTAAAAGAAAGTGCGATGTCTCTCTATAGTATGCATGGAAGCAGATTTAGCCAGAATCTGGCCAAACAGAGACTTTCCACATCGAAGCAGTAGCATCAAATCTAGGGATGGGTCGGCCAAAGCCTCCCACCCACCGCCAGGGCCACCCACCCCAACGTGCCGGGGCCTACCGGACTGGATTGGACCCTGAAACAATAGAAGCCGAGGGCCTCCCACCCCTCTCAACTAATCTACCTCCAACTAGAATCTAACGTTTTACCGGAATCTGAACGGAGATTCCGGGGAGACCGTAGTATTTAGGAGTTCAGTTGAGGGGAGACCATAATCTTTTAGGAGTTTAGTTGAGGGTTTGCCAACCCCCTTCCTTCTATTGTTGGGTAGGTGGGTGGTGAATGCTCTCCATTCACTTCGTTCAGGTGAGGGGAGACACTCTTCTTCACGAAGTAAAGATTACGGGGTTTGCCTAGAACCCTCGGCAATAGTTGCTTCAGCCCCCCTTTCCATGGTTGTTGTTGGGGGGTTATATTGATCATTCTTCCCTTCTTCGGGAGAGTGATTGAATCCCCACCTGTTCTGGTACGAAACAGACACATGGCGAGAACCCACGATGAAAGCTGCTGATGGAAGTGATGCTCCTGGTTATGGTTTTATCCGAACTTAAAGGCTCCATAACATTTTGGCTTCGGAGCGGGAACAGAGCGACTATGCCCACCTTTCTCTAAGAGCTCCCAGCATTGATTTGTTTTTTTGTTCGCAAGGGGCCCCGGGCCATAGATTAAAGTGGGCTGTTCCCAATGGCCATAGAACCATTAATGGGAATAATAGAAAGTAGGGGCCGAACCCACCCGAGAGATGGCTGGAAGATGGCCAGAACTGAAGACCTCATTGAATCCCTCTCCCAAAAGATTGCTTAGTGCCAGGTTCCAGAAGAAGGAGACAATCTCATATCTCATAAATGGATGGAAGGCAGCGCAAGGAGAAGAGAAGAAAGGGTTGAAATGTCAGTATTCGTCCATCCCGGGGTGGGTGGGAGGCTATAGATTGGGGTGGGTGGGTGGATTATAGGGTGGGTAGGAGGTATAGCCCTATTGTTCCCTCCCACCCTGCATTGGGCATGTTACGTATAGAATCTGGCCCTACCTACAATTAATGGTTAACCCATCCCCCCCAGACCCCATCGACCTATTTGCCTTACGTCAAGAGGAGATAGCTGAGAAGTGGGCGGGCCCCTACCATTCTAAGGCCCTACTATTCGTTATACTAGCAATCGGGGAGTGGCCCATTCTTTGAACAGCCTTAAACACATTACCAAGAGCCTTACTGAACTCTAGTCGGATGGTGGTGCCAATCATGTGACGTATATAGTATGGTATGGATTGCATCACTGTCTATAGCATGGATGATGGGTCAAGGTTATCCCTTGATCTATCAAGTGCTCGGACGAGTACCACACTTACTCTAGCAGGCTAATTAATTAGGGTGGGGGGGGCCCCCAACTATTGCCTCCCACCCACCCCAGATTAGGTGCTGGGAGGTTTCTCCAATAACTATATAGAGGGGGGGTTATGTTCTGCGGCATATAGTGAATCTAAGTTCCAACCCCAGGGGAACCCGTAATCTGAACGGAGATTATGGTCAAGTCTATTATGTACGTATCAACAACTTCACCTATAATACAATACCACCCAATATCATATGGTTTTTCTCATTCCATAAAATATAATATCTAAGTGGCATCACTCGCATCTTTCCTATAGTTGGTTGGATATTGGTTCGGGCATAACCCTATAGCTATAGACCCCCTCCCACCTATCTATAGATCCCATCCGCTACTGATAAGCAACTAACTAACTCTAGATGAAAGGCATGAACTATGGCGTAGAGATGTCAGCCAACCAAGCACGGGGTGGGTGGGTGGATTATAGGGTGGGTGGGTGGGAGGCTTATATGTTCCCCACAGCTGCCCATGATTGTTGGCATCATGGAATCACGTCAGTGTCTATGCTCCCAAGACCAGCTTTGGAAATGGTGGTGCCTCTGCCTTACCCCTGCCTACTCAGATGCTGGCGGCTTTCCGCTCCCCACTACTACTACCTTTGCTCTCACCTATGCCCCTGCTGGATCATTTACAAGTTCCGGGCCCATTGGCATCAGCTTGGTCAACTGAATCAATTGGTTCAACTGGCGGAGATGTTGATAGTATTGCTCCTACCTATGACTATGCCTCTGAAGCTACTGCCCCTCTCTCTATGGTTGGTTCTGCTACTGGATGATCCGCATATGGATATGGAACAGGTGGTGGCTGGCTATTATGGCTCCCCAAAGAATGGATCCAAAACTGGTGATGGGTAAATGAGGTTAACTTCCTATGCTCCTACCGCTATCCCTACCCCAGCTCCTGGCTCTACTAGAACATGAACAAGGTGTAAACTACGTAACCGTTGCTTGAACCACTACAGGTTTACTAGCATCATTGACCGATCGAAACACATCAATAATATAAAAGAGGGGGGGTTGGTTTCCATATAGGAAAATCTTTCCACATACATATAGGAGATAGATGCGCTTACATGCATGCAGAAAGTAGGTGGTACAAGTCAAGGAGTTGGAATAGGCTTGTATTATTCAATCGACTAAGGGACTGGATTGACTCATCTGGAGCTGACTGATGCAGAGCTTACTCATCGCTTAATAATTTGTTCTCCAACCCCCTATTATATATATATTGGCCCCACCTCTGTGGGGAATTTTAGAACTCTATTAGCAGCCGGGTGGGGGGTATAGTGCTTCTTGAGGCGACGGACCCAGGTAGAACCTTTCTGTGAGTTGGTCACCTTCCATGAGCAAGGTAATAGCACGCACCATGTCTAATGCCTTGAAGCTGCCAGAAGTAGGAGTGATTACCCTACCTCTTTTATATTGTTGGGGGGCCAGGGGAGAAAGGCAAGGAAGATTGCAAATCTAGATCTAACAAAGGCTAAAGTAGTAACAACTTGAGCGGATCCAATTATAGGTGCATATCCAGTCCCGGAACCCACCTCATTAACCCATAACCTATTGATTCTTGATCTGGTTGGCCTGCCCCATATATCTAGAGCGTTCAAAGCAGACACTAGATTTCGGTATCAATCCAAGGAGTGAACTGTTGCTATCTCTACTTGTTGCTCCCTTGCTGCCATCCCTGTTCCCGTCCTACTTCGTACACCCCAGCCTCCCTACCCCCTAGTCTTGCCTGCCTCTCTGCCTCATGACACCAACCCTTCTGCCCTCGGCACCTTACTCTCCTGCCCCTATTTTTCAAATGACTGGTTCAGATGCAAGGGATAAATGCTAGGTTAACTGCTACCGATTCCTTTGCTTCTACTGAAGAAGCTTCCCCGGAGGTCGAGGGAGGGTGGGTCTGTCTAAGGTGGAATTCAACTATGGGGTGGTCGCCTAACACTGGATCTTTATCTATACGAGGTGCGAGGGGATCTCCATCATATGGACCTATAACATATTCTTAGAACGAAACTATAGGGACTCTTGAACAGCAACGTTTGAAGCCCTGAGCGAAGGGACAAGCGAAGGGCCTTAACAACGGGTGGTGCTGTTCCAATCGGTACTCTGGCCAGGTGCACTATCATAGTCTCTGCTTCTCCCAGTAGTGATGAGACCACTCTACCACTGATGCTTCCACTTGATCAACATTCTAGCTGCCTCTGTCACTCAAACCCTTGTCTAGAACGTGCATCTGCTCAATGATGGCCCAGCAGGCCCCATCCCCATCTATTGGGAAATCATACTTACTAACAATGGGCAGCCGGCCCCCCCAATATTTCCTCCCACCCACCCCTGATTAGTTGTTGTAGCTCGCATCTTCGTTCTTATGTGATGGTCCACCTATTGCAAGATGCAACAGCTACTTGGTGGCACACTGAGGAGTGCAAGCACCATCTATCATTGGACACACTCACTTGGGAGACTTTCATTGAGTGCTTCAATGCGCGGTATTTATTAGATCACTACAGACAGTGTCGCATAGACAAGTTTCATGACCTTTAGTAGAGAGGGCTTACTATTGCTTAGTATAAGGGTATATTCACCAAGTTGTCTCGATATGCAGAGTATCTCCATGATGAGAAACTCTTAGTTCATAAGTTTATCAGAGGATTGAACCATAGCATAGCAGGGCTTGTATGCATGGCAGACCCCTAGACATTGAGTGATGCTACCGAGAAGGCATACATAGCTAAGGAGATACAAGGACGAGGGCAAGGTTCACGCTCCTAGTTTCAGGATCATGGGTAGCAGCAGCATTAGCAGAGTTACCACAGACCACCACTACCACCACAGAGAGGAGGATTTAGTTCTCCATCATTACCTCCTAGATCTCCACAACAACAGCAGCAGAATCAACAGAGGTCTAGACCCCAGTAGAGGGCACATGGAGGGTAGAATCAAGTTTGGTAGAAACAGGGCCCGTGTAGAGATCAGAGGCAGCAGGGACCACCTGCGAGGCCTGCGAGGTCACAGTAGTCATGCAGGGGTTCATAGGGTTCCACGGGTAGATCTAGACAACAACAGTTAGGTAGGACTCAAACTAGATAGGTACAAGCTCGAGGCCCATGCTATGTGTGTGGTGGAGCGGGACATCTAGCTAGAGAGTGCCCACAGGACTTTACGGTAGGGGACAACCCCATTCAGGAGGGTTAGAGCAGACTGTAGGAGATGTGGGCAAGTCCCACCGCATGTTCGCAATGGTTGATAACCGCCAGACTAATTTTTAGGCATCAGTGATTGAGACATCAGGTATGATTGGGGGTGCCCCCATTTCTATTATTTTTGACTCCAGAGCTACTGATTCCTTTCTATCTACATCGTTAGTGGAGCGTTGCAGGCTAGTGGCTTCTAGGCAGGACATTAGGTGGGAGGTTGAGTTGGCCACTGGGCCAAGATGTCAATAGATGCCTTGGTTTAGAATTGTGAGATCTCTTTGGGGTCTTTCACCACATCTTGTGACCTTAGAGTTATGCCATTAGGATCCTACGATGTCATTTTGGGTATGCACTGGCTTGCGACTCAGAGAGCCAAGCTAGATTGTCACTGAAAGGTGATTAGCTGCTTAGATGATCATGGTACATCAGTTGAGATAGTGGGCATTCAGAAGCCCACAACAGTTCATATGATATCTGCTCAGTAGCTTAAGAGTTGCAATGCGGAAGGGATGCCAGATGTTTGCTATTACAGTTAGTGAGAGATCATATGACAAGCCTGAGGCATCATTAGATGACCATCCCATCTTGAGAGAGTTTGTTGATGTGTTTCCATCAGAGTTACCAGGGATGCCACCCCATCGTGAGGTAGACTTTCATATTGATTTAGTGCCGGGTGCCAAGCCAGTGTCTCATGCACCCTACAGGATGACCACTCATGAGCTTACAGAGCTCAAGTTGCAGCTTGAGGACTTTCTTGAGAAGGGGCACATCTGACTAAGCGTTTCACCTTGGGGCACTCCGGTCATCTTCGTGAAGAAGATGGATGGGTCACTTTGGTTATGCATGGATTATAAGTAGTTGAATAAGGTGACGATGAGGAACCGTTACCCTCTTCCTAGGATTGATGATCTCTTCAACTAGATGCAGGGAGCCAGGGTGTTCTCTAAGATTGACCTGAAGTTCAGTTACCATTAGTTGCATATCACAGAGGTGGATATTCATAAGACCATTTTTTGGACTAGATACGACTACTATGAGTTCACTGTGGTCCCCTTCGGTTTGACAAACACCCCTGCAGTGTTCATGAGTCTCATGAATGGGGTGTTCCGTACCTATTTGGATCAGTTCGTGATTATTTTTCTTGATGACATATTGATCTATTCGCGAACTGAGGAGGAACATGAGGAGCACCTACATCAAGTTTTGCAATGCTTGAGAGAGCAGCAGCTTTATGGCAACTTGGCGAAGTGTACTTTTTTTAGGATAGAGGTACAGTAGTTGGGGCACATCCTGTCAGGTGATGGCATCTCCATAGATCCATCAAAGATTAGAGCTATTAGAGATTGGCTAGCATTCACTAGTGTGACAGAGGTTAGGGGTTTCATGGGATTAGCCGGTTACTACCGCAAGTTCGTAGAGGGCTTTTCCAAGATAGCACACCCCATCACTTCCCTTCAGCAGGAAGGGAAGAGTTTCACTTGGACTGAGCAGTGCAAGAGGGCCTTTGGGGTCCTCAAGGAGCATCTTATCAGCGTACCCATCTTAGCAGTTTCTGATCCTACAGAGGGTTTTGTAGTTTGTACAGATGCATCACTTGAGGGTTTGGGAGTTGTGCTTATGTAGGGTGGTAGAGGTGTTGCATATGAGTCGCATAAGCTCAAGACACATGAGCTAAACTACTCTACTCATGATTTAGAGCTCACAGTAGTGGTACATGCTCTTGTTCATTAGAGACACTTTCTTTTGGGTCATCACTTTGAGCTTCATTCGGATCACCACAATTTGCAATACATATTCACACAGCCGAATTTGAACACCCGCCAGCGGCGTTGGATGGAGTTTCTATGCGAGTATGACTTTGATGTCCACTACATCAAAGGGAAGGAGAACATGGTCAATGATGCTTTGAGTTGGAGGCACCACGAGATCCTGACCTTGACCTTGAGTGTGGACTTAAGAGAGCGTATCATTCAGCATCTGCCTGAGGACGAGTGGTTTCTTGAGGTGTAGCATGAGATCCAATCACAGAGGGCCCTTAAGGGCAAATTTACAAGATATTCCCTTGAGTTAGATGGGTTGCTTAGGCATCGACAACGTATCTATGTACCCCATGCGAGTGACCTTTGTGCAGTAGTTCTTTCAGAGGCTCATAGAGAACCTTATACAGCACACCCAGGGGTGAAAAAGATGCATGCCAACTTACGACAGTTATACCATTGGGCAGGTATGAGACAAGATATTGCAGAGTATGTTGTTCATTGCCTTGAGTGCCAGAGGGTCAAGGTCGAGCATCAGCATCTAGCGGATCTTTTATACCCTCACACAATACCTGAGTGGAAATGGGACCTCATTTCCATGGACTTCATTGTTGGTCTTCCTATGTCATCACGCCGCCATGATGTCATCATGCTGACGGTTGACAAGTTGACCAAGGTGGCACATTTCTCACCTGTGCGCATGATGTATAATGCACCATCAGTGGCAAGAGTATTCTTGGATTAGATTGTGTTAGACTACATGGGGTACCTCACCGTATCATTTCTAATAGGGATTCAGTGTTCACATCAGCCTTTTGGAGGGCATTACAGCAGGCATTGTGCACACAGCTCAACTTCAGTTCCACTTATCATCCTGAGACAGATGGTCAGACAGAGAGAGTTAATCAGGTTCTTGAGGATATGCTCCGTATGTATGTCATGGATCACCAGAGTAGATGGGAGGAGTATCTGTATCTAGTTGAGTTTGCCTATAGCTTGTTGGGTATGCCTCCTTTTCAGGCCTTGTATGACAGACCTTGTAGGACACCTTTGAGTTGGGATCGTATTGAGGACAAGGTTGCGATAGGACCAGAGTTGGTTCAGGACATGGAGTAGTAGGTGACTTTGATTAGGTAGAGACTTCAGGAGGTATAGGATCAACAAAAGAAGTATGTCGATGCTAAGAGGGTAGATCAGAGCTTCTCGGTTGGGGAGAAAGTATTCTTGAGAGTGCGACCACACAAGAGTCCAATCCATTATGAAAAGGTCTCTAATCTCGCACCTCATTTTGTTGGACCTTTTGAGACCTTGGAGTGGATAGGACCCATAGCCTATCATCTAGCCTTGCCACCTAGCCTGTCGCGCATCCACAATATTTTTCATGTTTCTGTTTTGCGGCATTGCATATCTGATTTATCTCATGTATTGGATTGGAGTGCTCTTTAGGTAGAGGCGGATGGCCAGTTGGCTTTGGTACCAATTCACATACTGGATCATCATACTTTGGGCCTTCGAGGTCAAGAGCAAGACCAGGTTAGGGTCCAGTGGGACATGTACGATAAGGTCACGGCGACATGGGAGGATGTAGCGAGATTAAGGGTGTTAGGGTTAGCCGGCAGAAGATATCAATTAAATGTAAATAAAGATTAAATAGAGAAATGGAAATACACAGAATTAATAACAACGAGAGACAAGATTTAACATGGTTCACCCAAACTCAGGCTACATCCACCAAACAGAGAGTCTAATATTATTATCCAGTAAATCAAACCGATTACAACCAGCAATCCTTGCAACTCAATACCATTGCAAATGCTACAATACAATGTCTCAAAACCCTAACCCTTAGCTGCTTTTATCAAGCCTTTTTGTCAGTTACAAAAATTAGGGTTTTCTTATGTTGGTCATAAAAAATAGGATTTTTAAGTCGGCCCTAAAATCCCAACAATCTCCCACTTGGAGACTGAGCCTGGACGACACCGCTGCGCATGCATCTCCCACTAGAAATAAGCACCCTAGACTCTACTGTTCTATTTTTATTGTTTTCAGTCTAGAAGACCAATCGAAGCTGAAGAGGAGCTCAGCTTCTCCCTTGTCACTGCCTTTGTAAACATATCCGCTGGATTTTCATCTATATGTATCTTTTCCAACCTTAACTGTCCATTATCCAACACTGACCGAATAAAGTGATACCTCAACAGTATGTGTTTGGTCTTTGAATGCAAGGCAAAATTCTTTGCAAGATGTATGACACTCTGACTGTTTGTATACAAAGAACTATTAGCCTATTGTTTACCCAATTCTTGCATGAAAGATTGCAGCCATATCATCTCCTTGCTTGCCTCTGTTGCAGCTACATATTCTGCCTCTGTGGTGGATAAAGCAACCACCTTTTGCAACCTGGAAATCCAACTCACCAATGTTCCACCTACAGTAAAGACATAACCTATAGTACTCCACCTGGTATCAATATCCCCTACCAAATCTGAGTCTACATAACCTACTAAATCAGTATTAGAGCCCCCAAAACATAAGTGTTTATTAGATGTACCTCTCAAATATCTGAGAATCCATTTTACCGCATTCCAATGCTCAAATCCAGGATGACTCATATACCTGCTAATGACTCTGACTGAATGTGCAATATCTGGTTTCGTGCATACCATGGAATACATTAAACTTCCTATAGCTGAAGCATATGGTACCTTGGACATTTTTTCTTCCTCCTCTTGTGTCTTTGGACACATCTCCTTAGTCAATTTCAAATGACTAGGTAAAGGTGTGTTGACAGCTTTTGCATTCTCCATATGGAATCTCTGCAACACCTTTTCAACATAAACAGCCTGAGATAGAGTCAATTTTCTATTCTTCCTATCTCTACAAATTTTCATACCAAGGATTTGTTTTGCTGCCCCCAAATCCTTCATATCAAATGACTGTGCTAACTAATGTTTTAACTCTCTGATGTGATCCATGTTAGACCCAGCTACAAGCATGTCATCAACATATAAACATAAAATAATGTAGCTGTCATTATCCAATCTCTGAAAATAAACACAATGGTCAGAATTACACCTGCTATAGCCTTGCTCAGCCATAAAACTATCAAATTTCAAATACCATTGCTGAGGTGCTTGTTTCAGGCCATACAAACTCTTCTTCAATCTGCACACTTGTTTCTCCTTACCTTTGACCTCAAATCCCTGTGGTTGTGTCATGCATATCTCCTCCTCCAAATCACCATGGAGAAAGGCAGTTTTCACATCTAGCTGTTCCAAATGCAAATCTTCAGCAGCCACAATACTTAAAATAGTACGAATAGAAGTCATCTTGACAACCGGAGAAAACATCTCATCAAAATCAATGCCATGTTTCTGTGCAAATCCTTTTACAACTAACCTGGCCTTAAATCTTTTCTTACCTCCATTTTTCTCTTTTAGCCTATAAACCCATTTGTTTGGTAAAGTCTTTTTACCTACAGGTAACTTACATAATTCCCAAGTCTAATTTTTCAGCAAGGAGTCCATTTCTTCTTTCATGGCAAGCTCCCACTGAACCTGTGTATTCACCTGCATAGCTTCATCATACCCTTCTGGTTCACCAGCATCTATTAACAAAATAGAATACAAAGAGGGAGAAAACTTTTCAGGAGGTCTACTTATCCTTGTTGACCATCTAACATTCACTGGAGTTTGTGGTATTTCTGGTTATTGTTGCGGAGCATGAGGAACCACTGGAACATCACTATTTGGAGTATCATCCAGCACCACATAATCTTTTTCTTTCTTCTCATGCTACTGCAACTAATCTTTGTACAACACCTTCTCATTGAATATAATATCCCTGCTTCTCACAATTTTCTAATTTTTAAAATCCCAAAGCCTATAACCAAATTCATCAATGCCATATCCAACAAAGGTACACCTTTTTGATTTTGCATCTAGCTTGGTTCTATTTTCAGAATCTATATGTGCAAAAGCTTAACAGCCGAAGGTTTTTAGAAAAGAATAACTCACCTTCTTACCTGTCCATGCTTCCTCTAGAATACCACAGCCCAAAGGAACTGAAGAACCTCTATTAATTAAATATACAGCAGTGTTGATAGCCTCTGCCCACATATTTAAAGGCAGCCCAGCATGCAATATCATGGTCCTTGCACACTCCATTATTGTCCTATTCATGTGTTCAGCCACTCCATTTTCCTATGGGGTCCTTGGAACCATTTTCTGCCTACGAATTCCATTAAAGGAACAATAATCTTCAAATTCTTTGCTACAATACTCACCGCCATTATTAGATCTAAGACATTTTAATCTTTTACCTGTCTCATTTTCAACCAAGCTTCTCCATTTCTTAAATGTTTCAAATACATCAGATTTTTGTCTAAGGAAATAAATCCAAACCTTCCTAGTTGCATCATCTATGAATGTAACATAATACTGCGAGCCACTGAGAGAAGATACCTGAGCTGGTCCCCATACATCTGTATGCACAAGCTCCAACTTTTTATTTTTCTTTTGCTTCCCATCTCTGAGAAAACTGACCCTCTTTTGTTTGCCATAAACACAACTTTCATAGAAATCCATATTAATACATTTCAGACCTGGTAAAACTTTCTTAGAATGAAGTACCTTCATACCTTTTTCACTCATATGCCCAAGTCTGTTATGCCACAGTGTTGTCTCAGCAGCAACTTTTCCAGTCTCTTCCTACAAACCTGCAGCAACTGTTCCTGAACTTGTTTGTTTTTCCTCTGTAACATCTAAAGTAGAAGGAATAGTATGACCTGTACAAAGATATAAGGTGCCTCCTCTCACACCTTTTGCTACTACTAGGGCACCTTTTGAAACCTTCCAATTTTTATCAGTAAATGTAACAGTGCAACCTTGTTCAGTTAGCTGCCCTGCTGAAATTAAATTCTTACTAAGCCTTGGAACATGCCTTACCTCTTGTAATAGCCAATGATTCCCATTCTGCAACTTAATCTTGATTCTTCCCTTTCCAACAATCTGACAAGGTTCGTTATCTCCCAAATAAACCAGCCCAAAATCCCCTTGGACATAATCAAGAAAATAACTTCTATGGGGTGTAGCATGAAATGAGGCCCCTGAATCTAAACCCATGAATCATCAGCATTATCTAGGGAAAGAATAAAGCATCATCTTCAGATTTATTACTTACCACATTTGCTTCCTTATTGCCTTCTTGTTTGTCTCCTTCTTTATTTTTCTGAGACCAACAATCTTTCTTTAGATGACCTGGTTTCCCACAGTACCAGCAATCCTTTTGTCCTCTGGTTTGGGATCTTTTGTCCCTTGATTTTCCTCGTGACTTCCCATGACCTCTAGAACATTTTCCTCTCTTTTTTGATCTACCCCTACTTTCTGCATTCAAAACACTGCCTGATGTGGATCCACCTGAACTTTTCTTACGAATTTTCTCACTCAGAATAACACCAATAACATCATCAAATATCAGGGTATTTGAACCAAAAATTAGCGTATTTGAACCAAAAATAGAGTTACTAACCGCCATTACCAAACTATCCCAGCTTTCAAGCAATGAACATAATATCAAGAGAGCTCTAACTTCTTCATCGAATTTTACATTTAAAGAAGTCAATTGACTGACAATCGTATTAAATTCATTTAAATGACCTGTCACAGATCCACCTTCAACCATTTTCAAATTAAACAAACGCTTCATGAGAAATACCTTATTTGAGGCTGAGGGTTTTTCATACAATTTTGCCAAAGCTTTCATTAGACCATCTGTTGTCTTTGCTTCTGTTATATTGAATGCCACCGATGGTGCCAGGCACAACCAAATGGTTCCCAGTGCCTTTCTATCAAGAAGATTCCAATTCTCATCAGACATTGTTGCCAGTTTCTTGGCTACTCCTTCCAACGGCATCCGTAAATCTTTTTGATAGAGGTAATCCTCCATCTGCATCTTCCATAACTAATAGTTCTGCCCATTGAATTTATCGACCTTCAATTTACCCTCGTCCGCCATTGCTCCCACTCAACTGTGAGACCTTCCTGCAGATGATAATCAAACACAACCCACTCTGATACCACTTGTTAGGGTTAGCCGACAGAAGATATCAATTAAATGCAAATAAAGATTAAACAGAGAAATAGAAATACAAAGAATTAATAACAGCGAGAGACAAGATTTAACGTGGTTCACCCAAACTCGGGCTACATCCACCAAACAGAGAGTCCAATATTATTATCCAGTAAATCAAACCAATTACAACCAGTAATCCCTGCAACTCAATACCGTTGCAAATGCTACAATACAATGTCTCAAAACCCTAACCCTTAGCCACTTTTATCAAGCCTTTTTGTTGGTTACAAAAAATTAGGGTTTTCTTATGTTGGTCATAAAAAATCAGGGTTTTCTTAGGCGAGGATACATGGCTAGTGTACAGTACTTTCCTGATCAGTCGCCACCTACCAACAAAGGGCCCTTTATCCTCACCTCTTTGATGACTTCAAGGAGGAAGTATAGTCTTAGGGGGGGAGGATGTCAGGCCTACCATTGCATTCCCTTATATTTGACTACTTTATTTTACTATTGGTGACACATATTAGACTTATGGGACTGATGATCCTGATTTGCAGGACTATTAGACTTTATGTTTTATGTGGATTTATTATGTTTAGCATGATTACAATGTATTTAGACCTTGATATTGATTCACGAATGATGTTAGACATATGATTTACATTATGATGTTACTGGGATACTATTCATGTGATTTTAGTTAGAAATTTATTATGTGATTCTATCGTGTGATGGATGTTTGAAATGCAAAATTTAGAATTTAATTATGATGTGATTCTTTAATGTTTATATGATCATGTGATGATGTGAGTGTATGTTTCACTTTGCTTCAGCTATTATATACATATGGGATTAACATTTCATTTGAGTGCATAGGTGTTTCTAATGAAGCCACAGATATTCGGAGATCATCCCACACACTGTGTTGTTTCCCGTGTAAGGTCGATCTAGTTCCAAGAGGAACCAAGATCAACTATGTGATGTATGATAAATTTTGTATTGTTGTTGTGTGATGTTAGTTGGGTTGGGTCTACCCCTTCTTTTATTTGATTTTTGATTGGTGTTGTAAGTTGTAATGTCATTTGAATTTTATTTTGAGTTTTAATTTTTGAGACCTCTTTTTATGTGTTTTTACTCAACCTATGGTGCTCAAAATGAGTTAAAATTGACCCTGGATTGTACCCCTAGGGTCTAGGGACCATTTGAGCTTGTATAACCTTAGGTAAACTCCCATTTGGTCACTTTAACTTCACCCTGAAGTAAAGTGATGAAAATGGAAGTTTGGGAGGGAGAGGATGAGTGGGTCAAACACTCAACCTCTTCCTTTCCTCTTTCCTAGGTTGGGGGAGTCTTCAAGTCCCCCTAATTGTGGAGGACTCAACTCCAAGCCTCTCCCACAATTGGTGAGGGTACCTTGGGGTTGTGTGGACTTTCTTAGGAGGAGATGATTGGGGCACATGTGGTACCCACTCCTCCTTTGGCTCCACCTTCCTCTCCCACATGTGAGAGAGAGAGAGAGCAAGTGGATGGGAGAAAGACTTGGTGGAATGGGTGGATGGCATGTGTCACCACCCCATTCCAAGAGTCTTGCAAGTAGTTGTGTGGAGGAGTGAGGAGATGACATGTGTCACCTCCCCATTCCTCAAGGCTCATGAGAAGAGCCTATTTTAATCCCTCTTAAAGAGGGGGAGGGGGTTGTTGAATCTTTTTCAATTTTTGAATTTTAGTTGCTTTTGGGAAAAACGTTAGAGGAAAAAGGTTGGAGACTAAACTTGGAGGAGGAGATAGAGGAGCTCCACTAAAATATCTTCCATTTGGGCTTTATAAGGTTGGACTCAAGGCAAATGCCTTTCCTTATGCATTTTATTTATTTGTATGATGTGTGTGTGAGTTCCATTTTGTTGTTTTTTTTACTTTGTTGTTGTGGGAAAATTGGGTATGGGAGTTGTGAGAGCCTCTCCATTTGGAGAGAATGCTCAACATGTGTGGGGTGGGGGAGGAGTGAACCTTCTCGAGGTCACATCCTTATTTTGTGGGATTTTAGCCTTGAGGACAATATGTGTACGCTTGAGGGAGATCCTACTGAACATCTGGGTCACCTGGGGAGATCTAGTCAGATGAAAGGGGCAGCCCTAATAGATCAATTCTAACTAAAATTTGATGTTTTCTGACATTTCACTTTTTTCAATCTAATATGAACACTAAATTTGTTGATTTATTACAATTTTGAAGGTTTATACATTTTTTTGTGAAATTTTCACAAGTTTATATGATTTTTTGGGATTTTCTAAGTTGACGATATCTAATCTGAAGTTATTTTCTAATTGGTAGGATATGAGGATCCATTGGAATGCCAATCATGAGTAGTTTTGTCTTTTAGAGATGTACACTTCATTGTCTACCAATGATCTTGCTGTCCTAAAGAGGGAAGGCTTGGCTAGGCTTTGCCATGTACTAGTTGTACATCTAGTTTCATGTCTTTGCTATGATATCCTAACCTACTAGGATGCAGAAAGGAACACATTTAGATTTTCATAGACTTCAAGAGACTGGACTATCACTCTCTATGATGTGTATCACATTCTTAGAGTTCCTATGAGAGGGCATCCTTTTGCCTTACCTTCCAGTGAGTCCTTTGAGGACAGGGCATCTTGGGCATAGATCATGGGGGTGAGCCGTCCTGAGGATCAGAGTGGTGTTCAACTTACTTCAATGCCACAACTTTGCATTCCTCTTTTGAGGAAGTTCTTGATCGGTTTGATCTCTTTGAGGTTATCTAGAGACAAGGCCTCAGCTCGTTTGAGATGGTGTTGGGTACCAATTATCCAGGGTATTGAGTAGGGCATAGTTTTCGCATGGGGTCTAGACATTCTCACTATCATCTACAGAGTATTCTATCTCATTGCATGACATGGGTCTTTTGCATTCAGCCACTCCGCTCTAATCATGACCTGGATCTTTTAGCATATCAAGCCATATCTAAAGGAGATTCCTTTTCTTGATCGTTGACTATCGAGAGCCACCAGATGAGCTCGTGTGGGCCACTTCAATACTTCATTATGTGCTATGGCTACTCTCACTGATGCAGATATGATTGTTGACCCTTGTACAGATATGGAGGGTGCATGGTCACATGATAGATAGATTAGAGATTACTATCATAGTGTATCAAAGGTTTTAGATCATAATGGTCTTATTGAGGCTCATCGTATTGAGCATGTTTTGTTGAACACCCAAAATACTGAGGAGGAGTGAATCAGTATTCTATGAAACCATTTACATATCAAACATTTAATCCATTCAACATATTTAATTACAGTAAGGGAAATTAAGCATAAAGCAAACAACCACAACTCATAACACATGAACACCAGATTTACATTGAAAACCCAAGGGAAAAACTATAGTGAGGATTAGCTCACAATATAAAGTAGTATCAACACTAAATTACAAAAGGCTCACTACCAGAGGGCTCACTGCCCAGAGGGCTCACTACCCAGAAGAAAGGATCATTGCCAAAGGGCCCACTGCCCAAGGACTCACTATCCTAAAAGAATGAGATAGAAGAGGTGGCTTACTACTAGAATTGAACTGTTATAATTGCATCGAACATATGCATGGAATATAGTTGCAATGAAGCTCAAAGTACTAAAACAATATTCATCACACTATTATGAAATACTAGACTCTATTGCTCTGTACTCATTTAATTCACTTCCAAAGCACTTGTCACATCACTCATTCACTCACACTGTTATTCACATCACATTCATAGCACACACACATGCAATCATGATCCCTTGACACTTATTTATACTATCTTCAACCTTGAGAACATTCTCCAAGGTCAACGTTACACCCTAACACAGAAGATTCAAATTAGGTTTGGACCTTTAAAACATTCCCACAGTGGAAAGGAATGAAGGCAGACCACAACACATCTTAGCCTGGACCTATATTCATCCAAGCATGCCACTTCACACTACTACAATTACCAAAGCAACTCCACAATTAGTGTAAACACCCAAGGTCGAACAAACCTATGTTAACACAAAGAAATTTTAAGTGCATGCTTCCTCAAACCCAAAGATGACTTACAGACCACATGTAAGGCTTCAACACAATCTAGAGTATTCCATGAACATCCTAAAATCTAACAAATTCCTTCGCAACAACTTTCACCTGATTGAAGTTCATAGCGGAGCATTCAAACAACTCTGTCATATGCTACAACTCAAGAAATCAACTTGCAAAGCACCAAACCACAAACAACTTGAACTAAAGCAATATATAAGCATTATAAGCATAAATCCAGAACTGTAAAGCTAGAAACAAATCTGCAAAGAAATGTGGAGCAAAATATATTCTCCCAAACACCTTTGCAAAGCTCAGAAACATAGTCCACACTCTGGTGAACACAACTTCCTCTACACAATGAACCGGAGCACCAAAATTGGAATATAATCTTTGAACATCCCTGAACAACATATCCAAACCACAAAGACCAAATCTTCAACATAGAAGAAATGTAGAGCAAAAGAATAACACTACCTTGTAAGCTAAAATGCTACTTCGCCACACTGTTTCCTTTATTAATCAAATTTTCTCACAAGCACTTAGAAACTTACCAACAGAAACATATTCCTAACAAATTCAACATCTCTTCAAGGAAACCACATTATCTTCAGCAAAGCAACTCAGCCAAATAGCTCACACCATTGCAATAACCTCAACTCAGAGACTTATCCACTCAACACTAACTACTCATATTCTTGCACCATAAGAAAATCGCACAAAGGACACAGTTGACACCAATGACAACACAAGCTTTTTGATATCAATGACAACACTGATTACACATACTTGGAACAATCTCCCCCTTTGTCATTGATGGAAACATACATAATGTGAAAAACCATGAAGACACAACTCTGTGCCAAATTTATTTTCTTTCTTACTCTCCTCCTTTCTTTCTTTCTTTTACAACTCATACTCTCTTCTCTACCCATTGACTCTTTTTTTTCACATTGCTCTCTCTCCCCCTTTGACATTAATGGCAAAGGGCTGGACATCTCACTTTCAATCTTACTTTTAGACAACTACTCAAACTTGTACCTTCTTACTACTACTCCTTAACATCATTTATTTTACTACTTTGCATGCCCCCCTAGAAGCAATCAACATTAGAACTTACTCCCCCTAACTGCAACAACCATCACAACCACTACCTACTCCCCCTTAGAGGTAGCCTCCAACATCAGTCCAGGATAAGAAATAAAACTTGAACTCCACTGGACTGATGTTGGAGGCTACCTCTAAGGGGGAGCAGGTAGTGGTTGTAGGATAAGAAATAAAACTTGAACTCCATTGGACTGATGCATCTAGTTCAAATAAGGAGGGGAAATAACCTTTAACTTCTCCTAGAGATACTCAAATGTATCCTTAGGAAGAGCCTTGGTAAATATGTCAGCAACTTGATCCTTTGTAGGCACATACTTAAGCTTCACTTCACTCTCTGCAACCTTCTCTCTCAGAAAGTGATACTGGATTGAGATCTGTTTTGTCCTTGAGTGCATCACCAAATTCTTTGAAATGTTAATAGCACTGGTATTATCATAGAAGATAGAAATTGGCTCATCATATACAACGGTGATATCCTTCAAAGTTTGGTTCATCCACAACACTTGTGTGTAAGAAGATGCTATTGTAATTTATTCTGCCTCTGAGGTAGATAGAGATACTAAATCTTGCTTCTTACTTAGCCATGACACCACTCTATCTCCAAGAAAGAATGCACCACCACTTGTACTTTTCCTATCATCAATACATCTAGCCCAATCTGCATCTATGTAAGCACTTAGAGTAAAGTCATTATCCTTTGGATACCACAAAGCCATGATCTAGAGTGCCCTTTAAATATCTAATTATCCTCTTCACTACTGCAACAAGCAACTCTCTAGGATATTCTTGAAATCTATCCACAAGATAAACTGCATGCATAATATCCAATCTAGTAGCAATTAAGTATAACAATCATTCAATCATTGACCTATATTTGCTCTGATCATCCTTAGGTGATTCATCATTCTTTCTCAGCTTGTGACCAGTTGTCATAGGGGTACATACTGGTTTAGAATATTCCATTCAAAATTTCTTTAACATTTCTCCACACATTGACATCTCAAATTCTTTCTACATCTCATCTGCAAAGCTCTTAAACATACCTTCATATACTTCAACAATCAAAATTTGATCTTCACCTACTTTGATGTACAAATTGCTATATTTGGAGCATTTATTGAATCCTTTCTATAATAGATACTCGTCTAACCTTGCATACCAAGCTCTAGGGGCTTGCTTCAATCCATATAGTGCCTTCTTCAATCTGCAAACCATGTCAAGTTTATCTAATAATTGAAATCCATCTAGTTGTTCTATGTATAGCTCTTCTTCTAACTCACTATTCAATAAAGCAGACTTCACATCCATTTGATATACTTTTCGAAGAACATTCCAAGTCATGTGTTGATATTCCACATTGCTCTTGTCCTGCACATTGACACCCTCACTTCTTCCAACACATTTCTCTATCCCTCTTACAACACCTTCTTCATTCTCATTATGTGATGGACCAGAAATATTCACTTCCACTACTTCTCAGTCCCTCTTGTTTCTAGAAACCCCTTTTTCACTCATTTCATGCTCATGTCTATCACCCGGCTCCTTGAGAGATCAGATTTCTCAGATCATTAAAATGCTTCAAACTTTAGTTAAGATCATCTATACATTGTGTACATTAATCACAATGAAGAATAGATGATGAATTTTCAAAAATGGCTCCTTTTACCTTACCTTAATTTGCCATAGATTGCTTGTCTGACAAAGTTGTCGAACCTTTCACTGTACACATAGGCATTTTCAAATTCTCTACAAACATCTACATTAGGAGATTTTCTACCATAGACTTCACCAAATGATTAAGCATGTCAACCTTCATCTCATATCTTTGTGTTGAAGCATTAGCACTATTCCTTTGGCAGGGGAGAAAAGATTTTCAATGAAGCTCCCCATGATCCAAAGCTCTAATCTTGGTTCCCAGAGGGAACATCTGCACCGGATGCTGGTACAGGCTCATCCTTAACCTCTGTTACATCCTTTTTTATCTAGATCTTATTCATTTCCTTCTTTTGTGGAGCAACATCAATGGGTTTCCTATACCTTTGAGGGTATCTGGCTTCATTGCACTCAGAACAGTTGCACATGTCTTGCTAAGCATTTCCATTTCTTCTTGCCTTTGATCTGTAGAGAGATTCTTTATGGCCAAACTTATTACATGTATAGCACCTAATTGTCCCAAGAACAATTGCACATTTCTTGTTGAGCATTTCCACTTCTTCTTGCCTTTGATCTGCAGTTAGCTTCTTTGTGGCCAAACTGAGAGGGGGGTGAATTAGTATTCTGTGAAACCATTTACATATCAAACATTTAATCCATTCAACATATTTAATTGCAGTAAGGGAAATTAAGCATATTAAATCAAACAGCCACAACTCATAACACATGAACACCATATTTACGTAGAAAACCCAAGAAGGGAAAAACCATGATGAGGATTAACTCACAATATAAAGTAGTATCAATACTGAATTACAAAAGGCTCACTGCTAGAGGGCTCACTGCCCAGAAGAAAGGCTCACTGCCAAAGGGTTCACTACCCAAGGACTCACTATCCTAAAAGAATGAGATAGAAGAGGTGGATTACTATCAGAGTTGAACTGTTATAATTGCATCTAACATATGCATGGAGTATAGTTCCAATGAAGCTCAAAGTACTAAAACAATATTCATCACATTGTTTTGAAATACAAAACTCTACTACTCTGCACTCATTAATTCACTTCCACAAGCACTTGTCACATCACACATTCACTCCACTATTATTCACATCACATTGATATCACACACACACACACACAATCACAATCCCTTGACACTTATTTATATTGTCTTCAACCTTGAGAACATTCTCCAAGGTTGGCATTACACCTTGACACAAAAGATTCAAATTAGGTCTAGACCTAAACATTCCCATAGTGGAAAGGAATGAATGCAAACCACAACAAATCTTAGCTCGGATCTAAATTTATCCAAGCATGCCACTTCACACTACTACAATTACCAAAGCAACTCCGCAACTAGTGTAAACACCTAAGGTCAACCAAGCCTATGTTAATACAAAGAATTTTTAAGTGCACACTTCCTCATACCCAAAGACAACTTGTAGACCACATGCAAGGCTTCAACACAATCTAGATTCTTCCATGAACATTCTAAAACATTCGAAAATCCAACAAATTTCTCGGCAACAACTTTCACCTGACTGAAGTTCACACCGGAGCATTCAAACAACTCTGTGATACATTACAAATCAAGAAATCAACTTGCAGAGCACCAAACCATGAACAGCTTGAACTGAAGCAATATATAAGCATTATAAGCACAAATCTAGAACTACAAAGCTAGAAACAAATCTGTGGAGAAATGTGGAGCAAAATAGTTTCTCCTAGACACATCTGCAAAGCTCATAAATGCAGTCCACACTCTGGTGAATACAACTTCCTCTACACAATGAACTGGAGCACCAAATTTGGAATATAAAATCTTTGAACATCCCTAAACAACATATCCAAAGCACAAAGATAGATCTTCAACATAGAAGAAATGCAGAGCAAAAGAATAACACTACTAGCCAAAATGCTACTTCACCACACCATTTCCTTTATTGATCAAATTTTCTCAAAAGAACTTGGAAACTTACCAACAAAAACATATTCCTAACAACTTCAGCATCTCTTCAAGGCAATTACATGATATTCAACAAAGTAACTTGACCAAATAGCTCACACCATTGTAACAACCTCATCTCAGAGATAGTATCCACTCAACACTAACTATTCATATTATTGGACCATAAGCAACTCACACAATGACACAGTTGACACCAATGACAACACAAGCTTGTTGACATCAATGACAACACTAATTACACATACTTGCAACATGTTTTATAGTAGTTTAATGATGACTTTGTTAAGGATTTGCCCCTAGTTCCCACTTTCTACCAATCTGTCCAAGAGATGGATGAGGTTAGACAGAGGACGATTGTTTGGACTCCTTTGACTCCCAAGATTTTGATCACCAAAATCTTTAGGACCCTGAGAGGTGGAAAAAAGGGAGGGAGATGAGCTCCTTCCCGAGGACTCATTGTCGTGGATGACTTAGATTCTATTGATGAGGACTCTTTCCCTAACGGATATGAATTATCAGATGAAGGAGCAGCAAGAGATGCACCATAGATAGATTCAGATGAGGAGGAGATACCCGAGGGCTCTTCTATAGGGCCCAGACCTCCTAATTTTGATGAGGTGATTTGATCCTTTCTGGCAGCTTGGCGGTCCTTGTAATTTTCTTTTTTTTTTTCTAATTTCACAATGTCCTTTCCTTCTCTTAAAGTTATGAATCGTCACTTCTTTCTACTTTGCTTTTTATGTAGCGTTGAGGAGTGGAGGGGTTTCGTTCACGAGGTTAATGTTGACTTGACAAGCCCCTTCACTAGATTGACATGAGAGAGCCTTCTAGTTGATTCTGGTGTGCCTCCTATAGTTGGTTGATATACTAAAATTTTTGTTCCTGCCCACCATGGGTGTTAGGAGAATGTTGCTTTGAGGCCCAAGGTTCTCCTCCTTATGGGTGAGAATGTTATTCTTCGTGAGATGGCCTACATTGGGATTTGGCATCTAGAGTCTAGTACTACAGGTCCTTCTCATTTTGACACCTAGAGTAGGGTTCCTCATTGCCACAAGTCTCATGGAGACACTAGTGTCACATAGAGGTAGAGGAGTAGGAGTCCTGAGGGTTTGGTTGGAGAGAATCATCCCTGAGACTACTTTCTACTTGTTTTGAAACCATTCCCCCTTGTATGGGGAGCCTTACTTTCCTTTGAGAGCATTTTGTCTTAGCTCTTGTACTCTTGTAAACTCAAACTTTTGATTTATCTATGAAAAACTATCTCTTTATGGTCATTTTCTTGTCATGTGAATACTCATCTCTTGTGCACTTTGGAAGTTTTAGAACTTTTTGATTATGTTTAAACCTTAACTCTAAGAATGCAATCATGATAATGATGACATGTTTTTATCTCTTTTTTGGAACATATATATGAAATGCAGGTGACAATATGCAGATGCAAGAACACAAGTGATGCCGAAATGAAACTTCTACTTCTATAGAATTCCATGAGTTATAACATTGAATTTATTGATTTGGAATTCTTTTTTTGATTTTGGTATGAATGCATTATGGAACAAACAATATGACTTCTCTTTACTATGATTTTCAATCTAGGATATTTCAGGTTATCCCTAAATAAGAGACCTATTCAAGTTCATGAGATAGGGATTTAGAACTCAAGTGGGGAGCGGGAAAGAGATGGAGTGCTTCTAAATTTTAGGCTTTGCTAAAGGCTAAACACTTATCCTTATCTAGATAAGACAATATGACAATCCTTTTACTCAGACAAATAACAAATTTTATTGATGTTCGCTAGACTTATATCATAGATGGCAAGCAAGATAGACCCAGGGTAAAGAAAAAATGGGAAAGAACTAGGGTCCCTAGATAGAAAATAATCCTAAAGACTACAAGACTCTTGGCATTGGTCAGTTGGTGCATGTGTGTGCTTTGTACCTTTCTCTCTCACTTTCCCTGGTAGAATGTCACCCTTGAGGCTTTAAGCTTAGATTGATCTCCACCCAAGTGTACGGACATTCAACAATCTTCTTTGTAACTCTCTATTTTTTCTTTTCCTCTTATTTTGTATTTTATGAAATGCCTCACTAGATTTTCTCATTTTTTGGATTCTTGATTTTTATGAAAATAAATGCCTTTAAACTTCTAATTATTTTAAATATGCAATAGCTTTGGTCTCTCAATTCTCACTTTTCTCATCACTCTTTTTTTATCACTCATTTTTTTATTCACACGTATTTTAGATTGCTTCCTTCAGAGTTTTAATCCCCCTGACATTTTTGGCTAGGAAAGATAAGGGGCTAAGTGCCACCAAAAGTTTTCATAGTCTAGTTGGACTTCCTTTCTACTAGGGAAGAATTGGGAAGGTCTACATCCAAGCTTCCTTTGAACATTGTAGGTTTGAAAACTACATTTTTTTAGACCTAACATCATGGCTCATTAAGACTGGGATTAGTGTAAAGGTAAGAGCTAGGCTTTGATTAGATTCACTAGGAATGAAGGGGGGAAATGGTGATTATGAAAATAGGGAATCTTAGAACCTAAAAGGATCACCTATACCTAGGCAACCTAAGACTCCTTATTGAAATGAAAATGATACAAGAGCGAGTCACTCACTAAAATGCAAGATGAACAGAATGATACTGAAATGCAAGAAACATAATTTTTTTTGACATTTTTTTATTTTTTTATTTTTAGAATATTTAATTTTTTGTGTTTTTATGTTTTATGATTTTTATGATTTTTAGACAGTATTTCTTGAGGTGAAAGGCATTGATAGTTTTACCAAATTCCTCACCTTCCATTATGCACAAGAGATAGGTGCCATTACTAACATCTTCTTTGACCATGTAAGGACCTATCCAGTTAGGTTTAAAATTGCATCCTTCACCAGCTCTTTTGTCAATTAGATTGTCAATTCTGAGTACTAAGTCTCCCACTTGAAATGGTCTTGGGATGAATTTCTTGTTATACTGCTTATTTACCCTTGCAAGGTAGGAATCATGTTTTTGTACAACACTTAATCTCTTTCCATCCATCATTTCTAACTCAACCAATATTACCGCTTGGTATTCTTCATTGTCTAATAAGCCTTGTAGTGACACTTTCAGACTAGGTAATTCCACTTCCAACAGTAGAACTGCTTCTAACCCAAAAGTGAGGGTGTAAGGGGTTGTCCCAATTGGAGTTTGTATGCTTGTTTTATAAGCCCAAAGAGCAAGATATAATTGCAAATGCTAGTCTCTTTTACAATCTTTCACAATCTTAACCAATATCAATTTCAACGTTTTGTTTGTCGCCTCTGCTTGTCCATTCCCTTGAGGATAGTAAACTGAAGCAAAAATATTATTGATATGAAATCTTTCACATAATTCTCTTACATGTGGATTTTTGAATGATGATGCATTGTCTGTCACTATCACTTGGGGAATTCTAAATCTACATATGATCTAATTCAATATGAACTTTGTGATTACTATCCTTGAAATTGTGGTGAGAGGCATGGCCTCTACCCATTTTGTAAAATGCTCTATTGTCATGATATAAATAGATGTCCATCTATTGATGGTGGGTAGATATTTCCCACTAGGTCTAAGCCCCAAGTAGAGAAGGGCCAAGGAGTAACTATGGGTTGTAAATCTCTTGTTGGTGTGTGATGAACATGTATGTAAGCTTGAAATTTTGGGCACCTTTTTACGAACTTGATTGCATCTCCTTTTAAACATGGCCAAAAATATCCTAGGCGATGTATCTTTCTTGTTGTAGCGTGACCACAAAAATGTCCTCCACAGATTCCACTATGGAATTCTTCCAAGATTTTATGTGCCTCTTCTTTATCAACACACCGAAGCAACATGCCATTTAATACTCTCTAATAAAACACATCATCGATCGAAACATACCTTGTGGCAAGGATGCATAAATGTCTTTTCCCTAATGGAGTCATGTTCTCTGGATAAGTCTTGTTTGCTAGATAGTTTATGATATCTCTGTACCAATATGAAGCGGCATATTTCTCAAGATTGATTGCGTAAATTTCTTCATTAAGGAAGTCTTCGTTAATGGGCTCCTCTTGAGGAGTCGGACTATCTTCTAGCCAATATGCTATTACTTCTCCTTTGATTGATTTTTTATTCACATAAGTTAGTTCAAATTTACTCAATAATGTCACAAATCGGCCAGCTCTTCTGAACAACATTGGTTGGTTTAAGAATGTTCTCAACTATTCAGATCATATAATGACTCTGGTTTCTTGATTCAACATGTAATGTCGTAGTCTCCGAGTTGTGAAAACTATGGCCAAATAGTCCTTTTCGGCCTACGTGTAATTCTTCTTATACTCCAACAAGGTTTGACTTATGAAGTATATTGCTCTTTCCCTTCCATCATCATCCTCTTGAGACAACATGCAGGCTATAGAAATGTAGGTGGCTCTAAAATATAAGATGAAAGGTTTATCATGTCTTGGTGGAATTAATGTAGGTAGATTCAACAGGAATTTCTTTGCTTGTTCAAATGCATTTTGACAATTCACTGTCCAAGTTATGCCCACTTGTTTCTTCAATAGTTGATTGATTGGGTGAATTTTGAAATTCATATCCCGTATGAAATGCCTGATTGCACCCAATTGTCCCAAGAAAGTCCTTACCACTGTCTCACTTGTTTGGCGGTGTTGTGTTTAAGACTACTTTAACTTTTGCTGGATCCACATGAATTCCTCTTCGTGAAACAATGAAACCCAACAACTTGCCTAAAGCAACCCCGAAAATACACTATAGATTAGATAAACAAAATGTGGAGGAAACACAAACTAATATGCATAAAAACACAAAAATCTATACCTCACATGCAAATCCAATCTCATCAAGGGAGTAAGAAGCATTTGCACCCAAAACAACTCCTAAGACATGATGATCCCTAGACAAGCGATTTAAATATGAAATGCTACTCAAATTTGCAACTCACTAAAGACTAGCTCAATTAATATTTTGGCATAATAACTTTGCATAAAACTTGGATCCTTGAATGGGTTGAGAGATGTTGTATTTATAGACTTTTTGGAGGGATTTTGATCCAAGGGTGGAGATTGATTTGTAAGATCAATGGTGGAGGATGAAGGTGATGTGGAGGGCCTAGATTTAATCTTGAATGAATGGAGGGCTAGGAATAAAAGTGAATCTTTTATTCATTTTGGGAAAAGGGGTATTAAATGAGCATGGGTGGTGAAGGATTATTTTTGAATTAAAGATTAATATGGGGGAATTAAATGAATTAAAAATTCATTTGGGGATAAGTGGAAATAAATGAGTATGGGTGAGGTAAGGGGTTGTAAGGAAAATTAAATGTGATGTGGGATGTTTTTAAATAAAAAATTGACTTAGGTGGAATTATTTTTATTTTTTATTTGGAGGATGTGGGGAAGGGCGTTAAACTAGGTTTGACCACCCAAATGAGAGGTTAGGATTAATTAAACACATGTTTTATTTAATTAATCCTAGGGCTAGGATGAGGTAGGCTAGAGTAGGCAATTAAATAATAGCTATTTAATTGTCTAGAGTAGGGATAGGTCAATTAGTAGGCTAGATTAATTAGTTAACATGGTTTTAACTAATTAATTAGATTTAGTGAAAAGGGGGGAATTGATTTAATAAATATTGCATATTTATTAAATCAATTGGCTAAGGTTGGGACTATTGAATTAATGAAATTAATTCAATTGTTGGGATAAAATGATGGAAAATAGGGTAATGAAAGGATAATTAATTAAAAAAATAATAATTAATTGGTTAGGAGGGAAATTGACATGATTAGAGATGTATGGAGTCGGTTTGATGGTAAGAGACATTTTTAGGTGTCTACATTTGCCCCTCTTTGACGTGGCGTTAGGACCTAGGAGGGAAGTGGCATCAGGTTGAAGAAAGATATGCCCCAGCTACTAAGAAGGAATAAGATGGATAAGGGATGCCCCCTCGAGAGGTTGGCGGGAAAATAAAAAAATTTCTAGGTGAGTTCTCAAAAGGATGTGACGGAAGTGAAAGTTGGATAGGCGATGGAAAAAGAAGATGGCCGGGAGAAAAATGGAGGAAAAAGGCTAAGATCTACACCCTGGAGGCAAAAAGAGGGGGTGGAAGGATGACATGGCCCACTATATTAGGAAAAGTGGGCCCTAAGAGTGCCACATTTGCACACTTTGACTTTAGAGAAGAAGAAGTGAAGGAGAGATGGCTGACCGCTACCCCCAGTTCCCGTGACTTCGACACATCTTCGAGTGGTTCAGAGAGTTTGGCTGGGCACCGGAGGCTGGACCTCAAGTAGGGTCTAACCCTGAATTTTCAATTTTTTTGCTTTTGTCGATATTTTTGGGTTCAGGATTTGGGATTAGAGCGCGTAGCACCAACAGTAAGGCCGATTAGTGCCATCCTCTAGATTGGCGCTATTTGCTAGGGTAGGGTTAGGGCTGTTTGTCACATTTAGCTGGGATTTTAGCACTATCATCCGGATTAGTACAATGTCAAAAAAGATTAGGGTTTGGTGTTTTAGCGCCATACTGGCTTTATGGTAGCGCTATTTTCTCGAATAGCACTATTTAGAGGAATAGCACTATTTGGAACTCTAGCGCTATATAGGGGTTTTAGCGCAATGTAGGAAATTAGCACTCTTTTCATAATTAGTGCTATTCACTGGATTAGTGCAAAATTGTAGGGTGATGCCATTTCGTAAAATCACGCTATGTTTAGTGCGCAGTGGTGCTATGATCAGGATTAGCGCAAAAAGGTTTGCGTAGTGGTGCTATTCTCTAGAATAGCACTATTTGGAGGAAGTAGCAGCGCTATTTTAAAAATGGCGTAAAGTGTTGTCTATTTTGGCACCAAATGTGTCTAGCTTTTTAGACATTAGAAGAAAGGGGTTGGTTTCGAAAAAGATAGGTTAATATATGACCAGAAATTTGTGGATGCAGGATACACTCCGATTTATAGTGTATTCACGCGAGCGACGAGTTCCATCTATGATGGCCCTATTCGACCATTTTGATGATGCTATGCGGGCTCGACTGGCTAGGTTGGGGCTTCTGACAGTGGCGTCGATGCCCGTTCTACGAGCTCATCGAGCTTTGATGATAGCGGTTGTGGAGCGCTACCGCTCAGAGACCTGCAGCTTTCTATTGCCAACTGGAGAGATTACCATCACACTTGAGGATGTTTATCACATCCTCAAGTTACCTATTCACGGCCGGCGAGTTAGGTATAATACAAGGAGGGGATGAAGTGCCATGATTAGAGTGTTTGGAGAGGACCACATTGTTCTCTCAACAGACAAGAGGGAGGAATATGAGGGGACACTGGCTGCAAGTGCAGATCCCTTTTCCTTATTCCTGTGTGCGTTGATTGGAGGTGTTGTGATGCTTGACGGGCGAGGTAGGGGTTTTTTGGTTGGCTGGGGGGGTGATAGAGGGGATGGTGAGGCATGAGACCATCTATGCCTGGGGACCGATGATGCTAGGATAGTTATACCATGAGATGCATACAGTCGCATATTTGCATGACTCAGCGTTGTCAGCTAGGGTTACTCTACTTCATGTATGGATTTGGGAGCACATCACTGTTACCCGACTGACATGTGGGTATTATCATCAGCCTTTTGAGGCCTTTGTATTTTTATATCAGGATGCAGAGTACACGTATACTAGACAGGTGCGATACTGGAGGAGGGTGCTAGATGATGTTATTAGTGTGACCTGACAACCGTATATTGGCATAGAGCCATGGCCAGATGATGATATTCATCTACCATTTACGTTTCAGCAGCGGTACCTGATGGGTCGAGGAGACCATACTATAGAGATGTATCTACCCTCATGGGTCATGCGGTAGTTTGGTTTGAGACAGGACACTCCTCAGTAGATGGCCATATTTGCACGGACTCCTCGAGATGCGGCCTTCTAGCCTGCAACCATACAGCCATAGGTTGCCTTAGCTAATTTTGCAGCTCTACGGCCAATGCGGTGGGATTGGGGGAGCACTATTAGAGATGCAGGTACTACGCCTGCATATGATATATGGTGGCAGATGCATCAGCCCACTCGGTTGATGGACCCAGTGGAGGAGGCAGCAAGTTCAGGGGGGATGATTCAGATGGTGATGGAGATGACCCAGATGGGGATGACCGCATGGAGGAGGGGGAGGAGATCATTGAGGATGACCTCATGGAGGTTGGAGTTGATGGAGAGGAGAGGTTGATTGGTAGGGATGGTTAGCCGATAGATGTACTAGCTGTTGTGGTAGTAGGACAGGGGTAGGTGGGGCAGCAGGTGCAGATGAGAGTTGGGTGACAGGAGAGAGGACCTCGTCGGTGTGGGAGATAGCCGAGGGTGGATATGAGATATCTACCCCCTCCACAGGTAGGGCAACAATAGGGTATAGGGTAGCAGACAGCAAGACAACAGGCAGGCCCCTTAGGGATAGCTGGAGAGGGTGAGGTTGAGAGGCTTACACCGCGGCGGCGGCCTCGGGGTGAGGAGGAGATGAAGACCCTACGGGCACAGGTGGCTAGCCTGGAGGAGGCACTAGAGAGCTGTGATGCAGAGTTGGTGCAGTTGCGGGGGGCATTGGCTTTATTAGATGGGGCAGATGGATAGGTTCCTACATTGCAGACATAGTTAGCCCAGGCATAGGGTGATTTAGAGGTGTTGACCAGAGAGCAAGATATAGTGCTCACCAGGGCCCAACAGGTAGAGACTTCATTAGGTAGTCTACAGGCTTTAGGTGGTGGACTTGCCCTAGTTTTAATAGAGATGCAGGCTCAGTTGTCCCAGGCGCAGACATAGTCTTATCAGTTACAGGGATAGCTGACCTAGGTACAGGAGGATTTGACAGAGGCTAAAGCACAGGTGGAGTACTATCGGGGCTTGTATTTTGCGGCTGTGCCAGCAGCGCAGCGTGCCCTGAGCTATAGTCAGGTTAGTAGATCAGGGGCCTCTAGGTCTCATAGATCGAGATTAGTGCAGTCAGTTCAATAGACAATGCCTCCTCCCTCATACATGCCCCAGTAGGTTCCATAGGTTTAGGTGCAGCCGCAGCCACAGCCATAGACAGGAGCACAACCATGACTAGGATCAAAGTCTCCCACTCCTTTAGAGAGAGGATCCTCCATGTGATAGCTTTATCATGTTAGCCCTCAGAGACATTGTATCAGGACTTGGTATTTTTTGATGATTTGAGCGGTGTACATTTTTTGTGGTGATTTATATATGATACGATGTTTTTTTATGGTTTATGATGCCCTATTATGATGATGCCTATGTGATGAATGCAATATTCTCTATGGATTTATATGCTATGGATGTGTGATGTTTATGCAATTATGTTTTTGATTTTATGGATGTATTTGTGATGGATTTATTGTGATATATGCATGGTGTTTGCGATTTTATGGACTATATGATGTATAATGCAAATGAATGTTCATATTAACAAACATTTATTATGGATGCAACAATGTGATGCAATGTATGTTTATTGAAATAAACACATGTTATGTATGGAAATATGTATGTGCCTACTAGATGATTTGTTTTAAATGTAGTTTTAATGATTATGATTGTGATGATGTAATGTAACTAAATGTTTATCAGATGATATATATGGGATGCAATGGGATGATACTAATTTTTAATTTTAACATGCACCTATGTGATGACAACATAAATGAGTATGATATAATTTGCAATGATGTATAATGTGCAACTAAATGATTCTATAATGAACCTAATGATATTCAATTTAAACTAAGTCTAAAATGAACCTAATGATATGCAATTCTGAATCTAAATGATTATGCAATTTTAATGATTTAGCATGAATCTAATATGATATGTAATTAGAATCTACATGACTATGCAATCTTAAATGATTTAAAATGAACCTAATATTGTATGCAAATTAAAGGATTTAAATGAATCTAAATGATTATGCAGGCTAAATGAATCTAATATGATATGCAAATTAAAGAATTAAATGAATCTAAATGATTATGCAGGCTAAATGAATCTAATATAATATGCAAATTAAAGGATTAAAATGAATCTAAATGATTATGTAGGCTAAATGACATGCGAGATGCAAACTAGGTGATAGGTGAGGTGCTCAAGTCTTGGTACATGTGATGTTCTTTGTTTGACCATGAGTGATGAGGCTGTGGGAAAGGGGATCGGTTGGGGAGAGGATAGGGGTGTTTGGATGGGGTATGGGTAGGATAAGGAATGTCTAGAGAATGGGGGTGGGGGGGACGAGAGGATTGTTTAGGTCATAAGATGCCACGTCATTGAGGGGGGATTTGGTTTGGTTCAAGATGTGTTAGATAGAGATATGGTGGGGGAATGGGGTTAGTGAGGGAATTTTAGATGGGGGGGATAGGGTAGGTGATTATGAAATCTAGGCCCAGATGATAATGTTGAATGAGTGATTAGGATGGTGATTTTGAGATAGTAACAGTAGTTGCATAAGATTAATTGAGAGCATTTCTTAGTTTATTATAGCAATGTAGGATACAGTTCACAAATGTATGAAATGACCTAGGTGATGATATATATCCTACGATTGCATGGACTAGACCCACCAACAATAGGTTGATTTCATGAGTGCCCAAGGTAGTATAATCTTGCCTAGCCTGGGAAGGGGACTCATAGTGATGAGTGCGAATAATACATATAAGGTTTTGATGCCTATATATGTAAATGGGACACATCATGCTAGAACCGACCCAGTCTTCAAGATATGAATACTATTCCTAGAGTAATGGAACCAACCCACAAGCATAGTATACAGAAATAGTTAACCATGTCTACTCTAGGTGATGTCCGCTACTTACCATGATATAATGAGATCAAGGTAGCTTTGGAGGTAACCTAGAGTGAGACAAAAAGATAAAAATCAATAATAAAAAAGACCAACGGAAAGATACAAATAACCCTTGTGTGTTCTTGCCAAGAGACGTGATGATAGAATGACAATTTTTTGTCCATTGTAGGAAAGATATATCCTAGGATGCAGATTAGTAGGTTTTGAGTGGAAATTTTTGTGGAAGATGGGCAAAAGAACAGTTTGGCCAAGTGTAGGATTATGGTTGGTATGTTGATTGATGATTTTCGCATTAGGGAACATGTTTTGAGTGTATACGTAGCGTGTGTATCATTTATTAGATCCAAAAAGCTCAATGAATGGGGACCATCCAAATAGGTTGGATGGGTGCATCTTATGTACCTAAGTACCAAAAATGTCCTTCGTATTCCAGACTGCCTACATACCCTATATCCACGGGATCAAGGTACTTTCAAGATGCAGGCGAAATGAATATGTAGTTCTAGTATGACTTGATGATGTGGGAATAGTTTGGGATGTTTGTGATGGTGGGGATTTGATGTATGTTTTGATGATTGTGATTTGTAGCGAGATCGATGGGGTGATTTTTTTTTGGATTTTCTATGTTTTTCTACTGTTTTTGGATTTTTTGATATTGTATTGTTTTTGGATTTTTTTATTTTGTATTGTTTTTGGATTTTCTGATTTTGTATGTACAAAGGGGAGCTTACAAGTGTCCCCGTTCCATGAGTCAACCTTGGGATGGGACAGTGTGGGTTGGGCAATAGGGTTTGATGTTTCTCAATTCCAAGCCATGGGATGCATGGGATGTGGAGTGGTGTGCGGGAAAGAGGACTTATTAGATGGTGAAACTGGCCACTACGCATGGCGCCTGAAATAGGTTTTTACCATGGTACTTATCCAAGGCATCACCAAAGTGATTTTCACCATTGGAAGTTTTTATTGCACTCGGGTGTTTTGCTGATTTTTTGGTTTTTAATTTTTTTGATTTTTTTTAATTTTTCTATTTTTTTGATTTTTTTTTTAATTGACTTGGGGTACCAGATGGGTTATGCATAAAATTTATTGAGATGTAGGATGTTCATCAGCTCATCTAGAGGCTGCCTCTCAGGTGTTGCAAGCTAATAGGCTGTTGATCCATAGTCAGCTGTGACGACATAAGGTCCTAGCCAATTGGGTTCAAACTTTCCTTGCTTAGGACGTTCTTGCAGGTTCTTTTGATTTTCCATAAGGACAAGGTCACCTACTTCAAACTTTCGGGTTCTGATCCTCTTGTTGTAGCTTCTTCGGAGGTGGTTCTGATATGCCTATAGGTGGTTCAACGCATTCAAGTGTTTCTCATCCAGTAGTTCTAGTTGATGCAACCTTGCGACTCTATATTCCTCATCAGAAATTATGTTTTACAGGGATACTCGTAAGGATGGGAGCTCGACCTCGATAGGTAAAATGGATTTAGATCTGAATACTAGTGAGAATGGAGTGGCTCATGTGGGAGTGCAGATGCTAGTGCAGTATGCCCATAGGGCAGGGTTGAGTTGGAGGTGCCAGTCACAGCCAGTTTCATTGACTGTCTTCTTGAGAATGTGGAGAATGGTTTTATTAGAAGCCTCTACTTGACCATTTCCTTGAGTAATAAGGCATGGAGAAATGGTGTTTGATATCAAATTTTTCGCACAAGGTGCAAACTTCGTGGTTCTTGAAGGGCTTTCCATTGTCGATGATAATGGAATGAGGGATACCATAGTGACAGATGATATAGTGGAGGATGAATTCAGAGATTTGGGTACCAGTGGTAAAGGTGAGGGGTATTGCTTCCACCCACTTGGTGAAGTACTCGATAGCAGTGATTATGAACTTATGGCCATTTGAGGATGGGGGATGTATTTTCCCTATGAGGTCGAGTCCCCACTGTGAGAAAGGCCACCGCATTGTGATGGGTTGCAGCTCCTGTGTTGGTGCGTGGATGAGATCGCCATGCTGTTGACATGGGAGGTATTTTTTGATGAATCGATAGGCATCTCGGTCCATGATTGGCCAATAATATCCAGTCCTAAGGATCTTTTTAGAAAGAGCAGGTCCACTTGAATGCACCCCACATATACCTACGTGTACCTCTTCCAAGGCTACTTAAGCTTCCCTAGAGTCTAAACATCATAGAAGTGTGCCATCAAGACTCCTTTTGTACAGGGTGTCACCTACAAGGATGAAGCGGGAGGCTCGACAGATGAATGATTTTCTTTGTGATGTGGATAGGTTAGGGGGGAGGATATTATCATGAAGGTATAGGTAGGTTTCCTAATACCACGGGGATAAGGGACGAATGACTTCACACACTAGTTCGGATTGAGGAACATCGTATGCTGGGATGGGGAGTTCTTCTATCAGGAACTCACATTTCTTGTTGTCTTTCTTCATGTCGACCATAGATCCGATGGTAGCCATGGCATCTGTAGCTTTATTGTTGAGCCTTGGGATTTGCTCAAAGTGGATGTGGTTGAAGTAATCTTTGAAATCGTCGACCATCTTTTTGTAGGGCAAGAGCTTATCATCTTTGGTTTTGTATTCATTATTTACCTGCCAGATGACTAGTTGAGAATCTCCATACACAGTCAACTTTCCAATTTTCTATTTTATTGCCATGCGGAGACCTATGATGACAGCTTCATATTCTGCCACGTTATTAGTACATGGAAATGTGATTTTGAAGGACTTAGGGATGGTGTCGCCCTGAGGGGTAACAATAGGACACCTACCCTCGAGCCTCTGTGTGTGTACGATCCATCAAAGTACATCTTCCATGTGTCTGTGGCTAGTGTGATTGTCAGGATAGCTTCGTCAGGAAACTCTGCTAGTGTAGGATATTCTGCCAGAATAGGTGCTTTAGCCAGTTGATCGGCTATAACCTGTCCTTTGATGGCCTTTCTCTCTGTGTATTCAATGTCAAATTCGGTGAGAATCATGACCCATTTTGCCATTCTTCCACTAAGAGCAACTCTGTTTAGTAGATACTTCAGTGGGTCGATCTTAGCGATGAGCTTGGTCTTGTGATTGAGCATAAGTGTCTTAACTTTTATGAAGTAAAGACAAGGGCTAGACATGCTCATTTGATTTGTGTGTAGTTGAGCTCATATGAGATCAAGGTGCAGCTTATGTAGTAGATGGCTCTTTCTTTTCCATTCTCATCATGCTATGCTAATAGGGCTCCGATAGCTATCTCAATGGCAGAGATGTATAGAAGGAGGGGTTCTCCTTGCCTTGGTGGAGTTAGAACAGGGGGATTGGCTAGGTATTCTTTTAGTTGATCAAAGGCATCCTGACACTGAGTGTTCCAGACAAAGGCTATATCTTTTTAGAGTAGATACTAGAATGGTTGGCACTTATTAGCAAGTTGGGCAATGAACTGACGGATAGACTAGAGTTTTCCTTGCAGACTTCTCAGCTGTTTCAATGTTTTTGGAGGTGGTATTTCGGTGATGGCCTTGACTTTTGCGGGATCAACTTCGATTCCTCTTCTCGAGACTATGTATCCCAGAAGTTTTCTGGAGGTGACTCCGAAGACACACTTCTTTGGATTCAGGCGAACATTGTATTTCTCTAACCAGTCGAAGATCTTGGCCAACACATCTAGGTGTTCTAATCTGGTCTTTGATTTCCCTAGTAAATCATCCACATAGTCTTCCATGATGTGAAACAAGTCATGGAAGATGACAGTCATAGCTCTTTGGTACGTAGCTCCTGCATTTTTCAGGCCAAATGGCATTACGACCTAGCAGTATGTTCCCCATGGGCATATGAAGGTTGTCTTATGCTGATCCTCTTCAGCAATTTTGATTTGGTTATATCCTGAGAAACCATCCATGAGGGATAACATTTCATGTCCTGCCATGAGATCCACTATCATGTCAATGTTTGGTAGTAGGAAGTCATCTTTTGGCTAGGCTTTGTTGAGGTCTCTGAAGTCGGTGCAGCAGCAGATTCGGCCATCTGGTTTAGCTACTGGTACTAGGTTTGAAACCCATTCAGGATAATCAATTGGGTGAATGAACCCAACATCCAGTAGTTTCTTTAGCTCTGCTTTGACAAGGAGGGCCACCTGAGGATTCATTTTTCTGAGTTTCTGCTTTACTAGTTTTGCATCAGGGCGTACTGCAAGATGATGAATGACCAAGGCGGGATCTAGCCCTGGCATGTCTGCGTAGGTCCATGCAAAATTGTATTTCGTCATGTGAAGAATGCCAAGAAGTTTTCCTATTCTTGTATGCTAAGAGATTCTACCCTGAAAGTGATTTTCAGCTCTTCTTCTGTCCCAAGATTCATTTCTTGGGCTAGCTCGACTAGGACAGGTGATCTATCTAGATAAACCTGGTCTACCTCAGGAAGGCCCATGCTTCCATCTCCTAGCACCTCGTGGAGGTTTTCACCAGGAGATACATCTTTTGTTTTTACTTTTTTAGGATCTCACACTGCCGCAGAAGGGTTTTCACCATCAGATCCATTTTTTATTTTTATGTTTTTACGACTGGAAGTAGGGGTTGTCTCCCCGAAATAGGCATGCAAATCAAGCTCCATGATGTATCCTGCTCTGTGGTCTCCCAAGGGGAAGTGGTCTCTAACTCCCATCATCAGCAATGGCCTCATCATTAGGTGCGATGTCGAAGACAGCAGGTCCCTGTTGGTCCCAATCTATAAGTTCTGGGTATACTAGTGGTAAGTCATTGGAGGACGAGGCGAGGGTGGTGATTGTGTGGATGGTGCATATGGATGAGTCAAAGAAGTTGGCAAAGTCACTAAAGGAGTCTTGAAGGCCTGTTTCGTTAACATTGTCAACTTCTAAGGAGACTGTAGTGACCTCGGCTAAGATACATTCACCGGTAGTGAGGATGCATTGTGGTTGACCATACCCTAACCCTTGAGTATAGGGGTTTCTTGTTGCTTGTAGTAGTTCTATGATCCCCTGTTCATGAAGGCCAATACCACCTTGTCCTTTATAACCCATACTTTTAACAATTTCAGAGCCTTTACCGTAGATTTCTGTTGGGATGGTGGGGGCTTCTTGTTTAGGCTCTTCATCCTTGTATAGCCAGGATGAGATATCTTCAAGTACATCCTGATCCAGAAGGTGTTTCTTCTCAAAGATGGGCAAGGGTTTGCACTTGATGATGACTGTATTGGCTACCTCTATTTTTGGGATGCCAAATGTCTTAGGATTGGGTAATGTGCCCACACAAAAGGTACCGTGCAGGTCGTATTGCCCACATCCCATGTCGCTTAGCTTGATCTTGACCTCAGGTGGTAGAGGTGCTTGGGATGAAGTGGTGACAATGTTTGTGGGGTCGACATATGAGTTTGATGTTGTTGGATTGGCTTCAGTGGTGGCTTTATTGTATGGGTAGAATGTTTTGTTGTGGCCTTCCAGAAAACTAGAGTATTAGAAGGGGCGGGGGTCAGCATAGATAGTGACTTCTGTGCCATTGTGAGGGAATTTGAGGCATTGATGGAAGGTGGATGGGACGGCTTGCATGGCATGAATCCATGGTCTGCTGAGAAGAATGTTGTAGGGGAGGTCAAGATCAAGAACCTAACATTTTGTTTCCAGTATTTTATGTCCCACTTGAATAGGAAGCTTGATGGTGCCTTCAGAGAGCCGTTCGGTGTCATCATAGCCTTTGATTGTGATGCACTCACTGGTGTCTACAACCACATTAGAGTACCCCAAGTGTTTTAGTAGTTTTAGAGTGCATATATTTAGGCTAGAGCCACCATCTATTAAGACTCTTTTAATGGTGTGTTTGTGGATATGGACTTCGATGTGTAGGGCATTGTTATGCAAGTGTTCAGAAGAGGGAAGGTCCTTTTCTAAAAATGTAAGATGGTGAGGTGCGGCGATGTGTCCTACCATGGCTTGGAATTGAGTTACATTCAAGTTGGCAGGGACTTGAGTTTGCAAGAGTTCTTTGTCGAGGATGTCTTTGTGAAGAGGTGATGTGCGGAGCAACTCGAGGATAGAGATTTGTGCAGGTGTCTTTCCTAATTGCTCTAGGAGGTTATAATGATGGGTAGGTGTTGGTCGTGTGGTTGGACGAGGAGGTAGGGGATCGGATGTGGATGCAGGCATTTGTTTAGTGGGAGGGGCTATGCGGATGGATACATGGCCATGATGGGTTGTAACAGCGCAATCAGGTGCTTGTGCCCAAATGGTGACTATGTTGACATGGTGGGATGATGGTTCTATCCGCCCTACGATAGAGTCATAGGATGCGGGTGGTGGGGTGATGTTGTATGCTTAGTTGGATGAGGAGGCTTTATTATGGTTGGGAAGGGGATCTTTGTAAGCTCCGAGGTTGGAGTTTGGTGATGGTTGGGTGCTTTGATCGAGGCTGACTAGATTTTGATCTATAAGGTCTTGGATGCAATGTTTTAGTTGCATGCAGTCAGCTATTTTATGACCCGCAATGTGGTGGTATTCACAATAGTCATTTTCATTGTACCATGCGGCTTTGAGTTCATTCTCTTGACAGGGTCTAACGGGTGGGAGCGTGATCAAACTTTGCTTGAGACATCTGTTGAGGATGTCTTCGATGGGTTCCCCTAAGGGTGTAAATTGTTTGCGAGGTTTGCGTGGTTTAGTTTGACCCCTCTGGTTATTTACATTTGTCGCATATGTATGTACAGGTGTTTGGTTCTGTACATGTTGGACAACTTTCACATCCATGACACCATTGTTCAAAGTGTTCTTGTTCTTCCCCCAATAGCATGATTTGTCGTTTGATTGTGTGTTGGCGTTATTGTTTGTATTGGGGGTGTTGTTATTGGATTTGTAGTTGTTGTTGGATTTGTAGTCATATAGTTTGATGGAGCCCTTGGCAATGAGGGCTTGTTCGATAGTGGTACCTTTGTCGATGACCTCTTCAAAGGTAGATGTACAAAGAATTTGTAAATGGAATCCTAATTCCTGATTGAGGTTTGTCACGAACATGGTGACGAGTTGTTTTTCAGGAATTGGCCATGGGAGTTTGCTTGCTAAGCCCCACCACCTTTGCAAGAAGGAAGTGAAGGCTTCTCCGTTCTTTTGTTTAGTGTTGCAAAGGTTTGTCATGGACATTTCGTGCTCGAAGTTGTAGGAAAAGTGGTTTACAAATTTTTTCGCAAGCTCAGGGAAAGTCCTAATGCCCGGGGGAAGATGTACGAACCATTCAATTGCTTGACAGCTGAGGCTTCTTGGGAAGAGTCTCATAAGATATGTATTGTTATTAGAGACTTCTAAGCAAGCGATGTAGAACTCCCTAAGGTCATCCCTAGGCTCTCCCTTCCCCTTGTATTTGTCAAATTTTGGCGTTTCAAAGTTCTTGGGGAAAGGGGGCATGTACAATGTGCAATCAAATTGATAGGGGAAAATGTCCTCAAAGGAGTAGTGTTTGCGCTTGCCCCCAATTTGCATGTCATCTACCTTTTGGATCAAGGACTATACAACGGTTGTGAGATCCTGTGGTTGTTGTGGTTGGAATGTGTAGGCCTATTGGTTGCTGAGATGTTGGAGGTGGGGTAGAATTTGATGTTGGGGATTTGTTTGGTTGAGGTTTTGGTATTGCGGGTTGGTGTTTTGGTTGATTTGTGCTTGTTGTTGTTGATATGCGTGGAGTTGTTGGAGAATGTGTGGTGGTATTTGGGGATTGGTTTGATGTTGTGTTGATGAAGTTATGGGATTATGTGGATACGTGATATTGGACGGATTGATGTTGGATAGGTGGTTGTGAGAATAATTGTCATAGGTATGATATGGTTTGGGGGTTGGGTGGAGGCACACTCGTGGAGGTACTTGCATGCGTGATGTTTCCTTGTATGCCCAAGGTGAGTTGTGGAATGGAAGGGTTTATGGTAGTAGATGTGATGACGGGTTGGGAAGTGGTAGGGATGGTGGCACTTGTGGGGATTGTAGATGTGGCAGCAGTAGAGCTTGTGGAGGTGGTAGATATGGTAGGTGTTGATGTTTGTGAGATGATATGTTGGGTATTTGATGTAGATGCTTGAGTATTTGATGTGGTAGGAATGATTGTAGAGGTGGATGGTTGTGATGAGGTTGTGTTATGGGGTGGTTGAGCACCAATCTTGAGGAGATAATCTAGAAATCTATTTGGATCCGACCTTAGGACTTTGTCAAGCATGTCCATGTTATCTGCGTCTTGTGTGAAGGTCAAAACATCTAGATCATCTTGGGATATGGTGGGGAGGTTTTGTGTTGGTGGCGGTGGTGGTGGTGGTCGTCGTTGTAAGTAATGGAAGGGATTTTCATTAGGACCATATGGGGGGATGTAAGAGTATGTGGGTGGGTTTTGATTGATGGGTATGTTGTTGTTGTTGGTGTTAGGCATTCCTATGCCACCATATAGCCAAGATTCTGCCATTTTTTGATTTTTTTGTGTTGTGATCTTGTGATGGGCATGCACGTATATGGAGTTGATTTCTAGAAGTAGAGTGAGATGAGGATGGAGACCTTAGAGAATATGATTGATTGTGTTGGACCCAAAGATGGATGTGGTAGTGAGATGGAGTGGTGGAAGAATGATATGTTTTTCTAAAGGTTTTAACCTAAGGGTGATACGAATGGGCGATATTGATATTGCACAAATTTTGGACCAAAGATGGATGATGATGATGTGTGTTTTGAGGATGATTTTGATGGAAGGGGTTTTTGATTTTGATGTTGATTTTGACTGATTGGGATGATTAGGACAATGTTTTTGGAAAGGTTGTTTGATGGTCAACAAGTTGAGCTTTAGGTAAGATCTAGATTTTGTGTTGGCACAAATGGATTTTTTTTGTTTCGGGTAGACTAATGACCTTACGCAAAGAGGGATGATTGTTTTACTTGAAAGGTAGACTAATGACTTTTCAAGGAAAAATATGATGTTAATATGAGATCTAGATTTGGCTCAAAAGGATGACAAGCTTTGGTTGATGATTTGTTGATGGGTGTTTTGATTTGGATTTGGATTCTTTGAAATGATTTGTTTTGGTCCAAGGAGATATGCAAAAAGATTTAAGGGGGATGGATAGATATGGATTTAAGATGATTATGATGTAGCAAAGGGGTCCAATAATGATGATGGTGGATTCTCTAAGGTCGAAATGAAGGTATGTTTTTGGAAAATTTTGAGGAGAAATGGACGGGGTACAGACTATTTTTTGGAATGTAAATATGGATTATGGCAGAGCAGATGGTGAAGATCACAACTAAATAGGTCTTAGTCTCAAGCAAATCAATCTAAAAATAGCACCAATCCATGGGTGAAATGGCGCTAAAATTAGACAGATATGGCGCTGAAACAGGGCAGTGTTGGTCGAGGTCCTAAAAAAGATAGATTTTGGATTTGTTTTGATTTGGAATTTGATCAAATGGTTTTCAATGTCTCTTGGCAAGTGTTTGAAATTGATTTAAGCATATTAACACACACAATTTATGCACATGAACACACAATAACCAAGATTTTTGTTTGTAAAATGACGTGTGATTTTGTTAAACAAGCACTTTGCACAACCTAAGGCGAAGATATGATAGTATTTGTTGAATCCCCTAGCTACGCCTATTCAAAGCGGGTAGCTCTAGGATCTTGGTAGCACCGGCTCCTCCTTACAATTGCACACACTTCTCACGCATACCAAGATCTGGGTTTCTTATAAGGCTTGTCCCTCACCAAACCTTTAGATTATCCCTGCTACCTTAGCTAAGAACTGCATGAATCGGGGCCGCTTCAAAGGTTTCCCTTCTGTGTCAACAAATAGAAGGATTTTGGCTTGCTAAACAAGGGTTCATAGTAAGGGCATCCATTCAGGTGGTTATACGTGCGGTAGCGCTACTCTCCGTTATGGAGTCTTTGGGGGAGGTTGGCTATCGGTATAACAAAACAACACTTGTTGTCTATGACTTTCATCACAAACACCTTATTTTATATAGCAGCTTCGAAGAGCTTGGCTTTAGTTTGATGTCGCTTGGGTCGTTCCCACCTTTCGAAGCAGGGTGGTAGGCCCTCTAAGGATTAACAAAAGCAACACAATCACAAAAATACTTTTGATCCCCAAGTTCATACAAAGATGCAAGGGGAGAGCATACGTATTCCTTGTGTTTGCATCACACTAAACATGGTTCATTTTAGTTCTTTGGATTTATGTTGGGGGTGATAAATGCAAGTTTTTGTGAAAATCTTTTGATTCCCAAGGTCACCAAATGGTGCGAGGGAAGAGTATACACTTTTCACTCTACAAACATAAACCACGAAAACACTTCACACAAAATTAGATTGATTTTCTTGATTATATGCGTGAAGAATGCAGATTGTTGTTCTTTTTAATCTAATGCTTTCAATTGATGCAATTTGTGGTTCTTTTTAAAGCCCAAAATCAAAGTGTTTGATAGTTGTTGGCACACAAATTTGTAAATTTTAGAACACCAAATTTTAAATGTTGGGCACACACACACACACACAAAGATTTGTTTGTTGTTTTGTTCAATTTTATAGCACCAAATCAAAGATGTTGTGCAACTAACATGCAAAGGGTTCATTTTTAGATTTCTAATTGAAGTGTTTTTGCTAAACTAAAGATAAACACATCCTACAAAAGTTTGTTAGTATCCGCAAAATGATAGTAAAAACCTACAAAAACACTTGTCAGTACCTGCATAGACAGCAAATTCAGTTTTCACAATAGCGCTAAAACAGAGGTAAAATAGCGCCACTGCAGACAAAAAGATGGCGATACTGATAGAAAATAGACAGAACCTAACACCCTATACCAATAGCGCTAATTCAATAGATAGCGCCAATACAAGACCCGTAAAGTGCCATAACAGAAGATCGCGCTACAATATTACAAAGAAGGCGCTAATAAAGTGTATACACTGATATATTATAGAGAAAGCGCTAAAATAGGGAATAGCGCTAGAATAGGTCTATGAATGCGCCACTGCGCAATTTGTCCAACAGTCTGGTGACACCTAAGGATAGCGCTAATCTGGGTGGATAGCGTCGATACAGGGTTGAAAGCATCCAACCTGCAAAATGGAGACCTCCTTACGAAAATAGACTGTTATACTACACACACAAGATGTCCCATTAGCATTGTTAGTCTGAATAAATGAAAAATAAGACAAAAATAAAGCCAAAATGCATGTTTAGTCTTTTATGAAAATTTTGACATAGCTTCCCCTTGTTCAATCGATATTCCTGCAGAAACAGAGAGCATCAAGATATAAAAACAGCAGGGAGATCATTTAAGAGAATAGAGATGTGAGTGAGTTTTCAAAAGAGAAACATGCTGCGCCAAATAGCGCTAAAACAGTTAATGGCCCTAAAAGAAGCCAGTGATGGCGTTGCTGCATAGGTAGGATGGTGTCAGACCTGTAAAAACACATTTTTCACACCAAAAACTCACAAAAAGGATTAGATTCGGACCTTGTGAGTCCCACCGAGCATGCCAATGTAGATTAGATAAACAAAATAAGGAGGAAACACAAACTAATATGCATAAAAATACAAAAAGCTATACCTCACATGCAAATCCAATCTCATCAAGCGAGTAAGAAGCATTTGCAACCAAAACAACTCCTAAGACATGATGATCCCTAGACAAGTGATTCAAATGTGAAATGCTACTCAAATTTGCAACTCACTAAAGACTAGCTCAATTAGTATTTTGGCATAATAACTTTGAATAAAACTTGGATCCTTGAATCGGTTGAGAGATGTTGTATTTATAGACTTTTTGGAGGGATTTTGATCCAAAGGTGGAGATTGATTTGGAAGATCAATGGTGGAGAATGAAGGTGATGTGGAGGGCCTAGATTCAATCTTGAATGAATGGAGGGATAGGAATAAAAGTGAATCTTTTATTCATTTTGGGAAAAGGGGTATTAAATGAGCATGGGTGGTGAAGGATTATTTTTGAATTAAAGATTCATATGGGGGAAAGTAAATGAATTAAAAATTCATTTGGGGATAAGTGGAAATAAATGAGTATGGGTGAGGTAAGGGGTTGTAAGGAAAATTAAATGTGATGTGGGATGTTTTTAAATAAAAAATTGGCTTAGGTGGAATTATTTCAATTTTTTATTTGGAGGATGTGGGGAAGGGTGTCAAACTAGGTTTGACCACCCAAATGAAAGGTTGGGATTAATTAAACACATGTTTTATTTAATTAATCCTAGGGCTAGGATGATGTAGGCTAGGGTAGGCAATTAAATAATAGCTATTTAATTGTCTAGGGTAGGGATAGGTCAATTAGTAGGCTGGATTAATTAGTTAACATGGTTTTAACTAATTAATTGGATTTAGTGAAAAGGGGGAAATTGATTTAATAAATATTGCATATTTATTAAATCAATTGGCTAAGGTTGGGACTATTGAATTAATGAAATTAATTCAATTGTTGGAACAAAATGATGGAAAATAGGGTAATGAAAGGATAATTAATTAAATAAAAATTTAATTAATTGGTTAGGAGGGAAATTGACATGATTAGAGATGTATGGAGTAGGTTTGATGGTAAGAGACATTTTTAGGTGTCTACACACACTTTTTAGGGTTTAGTCTTACTTTGTATTCCTGTAGTGTGTTGAAAATCATGTGAAGGTCTTCCACATGCGTTGATCTTTTCTCAGACTAAGAAAAACATTTGTCAACATAAGTTTCCACTATCTTGTGAATGTAGTCATGGAAGATGTGTGTCATTGCCCTTAGATAAGTAGCCCTTGCATTTTTCAATCTGAACAACATGACTACGTAATAGAATTTCCCCAAGGGGTTGAGAATGTCATCTTGTTTTGATTTGCTTCTGAGATCTTGATTTGGTTGTATCCTGAGAACTCATCCATGAGGGAGAGTATTTCATACCGTATGGTTGAATCAACAATTTGGTAAATGGATGGTAAGGGGAAATCATCTTTTGGGCAAGCTGGTTAATGTCCCTAAAATCAAGGCATATCTAAATTTTTCCATTCTTCTTCAAAAATGGGACAATGTTTGACACCCAACTTGAATAATCTACTGGTTTGATGAAGCCCACATTTAACAATTTCTTCAATTCTTCTTTTACCATTTCATCCACTTGAGTCTTTATTGGCCTCAACTTTTGCTTTATGGGTTTTACATTATGTTTTGTTACTAAGTTGTGCACCATGATTTTTGGGTCTAGCTCGGGAATGTCTAAATATGTCTAGGAAAAGACATCAGAATATTCGATAAGAAACTTAGTGTATTCTTCCAATTCTTCATCATTCAATTCTCCTCCTTATTTTAGTATTTTTATTTTCTTAGGGGTTCCTACATTGACATCAATGGTGTCTCTAGTTAGCGAAAAATGTCCCTCTTCAAATTTTTGAGGTGTAGGTGGTAAATCTAAATTTACCTCGATATGGAGTATTTCTTTCTCACTTCCAAAATAATAGTTTGTATGAGGAAGGAGCATGTATCCTTTCTTGTGGTACACTCTTGGAAGCACATCTTAAGCATGCAAATATTCTAGGATGTCTTCATCATTCTCAACATAATCTCAGGTTTATTTCTCTTCTTGATTTGTGGCATAGTCTAAACTGTTTGGTAATTCTTCACTTTCCAACAGTGGTTCTCCACAAACTAACACAATGAATTCTAAATTTTGGAGTTGAGCGTGAGGCGAAAATAAGGTAGATGAGGTGACCATTGAGTCTACCACTTGGTTATCTTCCCTAGGTATGGCTTTATGGAAAAGAAATCAAAAAATTGAACAAACTTTATTATAGTTTCTTTGTATGGCCGTAATCTTTTTGATTTTGTCTCATAATTTCTGCAACCTAGTTTATCACAAGCTGGGAGTCTCCAAAATCAGAGATGTTCTTGATTCCCAGCCTCATAGCTAGCATAACTCACAAGGATAGGGCTTTGTACTCAGAAATGTTATTTGTGCAAAATAAATTTAACCTAAAGGGAGAACTTTCCCTTTTGGGGAGGTGAGAATTATTCCCATTCCTACCCCCATTTTACAATTGGCTTTGTCAGAGTGGAGAGTCCGTAGGTCTCGAATGTTTTGTGATTTGGATGTTTCTCTAAATTTGTAAGTTAATTTTTACTTTTCCTCCTTTTCTTCCCCTTCTTCGATGATTTCTATTGTTCCAATTGAGAGGTTTGTAATGTCATACTCGTTTGTGCAAGGGATAGCTGCTAAGCTAAATGAAGCATGAAACTTGGTGGTGTGGGGATCAAAGGGGAATTCTCTGAGGTGATCCATGCTTTGATATGATATGTTGAGATTATTTGTGTTTGGTTGATGGTTTTGAGTCTCTTCTTTTGTTTCCTACTATGCATTTAACTTTTTATCCTTTTCCTCATGTTCCTTCCTATAGACACTGAAAGGGTCAGGGTCTTCCTTCATGATGTGTGTTTTTCCCAGGTGATGGAAATGGATTTCTTGAAGCAATGTGGAGGCTACGGCCATCATCGTGTGAATCCAAGGATTTCTGAGGTTCATAATGTAAATGGTTTCTTTTTTTATGACATAAAAGTTCATGGGAACTGTTTTAGACATTAAGGTGAGTGGTAGACTAATTTTCCCAATTGTTTGAATGTCTTGATTGTCGTATATCCTTAAGGTGATAGTTTGTTTTTTATGCCCATTTTACTATATCCCATCCTTCGTAGGAAAGAAATTGGTAAGAGGTTGACTGCCAATCCTTCATCCACTGCTACTCTTTTTATGATGACCTCTTTGACCTGCACCTGTATGTATAATGGTGAATCTTTATTCTTATTCCCCTCATCTTTCAGAACTCTTGAAATGTTGAATGTGAGAGGAATTGCTTCTTGTGTTGAGCATCTCACTTCTAATACTTCCAAAAATGTTTTTCAGTGTGAAGGAGAGGCTTTCAACGGGTTCACCACTTGTGAGAAAATATTTTTCATTTGATCAGCTTGCTCCTCTTCTTGGATCACAAACACTTCTTGATTTAATTCCATGTGATTAGAACATTTTTTATTAGTATTCCCTTTTCTATTCTTAGGTTCCTTCTCCTTTCTTTGGGATTTTAGGAGAATGAGAAACTTTTGTTATTGTTCTAGGGTAAGCTTTGAGATAGCTTTGCTGTATCCATAACAAGTTTTCATGTCATGACCTTTTGTTCCATGGAACCAACAATATGTGTCAGGAATGTAGGAGAAATGACCTAGTCCTTCATTTCCTTTTTGATGCCATTTATCATTACTAGGTACAATCCTTATGACATTGATATCATAATATATCGAGACACTTGAGGTATTCTTCTTAGCCCCTTGTACGACTTTAAGTTTTCCATTAGTGTCATAAGTTCTTTGGCCACTGTCTATGGTTGCTTGGTCAATCCTCAAGGCACTTTCCAAGGCTTCTTCATAGGATTTGTAAGGTAAATTTTGGACTTCTTCTCTCATATCTTTGTTTAATGCGTGCAAAAAGAGATTGCATAATTCATGATGATCCATGTTTGGAGTACTTGTCAAAGAATAGATAACTTGTCTCCATCGAGTGACGAAATGAGGTACTAATTCGTTTGGTTCTTATTTCATAGTTAAAAATTCATGGATCCCTGTCTTTACAAGTTTGTTCATGTCGAAGGCCATGATAAAATTTCCTATTAATTGCCTAAATGAGTGTATTGAGGCCTCTAGTAGGTGATAATACCAATTTAGGGCTATCCCTTCTAACATCTTCGAGAAGATTTTGGTGACAACCCCATCCTAAGGGAGGAGTTATCTTATTGTGGTTGTGTAAGCTTTAATGTGTGAGTTGGGATCTTCCTCTCCTTTGAACTTCAAGAGATTTGGTAATGGTCGAGGTAATGAAATGCTTCTTATGGTCATGTCAAGTGGCTCCTTTAATTACTCCAAGTATGTGCCTAAAAAGGCACTTTGTGATTGTGGAGTTGATAGCATTAGCCCCATGGGTGGGATTTAGTAACCCAATACTATTATTTGGTTCACTTGGTTTCCTTGTACTATCTGATTGTTTTGAATAGGAGGGTTCCCATTTGGGAATGTATCATTACTCCCATTTCCTGAGTAGTAATTGAGGTAAGGAGGATTCTAAGATGCCCCATGGTCCTATTCAATTTTGATGTTCTCGTATTATTTTTATCTCCTCTCTAGGACATGTTGTTCTACCTCCAGAGTTCTGATTCTTTGTACTAGCATTGTAATGAGGTTTGTAGGTGTAGGACCTCTGGGCACTTCTTCATTTCTAGGGTTTTCAATGTGAATGTTATCATGATTTTGTCTTTCTTCTCATATAGCATTTTCTCGTTGCTCTTCTCATAGAGCAACTTTCAGGGCTTGTTGAGCATCTCTAGATTCTTGTAAGTTTCTTTCTAGCCTTCTCACTTCATCACCAAGATGAGTGCTTGAGTGGATTGTAGAAGGTTGGTCCATGTGATGGACTTCCAATCTCATTTTTATTCTTTTCACTTTGTGAGGTGTGTTTCATATGGCAGGGTAATGCTCCCATGCAGGGTTGTTAAAAGACAGAGAACATCTAGATTCTCATCTATCTTGTTCATAGTCTGAATATTCATAGTCATAGTAGTTTCAAATTGGTGCATTTGGGTCAGGTGGCACATATCTATCAAAACAGAGTTTTTGGTTCTGTAGAGGGAATATTCCCTAAGTTTAAGTCTAGTTCTGTCATATTCAAGGGTGCCATAGACACCACAGAATAAATGGAACGAGTGAAGGTGAAGGTGACAAAAGTGAAAGCGGTGAAGATGGTCACGAAGATGAATGTGAAAATGATTGACCTCTTGAAGTTTGAAATGCCAAAGAGTGACAATGATAGTGTTTAAATAGAATATGTGCGATCTTTGAAACACAAAATTACTTGTCCTAGTAGGATTTGTAATTTCATGTCGGGTTCACCAAAATATGTACACTCAAAAACACAACTCGGTGGCCTGGGGCGGTTAAGTCATCTTTGGTGCACACACAAACCCTCTCTCCTTGCCATGGGATGAACCTCCACATCACTCTCACTCTCGTAGAAGTAGCCAGTCAAGAGGAGGTGAGAAATGGGGGTGGTCTAGCTTGTTTGAGAGATGGACTTCACCGAGTGTGGTCGGCTAGTCCTAGAGCCTTTGTTGTTGTGTGTTTTTCAAATGCGGTGTTCTGTGACCATTTTTGTAAAAATAACTATACGACTCTAAGGGTCACTAGTAACCGTTCTTTTGTTTGGGTTTCTAAGGTTCCAGTGTTGTATGGGTTGACTTTTGTTTTCATTGATGTTCCTTTCAAGTTGGTGTTGTTGTCCAAATTGTTGAATGAATGCTTATTGTATTTGAAGTTCTCTTAACCTTTTTTTCTTGTTGTTGAATTATCTGTTGATCTTACTATTATCTAGGGTGAATCTCCTCTATCTCATTAAGGATTGCCCTCACTCACTCACCTCTAAGTCTAGGGTACATTTGTGAACCTGAACAAGAAAGATATGGTTAAAGATAACCTTGACTTGACCTAGGGTTTCAACTTAGGGTTTTCTCGACCTAATGTTTGACTTTGTTTGACCTTGTATTGACCTTATGTTGAAATCAAGGGTTTTGCCAAAATGTTGACCAAAGTTGACCTTGTGGTGGAATCAGGCATTTGTAAGCCTTCTACACTGCTAATGTTTTTGTTCTTTTCAGTTTTTGGATGCATGTAAGCCTATATAAGTGCAAAACAATTTTTTTGTGCTTTTCTCTATTTATAGAAATAAAAGTGTTTTTTTCTATTCTAGGAATTAGAGAATGAATACAAACTAGTATGACATTACCTAATGCAATTAAATCTATATTTTTGGTTTGATTTTCTGAATAAGTGGAACAATTACTCTAGGAAAAGGAAAATTGCTTTTAAATGAATCTAATCTATGAACTTTTGAAAGTAAACTACTTAGCAATGCTAGATCTATTGATAATAAGGAATACTAAGAGGGGGGTGAATTAGTATTCCACAAAACCACTTCTTAATAAGTTTATTTATCTAATCTCCAAAATTAATAATATGAAAGTAGAATGAACATAGAAATAGCAACCATAAAGACATAAAACATGAACACCAGGATTTTTACGTGGAAAACCCAAAAACAGAAAAACCACAGTGAGTGTTAGCACACAATATGTTAATATAGCACAATACTGGATTACAAGAAGGCTCACTTCCTTAGGGCTCACTGCCCTATGAAGAAGGGCTCACTGCACAAAGGCTCACTACTAAGAGAAAGGAAGATAGAAGAGAAGGTTTGGTTCACTGCGAAGATGTGACTGCTGAGAATGCATCTAAGAATACTAAGGTGTAGTTTCCCTTAAGCTCAGTAAAATGACTCAAAAGTCTTCATAATGTCAATTCTTCTATCTCTTTCTTTGCTTCACATATGCTCTTTTTTTCTGCCCACTATCTTCTTCAAATCACAAAATTGCCTTAAATCAAATTCACACTTTTGTCACAAACATATTCTCTATGCAACACATCATCAATACCAAAATCCATCAAGTATATATATCTGCAACTAGAATTACCACACAAATAGGTCGGCCACCTAGCCATGAAATGTGTAGCCAAGTGTTTCACCTTATCAACTCAAACTTAAGCACAAACAATAATGCAAACTCAAACAATCATACAGTAGTCTTCATATGGGTTAGCATCAATCATTAAATCACTTGGATTGATTGTTCAAATAATATAACTGTTGATGTATAAAATTGTGCAGGTTCCAACACCAACATGGGAAGCTTCAAGAATGTAGGACTTGATACTTGAAGCAACCTCCAGATTTTACAGAAACTAGCTCTTCCTATTTCAATGGGGTTTAAGTAAAGGGAATAAAAAACAAGATTACAGATACAATATGAAACTAACTCTATGGTGATGCACCAGATTTAAATGTATTTCAACAACTAGCACAGTAATTAAATTCTCAAGATTCAACTATATCAAAGAGCAAATGTTGCATGATCGACATAGGCAGATAGTAAATGAATTTAAAATTAAAGGCTAAACTCAGAAGATTTATGCAAAGACACAAGAAATATCACCAATGGCATAGAACAGAGCTTCTTTCATTAACAATTTGGCAAATACAAAAGTCACAGATATATCAGCTTCCTTCTCAGAAACAGTTAAACTAAGGCAAAATGATATATTCTGATCACAATAAAATCTCTAAATTCTTCATCAACAATGTCTTACTGTGTTACAAAACTTCTCTACTTATAGCCAAAATTTGACTCAAGATTGCCTCTAACCGTTAGGATCACAATGGCCTTAACAGAATTGGCACTCTACTAGGACTCAAACTGATAGTGAGAATCTCCTTGAATCTACAACTGTGTCTTCCCTGCTCATTCATTGGTAGAGCAATAACATGTAACACATAGTTCTGTTGCAACACGTGGCATCACTCGTAAGTTCCCAAACAGCTTCAAAATATGCTACACAGCACTTTCTACTAAATACTTAGCTTCCTTCTTCTTCAAAAGGGACACATAGAATACTGCCACTTGTCACCATCTGCCACACTTGAAACTTGATATGTAGCAGCTTCTGAGAAACAAAACTGGGACACTTGGCATTCTCTGATGATATTAAAATCTACTTTAGTGTATGTCTCGAGCACCTGCGATAATGACACATGTCACTTCCCATATCATTTACAAACTGTAGCTTTATTTTGCAGGACCCACCATGTATTTCTTTACTTTCCAAAACAGAGACACAGTATGGTGACACATGGTGCCATCTGCATAAAGCAACAATAGAAACGTGGCACCATCTGGCTATATCTAAAGCTTGATAAAAAGAGTCTCTCAAAGCCCCGTAGAGATGACACTTGTCACTCTCTGCATACAACTGAAACTTATAAGAAATGTATATGTGGCACATTCTGCAACATCAATAGCTTCTTTTGTATTATCTCCTGCATACAACATGTGGCACCCTCCGTAACAACTGAAAACTATGTCATAACAACGTTTGGGCCCACCATATGTTTCTTGGTGCCCGAAGCTTAACCAAAGGGATACACATGGTGGCATTCGCTACTGCAACAAAAAGACACTTGGCAACTTCTATGCACAAACTGCATTAAAAGAAACCTTTTTCCAAGGCCCGCGGCAGTGACACGTGGTGCACTTCGCGCTCAAGAAACAACTTCGAAGATAAATATAGAAATTGGATACGTGGCACATTCTGACAACATCTGGAAATTGTAAGGCATGAAGAAAATATGCAGCACCATTTGTGACAATTAGAAATTATTATAAATGCTTTGAAACTCTATCCCATGTGGCAGTATTTGTATTACGTAGAGCATTTCCTTGTGGTGGCATAAGATGGGAAATAAACATCAACAGAAACTGAGCAACAATTGAAAATGAAACACTGAGCTACGATAAAATAGAAAATCATAATGTAGAGCTTGACTCTACAGGTCTTGGCAACTACATGGACCTTTGTGCCTGCTTAGAGAGAGCTCTAGAATCAACAAAATTTCAAAATTGCACTGTCATTAACAAAGAATCTCAATTATAATTTCTCTAACACGGCCTGATATACAGACCACTCTAAATCTGACAATCCTTGTCTACTCTACAAATCCTGGAAAGCAAAATATAAATTGATGATGTCCTTATGAGAAAAATATTGCAAAATCTGGACCACAGCATGTAACTAAAATTCAAGATGAGCCATTAGAACCAGGACTGCTTCCACTTCTTCTACACTAGAAGAATCACTCAGACCTTGAAAAATAGTCTGATCATTTTATTTAGTTAGTAGCAAAGCCTTTATTTCATCAATCATTAAAACTGTATTATCATCAGGAAAAGGAGAAGGCAAGCCCAACTACACTAAATCTTCAATATGCTTCTTCATATTCTTAACACCCTCTTTTACTATGTCAAGCAACTCTTTACAACTCATAGCAGCTGAACTACAACTTAAAACTTTATTTACTTTCTTTGCAGCAATCATCCTATCAGTTACACCAGTAGCTAACAAAGTTTCATCAGCTATATCATATAGTTTCTGTAATAAAAGCTGGGAATCTAAAACCCTTAAAGAAACAATAGACAATGTTGCCTCTATAGAAGACTCTACTTTTTCACATAATTGTTGTGCATTCAACAGGAAAGTGAGGGAAGGCTTAAGCTGAACAATCTCCTTAGAGATTCTTTTCCACACATATGCATATAGTTCCTTTACCAAATTCAAGACCCCTGCATTTTGTGGCCTCTATGCTAGCTCAATTGTTAATTGCTTTGTCTTTTATTGTTCAGCCATAAATTGAGCCTGAGAGGTACTATTCAGATTTTGTTCTTTCAAAAGGGTCTGTTGTAACTGAGACACCTCTTGGATTTTATCTTGATACTTCTTCTCCATAGTGGCTTTCTCTTGTCTTAATGCAGCAACATCTTTTTCTTGCACTACTTCATTCTTCAAGGATGTGACCTGGGCCTATGATGCTTGATGTATCTGTAAAGATACAGTAGACTGTAAATCTTTTTTCAAGGTATCAATATCTTTATCCTTGGCTTTTATCTCTGAAGTTAATCTACTATTAGTAGCTTTCTCTTGTGCCAAATCTGCTTCAACTTTCTGCAATCTTTTTGACATCTTCAAATAATTAGTGGTAACTACTAAGGCAATTTCATTCATCAATTCTACTCTGTCTTGTGGTCTGAAATGGGTCAGATCCATAGCCACTGCATTCATTGTATAATCTTGTGGCTACATTTACTCCACAAGTTTTATCACATTTGGGGCTAAATAGGTAACAATCAAAGACTGATGAATAGGATCAAACAAGGATTTCATGTGAGAAATAGTAGGGCTCTTATTCTCTTTCTTTCTCTTCTTTTCCATGCAAACCTCTCTTTCTTTCCTCGCTGTGTCAGCCTGTGCTTGAAAAGTAGGAGGTGAGGCAATGTGCCCCCCAACAAATGGATAACCTTGAGGCAAGCCATAGGGAATGGTAGTTATTTGTTGGCTTGGGTATTGATGGAGAAAATAGGGATAAGGAAATGGCATGTGATGACATGGCCAGTGAACTAGCAATTGGGGCAAAAGTTTGAATTGGTGTAGTAGAGGTGGTAAGAGGCATGGAAGAATGGGTTACTTGGGCAGCCACCCCTATATGAGAAGAAATAGAAGAAGGGGAAAAGGGAGAAGAAACACTAACCTGGGCTGCCGATGAAGTCATGGGAGCTTGTTGTTGCTAGGGCACTGATACATCTTCTTCCTCTTCTTCTAAAACCAATTTACATTTCTTTTTTCAAAAGCCTCTCCCCTGGGTCACTAGGATCTTCTTCCTCTGAATCAATTACAATTTGCTAAAAAGATGCGACTCTGAGACCCCCCGACGCTGAAGCTATTTGGGTTTTAGAAGACAGTGATGTTGTCCCCTTTTATTTTTGTAAAGCACTAAGAGATGGAGGGCATGGGGCTCGAGGAACTTTTGATGCAGCATGCTCTATTTCTCCAGGTTCCTGAACTTCCTCTGATGTTCCTTCTTCTTCTACTCTTGAATCTCATCCCAAACCATTTCCCATTCTTCATCAGTCTCAATATTTCCAAAAGTATGGGTAAGTTTAAGTATCTCCTGTCTATATTTCCAGTAAGCAGCAATTTTTTCTGCATTCCAATCTTTCTTCTTAAAGGTAGCTCTGAGGCCCGCAGTCATCGAATTATTAGGGTCAAATTCCTATATTTTTCTATAAAAGGTCTCCCATGGCCTGAGACCTTTAGCTCGCAGATCTGTCAATTCAACATAAACTGTAGGATCATCCTGCTTTGGCGATCTCCTCTTCTCCCAAAAGGGGCGTCTCTCATGAATGAATTTTATAGAAATTTTATTATTGATAATCCAAGAAGATAAGAAACTATCTGGATCATACTTCCACTTATCTTCAACTATTAAGAATCCATAAGCTACTAATTTCCTCAATAGGAGGTTTTCAGTTTCTCTCCTCTCAATTTTTATTCTCTCTAGTCCAAGGAACATCATATATTTTCTTCTTCCTCTTCTTATGACCAAAATTGTTATCAATGACAAATATTTGTCGAGCCACTTCTAAAAATGTAACCCTAGGAGTAAAAACCTTTGGGAGTAGAATAGGCTCCCCAGCAAAGCCGTGAAGTCTAATAATAGTTGTATGGGCCCCAAAGAAGTAATCACAAGGAATTTTCAAATTCACTAAGAAACCTCTGAGACTATCTGTCATTCTATTTTCCACAGGCTCAGACCCTAATTGGTTAAAAACAGGTGCAACAAAACACTTTGCAAACTCATAGGGATTTGAGGTGTCTGAGAGAACATGGGTCCATGTGGACACTAGGATTGTTCTATTACTATTGGACTCAGGGTCATACATACTTTAAGGCATATATTGCTGAAAGAGACCATGATTTTGATACAGCATTAAATGAAATAGGTGGGCTGAATACCTGAAAACATGATTCTGAGAGAAGTTTGTGAGCTAGTCCACCATAGCCACAGAGATTTGTTCTGCAAAGTCAAGACGGTACTCTTGAGACTTGTCTATAGTCTTGAGTCTAAAAATTACTACAAGTTGCCAATCATGTACAGTTGAATCATCATACTTACCAAAGATAAAAGACAACATGGCAAGAGCATCTTGAACGTCAGGATTAAACTGAGCTTGACCTGTGGGTAGCGGAGGCAACTGGGTATTGTCGTCACCTAAATGCATTTCAGTGTTTAGGAACTTTACCCTGCTGTGGAGATTTCCCCATGTAACCTGCAACTTGGGAATCGTAGGAAATGTAGCCATCCTATCATGTTGCAAACCTAGCATATCCTAAATTTCTTTAGGAGTTATCTAGACCATGAAGGGGCCATGTTGAATAGAGGCAGTTGGAGGATGAAACAATTCTACACATATGTCAATTAATTCCAAATATGGGTGAACAACAAGAACCACAAATTGTGCCAATTGAGAGGTCCAAACCCTCATTCCAAAAGTTTCTGACTTCCCTTTTGCATCTCGGATGAGGCTCCTCTGATGAGCTCCCTCCTGAAGATTTTTTGGGTTCTTCTGCATATGTGTGTCAAAAATGCCATCTGCATAGTCTTTTACTTGTGTAGAGTTTGCACTCACCCCCATATCCAAGACCCTTGTTCTTGGATAGCTTGCTTTTGGTTGTGTTGGTGCAGATGCGTAAGATTTATTGCCTTTCAACTTATCAAATTGCTCAAAGAGCCCTAGCCCTTCCTGTGGCGACTATGGCTTCGACATTTTTGTATCTCTTTAGAAACCTTAGCAACTCTCGATGTAGTAAGTAAGCAAGAAACTTGAAAAATGACTAGAACTTAGTTAGAATTCCGAGCAAGGAATGAAACCTTAGACGCAGAAAGTAGAACTCTAAGAATGTGAAATGAGAAAATAACAAATGCAACAATCTGAGGGATTCAATACTTAGCTCGACGAGGCATAATGAAACATTAATGACTCATCAAATCTTATTAATGGCATTAATGCTAAAAAATATGGTTAGTGTATCTTTGAAAATCCGTATGGGACGGTGTGTTAGATTGGTATTAAAAGCGGTGATCATATGATTTGGTACTTTCTTTTGATGTTTAAGGAACCACCGAACGGCCTTAGTACGCACAACTACCAACAAAAGGGGCCACTATATTGTGGACACATGTTCTCAGAACACATATTTAAAAGGGAAAAAGAAGGAAAGGAATTAAAAGGCACCTAACTAACTATGATACATGGCGGGTTTCAAGATTATGTAAAATGTTTCAAGAAGATCCCATTTACAGGAATCTCTTTAGGCTCTCCTTCCATATTCGCAAGCTTGAATGCATTCTGTGCTTATAGGCATGAACCTTAAAAGGACCTGTCCATAATGAGTCAAACTTAATGTGCCGACTTGGTTTAGCAGCTCTTTCGTCCCATTTCAGCACCAAAGTTCCAACTTCAAAATTGAGATTGGAGGTCTTTCTATCAAACCAATTCTTTATCATCTGTTGATACTTCATTAATGACTCATGTGCCCTTTCTCTCTTCTCTTGAACCTCTAATAACTCAACCAGTCTCACCTGCATTGAGCCATTTTCTTCTATCTCCAATTGTTTAAGCAACTGTAAGGTAGGAACTTCTATGCTTAGTGGCATCACTACATGCTTGCCATAGACTAACTCATATGGAGACATCTTAGTCACTTTCTTTGGTGTAATTCTATCTGCCCATAGTGCCAAATTGAGGAACCTATGCCAATCTCTCTGATGATTAGTCCCCATTCTCTTGATAAGCCTAATCAGGTTCTTGTTTGTAGATTCTACCAATCCATTGCCTTGTGGATAGTAGTTGGATGATATCTTTAGATATATTCCATTCTTTAATGCAAACTCTGATAATATGGTTCCCAAAAATGCTTTAGCATTATTTGATATGATGGTGCGAGGAGGGCCAAAATGGGTAGTTATCCCCTCTAGAAACTCTAAGATCACCTTTTCAGTAGCTTCCTTGAGTGGCACTACTTCACTCCACCTTGAAAAGTAATCAGTTGCAGCAAGGATCCACTTATATCCCATATTTGACACTAGATTAATCATCCCAATAAAATCTAAACCTCACTGAGAAAAGGGTTCTTCCACTATTATGGGACTTAAAGGCAATGTAGCATTTCTTCTTCTACCATTATAAAACTAACAAGCCTAGCACTCTTGACCACCCGATAGCAATCTGCAAACAGTGTTGGCTTGATGTAGCCAGCTTGTGTCACTTTAATTGCAGTGGTTCTTGCTAAAAAATGTCCCCCTGAGGTTCCATGATGAAACTCATGCAGTATCCTTTGGGTGTCATCACTTTCAACACATCTTAACAGTATTCCATCAATATTCTTTCTAAACAAAACATGATCAATCAAAACAAAATGGACTCCTTGTTGTTTGTAATTTATTTTATCAAAGGAGAGTTCATTAGGGAAAACACCAGTTCTCATTAACTATATTCTATCACTTACCCAAGAATCCTGATCAACCTCTTGGAGTTTCAACACTGTTTCAACTTTTGCTTCTTCAGGCATTGACTCTTCTATGCCTTGAGTAATATATTGGCAGAGTCTCCTGCCTCTAACCAATTTGGTAGGTCTCACCTCTCCATCATATTCTAAGATTTTAGTTATCCAATTGGCCCTCTTTTCAATAATCTCACCTTCCATAATATACTCCCTTACACTAGGGTGGGCTACTGATATTAGGATCTTATTCCCTATCACTAAATGCCTAAACTTTTTAAGGGCTTTTACCATAGCATAAGCTTGTTTTTCAATGAAATTATACCTAGATTCATACTCCCTTAAGGTCCTAGAGAAGAATGCAATTGGATGTTCTCCTTCTTCTTTGTCATCTTTCTAGGTCAGAATAGATGCAACACTATGTTCTCCTCCATATACATACATTATGAAGGGTTTAGAAAAATTTGGATTTCTCAGCACTGGTGCAGTAGAAATAGCTTTCTTGACTTCCTCAAAAGTTTATATCCCTTCAGTAGTCCATTTGAAAACTAAATCCTTTTTTAGCAGTAGAGTGATTAGCCTAACTAGCCCTGCAAAATCAGATATAAATCAACTAACAAAATTTATCTTACCTAAGAAAGATTGAACTGCCTTGTTGGCAAAGATAGATTTAGTATAGCTGTGACCCGCTCCAAATCAATAGAAATTCCATCCTTTGAAACAATGTGTCCCAAAAGTTTCCCTTGGGGCACAACAAAAATACACTTCTTAGGATTTAGGGAGATCCCAAATTCCTGACACTTTTGAAAAATAGTTTCTAGGTGCTCAAAGTGATCTTTTGCATCTTTGGTAAATATTGTAAGGTCATCCAAATAGATCAAAATGATCTTATTTATAAGGTCTCCAAATTCCATGTCCATGGCACGCTGAAAAGTAGCCCCAGCATTTGAAAGACTAAATGACATTTTAGCATATGTGAAGGTTCCCCACTTTGTAGTGAATGCTATCTTATGTTGGTCTTCATCAGCCAACCAAATCTAGTTGTACCCTGAGAAACCATCAAGTAAGGAAAACCTCTCTAATCTAGCCATTGTTTGAAAAATTTGTTCCATGGATGGTAGGGGGTAATGATCCTTCAATGATGCTTTATTCAAGTCTCTGAAGTCTACACAAAGTCTTATGTCCCCATTTTTTTTTCTTACCGGCACTAGGTTATAGACCCAAGTTAAGTGCTTAATTGGAAAAATAATCTTGGATTGTAGAAGCTTTTGCAATTCATCCACCATTAAAGGCTCAATCGTAGGATTCATTAGTCTTTGTTTCTGACGGACTAGTTTTGACCCCTCAGCAAGTTCTATGGTATGTTGAATGATGTCTCTATTATAACCATGAAGGTCATCATAGGTCCATGCAATTACTCTATCATACTTATTACACAAAGAAATCAGCTTATCCTTTTCCTTTTGGGTAGTAGCATTGCCTACCTTCAACTTTCTCCCTTCACTGACTTGAATTTCAGAATAATCATCTTTTCTTGCCTTAAACTTCCTCTTGTCCAGGCTTACATCATCTAGATCAAATAGATTTTCCAGTGTGATCAATCCCTTTGGGAGTTTATTAGACTTCAATTGGATAATTTGATCACCATATGCTTCTTCAATCTTGGGTTATAATTGGTTAGCAAATTCTCTTGATTGCTACAGAAACAAAAGTACCTAGAGATCACTATCATAGACTTGCCAATTCTAGATGTTGTTTGGGATTGCTGGTCTCACTATCACCATTACTGCCTCACTGTTAATGAACAGGTCACTTGCTAGATCAAATTGGGAACCAATTTGTGCCATTCTATCTGCTTTAGTGTTTTGGGTTCTAGGGACAACTTCTATGTTAAAAGCATCAAAACTGTCTATTAGATCCCAGATTTTGTGATGATAAGATCTCATTCTTACATTCTTTGCCACATCTTTCTCTCTAATTTGTTTCACAACTAGTTCTGAATCTCCCTTGACTACTGGATTCTTTATCCCTTTCTTCTTGGCCAGCATAAGGCTATGCACCAAAGACTCAAACTCAACATCATTATTTGTGCAAGCAAATTGGAAGCATATGGCTCTAAGAATTTTCTCACCATTTGGAGAAGTGAGGCATGTACCTGCTCCTGCACCATTTTTGCTCCTAGCCCCATCAAAATTCAAGGTCCAAATTTTTGAGTCTCTGTCAGGGTCTTCCTTTTCAAATATTTCTTTTCTCATAATATTCGGTATTTCTTAGCATCATGGTCATCAGTTGACTGTTTTCTTCTTTTTGTTGGTCATATTCAGTCCATTCTCCCAATTCTTCAAAAAAAACTCTTTCCTCCTTATTCATCATAGCATGTGATGCTTCAATTCTTGGAGCTGGTTCCTTAGTAATATGATCTTTAGATAGAGGTTCAAATAGTAGCTTCATCTTTGTTCCATAAGTGCCCAAACTAGTAGAGTCATAATTTCCATAAGAGTCACTTTGCATCATGGTCATCAGTTGACTGTTTTCTTCTTTTTGTTGGTCATATTCAGTCCATTCTCCCAATTCTTCAACAAAAACTCTTTCCTCCTTATTCATCATAGCATGTGATGCTTCAATTCTTGGAGGTGGTTCCTTAGTAATATGATCTTTAGATAGAGGTTCAGACAGTAGCTTCATCTTTGTTCCATACTTAGTTCTCAAAATCAGATGTGACCAATCAAGTGACATGTATCCTCCTATCTTAGCTATGAAATCTCTAGATAGGCATAGACCAAAGACAGGGGGAATGTCTGTAACCATTATGTCTTGCAGGACAGTGATATTTGGGCAAGTATACAGCTGCAATGGGAGTTGTTTAATCCTTCATATGGTTTGGACAGACTTCCCATCTAATTGCATGACCCCTTTAGCTAGTGGCTCATATTTTATCTTTAAAGCATCTTCTATCTATTTTGGCATGACTGTAGTACTAGCCTCAGAATCTATCATTGAGTTGTGCAACAATTTCTTACCCACTATTAAAGTTAGATAAAATGGTTCAGGCCTAGATTTACTTACTTCTAGTGCAGCGTTCAACAAAGCAGTCGACTGTAAGGGTGGAGTGTCCTTATTTTGAGTCTTTCCTTTGTTAGTACCTCCTTTTGTATTGATAGGTTTAGGATCAACCTGAATCTACAATGCTTCTTGAAACAGTGTCTTTTGCTTAGGAATGGCCAGCATATCCCATATTGATACATGAGTAGGGGTCTTCTTTAGCTGTTCTACCACATTCATGGGTCCCAATGTCTGTGTCTTTGGGTAGTAAGGATACTTTACTATTTCTAGCATTGGATTTGAGACTGCCTAATTTTGAGTTGGCTGAGGAATTTCTTGTCTTGAAATAGGATTATAGTGAGTTTGGTAAGGAGGATACCTAATAGCTTCATTATTTTGAGCTTCAGGTTGCTCGACCATCCTCCTCTTTGATTTGGTATAGTAATTAGACTATACTAAGGGTTTCTTGGAGGTAGATGCTTCATTCAAGAATACTAAATCTTCATCTTCAATCCATGAGAACAAATCATGTTCTGGGGCAATCTCTTCCTCTTGTTGAATAGACATACCTTGCATCTGAGCCACCATTACTGCATTTTGAACACTAGGTGACTGATATGGAGGAGCATTAGACACCATAGCTTGATTTTCCATCATTCTGTGTTCTATTATCCTTTGTTGTAAATTGCCTCTAGGGTGATCTCCAGGAATATGGGTGTTATTGAAAGGAAAACACCAAGCATTGGCATCTTCTGCTAAATTGTTTTGTCCAAGGAGCATTTCTCTACCTAGGTTAGGAGGAACACCTTGCAAAGGTGTGGGAACCATGACCAACTGATTTTGGAGGTTGAGGATTATTTCATCTTTGAGCACCTTGGTACTGGTTTGACTGATATGGGGGTCTATTTCCTTGAAATCCCTGGTAAGGAGGCTTCAAGTAAGAAGTCTCTTGCCTCTTGAGATTAATGATCTCATTTGAAAAGGTCCTAAAGATGTTCTTGACATCATCCATTTCAGATGGAGGGGCAGAGGGTGTTGACACAGTGGGTTGTTGAGATGTCAAGAAGGTGTACATTGGCATAGGTATAGATTGTGGATTAGGGACTTCTTGAGGTAAGGGGATAGAAATTTCTGGGAACATAGGCATAGGAGGCCTCAGAGGCAATTTTCTAGCATCTATTAGATTATTCTCAGCCCTTTCAGCCAACTCATATGCTTCTGGTAGGGTCTATCCTCCTAGGGACTGAATCATTACAGATATATCAGAATTGAAAGCATTGAGGTAGAATACAATAGCCATACCTGATGGTGGTTGTTTGGTAGAAAATTGGATTTGTTAAGGTTTTAGTGTTTTGGTGTTTAAATCCGCCTTTCCACTTTACATTCAAGGACCTAGGATTGAGTGGCGAGCACTATCATACCCTAGAGTCACTATGAGATGTAGGGAAGCTTGGATTAGGGTGTTTAATTGATAATTTTCTCTCTCCTATGCTCAATTAACCATTAAAACCCTAATTATGTAAAAACAAAAGTAAACTGATGAATTACAGAAAATGCTTCTACAGACGGAAGCAAAATACCAAATTATAGAGTACCTATTTTTGGGGACCCGAAGCAGAAAATTTAGGGACACATGAGCGGGTGTCCAAGTCCAAGGCCCTATTTTCTGTCCGGATCTAGCAACAAGATCTGCAACTTGAATCTTCTGTATCAGAGATTTTCCCGACACGAAACTTCGGGGACTAGGGAGTGGGTGCCCTAGTCTAGGGGGTAGATTTTCTTCCTTTCTTGCACCAAACACTCCAATATGCTCCTCTATAACTCCACTCAGTCCAATTCCTCAACCTATAACTTGCAATCATGAAAACTTAGTTTGGGGGTTGTGGTGTTTAGGAGCTTGCCTCAATCAAGCCCCGAAAGGACACTTAAGTCTTCCAAACATCTTTGTCAGATAGAGAGAGCATGCCCTTGTGAGGTAGAGGCCAAATCCAAATGAAAAAATGATAGAAAGCACAATGATATCACCTTGTAGTGAAGATCTCATGGGAGGAATATGCTCTTCATTCCATGAGGAGATGAATGCTCAAATCTGCAAATACAAACACATAAACAAAACAAGTCTGCTATTACAACTATGAAAACCTTGCATCGCCTTAGGATGCCAAAATCACACGAATATAATCCCAAGTTTCTAAATGAACACCTAAGCATGCTTTTATATGCAACTACAAACACTCCCACCAATATTTTTGTAATTCAAACTTACCGTGTCGACAAAGGACCCAAATAACGATCACAAACTGACACCCAAAAATTAGGGTTGCCCCAAAATAGGGCAGGACTAGGGAGCGGGTGTCCAAGTCCTCCCCCCTATTTTGGGTAGGGTATAGCTCAAGGGGTCCTCCTAGGTCCCATTTGTCATGTTACCTAGGGCTCATTCCATTGGGATGCCAAAATATGAACTAAGATGTCCTAAACGCATGCTAAAGACACAAAAGCTAAACCTTATGAGGGAAAAGCCCCCAAGGGGACATTTTTCGATGTTACATTTAGCCCCACATTAATGTATGTATAAATGCAAGGCCAATACATGCATTAAAGTATGGTCACAAACACATCAAACACGCCAAGCACGGAGAAGACACACCAATCACATAGAAGATAGTAACAGGCATGCAAAACACGGAGAAGACAATCAATGCATAGAAGACACATTAATGCATGGAAGGCAGGCACGATTTCTTTTCTTTTCTTTTTTCTCATATATATGAAATGTAGATGCAAGTATTGGAAAGTAAACAAACCTCCCATAATACATGATGCACTCATCATGCAGGTCTTTGTATATATGGGGCAACACACATGCAAGACATGCAAAACCTCCCAAAATGCAGGATGCACTCATCGAGCAAGTCTTTAGACTATATATGGGGCAACAAACACACCACACAAATAAAGCACGCCAAATACACACACTTGAATACATGGAGAAAACATGGCAGATAAGTGATGGAGTGAACCTATTTCTAGGTCCAACACCATCTCAGGCACATTATAGGCACACACCAACAATTGGGCTTCACCACAACAATCACTGAAAACACTCTTAAGGGTTGAGTGATTCACAGAATTGCTCCCCATCTCCGTAGAGGACTTTTGAAAATGACAGGATGTGCAATTTGCTCTGAGAAATACACCATCCCCGCCACTGCAGAGGGCTTAACATAAAAAGGATATACATGATATCCCGCCTCCACAGAGGGCTTACATGATTGATTGATTGATTGCAAACAAACTCAGGATGCATGATGCACTCATCATGTAGGTCTTTGTACTTGAGATCAAACACATTATATATGCCCCCACCTTAAGGTGGTTAATATCAAGTATTGTAATCAAGCACATTAAGGTAGGAATGAAACACACAAGGGAACACCGACTTTCGCAAAGCCCGTGTCCCTCGGAGGTGACATGTGCTTTATGATCATCAAATGTTCCCACAAACACATCCCTACAAGAAACATGTTAGTGTCTACAAAATCATGATAAACAACAACATCAATGCATATGAAATCTGAGGTATGCAATATTTAAGGTAGACAAAGTGCACAAAGCAGCAATATTGTTTATGATTTGTAAATGAGATAGAACACCATCAAAATCATCACTATGCAGAAAGCATAAGTGCTTCCACTAGCCAAGCATCGGATAAGATATACAACCCCATCATCATATTAGGAACTAAGTCCATTTTTTGATTGCTCTTGAAAGGGACACTAGGTCCGCATCAGTATAAATGTTTGTCGTCATCCACCCACTAGGTGGAAACACTAGAGGAAGGGAAATAATAAATCAAAGAGGAGAAGCCAGTGTCTTAGGGATAGTCACGTAGGAGGGTGCCCCGAGGTCACCAACCATGACGCTATGTCCATAAGACACAACACACAACAATGAAATCAAAGAGAGAAGTGATATAGAAGAATGATGATACAAATAGAAGAAGGTCACAAAAGAGGTGGTCTCCTAGTATCATGAATCTTACGGGAGAATCCGAGGTCATCCCAGGAGGCCTAAACAACACATAAAACATCACAGGGGAAGCACATCACGAGAGAGATAAGGGGTTAGAGATACTTACCTGTAGGATCTTCATATCAGATTTGGGAACTTGCAAACCTCTTGGAGAGGTACTCGATCATGTTGAGTGCAAAGTTTGAGTGGTTCTTATGAAAGTTTTGTTGATTATTGTGTGGTACTTGGTTTGTTACTCCTTGTGTAAAAATAACTTTTTATTGCTTATGAGGAGGGGAACCACTATTTTCTCCAACTTTTGACAATCGTCTAGCTCTTATATAATTTTTATCAAGTTTTCATTGTTGAATCTTTCTAGCATGGTGACAGGAATCATCCTGTACCATCTTACTCATTTGTAGTGGTTGTTGTTCTTGTTTTTTAGATGTATCTTGATTATCTCCCGATCCATATAAGGATAACGGAGGAGGAACCTCAGCATAAATTCCATTTCTTTGTGGACAAGGTGGATTGTTCATTTGTTTCTTATCTACTTCAATCATTCCCACAATCCTATCATAGTCTAAGTAATCATCCTTGTTTACTTCCACTAAACCTTGTTCCACCATATTGTTTTTATTATGCTTAGGGAAAGGATTAGTGAAGATTTGTAAGTTTTGATTCGGTGGAGCAATAGATTTGTTTCAATTGTCATTCACACCTGATACCTGGATGACATTTGAATCAATATGGTAATGTATCTCATGTTTAAGATGCATACATCGATCAGTGTCATGGCCTTGCATCTGATGATAATGACAAAAGACATTAGCATCAAAGTAAGGTCCTTGTTTACTAGGATCAACAGGTTTGATCAAGGGAAGCTTCAAAATGTTATTACTCACAGCTTGGTTCATAATGGAATGGTAGGATTCAGATATCAAAGTAAACTTTCTTGGTTGGTATGATGCTTTCTTCAGATTAGCTATAGCTGAAACATTCAAAAAGTTGTTCATATTTGGTCTATTAATCTTGATGAACTTCCTATTATTATTGTTCCTCTTAAAGTTGTTTTGTGATGATCCACCTGTGGATTGGCCAACTTGAGTCGATGAGTTTTGGTTTTCATACTGACTAGATGAAAGTTGATAATCACGAAGGGCAGTGCATAGATGTTGAAAGGAGTTATACTTCATCAAGAGGATCTTATCACAAATATTGGGTTGTACATTTGTAATAAATATCTTCTGAACATCTTCATTTTTCATTTGATATTGAATCTGTGCATAAAGCCCTTGGTACCGACTAATGAATTCAGTCAACTTCTCTTTCAGACCTTGTTTGCACTGAACCAAGTCAATTAGAGTGACTTGTGGTCTGATATTTGCTTGAAAATGTTGTAAAAATTGATCAATTAACTGTGAAAAGGAGTGTATTGAATTCAGAGGCAAAGAGCAAAACCATTCTAAAGCAGTATCTTTGAGAGATTGCGGGAAAAGTTTTGCCAACAAATCCTCTTCAAAATAGAAATCACTACACATAGCTGTGAATGCTGCCACATGAATATTGGGATCTCCTTTTCCACCATATTTTTCAAAGAGAGGAGTCTCAAACCTCTCAAGCATAGGGGTTCTCAAGATTGCATAGGATAACAGATTATGGGCATGATATGTTGGTAGACTAGGCTGTGAAGAGTTTGTCAAATTTGTTACCTTTTGTTGTAAAGCATTCATACCCAGTAAAAGTTGGTTTAAGATGGCATCATTTGGAGATGCAGTTTGTTGAGATGAATTGGAACCAAAGTGAGGAGGTGATTGATATTGAGATGTGATAGGTGGAGGTTGGGAATAGATCAACAGTTGTTGGACATATTGGTAGGTTGAAGATGGTTGGGAATAACTATGTGTGATGGGAGGTTGAGAACAAATATTCATAGGAACGGTGACATTATGGACCAAGTTTTGATAATCAAATCCCACAGCTTTGTAATTGGTGTCATTAGATACTCCAATACTAGTGGTAGTATTACTACAAATATTTGCATCAGTTGTTAAGATCATTGATGTGAAGGTTGATATTCTTGTAGTCGGTATAGGTGCGGAGACTTGAGTATGCAACGGTGATGATATGTTGTTAATGATTTTTGCACATTCACTCACCGGCATTACATTAGTTTGCACAATATGTGTTAAACCATGAATAACATTAAGTCCATCTTGTCCTTCTTTTATCAATTCTCTTACATGATGAATCACAGGTAAGGCTTCTTCAGCTATTCTCTCAGTTTGCACATATTCTTGAAATTCGACAAAGGTATTTATCAAGCTTGTTGACTTGTTCCGTAGGTACATGTCCTACTGCCTCAATAGAATCCTCAACATCATGAAATATTTGGTCTTCCATAGTAGTTGGAGGATGTATCATATCTTGCATGATTTGACTTTCTCCCTTTGTAAGGAAGGTGTGCAAAGGATTGTCAGAGATAGGGATATTGTTTTCGTCAAGAGCACTAGATCCCATTAATCTTTTACTTCTTCTCAAATGGATATTGTTTTTAGGATAGTGGGTCATAAATCTTATGCAAAAGCACATGACACTCAATGCACAAACTAGGATGACAAACCCTTAGAGAATGATATGTTTTAAAGCCAAAAATGCTTGAAATTTTGTACTCTTTTTTTTAATGCAAATGAATGAAACAAAGGGTGTTGTAAGGATTTTAGTCAAGGACATCAAGTTATATGTCTAACATCAGTCCAAATAAGCAAAATTATCCTTCTCAACACACTCTTGATGCAATTTCAAGTTAATGCCAAGTCAAAATATAGTGAAAATATGTCAAAATAGATACTTTTTTCACCAAAATTCAATGCAAAAGGGCATAACCAAGGGTGTTGTGAGGAAAATGATGATGGAAAGCAATTTATATCAGAAATATCAGCCACTTATAGCAGAAATATCAGCCACTTAATGTCAAAATACCCAACACAAAACGCTTTTAGTGTCACTTAAAGTAAAACCCTAGTGAAAATATAGAAAAAATAGGCTATTTTTCACAGTTTTTCAATTCCAAGACCTAGCAAAAGGGGTGTTGTAATGAATTTTGGGATGTATAGAAAATAAAATCAATGATATCAGTCACTTCAATCCATAAAATTGATCAAAACACACTTAGAGTGCAAACTAGGTCAAACCCTAGGGCAAAAATGGTCAAAATGTGTAGTTTTTCGCCAAATTTTTAATGTAAGAGGCCAATCAAAGGGTTTTGTGAAGTTTTTTAGGAAGGAAAGAAATTAATTACCCTGATTAAAACCAATTTGTGCAAAAATACCCTTCACAACATGCCTATGGTGCAAGTTTAGAGAGTCGGTAAGGCCAAATTTAGTGAAAATCATTGTTTTTGAAGCCCTAGGTTTTAGATCTTGACACAAAAATGATATGTGAATATTTTTAAGTCTATTTTATGATGAAAATTAAATACTCTCAGATCTGAAAATTATTTTCAGGCTTTAATATGCAAAACACCAATGCAAATTTAATGAAAATGCATGAAAATTGCTAGTTTTTGTTGAAATTTTCTATGCAAAAATGCAAATATTTTAAATCTAAATGCAAATTTACACTAAAATGCAAGAATATAGACAAATGAAAATTTTAATGAGCCTCTAAAATCAGTAAAAAAAATCTGAGAAAAGATTTTGCCTACTAACCCTAGATTTTGGAATTACTAGGTTTAACGAAAATTGTCAAAATTTCTACAAAAGCCTAGCAAATTAATGATAAAAATGCAATGTAAATTAATGAATTTTTGTGTTTTTCTGTAGTTTATATCAAATCTGATGTAAAAATCATGAATTAGGGAAATTTAGAAAGAATTGGTGCAATTTAGTGAGCTATATGAAAATGCGAGCTAGGGTTTTCAAATTTTTGCAAGTTTTTCAATTTTTTTGTAATTTTTTCAATGCAATAAGATGAAATACAATATGAATGAATGAAATAAATGCAAATATAACAAAAAACACTCATAAAGTTGCAATTTAAGTCCAAAAAAATGGGTTCACTAAAATGTTTGGTGGAAAATTGGATTTGTTAAGGTTTTAGTGTTTTGGTGTTTAAATCCACCTTTCCACTTTACATTCAAGGACCTAGGGTCGAGTGGTGAGCACTATCATACCCTAGAGTCACTGTGAGATGTAGGGAAGCTTGGATTAGGATGTTTAATTGTTAATTTTCTCTCTCCTATTGTCAATTAACCATTAAAACCCTAATTATGTAAAAAAAGAAGTAAACTGATGAATTACAGAAAATGCTGCTACAGACAGAAGCAAAATACCAAATTATAGAGTACCTATTTTTGAGGACCTAAGGTGGAAAAGTCAAGGACACGGGAGTGGGTGCCCAAGTCCAAGTCCTTATTTTCTGTCTGGATCTGGCAACAAGATCTACAACTTGAATCTTCTGTATTAGAGATTTTCCCGACACGAAACTTCAGGGGCTAGGGAGTGGGTGCCCTAGTCCAGGGGGCGATTTTCTTCCTTTCCTACACTTCAAACACTCCAAAATGCTCCTCTACAACTCCACTCAGTCCAGCTCCTCAACTTGTAACCTACAATCATGAAAACTTGGTTTGGGGGTTGTGGTGTTTAGGAGCTTGCCTCAGTCAAGCCTCGGAAGGACACTTAAGTCTTCCAAACACCTTTGTCAGATAGAGAGAGCATGCCCTTGTGAGGTAGAGGCCAAATCCAAATGAAATAATGATAGAAAGCATAATGATATCACCTTGTAGTGAAGATCTCATGGGAGGAAGATGCTCTTCATTCCATGAGGAGATGAATGCTCAAATCTGCAAATACAAACACATAAACAAAATAAGTCTGCTCTTGCAACACTATGAAAGCCTTGAATCACCTTAGGATGCCAAAATCACATGAATATAATCCCTAGTTTCTAAATGAATGCCTAAGCATGCTTTTATATGCAACTACAAACACTCCTGCCAAGATTTTTGTAATTCAAACTTACCGTGTCGGCAAAGGACCCAAATAACGGTCACAAACTGACACCTAGAAATTGGGGCTACCCCAAAATAGGGCAGGACTAGGGCATGGGTGTCCAAGTCCTCCCCCTTATTTTGTATAGGGTACAGCTTGAGGGGTCCTCCTAGGTCCCATTTGTCATATTACCTAGGGCTCATTCCATTAGGATGCCAAAATATGAACTAAGATGTCCTAAATGCATGCTAAAGACCCGGGAGCTAAACCTTATAAGGGAAAAGCCCCCAAGGGGACATTTTTTGATGTTACAGTAGCCTAGCTATAGCAAGGATTCTGTCCTAGGTCTTTTGAAACCTAGTGTTGAAGTCTGTTATAGATTCTTGTGGTGTCCTCTTTATAGTGATCAATTGTTGTAGCAAGGAGGATTTATCACCCTTTTCACTTAATCTTTTAAAGAAGGCATCCCCCAACTGGTCCCAAGTGGATATTGAATTTGGGGTCAAAGATCTATACCAATCTAGAGCCTTCCCTTTGAAAGAAGCTACCAACAACCTGATAGCTACATTTTGTATAGTAATAACATGTATTGTACACACATATGATACATCTTGGAGGTGCTCCCCTGGTGTCTTAGAATCTTCTCCACTAAATTTGGGTAAAGTCTTTAAAGCATTAGCTGGAATAGGATCCTAAGTATCTAGTGGTGTCAGAAGAATGAGAGGACTACTATTGTTCCAATTTGCATAGTTTCTTGGAGGTACAGGTGCTCCCATGTTTGCTCCTGATGCTATTGCAACTCAATTTACTCTTCTTCTTAGACTGGTAACTAATGGTGGCAATAAAATCCCAGGATTAGTGGCTGATTGAGCTCTTGTTGTTAGTCCACAGCTCTAACTTGTTGATTCTCTCTGGTTCATAAGATCTTGATTAGAATTCAAGAAAGGTACCACCTGGCATGCCAAAAACTGTTGATGTATAAAATTATGCAGGTTCCAACACCAACATGGGAAGCTTCAAGAATGTAGGACTTGATATTTGAAGCAACCTCCAGATTGTACAGAAGCTGGCTCTTCCTATTTCAATGGGGTTTAAGTAAAGGGAAGAAAAAACAAGATTATAGATACAATATGAAACTAACTCTATGGCAATGCGCCAGATTTAAATGTATTTTAGCAACTAGCACAGTGATTAAATTCTCAAGATTTAACTATATCAAAGAGCAAATGCTACATGATTGACATAGACAGTAAATGAATTTAAAATCAAAGGCTAAACTCAAAAGATTTATACAAAGACACAGGAAATATCACCAATGGCACATAACAAAGCTTCTTTCATTAAAAATTTGGCAAATACAAAAGAAACAAAAACATGCACAAATATATCAACGTCCTTCTTAGAAACAACTAAACCAAGGCAAAATGATATATTCTAATTACAATAAAATCTTTGAATTCTTCATCAATAATGTCTCATTGTGTTACAAAACTTCTCTACTTATAGCCAAAATTTGACTCAAGATCGCCTCTAACCGTTAGGATCACATAAGCATGAACAGAACTGGTACTCTACTGGGACTAGAACTAACAGTGAGAATCTCCTCAAATCTACAACTGTGTCTTCCCTACGCATTCATTGGTAGAGTGATAACATGTAACTCATAGTTCTATTGCAACACGTGGCATCACCTGTAAGTTCCCAAACGGCTTCAAAATATGCTACGTAGCACTTTCCACTAAATACTTAGCTTCCTTCTTCAAAAGGGACACACAAAATACTGCCACTTGTCACCATCTGCCACACTTCAAACTTGATAAGTAGCAACTTTCAAGAAACAAAACTGGGACACTTGGCATTCTCCGATGATATTAAAAGCTACTTTAGTGTATGTCTCAAGCACCCGCAGTAATGACACATGTCACTTCCCATATCATTTAGAAATTGTAGCTTTATTTTGCAGGACCCACCATATATTTCTTTACTTCCCAAAATAGAGACATAGTATGGTGACACATGGCGCCATCTGCATAAAATAATAATAGAAATGTGGCACCATTTGGTTGTATCTAAAGCATGATAAAAAGAGTCTCTCGAAGCCCCACGAAGATGACACTTCTCACTCTCTGCATACAACTAAAACTTATAAGAAACTTATACGTGGCACATTCTGCAACATCAATAGCTTCTTTTGTGCTATCTCCCACATATAACATGTGGCACCCTCTACAACAACTAAAAATTATGTCGTAACACCACTCGGGCCCACCATATGTTTCTTGGTGCCCGAAGATTAACCAAAGGGATACACGCGATGACATCTACTACTACAACAAAAAGACACTTGGCAACTTCCGTGCACAAGCTACATTAAAAGAAACCTTTCGCCAAGGCCCGCGGCAGTGACACGTGGTGCACTCCATGCTCATGAAACAACTTCAAAGAGAAATATAGAAACTAGATACATGGCACATTCTGGCAATATTTGGAAATTGCAAGGCATAAAGAAAATATGCAGCACCATTTGTCACACTTAGAAATTATTATAACTTCTCCAAAACTCCATCCCATGTGGCAGTATCTGCATTACTTAGACCATTTCCTTGTGGTGGCATAAGATAGGAAACAAACATCAATAGAAACTGAGCAACAACTAAAAATGAAACACTGAGCTGCGATAAAATAGAAAATCAAAATGTAGAGCTTGACTCTACAATAAATTCTCTGCATATCGATCTGTCATGCCTATCGGCTTGTTCTTCATGAACACACTTGATCAATTCAACTGTCACAACATAACTTCCATTGCAGATCAAATGAGACTCTAAAAATCATATTCAATATTCATCATTGATCTCTTAGTATACCTTCAAAGACGCAGAGCATAATAATCAACTGCTGAGAAATGCGGAGCTTAAAATTATTACCTTGTCACTGTGAAACATTGTCAGATTGCAAGCCGGTAAAGAAAATCTTGTAGAATGAAACCAAAGGAACTTCAGAAGCTACAAATCTGGATTTAGGCAGCCATGATATGTATCTTTTCTAATCTAGAACTGCAAGACAAACCTTTTCATAGTGGAGGAATGTAGACCATTTTGCTTTTAGACTATGCATTGTTTCTTCTTTAACTTTGTTTACCCAGACTTAGACATTTCTTCATATGACTACCAGAGGAAGTCAAAACTTGGAGACTTAAACAAGCGACCACAGGGTAGTTATGAACAACATACCTGATTTGCATATAAATTCCATTAACTGTGGAGGCATACCACTACAAACACTATCACTCTGCATACTTCCCATACTTTGTTAGATCTTCTTCCAGAGTGAGGTCTCTTTGCCATACCAGTGCACCTTGTCTTGTTTCCATCAATGACAACAATCAAACATCCATCAGAATAGTGTATCTTGCCAACAATCTCCCCCTTTGTCATTGATCACAACACTCAGTGAAAAATGCTTGTGTTGCTCCCCCTTACTTTGTACACTTTGTTATCATATTCTCCTTTAGATGTGTGCTTATTTTTCATTGGTTTTCCTCTCCCCCTTTGACATCAATGGCAAAAGTGGGTGTACAGGAAAAATTGTATAAAAAATTCCTCAAAACTGTCATATTTTGTCGCATATATACAAGTACACATTTCTATCTTAATTTATGGTTGAAGGTAGAATATCATTATAAATAGTCTTTATCAGGGCTATCTCTCCACTCCATCTATTCCTTGCATTTTTGAAAATATGGATGTGGCCATTTATCAAAAAGACTAACTTTTCTGCCTTCTGTACGTCTGATGGTGTATCAATTAATGCTTATGATTTGAAGGCTTCTTCTACCAAATTGGTCATGGAATCAATTTTTGGACTTATCAGCCTCCTTAGTTGGCACAACCTATCTTTGACTTCTTCCCTTTTCTTCATCAAAGTGCTCAAATCATTGTGTATATTTACAACTTGTGTCTCTTTGGTGCTTATTGACTCAACTGCTAGATTATATGTCTTAGAAATATTAAGCAGTTTGAGTTCCATGTCCTTGATTTTAACTTCTAATTCCTTTGTGACTTATAGCCAAGATAAGTAAAATTTGTATATTTTACAGGCTTCTTCAATGGCATTTTGAACGCCTTTTATTTTGTTTTTCAATAGAGTTTCATCATTTTCTAACATGGTTTTTAACATAGCCAATCTCTTCTCATCAAACTCTTTTCTAACTTTTGCCTCTGCAGATTTTTCAAATGATTCAAAATGTGTACTTACTAAGTTTAATAGCCCCTTGAGTTGATCAGCTAAGGATAATGAGGTATCCTTCTAGAATGTCAGCATTATCTTCTCCAAAATGTTGGATGCATCACTAATCAATTTACTATCTTGGATATGTGATTTTACCATTTCTTCTTGTGCTTTAGCCTAAACAATTGATAATAATTTGAATTTTTGCATAGGTGACATTGAGACCAGATTAATTGGTCCTTGAAGAAGTTTAGATTCATCTAGATCCTATTGTCCCTCATAATCAACTAAGACAACTGCAGTGTCTCTTGCTCTATAAGATACTTCTTCTTGACTTTGTTCGAGAGGATCCATGTTTATGTTCTCTTGTTGACCAATATCTTTCTCCGATGCAGGGCTCCTTACATGTCCTTTATTCCCATCAATATTAGCTTGTTGCTCTAGAGGAAGATTAGTCTCAGATTTGCCTTGATTTGTCATATCCAATGTATCAATGTTAGGGGCTTGATCAGTCTTATCCGGTCCTTGGTCCTGGCTTATATCTAGAATAGATGTATCTTCATCATTTGCTTCTTCATTGTCATAAATGGTAGGGCTATTAAATTCCTTCAATATTTCCAGAGTGATTTCTTTAGTTTCTTTTACCACCTTTTCAATATCTCCTCCCATAAGAGCGTTCATTCTTCTTTTTGTCCTAAATTTGTTGTGAAGAGCTTTGTAGATTTTCACCTTTTCCTCCAGAGTGATTTCAAGACACATTTTTATTAATGTGTGTTATCTAAGATCAATGTCCTTTGCCATGGTTGCTTCCTCTCTTGCAGACATTTTGTTTTCCAAGCTATGTGGAAGGTCAATAATTATTTCAATAAGAGCCTTATTGTAAATGTCTAGATATTGGACAACAACAACCTCAATGATGTTCTTGTCAGCATCTCCATAGTCATCATAAAGTTGGGCGATAGGTCTTAGATTACCATAAAATATTATTGCTCTTAATACATTTTCTAGAGATATAGTGGCTTCTTTTGTTTGAGGCACATCTTGCTTTTGCCTTTTCTCAGGTTTGTTGATAACTGAGAGGGGAGGTGAATCAGTTATCTTAATTATTTGACTTTCTTTTCTTCTTTAATAATTAGTACAGTATCAAAACATATATGCATACATGAACATGAGAGCAAAAAGGAAATCAACACACATAACACAAGGATTTTTATGTGGAAAACCCTATTAAGGGAAAAACCATAGGGTGACTAACCCAAGATTGTATTCTTTGTTAAAAGAATAGAAGTACAAAATGGCACTTGCCAATTAGGGCTCACTGCCCGAGCACACTGCTCACAAGAGGCTCACTGCCTACAAGAGACTCATTGTCTACAAGGTATATAGAAAGTAACCAGGTATTTGAACTGATCAGGGGCATCCACATATGCTGAGGTTTAGTTCTGATTAGGCTCAATAGACTAATTTGTTGCACTTCATTCTTCCTCTGCTTAGTGTTGTTGTTCTGTCACATACTGAATTTGTATAGCTACTTCCACACTGCTCTCTACTTTTCTTTGCACTTCACAACACACCACACACTCTTTCACATCAAAATCCATCTGGTATATATATCCACACCAAGGATTTCAACATCTTTCTAGTCGGCATCCAGAATACTCAAGATTTTCCCAAACTCTAGTCTATCGGCTGAATCCATGCTTACTAAGTGATGCGTATGAAAAAGATAGTTATAGGAGTCATCAATCATGTTGGCCAACTATGAATGATCCCTCAAGAAACTTGATCACCATCAATTTCTAATCTGGATTAAGGTCTAATGCTCTGCCAGTCAATTCTTCCTCAGTCTACTCTGCTAAATAGGAACCCAACACTTCGGTGCTCATATCTTTTCACTCTTTCATCATCAGAGGCTCAATCTCTAGAATGTAGTAGTCATGGTACACCTCTTGACTTCCCCAAGTCTGCACTTTGATGAGATACTTCCTCTAAGAGATCTGGACTTGATTGTCAGACCTTACTACATGCTCTGTTCTTGTTCACCGGACCAAAACACTCTTCAATCTGTCTTCTGGTATAGACATACTATGTTATGCGGATGTGTGGAATGAACTTTGTTGCCATCAATGACAACACTTATGATGCCACACAGTGTCTCTTGCCAACAATCTCCCCCTTTGGCATTGATGACAACACTTAGTGAAAAATGACTAAGTGTCACACTACATTCCCCCTTGGCTGATGCTCTGTTCTAATGTACACTTTTCTGGAGCTCCCCCTTAGCTAGATTCCATATTTTTCACTGCTCCTCACTCCTCCTTTGACATCAATGGCAAAGGGTAGAATCTATACACCAAAATTTCCAAAAATCAACCTATAATTAGCCGCATAAGTATATATACATGTTATACTTACATATACTGAAGTATATCTGCAAAGGTGGTCTTCAACTATACCACTTCTATCGTCCAACTCTTCTTCATCCTGTCCAAAATTGAAATGTGACCACTTAGCAAAAATGCAAAAGCTTCTTTCCTCTTTAGGTCTACCAGGTCACTGGTCTGGGCTGTAGTCTAGGTATCAGTTAGGGCCTCATGCATTGCCTCTAACTTGGGGATAAGTAATCCTCTTAGTTCACTTAGCCTTCTTATTCTATTTTTCTTCTCCTTCTCAAGCCTCTTTATCTCATTTATAGTGGCAATAGTCTGGCATTCTTGATTCATTATAGATGAGGTGAGAGGATCAAAACTCTGGGATAAACTTGATAGTTTGCCCTCTTGCTCTTCCACCTTCTTTGCAATGTCTGTTGTTACTGTGGACCAAGATAAACAAAATTTGTATAATTCTCTGCCATCTTTAAGAGCATTTTATAGGCTCTTTATTCTGATATTTATATTTCTCCTATCATTTGCCATTAGCCCCTATACTTCAGAGAATCTCTTACCCAAACACTCTTTCCAGACTTTCTCTTCTACTGATTTCTCCAAGGAATCAAAATGTGTGCTAACAGAATTAACAAGAGATTTCAGATTACCGGATGAAGAGGTCGAAAGATCCTTCTGGAAGGATGGCATGATCTTCTCCAACACACTGGATGCAGTCTCTATCAGCTCACAATCTTCCATGTGAGACTTCAGAAGTTTTTCTTTTGCCTTTGCTTTGGCAAAGGATGCTATCTTCATTGTTTGAATCGGGGAGAGGGAATCAAAATTGAATGGTCCTTGAAATAGCTCTGGTTCATCTAATTCCATCATTTATTTGGTCAAGAAATCTTTAACTATTTTTGCAGTGTCTCTTGCCGAAGACATAGTCTTCTTTCCTTCTGCAGCTTCAGAACTGTGACCTGGGGTCTTCTCTGTTTGATCTTCTTCATTTTCTTAACCTCCTCATCTGATTATGTCTCTTCATCATCTTTTTGACTTGTATAGGACCTTGTGGCCTTGGTTTTTGTTCTCTTTTCTCCCTTACCGGATGTCTTGGCTTCCATTTTTGAGGCTTTTTGGCTCTTAGAGGTGGCAGGTGCAGAGCTTTTGGAGGATCTGGTCTGGGAGGGGGCTTGTACCGGATCACTTTCTTTTTCTGCTTCTTGTTTCTCTTTCTCTGCTTCTTCTAGTTTCTCTCTATTTGCATCGACTGCTTCTTTAGAAATGCCAAATCTTTTGGCAACTTCCTCTACTTCTCTTCTCACTCTTCTTTTCATCTCCAGTTGTCTTAGCTCAACATGAATTTTCACACTCAACTCTTGAAAGGTTCCAAACCTTTCTGCCTCAGGATCCTTCGGCTGCTTCAACAGGTGTTGGATATGCAGCTCTAGGATTTTCTCATCAACCTCATACCCCATTGGCATAATCCAGACTATCCTTGGCTCCACTGCCTCCATTAGGCATTGATCAGTGTCTACCATAAAGCACATTATATCCTTGTATTTCTCAACCAATGATTGGGGGATTCTTTCTCTGGCCTGCATCATACTTTGAAAGTTCTTGAAGTATCCCCAAAGTGTTGTACTTTGAGCCTTGGCATCACCAAGCCCATACATGTAATCTTTGATTTGTATGGCAACCGGTCTATCATTTTTCCATACCCAACCACTGGATCCGAGGAGCTCATTCATGTAGTAAAAGAAGAGACATAATATCAGGCCACCATATTTGAATGAGTTCTTCTTGTCCTTTTTGATCTTTTGCAAGTTTTCCAACAGTTGGCTCAGAAGAAGCTCGCAAAGATCATAATCTGCATTCTCCCTTAGCATCTAATAAGCAGTATAAATTGCAGTTCTGGATATAGAATTCTCCCTGCTAGAGTGATATATCTTGTAGCCAATTATCATGGAGGCAAACTTGATATCCAGATCAGTGATATCTTCTATTGTCATTTCTCTCTTGTCAAATTTTGATCCGGTAGCCTCACTTACAGTTTGGGTTTTGACCAATTTGAGAGCAGGTAACCCACCGGATGAGTGCAATCCGGTTACCACCCTAATAGCATCTTTTGTGATCTTAAATGGCCTCATCAACCACATGAAGTTGTCATGCACTCTGCTCAGAACATACCGGACCTGTTCATCTTCTGTAAAATAGGGGAAATGGATGCAATGTCCAAAATGCTTATCCCGGATGGCCTTGTACTGAGGTTTGAGTTCAAATGATTCATCTATTAACTGCTTGTGATAGATATCCATGAGCTTGGATTCCCCAAATTCCTCAATATTCACATGAATGTATGCCCTAACATCTTCTACATGCAAAACCCCATGCGGAATGCTAGAGAAGGTGCCTAAAGGATCAACTTCTCAAGATTTGTAAGGGTGTTTCTTGAACTTAGGGTACGCCCTATCAGTGATTTTGACAACATTCGAAGTAGCCATCTTTCAAAAGATTCAGAGAGAGATATTCAAGAGTGAAAATACATTTTATGCCTCTAGGGTTCACGATATGAGCCGGATAAGACTGTTGTTGAATCAACTTCTACGGTTGATCTTTGAGAGGTTTTGAGGCAGTTTTGTTGTAGAGCTCTTTCTTTCTTCTTCTCGAATGCAAATGTGCAAATGATGAACAAGAGAACCCTTATATTTCTGCACAAACCCTAATTCCACATTGCAATAAATGCACAACTTAAGTCATTCTGGTTGCCTTGTTCTCCTTGTTCTGAGAGAGATCTTTCCAGATTACTGAGATACAATTAGAGTGGCTCTTGGTGATAAATGACAATCTATCTCCCTTTTTCAATCATTCCATTTATCCACAGATCAAGATATTTGATTTTTAAATCATACTGGATCTAACTGTGGGAATCCTACTTTTACCAGATGACTGTTAAACCAGATCAATCTTGGATGCTTAACTTCTTGAAAACTTCTTGTGGATCTTCCATATCTTTACCAAGGCTTATTTAGATATTTCTTTGAGAACCCTTTAATCTGCAACTTTCCATGTGCCAATTTTAGGTACCAATTGACTGGCTGGGGGAATTTATTTTCCTTTTTTACTCCCCCTGAGCCAGAGCTCATCTATTTAGTTTCTGGAAGGAATATCAGCACCAGATTCTGGTGCGGATCCATCCCCAACATTTTTTGTACTTCTCTTTACCCAAATCTTGTTCATTTCCCTTTGAACTTCATCTGCATTCACTTTTCCCTTTCCTCTGTCTTGATTTTGATTATGATGCATCGGACCCCTTTTATCCTGATTCTTACTTTTACAAAATTTGGCAATATGACTGGATCTATTGCAATTGTAGAAAACAACATTTCTTTGCTGATTTGACTGATATCCTCTTGATCTGCATTGATTAGCCATATGTCCCATTCTATTGCATGCAAAGCATCTACCATTGAATGAATTGTTCATTTGCATATTTCTACATTCATGAGATTTGTGACCATACCTTTTGTAATTAAAACACTGTCCAGAGAAGGATGAATTAGTCTGATTCATTCTTCTTCTGCACTGATTTGCGTTATGACTGAAGTTATTGCAGTTGTAGCAGTATCCATTGAAGAATGGATATCTTTGAGCATTTGGTTGCTGTACTAGAGGTCTTCTAGGCCTGTTCCTTGGATTTCCTGATCCAGAGTTCTTCTGCCCAGATCCGGAGCTTTCCCCTTTCTCATACCCCAAACCTTGTTTGTCATCTACCCTCTTTTGGATTTCAAGAAAAACTTCAAGTTGAGCAGAGCTTATCTTGAATTTCTCTTTGTATTCATTTGTTGTTTGAAGACCCCTTTTAAGAGTGTCTATCTGATTCTCAAGTTGTTCTTCATTGTCTCTAGCTTCTTCAAGATCAGATTCTAGATGCTTGATTATTCTATCCATTTTGTGGCAGTCTTCTGACTTCTCCTTGAGAGATTGTTTTAGATTATCTTCACTTTTTCTTTTCTCTTCAATTTCTTGGGTGAATTTCATAACTCCTGATTCCATTTCATGCCTTACCATAATGACCTTTTTTGATAAATTCTCACATAACTTGGTTTTCTCATTTAGATCTTCATTAGTATCATTGGCTTCACTTTGACTTGCTAATTGTTGAACTAGTTCCTTTCTTTTCTTCATTGAGATACTTAGTTTTTCTTTGAGTTCATTTATGAAATCATTAGCTTGTTTGAGTCTTTCCCTCAAGTTATTGACTTCAGAGTGAGATTGCTCAAGATCATCTAGGGCAGACTGAAGTTGATCCCTCATACTGTACATATCCATTAAGATTCCCAGATCTTCCTCAAGTTGTTAGGCTTTGTCTAGAGGAAATTGGCTCTGATACCAATTGTTGATAACTGAGAGGGGGGGTGAATTAGTTATCTTAATTATTTGACTTTCTTTTCTTCTTTAATAATTAGTGCAGTATCAAAACATATATGCATACATGAACATGAGAGCAGAAAGGAAATCAACACACATAACACAAGGATTTTTACGTGGAAAACCCTGTTAAGGGAAAAACCATGGGGTGACTAACCTAAGATTGTATTCTCTGTTAAAAGAATAGAAGTACAAAATGGCACTTGCCAATTAGGGCTCATTACCTGAGCACACTACTCACAAGAGGCTCACTGCCTACAAGAGACTCACTATCTACAAGGTATATAGAAAGTAACTAGGTATTTGAACTAATCAAGGGCATCCACATATACTGAGGTTCAGTTCCAGTTAGGCTCAATATATTGATCTACTACACTTCATTCTTCCTTTGGTTAGTGTTGTTGTTCTGTCATATACCAGATTTGTATAGCTGCTTCCACACTGCTCTCTACTTTTTCTTCATACTTCACAACACACCACACACTCTTTCACATCAAAATCCATCTAGTATATATATCCACACCAAGGATTTCAACATCTTTCTAGTCGGCATCCAGAATACTCAAGATTTTCCCAAACTCTGGTCTATCTGCTGAATCCATGCTTACTAAGTGATGCGTATCAAAAAGATAGTAATAGGAGTCATCAATCATGTCGGCCAACTATGAATGATCCCTTAAGAAACTTGATCACCATCAATTTATAATCCGGATTAAGGTCTGATGCTCTGCCGGTCAATTCTTCCTTAGTCTACTCTGCCAAACAAGAACCCAACACCTAGGTGCTCATATCTTTTCACTTTTTCATCACCGGAGGCTCAATCTGTAGAATGTAGCAGTCATGGTACTCCTCTTGACTTCCCCAAGTCTACACATTGCTGAGATACTTCCTCTAAGAGATCCGGACCTGATTGTCAGACTTTGCTGAATGATTTGTTCTTGTTCACCGGACCAAAACACTCGTCAATCTACCTTCCGGTATAGACATACTATGTACTGCGGATGTGTGGAACAGACTTTGTTGCCATCAATGACAACACTCATGATTCCATACAGTGTCTCTTGCCAACAAGGTTTACCCTTACTAGAGGGTTTCTTTTTGTTGGTTCAGGAGGCTTTGATAGTCTCAGATTTCATTTTCTTTACTTCTTCTGATTATGTTTCTTCTTCATCAACTGCAATGCTTACATGCATTCTTTTTGCCTTGGTTTTCTTTCTTTTGTGACTTGTGGTAGGAGTCTCCACACTTGCAGATGGTGTGGGATCAGAGGGTATAGATGCAGCTTCTATAGAGGTGGATCCTCTAGTTTTCCTTCTTGATGCCTCTAGTTTGTCTGGTTTACCTTTTGGTTCTTCCAGAGCTCTAACAGGTTCACTTTTACCCTTTTCTTTTGCTTTTTTTTTTAGCTTGTTCTTTTTCCCTTGCCTTTCCTACTTGCTCTTTTGTGAAACCTTGTTTCAGGGCAAAATCCTTTGCCACTCTCCGCATTTTCTTGGATATTTCTGGTTTTCTTACCTCAACATACACTTTAACTAAAATTTCTTCATAAGTGCCAAATCTTTGTTCTTGTGGATCCCTAGGCTTGCTCAACATAAGGTCTGCAAGACCTATCAGATTATCTTCTACCACTTCGTAGCCCACAGGTGGCACCCAAATAGTCCTAGGCTCTATAGCCACCATCATGTACTGATCTTTGTTTACAATAAAAAAATGGCATTCTTGTATTTCTCTACTACTATCTCAAGGATTCTCATTCTAGATTGCATGGACTTCTGGAAGTTCTTGAAGTATCCCCACAATGCTGCATTCTAAGCATTTACATCTCCTAGACTGCTAATATAGTATCTTATTTGTACAACTATAGGTTTGCTAGGATCCTGAATAATGTTGCTAATTCCAAGAATTTCTCTTTTAAAATAGAAAAACAAACAGAGTATTAACGTACCAAACTTGAAGGGATACTTTGCTTCCTTACTCTTCTTCAAATTTTCTAGTAATTGCTACCAAAGAAGCTCACATAGGTCATAATCCTTGTTTTCTTTAACCATTTCATAAGTAGTGTAAATTGTTGTTCTTGAGATTGAGTTTTGCCGGTTTGTGTAGTAGATTTTATAACCAATGACCATCGAAGTAAACCTTCCTGCATGATCTTCAATAGTGTCTACAGCCAAAGCCCTTTTGTCAAACTAAGCTCTGGTTGTCATGCCCACATTTCCCATGTGGTCACAACACACAACACATGTGTCATGTCCACATTTGCCATGTGGTCATGACATGAAACATAAAAAAAATTCCCACCTGACTCTAAAAACCCCCTCGTGTGCAATATGCGCGCTCGGAGACAAACACACGAAGGTGAAGACCTCAGTCAAAGTTAGGATAATGCGAAGTCCTTTCACATCCCTAACGATATGATAGTCTGCTAAGGGGTTATGCGACACGAGGAACATCACCATTAGGGTTAGATTCAATTTTGGGTCTAACCCTAAGTTTCCTAAGTGAAGAGGAGTGATTTCGACACATGTCGTAATCTAACCCTAGGAACTAGAATAATAAAACTAAATTAAAAACATCAAGGATAATTAAATCTCTAGATAATTAATTACATTTAAATGGATAGGAAAATAAATTACTAAGTTAACCATAATATTCTAGATAAAATTCGGCAGCATAACGCCTCTAGAGCATTCAGGGGAGATAATTTAAAATTAATTCCTACTATGCCTTTCAAATTAAAATTAATTAGTATTAAATACGTCCTATAAATTAATCATTTTCACATTACATTTTTCAAACAAGTACTTAAGTTAAATAAAATAATTAAATTAAACTACACATTTAATTAATATAGTATAATCTAACACCTAGATAAATCCCAAATGCAACACTAAGATCTCCATTAAATCTCCCTAGAATATTTAATTTACATGGCCTAGGCTTTAAGAAAAATTATAAGCCCACCAATAAAATTTCAGCACAAAAGTAAAATATGCAAAGGCCAAAACAAAATAAAAAGGGGCTTAATTACACAATTACTCTAATAATATATTTTTAAAATTTTCACTAAAGTCCCTTGGAAAAAGCCACTAAAATAATTAAAAAAAGACTAGGTTAAAATTTTAATTCTCTATCTTAAATAAAAATAACGGCAAAAAATCTAAGTTTAAAAAAAAAAATCATAAAGCCCACTAATAAAAAAGATTCTTCACACATTAAAAGGCTAAAAGGAAAGGAGATTAGGGAATATGAAAAGAGAAATAAAAAAATTTCCGTGCACACAAAATTCACTCAAATTAAATTTTCCATATCTTTTATTTTACTCCCATCAACCCTAATATGATTTTCTAATATTAAATAATTCCTCTCAAATCAAAAACACCTAATTTCATTCTCATCCTCTATTTTCCCTCTCAACTCTCCAAACCCTATTCTTTCCTCTTCCTTGTTTTTTCCTTTCTCTCTTATCTTTTTCTTTTGTTTGCAGGTAGGACAGTCATGGAATAAATATCACAGAGGTAAACATAGTGTTGCTTTCTTCCATCTAATTTGCCATAGATTTTACTCATAGAATTTTCAGAAAGCCCTCTTTTTTTTTCATTTAAATCTCTGTGTAAGACACACAGAAGAGGTTTTTCTTTTTTTTTTAAAACTAATCCAAATCTTTTTTTTTCTATTTTATTTGATTCCTAAGGATTCAAATGTGACAAGGGAAGCTTGTATATATAAAAATATATATTATTGTGTTAACTGTGCAGGACTGGTTGACAATTGCAGCGACGGCCCAAAGAAGGCACAGGCCATGCAGAACAAGGAAGCCACAGACTATGGCATGAATGGCTGTGTGGGTTTAGGGTCAGCCACGCATGGAGAGACACTCAGGGTTTAAAGAAGGCGTGGCACCACAATAACTAGGGAGATGGTGGAGGTGGGGCGACTGCCCCCCTCCACCCATAGAGTCTTCTGCCATGGGCAGCGGCCATGGCTGTCGCCATCCATGGTCTCCATAATGTACATTGATAAGGGAAAAAGAATACCCATTAGGGCATAAACCCTAACTCAACCATTTGTTGTTCCTTTCTTTTTTTATTATAAAAAAAACTCTTCTATCATTCTTTGTTATAACATGATTAAATATTAATAAGGGTATTATATATATATATATATATATATTTCTATTCAGAATAAGAATATATATCCATTTTTGTAAAATATGCTCTCTGTGAAATAATAAAACCAGCAATGCAGAGCTATATTTGAATGAAATTAACATTTATATGCATCTAACATTGTGCTAATATTATATGGATCCCTGTTTTTTTTTTCTATAGAATAACCAGTAAACTAATCTCTTTTTTTTTCACACAGCAACCAAAACAACTTATTCTCCTTTCAAGAACATCAACTAATCTATGTGTGTGTGTTAAGGCTACCATTTACTTTTTCTATGGTTTTAAAATATATATATATATATAGAAACAATTAGAATTACAAAACAACAACCATACATTTATATTTTAAAGCAACAAAGGGATAATACAGTAGAATTTTCTTTCCATTGAAAAATAACATTTCTATATAAAAATATAATGAAGGAACATTCTTCTCTTTTTCTTTTAACAACATTACAAAAATCACAGAATGCATTTTCTTCCTTTGAACCACATTGTTAAATAGAACAGCAACTTTACCACTAACAAATATTTGCACATATACTAAAATTTTCAGTATACAATAAAAAGACTAGAGAGCTCACTCTCAAAATGAAACCATATAAAACAAGCCCTCTTGGCCATGGCTTCAAAACATCCATACCACACAATACACAAAAATGATAAAACTCTTCTTCCAAGCTCCAAAATCATAATCTCCAAAACTGCAATAACAAAACTAAAGGGAACATCCCAATGCCACCAAAATGCTCTCTACCCTACCATAGACTCGAAAAAGGGTCACCCCCAAGCTAGGAGACCATACTCACCCAGTTTCACACCACAAACACAATGAAATCCATGGAGAATGGATTTAGAGGGTAAGAGAGTGGATAGCTCTCTACTCAAGAGGTGCAATCCTAAAATCCAAAAAAAAAATCTCATAATGCTCAAAACAAGGCCTCGAGCCTTAAACACCACAATAATGAAATACATCTCCAAGGCACGCATGCCTTCTCAATATAACTCATGGGCACTCATGCCATATCAAATACTCCATACTTCACGAAATGCTCTCAAAGTCATGATAATGTCACATAGATCAAGAGGGTGACCTCGAGGAGGTTCACTCCTCTCCCACCCCATACATGATGAGATCTCCAAAAATGGAGAGTCTCATACAAACATCCACTAAAACTCACATAACAAAAAATACAAACACTCAAAACCACAATCACACAATGAAATTTAAATACATGGGAAAGGCTTCAATCCTTGAATCTTACCTATCAAAGCCCAATAATGGAAGAGGTTTGATGTAGGGCCTTCCAACTCCTTCTCCAAGCCCTTCCTCCAAAATGTCTCCAAAACTTAGCTAACTCCCCAAAAAGCCATCATAAAAGAAAATAAGTGAAAATAAAGAACCCTCTCCCTCTCTCAAAGTAGTATTATAGGTTCTTCTCAAGAGCCTTGAGGAATGAGAAGGTGACATGTATCACCTTCTCCTTCCTCCTCACAACCCACTTGCAAGCCCCATGGGATGTGGAGGTGACAAGTGTCACTCTCCCATCCCACCAAGCCTCACCCTCTCCACATGTGCTCTCACATATGTGTGAGAGCAAAGGTGGAGAGGAGGAATCTCACAAGGTGGACTCCAAGAGGATAAGATATGACACTTGTCATAGTCCTATTCTCCAAAGAAATCCCATTCACTCCAAGATGCTCTTACACATGTGTGAGAGCATTGGATATGGGTTTCACACACTTGGGAGTCTTGAAGACTCCCCAAGTCTTCATGGCAAGGGAACCAAAGCCTTGGAAGGAGGAGTGAGTCATGGTTGAATGCTTGACCCATCCACCACTCCTTCCAAAATTTAAATTTCGTCACTTTACTTCATGGTGAACTTAAAGTGACTAAATAGAGGTTACGCTAAGGTTTAGCATGCTCAAATGGGCCCTAGACCCTAGGGGTACAACCTAGGATCAAAATTAGCCCAAAATAAACACCTTAGATAGCATAAAATCACATAAAAAAGCCATTAAAATAAAAGAACACCAAAACATGTAAAATCAAACATATACTTCATAACACAATAATTAAATCAATTAAAAAGGGTAGACCTAATCAAAGGGACATCAAATTAGACATCACAAAAAATCATCATGCAATACACATAAGACCTTAGTCCCTCTTGGGATTAGATCAGTTTACATGGAATTCACATAAGGGTGTGGGATGGTCTCTAATTTTCCGTGGCATGGAAAATCAACTACACACTTACGAAAACACATTAGTAACACATATATATCATAGCCAAAGTGAAAGAAAACATACAAACACACAATGTCACAGAATCATCAAATCCTCAATAATCAATACATAACATCATCGATAAGATTTACTATCTACTACATTTCTAATCATCAACTCAATATCAGGAATGCATAATAATTCATTCTTTACTACTAACATTTAAATTTTATCAAAATCAAATGATTGCATAACATTATAATTTCAAATGAAATCTAACATGTAAACCATAATCAACATCATAGCATAGTCTATCTAATCCAATCATAGGATAAGAATTAAATCTTGAGGGTCTGCAAAATGGGATCAATAGTCCCAAAGTCCATATGTCATTGAAATGTAAATGCGAAGTAAGCAAAATATAGGAGTGAAATAATTAGGCCTCACACTGGTGGCTTCCATTACTGTTACATTCTTTATAGACTTCAATAGGGGTACCTGACTAGTGGAGCTTAAGCTGGTGACTTCCTTTATTGCATCCTTAGTTATCATGTGAGTTGACTCCAGCCACATACACTCATCATGCATTATGCTCAACACGTATTGGACCCATGCATCTTCAGTGAAAATAGGGAAATCTAGGTACTGTAAGAATTTCTTGTCCTCCAAAACCTTGTACTTATCTAATAGGTCATATTAACTTTCACACAGATGATTCAAATATAGTTTTGCAAGTTTTCAGCCATTGTGTTCACTTAGGGCAAAATAAATATACACTCTCACATCTTCGTGCATAACTCCATAGGGCACTCCTGGAAAGGTGCCATCGGGATCAACTTCCATGGATTTGTGGGGATGTTTCTTGAACTTAGGTCGTAGCCTTTTAGTAATATCAATCACTTGTGGAGTAGCCATTTCCAGAAATATTTAACCAAATTATTAGTAGGGTTTCAGAACTGGAAATACCTCTTTTGCTGGATCAAGGTTTGTTCTTGATCTTGACTTGAAATGCTTTGGAGAACACTGAAGTCACTTTGAATCTTGCTTTAGTTTGCCTTAGACACTTGAGAGCATGGAATGCAAAATGATTTTTCCTTCGGATACAACTCCTTTTAACCTTTGCATACTAAAACCTAAGTGTCATTAATGTCATCTTTCAAAAAGTTGTCAAGCACTTTTCTGACACCCACAGACACTCTATATTACTCTGCAAATCTTCGTAATTGATCCTTTTCTTCTAGAACTTCCTTCAAAAGACCTGTCATATGATTCTTTTCATCATATCTTCGTGCTGGATTCCAGCACTGGCTAACTGGTTGGGGGGTTGGAATTTTCAATGCAGATCCCCCTGAGCCAGAGCTCCCAATTTACTTCCTAGAGGAAGTATCTACACCAGAATCTAGTGCAGATCCTTCCTTGGTATTGTCAACATCTTTCTTATTCCAAACCTTGCCCATTTCTTTCTTAGTTTTAACTAGATCAACTTTTTCCTTTCCCTTTTCATTCCTCTGCTCTGTTTTCCTTTCTTCAGCATGGTAGTTTCTTTTCACCTTCTTGCTTCTGCAAAACTTTGCAACATAACCAAACTTGTTGCAATTGTAGCACATAATACTTCCCTATCCTTGATTGAATGAATTTATATTTGATCTGTATTGATTTGCCATGTGTCCAAATCTATTGCAAGCAAAACATCTTCTGTTGAATGATTGAGTATTCCTTGAATTGTGAAATCCATTTCTTACCAGACTTCTGCATTCACTTGATCTATGACCAATTTTCTTGCAATTGAAACATTGACTAGAAAATGATGGAACATTTTGATTTTGGTTTATTCTATTCCCACATTGAGCAGCCTTATGACCAAACTTATTTCAATTAAAACAATAGCCATTGAAAGATGGGTACCTTTGAGCATTTGGCTGACTGACCAGAGGTCTTCTAGGTCTTCTTCTTTGATTCCTAAATTGATTTCCTTTGTTTTGCTTCATCTGAAAGTTTTCTTGACCTAATTTTGAACTTTCTCCTTTCTCAAACCCTAAACCTTGCTTGTCATCCAAACTCTTCTGGCTTAAAATCAACTCCTCAAGATTTATAGGGCTTGTTTTAAATTTTTCTTTGTAACTATTACCTACTTCTAGATCAAATTTCAGAAGTAGCACTTCTTTGCCCAAATTTTCACATTCCTCTAACTTATCCTTAATGACTTGATTCAAATGCTTTTCAATTTCTTTTGTCTTTTCAACTTCTAATGTCAAACTATTTAGGATTTCATGTGCTTCATCTAATTGATCATTTAGCTCCTTGGTTTTCTCTTTAAACTTCCTGACTTGCTCTCTTAGCTTTAAGATGCATTCATCATCTTCTTGACTATTAGCTTTTAGATACCTAATTTTTTCCTTAGATTTTTCAAGATCAATAAGAGCTACTTCTAGTTATTTGTTGCTTTCATAATTTCCAAATCTTCTTGCTGCCATGATTACACTACCCAAGATCTTCCTTAAGATGTTGGGCCTCTTCCAAGGAACCTTGCCCTGATACCAATTGTTGATAATAAGGAATACTGAGAGGGGGGGTGAATCAATATTCCACAAAACCACTTCTTAACAAGTTTATTTATCCAATCTCCAAAATTAATAATATGAAAGCAGAATGAACATAGAAATAACAACCATAAAGACATAACACATGAACACTAGGATTTTTACGTGGATAACCCAAAAAGGGAAAACCATGGTGAGTGTTAGATCACAATATATTAATATAGCACAATACCATATTACAAGAAGGCTCACTGCCTTAGGGCTCACTGCCCAGGGCTCACTACCCTATGAAGAAGTGCCCATTGCACAAAGGCTCACTGCCAAGAGAAAGGAAGATAGAAGAGAAGGTTTGGCTCACTGCCAAGATGTGACTACTGAGAATGCATCTAAGAATGTTGAGGTGCTATTTCCCTTAAGGTTAGTAAATAGACTCAAAAGTCTTCATAATGTTAATTCTGCTATCTCTTGCTCTACTTCACATGTGCTCTATTTTTATGCCCACTGTCTTCTTTAGATTACAAAGCTGTCTTAAATTGAATTCACACTCTTGTCACAAATATATTCTCTATGCAACACATCATCAATACCAAAATCCATCAAGTATATATATCTGCAATTAGAATTACCACACAAATAGGTTAGCCACCCAACCATGAAACATGTAGCCAAGTGTTTCACCTTGTCAGCTCAAACTTAAGCACAAACAATAATGTGGACACAAACAATCACACAGTAGCCTTCATATGGGTCAACATCAATCATTTAATCACTTGGATTGATTGTTCAAACAATATAACTTCTCTGCATATCGATCTGTCATGCTTGTCGGCTTGTTCTTCATGAACACACTTGATCAATTCAACTGTCACAATATAACTTCCATTACGGATCAAAGGAGACTCTAAAAATCATATTCAACATTCATCATTGATCTCTTAGTATACCTTCAAAGACACAGAGCATAATAATCAACTTCTAAGAAATGTGGAGCTTAAAATTGTTACCCTGTCACTGTGAAACACTGTCAGACTGCAAGCCGGTAAAGAACATCTTGTAGAATGAAACCAAAGGAACTCCATAAGCTACAACTCTAGATTTAGGCAACCATGATATGTATCGTTTCTAATCTAGAACTGCAAGACAAATTTTTTCATAGCGGAGGAATGCAGACCATTTTGCTTCTGGACTGTGCATTATTTTTCTTTAACTTTGTTTACTCAAACCTAGACATTTCTTCATATGACTACTAGAGGAAGTCAGAACTTGGAGACTTAAATAAGTGACCACAAGGTAGTTATGAACAACATACCTGAGCCACATATAAATGCCATTAACGGTGGAGGCATACCACCACAAACACTATCACTCTACATACTTCTGGTACTTAGTCAGATCTTCTTCCAGAGTGAGGTCTCTTTGCCATACCGATGCACTTTTTCTTGTTGCCATCAATGACAACAATCAAACATCCATCAAAATAGTGTCTCTTGCCAACAAGATCTACTTAACCTATCAAGGAAAAAGCAACATGCATTTACTACTCCCAAGAGCAAAGTTTATTATCTAAATACTACAAAATAAAAAAGCATGAAGGAACGTCGAATAAAAGAGACGCGTGAGCCTCCACTACCCTCAGAAATCCTTGTATGGCAACCTCTAATCCTCTTGCAACATCGGGGTGATCCTCTTGCAACATCGGGGTGATCCTCTTGGCAAAAATAAGAAAAGAGAAGCAAAAGAAGCTTTTTGGAAGCTTTGAAATGAGCTCAATGAGAGCTTGATGGGAACTTTGGATTGTGATGTGAGCATCATATTGATGCAAAACGAGCTTTTAGCAAAGCTAGATAAGACAACAAATAAAAGAAAAAGGCTTTGACGTCCTGTGTGAGCATATGGATGCTTGATTTGGAGAGCAATAACCTACAAGAACTATGTGCACAAATGAAATTACATCCCTTTGTGATTGAGGGAGGGGGTATTTATAGGTTTGAAAAAGGCATGAGAGGTGGAGATGATGGAGAGTTAACTCAATTTTATTGAAGAGTTAACTTAGATGACACAAGAGTGATTTGAGCTAAAATTGGAGTGATCTAACCAATTATAACTTATCACTTGAGAAGAAATGGAGAAAGAGAATGCATGGGTTGATAACTAAAGACAAAAACAAGCTAAATATGCATTCTTCGGTGCATGAAATAGTTAACTCTATCTTAGGGAAAAAATTCCATACAAACAGAAGCAAAAATGGGAGAAAATGGAGCTATTTTTGGTCAAAAACTTGAGTTATTTCGTGGCTTGGAAAAATGGTAGGGTCCCGACCTAGTCACCCCTTTCACCAATTAGGGTTGCCTAAGGGCGACCCATGGGCAACCCTCAAAGGAGGGGTCCTGGATGAAATCTCAGGATGGGAGATGGAAGAGGAGGAGAAAAGAAGCAAAACTACCTCTGGAAATAGGTCAAATAGGTGGACAAAACCAAATCTCCACTTGTAAAAGTAGGATCTCCCAAGGGAGATCCAGAAATAATAGGGGGAGATATGTACTAGTTGACTGAAACTGAAAAATGAAAGTTGGAGATGGATTGGGAGGTCCTCTAGAGGGATCCTAGGGTGGGAATGGATGAAAAACCCAGGAAGGGGTGAAAACACAACAAATGGATGAATAGAAGGCTTAGGGACAAAGTCGCAAGCATAGGGAACACAAATCAACAAGTGTCAAAAAGTGTCGAAAAGCGAATAAAGGGAAAGAACAAAAAAGGGGAAACAATAAAAGGAAGAAGAAACCACATGCTACCAAGAGAATTACTATTGAGAGAACATTATTTCATGCTTACATGTACATGACAAGGATTGTGAGTCATCATCAAGGTCCTCGTGGAGGTTGTGCCTAATTTTGGTTCTTATAGTACCTAGTCTTCCTATATCTTTATATTTTCTAGATCTTGCTCATGTAACCTGCACACAAGATGACAAGAGAGGGTTTGGGGGGTTATGGTGTTTAAGGACTTACCTCAGTCAAATCTTAGGATAGCATTCAATCTTCCCAACACCATTGATTGATAAAGAGTGTGTTTCCTCCTAGGGGAAGAGGTTGAAAACAATGATAATATGATGATTCAAATGATGAAGCAAACACAATGATATCACCTATGTGATGAACCCTTAGAATGATGAAGATCCTTCAACTCCTAAGGAAGAGAGATGATAGCTCCATATCTACAACAAAACATAATAACAACACATAAATCTTCTCTAGGATCGTAATGAATGCTCTTGCTTGCTTCACTTCAAGATCTCAAGTTATGCCTTTTTCATCTAGGTTGATAATGAACTCAAAAACACACCTATATATGCTTTCCCACTCACAATCGATAAGGAGAAACCTCTACAAAGGTGTCAAACTGACAAACACTTAAATAAGCCCTGACCTAAAAGGGGGACATGGACAGTACCGCCCAGGTCCTTTATCCCTATTTAGGTTTGGGGTAAGCTAAATGAAGGGGCCCATATTAAAATTTTATCTTGCTATCAGGAAATTCTATATCAAGAGAAACATTTTGATGATATAATGCAATTAAGAGGACCTAGGAGCTAAACAAGGAGGTAAAAAGACATGTGGACACTTTTTACTCCATAACACTTCAGTCGGTGAATAGTGCTAGCGGCGAACTTAGCAGTTGGAGAACCAAATGGTTCACAAACTGCCCACTTTACCAATGAAGTCACTTTCTTATCTTTCTTTACTTTTATCTCTTCACCAGCAACTTTTTTGGTATATTTCTCTTATCTTTACCTTGTCTTTTCCTTCATCAGTGTTTCACCCTGTTGGTGATCTTTCTCCCTAGTGAACCTAAAGGTTTGCAAACTCACTCCTTTGCCGATGAAGCCACTTCCTTCACTTCTTTTTTATCCTTGCCAAGATTCCTTGTTCATAATTTTCCCTACTAATGAACCATGCCTTATCCATCTATCTTCCCTTTACCTTGGTTTTATCTTCCCTCGCTATCATCCTATCAGAAAAATCTTGAAATGGCAAATTGTTGTCGGTGAAAATGATGGTTTGTGAACTAGCTGATTCACTGACAAAAGACTTATTTTTTCCTTTTTACCTTTCTCCTATGCCTTTTCTCTTTGCCTTTATCTTTGGTTCTTTGTCTAGCAGATCTCTCTTCTATCAGCAAAATCTTCCATTGTTGAACCTCCTTGTCAGCGAACCAAACGGTTTGTGAACAACTTTTGCCAACAAAAGACTTTGCCTTTTCTTTTTATGCCTTAGATAGTTTTGACTTCCACAGACCCTTTGCTTCTTCCAAACCTCTTTTCTTTCATCTCTTGATTGCCTTATTGGCGAATCAACGAAAATATAAACTTGTAAACTTGGTCAGGGAAGTTGGCAGTTCGCAAACTAGCCAATTCGTTGACAAAGGCCACAAACTTCATCTTTTTTATATCTTTTTTCTTTTCCTTTCTCTCATTCCCCTTTTCTTTCCTATCTTATGCCATCAGCAAAACCCTTTGGTGGAAAACCCAACTATCGATGAACTTGATGTTTTGTGAACCAAGAAATTCACTAATAGAAGGACTTCACGTGCCCAATTTCTTTAAGTTTCAAACTTCAATCTCTCTTTCTCTACCCTATCAACAAATCAAGGAATTAGAAAAAAGGCAAACCCATGAACTTAGTCAGAGAAAATGGTTGTTCGTGAACCAGTCGATTCACCGACAAATCTAGCAACTGAGAAAAATTTTCAAAGGGAAGGAAAACATAATGACTTGGGGGATTTTTACTTAGGGAATTCTCAAAAGAGAACCCATGGAAAATTACTCTCAGATCGGATATATATGATGGGCTATAATGTAAAGGCAAAAGTGGGAATTTTAGTGGATTTTTGGGGCAAAATAATGAATTTTTGGGAGCTAATTTTTTAGGTCCCAATAGTGGATCTGGTTGGGGATGTGTGGTAAACTTGGCACAACAAGAATCTAGAATATCTCTGGGCAGACCAAAAACAAAAAACATAAGGGGAAAAACACAAAATGTATTTATAGGAAAAGATACAGTCATAACCATGAGAGTGCAAAAGAGAAATTTGATTGTATCCAAAATTTTGAAACATTGTAGGCCAACCCTACAAAAAAATGGTGAAGCTACTTGCCCCTATCGAAAACAAGCCTATTGAAGGAGTTGTTCTCCCTCAATCCTTTGCTGCACTGATCACCCAACATCAGCAATAAAAGCACCTTGGTTGGGAATTACAAACAACCAACGCCCTAATCCTTAGCTCACTCCCCTTGCCACTCAAGTTCCTCAGTTATTTTCTAGCTCACCCATAGCTCCTTTGCTTACCTTTTCTTCACCTTCCACCTCACAATTTTCTGCCCCTCCTCTGTTAAATTTGCCACCATTTTCCCTTTCAGTTCTTATGATGCAATCACCATTGCCACCTAGTTTTTGAACCGCTTTAGCGTAACAACATGTGACCTTTCTGTATGGGCTTCCACAAGGTTTTCATTTCACTAGCAGGGTGATTCAGTCCCCAATAAAATTACGTCAGTAGGTTGAGAGTACTCGGAAGGCCTGGGAGGCTTGCCTAGAGAAGTAGCAGAAGAAGGAAGGGAGAGCCCCTACGGTTCCCCGCATGCGGTCCTTGTATGATCATTCAAAGCGGTCATTGATGATCGCCCATATGACTTTGACTGTAATCAAGCCACAAGAGAAAATGAAGCCTGAGGATTATTCCATACATGTGGGTTTGAATCTGGCACAAGTGGGTCCACAAGATAAAGTTGAGCCAATGGAGGAAACGCATAAATCTGTGACCATAGATTTTATCAAAATGGGCAAGAAGCTTGAGAAACATGGGCTTGAACTCTCATGCATGAAGGGAATTGTGGATAGACTCAACATGAAGATGAAGGCTAAAGAAGAAATTTCCATGCTAACTCTTGACTTGCAAAGTAAGGTGTCTAGGGAGGCATTACATGTCGAACAAGACAAAAGCACAAGATTACAGTCAGAGTTAGATTTGGCTAGAAATTTGGTTGTCAAGTCATTGTAACAAGAGAAGAGTGTGATAGAAAAGAATCTCAGTCACAACTAGGATGAATTTACTCAACTATATAAGAGTCTTTCGGACCAAAGAGATTCAAATAAGCAACTGGGCGGTGAAATGTAGGCCAAGGAGCAACAGATTCTTCAACTAAAGAAGGAGCTCGCGTAGAGGCCCTCGACATCAGGAGTGTTGCCTATGGTTCGGGAACTATATGTGTCTTATTGGGGGTACATTTTTGAAGAGACCTCCAAGCTCAAGCATGTACTAAATTTCATTTCAGATACATAGAGTCTTAGTGCAGAGGTGGGTAAGGTAGTGAACATACTCTCTCTCCTATTTCCCCAAAGGTAGTTGAATCACAACTACTAGTGTAGAAGCTATATAGTGCTTCTAAAGAGATTCTCTAAGCAACAGGAGTTGACAATAGAAGGAAAGTTATGGTAAATGTTAATGAATCCTTGAGTTAGAATAAAGCTGCCTAGAAATGCAAGGCACATCTTGATACTTTGAAACAAGTAGTAAAGGAAATGAAGGGACACATTGAACATTTGGTCCAATTAGGACTCTCCTCTCCATTTTTTGATGATTCCACAGTATTGACAAAAGAGTAGATTAAAGCCCTATTAATGGAAAGGAAAAATGATCAAAGCATCTTTTTTAGCACTAAGCCAAACACCCAGCGTTGCAGAGGTAGAAACTTTTTTGTAACCACTTGCACATTTGGAGTTGCAAATCAAGGCTATAGTCTAGAGCTTACAAAGTTTCTCCTACAAGGAGATCATTGAATTGGACAAGGTGTTTGAGGCTCTGAAAAAGAAGGTTCAACCTCCTGATAATGAATGGGCCACTCTATAAATTACACTTCAGAGGCTTTGAGTTAGACACGACTATTTTTCCACATTTGATGTTTCTCCTTTTGTCATCAAAGATTTTGGATTCTTGCCCATAGGCATAGATCCCCTATGAGTCACTAAGAACTGTAGAGAAAAAGCCCTACATTTTGTTATGTTCTTTGTTTTACTAAGGAGATGAGTTAGGATTTGATTTTGGTAATATATATGTTGATACGCGTCAGGAGGCATCAATAAAAACAATAGATAAAAATCAAACAAGAGGCTAGGCACTATGGATTCTATGATGCTTTCTTTTCCTGTCAAAATTTCTATCAAAGTCAACAGAGAAAGTAGAATCCATGTGTCTTTGTGGTGCATCCTCTAAGGTTTTGATAGTCGTAGTTAGTTTCCTTGTACGCCATTGTTTAGAACCTTCCACGCATCATAGTTTTCCATCATTCCGGACTGACAAGTATTGCCATGGATTCCTATTATGGTATTTGCTAGGTTAGAGAAAGTGGAATCCATGTGTATGTCTCTCACACCTTCCCAAAGTTGATAGTTCTCACATTATTTCTTATTATGACATTGGCTCAGGGTTTACACATGACATCATGACACATATAAAGATGAGCTTTGAAAAGTAAAGTAGCACACATTGGTGGGTCCCATTAGAGTCTGCGACATGTCAAATATTTAGGGTCATTTGGTGGAACTTGATGGAGGAAAGAAATAAGTGGAGATGCAGCATCACCGCACATCTCTAAGGATGAAAGGAGTCTGATAGAGTTTCCTGTTGCACTATTGGTCAAGCCTCTTCTTCATACAGAGCCTTTTCTTTATGTAGATTCTTGTGTTTCACGCAGTGCCAAGGAGTCTCTAAGATACAGTTTGAACCGATAGTGGCATTTTCTATGCTTTTGAAGTTTTAGTTAATTGTTGGTCTTCTTTTGCAATCTCCGATTGGGGATTGGTTTAAATAGGTCTGAAATTGTTGTTATTATAGGGGTAAATTCAATAGAATAGTAGGAACTAAAAAGCCTTGATGGGCATTTCTCAAGGAGGATTGAATATTGTATGTCTGTGCAAACTTTAGCCTTGTATACCTTGTTCTCCAATTAACAATGAAGAGGAATGATGTTTTGTGCCAATTTGGTTAGATTCTTATTTATCATACATGAGGTATTATGGCTTTTGCAATCTATTATTGAGTGATGACATTTAGAATCTGTTGTGAAATCATGAATGTACACTCTTTGAAATCTATGATTCATTTGTTGTTATTAATAACTGAATGCATTGAGTCTTTTCATTTCAAACTCTGAGATCTACTTCGACGCATCACCATAGTTAAGATTTTTTTATGGTTATTCATTTTTCAGCATTTCTTTCTCTTTCCCATATATTAAAAAACAAAAGAAGAGTCAGCTTCTATAAAATCTAGAGTTCATCTCATAAATCAAGTCCCACATTTTGAGATTTCCCATTGTTGTTGGTTATATGCAAATTTAGTCATCAACAGAGCTCATCCACATAAGACAAAATAACACTTTTTGGAAGAGTTGACACAAAAAAAAAATGGCACATTTTTCTAAAGGAGGCATCCAATTGGAGCTTGCTCAGGCTGATCGGGTCGCTGATTTTGATAAAATTTGACCCTCAAGGCAAATGAACCTCATCTTCTATCAAAATTTCATCAGACTTCTTCTCTATATTCTTGTATTCCATTAAAGCCCAAAGTGCTGGGTTGACTTCTTCAGGAGGGGGACCCTTCATATGAAGTAACCTATAATTTTTTCTATCATAGGTTTTACCAAATAAATTGTAAGAAACCTTCTTGGTGTAAGTCCCCTTCTAAAATTTTTGAATTTTCTGTAGAAATCTTGATGCTGCAGCAATACTAGACTTATCAAAATCACAAGGAGTTTCTCGTAACCCTCCTTGAAGTATCATTTTCCACTAAGGTTTGAATTTATCAACCTCCTTTAAAGAGCCAGAATCCATCTCAGATCTGTCACCTAGATACTTCCCAGTCAAATCACTCAAAATACCTAAACAATCATTCAAAATGTCATAAGCTTGGTTTTTTATGTCATGCCTCTTGTTTAGCCTTATAAGATATTTCCATTATAAATTTCATTGACTCCATCCAATAGTAGAGTGCCCTAAGGGTGTCTTTTGTCAAAATATTTCTTTTATCAAAATTGCAGCAGACAGTCAGGTCATCATCTTGAGTCTAGGAAAGACCCCACCATGATACTCCTCATTCATGAGGCAATCATCCTCCAATTTATCCATACCTCTCCAAATCAAATAAAAACCCCTCTAAGCCTGTATAGCTTCATCAATAACCTGGCACCCTTCGTTAAAGATTTCATCAAGACAACCTTGGGTTGCCTTTGCCATATGCTTCATTTTATCAAACTCGTTGACTTCCTGCTTGGAGAGAATGGTTGGGGTGACTACAGTTCCATCATCCTTCTATATAGGGCCTACCAATTGCCTCATACAATCTTACAATCTTACAATTTAGTAATTTGTTCTTTCAGTTGCTTATTTGTTAGCTCATCCTTATGCATTCCCTGCACAATGGTCTAGGTTGCACCTTGGAACTCTTCAATCTCTTGAGTTCAGTTTGTTGGCCCAAGGTTAAATTTGAAGGCACCAAACTTAGAGGTGGAAAAATGAAGGTTGCACAAGACATTTGGTCTCAACCAGATATATGCCTATCCTTATCACATATTTGCATTCTAACCTTAAGACCGTTATTTTTCCTTTGCGGAAAAAGGATGCTCACCGGGATATTAATAGGAATATGAAGGTGGCGGGGATATGGCTCGCAAGTGGATTTATCCTTCAGGTGTCAGATCTCCGCAATATCCTTTAGATTAAGGAAACTCTGCATTTGTCCTCCTTTTAAATCAAAAACGTGTTTTGTAGGCTTTCAAGGGAGGCAGGACTTAGGAGGCAGAGATGATATATCTCGATGCTCTTAAAACCTCTACCATATCTCTCAAGGGTGAAAACTTCTGCATTCGAAACAAAATGAAAACTGCCCCTTAAGCTATTAGAAGCTCCATATGCAGATGAAGCTAAAACCTCCACAATTGAGATATGAGCCAATTTTAGACTAAAAATCACTCCTACCACAAATTCCAAATAAGAAGAAGAGATTCCTCTTAGACTAATCAACTTATCCTGCAATGATCATTTGGTCAATTTGAATGGTAGCTCATAATAATGCTCAAAATCTAACCTCACTAGTCATCATGAAATTCAAAATCACTTTCAAAGGCACACAACCAAAATAAGAGACTCCCACCAAAGGACACAAAAAGAGGGGGTCCACATTTTAGCAAAATGGGGCATGTGTGCAAGGCACAACACTAAGTAAGGTAGTCTCCCAAGTAGACATCCAATTTTTTCTTGTCCCTTCTACATGTTTTAGACTCCATAGCTTTCTACAAGTACCTCTCATCGAGAATCTGCAAGCACATTAATGACCAATAGATTTACACAAACTAACCATATAAATTTTGAAGTCTGAAATGTCAATGTTTCCATTGCTCTAGTACTATCTCCACCATGAAGAATGGTTGATACTAGACTAGTCAAACACTACCACAATTCTCATATTTCAAATCAAGGGTTACATTTTCTATTTTCTACCTTCAATCTTCTTATACCAAGTTACTACTATGTTGGTATGGTCGTGATCACTCTATGTAGTTCAACACCCAAACTTACCAATTTTATGTTCAATACTTCTTCATAATCTACACTTCTGCATTCATATCTTTTTATCATTATAATGTACCTTCTACAACTCCAATTGACAAATTACGAATGCCCTCCTAACTCTTTTTTTTTTTAATCAACTAATTCATTAGACACAACCTAGTTGTTAGCTCGTAGCATATTCCATTTATTATATTACTTATTTCCTTATGTTTAAACAACATAAATAAACATGTTAGTTAAACAATAGAGTTAAAATAGTTTTAAATTCTTCCCTACACCTCCATGGCCATTCCTTATACTTATAGAAGGAAAGTCGTGGGCTTTTTCTCTTGAATATTTCTCATCACTCTTAAGAACAAATGTTTTCATATCACGTTGTGTAATTAGGTAGGTTTTAGGACATCCATCGAAAGGGAAACAAATAATAAAAATTCCATACTTTATATATTTCTTGATAATATATATATGCTCTGCCATATAATCATTCCAATTCAACGTTCAAGCCCAATATTGCGCATTCAAGTGTAAACAATTTATGGTTTACACTATTAGAGGCCAGGGTAAACTTTGAATTATTTAGAAATTACACATCATATGCTATTAAAAATTACAATACATGGTGTGAACGTAACCTAATAGCATTATAGGTTAGCACATGTTTCTACACTCTAAACCACCACCATTAGCTACATCAATTTCATATTATTGCAAAGTCTTATCATTGTATAATGAAAAAACAATTTAAAAAATATTGTTTAGGTGCAGCGTTTTCAAAAATAATAATAATAATTAGATAAGGTCTAAATATGTAGTATCATTAAAAGGTACACAAATTATTAGGACATAAACTCCAATAAAATGGAGACTATTCACTAGACAATTGTTCATTCATTCATTGTCCTACCAACATTCACTTTGACATGCTTCTCTATGGATGAAAAGATTCACAAACCTTCTAAATATAGTGTAGTAGTAGTAATTATAATACCTCAAAACTATTCATCACAATATAATATTCTATCATAATATTCTGTCATAATAATTCATAGTTACCCAACATGATAACTCTTCTAGCAACCACAATGAAAAGTATTCGACTCAAATAGTACAATGAAAAATAAAAAAATGGGGAGTGCAACTATAATTTTAAAAGCATTAAAATTAAATGTGGGTATCAAAAGTTTAAATAAATTATATTTTTCAACATTTTTATATTTTGTTACATTAATAAATATGTTATAATGTTGATTCCTAATTAATTTGTAGAAGAAACAAAGTGAATAAAACACAATTTTTCATATGTAGAGCACTATGAAAGCAAAATCATTGATTAAATATTGGTGAAGATTAAACATCTCTTGAAAGAAAAAGATGTTAGGAACCTCATGTCTTAACCTTGTAATATTTTGAACATTGTAATGGTCATAGTATATTTATTTTGTTAATATTACATTATGTGGATTTATTCCACATTGGTTGTACCTTATAAGTCACTCTTTGTAAGAATTTATATTGATGTTGTAATAAAACATATACAATCTTGGAATTATACTTTGTAATAGAGTTTTTTAAGGAGGAACTGCATCCTCAAAGAGGCCTACAATATGTAAGGAAGCTAAGGTAGCAGAACAACTTCGTACACTAATCTTGAGAGGAGGGTTATGCAAAACTTTTCAAATATTTTCAACAATTACAAAAATTACATTGAAATTGATGAAATGGGATACTATCCCTTTCAAATCTGCAACATAAACCTACACAATAGCCTATGCAAGAAGGGTGCAAATAAAATGAATAGCAGAAAATAGAAGAGAAATTTGCAACATTGATTTTATTAAATCTGAAAATTCATTACATCCACCTAAAGCTTATGAGCTTCCTTGATTCATACATATAACATTTGCAACAAAATAATTTCATAGCATCCTAGACTCACTCTGGCAGCATCTGAGAATGCTAAATTTTCTTCTCCAAAAGCTCTCACCTCAAGCCTCCAATTTATAGAATTCTGGCTATACAAGAAACCATCTGTGGTTTTACAAAACCATGTGCTTAACTTCCCAGCCAAGATTCCAGTCTAAAATTAGGCTCTCACGTCCAAAGTATTCTCCCCTATTTTTGACCCTTGCAGTTGTCATAGAATCTGTCATAATACATCTAAAAATTCCTTCCATGATATACTATCATGTCGGCCTATTTTGACAATTAATATTTCAATTTTCAAGGTAACGACATGTGACAAAAGTGCCAATTAAAAATTCAAATGTCCCTCTTGGGAGTTACAAATCTGAAAATAAATAAAATAAAATCACATGCAATCAACCTTCACATGGGCACCTGGAATGACCAATTACAGATTCCTTACTTATGACGGTTATAATAATAAGTGCCATTAATTCCACGATTCTTGGCAGCCCCACTTATGACAAAATCAACCCCACTTATGACAAAAATTAGTCCCACTAAAAATAGAATTTGGTAGCCCACTTATGACGGAATCAACCCCTTATGACAAAATCAGCGCCCACTAAAATAGAATTTAATGCCTTTTTCTAGGTGGGTGCCTAGGAAAGATATTCCCCACTATTTGAGGCATTTATAAATTACCGAGGCTTTTTTCCACTAAAATTACATTTACCAATATGCCCAAGGAAAATTACATTTGTTGCAAATTAAAATATTATTTTCTCAAGCCCACAAACCTTAATGAAAACATACAAACAAAATTAAAATATTTTTGGTTGATACATGATTGCTAGTACCCCTAGATGCTCCCACATAAAAAATAAACATAAATAGCAGTCATACCACAACATAGTGATTTATGTGGGGAAAACCCTTTCGAGAGAAAAACCCCACACTCTAAAAGCAGCTCAATATATTATTCAAAATCAACAGGTCATTACAATATACTTATAGAGTAAGCCTTCATAGAAGTATCACCAACAAAGATCTAGAGGAAACTTAACAACATCTACAAGATTCTTACATATAACCTCCATCTGAAACACCTAATATATAGGAGATACAATACATGAAACTGTCAAATGGTAATTAGAAAACCATGAGCCAAAACCACTCAAAAGTGGCACCCAAATTCTTAGGGTTCCATTATCTTCAATCAAAGATTCCTTATGATGTGTCATAACACACATCAACACATGCAACTCCCCCTTACAATTGTTTTTTCTGTCCAACATGTTTTTACATTTCCCAATATGGGAGGCCCAACTTCTAGAGGGGCCATAACTTTTGATCTAGGAGGCCAATTGGGCTTTTTTTTTTAAATTGAAGATCTCAAAGTGATCTATGCACTGGGCATCATCAATGGCGATGCTGAACAACCCATAATTTTTATTTTGGTAAAAAACCAACTCTATAACCCAAAAATTAAGTTTTTCTATTTTTATTACTGAAAAATTGCACTTTTTATTTAATTGGAAGGTAGAGACACCTTTCCTAAAATTCTCACTTGTCAAACACATTGCGAGGGCAAAGGGAGTATCAACACCATGATTTAATTTCTAGGGGATGAGAGGCCCATAGACTCCAAACACCATCTAAACTTCTATATGCTCATAGACTTAGTTAGTTAATCTACAACATTCATCAAAATCTCTATTTTAACTAGCTTTACTCTATCATCTTCGACCATTTCTCTAACAAAATGATATTATACATCAATGTGCTTGGTCTTGACATAAAATATCAACCTCTTAGCTAGGCAGATCATGCTTTGACTATCACAATAAATTGTCACTACACCCTATTTTATTCCAATATCTAAACATAATCTCTTAAGTCAAATGACTTCTTTACAAGCATGAGTAACTGCCATATACTCAAATTTAGTAGTGGACAAAGAAACCACAGCCTATTGCTTACTCATCCAACTAATTGCACCACCAAATAAACACATAAGCATCTTTTACTATCAACATCATCTACCTATTCTGAATCCACATGACCTCAAATATCAAGGTAATGCCCATCCCTTATTAAATTACCATGATAACACACATATATCTAGAAAGAACTCCCACTACTTGGGCAATGTGTAGTATAGTACAGACTATAACATACATCAAACTTCTGACTACACTCTAGTACGGTATTTTGCTCATGTATTCCATCTTCGATGGGGACGTTGGACATTGTGAAGCAGATAACTTTATTTGAACTATAAAAGGAACACATAATGGTCTATAATCCTACATGTTAAACCTCTATAAAACTGAATTGACATACTTACTCTGGCCAACCCATAGTTTTCTATTCACTCTATCTCTTATGATTTCCTCCCAAGATGTGTTTAGCTACACCAAGATCTTTCATTTCAACTTTAGCTACAAGTTTAGACTTTAGTTGTAAAGCCATTCCTTTCCATTTACCAATAAAAGCATATCATCAACATATAATGCAATAAAAAAGAAATGATCACAATCAAATTTATAATAAATACAATGATCTAATTTAGAATGCTCAAATCCAAAACTCAACATATATGTATCAAATTTTTGGTACCACATCCTAGAACTCTATTTGAGTCCATACAAAGATTTCTACAATTTACGGACTAAATTACTTTTAGCTTTCATCACATAGTGCTTTCGCTGTATTATATAAATATCCTCCTCCAAATCACCATGAAGGTATGCCTTTTTCACATCCATTTTCTCAACCTCTAGATCATAAGCTGTAAAAATATAAAGCAAGAATCTAATAGATGTCATTTTTGCAATAGGAGAAAATATCTCACCATAATCAACACCCTCAACCTAATAGTAACATTTCATAACCAACTATGCTTTGTACTTCTCAATACCTCCATCTAAACCAATCTTTTTATTGAACACCTATTTGCAACCAACAAGTTTTCATCCTTAAGGTGATGATACTAGGTCCCATGTATCATTCTTTTTCAAAGCTACCATTTCTTCATCCATGGAAATCTTTTAGGACTTTGTAGCATTCATACCTATTGTGTCTTCTACAAATCTTGGTTCATCTATGTTAGTATTCAAAGAAAAATATATCTCTAGTCATCAAGTGAATATGTTTTAGGTGGTTTTCTATGCCTTATTGACCATTAAACAAGATGGATGGAGGTTCTTCCTCCTCTTCTGAAGATTTAGAGCTACATGATCTCTCCTCAACTTCTTCTCTATCTAGGGGCCTTGATTCAACTTTCTTAGGCATAGAAGGAAGATGAATCACATCTTTCTATTCACTTTGTTCTATCTGCAATGTAACTAAGGAAGGCTTACTTTTTCTAAAAATCACACTTCTACTATATATTACCTTCTATGCAATAGGGTCCCAAAGCTTGTATTCTTTCACACCAAATCTATAACCAATGAAGATACATTTCACAACCTTGTTCTACAACTGTGTTTGCTTCTCCTTTGGCATATGTACTTATGCCTCACAACCAAAAACTATGAGATGTATTAATGAAGGATTGTGATAGAACCATGCCTCCATAGGCATTTTATCAACAAGAGCTAATGTAGAAGACGTGTTAATTAGGTCACAAGTAGTAGCAACAACTTCAACCCAAATATTTCATTCCAAACCAACACCACTAAGCATACTCCTATCCCTCTTCATCAGTTTCTTGTTCATTCTTTCTACAATTCCATTCTATTGTGGAGTATACATAATTGTCTTCTATCTCTGAATGTCACAATACTTACAAAATCTATCAAAATCATTAGATCAAAATTCATCAACATTGTCAATCCTCAAGCATTTTATTTTCTTTCCAATCTACAATTCAACCATTGCTTTAAATTCTTTAAAATGACTAAAAACTTTAGATTTACTCTTTAGAAAATATACCCATGTCCTTCTGCTATAATCATCAATAAATAAAACATAATATGTAGATTTTTCAATGGAAGAAACATCTACAAGACCAAACACATCTGAATAAGTAAGATCCAATACACCAAAAGATTTATTAGAATTCAAGTAAAACTAAACATGGTTTTGTTTACCATAAATACAATGCTTAGAGAGATCAAAATTAAGATTACAATCAATCAACTCATCAACAAGGTTTTTATTTTTCAAGGTCCTTAGACCCTTCTCTTCAATGTGGCCTAATATGTGGTGCCATAACATAGTATTCTTTGCAAAAAAAAATTATTTAGAACAAAGAGCATCCTTAGGTACCTAGAAGCCATGACCATCTACTAAAGAGGAAACCCTTATTTTTTCTAATGAAGTAGTCACAAACTTTATTTTCATAGAAGTACTATTGCACTCAACAACGTATGCATCAAGCTTATATAATGTGTTGGATCTGACACCTCTAGCAATCACCACAACACCTCTAACTATATTGCATCCTACATTAGAAAAGACTACCTTCACACCTTCATCTATTAGTTTTCTCACTTATAATACATTTTGTCCTAACCCAAGGCTATGCAACATGCCATTAATCATTTTTAATCTACCATTAGGAAATCTAATTCTAATTTTACCATGGACAACAATATTTAATAAGAATCATCACCCAAGTACACCTTACCTCCATCAAATTCTTCATATTTAGAAAACTAATCTCTATTAGGAGTCATATGGAAAGATGCACCTGAGTCAATTAACCATGCATCATTACCTACACAAGTGGCCAAAGTTGCAATGAACGTATTGCCATCTTCTTCTCAAACTCCAAATCAGAATCAAATTTCTTCTTTTTCTTCTTCTTTCCTTCTTTGTGCTCCTTACAGAAGCATCCAGGCTTATCGTAATTCTAACAAATAACTTTGGACTTTTAAAGAGTTTTGGATCTCCCCTTAGACTTAGATTTGTCATGTTTCTTACTCTTCTTGCCTTTTTCTTTAGGTCATCCATGAAAATTTAGATCCTCTTTAGCATTTATGGATACCTTCCTCCTCATCTCTTTAGAAAGCAAAGAACCCACAACATCTTTAACTTTCAAGATAACTAAAGTACTCCCAGTAGCCATAACAAGAGAATCCCATTAATTAGGCAAAGAAAAAAACAAGATCTAACATCTCTCCTCCTCATCCATTTCTACACCAACTAATGTCAATTGAGCCACCAACATAAATGCTTCTAGATGGTCTATAATCCACCCTCTTCCATTCTCAAGGAATACATCTTCTTCCTTAAGAAAATCTTGTTGACTAAATATTTGGCTTGTATATCTCACCAGTTTTTTCCATAGTTTATTTGTAGAGGGCTCTTCAGAGACATTAATTAAAATAGAGTCTACCAAGAATAATCTAGTTAGACCCTTGTCTTTTCGGTTCATATCATATTGAGTAGCTAAAGTAGCATCTATAGGCTTTGAAACATACTCATAAATAACATCCCACAAAACTTGATCAATTAACAGATCTTCCATCTCAACTTCCACATCTCAAAATTGTTACTAGAAAATTTCTCTACCTCTATTCTCTCTGATGTTCTCACCATCAAAAAATTCTTGCAACAAGATGACAAATATTTTATGCACAAGCTCCCACTCAAAACAAGATTAGTTCAAAAAACCCAACAACCTACAATCGAAACCAAAGGTGATCAAGCTCTAATACCTTGTAAGAAAGATAAGGTAGTAGAACAACTTCCTACACTAATCTTGAGAGGAGGGTCATGTAAAATGTTTTAAATATTTTCAATAGTTATAGAAATTACACAGAAATAAAAATAAGTAGTAGGCATACCACAACATAGTGATTTACATGGGAAAAACCCTTTTAGGAAAAAAACCCCACTCCAAAAGCAACTTAATATATTATTCAAAATCAACATGATTAAAATATACTTATAGAGCAAGCCTTCACAAGAGTATCACCAACAAAGATCTGGAGGAAACTTAACAACATCTATAAGATTCTTACACACAACCTCCATCTCAAGCACCTAATATATAGGAGATACAATACATGAAACTATTAAATGATAATTAGAAAACCATGAGCCAAAACCACTCAAAAGTGGTGCCTAAATTCTTAGGGTTCCATTATCTCCAATCAAAGATGCATTATAATATGTCATAAGATGCATCAACATGTGTAACTCCCCCTTATAGCTCTTTCCTATGTCCAACACACTTATACATTTTCCAATACGAGAGGCCCAACTACCAAAGACCATAAATTTTGATCAAAGAGGCTGATTAGGCTTATTTTTTTAATTGAAGAGCTCAAAGTGAGCTACATAGTGGGAACCCTCGATGGCTATTGCAAGCAACCAGGAATTTTTATTTTGGCCAAAAACCAACTCTATAGCCCAAAAACTGAGTTTTTATGTTTGTATAACTGAAAAATTACACTTTTTGTAATTGCAAGGTTGAGACACCTTTCCTAAAAAGATACTTGTTATCAATATAAGCAATTTTACAAATATTTTTTAGATTTATGTTCTTTTCACATGTTATTATTTTTTTAATAACTATTTGTAGGTAGGATCCTAACAATTGGTATCAAATCTCCTTCCAAGCCTATGTTCTACACAAACATTAACCATTTAGTGTCTTATTACAACTACCCACTATATGCTCTCATCTCACCCTCATAATGATCTTGGTGACAAAAAAAAGATGAATGTAGTGGGTTACTAACCAATTTTAGCCCATTTTTTTTTCTATAATAGTGATATAGACTAGAAACCCTACGTTGGGGGATTCCAAATATTCTCAAATAATTGTCACTTTTAGCAAATCATGTTGAATTAATGTGTGAAGTGAGCCAGGCTTGAACTCACAAATACCCAAGCCTTAGACAACACCTATATATGACCTTAAGCTTTCATGTATATGTTGGGGTATTTAAGTTGACCCTCTAGGTTTAGAAGAAGCCTTTCCATAGGAAACCACTAGTGGTTTGGAATTTGTAGGACATTGGTTAATAGTTAACGCTAGAATGTTTCCCTATTCATACCTTAGAGACAAAATAGTGCAACTACAAGAGGGTGGAATCCTCTATAGTTAGAGATTTGAAATATCATGATAGTTCATTATTTATGAACATGATAAGTATATTAGAAAGCCTACAAACTAGACACACCCTAGCCTAGAATCTCCCTCTTAAAACCTAGTTGTGAATAGATTTGTGCATATTTTTGTAGATAATGGTATCTACAAGAAACATTGCTTAGATTCAATAAAATCCATGTAGATTCACACATATCTAATTTGATTCACTCAGCTTTGGGTACATTTGTCCAACAAAATAGTGGGTTAATGGGTTGTTATAATCTAAAAGAAGAAATTGTGGCAATTTCTTGTTAGTGGTATGACTCCTCTAAAATATGATAGTTTGAAACTTCTAGGATCAATTTCTTTCAAACTAAGAGGAATTTGCTAGTTTTGACTAAAAATTTCACTGATAGGGTATAATTTGAAAAATATAGGCATTTATACCATTACAACCATATAATCAATCTGATTGTTTTGATATACAACTTTAGTACACCTTCTAGTAACCCTAAGAAACTTTTTCTATCATTAGGACAACTATCCCATTGCAATATTCTTGTTGAGATAACTATTTTATATATAACTCCAGTACACTTTTTGGAAACCATGGGTAATTCAAAATGGCCAATGGGCACCATTCTCAAAACCTCACTTTGGAAAAATTTGACTTAATGTAAAACTCAAGTCTATCAAGGAATCACTCATTGCCTTGCATTGTTGGACTCAATAAAATTAAATCTTGCATTGTTGGACTCAATAGTCAAAATGATGTACTATAGGTGACCCTTTGAGATCTACAATCATAGGGACAACATGGTAGTCAACACAACTCCTTTATCCATAAATTTAGTTCTAAACATCACACCTTTAGAGGAGGGGACATTTTTGAGGGACCTCAAAAAAATCTGACCAAATTGGATTTTTCCAAATTTGATGGAGATGACCCAAATTTGAACAACTAATATAAATTAAATCTTGCATTGTTGGATTCAATAGTCAAAATGATGCACTATAGGTGACCCTTTGAGATCTACAATCATAGGGACAACATGGTAGTCAACACAGCTCCTTTATCCATAAATTTAGTTCTGAACATCACACCTTTAGAGGAGGGGACATTTTTTAGTAACCTCAAAAAAATCTGACCAAATTGGATTTTTCCAAATTTGATGGAGATGACCCAACCAAATAGATTTACTAAGATTAATGATACTTTACCTTACATCAAACCCTCATGTAATAGAAGGTATCCATCACATCGTTCAATCTAGATCATGACACCATATGGTGGAATCAATGGTTTGAGAACAATGGTGAAACACCAACTTGGGATGAGATTTTCAAAGGTCTACTAACTTGATTTAGCCCTAGTTCTTATAATGGCTTAATTGGAGCATTGACCAACCTACAAGAAGTTGGTCATATCCATGAGTACCAAGCACAATTTGAACATCTAGCAAACTAGACTGAAGTAATTAATGGTATTTTTAGAAGTATCTTCATTAGTAGCTTAAAAGAGGGCATCTGGGTTGAGGTAAAAATGTTTAAACCACAAGACATTTTGGATTCCATTGGGTTATCCCAGTTGTTTGAAGTCAATTTACCAATCAACATTATACATATAAACCTCCATAATTGTAAAATACATTTTTGACCCCCAATACCTCCAACCCCCCATGCAACACCAACCAAGTGGTTAAGAAATTATGGGAAGGAGGTTCATTGTTATAAGGGGTTATGGTACAATTGTGATGAAAAGTAATCATTGGGTCACAATATTATGTAGATTCTCTTAATATGAACATTAAAATGGTTGAATATGTAAGATTGCATCTCCATTTCCATAAAATGCATCGATCATTAGTTCTCTAAGAGTATGTGCATTAGAAATAACATGAACCAAATAATCAATAAACAATGAATCATAAATGACATCATGTGAGAAATAGGATAAATCATTTTCATTAAGTAAACAAGTATCACCAAACTTTCAACTAGACAAACCAACAATAGACCATGAATCAAAGGATAGATATGAAGGACTATCATGATTTATATGAGGGATATCAATAATATTAGGTGAAACAACATCATGAAAAGTAAAAAAAATGAGTATGAACATCCCTAGATGCATCACTAGAATAGAGGGATGCACTTAAATCCAAATCACTAGCATTTGTCATAAAAAAGTATCATCATCATGAATCATATGAGAAAAGGTAGTGAGTTTCTTTAGTAATGAAGGAGAAGGAATCAATGATTAAACTCTAACTATATGAAGAAATAAAGGTATTGGAAATATAAAAATCACTAAGTGGATAAAACCTTAGGTTAGGAAAATAAATGCACAAAGAGAAATCAGTTATGAAAATTGTGGGAAATTAGGGCAATTAGTTATAAAACTATGCAAAAGTTAGAAAATCTACCTAAAAGGATAGGAAAATAAGTTACAAGTTCATCAAAATGTATGGAAATAAAACACTTCCTACATCAATTTAGATAGTCTAATTTTAAATGATTAAACCCTTCATTAATTTATGAGCTAAGATTAGATGTCTTGTTTAGAAATTAGTGTGATGTGACTTTGACTACTAAGATTTTGTGATAGAGAGTTGAGAACTATAGAGAGATGTGATATGCATCAAGTACTCTACATAAGACAAGACATTTAAATGGAGTATAAGTTTTGGTTAGACCATATGTGGAAGTTTCACCTTGGATCACTAATGGATGAGAGGACATCAATGTATATTTTGAAGGCATCCTTTTTGGAATAGCACCTTCTAAGATCATATAGAAGGAGATACATTTTTATTCATCACCCTAGCCTTCTTACTGATATCAATATAGGTAGAACCATTAGGGTCACACATTAATTGCCTTATTAGTTGGGCCATGTGACATAAATAAACAAGAGAGTAAGACTCGATAACCTTAGAAGATTAAATAAATGATAGCTCCATAGTCCATATAAGTGATTGAAAGAGCTTCATATGGTAATTATGCAAGTGTTTTTGAATCAACATTTTATATCAAACTACAAGATCTATGTTTTTGCCTTATTTTTTATTTTCTTGATGATGGATCATAGAGTTTGATATGAAACATTGATTCAAAATAACTTAATAGTTATTACCAAAAGCTTTCTCAACCTTAGAAAATATCACAAGCATGTAATTTTCCATTGTAGATTATAAGAAATGACAATTAGAGAATGAAGGATATAGAACATGAAACAAAAATTCTTGGCCATATAATGAGTCAATGCATACAAGCATCTTCTAAACAATTATATTAGAAAAGATGGGCATCAATAAACATTCTATAACATTTTGAAAAATGTGTAATTAGGTGTATATAAAATAAATTAAACCTTGAGCTATCACCATGTATAAGTAAGTTGAATCTAATAGAAAACATATATTTATTTACATCATCAATAAATCCCAATTTAGGGTTTTATAACATATGTGCATTATAAAGAGTAGACACATAACAAATGGAGGAAACATAGATATTACAAAGGATAACACCATGGACATGCAATCATTATCAACTAAATTATTAGATGTCTCATCATGATGGATCACACATAGAGAAAGAGTATTATCATGAAGAAATATTTATACATCCATCATGAGTGGATAAATAAAGATCCATAGGATATAAGGCACCTTTTAAATTTGAATATAAGATGGAAATATTCAAAAAAATTAGATTTGAAAATTAGTAACTGTCCAAATAAAGTAAAACCCTAAGGTTGAGCACTAGAGGGAATTGAAAATTTGGTGTTCATAAAATAGAGTGAAGTCAATACACCCTAATTAATTTATGGTCTAATTAATCAATATAAATAGAAAATAACAATCATACCTAAATAAAGATCCAAGAATAATAAATGAGAGTGATAGAGAGGATTAGGATGTAGTTAGCTTTGTTTTTTTCTTGTGGGTAGTTGATATGGTTAATTTTATAATGTAGGCTATGCTCAATGATTGAAATGCAACTTCTAAAAGAGAATAAACATTATTTAAACATTACAAATCTACCTAGAATGTTTGCTCTACTCTTAGATTGGTAATGTCTATGATCTAGTCCTTCTAGTGTTCTTTTGTCCTTATAGAATTGTTCTATTCTTTGCTCCCAAGTTATTCAATACATGTGCACCTATGTATATGAAAATAGATAGTGTTAAGAAACACATTGGAGAGACTATGTGCAAAGGGTAAGTATGCAATTTCCTTGGTAACTAGCCAATCATTGTTGTTAATGAAGAAGATCCAATACATGCCAAGTAGAAACATAAGATGCCTAGATGATGAATTGATAGTGTAGCATTGATACAAGAGCATCCCAAGGTGAGATAAATATTGTATCACCAAAAAAATATTGTCTTTTATTTGTTTATTTATTTATAGGTTTTCAATAGCAATCTAGACATCAGTTAGTCAAAACAAATCCTACCATAGTTTGACATAGTTGCATATTTCATCATGTAGTTGGGAACACATGATCTACTTGAAGATTATAATTTTCTATCCAAATTTCAAGAGATTTGGGTCAACACAAAGGCATAATTCACCCCCAAAGTCATTATCAAGCATAATAGAACAATACTTAGTTTCACTATTTGAGGCTTGTGGCAACTTTTTAAAGTTTACCATAATACAGATTATGTTTCAAGGTTTATTGGACCTAGGAGGCTTATATTATGAGCATCAAGTTTCATCAACCCATCATTACTGCAGTCATTCTAGAAGGTTCTCTCTACATGTTTGTTTGACTACATGTTTTCCAAGACATTAAATTTTACACCACCTTGCAGTTGGCTAAGATCATTCTTAAGGATAGGAGTTGCTATATAAACATCACTCATAATCATTTGAAAGAATTCAAGTGGGATATTAGAGATGGGAGGCAATTTTGAGAGCTGTATTGCAATATATTTTGAATTATGTAGTTTGTAACCAAATGGTTGAGGCCTATCATGTGGTAAGCCCATTGTGGTAGAGATTTATGATGTAATTTTGATTGTTGATTATCTATATATGTTAAATCAAGTTGATTTTCATGAGAATATGTTTGTTTTGAGTATTATTGTTCATAGAGAATCTGAGTGTCTGTGTTAATGTTGCATGATCAGATAGTCCTTGATTGGACCCTATGTCATGACTACATCAAGTTGTATTAAAGTGATAGTTTGGAATCCTAAGAAAGAGGAAGTTTTTTTCTTGTTGAAAGATCATCGAATTGATGCATCTTGCAAAGGTAGCTTGTGGATAAATCATCAAGTGTGAGGTAGTCACAATGGTTTTATAAGTAGATCACCAAACCTGAGGTTGTTAGCATTAGATTTATGAAGGAGAAAAGTTGAAAAGCTATAGAAAATAGTCTGATAACTATGAGCCAATTTACAAAAGGAAAATAAGTGAGAGTAAAGGAGATCGTACTTCAGATAGAGCACTGATAGTGAGGTAATATGATAGTGGTATGCATGAGGTGAGATATAAGACAAGTTGTGAACAAGGTGAATAGATAGAACACCAAAGTTTGAGGCAATCTATAAGTAAGTATTTTGTGATTTTCTAGAGTTAGCATCGCTAATATGAAGGAAAGATCCTTGGAAAAGAAATTGTAAGTGTTAGAATGGATGATGAAGTATGTTGTTGGCAAGAGATACTACTACGCATGATAGGTGTTGTCATCGATGGCAAATAAGTCTACCTTGCACATCTGCATTGCATAATCTATTCATATTGGAAGTCAGAGTGAAGATTTGGTTAAGTCTGGCTAGTCAGAAATAGAGCATGTGACAGGGTCTGGTATCTTGGTCCAGATCTCTCCAGTGGTAATTCACAGTGTGCTACAGATCTGAGGGAGTGATAAGGATTATCAGGACTATCTAAATCCAGATATTTACCCTCTGGTGATAAAGGATTCAAAATTTATAAGGATCTGAGTATCAGGTTCCAGTCAGTCAGCACAGTCAGAAGAAGAACAGGGCAACCTAGTATTTGATCTTGGTCTGGACAAAAGAAAAGTTGTTGGTTAAGTAATTTGTGATAACTAGTGGTATTGGTCGACTTGGTTGATGATTTGAGAACACAAGTTTTTGGTCTGCATTGCTGATTATGCATGGATTCAGTTGACAGAGCAAAGGTCTTCATAAATGTTCTAAGTTTTCTCTGAGCCGACTACAATTGATAAAATTTCTTGATGCGGATATATATAGCCAATGGATTTGAGTCTTGTGGAGTGAGAGAGTGAGGTGGTGATGGAGTAAGTGCAAAAAAGGCAGAAAGAAGTGCAAAGGAGAAGAGATCTAAGGACTGGATCATGGAAGAACAATAAATAGGGCAGATCAAAAGATGAAGTGTGTAAGATCAGTATTATGTGCTTAACCGGAATTGAATTCCTACATAAGTAGATGTTGTTCATCAGTTCAAACAATCTGTAAATCTTCTTGTAATCCTTCTTGTAGGTAGTGAGCCTCCTTTTGAGCAGTGAGCTTTGGGCAGTGAGCCCGAAGGCATGTGCCTTCCCCATTTGTAATACTTCTAATAGGGTATTAATCTTTGTGGATTAACCTCCACTGTGGTTTTCCCTTAATCAGGTTTCCACGTTGAAAATCTTTGTGTCAAGTGTGTTATTTGTGTTTCTACTCATGTGTTATTGATTCATGCTTTCATGGTTATAATAATGATCTGTTCATAAGAGATAGAAAAGAATTAATTGTAGCAAGTGTTAAAGTTTTGAGACAACTGATTCACCCCCCCTCTCAGTTGTCTGCCCTTATTTCAACAAGTGGTATCAGAGCAAGGTTCCTTGGAAGAAGCTTAACAGCTTGAGGAAGATCTAGGAATGAGTTTCAATGGGTTCACTTAGAGAACAACTTCAATTGTCTTTAGAAGATCTTGATTGGTCCAAAGTAGAAATAGATGACCTGAAAGCGAACCTTAAGGATGCTAATGATTGCATTGAATTGCTAAAAGATAAATTAAAGAAATCTATGGAAAAGAGGAAGGAACTACTTCTGCAACTGTCTAATCTTACTAAAGAAAATGGCATGAGTGAAGCCTTGGAAGAAAAGACAAAGGAATGTGAGACGCTGTCAAGAGAAGTCTCTATTCTAAAACATGAGATGGAATATGGGGTGATGAGGCTAACCAAAGAAATTGAGCAGAGGAAGAAGACTAAAGAAGAATTGAATCAAACCCTAAAGGAAAGAACTGAAGAGTGCTGCAGAATGGACAAAACAATTGGCCACTTAAAATCTGATCTACAAGAATGCAGATATTAATGAGGAGGAACTTGAAAGGCAAATTGTCATTCTCAGACATGACCTAGAAGTTGCAAATGAATACAAAGAGAAGTTCAAGATAAGCCTAGCTAAACTTGAAGTGCTGCTTCAAAGTCAGAAGAAGGCTGATGATAAGCATGGTCTTGGGTATGAGAAAGGTGAAAGCTCTAGATCTAGACAAAGAAACTCTCAATCAAGGAATGGGAGAAATAGACCTAGAAGTCCTCTGGTAAGATAGCCTAATGCTCAAAGGTATCCATCTTTCAATGGAAATTGTTTCAAGTGCAATAAATTTGGTCATAGAGCTACTCAATGCAGAAGTAGAGTGAATCAACATAGTCCATCCTTCTCCGGTCAATGCTTCAATTGTAAGAGGTATAGTCATAGATCTAATGAATGCAAAAGTATGATAATGAATAACTCAATCAATAGAGGAAATGGCAATTCTTTCAATGGCAAATGATTTGCATGCAATATATTTGGACATACAGATAATCAATGAAAATCAAGAGGAAATCAAGTAAATAAGCAAAGAAATGTTGTGTGCTTTAATTGCAATAGAGCTGGTCATATTGCAAGATTCTATTAAAGTAGGAATAATGAAAGAAGAGGTCCGGTAAATAGAAAACTGGATGAGTAGAGTCAAGACAAAGGCAAGGGCAAAGTTGATATGAATGAAATGAACATGATATGGGTCAAAAAGGGTGAAATGAATAATGGTAATGGGTCCGCGCTAGAATCTGGTGTTGGTAATCCCTCTGAAAATTGAATTAGGAGCTCTGGCTCAGGGGGAGCTACATTGAAAATCAAATTCCCCCAGCCAGTAAGTGGGTGCCTAGATCTGGCACAATAAGAGAAGATATTTTGGATTATTACAGATCATTTGGAAGGATTTTTGGAAGAAAAGAAGTGGATATGGCAATTTGTAGAGTGATTCATGAGAAATTGCATCAAGAAACAAAGTAACCGGATGAAGTTAGGGAAACACATTTATTACAATGACAAATTAGGTTTTGTGGTGGATAAAAAGTCACTTGCTCAAGCATTTCAATCACTTTGCATTCGAAGAGAACAAGAAGAAGAGCATCTGAACTGAAAATCCAGAGATTGAAGTATGAAGAATGAATTCGACCAGCAATTGATCAACCCTAACTCCGCGAAAGAAAAAGGTACTTTTCTATGAAGCTTTGAATCTGTAATCTGTTGAGATGGCTACTCCTCTTGTTGTCGATATTACTGAAAGGCCCCGTCCAAAATTTAAGAAACATTCTTACAAGTCAGCCGAAGTCGAACCGTTAGGTACATTTTCTGGTGTCCCATACAGAGTACTACATATAGAAGATATTAGGGCATACATCCATTGTAACGTGGATGAATTTGGAAATTTGACATTGCTGGAATTGTTTAAGAACCATCTAAAAGATGATAACTATGATTTGAAACCAGAATTCAAAACCCTAGAGAGCAAACATTTTCTACAAGTCATTGAATTTCTGACATTTGATGAGAGTGAGTGGGTTCATTACATCTTGAGCCGAATGCATGATGAGTTCATATGGTTGTTGAAACCTTTCAAGATTACAAAGGATGTTATCAGAATTGTGACTAGGTTAAATTCAACCAGTGGATTACCCATGTTGAAATCTGTGAAAAACTAGACTGTTATTGATGCAACCAGTGCTAAATTCGACAAAAGGGCAATGACCATCAATGACATTATTGAACTGGATGTTAAGTTTTCCTCTATGGTAATTGGTTACAAGATTTATCACTCCAGTAGGGAGAATTCTATGTCTGGAACAACCATAGATGCTGCATACCAAATGTTGAAAGAAATGCAAATTATGACCTATGTGAGTTATTACAAAACCAACTGATTGAAAACTTGAACAAAATCAAGAAGGACAAGAAAAACACCTTCAAATATGGTTCCTTGGTTATATGTTTATTCTTCTACTTCATGAATGAAGTGCCTGGAGTAAAAGGTGTACACTGGACTAGTGACAAGCCAGTTGCTACTCAGATAAGAGATCATCTACACAACATTGGAGACTCTAATGCACAGAAAACTACAATCTGGGGATACTTCAAAAAAATTTAGAGTATGATGCATTCTAGGGAAAGAATCCCTAAATTAGTTGTTGAGAAATACAAGAATGACATATGTTTCATGGTGGACACTGATCAATGCCTAATGGAAGCTGTAGAACTAAGAACTGTTTGGATTATGCCTATGGGTTATGAGGTTGATGAGAAAATATTGGAAATGTATGCTCAACATCTCTTGAGAAAACCCAAGGATGACTCTGTTGAGAGGTTTGGGACTTATAAAGAGCTTGATGAAAAGCTACATGTTGAACTCCAGAAGCCAGAGATTAAGAGAAAAGCTCAGAAGCAAGTAGAAATGTATACTGAAAGCATTGGGATAAAAAAGGAAGTTGTGAAGAAGAACAGAGAAAGAATAGAAAAAGTTGAGAACCTGGAGAAGCAGGATAAGAAACAAGAAAGTACTCCAGTAGAATCCTCCTCCACTCTAAGGACTACTAGGAGCTCTGCTGCTGCCCTTGTTCCCCCAAAACTTGCCAAATCTAAGAAATCAGAAGACATATCATCTGGTAAGGAAAAGAAAACTAAAGTAAAGGCAAAGAGATCGTATGACAGTTTGGAAAAGGAGGACAAAGAAAAGATAGACTTAGATGATGGGATTAAAGAGCTAAAGGCCACAGGTGCTAAAGTTGTTAAAGTATCTGAAGAGAAGCCTTCCAGAAGCAAGAAGACAAATAAAAGGCAGAGATCAAAGGCTGATGATAAGAAGCAGATTCCCTCTGTGAAAAACATTGTCAAGATAATCACTGTTGATGGGAATTTAAAACCATTGACTAAATTCTATAATCTTTACAATGATGCTGACAAAAGACTTTTGGAAGAAGCCACTATCAAGTACTTGAATGTATTCAATCGAGCACTAGTAGAAATTCTGTCAGAAGTTCCAAAAGGCTTAAGAGACATCTTGGAGATAAGAAAAGAAGTGGCCAAGTCAAAAGATATGGAGCTGAGGGAACATGTGTTAACCACTCTATGTCCGGTGATCTCCAACAGAGAAGTAGATAAAAATTTTAAAGAGGTCAAAAATGAATTCAGGAGTAAGACAAGAATGAACAAACTAATGATTGGAGAGATAGATGAAATAGTCCAAGAAACTAAACAAATTTTGAGAAAAGGATTGGATGAGAACAAGTTCTTTGTTGTGTTAGATGAGCCTACTGATGACACACCAGTCCCGGATGAAGAAGAGCAGCAAAAGGATGAGCAACAATTTGGAATGGATGATTCCTCTGTCCTAGAAGAGGAAACAATAAGTAGGGAAGAAGTAAAAATGATAGATGAAACTGCTGATGCAGGAGGTATTCTAACTCCACCAGATTATTCTGACAAAAAAGATACAGAGATGAATACAGAAGCAGAAGATCAATTTGAAGATGACTCATTGAAGGTTGAAGAGCATGAAACAAAAAACGCTAAGGACCATGAAGCAAAAGAGGTCAAGGAGAAAAATGAAAAAGAAGAAGAGTTTACTAAGGATGATGAAAAGCCCAAGTAGGACAATCCAGTTGACAGTACAGGCAAGAATTAGATAGACACATCATCATTTTGGGCAAGAGACATTGCGGAGGTAGTGAAGGAAATTTTGGAAAGAGACAAACAAATTTAAGAAGATCAAGACATTATACAAGGTCCAATAAATTTTGACACATTATCTCCGGTGCAGAAGATTAAGTTGGCTTCTATAGCTCAAGCCAAGGCTAGAGAAGACATTTTGAAGTCTCACATAGAGGACAGTGAGCTACTTGGTTTGGCATCAAGAATTTTAGAGAAAATCATGCCAACATACCAGAAGGATTCTTCAGCATCCCCCTCCAGACAATTAAAGAACCTGATAAACTTGGTAAGTTCTCATTTTGAGTCTCTAGAGAAGTCTGCAGAGGTCAAGGTTCAAAAAGAATTCAATGATAAAAGATTTGATGCTCTTAAGGGATTGATTTGAGTAGATAAAATGGTGTTGGATGCCAGTGTTAAGAGTATTTAGAATTCTCTTACAGAAGGAGGAAATGTATATAAATTTTGTCTATCTTGTCCTAAAATTATAGAGGATATTGAAGATAAAATAAAAGTGTCTAAGCAAAAATTATCTAGTATATCAAATTCTTTTGATCCAGTGTCAGTATCAGTGGCAAGTAAGGTGAGTCAAGTGATCAACTTGATTGAAGATATAAAGAAATTGATAAAAGAGAAGGAGAACATAGAGGCAAGAATGAGTGAGCTCCGGGGACTACTTTCCCCCAAAATGGAAGCCATGTTCAATGCTTTGACTAAAGCCCAAGTTGCAGCTCAGTCAAGTGACCTCATTGATCTGCAGATAACAGAGTCACAAGCATTCCTTTTCAGTGGCCACATCTCAATTTTGAACACTATAAAGAAGAGCTGGGATAGTTATCTGGCACATTTGAAGAACATTTTTGCTGATGTACTTAAGTATATCTAAATAAGACTCAAAGACTGTTTGTACATATGTGGCCTACTATTTTTGTGTAAATTTGGTTTGTGGATCCCACCCTTTGCCATTGATGTAAAAGGGGGAGTGAAGAGCAGTGAAAAATGAGGAATCCAGCAAAGGGGGAGCATTGGTGATCAGTGAAAAGCACAAGTGTACATAGTAAGGAGGAGTGTTCTGACACTTAGTCATTTTTCACTAAGTGTTGCCATCAATGCCAAAGGGGGAGATTGTTGGCAAGAGACACTGCTACGCATGACAGGTGTTGTCATTGATGGCAACTAGGTCTACCTTACACATCCGCATTGCATAATCTGTTCATACCGGAAGTTAGAGTGAAGATTTGGTTAAGTCCGGGTAGTCAGAAATAAAGCATGTGACAGGGTCTAGTATCTTGGTCCAGATCTCTCCGGTGATAATTCACAGTGTGATGTAGATCTGAGGGAGTGATAAGGATTTTTAGGACTATCTAAATCTAGAGATTTAGCCTCCGGTGATAAAGGATTCAAAAGTTATAAGGATCTGAGTATTGGGTTCTAGTCAGTCAGCACAGTCAGAAGAAGAACAGGGAAACCTAGTATTTGATCTTGGTCCGGACAAAGAAAAGTTGTTGGTTAAGTAATTTGTGATAACTAGTAGTATTGGCTGACTTGGTTGATGATTTGAGAACACAAGTTTTTGGTCTGCATTGTTGATTATGCATGGATTCAGCCGACAAAGTAGAGGTCTTCATAAATGTTCTAAGTTTTCTCTGAGCTGACTACAGTTGATAAAATTTCTTGATGCGGATATATATAGCCGATGGATTCGAGTCTTGTGGAGTGAGAGAGTGAGGTGGTGATGGAGTAAGTGTGAAAAAGGTAGAAAGAAGTGCGAAGGAGAAGAGATCTATGGACTGGATCATGGCAGAACAATAAACAAGGCAGAGCAAAATATAAAGTGTGTAAGATCAATATTCTGTGCTTAACCAGAACTGAATTCCTACATAAGTAGATGTTGTTCATTAGTTCAAAAAATCTATAAATCTTCTTGTAATCCTTCTTGTAGGTAGTGAGCCTCCTTTTGAGCAGTAAGCTCTAGGCAGTGAGCCCAAAAGCATGTGTCTTCCCCATTTGTAATACTTCTAACATGGTATTAATCTTTGTGGATTAACCTCCACTGTGGTTTTCCCTTAACTGGGTTTCCATGTTAAAAATCTTGGTGTCAAGTGTGTTATTTGTGTTTCTGCTCATGTGTTATTGAGTCATGCTTTCATGGTTATAATAATGATTTGTTAATAAGAGATAGAAAAGAATTAATTGCAGCAAGTGTTAAAGTTTTGAGACAACTAATTCACCCCCCCTCTTAGTTGTCTGCCCTTATTTCAACATATGTAACAAGTAGATTTGATATATTTCAAATATATGGGAAAATAAAGTTAGTTTTGGATGAGAGAAAGAATGAAGAAGAAAGGATAGAGATTGAAAATAACTCTATTATTGTAGAATAGAGTAGTGTAAATAGAAATAATGCCAAGAGGTATGAAGGATGTGCATTGAGAGATCTGATAGCAAGTGAAGATGAAGAATATTTTCAATGAGGATCCAAAAGAATGTGGAACTAGAAGGAGGTCAAGATGAATTTGAAGATGATAATGTTGTAGAAAAAGTAGATATGATGTTCAATATAAAAAAGAATCCTTTAAATAAGATGACAAGATTGAGGCGAGTCAAAGAAAAATCCTAGAGATTAGTTCAGATGTTGAAGAAGAAGATATAGAGGATGAAGACATAGAGATATTTTTGAACCCACTAGAGGAAGGTGAATGATTAAGTGATTGGGAAGTTCAAGGCATTTCTATGGAAGAAATAACAAGTGAAGGAGATTTGGGAGGTAGGAATTGTGAATAGATATGTGATGATAGTAGCTAGTTGGGAGATATGTTTGAAGATTAATGAGAATGATCAAGGAAAAAAATATGAAGATAGTAGACTTATAGGAATGAAATTTAAAAGAGTGTGGTAAGTCAAGAAGTGGTAATGAAGACATTAAAAGTGAGATAGATGAGGAAATAAGCAAATGCAGTAATGTAGAAGAGGAACATCGAGTTACAGTAAAGCATGAAGAGTATAGAGTTGAAAATGAAGGCACTTTGAAAGCAAGAATGTAGGAAGAGGAACCATCAAAGATACATAAATAAAATAAAGGAAAATTAATAGAGTTCCCCGAATAAGAAGCAATTTATAGAATATAGATGGAGTAGTAATGAAGTTTGCAGTGAAATAAAAAGAGTCAAATATAGGTCAGAAGACATTTTATAGAGTTGTAGAGGACAAATTGTCAAGAGAAGAAAAGATATACAAGACTCAAATAGTGTGCAGAGGAATTAGGGTAAATTAGACAGCTTACTATGGAGTTGAGATAGTGTGTGGTGAGTATAGAACAGGTGAAGCATGTTTTGAGATGACTGCAGATGATTATGGATGGCTAGTGAAGACAAATACATAGAAGATGGTCAAATAAGTGGAATAGATATATCATATATAATGGTAGTGTTTAACATTTGGAAGGTTGAATATTTGAGATTCCAATGGAAGGATGGAAGATTTTATTCTAAGTTGAGTGAGCATAGATAAGATCTAGATGAACAAGTAGATAATAGTTTGTACAATAGATGTAAAGAATGGTCATATAGAGGTAACAAAGGCAAAGTGAAGTTGAAGTTAGATATAAGGTTAGTGTGCTTAATATATGAACTTGTAGTAGTAGCTATAGATACACAAGGGAATTGGAGAGAATAAAGTATGTAGGGATGTAAGAAGAATTGGAAATGTGATGAATTAACTGAAGAAGAAGGTGAATACTTATTTTACAGTGATAGAAGTCAGAACTATCAGGGTGACAATAGTCATATAGAAATAATAACAAATAAAGAGATGATGTGACTGATACAATTGCATGAAATAGATGAATAATATGAGTGGAAAGACATAATAAACTAAACAATGTGAAAACTAGATTGGAGATAAGGGATAGAGTTCGAAAGATAGACTAGATAGTTGAATTGTTAACATGTGACAGTGTAGAAGAAAGAAATGATGATGACATAAGATGGAAATCAAAATGTAAGGAACAATGTAGAAGAATTTATGGTGGTATAGGAGGTAACTAGATGATGTGTAGTAGAAAAGAAGAAATGGACTTGAAGGTAGGATTTTGAGAATAAGTGGAAAAGGTGACAAAGAACAAGATGAAAGTGATTATAAGATAGAAATAGTATTGGTTTATGTTGTAATAGTAGAGAAGATGGATATCTAGGGAAAGACAACATAACACCTTGTGGCAAAAATGGAATAGTAAAATATGCGATGGTTGTGAGATTTTAGAAGGATGATAGCAAATAGATAGGAATAGTTGTGTTTGGGATAGTAGTAGGTAGTACAGATTTAGTTAATAGTAGAAGTTTGGAGCATGCGGCAAAAAAATTTGGTATAGGACTAGAACTAGTAACTATAGATGGATTGGAGAGAAGTATATAGTATGCTAATAAGGAAGAATAAAAGAATTGGATACCGCAAATGAAGAAGATGACAAAAAGGTGCAAAGACAAACAAAATCAAGGAGAAATATTAGAATGACATAAGATGGTTTAAGTTGAGAAAGATAGAGGTTGAGAGAAATAGAAGAAGAATATTAGATTGGTGGAAGAGATTCAGTTCTAGAAGAGTGAAGTGGAAGATGAAAGAACACTTGAAGAGAATTGTATGTGTAGGCATAAATGTGGAAATTGGAGTATGTCATAGTTCCTTGTTTAAGGCTAGTAGTGGTAGAAGGAGAAGCAACATTCAGTTTGATATCAAAATCATATTCATGTGTTGAGGGTGCATTGAGACTGGTTACTAGCTGAAAGGGTGATTCTATCACTCAACACTTATTTACGAGCACTATGATCACAAATAATTTACCCTAGGTGTTTGGTGCAAGAGCATCCTAGGGTGTAAGAGATCTCTTGAATCACACAAAAACATTTTATTTTATTTGTTTATTTATTTGTAGGTTTTTAGTAGCATTCTAGACATTAGTTAGTCAACATAGATCCTACCATAGTTCACTAGAGTTGCATATTTCATCATGTGGTTGGGAACACATGATCTACTTGGAGTTGATAACATCCTACCCAAATTTTAGGAGATTTGGGTGATTGAAAAAGCATAATCACCTCTAGAATAATTATCGAGCATAATAGAACAATATTTATTTTCACTATTTGAGGCATGTGATAACTTTCTAAAGTTTACAACAATGAGGGAGGACATTTCTAAGTTCATTGGACCTAAGGGAGCTTATAGTATGAGCCACATTGAGTTTCATTAACCCAATATTATTGCACTCATTCTGAAAGTTTATTCCTATGCATTTGGCCAACTACATGTTTTACAAGGTGTTGAGTTTTACACCACCTTTGTTGCAAGTATGTGCTAACTGGTGTTGTCATTCATGTCAACATGCTTGTGTTGTCATTAGTGTCAACTATGTCTTCTGATATTGTTGATTGTTGCTTGATTGAGTTGTCATGTTAAAGTGATTTGAATGCATTATAGAGGTGTTGATGATGTTAGAATATTGTTCCTATTGCTAGGTTTCCAAGTGCTTTTGAGAAAATTTGCTCTCTAGAGGAAACAATGTGTTGCAGAGTATTCTAGCTTGTAGGATAATGTCTGAGTTTTTGTTCTGCATTTCTTCTGTGTTGAAGACTGGAGTGTGAGATTTTGATATGTTATTGAGAAGTGTTTGAAGATGGTAAATCTAGAATTTGATGGTCTAGATCATTGTGCAGTGGAAGTTATGTTCACTAGTTTGAAGACTGTAATTGACATAGTTTTTGGGTTGTGCAGAGGTGTCTGGGAGAAAGTATTTTTCTCTACATTTCTCTACAGAGTGGTTTTAGGTGTTGTGGTTCTAGACATATGTTTACAAGGTCCTTAGCTATCTTCATTCCAAAGGATCTATGATTTGGTGCTCCGAAAAGCAAGTTATTGTGTAGTAGAGTTTGACAATGTTGTTTGTGAGCAGACAGTGAACCTTCTTCAGGTGAAAGGTGTTGCGGATGATTTTGTTGGTTCTTAGGTGACAAGGTTGTTCGTGGGTGTCTCCAGATTGTGCTAAAGTGTTGTTCCTGGTATGCAAGTTATGGTTGTGTTCTTGGAAGCGTGTGCCTAAAGATCCTAGTGTCAACACCAGTTTTGGTTGACCTGGTTGTTTACACTCTTTGCAGATGTGCTTCATGGATTGTGGAAGCATGTTGAAGCATGTGAAGATGTATTTAGGTCCAAGCTAAGCTATGAAATGTTCTTCTTTCATCTCTTTGCTTAGCAAGATTATTTAGGTCTAGACCTAATTTGAATTGTGTATGTTTGCCGACCTTGGAGACTGTTCCAAAGGTTGTAGAATGTGTTTTCGACCTGGATGTATGTTCCAAGGTTGATGATTGATATAAATAAGTGTAAAGGATTCATGTGTAGGTGAGTAGATGTGAAGATGAGGATGATTGTGTTGTGAGGTTGCGAAGGTGATATGTATTGTGCTTCATTGGAATTGAACTTGGGCATGTGGTAGATGCTATTATATCAGTTCCTGGCAGTGAGCCCTTTTTGTCTAGTGAGCATTCCTTTGGACAATGAGTCCTTGGGTAGTGAGCCTCTTTGTAATTCAGTATTGATACTATTATATATTGTGAGCTAATCGTCACCGTGGTTTTTCCCTTTTAGGGTTTTCCACATAAAAATCTAGTGTTCTCTTGTGTATGGTGTTTATGTGATTGAGTTTTTATTATTTGTTTTTAATGTTTAATCTTCATAATAGAATTAGGGCTTAAGTGAATTGATATGAATGTGATCATGTTTATGAGAGTTTGAAGTTTTTGATACAACTGATTCACCCCCCCTATCAGTTGTCTTGTGCATTCAACAACCTTATACCTGATTAAGATCATTCCTAAGGCTAGGAGTTGCTATATAAACATCAATCACAATCATTTGAAAGAAGTCAAGTGGGAGATTTGAAATGGGAGTCAAGTTTGTGCATTGTCTTGCAATATCTTTTGATTTTTTGTAGTTTGTAACCAAATAGATATGGCCTAGCATGTTATAAGCCCATTGTGACAGGGACTAATGATGTAATTCTGATTGTTGATTATCTATATGTTAAATCAAGCTGATTGTCATGAGAATATGCATGGTTTGAGTATTGTTGTGTGTAGAGAATGTGAGTGTTTTTGTTAAAGGTATGTCCATGACTTCATCAAGTATTAATTTATGTAAGTGTTGATATAATAGTTTGAGTCTCTATATGATGTAGTATAAATGAGATCCCATTAATTGATGATGAACTAATGGCGTAGGGCCTATCTTTAAATACAACATCTTTGGTGTTGAATTCAATGTAGTTGACATGCAAGTTAACAAGTGATGGTGAAATTATACAAAAATGTTAGATCAAGAAGATAGGAAAACATGTTTGTATTAAGAGGACAAGGTCATTGGTTGGGGGGTCCTATCCAAGTGATAGATGTGCACCCATGGTCAAGTTTAGGGCATAGAAAATAGTTGCAGTAAGGACTCACCTAGACCATTTGAGATTGAGAAAAGTTGGTAATTTGGTGGGTTTTAGGTTTGGGTTAGCTTATGCATAAAATAAGAAAAATTGAACATTAGAACATTGCATTTATGATATAACCAAAAGTGAAGGCAAAACAAGAGAATAAAAGGGCAAGATATACACTTTCCCCTCTACAATGTGATTTATTTCCAATTTTCTTATATTAAAAACATCACTTCTTTTATATTAACAAATACTCAAATGTACTTATGTATGTCTTGTTACCTTTTAATCATTTCCTTACCTTATAATTATTATCATAATACAATAAATATCATTTTCTCTAACATATTCTTCCAAATTGTGACACTATCTTCTCAATTACACATAATGTTAAAGACACAAAGAGATCGCCTATCAACTAAAGTAAATCAAATGACAAATTGTCCAACTTTAAGTTAATTAGTGCATTGTAATCAATAGACTTATGTACACCGCCAATGTCATGATGAAGCCTATTTAGTAATTTTGAACAACTTACTATGTATGTTGTCTTTGTATTCCTTGTGACAATATTTTGTATATTAATACTTATTTTTTCTTAGTCAATATTGTTCAAAACTTTCATAGTTACTTATTTTATTATAATTCAACATTGTTCGATACAAAAATAAAAATAACACATCATTTAAATGATAGCAACTCATGAAGATTATTTTAAAATAACTACTTATAAAAGCATTTGCAATTAAAAATACCTTTAAAAGCCTTAATATTTAGTTTTGAGTAAGAAGGCAAAGTTTGTCGGCCAAAAATATCTCCTTTTTTTTAGTACTTTTCTATGTAAAACGGTAGCCCCTCAAACGTTGAAAAACAAAAACTAATTATAATGCATGATGAAAAACCATTAAACGGTCCTCATTATGTCAAGTTCAAGGGTAGGGTACCCCACAATTTGGTCAACGGTGCTCCATATGATAGCCTTCAAGAAAGCCTTAATTTCTCCCCATTCGATAAAGCCTCAAATTTTAGATCAAATATATGTTAACATGGGCGAGGGGAATAGTTTAAAAGTTAGGGCCATGGGAAATGGCCCCAACTAAAATAATTGGCATAAAACTTATCAAAATACAAGGGGAATTCTCATGTGCCTCCTTAGTGTAAAGGGATTTATTGGGAAGAGAGCATTGACATCTCTAAGCTAGATATGAATCACACTTGATTATTATTCCGTTGAATTTCAACTTTATTTTTTTTAAGTTGTTAATTTAATGTTAGTTAGTGCTCTACATGTGGGGGAATGATTGTTCCATGTTGATTACATTATGGTTGGTGAGAAACAATCCCTTGTTTTTACTTTGCCCCTCCTATGGGAACAGAGCTTCATGGCTTTGGAGTGGGGAAAAAGAACAACACTGAAACCAAAGGAGGCAAGCCTTTTTAGTGTAGCATTTTCATTAAAATAACTAGAGGTGAACCTTGAAATGATAATGATTGATGTTATGTGATAGTAATTAAAGAGTTTGTGTTAGTTGTAATAATTGCTTTTTTAAAATTGAGAATCATTGAGATTAAAATGATTTTACTATTATTGATTATTAGTAGTTCCACTATCAAGATATTATAAGTATTGAAAATAACTTTATAATTATATTAAACAAAATGTAATATTAAGAGTATATAAAGTGTATATAATAAAAAGGTGGTTAGTTGATATTTATGTTTTAGAATAATAGTGATCAAAAGAGATTAAGAAACCAAACACAATTTACGTATTGTAGTTGTACCAGGGGGTGGTGGAAGAGGGTCATCACTTCTAGGCAAAATTCATTAAGATCATTCGATAGGCAAATCTAGAGCCGCCCACCCATCCTAATTTACCATATGATCCTATGTCACTAGGGGGACCAACACACCCTAGCTAGGAAAACGATTTAATGTTGGCAAAAAATTCAGTCAATGGTGAGTGCATAACCATGGCACCCTGTCATGACCTAGGAACTTCCTTGTAAGGGGAGGCAAATCATCCTTGTTACACATGGAATGGTGAGAAATGGCCTTAGTTGTGGGAGTTGTTGTGCTTGTAGGTGACTAGAGGAGCTATGTTGTGACTAGCACCATCTAAAGAAACCTAACTCATGGTGTATGAGGTGCTCCCTCAATGGTTGAGCAAATCTTGGAAGCACTAAAATTTAAGAGCTACTTTCTCTACTTGTGCCTATATTTGAAAATATATAGAGGAAACCAGATTCACTTTCTTAGTTAGTGAGCAACACAACCAATATCTTCATTAAAAAATAGCTTTGTTTCCATACTTCTAAATTAAAAAGAGAATAATAGATCTAAAGAAATTCAAAATTCTAGTAATGTACGTTGGCCAGAGGACCATACCCCAAAAAATAACAACTCTCCATGAGAAAAACTCGAGATGATAAGGTTTGAAAAGGCTATGAATCCATTGCTAGGTGTTGTGACCTCCACAACATGCCCCTAATTTTTTGAATTTGGGGACCCTAGTGTTGGATTTTATAGTTTGCATTTTCAAATATGGCCTTTATTTTGTCATGTTTATGTAGTTGGTTTTGTCTTGTCTTAAGTCAATATTGTTATGAGGGATCGATAATGTTCCAATGATATCCTAGTGGGAAGGGGACATTTAAAATTACGGGATTAAGGTTAAATTTATCTTTTAGATTTATAAAATCAAACCCATTTTACTAAAGTTGCAATTTGTTTTGAAACCCTAAGCTCACATTGGTTTATAATTGCAAACCTCCTTGAAAGCTAGAAGTCTAAAGGTAGTTTATTGCAAAACCACTTTAAAATCCTGAGGCACTGGTTGGTGAGTAGTTAATGGCTCACATGTGGGGGAAGCTTAAGCACTAAATCAATCTATTTCTCCTGGTGATCCATCTCCCTTGTAACCATCCTGCACTTTGAATTTTATGATTCTCAAGCTATTTAAAAGTGTTTCTACATTATTTCAAGGTCTTACCCTTTTCTCTTTTTCTAGTTTTGTTGTGTGCTTGAGTCTTAGGGTTCTAGTGATGCTAGTTTTGGATCGAAAATGGTGGTTCCTTGCACTATCTTTCATGTCATTTTTTAATTTGTTTGCCTTCACATTGTGGAAATCATTATTTTTCTTTGCTTTCATTTGTTGTTGATTTGATGGAAATCATCAAAATTCTATTCTTTTGTGGCTTGAACCCTAGTTTGGACATGCATGTTTTCTTCACTGTAAAACCTTCTATCATGCCCTAGTTCTTTGGGCCACTCATTAAATGGTGAGTTCAAACTCAAACTTAGTGCAAAACCCTAGTACTCTTTCAATCCAAAAAAATTAAGAATTTTCAATTTGTAATTCTTATGCAAGATGCATGTAGAATGTAAACTTCAGCTACATTTTTTAAAACATTTGTAGTTTGCAACTTTTATGCAAACTATCACCAAGGTCTAAACCCTAGCATGCAAATGCATTTAATTTTAAACTTACACTTTGCAAACTTAATTTAACTACATAATATGTATCAAGTCCAAACCTTGGTTTGTAACTTGCAAGTTGAGCTTGAACCCTAATTTGCACAAAAACAACAATGCCCTCATTTTGTTCATTTTAATAGATGTAAATTTGAAATTTTAACATAATAATCATTGGAAAATGTGCAAGTGATATCTCAAGGACTTAATGAATTGTAACATTAATTCAATTAATCAAATTTTAATATCTATATACATGAGAAGAGATTGTTGATTTAAGTTAACATTTCAAGGTTATTCACTTGAGTATGACCTCGAGCCTGCAAAGATGAAATAAAAGTTCAAAGGGGCCATACCTACATCCAAAGTCCTAACATACCTTATCAATGTAATAGACATTGACCTAGGACATGTTGGGTTAGATGAATTTAACACAAGGTTGAGTGTAGACATGTGAATTAGTCAAAGAACACACATTTTAAGAGCAAGTGGGTTGGTATGAGCTTCAAGGATCCCAATAATAGTTCAATCAGTAGACATGGTTATGACTTGTGCCCACTATTATGACCACAACCTTAGGGAAATTAGGAATGTAAGTGAAAATGTTGTCTTGTTAGTCCAACCACAATACATTGAGGAGATATTCAGATTGCTCATTAGGAGAGTATATGTCAACATTTCCATGGACTCCTCATAGAAGTATTATGAGGATCATGTGAGCAATTTCTTGAAAGTTATTAATAAGAGTTGGCTAATGAATCCAAAAACAACTACCTATACACTTCTGTAAAAACTCTTCAGGAGTGAATTTTTTGAAGAGGTAAATGATATCATCACATTGCTAAGTAGAGTCACAGGGTAAGAAATGGATAGGCAATTTCAACCCTAGATGTATCAATATATTGCAAAGATTCTAGTTTAAAAAGAATTCATTTACTAGGCCATAATAAGTGACACCTTGCATGAACATCTATCTAGTGTAATGTAGGCCAAGAACTTTTACATGATTTCCTACTTGTTCTATGCCCTAGATAGAAGATAACATTTATTCTATTAGAAATAGAAGGTGTAATAGGTCAAGGATAGAAAAAGATGTATGAATATTACACTCATCTTGAGGTCAAAGAATCTACTAAGAATTTTGTTAGAGTAAATGATGCATTCTATTTTATATCATTAGACTACTCAAAGGAGACTTTGGAAAGAGAATGTCTATAGAAGTAATGGAAAAAAAAAAGATGGGGCAATTGGTACATCCAATTTTCTACCTTTACTTATATTAGGGTTGGAGTTTTCAATAGAGTACCCTAAAGCTACCAAGATATGTTGGAGATAAATTTCTATTGCTAGAATTATGCAGACAATTGTTAGATGTACATAAGCTATATCCAAAAAGGAAGGTAAAGGGGGTCTAATTTCCCATTACTATAAAAAAAATCTTTTTTGATAGGAAAGGATACTAAAAGTGAAGATATTGAAAGCTTTAGGTTTTTTTTTTAAGCAAAAGGTGCATAGCACCTAAAATATTATATTAATATATATATCAAAATATTACAAAAAATCTCCCATAGAGCAGATATGTCCAGACCCCAGAACAAATATTATCAGTCTGAAACTAGAAAATCCCTCACAGATAGAGGAGGGGTAAAAAGATAAAAGTAAACACAACACATTACATACTTAAATTTGGGTTCCGTATAATAAAAAAAACCAACAATCAGACACTTCAAACACTAATCATGCATGACATTTAAATCCTCAAACACAAATCCTAATGCTGAAGATCCACAGGAGCATCCACATTTTCCACAGGTGGCAGAAGGGGTTGAAAGTTGATCAGAAAGTGAATAGATTGAAATACCTCCCGCGTAACTTCTTCCATAACATCTCCCATCTCCCTTGCATGACAATGAAATGAATTCTCCACCGAGGGCACATAGTTATTTTGTAGACCATGGGTGATGGCACTATAGGCACAGTGAATTGTCAGAACATCTTTGATATCCTCATGGGAAAAGAGCCCTCTAATGGGTGTCAGACCCTTATGAAGATCATAATTCTCCACCACAACAACAAACCTTTCCATAGAGAACAGGAAGCCCTGAACAAACTTGTCTACCATAATTCTCACCAGCTCAGCATTCTACAATAAGTCCATGGCATTGGAAAGGAAATGAGTGACCAATTGCGAAGGGTATATGGGTCTCAGAAAACTGAGCATTTCCTTGCTACAAACAACAACAATGGCATTCTCCACATCTTCATTATATAGATTAAAAACCCTTGCAAGCAAATTGAAATGCATAGCTCCTTGGGAAGGAAGTTCCCATTTCTGAACTAGAAGAAAAGCCTTTTGTTATGAAGCAGAGAATCCATCTACAAATAAAATCGACTACAGGGCTAGAGAGAATGCTAGGAAAGAACACAATTGCAAATGTAGAGCAAGAAGAAGACTCTCGAATGGTGGAATGAAAGTAAAGGTATCTATATAACAAGCTTGCCATGAATCAAATTAATGTCGAGTAATCATCCACAATCTTTGGAAAATGGAAATGGGCCAGATGACATAAGAAACCATCAATGAAGATGTACTGTAACTTTTAAGAACTCTAGTTCGCACATGTATGCTGGTGGGCCATACAAATAAAACATTCTACAAAATATTTAGTGATAAACAACAGATAAAGAAGTACCTACCAAAAACAAAACAAAGGTTACATAAAAAACTATATCTCTAGTTTAGGGATATAGCACTTCAAATTCCACGACGAACTTTTTGCTCCCGCTGAAAATATTTAAACTCTTCCTTTCTTTGGCTTAATATTGAGTGTGTAAAGACACATTAATGTCACCCTGAGAAATTTCATCCAATCCATTACCAATTTCACTCTGAACAATACCCTCAAGATGAGGAAAATTTTTAATAGACATCTTATCAAACAACTCAACCTCGAAATTGTAGTCCAAAGCCAAATTTTCCAATCCATCTGCCAATTTATTTGCCTCCCTGTAGCAGTGAGTAATGATAAAAGATTCAAACAAATCCAAAAGATTCTAGGCCTCCTAAAGAGAGTAGAGAATCTGCTAGAGACCTTTTTTTTGCTTTAAGAGCATTCACTATTATTAAAGAATCAGCCTTAATACAGATATTCTTGAAGCCCTTACTGAGTGCTAACTTTAGACCCTCAACTATTGCAGTTGCTTCAGCTTGGTTATTTGTACCTTTTGGAATGCTCTTAGCTAAAGCTAAAAGTAATTCCCCAGATGAGTTTCTTAAAACACAACCAATAGCTGAAGGGCTTAGATTCCCTCTAGAGGCTCTATCGAAATTGAGTTTGATTTGTGGATCAATGGGAGGTGACCAAGTAATCACACTTCTGTCTACTTTCTTCAAATTAGTAAAGTATTTTGAGAAAGGAGGGCTCAGATTAATTTGAAGTTGTATGAGGAAAGACCTCTTTCCACCCAAGATCTAACACAAAGGGACTAATATTGGTTTGCAAGCATCAAGAAAGATTGGAGGATTTCTAGGAAAATTGTGATGATGAGTATGAAGTGAGAAAAAAGTACTCTTGGCTCAATAAGAATCAATTGAATATGTATTAGATTGTAGCTATTCCCAAGGAAGTTAAAGATGATGGGAATGTACTAGATCCTTCATATGAAAAGGAACAAATAGTTTCTAAACTATTTTCTAGAGTTGTATGGAGTCAAAGAGAGTACAAAGATGTTGAAAAAAGAAAGAAGAAAGTGCTTACAAGGAGTGAGGAATGGCTCAACAAGATGAAGAAAAAAATGGTTTTCCTATTGGAGCATTCTATATATTAAAACATATGGGATAGGTTTCAAAGAAAACTATATCTCCTCCTCTTAAATATCCTCCTACTAGGTCCCCTCCACCTCCGTCCCCCAAATCTTCACTAACAAGCACTTCTGGAGATAATTCCATCTTCTCCTCTCAAATAACCATCCCCTCCTCACCAAAGAGAATTAAATCCCTCTCTCCAATGGATAAGGATATCACCTACTCCCCCTTTGAGAAAATCACCTACTCCACCTAAAAGAACACCCACTTCATCATCCAAAAGGACTCCCTCTCCTCCAAAATCACCAATTACATCTATAAGTCCTCCCAAAGACCAAGGCACATAGCAGATATAACATTAGGATACTCCAAATTAACAAAATCCTTTGTAATGCCCACCCTATTTTGTGCCTTGTGTCCTTTTTGATTCATGTATTATATTATCTTCTGAGTGTTTATTAGTGTATTATGTGATTATTATGCTTTGAGGCATTGCACTGAACTTATCGATGAGGTCTATGGTGCCATCGATGGGTTCTAAGGGTGTATTCTACATGACCATTGAGGTGTTTCTGATGGGGTTGTGCTTTGTTATTTTTTTTCCAACTATGCATTATGGGATGCATACGTAGTGATTATGCATGTTAGATTATTTTGTGCTTCAACTTCACTATTTTCACTATACTTGTTATAGTTGTGATTATCATATTATTCGTGCATTGTGAATTGTTTCTTTTTATGCATCATGTTCTTGGATCATGCTAGTCATAGATTATTATAGTGGCTATGATTATTGTATATCATGTGTGATTATACCATGTTGGAGTGGATCATGTTGCTTTGGCTATTATATGTGGAGCAAATATGCCTGATGGTTGACTTGAGCGTGCAGGTAATTAAAGGTGTTAATGAATGTGGGAAATGTGGAGAAGGTTTACATGGCACGCTAAGCCATCTCAGTCTTATCCTTGTTTTGTGGAAACCCATAATGTGTGCTTGAAGTCAATTGTGTGTGTTTCCTTAGCATTTTGCACTTTATTTTAAATGATCTTGAAAAACATGTTTTTCGTGTTTTTAGATTATTTTAATTATCTTAGCGAAAATATCTATTGCATTATATTATGATAAAGGAATGAATTTTAATGATTTTGAATTATTTTTAAAATTTAATATTTTTCCATCAAAAAGGTAGAATTGCATTAAATTGGAAAACAAAATTCCTGATATGGCGTGTTTAGATTTTTCGGAATGAGATTGAGTTAACAAGCAATTACCTATTTGGAATAGTTGTAATAAGTTCATTAAAATTGTAGTGCTTTTGGAAAAGCTGTGTATTGCTTTTTTGCCTCAACGTTTCAGATCACACTCCATGATCCATCACCAGGAAGAAAAGAAGAGAAATCAAATGAGTAAATTGCAGATCAAGTCTCTTACAAAGAGAGAGAGGGATTGGGTATGGATTACAAGAGGAGTCAAAGGTGAGGAGACAAGAAAAAGTATAACTAAATAGAAGAAAAGAAAAAGAAAACAAAGAATGAAAATAAACATATAATAAAATAAATTAATAAATGGAACTAAGAAGGCCTGAAAGAAAGATGAATTAAGACAAAAAATCACAGAGGAAGAGACTAAGAGAGGGACTTAATATAAAAATAAATATAAGTATATATATATATATATCTTTGGGTGTGTATATTAAATGAATGTAAAAGAGTAAATCCAACCACAAGTATGCATATAGGCATAAGTAAGTATATATATAAGTGAAAAATTGACTATATATATATAGGTGTGTGTGTGAGAGATAAAAAATGAGCACAAATAAAAGGAAATGCAAAAAATGTAAGTAAATCCAACACCAAGAATGTATAAGAAAGTATATAAGCGAACGCAAGGTATATGTATACAGATAAAAGAAGGAAAATTAAAATTAAAAAGTATAAGTATGCAATCAAGTATGCAGAATTACATCTAAATGCATACATAAGTAAAATAAGAGAAGAAAGGAGAAGAAAGTTGAGGAAAGCAAAAAATAGGAGTAAACAAAAATAAGAAAAGGAGGAACCAAATGAAATAGAGTGCCTCTATAAAAAGAAGAGAAGGAGAGGAAAACCTAGAAGAAAGGGTAAACGAAGGAGAATAATCATGAGAAAGAAAGTAGAGAGACCCAACTACTAAAGGAAAAAGATCAAGGCTCGAGAGGGAACGAACCAAGGTTGGATCAAGGAAGAAAAAGAGCTAAAAGAGGATAGGAAAAACACACGTGATAAGTAGAGAAGATAAGGGGCTAAGGGGAGAGGAAGGAAAGGAGTGACAAGGATGAGGTAGTAAAAGATAAAGGAACCAGCGGGAGTTCATGAAGAAAGGTGGAAAGCGAGGAGTGTGATAGGAGGACGAGTGGAGGAAAAAAGAAATGCGGAAAAGGAGCGGATAAGGGGTGGAGAGTTGGTAAAGAGAAAAGGGAGATAGAAAAGGGGAGTAGGAGATCAAGAAGGAGGATGGCGATTATGAAGGGAATTTAATAGAGGATTCCAAGTGTGACTAAGGTTCCACCCATCATCTCTATTAAGGTTGGTTGGGTTGTTTCTAATGAAAATAGCCTCTTTAAGTTTTCTCTTAAAGAAGTTATCTTCCTTGGCAAGGATAAGGGTATCCTCTAGGTGAATGTGGTGATTAGTGCTAGAGGAGTGGTCAGCTAAGGCCGATTTGGAGACCCTTTCATGTCTGATGTTTGCATAGTGTTCTTTGATTCTCAAGATAATAGATCTCCCAAGTCTCACCAATGTAAGGGGTGCCACACAATCAATCTATCTTGTAGATGCTTGAGTTTAAAAGAATGTTAGTGGGGTCTTTGGTGGAGGGAATGAGGTTTCTGATGGTGGAGAGGGGTTTGAAGGCACACTTGAGTCCTTTCTTGCGGAGTATTTTGGCAATTTTATTGGAGATGCCTTTAATGAAAGGAAGAGTGGCACTATAAACAATCTAAGACTCTGAGATTGTTTATAGTGCCACTCTTCCTTTCATCGAAGGCATCAAAAACCTCATTCCCTCCACCAAAGACCCCACTAACATTCTTTTAAACTTAGGTGTCTACAAGATAGATTGCTCGTGCGGCACCCCTTACATTGGTGAGACTGGGAGATCTATCAGCTTGAGAATCAAAGAACACTATGCAGACATTAGGCATGAATGGGTCTCCAAATTGGCCTTAGTTGACCACTCCTCTAGCACTAAGGACCACATTCGCCTAGAGGATACCCTTGTCCTTGCCAAGGAAGATAACTTCTTTAAGAGAAAACTTAAAGAGGCTATTTTCATTAGAAACAACCCAACCAACCTTAATAGAGATGATGGGTGGAACCTTAGTCACACTTGGAATCCTCTATTAAATTCCCTTCATAATTGCCATCCTCCTTCTTGATCTCCTACTCCCCCTTTCCGTCTCCCTTTTTTCTTTACCAACTCTCCACCCCTTATCCACTCCTTTTCTACCTTTCTTTTTTCCTCCACTCGTCCTCCTATCACACTCCTCGCTTTCCACCTTTCTTCATGAACTCTCGTTGGTTCCTTTATCTTCCCCTACCTCCTCCTTGTCACTCCTTTCCTTCCTCTCCCCTTAGCTCCTTATCTTCTCTGCTTATCACATGTCTTTTTCCTGTCTTCTTTTAGCTCTTTTTCTTCCTTGATCCAACCTTGGTTTGTCCCCTCTCGGGCCTTGATCTTTTTCCTTTAGTAGTTGGGTCTCTCTGCTTTCTTTCTCATGGTTGTTCTCCTTCGTTTACCCTTTCTTCTAGGTTTTCCTCTCCTCTTCTTTTTATAGAGGCACTCTATTTCATTTGGTTCTTACTTTTCTTATTTTTGTTTACTCCTATTTTTTGCTTTCCTCAACTTTCTTCTCCTTTCATCTCTTATTTTATGTATGTGTTTAGATGTAATTCTACATACTTGATTGCATACTTATACTTTTTAATTTTAATTTTCCTTCTTTTATCTGTATACATATACCTTGCGTTCACTTATATACTTTCTTATACATTCTTGGCATTGGATTTACTTACATTTTTTGCATTTCCTTTTATTTGTTCTCATTTTTTATCTAACACACACACACACACCTATATATATATATAGTCAATTTTTCACTTATATATATACTTACTTATGCTTATATGCATACTTGCGGTTGGATTTACTCTTTTACGTTCATTTAATACACACACACACACACACACACACATATATATATTTATTTATTTATATTTACTTATATTTATTTTTATATTAATTCCCTCTCTTAGTCTCTTCCTCTATGATTTTTATCTTAATTCATCTTTCTTTCAGACCTTCTTGGTTCCTTTTATTAATTTATTTTATTATATGTTTATTTTCATTCTTTGTTTTCTTTTTCTTTTATTCTTTTTAGTTATACTTTTTCTTGTCTCATCACCTTTGACTCCTCTTGTAATCCATACCCAACCCTTCTCTCTTTTTAAGAGACTTGATCTACAATTTACTCATTTGATTTCTTTTCTTTTCTTCCTAATGATGGATCATGGAGTGTGATCCGAAACGTTGAGGCAAAAAAGCAATACACAGTTTTTCTAGAAGCACTACAATTTCAATAACATGGACTGTGGAAATATCATGACTACAATAAGTCCATTAGTTAATTTTCTATTACTAAATGTGTTGTCTGAAAGGTATTTGGAAGTTGAAATATTGTTAAATCAATTTTAATGTTCCTAGATATTTTTAAAAATTATTTAGGTTAGTAAAATGAAATGAATTAGATATATTTTTAAATGGTGTGTTAAATGAATATATTTTATTTTAGTATTGATTAAAAAAATGATTATAAGTAAATTTTATATTCTATTTTAAATTGGGGCTTTTGGGTGTTAAAAGGCAAAAAGGAGTTATTTTATTTCATTCTTTTTCCTCTCCATTTGCCCTCTCCTCTCAAACCCTCTCTTGTTGGAAAGAAGGATTTTCTCCATGAATGAAAGGAAGTTTGAATTGCTTGGATTTCTTGGTTGAAGTGGAGTGGATTTGAATTTTGGATGCTTGTGTGTGATCAAAGATTGCTTTCAAAACCCTCTTCTCCTCCTTAAATTGCTTGTAGGAAAGGTATGATTCTTGAATCTTTCCTTTGTTTTAATTTGTATGATTTCTTCATTGCCATGCCACATTTAGTGGATTGCTATGGCATCCTGATTAGGAAAGGAAAACTTACATATAAATTTATGGTTATTTTATGTAATTTTGCTTTATGTTCTTTTTTGAAAACATGCAAAAATAGATAGGGTTATGGCAAATTTTACCTAGGATTACCCACCTAGGTTATGCATATTTGAAATGTTGTGCATTTATGCTACAAAGGGTAGTTGTCAAATTTCCATTTGAGTTTGAAACATGAGAGTTAGAAAATGGCTCAAGGTAGCCAAGCTTGCAACAATGGTGAATTTGGGTTTTTATGGTTTTTCATACAATTAGAAAAAAATGAAATTCCAATTGTAAACCTTTCTTTTATTAATTTTAATGTGGGATGAGTAGTATCCCATGGAAAATTATGATTTGCATATTTTGAGAATATGTTGTGTTTTTCACAAAATTGTGATTTTGTCACCTCATAAATTGTACCATGCCCAATTGGTCAAATTGGTGCTATGGGTGTTTAGGAAGAAGTATAGGGGTAGGAAGGGAGTGGCTTCCATCGTGCACCATGGCCCAAAGAGGTCATTGGAATTAAGCGAATGGAAGTTTTAATCAAGAATAACATTTAAACACACTAGGTAATAATATTTAATAATGAGATCATCTACACCAAACTGCATCTCCTGGTGAAGTGTGCGGGTTGCTTGGGTTTGGGTGTAAAGAGCAATCTTAGGTGTATTGTTCAGTTGCTATGAGGAGGTTATGCCCTCATTTTCTACCATGAGGTGAGTATTGCCCTTGTTTGACACTCCTTGTCCTAACTACCTAGGTATCTCTTCCTTCTTCCACCATCAGAGTTTGACTCAATGTGTGATGTTTACCATGTGATTGCATGTGCATTGTGATACATGATTCATGCTTGTATGTGTCTATGATGGACTATGATTTATGCCTCATTTAGCGTGTATTGAAGGTGTGATTATTTCTCTTATGCTTGAATATTGTGATGTCATTCTATTATGGTTTGGAAAGTGTGCCATATGTTACTTAAATGCAATTGGATGGTAGTTGTACCATGTGTTGTTTATATGCATTATATTGGCAGTTGTGCCATGTGTGTTGTGTGCATTGATTGACATGGATGCCATATGTTGCTATCTATACCCTGGATTGAGTGAGATGATGTTAGTGGGTTTTCCATGATCACCTTCTTCGTAGCTCAGTGATTTCCTAGAGTTGCATAGATAGCTATTGCACTCGATGATGGAAATATGGTTGGGAGGCATGCGACATTTCTCTATTGGTTCTTCATGATTATCTTCAGGTGTTGGATGGTTCCCTTATCTTCTTGGAAGTTGATTATGTCGTGCTTCGTGTCTTGTTGCACCTTAGAGAGTGTGTTGGGTTTTGGGTGGTTTATGCACTCAAGTATAATATCATTATTGATTATTGTAACCTTTGTAATGTAGGTCTTTTGAGACCCCTGTAATAAGATGTAATTTTTAGAACACACACAATCTACTAAGAGAGGGGGGTGACTTAGTAAATTAAGAATACTTAAAAACTTCTAAACTCTAGAAACCAGACCAAAATAACTTTCAGTGCTTAAGAAAGAACAATAAGAGATCATACAGACATGAACACTAGGTATACATGGAAAACCCAAAGATGGGAAAAACCATGGTGAGAAAATGCTTCTAGGATCTACCATCCTAATCTAGCCTCATAGAGTAAACCATTGATTACAATGTTTTAAGGGCACCCACCCTAAGGAGTCACCAAATCCCTGATTTAAGAGCACCAACTCTAAGAAGACTACAATACCCTGAACTGAGCTCCAACTTAGTCCACAAGATGCACCAACCTCTGATTCTTTACAAATTTTTGATATGTGGATGTTTGGTTCTTCACAAACCTCAAATGCACCTATTCAATTCATACATAATCTTCTCTTCTCACTCAACTCACCCAGACTCACTATGTTCTCATTAATACACTTAAAGCATCATTCCATCCTATGTTCTCTTTAACATGATGGCATATCATACATGCAAAGAACAACTCTACAATATAGCACAACCTACTTTATTTAACAATTTCATGAGAAGAAACTGCCCAACGTATTCTCAACAACCCCTTTGATATTCAAAACTAAATGTATGAAAAACCAACATGTGTCCCATATAGTTTGAACCAAAACACCAATAAAAGATTGTCTGAATCAAAGCAGTTGCATAACCGTAACATGTTGGGGAAAACTGAAAGTCATCAATATCACAATAGCAGGTATCCAACAAAACTTCAATTGAGCTAGCCATTTGCTCAACTAATCAGATCAATCTTAGAGCATTGAATCCTAAAAATCCACACTCTGTAGCTTCTTCTTTTTCAAAAATTGAATCCACAGAGTTTCAGAGATCAGGCTTCTCAGCTACCGCCTTCCTGGGTTATGCTATCAGGTGCTAGGCTTTATGTCTTTTTCCTTCTTTATCAGGCGTCAATCTTTATGTCTTTTTCCTTGTTTGTTGGGCATCAGACTTTATGTCTTTTTCCTTCTATGTCAGGATTCAAGCTTTTTCATCCATGGAATATCTGCGTGGCACCCTTTCCATAGTTCCATGGGAAGGTTTGCCCCTTTCATAATGTGTTCCACGGAATCACAGAAAGCATCTAAAATGGCTGCGTAAGCCTGGTGAGACCCATACTCCCATACCTAGGCATATGGTTGTCCATGTGTCACCTTTCTATGGTTCCATAGGTATGCTTTATGCCTTTGTACTTTGATCCGTGGAATGGCAGAAAGCTTCAGAACTGCCCATGTAAGCTTAGTGGGACCCATAATCGCATACCTAAGCACAAGGTTTTCCTATTGAAATTAGGGTAGACAACTGAGAGGGGGGGTGAATTAGTTGTCACAAAACTTTATCTTTTGCTACATTTAATCTTCTTTACCACTTATTAACAGATTAATGATATAAACATGAAAGCATGAATCAACAACACATGAGCAGAAACACAATCAACACACATAACACCAGGATTTTTACGTGGAAACCTGATTAAGGGAAAAACCATGGTGGGGGTTAATCCACAAGATTTATTCTCTGTTAAAAGAATAGAAAAATGGGAAGGCACTTGCCTTTGGGCACACTACCCAGAGCTCACTGCTCCAAGAGAATTACTGTCTACAAAAATATTCACAAGGTTAACACTGCAAGGTTGAACTGAGAAACATCATCTTCTCCATGCCAAGGTTCAGTTCCATTGAAGCTCACAACACCTCTGCTCTGCTCCCAAACACTTCTTCGCTACCTCTGCATCATCACTACTCTTCTTCTTCTGTCCTTCCTCTTCTCTACTCTGCCTTTTGGACCTTTCTTAGAATCTAATCATTTTCACTCAAGGACAACTTTTCCATGACTCAATTACAAGTATTTATACACTTCATCAACCTTGGAATGAACATCAAGGTTGGCATTACAATCATCAACCATTGGAACAATCTCCAAGGTCGGCATTACAAAAAGACTTGACTTAACAAAAAATGCTACATGCAGACCACTATGTTGTCGGCCAAACATAGCTGGGACTCAAATCTTCCTTGAACAACATGCCATGCTCCATGGAACTTCTCTTAGATCATCCGCGACACGCACCAAGCATCCGGTCGACCAAGACTGGAAAGAACAGCAACACCCAAGGAGAAATCTTCAACTACGAGCTCAATCCTCAATGTAGACCACCAACACAATAGGAACACGATCCAAAGAACTCCACAAGCACAATGAAATCACTAAGAACAACCTCACCACCTCAAATCACCAAAATCACTTGCATCTTCATATGGGAACTTAAGAACACTAACTGTCATGACTGTCACACTAGAAAGATTGCTTGTAGACTTCCAAACCATGAACCATTTGAGTTAAGGATACACACCAACATCCCAAACATAACTCTAGAACTGCAGACCATAATATTCTAATGCAGAGCAATCTGGACCAAATTCATGTCACTTTGTTACCTCTAAACAACTACAAAACCCAGTTCTAATCAGATGGCCATAACTTCACCAATCCTCCATGTGGACCTCTCAAATCTTAACAGGAGAAACTTCAGACAATCCTCTACAAAAGCCTTAAGTCTGCAGACTCTAATCTTCATCTCACTAAGAATGTGGAGCAATCTACTTTACTGAACTGCACTGTCTTCACTGTCTTTGACAAAGAGATATGTTGACATCAATGACAACACATCATAGGCACATATTTGCAATAATATCCCCCTTGTCATTGATGGAAACATATGATGTGAAAAATTGATTCAACCATCAAGACAAGGACTTCTCCCCCTTTCTCTTATCACACCTGCAACCACTTTCTTCACTGCTCCCCCTTTCACCAGCAACTACTTACTTCTGAGTTTTTCACATGACTTCTCTCCCCCTTTGACATCAATGGCAAAGGGCACATATTTGCAATCATCTCCCCCCCTTTTTGTTTCTTAGATAAAACCAAACTAAACTCTAGAATTAACATACTGACTACTCCCCTTGAGTAGCATCCTCTTAACACTAATCTGGATCACAAGATATGACTGTGAGTTCCACCGAACTGATGCACACTAGTGCACCTTAGTTCTGAATAGGAGGGGTAATAACCCCTAGCTTCACTCTGAGATACTCAAAAGTGTTCTTAGGTAGAGGCTTAGTGAAGATATCCACAATCTGATCCTTTGAAGGAATAAATTCCAATCTGACTTCATTCTCATTTACCTTCTCTCTCAAAAAGTGAAACTTGATGGATATGTGCTTTGTCTTTGAATGTAACACCGGATTCTCTGAGATGTTTATTGCACTTGAATTATCACAAAAGATTGTAACAGGCTCTTCAAACACAATTCTAATATCCTTCAGCATTTGCTTCATCCATAAAACTTGAGTACAATTACTTATTGCTGCTATATACTCTACTTCTATAGTAGAAAGAGATATTGCCTCCTACCTTTTGCTCAACCAAGAAACTAATCTCTTTCCTAAGAAAAATGCATCACCACTAGAACTCTTCCTATCATCCACATCTCCTATCCAATCAGCATCTGTATATGCATGAAGAGTGAAATCATCATCCATAGGATACCATAAGCCATAATCAGATGTCCCATTTAGATATCTAAAAATTCTTTTGACTACTACAACATGAGATTCTCTAGGATCAGGTTGAAATATAGCAACAAGGCCAACTGCATTCATAATATAAGGTTTGGTTTGAGTCAAATAAAGTAGTCCTCCAATCATTGATCTAGACCTTTCTTGATTTGCCTTAGGGGAATCATCATCTTTACTCAACTTACATTTGGTTTTCATAGGAGTACTCACTTGTTTTGAATCCTCCAATTCCAAACTTTTTCAACAACTCTTTCACATGCTTAGACTGAGATATGAAGATTCCCTTAGACTGAGATATGAAGATTCCCTTATCTGACTGAATGATTTGCAGACCCAAGAAGAAACTCATTTCACCAAACATGGACATCTCAAATTCACTTTGCATCTGATCAGCAAATTTTTTACACATGCTCTCATTTCCATCTAAGATGATATCATCAACAAATACCTCAACAATCAAGGTGTGTTCATGATCAATTTTGAAATAAAGATTACTGTCAGCTGTGCCTTTGCTAAAACCTAACTTTAGCAGATACTTATCTAATCTTGCATACTAGGCTCTTGGGGCTTGTCTAAGTCCATACAATGCTTTCCTCAATTTGTAGACCATATCTCCTTGATCAGACAATTGGAATCCTTTCGGTTCCTCAATGTAGACTTCTTTTTCTAACTCTCCATTCAAGAATGCTGACTTGACATCCATCTCATAAACTTTGAAATCTTTGTAAGCAGCAAAGGCAAGAAATAATCCGACTTCTTCGATTCTTGCCACCAGAGCAAAAGTTTCTTCAAAATCAATTCCCTCTACCTAAGAATACCCTTTGCATACCAATCTTGCTTTGTTTCTCACAACTTCACCATCTTCATTCAATTTATTCTGGAAGACCCATTTAGTTCCAATTACATTTTTATTTTCAGGTCTAGGAACAAGATCCCAAGTATGATTCTTTTCAATTTGTATTAATTCTTCTTCCATTGCTTTTACCCAACTTTCATCATTACAAGCTTCATTCACTGATTTTGGTTCAATCTTTGAAATCAAACAATACTCCATTTGTTCTTTAGCATTTTTTCTTCTAGTTTGAACACCTTTATTTTTATCTCCTATGATCTGATCTTTAGAATGATTCAACCTTACATACCTGGGAGTTTTGGGATTTTCTTGAACTTCTGAACTTGTTCCTCAACATTTGCACTAGCTTCTTGAGTCTCTGGATTCTCTAAAGCAATCTGAATCTAAGTTTAAGTTTGAACTTGCTTTCCTTTTTTTGGACTTTCATTTTGATCATCTGATTCATATCCACAAAACTTGGAAGGTCTCTCCTTGCTTTCATCAACCTTGACATTAGCACTTTCAACAATCCTTTTCAATCTCTTGTTAAAGCACTGGTATGCCTTGCTTTGGTTAGAATAACCCAGAAATATTCCTTCATCACATCTTGCATCAAACTTTCCTAGATCTTCATCTCTCTTGATATAGCATTTACTACCAAAAACTCTGAAGTATTTCACAGTAGGAGCATTACCAAACCACAATTCATAAGGTGTTTTACCAGTATTACCTTTGATCTGCACCCGATTAAGAGTGTAGATAGCAATATTAATAGCCTCTCTCCTCTAGACATGTGGAACATTTACCTCCATGATCATGGTTCTAGCAGCCTCTTGAATAGTCTGGTTCTTCCTTTCCACAACTCCATTCTACTGAGGAGTCCTAGGAGCAGATAATTGTCTTCTTATTCCATGCTTTTCATAAAATGCATTAAACTCACTGGAGGTAAACTCTCCACCTCTGTCAGATCTCAGACACTTTATCTTCACACCAATCTCATTCTCCACCCTAGCCTTGAACACCTTGAATTTGTCAAGAGCCTCTAATTTCTCTCTCAAGAAAGTGACCCACATCATCTGGGAGTAATCATCAATCAGCAACATAAAGTATCTGTCTCCTTGCAAACTCCTAACTCTGGTAGGACCACACAAATTAGTGTGCACAAGTTCCAACAATCCACTTGAAAATTATTCTTTGCTTTTGAATGTAGCTCTATTCTGTTTGCCCAACTGACATTCCTTACACATGCTATTAGCAGGTTTCACAAGCTTTGGAAGATCTCTTACAGCCTGAGTAGTACTTATCTTGACAATGTTATCAAAGTTTACATGACACATTCTCCTATGCCATAACCAACTCTGATCAATCTGAGAAATCAAACAACTTTTACTAGTACCACTTAAATGAAAGATATTACCTCTAGTCTGTGAACAAGATGCAATCTCAGTTCTGGAGCTTCCCAAAATTCTGCATTTTCCATTCTTGAATCGGAGATCATACCCTTTGTCAACCAACTGTCCAACACTGAGAAGATTATGCTTCAACCCTTCTACATACAAAACATCATTAGTGTCATTCTTACCATCAAGAGAGATGGATCCTCTGCTACAGATTCTACCAGCTGAATTATCTCCAAACTTCACAATTCCACCTTCATATATTTCCAAACTTACAAACTTACTTTTATCACCAGTCATATGATGAGAACATCCACCGTCAATCACCCATTCATCCTTTTCTTCAACCTGAGCAGCCAAGGCACTTTCCACATTTACACAGCTAACAGATTCAGTAGGCACCGGATCTTCTTCTTTGATAGCAATGAACACCCATTCATTTTCAGAGGTACTTCCCATATCAGATTCATCATCTGTAACTCCTTCATCAGCAACTTCTTGGACATAGTAGCATTTCTTCTGAACCCTAGGTCTATTAGGGTTTGGCTTTGAAACCCTCTTTGGACATCTTGAAGCAAAATGACCAGTTTTATTGCAAGCAAAACATTTGAAAGGCAACTTTCCTTCATACTTACCGAATCCTCTTGGTAATCTTTTGGCAATAAGGGCTTAAAGTTCTTCAAGCTCAGATTCATCTTCTTCAAGTTCCTTCCTTTCCTTCTCATATTAGTCTTCTTGTAGAGCTTTCACCTGGATCAAATCTTTGCTTTCCAAAAATACTGGCCTTAAATGTAAATTCTGATTTAGGAAGAGAATCACCAAACTCATTTCAAATGATGAAAGCTTGCCAACCAACTGATCCCTTGTAACATCTGTCATAGTCCTGATCTCCTCAATAGCAGTAACTATGTGCTTATATGAAGCAAGTAAGGATCTGAGCACCTTGCCAACAATCTCTAATTCTTCCAGTTTTCCACCAGTACACCTAATACTACACACAAGTTCATTCATCTTCTACATGTAGGAAGTGATGTTTTCATCTTCACTCATCCTCAAACATTCATATCTACCCTTCAGGATCTATAGCTTAGCATATTTGACATATGCATCACCTTCATATAGAGTTTCCAACTTCTTCCAGATTTCATGAGCAGTTTGCAATTCCAAGACATTTGTCATTTCGGTATGAGTCAGGGCACTCAATGCTTCCTTAGCCTGAATGTTGTTTTTAGCTTCTTTGATTTGATCTGGAGTTGTAGGACCATTCTATGGAGGAGTATACTTATTCTTAGTTATCAACCAATAAGGATCACCCATGCATTGCAAATGACACTCCATACAATTATTCCAAAGAGAGTAATTTGTTCCATCAAATCTTGGACTATCCTTCTTGTATGTCAACATCATGGATCTCCTCAGGCGGTCAAGCTTCTTTTAGAGGAACCAAATCTGATACCAATTGTTGAAATTAGGGTAGACAAGTAAGAGGGGGGTGAATCAGTTGTCACAAAACTTTATCTTTTGTTGCATTTAATCTTCTTTACCACTTATTAACAGATTAATGATATAATCATGAAAGCATGAATCAACAACACATGAGCAGAAACACAATCAACACACATAACACTAGGATTATTACGTGGAAACCCAGTTAAGGGAAAAACCATGGTGGGGGTTAACCCACAAGATTTATTCTTTGTTAAAAGAATAGAAAAATGGGAAGGCACTTGCCTTCGGGCACACTACCCAGAGCTCACTGCTCCAAGAGACTCACTATCTACAAAAATATTCACAAGGTTAACACTGAAAGGTTGAACTGAGAAACAACATCTTCTCCAAGCCAAGGTTCAATTCCATTGAAGCTCACAACACTTCTGCTCTGCTCCCAAACACTTCTTCGCTACCTTTGCATCATCACTGCTCTTCTTCTTCTATTCTTCCTCTTCTCTGCTTTGCCTTTTGGAGCTTTCTTAGAATCTAATCATTTTTGCTCAAGGACAACTTTTCCATGACTCAATTACAAGTATTTATACACTTCATCAACCTTGGAATGAACATCAAGGTTGGCATTACAATCATCAACCATTAGAACAATCTCCAAGGTCGGCATTACAAAAAGACTTGACTTAACACAAAATGCTACATGCGGACCACTACACTGTCGGCCAAACATAGTTGGGACTCAAATCTTCTTCGAACAACATGCCACACTCCATGGAACTTCTCTTAGATCATCTGCAACACACACCAAGCATCTCATCAGCCAAGACTGGAAAGAACAGCAACACCCAAGGAGAAATCTTCAACTACGAGCTCAATCCTTAATGCAGACCACCAACACAATAGGAACATGATCCAAAGACCTCCACAAGCATAATGAAATCAACAAGAACAACCACACCACCTCAAATCACCAAAATCACTTGCATCTTCATATGGGAACTTAAGAACACTAACTGTCATGACTGTCACACTAGAAAGATTGCTTGCAGACCTCCAAACCACAAACCACTTGAGTTAAGGATACACACCAACATCCCAAACATACCTCTAGAACTGTAGACCATAATATTCTAATGCGAAGCAATCCAGACCAAATTCCTATCACTATGTTACCTTTGAACAACTGCAAAACCTGGTTCTACTTAGATGGCCATAACTTCACCAATCCTCCATGCGGACCTCTTAAATCTTAATTGGAGCAACTTCAGACAATCCTCTACAAAACCCTTAAGTCTGCAGACTCTGATCTTCATCTCACTGGGAATGCGGAGCAATCTACTTTGCTAAACTACATTGTCTTCACTATCTCAGACAAAGAGATATGTTGACATCAATGACCACATCATAGGGACATATTTGGAACATGTCCATGTGTCACCTTTCCATGGTTCCATGGGTATGCTTTACTCCTTTGTAATTTGCCCTACGGAATGGTGGAAAACATTCATTAGGCCATCAAAGTTGTAGTGGTAAATTACAAAGATGTCACCCTTACCTTTTTTGGAACTTCGCTCACACATTCTATCTTCTAGCATCCTCTTTGAGAATGGAACAATGAGAGCCTCTGAAATCTGATTTCTAATACCTTAGACGTAATTAGATTTTTATGATCGGGCCTTCCTTCTTTCCTCGACAAAGAGGAGCAAGGTCGAAACTCCAAACTCTAATTTCCTGAGACTAAATTAGAGCTTTGCTATTGGGACTTCCTCATCATGCCTTCCTTCTTTCCTCAATAAGGAGAAGGAGTAAGGATGAAATTCTAAACTCTAAAAAACTCCAGAAAACAAGTCACCCTTTGTCACTTAGTCTGATTAAATTTTTGTCCTTAGACTCATCAATGACAACACTAGAACACTTTCCTTTGACATAAATGGCAATAATTCAACAATCTCCCCCTTTGTCATTGATGGCAACCTATGAATAATCTATCTTTAATCGCTGCCCTACCTCTTCTACATTTGCTCCCCTATTCAATATCTTTTGCACTTACTCCTCCTTACTCTAATTCTCCCCCTTTGACATCAATGGCAAAGGGAGGTAATCAACCTCTTTCCTGACAGCAACTAGCTACTTTAAAGCTTCTCAAATTTAGATTAGTCTGCTGTCAACCTACCTACTCCCCCTAAGAGGTAGCCACTATCTAAATAGGAATGAATGATATGCCTTGAACTACTCTCCTTGAATAGATGTTGCAGCTTCACTTCTACTTGTGAGAAAAATAAGGAGAAATAACTCCTAACTACCACCTGAGATATTCAAAAGTATCCTTGGGAAGTAGCTTTGTGAAGATGTTTGCAATCTGATCTTGTATGGGGACATATTCCAACTTTACTTCCTGATCTGCAACCTTTTCTCTCAAGAAATGATATTTAATGGAGATGTGCTTTGTTCTTGAGTGCATCACAGGATTCTTTGAGATATTGATTGCACTTGTATTATCACAAAGAATGGAAATAGGATCATTATTCTCTACCCTTATATCTTTGCGAGTTTTCTTCATCCATAAAACTTGTGTACAACATAAAACAACAACATATTCTACCTCAGCAATGGACAATGTGACTAAATCTTGCTTCTTGTTGAGCCATGATACCAACCTATCACCCAGAAAGAAAGCTCCACCACTGGTGCTTCTCCTGTCATCTATACTTCCTGCCTAATCAACATCTGTATATGTTGTCAAAGTAAAATCATTATTTCTAGGTACCATAATCCACACTCCATAGTACCTTTCAAGTCTAAAGATTCTCTTCATAGCTTGAACATGAGATTCCTTAGGAACATCTTGAAATATAGCCACAATGCATACATCTTGCATGATATCAGGTCTGGATGCAGTTAGATATAGCAAGCTACCTATCATATATCTATACATAGTCTAATATGTATTAGGTGATTCATCATTCTTGCTCAACTTGCATCCTGTCATCATGGGGGTACTCACAGGCTTATAGCCTTCCGTCTTGAACTTCTTGAGAATTTCCTTTCCATACTTGGTTTGGGATATAAATATATCTTGGTCTAATTGTGATATTTGTAAACCAGGAAAGAAAGAAAGTTCTCCAAGCATGGACATTTCAAACTCTTTCCACATTTGATCAACAAATTCCTTGTTCATCTTGTCATCACTACCACCAAAAATGATGTCATCACCATAGACAACAACAATCAACATGTGCTCACCTTCTAATTTGAAGTACAAGTTTCTATCTGCACTTCCCTTTTTGAGTCCTTGTTGCTAGAGGTAACTATCCAACTTAGAATACCAAGCCCTAGGAGCTTGTTTCAAACCATGTAATGCCTTTTTTAGTCTACAAACATAATCTTTTTTATAACAATTGAAATCCCTCAGGTTGCTCAATGGAAACCTCTTGATTGTGGTTTCCATTCAGAAATGCAGATTTAACATCCATTTGGTAAACTTTGAAATTCTTATAAACAGAGAATGCCAGAAACATCCTAATGGCTTCTAATCTTGCTACAGGTAGAAAAGTTTCTTCAAAATCTATGCCTTCAACCTGTGCATATCCTTTCCAAACCAATCATGCCTTGCTCCTCACAACTTCTCCATCTTCAATCAACTTCTTTTAAACATGGGCCATTTTGTACCTATCACGTTCTTATCTGCAGATCTTGGAACCAATTCCCAAGTCTATTTTTCTCTATCTGATTGAGCTCCTCATCCATTGCATTGATCCATCCTTCATCCTCACTAGCATCAATAAATGTTTTAGTTTCAATCTTAGATAGTAATGAGAAATTTACCTGTTCATATGTCCTTTCCAGTTTTCTTCTAGTTTGCACTCCTACATTCTTGTCTCCTATTTTTTTTGTTTAGGATGATCTTTTTGCACATACTTAGCAGGTACCTTATCAGATATCCCTTCAGGTTCTTCTTCAATAGTAGTATATTTTTCTTTTTCTGTTATCACTGATTCTTCTGAGAAACTAACCTTGATATGTGTTAGATGTGGCTGGTCCTCATCTACCCTAACATTGGCACTTTCTACAATTTTATGCAATCTCTTATTGTAACACTTATAAGCTTTGGATCAACTAGAATATCCTAGAAATATGCCTTCATCACACCTTGAATCAAAGATTCCTAGGCCATCTTCATCTCTCCATATGTAGTATCTGCTACCAAACAACTTGAAATATTTGACAGATGCATATTTCCCATACCATAATTCATATGGTGTCTTATCAGTGTTTATCCTTAACTGCACTCTGTTCAATATATATATAGCTATGTGTACTGCATCTCTCCAATAGACATCAGGTAATTTTGCCTCATTTAGCATAGTTATTGCCATCTCTTTTACTGTCCAATTTTTCCTTTCCACAACTCCATTCTTTGTGGAGTTCTAGGTGTAGAATATTGTCTTTTTATGCCATGTCGTTCACAGTATTCCACAAATTCATTTGAGGTGAATTATCCTCCTCTATCTAATCTTAATCATTTAATTGTCAGACCACTCTCCTTCTCAACCATAGACCTAAATGTCTTAAATTTCTCAAAAGCTTCTGATTTATCCTTAAGAAAGGTTACCCATGTCATTCTTGAGAAATCTTCAACTAACAACATGAAGTATCTCTCACCTTGTAGTCCTTGTGTCCTAGTTGGACCACATAGGTCTGTATGAACTAACTCCAAGAGTCTTGAAGTAGAATATTCTTTTGTTTTGAAACTAGACCTTGTTTGTTTCCCATGCTGACATTCCTTACATATAGTATTTGTTGGCTTGGTGATTTTAGGAATGTGCCTAATTGCCCCTTTTGAACTTGTAGAGTAAAATACTCTACATTTTGTTTCAGATGTAGTGTATCAGCGCGGCTGTGCAGTTTTCAGTTTTGGCCGTGAAGGTTAGCAGCAGGGGTTTGTTTTTGCCTAGGTTTTGCCTAAGTCTCAGAGTTACACAGAACATGCCATGTGTCATTAGCTGAGACACATTTTGAGAAGTCTCAGACTATCGTGGGAGAAGCCAAGTGTCTTTTTGTATTAACACAGAAACTGCCATGTGTCATCTTCCACGTTGAGTTTCAATCCCCTTTTTAATGTTTCAAAGAAGTGTGGTGGGTCCCTGTTTCTAAATTTCTCCCTATACGGAAGGCGCCAAGTGGCAGCTGCGGAAGGTTTCAATAAGTTTCTTTAAGTTATGTGGAAGGTGCCGTGTGTCTCTTGTAATGTTTGCGGAGCGTGACACATGTCGACATCCGCAGGTTCTTCCTTTTGTTTCATTGATAAGTAAAGACTGTGGTGGGCCCCAAGGAGTTGTTAAAGTTAAGCGGAGCATGCCAAGTGTCATCATCTGCGTGAATCTAAATGAGTCCCAAATGTTTCTATAGTGCCTCTAAAGAAAGGTAGAGTGCACCATGTGTCATTTTCCGCAAGACTCTCAAAAGGTTTCTAAAGTTTCTTTAAGTTGAGTGGAAGCCGCCACGTATCACTTGGTAATTCAGCAGAAGATGCCATCTATCCCTGTCCCCTTTTGAAGCTGCTCGGGCAAGAAGTGTTGTGGGTACCATTTTCGGTAAGTGATAGAGTTTCAAGGCAGCAGACTGTGACAGATGTCAAAGGTGGAGCACTCCCAATACAAAGACATAGTAAGGAGTAAAATGTTGCGGAAGCTGCCACGTATATGTTTCAACTGCAGCGGAGGCTACCACGTGCTAAGTTCCTGTTTTGCCAGAAAGATGAAGGAGTTTTAAGTAAAGAGTGCGGACTATGTTATTTCTCTTAGGGTTTATAGTTGCAAAGACTAGCAGAAGCTGCCAAGTGTCCTCACTTGATTCACAGGAGGGAGTGTTACGTGTATCTATTTCAGCCAATGAACTTGCAGAGAAGCTAACCGTTTCAGATCTGAAAGATATCTTCTGTCAGACACTTCTAGTTAAGTTCCAATTCGGTTAGACCATTGGGATTTGATCATGTGGGCAATCTAGAGCTAGTCCTTTGCTATAAATATGTAATGGAGATCGCAGATATGGATATAGAGATTTCTTCATATAGATTGTTATTGGAGATTTACAAGAAATTTTGAGATTTTCTTGCTGTGACTAGTAATATCATTTGCCTTTGTTCTATTTTCCTGATTCAGAAAGTTTGTATAACTGTGCATGTATCAGTGCCTTTTCTGTGACTGGAAAATTAATAAGAAGACTGAGTTTTGTGCCTTTGCTGGTATTTTCTGTGTCATTGCAAAATTGTCTAAGTTGTGAGCCTTTGATTCTATTTGTTTTCATCTTTTACATTGATCATGCATTGTTTTCTCTTTAATGTAATTGAATCTTAAAGATAGCTTCACTGTGCTTAGTATTAAGGAATGAATCATATTCTAGCGCATCGCCATAGTTAAATTTTCTTTCATTGCATTTGTGATTCTGTTGAATTTCTATCCCTTTTCCCAAAATACATTCGAGATAAGGAAGAGCCAGCTTCTTTAAAAATCTGGAGGTCATTTCAGGTCGCAAGTCCCACATTCCTGAAACTTCCCATGTTGGTGTTAGAATCAGCACAATTTTAAGCATCAACAGTTTTTGGCATGCCTGTTGGGACATTCTTGAAGTTTCTAACAAGACTATATGAACCAGAGAGCTACAAGAAGTCAGAGCTATGGACCTATAACAAGAGCTTAATTTGATGTGAATCCAGGTATTCTTTTACCACCACTAATAACTAATTCAAGAAGAAGGGTCAATCAGTTTATAGCAACACCAAGAGCAAACATGGGAGAACCTATAGCCCAAAGGAATTATGTAAATTAGAACACTGGCAGTGTTCTGATTCTCCCAGTACCACCAGCCACTTGGGATCCTATTCCAGCAAATGCCTTGAAGGCTCTGCCCAAATTCAGTGGGGAGGATTTCAAAACACCTGAGGAGCACCTTCAGGATGTGTCTGATGTTTGTGCAATACATGTGATCACTCAGCAGAATGTGGCTATAAGATTGTTAGCAGCTTCTTTTAAGGGGAAGGCTCTGGACTGGTACAGATCTTTGACCCCAAATATAATATCAACATGGGATCAGCTTGGAGATGCTTTCTTTGCAAGATTTAAAGAAAAGGGTAATAAATCTTCTTTGTTACAACAATTGATTACTATCAAAAGGGCACCACAAGAAGCAATGACTGATTTCAATTCAAGATTTCAAAAGACTTGGGAAAGAATTTTGGCTACAACAAGACCATTACTAGGTATGGCTATAGTGTTTTATCTTAAAGCCCTAAATTTAGATATATCAGTAATGATTCAGTCACTTGGAGGTCAGACACTACCAGAAGCCTATGACTATGTAGTCAAAGCTAAAAATAATTTAATAGATGCTGGAAAGTTGCCCCCAAGGCCTCCCATGCCCATGTTTCCAGAGATTACCTTGTTGATAACTGAGAAGGGGGGGGTGAATCAGTTATCCTAATTATTTCCCTTATTGAACTTTCTTCTTCTTAATTGATGCAGCATTGAATCAAACACAAAAACATTAACATGAAATAAGAAACACATGACACAGTATTTTTGACGTGGAAACCCTGTTAAGGGAAAAAACCATGGGGTGATGAACCCAAAATTATTCTCTGTTAGAAGAATAGGAAATTACAAAATGGCACTTGCCAATTAGGGCTCACTGCCCGAGCACACTGCTCACAAGAGGCCCACTGCCTACAAGAAGACACACTGTCTACAAAGTGATAAGAATCACAGTCTTGAACTGATTGGAAGCATCTGCATATGCTGGAGTTCAGTTCCGGTTAGGCTTAGTACACTGATCTGCTGCACTTCATCTTTTCTCTGTTCTTTATTCTGTTATCCTTTCACATTCCAGATCTGTCTTGCTATTTCTGCTCTGTTCTGGATTTATTCGCATATCAACTACTTAACACCCACACTTCACAACTAAATCCATCCTCTATATATATCCGCACAAGTAATTTCATCATCTTTCTAGTCGGCATCCGGAACAGTCTAGTTTCTTACAAACTTTGTTCTGTCGGCTGAATCCTTGCTCACCAAGCAATGCGGATCAAGCATATACTAGTAGATATCATTAATCATGTCGGCCAAACATGATTCATGCCTTCACAACCTTTATCATCAACAGTAACACATCCGGAAAGTAGTCTGATACTCTGTCAGTCAGTTCTTCCTCTATTTTGACTGTGTCTCAGGAATCCGGTACTCAACTATTCATATCTTTTTCCTTGTCCATCACCGGAGGCTAAATCCTTGGAATATACCACTAAAGGTAGTCCTCTTGACTTTCCCAAATCCGCACTGCACCAAGACACTTCCTCTGAGAGATCCAGATCAATCTGTCGGACCTTGCCACATGCTCTGTTCTTGTTCACCGGACCACAACAATCTTTATTCTGACTTCCGGTAGAGACACATTATGACTTGCAGATATGTGGGATGACCTTTGTTGCCATCAATGACAACAACCATGAATCCATATAGTGTCTCTTGCCAACAATCTCCCCCTTTGGCATTGATGGCAACACTTAGTGAAAAATGACTAAGTGTTTTCACTATGCTCCCCCTTTGCTGATGCTTTGTCTTTATATACAATTTCCGGAACTCCCCCTTAGTTGGATTCCTCATTTTTCACTGCTCCTCACTCCCCCTTTGACATCAATGGCAAAGGGTAGGGTCCGCACACCAAATTTTTTGAAAATTTTCTATACATAGCCGCATATTTACATACTCACATATACTGAAGAATGTCTGCAAAGGATGTCTGCAATTGGATCATTTCTGTAGCCCAACTTTGCTTCATTCTGTCCAAAATTGAAATGTGACCACTCAACAAAAATGCAAAAGCTTCTGCCCGCTTAAGATCTGTCGGATCTTTTGTTTGGGTGGTGGTCTGAGCATCACTGATGGCCTCATGCATAGTTTCCAACTTAGGGATTATAATCCTTCTAAGTTCTCCCATCCGGTTAGTGATATTCTTCCTTTCCTTCTCAAGATTCTTTATTTCATTCAAGACTGCAATAGTTTGACATTCTTGATTTATTATGGAGGAAGAGAGAGGATCAAAACTTTGAGATAGGCTTTGTAGCTTGTCATGTTCCTCTTTTATTTTCTTATCAATTGCTGCTGTTGCCTTTGGCCAGGATATACAAAATTTGTAAATGTCACCGCCATCCTTAAGAGCATTCTCTAAGCTCTTTATTCCAATACTCACAATCTTCCTATCTTTAGAGATTAATTCTAATACTTCTGAAAATCTCTTATCCAAAAATTCCTTCCAGACCTTTTCTTCAGCAGATTTTTCTAGAGATTCAAAATGTGTACTAACACTGCTGACTAAGGTTTTGAGATTACCGGAAGAGGAGGCTGTGGGATCCTTTTGAAAGGATGGCATGATCTTTTCTAGCACTCCAGATGCTACCTCCATAAGCTCACAGTCTTCCATGTGAGATTTCAGCAGCTTCTCTTTGACTTTCTCATTTGCAAATGAGGCTATTTTCATTGTTTGCACGGGTGACAAAGAGTCAAAATCTAAGGGTCCTTTTAGCAGGTCCGGTTCATCAATTTCTATAGTGGCTTTGCTCAAAAATTGTTGAACAGTTTGTGCAGTGTCTCTTGCCGGAGACAGATGTTTCTTTTCTTGTGCAGTCTTGGAACTGTCAACATCTTTGTCTTCCACCCCTGCTTCCTTCTCCTGTAATTTCTCTTCTTCTTTGGATCCGGAGACTGTAGGGGAAACCGGAGGAGAGATGCTTGTCTGTTCAGGGCCCACTTCTTCCAGAACAGATGATTCTAAATCCGCAGCTGTTTCTGCACCTAAGTCCTCTACAACAGGAAGATTGAACCTTTTGAAGGCCTTCCAGAGGATCTCTTCTGTCTCTTGGGCCACTTTGTCAGTCTCACCAAGCATGAGTTGATTCATCCTGGCTTTACTTCTGAACTCATCTTTGCAGTCCTTGAAGATTATGTTCATTGTCTTGGGATCAATTTGAGGATATAGTTGAATAGCTATCTGCTCCCGGATCTCAAGATCTTTTGCATGAGCATTGTTCTTTCTTACTTCTAATTCCTTTTCTAGGCTTTTAGGAATAAGAGATATGATCTCAATGAAAGCCTTATTGTATATGTTCAGATATTTGACTGTGGCTTCCTGCAGAGTCTTTTGGTCAGCCTCACTGAAGTCATCATAAGATTCAGTCATTGGTTGAAGATTTCCATCCACCGTGACCGACTTGATTACATTCTCTAGAGACAGAGTGGACTTTTCAACAGATACCTCTGCCATTTCTTCCTTGTCTTGTCCTGTGGAGGGTTTACCGGATCCTTTCTTCTTCTGCTTCTTTATTTCTTTTACTCCCTCATCTGACTTTGTTTCCTCTTCATCCTTTTGGCTTTCATAAGCCCTTGTTGCTTTTGTCTTGGATCTTTTACTGGATGCCTGGACTTCCGGTTTTGAACTTTTGGTTGAGGGAGGTGCAGATCTTTTTGATGATTTGGTCCGGGTGGGAGTTTCAACTGGAACACTTTCTTTACTTTTCTCTTCTTCCTCAGCCTTCCTCCTCTTTTCCCGGCTGGCATCAAGTGCCTCTTTTGAGATGCCTAGGCCTTGAGCAATATGCTCAACTTCTTTTCTTACCTTCCTCTTTATCTCCGGTTCCCTGAGTTCTACATGTAACTTTACACTCAGTTCCTCAAAGGTTCCAAACCTTTCTGCCTTAGGATCTTTGGGCTGGCTTAGCATGTGTTGAACATGCAGCTCTACTATCTGTTCATCCACTTCATACCCCATAGGCATGATCCAGACAGTCCTTGGCTCCACTGCCTCCATCAGACACTGATCTGTTTCTACCATGAAGCACACTGTGTCTTTGTATTTTTCAACAAGGGATTGGGGTGTTCTTTCTCTTGCATGCATCATGCTTTGGAAGTTCTTGAAGTAACCCCATAGAGCTGTATTTCTTGCTTTTGCATCCCCAAGTCCATGCAAATAGTCTCTGATTTGAATGGCAACCGGTCTGTCATTATGCCATATCCATCCACTGGATCCGGGAAGCTCATTCATGTAGTAAAAGAAGAGACAAAGGATCAGATTGCCATATTTGAAGGAGTTTTTCTTGTCCTTCTTAATCTTCTACAGATTTTCAAAGAGTTGGTTTACTAGAAGCTCGCACAAGTCATAGTCTGCATTCTCCTTTAACATCTGATAGGCTGTGTAGATTGCAGTTCCCGATACTGAATTTTCCCTACTGGAGTGATAGATTTTGTAACCAATTATCATAGCTGCAAATTTGACATCCGGTTCAATGATGTCATCAACTGTCATAGCTCTCTTGTCAAACTTGGATCCGGTTGCATCACTGACTGTCTGATTTTTGACAGATTTGAGAACAGGTAATCCATCGGATGAGTGCAGATTGGTTACAGCCCTAATTGCGTCCTTGGTGATCTTGAAGGGCTTGTTCAACCATAGGAAGTTGTCATGTACTCTACTTAGTACATACCGGACCCATTCATCTTCTTCAAAACAGGGGAAATGAATGCACTGTGCAAAGTGTTTGTCCTGGATGGCTTTATACTGAGGTTTGATCTCAAAGGAGTCATCTATCAATTGTTTGTGATAGATATCCATCAGTTTTGATTCTCCAAAGTCTTCAAGATTCGCATGGATGTAAACCCTAATATCTTCCGTATGCAATACACCATGAGGAACACTAGAGAAGGCTCCTAGTGGATCTACCTCCAATGATTTGTAAGGATGTTTCTTGAATGAGGGGCGAGGTCTATCGGAGATATTAACTATATTTGGAGTAGCCATTCTTCAAAGATTTGCAGTGAGGTAATGAAAAACGGAGAATACCTTATGCGCCTTCGATTTGCACGGAGTGATTGGATTGATTTCTTTATGCAATGACTTCGGCAGGAGATCCTTGGTGTGCTTGATGAATCTTGTTGCAGAGCTCCACTATTCGCTTCTTCTTGAGTGCAGAATGAGCAAATGACTTTTGAGAAATCCCTTATATTGCTCCGCGAACCCTAATATCTGTCTGCAATAAATGCTTCACCTACATTATTCCGGTTTGCCTTGTCTGGATAGCTTGGAGTATCCCGGATTAGTCCTGATCTGTGAATATCATCCGGATCTTTCAATCATGAATAAATCGAGGTAACATATTACAAGAACATCCCAAACACTCTGTCCAATCCGCAGAACAGGATAGTGCACTTCCGGATCTCTCCGGACCTTTTTGTAATCCTTTGTCATACCGGAGCATCTCCCTGAACAGGTCTTATTTGATCGATCACAGCTTCTTCATAACTCCATGCGGACCTCTGAAAACTTGACTGAAGCATCTCAAGACTCATATCTACAAACCCTTTAATCCGCATCTTGTGCCACATCCGGCACCACTTGTTTGGCTGGGGGAACAGGATTTTCTTTGAGTCTCCCCCTGAGCCTGAGCTCACTTTTTAATTTCCGGAAGAAATATCAGCACCAGAGTCTGGTGCGGATCCAACCTCTACATTCTCTGAACTTTTCTTCACCCAAATCTTGCTCATCTGATTCCTAACTTCATCCGCATTCATCTTTTGTTTACCCTTGTCTTGATTCTGATTATACACCGGACCTCTTTTGTCCTGATTCTTGTTTCTGCAGACTTTAGCATTATGACCGGACCTATTGCAGATTTGGCAAATAACATTTCTTTGCATATTTGACTGATATCCTCTTGATCTGCATTGATTAGCCATATGACCTATTGCATGTAAAGCATCTACCTTTGAATGATTTGTTTACTTGCATAATTCTGCATTCATGGGATTTGTGTCCATACCTTTTGCAGTTGAAGCACTGTCCGGAGAAGGATGAATTAATTTGATTCATTCTCATTCTGCACTGATTAGCTTTGTGACCAAAGTGGTTGCAGCTGTGGCAGTATCCATTGAAGGATGGATATCTTTGAGCATTTGGCTGTCTTACCGGAGGTCTTCTAGGCCTGCTTCTTGGATTTTCTGATCCAAGATTCTTCTGACCGGATCCGGAGCTTTCTCCTTTCTCATATCCCAAACCATGCTTGTCATCTGTCCTCTTTTGACTTCCAAGAAGAACTTCAAGTTGAGCAGAACTTATCTTGAATTTCTCTTTATATTCATTTGCTGTTTGAAGGTCTCTTTTGAGAGAGGCAATTTGATCCTCAAGTTTTTCTTCATTATCTTTGGCATCTTCAAGATCAGATTCAAGATGTCTGATAATCCTGTCCATCTGGTGGCATTCTTCTGATTTTTCTTTAAGAGATTGTCTTAGATTGTCTTCAGCCTTTCTTTTTTTCTTCAATCTCTTGAGTAAACTTTATAGTTCCTGATTCCATTTCATGTCTTAACATAATGACTTCTTTTGATAACTTTTCACATAACTTGGTTTGCTCAGTCAATTCTTCATTTGTATTGCTTTCTTCACTTTGTCTTGCCAACTGTTGGAGCAGCTCCTTTCTCTTTTTCATAGAGAGACTTAATTTGTCTTTTAATTCTCTCATGAATTCATCAGCCTGTTTGAGTCTTTCTTTTAATTCATTGACTTCAGAATTTGACTGTTCAAGATCCTCAAGGGCAGTCTTGAGTTGCTCCCTTAAACCATATGCATCCATTTGAGTTCCCAGATCTTCCTCAAGCTGTTAGGCTCTATTAGGAGGAACTTAGCTCTGATACCAATTGTTGATAACTGAGAAGGGGGGGGTGAATCAGTTATCCTAATTATTTCCCTTATTGAACTTTCTTCTTCTTAATTGATGCCGCATTGAATCAAACACAAAAACATTAACATGAAATAAGAAACACATGACACAGTATTTTTGACGTGGAAACCCTGTTAAGGGAAAAAACCACGGGGTGATTAACCCAAAATTATTCTCTGTTAGAAGAATAGGAAATTACAAAATGGTACTTGCCAATTAGGGCTCACTGCCCGAGCACACTGCTCACAAGAGGCCCACTGCCTACAAGAAGACACACTGTCTACAAAGTGATAAGAATCACAGTCTTGAACTGATTGGAAGCATCTACATATGCTGGAGTTCAGTTCCGGTTAGGCTTAGTACACTGATTTGCTGCACTTCATCTTTTCTCTGTTCTTTATTCTGTTATCCTTTCACATTCCGGATCTGTCTTGCTATTTCTGCTCTGTTCTGGATTTATTCGCATATCAACTACTTAACACCCACACTTCACAACTAAATCCATCCTCTATATATATCCGCACAAGTAATTTCATCATCTTTCTAGTCGGCATCCGGAACAGTCTAGTTTCTTACAAACTTTGTTCTGTCGGCTGAATCCTTGCTCACCAAGCAATGCGGATCAAGCATATACTAGTAGATATCATTAATCATGTCGGCCAAACATGATTCATGCCTTCACAACCTTTATCATCAACAGTAACACATCCGGAAAGTAGTCTGATACTCTGTCAGTCAGTTCTTCCTCTATTTTGACTGTGTCTCAGGAATCCGGTACTCAACTATTCATATCTTTTTCCTTGTCCATCACCGGAGGCTAAATCCTTGGAATATACCACTAAAGGTAGTCCTCTTGACTTCCCCAAATCCGCACTGCACCAAGACACTTCCTCTGAGAGATCCGGATCAATCTGTCGGACCTTGCCACATGCTCTGTTCTTGTTCACCGGACCACAACAATCTTTATTCTGACTTCCGGTAGAGACACATTATGACTTGCGGATATGTGGGATGACCTTTGTTGCCATCAATGACAACAACCATGAATCCATATAGTGTCTCTTGCCAACATACCTTACCTTTGCCTCAAGAAGCCCCTAATCCCATAGCCCCACCTGTGTCTATGTATACATTTCCCCAACAACCCACTAAAACAGCTATCCCTGTCCAGTCATCTGAGATGGATGATGTCAAGAACATCTTAAGGACATTTTCTAATGAGATAATTAACCTAAAAAGACAGCAGAATCCTTATCCTAGACCCCAATATCAAGGCTACCAAGGGAATAGACCTTCGTTTCAGCCAAATCAGTATCAAGGTCCTCAAAGGCAAACTAACCCTCAGCCATCAAACCAATTAGTTACAGTTCCCACACCCTTACAGACTGTTCCTCCTAATCCAAATAGGGAGATTGTCCCAGGGTAGAATAATTATGCAGATGGCACCAATGCCTGGTGTTTCCCTTGTAATAATGCTCATATGCCCAAAGACTGCCCCAGGGGTAATCTATAGCAAAAGATAGCAGAGCAAAGAAGAGTACATGGACAATTTGCAAATACTTCTGACACTCAACCCTACCAATCTCCTGGTATGCAAAATTCAGTCTTGGTGGCTCAAATGTAAGGGATGTCCTTACAACAAGAAGAAGAAATAGCCCCTGAGCATGCTTTGTTTTCATGGATTGAAGATGAAGAGTCAGTATTCTTGAATGAAGCTTCTACTTCCAAGAAGCCATTGGTACAATCAGATTACTACACTAGAGCCAAGAGAAGGATGATGGAATAGCCTGAAGTCACAAATAATGAAATTATGGGGATTCCTCCATTTCAAGGTCATCAAAACACAGCTGCTAGACAAGAAATACCTCAGCCAGTGTAGAATCAAGTAGTTTCTGGACAAGTTCAAGAAAAAGCAAGGTACCCTTATTATCTAAGAACCCAAACACTAGGACTTGTGAATGTGGTGGATCAGCTGAAGAGGACCCCAACACATGTGTCAATATGGGACATGTTAGCTATTCCCAAGCAAAAAACACTATTGCAAGAAGCTTTGCAGGGCCAAGCAGTGCCTAAACATACTGGTACCAAAGGAGGACCTATTGATAAGGAAAAGCTCAAAGACACTGTTCCTCTGTAGACAACAGCCCTTTTGAACAATGCACCAGAGGTAGGCAAATCCAAACCAGAGCCTTTCTATTTAACTTTGATAGTGGGGAAGAAACTGTTACATAATGCAATGATAGACTCAGGGGCTAGTACTACAGTAATGCCTAAACAAATAGCAGATGCTTTAAAGATAAAGTATGAGCCACTTACTAGAGGAGTTATGTAGCTGGATGGGAAATTGGTGCAAACAATAGGGAAAATCAGACAACTCCCATTGCAATTGTATACTTGTCCTAATATAGTTGTGAATCAGGATGTGGTAGTCATAGATATTCCTCCTATTTTTGGTTTATGTCTATCTAGAGATTTTACAGCCAAGATAGGAGGTTATATGTCACTTGATTGGTCTCACCTCATCCTAAGAACCAAATATGGTACAAAAATGAAAATACTATCTGAGTCATTATCTAAGGATCACATCACAAATGAACCAACCCCAAAATTAGAGGCAGCTCATGCTATGATGAATAAAGAAGAAAGAGTCTTTGTTGAGGAGTTAGGAGATTGGACTGAATATGACCAACAAGAGGAGGAAAATAACCAGTTATTAACTATGATGCAAAGTGATCCATATGGAAATTATGACTCTATTGGTCTGGGCACTTATGTCATATTTGATGAAGAACATGAAATCCCAAATGTTTTAAAGGATGAAACTCTATAGGCTCAAGAATCTGAGAAGGACTCAGAAATCTGGACCCTAAATTTTAATGGGGCTAGAAGTAAGAATGGTGCTAGAGTAGGAATTTGTCTTGCTCCAAATGGTGAGAAAATTTTAAGAGCTATCCGTTTCCAATTTGCCTGTACTAATAATGATGCTGAGTATGAATCCTTAGTGCATGGGCTCATGTTGGCCAAGAAAAAGGGAGTAAAGAATCTGATAGTCAAAGGAGATTCAGAACTAGTGGTGAAACAAGTCAGAGAAAAGGTAGTAGCCAAAAATGCAAGGATGAGATCCTATAGACATAGAATTTGGGATTTAATAGATGATTTTGAAGTTTTCAATATTGAAGTAGTTCCTAGAACCCAAAATTCTGAAGTAGATAGGATGGCACAGATTGGCTCACATTTTGACCCAGCAACTGATCTATTAGTCAACAATGAGTCAGTGAAAGTTATAGTAAGGCCAACTATCCCAGACAATGATGAAAATTGGCAAGTCTTTGAAAATGATTTTCAGGTACTCTCATTTTTGCAACAGTCAGGGGAGTTTGCTGATCAATTGCAACCCAAAATTGAAGAAGCATATGGAGACCAGATTATCCAATTAAAGTCCAATAAGCTTCCCAAAGGACTGATTACTTTAGAAAATTTGTTTGACCCAGAAGATGTAAGCCTAGAGAAAAAGAGATTTCAAGCAAATAAAGCAGATTATTTTGAAATCTAGGTTAGTGAAGGAAGGAAGTTGAAAATTGGAAACTCCACAACCCTAGAGGAAAAGGAAAGACTAATTGACTTATGTGAAAGATATGACAGAGTGATTGCTTGGACCTATGAAGACCTTCATGGCTATAATAGAGACATCATTCAGCACACCATAGAACTAGTTGAAGGATCTAAGCCAGTCAGACAGAAGTAGAGGCCAGTGAATCCAAGGATTGAACCTCTAATGGTGGATGAGTTGCAGAAACTCTTAGAATCAAGGATCATTTTTCCAATCAAGCACTCAACATGGGTATCAAACTTAGTGCCAGTCAGAAAAAAGAATGGTGACATAAGGCTCTGTGTGGATTTTAGAGACCTAAATAGGGCATCTCTGAAAGATCACTATCCCCTGCCCTCTATGGAACAAATTTTACAGACTGTGGCTAGATCAGAGAGATTTTCCTTGCTAGATGGTTTCTCTGGGTACAATCAGATTTGGTTGGCTGATGAAGACCAACACAAGACTACATTTACTACCAAATGGGGAACATTTGCATATGCCAAGATGCCTTTTGGCCTTTCAAATGCTGGAGCCATTTTTCAAAGAGCAATGGATGTAGCATTTGGGGAAATCATAAATAAAATCATTCTAATTTATCTTGATGATCTCACTATTTTTTCCAAAAATGTTGTTGATCATTTTGATCATCTAGAATCTATTTTTAAGAAGTGTCAAGAGTTCAGAATATCCTTGAATCCCAAGAAGTGTATCTTTGCAATGCCTCAAGGCAAACTACTGGGACATATAGTGTCAAAAGATGGAGTCTCTTTTGATCCAGAAAGAGTCACTGCTATAGTAAACTTGTCTCTGCCTGTAAATAAGAAAGTAGTCCAGTCCTTCTTGGGAAAGATAAATTTTGTCAGTCATTTCATATCAGACTTTGCAGGCCTAATAAGACCAATGACACTTCTGCTGAAGAAAGACCTAGTGTTCAAATGGACTGCAGAAGGGAGACAAGCTTTTGAGGAGGTCAAAAAAGCAATTTCAATAGCCCCAGTACTTAGGAACCCAGACTTCTCTAAGTCTTTTATAATGTATGTCTATGGAGGAGAGTTCAGTGTTGCTGCTGTCCTAACACAAAAAGATGATCAACACAAGGGAGAGCATCCAATAGCCTTTTTCTCAAGGACTCTTAGGGAGTATGAAGCCAGATATAACTTTGTGGAGAAATAGGCATATGCTATGGTAAAAGTCCTCAAGAAATTCAGACACATGGTTACAGGAAATAAGATTCTGATTCTAGTAGCTCAACCGAGTGTTAGAGAATACATTATGGAAGGTGAGATCACTGAAAAAAGAGCAAACTGGATAACAAAGATCCTTGAGTATGACGTAGAGGTTAGACCCACTAAGTTAGTCAGGGGCAAGGGATTGTGCCAATACATGGCCCAAGACATGGAGAAAATGATAATTGAAGAAATAGAAAAAGAAAATGTATTGAGGATACAAGAAATTGATCAGAACTCCTGGGTCACAAACAGAATCCAGTTTATGAAACATGGGATTTTCCCAAAAGAGCTCTCTCAGGACAAGAGGAGATACTATAGGCAGTAAGGGGTCCATTTTGTTTTAATTGACCAAGTTCTTTTCAAAAGAAATACTGATGGCATACTTTTAAGATGCATAAAGAAAGATGAGGCCCAAAGAATACTACATGAAATGCACCATGGAGTCTCAAGTGGACATTTTTTTGCAAGAACCACAGCTATAAAGATAAGTCAAGTAGGTTACTTTTGGCCCACTTTATTTATAGACTGTTATCAACTGGTCAAAGATTGCCAATCTTCTCAGTATTATGTGGGGAAGAGAAGGAATGTAGCAATGCCCCTTAGTCCTATAATTGTTGATGAACCCTTTGCTCAATGGGGTCTAGACTTCATTGGAATGATCAATCTGGTGTCAAGTGTGGGACACAAATGGATTCTAACTGCCATAGATTACTTTACCAGATGGAGCAAAGCAGTACCACTAAAGGAAGCAACGGAAAAAGTGATCCTAGATTTTCTGGAAGGTATCACTGCCTGTTTTGGGCCCCCTCGTAGCATAATTTCAAATAATGCTAAGGCATTTTTGGGGGCAAAATTATTTGATTTTGCACTAAAATATGGAATCTATCTGAAAACTTCCTCAAATTATTACCCTCAGGGTAATGGTTTGGCAGAATCAACCAACAAGAATCTGATTAGACTTATTAAGAGAATAGGGGCTGATCATCACAAAGAGTGGCACAAAGTGCTTAATTTAGCACGGCGGGCTGATAGAATTACACCTAAACAAGTGACAAAAATGTCCCCATATGAATTAGTCTATGGCAAGCCTGCTGTGATGCCCCTGAACTTGGAAATTCCTGCTCTCCAGTTATTAAAACAGATTGAGATTGAAGAGAATGGCCCCATGCAAGTCAGACTTGCTGAGCTCCTAGAGGTTCAGGAAAAAAGAGAGAAAGCACATGAAACACTGATGAAACACCAGAAAATAATCAAAGACTGTTTTGACAAAAGGACTTCAAATCCTCATTTTGAAGTTGGCTCAATTTTTTTGAAGTGGGACGAGAGATCTGCTAAACCAGGTTGACACAACAAATTTGAATCACTGTGGACTGGCCCCTACAAAATTTGTTCATGTAAACAACAAAATTCATTTGAGCTTGAAACAATGGAGGGCAAGCCTGAAGAGATTCCTGTGAACGGGATCTATCTGAAACATTTCAATTAGATAGTCTCTCCTGTGTATTATAGTTAGTTAGTTTCCCTTTCCTTGTTGCTTTGTTTTCCTTCTTTGTTTTCCCACTCTTTCTTTTAAATAAGTGTTATATGAGCACATGGCCACAGCTCAAGTCTCTTCAATTTTTGAAACTCTCGCATTCACTAAGTCTCTTTCCAATCCCCAAAATTCCTCAAAGTACCACCATATGCAGCCACTTTTATGACATGTCTGACACTCTGTCCCATACAAATTTCATAAGATTTACAAATGGTTTTCTAGCTTTAATGCCATTTATGAGACTTAGTGTGTCATTAAATACCATAATTAAGAGTTAAGGCTTAACTGTGTCTCATTTGCTTCTACTTCTGCTAAGAAAATCCCTGTTGCTCGTGAATTCCTAGTGAAACCTACTTAGTAAAAGTGTCTTCCCTATTGCAAAGCTTTCATCCTTGTTACAATAAGTTCACTAGTTGCAGAGGCACATATATGGCAGAGACATAGTCTTCACAATAGGGGCTTGGGATTTACGAATCCATTGATAAGCTTCTTGCTAGCAAATCATATGCTTCGGCCCCTGCACAACCCTTAAGGACCTATCCAAGGACTAGGGTCCCCGAGGTTGGTTATGCAGTCGACCCAGTGAAGGTGAAGGATTTCACAGACGATATCGCGGGCCCAACCCTTCAAAAGCCTTGCAAAGCTCTGCGAGAAGGAGCACACCAAAGATGTATCTAGAAGGCCAAGGCTGGACAATCCGAAACATTCAAAATGAGGATATGGACCTCTCAATTGGCACAATTTATTGTCCCAAGTGTACATTCATGCCCTGACCTAATAGATATGTGTGTAGAACTGATTCATGCTCTCTCGGGCACCATTCAAAAGGGTCCCTTCATGGTACAAATTACACCTAAAGCTATTAGGGACATGTTGGCCCTATATCATGACAAAATAGCCACATTCCCTACCATTGCCAAAATGCAAAAAACTTGGGCAAATGCCAATAACCAGCTGAGGTTTCTCAATTCAGAGTTGCAGTTGGAGGAGGAGAACACATTGATGCCCATATTACCTACAGGAAGGGGGCAATTTACTCAGGCCAGCCAAGAAGCATTGTCTATGATGGCATTCATCTTCAGGATGAAAGAGGACATTACTGTCTATGATTGGCAGATTGCTATTTTGTTCAGATTAAAGATCGTGGACAAGTCTCAGGAGTATCGGCTTGATTTCTCAGAGTAGATTGCCTATTCAATGGTTGATCAACTCATCCATTTCAGGTCTAACGGGGTTTTCAAGTATTCTTCTTATTTGTTTCACCTCATGTTATATCAAAACCCTGCCATCGTTTCGCAATATATGCATCTGAATATGTATGACCCAAGTTTCGGTCATAATAGGAGCATTCCTATGTCCACATGGACACATGTCTTATCTGAAGCATCTGACCCCTATGAATTTTAGGAACTTTTTGTTGCCCCTGCTTTTTGCCACCTAAGCCCCAAGTTTGTAGAAACTAGGTTAACACCAAGCATCAGAGGCCTCATGGCAAATTGCCCTATTCCCTGTGACTATTTCTTTGGGTCCCATCACACCATCATTAGGGTCCATGGTTTTAATGGAGAGCCAATGTTGCTACCTAAGATTTTGACTCCTAGGTTAGCTTTTCTAGAGGTCACCTGGCAAGTGTCTGTGGTTGACAATGACTATGGCACTAAAAAGAAGAAAAAGAAAATGTATGATATCCCGTGGGTAAGAAAAAACATGGCCCTATAGGTCAGGGATGTTGAGCACTTGTTGCTAAGGAAGCTTGCTATCCTGGGTTTCTTTCTAATTGAAGATAAATGGAGATATGACCCAACCAGTTTCATAACATTATGGGTTAAAGACAACAAGGTCAGTGCTAAAATTGTGCATGACAGTCGTCCCTTTTGGGAAGACAGAAGAAACCCTAAGGAAGATGTTCCAGATTTATATGTAGAACTGACAGATTTACCTTTTGAGGGGCCCAAGCCATGGGAAATTTTTTATAATAAACAAAAGGTTTATGACCCTAAGCTCAGAATGGGCACTGGATTGAAGAAAAATTTATTAAGGGATAGGGAATGGAAGCCAAATAAAATAGAAGCCTATTGGAAATATAGGCAAGAAATTTCTGAGACAACTCACTCTTTTGGCAAGGTTGACACAGATGAAAAATGGGAGTCCATTTGGGACAAGTGGCATCCCTCTCCAGTTTCTAGCCCTGATACAAGCAAAATCTATAGGAAGGGTGAGGAGTCTGAAGAAGAGACTAAATCCACTCATACAGTGCAGGCCATAGGACAAGCCTCATCTACAGTCACTGTAACTGTCTGGCCCCAATCTCTCAGTGCCATAGAAAAACAAAAGAATGTGGTATCCTCACCACCCAGAGCTTCTCTAGTAGTTTCAGCTATTGGGGTTTCCATTTTTGTGCAATTACCACTAGCAGTAGTGGTAAACGTTGAAGAGAGAGAAGTACAATGAGAAGAAGAGAGGCCAAGGAAACATAAGAAGCTGAAACTTTAGCCTGATTCAGATGAGGAGGTAGAGCCTTCACAACAACAACCACCGAGTACATCTGTTGCTCCTCAGGTACGTGCTACTTCTCCTTCTTCTTCTCAGTCTTTTTCTTCTACTATAGGGGTGGCAATCCCAACTGGCCAAATATTATCCCCTGCCACCTTTGCTGTGCCTATATCCTCACTTGTCCCACTGCTTAATCCTTAGGCCATGTCATCACAGGCCACATCCTTGCCCTCTTTTTCTCCCTCTATTCCAAAGAAAGTCCCTCCTCAGATTCCTCCTAGCCAACATTTGGCTATTCCCTATGGCTTGCCATAGGGTCATCCTTTTGTGGGTGGGTATATTGCCTCTCCCCCTACCTTCCAAGCTCAAGCAGACACTGCTAAGAAGGCTAAGGAAGCCCAGATGGATAAAAAGAGGAAGAAAGATAATAAAGCTCTAGTTGTACCACACATGAGGTCACTCTTTGACCCAATCCAACAGCAGCTAACTATGACTCATTTGTCACCTAATGTAGTTAGGCCAAATGAGCAGATGCAGCCTTAGGATTATACAATAAGTTCAGTGGCTATGGATATGCCACTTTTCAGACCACAGGACAGGGTCGAGCTGCTGAATGAAACCACTTCTGCTGTAGCTACTGATTATTTGAAAGTATCAAAAAAGTTGCAGAAGGTGGAGGCTGATTTAGCTCAAGAAAAGGCACATTGTGGCAACCTTGCTGCAGAGCTTAAATCCAAAAATGATGAAATAGACAATCTCAATAAACAGTTGCAAAATACTGTTTCTTATCAGATTCATCAGACTACACAAAACCAAAATGCTTCTTTGAAAGAGGAGCTAGTACAAGTGAAGTCTGTAGCGACAGCCCTAAGGTAGGAAAAGGCCACACTACAGAAAAAATATTAGGAAAACTTGCGACAAGTCACACAGACCCAGTAGAAGCTATTGAATGAACAAAACAATGTTGCTGCCACATAGACCCAACTTCAAGCCGAGCAACAAACAACAAAACAGTTGACACTTGAGTTGGCTAATAGGCCAAAAATGTAGGAGTTCTGAAATTGGTCAAGGAGCTTTATGTATGAGTGTGGAAAAGAATCTCTGAGGAGATTACTCAGCTCAGACCCTCTCTAACTTTCCTGCTAAATGCGCAGCAATTGTTTGAAAAGGTGGAGACTTCAGCTCAAGGTACCCTATCCACTGTTTCCTTGAGAGTTTCATATTCTCAATTGCTGCTGAAGAATCTGTATGACACAACTGATGAAACATTATTAGCAGCAGGGATTAGTGATGGAATGATTGCTGCAAAAAGGGTGAATGGATTTCTCAGTTGCAACTCTTCTGCAATTATATGCAAAGAGCTCCTAGATGTGGTCAAGGAGGGAGTAAAAGACATGAAGAAGCATATTGAAGATCTGGTGCATTTGGGACTTCCCTCTCCTTTTCCTGATAGCTATACTGTGCTGATGATTGATGAAATTAAGCCTTTGTTGTTAGCCAGACAAAATGATCAGTCAGTTTTCCAAGGTTTGACAGATTCTTCATCAGTGCAAGAAGTAGAAGGTGTATTAATACCCATGGCCCAGCTTGAGTTCCAACTGAAGGCTACGGTTTATGTTTTGCAGAGCTTTTCACACAGAGACATCATCAACCTCGATTTGGCTTTCCAAGATTTGCAAAATAAGTAGGGTCTATCTGATGCTGAATGGTTTGTTTATCAGACGGCTTTGCAGAATCTCTAATTTTTGATGTATTTTATACACATTCTTTTCTATATTCTTTGGATTCTTTTTGAGTAGGATCAAAAGTCCTCAGGGTTGCCAAGAACTATAGAGTAAAATACTCTACATTTTGTTTCAGATGTAGTGTATCTGCGTGACTGTACAGTTTTCAGTTTTGGCCGTGAAGGTTAGTAGCAGGGGTTTATTTTTGCCTAGGTTTTGCCTAAGTCTCATAGTTACGTAGAACATGCCATGTGTCGTCAGCCGAGACACATTTTGAGAAGTCTCAGACTATCGCGGGAGAAGCCAAGTGTCTTTTTGTATTAACGCAGAAACTGCCATGTGTCATCTTCCGCGTTGAGTTTCAAGCCCCTTTTTAATGTTTCAAAGAAGTGTGGTGGGTCCCTATTTCTAAATTTCTCCTTGTGCAGAAGGTGCCAAGTGGCAGCTGCGGAAGGTTTCAATAAGTTTCTTTAAGTTATGCGGAAGGTGCCGTGTGTCTCTTGTAATGTCTGCAGAGCGTGACACGCGTCGACATCCGTAGGTTCTTCCTTTTGTTTCATTGATAAGTAAAGACTGTGGTGGGCCCCAGGGAGTTGCTAAAGTTAAGAGGAGCGTGCCAAGTGTCATCGTCCACGTGAATCTAAATGAGTCCCAAATGTTTCTATGGTGCCTCTAAAGCAAGGCAGAGTGCGCCATGTGTCATTTTCCACAGGACTCTCAAAAGGTTTCTAAAGTTTCTTCTAGTTGAGCAGAAGCCACCACGTATCACTTGGTAATTCAGCGAAAGGTGCCATCTGTCCCTATCCCCTTTTGAAGCTGCTCGGGCAAGAAGTGTTGTGGGTCCCATTTTTGATAAGTGATAGAGTTTCGAGGCAGCGGACTGTGACAGATGTCAAAGGCGGAGCACTCCCAATACAAAGACACAGTAAGGAGTAAAATGTTGTGGAAGCTGCCACGTATATGTTTCAACTGCAGCAGAGGCTGCCATGTGCTAAGTTCCTATTTTGCTAGAAAGATGAAGGAGTTTCAAGTAAAGAGTGTGGACTATGTTATTTCTCTTAGGGTTTATAGTCACAAAGACTAGTGGAAGCTGCCAAGTGTCCTCACCTGATTCACAGGAGAGAGCATTACGTGTATCTGTTTCAGCCAATGAACTTGCAGAGAAGCTAACCGTTTCAGATCTGAAAGATATCTTCTGTCAGACACTTCCAGTTAAGTTCCAGTTCGATTAGACCGTTGGGATTTGATCATGCGGGCAATCTTGAGCCAGTCCTATGCTATAAATATGTAATGGAGATCGCAAATATGGATATAGAGATTGCTTCATATAGATTATTATTGGAGATTTACGAGAAATTTTGAGATTTTCTTGTTGTGACCAGTAATATCATTTGCCTTTGTTCTGTTTTCCTGATTTAGAAAGTTTGTATAACTGTGCATGTATCAGTGCCTTTTATGTGACTGGAAAATTAATAAGAAGACTGAGTTCTGTGCCTTTGCTGGTATTTTCTATGTCATTGCAAAATTGTCTAAGTTGCGAGGCTTTGATTCTATTTGTTTTCATCTTTTACATTGATCATGCATTGTTTGCTCTTTAATATAACTAAATCCTAAAGATAGCTTCACTGTGCTTAGTATTAAGGAACGAATCATATTTCGGCACATCACCATAGTTAAATTTTCTTTCATTGCATTTGTGATTCTATTGAATTTCTATCCCTTTTCCCAAAATACATTTGAGATAAGGAAGAGCCAGCGTCTTTAAAAATCTAGAGGTCATTTCAGGTCGCAAGTTCCACATTCCTGAAACTTCCCATGTTGGTGTTAGAATTAGCGCAATTTTAAGCATCAACAGAACTTACCTTCAAGAGGTTGTCAAAATTGATATGACCAAATCTTATGTGCCAGAATCAACTTTCATCAATCTATCCCATCAAGCAACTTCTATCTTGAATCTCCTTGAGATTGTAAAGATTATTTTATGTTCTTCTTGCTTCAGCAACTATCTTACCAAAACTTGCTTTCCTGATCTCACAACTGTTTGCATTAAAGGTCAGATTATATCCATTATCACACATCTGACTTACACTCAACAAATTGTGCTTTAATCCTTCCACATAGTAGACATTGTGAGTCTTGTCTTTTCCATAAATACTCAGTGTTCCTTTACCATAGATCTTCTTAGATGTGTTGTCGCCAAACTTAACTGAACCTTCATTCAATTCTTGCAAACTTATAAGCTTACTTTTATCTCCGGTTATGTGACTGGAGCAACCACTATTTATCACCCATGGATTCTGTCTCTTACCATGAAATGTCATTTGTACTATCAGAGATGCTTCTTTCTTTTGATCATCTTTCTTCTTCTTCTAGACTTTCTTAGTTTTCATCTCCTTATTGACAAGAGAGTCTGATACATTATCCTTATTAGGAGGAACATTCTCTTTTCTTTCCAATTTGTTAGATTTTACAAAAATTGTTCTACAATATTTTGTAATGTGACCATAGTTATTGCATTTGTAACAAACTACTCTAAAATCTCGTAGAGGTGCAAAAGAATTTTTGCTCGTAAAAATAATTCTTCTCCTACGAACAATTCTATAACTAACAACCCTATGACCATATTGATTACAAGAATAACAATAACCATAAAAGGATTGAGGAAACCTGATCATAGCTGAGTATTTTGTAGGAGGGGGTCCTTTGAATCTTTTCCCCTTCAGATCTCTAATTTTTGTGAAGCCATCATCTTTATGCTACTTCTTCTCTTCAGTCTTTTTAGGAGGATCACTAGACTTTGAATGCTGACCTTCTTCAAATCCTAACCCTGCATGCTCTTTGGAAACCTCTGATTGCTTAGCATTTCATCAAGCATGCCACTACTCTTTTCAAACCTCTTGCCTATGTCAATATGATTTTTATACTTTTCTAATTATTTTCTTAGAGATATAACTTCAGATTCTAGCTTCAACCATTCTTCAGATTTTGCTTTCAATTTAGATTGAGTAACTTCTTCTATTCTCTTGGCTTCTTCCACTTGTGTCTTCAAATCAACAATCAACTCTTTTGATTCTACAAGTTTCTTAGACACCATATCTTCTTGAATTTGTAGCTTCAATTTTGAGTTTTTCTTCCTGAGTTTCTCTATTTCTTGTAAAGAACATATTAGCTCTCCTTCCAAGTCTACTTCACCTTCTTCTTCATTCTCAGCATCTCCCAGATCAATAATGTTCTGATATTTAATAGTAGACTCCACTGTCATAAATAGGAATTCATTTTCTTCAGCCTCAGAAACACCTTCATTGTTGTCTTCTGAAATGGGGATTTCTTCAGAGGAATCATTGTCACCTTTTGTGTAAAGGTTCTTCTTATTCTTCTGAAAAATTCTTCTTCTTTAGATAGAACTAATTGTTACTTTTCTTGCTATCATATTCATCACTTTTATCTTTTCCTACAGATGGACATTTAGCAACAAAGTGACCAACCTTTGCACAATTAAAACACTTGAAAGGTAACTCATCTCTATACTTCTCAGATCCTCTCTTCAATCTTCTTACAAAATTGGCCTCTTCCTCATCTATCTCAGATTCAGGCTCTACATCCTTTTCTTTCTTTGATGCCTTATGTTAGTGCTCAATCCGACTGGATGTTTCCCAGTTATCCCTACAAGGTTGCCATCATTGATCAATAGGATTTCTGGGCCAGCGGCCAACAATACAGGAGATAGACTCTATAAATATGTCCTCTTCTTCTTTAGGCTCTATAGAACCAAGGGGGTATTCCCTATTCAACATCCGTGAAATGTGCTTATTAACTTGGTGAGATGTTGAGACAAAGCAAATAAATCCTCATATATACAGACCAAAACTGTAAAATAAGTGCAGAGGGGCTAACTTTGGGCTTATGTTTAGTTGTGAGACAGAGGATTTTGGTCCTAAAACTATTTCTAAATGTCCTAAAGATTTGTGTTTGAATTTTAAATTTTTTTTTGTATTTGGATGCAAAACTGGGACTTTGGTTGTAACCTCAATACAAGACCAGATTGGTGCCTATCCAAGGCTTGGAGTCAATAGACATACACATGTAAATGATTATCATAAACTTGGATCAATAACTAGATTTCAAGGGGATTTTTAGTGTCTGCCTTACAGATACTTCTCAAAACTAAGTATTTAGTTATCTCTGCTTACAAACATCCTCACTACAATATATTCTTCCCAACGCTTAACCCAAAACATTTTATCTACTCCTTGAGCAGAAGTAAAAGACTAAGCATTCAACATAGCGAACCCATGTCCTAAAATCTTAAACACCCCTTAGCTGTTTAGATTTAGAAGAAGAAAACACTCAATTGGAGACAAATAACATAATACATGCAATGCAACATTACTCATATAAAACAACATGAAAACCAGTAAATTTATGCATAAAATATATAACATATGATTCATAAACTCACAAGACACCCAAAACAGAGCCACCAACGAAGTTGTATTTTATCACAACACCAAAATTTGTCTAATTTTCAACAACCTAAAAATGAGTAACACAGTTTGCTTATAAAGCATGAACCTATACTCAGCAATTAATTACATGGCACTTCAAAATTTCTGCCATAATACAATGCACCAAGAATGGTGCCCAAATCAATCAATGCAGTATGGAGACAAAGAGGAAAGAACAGGTGAACTTGGGACGTGTGCAGCTATTTGAAGATTTTCCTTACAAATCTGGTAGGTTGCTATCAATCATCGACCCATTCCTCTGTGATTTCACCATTAATGGCTTAGCTACCACGGCCTCTGGAAACGTTGCTAACTGCATACTTCTAAAGTTTTCCCGCCTGAAAATAGCCACAGATACAAAGAAAACCTCAGTTGCTGAGAGTTTCAAAACCAGTCGTCGATCCTCTCCCTATCACCAAAATCAATGGCACCAAAACACGTTGAAAAGTCACCAACCAATCGGAATGTGCCACGTAGGCACCTTGGGCTTCCATCGCTGACTTTTCCCATTCTAATTTTGCCTTCGAAATTCTTGTATATGTAGTTGAAAATGAGATTGTGTATGCATACAATCACTCGCATACAAGGCGGACCCTAGGACATTATGAAACAAAGTTGAACCTGCATTCAGATCTGGGCCCTTTATGTATCTCCCTTTGCACATCGGCATATACAACACACTTTATACAACCTATGGACCTCAAATTTCATTCGCTACATTTGATTCCTCCTTCGCGTCCGAGTTGTATGTCTTTCCTTTGTATATCGGCTTGTATGTTGCACATACAAACGCAATATATATGCATTCTATGGAGTTCAACACCTTATGAGCTATATTACATTCCCCCTTCATGTATGGGCCTTGCATATTTGGTTGTATGCACCAACATACAATCGCCTTTGAATGCAACTAGTGGACTCCACCCCTTGGCTCCTACTTTGCATGTAACTTCCTCTTTGTATGTGCCTCTTGCATGCTTTCGATGTACAATCGGCTTTGTATCTTATAACATACAATTGCCCTTGTATGTATCCTTTGTATTGGCTCCCTCATACATTACCCAATGTACATTCTGCCGTGCATATCCACGGGCCCCACCACTTATATATCGGTCCCTTGCACATTTTCTTTTGCATGTTGCCAATGTATATTTCTTCTTGTACATTGCCACCGATATACCTTTCACTGTAGCGAATGCATGTTGTCATTGTATCTACCCATTGCATGTCTAGACATACAACACAAATATACATGCAAACCTGATATACAAGTAGGGAATATTCCCAAAATCTGCAATAGATTCCTCAATGTATATGCACCTTTTTAAAGCCTGATATGCATTGCAAAATGAATATAACTAATTTTTCACCATTCTTGATGGCCGATTGAAATTTATGCAAGCCTGCCAATGTATATTTGCATTTGCACATACAAACCCCTTTGTATATACAAAGATACATGTATGCAACTAAATTTTTTGCACTTTTCAACTGCAAAGGCCAAAAGACTTATAAATTTTGGATTTTTTGGGAAGGTGCCTGCATATTTAAATGCTTGAAACCTGAATGTTTATGCAGGCACTAACATTGGCTCCGACTGGGAACGTGCAGGCGCAAGGCTGCAGCGAGAACCAAACCACTTCGGGACAGACCAACCAAAACACAAAACACCAGCAACTATTCAAGGCACACACAGACTATTTACACCCAAATTACAATGTACACACAGGATATTCATTTATGAAAAATAGGGTTTTAGGAACTGACCATGCATAGGTAGTTCCTGTAATTCACCATTTAGGGCCTGGAGAAAGTAGGAATCTTCTCCATGAATATTGCTGATTTGATATGGGCCCATCCATAATGGCTCAAATTTATTATGTTTACCCTTATCCTGGCTCTTTGCATTCCAAACAAGGACCAAGTCACTTATCTAAAACTTTCTTTCTACAACCCTTTTTTCAAACAAATATTTTACCTTCTGTTGTATCCTGATATTTGTCTTCTGTGCTTCTCTTCTGGTTTCATCCAATCGATTAGCTGATTTATCCTTTCATTCATTAAGTCTTCAATCTCTTCATCATTTTCTTGTATGAATCTATAGATTGGCAAGAGATTATTTATAGGTAACCTAGCTGCTGCACCATACACTAGCTCAAAAGGTGAGCTTCCAATTGCTATCTTCATTGTTATCCAGTCAGCCCATAATGCCATCTTTAACTTTGAATCCCATGCCTTTTTATTCTCGTCCACCATCCTTTTGATTACTTTCATGAGGCTTTTGTTACTTGACTTTGCTTGACCATTTCCCTGTGGATGATATGGTGATGCATATGACAAATTAATCCCATATTTGTTGCAAAAATCAACAAATTCACCAGATCTGAAGCACATGGCATTGTCTGTGACCATTGTGACTAGCACTCCAAATCTAATAATAATGTGTTCCAAAATAAAATCCATCACCACTCTGCTTGTAGCCTTTTTAGTTGGAATTGCTTCAACCCATTTGGTAAAATAATCAGTAGCAACCAGAATCCAACTATGTCCTCCACTTGCTTTTTCTAAAATTTCCCCTATAAAATCAATTCCCCATTGCTGAAATGGAGCCTCCACAGTTACAGTTCTAAGGGGTAATGCACCTTCATACTTTAGTTTTCCTAAGAACTTTTGACAGGGATCACACTTTCTTACCATCTTTTGTGCATCTGAGAAAAGGGTAGGCCACCAATAGTCTGCTCTAAGAATTTTGTGGGTTGTTGTCTTGGCAGTGTAATGTCCACCACACACTCCCTTGTGCATGTCATTTAAAATATCTATAGCCTGGTTTTCATCCACACACCTAAGTAGGACACCATCAGGATTCTTCCAATACAATTCTTCTTGTACAATTATGTATTTGATAGCATGTAGTTTCAAGGTCCTTTTCTGACTATCACTGAAGTAGGAAGGACAATTCAAATTCTGCAAGTAATATATAATGTCCTTGTACCATTCAGATTTTGACATATTAACAATTTCATTCTAAACTACATTCACTTGGCATTCTTCTAGATTTGACTGTCATCATCTTAGCCAAACCCTATCCCCTTACCAGTTTTGTGATTTGTATCTCAATGTTGAACTCTTGCAACTTGTTTATCCACCTGCATCTTCTCTGTCACTTCTTGCTAAGTAAAAATATCTTTAACTGCTGCATGAGGCACATATGCAACTATTTGAGAGCCTACTAAATATGGCCTGAAGCTCTTGACTGCTCTAACTAATGCATATGCCTGCTTTTCCATGATATCATATTTTAGTTCAGCTGCCTACAACGACATGCCAAAGAAAACAATAGGTTGCTCAAAACCACCCTCATTTTTTTGCAATAAACATGCAACAATAGTATGAAAAGAAGCAAATGAGAACAACTGAAGTGGCTTAGAAAAATCAGGAGATTTCAACATAGGAGCCATCTTTATAGCTTCTTTGATGTTCTGAAATGATTTGGTTGCTTCATCTCCCCATTTGATGGTTTCACCCTTCTTCAACATTTTAGAGATATCTTTTCTAGTCTCTACAAAGTTAGGAACAAATCTTCTAACAAAATTAATTTGCCCAAAGAAAGACTGAATGCCTTTCACAATTTTAGGAATCTAAATTCTGTCAATTGCAGCAACCCGTTCGGGATCAATCCTAACTCCATCTTTGGAAACAATGTGTCCCAATAATTTTCCTTCCACTACCCCAAAAGCACATTTCTTTGGGTTAAGTGAAATGCCATATTCCAATGCTCTAATAAAAATTTATTCAAGATGCATGCAATGTTGCTCCTCCTTTTTTGAATAGGCAGTTAAATCATCTTGATACACAGCCATAATTGAGTCAATCAATCTTGCAAAAGCAACATCCATAGCTCTTTGAAATGTAGCACCTGCATTTGTTAGTCCAAATGGCATTCTTACATATACATAGGTTCCCCATGGAGTGGTAAAGGTAGTCTTGTATTGTTCAAATTCTTTTACCTTTACCTGATTGTATCCTAAGAATCCATCCATCATGGATAAAACCTCACAACTAGTTACTTTCTGCAGCATAGCCTCCATGTTGGGCAGTGGATAATTATCCTTTAAAGAAGACATATTCAAATTTCTGAAGTCAACACAAAGTCTTATGTCACCATTTTTCTTTCTGACTGGGACAAGATTGGACACCCAGGTTGAATGTTTGATAGGCACAATTATTCCAGCCTCCCTAAGCTTCATAAGCTCTTCTTGCATTTTTGGAGCCAGAGTTGGATTAATAGGTCTTTGTTTATGTTTGAATGGCTTAGCTCTAGGCTTCAATGGGATCTCATGCTGGAATAAATCCTCTCTATAAGCTTTTAGGTCCTCATATGACTAGGCAAAGACATGCTTATATTTCTTCAATAATGCTATCAACATGTTCCTGATGTGTGGCTTGATCTGTTTGCCAATGTATACCCTTTTGGGGGCATGAGATGTCCCCAAGTTTATCTCCTCCAAATCATTCTTGTTTGTAGGAGATGCCTTTGTAACAAACTGGTCTCTATCGTCAAATGCTCTCTCTAAAGCAACCAGCACTCTGGGGATTTTATTTGTTTTGAGCTGAATTACTTCTTTCCCCAAAAGAGTTTCTTTTCCATCCACAAATTCTACAAAAATCTGAAAATCAATTTCCTGGTTCTCATACTCATCTGTGCAGTGTAAAAATCTTAACAAATCTTTATCACCATCAAACACCTGCCAATTGCACACATTATCTGGTACTATAGGTCTAAGTTTAACTTCAACATTTGTAACATCAGACAAAGTAATATCATCTGGCCTTATGGCCACATTAGCTAAAAAATCTACCATGACATTTTTCGATCTCTCTATCCAGTTTATTGGAAATGCATCAAACAATTCAATTGTATCCCACACAGCATGCTTATACTGTTTTAGCCTCTTATTTTTTGAGGCATACTTATCTCTAACCTAGGAAGTAATTAACTCTGAATCCCCAAATACTTTGAGCATCCTGATCCCATGCTTCAAAGCTACATTCAATCCTAGTAACAAAGCTTCATACTCTGCAATATTATTTGTACAGGCAAACTTCAACAAGAAAGAGAATTTTAGAAGCTTACCAGCTGGAGATAAAAACACAACTCCAGCACCAGAGCCTTCCTTTGAACAAGCTCCATCAAAATACATAGTCCATAGACCCTGTCGGTCCAGCTCTTGAATGCAAATATCTTTCCTTTTACCTCCTTGATCACCCGAGACAACTTTGAAGTTCTCACAGTCAGTATCCACAAAATAGACATGTTGCTCTGAATCTTGATCCTCAACTATTTCTAATCACCTTTCTTCTCTGACTAGTTTGACATCTCTACCATTCATTGGAATCATGGCATATGATAGATCTAACTGCATACTTCCTCCAATCAATGCTGCCCATCTTCTTGACAACAACATACCATATTGTGGCTTTATGTCAACCACTGTTATGTTCATTCTGTATGTTTTTTCTGGATATGCTACTAATCTAAAATTGACATCCTTCATGATTCCAATAATTGGTACCTCCCTAGCATCCATTGCATAGCATTTTCCACATGCCTTATCTATCTTCAATCCAGCTTGCTACATGATATCCAAAAGCATGATATTTGTTGATGCTCCTGAGTCAAGCATACAATTCCTGACTATTTTTTCATTAATAATAAGGGAGACATAAAATGGCTCAACCTGTGAAGGGAATTTAGTCATGGTCACCCCCAGATAAACTTTAGGAACCTCATCCTCTTCAATACACAAGGCCTGTTTCTTACCTTGACCCTCAACATTTTGCTCAGCCTGACAAGCTACTCTTGAAATTAAGGACAATGCCTTATTCTTGATTTTTTAACTTTCATCATCTCCATCAATGGAATAGAGATCTTTACCTGAGACAAAACCTAAGTTATGTCAAAGGGAGCATAATTTTGTATAACAGTTGTAGCCTGAGCCGTGGTTTTACTTTTATCCTAAGATGATCCTGCTTTAATCTTAGCGGCCCTCTAACTATTATCTAGGACCTAAGAATCCTTATTTTGATCCTCAACATTTTGGGCAATTTTATTTTATGGTCCTTGAGAATCATGACCTGGTTTTTTCTTAGAGTTCTTCTTATTACTATTCCATTGTGTCTTTTGTGGTTTAGCCTTCTTATGATTATGCACTGGTTGATTTACAAAGGTGCTTTCTGGTTGACGTGGGTCACTTACCTAAGGTTTACCTCTAAGATTGTAATTGATTTTGACCTAAGCTACTGCTGTGGCTGTGAGAGCTCTAATTTCCTCATCAGAAGGTCTCCTCAAGTTATCCAGAAAAATGTGTGAATCTTGAGCATACACATAATTATCTTCATCACATGGAAATTGCTGGCAAACCTGAGTCCCATAACTCTTATTTTCATCTACATCATAGGAGGAATACTCCCTATTTGTGGATAACATATTTACATTATCATCCTCCATACAATGTTGCTCATTGCATTCATCACAGGAAACAACATTATTATACAGAGACTGAGCAATCATACATTGCGATTGCGAATGAGGCATTTGACATATTATGCACCATGGGGTGTGATCAACAATATTTACATCCTTCTTCAAAGGATCTAGAGTTTCCCTTGCATTCTGGGCTCTTTGATTGGTGTTGCTGTTATGTGGGAGAATGGGTTTACCATTATGCCTATTAGTGTTATATGGCATATCATGCAATGATGGTCTCTTTTCTTGTCTCTTGTAAACCTACCTATCAGGACCTATTCCATTTTCATTTTTAGCAAGTCTATAACTTAAGTCCTTAACAACAGTTGTCAACTTATCTAATTTATCCTCAGAAGTAGATACATTACCTTGAGTACTTTGAGGCTTATTTAGATTTTGCAGAATCTTCACATCATCCCTTCTCTTTGTCTTACCAGATGCTTTCCTATTATTTTCAATATTTGTTGCAATCCTGAAAGCATCCCTGAGGCTAGTAGGACCCTTATCTCTTAATCCATAGGTTGTTTTAGCATCAAAAGAATTTATGTACAACACCATGCACATTGGTTCATTAGGTCTCATGTGAGGTGGCAATTTGTTCAACACTTTAGTGAATCTAGCATTAAAAGCTGCGACCTGCTCATTTGACCCTTTAGTAATACTAGTGAATTCATTTACAAAAAAGCTTGGGTCAGTTTTGTCACCATATTGCTCTTTAAAGATTCTCCTGAAATCATCCCATGATGAGATACTTCGGTCAGGCAGGCCTTTATACCATTCTCTAGCTTCATCAACCAAGGACTACATAAACAACTTCATAAACACATCTTCATGTTCAACCTCAAAGTTGTCCATGACATTATGAAAGGCTTTTAAATGATCTTCCCCTGACACATTATTGTTTCCTGAAAAATTTGGCACCTGCAGCCTCACATGTTTGTCAATGGGATTAGGGTAGCCAGGAATACCATCAAAAACAAGCTGCCTGAATCTGTCCAGCTGCATAGGCTGTCTACCAAACTGATTAACATCGACATTCCTATTTGTATTCTAATTTCTCACATTATTTAATGGTATCCTAACATTGTTTACATTCTGTCTCTGATCATTCTGTTGATACTGGATTTCATTTCTATGCTAGCTTTGCAAGACATTTGCATTATCAAGGGTGGGGACTGCATCATGTTGAGCAGTTCTCAGAGCTTGCACTTTTTGTCTCATATCATCTCTAATCTTCACAGCTTGTAAATATTCTAATTCATCTCTTAGGCTTTTGATTTCTTTAGCTAATTGTTCATCTTTGGGCATAGAAGAGGATGATCCCTTTCCATATTGGTCATCATCATCATCCCTTGGGGACTCAGTCTCTTCAAATCTGTAGAAGGGATCTAAGAAAGGGCGTTCTTGAAATGCCTCTGATCTCACTCTTAAATTAACACCTTGTTGTCTTTCATATACATTCTGGATTTCAGCCTCAGTGTTTGAAAAATAAGGTATTGTCCGCTTTGAAGATTCTGGATTGTCTTGAATATTATCATTTCTGGGAGAACCCTCTTGACTAGCTTGAACAGTCCCTTTTTTCATGTACATCATTTTTCTGGGTAATTCTTCAGACAGATAATTATGCAGGGATCTTCTCCCTTGCATACAAATTTTTACTTTACCGGTTGGGAGATTGGTTCGGAGTCACCACCTACAACTAGGAATTATTTTCTTTTAAACCAGAGTTCTTACACAAAGGTCCCCAGTGGAGTCGCCAAATTTGTTAGTGCTTAATCTGACTGGATGTTTCCCAGTTATCCCTACAAGGTTGCCATCATTGATCAATAGGATTTCTGGGCTAGGGGCCAACAGTACAGGAGATAGACTCTATAAATATCTCCTCTTCTTCTTTAGGCTCTGCAAAACCAAGGGGGGTATTCCCTATTCAACATCCATGAAATGTGCTTATTAACTTGGTGAGATGTTGAGACAAAGCAGATAAATCCTAATATATGCAGACCAAAACTATAAAATAAGTGTAGAGGGGCTAACTTTGGGCTTATGTTTAGTTGTGAGACAGAGGATTTTGGTCCTAAAACTATTTCTAAATGTCCTAAAGATTTGTGTTTGAATTTTAAATTTGTTTTTGTATTTGGATGCAAAATTGGGACTTTGGTTGTAACCTCAATACAGGACCAGATTGGTGCCTATCCAGGGCTTGGAGTCAATAGACATACACATGTAAATGATTATCATAAACTTGGATCAATAACCAAATTTCAAGGGGATTTTTAGTGTCTACCTTACAGATACTTCCCAAAACTAAGTATTTAGTTATCTCTGCTTACAAACATCCTCACTGCAATATATTCTTCCCAACACTTAACCCAAAACATTTTATCTACTCCTTGAGCAGAAGTAAAATACTAAGCATTCAACATAGCGAACCCATGTCCTAAAATCTTAAACACCCCTTAGCTGTTTAGATTTAGAAGAAGAAAACACTCAATTTGGAGACAAATAACAGAATACATGCAATGAAGCATTACTCATATAAAACAACATGAAACCAGTAAATTTATGCATAAAACATATAACATATGATTCATAAACTCACAAGACACCCAAAACAAAGCCACCAACGAAGTTGTATTTTATCACAACACCAAAATTTGTCCAATTTTCAACCTAAAAATGAGTAACACAGTTTGCTTATAAAGCATGAACCTGTACTCAGCAATTAATTACATGGCACTTCAAAATTTCTACCACAATACAATGCACCAAGAATGGCACCCAAATCAATCAATGCAGTATGGAGACAAAGAGGAAAGAACAGGTGAACTTGGGACGTGTGCAGCCGTTTGAAGATTTTCCTTACAAATCTAGTAGGTTGCTGTCAATCATCTACCCATTCCTCTGTGATTTCACCATTAATGGCTCAGCTACCGTGGCCTTTGGAAACGCAGCTAACTGCATACTTATGAAGTTTTCTCGCCTCAAAATGGTTGCAGATACAAAGAAAACCTCCACTGCTGAGAGTTTCAAAACCGGCCATCGATCCTTTCCCTATCGCCAAAATCAATGGCGCTAAAACACGCTGAAAAGTCACCAACCAATTGGAACGTGCCATGTAGGCACCTTGGGCTTCCATCGCTAACTTTTCCCATTTTGATTTCGCCTTCGAAATTCTTGTATATGTAGTTGAAAATGAGATTGTATACACATACAATCACTCACATACAAGGCAGACTCTAGGACATTATGAAACAAAGTTGAACCTGCATTCAGGTCCAGGCCTTATATGTATCTCCCTTTGCACATTGGCATATACAACACACTTTATACAACCTACGGACCTCAAATTTCATTCGTTGCATTTGATTCCTCCTTCGTGTCTGGGTTGTATGTCTTTCCTTTGTATATCGGCTTGTATGTTGCACATACAAACGCAATATATATACAGTTTGCAGAGTTCAACACCTTATGAGCTATATTACATTCCCCCTTCATGTCCGGGCCTTGCGTATTTGGTTGTATGCGCCAACATACAATCGCCTTTGAATGCAACTAGTGGACTCCACCCCTTTGCTTCTACTTTGCATGTAACTTCCTCTTTGTAGGTGCCTCTTGCATGTTTCTGATGTACAATCAGCTTTGTATCTTATAACATACAATTGCCCTTGTATGTATCCTTTGTATCGGCTCCCTCATACATTACCTGATGTACATTCTGCCCTGCGTATCCGCGGGCCCCACCACTTGTATATTGGTCCCTTGCACATTTTCTTTTGCATGTTGCCAATGTATATTTCTTCTTATACATTGCCGCCGATATACCTTTCACTATAGTGAATGCATGTCGTCATTGTATCTACCCGTTTCATGTCTAGACATACAACACAAATATACATGCAAACCTGATATACAAGCAGGGAATATTCCTAGAATCTACGATAGATTCCTCAATGTATATGCACCTTTTTTAAGCCTGATATGCATTGCGAAATGTATATAACTAATTTTTCACCATTCTTGATGGCTGATCAAAATTTCTGCAAGCCCGCCAATGTATATTTGCATGTGCACATACACACCCCTTTGTATATACAAAGATACACGCATGCAACTGAATTTTTTGCACTTTTCAACTGCAAAGGCCAAAAGACTTAGAAATTTTGGATTTTTTGGCAAGGTGCCTGCATATTTAAATGCTTGAAACTTGAATGTTTATGCAGGCACTAATACCTTAAATGCATCTTCTCTCTTGGAGATCTTAGTACCCATTGTCCTCATTTCATAGGCAGTAAAAACACCTTGTAGCTCATCAACAAATATCTTATCAAGATCTTTTGCTTCTTCCATAGTAGAGACTTTAGAATCATACCTGGAAGGTAAGGATCTAAGTACCTTCATGACAATCACTAGCTCTTTTACTTCTTCATCTAGTCCTATCATAGCATTTACAACTTCATCAACTCTAAGCAGGTAATCTACAATCTTTTCTTCCTCTCTCATTTTCAAAATTTCAAATCTTCCTCTAAAGTTTTACAGCTTGGCTTGCTTCACCTTTGTGTCTCCTTCATAAATGCTTTGAAGTTTATCCCAGATTTCTTTAATAGACTTGCAATGCATCACTTTCACAAATTCAAAGTTACCTAAACCACATTGAATTGTATTCTTAGCCTTAGAATTATTCTCACATTCCTTCTTACCTGTCGGGTCTGTTGGAGGAGTTGTAGGATCTTTATAACCATCCTCAACAGATTGTCATACATCAAACCCTATTGAGGTTAGGTAGGCTTCCATACTTATTCTCCAAAACACATACTTTGTTCCATCAAACAATGGTGCTTTGTTTGAGTGAGATCCTTCTTGATCGGCCATGTGTTCAATCTCCCAGATCAACCTTTAGCTGTTAAGCTTCTTCAAGGAACTTGGCTGTGATACCAATTGTTAGAACACATGTAATCTACTAAGAGGGGTGGGTGAATCAGTAGATTAAGAATGCATAAAAACTTCTAATCTCTAGAAATTAGACCAAAATAACTTTTAGTGCTTAAGAAAGAACAATAAGAGATCATACAGACATGAACACCAGATATACATGGAAAACCCAAAGATGGGAAAAACTATGGTGAGAAAATGCTACTAGGATCTACCATCCTAATCCACCCTCATAGAGTAAACCAATGATTACAATGTTTTAAGGGCACCCACCCTAAGGAATCACGAAACCCCTAATTTAAGAGCACCAACTCTAAGGAGACTACAATCCCCTGAACTAAGCACCAACTCAGTCCACACGAGGCACCAACCTCTAAATATTTACAAATTTTGATATGCAGACATTTGGTTCTTCACAAACCTCAAATGCACCATACATAGTCTTCTCTTCTCACTCAAATCACCCAAACTCATTGTGTTCTCATTAACACACTTAAAGCATCCTTCCATCCTCTATTCTCTTTAACATGATGGCATATTATACATGCAAAGAATAACTCTACAATACAACACAACCCGCTTTATTTAACAATTTCATGAGAAGAAACTACCCAATGTATTCTCAACAACCCCTTTGATTTTCAAAACTGAATGTATGGAAAACCAACACGCGTCCCATACAGTTTGAACCGAAACACCAATAGAAGATCATCTGAATCAAAGCAGTTGCATAACCATAACATGTTGGGGAAAACTGAAAGTCATCAATATCACAACATCAACTATCCAACAAAACTTCAACTGATCTAGCCGTTTGCTTAACTAATTAGATCGATCTTAGAGCTTTGAATCCTAAAAATCTACACTCTATAGCTTCTTCTTTTACAAAAATTAAATCTACAGAGTTTTGGAGATCAAGCTTTCAAGCTACCGCCTTCCTTGGTTATGCTATTGAGCACCGAGCTTTATGTCTTTTTCCTTCTTTTTTGGGCATCAGGCTTTATGTCTTTTTCCTTCTTTGTTGGGCATCAGGCTTTATGTCTTTTGCCTTCTATGTCAGGAGTCAAGATTTTTCATTTGTGGAATAGCCACGTGGCACCCTTTCTACAGTTCTGTGGGAGGGTTTTCCCCTTTCATAATGTGTTCCACGGAATGGCTGAAAGCATCGTAAATGGCCACGTAAGCCCGACAGGACCCATACTTGCATACCTATGCACAAGGTTGTCCATGTGTCACCTTTCCACTGTTTCGCAGGTATGCTTTATGTCTTTGTACTTTGCTCCAAGGAATGGCAAAAAGCTTTAGAACTAGACACGTAAGCCCGATGGGACCCATAATCATATACCTAGGCACAAGGTTGTCCACATGTCACCTTTCCATGGTTCTGCGAGTATGCTTTACTCCTTTGTAATTTGCTCTATGAAATGGTGGAAAACATTCATTAGGTCATCAAAGTTGTAGTGGTAAATTGCAAAGACATCACCCCTACCTTTTTTAGACTTCGCTCACTGAGAATCTTGTCTTCCAGCTTCCTCTTTGAGAATGGAACAATGAGAGCCTCCGAACTCTGATTTCTGATACCTTAGACATAATTGGAGTTTTGTGATCGAGCCTTCCTTATTGGGCCTTCCTTTTTTCCTCGACAAAGAGAAGGATTAAGGCTGAAACTCTAAACTATGATTTCCTTAGACTAAATCAGAGCTTTGTGATTGAGCCTTCCTTATTAGGCCTTCCATGTTTCCTCACAAGGAGAAGGAGTAAGGTCAAAACTCTAAACTTTGAAAAACTCCAGAAAACAAGTCACCCTCTGTCACTTAGTCTAATTAACCTTTTGGCCTTAGACTCATCAATGACAACACTAGAACACTTTCCTTTGACATAAATGACAATAATTCAACAATAATTAATGCTATGAGTTGATTCATGATGTTGTCTATGATTCATCTATGTTTAGGATGAAGTCCTTCAAATATTGTAATTATTGGATATCATCTTGTATTTTTCCATGCCTCAGTTTGTGAGGATATTGGCATGTTTTGATAGATTTAACATGTTAGAATCTAGGTATGTTAGCATGTGTAGACTTAGTTATTTGATGTTGCATTTGATGTTTATGGATATGTTTGTGTTGGATCAGATTCATCCGACATAGGTGGTGAGGATCCTATCTTTGCTTTTGGCATGTGTCGACATTGGTGTTAAACATGCGTAGCCTTTTGTATCATTTTTGTCCTTTTTTGCATGTGGACATTTTTGGTTCAACACCTTAATGCTTTTTGTTAAAATGAATCTCTTTGATGTTGATTAATGTTTTAGGCACCATAGGTGTTTTGGTTGAATTCTGGGGCTTTTTGGTAAATTTTATAGTTTTGGTATCTGGGTTCTAGAGGACCCAAGTGTTGGGCACTAGTGTCCCAACACCAAGCATTAGGCACTAGTGTCATGGGCAAAGGCTTCCTCCTTGGGGCTCTATACTCTACCAAGATTCCTATTTTGCATGTTCAACCCTTTTGTGAAGTTTGTTGTCGTAAGGTGCTCATTTGACCACATAAGTGTATCCATGGTGTCATTTCCATGATGTGATATACACTCTTGGAGTATTCCCTCTTTTTCTTTGGGAAGCATGCCTTGTTACGAGTTCAACTAGTGACCATACCAGTTGGTTGAGGAATTGTACCTCCTAGTTGGACCATCCCATGGGTGAGCGTTACCATTGTGTTTGGGATGTCTTGTGTAGTCATGGAATGGACTGAGGTGGATGTCATCCTCATCCTACTCCATGTGTTCATGAGGAAGCAAGGTCATGGATGTGTATTCAATCCTCATCATGGAGTAAGCTCCACCTCTCGCTTGGTCATCGTGGTGAGTTGTCACATATTGGTTGAAGTCTTCCACTTGTGCCACCTTGATTAGTGCAATGGTGATGTCATTTTAGGTATTTTTGTGCTTGTTGTGACACCTTGTGTGTGTGTGAGTACAATGTGACATGTAAATGTCACATTTGCAAATGCAAAAATTTGTTGGTTCAGTGTTTGTTTAGCTAATGCTTTGGGTGGAAACCTAGGGCATTACATCCTTAGGATCACTCATCTACTATTAACACACCCCAATGGTTCAACCAAATAATTCAACATAAGAAGAGGGTGATGAAGCAACCACTTGATGATTTCACCTAGTTTCCATCCATAGTTGTAAGGCCACAACCTTCAAAAAGAGAAAGAGTCAAATTCACAAGGAACTTGACATGCTCAAATTGTGACCCCACTAAAGGATGTATTAGAAACAAAAATGCAACCATCTAATTATATGATGACTATTTTTTTATTGGGGAAACCATCTAGAGAAGAGGGAACTAAAATTGCCAAGTCATCCATTGATTAGATGATACAAAAAATAAAAAAAGGATAAAGCAAGCAAATAAGAATTAAGAGATAAATTTTCCTATTTAACATCTTATATTAAGGGTTTGGTTGGATTCATGGATTCTAATATTTTAGCTTCTACTTCTCAATCTACTCTTAATACATGAAAATGAATATCTACTACCAGTGACTTAAAGAATGTGGTAATAGCTACTAGGGAATGGAGTAGTGAATTGTTAGATCTTTGATACAAAACAATTGAAGATGTTGTAAATGAGTGCAAAAAAATTACAAAATAAGAAGAGGCAAAAAAAATGATAGAAAAAACTATAAATCAAGAGTTAAATGATATTGAGATTTATTTCCCTCATGTAGTGGAGCTCACTAAGGCGGATTTTCAGATTTTGGTGAATGATTGTATTTTGGATGGTCATGAGAAATATATTCATAAGAAATGCGTGGATGAATATAAATTCAGAAATAATATACTATAAGGTTGTAAAGATAAATTTTAGGCATCATATAATATCATGCAAGAGGTATTGAAAGAAATCAGTGATTTCATGAAAAGAATCAGTTGTCACTTGTATAATGAGCAAAATATGTTTAGCGTTGCCCAAATTTTGAAGTCTTAGTTCCATAACATGTTGTAATCAGAGTAACCAAATGGGGGAAATTTTGATTCTTCCTTTATTAGCAAGCTAATGAGGATATGAATGACATGTGCAAGATTTTAAACAAAAAAAATAGAATTTAAATAGGTATACGAGGGGATATTAGAAAATTTCATCCAGGCCAATGTTCGGTTAATTCATTTTGATGGTATAGCTCCTAGTATATTATGAAGGCAATAGTAAATAAGTTCTAGTTATACAAGTAAAATCTCTCTCAAGAAAAGGAAGGAGTAATTTGAAAGTGTGCACATCAAAATATTTTTGTAATATAATGTAAAATAGAATGTGAAAGAATACTCAAAATGACTTTTCACATTCTCATGTATTTTGTCCTTTTGTGACTTTTAGAGGGAATAACTAATCATCTTCCCTATCCCCTATTGTGATGTTCACCACACACCCCATTTTACCCTCTAGCAAAATGAGGACCGTGCTTGCTTTTGCTTTCTTGTGGTTTGGGTTTTGCTTGGTGGTAAAGGGAAAATGTACTTGGTGTTGGAAATACTTGAAAAATTAGAATGCACATTATTAAGGAGAGGCAGGGGGTTCTAGTAGGTTTTGCATGAAAAATGATTTAGGGTTGTTTTTTGAACCAACTAGAAATTCCTTGTATTTCGTGAAATAGAGCAGTTTTGGTGAAAATGTAGTGTTTAGTCAAATTTGTATTTCATATACAAATTTATTTGCATATGAGATGCTAATGTTGTTGTATTGTGGTACAATCAGGTTTTTGTATCATGTTTTTGCATATGTATTTTGAATGCTTAAACTTAAATATGCAAACACGGACCTGATTATGTTATGAGGTGAATTGAATAGGTATTGGATTCTGCGATTGTATTTGTGTATTGTATTGTATGTATGAACTCGTGCATTCAATATACAAATAAAAGAAATATACATGCCCAAACCTAAAAAGAATATATAATCCAGTTTATAAAAGTCAAAAAATATGAACAAATGTTATATGGTATATCTGTATGTATATTTGCTTGTATCTAAAATATAGGTGCAATCTTAGGTTTTAAAAAGAAGTTAAAAGTGATTAAATTTGGCAGGGCCCATAGGGTATTATCATAGGCTGTATCTAATATACAAGGGGTAATATACATTAATGGAGATACAAAGGCAGACCCGACAGTAATTCAAATGTGATTCATAAAAAACTTAGGTCTGCGCTTTTTGTATGTATGTTATGTTGTATCTATTATGCAAATAGGATATACAAAAGGTAAAGGTACAACACCAGAATTAACATAAAGTCAAAACTAGTTGATACATCCTTCAAATCTGCGCTTGTATGTTTGAATGTATACATTGTGAGATACAATAGTTAGATACAAGGCCGGACATGAAATTAAATGCAATATGTTTCATAACCCTTTTGGAGTCTGAGTTTGTATGTTTCGATGATTGTCTAAAATATACATAGGAATTTACAAAATTTGATATGCAAAATTTTGAAAGGAAACATACATATGCATGATATACAAAGTAAGGTGCGAGAATTAACGCATACAAAGTTCAAAATATGAAGTAAATGGAAAAATTAGACATGGGTTGAATTGTATGCATTAATTACAACATTCGACTAGAAACTTAGAATTTGAACAAGTAAAAAGTGAAATTTGATTATGTTATTTTCATAATTGCATTTGAAGGTTAAAATTGCAAAAAATTTCATAGAGCTAGAGAAAGGGCAATTTAAGAGCTAAACAGAAATTTGAGAATGGTAACGATGTGAGGTTTGAACGGTAAATCTTTTGTCAACATTCTTAAAGTCAAACTGGTTGCGGATACAGTATGTACCTCGAATGTCATTGAAATCTAGTTAAATGAAATTGGAATTAGTTATAGTAATTTTCATTAAGAAAATGATGCAAGTTAGTGCACATTACTGTAGTTAATTATAGAAAATGAATTTGATATTGTTAGATTCTATAAATTCCAAATAGAGAAAACGACAAAATACCCTATGGTAAACTGTTAAAAAAGTAAAAATCCATGGTAAACCCTAGAATTGTGCACAAACAAGAGGGTAAAATGTATAAATTTTCTTGACAGGATGGTCCCAAAGCAGAAGAAAGTAGATACCTAGTCGGCTGGTGAAAAAGAGAAGGTTAAAAAAGAAAGGAAGCCGAAGAAGGAAGTGGTTAGGGAAGAATTTAACATTATTTAGGGGATATTCATCTCTGATATATAGCACAGGGGAATGGTCACAAATACAAACATTGGTCAGTATGATTTGGACGATGTGTTATAGAAAATCACGGCACTAGATGCCACTCCAGACATGAAAAGCATTTGGGAAAAGGGGTTCTAAAAGGCTGCTGGATTTCCATTGGCAATGGAGGCCAAAGATTTGATATTAGAGTGCATAAGTTGATATAATTTGAATACCAAGAGGGTAATGCACAATGGGGTGGTTGTTACAGATTTGTCTACAGAGGGGATAGCCAGAACATTTGGATTGGAAATTCAGGATCAAATGATGGATGTTGATATAGAATGGTATGCTTTGGATTTTACTAATAATGAGAAAGAGTGCAAAAGTGTAATTTTCTACAATTGGTATACAACAGAAAATAAACCAAAGGCTGGAGTAAGAGTGCCAAAGAATTTATATAGGATTGATTTCAAGGAGGAAATACACGTAATGATCACATTGTTGAGCAGGATGGTTGGGTTAAAAGAGGCAACAAAGTTTGATCCATGGATGTTCACCATCATTCAGTATATCAGAGAAAAACCTGGAACAATTCACCAGGCTAGAATTATCAGTACTGCAATATATAAACAAGTAATGGCATTTAAGAAGAATAGACAATTCTATCTGTCTTCTTATGTGATTTATGCATGTGCAGTTGAAATGCCACCATTAGCTGGGATTGACAGAGTGGGTACCTTGGGAAATGGCCCAGGCCAAAAATTGGTTTATGATCATTATCTTAATCTGCAGGAGGAGAATGTACTATGAAAGTATGCAAGAGTCAATGATGTATTCTATACTTATTTAGAAAGAGTTTTAACAGGAGATAAAGATAGAAGGTTATCAGAGGAAGCGGCAAGTGGCATAAGTCTCTTCAGCTCTTGGTATATCCAATTCCCTACCTTTACATATATTTGAACTGAAGGATTTTAGGGAAAACCATTCAAGTTGCCAAGGTATCCTCTGGACATATTAATTGTATTAGAATTCTCTAGGTAGATTCTAAATGTAATCAGAATGTATAAGAAGAAGTTTGGCAAAGGAAACATCAAGCTCCCTTGGGTAATTGGTAAGTATTCATGTTATAATTAGGATATGGCTCAATAATCAGAGAGAGTTGAGATACTACGGGTTTGAAGAATTTGATTTAGTCAGGCATTTTGACCCTTTCCATAGGATCCAAAATGACATTGATAAGGAATATAGAAACCAAATCCACATTGAGGACTTTTGGTCAGATTGTGAGAATGAGAAAGAGGTGAGGAAGAGGGCTCACTAGAGATTGACTCTAGAACAAATGAGAACCATGGGAGAAATCAGTGTACCCCAAGAAATTAAAAAATATGATGGTAAGGTATTACACAAAAGCTATGAAAGCAAGGGACTAGCATTATTGGCCATTAATGAACCAAATTAGGAAGAGCAAGAAGAGACATCCTTGGATGTGATATCCAAGCCAGTTATTTTGTTTTCCAAGACATGGTTAAAGGATCAGATAGAAGAGGTTAAGGCTCACAGTCTTTTAGCCAGATATCAAAAGAAGGGAAAGAAGAGAGAAAGAGAAAATGAGGATGATTTACTATGTTTCTATGAAAAGAGGAGGAAAATTGTAGAAGCTACAATTATTAAAAGGGATAAGAATGCAACACTTATGGATCCTTATGCATTGGCTGTCACCATTGCGATTGCTTCAGGTACATTTATAAAAGAAGGGACATCGAGCCAAGGGTTAATGCAGAACAAGCACAAACACCAAAGTTGCAAATAGAGCAAGGTCCATTGACAACTGTGATCATTCATACTCCAAAAGGGAAAGCACAAATACCCACTGTGATTGTGGATGCTCCACAAGTAGAAATGAGAGAAAAGCTTATATCCACTGACTCTACACATGAAGAGAGAGTACAAGGCTACATAAGAGTCAAACAAGAGTTGGCCAAAGAAATGTTGCAAGAGTCAAAAGCCCAAAGATCAGAAAGGTGGGTGAAATTGTAAACATTGATAATGATAGTAGAGATGAGGAAGAGACACAACTTGGAGCAAATATAGAGGTAGAGAATGAAGAAGAAGAAGAAACATCAAAGAGCTCCCCTGTACTAGAAGAACACAGTGCTTAGGTGTCTATGAAGAGGGCACAAACTCCAATGGAAAAGAGAGAAAATATACAAGAAGACCTGGAGACAGAGGAACCTTTTGGTCAACTTTTGCCATAGGAAATCATAAAAGAAGTGTAAGTTGTTGCATAACAGGTAGCAAAAGTAGAAAAAGAAGAAGAAAAAACTACAGAGGCACTTGATATATCTTCAAGCTATCCACCACAGTCAAACCACACAGGCATGCCTAAGAATGTACATGTTCAAACTAAGGTGCTAATAGGGGCAACAATGTCATCAAGTATTTCTGATGTTAATATTTCAAGTTCTCCTAATGTTAATATTGAACAAAGCAAACAAGAAGAGAGCTCAGAAGAGGAAGACACAGAGCAAGATAATGGAGAAGATACAGAGGTAGAGGAGGAGGAAAAGGAGATTGAAGAAGAGAAGTCACCACCACTGCCACATGGGCCATCACCTCCAAATCAAAATCCTCCACCACAACAACAACAACGACAAGAACAAATGGAGACAAAGAAACCTCAAGAAGAGATGATAGATGGAGCAAAAAGGGTAGAAATTAGCAAAGAAGCACCTATCTAGATGGGCTCAGAAGTCGGAAGAGAAAAGGTAGAAGTGCGGCTAGTCCCTATAGACATAAAGAGCTTATTGGGTGGTCACACCTCACAAAAAGAAAGAAGAAAAGCAAGGACCATGTTTGCTATAAAGAGAGGCCCTTCTGGATCAAGAACTCTAGAATTGGCTATACCCCAGAAAGACAAAGCAAAAGGAGAAATGAGCCTGGATGATTATCAGTTGCTCAACATAGATCTTGGGTATGTGACTAGAGAACAACATATTGCAGAGTGGGAGGACATGAACAAGGTGACCATTGAGATGATGAGAAAAGATAAAGACAAATTTGATTATTTGAAGGGACACATTATCCAATTGCACAAGTTCATTCAGGGTATATTTGAACCTAATGTTCATATGCCAGATTTACCTACAGAGCTGGCCATTTTATCAAAGGATTAGATGAATGAAATGGAAAATAAGAAAATTGAGGCAAACATTTTTGAAAAGTGGCTCAAAACATTCATTCAAAAAGGAAAAGATATAGTAAGGCAGGCACTTACCAATTAGGTCATCGCACTTAGGGAGAAAAATAATTGTAATATCATTATACATCATTGCCAATCCAGAGTGGAAGAAAGCAATTATGAGTTGAAGTAGGTTGAGGCCATGAATGAAAGAGTTGAAGAATTGATAAATGAGGGAATAATAACACATCAAATGGCAAACCAAATACCAAGGTACAGATTAGAATTGAAATTTGAAGAGGACATTCTAAGAGGTTACATTGTGAGCACTCAGGATATGGAGGAAATTGTTGATGATATAATAAGGAAACACATGAAGATATTATAGAGACTTATTAGGCATGAGTGCCAGGAAATACCAGTGTATGATGTGGTTATGGCAGTAAAAGAATTCAAGGCCATTTATCTACCTTTCCTGGAAAGTCCTGCAGCTAATCTGAGTACTGAAATGATTGATTCCATTATGGAATTAAATGCCAGGATAAGGAAGTATTAGAAAAATAGAGAAGATGTAGAAAACCAAGCAAAGATATTGAAAGAAAAGGTTGAACTACAACAGTATGCATGGATAGAAAGCCAAAGGAGTACTCATACTTCTATTGTAGCATTGATAGCCAAGTACATAGAATACTTGAAGAGAATGGGAGAAGAATAAAAGGGAATATCAGTAGCAGTAGGTAGTTCTTCTGTATTGTTATTTGCGAGTACTCTAGTCTTTTCTATTATGTTGTTATCAACAAAAAGGTCAAACAACGGAGAAAGTCAAAAGGGGAAAATATCTCATATTTAAAAGATCCTAATGGCATCCATTGTGCCAAAAGGAATATTCCTAAAGATATTTTGGTGAACTGTTGGGAAATGCTTTCCATTGTTGATTTTGTAAGTTTGAATGTGAACCATAGATTGGTTTTTTTGTAACTGTAGCAGAGGGGGATTCAAATCTATATAAGGAACCCTGCTACTTGTATTTTACTTACCAGGGATTCATAGCATTTAGCCTTAGACTGTAATTAGCAAATTTACTGCAAAAGGAAGTGATTCTTAAGTGAATACTTTGAGCATTAGTGATTTAGAGAGGAGGTTGCCTTTGTCTGCATAAAGGAGCGTGTGGAATGACCTGCCTCTTTCATGTATCTGTCAAGACGTTTGTGAGTTTTAGTAATTTTGATCAATCCAATAAAAGTCGTAGCTACATTGTAAATTCAAAATGACTTCATATATCAAATGAATGCAAACTTCAGAATTCTGCATCTAATCAAGAGTGTTTTCTAATTCAGGTGTTTGTTTGATGTATTTTCTTTAAAAGATTGCAATTCTTTATGTATATTTGTGAAAATGCTCAGGATTTACATATAGGAATTTAAATGTTATTGAATTGTTCAGGATCATTTAAGCTTGTCATACATGGATATAAAAATGTTCTATCCTATCTAAAATAGATGTTTCTAACTCTATCTTTTCTAACTTTTCTCCAAAATTTTTAAATAATTAACATGCACGCAGTTATCTAACGGAAATTGCTTTTGATTTTTATAACTACTGGTGAATTATAATGATCTTAGGAGTTTTCATATAAATTTGAGATACAAAGTGAGTTTTATCCATATTCATGCAGAGCTTTGTAGTAAAATGGTAAATACTTGCAAAGGATCACTAATTATAGTGTAATTTGTAGTTATGTGCAAAATAGAAGTAAATACAGTCAATACACATCTCTTAAATCACGTAAGGCCCCTTATAACAAAATAGCTTCACATCGAACACTGAATGAGTCCAACACAACCATGACCTGGTTACTGTAGACTTGGAATTGAGAATTATTTTATGATATTTCTCCATATTCTTCAAGATAAGCTAAGATTCTTTGTGAATTTTATCTCTATTATGCTGAATAAAACCAACATCAACAGTTTTTGGTGCTAAAAGGAGGGCCTGATAAGATTTAAGATAAACTTTGTACAAGCTGGCTAACAATACTAGTCGAGTGACTAGATCTAGGTCCAAATTAGGCGACATCTTCACACAATTACTTGATAGACGATAGAATAAGAGTCCCTTGATTTGGAATCCTAGAGTAGTACAGATAGGAAGTTCATCGAGTACTCCTCCAAGATCACCATTAAGTATACTGAACATAATAAGCCCTGACGGTTCTACATTCAAATCACTGAATCTTGGTTTAGGTCTACCTAGAGGTCCTAGTCCACCTAGAGGTCCTAGTCCACCTAGAGGTCCAATTATGGCGTACTTTGATGTCAATTCCCCTATATTTTTCGTTGACTATCATGAGATGCCTAAGAACCCTAAGAAGATTTGTCCTAAGTACCAATTGCATTAGGATCCTGAGGATCACATCTAAATGTTCAAGGAAGCATATTTTAGAGCAAGATTAGAACATGAGGATGTAGTTTGTAGGTTGTTTCCTTTTACTTTTAATGAGCAGGCTTCTAGTTGGTATGTGAATTTGCCAAATAGTCACATCACCTTTTGGAAACTTATGGAGGAAGCATTCTTATCTAGGTTTAGGGGTCTAATAGAGCCTTCATCTTTGTATCATAAGCTGGCAAGAATTAGGAGAGGTGAAGGAGAACTCATAAATAACTTTAATGATCGATTCCAAATGGCTTATTCAAAGTTAATAGACCCTTACACTATGACTGCTGAGATAATGCTAGCAACGTATTATGCTGCTTTAGATCCATTGACCGCAATGTTTGTGAAGAGACAACCTAATGTAGATACTGTATCGAAGGATTATAAAGAAGCAGTGAAAATCAACCAATAAATGAGGTAGACAACTTATAGTCCTTTTGTGAGTGTAGGGAATATTGTAGTTCCAAACCAAACGCAACCATGGAATGGTGTTCTTATGCATCATACTCCATTGTTAAATCTAGTGCCTACCTACACACCAGTATATAATCCTGTCCCTACTTAGGCCATAGTTCCATACATAGGTAATGGTGTTAATAGTAACCAGGCTAATGGTCAGTCATTCTTTCAAACTCCTCAAGATGCATACATGGCTAAGACACAAGACGATAGGGTGGAGATGAAAGAAATTACTGCACATTTAAGAAGGTTAACAATTGAGGTGACTCAGTTAAGGAATGATAATTTTTGTGGTAGAAATCCTCAGAGTCAAAATCATAATCAAAGCCAGGGTCATGATCAAAATCAGATTCAAAACCAAGGACAAGGATCACAAATAGAGGACATAAAGAAGATAGTAAAGCTTGGGGAAATGATAACAGAAATCCAAATCAGCCTAAGCCTCCCAGAATATGGAACACAAGACCAAATAATGGCACTCTGGCTTCTCCATTTGAGAGTCTAGATAATTAGGAGTCTAAACAGCCTGCTAGAATACAAATGGCCAATGTAGCACTAAAAAATTGGTGTAGGATTCATAATACTAGCGTACACGCTGAGCTTGACTGTCCATAGTTTCACTTAGTAGCTTGTATCTTTAATGTAGAGGTACAGGCCCCTACATCTAAGTTTCTAATCCCTAAGGGAAATGAGATAGTACATTTAGGGTTTGAGTCTACTATGGTATCGAAGAGTTTTACATTCTCAACCAAAGAAGAAGAAAATCAAATAGTAGAAGATGAACCATATTATTGTGAAAGTTTATATCTAGAATCAGCCTCAGTGCTAGAAGATTTTCAGTTTCCCTTTGAAACTGAAAATGAGGTATTGTGTGAACCAGACGAGGTACAAGCCTTTCAAAAGTCCAATAGGAATCTTACCTATAATTTGGGGAGTAATAGCAAACTAGGGGGTCCTTTTACTACCTCCACACCTCCAAATAACTTTAGCACTCCACGTAATCAGTATGCAAGTAATAACCTAGTGCCTCCCAAAGTTAGTCATCAAGGGGTTGGTGTGTCTAGAATATCAAAGGGTCAGATAGGAAAAGCAGATTCTAATGAGGCTTCAAAACTAATGAATTATATGCCTGAAGAAATAAAAAAGATAAAGGTTAATGTATCTTTATATGAGTTACTGAGGAGTCCAGGGGTACAAAATGCATTCATAAAATCCCTAGCTGAGTTAGGACCTAAGGATAATTCAGTAAGTTTGGATTATCAGAACAAAGACATACAGACCAAAGATAAAGTTAGGAATGTTGAACAGCCTACGAATACTAATGTGGCAATGTACGCAGAGAAGAAGGAATCTCCCCCTTTTCTGTTAACCTTGAGAATATTTGGAAAAAACCTACATAAATGTATGGTTGATTTAGGAGCTTCGGCTAATGTCATGCCATTAGGAATATGTAAAACTTTAGGACTTACCCCTACAAAGTCTGCCAAGGTTGTTACACAATTAGATAAATCTTAGTCAATGTTGTAGGTGAACTGATGCATATTCAAATGCAATTGGCTTCTAATCCTAGAGTAAATCAGTACATTGACATTCAGGTTGTCGATATTCTAGTCAATTACGGTATGTTATTGAGTAGAGATTGGTCTAAAACTTTAAACAGATATATGGTGACATATTTCTCTCACATGTGATTGCCTTGGATGGGCATTCCAAACCAAATTAGAATTGAGGATGAACCTAGGATGAAACATATGATCACATAATACAATGGGACAAATGAAGTATTGTATGCTTCTGTTGAACCAGGTGTTTATAGGGTTTCAAACAAAGGAGTACAAATAGAGGAAATTTTAGCCTTGGATGTTGGATCAAAACCTACTAATAGTGGAACAACTATGTTTGTTGATTCTAATCATGGTTCTTCTGATGAAGAAGATAATGCAGTGAGTAACTTTGGTCAAATCATAAGATAAGAAATGGAGAAATGCATACAACAGGAAGTACCTATCTAGTGTGGTTTGTATAGGAATTGGTGTAGAGTGCATAAGACTGTTCATTCTAAAGAGAACTGTGGAATGTGTAGAGACATAATTGAATATCAGCATAGGAAGTGTGTGGAGTTAATGAGGAAACAAAAAGGAAAGGGTGTACTTAATGAGCCTAAGTTGCATTTCCATGAGGATGCTAACAGGTTGCTAAAGAATCCAAGTGAGGATGTGGAAACGAAAGGTATCAATCATTCTGAATTTCATAAACAGACAGAGAGTATAATGATACCTACAAGTCAGGAAAAGATACATGAGAATATGCATGCCCCTGTAAAACATGAGGTAAGTAAAATAATTCCTGTTAAGACAAAGAGTCCAGTTCATAAAAACAAAAATAATATGTGGACTTTAAAATGTGATGGATCAAAATCCAAACAGGGAGTAGGAGAAGGAGTTGAACTTATTGATCCAAATGGTAAATCCTTTTTGGCAGCATATAGACTCCAATTTCCATGTACCAATAACGTAGCAGAGTATGAAGCTCTAATATATGGATTAGTGATGGCCATAAAGAAAAAGGTGAGGGTACTTAAGGTATTTTCTGATTCTGAGATGGTATTTAGACAAGTCAGGAGGTTGTATGCTTGTAATTTCAAAAAAATGGTTAGTTACAGTCATAGGGTTTGATGCTTTTAACATTGAACATATCCCTAGGGAATTGAATCAATGACCAGATGCCTTAGCAATTACTGCTAGTTCTTTAGAACCCCTAACATTGTCAGGTCTGAAACAATTTGTTGTAGAGATGGTAAATGTACCAAGTATACCAAACAATGTGACGCATTTCCAAGTGTTTGAAGGTGATCAACAAATTGTGGATTTTATTACCAGTCATGATGTGTTTGAAACACAAATTATTGATGCGCAAGAAAGACCAGAGGTCTCTTGGGATGAAGAGGATATAATTGATTTGAAAAGTAATTTTTTGCCCAAGGGAGTAATAGAATTGGAGAAGATCTTTGACTTTGACGGAGTGGTTAGACAAAAAGATCTTCGTAAAATTGAAGGAGGTAAGTGTGATCCTTTCAACTTAGGGACAAAGCAAAATCCTTAGAATGTATTCATTGGAAAAGCTTGCTCTGATGAATTAAAGAAAGAAAGTGTAGAAGTATTGAAAGAATATAAACATGTGATTGCATGGACTTATGAAGATCTGAAAACATATGATACTTCTATCATAACACATGTGATCCCATTAAGGCCAGGGGTGAAACCATTTAGATAGAAACAAAGGCCAGTGAATGCTATATCAGAGTCCCTAATCTTTCAAGAGGTTAAAAAATATTGTTTGCAAGGATAATTTTTCCAGTAAGACATTCTACATGGGTAGCTAACTTAGTACTTGTAAGAAAGAAAAATGGAGACATCATACTTTGTGTTGATTTTAGAAATCTTAATAAGGCATCTGAGAAGGATAATTACCCTTTGCCTCCATTAGATGAAGTTTTACAAGCAGTGAATGGAGCTAAATGATGTCCTTCCTTGATGGATTTTCTGGTTACAATCAGGTTTTGGTAGACAAATAAGATAGGCTAAAGACCACTTTCACATGTAAATGGGGTAATTATGCATACAGAATGCCATTTGGCCTAATCAATGTAGGTGCTACGTTCCAAAGAGATATGGATATTGCATTCTGATGGTTAATAAGTAAATGCATTGTGATTTACATGGATCATCTAACTGTGTTTTCTAAGGAAATGTCTACTCATGCAGATGATTTAAGAAAAGTGCTGAAAAGATGCGAGAGGTATGGAATTTCTCTAAACCCAAAGAAGTGTTCATTTGGTGTAATTGAAGGTAAGTTACTGGGACATATTGTTTCTAAAAATGGAATCTCTATTGATCTAGATAGAGTGGAAGGGATTAATAAGTTACAGTTACCAAGTAGTAAGAAAGAATTGAAATCATTTTTTGGCAAAATTAATTTTGTTATAAAATTCATTACTGGATTTACAGAAATTGTGTAACCATTGAACGCTATGTTGAAAAAGGATGCCAAGATAGAGTGGACACCAGTGGCTAAAGCAGCATTTGAAGACATCAAAGCAGCAATTTCTGATGTTCCAGTACTAGCCAGTCCAAATTACACTAAACCCTTTTATATTTACTCTTTTGTGTCTGAACATTCATGTGCAACATCTTTAATGCAAAAGGGAGAAGAAAATGAAGAAAAGCCTATTTCTTTTATGAGTGCGTCACTAGAGGATGCTTAGTTGAAATACTTGGATATGGAAAGATAGGCTTTTGCATTGGTAAGGGTAGTAAAGAAATTCAGACATTATATTATGAGAAGTCAGATAAAAGCTATAGTGCCTGATGCAGCAGTAAAGATGCTGGGTAAAAGCACAATAGTGTGTCACACTTTCGGCTAACTAAATAATTTCATGCAAATCATTTATGCACGATCTAATTACGCCTAAAACCACATTGCATCTATGTGGTGCCTACGTGGTTGTACGTTTCCTTGTGAAACCTTATCAGGTGGTAAGTTTACGCCCGGTTAGAATTTGGGCGTAACCAAAGAATTTTTTAAAAAAAAAGGTGAAATTGTCATTTCAGCCCAGATTGATATAGCTTTGGAGTGTTCTACCTAGAGCCCATGACGGATAGTGACCCACAGCCAGACTACACTGCCACCTCCAGCCAACACTGCACTGCACTGTATTGCACTGCAGTGCCACCTCCAGGTACTGTACTATTCCTCAACACCCACGTGCACCATTGGGATAAATAAACAATACCCACCTTCTATTGATTTGAATAAACCCTAATCATGAATGCTAGGAATGTATTTAATAAATCTCATAGTTTATATCAATGCTGCAACATCCACACAACTACCATAGGTTTCACTCGCATCTTAATGATAAAGTTTATGGTGTCCTCAAGATAGCCAATGCAGGCAAGAAGGTCAACCATGCACACATACTGATCAATTATAGGTGTAATGCAATAAGGGTTACTCATATGATTGAAGCATACATGCAGCGCTCATCCACTAAACCTGCAGTTCCTTGTCTATGCTTCCACATTTTCCATATAGATAGCCAATGCGGGTAAGAAGGTTAACCATGCACACATATTGATCAATTGTAGGTGTAATTCAATAAGGGTTACTCATATGATTGAAGCATGTGTAGCGCTCATCCACTAAACCTACATAGTTCCTTGTCTATGCTTCCACATTTTCCATACATGTCGACTAGAGTATTTCCAATTATAACATCTGACAAAAATCCCAAATTCATCAATCAAACTCTAGGACAATCATACAAGAGGAAATGTAATATGTGTGTCAAAATATAATTTCTAAGCTTGTTGTAGCAGTCCTCTATAATTGATAGTTTGCAAACTTGAAATGCCTGTCATCAAATACCTTTCAATAATAAATAGTATTCCTCTGCATGACAATTTCCTTGGAGCAGTGTAGCGTTCAATTTTTTGGTCTATTGTATTTCCACAGTGTGCAATTTTGTATCTTAAACAAGGTTGGAGCTTCCCCCAACCCACTTACTACAATGTGTTTTTCTTGTCCCAAAAAAGTAAGACATCAGTAGGGACTTTAATTTTGCAAGATTTTATCATCATTAAAACACAGTTAGGACATCAGTAACCTATTTATGAAAGTGATTTTGTTTTTTTGAATGACTGTAATTCTTTTTTTGAATGATTGTAAATAATCTAAAGCTGCATTGTTTAATTTTAGAGAAAAAATGTTGTGAAATGAAATGAGCAAATTTTTCTCTACACTGTTATCTCTGTTTGTCAGCCATTACTAGTACTCGATAGTTAAGATTTCATTTCAAAAGTTTATCTACTAATATATATATATATATATATATATATATATATATATATATATATATATATATATAATATTTCCATAGTCTATTATAGTGAATAGTGAATTAGAAAGATTTCTAAAAAATAGAAACTGAAACTTGTATACAATTTTCTACAGAAGTTTTTTAATTTAAAACGTAATTTGTTTTACCCCACCTAGTCACAGGTGTGAAGGTGTCACTGCTGGAAATTTCCAACATTTTAGAAATTAGGAGGAGAAAACTATCACACTAAAATCTATATATATCTATGCCCACGACTTACATAATATTCAATGAAACCACAATTTCTTATTCAAAACTCACAATTGTAATTAAGTAGTAAAATGCAATTCATTTCAGTAGACAAGCTAGAATTATTTCTAATCTTTATTCTTTCTTTGATAGTTAACAAAATGCCACTCAATTCATTGTTTTGCATGGTTGTGAGGTCTTTTGAAATTTCAGTTATAGGAGCTACATTATCAAAATTTGAAAGTAAACTTTTTAAGATTTTTTATAGCATACCAATTAACCATATTTTCACCTAAAATCTTTGTTATGTCACTTTAATATTTTCAAAGTTATTTCACAATGTTTGGAATTGTGCCTAATATTATTACTAAGTATATTCCATGCTTGTTTAGAATTTAAATATTTGAGTTAGTCTTTGAAATTCTATAGGTCTTCCCACTTTCATGAGTGTTGCTTCTATGCCCAATCTAGAAGCATCACATTCCATAGTGATGGTTTTAGAAAAATAGGAGGTAGCTAGAATTGGAGTTGTGCCAATGGTTTCCTTGATCTTCTCAAATGCCCTAGTGGCTACCTCATTCTACTAGAAAGAGACTTTCAATAAAGCTATGAGTGGTGCTTTTATGTTGTCATATTTTTTTACAAATTGATGATAGTAACTAGTAATACCTAAGACAACCTGTTAGTTCTTGGAGGTTCTAGGAATTTTCCATTCTATTGTTGCCTTGATCTTGTTTGGGTTCACCTTGACTCCCTCATGTGAAAAATATGTCCTAGGTACTCCTCCTCTTTGACTAAAAAAATGCACTTGGATGGCATAGCAGAAAATTGATGTTATTCAAGAATATTCAAACTTGATTCACATGTTGCAAGTGTTCCTCCCAAGTGTTTCTATCTATTCAAATGTCATCAACAAATACCAAAACGAATTTCTATAATGATGGCCTAAAGATAGAGTTCATTAAACTTTGAAATGTAGATGGTGTATTTGTGAGGCTAAAATGTATCACCAAAAATTTATAGTGGCCCCCATGGATTTAGAAAGCTATCTTGTGTATATCCCGTTTTCTAATTTTGATTTGACAATAACAAAAAAAAACTTGTCTCTAAGCCCAAATCCGCTACCAATACATGATATGATATGGATTTTTTTGATATAATGGGATGATAGTTCAAGGCTTCTTAGATCTAGACCATTCACCTCCAAATATGAAGTTAGAGGGAGGAAGCATGGTCATGCCCAACATACACACACCCAATATACCACCAAATAGAAGAAGACTACATACACACACCGTGAAAACTCTTAGGAAACTTAGAAACAACAAAGTATAAAACATAATAATTCCAAGACCCTTCCATTTCTTCTTGTTAGTATTTATTTCAATAAAATTTGCATTTTTATTCAATATCTGTTCAATCTAACTACATTATTAGTTTGAAAATCTGAACTTGGCTAGATGTATTTGAAATAGATGTATTAGATTGAATGTATATTTAATTTTTAAATTTAAAATGTTTATATAGTTTTGTAAAGTTAATTTAAATGTGTAGATTGTTCATGTGTATTTAATTCTTAGATTTTAAATATTTTTAGTTTTGTTAATTTAAATGTAAAAATTGAATGCACATATAAATTCATTAAATTATAAATTAAATGTATGTTAAATTTTTTAAAATGCAGAAATTTGCACATACATGGCATCTGACATGGCATCTCATCATAGTGATGACCATGATAGTGAGCATAATAGTGGTGATGCACATAGTGTAAGTAGGAGTGAGTTATATGTTGCCACTCTTGATAGACTCAATAATGCTTTGACACATTTAGATCAGATGATCCATAATACACCTAACCTATCTAATAGAGACAGGTTGGTGGGGACTAGAGTAGAGTTTGCACTTATGATTGACATAGTCAAATCATACAATCCCTACGATGAGTTGAGTATTGATGATTTTTATGTGTCACTTGCTAACACTGTTACTGGGACAGTGAAATGGCCAGAAGTTAATAGGTCTGTTTCATTGAATATGGTGCATAGTATGTTTCCACATTATCATGGACATGACAGAGATCGGGGATATTTTGTCACCAGGTGTACAGATGTTGTTGTTGTACCACTTATATATCCTAAGTGGTTAGTAGCACATCATAGATGGCCACACAATGATGAGTTGCCTTTGTATTTTTGTAAACAACTATTTTCTTTTGCTCATTTATGACTTGATGTTGATTTCACATCTATACCAAAACATGTGGAACAGGGTCATGGGAGGTTTCCAGAGAAATTTTGATGTCCTGATCAGGATCCACCTGAAAATAAGAGGGCATTAGTGGGTCTGAACCTTTTGGTACTTCCAAAAAGGTTGAATCTAGGACAGTTAGCTGAGGCGGTAGTTACATCATCTAGACAACGTATTTTTGAGAGTTTAGGTTCTATTGCCAGTGACGTTGACCATTTGGCATCAGATCATGTTGGTAGATATATGTTGTGTCCACGCACCAACATAGGATCAGTTGATTCAAATTCCACTAGTTATGATCCTTACATACGTGCTGACATAGTTTCACCATGTGATGTGGCACAGACTTCTGGAGAGAGTGCTTTACGTAGATTAAGTACATGTCTGGCACAGGATCTACTTTCTGTATATCGATTTGTCAGTTCTGAGTACGGCATTGCTCTCAAGACAGTGTTTACATTTGTCAATCAGCGTAGTGATCAGTGAGCTACATATATGACTGACACAGTGTCGTCACAGTAGACTCCATCACAACCTGATGCTGGTATTGTGCCACCTTACACACCAGGATCATTCCATGGTCTTTTGTTTGAGGAAAACATTGCAATGAGCCTCGATTCATCCAAGATTAGTAGGATTGAGAGGGTCATCCATGGAGCTACACAGGTTGCTAATGATGAGGTACATACATTTTAAATATTTTTAAATTTTATAAAATTTAGTCTTGTACATCGTACACATGTTGACTCTTATTTAATTAATCTTACATTAGGGACCGACAAGAGAGGTGCTAGGACATGACACTATGTAGTAGACAGCGGATGCGGATGAGGTTGGATGTGAGGTATTTAGTATTTAATTGTACATTTAAAGATTTTAGAACATGTGTACTTGAGATTCCATATTTTTTAATATATATTTAAATTTAATTTAATAGAGATAATTTGTATGTTCAGGGATCTACACATCACTCAGATGTTCATAGATGGATGGGATTAGATACACATGGTTTAGGACAGGGCTCGGGACGAGGATCAGTACAGGGGTCGGGATGAGGATCAGTATAGGGATCATCTCATCATTCTAGTCCTGGGTTAAGTGAGGCCCGTTCTGCCTATAGGAGGCGGGAGTCATGATGTTGTGCACAGTTAGATGTATTCATGTGTTCTTTGTTATGTTTTCCTAAACTCTCATGTGATGTTGTAGTTAGACTTGATGTTATATTGAGTTTACATGTTATATTACAGTTAGACTTGATGTTATATTGCAGTTAGACTTGATGTTATGTTGTTGCATTTACATGTTGCAGTTAGACTTTATGTTATTTAGACTTTATATGTATATATGCACATTTAGATGTTTAGTTAAATATAGATCTATTAGGATGTTTTCCTTTGAATATATGGGTCTTAATTTGGATAAAATCAAGTTTTAACTTAAATAGTTTAAATCTGTATATATGTTAAATACTTGTAGATGCATATAAATTTACTTGTAGATATGATGAACTATTAATGATTGAGAAATGATGTCAACACCCTAGTCATTGATAGGAATAGTTTTTTATAAAATATTTGGGAATGTGAATTTAATTTTATTTATATCTATTGAATCTTGTGAATTAAAATATATAGTTTTTTATAATATATAGTCAGCTTATTGGATGTGTCCACTACATTGAATTTGATAGTTTTTTCACATGTTTTTATATGGCTAATAAAATTTAAGAAAACTTTGAATTAATTTGTGAAAACAATCCTATACGATGATCTAGAATTAATTATATGTCCAACCCAATTTTTTTCTGAAACCACATCTCCATTAAAAAAAATTTAAGATTTGAACCCTTGAAGCAATATGCAATTGAATATCCTTAGTTCATGCATGACAAATCAAGAAAGCAACTTAACATAACCATTTGTAGAATTATCTAGTATTGGCTCTCATAAGACACAAAAGATTTAGATTTATCAAGCTATGTAAGTTGTCAACACAAGGAAAAATAAGCATAAAGTTAAATGAGTTTTGATTTCTAATTTTTTGGTGTGCTGTGGTGGGAAAAGTGGTCACAATAAGACCAATGCCTTAATTTGATATGGGTGATAGGGTCAAACCTTTAACCAAGTATTCATGTAGAGTAAACTTTTTGCCTTCCTAGCATAATGTGACTCAAGTAATAATTGAGAAACCAAGATTGCATCTCACTTGGCATAAGCCCTTCTATATATTTGTTAATTTATGCTTTCAAAATATATTTTAAGAAATAATATATTAGGAATACTTTAATAATCCATGGGCTAACTTACGAGTGCCATATATTGCAATAATAGCACATTCAAAGAAACCTTAGAGAAATATTATAGTTTATGTTAAAGCCAACCAACTACAAACAATACACATATATGCAAATGAGATATCAAAGATAGTTTAAATATTTCCTAGAACGTATATCTAGCATAAGGAGACTATTTAAATACCAAGTCACAATTAGATTGGATTCACAAATAACTACACCAACCTATTTGTACAAGAAATAAATTTGGAAGTGGCCAAAAGCTACACAAATTTGTCCTTTAAATTCTTACAATGTAAGATATTATAATGGAGGCATCAAAACCCTAATTGATATGTGAACATTTCATAGACTAGAAATTATATCAAAGATTGTTTATAGAGCCTATTTCCTCTACCTCATTTTACTCTCTTAAAATTCTCAATAAATAATACATAAAAAATGATAATTAATAAAAGATATTTAAAATAAGATAGAATATATTTTATTAACCAAAAAATACCCTACCATGCCATATAACTTCAACCTAATATTCCATACTTTACATTAATCATTAATCATTAAACTTCTTTTGTAAAGTGGAAGTTAAATAAATACATTTATATTGTGGTAGTTGTGGAGTCCTACTATAAACGTTATTGGATTAATAGAAATTTAATTGAAAGGTAAGAAGACACACCCTTAAATGCAATAAAGAAAGCAATAATCAAATTAATCTACATAGAAGAGATAAGTCCATACATATACCTAAATCTAATATAGACTACTTAAATGTAATAAAGCAAGCAATAGTTGAATTAATCTAGATAAAAGAGCTAAGTCTAGGCATGTACCTAATTATAATAAATTAGAAATTAAAATAGAGATAACTAAATTAATAATGTACCTAGAATTTGGATAGGAGACTAATTTTGACTATGACACTATAACACATATACCTATAATGTAAGATCAAATCAAGAAACAAAAGGCAATAATGAATGGAGACTTTATGGTGTTGAAAATTACTATTCATCAATCTTAACATAAAAACATATGATGAAGACTAGTATTGGCTCTCATAATCTATATAAAGATTTAGATTTATCAAGCTATGTAAGTTGTCAACACAAGTAAAAATAAGTATAAAGTTAAATGAGTTTTGATTTCTAATTTTTTGGTGTGTTGTGGTGGGAAAAGTGGTCACAATAAGACCAATGCTTTAATTTAATATGGGTGATAGGGTCAAACATTTAACCAAGTACTTATGTAGAGTAAACTTTTTGCCTTCCTACCATAATGTGACTCAAGTAATAATTGAGAAACCAAGATTGCATCTAACTTGGCATAAGCCCTTCTATATATTTGTTAAAATGCTTTCAAAATATATTGTAAGAAATAATAAATTAGGAATACTTTAATAATCCATGGGCTAACTTGCAAGTGCCATATATTGCAATAATAGCTCACACTCAAAGAAACCTTAGAGAAATATTATAATTTATGTTAAAGCCAACCAACCACAAACAATACACATATATGCAAATGAGATATCAAAGATAGTTTAAATATTTCCTAGATTGGATTCACAAATAACTACACCAACCTATTTGTACAAGAAATAAATTTAGAAGTGGCCAAAAGCATAAATAAGCAAAAAATAAAAATAAATGATGCTCTAGATCCAATTAACATGAAACCCATAATGTTAGTACACTCAAAAACTCTTGAACAAGCATATGGTTCCCAAGATTTTTAGGAAACACATTACTTAAAAATTTTAAGGATTGAGTGTCTTGACCTCTTGATAACTTCTTATCACTATTCTAATGGGCTCAAATTCTCAAAAAGTTTTGCAAGTGACCTAAAAAAATGTATGTTATATGGGCTCATTGACAAGATTGTTCAAGTCTATATAACAACTTTATCAAGCCAATAATGCATTATCCAATACAACCCTTCAAAAGTTTAAATAAACACATTTCATATAACCTCATAAAACTCAACAAGCTAGAAACCAACATTGGCTGCAATTGATAGCTTCCAATAAGGATCGCAATGTATACGAGCTATGCTATTTCAACATTGTTGAGAATGAGGTAGAAGATGAAGATTAGATTTAAGTTTTGTCAGTATTTAGGTATGAGTGTTACTAATTTTTTAAACTATAAAGAGTTCTAGCTATTGCAATTCTCTTATAAATGTCATACATAGAAAATCATGGTTGCTACTCTAAATGAAAGAAAGGAAATTACAACATGCCTAGAGATACATGGACAATAAGTTTGGATAATGTCGGGGATTGGCTGCAAGTGATAGCTTCCAATAAGGATCGTAATGTATACGAGCTACACTATTTCAACATTGTTGAGAATGAGGCAGAAGATGAAGATTAGATTTAAGTTTTGTCAGTATTTAGGTATGAGTGATACTGATTTTTTAAACTATAAAGAGTTAGCTATTGCAATTCTCTTATAAATTCCATGTACATAGAAAATCACGGTTGCTACTCTAAATGAAAGAAAAGAAATTACAACATGCCTAGATACATTCCAATACTTGGATAATGTCAGGGATTGGCTGCAAGTCATAGCTTCCAATAAGGATCGCAATGCATCCGAGCTACACTATTTCAACATTGTTGAGAATGAGGCAAAATATGAAGATTGGATTTAAGTTTAGTCAGTATTTAGGTATGAGTGATATTGATTTTTAAAAGGAATTGGACAAAAATAAATGATTGGAAGCCTTTGAAAAAAACATTCTAAATCATGTCACATGTCCAATCAATATAGATATCTAGATAGATCTATAAAAAGTTTGAGTACATACATATATCCAAAAACCAACTTAAAGCTCTTGGTACATATAATCTGGATCCTCTCTATCTTTAATTAGCTCTAAAATCTTTTCATAATCTTCACTAGGCAACCTCCACTTTTGTTTGGCATGTCCTCTTTTAGGTAAAATTTCTAAATTTATTTTTGTTGCTATAACTAAGTAACTATAATGTAGAACCTTTTGTCTTGGCATATAATCAACAAATACAATACCATGTCTATCTATATTTATTTGTTGATGATATATGCCTTCAATAATGACTGATCCAATGGGATACTCTTGTCCAACACCATCTATCATCGATTCCACTAATTTGCTTTTTGGTTGCGTACATCTTAGTAGATAGTAATCTACACCTTCCACATTGTCAGGATCTGCAACAACAGCGAAAATATCTCATGTACACACACCATGTAGAGTTTAGGAAAGTTGTAAATATATATTTTTAATATATATAAACTTACTTGTACATAGAATATATAAATTAATTTTAAGTTAATCAATTAAATAAATACCTGTAACAATTAAATCAGATACACGTTCGTAATCAGCTGAATATAGAGGATCATAGACATCAACATTATCATTGTCTTCAAAAGGAGACATTGATATTAATTGTTTCATTTCCCATTGTGAAACATACCCATCTCTAATATTCTCACATTGAACAATATTTGCATTGTCCTCGATGCAATCGACACAAAAACATGATTTTTCTCTCACATTAATTACATAAGGCTTGGTACCTCCCATTGTCATGATTTGATGCATGCTTCTAATACCATTAATTGTTTGACAATTAATAGAATTTGATCGATCAATATCTGTAAATTATATAAACATCCAAGTGATTAATTTGTATATATAAATTTAAATTTGAAAATTCAATTAAAAATCATGTGTATGTACACACTTTGAAATTCAAATTTAAGAAATTTTGACTAGATGTACCTATAACTTCCCAAAAATACCGTGTGTTGTATGTTGAGTCGCGAATGGAAAAATGACTTTTGCACCATTCAACAATTTCATTTGCAATCCGTATGGCATTACCTACAAGTAAACATGTTGGCAATTTATTTGTCACGTGTTACTTTCAAGGTTTATTTAAGAATTTAAAATTAAAGTTTAAATATAGATCTAATTTTTTTAAAAATATCTCTAGATTCTATATATATATATATATGGCATGAACTACCTGCAGGTTCATGTTGACGAAGTGCATGCTTCACACATGCTCCTGCTCCATCGTGCTCTCCTTTTCCATGTCCACTCTCATAAAAATTCCACAAGAATTTGGTGTTGCGCCTAGCATGTTGATGGCTTAACCAAAAAAAAGCTTTTGTAGACTTAAATTGTCCTATGAAGTTACAAATAATTACACTCAAACAAAATTAGCTTCAAAAAGCTTGACATATTAAATATATTAAATAAGTAATTGAACAATTTAAGTCTCAAAGTTAAAAGTAAATAAAATTTAAAATTAAACCCTAAACAATGTACTTACTAGCACATCCATCAAACCATATCCAGTATTGTTCTTGATTAATGTCGCGCCGACTCAGGTCTTCAAAAAATATTTTCATACAATGAGCTACATAACTTCTATCATGACCCGTATCATCACTAATATAAAAGTGAACGTCTTTGATGATAATTCAATCATCTTTGCTACTTTGTATACTATCTACCTGAAGCTCGGCATGTCTATAGCAAACTTGCACAAAGATTGCAACTTGCTCTGAATGATAATATTGACTTTGAATCTCAGTTTAAGGACTAAATGTATAGTTCTTAGAGAAATCTACAATAGAGAGAATACAACCTAGTGGAAAGCAATTCTTTGAATCACGAAATTGCTTAGCTTGCCATCTTGCACCATGACAATGCTGGATATGTGGATATATGATATTGCAAAATTTATTCATAAATTCATTATAAGGCAATCCACTCTCTTTGAGAATAATTTTTCTAGCCTCGACTCCTAACTTTGTTAAGTATGTCTCATATTCAAATCTCTTCCAAATAACTTGCATTTCAATGTTGTCAACTTGTAATTTAAGATTCTTCAAATTTCCATAATCATTACATATATTTTTTATACACTGAACATTGAATTCATCTGAATCTTTTGATTTTTCACATAAAAGAGACTTCACAAATTGTGTTGTGCTTCCAGAGATGGCTATATTTTCATCAATTACTGCCATATCATTTTTATATGATTGTAGATGTAGATCAAATTCAACATGATTTCAACAACAAGTTTCACGTACTTTATTTATACGTACAAATGATGGTCGTAGTGTCTTAAATATCCTTTGACAAATCTTCACATTTGAAAATTCTTGCTTGAATGCTTCAAAAAGTTCACTGTGTTGTATCTATAAAATGTTTTGGATGAGAAATTTTTGTACCATATTCACCTGTTATTTGTATAGTATCCCTTCTATTAGAAGAAACACGAGAGTGATTGGTCTAATATTCAACCACATGTTTCTTTACATCTTCTAAAATTCTATCTTTTCGGGGAACCCTACAAATATTTACCCATTTTTTCTCAATTCTTGCATCTATTTTATTTCTCTTTTCAATATACTTTTGAATAGTTCTCCTAGAAAAAATTAGTAATCTAGAAATTGATTGAACTTGTCTTCTATGTGATAATTTCTTACTAGAAATTACATTCATCAAAGCTCTACGTGCAACAATTGGATCACTAGTTCGACTCTTGGTATCAATACAATTCAATGCTTCTTGCAAGTTTTCAACAATTGTTTATTTTAGTGAACCTAATGATTGTTTCCTATTATCAACCCCTAACAACTCTAAAACAGGGGTCATTTCTTTTCATATAAATAACTTTGCAACTAATTGTGCTCTTCTAATTAGAGATTTTTCTTCAAAAGATTCATCCCATATTCTTTTAGAGTGTAATTTTATTGTGCTTTCAAGTAACATATCTTCAGATGAAATCTTATTGAAAAGAGAATCCTCATCCATCTCCATCAGATTTTCCATACCATAGAACAAATTTCTATTACTAGGTTCATTTTGTTCTTGTACCTGTACGTCACCTTGGTCATCAATATTTTTCATGGGTTGTTCTTCAGTAGATGTTCCTTCACCCACATTTCTCTTCCTCTCTCTTGTTCGATCATACTTCCTCGATCTAGTCCTTCAATTCCCCATCACAAATTACACTCAAATTTGAATTCACCTGCATACAAGTGTACACACATGTGTGATTTCAATGAATGCATGTAGTTAATATTGCATAAATAGAACACTAAATTATAAATTGTTCATTTGTTAAACCCAAAGTAAAAAAATATTAAAATTACAAACATATCATGAGCAAATTTGGTATCATAAGCATATTTGGTACATATCATGATGCCTCTAATTTAAATATATCATAATAAAAGACTTATATGATGTGAAAGAGAAAAAACATGATATATAGATCCTATGAAAAGGTATATAGCAATGAAAAGATAAGATTACAAAGTGGAAGACCTGTGATTCCTTAAATGCAAGGATGTGATGTAAATAAAATCACACTAGATGTAATTGATTTCATTTGTTAAATGCTAATTTGTAACAAGGGATGGAACCCACACATGAGAAATAAATAAAAAGTAGAGAAGAGAAGAGGTGCAAGGGAAAACATGATTGTGCACATACATAAAGCTAGTTTTCCCTAGATGCCAGGATTGTATATATAATGATTTAATCATGAGGGGGGAAAGACATTATGCCTCTATTTTAAATATATATCATAATAAAAGACTTATATGATGTGAAAGAGAGAAAACATGATATGAAACAAACCTTCTTTTGTTGAAATAAGTCTTCTTTTCTCCAAATAAGCCTTCCTTTGCCGAAATTTGCCTTCTTAAATTGTATTTAATCGAATTTTCTTAAGTTGAAAAATTTATAAAAAAAAATTGTATATATATCGACTCTTTAAGGCCGATGCGTTATCGGCTGACTACTTACCGGCTGATATTTTATCAAGCGACAACTTATCACCCGATAAGAATACGCCCGAAACATAGTTGGCCATAAAATACTCGGTCGAGTATGTCGAGTTGGCTGCCTACATGGCAGCCAACTCACCTTTTTTCACAAATTTATGAAACATTGAACTTTAACAGGGTATTTCTCCTGTCAGAATGAATTTTTTGCAACAAAGAAAAATACCCTTTTGTAGAGCTCAAAGTGGAGAATCTAAATATGTAATTTTTTTCATATTTTGATTAGTCTTAATATATATTTTTTTAATATACTGCAAGTAGGTTGTTAAAATTAAAAAAGAGGCTGATTAGAAATTAAAAAAAAAAAGTAAAACATATTAATTTTTTTAAAAAAATATATGGTGCACTAGATGAGAGAGTCCTCTTCAAAAGGGTATATTTTATTTTTTGAAAATCATTAAAAAAATAGACAATAGTTGACATCCCATGAAAACTGTCAAATTCTGACAAATTTGACTTTAAAACATTACTATGAGAAAAATATACATCAAAATTTGATTTTTTTTTTCCATGCACTAGATATTGAAGTTACCTATTTGGAAAAAAAAATTAGGGAGAAATTAACTTTGTTTTAATTTGTTTCTTGACGTCCCGTGAACGTCACTTTTTCCTGAAATTTTCAGCATTCTAAAATTTGTTCTTACACTGATAAAAAAAAATTAAAAACAATTTTTAAAAAATCTAAAAAATTACAGGAATAAACTTCATCAAAAGATCTACATTTCATTAGTTTACATCATTTTAAAATTAAAAACATAAATACCACTTTTATGTGGTCGAAGTTCAGAAATTTTTTTGTTGTTGGTTGATACCTTTATAAAGTGTGACACACTATTATGCTTTTACCTTGCTGCTGATGCAAAATGAGCCTGGGGACAAAAGAGCAAAGTGGATCACAGTTTTGCAAGAATTCAATATGGAAATCATTCCCATGAAGTTAGTTAGAGGGCAGTTCTTGGTGCAAACCATAGCTAATATTGATCCTAATTTAATAAAGCAACCGTATGTGTTGAATACCAGCAATACACTAGGATGGTATGATGACCTCACTACATTTCTAATATTAGGAAAATACTCTAACCAGATGAAATCTTCTCAAAGGAGAGCCCTGAAAATTAAAGCTCAGAGGTATATGATACAAGGAGGTGTGTTATTCAAGAAAAATCATGAAGGGATATACTTAAGATGTTTGAATAGAGATGAAGTAGACAAGGTGCTCTTAGAACTTCATGACAAATATGGCAAAACACATGGTTCTCATCTAGCAACAACACACAAGATTCTAAGGTCAGGTTACTATTGGCTCACCATATTCAAAGATATAGAAGATCACATCATAAGTTGTCATACATGCCAGATTACAACAGATAAAGGGAGATACTAGACACATCCATTGCAACCTGTTATAGAGTCCAGACTATTTTCTCAATGGGGACTTGACTTTATTAGGGTTATTAATCCTCCATCATCAGCTGGACACAAATTTATTTTGATGGTGACATATTATTGTAGACAGTGGATAGAGGCAACATGTTGTAAATTTTCCACTATTGAAGTTGTCATCAAGTTTTTAGAAGAGAACATCATCACCAGATTTGGAGCACCTTATTCTCTGGTATGTGACAATGGCCCTGCTTTCTCCTCGTTAAAGTTTTCTAAATGGGTATCTGAATATGGAATTATTCTTAAATTTTCATCCAATTATTATCCTTAGGGTAATGGATTAGCAGAATCAACTAATAAAATCTTGTTGGATATCATTAAAAAGTTGATTCCTAAAAATCCTAAAGAATGGAATAGTCAAGGCAGCATTAGGGAATTCTCCTTATCATTTAGTATATGGGACTGATCCCATACTCCCAGTCAATCTGAGAATTCCTACATGGAAGTTTGCAAATAAATATCTAGGTTTTGATGACCATAGGGAGGCTAGGTTGGTTCAGTTGTTACAGTTAGATGAGAAAAGAGACCAAGCCATTGACAAATTTGCAAAACATCAGGCTGTGGTTAAAAGGTGGTTTGACAAAAGAGCTAGGGTTAAAATGTTCAAGATATCTGATTTAGTTTTATGTTGGGACAAAGCCCATGAAAAGAAAGGAAACCATGGTAAATTTGATAAATTGTGGTTAGGTCCACTACAACGTTCAGAGATCATAGGAGACAATACATTTAGGATTAAAACCTTAACTAACGAGGATGTACCATTACGTGCTATTGGTCAGCACCTTAAAAATTATTTTCAAGCCTAGAGTGTGAGGTAATCCTACTATGTACCATATTGTAAATGTTGTATAGTCTTGTTTGTTTTGTTTTGTTTGGTTTGGGTTGTTTTGTTGGTTTGTTGTGTTGCTTTTTGCTGGGGTCTTTATTTTGATTTAGGGTATGCAGGAGTAGACTGGTAACTAATGAAAATAGTAAAATTTGGAAAATTCTGGTAAATTATTTGAAATTTATGCATAACTTGTGAACTTTCATAGATGTGGGCTGTTGTTTATTTTGTGGAGGATTTTATTCAATATCTGTAGCGTGAAGCATTCAAAGGGTCATATAACTACAAACATTAAGATTCTTTGAATTAGTGTGGGAGGTGGTAGATGTTTGCATTAAGTGAAAAATCTAAAGGTTGGCCTTTGCTACCACTACAATTCCCAGCCTTATGCAATAGATACTATTATTGTATAAATAATGAGCTAGAATGATATATTTTATACCCGTGGGTATTGACATATCAATAAAATAGAGAATTTATTCTCTTAAGGTCATCTAGATAACTCTACCGGGGCTATAAATGCTTGCTGGTAGTGGGGGTCTATCTAGGGGAATTATAGGTGATAACCTTGTCAGGGCTATGGATGCCTGCTGGCAGCAAGGTTCTATCCAGGTTTGACTTAAAAGGTTAAACCCAACTATGTAGGTTAATGTAAATGTTTATTGTTTTCTTACTTTGACAGAGGGAATGAATCAATTGTAGACACCTAAATTCATTCAAAAGGTTCATGTACATTGTTAAATACATTCAGTCTATGATGAATAATATTCTTACATATAAAGAAGTTGGAAATTATTAATTTATTTCATTTTGTTTCCTTAATTGTTTGAATTTGGTTATTTTATTTGGTTGCTAGTTGTTGTGATGTGCACAACATGCCCCATTTTACCCTCTAGCAAAATGAGGACCCTGTTTGCTTTTGCTTTCATGTGGTTTGGTCTTGCTTGGTGGTAAAGGGAAAATGTACTTGGTGCTGGAAATACTTGAAAAATCAGAATGCATAGTATTAAGGAGAGGTAGGGGGTTCTAGTAGGTTCTGCATGAAAAATGGTTTAGGGTTGTTTTTTGAACCAACTAGAAATTCCTTGTATTTCATGAAATAGAGTAGTTTTCATGAAAATGCAGTGTTTAGTCAAATTTGTATTTCATATACAAATTTATTTGCATATGGGATGCTAATGTTGTCGTATTGTGGTATAATCAAGTTTTTGTATCGTGTTTTTGCATATGTATTTTGAATGCTTAAATTTAAATATGCAAACATGGACCTGACTATGTTCTGAGGTGAATTGAATAGGCATTGGATTCCGTGATTGTATTTGTGTATTGCATTGTATGTATGAACTCGTGCATTCAATATACAAATAAAAGAAATATACATGCTCGAACCCGAAAAGAATATATAATCCAATTTATAAAGTCAAAAAATTTGAACAAATTTTATATGGTATATCTGTATGTATATTTGTTTGTATCTAAAATACAGGTGCAATCTCGGGTTTTAAAAAGAAGTTAAAAGTGATTAAATTTGGCGGGCCCCACAGGGTATTATCATAGGTTGTATCCAATATACAAGGGGTAATATTTATTAACGGAGACACAAAGGTGGACCTAACAGTAATTCAAATGTGGTTCATAACAAAATTAGGTTTGCACTTTTTGTATGTATGTTATGTTGTATCTATTATGCAAACGGGATATACAGAAGGTAAAGATACAACGCCAGAATTAACATAATGTCAAAACTAGTTGATACATCCTTCAAATCCGCACTTGTATGTTTGAATGTATACATTACATATACAAATTGAGAGATACAATAGTTAGATTCAAGGCCGGACATGAAATTAAATGCAATATATTTCATAAACCCGCTGGAGTCCGAGTTTGTATCATTCGATGATTGTCTAAAATATACATAGGAATATACAAAATTTGATATGCAAAATTTTGAAACGAAAAATACATATGCATGATATACAAAGTAAGGTGCGAGAATTAATGCATACATGAAGTAAACGGGAAAATTAGACACGGGTTGAATTGTATGCATTAATTACAACATTCAATGTGCATCTAACACTAGAAACTTAGAATTTGAACAAGTAAAAAGTGAAATTTGATTATGTTATTTTCATAATTGCATTCGAAGGTTAAAATTGCAAAAAATTTCATAGAGCTAGAGAAAGGGTGATTTAAGAGCTGAACATAAATTCGAGAATGGTAATGGTGTGAGGTTTGAACAGTAAATCTTTTGTCGACATTCTTAAAGTCAAACTGGTTGCGGATACAGATATGTACCTCAAATGCTGTTGAAATTCAGTTAAATGAAATTGGGATTAGTTATAGTAATTTTCATTAAGAAAATGATGCAAGTTAGTGCACATTATTGTAGTTAATTATAGAAAATGAATTTAATATTGTTAGATTCTATAAATTCCAAATAGAGAAAACGACAAAAAACCCTAGGGTAAACTGTTAAAAAAGTAAAAATCCATGGTAAACCCTAGAATTGTGCACAAATGAGAGGGTAAAATGTATAAATTTTCTTGATAGGATGGCCCCAAAGCAGAAGAAAGTAGATACCCAGTTGGTTGGTGAAAAAGAGAAGGTTAAAAAATAAAGGAAGCTGAAGAAGGAAGCGATTAGGGAAGAATTACCGTTATTCAGGGGATATTCATCTATGATATATAGCACAGGGGGGATGGTCACAGATACAAACATTGGTCAGTATGATTTGGATGATGTGTTATAGAAAATCATGGGACTAGATGCCACTCCAGACATGAAAATCATTTGGGAAAAGGGGTTGTACAAGGATGCTGGCTTTTCGTTGGCAATGGAGGCTAAAGATTTGATATTAGAGTGCATAAGTCGATATAATTTGAATACCAGGAGGGTAATGCACAATGGGCCGGTTGTTGCAAATTTGTCTACAGAGGGGATAGCCAAAACATTTGGCTTGGAAATTCAAGATCAAATGATGGATGTTGATATAGATTGGTATGCTTTAGATTTTACTAATAATGAGAAAGAGTGCAAAAGTGCAATTTTCTACAATTGGTATACAACAGAAAATAAACCAAAGGCTACAGCAAGATTGCCAAAAAATTTATATAGGATTGATTTCAAGGAGGAAATACACATAATGATCACATTGTTGAGCAGGATGGTTGGGTTAAAAGAGGCAACAAAGTTTGAGTCATTGATGTTCACCATCATTCAGTATGTCAGAGAAAAGCCTAGAACAATTCACTGGGCTAGAACTATCAGTACTGCAATATATAAACAAGTAATGGCATTTAAGAAGAATAGACAATTCTAGTTGTCTTCTTATGTGATTTATGCATGTGCAGTTGAAATGCTGCCATTACATGGGATTGACAGAATGGGTACAGTGGGAAATGGCCCAGGCCAAAAATTGGTTTATGATCATTATCCTGATCTATAGGAGGAGAATGCACAACAAAAGTATGCAAGAGTCAATGATGTATTCTATACTTATTTAGTAAGAGTTTTAACAGGAGATAAAGATAGAATGTTATCAAAGGAAGCGACAAGTGCAATAAGTCACTTCAGCTCTTGGTATATCCAATTTCGTACCTTTACATATATTAGAACTGAAGGATTTGAGGGAAAACTATTCAAGTTGCCAAGGTAACCTCCAAATATATTAATTGTATTAGAATTCTCTAGGCAGATTTTGAATGTATTCAAAATGTATAAGAAGAAGTTTGGTAGACGAAACATCAAGTTCCCTTGGGTAATTGGTAAGTATTCATATTATAATGAGGATATGGCTCAACAATCAGAGAGAGAGATGATATACTATGGGTTTGAAGAATTTGATTTAGTCAAACATTTTGACCCTTTCCATAGGATCTAAAATTACATTGATAAGAAATATAGACACCAAATCCACATTGAGGACTTTTGGTTAGATTATGAGAATGAGAAAGAGGTGAGGAAGAGGGCTCACCAGAGATTGACTCTAGAACAAATGAGAACCATTAGAGAAATTAGTGTACCCCAATAAATTAAAAAATATGATGGTAAGGTATTACACAAAAGCTATGAAAGCAAGGGACTGGCACTATTGCCCATTAATGAACCAAATTGGGAAGAGCCAGAAGAGACATCCTTGGATGTGATATCCAAGCCAGTTATTTTGTTTTCCAAGACATGGTTAAAGGATCAGATAGAAGAGCTTAAGGCTCAGGGTACTATAGCCACATATCAAAAGAAGGAAAAGAAGAGAGAAAGAGAAAAAGAGGATGATTTACTATGTTTCTATGAAAAGAGGAGGAAAATTGTAGAAGCTACAATTATTAAAAGGGTTAAGAATGCAACACTTATGGATCCTTATGCACTGGATGTCACCATTGCCATTGCTTCAGGTACATTTATAGAAGGGACATCAAGCTAGGGGGTTAATGCAGAACAAGCACAAACACCAAAGGTGCCAGCAAAGCAAAGTCCATTGACAGTTGTGATCATTGATACTCCAAAAGGGAAAGCACAGATACCCACTGTGATTATGGATGCTCTACAAGTAGAAATGAGACAAAATCTTATATCCACTGACTCTACACATGAAGAGAGAGTACAAGGCTACATAAGGGTCAAACAAGAGTTGGCCGAAGAAATGTTGCAAGAGTCAAAAGCCCAAGAGATCAGAAAGGTGGGTGAAATTGTAAACATTGATAATGATAGTAGTGATGAGGAAGAGACACAACTTGGAGCAAATATAGGGTAGAGAATGAAGAAGAAGAAGAAACATCAAAGAGATCCCCTATATTGGAAGAACACAGTGCTCAGGTGTCTATGAAGAGGCCACAAACTCCAATGGAAAAGAGAGAAAATATACAAGAAGACCTAGAGATAGAGGACCCTTTTGGTCAACTTGTGCCATAGGAAATCATAAAAGAAGTGCAGGTTGTTGCACAACAGGTAGTAGAAGTAGAAAAAGAAGAAGAAAAAACTACAGAGGCGCTTGATATATCTTCAAGCCAGCCACCATAGTCAGACCACAAAGGCATGCCTAAGAATGTACATGTTCAAAATGAGGTACTAACAGGGGCAACAATGTCATCAAGTATTTCTGATGTTAATATTTCAAGTGCTCATAATGTTAATATTGAACAAAGTAAACAAGAAGAGAGCTCGGAAGAGGAAGACATAGAGCAAGATAATGGAGAAGATACAGAGGTAGAGGAGGAGGAAAAGGAGAATGAAGAAGAGGAGTCACCATCATTGCCACATGGGCCATCACCTCCAGATCAGAATCCTCCACCACAGCAACAACCACAACAACAACAACAAGAACAAATGGAGACAGAGAAACCTCAAGAAGAGGTGATAGATGGAAAAAAAAGGGCAGAAACTAGCAAAGAGGCACCAACCTGGATGGGCTCAGAAGTCAGAAAAGAAAAGGTAGAAGTGCAACTAGTCCCTATAGACATAAAGAGCTTATTGGGTGGTCACAACTCACAACAAGAAAGAAGAAAAGAAAGGACCATGTCTGCTATAAAGAGAGGCCCTTCTGGATCAAGATCTCTAGAATTGGCCATACCCCAGAAAGACAAAGCAAAAGGAAAAATGAGCCTGGATGATTATCAGTTGCTCAACATAGATCTTGGGTATGTGACTAGAGAATAGCATATTGTAGAGTGGGAGGACTTGAACAAGGTGACCATTGAGATGATGAGAAAAGATAAAGACAAATTTGATTATTTGAAGGGACACATTATCCAATTGCAGCAGTTCATTCAGGGTATATTTGACCCTAATGTTAGTATGCCAGATTTACCTACAAAGATGGCCATTTTATCAAAGGATCAGATGAATGAAATGGAAAATAAGAAAATTGAGGCAAACATTTTTGAAAAGTGGCTCAAAACATTCATTCAAAAAGGAGAAGATATAGTAAGGCAAACAATTACCAATTGGGTCATTGCACTTATGGAGAAAAATAATTGTAATATCATTATACATCATTGCCAATCCAGAGTGGAAGAAAGCGGTTATGAGTTGAAGCAGGTTGAGGCCATGAATGAAAGAGTTGAAGAATTGATAGATGAGGGAATAATAACACCTCAAATGGCAAACCAAATACCAAGGTACATATTAGAATCAAAATTTAAAGAGGACATTCTAAGAGGTTGCATTTTGAGCACTCAGGATTTGGAGGAAATTGCTGATGATATAATAAGGAAACACATGAAGATATTATAGAGACTTATTGGGCATAAGTACCAGGAAATGCCAGTATATGATGTGGTTATGGCAGTAAAATAATTCAAGGCCATTTATCTACCTTGCCTAGAAAGTCCTACAGCTAATCTGAGTATTGAAATGATTGATTCCATTATGGAATTAAATGCTAGGATAAGGACTTGTATCAGAAAAATAGAGAAGATGTAGAAAAGCAAGCGAAGATATTGAAAGAAATGGTTGAACTACAACAATATGCATGGATAGAAAGCCAAAGAAGTACTCATACTTCTATTGTAGCATTAATAGCCAAGTACATAGAATACTTGATGAGAAAGGGAGAAGAATAAAAGGGGAATATCAGTGGTAGTAGGTAGTTCTTCTATATTGTTATTTGTGGTTACTCTGGTCTTTTCTATTATGTTGTTATCACCAAAAAGGTCAAACAACAAAGAAAGTCAAAAGGGGAAATATCTCATATTTAAAAGATTCTAATGGCATCCTTTGCACGAAAAGGAATATTCCTAAAGATATTTTGGTGAACGGTTGGGAAATGCTTTCCACAGTTGATTTTGCAAGTTTGAATGTGAACCATAGATTGGTTTTTTGTAACCGTAGTAGAGGGGGATTCAAATCTATATAAGGAACCCTGCTACTTGTATTTTACTTACACAGGGATTCATAGCATTTAGCCCTAGACTGTAATTAGCAAATTTACTGCAAAAGGAAGTGATTCTTAAGTGAATACTTTGAGCATTAGTGATTTAGAGAGGAGGTTGCCTATGTCTGCATAAAGGAGCATGTGGAATGTCCTACCTCTTTCATGTATTTGTCAAGATGTTTGTGAGTTTTAGTAATTTTGATCAATCCAATAAAAATCATAGCTACATTGTAAATTTAAAATGACTTCATATATCAAATGAATGCAAACCTCATAATTCTGCATCTAATCAAGAGTGTTTTCTGATTCAGGTGTTTGTTTGATGTATTTTCTTTAAAAGATTGCAATTCTTTATGTATATTCATGAAAATGCTCATGATTTACATATAGGAATTTAATTGTTGTGAATTGTTCAAGATCATTTAAGCTTGTCATACGTGGATATTAGAACGTTCTATCCTGTCTAAAACAAATGTTTCTAACTCTATCTTTTCTAACTTTTCTCCAAAATCTTTAAATAATTAACATGCATGCAGTTATCTAATGAAAATTGCTTTTGATTTGCATAACTATTGGTGAATTATAACGATCTTAGTAGTTTTCATATAAATTTGAGATACAAAGTGAGTTTTATCCATATTCATGCAGAGCTTTGTAGTAAAATGGTAAATACTTGCAAAGGATCACTAATCATAGTGTAATTTGTAGTTATTTGCAGAATAGAAGTAAATATAGTCAGTACACATCTCTTAAATCACGTAAGGCCCCTTTAAACAAAACAACTTCACATCGAACATTGAATGAGCCCAACACAACCATGACCTAGTTACCATAGACTTGGAATTGAGAATTATTTTATGATATTTCTCCATATTCTTCAAGATAAGCTAAGATTCTTTGTGAATTTTATCTCTGTTATGCTGAACAAAACCAACATCAACATCCCCAAATATGCCTTTATATACCCCTTTTAAGCTCATTATACATCCATTTGATCTACTTGTTCTGTTTCTTGGATCACAAATATTTCTTGATTTAATTCCACATTATTCGAATTTCTTTGATCGATGTTCCCTTTTCTATTTTGAGCCTCCTCCTTTCTTTGGGATTGTAAGAAAATGAGGAATTTTTGTTGTTTCTTAGAGGTAAGCTTTGAAATAGCTTTGTTGTACTCATAACAAGTCTTCGTATCATGACCTTTTGTTCCATGGAACCAACAATATGTGTCAGGATCATAGGAGAAATGAGTTGGTCCCTAATTTCCTTTTTGGCAACATTTATCATTGTTGGGCGCACTTCTTATGACATTGATGTCTTTATTTATTGAAATGTTTGAGGCGTTCTTCTTAGTACCTTTTGAGACTTTGAGTTTTCCATTTGTGTCATATGTTCTTTGGCCACTGTCAATGGCTACTTGGTCAATTCGTAAGGCACTTTCCAAAGCCTCTTCATAAGACTTGTAAGGCAGTTTTTGAACTTCTTCCCTTGTATCCCTGTTCATAGAATGTAAGAAGAGATCGCATAACTTGTGGTGATCCATATCTCAAGCACTTGTTGAAGAGTAGAGGACTTGTCTCCATCGAGTGACAAAATGGGCCACAAATTCATTAGGTTCTTGCCTAATGGTCAAAAATTCTTGGATTCCTATCTTTATGAGTTTCTCCATGTCAAAAGCCATAACAAACTCTCCTATTAACTATTTGAACGAGTGTATCGAAGCCTCTGGAAAATGATAATACCAATCTAGGGCTATTCCTTCTAATATTTTTGGGAAGATTTTTGTGATGACCCCATCCCAAAGGAGGAGTTCTCTTATAGAGCGGTTGTATATGCCTTGATGTATGAATTAGGATCTCCTTCTCCCTTGAACTTTGGGAGATCCAACAATTGTCGTGGTAATTGAATACTTCTTATAGCCATGTTGAGCAGCTCTTTTAAATACTCCAAGTATGTGCCCAAGAAGGCACTTTGTGATTGTGGAATTGATAGCATTAACCCCATGGGTGGGCTTTGATAGCCCAATGCCATTGCTTGATCTTCTTGATTTCCCTGTATTGTTTGAGTGTTTTGAATAGGAGGATTCCCATTTGGGAATGTGTCGTTACTCCAATTTCATGAGTAATAGTTGAGGCAAGGGGGATTCTGAGATGCTCCCTGGTCTTGTTCAATTTTAATGTGTTCATGTGACTTCTACCTTCTCTTTGGGACATGTTGTTCTTCTTCCAGAGTCCTAATTCTTTGCACTAATGTTGCAATGAGATCTATAGGCGTAGGGCCTCTCGACAGTTCCTCATTTCTAGGGTTCTTGTTTCGTATGTTGTCATGATTTAACACTTCTTATCACATGGAATCTTCATATTGCTCTTCCCATAAAGTGACTTGCAAGGCCTCTTGAGCATCCCTAGCTTCTTGTAAATTTCTCTTGAATCTTCTTACTTCATCATCAAGATGAGTGTTTGAATTGCTTGTAGAGGGTTGTTCCATCCAATGAATTTTTGACCTCATTTGTATTCTTCTTTCCTTATGAGGCATGTTTGGAACTATAGGATTGTGCTCCCATGCAGGATTATTAAATGATAGAGAACGTCTAGGTTCTCTTCTATCTTGTTTGTAATTTAAGTCTTCATAGTTGTAACAGTCAGAGACTGGTGCATTTGGATCAGGTGGCACATACCTATTGAAAGAGGGAGCTTATGGATCCTTTGAGGGAATATTCCCTAAGTTTAAATATGGTTCCATCATATTCAAGGGTGTCATAAACACCATAGAATAAATGGAACGACCGAAGGTGAGGATGGCAAGAGTAGAAGCGGTGAAGACAAAGAAGATGGTCGTGAAAGTGAAAGTGATAATGACTAAATATTTGAAGTTGAAACACAAACAACTCATCCTAGAAGGATTCACAAGTTCACGTCAAGTTCATAAAATATGTACACTCAAAAACACAACTCAGTAGCCTGGGGTGGTTGAGTCAGCTTTAACGAGCACATGGACCCCTCTCCTTGCCACGGGGCAAACCTCCACATCACTCTCACTCTTGTGGAAGTAGCCAGTCGAGAGGAGGAGAGACATGAGGGTGGTCCTACTTGCTTGAGAGCTGGACTTCACGAAGAGTGGTCAATTGGTCCTGGGGCCTTTCTTGTGTGTTGATTCTAATCTGGTGCTCTATGACTAGTATGGTTGAAATAAATATATGACTCGAAGGGTCACTAGTCACTGTTCTTCTATTTGGATTCTAAAGATTTCAACATTTCATAGGATGATGATTGTTCTCATTGATGCTTTTGTTGATTTGGAGTTATTCTTCAAATTGTTGGATGATGACTTGTGTTTGGAATAACCTCAACCTATGTTGTTGTTCTTGAATCGTTTGTTGATCGTGTTGTGTTCTAGGGTGAATTTCCTCAATCTCTTTGAGGATTGCCCTCACCCACTCACCTCTAAGCTCAGGGCACATTCATGAGCCCAAACTGAGAGAGTTGGTTGGAGTTAACCTTGATTTGACTTAGGGTTTATGACCTAAGGTTTGACTTTTTTTCTTTGTGTTGGGTTGACCAACGTTGACCTTGTGTTGGATTCAAGGGTTTGACTAATGTTGACCTTCTATTGGAATCAGGGGATTGCATTCTTCTTGTGATGATAATGTTTTTGTGCTTTTTTTTATTTTTCAATGTATGCAAGCCTATATGAATGCAAAACAATATTTTTGTGCTTTTTTGGATCTTTACGAAATTAAAGTGCCTTTTAAATCTAGGAATTGAAATATGTATGCAATGTTGAATGTATTTAACTAATGCAATCTAATGTATGTTTTTATTTAATTTTCTGGATATTTGGATTAATTACTCTAAAAGATGAAATTTCTCTGAAATAAACTAAGCTAAAGAAGTCTGAAAGCAAACTAATCCAACAATGCAAATCCTATTTAACCTATCAAGGAAATTGCAACATAAATTACTATTCCCAAGAGCAAATTTAGATTTTCTAATTACTATAAAAAAAGCACTAAAGAACCTAGAATATGAGACGTGTGAGCCTCCACTACCCTCAAGAATCCTTGTGCCAGCAACCTTTTTGTCATTTTGCAGTAGCGGGGATATCCTCTTGGAAATAACATGAAAGGGATGCAAAAGAGCTTTTGAAAGATTGAAACATGAGCTCAATGTGAGCTAATGAGCATTATGGCTTGCAAATGGGTAGCGTATCAATGCGATATGAAGCTTTTGGAAAAGCTTAGATGAAACAACAATAAAGAAAAAGGCTCGAATATCATGTATGAGCATATCGATGCTAGTTGGAGAGCAAAAACTTACAAAGTCAAGATGTACAAATGAAATTTCCTCCCTTTGTGCTTGAGGGAGAGGGGTATTTATAAGTTTAAAGAGGCTATGAGAGATGGGAGAGGATGGAAAGTTAACTTACAAGACCAAGGAGCGATCTAGGCTAATTAGGGAGTGAACAAGCCAATATAGCTTATCACTGGAGAAAAATGGAGTTAGAATGAATGCATGAGTTGACAAGTAGAGATAAAAAGGAGCTAATTATGCATGCTTGGAGGCATGGAATAGTTAACTCTATGTTTAGACCAAAAACTCATGCAAACATGAGGAAAAACAAGTTAGAACAAAGCTTTTTCATGTCCAAAACTCAAGTTTTTTCATGGCTGGAAAAGACGATAAGGTCACCCATGGGTTGCTTGTTTCACTAGTCCAGGTCACCCCAGGGCGACCCATGGGTAACCCTCAGAGGGGAGGTCCTGGGTTGGAAAGCGGGGTCGGAGATTGTTAGTTAGGTGAAAAGGAGGTGAACTACCTTCAAAAACTAGTCGAAAGGTTGTCAAAATCCAAATCTCCACTTGCAAAAGTCAAATCTCCCAAGGGAGATCCTGAAATAATAGGGGGAGATTTGTACTGATTGACCAAAACTAAAAACTGAAAGTTGGATATGGCTTAGGAGGTCCTCTAGAGGGCTCCTAGGGGTGGGAATAGATGAAAAACACTAAGGAAAGGTCAAATCACAACAAATATAGATGAATACAAGTCTTAGGGATGAAGTTGCAAGCATAGGAAACAAGAATTAACTATGGAATAATAAATCTAAAATAGAATTTGACTGAGCAACACTATATATATAGATATATACATCTATATATATAAATTTATATCTCAAATAATTTAGAAGCCAAGGATAAGGAATTGATATCTTTATTAAAATTTGTAGATGTTCACAACAATCGCTTTGGGGCAGATTAGTGGTTCAACCTCTTCCAGTCTATGCAATCTAGGAGGAACCAGTTCCTTTTAGAACACAACGTACTATTATGCTCTACACAAGTGTTGGTTCAATAGAACAATGCTCAACACAAGTGCACACCAAGCCCTAGCCAGGACCATCTCGAGTGTACGTTGTACCTCGAGTTGGACACACACTATGTGCCCCCTTCTCCAATGGTCACATCCTGCTAACCAGAGTCTTTTCCTCAACAATCTCTCCAATGATAATTTTTCTTCTGCCATTACATTAGTTTTTAATTACTTTTAGTTAGCATGCTCTAGGATATCATCCATCAAATTCCTCTTTTGGATCAATAGTTAAAGATTTCCTTTTTTTGGTGATCTATAGATATAGGATTTCCCTTCTTTGTAGATATCTTTAGGTTTCTTAATTAATAAATAGTCTCTACTTATGCTACTTGATAAGTTACCTCAGAGAGTGTCCCCTATCTTAATGCTTTATGTGCAACGACTACTTGCTTATGGTCCTCAAGCAGAAGTGCCCTACTAGTATGAATTTGAAAATGGCAGGCCTTGTCAATGGTTGTTAGGAGTTCTGCATATCAATAATTATGTAGAAACAAGCTAAACTAACTTTGGCTATAGTCATAATGTTTAGAATTAATGGATGGTTGAATATTATAGAGGGGATTTAAAATTGATTTGTGGTTTTGTGCATCACCTCCTTTTATTTTTGTTTCTTTGCATCCTTCTCCTTATTATATCCCCTTTCCGTCCAATTTCTAGCTTAGATAGTAGTTGGCCTTATTTAGAGGTTGCTTATGTGTTTGAGCTATATGTGTGGGCATTTGACATTGTTGATCAGAATTGGCACTTCTAACTCCTTGTTAAGTGCATTGTTTTAGAACATCAACACTTACTCAACTTGTCACTTTGCCTACTTTTCCAACCTTCCCTCCATGTGCATGTAAGCATCACATCTAGACAAGATATTAGAAGTACCTCTACAATATAATCACATAAAAATATAATCAATAATTCATGATTATGTCTATTTAACAATATATTTATTTATTAAATGCTCTCATACAAATTACAATAACTTGCTAATTTATTACCAAAATAATAATAAATTGCAATAAACATATTAAATTACTCAAACTGCATGTCCAAATTACATCATAATAGAGTAAACTTATCTAAATGTTTTTAGAGCCTTAGTTTCAAATGTAATAAGAATGTCATAGTCTATTCTCCTCCACAACAAACTCAAAATATAACTTTTTTTTTTTGCCGTAATGGTATTAGAATAGAATCATTTTAATTTTTTTCTTCATAGGCTTTCTTTCAATTTTAACTTTGAATCTCTTTAGCTCTCCTTTCATCACAAAATTTGTCTACCCTTTTTGTCATAAATTCCACAAATAATTCCTTTGACTTTCCTACATTCACAATACGATGGGAGCTGAAAGATTCCAGAATTTCTATGTAAACTTATAAGATTCCAATCTAGAATCTTTATTAACAATTTTTTTTTTGTTTTTTATTTTTATATTTATATTTTGTCTAATTTGTTTTTTGGTTCCATAGTTTTTGTGATTTTTTTATTTTCAATTTTTTTATTTTTGTTTTTATTTTTTACTTTTTGCCAATTTCTTTTTTGGTTTTTATTTTTTATTTTTTCCAATTTCTTTTTTGGTTCCATAATTTTTATGATTTTATTATTATCAATTTCTTTTTAAATCACCAAAAATATCAAACAAAAAAAATGCAAAAAATAAACTATGGAAAAGAGATATCACTCGACATACTTTAGATATATTTTTTAAATATAAATATACTAGTAGCAATTCATTGGTATTGGGAGTTTGATTTACAGGGGCATGAATAATCAACCTCTTTCAACATAATGCTAAGGACTAAGGAATATCCATTCCACCAAAGTCAATGCAGACATGATTCTAACCTCGTCCCTTTAAAATGTCATGGACCTTATATTCAACAAGACTTAATCCTTGATGAACTTTCTAAAATCATTCTTTGCCCACTTAACTTGATCACAAAATTTGTCTGATTTCTTAAAAAATTTCTTTTAACATTTTGTAATTGTAAAAAGAATACTAACTACTTAACAAATATAATTTAAAGCACATGAGATCTCCAATAACAATTCTCTATATTAAATTAACACCAAAATTAAAAAAAATACATTGCTTAAAATATTATTCCTCTCATAGAACAACCATTCCTAGGCGAATAGAAAACAAAAACTATACCTATGCGTTTACTCGTGGGGTTTCTTGGCTAAGGAGAAAATCCCTGCAAACATGGGATAGTGGGAAGTCCCGGGATAAATTGGGGTATGTATCTGTTCACATCACAATTAAATAACTTAGCTTAAAATATGTTCAGCTGCGTTGCTTTCCACGTAAATTGACGGGAGGACAAAACAAGGCAGGTAATTGACGTGAGGACAAAACAAGAAAAGCAAATATTATTGTTTAATAGCGCCCTGGTTGGCTTATGGATATGGATATGGATGACAGATAAAAGTTTTGAGGATTAAATTAATCCATGCCAAAACAAGAGGAGAACACGTATATATATTTGATAGACTAATTTAAAATTGTGTGTGCTAAAATGACTCTAGGTTGGTGTATTTGTTTATTTATTTTAAAATATATATGGAGAGTGCACATGGAGAAACCCCGAAAGGCCCTTCCTAAATAGTGAGAATTCATTGGAAAGAGACCATGCCAATCTATCTCATAGGTCAGTTAGATTAAATTAAAGATTATGTTATGATTAATTTAGGTTAATTAGTTAATGTATATATAGTTAGTTAGATTAACACTGTGTATATAAATATAGGGATAAATTATAAGTATAGGATTGTGTGTAATCAAGATTAGGTATGTGGGCTCAATTATTTACAAAAATACACTATTTGTAGCTAGATATATGTATTAAGACATTGCCTCAAATTAGGCATAAAACTAAATGGGAAAATGCATCTAGGATGTGTTTGTCACCATTACATTTTACCCCCACTTTGAGGTGCATTTGATTATCTAAGTATGAATCATGCATTTGTAAGTATGCTCATTCTCAAACATGCATAAAGTAAATGCAATATATAGATAAACTTGTAGTGCATAAAGGATGAAGATTCTCCTTCAAATTCATTTCTTTCACATATGTTTTCCCATGAATTCCTACATGTCAAGGAAAAAATATTCTATGAGTAGCTTTTGACTTGCAAAATAGACTAAATGTAAAAATGAGAATGTCAGTGATCATGTATGTACCCAAACCCCCTTGCCCCATGCCCTACCCCATTAGATTACCCCCATAGTGTGAAACTTAATGTAGTAATATATATATATATATATATATATATATATATATATATATATATATATATATATATATATATATATATATATATATATATATATCAATTATAAACATAAGCATATAAGAATAAATTGGCAAGAGACTGCATTGTAAGATAATCATAATCATGGTCATGTGATTAATCAATAACAAATGATAAGTGTGCAAGTACATATAATAATCTAAGCATTTTAAATTATAACTAGAAGAGTACATTATGACAAGCATAGTAAGAGACTAGAGATAAAATCAAAGATAGGATCATTTCCCCTAGCATTGGCATGATAATGATGATGCAACCCTCAATGACCAAAATACCTATGAAATTACAATAAATGGCCCTATGTGGCATAAATGAACATGAGAACACATAAAATATGATCAATAGGAGAAGTAGGATCAAGAAAATGTTAATGTAACCGTCAATGAGCAAAAATACCTATGAAAGTACAATAAAAGGCCCTAATATGGCATCCATGAGCACAAACACACATAGGGTACAATCAATATGATGGATAGGAACAATCACCTGAAGCCTAATAGTGGCATGAAACTTGATCATATTAGAGAATAGATAGATAGATAGATAGATAGATAGATGTCATGGAAATCTAACTATGGGGCAAGTCTCGAAATGTAACAAGTATGATAATAAATTAAGTGACATAGATAGATAATCGAGTAAGTCAATAAATCCCAATATGATAAAGGAGGAAAGCATGATGCCCCCCAATGTAAGATCCATATGACAAAGATGTGATAATAGATGTGATCATGTAAGTGCAATGTATAGGATCAAAATTATAGATCAATGTAGGAAGAATAAACAATAGGACCAAGATATATGATATGATGATCTAAGTTTAATATGATTAATACATTTGATATGACAATGTAAGCTCAATACATAACAGGTGAATAACATGATTTCCCTAGTGTAAGGCTCAATAATAAATGCTCAAAGTAGCAAAAAATATAGCAATGTCAAATCATCATGTGGTCATAAGATATAGCAATGTAAGATCATCATGTAAAGACATAGTGATATGAGAGTATAATGTAACAATGTGATCATAAGATATAACAATATAGGATCATCATATCGGTGCTCTAAAATGTAGCAAGATGTAGCAATGCGAGATCAAAATAAAAATCATCTATAGTAGCAAGATATGCCAATAATGGAGCATAGATGCTCATACAAACTAGATGAGACAATAATGGATCATAGGATAAATGCTCAAGAGTAATGGAATCAATGTAGGATCAACTCTAAAAAGAAAGATAGATCAATGATAATCCTAGGAGGAGGCATATATGATGCCCCCTAGTGTGGTCTCAAAGAATATGGTAGTATAATCTCATAGTCAGAACACGATGATCTAATATTATAGCATGATAAACTCATGTAATGACCAATAATACAACTTATGTCAATAGATATAATCAATAAAGTACTCGTGAAAAGTGAGATGCACCCATATGGACAAAATAACACAATAAAGCTCATGAATGAGGATATCCAAGGCATGGTGCCCCTAATATAATGATAAGGCAATGGAGGCTCGAATGCTAAAGCTATAAGACCATAGTATAGTAATATAAAATCATAAATTGATAAAAATAAATAAATGTGTATGGTACATTTCATAAATGATATAGAATCAATGAAAATTACATAATATGTGGTCCAAAAATGTGTAATAGTAAGTAGAAAAGTGTCATGTTCATCAATATGATCATTAGTATCTATCATATGTCAAGAGGTGTCATTTTAGAAAAACGATTATTAATGTATCACATGTGAAAAACAAGACCAAGTGCACATGAGTGGTGTATCAATGTGAATAATGTATATCATTATCCATGCGATCAATTTGGTTCTTCTATGTGTTGTTGGTTCACATGTGTGTATGTGTGCATGTAAAATGTATCATTAATAATAATATCACACACATTATCTATGCTAATCAGTGAACTATGTGCATGGAAATGGGGGACCAAAAGGGTGTCAAAAGTGGTCACTTTTTCTTGAAATCAACAAGAATTGATCTTGGATGAGAAATTGTTAGGATAAGGTGTCCCAACCTTGCAATCCTAATGTTCAAATCTTAATACTTTTGTATGCATTCACTATTTCATCTTTCATGTATTTTGTCTTCACATGGAGAGTTAGCATCCCATTTGGAGATGACATCATGGATTTCATATTTTAGTGGATTTTGGCCTCACATGAGGAGGTAAGCTTACCACTTATGAGTTGGCATACTTTACCATGTGCTGACATCTTGGAAGGTGTGTAAGAGAATCTTGACTAGTCTGCTTAGGAGTTACATATGACATACTCTTATGACACGTAAGAGCATGTAAGAGGGATATTACATTAGAATCTTGACCATCCTTGTGATGAAGTTAGACACTTGTCATGAAGCATCTTTGGCATGTAGAATGAAGAAAAATTGGAGTGTCCAAGTTGGGTAGTCAAATATTCCTTATGTTATGACATATGACAAACTTGTAAGGAATATGTTAATAATAATCAGGGGCATCTTAGAACAAGGAGGGAATTGGAATTTGAGTGCAAGAATTTGGGTGCCATAACTCCTTTGGGCTTGTAAATGGTCTACCAAAACCATCCCATGGTTTCTAGTTTGTTCATTTCTATATATTGGTGCTTGGAGTTAGAGGATGCATAGGTTGTTTTACAAGATATACAAGTATCGAAGTGTTGCCAAAATTTAGAGAGATAAATTGTCGTCTTGTTACATTATTTATCATTAATACAAGCTTGGGGTCTCTTTGGGTGTGGATTTTTTTTCCAAAATGTTTTCTCCATGTATATCTTGTGTTATGGCTTGCATCTATTTTATGGTTGTTTCCATTTCCATTATGAATTATTAATCGTACTAAATTAATTTCATTAAGTTTTGACATATCTCATTGTCTTAGTTACACTCAATTGTCAACATTTGGTATCAAATCCTTGGTTGGCTTGGTTAGAGGGATACCTCTTACAAATTGTTTGATAGAGTCTTTTTCTGCAATGTGAGTGTTTTGTTGTTTTCTTACAATTTTAGGTTTTGGGTGATAGAGACCATGGGTAGCTCATCTTGGTTGGAGATTGAAAATTTCAATGGTACAAGATTTGAGCTTTGGAAGATAAATATGGAGGATCTCTTGGAACAAAGAGATCAATGGATCATCGTGAAGAGAGAACAAACTAGAAAAGATGTCAAATGAAGAATGGTTAAAAGTAGATAAAAATCCCATGGTACTATTTGGTTGTGTTTATTTGATTATGTTTTATAATGTTTCTGGTGAAACTAGTACATATAAGTTGTGGAATATAATAGGATAGATATATCAAAAAAAGAGTCTCATTAAAAGTTATTTTTGAAAATTAAATTATGTTTTATAGGAAAAGGGAGATGAGGGTAAATAGTTAGATCCTCCTTTCACTACAAACATTCAAGGACATTCAACCGAGTTGAATCACAACTTTTGCAAGAGGATTCACCTATAGGTTGATGGTCACTTGTAATGATGTGGAAATTCATAGTTTGTCAATTAATGTATTAATTTAATGCTCAAGTATTCTCAAAACCCTAATTATGCAAAATCGTAAGCAAACTGATAAATTACGACAAATGCTCGCAGACCAAGATAGTAGACAAAGATTAATTATTGACCATTTTTCAAAGTTTGGAATGTGGAATAATTAGGGGCTTCATAACTAGCGCCCTAGCCCAATGCAGTGTTTTCTTCAAGGGGTTCCAGATTCCTTCTGACACTGATGATCACTATTCTGTCTATTTTCGGCTTTGTAGATGCGGAGGTCACTGTGACTAGCACCCTAGCCCAAGGAAGGATGTTCTTCAGGATGTCGGGACTTCTTCTGATGCTAAATAACATTGTCTTAGAGATTTATGCACCTGTAACCTCGGAGTGCTTTATGACTAGCGCCCTAGCCCCGACAGTGCACCAAACTGCTTCTTTTTTTTGGATCCAGAATCTTTATCTTCTGTAACCTTCCTCTGCAACTCCACTCTATGAAATTTGATACCTGTAACCTACAATCACAAGGAAAGGGGTTGGGGTTGTGGTGTTTAGGAGCTTGCCTCAGTCAAGCCCCGGAATGGCATTCAAGTCTTCCAACACCGTTGTTTGATAAAGAGTGTGTATACTTGTGGGATAGAGGCAAAAACAAATAGATATCACCTTAGAGGTGTAGCTCACATGTAGATGAAAATCCTTCAACACATGAGAAGATGAAGATAAATCTGCAATCACAAACACAACAACAATATTCTACTCTGCAATAATGAATATCTTGAAATGCTCTAAAATCATAAGTTCACCAAAAGTTCATAATCATCTTCTAGTTTACAAAAGAATCCCTAAACATACTTATATATGCATTCCCGCTTTAATTTCATAATTCAAACTTAAGATGTTAGCAACGAAACCTTTAACGGTCACATAACTGACATTCAAATTTAGGACCTGCCTAAAATAGGGTAAGACTAGGGCGTGAGTGCCCAAGCCCCTAGGTCCTATTTTAGGGCAGGGTCAAATGCCACAATGTCCCTCAAGCCCCATTTGACATGGGTTTCAGGCCATTTCATTTTGGGAGTTAAAATGAACATGCAAGATGCAAAACAAGGGACCTGGGAGCTAAACTTAGGAGATAAAAGTCCTAGGGGGACATTTTATGACATAACATTTAGCCCCCACTTTAATTTATGTATGATCTTATGACCCAGACATGCATTAAAGTATGGTAAAAAAATAACAAACATGCCAAGCACTTGAAGCTAATGCATACACAAAGATTGAGGAACTATTTCTAGCCCCTAGTCTCAGGTAGACATTAGAGAAAACACGTTGTAGACATGCCAAACATAGTGAAGACAACATCAGGCATGCAAAACACAGAGAAGATAGTAACATGCATGCAAGACACGAAGAAGACAACATTGAAGACACGCAAAACACAATGAATATAGTGATTATTTCTTTTTCATTTTCATATATAAATGAATGCAGATACATGGAAAGTAAAAATACAGCACACAAACCCAAAATGTAGGAGGGGCATTTTGCCACGCTCTTTGAACTACACATGGGGGAGAAGACACGCAATACAAATCTCATAGTGTAAGAGGGGCATTTTACCATGATCTTTAGACTACACTTGAGAACAAACATGCCATACAAATCCCAAAGCATAGGAGAGGCATTTCACAACGCTCTTTGGACTATACTTGGGAACAAACACACGGAAGACTCATGGAAAACATGAGTGCCGTATAGCATGTCAAAGACATACTATATGTCTAAAACATGACAAACAAGGTGATGGAAGGAACTTATTACTAAGCCCCCACCATCTCAAGCATGCTACAGGCACACCTAACGATTGGGCTTATGCCACAATAACCGCCAAAGACACACTTAAGGGAGGATACACCAACCCTTCCTACTCGGAGGACTTTTGAAATAAAAGGATGTGAACTAGCTCAAGAGACACACCATCCCCGCCTCCGTAGAGGGCTTAAAATAAAAGGATATGCACTAGCTCAAGAAATATGATATCCCACCTCCGCATAGGGCTTTCTGATTGCAATATAAAATAAAAATGTGCACTTGCGCAGAGATACAACATCCCACCTCCACAGAGGGCTTACAAACATGCTTCATTAGTACCAAAATCATCAAACAACTTACCTTATATGCCCTTACCTTAAGGTGGTTGATATCATGTACCAATATCAAGTACGTTAAGGTAGAGAGAAAACACACAAGGGAACAAGAGCTTTCATAAAGCCCATGTGCCCAAGGGTGACATGTACTTTATGATTGCTGAATGTTCCCACAAACACACAATTTCCTGCAAGAAGAGAGGTTAGAAATCTTTCTCTAATATAATAACCACATCACATCAAGAGCCAAGGTTATACTATAGATTCAAAAACTGAGTATAACCGTGGGGCTATACTGCAGAGATCTCAGGAATTGAGTGTAACCAGGGTGAGACCCAAGATAAACAAAGTGCACGAAGCAGCTATATTGTTATGGTTTGTTAGCAAATATAAGACATCATCAAAATATCACATAGAGTGATTCTACTAGCCAAGTATTAGATAATATATATCAACCCCTTCGTCATGTATGGACTAGGTCCATTTTTGCTTATTCATTGAAGGGACACATGGTCCATATCAGTATATGTTTTTTCATCATCTGCCAGCTAGATAGAACCACTAGAAGAAGGTAAACAATAAATCAAGAAAGGAAGAATAGGTGCCTTAGGGTCATCATGTAGGAAGGTGCCCCCAGGTCACCAACCGCAATGCTATGCCCCTAAGGCACAACACACAACAATAAAATGGAGGAGAGGAGAAATATAGAAGAATTATGATACAAATAGAAGAAGGGTCACAACAGAGGTGGTCTCCCAATATCCTTAACCTTACAAGAGTATCAAGGGTCATCCAAGGAGGCCTAAACAACACATAACACATCATGGGGGGGAATCACAACACAGAAATAAAGGGTTAGAAACACTTACCTATAGATACACCCATACTAGAATTTGTGACTTGTGAGCATCTTAGAAAGATGCTCCATCAAGTTTTGTGTGAAGCTTGAGTGGTTCATATTAGGTTGTTTTTTGTTGTCAAAAAAATCATGCGGTGTTTGTTTCCTAGATCTTTGTAAATTTGAAATATTTTGTTGCTTATGAGGGGGAGAACCACTGTTATTTCCTACTAATGATAACCATCTTATTCTTTTCCAATCCTTTGATTTCTTATTTTATTGAATTCATCTATTGTAGTGAGAAGGACCAGCTTCCACTGTATCAATCTTTTCCTATGTCATGATCTCCTGTTTCAGTTGTTCTGTTTGTCTTTCCAATGCATTTTGGTTGACTCTTGATCCTTGAAGGGATAACAGAGGAGGAACCTCAACATATATACCATTTCTTTGTGGATGAGGTGAGTTATCAAACTTTTCCTTATCCACTTCTATCATACCCACTATTTCATCATAATCCAAATAGTCATCTTCCACTTCTACTGTATTTTGTTCCATCATGTTGTTATTAGTATGCTTAGGAAAGGGATTAGTAAAGATCTATAAATTTTGGTTTGGAGGAGCAACTGACTTATTTCCATTATCATTCACACCAAATACCTGTATAACATTCAAGTCAATGAGGTCTTGTATTTCATGTTTAAGACACATACATCATTCAATATCATGTCCTTGTTGTCGATGAAAATGACAAAAAGCATTAGCATCAAAGTAAGGTCCTTGCATCCTACTAGGATCCAATAGTTTAATCAGAAGGAGATTCAAGAGGTTGTTACTCATAGCTTGATTCATGATAATATGTAAGGAGTCAAATATTGGAGTGAACTGTCTTTGTTGTTGTCGATTTTGAAACAATGTCCTCTTTGGATTAGTGATAGCAGACACTTGTGAAAAGTTGTTTGAATTCTATCCATTAACTTTGATGAAACTCTTATTATTCCTCTTAAAGTTGTTTTGTGAAGGTCCACCCGTGGATTGACCAACTTGAGCCGATGAGTTTTAGTTTTCATACTGACTAGACGAGAGTTGGTAATCACAAAGGGCTGTGCATAAATATTGAAAACAGTTATACTTCATCAAGAGAATCTTATCATGGATGTTAGGTTGTAGATTTGTAATAAATACCTTCTAAACATCTTCATCCTTCATCTAGTATTGAATTTGTGTATAAAGAGCTTGATATAGACTAATAAACTCAGTTAACTTCTCTTTCAGACCTTTCTTGCAATGAACTAAATCAATCAAAGAAATTTAAGGTCCAATGTTTGCTTGAAAATGTTGTAAGAATTGATCAACTAGCTGAGAGAAAGAGTGTATTGAATTCGAAGGTAAAGAGAAAAACCATTCTAAAGCAGTATCTTTGAGAGATTGTGGGAAAAGTTTTGCTAACAAGTCGTCTTCAAAGTAGAAATCGCTACACATAGTTGTGAATGCTGCCACATGGGTATTAGGATCACCTTTTCCACCATATTTTTCAAAACGAGGAGTTTCAAACTTCTCAGGCATAGGAGTTCTCAAGATTGCGTAAGATAAGGGATTACGAGCATGATAAGTTGGTATATTAGGTTGTGAAGAATTAGTCAAGCTCGTCACCATTTGTTGTAAAGAGGTCATGCCTTGAAAGAGTTGGTTTAGGAGGGCATCATTAGGAGATGTGGTTTGAGAATTTGATGCCGTGGTCATGAAATTTTGAGGAGATTAATTGTGAGTGGAAACAAAAGGTGGTTGTGAATAGTTGTATGTAAGAGGTGGTTGAGAATAAGTGGGATGGAGAGTTAGTTGAGAGTGATTGTTCATAAAAGAAGTCACCCTAGGTGCTTGGTTTTGATAGTTTAATCCCACAACTTTGTAATTTTGTAAATTAGTGCCATTAGATACTCCAATACTAGTGGTAGCATTACTACAAAAATTTGCATTAGTAGTTAAAATTGTTGATGTAAATGTAGACATTCCAGTAGTCGGTATAGGTGCCGATACTTGTGTATGAGATGGTGATGACATATTATTAATAACATTCACACATTCGGTCACTGGCATAAAATTATGATGCACTATATGCATTAAGCCTCGAAGTGCATTAACACCATCTTTTCCTTCTTTTAACAATTCTCTTATGTTATGAATCGTAGGTATAGCTTCTTTTGCTATCCTTTCATTTTCCATAAATGCTTGAAAATCGACTAGTTCTTTATCAAGTTTGTTTATTTGCTCATCAGGTACATGTGTTACCACATCAATAGGGTCCTCAACATCATGAAATATTTTTTCTTCCATTGTAGTTGTAGGAGGCATGATATCTTGCAAATTTTGTGTTTCTCCTTTTGTAAAGAAGGTATTCAATGGATTTTCAGAGGTAGGAACACCGTTGGTTTCAGGGGCACTAGAACCCATTAGTCTAATACTTCTCCTTAAAGGGATATTTCTATTAGGGCAATGGTTTATAAGACTCATGGAAAAGAATACAACACTCAATGCACAAACTAATAGAACAAATCCTAGGATGAAGTTATTTTTGTTGAAATACACAATGTGTAAATGCAAAAATTAAGATTTATATGCAAAAACACATTATGATGAAACATTACAATCTAAAATCAGTCCTAAAAGAGTGTTTAAAAGAGTAGTAAAATATGAAACAAGATTTTAACTACAAACCCTAGCTATTACAAAGACTAGGTTTTATGAAAAATGCACAATTTCAAGCAAAATCTTACAATTTAAGCATGAAAATGCAATGCAAATGATTAATTAATGATGTACTGCTATGCTTTATATCAGATCTAATGAAAATATCAGAAATTAAATAAAATTTAATTAAATTATGTCAAATGCAAGCCTAAGATGCCAATTTTTTCAATTTTTTTTTTGTAAAATTTCAAATGCAATAAGATGAAAAATTAAATGAGTGAATGTAACTATGAAGTACAACACTCAGCAAGGTGCAAAATTCAACAAAAACATAGGTTCACCAAAATGTTTTATAGGAAAAGGGGGATGAGGGTAAATAGTTAGATCCTCCTTTCATTACAAACATTCAAGGACATTCAACCGAGTTGAATCACAACTTTTGCAAGAGGATTCACCTATAGGTTGATGGTCACTTGTAATGATGTGGAAATTTAGAGTTTGTCAATTAATGTATTAATTTAATGCTCAAGTGTGCTCAAAACCCTAATTATGCAAAATCGTAAGCAAACTGATAAATTATGACAAATGCTCGCAGACCAAGATAGTAGACAGAGATTAATTACTGACCATTTTTTGAAGTTCAGAATGTGAAATAATCAGGGGCTTCGTGACTAGCGCCCTAGCCCAATGTAGTGTTTTCTTCAGGGGGTTTTGGACTCCTTCCAACACTAATGATCATTGTTCTATCTGTTTCTGGCTCTGTAGATGGGGAGGTCACTATGACTAACACCCTAGCCCAAGGTAGGATGTTCTTTAGGATGTCAAGACTTCTTCTGATACTGAATAACACTATCATGGAGATTTCTGCACCTGCAACCTCAGAGGGCTTTGCGACTAGCGTCCTAGCCCCGATAGTGCACCAAACTACTTCTTTCTATCGAATCTGGAATCCTTATCTTCTGTAACCTTCCTCTGCAACTCCACTCTATGAAATCTGATACCTGTAACCTACAATCACAGGGAGAGGGGTTGGGGGTTGTGGTGTTTAGGAGCTTACCTCAGTCAAGCCCTGAAATGGCATTCAATCCTTCCAACACTGTTGTTTGATAAAGAGTGCGTATCCATGCAGGATAGAGGCAAAAACAAATTGATAAATGATTCAGACACAAATAGATATCACCTCGGAGGTGTAGCTCGCATGTAGATGAAAATCCTTCAACACATGAGAAGATGGAGCTAAATCTGCAATCACAAACACAACAATAATATTCTGCTCTGCAACAATAAATATCTTGAAATGCTTTAAAATCATAAGTTCAACAAAAGTTCATAATCATCTTCTAGTTTACAAATGAATCCCTAAACATACTTATATATGCATTCCCACTTTAGTTTCATAATTCAAACTTAAGATTTTGGCAACGAAACCTTTAATGGTCACATAACCGACATTCAAATTTAGGACTTGCCTAAAATAGGGTAGGACTAGGGCGTGAGCACCCAAGCCCCTAGGTCCTACTTTAGGGTAGGGTCAAATGCCACAATTTCCCTCAAGCCCCATTTGACATGGGTTTCAGGCTATTTCATTCTGGGAGTTAAAATGAACATGCAAGATGCAAAATAAGGGACCCGGGAGCTAAACTTAGGAGGTAAAAGTCCTAGGGGGACATTTTACGACATAACAAATTATATTCTCTTAAAATAAAATATGGGGACTTGGTTGTAGAACATTTAAATGTGTTTAATCTAATCTTCAGTCAATTATAGTTAGTTGATGTGAAAATAAAAGAAGAGGATAAGTTTATTTTGTTGTTGTGTTCATTGCCTAAATCTTTGGATAATTTGATCCTTGCAATCAGTTGTTATTTGATAGATGATCCAAAGTTGGATTCCCTTATAACGTTGAAAATTGCACACCCTACGATTTCATGTCATGTTTCACACTTGCCTTAGTGCCAATCCCTACAACACGCTCTAGGACTGCTTGGGCGTAATCTTGAAATTTTTTCTTCCAACCAGGTTTCTATCAAAAATTGTATTAAAACATCAATGTTGACACCCTTCTATTCAAGTGTTAAATTTGAGAAAAAATCCTTTGGACACTAGCACGACGCACTAGCATCCTATGTCATACAATGCCTCAAAATGAGTGTTACTCACACATTCCACCACCTCATAATGTCTCCTGACATTTGTAATGTCCTCACGAATGTGCCTTTCTATCTTTAGCCTTCCATTAACCAAAAAGGGAGGGTCTTTTTGAAATTCATTTAGAGAAGGTATCCATAATTCTTTTAGGAAAACATAGTAGTTTTGTAGCTTGTCTCTCTTACAAGCTCTGATTAGTCACACACAATAGATAAGCTACCTCCCTTTTCTTGATTCATCTCTTTTGCTATTGTCATTCCCTCCATGCATCTTGCAATTTCTTGTGATCTTTATGTGAACTACTTGGAACAATCACAAGGGTAGATTCTTATCTCAAAGGTGTAGACCTCTCCCAAAAGATTACTTCAAGTTTTTATTCTACCATTGAAGGTGTCTTCAACAAGTAGTGAATAGAAATTTTCTCTCTTGAAACCTTTCCCATCTTCATTACTCAAAATCCACATGAACTAGGTAGCAAATATTTTTGGTGTTTTCTTCATCATATTCTAGTAAATAATGATTTGTTCTTGATAGTTTTTCTTTAATTTACTTGGCTAATCACATTACACAAGTAGTGAATCAACCCTACTTTCAAAACCATTTGAGAAAGTTCTATTTTGTTGTAGACCCTTGGTGTAGATCACCATTATTTTGATCATTACCCAATCCACAATCTAGGCGTATTATCCTACTCATAGACTAGGAAGGTGCCCCTATCACAATTTGTCACTGCATCTTAGCTCCTAGACACAATTAGGATTAGGTGCAAACACAATCCATTCTTTATTCATCATATAACTACTTGTTGAGGTTGAGAGACTAAAGCAGGGATTTGACTATTCCTAGAAAACTCCATTGTAATCCCAAACTTCTTTTTAGCTCTTCAAAAATAGGTTATTCAATGGACATCAACCACAGAGATTTGCTAGTATTGATCTTAGTGTTTTGGTTGAATCTATCTTCCATATATTATCTAATTTATTTATACCTATGAGTATTATGCTTGCATTTGTTCTCACTATGTTGTGCAAGTTGATCCAAGAGTCCTATAGACAGAGAAGAAGACTGTAAGACATACGTAGATTGTTTCCACCTAACCCTACCATCTATAATGTACCATATAAAACAACATAATGTGTAGACATTTGCACTATGCACTGTCATCCTTGGCTAAGGCTTTGTCCTTCAACTAGCAGGCTTTGTACTTATTTTACTTTTTAGATCTACTTTATGTTTCTTGAAAATCATTTCCAATTCTTTGAAAATAACATTTCCTTTCTGTGCACTTTTTACTCTTAGTTTATAAAGTTACATTTTCTAGTTATTAGAACATCTAGGATATCTAAAATAGTTCTATGGTTATAAAGAATAAATTTTTCTCTCTTGAAACCTAGGTATTCTAGAGTAGTGTTTTGTAAGATCACTTTGTCTTTGGTATAACTCTCAAGGTTAAGTTTCTATCTTATGCACTACATTCTAGTGAACTCGATGTGAACAACTTTTGAACCTTCTAATTTATATCAAAACATTCTTTACAAACCTTTTTCTAAATAAGATTTTGACATGGTGGTTGAAGCCCTTGAGGACTTCATGCATGATGAGTCTCCTTTTGAAACAACAAATCTTTCTCCTAAAAACATGATGAATTCAATTTTTGCCTTGAATACTACCAACTAGAACCAATGGCCTAAAATTGTGATTCAAGGTGTTTCTTAGTCATCTAAACTAGTGTTAACTATTAGGCATGCTTCTATTCCACCTAGACCCCCTGATTATTATACATAGTATGCTAGAGATATCACTTCTAAATACCTAAGGTTCATCTTAACTATCATACGATACCTCCCCCTAACTATCAGATAACAACTCATACTTATAATACCTATGGTAATAGGCAACAAAGCTATATTCCTATTTCCCTTCCTACATCCACTCTGATTTTACCTCGGGATCCTTGTGTGTCTCAGACGACCCTTGGAGATTATGATTCTATTGAACAATTACATGCCACTCTAGCTAAAATTTCACTTTGGGATCTGATTCAAACTTACCCTACTTGCTTAGGTATGTTTCAAGAATCCTTACAAAATATTCATGTCTCATCTTTAGCTAGGTTGAATAAAGTGGATACCTTTCTTGATTGCATTTACACTAATACCACTGACATTGTCTTTCAACAATATGAGTTTCCTTCTATTGAAATTGAAAAATAAAATGAGCCTCTCATGATCATTATTGGTATAAATTCTATTGAAGTAAAATGTACCCTCATAGATAATGGTTCTGGCCTTAATGTTTATGGAGTAGATTTGCTAAATAATTTAAACATTGACATGGCTTGTATTTCTCCTTCTCATTTAGTAATAAGGGGCTTAAAAAATATAAGTCAGCAAGCCCTTGGGACCATCAGCTTACCTATAGAGTTGTGCCATGTCACATTACCTACCATAGTGCATGTGATGCCTAGTGCTCTCTTATAATCTCCTCCCAGGAAGGCCATGGATTCATGCCATGGGTGTTGTTTCCTCAACCCTACACCAATCTATAAAATTTGTTCATGGGAATAAAACTTTTACTATAAAAGCTAATGTTGATCCATTACAATATTTTTAGCAAACTAAGTTGGAACAAAAGACAAATTCTTCCTCAGTACTTCATAATTTAATTCTTTTTTATTATCACAATAGACTACACCCGCATCAACCCATGTTGATTATGTGGCAAAGGATACGCCCTCTTCTTTGACTAGTGCATGGATAGATGATGATTAGGGTCCCTTGGATTTTACACCTTTTGTTGGAGAATACAAAATAGACCCATCACCCTTCGACACCTCTAAAATCCCAACTACATGACCTGGATCATATCCTAAAGAGGTCTCCACCTCTTTGGTGCAGTCACAGATGGAGGATCCAAAGAATGGACTATCCAACCATGTAGCTAGAATAAACATAACAGAAACAACACAAGAATACACAATAGTAGAATGCAATGGACGATCTATATTCTCAATATCTCAAACAATTACAATGTTTATATATTGACAACATGCAGGCGACAATCTGGCTCATAGGATTGCTTTCTAGATTACAACATACATGAATGATATGGCATTGAAGTGCCTCCAAAAAAGAACTATCTTCCTATTCTATTATTAGATATGAATGAATGACTTCCAAATGCATCTAGCTCCTGAATATATCAATCCCAAGCTCAAAGAATGTTTCGCATTGGCATCAAGAGGTCTCAAACCCCAATGCATGATGAAATGTGTAGGTCAGCCTATAACTCATGGTAATGCTCTGCAAATGGATGAAACATGTTGCGGTTCTCAATAAAGGTGTATCAAGTCCTATAATGCCTTGTATCATGTTCCATTTGGCTCCACAAGTTATAGGAATGCTCCACAAACCTTGTATGCTCATACTAAATGCTGAATGCTCTATTTTGTGAATTTTACTGATCTTCTGATAGCGATAACTCTCTGCAGACAATTCCAAATATCATGAAATCTGAATATGATGTAGATGACATAGTGTAGAATCTAAGTCCTGCTCTACGAGTTGTGAAATGATGACGCAGTAAAATATGGTGGAAAATACTAAAACTACAACTGACTGAAATCTAACTGAAATGCAAGAAAAGAAAAGAATCAAAATATTTTTGGTTGATGCAAGATTTCTCTTCAACCTGGGATGCTCTTGCATCACTCTTCTCCCAAACAAACATGTAAATACACTTCTCATGTCGAATATGACTTTAACATTAACCCTCCTTCTAAGGAGTTGCAATCATGTTATAGTCTTGGTTTTGATATCCTTGCAAAAAATAGATATAAATGTGGTGGCTTAGGTCATAAAGAACAAGTCATTATGGTCCATATAGAGCCTAATGAGCATCGTTCTATGATGGGTATTGGTTACAAAAACCCTAGACCTTCATCCCGATATTGTCTAAATGTGAACATGATTTCATCCTCATCTGATTCATCCTCTTTGTCTTTATTATACTCAGAGTTGATCATTGACACTAGAGAATCTTACATGCCTCCCTTAGACACTCTCTCTATAGATGATTTCCTTGCAGAGTTTCTTGGAGTTTATGATCATTTACCCATCTATCACCATGATCACAATTCTCCCTATTGTTTAAATGCTTAGGCATACTTTGGGGAGTTTTTGCATTATCTAGTGATACCTCATCATTAACTAAAGTCCATGTGACTCTCGAGACAATCGCGATTCACATGACTGGGAAGCAAAAGGGATAGAATTAGGCCTTATGTGACCCATATCCAATAACTCTTTAATTGCCTTCTCGATCTCTTCCTTAGTGCCCTTGTGGTAGGAAAAACTATTGAGGTCCTTATGGATCCTAGTGATCCTAAGAAAATCATCCATATTGGTGAATGTTTATCACCTAAGGAACATTCATCTCATTCTAATCTATTACACAATTTTTCTTGATCTCTTTGCTTGGACCTACGAGGATATGCCTAGTCTAGATCCTAAGATGGTCACTCATAACATAGTGCTTGATCCTAATGCTCAACCCATGAAACAAAAAAAATTGGAAAATGAATCCCAAGGTGGTTTTGTTGGTTAAGGATAAGATAGAAAAGATTTTGAAAGCTAGTTTTATGCACCCTATTAACTATTCCCCTTGGATTTCAAATATCATGCCTATTTCTAAACTAGATAATCATATATGTATTTGCATTGACTTTCATGACTTAAACAAAGTGTCTTTGAAGGATGATTTTCCTCTTCTGAATATTGACATGATAGTGGACTTGATGGTAGGCCATGCCTTTCTTTCTTTTATGGATGGCTTCTCAGGTTATAACCAAATCCTAATCAACCTCGAAGATCAACATAAGACTAATTTCACAACTCCTTGGGGTAATTTCCATTACATTGTCATATTGTTTGGTCTAAATAATGCTAGAGCACCTTACTAGCATGCCATGAATTTGATATTTCATGACTTCATTCATAATATTCTAAAAGATTATGTTGATGACATCTTAGCTAAATCTATCTTACACCATGATCATGTGAGTAATATTTGTCTCATATTTGAATGTCTTCAATCATAACATGCATCTAAACCCTCATAAGTGCATTTTTGGCATGGATAGTGGTAAACTTTAAGGGTTTATATTTTCACAACATGGCATTGAGCTCAATACTAAGAAAATTGACATTATCATGAACATGCCACCTCCAACAAATATTTATCACCTTCATAGTTTGTAGGGTAAGATTCAAGCCATTTATTGATTTATCTCTAAATTGGTGGATCATACCCTCCCCTTTACTAATATCCTTAAAAAGGACATTTATTTTTCCTAGTATGCAAATTGCCAGAAGGCCTTTGAAAGCATTAAAGAATATTTGGCAAAGCCACCTATTTTGATGCCTACTATTTTAGGACATCCTTTTCTTTGCCACTTCCGTGTCATCTCATGTTGTAGCTGCTCTCTTGGCTCAACATGATGACAAGGGTAAAGAGTATGTAGTTTATTATATCAGTCATGCCCTCCTTGACTACAAAACCTGATCTTCTATGATAGAGAGATAGTGTCTCACTTTGGTCTTTTCCACCCACAAGCTAAGACACTATTTCCTTCAAGTAGAAACATGTGTGATCATTATCTTTGACATTCTCAAGCATCTATTTTATAATGTGGACCTATCAGGGCACTTGGCTAAATGGGTTATGCTCTTAACTAAATTTGATTTAAAGTTTGTCTCCAAGAAGCCATAAAGGGCAAGATGTAGCTGACTAGCTAGTTGAGGCCCCCTCTCCCAGCTCTTTCCCTAATTTTGATTCGTTCCTAGATGATCACACCCTTCTTATAGATAGTAATTCTTCTTGGGATTTACTCTTCGATGGTTTGAGATGTTGGACTAGTTCTGGGGCTAGTGTAATATTGGTCCCTCCTAAGAGTAAGCTAATCTTGCTTTCTTTTCATCTGAATTTCTAGTGCATGAATAACATCACAAAATATGAGGCTCTAATTTCTAATTTGTGTGATGCTATTTCCCTCGACGTAAAAATCATCCATGTTTATGGTGGCTCACAATTAATTATTAGGTGAATCACCAGTGACTATCAGGCTAAACAAGATAAGTTTTTTCATTACTGTGATTTGGCCTTATGACTTCTTCATTATTTTTATCCTTCTCCATTGATTCTATTCCATGAAAAGACAATTGTAATGTGCATGCTATGGCTAGTGTTGCTTCCCTAGCGTCCTTTAATGATTCAGTGGATGACTATCATTTTGTGATCCACACTCTGTCTTTACCCACTATCATGGATGATCCAACATCAAATACCCTCTTCTACTATAACATCAACTCAAAAGAGTGGTATTCTCATATTTTCAATGATTTTCATGATGGTACATTTCTAGGCGATTCTTCTAAAAATGCTTGTATTCATATATGTAAACTTACTTCATGTTATATCATCCTTTCCAATGTTCTCTACATGAAGAGTTATAACAACGTCCTCCTCCAGTGTCTGACAAAGTTTGAGATACATGTGGCCCTTTAGGAGGCTCATTCTAGTGCTTGTGGAGGACATTTTGGTGGTAGGTCCCTAGTGCAAAAGATCTTGCACATAGTGTACTATTACCAAAGCATGGAGCAAGAATCCTTCACTTTCATCAAGAAGTGCTCTCAATGTCAACATAATTATAATTTGATTCAGGCTCTTGCAGAAGAGCTCCACACCTAGACATCTCCCTGGCCATTCTCCATCTAGGGCTTGGACCTAATTGGAAAAATTTCACCACCTTCCACTTAGAGACATGTCTTTATCATCACAACTATAGATTACTTCACTAAGTGGGTTGAGACCATTCCTCTTTGATCTACCACCACTAAGGTAATTTGTAGGTTCCTCCTTCACAATATAATTTCTCACTTTGGGTTGCCTTCTGCTTTGGTCTTTGATAATAGATGCTCATTTAAAAACAAGGAGGTAAAGAAATTTTTAGAGAAATTCCATATTAAACATTGTTTCTATACGAGTCCTATCCTCAGTCTAATAGAATGAGGCTTCTAACAAAACAATCAAGCAAATTCTTCAAAAAATGGTCAATAACCATAGTAAGGATTGGCATGTGTAGCGCTCTTATGCTTTGTGGGCATATTACACAAGAATTCATAATCCCATGGACACTACTCCTTATAGCCTTGTCTATGGTATCGATGTCATCATGCCCCTAGAGTTAGAGATTCTGTCCTTGTGTGTATCTCTCCAAGGGCTTATTGGTAATAACAAGTCTATCATGATCAACATTGTCAGTAGATTGAAATGCTTGATGAACATCATATTAATTATCTTGAGCATCTTCAGGCCTATAAAAAACTCTCAATCTAAATTATAATCAACATGTTATTCACCATTCTTTCTAGGTAGGGGATTTGGTTCTATATGAGAATCAAAATAATGTGAATGCTCTAGCTAGTGTTAAGGGAAAGTTTAGCCCTAATTGGTTGGGACCTTACATTGTCACCTCAGTTTATGGTTCTAAAGCATACAACCTTTCTACGATGGAAGTAAATTCCCTTAAGGATTCAATAAACATAATTCATTGTCATCACTTTCATGTATGACCATCTCTTTTTGTGGGTCACCTTTGTCATCTCAAATCCTTTCTTTTCAAGTGACATTCATTATTTTAATTGTTAATTAGATTTTTTTGTGTTTGATTAAACAATTTATTATAAATTATGTAGTTAGACTCTTGCAATATTTAATTAATCAATTTCATTTATCCATATTGATTATTCATATCATTATAGTATTTAATTAAATCATTTTTAACAATATTATTTGATTAGATCATAAAAAGCATCTAAATAAGCAATATGAAAACATAGATCATGGTCATAAACTAAAATCAACAATCATAAAATAAAATCAACAACACACCCACATCACTTAAAATCATGTATATATATGCCAAAATGATAGAATACATCATCTCAATAGTACAAAATACAACACTCATCAAAATGTTGTGTATGTCAAAATATACATACATACATACATACATACATACATATATATATATATATATATATATATATATATCTACATCATGGGTCATGACTCCATGAGTCCTCTAGCTCTAGCTATGTTGGAGGTGGTTGCTTTGGCTCATTTGGGGGTGGTTGTTGTCTTGACACCACAGAGTGTGAGCGATACTGATTGTGAGTGGCACTTCGAGACTAGAGTCCCATAAGCTCTCCCCTCAACTTTGTGGCCTTTTCTATGAGTCTGAGCTCTCTCTCTCTCTCTCTTATCTCTACAACCTAGCTCATCAGTCCCTACACCCTTGGATGGTCCAAGTATGATGGTGTCATTTCTTGTGTCCTCTGTAGCTCACCAATGATCAAGTTAGCTCTACAAGGTGTCACATGCCATCTCAGCACTCTCTTCCTGCATCACAATCTAGTCTCACTTAGCAACAAGTGTTGTAGCTTCCATCACCCTCTGATCTCTATCTACCATCATACCCAAAAGCTCTATCATGGAGCTATCTATTTGGACCCATGCCTCCTCGTACGAAGCCCTCAACTATGAAACATGCTCAAAATATCTACATGCCTCCCCATAGATTATAGTGGCCTATAGATATCCTTCACCAACCACTTGACCCGGACCATGGGGACCATCTCCACCAATACATGGCCAATAAAGTCTAGCCACTTTCATGTCTGCACTGCAAGAAGGAATCAAAAGAATAATTAGTCTCCCATCATATTTAATAAAATTGAAATCAAAGCAATGAATAGTATTCTATCAAATTGAAATGCGTAAACATGTAAATTGTACCTAGGTCCCCAATCTATTAGTCCAGGTTTGCAATAGCTACAACCCTCATTAAGGGTGGGGGTGGTGCTACTTATGTTCTCGCTAGCACCATCATTGCAAATGGGGCTCTCATATCCCCAACTCAACTTGACTCTCCATCAACTAGCTTGACAGATGGTGTGCCTTAAAGGAGGGCTCTAGGGCTCTCCTTGGATACACTCTCGTCACACTTCCATTATTGTTAGAGTCTCTCCTCCTCTTCCTCCTCCCCCTCATTTAATGTACCCTTAGAGGATCTCATCTCGAATGCCTCTCTACCTCATAGGGGCTTGGGGTCCCCAGTGGGTGTGTTAGCTAGATAAATAGGTTCTTGGCATGTCACTGCCCACTAGGCCGCATATTGCATAGTCACCCTAACATCATTTGTATCAATGTGAGGAGGGTAATCCTCATATTTGTCATTACAGTCACTTAGTGGGACATCAACCACTATGGGCCATGGGAGGTTACCTGGCTACACAATGCTATGATGTGATCATCCATAGGTGACCACATCACATGGCACCCCCTACACATGTCCAAACTGTCACCTGATACAATCATAGAAGAATGGGATGATAATATGGTCATATTGACCAACAAACCATATGTCCTTTTGCATGTAGGCAAGCTATTGGCCATCTTATGCCCATCTCTGCATCCCCAAGTATGGTCTCTAGATGACCTCTATCTCAGGCATCCTATTGAAGGTCTTCCACTAATAAGTGAGATCCATGTGATTTCATTCCTGCCAAAAGGGATAAGAGTGGGTTGTAGGATTTACCCACATGGTATCCATAGGATACCTTCCTAGGTAGGTGCATCTGATATGCTTAGAGGCCCACACTTGAAGAAGCATGTAGATCATCAGGCTATGTGCCTCATAGTGCACATAGTTCCCTAGATCATGGTATAAGTGGGCCAACATGCTATGCCCCCAAGCAAACACAGTCTCATGTTACTCGATGTCTTGAATTGTGCAAGCTAGGCCTCAATGAAGATGTGTGCCCCTCCTATCTAGAGTGAGGCACATCATGACTATCATGATCATCATGCACCTCACTAGAGGTACTGACACTATGTCCTACTCCAACCATTACATGTTGATGTGGCTAGAGTCACTCCCAGGGATGATTTTCCCCACAACATACTATTGTCCTACCTACACATAGGTAAGAGACATCTACTCCATGATGCTCACTTCCTTGCCCCTAATAGGAAGCCTCAAGATACGATACATATCCTCTAAAGTCATCATCATCTTGTTGATGGGTAGGATGAAGATATACCTATTTGCATCCCATTGCTCCATAAGGGCCATGAGCATGCGGTCATGAAACTACATCTCTAACATTCCGAAAGCCTAGTAGATACCCACCCTGTGTAGTAGGCTAATGTTTGTGGATGTAAGAGCCACCTTTCAACCTCTCAATAGAGAAAGAATCCCTCCTCCTATATGCTCACACATGGTTAGTGGATGCTGAAAATCAAATAAAAGGTAGAAATTTGTCAGTTTCTCATCATTCTAAACATAAAAATATTTCTAAAAATAAAAAATTCTTGAAGTTCCTAGGATGCCTATGCCCAAGGACTTCTACATGTCATTTGGATGCTTGTATCCTTTTGGTACTCTAGCACATCCTAACGACACACTAATGGTAGCATATCATCAGGATGCTTGCAGTTCCTTGGATGCCTATGCATCCCTAGGATGCATTCCATGGGTGAGACACTAGCATGTCACTTAGGTCCCACCCCACCTTTCAAAGTGTAATAAATGCATCTAAATCAATTTTTTTTCACTCACCTCTTTTAGTACAACACCTTGCTCAATGCTCTCTCATAGCTCCTCCAACTAAGGTCTACTAAAATCTCATCATTATTACATAGTCGCTATTTGGATGCTCTAGGGTGATTGAAAAATGTAAATTTGAATATTCAAAATGAATAGTAAATTTCATTTTTTTTACTATTTATAGTAAATTTTTAAATTTGTAGCACCCTCTTCGTGGAAATCAACGTAACTTTCACCCACAAGATCCAATTTTTGTGTTGTTTCTTTTTTGGAACCTTGTTTCTACCCTCTTAATTATGACTTGCTTTTGGTCATATTAGTCATCTTTGAAGAGAGATTTTAGAAGCCTTTTCTGATGAAGTTTTTAGAAAAACTCAACACTTCCAAATCTCCTTTCCTATTTCTATCTCATGAACAATCAAAACAAATAGGGGGGTATATGCATCCTCACTCTTGTTTACAATACCCCTAGTGAAAAACCAAGATAGAGTTGATGTCATGTATCTCTCATTTATCATTACTAAGTTATCTTCCGTCTCTATATGCACCACCTGATTCTTCTTTAGGAGCAATTGATTGATTTTTTATCATCACATTCCTCTATAGATGTTGTAAATGGATTAGAAACTTTTTATGCATTTTGGGGATGATGCAGTCCATGAGACATCCTCACCACAAGGCCTTTTGTTTTTTGACTCAAAATTTCTCTTTGTTTTCTTGTATGCCTTCTTCTATCTCCACCCTTTCAATACGTGTGACATATATATACATGTTTATGATGCTCTTCTTGATCTTGAAAGATTATGTGGTTTATAATTTTTTGACATTGTGATCTTGTAGGACTTTTGGTTCTAACATTGTGGTTTTCTAGGCCATAAGCTAGGGGCATCTTGTTGGCAATATCTATTGTCATTGTGTTGTCATTGATGTCAACACTTAGAGTGAGGTCAACACTCAGTTTGTGATGATGATATACTAGTATAGTAACAGAGGTGCAGTGATGATACTAATGTTCATGATTGCTGATAATCAGTGATGCTCCTGATGTTCATAGTGGGTTATTGATGTTCATGGTTGGATGTCATGCCCTGATCAGTGTCAAGTCAAGTTGTTTTGATCATGCTTGTGGTCCGCAAAGCAGTGAGATGCAGTGATGCTCATGATGTTCATGGTTTGATGTCATGCCTTGATCAGTGTTAAGTAAAGTTGTTTTGAGCATCTTATGGTTAGAAAAGATGATGAATGATGAAATATTAAGATGGGAGTTAGAAGCACAAAGATGATGAAATGGGAATTAGAAGCACAAAGATGAATGATCAAATATTAAGATGGGAATTAGAAGCACTAAGATGAATGATGATACATTAAGCTATGATGAGGATGAGAAGATGTTGCTGATGACTTATGGCATGTTGTATGATCCTTCCTTTTGTTCCTAAGGATGTATGTGCTATTAGATGAAGGTTTTGGCCTCAGGAAGTTGGTGAAGGTTTTTGCTATAGAGAATTGGCTAAAAGGACTATCTGGTAAAATGCTCCGCATTCCTCGACATTTGAATCTATGGTCATGTGGTTTAGAATTTAAGTTAAGAATGATATAAAGGTGCTAAATCCAAAGTTTCAGATCATTTGTCCCTCCGCAGTGAATGTTATGAAAGATAAAGTTTCGGTCTATGTTCTGGCAGGATGAAGTGATGATGAAGACTATTTGGAATGTTCTGCATTCCTCCACAGTGATAGATATGGCTATGTGGTTTTGAGGATATGTTCACAACAATGTATGAGTGCATACATATGAGTTTCATGTGTTTTAGAGGTCCACAAGCTTAGTTTTCAAATAACAATTGTGATAAAGACAGTTTCAGATGCCTAGTTGTTCTCAAGACATATGCTGATGATGTGCACCAACTTGAAGTGACATGAAATGGTATATTGATTTATGTAAGATGGTCTTGATGTTCTTCTGTTGTCTCCAACTACTCCACAAGGTGTTTTTCTTCTCTCTCCAGAACTGGCTAAGGTCTGGAATGATGATGTTGTTGGGTTATGCTCTTGCCTAGCTGACAGAGGAAGCTTGATGATGTGTGCCACAAAGTTCTTTCTGGGTGAAGTTCAAAAAGTGTTTGTAGATAGTGTTTGGGTCCTACTAACTCATCTAGGAGTGCAAGAAATGTTTTATCATTCATTAGTACCGCCAAGTTGAAATGACCATTGTGCTACATGCTTCACGTGTTCTTGCTTAAGGGTGACCTAAATCAAATTTGTGAAGTGTGCGCATGTTATTCGTTGAAGAATGATGCTATGAAGGATGTTTAGGACTGGACTAAGCATGTATTGGGATCAGCAAGGTGTGTGGTTCTTCTGGAGTAGCGTGTAGTTCATGATAGGGCTTGCCCTATGCATGTTTCATGTTGTAGGATCTCTGGACGACTTGTAAAATGTAATATTCTTGTTGTATTGGACAACTTGTAATGAAATCATTGTAATGTAATGTATATATTTTAAACCTAGTTGGTCTAGGTAAGGTATGATTGTGAAAATGAAAATATGAAAGAGTAAAGAGCAGAGTATAAATATCATATGCATTGTGATGTGCGACTGAAGGAGAAAGAGCATAAGTGTTAGAGGCTATCTTGATTCATCTTGAAGACATTTTTGTGATAGAAGGGAAGTGAAGAGTGTGCCTAAATGACCCAATCATCAGAATAAGTAGAATTGCAATCATAAAAGGTGTGAGCTTTAATGCCAATTTTTAGGCAGTAGAAGGATTGTCATACTATAATCATCTCTGAGTTTGTTCTCAGTTCAGGGAGTAGTTGTTTCCTTGGGTTTTAGCCCTAAAATAAAGCTTGCAGGGAGTTGTAGCTTCCTTGGGAGTGAACCTAAAACAAAGTCTGCATGGAGTAGTAGCTTCCTTGGGTTGTAGCCCTAAAGAAAAGTAAGCAGGGAGTAGTAGCTTCCTTGGGTTGTAGCCCTAAAACAAAGTTGCAATTTTGAGCTTCATATATTGTGAGTTAATCCTCATTGTGGTTTTTCCTTTCTTGGGTTTTCCATGTATATCTGGTGTTATATGTTGATGTGCATTGTGCTGATCTTTCATGTTTATGTTGATGCTATAATGCTTAAGGTTTAATCTGCTCCAGAGGATTTGAAGTTTGTTTAGATACTGATTCACACCCCCTCTTAGTATCCTAGTGTGTTCAACAATTGGTATTAGAGCTAAGTTACTAAGAAGAAGCTTAACTGCTTGAGGGAGGTCAAGGATGGCTCCTAATGGATCTCAAAAGGTACCTATGTTTGATGGAACAAATTATTCCTTTTGGAAGCTAAGGATTGAAAACTATCTATCTTCTCTAGGGTTTGGTGTATGGCAAGCTGTCGTGAAGGGTTACATTGCTCTTGGTTCTGAGCCTACAAATGTTGATGAGATTAGATTGTAGGATAATAATGCCAAGGCAAAGAGTACTATCATGAGTGGACTAGATGATTCATAACTTCTAAAGGTAATGAGTTGTAAATCTACCAAAGATGTCTAGGTAAAACTTGAAAGCATTTATGAAGGGGATAGTAAAGTGAAGCAAGCCAAGATGAAATCCTCAAGAGAAAATTTGAGACCCCGAGGATGACAGAAGATGAAGACATTTCCAGTTATATGCTCTGAGTGGATGAAATAGTTAATGGCATCATAGGTCTTGGTGGTGAAGTGAAATAAGATGAAATTGTGAAGAAGGTACTGAGAACTCTTCCCAAATCTTATAGTCATAAGGTATCTGATATTGAGGAGACACAGGATTTGGATACATATATAGTAGATCAATTGTTTGTCTCTCTCATAGATTTTGAAATGAGAGAATTTGACAAAGGTACTCCAAAGAAGGAAGCAACATTCAAAGCAAGTAAGAAGACAAAAGATGAAGTAAAGATGATGACTTGAATGTGGTAGAAGCAAACTTTGTAAGAACATTAAAGAATAGCACATGAAAATACATAGGTAGGTTACATTTTAAATGTTTTAATTGTGGAAAGATTGGTCATTTTGCTTCTAAATGTCCCTTTAAAGATTCAAGGGGTAGTAACAAGAGAGACAAGTTCAAAAGAATCATGTATTCCATAGAGAGCAGTTGTTCTTTAGAAAATGAGGATCATGATGATTAAAATGATGAAACACTTTTCATGGCCTTGAATATTGGTGAAAATAGGATGATATTGGAAAATGGGAAAAGACTAACACCTTGTAAGATGACCAAAATAGTGATATATCAATGGTTGTATGGACTGTCTTTCATGCAAAAGAAGAATCCAAGGCTTGGGTAATTGACAATGGTTGTTCTAATCATATGACTGGTGACAAGGAGAAGTTTATCAGTCTTAAGAAGTAGAATGGTGGAGCTGTTAAATTTGGTGGTGATGAGTCAACACAAATCTATGGAAAGGGTGCTATAACTATTGATGGGAAAAATAGGACTGAGGATGTCCTCTATGGCAAAGGGATAAAGCATAATCTTATCAATGTTAGTCAGAAGTGCAATAAACGATACAATCTTACCTTTCATGCCAAAGGTTGTGAAATCAAGAAGGCAGGGTTTGAAAAGTTGCAGAAGGCATCAAGTTGTATGGTGACATCTATCATCTAAAGGAAGTAAATGGAAGAACATGCTTATTGGCTCAATCTAGAGTGTTGGTTATGACACAAAAGAATGGGACACATTAACTTTGATAATATGGTAAAGATCAACTCTATTCATGTGGTAAGAGATATGCCCAAGATAACCAATCCTACAAACACACTATGCAAGGAATGCCAAATTGGAAAGTAAACAAAGACAAATTTCAAGAGCAAGGAGTATTCTTGCTCAATGCCATTGGATCTGATTCATACTGAGCTCTGTGGCCCCAAAAGAATAAAGGATCAACAAGGTGAAAGGTATTTCATGTTTCTTATTGATGATTATTCTAGAATGACTTGGGTAACTTTCTTAAGAGAAAAATTAGAAGCATTTGATAAGTTAAAGATTTTCAAAGCTATAGTTGAGAATGAAATGGATGCTAAGATCAAGTGCTTGAGGTCTGATAGAGGAGGTGAGTTTACTTCAAATGAATTTGAAATGTTTTGTGTAGATCATGGCATTAGGAGACATCTATAGGCTCCTAGGACCCCTCAACAAAATTGGGTAGTGGAAAGGAAGAATAGGACTATGCAAGAGATGGCTAAGGAAATGCTGAAAGATGTAGATCTGCCTTACATGTACTAGAAGGAAGTAGTTCACACTCTTGTCTATCTAATTAACAGAGTGCAACTAAGGGTCAATAACACTAAGACCCCTTATGAGCTATGATATGGAAGACCTCCTATTGTTAGATATTTCAAAATCTTTGGCAACAAATTTTATATTAGAAGAGATGAAGAAGATCTAGGAAAGTTTGATTCAAGAAGTGATGAAGGGATCTTTCTTGGTTACTCAACTAGAAGCAAAGCCTATAGATGCTACAACAAAAGATTGGGGAAGATGATTGGAAGAACAAATGTCAAAGAAGATGAAGATTTGTATCAGATCTCACAAGAACTAGAGGACTCTTGATCTGATATTTTTCCATGCATTAAAGAAGAAGAAGAAGAGAAAGAAGAAAAGGAACAAGAACCAGAGAAGATATCCAAGACTCCAACAAAGTATGTTCAAAAGAACCATTGAATAGATTAGATCATTGGGGACAAGAATAAAGGTGTGCTAACTAGGAGAAGTCTTTCAAAAGCATATGAGAAAGTAAACTTGTGTTTATTATCAAAGGTAGAAACCAAAACCATTGCTAATTCTAGCAAAGATGATGGATGGATAAAGGCATGGATAAAGGCAATGGAAGAAGAACTGAATCAGATAAAGAAGAATCAGACATGGGAATTATTTTCCAGACTAGCAAATAAGAATGCTATAGGAACTAAGTGGGTTTGTCAGAACAAGTTGGGTTGGTTCCTCAAACTGATTATCTAAATCCTTAAAGATTACCCTATTTCTTATACTTAGGGATTTCAGGTCAGTGGCTAACAAACAGGATTACAACAAAAGAGTTGAAAAATCCTCTAGACTTTTGGTTTTGCAAGACCAAGGTGGGTGTACCCTTTACAACACCTAGAAGTATTTCAAAGATTATTTATGTTGTATTAAAATAGAAGGTTCTCAATAACATTTTACCAAGGAGATGATTGATTTCATCAAGATTGGCTGGATCCTTTGGCAATACAGTTCAGACCATGATTGAGAACAAGTATTTATCCAAACCTATTCTTAAAAGAATAATAGAAATATAAATTACTTTGGTTGTTTGGGATGGATCTAAATCAACGAACTAGCCTAGTGAGGGACCAGTGCCTGATCCAATGGGTCACAGAGTCAAATTGCATAAAACCAGTGTATCATTCAAGCAATATTTACTTCATTACTGACAAACTAATGGTATCAACACCTTGTATTAACAAATCCTTTACTTGGTAATATAGAAATATCCTTTGAAACTATAATGTAGACAATAGTTAATAGAATAGTTTCCAAGCATTTATTCCTCTCCTTGAGAGAAAGCAAGAGAAAATACACACAATACAGAAAACTATAAAGATGAACTAACATATCCTTGATATCTAAAATTCATATCAACTTCATCAAATGCAACACATAAAGGATTCCATAACTAGTATGATATTTGTATTAAATTTTGAAATGATACTACTCTACAGATTTGAACACTAATTGAGATATAACTCTTTTCTATTTCCTTGAATCAAAACGCATAGCACAATATTGCCTAAAACCCAAGTTTCAGAACCCTTACACAATGGCCTTGATTTCCCATTTCTAGAAACATGGGAGCAAACAAGCTTCAGGCCACTAACAACTTCTTGTTGGAAAAGAATATACTTGAGGTATCCTTTTGGCTCAATAGGATAAAACATATTTGAGGGAAAATAAGTTGTTACAACAGAAAGCAAACAAGATGTTCATTTCTTCCAAACAAACTCCATCCATGTTTGGCAATTGTAACCATATACTTTGTTGGTGCATTATCCCTCCATGATGACACAAGCATGCGTGCAACTGTCCTATTAACTGAAATTCAAATTTACATACACTTGTCACATCTAGATGTCACTTGAAATTTTGTTTGTCGATGAAGACCCTCAAAGGGAAAATCAGCTGGGGGACAAAGAATATTCTTATCATTGCTGATGTGGAAAACACTGGTATGCATCTACCAAATGCTTCTTGTATTTCTGATTGGCTAGATGAGTAATCAAGGGAATGATGGTTGCCATTTCAAATTCAATTTTAGATAAGTCATCCAAGGAATAACTCAAGTTGTCAATGATTCTCTCTTCATCATTATTGATTCCTAGGATAATTGGGGTGGTAATTTTTGAGCATTCCTTTCTCTATCCTTCAAGACCCTTCTATATTTTGTCATCATTTATTAGTGCTAGCAAATATGACCCATGTATCCTATGAAAATACATGAGTTCACTGGCAAATTCTTTAGTGAACTCCTTATGTTTCCACACCATCCTCCTAGTGGCCCTAACTTGGCTAATTAACTTTATCAAACACTTATTAGTATCTTCATCACAATAGTCCTTTTCAACTAAAACACTGAAATCAAGGACCATGGGTGTCATTTGTCTTTCCCATGTCCAAAGTCTAATTTCCAACCTCATATGTTCCTCAAGAATTCTCCTTAGAGCACAATGACACTCCCAAGCTTTATCAACATAGGACATTATCCTGTCTAGATTTCTGCTTAACAAATCTTGTACAAAGTCCAGTTTGATCTGCTTCATTTTATTTAATGCATCTTCTTCCTTAGATTTGCTTTTGCTTAATTCCTCCTTGATCTTTCTCTTATCCCTTGAGGGTACTGGAAGAGTGACTAATGGAAGTGTGCCCTCAATTACATTCAACCTCTACTGCAAATGAAGATTATGCTTGCTTAACTTCTCCATGTCTGATTGAATTTTCTTGATTGAAGCTTCTGTAAACATGGAAGTATTAGTAGTCAAAGAAGTAGTTTGGATAGGGGTGGTATCCTCCAACCTATGCACAATAAGATTCCCAGTAATCATACTAGGGTCATCGATAACACAAGGCTTTTTTCTAGCAGGGGAGATTGATCATATAGCTAGAGCATTAGAATCTGTGCTAAAGGTAGATCCAAAATATATCTTGTTTGCTAATTCCTCTGTTATATCAATATTTTGATGCCTTTTGATGGTATCAAATACTATTGCAGAAGACATATCCCACCTAGGCAATAACATGCAACCACTTTCTCTGACATTAATTAATCTCTCTTCCTTTTCCTAGGGTCATTCCATTCATCTCCTTATGCACTCTAGCCCAAAAGTCCTTGATGGCCTATTCCTTATTCTAAGGGGTCATTCCCTTGACCTTCTTTAAAATTTCTTGCCCCTTTATCTTTAAAATAAAATACTTAAAGTCCTTAGAATGAATGAAGGAGTCATCATCAATAAACCTCTGACTTGCCAATGATCTCACATCATATGACACCTCATCCACCTCCTCAAAGTTGATCATCAATATTTCCTCTGGTGGGGCCTTTGTATTCAATACAAGAGGCTACATAACCTCAATTGCATCTCATGAACCTGGAATTTCACTTTCACCCATTGAGAAACTAGGAGCAGGGGACCGTCTTGGGGATACTTGATGAAGTGGGGTGATAGCAATAAGGGATTGAGAGCTAGATGCCTCCTTTGACAAGGTAGGGGTAGGTGTGTCCTCAAAATCAATAGGCAAGTTGGAACATAATTCATCAACATTCTGCAAAATAACCTTTATCCTTTCAACAATGTTTGTGACGTCTTTAAAGGCCCCCTTATAGTCAGGAATAGTTCTCCATTTATACTTTTCTACTTTGAAGACCCTTTTCCATAATTTGGTCTTGTTTTTAGTCTTTGCAAAGGTGATACAATTTCTGATTACATCCTCAAGGGGATGAGCTTGATACTTATAGCCAGTAGACTCATTTAACAATCTGGCATTATGTATGAATTTCTTAGGATTATACTTCCTCGGCTTAGCTGCAGGCATCTTGTAGTATTGCAACTTAGTTGGCAGCAATTCCAATCCTTCCTTTGATGTGATAAAAAAATTAGAAAAGGCAATAGTGGTAGGAGAGAAAGATGGTTTCTTGATGTTTCTAAAATGAGTTTTATTAGACTCATTCATTTGCCACATAATCTCCAAGAATGCTACTCTATCAGGGGTTACCCTAGGCAGAAAATGAGGAACTCCTTCAAATCGATATATCCTAATCATAGTGGCTTCTTTGAAAAGAAACCAATCACCCCAATTGTGGGCAATACCAAGCTCCGAGCACATATCCTTGGGTCTCAGAAACCTCTGAACCTCTTGTGATATTCTGCAATCTTGGTGACCAAATGATCTGAGGATATACCTCACAAAATATTATTCAAAGACCAAATAATTAGATTTGGCACAACCACTATCCCATACATATGTCCACTCATGAATGGGATACAATTGACCTTGTTCACTTCTCACTCTAAGTTTTAACATTGGTGTCTAGACATTCATCTCTTCCCCTGCATACAACATATGACACAAGAGGGAATAATACTTGAATTTAACAACATAGGAATTTCCTTTTAGGCTTTCCAGGGTAGTGTTGAGCTAGTACTCTATGTATGATGCATAATCAAAATGAGTATTATCCTCCCACTTCTAAACATCAAATGTTAAAACCATAGTAGCAGTAGGCATTAAGATAGTAGCATCCAACCCCATCACTTGGCAAACAACAAAATAGGTTTTCTAAAAATAATCTTCAAAGATGTCATAACTGAATGGTTCCTTTTCATCATCTTTGAACTTATATAATTTTCCACCCACTTTAGGCATGTGACAAGGGAGAAATTTCACCCTATAAGAAGTACCTGCTCTATGATACTCCTGGAGAAAAGCCCCATTTATTAAAGGCACACTCAGGTTGGGATTTAATAAAAATACCTAACAAATGTACTCATGGTCCAACCTTACCAAGATGCCACCATTAATACCATATATGGCCTTATCCTTAGGAGAATAATTCTTAACTAGTGCCTTGATCATCTCAACACTGATGAAAATATTTGGGACAACTAGCCTAGCCAATCCTGACATCCAAGGGTTACTCATAGGGCTTCTTCTCATACATTTTTAGAAGTGATATTTGAACAATGCATACCCATCAATCAGGAGGATAGTGTCTCTACAGCTTCTATGAGTATCAGATAGCCTGTCTACTAATATGCCAGAACCAGGTAAATGATGGGGCCTCTTAGCAAAACCATGTAATTGGACCAAAATATCATCATTAAACTCTTTGTCTCTTTTTGTCTCTACCTTCTTTACAACATTTTTATATGAACTAGCCATGATAAATTTATGAGGGTTCTAAAATTTTAGGCAATCCTACAATTATTCAGAGCAAAAGGGCAATCCCTATAAATAGATTCTAACTAACTAGACAATTTCAACAATGTTTGCTCTCTAAAGTAATCACAACTATCAGGGAATTAAAACCTAATTCATGCAAGAAAGTGAAGAGCACTTATAGGTTGCAGGTAATAATTCTAACTCCAAGATGACCAATTAATCCCCCATTTGATGTGGCAAACTAAAGAATTCTAGCTGGGAGACAATCATAGAGCTTAAGAACTAAAAATACATGCTCAATTATGTGAAACAATGATGTAGGAAGCCTCATAAAACCATCCCTGGCACCATTAATGTCAAATGTGTGAGATTAGACAACCATTCTCAGCTTTGAATATGCGATGTAGATCTCTCCAAATTGATGGCCATCAATGAAGTTTGAATTTCCCTAGTGTGCCTAATATTTCCTCATGATTTGGTATCTTTTAGGTGAAGGTGGCACCTTCACAAGATCATAGGGACCAACTTGGAGGCCTGGTGAAGTGAATGCTCTCAGCAAAATGTTAATATTGGTTGCCACTATGGATACTAAATACTCTCTGGTCCACATTAAATTTTTGCTGCCCCATTGAAAGCCTCAAATGCCCTCCAAGAAGGTAAAAGCCCCCATGAAATGCCGATTCAACATATGAAATACCACTTCGGACCCCATAGTTCCACACTCACTTTTAACCTTTTGGAACACACACCATCCACGTGGGCACTGCCACGTCAGACAATAATTTGAGTTTCGTGGTTCTATAGAGACCTCAGAATGATCTCAGCAGAGATAAACCCTTCCGTGAAACACCACAAAAAGATAGAAACTTGGCCACATCACCTTCGTCGCTCATCGACGAGGACTTAAAACCTCTAGCAGGAGTGAAATCTTTGACGGAATAGAATTCAATATGGGACACATCAACTAACATGTACATCCCTATGACCTCGCAGGGAGCTATCTTGAAGCCTGATGAAAGCACTTCTTCTAGTGAAATAAAATAATAAACATGGAGCACGCTGACTAGGCACAAGTTAAAACTTATTTTTGACACATGCGTATTAGGTTTTTTAAAAGTGGGGTTGTGCTAGGTCAAACAAATAGGGGGGAATTAAATCAAATGCATGCCTACTATCCAACATAAAGATACAACATCATTTTAAATGATTTGGATATTCAATAAAACATATGTGCACATGGCAAAAAAGGTAACCCTAGGCATGGGGGCTGGTAATCCAAAGACAAAGGACACTCAAGTGATAATTTAAGTGACCGGGAATGAGCCATGGGCAATCAACAAAGGATTAAAATGAGAGGATACAAAGGCAAATGTGATGAGACTCTAGGCTTTAGGGTTTTACAAGGGTTTTAGCAAGCCTAGAGAAAAAAGCACCAAGAGCTAGGGTATGCACCAAAATGCATGTCCAAACAGTGGCTCTAGTTGGGGAGAGATGACTGCAAGGTCATCATGAGGATCTATGAATCTCTAGGAGGTAGCAGACCACACAAAACAAAAACCAGGGGAAAGGACACAAGGAAACACACCTATTTATAGTAAAATACAAATGTGCATGAATATGATCAAGCAAAGAATTGCTTCAAGAATTGTCCATACACTAGCAGTTATTGGACTTCACCATTCAGGGTTAGAATGAAGTATGAATCCTTTCCATGATGCTCTGTTATGACATAAGGTCCTAGCCACAATGCTTCAAATTTTCCATGTTTACCCTTCTCTTGTGCTTTGGTATTCCACATTAGGACCATATCATTCACTTTAAACTTTCTATCAGAAGCTCTCTTATCAAACTGATACTTAGCTTTTTGCTACATTTTGAGGTTGTTCCTTTGTGCATCCCTTCTAACTTCATCCAATTCAATTAATTGTTCAATCCTCTCTCTCATTGGTTTAGGGGTGTCTAGGTCCTCTTCTTGGATGAACTTATAGATAGGTAAGAGATTATTCATTGGAAACCTGGCCTGATTGCCATAAACCAGTTCAAACAGTGATTTTCCAATAGCCTTCTTGATAGTCACCCTATTAGCCCAAATTGCTAGACTTAACTTAGAATTCCAAGCCCTTTTGTTTTTATCCAACATCCTCTTGATGATTTTCATCAGGATTTTGTTATTGGACTCAGCTTGACCATTTCCCTGGGGGTGATAAGGGGAAGAATATGATATCTCAATGCCATATGTATTGCAAAAACTTATGAACTCAACAGATCTAAAGTACATAGCATTATCCATCACTAATCTGATTGGTGCTCTAAATCTTACAATGATGTGATTTAAAATGAAATCCATCGCTACCTTGCTTGTGGCCTTTTTAGTAGGGATGACCTCTATCCACTTGGTAAAGTAATCTATAGCTACAAGGATCCATCTATGACCTCCACTAGACTTGTCATTGATCTTACCAATAAAATTTATACCCCATTGGTGGAAAGGGGCCTCAACTTGCATAGGAGTGAGGGGTAGTGCACCCAAATATTTGAGATTTCAAGAAAACTTTTGACCCTCACATTTTCTTGTGAATGCATGGGAGTCTGAAAATAGGGTAGGCCAATAATATCCTTCTCTCAAAATCTTGTGAGCTATCATCTTAGTTGTGAAGTGACGCCCACATACTTCAGCATGCATTCTATTAGCATTTTTTTAGTCTAATTTTTGTCTAAGCAAAATAGAAGGACACCATCATTTCATCTCCAATATAAATCCCCCTTTAAAAATACATACCTCATAGACTCCAGCTTCAGGGTTCTTGGTTGATTCATAGTGAGCCCATCTGGACACCTGAGATGTGTCAGATAATAGATGATATCAATGTACCATGATGTCATCTGTAAACTACATATTGCACTTGTCTCCTCTTCAGTAACATTGATTTGAACAGCTTCTAGGTTAGTCTCAGCCATCAATCTGGCAAGCCCCTATCCTTTGACCAGCTTTGTAATCCGGATATCAATATTGAATTCTTGGATCTTTTTAATCCATCCACATCTCCATCTAGCGACCTCCTGTTGGACTAACACATCTTTCACAACTACATTAGGCACATATGCCTCTACCTTCACACCAACCAAGGTTTTAAATTCTTCACATCCTTAACTAGGGCATATGCCTATTTCTCTGCCATGTCATACTTTAGTTCTACATCCTGAAGAGACTTGCTAAAAAATGCAATGGGCTGCTGAAAATTCTCTTCATTTGTTTGCAACATAACTAGTGCAATAGTGTGGAATGAGGAAAAAGAAAATATCTGAAAAGGCTTATCAAAATCTTGAGACTTCAACACTGGTGCTTCCTTGATAGCCTTTTTTATTGTTACAAAAGCATTAATAGCATCATCATACCACATAATTTTGGCTCCTTTCTTCAGCATCTTGGAAATAGGTTTAACAATTTCTAAAAAATTGGAAATAAACCTTCTTACAAAGTTGATTTGACCAAAGAAGGACTGTATTGCCTTGATAGTTTTAGGGATTGATATCTTATCTATGACTGCCACTCTCTATGGATCTATCCTTACTCCACCTTTGGACACAATGTGTCCTAGCAGCTTTCCCTTTGATACAACAAATGTGCACTTCTTAGGATTAAGGGATATCCCATCCTCTAAGGCCCTTCTAAAGATTTGTTCAATATGTATACAGTGATCATCTTCCTTCTTTGAGAAAGTAGTTAGGTCATCTTGATACACAACCATGATTACATTAATCAGGTCTGAGAAAGCAACATCCATAGCTCTTTGGAATGTCGCTCTAGCATTGGTCAGCCCAAATGGCATCCTGATGTAAACATATGTGCCCTAGGGAGTAGTGAAAGCTATCTTATATTGTTCTAATTCTTTAACTTTCACCTGATTATATCCTAAGAAACCATCCATCATGGACAACAACTCATTCCTAGTGACCCTTTGGAGCATTATTGCCATGTTGTGTAAAGGATAATTATCCTTTGATGAGGAAACATTTAGTTTTCTAAAGTCTACATAGAGTCTTAGGTCCCCATTCTTTTTCCTTACTGGCACCAATTTTGAGACCCATGTAGAATACCTGATTGGTTTGATGATTCCACCATCCTTCATCTTTGTTAGTTCTTGCTGCATTTTTGGAATCAACGTTGGATTAATAGGCATCGACTTTTTCCTAAAAGGCTTGACATCTAGTTTCAGAGGAATCTCATGTTGGAACAAATCCTCTCTATAAGCCTTCAGGTCATCATAGGACCAAGAAAAAACATGCTTGTATTTTCTTAATACAACAATAAGCATTGTTCTCACCTTGGGATTGGTCATTTTCCCAATGTACACATTCTTAGGCAAGGTAACAGTCCCTATATTAATCTCCTCTAAATCATCTCTATGGATTGGTACATGCTTTTGCTCATTGCTGTCATTGTTGTCAAATACTCTTTCCAAAGCTACTAGTCCCCTTGGGATTTTATTTATCTTCAATTGAATCACTTCAGTCCCAAAAATAGTTTCCTTAGCATTGACAACTTCGACAAATGCATTGAAATCTATCTTAGATTGTGAAAGGTACTTAACCTCACACTAAAGGAACTTTAGAAAATCTACATCATCATTGAAAATCTACCAGTAATAGATATTATCTGGAACATATGGTCTAGTTTTAACCTCAACTTTAGAGATTCCAAATAAAGTCATATCATCACTCCTCAAGGCTATATTGGCCAAGAAGTTGGCCATCACATTCTTGCTCTTTCTACCAAGTCAATGGAAAATGCATCCATGAGTTCTATGGTGTCCCACACAACATACTTATACTACTTAAGTCTTCTATGCTTTGTCAAATATTTATCTCTTACCTGTGAGACAACCAACTTAGAATCTCCAAAAACTCTTAGCAATTGTATACCATGCTTGACTGCCATGTTTAAGCCAAGAAGTAATGCTTCATACTTTGCAGTGTTGTTAGTGCAAGAGAAATTTAGAAGGAATGAGTATTTGAGAGTTTTTCCACTGGGTGCAATAAAAATCATACCTACTCCTACTCCTACCTTAGAGCATGCACCATCAAATTATATCTACCATATTCCCTCTTTATTAGCCTAAACCTTAGCCTCTAAAGGATTAGTATAGCTTGGAACTTCTTGATCTGGTTCCACTCTGAAGTTATCCATATCACTATTGCAAAGATCAAGGTAGTTGGGATTGTCAATGTGTTCTACCACTGTCTGAAACCTAGGTTCCCCATCTAATCTGACCTCCTTTCCATTCATTGGTATAGTGGCATAAGACAAGTCTAGCTGTATGTTTCCCCCAACTATTGTAGTTCATTGTCTTGATAAGAGCATCCCATATTGAGGTGGGATGTCCACAATAGTAACATCCATTTTGTAGATTTTATCAAGGAAGACAACAAATCTTAGGTCAACATCTTTCATTATCCCTAGAACTGCGACAACTCTATTATCCATAGCATAACACTTGCCATAGCTCATATCAACCCATAGCCCTAGTTATTTCATAACTTCTAGAGGCATGATGTTAATAGCAGCTCCTGAATCTATCATGCAGTTTTTGACCATTTTGTTGTTTACAAGCAAGCTAATGTAAAAAGGATCAATCTAAGATGGAGAAGTAGTCAATGCTTCTCCCATGTACACTTCAGGGGTTCCCATCTCTCTACATTTGTCTTCATTAATCTGCTGACTTACCTTTTGGGAAATAGGTGATCCTTTGGGAACCTTAGAAGATACTTGAGACATACCTATAATCATCCTTAGAGCATTGTTCCTATGCTCATCTATCTTCATCATCTCTAGTAAAGGAATAGAAACCTTCATCTGAGATAAAATCTAGGTCATATCAAACATGGGAGTTGTTAATGAATCACATATAACCTTACTCACCTTTGCTTTCTTAACTTTCTCCTTTTCAGTAGATGCAAGAGCCTTGAGAATACTAGACTTAATTCGCTTTCTGCTTTTCTATCTTTCTGACATGTCTTTGGTGTATCAAACTAAACTTTCTGATTTCTTGGCAACTTACCTTTTTCATTTGGGCTTTTTATATTTTTAGGATTCTTGGCCTCTGTAGATGTTTCTTTGTTAAATAGACTACTAGGCTTACCATGGTCGACATTAACCACTATGTTTCTTAAATTGTAATTGTTCCTATAGCCTGAGCAATAGTAGCCATAGTTAAGGATTTGATTTTGTCCTCTGAGGGTCTTCTCAAATTAATTTTTCCTACTTCAACATCTACAATATTCACCCTTACATGTTCTATACCACTATCTTCATGATTAGAAAAGACTTTTTGATTATAATTCTCTCCATAATACCTCTAGTTGTCAATATCAAACTCAGCACATTCTTCCTCAGAAGAAGCATATTCTTCTACTATCATAAATGGTTTAGATGAGAACATATTAATTGTATGATCCTGATTATAATTATCCTCCTCATATTCATCCTCAAGCATCCTAGACTCCTGAAGTGATTGGGTTACTACACATTGAGCTAAGGAATGAGGTAATTGACATGCTATACACCATAGATTATCCTCAACTACATTGGCACTAGGTCTCTTCAAGGGGTCAGGGGTACCTCTGTTGGGTATATTTTTCTGATTATTGTAAACTGGCTTTCCATCCTGCCATGTGGTATTGTATGGTTGATCAGACAACTTAGGCATTCTCTCATGCTTTTGATAGTTAGGTTTATCATTGAATAATCCCTTCTCAGACTTATCTACCTTGTAACTCAAATCCATAAGGGCACTCATGACCTTGTCCAATTTATCCTCAAAATATGATACCTTATCTTGAGGTCCCTTCGGATTTTTCAACATTTTAACATCATCTCTCTTTCCTACCTTCCCCGAGGCTCTTCTGTTACTCTCAATATACAAAGCAGTCTTAAAATCTTCTCTCAAAGTCTAAGGGTCCTTATCTCTTAAATAATAACTAAGCTTAGAATCAAATGCATTGCAATACAGGACAAGTTAGACCTACTCACTTGGTCTCAAACCAATAGGCAACCTAAACATCACCTTTTAAAATCTTGTATTGAATTCAAAAACTGTTTCATTGTGTACCTTGGAGATGTTGTTAAACTCATTCAACATAAAATGGGGATCTGTCTTGTCACCATACAGCTCTTTGAATATTCTTTTGAACTCTTCCCAAGATCCAATACTGGCCTCAGGCAATCCGCTATACCAATCCCTAGCATCCTCAACTAGTGATTGTATTAAATAATATCATGATAACATCCTCATCCTCATTCTCATAATCATCCTAAACTTAAATGATCTTCTCCAGACAATGTATTGTTTCCAATGAACTTAGCCAATACATTTCTAACATCATTTGGAAGAGGATTAGGATAACCAAGTAACCCATCAAAACACACTTGCCAATATCACTCCATTTACAGAGGTCTCCTATGAAATTGATCTCTTTGATCATGTTGTCTATTTGTACCACTTCCCCCTACATCCAAACTTCCCTGTTGTATGGTGTTCTGACCTCCAGATTGGGTATGTATATGAGAGTTAGGATTTGGATGGTTAGCAAAGGCTAAAAAATTTACATCTATGGGTGAAGGAGTTAATGGGTTGTGAGAAATAGAAGGCATAGGATTCCCAACAAAAGATTTCAAAAATTGAATCTTCTTCTGCATTTCAGCATTCACAGCTAATAACTCTACTCTTTCCAATTCCTTCTACAGTTGTTCATTCTCCTTCTTCAATTTAAGATCTAATGAGTCTAACCCCTCATATGAAGGAACTTTCTAAGGTGACCCAACCTCATTAATACTTATTCCTTTTAAAGGCCCCTTCCCTTTATCACTACACTAGACATAAGGCTTAGGGATAGGAGGGACTGCAATAGTGGTAGTAACGACAGAACTAGTCCAAGTATTTGTAGGGGTATTTTTCAAAGGGACAATTACATTATTTCAACTGGGAACTTGAGAAATTATAGGGCCAGTGGGTATGACAGGCATAGGCTCAGGCTCTTCCAGACTCACTAACTTCAAACATTCCAGTTGTATCTTCATCTTATCCCTCTCATCCATAGCACTCCTAATCTTCTCCTCTCTGTCCTTGGCTCTTCTCATATTCAACTCCTTTACTCTCTGAGTTTCTTTATGCAACTCATTGATTTCCTTCAACAATTCTTCTTCATTAGGCAATGTAGTATCAAATTCAGAAGTTTCTAAGGCACTATCCAGGAGATTTGTAACATTCATGTGGAAAGCTGGGGTAGGTGAACTACTAGCAAGATTACCTAACAAATCATATTCTATGAGGTTAGAGGGGCTTGACACCCTGGGAGTAAACGACTTGTTACCAAGGAGACTTGAATAGGCTTATTCCTTTTCAACAAAATCCTCTAGAATGGAATTATCTTCATTTGTTTCAGGCATACCATATTCATATGATTTCTGTAAATTTTCACTAGTACTAGCAACATGATGTCTAGATCCTAGTGGAGGAGGGTAGATGTCAAACTTACCAGTATCACCCTTTTTCTTTTTCCAAGATTGATGGATATTTCATGGTAGTTCTCCTTCTAGCTTCTGGTCAGGATGATTCTTCATCTGTCCTCTAGTTCTCCTCATCTTTTCCATAAGTTCCCATCTCTTTGATGGTGTCAGATTGTCATTGATGTCAAAAAGGTCTTGCAGGAGGTAAGTACAAGAGGTTGATGCAAGTTGAGGTTATACTTCAAAATATAAGGACTTGCTTCATATGTGTGTTCATGCTTCATCAAGGGTTGTGTGAAGTTGTTGATAGGAGTTGTCATATCATAGCTTGTTCAGTATGCTTGGTCAGTGTGATGAAATCTTTCTTCACAATTTGTCATGATCTTCACAGATGTGGTCTTCAATCAGTATATCTCCAAGCATGACAAAGTTGAAATGATAAGATTCTATCAGGGGTCAGTATTGTTGCATGAAGTTTGTTCATCAAATGAAAGGTTTGTTCATATTATTCTTTTGATTAGAAGCAGTTGCTACTATGCCTAAGATGTTGTAGTAGTGAGTAATCAGATGTGTTAGATGTCTTGGGAGGTTGTCTTACATTCATCAAAGGTTTGTATTTAATTATAGGGAGCTTGAATTTGAAGGGGAACTCATTTCATTAGCATCAGGCACTTTATGAGGGAACATGTTTCTCATAAAAAAAATGGCATCGAATGACTTTAGGGGAGCATGAATATTTATTTGAAGACCCATATTTAATATTATAAGGAGAGATTGATTTTCAAGGAGGAGTTTTCCATCAAATGTCTTTGAAATTTAATGCATATTTAAAAAGGGGGAGCAAATTATTTAAGAAAAGCATCAAATTGCTTTTATCAAAAAGTATATTCTATAAACATATTTTATAAAAATAATAAAATAGGTCGATGAGACAAAAAATGTTAAAATGTTATATATATGACATGAGATTTGACCTCCTTATATGCTTTGAGCCTCCTTTAAAAAGACAACCCAATCTCCTTGTTTTTTATTAGAAACTTTATTAGTTTTAAGTCTCATTTCTAATGGTGACTTCAAATAAAGCCTTTTATAATGGAGTTTTTTTGTTTTTCTCAAAAAGGCTAAAACAAATTTGTTTTAAAGAGTTTAAAAATGTTTTTAGAAAGTTTTCTAAATCTAAAACACAATTATCCCTTTCTCTCTCTCGGGATTCAAGGAGTCTTTTTAGAAATTGTTTAGACATTTTATTATTTTGGAAATTATTTTTTGAGAGAAAATTTTTAAGAAAATCAAGAGTTTTGTTAAGGAGAAGATTTTTTTAAGAGAAGAAAAGAAGTTTTTTTGAAGAAGATTTATTGATTATGCAAGGGAAGATGAACAGGGCAGACTGGATTTATTTTTTGGATATGAGAAGTTTAAAGGATTTTTCTAAGGACAGATGGAATTTGTGAAGGAGTAGATTGATTATATTTCTGAAGAATATTTTTTGAAGTGTTTTTTTATTTGCAGATAAAAAGGTTGAAGGTTTCAAAAATATTGAAGACATTCAATGATTTTTTATACAAAGGCAAATTGATTTTTGAAGTCTGGTTGAAAAGATTGCAGGAATATGCAGAGAAGAATTTGAGGAGTTTTTCTTAAGACAAAGAAGAATTATTTTTGGTAGAGATATATTTTTCTTGTTGAATACTTTATTTGTAGAGAAGGAGAATAAATTATTAAAGGAATATGAAAAGATTTTGCAGATGTTTTTTTTTTGTGGGAAGCTTAAAATAATTTTTCTTGGAAAGTCTTTTCATTATCCTATTTTGTTTAGAAATGATTTTTCCAGGAAGATGAAAAGAAAATGAAAGGAGATTATCAATGAATTTTTGATATGAATTGTTTATGTAGAGAAAATGTGAAAGGTCAGGAGAGGATATTTAATTTCCTGATTTTCATGTCATCTTGTGTATCTTGAAAATGTGAGTGTGTGTGCAGATAAAAAAAAAATACAGTTGAAATGGATATGAATCCAAATGAAAATTTTAAGACAATTTGAATGACACTGACAGGATACAGAGATTGACAAGATCATCAGAAAGACAAGATGCAATTGATTGCATCAAGTGAATTCTTATGCAGAAATAATCAGGTGTCAGGTGAATTGTTTATGCAGAGAAATAATCTGGACCAGTGTGAATTAATTATGTATCAGGGGAATTGATTGTGTGAATTAATTGTGTATCATGGGAATTGATTGTGCAGAGATCATGAGATTAGTATGCAGATCAGATTGAGTGTAATTGAATAGAGATATGCAAAAGGGAAGACAAGTAATATAATGGTACAAATCTGATTGAGTGGTAATCACTTCTTACACACTTTGCAGTTTGTTCTGTATTAGGGGTTGGTGCTCCTTGAAGTTGGTTCTTCTAAATGAATTAGGGGTTGGTGCTCCTTGAAGTTGATGCTTCTAAACATTGTAATCAATGAGATTTTTAATAAAGCCAGTGAGGCAGTTTTGGAGTGGTTTTTCTACCCCTAGAGGGTTTTCCACTCGTGCAAATCTTGTGTCATAATGTATATTGATCTTCTCTATGTGTGTATGATTTACTCATGAGTTTTTGTTTTTTATTCTCAGTCATGTGCATATGTGTTTGACAAATCAATGATAGCTTTCTCTCCTTGTGTTTTGAAAGTTAAAGTTTGTAAAAGATTTGAAAATTCACACAACACTGATTCACCCCCCCTCTCCTACACTCTTTTCTTCACTCAACTTCTTTGAAATAACCTTTCACTGACACAAGAGAGTTAGAGTCACCACCCAAATTATGGGAATTCAATATATTCAGTTTCTTCAGAGAAGCCTTGCAAAGATGTAAGTTAAGATGCAAAGGGATCCTTCCCCTTTTCACACACAATTTCTCACTTCTTTGATCAAAGTCGCTACCCTCTTACAGGGAATAATACTACACTACAAGTGTGCAAACTCTACACACCCATGAGGATTATCTAAATCCCTTAAATATTAGCCTATTTCTTATACTTAGGGATTTGAGGTCAGTGGCCAACAAACAAGATTACAACAAAAGAGTTGAAAAATCCTTTGCACTTTTGGTTCTACAAGACCAAGGCAGGTGTACCCTTTACAACTCCTCAAAGTATTTCAAAGATTATTTACGATGTTATATTAAAACAGAAGGTTCTCAATAACATTTTACTAAGGAGATGACTGATTCCATCAAGATTGGCTGGATCCTTTGGCAATACACTTCGACCATGATTGAGAACAAGTACTTATCCAAACATATTCTTAAAAGAATAATAGAAATAGAAATGACTTTGGTTGTTTGGGATGGATCTAAATCAATGAATTACCCCAGTGAGGGACCGATGTCTGATCCAATGGGTCACAAAGTCAAATTGCATTAAACCAGTGTACCATTCAAACAATATTTACTTCATTACTAACACACTAATGGTATCAACACCTTGTATTAACACCTCCTTTACTTGGTAATATAGAAATATCCTTTGAAACTATAATGCAAACAATGGTTAACAATATATTTTCCAAGCATTTATTCCTCTCCTTGAGAGAAAGCAAGAGAAAATACACACAATACAAAAAACTATAAAGATGAACTAAAATATCCTTGATATCTAAAATTCATATCAACTTCATCAAATGCAACATAGAAAGGATTCCATAACTAGTATGATATTTGTATTAAATCTTGAAATGATACTGCTCTACAGATTTGAACACCACTTGAAATACAACTCTTTTCTATTTCCTTGAATCAAAACACATAGTACAATATTGCCTAAAACTTGAGATTCAGAGCCCTTACACAATGGCCTTGATTTCCCATTTATATAAACATGGGAGAAAACAAGCTTCAGGTCACTAACAACTTCTTGTTGGAAAAGAATATACCTGATGTATCCTTTTGGCTCAATAGGACAAAACATATTTGAGGGAAAATAAGATGTTACAACAGAAAGCAAAGAAGATGCTCATTTCTTCCAAACAAACTCCATCCATGTTTGGTAGTTGTAACCGTATACTTTGTAGGTACATTATCCCGCCATGATGACACAAGCATGCATGCAACCATCCTATTAACTAAAATTCAAATCTACATACACCTGTCACATCTAGATGTCACTTGAAAGTTTGTTTTTTGATGAAGACCCTCAAAGGGAAAATTAGTTGGGGGACAAAGAATATTCTTATCATTGCTCATGTGGAAAACATTGGTATACATCTATAAAATGATTCTTGTATTTCTGATTGGATGGAAGAGTAATAAGGGGAATGATGGTTGCCATGTCAAATTCAATCCTGGATAACTCATCCAAGGCAGAACTCAAGTTAACAATGATTCTCTCTTTATCATTATTGATTCCTAGGATAATTGGGGTATCAATCTCTGAGTATTCCTTTCTCCATTCTTCAAGACCCTTCAGTGTTTTGTCATCATTTCTTAGTGCTGGCAAATATGATCCTTGTATCATATGAAAATACAATAGTTCACTAGCAAATTCTTTGGTGAACTCCTTATGTTTCCACACCATCCTCCTAGTGGCCCTGACTTGGCTAATTAACTCTGTCAAACACTTATTAGTATCTTCATCACAATAGTGATTTTCAACTAAAACATTGAAAGCAAGGACCATGGGTGTCATTTTTCTTTCCCATGCCCAAAGTCTAATTTCCAACCTCATATGTTCCTCAAGAATTCTCCTTAGAGCACAATGACACTTTCAAGCTTTATCAACATAAGACATTATCCTGTCTAGCTTTCTACTCAACAAACCTTGTACAAAGTCTAGTTTGATCTTCTTCATTTTCTTTAGTACATATTCTTCCTTAGCTTTGCTTTTGTTTAATTCCTCCTTGAGCTTTCTCTCCTCCCTTGAGGGTAGTGGAAGAGTGATTGATGGAATTGTGCCCTCAACCACATTCAACCTCTCCTGCAAATGAAGATTATGCTTGCTTAACTTCTCCATATCTGACTACATTTTCTTGACTGAAGCTTCTATAAACATGGTAGAATTAGTGGTTATAGAAGCATCTTGGATAAGGGTTGTATCCTCTAACCTATGCACAATAAGATTCCCAGTAATCATACTAGGGTCATCGATAACACAAGGCTTTTTTCCAGTAGGGGAGATTGACCATATAGCCAAAGCATTAGAATCTGCACTAAAGGCAAATCCAGAATATATCTTGTTGGCCAATTCCTCTATTATATCAATATTTGCATGCCTTCTGATGGTATTAAATGCTATTGCAGAAGACATATCCCACCCAGGAAATAACATGCAATCACTTGCTCTGACAATCTCTCTTCCTTTTCTTGGGTTCATTCCATTCATCTCCTTATGCACTCTAGCCCAAAAGTCCTTGATGGCCTATTCCTTATTTTGAGGGGTCATCCCCTTGAGCTTCTTTAGAATTTATTGCCCTTTTATCTTCAAAATAAAATCCTTAAACTCCTTAGAATCAATGACGGAGTCATCATCACTGAACCTTTGACTTGCCAATGCTCTCACATCATCTAACACCTCATCCACCTTCTCAAAGGTGATCATCATTCTTTCCTCTGCTAGGGCCTTTGTATTCAACACAGGAGGCTGCATAACCTTAATTGCATCTGTTGAACCTAGAATTTCATTTTCACCCATTGAGAAACTAGGAGCAGGGGACCATCTTGGGGATACTTGATGAAGTGGGGTGATATAAATAGGGGCTTGAGAGCTAGATGCCTCCTTTGACAAGGTAGGGGCAGGTGTGTCCTCAAAATCAATAGGTAGGTTTGAACACAATTCATCAGCATTCTGCACCATAACCTTTATCCTTTCAACAATGTTTGTGACATCTCTAAAGGCCCCCTATAGTTAAGAATAGTTCTCAATTTATACTTTTCTACTTTAAAGACCCTTTTCCATAATTTGGTCTTGTTTTCAGTCTCTGCAAAGGTGATATAGTCTTTTATTACACCCTCAAGGGGATGAATTGTTGCAAGTATGAGTAGTAAGTGTTGTCATTGATGTTAACACCTAATGGAGTTAATTGGATGAGTTTGAGCAAGTGCTCGAGAAGTTAGTACAATTGCTAAACTGTTTTATCTCACAAAACAGTGCAGTGTTTTTCTCTGTATATCCTGTAGATTGAATATCTTTTTCTGTAGTTTGAAAGTTATGTTAAGGGATGTCTATAGTTGCTATGTTTCAAGTTTGAGCCTCTGGTGTGAAGATTTGAGTGAGTTCTATTCACTAGAGTAAAAACTATTTTTCTAAGTATTCAGTGGTGACAGGGAGAATGTATTCTTCTCTGCATCTCTCCGCATTTAAGTTTTATAGTCTATGGTTTTGAGATTATGTTTGGTATGATGTTATGTGCCTTCAATTGAAATGGTTCATGATTTGGTGCTCCACAAGTGATCTTTCCTTTATGATAGTGGCTGATAGTAATGTTTAAGTACTCTAGTTTGAAGAATCTTATGGATAGAATGTTTGGGGATTGTGCAGAAGTTCTTGGTGATTGTAATGGGCCTGTGGATGTCTCTAGATTGTGTTCTTGCTTTTTGATTGGTCCACAAAGTATAATTCAGATCGTGGATGAAGCATGTTCCTAAAGGTCTTAGTGTTAACACTAGTTTTGGCCGACTTGGTTGTTTTCACTACTTGCGATTATGCTTTGGAGTTTGTGATAGCGTGTTGTTGCGTGGGAGATTTCATTTGAGTCCCATCTAAGGCATGGTGTGGTCTACATTCATTCTTTTCCTTCACAAATCTGTTTAGGTCTAGACCTATTCTAATGTACGTATGTATGCTGATCTTGGAGATTGTTCCAATGGTTGATGATTGTAATGCTGACTTTGATGTACATTCCAAGGTTGATGAATTGTATAAATACATGTAATGAAGTTGTAAATATTGAATGATGTTGTGAGGATGTGAAGATAAGTGTGAAGTGTAAAAGTAAAGTAGAGCAAAGAAGTTATATTGTGCTTCAATGGAACTGAACCTTGGAATGATGTAGATGCTACTATCTCAGTTCACCAACTTCTGGTAGTGAGCCTCTTCCTTTTGCAGTGAACCCTATCTTTTGTAGTGAACATTCTGGGTAGTGAGCCCTAAGGTAGTGAGCCTTGTTGTAAACTTTGATATATCATTTATATTGTGAGTTAATCCTCACCATGGTTTTTCCCTCATTGGGTTTTCCATGTAAAAAATTTGGTGTCTTATGTGTTGAATGTGTGAATGTGTTTAATTTTCTGATTTCATGCTTTCATGGTTAAATCATAATAACAGTGATTAAGTGGTTGATGTTTGAAAGAAGTTAAGTTTTGTTTACAACTGATTCACCCCCCCTCTCAGTGGTCTTGTACATTTCAACATAAACTTGATGCTTATAGCCAACAAACTCATTTGCCAATCTGGCATTATGTATGAATTTCTCAGGATCACACTTCCTCAGCTTACTTGCAAGCATCTTGTAGTATTGCAACTTAGCTGGCGGCAATTCCAATCCTTCCTTTGACATGATCAAAAAATTAGAAAAGGCAATAGTGGTAGGAAGGAAAGATGCTTTCTTGAAGTTTCTAAAATGAGTTTTATCAGACTCATTCATTTATCACATAATCTCCAAGAATGCTACTCTATCAGGGGTTACCCTAGGCAGAAAATGGGAACTCCTTCAAATCCATATATCCTAATCACAATGGCTTCTTTGAAAAAAAACCAATCACCCCAATTGTGGGCAATACCAAGCTCCAGGCACATATCCTCAGGTCTCAAAAACCTCTGAACCTCTTGTGATATTTTGCAATCCTAGTGACCAAGTGATCTGAGGATATACCTCACAAAATATTCTTCAAAGACCAGATAATTAGTTTTGGCACAACCATTGTCCCATACATATGTCCACTCCTAAATGGGATACAATTGACCTTGTTCACTTCTCACTCTGAGTTTTAGCATTGGTGACTAGACATTCTTTTCTTCCCCTATATACAACAACATATGACACAAGAGGGAATAATACTTGAAGTGAACAATAGAGGAATTTCTTTTTAGGCTTGCCAGGGTAATGTTGAGCTGGTCCTCTATGTATGATGCATAATCAAAATGAGTATTATCCTTCCACTTTTGAACATCAGATGTTAAAACCATAGCAGCAATAGGCATTAAGATAGTAGCATCCAACCCCATCACTTGAAAAACAACAAAATAGGTTTTCTAAAAATAATCTTCAAAGATGTCATCACTGAATGGTTCCTTTTCATCATCTTTGAACTTATACAATTTACAACCCACTTTAGGCATGTGACAAGGGAGAAATTTCACCCTATAAGCAACACCTGCCCTATGATACTCCCAAAGAAAAGCCCCCTTGCTTAAAGACACACTCAGGTTGGGATTTAATAAAACACTTGACAAATGTACTCACGGTCTAACCTTACCAATATTCCACCATTATTACCATATATGGCCTTATCCTTAGGAGAATATTTCTTGACTAGTACCTTTATCATCTCAACACTAATGAAAATATTCAGGACAACTAGCCTAGCCAATCTTGAAATCCAAGGGTTACTAATAGGGCTTCTTCTCATACATTTTTGGAAGTGATATTTGAACAATGCATACCCATCAATCAGGAGGATAACGTCTTTGCAACTTCCATGAGTATTAGAGAGTCTGTTTGCTAATATGCCAGAACCAGGCAAATGATGGGATCTCCTAGTAGAACCAGGTAATTGGACCAAAATATCATCATTAAACTCTCTATCTCTTTTCCTCTCTACCTTCTTTACAAACCTTTTTAGATGAACTAGCCATGATAAATATAAGAGGGTTCTAAACTTTTAGGCAATCCTATAATTATTTAGAGTAACAGGGCAACCCTATGAACAGAGTTTGATTAGCTAGACAATTTCAACAATGTTTGCTCTCTAAAATAATCACAAGTCTCAGGGAATTAAAACCTAATTCATGCAAGAAAGTGAAGAGCACTTACAAGTTGCAGGTAACAATTATGACTCCAACCTGACCAGTTAATCCCCTATTCGATGTGACAAACTAAATAATTCCAGCTGGGAGACAATCACAGAGCTGAAGAACTAAAAATGCATGCTCAATTATGCGAAATGATGATGCAAGAAGCCTCATAAAACCATCCTTGGTACCATTAATGTCGAATGCGTGAGATCAGAAAACCATTCTTGGATTTGAATATGCATCGTAGATCTTTCCAAATCAATGGCCATCACTGAAGTTTAAATTTCCCCCAGCGTGTCAAATATTTCCTCATGATTTGGTATCTTTTAGGTCAAGGTGGCACCTTCGCAAGCTCACGGGGACAAAATTGTATACCCGGTGAAGTGAATGCTCTTAGAAAAATGTTAATATTTGTTGCCACCATGGATATTGAATACTCCTTGGTCTGCATTTATATTTTTGCTGCCCCGCTGAAAGCCTCAAATGCCCTCTGCGAAGGTAAAAACCCACGTGAAATATCAAGTTAGCATATGAAATACCACTTCAAAACCCACAGTTCCACACTCACTTTTAACCTTTTGGAACACACACCATCCATGTGTGCACTGCCATGTCCAACAATAATTTGAGTTTCACGGTTCCATAGAGACCTTAGAATGATCCTGTTGAAAATAGGGTAGACAACTGAGAGGGGGGGTGAATCAGAAGTCACAAAACTTTTATCTTTTCTTGTAACTTAAACTTCCTTACCACTTATTAACAGATGAATGATGTAACCACGAAAGCATGAATCAATAACACATGAGCAAAAACAAATCAACACACATAACACCAAGATTTTTACGTGGAAACCTAGTTAAGGGAAAAACCATGGTGGGGTTTAACCCACAAAAATTTGTACTCTATTAAAAGTATTACAAATGGGGAAGGCACATGCCTTCAAGGTGCATTGCCCAGAGCTCACTACTCCAAGAGCCTCACTACCTACAGAAATGATTACAAGAAGATTATATAATGTTTGAGCTGATGAATAGGATCTACCAATGCAAAAATTTAGTTCCGGTTAAGCACAAAATACTAATCTTACACACTTCATCTTTACTCTGCCCTGTTTCACTCTTCGGCCATAATTTGAGCTTAGATCTTCACCTTCGCACTTCTTTCTACCATTTTTGTACTTACTCCATCACCACACCACTTTCATACACCAAAACACTCGAATCCATCAGCTATATATATCTGCATCAAGAAATTCAATCAACTGTAGTCAGCTTCAAGAAAACTTAGAACATTTATTAAGAACTCTGCTCTGTTAGCTGAATCCATGCAAAAACAACATGGACCAAAAAATTGTGTTCTCAAATCATCAATTATGTCATCCAATACCACTGATTATCACAAATTTCTTAACCAACAACTTTTCTTCATCCAAACCAAGATCAAATACTAGGTCAACCTATATTTCTTCTGACTATACTGACTAACTAGAACCCGATGCTTAGATGCTTATAACTTTTGAATCCTTCATCACCGAAGGCTAAATTTCTAGATTTAGATAGTTCTAACAATCCTTATCACTCCCTCAGATCCATACCACACTATGATTTACCACTAGAGAGATCTGAACCAAGATACTGGACCCTGTCACATGCTCTGTTTCTGACTACGCAGACTTAGACAAATCTTCACTCTAACTTCTAGTATGAACAAGTTATGTAATACAGATGTGTAAGATAGACTTAGTTGCCATCAATGATAACACCTGTCATGCGTAGCAATGTCTCTTACCAACAATCTCCCCCTTTGGCATTGATGGCAACACTTAGTGAAAAATGACTAAGTGTTGGAACAACTCCCCCTTACATTGTACACTTATGCTTTTCACTGTTCTCAAGTGCTGCTAGATTCCTCATTTTTCACTACTCTTCACTCCTCCTTTGACATCAATGGCAAAAGGTGGGATCCGCATACCAAAATTCATGCAAAAATTTTATGTACATGGGCATATATACAAACAACCCTATGACTTATTTACATAAGTTTGAATACATCACCAAAGACATTCTTCAACAATGCCAACTCTTTGTCCCAACTCTTCTTCATGTTGTTCAAAACTGAGATGTGACCACTGAATAAGAATGCTTGAGACTTTGTTTTTTGCAAGTTAGTAGGATCACTTGATTTAGCAACAACTTGGGCTTCTATCATGGTATTGAACATTGCTTCCAACTTGGAGGAAATCAGTCCTCGGAGCTCACACATCCTTGACTCAATGTTGTCCTTTTCCTTCATCAATCTCTTTATTTCTTCAATCAAGCTGATTGTTTGACATTCTTGGCTCATCACTGATACTATCAGAGGATCAAAAGATTGGGATACACTTGATAGTTTTGCCTTAGACTCCTTTATTTTTATTTCAATGTCCTCTATAGCTTTAGGACAAGATAAACAAAATTTATATACATTCCCTCCTTCTATAAGAGCATTTTGAATACTCTTTACACTGGTGTCCAGCACAATTCTATCTAATGCAATCATCCCTTCCAGAGCATCAAATCTTTTATCATTGAATTCATTTTTAACCTTGACCTCTGCAGATTTTTCAAGGGACTCAAAATGAGTACTTACTGACTTTGTCAAACTCTTCAACTGACCAGAGGGGGATGTTGATGAATCCTTCTGGTAAGTTGACATGATTTTCTCTAAAATCCCTAATGCCAGACCAAGTAGGTCACTGTCTTCTATGTGAGACTTCAAAATATCTTCTCTAGCCTTAGCTTGTACAAGAGAGGCCCACTTTATCTTTTGAATTGGTGAAAGATTATCCAAATTGATTGGACCTTTCAACTCTTCTACAACTAGTTTATCATTTTCCAAAATTTCTTTCACTACTTCTGCAGTGTCTCTTGCCCAAGATGCTGATGTATCTATTTGATCCTTATCAGTACTGTCAATCAAATTGTCTTGCTTGGGCTCTTCATCAACCTTTGCAATCTCTTCTTCTTGTCCATTTTTATCCTTGGCCTTTTCTTCTTCTTGGTCCTTAGCTTCTTCTATTTCATGCTCTTTATTCTTCAATGAATCATCTTTAGTTTGACCATCTGTTTTAGCATTCATCTCTGTATCTTCTTTGTCGGATTGATCCGGAGGAGTTTGAATACCTCCTGCATCATCAGTTTTATCTGTCATCTTTTCATCTTCTTTGTTTTTTGCTTCCTCTTCCGGAATAGAGGAGTCATCTATCTCAGTTTGCTGCTCATTGATCTTCAATTCTTCAACATCTGGAATTGAGGAATCAATCCCATCATCAATCTCTTCTTCAACAATGGGAAGATTATGCCTTTTCAATGCACTTAGAGAATCTCTTGAGTATCTTTGACTATCTCATCAGTTTCACCAAGCATGAGTTTATTCATTCTTTTGTTACTCTTGAAGTCATCTTTCACTTCCTTGAATATCATGTTCATTTGTTCTGAAGTAATCTGAGGGCACAATTTTATCAGTATATACTCCCTAAGCTCAATGTCTTTACTTTTTACATTTTCTTTTCTTAACTCTATAATATCTGTAAGACCTTTTGGAATTTTAGAAGTTATTTCAATTAAAGCCTTATTGTAGATATTTAGATATCTGATTGTTGCTTCCTCTAGAATCCTCTTATTAACATCACTGTAATCATCATAAAATTTAGTCATTAGCCTTAAGTTCCCATCTATAGTGACTGATTTGATGATGTCATCCACAAAAAGAGTAGGCTTTTCAACATATGTTTCAGTCTTTTGCCTCTTGCTTTCCCTTTTGCTTCTATAGGGCTTCTCCTTAGATACCTTGGCTACTTTTGTACCTGAGGCCCTCAACTCTTTGATCTCAACATTAGAATCAGTTTCTTCTTCATCATTTTTCATGCTTTTATATGTCCGGGAGGCCTTAGTTTTCACCCTTTTCTCTTCTTTTCCAGATGATTTGCCTTCTAGTTTCTCAGGTTTGGTAGGTTTTGGGGGAACAGGGGCAGCAATAGAGCTCCTAGTAGTCCTTGATGTGGAGGAGGATTCTACTGGAGCACTTCCTTGTTTCTTATCTTTCTTCTCCTTCTCAGTTTTTCTATCCTTTCTTTGTTCTGTTTCACAGCTTCCTTAGTTATGCCAATGCTCTCAGCATACATTTCTACTTGCTTTTGAACTTTCCTCTTGATTTTAGGTTCTTTGAGCTCAACATATAGTTTCAAACTTAGCTCCTTATATGTCCCAAATCTTTCAACTTTTGTGTCCTTTGGCTTGCTCAAAAGGTGTTGAGCATACATATCTAATACTTTCTCATCAACCTCATACCCCATGGGCATGATCCATACTATTCTTGGTTCAATAGCTTCCATTAGACATTGATCTATATCCACCATAAAGCAGATTGCATCCTTGTATTTTTCAACCACATATGTGGGAATTCTTTCCCTTGAATGCATCATGTTCTAAATTTTTTTGAAGAAACCCCAAAGAGCAGTCCTTTGGGCATTAGAGTCTCCAATACTATTCAAGTGCTCCCTTATCTGTATTGCAACAGGTTTATCATTGGTCCAACACATGCTTTTCTTGCCAGGTAACTCATTCATGAAATAGAAGAACAAACACAAGACCAGTGTACCATATTTGGAGGTATTCTTTTTATCCTTCTTAACCTTATCCAAATTTTCCACCAGCTAGTTTTGTAGCAACTCACACAAGTCATAATCAGCATTCTCTCTCAACATCTTATAAGATGCATAGATGGCTATACTAGATACAAAATTCTCCCTGCTGGAATGATAAATCTTGTATCCAATCACCATTGAAGCAAATTTGACATCCAGATCAGTGATATCATTTATTGTCATTGCCCTTTTGTCAAACCTTGAACCGGTAGCATCAGTTATTATTTGATTCTTTACTGCTTTCAACATTGTCAGTCCACTGGATGAGTTTAACCCTGTCATAGGCTTGATGGCATTCTTGGTGATCTTGAAGGGTTTCATTATCCACATAAACTCATCATGCATACGGTTTAAAACATACCAGACCCATTCATCTTCATCAAAGGATGGAAACCCTATAATCTAAATGAAATGTTTATCATGCAGTGCCTTATATTTAGGTTTAAGACCATGAATTTCATCCCTTAGATGAATCTTGAACAAATCTACAAACCTTGAGTCCCCAAATTTATCTATGCTAGCATGAATATAGGCCCTAATATCTTCAACATGCAATACACCATACTGAAATTTTGAAAATGCACCTAACGGGTCAACTTCTACCGATTTGTGTGATGCTTCTTGAATTTGGGTCGGGGCCTTTCAATAATATCAACAACCAATGGTGTAGCCATTGTAAAAGATTACAAGTTCAAATCTTCGTATAAAAATACATTTTTGTTCCATGGAATTAGGGTTAGCTAATGAATTCATCGGTCGCACTTCAAATCCTTGAAATCTTAGATCAGGTGCTCTTCTACTCGCTCTCTTCGAATGCAAAGTGATCCAAATGATTGAATGAATGACTTTTTATCCTCTGCAAAACCTAATTTGTCATTGTAATAAATGCTCTACCCTAATACATCTAGTTACACTATTTCTACATGTAGTCAATCTTTAATTGCTCCGCAATCAATTACATTTGCTTCTTTTCTTCTAGAATTTGCTTCAATAGATTTGTAATAGGCTTCTCTATCTTCATTCATCGTGCCAGATTTAGGCACCCACATACTGGTAGGGGGAATTAGATTTTCAATGCAACTCCCCCTGAGCCAAAGCTCCTGATACAATTCCCAGAGGAATTATCAACATTGAATTCCGGTGCAGATCCATGACCTTCATTCTTTGCATCTTTCTTCAGCCATGTTTTATTCATTTTTTTCTAGATCTCATTCACATCTATTTTGCCTTTACCTTTCTCTATCTTCTACTCAGTTCTTTCTACCTATGAGTTTACCTTTTTGCTTCTACAAAATTTAGCAATATGTCCAGATTTGTTGTAGTTGAAACATATAATCTTATTTCTCTAACAATTACATGTTGGAGCAGGTCTAGATTTGCATTGTATTACAATATGCCAAAACTTATTACAAGTAAAACATCCTCCATTGAACACTTATTTGTTCTTAGGAGGATTTCTTGATCCACTTCTACATTCCTTAGCCTTATGACCTATCCTTTTGCAATTAAAGCATTGACCAGAGAAAGATGATGCATTTTGATTCACTTGACTTCTGCATTGATTAGCTCTATGACCATACTTATTGCATTTGAAACAAATTGCCATTGAAAGATGGATACCTTTGACCATTAGGTTGTCTTACCAAAGGCCTTCTGGGTTTCCTTCCTTGATTTCTTTCTTTAGGATTTCTTTGACCGGGTCTAGAGCTTTCACCTTTCTCAAATCTCAGACCATGTTTATCATCTTCCATCTTCTGACTATCAAGCAGCACCTCAATTTTAGCTGAGCTTATTTTGAATTTTTCTTTATATTCATTTGCAACTTCTAGGTCATGTTTGAGAATGGCAATGTGTCTTTCAAGTTCTACCTCATTCTCCCTGGTTTCTTGTAGATTAGACTCTAGACGGGCAATTATCCTATCCAATCTGTAGCATTCTTCTGTTCTTTCTTTTAGAGATTGATTCAATTTTTCTTCAGTCTTCTTCCTTTCATCAATTTCTTTGGTTAGCCTCATCACCTTGGATTCCATCTCATGTTTTAGGACAACAACTTATTTCGCTAACTTCTCATATTCCTTTGTCTTCTCTTTCAGAGCCTCATCCATGTCATTGTCTTCATTCTAATCTGCTAGTTGAAGAAGTAGCTCCTTCCTCTTTTCATTAGATTTTCTCAATTTTTCTTTTAAGGTCTCAATGAAGTCTTTAGCATCTTTAAGGTTCTCTTGAAGTTCTTTAACTTCTGCTCTAGATTGATCAAGATCTTCTAAAGCAAGTTTAAGTTGTTCATGGATGCCATCAGAATACTTGAATGAACCCATTGAAAACACCTTCCCAAATCTTCCTCAAGTTGTTAAACTTCTTATAAGGAACCTTGCTCTGATACTGATTGTTGAAAATAGGGCAGAAAACAAAGAGGGGGGGTGAATCAGTTGTCACAAAACTTTTATCTTTTCCTGCAACTTAAACTTTCTTACCACTTATTAACAAATGAATGATGTAACCATGAAAGCATGAATCAATAACACATGAGCAGAAACAAATCAACACACATAACACCAGGATTTTTACGTGGAAACCTGGTTAAGGGAAAAACCACGATGGGGGTTAACCCACAAGAATTTATACTCTGTTAAAAGTATTACAAATGGGGAAGGCACATGCCTTCAGGGTGCACTTCCCAGAGCTCACTGCTCCAAGAGGCTTAGTACCTACAAAAATGATTACAAGAAGATTATAGAATGTTTGAGCTAATGAATAGCATCTACCAATGCAAAAATTTAGTTCTAGTTAAGCACAAAATACTGATCCTACACACTTCATCTTTACTCTACCCTGTTTCACTCTTCGGCCATAATCTAAGCTTAGATCTTCACCTTCACACTTCTTTCTACCCTTTTTGCACTTACTCCATCACCACGCCACTTTCATACACCAAAACACTCGAATCCATTGGCTATATATATCCGCATCAAGAAATTCAATCAACTGTAGTCGGCTTCAGGAAAACTTAGAACATTTATTAAGAACTCTGTTGCTCCGTCGGCTGAATCCATGCACAAACAACGTGGACCAAAAACTTGTGTTCTCAAATCATCAATTATGTTAGCCAATACCACTGATTATCACAAATTTCTTAACCAAAAACTTTTCTTCATTCAGACCAAGATCAAATACTAGGTCGGCTTGTTCTTCTTCTGACTATATTGACTAACTAGAACCCGATACTCAGATGCTTATAAATTTTGAATCCTTCATCACCGAAGGCTAAATTTATAGATATAGATAGTCCTAACAATCCTTATCACTCCCTCAGATCCACAACACACTGTGATTTACCATTGGAGAGATCTAGACCAAGATACTAGACCCTGTCACATGCTCTGTTTCTAACTACCCAGACTTAGACAGTTCTTCACTCTGACTTCTGGTATGAACAAATTATGTAATGTGGATGTGTAAGATAAACATAGTTGCCATCAATGACAACACCTATCATGCATAGTAGTGTCTTTTGCCAATAGGTCCCATTAGAGATAAACCTTTCTGTAAAACATCACAGAAAGATAGAAAATTGGCCACATCACCTTCGCCGCTTCGCAGGGAGGACTTAAAACCTCTAGCAGGAACAAAACCTTTGGTAGAATAGACTACAATATGGGACATGTCAGGTTACATGTACATCCCCATGACCTCACAGGGAGCTATCTTGAAGCCTGGAAAAAGCACTTCTTCTAGTGAAATAAAATAATAACCATGGAGCACACTGACTGGGCACAACTTAAAACTCATTTTCGACACATGCGTATAAGTTGTTTTAAAAGGGGGCTGCGCTAGGTCGAATGAACAAGGGGGACTTAAATAAAATGCATGCCTACTATCCAACATAAAGATAAAACATCATTTTAAATGAATTGGATATTTGATAAGACATATGGGCATGGGATGAGAAAGGTAACCATAGGCATGGGGGCTGGTAATCCAATGACAAAGGACACTCAAGTGACAACTTAAGTGACTGGGAATGGACCATGGGAAGTCAACAGAGGATTAAAATGAGAAGATACAAAGGAAAATGCAATGAGACTCTAGGCTTTAGGGTTTTACAAGGGTTTTAAAAAGCTTAGAAAATAAGTACTAGGAGCTAGGGTATGCACCTGAATGCAGGTCCAAACAAGTTGAATGAAGATGGTGAAGTTGTGAGGAACAAAACAAGACTGGTGTGTAAGGGATATTCTCAAGTTGAAGGCATTGATTTTGAGGAGACTTTTGCTCCATTAGCCAGGATGGAGGCAATCAAAATGTTTCTTGCCCTTGCTACTCACAAGAACTTCAAGGTTTATCAAATGGATGTCAAGTCATCATTTTTGAATGGTGATCTAGAGGAAGAAGTCTACATTGAGCAACCAAATGGTTTCCAGCTATCAGAAGATTCAGACATGGTGTGGAGACTCAAGAAATATTGGTATGGTCTCAAGAAAGCACCTAGAGCTTGGTATGCTAGGTTGGATAAGTACTTACTTTAGCAAGGATTCAAGAAAGGTACCATAGATAGTAATCTTTACTTCAAGGAAAGAGATATGATATTGATAGTTGCAGTATATGTTGATGACATCATCTTTGGTGGAGATGGTGATATGTGTAAAAGGTTTGCAGAGGAGATGCAAAAAGAGTTTGAGATGTCTATGATTGGTGAGATGTCTTTCTTCCTTGGACTTCAAATTGCTCAGCTAGATGATGGTATCTTTATTTCTTAAGATAATTATTTCAAATAGATGTTGAAAAAATTTGGTATGGAGGACTATAAACTAGTACGTACTCCTATGGTCACTGGTTGCCACTTGAGCAAAGATGATGAGTCTCTGGAGGTTGATCAGACTTCCTATAGATATATGATTAGAGGATTGTTGTACTTGACTACTTCTAGACTTGATATTATGTATGCAATATGTGTGGTTGCTAGATATCAAGCTAATCCCAAGAAAACACATGAGAAAGCAGTGAAATGAATATTCATATACTTGAAGGGAACTCTGAATTATGGCTTATGGTATCCAAGAGGTAATAATTTTGATCTAAGTGCCTACATTGCTGCTGATTGGGCTGGTTGTGTTTATGATAGAAGAAGTACAAGTGGTGGTGCTTTCTTTTTAGAAAGTAGATTGGTTTCATGGTAGAGAAAGAAGCATGATTCGGTGTCCTTATCAACTGCAGAGGTAGAGTATATTGCAGTGGTGCAGTGCGCCTAGAATAGTTTTATGTCAAATTTTGAAATTTTTGTTTGTTAGAGACAAAATAAAGTTTTAAAATCATGTATTGAAGCCTTCTAAAGACATGGTCATGAAGTGGAAGCCTATAATATGCATTTTATTTAGTGGGTCTGCAATTTACTAAGACTAGATCAGTCTATTTTTAGATAGTCGGCCTCATTGGGAAAAAAGCAGTCAGTTTTAAGCTATTTTTAGTCTTTTCCCACAATTTGTGAGCTTTGTAATAGAGGAATTCATGGTAAACATATAGGGGGGACCTCTCACATGTTGAGGCATTGCAATTTGATGAATTTTGAAAGAAGAAAGTAAAGAGAATACTGTTGACTGCCCTATTTTTTTTGAGTTTTCTATCTTATTACTATTTTTCTGTTGTTCCTTTATCCTGTACTTGGTCGTACAGTATAGTCAAGGGCATAGTTGATTAAAATGATGTAGGGGAGGTTCTTACCTTTCATTTGATCCAAGTAGGAGGGAATATCATTGTGGTTTGGTCATTTTGTAGTTGTTTTTTAGTGAAGTTGGTCTCAAACCCTTGTTTTGAGGGTTTTAGTGAGGTTTTTGTTTTCCTAACCCATCCTGCTATGTTAGAACCCCAAAATGGGTGGGATGAGTTTAGGTTGGCATGTTTTCTAATGGGTTTTGTGTGCAGGAGCAGGGGACAAGTGTGAAGTGAAGATTGGAGTCATTGAGACTATTTGTATCATGAATTTAGCTAACTAGCTTTGGTGGAGTGAACATTTGATCATGAAATGTCTTGAAATGATCTTGGAACCCAAAAAACTTTGAAATTAGTCTATTCTCATCCTATTAGACTCTCTGGAATAGGAATTAGAAGTTTGGCATTGAGTTTGTGTGTACTCCCTTTGTAAAACTGACCTAATTAGGCCTTATTGGAAATAGGTACAGTCAAGATTTGGGGTTTGTGTTCCAAAGGATCCCATAGTGCATGTTTAATATGTTGGAGAAAACGATAATGGGTACTCAAAAAGCCCATAACAGTTTGGTGTGGAGGTCTGCATCTCAAGATATTGTTTGACAGTCCCTTTTTGAGGGCTACAAGGGAATTGGAGTAGTTGTGAAGGAAGTGGTACAAGGAGGTACCTTCTGAGCATCTTGATGGTTTTGTAAGCTTGGGATAGTCAACCATAGATGGTCTAGGGTCCCTAGAAAGTTTAGCAAAGAGCCTAGGTATATGAACCCAAAGATGGTGTTGTTGTCTAGTCTTGGAACCATGGAGAATGCGTGGACAGTCAAGTCTAGTATGAAGATCAATAAGGTAGCTAGGTCCACAAGGACCTAAGAGTCTTGTTTGCCTTGCCATCCCCTACATCCTCTTTCCCCCTGAGTAGTTTGATTTGACCCTTAGTGGTGTTTGTGGTGTTTTCTTTACATCAATTGGTATCAGAGCACAGTTAGTAGGTCTATTGTGGTGGTAAGTTGAAGAGACAGTTTGTCAAAGATGTATCCAAGAGGAAGAAACATGGCTCAAGAGATGAATGAGATGAAGGAGAAACATTCTAGAGAGTTGAGGGATTTAAAGGAAAGAATGGCTACCCTATAACAAATTCAGAGAAGAGGAGTGGCTTTAGGTGATGAGAATGAGTCTAAAGAAGAAGAGGAAGCTGAATATACGGATGTGGAAGAAGAGTTAGACCCTGAGGATCAGAGGATGGCAAAGTTGCTAAGGGTAATAAAAGAAGACAAGCACAAGATAAAGATAGATGTGCCAAAGTATGGGGGAACAATTAACGATGAAGAATTTCTAGATTGGATTGCAACATTTGACAATCACTTTGAGTGTGAAGAAGTTCCTGAGGAGCAGAAAGTGAAGATTGCAAAGACCAAGCTGACATGTCATTCTTTGTTATGGTGGGATTATCAACAAATAGAGAGGAGAAAGCAAGGAAAGACAAAGATTGTTTCATGGGACAAGATGGTAGCTAAGATCAAAGGTAAGTTCTTGCCTAAAGATTATGAAGTTCAAATGTTTAAGAAGCTTCAAAGTTTAAGACAAAAGGAAATGGATGTTAAGTCATACACTGAAGAGTTTTATAAGTTAAGTATAAGGTCTGGTCACAATGAAAGTGAAGTACAAAAAGTTGCTGGGTATATTGGTGGTTTGAGGTTTAACATGAAAGATGAATTAGTGTTGGCAAATCCAAGGAATGTTGAAGAATATTATCAGATGGCAGTAAGAGTGGAAGAGAAGCTGAAGAGAAGAGAAGACAAGACAGTTAGAGGTAGAGGATCTTTTCAAAAAACAAAGCAAGTCAATGAGAGTCAAGAAGAGTTGAGCAAGGCACAAGGACAAAATGCAGATTTTAGAGGCAGAGGTTCTAGAGGCAAATTTGGTGGTGGAAGGAGTGAAAAGACCTTTATAGGTAAGTGTTACAATTGCCAAGAGTTTAGGCACCCAACATACAAGTGTCTTGAGAAGCAAAATTTTACAAGTCATGGTGAAAGGAAGAATGAGAGGAGGACTCAATTAGTCCAAGAAGAAGAATGTGGTGGTTCTACTCCCACTAGTTGTGTTGGTGAGGTAGGAGAAATGTTGATGCTAAGAGAAAGAGCACTATTGAAGACCTCCAAGGAGAAGGAGCTGATTCAAAGGAAAGCACTATTTAGGACAACTTGCAAGTGCAAAGACAAGGTATGTAAAGTGATAGTGGATTCAGGGTGTACTGACAATATGGTGTCTAGTGAAATGGTAGACAAATTGAAATTGCAAAGAGTACCTAGGGACACACCTTACAAAGTCTCTTGGGTAAGTGATAATTAGTCCATTTTGGTGACTGGACAAGCATTAATAGAGTTCAAGATTGGAGCATATGAGGATAGGGTACTTTGTGACATTTTACCTGTGGATTGTTGTCATATGATACTTGGAAGACCCTAGCAATTTGATAGGTCTATAATTTATGATGGAAAGGCTAACACCTACACCATTAGGAAGGATGAGAAGACTTTTGTACTGATGCCAATGCAGGAAGAAGTCAAAGAGCAGTCAAGGACAACAAAAATGATAATGTTTGGCAATAAGGAGCTAGTGAGGTTTGAAGATAGTGAAACCAAGGAGTATACAACCTTTTCAAGGCATAAAACTGTTGAGACAACAAATGGGAAGTGTGAAGATGATTTGTAGCTAGTTGTGAAGAGGAATGTCTTCATGTGGAAGGAGGTAAGTGGAAATGTGTTAAGAGTGAAAAGCCTATGGAAAGGTAAGAAATAAGTGAAGGGATCTTAGTAGGGACAGTCATGTGCCCTATAGTGATGAGTACAAAGAAGAGGCAGTCAATTGAAGCTGATGCAATAGTTTACAAGGTTCCTAGAATAGTGAACAAACTAGTTGTAGGTATGATAGAGGTTGCAAAAGGCAATGGGACAGTGGACAGTGAAAAGAAGAGCATGAAACAGTGGTGTAAGAAAGAAGCTAAGAAGTCAAGTGGAAGGATAGTTGAGAGAAGCATGGATGTTGATGCTCAGGTAGGCATAACACCAAGGAATGAAGGTGACAAGGTCAGAGGACCAAGAGCAGGATAGTTTACAAAGAGTGCACATTGTCAAGAAACAAGTAATGTTGGCAAACATGTCAAGGATAGTAAAGGATCAAAGAAAGATGAACCTGATGAAGACAAACATGAAGGTTAGAAACAAGCAATGGAGGACAAATTACAAGATTCTTTCCAAGGGACTTGGAAAAGTTACAAGTTGGAGTGTATGGTGTAGTGCACCTAGAATAGTTTTATGTCAAATTTTGAAATTTTTGTTTGTTAGAGACAAAATGAAGTTTTAAAACTATGTATTGAAGCCTTCTAAAGGCATGGTCATGAAGTTGAGGCTTAGAATAGGCATTTTATTTAGTGGGTCTGCAATTTACTAAGAATAGATCAGTCTATTTTTAGACAGTCGGCCTCATTGGGAAAAAAGTAGTCAGTTTTAGGCTATTTTTAGCCTTTTCCCACGATTTGGGAGCTTTGTAATAGAGAAATTCATGGTAAACATATAGGGGGGACCTTTCACATGTTGAGGCATTGTAATTTGATGAAGTTTGAAAGAAGAAAGTAAAGAGAATACTGTTGACTGCCCTATTTTTTTCCTGGTTTTCTATCTTATTACTATTTTTCTACTATTCCTTTATCCTGTACTTGCCCGTACAGTACAGTCAAGGGCATAGTTAATCAAAATGGTGTAGGGGAGGTTCTTACCTTTCATTTGATCTAATTAGGAGGGAATATCATTGTGGTTTAGTCATTTTGTAGTTGTTTTTTTATGAAGTTGGTCTCAAACCCTTGTTTTGAGGGTTTTAGTGAGGTTTTTGTTTTCCTAACCCATCTTTCTGTGTTATAACCCCAAAATGGGTGGGATGAGTTTGGGTTGGCATGTTTTCTAATGGGTTTTGTGTGCAGGAGCAGGGGACAAGTGTGAAGTGAAGATTGGAGTCATTAAGCCTATTTGTATCATGAATTTGGCTAACTAGCTTTGGTGGAGTGAAGATTTGATCATGAAATGTCTTGAAATGATCTTGGACCCAAAAAACCTTTGAAATCAGTCTATTTTCATCCTATTGGACCCTCTGGAATAGGAATTAGAAGTTTGGCATTGAGTTTGTGTGTACTCCCTTTGTAAAACTGACCTAATTAGGCCTTATTAGAAATCGGTACAGTCAAGATTTGGGGTTTGTGTTCCAAAGGATCCCATAGTGCATGTTTAATATGTTGGAGAAAAAGATAATGGGTACTCAAAAAGCCCATAACAGTCTAGTTTGGAGGTCTGCATCTCAAGATATTGTCTGACAATCCCTTTTTGAGTGCTACAAGGGAGTTGGAGTAGTTGTGAAGGAAGTGGTACAAGGAGGTACCTCCTGAGCATCTTGATGATTTTGTGATCTTGGAACAGTCAACCATAGATGGTCTAGGGTCCCTAGAAAGTTTGGCAAAGAGCCTAGGTTTATGAACCCAAAGATGGTGTTGTTGTCTAGTCTTGGAACCATGGAGAATGAGTGGACAATCAAGTCTAGTAAGAAGACCAATGGAGTAGCTAGGTCCAAAAGGACCTAAGAGTCTTGTTTGCCCTGCCATCCCCTACATCCTCTTGCCCCCTGAGTAGTTTGATTTGACCCTTAGTGGTGTTTGTGGTGTTTGCTCTGCATCATGTAGCAACATCCTATTATACACAAGTGTTGTGGATGAAGAAAACCCTGAAGGACATCAAGGTACTGTATGAGGAGCCTATTCCTATTTTCTATGATAATACAAGTGCTATAAATATTTCCAAAAATCCAGTGATGCATTCTAGAACCAAGCATATAGTAATCGGTTATCACTTTTTAAGAGAGAAGGTTGCATATAAGGAAGTAAAGATGGAATATGTTCCAACAAAGGATTAGATTGAAAATATTTTCACAAAGGCCCTTGCAAAGGATACTTTTGAAGATCTCTGGTAGAGGTTAGAGGTAATTTCCCCTCCTTCTTACTAGATGCATAGTGGTGCATCTGTCTAGGGGGAGCTCATGGTATATCTTTTTCTTGGACTGATGGTGGCTACCTCTCAGGGGGAGCAGGTAGTTGTATTTGTTGACAGAGAAAATGTGCACCTTAGGAGGAGAGTTTGTGCCCTAAGGGGAAGAAATAGTTGCCCTTTGTCCTTGATATCAAAGGGGGACAGAGAGAAATGTACATCTAAGGGGGAGTGTGTGTTACCATCAATGACAAAGGGGGAGATTGTTGGCAATATGTGTTGTCATTTATGTCAACACTTATAGTGAGGTTAGCACTTAGTTTGTGATGATGATATACTAGTATAGTAATAGAGATGCAGTGATGATACTGCTGTTCATGGTTGCTGATAGTCAGTGATGCTCCTGATGTTCATAGTGGGTTGCTAATGTTCATGGTTGGATGTCATGCCCTGATCAGTCTCAAGTCAAGTTGTTCTGAGCATGCTTGTGGTCTGTAAAGCAGTGAGATGCAGTGATGCTCATGATGTTCATGGTTGGATGTCATGCCCTAATCATTGTTAAGTCAAATTATTTTGAGCATGCTTATGGTTAGCAAAGATGATGAATGATGAAATATTAAGATGAGAATTAGAAGCATAAAGATGAATGATGAAATATTAAGATGGGAATTAGAAACACTAAGATGAATGATGATACATTAAGCTATGATGCGGATGGGAAGATGTTGCTGATGACCTGTGGCATGTTGTATGATCCTTCCTATTGTTCCTAAGGATGCATGTGTTGTTATATGAAGGTTTTGGCCTCCAGAAGTTGATGAAGGTTTCTATTGTAGAGAATTGCCTAAAAAAGACTCTTTGGTAAAATGCTCCACGGGTGATCCCACAATAGTGGGTTACACTTTTTGGCCAAAGTTGACATTGAAATGAACATTTTGAAAAAAATCTTCACTTTCAGACACCTATAGTTGCTAAACTGTGAGGAATTTGAAGATGATGTAAACTAATGATTTGTTACATTTTGTCTGTAGATTCTAAATATATATTTTAAAATTTTTTTGGAATCAAATTATATTTCCTTTTCCATCTCCTTCAATAACTAGTTTCTAATAGTAGACAACATTTTTAAAGAGTGACATGTACTGTATAAAACATAACTTTTTTTCTATGAAGGATAAAATTCTAATTTTTTTGAATTTATATTTTAAACTATGATATCTAGAGGATGCATTTGGTTTCATAATGTTTTATTGAATATTTTTCTTTTAATTAACTTTTGAAGTCAAACCAATTACAATTTACGCATAGGTGTCTTGTGTAAAGCATAAATTTTTTTGTATGTATCGGAATTTAATTTTTTTTTGTTGGAATAAGGACATCAATACCTAGAGGACATGTATTTTTTATAATTTTTATCTATATTTTCCTATTTTTTCATATGTATGAAATAGAGACCTTGATGTTCATTAAAAAACCTTTATGCACAAGAAATAAAAAATGAATATAATAATCAAATTAAATATATTTAAAATTATACTTTTTGGGAAGCTTATAATAAGAACTACATACTTACAAAACATAAAATTTTAAATGAATTCATTTGATCCCCCAAAAGGTAAATCAAAAGTGGTTTTTTATTAGCATTTTGATAAGTGTAGAGGATATTCCATGACATGCATGGTTTAAAACTAGCAGGGTTCTATCCAAGGGGGTTTGATCTAAGGGGGTTTGATCAAATGCTATTCGATTACAATCCTTTAAATGGAACCTTTCAAGGCTTAAATCATTATATTTTATAAAAATATGTGATTTCAACAAAAATCAGGATGTCCCAAAAAGTGTAACCCATTATTATGGCAGCACCCCCACATTCCTCCACATTTGAAGCTATGGCCATGCAGTTCAGAACTTAAGTTAAGAATGATGTAAAGGTGCTAAACCCAAAGTTTCACATCATTTGTCCCTCCATAGTGAAAGTTATGAAAGACAGAGTTCTAGTCTATGTTTTGGCAGGATAAAGTGATGATGAAGACTATTTGGAATGCTCCGCATTCCTTCACAATGATAGATATGGCTATGTGGTTTTGAGGATATGTTCACAACAATGTATGAGTGCATCCTCTAAGTTTTAGGTGTTTTAGAAGTCCGCAAGCTTAGTTTTAAAATAACAGTTGTGATAAAGATAGTTCCAGATGCCTAGTTGTTCTCAAGACATATGTTGATGATGTGCACCAACTTGGAGTGGCATCAAATGGTATATTGACTAATGTAAGATGGTCTTGATGATCTTGTGTTGTCTCCAACTACTCCACAAGGTGTTTTTCTGCTCTCTCTAGAATTGGCTAAGGTTCGGAATGATGATTTTGTTGGGTTATGCTCTTTCCTGGCTGACAAAGGAAGATTGATGATGTGCGCCATAAATTTTTTGTTGTGTGGAGTTCAAAAAGTGTTTGGAGATAGTGTTTGGGTCCTGCCGACTCATTTGGAAGGAGTGCAAGCAATGTTTTATCATTCATGAGTACCACCAAGTTGAAATGACTGTTATGCTACATGCTTCATGTGTTCTTGCTTAAGGGTGACCTAATTCAAATTTTTGAAGCATGCAGATGTTATTCCTTGAAGAATGATGCTTTGAAAGATGTTTAGGACTAGACTAAGCACGTATTGGGATCTGCAAGGTGTGTGGTTCTTTCTGTAGTAGTGTGTAGGTCATGATAGGGCTTGCCCTATGCATGTTTCTATGCATGTTTCATGTTGTAGGATCTTTGGATGACTTGTAAAATGTAATATTCTTGTTGTATTGGCTAACTTGTAATGAAATCAATGTAATGTCATGTATATATTGTAAACCTAGTTGGTCTAGGTAAGGTATGATTGTGAAAATGAAAATATGAAAGAGTAAAGAGCGGAGTATGAATATCATATGCATTGTGATGCACGATTGAAGGAGAAAGAAAAAAAGTGTTAGATGCTGTACAAATTCATCTTGAAGATATTTTTGTGACAGAAGGGAAGTTAAGAGTGTGCCTAATTGATCTAATCATTAGAAGAAGTAGAATTGCAATCATCAAAGGTGTGAGCTTCAATGTCAATTTTTAGGCAGTAGAAGGACTGTCATACTATAATCATCTCTGAGTTTGTTCTCAATTCAGGAAGTAGTTGCTTCCTCAAGTTGTAGCCCTAAAACAAAGTTTGCATGGAGTTGTAGCTTCCTTGGGAGTGACCCTAAAACAAATTTTGCAGGGAGTAGTAGCTTCCTTAGGTTGTAGCCCTAAAAGAAAGTAAGCAAGGAGTAGTAGCTTCCTTGGGTTGTAGCCCTAAAACAAAGTTGTAATTTTGAGCTTCATATATTGTGAGTTAATCCTCACTGTGATTTTTCCCTTCTTGGGTTTTCCATGTATATCTGGTGTTATGTGTTGATGTGCATTGTGTTGATCTTTCATGTTTATGTTGATGTTGTAATGCTTAAGGTTTAATCTGCTCTAGAGGATTTGAAGTTTGTTTAGATACCGATTCACCCCCCTCTTAGTATCCTGGTGTGTACAACACATCTCACCTAGAGATCCCTGCAATCTCTACAATATCCTTTTCATAATAGCATTTCATTTTAGCATATCTTTACTTTACTTTAGCATGCTTTTTCACTAAGTATTTTTTAGATAAAAGGTACCAATGCCTAAAATATATTATATTATATATAAATAGAGATTATTACATTAGCATGGTTAATAGGCTTGTTTCTGAAACAACGTCTTTTCATACAAGCTCATATACAAAAAATGGGAAACAATACATAGAAATGATTTAAAATGCCAAATACATAGAGACTGCTATCAAATAGTTATGAACAAAAAATAGCAATCCTGCTAGAATAGTAGTAGGGAATTTAAGTAAAACCAGCTATAGAATCAATGACATTGTTAATGAAACCATCCACATCTTCTTCATTACCATTTAGGTCTAGGACCTCATCATCTTGAGATACAAGTGGATGTAGATCATGAGTTAATAAAAGTCTCAAATCTTGGAAGTGATCATAGACTTGGTCTACTAGCTGAGATCTAAGATCATGGAAATGAGCATGGACTATATTATCCACTATAAACTTTCATTGGAATTGGAGGCCATGTTTCATAGCGTTGTAAGTGCATATTATCACCAGATTCATTTGTAAATCCTTATGAGAAAATAATACCCTTACTAGCACCCTCTTATTTAATAGATGATAATCTCTCATTACTTCATTAAGGATTTTCTCAAAAATAAGATGATCTTGAATATAGTTTATAGCAATTTTCTTTAGAAGGACTAGATTCTTTAGAAAATCCATACTATTGAAGAGGAATAAGGATAATACTTGAGAGAAGTAGAGGATTCTAGGAGAATCATGAAGAATTTCCCTGCCAGTTAAAAGTTATATTATATCCTCCACCATGGAATAATCAAACGTAAAAATCTTCACCAACATCTTTGAATTAAAAGCTCCATACTCAAGAACTTCCCATTTTGGAATTGGGATATTGATATGCCCATTCTTTAGTAGGATCTCCATCTTAGTAGTGAGAAGATAAGAAATGTGGAAATACCAAAGATATTAATAGCATGTGCCCCCCACAATTCAATGCATCTTTCAATAGTCATCGGTAATGTACATCATCCACACTTCGATGGTTTTATAGAGAGGAAATAATTATCTTCACACACTAATGTAGAGTAGGGGATGACTACTGAATCTTCAAAAACATGAGGGACTGATTCTTATTGAGGTGGACAGCAAACTTGTTCTTCATGGCATCTACAACCTTCATTTATGAGCCCAAATTGGTTTAGGTATGTGAGCTGATTTTCAACATTTGAGGAGGGCATAGGACATGTTCATTTGACCTAGATAAACTCCTCAAACTCACCAAGTGACCTATCAGGCTATCCTACCCAACGTTTCTTCACAAATTGCCTATTTTCCTTGTAGCCCTAGAAATGAGGTTCTACGGGCATAACTCCCAAATTTCCCAAATGACTTGCCAAAATATTTATCTTTTAATATACCCATTAAGGCCCTCTATAACATACTTAACATGTAGGGTACTTTGTTTTAGAACACATGCTTGAAAAAGGAATGTACCTGCTGTTCCAAGGGGCAATTAGCCCTATTTTGCAAAGGAAGTACCTCACCAATGTTGTCCAGAACTCCCTAACCAATTCCAAGACTTAGATTGGGTTGCAAATAGAAGGATTCAATAGGTTTTGGGCCTCCTTGGGCATTTCAAATCACTTAACCAACTCAATCTCACTCTAGCTAACTCAAATGGCTTAATACATGGTGATATCAAGCCACAACCTCATCAAATCTTGCCTTAGACTTCTCCCCTACACCTGCACACAAAACCCATTGTAAAACATCCCCAACTAAACCTAATGCATCCATTTTGGGGCCCCAACACATTGATTTGGGTCAGAACCCCATCATTTTCCTTAACCCCTCCAAAACCCTCTTAGAAATAGCAAAATGAGGACAACGATTAGATCTCCTTTCTCCTGCAATGTCAAAGCCTCAAATTAGGTTCAAATGAAAGATAACATATCACTTTACACTATTCCCAACAAGAGAGCCCTTGATAGGACTGTACGGGTGGGTACTATAGCAGAGAACAGTGAAATACATAGTAAAAAACAACAAAATAGTCTTTATTTTTGTATTTTCTCTCTTACAACTTCAATTCTCTCCTTCCCATAATCTCAATGGATAAATACAATGCCAAAACAACTTCTCCACATTGTGCAAGATTCTCCCATGATCCAAAAAGGCAAAAAGATCACTAATCTTAGCCTTATCATTGTTTTTCTAAGCATAACACATGCTATTTTGGAGTTTGACTACTAGTTTGACTTCTAGAATAGAGAAAGTGGTTTTCTAAAATAGAGAGAGTGGTTTGACTCAAACCTTATTACAATAATAAACAAATACATGACACCACCTAGGCTCATAATGAGCATAAAATCCAAAATTGAAGGCTCCTAGTGAGCATACAAGTCAAAATTAACTATGGTGGTCTCTGCACCAAACAACCAGGGTGAAAAAATTTCAATCTCCTAATGAAATGAACTCTTGGACAGAGGCTCCATGTTTCTTGATATCTTCTTCTATCATCCATGTAGCATCTTCAATTGGCAAACCATGCCATTTCACCAAATGTTCATTGTAGACTTTGTTTCTTGTCCTCTTAACCTCTCTTGTGTCCAAGATAGTTTCAAGTTTCACTGGTTGACTAGGTGGGGGATCCCTTATCCAATCCTCATCAGCAACCTCCTCTGCTTCTTCATCTGCAACATTGGATCCTTTGAAAGGATACATGTCTGCAACATTAAAAATGAGTGAGATAGCAACTCCAGGAGGGAGTTCTATCTCATAAGCATTCTGACCAAACTTGTGGACCACCTTGTAGGGTCCTATCTTCTTCATCATCAGTTTTGTATATCTGCCCTTGAGCAATCTCTCCTTCCTCAAATGAGCTAGCACCATGTCACCTACTTTGTATTGAACATCTCTTCTTCTTAGATCAGCCTTCTCTTGTACTTGGCAACACTCTTTTCAAGAGTTTCTCTTACTTGGTGATGTATCTCCTTCATAGCTTTGGAAAGATCTTCTCCTTGTGCACTCCTATTGTCTACTCCTTTGAGGTCCCTCATCTCATAAATGCCTCTTGGTTTCATACCAGACACGACTTCAAAGGTATTCTTCCAATGCTCGTGTTAAAATAGTCATTGTAGGCATATTCTACTTGGGGCAGCAGGAGATCCCATGACTGATTATGCTCCTTTGTTAGACATCTCAATAGGTTTCCCAAGGACCTATTGACAACCTCAGTTTGCCCATGTGTTTGGGAATGGTAGGCAAAACTGAAGGTTAGGTTTGTTCTCAACTTCTTCCACAAGGTTCTTCAAAAGTGACCAATGAACTTGAAATCTCTATCAAACACTATTGTCAAAGGCAAACCATGGATTCTTACAATTTCTTTGAAGAATAGACCAGCAATATGAGAGGTATCATTAGTGGACTTGCAAGCAATGAATTGTGTCATCTTACTAAATCTATCTACAACTGTTAGACGGCACACAACTGAGAGGGGGGGTGAATCAGTTGTGCAAAACTTTCTCTCAATTAAACACTTAATTCCACTTTGCAATTAGCAGTCTTATAATAAATTAATCATGAAGACACAATGCAACAAATTAAGAGTAGAAACATATCAACACATGAGACACCAAGATTTTGACGTGGAAAACCTGGTTAAGGGAAAAACCATGGGGTGATTAATCTAAGATTGTATTCTCTGTTAGAAGAGTAGAAAGAACAAAATGGCACATGCCAATTAGGGCTCACTACCCGAGCACACTGCTCACAAGAGGCTCACTACCTACAAGAGACACACTATCTACAAAAGAATAAGTATTGCATACTTGAACTGGAAAATAGCATCTTCATCATGCTTGAATTAGTTCCATTGAAGCTCAATACTTCTGCTCTGCCTTTCGCTTTCCTCCTTGCTACCACACTCTCATCTCCACAAAGACAACTTTAAAATGACTTTGCAATCCCTTATTTATATAAGACATCAACTTAAGAATGATCATCTAAGTCAGCAAACATCAACAAGAACATCCGTAGGATGTGTAACTCATCCGGTCAGCCAGTCTTAGGAAGAACACCATCATCTGGAAGTTATTCTTCAATTTTGAGCTCCAACTCCAATGCGGACCACCAACACGAATTGGACATGATCCAAAGATCTCCACAAGCTTGCATGAAACACCAAGAACATCCACACTTCATCTCCTTACTCAATTCCTTCTCCCCTTCATCTGGAAGCTCAAGAACACAGTCTGTCATTACTGTCATAAAGGAATAGATGCTTGCGGACCTTCAAACTATGAGCCAGTTGAGTTGATACTTCACAAAGACTTCCTCAACACTCCCTCAAATCCACAGAATAGGATAATGCATTTCTAGATCTCACTGGACCTATCTGTATCACTTTGTCACCTCTGAATACCTATTGGAACTAGTTTTACTTGAGTGGTCACAACTTCTTCATATCTTCATGTGGACCTCTGAAATCTTTACTAGATCACTTCAAGACATATCTACAAACCCTTTAATCCATATCCTCTGATCCTCTTTCTATCTTGGACTTTTGCCTTATTGTCATCACTGATCTTCATTGTTCCTGATTGAGACTAATTTTCTCAATCTCCTCAGCACACAGCTCATCCAATCCTTATCATTAATGTAACAGGAGTATGTTGACATCAATGACAACACAAGTTAGGCCCATACTTGCAACAATCTCCCCTTTTGTCATTGATGGCAACATATCATGTGAAAAACTGTTTTGACCATCAAGACAAGAACTTCTCCTCACTATCACAACTCCCCCTATTAGCAACAACCATTCACATGTCTTCTCTTCTTTTACTACTCCCCCTTTGATCAGCAACCACTTGTTGCTCACATGTCTTCTCTCCCCCTTTGACATCAATGGCAAAGGGCACATACTTGCAATTCCAACACTTCAGAATCATACCTGCTGCTCCCCCTGAATAGCAGCTCCTCATCAATCCAGATCAAAAGATATGACTGTTATATCTACCGGACTGATGCACCTCAGTGCACCTTAGTTCATCACTGAAGGGGCAATAACCCCTAACTTCTCTCTGAGATACTCAAAAGAGTCCTTAGATAGAGGTTTAGTAAAGATGTCTGCAATCTGATCCTTGGAAGGCACAAACTCCAATCTGACTTCATTCTTGTTCACTTTCTCTCTTAAAAATTGAAACTTGATAGATATGTGTTTAGTCTTTGAATGCAACACTGGATTCTTAGATATATTTATAGCACTTGAATTATCACAGAAGATTGTGATAGGTTCTTCATAGTCCACTTTGATATCTCTTAGCATCTGCTTCATCCATAAAACTTGAGTGCAACTACCTGCTACTACAATATATTCTGCTTCAATTGTAGACAGAGATATTGCCTCTTATTTCTTGCTTAGCCAAGAAACCAATCTCTTCCCCAAAAAGAATGCTCCACCACTAGTACTCTTCCGGTCATCCACATCTCCTACCCAATCCGCATCTGTATATGCATGAAGAGAGAAATCATGATCTCTAGGATACCACAAACCATACTCAACTGTCCCTTTTAGATATCTAAAAATCCTCTTGATTGCCATGACATGAGATTCTCTAGGATCAACCTGAAATCTAGCAACAAGACCAACAACCTGCATAATGTCTGGTCTAGTTTGGGTAAGATACAACAGTCCTCCAATCATTGACCTGTACTTTCTCTAATCAAATTTAGGAGAATCATCATCTTTTCTTAATTTACATCCGGTTGCCATGGGAGTATTCATTGGTTTTGAGTCTTCCATCCCAAATTTCTTCAACAATTCTTTCACATATTTGGTTTGAGAAATGAAGATTCCTTTCTTTGTTTGAGTGATTTGCAGACCCAAGAAGAAATTCATTTCACCAAGCATGGACATCTCAAATTCACTTTTCGTTTGATTTGCAAAAGTTTTACACATACTATCTCTTCCTCTAAAAATGATATCATGAACAAACACTTCAACAATCAGGATGTTTTCATAATCAATTTTGAAATACAAATTACTGTCAGTAGCACCTTTGTTGAAACCAATCTTCAAAAGGTGCTTATCCAATCTTTCATACCAGGCTCTTGGGGCTTGCTTCAGTCCATACAGTGCTTTCTTCAACTTGTAGACCATATCATCATGATCAGATAATTGAAATCCATCCAGTTGCTCAATGTATAGTTCTTCTTCCAAGTCACCATTTAGGAAGGTAGACTTGACATCCATCTGATATACCTTGAAATCCTTGAAAGAAGAAAAAGTAAGAAATAATCTAACTACTTCAATTCTTGCCACCGGAGCAAAAGTTTCTTCAAAATCAACTCCTATTTGAGAGTAACCCTTGTAGACCAATCTGGCTTTATTTATGATTACTTCACCAACTTCATTTAGTTTGTTCCAGAAGACCCATTTGGTTCCAATCACATTTTTGTTTCTAGGTCTGGGAACAAGATCCCAAGTGTGATTTTTCTCAATTTGCATCAACTCTTCCTCCATTGCTTTAGTCTAGTTTTCATCATTGCAAGCTTCATTCATTGTCTTAGGTTCAACTTTTGAAATTAGACAATACTCATTTGAGTTTTGAGCAATTTTCCTTCTTGTTTATACACATTTGCTTTTATCACCTATGATTTGATCTTGAGAGTGATTCAGTCTTACATACCTAGGCACTTTGGGAGTTACTTGTATTTCTGCTTCTTGATCAGGCTCATTCAAACTTATCTCTTCTTCCTGATTTATCAGATCAATCTGGATCTGAATCTCAGAAGAGGTTTGGGCTCCTTGAGTCAGAACGCCATTCTAATCATCTTCATCATATTCATAGAATCTTGAGGGTTTTTCAATTCCTTCATCAACCTTCACATTTGTACTTTCTATCATCTTTCTCAGTCTCTTGTTATAACACCGGTATACTTTGCTTTGAGTAGAGTAACCCCAGAATATTCCTTCATCACTTCTAGCATCAAACTTTCCTAGATCTTCATCTCTTTTAATGTAACATTTGCTACCAAAAACTCTAAAATACCTTACAGTAGGAGTGATACCAAACCAAAGTTCATAAGGAGTCTTACTGGTATTGCTTCTGATTTGAACTCAATTGAGAGTATAGACTGCAGTGCTAACAACTTCTCTCCAATAGATCTAAGGAACATTTGTTTCCATCATCATGGTCCTAGATGCTTCCTGGATGTTCTGGTTCTTTCTCTCCACCACTCCATTCTACTGTGGAGTCCTAGGAGCAAACAATTATCTCTTTATTCCATGTTTCTCACAGAACTCTAAGAACTCACCGGATGTGAATTCTCCACCTCTATTAGACCTCAGACACTTCAATTTTAATCTGGTTTCATTCTCTACCATAGCCTTGAATATTTTGAATTTTTCAAGAGCTTCTGATTTGTCTTTTAGAAAGGTTACCCACATCATCTGGGAATAGTCATCAATTAGTAGCATGAAGTATCTATCACCTTGAATACTCCTGATTCTTGCCGGACCACAAAGATCAGTATGAACTAAGTCCAATAATCTGGTAGAAGATACTTCCTTACTTTTGAATGTGACTCTACTTAGCTTACCCAACTGACATTCTTTGCACAAGCTGTTAGTAGGTTTCACCAATTTTGGAAGATCTCTTACAGCCTGAGTATTGCTTATCTTGATGATATTATCAAAATTCACATGACACATCCTCCTACGCCACAACCAACTTTGATCAATTTGAACAAACAAGCAACTTTTTCCAGTACCAACCAAGTGAAAGATATTACCTTTAGTTTGAGTACCGGATGCAATCTCTATTCCAGAATTCTCAAAGATCTTGCATTTTCCATTCTTGAACCAGAGATCATAGCCTTTGTCCACCAACTGTCCAACACTGAGAAGATTGTGCTTCAAACCTTCAACATACAGTACATTACTAGTTTTGTTCCTTCCATCAAGAGAAATAGTTCCTCCACCTCTGATTCTACTAGCAGAATTATCACCAAACTTTACTGCTCCTCCTTCATACCTTTCCAAATCTATGAACTTATTTTTGTCACCTGTCATATGGTGAGAGCAACCATTGTCAATGACCCAATCATCCTTTTCTTCAACTTGGGCAGCCAGAGCTCTTTCCATAGTCTTATGATTGACAGATACAGAGGACATTGGATCTTCTTCCTTGATGGCAATGAATACCCATTCATTTTTGGATTTATTTCCTATCTCTGATTCATCATCTATTACTCCTTCATTATCATCATCTTCATGTACATAATAACAGTTCTTTTGGAACCTTGGCTTGTTAAGATTTTGCCTTGAAAACCTTTCCGGACAACTGGAGGCAAATTTACCAATCTTATTGCAGTTAAAACACTTAAAAGGTAATTTTCCTTCATACTTACCGGATCCTCTTGGCAGCCTCTTTGCAATAAGGGCTTCAAGTTGAGCAGTTTCTACTTCTTCTTCCTCTAGATCTTTTCTTGCTTTTTCATACCATGATAGGTTCCTTGATGAATTTTCTCCTGGATCAAACCTTTGTTTACCTTTAACAGAGGCACTGGCTTTGAATGCAAATTCAATCTTGGGGGGTCATCTCCAAACTCTATCATTTCAAATGCAGCCAATTTTTAGCCAATTGATCTCTTGTGATAGTTGTATGGGCTCTAAATTCTTCAATGGCAACAACCTTGATTTTGTAAGAAGCAGGAAGGGATCTAAGAATTTTGCCAACAATCTCATCTTCATCCAAGACTCCACTAGCATTTCTAATTCCACAAACAAGCTCATTTACTCTTGGTATAAAAAGTAGTGATGTTTTCATCTTCTCTCATCTTCAGAATTTTGAATTTTCCTTTTAGACTTTGTAACCTTGCACTTTTGACATACTTGTCTCCTTCATGCAGAAGTTATAGTTTTTGCCAAATCTCAAAAGTAGTTGAAAGGTCAATAACATTTGAGAGATCTGAATCAGATAATGTGCTAAGAAGAGCCTCTATAGTCTGCAGATTGTTTTCAGTGTCTATGATTTCATTTTGAGTTTTCAGACCACCCTGTGGAGGTACATACTGTGTTGTAACCATGGTCCAGTACGCCACTCCCATACATCTCAAGTGACATTTCATGTGACTTTTCCAGAGATTAAAATTGGTTCCATCAAACTTTAGACTATTCTTCTTGTAAGATGACATCTTGGATCTCCTCAAGCGGTTAAGCTCTTTTAGAGGAACTTAGCTCTGATACCAATTGTTAGACTTAGGGCACACAACTGAGAGGGGGGGTGAATTAGTTGTGCAAAACTTTCTCTCAATTAAACACTTAATTCCACTTTGCAATTAGTATCTTATAATAAATTAATCATGAAGACACAATACAATAAATTAAGAGCAAAAACATATCAACACATGAGACACCAAGATTTTGACGTGGAAAACCTGGTTAAGGGAAAAACCATGGGGTGAATAACCCAATATTGTATTCTCTGTTAGAAGAATAGAAAGAACAAAATGGCACATGCCAATTAGGGCTCACTGCTCGAGCACACTGCTCACAAGAGGCTCACTACCTACAACAGACACACTGTCTACAAAAGAATAAGTATCACATACTTGAACTGGAAAATAGCATCTTCATCATGCTTGAATTAGTTCCATTGAAGCTCAATACTTCTGCTCTACCTTTCTCTCTCCTCCTTGCTACCACACTCTCATCTCCACAAAGACAACTTTGAAATGACTTCACAATCCCTTATTTATACAAGACATCAACTTAAGAATGATCATCTAAGTCAGAAAACATCAACAAGAACATCCTTAGCATGTGTAACTCATCCGGTCGGCCAGTCTCAGGAAGAACACCATCATCCGGAAGTTATTCTTCAATTTTGAGCTCCAACTCCAATGTAGACCACCAACACGAACTGGACACAATCCAAAGACCTCCACAAGCTTGCCTAAAACACCAAGAACATCCACACTTCATCTGCTTACTCAAATCCTTCTCCCCTTCATCTAGAACCTCAAGAACACAGTCTGTCATTACTGTCATAAAAAAATAGATGCTTGTGGCCCTTCAAACCATGAGCCAATCAAGTTGATACTTCACAAAGACTTCCTCAACACTCCCTCAAATCCACAGAATAGGATAATGCATTTCCGGATCTCACCGGACCTATCTGTATCACTCTGTCACCTCTGAATACCTACCAGAACTAGTTTTACTTGAGAAGCCACAACTTCTTCATATATTCATGCGGACCTCTGAAATCTTTACTGGATCACTTTAAGACACATATCTACAAACCCTTTAATCCACATCCTCTGATCCTCTTTCTATCTTGGACTTTTGCCTTATTGTCATGACTGATCATCACTGTTCCTGATTGAGACTAATTTTCTCAATCTCCTCAGCACACAGCTCATCCAATCCTTATCATTGATGTAACAGGAGTATGTTGACATTAATGACAACACAAGTTAGGCCCATACTTGTAACAACAAAAAAAATGCTATCATAACCTCTTGGTGTCTTGGGAAGACCTAGAACAAAATCCATGCTGATTGGCTCCCATGGCTGATGGGGTATTGGCAAAGGTTGATATAAACCTGCATTAGAGTTTGATCCTTTAGCCCTCTGGCATATCACACAACTCTCCACAAAATTCTTCACATCATTATGCATCTTAAGCCAATGGTAAAACCTCTTGACTTGATCCAAAGTCTTGTCATAACCAAAATGACCACTCATGCTGCCATAGTGCTTTTCTCTGATCAGATTTACTCTCATGAAGCATCTTGGCACACACAACTAAGCTCCCTTGAATAGTAAACTATCTTGTACTACAAACTCAAAAAATTTATTGTGAAAAACGTCTTGGGACTGATTGCAAATAACAAAAACATCACTGAAATCTTCATAATTCTCATACATACCTTTAAGTGCATCAATACCTACACTCTATAACTTGATCTCCTGCACCATCATGGTCCTTCTAGTTAGAGCATCAGAAACTTTGTTTGCTTGTCCTATCTTATGTTTGATGGTGAATGTGTAGGTCTGCATATACTCCATCCACTTCATGTGTCTGTGACTCAACTTATCTTGGTTGTTCAGGAAACTCAAAGCATGATTTTCTATGAAGACAATAAACTCCTTAGGCAATAGATAGTGCCTCCACTTCTTGAGTGAATATACCATAGCATAGAGTTCAAGGTCATAGGAAGAGTACTTCCTCTTGGCTTCATTGATTTTTTCACTGAAGAATGCAACCAGTCACCCATCTTGGCTTAGGACTGCACCTATGGCATATCCACTTGCATCACATTCAATTGTGAACACCTTGCTAAAATCAGGGAGTGCAAGAATAGGTTATTGAGCCACCCTTGTCTTCAAGTATTCAAAGCTTTTCTTAGCTTCCTCAGTCCATTGAATTTTTTTTTTCTTATCTCCTTTGATAGTATCAAGAATAGGAGAACAAATGTGATTGAAATTCTTAATAAACTTTCTATAAAATGTGGCCAAACCATAGAAACTTCTTACCTCTGCTACTGTTCTAGGAGTTGGATAGCTGAGTATGGATTCTACCTTGGATGGATCCATCTTTAGTGTGCCCTTGGAGATCACAAACCCAAGATAGACAAGATCCTCCTTCATGAATTCACACTTCTTGAGGTTGATCATTAGTTTCTCCTCATTCAATCTCTTCAACACCATGTCTAAGTGCTGCAAGTGTTCTTCTTTGGTTCTGCTATATACAAGAATGTCATCTAGATAGACTACAACAAACTTGCCTATGAAATGCTTGAGGACTTCATTCATAAGTCTCATGAATGTACTTGGGGCATTTGATAACCCAAATGGAATTACCAGCCACTCATAAAGACCTTCATTAGTCTTGAATGCTGTCTTCCATTCATCACCTTCTCTTATTCTTATCTGGTGGTAACCAAATCTTTAAATCTATATTTGAAAAGTAACATGCATCACCCAAACTATCCATTAGATCTTCTATCTAAGGTATTGGGAATCTATACCTGATTGTTATCCTATTGATGGCTCTGGAATCAGTGCAAAGTCTCCATTCTCCACCCTTCTTAGGTGTAGGACAGTTGGAACAGCACAGGGGCTTAAACTCTCCTTGATCAACCCTTTGTCCAATAGCTCTTGGATCTGATATTTGACCTCTTCATTTTGTTGTGGTGTCATACTGTATGCTGCTTTGTTTGGAAAACTTGCACCAAGGATGAGATCAATATGATGGTCCACCTCTCTGATAGGAGGCAATGACCTTGGTAGGTCTTTTACCACTATGTCTTCATACTTGTCCAATAGGACTTGCACCTCCTCTGGTATCTTTTCTACCTCTATTTCTGCCTTGGCTGATATAGGCTTACCAATGATGACATATCCAACCTCTTCTTCTTTCAATGTCTTCAAAAACTCCTTCTCTTTTACCATCATCATGCTTGTTCCTTCATGGACTGCTGCACCATCTTCTTTTAGGGTTGTAAGTTGGTATGACACTCCATCCTTCACAATCATGTAGGTGTTCTCTTCTCCACCATGCTTGGTCTTCCTGTCAAATTGCCATGGCCTACCTAGTAGTAGATGGCATACATCCATGGGGATGATATCACACAGGATCTTGTCCTTGTAGGCACCAATGTTGAGCTCCACCCAAGCTTGCTCATTCACAAGTACTTGTTGACACTTATTGAGCCATGACACCTTGTAGGGTGTAGGGTGAGGAATCCTCTTGATCTTCAACTTTTCTACCATTTCTAGAGACACAAGATTGTCAGTAGAACTAGAATCAATAATCACCTTACATACCTTCCCTTGTGCTTTGCAAGTTGTCCTAAATAAAGCCTTCCTTTGTGGGGGCTCCTTGGCTGTTGGTACTTTCAGTAATGTCCTTCTTATCATCAAGGATTCTCCTCCTTCTAGGGTTGCACGTACAAAAGATGAGTTCACACTCTCTTGGTCCTCCTCTTGTACTATTTGGACTCTTCTATCACTTCCATATGAAATTGATGCTTGTTTGTCTGGGCACTTGAATGCATGATGTCCAACTTGGTTACAGTTGTAGCATTTGCTCGTGAAGGTGCTTGACCTTCTACCTTGACTTCCAAACCTACCTCTACTATTTGATCTTCTCCCTCTAAAGCTGCCTCTTTCACTTGACTCCCCTCTTGGCTCTTGATTCTCTTTGTTGCTGCTATTTGTTTCTCCTTGTTGCTTCTATCCTCTTCCACCAAAATTTCCTCTTCCTTTGAAGTTCCTTCCTCTACCCCTTCCATTTTGTTCTTGTTTCCTTTTGATCTTCTCCTTAGCTCTTACTGCCAACTAGAAGCATTCTTCCACATTCTTGGGTGTAGCAAGACTTAGTTCATCTTAGATATTGAACCTAAGCCCATTCATGTATCTAGCAATCTTTTCAACTTCATCCTCATTATGGCCAGTTCTCATACTGAGCTTATGAAACTCCTCTGTGTAGACCATTACATCCATCTCTTTCTATTTCAAGTTCTGCAACCTTCTGAAGGTTTGAATGACATAATCTTTTGGAAGGAATTGATTCTTCACCTTGGACACCATCCGGTCCCATGAACTGATTTTGGCTTTTCCTTGTCTTATTCATTTTGACTGAACATAGTTCCACCATGTCAGTGTTGCTCCCTTCAACTTGGTCTTTGCCAATTTGACTTTCTTCTCTTCAGGCATCTCTTTGTACTCAAAGTAGTTATCTAAGGAATCAATCCAGTCTAGTACCTCCTCACTATTCATCTTCCCTTCATACATGGGCAACTCCATCTTGACATCAATGCTTTCTCCTTTCACTGTCTGCAACATCTTCATAAACCTTTTATCATCTGGATCCATCTCTGTCTCATTGGATCCCTCTTGAGGGTCTACATTTTCACCCTCATACTCTTGGTCACTATCTTCCTCAATGACCCCACCTCTTCTCAGGTTTTCTTCAATGGCTGCAAGTCTGGTTAGGACTCCATCTTGAGATTCCTTCATCAATCTCACTTCTCTAGTGAGGACTGGACTGTTCTTAGGAGGCATCTTGTACTCCTTCTTCTTCACACTTTCCCAATCAGAACATAGATTTGATACCACTTGTGGCAAAGCAGGGGATGACTACTGAATCTTTAGAAACATGAGGGACTGATCCTTCTTGAGGTGGACATCAAACTTGTTCTTCATGGCATCTAAAACCTTCATTTATGAGCCCAAATTGGTTTAGGTATGTGAGATGATTGTCAACACTTGAGGAGGACCTAAGACATGTTCATTTGATCTAGAGAAACTCTTAAAACTCACCAAGTGACCTAGCAGGCTGTCCTACCCAACGTTTCTTCACAAACTGCCTATTTTCCTTATAGCCCTAAAAATGAGGTTCTAAGGGCATAACTCCCAAACTTCCCAAACAGCTTACCAAACTCTTTAGCTTTTTAGATGCCCATTAAGGCCCTCTATAACATACTTTACATGTAGAGTACTTTGTTTTATAACACATGCCTTGAAAAAGGACTGTACCTGTTGTTCCAAGGGGCAATTAGCCCTGTTTTGCAAAGGAAGTACCCCACCAATGTTGTCCATAACTTCCTAACCAATTCCAGGACTTAGAATGGGTTGCAAATAGAAGGATTCAATAGGTTTTGGTCCTCCTTGGGCATTTCAAATCACTTAGCCAACTCAATCTCACTCTAGCTAACTCAAATGGCTTAATACATGGTGATATCAAGCCAAAACCTCATCAAATCTTACCTTAGACTGCTCCCCTATGCCTGCACACAAAACCCATTATAAAAAATCCATAACTAAACCTAATGCATCCATTTTGGGGCCCCAACACAATGATTTTGGTCAGAACCCCATCGTTTTCCTTAACCCCTCCAAAACCCTCTTAGAAACAACAAAATGAGGACAACGATTAGATCTCCTTTCTCCTGCAATGTCAAAGCCTCAAATTAGGTTCAAATGAAAGATAAAACATCAATTTACACCATTCCCAACAAGAGAGCCCTTGACAGGACTGTACAAGTGGGTACTATAGCAAAGAACAATGAAATACACAATAAAAAGTAGCAAAATAGTCTTTATTTATGTATTTTCTCTTTACAACTTCAATTCTCTCCTTCCCATGAGCTCAAGGGATAAATACAATGCCAAAACAACTTCTCCACATTGTGCAAGATTCTCCCATGATCCAAAAAGGAAAAAAGATCACTAATCTTAGCCTTATCACTATTTTTCTAAACATAACACATGCTATTTTGGAGTTCCACTACTAGTTTGACTTCTAGAATAGAGAGAGTGGTTTTCTAAAATAGAGAGAGTGGTTTGACTTAGACCTTATTACAATAATAAACAAATACATGACTCCACCTAGGCTCATAATGAGCATAAAATCTAAAATTGAAGGCTCCTAGTGAGCATACAAGTCAAAATTAACTATGGTGGTCTCTGTACCACACACTCAGATGGTTGAGAAGGCATTGGGTAATGATGGTACTCACACACATCTCTAGTTGGGAAGGTGAGCTTCTTATGCAAGTAGAAACACTGGAAAATAAAACATTTGCAATATAAAGATTTCTCTAAAAATGGGGGAAAATGAACCTGCAGTCAAGAAAAGAAGAAAAGTTAGTATGAAAAAACCCCTAAGAAATGTATTGATGTCGATTATATTCAATGATGTAATGGATGGTTGGGAATTATTTAATTATATGGACATCTAATATAACTAATCCCTAATTCTGGTCACATGCTAAATTTGCAAGACTATCTGCTAGTTTATTTCCCTCTCTAAATCAATGGTGGATTTCATAGTACTCAAACTAATCTAGAATCTCTCAGACCTCATGTAGAATATACTTTATTTTCTAATTAATAAGAGATTTATTCTTAGTAGCATTTATTATGTTAAGAGAATCACCTTCACTAATGATTCTTTTAAACTTTTCCTCATGTGCCAATTTCAAACTTGCTATGTGAGCTTGTGCCTCTACTTTGTTATTTGTCACAACTGAGAGTTTTATGGCTAAAGCATCTAGCACATCTCCTTTCAAATCTCTAGTTACAAAACCATCTCTTGAGATACCTAGGTTCCTTCTTGAGGCTCCATCAAAATTCATCTTGACTAATGAAGAGTTGGGAGGGGTCGAAAACACTTTATTCCTATCAACTTTCTTTGAAGCTTGAAAGCAACCAAAAGGAGGAGGTTTCAAATATTTCCATTGTGTCAAGATATTTGAATCCCAAGAAAATAAAGTTATCTTGGCTAACCCATATTTCATAACTTGTACCATAACTAATTTAGAGATTGATTTTTCCAACTTGCAGATTACTTCTTCAAAATTGACTTTCTCTTTTCTAGAGATTGTCCTATTCTTTTAAGCCAAATATTCCATATGAAGAGTGAAGGAGAAACTAACTAGATTGAAGAGAAGGTTGAATATTTGTAGAGGAGATGCCAACTATGAAAGTGATCTCATACTGAAATAAATGAGTTATTTGTTAGTTAATTGATCAACTTCAAAGGATGTGGTGACCTTTGATGTTTGTGACCTTTGAACTTGTTTAAATATTACTTTCTTAAAAATGAATAAAATAGGTAGAATTAGGCATACATCTCTCAACAAGTTTGCCAGACTGCTCAAAACTGATTGTTGTTGGTTTTTATAATACTGTGGGTTTTTCACCAGGTATTGTCCTCTTAATTTCCTAACTAGATTCATATCATTGGTATCTGAGCAAGGTTAGATGTCTAGTGTAGACACCTGAAATTGACCATATCCTTAACATCACCTACTTTATTCCACTTTCGCACTTCACAACATTAATTAAATAATTTACGATTAATTAAATAATTTATAATTCCACTTTATTCCACTTCTACACTTCACCTATCTAATTCCATTTCTCTAATATTAATTAAATAATTTATAATTGTTTAATTAATTAAATCATATTCTAACATTAATTAAATAAATCAAATATTTATTTAATTAATTAGATAGTTCTATCAATTATCTTCTCATATCTTATCTTATCTTCTTCTCAATTTGTTTCCACTTTTTAACTCATGTAAATGGAAATAAATCAAATAAATAAATAATCCTATCCTTATCTACTTTCAAATCTTATCCTTATCTTATCATTTAAAAATCTATAAATCAACCCTCAATCAAGCCATTATCAAGAGCTTTGAAGATAACATTATGTTGTCAAAGTGAGAAACCAACAATCAATATCAAGAGCATAGCTAGTGAAGCTTGGGTACACTTCATTCTGCTCTATTTGAGGAGAAAGAAGGGTTTTAGGAGAAGGTATTGTGTGTGTATTGCTTTATCTTCTATGTTATTTACCTTTAATCTTTTCTTGTATTCAGCTGGTACAATTTTTGAGTGTCAATGTTGAATGTGCTTCTCTCTTCCTTATGAATGTTGTAAATTTCATCCATCTGTGCATTTGGTTGGAAGCAGAACACAAGCTCAAATAATGAGTTAACTCATATTTTTTTCATAATTCTACAGTGTTGTTATCTGTAATTGGTTCTGACTATTGTTCCCCTCAAAGCTTAAAATCCTCAACAGTTACATCATCTAATATTAGCTTCTTAAATTGCATAATGTTAGGAAGATGTGTATAATTCATGGTGTTGGAGTAGATGGCCTTTGAACTTGAGGTTGTCCTCGTACATGGTACTCAAGGGAATGATAATCCATAACCTGCACTTTTGTACCTACGTTTCATGCCACTTGGATGTATGTTGTAAAGGCATAGCCATATCATGTGATTAGAATTATTTGGTTCCATAGCCTATTCGCCCCTGTATGCCACATCGCACAAGGTCAGGTTATCAAAGGCTAGGATTGGAGACACAAAATATGTCAGATTATCTACCTTTGAAATGCACACAACCAAAGATGGTGAAAGAACATGGAGATTTATTAGATCCCTTCAAGATGATGGTTGAAGAGGCTTTAAGAAAATGACATGAGGAGATGATAAACCAATTTTCTCAGTTGCTCCAATAGAATAAAGGAAATCATCAACCAAACAAAATAGAAATTCCATTCGTTGGTCACACTCCTTTCTAGGTGTAAATGAATTTTGATATTCCAAAATTTGAAGGAAAAATCAATGCATATGTTGTAGATGATTGGTTATAAAAATTAGAAAAATACTTTTCTATGAATCACTTCTCTAATGCAGAAAAGATAACATTTTCTCTCCTCAAAGTTGAATGCCATGTGAAGCAATCATGGGAGGCTAAGTTGTTGTCCAAGGAAGTCCTTGATGATCAAGAATTTGATGAGGAGATAGATGATATCCCCACATGGGAAGAATTTGTGGAATACATCAAAGAAGAATATTTTCTAGAAGAAACATATGAGAAGACATATATGCAATGGCAGTTGCTTTGATATAAAAAGGACCAAACTATTCAAGACCACCAATACCTTCCAGGTTGATCCCACAACAATGGGTTACACTTTTTGGCCAAACTTGACATTGAAATCAACATTTTGAACTAAATCTTCACTTTCTAACACCTATAGCTGCTAAACCATTAGGAATTTGAAGATTATCCAAACTAGTGATTTGTGAGATTTTGTTTATAGATTCTAAATATATATTTTTAAAAAAATTTGGAGTTAAATTGTAAAATTTTTGTGTCTCCTTTGATAACTAGTTTTTTATAGTAAACAACATTTTTTTAAAGTGATGTGTATTCTATAGCACATAACTTTTTTTCTACAAAGGATAAAATTCTGATTCTTTTGAATTTAGATTGGTAACACCGATATATAGGGCATGCATTTGGTTTTATAATGTTTTGTTGAATATTTTTTTTAATTAAGTTTTGAAGTCAAACCAATTATAATTTAGACATCGTAAAACATAACTTTTTCTGTATGTGTTGAAATTCAATTTTATTTTTTCTGTTGAAACAAGGACATCAATACCTAGGGCATAGATATTTTTTTAGAATTTTTTTCACTAATTTACTAATTTTCCATGTGTAGAACATAGAACTTGATGTTCGGTGAAAAACCTACATTCACAAGAAATAAAAAATAAATATAATAATCAAATTAAATATATTTAAAATTATACTTTTTGGGAAGCTTATAATAAGGACTACATTCTTACAAAACATAAATTTTAAATGAATTCATTTGATCCCCCAAAAGGTAAATCAAAAGTGGTTTTTTATCAGCATTTTGATAGGTGTAGAGGAGACTCCATTATAGGTATGGTTTAAAACTAGCGGGGTTCTATCCAAGGGGGTTTGAATCTAAGGGGGTTTGATCAAACCCTCTTCAATCAAAATCCTTTAAATGGAACCTTTCAAGGCTTAAATCATTATATTTTCTAAAAATATGTGATTTCAGCAAAAATCAGGATGTCCCAGAAAGTGTAACCCATTATTGTGGTAGCACCCTCGGACATGCATTATCTACCAAGCTTAGTGTCCAAGATATAGAGAAACATTAGGTTTTGAAGTATCGTAGTGGGATGCATTGATATATTCAAACTAAGATGGATTTCTTGAATGTTGAGACACTAGGAACTGCCTTCAAATATGCAACAAAAATTGAATATAAATTCAAACAAAGGGGGAAAAAGGATTATTTGACAAACACCAAATCAAAATAGGAAGGTAATGTGTTTGGGAATGGTGTGTACCAGTTAATTTTAGGCTCGGCCATCTTCAACAATTATAACTAAAGGGACATGAAAGAAAGAAATAATCTGAATCTTCTTCTACTTCTCCACATAAAAGATAGTCGAAAGGCTCAGAAATTCCTAGCTTGACTAATCTTGAACTAGTGAGAATTATTTTGTTTAATTCTAGATAAGAAAATGCACCTGCCTTTGGCAAACATGCTTCATTCCAACAAAATTTGTAAGGTCAATTATCTCTCAAGCTATAACTATAGAGTATTAATGATTAATAACCTTACTTAACACTGTACTATCTAGATTTTGATGGTGTCCATACAAGCTGATTAGATTGAGATGAATAAAATATTTTCCTTCTCTCCAATATAGATTGCAATAAGGTTTTTTGTCCATACAGAATAGGGTAGTCTTGAAAATCTTTCCACTTGACTATATTCAAGAAAGAATCATTCACCACAATAAAGTAGCCCTTAACTTTTTCATCTCGTAACTACTTTAACACCATTGTAGCTTCCAATAAAGAATCAATTTTGCCAATAGGAGGATGACCATTCCATGCATCATCCTAGAAAGAAGATTTTTCACTAGTGTGGACTATCTATGAGAGGTGTGGTAGGATTACTTCTATGCATATTAGGATGAAATTCCATATTTTGGATCCACCTTGTGGATTTGAAATTGTGAAGATTCTATCAGGAGCATTAGTATCAAGGTATTTATCTTGCATTATCTTACATCATTTGGCTTGTGGCTTTGAGAATAGGCTCCATGCTAGTTTTGCACCTAAAACCAAATTATGAGCTTCTATATTATGAATCCCTGCACCTCCCTTAAGTTTTATTGTGTATAATTTGTCCCATGAAATGAAAGCAATTTTTTTTCTTCTTAGAATTACCTTTCCATAGGAAATTCCTAAGCCTCTTCTCAATATCAAGGACAACCCCTTTAGGCATTTTCAAAATAGACTTCATATAGATTGGAATTTTTGATAGAACTACCTTTATCATATTTATCCTACCAACTAGAGTCAGCCAATGACCCTTCGAGGAGGAAACTTTATTTTGAATGGACATAGATATATTTATCAAATAATCATTTTTATTGGCACTTGTGAACAATGGAATCCCTAAGTATTGACAAGGGAGGATATTTGGTTTAAGACCCAAAACTGTAATGATATGATGTTGGAGAGGAGGATTTATGTTATGAAAAAGGATTTTTGATTTTCCCAGATTAATAACTTGTCCTAAAGTTTGACAATATTGATTTAAAATCATTTTAATATTCCTAAATTCTAGAACAAAAGGATGTCCAAATAAAAGTGTCATAAAAAAAAAGAGTATGAGTAATAGAAAATTGAAGTCTAGGAATAGAAATAACTCTCCAATTATGCATTCTATTATGAGTAGAGATAGTTCTACTGAGAGCTTCATCCATGATAATAAGGAGGAAAGGGGAAAGATGATTTCCCTATCTCGCACCTTGTGAGAAGTTATAAAACCTAAAAAGAAAACCATTGAATAATACTAAAAACTTCACACCTAAAATGAAAGAAAAGATCCATTTGCACCACTTTGGAGAGAAGTTGAATTTTCTAAGAAATTTTATAAGAAAATCCCAACTGACTTTGTCATATGCTTTCATCATATCTAGCTTAATAACCATGGTAGGGATTTAATTTGTGTGGATGGAATGCATAGATTCATTAGCTACCAAAGCTCCTTTAGTTGTTTCTTTACCTAGAAAAAAACTACGCTACTCTTCTAAAATGATTTTAGGAATGATAGTGGCTAATCTCATAGTAATAGCTTTAGAAAAGATTTTATACAAAGTATTACATAAGGAGATTGGTCTAAATTCAACAAAAGAAGAGGGGGAACTATTTTTTGGAATGAATGCAATATAAGTTGCATTCATCTCCTTTAGTGTAGTTCTATTCCTCCTAGACTCCTAAAGTACCAACCAAACATCTCTACGTACAAAGTCCTAGCATTTCTGGAAGAAAAGGGCTGTGAATCTATCAGGGCTTGGTGCTTTATTAGGAAATAAAGAAAATACTACTAATCTTACCTCTTCTATGATGAATTATTTTAAAATACTTATGTTATCATAATTAGTTACCATCATTGGAATATTATCTAAGATTTGTAGGGATAAAGAAACCATAGATGTCTACATCTGAACTTGTGGTTTGGATAATAAGTTTAAAAAGAAATCCACTACCTCCTTTTGAATTTCTTGCTAATCTATGAGGAGTTTTCTTGTATTGGATTTGATAGAAAAAAGAGTATTCATATGCTTTCTAATTTTTTATGCATGAAAGAAATTTGTGTTTCTATCACCCTCTTTTAACCATAACTCGTGATTTCTACCTCTAATAGATCTCTTCCTGGGCCAATAATTATTGTAATGCCCATTGTAGTTCCTTTGGAAGATCAAATGATTCCTTGTTCATCCCAAAATGTATAATGTGATCATTAAGGTCTCGTAAAAGTTTATGAGTTTCTACTTTTTGTACAAAGATGTTTTTAAAATGTTGCTCATTCCAAAGCCTAATGTTTTGCTTAATGAATTATATTTTTTACAAATCTGAAACATCTTGGAACCTATTTTAAATGGAGAATTTTCCCACCACTATTTAAGAAAGGAGAGAAATTGATTATCTCAAAACCACAGCCTCAAACTTGAACAAAGAATTATGAGAATTTTGATATATCTTTTCTACAAACTCCAACATAACATGAAAGTGATCTAAACCAAAAAAAAAGAAGAATTGATGTGTGGAAATGATTATCATCTAAGAACCAATTTTATGAGAATAAGAACCTATCTAGTCTTTCTACTATGAGAAGGAAGTCCTTTCTTCTATTAGTCCAAGTAAATATGCCATTTTTAGGGGGACAGTCTAGAAAAAAATTATCATTGACAAAATCATTGAAATCCTCAATTATTTTAGGGGGTGGTATTAGACCTCCAATGTTTTTGTCTAAGTTCAAGATGACATTAAAATCTCCTCCAAGGATAATATTTTCCTCCTTTAGATTTTCAATAATAGCATTTGTTATCACCTAGAATTGCACCCTACTTGAAGCCTATTCAAGAATTTCAATGACACAATGGGACTGATCTCAAGGTGTGGGACCTTGCAGATGAGATTAGACCTCTAGAGAAGGATAATTCCTCATTTTAAACTTAAGGTTTAAAGAATTTACCTAAATCTAATGCTACTGATCGCAAGGAAAAGGGGAGAGAGAGAAACTGAAATAGAAGGGGAGGTGATGCACCAGATTTAGTTTTTTTATCTGCAATTGAAATAGCATACTAATGATCTCAAATGCTAAAGGGAACTCACACATACTCATGCAGGTTCAAACAAATGTCCAAGAAGAAAGATAAAACAATGAAATGGACCATTTTATCCATAATACATAGCTTGCATCTATCAAATAAACACAATGTAAGAATAATGAGAGAGGTAAAACATCAGTTTGTACTAAACATAGAGGCTAAATAGCCATTACAAAGAGAAGACAGACTCATTACAGGTGTGAAATAGACACAAAATGATAGACTCTCCTTCATTGATGAATTGATATAGAGACATGAGAGGCTCAAAAGAGAGCACATTCCATCAAATCTGCCTAGTTCTAGAGAAAACCACAAGGTCTAAACCTACAAAATAACCTTTCTTTCTTTATAATACCTAGAACAACTAACCCCTTCAAAATTCATCATTACATGCATATATAGCTTTTTTGAATCATATTGTAGTAGCCATGGACATGGGGAAGAGTGGTCAATAAGGAAAAATATTCACCCATACTATAATAAATTCATCTTTGTGTCCTTGGTGTGTGCCCACATGGCTCTACCTCAAAATTTGGTGAAGAAGAATATTTGCCCATGCCCCAAGTAAAATAAATTCAATACAAAAGGAGCTACAATGACATTGGCGAATGGGAAATTAGTTTTCACAAGAAATCAGGCTCTAAAGAAGCATTAATGGTGGTTAGGGAGGTTGTTAAATAGTCCCATCACATTCTAAATAGTGGAAGGTGTAGGGAGGGAAAAATAGTTGGCCCTGACCAATCGGGCCTTCACCAGGAAATCAACCTCTAAAAGGGTAAAGAAGGAAACCATGATCTCCAAAGTCTAAAAGGAACAAAGGGAAACCATCAGGTTTCAGAGATCAAGCCTTCACCAGGAAATTGACCTCTGAAAGGGTAAAGAAGGAAACCTCAATCTCCAAAGTCTGAAAGGAACAAAGGGAAACCATCAAGTTTCAGAGATTAGGCCTTCACCATACATCATGCATTTGGAAGAGAAGAAAGGGAACCACTCAATTCCCTAATCCCAAAAGACTTAGAAGAATTTGAAGATCATCAAGATTGAGCATCAGACCTTGCCGCTAATGCTTGTAACCTGCAAGTGAACAAGAAACTCTTTGGAGTCCACCACTTGAACACTTGGCACTGTAGAGAAATGATTGGGGATCAAGCCTTAGACCTTCACCCTTCTACCTTCAAAAAGGAAAGAGGAAGAGAAACCTCCTGATCTCCAATGTCCAAAATACATAAAGTTTTGGAGCTTCTTTAGGCTTCAGCGATTGGGCTTTTTGCTTACTGCTTGCACAAAAGGAAAGTGGAAGACCGCCACCTCGACCTTCGATGGCCAAAACACTTAGGCAATTTATCAATTATCAAGGCAGAGTTTTTAGAGCCAACAGGAATGGAATAACAAAAGAGAGAACCCTAAAACTCTAAAGCCTGAAAAACTTAGAAACTTTTGGAATTTTTGGGGGAAATTCCTTCCATTTAAGGTATCTCAGATCAAATTTCTTTGATGGAAGGGATGTATGATTTTATAAGGCAAAACACACAACATGTCTGTAACATAACCGAAGGTAATTTTGCAACATTTTTGTAGAATTTAGGGGATCCTTGGGCTATTTGGCCTGAATAAAAACTAGGGCAACACTCAAAGAGTTCTAGAGGAGTCTCTTACCCACTATAGAATTGGGCCCATAAATATTAAAAAGTCAGAAATGAGACTAATAATTTAAAACTTTGATAAGCATCCATTGTGGAGTGGTTGCAATTGATTCAATAATAACATTTTCACTATTCCATAATATAGCTAGAGCTCCTAACCCTTTTGCAACTTCTATTAGTAAATATTTCCATTTAGTCCATTTAGAAAAAATTACGTTGCCCTGCACTTCAGATAGTTTAGTTTCCTTGAATAAGATAATATCTAATCCCTTTGTATCAATCTGGTGCTATATCAAGTGCATTTTGTTAGGGGAATTAGTGCCCCTAGTATTCCATGAAAGCATCCTCATTATCCTCGATGCTATCAACAAGCCCTCCTCAGTCTCACACTCTTAGCTAGAGTAAACTATATTCCTGCAACAATCTCCTCTTGTATCTTCTTACTTCTTAGCTTATTTCCCCTCTTTGAGGGTGGAGTGAAGGCATCTTTTCTCTCCTCTCTTTCTTTTTGTGATATACAAAGGGTTTCCATAAATTCATACTCCAAATTCTCATTCAAAACCTTATCTATAATTTCCTCTATTAACTCTGCACCCACTTTTAGGAGGATGTCATTCACCATATCCTCTATATTCTTTGAGAAATTGTTATTTTAATCACCAGGAGGAGAGGCGTGATTATCTGATCTAGACTATCTTTAATAATTACTTCATTTACAACATTTCAAAATGGTGCTAGTTCATGTTTTGGAATTGTATTCCTCAAAACATGACTAAAGCACAAACATGAACGAGTCAGCCTCAATACAACACATGAACTCTCTCCTTGTTGATGATGACCTCCAAGTCACTCTCACACTCATGGAAAAATCTAGTTGAGTCATGATGTAACCTGGGGGTGGTTCTATTCACATGGAAGTATAACATTGCAGAGAGAAGTTGGCCTATCCTGGGGCCTAATATGTGTCAATGCTTGTTTTTCTAAGACTGTGATGGTAGAGATAACCCTATGACTCGAAGGGTCACTAGTTGTCAATATCTTGTTTGGATTCCTTAAGTTCCAATGCCTAGATGGGTGTCAATATTGTTCATTGATGATTCTTAGGCATTCTATGTTGTTGTCTTGTTCTTGCATGAGTTGACGTATAATTTCTGCATTATGAGTAATCCTAAGAGCATATTCGTACTCTTCTACCATTTGAGGTATATGTTGTCTAGGATGTATTAATTCTATTTTCTCAAGGATTTCTCTAACCCACTCACCTATAACTCCTAGGCACATTTGTATGCTTGGCTGAGAGAGAGTTGACTAGAGTTGACTTTTTTTTTTAATCACAACATTGTGATGTGACCAAAGGTTTTCTATGACTTCACTAGATTGTTGACCTTGTAATGGTACCAAGGAGTTTTCAATTTGAAGTCAACCTCATGATGAAATTAAGAGTTTTGTTCACTTATTTTTTGGTTTTGTCTTAACTCTAATGTTTTTTTTGGATTTTTATGTATGCAAGCTAAATGAATGCAAAGCAATGCTTTATTGTTCTTTTCTAATTTTATAAGATGATCTAATTACTATGAATTGAAATATGAGTACAAACCTAGGATGACTTTTCTTAATACAAATCTAACTATGTTTTTGTGGTTTTTGAGAACAATTTTGGAAAGTAAATAACAAACTAATATAATGCAATAAGGAAATTTAATATATGAACGCAACTAACAAATTAATAGAATACAATGAAAGGAAACTACACTAACAATGCATAACCTATCAAGAGTTGAGCAACAAAGTATTACATTCCTCAAGAGAAATTTGATTAGCTAATTATTATGAAAGCATTAAAGAACTTATTTCAAATTTGGTGCATGAGCTTCGTACTATCCTCAGAAGTCCTTGTATGTGGCAACTTCTTACTCCTTTACAACAATGGGTTCTTTCTCTTGGCAATAGGGAGGAAGGGAGCAATTGATTTGAAATTACTTGAGATTTAAAATCTAAAAAATGAAATTGAGAGATCTTGGAGAGCTATGAGTTCTCTGTAAGCACTATGTGAGAACAATGTCTATGGCTTGAGATAAAATTGAGAGCATATCGATGCTATAGAAAGCTTGGCAAACTATATTAAACATGAAATAAAAGTCACACAAGTCTTGCAATGAGCATCATGATGCTAGTGGAGAGCAAAAGAAAAGCTTTTCAAATGGCTGCAATAATGAATTTACCTCCTAAGGGAAAACTTTGGAGCTTTGCAAAAACTAAAGAAATAAACAAAGAGGCTCAAAGGCTTATGAAGAAGCTTGAAAAATCTTGTGAATATGAGAAGATCATTCTCCAACTTGAGAAATAATGAAGAGGTGAGGGGTATTGATTGAGAAGTTAACTCAAATGATTGGAGAGTTAACATGATTGATTGAGAAGTGAACTGGGTTGATTAGGAAGTGAACAGACCTTGATAGCCTTTCATAGGAAAATAAATGGAGTTAGCATGAGATTGATGGGGAGATAAAAAGAATTGATTTGCCAGTTAGAATGGAGTGATTGGGAGTCTTGAATTAGTCAAAATAAGTTGATGATCAGTTAGGGAAGGTGACTCACATAATTAGGGTTCAATTTGGAGCAAATTTGGGCCAGAACTAAAGAGAAACTCACATTTTAAAACACGATAGGGTTGCCCAAGGGTCAGCCATGGGTGATTCACTTAAAATGTTATATCTCCCCTAGGAGATTCAAAAGTCAAAGGGGAAATCCACAAGGAATGGGTTCTACAGGTGGTTTTAGGGGCTAAGAATGATTAGAGGGGGCTAAAGATGCCATCTAGCTTTTGAAATTGACCAAATTGGTGAATATGAGTGGATCCCCTAGTTTACAAATAGGATCTCACCCAGGAGATCTATAATTCAAAGGAGGCAACCCAGAAAGGAGGAAATGGGTATTGAAATGGATGGTTAGAGAATGATCTTGGGAGGATAGAGATGCCATATGGATTTTAAAAATGACCAAATTGATGAATATGAGTGGATCCCACAATTTACTAGTGAGATATCCCATGGGAGATCCTTGGGAGATTCAAGATCTCCCCCAAGAGATCTACAATTCAATGGGGCGACCTAGAAAGAAGAGATGAAAAGTTAATTTTGAGGGTTGGGATAGGTCTAGGTTGTCAATTCAAGGCCTCTAAAGGGTTTAAATGGGTAAAATGGGTTTAGGGAATGTGAATTTCCCATGTTAAGATGCTACTAGACCATGTTGATAGGGCCAAAAAGTGAAAAAGATGAAGTGTCAACAAAGGGGAAGTGAAGAAGGAACATGACATTGAAGGGTTAATTAGCGGGAAAGTGAAGAATAAATGAAGTGAAAGAAGTTCATCCACATGTTGCCAATAATAATACTGCTAAGAGGTTATTTTTACACTCTTACATGTATGTATTTAGGATTACAGCTCATCATTAGATCATCGTGTAGGCTTATGTGTGTTTTTAGTGCTTACATATTTGCGCCCTTGAGGATGGTAGTCTACATGAAAGGTAGGTATTGTTCCCAAACTAGGTCTTACCTATTGTGAATTTCCCACAATTTTTCCTACAATAGTAAGTATTAGTTTGACATTTAAAATGTTTAAAATGAGTACTGAAATTGAAATGAGCGAACATATCATTGATTGCATCGTAAGTATACCTAAGTTATTTTTCTTCACCATGAGGATCTACAAGGATGGAAGCACACAAAACAAGGGTGCAAGAACACTATGGAAATAAAACATTTTGTAAGCTAGAGAGAAGAATGAATTCTCCTTTTATTACAAATTTTGAAGAACATATTCATTTTTTTGGAATTTTTGAGGTTTTACAATTTTTTAATTTTGATGGTTTTTCTAAAGATTTTGTGAAGGTTCAACTTGACATTCCTTGAGGTCTTTGAGAGACCTATGTTTTTTGAAGAGATTTATACCCTTTCCCCCTTGCATGGGGAGACTTGCACACTTGAGTGCTTAGTTTAGCTCTTTTGACTTGTTGGAGGAGTGACTTGTGCTTAGACATTGTTTTGCACTTATTATTATTGTGAGACCTAATTGAATGGGATCTATATGTAGATCCAATTGACATCTTTTAATTCACTTTCCCTCTTGTGCATACAATTGGTTAGAGATTTTATTTTTCTTATGAAAATGTATACCTATGATGATCACACATGGATGATGCAATTTATTTTTGTCTTTTTTTCTGATATGCATGAGATGCAATGTGTTTGGATTTGATTCACAAATATGAAATGAAAAAGTACCATGTTATAAATGCTATGCATGCCATGATGTTATGACATGTATTATTGCTTGCAATTTCTAAAATGTATGCAAGTGGAACAAACAATGTGACTACTCTTAAGTAGGATTTTTGACCTAGGGGATTGTAAGTTGACTCGGTATAGAGAGACCTAATGATATTCCTTGGGATAGGATTAAGGACTCAAGTGGGAGAGGGGAGATGGAATGTTCCTAATTTTGGAATTTGCAAAAGGATAGACATTAATCCTTATCTAGATAAAACATTTTTGACAAGCTTTTAACTTAGATAAGTAACAAATTTTTTAATACCTTCTAGACTTAAATTAGAGATGGCCAACAAGATAGACCTAGGTTAAAGGAAGTTCTCTAGAGTAGAAGATGACCTTAAAGATAGTTAGAGCCTTGGCTTTGCTCAACTAGTGCATGCATGTGATTTATACCTTTCTTTTTATATTATCTGATAGATGTCACTCTCGTAGCTTAGATCTTAATTTATCTCCACTTGAGAGAATGAACATCAACAATCTTCTCTTTCTCACTCTTCTTTTGTATTTCTCTTTTCTGTATTTTTTCTTTTTTGTATTTTGCAATGACTCACTTGAATCTCTTGCTTTTTTTTGGTATTTTTGGTGCTTGTTGACTTTTGATGCTTTGGTATTCTATTGTTCTAATGATTCCTTCCTATAATTTCTCTCTTTCTCACACTTATTTTTTTGATCTCTTATATGAAGATATTGCCCTAGACACTATGTCATTGTTGAGAGCATGTAAGAAGAGATCACAAAGTTCCTTATGAGCCATGTATGGTGTGCTAGTTGAGGAATAGAGAACTTTCCTCCATCATTGGCTTCTTGTTTGATTGTTAGAAATTCTTGTATTCCTGTCTTGACCAGTTTGTTTATGTCAAAGGTAGCCACAAATTGATGGGTGAGTTGCCTAAAAGAGTGGATTAATGCTTCTGGAAGTCAATAATACCAATCCAAAGCAATACCCTCCAAAGTATTTGCAAAAACCTTTGCTACCACCCATCCCAAGGAAGGAGTTCTCACATTAATATGATGTAGGCCTTGACATGCAAGTTGGGATTAGCTTCTCCTTTAAATTTTGGAAGCTCAGGGAGAGGATGTGGTAGTATGACCTAGGAAATGTAGTCAAGAGGATCCTTTAAATACTTTAGGTGTGTTCTTAGGAGGGGTTTATGTGTAGAGGGTATTGTTCCTCCAAAGATTATCCCTTCAAGTGGATCTTGTTGCACTTGTTGAAAGGTTATGCTATATTGTTCATACCCAAAAAAGTTGGATAACTAGATGGTGTCATGTTTATGTTTTGAAAATTGGGTGGGATTGTTTGTAGTTGATTTTGCATTATAGGCATCCCACCTATTTGATTGAAACTTGTCATTTTGGATGATGAGGGAAAGGGAATCATGTTTCATAGAAGTTTAGATGAGGGGGATTTTGTGTTACCCCCTGGTTTGATTTAATATTGTTGATGAAAGGATTTCCATGTGCCCTATGTTTTCCCTCAATTTTGTTTTGGAAATATTGTTCAAAATTTCTAGCCTCAAGGGTCTTGATCCATTGGACCAAGGTTTCTATAAGGTCTATGAGTGAGGGTTCCTATGTCCTTTGAGTTTTTCCACCTTGTGATGGATTGCTTTGCATTGGGTTTTGATTGGCCTTATTTAATCTTTCTAATGACACATGACATGTCATAGATCTTTTATCTTGATGTGCTACATGGAGGGAATTTTGTGCCTCCCAAGCTTCTTGTAAGATGTTCTTTTGATAGCTCACCTCATTGTCCATTTGGGTGGCTATTTTCCTATGGCTTATTATTGGTTTATCATGTTGATGGATCTTAGATTGAATGTTCACTTTTCATGTTTTGATTTGGTCAAAGTTGTGGGGCTTTTGTTGCATGCCCTTTGAATTTGAGTCTTTAGAGTCTGATTGATTTGAGATTAGAGCTATTGAATTTAACATGTGCTAGTTTCATTAGAGGGGACATTGCCCTAGACACTATGTGATTTTTTCCTAGTTTGGGTTGCAGGAAACACCATGAAATGAAGATGGAAGTGAAAGATAAACATGAAATTAAAGAAGCATGTGGGAATACAAAAGAGCCCATCAGAATTTTTTGTTTTTCACATCAGGTTGACCAAAATATGTGTGGTGAATCTAGAATTAGATGAGAAAATGATGATAGAAGTAGGATTAAAGCAATGAAAAAACAAAAAGATCAACCAGGAGGTTTTGTTCTTCACGTCAGGTTCACCAAAATATTTACACCTCAAAATGTGATTCAAGCACAAATGTGAATGATTCAACCTCAATGTAGCACATGAACTCTCTCCTTGTTCATGACAACCTCCAAGTCAATCTTGCTCTCATGGAAAAATCCAGTCAAGTGGAGATGTAACCTAGGGGTGATTTTGTTTGCATGGAAGCAAAACATCATGGAGAGCAGTTGGCCTATCCTGGGGCCTAATATCTCTTGATGCTTGTTCTTCTAAGACTATGATGGTAGAGATAACACTATGACTCAAAGGGTCACTAGTTATCACTCTCCTATTTGGATTGCTTAAGTTCCAAAGCCTAGATGGGTGTCGATTTTGTTCATTGATGATTCTTAGGCATTCAATGTTGTTGTCTTGTTCTTGTATGATTTCACATATGATTTCTACATTTTAATTAATCCTAAGAGCATGTTCATTCTCTTCTACCATTTGAGGTATTTTTTGTCTAGGATGTATTGATTCTATTTCCTCAAGGATTTCTCTAACCCATGTTGAAATGTGTCAGACAACTAAGAGCGGGGTGGGTGAATCAATTGTCCCAAAAACTCAAATACTTCTACACTTAAACATTAATCACTTGTCCGCACTTATTATGATTAAATAAAGAATGCATGAAATTAGAAAATTTAACATAGATGCAACATTAAACACAAGAGACACCAGATTTTTATGTGGAAAATGCCAAGGTGGGGAAAATCCATAGAGAGGATTAGCTCTCAAAATATATTGCAATCTTTAAAAAATAATGTTTAGGCTTGGTCACTCCATGGGCCTAGAACATGCTGGCTCACTGTCATGAAGTGCAGCTAGGTCTAGCAGGCTCACTACCTCAACCATAAACCTAGAAAGATTACAATAAGGGATATTAAACCCTGAGGGCTGTTAAACCCTACTGGCAGCTCACTGCCAAAATCACCATCTTCTTCATTTTTGGGATTAATACATTGAAGTACAATAGTTCCTCTGGTCTGCTCACCCTTTTACTTATCTTCTTGTTTTCACACAAGGACATCTTTTCCATGAATCAATTACAAGTATTTATACACTTCATCAACCTTGGAATGATCATCAAGGTCAGCATTACAATCATCAACCATTGGAACAATCTCCAAGGTTGGTATTACAAACATTTACAAAATAGGTCTTGACCTAATGCAAATTATTCTAAGGAATTATAGTATAAATGTATGTGGACCATGCCATGCCTTAGCTGGGATTCAAATAGGATCTTCCATGCCACAACACACTTCCATAATCTTCAAGGGATCTCTGCAATTACTAGAATTAACCAAGTCGACTAAGACTAGTTACACGCTACGTTATATGGGAATAATCTTCAAACATGATCTCATTTCCTTAACATGGACCAATGTGAAGGTAGGAACATGATCAGGAGGAATCCACAAGCACATTGAAATCATCAGGAGCAACCGCAAAAACTCAAACCACTCTATTCATGAGATTCTTCACACTAGAGCATATGATCTTCACTGTCTTCAACTGTCATAAAAGAAAGATAGCCTATGGACCACCAAAACATGAACCATTGCAATTGTAGGCACTTATCATTATCCCAAACTTCCCTTTAGAACTACAAAGTAAAACACTTTAATGCGGAGGAATGCGGAGAAAAATACTTTCTTCTTGTCACAAGAGAATAATCGGAGAAAGTAGGTTTTACTCTGGTGAATGTAACTCTCTCAATTCTTCACACCGGAGGATCAAAATTAGGATTTAGTATCTTCAGACATCCCTTTGAATAACTTCCAATCCACAAACCAAGATCTTCAAGCAACAAGAAATGTGGAGTAATCTACCAAATTGTTCTTCAGCATACAACTCATTGTCTATACTGCACTTCACTGTAACTCACTTATTCCTTCTGGAGAGGCCAATTTTCTCAATATCCTCAACATACAAAGCTTCTAAACAAGTAATAGAATAGGACATAGTAGACACCAATGACAACACTGATTAGGCACATACTTGCAACAATCTCCCCTTTGTCATTGATGGCAACATATGATGTGAAAAACTACAACAGCCATGAAGACAAGATTCTCCCCCTATCTCTTTACACATCTGCACTCCTTCCTTCTGAGTTTTTCACATGATTTCTCCCCCCTTTGATATTAGTGGAAAAGGGCACATACTTGTATTCTTATGCTCTAATTCAATTTCTCTTTTGAACTCTCTGACTACTCCCCCTAAGAAGTAGCCCTAAAAGCATCAATCTAGATCTGAAGGAGGAACTCTAAGCACCATCAGATTGATGCACTCTTGTGCATCTTAGTTTAAAGTAGGAGAGGTAATAACCCCTAACTTTTCTCTGTCATCTCCATCTCTGACCCAATCTGCATCAATGTATGCACTGAGAGTGAAATCATTGTCCCTTGGATACCACAAACCATAATCCATTGTGCCTAATATCTCAGAATTCTCTTGACTGCCATCACATGTGACTTCTTAGGCTCTACTTGAAATCTTTCCACAAGTAAAATTGCATGCATTATGTCAGGTCTGGTTTGAGTCAGATAAAGGAATCCTCCAATCATAGATCTATACCTTTTCTGATCTGCCATAGGTGAATCATCATTTTTTCTCAACTTACAACGAGTTATCATGGGAGCATTTATTGATTTAGAGTCTTCCATCCCAAACTTCTTTAACAACTCTTTCACATACTTAGAATGAGGAATGAAGATACCTTTATCTGATTGATTTATTTGCAGACCTAAAAAGAAATTCATCTCACCAAACATGGACATTTCAAATTCACTTTGCATTTCTCCAGCAAAAATTATACACATACCTTCATTGCCTCCAAAGATAATGTCATCAACAAAGACTGTAATAATTAGGATTTGTTCATTATTGATCTTGAAATAGAGATTATTGTTGGTGGTACCCTTGGTGAATCCTAACTGTATCAGATACTTATCCAACCTAGCATACTAGACCCTGGGGGCTTGTTTTAACCCATACAATGCCTTCTTCAATCTACATACCATGTCATCCTGATGTGATGATTAGAATCCTACCAGTTGTTCAATATAGACTTCTTCTTCCAACTCTCCATTCAAGAATGCAAACTTTACATCCATTTGATATACCTTAGAATCTTTGTAGGCTACAAATTCCAGGAACATTCTTATAGCTTCAATCCTTTCCACTGGTGCAAATGTTTCCTCAAAATCTATTCCTTCAACTTGAGAGTATCCTTTGCATACCAACCTTGCTTTGTTTCTTACTACTTTACCATTCTCATTCATCTTGTTTTTGAAAACCCACTTGGTACCAATTACATTTTTATCATCTGGTCTGGGAACAAGATCCCAGGTCTGATTCTTCTCTATCTGCATCAATTCTTCTTTCATAGCCTTTACCCAATTCTCACCATTACAAGCTTCCTTCATAGTCTTAGGTTCAATCTTGGAAATCAGATAGAAATTTACTTGTTCTTCTGCAACTCTTCTTCTGGTCAGGATTCCTTTACTCTTATCTCCTATGATTTGATCTTTAGAATGATTAAGTTTTACATACCTTGGTGTCTTGGTAGCACTTTCTAGAACTTGATCCTCTTCATCTGAGTTGTCTTCATGTTGTACCACTTCTGAAACATCTGGTTCATCGGATTCATATCTACTTGATTTTGGATACCTTTCCTTTCTTTCATCTTTGACTTGGACTCTATTTAGGATATATACAGTAGTGTGAATTGCCTCTCTCCAATATACTTCTTGAAGATCAGCTTCCTTCATCCTAGTTCTAGCAGCTTCTTGAACTGTTTTGTCTTTCCTTTCAACGACTCCATTTTGTTGTGGAGTTCTAGGTACAGATAACTATCTCTTTGTCCCATGTTCTTCACAAAAGAAATTGAATTCATTTGATGTGAACTCTCCTCCTCTATCAAACCTTAAACATTTGATCTTCAAATCCATCTCATTTTCAACCATTACCTTAAATGCCTTGAACCTATCTAGAGCTTATGATTTTTCTTTCAAAAAGGTAACCCAAGTCATTCTAGAATAATCATCAATAAGCAACATGAAATACCCATCTCCTTGCAAACTTATTACTCTGGTAGGTCCACACAAATCTGTATGCACTAGTTCCAGTAGTCCATCAACTGATTGGTCCTTGCTTTTGAAACTCGTTCTTGTTTGTTTCCCAAATTGACACTCTTTGCAAATAGGATTAGCAGGCTTCACAAGCGTAGGCAAATCTCTAACAACTTGTGTAGTACTTATCTTCATAATGTTATCAAAATTGATTTGACACAACCTTCTATGTCATAGACAACTTTCATTAGTTTGAGCCAATAAACAATAATTATCAGTTCCTTTCAAGTGAGAGATATTACCTCTGGTCTTCTTACCAGTTACAATGACTATTCCTGAGCTTTCCCTGATCTTGTATCCATTGTCCTTGAAGCTTAAGTCATAACCTTTGTCACACATTTGACCCACACTCAAAAGATTGTGCTTTAATCCTTTCACATACAAAACAACTTTAGTATTATGCTTGCCATCAAAAGAAATAGGTCCTTTTCCACAAATCTTACCAGCTATATCATCTCCAAACTTAACCAGTCCACCATCATATCTTTTCAAACTTACAAACTTACTTTTGTCACCAGTCATGTGGTGAGAGCAGCCACTATCAATAACCCATTCATCTTTGTCTTCAACAACCTGAGCAGCCAAAGCACTTTCTACTGGTTTTTCTTCCTTCACATAGCTAGCAGGATTAGTAGACATAGGTTCTTCTTTAATAGAAATAAACAAGCATTCATTACCAGAAGTACTAACATTATCTGGTTCACCATTATCTGATACTCCTTCATCATCATCAAAATCTTCAACATAATAACATTTCTTTTGGATCCTAGGCCTGTTCTCATATCTTTTCCTATTTCTTTCAATTCTTCTAGGACATCTAGAAGCAAAGTGGCCTAGTTTACTATAGGAAAAACATTTAAAAGGTAATTTACCTTTGAACTTACCGGATCCTCTTTGCAGTTTATCCACAAAGTTGGCTTTAATTTCATCAAGCTCATCATCAGATTCTACCTTATACTTTTATGACTTGGAGGTTTTCCCAAAGGTATTGGCTTTGAAGGCAGTCTCAAATTTGGGCAGGGCATCACCAAACTCTCTCATCTCAAAGGCAGTAAGCTTACCAAGCAACTGATCTCTGTCAATAGCTTTTACTTGCATAAATTCCTCAATTGTAGCTACCTTGTGACTGTAGGACTTTGGTAGTGATCTGAGAATTTTCATCACAACTTCCTTATCACTGAGAGTTCCCCCCATACCTTTTATTCTCGTGACAAGTTCATCAACTCTTTGCATAAAGGCTGTTATGTTTTTATCTTCATTCATCTTCAAACTTTCATATTTCACTTTCAAAATTTGTAGCTTGGCCTCCTTCATAGAATCATCTCCCTCATACAGATTTTTCAACTTTTCCCATACCTGATTTGCAGTTTTAAGATTCACAACTTTTGTCAGTACTGAGTCATTCAATGAACTTAATAGAGCATCTTTTGCTTTAACATCCACTTCATATTCTTTGATTTTGTCTTTAGTCATCAAACCATTTTGAGGCAACGTGTATTTTGTTTTTGGAACTTTCCATACTTTGTAACCAAGACAAAGAAGATGACTTTTCATTCGTGCCTTCCAAAGAGCATAATTCATCCCATCAAAATGTGGTGCTTCCTTCTTATAAGACATTTTGGATCTTCCTCAAGCTATTAGACTTTCTTTAGAGGAACCTCACTTTGATATCAACTATTGAAATGTGCCAGACAACTAAGAGGAGGGGTGAATCAGTTGTCCCAAAAACTCAAACACTTCTGCACTTAAATATTAATCACTTGTCCGCACTTATTATGATTAAACAAAGAATGCATGAAATCAAAAACTTAAAGATAGATGCAACATTAAACACAAGAGACACCAGATTTTTACGTGGAAAACCTCAAGGTGGGGAAAAACCACGCAGAGGATTTACTCTCAAAATATATTGCAATCTTTGAAAAATGATGTTCAAGCTTGGTCACTCCATGGGCCTGGAACATGCTGGCTCACTGCCATGAAGTATAGCTAGGTCTAGCAGGCTCACTGCCTCAACCCTAAACCTAGAAATATTACAATAAGGGTTGTTAAACCCTACTGGCAACTCACTTCCAGGCTCATTTCCAAAATCACCATCTTCTTCATGTCTGGGATTAATATATTGAAGTACAATAGTTCCTCTGCTTTGCTTTTCTCTGCTCTACCTTATCTACTCACCCTTTTCCTTATCTTCTCATTTTCGCACAAGTACATCTTTTCCATGACTCAATTACAAGTATTTATACACTTCATCAACCTTGGAATGATCATCAAGGTCGGCATTACAATCATCAACCATTGGAACAATCTCAAGGTCAGTATTACAAATATTTACAAAATAGGTCTTGACCTAATACAAATTATTCTAAGGAATTATAGTATAAATGTATGTGGACCATGCCATGCCTTAGCTGGGACTCAAACACAATCTTCCATGCCATAACATGCTTCCATAATCTTTAAGGGATCTCTGCAATTACTGGAATTAACCAAGTCGGCTAAGACTGGTTACATGTTATGTTATCTAGGAATAATCTTCAAACATGATCTCATTTCCTTAACACAAACCAATGTAAAGGTAGGAACATGATTAGGAGGAATCCATAAGCACGTTGAAATCATTAAGAGTAATCACACAAACTCAAACCACTTTATTCATGAGATTCTTCACACTAGAGCACATGAAACTTCACTATCTTCAATTGCCATAAAAGAAAGATAGCTTGTGGACCACCAAAACACGAACCATTGCAATTGTAGGCACTTATCATTATCCCAGACTTCCCTTTAAAACTGCAGAGAAAAACACTTTAATGCGGAGGAATGTGGAGCAAAATACTTTCTTCCTGTCACCAAAGAATAATCAGAGAAAGCAAGTTTTACTCTGGTGAATGCAACTCTCTTAATTCTTCACACCACAAGCTCAAACTCAAGATTTAGCATCTTCAGACATCTCTTTGAATAAATTTCAATCCACAGACCAAGATCTTCAAGCAGCAAGAAATGCGGAGTAATCTACCGGACTATTCTTCAGCATACAACTCACTGTCTATACTACACTTCACTGTAACTCACTTGTTCCTTCCGGAGAGGCCAATTTTCTCAATATCATCAACATACAAAGCTTCTAAAAAAGTAATAGAATAGAACATAGTTGACACCAATGACAACAAAGATACGTTGACATCAATGACAACACTGATTAGGCACATACTTGTAACAACCCACTCACCTCTAACTTCGGGCATATTTGTATGCTTGGATGAGAGAGTTAACTGTTGGGAAATAAGTGTTGTACACCTTGCATAATATTGGATTATTTTATTCATGTAAAATAAATATTTATTTGTGGTGTATTGTAATTGATGTGTTTAACCACATTAGATATTTATTTGGAGGCCACTGGTAAATGTTATATGTAACATTGGGTTATTATTTGTATTATTTAATTGTTGGGAAAAAAACATAGTACCAACATTAAATAAGGGGGTCAATGGTTTTGTGTATCCATGGTTTTATCCAATACCACAAGTTGTATTTGTATGAGCTTAGTCTATACAAGAAAGCACATGGTCATTAGTTGGGTTGGTTGGCTATTTCATTGTAAGTGCATTGGAGGTTTGTGAGAGGCTATCATTGTATTGAGCTCTCTCCCGAGAGTGCATATTGTGAAGCATGGCAGGTGATGTGTGGATTCATGCTTGGACACATGGAGGATGCATTGGAGGTGCTTGATGGTTCAAAGGTATTCATGGAGACTCATGGCATGTATTGTAATATTTTATTTCTAAATAATACATATGAGTGTGGATGCTTTTGGAGGCTAGGTTTTTCCCTCTTGAGGGTTTTCCTAGGGTATATCTTGTGTTATCTTGTGTTTGTCATTTGGTCTTTGAATTATGGTTATTTGCTGCATCATTTTCTCCTATTGGGTTATGTGGAATTGGTTTTATTTGACCTACAAATTCCTAACATGTGGTATTAGATCCATGTTTATGGTTGAGGGAGGTGTGAGCTCTCTGGTGCAAAATGGAAGTCATGGCAATGCATGAAATGATTTGGGACATTACAAGGTTTTGAGCAGGTTGTATTATAGAATTGGGGTTCTGGGTATTGGAGATTTGCTATGTATTTTGTAGAACTGGTGATTAAAAAAATGGCTGGAGAGGGTCTCTTGGATCAGCTTCATGAGGGTTTTGTGGAGGGATTTTTCACAGATGAACTCCTGTACAAAAATGGATCTCGTCGTTGGATTCAAGAGGTCCGAGAGGTGAAGAAAAACATATAATTTCACATTATTTGGCCACTGTGAGAAAAATCAAAATATTTTATGTCCCAAGTATGCCGTACGGATTTGCATAATAATTAAAAGAAAATTATTTCCTGCACATTGAAAAATCTTTCTATAGTTTTGAAAATTTTGATTTATAAAAAATAAAACTATAGTGTGATTAAAAAAAATCAAGATATATTAAAAAGAAAAAAAAATTAAAAAGTGGGGGGAGGGGGGATTGGTACAGGGTGCATAGACCCCTGTACCATCCCCCATACCATGGGGTGCCATTGGCAGTAGAGCATTGTATGCCAGTGGTCAGCCCTCCGGCTGACAGTGTCCAGGCTGGCCGAGGCCTTTAGGCCTACTGTCCAGCACCCGCCGGTCCACCAAGGTCCGGCTAGCCACCGGCGAGCCAGCAGCAGCCCCCTCTAGTGGGCATAAAAATATTTAATGCAAGTAGTAAAATAAACTTTGATAGTAGTGAAATATTTTATTCGGACCCTATTAAAAATTAAACTTTTTTAAATAATGCCCGAGATCCGTGGAATTTGAAACATTAAATGAATTGAAACCAATTTGAAATCTGTTGGTCAAAGCTAATAGTATGCCACATTAGCCCAGTTAGTGCCACCTATGCATAGTATGCCTAGTGAGCATGATGATGTCATGCCTATGTCAGTATGTACAGATGGGTCCCACCAAAGCTCCCCTTTTAGCTCTCGAAGGGCATTTTCTTCTGGGAGGCATAACTTTCACCCACGGTATTAGATTTTTGACTTCTTATAGGTGTCAGAAAGGTCTCTTTGAGAACTATGCAGTGGTATAGATTTCATGATTAGATTTTTCTATTTGTATCAGAATTTAGTGCCTAAATCCAAGCATTGCTCTGGGACAATTTTATGCTCATAACGTTTGCATACGAAATTAGATTTTTGATTTCGGACAGGTGTTGGAGAGCTATTGTAGTGTACTATATTTTGGATCATGTAGATTTTTAGTTTGGTGTGCAAAGAGAGTTTGGTGCTTGTTTGATCACTTGAAGGAGCCTCAGATTCAGGGTGCGATTATGAGAGCATTTAGATGGATTTTTGGGCACAAACTTGAGGGAGTGTATGTTGTTATGAGACCATCGACATGGTATAGCAAGTTTACAGGTGTTTTTAGAGTTTAGACTTTGATGGAGACATGTACACAGGCTGTCTTCTAGTTTGAGGACATGGTTGATATATGTGTGAGACTTGGAGTCTCGTTTTAGTGGGAGTTGAGTATAGGTACAATGAAGATGATGATTATGGTATCATGGATATGTAGGTACACTTTTACATTGGCATGACATGATCATGTATATGATTGATAGTTACAGTCTATGATGTTTGATTCATGATTATAGGTGGTGTTGTGGTGTTTTTTTAGGAGGTTGTTCTTATCTCCAAGATTCTTGATTAGTTCCTTGACTATGCTTACTCATTTGTGAACATGTTGGCAAATCAAATCCAGCATTGATTTGGTGTTTGAGTCTTGGAGTCTACATGTTATCTTCCTTGATATCTCAGTTTGCATGTTGCTAGTGTGATGATGAGTTTGCATGTTACATTTGTTTTAGATCTATGAGTTATGTAGTTTTTGATGCAGAGGCATCCACACTAAAACCTTGACATACAGCATGGATGTCCGCAACCCTTCATCATCATCATCATATTTCCCTTAACACTGTCAGCATCATCATATTTTCTCTTGCCGACTGATATCCTCCTGCAGACAAACCTTCGACCTTTTGCCTGCCAGCAGCATCATCATATTTGGCTATCGGCAGCATCATCACATTCGGTAAGCGCAAACATCCTCCTGACGACCACTGTTCACCTTACCACCAACCTCTATCTGCAGCATCATGATGTTCAACATCATGTTCATCAGCAGGATATGAAATATCCTGTTCCCTCCATATATCCTGATGACGACAACTTCATGCACCTTTCCTTCGATGCTTACGTCACCTTGATATCCTGATGACGATTATCCTGATGATGATGACATCAACTGCAGTTCCTTCAATATCCTGCGGTCGACCAAACTTAACATTATCGGCCCGCAATGGTTTTATCAACCCGATCTTCTACTGTATGCCGATACGCTTCTCCTCGGCAACACCTGATGATGATCACCCCAATGCACATTCACCTTATGCAAACAATTGCATCATGCTCTCCTCCATCTACTCGGATGACGCCCGAAGTAACTGCAGGATATACACAGAAATATCCTGATGATGCCGTTGTGACGAATTTCCAACCTTAGCGAATTTCGATCCGCCGAACCTCCTGAGGTGACCCGATCTACTTTCAGGGTGATCTTCCAGACTCTAACTATCAGCACGACCTAGCACATACCCATGCTAGGGTTCTCAACACCTCTCGACTACGATCCTGCACACCTGCATGCAAACAAACACAAAATGCAATCTAAATCCTAAACTACTGTACATAGCCATTCCACCGATTTAACAAATCAACCGGTGGAATGGATCAGCGAATCCATGCAACCACCAAAACAGCAACTCGATTTCACAATGGAGATCAAACAGAAAATGAACACAAACAGGATCTTTATTGATTTCAAAAGATGCAATACAATGCTCTATCTCACTCTGCAATCTAACTTCTCCACATCTATCCCTAAAACCAACCGATCCTAATGCATAAATAGGATCTCCTACGAGTACTACCACTCGACTCCAAGCGGCTGGGAAATCTCTCCAGGCGGCTGGGAGATCCAACCGGACATACAACATAACAGCTGTCCTAACAACCTAGCTAAAAATAGTAAAGTATGGTCAACATGACCTTATTACATGCATTGGTCTTATCAGACCTTCTTGGAAACATTAACAAGACCTAAAACAAACTAACTGCCTCATGGAGGCCAGCTGTCAGGTAGGTGCTCTTGCATCATACTCCCTGACAGAAAAGAACTCATGTCCCATGAGTTAGGATGTGGAAGTCCTCCACCTTTACACTTTGTCTTTGCAATAGTCTGACCTGTTCCAGCTTTATCCTCTGCTGTCTCTTGGCTGCTCCAAGACGTCTGAACTGTAACTTGCTGTCTTGCAAGGAAATCCTCATGCCTGTCAATGTAGGCCCTTCTCTCACATACCTTGTGTTTGTCAGGTTGTCTGACCAGAACCTCTGTCTGAACTGCCTCTTGAACTTCTGTAATGTTCAACTCTATCTTCCTTTCAACTCTTATAGGACAAACAATAGTCCCAACTATGACAACATCCTTGTCATTCCTCTCAACTGGTTGCTGTTTGCAAACCTGTTTCTGAACCTGCTGCTGACCTCTGTCAGTCAAAACTGAAACTTTCTTCAACCTATTGTCCTTAACAACTCCTTTCCCTGTAGTGTCCTCAACTGCCTTTATGCCTACTCCTATAGGCATCTGCACAAATTCCTTCTTTCCCACTAAAATGATTTTGGTTGCCCCTTGTGCTGCAGCTGCTTCCTGTAATGGCATCAACATAATAGTCTTCCCATCTTTCTTGATGGTGTAGGTATTAGCATACCCATCATACAGTACCCTTCTATCAAATTGCCATGGTCTACCCAACAGTAGGTGACAACATTCCATGGGCAAAATGTCACACTAAACTCTATCTTGATATGCTCCAATCTGAAAATCCACATATGCCTGTTCATAGACAAAAAGTGATTGACTATCACTCACCCAAGATGCCTTGTAAGGGTGTTGGTGTGGAATCCTTTCCAAATGCAGTTTATCCACCATTTCCTGAGATACCATGTTGTCTGTTGAACCAGTATCAATGACAACCTTACATACCTTACCTTTGCTCTTGCATGTGGTCTTGAAAAGAGCTCTTCTTTGCATCATATCCTTTGATGCCTGCAAACTAATTCTCCTTAGCATCAATGCTTCTCCCTCCTCAGGATATCCATAACCATTAGGAACTCTATCTCCTTGATAAGTGTTTGAACTCTGCACACTTTGCTTTGCTTGCTCTTCTTGCACAAGTTGTACTTTCTTGTCATTCGTTCTATCATTTATGGATGATGAACCTTTGCTTTCTGGACATTTGAAAAATGGATGACCAAACTCACCACAGGTGTAACACTTTCCTAAAAATGTAGTAGAACCTCTACCACCTCCAAATCTGCATCTATTACCTTTCCATCCACCTCTGAAATCAGACTGTCCCTATCCTTTACCAGTGTCTTCTTGACCCTCATTTATTTGCCTTGTTGTAGGGGCTGATCCTCTTCCCCTCATATTGTTTCCTCTTCCTCTCATGGACTTATCTTGTGTCCTATTCATCTTTTCTTCAATCCTGATTGCCATTTGGTAACAATCCTCCACATTCTTAGGGTTAGCTAAAACTAACTCATCCTGTATGTTCAATCTCAAACCATCCAAGTACCTAGCCACCTTTTCTAACTCATTCTCATGATGACCAGATCTCATACTCAATTTATAAAACTCCTCAGTATATGCCTTCACATCCATTTCCTTCTGCCTTAAAAATTGCAGCTTCTTAAACATCTGAATCTCATAATCCTTGGGCAAGAATTTACCTTTGATCCTTGCTACCATTTTATCCCATGAAGTGATCTTTGACTTTCCTTGTTTCTTTCTCTCAGATTGTACATAATCCCACCATACCAAAGCATGACCTCCTAACTTGGTCTTTGCAATCTTTACCTTCTGATCCTCAGCAACATCTTCACATTCAAAGTGATTATCAAGTGCAACAATCCAATCCAGTAACTCATCTTCATTCAAACTTCCATTATACTTGGAAACATCAACCTTTACCTTAGGTTTATCACTCTGCACTGCCTTTAACAGTTTTGCAAATCTCTGGTCTTCAGCATCCAGATCTTCAGCTACCTCTTCATACTCTTCAACAGCATCTTCATCTTCTTCAGACTCACTGTCGTCCACTTCCCTTTTTTTGTTCTTCTCCAAGGCTACAAGCCTGGCTTGAAGTGCTTCAACAAGCTCCTTCATCTTCCTCATCTCTCTGGCATGTTTTTCCTTCATCTCCTGCAATTCCCTTGTAGTACCACTACCTTTCGGAGGCATTTTTTTCAACCTCTCACTCCTCTACCTCTGTCCTTTCAGTGACAGAATCAACTCTACCTCTGCCCTTCCGGTGACAGAATCAACACACAACAGCCCAGACCTTTTGCTGAGCTCTAATACCACTATGATTCAGAGGCATCCACACTAAAACCTTGACATACAGCATGGATGTCTACAACCCTTCATCATCATCATCATATTTCCCTTAACACTGTCAGCATCATCATATTTTCTCTTGCCGACCGATATCCTCCTGTAGACAAACCTTCGACCTTTTGCCTGTCAGCAGCATCATCATATCCGGCTATCGGCAGCATCATCACATTCGGTAAGCGCAAACATCCTCCTGACGACCACTGTTCACCTTACCACCAACCTCTATCTGCAGCATCATGATGTTCAACATCATGTTCATCAGCAGGATATGAAATATCCTGTTCCCTCCATATATCCTGATGACGACAACTTCATGCACCTTTCCTTCGATGCTTACGTCACCCCGATATCCTGATGACGATTATCCTGATGACAATGACGTCACCTGCAGTTCCTTCAATATCCTGCGGTCGACCAAACTTAACATTATCGGCCCGCAATGGTTTTATCAACCCGATCTTCTACCTTATGCCGATACGCTTCTCCTCGGCAACACCTGATGATGATCACCCCAATGCACATTCACCTTATGCAAACAATTGCATCATGCTCTCCTCCATCTACTTGGATGACGCCCGAAGTAACTGCAGGATATACACAGAAATATCCTGATGATGCCGTTGTGACGAATTTCCAAACTTAGCGAATTTCGATCCGCCGAACCTCCTGAGGTGACCCGATCTACTTTCAGGGCGATCTTCCAGACTCTAACTATCAGCATGACCTAGCACATACCCATGCTAGGGTTCTCAACACCTCTCAACTACGATCCTGCACACCTGCATGCAAACAAACACAAAATGCAATCTAAATCCTAAACTACTGTACATAGCCATTCCACCGATTTAACAAATCAACCGGTGGAATGGATCAGCGAATCCATGCAACCACCAAAACAGCAACTCGATTTCACAATGGAGATCAAACAGAAAATGAACATAAATAGGATCTTTATTGATTTCAAAAGATGCAATACAATGCTCTGTCTCACTCTGCAATCTAACTTCTCCACATCTATCCCTAAAACCAACTGATCCTAATGCATAAATAGGATCTCCTGCGAGTACTACCACTCAACTCCAAGTGGCTGGGAAATCTCTCCAGGCAGCTGGGAGATCCAACCGGACATACAGCATAACAGCTGTCCTAACAACCTAGCTAAAAATAGTAAAGTATGGTCAACATGACCTTATTACATGCATTGGTCTTATCAGACCTTCTTGGAAACATTAACAAGACCTAAAACAAACTAACTGCCTCATGGAGGCCAGCTGTCAGGTAGGTGCTCCTGCACCAGTTTTGTGGGATGATCACCCATTTGGCTATAATGGGATGACTTAGATGTGGATTGTATTTATCCACGAGATTGATTCAATATTTATGCATACTTTGTTAGTTGGCCTTGTTTGTGGTCATTTGTACATTGGTATGTTGCATTGGAATGAGAGGATGGATGATTAGAGTGCCTGGATAATTAGTTGTTGGGACTTGTAGCTTGTTTATCACGATGTCATGGATAGCTTGGATACATGGTTTTATGTGAGCTTTTGACAATGATGGTTTTATCTTCTTGGTTTGGATATTATGGTTTGCTTGACCTTTTGGGAGTTGTTGATGTTACAGTGGGATTCCTTGATTGGTTTGGGGCTATGGATAATCTTCATTTAGGAGATGGTTACCTTTTTGCCATGGATAGCTCAATATCACTTTTTGATGGGAGCTTTGGCAGTGATATGGATTCATCATTAGTGATGGATGATCTTCTGCAGTGAATGTTAGTGTCATGGAGGAGCTCTTGGTAGTGAGAGTTTTTTGACATTTTGAGTTCTATTGATAGGAGATGGTTATCTTCATGTGATTGGAGATGTTGACATCTTGGTTTACCATGGAGGACATTTTTGAGTCTTTGGTTGAGGTGTCAGTTTATGACTTGTCAGTTTGACATGTTTATCCTTTGATTAGAGATGTTGATATTGTGTCTTGATCTAGTCTTGATACTGGTTTGGAGTTTTGACATGATACAGGTTCTCTTGAGATACGATGTGTGCATCAATGCATGTGATATCCTTGGAGGAGATGGTTAGATCATGATGTCTTGATGGGTTTCTTGATTATTTAAATGTTCAGTTGGAGTATTGATAATGATCTTGTTGGTTCTCTTGGTATTAAGTACTTTGGTCATTTTCTTGAGAGTTTCATGTTAATGCGGTATTGCATTTAGAGTTTTGCATGGATTGATCGTAAAGGTACTCTTAGATAGTTGGAGACTTAGGTGAGGATAGAGTTTTCTTGGGATTAGAGACACTTTTTGAGATAGTTACTCATTGGAGGTGTTGGTGTCAAACACCTCCCAGGAGCACTTCCTGCATCAAACCACCTTCACAGGCAAGAGAAAAACAAATATTTTACTAGAGAAAAATATATTTGAGATATATGAGATGATAAAAATAATATACAAGTACCTATTCAAAGGCAAGATATGAGTTGATAAGAGAAATAACTGACACAACTATCAAAACTAAAATGCACCTAACTATGCATTATGATGCATTAAATGTTGGATGCCTAAGTTAGACTTAAGCATGTGAAATGGTAAAAATCATTTACTCCAACACCCCCTCTTAAGTGCAACTTAGGGAGATTACTATGCAATATGAATATGGGTCCCAGCTACAAAACCATGTTAGGTACCCATTTACAATGCCTACAAGAAACACTTCTCCCCTTAGGAAGAAATAAATCCACCGAATGATGTAGAAGCCACTCCATGTCCAGCTAAAAGGAGGAGGAAGTAAGTCTCCAAATAGAAGTCTTTGAAGACTGAATAGGAGTCTCCAAGTATGAATAATCCATCACATAATCATGATCAAATACAACCAAGAAATGTGAAAAATCAAGTGAAAACTCATCAATGTCAATCTCCAAAGAAGATGTAGCTGTATCAACATCCATGCTGCAACTGTCATCAAAGAGGAGAGAAATCCCCTCAAGTATGTCTCCCAAATCTGCAAGATGAGACTCTATAAACAAATCTAAAATACCTGCCAGATACTCATCCAATAAAGCAAGATCTGAAAAACTATGATCAACCTGCTCAAGAGTAGGACCCAAATTAGGAAAAGCAGGAGATGAAAGATGAGGAGGCTTAACACTAGTCTCTAGAACACCAAGATTTAAATGTCAAAACTTCTCCTCACAAACATGATTCACCCTTGATGGAAGGGTGTGAACATCAGCCAAAGGAATATCATCATCAGGAGCAAAATGAGAAAAATAATACAAGTGAGATGCATGATCCACAACTCTTGTAGCAATGATCTCTCTAGTTTCTATGTCCCAAATGTAAACATGATCAAGTGTGAACTCAACTATCTTACCTTGTGCACCATGAGTAATTTCATAAACTAAAAGGAGATTAGTGGTCAAGGAGGGTACACAAAGAACATCATTAAAAGATCCTTCAACCACATTAATAGAACCTTTCCCACAAACCTTTATGTATGTATTATTACCCATCAAAATATTAGATGAACTGCAAGGCTCAAAAGAAGAGAACATATCCATAGAAGATGCCATATGATGAGATGCACCTGAATCAAGAAGCCATCTCCCATTTTCAGGAATAGTGGAAGCCAAGAGTGCTTTACCTTTCATCCCATTAGCAAATCTTGCTTTCCCTGATTGTGTAGATGCAGATGCTACTGATTGTGATGTGGAAGAAGAAGAAGACTCTGATGAGGGTAGTAGGATGTTTTTCTTCTGGAGAAGATGAGTAAGCTCATCAATCTTCTTAGTATAACATCTATGCTCATCATGTCCAGATTTCTTGCAATAAGCACATTTGATCTTCTTCTTTTGTGATGTTTCCTCTTTAGAAGAGGTCTTGTTCTCAGGAGGAGGTTGTGAAGGAGGATCCTTATCTTTCTCTTTAGACTTAAAATTCTTATTCTGCTTCTTATCCTTGCCACTTGAAGTCTTAGAATCTTTTGCAAGAAGTTCTTGAGCCTTCGTAAGTGTCAATGTGCCCATTTGTGCCAACTTTGCTTGTTCCCTTGTAAGTTACACTGTAAAACCATCAAGAGAAGGCATTTGGTGTGCACTACCTAGAGCATCCATGGTAGCATAAAATGTAGAGACAACTACAGAATAATCAGGACCTAACTTAGAGAGAGTAGATAGAATCAACTGCTCATCATCCTTTTTAACCCCACAATCAGTCAACTATAATTTGAGAGAATTAAGCTTGGTAAAAAAAGTCCTGAATATTGTCAAAATGTCTAGGATCTAGATTCATTAGTTCATTCTCCAAATGATATTTCCTCATCTTATCTAGCTTACCAAAAGGATTCTCTAAGGTAGTCCAAATTTCATTAGGATTCTTACAAGATGTCATATGATATCTCAAATTAGGAGAAATGGGCATAATGAGAGTACCGAGAGCTTCATCTCTTTGATCAAACTATTTTCTCTTTTCTGTAGCACTAGTGGGTTCAGGATCTTGATTATATGTTATTCTTTGCAACTTCAATTTTAACAACAAAATCTCCACATCGGACTTCCATTTTTGATAATTTTTTGTAGTTAGAAGTTCAGGTTTAGGCCAATCCATGATGAAATAAGAAAATGTAGTAAATATCCTTCACAATATAAATAACCAACTCCTAATGTGTAGAACCAATATCAAACTTCAACGGACAAAAAAAGAGCATCAAATAGAAAAATATCTAAAAAATACCTTGTCCACTATGTAGGTGACAAAAATACCTTTCCGTCGATATGTGGTTTGCAAAAATTGGCCTCCATTTGCAAAAGATATGCAAAAATGAGAAAAAGGCCTATAAGAGGCTCTTTGGAAGTATCGAGGGCTTAATTTCACTCGCCTATGTGACCACGTCCTTCTGAGGAGAAAAAAAAATTGGGGTCTTTAGGGCCGATTGGATCTCAAAATCACCAAGAATTTGAATGAACAAGTCACCAAAGTCAGCCAGTGCAAGGAAAGAGCACCCAAGCCAAGCAAGAGAGAGGCAAAATAGTCTTCACATAAGCCTTGCTCATAGAAAGATGAGGGCCGCTACGGTATTTAGGGGCCAAAGAAGACTTGTATAGGTGTAATGTGGGACTAAAGTCCCTGATCAATGCCAAACTGCATCCACAAAGGGGCCCACCTCCACTTCTACCTGCGCATAATGAGAAACCCTAGGAAAATATTTGATGCAAAACTTTAGAGAACTATTAAAGTCTGATAAAAAAGATATATTAATATATATATCTCCTTAAAAAAAACACCTAGCACTCCTGTAGTCATTCCTTTCACAAAGATGCCTTCCTCACAACAAGTTTTAGTCTTTAATCACAGGTCTTGAACAAACATGCCTTTCTAGTTTGAATTCATGGCCAAGGTATGTGCTCAAGTGGCCTCTACACAAGGGTTATCATGCCCTCCACAGTAAAAAAAATGCAAATCACAACCTCTGGTAGAAGGAGAAGGAGGAGTGTGCCAGCATGGTGCAGTCTTCAGCAACCCTCATGACCTCGGCTGAGTAGCATTCATGCTTCTATCAAATTCGTCCACTACAGTATCCGGGTGTAGTGTTTGTAAATGCAAAAGAAACTTCTCACGCCACCAGAGAGAGACCATTGGATGATACACCAACGCTCAAACACTAGCTGTTTTCAAACAAAGAGATAAAGGCACAAAAAAAACATTCTCCAAATACAAGAGATCGAGCCCTCCGCTCTCTCACATGACAAGGAAATTGATAAAGATGAACATTCTTTTGAATGTATTTAGAAAATAATGATCTGAAACCCAAAAAGCTGATGAAAAACTCTTAGAATTGGAAGGAGGGGTAGGAAAATGGCTCTGATACCATGTTGGTGTCAAACACCTCCCAGGAGCACTTCCTGCATCAAACCACCTTCACAGGTGAGAGAAAAACAAATATTTCACCACAGAAAAATATATTTGAGATATATGAGATGATAAAAATAATATACAAGTGCCTTTTTAAAGGCAAGATATGAGTCGGTAAGAGAAATAACTTACACAACTATCAAAACTAAAATGCACCTAACTATGCATTATGATGCATTAAATGTTGGTTGCCTAAGTTAAACTTAAGCATGTGAAATGGTAAAAACCATTTACTCCAACATGTGGTTTTAGCAGATAGACCGAGGAGCCTTACACCTGGATATGGACGTGACTTCATTATGGATCTAGAGGAAATTGATCTTGGAGAGAGTCATTGTGGCTTGGTGTATCTTGGAGGAGCATTCTCATTTCCCACTCTTGGTCTACTCGATAGTTTATCATCTATGAGGTATTGCCCATCCTTTTAGATGCATTTTTCTTTATGTTTCATCTTCTCATAGATATGAATCTTGAGCTATAGTTATTGGTTCTAGAGGGTTCATTTGAGGGATGTTAACATGGTTATCTCCTTGTTCATATGGTTTGATTTATGATGTTCATTACGAGGAGTTTAGGAGATGTGATTGGTCTTATTCCTGGTTATGGAATGTTTATGAGTTTTGATCCACCTTGATTAGAGAGGCTTACATCCATGTTGGTTACATGATACATATGTTCATTTGATCTATGAGATTGAATGGTTGGGTGTTGTTAAGGATTTTCTTTTGGGGTTTTAGAGAAGATCATACTTGACACAACTTAGCACTTTGAGGTGTTTGTAGGACATTATGATTTACAGGTTTTTTCTCTTGGTCATATGGCTACTTCCTAGAGGATCATGTTGATTTGGTTGGACTTGGGAGAGTTATGGTGACATGTTGTGAGAGAGTATGCAGCAATTTATCTTGCATATGTGGATCATTGTGATTGTTCTTGGTACTACATTGGCTTGTTCATTAGCCACACCTTGGTTTGAGTGTTGATTGAAAGACATGGTATGCCTTTGATCTATTTTCAGATTTTACATTACCCATGTAGTAGGAGTTCCTGAATGTATGTGTTCTTCATTGACAGGTTATATACATGGAACTTGTGATTACGGTATATGGGTTGGATATGTTGTTGGCATACATTTATTGGTGTTGTTGATACCTATGAGGTATGGATGGTTGGATGTATTAGCATATGATGTGGATGCTATTTCTAGTCATGTGGGTTTTTTTCCTTTGACAGTATCTTGGACCCTTTTGTTATCACTTGGATTTGATGCTTGTGTTCTTTGGATTGGTGCATCTTCACCTTGGCATGTTCCTTTTCTTCCATAGGTGGCACGTTGGAGGATGAGAGGAGTTCTTTCTTGAGGTGGTGGTCACTTTGATTTTGTTGCAAGTATCTTGATGGAGCACAAGAGCATGCTAGATATTCATGTGATTTCATGTTTGCCTATGATGATGTATTTCATGGATTGACCCTTATGAAATGTATACAAGTGGGAGAATGTTGGGAAATAGGTGTTGTACACCTTGCATAATATTGGATTATTTTATTTATGTAAAATAAATATTTATTTGTGGTGCATCTTAATTGATGTGTTTAACCACATTAGATATTTATTTGAAGGCCACTTGTAAATGGTGTATGTAACATTGGGTTATTATTTGTCTTAATTTAATTGTTGGGAAAAATGTAGTACCAACATTAAATAATAGGGTCAATGGTTTTGTGTATCCATGGTTTTGGAACACATAGTTTTATCCAATACCACAAGTTGTATTTGTGTGGGCTTGGTCTATAAAAGCAAGCACATGGTCATTGGTTGGGTTCGTTGGCTATTTCATTGTTGGTGCATTGGAGGTTTGTGAGAGGCTATCATTGTATTGAGCTCTCTCCTGAGAGTGCATATTGTGAAGCATGATAGGTTATGTGTGAATTCATGCTTGGACACATGGAGGATGCATTGGAGGTGCTTGATGGTTTAGAGGTATTCATGGAGACTCATGGCATGTATTGTAATATCTTATTGCTGAATAATACATATGAGTGTGGATGCTTTTGGACGCTGGGTTTTTCCCTCTTGAGGGTTTTCCCAGGGTATATCTTGTGTTATCTTATGTTTTTCATTTGATCTTTGCATTATGGTTATTTGTTGCATCATTTTCTCCTATTGGGTTATGTGGAATTGGTTTTATTTGACCTGCAAATTCCTAACATTGACTAGAGTTGACCAAGAGTTTAATCTCAACTTTTTGATGTGATCAAATGTTTTCTATGAGTTCATTATATTGTTGACATCATGATGGTATCAAAGAGTTTTCAAGTTGAAGTTGACCTTGTGATGAAATCAAGGGTTTTGTGCACTCAATTTTTGGTTTTCTCTTTTCTAATGTTTTTTTTTTTGGGTTTTGATGTATGCATGATAAATGAATGTGAATCAATGCTTTTTTTGTTCTTTTCTGATTTGATAAGATGATCTAATTACTATGAATTGAAATATGAGTGCAAACCTAGGATGACTTTTCTTAATGCAAATCTCACTATGTTTTTGTGGTTTTCAAGATCGATTTTGGAAAGAAAATAATAAACTAATCTAATGCAATAAGGAAACTTAATCTACGAAAGAAAATAACAAATTAATCTACTGTAATGAAAGGAAACTACACTAACAATGCATAACCTATCAAGAGTAGAGCAACAAAGTATTACTTTCCTCAAGAGAAATTTGATTAGCTAATTACTATGAAAGTATTAAAGAACCTATTTCAAATCTAGCACATGAGCTTTGTACTATCCTTAGAAGTCCTTGTATGTGGCAACCTCTTTCTCCTCTATAGCAGTGGGGTCTTCCTCTTGGCAACAAGGATGAAGGGAGCAATTCATTTGAAATGACTTGAGCTTTGAAAGCTAAAAAATGAAATTAATAGAGCTTGGAGAGATATGAGTGCTATGTAAGGACTATGTGAGCACAATGGCTATGGCTTGAGAGAAAATTGAGAGCATATCAATTCTATAGAAGCTTTAGAAAGCTTGGAAAACTATCCTAAACATCAAATAAAAGGCACACACATCTTGCAATGAGCATCAAGACACTAGTGGAGAGCAAAAGAAAATCTTTTCAAATGGAAACAACAATTAATTTTCCTCCTAAGGGAAAGCTTTGAAGCTTTGTAAAAACTAAATAAATAAACAAAGAGGCTCAAAGGCTTGTGAAGAAGCTTGAAAAGTTTGTGAAGATGAGAAGAGCATTCTACAACTTGAGAAATAATGAAGAGGTGATGGGTATTTATAGTGTTTAGAGAGATCACAAGAGGTGGGATTGAGTGAGAAGTTAACTCATTTGATTGGAGAGTTAACAAGATTGATTGAGAAGTGAACTAGGTTGATTAGGGAGTGTACAAGCCTTGATAGACTTTCATAGGAAAAGAAATGGAGTTAGCATGAGATTGATGGGGAGATAAGAAGAATTGATTTGTGAGTTAGAATGGAGTGATTGGGAGTCTTGAATTAATTGAAATAAGTTGAAGATCAGTTAGGGAATGTGACTCACATAATTAGGGCTCAATTTGGAGCAAATTTGGGCTAGAACTGAAGAGAACCTCACATTTTAAAAAATGATAGGGTCACCCAGGGGTTTCTCAGTTTTCCAAAAGGATCATCCATGGGAGATTCACTTAAAATGTTAGATCTTTCCTAGGAAATTCAAAAGTCAAAGGGGGGATCCACAAGGAATGTCTTATGCATGTGGTTTCAGGGGCTAAGAATAATTAGAGGGGGCTAAAGATGCCATATGGGTTTTGAAATTTACTAAATGGGTGCATATGAGTGGATTCCCTAGTTTACCAATAGGATCTCCCATGGGAGATCTAGAATTCAAAGGGGGCAACCCAGAAAGGAGGAAATGGGTATTGAAATTGATATTTGGAGAATGATCCTGGGAGGCTAGAGATGCCATCTAGCTTTTGAAAATGACCAAACTAATGCATATGAGTGGATCTCCTCGTTTACTAGTATGATCTCCCATGGGATATCCCTAGGAGATTTAGGATCTTCTCTGGGAGATCAAGAATTCAAAGGGGGTTACAAAGAAAGGAGAGATGACAAGTTAATTTTGAATGTTGGGATAGGTCTGGGAGGTCAAATGGAGGCATCTAGAGGGTTGAAATGAGTTTAGGGAAGGTGAATTTCCCATATTAATATGCTAGCAAACCATGTTGATAGGGCCAAAAAGTGAAAAAGATGAAGTGTCGATAAATGGGAAGTGAAGAAGTAACATGGCCTTGAAGGGTTAATTAGAAGGTAGGAGAAGAACCAATGAAGTGAAGGAAGTACATCCACGTGTTGCCAATAAGAATACTATTGAGAGGTTATTTTTACATGCTTACATGTATGTGTTAGGATTACAACTCATCAGCAGATGATCATGTAGGCTCATGCATGTTTTTATTGCTTACATGAACTTCTCTAGATCTTTGTTCAGATTCTACCCTCTCTTGTTTTTCTACTTTCTAAATATCCTCTAATGGAGTGTGTTGGCAACAGATACTATAGCAACTAGAAGTCATTACAAATGGCCACAAGAAGGATGCAGAGTATAAGGACTACTAGGCCTAGTAGGAGTAGTCATATTTTGTAAGGGACATATCCCTAATGAAATCATATGTATATAGTAATATAGGAGTAGAAGTAGGAAGTAACGAAGTATAGAAGAACATTGAAGTGTAATAGAATAGAAAGAAAACAAAAGAAGATTATCTATTTGATGTTGTACTACTTGAAGTATATATCAATATATAAGAAAGACATGATTTGGAGACTCAAATAAATGTTTAATTGTTATATGATGAATTGTCTATTATATTAAACTACTGCATTATATTATATCTCACTGCAAACAGTCTGATCATTCTCTTACTATCATAACTGGGGTATACACACTATATGAATGACACTTGGGCTCAAAACTTTGGTCTTTGAACCCTGTTCACTTGACAATATTTTAGTTCCATTGTTGGGAACCTAGTAAAAATAGTAAAGAATCAATTAGAGCACAAAATAAGAATTGTGAAGTGAAAGAAGTTATTAAGAAGGATATTGTAAGATGGGAAAAGATATCTAATCAATTATGAACTAACTAGATCAATATTTTCTATCAAACATTGGAACACAAGCCACCAATGACTCTAGTCTTAGCTGTTGTCCCTAGAGAAGAGCCAAGCTATGTTGATGGGGACTCTATTCCTTTGTTGTAAATATGAGAGATTGATAATAAATGTATTGATTAAAATAAGCAATGTGTAGAGAAAACTAGCTAATTAAGTAAATGTATAGATGAATGTTACAGTTTCTAGAAAATAAGAGTAGAATGGAACAGAGAAGATTAGAGGGAACCTAGCACTAGAAGCGAGAACAATCTAGGTAGGACACTAGTGCTAGGTGCTAGTGTCTTTAGGGTTTGGTATAGAAAATAAGTGCAAGATAGAAGTGAGCAGATCTAAGGGAACTAGGCACTGGAAGAAGAAGCAATCTGGGTAGGACATCTTTAGGGTTTTGTCTAAACTTCCATTGATGAGCTCTATCATAGATCCTTCCATCTTCCTATTGCTCCTCGATGTCTAAAACTCCCGATTTAGATCTACACATGCAAAAGAGGAAAAATGGTTGTGCTATATAGGGGCTTGCCTCAGTCAAACCCCGTGTTGGTGTTCCCACTTCCATAACAACAATGATGGTAATGATAGATAGTGCATGTTTGCAATGAATAGATGCAAATCAATTGATAAAGACTGCAATAAACAAATACCATGAAATAGAGTTACCATAAGTGTGAAACCCTTGTTGGATTGATGTCACAATATGAATCACCCACAAGGAGTTGTATAGGAGAAGGAAGAAGCTTCCTCAAAGACTTGCAAGGGCTAGTGTATAAAACAATAGTCTTCATTAATAGAGAGCTTGTAGAGAGATAGAGAGAGAGAGAGCTTGTTGATAGAGAAGTCACATTATCTAAATGAGGGAAAGAGGGTTGTTTATATATGAATCCCAATTATTTTTCAAGGGCCCATTTGGATTGAGGCCAACAAGGTGTATCACTCAAGGCAACAAAGCCGACATTCAAAAAAAATCTTTTGGAGAAAACTAACAAGACACTAGCATCCAATTCTAGAGTCCTGGTGAAATTTGCTCTTGAAATGCCAGTTGTCAAGGGACTTAACCTTGTTTCTTGGAAAAGTAGTGAAATATGCATATCACAAGTAGAGACCAACACACATGCTAAATGGAGTGCTAAACCTAGTGTGAAATTGTAAGCAGTGACAATTTTTGACACTACATTTAGCCCCCACTTTAGCGGGGGTATGAACTTATGTTCATATGCACACTAAAGTATGGATATTCCAAATATCTTCACCAAAACATTAAAGCCGTAGAATGTCGTTAAGTTGAGAGATGTGATAGCCCCGAAGCTTATAATTCTACGAGTCCACAATGCTTAGATAAAGAGGTTACACATACACAAGATGCATAGCATGAATCACACTTATACGTACAAAGCATACATGGAGAATACGCGAAGCATACATGGAACATACACGAAGCATACATACAACAAAGTTGATAAAACATATGATATAAGAAATAAATATAATTTTTTTTGAGTCAACACGGCAAAGAGAGCTTGGTAGGAAAGATTGTCTCAATACCATACATCATCCCCAAAATATAATGAAGATAAAAGAAAACCAAAAATAGAGGATTGATTTCTTCAAGAAGAGAATGCATACAAATAGACAGGGAAGAAATCAATATAAACAAAGAAGAGTACATGACTCAAGCGCTAGCTTGCTCTGTCGCTAGGGGTCATGTAAATCAAAATACCCTCATGGATCATAGGCTAGAAAGTTACGTTATGCTAGGGGACCATGAGTGTAACAAGATTAGGTCGTATGAAGCACACAAGCCAACAAGTTGTGTTATGCTAGGTGGCTCATAGACTACATGGATCACATGCTAGCAAGTTGTATTATGCTAGGTGATTCATAGACTATCAATGCCTTAGGGAGCATAAAAATAAATGTATACGCCTAAAAATGACACGACTCAGTTTAAATAAATATTCTTAATATTTATTTCATTCTAATTCTTCTATTAATAAATAAATAAACAAATTTATTTATTCTATTAACATTCATCTAAGTTAATTAAATATCAAAATATTTAATTACCTCTTCTAAAGTCAAAATTAAATAAAATCCTTTATTTAATTTAAATTCTTCCAAACAATTAAATAATTCTTAATTATTTAATTTAAATCAATTCTTCCTCCAAATTTAAATAAATCAAATCAAATTTATTTAAATCCTCTCAATCTCTAAAAAATAAAATACAATCAAATATTTTATTTGTTCTTCTATCTTCCACACACAATTAAATAAATTTATTTATTTAATTTGCTTTCTTATCTTCTAATTCCTCAAAATATCTTCCAAATCTTTTAAAAATAAATCCCCTTCTTCATGCACACAAAATTAAATAATTTATTATTTAATTCCTCTCAAATCATGCAAAAGCAAATCTCAAGTTGAGTTAACTGACTCAATCAACCTTGTTTTTATCAACAACTCTTAAATTAGAAAAAAATATTCTAATTTATGAAAGCAAATCATATCTTTATAAAAGAAAGTAGTTAACTCAAACAAAATAGCTTTTGTGTGACACATGTCCTCTTTCCATTCGCGCACATTCTCTCCAGTCTTCTATATCGTTGATCTTCTTATTCTTTCTATACCTTTGATCTTCTCACTCACAATTCTATAAATTGAACCCTCTTCTTCCATTTCATTCATCTAAGCTTTTAGTATCATTACTCTGCAGAATTAATAGCGTGCCTTTGGCACCCAAATTCATCCATAGCTTGCGATCACCCTTTTATTGTATTAAAGCTCATCTTCATTACAAAAAGTATCATAGCCATCTCTCCATCATCATCTTGAAAAACAAAGCAAGGAAGCATGCTTTCTAAGGGCTTCAATTCACATACAAAGATCTATTGAGACTAGGCGAACAATGGAAGTAGTAAAGTAGCAAGGTTTGCATGGTTTTATTCTTTGTTATTTGAATCTTTGTTTACTTGGCAATTTTTATTGAGATTATTAGTTTATTGATTGATTTGAATAACTTTGAAAATATTTCTGGTAACATTTTTTAGCGCCCACCATGGGGCCTTGCCCCAATCTAACCTAAAAACTAAGTTTTTGTGAGTTAAAGTTCCATACATAGGAGGATTTGACGCATCTAAGTCATTCCAACATGCATTTGAGTTTTGTTCTAGTGCATCTGATCTTTTGGCACATTTGCATCCTGAAGCTACACATCTGTGATCTGTTATGGCGCATCTACCAAATGGTGCATATAATCTCTGTTTCAGTGCTTTTAACATCTGTTTCTATGCTTTTGAAATTCCTACGCTTCAGAGCTCTGTTTCTGCGCATTTAGGCTCTGAAGCTGTGCATCTGCTCTGAACAGTGATTGTAAGGTATTTTTGTGGTTTTTTGCTAATGCTAACACTTTTCGCAAGGATATTCTCTCATCTACTTGCGGGGTTAAGGGCTGGATAGTCATTCTAGTTGCATTGTTAACACACATCATCTTTTTAAAGGATAGTAATCAAATGTTCATGCAAAATCACATCTAGATCTAACTAGGAAGGGAGTAACTTGAATATTGTTGCATCAACAAATTGAATCTAGTCCCAATGCTAGGAGGATAAAATTGAACCACTGCTATCTTGTTTTCAAAGTTAACAACTTGCGTGTGTGCCCAAGTAGCTAGCTCATATAGTCTTTTTCATTTTAATTAGGGGAAAAGAACCATTTTCTTTCATGTTTTTGGGAATGATACTAGGCCTATGCTCTCCCCTATCTTGGGTGACCAAAATGCTAGAAATATCATTTTCGCATGTGTTAAACCTTTAGAGAGGCCTACCCTTGGATATCCTTCCATCTAAGTGGGAACGAACTTAAGTGGTAATAGGCTAAATCCAAGCCCTACCGAGCCACTATAAATAAATTATGTTTGGAGTGAAAGCTTCAAACAATGAGTGAAGTTGTGTTATACTGACAACCAACCTCCCCCAAAACCCTCCAAGGCGTAACCCTTGCAGGCTGGGAGACTCCATAATGGAGAGTAGTGCTGCCACATGTATAACCACTCAAATGGTTGCACTTACTAGTCATCCTTGTTTTAGTAGCCCAAAATCCCTCTATTTGTTGGCGCATAAGGTGGGACCTTTGAAGCTGCCCCAATTCTTGTGGTTCTTAGTAGAGATAGCAGGGACAATCCTAAGGTTCGGTGGGGGTACGAGCCTTGGGAAACCCAGATCTTGGTATGCGTGAGAAGTGTGTACCATGGAGAGGATCTGGTGCTACCAAGATCCTGAAGCTATCCGCTTTGAATATGCATAGCTAGGAGATCCGACAAATATTGCCTTTTCCAACCTAGGATTTGTACTTTCTTTTTGAGTCAAAAAGAGTCCAAAAAAATTACAAAAAAAAATTAAAAAAACATGAAAACATTCTTTGTGTTTGTTTGCCATAATTAAGAAAATCAGATCAAAAAGACCAACTTGCAACCAAGAAACCAAAAACATTGAAAAAAATGCCAAAAAATTGTAAAAATATTCAAGAAAACTAGAGCTGTGCATCTGTCTTGCAAAGCTATGCATTTACCTCGACCTACTGTGCATGTACTAAGACATTCTACACTTTTATCACCTATTATTGTGCTTTTTCCAATCACCAGAGTTGCACATTTGCACTGACTTGCTGTGCATATACCTCCTATTTCAGTGCATTTATTGCTGCGTATTCGCAACAGTGAGCATTTCCTGAGCTTTTGAGAAAATTTTTAGCATATCTGGATTCCCATTTCAGCCTTGTTCTAGTTTCTGAGATTAGATCTACCATGCAGTCACCTTTTCCATTTGTTTCCATAGCATACCCTCTCTTTCATTGGTCATCGCATCCACATTTTACCAGGTCTTCTCATAACAAAGTCAAAGTTCCTATATCAGATTAGTGCAAGATCATTTTCAGATCATTTCAAATTCAAGTAACCCTAGTAGGTCACAAAACTTCACTAATGGTCTTGGTGCAAGACTAGTCTCTACATAGTAAATGGGTACCAGCTATCCTTACTTGTGGCTATCATCTTGTGTCGACCAACTTGCTTGGAATCATTGATCAAAAGAGTCCCTTGTTCAAATCTCGTCACAAGTATCCTCTTCTTAACAATCTCCACCAACACCTCACCAAAATCTCTAGTTTCACCCCATCTCTTCCCACATCGCCTCGCATCATCTTAACTAGATCTCAATACAAAAAATAATTTGAAATGGCTGGGACATCCAACCGTATTGTATCCCCTCATGATACTGATGAGGAAATCTCTCATGAAGATTACCAAGGAACCCTCCAAGATCAGAAATTTCAATGCATTCTAGAAAAAAGTGCTCAAAGAGGACCCTCAAAGGTACTTTCTTCATCTTGCAAACTTAGGACTTAAACTCCTCTCAGACTTTGATCTCAACAAACTAAAAGAGACTGTAGCAGAAACTCATGAAAACCACACTAGTGAGGACAAAGGAAAGAAAGTCGTAGACCCAAACATACCTATGGAAACATTGTAGAAACAAATTGAGAGCCTAACGTAGCACATGACAGATCTCAAAATAGGAACAACCACTAAAACTTATTCCTTGGAAGACATCGCACCATATCCCTTTGACAAAAGTTTGAACATGGTGCCCTTCCCCTTTCGGTTTGAAGTTCCTAAGTTTGACAAGTACAAAGGGAAAGGAGACCTAAGAGATCACATTAGGGAATTTAACACCGCATGCATGGCAGTAGCTCACAACAAAACGTTCCTAATGAGACTATTCCCTAGATCTCTAGGTAGTCAAGCCATGGAGTGGTTCTCACGACTTCCCCCAAGTATCAAAACTTTTGATGAGTTAGTAAACAAGTTCGTCACACACTTCTCATATAACATTGAACACAAAGTTTCCATGCTTGACCTATGTAATACAAAACAAAAAGGTGGTGAATCCTTCGCCTCTTTCTTACAAAGGTGGAGAAAACTCATGAGCAAATGCTCATATGACGTAAACTCGTGAGCAAATGCTCATATAACGTACCTAAGAAGCAATTGAGGGAGATGTTTGTCCACAACCTTAACCCCGATCTAAGTTACCAAATCCAAATTCAATGCCCTACCTCATTTTCAAAAGTCATTGAGATGGGATTATTTATCGAGAAAGCTATGTTCACCAAGGGGCAAATAAAGTTGTACAAGGACACCCCTAACTCTAACTACACCACGGACAAGTTGAAGTTTTGGACAAAGAACAAAAATGTCATCAATGATGGAGTAGTTGATGCTAAAGTGGTAGCCCCAAATAGCAACCAATCTTCACTCTCAAAGGAGACACAAGCAATGTTACACCAAACAAAACCTTCTCTCACAAGCCAAAGCCATGGTTCAAATCCAATCCTAGGCAAAAATTCACACCACTAGGAGAGTCCCAAGAGTCTATGTTAAGAAATCTATTAACCAACAATGAGATCACTCTTCCACCAACTAGCGACTAGAACCTCAAATAAAACCTCATTATTGGAAAGATACTAATTTCTATGAATATCATAGAGGAAGAGGCCACATGACCAACAACTGTATCCATCTCAAACATGTCATTCAATACATACTTGACCAAAATCAGGTAGGCACTAAAGATCATACCTCTAATGAGACGCATGTGGCATACAAGGATCCACTCCTCAATCACGATAGGCCATACAACAACAACAATAACAATCATAACAGGCAGAATCAAAACAATGGACACAACAATGCTAACTACGCAAGCATCCCATTCAATTATACCGTCAACTGCATATCAGAGCACATCCCACAAGTCAATGTGGTCACATTCAATCAACAGTCAGGACCCAACAAAACTGATTGCAGCATCACCCATAGTAGTAAGGTCACATTAAACATGCTTCCTCTAAGGTCATCACCTTCTCTGTCGAACCCCCATACATACAGTGTCATAGACCAACTTCAGAAAACTCCTGCCCACATATCTATCTTAGAGTTGTTGCGTTTGTCTCCCTCCCCCAAGGATATTCTCGATAAAGCCCTAGTAGAAACAACTGTGCCCACAAACCTGACCTAGGAGAAGTTTTAAGCCATGGTAGGAAATCTAACCTCCTCAAGCACCATATCATTTACCAAACAAGATGACCTTTTAGTGTCTCAGCTCCATAACACACCCTTGCACATTATCGCCTTCATTCATAAACACCATATCAAAAGAGTTCTTATTGATGGAGGAGCCAGTTTAAATATTTGCACGCTCAAGCTAGTCCTTACATTGGGGTTCTCTGAAAATGCAGTAGATTCAAGGAAAAAGATCACTATTAAGGCCTATGATGAAGAGGAAAGAACTACTAAGGGAACAATAGTGTTATCAATATAAGTTGGACCAATAATAAACGACATTGTTTGCTAAGTCCTAGATAGGGAACTAGCTTATAATATCCTCCTAGGTAGACCCTAGATTCATGCCATGAAAGATGTGCCTTCTACCTATCACCAATGCATCAAATTTCCTCATAATGGCAAACAGATCACCATCCAAGGTGATCTCAGCATTGCAACACTATTTGCCCAAAGCCTAATTGCATCATCCCCAATAATAGAACTTCTACATCCCCCATCGTGTAGCATGATTCTACCTCCAAAGCTTCCTCATCTAAGCCCAAAGAGAAAAAAATCACAATCAAAGAAACGAGGGTAGGGGAATACTCCATCGAGCACAACCTCAACTTAGCCAAACTACCTCTATCTCCAAGATCCTTTGGGTGACCTACACCTAAGTACATTCCAAAACCTTCTACTTCTCCTGAACCTCCCAAAGCTCCCTTTGTAAAATGAGGAACCCTATCAGATTAGAGTGAAGAGAGAGATGTCTTGCAATGGCTCTACACAGAGGAAGATAACACACAACAAGAACCACCTAAGCTCCCAATGGAAATTTATAGGTGTGGTGAGTCTATCCTACACATAATGGGTTATGAAGGACAAGGTCCCATTAGCCTAAGAAAAGAGGGAATAATAGAACCTATCCAACCCTCTTCATCCTCGTTGGCAAGAAATACAAAGGGGTTAGCATACAAGGACAAAGCCAAAGCTAAGGCCAATGATTGTTTTGTGGAACAGATCCATGCCTTACAAGAAGATAGTGACATAGACTCTAATGAGTATGAGTGGGATGAACTCATAGAGCACTCCTATGAAGACAAAGGAATTGACATCGTTTAAACCTAAAGCCCCTACCATGAGGGACAAATGCTAACACATAAACTATTAGAGTCTGATTCGCCAACTCCTGAGAGTATGACTTTCGAGGAAGGTCAGAGTTCCATTGCAATAAACAATCTGGAGGAAATTACCATCTCGGATCCTATCCCTATCAATCTCAATCCTAACTGTATATCTATTCAAACAATCACACCCAATGAATAAGATCTATCTTCTGACCCCCTTCCCCTTGTACATCTTGAACTTATCGACTGGGATTTACAAGGAACCCCACAACTAGACATGTTCCAAAATGATGATGCCTATATTGATTTCATGGAACTTAGGGACCACCTACCTACAGGAGATCATAAATTTGGCTTCACTATTGAACTCAACACCCTGACTTATTTTGGAGAGGCTGCCAAGCCTTCCAGTTGTAAAAACATAAAAATAAAAAATGGATCTAATAGTGAAAACCATTTTGTGGCAGTATCAGATCCCAAAATAGTAAAAAGAAAGGACACATCGAATGGTGAAAACCTCTCTGAGGTGCCAGATGATGGAAGGCTTGACACCCTCCCCATCGACATGTATCAGTAGAAGTCTCAGATTGTTGTGGAACCTACAGAACCTATCAACATTGGAACAGAGGATAGTCCTAAGATCGTTCACTTTACAAAGTCTCTATCTCCACCGGAAAAGACCAAATTTGTACCATTATTCAAGAAAAAGAAAGTCAACTTTGCTTGGTCATATGCAAATATGCTCGGTTTAGATCCAAATTTAATTCTACATCATCTTCCACTAGATCTAGGGGTCAAATCAGTCAAGCAAAAGCTCAGGAAGATGCATCCACACATTGCATTATAGTAAAAGAGGAACTTAAGAAACTACTGGATGTAGGGTTCATCAGGGCAATAGATTATGTAGAGTGGGTATCCAACATAGTGCCAGTATCCAAACTTGATGGTAGAGTCAGATTGTGCAATGATTTTCAAGATCTCAACAAAGCTTGCAGCGAGGATGATTTTCCATTGCCTAACATTGATATCATAGTTGACTTAACAGTAGGACATGCCATGTTATCTCTTATGGATGGCTTCTCTGAATACAATCAAATCAAGATAGCACTAGAAGACCAACATAAAACTACTTTCACTTGTCCATGGGGCACCTTCTGTTGGAATGTCATGCCATTCAAGTTAAGGAATGTAGGGGCAACATATCAATGTGCTATGACCACTATCTTCCATGATATGATGCACATCACAATGGAGGACTATGTAGATGATATCTTTGCAAAGTCACTAACAAGGGAATCCCACCTAGATATACTAGAGAAGGTCTTTTAGAGACTAGAACACTTCAAAGTCAGGTTGAACCTGAAGAAATGTGTGTTTGGAGTCACATCCGACAAGCTCTTAGGCTTCATTGTATCAACAAATGGGATCGAACTGGATCCTGCCAAAGTCAAGGCTATCATGGAAATGCCACCACTAAAGAACATCACTCAACTATGGTCTCTACAAGGAAAGTTACAAGCAACCACCGGTTCATATAACAACTAGCAGACAAGTACCAACCTGTTGATGACTGTTTTGATGCAATCATAACAATAAGTTAAAATTCACATATAATGAACTGAAACTATACTTGAAAGATAAGAAGGAATCATTTGAGATTCAACTAATCCCAAGTCTACAATGGTTCGGTTGGTCAAGTTCAGTTGGTCAATGTGAAGCTGTAATGTTCAAGGGGCCTTACGTAGTTTAGGTTTGTTTGGTGGCTTACTGGACTAAGAATGTGCAAAAAGGTCATAGATTTCAACAAGTATTCTATTCATTTGCATACAAGTGTTACCGGGCTGCAAGTTTTAGATGGTTTTCTTGAATTTTTGCAGCTTTCTTCTTTATCTATTTATGAAAACTGTCTACTTATAGCTCTGTTATACATGCTTCTTCAAATTTGAGACAATTTCCTTTAGATTTCTACGTTTTTAGCTAAATATTTCAGATGCGTTGGGAAAAGTTAGAAAGATCTAATCTATACCTCATTTAATCTACCGAAGGATCTAATTGTTTCTGTTATGCACTATGTAAATACCACAGTAATTTGATCAAATCCACAGTAAAAACCTTAAATGTAAGTTCTGAGCATTTTCACAAACATACATTTAAAATTGCAAGCTCTCAAAGAAAATATTTCAAAACACAAAGAAGAGCAGGAGAACACTCAGAAGATAGATGCAGAACTCCAGATTCTATTGTATTAGAAACGAATAGTCATACATGATTTACAATGTAGGAATGACTCTTAGTTTCATTGATCATACTACAGAGAACTTACAAGCTTTACAGATACAGTAAGGCAGCCAGACATTCCACGTGCACCTAACTGCAGACAAACAGGCGACCTCCTTCTTCTACTTCTAAACTATGCTAACTTGCTGTATGTTCCTAAAAGAAAAATCCTGTTGTAACCCTTGTTGTTTTCCTAAAATCCCTGTTGTAAAGTATTACAGTGTAGAGAGGCACAATATAAAGACATTCTGATTGTCCTCACTGCAGCAGAAACCTAACTAAACCCCTGGTTCAAACCCCTGGTTACAGCAATAAATACAGGTGAACCAGCTCTCAAAAATATCTCTGAGCAGTGTCAAATCTGGGTGAAATATTGCCCCTTCTGAGAAGTTCCGGCAGCTGGGTAATAACTTCTGTTTGTCTGTTGTAGTAATACCCTCAGCTGCAACCTTGTTCTTCACTTGAATGGCCTTGACTTTTTCGCACTTCATCCTTATCTTCTTGCTCCTGAGATCAGATTTCCTTCCTCCATGAGGTCACTGTGTTGACTTTCCAGCTGCTTCCTCAACTGCAAGCCTGCAAGACAAGACAAGCAATAAGTATTTCATTTATCACATAAACAGCATGAAACTAAAATAACCATTTAAATCCAGGTGACTACGCAAGATTGTGGAAATCGGATCTAGAATACTCCTCAAACGCGCCCAAAATGCGTTCAGACTGTTCAAAATTCATCGGGTCAACTATCGCTGACCGGGAAAATGCCATAGGCGCCAAAAAAACACTTTAAAATTCCACCGCCTCGTTTCCCGCCCATCGGCATGACTATCGCTATCGGCGTGTCAAAAAACATGTTAGCCGACATTCTCTTCATCTGCATGATATTCTGGAAATATGATGCACTCCCTTCCGAAGGTCCAGATGACGTCATCAGGATATTTCGCTTCAGTATATTGGAGAAAAGAACAACATCATCATCATCATCATGTTGAAGGAGAATAGGAGGATATGGAATATGATCCTGCTGCTGATGAAAGAAAAATGATGGTGACGTCATCGTCATATTCGGGCTCCATTAAAACGCAAAAGATGACGTCATCATCATGTTCGGTTAAGATCAGGGGATAATTGTGATATCGGGTCACCTAAGGAGCATGATCAGGATGATGAATGCAATATGACCCTTTTGTGGCCAAGGTAACCCTCTCGAAAGATCAGGATGATGATGATCATCATCATATTTGGGGCTTTTGTCGAACTTAGAATAAGACGTCATCATCATATTCGTGAACCGGATCGTGCTTTGGAAAATATCCTGCCGAAGGGAAAATGTGATGATGATGATCATCAGGATATTTTCAAAAGGTCTTACTTCATCGGCAGGAGGACTTTACGAAATATCAGGTGGACAAACAAGATCATGATGATCTTGACAACAGGATAGGATAAAAAATATATGATGATCCTCCTCATCGAATTATCATGATGACGTCATCATCATACTTCGTCTTCGGAGCATAAGGATGAGTTGAGGTCATCATGATATTTGCGCTAGGGTGATATTGTAAAATATGATCATGCTGTTGAGGAATGGAATATCGCCTTCTTCTTCAAAAAGATAGGGTGATCATCACGATCATGCAAAAGGAGATCAGGAGGATATGAATATGATGATCCTCTTGATCGAATATCATGATGATGTCTCCATCACTTAGCGAATTTCAGCGAATGACCCTCGTGAAAGATCAGGATGATGATCATGATTATGCAAAAGGAGATCAGGAGGATATGAAGTCGTCATCATCATCTTAGCGAACTTCAGCAAATATCAGGATGATGACCTTCCGATAGGATTTGAACATGTGCATGCAAATATGCCGATGGCGGATTTTCTAAGTCAGGGTGATCTTATATTATCAGCATGATATTATAAGATTAGGCGATGCAAAAATATCATGATGCTCGCGATGCGAAAGACTGCTCGACGGGGGAAACTTACCGTGACTTAAAGTTGACGTCATCATGATATTTGAACCTCAGGATATTATCGGGGGGGGGGGGGGGTTCAAATATGATGATGATGATGCTCTTCATACAGCAAAACCAAGTTTATAAAATATGACCCTCCTAAAAGATCATGATGCTCACGATGCGCATAAGGCCATTTGACGGGTAAAGGGCACTACCACCTAAGATTGACGTCCGGATATTGTGACTGCATGATTTTTATCAGGTGATAGACCAAGATCATGATGACCTTGACAACATAACAAAAATATGATGATCACTTGCGATTATCAGGTTTGACCAAAACTTTGACCGTGCATAACTTTCACATATGGATGAATTTTCAAGTGAAGTAAAAGGCAAACCTGCATGGAATTTCAAGCTCTTTCTAAATATGAGGTCACAGAAACAAAATATGAACTTTGACAAACTGACCTCATGATGATGACCTACCTCATCCAATATCATGATGATGATGCACCTGACCTTCATTTTTACCAAACCGCCAGAAAGCAGAAAAACACAAGCAGAAGCAAAAAAGCAAAAACATCAGCAGGGGTCCCCATTTTGCTAAGGAGCATAATGGGGCGTGTTGTGAACATCACAACAACTAGCAACCAAAACAAAACAATTAAATTCAGAGTGTTCAAGGAAACTAGATGAAATGAACTCATAACTTCCAACTATCTTTCCTGCAAATTACTATTCAGCTTGAGACTCAAAGTATTCAATAAAGATGCATGAATTTCCATTTTCAATTTAGTTGTGTGCATGTGATTAATTATCCTCATCTTGAAGATCGGTTGAACAAACCAGTGACTGACATTAGCCTACGTAGGTGAGGATATTCCCTCATAGCCGACCGGATAGAGCCTTGCTGCCAGCGAGCGTCTATAGCCCCGGCAAGGTTATCGTTACAATTCTCCTAAGTAGAGCCCCACTGCCAGCGAGCATCCATAGCCCCGGTAGAGTTACTTAGATGGCTTAATCTGGATTTTCAGTATAATCCGCTTTATTTATTTATTTATTTATTTATTTGTTTTCTAATTTTGAAAGATTTCATAAGATATAGCAATTTGTAACTTCATGATGCAAGGAGTGGGCACTTGCTGAAATTAAGCTGAGAATTGTAATGGTAGCAAGGGTGACCTCTGATTTTTCACCTAATATCTACACTGGTAGGTTCAACAAACCCAAGGATTTTAGGTGTGTCATCGTGAGAAACCTGCTTCGAATTCTCAATCACATTTATTGAATACAAAACTTCAGAAGATGAACAACTCTCTACATTCATGACAGTGACAAATTATGTGTAAATTGCAAATGGTTAACCTGAATATCCTAAATTATACACTCTTTTGAATGGTTGCTAGTTTTGCTCCTTAATACTTTAAAGTAAAATAAAGATCCCTGCTGAGGAGACAACAAACAAACCAAACAAATAGGCTGTACAAACAACACAACAACAAAAGAAAAAACTGTACAAACAGAAAGAAACAAAAAGCAAAAACAAATAGAGGACAAGCTATACAAACAGCCAACCCAAAAGAAAACAACAAAAGAAGAACACAAAAACAAAAACAACTACCCTACCAGACTATATACAAGCCTCTAGAAGGCAATTAGAAACCCAGGAAAAAGACCCAAAAACACCCCTACTTGCATATTTCTTTAGGTTGTGCAGGAGTAACAGGGTACTAGTTATGGTTCTCATTCTAGCAAATTTATCTTTGAATTCTGAAAAAAAATCTGGTATTCTAGATTCATTGTGTTTATCACAATAGCTCTTAATGACTAATAACTGAGGCAGCTCATCAGGGTTATGATTAATCCATATGCATGTCCTATCTCTGGAATTTCCATAATCAAAATAGCATTTATCATTATTTACTAAGGAAAGGAAAGAGACAACCTGATGTGCCCTTAGCTCTATGGAACACACTTGTTTATTAATAGCTGGCTCTTCATTTAGCTCTTCATTTTCATTGCCCAGCTCTATGTCTAGTCCTTTTTCAAGTTGAAAGATGAATGACTCCAGATGTATCATTTCTTCATCTTCATCCAGCTTTGTTCCTTCATTCTGGATGTTCAGTTTATCCTCAAATTTAGCACACCTCTCAATGTTCTCATTAGTTTCCTGCACATCAGTACTTAAGTAAGTATCCTGATCATCATAATCTGATATACAGAAATTAATTATTTCTAAATCACTTGAGAGTAAAGGTGGGACAACATCTTTTGATTGACAGGAGTACTCCCCTGTTTTATTTTCAACATAGCATGGGGGGGATGTCTGATTGTGTACAGCAGCTCCATGATCCTCTGTATCCTCTTCTTTCAAGAATTGTTCATCATATAACTCACATTTATCATTCAGTGAAGAGTCTAATCCTATTGACCTGCAACAATCTTGATTTTGATCATTTAATTCAAAGAAGTCAGTTGTAACACTAGGATTTACTTTCTTTTCTATGACTTCACTAGCTTCTATAGTAGGGATCTCATCAATTTTAGTACATTTTAATTCTGCCAATGCTTGTTTACATTTCTTTGCCAAATCATGTTCGTTAAAACTTCTCAGGTCAGACCCAGAGGTTTCTTCTTGACAAATATTCCTTAGTAGTTCTATATATTTATCAAATGTATCAAGATGAACCTCACTTTCCTTTTCTTTTTCATTAAATCCTTTTTGCTTATTATCTAGAAAAGGGACATGAGCTGTGATTTCTTCTCTACATTTTTTAGGATATTTATACTTTTCACTAACTTTAATCATAGCCGGATCCTGACGAAAAGACAGATTTTTTTTCTTACCATCACATGATTCCTGGAGAGAGATCTTACTATCCTTTATTCTTAGCATTGGTTCCATCTTTGCATCCTCTGCACATTTAACGACTGTTGATGCTGCATCCTCCTGTCGCTCAATAATCTCCTCATTTCCCTACCAACTTTCAGCCTTATACACATCTGAGAGAGAGATTAGTCCTTTCAAATATAAATCTAATCTTGTAAGGAAAGCTAGACAATTAAGCTCACCATGCTCTGCGGACTCATGTATCCTACACCTTCCAAATAAACCATAGCTATATAAATTTTTAGGATAAAGCTGGTTATTCAAAGCTTTCTGAAATGAAGGAATGTCAACTTGGAAACTGTCCCTATATGTGTCCATTAAAAAAAATGGGACCTTCTTCCAACCTTTTAGGCCTTTGAAATTTTATGAGATCTAACATATCTCAGAATATAACATTTAAAACTCAAAATTTTAACCCTAAACCAAATCAGGCCCTCCTTCTAGCGCCAGAAGACTGTTGATGACTGTTTTGATGCAATCATAACAATAAGTTAAAATTCACATATAATGAACTGAAACTATACTTGAAAGATAAGAAGGAATCATTTGAGATTCAACTAATCCCAAGTCTACAATGGTTCGGTTGGTCAAGTTCAGTTGGTCAATGTGAAGCTGTAATGTTCAAGGGGCCTTACGTAGTTTAGGTTTGTTTGGTGGCTTACTGGACTAAGAATGTGCAAAAAGGTCATAGATTTCAACAAGTATTCTGTTCATTTGCATACAAGTGTTACCGGGCTGCAAGTTTTAGATGGTTTTCTTGAATTTTTGCAGCTTTCTTCTTTATCTATTTATGAAAACTATCTACTTATAGCTCTGTTATACATGCTTCTTCAAATTTCAGACAATTTCCTTTAGATTTCTACGTTTTCAGCTAAATATTTCAGATGGGTTGGGAAAAGTTAGAAAGATCTAATCTATACCTCATTTAATCTACCGAAGGATCTAATTGTTTCTGTTATGCACTATGTAAATACCATAGTAATTTGATCAAATCCACAGTAAAAACCTTAAATGTAAGTTCTGAGCATTTTCACAAACATACATTTAAAATTGCAAGCTCTCAAAGAAAATATTTCAAAACACAAAGAAGAGCAGGAGAACACTCAGAAGATAGATGCAGAACTCCAGATTCTATTGTATTAGAAACGAATAGTCATACATGATTTACAATGTAGGAATGACTCTTAGTTTCATTGATCATACTACAGAGAACTTACAAGCTTTACAAATACAGTAAGGCAGCCAGACATTCCACGCGCACCTAACTGCAGACAAACAGGCGACCTCCTTCTTCTACTTCTAAACTATGCTAACTTGCTGTATGTTCCTAAAAGAAAAATCCTGTTGTAACCCTTGTTGTTTTCCTAAAATCCCTGTTGTAAAGTATTACAGTGTAGAGAGGCACAATATAAAGACATTCTGATTGTCCTCACTACAGCAGAAACCTAACTAAACCCCTGGTTCAAACCCCTGGTTACAGCAATAAATACAGGTGAACCAGCTCTCAAAAATATCTCTGAGCAGTGTCAAATCTGGGCGAAATATTGCCCCTTCTGAGAAGTTCCGGCAGCTGGATAATAACTTCTGTTTGTCTGTTGTAGTAATACCCTCAGCTGCAACCTTGTTCTTCACTTGAATGGCCTTGACTTTTTCGCACTTCATCCTTATCTTCTTGCTCCTGAGATCAGATTTCCTTCCTCCATGAGGTCACTGTGTTGACTTTCCAGCTGCTTCCTCAACTGCAAGCCTGCAAGACAAGACAAGCAATAAGTATTTCATTTATCACATAAACAACATGAAATTAAAATAACCGTTTAAATCCAGGTGACTGCGCAAGATTGTGGAAATCGGATCCAGAATACTCCTCAAACGCGCCCAAAATGCGTTCAGACTGTTCAAAATTCATCGGGTCAACTATCGCTGACCGGGAAAATGCCACAGGCGCCAAAAAACACTTTAAAATTCCACCGCCTCATTTCCCGCCCATCGGCATGACTATCGCTATCGGCATGTCAAAAAACATGTTAGCCGACATTCTCTTCATTTGCATGATATTCTGGAAATATGATGCACTCCCTTCCGAAGGTCCAGATGACGTCATCAGGATATTAAGCTTCAGTATATTGGAGAAAAGAACAACATCATCATCATCATCATCATGTTGAAGGAGAATAGGAGGATATGGAATATGATCCTGCTACTGATGAAAGAAAAATGATGGTGACATCATCGTCATATTCAGGCTCCATTAAAACGCAAAAGATGACGTCATCATCATGTTCGGTTAAGATCAGGGGATAATTGTGATATCGGGTCACCTAAGGAGCATGATTAGGATGATGAATGCAATATGACCCTTTTGCGGCCAAGGTAACCCTCTCGAAAGATCAGGATGATGATGATGATCATCATATTTGGGGCTTTTGTCGAACTTAGAATAAGACGTCATCATCATATTCGTGAACCGGATCGTGCTTTGGAAAATATCCTGCCGAAGGGAAAATGTGATGATGATGATCATCAGGATATTTTCAAAAGGTCTTACTTCATCAGCAGGAGGACTTTACGAAATATCAAGTGGACAAACAAGATCATGATGATCTTGACAACAGGACAGGATAAAAAATATATGATGATCCTCCTCATCGAATTATCATGATGACGTCATCATCATACTTCGTCTTTGGAGCATAAGGATGAGTTGAGGTCATCATGATATTTGCGCTAGGGTGATATTGTAAAATATGATCATGCTGTTGAGGAATGGAATATCGCCTTCTTCTTCAAAAAGATAGGGTGATCATCACGATCATGCAAAAGGAGATCAGGAGGATATGAATATGATGATCCTCTTGATCGAATATCATGATGATGTCTCCATCACTTAGCGAATTTTAGCGAATGACCCTCGTGAAAGATCAGGATGATGATCATGATTATGCAAAAGGAGATCAGGAAGATACGAAGTCGTCATCATCATCTTAGCGAACTTCAGCAAATATTAGGATGATGACCTTCCGATAGGATTTGAACATGCGCATGCAAATATGCCGATGGCGGATTTTCTAAGTCAGGGTGATCTTATATTATCAGCATGATATTATAAGATTAGGCGATGCAAAAATATCATGATGCTCGCGATGCGAAAGACCGCTCGACGGGGGAAACTTACCGTGACTTAAAGTTGATGTCATCATGATATTTGAACCTCAGGATATTATCGGGGGGGGGGGGGGGGGTTCAAATATGATGATGATGATGCTCTTCATACAGCAAAACCAAGTTTATAAAATATGACCCTCCTAAAAGATCATGATGCTCACGATGCGCATAAGGCCATTTGACGGGTAAAGGGCACTACCACCTAAGATTGACGTCCGGATATTGCGACTGCATGATTTTTATCGGGTGATAGACCAAGATCATGATGACCTTGACAACATAACAAAAATATGATGATCACTTGCGATTATCAGGTTTGACCAAAACTTTGACCGTGCATAACTTTCACATATGGACGAATTTTCAAGTGAAGTAAAAGGCAAACCTGCATGGAATTTCAAGCTCTTTCTAAATATGAGGTCACAGAAACAAAATATGAACTTTGACAAACTGACCTCATGATGATGACCTACCTCATACAATATCATGATGATGATGCACCTGACCTTCATTTTTACCAAACCGCCAGAAAGCAGAAAAACACAAGCAGAAGCAAAAAAGCAAAAACATCAGCAGGGGTCCCCATTTTGCTAAGGAGCATAATGGGGCATGTTGTGAACATCACAACACAACCTTTCAGCCATCTCTTACATAAAAACATTCCATTTACATGGGATGAGAAGTACGAAGAAGCATTTGGTAAATTGAAGGAATATCTTATGAATCCACCTATCTTGATGCCTCCTATACAAGGCAAGCTGCTATTTCTTTACATATTTGCTATGCCAACATCTCTAGGTGCCCTTCTAGTGCAATAGGATTATGAAGGCAAAGAAAGGGTTATCTACTATATCAGTCGCACATTGGTGGGCTACGAACTATAGTATTCTTAGATAGAAAGATCGTGTCTTGCTGTAGTTTTTGCTTCCCAAAATCTACAACATTACATGCTAGCACATTCAGTCAAGCTTATTGCAAAGATAGATCCACTGAAATACCTATTAAGAAAAGCAGCTCTAACAGGTTGCCTAGCTAAGTGGGTAATGCTCCTAAGTGAATATGACATTGAGTATGTAGAAAGGAAGGCTATCAAAGGTCAAATAATTGTAGATCAGTTAGTGGAAGCACCATTACAGGATATCACACCAATGACATTCAATTTTCTAGATGAAGCCATATTCAGTATCACAACACACTCATGGAAACTCTACTTTGATGGATCCTATACAAACCATGGATCAGAGGCAGGAATCTTGTTGGTCACTCCTCATGGAAACACCATACCTAAGTCTTACCATCTACTATTCCCATGCACAAACAATACAGTAGAGTATGAGGCCTTGGCCATTGGTCTCAAACTAGTAGCAAAATGGAAATCAAAGGAGCTACATGTCTATGGTGACTCCCAACTGGTAATCAAGTCAACGATGACTATCAGACCAAAGATGACAAGTTAATCCCATACAAGCATATGGTTGATGACTTTAAAGAGTACTTTGTGATCATCTCCTTTGAGCAGATACCTCACATTGAAAACAAAGCAGTATATGCCATGGCAACCATTGCCTTAGTCCTCGAGATCCCAAAGAATGAGTCACGGTATGCGTTCTTGGTAGAGTCAATTATGCAACCAGCTTATGATCTTCCTAAAACACACTCCATATGCCTATTAGTCAAATCTGATTCACCTTGGTATGGTAAGATCTGCACTTACCTCAAGGATAACACCCTACCACTTGACTTGTCTTCTAACCAACGCTGAACCTTCATTTGCTAAACCTCCCGTTACACCATTATCATCGATACCCTATATCGATGAGGTCTAGATGCTACTTTACTCTGATGTTTAGAATGAGAATAATCTCAAACTGCCTTGCGAGACGTGCATGAAGGAATTTTTGGAACACACTCTAGTGGTCCTTCTTTAGCTAAGAAACTCATGTGTTTGGGATACTACTGGCCAAACATGGAAACCAATTCATATCAGTTTGTGAAGAAATGTAAGCAATGCTAGATACATGGACCAGCTCAAGAGCTCTGACCTTTAATGACACCTTGGCCCTTTTGTCAATGGGGACTCGAACTTGTGGGAAAAATTCACCCTCCATCATCCAACGGCCATAAGTTCATAATAATAGCCACTGAATATTTTACCAAGTGGATTGAAGCCATTCCACTCACTAATGTCACAAGCAAACAGATTGCCTCATTCTTCCTCAATTACCTCATCTGTAGAAATTGCCAAGGTTACCACATGGAACTTAGGGACCACCTGCCTACAGGAGATCATAAAGCTAGCTTCTCTATTGAACTCAACACCGTGGCTTATTTTGGAGAGGGTGCCAAGCCTTCTAGTCATAAAAACATAAAAATAAAAAATGGATCTGATGATGAAAACCATTCTACGATAGTATCAGATCCCAAAATAGTAAAAAGAAAGGATGCTTCAAATTGTGAAAACCTCTCTGAGGCACCAGACGATGGAAGGCTTGACACTCTCCCCACTGACATGTATCAGGATAAGTCTTAGATTGTTGTGGAACCTACAGAACTTGTCAACATTGGAACAGAGGATAGTCCTAAGATCATTCACTTTTCAAAGTCTCTATCTCCACCAGAAAAGACCAAATTTGTACCATTCTTCAAGAAAAAGCAAGTCAACTTTGCTTGGCCATATGTAAATATGCCCAGTTTAGATCTAGATTTAATTCTACATCATCTTCCACTAGATCCAGGGGTCAAACCAGTTAAGCAGAAGCTCAAGAAAATGCATCCACACATTGCATTACTAGTAAAAGAGGAACTCAAGAAACTGCTAGATGTAGGGTTCATCAGGGCAATAGACTATCCAGAGTGGGTATCCAACATAGTACCAGTATCCAAACCTGATGGCAAGGTCTGATTGTGCAATGATTTCTGAGATCTAAACAAAGCTTTCTACAAGGATGATTTTCTGTTGCCTAATATTTATATCATTGTCAACTTGACAATAGGACATACCATGTTATCTCTCATGGATGGATTCTCTGGGTACAATCAAATCAGGATAGCACCAAAAGACCAACATAAAATAGCTTTCACTTGTCCATGGGGCACCTTCTTCTGGAACGTCATGTCATTTGGGTTAAAGAGCACAGGAGCAACATATCAACGTGCTATGACCACTATCTTCCATGATATGATGCACGTCACAATGGAGGACTATGTAGATGATATCCTTACAAAGTCACTAACAAGGGAATCCCACCTAGATGTACTAGAGAAGGTCTTTTAGAGACTAGAACACTTCAAAGTTAGGTTGAGCCTGAAGAAATGTGTGTTTGGAGTCACCTCCGACAAGCTCTTAGGCTTCATTGTATCAGCAAATGGGATCGAAGTAGATCCTGCCAAAGTCAAGGCTATCATGGAAATGCCACCACCAAAGAACATCACTCAACTACGGTCTCTACATGGCAAGTTACAAGCAATCCGTCGGTTCATATCACAACTGGTAGACAAGTGCCAACCTTTCAGTCATCTCTTACATAAAAACATTCCATTTAGATGGGATGAGAAGTGCGAAGAAGTATTTGGCAAACTGAAGGAATACCTTATGAACCCTCCTATTCTAATGCTGACTATCCAAGGCAAGCCTCTATTACTTTACATTTTTGCTACACAGATAGATTTGGACGCCCTATTAGCACAACAGGCTTATGAAGGCAAAGAATGGGCTATCTACTACATCAGTCGCACATTGGTGGGCTATGAACTGTAATATTTTCAGATAGAAAAATCATGTCCTGCTGTGGTTTTTTTTCCCAAAAACTATGACATTACATGCTAGGACATTTAGTCAAGCTTATTGCAAAGATAGATCTACTGAAATACCTATTGAGTAAAGCAGCTCTAATAGGTTGCCTAGCTAAGTGGGTAATGCTCCTAAGCGAATATGACATTGAGTATGTAGAAAGGAAGGCTATCAAAGGTCAAATCATTACAAATTAGTTAGTAGAAGCACCATTACACTATACCACACCAATGACATTTGAGTTTCTAGATGAATCCATATTCAGTATCATGACACACTCATGGAAACTCTACTTTGATGGATCCTATACAAACCATGGATCAGGGACAGGAATCTTGTTGGTCACTCCTCATGGTGACACCATACCTAAGTCTTATTATTTTCTATTCCCATGTACAAACAATATAGCAGAGTATGAAGCCTTGGTCATTGGTCTCAAACTAGAAGTAGAATGGAAAATAAAGGAGCTACGTGTCTATGGCGACTCCCAACTAGTAATCAATCAAGTCAATGATGACTATCAGACCAAAGATGACAAGTTAATTCCATACAAGCATATGGTTGATGACTTTAAAGAGTACTTTGTGATCATCTCCTTTGAGCAGATACCTCGCATTGAAAACAAAGTAGAAGATGCCATGGCAGCCATTGCCTCGCTCCTCGAGATCCCAGAGAATGAGTTACGGTATGAGTTTTTGGTGGAGACAATTATGCAACCAGCTTATGATCTTCCTGAAGCACACTCCATATGCCTATTAGTTGGATCTGATTCACCTTGGTATGGTAAGATCTACACTTACCTCAAGGATAACACCCTACCACCTAACTTGTCTTCTAACCAACACCGAACCTTCATTCGCCAAACCTCTCGTTACACCATTATCACCGACACCCTATACTAACGAGGTCTAGATGGTACTTTACTCCGATGTTTAGAACAAGAAGAATCTCAAACCACCTTATGAGATGTGCACAAATGAATTTGTGAAACACACTCTAGTGGTCTTTCTTTAGCTAAGAAACTCATGCATTTGGGATACTATTGGCCAAACATGTAAACTGATTCATATCAGTTTGTGAAGAAATGCAAGCAGTGCTAGATACATGGAAACCTGATACATTCACCAGTTCAAAAGTTTTGACCTTTAACGACACCTTAGCCCTTTTGTCAATGGGGACTTGACCTTGTGGGCAAAATTCACTCTCCATCATCCAACAACCACAAGTTCATAATAACAGCCACTGAATATTTTACCACGTGGATTGAAGCCATTCCACTCACTAATGTTACATGCAAATAGATTACCTCATTCATCCTTAATTACCTCATCTACAGATATGGAATTCCCTCATCCATAGTCACAGATAATGGAAGACCTTTCAAGAACTAGGATGTACAAGAGCTTTATGACAAATTCAAAATCCAACACCATTTCTCCACCCCCTACTACCCACAAGACAACGGCCAAGTAGAGGCATCCAATACAACAATCTTGAAAATCCTCAAGAAGACTATCAACGATGCTGGCCGTGATTGGCACATACAACTGAATCCCTCTCTGTGGGCCTATCAAACCAGTATATGCACTCCCACAGGTGCTACCCCATATGCCCTTGTCTATGGATCAGAAGCCATTTTTCCCATCAAGGTCGAGTTACCATCTCTAAGGGTGTTGTTAAAATGTCTTATCATTGATGAAGACTACAGAGTTTCTAGATTGCAAGAGTTAGAGCTGTTAGAAGAGAGAAGGCAACATACCTTTAACCATCTCAAAGCATATCAATAGAGAATGTCATGAAGCTACAATCACAAATTCCATCCAAGGATATTCAATGTTGGTAATCTAGTACTTAAGGAAAATCCCTGCAATCAGTAGGATCGAGAAAAGAAAGGTAAGTTTGAGCCCAACTAGCTTTGTCCTTATGTAATCATTGCTGCCTATGGATCAGGGGCATATCAATTAGCAACATCAGAGGGTGACCTATTTGATGACCCAACAATAGTATGCATCTTTTCTTGTTCTATACCTAAGAGAACCCCAATGTAAGGGGGGCAAAGTTTAAAAAACAAAAAAATCAAAAAATTAGAAAAAAAAATCAAAAAATGGAAAAATAACAAAAAAATCATCCTCTAGTGAAAACTTGGCAAATAGGCACCTTGGATAGGTACCATGATGAAAACCTAGCAAACAGGTGTCATGTGTACCTTTAGCTTTCATGCAAATAAAAACAAGTGGTGAAAACCTGGTAAACAGGTGCTACTTGTGATAAACTACTTCCTTCATCTTTGGGAAACCAATCACCTTGTGTCCATTCTTCCTACCATCGTGTCTCATCCGATCCATATCTGTTCCATAATAAAGCACCTTATGTAACCTAATGATGACCTATCATGGCTTGATACTCTATCTCTTTTGTCACCTTATCAACTAAGGTCTTATCCAATATCCTATCGATAGTGTCAGCCTAGTGTAGCATCTATCGTCAATATCATAGGGTCACCCCAAACTATGTTGCCTCTATGTCGTCACGTAGGCAAAGCCATTTTCAATGCACCCCCGAGGCTCCACTTTTCTGTCCATCCCGTATCTTGTCATCTATCCTCTATTCCATCCATGGTCTAGGCTCTCGAACTACATTGCCTCTGCATCGTCATGTAGGCAAGGCCATTTAGCAATGCGCCCCCAAGGCACTAGGTCAGTCCCTTAGGGTCTGTTTCGCCAATAAGGATTGTGGAACCTTTTGCTAGGGAAGCAGGCACAAGCAAAACCTGCTTTCAAATAGAAGTTTTGACACAAGACATCAACCGATCCAAAGCAAAGCAAACAAGTACCTAAAGCACTCTAAATGATTCTATCTAAATTATGGCAAAAAAAACATCTAAATACAAGATTGTTTTGTGGTTGTGATCAGGTTAGGTTACAATGTCTTGATTTTTGTTATCATGTTTTCCTATGCTACTCAAGGATGCCAAACGCTAGAGATGCTATGATGGGGGCATGATTATTTTCTTTGCTTGCTATTTGTGGATCAATCTTTAGTAATGTGAAGCCTTGTCTAACAACCTGATTAGCAAAAGATCATCGAGGACATCAAAGGTCTAACATGAAAGGGGGCAATCCTTGTCTATTGATACGCAAGAAATACTCAGGTCATCTCAGTTCAATTATACCTCGATGCTTGTATTAACTTTCTAAATCAAAATCCATGTAAGCAATACTCAGGTCATCTTGGTTTAATTATACCTGGATGCTTGTATTTTCTTACATTTTAAAATGCCCAATGATGACATAAGAACTTCAAAATACTTGCAATATCAAGATGACAAACATCCATATCCATATCCATAACACACCCAATTGCATTCCATATCCATATCCATAACGTACCCAATTGTATTCCATATCCACATCCATATCCATATCCCTTTACATTTCGCATACTATCCATGCAATAAAGATTCTATGTAGAGTATCAAACAAAAGCTTGTGAGTCCTTCTATCGAGTCATTCTTCTATCAGTCAAATTTCTATCTCTCATGCCAATCTAGTCAGTTTAAGCAGTGATCCAAATGCCAGTCTATCCTTAATCCATACCAATCGAGTAAGTCAATCTTGTCAAATGCTCCAATCACAATCAGTGGTCTTGATCCTTGTCTAGTTGTAAACCAACTCAATCAATTATAATCAATCAATTGTCTTATATAGGATGTTGCATTGTCAAAATCAGACAAACACATGCATCTTATATGACATGTTTCATTTCCTGAAACCAAACACTATCCTATCGTGTTGCTCTAGGGATCTATCGTTCCCCACCATGACAACACTATCGTATATCAATATTGATTAAACATTGGTTTACCGCTTGACAGGGGCAATACCTTGTTTGTTCTTGTATCATTTGTACATGCTTGCTTGCTTGTGTGTGTTGTCATTTTATCTTGCATCACGTATCATTCAGCTCTTTCTTCAAACCTAACCTATTTTTTTTACCTTCTTCATTATGAGATTATCTATCTCACACCCTTCTGCCTTCTCTTCCCGTCCAATCTCCTGAGGGGGCATCCTACCATTGTTAAACTTGTACTAGGGGCAAACTGGGGCATGTATTGTTATAAAAAAAATCTATTCTTTGAAGCAATGTGATAAAACACATTGTATCAAAGAGGGGCAAAATGTATATGCCTAAAAATGACACGACTCGGTCTAAATAAATATTCTTAATATTTATTTCATTCTAATTTTTCTATCAATAAATAAATAAACAAATTTATTTATTCGATTCACATTCATCTAAGTTAATTAAATATCAAAATATTTAATTACCTCTTCTAAAGTCAAAATTAAATAAAATCTTTTATTTAATTTAAATTCTTCCAAATAATTAAATAATTCTTAATTATTTAATTTAAATCAATTCTTCCTCCAAATTTAAATAAATCAAATCAAATTTTTTTAAATCCTCTCAATCTCTAAAAATAAAATACAATCAAATATTTTATTTATTCTTCTATCTTGCACACACAATTAAATAAATTATTATTTAATTCTTCTCAAATCATGCAAAAGCAAATCTCAAGTTGAGTTAACTGACTCAATCAACCTTGTTTTTATCAACAACTCTTAAATTAGAAAAAAACATTCTAATTTATGAAAGCAAATCATATCTTTATAAAAGAAAGCAGTTAACTCAAACAAAACAGCTTTTGTGTGACACATGTCCTCTTTCCATTTGTGCACATTCTCTCAAGTCTTCTATACCATTGATCTTCTTATTCTTTCTATACTGTTGATCTTCTCTCTCACAAGTCTATAAATTGAACCCTCTTCTTCCACTTCATTCATCCAAGCTTTTAGTATCATTACTCTGCAGAATTAATAGCGCGCCTTTAGCACCCAAATTCATCCATAGCTTACGATCACCCTTTTATTGTATTGAAGCTCATCTTCATTACAAAAAGTATCATAGTCATTTCTCCATTGTCATCTTGAAAAACAAAGCAAGGAAGCACGCTTTCTGAGGGCTTCAATTCACATACAAAGATTGATTGAGACTAGGCGAACAATGGAAGCAGTAAAGTAGCAAGGTTTGCACTGTTTTATTCTTTGTTATTTGAATCTTTGTTTACTTGCAATTTCTATTGAGATTATTGGCTTATTGATTAAGTTGAATAACTTTGACAATATTTCTGGTAACAATAAACAATAGCTCAGGGAGCGTAAAAGTAAACAACGCCTCACGGAGGGTAAAAATGAACAATGTCTTAGAGAGTGTATTAAATACCAACACCACAGGGGGTAAATGCTTCATGGAGCATTAAAATGAATAATACCACTGTAGACAACTAAAAATGGTCACAACCATCTTCATAAGTCTTCCGCATTCTAAACCCAACAATTTACACTATTCCACCCAATACACATGTTAATTAAATAATTTATAATTATTTAATCAATATTTTTCCTATCTCTCCCCCATTACTAAAAATCATTTTCCTCTACCATAGTTTAAAAATTAAATATTTTGACAACTATAGTTCATATGCACTCCCAAAATTAAATAAATATCTCTATTTATTTAATTCCCTATTTTGTCCACTTTTGAATACTTTTAGTAATCATCATTATTTTCCTCCTAAACATGTGCACATGGGTTAATTAAAATTAACTCACAATTACAAATCCCCATGTTTCTCGAAGTCCACCTGTCATTCAATGTACATGCATGTACATGATAAGTGGTACTTTGGAAGCATGAGCAAATCTTCCAAAAAGTGTACATTTGTCTCATTTCCTTTTCTTTTACTCCAAGTGTCACTATTCATGGAATTTTAAATTCCATGTGGTACTATTCATCCACTATTCATCCAATTTTTAATTCCACTTGTCCTCTTCTCCGAATTTTAAATTCTTTACAAAATCCAAACCATACATTTTTCATAAATAAAGCCTTATATGTCATACACCTACCCAATCCTAGCCATCCATCCATTCAACCATTCAATTACATCCATTGATCTTCCCTTGAATCTTGGATCAATTCCCTCATCTAACCTCTTCATGACACTTGTCTAATTATCCTTGCTTAAGGATCCTCAAGCAATTTGAGCCCTTGATCCTTCAATTCAATCCTAGCCTTCCATCCTCACCTCCAAAAATCTTTAAATTGAGCCTCTCCCCTCCATTTCGAACAAGCAATTAGAAAGAAAAGAAATTCTATCAATTAGAGCATTCACATAGCCTAATTTAGCATATCATATAGTTTAGCATATCATAAATTAGAACATATCAATAGGAATGCATAGAGATAGGGTGCAATTGTAGTTAAATTGTGCATTTTTATTTAGTCTAATCTAAAGGTCACTTGGATTTGTAAATTGGTTTTATCATATCCTAGGTGATTCACTCTTTCATGTTGACATTTTTTGGCATGCCTGGTGGGACCCCCACCACCTTAATTATCATTTTGTATTATTTTTTTGGCTTGTTTCTTGTGTGCAAGTTGGATCAGCACCAAGATTTTACAAAAACAACACCTAAGAGGTCTCTATCAGTGCCTATCTCTTTTGCATCAATGTCAAGCTCTGCAGACCTCTTGAACACTCTTCAGCACCTAGATTTTGTCGTTTAGTGATTGGGTCCTCTGCATCAACGCCTAGTTTGCCTACATCGGCCCCAAGTCACAGGAAGGTGAAAATTGCATCATTTCATCACTTTATTGCATGTTTGCAGACTTATTAGATTTTCATGTGATTTCTAACCTTCCTAACAACATTTTTGGGTAGTGTAGCTCTCAATTTTGTAGGGAATTACAAAAATACAACCCATTATGCTGCCCAAATCATTTTAGCGTCAAGCACACAGGCTTTAGCACCCAACAAAGATAGATCAATGCTAAGTTTTGAAGCTTTTAAAACTTTATTTTTCATCTATTAAGGGGTTAATTACTAAGTTTTTAAGCTTTAAGGAGGACTAACCCTGCTAAAAAACATTTTCTACATAATTTAGATCTATGTTTTGCAGAAAATCATCCAATTGCAAGCCCTCATACCGTCTCTGCCATTTCAGCACCCAAAACAACTTCATCAATGCCTAACCAGCCTGTCTTAATGCCCACACCAGAAGGTATAATCCCTTGTATTTTAGCACTTTATTTTCTTTTTTTAGTGCCTAGCTCTCTAGTTTTAGCACCGAGATTGTTTGTCTCGGCACCTGACTCTGTTAGTGTTGAGATAATCTATTTTAGCGCCCAGAGTCTGTTTGTAGCATTTGTTGGCTTTTTTGCATTTCCTTGAACTAATTCCTATTTTGTAGCACCTCACACTTGTCAAAGAGATCCTAATAGACTAATAACATTTGTGTGCATCCCCATTTGTCCAAAGAAAAACTTTTTATCACTAAGTTAGGAACATTTGATTTGATGCTTAAAAAGAATCTTGTATGCTTTATTTGGGATCATAGTGAGGTGTATGCTCTCTCGTGCTATTTGACGATCTTGGAGATCAAAAACCTCAATTTGATCCAATCTTTACTTGTTTTAGTCCTAGGATTTTTGATGTGTATGCCCTTCCTTTGTGCTTCGTGCAATCTTGGGTAATCAAAAACATCTTAAATCCTTCAGATTAGGGGGCCTGCTAGGGGATTTCATCACCCCTAGGGATGACCTCAAATACGTGTTCCAGTGTGGGATATAAGCATTGTGAGAATCAAAAGACTCACTTTAAAGGAAGGACTTTCTCCCACCTTCTAAAGACCCTAAGACCCTCAGTCCACCGAGACTTGTGTTGGTTGGCACTTGGTTGGATAGGGACACCCCCATTCATGGATTTGTCCCCCATACCTCGCGTATATTGGGACACCCCCTAGAAACCCTTTTAGCCTAGATAAGACATTTGGTCATCATATCTTTTGGTGCATCACAGCCACATGGAGGAGAAGAGCTCATGCTTGTACCTTCATTGGGTGAAATAGAATACACTTTGGGCAAGACTTTTGTCTCCAAAGTAAGGGGTGTAAGGTGGTCCATGACCTTGCATTCCCTACCTATCCAACCAATGATAAGTGGTATTGTTGACCCATTTTCCTCTATCCAGAGTCAAATAGTTGACCTTGAAATCCCCTGGGATATAGCCTTGCAAGTGTTTATCCTTCAAATCCCAATGATCTACCTCATACAAATCCCTAAAATCTCATTTGTAGAATCCTTGCCAAAAAAACCTAGAAAAACCTAGAAACCTTCTTCCTTTAATGCCTCCCTTCACAAAGATTTTCCACCTCCATACTTGGTCATTTTGTAAGGATATCTAATGTCTAGATGTCCAAATCTTAGCTAACATCCTAGATATTATCTTAATATCAAGACCTTAGCTAAGGTCCCAATAACTCCTTTATATATAGACCTTTGTGAATATCTAGATGACATCATCCAGATATTTCTTAACGTCCGAATCTTTCCAATATCCATGACCTTGCAAATATCCTAATGATGCCATCCAGTCCCCTCCCCAAAGAAGTGCATATGATGATAACATCATCTAGATCTCCTCTTCAATGAAGCTCTCCATGGCGATGACAAAATTAGGATATTCACAAAAGGCATCCAGTTATTAAGTTAGCATCTGCATATGCAAAGTTAATATCCCGATGATGAATACCCATGTGGAGGATGGCTTCTCCATGCTGTGAAGGTAAACTTGATGGGTGCATCCAAATATTTGTGAATATGCAGACCTTGAGGGATATTCATGATGTTGTGAGCCCGTAGAACATTGAAGTTGACATCATGTTCCCACTATGTAGCTACAAGGAGATGACACATGGATATCCATATGCCCATTGACCACAACTTTGACCATGAATATCTCCCTCATCCTGAGGAATTTGTACATGATCCAAAAGGCAAAATTGCTTAGAATTTCCTCCTCTTTCATTTGGCGGGCTTTTTGTGGAATATTCTCACTTTGAAATTATGATCCAAATATCATGACCTGGATATGAATGTGCACATCTGGATATTAGGATAGTTATCAACTGAGGAAGGATATGTAGGCTTGGCTGACAAGATATCTCAGTGACTGACTTGAAGTGTTACAGAGGTAGATATTTCACATTGATTCAAGTTGGTGGGCTCTGCAGATGAAATTCAAGAAGGATGACATGGTTCTTCAATGCGAAGGGACTTCGGTGGCTCGATGGAAGATTATTCGGTGGTTGGCAATGACTTTTGGGCTCTCTTCTTCAATGGTCTATCCTCTCTTGCGTATGGGCAACCATTCCTAGTGTTGCAGGTCTGCTAGAGACATGTGTTCTGTTCCCTTCGTTGTTTGTTCCTGACTCTACATTGATGACAATATTGGTGATCTTGGGTCCCGTGGACATACCTCATCTTCTCTGCATAGGTATTTGGTATAAAACATTATAATCTTTAGTAAAGAGGGAGTTAGTAATTTCTGGGTTGTTATGCTACCAAATTCCTTGTAGTCAGACCTATTGGTGTAATTGCAGGATTATCAGAATTTGACTCACTGTGCTTGTAGCTTTGCCTCTATTGTCTTCTGATTAATCTACCCATGAATGTAATTGACTATATTGTGTCTTTGCTTGCTATAAGTTATTTTGCATTGTAATAGTTTTTGGCCTTCATAATCAATATATTCACAATATTTTGCCTCTCTTAACTCTGATTTTTGTGTTTTACTTGAAACTATGATCTATCCTGTGAGTAAAATGACTCCTTTAAAGGTTAGGTCTTCATCTTGAAGCCTCAATTAGTTCTATAAGTCTGTGTAAACCTTCCCTTGCGATTGAGATCATTGTTGTGTCTCTTCCAGGCTTACTACTACTCATTAAATCTGGTACATCACCCTTATTTCTATTCAATTTCTTCCAAACCCTTTTCCCCTACAGTATTAGCACTAGGTTTAGATAGTTTTCTCTAAGAATTAGGCTTAGAATGAGGAACCAACCTTCTCTAGAGGTCTGATCTCAACTTGCAAGGTCCCACACCTTGAGATCATTCCCATTGTGTGATTAGAATGCTTGGACTCTCTCCATGTTGGGTGCAATTCTATGTGATAATAGTTTCTAGCACACCTGGTGAGACCCTCTGCTCTAAGTGAGAGCTGGACTAAGGATTTTGGTGCTATTCTTGGTTCATTTTCAATTGTGAAAACATTCATAAGGCACCTAGTGACTTTAGTGATCCAGTTCCTACACAACAATTCAACATTTCATGCTTGGAGTGTAGACAAGGTCATCTTCTAGAGGTAATTTCCAATTCAGAGAACTTTTATTTACTGAGTCTAGAAGAAGTAGACTGTCTAGATCGCATGTGAGAGCAAGTAGAAGTAATAGTTCATCCCATTTAAGAGCTCAGTCTACTCCTCCTCTAGTCAATTTTTAGGTTAGGATTCAATATTCAGGAAGAACCCTACACATACCAATAATCAACCTGAATATCCCTAATATGGCTAGAAATCTTCCATTTGTTTCTTTTAATGGGGGTAGTCCACTGGAACTAGCTCAATATGATGACATCCCTACTTCGGCCTTAAAGGCTACCCCATTATTTACAGGTGAAGACTCTACTACTCCTACTGAGCACATTCAAGATGTTGCTATTGTCTGCTCTGTCCACAATGTCATTGCTGATAATGTGGCTGTGAGATTGCTAGCTTCTTCATTCAAGGGAAAGGCCTTACAGTGGTATATGGGTCTTCAAGCCAACTCTATACACAACTGGGATGATTTGGGACTAAATTGTGCCAACACATTGAAGACAAGTGTGATCATTTGTCACTTATGGAATAATTAGCTACAATCAAGAGAGCTCCACATGAATATATGGTGGATTTCAACTATAGATTTTAGAAGACATGGGACAGGATTCCCTTGTTAGTGAAGCCCTCTCTAAGAATGACATTTAACTACTACCTAAGGTCTTTGAATCCAGCTATTGCTATCATGATTCAGTCCATGGGTGGGACTGTATTACCTAATGCTTGTGATACAACCATAAGGGTAGAAAATTGTCTGATTTAGGAAGGAAAAATTTCTCTAAGGCCATCCATGCCTATATTTTAAGAGGCTCATGCTATTTAGCCTATTGTGGCTCTAATCCCTATAGTGACCACCTCCATAGCTCCTTTATCTATGCCCCCTATTACAAAGTTTTGGTAATGAGTTAGTGGCACTAAGGAGACAGAATGCATAATCAAGCAGGCCTTATCAACCCTCCAACTAGACATATCAACCCTTCAATTAGGGTTATCAACAAAATAGGCCACCATACCAAGGTAATATGCAAAGGCAAGGGAAACCTAGTTATATCAAACCATTAAATGCTATTAACGCTAATGCAACAAGCACTTCAGGGCCTCTTGTTCCAATCCAGAACAATCTAGCCCAAGATAGTGACTGGTGTTATCCTTGCAATCAGCCACATGACCAAAATTTGTGTCAAAATGGACGATTTAGTCATGCTCTGACATTGCAAGAGAAACCAACAATTTTAGAGCAGCAAGTTAGCACCGATCAAGGAATGGTCGGAGGTTAAGAACAAATGCAACATAATGCTACCTTGATGAACTGGACCCCTGATGAATATCATGGTGTCAATCAAGGCACTGGCCGTATAGCATTCAATATGAGGGCAAAGAGAAGACCTACTCAAGATACTTCAGTGCCTACAATTAGTCATACACCTATACCCAAAGTGTCTCCAATAGTTATAGCTAAAGAGAAAATGACCGAGGTTCCTTCAAGGAAAGCAGATCAGACAGTTGAAAGGGCAGATGCAGTTTCAACAACACAACCCGAATCCAATCAGCAGCCAAAAAGTGATCCAACTATCACTAAAATGTCACAAAAGGGTAATCAGATACCTTTTAGTATTGTGGATTAGATGAAGAGGACAAATTTGAATGTCAGCATGTGGGATGCATTGTTAATCCCAGCTCAAAGGAATCTTTTTCAAGAGGCCCTAATAGAATTTATTTAGCCTGCTGTAGAAACAACAAAAAAAAGACAACTATCCCAACAAACCTATGTTAGCCCAAGGAGGAAGTAAGTACAAGCAAAAATAGTAATCCCCCTCCATTTTATGTTTCCCTAATCATAGGTGATAAATTGTTGCATAACTATATGATAGATTCTAGGGTGGGTACCTTTGTCATGCCTACAAATATTGCTGATAGGTTGGGTATAGAGTATGAGCCTGTGAACAAGGGTGTAGTTTAGTTAGATGGTACTGTTGTCAATACAATAGGAGTTATTAAAGGTTTGGAGCTCACACTACATGCATGTCCTAGCTGCTCTATTTCACAAGATATCTTGGTCATAGATCTCCCTGCATACTTCGGCATATGCTTATCTAGGGATTTCACTGCTAAAATAGGTGGGTATTTATCTTCTGATTGGTCTCACATGTTGTTTAGAACTAGATATGGCACCAAAGTGACCGTTAGGACTGAGCCTATTGCAAATGACCATATAGAACCCTACTCTCCTAACCCAAACAACATGAATTGCAAATACATGAGTTGGAAGACGATGATAACAGTAGGCATGAAGCTACCACACCTGTGGATGAGATGCCTTATATATCACTTGATGAGAGGGCTAAATGTTTTTAGTTTGACGCTCTTGATCACATAGCAGAGACAGGGCTGGGTACTTATTGTATCCGCAAGGAGGATGCTACTATCCCCAATTTTGAAAAGGAAAAGTCAGACCCAAGTGGGATATGGTAGATGTACTTTGATGGCTCCAAAAGGAAAAATGGAGCAGGTATTGGGGTAGTATTGATTTCACCCCAAAAGGAAAGTTATTTCTCTTCATTCAGATTGCATTTTAGCTATACTAACAATGTAGCTAAGTTTGAAGCCTTGATTCAGGGCATATAGCTAGCTCAAAAAAGAGGAATAAAAATTTTACAAGTATTTGGTGACAGTGAACTAGTTGTCCACCAAATTAGAAAACTAAGTGCTTCAAAGAATGACTTTCTAGATTCATACAAACACAGGGCCTGAGATCTGATTGAAGACTTTGATGCCTTCGACATTCAAACAGTTCCCAGATAGAGAAACATGGATGCTGATAGGTTAGCTATGGTTGGTGCCCAGTTTGATATTCTTCATAATGTTAAACAAGTTTCAGATCAACATGTAAGGATTGGTGTCAGACCTTCTATGCCTGACAATGTGACAAGTTGGCAAGTGTTTGAAAGTGACCAGCAAATTGTGAATTTCTTGCAAGATGAGGCAAAGTTTGCTACCAAAAATTAGTCCATGTTGTAAGAGCAATATGGTGACCAAGTAATCTAGCTAAAGACCAACAAGCTGCCTAGAGGGTTGATCATTTTAGAGAGCATATTTGGTGCTGATGATCAGCAAAAGAGGGAGAAAATGAGCATGACAGTCAAGAAATAGGACTATGAAGAAGTGGAGATTGCACATGGCAAGGTATGTAGCCAAGCTAAGAGGCAAGGTTTTATTGAGCTTTGTAATGAATTTGATGGTCTAATAGCTTGGGTTTATAGAGATGCAAGATGCTTTGATCCTGGTTTAATCCAACATACTATTGACCTAGACCCTAATGCCAAACTAGTCCACCAGAAGAAAAGACCTGTCAATCCGAAGATTGAACCATTAATGAGAAAAGAGCTATCCAAGCTTATAGAGGCTAAAATCATTTATCCCATCAAACATTCCTCTTGAGTAGCCAACTTAGTTCCAGTTAGGAAGAAGAATGGGGAAATTAGATTATGTGTGGACTTTAGAGACTTGAACAAGGCCTCACTTAAGGATCACTATCCACTCCCTTCCATGGAACAAATTTTATAAACAATAGTAGGTGCTAAAAGGTTTTCACTCCTAGATGGTTACTCAGGCTACAATCAAATTCTTGTAAAAGAATCAGACCAGTACAAGACAACCTTTACCACCAAGTGGGGTACCTTAGCTTATCAAAAGATGCTTTTTGGATTGACAAATGCTGGAGTCACTTTTCAGAGAGAAATGGATTTGGCCTTTAAAGGCCCGATCAATGATATTATTTTAGTGTATCTTGATGATTTGACTGTGTATTCCAGTCATGCAGTTGACCATTTGGGTCATTTAAGAAAGGTCTTTGAAAGATGTAGAGAATATGGGATATCATTGAACCTTAAAAAGTGTATTTGCTGTCCCAGAGGGCAAGCTGCTAGGGCATGTGGTTTTCAGAGAAGGATTGACTATTGATCATGAAGGAACAAGTGTCATTCTTGCCCTTACTCTCCCTAGTCATAAGAAAGGTCTACAGAGCTTTCTGGGTAAGATCAACTTTGTGAGGAGATTCATACCTGATTTTGCTTCAATAGCAAAACCTCTCATAGCCATGTTAAAAAATAATGCTTCCTTCACATGGTCTAAGGAAGGTAGGGTTAGTTTTGAAGTTGTCAAGCAGGCTATCGCACAAGCTCCTACACTAATAAACCCTAATTATGAGAAGGATTTCATCCTTTATGCCTTTTGAGGCAAAGAGGGTATATCATCTATCCCGACACAACAAAATGAAGAGAAGCTAGAACAATCATTTTTTTTTTTAGCTAACCTCTCAAGGAATACGAAATGAATTATGATTTTATAGAAAAATAGGTATTTGTTGTAGTGAAGGCCCTAAAATTTTTTAGACATATGCTTTCTATCAAAAAAATTTAGTTGATGGTGAACCACCTCGATGTGAAATAATTCCTCCTGAGCAAGGATATTAATGAGAAAAGGGCTAGGTGGATCACCAAGGTGATGGAATATGACATCAACATCAACATTACTAGACTAGTTTATGGCAAAGGTCTATGTGAACAAATGGTAGTAGACGTCAAGGATAAGGAGAATGTTGTATACGTCCAAGGACAGGCACAACCAGTTGAGCCTCATACTTCAATTAACTGGTATCATGACATGACCACATTTCTATAGTCAGGTAGATGTTTGGATGGATTGGATCAAGCTAAAAGAAGGTATTTCAAACTTTAATTTATTCCTTATGTTATTATTGATGGTGTCTTGTTTAGAAAAGACATCAATGGAGTTCTTCTTAGATGCATTACACAAGATCAAACTTCTAGAGTCTTAGAAGAATTTCATAGTGGCCTTGCCAGTGGCCATTATTCTCCAAGGCAAACTATAATGAAAATCATGAGGGATGGTTATTCCTGGCCTAGTCTATTCAATGATGCATACAAATGGATCAGACAATGTAAAGAATGTGCATTATTTGCTGGGAAGCATAGACTGGTAGCTCTTCCCCTTCATCCAATCAAAACAGGTCAACCTTTTTCTCAATGGGGTTTAGACTTCATTAGAGTAATTAATCCACCTTCTAGTGTTGGCCATAAGTGGATTCTAATAGCCAATAATTATTTCACTAGGTGGATAGAGGTAGTTGCTTTGAGGGATGCCATAGAAGCATCCATTGTGGACTTCCTTGAAGGTATAGCTACAAGGTTTGGTGTGCCATCCACCATCATATCTGATAATGCCAAGGCCTTTGTAGGCACAAAAGTTAGTAAATGAGCATTGAATTATGGAGTTTACTTAAAGACCACATATAATTACTACCCACAAGGAAATGGCTTGGCTAAGTCCACCAATAAAAACTTGATCAAAATCATCAAGAAAATAGTGGAAGATAATAAAAGAACTTGGCACTCCAAGTTAATGACTACTCTTTGGGCAGACTGAATCACCCCCAAATAAGCCATAGGTAATTCCCCTTTCATGCTTGTATATGGAAGGGAGGCAAGGGTGTTGGCAAGAGACACTGTGTGGCTTCATGAGTGTTGTCATTGATGGCAACAAAGTTTATCCCACACATCCGCATCACATAGTATGTCTATACTGGAAGTCAGATTGAAGAGTGTTTTGGTCCAATGAATAAGAACAAAGCATGCAGCAAGGTCTGACAATTAGGTCTGGATCTCTTAGAAGATGTATCTCAGAAAAGTGTAGACTTTGGGAAGTCAAGAGGAGTACCATGACTGCTACATTCTAGAGATTGAGCCTTCGGTGATGGAAGAGTGAAAAGATATGAGCATCTAAGTGTTGGGTTCCTGATAGGCAGAGTAGACTGAGGAAGAACTAATTGGTAGAGCATCAGACTTCAATCCGGATGAGAAATTGATGGTGATCAAGCTATTTGAGGGATCATAAATGGTTGGCCGACATGATTGATGACCTCTATGTCTATGTTTTTGATACGCATTGCATGGATTCAGTTGACAGATCAGTGTTTAAAAAATATCATGAGTATTCCAGTTGCCAACTAGAAAGATGTTGAAATCCTTGATGTGGATATATATATTGTAGACACCTAAAATTGTCCCAACTTTGTCCATGTCTAGCAACACGTTGTTAAAACATTATCCTTGACATCTTGTAGCATTTTGTCCTAATTTCCCTAATCCATTGAGCTAATTAATTAAATAAATTTTATTTATTTAATTAAAATCCCATTTAATCCCATCCTCATCCTACTTAGCCAATTAATTAAATAAATTTTATTTATTTAATTAAAATCTCATTCAATCCCATCATCATCCTACTTAGCCAATTAATTAAATAAATTTTATTTATTTAATTAATTCCACATCATATCCCAATCATATCCTATCCTCATCCCAATTAATTAAATAAATTTTATTTATTTAATTAATTTCCACATCATATCTTATCCCATCCTATTCATTTATCCAATTAATTAAATAAATTTTATTTATTTAATTAATTTTCCAACTCATATCACAACTAATTCAAATATTTTATTTGAATTAAGTCCTCATCTTTTATCACATTCCAACACTTGTCCAGTCAATCATGTGTTACAACTTTTATCTTTCACATGCACAACTAATGGGACCTAATTTTAGTATTTATCTACACAAGCACACCTAAGCCTTATCTTCCCTTGCCACATGTCAATTGACTACAATTTCTTAATGTGCAAGGAAACCTAACTTAATCCTATCCATCCATTTCATCTAAAGCCCTAATTGATCCTAGTCATCCATTGGAACCAAGCCAATCCTATAAAGCAAGCCTCTTTTGAGCCATTTGGGACATTAGAGAAGACATTGGAGAAAAGAATGGAGGATTCAGGATGATTCTTCTTCATGCAACCTCACTCTGCTGAATTTCCATCTCAAGCCATTATCCATCATCTTCAATCCATCTAGCTTGCATCCTTATCAATGTTATGCTGCGAAATTGATCAATCAACACAACAAAATGATCAATCAATCGAGCTCATCTTGCATCTTCGAGGTATTGAATTATTTGGGTTTAGGTTATTGCATTTCATTGTTTGAATCATTTCCATTTATAAATCCAAAATTTTCATTATACATTCTAGCACACCTGGTGGGACTCACGTCCTTGATTAACCTCTCTTGTTTGAGTTATTTTTGTGAAGTTTAGATCTCTTGGAGCGCCAATCTTTCATTTTACAAGCTTTTGTAGCAAACTTTTGCATTTTTCTAACTCTAGTTTGTAAAGATTTGGCTAAAAATGTATGTAGATGATCTCTTAGCCCAAATCTAACCTCACCATTGCATCTGGGAGGCCATTTCCATAACTTTTGAGTACAAAATTGCCTAAATTTGATGAAAAATGGAGTGTTTGGTGAAGAAAACAACAACCGGACTGCAAAAATGCGCCTCTGGTAATTCAGGTCGCCTCTGATCAAACAACAGTCACCTGGGCTAAATCAGCTCACCTTTGATCAAAAAGTAGTCACTTATGGTCAAATTTGGCTCACTTTTAAACAAAGTCATAAGCTTTTGGTAAAATTCAGCTCGCTTTTGAACAAAAACGGATCGCATCTGGTAAACTTGGTCGCATATGGTTAATATTTGTAATCTCTCACCTGAAACTTTCCAGATCGCTTTTGGGCTATTGTTAGTCACTTTTTGTCTTTTCTTAGTCGCATATGAGCTATTATCTATCTCTTTTATCCATTTTTGCATCGCTTATGAGCAAAACACCGCCGCTTTTTGCATATTTGCATCGCTTCTACAATGAAATCGGCCGCCTAAAGTGTTTTGTGGATCGCTTTTGTTTTAACAATGATCGCCTTTGATCTAATCTGCATCGCTTTCATCTCAACAGTGCTCACTTTTGGTATAAATGAATCACTTTTAGTCTAACAGTGATCGCGTTTTGTAGAGTTAGGGTTTCTGTCGCTTACTTTTATCTTTGAGGTACAGGTCGCTTAAAGGCCGAAATCAGTCGCTTTGGACTTTTCTGCATCGCTTACAGGCCTACAAAGATCACATCTAGTGTTTTCTAAGTTGCATTTGATCTATTGGGGATCACCTATGGTAAAATAGTGGTCGCTTCTAATCAACAGTAAATCGCATCTCGCAACTGTAACTTGCTTCTGGTTGCTGTCATTGTGCATCTTGGAATTTCTATCATAACTTTCACATACGGAGGTGAAATCATACAAACAAGGACTTCCTAGAAAGCTGAGAGGACGAACTTCACAACTGTACTACTTTTATTAGGTGACTATACTATTTTTTAGGCTTTTTTATCAGTCAAAGCTCTGGTTCATTACAAACTTCATTTGAGCATAACTTGAGCAATTTTGATTGTTTTTCAATGAAACTTTTTTTCAAATTGCTTAGAATCTCCTAAATTTTTTATTTGTGAAATCCATTCTTTTGTATTAGATCATTTTCATCAAAATTTTTAGATTTCATCTTTTTCATGTAATCATCTTCTTTGCAAGTTTACTTATTTCCTTTTGGAATTGGTGACTTGTAAGGGCATCTAAGGAGCTGGAGCAACATTGGCATCAACATCTATAGAAAATTGGAAAGTGATTGTATCAGGTGCACTCATTCTAATCTTTCATCTCTTAATCTTGTTTGATCACACATTTGGACTTTGGAATTAAAATGAAAATTGTTTGCTATCACATATCGAAAGTGGGCATAAAATGAACCATTGTCTTCCAACACATTTGGATTTAGATCTAAAACCAACAAGTGCTTGAATTGTCTTCCACACATCTCATTTCTAAAGGGTCAATTAACCAGTGCGAGTGTGAATCAAGTGACAACTCACTTGGTTTGCTTTTGTAAACCCTATCTAGAGGCCTGCTTGGAGAGACACCACTCCAAAGGATGACCTCAATCGAGGCTAAATCAAAAGACACCCTCATTGGGAGTTGTAAATCTTGTCACTCTTGGCTAAGCCCCAAAGAACTTTATACCTTTGGGAAGTGAAGGTGAAGGGTGGGTTACCCCTTTCTCCCAACTGTGTGGCAGGATTTCACTTTCAATTCCATAGTCAACCTTGTGCAATCTAGCCTAAGACCTAATTGGCCATACCCACTTGACTAGACATTAGGCTTGTTGATGTGTCTTCCATGTGTGCTTGCATAATCATCACATTTCATTTTCAAAGTCAACAATTGCTTATGTGTCTTGCGTGAGTGATTCATGTGTGTATATGCATAATCATTTGTTTGAACATTGTCAAATCAAGCTATAAACACCAAACACATAAACAATTCATCCTACATTTGATCCACATCACCCAATTTTGTCATTCCACATTATATCCTAATCATACCCAAATCAATTTTATTCTGAACATATCCTAGTCACATCCATACTCATTCCAAATCATCTCTACATCATCATCAACCTAGTCCTAGACAACACTTGTCAAGATGGTCGTAATCATTCAAGGGGGCTATCCCTCTAATCATGAGACAAATCCCAAGCCTAAGGTGACAATTCAAGGGGGCTATCCCTCTAATCATGAGACAAATACCAAGCCTAAGGTGACAATTCAAGGGGGCTATCCCTCTAATCATGAGACAAATCACAAGCCTAAGGTGACAATTCAAGGGGGTTATCCTTATAATCATGAGACAAGACCTAAGCCTATAATCACAATTCAAGGAGGCTACCCCTCTAATTCAAACAATGAAATAAAACCAAAGCCCAAGATCACAATTAAAGGTGGCTATCCTCCTAATCCAAATCATGAAGATAAACCAAGACCTAAGGTCACAATTAGAGGAGCCCCTCTTCCTAATCCAAATCATGAGGATAAACCAAGACCCAAGGTCACAATTAAAGGTGGCTATCCTCCTAATCCAAATCATGAAAGCGAACCAAAGCCCAAGATCACAATTAAAGGAGCCTCTCCTCCTAAGACCAAGTTTATACTTTGAGGAGGATATATCTTTATTGATTAGGATGAGACAAGTCCACAACCCAATCCATCCACACATCAAATCAATTCCACATCAACTTATCCCACTTCATACCAATCTAATCCATCCACACATCAAATCAATTCTGCATCAACTTATCCCACTTTATCTCAACCAAATTCATCCACATGTCATATCAGCCCTTTATCAACCTATCACAACCCTTATCCATATCAATCCATATCACAACAATCATTATTCTATGCAACCCCTCCATCATCATCACATCAACACATTTACCAACATCAACAACAAATCATATCACAACAAGAAGTCCAAACACCATCCCAACCTTAATAAATTCCACATCAAACTTACATGTCATCATCTTCAACTTCATACCAACCTAATTCATCCACCTATCATGTCAATGCCACATCAACAAATCAACCTTCACCCCAACATTATCCAATTTCTCATTCTAACATTCCAACATACCACCAAGCCCATCCACAAAGCAATCAAGTGATATTACAAGAACAACATCCAAGTCCCAATGGCTCTTTGTACATAAATCAAGTAAGTCCAAGTACACCTTTTCAACAAGACCACCAAGCACCATTGATAGATCTAAATCCACCTTTCCAACAAGAATCATATCCAAATCCCAATGGCCCCTTGTACATAAATCAAATGAGTCCAAGTTATCCTATGCAAGATCTAATAACCTTTGACAAGGGAGATACCAATGTAGAGTGGCCACCACCATCCAATCACATGCCAACACATGAGCCAACTAATCCTATCCCAACACCACCATGTGATCCTACTCCTAGTCCATTAATCCCTCTACCTTCCAAACCACCAAGTCCTCCATTACCTTCATCACCATGTCATTCTAATCCTTCACCAAAGGATGCGGTTGAGATAGTTTTACAAAGAATGCTTGAAGCAAAACTCATTGAACTTCCCCCCATCAACCCATGTGAAGAAAGTCCATATGATGAACATGATTATTGTGCATACCATAGGACCAAAGGCCATAATACAAATCAATGCCCAATATTTGTCTCAATTGTTTATAAGGTGTACCTACCTATAATGGGAAATCATGCCACATCATCCCCATCCTATGTGTCATCCCCATCCAATCCAAATCCTATTCCTCCCGATCCAATTATCCCCTAACCTAATCCTAATCATAAGCCTACAACACCATCTACTATTATCATCCATCCATTATATTGCCCATCCACCCATACCCTTGCGAAGGATGTGATTCATTGGCTACTAGCTAGGAATAAACTACCTCCATGTCAAACACCCATTCATGAGCCTACCAAAGAACTTCCAAAGGTCATGTCCAATCCTATAATCCCATCATGTGGTCCACCTATCCTTGAGCCTATCCAAGAGTCCTCAATTAACATTCTTAGCCTTTCAAGCCCATCATGTGACCTACAAGCCATCAAGCCTATTCAAGAGTCTCCTATTATGAATCCAAGTCAAGATTCATCATGCCCTCATGTCGAGAACTATCAAGAGTCTATCAAGTCCACTCAAGAACCTTCCACTTTCATCCAAAGCCAAGAGGTATTTCAAAGGTTTTATCCTAAGCATGTGGAAACATTAAGCCCTAGTCCAACTCAAGATGAAAACACTTTCATGCAACCCATCCATAACATTTACCTTCTTTATGATCATGATGATACCTATGAAGAAGCTATCTGTGAGCACCTTGATCCTATCCATAATCCTATATCTATCCATGAGCAAGATATCCAAATTGCTCTTAATCATCTACCATCTAGCCCTATCCATAATGAGCAAACATCCACTTGTCATGATGAGACACTTGTCCCCCAAGTAAGCATAAAAGATCAAACAAATAACTTGGATCTTAGTGAACACAATGCTAATCAAGATCCTAATGATCCTACTTCCACATCCACCATCAACTCCACTTCAAGTCCACCATCATGTCCTATTGGTCTATCCACCCTTATACATGAGTGTTCTTCCTTAGGACAACAATGACCTTTATCCAGTTCAGTTTCTCCATCCAATAAAGAGGTCAAGTCTAGCTCCCAAAACACATCTAGTCCCATAGTCAATCGCATACTCCAAAACATGAACTACAAAGGTAAAGGCCTAGGTCTTTATGAACAAGGTATTTTGGAGCCAAACCATGTCAAGATCCCTCCATGCTCATATGGCCTTGGATACACACCCCAAGGTAAACAAGGTAAAGATGTTGGTAATCCCTTCATGCATCATAAACCTACCACTTTCCATCGCAAACCACATCATCTACCCAACACATATGTTGCCATTTCATCTCCATCATCCTATAAATGTCAAAAGCATGTGACCATACATCTTCCACCATCCACTTTGCCTCCACTTTTACCAACTCCAAATATCCCTCCATCCACCTTGCCACCATTGCTTCCAACACCTAACATACATATCATTCATAAGTATCCTTACATCCCTAATCATGGCCAACAAAAGCACACATCGTTTAAGCATAAAGCTTCCAATCATTCCATCCCCTCCACCCACCCCATGGGATTCAAAAGCAAAACTTTTAATGCCTCTACCTATAAAGCTAACAATCCTACCAAAAATCCTAAAGGTTTTCATACCTTAGGACATAAAGAATCAAACTCAAAGAAAAGTTCATCTAAGAAGCCATCCGAACCCTTACCTCCAAATGCAAAGCTCAAAAGCAAAATGGTCTGGGTTCCTAAGCAAATAGCTAGCAAGTCAAATGAGGCATCCTCATCCACCTCTCAAGAATCCCAACCACCTATATCCATCCAAAAGCCTACTTCCATCCAAAACTTCCATTCCCTTCAAAAATCCCACAAGCAAAACAAAAACACTAAAAATACTAAATCTATGTGGGTTCCTAAATCACTTCATCAACCATCTCCTAAGCAAACATCTCCATTGCTTCCTACACCACCATCTCATCAAAAGCTTCAATGTTTATCACAGTGTGTGCAGCCATTGGTCATGGTTCCCTTCCACTCTGCAACACCTCCACATAACTACATCTCCCCATCTTCCATCCATTATCCTACATATCTCCCCAATCACCTTCCAATGGTCCATGCTTTGGCATAAACTTTTCATCCATTTTCATTCCATAAGCCTATATAAATCCACTATCCCCATCAATTCATCCTTGCATGACCCTTTCATAAATCCACACCATAAGCCACTAGCCTACCCTACCATAATTCCACATTATAATCCATTATCTACCTAATCCATCTCTCATCCACACAATCCCTTATCAACATCTATGAGCATAATGACATGGTCCATGCAATGACATCCATCTCTAAAGGGACTACCAACATCCATTGAACTAGCCACTTGAGTCCCTCCTATCCATTACCATGGTGAAAACCTGACAAACAGGTGCCATGTGTAATTGTCAACCCATCTAAAAGCAAAAAATCAAAAAAAGCAAAAATCAAAAAATCAAAAAAAGTAAAGAGAAATCCCTTCATCCAATGGTGAAAACCTAGTAAACAGGCACCTTGGATAAGTACCATGATGAAAACCTGGCAAACAGGCGTCATGTGTAGGTTGATCTTCTATGTCACTTACACTTGGGGGCACATTGTCTCATCCAACCTATCCATTTCCAAACTATCTATCTCATTATATCATTTACATCTTATCATGTCCTATCTTTCCATATCTTATCCTACCATCATTAGCCATTACATAAACATGCCTATCCTACTGAACCCATTTATCCATCCTTCCTCCTTTTGATCTTGATAAAGACATAGGGGTAAAATGTTGAAACATGTTTGGATATTTCTTGACATACCTTCTTTCCAAACCAAGTCCTATCCATTGACAATTTATCCATCCCATTTAAACTAATCCATCATGTCATCCCTTGGTCATGAGCTTTGTCATGAAAAAAATCTTAAGCATTACTACCTAGGATAGGTCAAGTTATTCTTCCTATGCAACATAGCCTTTAGAGATCACATCCTAGCTCCCTTATTATCCATCCACTATGGCATATCCTTTTCATGAGCTTTCCATCTTATAGCTTATCCCCATCTGTTTATCATGAGCTTTCCACTATAGCCTGCCTATCCATTTATCATGGGGCAAGCATCCATCCCTTTTATGGCCTATCCTCTTATCTATCCATCTATCATGAGCCTTCCATCCCATTTACTATGAGCCCATTCTTTTATCCATCCTCACACCTAGACTTGCTTTTTCCCTTGTCATTGGTATCAAGCACAAAAGCTACCCAAATTGTAAATCCATTGGCATTTTCCAAAACATTCAAAAACACAAAAAAATCAAAATATCCCAAAAAAAAAAAAAAAAAAACTATCCAATGAAAAATCCAAGCAATAAAACCAATCACATCATCCAAATCAATCCACTCCATCAACATTCAATCAAAATCAAATCATCATCATCAATTCTTCTTATCAATAACATTCATTCAGTCACTTCTTCCAATCATATCAATCAAATCAATCTAAGCAATGATCTTAAATCCAAGCCACACTAATCCATGTCAAGCAAGCTAATCACTCAAGGAACATTATCCAATCAAATCAACAAGTTTTTGCTCCTAATCTTGTCATGAGCCCAATCAATCATCATCAATCATCATCAATGGGATATAGCGTTCCCACATCCTTGTGTTGATCTAGGGATATAGCTTTCCCCGCAATGACAACACTATCTATCATCATCAATCAAATAATCAATCATTGGTTTATGACTTGACAAGGGCAATACCTTGTTTATTTTACATCCTTTGCGCACACTAAGAACACTTGCTCTTGCTTAGATTGAGTGGACAATCTAATAATCACAGCATCACTATCATCATTCAAAACAATCCAATCATCAAAACAATCAACCCAACAACAACAAACATCAAAACCAAAGCAGGTGAACTCTAATATAAAAAAATCCTATCAATCATCAGCATCAACACCAAAGCAAATCAACTCAATCACATCAACTCCAATCAAAACAAATCCAATCACTTCAGCAAATCAAAAGTAGTTCAATCCACCACAAATCATCCATCCTTCATCAAATCAATCTAATCAGCATTTCATCATCTTCTAACCATTCCAAACAAAGATCCAAATGCAAGCCCATCCTTAATCCATACCAATCAAGTTAATCAATCAAGCCAAGTTATCCAAACGCAATTCATGGTCTTGATCCTAGCCTTGTTGTAAGCCAAATCAATCAATCAACTAGCCAACCAACTCAGCCAACAACCCTGTGTTGATCTAGGGATATAGCTTTCCCCTCAATGACAACACTCTTTGTTGGCAAGAGACGCTATATGGATTCATGGTTGTTGTCATTGATGGCAACAAAGGTCATCCCACATATCCGCAAGTCATGATGTGTCTCTACCGGAAGTCAGAATAAACAATGTTGTGGTCCGGTGAACAAGAACAGAGCATGTGGCAAGGTCCGACAGATTGGTCCGGATCTCTTAGAGGAAGTGTCTTGGTGTAGTGCGAATTTGGGGAAGCCAAGAGGACTACCTTGAGTGGTATATTCCAAGGATTTGGCCTCCGGTGATGGACAAGGAAAAAGATATGAACAGTTGAGTACCGGATTCCTGAGAGACAGTGAAAACAGAGGAAGAACTGACTGACAGAGTATCAGACTACTTTCCGGATGTGTTACTGTTGATGATAGAAGTTGTGAAGGCATGAATCATGTTTGGCCGACATGATTAATGATATCTACAAGTATATGCTTGATCCGCATTGCTTGGTGAGGAAGGATTTAGCCGACAGAACAAGAGTTTGTAAGAAACTAGACTGTTCCGGATGCCGACTAGAAAGGTGATGAAATTACTTGTGCGGATATATATAGAGGATGGATTTAGTTGTGAAGGGTGTGATGGTGTGAAGATATATGCGAATAAGTCCAGAACAGAGCAGAGGTAGCAAAAGGATCCGGTATGTGAAAGATAGCAGAATAAAGAACAGAGGAAAGATGAAGTGCAGCAGATCAGTGTACTGAGCCTAACCGGAACTGAACTCTAGCATATGCAGATGCTTCCAATCAGTTCAAGACTGTGATTCTTATCACTTTGTAGACAGTGTGTCTTCTTGTAGGCAGTGGGCCTCTTGTGAGCAGTGTGCTCGGGCAGTGAGCCCTAATTGGCAAGTGCCATTTTGTAATTTCCTATTCTTCTAACAGAGAATAATTATGGGTTAATCACCCCGTGGTTTTCTCCCTTAACAGGGTTTCCATGTCAAAAATACTGTGTCATGTGTTTCTTATTTCATGATTAATGTTTTTGTGTTTGATTCTATGCTGCATCAATTAAAAAGAAAGTTCAATAAGGGAAATAATTAGGATAACTGATTCACCCCCCCTCTCAGTTATCAACAATTGGTATCAGAGCTAAGTTCCTCCAAATAGAGCCTAACAGCTTGAGGAAGATCTGGGATTTCAAATGGATGCATATGGTTTAAGGGAGCAACTCAAGACTGCTCTTGAGGATCTTGAACAGTCAAATTCTGAAGTCAGTGAATTAAAGGAAAGACTCAAACAGGCTGATGAATTCATGAGAGAATTAAAAGACAAATTAAGTCTCTCTATGAAAAAGAGAAAGGAGCTGCTCCAACAGTTGGCAAGACAAAGTGAAGAAAGCAATACAAATGAAGAATTGACTGAGCAAACCAAGTTATGTGAAAAGTTATCAAAAGAAGTCATTATGTTAAGACATGAAATGGAATCAGGAACTATAAAGTTTACTCAAGAGATTGAAGAAAAAAGAAAGGCTGAAGACAATCTAAGACAATCTCTTAAAGAAAAATCAGAAGAATGCCACCAGATGGACAGGATTATCAGACATCTTGAATCTGATCTTGAAGATGCCAAAGATAATGAAGAAAAACTTGAGGATCAAATTGCCTCTCTCAAAAGAGACCTTCAAATAGCAAATGAATATAAAGAGAAATTCAAGATAAGTTCTGCTCAACTTGAAGTTCTTCTTGGAAGTCAAAAGAGGACAGATGACAAGTATGGTTTGGGATATGAGAAAGGAGAAAGCTCCGGATCCGGTCAGAAGAATCTTGGATCAGAAAATCCAAGGAGCAGGCCTAGAAGACCTCCGGTAAGACAGCCAAATGCTCAAAGATATCCATCCTTCAATGGATACTGCCACAGCTGCAACCACTTTGGTCACAAAGCTAATCAGTGCAGAATGAGAATGAATCAGATTAATTCATCCTTCTCTGGACAGTGCTTCAACTGCAAAAGGTATGGACACAAATCCCATGAATGCAGAATTATGCAAGTAAACAAATCATTCAAAGGTAGATGCTTCACATGCAATAGAGTAGGTCATATGGCTAATCAATGCAGATCAAGAGGATATCAGTCAAATATGCAAAGAAATGTTATTTGCCAAATCTGCAATAGGTCCGGTCATAATGCTAAAGTCTGCAGAAACAAGTATTAGGACAAAAGAGGTCCGGTGTATAATCAGAATCAAGACAAGGGTAAACAAAAAATGAATGCGGATGAAGTTAGGAATCAGATGAGCAAGATTTGGGTGAAGAAAAGTTCAGAGAATGTAGAGGTTGGATCCGCACCAGACTCTGGTGCTGATATTTCTTCCGGAAATTAAAAAGTGAGCTCAGGCTCAGGGGGAGACTCAAAGAAAATCCTATTCCCCCAGCCAAACAAGTGGTGCCGAATGTGGCACAAGATGCGGATTAAAGGGTTTGCAGATATGAGTCTTGAGATGCTTCAGTCAAGTTTTCAGAGGTCCGCATGGAGTTATGGAGAAGCTGTGATCGATCAAATAAGACCTGTTCAGGGAGATGCTCCGGTATGACAAAGGATTACAAAAGGGTCCGGAGAGATCCGGAAGTGCACTATCTTGTTCTGCGGATTGGACAGAATGTTTGGGATGTTCTTGTAATATGTTACCTCTATTTATTCATGATTGAAAGATCCGGATGATATTCACAGATCAGGACTAATCCGGGATACTCCAAGCTATCCAGACAAGGCGAACCGAAATAATATAGGTGAAGCATTTATTACAGACAGATATTAGGGTTCGCGGAGCAATATAAGGGATTTCTCAAAAGTCATTTGCTCATTCTGCACTCAAGAAGAAGCGAATAGTGGAGCTCTGCAACAGGATTCATCAAGCACACCAAGGATCTCCTGCCGAAGTCATTACATAAAGAAATCAATCCAATCACTCCGTAGGCGCATAAGGTATTCTCCGTTTTTCATTACCTCACTGCAAATCTTTGAAGAATGGCTACTCCAAACATAGTTAAGATCTCTGATAGACCTCGCCCCTCATTCAAGAAACATCCCTACAAATCATTGGAGGTAGATCCACTAGGAGCCTTCTCTAGTGTTCCTCACGGAGTTTTACATATTGAAGACATTAGGGTTTACATACATGCAAGCATTGAGGAATTTGGGGAATTCAAATTAAGAGACCTCTATCACAAGCAACTGATAGACAATGCTTTTGAGCTTAAACCAGAGTATAAGGATATCCAGAAGAAACAGTTTGAGCAATTTATTCATTTCCCCTGCTTTGAAGAAGATGAATGGGTCCGGTATGTACTGAGCAGGATGCATGACAACTTTCTATGGCTGGATAGACCCTGCAAAATCACAAAAGAGGCAATTAGAGCAGTAACTGGTCTATACTCTTCCGGAGGGATACCTATCCTCAAATCTGTCAAGAACAACATTGTAACTGAGGCCACCGGATCAAAATTTGATAAGAGGGCAATGACCATTGAAGATATTTTGGATCCGGATATCAAATATGCATCCATGATAATAGGATACAAGATCTATCACTCCAGCAGGGAGAATTCTGTATCCGGAACTGCAGTATACACTGCCTATGAAATGCTAAGAAAGAATGCAGAATATGATCTCTGCGAACTACTGCTAAGCCAATTAATGGAAAATATACAGAAAATCAAGAAGGATAAGAAGAATTCCTTTAAGTATGGTACTCTTATTGTATGTCTATTCTTCTACTTCATGAATGAGCTACCCGGAACAAGTGGATGGGTATGGCAGAATGACAAACCTGTTGTAGTCCAGATAAGAGACTATTTGCATGGACTTGGGGATGCAAAAGCGAGAAATACAGCTCTATGGGGATACTTCAAAAACTTTCAGAGCATGATGCAAGCAAGAGAGAGAATTCCCCAGTCTCTTGTTGAAAAATACAAAGACTCAGTGTGCTTTATGGTTGACACTGATCAGTGCCTAATGGAGGCAGTGGAGCCAAGGACTGTCTGGATCATGCCCATGGGGTATGAAGTGGATGAACAGATAGTGGAGCTGCATGTTCAACACATGCTAAGTCAACCCAAAGATCCTAAGGCAGAAAGGTTTGGAACCTTTGAGGAGCTGAGTGTAAAAATACATGTAGAACTCAGGGAACCTGAGATTAAAAGAAAGGTGAGAAAAGAAGTAGAGCACATTGCTCAAGGCCTAGGCATCTCAAAGGAGGCACTTGATGCCAGCCGGGAAAAGAGGAGGAAGGCTGAGGAAGAAGAGAAAAGTAAAGAAAGTGCTCCGGTTGAAGCTCCCACCCGGACCAGATCATCAAAGAGATCTGCACCTCCCACAACCAAAAGTTCAAAACCGGAAGTCCAGGCATCCGGTAAGAGATCCAAGACAAAAGCCACAAGGGCTTATGGAAGCCAAAAGGATGAAGAGGAAACAGAGTCAGATGAGGGAGTGAAAGAAATAAAGAAATAGAAGAAGAAAGGATCCGGTAAACCCTCCACAGGCCAAGACAAGGATGAAATGGCAGAGGCATCTGTTGAAAAGCCCACTCTGTCTCTAGAGAGCGTAATCAAGTCGGTCACGGTGGATGGAAACCTTCAACCAATGACTGAATCTTATGATGACTTCAGTGAGGCCGACCAAAAGACTCTGCAGGAAGCCACAGTCAAATATCTTAACATATATAATAAGGCTTTCATTGAAATCATATCTCTTATTCCTAAAAGCCTAGAAAAGGAATTGGAAGTAAGAAAGAATAATGCTCATGCTAAAGATCTTGAGATCCAGGAGCAGATAGCTATTCAGCTATATCCTCAAATTGATCCCAAGACAATGAACATTATCTTCAAGGACTGCAAAGATGAGTTCAGAAGCAAAGCCAGGATGAATCAACTCATGCTTGGTGAGACTGACAAAGTGGCCCAAGAAACAGAAGAGATCCTCCGGAAGGCCTTCAAAAGGTTCAATCTTCCTGTTGTAGAGGACTTAGGTACAGAAACAGCTGAGGACTTGGGACCCTCTGCTCCAGAAGAAGTGGCCCATGAACAAGCTAGCATCTCTCCTCCGGTTTCCCCTACAGTCTCCGGATCCAAAGAAGAAGAGCAATTACAGGAGAAGGAAGTAGTGGTGAAAGACAAAGAGGTTGACAGTTCCAAGACTGCAGAAGAAAAGAAACATCTGTCTCCGGCAAGAGACACTGCACAAACTGTTCAACAATTTTTGAGCAAAGAAACTTTAGAGATTGATGAACCGGAGCTTCTAAAAGGCCCATTCGACTTTGACTCTCTCTCTCCGGTACAAACAATGAAGATAGCTTCATTTGCAAATGCCAAGGCAAATGAAAAACTCCTGAAGTCTCATATGGAAGACTGTGAGTTGATAGAGGCTGCTTCCGGAGTACTTGTAAAGATTATGCCATCAATCCAGATAGATCCGACAGCCTCCACTTCCGGTAATCTAAAAACCTTAGTCAGCAGTGTTGATACACATTTTGATTCTCTAGAAAAATCAGCTGAAGAAAAGGTCCGGAAGGAATTTTTGGATAAGAGATTTTCAGAAATATTAGAATTAATCTCTAAAGATAGGAAGATTGTAAGCATTGGAATAAAGAGCTTAGAGAATGCTCTTAAGGATGGCGGTGACATCTACAAATTTTGTATATCCTGGTCAAAGGCAACAGTAGCAATTGATAAGAAAATAAAAGAGGAACAGGATAAGCTACAAAGCTTATCTCAAAGTTTTGATCCTCTCTCTTCCTCCATAATAAATCAAGAATGTCAGACTATTGCAGTCTTGAATGAAATAAAGAATCTTGAGAAGGAAAGGAAGAATATCACTAACCGGATGGGAGAACTTAGAAGGATTATAATCCCTAAGTTGGAAACTATGCATGAGGCCATCAGTGATGCTCAGACCACCGCCCAAACAAAAGATTCGACAGATCTCAAGCGGGCAGAAGCTTTTGCATTTTTGTTGAGTGGTCACATTTCAATTTTGGACAGAATGAAGCAAAGTTGGGCTACAGAAATGATTCAATTGCAGACATCCTTTGCAGACATTCTTCAGTATATGTGAGTATGTAAATATGCGGCTATGTATAGAAAATTTTTGAAAATTTTGGTGTGCGGACCCCACCCTTTGCCATTGATGTCAAAGGGGGAGTGAGGAGCAGTGAAAAATGAGGAATCCAACTAAGGGGGAGTTCTGGAAATTGTATATAAAGACAGAGCATCAGCAAAGGGGGAGCATAGTGAAAACACTTAGTCATTTTTCACTAAGTGTTGCCATCAATGCCAAAGGGGGAGATTGTTGGCAAGAGACACTATATGGATTCATGGTTGTTGTCATTGATGGCAACAAAGGTCATCCCACATATCCGCAAGTCATGATGTGTCTCTACCGGAAGTCAGAATAAACAATGTTGTGGTCCGGTGAACAAGAACAGAGCATGTGGCAAGGTCTGACAGATTGGTCCGGATCTCTCAGAGGAAGTGTCTTGGTGCAGTGCGGATTTGGGGAAGCCAAGAGGACTACCTTGAGTGGTATATTCCAAGGATTTGGCCTCCGGTGATGGACAAGGAAAAAGATATGAACAGTTGAGTACCGGATTCCTGAGAGACAGTGAAAACAGAGGAAGAACTGACTGACAGAGTATCAGACTACTTTCCGGATGTGTTACTGTTGATGATAGAAGTTGTGAAGGCATGAATCATGTTTGGCCGACATGATTAATGATATCTACAAGTATATGCTTGATCCGCATTGCTTGGTGAGGAAGGATTCAGCCGACAGAACAAGAGTTTGTAAGAAACTAGACTGTTCCGGATGCCGACTAGAAAGGTGATGAAATTACTTGTGCGGATATATATAGAGGATGGATTTAGTTGTGAAGGGTGTGATGGTGTGAAGATATATGCGAATAAGTCTAGAACAGAGCAGAGGTAGCAAAAGGATCCGGTATGTGAAAGATAGCAGAATAAAGAATAGAGGAAAGATGAAGTGCAGCAGATCAGTGTACTGAGCCTAACCGGAACTGAACTCCAGCATATGCAGATGCTTCCAATCAGTTCAAGACTGTGATTCTTATCACTTTGTAGACAGTGTGTCTTCTTGTAGGCAGTGGGCCTCTTGTGAGCAGTGTGCTCGGGCAGTGAGCCCTAATTGGCAAGTGCCATTTTGTAATTTCCTATTCTTCTAACAGAGAACAATTTTGGGTTAATCACCCCGTGGTTTTCTCCCTTAACAGGGTTTCCACGTCAAAAATACTGTGTCATGTGTTTCTTATTTCATGATTAATGTTTTTGTGTTTGATTCTATGCTGCATCAATTAAAAAGAAAGTTCAATAAGGGAAATAATTAGGATAACTGATTCACCCCCCCTCTCAGTTATCAACACTCTCAACTATCATCAATCAAACAATTAATCATTGGTTTACAGCTTGACAGGGGCAATACCTTGTTTGTTTTTGCATCATTTGTGCATGCTTGCTTGCTTGCTTGTGTGTGTTATCATTTTATCTTGCATTTGTATCACATCCGTATCATTTCCAACTCATATTCATATCTTGTGTATGTTGGAATAGCTTTTTGCACTATCCTTTGCATCTAAGGTCATATCATACCTTTTATGCGTTAGGACTTCAATGCTCTAAGTTTTCTTCCTCATACGTCAGACAAGGTTGTATTACGCTGGGGCACGAGACACATCGTCACCCTAGTCCTTATACCTTGGTGCATAACGTCTAGTGCTATATCAAACATCATGGTTGCTCACTTTTATTGCAGCATAACGCATCATTCATTTCTTCTATCCATTCCCTTATCTTTCTTTTGTAGCCAAGCCATTTCTTTTCGAGAGCATACCTATGTTTGTCTAACCCATCTATCCTCTCGAGGGGGCATCACCAACCTATCCTTTCTATCATCATCATCATCATCACCATCCCTATCAATTATCCATACCTTAGCTTCTTTGAAATGATGTTACTCGACACAAATCTTATCATCTCGAACATCATCTCAAAGAGGGGCAAAATGTAGACACCCAAAATTGTCCCAACTTTGTCCATGTCTAGCAATACGTTGTTAAAACATTATCCTTGACATCTTGTAGCATTTTGTCCTAATTTCCCCAATCCATTGAGCCAATTAATTAAATAAATTTTATTTATTTAATTAATTCCACATCATATCCCAATAATATCCTATCCTCATCCCAATTAATTAAATAAATTTTATTTATTTAATTAATTTCCACATCATATCTTATCCCATCCTATTCATTTATCCAATTAATTAAATAAATTTTATTTATTTAATTAATTTTCCAACTCATATCACAACTAATTCAAATATTTTATTTGAATTAAGTCCTCATCTTTTATCACATTCCAACACTTGTCTAGTCAATCATGTGTTACAACTTTTATCTTTCACATGCACAACTAATGGGACCTAATTTTAGTATTTATCTACACAAGCACACCTAAGCCTTATCTTCCCTTGCCACATGTCAATTGACTACAATTTCTTAATGTGCAAGGAAACCTAACTTAATCCTATCCATCCATTTCATCTAAAGCCCTAATTGATCCTAGCCATCCATTGGAACCAAGCCAATCCTATAAAGCAAGCCTCTTTTGAGCCATTTGGGACATTAGAGAAGATATTGGAGAAAAGAATGGAGGATTCAGGATGATTCTTCTTCATGCAACCTCACTCTGCTGAATTTCCATCTTAAGCCATTATCCATCATCTTCAATCCATCTAGCTTGCATCCTTATCAATGTTATGCTGCGGAATCGAGCAATCAACACAATAAAGTGATCAATCAATCGAGCTCATCTTGCATCTTCGAGGTATTGAATTATTTGGGTTTAGGTTATTGCATTTCTTTGTTTGAATCATTTCCATTTATAAATCCAAATTTTTCATTATACATATACTAAATGGATTTCAGTATGAAGAGTGAGTTGGATGTGGAAAGTGTGCAAGAAAAAGTAGAGATAAGTGTGGAAGCAGCAATACAAGTCTGGTATGTGACAGAATAGTAGCACTAAAGCAGAGGAAGAATGAAGTGTAGTAGATCAGTGTATTGAACCTAACCAGAACTGATTCTCAGCATATGTGGATGCCTCTCATCAGTTCAAACACTTGGTTACCTTCTATAAACATTGTAGATAGTGAGTCTCTTGTAGGCAGTGTGCCTCTTGTGAGCAGTGTGCTCGGGTAGTGAGCCCTAATTGGCAAGTGCCATTTTGTACTTCTTATTCTTTTAACAGAGAATACAATCTTGGGTTAGTCACCCCGTGGTTTTTCCCTTAACGGGGTTTTCCACGTAAAAATCCTTGTGTAATGTGTGTTGATTTTATTTCTCCTCTCATGATTATGTATGCTCTTATGTTTTGATGCTTCACTAATATTAAAGAAGAAAAGAAAGTTAAGATATTTAAAATAACTGATTCACCCCCCTCTCAGTTATTTGCCTTGTTTCCAACAATTGGTATCAGAGCTAAGTTCCTCTAAATAGAGCCTAACAGCTTGAGGAAGACCTAGGAATCTCAATGGATATGTATGGTATGAAGGAACAACTTCAGTCTGCCCTAGATGATCTTGAGCAATCTCACTCTGAAGTCAACAACCTAAGAGAAAGACTCAAACAAGCTGATGATTTCATAAATGAGCTAAAATAAAAACTGAGTATCTCTGTGAAAAGGAGAAAGGAACTACTTCAACAATTAGCAATTCAAAGTGAAGCCAATGTTACTAATGAAGATCTGAATGAGAAAAACAACCTATGTGAGAAGCTATCAAAAGAGGTAATTATGGTAAGGCATGAAATGGAATCAGGGATTATGAGATTCACCCAAGAAATTGAAGAGAAAAGAAAAATTGAAGATAATCTAAAACAATCTCTCAAGGATAAGTTAGAGGACTGCCACAAAATGGATAGAATAATCAGGCATCTGGAATCTAATCTTGAAGAAGCTAGAGATAATGAAGAACAACTTGAGAATTAGATAGACACTCTTAAACAAGATCTTCAAATAACAAATGAATACAAAGAAAAATTCAAGATAAGTGTATCTAAACTTGAAGTTCTTCTTGAAAGCCAAAAGAGGGTAGATGACAAGCATGGTTTGGGTTATGAGAAAGGTGAAAGCTCCTGATCTAGTCAGAAGAACTCAGGATTAGGAAATCAAAGAAACAGATCTAGAAGACCTCCGGTAAGGCAACCAAATGCTCAAAGATATCCATCCTTCAATGGATACTACTATAATTGCAACAACTTTGGTCATAAAGCAACTCAGTGCAGAAGAATAATGAATCAGACTAATTCATCCTTCTCCGGACAATGTTTCAATTGTAAAAGGTATGGTCACAAATCTCATGAATGCAGAAATATGCAAATAAATAATTCATTCAATGGTAGATACTTTGCATGAAATAGAATGGAACATATGGGTAATCAATGTAGATCAAGAGGATATTAGACAAATATGCAAAGAAATGTTTTTTGCTACAATTGCAATAGATCCGGTCATATTGCTAAATTCTACAGAAGTAAGAATCAGGATAAAAAGGGTTCGGTGCATCATAATCAAAATCAAGGTAAAGGAAAAGGCAAAGTGAATGCGGATGAAGTTCAAAGGGATATGAACAAGATTTGGGTGAAGAGGAATACAAAAAATGTTGGGGATGGATCCGCACCAGAATCTGGTGCTGATAATTCTTTCAAAAATTAAAACAGATGAGCTCTGGCTTAGGGGCAGTCACAAAGGAAAGTAAATTCCCCCAGCCAGTCAATTGGTGCCTAAATTTGGCACATGGAATGTTGCAAATTAAAGGGTTCTCAAAGAAATATCTAAATAACCCTCAATAAAAATATGAAAGATTCGCAAGGAGTTTTGAAGAGTTTAATCATCCAAGGTTGATCCAGTTTGTCAGTCATCCGGTAAAAGTAGGATTCTCACAATTAGATCCGGTATGATTCAAAATTGAAATATCTTGATTTGCAGATAAATGGCTTGATTGGAGGAGAGGAGATACATTGTCAATTATCATTGAAAATGATTCTAAGTGCATCTCAGTGATTTGGAAGGATCTCTCTCAGAACAAGGTATCCGGATGACTTAAGTTGTGCATTTATTGCAATAGGAATTTAGGGTTTGCGCAGAAATAAAAGGGTTCTTTTATTCACCACTTACACATTTGCATTCAAAAAGAAGAAAGGAAGATCTCTGCAGTAAGATTGTTACAACCCTCTCAAAGATCAACTGCAAAATCTGATTCAACCAACAATCTTCGATTCAACCAGCAATCTTCTCCGGCGCATATTGTGAACCCTAGAAGAGTGAAAAGGTATTTTGATTTCTGAATATCTCTCTTTAAATATTTTGCAAAGATGGCTACTCCTATGGTTGTTAAGATCACTGATAGGCCACGCCCAAATTTCAGGAAACACCCCTACAAATCCCTAGAAGTTGATCCCTTAGGCGCCTTGTCTAGCATTCCACATGGGGTTCTACACGTAGAAGATGTTAGGGTATACATCCATGCAAATATTGAGGAATTTGGAGAATCAAAGCTGATGGATATCTACCATAAACAACTAATAGATGAAACCTTTGAATTCAAACCTCAATACAAGGCCATCTGGGATAAGCATTTTGGACATTGCATCCACTTTGCCTGTTTTGCAGAAGATGAATGGGTCTGTTATGTTCTTAGCAAAATACATGACAACTTCATGTGGTTGTTGAAGCCCTTCAAGATAACAAAGGATGTAATTAGGGTAGTAACTGGTTTGCACTCATCCGGTGGGTTGCCTACTCTCAAATCAGTCAAGAATCAAATAGTAAGTGAGGCTATCGGATCAAAGTTTGACAAAAGAGCAATGACAATAGAAGATATCACAGATCCGGATATCAAATTTGCCTCTATGATAATTGGCTATAAAATATATCATTCTAGCAGGGAGAACTCTGTGTTCGGAACTGGAATTTATACTGCATATCAGATGTTAAGGGAAAATGCAGACTATGATCTATGTGAGCTTCTTCTAAGCCAACTGTTAGAAAACTTGCAAAAGATCAAGAAGGACAAGAAGAACTCATTCAAGTATGGTGGTTTAATATTGTGTTTATTATTTTACTATATGAATGAGCTACCCAGATCAAGTAGTTGGGTATGGTAAAATGACAGACTGGTTGCCATACAAATCAAAGATTATATGTATGGGCTTGGTGATGATAAGGCTCAAAGTACAGGACTCTGGGGATACTTCAAAAACTTCTAAAGTTTGATGCAGGCCAGAGAAAGAATTCCACAAACAATAGTTGAAAAATACAAAGACACAGTATGTTTCATGGTAGACACTGATCAATGCCTAATGGAGGCACTTGAGCCCAGAACAATCTAGATTATGCCAATGGGCTATGAGGTAGATGAGAAAATCCTGGAGCTACATGTCCAACATTTGCTAAGTCAGCCTAAGGACCTTGAGGCAGAAAGGTTTGGAACCTTTCAAGAATTGAGTATAAAAATACAAGTTGAACTGAGACAACTAGAGATGAAAAGAAAAGTGAGAAGGGAAGTAGAGGAAGTTGCCAAAAGATATGGCATTTCAAAAGAGGTAGTCGATGCAAACAAAGAAAAAATAGAAAGAGTTGAGAAAGAGAAACAAGAAGCAGAAAAGGAAAGTGTTCCAGTACAAGCCTCCTCCTGGACTAGATCCTCCAAGAGCTCTATACCTGCCACCTCTAAGAGCCCAAAAGCCTCAAAACTGGAAGCCAAGACTTCCAGAAATAGAGAGAAGAGAATGAAAACAAGGCCACAAGGTCATACATAAGCCAAAAGGATGATGAAGAAATAGAGTCAGATGAGGAAGTAAAGAAAATGAAGAAGAAGAAGAAGAAAACATTTGGGGAATCCTCTACCAGTAAAAACAAAGAAGAAGAGGTAGAAGAATTTGTTGAAAGGCCTACTCTCTCTATTGATGATGTCATCAAGGCATGCACTGTGGATGAGAATCTGCAACCAATGACATAATTTTATGATGAGTATAGTGACACAGACAAAAGGATCTTGGAAGAAGCTATAATTAAGTACCTGAACATTTATAATAAAGCATTCATTGAAATCATCTCTCTAATTCCCAAAAGTCTAGATAAGGTACTTGAACTAAGAAAGGACAATGCCAAGGAAAAGGATTTAGAGATCCAAGAATAGATTGCAATTCAGCTCTATCCTTCCATTACTCCAAAATAAATGACCATGATCTTTAAGGACTGCAAGTATGAGTTCCGGAGCAAAGCCAGAATGAACAAACTTATGTTTGGAGAAACTGATCAGGTGGAAAAAGAAATAGAAGACATCCTCTAGAATGCCTTCAAAAGATTCAACCTTCCTATCATAGAGGAATTAGATGAAGAACCTTCTGTCATGGATGTCGAAGGATTAAGTACATCAAAAGAAGAATCTACTGAGAGAAATGCAGAATAATCAAAGGAGATAGGTGAGGAAAAGACTAAGGACTTGGATTCCTCTGTTCCAGAAGAGAAAGTCCATGAAGAAGTAAACATCTCTCTTTTGGATCCCCCTGCAGACTCCAGAACTAAAGGAGAAGGATGAAAAGAGGAGAAATTGAGTCAAGTAGAGGAGGAAAAGGGAAGAGAAGAAGAACACACAGAGAAGATCTTTGATGACAGTTTTGAGGATGCAAAAGGAAAGAAAACTCTATCTCTGACAAGAGACACTGCAAAAGTAGTGAAAAACTTCTTGACCAAAGAGATGATGGAAATAGATGAACCAAAACTATTTCAAGGAACACTCAATTTTGACTCTCTCTCTCTAGTCCAAACAATGAAGGTAGCATCTTTTGCTCAAGTTGAAGCAAAAGAAAAGCTTCTGAAGTCTCACATGGAAGACTGTGAGCTGATAGAGATTGCATCTAGTGTGCTAGAGAAGATCATGCCATCCTTCCAAAAGGATCTTTCGGCCTCTTCATCCAGTAATTTGAAATCTCTTGTTAATTCTGTTAGCACCCATTTTGATTCTTTGGACAAATCAGCAGAAGAGAAAGTCCAGAAAGAATTTTTGGGAAAGAGATTCACTGAAGTGCAGGGACTCATAACTAATGATAGGAGGACCCTGGATATTGGCATAAAGAGCCTAGAAAATGCTCTTAAATATGGTGGAGAAATATATAAATTTTGTCTCTCCTGGTCTAAAGTGACAGAGGATATTGAAAATAAGGTAAAAGAACAAGAAGATAAACTGTCAAGTTTATCTTAGAACTTTGATCCCCTCACCACATCTATAATGAATCAAGAGTGCCAGGCCATCACCATTATAAATTAAATAAAGAGGCTTGAAAAAGAGAGGAAGAATATAATAAGTAGGATGAGTGAACTAAGAGGGATAATTATCCCCAAGTTAGAGGCCATGCATGAGGCCCTAACTGATGCTCAGACCACAGCTCAGACTAGTGATCCGACAGACTTGAGAAGGGCAGAAGCTTTTGTATTTTTGTTGAGTGGTCACATCTCAATTTTGGATAGGATGAAACAGAGTTGGGCAATAGAATTTGTCTAGTTGAAGACCACTTTTGCAGATATACTTAAGTATATGTAAGTATAACATGTATATATACTTATGCAGCTATATATAGGTTGATTTTTATAAATTTTGGTGTGTGGATTCCACCCTTTTCCATTGATGTAAAAGGGGGAGTGAGAAGTAGTGAAAAATGTGGAATCCAGCTAAGGGGGAGCTCCGGTAAAAGTGTACATAAGACAGAGCATTAGCCAAGGGGGAGTTTGCTACGACACTTAGTCATTTTTCACTAAGTGTTGCCATCAATGCCAAAGGAGGAGATTGTTGGCAAGAGACACTGCGTGGCTTCATGAGTTTTGTCATTGATGGAAACAAAGTTTATCCCACACATCCGCAACACATAGTATGTCTATACCAGAAGTTAGATTGAAGAGTGTTTTGGTCCGATGAATAAGAACAGAGCATGCAATGAGGTCTGACAATTAGGTCCGGATCTCTTAGAGGATGTATCTCAGAAAAGTACAGACTTTGGGAAGTCAAGAGGAGTACCATGACTACTACATTCCAGAGATTGAGCCTTTGGTGATGGAAAAGTGAAAAGATATGAGCATCTAAGTGTTGGGTTCCTGACAGGTAGAGTAGACTGAGGAAGAACTGACCGACAGAGCATCAGACTTCAATCCAGATGAGAAATTGATGGTGATCAAGCTATTTGAGGGATCATACATGGTTGGCCGACATGATTGATGACTTCTATGTCTTTGTTTTTGATACGCATTGCATATTAAGCATGGATTCAGCTGACAGATCAATGTTTAGAAAATATCTTGAGTATTCTAGTTGCCGACTAGAAAGATGTTGAAATCCTTGATGCAGATATATATACCAGATGGATTTCAGTATGAAGAGTGAGTTGGATGTGGAAAGTGTGTGAGAAAAAGTAGAGATAAGTGTGGAAGCAGTAATACAAGTCTAGTATGTGACAGAACAGTAGCACTAAAGCAGAGGAAGAATGAAGTGCAGTAGATCGCTGTATCGAGCCTAACTGGAACTGATTCTCAGCATATGTGGATGCCTCTCATCAGTTCAAATACTTGGTTACTGTCTATAAACATTGTAGATAGTAAGTCTCTTGTAGGCAGTGTGCCTCTTGTGAGCAGTGTGCTTGGGCAGTGAGCCCTAATTGGCAAGTATCATTTTGTACTTCTTATTCTTTTAACAGAGAATACAATCTTGGGTTAGTCACCATGTGGTTTTTCCCTTAACAAAGTTTTCCACATAAAAATCCTTGTGTTATGTGTGTTGATTTTATTTCTGCTCTCATGATTATGTATGCTCTTATGTTTTGATGCTGCACTAATATTAAAGAAGAAAAGAAAGTTAAGATATTTAAAATAACTGATTCACCTCCCCCTCTCAGTTCTTTGCCTTGATTTCAACAAAGGGTTCCATTATCACTAGAATTGCCTTCTCTTGAGTTGACATAATAGATAGAACTAATGGAAGATGATGCCATGACAATCAGATTTATGGATCTATTGGAACTTAAGGAGAAGAGGGATACTGCTATGAAGACCCTTGAAGCGTACCAAGATCAGGTCAAGAGGACCTTTGATAGAAAATCTACTGGAAGAACATTTAGTGAAGGATATATAGTGTTGAAATGGGATGTAGGTAGGGCCAAAGCTAGAAGACATTCAAAGTTTGATGCCATATGGAGTGGCCCTTATATCGTTACCAGTTGCAAACAGGCTAATGTATTCCAACTCTCTAAACTGAATGGAGAAGTTCTGCTAATCCTAGTCAATGGGATCCATCTCAAACCTTGCTTTTAGCATGGTTGTGAGACCTTGTAAATAGGTTAGGCTTCCTTTCAAATAAGTGCCCTTGCACTCTGTTGTATTCTCATTACGAGGATACATGCTTGCTTGTTGCTTTATTTTGCCTTGGTAGCTCACCCTAGTTATTTTAGCTCCTCAATTCTTGTTGTAGTCTCTTTTGACCCCATGCCCAATGGATTGTTAAGGCCACTGATCTATTTCTATAGAAAGAAAACATCCCTAAGAGGTTGCCAAAATGTTGACCCATTTTTCTCTATCCAAAGTCAAATAGTTCACCTTGAAATCCCCTAGGATATAACCCTGCAAGCCTTTATCCTTCAAATCCTAGTAATCTACCTCATACAAATCCCTAAAATCTCATCTATAGAATCTTTGCAAAAACAAAACCTAGAAAAACCCAGGAACCTTCTACCTTCAATGTCTCCCTTTGCAAAGACTTTCCACCTCAACACTTGGTCATTTTGTAAGGATATCTAATGTCTGGATGTCTAGATCTTAACTAACATCCTAGATATTATCTTATCTGAACCTTAGCTAAGGTCTTGATATCTCCTTTATATACAAACCTTTGTGAATATCCAAATGATGTCATCTGAATATTTCTTAATGTCTGAATCTTTCCAATATCCATGACCTTGCGAATATCCTGATGATATCATCCAGTCCCATCCCCAAAGAAGTGCATATGACGATGATGTCATCTAGACATTCCGTCTCTAATATATTATCCTATAGTGTTAATATATAGATGATGTCATCCAGATCTCCTCTTCACCAAAGCTCTCCATGCCGATGACATCATCAAGATATTCAAAAAAAGGCATCCAGATATTAAGTTAGCATCTGGATATGCAAAGTTAATATCTTAACGATGAATATCCATGTGGAGGATGACTTCTCCATGCTGCAAAGATAAATTTGACGAGTGCATCCTAATATTTGTGAATATTCAAACCTTGAGGGATATTCATGATGTCGTAAGCCCGCAGACCACTAAAGCTAATGTCATGTTCCTACTGTATGGCCATGAGGAGATGACATGTGGATATCCATATGCCCATTAACCACAATTTTGAATGTGAATATCTCCCTCATCTTGAGGAATTTCTACATGATCCAAAAGGCAAAATTGCTTAGAATTTCCTCCTCTTTCATTTGGCAGGCTTTTTGTGGAATATTCTCACTTTGAAATTATGATCCAAATATCGTGATCCAGATATGAATGTGCACATCCAGATATTAGGATAGTTGTCAACTGAGGAAGGATATGTAGGGTTGGTTGACAAGTCATCTCAGTGACCGACTTGAAGTGTTGCAGAGGTAGATATTTCACATTGATTCAAGTTGGTGGGCTCTGTAGATGAAATTCAAGAAGGATGGCATGGTTCTTCAATGTGAAGGGACTTCAGTGGCTTAGTGGTAGATTATTCAGTGGTGGGCAACAAATTTTGGGCTCTCTTCTTCAATGCTCTATCCTCTCTTGCATATGGGCAGCCATTTGTAGTGTTGCAGGTCTACCAGAGGCATGTGTTCTATTCCCATCGCCGTTCATTCCTAACCCTACCTCAGCTTCTCTACATAGGGCTTTGGTATAAAACATTGTAATCTTTAGTAAAGATGGAGTTAGTAATTTATGGGTTGTTATGCTGCCAAATTCCTTGTAGTCAGACCTCTTGGTGCAATTGCAAGATTATCATAATTTGACTCATTGTGCCTATAGCATGGCCTTTGTTGTCTTCTGGTTAATCCGCCGATGAATGTAATTGACTATACTGTGTCTTTTCCTGCTATAAGTTATTTTGCATTGTAATAGTTTCTGGCCTTCATAATCAATATATTCACAATATTTTACCTCTCTTATGCTCTGATTTATATGTTTTACTTGAAACTATGATCTATTCTATGAGTAAAATGGCTCTTTTATAGGTTAGGTCTTCATATTGAAGCCTCAATATGTTCTATAAGTCTGTGTGAACCTTCCCTTGTCTCTTGTAGGCTTACTACTACTCATTAAATTTGGTGCATCACCCTTTTTCTATTTAGTTTCTTCCTAACCCTTTTCCCTTGTAGTATTAGCACTAGGTTTAGATAGTTTTCTCTAAGCATTAGGCTTGGAATGAGGAACCAGCCTTCTCTAGAGGTTTGATTTCAACTTGCAAGGTACCACACCTTGAGATCATTCCCATTGTGTCATTAGAATGCTTAGACTCACTCCAAGCTAGGTGTAATTCTATGTGATAACATGTATCAATGGGATGGAAACCACCATTATCTAATTAGTGGGGGTTGAAGTCACACTTGAGTGAGTCTATGGGATATGACACTCCTTGCTTGAATAATTACTAGGTTTGTAAACAAGTGTTTGGCATGTCTTCATGTGATATACCCGTACAAGCCATTTGTTATCTGCAAAAGTTCATAGCCTCTTGTACCCAATTCCAAGAAAGTAAAAAATAGCCATTATGTTTGTTGATTGAAATCTTTCCAAAATCCCAAACACCAAATATTTCTAAAATTAAAAAAATCTCAATCAGCGCCTATTTTTCACCTATCAACGCCCATCCACTCTCTATTAGCACCTAACTAGCCTCTGTTAGCACCCAGTTTGGTCTCAATCATTACTCACCTTCACCTCTATTAGGGCCCAGTTGGCCTTTGTCAGTGCCTAGTTAGCCTCTATTAGCAACTGGTTGGTCTCTGTCAAAGCACAATCATCTACATTAGTGTCCAAATTTTCACCCATCAACACCTATTTCCTCTCTATCGGCACCTAAACCTTCTGTTTTAGCATTCAATTTAGGAATTCCACAAAACCTAAGGTCTTTGTAATTTTGGTTGTCAAATTGGTCCTCCCACCTCATCCAATATCATTTCACATCCAAATCCATCCATATTATCATCATTTTGAATCATCCATGTCCATTTGAACTCTAGCTTGTGATCCAACCTTTACCAAAAAAATCCAACATCCAAAATTAAAATCAACTTCACATTATCCAAATCAAATCAACTTTCATCCAAACCCCATCAATCATTTGTCCAAATCCAATCAATTTTCTAAGGTTAAGATCTAGATCAATCTATCCTCTTGTTTGTATTAGGCTTAAGAATTTGTCTATCTTAGGTTTAGTATAAACTCGAAATCATCCCCCTTTGGATAAGCTAGCTTAGGAACTTAGATAATTCTTAAGTTAGTAGACTTCAAGAATCCCTTTTTTCTTGGTGCATCTTGTCTACCCCAAGTAAAACAATCATGTTATCCCCATGCTTAGGCTCTTTGTCCATCCTAAGTACATAAGGATAACCTTTGATCTACACTCATAGGTGATCTAGATTTTGAAATTAGAAAAATCACCATCCCCAAACATAGGGAACTCACCATCCAACTCCAATCATAGTCATCCTCTTATGCCTCCCATCACATGATCACAAGCTAGGAGAAAAATGGTCTCTCTCTATCAACTCCTCTCTCCACATGACTCCACCACAAGAAATATGGAGGGGTATGTCAACCAACCTGAAATGGGTGAAACATCTACACAACATTATGTTGCCTCCCCCACATTCATTGATTTCATCAATGAAAGACGATTACACCAAAAATTTGACCAATTCCTTGACAACCATAAGGATGAATTCCTTGAATGCCTCATTGAACATGGAGCACACCTCCCCCATTCATTTGACTATGATAAACTCAAGACATTCTTTCATGAAAAACTACCATCACCCATCCTTGAGCAACCATGGGGATGTGTCCATAATCCCAACAACCCTATCTATGATAATCCATGGGCTAACTTCACCACATATACCAACACTATCAACACCATTGATCAACATGTAGGGGGTAATACTATTCCACAACCATGAGGGTCAAATCCCCCTTTTGGTTTACCATATAGCATGCTACCAACTAATTTTCCAATTTCTACCATACCATCCAACACAAACATACATGTCGCACCACCCTCATCAAACATTCCTCAAAACATTTCCAACACTGACACCGTTCTGCAAACACTTCCCCCTTTGAACATTCCTCAAAGAACAATCATCACCCAAACAATGTTACCCCCTACGATACCTTCACAAACACCCCTCCAAACCCAAAATCCATTCACATCCCAACCACATCATCAACCTCAAAATCCCCTAATGAGATATACAAACCCCACAAAAACATATCATTCAACCACTCATCAACAACCTCCTCATGGTACTTCCATGGAACATCAACATGCCACTCAATATCAACAACCACCCTTCCAAACCCAACATATGTATCATGCATCCACTCACACCCAACTACAACATCAAACATATGGGTCTCATGTTTATTCACAAGCTATAGGCCTACTCCCATACATCTCACAATAATACATCATCCCTCAACAACAACAATCATCATTCCAACAAAAAAAACAACCACCACTTCAATCCACATCGCAACCTCCTCTTGCTAATCCTTTTGATCAAGAATGGAAAGAGATGAAAAACACTTTCAAAACATACAACTAGGGACCCAAAAGAAACATTATAAATTTGAAGACTTATGTCCCTATCCATTTGATCAAAACATGACAACCATACCTTATCCTCAGCATTTCAAGGTACCAAAATTTGACAAATACAAAGGAAAAGGTGATCCCCATGACCACATCAAGGAGTTCTTCATGGAATGCCAAGAAGTTTCTTATGATGATCAATTCCTCCTTCATCTTTTCCCATGAAGCTTAGGAGGGCAAGCCCTTGAATTTTTTATGCACTTGCCACATGGCTCCATCTCCACCTTCACTGATCTATCGAAAAAATTTGTTGCCCACTTCTCATACAATGTAGAGCATGAAATTACCATGCTCGACCTTTGCAAAACCAAAAAAAGAAATGGTGAAAGTTTTACCATATACCTACAAAGATGGAGAGGCCTTGCTAGTAGACTACCTTAGACAACACGCAAAAAGCAACTTGTTAATATTTTTATCCAAAACTTGAATCAAGAAATGGCCTTCCACTTGCAAGTACATTGTGCATCCACCTTTGATGAAATCATAGAGAAAGGTGTCACCATTGAAAAATCCCTTATCGCAAAAGGTTTGGTCAAGATCTACAATCAAAATGACAACAAGAAACCATCTAGCGAAAAACTTAAATTTTGGGCTAAGAACAAAAATGCTATAGGAGACGGCACTACCGATTCCAAGTACATTCAAATAGCCTCTCCTAAGCCTAAATAGGAACATTTTGTACAAAATGTTTCAAAAAATGTCTTGGTGCCATCCACTCCACCAAAATGAAATCCTCCCAACAATCCAAAATGCAAATACACTCCTTTGGGTGAACCAATCAAAGTTGTGTTCCAAAAACTTGTACAAGCAAACATGGTTGAGTTTCCCACAACCAAACCTTTTGATGAAAACCAACCTAAACCCATGTGGTACAAGGAAAATGAGTATTGTGACTATCATCATATCAAAGGACACTCCACAGGAAAATACATGAAATTGAAAAATTATATCCAAGACCTTATCGATTACAATGATATCCAAGTGGAAGGAAATAGCAATACCTCACCTAATGATGGTTTAGGAGTCTACCAAGATCCTCTTCCCAATCACAATAAAAATCCACATCTAAACCATCATCCTCCAACACCAACCCCAACAACCAAGCCAACAACGACAACTATAACAATGTTCCACCTCCTTATGATGATGTAGTAGGCTGAATTGATGTCGACTCTACTCGTATCACTACCATAAAAAAAAACACTCCCAAGTGTGTCATTACCACCTGACATGGGCATGTAACAATTAAGGGACCATTACCATCATCCACCAGTACCACTTCTAAATATAACCTCCTTGACCATCTTGGGAAGACCCCCACACAAATCTCCATCTTGAAACTCCTTAAGACGTCCACCATCCACCGAGAAATCATTGACAAGGGTTTCCAAGAGTCCCATGTCCCCATCGACATACCTCCCACACAATTACAAAACCTAGTGGCCCAATTGTCCTCATCCTACCATCTCACCTTTAGCCAATCTGACATGCCACCTATCGACCCCATCCATAACAAAGAACTCCATATTGAAGTCCAAATCGCCAATCACAAAGTCAAGAGGGTCCTCTTGGATAATGGATCTAGTTTGACTATATGTACATTATAGTTCATAAGACTTTTGGGGTATTTAGAAGTTGATCTAGAGTCTTTGGTTATCTCCATCAAAGCATATGACAACATAGAACGAGAATTAGAAGGCACCATATGCCTCCCTATCAAGGTGGGCCTGCTCACACTACCCACCCTATGTCATGTGGTTGATCTTGACCTACCATACAATCTTCTTCTCGGCTAACCATGGTTGCATGCTATGCAAGCTGTTCCCTCCACCTATCACCAATGTCTTAATTTCCCCATAACAGCGTGGAAGTCACTATTCCTGCTGATTAACAACCCTTTGAGTATTGTAAAGCTTTAGAGGTTGTCTATGATAGATAATTTCATTACCCAAGCACTTATGGGGAACACCTCAAAGACCCCTCATCCATACCATCCACCTCATCACATGCTTCATCCACTCCATCCATCACCATTGATCCATCACATGCTTCCACATCATCTTCCACCCCAACCCCTCAAGTATCCTAGGTCAAGATCATAGAAAAAGGGTGTGGTGAATATGAGCTTCATAATTCCTTCCATGTGGGACAATTTCCTTTGTCCCCCACTCTCATGGTCGTCATCTATATAAAAAGGCTCAAGAACAACAACGCAAGATTGATAAAAAGATCCACTTTGTCCCAACACAAGTTTATTGAGATGAAGCTGAAGGGACATCCTTGAATGATTGGTTATATCGTGATGAGATCCCTCTAGCACAAGCAGATCTTACATACTTCAAGGAAAATATTCTATACCATTCCAAATATGTACCCAAATGCCCTATCATGGAAAAGGACTTGACATTGATGAACAAGGCACCATGGAACCTATTCTAGTTGATCCTACATCCCCCAAGAAATATGCCATGTATTTTGGTTTAGGATATGTGTCATCTACTATAACAATCCATGGACCCACTAAAATTTCAATAGAGGTGATTGAATCCTCTTCTATTGTTGAAAACATTATGTCAAATGTAATCATAGCTTCATGCGAAGATCTTGATCTTTCATGCATCTTCCTTGACAACGCCATATTTCTCATCGACCTTCCCCTCATCCATCCTGATCTCATTGCATAGGATTATCAAGGACCACCACCTTTCAACATGTTTCCAAATGATGAGGCCCTCTCCACACTCCTAGAACTCCACGACACCTACCAATATGACATATGCTTTCATGCTAATACCTATTTTGGGGACAAGGAGATCCTTGGTTGAAATAAAAAATCAAAAAATAGAAAATCGTCCCCTAGTGAAAACCTCTCTAAGGCACTTTCAGACACAAAAGAGAAAATAAAGATGTATCTCCTGGTGAAAACCTCTCTAAGGCGCTAGGAGATGAGGATCTTCATCTTCTGCCCATACCTTCCTACTGGAAAGAATGTTCCACTATCCTAATTGAAGGCATGCGGGAACAACCTAAGCTCACCCATATTATAGAAAACCTTGCTAGCAAAGAAGAATCTGGCCTATCAATTGTGTTTCATGAGGTACTTGATGTCTTTTCTTGGTCCTATGCAAACATGCCAGGGTTAGATCCTTCCTTGGTAGTCCATCATCTTGTGGTACATCTAGAATCACGACTAGTCAAACAAAAGCTTTGCAAGATGTATCCTCAAGTCGCCTTGCTCATCAAAGAAGAATTACATAAATTATTGGAAGTCAGCTTCATCCTCCCTATAGACTTCCAGAATGGATCTTCAATATTGTTCCTATTCTTAAGAAGCCTAGGGGCATATGAGTATGTACAGATTTCTAAGATCTCAACAAAGCATGTCCTAAAGATGACTTTCCACTTCCCAACATCAACATCATTGTGGATCTCACGGCAAGGCATGAAATGCTCTCCCTCATGGATAGATTCTCTAGGTATAATCAAATCAAGATCACTCTTGAAGATCAACATAAAACTAATTTCACATGTCCTTGGGGTACTTATTGCTGGCAAGTCATGCCCTTTGGCCTTAAAAATGTAGGAGCAACTTATCAACAAGCCATGACTACTATTTTCTATGACATGCTGCACAAAATCATGGAGGAATATGTAGATGATCTTGGGAAATCAAGAACAAGAGAACACCCTGAGATTTGATGATAGATATTTGGACACCTTAGGGAATACAAGCTTCATCTCAATCCCAAGAAATATGTCTTTGGCATTACATTAGGAAAACTCTTGGGGTTCATAATCTCCCATAGAGGTATTGAAGTAGATTTAGCTAAGGTCACCACTATAACATAAATGCCACCACCAAAGACTCTCAAAAAAATTTGTAGTCTTCAAGGAAAGCTTCAGGATATCTGAAGGTTTATCACCCAACTCGCAAATAAATGCCAACCATTTGCTCACTTGCCTCATAAGGAAGTACACTTCAAGTGGGATCAAAATTGCTAGCAAGCATTTGACCGCATCAAGGAATACCTAGCTTCACCGCCGGACCTTATGGAACCTATCCCTAAAAATCCCCTACTATTGTACATATCAACAACTTTAATAGCACTAGGGGCACTTTTAGCACAACATGATGACACTGACCGTGAAAGGGCTATATACTACATCAGCAGGCTCCTTGTCGACTATGAGCTTAACTATACACCTATGGCACGAGCATACCTAGCTGTCATTTTTTTCTCTCAAAATCTTCGACACTACATGTTAAGGCACTCAATCAAGCTCATTTCCAAAGTTGACCCTCTCAAGTACCTGCTTTCTAGGACCTCACTTAGAGGAAGAATGGGAAAATGGGTAATGTTACTTAGTGAGTTTGGCATTGAGTATGTTGATCGATGAGCAATCAAAAGACAAGTTGTCGCAGATCCGTTAGCTGAAGCACCTCTCACAGATCATCAACCACTCTCCATTGATTTCCTAGATGAATCCATCTTGACTATGACAGAATCAGTAATCTAAAAACTATACTTTGATGGATCCTTCAGAAATCATGGTTGAAAGGCAGGAATACTCTTGGTCACTCCTCAAGGTGACTATATTCCCAAAGCATACAGGCTTGCTTTCCCTTGCACAAACTTTCATTTAAGAATCTAATTCATTTTAATTCTACATTCATTGTAGTGAATGAAAATTTTCACTTCCATAAGTTACTATTCTTGACAACAAACATGTGTTCATCACTACAAAATTCATATTGGTAAATCAATCTTTTTGAGATAGACAACAAACATGCAAACACTGACAATTTCTACAATATTTCAACTAAGATGATACTGATGATTTCTCCTATTGAAACAACATATCATATAGTTCATTCCTACATATTCCCATAATTATAAAATAGATTCATGAAACTTTATATTAAATGTTTAACAATAAATTTAACATGTTTCCATAGCAACTTAAAAACTATTTATTTAATAACTCTTTATTCCAAAACATTAGGGGCCTATTGATATGTTCAAACAACAATGATTCTAACCAACCACTCATTCATGAGATAAAATCATTATTATTCATTTCTTCCAAAACTAAATAACATGATTTAGTTCACAAATTCTAAATATATAATTCCACAGAATACATGCTTCAATACTTTTTGACAACATTTGAATGTAGTTAAGGAATAATCTCCTTTTACAACTTGTAGATCAACTTTCAACAATAATTAAAATAAAGACATTGAAGATTAACAATCTCTTCTAAAAGTCCAATCTCTATGAATTTGCAAGCTCCAAGCCAATGGGGGTAGAGTGACCTCCTAGCCATTGTGATACTTTCAAGTATCACCCCTCCTTGCTAAGAGAGATTAGGCAAGGATCCACACACTTGTACATTTTTAAGAGAGGTTCATGGAAACATTGAAGAACATGTAGGAAATATCAAAACTTTTAAACATGACACATTGTCTATCCTATGTAGAATTAAACCTTTCTTACACAGGTTCATACCCTTCATGGCTATGAGTCAATACACTTTTACTTCTAATAAAAATGACAAACCTACTGGCAGAACACAAGTCATAAGCTCATACCCAAATAATCTCATAATAATATGAAATGATAATATGGCATAACACAAGTCATGATTAAGGGTATATATATCATTACATATCTATGTCTAAAATCTAATAGTATCATATAGAAATAATAAATATGACATCTATAATATAATTGATCATAATATATAATGTAAAATATAATATAAATAATGTCATAAAAATTCCATATAGGCATACAACAAAATGTCATATACATCGATAAAATAGAAACATATGTGTACAAAGCCAAATAGGCATACAACAAAATGTTATAACATAGAAAGTCCTATGAAGTGCTATGTAATAGTCAATGACCCTTTCTCTATCATGAAGATGGAGAAGCAATTGATGACTCTTTCTCTCTAATCCACTAAGTAGACCTCCTCTCATAAATGTTTTGGAGCTCCACCTATTAATACACCTAAACAATATACACATTAATATAAAAAACATAAAATATACAATGACATAAGAAAACTATAACTTACTATAATTCGATGATCCTTCTCAATCACCCATCACCTCTCTTTATCTATAGGTGCATGAACTAGAGTTATGACCTCATGTGAGAATAATGAAGAAGAAAATTAGAATAAAAATCAATATCATTTAATTACATTAACTGATGTGAGATCAAATGAGAAATACATAATGAAATTTACATGTTATTGGCTCATACCTCAATCAAAGACACTGAAGAAAAAATAGATACATGAATGCCCACCTTTGTTGTGCCAAAAATATCAAGAGGAGTCAGAATTGATGCAATCACCTAAAAATAGAACAAGGTTATTTGACCAAAAGCTACATAACATTACTCCAATACATAATGATTAAAAATAGTAAAACTGACCTCGGTGAAAATTGATATATGACTAACCCCACCAATTCCTCATGATTTTGGAGGTCCAACACCCACCTATTCATCATTAAATTAACATTTTAATATTACCATTGATATATGACAAAAAGTTTATATGTATTATATATACTATTTTGTTACAAGTTACATACCCATAAACTCAACATGACTGCATAACCTTCTGTTGGATGACCAAAAGATGTAGGATAAGTGCTTTGACCTTAGAATTTCATAATACATTAATTTATTAACATTTATTTTCATTCATAATAGATCAATATAGTTAATTATAGATTTCAAAAGCAAATACAATAAATTATAGAACGTTATTGAAAATTACCTATTTGTCAATGCCAAAGTTCCTATTTATCAAGTCATCTGTTATTACCATGTATTATTTAATATAAATGTATCCTAGTTCTGGTCCTATAAAGCACACTCATGAAACTATGGAAATAAATGTGTGCTGACCATTTACACCTACTAGGCTCACCCTCATTAGGATATGAAAGAGGCCTACTATGTTGTAGTAAGGTCTACATGAGGGAATTGATAGACAAAAGTGTCTCCACTTCAACACTCTCCTTCATAGCAGAAGAGACTATGAGATGCTAAATAGATGGCCTGGCTAGGGGTCTCACTGGGCAGAATGTGCCTTGTCTCTATCTTGTGTAGATCCTTTGCCTTTGCCCTAGAATTCATGCATACCAAAATAATTTAGAATGTCATTGAGTAAAAATCACAATAGATTTTTCTCAAGAAATATTGTGGCACCTCATTATTGTTGCATGGAGGATAATCAAAAACCATCCACCACCTATCCCAAAAACTATTTTCTATTCCTTAGTGTCAACACCAATGATTAGAGAATCTTCTACAAATTCCATGAATCAATTCATTGGTTCCTAGATCAATAAAAAATGCATAGTAATCAGATTACAATATTTTCTTATCTCTAAATTATTTATGATAATTTTATAGAATAAAATTATTGTACAAATTCTCCCTATAATTCTACCATGTGTTAATTTGGTTGGTAATAGAAGCTATATGAGAAATAATTGATTCCAAGGATATCACAAGGGCTCTCCAATGTGTTCTATTTGCATTGGGGTTTTTCAATGCTTCAATCATTGTTTCAAGTTGTTTTTTGTTTTCCTCGATTTTCCCTAATATGTTGGCTTGTGTCTCACAAGGATGTTACAAAATTGATGGAGGAGTTTGGGGAGGGTTAGTTTGTGCCTCCTCTTCAATGGGAATTTCATCACACACTCAATTTGGTGAATCAAGGTTTAGAGGCATTTGGTGTGTTCATTTGTTGCAAAATTAAAAAAAATGAACCAAAACAATACAAAATAAATGTTTTATATTCAAATCACTAAAAATATAGAAAACGTAACTCATCAAGCTTGATAACCTTGTGGAGCTCGTGAGTGTCATGACAACATGGTCTTGGTGTCAAATTTTCTTTAGCTACCATAGAACATGCTCGTAGAAAATCCCTCTCATGTTTTGGAAGTGGGAAAGAATGAGGCTGTAACTATATATTTTTGTTTTTATTTTACAAAAATGTGCTCATGTTATAATGTTCTTGAGTTATAACCTATTTGGACCAAAAAAGATTTTTGGCCACTTTCTAGTCCCCCATCTTTGTGAACACACCTAGGTACCTCATTAGGCCTTGTTGTTAAGGCCCATGTTTTAGAGATTAGATTTCTCCCTAAGTATCACTTGTGGGATGTTAGTGTGAAATCTAGTTTTACCTAACTAGTTTACATCTACCTAGTTGTCCTATTCATGCACTACATCTTAAGCTTACTTAGAGATTTTTTATTTTTTGGTCTCACCTCATGTGGCCTCTACATGTGTCCTCACATTTGTCCCATGTGTGCCCACGTGTCACATCTTTTGGAGGGGTAGTCAATCTTCTATTCCTACCTTCCCTCTTCCTCCTTGTCCTACATATACAAGGGGTTTATTGTATTCTATTATTCACTTTGTATGATAGTTTTGGGATTTTTTTTATTCACATTTATATTGTATAAGTTACTAGATCTTGCATTCATTATTTTACTACTCTAGCATGAAGTGAGCATTAAAACCATTTAAAATAATCTTAAGTTTGAAGTGAGTGTTAAAACTATTTAAAATATTTAGGATTAGTCCCAATGATAAGTTTAATCTTAAGATTTATTATTCAAACCACTTAAATAATTTAAACCATTTAAGTCATCAATATATACAAAATATTAACATATATATTGATCTCAATAAGGCCATTAAGGTATACATAATGTCATAAAAATACCATATAGTGTCATATGGCCTACAATGTCATATAGGAATATGATGAATATATAAACAAAGCCATATAAGTATACAATGATATACATTGCTAAAATATAAATCTACACCAACATGCTGTGAAAGCATACAACAAAATGTCCAAACATAGAAACTATGGAGTGTCATGGAACAATCGATGACTCTTGCTCTATCAAGAAGATGGAGAACCAATATCATAATTGACATGTCTCCTCCATCGACTAGACCTCCTCTTAGTTTTTTTGTAGCTCCACCTATTAATACAATTAAACACTAGACACATTAATATAGAAAACATGAAATATACAATGACATAAGTAAATAATCACTTATCACAAGTCGATGATCCTCCTCAATCATCTACTACTTCTCTTCATCCACCTGAGGGGCAAGTGTATGACAATTTGTGGCCCCCTATGACAAGAATGAAGAAGCAAATTAGACTAAAGATGAATATCATTTATTTACACTAAATAATATGTGATAAAACAACAAATGCATAATGACATTTATAGTACTAGCTTATACCTTTGTCAAAGGCATTGAAGACAAAATTGCTGCAACAATGTCCATCTCCAATATTCCATGAATATTAGGAGGATTTTTTATTTATGTCATCAAACAAAAATAGGAACAATGTTATTTGACCAAAAAATACATAACATTATTTACATACATAATGATTAGAAATAGTAAAACTAATGCAGGAGCATCTAGTGGTGTAAGGGCAATCTTGCATCACCCAAAAATGATGATTTTGTTTTCTATTCTTTTTTTAATTTTGGCATTTTTGTATACCCAATTGCTTGAATAATGATGTAGAACCTTCAGGTTTTCTAACCTTCTAAAAATAGCTAACTTCTATTTTTAGAAAGTTTGCATTTGAGCACGTATGGAAGAAAAAAATTTACTCAAAGATTTAGAATAGAAAAATATAACCTTTGCTGAAGGAATTGGCCAAAGATCACTTATGGGCTGAAAGATATTAAATTTTCCATTTCTTTAAAAACCCCTAAAAAATTTTCAAAGTCAAATATGAGGCACTTAGAGGCCCCGTACGACCCCAAAATGGGCAAAATTAGTAGATTTGATTCTAAGCGCATAGTGAAATTCATGATATTTCCAACGCATCAAACTATTTGTCAATCAGACACCCAGATCAAAAGTTATGGCTCCCAGAAGTTGACCTATTTTTGGAGGGATTTAGAAATTTCAAAATTTTCATTGGAAGGCGCCAACAAGGGCTATTTATGACCATTTTTTGGAATCCTTTGGAGTAGTAGAGAAAAGGGGGAAAGTGGAGAATTAGAAAAGGGAGGGAAAATAGAAACCCTAGAAAATTTGAAGCTACAAAAGGAAAAAATTCTAGAATCTAGACATAGGAAGCTATAATGTGTTGCAGTCTATTGAGGATTCATCCTCTGATTTTATTATAGTTTCTATAATGTATTGCATTGTTCAAATAAATAAAAGAACATTCCTATTTTCTATGTGCAATTTGTGTTATTATGTGTTCTAGGATTGGGCCCCTCATCAAGTGGTATCAGAGTAGTAGTTCCTAAGTGTGTAGACATACCACCGACTGTGAGGTAGTTTGCACCAAGACCTGAGGTTGTGGGTATGTTGTAGAACTCCAAAAAATGCCTCCACGAAGGAACCATGGTGGTTCTGGAAGAAATGCTTTGATAGAAGAGGGTTTTAGAACCTTGCAAAGGCAAATCGATGCATTGCAAGAGGAGTTGCCAAGAGGGTTTGAGCCAAGAATAAGAGAAGAAAGTGAAGATGAAGATGAACAAGAAGAGCTATTTGAGGAAGAATAAGATGATGTAGGATATCTTGCGCAAGTTAGGTTGTTAAGAGTCATTTCAAAGATTGGTAAGAGGCCTAGGATTGAAGTTTCTACCTATTATGGGGATCTGAATTCGGAAGAGATTATTGATTGGATAAATGATATGGAGGAATATTTTGAGTATGAATATGTGGAGGATCCAAAAAGGGTCAAGTTTGCAAAAATGAAGTTGAAGGGCCATGCCAGCATTTGGTGGAAGGAGGTCCAGTTAGAGAGAAATAGAAGAGGAAAAGGAAAGATTACTAGATTGGATCGAATGGTGGACAAACTAAAGAAGTAGTTCATTCTTGTGGACTATGAGTTAGAGTTGTTGAAGAAGCTGCAAGGATTGAAGGAAGGTAAAAAGTCTGTTAAGGAGTATACATAAGAGTTTTATAAGATTATTATCAGAACAGGTCATGTAGAGGCCAAAAAGGAGAAGGTAGCTCGTTACATTAATGGGTTGAGACCAAGTATTCAAGAGGAGCTAATCCTGGTTAGAATGACCACTATAGAAGTGTTTGATGGGAAAGATAGATCTAGCCTAAGAGGTTAAACTAGGTCAAACCCTCTTCCATAAACATTAGAACACAAATCGAGCTTGGATTCTAACCTTGAGGGAGAGCTAAACTACATGAGTTTTGCCCTTTTCTTGTATAGAGAAGAATCAACCAAATCCAACCAAATCTAACCAAGAAAACTAGGGCAAGAGATGAAACCCTCATTTGTCAAGATATGTAATTATACGACTGTCAGAAAGAGAAACAAAAATAAAAAAGTGCAACATAAATAAGGAAGCAAAGTGAAACCTGGATCTGAGTTTAGGAGTATAGAAAGACTAGGGCACTAGGTACCCTAAACCCTTTCTAGGGTTTTACAGAAGCTCTGAGTTTAACCAGACTTGTACCTGTAATATCTTTCTTCTTCCCAGATCTTGTCCTCTGAAACCTATATCTTCAACCTACACACAAGAAAAGAGGAAAAGGTTGTGTCATGTTTAGGGGATTGCCTTAGTCAAACCCCATGTTGGTGTTTCCACCACCACTATAGTGATGATTAGTGATCCAAGAGTGCATGCCCTAGGAGGGCAGAGGTAAGATCAACAATATATGATGAAAGTATGAATGAAAGTGATAAAGATTACCACAGTATGTGAAACCCTAGTTGGAGTAGATAACTCAAGATCATATACCAACAAGGAGATAGATAAAGATAGCTTGAGCTTCCCTCAAAACCTACAAATGAACCTCATAACATCCACAAGCATGTAGCAATTCCAAGCATGAAGAATACTAGAGCATAGGAGATCAAGCATGTAAGCAAATTTAATCTTCTCATAACATTCACTTGTCCATCTAGGTGTAAAATGAATTGTAAAACTCCTTGATATATGCATTCCCACTCACAAACGATGAATAAAACCAAATGGAGCTGACATGTAAAATCTAGGGAGGTGTTCTAAGTTGACACCACAAAAATAGGATCGAGGATAACTAGCACCCTATTCCTTTAGCCCCACAAACTTTGGAGAGTGTCCATTTAAGCGGGCTTAGACCAATCCTAACCTTATTTTGTTAGGTTTATTCATAGGGATCAAGATTTAACCATTTAATGTTAAAAAAGGTGTTAAAATAGGTTTTGATTAACAAGTGTACACATTTTTACTCCATACAATAATTTAGCCCCCACTTTAGCATGGGTACAAACTTATGTTCAAACTTACACTAAAGTAAGGAGAAGATAGATTTCCAACATGAAAACATAGAAGCCCAAAGAATTCTGCCAAGTTGTGGACTATTAGTAGCCCTCAAGCTTAGGATCCTAAGGTTGCAAACACATAAGAAAAGAGATTTTCAAACACGCAAGATATTGCAACATAATTCACACATACGTGGAGTACTAAAAGCATACATAGGAATACACGTGAAAGACATGTATGCAATACACAAAGGTAGCACACACCATACACAATGAATACACACTTGACACAAAGCATACACATAAGGCATAAAGTATGTTAGATGCACAAGACAACTAAGGGGGGGTGAATCAGTTGTATATTAAAACATTAAACCCTCAATAGTATTCCCAATCCTTATTAGCATTCAAACTCTTATTATGCATTAGCAAAATGTAAACATGTGAAACATCAATACAACCACATCCAAACACATAAGAACATTAGATTTACGTGGAAAACCAAAGAATGGAAAAACCACGATGAGGATTAACTCACATACATATGAATAACAACACTGAAAACAAATAGGATCATTGCCAAGGGCTCACTGCCCAGAAGAAAGGCTCACTATCCAGAAGAGAAGAATAGAAGAGGACTATTACAGAGAGATTCACTATCTCAAAGTAATAGGAGAAATCCACCACTGTAACTTTATGCCATGCACAACCTTCGGCTCATTGCCTCCAACAACTTCAAGCAAACTAAAATGTACACACGTTATACTCACTGCATCCGAGAGACAAAAGCATTTAAGCTCGTACTTAATTCACCACCCTTGATTCACATTCACATCATCTTCTCTACTCCCTTCCACTCAAACTTCACCTTACATTTATACCAACTGCGACCTAAAAAAATCTCAATTAGGTCAGCCTTAATGAAATGTGTGCACCTCAAACATGCAACAATGAAATAGGTCGGTACCAAACACTTCTGCGGTGGAAAGAAGTGAAGGTAGACCACACCAATGGTTAACTAGGACCCAAATATGTATCACCATGTTGTTCATCACATCCACAATCCATGATGTACCTCTACAAATAGCACTAGCATACCAGGGCATCCAAACTTTAACTAACACAACAAGTGACTACATACATGCCTCTCCAAGTCTGAAAAAATCATGTGGACCTCAACAAAACATTCTACAGCTTCCATACAACTTTCCAAAATATTCTAGCATCATCAAAATATTCTGCAATACTGCTGGAACCACCAGAAACAAAGAATGTCTTCATTCTGCACATCAGGATTCATTACCACTGAACACCAACACATGAAATGAACATGTGGAGCAACCCATCACTATAAACTTCAAGGGAAAGTAGATACAAATGTATAAGCACATTCCCAAATCTGCAAGACAAAAAACCTCAATGCGGAGAAATGTGGAGCAATCTCATTTCTCCCAAACAATCTTCTTCACAGGAAAACACTCTATAAAACATATCTACCACTGCCGCATGATCCAAAACCTAAAACTCTAGATATAACACATTTCAACACCTCTAATCATCACTTCCAAACCACACAAGAATATCTTCAACCATGAAGAAATGTGGAGCATAACACTAAACATACATTTGTCACACTGCACACCTTTTTATTCAAACTTTCTCAAAAGCACTTGGAAACCAAGTGAACCATCTACTAGAGGTTGACATCACTGACAACACCAACAAGCTTCCAAAAAAGTATACATGGAAAACATGATGAAGACATACAAGATACATGGAATCATTAAGAGAATAAAAGTTCAAACAATATATCACACAAATAAACATGGAAACAAACACACAAGTAACATGACTCCAACACTAGCTTTCTCTATCGCAATGAGTCATGTGAAGAGAAGTGCCTTTGGGGATCACACACTAGTAAGGACTATCGAATTACTAGGTGACCACGACAAGTCACATGAAGCACATGAGCTAGTAAACTTTGTTGTACTAGATTTCTCATGGACCAAACGGAAACATCACGGTCTAGTGAGGACCACTGAATCACTAAGTGAGTTCTGTGCCAACTATAATAAATATGTAACCAAATAGAACATAGCGTGACATATGCCCCCACCTTAAAGTGATTGCTAACTCCTATCAAGGAGAAATTGCTTTAAGGTAGAACAAACCACAAGATAGGCACGAGAGCTTTCCAGAAGCACATGCCCATAAGATATGTGTTCCCAAAAACTACATCACAACCAAGGGGTTGCCCCCACAAAAGGCAAACTAAGGCGATGCTACAAGCATTATACATAATAGCTTGTGTAGTCATGGTATGACACCAAGCATATAAACAAGGTGCCCAATAATCAAATCATGCAAGAAAAACACAAGTTAAATTGAATACTATAAAGTAACAACAATAAGGGATCTACCAGACTAGAGTTAGTATATGAATGGTTGTATAATAGGAGATATCTTGAGACTATATATATGGAACTGTCATCATCTGCCAGCTGATAAAACTACAGAGACAAAGGAAGAAGTATCACATGAAATCAAATAAAAACCTTGGGTCAACAATGGAGAATGTCAAACCATCGTATACCTTGCATTGTCCCCAAAGTCAACAACAATGCAAATTACGTCATATAGAATAATGATGATACAAATAGAGAGAATGTCATAACAAATTTCAGTCCCTTTGTACCCTTGCACCTACAAGGGTGTCAAGGGTCATCCAAAGAGAGCTTAACAACAATAACCAGACAAATAAATTATCAAGAAACACATTATAAGGGAAAATAATCACATGCACTCATAACATAATAGAAATAAGAGGCCACACTTGCAAGTCAAACTAAAGAAAATCATCCTCCTCCCAATCTTGCTCATCACCATTTTGGAAAGGTGGGCAAGATGTAAGAGGAACTATAGCAAGTGTGGTGTAAGGAACAAGAGCCATACATGTATCATTATTATCTTTAGATTTGCTATTAGAATATAGTACGATAGGTTTTGTAGCAGGTTGTGAAGCTTTCTCTTTCTCTAGAGGAGACAAAACAATAGTAAATGTCTCTTTTGCATCTATCGGTGATAAACTCTTGTGAGGAGGGAGATTCTCCTCTCTTGTGGAAAAGCGAGCCATAGCACGATGACGCTTCTTTCTTTCTCTTGTAATTTTATTTCACTTAGCTTTATTTTTTATGTTTGATAAGGGAACTGTGGTATCTTCCAACGTGGGTTCCTTTTCTTCCTTTGCTTTAGGAATATTAGAAGAAACAAGAGGAACCATAAAAGGTTGAGAGATCATGGGGGATGGGTTCCTCAATGCGGTCTTCTCTTCCTTCTCAACTTGTGAAATAGGTGGAAGTACTTGAGCATCCAAAAGCGGTTGAGAAACCTCAGGAAATAAAACATAGATAACAGATTGCTTTCCACTTATCTCTGCAGAGGTAGGTGGGACAAAAGTTATATTGTGATTGTGAGGAGGTTTGTTTTGTGCTTGATGGTTGTCTCGTTGTCCTTGAAGGTATGGCAGAGGGAGAACCTCAACATATCTACCTGATGCTTGGTGATAGGGAAGAATCTTTGATTTAGGATTAACTTCATTCGCCACCTATGGGACAGGGGGAACTACTGTCATAGCCTCAAAAGATTGAGGAGGTCTAGATGTATCCCAAGGAGGTATGTTACTAAGCGATAACTCTACAATTTTTTGTTCTTTAAACTTTTGATATGACAAGAAGAATAAATCCTCTATAACTTGCATAACTCCAACTAGTTTTGGCCAGAAGTAATCGAGTGTAAAGTGTCCATTTCAAGAAATGGGCTGGTACCGAGTGTGATGTACAACATGCACATGTCCCTCAAATGAAAAATTCAAGCACTTATGAACCATAGAGGTGACCGCCTTCATGGAGTGGAGCCATGGGTGACCCAACTTCACATGAAATAAGTCCTGTAGACACCTAAAAATGACCATTGCATTATTCACCTTGCATACATCATTCTTCTAATTCACTTTAATCTAACATTAATTAAATGATTCTTAATTATTTAATTAATTTCATCATTTCACCACCTTATTTCTTCTATTTTCCCATTAATTAAATAAAACAATTATTTAATTAATTCAACACTTTAATTCTTCCTATCCACAACAATTAAATAATTTTAATTATTTAATTGGCTAGTTAATCCTCCAAAACTAAATAAATTATTCCAATTTATTTAAGTTGACATTTCTTATCTTCTAAATAAATAAAATCAATATTTTATTTATTTTCTTCCATCATGCACCACAAATTAAATAAATTTATTTATTTAATTTCTAATTAATTTCTCAATCTTCTAAAAAAATATTCTTCCTCCATGCACACAAATTAAATAATTTATTTTTTAATTTTATCCTTTGCATGTCAAAAAGAAAATCAAAAGTTGAGTTAGTTGGCTTTAAAATATTTGTTTTTATCATCAATTCATAAAATAGAAAAATCATTCTATTTTATGAAAATCAATCCTATCTTTAGTCAACAAAGAAGTTAACTCAACAAATTAGCTTTTTGCATGTACACTTGTCATGTGCACATTCATTCATGATCTCTCAATTTATCTCATCCATTAGTTTCATCTAATTTCCTCCACCATTGATTGATCTTTCCTAAAAGCTATAAATACGCCCATTCATCTCTTCACAAACCCTTAACAGTTTTTGAGCATTGGCATCCATATCTCCTAGTGCTTTTAGCATTCATTGAAGCATCTTGCATCCATTTGAGCTTATCATCAATCCATTTTGCAACCATGGTTATGCTATGTTTAGAGCAATCCACATATCAATACACCAAGGAATAAATATCGTAGTGTGGTAAAATACATGGTTATTTGCTTTGGATTTCATTATTGTGCATTGTGATTATTTCTTGAGTTATGTAGACATTGGGATAGGACATCTTTTGTTCTTGTTTGCATTCCAATTTATGGCATATACATTTTGTCACATATGGTGGGATCCACTCCCTAAATTTAACACATATTTGGTTGAGAAGTTTGATTTTTTAGGCTACAGGTATGGAGTTGTGCTTTCGGCTGGCAGAGTTGTGCTTCTGGTCCATAGAGTTGCACTTTCAGTCAGTATAGTTGTGCTTTTGGTTTGCACAATTGTGCTTTCAGTCAATAGTGTTGTGCTTCTAGTTTACAGAGTGGTGCTTCTGGTTTATGTTGTTTATCTTATGTTTTCTGACTTTTGTAGGGTTTCTAGGCATTTGATTTACCTTTTTGCATGCAAGCTAAAGTATTTGCATGCATTCATCTAAATTTGTTTCACAAGTTGATGTTTTTGTGGGCATGTTTTATTGCCTTTTGACCTAATTAATCAATCATCTCACTATTTGCTTTCTGATTTGTGTAGGGTTAACATATTTACACTTCCAATCAACCCCCTGGCCCATCCAAAGCATACTTATTCACTTTTGAACAACATGATTAGGATTTTAACTATATTTGTTTTATGTTTTGCAGGACCCAGACAGAGTTGCGCTTTTGCAAAATAGAGTTGCACTTTCGGCTGATAGAGTTGTGCTTCTGGTCAGCAGAGCTATGCTTTTGGTCAAAATTATTTTCCTTTTGGTAAACATATCTGCACTTTTGGTTAATTTCGTTATGCTTTTGGTTAGCATACTAAATGCTTTTGGTCAGTTTTATTATGCTTTTGGCTAATTCTGTTGTGTTTTTTATCACTGTACTGGCACTTTTGTTTCTGACAGTCCTGATTTGTGTTTTTCATCTAACAAGTGGATTTTTGGAAACTAATATCATTTGTGCATCCTCTTATCTCTTGTCAAAGAAGCAAGAAAGTGAAACTACTAATGACTTTGGTGCAAGACACTTGACAAAGATTTAATTTTTATCACTAATCTAGTAGCACACTTCATTTTCTTAAGGGAATTTACATTTGTTTTCCATGTCTTGAATGTTTATGTATGTATGCTCTCTCCTTGCACTAAAGGTGATCATGGAGATCAGAAATACTAGATTATTTGCTTTATTCCTGGGGACCTGAGAGTAATACATATGCTCTTCTCTCATGTCACAAGACGATCTTGAGAATCAAAAGTACTCGGTATCCTCTATAGAAGGCATGTTAATGGATTTCATCACCCTTAAGGACAAGCTTAATTGCACGTTCTAGCACAAGATATAAATGTTATGGGAATCAAAAGACTCATTTCAAAGGAAGGACCCCTTCTTTCTTAGCAAAAACCTCAAGATCCTCGGTCCACTGAGACTTGATTTGGTTAGTGCTCGGTATGATGTTTGGGACACCCCTGTTCACAGACTTGAACCCCACCATACCTTGTGTATATTTGGGGGCTCCCTAGACACCTTGTTAACCTAGATAAGACATTCAGTCGTCATATCCTACAGTGCATCGCTACAGTAGGGGAGAAAAGCTCACGCTATTACCTCCATTGTTTGCGTTGGAATACACTTTGGGCAAGACTTTGGTCTCCAAAGTAAAGGGTGTAAGGTGGTACATGACCTTGCATTCCTTACCCTTCCAAGAAATGGTAGATGGTATCAAGGGGATGGAAGCCACCATTATCTAATAGTGGGGGTTGAAGTCGCACCTGAGTGAGTCCATGGGTTATGACACTCCTTGATTGAATAAATACTATGCTTATGCAAGAGTGTTTGGTGTGTTTTCTTGTGATCTACCAATATTTGCCATTTGTTATCCACTGAGGTTCATAGCCTTGCGCACCCAATTCTGAAAGAGTCTACAACCATTGTGTCTTATTGTTTGATTCTCTTACCAAAGAACTCAAATCCATCCTACATACAAATAAATAGTCACAAAATTTTTGCTTTTGAGCAACAGAGTTTCACTTCTAAACAGTATTATTGCACTTTTGGCACACAAGATTGCACTTCTGGTCCATAGAATTGTGCTTCTGGTTGACAGAATTGTGCCTTTGATCAACAGAGCTACACTTTTGGTAGACAGAGTTGTGCTTTTGGTTCTATCTTTTATCCACTTTCATTTGTAGAGTTGTTCTTTTGCGCTATCATGCTATTTCTTTTGGTCTACAGAATTGTGTTTCCGGTCCACAGAATTTTGCTTCTGGCTAACAAAGTTGTGCTTCTAGTCTATCCTACTACCGCTTTTGCATTATCTTGCTACTGCTTCTAGAAGACATTCTTGTGCTTCTAGTTTTACATAGTTTCCAATTAAACATTTACCCAGATTTAGAGATCTTTCACATTCAGTTGATTTTGCCATTAGACCTGAGACTTTTCAGACCATCCACCATTAGTCCTTTAGTCATCCAGTCATCTCCATCCATCTCTATATCATCATTTAAGACTTTAGAGTGTTATCCCCTTGAGATGATAGAATCCTATCATCATCATCTAGCACATATTTTTGATATCACCCAGTCTTTAGCATCAATTTGGTTATTAGCTAAAATCTAGATCACATCTACTAGCTTATCTATGATTTGAGAAGTTGCCTCTCTTAGATTGGTAGATAAGATAGCATCTATCAACTAGTGAAATATATATCTTAGGACTCAAGTGGCTCCTCTTGAGTTGTTGAACCTCACTACCCCATCTTGTCTCTCCTTGAGTTCATTAGTCTATCTCTTGGAAGATAATCTCAATCCAAATCCAAATCAGCATTGATCTAGATTTATCTTTTATTCCAAACATCCAAACAACAATAATCTTAGAGTCTCAACTTTGTCACAAAAGTCTAAATAAACCCCATCCATCATCCATATTCAACAATCACAAGGTCTGAAATATCATATGCCTCTTACTAGGTCTCAATATAGGAAAGCTATAGAAACTAATCAGAATAATCCTCAACATGGCTTCAACACATCCATTGATGCAACACAATTTATGACAGGTATGAATCCTCATGTCTTCCTTCCAAGTGGGTACACACTAGGTCCTTCATCTTCCAATTGTTGGAATACAATGGATCACTAAGATGGGGGGTGGTGAATTAGTGATCTAATAAAATTAACATTACTAATTCTTTGAATCCCTGTAAACACTATTATATTAGAACATCAAAGCACTTAGAAAATCAAAGAACCATATCAAATACACCATAACACAATATTTAAAGTGGAAAACCATAAATAGGGAAAAGCATTATCCAACCTCACAAAAATCACCATTAGGTCTCACTGATTACACTTTTACATCTAATTTAGGAGCACCAACTCCAAACACTCAAGAGCACCAACTCCACTCAAATTAGGAGCACCAACTCTAATCACATCAGGAGCACCAACTCCAAACAAATCATGAGCAACAACTCTAATCACATCAGGAGCACCAACTCCAACTAAATGAGGAGCAACAACTCCAACTAAATGAGGAGAACCAACTCCAATTACAAGAGAAATAAAAACATAGAGTACTACTCTATTTACATTAATATCATAGGTTATAGATGAATTCTATATCTCTCTTACTTAATCACCTCTACTCTCTTAGATCTGCATGTATACATCAATAGTACCTTTCTTTTACAAGCTATTCAAAGAACGATTCTTCAAACAATACATCATCCACCCAACACAAATGCACTATTCCATTTACAAAGGCATAAGAGATTATACAAGATCGCCTGCAACATATAGTTATTGAACCCAAGACACATTCACATCAAAAACCCTCTTCTATGCATAATACATTATCTTCCTATCACAAAACCTCTCTAACATTAATACAACCACTCTACATAGACATATGTGGTTGAATCATAAAAAATCAAACAAAAGATACTTGATAAAAAAAAAGACACACCTGCAACAATTCACTGCCCTGTTAGATTCAACCATACTTCAAAAACCCTGGGATGTGTGACCAACTCCTTTAATGAATGATTCTACCTATGATAATAGTGTACATTTCATTCTTGAAGCTTCTCCACAACTCCCCTTTCTTTCAACACTTCAAGATCACATTCTTTCATTCATTATTTCACCATTACTCTGTCATCAGACCTTCCTCTTTACAATCACATCTTCTTTAAATGATTCTACAATATTTTTTTCATTAGCAAGTCTCCACACAAAAATGCCTATAATTTTTCATCATCCCTGACTCCACACGCACACGAGACAACAAATTCATTTTGTTTTGAAACTACCAAACATACGCTGCCACAAATAGTTACAAAACTGACTAAAACTGCTCCAAACAAAGAAAACATGCATCTGCCCATCAAAGTTCAATCATGAAGGAATAATTGTTATATGTTTGAATACTTATCATTGATTTTAAGGTTCATGCCCTTGATAAATTAAATTGGAACTGTAGATTAAGACTTTGGCACTTCAAATACAAATGCTTCATTGGACTAACCGGTCACCACTTATAGGGTGAGGGGCAAATTACCTAATGACCTCCATACCTTCAAAATGTCACTTAAGTGACTATCCACTATCAGCAACAAGTCACTTTCAAATTAAAACAAAAGTGAAGCCCATCACCATTGCAACATTACTTTTTAGACTTAGGGTTTTAGATAGTCCTTTATGGTTTTAGGACAATCACTTAGGAGTCCAAAAAGTTACTCAAACCCTAACATGCCATCAAGGATTTGATTCTGATCACCTGTAAACAATTTCTATAGATTCATAATGTTGACATGATAAAGAAACCCCTTTAATCTTGAAACAACCAAATCTTTGTTCTTGGAAGTCTTAGGGTTTATGTCTTCAACAACAAACCATAACAATGCAATTTTTCTCATCTACAAGCAATCTCTATCACATAGGATGAAACAATGAAGAAACAACATAGAAACTCCTTTATTCATCTGGAAATAAGAAAACAACATAGAAACTCCTTTGTTCAACTACAAAAAACAATCTTGCTCTTGAAACAATCAATCATAGTCATGCAAAGAATGACTTCAAGAAGATAACCCTGACCTTGATGTAATCAATCATACTCATGCAAGGAATGACTTCAAGAAGATAACCCTGACCTTGATGTTTGTAGAAGAAACTTTAATGTACATAAGACATAAACTAAATCTTGACAAACACCTGATGAGACTGAATGAACAATGAACTCCACAAAAATTGAATGAACTCCTTTGACCCTTTGACATCAATGACAAAACCAATGCCAACAAACTCCCTCTTTGTCATTGATGGAAAACTTGAGTAATATCTTCATTAATCCACTTCACTGAATCCAATACACTAAGCTTGAATCTCTCCCCCTTTGACATCAAGGACAAAGGATGAACAATATTGTGTCTCATCTACTCTAGCTTGGAACTACTCCCCCTATGTGTAATACTTTCTCTTGACATAAATGGAATTTACTCTCTTTTCTCATTGGTGTACCTTTCCCATCTCATGCCTCAGCAACCTTTGATTCCTTCAACTCTATCAATATATACTGATAATCAATGTCATGACATCATACTCATAAAACATAACAATGATACATTGCTGACCATAGTGATCATGTAGTGAGACTAATCTTTGTTACTAATCCAATATTGACAGTACATCCTGATCCCTCTATCAATATCCTGCTTTGCTATTGACATTACATCTTGATTCCTTTATCCTACTCTACTAATGCACTGTCATCTATTATCACACTACACTGGCACCATTGTGAGGCAACATTTATGATACCACACTAATCACTGTCCACATTCCACAATGTCTGATGTAGCAAAGATACCAACACTGTCAAACTACTGATGCAACTTGTCTATCATTATCAAATATCTGTGGTAAGATACTATTATAATATATTGTATCTTCTCAATGCCCAAGATGTATCACTGTAAAAATTGTCCCTATTGCATAGCCTCTATGGATATTTTGTCACAGAATCTTGACAACTCTTCCTTGTTGCATTTGCTCAGTCATCCTCAGTGGGTTTGTCACTCCATGCTTTTTGATATCTTTCCTTTCCTAGCAAGTCTAGATCTACATATTACTATTTAGGGTTAAAAAGGGGGGAATGAGTTGGTCTAAATTTTAAAGGCAAATCCTCCCTTCTCACCAAACATTCAAGGGCATATCAACTGAGTTGAATCTCCACTAAGCGAAAGCATTCACCTATCAGGTTGGGCTACCTCTTGGAATAATGCGGAAGCTCAGATGTATCAAACAATATCTCAATTTAATGCTTAAATGCTCTTAAAACCCTAAATAAGAAAACATTAAGCAAATTAATGAATTATGACAAATCCTTTCAGACTAAGGTGAAGGACAAAGATTATTAACTCACTATTTTTCAAAGTTTAGAATGCATAATAGTCAGGGACACTAGCACTAGTGCCCCTATCCAAGGTACTATTTTATGATGAAATCTGAATCTCCTTCTGACATTGATCTGCATTGTATCTTCTGTTTCTATCCTAGAAAAGGTGGAGGACACTAGCACTAGTGCCCAAGTCTTGAAATGTTGAACACTGTCCTCTTTCTTTCAAATCCCAAATCCTTGTTGTCTGCAACCTCCTTTCTGCAACTTCACTCTATGAAACTTGGTACCTATAACCTACAATCATAAAGGAGTGTGGGAGGGGGTTGTGGTGTTTAGAGGCTTGCCTCAGTCAAGCCTTGGAGAGACATTCAAGTCTTCCAAACACCATTGTTAGATGAGAGAGCATATCCCTACAGGATAGAGGCAAAATCCAAATGGTAAATGATTGAAAACACAATAGATATCACCTTGAAGTGATGAAGGCTCTTCAATCACATAAGAAGATGAAGTCAAATATGTAATCACAAACACAATAACAATGCTCTGCTCTTGCAACAATGAATATCTTGAAATCACAAATATGCCTAAAGTTCACAATCATCTTCTAGTTTCTAAATGAAAACCTAAACATGCTTATATATGCAACTACAAAGATTCCCGCTAAGAATTTTATCATTCAAACTTGAGATGTCGGCATAGGACCCAAATAATGGTCATAAACACAACATTTAAATTTAGGGCAGACCCAAAATAGGGTAGGACTAGGGTGCTAGTGCCCAAGTCCACCCCCTTATTTTTATTCAGGGATCATAAAAATGGTACCCCCTAGGTCCTATCTTCCATAAGACTTTAGGAGTTTTCTCATAAGGAGTCAAGATTATCATGCAAGATGCTCTAAATGCATTCTAATAACCTGAGAGCTAAACCTTAAGAGGGAAAAGCCCTCAAGGGGATATTTTATGACATAACATTTAGCCCCCACTTTAATGTATGTATAAATGCAAGGCCAATACATGCATTAAAGTACAATCAACAAACACATCACACATGCCAAGCATAGTGAAGACATGCCAAACACATTGAAGACAATGATAGGAATGCAAAACATGGAGAAGATAGTTACAGTCATGTAGAACACATAGAAGACAACATTTCAGACATGCAAAACACAGTGAATGCAGTGATTATTTTATTTTTCTTTTTCTCATTTATGAATGTAAATGCAAGTGCAAGGAAAGTAAACAAACAACCTAAAGTACAGGAGGGACTCATCACCACATGTCTTTAGACTGCATATGGGGCAACAGACATGCAATACAAATCTCAGAGTGTAGGAGGGACTCATCGCCCCAGTCTTTAAACTACACTTGAGAACAAACATGCCATACAAATCCCAAAGCATGGGAGGGACTCATCGCCACCAGTCTTTAGGCTATGATTGAGAACAAACATGCCATACACACACACATGGAAGACATGGAGAAAACATGGCAAACAAGCGATGGAAGAAACCTATTGCTAGGTTTGCAGCCATCTCAGGCACGCTACATGCACACACTGACGATTGGGATTCGCCACAACAATCACCAAAGACACACTTAAGGGTTAGGATAGTCTTAGATCCGCCCCACCTGCTCGGAGGACTTTTTTAGAAAATGACATGATGTGCAATCTCTTCGATAAATACACCATCCCCACCTCTGTACAGGGCTTAAATGATCGCAATATAGAAAAGAAAGATGTGCACTCGCTCAGAAATACAACATCCCACCTCCATAGATGGCTTCAAACACACTTCATTAGTTCCAAAATCATCAGACAACTTACCATATATATACCCCCACGTTAAGGTGGTTGATATCATGTAACGATATCAAGCACGTTAAGGTAGAGAGAAAACACACAAGGGAACATGAGCTTTTGCAAAGCCCATGCCCCCCAGAGGTGACATGTACTTTACAATCACCAAATGTTCCCACAAACACATAATTTCTTGCAAGAAAAGGTGTTAGCATCCATATAATCATGATAAACAACAATGCATGTAATCACTCACATAGAGAACTGAGGACAGCAAGATCCAAAATAGAAAAAGTACATAGAGCAGCAGTATTGTTATGTTTTGTAAGTGCGATAAGACAACATGAAGAGATCACACAGAGTGATTCTACTAGCCAAGCATCAGATAATATATATCAACCCCATCGTCATGTATGGACTAAGTCCATTTTTTGATTTCTCATTGAAGGAACATTAGGTCTGTATCAGTATAATATTCTTTTCGTCATCCAACAACTAGATAGGACCACTAGAGGAAGGTAAACAATAAATCAAGAGAGGAGAAACAAGTGCCTTAGGGATAGTCACATAGGAGGGTGCCTCCAAGTCACCAACAACAACACTATGTCCATAAGACACAACACACAACAATGAAAATAGATGAGAAGTGATATAGAAGAATGATGATACAAATAGAAGAAGGGTCACAACAAACGTGGTCTCCCAATATCCTTGACCTTACAAGAGAATCAAGGGTCATCCTAGGAGGCCTAAACAACACATAACACAACATGGGGGAAACACAACACAGAGGTAAAGGGTTAGAAATACTTACCTGTAGGGACAACCAGACTAGCGGTCATCATGGATCTTGATCTTTACTTTAATGGTTAAAGCTTTATCTCTTGTTCTCTCTTCCACATTTTCATGAGCTTGTGAGGGTATCCTTGTAGGAAAGGTATTTATTAATGATGGTAGAAAGGGGATATCATGATTTTCTATGTTGGTTAAATGTGGTGATGTAGGAGCTTTTATAATACCCTTTCTAGTTGAGTGAGGTGGCGGAGAACCCGAAAAGTGCCCATTTCAGTCTGTATATAGGGTGTTGGAATACCTTGGTTGTGAGGAATAGTTTGTTCTTTAATGTTTTGTGAGTTTTCATTTTTTTTCCAAGGTATGTGAGGGTTTAGGTAAAGGTATATGATCTATTTATTTGTTTAAAATGTAGTTGAGAAGTTCTTGAACATCAGTTGGTAAATTTTTAGTTTCAACAAGTTGAAGCAAATGTTCACAAATGAAATTTGCATCATCCATGCTTTGTCCTAGCCAGTAAGAGTAGGAAGGGATAGCAGAGTAGTGTTAAGGAATGTGTCAATGATGTCTTCTTCTTGTGCCAAAATATCCTCATCAAGTGGGGTTATGTTAGGACAAGTCTCTGTATGAGATGAATTACCCAGGGCTATGTCAGTCTCATAGGTCTCAGAAAGAATGTCCATTATGTCGTCATGAAATGAAGGGATAGAGGGAATGATGTTTTTACTACTACTTTCCCCATGGTTATTTTTAGAAATGAAATTAGTGAGTTTTTCCAAGATTGAAGGCAACACACCCACGATAGTGAGAAAGCTTTCAAAGTAGGCTATTGTTCGAAGGATATCACATGTACTACTTGCAGACATGTCGATACCATAGATGTATGCTATTTGGTGCAAGACTTGAGGATATTTACTAGTGAATTTGCAAAAATTATCATAATTCATGATGTACTCAAATAAATCTTCCAAAGATGAATGATGAGGAGAATCCATGGCATATGAATGCAAAACTATGTATGAATATGACCTAAAATGCTAGATTTTTTGACTTTTTTCAATGAAATGAGTGAAAGAAGAGGTGTTGTGAAAAATTTCAAGAGGAAAAGCAAATAATATTCCTAAGAATAGCCCAATTATGCAACAAAATCCTTCACAACACACCTTTGATGCAAGTCTAGAGTGATGACAAGTCAAAACCTAGTGAAAATACACCTAAAATATGCAAGTTTTCACCAATTTTCAATGTAAATGTCTAATAGAAAGGGTGTTGTAAAGAACTATAGGAGGGGAAGTAGTTAATAACCCTAATATCAGTCAAATGATGCAGAAAAATCTTTCACAACATGCTTGTAATGCAATTCTAGAGAGATGATAAGGCCAAATTCTAGTGAAAATGCAAGGTTTTCAAAGCCTAGACATGAAATTTTGCAAGAAAGCCACTATGATGCAACATTGCAATCATAAATAAGTCTTAATGAGTGTTTTAAAAGGGTTGTAAAATCTGAAACAATATTTTGACTACAAACCCTAGCTAATGCAAAACTAGGTTTTTACAAAAAATGTACAATTTCAAGCAATTTTTGACAATTTAAGCATGAAAATGCAATGCAAGTGAATACTAAATGATGAATTTTTGTAATTTAAATCATATCTAATGAAAATAGCAGAAATTTAATGAAATTAAATGCTAATTAATTCTAATTATGCTAAAATGCAAGTGTGAGATGCCAATTTTTTTTTTAATTTTTCAAATTTTCCAATTTTTTTGTAATTTTTCAAATGCAATAAGAGTATGATGAAAAATAAATTTCAGATTAAAAAAATCAGAAATTAAATAAAATGCAACTAAATTAATGCAAATTATGTGAAAATTCAAACCCTAAAATGTAAATTTTTCAATTTTTTTTAAATTTTTTGAATGCAATGTGAAAATGATGAATTAAATGAATACAAATCTAAAGTATAAGACTCAGCAAGGTGCAAAAAATTCAAAAAACACGGGTTCACCAAAATGTTTAGGGTTAAAAAGGGGGGAATGAGTTGGTCTAAGTTTTAAAGGCAAATCCTCTCTTCTCACCAAACATTCAAGGGCATATCAACTAAGTTGAATCTCCACTAAGTGAATGCATTCACCTATCAGGTTGGGCTGCCTCTTGGAATGATATGGAAGCTCTGATGTATCAAACAATATCTCAATTTAATACTTAAATGCTCTTATAACCCTAAATAAGCAAAACAGTAAGAAAATTAAGAAATTACGACAAATCCTTTCAGACTAAGGTGAAGGACAAAGATTATTAACTCACTATTTTTCAAAGTTTAGAATGCAGAATAGTCAGGGACACTGGGACTAGTGCCCCTGTCCAAGGTACTATGTTTTGCACAAAATCTAAATCTCCTTTTGACACTGATTTGCACTATATCTTCTATTTCTGCGCTGGAAAAGGTGGAGGGCACTAACACTAGCGCTCAAGTCTTGAAATGTTGAACACAGTCCTCTTTCTTTCAGATTCTAAATCCTTGTTGTCTACAAGCTCCTTTCTACAACTCCACTCTGTGAAACTCAATACTTGTAACTTGCAATCACAAAGGAGTATGGGAGGGGGTTGTGGTGTTTAGAGGCATGTCTCGGTCAAGCCCTGGAGAGACATTCAAGTCTTCTAAACACCATTGTTAGATGAGAGTGCGTATCCCTATAGGATAGAGGCAAATCCAAATGATAAATGATTGAAAACACAATAGATATCACCTTGAAGTGTAGATCTCACATAAATGAAGGCTCTTCAATCACATGAGAAGATGAAGTCAAATCTGCAATCACAAACACAATAACAATGCTCTACTCTTGCAACAATGAATATCTTGAAATTACAAATATGCCTAAAGTTCACAATCATCTTCTAGTTTCTAAATGAAAACCTAAACATGCTTATATATGGAACTACAAAGATTCCCGCTAAGAATTTCATCATTCAAATTTGAGATGTCAGCATAGGACCCTATAAGAGTTGGCTAGATAGGAGCCACCCAAGATCTAGGACTTCATGAAAGCACAAGAGATACAATATGAAAGAATAATAATGCATTCTATCAATGAATGTAAAATTGTGTATGATACAATGCTTCATGAGAGCCTTTCTTATAAATACAAGGATGAGAGCCAAGATGTTGTAGTCATGTGACAACTATAGCACATGTGGAGGATAAGATAACTATTAGACAACTATCAACAATTAGCTACAACTAGACACAACTAGGAACAACTAGAAGACTCACTAAGTCAACTTAACATGTGAATTATGTTGGAGAACATTATTTTACTAATAAATAGTTAAATAATATGAATTAACCTCACCACAAGGGAAACAAGATAGCAAATATCCCTATTCACACTAACACCCCCCCTTAAGTGCAACTTAGGGAGAAGCTGACAAAATACAAAGATGAATGGGTCTCAGCTAATAAGCCATGTTAGGTACCCATGTACAAACAAGTCTCAAGTGGAGTAAAAGAGAAATCCTCATGGCAAAAAACTCCTCTCCAAAAGTGAGAATGCATACAAACATGTACAAGTGATGAATGATGGAAGAATCAACACCCCCCAAATACAATATCCATCACATATATACAATGAATAGCCCCCCATAAGAGGGAAAGAGTGAGACAAGATGTCCCCCTCATAATGAAGAGGCTCCAGTGCCAATGGTGAATGCTAGAAGAAGAAGACCAAAGAGGATCCAAAACTTGCAAACAACATGTCTTCCCTTGGGAAGAAACCAATCCACTAGTGCATGAAGAAACACCAACTCCAAACCAAGAGATGAGGAAGGAAGTCTCATGAAATATGATGTCTTTGAAAACTGATCATGTGTCTCCATGTGAATACTGAATGATACCATAATCAAATTAGGAGTCTTAGGATTGAACAATGAAAGTGACAATCTAGGATCTAGTGGAAACTAAAAATCATCAACCTCCAAAGACAATGATGGGGTGACAATATTTGTGCTACAACTATCATAAAAGAGGAGAGTTAACCCCTCAAATGTGTCCTCCAAATCTATAAGATGGGACTCACAAAACAAATTTGAAATGCCTGTCAAATGCTCATCCCACAAAGCTGTGTCTCTAAGACAAGAAGAATCCTGCTGAACTGAAGTACTAAACTCTGAAGAAGTAGGAGGTGGACAAGATTGTAGTGTAGCACATGTCTCAAGAACCAATAGAGGCAAGAATACCAAGGTTCAAGTGACCAAACTTCTCCTCTGAAATGTGATTCACACAAGGAGTGTGAATGTCAGTCAATGGATCTAAATCATCATTAGGATAGAAACCATAAAAGGTGTATAGACAAGATGCATGATCAACCACCCCAATAGCAATTATCTCTGTGGTTTCCAAATCTCTGATAATAACCAAATTAGGTGTGAACTCCATTGTCTTCCATGTACCACTGTGAGTAATCTGATATATGGAAAGAAGATTATCGGTCAAAGAAGGCACAAAAAGTACATCATTGAAAGTACCTTAACCAATATCAATGGTTCCCTTCCCAATTACATTCATATTTGTATTATTACCCATCAAGATAGGTGGCATATCACATAGCTCAAATGACGAAAACATATCCTTGGAAGAAGCCCTATGATGAGAAGCACCTAAATCAGGAAGCCATTTACCTGATGTAGAATTTGTACTTGCACAAAGTGCTTTCCTTAGTTTTCTTTGCATGAGATTCAGAAAGTATTGGTTGTGTAGATGATGAAAAAGGAGTAGAAGAAGAATCAAGTGATGAAATTTGGTTCTTTTGAACAAGTTGCATCAACATGTCAATCTGTTTCTTATAACAAGTATGTTCATCATGCCCTAATTTCTCACAATAACCACATGTAGGCTTCTCCTTCTTAGGTGATTTTTGTGCTTGATCTTTTTATTGATTTTTCTTAGCTTTATTTTGTTTCTTGTTAGAAGAACCTGACACTTTCTGTTCCTTAGGTTGTGCAATGACCAAAGCATGATTCTATGATGGCCTAATGATACCCATAGAAAGAAGCTTTTGTTTCTCATGCATTAACATCTCAGCAAAGGATACAAATGAAGGCATAGTGAAAGAAGATCGCATAGTTAACCTATGAGTGTGAAAGCTAGAAACAAAAGTTGCATATTTAGGGCTGAGTTTATTTAACACATTATAGATCAACTGGGTGTCCTTTTTCTCAATACCATAGGATTTAGTATGCATTATAAATCAACTAGAAATGAAACTACAAAGACATCCAAGAGCTTTAGTATGCTTTATCATCCATTTTATCTTTTCCTTATCATCTGTAGGTTCAGGTATCTTTTTTTCAACATATAGAGAATGTCCAAGATCCATGAGAGCATTCCATGCATGTTGACTCCAAGTTGCATAGTTATATGGTGTTAACAATGGAACCCTTGATTTATCCATGATATAAAGGAAAATAAGAGCACAAGCAGCTATATCAAAGCACAAACTCAATCATCATTGTAATTGAAGCCCCCCAAACCAAAATAACCACCAATTTCAACTATTTTTCCAACCAATGAGTGATATGTACCCAAAGTGCTTCAAACTGAAAATCTCTTGTCTAAAGAAAAATTTGGAAACATGGCATGGATAAAATTGTAGAGCATAGAATTACCTTTCCAACGCTTAAGTTGGAATTTCGATAACATGGGTGAAAGTTGTGAGCTTGGGAGTGAAAAATGCAAGTTTGGGATTCAAACAGTTGTATCTGGAACCTACAGAAAAATATCAAAAAAATAATTACACCATTGTCAAGTGCTCAAAACTAGCTTTTTGACGATATCTCATTTACTAATTTTTGATACCGTGACGAAAAGTTATGGCTCCCAGAAAAAAATCGCCCTATTAGGGATAGAAGGGGGCCAAGGGACCCCTGCTAATGTCAACACTAATGCAGTCGACAGAATATTCCTAGAATATTCCCCTTTTCTGGAAAAAATGCCCTCCCTCAGAAAAGCAAAAAAATGTTAGAAAACCACCCTATGACTAGAAACCGCTAGTCTGAGAAAAAATCTGCCTATTAATGCCTAAAACTGCCAATGTTTTTTACTGAAACTACCTTTCTATGGTAGAAACCACTTATCGACTTTTAAAAAATGGCCTTCTGAGAGCCGAAACCATCAATTATAAGCCAAAAACTGCTCAACAGAATGCCAGTTTGAAGTTTACGTCATCGGTTTGTTTTAAATGTCACCTGCTGTTGGAGGTTTTATGAACTCTAGGTGATGAAAAAGCCAAGCAGACCACCTAAGAGTTTGATGAAAATGCTAGCAAACCGTAGATTTGAATAACCGTCACAGAAACTACTAATTGTTTGTGGATAAGAATTTCTTGCAAACCACCCGTTGATGTCTTTGACTTTGATGTTGGATGCTTTTGTTGTTTGTGGATTAATGACTACCCAATAATGTGGATTCCACCTTTGTGTAATGCGAAAACCACTAGGCAAAATGGCTGCCTAAGAAGCTGATGTGGCAAAGAGTAAGGCTGACAGGTTTTGATTACTATGAAGCTAGATCTTTAGATTTGATTCACTTCTGTGGAGGGTACAGAGATCTGTCGTGGTCACTACAGATTGACCAAAAAATTCTCAGATGAAAAATTATTTTTGCAGATAAAGATTATTAACCAGCAAACAAACCTTATACTCAATGAATAAAATACACACCCTGATTTGTTGACATAGTCACTACACAAGAGAGATTCCTCTTACGCTAGCAGTAGAATATTATCTACGCAAAGGGAATATTCCCTGCAAAGATTCTGTACAACTAGGGGACAGAATTTTTTGCCTTTCGTTCCAACTTCATCCGATTTGGACAATTTTATAGTTGATTTGTAGGTTTTCAGGTGTCTTGAGCACGATGGCATGGTCAATTTTTGCCCAAATTGTTCTGAAATTGCAACTACCTCCCGGATCAAGTACACAATCCCTAAATTGAAACCTCATAGATTTGGCATTCGGTGTCCGATTTGGACGAAACAAAAGCTAATCTTGACTATCGTGGACCTCCTAAATGCAATGGTGTGCTCAAATTTGTAGCAGTATGCTCCAAAATGAACCTGTAATACAAGGCTACAAAGAGGAAGCCCTCACAAATCTGGCTTTTCCATCAAGTCTTTATGATTCTCCAGGTCATCATTTGATGCAAGAGAAGAGCATACTCAACTATTAAGATCCACCATGAATTTGCATTCAATCTCTCAACAATTTAGCTAACAAGAAGAGATTCCACCTAGAGAGCTCTGATACCATGTAACAGTTGGCTAGGTGGGAGCCACCCAAGATCTAGGACTTCATGAAAGCACAAGAGAGACAATATGAAAGAATAATAATGTATTATATCAATGAATGTAAAATTGTGTATGAAACAATGCTTCATGAGAGCCTTGCTTATAAAGACAAGGATGAGAGCCAAGATGTTGTAGTCATGTGACAAGTGTCTTAATGCTATGACATGTGACAACTATAGCACATGTAGAGGATAAGACAACTATTAGACAACTATCAATAACTAGCTACAACTAGACATAAATAAGAACAAACAGAAACATCTAGAAGACTCACTAAGTCAACTTAACATGTGAATTAGGTGGGAGACCATTATTGAACTAATAAATAGTTAAATAATATGAATTAATCTCACCACAAGGGAAACAAGATAGAAAATATCCCTATTCACACTAACAGACCCAAATAATGGTCATAAACCTGACATTTAAATTTAGGGCAGACCCAAAATAGAGTAGGACTAGGGCACTAGCGTCCAAGTCTACCCCCTTATTTCTATTGAGGGATCATCAAAATGGCACCCCCTAGGTCCTATTTGCCATAAGACTTTAGGGTTTTCTCATCGGGAGTCAAAATTATCATCCAAGATGCTCTAAATGCATTCTAAGGGTCTGGGAGCTAAACCTTAAGAGGGAAAAGCCCCCAAGGGGACATTTTTCAACATAACAATTACTCCTTATGATCTTTATCAACACTTTTAATTCACTATCAATACTGTCTCACAACCCTGTCACTGGTATTCAACAAATGCACTTGATATAAGAGAAGAGAAGATACTTTTTTAATGCAAATGTTGTCTTTGCACTCTGCACTAAGAAGATAATTTTCTAATGCAAATGTTGTCCATACTGTCTCATCAAAAACACACACAACTACTATCTCATATAAAAAACATGCACTAATATCATAGACACACAACTGATACTATAGACTATCTGATCACTATTGTCTGATACACACATATATGACTCTAAATTGTTTTACCACTATCACTCATATTTAACATACCCCTATCCATTCTTCACTTGAATGTAACTAATAATGACTCTTTGTTGTGACAAAATAGGGTTTTTATATCAAAGTCTCAACTCAAGATTGTGCAAGTTCATTCCAACTACCTTGTAATCTCTACTCACCATTTTATTACCTATGACAGTGAGGAAAGCAATACGTTGTGATTTCATACCTTTTATGATCCTTGTGTTGATTATGGCATCTCCTGAGATGGTCATTATATGGTTTGTCACAGACCAATGGCATAAAGTTCCTCAAGGAGAGTTTTAAAGTCTAAAGCCCCAACTAGTTGCTCAAATCAATCTCTTAACATCTCTCTTTACAGGTTCTACAAAGTGAATAATCAATGTATTTGCCTATGGAGTCTTTATCTGCTACAAGTCTCATCCTAACTGATACTCAATAAAGAAACATTGTATTGTCATTGCTTTACTCCACCCTCACTGCATGAACTCATTTTCCACAAACTTATCATTCTCTTGATATATTTTCACTATCCTTATGACTGCCTAGTGTCAAGATTCATCACCATTGTTAATCTTCTTGCATCATCAATCACTTACTATCACTACTGAGACACAACCTCTCTATCTTCTCCATGGGGATAAATGATAAGGCAATGATCAGCTCCCTTTGAACTCATGCTACTCCTCATGCACTTAGTAAAGCCTCTTATGTAGTATGCACAATATTAGGGTCTTTCTTTTCTTGCTCTTGTCTTCTCCAAACTTTCATAGGTTCTTTCTTTTGCTTGCTTAGGATATCCATCTTCTTGCTTTGTCTAGGAGTTTTCACAAAACTACTTCTACAAGCTCTTGTTGTGTGCCCAAGGTTATTACATTTGTAACATACCATGTTGTATTTTGAAGCAAAAGCAAGGCTCCTCCTTACATAATCATTTCTTCTTATCGTATTTCTGCATTCAATAGCCCTATGACCTACTTTTTTTGCACTCATAGCATGTAATCCCATAATTTTTGTTATGTTTCTTATGAGGACTTCTGTAATAAGTCAATTCAGAACTATTTCTTGTTTGTGTTCTACAATCATTTGCTTTATCTCCAAAATGATTATAGATATAACAATAACCAAAAAATGAGTAATTGTACCTATATATATATGCTTGCCTTACTAGAGCAATTCTTATGAGATTTCTCCTTTGGTTGTGCACTTTGATAAACTCATCTTTGGTTTTTCTCTCAGCTTCAATCTTCACAGCTTGCTTGGGTTTTTCTTCTGAATCTTTACCATTCGTCTTTGATGTTCTAGCAATGAATTCAATCTTCTTCTTGCTTTCCAATTCACCTATCTTCAATCTTTGTCCTTCAAATCTAAGACCGCTCTTATTGTATGTTGGACTTTGGGAATTGAGAATATTATCTAACATTTCTGCACTCTTCTCATTCTTCAAGTCTTTATTCAATTGAGCACTTGTTTTTTCCAATTTTTTCTTCAAAGAGACAATCTCAGATTCTAGCCTTTCACAATTTCCTCTTTTGCATTCAATTAGATTCGTACCTCTTCCTCCATTTTCTTTGCCTCTTCAATTTGAACTTTCAGATCTATGATTAGTTTTCCTACTTCTTCAAGAGCTGAAAGTGCTTTGGCCTTGGATTCATTTTCTTCTTGAAGTTGTAACTTTAGTTTCTGGTTCTCCTTTCTGAGTTTCTTGATCTCATCTAGGGCAGAAACAAGTTCACTTTCAAAATCAATTTCATACTCATCTTCATCATATTCTTTTTCACTTTCACTCACAATGTTGTCTCCATCTGTCATGACATAACTTTTGCTTGCCTCTTTATCATCCTCTAGATTAGATTTGACCTCTTCTTCACATGAATGTCTCCTTTCTTTGTCAATATTCTCAACTACAAGACTATACTCTCTTTTGGATATATCACATCTTGTGTCAATTAATAGGGGTGTTTCATGCAACAACACATCATTTGATTTGATTGGTGTTGGTTGATCAACATTTTGCTAGGTATTTCTTTTTCCCTTGTTTCCTTTTCTTTTTTCCATAGTATTCCACTACTAAGATCAACCTAAGTCTATTAGACTTCTACATGGAACTTGCTACTCTGATACGAATTGTTGGAATACAATGGATCACTGAGAGGGGGGTGAATCAGTGATCTAATAAAATTAACATTACTAATTCTTTGAATCCCTATAAACACTATTGTATTAAAGCATCAAAGCACTAAGAAAATCAAAGAACCATATCAAATACACCATAACACAAGATTTAAAGTGGAAAACCCTAAACAGGGCAAAACTACTATCTAACCTCACAAAAATCACCATTAGATCTCATTGACCAAAATCTCACTGATTACACTTTTACATCTGATTTAGGAGCACCAACTCCAAACACTCAAGAACACCAACTCCACTCAAATTAGGAGCACCAACTCCAACTAAATGAGGAGCACCAACTCCAATTACAATAGAAATAAAAACCCAGAGTACTACTCTGTTTACATTGATATCATAGGTTATAGATGAATTCTATAACTCTCTTACTCAATCACCTCTACTCTCTTAGATCTACATGTATACATCAATATCACCTTTTTTTTACAAGATATTCAAAGAATGATTCTTCAAACAATCCATCATCCACCCAACATAAATGCACTATTCTATTATAAAGGCATCATAGATTATACAAGATCACCTGCAACATATAGTTATTGAACCCAAGACACATTCACATCAAAAACCCTCTTCTATGCATAATACATTATCTTCCTATCACAAAACCTCTCTAACATCTATACCACTCTACTCAAACATATGTGCTTGAATCATCAAAAATCAAACAAAACACACCTGATCAAACATAAAGACACACTTACAACAATTCACTACCCTGTCAGATTCAAACATACTTCAAAAACCTTGGGATATGTGACCAACTCATTTAATGAATGATTCTACCTATGATAATAGTGTACATTGCATTCTTGAAGATTGTCCACAACTCCCCTTTATTTCAACACTTCAAGATCACATTCTTCCATTCATTATTTCACCATTACTCTGTCATTAGACCTTTCTCTTTACAATAACATCTTCTTTAAATGATTCTGCAAAAACTTTTTCATTAACAAGTCTCCACACAAAAATACCCTTAATTTTCATCATCCCTGACTCCACACACACATGAGACAACAACTTCATTTTGGTTTGAAACTACAAAACATACGCTACCACAAATAGTTACAAAACTGACTAAAACTCCTCCAAATAGAGAAAACATGCATATGCCCATCAAAGTTCATTCATGGAGGAATAAACATTATATTTTTTAATACTTACCGTTGATTTTAAGGTTCACGCCCTTGATAAATTAAATTGGTACCGTAGATTAAGACTTTGGCGCTTTGAATACAAATGCTTCATCAGACTAACTGGTCACCACTAGGGTCAGGGGCCAGTTACCTAATGACCTCCATCCCTTCAAGATGTCACTTAAATGACTATCCACTAGCAATAGCAAGTCACTTTTTAGACTTAGGGTTTTAGGACAAGCACTTAGGATTCCAAAAATTTACTCAAACCCTAACATGCCATGAAGGATTTGATCCTGATCACCTGTAAACAATTTATGTAGATTCATAATGTTGACATGATAAAGAAACTCCTTTAATCTTGAACAACTAGATCTTTGTTCTTGGAAGTCTTAGGGTTTAGGTCTTCAACAAGAAACCATAACAAACCATAGCAATGTGATTTTTCTCATTTGTAAGCAATCTCTATCACATAGGATGAACCAATGAAGAAACCACATAGAAACTCCTTTGTTCACTTGCAAACAAGAAAACAACATAGAAACTCCTTTGTGCATCTGCAAACAAGAATCTTTCTCTTGAAACAATTAATCATACTCATGCAAAGAATGATTTCAAGAAGATAACCCTAACCCTGATGTAATCAATCATACTCATGCAAAGAATGACTTCAAGAAGATAACCCTAACCCAGATGTTTGTAGAAGCAACTTTAATGTATATAAGACATAAACTGAATCTTGACAAACACCTGATGAGACTGAATGAACTCCTTTGACCCTTTGACATCAATGAAAAAACTAATGCCAACACCAATGACTTTGGACAAAAATCACATGACATGTCACAAGACCCCACTAAATAATTACAAGACCCCAATGTCCTAAACACTATAGATAGGCTCTTAGCAATAGACCCCAATAGATTCTTTCTTCTACTTTCTAAGAAAGGAGCTAAGTTGCCTAGTGACTTTGACACATCTACTATTAAGGAGAAAGGCCCCATCAACATTGCTATAGCTGCTATGGGAGGATCACGTCATATTCAAACCATGTCTCCCACAATACCTACCATACAAACTATACCTACACATAACATTCCTCCATCACCATTTACCAACCAATTTGTCAATCCACTTTACCTACCCCCCACATCAATTGGTCATGTTTCTTCTAGTATTTCACCATCCATTCCTCTATTCATTCCATCCATGTCATCTATTACTCAACCCAATCAAGTCATCTCTTCACATGCACCCCAAACATCTCACACATTGACATATCAAACATCACAACGTCAATCTTCTAATCCCAACATCTCTTATATCACTCCACCACAAATACAACCCCAATTTTCCAATCCCAACATCTCTTATATCACTCCACCACAAACACAACCCCAATCTTCCAATCCAAACATATCCTATATCAATCCACCACAAACATCACAACCCTAATCTTCCAATCTAAACATCTCCTATATCAATCTACCACTTACATCACAGCCCCAAACTACTAATAGCTACACATTACGCAATAATCCTCAACATATTGATTCAAATATATCACACACAAATCCCCCTCAAATGTCCCAACAACCACCATAATCCAATTATCAAGGTCTTGCTCTAAATCAACATCCCACAATAGAAATTGATCAAAAATTCTTGCATCTCCAAAAATAGGTTTCAAATCTCATTTTAGGACATACCAAGAAAACATTCTCTTTAGAAGAAGTTTTTCCTTACCCTTTTTATAGGTCACTCCCTATGATACCTTTTCCTCCTAATTTTGAAATGCCAAAATTTGACAAGCACAAAGGAAAAGGTGATCCTAAAGAACATCTTAGGGAATTCTATATCACTTGTCTAGAGGTTGTCCACAATGATCCATATCTTTTATGCCTCTTCGCATGTAATCTTGGAGGGAAAGCTATAGAATGGTTTTATCATTTACCTTATGGTATCAAGACCTTTAATGAGTTGGCTGAAAAGTTTGTAACCCACTTTTCATTCAACATCGAACATGAGAATTCAATGTCAGACCTATGCAAAAATAAATAAAGAAATGGGGAAAGCTTTATATCATTCCTACAATGATGGAGAAATATGGCTAGTAAATTTCTATGGCCTATTCCCGAAACACAATTGTTGAGCATATTTGTCCAAAATCTGAATCTTGAATTAGGATTTCATCTACAAGTCAAATGCACAAATTCTTTTGATGAGATTATCTCTAAGGGAACAAACATAGAATAGGCCCTAATCATAAAATGACTAGTCAAAATCTTTAAAGAAAACAAAGACAATCCTCAACAATCAAATGAAAAACCTCATTTCTGGTCCAAAAATAAAAATGTTGTCAATGATGGTGTTGTGGATACTAAACACATTCAAAATGTCCAAGCACCTATCAATCTTCAACCATCTAAAAATATCAGATCTACTCCCAGGGAGCAACCCAAACAAGACTCAATGTCTAGACACAAATTTACTCCACTAGGAGTACCTATTGATTCCATCTTAAGAAAACTTGTCCAAACCAGTCTCATCACACTACCCAAAGTATGTCAATATAATGAACCTATATTCAAACCCTTTTGGTATAAAGACAACAAATACTATGAATACCATAGAGTAAAAGGACATAAAACTCCTGAATGCATGAAATTGAAAAACCTCATCCAGAATCTTATTAATAGAGGAGAAGTAACTGTGGATGACCCTCCTAAACAAACTTCAAACAATGATCTCAACATCTACAAGGATCCATTCATGCCCCATGGTAAAGGAAATGCTACAAACAAAGGTAAAAATGTCAACCATGCCTCAAGTTCCTATGATTCCCTTGTCGGTCATATAGAAGAAAGTCATGTGTCTACTTTCTCCATCAAGGGAAAAGAATCTGACTATGCTATTACAACTTGTTGTGGTCGTGTTACCCTTCACTAGGCAGCACCAAATACCCATCCAAATTCTGAGTACAACATTCTAGACCTTCTAAGAAAAACACCAACTCAGATATCCATTTTAGATCTCCTTCAAGCATCACCTACACATAAAGCTATACTCGATCAAGCCCTTCAAGAGTCATCTATCCCAAACAATATTAATGTTTCTCAATTCCAATCCATGATAGGGCATATTGCTTCACCTCACCACTTGGTTTTCACTTAAAATGACCTTCCATTGCAAAATCCTCACCATAATGACACTCTACATATTGAAGATCCATCAACGCAAAGCCAATTGTATTCTTATAGATGGTGGTGTTGGCTTAAACATTTGTTCTCTCAAGTTGCTAAAAGAATTGGGATATTCTAAGGATGTTATTGGTTCTAACAAAAGTATAACCATAAAAGAATATGATGATGCAATGTGAGAGTCAGAAGGTGTTATCAATCTACCTATTCAATTTGGTCCTACTGTAATAGAGACTCCCTGTCAAGTACTGAACCTTGATCTTCCATATAACATCATCCTAGTGTTGGAATTAGACCGGACAACTGAGAGGGGGGTGAATTAGTTGTTCCATAAATTTAAAATTTTCTTCTTTTAACTTTCTTTATCAACTTACTATCAGATTAATGATGTAAACATTAAAGCATGAATAAACAACACATGAGTAGAAACATAAGCAACACACTTGACACTAAAATTTTGACGTGGAAACCTAGTTAAGGGAAAAACCATGGTGGGGGTTAACCCACAAAGATTATACTCTGTTAAAAGTATTACAAAGAGGGGAATGCACATGCATTCAGGCTCACTGCCTAGAGGTCACTGCTCAAGAGAGGCTCATTGCCTACAAGAATGTTTACAAAGGATTATAGATTGTTGAACTAATCATTAGCATTTGCCAATGCAAGAATTTAGTTTTGGTTAAGCACAGAATACTGATTTTACACACTTCATCTTTATTTTGCCCTGTTTATTGCTCTGCCATAATCTGGACCTCAGATCTCTTCTCTTTCACACTTCTGTCTATCTTTTTCATACTTACTCCATATTCATATCACTATCACACCCCACATCACTTGAATCCATCAGTTATATATATCCACATCAACAAACTCAATCACCTATCTGTCGGCCTAATGATGAACTTAACAATACAAGTACTCTATTCTATCGGGTGAATCCATATATCAAAATTGATGTGTACCAAAAATAACACTTGTAGGTCACCATTCATGTTAGCCACTAACATTATATCCCATACACAACTCACCAAAATACTTCTACTAGATCCACACAAGGATCTAACACAAGTTGGCTTGTTCTTCACTGAATTGTCTTGTCATATTAGGACCCGATATTTAGGTGCTAATAACTTTTGAATCCTTCATTACTGGAGGCTAAAATTTTGAATTTAGATTGTCCTGACAATCCTTAAGACTCCCTTAGATCTGCAACACACTATGATTTACCACCAAAGAGATCTGGACCAAGATACCGGACCCTGTCACATGCCCTGTTTCTGGCAACCCAGACTTAGAAAAATTCTTGTTCTGACTTCCGGTATGAGCAAGTTATGTTATGCGGATGTGTGGAATGGTCTTAGTTGCCATCAATGACAACACCTGTTATGCATAGTAGTGTCTCTTGCCAACAATCTCCCCCTTTGGCATTGATGGCAACACTTAGTGAAAAATGACTAAGTGTTGGAGCTACTCCCCCTTACTCTGTACACTTGTGTTCTCCACTATTTCCAAAGCTCCCCCTTTGCTGGATTCCTCATTTTTCACTGTTCTTCACTCCCCCTTTGACATCAATTGCAAAGGATGGAATCTGCAAACCAACATTCACCCAAAAATTCTATATACAATGCCGCATATGTACAACCAATTCTTAAGTTGTATTTACATATACTTAAGTATATCTCCAAAAATATTTTTCACAGGGCCAACTCTATATCCCAACTTTTCTTCATACTATTCAAAGTTGAAATGTGGCTATTGAGCAAAAATACTTGTGCTTCAGCCTTCTAGAGGTCAATGGGATCACCTGTTTATGTAGCAGTTTGGGCTTTTGTCATAGCATTGAACATTGCTTCTATCTTAAGGGAAATCAGTCCCTGTAGCTCACTCATTCTTGCTTCAATGTTCTCCTTTTCTCTTGTCAACTTCTTTATTTCTTCCATTAGGCTGATTGCTTGACATTCCTTACTTTCCACTGATACTATCAACGGATCAAAATTTTGGGACATACTTGACAAATTATGTTTGAAGTCCTTTATTTTATCTTCTATATCCTCTATGACTTTAGGAGTAGATAAACAAAACTTATATATACTGCCTCCTTCTGAAACAGCATTTTGAATACTCTTTATACTGTTATCTAACACTAATCTATCTAACCCAATCATGCCTTTGAGTGCATCAAATCTTTTTCTATTAAAATCATTCTAAACTTTAACTTTTGTAGATTTTTCAAAGGACTCAAAGTGTGTACTTATAGAATTTACAAGGCTCTTCAGATTTCCACATGGAGAATCAGATGGATTCTTCTGGAAAGTTGGCATTTTATTCTCCAATATACCAAATGTAAGGCCTAACAGCTCATTGTCCTCTATGTGATATTTCAATACCTTTTCTCTTGCCTTGGCCTATGTGAAAGATGTTATCTTCATCAATTGGACCAGATAGAAAGTATCTAGGTTAAGTGGTCCTTGAATTGGTTCAGGTTCATCAAACTCTAGCATCTCTTTATTCAAAAAACTCTTTATTGCATCTGCAGTGTCTCTTGCCATAGTTTTTGGACCACCTTCCTTTCCTTGGATTTTCTTAGTGACAGGACTATTTTGTTTGGGTGCATCAACATTTGCATCATCTTCTTTAGCTTTATCTTCTTGACCTTTGACTTTTTCTTCTTTCTCTGCTTCACCTTTCACTATGTCATCTGTAGGGGGATTCTTTCCTTTGTCCTCACAATTTAAAATATGTTCTGGAGGATCTTGTGTAGAAGCAGTATTCTCATCATTGTCTTCTTTTCTGGATTGATTAGGAGTTAGAGTATCTCCTGCATCATTAGTTTTGTCCACCTTCTTTGTATCTTCCTTGTTTATTTGCTCCACTTTTGGAACAAAGGAGTCATCTATTCCATATTGTTGCTCTTCCTTCTGTTACTCTTCTTCATCTGGGATTGATGTGTCATCAGCAGGCTCATCTAACATAACAAAGAACTTGTTCTTGTCTAAATCTTTTCTCAAAATTTGTTTAGTTTCTTGAACTATCTTATCTATCTCTCCAATCATTAGTTTATTCATTCTCATTTTACTCCTGAATTCATTTTTGACCTCTTTGAAGATTTTGTCTACTTCTCTGTTAGAGATTACCGGACATAGAGTGGTCAGTACATGTTCTCTCAACTCCATATCTTTTGCCTTGGTAGCTTCTTTCCTAATTTCTAATATATCCCTCAGACCTTTTGGAACTTCTGACAAAATTTCTAGCAGTGCTCGATTGAACACATTTAAGTACTTGATAGTAGCTTCTTCCAAGAGTCTTTTGTCAGCATTATTACAGAGATCATAGAATTTAGTTAATGGTTTTAAGTTCCCTTCAACAGTGATTTTCTTGACAATGCTTTTCACAAAGGGAATTTTCTTCTCAGCATCAGCTTCTAATTTTTATCTCTTTATTGGATTCTTGCTTCTAGAAACCTTCTCTTCTAATACTTTAATAGCTTTAGCACCTATGGCTTTTAGCTCCTTAAGTTCATCATCTGTATCTGTCTTCTCTTCATCCTTTTCTTCCAAACTTCCATGTGGCCTTTTTTCCATCACTTTTGTTCTTTTCCTTTCCTTACTAGATGATTTGTCTTCTGGTTTTGTAGCTTTAAGGAGAACAAAGGTAGCAACAAAGCTTCTAGTAGTTCTTGAAGTGGAGGATGATTCCACCAGAGATTCTTCTTGTTTCTTATCCTATTTCTCCTTTTCAGCCTTTTTAATTCTTTCTCTATTTTGCTTCACTGCTTCCTTGGTTAGGCCAATGCTCTCAGTATACCTTTCAACTTTCCTCTGAACTTTTCTCTTGATTTCTGGTTACCTAAGCTCAACAAGCAATTTTAGACTTAGCTCCTTATACGTTCCAAACCTTTCAACAGAGGTGTCTTTTGATTTTCTCAGGAGATGTTGAGCATACATGTCCAAGATCTTCTCATCAACCTCATAGCCCATAGGCATAATCCATACAGTTCTGGGTTCCATAGCCTCCATTAGACATTGATCTGTGTCTACTGTTGATGTATAAAATTGCACAGGTTCTAACACCAACATGGGAAGTTTCAAGAATGTGGAACTTGTTACTTGAAACAACCTCCAAATTTTAAAGAAGCTGGCTCTTCTCTATTTTAAAATGGGTTTTGAGCAAAGGGTAAGAAATTAACAGGATTACAAATACAATTAAGTAAATCTAACTATGGCGATGCACCTGAGTAAAAGTATTTCCTTTAAATTAAGCACAATGAAAATATCCTCAAGATTCAGTTATATTAAAGAGTAGATACTGCATGATTAACATAAACAGATGGAATGAATATAATCAAAGGCTCATAATCAGACACTTTGCAGTGACATAGATAATATCAACCAAGGCATATAACAAAGTTCTTCTCATTAATTTTCTAGCAACATAAAAGGCACAGATACATGCACAAGTACATTAACTTTCTTATCAAGAACAACAAAATAAAGACAAAATAATATAAACTGGCCACAACAAAGTCTCTGACTTCTCTTTTGATTCTAAAAAAACTTATCAAAAAATCTCTATCTCTATGTATCTCTATGTGTACATCTCTTACAAATATTACATATTTATAGCCTAAGATCTGACTCTAGATTGTCTGCAACAACTGAATCCCAATGGCCCAATAGAACTAAAGATAACTGGAAGTCTCCAGTGGTTATGATCCTTCAAATCTGTAATAGTCTTCCCCTTCCCGTGAGCTCATTGGTTGGGGCAAAATATATGTGACACAACTCCTTCATAAGACACTGACACTTGGCGAGACCTGTGCACTTGAAACTTGAAGCATACTGTGACAGATGGTAGTGTCTATAGCAAAATGAGAAACTCCTTTGTTTCCAGAAGTCAACAGGAAAATGAAATTTGTCACGTTCTGTATCTTTCATAACTATCTACATGTCTTCTTCCTCTAAGCCCTCAAAGCTATGTCTTTATGTTTGGGTGACCTCCGCTTATGACATCTGTCACAACCCGCATCACTTCTTATGAAACACATTAAAAATGGGACCCACAACCTTTAGCGTTCACTACTTTTAAAGGAAGAAAGATGGGATAGGTGGCATCTTCCGCACGCATGCTAACTAACATGTGGCAGCCTCCACATTACTGCTTGAAACTTGAAAAACATTTGAAACTCCTCGTAGAAGCCAGCACTTGGCACAACCCGCATAACTTTAAAACTTTAAGTTTCTCACTGAAAAGGGTCATAATCAAAAATAACTTCTTCCACAACCACCACGTGGAATCCTCCGCGCTCTTGAAACTGAAATAGACTGTGGCCCACCATTTTCTTTACAAGCATCAACATGATATAGAAGGAAAACACATGGCAACCTCCATACAAAATAAAGAGACACGTGGCAAACTCTACACAAAACATAGAACTTTAGGGACTGCCTCTGCATGCTACACATGGTGACCTCCACACAAAGCTGAAACCTGAAACATTGTAACAATTTTCTACGTGGTGCGCTTCGCACAAAAGTTAATATTAGAAACAAAACTATGGTTTTAACTGTGGTTTGACACTTGGTGGCTTCCGTAGAGAGTATCAAAAACCCGCACAGCAATATCTTTAAAATATACACAGAAATAGAAGAGACCTGCATACTTGTTGTGACTGAAACAAAATGTAGAGTTTCGACACTCTACAGTTCTTGGTGACCAATAAGACTTCTGAGCCTGCTCAGAAAGAACCCAAAACTAGCAAAATATATGTATTTAAAATATAACATAGAGTTATAAATTCTGCAATGCTGTCTGATAAACAGACCATTTTGAATCGGAGAGTCCCTGTCTACTCGGCAAATCTTGAAAGGGAAAATCAAGATTAATTATATCCTTATGGGAAAAGGTTTGCAAAATTTGTACCACAACTTTTAATTGAAACTCCAGATGGGCCATAGGTATCAACACAGCTTCCACCTCCTTGACTGATGAAGAATCACTCAAACCCTGAAAAATCGTCTCATCATTTTGCTTGTTTAAGAGCAGGGCCTTGATGTCATCAATCATCAATACTGTGTTTCTATCTAGGAATGGTGAAGGAAGCCCCAATTGCACCAAATCCTCAATATGTTTCTTCATATTTTTAACTCCTTTCACTGTATCTAGGAGCTCTTGACAATTTGTAGCTGCAAAGTTACAACTTAGAATTTTATTGATTTTCTCAGCAGTGACCATTCTATCGTTAATACCTACTGCTGACAAAGTCTCATCTGTTGTGTCATATAATTTCTTCAATAAAAGTTGAGAGTCAAAAACCCTCAAAGAAATAGTATATAAGGTGGCTTGCACCGAAGTTTCAACCTTTTCACACAACTGCTGACCATTTAACAAAAATGTTAAAGATGGCCTTAGCTGGATAATCTCCTCAAAGATTCTCTTCCATACTGAAACATAAAGCTCTTTCACCAAATTTAAAACTCCAGCATTTTGTGGCCTATTGGCTAACTCAATTGTTAGCTACTTTATTCTTTGTTGCTCGGCCAGGAGTTGTTCTTGAATTGCACCATTAGCATTCTACTCACTTAATAACTTCTATTGGAATTATGTGGCCTGCTACAACTTATCTTGATATTTCTTCTCCAAAGTAGCCTTCTCCTGTCTCAAAACAATCACTGCAGCTTTTTCTTATGCTAGCTCAAACTTAAGAGAAGCATTCTGGGTCTGTGTAGCCTAATGTATCTAATAAGAAATAGTATTTTACAACTGTCTATTCAAACTTTCAATCTCATCATTCTTGGATTGAACTTCCCTAGGCAGGTTGCTACTATTCACTTTTTCTTGAGCTAAATCATTCTCTACTTTCTGCAACTTCTTGGACACCTTCAGATAGTTAGTTGCAACAGTAGATGTAGTCTCATTTAGTAGTTCAACCCTGTCTTGTGGCTTGAAAAGAGACATATCCATAGCCATAGCATTCATTGAATAGTCTTGGGGTTGCATTTGTTCATTAGGTTTCACCACATTTGGAGACAAATGTGTGACTATCAGTGATTGTTGAATGGGGTCAAAAAGTGACCTCATGTGTGGCACAGTAGAGCTCTTATTTTCCTTCTTCCTTTTCTTGTCCATTCTAGCCTCTCTAGACCTTTTTGATGTGTTTGCTTGGGCTTGGAATGTAGGAGGAGATGCAATGTATCCTCCAACAAAGGGATGACCTTGAGGCAGGCCATAGCAGATAGCCAATAATTGTTGGCTAGGAGAAACTTGAGGAGGGGTTCTTTTTGGCATAGATGGGGAAAATACTAGTAATAAAATGGCCTATGAAGACATGGCCTATGAACTGGCAATTGTGGCAATTGTGGAAAAGGTTGATGTAGGCACAATAGAAGTGGCATGGTTTACAAATGTTTGGCTAATTGGGATTGCCACTCCTAAAGTAGAAGAAAGAGATACAAGAGAAAAGGGAGAAGAAACACTTACTTGAGCAGCAGAAGATGTGACTAGACATTGTTGTAGCAGTGGTTCTGCTTCTTCCTCCTCTTCTACTTGCAGGTGCAATTTCCTATGTTTCCTAGGCCTTTCACCTGTTTCCTCCTCTATTTCCTTTTCTTCAACATTTACCACCACTGGCGGTTGAAAAGGAACAACCCTGGAACTCCCAGATGCTGAAGCTATTTGAGTCCTTAAGGTTGGTGATGACACTACACCCTTTTGTTTTTCTAAGGTGTTGAGGGATTGGGGCCATGAAGATGCAGGAGCAGTAGATGAAGCCTGTCCTATTTCTTGCATAGTTTGGGCTGACTTTGTTTCCTCCTCTGAATTCTACTAGTGTCTGGACTTGAGACTGGCGAGGGATATAACTCATCCTAGATTGATTCCCATCTTTCATCAGTGTCAATTTTCCCAAATGAATGTGTGAGCTCTGAAATCTCTTGCCTATATTTCTAATAGGCTTCAATCTTTTCTAGTTTCCAATCTTGGGCCTTCAATGTTTTCCTCAAACCAGTAGTCATTCGTGACTTAGGGTCAAATTCCTTCTCTTTAACATAAAAGGTTTCCCATGGCCTGGCCCCCTCAAAGGGTAAATCAGCTAGTTCAACATATAGGTCTGGGTTGTCTTCTTTAAGATTCCTCCTATCTTCCCAAAATGGTCAACCCTCATGTACCATTTTAGCATGAACTTTGTTATTCCTAATCCAAGAGTCCAGAAAACTGTCTGGGTCATACTTCCATTTATCTTCAATGATGAAGAAACCAAGGGCAGCTAGCTTTCTTAGCAAGAGGTTCTCTGCATCTCTAACCTCAAGTGTCATATTTTCCTGACCCATGGGATATCATACATCTTCTTTTTCTTTTTCTTGTGGCCAAACTCATTATCAACCAAAGACACCTGTCAGGTCACTTCTAAGAATACGACCCTAGGGGTCAATATTTTAGGCAACAACACAGGTTCCTCATTGAAACCATGGACTCTGATTATTGTGTTATGTGCCCCAAAGAAATAATCACAGGGAATTAGGCAATTGGTCATAAAACCCCTTATACTCTGTGTCAATCTTTGTTCTATAGGCTCAAGGCTTAATTGGCAAAAGGCAGGGGCTACAAAAAGTTCCCAAAACTCATAAGGGTCAGAGGATTCAGATAACACATGTGTCCATGCAGACATAGGAATAGTTTTATTTTGACCAAAATCTAGGTCATACTTATTCAAATGCATATACTGTGTGAAAAGACTATGGTTCTAATACAACATAAGGTGGAATAGAAAAACATAATACCTAAAAACTCGCTTTGACTTGAAATTTATGAGCTGATCAACCATGGTGTTAACAATTTGCTTCGAGAAATCCAGCCAGTACTCTTGTGATTTGTCAATAGTTTTCAATCTGAAAATGATAGCTATTTTCCAGTCATAGACTGTGTTATCTTCTCTTAACCCAAAAATGAAGGCTATCATTGAAAGTGCCTCTTGAACATTTTGATTGAATTGTGCCCTTCCAGTGGGTAGTGTGGGCATCTGGGTGTTATCATCTCCCAACTGCATCTCTGAATTGAGGAATTTGACTTTGTTAATTATATTAGCCCATGTGTTTTGTATTTTAGCAACCATTGGAAATGTGGCTGTTCTATCATGTTGTAGGGCTAGCATATATCTTATGGCCTTGGGCATAATATGTACCATGAAAGGGCTCTATTGTATAGTATTTGATGGTGCATGAAATAGTTCCGCACATAACTCAATTAATTCGGGACACAGGTGGACATTAGGAACCAGGAACTGTGCCAATCACGAGGTCCATATCCTTATACCAAAAGTCTCAAACTGCCCACTGTTTGCTCAGAGAATACACCTCTAATGTGCTCCCTCCCTGAGAGTCTTGGTGTTCTTTTGAAGGGGCATGTTGAATAAACCATCTGCATAATCCTTCACCTTTGCTCGGTCGACAGAATATCCTACCTCAGGGACCCTTGTTCTTGGGTAGGTTTTCCTTAGTTGCATGGGCACTGATGACTATGATTTGCTATTTAACAACTTATCAATTGACTCATAAATTCCTAGTCCCTCCTGTGGTGACTATGTCTCAGACATAGCTGTGTCTGTGAGGAGAATGTAGGAAGCTTTGACACAGGAAAGAATGAAACTGCTTAACAAGAGTGATACTTAGTTGAAAGGCACTTACTAGGGACAGACCTAGATGCAAAAGTGATTGAAAGCAGAGAGATAGAAACAAATGAGAGCTACACTTAGGATTTAACATTAATTCATTGGGGCTTATGAAGGTAATCAATGACACATCCAATCTTATTAAATGGCATTAATACCAAGAAACAACTAGTGTATCTTTTTTAAATCCGCATGGAACAGAGTGTTAGATATGTTACGGGAGTGGCTATCTTTTCTGAAAAGTGTGTACTTTCAGGGAATTTGGGGATTGCCGAACAACCTTAATAAATGTGAGACCAAAAAGAGAAGGGGCTTTACTAATTGAAATAGCCCCTGCTTAATTGAAATGTTTCAGATAGATCCCATTTACTAGAATATCCTCAGGTTCTCCATCCATGGTCTCCAGCTCAAATAAATTTTGTTGCTTGCAGGAATGAATTTTGTAAGGACCCATCCACATTGATTCAAATTTGCTGTGCCGACCTAGCTTAGTAGCTCTTTCATCCCATTTTAGTACTAGAGAGCCAACCTCAAAAGAGGGATTTGAAGTCTTCTTATCAAAAAAATCCTTAATTATTTTCTGATGTTTCATCAGTGACTCATGTGCCTTTTCTCTTTTCTCTTGCACTTCCAACAGTTCAGCAAGTTTGACTTGCATGGGGCCATTCTCTTCAATTTCTATCTGTTTTAACAACTACAAAGCAGGGATCTCTAAGCTCAGTGGCATTACTATTGGTTTACCATAAACTAATTCATAGGGAGACATTTTAGTCACTTGCTTTGGTGTGATTCTGTCAGCCCACAATGTTGTGTTAAGTAGTTTATGCCACTCTCGATGATAATTGGTCCCTATCATTTCTATGAGTATGATAAGGTTATTGTTAGTGGACTCTGCCAGACCATTACCTTGAGGATAATAATTTGAAGAAGTCTTCAAATAAATCCCATTTCTTAATGCAAACTTAGATAAATTAACTCCCAAAAATGCTTTACCATTATCTGATATAATGGTACGAGGAGGACCAAACCGAGCAGTTATGCTTTCTAGAAATTCTAATATGACTTTTTCTGTTGTTTCTTTGAGTGGTACTACTTCACTCCACCTGGTAAAGTAATCTGTTGCTGTGAGGATCCATTTGTGTCCCATACTTGACACTAGATTGATCATACCAATAAAATCTAGACCCCATTGAGCAAAGGGTTCATCCACAACTATGGGGCTTAGGGGCATTGCTGCATTTCTCCTTTTGCCTGTATATAACTGACAAGCCTGGCATTCTTTAACTAGCTAATAGCAATCTGTAAATAGAGTGGGCCAAAAATATCCTTCTTGAGTTACTTTGATTGTAGTGGTCCTTGCTAAAAAGTGTCCACCTGAGGGTCCATGGTGTAATTCATGTAGTATTCTTTGAGCTTCATCCTTCTCTATACATCTCAAGAGTATACCATCAACATTTCTTCTAACAAGAATATCGTCAATTAGTACAAAATGGGCCCCTTGCTGCCTGTAGTATCTTCTCTTATCATGGGAGAGCTCATTTGGGAAAATCCCATGCTTCATAAATTGTATTCTATTTTTGACCCAAGAGTCTTGGTCAATCTCTTGGAGTTTCAATACATTTTCACTTTCTGTTTCTTCATTCATTATTCTCTCCATATCTTGAGTCATATATTGGCACAATCCTTTTCCTCTGACTAACTTGGTGGGTCTTACTTCTACATCATATTCCAAAATCTTTGTGATCCAATTGGCCCTTTTCTCAGTGATCTCACCCTCCATAATATATTCTCTGATACTAGGATGAGTCACTAATATCAGAATCTTGTTTCCTGTCACCATATGTCTAAATTTTTTAAGGGCTTTTACCATGGCATATGCCTACTTCTCCACAAAATTATATCTAGCCTCATATTCCCTGAGAGTTCTAGAGAAAAAGGCTATTTGGTGTTCTCCTTCTTGCTAATCGTCTTTCTGAGTTAAAATAGCAGCAACACTGAATTCTCCCCCATGCACATACATTATGAAAGATTTAGAAAAGTCTAGGTTTCTAAGTACTAGGGTTGTCGAAATAGATTTCTTGACTTCTTCAAAAGCCTATCTTCCTTCTACAGTCCATTTGAAAACCAAATCTTTTTTAAGAAACAGTGTCATTGGTCTAATTAGACCTACAAAATTAGATATGAACCAACTAACAAAGTTGATTTTCCCTAGAAAGGATTGAACTACTTTTTTATTAACTGGCAGAGATAGGTTCATTATGGCAGTGACTCTTTCTAGATCAATAGAAACCCCTTCGTTTGACACTATATGCCCTAAAAGTTTACCCTGAGGTATTTCAAAGATACATTTCTTGGAATTTAGAGATATTCCAAACTCTTAACATTTCTTGAAAATAGCCTCTAAATGGTCAAAATGATCTATAGCATTTTTGGAAAAAATAGTGAGGTCATCTAGATATATCAGAATAATTTTATTTATAAGTTCTCCAAATGCAGAACTTATAAATAAAATTATTCTGATATATCTCCAGCATTTGAAAGGCCAAAAGGCATTTTAGCATATGCAAATGTTCCCCACTTTGTAGTGAATGCAGTCTTATGCTAATCTTCATCTGCTAACCAAATCTGATTATATCCTGAAAAACCATCTAGCAAGGAAAACCTTTTTGAACCAGCCACGGTCTGTAAAATCTATTCCATAAAGGGCAGGGGATAATGATCTTTTAAAGATGCTCTATTCAAATCCCTAAAATCTACACAAAGTCTTATGTCACCATTCTTCTTTCTTACTAGCACTAGGTTTGATACCTGGGTTGAATGCTTAATTGGAAAAATAATCTTTGATTCTAGGAGCTTTTGCAGTTCATCCATCATTAAAGGTTCAATTCTAGGATTCACTAGCCTTTGCTTCTGTCTGACTGGTTTAGATCCTTCAGTAAGCTCTATGGTGTGTTGGATGATATCTCTATTATAACCATGGAGGTCCTCATAGGTCCAAGCAATCACCCTATCATATTTTTCACACAAATCAATCAACCTTTCCCTCTCTTCTTGGGTTGTAGAATTTCCAACTTTGAATCCTCTTCCTTCACTAACTTGGATCTCAGAATAATCTTCCTTATTTGCCTGAAACCTCCTCTTCTCTAGGTTTACATCCTCTGGGTCAAACAAGTTTTCTATAGTAATTAGTCCTTTAGGGAGTTTATTTGATTTCATCTAGATAATTTGATCACCATATGCTTCCTCAATTTTAGGATGTAATTGATCAGCAAATTCACTTGATTGTTGTAAGAATGAGAGGACTTGGAAATCGTTATCAAAAACTTGCCAATTTTGGTCATTATCTAGAATAGTTGGTCTCACTATAACTTTGACCGACTCATTGTTAACTAAAAGATCACTTGCTGGGTCAAACTGTGAACCAATTTGTGTCATTCTATCTGCCTTAGAATTTTGGGCTCTGGGAACTACCTCAATATTGAAAGCCTCAAAACCATCTATCAGGTCCCAAATTTTGTGCCTATAGGATCTCATTCTCACATTTTTGGCTATTGCTTTCTCTTTGATTTGTTTTACTACTAGTTATGAATCTCCTTTTACTATTAGATTCTTTATTCCCTTTTTCTTTACCAGCATGAGTCCATGCACCAAAGATTCATATTCAGCATCATTATTGGTACAAGCAAACTGAAAGCGAATGGCTCTTAGATTTTTCTCACCATTTGGGGTAGCAAGGTAAATTCCTGCTCCAGCACCATTTTTACTCCTAGCCCCATCAAAATTGATGGTCCAGATTTATGAGTTTCTTTTAGATTCCTGACTCTATGATACTTCTTTCCTTAAAACATTAGGAATTTCTTGGTCTTCTTCAAATATGACATAAGTGCCTAGACCAGTAGAGTCATAGTTTCCATAGGGATCAGTCTGCATCATAATTAATAACTGATTATTCTCTTCTTCCTGTTGGTCATGTTCAGTCTAGTCACCCAACTCTTCAACAAAGATTCTTTCCTCTTTATTCAACATAGCATGGGATGCTTCTAATTTTGGGGTTGGCTCATTTGTGATATGGTCTTTAGATAGTGGCTCAGACAGTATTTTCATCTTTGTCCCATATTTGGTTCTCAGGATGAGGTGTGACCAATCTAGTGACATGTAACCTCCTATTTTGGCTGTGAAATCTCTGGACAAGCATAAACTGAATACAGGGGGGATATCTATGACAATTATATTGGGGCAAGTATATAGTTGTAATGGAAGTTGTTTGATTTTTCCTATTGTTTGAACAGATTTTCCATCCAACTACATGACCTCTCTTGTAAGTGGCTCATATTTTATTTTTAAAGCATCTGCTATCTGCTTTGGCATTATTGTAGTACTGGCCGCAGAGTCTATCATTGGCATTAAGCACATCCTGGTTGACAATTATATTGGGGCAAGTATATAGTTGTAATGGAAGTTGTTTGATTTTTCCTATTGTTTGAATAGATTTTCCATCCAACTACATGACCCCTCTTGTAAGTGGCTCATATTTTATTTTTAAAGCATCTGCTATCTGCTTTGGCATTACTGTAGTACTGGCCCCAGAGTCTATCATTGCATTATGCAGCAATTTCTTCCCAACTATTAGAGTCAAATAAAAGGGATCTGGTTTAGATTTACCTACCTCATTGTTCAACAAAGCTGTTGTTTGCAGAGGTATAGTATCTTTGAGCTGAAGCTTCCCTTTATCAGTAGGTCCTCCTTTAGTACTAGTGTATTTAGGGACTTCTTGGCCTTGTAGAGCTTCTTGCAATAGTGTCTTCTGCTCACGAATAGCTAACATATCCCAGATTGATACATGTGCTAGAGTTCTTTTTAGCTGGTCCACCATGTTCACAGGTCCTAATGCTTGGGTCTTTGAATAATAAGGGTACTTTGTCTTTTCTAGAACTTGTCCTGAGGCTACTTGATTCTATACAGGCTGAGGCATTTCTTGCCTAGAAACTATATTGTGATGATTTTGAAATGGAGGATCCCCCATGATCTCATTATTAGTGACTTTAGGCTGCTCCATCATTCTCCTCTTTGATCTGGTATAATAGTCTGACTGTACCAATGGTTTCTTTGAAGTAGATGCCTCATTCAAAAACACTGAATCTTCCTCTTCAATCCATGAAAATAAAGCATGCTTAGGGGCTATTTCCTCTTCCTGTTGTATGGACATCCCTTGCATCTGGGCCACCATGACTGCATTTTGAGCACCAGGGGATTGATATGGTGGGGTGTTGGAAGTTGAGAATTGTCCTTCTAACCCTCTCTATTCTACTATCTTTTGCTACAAATTACCTCTGGGACAGTCTCTGGGCATATGGGCATTGTTCCAGGGAAAGCACCAAGCATTTGTACCATCTGCATAGTTATTTTGTCTTGGAACTATTTCTCTATTGGGATTAGGAGGAATAGTTTGTAGAGGTGTAGGGATTGAAACCAACTAGTTTGAAGGTTGAGGATTAGCTTGTCTTTGAGGGCCTTGATATTGATTTGGTTGAAAGGGAGGTCTATTTCCATGATAACCTTGATAAGGGGGCTTTGGATTTTAGATTAATTATCTCATTTGAGAAGGTCCTTAGAATGTTCTTGACATCATCCATTTTAGATGGTTGAGTAGAGGTGGTTTCCTAAGTAGGTTGTTGAAGAACTAGAAATGAATACATAGACATAGGTGGAGCTGTAAGATTAGGAGCTTCTTGTGGCAAAGGTAAGGTAATTTCTACGAACATGGGCATAGGAGGCCTTGGGAGCAATTTTCCAACATCTATTAAGTTATTTTCAGCTTTGACTACCAACTCATATGCTTTTGGTAGTGTCTGACCTCTAAGAGACTGAATCATAACTGATATATCAGAGTTTAAAGCTTTGAGGTAAAACATAATAGCCATACCTGATAATGTTCTTGCCGTAGCAGGAATTCTATCCTAGGTCTTTTGAAATCTTGAGTTGAAATCAGTCATGGCCTCCTATGGTGCCCTTTTGATAGTGATCAATTGTTGCAGTAAGGAGGATTTATCATCTTTTTCTTTAAATCTTACAAAGAAAGTATCCTCAAGCTGATCCCATGTAGATATTATGTTTGGAGTGAGAGATCTATACTAGTCTAGAGCCTTCCCTTTGAAAGAAGCTGCTAGCAGTCTTATGGCCACATTCTGTTGAGTGATAACATGTACTGCACACACATCAGATACATCTTAAAGATGTTCTTCAGGTGTCTTGAAATCTTCCCCACTAAACTAAGGTAGAGCCTTCAGAGCATTGGCTAGAATAGCATCCCAAGTTGCTGGTGGTACTGGGAGGATGAGAGGGCTACCAGTGTTCCAATTTAGATAGTTCCTTGGGGCTATAGGTGCTCCCATATTTACTCTTTGTGTTGCTGTAAATTGATTCACTCTTCTCCTTGGAGTAGTTACTAATGGTGGAAAAAGAATGCCTAGATTAGCAGTAGATTGAGCTCTTGTTGTAGGTCCACAGCTCTGGCTCCTTATTGCTCTCTACCTCATACAATCTTGATAGAAACTTCAAGAAAGGTCCCACCGGGTGTGCCAAAAACTGTTGATGTATAAAATTGCGCAGGTTCTAACACCAACATGGGAAGTTTCAAGAATGTGGAGCTTGCTACTTGAAACAACCTCCAGATTTTAAAGAAGCTGTCTCTTTTCTATTTTAAAATGGGTTTTGAGCAAAGGGTAAGAAATTAACAGGATTACAGATACAATTAAGTAAATCTAACTATGGCGATGCGTCTAAGTAAAAGTATTTCCTTTAAATTAAGCACAGTGAAAATATCCTCAAGATTCAGTTATATTAAAGAGCAGATACTGCATGATTAACATAAATAGATGGAATGAATATAATCAAAGGCTCACAATCAGACACTTTGCAGTGACACAGATAATATCAACCAAGGCACAGAATAGATTTCTTCTCATTAATTTTCTAGCAACATAAAATGCACAGATACATGCACAGGTACATTAACTTTCTTATCAAGAACAACAAAATAAAGGCAAAATGATATAAATTGGCCACATCAAAGTCTTCGACTTCTCTTTTGATTCTGACAATTTTATCAAAAAATCTCTATCTCTGTGTATCTCTATGTGTACATCTCTTACAAATATTACATATTTATAGCCTAAGATTTGACTCTAGATTATCTTCAACAACCGAATCCCAACAGCCCAATGGAACTAAAGATAACTGGAAGTCTCCAGCAGTTATGATCCTTCAAATCTGCAACAGTCTTCCCCTTCCCGCAAGCCCATTGGCTGGGGCAAAATATATGTGGCACAACTCCTTCATAAGACACTGACACCTGGCGAGATTCGTGCACTTTAAACTTGAAGCATACTGTGACAAATGGTAGCGTCTGTAGCAAAACAAGAACTCCTTTGTTCCCAGAAGTCAACAGGAAAATGACACTTGTCGCGTTCCACAGCTTTCAGAACTATCTATGTGTCTTCTTCTACTAAGCCCTCAAAACTATGTCTTTATGCTTAGGTGACCTCCGCTTATGACATCTATCACAACCTGCATCACTTCTTATTAAACACATTAAAAATGGGACCCATAGCCTTTAGCGCTCACTACTTTCAAAGGAAGAAAGTTGGGACAGGTGGCATCTTCCGTACGCATGCTAAGTAACACGTGGTGGTCTCTATGTTACTGCTTGAAACTTGAAAAACATTTGAAACTCCCTACAGAAGCTGACACTTGGCACAACCTACGTAACTTTAAAACTTTAAGTTTCTTACTGAAAAGGGTCATAAACAAAACTAACTTCTTCTGCAATCACCACGTGGCATCCTCCACGCTCTTGAAACTGAAACAGATTGTGGCCCACCATTTTCTTTACAAGCATCAACATGATACAAAAGGAAAACACATGGCAACCACCGCACAAAATAAAGAGACACGTAGCAAACTCCACACAATACATAGAACTTTAGGGACTTCCTCTACATGCTACACATGGTGACCTCCGCACAAAGCTAAAACTTGAAACATTGAAACAATTTGCTACGTGGCGCGCTTTGCACAAAAGTTAATATTAGAAACAAAACTGCGGCTTTAACTGTGGCTTGACACTTGGCGGCTTCCGCAGAGAGTATCAGAAACCCATGTAGCAATATCTTTGAAACATACACAGAAACAGAAGAGACTCACGGACTTGCTGCGATTGAAACAAAATGTAGAGTTTCGACACTCTACGTCTACCATAAAGCAGATTTCATCTTGGTACTTCTCAACTACTGACTTAGGGATTCTTTCCCTAGAATGTATCATTTTTTGAAAAATTTAAAGTAACCCTAGATTATAGTCTTCTGTGCACTTGAGTCTCCAATGCTAAGTAGATGATCTCTTATCTACCATGCAACTAGTCTGTCATTTGTCTAGTGCACACCTTGAACTCCAGGCACTTCATTCATAAAATAGAAGAACAAACATATAACTAGGGAAACATATTTAAAGGTGTTTTTTCTTATCCTTTTTGATTTTGCTCAAATTTTCAATCAGTTGGTTCTGCAACAACTCACATAGGTCATAATCTGCATTTTCTTTCAACATTTGCTATGCTACATATATGGCAGTTCCAGAGACAAAATTCTCCCTATTGGAGTAGTAAATCTTGTAGCCAATCACCATAGAGGCAAACTTAACATCCGGTTCTATAATATCATTGATGGTCATTGCCCTTTAGTCAAACTTGGCACCGGTAGAATTGGTCACTGTCTAGTTTTTCATAGCCTTCAGCATGGGTAATCCACCAGTTGAATTCAACCCAGTTGTAATCTTGATAACATCCTTTTTAATCTTGAATGGTTTCAATATGTCATGCCCACATTTCCCATGCGGACACGACATGCATCACATGTGTCATGTCCACATTTGTCATGTGGTCATGATACGAAATATCAGAAAAATTCTACACATCCCTAGAAACCCCCTCGCACGCGTTAGCATGCTCAGTGGCAATATGCATAAGGCGTAAACATGTTAGCCAAAGGCGGGGTAATGCAATCACATGTGCATTCCCCTACATGATGAAGGCCAACTAAGGGGTCGATGCGACGTGAATAACATTGCTAATAGGGTTAGGATCGAAGATCAAAACCCTAGGTTTACCTAAGTGGATGATGGGATTTCAACACAAGTTAAAATCAAAAGTCTAATTCTAAAGCATAAGAATAAATTACTAGTTTAATCTAAATCAACATGTTTGCAGAAATGGTAAATTAACACCATACAAGGTTCAAAAATTCTAAATTAACTAATCCTAGATTCCAGAAAAATCTGGCAGCATAACACCTCACGAGCGTGATTAGGATTTATTCTAATAAAATGATTTTTGGTCCAATGTTCACTAAGTTTGCTAAGTTGGAAAAAAAAATGTCTAATTTATTTATCCAATTAAATTCGCACTAAATTAATTAAAAAAGTTAAACTAATTTCAATCTAGATTAAAAATAACCTCATTGATAATACTTCTCAAGCAATAAATTAATTCCTTTGATTTAAAATTAATTACACTTCCTTAGTTAAATTGGAGGGAATTAAAATAGCTTAACTAAATTCTTTTCCAAATGATCAAATAAAAGAATTAATACATTTCCCCCATAATTTAAATTACCAAGCATAATGTTTACATCCACTAAACAACAACATAAAGAATTCTTCTCCAAAAGAAATTAAGGTTACCCACAAACTAGATTTATCTCCACTCCCCATTAAAATAAAAGGGAATAAAACAAAAGGGATAAATCAATAAGTGAGGGAAAGGGTATTTTTTTTTTCAATAACAAATCAAAAAAAAGAAAAGCAAGCCCTAAAAAGGCTCCTAATTAAAATATCAATATCCTTATGGAGAAAAAAAAGAAACCCTAGCCTCCATTTTCATTTTGTCTTTCTCTCTTCCTCTCTTTTTTTCTCATTTTCTCTCCTCATGTCTTTTGTTGTTGTAGGTTTTTGGGATGGCTTCCATGGATTCCTCTCACATAGGTATATCCATAAAAAATATTCCCATTATTTTTGATACCCTGTTAATATATATATATATATATATATATATATATATATATATATATATATATATATATATATATATATATATTAGTTTTTAAACCAGATCCAAAAACCCAAGGTTGAATGTTCTGTGTATACACTCACAAAATATATATATATATATATATATAATTTTATTTTTAAAGCATTTAAACTTGAAACGTTGCAGGTTAAAAATCCTATGGCTAAACGGCATTGAGGAGTGGCGGATTCCGACATGGGCACCCGACATGGGCACTGCCATTGCCATCAAATCCCAAGGGAGACGTGGGTTACAATTTACATTGTTTTCTATTTACTGCGTTTTACACAGCAGGGGCACTGCATGGATTATATTAGCGCCGAAGGGTTTGATGTGCAAAGGGGGAAACTGGGTGTAGTGGTGTTTGAAGGGGTGACAGGGGGGGGGTGTGGGGAGGGGGCTGAGCGCCCACCCACATCCCACTATGACGGGGTGTGGGTGGGGGCTCGGCCCCCTCCCCACACCCAATTGCAAAAGGGGCGGTGGTAGGGTTTGAAACCCCCACCGTCCACCATACCCACTGTTCCTTTCTTTTATTTTTGCTCAGCAGATCACTCATTTTATAATATATATATATATTCACTATTATAACTCAGTCATCTACAATTATATATATATTTTAAATAGAAATAATTAATAATTATATATTATATATATACATATATATATATGTGTGTGTGTGTGTGTATATATATACATCTCTTTTAAAAGGAATACATTATAAATATAAACACACACACACACAGATCTATATATATATATATATATATATATATATATATATATATATATATGAAGCTCGGCCTTAAACAGTTTGTTTAAACACATGCATAAATAGTTAATGTATATTTATAGATTTTAAGATGGAATACATTCACCTCAACAATGTTGACAAGGGAAATAATTCAGCCACAACACAACTATATAGATTTTTTTTTTAAAGATAAGGTAAATTTCAAATAGGTGCTCTCCTTGGAACAAGGCAATTAGATTTAAAACTGTGCAATTTTATTATATTTTGAAACTAAAACAGCAATGTTTATTCTTTTTTTTTTTTTTCAAAAACAAATATCATTTTCATTCTAACTTTCAACATAACAAAACAACAAATATCTATTTTCATTCTCTTGAACTAACACATATGAATATACCAATAAATTGAACATACTTTTCTTTCTTGCAATACCCTTTTTTTTTTCATTCACTTAGCATATAAAATCAGCAACTATAACTTTTATTTGCAAATGTAAATAAGTTGAAATACAACTCAAGTTTAAAACATATATTGTTACAACTCAAGAGAAAAAAGATCTTCTCTCCTAAAACTAGAAAAAGATTACACCAAGTCTATCTTGGCCATGATCTCTTAAGAGCTCAAAAAGAAAACACAAGAAGGAAATAGTGTTTTCTCCAACATCACATAACTCTAAAAATCCTGTAATGACACAATAAGGAGAAGAAAGCCACAACAAACTGCTCTCCTCCCTACCATTGACTCACTCATGAGTCACCCCTGAGCTAGGAGGTCATCCTCACACAAGGTAAACCCACACCACATCACAACAATGCATACTAACACCAAAACAATATACTCCCATGGCTTTCACATAACAAAACTCGCCCAAGATGAGTTTAGTGGGGTAGGGGAGTGGACATCACTCAACTCAAGAGTGCCACTCCAAAAACTTCCCAAAACAAATTCTTCTCAAGGCCTCAAGCCAACACTTAAAACCATATTTCCACAAAGCTTTCTCTTGGCTCTCAAGCCATTTCAAAATAGTCATATATACATATTGCCCTCAAGGCTAGAATCCCACAAAAACAAGGATGTGACCCCGAGGAGGTTCACTCCTCCCCCACCCCACACATGTTGAGCATTCTCTCCAAATGGAGAGGCTCTCACAACTCCCATAACCAATTTTCCCACAACAACAAAGTAAAAATACAAAATAGAGCTCACACATACAACACATAAGTAAAGAAAAAAAAAGCATAAGGAAAGGCATTTGCCTTGAGACCAACCTTGTAAAGCCCAAATGGAAGATAGTTGAGAAGAGCTCCACTAACTCCTCCAAGTTTTGCCTCCAAATTTTTCCTCCAACTCTCTCTCCAAAAAGAAACTAAAATTCTAAAATTGAAAAAGATTCAACAACCCCCTCCCTCTCTTCAAGAGGGATTAAAATAGGCTCTTCTCATGAGCCTTGAGGAATGGGGAAGTGACACATGTCACCTCCTCACTCCTCCACACAATCACTTGCAAGACTCTTGGAATGGGGTGGTGACACATGTCATCCACCCATTCCACCAAGTCCCTCTCCCATCCACTTACTCTCTCTCACATATGTGGGAGGGAAAGGTGGAGCCAAAGGAGGAGTGGGTACCACATGTGCCCCAATCATCTTCTCTTAAAAAATCCCACACAATCCCAAGCTAACCTCACCAATTGTGGGAGAGGCTTGGAGTTGAGTCCTCCACAATTAAGGGGTCTTGAAGACTCCCCCAACCTAGGAAAGAGGAAAGGAAGAGGTTGAGTATTTGACCCACTCATCCTCTCCCTCCCAAACTTCTATTTTCGTCACTTTACTTCAGGGTGAAGTTAATGTTGATAACTGAGACGGGGGGTGAATTAATTATCTTAATTATTTGAACTTTCTTAACTATTAATGCTGCATTAATTCAAATAAGCAAACATAACCATGAAATGGAAATACACATGACACAATTTTTTTGACGTGGAAACCATGTTAAGGGAGAAAACCACGGGGTGATTAACCCAAGATTGTATTCTCTGTTAGAAGAATAGTAATACAAAATGGCACTTGCCAATTAGGGCTCACTGCCCGAGCACACTGCTCACAAGAGGCTCACTACCTACAATAGTTTATACAAGAGAACTAGATACTTAAACTGATGAGAAGCATGCACATATGCTGAGGTTTAGTTCTGGTTAGGTTCAATACACTGATCTGCTGCACTTCATCCTTCCTCTTCTTTCGTGTTGTTGACCTGTCACATACCGAACCTGTCTTTCTGCTTTCACACTATAGTTCTGCTTTTCTTCACACACACAACCACAACAATAACAACTCTCATTGAAATCCATTTGGTATATATATCCGCACAAAGGATTTCATCCTCTTTCTAGTCGGCATCCAGAATAGTCAGTATTTCCCAAACTTTAGTTTGTCGGTTGAATCCTTGCTTACCAAGTGATGTGGATCAAAAAGATACTTATAGAAGTCATCTAACATGTTGGCCAATCATGAATGATACCTTAGGAACCTTCTTCATCATCAATATCTTATCCAGAATAATGTTTGATCCTCTGCCGGTCAGTTCTTCCTCTGTCTGTTCTGCCAAACAGGACCCCAATACTTGAATGCTCATATCTCTTCACTCTTTCATCACTGGAGGCTCAATTCCTAGAATCTATCAATTAAGATAATCCTTTTGACTTCCCCAAGTCCCCACTTTCCAAAGATACATCCTCTGAGATATCCAGACCTGACTATTGGACCTTGCCACATGCTCTGTTCTTGCTTACCGAATCACAACACTCTTCAATCTGACTTCCAGTATAGGCACACTATGTCCTGTGGATGTGTGGGATGAACTTTGTTGCCATCAATGACAACAATCATGAAGCCACACAGAGTCTCTTGCCAACAATCTCCCCCTTTGTCATTGATGGCAACACTTAGTGAAAAATGACTAAGTGTTATACAACACTCCCCCTTGGTTGATGCTCTATTCTATTGTACACTATACCGAAGATCCCCCTTAGCTGGTGTCCACATTTTTCACTGCTCCTCACTCCCCCTTTGACATCAATGGCAAAGGGTGGGATCCGCACACCAAAATTTTCAAAACTCAATTTATACTTAGTCGCATAAGTATATTATCTAGTTATACTTTACATATACTTTAGTATATCTGCAAAAGTGTTCTTTAATTGTACAACTTCTATTGCCCAACTCTGCTTCATCCTGTCCAAAATTGAGATGTGACCACTCAACAGGAAAGCAAAGGCTTCTGCCCTCTTCAGATCTGTCGGATCACTAGTCCGGTCTGTGGTTTGAGCATCATTTAGGGCCTCATGCATGGTCTCTAACTTAGGGATAATTATTCTTCTAAGTTCATTCAATCTACTTATTCTATTTTTCTTCTCCTTCTCAAGCTTCTTTATTTCATTTATGACTGCAATAGTATGACATTCTTGTTTTACTATGGAGGAGGATAGAGGATCAAAACTTTGAGATAAACTTAATAGTTTATCCTCTTTCTCTTTTACCTTCTTCTCAATGTCCTTGGTCACTTTAGGCCAGGATAAACAAAATTTGTAAATATCACCGCCATCTTTGAGAGCATTTTCTAAGCTCTTTAACCCAATATTCATAACTCTCCTATCATTGGTTATTAACCCTTGTACTTCTGATAATCTTTTTACCAAAAACTCTTTTCGGACCTTATCTTCTGCTGACTTCTCTAATGAATCAAAATGTGTGCTAACACTATTTACTAGAAATTTGAGATTACTGGATGAGGAGGCTGAGGGATCCTTGTGAAAAGATGGCATGATTTTTTCCAGTACACTGGATGCAATGTCTATGATCTTGCAATCCTCCATGTGAGACTTTAGGAGTTTTTCTTTTTCTTTTGCTGGAGTAAAGGATGCTAGCTTTATGGTTTGAATTGGGGAGAGGGAGTCAAAATTGAGTGGTCCTTGAAGAAGTTCTGGTTCATCAAATTCCATCATCTCCTTGGTTAAGAATTCTTCTACTGCTTCTGCTAAGTCTCTTGCCGGTGACAGGGTTTTGTCCCCTTGTATAGCCTTACCACTATTATCTGTGGCCTTTTCTATTGGAGTTTTCTCTTCTTCTACAGCCTTACTATTGATATCTTCTTTTTGCTTCTCCTCTACTTCTTGACTGATTGCTCTATCTTCTTCTTTAGATCCAAAATCTGCAGGGGAAACTGAATGAGAGATATTTGCTTGTTTTTCTTCACCTGTCTCCTTTGCCTCTTCTAAGATTTTCTCAGTGAATTCTTCTTTGTTATCTATTCCTGAGGGATCATCACCTAAATCCTCTACAACAGGAATATTGAATCTTTTATAGGCATTCCGAAGGATTTCCTCTATTTCTTTTGCCACCTTATCAATTTCTCCAAGCATGAGCTGATTCATTCTAGCCTTACTCCGGAACTCATCCTTGCAATCTTTGAAGATCATATCCATTTGTTTTGGAGTAATTGAGGGATAGAGCTAGATAGCTATCTGATCTCTAATCTCCAAGTCCTTAGCCTTGGCATTTTCTTTTCTCATATCAAGTTCCTTCTCTAAACTATTAGGAATTAGAGAAATTATTTCAATAAATGCTTTATTGTATATGTTCAAGTATTTGACTATGGCTTCCTCCAAGATCTTTTTATCTACATCATTATATGCGTCATAAAATTCTGTTATTGGTTGCAGGTTCCCATCCACAGTAACTGCTTTAACCATATCATCTAATGACAGAGTGGGCTTTTCAACAAACTCTTATGTCTCTACCTCCTTGGTTTCACTGGATACTTTCTTCTTTTTCTTCAACTTCTTGATCTCTTCATCAGATTTAGTCTCTTCAGCATCCTTTTGACTGGCATACAATCTTGTGGCCTTGGTCTTAGTTCTCTTTTCTCCTTTATAGGATGATTTTGCTTCCGATTTTGATGCCTTTGAGCTCTTAGTAGTGGTAGGTGTAGAGGTCTTGGAGGATCTGGTCCGTGAGGGGACTTGCACCAAAGCACCTTCTTTCTCTGCTTTTTCTTTCTCTTTCTCTACCCTTTCTATCTTTTCTCTATTTGAATCAAGAGTCTCCTTTGAAATTTCATGCTTTTTGACAAACTCTTCAACTTCCCTCCTCACTTTTCTTTTTATTTCTGGTTGTCTTAGCTCCACATGGATTTTCACACTCAACTCTTCAAAGGTTCCAAACCTTTCTACCTTAGGATCCTTTGGCTGACTTAGCATGTGTTGAACATGCAGCTCTACAATTTTCTCATCCACTTCATACCCCATAAGCATGATCCACACTATTCTAGGTTCCACTGCCTCCATTAGGCACTGATCAGTTTCTACCATAAAGCATATTGTATCTTTATATTTTTCAACTAAAGATTGGGGGATTCTCTCTCTTGCTTGCATCATGCTCTGAAAATTCTTCAAATAGCCCCAGAGAGCTGTATTATGTGCCTTGGCATCACCAAGCCCATGTATATAATGTCTGATTTGAATGGCTACTGGTCTATCATTCTGCCATACCCAGCCACTAGATTTGGGAAGCTCATTCATGAAGTAGAGGAACAAACACAGTATCAACTCACCATACTTGAAGGAATTCTTCTTGTCCTTCTTGATCTTTTGTAGGTTTTCCATCAGTTGATTTAGGAGTTCACAAAGAACATAATCTGCATTCTCTCTCAACATTTCATAAGAAATGTATACAGTAGTTCTAGATACTGAATTTTCCCTGCTGGAGTGATATATCTTATATCCAATTATCATTGATGTAAATTTGATATTTGGATCAGTAATATCTTCAATTGTCATTGCTCTTTTATCAAATTTTGATCTGGTAGCTTCACTCACAGTTTGATTCTTGACAGATTTGAGAGTAGGTAACCCACTGGATGAGTGCAATCCAGTAACTTCCCTAATGGCATCTTTTGTGATCTTGAATGGTCCATTCAACCACATGAAGTTATCATGCACCCTGCTTAAAACATACCGGACCCATTCATTTTTAGCAAAACAAGGGAAATGGATGCATTGTGCAAAATGCTTGTCCCAGATGGCCTTGTACTGAGGTTTGAGTTCAAAAGAATCATCTAACAACTGTTTGTGGTAAATATCCATCATCTTTGATTCCCCAAATTCTTCAATGCTCGCATGAATATATGCCCTAACATCTTTTACATGTAAAACCCCATGCGGAATACTGGAGAATGCTCCTAAGGGATCCACTTCTAAGGATTTGTAGGGATGCTTTTTAAATTTAGGGCGTGGCCTATTAGAAATATTTACAACATTTGGTGTGCCCATCTTACAAGGATTCAGAAATAAATTTCAAGAATGGAAAATACCTCTTACGCCTTTAGGGTTTATGGAGTGAGCTGAAAAGATCACCGATTGATTTGAATTCTATGGTTGATTCTTGAGAGAGATGAAGCAAACTTGTTTGCAGAGCTCTTTTCTTCTTCTTCTTGAGTGTAAATGTGCAAATGATGAGTGAATGAACCCTTTTATTTCTAAGAAAGAAAACCTAATTCCGCACTGCAATAAATGTGCAACTTGAGTCATTCCAATTACCTTGTTCTTTTTAATCTGAGGTAGATCATTTTCAAATCACTGAGATAGACTTAAAGTTATTCTTGGTGAAGAGTGACAATCTATCTTCATTTCATAATCATTTGATTTATCCACAGATCAAGATTCCACGATTTTGAATCAAGCCATATCTAACTATGAGAATCCTATTTTTACCGGATGACTGTTGAACCGGATCAATCTTGCCAGATTAGATTCATCAAATCTTCTTGCGGATCTTCCAAAAGTTGATCAAGCCTTCTTATGATGTTTTCTCTGAGAACCCTTTAGTCCGCAAGCTTTCATGTGCCAATTTTAGGCACCTAATTACTGGCTGGGGAAATTTGTTTTCTTAGTGACTCCCCCTGAGCCAGAGCTCATCTATTCAATTTCTGGAAGGATTCTCAGCACCAGATTCTGGTGCGGATCCATCCCCAACATTCTCTATTCTTTTCTTTACCCAAATCTTGTTCATCTCACTTTTAACTTCATCCACATTTACTTTTCCTTTTCCTTTGTCTTGATTCTTATTATGATACACCAGACCCCTTTTGTCTTGGTTCTTGCTTCTACAGAATTTGGCAATATGACCGGATCTATTGCAGTTGCGGCAAACAAAATTTCTTTTCATATTTGAATGAAATCCTCTTGATCTGCATTGATTAGCCATAAGCATCTACCATTGAATGAATTGTTCATTTGCATATTTCTACATTCTTGAGATTTGTGACCATACCTTTTGCAGTTGAAACACTGTCCAGAGAAGGATGTATTAGTCTAATTTATTCTCTTTCTGTACTGATTAGCTTTATGACTAGAGTTATTGCAGTTGTGGCAGTATCCATTGAAGGATGGATATCTTTGAGCATTAGGTTGCCTTACCGGAGGACTTCTAGGCCTGTTCCTTGGATTTTCTGATCCAAAATTCTTCTGACCAGATCTAGAGCTTTCACCTTTCTCATATCCCAAGCCATGCTTGTCATCTACCCTCTTTTAGCTTTCAAGAAGAACTTCAAGTTGAGTAGAACTTATCTTGATTTTCTCTTTGTATTCATTTGCTATTTGAAGACCCTTTTCAAGAGTGTCAATTTGATCCTCAATTTTTTCTTCATTATCTCTAGCATCTTCAAGATCAGATTCTAGATGCCTTATTATTCTATCCATTTTGTGGTAGTCTTCTGACTTCTCCTTAAGGGATTGTCTTAGATCATCTTCAGTTTTTCTTTTCTCTTCAATTTCTTGGGTGAATTTCATAACTCCTGATTCCATTTCATGTCTTACCATAATGACCTCTTTTGATAACTTTTCACATAACTTGGTTTTCTCCTTCAGATCTTTATTTGAACCATTGTCTTCACTTTGACTTGCCAATTGCTGAAGTAGATCTTTTCTCTTTTTCATAGAGATACTCAGTTTCCCTTTTAGTTCATTTATGAAATCATCAGCCTATTTGAGTCTTTCCTTCAATTCTCTGACTTTAGAGTTTGTTTGCTCAAGATCATCTAGCGTAGACTGAAGTTACTCCCTCATACCATACACATCCATTTTAGTTCCCAGGTCTTCCTCAAGCTATTAGGCTCCTTTGGGAGGAAATTGGCTCTGATACCAATTGTTGATAACTGAGAAGGGGGGGTGAATCAGTTATCTTAATTATTTGAACTTTCTTAACTATTAATGCAGCATTAATTCAAATAAGCAAACATAACCATGAAATAGAAATACACATGACACAATATTTTTGACGTGGAAACCCTATTAAGGGAGAAAACCATGGGATGATTAACCTAAGATTGTATTCTCTGTTAGAAGAATAGAAATACAAAATGGCACTTGCCAATTAGGGCTCACTGCCCGAACACACTGCTCACAAGAGGGTCACTGCCTACAATAGTTTATACAAGAGAATTAGATACTTGAACTGATGAGAAGCATCCACATATGCTAAGGTTTAGTTCTGGTTAGGCTCAATACACTGATCTGCTGCACTTCATCCTTCCTCTTCTTTCGTGCTATTGACCTGTCACATACCGAACCTGTCTTTCTGCTTTCACACTGTACTTCTACTTTTCTTTGCACACACAACCACACCAACAACTCTCATCGAAATCAATTTGGTAAATATATCCGCACAAAGGATTTCATCCTCTTTCTAGTCGGCATCTGGAATAGTCAGTATTTCCCAAACTTTAGTTTGTCGGTTGAATCCTTGCTTACCAAGTGATACGGATCAAAAAGATACTTATAGAAGTCATCTAGCATGTTGGCCAATCATGAATGATACCTTAGGAACCTTGATCATCATCAATATCTTATCCAGAATAATGTCTGATCCTCTGCCAATCAATTCTTCCTCTATCTATTCTACCAAACAGGACCCCAATACTTGAATGCTCATATCTCTTCACTCTTTCATCATCAGAGGCTCAATTCCTGGAATCTATCAATCAAGATACTCCTTTTGACTTCCCTAAGTCCACACTTTCCAAAGATACATCCTCTGAGAGATCCAGACTTGATTATCAGACCTTGCCACATGCTCTATTTTTTCTTACCAGATCACAACACTCTTCAATCTGACTTCTGATATAGGCAAACTATGTCCTGTGGATGTGTGGGATGAACTTTGTTGCCATCAGTGACAACAATCATGAAGCCACACAGAGTCTCTTGCCAATAGTTAAAGTGACCAAATGGGAGTTTACCTAAGGTTATACAATCTCAAATAGTCCCTAGACCCTAGGGGTACAACCCAGGGTCAATTTTAACCCATTTTGAGCACCATAGGTTGAGTAAAACAACATAAAAAGGGGTCTCAAAAATAAAAACCAAAAATAAAATTTAAAAGAACATTACACTTAACAACACCAATCAAAAATCAAATAAAAGAAGGGGTAGACCTAACCCAACTAACATCACACAATCACATTACAAAAATTCATCATGCATCACATAGTTGATCTTGGTTCCTCTTGGAACTAGATTAGCTTTACACGGGAAATAAACATAGTGTGTGGGATGATCTCCGAATATCCTTGGCTTAGTTAGAAACACCTACGCACTCAAATGAAATATTAATCCAACATGTATATAATAGCTAAAGCAAAGTCAAACATACACTCACATCATCACATGCTCATATAAACATCAAAGAATCACATCATAGTTAAATTCCTAATTTTACATTTCAAAAATCCATCACAAGATAAGATCACAAAATAAATCTCTAACTAAAATCACATGAATAGTATCCCAATAACATCATAATGTAAATCATATGTCTAACATCATCAGTGAATCAATATCAAGGTCTAATCACATCATAATCTTGCAAAACATAATAAATCAATATAAAGCATAAAGTCTAATAGTCCTGCAAACTGGGATCAACAATCCCATAAGTCTAAAATGTGTCTCCAATAGTAAAATAAAGTAGTAAATCTAAGGGAGTGAAATGGTAGGCCTCACATCCTTCCCCCCTAAGACTATACTTCCTCTTGGAAGTCATCAAAGAGGTGAGAGTAAAGGGCCCTCAATCTAGCTACATCCTCCCATGTCGTCGTGACCTCATCATACATGTCCCACCGGACCCTAACTTTGTCCAGCTCTTGACCTCGAAGGCCTAGCATTTGATGAGCCAATATGCGAATTGGCTCCAAAGACAATTGATGGTCCGCCTCTACCTAAAGAGCACTCCAATCCAATACATGAGATAAATCAGATATGTAACGCCACAAAATAGAAACATGAAAAACATCATGGATGCGTGATAGGTTAGGTGGCAAGGTTAAACGGTAGGCTATGGGTCCTATCCACTCCAAGATCTCAAAAGATCCAACAAAATGTGGTGCAAACTTAGAGCCCTTTCCATAACAGATTGGACTCTTGTATGTTTGCACTCTCAAGAATACTATATCCCCAATCGAGAAGTCTTGATCTACTGTCTTAGCATCGACATACTTCTTTTGTCGATCCTATGCCTCTTGAAGTCTCTGCCTATTCAAGATCACTTATTGCTCCAAAACTTGAACCAACTCTGGCCCTATTGCAACCCTGTCCTCAATACAGTCCCAACTCAAAGGTGTCCTACAAGGTCTATCGTACAAGGCCTGAAAATGAGGCATACCCAATGAGTTGTGATGCCCATAGTTGTAGGCAAACTCAACTATATACAGATACTCCTCCCATCTACTCTGGTGATCCATGACGTACATATGGAGCATATCCTCAAGAACTTGATTAACTCTCTCTATCTAACCATCTGTCTTAGGATGATAAGTGAAACTGAAGTTGAGCTGTGTGCCCAACGCCTATTGTAATGCCCTCCAAAAGGCTGATGTCAACATTGAATCCCTGTCAGAAATGATACGGTGAGGTACCCCATGTAGTCTAACAATCTAATCCAAGAATACTCTCACCACTAATGGTGCATTGTACGTTGTGCATACAGGTGAGAAATGCACCACCTTGGTCAACTTGTCAACCGTCACCATGATGGCATTATGGCGGCGAGATGACATAGGAAGACCAACAATGAAATCCATGGAAATGGTGTCCCATTTCCACTCAGGTATTGCGTGAGGGTATAAAAGACCTGCTAGATGCTGATTCTTGGCCTTGACCCTCTGGCACTCAAGGCAATGAGCAACATACTCTGTAATATCCTGTCTCATACTCGCCCAATGGTATATCTATCGCAAATCAACATGCATCTTCTTCACCCCCGGGTGTGCTGCATAAGGTGCTCTATGACCCTCTGAAAGAACTACTGCATGAAGGTCACCCGCATGGGGTACATAGATGCACTATCGATGTCTAAGTAACTTGTCTGACTCAAGGGAATATCCTACAAATCTTCCCTTAAGGGCCGTCTGTGACTAGATCTCCTACTGCACCTCAAGAAACCACTCATCCTCAGGAAGATGTTGAATGATGCGCTCTCTCAAGTCCACACTCAAGGTCAAGGTTAGGATCTCGTGACACCTCTGACTCAAAGTGTCAGTGACCATATTCTCCTTCCCTTTGATGTAGTGGACATCAAAGTCATGCTTGCATAGAAACTCCATCCAACACTGCTGGCGGGCATTCAAATTCAGCTGTGTGAATATGTACTGCAAACTATGGTGATCCAAGTGAAGCTCAAAGAGATGACCTAAAAGAAAGTTTCTCCAATGAAAAAGAGCATGTACCACTACCACGAGCTCTAAATCATGAGTAGAGTAGTTCATCTCATGTTTCTTGAGCTTACGCAACTCATATGCAATCGCTCTATCACCCTGCATAAGCATGACTCCCAAACCCTCAAGTGATGCATCTGTACAAACTACAAAATCCTCTATAGGATCAGGAACTACTAAGATAGGAGTGCTGTTAGATACTCCTTGAGGACCCCAAAGACCTCGCACTGCTCTGTCCAAGTGAAACTCTTCCCTTTTCAGTAAAGAGAATTGATGGGGTGCACTATCCTAGAAAGCCCTCTATGAATCTGCCATAGTAACTGACTAATCCCATGAAACTCCTAACCTCTGTAACACTGGTGAGTGTTGGCTAATCTTTGATAGCCCTGATTTTTGATGGATCTACTGAGATACCATCGCTAGATAAGATGTGTCCTAAGTACTGTACTGCGGTCCTGAAAAAGGTGCACTTCGCCAAGTTTGCTACAAAGTTGTTGCTCTCTCAAGCACTATAAAACCTGACGTAGGTGCTCCTCGTGCTCCTCCTTGGTCCATGAATAGATCAATATGTCATTAAGAAAAATAATCACGAATCGATCTAATTAGGTTCAGAGCACCCTGTTCATGAGACTCATGAACACTGTAGGGGCGTTCGTTAAACCAAAGGGGACCACAGTGAACTCATAGTGGCCATATCTAGTCCGAAAAGAGGTCTTATGAATATCTACCTTTGTGATATGCAACTAATGCTAACCAGACTTCAGGTCAATCTTAGAGAACACCCTGGCTCCCTGCATCTAGTCAAAGAGATTGTCAATCCTGGGCAGAGGGTAATAGTTTTTCACCGTCACCTTATTCAACTACCTATAATCCATGCATAAACGAAGTGACCCATCCTTCTTCTTCATGAAGATAACTGGAGTGCCCCAAGGTGAAATGCTGGGTCAGATGTGCCTCTTTTTGAGCAAGTCCTCAAGCTACAACTTGAGCTTTGTAAGCTCATGAGTGGTCATCCTGTAGGGTGTACGAAACACTGGCTCGGCACCTGGCACTAAATCAATATGAAAGTCTACCTCATGACAGGGTGGTATCCCCGGTAATTCTATTGGAAACACATCGACAAACTCTATCAAGATAGGATGGTCATCCAATGATACCTCAGGCTCGTCCTCAGATCTATCATTAACTATAATAGTGAACATCTGGCATCTCTTCCACATGCAATGCTTAAGCTGCTGAGTGGATATCATACGAACTGCTATGGGCTTCTGAATGCCCACTATCTCAACTGATGTACCATGATCCTCTAAGCAGCTAATTACCTTCCGGTGACAATCTAGCTTGACTCTATGTGCTGCAAGCCAGTCCATACCCAAAACCACATCATAGGATCCTAATGTCATAACTCTAAGGTCACACACTATAGTAAAGGATCCCAAAGATAACTCATAGTTGTGGACTAAGACATCTACTGTCATCTTGGCCCCTGTGGCCAACTCAACTTCCCACCTATTGCCTTGCCTAGAGGCCACCAGCCTGCAATGCTCCAATAATGATGGAGATAGGAAAGAGTTAGTAGCTCCAGAGTCAAAAAGAATAGAAATGGGGACACCCCCTATCATACTTGATGTCTTAATCACTGATGCTTGAAAATCAGCTTGCGGTTAACAATCGCTGCGAACATGCAGTGGGACCTACCCACATTTCCAACCGTCTGCTCTAATCCTCTTGCGTGGGGTTGTCCCCTTTTGTAAAGCCCTGTGGGCACTCTTTGGCTAGATTTCTTGCTCCACCACACACATAGCATGGGCCCCGAGCCTATACCTATCCAATCTGAGTCCTACCCAACTGTTATTGTCCAGATCTAACTGTGGACCCCTGAGAACCCTTGTATGACTACTGTGACCTTGCGGGTCTCATAGGTGGTCCTTGCTGCCTCTGATCTCTACGTGTGCCCTGCTATTGCCAACCTCAATTCTGCCCTCCCTATTCCCTCTACTGGGGTCTAGACCTCTACTGATTCTACTACTACTGCTATGGAGGCCTAGGAGGTAATGATGGAGAACTAAATCCTCCTCTCTGTGGTGGTGGTGGTGGTCTATGGTAACTCTACTGATGCTACTGCTGCCCACGATCCTGAAATTGGGGGCGTGAACCCTACCCTCGTCCCTGTATCTCCTTAGCTATGTACGCCTTTTCGATAGCATCACTCAATGTCTGGGGGTTTGCTAGGGTTCAATCCTCTGATAAACTTATGAACTAGGAGTTTCTCATCATGGAGATATTCTGCATATCAAGACAACTTGGTGAATCTACCCTCATACTGAGCAATAGTAAGCCCTCTCTGCTAAAGGTCATGATCTGATAAATACTGTGCATTGAAGTACTCAATGAATGTCTCCCAAGTGAGTGTGTCCAATGATAGATGGCGCTTGCACTCCTTAGTGCGCCACCAAGTAGTTGCTGCATCTCGCAATAGGTGGACTGCCACATGTGCCTTCATGTTGCCCTCGTAAGGACACAATGTGAAGTATCTATCTAGACTGATGAGCCAAGCCTTAGCTTCATCTCCCTCTGTAGTCCCAGTGAATGTAGGAGGATTTAGCCTCAACAAATCCCTGATGGGGTCTCCTTGGTCTCTATACCCTCTGATAGCCTCATCTGCATAATAATCATATGGCCCACAAAAAATCCACACACATTGTCTCCTCATGCCTGGCATGATGTGGAGGGCTCCTGCTACGGGCCCCGTAGGCCGATCCAACCTCCTTTATCATCGTATCTAGTATCTCAACATATGGCTCCACACATGGTGCCTCTCACGGCTTGACGCGTGGCTCCACACATGGCTCTACTCATGGCTCCACATGTGGCTCCTCTCATGGAACAACGTGGGGCTCTATGTGCAGTGCAATTGCGGCCAGTGGTAGCCTATCTAACACTACGTTTAGCACCTGTAGTATCTGTGGCCCAATATATGGTATAGGTAGGACCTGTGGTGTCTACGGTGCCTATGGAGCCAGCGGTGCTTGACCCTCAGTTGAAGAATCACTGTACACCTTGACAGACGCAGTGTGGCGTGAACGCGCTCACTGAACTCATCAGGGAGGCATCCTACAAAAATAAGGTAGTCACTAATTAATCAAAATTGTGGAATAAGTAACGTGCCCAAACAAGCCCAGTGTTTAAACTTAGGCTCTGATACCAAAATGTCATGCCCACATTTCCCATGTGGTCACGACATGCATCACACATGTCATGTCCACATTTGTCATGTGGTCATGACACGAAATATCAAAAATTTTCCACGCATCCCTAGAAACCCCCTCGCACGCGTCAGCGTGCTCGGTGGCAATATGCATAAGGTGTAAACATGTCAGTCGAAGGCGGGGTAATACGATCACATGCGTATTCCTCTACGTGATGAAGGCCAACTAGGGGGTCGATGCAATATGAATAACATCACTAATAGGGTTAGGATCGAAGATCAAATCTAGGTTTACCTAAGTGGATGACAGGATTTTGACACAAGTCAAAATCAAAAGTCTAATACTAAAGCATAAGAATAAATTACTAGTTTAATCTAAATCAACACGTTTGTGGAAATGGTAAATTAACACTATGCAAGGTTCAAAAATGTTAAATTAACTAATCCTAGATTCTAGAAAAATCTGGCAGCATAACGCCTCATGGGCGTGAATAGGATTTATTCTAATAAAATGATTTTTGATCCAATGTTCACTAAGTTTGCTAAGTTGGAAAAAAAAATGTCTAATTTATTTATCCAATTAAATTCGCACTAACTTAATTAAAAAAGTTAAACTAGTTACAATCTAGATTAAAAATAACCTCATTGATAATACTTCTCAAGCAACAAATTAATTCCTCTGATTTAAAATTAATTACACTTCCTTAGTTAAATTGGAGGGAATTAAAATAGCTTAATTAAATTCTTTTCCAAATGATCAAATAAAAGAATTAATACATTTCCCCTATAATTTAAATTACAAAGCATAATGTTTACATCCACTAAATAATATAAAGAATTCTTCTCCAAAATTAAGGTTACCCATAAACTAGATTTATCTCCAATCTCCTTTAAAATAAAAGGAAATAAAACAAAAGGGATAAATCAATAAGTGAGGGAAAGGGTATTTTTTTTTCAATAACAAATAAAAAAAAGAAAAGCAAGCCCTAAAAAGTATCCTAATTAAAATATCAATATCCTTATGGAGAAAAGAAAAAGAAACCCTAGCCTCCATTTTCATTTTGTCTTTCTCTCCTCTCTTTTTTTCTCATTTTCTCTCCTCATGTCTTTTGTTGTTGCAAGTTTTTGGGATGTCTTCCACGGATTCCTCTCACGGAGGTATATCCATAACAAATATTCCCATTATTTTTGATACCCTGTTAATATATATATATATATATTAGTTTTTAAACCAGATCAAAAAAGCCAAGGTTGAAAGTTCTGTGTATACACTCACAGAAAATATATATATATATATAATTTTATTTTTAAAGCATTTAAACTTGAAACGTTGCAGGTTAAAAATCCTATGGCCGAATGGCATTAAGGAGCGATGGATTCTGACATGGGTGCCACTGTCGCCATCGAAACCCAAGGGAGATGTGGGTTACAAGTTGCATTATTTTTTGTTTACTGCGTCTTACACAGCAGGGGCACCGCATGGAGGATATTGGCGCCGGAGGGTTTGATGTGCAAAGGGGGAAATGGGGCGTAGTGTTGTTTGAAGGGGTGACGGGGGGGGTGTGGGGAGGGGGCCGAACCCCCACCCACATCCCACTATGGTGGGGTGTCAGTGGGGGCTTGGCCCCCTCCCCACACCCAATTGCAAAAGGGGTGGCGGTGGGGTTTGAAACCCCCACTGTCCACCATACCCACTATTCCTTTCTTTTATTTTTTCTTAGCAGTTCACTCAGTTTATAATATATGTGTGTGTGTATACATCTCTTTTAAAAGGAATACATTATAAATATAAACACACACACACACACACACAGAGATATATATATATATATAAAGCTCAGTCTTAAACAGTTTGTTTAAACACAGGCATAAACAATTAATGTATATTTATAGATTTTAAGATGGAATACATTCACCTCAACAATGTTGACAAGGGAAATGATTCAGCCACAACACAACTATACTGATTTTTTTTTTATAAGATAAGGTAAATTTCAAATAGGTACTCTCCTTGGAACAAGGCAATTAGATTTAAACCTGTGCAATTTTATTTTATTTTGAAACTAAAACAACAATGTTTATTCTTCTTTTTTTTGTCAAAAACAAATATCATTTTCATTCTAACTTTCAACATAACAAAATAGCAACTATCTATTTTCATTTTCTTGAACTAACACATGAATATACCAATAAATTGAACATACTTTTCTTTCTTGCAATACCCATTTTTTTTTTCATTCACTTAGCATATAAAATCAACAACTATAACTTTTATTTCCAAATGTAAATAAGTTGAAATACAACTCAAGTTTAAAACATATATTCTTACAACTCAAGAGGGAAAAGATCTTCTCTCCTAAAACTAGAAAAAGATTACACCATGCCTATCTTGACCATGCTCTCTCAAGAGCTCAAAAAGACAACACAAGAAGGAAATGGTGTTTTCTCCAACATCACATAGCTCCAAAAATCATGCAATGACACAAGAAGGGGAAAGAAGCCACAATGAACTGCTCTCCTCCCTACCATTGACTCATTCATGAGTCACCCCAAGCTAGGAGGTCATCCTCACACAAGGTAAACCCACACCACGTCACAACAATGCATACAAATACCAAAACAATATACTCCCACGGCTTTCACATAAAAAAACTCACCCAAGATGAGTTTAATGGGGTAGGGGAGTGGACATCACTCAACTCAAGAGTGCCACTCCAAAAACTTCCCAAAACAAATTCTTCTCAAGGCCTCAAGCCAACACTTAAAACTATATTTCTACAAACCTTTCTCTTGGCTCTCAAGCCATTTCAAAATAGTCATATATACATATTGCCCTCAAGGCTAGAATCCCACAAAAACAAGGATGTGACCCCGAGGAGGTTCACTCCTCCCCCACCCCACACATGTTGAGCATTCTCTCCAAATGGAGAGGCTCTCACAACTCCCATAACCAATTTTCCCACAACAACAAAGAAAAAATACAAAATAGAACTCAAACATACATCACATAAGTAAAGAAAAAAAAGCATAAGGAAAGGCATTTGCCTTGAGACCAACCTTATAAAGCCCAAATGGAAGATAGTTGAGAAGAGCTCCACTAACTCCTCCAAGTTTTGCCTCCAAATTTTTCCTCTAACTCTCTCTCAAAAAATTAACTAAATTTCTAAAATTGAAAAAGATTCAACAACCCCCTCCCTCTCTTCAAGAGGGATTAAAATAGGCTCTTCTCATGAGCCTTGAGGAATGGGGAAGTGACACATGTCACCTCCTCACTCCTCCACACAACCACTTGAAAGACTCTTGGAATGGGGTGGTGGCACATGTCATCCACCCATTCCACCAAGTCCCTCCCCCATCCACTTGCTCTCTCTCACATATGTGGGAGAGAAAGGTGGAGCCAAAGGAGGAGTGGGTACCACATGTACCCCAATCATCTCCTCTTAAGAAAGCCCACACAACCCCAAGGCACCCTCACCAATTGTGGGGGAGGCTTGGAGTTGAGTCCTCCACAATTAAGGGGTCTTGAAGACTCCCCCAACCTAGGAAAGAGGAAAGGAAGAGGTTGAGTGTTTAACCCACGCATCCTCTCCCTCCCAAACTTCCATTTTCGTCACTTTAATTTAGGGTGAAGTTAAAGTGACCAAATGGGAGTTTACCTAAGGTTATACAAGCTCAAATGGTCCCTAGCTCCTAGGGGTACAACCCAGGGTCAAGTTTAACCCATTTTGAGCACCATAGGTTGAGTAAAAACACATAAAAAGGGGTCTCAAAAATAAAAACCAAAAAATAAAATTCAAAAGAACATTACACTTAACAACACCAATCAAAAATCAAATAAAAGAAGGGGTAGACCTAACCCAACTAACATCACACAATCACATTACAAAAATTTATCATGCATCACATAGTTGATCTTGGTTCCTCTTGGAACTAGATCGGCTTTACACGGGAAACAAACACAGTGTGTGGGATGATTTCCGAATATCCTTGGCTTAGTTAGAAACACCTGTGCACTCAAATTAAATGTCAATCCAACATGTATATAATAGCCGAAGCAAAGTGAAACATACACTCACATCATCACATGCTCATATAAACATCAAAGAATCACATCATAGTTAAATTCCTAATTTTGCATTTCAAAAATCCATCACAAGATAAGGTCACAAAATAAATCTCTAACTTAAATCACATGAATAGTATCCCAATAACATCATAATGTAAATCATATGTCTAACATCATCAATGAATCAATATCAAGGTCTAATCACATCATAATCATGCCAAACATAATAAATCAACATAAATCATAAAGTCTAATAGTCCTGTAAATCAGGATCAATAGTCCCATAAGTCTGAAATGTGTCTCCAATAGTAAAATAAAGTAGTAAATATAAGGGAGTGAAATGGTAGGCCTCACACAATATCCATATGAACTCATCATGTGTTTGCCTCAAGATATATCGAACCCACTCATTTTCATCAAATGTCAGAAATTTAACGACTTGCAGAAAATGTTTGCTTTCTAGGGCTTTGTATTCTAGTTTCAATTTATAGCTATCATCCCTTATGTAGTTGTTAAACAAATCCAAGAGTTTTAGGTTTCCAAATTCATCAATGCTACAGTGGATGTATGCCCTAATATCCTCAACATGCAGAACTCCATATGGGACACTAGAAAATGCTCCTAAAGGTTTGATTTCGACTGATTTGTATGGATGCTTCTTAAAGTTTGGCCGAGGCCTTTTAGTAATATCAACAACAAGAGGAGTGGCCATTGCAAAAGATTACAAATTCAAGTCTTTACAGATAAATACCTTTTTCTTCCACAAAGTTAGGGTTAATGAACGAATTTATCGGTTGCACTTCAAATCCTTGAAATCTTAGCTTAGATGCTCTTATTCTTGCTATCTTTGAATGCAAAGTGATTCAAATGAAGAATGAGCGATCTTTTTATGCTCTGCAAAACCTAATTTGCCTTTGTAATAAATGTCTTTCCCTAACTTCATCTGATTACTTTGTTTCTTGATGTAGTTACTTATGAATCACTCCGCAAATCATTAAATCCACTTCTTTTCTCCTAGAAATTCTTTTAAGTGATCTAAAGTAACCCAAATTATCTTTTCTCATCATGCCAAATTTAGGCACCCATTTACTGGATAGGGAAATTTGATTTTCAATGCAGCACCCCTGAGCCAGAACTTTTGACTCAATTCTCGGAGGAATTATCAGCACCAAATTCTGGTGTGGACCCATTACTATTATTCACAACACTTTTCTTGACCCATGTCTTTCTCATTTCATTTTGGATCTCATTCACATCAATTTTTCCCTTGCCTTTTTCTTGTCTCTACTTATCTGGTTTTCTATTTACTAGACCTCTTCTTTCATTATTCCTACTTCTACAGAATCTTACAATATGACTAGATCTATTGCAATTAAAGTACATAGTATTTCTTTGCTTAAATACTTGATTTCCTCTTGATCTACACTGATTAGCCATGTTTCCAAATCCATTGCAAGTAAAGCAGTAACCATTGAAAGAGTTGTCATTTCCTCTATTGTTAGAGTTATTCATTCTCATACTTCTACATTCATTTGATCTATGACCATACCTCTTACACTTGAAGTATTGACCAAAGAAGGATGGACCATTTTGATTTATTCTACTTTTGCACTAAGTAGCTCTATGACTAAATTTATTGCAATTAAAACAATTTCCATTGAATGATGGATATCTTTGAGCATTAGGCCGTCTTATCGGAGGTCTTCTAGGTTTGTTTCTCCCATTCCTTGGTTGAAAATTTCTTTGTCCGGATCTGGAGCTTTCACCTTTCTCATATCCAAGACCATGCTTGTCATCAGCCTTTTTTTGACTTTCAAGTAGTGCTTCAAGTTTAGCTAAGCTTATCTTGAACTTCTCCTTGTATTCATTTGCAACTTCTAGGTCATGTCTAAGAATGACAATTCGCCTCTCAAGTTCTCTCTCATTGTCTCTACTCTCTTGTAGATCAAACTCTAGATGGCCAGCTACCCTATCCAATTTGTAGTATTCTTCAGTTCTTTCTTTTAGAGTTTGATTTAATTCTTCTTCAGTCTTCTTCCTTTGCTCAATTTCTTTGGTTAGCCTTATTACCCCAGATTCCATCTCATGTTTTAGAACATACACTTCTTTTGTTAGCTTCTCACATTCCTTTGTCTTTTCTTCCAAAGCCTCATTCATGCCATTTTCTTTAGTAAGATTAGCTAGCTGATGAAGTAGTTCCTTCCTTTTTTCCATTGGTTTCTTTAGTTTATCTTTTAGCAAGTCAATGCAATCATCAGCGTCCTTAAGGTTTGCTTTTAGATCATCTATTTCTGCTTTGGATCGATCAAGATCTTCTAGAGCCAATTGAAGTTGTTCTTTGAGTGAACCCATTGAAAACTCCTTCCCAGATCCTCATCAAGCTGTTAGAATTCTTTCAAGGAACCTTGCTCTGATACCAATTGTTGGAATTAGACCAGACAACTGAGAGGGGGGTGAATCAGTTGTTCCACAAATTTAAACTTTTCTACTTTTAATCTTCTTTATCAACTTACTATCAGATTAATGATGTAAACATTAAAGCATGAATCAAAAACACATGAGAAGAAACATAAGAAACACACTTGACACCAATATTTTAATGTGGAAACTTGGTTAAGGGAAAAACCATGGTGGGGGTTAACCCACAAAGATTATACTCTGTTAAAAGTATTACAAAGAGGGGAATGCAATGCATTCAGGCTCACTGCCTAGAGCTCACTTCTCAAGAGAGGCTCACTACCTACAAGAATGTTTATAAAGGATTACAGATTGTTGAACTAATTAGTAGCATCTGCCAATGCAAGTATTCAGTTTTGGTTAAGCACAGAATACTAATTTTACAGACTTCATCTTTATTCTGCCCTGTTTACTGCTCTGCCATAATCTGGACCTCATATCTCTTCTCTTCCACACTTCTGTCTATCTTTTTTACACTTACTCCATATTCGCATCACTATCACACTCCACATCACTCAAATCCATTAGTTTATATATATCTGCATCAACAAACTCAATCACCTATCTGTCGGCCTTATGATGAACTTAACAATATAGGTACTCTATTCAGTCGGCTGAATCCATACATCAAAATTGATGCATACCAAAAATAACATTTGTAGGTCACCATTCATGTCGACCACTAACATTATATCCCATACACAACTCACCAAAACACTTCTACTATATTCGCACAAGGATCTAACACAAGTTGGCCTGTTCTTCACTAAACTGTCTTGTCATATTAGGACCTGATACTCAGATGCTAATAACTTTTGAATCCTTAATCACTGGAGGCTAAAATTCTAGATTTAGATTATCTTGACAATCCTTAAGACTCCCTCAGATCCATAGCACACTATGATTTACCATTGGAGAGATCTGAACCAAGATACTGGACCCTGTCACATGCCCTATTTCTGGCAACCCGGATTAGAAAAATTCTTGTTCTGACTTCCAGTATGAGCAAGTTATGTTATGCGGATGTGTGGAATAGTCTTAGTTACCATCAATGACAACACCTATTATGTGTAGCAGTGTCTCTTGCCAACACCTAGGTCACCCATGGATCCATACCATGTAGGTCATGCCCTCCACATATCATAAATGCCTAAAGTTTTCTTTCAATGGTATGAAAATTACCATCCTTGGAGACCCCAATCCTTTTGAATTTTGTCGAGCCATGCAAGGTCGATACCAAAATTCCAATCAAGTTCCTAACAACATTGCAGCTCAACCATCCTCCTCATGTATCTTGATCCATCCATGTTAACCAAAGCCATAGTTGATACATCCTTTCCCAAGATCAAGGTTCAGTACAAAGACACAGGATTTGGTGAGTATGACCTACACAAGTCTTGCTATGTGGGGAACTTGCCTCAATCATCCAGATCATATGGAAAACCACCAGTAGCAAAAGCAATTCCAAAGGTATTCATACAGGATAAACCCATAATATTCATTCATTGAGGATTGTTAGAGGATGAGTCCATTGAAGACACCTCCTCTTTGATATTCACATAATACCAAGATCCAGTCATATTACCAGTTGAGAAATATAGTAGAGGTCTCCGTATTGTTAAGAACATGGGTTACAAAGGCTAAGCTAGTCTTGGATTACATGGACAAGGAAACATAGAACCCATTTTGTGACAAATAAAAATAATAAACATGGCTTAGGATATGGAAAGGACGTACCACGATCCTCGGACATTGAGTTTATTCTTGACGAAGTAGCAAAATATTTTCCCGCAATTACGATTTCTAATGAGGATACCATTGACAACTCCTATTTACACCTCATGAATTATTTCACGAGACTTCCATATTCATGATATCCTCCATATCCCTTACATCTATGACCAAAACCTAGAGCCTTCCACTTATATACCCTGACCTTATTGATTTAGATCAACAAGAGGCTCTCGTTCTTGATATCTTTCAGAATGATGAAGCCCACATAGAATTCATGGGACTATGAGACAGTATTCCACTTGGTGATCACAAAAAAAGCTTTGTTATGGACTTAGCCCAAATAGCATACTTTGGTGAGAAGGCCAAATCCTCTAGTCATAAAGGTAAAAATCAAAATATTAGATTCCCTAGTGAAAACCACATTGCGGCACCATCGGATCCTAAAAGTAAAAAAAAAGGACGTATCCTGTAGACACCCAAAATTGACCTAGTTATCATTAGTATCAAAACATTGCATTAACTATCGTTTGCATTTGTTTAACACACTTGAGCAATTTTCCCTGTTCTATCAAAATCACTTATTTCTTCTATTAAATAAATAAATTCATATTTATTTAATTAATTCATTATCTATTTCTTCTAATCTATAATTAAATAATCTTTAATTATTTAATTATCTCTATTTTTGTCTATTTTAATTAAATAAATCTTATTTATTTAATTAAAAATCCCTTCATAAGCCCACTTTCCAATTAATTAAATAAATTTTATTTGTTTAATTAATTTTCTTTATCACTTATCTTTATCTTTTATCATGAGCTAACATGTGTGGTACTACATCTTTTGTTTAATATCTTTCACATGTAGTACTTTTTTATGTACATGGTCACACATAAGCCTTATCTTCCCTCCACTTGTCATCTACACATTCACCTATGATTATCAATTCATCCCAACCATTCACATAGCCACCAAATCTCTATTGTTGATTGATTTTGGTTGAGGTCTATATCAACACCCTCTCATTCCATACTACATGGATCCATCATTTCCATATAGCGTCCAAATTATCATCTCAAGCAATCTATCCATCATTTTTGATATAGTGTCTACATTATTGTCTTGAGCATATTGAGAATTTTAGCATCCATCTAGCATATTATCATCCATCCATCATGGTAGATTTGATCTTCATAACTGTTCATTATTGAGAAGCAATCCACATCACAAACAAGGAATCATACAACCTAGGTGATTTTGTTCTTGAATTGCATGCTTTTGGTTTCACTTGGATTTGATTCTTTGATGGTGATAGGATTAGGTTTTCAATTATATGGTTGTTCTTATTAACCTAATTTTTACCTATCACATTTTGGCACACCCGGTGGGACCCATGTACTTGATTAACTTTGTTGTTTGAAGTTGTTTTTGTGAAATTTAGATTTTCAGAGTGCTTACAACAAATCGCAGTCACTTTTAAGCGAAAACTAGTCGCCTTCATAATTTACGCATCACTTTTAGGCTATCAGCTGCCACTTCCAGCATTTTTTAGATCACTTTTAAACCAATAGTGGTCGCCTTTGGTCAAATCCGCATTGCTTTTAACTTGAAACTGATTGCTTCCAGCTGTTTGTGTTGCTTCCTGCAATTAGGGTTTTCTGCTAACATCTAATTTTTTGCAGGGAATTTTATGCATCTGGCAAAAAAAGGTCACTTTTGAGTATTAACAATTTTCCTTTGGGTTATCTGCATCACTTCTGATCAATAACAATTTGTATCAGGTAGAATACAGGTCACTTTTGAGCAATAGCCAGTCACCTCTGGTAACTGTGTGCCACTTTCAGTTTTATCATTCATAGTTAGGTTTTCTTGGTTATTAATCATCTCTTTGTGCAGCATCTTATCGATTGTCCAAGAAAAGGAGGTTGTGAAACTACTAACATATTTGTTGCAGCTTCAATTGGTCCACGACACTTCATTTTTATCACTAATTTAGGAATATTTGGGCTTGGTGCTTAAAAAAATCATTGTTTGCTCCATGCTTGTTTTCATCTTTTTTGATTGCTTGTTGTGCATGTTTGTAACCCAAATTTAATAGCAAAAGTATCCTCTCCCCTTGCCTATCAAATGTATCTTAGGTGCATGAGAACTTGTTATTATCTTTAGAGGGCCTGCCTTCCCAGTGTGAGAAGGGGTACGACCCAAGCAGTAACGGGCTAAAGCCAAGTCCTTCTGAACCACTATATAAGAAAAGTGTTTGTGTCGAAAGCCACAAACAATGGGTGCCACTATGTTACACTGATGAATGTTTCCCCCAAAACCCCTTAGAGCATAACCTCTTTGGGCTGGGAAGCCTCCATTAACGAAGAAAATTGCCAAATGTGTAGCCACCCAAATAGATGCCCTTACTAGCAACCTTGTGTAGTAGCCAAAATCCCTCTATTTGTTGACACAAAAGGTGGGACCTTTGAAGCCACCCCAATTCTCATGGTTATTAGTAGAGATAGTAGGGACAATCCTAAGGTTTGGTGGGGGGACAAGCCTTGGGAAACTTGGATCTTGGTATGTGTGAGAAGTGAGTTTCATGGAGGGGAGTCAGTGCTACCAAGATCCTGAAGCTATCTGCTTTGAATAGGCATGACAAGGGGACTCAGCAAATACAGTCCTTTCCTAGCCTAGGTTGTACAAGCTTGTGATTGTTGTGAGTGTGAGTGACTAAAATCACTATTTTCTTGTCAAAAACATCATTCAAACACATCCTCTGATAGACACAGATCACCTCTAAAAAATAACTGCTCACTTTCAGAACTCTAGATCACTTTTAAACAATAGTTGCTCGCCTTTTACAAAAACTAGATCACATTTAACCGACAACTGCTCGCTTCTGGCAAACATTGCATCACTTTTAAACAATAGTAGCTCACTTTTGAACTGTAACTAATCACCTCTAGTAAAACTACTCGCCTCTGGTTAATATTATAGTCTGTCATTTGAAACAAATCCAAAACACTTCTAAGTTGTTACCCATCACTTTTAGCATTTTTTGAGTCACTTCTGAGCTATTACTTGTTTCTTCTGGTCAAACATCAGTAATCCATATCAGCCCAACCAAATCAGTTACACTTTTAGACTTCTTAGCTCTGTCCCTAGCTTTCAGACATTCCTTTGATCATTTGCAGTCACTTGAACATTGCTTCCTATTTTGAGCATATAAAAAATATTGGACTTTTGAGCTTTCCATCCTTTGAGACCCCAAACAACAACCAAACATCAAAACAATTAACTCAGCAATAGAAAAAATCATCCCTTTGGCTTTACTTAGCCCCAACAATACCAGCAAATAGCATCAGAAACTAGCTTTTCCCTTGAGTTTGTAAGCTATTCTCTAGGGAGTTTATCCAACACCAACAACCAATAAAGCAACCCAACACCAATAACCAACAACCCATTAGCAAACCAAGCAACTAGAAAAATAGCACAACAAACCATCACCTTTTGGGTCTCAACCTTGATGAGCCAGTCCAATCCAAAATATCTACCATCATGCCTCAAACTAGGAGCCAATATAGAACTAAAATGGAAGCAAAATGCCTGAAAATTGTGAGCTAAGATGGAAGCCAAAATGTAACAATCCTGATTAACTCCTCTTAGAGATGCAACTCAATTCACAACTAGTATGCCTTCTTATATGTTTGTACCTGAAGGATACACCGCTGGACCATCATCTTCACAACAAGTACAACCTTAAACATTTTTAGAGACTTATGAAGAGAAATCCCAAGATGACTTATCAGAATTTAGAGATACACACCTATGGGACCAAGTTGAGAAGCTTGTTTTATCTGATCTTAATCCCTACTTCTTGCAATTAGCTCGCATGGGAGCCAAATTACCAAGTGACTTTGACATATCCATTATTTGAGAACACGATCCAAACACTCCTGTTGTTGTTGCAAAGGGACCATTCACTATAGCTACACCATCTCATACCATGTCTATGCTACAAAATCCACCTTCCAACCCATCTCCTTCATTGTCTATTGCTACACCATCAAACCCACCATGTTCGGAGTACACTCTAGAACCTTTGATAACTCCAACTAAGGTACTTCCCTACCTTTCACAAAATCTGAGCTTTCCACCTTTCCATGCTTCAGAACACATTCCCGCTCCTACCATGACTGTATCCATGCCTCAAGTTTCACAAGCCCAAATTCTGCAAGTTTCACAGGCTATCCCAATACCACAAGTTGTCCAAGTTTCACAAGCTATCCAAACTCCACAAGCTATACAAGTCTCACAACCATTACAAGTTTCTACTCTTATCATATCACATGTGGAAACCACACCCCAAACTAATATCCCTATTACCTTTAATATGGTCTCCATGATTTCCACGAATCCATCCAACACACCATATAACCCCAATGTTAATCTCATTGACATGACTGACCCACCTATTGTCTCACAAACCAATCCTAGCGCCACTGTCTCTTGTGTCGATCAACTTACATCACTCACTCCACCTACATATAATCCTTCATAAAACATCAATCCATCTTATACCACCCAAGCACTACTCATTGTCACCCAACATATGCCATATACCAATCCATCTCAAAACACTCATGTTGTCCAAAACATAAACCCAAATTTCCATCCTTCTTCATCCACCAATCCTTCCATTGCTTACCATATTGCAAATCCAACTCCCAATCCACAACCATTGACCAATGTCAACCCATCCTCTACCTCCCATGTGATGCAAAATCTTGGAGTTAATCCATCGCAATATACCCAACCACCACTTGTGCCTCAAGGATAGCAATCCTCAAACACATATGTGTTGCATACTAATCCTTCGACTAATGTGAGCATGCAACCTCAACAAATGGTCATACCCTCATACATTCCATAACAACAACCATAATATACACCATATTACATTCCACCTCCAAAACATCAACCCCCTTTGTAACAACAGCAATTATCTCAAGCGAATGTTGAACAAATGATTAACAAGGTAGTAGGATAAAACAAGAAGACTTTTTCCTTGGGAGACATTTTCTCTTATCCATTTGACAAGTCACTTCACATGACACCTTTTCCGCCACATTTCAAAATCCCACAATTCGACAAATACAAAGGGAAAGGAAATCCAGATGACCATATTAGAGCATTTTATGTTGCATGTCTCGATGTCGCTCAGGATGATACATATCTGGTGAGACTATTCCCCCGAAGCTTAGTGGGACAAGCTCTTGAATGGTTCTCTCACTTACCTCTGAGAATCAAGACTTTTGCAGAATTAGTAAACAAATTTAGATCCCATTTCACTTTCAACATTGAACATGAGGTGAATATGAATGACCTTGTCAATAACAAACAATGCAATGGTGAAACTTTCTCCTCATTTACCTAAGGATGGCATAATATGGCTAGCAAACTATCATGGCAAATACCTGAGAAACAACAACTTGACATTTTTGTCCAAAATCTTCATCTAGAGATTTCCTTCCAACTACAATTGCAAAGTGCTAGCACCTTTGACAAACTTATTTCCAAAGGAACCACCATTGAAGGAGCTTTAATAGCTAAGGGCACTATCAAGATTTTCAAAGACAACAAAGACAATCCTCAATCCTCTAATGATAAATCCCACTTTTGGAACAAGAACAAAAATGTCATTAATGATGGCATTGTGGATGCAAAGAATATACAAATAGTGAAAGATCCCATTAACATTCAAGCGGCATCTAAAGCTAATCAACCTTTTCAATGAAATCAACCAAGAACAAACTCGGCACCTAGATGGCAATTTACTCCTTTAGCGGAACCCATGGAGGTAATATTTCAAAAACTTATCCAAGCGGGAGATATTACATTACTTGAAGCTCCACCCAATGCAGAACCTATCTTCAAAGCTCCTTGGTACAAAGAGAATGAATATTGTGAATACCATAGAGTCAAAGGACATAAAACAAATGGTTGCATGCGCTTAAAACATGTCATTCAAGACTACATCAATCAAGGTCTAATTAAAATCACACCACCAACATCACAACCGGCACACCACCAACTTTGAACTATGCTCCAGATGCCTTCAAGAATCCACTTCCATCTCATGACAAGACAAGTAACCCTCATACTAGGAATGCTATCCATTACAACTATGAGTCATCCATGATTGGCCGCATTGACCAAGCTCGCATTTCTACCATCACTATCTAAGGCAAAGCACTCGATTGCACTATAACTACTAGAAGAGGCCATGTTACCATTCAAGGAGAACCTATCAACCCTCCTCATCTGGCTTCTAGTTATAATATCCTTGATCACTTTGGAATAACTCCCACACACATCTCCATCCTAGAATTGCTTCACATATCCCCCACCCATAAAGCTATCCTTGAAAAAGCATTACAAGAGCCTTCGATCCCTAATGACATCGATACCACACAATTTCAATCCATGATAGCCAGCATTGTAGCCCCTTGGCATCTCACTTTCTCTGACAAAGATCTTCGACCATCCATCAGCCCATCACATAACAAAGCCCTCCACATAGAAGTATTTGTAAACCAACGCCGTATCAAACAAATTCTAGTGGATGGTGGAGCTGGTCTCAATATATGCTCTTTAAAACTCATAAAATAATTAGGATATTCTGAGAAGAACATTAACACTTCCAAGGTCATTACTATCAAAGCATATGATGATGCTGAGAGAGATACTGAAGGAGTCATCCATATGCCTATCCAAGTTGGTCTTGTCACTACTGACACTCGCTATCAAGTCCTTGATATTGAGCTTCCCTATAACATCATCCTTGGTCGTCCATAGATCCATGCCCTTAAAGCCATTCCTTCCACATACCATCAATGTCTCAAGTTTCCACATAACGGTGTTGAAGTTACTATACATGCCGATCCCAATCCATTTGAGTTTTGTCGTGCCTTCCAAGCTAAATATAAAAGTCCTAATAGTATTCCTATCAACACCAAATCTTATCCATCTTCATCCTATGTTGACCCGTCTGCCTTACTCAAGCCATCATCTAGCAAAGCCACTTCAAATCTCCGTATCAAGTACACTGAGCATGGTCCAGGTGAGTACACATTGCAAGACTCTTGTTGTGTCAAGACTCATGTTGTGTTGGAACTCTTCCCTTATCTCCCAGATCTCATGGTAAACCTTCTACATCCAAGGCATCTTCATCCATAGTCGTTATAAAAGCTCCACCAATAGTATTCATCAAAGGTGGATTCCTTGATGATGAAGACATTAGTGACATTAACTCTTGGATATTCTATGATGACAATGACCAAGTACAACTTGAAGTGGAAAGATATAACAATGGGTTCTGCATCATTAAGAATATGGGTTACAAAAGACATGGCAGATTGGGATCACAAGAACAAGGACCTAGTGAACCCATTGTTGTGTCTAAGAAATTTAATAAACAAGGCCTTGGCTATCAGCTGGAGGTATCGTCTTCCAAAGATATTAAGTGTATTTCTGATACGAAAGCTGGACCTTCTTCGGTAGGAGAGACCTCTAAGTTGGATACTATTGATGACTCCTCCCTTCATATCACTAATCTTTTCCAAGAAACCTCCATCTTCATGATCTCTACCACCTCATCTAGCTGTAACCCTTCATCCATTTTCCTTTCACTCATATATCCTGACCTCATCGATTGTGACCAACAAGGGGCATGGATATTGGATACATTTGAAAATAATGAAGCTATCACTGAATTCATGGGTTTATGAAAAGGCATTCCATTGGGTGATCACAAAGCAGGCTTCATGATGGACCTCCCTAAACTAGCATACTTTGGTGGAAGTATCAAATCCTTTAGTCACAAAAGTGAAATAAATAAAATAAAAAAAGATAGGTCACTAGGTGAAAACCGAAAGGCACCTCTTGACCATGAAAAAATAAAAATAAAGGATGTATCTGAGGGTGAAAACCTCTCTAAGGCACCCAAGGATGGGGGATTTGATCTTCCTATCACCATTGATTATCATGAAAAATCAATAGTGCTAGTTGAAAAATCTCAAGAAATGAACTTAGGCACAGAGCAGAATCTGAAGATCACATTTTTGGCAGCATCATTATTAGAGAAGGAAACAAGAAATTTCACAGCATTCTTCATAAAAAGAGCTATCAATTTTGCATGGACTTATGCTGACATGCTGGGACTAGATCCATCCCTTGTGGTACATCATCTAGCAGTATCTCCTAATGCAAAATTGGTTAAACAAAAGATGCACAAAATACACCTGCAAATAGCTCTTTTGGTTAAGGCAGAGATTCAAAAATTGTTAGAAGCAAAGTTCATAAAGCTTATTGATTATCCAGAATGGGTTTCAAACTTGGTATCTATGGCCAAACCTAATGGATGAGTTCGTTGTTGCATAGATTTCAAAGATCTCAACAAAGCATGCCCTAAGGATGACTTCCCACTACCAAGCATAGATAACACTGTAGATCTCACAACTAGACATGAAATGCTATCCTTGATGGATGGATTCTCAGGATATAACCAAATTAGAATAGCAGAGGAAGATCAAGACAAAACATCACTCATTTGTCCATGGGGTACATACTGCTGGGTTGTAGTGCCTTTTGGTCTTAAGAATGCTAGAGCCACTTATCAATGAGCCATGACAGTTATTTTCCATGACCTTTTCCACACTATCATGGAAGACTATGTTGATGATATTCTAGGAAAATGCAAAACAAGAGAAGGACATCTATAGGTACTAGCACAAATCTTTGATCGACTAGAGAAGTATCAAGTCAGGCTAAACCCAAAGAAATGCATATTTGGTGTAACATCTAGAAAATTGTTGGGATACATTGTGTCTCGATGAGGAATAGAAGTGGGTCCTAACAAAGTAAAAGCCATCATGGAAATGCCTCCGCCATCAAGTTTGAAGCAGCTTCATAGTTTACAAGGAAGGTTACAATCCATTCGCAGGTTTATCTCACAACTAGCAGACAAGTCTCATCCTTTTCAACATCTCCTTCGTAAGGGTAAACCTTTTAAGTGGGATGAAAAACGTCAATAGGCATTCAAGAAAATCAAGGAATATCTAGCAACACCTCCTGTGTTAGTACCTCCTGTACTAGATCGACCACTATTACTCTACATATCTTCAACAATAGCAGCATTAGGTCCCCTTTTAGCTCAGCACGATGATTTAGGAAAAGAACAAGCTATTTACTACATCAGTAGAACTCTTGTGGGATATGAACTTAACTATCTATTTATGGAAAAAGCATGTTTAGCATTGGTGTTTGCTTCCCAAAAGTTATGACATTACATGTTGAACCAAACAACAAAGCTCATATCTAACTTTGATCCACTCAAATATCTTCTCTCCAAAGCAATCCTTATGGGAAGACTAGCAAAATGGGTTATGATATTAAGTGAATTTGACATACAATATGTGGATCAAAAGGCCATAAAAGGACAAGTCATCGTTGATCAATTAGCTATAGCACCCATCACAGATATTCATCCAATACAACCAGAATTCCCTAATGAAGAATTGTTCAATCTAACTTCACCAACATTATGGCAACTATATTTTGATGGATCTTACACACAACATAGATCAGGAATAGGGATGTTGTTTGTCACTTCTCAAGGAGATTGCATCCCAAAGTCATATAGGATTGCATTCCCATGTACCAACAACATAGCAGAATATGAAGCTTTAATCGCAGGATTACACATGGCAGTGCAGTAGGCTATTAAACATCTTCAGGTCTTTAGTGATTCCCAATTAGTTATCAAATAGGTCTTAGACAAGTATCAAACAAAAGATGAGAAGCTCCTTCCATACAAGCTAATGGTTGATGATTTCAAGAAATACTTTGACAATATCACCTTTGAGCAGATTCCAAGGATACAAAACAAAGCAGCAAATGCTATGGCTATGATAGGATCTCTTCTAGACATGCCTTCCAATGGACATAAGTGTGAGTTTTTGGTTGAACAGATTTTGATCCCAGCATTTGAAGTTCCACAATCCGAGCTTATATGTGAGATTGTTGGTCCCAATTCACCTTGGTATGAAGACATATATGAGTATATCTGTAGTCAAACCCTACCCTTCCAACTGTCTAATACCCAACAAAAAACCTTTATCCATCAAGCCTCTCACTACACTATCCTAGGAGACACCCTATATTGTCAGAGTCTTGATGGTATCCTTCTTAGATGTCTTGATTCCAAGGAAGAAAAGGTTACCTTACATGAGGTACATGAAGGTGTCTGTGGATCGCATTCTGCTGGCCCTGGGCTTATTAAGAAACTTCTACAAGCTAGATACTATTGGCCAACTATGGAGAAAGATGCACAATAGTTTGCAAAGAGATGTCTACAATGTCAGAAACATGGAGATCTAATACATGAACCAGCACATGAACTTCAAACTATCACTACTCCTTGGCAATTCTCACAGTGGGGACCTGATCTCATAGGTAAAATCCATCCTACCTCATCTAATGGTCATAAGTTCATTATCACTACCACTGAGTATTTCACAAAGTGGGTGGAAGCAATACTAATGACCTACATCACTAGCAAGCAAATATCTAATTTCATCTTACATTATATCATTTGCCCATATAAAGTTCCTCAAGCCATTGTCACTGATAATGGTCATCCCTTCAAGAACCAAGAGGTTAGAGATCTTTGCAACAAGTTCCATATCCAACATAGATTTGCTACACCTTACTATCCTCAAAGTAATGGCCAAGTTGAGGCTTCTAACAAAGCAATCATCAAAATCCTTAAAAAGATAGTCAATTAAGCTGGTCTTGATTGGCATTTACAACCTAATCCTACACTATGGGCTTATAGAACAAGTGTTAGAACTCCCACTGGTGCTACACCTTATGCCCTTGTGTATGGCACTGAAGCTATTTTACCTATTGAGGTTGAGATTCCCTCACTGCGAGTATCTCTATAGTATACTATCTTAGATGAATAATATAGAGTATCCAAATTCCATGATCTTGAGCTATTAGATGAATGACATCTTACAACACTCAATCATCTTCAAGTTTATCAAAATCAACTACACCGCAGCTACAACAAAAAGATTAGAGAACAAAGGTTTCAAATTGGAGATCTCGTCCTTAAAGAGAATCAAAGAAATCAGCAACACCATGAGAAACATGGCAAGTTTGAACTTAATTGGCTAGGTCCTTTTGTAATCACATCAGTTTATGGATAAGGTGCACACACTGTCTCAACACCTGAAGGTATTCCCTTAGATGAACCAGTCAAGAACATTCATCTAAATAAGTTCTACCCATGAGTCTTAGCATATTCAAAAAAAAAAATCCATCCAATAGTGAAAACCACTTTGTGGCGCTTTGGATGACAAAAAAATAGTATAAGATAAATAATTCATCCTCTGGTGAAAACCTGGTAAACAGGAACCTTGGATAAGTACCATAGTGAAAACCTAGCAATAGGTGCTATGTGTAGAGACCAGCCTCCATCATTTACTTCGTTATTTGATTACAACTTTCCATAACATCATCTACTATCTTTCCTTCATAATCCATATCATAATCCACTATCGTTCCTATCCATTTATCGCAAGCTATTATCCCTTATCAATCTGTAATAAAAGCCTTTTCACTCTTACCTCTACCATGATAGTGGTAGTAGCTTGGACTTTGTTGAGGTTAAGATATCATTTGGCACCTTAGCATACTATTTGCATAAACACATCCATTGTAGCCTCTCCCTAACAAATTTCATCCCACACTGGGGGCACTTGTTGAGCCTTATTTGGAAGTGGATATCCATAGCTCTAGCCCATATCATCCAAACCAAAACTCAAAACACAGCAAACAACCAAAAACATCAAAATGTAGCAAAAATACAAAAAAATCAAAACATCACAAATATCCAATAGTAAAGTTGATCCTTTGTCATCAACCATCGACACAATAAACAAGAACTACATCACATCTATATCATTCAAAGCCTTGATCTCATAGATACAAGGTATGTAGGCAATCTAAGATGCGAAGGAAGCACTTTGATTCAGGCATAGACGATAGCCTCTCTCTCATCATACATCTTTCATCTCCCTTTCTTCTATTTTTCATCACTTACCTCATCAATAAACCCAGAACTACATATTCATCATGTCTCATCAATATCGTAAATGTGCTTTGATCCCGTGGATACAGGGTATGTATGTAGTCTAGAATATGAAGGAAGTATTCAGTACGTAAGCATAGACAATCCACCTCATCTTCATCTTCTTTCATCTTCCATCTTCTTCTCTTTGACCAGCTCACGCAAGAAGTAGACGATGCGCATCAGTGAAAGCTCAAGCACTTTAACCAATCAGGGGTAAGCTAAAAGCTATTTGTCTACATGCCTTAAGCTAACATTTGCTATAGCATTTTATCAACATCTTTAGCCTTCAATAAGATGCAGCTTTCCTCTCAACAAGGTGCCAGCTTAATCCATCCAAGAGCACTTAATTTTGGCAAGAGAACATGATGACAGTATCTTTTGTTTTATCTTTTGATTTATCCTTTGTCCCTTTCCTATGCCTAATCAAGACTGCCTTGATCTATCTATATCTTGGTATGTTGCGATGAAGTATGGAATGGGGCATGGTCATATTGCTTTCATATCCTGTGTCTATAGAATGATCTTATTCTCTTCCTATGTGTATTGGTATCGTGTACGTGTTGGGATTAGCATCTTGCATATCAATATCTTTAGCATCTAAGAAGCTAAACAGTCTCTTATGCATTGAGACTATTCTATTCTAAGACTATTTCCATACATATAACTAGCAAGGTGTCAATATGTGTAGTGGAGATAAGCTCAAACCTTTGCTTGTAGCATCAAAGTCCATCTCAGAACACTAGCTTCTATTCATATCTTGTGTATGTTGGTTCAACATCTTGACCTCATATGTTTAGACAAGATTGTAGTATGCTAGTTATGCATTGGATACCTCAACACCTTGGTCTTCTATACCCTGGTGCATAACATCCATATGCTATATCAAACATGAGGATTGCATTTCTTTACTTTTGAGAAATTACTTTCAAAAGCTGTCATATCATTTATCCATTCCATTATCATCCTATATAGTCCTCAACCAAGATCAATCATCTTCCCTTCATTGTCCTTCCTCATTCCGCTTTCATCATTTCCCTTGTCTTCACCCTACAAAACAAGTGTGTTAGGCATACATAGGTCCATATCATTATCATTTTCCATCTATATATTTGTATTATCATGACCTCATTATCATTATGTGCATTTCCATTATCATAATACCATTAGCATAACATATTTCTATTATTACCATTTGCATATTCATATCATTTGCATAAACATCCATATAAACCATGAAAATGCAAAAATGCATAACATCATAACATAAGTGCATCCATCATCATTACAATATCGCATAGATAACCAAAATCACCATCATATATATATCATCGGCTGAGTCAATATACAAGTGTCTACAAACACATAATGGGCTATCCATGAGCCATCAAACTGTATGTACAATTAGCTCATAGGCCTCATCATGATACAAAATATACATAAACGAGGTAGCCCTAGTGACTACTGGCAGCTCCCTCACCTTGTCCACCACCACTGGGTCCTATCGCCTGTCTACCATCTCTAGGAGTCCCCATCATTGAAGCTATAGATCTTGATCCTCCTATCCTCTGTGAACTCGAAGCCCCTAACCTACTCTTAAAGCTAGGGTACCTCTGCTCCACAGGTACTACCCCTGTAATGTCAGAAAATGTCCCCTTGGGGGCTTTTCCCTCATAATGTTTAGCTCCTAACTCTTTTGCATGTATTTAGGACATCTTAGTTCATAATTTGGCATGTCGATGGAATGAGCCCTAGGTAACATGACAAATGAGACCTAGGAGGACCCCTTGAGCTGTACCCTACCCAAAATAGGGGGGAGGACTTGGGTGCTCGTGCCCTAGTCCTGCCCTATTTTGGGGCAGCCCAATTTTTGGGTGTTGGTTTATGACCATTGTTTGGGTCCTTTACCGACACGGTAAGTTTGAATTACACAAATCTTGGCAGGAGTTTTTGTAGTTGCATATAAAAGCATGTTTAGGCATTCATTTGTAAACTAGATGGCAATTGTGATGTTCAAATATTCTCAAGGTGATTCAAGGCTTTCACTGTGTTGCAAGAGCAGACTTGTCTGGTTTGTGTGTTTGTATTTTCAGATTTGAGTATCCATTTCATCATGGAATGAAGAGAATCTTCCTCCCATGATATCTTCACTACAAGGTGACATTATATTGTGTTTTCATTATCAATTCCTTTGTTTTTTACCTCTGCTTCACAAGGGCACGCACTCTATTTGACAATGGTGTTCAGAGACTTAAGTGTCCTCTGGGGCTTGACTAAGGCAAACCTCTAAACACCACAACCGCCTCCCAAAGTCTTGTGATTGTAGGTTACAGGTGTCGCATTTGGGAAAAGTAAAGTTGTAGGAAGGATTGGCAGACATCAAGGATTCAGGATCCAAAGAGGAGGACACCGGATCATTTCCAGGACTTGGGCACTCGCACTAGTGTCCTCCACAGAGAAATTTCTAGAAACAGAAGTTACAGTGCTGATCAGTGTCAAAAGGAGGTCCAGATCCTACATAGAAACTGGTACCTTGGACTAGGGTGCCCGCACCAGAGTCCCCGACTATTCCTCCTTGGAACCCTGAAAATAGATATTCTGTGATTTACTATTTTACTTCCGTCTGCAAGAGATTTTTCCATTATTCGTCAATTTATTGCCATATTTGCATAATTAGGGTTTTAATGATCAATTGAGCATAAGAGAAGAGAAATTGATAATTAAATTCCCTAATCCAAGTTTCCCTACATCTCACAGTGATCTAGGGTACGATAGTGAATTGCCACTCGACCCTAGATCCTTGAATGTAAAGTGGAAAGGCGGATTCAAACATCAAAACACTAAAACATTAACAAATCCAATTTTCCACTAAACATTTTGGTGAATCAGTGTTTTTGGACTTAAATTGAAACTTTCTGAGTGTGTGTCTTCAAATTTGGATTGATTTCATTCATTCATATAATCTTTCATTTTATTGCATTGAGAAAAATTCAAAAAAATTCAAAAATTCAAAAAATTGCATTGTTTGGCTTACTAAATTGCATCAATTCTTTCTAAATTTTCCTAATTCATGATTTTTACATTAGATCTGATATAAAATATAGAAAAGCACAAAAATTTAGAAATTTGAATTGCATTTTCATCATTAATTTTCTAGGCTTTTATAGAAATTTTGACAATTTTCATTAAACCTAGTAATTCCAAAATCTAGGGTTAGTAGGCAAAATCTTCTTTTAGATTTTTCTACTAATTTTAGAGGCTCATTAAAATTTTAATTTGGCTTTAGTCTTGCATTTTAGTGTAAATTTGCATTTAGATTTAAAATATTTGCATTTTTGCATTGAAAATTTCAACAAAAACTAGCAATTTTCATGCATTTTCATTAGATTTGCATTGGCATTTTGCATATTAGAGATTGAAAATAATTTTAAGATTTGAGATTAATTCATTTCAATCATAAATTGGACTTCAAAACTTTCACATAGCATTTTGTGTCAAGATCTCAAACCTAGGGCTTCAAAAACAACGATTTTCACTAAATTTGACCTTGTCGACTCTATAAACTTGCACCATAGGAGTGTTGTGAAAGGTATTTTTGAATTAATTGGATGTTATCAGGGTAATAATTTTCTTACCCTCCTAAAAAATCTTCACAACACCCTTTTAATGGGCTCTTGTATTGAAAATTCAGTGAAAACTGCACATTTTAACTATTTTTGCGCTAGGGTTTGACCTAGTTTGCACTCCAAGCGTGTTGTGATCAATTTTATGGATTGAGGTGACTGATATCATTTATATTATTTGTTTTACATCCTAAGATTCATTACAACACCTCTTCTTCTAGGTCTTGGAATTGAAAAACCGTGGAAAATTTGCATATTTTGCTATATTTTCACTAGGGTTTTACCTTAAGTGGCACTAAAAGCATGTTGTGTTGGGTATTTTGGCACCAAGTGGCTGATATTACTGATATTATTTACTATCCATCATCATTTTCCTCACAACACCCTTTGTCATGCTTTTTTGCATTGAGTTTTGGTGAAAAAAATGCCTATTTTGACATATTTTCACTATATTTCGATTTGCCATTATCTTAGATTTGCATCAAGAGTGTGTTGAGAAGGATCTTATTGCTGTTTTGGACTAATATCAGACATATAATTTTCTTCCCTTGATAAAATTCCTTACAACATTCTTTGTTTCATTCATTTGCATTGAAAAGAGTACAAAAATCAAGCATTTTAGGCTATTTTTGCTCATCTTTTGCACCAATTTTGAAAAGCCTTTAAAAATCTTATTTTGAATTGGTGAGAGAATATAAACATGGCCTCTAACCACAACAACAATAATAGGTTCCCTCCTAGATCTTACATGAAAAGAAAAGCACATGAACCTGAAATTGTCTTTACACCTCATGATAGAACAATTGGAGACTCCAATGGACCTCTTTACATCACTGTGAAAATAATGGGAAACCTCATCGATGGAATTCTTATTGATCCTAATTGCATGACTAATGTTTCCATTGAGGATTTCCTCTTTTCACATCAACTAATGCAAGGTTCTTATGACCCCTCGAACTTGATGATTAAGACACATAAGGGAACCTTTGTCAAGCCTTTGGGTAAGATATCATTGTTGGTAACCGTATTTGAGAAACATGTTGAGCAATGGTTTGATGTTACCCCTACTTCCAATACCTTTGAAATCAAACTTGGAATCCCTTGGTTAAAGGTTATGAAAGCTGTGGCTTCAACTATCTATAAATGTGTGAAATTTCTTTGAACGGACAAGCGCATGTCATTCCTCAAAATACATAAAAGCCTTCAAATACACAACATTTTACATTGGATTACTTTTGCAACAAAACTAGTAACAAACTAGAACTACAAATAGACTTTACATTTTTAAGCTATAGAAACTACAAATCAAAACTATTACATCTAGCACCTAGGCCTTCTATACAAGAAATGACAAAAGATAAACAACCCACATGTTAAGAGAACTTTAGACCGAAAGGACAAGGTCCCTATGCTGAGGTTCCTCCCCCAAAATCCTTACAAGGATCAGTGACAAATGAGGTTTGATCCTGGTGCTTCATCTTCTAAATTTCATAAGCCTATGAAAGAGGATAGCCCTATCTTACAAGAGATAAGTGGTAAAAGAAAATGAAAATGAAAAGAAAGAGAAAGAAGAAAAAGAAGACAAGATTATGATATAAACCTTGCCTCTCAACAAGAAAACATTGATCCCAACATGATGAACAAGACATGAATTTGGCTATGGTACCTTATGTCCCACTTTCCTCCAACATTAGGGAGTGGGAAGATGACGACGATGCTTTGCTTATAGACAACTTCTAGCCCAAAAGGGGCCCTATAGGTAAGTATCTCTAACCCTTTATCTCTCTCATGATGTGCTTCCCCTATGATGTGTTATGTGTTGTTTAGGCCTCCTGGGATGAGCCTTGATTCTCTTGTAAGGTCCAGGATACCAGGAGACCACCTCTGTTGTGAGCTTCTATTTGTATCATCATTCTTCTATATTGCCTCTCTCTCTAATTTCATTGTTGTGTGTTGTGTCTTATGGACATAGCATCACGTTTGGTGACATTGGGGGCACCCTCCTACATGACTATCCCTAAGACACTTGTTTCTCCTCTCTTTATTATTGTTTCCCTTCCTCTAGTGTTTCCATCTAGCAGGCGGATGATGAAAAACATTTATACTGATGCAGACCTAGTGTCCCTTTCGAGAGCAATAAAAAATTGGACTTAGTTCCTAATATGACGATGGGGTTGTATATCTTATCTGACACTTGGATAGTGGAAGCATTCATGCTTTTAACGTAGTGAATTTAATGATGTTTCTATCACACTTACAAACCTTAAAAACACTGCTACTCTGTGCACCTTTTGTTTGTCTTTGAATTTGGCCTTGGTGATACTCGATTCAGAGAGCTTCATGATATAGCTCTATGGTTATCCTCGAACTCTAGATTCGTAGTATAACCTTGGCTCTTTATGTGGTTAATCATATGCATTGATGTTGTTGTTTATCATGATCTTGTAGACACTAACATGTTTCTTGCAGGGATGTGTTTGTGGGAACATTTGGCAATCGTAAAGTACATGTCACCTCTGGGGGGCATGGGCTTTGCAAAAGTTGATGTTTCCTTATGTGTTTTATTCCTACCTTAACGTGCTTGATATCGATAACTAATATCAAACACCTTAAGGTGGGGGCATATATAAGGTAAGCTGTCTATTATAGATGTTAGCAATGTGTTTAACCTCAGGTGCAAAGACCTGCAGGATGAGTACATCATGCACCCTGAGTTTGTTTGCAATCAATCAATCAATCATGTAAGCCCTCTGCGGAGGTGGGATATTGAGTATATCCTTTTTCTTAAGCCCTCTGCGGAGGTGGGGATGGTGTATTTCTCAGAGTAGATTGCATCATCCTGTCATTTTCAAAAGTCCTCTATGGAGGTAGGGAGCAGTTCTGTGACTAACTCAACCCTTAAGCGTGTCTTCAGCAATTTTTGTGGTGAAGCCCAATCATCAGTGTGTACCTGTAATGTGCTTGAGATGGTGTTGGACCTAGAAATAGGTACACTCCATCACTTGTCTGTCGTGTTTTCTTCATGTCTTCAAGTGTGTGTGTTTTGGTGTGTTATCTTTGTGTGGCATGTTTGTTTCCCCATATGCAGAATAAAGACCAACGCCTTAGGGTAGTGCTTCCTACATTTTGGGAGGTTTTGCATGTCTTGCGTGTGTGTTGCCTCATATATACAAAGACCTGCATGATGAGTGCATCATGTATTATGGGAGGTTTGTTTACTTTCCAGTACTTGCATCTACATTTCATATATATGAGAAAAAGAAAAGAAAAGAAATCATGCCTATCTTCCATGCATTAATGTGTCTTCTATGCATTGACTATCTTCTCCGTGTTCTGCGTGACTATAACTATTTTCTCTGCATTTTGCGTGCCCGTTACTGTTTTCCCTGTGGTTGGCGTGTCTTCTCTGTACTTGATGTGTTTGCTTTGTTTGTGACCTTTAATGCATGTATTGATACATACATTAAAGTGGGGGCTAAATGTAACGTCAAAAAATGTCTGCTTGGGGGCTTTTCCCTCATAAGGTTTAGCTCCTGGGTCTTTTGCATGCATTTAGGACATCTTAGTTCATAATTTGGCATCCCAATGGAATGAGCCCTAGGTAACATGACAAATGGAACCTAGGAGGACCCCTTGATCTATACCCTACCCAAAATAGGGGGAGGACTTGGGTGCCCGCGCCCTAGTCTTGCTCCATTTTTGGGTAGCCCCAATTTCTGGGTGTCAGTTTATGACCATTGTTTGGGTTCTTTGCCGACACAGTAAGTTTGCATTACAAAAATCTTGGCAGGAGTGTTTGTAGTTGCATATAAAAGGATTTTTAGGCATTCATTTGTAAACTAGATGATTACTAGCAAGCTATTGTGTTCTCAAGGTGATTCAAGGCTTTCATTGTGTTGCAAAAGTAGACTTGTGTGGTTTGTGTGTTTGTATTTGCAGATTTGAGCATCCATTTCATCATGGAATGAAGAACATCTTCCTCCCATGATATCTTCACTACAACATGGCATTATATTGTGTTTTCATTATCAATTCCTTTGGTTTTTGCCTCTACCTTACAAGGGCATGCACTCTCTATCTGACAATAGTGTTCAGATACTTAAGTGTCCTCTGGGGCTTGACTGAGGCAAACCTCTAAACACCACAACCCCCTCCCAAAGTGTTGTGATTCTAGGTTACAGGTGTCATATTTGGTAAAAGTGAAGTTGCAAGAAGGATTGACAGACATCAAGGATTTAGGATCTGAAGAGAAGGACACCAGAGCATTTCTAGGACTTGGGCACTTGCACTAGTGTCCACAAATAAATTTCTTGAAACAGAAGTTACAGTGCTAATTAGTGTTGGAAGGAGGTCCAAATTGCACACAAAAACTAGTACCTTGGACTAGGGCACCTGCACCAATGTCCCAAACTATTCTGCCTCGAAACCCTGAAAATAGGTACTCTATGATTTACTATTTTACTTCCATCTGCAAGAGCTTTTTCTATTATTCATCAATTTATTGCCGTATTTGCATAATTAGGGTTTTAATGGTCAATTGAGCATAAGAGAAGAGAAATTGATAATTAAATTCCCTAATCCAAGTTTCCCTACATCTCACAGTGATCTAGGGTATGATAGTGAATTGCCACTCGACCCTAGATCCTTGAATGTAAAGTGGAAATGCGGATTCAAACATCAAAGCACTAAAACATTAACAAATCCAATTTTCCACTAAACAACCCCATAATGCAAGCCTCTATAATACTTGGCCGCATCCTGTGCTCTCCTCAGCTCTACCTATGTTTGTGCCAACTGAGTAGCCAGATACATCGTGGCTCCATCTATCCCCAATGTAGCTACTGCTCTATCCCTCTCAACTGTCATAGCCTATACCTACTGTACTGCTGAATCCCTCTTAGTCCTCAAGGCATCCCTCTTAGCTCTCATAGCCTACATTTGCTGCAAAGTAGTATCTCTCTCCAACCTCATAGCCTGCTAACTCTGCCTAGCTGTATATATCTCTCTCTCTCCTATCACCCTCGCAAGCCTATCATCATCCTGCCCATCACCTCCCTACACCCTAGCCTGTAGCTATGCCTGGTAAGCTTGAGCCTGTACTCTAGCATGCTGCAATCCCAAGACCACCTGATGTCTATCTATCTCCACCCTCCTCAAGATGAACTGAGCTTGCTGCCTCCATCTCCTCTCCTCTCAAATCCTCTGCCTAAGCTACTGAATCCCAACATCATCATCTCCTAGCACCTGTACCTATGGTTGAGCAAGTACCTGTGGCTGCGCCTGTCCCTGTCCCTGAATCCTTGGAGCTACTGGCACCACTACCTATACTAGTGGAGCTTGTCGTCACTCCTCCTCATTGGCCTCTCCATCCCAATCTCCCATATCTTCCTAGGCCTTGTCAACCGAGTCAGCCTAGCTGTGGCCCAGTATGCATCATAATTCGGTAAAGTCCCTGGATCTACAAGACCCTGTCCCCACTGCCATACAAATGGCTATAATCCCTCTCTCTCCGCCAAAGTTGTATCAACCACTATCTTTGGCCCCCAATCAAACACCTCCTTCTGAGTCCTCCCAAAAATGACATCACCTACTGGTACTGCCTATGGTACTCTGAACTACCTCAACACCCTCTTGGGAAAATAGCACTCTATAATATATATGCCATGACCAAAAATATATCTAGCTAGCATAGACAAGCTCTGTATCCTCCTCCTTCCATCTCTCACAACCCAGCCATGGTCTCCATATAAACATAGTAGCCTCATCCAATGTTCACCTTCAGTACACTATACCCCTATGCTATCGATAGGTAAGAGCTCCCCTATACATCCTCACATACGTCTCTACTGCTACCCTAGTCACCCATCCATCTAACCTCATCACTAGAATGTGCTCATATGCCCATATGTGTAACACTGTGACCCAAACATATATGCAAACAGTTTCTGTTCACAAGTGACTTAATTACTATAAGCACGCTATTGCTAGTTAAAAGCGAGCTGGATAATTATAAGCATTCACTTTTTTCTTATAAGTGACTAGCCTTCACCATATGCGCTTTTCACTTCTCTCCCTGACCTAGCCGACTAGAAGCGACCTCATTTTATCCCAAGTGACTATTCCACACCTATAAGCGACCTATATTACCATAAGTGATCACTTTTCATCTACACACAACCTAAACTTCCTATCCTAAAACTGCCTGCTTCTGGTGACATGTGTGCATTTATTACACTTTTAACCTAAAAAAATCACGCATTTTGTAAAAGTTTTGGTACATACCGGTGTGCCTGCTCCTGTTGGTTGCCCATGTGTGCTCACTCACTCAGCATGATGATCACTGCATGGAATCACCATCCTGATAGCTCTCTGATAGCCTAAGCACTATCACACTCTAGAGCTCTAGATTTCTCCAAGACAACAAGCACAAATGAGCCTATTTTCCCTTGAGGGACCTACTTATACCCCCTTTCCAAACCCTATTTTCTTCTGAACCATCCCCATTTATCCCTCCCAACCCCATTTTCTTCGTGTCAACCTTGTTTCTAGCCTTTCATCTTATCGAGAGCTAACCCAACCCTTTCTGGTTAGCCTAGCTTACCTCTCGAGGGGGCATCACCTACCAGTTACACTGGGGCATAACCTTGTTTATCGACCAAATCATCATACCTTCTTTGACACAACATTATAACGAACATTGTATCAAAGAGGGGCAAAATGTAGACACCCAAAATTGACCTAGTTATCATTAGTATCAAAATATTGCATTAGCTATCATTTGTATTTGTCTAACACACTTGAGCAATTTTCCCTATTCTATCAAAATCACTTATTTCTTCTATTAATTAAATAAATTCATATGTATTTAATTAATTCATTATCTATTTCTTCTAATCTATAATAAAATAATCTTTAATTATTTAATTATCTCTATTTCTGTCTATTTTAATTAAATAAATCTTATTTATTTAATTAAAAATCCCTTCATAAGCCTACTTTCCAATTAATTAAATAAATTTTATTTATTTAATTAATTTTCCTTATCACTTATATTTATCTTTTATCATGAGCCGACATGTGTGTATCTTTTATTTAAAAAACATGTGTGGTACTACATCTTTTATTTAATATCTTTCACATGTAGTACTTTTTTATGTACATGGTCACACATAAGCCTTATCTTCCCTCCACTTGTCATCTACACATTCACCTATAATTATCAATTCATCCCAACCATTCACATAGCCACCAAATCTCTACTGTTGATTGATTTTGGTTGAGGTCTATATCAACACCCTCTCATTCCATACTACATGGATCCATCATTTCCATATAGCGTCCAAATTATCATCTCAAGCGATCTATCCATTATTTTTCATATAGTGTCTACATTATCATCTTGAGCATATTGAGCATTTTAGCATCCATCTAGCATATTATCATCCATCCATCATGGCAACTTTGATCTTCATAATTGTTCATTATTGAGAAGCAATCCACATCACAAACAAGGAATCATACAATCTAGGTGATTTTGTTCTTGAATTGCATGCTTTTGGTTTCACTTGGATTTGATTATTTGATGGTAGTAGGGTTAGGTTGATGCAAGAGCATCCATGGCAAATTGGCAATCTTGCATCACCAAAAATATTGTTATTTTAATTTGGTTTGTTTTCAATAAGGTTTGTAGGCTTTGGGAAATAATATTTTTAATTTGCAACAAATGTAATTTTCCTTGGGTGCAATTGTAAATGTAATTTTGGTGGGATTTGACTGATTTTGTCATAAGTGGGGCTGCCAAGAATCTTGGAATTAATGGCATCTATTATTGTAACAGTCATAGTTGTAAGGAATCTGTAAGTTGTCATAACAACCTAAAATTGATTAGGAAAATGCTAGGTGTCCATGTGAAGGTGGATTGCACAAGATTTTATCTTTATTATTTTCAAATTGTAACCTGAAAGAAGGGTGTGGATTTTCAAGAGGTGGTTCCATGTAGGCCACAAAGATTTGCATGTTGTTGCATGTCTGGGTTGAAATTATGAGACCCAATCTCGGTAAAATGAGCATACATTTCTCATATCTTATCAAAATTAATCAATTAAACATGTGATGGATAGCTAGGAAGGAGTGGCACGAAACCCAGAAACCGTTTTAGAAAATTCTAGAAAAATGAGGGCGCGGTGGAAGGAATAAGTGACGGTTTTTTATTGGAGCTGGAAAAAAAAGAAAATGGAGGAGAGACCCAGATGTTGGGGAATGAGTCCAGGATGCTGAAAATTTATTTGTTGTAGGTGTTGCATGTATGATTTCAAGAATCTCATAAGCTTCATGTTGATGAATGAAATTTCTTATTGAAATAAAATAACTGTTGCAGATTTCTCTTCCATTTTCTGTTGTTTCACTTCATTTGTAGCCTTCTTTGCATAGGTTTTTGTGTTCGTATTTGTTGCAGATTTGAATGGATTAGTATCTCATTATTGCATCAATTTGTAAAATAGTATTCCTCTCTACATCAAGGATCTTGTAAATGTTTTTCTAATTTTGCTCTGTTAACTAGGGTTTTAGAGGGTTTTTGTAGGGTTTAAGAGGATCGATGGAATCTTGACCCAATCCACCTCTGCCAAAGCTCAAAATGGATGGATTGGCTCTAATTAGGATGTTTTTAACTGATTGTTGTGTTATAGAAGTAGGAAATGGCTGGGGTGAGTTTATTTGTGCAATCTGGGCCCAATATCTTCATGTATTGGGCATTTGTAAGCTTGGAGAGTGAGAGTTCAAGTGAGACAGTGACTTGGGTTGACCCAAGAAGCCCAAAATCCATGTAGACAAACCTTTTCTAGCATGATCAATTCTTTGGAGCAGAGTGCAAAGGATGAGAACAAGTTTGGAGCCATTGTGGTGTGTGGAAGAGGTCGAATTAGGCCCATTGCAGCAGGGGACAACCTTGTTTTGAGGCTTGTGTTACAAAGGAACCTCTAATGCATGTTTGATATATCATGTATCATCAAAATGGGTATCTAAAAACTATCTCCTTTCATGGGTTTGACCCTTCCTCTACAAGTTATTCTCTGAAAACCTCATAGATAGGGCTACTAGCTAGTTGATCAACTAGAGAAGTAACTATAAGAAGGACAAGATTCTTGAGAATTTAGGTGGTTGGTAGAGTTTTTTTGAGATAATTTTCCATTGTCCAAGGTGTCAAGGGAGTTTTTTAACCCACCATCTTATCCCTACTTTAAAATGCTCTGATATTTTTGCCTATTCCTCAATCAAGTTGCAAACATGCTATCATAGCTTTTCATGAACATCCCAAATCTTAGTAAATGATGCAGAGGGATATCCTTTGCCTTTCAAATCTACAGCAAATACCAACACAAAAGCCTATGCAAGAAGGCTTCAAATGAAGTGAAACAATAGAAAATGGAAGAGAAATCTGCAACACTTATTTTATTTCAATAAGAATTTTCATTACATCAACATGAAGCTTATGAGCTTCCTGGAATCATAAATGCAACACCTGTAACAAATAAATTTTCAGCATCCTGGACTCATTTCCCAACATTTGGGTGTCTCCTCTATTTTCTTTTTTTCCAGCTCCAATAAAAACCTGTCACTTATTCCTTTCACCATGCCCTCATTTTTCTAGAATTTTCTAAAACAGTTTCTGGGTTTCATGTCTCTCCTTCCTAGATTTCCATCACATGTTTAATTTCTTAATTTAAATAATAAATGAGAAAGTTAATCTCATTTTACAAAGACTGGGTCTCATAATTTCAACCTAGACATGCAACAACATGCAAATCTTTGTGGCCCACATGGAACCACCTCTTGAAAATCCACACCCTTCTTGGAGGTTACAATTTGAAAATAATAAAGATAAAATCTTGTGCAATCCACCTTCACATGGACACCTAGCATTTTCCCAATCAATTTTGGGTTGTTATGACAACTTACATATTCCTTACAACTATGACGGTTACAATAATAGATGTCATTAATTCCAAGATTCTTGGCAGCCCCACTTATGACAAAATTAGTCAAATCCCACCAAAATTACATTTGTTACAAATTAAAAATATTATTTCACAAAGCCCACAAACCTTATTGAAAACAAACCAAATTAAAATAACAATATTTTTGGTGATGCAAGATTGCCAATTTGCCATGGATGCTCTTGCATCATAGGTTTTCAATTATATGCTTGATCTTATTAACTTGATTTTTACCTATCACATATCCAATGGTGAAAACCACTCTAAGGTGCCCAAGGATGGAGGGTTTGACCTTCCCTTGCCTTCAGCATATCAAAAAAAGTTTTCACTTTTGGTTGATAAATCACAAGAAATCAACTTAGGGATTGCATAGAATCCAAAGACCACCTTCCTAGCAGCATCTCTTTCAGAGTAAGAGAAAAAGGATTTTACAACTTTCTTCATGGAAAGGATGGTTAATTTCACTTGGTCGTATGCAGACATGCATGGGTTGGATTCTTCATTAGTGGTCCATCACTTAGTAGTATTCCTTGATGCCAAGCCAGTTAAACAGAAGCTTCAAAAAATGCATCCCCAGATAGCATTACTTGTTAAGGAGAATTTTAGAAGTTTCTAGATGTGAAATTCATAATCCCTATTGACTATCTAGAGTGGGTTTCTAATTTGGTACTTGTATCCAAAGTCACTGGGAGCATTTGTATGTGTACTGATTTCAAGGATCTTAACAAGGCATCTCCAAAAGATGATTTTCATCTGCCTAATATTGACATCATTGTAGACTTGGCAGCTGGTCATGAAATGCTTTCATTAATGGATGGTTTTTCTAGTTACAATTGGATTATCATAGCATATGAAGATCAACACAAGACAAATTTCACATGTCCTTGGGGAACTTATTGTTGGCAAGTCATGCCTTTTGGCTTGAAAAATGTAGGACCAACATACCAAAGAGCAATGATTGTTATATTTCATGATCTTTTTCACAACATCATAGAAGATTATGTGGATACTCTATAGGAAAATTAACTACTAGAGAAGGTCACTTACAGGTTTTGGAGCAGATCTTTGTCAGGTTAGAATAGTACCAAGTTAGACTCAACCCCAAGAAATGTGTCTTTGGTGTTACATTAGGTAAATTGTTGGGATACATAGTGTCTCACAGAGGAATTGAAGTAGATACCATCAAAGTCAAGGCTATAGTTGAGATGGCTCCTCCTTATAATCTAAGACAACTAAGAACCCTCAAGGAAAATTGTAGTCTATCGGGCATTTCATATCACAACTTGCTAACAAATGTCAACCTTTCTTACACTTACTCGGTAAAGATGTAGCATTTAGATGGGTTAGTAAGTGTCAACAGGCATTTGATCAATTGAAAGAATATCTTCCTACACCTCTAGTTCTAATACCACCAGTATTAAGGAGACCTTTACTGTTATACATCTCTACCACATTAGCTACACTGGGTGCTCTTTTGGCACAACATGATGATTCTGGTAAAGAACAAACAATCTATTACATCAGCTGCACCTTGGTAGGATATGAGATTAACTATACTCCTATAGAGTGGGCATGTCTAGATGTGATGTTTTCTTCCTAAAAGTTGTGACACTACATGTTAAATCAACAAACTAAGCTCATTTCCAAGATAGATCCTATAGACCCCTGAATTTTGCCAACGCACAATTCATATCATCGCACTACATTCACGTAATTTCACATCAAATCACCTAATTCTCATCATTCCACATTAATTCAATAAATTCAATAAATATCATCATATTCCTCTATCTTCATTAAATAATCCAAATTATTTAATTAAATCATCATTCCTCCAATTTAAATAAATAAAATCAAAATTGTTTATTTAAATATTCAAATTTCCCTCCACTTTAAATAAATTCAAAAATATTTATTTAAATAATCTATTTCCTCCAAAATGAATTAAATTTAATATTTAATTCATTTATCCCATGTACTCATGAAATTAAATAATTATTTATTTAATTTCCCATTTATTCTCACCCACCATAAATTTGTCCAATCAAAATCAGCTAACAAATCAATCAAAAGAGCTGACTCATCAATCAGTTTAGTCATATGTTCAATCAAATCAATTAACAAATCAATCTAATTTGTTATCAGATCAATCAACCCAGTCATTTGATCAATCTATTTAGTCAACTCTCTAATCAATTCTATTAACTCCCTTGATTCATGAAGGAGCCAGAATACTTCTCCTTCTCTGATTCATTCACATTCTCTCAACCATCCTCAACTATTGATCTTTCTGGTCTTCCTCAACCATTGATCTGATATCTCATATGTTTATAAAATGAGCTTCATTCTCCATTTCTAAGCATCTCTCATTTTAGTAAACTTATGATGTCCTTATCATTCCTCAAGAGATCACATTCACGCATGGCAATATAGAGAAATCCACATCGTAAAGAGCAAGAAGCAATCAACATGAGATTTGGGTGCTATCTCGGTACGATCAATCCATTTGGTTTGTTTGTGTGTGTGTGTTGAAGGTAATTTTCTTTGTATTTTGTATTGCTTTCCTCTTATTTACATATTCAAATTTAACCAATACATTTTGGCATGCCTAGTGGGACCCACATCCCTAAAAACTAATATTTTTTTGGAGATTTCTGTACAAAATTTTCTACAGGACAAAAGCAGGCCTGTGACTGTCAACATGTGCCCACATTTCGTGTGGGTGTGCTTGCGTAGCAGGTCGACGCACCTATGCAAGAGGTCAATGCGCCTAGATTGCATATGCATGCCTATGTCTATAACATATTGATACCTTGGTTTTGTAGATAGAAGCTGATTTTAGTTTATTTTTATATGTTTTCTGATTCATATGCCTGGCTAACATTTTTGTCTATTTGTTCATGCTAATAAATTCAATTTTCAACAGTTGTGGACATTGATTTTTAAGCCTAAACCATTCCTATGTAAAAGCACACCTTTGCTCTGCAAAATTATGCCTGTGTTAGGAGAATCAGGAAATAACTTTCAGATCCTTAGATCCATCATTCCTAACCATTGGATAACCCAAACCCTCAACAAATCATCCTGTCTATCCAGATCTTTCACTATTTTTTGGCAGGTTCAATTGACTATTTCAAAAGTGCACCTGTGCACTGTAGAAGAGTGCCTACGCTCTATATCTGCATGCCTGCATCCAAAAGCACGTCGGTGGCTATCAAAAGCAGATTTCTAAAAGTGTGCCTTTTTTTTGGTTGGTGTGCCTGTGCTCTAAGTCAACGTGCCTGTGCTCTCTGTTGGTGCGCCTATGCATGAAGGTGAAAAATAGTCAATTTCTTTTTGTTTTCTATTATTTGCTGTTTGTCTTGCTCATTTATCAATTATTTATCTTTTGTTCTTGCTATTTTTGTCAACTATTTGTAGTTTTGCCTTAATTTCTTCTTTGGTGTTGAAACTAATGTTGTGCAACTTATACCTTGGCCAAAGAAACAAATAAAGATTAAGACTACTAATGTGATTTGGTACAGGACGTATGCCAAAGACAAAATCTTTTATCACTAAGTCTTAGGACACACATTTCATTTTTTCTTAAGGGAATTTACATGTGTTTTTCTGTGCTTGGAATTGCTTAAATCTTAGGACACACATTTCATTTTTCTTAAAGGAATTTATGTGTGTTTTTTGTGCTTGGAATTTCTTAAATGTGTATGCTCTTCCTTTGCATGGCAATGTGATCTTGGGAATCAAAAAGATTTAAGTCATTCATTTTTTTCTTTCCATGTATGATATCCTCCTTTCGAAGGGCCTACTTTTGGATTGTGTTTCATCTAAGAGGGACAAGCCTAAGTGGATCTTTCCATTGGATCACTATATACATTGGTTGAGGGAAAGCCAAGACCTAACCAGCATGAGACTTTGCCATATGGTGCCAACTTAAAAGGAGGCATACCAACACTTTGTGAAAGAAATTTTACATTGTGTGAGGTATATGAGACTCCTAGTAGAATTGGTTAAAGCTTTTAGTAGCTTGCCAGATGCTTGCAAGGCGTTGGTCCCCCAAAGAAGTGACTAGCAACCTTGTAGTTAGTAATCAACCAATCCACCTCTGAACACTGCGGTAATTTTTAGTGCAAGGGTAAAACACCCCCAAGATTACGAACCATAAGGTTCCCTTGAGATGAGACATAACTCCCCAACTTAGCATAAGCTACTTGTAGCTTTCTAGGGAAAGGGTGATTGGGTTATCCTTCCAGTCCTAGAGGTCCCTATCTGTTCTCTCTCACAAAGATGAAAAAATGTACACACCCATATTAGGTGTGATGACATTTGAGTTGATGAAGATTCCACGTGTGAGCTAAATTTATCACAGTGAAACCATGTCCTTAGGCATAAACTATGCATGACTTGTTTTTAATTGTGTTATACTAGTGAAAACTTGGGCTTTTTATAAGTCTTAAACATACACTCTTTTGTTACAAACAGTCTTTGTGTTTATTGCCTATTGTGTTTTTCTTGTCAAAAAGCAAATCTAAGAGTCCAAAATTTAGAACAAAAATCCAAAAAACATAGTGATTAGACTTTCCCTTTTCACATTTTCCTTGTCAAAAGCCCAAAAATACAAAAACATAGTGATTAGACATTTCCTTTTCACATTTTCCTTGTCAAAATCCAAAAATCGAAAAACACAGTGTAAAACTTTTCCTTTTCTCATCTTCAATTTGCCAAAAAATAAAAAAAAATCCAAAAACAAACAACATCATTCCATCTTCATCAACAATCATTTTCCAAAGCCATCCCAAAACATCAAATCATTCCATTAACTTGGTTATCAATCTCAAAATCTAGATCATACAATCCTCTAATTTGTCTTCTAGACCAATTAGTATCAAAACAACTAGTGAACAAACCTACCTTCAAAAGGGGATCTCCTTTTAAGAATAGTCAAATTCACCATAGCATTATCTTGTCTCACTTTGAAATTATTAGTCTATTTTGGGGTAGATAATAAAAAATCCAAAAATATGTTGACCTAGGTTTTATAACTCTTAACCAAGCCAATGATTCATCCAAATCACATGCCTACCACTCGATCAAAACAAAACAAGACCATGGAAAACACTCCAAATCTGCTGCAAGGCAATCCTAAGGTACCTACCTCTGAAGTAGCCATTGATGCATCAAAGTTTACCATGGGCATGGACTCTAGTGTCTTTGTTCCTAAAGGGTATATGGTAGGAAATTCCTCATCCTAAAATCTCACTCAACAAACACATGAAGAATCCAATGACCTAGATGATGACCTACAAGACCCCGTGATCATGGAGACAATTAGTAAACTTTTAGATGCAAATCACTATCATTACTTCCATCTACTTGCTCAAAAAGGAGCTAAGTTGCCTTACGATTTTGATACTTTGCAAATCCAATAAAAATATATCTTTAACACCTCCATGGGCATTGTGGGTGGAGGTCATCCATCTTAATTACCCACAACATCTACCTTACTACCTTCTTTTCCAACTGTCAATCTTCCTTTCACAAACCTATTCAACAAAACACTAGTTGAACTACTCCTAAAACCATCATACATAGGCGTCCAACACCAACCTAACCCATCTTTTATCCCACACAATCCCGCTACTAATCCACAACCATCATCTTATTCTAGACCAAACAACCCTACGCCGAATCTACAACAAACATCTTCTATTCCCAACAACACTTATGTAAATTCTCCACAAGTATCTCACACTCACTCTTCCACAACAAACATACCCATTAATCCATCCCAAAATAACACAAACCTCTCTAGCACATCACAACAACCACCAAACCAATAATACAATCCCTCTTATCAGGGTCAACAACCTCCACACCAATACCGACAACCTCCAAACCAAAATTATCAACAATCTCCACACCAATACCAACAACCTCCAAACCAAAATTATCAACAACCACCATCTAACTATCAATAACTAGCATCCAACTATCAACAACCACCAACCAACTATGAATAACCACCTTCTTCCAACATTCAACAATATTATACACCACCACCGCCACCATCTAGAATTGAACTTACACTCCAAAACTTGCAAAAATAGGTTTTCGATCTTACACTCAGAAACATCAAAAAGACGTTCTCATTTGACGAAGATTGTCCGTATCCCTTTGATCACTCTATTCCCATGCTCCCTTTTCCTAAAAACTTTGAAGTACCTAAATTTGACAAGTACAAAGGAAAAGGCGATCCTCAAGAGCATTTAAGGGAATTTGACATGGCTTGTTTAGAGGTTGCTCATGATGATACATATCTCTTGCGTCTCTTCCCTCAAAGTCTCGAAGGGCAAGCCATGGAATGGTTTTCACACTTACCTTCGGGTATAAAATCCTTTAGCGAATTAGTCAAGAAGTTTGTCACCCATTTCTCTTTTAACATCGAACATGAATTCACTATGACAGACTTGTGTAATACTAAACAAAGAAATGGTGAAACCTTCATCTCCTTCCTGCAAAGGTGGAGAAATATGGCTAGCAAATGCCCTTGGCCTCTACCTGAGAAACAATTAATACATATATTTGTCCAAAATTTGAATCAAGAACTTAGGTTTCATCTACAAATACAATGTGCTAACTCCTTTGAGGAAATCATTTTGAAAGGAACCAACATAGAAAAGGCCCTTATCACTAAGGGACTTGTGAAAATCTTCAAAGAAATAAAAGACAACACTCTTGCATCAAATGACAAACCCCACTTTTGGGCTAAAAATAGAAATGTTGTTGGAGATGGTGTTGTGGATGCCAAGCATGTCTAAACAATCCAAACACCTCATAACCTCCAAACACTGCAAAAGAACCATCCTCCCCCTCAATGAGACCAACCTGAACAAGACTTTGCACCCAAACATAGATTCACTCCCTTGGGAGAACCCATTGAATCTATACTTAAGAAGCTTGTCCAAAGCGGTTTAATCACATTGCCTAAAACTAGACAATATGATGAACCTACTTTTAAACCCACGTGGTACAAAGACAATGAATACTATGAATTCCACCAGGTAAAAGGACCTAAACTCCAGGGTGCATGAAGTTGAAAAACCTCATACAAAACCTCATTGATCGCAGAGAGGTTGTCATCAATGATGCTCCTCCACCCATAACAAATAAATACCTTGGTGTTTATATGGATCCATTCCCTCGTCATAGAAAAGGAAAAAATTCCAACAATAAAGGTAAAGGTGTCAATAATTTGTCAGGAATATATGATTTTGTTGTTGGTCATTTTAGTGAAAGTTTTGTATCCACTCGTACAATCAAGGCTAAAGCTCTTGATTGTGTAGTAACTACTTGTCAAGGTCATGTTACCCTTCGTGGGTCAACATCAAATAGTCCACCCCATTATGAGTATAATCTACTAGATCATTTGGACAAAACACCATCACTCATATCCATTCTTGACCTTCTCCACACTTCACCTGAGCATAGGGACATCCTAGAAAAAGCCCTCAAGGAGTCATCCATCCCTGACAACATTGACACTGTACAATTTAAATCCATGATAGGACATATCACCTCTCCACATCACTTGGTCTTTACAGAGCAAGCAAGACATCCCTTTCCAAAATTCATGTCATAATGAAGCCTTACACATTGAAGTGTACATCCACCAACGTAAAGTCAAGTGAGTCTTAATAGATGGTGGTGTTAGTCTCAATATTTGATCTTTGAAGCTATTAAAATAATTGGGATATTTTTTTGATGCTATTGATTCTTCCAACATCATGACAATCAAAGCTTATGATGACGCTGAAAGTGAATTTGAAGGGGTCATTCATTTACCTATCAGAGTGGGGCCTGCCTTAGTGGAAACTTGATGTTAGGTACTAGACCTTGACCTCCCATACAACATTATCCTTGGTCACCCATGGATTCACACCATGCAGGTCATCCCCTCCATCTATCACCAATGTTTTAAATTCCTCTACAATGGTACAGAAATTACCATTCTCAGTGATATGAACCCTTTCAAATTCTACCGCACCATGCGAGGCATATACCTGAATTCAAATCAAGTACCTAAAAATGAGGTAGCTCATCCTTCATCCACATATGTTGATCCAACCACATTATCTACCAAATCTCCTAAGAAATACATACCTAAGGTCAAGGTTCAGTACAAGGACATAGGGTTCGAAATATATTTCTTGTAAAATTCTTGTTGTGTAGGGAACTTTCCCTTATCATCGAAGTCTTATGGAAAACCTTATGTGGTGAAAGCATGTAAACAAAATGACATCAAACCTATACCCCCAACAATATTCATACATGAGCACAATCTAGAAGATGAACATATTGAAGACATATCCTCTTGGCTTTTCCAAGATGAGAAGGAACCAGTCATGCTATATGTGGATAAGTACAACAATAGTCATCGCATTGTAAAAAATATGGGATATAAAGGACAAGGTGGATGTTGAATCCATGGACAAGGAACTCTAGAACCCATATCTGTCACAAGAAAACTCAATAAATATGGTTTGGGATTCGATAAGGATGTACCCCGCTCCTCTGATATATAGTTTATACTCAATAAAGTGGCAAAGGCTTTTCCCACAGTTGAAACTTCGATGGAGGATACCATTGATGATTCTCACCTTCACCTCACTGATTTATTTTAGGAATCATCTATCTTCATGCTCTCATCTATTTCCCTTACCTCCAAAACCAAAACACTTTCCCTTGTATATCTAGACCTAATCGATTGGGACCAACAAGGGCCTCCTGTCCTGGACACTTTTCAAAACAATGAAGCTCTAGCATAATTTCTGGGACTTAGAGATGGTATACCCCAAGGTGACCATAAAATAGGTTTTGTCATGGATCTCTCTCCTATGACATATTTTGAGGAGAATGTGAAATCTTTTAGTCGCAAAAATATGAATAAAATAAATCAATCCTTAGGTGAAAAACTCTCTGAGGCACCTTCTGATCTCAAAATAGTAAAAAGAAAGGATGCATCCAACAGTGAAAACCTCTTTGAGGCATTGAAGGATGAAAGATTTGATATTCCCCCACCATCAAAATATTAGGAGAAGTCTTCTTTATTGGTGGAAAAATCTCAGGAAATGAATCTTGGCACGGTCTAAAATCCCAAGAATACATTTTTAGTAGCTTCTTTGTCTCAACAGGAAAATAAGGACTTCACAAAGTTATTTTAAAAAAAGGAAATTAACTTTGCATGGACTTATGCCAACATGCCAAGATTGGATCGTGCATTAGTAGTCCATCATCTATTGGTTTCACCAGGAGCTAAACCAGTCAAGCAGAAATTGTGCAAGATGCACCCATAGATTGCTTTATTGGTCAAGGTTGAACTTAAGAAACTACTCAATGCCAAGTTCATACATCATGTGGATTATAGAGAGTGGGTTTCAAATCTGGTACCTATTTCTAAACCAAATGGAGGCATTTGCATTTGTGAAGACTTTAGAGACTTGAATAAAGCTTGTCCCAAGGATGATTTTCCACTACCCAACATCGACATCATCATGGACTTAATGGCGAGCCATGAAATGCTTTCCCTCATGGATGGTTTTTCTAGCTACAACCAAATCATGATCACACCTGAGGACCAAGATAAAATGACTTTCACATGTCCTTGGGGAAACTACTGTTGGTAGGTCATGCCTTTTGGACTCAAAAATGCTGGCGCTACTTACCAACGAGTGATGACAATAATCTTCCATGATTTGTTTCATACCATTATGGAAGATTATGTCGATGACCTCCTAGGTAAATCTACATAGGTAGATTACTTGAAAGTGTTAGAGTAGATATTTGATTGGCTAGAGCAATATCAACTAAGGCTAAATCTAAAGAAGTGTGTCTTTGGTGTAACATCTGGCAAGCTACTGGGATATATTGTATCTCAACGAGGCATTGAGGTTGACCCTGCAAAGGTCAAAGCTATTGTTGAAATGTCTCCTCCTAGTAACTTTAAAAAGTTAAGAAGTATTCAGGGAAAGTTACAGTCCATTCGGTAGTTCATCTCACAACTGGCAGATAAACGTCAACCATTCTCGCACTTACTCTACAAGGATGTCACTTTCAAATGGGATAGTAGGTGCCAAGATGCCTTTGAACAATTAAAAGCTTATCTTGCTTCACCACCAGTGTTGATACCTCTAGTAGCTAGGAAACCTCTTCTGCTTTACATCTCCACTACATTAGCAGCCTTGGGGCACTTCTTGCACAAAATGATAACTCAGGTAAGGAACAAGCAATTTACTACATTAGTCACACCTTAGTGGGATATGAGCTCAACTATATCCCTCTGGAAAGAGCTTGTTCAGCAGTAGTGTTAACTTCCCAAAAGTTGTGGCACTATATGTTGAACCAGCATACAAAGCTTATATCCAATGTCAATCCTTTGAAATACTTGCTTTCCAAAGCAACTCTTACGGGTTGCCTAGCGAAAATGATCCTAACTGAGTTCGACATTGAATATGTGGATCAAAAATCTATCAAAGGGCAAGTAATTGCAGACCAACTAGCTGAGGCACCATTAACAAATACACACCCCATGTTATTAGAGTTTCCAGATGAAGGGATCTTCAACCTTTCTACATCAGTCGAGTAGAAACTATACTTTGATGGATCATACTGTTGTTGTGTGGTTGCACAACATGCCCCATTTTGACTTGACAAAATAGGGACCCAACTTTTTGCTTGGCTTGTGTTTTTTGCTTGCTAGCAGTCTGGTAAAAGTAAGTCATGCAGATGATCCTGCATAAGGGGACTGGGTAAGTCATCATGATGAGGTTAGTTTTTCAAAATTCATATTTCAGGTCAATAACCTCATGGTTGGATAGAGTACAAAATTTCATGTAGGTTTGCCTTTTGGATCACCCTGATATTCTTTAAGGAATGAGAGTTATGGTGAGTCAAAGTCTTGGTCAAACCTGATATTCCGGGGGGAGGTCATATTTCTTAGCATCAATCATCTTATGAAAGATCACCCTGATCCAATTTTATCACCTGATAAATCATTTATCCAGAGATTTGTACGTCAATTTTAGGTGATAAAAGCCTTTACCCATCGAACAACGTCATATATTTTGCGAGGGTCATATTCCCAATATCACCCGATATTCCAAATATCACCCTATCTTCCCAATATCACCCCATCGCAAAATATCACCCTAAAGACAATATCATGATGATGTCATATAATCCTGATAGATAAGAAAATTGACATGGTGATGATGTCATCATCATTTTCACCTCACGGAGGTATATTTCCAATAGAGACCCTTTCTACACAACATGACAATGACATCATAGTGCAACAATGATAAACTAAGTCATTATCTTGATGATGTCATCCTGATATTTCTTAATATCACCTGACATTTTAAACATAACCTGATTTCAGAACATCACCTGATCTTCTGAGGATCGCCCTGCTCCTCTTGCCGTGCAACATTAAATGCCATAAATGCAGTAGGTAGATTCCCGCTGATTGTGAATGCAATCTAGACACTTGGCAACATCCATGAATTAATGACAGGGGATCAATGGTTAAGATTGAATAAACCCTGTGTTGCCCTAAAATTGCCCTAATAAGGAGGATAAAAGTAAATTTACACCGTCATTATACACTTACCTTGCGATAAAACCAATTTTTACAGAGCACAGAGATTTCAAACCCTCATACGACCTACCTGCGGACACACACGGCTTGCAGTAGAACAGGACACGTGATTATCACTGGTATATAGATCTCTCTCATATAATCATCAGCATAATCAAGAAGTAAATGGTATCAAGTAAGTAATTAAAACCCTCCTCCTGTTGTTTTCTGCATGTCCAGGTAGTATGCTTTTACTGGTTTGAAGATATATGTTATGCATGTCATGATGAAGCGATGATTAATTAATATAATATGCATCATGCCGTAAAGGTGTAATGTTGTGTGCATGTATGTAAAGTATTGTATGGTAAGACTGGTTTTGTTTATTGTAGGAAACCATGGTAGACAAGAGGTTGAGCAAATCTGATGCTGAATTTCTTAAACCAATGTTCGCTCAGCCTGAAGGTGTATGGTTCAAGTATGGCATCATCGCAGACACACACTAGGGAAGCACTGATTTGGTCAATTGGTCATCTAGAATGCATGATGACAAGAATAATACCCTGTTTGATGCCATTTTCATGTCAGGAATGTGGAACGCAGCTAGATTTCCCTATTCTATGGAGACTCTAGAATTGATTATTGAATGTGCTAGAAACTACAATCCACAAACAAGGAAGGTGGAAAAGCATGGTCAAGTGTATGCAGATCTATCCATCAGGGGGATTGTAGCTACTTTCAATTTACCATTGGGAAAGAAAGTTGTTAGCATGGATCTGAAGAAACTGGAAACCAAATATATAAACAACAAAAAAGCTGCTAGGAAGAGAATGTATCAATGGAGGGCAAAGAATAGTCCTTATCCTGTGGCTACCAAACTACCAGTGCATATGTACAAGTTAGATTTTGATGATGAATACCAATATATGATAGCCCTACTTAGTAGAGTGACAAGCCAACCTAATGCTGGGAGTTTCAAAGATTGGATGTATGGGGTTATCCTGATGTGTCTGTATACAAACAACAAGCCATTATGGGCCAAAATGATAAGTGATGCCCTAAATGAGCAGCTCATGAACCTAGGAGGCCTAGAATGTTCATTCCATATGACTTCATATGTGGTATACTCATGTGCATACAAAGGTACGTTCAGTGCACTTGCAATAGAAGGAAATATTGTTGGCATTATAAATGATGCCCACATTTGGGATCATTATCCCCAGCTACAAAGACAAAATTATCTTCCAGATTACAAATTAGTGAATGATGCATTTTCTATGCATCTGGTCAGGACAATGGAAGAAGATAGGACTAAAAGACTGAGCATGGAAGCTCAAGAAGTCATATACAGACATGTTGCCTAGTTTATACAATACACCACATTCTCTTATATCAGAATAGAGGGCTTTGCCAAACAACCCCTCATGCTCCCAAGATATCCCATGGATGCAGTTGTTTTGATGGAGTTCATGAGACAGATATCCACAGTACTAGATGCTTACAAGGTAAATAATAGGATTCCACCAGTATTGTTTCCAATAACAATGGGTTGGTATATATGCCAGGATTCTAATAACATTAAGAAGGCCATAGCTGGTCTAGACATGATGAGGTTACAACCATTCCCCTTCGTAATATCTTATGACCCATATGGGAGGATGTAGAAAATCATGGGGAAGCCCATCCATCAGAAGCACTTAGAGGATTTCTGGACAGATTGTGAGGATGAAGCTAAGGCTAGAAGAAGAAAATACCAAAGGCTGACTCTCAACCAGATCAGAACTTTTGATTGTATTCCAGTGCCTGCTCAGTTAAAGAAGGATGATGGTAAAATAATGGCTGATGAATATGAGGAAAAGAAGATATACAATGACACAATCTCAGCACCTAATCTTACACAGCATGAGGATATTTCATTAGATCAATTTACAGGCAAGATGTTGTAGTTAACCCAGTCTTGGGTAGATGAACAAATAAATGCACTAAAGAAGAAGGGTGTAGCCCTTACAGTTGACAATAAGAAGAAGAGGCAGGAGCTTCCTGACAATGAATATGATGACTTTTTGAATGAAAAGAGGAAATCTAAAGGAGAAAGAATGCCGCCTCAAGAACAAAGCAAGAGACCCCCTAGAGGTAAGAAAACTAATAATGAACCAAAAGGGGTAATAGTTGAAAGAATGATTATAATAGCAGAGGATGCATCTACATAAGGACAGACATCAGCCTCATCAACATAGCCTCCTATAGATACACAAAAGGCTAAAAAGATCCAGAGGCCAGCTGTTCACCTAAGAAACCAAGAACCTCAATTAGGGTGAAATAAAACGTGACCCCATAGTATTGAGGGGAGCTGGTGGAGAAGTATTCAGAAAGGAAATGCAACACAATGTGCCACTTCCCACCATTGTTTAGTTTAAGATTGAACAAGCTGCAGAACAAATGAAAGAAGCCTCTAGGCCAATTCAAAGTAGTCTTGTCTCACTGGAGGAGACAGTTGACTTATCTAATGATGAGGTAGTAAAGGATGTTACCTCTCAACAAATGGAAACCCTTGCTACTAACACCTGCATAACTCCACAAAGAACTCCTTCAGTACATGCAGCTGTGTTAGAAGAACTGAAGCAAGTGGAATAGGAAAAGGAGAACAACCCAGAAAGGATTACACTACAAATAGGACTTGATAAACAAGGGGACCAGGTGGCTAGCCCCGAAGTGATAGATTTAACATATAGGGAGGATGTAGCACATCTTGAAAATCCAGTGGGTACACTTGAAAGAATAGAAAATGTTGAAGAGATTAAATTGACAGAAACAGAAGGACACACTGCAGATATGGGTCAACAACAACAAGATATATCTAATGAGCCCAAAATAGTTGAAGTCCAAGAAAAGGGTGGAAATGAAAAGGTTATATTAAGTGAAGAATTACCTAGAACTCAAGAAGCCTTTGGTGAAAAAGATACATCAGGTCAGGATGACCTAAAGACTCAAGATATAGATACTACAGGTGCGGATCAGAATGTGATCCAAAATTAGGTAGAGGCACCTAAGGTAGATACAATGACATTTACAGATGCAAATGTACCTCATAATGAGGAAATTCCCAAAGGGGATGAAACAAAAAATGATGAAGTACAGGACCAGTTATAGGATCATCATGTGGATGCATCACAAGATCCTCCACCACAAGAAGAAATTCCTCAACAGGAGGAAGTACCCCAGGATCACTCTCATGACAAGCATCATGAGGAAGAAATAAGGAGGTCACCATCCCCATCAAAAATAGATATAGTTACTAGAGATCAAGGTGATCAGCATGATGATGGTGGACGCCCAGGATCTAGAGACCAAATTCCTCCATGGCTTGAGAAAGAAATAGATACAGAGTCAGGTTTAGAGATTCAAGAGTTTGATGTGTCAACCTTATTTTCAGAGACCATCATGAAGCCAAAGAGGAAGGCCAGGTTAACCTTGGCCATAAGAAGAGATCCTGCTATGAGTAAGAGGACCACTCAGATAGCACTTCCCACAGTTGAAAAAGAAAAAGGCAAAATCACCCTGGAAGAATTCCAGATTACTATTGTTGATTTAGGGTTTGCCAATGAAGACTAGGAAGGTCAAGAGGGAAAAGATATAATTGATTGTTTGACCCAAAGGGTAAAGAAGGAAAAAGAGAAAAATAAGCAACATAAGGAGCACATTGCTCAGCTACATGCCTACATAAAAGGGTTAATTAACCTTGATGATACTTCAAATTCAGAGGCAGTCCCATTGACTACAATTTCTCAGGAAGAGGTCAATAAGCTAGACCTTATGAAGCATGAATCTGTAATAATGAGAAGGTGGATGCTATCCGCACTCAACGAAGCAGAAGAAGTAGTGAAAGCCTCTTTACAGAGGTGGAATTCTCTAAGCATCTCTAGAAGGAAGGTAGATAAGTTGCAAATGGAGGCCGGAAGAAGGTCATTCCAACTAGAGAAAGCCTTGAGTGCTTTGGATGAAATAAAGAGGATTAATCCTTAGGTTCTAATAAACAAATAGGTGCTCGATAATAATACCACCATATTGGTGGATATCTGGTATAAGGATATTAGATTTGAAAATGATGTATTAAAAAGATGCAACAACAAGTTAAGAGACATCAGCATGAAGCTACATGACATGATGTCATTTGAAGCGGAGATCCTGGAGGCCCTAGCTGGGAAGGTAGAAGGAAAGATTGAGAATCAAGATGCAGATTTTGTAGTAAAGGCTCTGCATGATAACTTCCAGCTGATAGCTGATGACCCTCTTAACCACCTGACGGAAGAAGCCATAGACAAGATCATGAGGATCAAGGTCAGGGTGGAGAATTATAATAAAACATAAGGCAGCAGGAGGATCAAATTGGAGACTCTTTGAGACAAATATCAGGCCCACAAGCATGCCATTATCAAGGCAAAAACTCAGAATGGCAAAGAAGTTGAGTGAGTGGTGGGAGCATATGAAAATGTCAGGATAATCATGCAGGCCCATATACAAAGCAAGGTTCATCAAGATGATGAAGATATGGGAAGTGATGATCCGGATGCACCTGATGGTGAGGATGAAGAACCTGAAAAAAATGAAGAGTGGATGAAGATGCAATACCAAGAAGGGCATAAGCATCTGACATTTTGAGAAAATAAGTAATTCAGATGGTTGCTAGCTGGCAACCTGTGCCACATGGAATGATGACTAAGTCAAAGATGAATATCCACCATAGCTCTTAATAGATAAATCTTGATCGTAGATCATGTGTAACCGCTCCCTCACCTTGTCCTATAAAAGGTGTAGGGATTCCTTATTTTGAACATTGGAAACTTAATTGAAATTTGTTTGCTAAAATATTCAGGGCTTGTTTCAAAGTTGTTGTATACATATATGTTCTTGCATACTTAATGAATGAGAAGACTATTTTGATTACAATCCATCATAAATCTTGAGTAATCAGTGTATGAATTCTTGCTACATGCTTTTATTTGCTACGTCCCTTGGAGTGCATATCAACTTGCATGTGTTGTGTTCATTACTTTCCTTTGAAGTTAGCATCGACTGTATCTAGTTGTGGAATGTCCTAGTGAACATATGGTTTGATTTCTTCTCTTCATGACTGTATCTGATGTGTATGTAGTTCAATAACTGAAGGTTCATCATTATTTGAAGTATTCTTTTCAGTTTCTTTTAATTTCAGAACAATTCACCATCACAATTGCAATAATTGACAATCAGAAGCAAATAGTAATAAATATGTAGATATCTTGAAGATAATTGAAAATCAGTAGCATATTTGAGTTAAAGCATGTCAAATTGACAAATATCATGCAAAGATTTAAGTATAAATCTATCATCTGGAGAAATATACTGTGAAATAATGTTTCTTTGTAAGTATCTTATCAGATCCTGATGATGATCAAACGTAAGGCCCCTGATCAGATCCTAATGATGATCAAACGTAAGGCCCCTGAATGGAAGACAACAACTCACATCAACCACTGAGTAATGTCAGTTGATTAAGACCTAATCCATGGAGACTTGGGATCATGAATTCTTTGAATTCATCGTATCTTTCAAGATGAGTAAAGGTTGATGTGTAACTTTTATTCTATGTTTGTTTATGACTAACATCATGATCAACAACTGTCATGCCCACATTTCCCATGCGGTCACAACACACATCACACATGTCATGTCCACATGTGTCATGTGGTCATGACACAAAATATCAAAAATTTTCCCATGCTTCCCTAGAAACCCCCTCACATACATAAGCATGCTCGGTGGCGTACGCTTAAGGTGTAAACAATATAGTTGTCAGCGGGGTGATACACACCTATGTGCATACCCATACGCAGGAAGGCCAACAAGGGGGTCATCACAACGCGGTTAACATCACTACAAGGGTTGGACTTACTAAGCTCCTAAACCCTAAATTTTGGAAAATTCTGGCAGCATAACGCCTCATGGGCATGAGTGGGATTTATTACACTAACACTAATCTTGGTCACATGGTTTCCTGATTTAGGTTAATCTCACTAATTACTTTGGTACAACAATTGATTAAGTTGATTTATCATTTTTCAACAAAGCACGATCATCTACTCTCCTTCACGTTTTCTGAAATTTAATATTAATTTCTCCTCCTGATTTTAGCATTTTCAACAAAGCCCATTCATTTGCCCTCTCTTTTGTTTCTCTGAAATTTAATTTTGATTGTATTTCTATCACATTCTATTTCCTGTTTTGTAAGGTTTCTTTATGTTTATCCTACTTTTCTTCACATTCTCTATCAATCAGAGTTATCACTGCATCCTTTACATTATTCCTAATTTCTTGGTAGACCAGATCACTTAAACAGGGTTTACTAACTTTGCTTGACACAGTCTCCTAGGTTTCCACTCTAGTTTAATTCAATGTTTGAATTAATTTTGATAATTAACTTGTCCCTAGTCAGGATTAATGGTAGGTCAAACTTACTTAGTTCTCTTAGCCCATTTTAGAAATGCCTCACATTTTCTCCTCTTTGTTTTTCATTGCTATCTTTACTTTCTCTTTGTCTCTCATTTTTCTCAATTGGACGTTTTCTCAATCTACAGTTCAAATTTACAGTGGCCACATATGAAATGCATTTGATGGCTTAATTGCACTTATAAAGATACGCATATCTATATAAATACAAATAAGCATATATATATATATATATATATATATATATATATATATATGCTTATTTGCGTTTATAAATATAGGTATATTTTTCTTTTCATTTTCTTGGTATTTTTAAATAAAAATCATTAAATTCTGAAAATGCAATTTCCCTACAGTTTGAATTAATATAAATATATATTTTATTGTCGAAATATAAGCCCTATTTTATTTATTCTTTATTTATTTTCTTTTTACAAATCTTCTTTTTATAAATTTATCAATAAATAATATATATATATTATTTAAATGAAGTTACAAAATTATTAATGAAAAATTAATATATATATATATATATTAATGATTTATTTTATTATATTATAACATATTTTACTTTATATAACAAGTGATATTGTGAAAGTTCATATTTTATTTCCTTTAGATTTCATTGGAGAAACCCTAACCTAAATCTTTTGTTGCATTGGCTGTGGCAGGGTCCAATGCATGGCGGCGACGGATTGATAGGGTGCAGAGAGGGGAGGGTCTCTGTGTGTGGGGAGGCACAAAGGTGAGCGGGTTGCGAAGGTTGGGACAGGAGGAAACACAGTGGAGAGTCCGTGGGTGTGGGAGAGGTAGAGCTCCGAATGGAGGTTGCAAACGGCACGAAGTGCACAGAGGGTCCACGGGAGGGGAATGGGAGCAGACTGTGCAGCGGAGGCAGGGTTTAATGTCACGCGGGGAGTGTGTGGAGTCTAGGGTCCACGGGGTAGTGTTAACGGGCATGTGGGGAGGGGCAGAACCCCCATCCACACCCCACGTAGTGGGGTGTGGGTGGGGGCTCTGCCCCTCCCCACACCCATTATGTAAGGTGATGGTGGTGGGGGGATTCAAACCCCCCCACCACCACTCTATATTTTATTTTATAATTGTGTTCCCATATAGCAAACTACGATTGATGAATTTTATTTCGCATGTGAATTTTTGTTTATAACAACAATAATATATATATATACTTATTTAATTATATACACAGAAATTTACACAGCTTAAATCACAGTTTCAATAATAAAACAATTAACTGTAAAAATACAGAATATATATATTTTTAATTATTAAAATATTACTGTCAAACAATTTATAAGAACAGAATAATGAATTAATACACAATGAATTTTCATACAAATAAAATTTCAAATGTATATTTTTTTTAAAAAAAATAAAAGTTGTAAATTTCTTTATATTATATATTTTTTTTAAGTCAACAATTTCAATTTAAAATAGTAAACATGAGGTTTAAAGAGGAAAAAATTAATTATTCTTGCACTTGTTCACAACAAAAATTCAATGCATGCCTATATCCAAAATTTCATTTCTTTTCATAGTAATCAAAATTACAACTTCATATAACTTATTAAAATTAATATTTTCACTAAGATTACAATGAAATAAATTTAACAAACTTGTTTACCACAACAACTAACTCACATTTTTTTAATAGGAGTATAAGGAAATAGACAATTCTAATATCCTTTAAAAAAAAATTCTTTCCTTCTTTCTCACACAAATGGTAAAATTTACTAAACACTATAACTAAAACTAATATTACAATGAAGAAGATTTCCTCATAACTCAAAAATACCAAAATTACAACAAGAGAGAGAATTCTCTCCTCTTGGAAATCAACAAGGATGAAGCTATTAAAAGACCAAGCTCTCCTTAAGAGTAGAGGAAAATAAAATATTTTCCAAGACAAGTCATCTTCTCCAAGCTTCACATTAATCTCCAAGAACTTGCATCTCACACAAGGGGAGAAAACACCACTCAACTTGCTCTCCTCCCTACTGTAGACCCGCAAGAGGGTCACCCCTAAGCTAGGAAGATCAACAATCCACTTCACAACAATGCAAAACAACACCCCAAAACACAAAATACACCCAAAGATAATTACACAACACCAACTCAACTTAAAGTGAGTCAAAAGAGGGGTAGGAGAGTGGACACACTCAACTCTAGAGTGTCACCCTTCAAAAATATTTTAACACAAATTTCTCATGGCCTCAAGCCCAACAAGATAATTAAAATTCCAAAGGAGATCATATTTTGGCTCTCAAGCCATATAACAAAAATTTCTCAAGTCACACAAATGCCCTCAAGGCTTTCAACATCCCAAAACAAGGAATGAACTCGAGGAGGATCACTCCTCCCTTACCCCACACTTGATGAGCATTTCTCCGAAGTGGAAGAAGCTCTGTCAACACCCCAATAAAAATTCCCACAATAACAAAATTACAACACAAGCAAAAATGCACTTCACACATCCATCATGCAACAAATAGAAAATACAAAAGGAAGGCCTTGAAATCCAACCTTAAAAATCCCTTTAATGGATGAAGTTGATGTAGAGCTCCTCTAAAGTCTCCTCCAACCTAAGCCACCAAACTCCCTCTATCCTTTTTCTCCCAAAAACAATTTCCAATAATAAAAATCTCCAAAATTCAACAACCTTTCTCCCTATCCCAAGTGGGATTAAAATAACCCATTCCATGAGTTTAGAGGAATGGGGAGGTGACACTTGTCACCTCCTCACTCTTCCTCCAAACTACTATTGTGTCCCAAGGGATGGGTGTTGACACATGTCACTAACCCATCCCTAAAGTCTTCCTCACCCATACCACAAGTCCTCTCTCCAACACATGGGAGAGAAAAGGGGAGTTGAAGAGGGAAAGGGTGACACATGTCTTCCCCTCCTTCCCTCTCATGAAGGACCACAAAACTTCATGGGGACTCTCACCAATAGTGAAGGAGACCTGAAGTCAAGTCCTCCACAATTGGTGGATCTTGGGGTCATCTCAAGCCTTGGGAATTGGAGAGGGATGGGCTTGAGTGTTGGTACCACTCATCCTATTCCTCCCATGCCTCCAAATTCGTTACTTAACTTCAGTGTGAAGTTAAGGTGACCATACAGAGGTTTACCAAGGGTTACCCAAGTCAAAAGGGACCTTAGACCCATGGGGTATAACCCAGGGTCAACTTTAACCTAGTTAGGACTCCCCAGGTCAAGTTAAGACACAAGAAAATGGTCTAAAAAATTTAAAATTTAAAAAATAAAATTTAAAAATAATTCTTACAACACAAAACATAATTCAAATTTACAAGAGGGTAGACCTAACCCATTCAACCTCATGCAAGACAACATTACAACATTACATCAAACATAGAGTTGATCTTGGTTCCTCGTGAAATGAGATCGGCTTCACAAGGGAGTACAACATAAGGTGTGGGATAATCTCCAATATTTGTGGTTTGTTAGAAATACCTACACACTCAATTTCAAAAGTTAATTCCACATAAATATCATAGCCGAAGCAAATTTAAAACATGCATTCCCATAACATACCATAGTTCTCATAAGCATAATTGAAATCACATTACAATTTTCTCTCTAACATCACCCAATTAGTTTTCCTATAAAATAAACATCTATCTAACATCACCCAATTAGTTTTTCCTATAAAATAATAAAGTCTACAGTTCAGAAATCTGGGATCAACAGTCCCACAAATATAAAAGTATCAGCAACAGTAAGGTAAATAGTCATATGAACATAATGAAAAAATGTAGGCCTCACATCCTCCCCCCTAAGACTGTACTTCCTCCTGGAAGTCGTCAAAGAGGTGAGGATAGAGAGTCCTCAGTCTTGTTGCATCCTCCCATGTCGCAGTGACCTCATCATACATGTCCCCCTGGACCCTAACCTGGTCCATCTCTCGACCTCGATAGCCTAGCATCCGATGAGCCAATATGTGAATTGGCTCCAAAGCCAACTGTCTGTCTGCCTCTACCCGAAGAGAACTCCAATCCAATACGTGAGATAAGTCAGAGATGTAATGACGTAAAGATGAAACATGAAAAACATCATGGATACGTGACAGGCTAGGTGGTAAGGCTAGACAATAGGCTACAGGTCCTATCCACTCCAAAATCTCAAAAGGTCCTACAAACTGAGGTGTGAGCTTAGAGCCCTTTCCGTAACGGATTGGACTGTTGTGCAGTCGCACTCTCAAAAATACCTTATCACCCAGTGAGAAGCTCTAATCAGTTCTCTTAGCATCGGCATACTTCTTGTGTCTATCCTGTGCCTCCTGAAGTCTCTGTCTAATCAGTGTGACTTGCTACTCCATATCCTAAACTATCTCTGGACCAATGGCAACCCTGTCCTCTATCCGATCCCAACTCAATGGTGTCCTACATGGTCTGCCATATAAAGCCTGGAAAGGAGGCATACCCAACAAGCTGTGATGACCATTATTGTAGGCAAACTCAACTAGATACAAATACTCCTCCCATCTAGACTGATGGTCTATAACATACATACGAAGCATGTCTTCTAACACCTGATTGACTCTCTCTGTCTATCCATTGGTCTCCAGATGGTAAGATGAACTGAAGTTGAGCTGTGTGCCCAACACCTACTATAAGGCTCTCCAAAACGATGAAGTGAATACGCAGTCTCTGTCAGAAATGATGCGGTGAGGTACTCCATGAAGTCTAACAATTTGATCTAAAAAAACTCTCGCCACTGATGGTGCATTGTACGTCGTGCGTACAGGTGAGAAATGTGCCACCTTGGTTAACTTGTCAACTATCACCATGATGGCATCATGGCGACATGATGACATAGGTAGACCAATGATAAATTCCATGGAAATGGTGTCCTATTTCCACTCAGGTATCTCGTGAGGGTACAACAATCTTGATGGATGCTGATGCTTAGCCTTGACCCTCTGACACTCAAGGCAATGAGCAACATATTCTGTAATGTCATGTCTCATCCCAGCCCAATGATATAACTGTTGCAAATCAGCATGCATCTTCTTCACTCCTGGATGTGCTGCATCGGGTGCTCTATGAGCCTTTGAGAGAATAACTATAAGTAGATCACCCGCATGGGGTACATAGATGCACTTCCGATGTCTAAGCAAACCATCAGACTCAAGGGAATATCCTACAAATTTGCCCTTATGGGCCCTCTGATTCTGAATTTCCTGCTGCACCTCAAGAAACCACTTGTCCTCAGGCAGATGCTATAGGATACACTCTCTCAAGTCCACCCTCAAAGTCAAGGTTAGGATCTCATGGCACCTTTGACTCAATGTGTCAGCGACCACATTCTCCTTCCCTTTGATGTAGTGGACATCAAAGTCGTACTCACATAAGAACTCCATCCAACGCTGCTGGCGGGCATTCAAATTTGGCTGAGTGAAAATGTATTGTAAGCTATGGTGATCCGAATGGAGCTTAAAGTGTCAACTTAAGAGGAAGTGTCTCCAATGAACAAGAGCATGAATAACTGCTGCGAGCTCTAAATCATGAGCAGGGTAGTTTAGCTCATGTGTTTTGAGCTTACGCGATTCGTATGCAATCGCTCTACCACCCTACATAAGCATGACTCCCAAACCCTCTAATGATGCATCAGTGCAAACAACAAAATCTTCTGCCGGATCTGGAACCGCTAAAATGGGAGCACTGGTAAGACGCTCCTTGAGGACCCCAAAGGCCCTCTTACACTGTTCGGTCCAAGTGAAACCTTTCCCTTTCCGCTAAAGGGAAGTGATGGGATGTGCTATCCTGGAAAAGCCCTCAACAAATCTACGGTAATAACTGGCCAATCCCATAAAGCTCTTGACTTCTGTCACACTGGTGGGTGCTGGCTAGTCCTGAATCGCTCTGATCTTCGATGGATCTACAGAGATGCCATCACCTGATAAGATGTGCCCCAAGTACTACACCTCTGTCCTAAAGAAGGCACACTTCGCCAGGTTGCCATAAAGCTGCTGCTCTTGTAAGCACTGCAACACCTGACACAGATGGTCCACATGTTCCTCCTCGGTTGGCGAATAGATCAAAATATTGTCAAGAAATATGATCACGAACCGATCTAAGTATGGAACACCCCGTTCATGAGACTCATGAACACTACAGGGGTGTTAGTCAAATCGAAGGGTACCATGGTAAACTCATAATGGCCATAACTAGTTCGAAAAGTAGTCTTAAGAATGTCTGCCTCTATGATGCGCAATTGGTGATACCTAGATTTTAGATCAATTTTTGAGAACACTCTGGCTCCCTGCATCTGATCAAAGAGGTCATCAATCCTAGGCAGAGGATAATGGTTCTTCATCGTCACCTTGTTCAACTGCCTATAATCCATACATAATCAAAGAGACCCATCCTTCTTCTTCACGAAGATAACCGGTGTGCCCCACAATGAAACACTAGGTCAGATGTGTCCCTTCTCAAGTAACTCCTCTAACTGCAGTTTAAGTTCTGTAAGCTCATGAGTAGTCATCCTGTAGGGTGCACAAGACACTGGCTCTGCACCTGGTACTAAGTCAATGTGGAAATCAACCTCTCTGCGTGGAGGCATACCTAGTAACTCTGGTGGAAATACATCAGAGAATTCTCTCAGGATAGGGTGATCATCTAAAGAAACCTCAGGCTCATCCTCAGATCTATCACTGACTGTAATAGCAAACATCTAACAACCCTTCTGCATGTAGTGCTTAAGCTACTGAGTGGATATCATACAAACAGCCATGGGCTTCTGAATGCCCACTATCTCAACCGGTGAGACATGATCGTCTAATCATCCTCTAGTGACAATCTAGCTTGGCTCTATGAGCCACAAGCCAATTCATACCTAGAACTACACTGTAGGATCCTAATGGCATAACCCTAAGGTCACATGATGTAGTGAAGGAACCCAAGGTGATCTCGTAATCTCTAACTAAGGTATCTACTGACATCCTGGCCCTAGAGGCCAACTCAACCTCCCACCTAATATCCTGCCTAGAAGCCACTAGCCTACAACGTTTCACTAACGATGTAGACAGAAAAGAGTCAGTAGCTCCAGAGTCAAAAAGAATAGAGATGGGGAAATTCCCAATCATACCTACTGTCTCAATGACTGAAGCCTAGAAATCGGCCTGGCGGTTGTCAACCATTGCAAACATGCAGTGGGACTTGCCCACATCACCTATAGTCTGCTCAGATCCTCCTGCACAGGGTTGTCCCTCTGCTGTAAATCCCTATGGACACTCTCTAGCCAAATACCTTGCCCCACCACATACATAACACAAGCCCCTAGCCTATAACTGTACTAACTATGTCCTACCCAACTGCTGCTATCCAGTCATCCAGTGGACCCCTGTGAACCTCTGTAAGACTGCTGAGACCTCGCGGGTCCCGCTGATGATCCCTACTGTCTCTGATCTTTGTGCGGGCCCTGCTACTGCTAACCACGGTTTTGTCCTCCTTGAACCCTCTGCTGGGGTCTAGATCTTTACTGATGTTGCTGCTGCTGTGGAGGCCTAGGAGGTAATGATGAAGAATTATATCCTCCTCTCTGTGGTGTGGATTGAGTCCTACGAAAGTTCTATTGTTGTTGGGGATTACGGTCCTGATAATGCGGGCGTGAATTCTGCCCTTGTCCCTAAATTTCTTCTGCAATAAGAGCATTTTCAATAGCCTCACTCATAGTCTAGGGGCTTGCCATATGTACTAGTTCTGCTATCCCATGATTCAGGCCTCTAATGAATTTGTGTACTAAGAGTTTCTCGTCATGGAGGTACTCTACATAATGAGAAAGCTCAATGAACCGGCTCTCATACTGAGTAATTGTGAGTCCTCTCTACTATAAATCATGGAACTCATCTATCCTGCACTGTATGTAATGCTCTGACAAATATCGCGCATTAAAGCACTCTATGAAAATGTCCCACGTGAGTGTATCTAAGGATAATCGGTGCTTGCACTCCTCAGTGTGCCACCAGGTAGCTGCTGCATCTCTCAGAAGATGTACTACCACTCGTGCTTTCGCATTGCTCCCGTAAGGTCGCAACTCGAAACACCTATCTAGACTAATCAGCCAAGCCTTGGGCACAGCTCCCTCTGTAGCTCCTGCAAAGGTAGGTAGGTAGGTTGAGCCTAAGCAGGTCTCTGATGGGGTCTCCTCTGTCAAGTCCTACCACCGGCTCATCCAACCCATACTCATATGGTCCATGATATATCTGCTCTACTCTCATGGTGTCATCTCGTCTTGAAAGTCTTGGAGGACTCCTACTCCATGCACGGTAGGCTGACCCTACCTCCTCTACTATAGTATCTGGGATCTCTACGAAAGGCTCCATGTGTGGCACCTCTCGTAGATCAATGCAGGGCTCCACATATGGCTCAGCACGTGACTCAGCATGCGGCTCCTTACATGGCTCCTCTCACAGATCAACACAAGGCTCATCATGTGGCTCTGGAATAGCTGGTGGTAATCTTTCTAACATGACCTATAGTGTCTATAGAATCTATGGACCTATGTCAAATACTGGTGGTGCTTGTGGTACTAGTGGGTCTGCTATGACTGCGGGTCCCTATCCCTCAGTCAAGGAATCACTATGCACCTTAGCGAATGTCGTGTTGTGCGATCACGCTCATCGAACATGTCAGGGAGGCATCCTACAAAACAAGGTAGACACTAATTAATCAACATTGCAGAATAAATAACATGCCCAAATATGCCCAGTGTTTAAACTTGGGCTCTGATACCAAATGTCATGCCCACATTTCCCATGCGGTCACAACACACATCGTACGTGTCATGTCCACATGTGTCATGTGGTCATGACACGAAATATAAAATTTTTTCCCATGCTTCCCTAGAAACCCCCTCGCATGTGTAAGCATACTCAGTGGTGTACGCTTAAGGCGTAAACAATACAGTTGTCAGCGGGGTGATACACACCTATGTGCATACCCATACGCAAGAAGGCCAACAAGGGGGTCATCACGACACGGTTAACGTCACTACAAGGGTTGGACTTACTAAGCTCCTAAACCTTAAATTTTGGAAAATTTTGGCAGCATAACGCCTCACGAGCCTGAGTGGGATTTATTACACTAACATTAATCTTGGTCACGTGGTTTCCTGATTTAGGTTAATCTCACTAATTACTTTGGTACAACAATTGATTAAGTTGATTTATCATTTTTCAACAAAGCACGATCATCTGCTCTCCTTCACGTTTTCTAAAATTTAATATTAATTTCTCCTCCTTCTGATTTTATCATTTTCAACAAAGCCTGTTCATTTGCCCTCTCTTCCATTTCTCTGAAATTTAATTTGGATTGTATTTCTATCACATTCTATTTCCTGTTTTGTAAGGTTTCTTTATGTTTATCTTGCTTTTCTTCACGTTCTCTATCAATTAGAGTTATCATTGCATCCTTTACATTATTCCTAATTTCTTGGTAGACCAGATCACTTAAACAGGGTTTACTAACTTCGCTTGACACAGTCTCCTAGGTTTCCGCTCTAGTTTAATTCAACATTTGAATTAATTTTGATAATTAACTTGTCCCTAATTAGGATTAATGGTATGTCAAACTTACTTAGTTCTCTTAGCCCATTTCAGAAATGCCTCACATTTTCTCCTCTTTGTTTTTCATTGTTATCTTTACTTTATCTTTGTCTCTCATTTTTCTCAATTGGACGTTTTCTCAATCTACAATTCAAATTTACAGTGGCCACATATGAAATGCATTTGATGGCTTAATTGCACTTATAAAGATACGCATATCTATATAAATGTAAATAAGCATATATAATATATATATATATATGCTTATTTGCATTTATAAATATAGGTATATTTTTCTTTTCATTTTCTTGGTATTTTTAAATGAAAATCATTAAATTCCAAAAACGTAATTTCCCTACAGTTTGAATTAATATAAATATATATTTTATTGTCAAAATATAAGCCCTATTTTATTTATTCTTTATTTTATTTTTTATTTTTTTTACAAATCTTCTTTTTACAAATTTATCAATAAATAATATATATATTATTTAAATGAAGTTACAAAATTCTTAATGAAAAAATAATATATATATATATATATATATATATATATTAATGATTTATTTTATTATATTTTAACATATTTTACTTTATATAACAAGTGATATTGTGAAAGTTCATATTTTATTTCCTTTGGATTTCATTGGAGAAACCCTAACCTAAATCTTTTGTTGCATTGGCTAAGGTAGGGTCCAATGCATGGCGGCATCGGATTGATAGGGCGCAGAGAGGGGAGGCTCTGTGTGTGTAGGGAGGCACAAAGGTGAGTGGGCCATGAAGGTTGGGATAGGAGGAAACGCAGTGAAGAATCTGTGGGTGTGGGAGAGGCGGAGCTCTGAATGGAGGTTGCAGACGGCACGGAGTGCACAGACGGTTTGCGGGAGGGGAACAGGAGCGGACTGTGTGGCAGAGGCAAGGTTTAATGTCACGTAGGGAGTGTGGGGAGTCTGAGGTCCGCAGGGTAGTGTTAACAAGGGTGTGGGGAGGGGCGGATCCCCCACCCACATCCCACTACATGGGGTGTGGGTGGGGGCTCCCCCCCTCCCTACACCCATTATGTAAGGCGATAGTGGTGGGGAGATTCAAACCCCCCCACCACCACTCTATTTTTTTTATAACTGTGTTCGTATACAAAAAACTACGATTCATGAATTTTATTTCCCATTTGAGTTTTTTTTATAACAACAATAAAAATAAATAAATAAATAAATATATATAGACACTTATTTAATTATATACACAGAAATTTACACAGCTTAAATCACAGTTTCAATAATAAAACACTTAACTATAAAAATATAGAATATATATATTAAAATATTACTGTCAAACAATTTATAAGAACAGAATAATGAATTTTCATACAAATAAAATTTCAAATGCATTTAAAAAAAAAAAAAAGTTGTAAATTTCTTTATATTATATATTTGTTTTAAGTCAACAATTTCAATTTAAAATAGTAAGCATGAGGTTTAAAGAGGAAAGAATTAATTATTTTTGCATTTGTTCACAACAAAAATTCAATGCATGCCTATATCCAAAATTTCATTTCTTTTCATACTAATCAAAATTACAACTTCATATAACTTATTAAAATTAATATTTTCACTAAGTTTACAATGAAATAAATTTAACAAACTTGTTTACCACAACAACTAACTCACATCTTTTTTAATAGGAGTATAAGGAAATAGACAATTCTAATATCCTTTTAAAAAAACAAATTTCTTTCCTTCTCTCTCACACAAATGGTAAAATTTACTAAACACTATAACTAAAACTAATATTACAATGAAGAGGATTTCCTCATAACTTAAAAATACCAAAATTACAACAAGAGAGAGAATTCTCTCCTCTTGGAAATCAACAAGGATGAAGCTATTAAAAGACCAAGCTCTCCTTAAGAGTAGAGGAAAATAAAATATTTTCCAAGACAAGTCATCTTCTCCAAGCTTCACATTAATCTCCAAGAACCTGCATATCACACAAGGGGAGAAAACACCACTCAACTTGCTCTCCTCCCTACCGTAGACCTGCAAGAGGGTCACCCCTGAGCTAGGGAGATCATCCACACACCTAGGGTATTCCAAAATCTACTTCACAATAATGCAAAACAACACCCCAAAACATAAAATACACCCAAGGATATTTACACAACACCAACTCAACTTAAAGTGAGTCAAAAGAGGGGTAGGAGAGTGGACACACTCAACTCTAGAGTGCCACCCTTCAAAAACATTTCAACACAAATTTCTCATGGCCTCAAGCCCAACAAGATAATCAAAATTCTAAAGGAGATCATATTTTGGCTCTCAAGCCATATAACAAAAATTTCTCAAGTCAGACAAATGCAATCAAGGCCAACATCCCAAAACAAGGAATGAACTCGAGGAGGATCACTCCTCCCCTACCCCACACTTGATGAGCATTTCTCCAAAGTGGAAGAAGCTCTGTCAACACCCCAATAAAATTTCCCACAATAACAAAATTACAACACAAGCAAAAATGCACTTCACACATCCATCATGCAACAAATAGAAAATACAAAAGAAAGGCCTTGAAATCCAACCTTAAAAAGCCCTTTAATGGATGAAGTTGATGTAGAGCTCCTCTAAAGTCTCCTCCAACCTAAGCCACCAAACTCCCTCTATCCTTTTTCTCCCAAAAATAATTTCCAATAATAAAAATCTCCAAAATTCAACAACCTTTCTCCCTATCCCAAGTGGGATTAAAATAACCCATTCCATGAGTTTAGAGGAATGGGGAGGTGACACTTGTCACCTCCTCACTCTTCCTCCAAACTACTATTGTGTCCCAAGGGATGGGTGTTGAAACGTCACTCACCCATCCCCAAAGTCTTCCTCACCCATACCACAAGCCCTCTCTCCAACACATGGGAGAGAAAAGGGGAGTTGAAGAGGGAAAGGGTGACACATGTCTTCCCCTCCTTCCCTCTCATGAAGGACCACAAAACTTCATGGGTACTCTCACCAATAGTGAAGGACACTTGAAGTCAAGTCCTCCACAATTGGTGGATCTTGGGGTCATCTCAAGCCTTGGGAATTGAAGAGGGATGGGCTTGAGTGTTGGTACCACTCATCCTATTCCTCCCATGCCTCCAAATTCGTCACTTAACTTTAGTGTGAAGTTAAGGTGACCATACAGAGATTTACCAAGAGTTACCCAAGTCAAAAGGGACCCTAGACCCATGGGGTATAACTCAGGGTCAACTTTAACCTAGTTAGGACTCCCCAGGTCAAGTTAAGACACAAGAAAAGGGTCTCAAAAATTTAAAATTTTAAAAATAAAATTCAAAAATAATTCTTACAACACAAATCATAATTCAGATTTACAAGAGGGTAGACCTAACCCATTCAACCTCATGCAAGACAACATTACAACATTACATCAAACACAGAGTTGATCTTGGTTCCTTGTGGAACCAGATCGGCTTCACAAGGGATTATAACATAAGGTGTGGGATAATCTCCAGTATCTGTGGTTTGTTAGAAATACCTGTACACTCAATTTCAAAGTTAATTCCACATATAAATATCATAGCCGAAGCAAATTTAAAACATGCATTCCCATAACATACCACAGTTCTCATAAGCATAATTGAAATCACATTACAATTTTCTCTCTAACATCACCCAATTAGTTTTCCTATAAAATAAACATCTATCTAACATCACCCAATTAATTTTTCCTATAAAATAATAAAGTCTACAGTTCAGAAATCCAGGATCAGCAGTCCCACAAATATAAAAGTATCAGCAACAGTAAGGTAAATAGTCACATGAATAGAATAAAAAAATGTAGGCCTCACACATAAAGTTAGCATGGTTCTGGAGCATGGATTCTCTTCATCACCCCACAAGGTGATTGTATCCCTAAAACATATCGGCTTGCTTTCCCATGTACCAACAACATATCTAATTATGAAGCATTATTAATAGGTCTTTGAATGGCTATCCAGTGGAACATCAGATAGCTTCAGGTGAATGGAGATTCTCAACTTGTCATTCGCCAAGTCACAGACGAATATCAAACTAAGGTTGACAAGTTGATACCCTACAAGAAGATAGTGGACAAATATAAACAACACTTTTGTAGTCTTTCCTTTGATTAGATCCCAAGAGTCAACAACCAGGCTACTGATGCAAAGGCAATTATAGGCTCTCTACTAGACATATTGACCAACATACAAAACTATGATTTCTTAGTAGAACAGTTGCTGATACCGTTTATTGATATTCTATAAACCAAAATCATCTGTGAGCTTGTTGATCCTAACTCGACGTGGTATTAGGATAGATACAACTACCTTCATAACAACACCCTCCGATCTGATCTGACATCAACACAAAAGAAAACCTTCATTCACTGAGCCTCCTGTTTCACCATCCTAGGAGATACACTATACCGATGGAGTCTTGATGGTATCCTCCTCAAATGTTTAAACTCAGAAGAAGTTGAAACTACCTTAAGAGATATACATGAGGGTATCTGTGGAGAACATTCCACCGGTCCCAACCTAGCAAAGAAGTTGCTCAAAAATGGATATTTTTGGCCCACAATGGAATAAGATGCCAACCAGTTCACCAAAAATGTCTTCAGTGTCAACATGGAGATTTGATTCATGCACCTACTCATCAACTGCAACTAGTGACCACTCTATGGCCCTTTTCACAATGGGGTCTTGACCTTGTAGGTAATATACATCCCTCCTCTTCAAATGGCCATAAGTTTATAATTACCGCCACTGAGTATTTTACAAAGTAGGTGGAAGCTAATCCCATGAGCTACATAACCAACAAGCAAATTGATCGATTTATCCTGAACTATATCATTTGTCGGTATGGTATCCCCATGGCTATAGTAATTGATAATGGTAAACCATTCAAAAACTAAGATGTCTATGTCTTATGCATGCAATATCATATCCAACATCAGTTTTTATGTTGTACTATCCCCAAAGCAACAACCAGGTTGAGGCTTCGAACAAAACAATCCTTAAAATACTCAAAAAGATAGTTAATGAAGTCGGTCATGATTGGCATCTCTAGCTTAATCCTTCCCTCTGGGTTTATCGAACAAGCATCTGAACCCCAACTGGAGCCACACCCTATGCTTTAGTATATTGAACTAAAGCTATTTTTCCTATAGAGGTCGAGATCCCCTCTCTCCATGTCTCCATGCAGCATCTGATTGATGGAGAGGAATACAGAATATCCAAGCTACATGAATTGGAGCTCCTAGATGAGAGATGCCTTGCTACATTAAACCATCTTCAGGTCTATCAAAATCACCTACGTCGTAGTTACAACAAAAGAATCAAAGAATGGTGTTTCGAAGTAGGTGATCTAGTCCTAAAAGAAAATTAGAGAAACTTGCAAGACAGAGAAAAGAAAGGTAAATTTGAACCTAACTGGTTGGGGCCTTTCATCATCATAGCAGCATATGGATCAAGGGCATACTTCCTAGAAACACCTAAAGGAATTCCTCTTGATGAACCCATCAATAGTGTTCATCTCAATAAATTCTATGCCTGATCCTCGGGAATATCCTAGCAGCAAATAGCAATAAAAAACTCAATAAAATAACAAAAAAATTAAAAAATTAAAACAAAAAAAATAAAATAATAAAATAATAATTATGAGTAAGAATTTGATGGGCCTCTGGAAAGGGATAAATATTCCTAGAGTACCTTTTTCTATCACACATGCCTTGTTTGTAGATGACACTCTATTGTTTGGACTGCCTGTGATGAAGGAAGCTAAAGTCTTGAAGGAAGTTATAAGCAGTTATTGTCTTGTTTCGGGTCAGAAAGTGAATCATAGTAAATCTAAAATTTTCTTTTTCTTTTCTTCTGTGTTGGTACAACAAAGGATAGCTAAATTTCTGGGTTTTCAAGTTGACACCTTACCCTCGAGGTATTTGGGAATTCCTCTATTTTTGGGTTCAATTAAAAATTTGTTCTGGGATAAGCTAATTACAAGTATTAAAGTTAAAATATCTTCTTGGAAAGGCAAATGGCTTACTTTGGCAGGGAAAATTTTGATGATCAAAACAGTCCTATCAGCCATTCCAGTCTATTTTCTTTTAGTACTGAAGGTCCCAAAAACCATTTTGTGGTATATTGTGACTATTCTAAGAAAATTTTTGTGGAACGGTTCCAATTCCAATGGGAGAAAAATTCCCTTAATATCTTGGGATAAAATTTGCCTTCCTAAATAGTTAGGGGGAGCTGGAATTCATAATATTGCAGCACAAAATAAAGCTCTTGGAGCCAAACTGGTTTGGAATTTGTATAAAAAATTAGAGTCTAAATGGGGAAAATTAATGTATGCAAAATATCTAGATTCTTTTTCTCCTGAAAGAATATTTACATTACTTAATCCAAAGGAGGGTTCTCACATGTGGAATTTCTTGATTAGTTGTCGTGAAGTTATTTCACTCTATTTAACATGGGTTATTCATGATGGATAGTCTGCCCTTTTCTGGGATGACTCTTGGAATAGTTATCCTCCTCTCATTAATATAGAGGGTCTTCAAGAGATCAAGTCTTTTCTATGTCAGGTTTGGGGAACAAAAGTCAAAGATTACTTTGAATTTGATAATAATGTGAATATTAGTAAAGCTAAATGGAAAAATTTTGATGACTTCTTGGTCCCTCAAGAGCAGAAGACTCTGCTTAAGACTATTTTGAAAGATAGACGTCTTTTTATTTCAGGTGAAAAGGATAAATTGGTTTGGGCTCCTTCAAAATCTGGGCGTTACACAGTTAAACTTGGTTATTTAAGCCTCACTAGTAAGGACTCTAATTCAGACTCTAGTTGGCCCTATAAGCTATGCCGGAGTGAGCCTTGTCTCCCTAAAGTAGGAGCTTTTTCTTGGTTAGCACTGAACTACCGTATTCTAACAAGTGATAGACTATCTAAACTTGGGATTACAAACTCTTTTTCCTGCCCTTTCTGTCTTGAGGTGGAGGAGTCGATGGATCATTTGTTATTGAACTGTAGTTTCTCCTCTCAAGTCTAGTATTGGCTCCTTTCAAAACTAAATTGGTTGGGCCCACTTCCTTCTTCTTTACTTCAAGTTTTCCAAAGTTGGCCTTTGTTGTTCCCCAAGTCTACTTTTTCTGTCTTATGGGTTGTTTCACCAAGCATTATTATTTGGTCTTTATGGTTAGAAAGAAATAACAAATTGTTCAAGAAAATAAGTAATCCTCTCCATGTAATTTTAGGCAAAGTTGAAAAATCCATTTTAGAAGTGGTTTTAGCTTCCTTTCTTTCAAAGAAGGAGGGCTCGTTAATCTTCATAAATTGGGATGATATGACTTTAAAAAATTGGAAACAGTTAAAGTTGCCTAATTCTAATTGCTTTATGTTTGATGCTAAGATTGATCGTTCTTCTGTCAAATGGATCCCTCCGCCTGAATCATTTGTTAAGCTTAATTTTGATGGTGCAAGTAGACGTAATCCATGATATTCAAGTGCTGGTTGTGTTATTAGAAATAATCAGGGAGTAGTTCTCAGAGCTTTGTCAGTCAAGCTGGGTATAATATCAAATAATGAGGCTGAGGCTTTGGCTTTAATAACTGGTTTGAATTTAGCTTTTAAATGTGGTTTCACAAGCCTTATCGTGGAAGGTGACTCCCTAAATATTGTTAGAGCTTTTTCTAATAACTCCTCTCCAAGTTGGAAAATCGGTTACATTTTAAATTTTGGAAGGGATCTATTGAAATGTTTTCATTCTTTTCAAATTATGCATATTTATCGTGAAGGTAACGTTTTAGCAGATTTTTTGGCTAACCTGGCTTTTAGTTCTAATGTTGATGTTCTTGAATGGGATTCTGAATCTTTTGCTAGGATTCCTGGAGTTAGTGCTATTTTGGAGAAGGATATTTTGACTTAGTATTGAGCAATTTTGGCAGATTTTATTAGATATATATCATCTTTCTACTCTTACTCTTCCAGTTTTCCGTGCGTACTACCTAATGTCATTTATTTATTTTCACTTATCCTTTCATCGGGTGTGATGTACCTTGATTTGTGTTACAAGTGTAGATGGTAGAGCTTGCACGAGGGAGTTGGCATTTTAATTTTTTTCTTTAATTCCTGTACTATGATCATTATTTACTCATCTACTCCTTGTATTTCGATGTTAAGCTCTGCTCTGGCTCCAAAAGTTTCTTTTATTTGCTGCATTTGGTAATCTTTGAGTTTCTGTAGTTTTAGCATGGGCTCTGTTCAGTGAAATTCTAGAATTTCTTGGCCAATTAGGAATTGGGAATGGCCTCTCCTTGGTCTTTCTAATCTAAACTCTCTGCAGGAAGTCTTTAAGGTTTATGAGGCCTCTATTGGCAGAGTGATTGTTCAGGTTTGTGATTCAAATTTCCTTTATCCTCCAGTGGCTATTTATCCTTCTCAAGCTGCATCACCTTTTCTTTCTAATGCGTTGGATCTCTTGCAAAATGGCGAAAGGGTAAGGTTTTTGGGTGTTACGTTTATACAGAATGTGTATTTTTCTGTTGACTCTTATAATACTGCATTTGAAGATTATGACTTACATGTAGGATTTGCTCTTGTGGGAGGTTTATTTGATTGCAGGTTATTGTTCTGAACAACTGCACTCCACTGCCTCTTCAACGCTTTTATCCATGGGCTTCAAAACAACTGTGTGATTTCCTTCCAAAATTGTATCCATTGTCACCAGAGGGAGCTGGGGAATCAAATGGCAGCTAAGGCTACAAAAGTTTTTAATGCATTACATTTCTTGCTGAACTACGTCCCTCCCCCACCGCCTCCTCCTCCTCCTTAGCAAGCAGATGTGGACAGTCCTAAAGTGGGTCGTGCTTTACAGATCATTGAGATTGCAGATTGATTGGGCGTTGAGTCATTTTTTGTTCTGTTTATAGTTCATAGTTTTTTGTCCTGACTATTGGTCGACTTAGTTAGCTTCTTTGTATGTAATACTGTATAAACTCTGTTCTAAATTAAGCTACAGATGTTGTTACTGGATCGACTCTTTTGTGAGTTGATTTTTGTTTTATCTTTTCACAATCAGGCTATAACCAGAGGTTTTCTTTGCCAAATTCTTTCCTGCCGGTATGCCTTTCCGAATCTGGCATTTTGTATTCTCTTTTTTACTAATATATTTTAGTGGTTTTTTACCACTTTTTTCTAAATAATAATAATAATAATAATAATAATAATAATAATAATAACAAAAAAATAAAAAAATAGAAACACCAAAACAATGTTCGTCCTCTAGTGAAAACCTGGTAAACAGGCACCTTGGATAAGTACCATAGTGAAAACTTGGAAAATAGGTGCTATGTGTAGGAGTCAACACTGCCATCTATTCGATCTTCCCATCCATCTATCTCATTTTCATAATAAAACCATGTCATCCATAATAAAACTCATTAACCCTCACATTCCCAATTTTTCCATCTATCATGGTTTGGAAATCAGTTAGTGTCAAGCATTCTATCCTTACCTTATCCATAGTCAGTCCATCTAGTTTTACTTATCCTAAGTCAATTCACCTAGTCTCATCTATCCTTGATCAATCACCTTCTCCATAATAAACCCCTTTACCGAAATGGGGGCAAGTTTCCTCAACCTAAGGCTAGGAATGGATCCTCATTTACATTAGGGGCAATTATCACAGATTCACCCATCACTCATTCATCGCCACTTTCATCACATCTCATCAATCGACACATTCATCACACCACGCATAACTACATATCATCATCATCAGAATGTGCCTTGATCTCCTGGATATAGGGTATGTAGGCAGTCTGGAATATGAATGAAGAATTGAGTACTCAGGCACATACAATACACCCTATCATCCATCTCAACCCATAATAAATTCATCTTTGTCACTTCATCCATTTTACCACAATCCATCCTATCCATCTACCACCTAGACTTGACTAACTCAAGAAAGATTGAAATATGCATCTTTTTGGAAGTTACAAGTGCTTATCAAATATGAAACAGAAAAGACTGCTCCTAAAAAATAATACGTCACCACATTCTATTTGCCTATATCTAGGTATATCCATACATCTTGGATCCAATGCCTTTAATGGATACATCTTTCCTACAATAAGGCCTCAAATCTTTCTAGAATACCCGCTTTGGAATGAAAACATGTTGGTTGTCTTTTGGTTTTATCAGTTGGTCATTTTTACTTTTTGATTTATCTTGTGTCCCTTTTACAATGCACATTCAAAACTACGTTGATCTTTCTATATCTTGGTATGTCGCAATAATGTATAAATTGGGGCATAGTCATTGCTTTCATATGTTGTGTTTGAGGGATGACTTTATTATCCTATTAGGTCTAATATCTATCTTGTGTGTGATGGGATTAGCATCTTGCATATCAATATCTTTGGGATTAGAATCTTACATATCAATATCTTTTACATCTAAGGCTCTGCAAAGACCTTCTTTGTATTCAGACTATTCTATGCTAAAGACTATTTTCCATTCACTTATCTGACAAGGTTCTATTATACCTAGTAGTAATAAATTCAAACCATTTGCTTGCAGAGTCAACTGTCTTATGCATGGGATACATAGCCACCTTGCTTCTCATACCTTGGTGCATAATATCTGTATGCTATATCAAATAAAGGATTGCTCTATTTTTACATGTCAAGTGTAATTTTTCTCAAATAACTCCATCATTCATTCATCTATTAAACAATGTTCTTTTCCATTCTAATTCACCATTTTCTTTCTTACAATTTGATTATCATACCTTTTTTAATCATTTTCTTCCTTACAATTTGATTATCATACCTTTGTTAATCAAATTTTTTTTTCATCATTTTCTTTCTTACCATTTGATTATCATATCATTGATTAGTCATTTTGGTTCATCATTTTCTCTCTTCTCATTTGATTATCATATCATATCAATCATTTGTTTTATCATCATTTGATTATATTTTGGTTAATCATTTGTTTAATATTATCATTTTATTATTACATTAATCATTTGTGTCATCCATTATCATCATTTATCATTTCCTCTAACTTAATCATTTCATCCTTTAGATCACATTTTATGTCACATCATATTAACTCATCAATATATCATTGTCTACTAAAACTTATAAAATTTAGGTGAATCTGATCTAATTAGGTATTAAATATTGTGGCGAATGTTTGAGTTTAAAATTTTAATAAAATAAATATTCTAGCGATTTAACTAGGAGTAAAATAAAATTTTGTAAAAATGTGGTGATTCAAGTCACCTTATAGCTTGTACTATTAGCCAAATTTTGAATCCCCAATTTCAACTATTAGCTAATTAGAAAATATTAGCTACTCAAAAAAATCACTATTGGGAGCCCTCTGAGATGCTGGGACTACACTCTCATAGAGCCCCTGGTAGTACTCTACATACTGCCCCACCTGAGCCAACCTATCCTAGACTACCATCATGTCGGTCCACATCTATGACATGCTCCCGCTTGCTATCACCCTCTGGACCACATCCAATTGCTGCAGTACCTAGGTAGTCATAGCTCTCACTGTATCCCTCTCTCCTGTCATCTGCTACAGCTATACCTGCAGTCCCTGTACCTTTGTCTACAGAGCCTGTATCTATAGGAGAGCACTATCCCTCTCTAATGTAATACTTGTGATCACCCTTGTATCCTCTCTACCTCCAATTGCAAGCTATCCTAGGGGGCTAATAATGTGTTTGTATCCTCTCCATCTCCCCTTGATGCTGCTATCACTGCTGCTACCTGTGGGCCCTGCCCTCCTCCTCCATCATCTCCTCTCCCTGTATCTAGAGGGATCACAACGTGACCCCTCACTACTCTCTATCTAACTCATCATTGTTTGATGAGAGGGTCTGCAGCCTACTCATGCTGTCATTGTTTGACAAGTGGATCCACCACCTATCTCACCTATGTCCTTAGCAGTGTCAATCTCATAGGCCTATGAGTAGCCCACCAAGCATCAAAATTAGGGTTGGTCCCTACATCCTCTATGGTCGTAGCTAGTGGTGCCCAGGCACTAGCTGTAATGCTCTAATATAATCCTCCATCACTTGTTTATCCACATGTACTCCCCAGGTACCTGCATCTCTGACTATCCTCAGGAAAATTGCCTCATGCATAGGTGCCATCTGTACCTCCCCAAACTGTCTCATAACCCTATCTGGCATGTATCTCTCTATAATGGTTCTCACCCTCCCCATAAGATAACAGGTCTACTTCACATAAGGCAACTCCTAGTGATCATCCCACCAAACCTCGCAAGCCCTCCAGGGTCTCCAGATCACCTCATCTATATCATCAATGATCCTCCACCAGTATGTCATATCCCCCATCCTCTGATAGTGTAGCACCCCAGTGTATGCTCTCGCCATCCCATCAGTCATCAGTCACAATACCACTATGTGCTCCTAGGCCCATATGTGTAGCAGCACCACACCGCAACCCATTTAGTGACTCCAATTGTATACATAGCTGTGCAAATCCTTGTACAAGTGTGCTAACACACATGGCCCCCAAGTAAACCCCCCCCTCCATCATCCACTCTAGGACATCTCCCCAACCAATAGCTAAATGTCAGGATCATCTCCCTAGTACTAGCATGTAACTAATCAAGCCCACAATAAAAAGTGGTAGTGGGACGTCATCAATCACCTCCGTCAGGTCTAACTATGTCCCCTCTATAGGAAGGTTGTTATTCACAAAAACTCTCTCCAAGGCCTCAGTGCCTGTGTGAAGGTCATATCTAACTAGGGATCCATGTATCGAGATCCGTAGTATCCACCAAATGTCCTCTAATGTAACTTTCATCTCCCTTGTCAGGAGAAGGAAGGCACTCTACTCACTGTGCCACCACTATATCAATGTAGTCATCATAGCAGTATGTGCTCAAATATCTATGAATCAAGCTAAGTGCAGCATCCCAACTCCATCTAGGAACTCTCTGTCAATGTCTGAGAACCCCAGCTCTAGCCTCGTCGTGTGTGGCCTTTGCACATGCGATTGAATCAGTGGTGGCCACTCCTAACCATTATAAACATGATCAATTTGTTAGCCAGAATCTAGTAATAAAAATAAGTTTTCCCTAATTCTCCTAATTCTTCCCTAAGTCAGCTAGTTGGGTCCCTAAGACCACTAACTTTTCTTCTTTTGTGAAATTCCTAAGTCTAGCCAGTGGCTTGTTGTCTTCTGAAATAGGCGCACCTTTTCTACCCTCTGACATGCTTTTCTGCATTGGTGCACCTTTTTCTTGTACAGGCAGATAGTTTTTCTACGTAGGTACACTTTTATGCCAAAAGCATGCCACTTTCTAACCTAGGCACAATGATATCTAGCATCGACACATTTTCTTCCCTCTAACCCTGGTTTGTGTAGGTGTGTTATTGCATTGCACGGGCGCACCATCTACTCATGTAAGTGCGCTTCCCAAACACATGCACTTTTTTTGCATAGGTGTACTGTTTTGATGCACAGGCGTGCCATTATCTAGTGCAGGCATGCATTCATAAATGTGCACCCACACTTTTTTGACCTTTTACCTATCATTAATGCCCTATTAATTACCACCTAACTATCCATGGCCCTGGTTAGGTCACTCACTACTTGTTCTATGCCATATAGTTTCTAGTGGATCCTCACTCGCTTGCCTTTGTGCCTATGATGGGGGATCATAATCCTATTAGCCATCTCTCTATATCTCTCTCTTCTTCTTTTTGCTAGGATTTCTATGCTTAGGTGTCAAAATGACTAGGAATGGGCCCCCTACCACTATTTATAGGCCCCCCACCCCTATTTTTCCCCTTTGCGCATAACCCACCCTCCCCTATTTGTCAACTTTTTCTCTATTTTTCTGCTATTTGTTTGACTTTTCTACTATCCTACCCTCATTCACACCTGTCAAGAATTTTTTCTAAAATTACTGTGTATTTTTTCAAAAAGATTTCTCGAGAGGGTACCCAACATACCTTCCATAATTCCATCATTCTTATCCCTTCCAGCCATAGACTAGGGCATCTTTTTCAGTTTCTTTGACCCAACACCACCTAACGGGATGCTGCATCAAAGAGGGGCAAAATATGGACACCTAAATTTTGCCAATACACAATTCATATCACCACATGGCATTTGTGTAATTTCACATCAAATCGCCTAATTCTCATCATTCCACATTAATTTAATAAATTCAATAAATATCATCATATTCCTCTATCTTAATTAAATAATCCAAATTATTTAATTAAATCATCATTCCTCCAATTTAAATAAATAAAATCAAAATTTTTTATTTAAATATTCAAATTTCCCTCCACTTTAAATAAATTCAAAAATATTTATTTAAATAATCTATTTCCTCCTAAATGAATTAAATTTAATATTTAATTCATTTATCCCATGTGGTCATGAAATTAAATAATTATTTATTTAATTTTCCATTTATCCTCACCCACCATAAATTCCTCCAATCAAAATTAGTTAATAAATCAATCAAAAGAGCTAACTCATCAATCAATTCAATCAAATCAGTTAACAAATCAATCTAATTTGTTAACAGATCAATCAACCCAGTCATTTGATCAATCTATTCAATCAACTCTAATCAATTATGTTAACTCCCTTGATTCATGAAGGAGCCATGACACTTGTCCTTCTCTGATTAGTGTACATTCTCTCAACCATCCTCAATCATTAATCTTTCTAGTCTTTCTCAACCGTTGATCTGATATCTCATATGTCTATAAAATGAGCTTCATTCTCCATTTCTGATCATCTCTCATTTTAGTAAACTTATTCCATCCTTATCATTCCTTGAGAGATCACATTCACGCTTGGCAATATAGAGCAATCCACATCGCAAAGAGTAAGGAGCAATCAACATGAGATTTGGGTGCTATCTCGGTATGCTCAATCCATTTGATTTGTTTGTGTGTGTGTTGAAGGTAATTTGCTTTGCAATTTGTATTGCTTTCCTCTTATTTACATATTCATGTTTTAACCAATACAGATCCATTGAAATATCTTCTATCTAGGGCAATTCTTATAGGAAGATTAGCAAAATAGGTCATGATTCTTAGTGAATTTGATATTGAGTATGTTGATCATAAAGCAATCAAAGGACAAGTCATTGCTGATCAACTAGTAGAGGCTCCTATTATAGATACACACCCTATGCTTTCTGATTTTCTAGATGGAGGGATATTCAATCTCTATCCATCAGTCATATGGAAGCTTTACTTTGGTGGTTCATATACCTAGCATGGTTTAGGAGTTAGAATTCTCTTCATCACACCACAGGGCAACTTATTCCTAAGTCATATCGGCTATCTTTTTCATGCATAAATAACATTGCTGAATATGAAGCTTTAATTACAAGATTTTGCATGGTAGTTTAGTGGAATATCAAGCAGTTATAGGTCTATGGAGCCTCTCAATCGGTCATTTGACAGGTTACAGATGAATATCAAACCAAAGATGACAAATTGTTACCTTACAAGAGGATGGTCGATGACTTCAAGCAATACTTTTTGAAAATCTCCTTTGAATAGATTCCAAGATTGAACAATAAAGATGTTGATGCTATGGCAACAATTAGATCCCTCCTAGATGTGCCTACTAATAGTCAATGCTGTGAATTCTTGGTTGAACAACTCTTGATACCAACTTTCAATGTTCCACCTTCTGAATTAATCTATGAACTTGTTGGTCCCAATTCTTCCTGGTACCAAGACATCACTAGTAGAAAAACAACAATAAATGACTAAAAAGACTACTAAAAATTGCATATAAATGACTAAGCTTGGTCACGTGACCATTAGTAGTTTATTGTCGGTCATTTATAATGCGACCAAATTTATGACTAAACCATTTTTAGTCATTTATTGGTTGTTTTTTTGGATCAATTTAGTAGTACATTTAGTCATTAATTTAGTCATTGATTGTTGTTAAATGGTCATTTATTTAGTCATGGTAGTCATTTATTTAGTCATTGTAATCATTAATTACCATCAATTGGTAGTATATTTAGTCAATTTAATTATTAATTGATGTCAATTAATAGTATATTTAGTCATTTTAATCAAGGGGAAGAAGCATCACCACGATATCACATCAACCATTTTAAAGCTTGCACAATGAAGCAGCTTTGAGAAGGTAAAAATAGCTTGTTTTATTGATAAAAAAAGCTTACAAATAGCATACAGATCTGAAAATAAGTTACAATGCTTTCTCTTTGCTAAAAAACCTTCATGGTTACAATACATAGCTCAAAGAATGAGCAAGAAACTAATTTTTTGAGTTACAATGCATCAAAATTTAGAAAGAAGCTTGTTTTAGCTTACAATGCTTTTCCAAAAGTGAAAAGAACTGAGGAAAAATGAAAGTAAACTCTGCTTTTGACTATCCTACGCTAGAGGAAAAGTAGGACAGGTTTAAAATTCATTAAATGTTTCCTTTATGAATATGGTTGACTGCTTCCTTGAACCTTGGGTGCTTGAAACTACCAATGTGGTGAGGCCTTGTGCACTTGCCTTAGATCCTTCCTTGGTGCAAATATACTTAAGCCTATAGCACAGTAAGCACTACAAAAATTATAGTTTCAACTGAACATGGTGACTCTAAAATATTATATCTTCTTTGAGCACATACCTCATGGCTATAGAAAAGTAAGCAATCAATTGTAATTGCCAAATATAACTTCACCTAAAAGGGATGCAATTTAATAATTATTATCATCAAATTTCCATATAAGTTATTTGAGAAGCATATAATACCATTTAATTTTTAGGTCATAATTCATTTTGACATACCTACTCACCACCCGGCTAGTACTTGGTTGTACAAAGATATGAACCTTGTTCAAAACCAAAAAGTTGATGATTACATGCATCACATATGTAAATTCAAATAGAAGGCCAGTGACTTCAGAAAACATGAACCTTATTTCATTAAAATCTAGTAACAATACTATAAGTGCACTCAAGTCCAAGAATAATGTATTATTTCACAACAAAAAAGTAGTACATCCATGTCCAGGTTAATTAATAGCTTAAAATTGGTAAAAATTTTAAAAATATACCTTGCTACCTGATGTAAAGAATGCAAAGTGGGTGCATAAAGATTCTTACAGATGCAAATTACCTTGATACATAATTTATCAAATTTAAGTTTTAGAATGAACTATATTTTCAATATTGATGCAGATGATGATCTTATTATCTAAAAAGCCAAGAGAATAAACCTATTTCACTTAGAAATTATAATCTAGATAAAGTTCATGCTTACAGGTCTTGACAATCTGCCAGACTTTGATGGGCCTTTCTTCTTAGTAGCATTTAATGATTGTGTATTACTTCCATCATTCTCCTTCTCCAAAGTGTGCTTCTTTTTTGAAGAAAGCTTTAGATATTCATATCCTTGCCAATCACAAAGGAACACAAGCAATAAGCTAAATGTTAACTTTCCAATTATGTTACCTTAGCAAACTAATATGATTATATGATATCTACACAAGCATAGTACCAATAGCAAAGCATTTATTTCTATCTAAATCAATAATCATATGGATGTAGACTAAAATGTTAATGTCTCAATGCTAGAAGCACTGACATCAACAAGCAAAAACATGCAAATATCAAAGGTTAACCATGCATAATGAACTATTGCTTGTGGAACTCAAACACCAGAGCAGATGTAAAGTAAGTTTCAAAGCATGATAAAAAAAAATTGTTTTGTTATCTACCTCACTTCAAATGATAACATTAGTTGTTTACCATAAGGAAAATGAGGGATTTCAGCAACATATCAACAAACATCTAACTTCAATAAATGGTAGCCTGAATCTTCTGATCTTGTGTTGGTGAGGTTCAAGGCACAAACATTCACCCATACTTATTAACTTACTAAGACATCTAAGCTGAAGATTCACAAAAGAGAAACTCTCCAACACACCATACAAACTAGCCAATGATGACTAGCAATCCCATTTATCCTAGGATGACATCGTATCACAGGAGGAATCACTCCAACCTTATGAATACAAAAGGCACCAAGCATGATCATTCTAACTAGCAAATCAATAAACTAACAGTTCCATAACTAGTCATAGGGTCTTTAATCTTAGGGATGCATTCTCAATCTACAATCAAGTTCCCATAACCAAAGAAGATTGTTATAACACCACATTCACACACCCTAGGCTACCTTTGTAAAATTGTATCACAACCTATTGAGCAGCATTGCTAATAGATTTATATATTCAACAATAAACTTTAATCTAATAACATTATGACATAACTAATAATAATTACAATAAATGCAGTATCAAATAACAATGTGTACCATTAAAAACTGCACTTATATCAGACCTTGATCAATAAATTTTATCAGATATTCACTGATAATTATAGATTGGATGATTAAATAGTCATGGACATAGCTTGATAAACTTAAATATATGACATATTAGTTATAGGATAGTTCACATAATAAAAGCCATTAGAAATTTGGGAAATGTGCCCTTTAGCTAAACATATGGACTTTACCTCCTAGCCTTGAGCAAAGCAAACAACAAATGTGTTTAGACAAATATAAAGGAAAATGCTAATGTTAAATTCCAAGACTACAGAATGCCTTCCCTAAAGAATGATTGAACTCTGGACTATTGATAGTTAACATCTCAAGTGAAAACCATGTATTGAATATAACCTCAATGTAGACGGAGTAGTAGAAAGCAATTCAGGTTATATGATGACTGCAGAGTTAGAACAGTGATATAAAATCACCAAGTCTGTGGTCTTCAAAAAATAATCTAGAGACTAATTTTTTTACTATAATACAAATCACTAACATTCAATCTAATTCTCTTGAAAAACCACTAGATATGAAAACAAAAGAAAACTAGGTCTTTTAAAAAGTGTCAGCTTCTAGGATAGAGAATAACAAGTGCAATTTGAAATAAATAAGGAATATTATGATTTATTGCAATGTTGGCAATTACCTAGGATGCACGACTCTTCATATGTAGACCAAAGAAATGGGTCTAGTGACACAACTTGTATAAAATGCTCAATCACAATTTTTCTTCGATCGGTATACCTGTGGAAGGAACAACCAATAAAAGAGATATTTTAATTCAATATTATAGAAATATCTACAAAGAATTTGTATTTAGTTAGCATTTTGGAGGTATTGATGTCCAAAGGAGTTGGACTCTGGCATAGTAGCCTAAATCATAATCAACATCAACTCGAAATGATCAATGAGTAAAAAGTAACCATGTTCAAAATTGAGAAATATATTCAACCAAAAGAAAAAAAGGAAAAAACATGTAGCCTTTTATATAGAATATTTTGATATAGGGTTAACTTAGATTAGAAAGAGTGTGGCCAAACCTTAACCAACACTCTCCAAAAACCTAGGTTTATGACTACTGTGAGTATTGCTCTTACTCATGAAAAAATTCACAAAATCAATTGTCAAATATTAGAGAAAATGACAAGTTCAACAAGGCAAGGTTAATTGAGTGATTCATTGATTTGAATCAAACAATCATAGATGTGAGAAATATTTAAGATTTGACTCCACAGAGAAGCATGCAGATTATACAAATGTTAACATAAAATGTCAAGAACCTCTACAAGTGTGTACCATCTTTAGCAGAACTTCAACAACACCCTTCCCATCACCAAGGGCCCCATCAATTTCATCAATCACCTGTAATGATTGTAGGATATGCACCATTTGGATATGTTTAAAAGGCTTTAGAAACTTTCAAGTAAACACAATTGGCAGATGTAAAGCCAAAATCCACAACCTTTGATAGCATCCTCCCTACCTATGCCAAAATGGTGGCAGCTTTAGAACAGGGTATGGAGATCCATCAAAACATAATAAAAGGGATATTTTTGTCAGATATAATAGTTGAAAATGATATGGTAGACATGTATGCACAATGTGGAAGTATAGACAAGGTTCATTAATTGTTTGATAGAATGACTCAAATAAATGTGATATTATGGACTGCAAAAAATGGGAGCTTTGGAATAGGATATAGAGATCCATCAAAGCATAATGGAAGGGTGATTTTCATCAGACATAATAGTTAGAAATGCACTTGTAGACATGGATGAAAAATATGAAGGCATAGACAAGCCACATGAATTGTTTGATAGAATGGCTAAAATAAATATGATCTCTCATGGACTATAATGATTGCACAATTTGCACAAAATGGATTTATTCAGAAGGCTTTAGAAACTTTCAAACAAATGCAGTTAGTAGCTCACTCAGGTAGGAGCCTTCTTTAGTTGAAAGAAGCATACCAAGAGGTGGGCATTGGTGAGGAACTAGAGCACACATCAACTCTAAAAGGTATTAAATTAACAATGAAATAATGTTGGAATAATGTATATAGAAATATTTAAGTTCTCGATTCAATACTTTCTAAAAATAATGGAGTTTGTGTGAATATTACCAGTATACACCCTATACCAGTCACACCAGGGAGGAAATGTAGTTTTATGGGCCAATACACCTTGACCACTAAAATTTTTCAACGCCAGCAGTGAACATACCATAGACCAAATTCTTGGGGAGTTGTATTGGCTCAACATCAAAGATGAATGTGTGGAAGATTAGTTTCTTCATCATTCTTAAGACTTCTCTCAGGACTCATGATTACCTTGCTTGTTAAATGACTGTGACATGTATGAATACTACCCTACATCAAGTTGACTATTGTCCTTCTTGCATACCTATACAATTTGTTTAAATTGTGCTCATTATATTTCTAACACCCTCATGGCCTTTTCATGCACAACAATCCCTTTAAAAGTTGCTAGTATCATAGTAATCCTCACTTCATTCATGTGAATTTCATTGTGGCATTATCACTATGTTGACTGTGTGCCCTTTTTCATTGTATCTTTGCATCTATTCACACCACATACCAAGAGTTTCCTAGAATTGTAGTTCAAGTTTCTTCCACCTGTCAATCAACTTAACCATTGAGTTTCACATAAAAGCTATCTTTCATGCCTCTATGAATCCTTCATGAGGTAATTGAAATTGTTCTTTCCTATTTATAGCTTAAATGATCTGTATAATGTCCTTTCTTAAGTGTTTGCCTTGATACCATTTGGTTTCACTGAGTGCACACCTTTACTCTATTAGCTTCCCTCATTAACATCGCTTCATCATCATGTGCAATTTGAATCTTAGTGAGCACTCAACTTTGGCATTTGCAACAGTCTCCTATCCCACTAGACTTAGTGCTTTCACCATTCTATGATCTACAAGCACTATATTATGCATTCCATAAGAAACTAGGGTTGGTGCTTCTCAACAAACTATCCAATTGAGTTATTAACATGTGTCACTTAGACTGTAGATTTCTTCAAAAGTTTGGGTAGTATGCCTTCTACATAATCAATCATCTTGGACTTTCAATGCCTTTTGGGACTATCATATTTTGAAAAAAGGTGACTATCTTTAATGATTTTTCTTTTGTCTTGAAGAGACTTCATCTCTTGGTGACTTGACTGAAAAATATTCTGCCCTTTCTCCTAGGTGAAGAATGTTGTCTCAAATCACAGTCTAAAATCTTCAATGTGTGACCATATTCATCTTGTAGTTTGGAGCATTCCTTGGTATTAGAATACAAAATATCAATGAAATAACTTCTTCTCCTACTAGTAAAATCCATCATTATGCCCCTAATTTGCAATATTGATTGCATAGATCAAACTCAATACCCTCTTTTCCTTTTGTCCAAATTATCTCATCTTTGGGAATGCCACTTTATAATTGAACTGTCCTATGATTAAAAATGATGTAAAAACTGCTGCGAGATATTTGGAATTGTTGTTATAGGTCATCCAAACTATATACTACATCTTCTCAACTACTTCCAGCTCACCAACTGATGTAATTTCCCACAAACATGTTTATAGGGCATGTGAGAGGAAGGTTTGAAATGTTCAAAACTTGGAAGATGGCATAGGAGAAGTTTTAGAGTTGAAGTTGCCACTTAGTTCATTCATTTATAACCCCCTTTTACCTTCAGTTTTCCACCACTATCTCCATTTGTCACTTTTATGATTGCTTAACATCATAGTTTCTACCCTTTTGATATTGTTGTTACCATTAGACATTCCAGATCATTGTCATGCATTTTCCAAACCACAAATATTCCCCTTCATTATTTGGAATGATTGTCCCAACTTCACTGTAAACTACCTTTATTAACTGACTGTCATCACTAACATTCATTATCACTGTTATAATAGGGCTACCATACTTGCAAGACCCTTTTAGCTCTTGTATCCACATCTGAAACTAAATTTGAATGTCTTATATCCTTAAACTTCTTTTCTTCTCTTGCATTACCAAATTTGGAACCTCTAAGAACAACAAACACCCCACTAAGCTTGGCCATTTGGATAAGTAGATGCACCATAATGTGTAGAGTGTAGAGCAATAGGAAACAACTATGTAACTCTTGGCTACCTTAGACTTATCAGATGTAAGACTATCCTAACAAACATACTTCTTAGATTCACCAATGTTTTGTGAGGCAAAAATAGCTATCTATGATGATACTCTGCCTTATGTGACTGTAGTTCATGTTTGGCCATCTTCCTTTTTTAATTTCACACATAGGTACTTCATACATAGGCATCACAATTTTTATGAGGAAATCTTTTGGGTTTCTTGAATTCAATCCATGAAATATTGCTTCACCATTATTTATGGAAGTCTATCCACCATTAATAGAATGATAGTTGTTGCCAAATGGAACAAATGATCCTTTTTCTTATGACAGTCCCATGACCGTCTTCTCCATTTAACTATCCTCTATGCACTTGGATTGTCATTACATCTTTCCAATGCCCTTCATCTTATATAAATCCTTGACTTGCAAACTATTAAGGTTACCTTCTACCATTAATGTCGCTCTCTCATCAATCTCAGAAATGACTATCATACTCTAGAAACTGGACTAGTTCCAAACAAAGCAAACTTAAGTTATGCTCTGCCTACAAGTACTAGGGCTAGTATGACATCTCACATTGAAACATACTCATGAAGCATTGACAGTTCCTTTCTCACACTACCCTATTTGAAATGACACTTGTGGGGTGGTTTCCTTCTGATGGTCACAACCTTTCCTGCTTCTATCCCTTGATCTTCTTGGAGTGATTGTTGCATCATATTCATAAGGTGAAATAACACATCATTTAATATTTGGAGCTTTCCCCTTAATAGGACTGTCACTTCCTTTATGGATAAGACAATATTTTATCATTTGATCACTAGATTGTCTTTAGTTGATTGTATTCCTTGAAATGAGATTTATGATTTATCTACCATTCATTAATAGTGGTTTTCACTGTCCTTCCCATGAGATTGCATCTAAAAGGAATGCATATTCAACATCGAAGTCACTTCATAACTATCTTTCTTAGATGAGATTGCAAACAAGAAAAATATATCACTATCATTTCAAGTCTACACCTTATCCATGTCTACTTTCAATGTGCCTTCAACTAGGCTTTACTAACTTTTTTATTACATTGATGGTCATTCAGAGTAAGAAGATCTTCAATTTTCCCTTTTCTTTTATAAGAGTCATATAGGTTTTGCTTATGTCTGTGAACTTGAGGACAAAAAACTTCATGTCATGCCATTTCCACTCTACCATGAACATCTTACCTCTATGCACTTATTATCTCCCTGTTCTTCTTTGTTTATCATAACCCCTATTACTTGCATCAAACTCTTCATTCTACTGTCCACTTTCTCACCTTTTATGGTTGGAGTGATCTGTTGTTTTTCACATGTTCTTCTATGTGAACCTTTAATCACTCCATTTGTTTCCAAACACTTTGCACCGCCATCTGCAACTTGACCCCTACCCTTCACCAGGGTTGTGTTCTTAAAGTGACTATGTAGAGGGTCATCATAGAATCTTCAAACTGTTATTTATTTGCACAGTCCTTCATATTAAAACCCTACTTCTTGCCAGCAAAATCTATCCACTATGATATCATTTTAATGGCACTGTCACTCTGCATTGCACATTCATTACAATCCATACAATCATGAAACATAAGGTTACTCTCTAAGTCTTACACATTTCACTACGTTTTTGTCTTCTATTAATCAGAGTTATCTACAGGTTGGATGATGGTTATTGATCCTTGTTGAGTTCTACACAACTTTCCTTTTATTCATGCATGACTCTTCCACTTACAACATTGTCTTCTACCTATTCTCTGCCCTCATAACCTATTATTTAATCCATATCATTCAATCCCCTGAAGAATGCTATTACCATATTTTGTCATTCTAAAAAAAACATTGTGTGACAACCATATACTATGTGACAACTATATTAAACTCCAATTAGACTCCTTAGATATATATAATAACAAGGTTTTACTGTCACTTGGAACTCAATAAAAAACAATTGAAAGAAGTCAAAGGATATTTAATCTTCTTGTCTCATATTAGATAACTATTGTGATTGATTTCTCCATCATTTCCAAGAACTTGGTAAACATAATCTTTGAACATGTAGCCAACTAGGGTTTTAGAACTAAATGGGATTTGAGGACTATCGTGTATCATCAATGACATCTATGGATTTTAGTAATCATTTAAAAGCATAACCCACTATTTTATTTTCCTCTCAGAGGTTTCTCCTATGCTAGCTAAGGATTTCATTATTAAACTCAAAAGATTTTGAACAAATTTCACAAACCCCAAATCCTCACACTAGCTCTTTGAATACTTCAACAATGTTAAATGCTCAACAACCCACAAGAATACTTGGCAAAAAAATGAGAGAAAATGTGCACAAGTCCAGCAAAGTGGGTGATAGAAATGCATGCTTGGAGCTTCTTCAATGCAAGCAACGTGTCAAAACTCCCTTAAATCTATGCAACATGGGTCAAGCTTTTAAATGCAACTGGAGGTGTAACTAAAACTTCTCCAGCCTTCCCCAAACTACCACTACATTTGTTTGGTGTCTACTACGTGCCATATTTCCTCTATCTTATGTAATATGCCTTGATTACTATGTTGTAATGTGGTAGGAAATCTATCTGGAGCTACTACAATGTGGTGCCAAAGCTCCCTTAAATTTCTGCAACACCAACATTGTAGCTCCTTTAACACCAAAACAAAGAAACCCTCTCTTTGTGATGCGTGAATCTCACAAAGTCAAAACTAAAAGCCTCCCCCATTTCACTTTTGGCACCCATATTTCCATTTCACTTTTGGTACCCATATTTTATTTTATTTTATTTTCTGCTAGGGAAAAAGACCCAATAGGTGAGATAGTTCCAATGGTTGAGATAGTATATGTGCATTTAAGGCCTAATATTTTTTTAAGTTTAGTACTAGTAGTTGTGACTTTAAGGTTGTTAGTGTTACTATAAGTACTAATAATTGAATGGAATGTGCCCTTTAGATTTAAAAACAACTAATCATGTGATGCCACATCAACCCACCAACAAAACATTACTTAATGCATACCTATTGGTCCGCCCTTTTTTGGGGGAACTATTTGACACCTCAACAAAAAGGATGCTGATGTGGCATCATATTTGATGATGTGGCCCTAAAACCTTAGTTATAAGCAAGGGTGTTGCCAAGTAAGCTACTGTAAAAATTTGGGAGTGATTTAAAATTGCCACGTATGATTTTGAGAGGCATGAAGTTAGGGTGCACCACTACTGGGTCCTCTCCCCTATTTCTACCAATAATTTTCCAATTTTTAATTACCCACTTTAATATCATATTGTCTAATTTTTATTTGTGTGACTAATTATTTAGTCATTTTTATTTGTGTGACTAATTATTTAGTTGTGTTTTTACCCAATGATCAAATTAGTCATTTATTTAGTCATTTAGAGCTATGTCGCAAAAAATTAGTAGAATTTAGTCATTTTTAGTTGTTGTGACTAAAATTTTTAGTTACGCAGTCATTTATTTGCCAAATTCTACTAGTGCATCTACGATTACCTCCATGATAACACCTTTCCATCAAACCTCACCAATACCCAGAACAAAAACCTTTATCCTTTACGCTTCCCAATTTACTATCCTTGGTGACACACTCTACCGAAGGAGTCTCGATGGTATCCTACTCAGATGTCTCAACTCGGAAGAGGCTAACATTACTTTATGAGAAGTTCATGAAGGTGTATGTGGATCACATTCCACCGGTCCTAACCTTGCTAAGAAGTTGCTGCATATAGGATACTATTAGCCTACCATGGAACAAGATGCTCATCAGTTTTCTAGGAAATGCCTTCAATGTCAGTAGCACAAAGACCTGATTCATGCACCAATACATTAGTTGCAACCTGTTACTACTATATGGCCATTTTCACAGTGGTGACTTGACCTCATACATAAAATCGATCCATCATCCTCTAATTTCTGTAAGTCATCATCACTGCCACTGAGTATTTCATGAAGTGGGTAGAATCTATTCCTATGACATACATCACTAGCAAATAGATAGCTAAGTTCATTCTACTTACATCATTTTTTGGTATGGTATTCTGTTTGCTATAGTAATTGATAATGGATGACCTTTTAAGAACCAAGATGTTCATGCCTTGTGCACTCAATTCCATATTCAACATCACTTCTCCACCCCTTACTATCCACAAAGTAACGGCCAAGATGAGGCTTCTAATAAAGCCATATTAAAAATCCTTGAGAAAACAATCAATGAAGCTGGTCATGATTGGCATTTGCAGCTCAATCCCGCCTTATGGGCAATACCACACTAGTATCAGAACTCCAGCCGGTGCTACTCCATATGCCTTAGTCTATGGAACCAAAGCCATTTTACCTATCGAGGTCGAAATCCCTTCACTTAGAGTTTCCATGCAGCAACTCATTGATGGAGAAGAGTACAAAATTGCTAGATCACATGAGCTAGAGTTACTGGATAAGAGGCATCTCATAGCACTAAATCACCTTCAAGTCTATCAAAATTGCCCTCATTGTAGCTACAATAAGAAGATCAAAGAAAGATGGTTTCAAGTAGGTGATCTTGTTCTTAAAGAAAATTAGAGAAATCAACAGGATCGAGACAAAAAGGGCAATTTTGAGACTAATTGGTGGGGACCCTTTGTTGTTACAATAGTTTATGGATCAGGAGCTATACATTATCAACACTTGAAGGCATTCTTCTAGATGAACCCATCAATAGTGTTCACCTTAAGAAAATCTATGCTTGATCCTTAGAGTATCCCTAGCAAAAAAATCCAAAAAAAAAAAGTAGAAAAATTAAAAAAATAAAAAAAATAGAAAAAAATATAAAAATATAAAAAAATCCAAAAAAATAAAAAAAATAGAAAATACAAAAATAAAATAATCCATCCCTTGGTGAAAACTTAGTAAACAGGCACCTTGGATAAGTACCTTGGTGAAAACCTGGCAAATAGGCACTATGTGTAAGTGTTAGAATCCACCATCTACTAAGTCTTCATGCATACCACTCCATCCCATTCCATAATAAAACCCCATCCATCCATAATAAAATTATTGACCTTTGCATTTCCAAATACCCATCTATCATGGCTTGGAAATTATCAGTGTTAGTTGTTATCCATTAGTACCATCTTTCATAGTCAGTCCACCCATCCATCATTCTCCATAATAAATCCTCTACTTGAATGGGGGAACTTTTCCTTAACCTAGGTCTAGGAATGGATCATTGTTTTGTCTCAAGAGGAATTTTTACTTTCACTCACTTTCTATTAAACATTATTCATACATCACAATCCATAATAAATCAAAACTTTCACTTCATCCATCTATCACAATCCATCCTATTCACCTATCACCCCGACTTGACTAACTCAAGTAGAAAACAAATGATGCATCCTTTTGAAAGATCAAGTACTTATCAAATTAGAAGCAAAAGACTACTTCTGAAGCAATACACTTGCCTGCGTACCGCTTGCCACATCTGCTAAATCAATTTATCCAAATCCAAAGCCTTTAATGGATATATCTTTCCTACAATAAGGCCCAATCTACCATGAGCACCCTCTTTGGCAAGAGAATATGATGGCTATGTATTTGTTTTGTCAGTTATTCCTTTTTGGTTTATCTTTTGTTCCTTTCTAATACCTTGATCTTTCTATATCTTAGTATGTTGCAATAAATAATGGATTGGGGCATGGTCATTTCTTTCATATGCTATGTTTGGGGGATATTCTTATTATCCTACTATGGCTAATTATTATCTTGTTTGTGTTGGAAATAGCATCTTGCATATCAATAGCTTTTGCATCTAAGGTTTTGAAAAGGCCTTATGTGTATTAGGATCATTCTACGCTAAGACTATTTTTCATTCATGTATCCAACAAGGTTCTATTATGTCTAGTAGAAATAAGTTCAGACAATTTGTTTACAGAGTCAACATCCTATGCATTGGACACATCATCACCTTGGTTTTATATACATTGGTGCATACTATGCATATGCTATATAAAAATAAGGATTGCTCTCTACATTTTGTAAAGGATAACCAAAGCAAAAATCTCTCCATCTATCCATCCATATATCCCAATAAAAACCATAGCTTTCATTGAAGATCAATCAATCATCATTTCTCTATTCTAAACACCATTTCTTCTATCTATGCTAACATCATCTTTGTCTTCTTGTCTCTCATCCACATAGGAGTCCTACAAAAACATGCATGTTAGACATCACATTTATAAGCATCACATAGCTCCATAATCATAGTACATGTCATACATACATAAGCATTTAACATCCATAACATCTATAAGCATGTCATCACATAAATCCATAATCATACATACATCCATAACATATACATCATTGCATCATATACATCATATGCATCATAGGTCTCATACATAACGTCTCATATAGGTCATAAAAGTGTGGCATCTCATCATATATATCAAAAATGAATAAGTGTCATACAATGGGCTACTAAGAACCATTAAATAAATGCAAATAAGCTTGCAGGCATCATAGTCTCAATATACATCAATATGTACATCATCATGACAAATGGGTAGAACTCCGCTCTGAGGGCTCAGCTTTTGCACCTGAGGATGATGGTCCTCTGGCTAGGGGAGGATACTGAGGTGCTACTAATCTAAGCTATGGTGTGTTGGAATTAGACCAGACAACTGAGAGGCGGGTGAATTAGTTGTCACACAAAATAAAAATTTTCTACTTTTAACCTTCTTTATTAACTTACTATCAGATTAATGATGTAAACATTAAAGCATAGATCAACAACATATGAGAAGAAACATAAGAAACACACTTGACACTGATATTTTGACGTGGAAACCTGGTTAAGGGAAAAACCATGGTGGGGGTTAACCCACAAAGATTTTGTACCCTGTTAAAAGTACTTTAGAAAAATAGAAGGCACATGCCTTCGGGCGCACTACCCAAAGCTCACTGCTCAAAAGAGAGGCTCATTGCCTACAAAATTTATTTAAAATAGAAAGAATTAACTAAGAAATAACATCTACTTCATGCCTGGTTCAATTTCATTGAATGCTCACAAAACTTCTGCTTTGCCGGCAAAACTTCTTTTCTAACTCTTCATCAAAATAGCTCTTGTTCTTCTGCTTCTCCTCTGCTCTGCTCTGCCTTTTGATCCTTTCTTCAGATTATATTGTTTTCACACAAGGATAATTTTCCACAACTCATCAATAAGTATTTATACACTTCATCAACCTTGGAATGAACATCAAAGTCGGCACTACAAACATTTGACTTAATGCAAATCACTAAGCTGTCAGCCAAACACAACTAGGACTCAAATCTTCCTTGATCAACATGCCATGATTCTAAGAATTTCTCTTAGATCATCCGCAACATGCTTGAATCATCTAGTCGGTCAAGACTGGGAAGAGCAGCAACAAAAAGAATAAAATCTTCATTGACAAGCTCAAACTTCAATGCGGATCTCCAACATATCAGCCACATGATCCAAAGACTTCCACAAGCACATTAAATTCAAAAAAACATCTGCACTCCTCCAAACCATCCGAATCACTTGCATCTTCCTTTGAAACCTCAAGAACACTATCTGCCATGACTGTCACATTAGAAAGATTGCTCGTGGACCTCCAAAATATGAACCACTTGAATGGATAATACACATTGACTTCCCAAACTTGTCTCTAGATCCGCAAATCATCATTTGACATATCCGAAACAATCCGGACCTCTTTTCTGTCACTCTATCTCTTTTGAATATTGCAAGAACCGGTTCTACTCAGATGGCCATAACTTCTTCAGATCTTAATGCAAACCTCTCAAATCTTAACTAGAGCTTCTTTAGACTAACCTCTACATAGCCATCGGGTCCACATATATTGATCTTTATTAATTTTCTCAATATCCTCAACAATCCGGTCTTCTATATAGGCAACAAATTAGGATACAATTGACACCAATGACAACAAGAATATGTTGACATCAATGACAACACTGCTTAAGCACATATTTACAACAATATTCCCCTTTGTCATTGATGGCAACATATGATGTGAAAAACTAAATTCAACCATCAAGACAGCAATTTCTCCCCCATTCTCTTCTCACTTCTACAAATACTTTGTTCACTGCTCCCTCTTTCATCAGCAACTAGTTTTTCACATGAACTTCTCTCCCCCTTTGACATCAATGGCAAAGGACACATATTTGCAGTCTTTTCTCCCCCTTTTTGTTTCAGACTGATCTAAAAATTTGCATATTAACTACTCCTGAGTAGTATCTCCTTAACATCAATCCAGATCAGAAGATATGATTGTGAATTCCACCAGACTGATGCACCTTAGTGCATCTTAGTTCTGATCAGGAGGGGTAATAACCCCTAACTTCTCTCTGAGATACTCAAAATTATCCTTGGGAAGAGGCTTAGTGAAGATATCTGCAATCTGATCTTTTGAAGACACAAACTCCAACTTGACTTCATTCTCATTTACCTTCTCTCTCAAGAAATGAAACTTGATAGATATGTGCTTTGTCTTTGAATGCAACACTGGTTTCTTTGAGATGCTTATTGCACTGGAATTATCACAAAATATTATGACTGGCTCCTCAAACACAATTCTGATGTCCTTCAACATTTGCTTCATCCACAGAACCTGAGTACAATTATTTGTTGCTGCTATATATTCTTCTTCTATAGTAGATAGAGATATTGCCTCTTGCTTTTTGCTCATCCAAGAGACCAATCTTCTTCACAAGAAAAATGCAACACCACTAGTACTTTTTTTGTCATCCACATCTCCTTCCCAATCAGCATCTGTATATGCATGAAGAGTGAAATCATTGTCCTTTGGATACCACAATCCATAATCAATTGTCCCCTTGAGATATCTAAAAAAAATTTTGACTGCCACAATGTGGGATTCTTTTGGATCAGTTTGAAATCTAGCAACAAGTCCAATGACATTCATGATGTTAGGTCTGGTCTGAGTTAGATAGAGCAATCCTCCAATCATTGATCTATACCTTTTCTAATTTGCCTTGGGGGAGTCATCATCTTTACTTAACTTGCATCTGGTTACCATAGGTGTACCTACTAGCTTTGAATCTGCCATTCCAGACTTCTTCAGTAATTCTTTCACATACTTGGGACTGAGATATAAAGATACCTTTATCTAACTGAACAATTGCAGACCTCAGAAGAAATTCATTTCTCCAAACATTGACATCTCAAATTCACTTTTCATCTTATCAACAAATGCTTTGCACATACATTCATTTCCACCAAAAATGATATCATCAACAAAGACCTCAACAATCAGGATGTCCTCATGATTAATCTTGAAGCAAAGATTACTGTCAGCAGTACCTTTGCTAAAACCTATCTTAAGTAGATATTTATCCAATCTTGCATACTAGGTTCTTGGAGCTTGCGTGAGTCCATACAAGGCTTTTCTTAGTCTACAAACCATATCTCCCTGATCAGACAACTGAAATCCTTCTAGTTTCTCAATGTAGACTTCTTCCTCCAAATCTCCATTCAGGAATGCTGATTTGACATCCATCTAATACACTTTAAAATCTCTGAAAGTAGCAAATGCAAGAAACAATCTAACTACCTCTATTCTTGCCACCGGAGCAAAAGTTTCTTCAAAATCAATTCCTTCTACTTGAGAATAGCATTTGCATACCAACCTTTCTTTGTTTCTTATGACTTCACCATCTTCATTTAGTTTATTCCAGAAGACCCATTTGGTTCCAATCACATTTTTGTCCTTAGGCCTAGGAACAAGATCCCAAGTGTGGTTCTTTTCAATTTGCATCAATTCTTTTTCCATTGCTTATGCCCAATTTTCATCATTGCAGGCTTCACTTACTGATTTCGGTTCAATCTTTGAAATCAAACAAATCTCTTCTTGATCTTTAGCAACTCTTCTCCTAGTTCAAACACCTTTATTTCTATCTCCTATAATTTGATCTTTAGGATGATTTATTCTTACATACCTGGTGGTTTTGGAAATTGTTTGAACTTTTGTTTCTTGAGCTTGTTCCTCAACATCTATACTATTTTCTTGAGCTTTTGGAGTTTCCAGATCAATCTAAATCTGAGTCAGATTTTGAACTAACCTTCCTTGACTTTGACTTTCATCTTGATCATCTGAATCATATCCACTGAACTTGGAATGTCCTTCCTTGCTCTCATCAACTCTAACATTAGTACTTTCAACAATCTTTTTCAACCTCTTGTTAAAGCACCAGTAAGCCTTACTTTGAGTAGAGTACCCCAAAAATATTCCCTCATCACTTCTTGTATCAAACTTACCTAAATCCTCATCTCTTTTGATATAGTATTTACTACCAAAAACTTTGAAATATCTCATAGTAGGAGGATGACCAAACCATAGTTCATAAGGGGTCTTACCAGAATTACTTTTGATCTGTACCCAGTTAAGAGTGTAGATAACAGTACTTACAACTTCTCTCCAGTAAACTTGAGGAACATTTGTTTCCATCATCATGGTCCTAGAAGCTTCTTGAATGGTCCAGTTCTTTCTTTCCACAACTCCATTTTGTTGGGGAGTCATAGGAGCAGATAACTATCTTTTTATGCCATACTTTTCACATAAAGCGTCAAACTCATGGGAAGTAAATTCTCCACATCTGTCGGATCTTAGACATTTCAATTTTTCACCAATCTCATTTTCCACCATCACTTTGAACACCTTAAATTTGTCAAGAGCTTCTGATTTTCCTTTTAGGAAAGTTACCCACATCATCCTGGAGTAATCATCAATCAACAACATGAAATATCTATCTCCTTGCACACTCCTAATTCTAGTAGGACCACAAAGATCAGTATGTACTAGTTCCAATCATCCACTTGAAGCTTGTTCCTTTTGAATGAAATTTTGCTTTGTTTCCCCAATTGACATTCTCTACACATGCTATTAGGTTTCACAAGTTTTGGAAGATCTCTTACAGCCTGAGTGGTACTTGTTTTGACAATGTTATCAAAATTCACATGACACATCCTCTTATGCCATAACCAACTTTGATCTATCTGAGCAATCAAACAACTTTTTCTATAACTACTTAAATTAAAAATGTTACCTCTAGTTTGAGTACCAGATGCAATTTCAGTTCTAGAGCTCTCCAAGATTCTACATTTTCCATCCTTGAATTGAAGATCATAACCTTTGTCAACCAACTGTCCAACACTGAGAAGATTATGTTTCAGTCCTTCCACATATAGAACATAATTGGTGCTATTCTTACCATCAAAAGAGATGGATCCTCTGCCATGGATTCTACCAGCTGAGGTATCTCCAAATTTTACAAGCCCTCCTTCATAATTTTCAAAATTCACAAACTTACTCTTGTCTCCAGTCATATGATGAGAACATCCACTATCAATCACCCATTCATCTTTCTCAATAACCTAAGCAGCCAAGGCACTTTCTATATTTGTATAGCTAGCAGATTCAGTAGACACCAGATCTTCTTCTTTGATGGCAATGAACACCTAATCATTTTCAGAGGAACCTCCTTGATCAAATTCATCATCTGTGACTCCTTCTTCTCTAGCTTCTTAGACATAGTAACATTTGTTTTGATTTTTGTATCTGTTAGGGTTTGGTTTTGAAAACCTCTCCAAACATCTTTAGGCAAAATGACCAACCTTATTACAAGTAAAACATTTGAGTGGCAATTTTCCTTCATACTTACCGGATCCTCTTGGCAATCTTTTGGAAAGAAGAGCTTCAAGATCTGTAGTTTCAATTTCAACATCTTCAAGATCCTTCCTTATCTTCATGAATCTATTTGATCTTGTAGAAGAGATTTCACCTGGATCATATCTTTGTTTTCCTTATACACTGACCTTAAATGTAGATTCAAACTTGGGAAGAGAATCACCAAACTCACTTAATTCAAAAGATGAAATTTTGCCAACCAGATGATCTCTTGTAACTTCTGAGATTGTCTTGATCTCCTCTATAGCATCAACCTTATGTTTGTATGAATTAGGTAAAGATCTGAGCACTCTTGATACAATCTCTGATTCTTCCAAAGTTCCACCAGCACAACTGATACCACACACAAGTTCATTTATCTTTTGCATCTGGATTGTGATGTTTTCATCTTCACTCATCCTCAGAGTTTCAAATTTTCCTCTCAGACTTTGCAGCTTGGCACATTTGACAAATTTATCGCCTTCATACAGATTCTCCAACTTTTTCCATATTTCATGAGTAGTTTTTAGACCAAAGACATTTGTCATTTCTGAATCAGTCAGGGCACTCAACAAGGCTTCTTTAGCTCAAAGGTTGTTTTCAGCATCTTTGATTTGATCTGGAGTTGAAGGACCTTTCTCCGGAGGTTTATACTCGACACTAGTTATCACCCAATAGGCATCGCCCATGCATTGCAAATGGCACTCCATGCGATTCTTCCAAATAGAATAATTTGTTTTATCAAATCTCAGACTATTGTTCTTGTAGGTCAACATCCTAGATCTCCTCAAGCAATCAAGCTCTTATAAGAGGATCTGGCTCTAATACTAATTGTTGGAATTAGACCGAACAACTAAGAGGGGGGGTGAATCAGTTGTCACACAAAATAAAATTTTTGTGTTTTTAACCTTCTTTATTAACTTACTATCAAATTAATGATGTAAACATTAAAGCATATATCAACAACATATGAGCAGAAACATAATCAACACAATTGACACCAAGATTTTGACGTGGAAACCCGGTTAAGGGAAAAACCATGGTGGGGATTAACCCACAAAGATTTGTACCCTATTAAAAGTACTTTAGAAAAATAGAAGGCACATGCCTTCGGGTGCACTACCCAGAGCTCACTACTCAAAAGAGAGGCTCACTGCCTACAGATTTTATTTAGAATAGAAAGAATTAACTGAGAAATAACATCTACTTCATGCCTAGTTCTATTTCAATGAATGCTCACAAAACTTTTACTTTGCCCCAAATTCTTCTTCACTAACTTTTCACTTTACACTGCTCTCGTTCCATTTCTTCTCTACTCTGTTTTTGATCCTTTATTCTAATATAATCTATTTTACTCAAGGATAATTTTTAACAACTCTTCAACAAGTATTTATACACTTCATCAACCTTGGAATGATCAACAAGGTTGGCCAAATTTAACGCTGATCTACTATTGGCCAAACATAGCTAAGACTTGAATCTTCCTCTACTAACACGCCATGCTTCATAAAATGATCTTTAGATCATCTACAACATGCTAGGAACATCCGGTTGGCCAAGACTAGGAAGAACATCAACTTCAAAGAGGAAATCTTCAATAACAAGCTCAAACTCCAATGTGGACCTCCAACATAGTAGCCACACGATCTAGAGACCTCCACAAGAAGATTAAATTCACCAATAACATCCACTGTAAACCAAATTACCAGAATCATTTGTATCTTCCTCTGGAACCTCAAGAACACTATCTACCATGACTGTCAAACTAGAAGGATTGCTTGTGGACCTACAAACCATGAACCACTAAGTTGATGATACACACTGACTTCCCAAACATGCCTTCAGATCTGTAGACCATAATATTTCACTGTGGAGCAATCCAGACCAACTTACTATCACTCTATCTCTTTTGAATATTACAACATCCGGTTCTACTCAGATGGCCATAACTTCTTCAAATCTTCATGTAGACTTCTTAATTCTTAACTGGAACAACCTCTGACAATCCTCTACATAGTCATAAGGTCTGCCAACATTTAGTCATCATTAATTTTCTCAATACCCTCAATATTGTAGTCTCCTGAATAGGCAACAAAATAAGGCACAGTTGACACCAATGACAACAAGAATATGTTGACATCAATGACAACACCACTTAGGCACATATTTGTAACAGCCCATACCCTATGTGAAAAATTATAAATCCAACATCATTTCTCCACTCCATACTACCCCCAAGGTAATGGTTAGGCTGAAGCTTCAAACAAAACCATCTTGCATATTCTAAAGAAAACAGTTAATGAAGCAGGCCATGACTGGCACCTTAAACTCAATCCTGCCCTATGGGCCTACCATACTAGTATCTACACACCCACAAGAGCCACACCATACTCCCTAGTATTCAGGTCTGAACCATCCTACCTATAGAGGTCGAGCTCCCATCACTAAGAGTATCCCTACAGAATATAATTACTAATGAGGAGTACCGAGTCACAAGGCTGCATGAACAAGAACTATTGGATGAGAAATGCCTAGATGCACTTAACCATCTACAAGCCTACCAAAACCGTTTGAGAAGAAGCTACAACAAGAAAATCAAGAACCACAATTTTGAAGTGGGTGACCTTGTCCTCATGGAAAACTAGAAGAATTTGCAGGAGCACCCTAAGAAAGGAAAATTTGGACCCAATTGGTTAGAGCCCTATGTCATCACTACTAGCTATAGATTAGGAGCATACCAGATTGCAACACCTAAGAGGTAGCCTCTGGATGAGCCCATGAATATTCTGCATCTGAAAAAGTTCTATGCATAACCCATTGAGTATCCCAAGAAAAAATACAAAAAAATCAAATAATAGAAAAAATAAAAAAATAGAAAAAATTAAAAAAAAAATCAAGAAAAAACCTGAGTGCAATAAAGCCGTCCAATGGTGAAAATCACTTTGGTGACAACTTTGATTGGTACCATGGTGAAAACCTATTTCAGGCACCATGTGTAGTAGTCAGTCCTTCCATCTGATAAGCTTTATTCCCCATCACGACACTCCATATCAAAAACACCTTCTATGGATTGGAATTCTAACACATCATTCACCAACCCCCCACCATCCCACCCAAGGCTAATCCATGGAACAAGGATCCTTGTAAGCCTCCTACTGTATAGCTAAAATCAAAAAATCTAAAAACATTAGAAAATCAGAAAAATCCAAAAACATTAGAAAATCAAAAAATCCAAAAACATTAGAAAATCAAAAAATCCAAAAACATTAGAAAATTAAAAAAAAATCCAAAAACATTATAAAGACAGAAAATCTCAAAAACAATACAAAATCCCAAAAACACAAAAAAAAATCAAAAAATTACAAAATCCACTCCCACAACATCATCACAATTTCCAAAATCCTCACAATCACCCAAAATCATCTAAACCCTCATCTTCAACATCCATCCTAAACCATTCCCACATCATCAAGACTTGCGAGAACTACATATTCATCTCACTCACATCTTGAAAGTACTTTGATCCCGTGGACATAGGGTATGCAGGTAGTCTGGAATACAAAGGAAGTATCCAGCACTTAGGTACATAAGATGCACCCATCCAACCCACTTGGATGGTCCCTATTCACTAAGCTTGCTAGATCCTGGTGGTGCCTACCTAGGGTTAGGGTTTTGAGTTGAGTCTGCAAGCTTATATTTTTATTCCCTCAAACTCTTAATGCCTTAGGTTTTATTTCCCCTCAGCCTATTGCATTGTATCTTTTATTTCTGCGTTGACCATCTGCAGCAGGTCATTTGTCACTTAAGATGCATTTCATGTCATAGCACTCGTCGAATGACCGGCCCCCTTTGCCTTGTGTTACCTCCTTTTCCCGTCACGAAAAAATGTTAAAGTTCAAAAATTCTTAAGCAACGGTGGGGTCCACAATTGTACGCATATGCATTGTATGTTGTATCTTGGCCATATACAAAGGCAAATGTACATCGGGTCCTTTGTATATATTGTTGTATGTATTTTTAATATGCAAAGGTAGACATACAAAGATTTTATCGATGTGACACAGTGCATCGGCGGCCCAATTCATGTTCCCACCGATAGGCTGATGGAGATACAAACGAACATCCAAAGGGGATCATCGTTGAGACCTTGTCTATTGGCAGCCAAGACAAGGGTCCCTCCGATGGCCGATGAGATATACGAGGATAGTCTTCAGTGTGACAATGACTATCGACGGCTCTGTCTGAGCTCTCTCTGATGGGCCGATGCATATACAAGGAAAAAGATACAAAATGCATATTGGCGAGACTTCACTTATCGATGGCCAAGTCAAAGGTTTCTCCAATGGGCCGATGAAGATACAAAAGATACATGCAAGGCAAGAACCAAAGGGTAGGGTCCACCAATTGTATATATATTAAATTGTATGTTTGCATATGCAATCAAACATACAAGGGAATATGCAATCCTGAGATGCAAAGCCCGGACCTGAAATGAATATACATTTTGGTTGATAAAGGCAGAAGTACGATTCAATGTATGTTTTGCTTGTATATCCGTAGTTGTATATGTGATATACAAGGCAAAGATACAAGGGAGGATATACAAAGTGGACCCGACCGGAAAATGTAAATCAACAAACTCAAAGGTGGGGTCCACAGTTTGTATGTGAAGTGCATTGTATATGTTGAAATACAAAAAAGAAGAGATACAAGCCAGACCTATTGCAAGGTTGCAATATGGTTAATAATCATTTTGAGGTCCATGCATTGTATGTATATTTACGCATATGCAAAGATTTGAAGGAAAAATGGGTGAAAAACATAAAATGTATGCTCATACCATGAAAGGTCAAAGCAGATAATGCACGTGCGTGGCATAATTTCATTGGTTGTTGACTTTTCAGCACGAACCAAAGTCGTAGATTTCATAGAGGAGGAGAGGAATCGATAGCCTTGTTTCAAATTTTTGAAGGAGGGATTTCTATGTGTCTGCAGCTGTATTCCAAGTGGAAGAATTTCAAAACATGCAAACTGCTACATTTCAAAATAGGTAGGTTGGCCATAATGATGGATTGCAGAGATATGGGTCGATGGATTAACAGGCCAACTACCATCTTAAAGGAGAAAATCTTCAGGTGGCTGAACATCTCCCGAGTTTAGCTACTCCTTCCCTCTTCTTCTCCCTGGTGCATTCAATGTTCTTGGTGCCATTTTGATGGTGCAGTGTATTTGAGGGTGATTTGAGATGATAGTGTAATTAATGCTGAGTGCGCATTCTTGATATATAAGAGGACTGTGTCACTCATTTTTTGAGTGGTTGAAGACTGGGCAAATTTTGGTGGAGTAATAAGATACAGCTTTGTTGGTGGCTCTGTTTTGGTGTCTCGTGAGTTTATGAATCATATGTTGAATGTTTTATGCATAGTTTTGCTAGTTTCATGTTGTTTTTTTTATATGAGAAATGCATCGTTGCATATGTTTAGTTGTTTGTCTCCAAGTTGTGGGCATCTTTTCTTTTGAATCTAAATAGCTAAGGGTTATTTGGGATTCAGGAACATGGATTTTCTGTGTTGAATGTCTAATCTCTTACCTTTGTTCAAGGAACAAATTAAATGTTTTAGATTAAGCATTGGGAAAGGTATGCTGCAACAGGGATATCATCAAGTATGAATGACTAAATACTTAGTCTTGGGAAGTATTTGTAAGGCAGACACTAAAAAAATTCCCCTTGAAACTTAGTTATTGATTCAAGTTTATTGTAATCATTCACATGTGTATGTCTATTGACTCCGAGCCTTGAGATAGGCACCAATCTGGTCTTGTATTGAGGTTACAACCCAAGGTCCCAGTTTTGCATCCAAATACAAAATACAAATTCAAACTTTAAACATAAACCTTTAGGACATTAGAAGTAGTTTTAGGACCAAAATTCTTTCTCTCACAACTAAGCATAGGCCCAAAGCTAGCCCCTTTGCACTTATTTCACAGTTTTGGTCTGCATAAGAGAGGATTTATCTACTTTGTGTCAACATCCCAGTAAGTTCACATGCATATTTTATGGATGTTGAATAGGGAATACCCCCCTTGGTTATGTAGAGCCTAAAGAAGAAGAGGAGATATTTATAGGGTTTATCTCTTGTACTATTGGCCCCTGGCCTGGAAATCCCGTTGATCAATGATGGCTACCTTGTAGGGATAACTGGGAAGCATCTAGTTTGGGAAAAAACCCAACAGATCCAACAAATGATACACACGCTAAGTATACCCTTGAAACATTGCACCTCACGCAAAAAAATATCAATCAACACACCAACTACAATCCAACACATGGCCCGACTATCTTTTTGTCCACCTTTCAAAAATTATCCAACAAAATCCAACCGATTTGCGTCCTAGGATATATTGTTCCTACAATGGATAGAATCTGTCATCCTATCAACACTTATCTTGGCAAGAGCACACAATGATCGTTTGTTTCTTTTTGTTGGTCTTTTGATTCTTGGTTTTTCTCTTCTGAATGCAGGAAAGCAACTTTCTTTCAACTAGTATGATAATATGCAACATTGACTAGACAGGTTGCGCTATTATCATAGCGGTTGGAAAATAACATGCAATTCACTTCTGTTTCTAACAGGTGAAATAATTACTAAGTAGGGTCAATCATTTTTCTCTCCTTCTTGTTTTTGTATGTTGTGCTTGTGGGTGGATTTCATTACTTCAAGAATAGTATTCATATCTTGAAGCTTGGGTTGGTTCTAGCATGATGTGCCTCATTTGCATATACAAGCATTAATACCTTATATGTACTATGAACACTCATGGCTATGAGTCCTATTCCCTTGGCTAGACAAGGTTATACTACCTTGGGCATGCATGAAGTCAACCTATTATTTGTGGGTCTAGTCCATGAAATTGTGGGATATATATCATCACCTAGGTCATCTCATACCTTTGTGAAGTCTATCCTACATTGCTACAATAAATCAAGAAATGCTCTCAGTTAATATTATGCAACTACTATAGCTAGCTCAATTCATCTTTCAAACACACATCCAACCATACTATCTAGGCCTAGATTTTTTTTAACCCCCCCATCTATTCATTCCCCCCCAATCTTCTAACTAACCCTCCATCTCACCTATCCTTAACCCATTCCAACCAATCTAACACATCCTGAATTGAAACAAACCCCCCTTCAATGATGTGGTATATCATGACCTAGCAACTGCCTTTCCCTCCATCCCATTCCCTTCCCTAACCTAACCATACTTAATCTAACCTTACTCGACCCATAAACCATTCCCCCTCCCCACCTATCCCCCTACCACCAAGCCCCATCACCCAGGGTTGTACAAGAACATCACATGTGTCATGACTTGATCACTGCATAAATCATTACATCAAGCCATTAGTTGCATTATCATAATCACCTAAACCATTGCATTTTCATTTTTCCATTTGCATACATAATATATGTTTATTAATATAAGCATATATCTCCATTCCATTGCATGTTGCATCCATAATAAATGTTTATTAATCTAAACATTTATTTGCATTCCACATCCACATCATAATCCATAATCAAAACATCATCATATAACATGCATAATCCATCATCATCATAAGCATTACATTCACAACATCATTAGTCTATGAAATAAAATCAACTCATAGCATGATAAACATGAGGGATATAGCCTGCCAAGTACCACCTGCACATATCGTAAGCATCATAATAAAATATACATCCATAAATCCACAAGGTCATATCAGATATCCAAAACATCAGAAAATCCTTACAACAATTAATATCTGAATTGAATTCCATTAATAAGGGCTTGCCAACAAGCCCGCTAAGTACCATCAGTGTCATCATTACTCAAATACAACATAAATAAAAACATCCATCACATTATCATCAGAAATAAAACATAACATCATATCATATTATGCAACTATGTGGTCAACATGAGGTAGCAATCCCACCAATAAAACATAAACAAATCATAGCATTATATCATCATATGTCATCATCACACATATATCCATCACATAAATCATTAGTAACTTCTCATAAACTCATCACATCATCATAATATGCATATAACCATAACTACATCACATCACATAATGCATCCATAAACATAAGCATCATCATAAAACATAGGTGCATACACCAACATAATCCATAACACATCATAGATGCATAATCATCATCATCATAGATCATCAAGTCTCATAATACATCACCAAAAACATAATGTACATCGCTCAAAATAATACAAGTCATGATACAAAAGGCCTCAAAGGGCTCAAAAATATACAACAATATATGTCAACCCTGGGCTGATGATCCCCTACTTGAATCGGTAGGAGATCCAAGCCGTCACTACTGCTGCTATGGTGGTGGCTGTGGGGGCTGCTGTAGTACTTGTGGTGGCTACTATGGCACCTATGTTGGGGGGCCCATCAGCTACTGAACTGAGTGAATGGATCTGGACCTACGTGACCTAGACATCTAAGAGCGGCTCTACTGGTTATAGCTGAGGATTCGCTGACCCTCTGGAGTAGCTGAACAATAGGCTACATGATAATACTCAGCCTGACCTCTCTGCTCTACTACCTGTCCAAGTTATGTCTACAACTGTGCAATCTGTGTCTACATCAATGTTAACATGGGACCCATACCTGTACCTACCACAACCCCTTGCAAGCTCACCACTTGCCCCTTTGCTTGCTAGACCCTCACCTCTGCATCCTTCCATTGGGCTCTCTCTACATCCCTCTCACCTGTCAAGGTGCCTATCTAAGCCTGTGCCTGTGATAACTACACCTATAGCGCACCCACCTGCCCATCTGCTCCATCTAATAATGTAGTCGTGCCCTGCAACTACACTAACTCCTAATCTCACCTCTCCGAGGTCTCTTGTAAACTGGTGACCTTTCCCTGCAAAGTTTGTATCTCCTCCTCATCCTCCCCTTAGGTGCATTGATGAGAGGAATGCTCTCTCAAAGATAAACCAACACCTGCACTCAAGTTACCTACCTTTGTCTTCCTAGCCCCTGTAAACCCAGTGGCAGCCTCTACAATATGCTGCTGTTCAGACTTATTCCTCACCTCCAGCCCAAGTGCCTATTGTGCTGCTAGAACTGTAGGTGTCCTCTACCTCCCACTACATTGCCGAGGTTCCCTCTGCCTCGGTACCTCTCCTATCTAAACCTGCTAAGCTGGTACCTACTGCACATCTATCTCTTGCTACTATGGCAACTTCTACTCTCCCTCCTATCCTTGCAATTGTGGCTCTAAAGGTGGGACCAATAGTCATCATCTAACTCATCTCCTCCCACTACCTTGCCTTGCTTGTTCTTGGGCTACTACTTCCAACACTCCCATTCGACTACCAGCCCCCTCCCATCCTCTTCCTCCTCTACCTCCTCTACCACCAACTCCTCCTCAATAATATCCCCCTCATCCTCCACGGTCAGATCTGGCTCCTCCATCAGATCGGTCAAACAGACTAGCCTCCAGGTGGCCCACCACTGATCATTTACAAGTGTGGTCCCTACATTGGTGACTATACTCATCCAATCCCATTGTTGTGGCTGTAAGGCTGCCAGGTCTGGTAGTGCTACTTGTGGGTCTATGGCCAGTGGCCATGCAACTCGGTCCCGCCGTGTCCAGACAAACACCGCCATCTCCTAGGGCATATCTTGTCGAATGCCAAACTGTCACATCACCCGTGATGGTAGGTACCTATCAATCGTATGTCTCCCACAGCCCATCAAATAGCGTGGCTAAACAACATATGGTAGGTGCACATCATCCTATAGCCAGGGCTCAACACCAATGTAGAGTCACCATATAACACAAGTTAGATCATCTAGTGCCCGTCGCCAATACCGTAGCTTCCCAGTGTGTGAATACTCCATAGGATGCCGATATAAAAACATGTAAGCCTTAAACTGTCAATGGTAATACCCTCTGTCTGACCTAGTGATCGTAATATGCTCAAATGCCCACACATGCAATAGTGTGACCCCAGCTGACAGTGCAGAATCATAATGATACACACAGGTGTGCATATTGTGATATAGCTATGCTAGCATCGCTGGCCCCTAGGCATAGATAGTCCCATGACAAAACATCCCCTTTATCATCAATCCCCACCCAACTGCAAAACCTCTAGCCCACCAATCAAGCATCACTACTCCTCTAATCATTGCACAAAGAAACAAGGTGAAGTGATCTACACCCACTGCCAATGTCTCCTCATATCTCATCTCTTGTTGATCTCCTGATAGCTCTAGATGACCTAGGGCAAAGGCTCTATGTAGGGCTGGTCGCCCCCTCCTCACATCATAAACCACCTGATCTCCATGAATCGGCAACTTGAGGATGCGATATACATCCTCAACCATGATCGTCATCTCTCCCATTAGGAAATGAAAGGAGTAGGTCTCTGGATGAAATCGCTCCACAACCGTCATCATCATCACTCAATGTGCTCGTAGCACATGCATATCTGACACTGTCAACAACCCCAAATCTGCCAATCGAGCCTGATTCGGTCTGTCGAACTCGGAAATAAAAACCATCACCACAGGAACGTGTCACTCCCACGAGCCTATAAACCCTCCAGCAGCCTACATCCACCAAGTCTTTGTCAAAACCCATCTTTTCTTCTAAATCAGTTGCCTTATGATAAATTTCCCCAGTATAGAGGCCAAATTAAATTTCGTGCTACAATATTCCCCTATCGTGCTAAACTCATAAATAGCACTGTTCTAACCCTGTATGGTGCCACATCCCATACATAAGGCACTATTTCTTGAAATAGCACCATTTTACCCTTTCGCACCATTTCGCTCAATGGCTCCACTCCAGACATTAGCGTCGATTCAAACAATGGCACCCCTTTCCCACATGGCACTAATCCATAGGTTAGCGCCACTTTCCCACATGGCACTAATTGGTATGATCACGCTACGCTAGACCCATTTGGCACCACTTCGCAAAACCCTAACCCCTGCGCAATATTGCGCCAATCTAGACAATGACACCAAAATAACTTGTTTTGGCACTGATTCTACCCTTTTTCCTCCATGTAGATGGCACCAATCCATGTTCTTTTAGTACCAATCGGTTTCTTGATAGTGCCAGAACCTAAAATCCTATTTTCCTGATATCATGAATGCAACGAACATAAAAAATGATAAAGTTAGGGTTTAGGCCTACTTGGGTGCCATCCTCTAGTGCTCTCCAATAGGACCGAACTCGCTCAGACAAGTGCTTAAAGCGTGGGAAAAGCAGATTGCGGTGTGCCATTTTCTCTTCTCTCCTTCATCCAAGTGGCTCTATTTTTAGAAATGTGGCACTCTTAGAGCCCATTTTTCTATTTATAGCAAGCCATGTTATCCTTCCATGCACTTTTTCTTCCCCAAGGTCTAGATCACAACCTTTTTCACCTGTTTTTCTTCTTGTTAGCCTGTTTTTCCATCCTCTATATGACTTTCACCTTCGTTTCATCCTTTCAAGAGATCACCTAAAAAAAAATTATTTTTTCACCTGACCTCTCGAGGGGGCATCCCTCACTCATTTCACTCCTTCCTGCCAGTTGGGGCATATTTTTATTTGACTTGACGCCACTTCCCTGCTAGGTCCTAACACCACATCAAAGAGGGGTAAATGTAGACACCTAAAAATGTCTTTGCCATCTAACAGACTCCCGACATCACTAAACACACCAATTCCCCTTCTAAACAATTAATTAAATTTTTATTTAATTAATTAGTCTATTCAACACATATCTTTCCTCCATTCATCTTGCTAAATTGAATTAATTTTATTAATTCAATAGTTCAACCTTATCCAAATAATTAAATAAATATGCAAATGTTTATTTGATTAATTCTCCCTTTTCCTAAACCCAATTAATTAGGTAAATCTTGCTTATCTAATTAATTCAGCCTATTAATCAACCTATCCCTGCCCTAGGTAATTAAATATTATTGTTTAATTACCTAGCCTAACCTACATGACCCTAGACCTAGGATTAATTAAATAAAACCTTATTTAATTAATCTTAACCTCTCATTAACCCATTCCTTAATTTTTTCCAGCCATATTAATTAGGCTAATCACCCTAATTAAAGTGGTCAAACCTAGCTTAACACCCTTCCCCACATCCTCCAAATAAAAAATTGAAATATATCCCATATAAATCAATTTTTTATACACGTGTCCAACACCACATCTAATACCTCTTACACCCCTTACACATGTCATAACTCATTAATATCCACTCTTCCCCAAATGAATTTTTAATTCATTTTACTCTTCCCCATGTGAATTTTTAATTCACATATAATCCATCTCACCCAACCTCATTAACTCCACCCCTTTCCCAAGATGAATTTAAAATTTATCGTTATTCCTAGCCCTCCATTTTCTAAGATTGAATCTAGGCCCTCCACATCACTTTCATCCTCCACCATTGATCTTCCAAATCAATCTCCACCCTTGGATCAAATCCTCTCCCAAAATACCTATAAATACAACACTCCTCAAACCATTTTATCATCCACAATTTGAGTAATATTATTATGCTAAAATATTTCTTGAGCTAGTCTAAGTTGTGAGTTGCATAGTTTGAGAGCATTTCACATCTCATTTGAGCATCTTCGGTAAAGCTAGGGTGTTTGGGTGCACACTCTCTACCTTGTCTTGGATTTGTGGGTCATCTTGAAGGTATAACATTTGTGTTTATGCTTTGGTTTTGTGTTTTTCCTTTCATTTTGATTTCACTAAGCACACACAAAATGGATTTTTTGAAAAGGCTTTAGAAACTTTCAAGCAAATGTAATTGGAACATGTAAAACCAAATTCCATAACCTTTGCAAGCATCATCCCTGCTTGTACCAAACTAGGATCTTTGGAACAGGGAATGGACAACCATCAAAGAATAAAGGATATAGGAATTTTGTCAGATGTTGTATTTGCAACTGCCCTTGTAGACATGTATGCAACTTGTGTGGAAGCATAGACAATGCACGTGAACTATTTGATATGATGTCTCAGAGAAATGTTTTCTCATGAAATGTAATGATTGCAAGATATGCACAAAATAAATTTTAGGATAAGGATTTAAAGAAAGTTTCAAGCAAATGCAATTGGCGGGTGTCAAGCCAAATTCCACAACTTTATCCAACATCCGCTTACCTATTCCAAAATGGGATCTTCAAACCAGGGTGTGGACAACCATCAAAGCATAAAGGATATAGGAATTTTGTCACATGTTTATTTGTAGCTGCCCTTGTAGACATGTATGCAAAGTGTGGAAGCATAGAAAAGGTGCGTGAACTGTTTGACATGATGTCTCAAAGAGATGCCATCTCATGGAATGTAATGATTCCAAGATATGTACAAATGGATTTTTTAAAAAGGGTTTAGAAACTTTCAAGAAAATACAATTAGAATGTGTAAAACCAAATTCCCATAACCTTTGTAAGCATCCTCCTTGCCTATGAAAAACTAGGACCTTTGGAACAGGATATGGAAAACCATCAAAGAATAAATGATATAGGAATTTTGTTGAATGTTGTATTTGCAACTGCCCTAGTAGACATGTATGAAACTTGTGTGGAAGCATAGACAATGCATATGAACTGTTTGACATGATACATTAGAGAAATGTCTCATGGAATGCAATGATTGTGTTGAAATGCACTAGACAACTGAGAGGGGGGGTAAATCAGTTGTCACAAAAACTTAAACACTTCTTCACTTACACGTTAATCAATTATCCACAATTATTATGATATAAAAATGAATGCATGAAATCAGAAACTTAAACCCATATGCAACATTATACACAAGAGAAACCATATTTTTATGTGGAAAACCACAAGGTGGGGAAAAACCACGGAGAGGATTATCTCTCAAAATATATTACAATCTTTGAAAAATGATGTTTAGGCTTGGTCACTTCACATACCTAGAACATACTGACTCACTGCCATGAAGTATAGCTAGGTCTAGTAGGCTCACTACCTCAACCCTAAACCTAGAAATATTACAATAAGGGTTGTTCAACCCTACTGGAAGTTCACTGCCAGGCTCACTACCACAATCACCATCTTCTTCATGTCTGAGATTAAAACATTGAAGTACAATCGGTCCTCTGCTTTGCCCTACCTAACTTTCCACTTCCTTTCCTTATCTTCCCATCTTTGCACAAGGACATCTTTTCCACAACTCAACTACAAGTATTTATACACTTCATCAACCTTGGAATGATCATCAAGGTCAACATTACAATCATCAACCATTGGAATAATCTCCAAGGTTGACATTACAAACATTTACAAAATAGGTCTTGACCTATTACAATATTATGCAAAGGAAATGAAGTAAAGATATATGTGGATCACACCATGCCTTAGATAGGAATCAAACACGATCTTCCACACCACAACATGCTGCCATAATCTTCAAGGAATCTCTACAATAACTAGAATTAACCAAGTTAGCTAAGACTAGTTACACGTTAGACTATCTGGGAACAATCTTCAAACATGATCTCAATTCCTTAACATGGACCAATGTCAAGATAGGAACATGATTAGGAGGCATCCAAAAGCATGTTATAATCATCAAGAGAAATTGCATGAACCTTAACCACTTTATCCATAGGAATCTTCTCCCTAAAACACATGAACATCACTGTCTTCAACTGCCGTAAAAGAAAGATAGCTTGCGGACCACCAAAACATGAACCACTACATTTGTAGGCACTTATCATCATCCCATAGTTCCCTCTAGAACCACAAAGAAGAATACTTTATTGCAGAGGAATGCAGAGCCAAATACTTTCTCCCTATCACCAGACAATAATTGGAGAAAACAGGATTTACTCTAATGAATGCCACTCTCTCAATTCTTCATACCGGAGGCTCAAACTCATGATTTAACATCTTGGGACATCCCTTTAAATAACTTCCAATCTACAGACAAAGAACTTCAAGTAGCAGGAAATGTGGAGTAATCTACAAGACTATTTTTCAGCATACAACTCACTGTCTATACTACACTTCACTATAACTCACTTGTATCTTCTGGAGGGGCCAATTTTCTCAATATCCTTAACATACAAAGCATCTAAACAAGTAATAAAATAGAACATAGTTGACACCAATGGCAACAAGGATATGTTGGCATCAATGACAACACCGATTAGGCACATACTTGCAACAATCTCTGCCTTTGTCATTGATGGAAACATATGATGTGAAAAATTGCAACAGCCATCAAGACATGATTCTCCCCTATCTCTTTACACATCTGCACTCTTTCTTTCTAACCAAGATTCTCCCCCTATCTTTTTACACATCTACACTCTTTTTCTCTGAGTTTTTCACATGAGTTCCCTCCCCCTTTGACATCAATGGCAAAGGGCACATACTTGCACTCTTCTTCTTTGATTCCATTTATCTTCTGAACTCTTTGACTACTCCCATTGAGAAGTAGACCTAAAAGCATCAATCCAGATCTGAAGAGGCACCACCAGACTAATGCACTCTTATGCATCTCAATTTAGAGGAGGGGTAATAACCCCTAACTTTTCTTTGAGATACTCAAAAGTATCCTTAGGCAGAGGTTTGGTGAAAATATCTGTAATCTAATCTTTTGTAGATACATACTCCAACTTGACTTCATTCTCTATCACCTTTTCTCTTAGAAAGTGGTATCTTATGGATATGTGCTTTGTCCTTGAATTCATTACTAGATTCTTTGATATGTTTATGACACTTGTATTGTCACAAAAGATTGCAATTGGATCTTCATACATAACTCTGATGTCCTTCAAAGTCTACTTCATCCATAATACTTGAGTGCAACTACATGCTGCTACAATGTATTCTTCTATAGTAGAGATGGATATTGAATCCTATTTCTTGCTCAACCAAGATACCAACCTTTTTACCAAAAAGAATGCAACTCCACTTGTACTTTTCCTGTCATCCATATCTTTGGCCCAATCTGCATCAGTGTATGCACTAAGAGTGACATCATTATCCTTTGGATACCACAAACCATAATCTATTGTGCCTTTCAAATATCTTAGAATTTTCTTGATTTCCATCATATGTGACTCCTTGGGCTCTGCTTGAAATCTTGCCACAAGACAAACCACATGCATTATGTCAGGTCTGGTTTGGGTCAGATAGAGTAGTCCTCCAATCATAGATCTATACCTTTTCTGATCTGCCATAGGTGAATCATCATTTTTTCTCAACTTACAACCAGTTATCATGGGAGTATTTACTGATTTAGAGTCTTCCATCCCAAACTTCTTTAGCAGCTCTTTCACATACTTAGACTGAGAAATGAAGATACCTTTATCTAATTGATTTATTTGTAGACCCAAAAAGAAATTCATCTCACCAAACATGGACATTTCAAATTCACTTTGCATTTCTCTGACAAAAACTATGCACATACCTTCATTGCTTCCAAAAATAATGTCATCAACAAAGACTGCTACAATTATGATTTGTTCATCATTGATCTTGAAGTAGAGATTGCTATCTATAGTACCTTTACTGAACCCAATCTGTATTAGATACCTATCCAACCTTGCATACCATGCCCTAGGGGCTTTTTTTAATCCATACAAAGCCTTCTTCAATCTGCATACCATGTCATGCTGATCTGATGACTGAAATCCTTCCGATTGCTCAATATATACTTCTTCTTCCAATTCTCCATTCAAGAATGTAGAATTTATATCCATTTGATATACCTTAAAATCTTTGTAGGCTACAAATGCCAGAAACATTCTTATAGCTTCAATCCTTGCCACTGGTGCAAATTTTTCCTCAAAATTTATTCCTTCAATTTGAGAGTATCCTTTGCATACCAACCTTGCTTTGTTTCTTACTACTTCACCATTCTCATTCATCTTATTTATGAAAACCCACTTGGTACCAATTACATTTTTATCTACTAGTCTGGGAACAAGATCCTAGGCTTGATTCTTCTCTATCTGCATCAATTCTTCTTTCATAGCCTTTACCCAATTCTCATCATTGCAAGCTTCATTCACGGTTTTAGGTTCAATCTTAGAAATCAGACATAAATTTACTTGTTCTTTTGTAGCTCTTCTTCTAGTCAAGATTCCTTTACTCTTATCTCCTATGATTTGATCTTTAGAATGATTAAGTTTTACATACCTTGGTGTCTTGGTAGCACTTTCTGGAACTTGATCCTCTTTATCTGAGTTATCTTCATGCTATACCACTTCTGAAACATCTAGTTTATTTGATTCATATCCAATTGATTCTAGAGATCTTTCCTTGCTTTCATCAACTTTGACATTTGCACTCTCAATGATCTTATTTAGCCTCTTATTATAGCACTGGTAGGCCTTTCTCTTGGTGGAATAACCAAGGAAGATTCCTTCATCACACCTAGCATCAAACTTACCTAGATCTTCTTCTCTTTTGATATAACATTTTCTACCAAAAACTTTGAGATATTTCACAATAGGAATTTTTGCATACCACAATTCATAAGGAGTCTTAGAACTGTTACCTTTGAATTGGACTCTATTTAGGATATATACAATAGTGTGAATTGCCTCTCTCCAATATACTTCTGGAAGATTAACTTCATCATGGTTCTAGCAGCTTCTTGAACTGTTATGTTTTTCCTTTCAACGACTCCATTTTGTTGTGGAGTTCTAGGTGTAGATAATTATCTCTTTATCCCATGTTCTTCACAAAAGAAGTTGAATTCATTTGATGTGAACTCTCCTCCTCTATCAGACCTTAAACATTTGATCTTCAAATCCATCTCATTTTTAACCATTGCCTTAAATGCCTTGAACTTATCTAGAGCTTCTAATTTTTCTTTCTAAAAGGTAACCCAAGTCATTCTAGAATAATCATCAATAAGCAACATGAAATACCTGTCTCCTTACAAACTTCTTGCTTTGGTAGGGGGTGCTACCATAATAATGGGTTACACTTTCTGGGACATCCTATTTTTTGTTGAAATCACATATTTTTAGAAAATATAATGATTTAACCCTTGAAAGGTTCCATTTAAAGGATTTTAATTGAAGAGGGTTTGATCAAACCCCCTTAGATTCAAACCCCCTTAGATAGAACCCCACTTGTTTTAAACCATACCTATAATAGAGTCTCTACACCTATCAAAATGTTGATAAAAAAACACTTTTGATTTACCTTTTAGAGGATCAAATGAATTCATTTAAAATTTATGTTTTGTATGTAGTCCTTAATATAAGCTTCCCAAAAAGTATAATTTTAAATATATTTAATTTGATTATTATATTTATTTTTATTTCTTGTGAATGTGGGGTTTTCACTGAACATCAAGTTCTTTGTTCTACACACATGGAAAATTAGTAAATTAGTGAAAACAAATTCTGAAAATATCTATGCCCTAGGTATTGATGTCCTTGTTTCAACAAAAAATTAAATTAAATTTTGATACAGACAAAAAAAGTTATGTTTTATGGAATACACCTATGTCTAAATTATAATTGGTTTGACTTCAAAACTTAATTAAAAAATATTCAACAAAACATTATGAAACCAAATGCATGCCCTATATATCGGTGTTACCAATCTAAATTCAAAAGAATCAAAATTTTATCCTTTGTAGAAAAAAAAATTATGTGCTACAGAATACACATCACTTTAAAAAATTATTGTTTACTATAAAAAAATATTGTTTACTATAAAAAAATATTGTTTACTATTAAAAACTAGTTATCAAAGGAGACCCAAAAAAATTTAGAATATAACCCCAAATTTTTAAAAAAAATATTTAGAATCTACAAAAAAAATCTCACAAGTCACTAGTTTGCATCATCTTCAAATTCCTAATGGTTTAGTGGCTATAGGTGTCAGAAAGTGAAGATTTAGTTCAAAATGTTGATTTCAATGTTAATTTTGGCCAAAAAGTGTAACCCATTATTGTGCGATGACCCTAGGTCCACACAAGTCTGTATGCACTAGTTCCAGTAATCCATCAACTGATTTGTCCTTGCTTTTGAAACTTGTTCTTGTCTGTTTCCCAAATTGACACTCCTTGCAAATAGGATTAGTAGGCTTCACAAGCTTGGGAAAATCTCTAACAGCCTGTGTAGTACTTATCTTCATAATGTTGTCAAAATTGATATGACACAACCTTCTATGCCATAGCTAACTTTCATCAGTCTGAGCCAACAAACAATAAATATCAGATCCTTTCAAGTGGTAGATATTACCTCTAGTCTTTTTACCAATTATAATGATTATTTTGGAGCTTTCCTTGATCTTTCATCCATTGTCCTTGAAGCTTAGGTCATACCCTTTGTCACACATCTGGCCCACACTCAAAAGATTGTGCTTTAATCCTTTCACATACAAGACATCTTCAGTACTATGCTCGCCATCAAAAGAAATAGATCCTTTTCCACAAATCTTACCAGTTGTATCATCTCCAAACCTAACCAGTCCACCATCATATCTTTCCAAACTTACAAACTTACTTTTGTCACCAGTCATGTGGTGAGAGTAGCCACCATCAATAACCCATTCATCTTTGTCTTCAACAACATGAGCAACCAAAGCACTTTCCATTGGTTTTTCTTTCTTCATACAACTAGCAGGATTAGTAGACACCGATTCTTCTTTAATAACATTAAACAAGCATTCATTATCAGAAGTACTAGCATTATTTGGTTCACCATTAACTGATACTCCTTCATCATCATCAAAATCTTCAACATAATAACATTTCTTTTGGATCCTAGGCCTATTCTCATATCTTTTCCTATTTATTTCAATTCTTTAAGGACATCTGGAAGCAAAGTGGCCTACGTTACCACAAGAAAACCATTTGAAAGGTAATTTACCTTTAAACTTACCATATCCTCTTTGCAGTCTATCCACAAAGTTGGCTTCAATTTCATCAAACTCATCATCTGATTCTACCTTGTACTTTTCTGATCTAGAGGTTTTCCCAGAAGTACTGGCTTTGAAGGCAGTCTCTAGTTTTGGCAGTGTTGGAAATTAAGTTGTCTCAACCTTGGTAATTCCTTGTATTATTTCATTGTATTTATTTATTTATTGCCTATTATTGTAATTAGGATGCAAATCCTTAATGTCATCTTTTGGGAGTTGGCACGGTGATGTGTTATCCTACGTGGAAGGTGATAACTTGTAAATTTGTCCTCACATGAGGAGATTGGAGTCCCACTTAGTGGTAGGAATATTTTTCCATGTGTCAGCATCTTGGATAGTGTGTAAGGGAATATTGACCGAAATAGTTATGACAGATTCCTATGACAAATCTATGATGTGTAAGAGTCGTAAATGGAAGATTCTATGATAGGTGAAGATGTGTCACAAGGCATCTTGGAAGAAGGCATCTTTGGGCATCCCAAGGAGGGTTATGACATGTGAGAAAATGCTATTTTTAGCCTGTGTATGACAGATTCTCTTACAACTATAAGATATGATAGCTATGATGGATTCTATGATAGTCATAAGTGTCGTAAGAGTATCTGTCATTGTAAAACTTGGGAATAGGTGACCTCTTTGGGATGGAGTGATATGACAAGTGTCATGAACACCCTGCAGTGTTGGACAAGTGTCCTTAGCATGGGTTTTGGGCCATGAGGCCATGTTGGATGCCCATCTCAAGATAGAGCCATTTTTGCCTTGTATCTTCTATATAAACAGGTGCTTTGGAGAGGAGATGTATTATGTGATTGATAGGTACTATTATGCTACTGGATTGTCTCCAAATATGAGTGTCGAAGACTCTTGCAAGAGCATTGGCTCTGAAAATGTATTGTAACCTTCATTGTTTACTGGAATACATTTGAGCTATGTTTTGGAGTGTGGGGTTTTTCACCTATAAGGGTTTTCCCCACATATATCTTCTCTCTCTCTCTATCTTCTATCTTTCTATGTCTATGTGTATTGCTGCAATATCTCTATTGTTGGGTTAATAACACTATAACTATCAAGGATAAAAAGAATTTGCACTCCACTTTCCTCATTAGATTAGTGTAGGAAGTGATTTCCGCACACCTAGCTTCCTTTCAGTTGGTATCAAAGCTTGATCACCTTTGGTCCTAGTTGTTGGGTAGGAGTTTTTTGAGTTGATCTTAGATTGAGTGGGAGTCTGTGGAGAGTATTCTATAATCTTGTTATAGGAAAAGAGATGGTAGGCACATCCAGAAGATTAGAGGTGGAGAAATTTAATGGCACAAATTTTGAGTTATGGAAACATAAGATGGAAGACATGCTTGTTAATCGTGACCTATGGGAAACCGTATCTAGTGTAAAACCAACTGCAATGGCACAAGATGATTGGGATCTCAAAGATCAGAAGGCTAAGGGTCTCATAAGACTTAGTCTAGCTAATTTTGTCATGTTGAATGTCCATGAGGAGAAGACCACGAAAGACCTTTGGAAGAAGCTGGATGATGTTTATCAGGCCAAATCCCTGGTGAACAAGCTTTTTCTAAGAAAGAAGTTGTATTCTCTGAGGATGGAGGATCTGTTGCAGATCACCTGAATGCTTTCAACATGTTAGTTGTACAATTGACATCCGTTGGTGTGAAGATGGAGAAGGAGGATTATTGTATGAACTTGCTTTGTTCTTTTCTAGATTTGTGGGATCATCTCATTATGGCTATTGGGAGCACCACATCCACATTCAAAATGGATGAAGTGGTATCTTCATTGTTATCTGAAGAAATGCATAGAAAGTCTTTTGAGGTAGCTAAAGAGTCTCTTGCGGTTCATGGAAGACCTAAGGAGAAAGGGTAAAAGAAGGACAAGAAAGCTGAGAAGGGTAGATCCAAATCTCATGGGAGATCCAAATCTCCTGGAAAATCCAAGGCTCTCTATTGGAACTGTGACAAAACTGGGCATTTCCAAAAGGAATGCAAAGAGGAAAAGAAAAAGAAGAAGAAGAATGCCCCAGATTCAGATTCTCAAGTCACAAGATGATGGTGATGCCTTCATCGCAGCACTAGCCACCCATAAATCTGATGATGTGTGGTTGATAGATTCTGGTGCATCATTCCACATGACCTCACATCAAAGCTGGTTCACAAAGTATGAAGAGTTTGATGGTGGAAGAGTGTACCTAGGTGATGATTCTCATCTGAATATTGTTGGCCATTGAAGAGTCTCAATCCGATTCCCTCATGGATGAGTGAAGGAGATCACTAGGGTTATGCACATCCTAGGCTTGGCATAGAACTTGCTTTCTGTAAGTATGTTGAATGATGCGGGTGTATAGGTTGTCTTTACGAAGGATGGATGCAAGATGACTAGACGAACTATGGTGCTTACGAAGGGTACTCAGAGAGGTACTCTGTTTCAGCTGGAGGCATGCACTTCACAGTGCAATAGTTCTTCTAACTCGAAGAAAAGAGCTGCAAGCACTTCTTCCCCACCATCTGAACAAGCAGTGAAGAAATCTATTTTAACAAATCCTAATGGTAGTGCATCTTGTGTACCCAAGGGTGCTCATGCTTTGGAAGTTAAGCTTCTTGTTGAAAAGACTATGTTATGGCATATGAGATTTGGCCACATTAGTGAGAAGGGTCTTAGAACCCTGAAAAATAAAGACCTCATTGAGGGGTTAAATGATTGTAATCTCGAGTTCAACTTTTGCAAACATTGTATATATGGAAAGAAAAACTATTTTCAATTTTACTCTAGTTCTCACAAGTCTTCTGGTGTGTTGGACCTTGTTCATTCTGATGTGTTTGGTCCTATTAGTGTTCCTTCAATTTCCAAATCCATATATTTTGTATCTTTTATAGATGATTACAGTAGAAGGACATGGATTTATTTTCTCAAAAGCAAGACTGAAGTCTTTAGTCAGTTTAAAGATTTTGTTGAGAATCAGACTAGTAAAAAGATTAAGTGTTTGAGAACTAATAATGGTGGTGAGTTTTACTCAACAGAGTTCGATAAGTTCTATAAAGAGCAAGGGATTGAAAGACATAAGACAACTCCATACACCTTGCAGCAAAATGGAGTTGGAGAGAGGATGAATAGGACACTAATGGAGAGGGCTAGAAGTATGCTTAGTGGGGCAAGCCTCGAACAAAATTTTTGGGCTGAAGCTGTAGCCACTACTTTCTACCTGGTAAACAAGTCTCCTACGTCAGCTCTTGTTGGTAAGACACCTATGGAGGTGTGGTCTAGTAAGAAGCCTTCAGTTAGACATCTTCATGTTTTTGGTTGTGAGGCATATGCACATGTGCCTAGGGAGAAACAGTCTAAATTGGAGAACAAGGCTGTCAAGTGTATCTTCATTGGCTATGGTGTTGGTGTGAAAGGATACAAGCTTTGGAATCTTGTGGCTGAAAAAGTGTTGTATAGAAAAAGTGTTATCTTCAGAGAGCTAACACCTTCTCCTGTTGTTCTACAGCTAGAAGAAATAGAAAAGAAAGAGGATGTGGTTTAGTTTCCTTCTACCCCTAAGAAAACTAAACCATCAGACCCTATGAGACCTGAAGATGAGGAGAGCTCTAACAGCTCTGAAAGTTTAGAAGAAGAAGCAGAATCTCAACCTCAACCATTGATGAGGTTTACATGAACATGGAAGCAATCTAATAGGTTTGGTTATTCATTGTTTGATTCTAGTTGTGCTTTTGCTTTACTTACTAACTTTGATGAGCCTAGAATTGTGAAAGAGGCTATGGGCATGAAAGATGCAAGTTCCTAGAAGGAGGCCATGGAAGATGAGATGACTTCTTTGGAAAAGAATAAAACATGGGACTTGGTGCCTTTGCCTGAAGGATGGAAACTTGTTGGATGCAAATGGGTGTTCAAGAAGAAATTCAGTGCAGATGCTAGTGTTGAAAAGTACAAGGCCAGATTGGTTGCGAAGGGGTATTCACAAGTGGAGGGAATTGATTATGGTGAAATTTTCTCTCCCATTACATAGCTAACATCTATTTGGTTCTTGTTATCTCTTGCAGTAGCTTGTGACTTAGAGGTGGAGTAGATGGATGTGAAAACATTCCTTCATGGTGATTTGGAGGAAGAGATTTACATGTCACACCTAGAGCATTACATAGAGAAAGGTAAATAAAATTTGGTTTGCAAGTTGAAAAAATCTTTGTATGGTTTGAAGTAGTCTCCTAGGATGTGGTAGTTGAAGTTTGATGCCTTTGTGTCGTCATTTGGATTTATGAGATCAAAATCAAATCATTGTGTGTATTAAAAATTTAACAATGATCGCATTCTCATTATTGCATTGTATGTTGATGATATGTTGTTAATTGGGAATGGTAAGAATATGATTGCTAATTTGAAGTCTCAGTTGTCAGCACAATTTGAGATGAAAAATCTAGGTGCAACCAGGTACATTCTGGGAATGCAAATCATAAGAGATAGAGCTAACAGAAAACTTTGGTTAAGCCAGAGTAAGTTTGTGAAGACCGTGTTGGATAGGTTCAACATGGCAGATTGTAGACCATTGTGTGTTCCTGTTTCCTTGGGGATAAAGTTGTCTATTAATGATTGTCCAAAATCTCCTAGTGAGGTGGAGGACATGAGCAGAGTACCTTATGCTAGTGATGTTGGTAGTTTGATGTATGCTATGGTTTGCACAAGACCAAACATTGCCCAAGCAGTGGGAGTCTTTAGTCAATTTATGGCTAATCCTGGGCGGGTACATTGGGATGTAGTTAAGAGAGTGTTCACATATTTGAGGGGTACTTCCAAGTATTCCATATGTTATCATGGTAATCCTATAAGACCTCTGCATTCAATTTGTATTTGTGGATTTGTGGATTCTGATTGGGTAGGTGACATTGACAGCAGGAGATCCACCAGTGCCTATGTGTTCACTATGTTTGGTGGTGCAATTAGTTGAATGAGTAAGTGACAACCTATGGTTGCTTTGTCCATGATAGAAGATGAGTATATGGCAGCAAATTATGCTTGTAAGGAATCCATTTGGATTAAGAGATTGTGTTCAGATATTGGTGTTGATGCAAAACATATTACGATTTGTTGTGACAGGTAGAGTACGATTTGCCTAGAAAAGAATCCAACTTTCCATGCTAGAACAAAGCATATTGATGTACAGTTTCACTTCGTACGAGACATGGTAGAGGATGGGAAGGTGAATTTAGAGAAGGTAGATACTTTGAAGAATGTTGTGGATGCCTTGATGAAACTAGTGGGCACATAGAACTTCAGATGGTGTTCGAAGTCTATGGGCCTCTCAGCCTATAGCAGTTAAATCCTGTTATTTCCATTGGCTCTTACAAGGTGTTCGATAAGTGGGAGAATGTTGGGAATTAAGGTGTCTCAACCTTGATAATTCCTTGTATTTATTTATTTATTGCCTATTATTGTAATTAGGATGCAAATCCTTAATGTCATCTTGTGGGAGTTGGCACGGTGAGGTGTCATCCTACGTGGAAGGTGACAACTTGTAAATTTGTCCTCAAATGAGGAGATAGGAATCCCACTTAGTTGTAGGAATATTTTTCCATGTGTCAGCATCTTGGATAGTGTGTAAGGGAATATTGACCGAAATGGTTATGACAGATTCCTATGACAAATCTATGACAAGTAAGAGTCGTAAATGGAAGATTCTATGATAGGTGAAGACATGTGTCATAAGGCATCTTAGAAGAAGGCATCTTTGGGTGCCCCAATGAGGGTTATGACATGTTGTAAGAGAATATGCTTTTTTTATCATATGTATGACATATTCTCTTACAACTATAAGATATGATAGCTATGACGGATTCTGTAATAGTCATAAGTGTCATAAGAGTATCTATCATTGCCCAACTTGGGAATAGGTGACCTCTTTGGAATGGGGTGATATGACAAGTGTCATGAACATCCTGCAATGTTGGACAAGTGTCCTTAGGAGTGGGTTTTGGGCCATGAGGCCATGTTGGACGCCCATCTCAAGATAGAGCCATTTTTGCATTGTATCTTCTATATAAACAAGTGCTTTGGAGAGGAGATGTATTATGTGATTGACAGGTACTGTTATGCTACTGGATTGTCTCTAGATATGAGTGTCAAAGACTCCTGCAAGAGCATTGACTCTGAAACTGTATTGTAACCTTCATTATTTACTGGAATACATTTGAGCTGTGTTTTGGAGTGTGGGGTTTTTCACCCATAAGGGTTTTCCCCACGTATATCTTGTCTCTCTCTCTTCTACTTTCTTTCTGTGTGTATATGTATTGTTGCACTATGTTTGTTGTTGGGTTAATAACACTATAACTATAAAGGATAAAAAGAATTTGCACTCCACTTTCTGCATTAGATTAGTGTAGGAAGCGATTTGTGCACACCTAGGTAGGGCATCACCAAACTCTCTCATCTCAAAGGTAGTAAGTTTACCAAGCAACTGATCTTTGTAAACATCTTTTACTTGCATAAATTCTTCAATTGCAGCTACCTTGTGACTATAGGTCTTTGGCAGCGATCTAGGAATTTTCGTTACAACTTCCTTATCACCGAGAGTTCCTCCCATACCTTTTATTCTAGTGACAAGTTCATCAACTCTTTGCATAAAGGTTGATATGTTTTCATCTTCATTCATCTTCAAAATTTCATATTTCACCTTTAGACTTTGTAGCTTGGCCTCTTTCACAGAGTCATCTCCTTCATACAGATTTTTTAGCTTTTCCCATACCTCATTTGCAGTTTCAAGATCCACCACTTTTGTTAGTACTGTGTCATTCAATGAACTTAACAGAGCATCTTTTTCTTTGATTTCATCTTCAGTCATTAAACCATTATGAGCCAAGGTGTATTTTGTTTCTACAACTTTCCATACTTTATAACCAAGACAAAGATGATGACTTCTCATTCGTGCCTTCCAAAGAGCATAGTTTGTCCCATCAAAATGTGACACTTCCTTCTTATAAGATATTTTGGATCTTCCTCAAGCTGTTAGAATTTCTTCAGAGGAACCTTGCTCTGATACCAATTGTTGAAATGCGCCAGGCAACTGAGAGGGGAGGCATTGAATCAGTTGTCACAAAAACTTAAACACTTCTTCACTTACACATTAATCACTTACCCACAATTATTATGATATAACAATGAATGCATGAAATCATAAACTTAAACACAGATGTAACATTATACACAAGAGACACTAGATTTTTACGTGGAAAAACCCAAGGTGGGAAAAAACCACAAAGAGGATTAGCTCTCAAAATATATTGCAATCTTTGAAAAATGATGTTCAGGCTTGGTCACTACATGGGCCCAGAACATACTGGCTCACTACCTCAAGCCTAAACCTAGAAAGATTACAATAAGGGTTGTTAAACCCTACTGGAGGCTCACTGCCATAATCACCATCTTCTTCATGTCTGAGATTAAAACATTGAAGTATAATTAGTCCTCTACTCTACCCTAATCTGCCTTTCCACTTCCTTTCCTTATCTTCCCATCTTCGCACAAGGACATCTTTTCCATGACTCAACTACAAATATTTATACACTTCATCAAACTTGGAATGATCATCAAGGTCGACATTACAATCATCAACCATTGGAACAATCTCCAAGGTCGGCATTACAAACATTTACAAAATAGGTCCTAACCTATTACAATATTATGCAAAGGAAATGAAGTAAATATGTATGCAGATCATGCCATGCTTTAGATGGGAATCAAACATGATATTCCACACCACAACACACTTCCACAATCTTCAAGGAATCTCTGTAATAACTAGAATTAACCAAATCGGCTAAGACTGGTTACACGTTACACTATCTGGGAACAATCTTCAAACATGATCTTAATTCCTTAATGCAGACCAATGACAAGATAGGAACATGATTAGGAGGCATCCACAAGCATGTTATAATCATCAAGAGCAACCACATGAACCTTAACCACTTTATCCATAGGAATCTTCTCACCGGAACACACGAACTTCACTGTCTTCAACTGTCATAAAAGAAAGATAGCTTGCAGACCACCAAAACATGAACCACTACATTTGTAGGCACTTATCATCATCCCAGACTTTGCCTTAGAACTGTAGAGAAAAATACTTTATTGCAGAGGAATGTGGAGCCAAATACTTTCTCCCTATCACCAGACAATAATCAGAGAAAGCAGGTTTTACTCTAGTGAATGCCACTCTCTCAATTATTCATACCAGAGGCTCAAACTTAGGATTTAGCATCTTTAGACATCCCTTTAAATAACTTCCAATCAAAAAACAAAGATCTTCAAGAAGTAGGAAATGCGGAGTAATCTACTAGACTATTTTTTAGCATACAACTCACTGTCTATACTGCACTTCACTGTAACTCACTTGTAACTTCCGGAGGGGCCAATTTTCTCAATATCCTCAACATACAAAGCCTCTAAACAAGTAATAGAATAGAACATAGTTGACAACAATGACAACAAGGATATTTTGACATCAATGACAACACCGATTAGGCACATACTTGTAATAGATTGCAGGATATGCACAAAATATATTTTTTGATAAGGCTTTAAAGAAACTTTCAAGAAAATGCAATTGGCGGGCATCAAGCTGAATTCCACATCCTTAGCCAACATCCTCCTTGCCTATGTCAAAATGGGATGTTTGGAAAAGGGTGTGGACAACCATCAAAGCATAAAGGATATAGTAATTTTGTCACATGTATTTTCTCCTACCCTTGTAGACATGTATCTAAAGTGTGGAAGCATAGACAAGGCACATGAACTATTTGACATGATTCCTCAAAGATATGCCATCTCATGGAATGCAATTATTGCAAGATATGCACAAAATGGATTTTTGAAAAGGCTTTAGAAACTTTCAAGCAAATGCAATTGGAACATGTAAAACCAAATTCCATAACCTTTGCAAGCATCCTCCCTGCCTATGCCAAATTAGGATGTTTGGAATAGGGTTTGGACAACCATAAAAGAATAAAGGAATGAGAATTTTGTCAAATTTTGTATTTGCAACTCCCCTTGTAGACATGTATGCAACTTGTGTGGAAGCATAGACAATGCACGTGATCTGTTTGACATGATGCCTCAGAGAAATGTTGTCTCATGGAATGCAATGATTGTAAGATATGCACAAAATGGATTTTTTGATAAGACTTTAAAGAAACTTTCAAGAAAATACAATTGGTAGGTGTCAAGCCAAATTCCATAACATTATCCAACATACTACTTGCCTATGCCAAAATGGGATCTTTGGAATAGGGTGTGAATGACCATTAAAGCATAAAGGATATAGGAATTTTGTCACATGTTGCATTTGTTCCTTGTAGACATGTATGCAAAGTTTGGAAGCATAGACAAGGCACAAGAACTATTTGACATGATGCCTCAAAGAGATGCCATCCCATGGAATGAAATGATTGCAAGATATGCACAAAATGGATTTTTTAAAAAGGATTTAGAAACTTTCAAGAAAATGCAATTGGAACGTGTTAAACCAAATTCCATAACCTTTGCAAGCATCCTCCCTGCATGTGCCAAATTAGGATCCTTGGAACAATGTATGGACAACCATCAAATAATAAAGGACATAGCAATTTTTTTAGATGTTGTAATTGTAACTGCCCTTGTAGACATGTATACAACTTGTGTGGAAGCATAGACAATGCACGTGAACTGTTTGACATGATGCTTCAGAGAAACAATGTCTCATAGAATGCAATGATTGCAAGATATGCACAAAATAGATTTTTTTATAAGGCTTTAAAGAAACTTTCAAGAAAATGCAATTGGCGGGTGTCAAGACAAATTCCACAACCTTATCCAACATCCTCCTTGCCTATGCCCAAATGAGATCTTCGTAATAGGGTGTGGACAACCATCAAATCATAAAGGATATAGGAATTTTGTCACATGTTGTATTTTATCCTACCCTTGTCGACATGTATGCAAAGTGTGGAAGCATAGACAAGGCACGTGAACTATTTGACATGATACCTCAAAGAGATTCCATCTCATGGAATGCAATGATTACAAGATATGCACAAAATGGATTTTTTAAGAAGATTTAGAAACTTTCAAGAAACTACAATTGGAATATGTAAAACCAAATTCCATAACCTTTGCAAGCATCCTCCCTGCTTGTACAAAATTAGGATCTTTGGAACAAGGTATGGATAGCCATCAAAGAATAAAGGATATAGGAATTTTGTCAGATGTTCTAATTGCAACTACCCTTGTAGACATGTATGCAACTTGTGTGGAAGCATAGACAATGCACATGATCTATTTGACATGATTCCTTAGAGAAATGTTGTCTCATGGAATGTAATGATTGCAAGATATTCACAAAATGGATTTTTGATAAGGCTTTAAAGAAACTTTGGAATAGGGTGTGGACAACCATCAAAGCATAAAGGATATAGAAATTTTGTCACATGTATTTTGATGCAGTCAAGGTAGGAGAGTCCAATAAAGGACTGTCCAACCTTGCATCCTTAAATAACCAACATCATGATCATAACAAAGATGCAACAAAAATACATAGCTAACAATAGAATGATAAAAGAGATTCATAATCACATGACACAAGATTTATCCTAGGAAAACCCTCAAAGGGAAAAACCCATCCTCAAAACATCAATTCTCATTATATTATTGTTATCAACTAGGATTGCACCTGTGATGCAAAGCTAGAAAGCTCAGCAATCCTATGTAACATTAGAATACCTTCAGGTTGTGGGTACCCTATGATAAAGGTAAACCTCCAGATTATGGGTTGGTTCCCCTTTAGATCTCCTAGAAACTATTGGATTTGAATGGAAAAGGGATAGAAAGATAATTGAAAATGTAATCAAATCCTAGGAGGTGATGCACCATTAATGGATGAGAGTTTAAACTGCTGCAGAAACTCACAATTTGCTTCAACAAAGAGGTTAATCTATTCACAACTTGATTCAGGACATGAGGTACATGAATATTTCATATGGAGGTAGCTGACCCTAGCGTTTGCATGAAAGAAAGTGAATTTTCACAACTACAAACTACTAAAAGCATATAAACACAACATATAACTTGTACTAATCATGAAATAACTTGTTCAATCATTGCAAAGATGGAAAATAATCAAAGGATTTACTTGATTAAATCGTAGTAATTACTTTACAATCATACAATAACAATGATAACTAATAATAAAACTAGAAGGAACTACTGTACTTTATTGAATCATCAAGGAATTGTGTACAAAAAGCATTGAGAAAATGCTTTCAAACAGCTAAAACTAAGTTACAAATCTCTTTGCCTCTCTATAACATGCAAGAGAAAGCCAAAAGGTAAGAACTGAGAAAAATATAATTTTTTCCTCTTATATACAAAAGATGACTCCAATGAGTCAAATTCGGTTAACTAAAGTCAAATCAACTCAAAAATATCTCCATGAATCTCTCTAACGAGCAAAGATGAAAAGCCCCAAAAATAGGGGTCAAAACTGATGTAATTTGAGCAAAAATAGGCTCAAACTCACTGTCACAATCAGTTTGACCAAGGTTGACCTCGAAACCACATGAGATAACTAAAAATCAGGACCAAACTCTCTAGTTCAACTCCTCTCCTCCTAATTTTGCATGATTTGACATGAAGTTAACAATTTGAACAAATAATAAAGTAATCATGATGAAGTACTTTATTAGGTGTCATGGATTTGCTCAACTTTTTGCATTTTTATGACAAATAATAAAGTAATTTATAAACTATTACTTTATTATTTGTTTACATTATTAATTTCATTTTACACTTATGCAAGAATCAAGGGGAATCATTTTCACCATTTCACCCTTGGTCAATAAAAAAACAAATGCACAAACACCTTATGACTCCCTTTGACCTTCATGTCTTCATCATCTCAAGTCTCATTAAACTTCTCAAAGCACATTATTAAACACCTTATGACTCCCTTGCATCATTATTTTCATTGACTTCAAGAAAATCAAAAAAGGAATAATACAACCCTCATGAGCTCCCCTTGTTCAAGCACTAGGTATAATGATGTTGGGGTTTTGACCCAATAGTGGTTTTTGTGGATAATGATTTTCAATAAAAACAAAGTTAAAAAGCCCACTGTCAGTTAGGGCAGCTTAGTAAAAAGTGGAAAAAACCCTAAATGTCTTCATTTTACTCTTTCACTTCCTTTGTATTGTGTTATGCCCCATCTCCATCATGAGGGTTTGCTTGAGATTGAAGGCTTTTGAGGGCTTTTCTAGAGGATTCAATTGTCGCTTCTGAGCTATTTTGTCACTCTTCTCACTTAGGTAAGCTTCTTTTCTACATATTTTTGTATTTTTGCAAGAGAAAATGGTGGAAAAAACCATTCATTATTTGCTGCTACCTGTGGAAAACTAAGGGGGCCTCTTTCTTCTATATATACTACTTATTTTCTCTGTTTTACTGAGTTATCTCAATATAAAAGACAAAAATATCTTCATTTCGCTGCTTCTAAAAAATGCCTTTTCTTTATGATATGAGTTTTTCTTTTGATGAAAATGACATAAAAGCCTCTGTGCATTTGTTACTATTGTGTATGCTCACCATTTTTTAAGCTCTGACTCTTTGAATGCTCTATGTGTAAGAAATTCAAGCCTTATAAGTAATGCTCTTCTCTAAGGTCATTGTTACTGTCTCCTCAAAACTTCTTACTTTTGTTCTTCATATTCCTTTCCAAACATCTTCTATACTATTCATCATTGTCTTAAATGCAAAATCTACCTTTTGTTTATCCTGTATATTCATTCAACAAGCTTTGAGTAGTGATGTCTAGATGACTTATATAGATTTACAGGGGTTAAGACCATCTATTAAGTAGTGAATAAACCTAGGGTTCATGAATTTTGTGTCATCCTCCTACACTATCTGCATACTGTCTCCTTCATTAGCCCCATACAATGTTCTATGCCTTATGAAAATTGTGTTGATCACTATCAAGCAGACCTCCATTGTCTTCTTAGGGTTTGACAGAATACCAACAGTCCAAAGGAATAACAAAAGAATAGGGAACTATCATCTTTTGGATATTGGCTATTGATAGTTTCCTGAAGACCTGTATACCCTACATACCCATTACTTTGTGTACATTTTCAGTAACTCCATCTCTAGAGGGTTTGATAGAAGAGTATCATGGAAACTAGGGACATATATTTTTCATCTAAGCAATTTTTTATGAACTATGGAGGATCTATCAAGTATATCAAGGTTTGTAGAGACTTAGATTCACCATAGTGATCTCATAGAATTGATACAAATCATATCTCACAACTTCATACCTCAACATCATTTGAAGAAACTCTTGAAGACTTCTCTCTTTTTGTCAGCTATCTTGGACAATGTAACTATTTTATTAATGCTGGAACAACATCAAAGAAGGTTGTTTTGACTATTTTTTGTTTCTCCTTCATGTTTGATGTTATCATATATTGTTGGGATAGTCATAAAATGATTGACTTTTTTCCTTTATGGTTGTCATACTTCTACATACAATCATTCCCTTATGACTGTCTTGGTTTCTTTTATTGCATTCAATAGTAATTTTACAACTCATTCACAACAAAAGTGATAAATATTTGTCTTATTCCTCTTGCATGATTGATGTTCCTTACATTCTTTTTTGGATATCATGTGACAATCTTATCTTATATGGTTGTCCTAGTATGGTTGTGACTGCACTTTGTACTTAGAAGTTGTCTTTTAAACAAAATATTCTTTATTTGAAAAGATTAATCATGTCTTTTGCTTATCCATGTTCCTCTTTAAGATTTAGGGGGCAACATGCTGGGTTCAACCCTTGTGGGAGCCCATTTTTTCACCACATGCTGATATATCATGCACAATGATGAATGTACCAATACCTGCACATTACACAAACAAGTTAGATAAAAATAATGAAATTTAATGCTCCTGTGATGACTTGATCTTTCATTTGATGATCTAATTTGTTGGCTTTTCTTGCATACATCTGGTAATGGCTCAACTGATTTAATGCATCATAGATGTAGGTTATATTCTATTGATGAAACATATCATGATATTTCATGTCCCGAGCTCTAACCAAATTTTCAATCATCTGCAGGTATATCTGAAGATCAGGAATGAGAGGAGTTGAAGATAAGAAGACCAACACCAAAATCAGCCATTAAGGCAATGAAGGATATGATCTCTTTTCATATGTGTTTCCCTTATTTTATCTTCAAATGTATAGTTTGCTTTCCATGTTGCATTAGCTCAGTTTAGTCATTCCCATGGCTTGTGTGAGACATTTAAAGGATTCTTTTGATCTCAATGTATGAAACAACAACATTGTATACATTTTTCATTATAAAATGAATGAAAGACAACAATATCATGCAATTGGTGTAATTTCTTTCTGTTGTAAAATGTTACATAATAAAAACTGAATTCCATTTGAAAGCATTTACATGCAAATTGTTAGGATTAGTAGAAATTTATTGGAGTACCTTTCTGTCATGCCCACATTTCCCATGTGGTCACCACACACAACACACGTGTCATGTCCACATTTGTCATGTGGTCATGACATGAAATACCAAAAATTTTTCTATGCATCCCTAGAAACCCCCTCGCACACATTAATGTGTTTGGTGGCATGCACATAAAGGCGCAAACAAGTCTATCGATCGACAAGGTATTGCGAACACCTTGCGCAAACCCAGGGGAATGTAAGCTGACTAGGGGGTTATGCGACGTGAGGTACATCATCAATAGGGTTAGGTTTGAATTTTAACTAACCCTAAGATCCCTAAGTGAAGTGGAGGGATTCTGACATGCATCAAAATCTAAACCCTAATACTATAGCATAAATAGATTTAAATAACATTCATCTAACACATAATTACATTACATAAACAATTAAAATAATATTAAAACGAGTAATAACATCACTTAATTTATTAACCCTAGATTTTGGTAAAAATTCGGCAGCATAATGCCTCTAGAGCATTCATGGGAATTAATTTAAAAATAATTTCCTACTATGCTTTTCAAATTAAATTAATATTAATATTAAAAATATGTCCTATAAATTAATCATTTACACATTACATTTTCCAACAAGTACCTAAGTTAAAGGAAATAATTAGACTAAACCACATGTTTAGGACATTTAATTAAAATAATATAATCTAACACATATTTAGCTAACTGTCTAAGAGAAACATAATTTAAATTTAAAAGACAATTAAAATGTCTAGTGAAATCTCTAAGATTAACAAAATAACTAAAATTCATCCTTTAAATTAAGTGCTAACCAAATAAATTAAATGGGGTTCAAATTAAATAATTAATTAAAATAAGTATCCATTTTACGCTATAGAATAGCCAAAAAGAATTTAAACGGATTAAATTAATTAAATTTAATAACATTATCTCCCACTTAACTGAACAAATCAAAAGATAATTAAATAGGGAAATAAAATGATTTAAATTAAATAAATTTCCTAACATTATTTCCCACCTAAGCTAATAAATCAAAAAGTAATTAAATAAGGAATAAAATGATTTAAATTAAATAAATTAAACCTGCTTAACCCAATGAGTCAAAAAACATTAAAATGAGGTAATAAAAATAGATTTTAAATTAAATAAACTACTAATATTATTTCTCTCCTCTAAAACGCCTTTTAAAAAAAAATCACTAAAATTACTTAAAAAGCCTAAGTAAAAAAAATAAACCCACTAACTTAATAAAATCAACAAAACATTTAAAAAAAAGCAAAAGTCTAAGTTTTTAAAAATTGAAACCCAAAATCATGAGATACCCACCAACAATAATTAAAAGGTCTAAAATAAAATACACCCATTTCACTAATTAACTCCAAGGGAATGACAAAAGAAAACATTTATATTACAATCAACATAGAAATAGGATGAGGATAAATATCACGTGCAAGGAAAATAAAAGAACAAATTCTAATTTTAATTTCCCTTCACACATTTTCCTCTCAACCCTAATATTGCTTTTCTAATAAAATATTATTTTCCTTATCTAAAAACCCTAACTCTCTTCTTTCCATTTTCTATCCTCTCCTTCTCTTCTTCTTCTTCTTTTTGTTGCAGGTTTAAGGATGGGGGTAGCCATGGAAGATCTCCATAATGGAGGTATGCCCAATTTAAGTTTAACTTCATTTCCATTTTTTTTTTTAAATATACATTATTTCATTTATCATTTTTTTTTTTTGTATTCTGGTTTAAACCAGAGATGAACAACCTCAAGTATAATTTTTTGAATGATAAAAAGAAATGCAAGGAGTAATATATATATATATATATATATATATATATATATATATATATATATATATATATATATATATATATATATATATATATATATATATATATATATATATATATATATATATATATATATATGCATGCAGGTAAAAGATTTCACACAGGCCGGAAGGCGGCTGTATTCACAGTGGCAATGGTTTGAAGGTGTAATGGTAGTGAAGGGTGTTTTGCATGGCACCCGGCGCTAAGGTTTATACTCAGGAAAGAAGCATTGGGGGGTGTGGGGGTCCATCCCCCATACCCCACCTTTATTTTAAAAAGCAAACTCAGCAGGGGCGGTGGCAGCATGGCCATCGCCCACCCTCCCCCCCTCATCTTTTTCTTGTAAAAAAAATGCTGGAGCCTATTAGGGCTTTCGACCCAACAAAATGTATCTATTCTCTTTTCTTTTGTTAAAAGCTTTGCTAATACTTTAAAATGTAATGCTGGTTTAATGCAATTTTGTGTGTGTGTATATATATACACTCAGAAGCAATATCATTTTTGAAAAAATATAACCCATGTTAATAAATAAAGAAAAATAACACAGTTGCAAGATATGTATTCATATATATATATATATATATATATATATATGAATACATATCTTGCAACTGTGTTATTTTTCTTTATTTATTAACATGGGTTATATTTTTTCAAAAATGATATTGCTTCTGAGTGTATATATATACACACACACAAAATTGCATTAAACCAGCATTACATTTTAAAGTATTCTATATATATATATAATCATAAGGATATTCTATCTTATTCTCTTCTTGCTGCAATACACTACTGATAAAAAGAAATAACCCAGAAACTTGTTTTAAACCGACGAGGGCAGAGGCAAATGTTTATATATAGACACACACACACACACACCAATGTATGTATATGTACATATCTTCTTATATATAAATATCTACCTAATTTATAAAATAAACTCATACCATTCCCTTGAGAATTAATACAGTAACAAGGTAAGAAACAACAAGAAAAAAAATAACAATAGTTTTCTCTCTCAGCCCCCTTTTTTTAAACAAAAATTTCAAGGTTTCAACAACATATAACTATATTTCTTTTTTTTTATACAAAACCAACATATAACTATGTTTCTTTTTTTTTTATACAAAACTAGTAGGTTTACCTTTCCAATAGCAATAATAATAAACTTATTTATTTCCTTTCAATGCACAATAAATTTCCTTTTCTCCTTTCTTTCATGGGATAATAAAATGCAACCAACTACATGAAATATTTCATTTCAACTTAAAACAACAACTCTTATTTTTTTTAACAACAATATTATTAAAAAGGAAACCACTACAATATGACATTTAAATGAAATATGATTACATAGGAATTAGGTTTGAAAATACACAAGAGAGCTCCACTCTCACAATAACTTCACATTGAGGTAAAAATTGACATGGCTCTCAAATATCCAACAAACTTCACAACACTTAAAACAGAAAAATATTCTCCCAAGCTCCAAAAATCTTCAACACAAACTTGCAATAAATAACAAGGGAAAACTCCAAGCCACCAAAACGCTCTCCACCCTACCATAGACCCGCAAGAGGGTCACCCCCGAGCTTGGAGGTTGATCTACACATGGGTGCACACCACAACACAACAAATTCAAACACTCAACATGAAGAATAACACCCACCAAGGTTTAACAACACAAAATCAATAAAAATAGATTTGAGGGAGTAGGAGAGTGGACTCTCTCTACTCAAGAGGTTCACTCCTACAAAACCATAAACTCATGATACTCCAAAACAAGGCCTCAAGCCTAAAATACCTCAATGAACAATATATATCACTCCAAGGCACTCATGCAATAAAAATAATCACCAAAACTTCTCCAAATTGCCCTCAAGGCCACAATATGCCAATACAAAGAGGGTGACCTCGAGGAGGTTCACTCCTCTCCCACCCCTCACATGAATGGACACACCAAGAATGGTAGTCTCATTCAAACACCCATAAAATAAAAACCCAACAACACCAACAAATGTAAACACACAAAATGCTCTTAAACACACATAGAAAATTAATTACATGGGAAAGGCTTCATGCCTTGAAGCTTACCTATGATAGCCCAATAATGGAAGAAAAGTTGTAGAAGAGCTCTCCAACCTCCTCCTTAGAGCCTTCCTTCCAAAACCTCCAAACTCACTCACTCTCCAAAAACACCTCCAAAAATAGCCAAAAAGAACTAAAATGAAAGAACCCCCTTCCTCTCTCAAAGAGGAAAGTAATATAGGCTTCATTCTAAAGCCTTGAGGAATCAGAAGGTGACACATGTCACCTTCTTCTTCCCCCTCCCAGTCCACAAGTTTGCAAGGATGGCGGAATGTGGAGGTGACATGTGTCACTCTCCCATCCATCCAAGCCTCACTCTCTCCATATGTGCTCTCACACGTGTGAGAGCAAAGTTAGAGAGGTGGAGTCTCTCAAGATGGGCTCCAAGATGATAAGCAGTGACACATGTCATTACCTTATTCTCTAAAGGAAGCCCATTCACTCCAAGATACTCTCGCACATGTGAGAGAGCATTAGAGAAGGGTTTCACACACTTGGGGGTCTTGAAGACTCCCCAAGTCTTCAAGGTGATGGGAATCCATGCCTTGGAAAGAGGAATGGGTCATGTTTCAATGCATGACTCATCCTCCACTCCAATTCAAATTTGAATTTCGTCACTTTACTTCAGGCTAAAGTTAAAGTGACTAGACAGAGGTAACCCTAGGTTTTGACATGCTCAAATGGGCCCAAGACCCTAGGGGTACCACCTTGGATTAATTTTAGCCCATAATAAACACTATAGGAAGTAGAAAATCACATAAAATGACCATAAAAATAAAAGACACCAAGTGGTGTATATTAAATCACATATTTTTACAAAACTTCAATAAATAATATAAAAGGGGTGAAATCTAAGCCAAATAATAAAATGCAGACAATTATGAAAGCATCATACAATTCACACATGATTTTGGTCCCTCTTGGGACTAGATCAGTCTAACACATGATTCACATTAGGTGTGGGATCGATCTCTAATTTTCTGTGGCATGGAAAATTACCTGCGCACTTGAACATAGATTAATCCAACATATACATCATAGATGAAGCAAGGAAAATGCTTACACTCACGATATCACATAATCATTTAAAACATTATTAAAATCACATAGCATCATTAACAAGATTTATAATTTAACTACATTTCTAAACACTAACTCAAGATCAAAATCGCATAACAATTCCATTTAATAATTTTAGAACTAATAACTCTAATAACATCAAAATGAATGTCACATGTCAATTAATCATCAGTGAAATCTAAAATCAGGATATAGTCACACCACAACATACTAATCTAACCAAATCAAAATATAGGGATAGAGTCAATAAAGTCCACAAATATGAGGTCTACAAACACACCTAATCCAGATGCACAAGGGTGGGCCTCACATCCTCCTCCCCTAGAGCTAAAATTCCTCCTGAAAGATAACATAGAATCATAAAGTAACCCACCTACAAGCCAATCCTAAATGGCATTGGACTCATATTGATTTCGACATAAAGGTAAGGAACCAAATGAAGTTAAATAGTAATTCCTGGCAATAATCTCAAGGATAACCTCCTCTAACTAGGAGGGGTCAAGAATCTAACACAACACATACTCCAACACTTTATGAGCCTAAAAAGACACAAGAGCATTAGATGCCCAAGGATAGACCGCCAAGTAATTTAAGGTCAAGCATGGTGGGGACTACCCAGAAGGTTGTCATTATGAGAGGCCTTCAACAATAACTTAATTGACTCATACCCCAAGTATCTCTTATTCCTCTAGAAACCTAACTAGCATAGAGAAACCAAAACTAAGATGGGCCAACCAACTAGCCCCAAAACCAACATTTAAGCTCCAACTATGCATCACATCAACTTCCTGCCGATGCTAAGCTATACATGCAAGATCCCAAACAAAAAGTATGAGACTCTCAAGTCTTGACTACCCCATCGATCCATAGGCCCCCACTAGATTGTCTAAATCAGAATTATAGAACAAGTAGGAACCAAACATGTATAATCATCCCTAGAATCAAGGGGAGAAGCTAAACACCTATACCACTACAATTCACGCAAGTCCAACTTCTAGTCGATCAAAGCAATTGCAAAGCCTCTTAAAACAAGGGAGCCAACATCACATGGATAGTAGATCCACACAACAATGGGAGGATCTGAAGGTTTTCCAACCTATCAACTCCTTTGAACCTTACTAGCACCCATTATCGAATCATAAAGACTCGGCCTCCCAAAATGGGATAGCACCAAAACACTTCTCAACACGACACAAGGTCAAACCACCACTAGCGATCCACTAAAAGACTTCAAGCTTACGATGCCAACCAAGACTGACTGTTCCTAGATGCCTCTCACCAAACACCCCTTATGGGTAGCATAGGTTACATAGTTCACAACACTACACAGGTACCAACAAAACCATCAATACAAGGATCCTCAAAATAAAAGCTTGCAAAAAGATAAGTCTTGAATAAGTTTAATGAATGAATTTAAGAAGAATTAAGATCCAAAAGATAATTCAATTTTAAAAGATAAGTCAATATCAAAAGTGGCGCCAAAATCAATCATTCAAAATTCAATCAAAATACAATTAAACAAGTCCTTGAGGTAAGGGGACTACAAGAAAGTAAGTCGGCTAAGCAACTCAAAATAAATAGACTCAAAACTGTCAGTTTCGAACACAATAAAAATTTCATCAATAAGTAGAGAATCAACTTCAATAAGTTAACCAAAATTGCACATTTCAACATTACACATATAACATAGTAACAATGAGAGGAGAGGGATAGTGGTCACACTCTTAACATAGGTCAAGAAACACCTCAACTACATGCACACCCACAACTTCTAGGCAACCTAGGATGTGCTTGGAAAAGATTGCCAAAAGTCATGTATCCCAAGAGTCACCTCCAAAGTGGGTTCCTTAGTGCTCCCTAGTAAGTAACACATAGCAACATCTTCATGGATACTACCAAAATCCAACTGCAATCACCAACTTTCATAATCTCAAAATTTTTTCAAGGTGGCTCACAATTTACTCTCAAGTTTAATGCGAGGCTTTATATCGCCCAAGACAATCCTTCAGAAGCATCTATGTCTATCATACCGGTCGATCACAACACCTAACCACTAACACCCAAAAGGTGTCACAACCAACTCACTATTATCCTCAAAATAGACTTAATCTCCCATAACATTCTTACAATCCCAACGTTTCCAAGATACCCAAAAGTGACAAACCACATTCATTACCCTAGAGCAAAGTGTGTGATGCCTTATTCAACTCAACACTTAGACTTATTGCAATCCATAAAAATAAGACCTTTATAACCATTAGGATTTCCTTCGACAAACCAAACAATCAGTTACGCAAGGGACTCACCTCAAGAGTCGCTAGAATTCCAACATCTAACAATTTAAGAAGGTACCACTTCAAGGGTTTCCACATTAACCCGATAGGACAACCAAAACTTAAACTTAACTTTCTATATTACCACCCATCACAAGGCTTCACTATAGCCTTCCAAGCACCAAAGCCTATGTACATCTTCAAGGGGAACTCGTCACCCTATCACGACATAAAGATAAGCAATTTTTAGTGAAATTAGGCGGCAAGGGAGGGATCAAGGTGTAATTTAGATTACTATTTATTTATAGATATTGTTAAGGGAAAATTGGATTTCAAATGAATAATCAATAATAATCAATATCAAGATGCCCAAAACTCAATGAAATGGTGAACAAAAGAGATTCAAATAAACAATGAACAAACAACAAAGCAAACCTCCTTAATTCATAGCTTCCATTGATCGCCTATCACAATCGATCTTGCATGTATGAAATAGGGCCCTCAGAGAGTGCACTTCTTTGCTTTCTTTCAAGAATGTCAATTGAGAATGGCTATGATAATATCACCATGAAGATGAGCTTCACAATGATGGTAGTAGTGCGTAGTAACGAATATGATCACAAGAAATGAAGGAATTGGTGCCAAAGGCACGCTGTAATTCCTGCAGAGTAACGATACTTAAAGCTTGGATGATTAGAAATGGAAGAATGAGGTTGCTTTTATAGACTTGAGAAAGGAGAGATCAATGGTATAGAAAGAATGAGAAGATCAATGATTGAGAATGGATGAGGAACGTGCAACGAATAAGAAGAAGACATGTGTCTTGCTTTCTTTTACATGAGAGGATTTGCTAAGAATAGAAGAATGAGTTAAAGCAATTAAAAGAATATAATAATCAATTAAGTGATTTAAAACAAGAAGAATAGATTTGCATGAGAATAAGAAGATATTTTGCTTTATTAAATATTAGAAATATTTAATTGCATGTGCAAAAAGATTGAATTATATTTAGAGATAACTCAATTTAGAAGAAAAAACAACTTAAATAAATATTTGATTTATTTAAATTTAGAGAAGATATTAGTGGAAGAAACAATTAAATAATTAGAATTATTTAATTTAGAAGATTAGAAAGCAAATTAAATAAATTAATTTATTTAATTTTTGTGTATGATTTGGAAGAATAAATAAAATGTTTGATTGTATTTTATTTTTAGAGATTGAGAGGATTTAAATAAATTTGATTGATTTATTTAAATTTGGGAAAATGAATTTGATTTAATTAAATAATTTAGGATTATTTAATTGTTTGGAAGAATTTAATTAAATAAAGGATTTTATTTAATTTTGACTCTAGAAGAGATAATTAAATATTTTGATGTTTAATTAGCTTAGAAGAATGTGAATCATGTCATTTTTAGGCGTATACATTTTGCCCCTCTTTGATGTAATGCAGTTTACGATGTTGCTTCAAATAATTTGATTGTTGAATAATGATACATGCCCCAGTTTGCCCCTGGTACAGGTTTAACGATAGGATGCCCCCTCGAGAGATTGGACGAGAAGAAGGCAGAAGGCGTGAGACGGACAATCTCATGAAGACGAAGGGAAAACTTGGTTAGGATTGAAGAAAAATTGAATGATACGTGATGCAAGATAAAATGATAACACACACAAGCAAGTAAGCAAGTATGCACAAATGATACAAGAACAAGAAAGGTATTGCCCCTGTCAAGTGGTAAACCAATGATATACTGATAATGATATACGATAGTGTTGTCATGGTGGGGAACGATATATCCCTAGACCAACATGGTAGGCATGTTGTCATGGTAGGGAATGATGGATCCCTAGAGCAACACGAAGGATAGTGTCTAGTTTCAGGAAATGAAACATGTTGTGTAAGATGCGTGTGTTGGTATGATTTCGACAATGTTACATCTTGTATAAGACAATTGATTGATTAACTGATTGAGTTGGTTTACAACCAGACAAGGATCAAGACCACTAATTGTGAATGGATAATTTGTGCAAGATTGACTTGAGTTGATTGGTATGGGTTAAGGATAGACTTGCATTTGGATCAGTGCTCGGGTTGACCAAATTGAGAAGAATTGACCACAATGATAGATAGAATACTGATTGATAGAAGAACTCACAAGCTTTTATTTGTATTGATACTCTACATTGTTGGATCGTTATTGCATGGGGTACGGTATGGATGCAAGTGGATGCAAGTGGATGTGAATGGTTTTTTTGACATCTTGATAGTGCAAGTATTTTTGAAGTGCTTATTTCATCATTGGGCTTTTTTATTTTTTTGGTACTTTTTCCAAATGTTGTAAGAAAATACAAGCATCTAGGTATAATTGAACCGAGAGGACCTGAGTATCGCTTACATGGATTTTGATTTAGCAAGTTAATACAAGCTGTTAGCACTCATTTTGACCTGGGGTTGATTTTTGATGATCAGGGGGTTTCTTCATTTGAACCCTTTATCTTCTTGCCCATTTTTCCTAAGTATTGGACCTCCTCAGCATTTTTCAGCTGCAGCATCATATTTTCCTGAGGAGGAGGTCATCATCATCATCTTGTCTTCGATGATGGTCTGCATTAACATGTTTGCTTCGACTTGTTTTTCATCGTCATCATCATATTTCAATATCGGGTGATGTTTGGATATCATCCTGATCCTGCTGATGAGCTACAGTGCGCCCTGATTTGCTTACGGAGGAAATTTTTCAAGTATCCGGTGATCTTCCAATTATCACCTTGCCCAAACATGATGATGATGTTGCCCCGGTATTCTGAAGGGGTTATTCCTTGAGTTGTTTGACCTGACTTGTTTTTTCTTAAGGGTCGTCGTCATCATCATCATATTTCCAGTTATCACCGTGTTGCTTGCGGGGGTCATCATATTTTCTGCCTTCATGATATCTCGCCGGGGTGATATTTTTATCATCGGGTGATCTTGGTTATGATCATCCTGATGATGTTGTTGAAGAGTTCTAAGTGCGACCCGATTTTCACTGGGGTCATCATATTTTGAACGTCAGGATGATCTTAGTCAATATCATCCTGATGATGTTGTATCACTTCTTGTTCGTTGTTTTGTCATCCTGATGATGTTGACGTCATTCTTATGACAGGGTGATATCTATTTCTCTGCCTATCTGCATCATGATATTTCTGAAGGAGGGGGTGATATTTTCATTTTTGAATATCACCCGGATGTATGTTTGTTCCAGCGTCATGATGATGCTGATATCAAGGAGATATCCGCCTGCCGGCTTCGAGCATTATCTAGTGGGGGTGATCTTTTCAAGCATCATCATATTCATCTATCGCCCCGATCTTATAGTGAAGCTACAGTGCAACCTGATATTTGTGCATCATGGTGATATTTCCAAATATCCGGTTGTCTTCCGAATATCATCCTGATGTTGATATGATGATGACATCATCAAGGTCCGGGGGGGTCATATTTCTAACACTGATCATCTTGTGGAGGTCCCCCGATATTTGCAAACATGATGATGACATCATCCGGATATGAGGAGGTGCGCAGTAGGCAGATATGATGATGACGTCAGCAAGATATGATGATGATGTCATCAGGATGTTCATCGGCCAGACTTTTGGTATAAGCTCAGCAGGAGGATGTTCCTCCGATGGATCAGGTTGTGCGGATGAAGGCAATTATCATGCAGGTTATATTGCGATATGATGCTGACGTCAGGGTGATATTTGAAACAACAGGATATCATGCTACTGGAGGATGATGATGATGAAGTCTTATACTAGTGTCGTCAGGAGCAAAAGCACCGACATCATATATGCTCATGACCTAGTATATAAAGTGTTAAGGAGGTCATCGCGGGATGCATGTGGGATAATTGATATCCTGCATTTTCAAATATCATGATGATGAATCTCGGTGGGAAATGGTTGCGATCGACTGTTAGATGTTCTTCCCAAGGCCGCGGGTTGGTGCGCCATTAATGGCGAAGGTTGCAGAGGTATGGGCAGATCTGGTACCCGATTGAAGGTGTACATCAGCGGACAGTGGCGCAGGGCTCGAGATATCTTCCTGTCTCCTCCCCTACCTGCTGTATTCATGTTTGGGCGCCAATCTGGTAGTGTTTGAGCACCATTTTCCTGATACTGTATATCTGGCGGGATTTTTGGTCAACCCTGTAATTAATTGCTGTGGTACACTACCTGGCTGTTATAAGCAGGAAGTGTTATTCATTTGTGGTTGTTGAAAGTTGAAGATTTTTGGCTCTGTAACTCATAACAAGCTGATCTGGTTGTTCTGTACAGCTTAACCTATGAGTTTATGTATCTCTTGTTGTATGTTTTTGGCATGAACCCACTGATTTCATGATTAATCTTATATGAGAAATGCTATCTTAGCATGTGTTGTGTTAATTCTGTCTCCAGTATTGCATGTATTCTTCTTCTGAATCTGGATATTTGAGTAATGTTTAGATTCTAGAGCATAGAATTCCTATGTTGAATGTCTGATCTTTTAACTTCTGCTCAAGGGGTAGATTAAACTGTTTTCAGGTTGAACATTGGGAAGGGTATACTGCAGTAGGGATGCCATAAGTAGAGATAACTCAACACTCTGTATTGGGAGATATCTGTAAGGCAGATATCACATATATCCCCTTGAAATCCAGTTCTAGCTGTTCATGCTGATCATTCACAGGTGTATGTCTACTGACTCCAGGCCCTGGATAGGCACCAATCTTGCTTTGTGTTTGTGTTACAACCATGTCCAGCTTTGCATCCAAACTTAAACTCCAAATCAAAATCTAAAACAACCATTAGGACATTAGAGTTAGTTTTAGGATCCTCAGTCCTCTGTCTACAACTGCAAATAGGCCCAAAGCTAGCCCCTTTGCTCTTATCTTTCAGTTTTGGTCTACTTACAGGAGGACTTATCTGCTTTCTGTCAGCATCCCAGCCTTGTATGCATATCCTCATGGGTGTTGAGTAGGGAATACCCCCCTAGGTCTTGCAGAGCCTGAAGAAGAAGAGGAGATAAAATATAGAGTCTATCTCCTATACTGTTGGCCCCTGGCCCAGAGATCCTGTTGATCACTGATGGCTACCTTGTAGGGAAATCTAGGAATAAGCATCCAGTCTGGGAAAAAACCAACAGAAATTGACGACTCCGCTGGGGAACCTTGTGAAAGAACCCTGGTTTTCAGAAGAAAACAATTCCTAGTAATAGGTGGCGACTCCGAAGTAATCTCCCAACCGGTCAAAGTAAAATTTATATGCAGGGGAGAAGATCCCAACAAAATCCTTTATTTGAAGAGTTACCATTAACAAAAAGAATGATGTACAGAAGAAAGGGAACTGTCTCAGTTAGTCATGAGAGCTCCCCCAGAAAAGGTGATGATATACAAGATAACCCTAGGCCATCAGGACAGCATGCGCCTTATTTTTCAAATGCAGAAGCTGATATTCAAGGTGCATATGAGAGGCAACAGGGTGGTAGCATGAGAATGAGGTCAGAGGTGTTCCAAGAACGCCCTTTTCTAGACCCAAGTGAAAGGTTTGAAGAGGCAGAGTCTCTGAGGGATGATGAAGATGATGACCAGAATGGTATGAGACCATCTACCTCCAGACCTAAGGATGAACAGTTAGCTGAAGAAATCAGAAGTCTAAGAGCAGAACTAGAATACCTACAAGCCATGAAAATCAGAGATGATATAAAGTAGAAAGTGCAAGCCTTAAGAACTGCCCAAAATGATTCAGTTCCTACCCTAGAGAATGCAAATGTGCAAAGACATCAGCAAAGATATGAAGTGCAACATCAGCATCATGATGAGAGACAAAATGTGAATGATGCTAGGATACCACTGAACAATGCAGGAAACCAAAATGCAAACAGAAATGTTAATGTTAATCAGCTAAACAGACAGCCCATGCAGTTGGATAGATTCAGGCAGCTGGTGTTTGATGGTATTCCTGGGTATCCTAACCCCATTGACAAGCATCTGAGGCTGCAAGTGCCTAAATTTTCAGGAAACAACACAGTGTCAGGAGAAGATCATCTAAAGGCCTTTCAAAATGTCATGGATAATTTTGAGGTTGAGCATGAGGATGTTTTCATGAAGTCATTCATGCAATCCTTAATAGATGAGGCAAGAGAATGGTACAGGAATCTGCCTGACCGGAGTATTTCATCATGGGATGATTTTAAAAGGATGTTCAAGGAGCAATATGGTGATAAAACTGACCCTAGCTTTTTTGTAAATGAGTTCAGCAGTATCACTAAAGGGTCAAATGAGCAGGTTGCAGACTTTAATACAAGATTTACTAAAGTGTTGAACAAATTGCCACATCACATGAGGCCAAATGAACCAATGTGCATAATTTTGTATATCAATGCCTTTGATGCAAAGACTGCATATGGACTAAGAGATAAAGGTCCTGCCACTCTCAGGGATGCTTTCAGAATTGCAGTAAATATTGAAAACAATAGGAAAGCATCGGGCAAGACAAATAGAAGGGATGATGTAAAAATTCTGCAGAATCCAAACAAGCCTCAGAACACTCAAGGTAGTACATCTGCTCCTGAAGATAAGATAGACAAATTGGCAAATGTTGTTAAGGACCTAAGCTATAGATTAGCTAGAAGTGAAAAAGGGATGGGTCCTGATAGGCAAGTCTATCAAAGGCAGGAAAAGAGGCCATCATTACATGATATGCCTTATAACACCAATTGGCATGATGGTCAGCCTGTATTCCCACGTAACAACACAAATCAGAGGGCTCAACATGTCAAAGAAACTCCTGATCCTCTAAAGAAAGCTATAAATATTGCTGATGATGCTCCGTGGTGTATAATTTGTCAGATGCCGCATTCACAGTCACAGTGTATGATTGCTCAATCCTTGTATGATAATGCTACATCTTGTAATGAATGCAATGAGCCACATCATGTGCAGGATGATGATGTTAATATGATGTCCATAGGCAATGGATACACTCTGTATGATGCTGATGAGAATACAGATCATCAAATTCAGGCCTGCCAACAGTCCCCATATGATGAAGATAATGAGGATAACTATGTGTATGCTCAGAACTCACACAATTTTCTGAGTAACTTACAACGACCTTCTGATGAGGAAATTAGAGCCTTCACAGCTGCAGCAGTTGCTCAAGTCAAAAGCAACTACAATCTCAGAGGTAAAAATCAAGTAGGCAGCCCACATCAGCCAGAAGATATTTCTGCAGGTCAGCTGGTGCATGGTCATAAAGGAACTGAACCACAAAAAAGGCAGTGGGTAAATAACAGACAGAACTTTAGACACAAAACAGGTCATGAATCTCAAGGACCAGAAATCAAAATCCCTCAGGCTGAAGATCAAAGTAGAGGTTCCCAAGACAAGAATGATGATCAGGGAACTATGAAAATGAAAGCTAAATCAGCTCAGGATAAAAACAAGATTGTGGAGCAAGCTACAACTGTTGTACAAAATTGTGCTCCATTTGATATAGCTCAGGTCCTCTCGCAGGTAAAAGTCTCTGTTCCACTTATGGAACTCATGAAAGTGGAAGAGATCAAGAATAGGACAATATCCCTAATCTCAGGGGTACCTTTTCAAGCTAAACAAAATGATCAGACCCAGGGTGAGAAACATATCATGTGTAATGAAGAAGATGAGACTCCTGAAGTCTATTTAGGAGTGACTATGACAAAATGTCCTTCACAAGTGGAACCATTTTATGTTTCCCTGGTTATAAATGGAAAAATAATTAGAAATTGTATGCTTGACTCTGGAGCATCCACAAATGTCATGCCTTTGGCTATCATGCAACAAACTGGATTAAAAATTGACAAGGCATGTGGAAAATGTTATGCTATGGATGCCAGAGAGGTACCAGTTATTGGAATCATGAAGGATGTAGATTTCAAACTGGCAGCATTCCCTGAAAAGAAATATAAAATGAATATAACAGTGGTTGACATCAAGCCACAGTATGGTATGCTGTTGTCAAGAAGATGGGCAGCACTAATTGGTGGAAGTATGTAGCTGGACCTGTCATATGCCATGATTCCAATGAATGGCAGGGATGTCAAGCTAATCAGAGAGCAAAGATCATCAGAGACAGTGGAAGACCAAGAAGCAGAGGAACAAGTATGCTTTGTAGACACTGACTGTGATAACTTCAAGGTTGTCTCAGATGATACAGAAGATAAAAAGAAAAATGTCTGCATTGAAGAGCTGGATCAGCAAGGCTTATGGACCATGTTTTTTGATGGAGCTTGTGCAAAAGAAGGCTCTGGAGCTGGAGTTGTTTTCCTGTCTCCAACTGGTAAGCTCCTCAAATTCTCTTTCTTGCTGAGGTTTGATTGCACAAACAATATTGCAGAATATGAGGCTTTACTCTTAGGCCTAAATATTGCTCTCAAACATGGAATTAAGATGTTAAGAGTATTTGGGGATTCTGAGCTGATTGTATCCCAAATCAGAAATAAGTATGCTGCAAAAAATAAAAGATTGAAACAATACAAACATGCTGTTTGGGATACTATTGAATTATTTGATGCATTTTCAATAGGCTGGGTAGAGAGGTCAAAAAATGTTATGGCTGATTTCTTAGCCAATGTTGCAATAAGGCCAGATGACATCACTCTGTCAGGTGTTACAAATGTAGAAATTAAAATTAGGCCTGCAGTACCAGAAAATATATGCAGTTGGCAAGTGTTTAATGATGATAGGGATTTGCTGAAATTTTTGCACTGCATAGATGAATATGAGAATCAACAAATTGATTTCCAAGCTTTTGTAGAGACTGTAGATGGAAAAGAAACTCTTGTGGGAAAAGAGATCATTCAATTGAAGACTAATAAAATCCCTAGAGGGTTGGTAGCTTTGGAAAGAGTTTTTGACAGTAGAGATAAAATGGTCACAAGGACATCTCCCACAAATAAAGAAGATTTAGAGGAGATAAATTTGGGGACATCTCAGGCCCCTCAGAAGGTATACATTGGTAAACAGCTAAAACCACACATTAGAAGTATGCTGATTGCATTACTGAAAAAGTATAAACATGTTTTTGCTTGGTCATATGAGGACCTAAAAGCTTATAGGGAAGATTTATTCCAGCATGAGATCCCATTGAAGCCTGGAGCTAAGCCATTTAGACAAAAGCAAAGACCTATTAATCCTACCTTAGCTCCCAAGATGCAAGAAGAACTCAAAAGGCTCAGGGAGGCTGGAATAATTGTGCCAATCAGACATTCAACTTGGGTGTCTAACCTTGTCCCAGTCAGAAAAAAGAATGGTGATATTAGGCTTTGTGTTGATTTCAGGAACTTGAATGTATCCTCTTTGAAGGATAACTATCCACTACCTAATATGGAAGCTATGTTGCAGAGAGTGACTGGTTGTGAACTCCTGTCCATGATGGATGGATTTTCAGGATATAATCAGGTAAAGGTAAAGGAATCAGAACAGTATAAAACCGCCTTTACCACTCCATGGGGAACTTATGTGTATGTTAGAATGCCATTTGGACTAACAAATGCAGGTGCTACATTTCAAAGAGCAATGGATGTTGCTTTTGCAGGGTTGATTGATTCAATCCTGGCTGTATATCAGGATGACCTGACTGCTTACTCAAAGAAAGAAGAGCAGCATTGTTTGCATTTGGAGCAAATTTTCATAAGAGCACTAGAATATGGTATTTCTTTAAATCCAAAGAAGTGTGCCTTTGGGGTAGTTGAAGGAAAGCTTCTGGGACATATTGTTTCCAAGGATGGAGTCAGGATAGATCCAGAGAGAGTGGCTGCTATTGACAGGATTCAAATGCCAAAAACTGTGAAAGGAGTTCAGTCCTTCTTTGGACAGATAAATTTTGTTAGAAGATTTGTTCCCAACTTTGCAGAAACCACAAGGAACATTTCCAAGATGATGAAGAAGGATGCAACTGTCAACTGGGAAAGGGAAGCAATAGAATCATTTCAGAATATCAAAGAGGTAATCAAGATGGCCCCTGTTCTTAAATCTCCTGATTTTTCTAGGCCATTCCAAGTATTTTCATTTGCTTCCTTTCATACTGTTGTTGCATGTTTGTTACAGAAAAATGAAGATGGTTTTGAACAGCCCATCGCTTTCTTCAGTATGTCCTTGCAGGCCTCTGAGTTGAAGTATGATATTATGGAAAAACAGGCATATGCACTAGTCAGAGCCATCAAAAGTTTCAGACCATACTTGGTAGGGTCATATATAATTGCATATGTACCTCATGCAGCAGTCAAAGACATATTCACTCAGCAGGAGGTGACTGGAAGAAGGTACAGATGGATAAACAAACTGCAAGAGTTCAACATAGACATACAAGTTACTAAGTTGATAAGAGGACAAGGATTAGCCAAGATGATGGCACAGTCAAACTTGGAAGCATGCCAAGTTAATGCAGTCCAAGATGAGAGTGTAAATGTATCAGGATCTGAATGGTACAAGGATATTATCTACTACTTGCAAAATCTGAATTGTCCTTCCCATTTCAGTGACTGTCAAAAGAGGACTCTAAAGTTACATGCAATCAGGTATGTTATTGTTCAAGGTGAGCTGTACTGGAAAAACCCTGATGGTGTGCTGCTGAGATGTGTGGGTGAGGATATGGCTAACAATGTTTTGATTGACATGCATAAAGGATTGTGTGGTGGACATTATACTGCCCAAACAACAGCTCATAAAATTCTCAGGGCAGGATATTGGTGGCCCACTCTCTTTTCAGATGCACAAAGGTTAGTGAGAAAGTGTGACCCTTGCCAAAGATTTTCAGGAAAGCTGAAATATGATGGTGCTTTACCCCTCAGAACTGTACCTGTGGATGCTCCATTCCAGCAATGGGGAATTGACTTCATAGGGGAAATTGCAGACAAATCAAGTGGGGGACACAATTGGATTTTGGTGGCAACTGATTACTTTACCAAATGGATTGAGGCCATTCCAACTAAGAGAGCTACAAGTAAGGTGGTGACAGATTTCATACTAGAAAACATCATCATCAGGTTTGGAGTACCATTTAAGATAATCACTGATAATGCTATGTGCTTCAGATCAGGTGAATTTGTTGATTTTTGCAACAGGTATGGGATAAATCTGTCATATACATCACCATATCACCCACAAGGAAATGGTCAAGCAGAATCAAGCAATAAGAGCATCATGAAAATTATCAAGAGGATACTGGACAAGAACAAGAGAGCTTGGGACTCAAAGTTGAACTTAGCAATATGGGCTGACAGAGTGACAGTGAAAAGGGCTATTGGGAAGTCACCTTTTGAGCTAGTATATGGTGCATCAGCTAGACTGCCCATAAACAATCTCCTACCAGTTTACAGATTCATTCAGGAAAATGATGAGGAGATTCAAGATTCCATGACAGAAAGAGTGAATCAGCTGGTGGCATTGGATGAAAGCAGAAGGAAAGCCCACCAGATCAATCTCAAAAGACAACAAGATGTGAAATATCAGTTTGACAGGAGAACTACAAAAAGAAAGTTTCAAGTCAATGATCTGGTGCTCATTTGGAATGCTAAAGGTCAGGAAAAGGGTAAACATGGTAAATTTCAACCCTTATGGATGGGCCCATATCAGGTTTGCAATACTCATGGGGAGGATTCTTATTTCCTCCAGGCCCTAGATGGTGAAATTCTGGAATTGCCTGTGCATGGCCAATTCCTTAAGTTCTATTTTGCATAAATGACTGGTTGCTGTGCACATTTGTAAAAATATGTATGTAGTGTAAATGCCTTGTACAGCTCGCGTTTTTTTTGGCTTTTTGTCTGGTCTGCCCGGAGATCTGGTTCTCGCTACAGGTTTTCACCTGCACGTCCCCATTCGGAGCCACTGTTAGCACTCATTTTGACCTGGGGTTGATTTTTGATGATCAGGGGGTTTCTTCATTTGAACCCTTTATCTTCTTGCCCATTTTTCCTAAGTATTGGACCTCCTCAGCATTTTTCAGCTGCAGCATCATATTTTCCTGAGGAGGAGGTCATCATCATCATCTTGTCTTCGATGATGGTCTGCATTAACATGTTTGCTTCGACTTGTTTTTCATCGTCATCATCATATTTCAATATCGGGTGATGTTTGGATATCATCCTGATCCTGCTGATGAGCTACAGTGCGCCCTGATTTGCTTGCGGAGGAAATTTTTCAAGTATCCGGTGATCTTCCAATTATCACCTTGCCCAAACATGATGATGATGTTGCCCCGGTATTCTGAAGGGGTTATTCCTTGAGTTGTTTGACCTGACTTGTTTTTTCTTAAGGGTCGTCGTCATCATCATCATATTTCCAGTTATCACCGTGTTGCTTGCGGGGGTCATCATATTTTCTGCCTTCATGATATCTCGCCGGGGTGATATTTTTATCATCGGGTGATCTTGGTTATGATCATCCTGATGATGTTGTTGAAGAGTTCTAAGTGCGACCCGATTTTCACTGGGGTCATCATATTTTGAACGTCAGGATGATCTTAGTCAATATCATCCTGATGATGTTGTATCACTTCTTGTTCGTTGTTTTGTCATCCTGATGATGTTGACGTCATTCTTATGACAGGGTGATATCTATTTCTCTGCCTATCTGCATCATGATATTTCTGAAGGAGGGGGTGATATTTTCATTTTTGAATATCACCCGGATGTATGTTTGTTCCAGCGTCATGATGATGCTGATATCAAGGAGATATCTGCCTGCCGGCTTCGAGCATTATCTAGTGGGGGTGATCTTTTCAAGCATCATCATATTCATCTATCGCCCCGATCTTATAGTGAAGCTACAGTGCAACCTGATATTTGTGCATCAGGGTGATATTTCCAAATATCCGGTTGTCTTCCGAATATCATCCTGATGTTGATATGATGATGACATCATCAAGGTCCGGGGGGGTCATATTTCTAACACTGATCATCTTGTGGAGGTCCCCCGATATTTGCAAACATGATGATGACGTCATCCGGATATGAGGAGGTGCGCAGTAGGCAGATATGATGATGACGTCAGTAGGATATGATGATGATGTCATCAGGATGTTCATCGGCCAGACTTTTGGTATAAGCTCAGCAGGAGGATGTTCCTCCGATGGATCAGGTTGTGCGGATGAAGGCAATTATCATGCAGGTTATATTGCGATATGATGCTGACGTCAGGGTGATATTTCAAACAACAGGATATCATGCTGCTGGAGGATGATGATGATGAAGTCTTATACTAGTGTCGTCAGGAGCAAAAGCACCGACATCATATATGCCCATGACCTAGTGTATAAAGTGTTAAGGAGGTCATCGCGGGATGCATGTGGGATAATTGATATCCTGCATTTTCAAATATCATGATGATGAATCTCGGTGGGAAATGGTTGCGATCGACTATTAGATGTTCTTCCCAAGGCCGCGGGTTGGTGCGCCATTAATGGCGAAGGTTGCAGAGGTATGGGCGGATCTGGTACCCGATTGAAGGTGTACATCAGCGGACAGTGGCGCAGGGCTCGAGATATCTTCCTGTCTCCTCCCCTACCTGCTGCATTCATGTTTGGGTGCCAATCTGGTAGTGTTTGAGCGCCATTTTCCTGATACTGTATATCTGGCGGGATTTTTGGTCAACCCTGTAATTAATTGCTGTGGTACACTACCTGGCTGTTATAAGCAGGAAGTGTTATTCATTTGTGGTTGTTGAAAGTTGAAGATTTTTGGCTCTGTAACTCATAACAAGCTGATCTGGTTGTTCTGTACAGCTTAACCTGTGAGTTTATGTATCTCTTGTTGTATGTTTTTGGCATGAACCCACTGATTTCATGATTAATCTTATATGAGAAATGCTATCTTAGCATGTGTTGTGTTAATTCTGTCTCCAGTATTGCATGTATTCTTCTTCTGAATCTGGATATTTGAGTAATGTTTAGATTCTAGAGCATAGAATTCCTATGTTGAATGTCTGATCTTTTAACTTCTGCTCAAGGGGTAGATTAAACTGTTTTCAGGTTGAACATTGGGAAGGGTATACTGCAGTAGGGATGCCATAAGTAGAGATAACTCAACACTCTGTATTGGGAGATATCTGTAAGGTAGATATCACATATATCCCCTTGAAATCCAGTTCTAGCTATTCATGCTGATCATTCACAGGTGTATGTCTACTGACTCTAGGCCCTGGATAGGCACCAATCTTGCTTTGTGTTTGTGTTACAACCATGTCCAGCTTTGCATCCAAACTTAAACTCCAAATCAAAATCTAAAACAACCATTAGGACATTAGAGTTAGTTTTAGGATCCTCAGTCCTCTGTCTACAACTGCAAATAGGCCCAAAGCTAGCCCCTTTGCTCTTATCTTTCAGTTTTGGTCTACTTACAGGAGGACTTATCTGCTTTCTGTCAGCATCCCAGCCTTGTATGCATATCCTCATGGGTGTTGAGTAGGGAATACCCCCCTAGGTCTTGCAGAGCCTGAAGAAGAAGAGGAGATAAAATATAGAGTCTATCTCCTATACTGTTGGCCCCTGGCCCAGAGATCCTATTGATCACTGATGGCTACCTTGTAGGGAAATCTGGGAATAAGCATCCAGTCTGGGAAAAAACCAACACAAGCATTGAGATATAATTGAACCAAGATGACATGAGTATTTCTCGCGTATAAATAGACAAGGATTGCCCCCATTCATGTTAGACCTTTAATGTCCTTGATGATCTTTTGCCAATCATGTCTTTAGACAAGGCATCACATTACTAAAGTTTAATCCCCAAGTAGAAAACAAAGAAAATAGTCATGTCCCCATCATAGCATCTCTAGCTTTTGGCATCCTCAAGTAGCATAGAAAGGCATGATAGCAGAAATCAAGACTCTGTATTTTAACCATGTTTCTAATCCACAAAACATATTTGCATTTAGATGTGTTTGTTTCTTGCCATAATTTGGGTAAAATCATTTAGAATGCCTTAGATGTTTGTTTGCTTTGCTAGCGATAGGTTAAGGTCTTGCATCAAAATTTTTGCTTGAAAGTGGGTTTTACTTGCGCTTGCTTACCTTGCGAGAGGTTTCCACAATCCTCATTGGTGAGATGGACCCTAAGGGACTGACCTAGTGCCTCATGGGCTCATTGCTAAATGGCCTTGCCTACGTGATGCTGCAGAGGCAATGTAGTTCGGGGTAAACCCTAACGGACCTAAGACCTAGGCGATAGAAAGGGGTGCGAACTCAGATAGATAGAAGGACTAGATATGGAACAGATGAGACAGTGGAGCCTTGAGGGCACATTTGAGAAATGGCCTTGCCTACGTGACAACGTAGAGGCAGTATAGTTCATGGATTGACTTTGATGGACCTAGGATATGGATTGGATGAGACACGATATGGAACAAATATGGATCAAACATGGAACAGATATGGATTAGATAAGACATGATATGGAACAGATATGGATTAGATATGGAATAGATATGGATCAGATAAGACACGATATGGATTAGACATGGAACAAATATGGATCAGATATGGAATAGATGATACTAATGACAAAGAAACACCACAGATAGGTAGATGTATGGGTGACAGTGGATATGGATGGTTTAGGTAGAAGGAATAAAGGATGTGATCTCCAAGGAATATGTTGCATAGGAATAACGTGCCCCATTATAGGTAGAATACTTAGGATTTTTCATGGCAACGCTTATGATGATAGGGGGATAAGAGGATAATGAAGGATTTGCATGACTTGGAGGGATAAGGTATGTCAAGAGTCATCTAAAACATTTGTCAACAATGTGCCCCCAATCTTTAGCGAGATCAAAGAAAGTAGAGGAATGGAAGATTAGGATAGATAGACTGGATAGTATAGGTACGTAACGGCTAGAAGGATAGGATAGGAAATGGTATGGAAGGAAACTGATAGGAGAAAGCAATATGCCAATGAGACAAGGTACCCCCAAGTGTAGGTGACATAGAAGATCAACTTACACACAACGCTTGTTTGCCAGGTTTTCATCATGGTACTTATCCAAGGTGTCTGTTTGCCAGATTTTCATAGTTGGACAAAGGGATTTTTTCTTTGAACATTTGGATAGGACAGGTAGAATGGATGAGAGGGCCTCAAGTGCCTAGTTCTATGAAAGGTGATAGTCCCACTAGAAAGATGTCATTGCATGGACCATGTCAAGTGTTCTCACAGATGTTTGTAGGGGATTGTATGAAAGGGAAATGGAGAAGTTAGATACTAGATTATGATGGGTGTGATAGTGGATGATGATGCAGAATATGGAGGACTTATGCAAGGATGAATGAAAAGTCTATGAAAAAGCATGGACCATAGGAATAGGATGAGGAAGATATGTAGGATAATAGTGGAAGGAAGGGGAGATGGAGGTACATGAAAATGTTGTGGAATGGAAGGGAATCATGACCAACGGTTGCACATACCATGATAAACATTGAAGATGGTGATCAGAAAGTAGTGTAGGAAGCAACGAAGACCTTTTCTTGTGGATGAATGACTTAGGCATGTAGGGATCCACACAAACTGAGTATTTTTCTAATTTTTTCTTGCCATATGGGATGGACAAATTTGAGACTTTTGGATGGAATGGGAGAAAGTGGATGGTTGGGATTCTTGAGAGGTGGATGCCTCATGTAACTTGAGGGCTTTTTGCTTAGGTACCCAAACCATTTTGTTTTTAGATGGTACCTGTGAAGGTATGGGTTTGGGTGTATGCAGCTTTTGTACAACTTTTGGAGTAGTCATTTGTTGGATGTAGACCCACACCTTTTTTAGCTTGGAGTATTGGTGTGTGGGTGTATGCAGCTCTTGAGAAGGATGTTTCTTTGATTCTTGGTTTTTATATCCTAGGTCATGAGGACTCTTAGGATTGTTGACTTTATAGGTAGAGGCATCCAAATTTTTGCTATTATAATCCTTTAGGATGGTGGAAGTGGGGTTGGAGGAAGTTTTTTGTTTAGATAGCATGTGCATTTGTTGGCCATGATTGGGATTGTTAGAAGATTCATAGATGGATGGATAAGGTGTTGGAAGAAGTGGTGGTAAAATGAATGGAGGGATATTAGGAGTTGGAAGTAGTGGAGGTAGATTAGATGGTGGAAGGTGTATGGTCACATGCTTTTGACAATTATAGGATGATGGAGGTGGAATGGCCGCATATGTTTTAGGGATATGATAGGGTTTGTGATGGAAAGTGGTGGACTTAGGAGGAGTGGAGGAAGTACCAACATCTTGAGATTGTTCACCTTGGGGTCTGTATCCAAGGCCATATGAAGGAGGAGGAACATTGACATGGACGGGCTCCAAAATACCTTATTCGTGAAGGCCTAAGCCTTTACCTTGATAGTTCATATGTTGGAGTATGTGGTGGATAGCGGGATTATGTGTAGATGGAACACTAGACACAAGTTCCTTATTGGATGAAGAAGGTGGGATAGAGGATAATGGTTGCTTGTGTTTTAAGGAGGAACACTTATGAATGAAGGTTGTAAGACCAAGGATATATGGTGGGGGATTTGTAACATGGTTGATAATGGATGACAGAGGAGTATTATTGGTTTGATCTTCTACGCTTTCTTGGGAGGCAAGTGTCTCATCAAAGGAAGAGGAAGTTGTTGAATCTTGGATAGGACTAGATGGGGTTATAAGCTCAGGACCATGGAATGCATAAAGTGGGCTAAGAGGATCATCATGGTCTGCTTGATCATAGATAGACTCTTGATCATAGATGGGATCTTGATCATAGATGGGATCTTGATCATAGATAGGCTTTAGCATGATGGAATTAAGGTGCTCTTGTATATGTTCTTCATCAACAATAATATCTTGATCATGGAAAGGATATAGGCTATGGAGAGGTTGGAATTTGGTCTCTTGTTCATGTATAGGATCAAGTTGCTCATGAATAGCTTCTTCATCAAAGGTAGTATCTTGATCATAAAAGAGATATAGGTTATGAATGGTTTGAAATTGGATTTCTTGCTCATGTATAGGTATAGGATCATTGAAAAGATAAAGGTTATGTAAGGGTCAGATGGGAGAGCTTTGATCTTGATTTAGATAGGGGGTTGATGTTTCCACATGTTCTAAAGTGTGCTCTTGACATAACTCTTGATGTGCTTGAATTGAAGTTGAAGTAGAAGACTCTTGGATAGGCTCTTGTCAAAAACATGAAGGTGCGACGGACCTTGACTTTGGTGCATGGTAGGAGGTTCCTTAATATGCTCAAGGGGTTGCAGGTTACATGATGAGGTTAGAGTAATGGACATGCTTGAAGTTTCTTTGATAAGGTCAAGGACCAAAATTTGGGGATATGGTTGACTTTCTACTAGTAGCCCTTGGATCACATCATTGGTTGGTGCATAGTTAGAGGCATGAGGTAATAGAGGAGTGGATTTTGAGTTCTCCCTAGATTTTCTTTTTCTGTGTAAATCTTGAAAACATCTTTCCCAAAAATCATTTGAGGCTTTTTTGGTTGTCCATTTAGAGCTCAGGGAACTTGATGGCGGTGTTGGTGTAGGATTGGTATGCTTTGGGATATGTACCTTAGAAGATGATGAAGGACTAGTAGAAGGAGTGGTATACGATTTCCCACTTGAGGTGGTGTTTGCCTTGTCAAGAGTATCATTAAGGTAGGACAAGAATGTATGACCTTTGGGCGAGGTGTAGCTAGTACTGACACATTCAACTTGTAAGATTGCCATTTCTTGTTGTATGACTTGGAGTTCTTGAGCAATTGCTATATGATCTTGGGACAAGGCACCTAGGTTTATTTGCAATTGTAGGTATTGGAGTGCTTCACCTATTTCTTCTAATTGGTTTGTCATTTCAACAGAAACTGACACAAGACTGAAATGGGTACCTAGAAAACCTAAAAATTTTCTTTGAAAAGATGTGGAAGTACTCACTGTTACGCATGCGCAGAACCATATACGCAACAGTAGAGGATACAAGCGTAGAAAGTTGACACAAATGTGCAGTACTGGTAAAAAGTAGATGCATAGTAACATGTGATATAAGTGCAGCAAGTTGGTACAAATGCACATCCAGTCGGAACAAATGCAAAACAGAAAGTGATAAAAGCGCAACTCTAGTTTTTTTCAGTGTTTTTGCAAATTTTTGGCAATTTTTCTGATGTTTTTGGTTTCTTTTGTTGCAAGATGGTCTCTTTGATCTAATTTTTGAAATTATGGCAAGAAGACACAGCAAACACAAAGAATGTTTTTATGGTTTTTTATTTTTTTTTATTCTTTTTTACTCTTTTTGGACTAAAAAAGAAAAGAAACTACAATCCTAGGCTTCAAATGGATTACAGGGGTTTTTGGCCACTAGACAAAGGTGAGTAATAAAGACAACCGTTTGAGTGGTTATACATGCGGCAACACTAATCTCTGTTATGGAGTCTCCTAGCCTGCAAGGGTTGCGCCTTGGAGGGTTTTGGGGGAGGTTGGCTGTTGGTATAACACAATTGCACTCATTGTTTGAAGCTTTCGCTCCAAACACAATTTATTTATAGTGGCTTGGAAGGGCTTGGCATCTAGCCTATTACCACTTAGGGTCGTTCCTACTTGGATGAATGGTATCCAAGAGCATGCCCCTCTAAAGGAAAAACACATGCGAAAATGATATGTTTGGCATTTTGGTCACCCAAGATAGGGGAGAGCATAGGCCTAGTATCATTACCAAAACACATAATACAAAGGTTCTTTTGCCCTAGTTAAAATGAGAAAAACTAGATGAGCTATCTACTTGGGCAATCACAGAATTTTGTTAACATTGAAGTGATAACAAGATAGCAATGGTTCAACTTTACCAAGATAGCAATGATGTGTTCAATTTTATCTGAGATAGCACAAATTGTTAACTTTGAAGTGATGATCAAGATAGAAATGGTTTAGTTTTTACCCAGATATCAATGATGAGTTCAATTTTATCCACGTAGCACGAATTGTTAACTTTGAAGTGATAATTGAGGTAGCAATGGTTCAGTTTTACCCAGATAGCAATGATGAGTTCAATTTTATCCAAATAGCAATGAGTTGTTAACTTTGAAAAGATAGCAATGATGAGTTCAATTTTATCTAGATAGCAATGAGTTGTTAACTTTGAAAAGATAGCAATAGCAATGATTCAATGATATGCAAGATAGCAATGATTCAGTTACCACTTTCCTAGTTAAAACTATGTGAGATTTGCATGAGCATCCATTTTACTTTCCCTTTAGAAATCCAAGTGTGAGCTAACAAGTGCAACTATATGAATCTAAACTAGTACCTAGCCTGCAAAACAGATCAAGAGAGTTCCTACAAAGACATCAGCATTAGTTAAAATCTTCAAGAAAACCCTAAAATCAAGCCTAAAATAGATGCACCACTTAAGAAACTGAATGTACAGAAACAGTGAATAGAAGCGTTGTAATACGTATGTACTAAAATAGAGGTTAAAAGCACTAGAATATAGTGTATATGTGCTGGGTTGACAGATGCACTGTCTTAGATGGTAAAAGCACTGTGACAGAGTATGTATGCGCTGCAGTAACTAATGCGTCGTGATAGGTAACAGATGTGCCAAAATAGAGACTATATGCACTACAGAAATGTATGTGCCATGACAGGTAACAGATGCATATTAGGATATATCAGATGCGTTGTTTCCTCCTATGTACGGCTTTCTAAAACACAAAAACTTAGTTTTTGGGTTAAATTTGGGGCTAGACCCCATGGTGGGTGCCAAAATGTTAAGGGAAAATTGAATTTCAAATGAATAATCAATAATAATCAATATCAAGATACCCAAAACTCAATGAAATGGTGAACAAAAGAGATTCAAATAAACAATGAACAAACAACAAAGCAAACCTACTTAATTCATAGCTTCCATTGATTGCCTATCACAATTGATCTTGCATGTATGAAATAGGGCCCTTAGAGAGCGCACTTCTTTGCTTTATTTCAAGAATGTCAATTGAGAATGGTTATGATAATATTGCGATGAAGATGAGCTTCACAACAATGGTAGTAGTGCGTAGTAATGAATATGATCACAAGCAATGTAAGAATTGGTGCCAAAGACATGCTGTAATTCCTGCAGAGTAACGATACTTAAAGCTTGGATGATTAGAAATGGAAGAATGAGGTTGCTTTTATAGACTTGGGAAAGAAGAGATCAATGGTATAGAAAGAATGAGAAGATCAACGATTGAGAATGGATGAGGAACGTGCAACAAATAAGAAGAAGACATGTGTCTTGCTTTCTTTTGCATGAGAGGATTTGCTAAGAATAGAAGAATGAGTTAAAGCAATTAAAAGAATATAATAATCAGTTAAGTGATTTAAAACAAGAAGAATAGATTTGCATGAGAATAAGAAGATATTTTGTTTTATTAAATATTAGGAATATTTAATTGCATGTGCAAAAAGGATTGAATTATATTTAGAGATAACTCAATTTAGAAGAAATGGACAACTTAAATAAATATTTGATTTATTTAAATTTAGAGAAGATATTATTGGAAGAAACAATTAAATAATTGGTATTATTTAATTTAGAATGATTTTGGGAGAACTAATTAAATAATTTGTATTATTTAATTTGTTGGAAGAATTAGAAGATAAGAAAGCAAATTAAATAAATAAATCTATTTAATTGTTTGTGCATGATTTGGAAGAATAAATAAAATATTTTATTATATTTTATTTTTGGAGATTGAGAGGATTTAAATAAATTTGATTTGATTTATTCAAATTTAGAAGAATGATTTGATTTAATTAATTAATTAAGAATTATTTAATTATTTGGAAGAATTTAATTAAATAAAGGATTTTATTTAATTTTGACTTTAGAAGAATTAGAATGAAATAAATATTAAGAATATTTATTTAGACTAAATCGTGTCATTTTTAGGCATATACAAATACGAAATCACACTTGCAACTAGATCCTACTCCTTGACTATCACAAAAATTCCTAGCCTCAAGCACATACACCACCTTTTAACCATCAACCAACGAGGTAATTATACTTAATGCATAAAACACATTACGAATTAATGTGTGGGCAACACATAGCCCAATTATCCACTAGTCACCATCGTGTTGCAAGGAGATTTACTTGACGTGGCATAATAAAAGTCATGAGACTCACAATCACGAAGTGGTCCTCAAGCCACTACTCAACCTTTCATAAAAAATCCAAGAAGCAAAACCCAAGGATTTAGTCATAAAGGCTTTACATGCCAAACTCTTTTAACATCCACTTCACCATCCTCCAAATGAGGGTACCAAGTGACTCTTATAAGAGAATATACCAATCTATTCACTTCTTGAGTGACCACCACACTCATCAGGATGACTTAATCCTACAACAAGGTGAAGGTCAACTAAAGGTTCACAACTCTGTCGCATCCTAGCCAGAGGGCATTTAAACAAGGCACATCTTACCCCAAGATACAAGGTTAACTAGACATCACCAGGTGGATCCAATAAATAATTAGGGTACATGAGTCTTTGTCTAAGATAATCCACCACTCAATACATCCCTTTCCTCCTACAAGGTAGGACAACACAACTCAACATTCATCAGGGCAATCTTCAGGTAGCTAAACGAACAAAACTTTATCATAAAAACACTTGTCCAAGGGTGCACTTATCATAAGTTATCACGACCCTTAAAGAAGGATCGAAATGCACCAACACTAGGACAGGGAACAAGGCTAAGTTTGAAACAACACTTAGCAAAACTCATCTGATACCATTCTCTTAGGATAGCACTAGGTCAAGGTGTTGACCAACTTCCAAGTTTAGGACTTGTATAGTCCTTCAATTACTCTATTCATCATGAATACACTCCCCACATACCTACGACACCAAGTCATACATGAGGGTTAGTGGAAGCAAAAATTCAGGGAAAATAAACTATTCCCACGCAAGGTGTCTTACGAGCTCATTATTGCACAGGCTAGAGTTAGACATGCAACACAAGTATGCATGATCTATTATCAGCCCAACTCAACAATAATACACACCCAGAGATTCTAGTGTTTGAAGCATGGGCTCTAATACCAAATGTCATGCCCACATTTCCCATGTGGTCACAACACACAACACACATGTCATGTGGTCATGACACGAAATACCAAAAACGTTTCTATGCATCCCTAGAAATCCCCTTGCACGCATCAGCATGTTCGGTGGCATGCACACAAAGGCACAAACAAGTCTATCGATCGACGAGGTATTACGAACACATTTCATATGCCCAGCGAAATGTAAGCTGACTAGAGGGATATGCGACGCGAGGGGTGTCATCAATAGGGTTAGGTTCAAATTTGAACTAACCCTAAGATCCCTAAGTGAAGTGGAGGGATTTTGACATGCGTCAAAATCTAAACCCTAATACTATAGCATAAATATATTTAAATAGCATTCATCTAACACATAATTAGATTGCATAAACAATTAAAATAATATTAAAACACGTAATAAAATCACTTAATTTATTAACCCTAGATTTTGGAAAAAATCCAGCACCGTAACGCCTCTAGAGCATTCATGGGAATTAATTTAAAAAATAATTTCCTACTATGCTTTTCAAATTAAATTTAAATTAATATTAAAAATACGTCATATAAATTAATCATTTACACATTACATTTTCCAACAAGTACCTAAGTTAAAGGAAATAATTATACTAAACCACACATTTAGGATATTTAATTAAAATAATATAATCTAACACATATTTAGCTAACTGCCTAAAAGAAACATAATTTAAATTTAAAAGACAATAAAAATTTCTAGTGAAATCTCTAAGATTAACAAAATAACTAAAATTCATCCTTTAAATTAAGTACTAACCAAATAAATTAAATGGGGTTCAAATTAAATAAATAATTAAAATAAGTATCCCTTTTACGCTATAGAATAGCCAAAAAGAATTTAAACAGATGAAATTAATTAAATTTTCTAACATTATCTCCCACGTAACCCAAGAAGTCAAAAGACAATTAAATAGGGAAATAAAATGATTTAAATTAAATAAATTTCCTAACATTATTTCCCACCTAAGCTAATAAATCAAAAAACAATTAAATAAGGAATAAAATGATTTAAATTAAATAAATTAAACCCACTTAACCCAATGAGTCAAAAAGCATTAAAATGAGGTAATAAAAATGGATTTTAAATTAAATAAACTACTAATATTATTTCTCTCCTCTAAAACCCCTTTTAAAAAAAAGTTCACTAAAATTACTTAAAAAGCCTAAGTAAAAAAAATAGACCCACTAACTTAATAAAATCAACAAATCATTTAAAAAAGCAAAAGTCTAAGTTTTTTAAAATTAAAACCCAAAATCATGAGATACCCACCAACAATAATTAAAAGGTCTAAAATAAAATACACCCATTTCACTAATTAAATCCAAGGAAATGACAAAAAAAAATTATATTACAATCAATATAGAAAGAGGATGAGGATAAATAGCACGTGCAAGGAAAATAAAAAAACAAATTCTAATTTAATTTCCCTCCACACATTTTCCTCTCAACCCTAATATTGCTTTTCTAATAAAATATTACTTTCCTTATCTAAAAACCTTAATCCTATTCTTAATTCTATTCCACCCTAACTCTCTTCTTTCCATTTTCTCTCCTCTCCGTCTCTTCTTCTTCTTTTTGTTGCAGGTTTAAGGATGGGGGCAGCCATGGAAGATCTCCATAATGGAGGTATACCCAATTTAAGTTTAACTCCATTTCCCCTTTTTTTTTAAATATACATTATTTCATTTATCATTATTATTATTTTTTGTATTCTGGTTTAAACCAGAGATGAACAACATCAAGTACAATTTTCTGAATGATAAAAAAAATGCCAGGAGTAATATATATATATATATATATATATATATATATATATATATATATATATATATATATATATATATATATATATATATATATAGGTAAAAGATTTCACACAGCCTGGAAGGTAGCCGTATTCATAGTGGCAATGGTTTCAAGGTGTAATGGCAGTGAAGGGTGTTTTGTATGGCGCTTGACACCAAGGTTTATACTCAGGAAAGAAGCATTGGGGGGTGGGGGGGTCCGTCCCCCACTCCCCCACCTTTATTTTAGAAAGAAAACTTAGCAGCAGTGGCGGCGGCATGGCCTCCCCCCCCACCCCCTCATCTTTTTTTGTAAATAAAAAACTAACAGAAATAAAAAATGTTGGATTCCGTTAGGGTTTTCGACCCAGCAGAAAGTATCTATTCTCTTTTCTTTTGTTAAAAGCTTTGTTAATACTTTAAATTGTAACACTAGTTTAATGCAATTTTGTTTGTGTGTATATATATATATACACTCAGAAGCAATATCATTTTTGAAAAAATACATCTCAGGTTAATAAATAAACAAATATAACATAGTTGCAAGATATGTATTCATATGGCTATAAAAATTATATATATATATATATATATATATATATATATATATAAAATCATAAGAATATTCTATCTTATTCTCTTCTTGCTGCAATACACTACTGATAAAAAGAAATAACCTAGAAACTTGTTTTAAACCTATGAGGGCAGAGGTAAATGTTTATATATATATATATATATATATATATCTGTGTGTGTGTATATATACCTAATTTATAAAATAAACTCATACCACTCCCTTGAGAATTAATACAGTAACAAGGTAACAAGGTAAGAAACAACAAGCAATAAAATAACAATAGTTTTCTCCCTCAACCCCCTTTTTTTAGACAAAAATTTCAAGGTTTCAAAACATATAACTATGTTTCTTTTTTTTTAATACAAAACTAGCAGGATAAACTTATTTATTTCCTTTCAATGCAAAATAAATTTCCTTTTCTCCTTTCTTTCATGGGATAATAAAATGCAACCAACTGCATGAAATATTTCATTTCAACTTAAAAATAATAACTCTTATTTTTTTTTACAACAATATTATCAAAAAGGAAACCACTACAATATGACATTTAAATGAAATATGATTACATAGGAATTCAGTTTGAAAATACACAAGAGAGCTCCATTCTCACAATAACTTCACATTGAGGTAAAAATTGACATGGCTCTCAAATAGCCAAGAAACTTCACAACACCTAAAATGGCAAAATGTTCTCCCAAGCTCCAAAAGTCTTCAACACAAACCTACAATAAACAACAAGGGAAAAATCCAAGCCACCAAAATGCTCTTCACCCTACCATAGACCTGCAAGAGGGTCACCTCCGAGCTTGGAGGTTGATCTACATTAGAGTGCACACCACAACACAACAAATGCAAACACTCAACATGAAGAATAACACCACCAAGGTTTAACAACACAAAATCCATAAAAATGGATTTGAGGGGGTAGGAGAGTGGATTCTCTCTACTCAAGGTTCACTCCTACAAAACCATAATCTTATGATACTCCAAAAGAAGGCCTCATGCCTAAAATACCTCAATGAACAATATAGATCACTCCAAGGCACTCATGATATAAAAATAATCATCAAAACTTCTCCAAATTACCCTCAAGGACACAATATGCCAATACAAAGAGGGTGACCTCAAGGAGGTTCACTCCTCTCCCACTCCTCACATGAATGGACACACCAAGAATGGTAGTATCATTCAAACACCCATAAAATAAAAACCCAACAACACCAACAAATGCAAACACACAAAATGCTCTCAAACACACATAGAAAATTAATTACATGGGAAAGGCTTCATGCCTTGAAGCTTACCTATGATAGCCCAATAATGGAAGAAAAGTTGTAAAAGAGCTCTCCAACCTCCTCCTTCAAGCCTTCCTTCCAATACTTCCAAACTCACCCACTCTCCAAAAACACCTCCAAAAATAGCCAAAAACAACTAAAATGAAAGAACCCCCTTCCTCTATCAAAGAGGAAGTAATATAGGCTTCATTCCAAAGCCTTGAGGAACTTGCAAGGATCATGGAATGTGGAGGTGACATGTGTCACTCTCCCATCCATCCAAGCCTCACTCTCTCCACATGTGCTCTCACACATGTGAGAGTAAAGGTGGAGAGGTGGAATCTCTCAAGATGGGCTCCAAGTAGACAAGGAATGACACATGTCATTACCTTATTCTCTAAAGGAAGCCCATTCACTCCAAGATGCTCTCACACATGTGTGAGAGCATTAGAGAAGGGTTCCACACACTTAGGGGTCTTGAAGACTCCCCAAGTCTTCAAGGTGATGGGAATCCATGCCTTGGAAAGAGGAATGGGTCATGTTTCAATGCATGACTCATCCTCCACTCCAATTCAAATTTGAATTTCATCACTTTACTTCAGGATGAAGTTAAAGTGACTAGATAGAGGTAACCCTAGGGTTTGGCATGCTCAAATGGGCCCTAAACCCTAGGGGTAGCCCATAGTAAACACTATAGGAAGTAGAAAATCACATAAAATGGCCATAAAAAATAAAAGACACCAAGTGGTGTATATTAAATCACATATTTTTACAACACTTCAATAAATAATATAAAAGGGGTGAAATCTAAGCCAAATAATAAAATACAGACAATTATGAAAGCATCATACAATTCACACATGATCTTGGTCCCTCTTGGGACTAGATCAGTCTAACACGGGATTCACATTAGGTGTGGGATCGATCTCTGATTTTTTGTGGCATGGAAAATCACCTGTGCACTTGAACACAGATTAATCCAACATATACATCATTGTCGAAGGAAGGAAAATGTATACACTCACAATATCACATAATCATTTAAAACATTATTAAAATCACATAGCATCATTAACAAGATTTATAATTTAACTGCATTTCTAAATGCTAATTCAAGATCAAAATTGCATAACAATTCCATTTAATAATTTCACAACTAAAAATTGTAATAGCATCAAAATGAATGTCACATGTCAATTAATCATCAGTGAAATTTAAAATTAGGATATAGTCAAACCACAACATACTAATCTAATCAAATCAAAATATAGGGATAGAGTCAAGAAAGTCCGCATCTATGGGGTCTACAAACATAGCTAATCCAGACGCACAAGGGTGGGCCTCACACTTTCACCTTTGATGTAATCAGTTGTTTCAGCTCTACTAAATTGAGCTATAGGTGAAATTTTGGTAACATTTTTGGCAATTTCTGCTGAATGCTTGCCTTCTAAGGATATTGTATCAGTAGCCTTAGTAATCCATTGGGTATAGGAGTCAGCTCTTGCCCTTGAACTTTGAAAACTTGTGTAACTCAGCTATTTGGAACATGAACAACAACAAAACAAAACTGAAAATAACTATCATGGCTCTGTTTGAGATAGGACCAACAACATGTGCAACAACACTTCTTGGAAAATGAAAACTTAACCTAACCTACTCTAACCAACCAAAGAAGCTAGTCAAATAAACCCATTAGCTTGCTTTGTAAAATAACTCCCCCTTCTAACCAACATAGGATGTTTTGCAAGGTTATGAACTACTAATAAGAAGTGGGAAATTAGAAGATGCCCCAAAAACTGTTGCGATGCTTCATGAAGAACATAACCAAACTCACTCACCTCTTGAGTTTGATTAAACATATGACTAATTTGGAATGAATAGGTGAGATGGGTCTGTTGTTCTATAGCTGCAACTTCATCATTAGGATCATTGACAACTAGTTGTATTTTATTGGTACCCCTCTTGGCTAAATCTCTGTTTGGGCATCCTCTTGAAAGGATGAAACTTGGACTTCTACTGCTGGTTTCTTGGTCATGTACTATTATCTCTTCACCCTGTTGATTAGGCTACTCCATTCCTAGTAACTCATTTGGAAATATATTCACTTCCACCTTTTGCTCTTGCTGCCCAAGATTTCCATATCCCATAGGTGTTGGAATAACATCTAAGCATGAGCAGAAAAGCTCAATCTCATCTTGAAACAGATCTTCTTTAAACTCTCCATGAAATTTTGATGAAAGAGGATTATTTTTTCTCATAACAACTCTCAATAAGCTTTCTAGGCTCTAAAACAAGATCACTTTTGCACTCCTCTTCCTGATCCAAGGCTCCATTATTTGATTGACTATTTTCAACTGACAACTAATTAGATTGTTTGATGTCTTCTTGCTACTCTGAAAGTGTTGTTGACGTGATCAAAACCACACCTTCTTCATCATTTTCAATGAAAGAAGGTAGTTCATGAAACCAAATTAAAGAATGATCTTCTTGATCAACCTCTTTTATTTTTTCACCCTACTATTCTGATTGATCTTCTAAGATAAATACTAGAATATTTTCATCAACTTCAACAAAACAAGGAAGACCATTAGCTAAAACATTGAAAGACTCCTCTTGAAAGGTCTTCTCCTGTTCAATCTTTTGCTGCTCTAATCAGTAATACTCTACAGCTAAATGCAGTGGACTTATATTTCTAATCTTCTCCATGATGAGTGAGCTATCCTGATCAATGGGCTGCTCTGTAACTACACTAGGTTGTACCTGATTACTTTCCTCAACCTGCAAAGGATGAAGGCTTATGAAACTTGGAATTTCAAGCTTAAGAGGCTGATTTAAAGAGTCATGAAATTTATCTTTCCTAAAACTTGGAATCTCAACTATATGAGGGTTAAGAGGCTCACTTTTCTTAAAACTTGGAATTTCATACCTATTAACCTCATCCTGAAAGGGTTGATCTAGAATGAAAGGAGTTGTTTGGATCTCATGCCTTTGTGTTTGAGCAAAGGAAAACTTCATCTGCTCCTCTTTTGTAGCTAACTCCCTCTCAAGCTTTTCTTCAAACTATATCCTTTGTGTCTCCAACTCCTGCACATGAAGGTAAGCCTAATAATCTAACTCTTGTTGCTGCAAATCAATCTCTTGCTATCTTTTGACCTTATCCAAATGCTTTTTTAAGTTTAGCAATGTGTTTTTGATGTCACTAAATTCAAATTTGTCAACATCTTGGGGTTGAATTTGAGTGTATGTAGGCTAATACTGATATTGAACAGGGGTGGGTGGGTGGTAATCATATTGAGCATGCTAGTTTTCTTGAAAAGCCATGAAATTTGGATAAAAACTAGTAGTATGATTGATTTGATATGGCTGATAAGATGGTGGATTAGTAGCATTTTCATGATATGATGGATGATATGACATATCCCCATGAAAGATAGACATGCTTACTTATTCAAAAGCTAAAAACAAGCAAAACTCAGAATTATTTGAAATAAACCAGCACCTGATCATACTGAAACCAGTAGAAATACCATTCAAAGTCACCAGATGTGTTGATTTCTTGCCTCCAAAGGCTGAGATCACTGACACACACACACCAAATATAAATGATATATGAACATACTTTTGGACTTAAACAATCCAATCTGTCCCACTGGGCATGCCAAAAACTATTATCAACTAGGATTGCACCCATGATGCAAAGATGGAAAGCTCAGCAATCCAGTATAACATTGGAATACCTTCAGGTTGTGGGTACCCTATGATGAAGGTAAACATCCAGATTATGGGTTGATTACCCTTTAGATCTCCTAGAAACTATTGGATTTGAATGGAAAAGGGATAGAAAGATAACTGAAAATATAATCAAATCCTAGGAGGTGATGCATCATTAATGGATGAGAGTTTAAACTGCTACACAAACTCACAATTTGCTTCAACAAAAGGTTAATCTGTTCACAACTTGATTCAAGACATGAGGTACATGAATATTTCATATGGAGGTAGCTGACCCTAGCATTTGCATGAAGGAAAGTGAAGTTTCACAACTACAAACTACTGAAAGCATCTAAACATAACATATAACCTGTACTAATCATGAAATAACTTATTCAATCATTGCAAAAATGGAAAAGAATCAAATGATTTATTTGATTAAATCACAGTAATTGCTTTACAATCATATAATAACAATGAGAACTAAGAATAAAACTAGAAGGAACTATTGTACTTTATTGAATCATCAAGGAATTATGTACAAAAAATATTGAGAAAATGCTTTCAAACAACTAAAACTAAGTTACAAATCTCTCTTTACCTCTCTGCAACATGCAAGAGAAAGCCAAAAGGTAAGAACTAAGAAAAACATAAGTTTTTCCTCCTATATACAAAAGATGACTCCAATGAGTCGGATTGGGTTAATTGAAGTCAAATCAACTCAAAAATATCTCCATGAATCTCTCTAACGAGCAAAGATGAAAAGCCCCAAAAATAGGGGTCAAAACTGATGTAATTTGAGCAAAAATAGGCTCAAACTCACTGTCACAATCAGTTTGACCAAGGTTGACCTCAAAACCACATGAGATAACTGAAAATTAGGACCAAACTCTCCAGTTCAACTTCTCTCCTCCTAATTTTGCATGATTTGACATGAAGTTAACAATTTGAACAAATAATAAAGTAATCATGATGAATTACTTTATTAGGTGTCATGGATTTGCTCAACTTTTTGCATTTTTATGACAAATAATAAAGTAATTTATAAACTATTACTTTATTATTTGTTTACATTATTAATTTCATTTCACACTTATGCAAGACTCAAGGGGAATCATTTTCACCATTTCACCCTTGGTCAATAAAAAAAACATATACACAAACACCTTATGACTCCCTTGCATCATTATTTTCATTGACTACAAGAAAATAAAAAAAGAAATAATATAGCCCTCACAAGCTCCCCTTGCTCGAGCACTAGGTATAATGATGTTGGGGTTTTAACCCCATAGTGCTTTTTGTGGATAATGATTTTCAATAAAAACAAAGTCAAAAAGCCCACTGTCAACTAGGGCAGCTTAGTAAAAAGTGGAAAAATCCCTAAATGTCTTCATTTTACTCTTTCACTTCCTTTGCATTGTGTTTTGTCATGCCGCCATCATGAGGGTTTGCTCAAGCTTGAAGGCTTCTAAGGGCTTTTATGGAGGATTTGATTGTCACTTCTGAGCTATTTTGTCACTCTTCTCGATCAAGTAAGCTTCGTTTCTACATATTCTTGTATTTCTACAAGAGGAAATGGTGGAAAAAACCATTCATTATTTGGTGCTACTCGTGAAAAAATAAGGGGGCCTCTTGCTTCTGTATATACTCCTTATTTGCTCTACTTTGCTGAGTTATATCAATATAAAAGACATAAAAATGTCTTCATTTCACTACTTCTAAAAAATGCCTTTTCTTTATGATATGAGTTTTTCTTTTGATGAAAATGGCATAAAAGCCTCTGTGCATTTGTTACTATTGTGTATACTCACCATTTTTCAAGATCTAGCTCTTTGAATGCTCTGTGTGTAAGAAATTGGGGCCTTGTAAGTAATGCTCTTCTCCAAGGTCATTGTTACTGTCTCCTCAAAACTTCTTACCTTTGTTCTTCATATTCCTTTCCAAACATCTTCTATACTATTCATCATTGTCTTAAATGCAAAACCTACCCTTTGTTTACCTTGTATATTCACTCAGCAAGCTTTGAATAGTGATGTCTAGATGACTTATATAGATTTGCAAATGTTAAGACCCTCTATTAAGCAGTGAATAAACCTAGGGTTCATGAATTTTGTGTCATCCTCCTACACTATCTACATACTATCTCCTTCATTAGCCCCATACACTGTTCTATGCCTTATGAAAAATGTGTTGATCACTATCAAGTAGACCTCCATTGTCTTCTTAGGGTTTGACAAAATACCAACAGTCTAAAGGAATAATAAAAGAATAGGGAACTATCATCTTTTGGCCATTGGCTATTGACAGTTTCCTGAAGACTTGTATACCCATTGCTTTGTGTATATTTTTTAGTAACTATGTCTCTAGAGGGTTTGATAGAAGAGTATCATGGAAACTAGGGACATATATGTATCATCTAAGCAATTTTTATGAACTATGGAGGATTTATCAAGTATATCAAGGTCTGTAGAGACTTAGAATCACCATAGTGATCTCATAGAACTGATATAAATCATATCTCACAACTTCATACCTAAACATTGTTTGAGGAACCTCTTGAAGACCTTTCTTTCTATTAGCTGTCTTGGATAATGTAACTATTTTGTTAATGTTGGAACAACATCAAATAAGGTTGTTTTGACTATTTTTTGCTACTCCTTCATGTTTTTTGTTATCGTATATTGCTAGGACAGTCATAAAATGATTGACTTTTTGTCCTTTATGGCTATCATACTTCTGCATACAGTCATTCCCATATGACTATCCTGGTTTCTTTTATTGCATTCAATAGTAATTTTACACCTCATTCACAATAAAAGTGATAAATATTTGTCTTATTCCTCTTGCATGATTGTTGTTCCTTACATTCTTTTTTGGCTGTCATGTGACTATCCTATTGCAAATATGTGCCTAATTAGTGTTATCATTGATGTCAACATATCCTTGTTGCCATTGGTGTCAACTGTATCCTATTTTGTTGCCTGTTTAAAAGATTGGAATGTTGAGGATATTGAAAAAATTAATGAAGATCAATGTATGTGGACCATATGGCTATGTAGAGGATTGTCTGAAGTAGCTCCAGTTAAGTTTTGAGAGGTCTGTAGGAAGATTTGAAGAAGCTATGGTCATCTGAGTAGAACTAGGTTTTTCTATGTTTAGAAGAGACAGAGTGACAGTAAATTGGTCTGGATTGCTCCCCATTGAAATATTATGATCTGCAATTCTAGAGGCATGTTTGGGAAGTCAGTGTGTATCATCAACTCAAGCGGTTTGTGGTTTAGAGGTCCACAAAAAATCTTTCTAGTGTGACAATCATGGAAGATAGTGTTCTTGAGGTTCCGAGAGAAGATCCAAGTGATTCTGATAATTTGGAGGAGTGCGGATGTCTTTGTTAAATTCAATGTGCTTGCGGAGGTCTCTGGATCGTGTACCTTCTGTGTTGGAGGTCCACATTAAAGACCGAACTTGTTGAATATTTTCTTCTTGGTGTTGCTGTTCTTCCTAGTCTTGGCCGACTGGATGATTCTAGTGTGTTGCAGATGATCTAAGAACATTTCTATGGAGTGTGGCATGTTGATCAAGGAAGATTTCAGTCCCAGTTATGTTTGGCCGATAGTTTAGTGATTCGCATTAAGTCAGACACTTGTAGTGCCAACCTTGATGTTTATTCCAAGGTTGATGAAGCATATAAAGGCATGTAGTTGAGTTGTTGAAAATCATCCTTGTGCGAAATAATCAAATCCCAAGAAAGGATCAGAGGAACAAGAATAGTAAAGGATGAAGTGATAGTGAAGAAGTATTTCGGAGAAGAGAAGAAGTCTTATGAGCACTCAATGAGACTGAACTAGGCATTAAGAAGATGTTATTTCTCAGTTAATTCCTTCTATATTAAACATAAATTCTGTAGGCAGTGAGCCTCTTTTGAGCAGTGAGCTCTGGGCATTGTGCCTGAAGGCAAGTGCCTTCCCATTTTCAAGTACTTTTAACAAGGTACAAATCTTGTGGGTTAACCCCCACCATGGTTTTCCCTTAACTGGATTTCCACGTTAAAAATCTTGGTGTCAAGTGTGTTAATTATGTTTTTGCTCATGTGCTATTATTTCATGCTTTAATGTTTACATCATTAATCTATTTAAAGTTGTGAAAGAAGATTAAAAAGAGAAAAGGTTAATTTTGTGGGACAACTGATTCATGCCCCCTCTCAGTTTTCTGGCCTAATTCCAACAATTGGTATCAGAGCCAAGTTCCTCTGAAAGAAGTTTGACCACTTGAGGAGATCCAAAATGTCAACTTACAAGAAAGATAGTCTGAGATTTGATGGAACAAATTACACTCTATGGAAGATGTGCATGTAGTGTCATTTGAAATGTATGGGAGATGACTACTGGTTGATAACTAAGAATAAATATAAGATTCCAGAAAAAGGTCCTACAACTCTAGATGAAATCAAAGATGATAAGAACAACACTTGAGCTATAGAAGCCTTGTTGAGTGCCTTGTCTAATATAGAAATGACAAATGTATTGGAATTGAAAACTGCGCATGAAATCTGGGAGAAGTTGGAAACACTGCATGAAGGTGATGAACATGTCAAATGTGCCAAGCTACAAAGTCTGAAGGGTAGATATGAGAGCTTAAGGATGAGCGAAGATGAAAATATTAGCTCCTACATGCTAAAATAGAATGAACTTGTGAGTGGTATAAGGTGTGCCGGTGGAAAATTGGAAGAATAAAAAATTGTTGCCAAAGTGCTCAGATCCTTACCTCTAGCCTACAAGCATAAAGTTTTTGCCATTGAAGAAATCAGGATGGTGAAAACTATTACAAGGGATCAATTGGTTGGTAAACTTTCAGCATTTGAAATGAGTGAGTTTGGTGATTCTCTTCCTAAGTCTGAATCTACATTTAAAGCTAGTATTCATGGAAAACAAAAATATGATCTAGGTGAAATCTCTTCAAGAAGATCTAACATATTTGATAGGACAAGGAAGGATCTTGAAGGTGATGAAACTGAGTTTGATGAACTTGAAGCCCTTTTTGCCAAAAGATTGCCAAGAGGATCCGGTAAGTATGAAGGAAAGTTGTCATTCAAATGTTTTACTTGTAATAAGATTGGTCATTTTGCCTCAAGGTGTCTGGAGAGGGGTTCAAGGCCAAACCCTAATAGACCTAGAGTTCATAAGAAATGCTACTATGTCTAAGAAGCTGGTGAAGAAGGAGTCACAGATGATGAATCTGATCATGGAGGTTCCACTAAAAATGATAGGGTATTCATTGCTATCAAAGAAGAAGATCTGTTGCCTACTAAATTTGCTAGATGTGCAAATGTGGAAAGTGCCTTGGCTACTCAGGTTGTAGAAAAGGATGAATGGGTAATTGGCAGTGGATGTTCTCATCATATGACTGGTGATAAAAGTACGTTTGTAAGATTTGAAAAATATGAAGGTGGAATTGTGAAATTTGGAGACAACTCAGCTGGTAGAATCCATGACAAAGGATCCATCTCTTTTGATGGTAAGAATAACACTAATGATGTTCTATATGTGGAAGGATTGAAGCATAATCTTCTTAGTGTTGGACAATTGATTGACAAGGGTTATGATCTCTGATTCAAGGATGGAAAATGTAGAATCTTGGAAAGCTTTAGAACTGAAATTGCATCTGGTACTCAGACTAGAGGTAACATCTTTCATTTAAGTAGTTTTGGCAAAAGTTGTTTGATTGCTAAGATTGACCATAGTTGGTTATGGCATAGGAGAATGTGTCATGTGAATTTTAATAACATTGTCAAGATAAGTTCTACTCAGGCTGTGAGAGATCTTCCAAAACTTGTGAAACCTACTAATAACATGTGTAGAGAATGTCAATTGGGTAAACCGAATAAAATTTCATTCAAGAGTAAAGAACAATTTTCAAATGGATGGCTGGAACTTGTGCATACTGATCTATGTGGCCCTACTATAATTAGGAGTGTGCAAGGAGATAGATATTTTATGTTGCTGATTGATGATTACTCCTAGATGATGTGGGTAACCTTTTTGAAATAAAAATCAGAAGCTCTTGACAAGTTCAAGATGTTCAAGGTTATGGTGGAAAATGAGATTGGTGAAAAAATAAAGTGTTTGAGATTCGACAGAGGTGGAGAGTTTACCTCCGGTGAGTTTGATACATTCTATGAAAAGCATGGAATAAAAAGACAATTATCTACTCCTAGGACTCCTCAGTAAAATGGAGTCATGGAAAGAAAGAACCAGACCATTCAAGAAGCTGCTAGGACCATGATGATGGAAGCAAATGATCCACAAGTCTATTGGAGAGAAGTTGTGAGTACTGTTGTCTACACTCTCAACCAGATGCAGATCAAAGGTAATTCTGGTAAGACCCCTTATGAGCTATGGTTTGGTCATCCTCCTACTATGAGATACTTCAAAGTTTTTGGTAGTAAGTGCTATATCAAAAGAGATGAGGATCTAGGCAAGTTTGAAGCAAGAAGTGATGAAGGGATATTTCTAGGTAACTCTACTCAAAGCAAGGCATACCGATGCTTTAACAAAAGATTGAAAAAGATTGTTGAAAGTCCAAATGCTAGAGTTGATGAGAGCAAAGAAGGACATTCTAAGTCTTGCAGATATGAATCATATGATCAAGATGAAAGTCAAAGTCAAGGAAGACAAGTTCAAACCTAGACTCAGATTTAGATTGATTTGGAAAATCTAGTGACTCAAAAGGTTAGTACAGATGTTGAAGAACAAGCTCAAGAAACAAAGGTTCAAATAAATCCTAAAACTCCTAGGTATGTAAGATTGAATCATCCTGAAGATCAAATCATAGGAGATAGATATAAAGGTGTTCAAACTAGGAAAAGAATTGCTGAAGATCAAGAGGAAATTTGTTTGATTTCAAAGAATGAACCAAATACAATAAGTGAAGCTTGCAATGATGAAAATTGGGTAAAAGCCATGGAAGAAGAATTAATGCAAATTGAAAACAATCACACTTGGGATCTTATTCCTAGACCTGAAGACAAAAATGTGATTGGAACTAAATGGGTCTTTCGGAATAAACTAAATGAAGATGGTGAAGTTGTAAGAAACAAAGCAAGGTTGGTCTGCAAAGGATATTCTCAAGTGGAAGGAATTGATTTTGAAAAAACTTTTGCTCTGGTGGCAAGAATAGAGGTAGTCAGATTGTTTCTTGCATTTGCTGCTTATAAAGATTTCAAGGTATATCAAATGGATGTCAAGTCAGCATTCCTAAATGGAGAATTAGAAGAAGAAGTCTACATTGAGCAACTGGAAGGATTTCAGTTGTCTGATCAAAGAGATATGGTTTGCAAGTTGAGGAAAGCATTGTATGGACTCAAACAAGCCCCAAGAGCTTGGTATGCAAGATTAGATGAGTATCTGCTAAAGATAGGATATAGAAAAGACACTACTAATAGTAATCTTTACTTCAAGATTGATCATGAGCACATTCTGATTGTTGAGGTATTTGTTGATGATATCATTTTTGGTGGAAATGAGAGTATGTGCAAAACATTTGTTGATCAGATGCGGAGTGAATTTGAGATGTCCATGTTTGGTGAAATGAATTTCTTCTTAGGTCTACAAATCACTCAGTCAGATAAAGGTATCTTCATAGCTTAATCTAAGTATGTGAGAGAATTGTTGAAAAAGTTTGGAATGGAAGATTCAAAGTTAGTGGGTACACCCATGGTAACTGGATGTAAGCTGAGTAAAGATGATGACTCCCTTAAGGAAAATTAGAAAAGGTATAGATCAATGATTGGAGGACTACTCTATCTGATTTAGACTAGACCTGATATCATGAATGCAGTTGGACTTGTTGCTATATTTCAAGCTGATCCTATAGAATCCCATGTTCTAGCAGTCAAGAGAATTTTTAGATATCTCAAAGGGACACTTGATTATGGCTTATGGTATCCAAAGGATAATGACTTCACTCTTCATGCATATATAGATGCTAATTGGGCAAGAGATGTGAATGATAGAAACAGTACTAGTGGTGGTGCATTCTTCTTGAAAAGTAGATTAGTTTCTTGGTTGAGCAAAAAGCAGGAGGCAATATCCCTATCTACAGCAGAGGTAGAGTATATAGCAGCAGGAAACAATTGTACTCAAGTTCTGTGGATGAAGCAAATGCTGAAGGACATCAAAATTGTGTTTGAGGAGCCTGTCACAATCTTCTGTGATAATTCAAGTGCAATAAGCATCTCAAAGAATTTGGTGTTGCATTCAAAGACAAAGCACATATCAATCAAGTTTCACTTTTTGAGAGAGAAGGTTAATGAGAATGAAGTTAGATTGGAGTGTGTTTCTTCAAAGGATCAGATTATGGATATTTTTACCAAGCCTCTACCCAAGGATACTTTTGAGTATCTCATAGAGAAGTTAAAGGTTATTACCCCTCATGATCAGAACTAAGATGCACTAGGGTGCATTAGTTTGGTGGAATTCACAGTCATATCTTGTGATCTGGATTGATGTTAAGGAGATACTACTCAAGGAGAGTAGTCAATATGTAAATTTTGAGATCAGTCTATAACAAAAAGGGGAAGTAAAGATTGCAAATATGTGCCCTTTACCATTGATGTCAAAGGGGAGAGAAGTCATGTGAAAAATTAGTTGCTAATGAAAGGGGGAGCAATGAAAAAGTAGTTGCAAAAGTGATAAGAGAAAGGAGAGAAGTTCTTGTCTTAACGGTTGAATCAGTTTTTCACATCATATGTTGCCATCAATGACAAAGGGGGAGATTGCTGCAAATATGTGCCTAATCGGTGTTGTCATTGATGTCAACATATCCTTGTTGCCATTGGTGTCAACTGTATCCTATTATGTTGCCTATTTAGAAGACTGGAATGTTGAGGATATTGAGAAAAATAATGAAGATCAATGTATGTGGACCTATGGCTATGTAGAGGATTGTCTGAAGTAGCCCTAGTTAAGTTTTGAGAGGTCCACATGAAGATTTGAAGAATCTATGGTCATCTGAGTAGAACTGGATTTTGCTGTGTTCAGAAGAGACAGAGTGATAGTAAATTGGTTTGGATTGCTCCACATTGAAATATTATGATCTACAGTTCTAGAGGCATGTTTGGGAAGTCAGTGTGTATCATCAACTCAAGTGGTTCATGGTTTAGAGGTCTGCAAGCAATCTTTCTAGTGTGACAGTCATGGTAGACAGTGTTCTTGAGGTTTCAGGAGAAGATGCAAGTGATTCTGATAATTTGGAAGAATGCAGATGTCTTTGTTAAATTTAATGTTCTTGTGGAGGTTTCTGGATCATGTGCCTACTGTGTTGGAGGTCCGCATTGAAGACTAAGCTCATTGTTGAAGATTTTCTTCTTGGTGTTGTTGTTCCTCCCAGTCTTGGCCAACTGGATGATTCTAGTGTGTTACAGATGATCTAAGAGCATTTCTATGGAGCGTGGCATATTGATCAAGGAAGATTTGAGTCCCAGTTATGTTTAGCCAACAACTTAGTGATTCACATTAAGTTAGGCACTTGTAGTGCCAACCTTGATGTTTATTCCAAGGTTGATGAAGCATATAAAAGCATGTAGTTGAGTTGTTGAAAATCATCCTTGTGCAAAATAATTAAATCCCAAGAAAGGATCAGAGGTAGAGTAGAGAAGAGGAGCAGAGGAACAAGAATAGTAAAGGATGAAGTGATAGTAAAGAACTATTTGGGAGAAGAGCAGAAGTTTAATGAGCACTCAATGAGACTAAACCAGGCATGAAGAAGATGCTATTTCTCAGTTAATTCCTTCTCTATTAAACATAAATTATGTAGGCAGTGAGCCTCTTTTGAATAGTGAGCTCTGGTAGTGCACCCGAAGGCAAGTGCCTTCCCATTTTCAAGTACTTTTAATAGGGTATGAATTTTGTGGGTTAAACCTCACCTTGGTTTTCCCTTAACTGGGTTTCAATGTTAAAAATCTTATTGTCAAGTGTGTTAATTGTGTTTCTACTCGTGTTATTGTTTCATGCTTTAATGTTTACATCATTAATCTGTTTGTAAGTTTTGAAAAAGATTAAAAAGAGAAAAGGTTAATTTTGTGAGACAACTGATTCACCCCCCTCTTAGTTGTCTAGCCTAATTCCAACATGTCCTATCTTATATGGCTGTCCTAGTATAGTTGTGACTGCACTTTACACTTAGAAGTTGTCCTTTAAATAGAATATGCTTTATTTGAAAAGATTAATCATGTCTTTTGCTTATCCATGTCCCTCTTTAAGATTTAGGGGGAAACATACTGGGCTCAACCCTTGTGGGAGCCCATTTTTTCACTACATACTAAAATATCATGCACAATGATGAATGCACATGTACCTACTGTTGATAACTGATAGGGGGGTGAATCAGTTATCTTAATTATTTGATTTTCTTTTCTTCTTTAATGATTAGTGCAATATCAAAACATATAAGCATACATGAACATGAGAGCAGAAATAAACTCAACACACATAACACTATGGTTTTGACGTGGAAAACCCTATCAAGGGAAAAAACCATGGGGTGACTAACCCAAGATTGTATTCTCTATTAAAAGAATAGAATTACAAAATGGCACTTGCCAATTAGGGCTCACTGCCCGAGCACACTTCTCACAAGAGGCTCACTACCTATAATAGTTTATAGAAAGAAACCAAGTATTTGAACTGATGAGAAGAATCCACATATGCTGAGGTTCAGTTCTGGTTAGGCTCAATATACTGATCTATTGCACTTCATTCTTCCTCTACTTTAATGCTATTGTTTTGTCACATACCGGACCTGTATAGCTACTTCCACACTACTTTCTACTTTTCTATGCACAACACAACACACCACACACACCTTCATATCAAGATCCATCTGGTATATATATCTGCACCAAGGATTTCAACAACTCTCTAGTCAGCATCTGGAATACTCAATATTTTCCCAAACTTTGGTCTATTAGCTGAATCCTTGCTTGCTAAGTGATGCGTATCAAAGAGATACTTATAGAAGTCATCAATCATGTCGGCCAATCATGAATGATCCCTCAAGAAACTTGATCACCATCAATATCTCATCCAGATTAAGGTCTAATGCTCTGTCGGTCAGTTCTTCCTTAGTCTGCTCTACCAAACAGGAACCCAACACTTAGGTGCTCATATCTTTTCACTCTTTCATCACTGGAGGCTTAATCTCTAGAATGTATTAGTTATGGTACTCCTCTTGATTTCCCTAAGTCAACACTTTACTGAGATACTTCCTCTAAGAGATCCAGACCTGATTGTCAGACCTTACTGTATGCTCCGTTCTTGCTTACCGGACCAAAATACTCTTCAGTCTGACTTCTGGTATAGTCATACCATGTCCTGCAGATGTGTGGGATGGACTTTCTTTCCATCAATGATAACACTGATGAAGCCACTCAGTGTCTCTTGCCAACAATCTCCCCCTTTGGCATTGATGGCAACACTTAGTGAAAAATGACTAAGTGTCACACTACACTCCCCCTTGGCTGATGCTCTATTCTAATGTACACTTTTCTAGAGCTCTCCCTTAGCTAGATTCCACATTTTTCACTACTCCTTACTCCCCCTTTGACATCAATGGCAAAGGGTGGAATCCGCAAACCAAAATTTGCAAAATTTAACCTATATAAAGCTACATAAGTATATATACAAGTGATACTTACATATACTTAAGTATATCCGTAAAAGTTGTTTTCAACTGGACAAATTCTGTTGCCTAACTCTACTTCATCCTGTCCAAAATTGAGATATGACCACTGAGCAAAAATGCAAAGGCTTCTGCCCTCTTTAAGTCTACTGAATCACTGGTCTGGGCATCAGTTAGGACCTCATGCATTGCCTCTAACTTGGGGATAATTATCCCTCTTAGTTCACTTAGCCTACTTATTCTATTCTTCTTCTCCTTTTCAAGCCTCTTTATTTCATTTATAGTGGCAATGGTCTGACACTCTTGATTCATTATGGAAGAGGTGAGAGGATCAAAATTTTAAGATAAACTTGATAGTTTGCTCTCTTGTTCTTCCACCTTCTTGGCAATGTCTGCTATCACGGTGGACCAACATAGACAAAATTTGTATAAATCTCTGCCATCTTTAAGAGCATTTTCTAAGCTCTTTATCCCAATATCCAAATTTCTCCTATCATTTGTTATTAGTCCCTACACCTTAGAGAATCTCTTTCCCAAAAATTCTTTCCGAACTTTATCTTCTACTGACTTCTCCAAAGAATCAAAATGTGTGCTAATAGAATTAACAAGAGATTTCAAGTTACCGGATGAAGAGGCTGAAAGATCCTTCTGGAAGGATGGCATGATCTTTTCCAATGCACCGGATGCAATCTCTATCAGCTCACAGTCTTCTATGTGAGACTTCAAAAGTTTTTCTTTTACCTTTACTTGGGCAAAGGATGCTATCTTCATTGTCTGAATCGGGGAGAGGGAATCAAAATTGAATGGTCCTTGAAATAGTTTTGGTTCATCAATCTCTATCATTTCTTTGGTCAAGAAATCTTTAACTATTTCTGTAGTGTCTCTTACCAGAGACAGAGTCTTCTTTCCTTCTGTAGCCTCAGAACTATCTCCTGGGGTCTTCTCTATTTGATCTTCTTCTCCTCCTTTTACCTTTTCTTCTTGACTAATTTTCTCCTCTATTCTTTCTTTTCCTTTAGATCCAGAGTTTGCTGGGGAATCCAGAAGAGAGATGTTTAATTCTTCACGGACTTCCTCTTTCAGAGTAGAGGAATCCAAGTCCTTAGTCTTCTCCTCACCTATCTCCTTTGGCTCTTCTGCAATTTTCTCAGTAGAGTCTTCCTTTGATGCATTTAATCCTTTGACATCAGAAGGTTCATCACTTTCTTTTATATGCATTCTAGAGGATGTCTTCAGTCTCTTTTGCCACTTGATCAGTCTCTCCGAGCATAAGCTTGTTCATTCTAGCTTTTCTCTGGAACTCATCCTTGCAATCCTTGAAGATCATGTTCAGTTGTTTAGGAGTGATGGAAGGATAGAGCTGAATAGCTATCTATTCCCAGATCTCTAGGTCCTTTGCCTTAGCATTGTTCTTTCTTATTTCAAGTTCCTTCTCTAGGATTTTGGGAATTAGAGATATGATCTCAGTGAATGCTTTATTATAGATGTTAAGATACCTGATTGTAGCATCTTGCAAAATCTTCTGGTCAGCTTCATTATATTCATCATAAAATTTAGTCATTGGTTTCAGGTTCCCATCCATAGTGACTGATTTGATGATATCATCAATGCAGAGAGTAGGCTTTTCAACAAATTCTTCTGCCTTTTCTTCCTTGCCTTGAGCGGTAGAGGATTCACCAGATATTTTCTTCTTCTTCTTCATTTTCTTGACCTCCTCATCTAACTCTGTCTCTTCATCATCCTTTTGACTTGTATAGGACCTTGTGGCCTTGGTTTTTATTCTCTTTTCTCCCTTACCGGATGTCTTGGCTTCCATTTTTGAGGCTTTTTAGCTCTTAGAGGTGACAGGTCCAGAGCTTTTGGAGGATCTAGTCTAGGAGGGGGCTTGCACCAAAGCACTTTCTTTTTCTATTTCTTGCCTTTCTTTCTCTGCCCTTTCCATCTTCTCTCTATTGGCATCAACTGCCTCCTTTGATATTCCATATCTCTTGGCAACTTCTTCTACTTCCCTTCTCACTTTTCTCTTGATCTCAGGCTGTCTTAGTTCAACATGAACTTTTACACTCAACTCTTGGAAGGTTCCAAACCTTTCTACCTTAGGCTAACTTAGTAGGTGTTGGATATGCAGTTCTAGAATTTTCTCATCCACCTCATAGCCCATTGGCATAATCCACACTATTCTCAGTTCCACTGCCTCCATTAGGCATTGATCAGTGTCTACCATGAAGCACATTGTATCCTTGTATTTTTCAACTAGAGATTGGGGGATTCTCTCTCTGGCTCGCATCATGCCTTGGAAGTTTTTGAAGTAACCCCAGAGAGCTGTGCTTTGAGCCTTGGCATCACCAAGCCCATACATGTAATCTCTTATTTGTATGGTAATAGGTCTGTCATTTTGCCATATCCAGCCACTAGTTCTGGGTAGGTCATTCATATAGTAGAAGAATAAACAAAGTATCAAGCCACCGTACTTAAAAGAATTCTTTTTATCCGTATTTATTTTCTACAAATTCTCTAACAGTTGGTTCAGGAGAAGCTCACAAAGATCATAGTCAGCATTTTTCCTTAGCATTTCATATGTAGTATATATAGCAATTCTAGATACTAAATTCTCCCTACTAGAGTGATAGATTTTGTAACTGATTATCATAGAGGCAAATTTGATATCTGGGTCTATGATGTCTTCTATTGTCATTGCCCTCTTGTCAAATCTTGATCCTGTAGCCTCACTTATAGTTTGGTTTTTGACTGATTTGAGAGCAGGCAACCCACCGGATGAGTGCAATCTGGTTACCACCCTAATTGCATCCTTAGTTATCTTGAATGGCCTCAACAACCACATGAAGTTGTCATGCATTCTACTCAAAACATACCAGACCCATTCATCTTCTGCAAAATAGGAGAAATGAATGCACTATCCAAAATGCTTATCCCGGATGGCCTTGTATTGGGGTTTAAGTTCAAATGATTCATCTATCAGTTCCTTGTGATAGATATCCATCAGCTTGGATTCTCCAAATTCTTCAATGTTTGTGTGTATGTAAACCCTAACATCTTCTACATGCAGAATTCCATGCGGAATGTTAGAGAATGCGCCTAGGGGGTCAACTTCTAGGGATTTGTAAGGATGTTTCTTGAACTTAGGGTGCAGTCTATCAGTGATTTTAACAACATTTGGAGTAGCCATCTTTCGAAGGATTCAGAGAGAGAAATTCAAGAGCGGAAAATACTTTTTACGCTTCTAGGGTTCACAATAAGAGCCAAAAAGATCGCTGGTGGAATCAAATTCTACGGTTAATCCTTGAGAGAGTTGAAGCAATCTTGTTGCAGAGCTCTTTCTTCCTTCTTCTCGAATGCAAATGTGCAAATGATGAACAAAAGAACCCTTTTATTTCTGCACAAACCCTAATTCTATTTTGCAATAAATGCACAACTTAAGTTATTCTAGTTGCCTTGTTCTCCTTGTCCTGAGAGATCTTTCCAAATCACTAAGATGTACTTAGAGTTATTGTCAGTGATTATTAACAATCTATCTTCCTTTCTCCAATCATTCCATTTATTCGTAGATCAAGATACCTCAATTTTGAATCATACCAATCTAACTGTGAAAATCCTACTCTTACCAGATGCCTATTAAACCAGATCAATCTTGGATGATTAACCTCTTCAAATCTTCTTGCGGATCTTTTTCCAAGGGTTATTTAGATATCTCTTGAGAACTCTTTAATTCACAACTTTCCATGTGCCAATTTCAGGCATCAATTGGCTGGCTGGGGGAAATTGTTTTCTTTTGTGTCTCCCCCTGAGCCAGAGCTCATCTATTCAGTTTCTGGAAGGAATATCAACACCAGATTCTAGTGTGGATCCATCCCCAACATTTTCTGTACTTCTCTTTACCAAAATCTTGTTCATCTCCCTTTGAACTTCATCCGTATTCACTTTTCCTTTTCCTTTGTCTTGATTTTGATTATGATGCACCAGACCCCTTTTATCCTAATTCTTCTGTAGAATTTGGCAATATGACCGGATCTATTGCAATTGTAGCAAACAACATTTCTTTATAGATTTGACTGATATCCTCTTGATCTGCATTGATTAGCCATATTTCCCATTCTATTACATGCAAAGCATTTACCATTGAATGAGTTATTCATTTGCATATTTCTACATTCATGAGATTTGTGACCATACCTTTTGCAGTTAAAACACTGCCCAGAGAAGGATGAATTAGTCTGATTCATTCTTCTTCTGCACTAGTTTGCTTTATGACCAAAGTTATTGTAGTTGTGGCAGTATCCATTGAAGGATGGATATCTTTGAGCATTTGGTTACCTTACCAGAGGTCTTCTAGGCTTGTTCCTTAGATTTCCTGATCTAGAATTCTTCTGACTGGATCCGGAGCTTTCCCCTTTCTCATACCCCAAGCCTTGCTTGTCATCTACCCTTTTTTAGCTTTCAAGAAGAACTTCAAGTTAAGCAGAGATTATCTTGAATTTCTCTTTGTATTCATTTGCTATTTGAAGACCCCTTTTAAGAGTGTCTATCTAATTCTCAAGTTGTTCTTCATTGTCTCTAGCATCTTCAAGATCAGATTCCAGATGCCTGATTATTCTATCCATTTTGTGGTAGTCTTCTGACTTCTCCTTGAGAGATTGTTTTAGATTATCTCCACTTTTTCTTTTCTCTTCAATTTCTTGGGTGAATTTCATAACACCTAATTCCATTTCATGTCTTACCATAATGACATCTTTTGATAACTTTTCACATAACTTTTGGTTTTCTCATTCAGATCTTCATTAGTATCATTGGCTTCACTTTGACTTGCTAATTGTTGAAGTAGTTCCTTTCTTTTCTTCATTGAGATACTTAGTTTTTATTTGAGTTCATTTATGAAATCATCAGCTTGTTTGAGTCTTTCCCTCAGGTTATTGACTTCAGAGTGAGATTGCTCAAGATCATCTAGGGTAGACTGAAGTTGATCCCTCATACTGTACATATCCATTGAGATTCCCAGATATTCCTCAAGCTGTTAGGCTCTGTCTAGAGAAACTTAGCTCTGATACTAATTGTTGATAATTGAGAGGGGGGGTGAATTAGTTATCTTAATTATTTGATTTTCTTTTCTTCTTTAATGATTAGTGCAGTATCAAAACATATAAGCATACATGAACATGAGAGCAGAAATAAACTCAACACACATAACACTATGGTTTTTGTTGAGACATGGACCAGCTAGGACTCGAACCTAGGACCTTCCATACGCTGCTGGAGTGCTCTACCACTGAGCTACTGGCCCCTCTTAGACCAGTCCATTATTGGTCTGGGTGTGGCTTATTTCCAACACCAACACCCCCTTAAGCCACACCTCTCGTGTGCTTGGGGCTCCTAGCTTGGGCCTGGCTTTGATACCATGTTGAGACATGGACCAGCTAGGACTCAAACCTAGGACCTTCCATACACCGCTGAAGTGCTCTACCACTAAGCTACTGGCCCCTCTTGGACCAGTCCATCATTAGTCTGGGTGTGGCTTATTTCCAACACCAACAGTTTTGACGTGGAACACCCTATTAAGGGAAAAAACCATGGGGTGACTAACCCAAGATTATATTCTCTGTTAAAAGAATAGAAGTACAAAATGGTACTTGCCAATTAGGGCTCACTGCCTGAGCACATTGCTCACAAGAGGCTCACTTCCTACAATAGTTTATAGAAAGAAACCAAGTATTTGAACTGATGAGAAGCATCCACATATGCTGAGGTTCAGTTTCGGTTAGGTTCAATATACTGATCTACTGCACTTTGTTCTTCCTCTTCTTTAGTGTTGCTATTCTATCACATACTAGACCTGTATAGCTACTTCCACACTGCTCTCTACTTTTCTACGCACAACACAACACACCACACAACCCTTCATATCAAAATCCATCTAGTATATATATCTGCACCAAGGATTTCAACAACTCTCTAGTCGGCATCCAGAATACTCAATATTTTCCCAAACTCTGGTCTGTCGGTTGAATCCTTGCTTACTAAGTGATGCATATCAAAGAGATACTTATAGAAGTCATCAATCATATCAGCTAATCATGAATGATCCCTCTAGAAACTTGATCACCATCAATATCTCATCCGGATTAAGGTCTGATGCTCTGTCGATCAGTTCTTCCTCAGTCTACTCTGCCAAACAAGAACCCAACACTTAGGCGCTCATATCTTTTTACTCTTTCATCACCGAAGGCTTAATCTTTGGAATGTATTAGTTATGGTACTCCTCTTGATTTCCCCAAGTCCACACTTTACTGAGATACTTCCTCTGAGAGATCCGGACCTGATTGTTGGACCTTGCTGTATGCTCTGTTCTTGCTTACCAGACCAAAATACTCTTCAATCTGACTTCCGGTATAGTCATACCATGTCTTGCGGATGTGTGGGATGGACTTTGTTGTCATCAATGACAACACTCATGAAGCCACTCAGTGTCTCTTGCCAACACCTACACATTGCACAAACAAGTTAGATAAAAACAATGAAATTCAATGCTCCTGTGATGACTTGATCTTTCATTTGATGATCTGATTTGTTGGCTTTTCTTGCACATATCTAGTAATGGCTCAACTGATTTAATGCATCATAGATGTAGGTTATATTCTTGTTGATGAAACATATGATGAGATTTCATGTCTCGAGCTCTAACCAAATTTTCAATCATTTGTAGGTATATCTAAAGATCAGGAATGAGAGGAGTTGAAGATAAGAAGACCAACACCAAAATCAGCCATTAAGGCAATGAAGGATATGATCTCTTTTCATATGTGTTTCCCTTATTTTAACTTCAAATGTATAGTTTGCTTTCCATGTTGCATTAGCTCAGTTTAGTCATTCCCATGGCTTGTGTGGGATATTTAAAGCATTATTTTGATCTCAATGTATGAAACAGCAACATTGTATACATTTTTCATTACAAAATGAATGAAAGACAACAATATCATGCAATTGGTGTAATTTCTTTCTATTGTAAAACATTGCATAATGAAAACTAAATTCCATTTGAAAGCATTCACATACAAATGGTTAGGATTAGCATAAATTTATTGGAGTACCTTTCACCTTTGATGTAATCAGTTGTTTCAGCTCTACCAAATTAAGTTGTAGGTGAAATTTTTTGTAACAATTATAATTTCAAACCTCATTACATATCTCTCTAGGGCTCTTCATGTACTAGGCCACAACCTAGGATTACACAATATCATTCTTCCATGTCTTATTTCTTCTTGTCATTCTCTATTCATTGCTTTGTATCCTCTTCAACTCTCTACTCTATCTTCTACTTTTTCTCTGTTGTCTTCTAGGATCAAAACACTTTCACCTCTTCCAGATTATTCATCGTTTCACCTCCCATTCTTCTCTTCCTTAAAAAAATCTCAAGTCACCCAAATTACCCATGTTAGCCTACAAAGTGGCACATAAATCTAGGCCATATGAAACATGTAGTTCTTCTTACATAGGTTGGCCTACAACTCTTGGTAATGCTCCGTAAATGAATGAAAATTGATGCAATTCTCAACAAAGGTCTATTTGGTCCCATATTACCTTGTGTGATGTTCCATTTGGCTTCACAAGTCACAGAAGTTATCCACAAACCTTGTATGCTTCAAGTGAATGCTGACTACTCTGCTTTGTGAAAGCCGGTGATCTTCTAATAGGGATATCTCTCTACAGACAAATCAAATCTCATGAAATTTGAGTATGATGTAGATGTCAAGTCATAAAAACTAAATCCCACTCCATGAGATCTAATATGAAGATGTGGTAAAATGCAGTAGTACCCATTATCACTTTCTAGCACTCTATAACTAAACATTAATTGTCCCAATTCACTGAATAACTTCTGGATGCTCCTGCATCAAACTTTAGGGGTTAATTGAAAAGTGATCCTCTTCACTTTGGCCTGTATTTTGTTAGAATCAATATTGTCTCTTAGGATATGTTCAGTGGTCTATTCACAAGTACTTGGAACTACCTCAAGGTTGGCAATCTATTCAAGTCATCCATGCAAATTATGTCAAGTTTGACAATTGGTTCACAAATCACTGCACTGCCTCATGGTTGGTGGCTTATACATGTCCTTTACAGACTGCCTCAAGTTCCTTCTTACTTCTAGCAATCTAAATTTGGCACTCTTCTTATAAGTTGTTGTACTACCTCAATGGTTAGTGGTATGAGAAAGTCTCCTTCACAAGCTGCCTCAAATTCTTCATTTTGCGGTGGTTTAGGTTCGGTGGTCTGGCTACAATGTTGCAACCGGCTCTTAGTTTGATGCTCTGTTATCAAATACTTGTAGGCTTCCTAGAGATCAATACTAACTTCAATCCATTAAGAGTCAAATAGCCTCAACATCCCCCTAACACTCCAAAACAATCATTTTGATTCCTTGATTCAGTCAATACATTCTTGAATTCCTTTTGTGGTACCTTCTATCTACCGATTCTAGCTGCAACTCCTTCTGCAAACATCAAAATCTTCTAGTTTCTTCTCTACATAAACTGCTCCTATACTTATCTCTATTTCTACACCTATATTTCTTTTACTCTGATGTGATTTATTGCTTCCCTTTCTCTTCCATTAGAGTTCCTTGTCATCCCTTCTTTCTCTGCAATATGAACTTCCCTTTCTTTTTACGCTCCAGACATGTTTACACAAACTTTCTCTTGCACTAGCTCCTCATTTGTTTAGTCTACAACAAAACTCTCCTTAAGATCAATGCCTCACCCTCTTCTAGTTTCTTTGCTAAACTTGATTATTCAATAGGTTCTTCTTCTTCTGCATAAGTTATCTCTGCATTATTTACTGCTTCCCCATCAGTAGTCCCTTGGTGACATTCAATACTCATTGCTTTTCACCTCCATACTTGAAAACAAGTTCCTCTGAATGATCTCCTATCAAATCCTCTTTAATCCCTTCGATTTCCTTCATTGCAGTAAGAATTATGACTTCCTCTGTTGTTGCAGTAGAAACTTTTGTCATCTCTCCCTTTGTGGTATGAATTACTATCCTTGTTTTTCTCTGCACGTGGTCTTCCCCCTCGGCATCTTGATCCATATTCTCTTTTCTCTCCAACACATGAGTACTTCATCCTGTACAACCTTTTGAACATACAAGTAACATATTTCCATTTCAATCCATCAATCCATCCATAATCCATCTAGATACAACCTATAATAGGCTTTCTCCTCCGCATTTTATTCCAACACATCTTTTCAGAGTGATTCCTTAATCCATAGATTTTACAAGGGTATAGATCCCAACACATTTAATTTTCATCTCCATGTCCATTACAATAAGAACAATGCATACCTTTCTTTCCTTGAGTTGATTTGTTTGAACTTGTGACAACATCCTTATCCTCTTCACCTCTGATATATTCAAGGCCTTCATTTCTTGATCTCATTACTAACTCAATAGGCTCTATAATTCGTTGCTGATACTTTCCCAATCCTTTTCCTTCATATACCATTCTTTCCATGATCTTGTAACCAACATTGTTTAGAGAACTCTCTTTGTCAACACCATCACCAACAATTGCAGATTTAGTTACATTGTTGTCTTTAACCTCACCTTCTAAAGAAGCTTCTTTAGTATCACACAAATCATTAGTATCATAAGAAGCATCACAAAGTTTAGGATTAGATCTTAGACTTTCATTCTCTTCCCCCCATGCTACAAGTGACTACTCTAACTGATTAACCCATTCTTTCAATCTAGATATTTCACTCCTTTGTAAACTATTTTCCCTTTTCAACTTCTCCAAACTTCCCTCCAAATCTATGTTCCTCTTTTCAATCTGACCAAACAACTTGCATCCTTCTTCCAATTCTTCAAAACTCCTTTTTACATACTCAAACAACTTTAACTCATCTTCTAATTCTCTATTTCTCCTTTTTAGATTTTCTAATTCTTCTTCAAGAGTATCATATTTGTCTTCTCCCAGTTCTCTTATTCTATCTACCAACTTTGAGTTATACCTTTTGATTTCACACAATTCTTCTTCTAGAATATCCTTCTTGCATATTAGGTTTTAATTTTCTTTCTTCACCCTTTTTCCAATCTTCCCCATTGAAACAAATCCTACAAACACCTTCATGTGAAAAGCTTACCCGGATCTTCCTTGTCTTGATCTTGTTGAGATATGGTGTTGTACACCATTGCATAATTTGATCTTTTTTATAATATTGTAATTAAATAATTATTTAGTTGTGATGCACCTAGGTGGTGTGATTAATCACACTATGTAATTATTTGGGTCCACTTTATGTTGTATTGTAACATTGGGATAAATTATTTGTATTATTTGATTTATTGGGAAAATGTAGTACCGATAGTCAAATGTGGGGTCAAGTGGTTTTGTGTAACCCATGGTTTTGGGGCACATGGTTTTCTCAATGTAATGTGTGAGCTTATATTATAAAAGCAAGCACAAGGTCATTATTTTGAGGTTGGTTGGATTATTCATTATAGGTGAACGGAGCTTTTGTGAGAGGCTGTCATTGTATTGAGCTCTCCTGTAAGTGTAGATTGTGAAGCATGGAAGGTGATGTGTGGATTCATGCTTTTACACATGGAGGCTACATTGGAGGTGCTTGATGGTTCAGAGGTATTCATGGAGGCTCAGGGATTGTATTGTAATGTTTCATTGGTGAATAATACATGTGAGCATGGATGCTTTTGGAGGCTGGGTTTTTCCCTGCAAAGGGTTTTCCCAGGGTATATCTTGTGTTCTCTTGTTGCTTGTTCATTGATCTTTTGCATTATGGTTGTTTTTGCATCTTGTTTCTCCTATTGGGTTATGTGGAATTCAAATATTTTTTTAGTGGCCAATATTCACCAATTGGTGAATATCGCAGATCGGCCAAGTTGGAATTGGCGAATAAATCACATTCAACAGGGTAGTCAAATCACCTAGTTTTTACGTATTATCAATCGAATCCATATACATTTGTCATCAATTTATTTTATGAAAATCAATGAAGTAAGACTTTCACCATAACAAACTATGTGTTTCAAATGGGCCGACTAATATTTTTACCTAGAATTTTGGAAGGAAGTACTAAATCACCTATATATTCATTAATACTATTAAAACAACATTGTGTATTGGGACACGTTTCACCAACTCCATTAAATGGTTGTTGCATGTGAGGACCCATTTTACCAACCCCATTACATGGTCACTACACATGAGGACCCATTTTGCCAATTAAAATTTACAAGTAGTTGATTATGAGGGGCCATTTCGCCAATTTCCATGACACCTCCGTGCTAATCTTAAGGCCATATTCACCTTGGAAATTTTAATGTATGTAGTTTGTCGAGGTTTGATTGACCGACACTTAAATATATTCCTTATATAATCATGCGGGATTCACCAAATCTTTTTGATATACCATATAGAATTCCCACAGAATTCACCAAATATGGATTGATATAAATACAATCGAAAATCTGATTTATTCTTACACATTTTGTTCAGTTCTAAACTTGTGAGCTCTCGATTCAGATTTTGAAAGTTGAGTTGGCACCTTGAATTTGATCGTAGGAAAATTTACAAACTTACAACACATGCATTCCTGCATTAGCAAATAGCAAGTCAGTGAAAACCTAAACTTAAAGGTGAGTGATCATTTCTTCATAGTATTAGTGTTTTAAGATTTCTTTATCCCTCTTCCATTCTTGATTCAATCTTAAAGAAGATATTTAGTAGGGAATGGGATCTATATTCTATGAGTATGTCCTTCTTAAACAAGAAGACATTTTTTCTAGCTTTTATTCGAAGTGGGAGATCAGATCAAGATGTCGAGCCACAAGTGCGACAAGGGTAAGACTCCTCAGGGTGGTGAAGGGACTGGGAGGCCATCAAAATGCCAAAAAGGTGGAGTTAGTATACAATCTTACTTTAGAACTGGTAATGTTTCTGATCCATCAAATCAAGATGGAGCTACACCATCAACTCTTGCACCAAATAATGATGAAGAAGCCATTCACAATACCTCAGCACCACTAGAAGGTGGGATTGCCATTGATTCAAATGAGGATTGAAATACCATAGAAGATATTCCAAGAGATACCCTGGTTAGCCAGAATGAGGATGGAAATACCATAGAAGATGTTCCAAGGGATACCCTAGTTAGCCAGAATGAGGATGGCAATACCACAGAAGATGTTCCAAGGGATACCCCAGTTAGCTAGATTGAGATAATCGACTTGGATGAAAAAGAAAATGCTGGCACTCTAGATGATGTTGGCAAGAAGAAAAGAAAAGGCAAATCAAAAGATTCAAAAGGAAAACCAAAAGATTCAGAAGGCAAATAAAAAAATTCAAAACTAGGGTGCAAGTGGGAAATGTCAAGAAATTTTTAGCTTGACTAGGTGTCAAAGTACCCATTCATTGAACCAGTGTAGAAAGAAAACAAAGATGAACTACCAACAGAATGCAAGTATGTGATTTGTAGTTGGAAATGTAAAAGAGACAAGAAATTGCAGCTAAATCTTGACATTATAGAAAAGCATATAGGTAAAGGTTATGAAAAACAAATCATAGATAGAAAGGAAACATCAGTAGTAAGATGGAAATCAAAGGAAGAGTGTCTTCATGTGAAGTATGCCATAGAATATGATGAGCATAAGAAAAAAATGATGAAGATTGCTGCAAGTGGAGGTACAATCAAGGCTCAATTTGGAAAAGCAATGGAAGGAGCACAACTGGCTAAAACTGTTCGGATGAGTGTTTTTTATCATATTTTTTCTAGAAGGTGTCCTATGATAGACTACCCAGAGTATAGTAATTTATTATTTTTTTGAGGGTTCCTCACTATCCTAGCACACATTGGTCAATAAACACTAGATGGGAATGGGAAAACTGTTTCGTTGTGGTGGAAAAACAAGATTTAAAGGAGAATGTAAAAGAGTCAAACTTCATTGCATTATCTTTAGATGAAGTTACTGCGGTAGATAATACTTCTTGGGTCTATATGCATGTGTATACTATAAAAGAACATGTCTGCCGAGCTCATCTACTCTGTGTTCATAAAATGAAGGACAGTTCAACATCACAAAATCTATTTGAACTAGTTAATAAGTCTTTGAATGAAATTACAGGTATGGATGACTTGACAATTGCTAAAAAGTTGGTGTGTGTAGGAGTTGATGGAGCTGTAGTAATGCAAGGTTAGAGGACTGGTCTTTGCAAAAAATCACAAACTACTTATGCACCATACATGCTTTCCATTCACTACATGGCCCATAGAATGAATTTAGCATTTAAAATTGTAAGTAGGTTTCCTACAATATCAAAAGTTGAAAATCTAGTCTGCGAGCTCCACGCATACTTTTGCCGAAGTCCCAAACATTTTGTAGAATTTTAATTTTTTTTTTGAGGGAATAATAGCAAGAAACAAGCTTCTTAAGGATGTTGATACCAGATGGATCTCCTTACATGGACCAGTGCAACAAGTTCTTTCAGAATATCCATCCTTGATTGGAACAATGTATGAGCATCATAACATAGTAGACAAAGCTCCTAACCTCTTACATAGGTTAAGCAATATAGAGACACTCTTAACTTTAGCTAGTCTTCTCCCCATGCTGGATGAAATGAATAATCTTGTGAAGAAAGCCCAAGATAGAACTATGTATATCTATGAGTATACCAAACTACATAGAATGACATGCATGGCCCTCGATAATCTATAACTAGATCTTACAACTCAAAGCCCAAATTTTTATAGGTGGCAGATAAATACAAATTTGAATCATCCTAAAAATTATTTACAGTTTAATGCAAGCTGGGAGTTATGTGTCTTTGTACGTGGATTTGAGATACCAATACACCATTGTAAGACAGTCAGGCACTCTATCAGAGAAGTACCTGTTAGAAAGGATGATTTTGATGGCATTGTTGAATCTGTTAGTAGTAATTTGAAGGAAATTACAAGCAATCTTTCAACAGAGATTTAAAATCAATTCCCTCAAGATGAAATACTTGATGCCATGTCTATTGTGTATCCTCAATTTTTGGTTCAAGGCCACTGAGATAGCCCAAGTTTTTCATCAAAAAGTAACTACCTTGACTGCATGCTTTTTAAAAATTGTAGAATGCAATGGACATAAAATAGAAGGAATTATAGATGGAGATAAGCTTAAAGGACAATGTAGTCAATTTGCAAGAAGTATGATAGACCAGTTTAATGCCATGGAGAATCTCTTCGAAGCGGGATCAATAACAAAGGCCTGGAAAAACTTGGGTCAGAGTGAAATATTACGTGATTCGATATCAGAATATTTCAAACTTGCTGATTTATGTCAAATAATGATATTGGGTTCGGTGGAAGATGAGAGAGTTTTTAGTGCATTGAGGTTTTTGAAATCAAAGATAAGAAACAAACTAGACAAGAATTTGGAAAATTGCTTGAGGGTGTTAGGAAGTGCGTATAATGTCAAAAATTTTCCTTATGAAAGGGCACTTATAATCTGGAAGTCCATATGTGAAAGAAGAGGGTTGTGCAACACTTAAAGTTCAAACACTGGTAGTGGTTGGGCAAATGACAGTGACACAATGACTGATGAATTTGACTTTGCGACTTAGAATCAAGATGAAGAAAATGAAGATGAGACTCAGAATCAAGATGACTCTTTTTCTTTATCTAAACATCAATTTGAGGACCTTGACTCGATTTGGGAAATGGAAGTGAATTAGCAGTTTTTAGGTATTTATACTGCATTTCATGAATTATATTCCAAAACTATTGTTGATGATATTTTATATTGTATTCCTTGAAATTGTGAATCAAATTGAATACATTAACATATTATTAATTATTTCATATTTTAATTGTCATATTGATAAGTTTTACATGTACTCAATGATTCATGATTCAACTCAATGCTTAATATTTCTTTGCTAAAGTTAATTTGTGCATAAAACATAAAATTTACATTAAAGTAGAATTTTGGTTTTTGATTTGATATGGTAAATAAAATTAGCTTAACATATTAACAATAGTAGGATATAGAATCAAGAATATTAACAATAGTAGGATATAGAAACCAGAGTTAACAATAGTAGGGTATGACTATAGTAGGGTATGACCAATAGTAGTATAAAATTAGCTTAACATATTAACATCAACAATCGTTGAATGTGTATTTAGTAGTTGAAACTAGAGTTTATTTTCAATTGATAAAATAAATAATATAGATAATTGAATATCCAGCATACATGTCCATATAATATCTTATTTATATTGAATTTGAATTTTCTATTGATTTTCAAATGAAGGAGTACATAGAGGCAATGTAAAATCTTGCTCAAAGATAACTCTGCACAGAACTGAGTTGGAACTTAGAAACTCATAATATCAATATCAAATCATTCTAACAGCTTTTTTAGCAAATTCCACTATTCATGTGGTGGAATTGTCATTTCTTCTAGCTGATGTTGTCTGACTTGAATTTTTGTTAACAATGTATGATTGAATTTCAATTTGGATCCTGGGTCTGACTTGAATGTTTCAGCCAAAGATACATTCAAGGAGTACCAGTTGTTTGATGAAATCTAAAAAGTTTGCCTCATCTGGGTTCCCAAGAAGCTGGTCCAAATCAATCTTCCTTGCATCCTCCATCTTCTTTCTAAAATTATCCTTTCTAATGAATCAGTCATTTGTGTCAAAACCCTATGGCAAAGCAAGCTGTCATGCCCATATCTCCCATGCAGACATGACACACAAATGCCCATGTCATGACCACATTTGCCATGTGGTCACGACATGGGCCACGAAAAACTTTCTCCCTAATCCTAGAAACCACCTCGCACGCGCTTGTGTGCTTGGTGGTAGTACACTTGAGGCGTAAACATGGCAACTTATTTGATGAGGTGAAGGCCATCTAGGGGTAGACAACACGAAGTGTGTCACTCCTAGGGTAGGTCGATTTCAAAACTGGTCTCTAAGTCTCCTAGGAGTAGATGATCTTGCCAACAACGAACCCTAACTTACTCAGGTTGAAAAGTGAATAATCATGGTGACAAAAATGTAGTACTCCCTTGATGCCCCAACATCCCTTTGACGAAAAAAAAAGAAATGGGAAAATTTGCATATGAATTCATTTGTGACCATTGCTACCCATTTATAACACGATTCCCTAACATGAATAGTTTTACTTAAGTTAGCACGTTCGAACTAAAGTTAAATGCTATAAGGCTCAATAGAACCTCTCTCTATGAGGTAATCTACCCTCCCCTCACAAGACCAAAGTACCTTATACAAGGTGTATACAATAAGTCATATCATAAAAATAATACAATATTTTACTCATGAAATTTTATATGTATAGTATACTACACTGCATACATCATACATGACATGTTGTACACTATACACTACACTAATGTTTTCATTAAATCGGACATCAATTTTGTGTAACAGAAAAGAAATATGTTAATTGGTATAGCTATAAGGAGCATTTAAACTTAAAGGTATACCATGAGGAACCTTAGTTCATTAACTAATTTTAGGGGTGAGGAGAGTAAATTTTAAACTGAATTCATCGATGAATGAATCACCCAGCGATTGTGTACATTTCTTGCTACTTCACCTTAGCCTCCAACAATTTGATGTAACCACATGTCATTGAGACATCTATGTTCAAGGAGGAAGGTATCTTATAACCCATTAATTGAAATTCATTGTGCTAGGCACACACTATCACGATATTCATAATTATTTTCGTGGAGAGGGGGTGTCCATTTGACATATTAAATAGGGTTGACTTACACAGATTGGTTACTAGGTTGGTTTAAGTATTTTAAGAGAGAATGTAAGTTATAGAATATTAAAAATCATCAATACATGCATGTGTGTCTATAGGTATGCTTATATTAATATATATATAGCTCTCTAGTATCTGAGAATTATATAAACAAGACATACAATCCGATTTATATAATAAATTATTTTGACAAATCTTATATTTATATAAATGTCACTGTGCTTCCAAGGGATATTTTATAACCAAACATACAACCTGAATTATAAGTTGAATGTGCTCACCCTACATACTAACCAAAATTTTTTTCCCTAAAATGCCCTTTACTATCAAATAAAAAGAATAGCCCTAAGCAATTAAACAAGAAAGGAAAACTTCCTCAAATTTTAATACATTACTAATCATATGTTTATAACTTTAATTCCTAAATAATTCTAAAGGAAGGTGAAATAACTTTAAATTAATTAACTATGAACAAAATAAATAACTTTTACGTTTATAAATAAAAAAATTAATTAAATAACCGTTGGGTAAATAATTCTAAGAGATAAAGTGCTGATTTAAAGAGATAGAACTATAAATTTATAGAAAGACTTCTTCTTATGAGACTATCCAAGGACACAGAGATAGAGGAGATCCCATCAGGGACATATTGAGGTTCAACCCTCCTACAATCGTTGGGACCACAAAGGGAGCTGAGGCAGAGGCCTGGCTGATCAGTTTAGATAGGTGCTTCGCATTGTGTCCTTATGAGGGCAACACGAGGCCCGTGTGGCAGTTCACTTGTTGCGAGATGCAACAGCTAACTGGTGGCGCACTGAGGAGTGCAAGTGCCACCTTTCTTTGGACACTCTCACATGGGAGACCTTCATTGAGCACTTCAATGCATGCTATTTATCAGACCACTACAGACAACATCGTCTAGATGAGTTCCATGACCTCCAACAGAGAGGACTTTCAGTGGCTCAGTATGAGGCTAGGTTTATAGAGCTATCTAGATATGCAGAGTATCTCCATGATGAGAAACTCCTGTGCATAAGTTTATCAGAGGACTTAATCACGGTATAGCAGGGCCTGTTCGAATGGCAGACCCCCAAACTTTGAGTGATACTGCTGAGAAGGCATATATCGTTGAGAAGATTTAGTGATGAGGGTAGAGTTCACGCCCTCAGTTTCAGGGTCATGGACCACAACAGAATCAACAGAGTCACTGTAGGCCACCTCCGCCACCTTAGGGAGGAGGATTTAGTTCTACACTTGTACCTTCTAGGCCCCCACAGCAGCCACAAGTTGCAGGACCTGCACAGTCACAACAGTCTTTTGGAGGATCACAGAGTTCCACGGGCCAACCTACACAGTGGCAGCCGTCGAGCAAGATGTAGACGGTACACATTGAGGCTCGGGGACCATGCTATGTTTATGGTGGAGTGGGACATCTAGCCAAAGAGTGCCCACAGGGATTTACAGCAGGGGGACCGCCTCGTGCCGGAGGATCCGAGTTGACAGTTGGAGATGTGGGTAGATCCCACCACATGCTTGCAGTGGTTGACAACCACGAGGCCAACTTTCAGACCCCTATCCTTGAGACTTCAAGCAGAGGTAAACAGGTAGTTGGCTTTGGGGCCAATTCATATTTTGGTTCGTCAGATGCTGGACCTTCGAGGTCAAGAGTTGGACCCAGTTAGGATCCAGTGGGATCATTATGGCGAGGTCACAGTGACTTGGGAGTATGTATCTAGTTTGAGGGCACTCTATCCTCACTGTTTGATGACTTCCCGGAGGAAGTTCAGTCTTAGGGGGGAGGATGTGAGGCTGACTATTTTACCTCCTATATTTTGATCATTGTGCTATTCAGTAGTGACCATGTTCCTTATGTAGACTTGATGTTTTATCTCGCTGATTTGGTATATGTGATTTGATTCGGTCATTTTGATGATATGTTGTGGTTCGATATATGGGATTTATGTTAGATGTTATCTTGTTATGAGATTTTAGTTGTTTATGTGATATGGACTATTTGACATGTGATTGAAATACGCAGTTTAATTTGTAGTTGTGCATTGATGTTTATTTCGATTGTGTGACATTAATTTCAGTTGCTTTGGCTATGATTTATCATGACAGGACTGACACTTGATCGAGATGTGCAGGTTTTACTTTCCCTAGCCATGGGAAATCAGAGGTAGGAATCACACCATGTTATTCCCAGTTAAGCTGATCCATTCCCAAGAGGGATGAGGATCACGTGTGAAATTTCATGATGATTTATTGTGCTTGGTTTAAATTTTAATTATTATTTTAGCCTTAGTACCCTCTCTCTTTCTTATTTTGATTTAAGTTAAGTGTTGTAATATTTTATTTGATTTGTGTCATTTGTCATTTTTATTATTTTATTTGGGCCATTTATATGTGGATTTTCAACCCCTTTCATGACCCCTAGCGTCCCAAAAGTTACCCTAGGTGGTCACCCATGAGCCTAGGGTCAACTTGGACCACCTAACCCTAGTTCTGACTCACCGTAGGTCACCCTAAACCATGGTGGAGTAAGAGTGACGAAATTGGGAAGGAGGATGGGGATGGGCCTTGCCTTGGGAAGAACCCATCTCCCATCCCTATGTTTTGGGAAGCATTCCCAAGGAGGACTAGGGAGGTCTTCAAGAGTCCTCCCAAACTCCCAAGTGAGTGGGAGCTCCACTCAAGGCCATTGTCTTCTTGAGGTTTGAGTGGGAATCCAACTCACCACTTGTCCCCCTCCCACTTGTGTGGAAGCACAAGTGGATGAGGTGGAGATAGAGGTGGGGGGAGAGGAGGACATTTGTCATCCTCTTACCTTCTCACTCGTATACGTGGCTTAGGAGGAGGGAAGAGATGGTGACAAATGTCACCTTCTCATTCCCTCAAGGCCAAGTGGATGGCCTATAATAACTCCTCTTGTAGAGGAGTGGGGGTTCTTCGATTCCATTATTTTTCCTTGCATTTTTAGAGACCTCTTGCAAATTGAGATTTCCTTACTAGTTTGGAGGAGTTAGAGAAGGTTGGGAGAAAATTTGAAAGGTTGGAAGGCTTGGGAAGGCAAGGAGCTCTTCACCAAAATTCCACTTCCATTGCCAAGGTTTTGAAGGTAGGTTTCTCCTCTTGTTTTTTGCTTTGCTTTATGATGTTCCATGGTTTGAATCTTGATTGTAAGTTGTCTATTTTATGAAGCTTCCTTTGCATTTGATGTTGGGTTGGGTGTCATGGTGAGAGCACCTCCAATGGAGGAAATGCTCAACTAGTATGGGTAGGGGAGAGGAACAATCCTTGGGGGCTCTCCCACATTTTTGTGTTTATGTGTTTATGCCTTGAGGGCCTATTATCATTTGAGGAGGAGGTGTTTATATGGCAAGAGTGCCAAGCATATTGGTGTGAGATTCTTGTGGAATGGATTATTTCAAGGATTTTGGCTAGAGGCCATGTGTTGAGATTTTTCCTTATCATTGGGAGCCCCTTTAAGTTGAGAGGTCTATTCCCTACCCTCACCAAACTCATTTTTTATGAGTTGATGTAATGTGTCAAGCCTAAGGGGTTGTTTGTGTGGATGTATTTATTTTCTGTTGTGGATTGATACACCTATGTGAATTTCCCTACCTCCCTAGCTCGGGGGTGACCCACTTGCGGGTCTACAGTAGGGAGGAGAGCTTTCCTTTCTTAGTGGCTATTTTCTTGGTTGTTTCAATGCTGTGTTTAGATTGTAGGATGTTATGTGGAGAGTTGGAGCTATTTGGAAGCTCAATTTGGAGTTCAAATGGTCCCCCATGTAGCATTGTAGTGGTTGGGGCTTAACCTTGATCTTTGTGGCCTTGTGGCCCTATATATTCTTGTAAAAGTTGCCAAGAAATCAGTTGTTTTATGAAATGTTGTACACTAGCTGATTTGTGGAGCTAAGGAAATTAGGAAATGCATGAGAAGTTCATTTATAAGTGCTGACATTACTTTTCCAAACAAATAAGTAGAGCTGTATGTAGGTGACATATGTGGCTATATTTGTTAGGAGAAAACCAAAGAGTATGAAGGAAAAAAAAAAAAACATGATGTGTTTATTTCTGTATTGCATGTTAAAGATTCTATGTTATGAACAGCTACTGTGAAAAGAAATGCTACTAGCTGTCCTATGCAACTTATAGGTTTTGTCTAAATATCAATGTTGATGCAAATGCTGCTATGAGAACCTCTCTTCCAGTTTTAGGAAGTTGTTAAATTCCTCATTATGAAGGAGTCCTTGTGTGAGAAATTCATGTGTATATACATGTAATTAAGTTTCCGACATAGTTCTTTCAAAAAAAGTTTATGCATGGGTGGGCTTACTCTTTGTCATTTGTTTGTCTGTACAAGAAATTCATAGGTAGAAATGTATTTAAATTAAGTTTATTTCATTCCAAGAGAAAACAAAAATATAACATATTATACATTTCTACCAATTATCCCTGTTAATGATGTGCTACTGAACTAGTTATGTTACAATTAGTAAGTTATTATGCTGTTAAAATTCATTATTTGTTGCTGTAGGAAATTAATATTACATTTTCTGTGTATTAAAGAATGTATAAACACACAAGGAAATAAATGAATAAATATATTGTTGTGTGCATATATATTTGTTCAAAAAAAAAGTAGCATATAAGTAAACTGTAAATATTCTTATATATTGTTAAATGGGTATATGTTTGTGTAAAAGTGTATATATATATATGCTGTATATGTATTTCACATATTAGGAAAGCTGAGTCTATTTTCTTCCTTGCACTATATACAAAAAAAATTTGGTAACATTAGTTTTAACCTGGAATACACATACTTATCAAAATGTATGTTAACAAAGCAATATATTTATAAATAAAAATTTACAAAAAAATGTATTACAAAAAAACAGTCCAGAATTGTTTTGTTACATTATTGGTGGGGGGGTTAAAACCCCCCACCGGAGCTGTGAACTGTGGGTGTGGGCAGGGGCGAATCCCCACCCACACCCCAGACCCGTGGGCGATCCTCACCCCGTCGTTGCCGTGTGCCCGCGACCCTCTTACCCATAGCGCCACCTCTACCATTAGCTCCGCCGCTGGTAGCAGCCAGCAACCCCTATCCTCATGTGTAGCACCCTCTCTCTACCATGCCACCACTCCATCCCCCTCCGCTGGCCACACCCCCCCACTCTACACAGCGCCCACCGAACCTTCTCCACTAGCGCTCCCCGCCGCCTGTTGCAGCTCCCTCACCCCTTCCTCTAAACTTCAGCCGTTCCCCACCGAATAACCTCCCTCACCCCCAGTCTGTGCACCACCATTTCCCCACGCGCCACACCACTGCCATTACCAAACCCTACACAAGAAGCAAATAGCAAACAAACATAATAACAAGAATGTCAGGTTAGGGCATAGGGAATAGCTATAAAGAAATTAGGTTTAGGACAACCTTTGTTTGGAAAACTATTTGTTTATTGTGTTAAATCTCTATTTTGTTTAATAAATTCTTATATGAACTATTTACCTTATTTAAACAATATCATACATATATATGTAGAAATATATATAGATGTATAATGTTGTTTGCAAAAGAAAAAAAAGGGTAAACTCTTTTAATTAACATATATATATATATTTAACAGACTATATATTTTTATATATATATATATATATAATGTTATATTTTACTTACGATTAATGTATTCTCACCTAAATCACTACAAGTGAATCATATTATATATATATATATTGTTGCTATATAAATAATAATGTTGTTAATATTTATTCAATTTCATTTTTTTTGGATAAATATATTTGTTTGGTGTAAACGTTTGTATAATTGTGAAATTTTATAACTCCGTAAGCGAATCGATCATTAGACTCAAAAAAGGGGCCTTGAGAATGTTTAGGTAGGGGTTATCAAATTCTGGTCATATATCTATAGCAACAATTATTTTAATAAGAGGCGGAAAGCGTTCTATATTATTTTTTTATATATTATTCGAAAATGTAGGATAAACTACGTAATCAAAATTGGCGATGGTACAATCCATTCTCTCCCACGTCAAAAACATGAAATCCCGTCAGATTTTCCACTATATTTTAGGGTCTATTTATGTGTTAATTAATTGTTTCACCCCATCATCCAAAACTCAATCGAGCGCCCTCTTGTCTCCAAAATCAATCTTCCCCTCTGTTCTGTGTCACGTTGTGATGCGAATTTGGAGATCCATCTCACTGAGGAGGAAGCTTAGGGTTTAGGTTGTTTTAATCTAATCCTAGAAGTGACACACATCATGTCGCACACCCCTTGCAAGCCTTCGCCTCTTCGAATATGTTGTCAAGTTTACGCCTTAGGTTCTTAGGGTTAGGGAGAAATTTTTTTTGTGGCCCATGTTGTGACCACATGGTGAATGTGTTCATCACATGGGCATTTGTGTATCGTGTCTGCATGGAAGATGCGGGCATGACACAAGCTTTGTCAAGTTCCTTACCTTTTCATCCTCCTTAATCTTTGTTGCAGCCTCAATCACAAATTCTGTTGTTTCACGCATTCTTGAACACTTTTTAATGATAGATGTCACCTTCATTGTGGCTTCAATCCAATTAGTAATGCCTTTTGAAATCAATTCATTGTCACTGGCTTTGTAGACTGTTTCTAGAACTTGATTTGTAGATTTCTCTTCTGCCTACAGTTGCAAATTTGTGTTGTCCATTAAATATTTGTTCAGCTTATCAAGATGTAGTCTCATGGCATCAATGAATTGAAAGAATTCACACAATTGATCAAACCTCTGCATTATTTCTTCCCAGATCTTTTGTTTCAAGTGCCTGATTATTTGTCTACAAAATTTAGTTAACTTTTTTTGACAAGATTTTATTTCATTTTTTGCTTCCATAAGCTTTGCAGGCAATGTTTCATTTTTTTGCCTCTCTTTCTCCAATTTTTGTTCCCACTGTTCATTTGCTTTCCCAATGTTTTGTCTTAATTTTTCTAAAGTGGATTTTTCCTCATTATATTTCTTTTTGATCTCATCTAACTTTTGCTTCAGTCCATTCAATTCCACCTCTGTTTGTTTAACCTCTTTGCTTGTTGATGTAGAGGCAGATTTTTTTATTCTTTTTTCTAATTCTTTGCTCTTGTTATCTCTTGCTTTCCTCTTTGCTTTCTCATTTGCTAAATCTGCCTTTAATTTTTCTATTTGATTCTGTAACTTTTTTTTCTCTCTATCATGCTTTAGCAATGATGTGTACACCAATTCATTATTCTTCTTTGATATATTAATTTTGTCAGTATTTTTTAATCTAGAAAAATCAAATTGCAAACTGCTCACCTAAAATTTAGATCAATCCATCTAATTTTCTGGTTTATTTTAAACTGTGGGAACAACAATTGTGTACTCCATGATTTTTGTATTTGTGTCAAATGTGGGGAATATCATGGTTGTTGTAGGATCTGAAGTTACAACAGATACACTCTCCATTAGTTGCTTCTTATCCTTTTTATACAATTCTAATTTCTTCTTAAACTCTTGAATGTAATCAAAACTTGGGGATGCAGGAATAAGGGAATGCTTGAATGGTGAAGGAATAGGAGTACTTGCAATTTTTGTTATAGCCACACTAACTAGGGGAGTGCCTGGAAATAATTCCTTTATAGTGGAACTGGTAGTTGGACTTGGACCTGTCATAATCCTTTCTCTTTTGTGTCCCTTGATCACTGATTGTTTGTGTGGTATCTTGTATTGGTGTCCTCTTGTGTGTAACTTGTTGTTGGACCTGTTGTTGTAGCACATGTTGACTAAGTTCTCCACCAGTGGCAGTGCCAGTCGCACTAGGCTCTCCACCATGGGCATGTCCAAGTTGTGATTGCATCTAACCATGAGGATTAGGATTTGAATCTGTAACAAAATCAATTCTTTCAGTTCTACGTGTATGACCTTGGTGTATTTTATCAGTTGATTTAGCTCCAAGACCTCGTTTATCAAATGGTTTTCTGGCAGTGGTGACTACATCTATTGGTTTCCAAATGCCTTGTCCTTGGGACCCCAAACCACCACCCTGATAACCCAACTTTTCAGCTATGACTACTCCTGAATTATATGATTTTTTTGTGTCCTAACATAAACTAGGTTTGTAAATGCTTTGTTCATCCCTAATCATCAGGTTCATCATCTCTATCACTTTCAGTTTCTTCATCTTCACATTCATTGGGATGCTCTATATTCCACAATTTGCTAAACTCTTCATCTTCATCGATTTCTCCATAGTCTACATCAGTTCTTGATTCACCTAGATCGTTCCTCATAGACCAAAATGCAGCAATTTTTGATCATGTCCAATATTTTTTTGTAATAGAATCATCTAGAAAATCTAGCATTTTTGCTCTAATAGATGGTTTATCACTTTTTCTATAAAAATTGTTGTACCTCCTGATTTCATTCTCAGTTGGTGCTCCTGTAATTTGGACCTAGTGCAATAGCATAATTTCTACTGACAACTGTTTAAAAGAAATACCTTTCTCAGCAGCAATTTTCTCCATTGCAATTTTGACCTCATCTCAAGAATCCTTGTTTCTCAAGTTTTTCAAGCAAGGGTTTACTTTGATGTTGAATTCTAGTTGCAACATTCCTATTGGCCACAATCATTGTTTTAATGGTGTCACATGGATCATACTGCTAGTGACAGACAACATCAAAATTAAAAAATTTCAAAAGATCTTGTGCCACCTTAAATTCTTTTCTCTCGAATGTGAACCCTCCACATGAAAAAGGTAAAGAAGGAAATAAGGTCTTCTTTTCTGACCGACAAAGTGTAGTTCATCAATACTCTACATCTGCCTTACATATTCCAATGTAAAAACCCTTTTTGTCACATGTATTGGAAGTTTGTATGGCTCTACTTCTGATCCATAAAATCTTAGCACAGTCTATTCTTCCAATAAGTACCAATCAGCCAATTGTATTTCTTTTCCTAGTTGAATGAAATCTCTACATGATATAGGCAATCTAGGCATTGGACTATTTGTAATTGCTTGATGCAATGGAGCCAAAAAGTAGTATACAAAATGATTGTAGTTCCTTTGAGAATCATGCATCTTTATCTTAGTGGTCCCCTCAGCATTGCTATAGGGCTGAATCTGAAGCTTGTTGTTCTGAAACATTCCACTAAATTTGAATAGATAAAAATAGCACAAGTAGGTTGTGAACTTAAATGTCTTGGTGGAACCTCCTTTAATCATTAAAAATTGTTTATGGATGGATTCTACAATGTGCTCAATAAATTTATATTTGACATGTACACCATTACCATAATGGATATTATATACCATTTCAAGGAGGCTTGCATCCACTTCCCAATTGCTATCCAGTCTGAGGCAAAATGCTAGCATGGAAATTGCATCTTGAGCCCATGATTTAAAAATTTTCAAAGGATAAGGAGGCTTATGGTTATCTTTCAAGATGTTTTTTTCTTCAACTATTTTATTTAGGAAAGAATTTTTGCTCCTTTCATCTGCTACTTCATAATCACTAGCAATCTTTTCTAGGTCAATGTGGACGTCTCCAAATTCTTGGGTTGTAAACCCCAACACTTTTCCAAATTCTTCTACATTAATGGATAAAATTTCTTCTTTGGTATCCTTATTTACAATTGCACTTTTGTTACCATCATAATTGTGGGCACAGACAATGATAAATTCTAGGTAAGGGAAAACCTCATGTAACATCATGCGCCCTAATCTAGTTACCCATGGTGCATTGATACTATCAACTTTCTTTTTCTTGGTAGCCTTATTCTCACATGAAAATTTGAGTTCCGAGGTAAATCTACCATACATGTTAGGATCATAAATATCATGGTATTCATCAGTCAAACCTGAGGTTTTAAGCAATTCAGGATAATCTATTTTTTATCTGTACTTGCTATGCCTCTCCCAAAAACTTTGTCTAGTCTACTAGTGGTGGTAGACATGCTTATACAGTGTGAAATTTTTCTTAAGTCTCTCAACCCTAAATGCAAAGTTTGACAAAATAAGATTTTAAGAAATGATGAAACGTAACCTAAGGATTCTATGTTTTGTCTTACCGGCTTTGTTGGAAATGGTACTGCAATGAGCAATTTGAAATCTCCCTAGTGCACTGCAATGAGCAATATGAAATCTCCCCGATGCCCCATGTGCTGACCCTGTCATCTCTCACTTAAAAATAAAATCACTTAGCAGTAAAAAGTAGAAACTAGAAAGTTTTCTTTTTTTTATAAAGTAATTTTTTAGTGAATGAAATGTCAAGTCAACGTGTCACTTCTGGACTATGCTTAGTGCTATTAGTACATGTCTGATAGTTGTCTTGCATTGACAACTCACAACAATCTCTAAACCATTGATCTTTGTAAATCTAACGATTTAGGGTGATTTCGAAGATTTACGTTCGCAAGCCTAGCATTCTGTGCATTTCATTCTAGAATGCAACTACAACCATCCATCAAATGTTCATTGAATGGTCAAGTATTTTATGATATAAACAATAAACATAATCTGCATTTCCTTTTTTATTTAATTACAGTCACACTTATCATTTAATTACATTCTATTTAATATTAATAAAAAAATTATTCACAGTTTTTGGTCTGGTGGACGTCAACTTTCATTCATTCATTCATTGATATTAATTCAAAAAAAATTTATAGCTAGGGGATAGCTACGCCCCTGGCATATCATTATGTTAAAAAAAATTCCCATACATATTCTTTCCCATGATAATATAATATATTACATCAAAATTACATAGCAAAAATCAAAAGTTTAAAACATTGGGCCATTGGCTAAGGGAAACCATAAAAATCTCTTGTTTGCACTAGGTCTGTGAAGCGCAGCACCCATTCCACATTCAGCTCCATGACGAGAGCTCAAGAATGCCTTAAAAAATTTAGACTAATGGTGGCCCAGTGACGGTGGTAGGCGAGAGCACCATCTATCATGTTTAGTAGAAAGGGAAGTTGTTGAATCCCCAAAACCATCTCTCCCCCAAGTAACACCATCGATAGGTCAGAAGACTGCGAAATCCCCACACCCATATTTGACCCAACAACTACCTCAAAATCATTGCCTAGAAAATCTGCCTTGAAAATTTCTCGCAATAGTTTGAGAATTTCCGCCTTCACACCTGCAAGGTCTAGCAATGACACCAAGAACCAATAGGCTATGTCGAAATTCACACGGTATCTATTACTATCTATTAAAAGGTCCCTCCCAAGCACCATTTTAATGGCTTCCAACTCTAGGAAGTGCAAATGGACAATTCTGTGAGGCTTCATTATAGTTCTAAGCCTCGAGTCCGTTATGTAACCCAAGAAAGCAATTTGCCTTCGCAGTGCTATAAGGCAAATTGGTGTATCCATTTTCTTTGTTAAGAAGCAAGCTAGCCTCAAAATTTGGTATGACTATGAGGCATTGTTGGGCTCCATTAAATAGAACTAGGCTTCATTAATGACATTGGGCTTTGAAGGATTTGGATATCTTTCCAAGCGTGCTAATATTTAAGTGATTTGATATATCTTTTCAAGTGAATTTAAGTGAATTTAATTTGCATGCAAATATATGTGCTTGATTTGACATAAGTAATAAGTATATAGATAATACTTAATAGTGTTTCCAAGCTATGTTCCACGTAGTCATACATCATATGCAATCCATGACACATGTCACCAATTTTGAGTTAACAAGAGCACAATATTTGTAAATTAATGTGTAAGGTCTGACCAATTTTATATACAATAAATTTTAAACTTTTAACTAATAATAAATACTATAAAAAGAGGGAGTAATTCTTTTTGTTTTAATTTCAAAAAAAGTCATCTCAGATCAAATATATTCAATAAATGAATAGTACAATAATCATCAAAACAGATACAGAGAACAAAAGCTTGTCAATCCTTAGATCCATATCTGTCCTTCCACTCACCGGATGTCCTATCTGACGGCCAAGGGAATGAAAGTATTTCTACAATCTTGCCATTATGGCTGGCATACCTAGCATCCAGGATACTTTTTACTTGGTTACAAAATACACTAAAACCCCTTTCAAGAGTGTGTAGTTTCTCCAACGATGAGCCCAGTACTTGCATAGTTGGATCACTTGCAATTGCATGACAACAAGTGGGAATTAATTGATAAATAGTGTCTACCAAGTCCTTTCTCCACTTGTCCAAGTCTTTTATTTTTCCATCACCCTCCAAGGTGGGAGGTGAAAACTTAGTTTCCAACCTTTCAAAACCCTACAACCTCTCTTTCACAACTAAATCAAATTTCAACTGGAAACTGGCCACATCCTGAAAATCCTTCAACATGTTAAACACCGAAATTAGTTCAGGAGGTGCATTGGTATCATACCTAGCACACCTCAGAAATCCTTTAACTTGTTCAGTTCTATGTAACCACTTTGCTTTTAAGCTCAATAGTCTATGTTTGTTAGACTCATGCTTTACATAGGCTGGTCTCAACTGTGAGTAGGATTTCCAAGTTTCCTCAACTCTAGTCAAAATGTTTGTCACCCTGTTCTTGATCAAGTTGATGACCACCTCTTTAACCTTGTTATCCTTTTCCTCCTTCAATCTCCTATTATCCTCCTTCAATTCTCTAATCTTTGCAAGGAGAGGCTCTGCATCCACTGGAAGAGATTCTGCAGTTGGGATCACTAGAGGAGGGGCTGAAGTATTGGCTCCCAATATTGACAGCTACTACTTCAACATGTTTATCTCTACAACTGCCTTAGAATAATCAAGTTGCAACTGATTGTAATCCTTTTGCAATTTGTTAGCAGTTGCTTCTGCAAATTGTGCAGTCTATACATTTAGGCTTGCAACACGAGAAGCAAGGGTATCATATACTCTTTTTATTATTACATCCCCTATCAACTCTCCTAATTGAACCCTAGGCTTTTTGTTGTTTGATGCTAGAGCCCATATTGCCAATGTTTCAAATTTAGAGTTGAAGGCTGCACGAGAGAGGGTCTTTTCAAACGATTCCCCTATCACATCTGAATCATCTCTAGTGATTGTATCAAATGCAATGGCATCTGATAGAATCTAGTGAGGGAGAAGCAGGATATTACTTTTTACCACTAGTGCTCTCCCTTCCTCTGGTGTAATTGCACTTATAGACTGATGTACTTATTTTAGGACCCTCTGAGTAATAGCATCATACTCCTTTGGGTCTACTCCACCCTTGGCATCTTTAATTTTCTTCTGAAATTCCTCACTCCTCACTTTCAAAACATAGCTCCTAAATTTAGGAGTGTTAACAAATTCATCGTCTTCTATAAACTTGTCATAGGCCATCACCTTAACATCTTCAATATCAATAGTAGGGTTCCTCATTACTCTCACTGTCCTATTCTCTAGGGATGAATAAGGTCTCAGTCTATCAAGTGAATGAGGGCCAGTTTCTTGTGCATGTTCCTCCTCTCCCTCTAGGTCAACCACCTCTATCTGCTCTGGGTTCTCCAAATCAATAATCTTGGCCCTTTTGGTAGGGGAGGGGCCAACTAATTCCCTCTTTACATCATACTCTCCACTTGAGCTGCCAGGCTCATAAGCATATCTCTATTCTCCTACAGGGGTAGAGGCAATCAACTATTCTGCATTATCCAACATTTTTTCAATTCTCTTGATTGGGTCTTGCACTTCTGCAAATGCACCCAGATATGCAGGATTCATGTTTTTCTTCATCTTCTCATTGGCCATGATACTATCCCACTTGATCCTCAAGTGGTCAACATCATTCATTGTAAAACAATTCCTAGCAATGTCCTCATTGTAATCCACCTGATGAAAGTACTTGAGCCTTCCCTTGGTGGCTCTAGTTTTGCTGATGAAGTCCTTAGGGTCAAAATACTGTGGTTGTTCAAAATACATTCCAAAACATTGCATAACTGAATAAATTTGGTCCAACCCACTCTTATCAGGGATCATTAAATCACAAAATTTGATGGAATAAGGGAAGAAAGAACCTTTCTTGCGGTTCCTAAAGTGCTCCTTATCAGAATCATTTAACTACCTTATAACTTCTAAAAATGCTATTGTCTTTGGCACATATTTGGACAGTATGTGAGGTGCAGTCTGGCATCCATAGACCCTTATGCAAGTAGTATGCTCATGATAGAACCAATCACCCCAATTGTGATCAATTCCAAGGTGGGGAGTCTTGTCCAGAGGTCGTAAGAAATCCAATACATCAGGATGCAACCTTTCAGCCTCTGGCTCCAAAAATCCAAGGATTCTCCTCCCAAAATATTCTTCAAAGATGACATAATCTACTATGACACAGTGCATATCCAGTATCCATGTCTATACTTGCACTGGTAGCTTGTTCCTTTGAGCATCTGAAACCTTGGCATGCAGATTCCAGTGCCACATCCCTGATAAAGCAAATAAGTACATATGGCACAACAAGGAGTACCATGTGAATTCAACATGGACATCTGGTTTAGGCAAATTATTTTTGATCTTTGTCATCTGATCATGCATATGGTTAGCTATGAAAGTGGCATAATCATATGGTTCCTTGACATTTGGGTTCTGAATACCAACAACCATCATCATCAAAGAAATAAACATTCTATCTGAAGCATCTCTGCCTAATACTTGACACTGACTGTGATAGTTTCTAACAAAATATTCATTAAACATACTGCAATGAAAAGGCTCCTTCTCATCATCTGAAATCTTTATCAATTTCCCACCAACACCCCTTGGCTTGTGCTTTGGTAAGGTATATTCCCTGTAATGTCATTTCACAGTCTGGTATTTTTTCTTGAAAGCCCTAAGGTCAATTTTTTTGTTGGCTATAGGGTCCAAGTTGAATATAGTGACAATGTATTCTTTGGTAAGCTTGATAAATTTTATACCATTTCCAGCTATTACTATCCTAGTGGCTAGATCATACCTTAATGTTGTAGACCTAATTAAGTAAGGGTTGGGGAAAACATTGGAAGAAATGAGCTTGGCTAAATCATATCTCTAGGCATGACAGATAGGGGCCTTATAGTTCATCCTCTTATGCTAATGCTAAAAGAGGATCCAACCTGGGACAGGTAATTTGGCATTCTAGCAATTATAGTAGTAGTCAAGAAATTTATCCTCGGGTCCACTTGGGCCATGCAATTTCAAAGGTGTTCTAGCAAAACTAGGGAGTTGGATCATAAGATCCTCATTTAAGCTTCATTTTGAAGTGGAAGGCTAGTCTGACTGACTCATTTTTCTTTTTTAAAGGTAGCTTAGGGTTTTTTTGGTTGACAATGGCCCTAAAAGCTTCAGAATTAACCTATACTTATAGTTGGAAAAACCAGGCACAAAGGAGGAATAGTTACTAGTTTTTGGCACTTGCAAAAGCTTGAGATCACTTTTTCCTGCTCATTCTGATGATTTCTTCACTCTGAATGCAGTCGCACTCTTGAGAATACCTTAATTCTTGAATTCCTACACAATTCTCTATATTAATGAACTTTGTGCCACAAGCACTTGGAAATCTTTCTCTTTTGAAAGTTTGAATCTGGGCCATTGACCTTTTCCTTACATTCTGAAATCCACGGTCTTGATTGGCTGACTAGATTTGACAATCTTCATCACCAATTGGAACATGTCACCTTTTGTATGGGTCAGATATGTGGTAGAATCTTGTAGGGTTACAGCCTATGATGGCCCACCTCTTACCTACCCCACACCGGTGTGCCTTAGCCTCCATGTGCCCACCTTTCACTTATCAAACAAGAGTGCCACGTGTTGCCATGTCACGACCGCGCAGTGCAGATTCCATCTTGTGAGATTCTCCTTGCAACGATACGCAACTATTGGATCAAGTCTTTAATCTTTTTTTACAAGTCAGATACGTGGCAGCACCTCACAGCGTAACAGCCTGTGATGGCCCACCTCTTACCTACCCCATGCCAGTGCACCTTAGCCTCCACGTGCCCACCTTTCACTTCTCAAAAAAGAGAATTCCATGTGTTGCCATGTCACGACCACGCAGCGTAGATTCCATCCTGTGAGATTCTCCTTACGACGATGTGCAACCATTGGATCAAGTCTTTAGTTGATGCAGGGTCTTTAGTGGGATGGGATGCCAACTTAGATTCTTTGACATGTGTCATTCTATCACAGTCGCGTAACAAATATTCTCTCCTGACAGATTCCTCATGCGCCCTTTTGTGACCATTAGATTACGCCCTTCCTACAACCAATGATAGTGGGTAACCTCTAGAATCCTAGACTAAGGAGTCGATCAACTTACAAATATTAGGACATGAAGTCATGACTTAACTGACTGACAACCTGCTCACATATGAATTTCTCAAGCCATCCATTGTCTACTTAAATTCTTCAACATTAGATGGCTAAGATTAAAACATCTTGCCAAGGAATTTCCCATGTGTCTTAATTAAATCTGTAATAGCTCACCCTTTAAGTCTCTTAGGGTTGCTTTGAAATATTTGCTAAAGCATTTAAAAAGTGGACCCTGCTAGCCTGCTAGGTTAACCCGTTCCCCACCAAGTGGTGACCAACAAGATTAGGTATAAGGGGCCAGTAAACAACATGGTTTTGATGGCTCAGGTTTCAACTTAGACAACCAGCAACTGGATGTATCAAGTCAACATAAGATTATGCAAAGGGTTTCTTGTATGAAATGTCAACCGTTGATATTTGGGAATCTAACGGTTCAAGTGTTATTCTGAAGGCTTGAAGTTGCTGGTCTAGTATTTCAAACATTTTCTTCTGGAATGGAACTATAGTTGTCCACAAACAATTCATCAAACGGTCATTTATTATATTATTTTACACTAACATCTTGCTTCAAACATAATAAATATGTTGACACTTGTCCCCATTCCAGACACTTTATGAAGGAATTTCGATGTGTAAAATTTGTCCTGGAATAGAACAAATGATATTTTTGCCACACTATTTTTTATTGGTTTGAAACTATATTTAAATTTGCAATGATTTTTTTTATTTCCTTCAAAATTAATTTAATTCGCCCATGAAAATATATATTTTGGTTTGAAATTAGATTTTAATTGCCAGCAAAAATATTTTCTTTTTTAGAAAATAGGTTTAATTCGGCCACATAAATATTTTACTAGTTTGAAAATAGGTTTTAATTCGCCAATGAAAATATTTTATTGGTTTGAAAATAGGTTTTAATCGCCAATGAAAATATTTTATTAGTTTTAAAAAAATTACAATTCACTAGGATTTTCCATAGACCTCTAGCGATTACAAAAGATTCGCCAAATAAGATTATTTTTTTTCCCAGAAAAATGAAAAAATTTGCCAATAAAATTAATATTTTTCTCAGGAATTATACACGATTCGCTAGGTTTATACACCTTCTCCAAGGGGGGGGTTATTAAAGTTATCCTTGGTGGAATTGGTTTAATTAGACCTACAAATTCCTAACAGTTGCTGTGCAGAGAGAGTTTAGTACTTGTTTGATCACTTGTAGGAGCCTGAGATTCAGAGTGTGTTTACAAGTACATTTAGATGGATTTTTTGGCATAGACTTGTGGGAGTGCATGTTTCTATGAGACCATCAGCATGGTATAGCAGGTTTTTAGATTTGGTGCTTCTTGATAGAAGTTTATAGGTAGTTTTTAGATTTTGGACTTTGATGGAGATAGGTACATGTCTTCTGGTTTGAGAACATGGTTGATACTCATGTGAGACTTGGAGTCTCATTTCAGTGGGAGTTGAGTATAGGCATAGTGATGATGATAATTATGGTGTAATGGATATGTAGCTATACTTTTGCATTAGCACGACATGATCATGTATGCGATTGACAGGTATGGGCTATGATGTTTGATTCATGATTACAGGTGGTGTTTTGGTGTTGTTTTATGGGATTGTTCTTATCTCCTGGATGCTTGATTAGTTCCTTAACTATGGTTACTCATTTGTGGACTTGTTGGCAAATCAAATCTAGAGTTGATTTGGTGTTTGAGTCTTGGAGTCTATAGGTTATCTTCTTTGATATCTCAGTTTGCAGTTTACTAGTGTGATGATGAGTTTTCATGTTACATTGTTTTGGATCTACGAGTTATGTAGTTTTGTAGGTTGATCACGTATTTAGCTACTGTGGGATAACTTGGATGTGGATTGTCTTTATCCACCAGATTGATTCAGTGTTTATGTATACCTTGTTAGTTGGCCTTGTTTGTGGTCATTTGTGCATTGGAATGATTGCTTTTGGATAAGAGGATGGATGATTAGAGTGCCTGGATAGTCGATTGTTGGGACTTCTAGCATGTTTATCACGATATCATGGAGAGCTTGGATACATGGTTCTATGTTAGCTTTTGACAGTGATGGTTTCATCTTCTTGTTTGGAGTTTTTGGTTCACTATACCTTTTAGGAGCTGTTGATGTTACAATGGGATTCCTTGATTGGTTTTGGGCCATGGATAATCTTCATTTAGGAGATGGTTACTTTGTTGTCATGGATAGCTCGGTATCACAATTTCAGTGGGAGCTTTGGTAGCATGTTGAATTCATCATACATGATGGATGATCTTCTGCAGTGGTTGTGGGTGTCTTAGACAGACTCTTGGATTATGACTCTTTTTTAGTGAGAGTGTTTTGACATCCTAATTTCCATTGTTAGTAGATGGTTATCTTCATATGATTAGAGATGTTGGCATCTTGGTTTACCATGGAGGACTTTCTTCGAGTCTTTGGTTGAGGTGTTAGTTTGACATGTTTATCCTTGATTTAGAGATGTGGATATTATGTCATGGTTTACTCTTGATGCTAGCTTAGAGTATTGGCATGATACAGGTCCTCTTGAGACAGGATGTATGCATCATTATATGCTTTGTTGCATGTGATCTCTTTGGAGGAGATGGTTAGATCATGATGTCATGATGGGCTTCTTGATTATGCAGATTTGTAGTAGGAGCATTGACAGTGGTCTTGTTTGTTCTCTTGGTATTGAGTACTTTGATCATTTACTTGAGTACTTCATGATGGTGCTATGTTGCATTTGGAGTTTGGCATGTATTGGTCAGTTACAGTACTCTTGGATACTTGGAGACTTAGGTGAGGCTAGAACTCTCTTGTGATTAAAGACACTTATTGAGACAGTTAGTCTTTGGAGGTTTCAATAGATAGACCGAGGAGCCTTACACCTGGATTTGGACATGAGTTCATTATGGACCTAGAGGAGATTGTTCTTGGAGAGAGTTGTTGTGGCTTGGTGTATCTTGGAGGAGCATTCTCATTCCCTACTCTTGGTCTACTCAGTAGTTTATCATCTATGAGGTATTGCCCATCCTTTTAGATGTTTTTTTCTTTATGTTTCATCTTCTCATAGATATGAATCTTGAGCTATAGTTATTGGTTCTAGAGGGTTCATTTGAGGGATGTTAACATGGTTATCTCCTTGTTCATATGGTTTGATTTATGATGTTCATTATGAGGAGTTTAGGAGATGTGATTGGTCTTATTCCTGGTTATGGAATGTTTATGAGTTTTGATCTACCTTGATTAGAGAGGCTTACATCCATGTTGGTTACATGTTATAGATGTTCAATTAATCTTATGAGATTGAGTGGTTAGGTGTTGTTGAGGCTTTTCATTTGGGGTTGCAGAGGAGATCATACTTGACACAACTTAGCACTTTGAGGTGTTTGTAGAAGGACAATATGATTTATAGGTTTTCTCTCTTTGTCTCGTGGCTACTTCCTGGAGGATCATGTTGATATGGTTGGACTTCGGATAGTTGTGGTGACATGTTGTGAGAGAGTATGCAACGATTTATCATTCATGTTTGGATCATTGTGATTGTTCTTGATTCTACATTGGATTGTTGATTAGCCACACCTTGTTTCGAGTGTTGATTGATAGACTTGGTATGCCTTGGAACTATTTTCAGATTTGACATTACCCATGCAGTGGAAGATCCTGGATGTATGTGTTCTTCATTGACAAATTTTATACATGGAGCTTGTTATTGTAGTATATGGGTTGGATATGTTGTTGGCATGAGTTTATTGATGTTGTTGATACCTATGAGGTATGGATGGTTGGATGTATTAGCATATGTTGTGGATGCTATTTCCAATCATGTGGGTTTTTTACCTTTGACAGTAGCTTGGAGCCTTATGTTATCACTTGGATTTGATGCTTGTGTTCTTTGGATTGGTGCACCTTCACCTTGGCATGTTCCTTTTCTTCCATAGGTGGCATGTTGGAGGATGAGAGGAGTTCTTGCTCGAGATGGTGGTCACTTTGATTTTGTTGCAAGTATCTTGATGGAGCACAAGAGCATGCTGGAGATTCATGTGATTTAATGTTTGCCTATGATGATGTATTTCATGTATTCACCCTTATACAATTTATACAACAAGTGGGAGAATGTTGAGATATGGTGTTGTACACCATTGCATAATTTGATATATTTTATAATATTGTAACTAAATAATTATTTAGTTGTGATGCACCTAGGTGGTGTGGTTAATCACACTATGTAATTATTTGGGTCCACTTTATGTTGTATTATAACATTGGGATATATTATCTAAATTATTTGATTTATTGGGAAAATGTAGTACCAATAGTCAAATGTGGGGTCAAGTGGTTTTGTGTAACCCATGGTTTTGGGGCACATGGTTTTCTCAATGTAATGTGTGAGCTTATATTATAAAAGCAAGTACAAGGTCATTATTTTGAGGTTGGCTGGATTATTCATTATAGGTGGACAAATGTTTTGTGAGAGGCTGTTATTGTATTGAGGTCTCTCATGTAAGTGTAGATTGTGAAGCATGGCAGGTGATGTGTGGATTCATGCTTGTACACATGGAGGCTGCATTGGAGGTACTTGATGGTTAAGAGGTATTCATGGAGGCTCAGGGATTGTATTGTAATGTTTTATTGGTGAATAATACATGTTAGCATGGATGCTTTTGGAGGCTGGGTTTTTCCTTGCAAAGGGTTTTCCCAAGGTATATCTTGTGTTCTCTTATTTCTTGTCCATTGATCTTTTGTATTATGGTTATTTCTGCATCTTGTTTCTCCTATTGGGTTATGTGGAATTGGTTTAATTAGACCTACAAATTCCTAACAGATCTTTCTACTATGGAAATTCTTCTTTGTTCACAGTGGTTTCTCTCCTTCTAGAAGCACTTAATGTACTCTAGGGTTCTGCACATCCTTCTAACACATTCTTCCTTCCTGACAAATCGACAAGCATCCCAACAGATTCACAACCTTCCCAACAGATTCGCAACCAACTCTGATACCACTTGACGTAGTCAAGGTAGGCAAGTCCAATGACAGATTGTCTAGCCTTGCAGCCTTAAACAATCAACATCATGATCATAACAAAGATGCAACAAAAACACACAACTAACAGCAAAATGATAAGAGAGATTCATAATCACATGGCACAATATTTATCCTAGGAAAGCCCTCAAAGGGAAAAATCTAGCCTCAAAAGATCACTTCTAATTATATTATAATTCCAAACCTCATTACATATGCCTCTAAGGCTCTTCATGTGCTAGGACGTAGTCCAGGATTACACAACATCATTCTTCCATGTCTTCTTTCTTCTTTTCCTTCTCTATTCACTGCTCTGTATCCTCTTCTACTCTCTATTCTATCTTCTACTTCTACTCTGCTGTATTCCAAGATCAAAACACCTTCACTTCTTCTAGATTATTCATTCTTTCACCTCACATTCTTCTCTACCTTCAAACAATCTCAAGTCATGCTTATATATATACATCATTCTCAACTCGCCCAAATTACCCATGTCGGCCTACAAGGTTGTACATAACTCTAGGCTATATGAAACGTGTAGTTCTTCTTACATATTTCAGCCTACAAGGTGGCACATAACTCTAGGCCATATGAAACATGTAGTTCTTCTTACATATGTCAGCCTACAAGTCTGGTAATGCTCTGTAAATGAATGAAACTTGATGTAGTTCTCAACGAAGGCCTATCTAGTCCCATATTACCTCATGTAATGTTCCATTTGGCTCCACAAGTCACAGAAGTGCTTTGCAGACCTTGTATGCTTCAAATGAATGCTAACTACTCTGCTCTGTGAAAGATGATGATCTTCTAATAGTGATATCTCTCTATAGACAAATCCAAATCTCATGAAATCTAAGTATGATGTAGATGTCAAGTCATAGAAACTAAATCTTGCTCCACGAGCTCTAATATGAAGATGTGGTAAAATGTGGTAGTCCCCATTGTCAATTCCTAGCAGTCTGCAACTCAACATTAACTGTCCCAATTCACTAAATGACTTCCAGATGCTCCTGCATCATATTTGTAGTTGCCTTGTAGACATGTATGCGAAGTGTGGAAGCATAGACAAGGTGTGTGAACTATTTGACATTATGCCTCAAAGAGATTCCATCTCATGGAATGCAATGATTGCAAGATATGCACAAGATGGATTTTTTGAAAAGGCTTTAGAAACTTTCAAGCAAATGCAATTAGAATGTGTTAAAACAAATTCCATAACCTTTGCAAGCATCTTCCCTGCCTATGCCAAATTAGGATCTTTGGAACAGGGTATGGACAACCATCAAATAATAAAGGATATAGAAATTTTGTCAGATGTTGTATTTGTAACTGTCCTTGTAGACATGTAGGCACAACTTGTGTGGAAGTATAGACAATGCACGTGAACTATTTGACATGATGCTTCAGAGAAATGTTGTCTCATGGAATGCAATGATTGCAAGATATGCACAAAATGGATTTTTTGATAAGGCTTTAAAGAAACTTTCAATAAAATGCAATTGGTGGGTGTCAAGCCAAATTCCACAACCTTATCCAACATCCTCCTTGCCTATGCCAAAATGGGATCTTCAGAATAGGGTGTGGAAAACCATCAAAGCATAATGGATATAGGAATTTTGTCACATGTTATATTTGCATCTACCCTTGTAGACATGTATGCAAAGTGTGAAAGAATAGACAAGGCACATGAATTGTTTGACATGATGCCTCAAAGACATGCATAATCATGGAATGCAATGGTTGCAAAATATACACAAAAATTATTTTGCAAGGATGCTAAAAACCTATATATAATATCATGAAAATATATAAATGTAAAAAAAATATAATGTCATGAAAATATACATAATCTCATTTATAGATGATTTCATGAAAATAACATATAGTGTATATATCAAACCATATAGGAATGTACAAATAAAGCCATACAAACATATACAACAATATGCATCAATAACATACACAAGTATGTTTCCAAAGCCAAATAGGCATATGTAAGAAAATGCCCCAAAATCAAATCTTCTATGGACTTCTATCAAATAATCAACATCTCTTGCTAGGCCATGAAGATGTTGAACCATTCAATGACTCATCCTCTATCGTTTGTCAACTAGACCTCCTTGATAAAGATTTTTGAAGTTACACATGTTAATACAATCAAACAATATCCACATTAATATAGAAATATTCAAAATATATAGCATGACATAAGTAATCAATCACTTACCACCAACTAGTGATCCCTCTTGATCATTTGTTGTCTCTCTTTTTCTGTAGCTGGATGGGTAGGAGTTGTGACGTCCTGTGAGAAGTATGAAGAAGCAAATTTAAGTAAACATGAATATTATTTATGTACACTAAATGATGTGAGATAAAATAAGAAATACAAAATGACATTTACATGATACTAGCTCATACCTTGGTCAAAGGATTTGCAGACAAAATAGCTACAACAATACCCACCTCCGCTGATTGACGAAGATGAGGAGTCTGTATATTCAACATCTAAAAATAGTGTTCAAGGTTATTTGAGAAAAATAGATACATAACATTATTTAAATGCATAATGATTAGAAATGGTAAAATTTACCTTAGTGAAAGTGGCTCTGCTTGGGGACCAAGGAGATTGTCCTGATGGTGATGCTCCAACATCTACCTATTCATCATCAAATTGTAACTAAATAAGATTACCATTGATATATGACAAAACTTTTACATGTACTATATTTACAATCTTGTGATAAATTACATACCTGTTGACTAGACCTCCTCTCAGATGACTTATAGACATAGGATGAATGCTTTGACCCTGGAATTTCATAGTGTAGACAATTACATACATTAATTTTGACTTACAATATCTACTCATATTATTAATTAGAGATTTCAAATACAAATATATTAAATTACAGAACCTTGTAAAAAATTACCTGGGAGTCAATACCAAATGATGCATGAGCATCCCTAGTTCAAGAGTAATCTTACATCAACCAAAAACATTTACATTTCAGTTTTTTGTAGTTCAATTTGTTTCCTTTCACTTTCTAGTTCAGTTCAGGTAGTTCAGTCAGTAGCAGTTTCTATATTTTGGTCTACATTCTACCATAGTTGTATTTTAGACCTTGTGGAGCTGGACTTAGTATCTAGAGACATTCATGCATGACATATCCAAAGCTCAGAGCATTTGGTTAAGGTACCAGAAAGTTATCGCTATCAGAAGATCAACTATTTTCTTAGAGCAAAGCATCTGAACAGTCTTAGACAATCTACTAAAGGAGAAGACCTGTGGAGCATTTCATGACCTTAAAAGCTTAATGAGACATCATTCAATGTTGTTTGATTCATGACCGACCTTCCTTGAGATCCACACACCATTCCATTCATTTGTGGAGGAACTCTATGCAATTGGGTCTGACCTATCCGTGTACACACATTACAGCTCTTCATTGGAGTTTGTGATCTTCCTTAGCTGATGTGGAGGAATCTTTTGTACTGGAGATGATATATAATGATAAAATAGGTCTCTAGGAAAGTAGTTAGCATATTGATGATCATTGGAATAAGTTCATAGTTTAGATTTGTGTGAAGGAGCTTTAAAGCTATATCTTGTGCACATTCTGATATTTTGTAATCAGGCCTGTGAGCCCTAATTGTAAGCCTGTATGTTGCCGGCCAACCTGTATTTGGATTCTATGATATATTGAATGACTAAACCTACATTTCTTTCATATCTTTGAATTGTTTCCATTGTGTTTACTCTAGCTACATGGTATGTATAGTTCATTCTATGAACCCTGCTACCATGACTGCACCAAGTGGTATTAGAGCGAAAGTTTGAATCTTTGGGAGCAAATTGAGCAAAGTTGGCGAAGGAATTCTATAAGATCTTGCTATGAATAGATCACCAAATCTAAGGTAGGTTACTTGTGTCACAATGAATCACCAATCGTGAGGCAATTGTCACCTTGTAGCCTGATCACTGAATTGAGGCAGTTTGCACTTGATTCGAGGAAGAATGCCACTGAGGAGAATACCTACTGTTGAAGCAATGGATGGTACGATGGATGAGATGATGGAAATGATGAAAAAAATAAGAATTTGATTGGATGCTATCAAGGAAGATAGGAGAAGAGGATTGACACCTAGACCTAATGTTGAAAGTGATGAAGAAGAGGAATTTCAATCTATTGAACAAATTGACGAAACCATAGGAGGTGATGATGAAGAAGAATCAGATCAAGTCAAGATGTTGCGAGCTATTTCAAAGATTAGGAAGAGACCTAGAGTTGATATACCGAACTACATTGGCAATTTGAACCCTGAAGAGTTGATTGACTAGATAAATGACATGGAAGAATACTTTAAATATGAAGAAATTAAAGATCTAGAGAATGTAAAATTTGCAAAGACAAAGTTGAAAGGACATGCTGCTATATGGTGGAAAGAAGTTTAGTTGGATAGGAATAGAAGAGGGAAAAAAAAGATTACAAAATGGGATAGGATGGTGAAAAAATTGAAGAATCAGTTTGTACCTATTGACTATGAGTTGGAGTTGTTGAAAAGATTGCAAAACTTGAGACAAAAGGAGAAATCTGTGAAGGATTATACTGAAGAATTTAAAAATATGATCATAAGGACAGGACATAGTGAAGCAAGCAAGGAGAAAGTGGCTAGATACATCAATGGACTGACATTGAACATTCAAGAAGAACTGAGTTTGGTAAGGATGACAACATTGGAAGAAGCTTATCAATTTGCCCTGAAATTTGAAGAGAAGTTGAATAAGTGACATGATCAGAGACAAAGGTAGAGGAGGTAAATTTTAGAGAGGTGGAACATTTTTTAGAGGAGACAGATCATATCCAGAGTAGAACAAGCTTGACAACCCATTTAAGATGGAGGACAGGGATAACAATGCATATCGGAGAGATGATAGAAATTTCTACCGTAGTCCATACCAAAATGAAGGATATAGAAGAGAAGGAAGAGGACCTCATAGGAGAACATTCATAGGCACTTGTTTCAAGTGTGGAGGTGAAGGACATAGAGTATTTGAATGTAATCAAGGGAGTACAAGCAAGAGGACAGAGAACAATGGAAGAGCAGCCTATGTGGAAGAAGAACCTATCGGATCACTGAGTTCAGTTGGTAAATTTGAGAAAGGAGAATCACTTGTGATGAGGAGAACACTATTTCAAGCAGAGACAAATGAAGAACCACTGCAGAGGAAAAGTTTGTTCAGAACCAAATGCAAATCAGGGGGTAAATGTTGTAAAGTTGTTATTGATAGTGGTAGTTTAGATAACCTAGTTTCAAAAGAGATGGTGACTAAGCTTAAGTTGGAAAGATTGAAACACCCTAAGCCCTATCAGATAGCATGGATTTAGGATGATCATAAGGTACTGGTGAGTGAATAATGTTTGGTGAAATTTCATATTGGATCTTATCATGATGAAGTCTTGTGTGATATTATGCCTATGGATGTATGTCATATTTTGTTGGGTAGACCTTGGCAGTATGATAGAAAATCTATACATGATGGTAGAAAGAATACATATACTATAACATCAAATGGAAAGAGAATTACTTTGATTCTTTTGGAAGATGATCCTAAGAGTAAAGTATGTGGAAATACTAGAATTTGTTTGGTAGATGGAAGAAAATTTTTGGATGGTTTGAGACATGAGAATGTGTTATGCTTTGATTCCTAAGAAGCCTAAAACATTGAAGAAGGGAACTGAAAAATCACAACCAGAGGAGATAACTAAATTGCTAATAGAGTATGAAGACATCATATTAGATAATGTACCTAAGCGATTGCCACCAATCAGGAGTATAAGTCATCACATGGATCTTATATCGGGAGCTTGTTTGCCTAACAAAGCAGCACACAAAATGACACCAGTAGAAAATAACAAATTGAATAGACAGATATAGGAGTTATTGAGGAAAGGTTTGATCAGAGAAAGTTTGAGTCCTTGTGTAGTACCTGTAGTGCTAGCACCTAAAAAAGATGGAGAATGGAGAATGTGTACAGACTCTAGAGCAATCAACAAGATCACAGTTAAGTATAGATTTCCTTTACCTAGGATGGATGATATCATGGATTGTTTGAGTGGAGCAAAATATTTCATGAAGATAGATTTGAAGAGTGGATACCATTAGATCAGAATTAGAGAAGGAGATGAATGGAAGACTGCTTTTAAAACAAATGAAGGATTGTATGAGTGGTTAGTGATGCCTTTTGGATTGACAAATGCACTGAGAGTACTTTCATGAGGTTGATGAATGAAGTCTTGAAGAAATTCTTGGGTAAGTTTGTTATTGTATATTTGGATGACATTCTGATTTTCAGTAAGACAAGAGAAGAACATTTGCAGCACCTGAGACAAGTATTGTAGAGACAGAGAGAAGAAAAATTGTTGATAAACCTTAAGAAATGTAGTTTCATGAAGGAATAATTAGTATACTTGGGATTTGTGATTTTTGCAAAAGGATTGAAGATGGACCCTGAGAAAGTAAGAGCAATTGTTGAATGGCCTACACCAGAGAGCATTGGAGAGGTTAGATCATTTCATGGATTGTCTAGTTTCTACTAGAAGATCATAAAAATTTTTAGTTTAGTTTGTAACCCTATGACAGAGACAATGAGAGGTGATGGAAAAGATTTCAAGTGGACATCAAGAGCAGATAAAAGTTTTGAACTGTTAAAGTGGAAAATGACAGAGAAACATATTTTGGCATTACCAGATTTCAATAAAGTATTTCAAGTAGATTGTGATGTAAGTGGGAATGCAATTGGAGCAATGTTAAGTCAAGAAGGTAGACCTGTAGCATATTTTAGTGAAAATTTGAATGATGCAAGGAGAAGATATTCAGTTTATGATCAAGAGTTCTATGCTATAATTCAATCCTTGAAAAAGTGGAGACATTACTTGTTGCCTAAGGAGTTTGTGTTGTATATAGATCATCAAGATTTGCAATATTTGAATAGTCAAGGTAAGTTGAATCAGAGACACATGAGATGGGTAGAGTTCATGCAGAGTTATACATTTGTATTGAAGAATAAGAGTGGAAAATCAAACAAAGTTGTAGATGCATTGAGTAGGAGAAGGAACTTGTTGACAGAGATGAGAGTTGAAGTGATATGATTTGAGGAATTGAAGAACTTGTATGAGGGAGACACCAATTTTGTAGAACCTTAGAAAGCATTTAAGGAACCTATTGTAATAAATAGGAGTAAGTGGTTGGACTATTTTATTCAGGAAGATATGTTGTTCAAGGGAAATTAGTTGTGCATACCTAGAAACTCAATGAGAGATAACTTGATCAAGGATAGACATAGTGATGGATTGGTAGGACATTTTGGCATTGACAAGACAGTGGCTTTAGTGAGTGAAAACTACTTTTGGCCTTAGATACATAAGGATGTTAGGAAATTTGTGTAGAGTTGCAGAGTTTGTCAAGTTGTAAAAGGGAGTAGTCAAAATACTAGATTGTATAAACCTTTGACAGTACTAGAGAGACCTTGGGAAGACATCAGCATGGGTTTTGTAATGGGATTACTGAAGACACAAAGAGGACATGATTCTATATTTGTAGTGGTGGGCAGATTTTCAAAGATAGCACATTTCACACCTTGTAAGAAGACAATTGATGCAGTGCATGTAGCTGACCTATTTTTCAAGGAGATTGTGAGATTGCATGGATTACCTAAGAGCATAATTTCAGACAGAGACACCATATTTCTTGGATATTTTTGGAGACACTTTGGAAGAAGATGAAGACAGATTTGCTTAGTTCAACATTTCATCCATAGACTGATGGACAGATAGAGGTAGTGAATAGGAATTTGGGAAACTTGTTGAGATGTTTGGTTGGAGAAAAGACAAGAAGTTGGGACTTGATTCTTTCACAAGAAGAGTTTGCATACAATAATTTAGTAAATAGGAGTACCGGAAGAACACCTTTTGAGATTGTTACCAAAGTAAACCCTAGAGGAATTACAAAATTGAGAGATATTAGTACGATAGATAAGAGAAGTGCAGAAGTAGAAGAATTTGCAAAACATATGGAGACAACGCATAAGTAGGTGAAGAAGCATTTGGAGGACATGAATAGCAAATATAAGGAACATGCAGATGAGAAAAGAAGACATAAGGAATTCACAGTTGGAGATGAAGTGATGGTGTACTTGAGAAAATAAAGATTTCTAGTTGGGACATATAACAAGTTGAAGATGAATAAGTTTGGACCTTGTAGGATACTCAGAAAGTTTGATTTAGGACATGCATATGAAGTGAAGCTACTAGAGACATTAGGTATATCACCTATTTTCAACATTACAGACATATATTAGTATCTTGAAGCAGAGTTCAGTGACAGCATGGCAGAAGACTTCAAGAAGCAGTTACCACAAGTGATAGTGACAAGTTGTCATTGTTGTCAAAAGTGTGGTCAGTTGATAATGTAAGTTGTTGCAGGACATTAGGAGGATATAGTTGTTCATTGCTTGGTCAGTTCACAAAGATGTGGAGTTGGTTTGGTTCTATTATGTTTTGCTTTGAAGGAGCTCAACTGATTAAGTCATAATAACTGGCAGGAAGTTTCAAGTGCTCATAATGTTCTTCATGGTTAAAGTGACGGTTAAAGTGACATGGTTTTCAGATATGTGCAGCGGATGATAGGTTTAACATTTTTCAAAGATTGAAAAATTCTTAAGGGACATTATTAAACCTTAACATCCTTTTATTTTCCTACACCTCTCTCCTTGTCATTTAATACATGCATTTTTGTTTTAAATAAAGTTTGACCCCTTCACCCCAAAAATAAAATAATAAAGTCTTCTATTTTAAAGAATTAGTGAGTGGGCAGATTTATATGATTTAGTCTACAAAGTTTAAATATTCTTAAAAAAGGGGGCAGATTTTGTTTAAGCTTTTTAAAAGTTTTTTATAAACTTTAAAAGCTTATTATTAGTCTCACCCGTGGCTTTCTTAAAGGAGGGAATTATTATTTTTTTTTTAAAAAGAAAGGGGGCATCTTTTAATAAAAGATTTCTAAGACTATTTTTAGTCTTTTTAAAAGGAGGATTTTAAGGAGCTTATTACGGTTTTTTTTTTAAATTCATAAACTTTGTTTTAAAATTGGTGGGTCCTCTATATGTCATTTATTTATGACATTAAATAAAGTGGTATTTAATATTTTCAAGGAGAAATTTTTGGAGATCAAAGGCAGATTTTTTTGTGTGAGATATTTTTGGAATTTTAAGATGAAAGATTTATTTCTTTTTCTCTTGTGACATGGAAGCTAAAAAGTTGGAACTTTAATAGGGTGGAAGTTTTTTTATGTGTCTTTTATTAAAAAGGAATGTATGGGGATTTTTTGTAGAAGAATTTTGGTGGTGAAAGTTCGAAGGAAGTTTTTATTATTTGCAGAGGGAAATTGAAAAGTTTTTTTTATGCAGAGATAAATATGAAGAGTTATATTCTTGAGGAGAATGATTTGTTTTATGCGGTGAAGTTGAATGGATTTGAAGATCAAAGACATGGAAGCAATTTTTAAAGAAAAATTCCAAAGAGAAATTGAATTCATTGAAGATTTTTTTTTTGGTGAAATTATGAGGTCAAATTGATTAAGTTTGTTTGATTGATTTTATTTTCTTTGCACATGAAGATGAAAATGTTTTTGTAGATTGGAGTTTGCAGAGTATTTTGTAAAGAAAGAAAAAAATATGAAGGGTCATTTGGGAACAAAGATTTTCAGATTGAAAAAGAAGATATTCTTGCAGGGAGAAGTGAAATTCCAAGAAGTCCTATTGATTATAATTTTATTGCAGGATGTAACTGTTTATGCAAGAAGAAGAAAATGAACAGTCATGGGCATGAAAAAAAAATTAATTTCTTCTTAGATGAAAAATGATTGTGTAGAATATGAAAGGTTATTCAATTTGTATAAAATTGTTTTTCAAGTGCATTAATGATAGGGTTTTTGGGAGACAGAGATGATATACACAGATGATTGACTACATATAGTGGGTGTCGAGGTTACACAGATTAATGATGAAAATAATTTGATGATACAGATGACAAATTTGCAGAGTAGAAGAAATATTGAATCAAGCTTTGATTGCAGTGATTGATGAAAGATTGACAGAGAAAATTATTTATAGAGATTTGTATATGGAGCTTGTTTGCAGAAGTATGTAAAAGAAAATGGTCTTGATTTGAAAATCAAATAGGAGGAATAAGGTTGTATACAATGGTGCAAATCTGATTGAATGGTAATCATGTCTTACACACAAAGTTTGATGTTTTTGTTAATAGTGATTCAGTTTGCCAGTGAGGCACAGTATACTAGTGAGGCTTCTTGTGGTCAGTGAGACCTTCATATGCTAGTGAGGTTTGTGGTCAGTGAGACCTTTCAAATGTCAGTGAGACATAATATTCAGCTAGTGAGGCTTTGTAAGAAGTTTTAAAGTTAAGCCAGTGAGGCACTTCATGAGTGGTTTTTCTACCCCAAGAGGGTTTTCCACTCCAGAAATTTTTGTGTTATAATTTGTCTCTATGTGTGCATATTTGTGTTTTATTTATAAGTTTTTGATTCACATCTTTCACTATCAGTCTTGTGCATATGAGCTCAATAGATCATTAATGTCTTTCTTTCTACTTGTCTTGTAAAGTTTGCAAAAAGTTAAGTATTTACATAACACTGATTCACCCCCCCTCTCAGTGTTGTCCTTGACTCCTACAATTGGTATCAGAGCAAGGTTCCCTTTTGTAGCTTAATCAGCTTGGGTAGGTCCTGTGTGTGGAGTTCAATGGGTAAGTGCAAAAGAAATAAGAGCAAGAAAATTGTCAAGCTTCATTCTGATCAAAAGACATCATCCATATCAAATCCAGATGTTGATATAAAGTCAGTTGATAATGATGTTCTTCATGTTGATTCTAATATTGTATTAGAAGAAGAAATTTTAGGAGTTCCTCAGTTTAATGGTTCAAATTTTTCAGTTTGGTATGTTAGAATGCAAGTGTATTTATCCTCTTTAGGATATGATGTTTTAATGTCTATTGAGAATGGATATTCTAACTCTGCAAATAACAAAGAAGCCCTTGAATGTAATCAGATTGCAAAGAAGGTTATATTGTCTGCACTGTCTAATGATGTTTCTTGTAAAATTATGGACTGTGTTACAGCTCAGGATATGTGGAGGAGATTGATAAAAAATTTTCAAGGTAGTACACCTGAAAAAGAAAACAACTTATTATCTGAGAAGAGTGACAATGATGAAAATCTTTCACATGAAGGAGATGAGACTCAATCAGATTTTGAAGAAGATCAGATTATAAGTGATGAAGAACAAGAATGTGAAATTGATATGGAAGGAGAGCTTATATATGTTTTGAGTGAGCTCAAGAAGTATAAGAAAGAAAACCAGAAATTACTGTTGCAATTGCAGCAAGAAAAAGATTTAAAAGACAAAACACTATCAGATCTTGAAGATGCTAGAAACCTGATTGTAGACTTGAAGAATCAAGCAAGTGAATCAAATAAATTGATTGTCAGTTTGAAATCAGAAATTGAAGAAGCTAAGAAGATAGCTGATGTCTCAATATCTAACCTTGAAGTTGCAAGGATTAAGAATCTAAAACTAGAGAGTGATATTATCAATCTGAGAAAAGAGTATGATGGTCTCAAAGCTTTATCTAAGAAGTATAAGGAGTTTGAAGAAAGCACAAGCAAGCTACATAAGATGCTTGGTAAACAAAAACTATATGGAGACACTACTGGACTTGGTTTTGAAGAAGGAGAATGTTCAAAAGCTAGAGAGACACCTAGAAAGAAGATTGATTTGAATGCTGCCACTAAAAACAAAATGCATAATCAAAGAAGAAGAAATTTCAGAAGAAGTGCTCCTGTTAGACAAGCATACATGTACAGGTATAACTATTCATTTAATGGTTTTTGTTATACTTGTAATCAATTTGGGCACAAATTAGTTAATTGCAGAAGGAACATTGATATTGTTTGTTACAAGTGCAATAATGTTGGACACATACAAAGAAGCTGCAAAATGAACAGAGTGTATGATCCTTCATGGAAGCTTAATATGAGTGATCAAAGGTATTATCAGTCAATTGATTTTGATTATAACATAGTTTGTTATAATTGCAATTCTTTTGGTCATAAAGCTCATAGTTGCAGAAAAGGATCATCTAATTTGATAGGTTGGAAATGGAAAGAGGCAGAAAAGGTTTGGAGAAAGAAAGCACCTGTAAAAGTGTGGAAGCAAAAATAGAGTCATGAGAAGGTAAATCCCAAACTTGTGCATCCAACACAAGTTACATCATCAATTGTATAACAGATAGCATGATGTGAGGGGGAGTTGTTCTTGTTCTATCTTTTATCCCCAAGAAGTTACATGAGGAGATCAATTGATCTTGACTATCATGCTTGCCTGATAATGTTAATTTCTGATGTTGTGTATGTCAGTGACATGTTTAGTGGTTCATAATGCATATAAGGAGTTCAAAAGTTCTCAGCACAAAGAGTTTGATAGTGTTGAGAGTTTTGGTTTATAAATGGTCCTATTCATATTATGTTCATAGCATGTTGTTACTGACAATGGTTGAGTTGTTATGATGTTGCAGTCCAATGGGATCTTGTTATTGAAAAGTATTGGTTATCATGGCAAAGAGCTTTAGTTGTTTCAAAGAGCTCTTATAAGATATTTGTCTATGTTGACTAAATGAAAGAAGTCAATTCATAACACTTTTCTCTGCATTTGGTTTTGCAAAGTGTTGTTTTAGGAAAAGCTTGATGGTGAAGGTTGTGCAATCTTGATAGGCTGATTTGTATAATGGATCTTGGATATTCTCAAGAAGTTCTCTTCAGATGTTATCATGTGTTTGTTGATTGAAGATTGAAGTATGTTTCAGATGTGGTGATATATATATCAGATATGACAGTGTGTGGTAAAAAGATGTGCAGAAACAGCAGGATGGTCTTCATTCTTTTTTCAAAAGGGGTGTGCAAAAATAGATTGGTTGCAAAATAATAGTTCATTGACAAGGACATCTCTTGTGTGATATTCAACATGGATTGTGATTCATACTGATTGGTGAAAAGTGTAGTCATTGCATGAAATTCAAGTTCATATCAATGAAGTCAATTTGATGGTCATATCTACTACCTTGTTGAGATATGTTTTTATGGCATATGTTTTGCATAAGTATTGAAGCTTTTAGGTGATTTGGAGATAGTGTTTCACTTGTTTCATTGATGATCTTCCTCACTAATATGTTTTAGACAGAGTTCTTCAAGCTATGACATTAATGACATTAATGGTGATATCCTGCATTTCATCAGAGGAAGTTAAAGGTATGTTTTGAATCAGCAATAGCAAATGGTAATGTTCAAAAAGGTTTGTCATATGTTGGCTTCAGGATTGTTATCATCATAAATCATTACTTGTTGAAAGGTTAACAGGAGTTTATGCTTTCAAAGTGTTCATAATTCAATATGCTTATAATGGTTATGATCATGCTATAACATCTTTAAGTGGAGTTATTCTCAGGGGGAGTTAATCAGAGGATTGAGTTGTCACTATCTTGGGAGATTTGAAAAGAGATATGTTTTCTTCATGCTCATATTGGTATTTCTTGTCCTGACTAATTCAGGAAGTGGATAAGTGCTGAGTTGAGTTGAGTTATGTTGATTAGTCTTGTCAGTGTTTACCAATGGTATTTCTGAGTAGTGTTTTGTTTGTGAACTTTAACACATGGGAGATCTTGGAGATTTATTATTTCAGGTCAAAAAGTGTTGGTTCAGGAGTTTGTTAAAGGAAGTAATCATTGATGTCAGTGTTTCATATTCATCTACAAATTTGTGTTGTGATTAGAAGTGGTATAGTGCAGTCTATGGGCAGCTTGTAACAGTGGTTTGGTTCTTGGTTTGATATGCCTTACATGATTGTTTGATGTCTTGTTGCTCTAAAGTTTTTATGTAGATGAACATGGAAAGAGCTTAGAGCTCTCAGGATAAGTTTTGGATAGCAAATTGCAAAAATAATCAGTGCCTTAAGTGGTATTTCAATTCTTGGTTGGTATGAAGGATGATAAGGTGAGTAATAGTGCTAGAGATTCAAGAAATGAGAACTGATTGATATCGGCATACTTTTCTAGTCTCTTGCTAATGATCTATATGAGTTATTTTTCTTAGGGGGAGATAATAGTCTTTGTCATCAGATGTCAAAAAGGGGGAGAAAGAAAAAGAGTATAAGGTGGTTTTGCCATCAATGACAAAGGGGGAGATTGATAGTGACAAGTTGTCATTGTTGTCAAAAGTGTGGTCAGTTGATAAGGTAAGTTGTTGCAGGACATCAGGAGGATATAGTTGTTCATTGCTTGGTCAGTTCACAAAGATGTGGAGTTGGTTTGGTTCTATTATGTTTTGCTTTGAAGGAGCTCAGCTGATTAAGTCATAATAACTGGCAGGAAGTTTCAAGTGCTCATAATGTTCTTCATGGTTAAAGTGACGGTTAAAGTGACATGGTTTTCAGATATGTGCAGCAGATGATAGGTTTAACATTTTTCAAAGATTGAAAAATTCTTAAGGGACATTATTAAACCTTAACATCCTTTTATTTTCCTACACCTCTCTCCTTGTCATTTAATACATGCATTTTTGTTTTAAATAAAGTTTGACCCCTTCACCCCAAAAATAAAATAATAAAGTCTTCTATTTTAAAGAATTAGTGAGTGGACAAATTTATATGATTTAGTCTACAAAGTTTAAATATTCTTAAAAAAGGGGGCAGATTTTGTTTAAGCTTTTTAAAAGTTTTTTATAAACTTTAAAAGCTTATTATTAGTCTCACCTGTGGCTTTCTTAAAGGAGGGAATTATTATTTTTTTTTTTAAAAGAAAGGGGGCATCTTTTAATAAAAGATTTCTAAGACTATTTTTAGTCTTTTTAAAAGGAGGATTTTAAGGAGCTTATTACAGTTTTTTTTTTTAAATTCATAAACTTTGTTTTAAAATTGGTGGGTCCTCTATATGTTATTTATTTATGACATTAAATAAAGTGGTATTTAATATTTTCAAGGAGAAATTTTTGGAGATCAAAGGCAGATTTTTTTGTGTGAGATATTTTTGGAATTTTAAGATGAAAGATTTATTTCTTTTTCTCTTGTGACATGGAAGCTAAAAAGTTGGAACTTTAATAGGGTGGAAGTTTTTTTATGTGTCTTTTATTAAAAAGGAATGTATGGGGATTTTTTGTAGAAGAATTTTGGTGGTGAAAGTTTGAAGAAAGTTTTTATTATTTTCAGAGATAAATATGAAGAGTTATATTCTTGAGGAGAATGATTTGTTTTATGCAGTGAAGTTGAATGGATTTGAAGATCAAAGACATGGAAGCAATTTTTAAAGAAAAATTCCAAAGAGAAATTGAATTCATTGAAGATATTTTTTTGGTGAAATTATGAGGTCAAATTGATGAAGTTTGTTTGATTGATTTTATTTTCTTTGCACATGAAGATGAAAATGTTTTTGCAGATTGGAGTTTGCAGAATATTTTATAAAGAAAGAAAAAAATATGAAGGGTCATTTGGGAACAAAGATTTTCAGATTGAAAAAGAAGATATTCTTGCAGGGAGAAGTGAAATTCCAAGAAGTCCTATTGATTATAATTTTATTGCAGGATGTAATTGTTTATGTAAGAAGAAGAAAATGAATAGTCATGGGCATGAAAAAAAAAATTAATTTCTTCTCAGATGAAAAATGATTGTGTAGAATATGAAAGGTTATTCAATTTGTATAAAATTGTTTTCCAGGTGCATTAATGACAGGGTTTTTGGGAGACAGAGATGATATACACAGATGATTGAATACATATAGTGGGTGTCGAGGTTACGCAGATTAATGATGAAAATAATTTGATGATACAGATGAAAAATTTGTAGAGTAGAACAAATATTGAATCAAGCTTTGATTGCAGTGATTGATGAAAGATTGACAGAGAAAATTATTTATAGAGATTTGTATATGGAGCTTGTTTGCAGAAGTATGTAAAAGAAAATGGTCTTGATTTGAAAATCAAATAGGAGGAATAAGGTTGTATACAATGGTGCAAATCTGATTGAATGGCAATCATGTCTTGCACACAAAGTTTGATGTTTTTGTTAATAGTGATTCAGTTTGCCAGTGAGGCACAGTATGCTAGTGAGGCTTCTTGTGGTCAGTGAGACCTTCATATGCCAGTGAGGTTTGTGGTCAGTGAGACCTTTCAAATGTCAGTGAGACCTAATATTCAGCCAGTGAGGCTTTGTAAGAAGTTTTAAAGTTAAGCCAGTGAGGCACTTCATGAGTGGTTTTTCTACCCCAAGAGGGTTTTCCACTCCAGAATTTTTTGTGTTATAATTTGTCTCTATGTGTGCATATTTGTGTCTTATTTATAAGTTTTTGATTCACATCTTTCACTATTAGTCTTGTGCATATGAGCTCAATAGATCATTAATGTCTTTCTTTCTACTTGTCTTGTAAAGTTTACAAAAAGTTAAGTATTTACATAACACTGATTCACCCCCCCTCTCAGTGTTGTCCTTGACTCCTACAACAAGTACCATAATAGATTGAAGAAATTTTGGACAATAGATTTGGATGCAGCACCATAAGAAGATAATACAAGGAATATCTTGTGAAGTGGAAAGGCAAACCAGAAGAAGATTCATCATGGGTTTCTCAGGTTGAGGTAGACCGTCTTGGTTTCCCTCTAGCCCTAGCAAAGTGAGGGACTCACTTTTTTTCAATAACCCTGGATGTCTGATGTAGGAGCATCTTTGGTTCAAGAGTAATCTTACATCAACCAAAAACATTTACATTTCAGTTTGTTCACAGATCAGTTTGTTTCCTTTCACTTTCCAGTTCAGTTCAGGTAATTCAGTTAGTAGCAATTTCTATATTTTGGTCTGCATTCTATCGTGGTTGTATTTTACACCTTACAAAGCTAGACTTAGTATCTAGAGACATTCATGTACAACATATCCAAATCTTAGAGCATTTGGTTAAGGTACCAGAAAGTTATCGCTATCATAAGATCGACTATTTTCTCATAGCAGAACATTTGAACAGTCTTAGACAATCTGCTAAAGGAGAAGACCTGTGGAGTATTTCATGACCTTTGAAGCTTAATGACACATCATTCAATGTTGTTTGGTTCATGGCCAACCTTCCTTGAGATCCACACACCATTCCATTCATTTATGAAGGAACTCTATGCAATTAGGTCCGACCTATATGTGTACACACGTTACAGCTCTTCATTGGAATTTGTGATCTTCCTTAGCCAACGCGGAGGAATATTTTATACTGGAGATGATATATAATGATGTAATAGGTCTTTAGGAAAGTAGCTAGCATAGTGATGATCATTAGAATAAGTTCATAGTTTAGATTTGTGAGAAGGAGCTTCAAAGCTATATCTTGTTCATATTCTGATATTCTATAATCAGGCCTATGAGCCCCAATTGTAATCTCTCATGTTGCCAGCCAACTTGTATTTGAATTCTATGAGATATTGAATGACTAAACCTTCATTTGTTTCATATCTTTGAGTTATTTATGTTAAGGGAAAATTGGAGTAAACATGAATAATCAATATATCAGTATCAATAATACCCAAAACTCAACGAAAAGGGAAATAATCAAGATCAAACAAATAAAGATGAAACCTTTGCAAACCTTAATACTTCATAGCTTCTGTTGGTTGCCTATCTCAATCGATCTTGCATGTATGAATAAGGCCCTCAGATAGTGCACTTCCTTGCTATTCCAAGATTGTCAATGGAGAATGGCTATGATAGTGCTTTGTAAAGTAGATGAACTTCAGAACAATGGTAGTGATATGGTAACAAGTTGATCGCAAGCAAAAGGAATGATGTGGGTGCCAAAGGTACGCTATAATTCCTATAGAGTAACAATACTAAAATCTTGGATGAATGAAATGGAGGAATAGGGTTCAATTTATAGACTCGAAAGAGAGAAAATCAATGGTATAGAAACCTTGAGAGGATGTGCGCAAATAAGAAGAAGACATGTGTCTTGCTATATTTTGCATGAGAGGAATTAATAAAATAGAAGAATGAGTTAACTGAAGAGATAAATCAATTAAAAGAATAGATCAATCAATTAAGAGAATAGAACTAGAGAATAGAAATTGCATGAGGATGAGAAGATATTTTAGCTCAATTAAATATTTAGAATATTCAATTGCATGTGCACAAGGATTGAATTATATTTAGAGATAACTCAATTTAGAAGAAATGTACAACTTAAATAAATATTTGATTTATTTAAATTTAGAAAAGATATTATTGGAAGAAACAATTAAATAATTGATATTATTTAATTTAGAATGATTTTGGAAGAACTAATTAAATAATTGGTATTATTTAATTTGTTGGAGGAATTAGAAAAATTAAAGAATTTAATTAAATAAATTGATTTTATTTAATTATTGGAAGAATATGAATCAAATAAATAAATTTGTTTGTTTATTTATTGATAGAGGAATTTGACTTAAATAAATATTAAGAATATTTATTTTGACTGAGTCATGTCATTTTTAGGCGTATACATTTTGCCCCTCTTTGATGTAATGCAGTTTATGGCATTGCTTCAAAGAATAAGTTTCTAATAATGATACATGCCCCAGTTTCCCCTGGTACAAGTTATGATGGCAGGATGCCCCCTCGGGAGTTTGGACGAGAAGAAGGCAGAAGGCATGAGACAGACAATCTCACGAAGAAGAAGGTGGAAGATAGGCTAGGATGCAAAAAGAACAGGCAGAAAAGGTCTGAATGATACGTGATGCAAGATAAAATGATAACACATACAAACAAGTAAGCAAGTATGCATAAATGATACAAGAACAATCAAGGTATTGCCTCTATCAAGTGGTAAACCAATGATATACTAATAACGATATACGACAGTGTTGTCATGGCAGGGAACAATATATCCCTAGACCAACATGGCAGGCTTGTTGTCATGGTGGGGAACGATAGATCCCTAGAGTAACATGAAGGACAGTGTCTGGTTTCAGGAAATGAAACATGTCATGTAAGTCACGTGTGTTGGTCTGATTTCGACAATGTTACATCCTGTATAAGACAAATGTTTGATTATAATTGATTGAGTTGGTTTACGACCAGACAAGGATCAAAACCATTGATTGTGATTGAATCATTTGACAAGATTGACTTGACTTGATTGGTATGAATTAAGGATGGACTTGTATTTGGATCATTGCTCAGACTGACAGCTAGAACTATTGATGAGAGATACAATAATAGATAGAAAGTTGGTCAATAGAAGAATGACTTGACAGAAGGAATCACAAGATTTTAATAGTAAACATTTGATACTCTACATAGAATCTTTACTGCATGGATAGTATACAAAATGTAAATGGATATGAATATGGATATGAGATACAATTGGATACGTTAAGGATACAGATATGGAATGCAATGGGATACGTTATGGATATGGATATTTGTCATCTTGATATTGCAAGTATTTTGAAGTGCTTATTTCATCATTGGGATTTTAAAATGTTGTAAGAAAATACAAGCACTAAGGTATGATTGAACCAAGATGACCTAAGTATTGCTTACATGGATTTTGATTTAGCAAGTTAATACAAGCATCGAGGTATAATTGAACTGAGATGACCTGAGTATTTCTTGTGTATCAACAGACAAGGATTGCCCCCATTCATATTAGACCTCTGATGTCCTCAATGATCTTTTTCTGATCATGTCTTTAGACATGGCTTCACATTACTAAAGGTTGATCCACAAATAGAAAACAAAGAAAAGAATCATGCCCCCTTCATAGCATCTCTAGCTTTTGGCATCCTCGAGTAGCATAGAAAGACATGATAACAAAAATCAAGACTTAGTAACCTAACCATGATCATAAGCACAAAACATTTTTCATTTAGATGTGTTTGTTTCTTGCCATAATTTGGGTAAAATCATTTAAAGTTCTTTAGGTATGTGCTTGCTTTGCTTTGGATAGGGTAAGGTCTTGCATCAAAATTTCTGCTTCAAAGTGGGTTTTTCTTGCACTTGCTTGCCTTGTGAAAGGTTCCACAATCCTTATTGGTGAGATGAACCCTAAGGGACTAACCTAGTGCCTCAGGGGCTCATTGCTAAATGGCATTGCTTATGTGACAATGCAGAGGTAATGTAGTTCCGGGTGAACCCTAATGAACCTAAGACCTAGGCGATGGAAAGTGGTGTGGACTTAGATAGATAGAAGAGCCAAATATGGGATGGGCAAGTGGAGCCTCGGGGGCACATTTAAAGAAATGGTCTTGCCTACATGACAACGCAGAGGCAACTTAGTTCATGGACTTGTACCATGTGGACACTAATAGCAGATGCTACACTAGGCTGACACTGTGGATAGGTTACTGGATAAGACCTTGGTTGACAAGGTGACAACAAGAGATAGAGTATCAAGCCATGATAGGTTATCATTAGGATTTTATTATGGAACAGATATGGATCAAATGGACACAAGGTGGTTGGTTTCCTAAAGATGGAGGAAGCTGTTTATCACAAGTAATGCCTGTTTACCAGGTTTTCACCACTTGCTTTTATTTGCATGAAAGCTAAAAGTACACATGATGCCTGTTTGCCAGGTTTTCATCATGGTACCCATCCAAGGCGACTATTTGATAGGTTTTCACCAAAGGATGATTTTTTTGTTATTTTTTCCACTTTTTTTTATTTTTTTGCTTTTTTCTAATTTTTTTTGTATTTTATGCACCCCTTACATTGGGGTTCTCTTAGGTATAGAACCGGTGAAGATTCATACTGTTGATTGGGTCATCAAACAGCTCACCTTCTGATGTTGCCAACTGATATGCCCCTGATCCATAGGCAGCAACAATCACATAAGGCCCAAGCCAGTTGGGTTCAAACTTGCCTTTCTTTTCCTGATCCTATTGATTGTGGGGATTTTCTTTAAGTACTTGATCTCCAACCTTAAAGACTCTTGGATAGACTCTATGGTTGTAGCTTCGTGACATCATTTGCTGATATGCCTTGAGATGATTGAAGGCCTTCTGTCTCCTTTCCTCTAGTAGCTCTAGCTCTTGCAATCTGGAAACTCTATACTCTTCATCAGTTATGAGACCTTTTAACGACACCCTTAGAGATGGTAGCTTGACCTCAATGGGAAAAAAGGCTTCTAATCCATAGACAAGGGCATAAGGGGTAGCACATTTGGGAGTGCGTATACTAGTTCGCTAGACCCACAAAGTAGGATTGAGTTGGATGTGCTAGTCACGGCCAGCATCGTTGACTGTCTTCTTGAGGAGTTTCAAGATTTTTTTATTCGATGCTTCTTCTTGGCCATTGCCTTGTGGAAAGTAGGGTGTGGAGAAATGGTGTTGGATTTTGAATCTATCACAAAGCTCTTGTACATCCTGGTTCTTGAAAGGTCTTCCATTATTTGTGATAATGGATGAGGGAATTTCGTATCTGCAAATGAGGTAATTGAGGATGAATGAGGAAATCTATTTACCTGTGACGGTGGTGAGGGGAATGGCTTCAATCCACTTGGTAAAGTATTCAGTAGCAGTTATTATGAACTTGTGGCCATTGGATGAGGGCGGGTGGATTTTGCCCACAAGGTCGAGTCCCCATTGACAAAAAGACTAAGGTGTCGTCAAAGGTCTTAGCTCTTGAGCTGGTGCATGTATCAAGTTTCCATGTATCTGGCACTGCTTGCACTTCTTCACAAACTGATATGAATCTATTTCCATGTTTAGCCAATAATAACCCAAATGCATGAGTTTCTTAGCTAAGGAAGGACTACTAGAGTGTGTTCTGCAAATTCCTTCATGCACGTCTTTAAGGTGGTTTGAGATTCTTCTCATTCTAAACAGTGGAGTAAAGTACCATCCACACCACGTTGGTAGAGGGTGTCAGCAATAATGGTATAATGAGAGGTTTTGTGGATGAAGGTTTGACATTGGTTTGAAGACAAGTCAGGTGGGAGGGTGTTGTCCTTGAGGTAAGTGTAAATCTTACCATACTAAGGTGAATTAGATCCAACTAATAGGCATATGGAGTGCATTTCAGGATGATCATAAGCTAGTTGTTGAATTGACTCCACCAAGAACTTGTACCGTGACTTATTCTCTAGGATCTCGAGGAGCGAGGCAATGGTTGCCATGGCATCTGCTCAAAGGAGATGATCACAAAGTATTCTTTAAAGTCATCAACCATGCACTTATATGGGATAAGATTCTCATCTTTGGTTTGATAGTCATCATTGACTTGATTGATTACTAGATGGGAGTCACCATAGACATGTAGCTCTTTGATTTACCATTCTATTGCCATTTTGAGACCAATGAGTAAGGCCTCATACTCTACTATATTGTTTGTGCATGGGAATAACAAAGGATAAGACTTAGGTATGGTGTCACCGTGGGGAGTGACCAACAAGATTCCTACCCCCGATCCATGGTTTGTATAGGATCCATCAAAGTAGAGTTTCCATGAGTGTGTTGTGATATTGAATAAGGATTCATCTGGAAACTCAAATGTCATTGGTGTGGTATCCTGTAATGGTGCTTCTACTAACTGATCAGCAATGATTTGTCCTTTGATAGTCTTTCTGTCTACATACTCAATGTCATATTCACTTAGGAGCTTTACCCACTTGGCTAGGTGACCTATTAGAGCTACTTTGCTTAATAGGTATTCTAGTTGATATATCTTTGCAATAAGCTTGACTGGATGGGCTAGCATGTAATGTCATAGTTTTTGGGAAGAAAAAACCACAGCAAGACACAATCTTTCTATTTGAGAATATTACAGTTCATAGCCCACCAATGTGTGACTAATGTCGTTGATAGCTCTTTGTTTACCTTTCATAATCTTGTTGTGCTAGGAGGGCCCCTAGAGATGTCGGCGTAGCAGATATGTAAAGTAACAATAGATTTCCTTGGATAGGAGGCATTAAGATAGGCAGGTTCATAAGATATTCCTTCAGTTTGCCAAATGCATCTTCTCACTTCTCATCCCACCTAAATGGAATGTTCTTATGTAGGAGATGACTGAAAGGTTGGCATTTGTCTATCAATTGTGATATGAACTAAAGGATTGCTTGTAACTTGCCTTGTAGAGACCGCAGTTGAGTGATATTCTTTGGCAGTGGCATTTCCATGATGGCCTTGACTTTGGCAGGATCCACTTCAATCCCATTTGCTGATACAATGAAGCCTAAGAGCTTGCCCGAGGTGACTCCAAACACACATTTCTTTGGGTTTAGCCTGACCTTGAATTGTTCTAGTCTCTGAAAGACCTTCTCTAGCACATCCAGGTGTGATTCTCAAGTGAGTGACTTTGTAAGGATATCATCTACATAGTCCTCCATTATGACATGCATCATATCATGGAAGATAGTGGTCATAGCCCATTGATATGTTGCTCCTATGTTCTTTAGCCTAAATGACATGACATTCCAGCAAAAAGTACCCCAAGGACAAGTGAAAGTTGTCTTATGTTGGTCTTCTAGTGCTATCCTAATTTGATTGTATCCAGAGAAGCCATCCATGAGAGATAACATGGTATGCCCTATTGTTAAGTTGACTATGATATCTATATTTGGCAATAGAAAGTCATCCTTGCAACAAGCTTTGTTTAGATCTCTGAAATCATTACATAATCTGACTCAGCCATCAGGTTTGGATACTGGCACTATGTTGGAGACCCACTCTGGATAGTCTATTGCTCTGATGAACCCTACATCTAGTAGTTTCTTGAGTTCTTCTTTCACTCGTAGCGCAATGTGTGGATGCATCTTTCTAAGTTTCTGTTTGACTGGTTTCACTCCTAGGTCTAGTGGAAGATGATGTAGAATCAAATCTAGATCTAATCTTGGCATATCTATGTATGACCAAGCAAAGTTGACTTTCTTTTTCTTGAAGAATGGTACAAACTTAGTCTTTTCTAGTGGAGTTAGAGACTTAGAAAAGTGAATGACCTTAGGTTGTTCCTCTATTCTAATGTTAACAGGTTCTGTAGGTTCCGCAACAATCGAAGAGTTTTCCTAGTGCATGTTGTCATGGAGAGTGTCAATCCTTCCATCGTTAGGTGCCACAGTTGGGTTTTCACCATCACATGTGTCCTTTCTATTTACTATTTTGGGATCTAATACTATCATGGAGCGGTTTTCACCATCAGATCCAATTTTTATTTTGATGTTTTTATGACTAGAAGGCTTGGCACCCTCTCTAAAATAAGCCACGATGTTGATCTCAATGGCGAAGCCAGCTTTATGATCTCCTATGGGTAGATGGTCCCTAAGTTCCATGTAGTCAATGTAGGCATCATCATTTTGGAACATGTCTAGTTGCAGGGTTCCTTGTAGATCCTAGTTGATAAGTTTAGGATGCACAAGGGGGAGGGAGTCAGAGGATAGATCTAATTCATTGATAGTTTGAATGGATATGTGAGGGGTATTGGTAGGGATAGGGTCCGGGATGGTACTTTCCTCCAAATTATTTATTGCGATAGAACTCAAACCTTCCTCGAGAGTCGTATTCTCAGGAATTAGCGAATCACACTCTAATGGTCTATGCATTAGCATTTGTCCCTCACGATAGGGGCTATAAGTTTGAACAGTGTCAACTTCCTTATCGTCATAGGAGTGCTCTATCAACTCATCCCACTCATATTCATTGGAATTTGTGTCACTATCTTCTTGAAGGTTATGGATCATTTCCACAAGACAAACAGTTGCTTTTGCTTTGCCCTTGTCCTTGTATCCTAGACCTTTTTTATTTCTTGTCAATGAGGATGAAGAAGGTTGAAAGGGTTCTATTATTCCTTTTTTTCTTAGACCGATGGGACCTTGTCCTTCATAACCCATTCTGTGTAGGATAGATTCACCCAGCCCATAGATTTTTGTTGGGAGCTTAGGTGGTTCTTGTTATGTGTTCTCTTCTTCTTCTATGTAGAGCCATTGTAGGATATCTCTTTCCTCCATTTCATCTAATAGGGTCCCCCATTTTACAAAGGGAGTTGTAGGAGGTGCAGGAGGAGCAGATGGCTTTGGAAAATGTTTGGGTCACCCAAAGGATCTAGGAGATAGAGGCATTTTGGCTAAGTTGAGGTTGTGCTCAATGGAGTATTCCCCTACTCATATTTCTTTGATGGTAATTTTTTGCTCTTTGGGCTTGGATGAGGAAGATTCAGAGGTAGAATCATGTTGTGGGGTAGGGGATGTACATGCTCTATTATTGGGTATGATGTAATTAGGTTTTGAGTGGACAAAGTTACAATGCTGAAAGGGGTCAGTATCACCTTGGATGGTGACTTGTTTGCCTTTATGAGGGAATTTTATGCATTTGTTGTAGGTAGAAGGCACAACTTTCATGGCATGAATCCATGGTCTACCTAGGAGAATATTGTAGGCTAGCTCCCTATCTAGGACTTGGCAAACAACGTCTTTTATCACTGGTCCCACTTGTATTGGTAACACCACTATTGCTTTAGTAGTTCTTTCCTCTTCATCATAGGCTTTAATAATGATCTTTTTCCTTGGATCCATTGTATTTTTAGAGAACCCCAATGTAAGGACTATCTTGAGCTTGCAAATATTTAAACCGGCTCCTCCATCAATGAGAACCCTTTTGATACGGTGTTTATGGATGAAGGCGACAATATGCAAGGGGGTGTTATGAGGCTGAGACACTAAGAGGTCATCTTGTTTGGTAAATGATATGGTGCTAGAGGAGGTTAGATTTCCTACCATGGCTTGAAACTTCTCTTGGGCTAAGTTCGTGGGCATAGTTGTTTCCACCAAGGCTTTTTCAAGAATCTCTTTGTGGGAAGGAGACAGACGCAACAATTCTAAGATAGAAATGTGGGCAGGAGTTTTTCGCAGTTGGTCTATGACACTATACTGATGGGAGTTGGACTCAGAGGGCAACGATCTTGGAGGATGTGTGTTCAACGTGACCTTACCACTATGGGTGATGATGCTACAATCAATTTTGTTGGGTTCTGATTGTTGGTTGGGCATGACCACATTGACTTGTGGGATGTTCTTCGATATGCAATTGATAGTGTAGTCGAATGAAATGCTCACATAATTAGCATTACTATTCCTATTATTCTAATTTTGCCTGTTGCAGTTATTATTGTTGTTACCATTGTTGTTGTTGTTGTTATTATATGACCTATGATGATTGAGAAGTGGATCCTTGTATGCCACATGTGTTTCGTTAGAGGTATGTTGTTGAGGACCTCCTTGATTTTGGTCAAGTATGTCTTGAATGACATGTTTGAGATGGATACAATTGTTGGTCGTATGGCCTCTTCCTCTATGATACTCACAAAAATCAGTGTCTTTCCAATAGTGAGGCTTTATTTGAGGCTCATAGTCGCTAGTTGGCAGGAGAGTGATCTCGTTGTTGGCCAATAGCTTTCTTAATGCCGACTCTTGGGACTCTCCTAGCGGTGTGAACTTTCACCTAGGATTTGATTTGTACCATGGCTTTGACTCTCGTGAGAATGTTTTGTTGGGCATAGCGTTGCTTGCCTCTCCTTTGAGAGTGAAGATTGGTTGTTGTTTGGGAGCCACCACTTTGGCATCAACCACTCCATCATTGATGACATTTTTATTCTTTTTGTCCAAAATTTTGACTTGTCCATAGTGTAGTTGGAGTTAGGGGTGTCCTTGTACAACTTTATTTACCCTTTGGTGATCATAGCTTTCTCGATAAATAATCCCATTTCAATGACGTTCAAAAATGAGGCAGGACATTGAATTTGGATTTGATGCTTAGATCGGAGTTAAGGTTGTGGACAAATATCTCCATCAATTATTTCTTAGGTACATCATATGAACATTTGCTCATGAGTTGCCTCCATCTTTGTAAGAAAGAGGTGAAGGATTCTCAACTCTTCTACTCTGTATTGCATAGGTCAAGCATAGAGACTTCATGTTCAATTTTGTACGAGAAGTACGTGACGAACTTGTTTACTAACTCATCAAAAGTTTTGATACCTGGTGGAAGTCGTGAGAACCACTCCATGGCCTGACTACCTAGAGATCTAGGAAATAGTCTCATTAAGAAAGTTTCATTGTGAGCTACTCTCATGCACGCGGAGGTAAATTCCATAATGTGATATCTTGGGTCTCCTTTCCCTTTGTACTTATCAAATTTAGGAACTTTGAACCGAAAGGGAAAGGGCACCACGTTCAAACTTTTGTCAAAGGGGTACAATGTGATGTCTTCCAAAGAGTAAGTTTTAGTACTTGTTCCCATTTTGAGATCTATCATTTGTTGTGTTAGGCCCTCAATTTGTTTCCTCATTTCTTCCATGGGCATGTTTGGGTCTACAACTTTCTTTCCTTTATCTTCACCAGTGTGGTTTTTAGGAGTTTCCTCTATGGTCTCTTTTAGTTTGTTGAGATCAAAGTCAGTGGAGAGCTTAAGTCCTAGATTCACAAGATGAATAAAGTACTTGTAAGGGTCCTCATGGAGCACTTTTTCTAGTAAGCATCAAAATTTCTGATCTTGGAGGTGTCCTTGGTACTCCTCATGAGAGATTTCCTCATCACTATTGTGAGGGGTGATAATGCAGTTGGACGATCCAGCCATTTCAAGTTATTTTTTGTATTGAGATCTAGTTGAAACCATGCAAGGTGATGTGGGACATGGTGGGATGAAACTAGAGATTTTGGTAAGGTGCTAGTGGAGACTGTTGAGAATAGGATACTTGTGATGAGACTTGGACAAGGGAATCTTTCGATCAATGATTCCAAGTAAGATGACCGATACAAAATGATAGCCACTAGTAAGGGTACTCGATACCCATTTACTATGTAGAGACTAGTCGTGCACCAAGACCACTAGTGAAGTTCTATGACCTACTAGGGTTACTTGAATCCAAAATGATCCAAAAAAGGTCTTGTACTAATCTGATATAGGATACTTTGACTTTGCTCAATGGAGACCTAGTAGAAGGTGGGTGAGATGATTGATGAAAGAGAGAGCTTGATGCGAAATAGATGGGAAAGTGATTGCAAGGTAAGATCTGATCTCAGAATTTGGTACTAGGCTTAAATGGGTACCCAGAAATGGCAAAATTTTCTCCCAAAGTATGTGGAAGTGCTCACTATTATGCATGCGCAGGAACATATGCACAACAGAAAAGAATATAAGCATAGAAAGTCAGGATAAATGCGTAGTACTGGTGAAAATTAAATGTGCAGTAATAGATGATAAAAGTGTAGCAGGTCAATGCAAATGCGCAGCAAGTTGGTACGTATGCGCAGCTTCAACTAACAAATGTGCAGCTCTAGTTTTTTTCAGTGTTTTTGTAATTTTTTGACAATTTTTCGATGTTTTTTTGGTTTCTCAGTTGCAAGAAGGTCTCTTTGGTCTGATTTTCTTAATTATGGCAAGAAGACACAACAAACACAAAGAATGTTTTCATGTTTTTTTATGTGATTTTTTTTTATACTTTTTTTACTTGAAAAGAAAGTACAAATCCTAGGTTGGAAAAGGCAATATTTGTCAGATCCCCTAGCTATGTATATTCAAAGCAGATAGCTTCAAGATCTTGGTAGTACTAGTTCCTCTCCATGGCACACACTTCTCACGCATACCAAGATCTAAGTTTCCCAAGGCTCATACCCCCACTAAACCTCAGGATTGTCTCTGCTATCTCTACTAAGAACCACATGAATCAGGGCGGCTTCAAAGGTCCCACCTTTTGTGCCAACAAATAGAAGAATTTTGGTCTACTAAAACAAGGATGACTAGTAAGTGCAACCATTCAAGTGGTTATACATGTGGCAGCACTACTCTCCATTATGGAGTCTCCCAGCCTGCAAGGGTTGCGCCTTGGAGGGTTTTGGGGGAGTTTGGCTATCGGTATAACACAACTTCACTCGTTGTTTGAAGCTTTTGCTCCAAACACAATTTATTTATAGTGGCTTGGCAGAGCTTGGCTTTAGCTTGTTACTACTTAAGATCATTCCCCAAGGATGGACAGATATCCAAGGGAGGGCCTCTCTAAAGGTAAAACACATGCAAAAATGATATGTCTGGGATTTTGGTCACCCAAGATAGGGGAGAGCATAGGCCTGGTATCATTCTCAAAAACACAAAAGACATTGGTTCTTTTTCCCTAGTTAAAATTAAAAAGACTAAATGAGCTATCTACATGGGCATGCACAAAAATTTGTTAACTTTGAAGTGATAACAAGATAGCAATGGTTCAATTTTACCTAGATAGCAATGTGTCTAACTTTGAAAGATAGCAATATAGCAATGATTCAATGATATGCAAGATAGCAATGATTCAGTTACCACCCTCCCAGTTAAGACTATGTGAGATTTGCATGAACAACCATTTACTTTCCTTTTAGAAAACAAAGTGTGAGTTAACAAGTGCAGCTATATGATCTAAACCAGTACCTAGCCTACAAACAGATCCAAGAGTGTTCTTGCAAAAAAGTGTTAGCGTTATCGAAAAAACCCACAAGAAAAACCCTAAAATCACTGTCTAGATCAGATGCGCAGCTTTAAAGCCTAAATTCTCAGAAGTGCAGCAGTATAGATGTGCTAAGACAGAGGTTAAAAGTGCAAGAATATAGATTGCTGAGGGAAAATTAAAGTAAACATGAATAATCAATATATCAATATCAAAATACCCAAAACTCAATGAAATACAGAAACAAAGAGATCAATTAAACAAAAGAACTACAAAGACCTTTACAAACCTCAAAGATTCATAGCTTCTGTTGGTCACCTATCTCAATCAATCTTGCATGTATGAATAAGGCCCTTAGAGAGTGCACTTCCTTGCTATTTTCCAAGAATGTCAATTGGGAATGGCTGTGATAGTTTATTGCAATGAAGATGAGCTCCACAACAATTGTAGTAGTATGGTAACAAGTGTGATCACAAGAAATGAAGGAATTGGTGCCAAAGGCGCACTGTATTTCCTTCAGAGTAACAATACTTAAAGCTTGGATGAATGAAATGGAAGAATAGGGTTCAATTTATAGACTTGGGAAAGAAAAGATCAATGGTATAGAAAGAATGAGAAGATCAATGGTATAGAACAGTTGAGGAATGTGCGCAAATAGAAAGGAGACAAGTGTCAAACAAAAGCTATTTTATTTGAGTTAACTACTTTCTTTTCTAAAGATAAGACATGCTTTTCATAAATTAGAAAACTTTTTTTCTAATTTAAGAGATATTAATAAAAACAAGGTTGATTGAATAGATAACTCAACTTGAGATTTGATTTGCATGATTTGAGAGAAATTAAATAATAAATAATTTAATTTTATGTGCATGGAGAAGAAGACTTATTTTTAGAAGATTTGGAAGATATTTCAAGAATTAGAAGATAAGAAAATTAATTAAATAAATAAATTTATTTAATTGTTGTGCATGATTTGGAAGAATAAATAAAACATTTGATTATATTTTATTTTTAGATATTGAGAAGATTTAAATAAATTTGATTGATTTATTCAAATTTGGAAGAATGATTTGATTTAATTAAATAATTATGAATTATTTAATTGTTTGGAAGAATTAAATTGAATAAAGGATTTTATTTACTTTTGACTTTAGAAGAGTGTTGATGATGATTGTTAGTCATAACAATATGCATAAAAGTTTGCACAACAAACCTTTATTATCTTGTAAAGTACGATCATCTTAGGATAAGTTGATGACTCCAAGTCTCTGTTGATCAGGTCATAATTGTCTAACGTTACTTAGAGGTTGATGTGACATGCTGTTTTCTATTTCAAGGGCTCTTACATTCGTCTAGGTGATCAATATTGCACTGTATCCTATAAATTCACTCCATAGAGAGGTCAATTCTATTCTATTTTCAAAGATTGCTGAGATATTTGTAAGTTTGATCAATTCTTCTTATCATTGATCATTATGAACTTGCTCTTTCTTGTACACTGTATATTTGTTCAAATGATGTTCCTATAAGTGGATATTTATATGTATTTCATGGATATTTATCTGAATTTACATGATATTTATCAATTTGACATGCTTTTACTCTAAATATGCTCTATATTTTCAATTACCTATGGAATATCCGCATATTTAGTGTTTTATTTGCTTTTGATTGTTTGTTATTTGCAATTATGGAGATGATCTGTAATGAAATTGAAAGAAATTTAAAAGAATGCTTCTATTTTTAGTGATTCTTTAATTATTGAATCACATACACACACGATACATTCATGGAGAGAAGAAATCAAACCATAGGTCACCAGGACATTCCACAGCTAGATATGGTTCATGCTAACTTCAAAGGAATTAGGAATGAAAACAATACATGCAGGCTGAAAAGATCCAAATTTCAATCATAGATTACTCAAGATTTATGATGATTTCTAATCAAAATGGCTTCTCTTTCATTAAGTATGCATAACATGTAAATTTACAACAACTTTGAAATAAGTCCTAAACTTCTCAGCAATCAGATTTCATTTAAGTTTTGAATGACTAAAATATTGCACCCCTACACCTTTTATAGAATAAGGTGAGGAGGCAGTTACAATTGATCAACGGTCAAGATTTATCCATCAAGATCAATGGTTAACAATTACCCTATGACTTAGTCAACTTTTCCTCGTGGCATAGGTTGCCAGCTGGCAACCATCTGTATGACTCACTATTTATGAGTACCTTATGCATACTTTCACTTAGTAATGCATCTTCATTCATTCCTCAGGTTCTTCTTCTTCATCGTTCTCCTCATCTTCATCACTTTCAGCATCACTGTCACTCTGATATACATCCTCTTGTATGTAGACCTTTACTGTTGTCCTGATATGTTCATATGCTTGTACTATTTTATCAACCTCTCCCCCATCTTGGATTCTGGCTTTTGTTATTGCATGTTTATGAGACTAGAGCTTAGCCTTGAGAGCTTCCAACTTACCTTTTATGCTGTTCAAAGTCTCATTGTATGTTTCCACTTTAACTCTTATCCACATAATCTTATTCATTACTTCTTCTGTCAGGTGGGTGAGAGGGTCATTTGCTACTGACTTAAAATTATCATGTAGAGCTTTAATAGCAAAGTTTGCATCCTAATTCTCAAATTTGCCTTCTATTTTTCCCTCTAAGGCCTCAAGGATTTTTGCTTCGTACGCCATCATGTTGTGCAACTTAACACTAATATCCTTGAGCTTGCCGCTGCACTTCTTCAAGATATCACACTCAAACCTGATATCTTCATACCATATGCTTGTCAGCAGGGTAGAATTATTATCCAATACTTTATTACTTATCAAAATTTGTGGATCAATTCTCTTCATTTCACTTCGAGCAGTAAGGTCCTTTTTCCTATATCATTTTGCATTTTATCTACCTTTCTCTTTAGACTACTCAAAGAATTCCATCTCTGTAGGGAGGTTCTCAATACATCTTCAGCCCCAGTGAGAGCTGACAACATCCACTTTTCCATCACGATCACCTCATGTTTCATTAAGTCCAACTTGGTGACCTCTTCCTGTGATATGATAGTCAATGGGACTATAGGATCAACTGGTGCATTATCAGGGTTAATTAACCCTTTTATGAAAGAATGTAGCTGAGCAATGTGCTCCTTATGCATTTTATTTTTCTCTTTTTCCTTCTTCACCCTTTGGGTTAAAGAATCAATAATGTCCTTCCCTTCTTGACCTTCTTGATCTTCATTGGCAAAACCCAAATCAATAGTTGTGATTTGGAATTCCTCTAGGCTGATTTTGCCCTTTTCTTTCTCAACTGTGGGAAGTGCTACCTGTGCAGTTCTTTTGCCTGTAGCAGGATCTCTTTTTATGGCAGAGGTTAATCTGGCCTTCCTCCTTGGCTTCATCATCTTCTCAGCGAACAAGGTAGAAACATCAAACTCTTGAATCTCTGACCCTTGTTCCATACCTATTTCCTTTTCTAGACACTGAGGTACATTATCCCCAGATTCTTGGTGGCCTTTGTCAATATCACGTTTGCCTTGTTCTCCAGTATTTGCTTCTATCCTTGGTGGAGAAGGCACCTTCTTGATTTCTTCCACATGTATTTCTTCATGAGGGGGATCTTGTTGAAGTTCTTCCTGCTGAGGGGTTGCCTTTTGCAAAGGAGGATCTTATGGAATTTCCACATTATGATCCTGTGTTTGATCTTGTACTCCCTCCCTCAGATTTTCATCTTCTTTATTATTTTTCTCATCCTGTGGCATATTGACATCTTGAGATGCCTGTGTATTTTGCCCCTAAGGATCACCTTGATCAAGGGTCATTTTCTATGCTCCACCCGATGTACTGATGTCTTGTGGCTTAGGGTCCTCCTGACCTAATTTATCTTCTATTCTTGAGACTTCTCTTGGATCTCCCTGAGTTTGAGCAACACCAGCATCTGATATATCTTGATCACCCCCACTCTTCTATTGAACTTCTACTATTTTTGGTTCTGTAGGTGTCTCATGCTGTTGTTGACTCATATCAGGAGCAGTGCTATCCTTCTCTACATGTTTTGCCACTTCCATCTTCTTTAGTTCCTCAGGTGCACCTGCTTTATTGTTAGGGCTTACATCACCCATATATGTTAAATCTATGGCTGCAAGACTAGTCACCTACTCAACCAAATTGTCGAGCCCTATCTGTTGGACTGCCCTCTCTGGGCTACCTTGTTTCATCTCTTCTATTTATTTTACTTCCTCCCTCACTACCATCTGTGCTAATGGGGTTCCATGAGGGGTCATGTGGGTGTTGGAAACTAGAGTCTCCATTTGTTGAGAAGCCACACTCTGAACTATCTCATCATCAGATAAGTCCACGGTATCCTCCAAAGAGAAAAGAACACCCTTACTTGATTTAAACACTTCTCTCATTTGTTCCTCTGCTTTCTCAGTTTTGAATTTAATTATGGTGGGAAGAGGAACATCATGTTGTAGTTCCTTCCTGAAAGATTCACCACCGGCTCCTCTTAATATGATGGGATCAGCCCGGATATCCCCCCTCATGCCTGTTCTTTATTTCTTGGGTTGTGACATCAGTGGCATCGCCCTCCTCTTCTTGTTGGCTACCTGCAAGTCATCACCTCCAAGTTCTTTATTTACCTGCTCTTCTTCCAAAAGAATGCCTTCTTCCACTCCTTGTTGCAGGGCCTGGTTCTCTACCTGCACCTCTGTAGTTTCAATAACGGGCCTCAAAATCCTTTTAGTATTTGGTTTTTCAATAAGAGGCTGTGCAAATGACGCGGATGCCTGAGCTGATGTAAATGCACCTGCAGCTGATGTGGCAATCCTTTCTATTATCCCCTGCTTTGGTTCATCTTCACTTTTCTTACCCTTAGGGAGACCTTTCCTTTGTTTTTTTATAGGCAATCTTTCTCCATTGGATTTTCTCTTTTCATTGAGGCAATCATCATATTCCTCATCAGATACCTCATGCCTCTTCTTCTTGGTATCAACTATAAGGGAAACACCCCTTTTCTTCAATCTGGTTATCTACTCATCTACCTAGGCTTGGGTTAGCTAGATCACCCCATTTGTCAGCTGATCCAGGGCTGATATGTTATCATTATACACCTTTTTGTCCTCATATTCATTGGACATGATTTTTGCATCATCCTTATGCAGCTACACTAGCACCGGGATGCAGTCAAAGGTTTTGATTTGATTCAAGGTGAGTCTTTGATATTTCCTTCTTCTCACCTCAGCCTCATCATCACAGTCAGTCCAGAAGTCCTCTAGATGCTTTTGATGTATTGGTTTTCCTAGTATCTTATGCATCCTGCCATAAGGATCATATGATCTGGCTAGGGGAAATGGCTATAAATACATCAATCTTAGCCCTCCCATGACATGTTTTATGCTCTCTAAATTAGAGCACATGTACCAACCCATGGATACTTGGAATAAAACTAGAGGTATCTTCTTTTGTGCCTTGTAGGCTTCAACTATTGTGGATACCTGCCTAACAAATTCCATCAAGACAACTCCATCAGTAGGGTATCTTGGCAACATAAGAGGTTGTCCTTCAAATCCCTCTATCCTGATATATGAGAAAGTGACAAACTAGATAAACCAGGCTCCATGCTGATAAACAACTTCCTAAGCTTCCATGCTTAGCCTTTTAGTCTTGTCCTCCTCCATAGTTCTGACTAGATGCATGGAGAATGCATCATTTACCAGTTTGTAATCTAGGAAGTATTCCTTCCTTTGTAATTGGGGATAATGATCCCATATGTGTGCATCATCAGCATAACCACCAGCCTTACCCATTGTATTCAAAGCATCAAAAGTTCCTTTATATGCACATGAGTATACCACATATGAGGTCATGTAGAATAAGCATGTTTGTCCTCCTAAGTTCCTCATTCCCTCATCCAATGCATCAATGATGATCTTAGCCCATAATGGCCTGTTGTCTGCATATAAGACCATCTGGATGATCCCAAACATCCAGTTCTCAAAATTTCCAGCATGAGGTTTACCAGTCATCTTGCTCAACAGGGCAATCATATATTGGTACTCATCATCAAAATCAAATTTATACAGATGCACGGGTAGCTTTGCTGAGGCGGCATATGTGCTGCTCTTTGATCTCCACTAGTAGATCCTCTTCCTTGCATTTTTCTTATTATTATTATATTTTGTTTCCAACTTGCGTAGGTTCACACTCACTACCTTCCTCCCAACTAGCAGATTGAAAGTGGTGGTAATGCCCTTGATTGAGAAGTCTGCATATATCCTTCCATGCTTCTCCACCCATCTAGTTTTAGGGTTATAATTCCTTGCACATTCCACTACTAGCTCCAAGGTATCCATAGCATACGGAAAACCAACTACATGCCACATACCTGAGACATACACCCCATCTAGAATGGGATTGTCCTTATCATGATCCAATCTTGTTGACCATACTACCAGGTCCGTATCTCCTTGGTGAGTATCACCAATAACTCTGTATTTAAACTGCACCCCCTCAGGATGGACAAACATGGGCTTGAGGAACTCTACCTTAGACCTATTTCTTTTGAGATCTGCCATGGATTCCTACAATAAACATGATATGCTTTACCCTACAGTGTCCATATGCATTTCTACAACATCATGTACTTCTATATCATGTGTATTCTGTATATTATTTCTCTACTTCATCATGATATGTATTATCACAAAACCAAACCACAGGTAAGAATAAATACTCTACTTGAAAACACAAAAAATGACAATAGAAGGGTTTACCATTACTTACCTGACAATACTTTCCTCCTGGATTAGATGAATGATTACAGAGAAGGGTTGTAGATGCTCAAGATCATCCGTTCCATTACATTGAAGGATCTAATCCATTGACAGGTAGCTGGATGAGGGTTTGACTTCAGAGCTCTGTAATTTCCTAATTTATCTCTAGATAAATGAAAATTACCTTTGAATTTTACCTTTAAAGAAGGTCAATAGGACAAATTAGGATAAAAATGTGTTGTCTTGATCAAATCTGTTGATCATCTACAGGAAATCCGTAGATGCTGCCAAGTGTTCAATTTGCATTTGTAATCGGTGGGAGTTCATCTACCGCATTTAATTGCATTTAATGTCAAGAAATAGGGCTATGATCTTCAAAAGATTGGGGGATATTCAAAATATGACCCCCCTCTAGATAAAATGACCCCCCGCCTTCGAGCAGCAAAACTAAATACAAAGGATCAGGTGATATGGTCAACGTTTGACCATGTGTATATTGGGTCACGAAATTAAGATCAATGGCTATTCAAAAATATGACCCCATGGACAAAATCACCCCCCTTGGATAAGATCGGGGTGACATCATTATGTCAGCGACATTGTTTAATCATTATGTTTTAATGACATCACCATTATTAAAGAGTATGATGGACATCGGATATATACCTCCCCGTAGATAGATGGAACAATGATGTCATCATCAAAGTGACTTCCTTCATTCATTGGACTTAGATGACATCACCGTCATATTGACATAGGGTGATATTTGTAAGATGACTGATATTAAAAATATGACGCCCCCGCGAGATAATTGAATTCTTTCGATGGGTAGATATCGGCTCTTCCTGGAATTTGACATCCACACATCATGGATCGGGTGATTATTAGGTTAATCCTATATCGGGGTGATCTTATCTAATATGGCTGATGTTTAAAATATGACCCCCCCATCATGCGGTATATCAGGCTTGACTGGACTTTGACTCAACATAACTCTCTTCCCTTAGACAATTTTGGGGTGATCTAAAAGGCAAACCTGCTTAGAATTTTGTGTACTTTCCAACCATGAGGTTAATAATGTGAACTACTAACTTTGAAAAATGACTTCATCATGGTGACAAATCCACCCTCTTACAAAATTACATGCATGACTGATTTTACCAAACCGCCCAAAGCAAAAAACAAACAAGCCAAAGTAGCAAGAAAAGTTGGGTCCCTATTTTGTCAAGGCAAAATGGGGCATGTTGTGTAACCACACAACAAAGAGGTAATTAAATATTTTGATATTTAATTAATTTAGAGGAATGTGAATCGAAGAAATATATTTGTTTATTTATTTATTGATAGAAGAATTAGAAGGGAATAAATATTAAGAATATTTATTTAGACTGAATCGTGTCATTTTTAGGTGTATACATTTTGCCCCTCTTTGATGCAATGCAGTTTACAACATTGCTTCAAAGAATAAATAGTCTGATAATGATACATGCCCTAGTTTTCCCCTAGTATAGGTTATGATGATAGGATTCCCCCTTCGGAGATTAGATGAGAAGAAGGCAGAAGGTGTGAGATGGACAATCTAACGAAGACGAAGGGAAAACTTGGTTAGGATTGAAGAAAATAGGATGCGTTTCAGAGAAATGGGAAGAAAATGGGAAGAAATGGGTACAGGAAGTAGTCATAGTCACCACATAGCCAGTTTAGGGTTTGCATGCTATATATAGGAGTTGGGTCCACAAGACAAGTCATTTGCACACTTGGCTTTTGTTGGATTGTCTTTGAGAGCTTAAGAGAGCACAAAGCATAGAGCAGTCAGCACTAGGATGGATATTACACATGAGGAGCACTGCTTTGAGTGAGTCTGATGATTTAGCTAGCTAGCAGAGGTAGGACCCCTGGTACGTATCTCAAAAAATTTCACCTAGGGTCGATTTTGAGTGCAATAAATGCTAGGCAAATTTAGGCTAGACAAATGCACTAGATCATAGTTTAGCGCATCTGACATGCAAAATTGCACATCTATCATTCTACGGTGCATATAGGATATAGAATGGCACATGCATGAAAGCTACACATGCATGAGTAAAGTCGGTGCATGTATCATTTGGCGGCACATTTACGGTATGAGTTGGTGCATGCAACTAGGTGGCGCTTTTATGGTATGGGACGGTGCACATGTTAGAAGTGGCACATTTGCTAAGGAATGACACATGTACCTTCTATTTTGGTACATATGATATAGATAGCCAGTTTACTTAACAAAATTGACTCGATTGGCATCCTGTTTTTATGCGTTAATCGATAAGCTATCTCTGAGATTGCAGGAATCTAGTCAAGAGATGTAGTGTGTTCTTTTGATAAATTTGATGTGTTAAGTTAGTTGATATGATTCTATAGATATGTTAAGCATGGTATTTGTAGCTTTAAGTTGATGCCTTGCTTTACGTGCTTACAAGAGGACATACAAGATACATTGATGTCGAGGGAGCAGTTTACCATGTCGATGTTACAGCAGAACATGTTGACAGAGATGGATTGAGAGGCACTTGGTGCAATAGGATTAGACTACGTGTGCTTTATGCCTGAGGTTTGAGTGAACCACGGCTTACTGACTATAGCAGTGGAGAGGTTTCATAGTAAGGATGGGACCTTTCACTTTTTGACAGGCGAGATGACGGTGACTCTGGAGGATGTATACAGGATACTCCACTTGTCGATTCAGGGAGACCTCATGGAGTATGATCCACAGTGGGATGTAGGACTCACAGAGTGCAGGAGGGTATTTGAAAACCCCAAGTTAGTAGGATAGGTTATCTCCTGGTAGGACATATATGATTACTATGACTATTTCCCTAGGATAGTTGCAGGATTGATCAGAGGTGTTGTATGCCCTGATAGGAGATCGCATGGGTTCCTTATTGGATGGGGATGGATCATGGAGAGGATGGTCACAGAGGGTACCCGTTATGCTTGGGATGTTTACATCCTGGCACACCTATACCATGATATGCATCAAGTGGTATACCACAGGGGTGCTAGTTTATCAACAGGTGTCTCACTGTTGCAGTTTTGGCTATGGGAGCACATTACCATCACCTGACTGACATGTGTTTTTCAGAGATAGAGGGGAGAGCCTTACAACTATGGCTATGCAGGAGTGATATCCCAGCATAGACTGGGGAAGCTAGAGTACTAGAGGCATGCATTGGATGGGGTAGACGTGGTCGTCTGGTGACCATATCTAGACTGTGAGCCTTGGGATGACGAGGCGAATGAGCTACCATACTGCTATCAGACTCAGTGGCTTATAGGCTAGATGCGGTTCATTTTCGAGAGACATATTGTCAGTTGGGTTTGGAGGCATTTTGGGAGGAGACAAGTCATGCGACAGGGGCAGGCTCTATTTGCGTGGACTCATGCAGAGAGATTTAGATGGGGGCTAGTGGTGTCTTATGAGGAGGTAGTGGTAGAGTTTCAGCAGATTCCTTATGTTACCTGGCCGATGAGGAGAGATATTGTAGATGCAGGAATGACACTGAACTACAAGGAGTGGTTTGTAGATCATCCATTTCTGAGATACTCTGGGTCCGGTGAGCTAGTTCCTTGCATAGATGAGGCAGATTCAGAGGATGAGGGCCAGGTTGGCAGGAGGAGGAGGAGGAGGAGAGGATAGAAAGATGGAGGAGATGGCGGAGGAGATGGTGGGGATGGAGGAGATGGGGGAGATGGAGGAGATGGAGGTAGACTTAGGTAGAGGAGGAGAGCTGGGGAGGGATCTACCCACTCTCAGTGGGTAGTGCAGTCGCAGGTTGCACAGCAAGCTGCATAGATGCCACCACCTCAGCAGGTGGTGCCACAGCAGGTACCTCACCCGTAGGGGTAGGGACAGGCATAGGCCTCTTAGGATCTAGCACAGCCAGATGTCTAGGGGAGAGCCATTACGATGTTGAGAGGAGAGGTTTGGTAGCTGCGGGCACAACTTAGGATGGTCGAGGTTTGGCGGGACATAGATGCAGGGGTTATCTTGGGGCTCACTAGAGAGTGAGATATAGCGGAGGTGAGGATACGAGCTATCTAAGTAGAGAGAGACTCAGTAGTGGCAGCCCTTGGGATAGATGCTACAAGCACTTTTTTGGTTGAACAGGTGTAGCAGGCACATGAATAGCTAGCCTAGACACAGGCATAGTTGGCATAGGTGCAGGGGCAGTTAGCATAGGTACAGGGTGAGCTTGCCATAGCGTAGGCTCAGACACAGTACTATCGTGGATTATATCATGGTGCTATTCTAATTGATTAGAGGGCTCCGAGCTATAGGAGCTAGTCCATGGCCTCATAGAGAGTAGGTGGATCGAGGTTAGGAGCCTCTGTGATGGGCCCACAATAATCTAAGGCGAGAAGAGGAGGAGGCACAGAGGATACTACAAGGAGCAGTTGTTCATAGTAGCAAGGTTAGCAAACACTTGCACAGATTTTGGCTCCTATGCACACTTTTTGATGGCTTCGATAGCCAGACATGTATACATACCACTTTTGTATTTTGAGACATGTATCATTATCTTTGAGATGTATACATTGTATATGACATTTGACTCAGAGATGGACCTTTTGATATTGTACATTTGGACATGTTTATGATATTTATATGATGATGTAGCTATTTGATGCTCTCTATACTTATGCGTTATGGATGCATTTCTATTTGTATAATGGTACTCATGTGATGCATATTTCAACTATGTCTATATGATGTTTATCTAATGCAAACTTAGATGTTTATGATGTGATGTGACCTAATGCAGACTTTAGATGTGTTTACTTGATATGCCTCTAATGTGCAAATGCAAATGGTATCTATACGATTATTTAGTTTGTGTGATTCACTTATCTATGTTTTTGATTTTTTCTGTTGACACTATGTGATGATTGCAAAAATGTATATGTATGACCTGATGCACTTTATTATGTATACAACTGATTTAATCATGTAAATGACTATCTCACGTGATATGATATGCAACTATATGCTATGTTTTTGTGATGTCCAAATGTACTCCATCGACATAGAGATGATATAATGATAGATAGAAGATTGATTGAAAGAATGACTCAGTAGAAAGACTCACAAGCTTCGATTTGTATTGATACGTTGCATTGTTTGGATCTTTTATTGCATGGGAGATGGATGTATGGATGTATAATGGATGTATGATGGATGCTTTGCTTTTGACATCTTGATGGTGCAAGTATTTTGAAGTGCTTATTTCATCATTGGGTGATTTTTTTGGTACTTTTTCTAAATGTTGTAAGTTAAAACAAGCATCTAGGTATAATTGAACTGAGATGCCTGAGTATTGTTTACATAGATTTTGCTTTAGCAAGTTAATACAAGAATCAAGGTATAATTAAACCGAGATGACCTGAGTATTTCTTGTGTGTCAACAGACAAGGATTTCCCCCTTTCATGTTAGACCTCTGATGTCCTTGATGATCTTTTGCTGATCATGTCATTAGATAAGGCTTCACATTACTAAAGTTTAATCCACAAACAACAAACAAAGAAAATAATCATGCCTCCATCATAGCATCTCTAGCTTTTGGCATCCTTGAGTAGCATAGGAAGCATGATAACAAAAATTAAGATGCCATAACTTATCCATGATTCTAATCCACAAAATATTTTTACATTTAGATGTGTTTGTTTCTTGCCATAATTTAGGTAAAATCATTTAGAATGCCTTAGGTGTTTGCTTGCTTTTCTCTGGATAGGTTAATGCCCTGCGTCAAGATTTATGCTTGAAAAGAGTAGATTTTGTTTGTGCTTGCTTGCCTGGTGAAAGATTCCATAATCCTTATTGGTGAGACGGACCCTAAGGGACTGACCTAGTGCCTCGGGGGCTCATTGCTAAATGGCCTTGCCTACATGACGACGTAGAGGCAACGTAGTTTGGGGTAAACCCTAACAGACCTAAGACCTAGGTGATAGAAAGTGGCATGGACTTAGATAGATAGAAGGACTAGACATGTGATGGATGGGAAAGTGGGAGCCTCGGGGCGCATTTGAATAATGGCCTTGCCTACGTGACAATGCAGAGGAAACATAGTTCATGGACTTGGACCATGTGGATACTGACGAGAGACACTATAATAGGCTAACCCCATGGATAGGATGTGGGATAAAACCTTGGTTGACAAGGCAACAAAGAGATAGAGTATCAAGCCATGATAGGTTATCATTAGGATTTTATTATGGAATAGTTATGGATTGAATGAGACACGAGTGAAGGAAGAATGGACACAAGGTGATTGGTTTCCCAAAGATGGAGGAAGCGGTTTATCACAAGTAACACCTGTTTACCAGGTTTTCACCAATTGCTTTTATTTACATGAAAGCTAGAATGTATGCATGATGCCTATTTTCCAGGTTTTCATCATGATACCTATCTAAGGTGCCTATTTGCTAGGTTTTCACCAAAGGATGATTTTTTTGTATTTTTTTGTATTTTTTGATTTTTTTTGTATTTTTCTAATTTTTTGATTTTTTTACATTTTATGCCCCCTTTACATTGGGGTTCTCTTAGGTATAGAACCGGTAGAGATGCATACTATTGATTGGGTCATCGAATAGCTCACCCTCAGATGTTGCTAACTGATATGCCCCTGATCCATAAGTAGCTATGATTACATAAGGCCCAAGCCAGTTGGGTTTGAACTTGCCTTTCTTTTCCTGATCTTGTTGATTGTGGGGGTTCTCCTTAAGTACTAGATCTCCAACTTTAAAGACTCTTGGGTGGACTCTATGGTTGTAGCTTTGTGACATCATTTGCTGATATGCTTTGAGATGATCAAAGGCTTTCTGTCTCCTTTCCTCTAGCAACTCTAGTTCTTACAATCTGGTAACTCTGTACTCTTCATCTGTTATGAGACCTTTTAACGACACTGTGAGAGATGGTAACTCAACCTCGATGGGGAGGATAGATTATGAGCCATAGACAATGGCATAAGGGGTAGCACCTATGGGAGTGCATATACTAGTTTTGTAGCCCCACATAGCGGGATTGAGTTGGATGTGCCAATCATGGCCATCATCGTTGACTGTATTCTTGAGGAGTTTCAACATAGTCTTGTTGGATGCTTCTGCTTGGCCATTGCCTTGGGGGTAATGGGGTGTGGAGAAATGGTGTTGGATTTTGAATCGGTCATAGAGTTCTTAGACATCTTGGTTTTTGAATGGTCTTTCGTTATCCATGATAATGGATGAGGGAATTCCATATCTGCAGATGAGGTAATTAAGGATGAATGAGGAGATTTGTTTACCTATGATGGTGGTGAGGGGGACGGCTTCAATCCACTTGGTAAAATACTCAGTGGTAGTTATTATGAATTTGTGGCCGTTGGATGAGGGTGGATGGATTTTTCCTACAAGGTCGAGTCCTCATTAACAAAAGGGCCAAGGTGTCGTTAAAGGTCTCAACTCTTGAGCTGGTGCATGTATCAGGTTCCCGTGTATCTGGCACTACTTGTACTTCTTCACAAATTGATATGAATCTATTTCCATGTTCGGCCAATAATAACCCAAATACATGAGTTTCTTAGCTAAGGAAGGACCACTAGAGTGTGTTTCATAGATGCCTTCGTGTACATCTTGTAAGGTGGTTTGGGATTCTTCTCATTCTAAACAACGGAGTAAAGTACCATCTAGACCATGTCAGTATAGGGTGTTGGCAATAATGTTATAACAAGAGGTTTGGCGTATAAAGGTTCATCGTTGGTTTGAAGATAAGTCAGGTGGGAGGGTGTTGTCCTAAGGTAAGTGTAAACCTTACCATACCAAGGTGAATCAAATCCAACGAATAGGCATATGGAATGGGTTTCAGGAAGATCATTAGCTGGTTGTTGAATTGATTCCACTAAGAACTCATACTGTGACTCATTCTCTAGGATTTCAAGAATAGAGGAAATGGTTGCCATGGCACCTGCTGCTTTGTTTTCAATGCAAGTTATCTGCTCAAAAGAGATGATCACAAAGTATTCCTTCAAGTCCTCGACCATCCACTTGTATGGGACAAGCTTCTCATCTTTAGTTTGGTAATCGTCATTGACCTAATTGATCACTAGTTGAGAATTACCATAGACATGTAACTCTTTGATTTTCCATTTTGTTGCCCTTTTGAGGCCAATGACCAAGGATTCATATTCTTCTATTTTGTTGGTGCATGGGAATAACAGATGGTAAGACTTCGGTATGGTGTTGCCATGAGGAGTTACAAAGAAGATTCCTACCCCTGATCCATGGTTTTTGTGGGACCCATCAAAGTAGTGTCATGCCCACATTTCCCATGCAGTCACAACACACATCACACATGTCATGTCCACATATGTCATGTGGTCATGACATGAAATATAAAAAAAATTTCCCATGCTTCCCTAGAAACCCCCTCGCACACGTAAGCGTGCTCGGTGGCGTACGCTTAAGGCGTAAACAATACAGTTGTCAGTAGGGTAATACGCACACGTGCGCATACCCAAATGCAAGAAGGCCAACAAGGAGGTCATCACAACATGGTTAACGTCACTACAAGGGTTAAACTTACTAAACTATTAAACCCTATTTTTTGGGAAAATCTGACAGCATAACGCCTCACGGGCATGAGTGGGGTTTATTGCACTAACACTAATCTTGATCACACGGTATTCCTGATAGGGTTAACAAATCTCTTACAACTCCCTAATTACAAAGAAATTACAGTTGATTACATTAATGGCACATTTTTCAACAAAGTCTGATCATCTATTCTCCTACACGTTTTCTAAAATTTAATATTTATTTGTTCTTCTTCTAATTTTAGCATTTTCAACAAAGCCTAATCATTTGTTCTTCTTCTTCTTTCTTTGAAATTTAATTTTAATTTTCTCTCTTTCATGTTCTCTATCAATCAGAGTTATCACTGCATCCTTTACATTATTCCTGATTTCTTGGTAGATCAATTCTCTATCAATCAGAGTTATCTTTGCATCCTTTACATTATTCCTAATTTCTTGGTAGATCAGTTCTCTATCAATCAGAGTTATCTCTACATCCTTTACATTATTCCTAATTTCTTAGTACATCAGATCACGTAAACAGGACTTACAAACTTCATTTGATGGAGTCCACTAGGTTTCCGCTCTAGGTTTAATTCAACGTTTGAACTAATTTTGATAATTAATTTGCCCCCAATCAGGTTTAATAGAATGTTCAATCTTAATTAGTACTCTTAACCTGTCCTGGAAAGGTCATGCATTTTCTCCTCTTTGTTTTCACTTTTATCTTTCTTTCTCTTTTTCTCTCATTTTTCTCAATTAGACATTTTCTCAATCTATAGGTTGAGTTTACAATGGCCACATATGAAATGCATACGATGGCTTAATTTTATTTATAAATATATAAATATCTATATAAATACAAATAAGCATATATATATGCTTATCTGCATTTATATCTCTAGGTTTTCTTTTATTAAAAAAATATAGGTATATTTTTTTTTCGTTTTCTTGGTATTTCATTTGTGAAAATTATTAAACCTCGAAACACAATTTTCCTATAGTTAGAATTAATATATATTCTTATTAATTTAATTGTTATATATATATATATATTATTGTCAAAATAGAAACCCTTTTTTTTAAAATGGCTTCTTTTTACAAAATTATCAATAAATAATATATATATATATATATATATAATTTAATGGAGTTACAAAATTATTAACAAATAATTAATATATATATATTAATAATTTATTTTATTATAATATATTAAATTTGTTTTTATATAACAATTGAATATTGTTTAACTTCCATATATTTCTTTCTATTGAATCTCATTGGAGAAACCCTAACATATATATTTTTTGTTTTGTATTGGTTGAGTTTGAAAGGTGAGCAGGTTCCATGGAGGACGACAGTGGCGGTGGCGCAAAGAGGAGGCCGTAAGGTGGAGATTTGTAGAGGTATAGAAAGGAGGTCAAGGTGGAGGGAGGTGGTTGGTGGTAGCCGCAGGGAACGACATAGGTAGAGTGGAGGTCGAGGCAGAGGGTCTGGAGTGTGGTGGCGCAGTGGCGGGAAACCAGGGGCCGCGGGGGTCTGAGTTCTCGGAGGTGTGGCCGCACAGAGGGTTTTACGGGAGGGGTCAGTGGTAGATGGGGGTGTGGGGAGGGGGCGGAGCCCCCACCCACATTCTACTTAGTGGGGTGTGGGTGGGGGCTCCGCCCCCTCCCCACACCCTTTGCATTGTAAATGGTGGGGGTTCGAATCCCCACCAATTTTGTATAATTTTTTTTTTGTTTATTTCATATAAACTGCGATCTGTGTAAGCACAGTCACCCTGTCATTTTTATTTATTTTTAAACACAACAACATTTAAAATGAAATTTATTAATTATATATATATATATATATACAGAAAAATCCCAATTTTAATACAACTCACAATTTAATTTAAAATCTATATATACAGAATATATATATATATATATCTATTATATATCTATATATATTTATATATATTCAATTATCACTGTCAAAAATAATTTTGTAAGGTAGAATTAAAAAAAATCAGTTTGTATTTGATTTCATATAATACATATTCTCAATTACACCTCATGGCTAAATTTATAATTTCTCTTTTTTTTTTTTTGAACCTTTACACAAGGATAATTAAATCTATTTTCTTCTTTTAAATCAATTCTATTTCAAGTCTATAACTCAATCTAAATATATTAAGCATGTAATTTATGTTCATACATTTTTTTTTTGAAGGGAAAATTTAATTATAATTACAATTATTTACAAACAAAACTCAAATGCATAACTATAACCATTCTTTCTTTCCCAAATAACAAATTACAACTTTCATATTGTCACAAAAACAACTTCATAACTTATCCAAAATTGATATTTCCATTAAGTCATAAAATGAAATAAATTATAACAACTTTCTTCATTTCATAAATGGTAAACTTTAAATAAACAAACTATACTTATCAATACAATGAAAGAGGTTTTCTCACAACTTTTGAAAACAAAATTTTACAACATGAGAGAGAGGAGTTCTCCTCTTTGAAAACCAACAAGGATAAAATTCTTAATAAGACCAAGCTCTCCTTAAGAGCCTTAAAAGTAAAGAAAAATAAAATATTTTCCCAAAACAAGAAAATTTCTTCAACTTCACACTAAGCTCCATGAACCTGCATAACACACAAGGGAAAGAAACACCACACATCCTGCTCTCCTCCCTACCGTAGACCCGCAAGAGGTCACCCCCGAGCTAGGGAGATCATCCACACACCTAGGGAATCCAAATCCACTTCATAACAAGGCAAAACAACATCCCAAAACACAAATACACCCATGGATATTTACAACACACAACTCAACCAAGGTGAGTTTAAAAAGGGGTAGGAGAGTGGACACACTCAACTCTAGAGTGCCACTCCTTCAAAATATTTTAACACAAATTTCCTTATGGCCTCAAGCCAAACATATTAACAAAATTTCCAAAGGAGTTCATATTTTGGCTCTCAAGCCATGTGCCAAATTTACTCAAAATTTACATAAAATGCCCTCAAGGCTTTCAACATCCCAAAACAAGGTAATGAACTCGAGGAGGATCACTCCTCCCCTACACCACACTTGATGAGCATTTTCTCCCAAGTGGGAGATGCTCTTTCAACACCCTACTAAATAATCCCCACAATAACAAAATACAACAAAAGCAAAAAATACATCTCACACATTCATCATGCAAGCAAATTGAAAATACAAGGGGAAGGCCTTAGCCTTGAAAACCAAGCTTTAAAGCCCTAATATGGAAGAAGTTGATGTAGAGCTCCTCTAAAATCTCCTCCAACATAAGCCACCAAACTCCCTCTAGCTTTTCTCCCGAAAACAATTTCCAATAATAAAAATTCTCAAAAATTCAACAACCCTTCTCCCTATCCCAAGTGGGATTAAAATAAGCCCAATCCATGAGCTTAGAGGAATGGGGAGGTGACACTTGTCACATCCTTACTCTTTCTACCCACTACAAATGTGTCCCAAGGGATGGGTGTTGACACATGTCACTCACCCATCCCCAAAGTCTCCCTCACCCCTTACCACATGTCCTCTCTCCAACACATGGGAGAGAAAAGGGGAGATAAAGAGGGAAAGGGTGACACATGTATCCCCTTCCTTCCCTCTCATGAAGGACCACACAACTCCATGGAGACTCTCACCAATTGTGAGAGAGACTTGAAATCAAGTCCTCCACAATTGGTGGATCTTGGAGTCATCTCTAGCCTTGGGAATTGAAAAGGGATGGGCTTGAGTGTTGGTACCACTAATCCTATCCCTCTCATGCCTCCAAATTCGTCACTTAACTTCAATGTGAAGTTAAGGTGACCATACAGAGGTTTATCAAGGGTTACCCAAGTCAAAAGGGACCCTAGACCCATAGGGTATAACCCAGGGTCAATTTTAACCTAGTTAGAACACCCAGGGTCAAGTTAAAACACAAGAAAAGGGTCTCCAAAAATTAAAATTTAAAAATGAAATTCAAAAACAATTCTGACAACACAAATCATAATTCAAATTAAAAGAGGGTAGACCTAACCCATTCAACCTCATGCAAATTAACATTACAACATTACATCAAACACAGAGTTGATCTTGGTTCCTCGTGGAACCAGATCAACTTCACAAGGGATTACAACATAAGGTGCGGGATGATCTCCAGTATCTGTGGTTTGTTAGAATACCTGCACACTCAATTGCAGATTTAATTCCACATATAAATATCATAGCCGAAGCAATTTAAAACATGCATTCCCATAAAATACCACAAGTTCTTTTAAGCATAAAGGAAATCACATTACAATTTTCTAACTAACATCACCCAATTAGTTTTCCTTTAATATAAACATCTATCTAACATCACCCAATTAGTTTTCCTATAAAATAAAATTCTATCTAACATCACCCAATTAGTTTTCCTTTAACATAATAAGGTCTACAAGTTTGGGAATCTGGGATCAATAGTCCCACAAATATAAAAGTATCAGCAACAATAAGGTAAATAGTCACATGAATGGAAATGAAAAATGTAGGCCTCACATCATCCCCCCCTAAGACTGTACTTCCTCCTAGAAGTCATCAAAGAGGTGAGGATAAAGAGTCCTCAATCTCGCTGCATCCTCCCATGTCGCAGTGACCTCATCATGCATGTCCCACTGGACCCTAACCTGGTCCAAATCTCGACCTTGAAGGCCTAGCGTCCAATGAGCCAATATGCGAATTGGCTCAAAAGCCAGCTGTTCATCTGCCTCTACCTAAAGAGCACTCCAATCCATTACGTGAGATAAGTTAGAGATGTAACAACATAAAATTGAAACATGAAAGACATCGTGGATACGCGACAGGCTAGGTGGCAAGGCTAGACGATAGGCTACAGGTCCTATCCGCTCCAAGATCTCGAAGGGTCCTACAAACTGAGGTGCGAGCTTAGAGCCATTTTCGTAATGGATTGGACTCTTATTCGGTCGCACTCTCAAAAATACCCTGTCACCTAGTGAGAAGCTCTGATCAGTTCTCTTAGCATCGGCATACTTCTTCTGTCTATCCTGTGCCTCCTGAAGTCTCTGTCTAATCAGTGTAACTTGCTGCTCCATATCCTAAACTATCTCTAGACCAATGGCAACCCTGTCCTCTATCCGATCCCAACTCAATGGTGTTCTACATGGTCTATCATATAAATCCTAGAAAGGAGGCATACCTAACGAGCTGTGATGCCCATTATTGTAGGCAAACTCAACCAGATACAGATACTCCTCCTATCTAGACTGATGGTCCATAACATACATACGAAGCATGTCTTCTAACACCTGATTGTCTCTCTCTATTTGTCCATCAGTCTCAGGATGGTAAGCTGACTAAAGTTGAGCTGAGTGCCCAACGCCTGTTGTAAGGCTCTCCAAAAAGCTGATGTGAAAACTAAGTCTCTATCAGAAATGATGCGGCGAGGTACTTCATGAAGCCTGACAATTTGATCTAAAAACACTCTTGCCATAGATGGTGCATTGTACGTCATGCATACAGGTGAGAAATGTGCCACCTTGGTCAACTTGTCAACTGTCACCATGATGGCATCATGGCGACGTGATGACATAGGTAAACCAATGATAAAATCCATGGAAATGGTGTCCCATTTCCACTCAGGTATCTCATGAGGATACAACAGTCCTATTGGATGTTGATGCTCAACCTTGACCCTCTAACACTCAAGGCATCAAGCAACATATTTTTCAATGTCTCGTCTCATCCCAGCCCAATGATATAACTGTCGCAAATCAGCATGCATCTTCTTCACTCCTAGATGTGCTGCATAAGGTGCCCGATGAGCCTCTGAAAGAATCACTGCATGCAGATCACCCGCATGGGGTATGTAGATGTGCTGCTGATGTCTAAGAAAACCATCAGACTCAAGGGAATATCCTACAAATTTGCCCTTAAGGGCCCTCTAATTCTAAATTTCTTGCTGCACCTCAAGAAACCACTCGTCCTCAGGCAGATGCTGTAGGATACGCTCTCTCAAGTCCACCCTCAATGTCAAGGTTAGAATCTTGTGGCACCTTCGACTCAAACCATTAGCAACCATGTTCTCCTTCCCTTTGATGTAGTGGACATCAAAGTCATACTCGCATAAGAACTCCATCAAACGCCGCTAGTGGGTGTTCAAATTTGGCTATGTAAAAATGTACTGTAAACTATGGTGATCCGAATGGAGCTCAAAGCGTTGACCTAAAAGGAAGTGTCTCTAATGAACAAGAGCATGAATAACTGTTGTGAGCTCTAAATCATGAGTAGGATAGGTTAACTCATGTGTCTTGAGCTTACGTGATTCGTATGCAATCGCTCTACCACCCTGCATAAGCACGGCTCCCAAACCCTCTAATGATGCATCTGTGCAAACAACAAAATCCTCTGTAGGATCTGGAACTGCTAATATGGGAGCACTGGTAAGACACTCCTTGAGGACCCCAAAGGCCCTCTCACATTGCTCAATCCAAGTGAAACCTTTCCCTTTCCGCTAAAGGGAAGTGATGGGATGTGCTAACCTAGAAAAGCCTGCAATGAATCTACGGTAATAACCAGCTAATCCCATAAAGCTCCTGACCTCTGTCATGCTGGTGGGTGCTGGCCAGTCCTGAATTGCTCTGATCTTTGATGGATCTACGAAGATGCCATCACTTGATAAGATGTGCTCCAAATACTGCACCTCTGTCCTGAAGAAGGCACACTTAGCCAGGTTGCCATAAAGCTGCTGCTCTCATAACCACTGCAAAACCTGACACAAATGATCCACATGTTCCTCCTCAGTCCATGAATAGATCAAAATATCATCAAGAAATATGATCATGAACCGATTCAAGTAAGTGCAGAACACCCTGTTCATGAGACTCATGAACACTGCAGGGGCGTTCGTCAAACCGAAGGGTACCATGGTGAACTCGTAATGGCCATATCTGGTTCGAAAAGTAGTCTTATGAATGTCTACCTCTGTGATGTGCAATTAGTGATACCTAGATTTTAGATCAATTTTTGAGAACACTCTAGCTCCCGGCATTTGATCAAGGAGGTCATCAATCCTAGGCAGAGGATAACAGTTCTTCACTGTCACCTTATTCAACTGCTTGTAATCCATGCATAATCGAAGAGACCCATCCTTCTTCTTCACAAAGAGAACTGGTGCACCCCATGGTGAAATGCTAGGCCAGATGTGCCCCTTCTCAAGTAACTCCTCTAACTGCAGCTTGAGCTCTGTAAGCTCATGTGTAGTCATTTGTTGGTCATGATGTTAGTCATAAGCAAGCATAGAATAAAAGTACACATTAACCTTTATTCATCTTGAAAGATACGATGAATTCAGAGAATTCATGATCCCAAGTCTCTGGTGATTAGGTCTTAATCTTCTGATGTTACTCAGAGGTTGATATGTGTTACTGTTTCCATTTTGGGGCCTTACATGAAGTTCATCATCATGACATTATTTCTGCAAAGATTCTTCACAGAGAGGTCATTTTATATAGTTGTTTGGTCAAATGATGCAGTTGTACTCAAACCTTTGCATGATATTTTCAGTTATACATTCTTTAGCTTCAAATATGCTAAATATTTGCAATTATCTACAAGATGTCCACATATTTTCAATATTTGCTTAACATTATCAGTTATTTGCAATTATGATAGTGAAATGCTTTGAAATTTAAAAGAAATTGAAAGAAATGTTTCAAATTAATGTTGAACCTTTAGCTTTTGAACCACATGCACATCAGATACAGTCATGAAGAGAAGAAAACCAAACCATATGTTTACCAGGACATTCCACAGCTAGATACAGTTGATGCTAACTTCAAAGGAATTTGTATGAAAACAACATATGCAAGTAGACATGCACTCCAAGGGACGCAACAGATCATAGCATATGTCCAGAATTCACACACTAATTACTCAAGATTTACTATGAATTGTAATCACAACAGTCTTCTCATTCATTAGGTATGCCAAGATATAGATGTATACAAAAATCTTTGAAATGAGCCCTGAATATTTTAGCAGACAGATTTCAATTAAGTTTCAAATATTAGAAAAGAGGCATTCCTGCACCTTTTATAGAATCAATCGAGGAATCTGTTATAAAAAGATTAACGATCTTGATTTATCTATGCACATCCACAATCTATATTTCCTTTGACTATGTCAACCTTACAAAATGGCAAAAGTTGCCAGCTGGCAACTATCTAAAAATTCTTATTTTCACTAAGTATCAGATGCTGATATTTACTCTATGATGCATCATCATCTACCTTATCAGAATCATGCGCTTCTTCACCAAGTGCATCACTTCCTAAACTTTCATCATGATGATGATGATGACCTCGCATATGAGGCTGCATGCTACTCCAGATCTGCTCATATAACTGCACAATTCTATCTATTTCTCCACCATCCTGAGTCTTTTCTTTGATGATGGCACGCTTGTGTACCTCGTATTTGTGTCTACTGCTGTCTAGTTTGTCTTTCTTGTTTTGCAGCGTCTCATTGTAATTTTCCATCTTGACTTTGATTCTCATTATTTTATCTATGACTTCTTCTCTCAAGTGAACAAGTGGATCATCAGCTACTGATTGGAAGTTGCCATGTAAAGCTTTGATGGCAAACTCTTCATCTTGATTTTCTACTTTCCCTTCCACTTTTCCTTCCAGTGTTTCCAACATTTCTACCTCAACAGACATTAAATCATGCAACTTCATGCTGATATCTCTCAATTTATTATTGCATCTTCTAAGTACTCCACATTCAAATTGAATGTCCTTATACCATATATCAACCAACAAGGCAGTATTACTATTCAGTACGTGTTTGTTGATAAGCAACTAAGGTTTTATCCTCCTTATTTCTCCCAGGATGTCCAATATCTTTTCCAACCTATAAGACCCTTTGCCTGTCTGCATCTGCAATTTATCTACTCTTGACTTGGAGTCACTGAGAGTATTCCACCTCTTCAAAGAGGCCTTTACCACTTCCTCTGCATTATCCAATGTAGATATCATCCATTTCCTTAGTACAGATGCCTCATGTTTCATGAGATCTAATTTATTCACCTCCTCTTGAGAAATAGCAGTCAATGGGACTGCATGTTCAGTTGAAGTATCTTCAGTATTGGTCAGCCTTCCTACATATGCATGCAACTGATCAATGTGCTCTTTGTGTTGCTTATTTTTCTCCTTCTCTCTTTTCACCTTCTCAATTAAAGAATCAATAATATCTTTGTGTTGAGGAACTTCTTTCTCCAGAGGAGCATCTTCCTGAGGTGGAGGATCTTGTGATGCATCTATATGTTGATCATGATGATCATGATCCTTTTCTGTTATCACCTCATCCACTTTCAACTTTTCCTCTTGCTGAGGAACATTCATAGTAGTGGATACTTGGCCAGTCTCCTTAAGTGCTGGTGCTGGTTCTGTAACCACAATTTGTTCTGCACCTATACTACTTATTTCTTGAACTGTAGCAATAGGATCTTTTATTACCTCTTCCTCATCAGCCTTCTTTTCTTGAACTTCTACTATAGTAGGCTCTGTTGATGTATCCTATTGACTTATCTCTGAAGTATGGCCCCTTGATTCTGCCATATCCACTTCTTCTGTAGGTTGCCCTTTATCAGGTGATCCTGTCGGATGTTCAGGATTCACATCCTGTTTCTCTGTCAAGTCTACCACTACAGGACTTGTCACCTGTGCAATTAATGTATCTACCCTCATTTCTTGGGCTATCTTCTCTGGGCTTTTTTCCTTTTCTATTTCCACTTGCTTTATCTCCTCCAGTATAGTTTGAACTGGTGGAGTCTTGTGAAGGGTCATGTGTGTACCTGCAGCAAGGGTTTCCATCTTTTGTGAAGCCACCTCCTTCACAACTTCATCATCGGACAAATTTATTATCTCCTCCAACGAGATGTGACCTTCTGCATGTGCCTGGGAGGTCTCTTTCATCTGGTCCTCTGCAAGCTCAGTCTTGAACTTGACGATGGTAGGAAGTGGAACATTGTGCTGAAGTTCTCTATGCACTTCACTACTTGCCCCTTGTAACAATGTAGGGGGTTGCCTTATTTCACCTCTCATGGAGGTTCTTGGTCTCTTTGGTGGGGTAGACACCACCACTTGTGGAGCTCTTCTCTTCCTTTTGAATAACAAAGGGACCTCTTCTTCCTCAGGCTCCTCCTCCATGAGGATATCCTCTTCATCTGGTTTTCTTGAGGATTGACCCTCTTCTTGGGTCTCAGTAATTCCAGCCTCTGCTGTCTTTTCTTTCTTGGACTTTTGTTTTCTTGTCCATGGAGGTGATGCAGATCATGATCCTGATCCTGATGCTGTAACTTCTTCAGCTATGAACAGTACTCGTTCAATAATAACCCCTTTGGATTCATTGTCTATTTTCTTGCCCCTTGGGGGTCTTTTGCTCTGCTGTTGTTGTGGATGGAGTCTATCTCCCTTAGACTTTCTTTTCTCATTTATGAAGTCATCATACTCCCCATCAGGAATATCCTGCCCCTTCTTTTTGTTGTCCACAGTAATGGCAACACCTTTCTTCTTTAAAGCCTCTATCTATTCATCAACCCAGGCTTGGGTTAGCTGTATGGTCCTGGCAATGAAGGGGTCCAAGGATATGTCTTCTTGTATGGTGAGGTCAAGTACAGAGATGGTATCAATATATATCTTCTTCTCCTCATATTCATCTGCAATTATCCTACCATCATCCTTCTTCAATTGTTGAGGGATGGGGATGCAGTCAAAGGTTCTGATTTGGTTTAGTGTTAGCCTTTGATATCTTCTTCTTCTTGCTTTTGCTTCATCTTCACAGTCAGCCTAGAAGTCTTCTAGGTGCCTCTGGTGAATAGGCTTTCCTATTATTTTCTGCATCCTGCCATAAGGATCATATGGTCTTATCAGTGGAAAAGGATGCAACTTCATTTTATTCAAGGTGACCATCACCTTCTTGATGTTCTCTGAATCGGGACACATGTACCAGCCAATGGTGATTGGAAACAAAATTGGTGGCAGCTTCCGGGCATCCTTATATGTTTTCAACATTGTGGAGCTCTGCCTTATAAATTCCATCAGTATCACTGCATCAGTGGGATACCTTGGCAGCATGAGGGGATTTCCTTCAAAACCCTTAATCCTCATGTAGGAAAATGTGGCAAATTGTATATACCAGGCTCCATGCCTGTAGATTATCTCTTGAGCCTCCATGCTCAATCATTTTGTTCTATCCTCCTCCATGGTTCTGACCAGATGCATAGAGAATGCATCATTTACCAGTTTGTAATCTTGGAGGTAATTGGCTCTTTGCAGTTGGGGATGATGATCCCAAATATGCACAACATTAATTGTGCCTGTGACTTTTGCATCTGTAACTAGTGCATCAAATGTGCCTTTGTAAGCACAGGAGTAGACAATGTATGACATCATATAGAAAGCACAATTTGAACCTCCTAGGTTCATCAGTTGCTCATGCAGAGCATCACTTATTAGTTGGCCCCACAATGGCTTGATATCTAAATATATGCACATCATGATCACACCATACATCCAATCTTTAAAACTACCATCATCGGGATGGCCTGTGACTCTACTCAATAGTGCAATCATGTATTGGTACTCATCACTAAAATCATATTTGAATAAGTGTACAGGAAGTTTGGCGGCTGCAGGATATGTGTTGTTCTCAGCCCTCCATTGGTACATATTTTTCCTAGCTTGTTTCTTGTTATTTTCATACTCCTTCTCTGATTTCTTCAGGTCCACACTGTTGACCTTCCTGCCCAATGGTAGTCCAAATGCCTGGGAGAGACCCTTGATGGATAGGTCTGCATATATCCTTCCATGCTTCATCACCTACCGGGTCTCTAGGTTGTAGTTCTAGGCACACTCGATGACCAGCTCTGGAGACTCCATGGAGTACGGGAAGCCGGTAGCATTCCACATTCTGGACAGGAATACGGCATCCAGCACAGGACTTCTATTCTTCTCATCATTCAGCCTAGCTGACCAGGCTTCCAAATTAGTATTCCCCTGATGGGTATCTAGAATTGCGCCATATTTGAACAGGACGCCCCTCTGAGATGAAAACATGGGCTTACTGAATTCAGCCTCACACTTAGCCAACCTCTTATCAGCCATGGATGCCTGTAATTAACACAACTTTGTCTTACAATAGGTACCCACATGCATGCATATAACAATTATCTCTACTAACCATCATGCCTACTATATTTATTCAAGATCAACTTATCATGGGGGTGCATAAACCAGGACTTCAGATTAACAACATCATACCTGACTATCATAGAAACAACATGATGAGGGTTTCATTTACTTACATGGATATGCAAATTTCCTTTATACCAGTGGACTTTTGAGAGTGCTCTTAATTCTGTTGATGATCACGCACTTCCTCTCGTTTATAAGCTTGGTTTGTCTGACTATTACCTATATGAGGATATGAAAGCTGGTGCTCTGTAACAACAATTTTATCGCAAGGTAAGAACTTAAATGACGGTAAATTCACCTTTTAACCATGCACTTAAGGTGAAATTAGGGCAAACCCTGACAGATTAGATTTTATTCATTAATTTTCTGCAAGGAAAGTTAGGATTTTGCCAGCTATTTCATCGGGTGTTGGGGTCGGTGCGAACTACCTACCATGTCTGCATGCATTAAATGTTAATGGCGGCAATTGGAGCGGGCTGATATTCGTATGACAGGATGACATTCAAATAACAAGATGATATTTGCAAATATCATCTTGAGCTTAATGTGATCATCCTCTTCGAGAGGAAAAACTATCGTGAGAATATCAGGTGATCAACTCACCCTTTGGTTATGTTTAGCACATCAGGAGGATATTTTGATACATCGGGTGATGTTTCAAAGATGATGATGACTAGATAAACTTAATGCTTCTCCCTTTCAGAATGTCAGGATGACATCATCTAGATATTCGTTCATTGTATCGGCAGGGCATCATGACGTCATCGTCATGTTATGGGAATAGGATCATGTTTATGAAATATCCTGTCGAGAGGTAAATGTGATGATGACATCATTGTCATATCTGTTTATTTGTTTATTGGACTCAAATGACGTCATCAGGATAATGTCTTAGGGGGATATTTCACATCAGGAGGATATTAAGAAATATCAGGTTACATTGAAAAATATGATCCTCATGAAATGGATAAGGCTATTGACGAGTAAAGGCTACTATCACCTAAAATTGACGTCTGGACATTCAGACCGCAGGATTCATCAGGTGATAAATTAGATCGGGGTGATCTTCTATAATATGACGAATGTTACGAAATATGATCCTCCCCTCTAGAAATATCATGTTTGACTCAAACTTTGACCGTTCACAACTTTCTCACCTTAACGAATATCAGGGTGATATAAAAGGTAGACCTGCATGAAATTTGATGCTCTTAATAAATATGAGGTTATTGGAATGAAATACAAACTTTGACAAACTGACCTCATGAAGATGACCTACCCAACCTTTCTTGCATGATGATCTGCATGACTTACTTTTACCAGACCGCCAGAAAGCACAGAACAAGCCAAAAAAGTTGGGTCCCTATTTTGTCCAGTCAAAATGGGGCATGTTGTGTAACCTCACAACAACTTGCCACCAAAGAAAACAAACAAATTCTAATGATTCAAGTGATGTGATCACATTCATCCATAGTATTCTAATTCTTTCTAAGCATAAGCATCATGATCCTCTGAATGATAAAATTTTCTCATGGTAACAATGCTAACAAAGGATCATGTGTGTGCAAATGATTAATTATCCTCATCTTGAAAGTAAGTTGAAAACATAAGTAACTGGTGTTAAACTACATAGTTGGAGATCATCCCTTATAGCCAACCTGGATAGAGCCTTGTTGCCAGTAGGTGTCTATAGCCCCAGCAAGGTTATCTATACAATCTCCTTAAGTAGAGCCCCACTGCGAGCAGACGTCTATAGCCCCGGTAGAGTTACTTAGATGGCCTAATTTTATTTCTTTTCTAATTTTTCTCTTATAATTTGTATCTAATATCATCATGTCAGCTCATTTGTACAAGGTATAGTCACTTGCAGCTTTAGGTTGGAGATTGTATTGGTAGCAAGGGAGTCCCTTTAAATTTTTCACTTAACACCTATACCTGTGTGTTCAACAAACCCAAGGCTATTAGGTATTTCATTGTGATTGATTCACTTTGATCAAGAACATACACCTGATGAAAGGATATCACAAACCTGATCATGAATACTTCTTAGAATGAATCATAACCTATGTCTAAATCTGATCTCATCACTTGAATCCTAACAATTTAGTTATTTTTTTTGGTGATGAGGTGCATCATCTTGACTAACCAGAACAAGGTCTCAACAAACGAAACAAAACAAACAAAACAAAACAAAACTGTACAAACAACTATACAAATGTACAATATAATACACATGACTGTCATGAAGTCACTCAGGCCTAGAAATAATGTTTGAGGAATTGTCCATTGACTGGAAATGGGACATCCTCACCTGTCAGGTTCTTAAGCCTATAAGTGTTGTCTCCTAGTATCTCAGAAATTTGAAAAGGACCTATCCATAATCTGTCAAATTTGCCATGGTCTCCTTTCCTCTCATGGGCTTTATCCCACATCAGGACTAAATCAGATACCCTGAAGGCTTTGACTTTGGCTCTCTTGTCAAACTAGCATTTGACAACAGCCTAATGTTTTGCAAATTGGTCAATTGCTTGACTTCTTTTCTCTTCCAGGTGCATTAACTGAAGCAACCTGACTTCTTGTCTATTATCAATGCCTAGGTATTCTTGGGCAAACTACAAGGTAGGAATTTTCAAGTTTACAGGGAGGATAGGATCTACCCCATATACCAATTGGAAGGGTGAGTTCCCTAATGTAGTTTTTATTCTAGTTATGTCTACCCATAAGGCATATTTCAGAAATGAGTTCCATTCCCTAGGGTTCTTCTCTATTAATTTTCTTATGATATTCAGCAAATTCTTATTGGTGGATTCTGCTAATCCATTCCCTTGGGGATAGTAGTTGGATGAAAACTTAAGTATGACCCCATGTTCAAAAGCCCAACTTGACAATTTGGTTGAAGTGAAGGTAGAACCATTATCACTTACTAAAGCATAAGGAGTTCCATACTTGGTAACAATGTTGCTCTCTAGAAATTTAATGACATCATCTGCAGTACAAGTCTTGTTGCTGACAGCCTCAGTCCATCTGGTACAGTAATCAGTAATTGTTAAGACATACCTATGGCCTGAGGATGATGGAGGGTTGATTGGTCCTATGGAGTCCATGCCCCATTGTGCAAATGGGCGCTCTTCCATCACTGGATGCAAGGGTTGTGCAGCATATTTCTCTCTGTTGGTAGCAACCTGGCATACATGACAACATTTAACATGATCAGCTGTATCTTTAAAAATAGTAGGCCAGTAATATCCTACTCTAAGGATTGCATGTGTTGTGGCCAGGGCTGATCCATGTGCTGTTCCAAACTTGTCATGTAGTTCTGACAAAACCTTATTTACTTCTAGTTTTTCTAAGCATCTCAGGTATATTCCTTCATAATTCTTCTTGAATAAGGTTCCTCCCTTCATCATATACTTTTGTAACCTTATCTTCAAGGCTCTTCTTTGTAAAGCCTGCAGTCTTGGAGGACATCTTCCAGTGATCAGGATGTGCCTAATATCTGAATACCATTCCTTATTGTCCTTGTCATTGATAACATACTATTGACTTGTGATGTTTGGGTCAATCTCTGATATCATTTGGCTCAAAGCCTATCCTCTTACCAGCTTCATTGGTGTAATCTCCATATCATACTCTTGTAATACAGTAATCCACTTGGCTCTTTTCTCACCAGGCTCACTCTGCATTAGCAACATTTTTACTGCTGCATCAGGCACTACTGCAATCACTTTGCTTCTTAGTATATAATGCCTAAATTTTTTTATTGCTCTGACTAATGCAGGTGCTTGTCTTTCAACATCCACATATCTTAGTTTAGCATCCTTGAAGGGACAGCTCATGAAAGCAATTGGTTTCTCTTCTTTCTCTTCATTCCTTTGAGTCAACACTGCTGCAGAGGTATGTTCTGAAGCAAATGAATAAATGTAGAAGTCCTTTGTGTAGTCTGGACTGATGAGGACAGGAGCATCTGATATGGATTTCTTTATGTCTTCAAAAGAAGCTTTGGCTTCTACTATCCACTCATTCTTGGCATCCTTTTTTAGCATAGCATTTAGTGGTCTGACTATCTCTGCAAAACCAGTGATGAATTTTCTTACAAAATTTATCTTACCAAAGTAGGACTTAAGTTCTTTCTTGCTTCCAGGGAGTTGTATTTTCATGATAGACTCCACTCTTGTAGGATCAATGATGATTCCATCATCAGTTATCGGATGGCCTAGTAATTTGCTTGTTGTTACCCCAAAAATGCATTTCTTGGGGTTCAAGGATATTCCGTAGTCTTCACATTTCTTCAGCACATTTCTAAGATCTGTTACATGATTTCCCCTTTCTTTGGAGAATACTGTCAAGTCATCCATGTAGATGACTATACAATTTCCAATTAAGCCTCTGAAGGCTATGTCCATTGCTCGCTGGAATGTAGCTCCAGCATTTATAAGTCCAAATGGCATACATCTATATGCAAATATTCCCCACTTGGTGGTGAAGGAAGTTTTCAATCTGTCAATCTTGTCAACCATCACTTGGTTGTATCCTGAAAAGCCATCCAGGAATGACATCATTTTGGCTCCATTTACAATCTGCAGAACTTCATCTAATGAGGGTAAAGGATAATTATCCTTCTTTGATGCTCTTTTCAGGTTCCTGAAGTCTACAGATAGCCTGATGTCTCCATTCTTCTTCCTAACTGGCACTAGATTTGCCACCCAAGTGGAGTGCCTCACAAGAAAGATTATCCTGGCATTTAACAATTTCTTGACTTCTTCAAAAATTATGGGTTCAAGCAAAGCATTGACTGGCCTTTGCTTCTGTCTGAAAGGTTTAACATCTAGCTTGAGAGGTATAGTATGAGTTATGATTGATTTATCATATGTCTTCAGCTCATCATAAGTCCAGGCAATCACATGGATGTAATCCTTAAGGGCCTGAGTTATTCCTTCTAACTCTTCTGGTGTGCAAACTTTACCTATCAAGACATTTTTCTTGTTTTCATCATGTCCAATATTCACTTGTGAATACTGACCTCCATCAGCTTTGGGAAGATCCTTTTGCTTCAGCATATTATCCAGGTCAAAGGCTCTTTCTAATTCAATCATGCCTTTGGGAATCCTGTTGCTAGGCAACTCTAGCATTTCATCTTCTTCCTAGACATGATATTCCATACTATTCTCATCTATGATCTGAGTATCAAATATATCCTTATTAGAGATGAAATCAAGGATGTGTTGATCATCATCAAAGACCTATAGATTAGTAATGTTATCAGGTATTGAAGGTACAGATACCAGTTCTACTGAAAATCTCTTCAGACCTGATATAGATAGTGGCTCCAATGTACTGGCAGCCTGGGCAAGTGCATCTGCCCTGTGGTTTTGTTCTCTAGGGACGTGGGTGATGTTAAATGCATCAAAGTCTTCAATCAAATCCCACACTCTGTCTATAATTTGACAATCTTTTGTAATTACAAGAGTATATTCCTTTTACCTGTCTGACAACTAACTTTGAGTCTCCGAAGACATGCAGAATTTTCACTTTTTTCTTGAGAGCAAATAGTATCCCATGAATTAGAGCTTCAGACTCTATCACATTATTAGTACAGGGGAACTATAATCTGTATGCAGCCAAGTAGGATTTTCCTGATGGATCGATGAGGTCAATCCCTACTCCAGCTCCTTGCTTAGATTTGGATCCATCAAATCTAAGGATCCAAGACTTATCTTCAGCATGAGGTTTAGCTGAACCTTTATTTTTCTTTGCAGCTCTGGCAGCTACTCCACCTGGTATCCATTTTAACTTAGGAATGTCAGCTTTCTCAGACTTCATCTTTTCTTCCTTCTGAGAAGCTGATTTTTCTTCTTGTTTTCCATCATCAGAAGGATGATCTTTTGGATCAGGCTCTGTATGTTTCTTCAAAATATGCAGACACAGCGAACAAGTGGTCTCCGAGTGAGGTGCCTCATGCAGCCTACACCAACCTTCAGTTAGTGCATCTTGTGGATGTTTCTTTTGTCTTATCATCTTCTTAATTTCTCCTAATAAGAGCTCTTCGAATCTAGTCAGGTTACTGCCTCTGTCTTCATTAGACAGTTCATAGTTTGACTCCATCAGACAATCACTTCCAGGGGTGATCTTTTCTTTTTTCTTAACATTTATCTGATTGCACACCAAAATTTCTTCTATTCTCTGTACATGATCTTCATCTTAATCTATCAGCTTTTTTGTGGTTCTTGCAGAAGACAAACAAGAATCAGAATCATCATCATCACCAGATGTAGAACTTACCTCGGAATATGACGATGATGCCTCACTACATGTCTGTTCAAGCATCATCATGTCTAAGCATGTTTCACAAGTCTTTTCTGAATGTGCTTCATCGTGTAATCTGCACCATCCATCAATCAAAATATCATTAGCAGGTATATTTAACAATTGACAACGCTTTACCTATTTGGACAGATGCATCTCAAAGTCTCTGAAGTGATCTACTTCACTCTCATTCTCAAAATTACTACCGGGTTTTACAACCAACATGTCCTCCTGATGATCATCATCATCATGATGATGAAAGTCAAGCATCATGATCTCTTCTATCCTGATAGTCTGTGGTCTAACGGCATAAACTCCAGGATCAACGTCGACATACATGATCTCATTCATTTTATTATACTCAGTTATCATGTGCTTCATTCTAGGTTCAGCATCTATTCTTATCTAGTTTGGTATACCTTACCAAGGTAAGCACATGTGACTGAAGTCAGTGGACATATATCCATTTAAAGTCTTTGACCGGTCCCTGCTGAGTAGCATCCCGTATGTGTCAGGTATATCAACTACCTGAATATCAATATAGTACTAGATCCTGGGGTCAGATGATAGCTGCATGTGTATATGAGTCAGTTCTCTTACTACACTCACCTCTGTCTTATCTAACTGTGTCACCTTCTTTAAGGATTTAGCAGGATGCAGTCCTAAAGCATTGCATATGGACAAGGGCATCACATTTGTAGATGCACCTGAATCTACCAAACAATTGTGTAAATTCTTGCCAAACATCCTTATGGTAAGGAGGAAAGGTGGTGACTCAGTCAAGTATCTCGGTATAATGTCATATGTGAGGTTTCTACAGCTTGGACAGTAGCTGGCACCTTAGGCTTGATATTATTGTCTCTAGCAGCATGATCTTTATTACTAAGATAACCTGGGGAATGAATATCCTCTTTAGGAGCAGGATCATCCAGTGACTTCATAAAAGCTTTCTTAATTGAATGAGTTTTCAACAATTCTAATAGAGATAGGCTGATCTTTATCTTTTTCATCTCATCAGCCAAGTATGTGACAAGTTTATCAGACTCTTGAGGTAAGGCAATAGCTTTTGATGTTGTATTTTGTGGTGACAGATATTAGGCATTTACCTTGGGAAATCCTAGATTATTGCTAGCTTTGGGATTAGGAGGTGTGTTGAAATTGTTTGGAGGTAGAGATGAGGTCAATGGATCAGTAAGTTTGTTGGAACCACTTCTCAAGTTATAGTTATGCTTGCTAGGGTATTGTTGCTAGTATGCATGCACCTCCTCATGTTCAGTGGATGGTTCATTTTCATCTTCAAAGGGGAAGACATAGTTTGATTCAAAGGCTAAAGCAGATTCTTCACATACTTGTGAACAATGCCGGTGGGTGGGCACATCCTACTGATGATGATGATCAGTATAGCTCTCTAGTACTAGGGCTGAATCATATCCACAGGAAACTATTTCATTACCTTCCACTTGAGGTGGATTCCATGCAGTATTAGACACTTCTGTTTGAAAAATGCTGGTAGCAATTCTGAATTGTGGACAGTCTAACTCTACATGAGCATTTGTGTTGTGTATCCTGCACCAGTTGGTGAGGGCTGCTTCAGCCAGATTGACTCTAGTAGTCTATTTGGCTTCACCAGGTGGCTGATTATCTAAGGGTGATGGTAATGAACTATTATTTGGCCTGGACTTCCATACTCTAGGCTATCTGGGAGGATTATTATTGTTATTTCCACCACTATTATTGAAATTATTATTGTTATTGTATCCTCTGTCTAGATAATTTGGTCTGTCATTAGAATAACTCCTGTTCTGACTTGACTGGGAATAGAAGTTCTGATTTCTCAAATGTGTCACCTTTGTAGTGAGTTTTCTTAATTGAGCAGAGATTTCTTTGATTTCTTCCTTCTCTTCTTGGACTTTGGCTACTACATTCTCAATTTGAGGCTTGAAGAAAGAGGATCCATGGTTATTGTTAGACAGATCAGCACCCTGAGGTGTCTGAGTTTGTGTAGAATATTGTGGAGTTTGGCCATTCCCATTAGGAGGTGGCATGATACTTAATGGAGGTACTTGCAAAGGTGCAGGCATGACTGGTGGAGGTATCATTGCTCCATTAGGATATTGCTGTGCAGGATATGATGCAGGATGATAAGTTGGATACATGCCAGGCAATGTAGGGAATGCAACATTTGGTGTTGGAGCAGGAACTAACTGTTGATTCACCTTGATAGCTTCTTGAAAATCCCCTGTCAATGTAGTGATCTCAGGATGTGTTCTCCTGATGAACATGGAAGTTAATGGATCTAGGGCTAAGTAATAGATACTCCTAGCAATAGCATCTCCTACTACATAAGGAGTAACTAACTTGGATAGCATTTTCTGGAACCTAGCATTAAAGTTGGCAATAGGTTCACCTTCAAACCTCTTGATAGTGGCAAATAAGTGATAGTTCATTGAAGGATCTATTGGTACCTTGAACCTATCAGTAAAAGCTTTCTCTAGGATAGCCCATGAACCAACAGAACCCTGACCAAGACTAATAAACCAATTATAAGCCTCTTCCCCTAAGGAAAAGGGAAATAATCTGCATACAACATCTTGATGTTCTATTCTGGACCTACAGCAAGCCTCTTTAAAGGTTCTGATATGATCATCAGCATCCTGATAAGGATGATATTTTGGACAAAGCTTATCTAGATTCTTTGGTAACTCATGATATGCATTGAAAGTCAGAGGTGACTCTGCTGCTAAGAAAGACATTGCAACTAGAGGAGGTTGAGCCTGTGGTATAACCGGCTGAGGCTGGACCTAGGGTTGAGGTTGGACAGGAGGTGTCATAGATATCCCAGAAGGTGTTTGCAAACCAACAGGAGTAACTGGAGGAGGTTCTAGTGAAGCTCCTGATGCACTAGACTCTGGAGTGTGATGGATGTCCATAGTCCTAGGTCTGAACCCTCTAACAGGTAATTCTTCAAAGATTCCACTAGGCCTAGACCTGGTATTTATCCTGTGAGCTAGGATTTCTCAATTTTGAGGCAAATTGGCTGGAACTTTTGCAAATATTGGCTAGATTTCACTGGCTGAGGTGATATTTACGGTTGGATGACTGATCTGATTGGATATTTGTGAAATATTTGCAAAGACAGTGCAAATATAAGGTGATAATGGGGTATGATGACTCTTACCACAGGATATTGGGCTTCTAAGGCAAAACTCTTCAAAGCTTGAACAAGTTTACATAACTTTGGCTGATTTTTGTGAATTCATGATGATCTACTATAAAGCTTGCAATATTTATGACCGATCTGGAAATCTTTACATAGAATGAACATTTACAAACTTGCTATAGTAAATATTAGAGCAATATTTGGAATTCACGAATGCACTAGGGTTACCTTACTCTCTGCATCATCAAACCTGAAAATAATGATTGATGAGCGTCTTCTTTCAGATTGGCCCTCCTTCTAGCACCAATTTATGTTGGTCATGATGTTAGTCATAAGAAAGCATAGAATAAAAGTACACATTAACCTTTATTCATCTTGAAAGATACGATGAATTCAGAGAATTCATGATCCCAAGTCTCCGGTGATTGGGTCTTAATCTTCTGACATTACTCAGAGGTTGATGTGTGTTGCTGTTTCCATTTTGGGGCCTTACATGAAGTTCATCATCATGACATTATTTCTACAAAGATTCTTCATAGAGAGGTCATTTTATATAGTTGTTTGATCAAATGATGCAGTTGTACTCAAACCTTTGCATGATATTTTCAGTTATACATGCTTTAGCTTCAAATATGCTAAATATTTGCAATTATCTACAAGATGTCCACATATTTTCAATATTTGCAATTATGATAGTGAAATGCTTGAAATTTAAAAGAAATTGAAAGAAATGTTTCAAATTAATGTTGAACCTTTAGCTTTTGAACCACATGCGCATCAGATACAGTCATGAAGAGAAGAAAACCAAACCATATGTTCACCAGGACATTCCACAGCTAGATACAGTTGATGCTAACTTCAAAGGAATTTGTATGAAAACAACATATGCAAGTAGACATGCACTCCAAGGGATGCAGCAGATCACAGCATATGTCCAGAATTCATACACTGATTACTCAAGATTTACTATGAATTGTAATCACAACAGTCTTCTCATTCATTAGGTATGCCAAGATATAGATGTATACAAAAGATTTGAAATGAGCCCTGAATATTTTAGTAGACAGATTTCAATTAAGTTTTGAATATTATAAAAGAGGCATTCCTGCACCTTTTATAGAATAAGTTGAGGAATCCGTTACAAAAATATCAACGATCTTGATTTATCTATGCGCATCCACGGTCTATATTTCCTTTGACTATGTCAACCTTACAAAATGGCACAAGTTGCCAGCTAAAAACTATCTAAAAATACTTATTTTCACTAAGTATCAGATGCTAATATTTACTCTACAATGCATCATCATCTACCTTATCAGAATCATGCACTTCTTCACCAAGTGCATCACTTCCTGTACTTTCATCATCATCATGATGATGACCTCGCATATGAGGCTACATGATGTTCTGGATCTGCTCATATAACTACACAATTCTATCTATTTCTCTGCCATCCTGAGTCTTTGCTTTGATGATGGCATGCTTGTGTGCCTCATATTTGTGTCTACTACTGTCTAGTTTGTCTTTCCTATTTTGTAGCGTCTCATTGTAATTTTCCATCTTGACTTTGATTCTCATTATTTTATCTATGACTTCTTCTATCAAGTGAAAAAGTGGATCATTAGCTACTAATTGGAAGTTGCCATGTAAAGCTTTGATGGCAAACTCTTCATCTTGATTTTCTACTTTCCCTTCCACTTTTCCTTCCAGTGTTTCCAACATTTCTGCCTCAACAGACATTAAATCATGCAACTTCATGCTGATATCTCTCAGTTTATTATTGCATCTTCTAAGTACTCCACATTCAAATTGAATGTCCTTATACCATATATCAACCAACAAGGTAGTATTACTGTTCAGTACCTGTTTGTTGATAAGCAATTGAGGATTTATCCTCCTTATTTCTCCCAGGATGTCCAATATCTTTTCCAATCTGTAAGACCTTTTGCCTATCTGCATCTGCAATTTATCTACTCTTGACCTAGAGTCACTGAGAGTATTCTACCTCTTCAAAGAGGCCTTTACCACTTCCTCTGCATTATCCAATGTGGATATCATCCATTTCCTTAGTACATATGCCTCATGTTTCATGAGATCTAATTTATTCACCTCCTCTTGAGAAATAGCAGTCAATGGGACTGCATGTTCAGTTGAAGTATCTTCAGTATTGGTCAGCCTTCCTATGTAGGCATGCAACTGAGCAATGTGCTCTTTGTGTTGCTTATTTTTCTCCTTCTCTCTTTTCACCTTCTCAATTAAAGAATCAATAATATCTTTGCCTTTTTGACCCTCTTGGTCTTCATTGGCAAATCCTAAGTCCACTGTGCTGATCTGAAACTCATCCAAGGTAATTTTACCTTTTTCTTTCTCTATAGTAGGTACTGCAATTTGTGCAGTCCTTCTCCTAGTTGTTGGATCCCTCTTAATGGCTGAAGTCATTCTGGCCTTCCTCTTAGGTTTTATTATATTCTTAGAAAATAAGGTAGATACATCAAATTCTTGAATTTCAAATTCTACTTCTGCATTTACCTCCTTCTCTAACCACGGAGGTACCTGATCATGTTTCTCTGTATCATCATGATGTTCACCTTTATCTCCTATTTCTATCAGCAGATGTGATGGAGAAGGTGATTTCCTTAGTTCTTCTTCATGATGCTCGCTTTGATGTTCATCCTATGGCACCTCCTCCTCTTGAGGAACTTCTTTCTCCGGAGGAGCATCTTCCTAAGGTGGAGGATCTTGTGACGCATCTATATGTTGATCATGATGATCATGATCCTTTTCTGTTATCACCTCTTCCACTTTCAACTTTTCCTCTTACTGAGGAACATTCACAGTAGTGGATACTTGGCCAATCTCCTTAAGTGCTGGTGCTGGTTCTGTAACCACAATTTGTTCTGCACCTATACTACTTATTTCTTGAACTGTAGCAACAGGATCTTTTATTACCTCTTCCTCATCAGCCTTCTTTTCTTGAACTTCTACTATAGTAGGCTCTACTGATGTATCTTGTTGACTTATCTCTGAAGTATGGCCCCTTGATTCTGCCATATCCACTTCTTCTGTAGGTTGCCCTTTATCAGGTGATCCTGCCGGATGTTCAGGATTCACATCCTGTTTCTTTGTCAAGTCTACCACTACAGGACTTGTCACCTGTGCAATTAATGTATCTACCCCCATTTCTTGGGCTATCTTCTCTGGGCTTTTTTCCTTTTCTATTTCCACTTGCTTTATCTCCTCCAGTATAGTTTGAACTGGTGGAGTCTTGTGAGGGGTCATGTGTGTACCTGCAGCAAGGGTTTCCATCTTTTGTGAAGCCACCTCCTTCACAACTTCATCATTGGACAAATTTATTGTCTCCTCCAACGAGATGTGACCTTTTGCATGTGCCTGGGAGGTCTCTTTCATCTAGTCCTTTGCAAGCTCTGTCTTGAACTTGACGATGGTAGGAAGTGGAACATTGTGCTGAAGTTCCCTATGCACTTCACTACCTGCCCCTTGTAACAATGTAGGGGGTTGCCTTATTTCACCTCTCATGGAGGTTCTTGTGCTCTTAGGTGGGGTAGACACCACCACCTATGGATCTCTTCTCTTCCTTTCGAATAACAAAGGGGCCTCTTCTTCCTCAGGCTCCTCCTCCATGAGGATATCCTCTTCATCTGGTTTTCTTGAGGATTGACCCTCTTCTTGGGTCTCAGTAATTCTAGCCTCTGCTATCTTTTCTTTCTTGGACTTTTGTTTTCTTGTCCGTGGAGGTGATACGGATCCTGATCTTGATCTTGATGCTGTAGCTTCTTCAGCTATGAACACTGCTCATTCAATAATAACCCCTTTGGGTTCATTGTCTATTTTCTTGCCCCTTGGGGGTCTTTTGCTCTACTGTTGTTGTGGAGGGAGTCTATCTCCCTTAGACTTTCTTTTCACATTTATGAAGTCATCATACTCCCCATCAGGAATATCCTGCCCCTTCTTTTTTTTGTCCACAGTAATGGCAACACCTTTCTTCTTCAAAGCCTCTATCTGTTCATCAACCTAGGCTTGGGTTAGCTATATGGTCCTGACAATAAAGGGGTCCAAGGATATGTCTTCTTGTATGGTGAGGTCAGGTGTAGAGATGGTATCATTATATATCTTCTTCTCCTCATATTCATCTGCAATTATCCTGCCATCATCCTTCTTCAATTGTTGAGGGATGGGGATGCAATCAAAGGTTCTGATTTGGTTCAGTGTTAGCCTTTGATATCTTCTTCTTCTTGCTTCTACTTCATCTTCACAGTCAGCCCAAAAGTCTTCTAGGTGCCTTTGGTGAATAGGCTTTCCTATTATTTTCTGCATCCTACCATAAGGATCATATGGTCTTATCAGTGGAAAAGGATGCAACTTCATTTTATTCAAGGTGACCATCGCCTTCTTGATGTTCTCTGAATCGAGACACATGTACCAGCCAATGGTGACTAGAAACAAAATTGGTGGCAGCTTTCGGGCATCTTTATATGTTTCCAACATTGTGGAGCTCTACATTATAAATTCCATCAGTATCACTGCATCAGTGGGATACCTTGGCAGTATGAGGGGATTTCCTTCAAAACCCTCAATCCTCATGTAGGAAAATGTGGCAAATTGTATATACCAGGCTCCATGCCTGTAGATTATCTCTTGAGCCTCCATGCTCAATCGTTTTGTTCTGTCCTCCTCCATGGTTCTAACCAGATGCATAGAGAATGCATCATTTACTAGTTTGTAATCTTGGAGGTAATTAGCTCTTTGCAGCTGGGGATGATGATCCCAAATATGCACAGCATTAATTGTGCCTGTGACTTTTCCATCTGTAACTAGTGCATCAAATGTGCCTTTGTAAGCACAGGAGTAGACAATGTATGATGTCATATAGAAAGCACAATTTGAACCTCCTAGGTTCATCAGTTGCTCATGCAGATCATCACTTATTAGTTGGCCCCACAATGGCTTGATATCTGAATATATGCACATCATGATCACACCATACATCCAATCTTTAAAACTACCAGCATTAGGCTGGCCTATGACTCTACTCAATAGTGCAATCATGTATTGGTACTCATCACTAAAATAGTATTTGAATAAGTGTACAGGAAGTTTGACGGCTGCAGGATATGTGTTGTTCTCAGCCCTCCATTGGTACATATTTTTCCTGGCTTGTTTCTTGTTATTTTCATACTCCTCTAATTTCTTCAGGTCCACACTGTTGACCTTCCTGCCCAATGGCAGTCCAAATGCCTGGGAGAGACCCTTGATGGATAGGTCTGCATATATCCTTCCATGCTTCATCACCTACTGGGTCTCTGGGTTGTAGTTCTGGGCACACTTGATGACTAGCTCCAGAGACTCCATGGAGTACAGGAAGCCGGTGGCATTCCACATTCCAGACACGAATACGGCATCCAGCATAGGACTTCTATTCTTCTCATCATTCAGCCTAGCTGACCAGGCTTCCAAATTAGTATTCCCCTAATGGGTATCTGTAATTGTGCCATATTTGAACAGGATGCCCCTTTAAGATGAAAACATGGGCTTACTGAATTCAACCTCACACTTAGCCAACCTCTTATCAACCATGGATGCCTATAATTAACACAACTTTGTCTTACAATAGGTACCCACATGCATGCATATAACAATTATCTCTACTAACCATCATGCCTACTGTATTTATTCAACATCAACTTATCATGGGGGTGCATAAACTAGGACTTCAGATTAACATCATACCTGACTATCACAAAAACAACATGATGAGGGTTTCATTTACTTACCTAGATATGTAAATTTCCTTTATACCAGTGGACTTCTGAGAGCACTCTTAATTCTGCTGATGATCACGCACTTCCTCTCATTTATAAGCTTGGTTCGTCTGACTATTGCCTATATGAGGATATGGAAGCTGGTGCTCTGTAACAACAATTTTATCGCAAGGTAAGAACTGAAATGACGATGAATTCACCTTTTAACCATGCACTTAAGGTGAAATTAGGGCAAACCCTGACAGATTGGATTTTATTCATTAATTTTCTACACGGAAAGTTAGGATTTCGCCAGCTGTTTCATCAGGCATTGGGGTCGGCGAGAACTACCTACCATGTCTGTGCGCATTAAATGTTAATGGTGGCAATAGAAGCGGGCTGATATTCATATGACAGGATGATATTCAAATAACAAGATGATATTCACAAATATCATCTTGAGCTTAATGTGATCATCCTCTTCGAGAGGAAAAACTATCGTGACAAGATCGGGTGATCAACTCACCCTTTGGTTATTTTTAGCACATCAAGAGCATATTTCGATACATTGGGTGATGTTTCAAAGATGATGATGACCAGATAAACTTAATGCTTCTCCCTTTCGAAATGTTGGGATGATGTCATCCAGATATTCATTCATTGTATCGGCGGGGCATCATGACGTCATCGTCATGTTATGGGAACAGGATCATGTTTATGAAATATCCTGCCGAGAGGTAAATGTGATGATGACATCATCATCATATCTGTTTATTTGTTTATCGGACTCAAGTGACATCATCAGGATAATGGCTTAGGGGGATATTTCGCATCAGGAGGATATTAAGAAATACTGGGTTACATTGAAAAATATGATCCTCACGAAATGGATAAGGCTATTGATGGGTAAAGGCTACTATCACCTAAAATTGACATCTGGACATTCAGACTGCAGGATTTATCGGGTGATAAATTAGATCGGGGTGATCTTCTATAATATGATGAATGTTATGAAATATGTTCCTCTCCTCTAGAAATATTAGGTTTGACTCAAACTTTGACCATTCACAACTTTCTCACCTTTACGAATATCAGGGTGATATAAAAGGCATACATGCATGAAATTTGATGCTCTTAATAAATATGAGGTTATTGGAATGAAATACAAACTTTGACAAACTGACCTCATGATGATGACCTACCCAACCTTTCTTGCATGATGATCTGCATGACTTACTTTTACCAGACCACCAGAAAGCACAGAACAAGCCAAAAAAGTTGGGTCCCTATTTTGTCAAGTCAAAATGGGGCGTGTTGTGTAACCTCACAACATCATCATGTAGGGTGCATGAAATACTGGCTCTGCACTCGACACTAAGTTGATGTTGAAATCAACCTCTCTGCGTGGAGGCATACCTAGTAATTCCAACAGAAAAATGTCAACAAAGTCTCTCAGGATAGGGTGGTCATCTAAAGTAGCCTCAGGCTCATCCTCTGATCTGTCACTGACCGTGATAGCAAACATCTAACAACCCTTCCACATGCAATGCTTAAGCTACTGAGAGGATATCATAGGAACAGTCGTGGGCTTCTAAATGCCCACTATCTTGACTAGTGAGCCATGATCGTCTAAGCAGCTAATCATTCTCTGGCGATAATCTAACTTGGCTCTATGAGCCGCAAGCCAATCCATACCTAAAACTACTCCGTAGGATCCTAATGGCATAACCCTAAGGTCACATGAGATAGTGAAGGAACCCAAGGAGATCTCGCAATCTCTAACCAAGGTATCTACTCACATCCTGGCCCCAGAGGCCAACTCAACCACGCACCTAATGTCCTACCTAGAAGCCACCAGCCTGCAACCTTCCACTAACGATGTAGACAGAAAAGAGTCGGTCACTCCAGAGTAAAAAAGAATGGAGATGGGAATATCCCCAATCATACCTACTGTCTCAATAACTAAGGCTTGGAAATTGGCCTGGCGGTTGTCAACCACTGCAAACATGCGGTGGGACCTGCCCACATCACCGACAGTCTACTCAGATCCTCCTGAATGGGGATGTCCCCCTGTTGTAAATCCTTGTGGGCACTCTCTAGCCATATGCCCTGCCCCACCACATACATAACATGGGCCCCTAGCTTGTAACTGTCCTAACTGAGTCCTACCTGACTGCTATTGTCCAGTCCATCCAGTGGACCCCTGTGAACCTCTGTAAGACTGTTGAGACCTCGTGGGTCCCGTAGATGATCCCTATTATTTCTGATCTCTACGCGGGCCCTGCTGCTGCCAACCATGGTTCTGTCCTCCCTGAACCCTCTACTAGGGTCTAGACCTCTGCTAATGCTGCTACTGCTGTGGAGGCCTAGGAGGTAATGATGAGGAATTAAATCCTCCTCTTTGTGGTGTGGATTGTGGCCTACGAAAGTTCTATTTCTGCTGGTGATTATAGTCCTGAAACTACAAGTGTGAATTTTGCCCTCGTCCTTGAATTTCCTCTGCAATAAGAGCCTTTCGACAGCCTCACTCATAGTCTGGGGATCTACCATATGCACTGGTCCTGCTATCCCATGATTCATGCCTCTAATAAATTTGTGCACTAGGAGTTTCTCATCGTGGAGATACTCTGTGTAATGAGAAAGCTTAATGAACTGGCTCTCATACTAAGCAACTGTGAGTCCTCTCTACTGTAAATCATGGAACTCATCTATCTAATGTTGTCTATAGTGATCTGACAAGTACCATGCATTAAAGCACTCTATGAATGTGTCCCATGTGAGTGTATCTAAGGATAATCGGTGCTTGCACTCCTTAGTGCATCACCAGGTAGCTGCTGCATCTCTCAAAAGGTGTACTGCCACTCAGGCTTTTGTGTTGCTCCCATAAGGTCGCAATGCGAAACCCTGTCTAGACTAATAAGCGAAGCCTCACCCACAGCTCCCTCTATAGCTCCTGCAAAGGTAGGTGGATTAAACCTAAGAAGGTCTCTGATGGGGTGCCCTCTGTCTCTAAGTCCTACCACTGGCTCATCCAACCCATACTCATACGGTCCATGATATATCTTCCCTACTCTCATGGTCTCATCTCGTCTCGAAAGTCTCGGAGGACTCCTACTCCATGCATGGTAGGCTGACCCTACCTCCTCTACTGTAGTATCAGGGATCTCTGCAGAAGGCTCCATGTGTGGCACCTCTCATAGATTGACATAGGGCTCCACATGTGACTCAGCATGTGGCTCCTTATGTGGCTCCTCTCGCAGATCAGCGCGAGGCTCATCACGTGGCTCTGGAATAACTAGCGGTAACCTCTCTAACATGGCCTGCAGTGTCTGTAGAATCTATGGACCTATGTCAAATACTGGTGGTGCATGTGGTACTGGTGGATCTGCTATGACTGCAGGTCCCTGTCCCTCTGCTGAAGAATCACTATGCACCTCAATGGATGCCGTGTTGCACGATCGCACTCATTGAACACGTCGAGGAGGCATCCTACAAAACAAGGTAGGCACTAATTAATCAAAGTTGCAAAATAAATAACGTGCCCAAATATGCCCAGTGTTTAAACTTGGGCTCTAATACCAAATTTCATGCCCACATTTCCCATGTGGTCACAACATGCATCACACATGTCATGTCCACATATGTCATGTGGTCATGACATGAAATATAAAAAATTTTCCCATGCTTCCCTAGAAACCCCCTCGCACGTGTAAGCGTGCTCGGTGGCATATGCTTAAGGTGTAAACAATACAGTTGTCAGCAGGGTAATACACACACATGCACATACCCAAACACAAGAAGGCCAATAAGGGGGCCATCACGATGCGGTTAACGTCGCTACAAGGGTTAAACTTACTAAACTATTAAACCCTAAATTCTGGGAAAATCTAACAGCATAACACCTCATGGGCATGAGTGGGGTTTATTGCACTAACACTAATCTTGATCACAAGGTATTCCTGATAGGGTTAACAAATTTCTTACAACTCCCTAATTACAAAGAAATTACAGTTGATTGCATTAATGGCACATTTTTCAACAAAGTTCGATCATCTGTTCTCCTGCACGTTTTCTAAAATTTAATATTTATTTGTTCTTCTTCTAATTTTAGCATTTTCAACAAAGCTTGATCATTTGTTCTTCTTCCCATTTCTCTAAAATTTAATTTTAATTTTCTCTCTTTCACGTTCTCTATCCATTAGAGTTATCATTGCATCCTTTACATTATTCCTGATTTCTTGGTAGATCAGTTCTCTATCAATCAGAGTTATCTTTGCATCCTTTACATTATTCCTAATTTCTTGGTAGATCAGTTCTCTATTAATCAAAGTTATCTCTGCATCCTTTACATTATTCCTAATTTCTTGGTAGATCAGATCATGTAAATAGGACTTACAAACTTCATTTGATGAAGTCCACTAGGTTTCCGCTCTAGGTTTAATTCAACGTTTGAACTAATTTTGATAATTAATTTGCCCCCAATAGGTTTAACAAAATGTTCAATCTTATATATATATATATTCTTATTAATTTAATTGTTATATATATATATATATTATTGTCAAAATTGAAACCCTTTTTTTTAGATGGCTTCTTTTTACAAAATTATCAATAAATAATATATATATATATTAATAATTTATTTTATTATAATATATTAGCTTTTTCTTTATATAACAATTGAATATTGTTTAACTTCCATATATTTCTTTCTTTTGAATCTCATAACCCTAACATATATTTTTTTGTTTTGTATTGGCTGAGTTTGAAAGGTGAGCAGGTTCCATGGAAGGTGATGGCGGCGGCAGCGCAGAGAGGAGGCCGTAAGTTGGAGATTCGCAGAGGTATAGAAAGGAGGTCATTGCAGAGGGAGGTGGTTGGTGGTAGCCGCAAGGAGCGGCGTAGGCAGAGCAGAGGTCGGGGCAGAGGGTCTGGAGTGTGGTGGCGTAGCGGCGGGAAACCAAGGGCCGCGGGGGTCTGAGTTCTCAGAGGTGTGGCCGCACAGAGGGTTTTACGGGGTGGGCAGCGGTAGATGGGGGTGTGGGGAGGAGGTGGAGTCCCCACCCACACCCCACTAAGTGGGGTGTGGGTGGGGGCTCTGCCCCCTCCCAACACCCTTTGCATTGTAAATGGTGGGGGTTCGAACGCCCACCAATTTTGTATTAAATTTTTTTGTTTATTTCATATAAACTGCAATCTATGTAAGCACAATCACCCTGTCATTTTTATTTTTTTTAAACATAGCAACATTTAAAATGAAATTTATTAATTATATATATGTATATATATATATATATATATATATATATATATATAAATCCCAATTTTAACAAGTCGCAATTTAATTTAAAATCTATATATATAGAATATATATATATATCTATAAATATATATATATATATATTATATTATATATATACATATTCAATTATCACTATCAAAAATAATTTTGTAAGGCAGAATTAAAAAAAAATAGTTTGTATTTGATTTAATATAATACATATTCTCAATTACACCTCATGGTTAAATTTATAATTTCTTTTTTTTTTTTGAACCTTTACACAAGGATAATTAAATCTATTTTCTTCTTTTAAATCAATTCTATTTCAAGTCTATAACTCAATCTAAATATATTAAGCATGTAATTTATGTTTATACATTTTTTTTAAGGCAAAATTTAATTGTAATTGTAATTATTTACAAACAAAACTCAAATGCATAACTATAACCAATTTTCTTTCTTTCCCAAATAACAAATTACAACTTTCATGTTGTCACAAAAACAACTTCATAACTTATCCAAAATTGATATTTCCATTAAGTCATAAAATGAAATAAATTATAACAACTTTCTTCATTTCATAAATGGTAAACTTTAAATAAACAAACTATAATTATCAATACAATGAAAGAGGTTTTCTCACAACTTTTGAAAACAAAATTTACAACAAGAGAGAGAGAAGTTCTCCTCTTTGAAAACCAACAAGGATGAAATTCTTAATAAGACCAAGCTCTCCTCAAGAGCCTTAAGAGTAAAGGAAAATAAAATATTTTCCCAAAACAAGAAAACTTCTTCAACTTCACACTAAGCTCCATGAACCTACATAACACACAAGGGAAAGAAACACCACACATCCTGCTCTCCTCCCTATTGTAGACCTGCAAGAGGGTCACCCCCGAGCTAGGGAGATCATCCACACACCTAGGGAATCCAAATCCACTTCACAACAAGGCAAAACAACATCCCAAAACACAAATACACCCATAGATATTTACAACACACAACTCAACCAAGGTGAGTTTAAAAAGGGGTAGGAGAGTGGACACACTCAACTCTAGAGTGCCACTCCTTCAAAATATTTCAACACAAATTCCCTCATGGCCTCAAGCCAAACATATTTAACAAAATTTCCAAAGGAGTTCATATTTTGGCTCTCAAGCCATGTGCCAAATTTACTCAAAATTTACATAAAATGCCCTCAAGGCTTTCAACATCATAAAACAAGGTAATGAACTCAAGGAGGATCACTCCTCCCCTACACCACACTTGATGAGCATTTTCTCCCAAGTGGGAGATGGTCTTTCAACACCCCTACTAAATAATCCCCACAATAACAAAATACAACACAAGCAAAAAATACATCTCACACATTCATCATGCAAGCAAATTGAAAATACAAGGGGAAGGCCTTAGCCTTGAAAACCAAGCTTTAAAGCCCTAATATGGAAGAAGTTGATGTAGAGCTCCTCTAAAATCTCCTCCAACATAAGCCACCCAACTCCCTCTAGCTTTTCTCCCAAAAACAGTTTCCAATAATAAAAATTCTCAAAAATTCAACAACCCTTCTCCCTATCCCAAGTGGGATTAAAATAAGCCCAATCCATGAGCTTAGAGGAATGGGGAGGTGACACTTGTCACCTCCTCACTCTTCCTCCCCACTACAAATGTGTCCCAAGGGATGGGTGTTGACACATGTCACTCACCCATCCCCAAAGTCTCCCCCACCCCTTACCACATGTCCTCTCTCCAACACATGGGAGAGAAAAGGGGAGTTAAAGAGGGAAAGGGTGACACATGTCTCCCCTTCCTTCCCTCTCATGAAGGACCACACAACTCCATGGGGACTCTCACCAATTGTGAGAGAGACTTGAAGTCAAGTCCTCCACAATTGGTGGATCTTGGAGTCATCTCTAGCCTTGGGAATTGAAAAGGGATAGGCTTGAGTATTGGTACCACTCATCCTATCCCTCCCATGCCTCCAAATTCGTCACTTAACTTCAATTTGAAGTTAAGGTGACCATACGGAGGTTTACCAAGGGTTACCAAAGTCAAAAGGGACCCTAGACGCATGGGGTATAACCCAAGGTCAATTTTAACCTAGTTAGAACACCCAAGGTCAAGTTAAAACACAAGAAAAGGGTCTCCAAAAATTAAAATTGAAAAATGAAAATCAAAAACAATTATGACAACACAAATCATAATTCAAATTAAAAGAGGGTAGACCTAACCCATTCAACCTCATGGGTGTGTGCAAGAAGTTGTGTCCACTTTTTGGCCAAAAAGTGGAAGTGTTTTTTCTGATTTTCAGAATTTGTCACATTTGACCTAAAAATTTGAAGCACTTAAAGGTGGAATCTTGGAAAAAGTCACTAAATATGAAATGTAGTACTCGGAGTCTAGTTTCCAAATATGTAATTTTTTTCAATACCCAGATGATAGAAATTAATTTTGAATAGGCGTTTCTAAAAACCACTGTTTAAAAGTCACTTTTTTTTTACTATACCATGTACGTGTACGTCATCCATATTTTGACCTAAATAATCATATTTTTCAAAATCCTTTTGGGAAAAGCTTTGTAACTCACTGAAGCACGTTTTCCATATTTATTTGTAATTTTTTATTGAATAATTTTTTTTTATTAATTTTTTATTGGTCATTTTTTGTCTTTTAAAAAATCATCGTGTACGTCACGCATAAGATGACCTAAACTTAACATTTTTTGAAATTTTTTTTTTTAAATTGAAAAGAATTGTCTAAAGTACGTTTTCATACAATTTGTTTTACAAAAAAATATTTTAATAAAAAGTTATTAAAATATTAAAAACCCTGATAATTCAAGGTTATGAACCTATTTCATCATAAATTGATTAAAAAATAAAAAAAATAATTTAATTGTAAAAAAAATTACATATTTAGAATCTACATTGTCTCCTCTATAATGGGTTTTAATTTCGTCAAAATATTCTGCAAAATAGGCCTTTAAATATATGCCCAAAGTCACTATTTTGTTGTAACATTGATAGGGCCTTCAAGGTGCAGGTCAAACTAGGACCAGAGGTCAAGGTCGGGTCCCCAAAGCATTTTCCGAAGCGGGTTACAAAGCAAAACCCGAGCCTAAAATTCAAATTTTGAATAACGGGATCCCGTTTATAGAACGTGATCCCGTTCTATAAAACGGGATCCCGTTTAATAAACGGGATCGCGTAGTAAACGGGATCCCGTTTTATATTTGCCCTTTTTTTAATAAGACTGTACTATGACTGTCATTTCTGCAACTTGCCCTACAGTACGACCGACAGCGACTCTTGCAGCATTCTTTGGCATATTTCTTTCTTTTGAAGTATTGTTGGTATTTTGATAGAAGCCATCATGGAGACGTTATTTGAGTGGAATTTTGTTGAATTGGTACTTGTTTGAAGGATTTGAAACACATTCAAGTTTTTGACATTACATGCTTCATAAATTTTTTAATCATGGGATCACAAAGTCGTAATAAGAGGAAAGATAGGAAGCTATTAACCCCTGAAGAAATTGAAGCAAAGAGAGGGAAGGAGGCAAAAAGGCAAAGAGATAGAAGAGTAAAGATTCAATCAATGAACAATGCTGAAGCATCCAATTCCACAACTATTGAAGATAAAAACATTGAGGAGACCATGGATATAGATGATGCAAGTTTGCAAGAGGTGAATGTGGAAACTAATACGATTATGCAAACTACTCCTGGTATGTCTTCAAATCCCTCTATTAATGCTATGGAGAATGTTTCAATGGGCACAAATCCAGGTACTTCTTCAAATCCACTTTTGAATGAAATAGAAATAGTGTTGATAGGAGATTTAAAACAAGCTGGATATAACAATGTTGAGATTGATAATATCCGTAGAGATCAAAATTTGAAACAAATTGTAGTTGAAAATGAAAATGAAAATGAAAATCTTTTTGTTGAAAATGAAAATGAAAATCCTTTTGTTGTTGAAAATGAAAATGAATACCGTTTTGTTGTTGAAAATGAAAACCGTTTTGTTGTTGAAAATGAAAATGAAAATCCTTTTGTTGAAAATGAAAATGAAAACCGTTTTGTTGTTGAAAATGAAAATGAAAACCGTTTTGTTGTTGAAAATGAAAATCGTTTTGAAGTTGAAAATGAAAATGAAAATCTAGGAAGTGATGTTGAAAATGAGAAATATTTTTTCAAAATTGAAAGAGATGTTTTGGATAATCTTCCTGGTAAAATTTCTTGGAGACAAATAAGAACACATGCCAATAGATTATATAAGGAATTTTTTTATCGTAAAAAACTATCATTTCAATGTCAACTAATGATGCAATTAATGAGAATGTGGAAAATGAGAAAAGTAATGAAAATGTTAGGCATTTTTGTTAAACCAAGAAAAAAAGATCAATCACTAAAACATGCTATGTCTACTGTTGCTAGTGCCATTGAGTCTATTGGAAGTAATAGTCAATCCAAAGATAAAAATGCAGCAAGACGAGCTATAACAACTGCTATAGTGAATAAAACAACTTTGAATAGAAGAATGGTAAGCAATATTAGTGGAATTCTAAAAATACATCCTAAAACATTGGTAAGAGCGGCAAAAAGAAGAGAAAGTATAGAAAATGATCCAATTAACCAATGTTGGAGTTTTAGTGGTCGACTCCCGAGATCTGACATGAAACTAAATGTTGAAATCAGATCTTTGATCGAAAAATATTGGCATGATAATACTAGGATATCGTCTAATATTAGAGATGTTTTAAAATTAAGAGTGGGGTCCAAAGTTCGCGATCCTCATCCAAAACACCTATTAGATACAACGCAAACTGAATTTTATAGAAAATTTTGTGATGAATTAGTGTTACCTGGTAATATTAAAATAAGTCAAAGATCTTTTGAAAAATGCAAACCATGGTATGTAAAGATTAATAAGGAACGAATATCTTGTTGTTGTAAAACGCATGTTCAATTTCGTTACTATTATGATGTGTTTCAATATATACGTTGTACTTTACATCGTAACATGATTATACATGAATGTGATATTAATATGCTAACTGAAGCAATAAAAGAGTTTATATCAAGTTTGTTCTGTGAAAGATCTAATGAAAAAGGTTTTTATTTAAGTTCATGTATTTCTGGACAATGCATTAGTTGTGGCAATCTTTCTTTGTTAAGAGTTTGTATGCATGAAAGTGTTGAAAATGATTTTGGACAACAATTAGTGGATGTTAAAAGATTTAAGAATGTTGAATATTCTTTAAAAGATGGAAAATTTGGAAAGCGTTGTGATTTAATTATAGAAAAGGTTAGTGTGCATGCATTCATATCAGAATTTAAAAGTAAAATTATACCAAAATATGTCAAGCACTCTCAACAAGCTCGATGGCTTGATGGACAATTTCGTGAATGTAGAAACACATTTCCAGTTGGTACTATACTATCAGTGGTTGATTTTGCAGAAAACTATACTTTAGCTCCGCAAGAGGAAATTCAATCACAATATTACAATTCAGTGCAGGTTGCTATGTTTGTTCATATTGTTTATAGACATGCAGATGATAGCACAGAGAATGATAGAAAAGTTTTGAGGGAGTATCATTTCTATTTGAGTGACAATCGGTTACACTCGTCAGAGTTTGTTCAATATTGTTTCAATATATTTTATACAAATTTCAGAGAAAGAGGAATCCAGATGACTGAACATCTTATATGGTCAGATAATTGTACGGGGCAGTTCAAGAATGCTCGAATGTTCTATTGGTTATGTAGGGTTCACAAGGAGAATAATGTCCAACATATGTGGAATTTTTTTGAAGCTGGACATGGTAAAGGAGAACATGATGGAGCTGGTGCATGTGTTAAAAGAATTCTTGCTAGACAACAATTAAAATTTGAGGATGCAGTAAAATTTAAAGATGCACGTGGGATTGTAGATTGGTGCAATACAAGATTATGTACACCTGGATCAAGCGAGTACTCTACAGTTCGTCGATTCTTTTGGTTGGTTGAAGAAGAAAATATTTTACCTAGACTTGATTGCCAAACAATCAGTGGATCTACTAAATGGCATTCATTTAGGAGTTCGAATGCAAGTACATGGACTATCTGGACAAGGGAGCTTGCATGTTTTTGTCAGTTTTGTATTTCAGGAGATTGGGAAGCATGTGAGAATACAGAATGGGTTGAAGAGTGGAAACAAAGACCATTGACACTTGCACAAGCACATAATCAAAGTGAAACAACAATTGAAGACAATGATCAACTGTTTGTATCAGACGATTATGACCGTGTTTCAAACCTTGTACAAGAAGGTAATTTAATTCAAATCATTTCATTTTATTTCACTTTGATTACTAATTTGTAGTGCTTTTATTTATTTATGTGTACATATGAATGCATGTATGTTGATTGGTCAAATTTTATGGACATGTGCAAGTTATTGAATCAAAATTTGTTTTGCAGGACATGTGTATGCTGTTGTTGCACCAAAGAATAATGAAGAGGAAACTGAATATTGGTTGGCTCGTTGTGTGGAGACTAAACATAAGTTAACAGCACCTCGAGAAGATGATGATGGCTTTCCTTATCCAACAGGTTTGATGATCCCCTTAAGACATCCCCTTAAGCATATTTTAAGAACTTCTTTGATCCCCTTAAGCAAATTTTAAGTATTTCTTTGATGATGCCTATCATTATCCAATAGGTTCGGTGGTGGTTGTTGGCACTTGGCTACGGAAATACCTAATAAGGAAGAATGGTTTGCCTGCATTCGAAGATTATGAAACACATAAGAAGATTATACACTACTCACATTTGGTGTTGGCAACAAATATAAAACTGGAGAGGTATCGCGGAAAACCTACAAATAAAGAGTTATGGAACATTTCTATGGAAGACCATGAGACAATCATCGATGCATTGGAAAAAAGAGAGGATGGAGATGGTACAATGGAATAAGTAAATACAGGTAAATATAGTTAAATAGATTTATATTGTTGTTTTAAATATGTATTAAATACATGTTTTGATATTTCTTGTGCGTTATTAGTTGAAATTGATTTAATTTATCCTTTTATATCCTCAGGCCATCATCACAAATTCATCAAATACTTTGAAACAAAAACTTGAGAGGCACTCGTAAATATAGGTACAAATTGTGTATATCTAGATAGTTTTATATAAATTAAAATACATGTTTTGATTCAGATATATTGATAAATTGCTTGTATTATTTTTATATCAGGTGGCATGAAGACCTGCTACATTCTCCTCAAGTTTTGGATTTTCTTGAGATGGCATATAACGACATTTTGTATTTACATTATTTTGAGTTGGCATATATGTACATACACAATTACATTATTACACATTTTGTTCAGAAATTTGTATACATGTGTATGTACACAATTTTATACTCTACAGTATTAAATTTATCAAAATTATTATTTTATGTATTTTATTTGTTAAATGTCCATGTTTTTCTACTTAGAATTTACTTTAAATTTGATTTATTATATTGTTCAATTTGGTTGCTTTGGGCAACTTCACCAAATTTTGAGAACTTAAGACGTCCCCTTAAGACATCGTAAATTAGGACCCCTTAAGACATTCAAAAAGTTAGCATAGCTTCTCTCATTAAGGTTATGTGAAATTAGTATTTGTGGCTTGAAACTCCTAACATTTGGTATCTATAAGTAGTAAAATCACATCAAGCCTACATGACAATTTGATGATGATAAATAAGTCCTAATCATAGTCATGTAGGTGTGAATTACACTCCTACCAGTAGTTTCACTCTTGGTGGCATGTCCTGTGTGTTCTTCCCCCTCTTGAGCATCTTTTTCAACCCCCAAATTGACCTTCCCTACCTCACATTTTTACCTAGTGCCCCCTTCATTTTTCCTACTTAGGGTCACCTCTTTGTGTCTTAGGGTTGCCCCTAGTGTCTCTAGGTTACTTGAGTGACCTTAATTAGTAAAAGTGGTGACCTTATTCCTAAAATGGGTGACCTTGTGGTTTTTAATGCATGAAATAACTCATATTTTTATCTTTTCTTCTTGATTTTTAACCCATTTTAACTCCCATTTTTTGTGCTAACTTGTGCTTTTCCTCACTTTATTTCTATTTTGAACTCATCATATTTTTGAGGGGTCCACCGATGTTAAGAGGAATTTGGAGGAAATATTACATCATATCATGTCCATTGAAAGTCATTAATGGTGGTCCTAAGTCATGCAGGGGAGTACTTGGGGTGGGTGGAATCTTTTGAAGAATTTGTAAAAATTTGACTTGGGACAGGGTATATGAACTTGGCAAACTTTTGCAAAAAATGTTACAAAACTTCAAGTGGGAATTGGATGAAATGAATTAAAGAAAGAAATGATTTCTTCAAGGCAGTTAGGCTTCTACAATTAGGAAGAAATGAGTGTTTCGATGTTATGGGGAAATGATGTAAAACTAGACAATAGGATAGGAAGTGGGATGGGATAAATCATATCCTAAAGTTAATCTAGCTTTCACAAAGTGGAGGGAAGGGAAGATACAAAGGAATATAAATTGTGGGAGAACCATATGGGACCATAGCTAGGAAGTGGAGGGGAGAATTTATAGATGAGATCCAGGGCCTTTTGTCTAAAAATGTAAAGTATTAAGATCTTATAAGTTCCTGCAGACCTAAACTTATTTTAAAATTTGATTCACATCCTGAGTTTGTGTTCATAGGATGAAACATGTCAAGCACAAGATTTCCTTGAGTCCTAGAATGGACACTAAAGATCGTATTAAAAGGACTAATGGACAAATCCTAATTAAAGTTACACTAAGGTTTCATTTTGTAAAATATTGGAATATCCCATCAATTTTCTTTGCATTAATGAAGTAAATCTATGATGAAATCTTTTGTCTTGTAAATTAAGTTGTTTATTAATCAACTTATCAAATCAAGTGATTTCTCATGATTATTTCTCAAATACATGTATATGAATCTTATTGTGGAGAAGACTGTGAAACAAAATAAGAAGTCAACTAGAACCAAAGTGATGAGAGTTTATTCAACTATAAATAGTTTGTGTAGAAGCATAAATGGAATCTAAGTTACTAGATTGCAAGGACACTCCATGATACCCACATAAGGCCTTGGGATTTAATTTAATATAATATTTCTTCATAGATTAGCTAGAGGACAAAGGAGATGTAGTCACAAATGTTGGTAGGTTAGAGCATCCTACTTACATAGGCTGGATAGAAAATTTGATGTGTTTAACTTTTTAGATATCTTGCTAGATACTTTTAGGCATTGTACCATAAATGTAGACTATATCAATAATGTAGAAAATTAGACTATAATAATGGTGAGAGAAGTAGTTTTCAAATAAATGTTGAATTCACTTGAACCCACTTTGAGGTACAATGTTATAGTTGCAAGGTAATGGTCTCAAGAGTATAATGTAATTGAAGTGTTAAAAGATTGGGCTAGTCCTAATGTGGATTTAAAAAGTTAAGGAATGTGGAGGATTACACAATTGTAAGTTTTCCTAGTGAAATGAAAGAGGCCATGATTATGATGTGCAAACTATTTGGGAACAAAGACTCAATACATTTAAATGCTAGATGGGTGTCATTATTAGACATGTGATTTTGGAAAGGCTAATGATTCATAACTATGGGGAGTTGAGATCATTGTAGATCTCTAAATAGGTAATTTTTGTAGGCTACCAAAGGGGAAGATTTCTACTAACTTCATTCCTAATTTGTGTCATTTATGCTACAATGAAATTCCCACCTCCACTAATAAATTGTAGGCCTAGTTCCAAAGTTATAGTTCACATGTTTTTTTAGCAACAATTATCCTTGTAGGCACTCCTCCACCCATTTGGTGAAGAAGTTGTGTCCACTTAAGACATCGTAAATTAGGACCCCTTAAGACATCTTAAATTACATGATCAACACAAGATGTTCAAGCACCAAGGCACTTGGATAAATATAACTATAACCATGCTAGGATCATTTAATATTTAACTTAGTTGATCTCTAGATGAGAAGACGTGAGAGATTGATCCCTCCTAGTAGGCAAGAGATCCTCATGAACTTATCTCACTTTTTAATGCTTTGTTTTGATTTGCTTACCATTTTATTGCTTAAAATTTGACCAGGACCTAAATATGCATACCGTGAATGAATGGAGGAACTTTATTACGACCTCATCACTACATAAATTCTTTCAATGCAATTTCTTCATTAAGCGCAAATCTAGATCAACAATCTGACACTTGTAGATTTATATATGACAATTGATTATTTCTATTGATGTCATTCTATATATCTTATTATGGTTGATCTCAAATGTTTACATTTCTTTTCCTTCATGCACATGGTTCTAGATTAGTGTTTGATTTATGATTAAATTTAGGGATGCTTGTATATACATATGTATGTGATGTTATGCTTTTATAGTTTATGATGTATATGCAATGTATGTATGCATGGATAACATATATATAAATATGGATGCACCTAAACTAACATGATGGTTTTACATGATTATTACTTTGACATGTGTATGATTTTGAACTACGACAAGATTGCATTTATTGTGTGACATGTAAAAATATATAGTCCAGGTTCAACAATATATATATAAAGTCCAGGTCCATGTTCAAAAAATATATAAAGTCCACATGTTCAACAATATATATATAAAGTCCATGACAAACAGTATATAACAAATAGTCCATGAAATAGTCAAATATATAAAGTCTAGGTCCATGTTCAAAAAAATATATAAAGTCCATGTGTTCAACAATATATATATATAAAGTCCATGACAAATAGTATATAACAAATAGTCCATGAAATAGTCAAATATATAAAGTCCAGGTCCATGTTCAAAAAAATATATAAAGTCCATGTGTTCAACAATATATATATATAAAGTCCATGACAAACAGTATATAACAAATAGTCCATGAAATAGTCAAATTATACATCTAGCCTATGTTTGAAATAACCTATCAGATACTATCTCTATCATCAAGAGTCCTCTTCACACCATGCGAACTACTCAGATGACCTGAATCACTCTGCAAAAGAGAAAGATTTATATGAAATTAGATGTAAGATGATAAGGAAATAGATAATTTAATGACAATTTTTAAATTTATAATTTAAATATCATAAAATTAAATTACCGTGTGAGGCTGAGAGGCATGCTCTGGTGCACTTGGACCTGTGTCTCCATGCTCTGAATCAATCTATTTAATACAAGAGAAAGTTCAAGTTGAAATTAGATATACTTGACGATTTTAAAAATGATTTAATTGAATTTAATCTATAAGAACTATCATATTTAAAAATTATTATACCGTAAGAGGAACTTGTTGTGAATCCTCTATTCCAGGACCTGTCTCTACAGGCTTAGCTCCATGACATGTATCGAGCTATAATTTAAGAAAAAAAAATCTGGAATGTACATGTCAACATATATATATATATATCTATCAAGAAATTTACTTTAAGTTCACAACGTATATTTTAATTGTTCAATTTAAATCTAATCTAAATTTTAAATTATACCGTATCAGGTTGCCCATCTCCTCTGTCCTCCTGCTCTGCATGTGCTGTGTGTTGCTCATGAAACGTGTCACTAACAAGCTCCTACAATGTCATTTATATTTAAGTTAGCACATGTGTGTACAAATCAGGTTTTAAAACATATATATAATTGACTTACAATGTACATGTTATTAAATACATTTTTCAACAACCTGAAATGCAGTCGACTCCTGATATAAACTTGGATTATCCAAGTGTGCTACAATGCCCATCCTCATAGTTGTGTTAACCTGCATAGACATATTTATAAAATATTAAATAGTACATGTGCACGTTTTTAGATACACTGATATCAAAATAGAAAAATTTAAGTATATATATACAATTTTTTAAAACAATATGTGTACATACTGTAAGAGTGTCATGTGAGATGCCCAATGATGGAGGAGCGCTCGAGACACCCTGAGATGGAGGATTCAATGTGGAAGAACCCTGAATCAATTCATAAATAAGTTCATAAATATTTAATTGTACACACATTCAAGACTGAATTTTACAAAATTACAAATCATTGAAAATGTGCCCCAAATGGGTGCCCGAGATGAACAGGTGTCGATGAAAAATTAATTCGATCAATTGTGACCCCTGTTGCCATCATCTACACCAAACAAACCAAACAATTCGATTGTTAAAATATTACAATTTAATTGATCATCTATATGTTGATTAAAAACACGTGGTTAAAAAATTGTTTTAAATTCAACATGTGTACATAACCTATATATACCTGTGTCGAATGATCAGTGGGATGATCCTCAGCAAATAGATAATCAACAAATGATTCAGTGCCCACATTATCAGATGATGCATGTGTAGCTGAAGTGGGTGCAACTGCCTGATCAGGTCCATAACACAACTGATTACAACTCGTACATGTATGAGGCATCGACACATGTGGAGTGGCACTAGGACCACTTCCATCATCAACTCCTCCATGCTCTCTAACTTGAGCTACCATCATAGAAGTCTGCTCATGTAGGCTACCTGAGAGTGCACTCAATGTGCCTAGTGTGGATACCACTGCACGATGCTCGAAGGGCGAAGGAATGGCAGCAACAGGAGGGTCAATAAGAGGTTGAATAGGCACCGGTCGTTGGGGATCAACCCGTGCCCCCAACCTCTGTTGTGGCATGCCACCACCAACACCCTGGAATGATCTAAAATCAAAGTAGTTGGGTTTTTTATTCATAACAAACTCTACATATAATTTTCTCAAAAAATATAAAGGAACCTCACAATTAGCATGAGGTGGATAATCAAACACCATCCACCATCTATCCCAAAAATTAGCAGACATTCCTTCATGCCTACACCACCTGATTGATATTCTTTTCTTATTTGCAGGAATAGGTTCATTTGTAATGGGATGTCTAAAATATTGTGCTAAATGAGCTTTTGTGATTTTAAGATCCAAAATAGTCTTATAGGAGAGGCCATCAGCATAAAATTGGCGCCTCTCCTCTCTCCATTTCCGGAATCGATCAAAATCTGAGTCAATAGACCTCACAGAATCTACAATGTTTTGCATCAAAGATGCAACACGTACTACGTGAGGTGGCATGAATTGTTCACTGCGAATGGAATTCAGTTTTTCTTGTATCGAATCCACATTTTCATTTATTATGGCTCGCAAGCGAGCCTGGTCAGTTCCAGGTGGGGGTGGAGGTGGAGGTGGAGGCGGGTCATCTGCAGGTGGGGCATCTAGAGGTGGGGCATTTGGCGCTGGGGGTGGGGGTGGGGGTGGGGGTGGGGGTGGGGGTGCGGCCGGATCATCTTGTGCATTAATAAAGTCCTCAACATCAAAGTGAATATCATCTAGATTCATGATGTATATATAAAAATCTAGATATGAACCTGCATATAAATACATATAAACATACAAACTTCAGTACAAATTTAAAATGATATCAAGAATATATATATATGTTTCAAGAAATTACACTTGAAATAAATTTAAATTAAAAACATACAAATAATGTATACATGCATGTACAAATTTCAAAATGTAAGCGAGCTATTAGGACTACCATAATGATTGATACAATGGGCAATATATATTTCAAAATTTCAATGTGCATTTAAGTAAGGAAACTTCTCTGGACAATCATCATGTCATTCTTAAATGTGAATATGCATCCCAAATTTTGGACTATTTTAAAGAAATATGGTGCATTTAGGAACTTGGTGATTGTTGGGGTAAAGAGGAATATATGATCATGCTAGAAGAGGCACTGATTAGGCTCATAATTGGCCAAGGTTGCTTTGAATAAGGTTAAAACAAGGAGATACCCATGTTGATATTCACACCCTTTGGTCCACACCTACATTGGGATGGATTAAGCTTGAAATTTTGATGGGTAGCCAAGGGTAATCCTAGTGAAGTAGGAGGAGTATGTTATTAAGAGATGATAAGGGAAAACCTCTACCTATCTTAAAGCTTATGATTTTGGTGTCAAGAACACTAATATGGTAGATTCTAGGGCCATGATATCCAGGGCCTCAAGATGACTTGGAAACTAAACAAGATATCCCTTAGTGTGGAAGGAGATTCCAAGATCAACATTGATCATATGAAAAAGCATAGATGAAGCTTGTGGTTATTGGAAACTATTATATATTGGAAGTTAGAAACTTGGTGAATACTTGTTTAAATCTATCTCCTTCAAACATATCAAAAGAAAAGGTAATTATATTCTAGACTAGGCAGATAATGGAAGAAATCATTAAATTGCTCCTAGACATCTAGCATTTGTTGGGAAGAATATTTTTTTTACATTCAACTTGAAATCCCTAAGTTGTGCCTCCATGCTATCAAATGTTACTTGTATCTACCTTCTATACAATGATATTGAAGGGGTAGAAGGTTAGGCTAAGGATTTCTATATTGCTACTTAGATAAATTCCACATCTTCAATGTGTGGCATGAGCATATGCACAAAGCCTTGGAGGATATTTCTAAGATAATGAAGATAAACCTTCATGTCTTGATGCTAAATTGGATGATTCTATCCACTATGAGAATTAAGATGAGGAGGAGGTGACATAAATCCCTCCTATCAAATTCGAACAATGTTAAAAATGTCAAGGAAGTGGTAGAGGCTTTGTAAGGCTTGTGTAATTTGTCCCACCACCCTAGGATAAAGTTTTTTAGTTTATTAGTAATTCTAACACTACTTCAACTTATTACTCTACTAGGGTTAGGGCCACTATAATTTTCCCTACCACTAATATATCTTAAGACACCTATTGGTTTATGTTTCATGTCATTGTAGTATATTAATTTTCCCTACCACTATTGATTGAACAAACTATACCATATATATTAAGTACTCTAGCTCAATGATCTTAAGATTAATGAAATCAAGACTAACTATATCATCATTATGCTTAGATACACCCAACATGCTAATCAAGAACTTAATTACCTTCACAACCCTATTAGCATTGTATCACTCCTATTAGGGAGTGGACTTGAATGGGGCCAAAAGATTCTTTACCTCTTACGATTGTGACTTTGGGTTTGGCATGGTCAACTTGGAGAGGTTGTGTGGCATATCCCTATAAGAGGATGAAGGGTGATAGGAGGTTGTAGGATGGCTAAAAGCATTCACATGACGATAATGTTCAAGTTTAAATTTCAAGATATGCATCATGGTCTACAAGGTTCTCTTGTTAAAAAGGTTCATCATATTCTAGACAAGGCACTCACAATCATTGGTACCAAATTCAAGACCTCCTATTACAAGTCTCCATATAGCTTTAAACATAACACCTATAAACACAAAATTTATAGGGCTTGAATACAAGCCTGCCTCCCAGTTAGGAGAAGTTTCCAAATAATTGGTGAACTCACATGCAATAAGGGAATAACACATGCATACAAAATATGTAGAAGAAATCCCTGTAGCATGACTTGTGATTAATTAAAGTTAGGGTTAGGGTTTCAATTAGGATCAGGCTTAGGCTTAGAATTGAGGTTAGGGTTAGAATTAGAATTCAAGGGTTGCTGAATTAGGGTAAGTATTAGAGCTACAATTATGGTTTGGGTTATGGCTAGAGTTAGGGTTACAATTACAATTACAAGTAGCTCGTTAGGGTTAGGGTTAGGGCTAGAGTTAGAGTTACGATTACAATTACAAGTAGAGCTAGGGTTAGGGTTATGATTAGGGTTATAATAAGGGTTAGGGTTTGAATTGCATATAGAATTAGGGTTAGGATTAGGGTTAGAATTAGTGTTAGGCTTAGGGTTGGAATTGCATATAGAATTAGGGTTCAATCTAGCTAGAAATAGATAAATTAGTCAAGATGGTTAGATAGCTCAATTTTGTTTCCTATTTCCTACAAAATGCAAAACTAGTTATTGTTTTCTATTTAGTTGTTAGTCCCAACTCTTTCCTTTTAAGAAGTATATCAAATCTAATGTAGTAGTAGATACTTCTACATATACAAGTTTCTGTTAGGAGAAAATATATTTTGCCAAATTTGTATAGAGTTGTCTATATAGTGTGTTCCAGGGTAATCAAATGATGTAAGTCACAATTTAGAGGGTTGAGGGATAAGTTTGTGTTGAGTCTATAACAGGTGTTTTCTTACATAGACCGAGCTCCATAATCTAGGTGTCTCCATGTCTAACTCAAATGTTTCAACTTGGTCCATATTATATCCAGATTAATGATAAAATTTTATATATATATGGCTATGCACAAGATCGACGACCATATCAATGTTTGGTAGAGAAAAGTTATCTAAGTTGGGGTAGATCCTTTTTTGATGTCTCAAAAGTTAGTGCAAACATGAATTCCCTTAGTTTTCTTGTTAACTAAGACCACATTAGATCTACCCATTTAGGAAAAGTAATAGTCTGAATGAACCCTGGACATCCAAGAGTTTATACAATTCTTCTATGACCACGAGGGCTACTTGGGGGTGCATTTTGCGTAGCTTTTATTGAATAGGTTTGGCATTGAGGTGAACCACAAGATGATGCATGACTTTAAAGATGGAGTCTCAAGGCATATCACCATAAGACCACATGAAGAAATCAACGTAATATTTAACATGGTGACATGGTTATATATGCCTTCTTTGATGTCAAGGTCCAGTGGAGCTACTATCTTAGAGAGTTTAGGGTCCAAGCTTCTATTCACAGGTTGATGTTTATAGCATGTCCTCAATAAGGAGAGGGGAGTCATGTCTTGTATCTAAGTGGTATCTAATGGAAGGTGAAGTTTGTCAAATTGAGGAGCTCTTGGGAAGTGTCCATTTTTATTATATCATTTTAATCGATCACAAGTTTCTTCTTATATAGATTGTTGCTATTCTGCCTAGACTAGGGTGCCTCAGGACTGAAGGGTTCTTTCTTTCTCTCCAAAATAAGCATATATGTAGGTGTTAAGTATGGTGGAAAAGTCTTTCTTATGATTACAATGGGGATGTGGTCTTGACACTTGATAAGTTTCATGATGGCTTCATCATTTTGGAAAACATCAAATCATAAAGGGTCGTGTTGGTCCCAATCGATAAGCTCAAGGTATTCTAGGTCTAAGGAGATGGTGAGGATAGTGACCTATCATGAAAGAGGTTAGTGGTGGAAAGATCTTCGTAAGCATCATGAGTGGAGCCTACATCAATGTCATTAAGATTAGGGAAAGCATTACCAATGAGGTTTCAAGCTCGTATCACAATTAACATCACAATGTTCATTCCAGGGGCATAACCTAGCTAGTGAGGACAGCTACTTGAGTATATCAAAAGTTACATAAATGTTGGCTTCATTTCATTCTTAATTAGTTGGCTATCACAAAAACTGTAAAATTTTCTCAATTCTTGATTAGTTCTAGTTGTCTCTAAATGTTTGATTATGAAGGATGTGATAACTTGGTTTTATTATGGTTTGTTGTAATTTTTTTACATGATAGTTAGCTATTCAATAATGCCTTTAAAATACAATGACATACATTGTTATAAGTAAATTTTATAAAAACCAAATATACATATCATCCCAATTTGCTATATAATTTTTGACAGTTTGTTCAAAATCTCTCCTTTCATATGATACAATCGTTTCAAAATTTCAATTGCATTTTGCAGCTAAAATGTTTAAATACACCTATTCAACATTCAAATTGAACTCAAATTTTGACAGTTTGTTCAAAATCTCTCCTTTCATATGCTACAGTATTTTCAAAATTTCAATTCTATTTTACAGCTAAAATGCTTAAATAGAACTATTCAACACTCAAATTGAACTCAAATTTTGATAGTTTGTTCAAAATCTCTCCTTTCATATGATACAGTATTTTCAAAATTTCAATTGTATTTTACAGCTAAAATGCCTAAATATATCTATTCAATTCTCAAATTTAAACATAATTTTGACAGTTTGTTCAAATTCTAACATTTTATATGATATAGTCTTTCAAAATTTCAATTGTATTTTACATCTAAATTGTCAAAAATCAACTACTGATTCTATAAACCCTAAACCCTAAATAACAATTCAAAATTTAAATTTTCATTGTATTTTACATCAATTTACAAACAATGGAAGGTATATACAATTGATGGGTATTTTTTACAAGTGGAAAAATCCACTTACCTGGCTGGATGCTTTGAGAACTCGGGATCCCGTTTTCCTCTGGCGCCTGTCGCTGTTGAAAATGGGGTCTCTGCTGTTTTTTAAAAAAAATTATACTTTTCAAAAATGGGATCCCGTTTTATAAAACGGGATCCCGTTTCATATAACGGGATCCCGTTTATGGCCTCTAGGTTCGGGATCCCGGGAAAAACGGGATCGCATTTTTGGTCCTAGGCTCGGGATCCCGAGGCAAAACGGGATCGCGTTTTCTATAAACGGGATCCCGTTTTATATAAACGGGATCCCGTTTTTTGTTCCCCGATTTCAGAATTTTTTCTAACTCCGAAACTTCCACCTTAAGTGGACACAACTTCTTGCATCTACCCTCATGCAAATTAACATTACAACATTACATCAAACATAGAGTTGATCTTGGTTCCTCTTGGAACCAGATCGGCTTCACAAGGGATTACAACATAAGTTGCGGGATGATCTCCAGTGTCTGTGGTTTGTTAGAATACCTACACACTCAATTACAGAGTTAATTCCACATATAAATATCATAGCTGAAGCAATTTAAAACATGCATTCCCATAAAATACCACAAGTTCTTTTAAGCATAAAGGAAATCACATTACAATTTTCTAACTAACATCACCCAATTAGTTTTCCTTTAATATAAACATCTATCTAACATCACCCAATTAGTTTTCCTATAAAATAAACATCTATCTAACATCACCCAATTTGTTTTCTCTTAATACAAGCATCTATCTAACATCACCCAATTAGTTTTCCTTTAACACAATAAGGTCTACAAGTTTGAGAATCCAGGATCAACAGTCCCACAAATATAAAAGTATCAGCAACAGTAAGGTAAATAATCACATGAATGGAAATAAAAAATGTAGGCCTCACAAGTAGAGTTTCCAGGAATGTATTGATATATTGAATAAGGATTCATCTGGAAATTTAAATTGCATTTGTGTGGTGTCCTGTAGTGGTGCATCTGCTAACTAATCAGCAATGACTTACCCCTTGATAGCCTTTTTGTCTACATACTCAATGTCATATTCACTTAGGAGCATTACCCATTTGGCTAGGTGCCCTGTTAGAGCTTCTTTGTTTAGTAGGTACTTCAGTGGATCTATTTTTGCAATAAGTTTGACTAGATGTACTAGCATATAGAGTTTTTGGAAAGCAAAAACTACCGCAAGACATGATCTTTCTATCTGAGAGTATTGCAACTCATAGCCCACCAATGTGTGGCTGATGTAGTAGACAACTCTTTCTTTACCTTCATAATCTTGTTGTGCTAGGAGGGCCCCAAGAGCTGTTGGTGTAGCAGATATGTATAGTAACAATGGTTTCCCTTAGATAGGAGGCATGAGAATAGGTGGATTCATAAGATACTCTTTCAGTTTGTCAAATGCCTCTTCACATTTCTCATCCCATCTGAATGAAATGTTCTTATGTAGAAGATGACTGAAGGGTTGACACTTGTCTGCCAGTTGTGATATGAACCTATGGATTTCTTGTCACTTGCCCTATAGAGATCTTAGTTGAGTAAGATTCTTGGGTGGTGGCATGTCCATAATAGCCTTGACTATAGCATGGTCCACCTCTATTCCATTTGCTGATACAATAAAACCTAGGAGCTTGCCTGAGGTGACTCCAAACACACATTTCTTTGGGGTCAACCTGACTTTGAATTGTTCTAGTCTCTAAAAGAATTTCTCTAACACATCCAGGTGTGATTCTCTTGTGAGTGACTTTGCAAGGATATCATCTACATAGTCTTCCATGGTGACGTGCATCATATCATGGAATATAGTGGTCATAGCACATTGATATGTGGTTCCTGCATTCTTTAGCCCAAATCGCATGACATTCCAGCAGAAAGTGCCCCATGGACAAGTAAAAGATGTCTTATGCTAGTCTTCTAGTGCTATCCTGATCTGATTATATCCTGAGAAGCCATCCATGAGAGATAACATGGTATGCCCTGCTATTAAGTTGACTATGATATCTATATTTGGCAACAGAAAATCATCCTTGCAGCAAGCTTTGTTTAGATCTCTAAAATCATTGCATAGTTTGACTCGGTCATCATGTTTAGAAACTGGTACTATGTTGGAGACCCATTCTGGATAATCTATAGCTCTGATGAACCCTACATCCAGTAGTTTCTTGAGTTCTTCTTTTACAATCAATGCAATATGTGGATGCATCTTTCTAAGCTTCTATTTCACTGGTTTCACTCCTAGATCTAATGGAAGATGATGGAGAATCAGGTCTGGATCTAACCCTGACATATCTACATATGACCAAGCAAAATTGACTTGCTATCTCTTGAAGAATGCTACAAACTTAGTCTTTTTTGGTGGGATTAGAGACTTAGCAAAGTGAATGATCTTAGGTTGTTCCTATGTTCCAATGTTAATAGGTTATATGGGTTCCACAACAATCTAACACTTCTCCTAGTGCATGTCATTGGGGAGAGTGTCAAGCCTTCCATCATTAGGTGCCACAATTGGGTTTTTCAGCATCAGATGCATCCTTTCTTTTTACTATTTTGAGATCTGACACTGCCAAGGAGTGGTTTTCACTGTCAGATCTAGTTTTTACTTAGATATTTTTGTGACTAGAAGGCTTGGCACCCTTTCTAAAATAAGCCACGATATTAAGTTCAATGGCAAAGCTAGCTTTATGATCTCCTTTAGGTAGGTGGTCCCTATTAGATTTAGAGCAGACAACTAAGAGGGGGGGTGAATCAGTTATCTAAAACTTTCTTCCAATTAAACACTTAAATCCACTTGGTAATTCAGCAGTATAAAGATAAATCATTCATGGAAACATAATGCATAAAATCAAGAGTAAAAACACATTAACACACACGACACCAAGATTTTGACGTGGAAAACCTGGTTAAAGGAAAAACCATGGGGTGATTAACCCAAGATTGTATTCTCTGTTAGAAGAATAGAAAGAACAAAATGGCACATGGCAATTAGGGCTCACTGCCCAAGCACACTGCTCACAAGAGGCTCACTGACTACAAGAGACACATTGTGTACAAAATAATAAGTATCACATACATGAACTAGAGAATAGCATCTTCACCATGCTTGAATCAGTTCCATTTAAGTCCACTACTTCTGCTCTGCCTTTCGGTCTCCTCCTCGCTACCACGCTCACATCTCCACAAGACACACTTTGAAATGACTTTACAATCCCTTATTTATATAAGGCATCAACTTAGGAATAATCATCTAAGTCGGCAAACATCTATAAGAACATCCGCAGGATGTGTAACTCATTTGGTTTGCCAGTCTTAGGAAGAACACCATTATTCAGAAGTTATTCTTCAATTACAAACTCCAACTCCAATGCAGACCACTAACACAAACTGGACATGACCCAAAGACTTCCACAAGCTTGCCTAAATCACCAAGAACATCCACACTTCATCTGCTTACTGAAATCCTTCTCTCCTTCATCTAGAACCTTAAGAACACAGTATGTCATCACTGTCACAAAGGAATAGATGCATGTGAACCTCCATACCATGAACCAATCAAGTTGAAACTTCACAAAGACTTCCTCAACACTCCCTCAGATCCGCAGAATAGGATAATGCATTTCCAAATCTCACCAGACCTGTCTGTGGCACTCTGTCACCTCTAAACACCTGCCGGAACCGGTTTTACTTGAGCAGCCACAACTTCTTTAGATCTTCATGCGGACCTCTAAAATATTTACTGGATCACCTTAAGAAACATATCTACAAACCCTTTGAACTGTATCCTCTAAGAGTCATCTTATCTTGGATCTTTACCTTATTATCTTCACTGTTCTTCTATGTTCCTGATTAGGACTAATTTTCTCAATATCCTCAACACTCAGCTGATCCAATCCTATTCATCAATGCAATAGGATTATGTTGACATCAATGACAACACCAGTTAGGCCCATACTTGCAACAATCTCCCCCTTTGTCATTGATGGCAACATATGATGTGAAAACTATTTCAACCATCAAGACAAAAACTTCTCCTTTCTGTCACAACTCCCCCTATCAGCAACAACCATTCACATGTCTTCTTTTCCTTTCCTACTCCCCCTTTGATCAGCAACCACTTGTTTTTCACATGTCTTCTCTCCCCCTTTGACATCAATGGCAAAAGGCACATACTTGCATTTCCACCACTTCAGAATCATACCAGCTGCTCCCCCTGAGTAGCAACTTCCCATCATCAATCTAGACCACAAGATATGATTGATATCCACTAGACTGATGCACACTAGTGCTGTTAGACTTAGGGCACACAACTGAGAAGGGGGGTGAATCAGTTGTGCAAAACTTTCTCTCAATTTAAACACTTAATTCCACTTTGCAATTAGTAGTCTTATAATAAATTAATCATGAAAACATAATGCAACAAATTAAGAGTAGAAACATATCAACACATGAGACATCAAGATTTTGACGTGGAAAACCAGGTTAAGGGAAAAACCACGGGGTGATTAACCCAAGATTGTATTCTCTGTTAGAAGAATAGAAAGAACAAAATGGCACATGCCAATTAGGGCTCACTACCCGAGCACACTGCTCACAAGAGGCTCACTGCCTACAAGAGACACACTATCTACAAAGAAATAAGTATCACCTACTTGAACTAGAAAATAGCATCTTCACCATGCTTGAATCAGTTCCATTTAAGCCCAATACTTTTGCTCTGCCTTTTTGCTCTCCTCCATGCTACCACACACTCATCACTACAAGCACACCTTTGAAATGACTTTGCAACCCCTTATTTATACAAGACATCAACTTAGGAATAATCATCTAAGTCGGCAAACATCTACTAGAACATCCACAAGATGTGAAACTTATCTGGTCAGCCAGTCTCAGGAAGAACATCATCATCTAGAGGTTATTCTTCAATATCGAGCTCCAACTCCAATGTGGACCACTAACACACACTGGAAACAATACAAAGTCCTTCACAAGGTTTCCTAAATCACTAAGAACATTTGCACTTCATCTGCATACTGAAATCCTTCTCTCTTTCATTCGGAGCCTCAAGAACACAGTTTGTCACCACTGTCACCAAAGAATGGATACTTCCGGACCTTCAATTCATGAACCAATCAAGTTGACACATCACCAGGACTTCCTCAACACCGGACCTGTCTGTGTCAGTCTGTTAGCTCTGAACACCTACCAGAACTGATTTTACTTGAGCGGCCACAACTTCTTCATATCTTCATGCAGACCTCTGAAATCTCTACTAGATCACCTCTTGACACATATATACAAACCCTTTAATTCACATCCTCTGATCCTCTTCCTATCTTGGACTTTTGTCTTATTTTCATTACTGATCTTCATTGTTCCTAATTGAGACTAATTTTCTCAATATCCTCAGCACACAGCTAATCCAATCCTTATCATTAATGTAACAGGAGTATGTTGACATCAATGACAACACATGTTAGGCCCATACTTACAACCATCTCCCCCTTTGTCATTGATGGCAACATATGATATGAAAAACTATTTTGACCATCAAGACAAGAACTTCTCCTCACTGTGACAACTCCCCCTATCAGCAACAACCATTCACATGTCTTCTCTCCTTTTATTGCTCCCCCTTTGATCAGAAATCACTTATTTTTCACATGTCTTCTCTCCCCCTTTGACATCAATGGAAAAGGGCACATACATGCAATTCCAACACTTCAGAATCATACCTACTGCTCCCCCTGAATAGCAGCTCCCCATCAATCCAGATCACAAGATATGACTATGATATCTACCGGACTGATGCACCTCAATGCACCTTAGTTCATCACCGGAGGGGCAACAACCCCTAACTTCTCCCTGAGATACTCAAAAGAGTCCTTAGGTAGAGGTTTAGTAAAAATGTCTGCAATCTAATCCTTGGAAGACACAAACTCCAACCTGACTTCATTCTTGTTCACTTTCTCTCTCAAAAAGTGAAACTTAATGTATATGTGTTTAGTCTTTGAATGCAACACCGGATTCTTAGATATATTTATAGCAGTTGAGTTATCACAGAAGATTATAATAGGTTCTTCATACTCCACTTTGATATCTCTTAGCATCTTCTTCATCCATAAAACTTGAGTGCAACTACCTGCTGCTACAATATATTCTACTTCAGTTGTAGATAGAGATATTGCCTCTTGTTTCTTGCTTAGCCAAGAAACTAATCTCTTCCCCAAAAAGAATGCTCCACCACTGGTACTCTTCCGATCATCCACATCTCCTAGCCAATCTGCATTAGTATATGCATGAAGAGAAAAATCATGATCTCTAGGATACCACAGACCATACTCAACTGTCCCTTTTAGATATCTAAAAATCCTTTTGATTGCAATGACATGAGATTCTCTAGGATCAGCTTGAAATCTAGCAACAAGACCAACAGCCTGCATAATGTCTAGTCTAGTTTGAGTAAGATACAACAGTCCTCCAATCATTGACCTGTACTTTATCTGATCAACCTTAGGAGAATCATCATCTTTGGTCAATTTACATCTAGTTTCCATGGGAGTATTCATTGGTTTTGAGTCTTCCATCCCAAATTTCTTCAACAATTCTTTCACATATTTAGTTTGAGAAATGAAGATTCCTTTCTTTGTTTGAGTGATTTGCAGACCCAAGAAGAAATTCATTTCACCAAGCATGGACATGTCAAATTCACTTTTCATTTGATTTGCAAAAGTTTTACACATAGTATCTCTTCCTCCAAAAATGATACCATCAACAAAGACTTCAACAATCAGGATGTTTTTATGATCAATTTTGAAATACAAATTACTGTCAACAGTACCTTTGTTGAAACCAATCTTCAAAAGGTGGTTATCCAATCTTTCATACCAGGCTCTTGGGGCTTGCTTCAATCCATGCAGTGCTTTCTTCAACTTGTAGACCATATCATCATGATCAGATAATTGAAATCCATCCGGTTTCTCAATGTATACTTCTTCTTCCAAGTCACCATTTAAGAAGGCAGACTTGACATCCATCTAATATACCTTGAAATCCTTGAAAGAAGCAAAAGCAAGAAATAATCTGACTACTTCAATTCTTTCCACCGAAGCAAAAGTTTCTTCAAAATCAACTCCTTCTATTTGAGAGTAACCCTTGTAGACCAATTTGGCTTTATTTCTGATTACTTCACCAACTTCATTTAGTTTGTTCTGGAAGACCCATTTGCTTCCAATCACATTTTTGTTTCTAGGTCTGGGAACAAGATCCCAAGTGTGATTTTTCTCAATTTGCATCAACTCTTCCTCCATTGCTTTAGTCAAGTTTTCATCATTGCAAGCTTCATTCACTGTCTTAGGTTCAACTTTTGAAATCAGACAATACTCATCTGAGTTTTGAGAAATTTTCCTTCTTGTTTTTACACCTTTGCTTTTATCACCTATGATCTGATCTTGAGAGTGATTCAATCTTACATACCTAGGCACTTTTGGAGTTACTTGCATTTCTTCTTCTTGATCAGGCTCATTCAAACTTATATCTTCTTCCTGATTTACTGAATCAATCTGGATCTGAATCTCAGAAGAGGCTTGGGCTCCTTGAGTCAGAACACCATTCTGATCATCTTCATCATATTCATAGAAGCTTGAGGGTTTTTCAATTCCTTCATCAACTGTCACATTTGTACTTTCTATCATCTTTCTCAGTCTCTTGTTATAACACCAGTATGCTTTGCTTTGAGTAGAGTAACCCAAGAATATTCCTTCATCACTTCTAGCATCAAACTTTCCTAGATCTTCATCTCTTTTAATGTAACATTTGCTACCAAAAACTTTGAAATACCTTACAGTAGGAGTGATACCAAACCAAAGTTCATAAGGAGTCTTATCGATATTGCTTCTGATTTGAACTCGATTGAGAGTATAGACTACAGTGTTGATAGCTTCTCTCCAATAGATCTAAGGAACATTTGCTTCCATCATCATGGTCCTAGAAGCTTCCTGGATGGTCTGATTTCTTCTCTCCACCACTCCATTCTGCTGCGGAGTCCTAGGAGCAGACAATTGTCTCTTTATTCCATGTTTCTCATAGAACTCTATGAACTCACTAGATGTGAATTCTCCACCTCTATGAAACCTCAAACACTTCAATTTTAATCTGGTTTCATTCTCTACCATAGCCTTGAATATTTTGAATTTTTCAAGAGCTTCTTATTTCTCTTTTAGAAAGGTTACCCACATCATCCAGGAATAGTCATCAATTAGTAGCATGAAGTATCTATCACCTTGAATACTCCTGATTCTTGCCAGACCACAAAGATCAATATGAACTACGTCCAATAATTTGGTAGAAGATAGTTCCTTACTTTTAAATGTGACTCTGCTTAGCTTACCCAACTGACATTCTTTGCACAAGTTCTTAGTAGGTTTCACCAATTTTGGAAGATCTCTTACAGTCTGAGTATTGCTTATCTTGATGATATTATCAAAATTCACATGACACATCCTCCTATATCATAACCAAATTTGATCAATTTGAACAGACAAGCAACTTTTTCTAGTACCAACTAAGTGAAAGATATTACCTTTAGTTTGAGTACTGGATGCAATCTCTAATCCAGAATTTTCAAAGATCTTGTATTTTCCATTCTTGAACCGGAGATCATAGCCTTTGTCCACCAACTATCCAACACTGAGAAGATTGTGCTTCAAACCTTCAACATACAGTACATTACCAGTTTTGTTCCTTCCATCAAGAGAAATAGTTCCTTTACCTCTGATTCTACCAACAGAATTATCACCAAACTTTACCACTCCTCCTTCATACCTTTCCAAATCTATGAACTTATTTTTGTCACCTGTCATATGGTGAGAGCAACCACTGTCAATGACCCAATCATCCTTTTCTTCAACTTGGGCAGCCAGAGCTCTTTCCACAGTCTTATGATTGACAGATACAGAGGACATTGGATCTTCTTCCTTGATGGCAATGAACACCCATTCATTTCCGGATTTGTTTCCTGTCTCTGATTCATCATCTGTTACTCCATTATCATCATCTTCATGTACATAATAACAATTCTTTTGGAACCTTGGCTTGTTAGGATTTTGCCTTGAAAACCTTTCCGGACACCTTGAGGCAAAATGACCAATCTTATTGCAGTTAAAACACTTAAAAGGTAATTTTCCTTCATACTTATCGGATCCTCTTGGTAGCCTCTTTGCAATAAGGGCTTCAAGTTGAGCAGTTTCTACTTCTTCTTCCTCTAGATCTTTTCTTGCTTTTTCATACCATGACAGCTTCCTTGATGAATTCTCTCCCAGATCAAACCTTTGTTTACCTTTAATAGAGGCACTGGCTTTGAATGCAGATTCAGTCTTTGGGGGGTCATCTCCAAACTTTGTCATTTCAAATGCAGCCAATTTTTTAGCCAATTGATCTCTTGTGATAGTTGTATGGGCTCTGAATTCTTCAATGGCAGCAGCCTTAATTTTGTAAGAAGCAGGAAGGGATCTGAGAATTTTGCCAACAATCTCATCTTCATCCAAGACTCCACCAGCATTTCTAATTCCACCAACAAGCTCATTTACTCTTGGCATAAAAGCGTGATGTTTTCATCTTCTCTCATCTTCAGGTTTTTGAATTTTCCTTTCAGACTTTGTAACCTTGCACTTTTGACATACTTGTCTCCTTCATGCAAAAGTTTGAGTTTTTGCCAAATCTCAAAAGCAGTTGGTAGGTCAATAACATTTGAGAGCTCTAAATCAAATAATGTGCTTAGAAGAGCCTCTATAGTCCGCAGATTATTTTTAGCATCTATGATTTTATTTTGGGTTTTCGAACCACCCTATGGAGGTAGATACTGTGTTGTAACCATGGTCCAGTATGCCACTCCCATACATCTCAAGTGACATTTCATGCGACCTTTCCAGAGATTAAAATTGGTTCCATCAAACTTCAGACTATCCTTCTTGTAAGATGACATCGTAGATCTCCTCAAGCAATTAGGCTCTTTTTAGAGGAACTTAGCTCTTATACCAATTATTAGACTTAGGGCACACAACTGAGAGGGGGGGTGAATCAGTTGTGCAAAACTTTCTCTCAATTTAAACACTTAATTCCACTTTGCAATTAGCAGTCTTATAATAAATTAATCATGAAAACACAATGCAACAAATTAAGAGCAGAAACATATCAACACATGAGACATCAAGATTTTGACGTAGAAAACCTGGTTAAGGGAAAAACCACAGGGTGATTAACCCAAGATTGTATTCTCTGTTAGAAGAATAGAAAGAACAAAATGACACATGCCAATTAGGGCTCATTGCCCAAGCACACTGCTCACAAGAGGCTCACTACCTACAAGAGACACACTGTCTACAAAGAAATAAGTATCACCTACTTGAACTAGAAAATTGCATCTTCACCATGCTTGAATCAGTTCCATTTAAGCCCAATACTTCTGCTTTGCCTTTTTGCTCTCCTCCTTGCTACCACACACTCATCACTACAAGAACACCTTTGAAATGACTTTGCAACCCCTTATTTATACAAGACATTAACTTAGGAATAATCATCTAAGTCAGAAAACATCTACTAGAACATCCACAAGATGTGAAACTTATCCAGTCGGCCAATCTTAGGAAGAACATCATCATCCAGAGGTTATTCTTCAATATTGAGATCCAACTCCAATGCAGACCACTAACACATGCTAGACACAATACAAAGTCCTTCACAAGGTTTCCTGAATCACCAAGAACATCCACACTTCATTTGTATACTGAAATCCTTCTCTCTTTCATCCAGAGCCTCAAGAACACAGTCTGTCACCACTGTCACCAAAGAATGGATACTTCCAAACCTTCAATTCATGAACCAATTGAGTTGACACATCACCAGGACTTCCTCAACACTATCTCAAATCTGCAGAGCAGGAAATTGTACTTCCGAATCTCACCAGACCTGTCTGTGTCACTCTGTTACCTCTGAACACCTACCGAAACTGGTTTTACTTGAGCAGCCATAACTTCTTCATATCTTCATGCGGACCTCTAAAATCTCTACTGGATCACCCTAAGACACATATCTACAAACTCTTTAATCATTATCTCTGATCCTCTTCCTATCTTTGACTTTTGTCTTATTGTCATTACCGATCTTCATTGTTCCTGATTGAGACTAATTTTCTCAATATCCTCAGCACATAGCTAATCTAATCCTTATCATTAATGTAACAGGAGTATGTTGACATCAATGAAAACACATGTTAGGCCCATACTTGCAACAAGTGCACCTTAGTTCATCACCGGAGAGGCAATAACCCCTAACTTCTCCCTAAGATACTCAAAAGAGTCCTTAGGTAGAGGTTTAGTAAAGATGTCTGCAATCTGATCTTTGGAAGGCACAAACTCCAATCTGACTTCATTCTTGTTCACTTGCTCTCTCAAAAAGTGAAACTTGATGGGTATATGTTTAGTCTTTGAATGCAACACCGGATTCTTAGATATGTTTATTGCACTTGAATTATCATAGAAGATTGTGATAGGCTCCTCATACTCTACTCTTATGTCTCTTAGCATTTGCTTCATCCACAAAACTTGAGCACAACTACCTACTGCTGCAATATATTCTACTTCTGTAGTTGACAGAGATATTGCCTCTTGTTTCTTGCTCAGCCAAGAAACCAACCTCTTCCCCAAAAAGAATGCTCCACCACTGGTACTCTTCCGATCATCCACATCTCCTGCCCAATCCACATATGTATATGCATGAAGAGAAAAATCATGATCTCTGGGATACCACAATCCATACTCAACTATCCCTTTTAGATATCTAAAAATCCTCTTGATTGCCATGACATGAGATTCTCTAGGATTAGCTTGAAATCTAGCAACAAGACCAACAACATTCATAATGTCAGGTCTAGTTTGAGTGAGATACAACAATCCACCAATCATTGACCTGTACTTTTTCTGATCAACCTTAGGAGAGTCATCATCTTTGCCCAATTTACATCTGGTTGCCATGGGAGTATTCATTGGTTTTGAGTCTTCCATCCCAAATTTCTTCAACAATTCTTTCACATATTTGGTCTGAGAAATGAAGATTCCTTTCTTTGTTTGAGTGATTTGTAGAGCCAAGAAGAAATTCATTTCCCCAAGCATGGACATCTCAAATTCACTTTTCATTTGATTTGCAAAAGTTTTACACATACTATCTCTTCCTCCAAAAATGATATCATCAATAAACACTTCAACAATCAAGATGTTTTCATGATCAATTTTGAAATACAAATTACTGTCAGTAGTACCTTTGTTGAAACCAATCTTCAAAAGATGCTTATCCAATCTTTCATACCAGGCTCTTAGGACTTGCTTTAGTCCATACAGTGCTTTCTTCAACTTGTAGACCATATCACCATGATCAGACAATTGAAATCCATCCGATTGCTCAATGTATACTTCTTCCAAATCACCATTCAGGAAGACAAACTTGACATCCATCTGATATACTTTGAAATCTTTGAAAGCAGCAAAAGCAAGGAATAGTCTGACTGCTTCAATTCTTGCCACAGGAGCAAAAGTTTCTTCAAAATCAACTCATATTTGAGAGTAGCCCTTGCAGACCAATCTATCTTTATTTCTGATTACTTCACCAACTTCATTCAGTTTGTTCTGAAAGACCCATTTTGTTCCAATCACATTCTTGTTTCTAAGTGTGATTTTTCTCAATTTGCATTAGCTCTTCCTCCATTGCTTTAGTCCAGTTTTCATTATTGCAAGCTTCATTTACTAACTTAGGTTCAATCTTTGAGATCAAACAATATTCATCTAAATCTTGAGCAATTTTCTTCCTTGTTTATACACCTTTGCTTTTGTCACCTATGATCTAATCTTCAGAGTGGTTCAGCCTTACATACCTAGGAACTTTGGGAGTTTCTTCCACTTCTGATTCTTGATCAAGCTCATTCAAACTTATCTCTTCTTCCTAATTTACCAGATCAGTCTGAATCTGAATAACAGAAGGGGCTTGGGCTCCTTGAATTAGAACACCATTCTGATCATCTTCATCATATTCATAAACATTGAGGGTTTTTCAATTCCTTTATCAACCTTCACATTTGTACTTTCTATAATCTTTCTCAGTCTCTTGTTATAACACTGATATGCTTTGCTTTGAGTAAAGTAACCCAAGAATATTCCTTCATCACTTCTAGCATCAAACTTGCCTAGATCTTCATCTCTTTTGATGTAACATTTGCTACCAAAGACTCTGAAATACCTTATAGTAGGAGGGATGCCAAACCAAAGTTCATAAGGAGTCTTACTGGTATTGCTTTTGATTTGAACTCGATTGAGAGTATAGACTGTAGTACTAACAGCTTCTCTCCAATAGATCTGAGGAACATTTGCTTCCATCATCATTGTCCTAGATGTTTCCTGGATGGTCCGGTTCTTTCTCTCCACTACTCCATTCTGCTGTGGAGTCCTACGAGCAGACAATTGTCTCTTTATTCCATGTTTCTCACAGAATTCTATGAACTCACCAAATGTGAATTCTCCACCTCTACCAGACCTCAGACACTTCAATTTTAAACCGCTTTCATTCTCTACCATAGCCTTGAATATTTTGAATTTCTCAAGAGCTTCTGATTTCTCTTTCAGACAAGTTACCCACATCATCCGGGAGTAGTCATCAATTAGTAACATGAAGTATCTATCACCTTGCACACTCCTGATTCTTGCCAGACCACATAGATTAGTATGAACTAAGTCTAATAACCTGGTAGAAGATTGTTCCTTGCTTTTAAATGAGACTTTGCTTTGTTTTCCCAACTGACATTCTTTGCACAAATTATTTGTAGGTTTTACCAGTTTTGGAAGATCTCTTACTACCTGAGTGTTACTTATCTTGATGATATTATCAAAATTCACATGACACATTCTTCTATGCCATAACCAACTCTGATCAATTTGCACAAACAAACAACTTTTACTAGTACCAACTAAATTGAAGATATTACCTTTTGTTTGAGTACCAGAAGCAATCTCTGTTCTGAAACTTTCAAAGATCTTGCATTTACCATTCTTGAATCAGAGATCATAGCCTTTGTCCACCAACTGTCCAACACTGAGAAGATTGTGCTTCAATCCTTCAACATATAGTACATTACCGGTTTTGTTCCTTCCATCAAAAGAAATAGTTCCTCTACCTCTGATTCTGCCAGCAGAATTATCACCAAACTTTACCACTCCTCCTTCATATCTTTCCAAATCTATGAACTTATTTTTGTCACCTGTCATATGGTTAGAGCATCCACTATCAATGACCCAATCATCCTTTTCTTCAACTTGGGCAACCAGAGCTCTTTCTACAACTTTATGATTGATAGATTCAGAGGGAATTGGATCTTCTTCCTTGATGGCAATAAACACCCAATCACTTCCGGATTTGATTCCTATATCTGATTCATCATCTGTTACTCCCTCATTATCATCTTCTTCATGAACATAGTAACAATTCCTTTGGAACCTTGATCTATTAGGATTTGGCCTTGAAAATCTTTCCGGGCATCTTGAGGCAAAATGACCAATCTTATTGCAGTTAAAACATTTAAAAGGTAATTTTCCTTCATACTTATCGGATCCTCTTGGTAGCCTTTTTGCAATAAGGGCTTCAAGATGAGCAGTTTATGCTTCTTCTTCTTCCAGGTCCTTTCTTACTTTTTCATACCATGATAGTTTCCTTGAAGAGTTCTCTCTCGGATCAAACCTTTGTTTACCTTTTACATAGGCATTGGCTTTGAATGCAGATTCAATCTTGGGAGGGTTATCTCCAAACTCGGTCATTTCAAATGCAACCAGTTTACCAACCAATTGATCTCTTATGACAGTTGTATGGGCTCTGAATTCTTCAATGGCAATAACCTTGATTTTATAAGAAGTAGGAAGGGATCTGAGAATTTTGCCAACAATCTCATCTTCATCCAAGACTCCACCAGCACATCTAATTCCACAAACAAGCTCATTTACTCTTGGCATAAAATTAGTGATATTTTCATCTTCTTTCATCTTCAGATTTTCAAATTCCCCTTTCAGACTCTATAGCCTTGCACATTTAACATACTTGTCTCCTTCATACAGAAGTTCCAATTTTTCCCAAATCTCAAAAGCAGTTGGTAGGTCAACAACATTTGAAAGCTTTGAATCAGATAATGTGCTTAGAAGAGTTTCTATAGTCTGCAGATTATTTTCAACATTTGTGATTTCATTTGGGACTTTCAAGCCATCTTGTGCAGGAGTATACTTTATTGAAGCCATGGTCCAGTACTGCATTCCCATACATTGCAAGTGACATTTCATGCAACTTTTCCAAAGATTAAAATTGGTTCCATCAAACTTTGGACTATCCTTTTTGTAGGATGACATCTTGGATCTCCTCAAGTGGTTAAGCTCTTTTTAGAGGAACTTAGCTCTAATACCAATTGTTAGATTTAGAGAAAACAACTGAGAGGGGGAGTGAATCAGTTGTCTAAAACTTTCTTCCAATTAAACACTTAAATCCACTTTGTAATTCAGCAGCATAAAGATAAATCATTCATGGAAACATAATGCATCAAATCAAGAGTAGAAACACATTAACACACATGACACCAAGATTTTGACGTGGAAAACCCGGTTAAGGGAAAAACCATGAGGTGATTAACCCAAGATTGTATTCTCTATTAGAAGAATAGAAAGAACAAAATGGCGCATGCCAATTAGGGCTCACTGCCCGAGCACACTGCTCACAAGAGGCTCACTACCTACAAGAGACACACTGTCTACAAAATAATAAGTATCACATACGTGAATTGGAGAATAGCATCTTCACCATGCTTGAATCAGTTCCATTTAAGTCCAATACTTCTACTCTGCCTTTCAGTTTCCTCCTTGCTACCACACTCACATCTCCACAAGACACACTTTGAAATGACTTTACAATCCCTTATTTATACAAGGCATCGACCTAGGAATAATCATCTAAGTCAGCAAACATCTAGAAGAACATCCGCAGGATGTGTACTTCATCCAGTCAGCCTGTCTTAGGAAGAACACCATTATCCGGAAGTTATTCTTCAATTGTGAACTCCAAATCCAATGCGAACCACCAACACAAATTGGACATGATCCAAAGACCTCCACAAGCTTGCCTGAATCACCAAGAACATCCACACTTCATCTGCTTACTAAAATCCTTCTCTCCTTCATTTGGAACCTTAAGAACACAGTCTATCATCACTATCACAAAGGAATAGATGATTACGGACCTCCATACCATGAACCAATTGAGTTGAAACTTCACAAAGACTTTCTCAAAACTCCCTCAGATCCGTAGAATAGGATAATGCATTTCCGGATCTCACCAGACCTGTCTGTGTCACTCTGTCACATCTGAACACCTGTCGGAACTAGTTTTACTTGAGCAGCCACAACTTCTTCAAATCTTCATGCAGACCTCTAAAATCTTTACTGGATCACTTTAAGACACATATCTACAAACCCTTTGAACCACATCCTTTGAGAGTCATCTTATCTTGGATCTTTACCTTACTATCTTCACTGTTCTTCTATGTTCCTGATTAGGACTAATTTTCTTAATATCCTCAGCACTCAGCTCATCCAATCCTATTCATCAATGCAACAAGAGTATGTTGACATCAATGACAACACTGGTTAGGCCCATACTTGCAATAGTCCCTAAATTCTATGTAGTCAATATAGGCATCATCGTTTTGGAACATATCTAGTTGCAGGGTACTTGGTAGATCCCAGTCAATAAGCTCAAGATGCACAAGGGGGAGGGAGTCAGAGGATAGATCTGATTCATTGATAGTTTGAATGAATATGCTAGGAGTATTGGTAGGGAGAGTGTTTTGGATGGTACTTTCTTCCAAATTGTTTATTGCGATAAAACTCGAACCTTCCTCAAAAGTCATATTCTCAGGGATAGGCAAATCACACTCTAATGGTCTATGCGGTACCATTTGTCCCTCACGGTAGGGGCTATAAGTTTGAATGGTGTCGACCTCTTTGTTGTCATAGGACTACTATCAGCTCATCCCACTCATATTCATTGGAATATGTGTCACTATCCTCTTGAAGGGTATGGATCATTTCCACCAGACAAGCATTTGCTTTAGCTTTGCCCTTATCTTTATATCCTAGACCTTTTGTAGTTCTATACAATGAGGACGAAGAGGGTTGAATGGGTTCTATATTTCCTTCTTTTCTTATGCCAATGGGGCCTTGTCCTTCATAACCCATTCTATGTAGGATAGACTCACATCGCCCATAGATTTTTGTTGGGAGCTTAGGTGGTTCTTGTTGTGTGCTCTCTTCTTCTTCTGTGTAGAGCCATTGTAAGATATCTCTTTCCTTTGTTTCATCTGATAGGGTCCCCCATTTTACAAAGGGAGCTGTGGGAGGTGTCAGAGGAGTAGATGGCTTTGGAAAATGCTTGGGTCACCCAAAGGATCTAGGAGATAGGGGCATTTTGGCCAAGTTAAGGCTGTGCTCAATGGAGTATTCTCCTACTCCTATTTCTTTGATGGTAATTTTTTGCTCTTTGGACTTGGATGAGGAAGCTTCAGAGGTATAATCATGTTGTGGGGTAGGGGATGTAGATGCTCTATTGTTGGGTATGATGCATTCAGGTTTTGAGAGGGCATAGTTGCAATGCTGAAAGGTGTCGGGATCACCTTGGATGGTGACTTGCTTGCTATTATGAGGGAATTTTATGCATTGGTGATAGGTAGAAGGCACAACTTTCATGGCATGAATCCATGGTCTACCTAGAAGAATATTATAGGCTAGCTCCCTAGCTAGGACTTGGCACACAATGTCTTTTATCACCAGTCCCACTTGTATGGGTAATACCACTATTCCTTTGGCAGTTCTCTCATCTTCATCATAGGCTTTGATAGTAATCTTCTTCCTTTGATCAACTGCATTTTTAGAGAACCCCAATGTAAGGACTAGCTTGAGCGTGCAAATATTTAAACTAGCTCCCCCATCAATGAGAACCCTCTTAATGTGGTGCTTGTGGATGAAGGCGGCAATATGTAAAGGGGTGTTATGAGGTTGAGACACTGAGAGGTCATCTTGTTCGGTAAATGATATGGTACTTGAGGAGGTCAGATTACCTACCATGGCTTGAAACTTCTCTTGGACCAAGTTATTGGGTACAATGGTTTCCTCTAAGGATTTATTGAAAATCTCCTTGTGGGAAGGAGATAGACGCAACAACTCTAAGATAGAAATGTGGGCAGGCATTTTTCGTAGTTGGTCTATGACACTATACTAATGGAAGTTGGACTAAGAAGGTGATGACCTTGGAGGAATGGAATTTAATGTGACCTTATTGAGAATCTCCTTGTGGGAAGGAGATAGATGCAACAACTCTAAGATAGAAATGTGGGCAGGCATTTTTTGTAGTTGGTCTATGACACTATACTGATGGAAGTTGGACTGAGAAGGTGATGACCTTGGAGGAATGGAATTCAACGTGACCTTACCATTATGGGTGATGATACTACAATTAGTTCTGTTGGGCTCTGAATGTTGGTTGGGTATAACCACATTGATTTGTGGGACATGCTCTGATATGCAATTGATGGTATAATCAAATGGCACACTTGCGTAATTGGCATTACTATTCCCATTATTCTAATTTTGTCTATTGCAGTTATTGTTGTTGTTGTTGTCATTGTTGTTGTTGCCATTGTTATTATTATTGTTGTACAACCTATCGTGATTGAGAAGTGGATCTTTGTAATCCACATGCGTCTCATTGGAAATATGTTGTTGAGCACCTCCTTGATTTTGATCAAGTATGTCTTGAATAACATGTTTGAGATGGATACAATTGTTGGTTGTATGTCCTCTTCCTCTATGATACTCACAATAGTCAGTGTCTTTCCAATAGTGAGGTTTTATTTGAGGTTCATAATCTCGTGTTGGTGGTAGAGAGATTTCATTGTTGGCCAATAGCTTCCTTCATGCAGATTCTTGGGACTCACCCAGCAGTGTGAACTTTTACCTTGGATTTGAGTTGAACCATGGTCTTAGCTCCTGAGAAAATGTTTTGTTGGGCATAACATTTCTTGCCTCTCCTTTGAGAGTGAATATTGGTTGTTGTTTGGGAGCCGCCACCTTGGTATCAACTACTCCATCATTGATGACATATTTATTCTTAGTCCAAAACTTTGATTTGTTAGTCATGTAGTTAGAGGTAGGTGTGTCCTTGTATAACTTGATTTGCCCCTTACCGATCATAGCTTTTTCAATGAACAATCCCATTTCAATAACCTTCAAAAATGAGGTAGGGCATTGAATTTGTATTTGATAGCTTAGATTGGAGTTGAGGTTGTGGACAAACATCTCCATTAATTTCTTCTCAGGTACATCATATGAGCATTTGCTTGCTAGTTGTCTCCACCTTTGTAAGAAGGAGGCGAATGATTCACCACTCTTTTGCTTGGTATTACATAGGTCAAGCATGGAGACTTCATGTTCAATATTGTACAAGAAGTGTGTGATGAATTTGTTGACTAACTCATCAAAATTTTTGATACCTGGTGAAAATCTTGAGAACCACTCCATGGCTTGACTACCTAGAGATCTAGGGAATAGTCTCATTAAGAAAGTCTCATTGTGAGCTACTTCCATGCATACGGAGTTGAATTCCCTAATGTGATCTCTAGGGTCCCCTTTCCCTTTGTACTTGCCAAACTTAGGAACTTCAAATTGAAAGGGGAAATTCAAACTTTTATCAAAGGGGTATGGTGCGATATCTTCCAAGGATTATGTTGTAGTGTTTGTACCCATCTTGAGATTCATCATTTGTTGCGTTAGACCCTCAATTTGTTTCCTCATTTCTTCCAGAGGTGTGTTTGGGTCTATGACTTTCTTTCCTTTGTCCTCACTGTTGTGGTGTTTATGATTATCCTCTACAGTCTCTTTGAGTTTGCTTAGATCGAAATTAGCAGGGTGCTTAATTCCTAGATTTGCCAGGTGATAAAAATACTTGTGAGGGTCCTCATGGAGCACTTTCTCTAGCAAGCATTGGAATTTCTGATCTTGGAGGTGTCCTTGATAATCTTTGTGAGAGATTTCCTCATCACTATCATGAGGGGTGACAATACGGTTAGATTTTTTGGCCATTTCAAGTTGCTTTTGGTATCAAGATCTAGTAAGAACCATACAAGGTGACGTGGGATGTGGTGGGATGGAACTAGAGATTTTGGTAAGATGCCGATGGAGACTGCTGAGAATAGGATACTTATAATAAGATTTGGATAAGGGACTCTCTCAATCAATGATTCCAAGTAAGATGGCTGATACAAGATGATAGCCACTAGTAAGGGTACTTGATACCTGTCTTATTGTGTAGGGCCTAGTCATGCACCAAGACCACTAACAAAGTTCTGTGACTTACTAGGGTTACTTGAATCCAAAATGATCCAAAAAAAGGGGCCTATGCTAATCTGATATGGGATACTTTGACTTTGGACCAGGAAGACCTGATAGAAGGTGAATGAGATGACCAATGAAAGAGAGACTTTGACATGAAATGGATGGAAAAGTGACTGCAAGGTAAGATCTGATCTCAGAACCTGGAACTAGGCTGAAATGGGTACCCAACAATGGTGAAATTTTTCTCTCAAAGACTGTGGACGTGCTCACTGTCATGCATGTGCTAGAACAGATGCGCCGCACAAACTGGTAAATGTGCAAAAAGTCAGTACAGAAGAGCAACACTGGTAAATTTCAAATGCATCATAACAGGTTGCAAAAGTGCAGTAAGTCAGTATAGATGCACCGTAAATCAACACAAATGCATACTAAAAGAGGACGAATGTGCCACTCTAGATTTTTAGTGTTTTTTAGAAGTTTTTGGCAATTTTATGATGTTTTTGGTATCTTTGGCTGCAAGAAGGTCTTTTTGATCTAATTTTCTGAAATTATGGCAAGAAGACACAACAAACACAAAGAATGTTTTTATGGTTTTTTATTTTTTTTGTGATTTTTTGACTCTTTTTGGACTAAAAGAAAGCAAGTACAATCCTAGGTTTCAAAGGACAGTATAAAACTAAATTCTCACTATCTCTAGTGAAGTATCTACGAGAGGTGATAATCACCCTTCCCTACACTGGATTATAGGGGTTTTTGGCCACTAAGACAAAGGTGTTTAATAAAGGCAACCATTTGAGTGGTTATACATGCGGCAATACTACTCTTCGTTATGGAGTCTCCCAACCTACAAGGGTTGCGCCTTGGAGGATTTTGGGGGAGGTTGGTTGCCGGTATAACACAACTGCACTTGTTGTTTGAAGCTTTCACTCCAAACATAATTTATTTATAGTGGATTGGTAGGGCTTGGCATCTAGCCTATTACCACTTAGGGTCGTTCCTACTTGGATGAACGGTATCTAAGAGCAAGCCCCTCTAAAGGAAAAACACATGTGAAAATGATATGTCTGGCATTTTGGTCACCCAAGATAGGGGAGAGCATAGGCCTGGTATCATTCCCAAAACATAGAAGATAGTGGTTCTTTTCCCCTAGTTAAAATGAGAAAAACTAGATGAGCTATCTACTTGGGCAAGCACAAAAATTTGTTAGCTTTGAAGTGATAACAAGATAGCAATGGTCCAGTTTTACCAAGATAGCAATGATGTGTTCAATTTTAACTAGATAGCAATGAGTTGTTAACTTTGAAGTGATAACAAGATAGCAATGGTTCAATTTTACCCAGATAGCAATGAGTTGTTAATTTTGAAAGATAGCAATATAGAAATGATTCAATGATATGCTAGATAGCAATGATTCAATTACCGCCTTCCTAGTTAAGACTATGTGAGATTTGCATGAGCATCCATTTACTTTGCCATTAGAAATTGAAGTGTGAGTTACCAAGTGCAACTATATGATTCTAAACCAGTACCTAGCCTACAAAATAGATCAAGAGTGTTCCTGCAAAAAGACGTCAGTGTTAGCAAAAACTTCAAGGAAACCCTAAAAATCATTGCCTAGATCAGATGAGCAGCTTCAAAGCTTGAATGCGTAGAAACAGAGATCAAAAGCGCCTTAGTACATATGCTCTAAGATAGAGGTCAAAAGTGTAGGAAAATAGTATATATGCACTGAAAAAATAGATGCACCATATCAAAGGATAGATTCGCCAGAACAGAGTATATGTGCGCCGAAAGGATGTATGCACCGGAACAGATAGCAGGGGCACCGGATTGGAGACTATATGCATCAGAACAGATAGCAGATGTGTGTTAGGCTCTATCAAATGCGTGATTTCTTCCAGTGTATAGCTTTCTAAAACACAAAAACTTAGTTTTTGGGTTAAATTGGGGCTAGGCCCCACGGTGGGTGCCAAAAATGTCAAGGGAAAATTGGAGTAAACATGAATAATCAATAAATCAATATCAAAATACCCAAAACTTAATGAAATATAGAAACAAAGAGATCAATTAAACAAAAGAACTTCAAAGACCTTTGCAAACCTCAAAGCTTCATAGCTTCCCTTGGTCACCTATCTCAATTGATCTTGCATGTATGAATAAGGCCCTCAGAGAGTGCACTTCCTTGCTATTTTCCAAGAATGTCAATTGAGAATGGCTATGATAGTTTATTGCAATGAAGATGAGCTCCACAACAATGGTAGTAGTATGGTAATGAGTGTGATCACAAGTAATGAAGGAATTGGTGCCAAAGGCGCGCTATAATTCCTACAGAGTAACAATACTTAAAGCTTGGATGAATGAAATGGAAGAATAGGGTTCAATTTATAGACTTGGGAAAGAAAAGATCAATGGTATAGAACGGTTGAGAAATGTGAGCGAATAGAAAGGAGACAAGTGTCACACAAAAGCTATTTTATTTGAGTTAACTACTTTCTTTTCTAAAGATAAGACATGCTTTTCATAAATTACAAAGTTTTTTTCTAATTTAAGAGATATTGATAAAAACAAGGTTGATTGAATAGATAACTCAACTTGAGGTTTGCTTTTGCATGATTTGAGAGAAATTAAATAATAAATTATTTAATTTTATGTGCATGGAGAAGAAGACTTATTTTTAGAAGATTTGGAAGATATTTGAAGAATTAGAAGATGAGAAAACTAATTAAATAAATAAATTTATTTAATTGTTGTGCATGATTTGGAAGAATAAATAAAACATTTGATTATATTTTATTTTTAGATATTGAGAAGATTTAAATAAATTTGATTGACTTATTCAAATTTGGAAGAATGATTTGATTTAATTAAATAATTATGAATTATTAATTGTTTGGAAGAATTAAATTGAATTAAGGATTTTATTTAATTTTGACTTTAGAAGAGGTAATTAAATATTTAAATATTTAATTAATTTAGAGGAATGTGAATCGAATAAATAAATTTATTTATTTATTTATTGATAGAAGAATTAGAAGGGAATAAATATTAAGAATATTTATTTAGACTGAATCATGTCATTTTTAGGCGTATACACAGAGTATATGCACAGAACTAGCAGATGTGTTGTATCAGAGGTTATATGCGCCAAAACAGAGCCTGTATGTGCCGAAAGATTGGATGCACCAGAAAAGATAGTGGATGTGTGTTAGGATGGAGCAGATGCGTAGATTCCTCCTGTGTATGGCTTCCTAATGCATAAAAACTTAATTTTTGAGTTAAATTGGGGCTAGGCCCCACGGTGGACACCACAAATGTTAAGGAAAAATTGGAGTAAACATGAATAATCAATATATCACTATCAATAATACCGAAAACTCAATGAAAAGGGAAATAATCAAGATCAAACAAACAAAGATGAAACCTTTGCAACCTCAATACTTCATAGCTTCCGTTGGTTGCCTATCTCAATTGATCTTGCATGAATGAATAAGGCTCTCAGAGAGTGCACTTCCTTGCTATTCCAAGATTGTCAATGGAGAATGGCTATGATAGTGCTTTGTAAAGAAGATGAGCTTCAGAACAATGGTAGTGATATGTTAACAAGTTGATCACAAGCAAAAGGAATGATGTGGGTACCAAAGGCATGTTGTAATTCCTGCAAAGTAACAATACTAAAAGCTTGGATGAATGAAATGGAGGAATAGGGTTCAATTTATAGACTCGAAAGAGAGAAGATCAATGGTATAGAAACCTTGAGAGGATGTGCGCGAATATGAAGAAGACGTGTCTTGCTATATTTTGCATGAGAGGAATTAATAAAATAGAAGAATGAGTTAACTGAAGAGATAAATCAATTAAAAGAATAGATCAATCAGTTAAGAGAATAGAACTAGAGAATAGAAATTGCATGAGGATGAGAAGATATTTTAGCTTAATTAAATATTTAGAATATTCAATTCCATGTGCACAAGGATTGAATTATATTTAGAGATAACTCAATTTAGAAGAAATGGACAACTTAAATAAATATTTGATTTATTTAAATTTAGAGAAGATATTATTGGAAGAAACAATTAAATAATTGAGATTATTTAATTTAGAATAATTTTGGAAGAACTAATTAAATAATTGGTATTATTTAATTTGTTGGAGGAATTAGAAGAATTTAGGAATTTAATTAAATAAATTGATTTTATTTAATTGTTGGAAGAATATGAATCAAATAAATTAATTTGTTTGTTTATTTATTGATAGAGAAATTTGACTAAATAAATATTAAGAATATTTATTTCAACTGAGTCATGTCATTTTTAGGTGTATACAGTTTCTGTTGTGTTTACTCTAGCTGCACGGTCTAGATAGTTCATTCTGTGAACCCTCCTACCATGACTACACCACCAAAGATATGCTATAAGAGGTCATCTATGAGAACAATATTATCCAATATGGATGTGTCCATCACCTGTTGCTACCCCTACATCATATCATCCTGACACTCTAGAATGTCTACATCATGGGTAATGTCCTAGGTCCCAACATCACATAATGTCCAACATGACCCACAAAGATGGGGGGACTGACGACACGTATTACTCTCACCCTCTCCAACCTGTGAAAGATCACAACCATGCTATGGTAAAGTTTGGCTGAGGGAACTCAGGAATGCAGCATCTCCACCTCAACACTCTCCTTCAAAATTGAAGGGAGTGAGACATGCTATGGCCTCATAATGGGTCTAGGTAAACAATATGGGTACAATGTGCACCCTCTCTATCCTGTGTAGTGTTGAACACCTAGAATATTGAGAGGGGGGGTGAATCAATATTCTCTTAAACCATTCACTAATTAAACCATTAGTCCATTTGCCCATTCAATAACATTAAAGCAAGTTAAACATAAAATGATCAATCAAAAAACATAACACATAGACACCAGGATTTTTACGTGGAAAACCCAAAATGGGAAAAACCATGGTGAGTGTTAGCTCACAATATATTATGTAGTAACAATACCAAATTACAAGAGGTTCACTGCCTTAGGGCTCATTACCCTTAAGGACTCATTGTCCAAAGAAAGATGTTCACTGCATACAAGCTCATTGCCAAAATGAATTGCTAAAATTAAATCTGCAAATGCATGGATATAGTTCCAATGAAGCTCAAAAAACTAATTTAAAACTCTTCATCTTGCTCTACTCTATCACACTGCTCTGCTTTATAATATCTCTCTTCTTCTGCACTTGTCGCCCTTACACAATCACAAGACTTCGCATGTCGCACACACAGACATTCGTATTTGCACTTACTTCTTCATATTTACAACACACACACACACCAAACACCAAAATGGATCTCATATATATATTTGCAACATTTACAATCTTCAAATTAGGTCAGTATATAAAGATGAAATTTGTAGTTATGCCTTGTGTAGTTTATCAGCCTAATCCTTTCACCAAAATACTTTGCAAACCAATTCAACACTTGAAACAACTTTCCACATGTTGGCCCAAACTGTATAACCACTTAGAATATGAATCTAATCAGTATATCTTACCACATATAGATCAAGGTATCAGGTCGGTCTTAAGCTCTGATTATCACTAGTTTAGTCCATCTATCAGATTACAACTTTCAATACGGACCACAAGACTTTCTCAAATTGATATCCAAGACTCTTCAGACATATCAGAACATAACTCTAGAACCACAGAACATAATATCTGTTGGCAAGAGACACTATATGGATTCATGAATGTTGTCATTGATGGCAACAAAGGTTATCTCACACATCCACAAGACATGATGAGTCTCTACCAGAAGTCAGATTGAAGAAGTGTTATGATCCGGTAAGCAAGAAGAGAGCAGTCAGCAAGGTCCGACAGTCAGGTCTGGATCTCTCAGAGCAAGTATTTCAGTAAAGTGTGGATTTGGGGAAGTCAAGAGGAGTACCTTGACTAATAGATTCCAAGGATTTATCCTCTGATGATGGAAGGGTGAAGATGTATGAACACTTGAGTGTTGGGTTCCTATTTGACAGAGTAGACAGAGGAAGAACTATACCGGTAGATTGTCAGACCCAAATCCGGAAGAGATATTGCTAATGACTAAGTTTCTTGAGGTATCATTCATGATTGGCCGACATGATTGAAGACTTCCACAAGCATATTATTGATCCGCATTACTTGGTATGCAAGGATTCAACTGACAGACTAGAGTTTGAAATAATATTGACTATTTTGGATGCCGACTAGAAAAGTGTTGAAATCACCTGTGTGGATATATATACAAGATGGATTTAGATGTGAAAGTATGTGTGGTGTATGTATTGAAGTGCGAATAAAAGCAGAAGAATAGTATAAAAGGTAGAAAAATAGGTTCGGAATGTAAGTGAACAGCAACACTTAAGGAGAGTAAGAATGAAGTGCAGCAAATCAGTCTATTGAGCTTAACCAGAACTAAACTTTAGCATGTGTGGATGCTTCTCATCAGTTCAAGTTCTCTTCTTGTAAACAATAAGTCTTTTGTAGGCAGTGAGCCTCTTGTGAGCAGTGTGCTCAGGTAGTGAGCCCTAATTGGCAAGTGGCATTTTGTATCTTCTATTCTTCTAAAAAAGAATAATTTCTTGGGTTAATCACCCCGTGGTTTTTCCCTTAACAGGGTTTCCACGTCAAAATCATTGTGTCATGTGTATTGGTGTTATTTCCATTTCATGATTATGCTTGCTTATTTAATCTGATATTACATTTACTGTTAAGAAAGTACATAAAGTAGAAATATTAGGATAACTGATTCAGCCCCCCCTCTCAGTTATCAACAATATCAACTTGCGGCCAAATGTGGACCATTAGAACACATGCCCTGTCATAATCAAACATTGTCAACCCTTGTAGTGATACTTAGATACTCATAACTATCTTTTTGGTGGACATCAAACTCTGTAACTTTGGATTTAGAGACTTCATATATGTGTTTACAACACCTCCAAACCGCATAACAAAATATTCAATATAGGAGAAATGCAGACCAAAATAATTGTGTGTTCTACTCTAATTACTACTATTCTCTATAATGTTGAACTTGTGCAACTTGAAGGTACATTTACAGAGATGATCAAGAGCTGAAACTTTGGATTTAATATCATCTATGGACTATAGACATCTTACTAGAACCACAAGACCAGATCTTTAATGGAAGACCAACACTGATCAAAATATTGTCTCTCTGTTGCTACCTCTATACACTACCAACACTTAGCCAAAATGCTTAAGTCTCCTTTACTGAACCAAAATCTCTGTTCCAACCTTGTTCCTTTTCTTGTTACCATCAATGACAACACTATCAAACATCATGCTCAACTAAGTTGCCAACAATCTTCCCCTTTGGCATTGATGGCAACACATGATGTGAAAAACCATTAAACTGCTCCCCCTTACTTTTTACACACTGTTCCCCCTAACTGCATGCATCACTCCTTATTTATTTTTCACTTATCTATGTTTTTCACATGATGCATCATTCTCCCCCTTTGAAATCAATGTCAAAGGTGTATGATATAGAAATATGTACAAGTGACCAAAACTTCAAAACTGTTTGCACTATCCACATATATATAAAAGTGAAATCAAATATCTTAGTGGTTTTCATAGAGAATATCTTTGTAGATCTTCTTCAATTGCACCACATCTTCATCCCATATGACCTTAGCATCGTTCAAAACTAGTATATGCCCATTGATTTGGGACACCAACTCTTCTGCCTTCTTCACAGTAGTAGGGGCCTCAATGATTTGCCTTGTCTTATTTGCAGCTGCTACAAGCCTGGTCATGCATGTAATCTTAAAACTTGCAATCTCCCAGAGCTAGCTCATTCTATGTTTGATGACCTCCTTTTGGGTCTGCAATTTATTTATCACTGAATGAATGGTCTCAACTTCTACCCTTTTATTTCCTATGACATCTTTTGTTGAATCATAGTTCTTGGATATTTTGGTAATCTGGGCTTCCCAACCATCTATTTTATCTTTTAGGTCCTTGGTTTTCTCGGGCCATGTTAGAAAAAATTGATACAATTTTCTAGCTTCTTTGATAGCCAACTCTAGACATTAAATACTTTTATCTAACAAAAATTTGTCTTGGGAATACTTATCATTGAGCTCAACTAGCCTTTTATTGTCAATCTCAGCCCTTACCTTCTTCTTAGTTGCTTGATCAAGGGACTCAAAATGAGAATTGATTGACTCCATAAGCTTCTTCAACTATGTAGTAGGAGCCAAGGATGTATCTTTCTTTATTCTAGGCATAATATTTTCAAAAATAGTTGTTGCATCTCCAATTAACTTATTGTCCTCCATGTGAGACTTCAATATTTCTTCTTGGGATATTGCTTGAAAAATTGACCCAAGCTTTAATTTTTGCAAAGGAGACATTGTGGCTAGGTTTATTGGACCTTGTAACAATTTAGGTACGGACAAAATATGACTCTCCTTGTGTTTCTCCAAAAACTCTCTTAAAGAGTCAACTGAATCTTTTCCAGTAGTGTCCCTTTTGTCTTCATCAAAAGATATCCCAGCATCATGTCTTTCCAGAGGGTTTTCTTGAAAGGGCTCTTGCTCATTTCCCTCTATTTCTAGAGTAGGATTGTCAATCATTTGTTCATTAGCTTCTTCTCTTTTCTCACTTTGTTCTTCAGAGATATTTTCTTCAGGTGCCATTTTGTTTCTTTAGAGTTCTTTTCTTTCATAGGCTCTTTTATTTATTCATCCTTTCTTGTGTTCACTAGAGGAGTAACTGCACTTTGATCCATACTTTGTTCAATATTTACATCCAGAACTATATTAGAATTGTCAGCATCAACATTTTGTTCCTCTTCATCTGTATCTACCATAGTTGAGATGTAGAGTTCATGTAGTACACTTAGTGTTTTCTCCTCAGTTTCTTTCACCAATTTCTCAATATCTCTAGACATTAGAGTATTGACTCTCTTCTTGGTTCTAAATTCATCACTAAGCTTCTTAGTGACTTTAACTTTTTCTCCACTTGTGAGATTTGGACACAGTTTCATCAAAACATATTCCTTCAACTCAACATCTTTGGCCATAGTTGCTTCTTTTCTCGCAGTTAAGATGCTAGTTAAACTGTTTGGTAAGTCACCTATAACTTCAATCAATGCCTTATTAAACATATCTAAAAATCTTACCATAGCCACTTAAATTGTTTCCTTGTCAGCATCTAAGCATTCATCATGTGTATCAACAATTGGCTTCAAGTTCCCATGCTCATCCATTGCATTAACTGTAGCTTCCAAAGTCATTGTGGCCTCAACTTCCTTGATCTCAATTTTCTTTTCCTTTTTCTTCTTCTTGTCTTTCCCTTCTCTAGAGGGCTTCACTTCTTTGCTTGCAGTGGCTTCATCTATTTTTACCCTCTTTGCCCTTATCTCTTCATCAATTTCTATTCTTCTTTTTCTTCTCCACCACCAAGGCTTACAAACACTCTGTTGGTGGCCTTTACTTTATTTCTTTTATTCTTCTTCTCTACAAGCTTCTTTTCAGGCAATTCTTTCCCAACACCAACAGTGGGAGGGGTTCCAGAGCTCCTAGAGGTAGCTGTAACAAAAGAGGAGGTCCTAGTTGTCCTTTTCCTTGGAGTGGACTTTGCCTATTCAATCTTTTTCTCATGCTTCTCTGGAGCTGTTGCTTGCTCCATTTTCTCCTCTTGCCTTTCTAGAGCCTTTGCAGCTTGAGCCTTGGCTCTAGCTTGGTCTATTTTCTCCTTTGTGAATCCCTTTCTCATAGTATAATCTTCTGTCATATTTCTTTATTTTCCCTATGATTCTAATTGAGTTTGTTCCAAATGCACTTTGATACATTTTTCTTCAAAAGTCCCAAATCTTTCCTCTTTAGGATCCTTTGGTTTGCTCAACACTAAATCTTCCAAGCCAATCAAGATGTCTTATGTAACCTCATATCCCATTGCTAGGATTCTAACCCTATCCTACATTTTCTTCTAGAAATTATTAAAGTATCCCCATAGAGCAGCATTTTGTACATCAATATCTCCTAAACTCTATAGATGATTTCTAATTTGTAATACTACAGGAGAGTGATTTAACCAAACAATATTACTCATACCTGGTAATTCCCTCAAAAAGTAGAATAATAGGCAGATGATAAGAGGACCATATTTGAATGGGTACTTTGTATCTTTTGTCCTTTTTAGGTTCTCCATCAATTGTTGTCGGAGCAACTCACACAAGTCATAGTCAAAATTATTCTTCACCATCTCATAGGTAGTGTAAATGGCCATTGCAAAAATAGAGTTCTCCCTATTGGAGAAGTAGACCTTGTATCCAATCACCACGGAAGCAAATCTCACTATCAGATCTTCAATGTCATTGACAGTTAGTGCTCTTTTGTCAAATTTAGCACCAGTTAGCTTCATCACTGTATCATTCTTCACTGATTTGAGTGCCAGAATTGTTCTGGTGGAACACATACCTATCACTACCTCAATGGCATCCTTGGTTATCATGTGAGATATATTTAGCCAAAAGAATTCATCATGGATTTTGCTTAGGGTATACCTAACCCAAGCATCTTCCAATAAAACAAAAAAATTGATCCAAGTATCCAATTTCTTCTCATACAAAGCACTAAATTCTTCCTTCATTCAAATTTATCTCCAATCAACTCATTCAAGTAAACTTGCCCTAATTTTAAATGATCATATTCTTCCAAAGTAGCATGGATATAAACCCTAATATCTTAATTATGCATTATGCCATATAGAACTTTAGAAAATGCACCATCCAGATCTATTTCTAGGGATTTGAATGGATGTTTCTTAAATTTGGGTCGAGGCCTTTCAGTGATCTCAATTACTTGAGAAGTAGACATCTTTCAGTTCAACAAAATCTTTTCAAGGGATTAGACTGTAAGTACCTTATTTTTTTTCACTTTTTGGTTAGGGTTTCTTCATGCCAAATGCTTGAATTCACTTTAGCTTCTTTTCTCAAATCTCCTTGGTTGCTTAAAAACTAGAATTCAAAGTGAATTTCCTTTGAATAATATTGCTTATAAACCCTTTTAATAAAAACCTAGTTTCCATAAATGCTTGTTTCCAAAACAATACTAAACACTTCCTTTGTCATTCACAATTGACATAAATTCCTCCACAATCTACCGCATTAGGTTCTTTTCTGTCAAAATTTTCTCCAAAAGTTCTAATATATTGTTTTTTAGCTCATATCCTCATGTTGGTTGTTAGCACCACTTTTCTGGCTAGGGGAACCAAATATTTCATTAAAGCTCCCCCTTAAGCCAGAGCTCCCAATTCACTTCCCAGATGAAGTGTCCACACCAGAGTCTAGCACAAACTCATTCTTGGATTCAATAACTTCCTTCTTAACCCACACATTGTACATCTCCTTGATTTCTGTTGGATCCATCTTTTGTACTAGTTTCTTCATCTCTGCCTAATTATCCTTCTTCATATTCTTGCTTTTTTAGAATCTTGCAATATGTCTAGGCTTGTTACAATTAAAGCATACAACATTTCTCTAATCATTGTTCCTTCCATTCATCCTTGATCTGCATTGGTTAGCCTTATGTCCAAATTTATTGCATGTAAAATAGTTACCATTGAAAGATTGAGCATTCCTTCCATTGTTATAGCCATTTCTTATCTAACTTCTACATTCACTAGCTCTATGACCAAATCTCTTGTATATAAAGTAGTTACCTCTGAAATTTTTAGCATTCCTTCCATTGTTGTAACCATTCCTTATCTAACTTTTACATTCATTAGCTTTGTGACCTACTTTATTGCAAGTAAAGCACTAACTGGAAAATGATGGACCATTTTAATTCACTCTACTCCTACATTGAGTAGACTTATGACCAAAATTATTGCATGAATTACAATAACCATTAAAAGATGGGTACCTTTGAGCATTTGTTTTCTTGACCGGTGGTTTTCTAGGTCCATTCCTTCGGTTCCAGATCTACTTCCCCTCTTGATCTCAGCATTCTTTTCTTGACTTGTTTTAGAACTTTCACCTTTCTCAAATCCCAAGCCTTCTTTATCATCATAGTTCCTATCTAGAAAGCATCTCATCAAGTTTTACAGAACTTATCTTGAACTTTTCTTCATAATTCTTTGCCTTTTCCAAATCTGATTTCAGGTTCCCAACTTCCTTTTCCAGCTTTGTATAGTCTTCTGATTTGCCTTTCACCAGTTGATTTAGATCTTTTGCAGCTTTTGCCTTATCTTCAATTTGCACTTTTAGATCATCCAAGATTTCATTTGCTGATCTTAATTGTTCACTAACTTCCTTATCTTTTTCTTTGAACTTCTTGACTTTCTCCCTTAGTTTTCTGATGCACTCATCTTCTTCCTTGACATTTTATTTCATATCCCTATTTTCTTCTTCAGTCCTTTCAAGATCTTCAAGAGTAGCTTTGAGTTCTTCTTCACTAACAACCATGCATTCTTCTTCTATAGTTTTAGTTGAATCAATTTCTTTAGGAGGAGTAGAATACCTTTTACCTGCCATGTGTTTAATCTCCAAGATCTTCCTCAATCTATTAGACTTCTTCCAAGGAACCAAACTCTGATACCAATTGTTGAATAGCTAAAATACTGAGAGGGGGGTGAATAAGTATTCTCTTAAACCATTCATTAATTAAACCATTAGTCCATTTTCCCATTCAACAACATTAAAGCAAGTTAAACATAGAATGATCAATCACAAAACATAACACATAGACACTAGGATTTTTTACATGGAAAACCTAAAATGGAAAAAACCACAATGAGTGTTAGTTCACAATATATTATATAGTAATAATACCAAATTACAAGAGGCTCACTGCCTTAGGGCTCACTTCCCTTAAGGACTCACTATCCAAAGAAAGATGTTCACTGTATACAGGCTCACTGCCATAAGGAAAGAAAAAGAGAGATGGCTCACTGCCAAAATGAATTGCTAAAATTGCATCTACAAATGCATGGATATAGTTCTAATGAAGCTCAAAAAATTGATTCAAAACTCTTCATCCTACTCTGCTCTATCACATTGCTCTGTTTTTATAAGATCTCTCTTCTTATGCACTTGTCACCATTACACAATCACAATACTTCGCATGTCACACACACACATTCATATTCTCACTTATTCATATTCACAACACACACACACACCAAAAACCAAAATGGATCTCATATATATATCTACAACATTTACAATCTTCAAATTAGGTCGGCATACAAAGATGAAACATGTAATTATGCCTTGTGTAGTTTGTTGGCCTAATCCTTTCACCAAAATACTTTGAAAACCAATTAAACACTTGAAACAACTTTGCACATGTTGGCCCAAACTATATAACCACTTGGAATATGAATCTAATCAATAGATCTTATCGCATATTGATCAAGGTATCTGTAAGTACAAAAATCATGCACAACCTCCACGAGTACCCCTATGATGATTTTAATCCTTGTCACATAAATGTAAGCATGAAATAATATCCTCTAAGTAGTAGACCTCTTGATGACATGTCTTCTATCTTGTCTTATGTTGTTTCTTCTTTGTCATTTTCCCTCTCTTTATCATCAACGCTTTTCGACATTTTTGCGATACTTGTCGATTTGTATTTTTTGAGCTTTTGACCCTATTCCTATGCCTTGTAAGCATCTTGTAGGTGAGTTTTCACCTTTCCCCTATGTTTTGCATCCTCTTCACCCCCTAGAAGCCTTCTAGAGGTCCCCCAGATGCATCTCCCACTTTCAGCTTCAGTTTCACTCAACCAATCCAAATCTCCCCCTATTATTTCTAGATCTCCCCTTGGGAGATCCTACAGTGCAAGTGGAGATTTGGATTCTTGCACAAGATTAACCTATTTCCAAAGGTAGATCACCTCCTTTTCATCTCCTCTACCATCTCCCTATTGGCAAGAGACACTGTGTGGCTTCATGAGTGTTGTCATTGATGGCAACAAAGTCTATCCCACATATCTGTAGTACATAGTATGCTTATACCGGAAGTCAGTTTGAAGATTGTTTTGGTCTGGTGAACAAGAACAAAATATGCAACAAGGTCTGATAATCAGGTTTGGATCTCTCAGATGGTGTAACTTAGCAAGTTGCGGACTTGGACAAGTTAAGAAGGGTATCATGACTACTGTATTCTAGAGATTTAGCCTTCGGTGATAAAGCATGAAAAAGATATGAGCATCTGAGTGTTGGGTTCCAGTCAAGTAGAGAAAATAGAGTAAGAACTGACCGACAGAGTATTAGACTTCAATCTGGATGAGTAAAAGGTGTTGATCAAGCTATTTGGGGGATTATACATTGTTGGCCGACATGATTAAAGACTTTTATGCCTATGTTTTTGATACACATCACAAATCAAGCATGGATTTAGCCGACAGATCAGTAACTTGTAAATATCTCGAGTGTTCTTGTTGTTGACTAGAAAGTTGATGAAATCCTTGATGCAGATATATATACTAGATGGATTCCAGTATGTAGATGTGTGGAAGATATAAGTGATGAAATAAAGTGTGAAGAAAAGCAAGGATAAGTGTGAAAGCAGCAAATCAAGTCTGGTATGTGATAGAGCAACAATATTAAAATAGAGGAAGAATGAAGTGCATCAAATCAGTGTATTATGCCTAACTAGAACTAAATTCTTGCATTTGTAGATGCTTCTCATCAGTTTAAACACCTGATTACCTTCTATAAGTTTTGTAGACAGTGAGTCTCTTGTAGGCAGTGTGCCTCTTGTGAGCAGTGTCCTCGAGCAGTGAGCCCTAATTGGCAAGTGCCAATCTGTACTCCTTTAGTCTTTTAATAGAGAATACAATCTTGGGTTTGTCACTCCATAGTTTTTCCCTTAACAGGGTTTCCACGTAAAAATTCTTGTGTCATATGTGTTAATTTTATTTCTATTCTTATGATTACATATGCTTTCAAGTTTTAATGCAACTCTAATTATTAAAATAACAAAAAGAAAAGAAAGTAAAAGAAATTTTGAGATAACTAATTCACCCCCCCTCTCAGTTATCTTCCCTTTTTTCCAACAATTGGTATCAAAGCTAAGTTCTTCTAAACAAAGCATAACAGCTTGAGGAAGATCTAGGAATCTTAATGGATATATATGGTATGAAGGAACAACTTCAGTCTGCCCTAGATGACCTTAAACAATCCCACTCTGAAGTCAATAATTTGAGAGAAAGACTCAAACAAGCTGATGATTTCATAAATGAGCTAAAAGAAAAACTTAGTATCTCTGTGAAAAAGAGAAAGGAACTACTTCAAAAATTAGCAAATCAAAGTGAAGACAATGATACTAATGAAGATCTGGATGAGAAAAATAAGCTATGTGAGAAGATATCAAAAGAATTCATTATGGTAAGGCATGAAATGGAATCAAGGGTTATGAGATTCACCCAAGAAATTGAAGAAAAGAGGAAAATTGAAGATAATCTAAAACAATCCCTCAAGGAGAAAATAGAGGACTACCACCAAATGGATAGAATAATTAGGCATCTTGAATTATATCTTGAAGAAGATAGAGACAATGAAGAACAACTTGAGAATCAGATAGACACTCTTAAATAAGATCTTCAAACAACAAATTAATACAAAGAGAAATTCAAGATAAGCTTAGCCCAACTTGAAGTTCTTCTTGAAAGCCAAAAGAGGGTAGATGATAAGTGTGGCTTGGGATATGAGAAAGGTGAAAGCTCTGGATTCGGTCAGAAGAACTTTGGATTAGGAAATCAAAGAAACAAGCCTAGAAGACCTCTGGTAAGGCAACCAAATGCTCAGATATATCCATCCTTCAATGGATACTGCTTCAATTGCAACAATTTCGGTCATAAAGCAATGCAGTGCAGGAGGAGAATGAATCAGACTAATCCATCCTTCTCTGGACAATGTTTTAACTACAAAAGGTATGGTCACAAATCTTATGAATGCAGAAATATGCAAATAACCAATTCATTCAATGGTAGATGTTTTGCATGCAATAGAATGGGACATATGGCTAATCAATGCAGATAAAAAGGATATCAATCAAATAAGCAAAGAAATGTTGTCTATTACAATTGCAATAGATCTGATCATATTGCCAAATTCTACAGAAGTAGAAATCAGGATAGAAAAGGTTTGGTGGAACATAATCAAAAACAAGATAAGGGCAAAGGTAAAGTGAATGCGGATGAAATTCAAAATGAGATGAGCAAGATTTGGGTAAAGAAGAGTACATAAAATATTGGGGATAGATCCACACATGAATCCAGTGCTAATATTCCTTCCAAAAACTAAAAAGGTGAGCTCTGGCTTAGGGGCAGTCACAGAGAAAACAAATTCCCCCAGCTAGTCAATTAGTGTCTAAATTCAGCACATGGAATGTTGCGGATTAAAGGGTTCTCAGAAAAATATCTAAATAACCCTCAGTAAAAATATGAAAGATCCACATGGAGTTTTGCAAGAGTTTAACCATTCAAGTTGATCCAGTTTGATAGCCATCTGCTAAAGCAAGATTTTCACAGACAAATCCGGTATGATTCAAAATTGAAATACTTTGATCTGCGGACCCATGGCATGATTGAAGAAAATAAGATACATTGTCAATCCTCACTGACAATGATTCTAAGTTCAACACAATGATTTGAGAAGATCTCTCTTAAAATAGGGTAATCAGATAACTTAAGTTGTGCATTTATTACAAAAGGAAATTAGGGTTTGTGCAAGGATAAAAGGGTTCTTTCACTCATCTTTTGCACACTTGCATTCATGAAGAAGAAAAGAAGAGCTCTGCAATGAAGTTTCTACAATTCACTCAAAGATCAACTAGAAAATAACTTGTTCTGGCTCCTATTTCAAACCCTAAAGCATGAAAAGGTACTTCCATTTTGAAAATATCTCTCTGAATCTTTTGCAAAATAGCTACTCCAATGGTTGTCAAGATCATTGATAGGCCATGTCCTAAATTCAAGGAACATCCATATAAATATCTATAAGTTGATCCTTTAGGCGCATTTTCTAGCATTCTACATGGGGTATTGCATGTAGAAGATGTTAGGGTCTATATCCATGCCAACATTGAGGAATTTGGAGACTCAAAATCAATGGACATCTATCACAAACAACTAATAGATGAGAGTTTTGAACTCAAACCTGAATTCAACACCATCTGGGATAAACACTTCAGACATTGCATACACTTTCCATGTTTTGCAGAAGATGATAGGGTCTAGTATGTCCTAAGAAGGATGAATGATAATTTCATGTGGTTAATGAGGCCCTTCAAAATAACTAAAGATGCCATCAGGGCAGTGACTAGACTACACTCATCCAGTGGGTTACCTGCACTTAAATCTGTCAAGAACCAGACAATAACTGAAGCCACTGGATCTAAATTTGATAAAAGAGCAATGACCATAGATGACATCACAGATCCAGATGTCAAGTTTGCCTCAATGATAATCAGATACAAGATCTATCATTCTATTAGGGAGAATTCTATATCTGGGATAATAATCTATGCAGCATATCAGATGTTGAGGGAAGATGCAGATTATGACTTGTGTGAACTTCTCCTAAATCAACTATTAGAAAACCTATAGAAGATCAAAAAGGATAAGAAGAATTCCTTTAAATATGGTTGTCTAATACTATGTCTATTCTTCTACTTTATGAATGAGCTACCCGGATCTAGTGGTTGGGTTTGGCAAAATGATAAACCAGTTGCAATCTAGATTAGAGATTATACGTATGGACTTGGTGATGCTAAATCTTAGAACACAGCTCTCTGGGGTTACTTTAAGAACTTCCAAATCATGATGCAAGCCAAAGAGAGGATACCTCAATCCATAGTGGAGAAATACAAGGACACAATGTGCTTCATGGTTGACACTGATCAATGTCTAATGGAGGCAGTTGAGCCCAGAATTGTGTGGATAATGCCTATGGGATATGAGGTCGATGAAAAAATATTGGAGCTACATATTCAACACCTATTGAGCCAACCTAGGGACCTTGAAGAAGAAAGGTTTGGCACCTTTCAAGAGCTAAGGGTAAAAATACTAAGTTAAGACAGCTAGAAATAAAGAGGAAAGTAAGAAGGGAGGTTGAAGAAATTGCCAAAAGATTTGGCCTATCAAAGGAGGCTATAGATGCAAATAGAGAGAAGATGGAGAAGGCTAAAAAGGAGAAACAAGAAGCAAAGAAAGGAGACACTCCGGTACAAGCCTCCTCCCAGACTAGATCTTCCAAGAGCTCTATACTTGCCACTCCTAAAACCTCAAAGGCTACCAAACTGAAAGTCAAGACATCTAGAAAAGGAGAAAAGAGGACAAAGACCAAAGCCACAAGGTCATATACAAGCCTTAAAGATGATGAAGAAATAGAATCTGATGAGGAAATCAAGAAAATGAAGAAGAAGAAAACATCTGGGGAATTCTCTGCTAGTAAAAATAAGGAAGAAAAGGCAGAGGAATTTGTTGAAAAGCCCACTCTTTCCATTGATGACATCATCAAGGTAGTTACTGTGGATGGGAACCTACAGCCAGTAATAGAGTTCTATGATGAATACAGTGATATTGACAAGAGGATTTTGGAAGAGGCTACTGTTAGGTACCTGAATATTTACAATTAAGCTTTCAATGAAATTATATCATTAATTCCCAAAAGTCTAGAGAAGGTACTTGAACTGAGAAAAGAGAATGCAAGGGCAAAAGATCTAGAGATTCAGGAACAAATAATGATTCGGCGTTATCCTTCTATCACTCCAAAACAAATGGACATGATTTTCAAGGATTGTAAGGATGAGTTCTAGAGTAAAGAAAGAATGAATAAACTTATGCTTGGAGAAACTGACCAAGTAGCAAGAGAAATTAAAAACATCCTCCAGAATGCTTTCAAAACATTCAATCTTCCTATTGTAGAGGAAACAGATGAAGAACCTTCTACCATGGATGTTGAAGGATTAAATGTAACCAATGAAGAATCTTCTGATGTAGAAGGATCAAAAGAGATAGATGAAGAGAAGTCTAAGAACTTGGATTCCTCTATTCCGGAAGAGGAAGTTCATGAAGCAAAAAACTCAGGTGACATCTCTCCTCTGGATCCCACTGTAGACATTCTAGATTCTAAAGCTGAAGGAGAAGGAAGAAAAGAGGAGAAAGTGAGTCAAGAAGAGGAGGTTAAGGGAAAAGATGGAGAACAAATAGAAAAGACCAATCATGACTGTTCTGATATCCCAAAGAAGACTCAATCACTGGAAAGAGACACTGCAGAGGCAGTGAAGAACTTCTTAAAAAAGGAAATGGAGATAGATGAACTTGAGCTATTTGAAGGGCCACTAAATTTTGACTCTCTCTCTGGGGTTCAAACAATGAAAATAGCATCTTTTGCTCAAGCCAAGGTAAAAGAAAAACTCCTAAAATCTCAAATGGAAGACTGTGAACTATTGGAGATTGCATCTGGGATGCTAGAGAAGATCATGCCATCATTCCAAAAGGATCCTTCGGCCTCACCATCTGGCAACCTAAAATCTTTGGTAAATTTTGTTAGCACTCACTTTGAATCTCTAGAAAAATCAGCAGAAGCAAAGGTCCGGAAGGAGTTTTTGGGAAAAAGATTCACTGAAGTATAGGGACTCATTGCTAATGATAGGAGGACCCTATACATTGGAATAAAGAGCCTTGAAAATGCTCTTAAGGATGGTGGGGACATGTACAAATTTTGTCTATCTTAGCCCAAAGTGACAGAGGATATTGAAAAGAAGGTGAAAGAACAAGAAGGTAAACTGTCAAGTTTATCTTAGAACTTTGATCCCCTTACTACCTCTTTAATGAATCAAGAATGCCAAGCCATTGTCATTATAAATGAAATAAAGAGGCTAAACAAAGAAAAGAAGGATATAATAATCAGAATGAGTGAACTCAGAGGGATAATTATCCCTAAGTTAGAGGCAATGCATGAGGCCTTGATAGATGCTCAGACCACAGCCTAGACCAGTGATCCGATAGATTTAAGAAGGGTAGAAGCATATGCATTTTTGTTGAGTGGTCACATCTCCATTTTGGATAGGATGAAGCAAAGCTAGGCCACAGAGTTTGTATAGTTGAAGGCCACTTCTATGGATATACTTAAGTATATGTAAGTATAACATTTATATATATACTTATACGACCATGTATAGGACATTTTTTGCAAAATTTTGGTATGCAAAATTTGCCCTTTGCCATTGATGTCAAAGGGGTAGTGAGGAGTAGTGAAAAATGTAGAATCTAGCTAAGGGGGAGCTCCGGTAAAATAGTGCAAAAGATAGAGCATTAGCCAAGGGGGAGTTACTGCGACACTTAGCCATTTTTCACTAAGTGTTGCCATCAATGCCAAAGGGGGAGATTGTTGGCAAGAGACACTGTGTGGCTTCATGAGTGTTGTCATTGATGGCAACAAATTCTATCCCACACATCCGCAGTACATAGTATGCCTATACCGGAAGTCATTTTGAAGATTGTTTTGGTCTAGTGAATAAGAACAAAATATGTAACAAGGTCCAACAATCAGGTCTGGATCTCTCAGATGGTGTAACTCAGCAAGTTGTGGACTTGGATAAGTCAAGAAGGGTATCATGACTACTATATTCCAGAGATTTAGCCTCTGGTGATAAAGCATGAAAAAGATATGAGCATCTGAGTGTTGGGTTCCAGTCAGGTAGAGCAGACAGAGGAAGAACTGACTGGCAGAGTATTAGACTTCAATGCGGATGAGTAAAAGGTGTTGATCAAGCTATTTGGAGGATTATACATTGTTGGCTGACATGATTAAAGACTTCTATGCCTATGCTTTTGATGTGCATCACAAATCAAGCATGGATTCAACCAATAGATCGGTAACTTGTAAATATCTTGAGTGTTCTTGTTGCCGACTAGAAAGTTGATGAAATCCTTGATGCAGATATATATACCAGATGGATTCTAGTATGTAGATGTGTGGAAGATATAAGTGATGAAATAAAGTGCAAAGAAAAGTAGGGATAAGTGTGAAAGCAGCAAATCAAGTCCGGTATGTGACAGAGCAACAGTATTAAAATAGAGGAAGAATGAAGTGCATCAAATCAATGTATTATGCCTAACCAGAACTAAACTCTTGCATTTGTAGATGCTTCTCATCAGTTCAAACACTTGATTACCTTCTGTAAGTTTTGTAGTTAATGAGTCTCTTGTAGGCAGTGTGCCTCTTGTGAGCAGTGTGCTCAGGCAGTGAGCCCTAATTGGCAAGTGCCATTTTGTACTCCTTTATTCTTTTAATAGAGAATACAATCTTGGGGTAGTCACCTCGTGGTTTTTCCCTTAACAGGGTTTCCATGTAAAAATCCTTGTGGCATATGTGTTAATTTTATTTATGCTCTTATGATTACATATGCTTTCAAGTTTTGATACAACTTTGATTGTTAAGATAACAAAAAGAAAAGAAAGTAAAAGAAATTTTGAGATAATTGATTCACCCCCCCAGTTAACAACGTTGTTTCCAACACTCCCATCATGCATTTCCTCTCAAACCCCTTTTTTTTTATCTCCCACCAGTCGACCCTCATTTTGTAGGATCTCCCCCTGGGCGACCCTACTGGTGAAAGGGGCGACCCTGTTGCATTTCTAGCCACAAAAAATCTCAAGTTTCTCACTCAAAATAGCTCCGTTTTCACTTGTTTTTCTTCCAGTTTGCATGATTTTGATGCCTAATGATGAGTTGACTATTTTATGCACCTACACATGCATAATTGACTCCATTTGATCTAAAATTAACAACTCATTCTCTCTTATGTTTTCTTCTAACTCCAATTCCTCTTCAGTGATAAGCTATTATTGATTTATCACTCCCTAATTAACTGAGTTTACTAGGTAATCAATCTACTTCAATCCCTAATCAATCCTTGTTAACTCATCAATCAATTAACTTCTCAACAAATTCCCTTCTTCCAACCTATAATGACCCCCCTCCCTCAAGCACAAAGGGAGGCAAATTCATTGTGCACACAACACTTGCTAAGTTTTGGCTCTCCAATCAACATTCTCATGCTCACACAGGATGAAGGTGCCTTTTATTTATTAATTGTTCATCAATCTTTCACATAAATCTCTTCAAGCATCATTATACTACTTCAATTAATGCCATTGTGCTCATCAAAAGCTCCTATTGAGCTTTTTTTAAGCTTATACAAGCTTATTTTGCTTCTTTGTGCTGTCTTGTCATCAAGAGGATACGAGGTTGCCATCAAGGATTTATGAGGGTAGTGGAGTCATACAAATCTTCTCTATTTTTAGGTTCCTCTATTCTTTTGTCAATTTGTAGTAATTAGAAAATTGAAATTGCTCTTGGGATTGGTAGTTTATTTCTTTTTCCTTGATAGAAAGGTTAGATCTAAAATCTTAGAAGTAATTTTCATTCTTAGTTTAATTCAATTACTTGTAATTTTCTTGTCTAGATTAATTGTTTCAAAACATTCGAAAAACCCAAAAAACATAGAATAATTGTATTAGGTTAAATTCATTCTAGTTGCATTCACATTTCCTTTCCTAGATTAAAAAGCTTCTTTATTTCCATAAATACCAAAAAAAGCACAAAAACAAGTTTTGCACTTCATATAGCTTTGCATGCATAAAAATATAGAAAAGAACAAAAACATTAGTCACATAGATACATTGCAAACCCTTGATATCATCACAAGGTCAACCATGGTCAACAAAAGTCAAACCCTTGATAACATCACAAGGTTAACAAAAGTCAACGCACAACCAAACCCTAGGTCAACCAAAACCCTAGGTCAAACCCTAAAGTCTAGTCAAGGTTAGTCCACATACACCTACCTCTTGTCTCAGTGCATGCATGTGCTCAGGATTAAGAGGTGAGTAGGTGAAGACAGTCCTTAGCGAGATTGAGGAGATCCATCCATGACCACAACAGAAGACATTTACCTTGCAACAAAAAGATCCATTTGTCCTCCTATTCATAGAAGGACATAGACAAGCTCAAATACAATGTGCAATCATCCAAAAAATCAAAAGACAAGAAGCCATCAATAAAAGTAATAGCTTACCCACACAGAGGTGGAACAGTGAAACCCCAACAGGAGAAGAGTAACTAGTGACCCTTCAGGTCATAGGGTTATCTCTACAACAATAGTCATCGAATGAAACATCCACAGTAGCACACAACAACAAAGGCCCCAAGACGTGCTGACCCCTCTCTGCGAAGTCCAACTCTCCAATGAGTGAGACCCCTTCCATGTCTCACCTCCTCTTGACTGGCTATTTCCACGAGAGAAATAATGACATGGTGGATCACCCCATGGCAAGGAGGGAAGGGTCTGTGTGCATGCCAAAATCTAACCCGACAGCCCCAGGCAATCGAGGTCATGATTTTGAGCATACATATTTTGGTGAACCCAATGTGAATTACATAATCTTTTGGTTTTGTAGTTTATGTTCCCATTATTTGGATCTCAAAAACATTCAATGCTTCAAAACATTAAAGCAAAATCTTCAAAACATTTTCACTTTATTCTTCATAGCTGCTTCCACCACTTCAGCTTCTGTCACCTTTTCCATCATCCATTCCATTTATTCTATGGTGTCTATGACACCCTCGAATATGACAGAATCTAATTTAAACCAAGGGGATATTCCCTCAGGAGAACCAAAAACTCCTTTTGATAGGTACGTGCCACCACATCCAGATGCATCAATCACCAACTACTATGACTATGAAGACTCTGTTTACAAACAAGATCAAAGAGACCAAAGAGAATCTAGACATTCTATGTCTTTCAACAACCCAACTTGGGAAAATAATCAAGCCATACCAAATGTGCCACATAAAGCTAGGAGGGTAATGTCAAAAATACATCAGCCCAATCAACCTTCCACAAGCACATCAAGTACTCATCTCAATGAGGAAGTCAAGAGATTAGAAAAACACCTTCAAGAAATGAAAGACACTTAAAAGGCCTTGAGAGTAACCTTGCAAGAACAAAGAGAAATGCTGCATGAGAAGAAGCATACAATCATGACAATACTCAGAGAGAGAATCCTAGAAATGAGGAAACACCTAGAGCTACCACTCCTATAGACTCAATCACAACTCTAGTGTAAAGGATTAGAATCTTGGAAGCAGAACAAACTGCTCCTGAAAGATGGAAAAAATCCCATGAACAAGACTAGGGGGCATCTCAAAATCCCCCTATCTTCACTACTATTCACAAAATGCTAGTAACAATACGTGTCTAAATGGGAACCCCCCTGTTCAGAACAATCCAACAAATCTGATAATGGGTTAACAAAACCCACCTACAGTGTTATTGCTATCAACCCCACAATCTCAAAGTGCCTTTCTCAGAGCATATCTCAAGTATTTGAAAGAACCTCTTGATCAAAACATAAGGAATGTGTAGTTACCTTGACCATTGCCTGATCTCTCAAAATTCAAAGGAGAAGGAGATCTAAACTTCCATATTAAAGCCTACACCACTGTGATAAGAGAACTCCTCCCTTGGGATGGGGTTGTTGCCAAAATCTTCCTAAAAACTCTCAAAGGAATAGCTCTGGATTGGTACTATCATTTGCCAGAGGCTTCAATTCACTCATTTAGCCAACTAATTGGAGAGCTTGTCATGGCATTCAACATGAACAAACTCGTTGAAATAGGGATCGGAGAATTCCTCACAATGAAGCAAGAACCAAATCAATCCATAGCCCATTTTGTGACCAGATGGAGGCAAGTCCTCTATTCCTCAACCATTGCCCAAACATGGATCATTGTGAACTTTGTGATCTTCTCTTACATGCCTTGAATAAGGATATGAGGGAAGATGTTCAGAAATTGCCATATAAATTCTATGAAGAAGCATTAGAAAGTTCTTTGAGAATAGATCAAGCTACCATTGATAGTGGCAGAAAGGTCTATGGGTCAAATAGAAAGTTAACAAGAGAAGATACAGAGAACAATGCTCCTATAATCAAAATTCTTAAGAATAACAAAATTGCAACCATAGACGGGGTAACAAATCAACCCCCAATCAAGAAAATAAGAGATTATTATAATGGGAGAGACTATTATCCTCCTAATGTCAATGCAATTGACCGACCTAGAAACAATGGGTACTACCCTAGGGACAATTACCAAAATTGGAATCGTAATGGAAATAGAAACGATGGAAGATATGAAAGACCCCCATATGAGTTCTTGATCAGTTTTCTTCTTTTCATAGGACAAGGGGGCACAACACAGATTCTTGTAGATAATATAACTGGTTCATAGAAAGCTTACCGGAAGACCAACAATGTTTGTTCATAGAAATGTTCTTGAACCTACAGGAAGTCACACCGGATAACAAGGGCACAAGAGAAACCCAAGCCCCAATAGCCTCGCAAAACACAAACATGAGAATCTATCAAGACCTGTTTCCCTTGCATAAGGATGCAGAGACATTAAATCAAATTGAAATAGCCCAAGGTAATAACACTGGCATCCCACCACAACTAGGACAAAAAGGAAAAATTAGGATGATGGGATTAGTCAAGATTCTACACAATGAAGAAGAAGAGGAAGATCACAAGAATGAAAATGAATGAATTGAAGTATACGAAGGTATTGTTTCGGTAGTGTAACCAATACCTAATCCAATCAGACATTATGAACTCATTGAGGACCTAAAGAAGACATATGCTTACATTTCATTCATTGACTTACTTTGGAATTCCCCTTCCCATCGTTCAACGTTACTGAAAGCCATAGGGTTAAAGTACCTCGACCAAATTACACCACCACCTAGTGAGCAGATCAACCATGTGGACTATGAAATCAGCCCACCAAACTTGAAACTCAAGGATCTAGGGTTCTTCTTTGACTTAAATCGAATGCCTTCTGAGGCTGAGCTAACCAAAAAAGGAGACCTTGCACTGTACCTACAAGTTTGGATCTATGACACTGTTGAAATTAAGGAACACCGAGGGGGGGTGAATCAGTGTTTTACAAAACTTATTATTATGTTCCTTTATTAATTTACCACATACATTAAAGAGAAAGAAGCATGAACTTAAGAACAACAACAACAAGGTCATCACACATAAACGCCAGGATTTTTACGTGGAAACCCTGTTAAGGGAAAAACCATGGTGAGGGTTAACCGACAAGATTTTATACTCTGTTAAAAGTATTACAAATGGGAAGGCACATGCATTTAGGCATACTACCTAGAGCTCACTTCTCAAAGGAGGCTCACTACCTACAAGATCAATTACAAGAGTTCACTAAAATACTTGAACTGAAGAATAACATCTAACAATGCAAGATTATTGTTCCGGTTAGGCTCAATAAACTGGCTTTGCAAACTTCATCTCTCACTACCCTATCTCACTATTCTTCCATGATCTAGAGCTTAGATCTCTTTGATTTGCACTTGATACTACCACACTTTGCACCTATCACATCATATTCTCACATTCATGTCTCAAAATGCTCGAACCCATCGATCATATATATCGCAACATGGCCTCAAGAAAACTTAGAAACTTTTTCAAGATCACTATTCTGTCAGCTAAATCCATGCACAAACATTAATGTGGACCAAAAATTATGTATTCAAGTCATCACACATGTCAACCAATACAATTAGATCTCATAAATTACTCAATTAACCACTTCTCTTAATCCGCACAAGGATCAAACACCAAGTTGGCATGTTCTTCACAGGACTGAACTGTTTAACCAAAACCTGATACTCAGATGCTTGTAACTTTCAATCCCTTCATCACCAGAGGATGAAACTTTGGATTTAGGTAGCCCTAACATCCCTTAAGATTCCCTTAGATCCCCAGTACAATATGATTACCTGTCGAGAAATGCAGACCAAAATGTTGAACCCTGTCATATGCTCTGTTCCTATCTATCCGGACTTAAACAAATTTGCAATTTGACTTCCGTTATTATCAAATGATACAATGTGGATGTGTAAGATAGATTTAGTTTCCATCAATGACATGCCTCCCAGTGTCTCTTTCTAACAATCTCTTCCTTTGGCATTGATGGCAACACTTAGTGAAAAATGACTAAGTGTTAGAACAACTCCCCCTTACTATGTACACTTATGATTTCCAATGCTCCCCCTTGGATAAATTCCTAATTTTTCACTGCTTTCCACTCCCCTTTGACATCAATGGGAAAGGTTGAGATCTGCATACCAAAATTCACATAAAAACTCTATGTACATGGGCACATATATACAAACAATCCTTATGTCTTGTCTACATGAACTTAAACACATCACCAAAAATATTTTTCAATAATGCCAATTCACTGTCCCAACTTTTCTTCAGGCTATCCAAAATTGAAATATGACCACTGAATAAAAATGTATGTGACTCTACCTTTTGTAGATTAGTGGGATCACTTGTCAAAGTAGCAACTTGAGCTTCTGTCAATGCTTTGAACATTGTTTCTAACCTAGGGGAAATCAGTCCCCAGAGTTCACACATCCTTGCCACAATGTTTTCTTTTTCTTTCACCAATTTCTTTATTTCATCAATCAAGCTAATTACTTGACATTGTTGACTTGCCATAGATACTGTCAAAGGATCAAAAGGATTGAGATACATTTGACAATTTTTGCTCAGACTCCTTTATTTTCTTCTCAATATTCTCTACCCCACATCTCCACCACATCTCCTCCTTTAGTGAGGGCATTTTGAATACTCTTTACAAGAGTTTATTAAGATCTTCAACTGACCAGAAGGAGAATCAGATGAATCCTTCTAAAAAATTGGCATATAATCTTTTCCAAAATGCCAAAAGCAAGACCAAGCAACTCATTGTCCTCAATGTGAGATTTTAGGATCTCATCTCTTGCCTTTGCTTGTGCAAATGATGCTAACTTCAACTTTTGAACAAGGGAAAGAGTATCCAAACTAATAGGCCCTTGAATCAGATCTAGTTCATCAAATTCAAGCTTATATTTCTCAATAAATTTCTTCACTGCATCTGCAGTGTCTCTTGTCATGCATGCAATTCCATCGTTCTTCTCTTGAGATTCAAAATTCAGATCCTTGTCAATATCATCATCAGGATTATCTTGCTTTTGTTCTTCAACACTCTTTGTTGTTTCTTCTTTTTTGATCTTCCTTGTCCTTAACATCTTCTTCTTTCTACTCTTTATTCTTGTCAGAATCACCTTTAGTAGGAGCATTTATTTCCATATTCATCTCTACATTTTCTTCACCAGATTAGTTTGGAGAAATTTGAGTATCCTCTGCACCATCAGCATTATCTTCCTTCATCATCTCTTCATCTCCTTTATTTAATATCTCCTCTTCCAGAATAGAGAAATCATATACCTCATCTTGTTTCTCATTTTTCTTCAACTCTTCATCATTCAGAATGGATGTATCATTAGCATCAACAGGTTCTTCAATGACCACATAAAACTTATTCTTGTCTAGGGATTTCTTTAGAATTTGTTCTGTTTCTTTGGCTACTTCATCAATATCTCTAAGCATTAGCTTATTCATCCTAATTTTTATTTTGAATTCATCTTTAACTTCTTTGAAATTTTTATTTCCTTCATTTCTAGAGATTACCAGACACAAATTGGACAACACATGTTCTCATAGCTCCAAATCCTTTGCTTTAGCAACTTCTTTTCTCATCTCCAAAATGTAACTTAGACTCTTAGGGATTTCTGACAAAATTTCCACAAGTGCTCTGTTGAATGTATTCAAGTACTTAATAGTAGCATCCTCTAAAATTTTCTTGTTGGCATCATCAAAGTTGTCATAATATTCTGTTAAGGGCTTCAAATTTCCATGAACAGTTATTGCATTCACAATATCTTCAACTGACAAGGTGGTTTTTTCAACATGAGTCTCAGTCTTTTGTCTTTTGCTCACCTTTACACTTCCAGAGGGCTTGTCTTTGGCAACCCTTGATGCTTTTGCTTTCTTTAACTTTATTTCTTTCATTACTTCATCTGATTCTGTCTCCTCATCATCTTTTAGGCTCACGTACATTCTAGAGGCTTTTGTCTTCTTTCTCTTTCCTTCTTTACCAGATGGTTTATCTTCTAGATTCTTTGTACTAGTAGACTTTGAGTGACCAGAGGTAGCAGTGAAACTTCTTGTTCTTCTTTGTTGGCTAGGGGATGCTTCCGGAGCACAGGGTTGTTCATTGTCTGGCTTTTCTTCTTCAACTTGCTTGGCTCTCTTCCTGGCTTCTCTAATAGCTTCTTTGGTTATTCCAATATTTTCTACATACATTTCAACTTGCCTTTGGACCTTTTTCTTAGTTTCAAGTCTCTGGAGCTCAACATGCAGTTTCAAATTAAGCTCATCATATGTACCAAATCTCTCAACTGAGGTATCTTTTGGTTTGCTCAGAAGGTGTTGAGCATACATTTCTAGTATTTGTTCATCAACTTCATACCCTATGGGCATGATCCATACAGTCCTTGGTTCAATTGCTTCCATCAAGCATTGATCTATTTCCACCATCAAACAAATTGTATCCTTGTACTTTTCCACCACAGACTTAGGGATTCTTTCCCTTGATTGCATCATATTCTAGAAATTTTTGAAATATCCCCAAAGAGCAGTCCTTTGGGTGAGTCACCAATATTGTGCAAGTGCTCTCTTATTTGTATGGCAAAAGGCTTGTCATTGGTCCAATACAGGCTTTTCATCCCAGACAACTCATTCATGAAATAAAAGAACAAGCACAAGACCAATGTACCATACTTGAATGTATTCTTCTTATCCTTCTTGATCTTGTTCAGATTCTCCATTAGCTAGTTTTCCAGTAACTCACACAAATCATAGTTAGCATTTTATTTTAACATCTAATAAGCAGCATAAATGGTTGTACCAGACACTAAGTTTTCCCTATTGGAGTGGTATATCTTATACCCAATCACCATAGATGCAAATTTGACATCTGGATTAGTTATATCATTTATTGTCATTTCCCTCTTATCAAACTTTGATCTGGTAGCTTCAGTTACAATCTGATTCTTCACTAATTTTAGCATCAGCAATCCACTGGATGAGTTCAATCCTGTTACGGCCTTGATGGAATCCTTAGTGATCTTAAAGGGTTTCATCAACCACATAAATTCAACATGTATCCGACTCAGTATATACTGGACCCACTCATCCTTATTGAAGGATGGGAACTCAATAACTTGAATGAAATGTTTGTCTTCTATCATCTTATACTCAAGTTTAAGATCATAAATCTCATCCCTTAGGTGATTCTCAAACAAATCCAGTAACTTTGAATTCCCAAACTCATCTATGTTAGCATGAATGTAAGCCCTTATATCTTCTACGTGCAACACACCATGTGGAACATTAGAAAGGGCACCTAACGGATCAACCTCTATAGATTTGTATGGATGCTTTTTGAATTTAGGTTGGGGCCTTTTAGTGATATCAACAATCAACAGAGTAGCCATATCCAAAGATTGCAAATTCAGAAAGCTTTATAGAGAATACCTTGTTTCATTGGTTAGGGTTTTCGCTCAGATATCTTCTTCACACTTCAGTCTCTTGGAATATTCACACAAAGCTCACCTTCCTTCTTTCTTCTTGGATGCAAAGTGATTCTAAAGTCACTTGAGTTTCTCTTTAACCTCTGCACACCTACTTTTTGATGTAATAAATGCTTTTGCCCTAACTCTTCTAGTTACACTATTTTTGAATACATTCAATCTTCAATTACTCTGCAATCAATCACATTAGCTTCTTTTATTCTAGAATTTGCTTCAACAGATCTGTAATAGACTTCTTTATCTTCATTCATCATGCCAGATTCAGGCACACAAACTTTGGTAGGGGATTTATGATTTCCTTTGCTGCTTCCTTGAGCCAGAACCTATTTCAATTTCTAGAGGAATTACCAACACCAGATTCTGGTGTGAACCCATCACCATCATTCATTACACCTTTCTTCACCCATGTTTTGTTCATTTCATTCCAGATCTCATTCACATCTACTTTGCCCTTGCCTTTATCTTGTCTCTGCACATTCTAGTTTCTGTTTACTGGACCTTTTCTATCATCATTCCTATTTCTGCAGAATCTTCCAATATGACTGGATCTATTGCAATTAAAGCACACAACATTTCTTTTCTCATTTACTTGATTTTGTCTTAATCTGCACTAATTAGCCATGTGTCCAAATCTATTGCATGCAAAACATTTTCCATTGAAAGAATTGACATTTCCTCTGTTGTTAGAGTTATTCATCATCATACTTCTACATTCATTAGATCTATGACCATTTCTTTTACAATTGAAGCATTGACCAGAGAAGGATGGACCACTTTGATTAATTCTACTTTTGCACTGAGTAGCTCTATGACCAAATTTATTGCAATTGAAACAATTTCCATTGAAGGATGGATACCTTTGAGCATTAGGCTATCTGACCGGAGGTCTTCTAGGTATGTTTATTTGATTCCTTGATTTAGGATTTCTTTGACTGGATCCAGAGCTTTAACCTTTCTCATATCCTAGACCATGCTTATCATCTGCCTTCTTCTAACTATCAAGCATCACCTCAAGTTTAGCTGAGCTTATCTTGAACTTCTCTTTGTATTCATTTGCAGCTTCTAGGTCATGTTTGAGAATGACAATTTGCCTTTCAAGTTGTTCCTCATTATACCTAGTTTCTTGTAGATCAAACTCTAGATGGACAATTATTCTATCCAATCTGCAACACTCTTCTATTCTTTCTTTCAGAGACTGATTCAAGTTTTCTTCAGTCTTCTTCCTTTCCTTGATTTCCTTGGTTAGCCTCATCACCTCGGATTCCATATCATGTTTTAGGACAACTTCTTTTGCCAGCTTCTCACATTCCTTTGTCTTCTCCTTCAAAGCCTCATCCATGCCATTGTCTTCCTTTTGATTTGCTAACTGCTAAAGTAGCTCCTTCCTCTTTTCCATAGATTTGCTTAGTTGCCCTTTTAAAGTTTGAATGAAATCCTCGGCATCTTTAAGGTTCTCTTGCAGTTATTTGACTTTTGCTCTGGACTGATCAAGATCTTCTAAAGCAACTTGAAGTTGTTCATTGATGCCATCAGAATACTTGAATGAACCCATTGAAACACCTTCCTAGATCTTCCTCAAGCTATTAAATTTCTTCCAAGGAACCTTGCTCTGATACCAATTGTTGAAATTAAGGAACACTGCAAGGAGGGTTAATCAATGTTCTGCAAAACTTATTATTATGTTCCTTTATTAATTTACCATATACATTCAAGAGAAATAAGCATGAACTTAAGAACAACAACAACAAGATCATCACACATGATTACCAGGATTTTTACATGGAAACTCAGTTAAGGGAAAAACCACGGTGGGGGTTAACCCATAAGATTTTATACTCTGTTAAAAGTAATACAAATGGGAAGGTACATGCCTTTGGGCACACTACCCAAAGCTCACTGCTCAAAGGAGGCTCATTGCCTACAAGATCAATTACAAGAGTTCAATGAAATACTCGAATTGAAGAATAGCATCTAACAATGCAAGATTATAGTTCCGGTTAAGCTCAATATACAGACTTTGCACACTTCATCTCGCACTACCATGTTTCATTATTCTGCCATGATCTAAAGCTTAGATCTCTTTACTTCACACTTGATACTACCACACTTCACACCTATCACATCATATTCACACATCCATGCCTCAAAATGTTCAAACCCATTGATCATATTTATTGCAACATGAAATTTCATCAACTGCAGTCGGCCTCAAGAAAACTTAGAAACTTTTTCAAGATCACTGTTCTGTCAGTTGAATCCATGCACAAACATCAATGTGAACCAAAACCTATGTATTCAAGTCACCACACATGTCAACCAATACCATTGGATCTCATAAATTACTCAACCAATCACTTCTCTTAATCCACACAAGGATCAAACACCAAGTCAGCTTGTTCTTCACCAGACTGAACTGTTTGACCAAAACTTGATACTCAGATGCTTGTAACTTTCAATCCCTTCATCACCAGAGGCTAAAAATTTGGATTTAGGCAGCCCTAAAATCCCTTAATATTCCCTCAAATCCATAACACAATATGATTACTTGTGGAGAAATGCAGACCAAAATGTTGAACCCTGTCATATGCTCTATTCCTATCTATCCGGACTTAGACAAATCTGCAATCTGACTTCCATTATGATCAAATGATACAATGCAAATGTGTAAGATAGATTTAGTTTTCATCAATGACAACACTTGATATGCCTAGTAGTGTCTCTTTCCAATAGACACTTGCATTAAATGAACTTTAATTAATGATGGAGTTGCAGTGAACATAGTTCTATTCTCCCTTCTAGAGAGGATGGGTTATGGACACACCAATATCACCACTTCACAAGATACCCTGAGCATGTGTGATAATCTAAAAGTCATCACAATAGGTAAGATTACCCTTCCAGTGACTTTGGGACCTAAAACCATTCCTACTACATTCTACGTCATCGACAAGGACATAGGATATAATTTACTTCTTGGAAGGCCATGGATCCATAGGATGAAACTAGTACCATCCACGTTATTTCAAGAAGCTCAATTCTTACACTTGGGGAAGGTATACGTCACAAAATGGGATCCAGAACCTTTCAACATGTTAAAATTGAACACATCAAACAAGCGTATAGGCATCCCCATAGATTATGAACTCCCCACCAACAAATTGACCATCCCTAGTCCTACACCATAGTCAATCTGTATCAAGCAAATAGAAACTCCACAGAAGACCATAAATACCACAAAGATGAAAACTCTAGAAAATGAGGTACCATCAAAACCAAAGGAAATTATTCCCAAGGAAAAGATAATTAAGATCATGGAATGGGTAGAGCAGGATAGACCTCTCCAATTTCCTCTAGAAGTGCTCATGATCAATTTTCAAACTACCTACAAACTCTTCCCTTGCATAGTGGAGAAACCTCAGAGAACTGAGGGACCAGTGTTTGAAACCACTATGTTAGATTTGAAAAATGTAAACCTATACGCTTTATTAGATCCTGAGGAAGACATGACAGAAAGTTACACTCATTTGTCATCCTTGAGTGAATCATGTCCCCGAGACACCAGAAGAATTTGAATCTTATGAGCCTCTCACACTAATAGAGGATTCATATCAACCACTGACACCCATGGAGGAGGTACATTCTATTGACAATGAGTCAACTAATGCAATAGGAATGCTACCTAGGATATTCATGGTGTCTCAACCCCAAGTGAAGCCAACCACCTATGCCTCTGTTTAATTAAACAAACTCAGCGAGTGAGAAGTCAAAGGAAGCTAGGTGTGCAGAAATCGCTTCCTACACTAATCTAATGAGGAGAGATGTATGCAAATTCTTTACAACCTTTCCAATTACAGTGATGTTAACACAACAATAGAGATATTTCAGCAATACACATACACATTGAATGTAGATAGAAGAGAGAGAGAGACAAGATCTTATCACAATGTATTATCAAAACCTGCACAATGTATTTATCAAAACAAAAAATGTTTACAACACACTTACAATGCAAGTCTTCTCAGAAGTCTTTGACACTCGTATCTAGAGATATTCTCACAGCATAATAGTACCTGTCAATTACACTATGCATCTCCCATCCAAGCACCTGTTTATAAAGAAGTTTTAAGGAAAAAATGGAACCTTCTTGAGATGGGCATCCATCTTGGCCTCATAGCCCAAAAACCACACCTAAAGACACTTGTCCAACACTGCAACATGGTTCTGACACTTGTCATATCACCCCATCCCAATGTGGGTGCCTAGTCCCAAGATAGGCTACGATAGATGCTCTTCCGCACCTTACAACTGTCATAGAATCCGTCATAACTGACAGCACTTACAGCTATAAGAGAATCTATCATACACTAAATAAAAATAGTATATTCCTCTTAAAACATGTCATAAACTCCCTTGGGTGCCCAAAGATGCCTTCCTCAAAGATGCTCTTCGACACATGTCCTCACCTGTCATAGGATCTTCTATTTATGACTCTTATGAGTCATAGAATCTATCATAGGAATCTATCATAACCGTTACGGGTCATAATTCCTTACACATTGCTTAAGATGCCAACACATGGAAGAAAACCTCTACCACAATATGGGACGCCTATATCCACATGAAGTGGGTTGACCATCCCAGTCACCTTGCAAGTGGAGTGACAACTCATTGTGCCACTTCACACTAAATGACAAAATAGGATGTGCAACTTAATTACATCATAGGCTAATAAAATAAATACATCACAAATAATAACTACAAGGAATTACCAAGGTTGAGACACCTTGATTCCCAACATTCTCCCACTTGTCGAACACCTTGTAAGAGCTAATAGAAATAATAGAGTTTAACTGCTATAGATCGAGAGGCTGATAGACTTTGAACACCATCTGAACTTCTCTATGCCCACTGGTTTCATCAATGCATCTGCAACATTCTTCAAAGTGTCTACCTTCTCCAATGCCACCTTCTCATCCTCTACCATGTCTCACATAGAATGAAACTATACATCAATATGCTTTGTTCTAGCATGGAAAGTTGGATTCTTTGCTAAGCAAATCGTACTATGACTACCACAATAGATAGTAATCTGTCTTGCATCAACACCAATATCTAAACATAATCTCTTAAGCCAAATGGATTCTTTACAAGCATGAGTAGCTACCATATACTCAACTTCTGTCATGGACAAAGCGACCACAAGTTGTCGCTTACTCATCTAACTAATTGCACCACTAAACATAGTGAACACATAAGCACTGGTGGATCTCCTACTGTTAATGCAACCTACCCAATCAAAATCTGCAAATCCATGAATACTAATAGAATGCAGAGGTCCTGTAGGATGACCATGATAACATAGGGAATACTTAGAAGTACCCCACAAATATCTAAACACTCTCTTTACTGCATCCCAATGTACCTGTCCAAGATTAGCAATAAACTGACTAAGGACTCCCACTGCTTGGGCAATGTCTACTCTAGTATAGACCATAGCATACATCATGCTACCAAAAGCACTAGCATAAGGTACTCTACTTATGTCTTCCATCTCAGAAGGAGACTTTAGACAATCATTAATAGATAACTTTGTCCCCAAACAAATAGGAACACACAATGGTCTACAATCTGCCATGCTGAATTTGTCCAACATGGTCTTCACATACTTACTTTGGCTTAACCAAGCTTTTTTGTTTTCTTTGTCTCTTTTGATTTCCATTCCCAAAATGTACCTAGCTGCCCCTAAGTTTTTCATCTCAAATTGTGCTGACAACTAAGACTTCAAATCAGAAATCATATTCTTACCATTTGCAGTTAACAACATATCATCAACATACAATGCAATAATGAGAATGTGATCATTATCAAATTTGTAATACACACAATGCTTTGATTTCAATCTCAGAAATCTAATGGACAACACAAAGGCATCAAATTTCATATACCACATCCTAGGAGATTGCTTCAAACCATACAAAGACTTCTTCAGTTTGCAAACCAAATTTTCTTTACCTTTTTTTTATGTAATTCTTTGGTTGTGACATGTAAATCTCTTCCTCCAAGTCACTATGAAGGAATGTTGTCTTCGCATCCATCTTCTCCACTTCTAAATCATAAGCTATTGCAAGAGATAACATGAACCGAATAGATCTCAGCTTTGCAATTGGAGAGAAAATTTCACCATAATCAATTCCCTCCACTTGTGAGGACCCCTTCGCAACCAATTTGGTCTTGTACTTTTAAACACTGCCATTTACACTAAATTTCTTCTTAAACACCCATTTATAGCCAACAGGTTTCCATCCTTCAGGCAAAGGCACTAAGTCCTAAGTTTTATTCTTCTCTAAAGAAGCCATCTCATCTTCCATGGCCTCCTTCTAGGAACCTGCATCTTTCATGCCCATAGCCTCTATCATAGTTCTAGGCTCATCAGTGTTAGTAAGCAAGGCAAAAGCACAACTAGAATCAAGTAGTGAATAACCAAACCTATCAAGTTGCTTCTTTGTTCATGTAGACCTCCTCAAAGACTAAGGTTGAGGTTCTATTTCTTCTTTTGAGCTTTCAGAGCTGCTAGATCTCTCCTCATCATTAGGTCTCATAGGGTTTGTCAGTTCAGTCTTCTCAGGGGTAGTGGGAAATTGAACCACATCCTCTTTCTTTTCTTTAGATCTTCTAGCTGTAGAACAATAGAAGAATGTGTTAGCTCTCTGAAAATAACACTTCTACTATACAACACTTTTTCAGCCACAGGATCCCAAAGCTTGTATCCTTTCACACTGACACGATAGCCAATGAAGATACACTTAACATCCTTATTCTCTAATTTTGACCTCTTCTCCCTAGGCACATGAGCATATGCCTCACAACCAAAAACATGAAGATGTCTTATAGAAGGCTTCTTACCAGACCACACCTCCATGGGTGTCTTACCAATAAGAGCTAATGTAGGAGACCTATTTGCTAGGTAGCAAGCAGTGGCAACAACTGTTGATTGTTAGGAACACTGAGGGGGGGGGGGTGAATTAGTGTTCTATAAATCTTTTCTTGAACTTTTACTCTCAACCATTTCAAAATAATAATCAAACAGAAGAAGAATATACAATTGAACAACATCCACAAAAGCATGACACATAACACCAAGATTTTACGTGGAAAACCCAAAAAGGGAAAAACCATGGAGAGGATTAGCTCTCAAATATATATTGCAATCTTTACAAAAATGATGTTTAGGCTTGGTCACTCCACGGGCCTAGAACATGCTGGCTTATAGCCATGCAATACAACTAAGTTTAGCAGGCTCACTGCCTCAACCCTAAACCTAGCAAGATTACAACAAGGGCTTTTAAACCCTAAGGGATGTCAAACCCTATTGGAGGCTCACTGCCAACTTACTACCTTGATACCAAAACCTTGCTTCCAAATAGATCACACATGATATCTGAATACTACTTCAGCATCTGCCACTATGCCATGGTGCAGTCATTTAACAACTGTATTCTGAATCTAGAGTCTTCATCACTACTTCTCTTTTAATTCTACTCTTCTATTTGCATGATCACATCACACACACCTTTCCTACACATAACTCAACCAAATTTCATTACCTTTATACATCTGCATCATAAATTACTCCATAATCAGGTCAGCATCCAAGAAGTGAAATGTGTACATAAAAGATGTACCTTGTCACTCAATCCAATGTACTATGTGTCACACAGACCCAAATCTTCTACCAAGCATGTTCATATAGGTCGGCTCTAATCTTTCAATTGCTTACACAAATCTTCCAATCATTAACTCTTCTCCACACAATGATTTATCTCACCAGTCGACTTGTTCCTCAAGAACATGCTTAACAACTTCATCTGTTGTCTTGCAACTTCTACTGCTAATCACAAAGTACTTCCAAAATCATGTCAAGGACTCTTTACAGATTCTTGATCTTACCCTCAAAACTACAAGGCATCATATCATCTTATGGAGAGATGTGGACCATCAGAAGTTAGACTCTGTCTCTGTTAAACTCTATCAAACACTATACCAGTACTTAGCAGCTTGTAGCTATCCTCCCGATAAACTTCAAATCTCCTAACTATGGAATAAGACACTTCATCTAAGTGTTTACAACATCTCAAAACTACATAACGAAATACTTGTCTGTAGAGGAATGCGGACCACTGCACTAGACCCTATTCACTGTTCCTGCTATACCTTTGCTTGCCCAGACTTAGACATTTCTTCAAGATGACTTCCAGAGAGGATCAGGACTTTATCTTTGAGGCATAACAATATCAATCACCAACTGACATCATACCTGAACTGCATTACCAAATCATTATCTGCAAAGGCATACTATCCAACTTACTGTCCTCTACTTTGCATGCTTTCCATACTTAGCTATTTCCTGTCAACTAGACCTAGAATCTCATATGTTCTTCTGGAGATATCTCTTCCTGTCATGGTGATATGATTTCTAAGCCTTGTTGCCATCAATGACAACATACAAATCCATACTGAAGTAGTGTCTCTTGCCAAAAATCTCCCCCTTTGGCATTGATAGAAACACTTATTAAAAAATACCTGACTGCTCCCCCTTACTATATACACTGTACTTTCTTACTCCCCCTGAGATGATTATCCATTTTTCACTGATCTACTTCTCCCCCTTTGACATCAATGGCAAAGGGTGTTGATCCAGAACCAAGAATTTGTCAAAATCCCAAAAATTTATATATAATATGCCACATATTTACAAGTGCAATCTTCATTTTAATATTACATGTGTTTAAGCACATCATTAAATATGTTTTTGATCAATGTCCACTTAGAAACCCAACTTTTCTTTGCATTTTCTATAATATAAATTTGACCGCTGAGAAGAAAAACTAAGGCTTCTGTCTTTTGAAGATCAGAAGTTGTGTCTGCTTAGATAGCTAACTTAGCCTTTGTAATAAGATTTGTCAATGAATCTAACTTTGGATCGACTAGTCTTCTGAGTTGTCCCATCTTACTTTTTATTTGGTATTTCTGATTTATTAAGTCAGTCAAGTCATTGTGAATCTTAATGACTTTTGTTTCTTTCCTTGTGACTAACTCTATTTTCGGATCAAATTTCTCAGAAATATCCATCAGTTTTTGTTCCAAATCCTTGATCTTTTCTTCAATCTCTTGAGCAGCTTTGGCCAAGACAAGCAAAACTTGTATGCATCTCCAACATCCTTCACAGCTTTCTGAATGTTAGCTATTGTATTGTTTAATGAGATTTTGTCTTTTGCTATCATTATGTTTAATTGTTCCAGACATTTTTCATCAAATTCTTCTCTTACCTTTGTTTCTACAGATTCTTCAAATGATTCAAACTATTTTCTTAGAAAACTTATTAATCCCTTTAGATGACTTGTTGCTTGTTGGGGGCAAGGAAGAATCCCTCTTGCAGGTGGACAATAGCTTCTCTAAAATTTTAGATGCTTCATCAATTAGTTTACTGTCCTCAATCTATGATTTTAATATCTCCACTTGAGCCTTTATCTGAACAATTGTAACCAATTTAAACTTTTGTTCTGGTGTCATTGTGTCCAAGTTTATTGGACCATGTAGAAATTCTAGCTCATTCAAGGCTTGTGTTCTTTTCTCCAACACTTCTTTTGTAGGGTTTACAGTGTCTCTTGCTGTGATAGGGACTTTTTCTTTGTGGCTTTGCTCCAGATCCTCTTGATCCATATTAGTATCCTCCTCCTATTTCATTTTCATGACCTGTTCTTCCTCAAACTTCTCCTTGTCAGTGTCAACCTCAACAAGATGTACTAGAGAGGATCTTATCTCAAAAGCATTAGCAAGTGCTTCTTCATGCTCAGTCACTTTGTCATCTTTATCTGATTCTTGCTCTAGGTTTACTTCTGGGACAGGTGTACCATTTCCACCATCTGTTGCCACATTGTAATGAGTGGTAGGAATATTGTATTTTCTCAATATTTCTAAGGTGATTTCTTCTATCTCCTTGACTACTTTGTCAATTTATCCTAGCATCAACAAGTTCATCCTTGTTTTGGTTCTAAATTTTTCTTTGGTTTCCTAAGAGATCAAGTTCTCTTCTTCCTAAGTGATTTCAGGACACAATCTTGTCAAAACATGTTTTCTTAGCTCAATATCTTTGGCTCTAGTAGTCTCCTTTCTGATGCTCAGAAGATTTGCTAGGTTTTTCAGAATGTTAGAGATAATCTCAATAAGGGCTCTATTGAAAATGTTTAGATACTTCACAGTGACTTCTTCCAGACTTCTTTTATCAATATCATTCTATCCATCATAGAACTCACTCATAGGTTTTAAATTCCCATCCATGGTGATAGATTTTATTACATCTACTAGTGGTGGAGGCTTTTCCTTCGTCTGTCTTTTTCTAGGCTTATCCTTTCTAGAGGACTTTTCTCTATTAATTCTAAAGACTTTGATAGCTTCAGCTTTCATCATCTTGACCTCTTCATCTGACTCTGTTTCTTCTTCATCCTTTTCTCCCACACTGACATATAATCTTTTTTCCTTTCATCTTCTTCCTCTTTGTGTCCTTTTCAGAGAGCTTCTTTGATGATGTTGCACCAGATGAAATGGCAGAGCTCCGAGTAGTCCTTTGAGTATCTTTGGCCTCTCTTGGCTTCTTCATAGATTCCTCTGAAACCTTAGCCTAATCATTTTATTTTTCCTTCTTTGCTTTCTTTGCTTTTTCTCTTGATTATTTGAGCTACTCTTTGGTGATGCCATACCTTGTGGCAATTTCTTCCACCTCTTTTCTCACTTTTCTGGTAGATTTACCTTGTCTAAGCTCAACATGGAGTTTCACTGACAGCTCCTCATACGTTCCAAACCTTTCTTCTTTGACATCTTTTGGTTTGCTGAGAAGGTGCTAAGCATAATTTTCTAGAATTTGTTCATCTACCTCATAACCCATGGGCATTACCCACACAGTTCTTGGTTCCACAACCTCCATTAAACATTGATCCTTAGTGACCATGAAACAAATTATATCCTTATACTTATTAACAATTTTCTTAGGAATTATTTCTCTAGAGTGCATCATGCTCCAAAAATTCTTGAAAACTCCACATAGGGCTGATTTTTGATCATTATAATTTCCCAAGATGTTACGACAATTTCTAATTTGCATGGCTACTGGTTTGTTACTCAACCAAATCAATCCTTGATGATTAGGGAATTCATTCAAGAAGTAGAAAAATATATAGATGATTAGCGTACCATACTTGAATGGGTAGATTATGCTTTCTTTTGTCTTCTTCATGTTCTCTAGTAGTTGGGCTCGCAGCAGTTCGCATAGATCATAGTCTGCATTCTCCTTGATCATTTGATATGTTGTGTATATTGCAGTATTAGACACTAAATTCTCCCGGTTTGAGAAGTAGACTTTATAACCTATGACCATTGAGGCAAATTTTACTACAGGATCAATGATATCATTTATCATTAATGCCATTTTGTCAAATTGCACTCGAGTAGCATCGGTAACTATTTGATTCTTAACTACTTTTAATAATGGCACTCCTCTAGTGGAGTTTAGTCCAGTGACTACCTAAATTGCCTCTTTCATTATTTTGAAGGGTTACCCTTTTCCCAACTACATAAATTTGACTAAGAACATATTGGACCCATTCATCCTTTGTAAATGAGGGAAACTCTACATACTGGATGAATTTCTTCTCTTTTAAGGCTTTATATTCTTCCTTTAGATCAAATTGATCATTGCATAGGTGTTTCACAAATAGGTCTAAAAAATTGTTGCTACCAGGCTCATCTAGGGCCACATGGATGTATGCCCTAACATCTTCCACATACATGACTCCATAGGGTATCTTTGAGAATACACCCACTTGATCCACTTCTGTTGCATTGTGAGGGTGTTTCTTAAACACAGGCCACTCAGTGATATCTACAATTTGTGGAGTCGCCATAGCAAAGATTTAGTAGATTCACAAAATGAGGTTTAATGAAAGTACCTTGTTTCTCTATGTTAGGGTTTCCTTTCTCTGAATGCTTCAAATTTTGATTGGTGTTTCTCAAGTTGTCTTTGATCTCTCTAAATTTCTTATAGCTCCAAGTGCAAAGTGACTTTTGAAACCAAACATGTTCCTTTTATCCTCTACTCAGCCTAACCTAGTTGTCATTAAATGCTCATTCCAAAAAGTTGTTAAAACCCTTTGTTGTAGAACACAGTCGATTAGGATTGCTCCATAATATACCATATTGACTTCTTTTCTTCCAGTTCTTCTTCTAATAGGTGAATCGCATCAGATTCCATGATACATCTTCGTCCAAATTCTGGCACCCAATTTCTAGCTAGGGGATTTGAATTTTCTACACTGCTTCCCTTGAGCGAGAGCTCACAGACCCATTCTTCAAAGAAGGTATCCGCATCAGATGTTGGTGTGGATCTATCCTCAATTAAAATTACTTCTTTATCAATTCATACTTTGTCCATTGTTTCAGCCGGATCAACTTTCTCTTTTCCCTTGTCATTTATCTGCCCTGTTTCTCTTTCTTTAGAATGGTGATTTTTCTTCACAATTTTGCTTCTACAATATCTTACAATATATCTGGATTTGTTACAACTGAAACACACTACACTCTCTTGACCTTGAATCATTGAATTTGATCTATATTGATTAGCCATATGTCCAAATCTATTGCATGCAAAACATTTTCCATTGAAAGATTTACTGTTCTTGAAATTTTGAAGATTAGTTCTTACTAAACTTTTGCATTCATTTGATCTATGTCCCATTTAATAGCATGCATTGCACCTAATAGGATTCTAACTTACTTTACTTTTGTAGGCAATAGCTCTATGACCAATCCTATTACAAGTGAAGCATTTACCTTTGAATGACTGACCATTCCTTCCATTGTTGAGACTTTTCTTGAATTGATTTCTACATTCATTTGCTTTATGACCAAATTTCTTGCAATTGAAACACTGACCAGGGAATAATGGAGTCTTTTGATTTATTCTACTTCTACACTGAGTAGCCTTATAACCAAACTTATTACATGAATTACAATAACCATTGAAAGATGGGTACCTTTGAGCATTTGGTTGTCTGACCTGAGGTCTTCTAGATCTTCTTCTTTGATTTCTAAACTAGTATCCTTTGTTTTGTCTTGGCTCAGTGCATATTTACCCAGAGTTTGAACTTTCTCCTTTCTCAAAATCTAAACCATGTTTGTCATCAGCATTCCTCTGGCTAGCAATCATTTCATCAAGCTTTTTGGTACTTATTTTGAATTTTTCTTCAAACCTTCTTGCCTTTTCCAGACCTATTTTTAAACTTATAATTTCTTTTTCAAGTTTTGCATAATCTTCTTATTTGTTTTTCACAATCAAGTTTAGATCATCTTCTACTTTTATTCTTCCTATAACTTCTGCTTACAAATCATTTAGGGCTTCATTTGCTGATAGCAATTGGTCACTAACATCCTTATATTTGTCTTTGAATTTCTTGACTTGCTCTTTTAGCTTTAAGATGCATTCATATACCTGTTGCAGGTTTTCTTTCAGATCCCTAACTTCTGCTTCAAATTTTTCAAGATCCATAAGAGCCGCTTCTAGTTGATTGTAACTTTCATAATTTCCATATCTTCTTGCTGCCATGATCACACTATCCCAGAACTTCCTGAAGATGTCAAACTTCTTCTGAGGAACCTTGCTCTAATACCAATTGTTGATTGTTAGGAACACTGAGAGGGGGGGTGAATCAGTGTTCTATAAATCTTTTCTTGAACTTTTAATTTCAACCATTTCAAAAGAATAATCGAATAGAAGAAAAATATACTATTGAACAACATCCACAAAAGCATGACACATAACACCAAGATTTTACGTGGAAAACCCAAAAAGGGAAAAACCACAAAGTGGATTAGCTCTCAAATATATGTTGCAATATTTACAAAAATGATGTTCAGGCTTGGTCACTCCACGGGCCTAGAACATGTCTTACATCCATGAAGTACAACTAAGTTTACCAGGCTCGCTGCCTCAACCCTAAACCTAGCAAGATTACAACAAGGGCTGTTAAACCCTACTGGAGGCTCACTGCCAGCTTACTACCTTGATACCAAAACCTTGCTTCCAAACTGATGTAGGAGCATCCCTAGTTTAAAAGCAATCTTGCATCAACCAAAAACATTTGCATTTTAGTTTGTTTGTAGTTTAGTTTGTTTCTTTTCATTTACCAGTTCAGTTCAAGCAGTTCAGTCAAAAGTAGATTCTATATTTTACTCCAGTAGCATTTTCAGACCTTATCAAGTTGGACTTAGCATCTAATTCATTCATCTACATCATATCTAGAATTTAGAGATCTACACTTCAATACCAGAAAGATATCACTATTAGAAGTTTGACTGTCTCTCAGAATAGAGCATCCAGATAATCACTGACAACCGGCTAAAGGAGAAACTTGTGGAAGCATTTTCTAAACTTTGGAGCCTAATGACATATCATTCAATGATCCTTGGTTCATGGCTGACCTTCCCAAGAGATCTACACATCATTCCATTCATTTTCTAGAAGTGTTCTATGCTTTTAGGTCTGACCTATCTGTGTACACACGTTACATCTCTTCTTTGGAATTTGTGATCTTCCTTGGCCAACAAGGAGGAATCTATTGGTTTAAAGATGACATATATTAATGTAATAGATCCTTAGGAAAGTAGTTAAGTTGATATAGTTCTCACAATTTAGAAGATTGATTGTTTGGATTTTTATGCGAAGGAGCTTCAAAGATTTATCTTGTGCATGTATGTAATCAAGCCTATGAGCCCTAATTGTAAGCCTGCATGTTGCCGACCGATCTCTATTTGAATTCTATGATATACTGAATGACTGAATCTACATTTGTTCTATTTCTTTGAGTTGTTTCCATTGTGTTTACTCTTGTTGCATTGTCCAAACAGTTCATTCTGTGAACCCTCCTACCATGACTGCACCAAGTGGTATCAGAGCAAAATTTTGAATCTTTGGGAGTGAATTGAGCGAATTTGGTGAGGGAATTCCATAAGATCTTGTTGTGGACAGATCATTGAATTGAGGTAGGTTAACTGTGTTGCAACCAATCGTTGATTGAGAGGTAGTTGTCACCTTGTAGCCTGATCACCAAACTTGATGCAGTTTACACTTGATCCTAGGAAGAATGCTGCTAAGGAGAGTTTCTTCTATTGGAACAATGGCTAGTAGAATAGATGAGATGATGGAGATAATGAAAATAATGTGAATTTGATTAGATGTTGATGAAGAAGATAGGCAAAGAGGATTGACACTGAGACCTAATGTTGAAAGCGATGAGGAAGAAGAATTTCAATTTGTTGAACAACTAGTGAAACCCTAGAAGGTGATGAAGAAGAAGAATCAGATCAAGTAAAGATGCTGCGAGCTATTTCAAAGATTGGAAAGAGACCTAGAGTTGATGTGCTAAACTATACTGGTAATTTGAACCCTGAAGAATGGATTGACTGGATAAATGATATGGAAGAATACTTTGAATATGAGGAAATTGAAGATTCAGAGAAGGTGAAATTTACAAAGATAAAGTTGAAAGGACATGCTTCTATATGGTGGAAAGAAGCTCAGTTGGAAAGAAACTGAAGAGGAAAAGAAAAGATTACAAAATGTGATAGGATAGTGACAAAGATGAAGAATCAATTTTTACCTACTGACTATGAGTTGGAACTATTGAAAGATTACAAAAACTGAGACAAAAGGAGAAATCTATGAAGGAGTACATTGAGGAATTTCATAAGATGATCATAAGGATAGGACATGGTGAAGCAAGCAAGGAGAAAGTGGCTAGATACATCAATGGACTAAGATTGAACATTCAGGAGGAACTAAGCTTGGTGAGGATGACATCTTTGGAAGAAGCATATTAATTTGCCTGAAGGTTGAAGAGAAGCTGAATAAGAGACATGATCAGAGATAGAGAGGAAGAGGAGGTAAATTTTAGAGAGGAAGAACATTTTTTGGTGGAGACAGATCATTTCCAAAGCAGAAAAAGTTTGACAACCCATTTAAGGAGGACAAAGATAACAGTGTTTACCAGAGAGATGACAAAAATTTTTACCGAAGAGGAAACCCAAGTGCATACTAAAATGAAGGATATAGAAGATAAGGAAGAGGATTTGATAAGAAGACATTCAGAGGTACTTGTTTCAAGTGTGGAGGTGAAGGACATAGAACATTTGAATGTAATCAAGGTAGTACAAGTAAGAGGACGAAAAATAGCGGAAGAACAACCTATGTTGAAGAAGAACCTGTTGAACTAGATGATCCATGTTTAGTTGGCAAACTTGAGAAAGGAGAATCATTGGTGATGAGGAGAGTGCTATTTCAAGCAGAGACAAATGAGGAATCGTTGTAGAGGAAAAGCTTGTTCAGAACTAGATGCAAATCAAGAGGCAAGTGTTGTAAAGTTGTGATTGATAGTGGTAGTTCAGATAACCTAGTTTTAGAGGAGATGGTGACTAAGCTGAAGTTGGAAAGATTGAAACACCTTAAGCCATATTAGATAGCATGGATTTAGGATGATCATAAGGTACTGGTGAGTGAACAATGTTTGGTGAAATTTCATATTGGATCTTATCATGATGAAGTCTTGTGTGATATTATGCCTATTCATGTTTGTCATATCTTGTTGGGTAGACCTTGGTAGTATGATAGAAAAGATATACATGATGGGAGAAAGAATACATATACTATAACAACAAATGGGAAAAGAATTACTTTGATTCCTTTAGAAGATGACCCTAAGGATGTGGTATGTGGAAATGCTAGAATCTGTTTGGTAGATGGAAGGAAATTTCTAGATGGTTTACGACATGAGAATATGTGTTATGCTTTGATTCCTAAGAAGCCTGAAACATTGAAGAAAGAGATTAAAGAGACACAACCAAAGATAAGAGATTTGCTAACAAAGTATGAAGACATCATATCAGATAATGTACCTAATGGATTACCACCTATAAGAAGTATCAGTCATCACATGGATCTTATACCGGGAACAAGTTTGCCTAATAAAGCAGCACACCGGATGACATCGGCAAAGAATGAAGAATTGAATAGACATATACAAGAGTTGTTGAGGAAAGGTTTGATCAGATAAAGTTTGAGTCCTTTTGCAGTACCTACTGTGTTGGCACCTAAGAAAGATGGAGAATGGAGAATGTGTACTGATTCCAGAGAAATAAACAAGATCACAATTATGTATAGATTTCCTTTACCTAGGATGGATGATGTTATGGATTGTTTGAGTGGAGCAAAATATTTCACAACGATAGACTTGAAGAGTGGATACCATCAGATCAGAATTAGAGAAGGTGATGTATGGAAGACTGCTTTTAAGACAAATGAAGGATTATATGAGTGGTAAGTGATACCTTTTGGATTGACAAATGCACCGAGTACTTTGATGAGATTAATGAATGAAGTCTTGAAGAAATTCTTGGGTAAGTTTGTGATTGTATATTTGGATGATATTCTAATTTTTAGTAAGACAAAGGAGGAACACTTGTGGCATATTAGACAAGTTTTGTAGAGATTGAGAGAAGAGAAATTGTTGATAAACATCAAGAAGTATAGTTTCATGAAGGAAGAGTTGATATATTTGGGATTTGTGATTTCTGTGGAGGGATTGAAGATGGACCTTGAGAAAGTGAGAGCAATTGTTGAATGGCCTACACCAGAGAGCATTGGAGAGGTTAGATCATTTCATGGATTGGCTAGTTTCTATTGGAAATTCATCAAAAATTTTAGTTTAGTTTATAACCCTATGACAGAGACAATGAGAGGTGACAAAAAGGATTTCAAGTGGACATTTGGAGTAGATAAAAGTTATGAATTGTTGAAGCAAAAAGTGACAGAGCAACCTGTTTTGGCATTACCAGATTTCAATAAGGTATTTCAAGTTGATTGTGATGCAAGTGGAAATGCAGTTGTAGCAGTATTAAGTCATGAATGTAGACCTGTAGCTTATTTCAGTGAGAAGTTGAATGATGCAAGGAGAAGATATTTAGTCTACGATTAGGAGTTCTATGCCATAATTCAAGCCTTGAAGAAGTGGACATTACTTGTTGCCTAAGGAGTTTGTGTTGTATACATATCATCAAGCTTTGCATTATTTGAATAGTCAAGGTAAGTTGAATCAGAGACATATGAGATGGGTAGAGTTCATGTAGAATTATACTTTTGTGTTGAAGCATAGGAGTGGTAAATCAAACAAAGTTGATGATGCCTTGAATAGAAGAAGAAACTTGTTGACAGAGATGAGGGTTTAAGTGTTGGGTTTTGATGAATTGAAGAACATGTATGAGGGAGACACTAATTTTATAGAACCTTGGAAAGCATGTAAGGAACCTGTTGTGACAGATAGGAGTAAGTGGTTGGACTATTTTATTTAAGATGTTGTTCCAAGGAAGTCAGTTGTGCATACCTAGAAGTTCAATGAGAGATAATTTGATCAAGGAGAAGCATAGTGGTGGATTGGCAGGAAATTTTGGCATTGATAAGATGGTGGCTTTGGTGAGTGAAAATTACTTTTGGCCTCAGATACATAAGGATGTTCAGAGATTTGTGCAGAGTTGTAGAGTTTGTCATGTTGCAAAAGGGATTAGTTAGAACACTGGATTGTATAAACCTTTGACAGTACCAGAGAGACCTTGGCAAGACATAAGCATGGATTTTGTGATGGGATTGCCTAAGACACAGAGAGGACATGATTCTATATTTGTAGTGGTGAATAGATTTTCAAATATATCACATTTCATACCTTGGAAGAAGACAACTGATGCAGTGCATGTAGCTGACCTATTTTTCAAGGAGATTGTAAGATTGCATGGATTACTTAAGAATATAGTTTTAGACAGAGACACAAAGTTTGTTGGATACTTTTGGAGGACACTTTGGAAGAAGTTGAAGACAGATTTGAAGTTCGGTTCAACTTTTCATCCACAGACCGATGGACAGACAGAGATAGTGAATAGGAGCTTGGGAAATTTGTTGAGATGTTTGGTTGGAGAGAAGACATGAAGTTGGGATTTGATTCTTTCACAAGCAGAGTTTGCATACAATAATTTAATGAACAGGAGTACTGAAAGAACACCTTTTGAGATTGTTACTAGGGTAAACCCTAGAGGAGTAGCAGAATTGAGAGATATTAGTATAGAGGTAAAGAGAAGTGCAGAAGCAGAAGAATTTGTAGATCACATGAAGACAGTGCATAGTTAGGTGAAGAAGCATTTAGAGGATATGAATAGTAAGTATAAGGAAAAGGCTAATGAGAAGAGAAGACATAAGGAATTTGAAGTTGGAGATGAAGTGATGGTGTACTTGAGAAAAGAAAGATTTCCAATTGGAGCATATAACAAGTTGAAGATGAAGAAGTTTGGACCTTGTAGGATACTCACAAAATTTGATTCAGGGAATGCATATGAAGTGGAGTTAGCAGAGACCTTGGGTATTTCACCTATTTTTAACATTGCAGACCTACATCAGTATCATGAAGAAAAGTTTAGTGATAGCGTGGTAGAAGACTTGAAGAAGTAGTTACCACAACAAGCACCAGAGTAGATTGAAGACATTTTGGATAGCAGAGTTGGACGCAACACTAGAGGAAGACAATACAAATAATATCTTGTGAAGTGGAAAGGAAGACCAGAAGAAGATTCATCATGGATTTCTCAGGCTAAGGTGGACCATCTTGGTTCTCGCCTAGCCCCAGCAAAGTGACGGACTCACTTTTTCAATAACCCCAGATGTCTGATGCAGGAGTATCCCTGGTTCAAGAGCAATCTTGCATCAACCAAAAACATTTGCATTTTAGTTTGTTTGCAGTTCAATTTAGGTAGTTTAGTCAGAAGCAGATTTTCTATTTTGGTCCAGTAGTATTTTTAGACCTTATCGAGCTGGACTTAGCATCTACATTCATTCATCTACATCATATCCAGAATTTAGAGATCTGCACTTCAATACAAGAAAGACATCTCTATCAGAAGTTTGACTCTCTTAGAATAGAGCATCCAGATAATCACTAACAACCAACTGAAGGAGAAACTTGCGGAAGCATTTCTTGATCTTTGGAGCCTAATGACATATCATTCAATGATCCTTGGTTCAGTACTGACCTTCCTAGGAGATCTGCACATCATTCCATTCATTTTCTGGAAGTGTTCTATGCATTTAGGTCTGACCTATCTGTGTACACACGTTACATCTCTTCTTTGGAATTTGTGATCTTCCTTGGCCGACGCGGAGGAATCTATTAGACTAAAGATGATATATATTGATGTAATAGATCCTTAAGAAAGTATTTAAGTTGATATAGTTCTCACGATTTAGAAGATTAATCATTTGGATTTTTGTGCGAAGGAGCTTCAAAGCTTTATCTTGTGCAACTATGTAATCAGGCCTATGAGCCCTAATTGTAAGCCCGCATGTTTTTGACTGATCTCTATTTGAATTCTATGATATACTAAATGACTAAATCTACATTTGTTCTATTTCTTTGAGTTGTTTCTGTTGTTTTTACTCTTGTTGCATGATCCAGACAGTTCATTCTGTGAACCCTCCTATCGTGACTGCTTCAGCATCTACCAGTATGCCATGGTGCAGTCATTTAACAACTATATTCTAAATCCCAAGTCTTCATCACTACTTCTCTTTTAATTCTACTTTTCTATTCACATGCTTGCATCACACACACCTTTCCCACACACAACTCAACTAAATTTCATCACCTTTATATATCCGTATCATGAATTACTCCATAATCAGGTCGGCATCCAAGAAGTGAAACATGTACATAAAAAGATGTACCTTGTCACTCAATCCAATGCACTATGTGTCACACGGACCCAAATATTTTACCAAGTGTGTTCATATAGGTAAGCTCTAATCTTTCAATTGCTTACACAAATCTTCCAATCATTAACTCTTCTCCGCACAATGATTTATCTCACCAGTTGGCCTATTCCTCAAGAACATGCTTAACAACTTCATCTGTTGTCTTGTAACTTCTACTACTGATCATAAAGCACTTCCAAAATCATGTCAAGGACTCTTTACACATTCCCAATCTTACCCTCAGAATTGCAAGGCATCATATCATCTTGCAGAGAGATGTAGACCATTAGAAGTCAGACTCTATCTCTGTCAAACTCTACCAAACACTATGTCAGTACTTAGCAGCTTGTAGCTATCCTTCTGGTAAACTTTAGATCTCCTAACTCTAGAATAAGACACTTCATATAAGTGTTTACAACACCTCAAAACTACATAATGAAATACTTATTTGTGGAGGAATGCATACCACTGCATGTTGTGTGGTTACACAACCGACCCATTTTGACGTGGCAAAACAAGGACCCAGCTTTTTGGTATGGCTTGTGTTGTCTGCTTTCTGGCGGTTTGGTAAAAGTAAGTCAGATGCATCATCATGAAAGGTCAGGATGAGGTAGGTCATCATCATGAGGTCAGTTTGTCAAAGTTCATATTTCATTTTTGTGACCTCATATTTAGAAAGAGCTTGAAATTCCATGCAGGTTTGCCTTTTACATCACCTGAAAATTCGTCCATATGTGGAAGTTATGGGCAGTCAAAGTTTTGGTCAAACCTGATAATTGCAAGATGATCATCATATTTTTATATCCTCAGTCATGTTGTCAAGATCATCCTGATCTTGGTCTATCACCTGATAAAATCATGCTATTGCAATATCCAGACGTCAATTTTAAGTGATAGCCCCCTTTTACCCGTCAATGACCTTATGCGCATCGTGAGCATCATGTTTTGAGTGTAACCTGATATTTCATAATGTCCTCCTGTCGAGAAATATCACCTTATGCTAATATCTTGATGATGTCATCCTAACCTGAAAAATGAAGAAATAAATATCAGGATGACATCATCATCACATTTCTCCTTCGGCAGGATATTTCCTAAATATGATCAGGTTCACAAATATGACGATGATGTCATCTTTTGCATTTTAACAAAGCCCTGGATATGACGGTGACATCATCAGGACATTCAAGAGGGGGAGCATCATATTTCGCAATATCGGGTAGATAGAAAGCTCTAAGTTCTCATCGGCATAGCTTGTGCTATCGGCCGTGTCTTATATTCTTTCACCGATGGGCATTGTCACCCTGATGAAAGGTTCATCGGCATAGAAGTGTTTATCGGCCGAGCTTTATATTCTTTCGCTGATGTTTGTTGTCTCCCCGATATGGTTTCCCCATCACCATAAGTTTAACCATTGGGAGCGTCTTGTATTGTCTTCCTGATAGTGGTTGTCTCCCCGACATAGTAGTTGATCGGCATAGTTTTGCTATCGGTCGAGTCTTGTTTTTTCATGCCGATGATAGTAGTCTCCCTGATGTGTTTGTCCATCGGCCCAACGTTTGTTTATCAGCCGAGTCTTGATTTCTCCTGCCGATAGTGGTTGTCACCCCAATGGGTGGACATCAGCATACGTTTGGCGTCAGTATAACTTTTGCCATCGGCCAAGTTTGGATTTGTCATCCCGACCATGTGTGGTCACGCCGATACATACATGCATCACATACAATGGCGGACCAAAAATATTATAGAATGCATTTAATTCGTTGTATATTTGGCATTGTATATGTTGTCGCGCTAAATATACATTGCATATTATACAAGGGCAGACCCGAAATATTATCAAATGCTGCAAATTCATTGTATATTTTGGCCCTTGTATATTTCTTTTATACACACCGAAATATACATTGCACGATATACATGCACCGGATTTGAAATATTATTGAATGTGATTTATTCATTGTATATTTTGCGATTGTATATTTCTTTTGTACATTCCGATATACATTGGTTATATGCATATGATGGTTTTGCATGTATATTGTGATTTTTTATGCTTGTATATGCAAATTTGAGCCCGATATACAAGCTGATAGCATACAAAGACTGGATTTGAAATAATTTGAGAAACGATTTAACTCCTTGTATATTTTGCAATGCATGATCATATTTGAAACCCGATATACAAGGAAATGAGCGGGAAAAAGAAGCGATGGATTTTTGAATCCATTTGAAGGCCCGAATGCATTTTTTCAGTCAACGATGGTTGACCCAAGTGTTTTTGACGCAGTTTATGCATTTTGTGCATGATTTTCACAAAATTTGAAACCTGATTGCATGTGTTGAACATTTGGCCTATTTTTTAATGAAGGTTTTAGCTACATGCTGTGTTCCAATTGATGTACTTAATGTTTGTCTGTTTGTTTGCAGGAAATCTTGATGCTGTTGGAGCTGTAGCTGAACATTGCAATATTGCACAAGGAGGCAACGTGAACCAGAAGTGAGGAGGATATTGTCAAAGATGTTGTTTGCCAGCTGGAGACTGAATCAAGTTGAAGATGCTAGAATATTCTGTGCCAGCTGTACATTTGCCAACTGGCAAAGCACGTGCTTTTTATCTGGACTGTTGATGTTAATTGGTGAATCTTAATCATTGATCTTTTGTAAAGGATTCCTCACCTTATTCTATAAAAGGTGGTGGAATGCCTTGTTGTAAACATTCGAAACTTAATTGAAATCTGTTTGCAAAAATATTCAGGGCTCATTTCAAATTTATTGCATATGTACATGTCTTTTGCATACTTAATGAAAGAGAAGAGTATTTTGATTACAAACCTTCGTAAATCTTGAGTAATCTGTGTCTGAATTCTGGATATGTGCTTTGATTTGCTGTGTCCCTTAGAGTGCTCATCATGTTGCATATATTGTTTTCATTCATTATCCTCTGAAGTTTGCATCAACTGTGTCTAGCTGTGGAATATCCTGGTGAACATATGGTTTGATTTCTTCTCCTCATGATAGTATCAAGTATGTATGTGGATCGATAGATAAAGGTTCAACTTTAAATTGTAGCATTCTTTTCAATTTCTTTTAAATTTCAGAACATTTCACTACCACAATTGCAAATAATTGATAATCTTAAGCAAATAACACAAAATATGCAGACATCTCGTAGGTAATCGCAAATATTTAGCATATTTGAATGCAAAGCATGCACAATTGAAAATATCATGCAAAGATTGAGGTATTTCTACATCTTTTCATCTAATAACTGCATAATATGACTTCTCTGTAAAGAATTTCTGTAGGAATGTCATGATGATGGAACATTTTCATGTAAGACCCCAAAATGGAAACAGCAACTCACATTAACCTCAAAGTAACGTCAGACGATTAAGACCTAATCACCGGAGACTTGGGATCATGAATTCTCTGAATTCACAGTATCTTTCAAGATGAATAAATGTTAATGTGTACTTTTATTCTGTGCATGTTTATGACTAACATCATGATCAACACAAATTGGCGCTAGAAGGAGGGCCCGATCTGGAATACTACGTTCATCATCATAATTTCTAGGTTTGATGATGCAGAGAGTAAGGTAGTCTCGAATCATCTGTGAATTTCAAGTATCATGCAAATATTTACTGTAGCAAGCTTGTAGATGCTTATTCTATGTAAAGATTTCCAAATCTAACATAAATATTGCTAGCCTTACAGTAAATCATTCAAAATACCTCCAATATCCTTCAATATTTGCAGTATCTTTGCAAATATTTCATAAATATCCAGTCTGATCAGTCATCTGACCACAAATATCACTTTAGCTAGTAAAATCTAGCCAATATTTGCAAAGTTTAAGCCAATTTGCCTCAAAATTGAGAAATCCTGGCTCACAGGATAAATACCAGGTCTAGACCTAGTGGAATTTTTGAAGAATTGTCCATTAGAGGTTTCAGACCCAGAACTGTGGACATTCATCATACTCCCAAGTCCAGTGCATCAGGAGCTTCATCAGAACCTCTTCCTGTAACTCCTGCTGATTTACAAATACCTTCGGGGATACCTATGACACCTCTTGTTCAACCTCAGGGTGTGCCTCTAGTCCAACCTCGACCAACTCAACCTCCTCCAGTTGCAATGTCTTTCTTTGCAGCAGAGTCACCTTTGACCTTTACTGCATATCATGAGTTACCAAAGAATCCAGATAAGCTTTGTCCAAAATATCATCCTTACCAAGATGCTGAAGATCATATCAGGACCTTTAAGGAAGCTTGTTGTAGAGCCAGAATAGAGCATCAAGATGTGGTGTGCAGATTATTTCCTTTTTCCTTAGGGGAAGAAGCCTATAATTGGTTCATTAGTCTTGGTCAGGGTTCTGTTGATTCATGGGCCTTACTAGAGAAAGCCTTTCTTGATAGATTCAAGGTTCCAGTCGACCCCTCAGTAAACTATCATTTATTTGCCACTATCAAGAGATTTGAGAGTGAGCCTATTGCAAATTTCAATGCTAGGTTTCAGAAAATATTGTCCAGGGTGGTCACTCCTTATACTGTGTCTGATGAAGCTGCAAGGAACATTTATTATTCTGCCTTAGATCCCTTGACCTCCATGTTCATAAGGAGAACACACCCCCAAATCACAACTTTAGCCTTAGCTTTTCAAGAAGCCATACAGGTAATTCAACAGTTGATACCTACTCCTACTCTGAGTATGGTATTCCCTACCTTGCCTGGCATGCATTCACAATATCCTGCATCATATCCTGCACAATATCCTGCACAATATCCCAATGGAGTAGTGATACCTCCAACAGTCATGCCAGCACCTCTGCAAGTACCTCCACTGAGCATTATACCTCCTCCTAATGGAAATGCCCAATTGTCACAATATCCTGTCCAAGCTCAGACACCTCAGGGTGTTGATCTGTCTAGCAATAACCATGGATCCTCTTTCTTCAAGACTCAGACTGAAAATGTAGTGGCCAAAGCTCAGGAAGAAAAGGAGGAAATCAAAGAAATCTCTGCTCAATTGAGAAAACTCACCACAGAAGTGACACATTTGAGAAATCAAGGTTTTTATTCACAGTCAAACTAGAATAGAAATTATCCTAATGATAGACCAAATTATCTTGACAGAGGATATAACACCAATAATTTCAACAATAATGGTGGAAATAACAATAATCCTCAGAGACAGCCCAAAGTATGGAACTCTAGGCCAAATAATGGTTCATTACCATCACCCCTGGACAATCAGCTTCCAAGTGAAGCCAAACAGACTACTAGAGTCAATCTTGCTGAAGCAGCCCTTACCAATTGGTGTAGAATCCACAATACAAATGCACATGCAGAATTAGACTGTCCACAATTTAGGATTGCTGCTAGCATCTTTCAGACTGAAGTGTCTAACACTTCTAGAAATCCACCTCAGACAGAGGGAAATGAGATTGTTCCATGTGGATATGACTCAGCCTTTATGCTAGAAACCTATACAAATCAACCTCATCAAAATTATAACCAGGCAAGCGAAGAATCTGCTTTAACCTTTGAAGCAAACTATGTATTCCCCTTCGAAGATGAAAATGAGCCTGCAAGAGAACATGAGGAAGTGCATGCATACCAACAGCAATATCCTAGTAAGCATAATTATAACCTGAGAAATAATGCCAACAGACCTACTGGTCCATTGACATCATCTTTGCCTCCAAATAACTTCAACACACCTCCTGATCCTAAAGCCAGCAATAACCCTAGGTTCCCCAAGGTAAATGCTCAGTACTTGTCACCTCAGAACACAGGATCAAAGATTGTAAATGCACCCCATGAATCTGACAAGTTAGTCAATTATCTGGCTGATGAAATGAAGAAAATTAAGATTAACCTATCTCTGTCTGAGTTACTGAAAACTCCTACCATCAAAAGAGCATTCATGAAGTCACTAGATGATCCTGCTCCTAAAGAGGATAGTCATCTCTCAAATCAACCCACTGGCAAAGATCATGCTGCCAAAGATAATACTGTCAAGCCTAAAGTGTCAGCTACAGTCCAAACTGTAGAGACCTCCCACATGACCTTGTATAGGGACAAAACCGAATCACCTCCGTTCCTCCTCACTATAAGAATGTTTAGTAAGAACCTGCACAACTGTTTGGTTGACTCAGGAGCCTCAACGAATGTTATGCCATTGTCAATATGTAATGCTTTAGGACTGCATCCTGCTAAATCCTTAAAGAAGGTCACACAGTTGGACAAAACAGAAGTAAGTGTAGTAGGGGAATTAACTCATATCCACATGCAGCTAGCATCTGATCCTAGGATCCAGTATTACATTGACATTCAAGTAGTAGATATACCTGATACGTATGGGATGTTACTTAGCCGGGACTAGTCTAAAATGCTTAATGGATATATGTCTACAGATTTTAGTCACATGTGGTTACCATGGAAGGGTATACCTAATCAGATCAGGATTGATGCTGAGCCTAGAATGAAGCATATGATCACCGAGTACAACAGAACAATTGAGATCATGTACGTAAACGTAGAGCCTGGAGTTTACTGCATCAGGCCACAGACCATCAAAATAGAAGAGATCCTGATGCTTAACCTTCATCCTCATCATGATGATGATCATCAGGAAGATATACCTGTTGTAGAACCTGCCAATAATCTTGATAGTGAGAATGGAATAGATCGCTTCAGAGATTTCGAGATGCATCTGTCCAATCAGGTAAAACACTGTCAATTGTTAAATATACCTGCTAATGATATTTTGATTGATGGATGGTGCAGATTACACAATGAAGCACATTCAGAAAAAACTTGTGAAACATGCTTAGATATGATGATGCTGGAACAGACATGCAGCGAGGCATCATCATCATATTCTGAGGTAAGTTCGACATCTATTGATGATGATGATACTGATTCTTGTTTATCTTCTGCAGGAACAGAGGAGCCGACAGATCATGACGAAGATCATATCCGGAAGACAGAAGAAGTTCTAGCTTACGACCAGATAAATAATGAAATGAAAGAAAAGATCACCCCTGGGAGTGATTGTTTTATGGAGCAGGACTATGAATTGTCTGATGAGGACAAAGGTAGTAACCTGACCAAATTTGAAGAATTTCTAGTAAAAGAAATGGAGAAGATGACACGACAGCATAGATCTCCCCATGAGGTCTTAATCGAAGGTTGGTGCAGGCTGCATGAGGCACCTCACTCAGAAACAACTTGCTCACTGTGTTTACACATTTTGAAAAGGCATACAGTTGTGGATCCAGGAAATCGTCCTCCTGCTGATATGAAAGAGAAAATAGAAAAGTCAGCAGGCTCACAAAGTAAAGGAAAGAAGAAACTTGGAAATGACGACATCCCTAAGTCAAAGTGGATATCAGGTGGAGCAGCAGCTAGAGCTGCAAAGAAGAAAGAAGGTTCAGCTAAACATCCTACTGAAGATAAACCTTGGATCCTGAGGTTTGATGGATCCAAGTCCAAACAAGGTGCTGGGGTAGGAATTGATCTCATTGACCCATCAAGAAAATCCTATCTAGCAGCCTACAGATTACAGTTCCCTTGTACTAATAATGTAACAAAGTATGAAGCTCTGATTCATGGGATACTGTTTGCTCATAAGAAAAAAGTAAAGATTTTGCATGTTTTCGGAGATTCAGAGCTAGTTGTGAAGCAAGTAAGAGGAATTTACTCTTGTAACTACAGGAAGCTATCCAACTACAGACATCGTGTGTGGGATCTAATTGAGGATTTTGACGCCTTTAATATCACTCACGTACCAAGAGAACAAAACCACAGGGCAGATGCACTTGCCCAGGCTGCCAGTACATTGGAGCCACTGTCTATATCAGGTCTAAAGAGATTTTTAGTAGAGCTGGTGTCAATACCGTCAGTACCTGACAATGTAACCAATCTCCAGGTGTTTGATGATGATCAACACATTTTGGATTTCATTTCAAATAGAGAGGTATTTGATGCCCAAGTCATAGATGAGGATGGTATAGAGGATCATGTCTGGGAGGAAGAAGAGATATTAGAGTTGCCAAACAACAGGATTCCCAAAGGTATGATTGAATTGGAAAGAGCCTTTGATTGGGATAATATGCTTAAACATAAGGATCTGCCCAAAGCAGATGGAGGTCAGTATTCACAAGTGAATATTGGACAAAATGAAGACCAGAAAAGTGTGCTAATTGTTAAAGTTTGCACACCAGAGGAGTTAGAAGGAATAACTCAGGCCCTCAAGGATTACATACATGTAATTGCCTGGACCTATGATGAGCTGAAGACATATGATACTTCTGTCATGACTCATACTATACCTCTCAAACCATATGCTAAACCTTTTAGACAGAAGCAAAGGCCAGTCAATGCTTTGCTTGAACCAATAATTCTTGAAGAAGTCAAGAAGTTGTTAAGTGCCCGGATAATCTTTCCTGTAAGGCACTCCACCTGGGTTGCTAATCTAGTCCCGGTCAGAAAGAAGAATGGAGACATTAGGTTGTGCGTAGATTTCAAAAATCTGAACAGAGCATCAGAAAAGGATAATTACCCTTTACCCTCATTAGATGAAGTTCTGCAGATGGTAAATGGAGCCAAGATGATGTCCTTCCTGGATGGCTTTTTAGGATACAACCAAGTGATGGTTGATAAAATTGACAGATTGAAAACTGCCTTCACCACAAAGTGGGGAATATTTGCATATAGACGTATGCCATTTGGACTTATAAATGCTGGAGCTACATTCTAGCGAGCAATGGACATAGCCTTCATAGGCTTAATAGGAAAATGCATAGTCATCTATATGGATGACTTGACTGTGTTCTCTAAGGAGAGGAGCAATCATGTAACCGATCTCAGAAATGTATTGAAGAAGTGTGAAGAGTATGGAATATCACTGAACCCCAAGAAGTGTATATTTGGGGTGACAACAGGAAAGTTACTAGGCCACTTGATCATAGAAGATGGAATTATCATTGATCCTGACAGGGTGGAGTCTATTATGAAGTTACAACTTCCAGGAAGCAAAAAAGAACTCAAATCTTACTTTGGTAAGATAAACTTTGTAAGGAAGTTCATCACAGGTTTTGCTGAGATTGTCAGACCACTAAATGCCATGTTGAAGAAAGATGCACAAATTGAGTGGACACTAGAGGCCAAAGCTGCATTTGAAGATATAAAGAAAGCCATATCAGACACTCCTGTCCTTATTAGTCCAGACTACACAAAAGATTTCTACATCTATTCATTTGCTTCAGAACATACCTCTGCAGCAGTGTTAACTCAAAGAAATGAAGAGAAAGAAGAGAAACCAATTGCTTTCATGAGCTGTCCTTTCAGGGACGCTGAGCTGAGATATGTAGATGTTGAGAGATAGGCACTTGCATTAGTCAGAGCAATAAAGAAATTTAGACATTACATACTAAGAAGCAAAGTGATCGCTGTAGTACCAGATGTAGCGGTGAAGATGCTGCTGATGCAAAGTGAGCCTGGTGAGAAAAGAGCTAAATGGATTACTGTATTACAAGAGTATGGCATGGAAATTACACCAATGAAGCTGGTAAGAGGGCAGGCTCTGAGTCAAATGATATCTGAAATTGACCCAAACATCACCAGTTAGCAGTATGTGATCAATGATAAAGATAACAGAGAATGGTATGCAGATATCAGGTACATCTTGATTACAGGAAGATGTCCATCGAAGGTGCAAGCTTCACAGAGAAGAGCCTTGGAAATAAAATCCCAAAAATATATGATAAAGGGAGGAGCCTTATTCAAAAAGAATCATGAAGGAATATACCTGAGATGCTTAGAACAGCCAGAAGCAAATAAGGTCCTGTCAGAGATACATGACAAGTTTGGAACGGCACATGGATCAGCCTTGGCCACAATGCATGCAATCCTTAGAGCAGGATATTATTGGCCTAAAATTTTTAAAGACACAGCTGATCATGTTAAATGTTGTCATGTTTGTCAGGTTGCTGCCAACAGAGAGAAATATGTTGCACAACCCTTGCAGCCAGTGATGGAAGAACGCCCATTTGCACAGTGGGGCATGGACTTCATAGGACCAATCAATCCTCCGTCCTCTTCAGGACACAGGTATGTCTTAACCATTACTGACTATTGCACCAGATGGACTGAGGCTGTTAGTAGCAAGACCTACACTGCAGATGACGTTATTAGATTTCTGGAAAGTAACATTGTTACCAGGTATGGAATTCCTTATGCATTGGTAAATGATAATGGTTCTGCTTTCACTTCAACTAAATTGTCAAGTTGGGCTTTTGATCATGGGATTATACTTACATTTTCATCCAATTACTATCCCCAGGGGAATGGATTAGCAGAATCCACCAACAAGAATTTATTGAATATCATAAGAAAACTGATAGAGAAGAATCCTAGAGAATGGAACTCATTTCTAAAATATGCCTTATGGGTAGACAGAACCAGAATAAAAACTGCATTAGGAAATTCGCCTTTTCAACTAGTATATGGGGTGGATCCCATCCTTCCTATAAACCTGAAAATTCCTACTCTGTAGTTTGCTCAAGAATACCTAGGCATAAATAATAAGCAAGAAGTCAGGTTGCTTCAGTTGATGCACCTGGAAGAAAAAAGGAGTCAAGCAATTGACCAATTTGCAAAACATCACGCTGTTGTCAAACGCTGGTTTGACAAGAGAGCCAAAGTTAAAGCTTTCAGGATATCTAATTTAGTCCTAATGTGGGATAAAGCCCATGAAAGGAAAGGTGACCATGGTAAGTTCGATAGATTACGGATAGGTCCCTTTCAAATTTCTGAGATATTAGGAGACATCACTTATAGGCTTAAGAACCTGACAGGTGAGGATGTCCTATTGCCAGTCAATGGACAATTCCTCAAACATTATTTCCAGGCCTGAGTGACTTCATGGCATTCCTGTGTATCATATTGTACATTTGTATAGTTGTTTGTATAGTGTTCTTTTGTCTTATTTTGTTTTGGTTGAGTTTTGTTTTGGTAAGTCAAGATGATGCACTTCATCACCCAAGAAAATAACTAAATTGTTAGGATTCAAGTGATGAGATCAGATTTAGATATAGGTTGTAATTCATTCTGAGAAATATTCATGACCAGGTTTATAATTTCTTTTCATCAGGGTGCCTTTTCTTGTCCAAAGTGAATCAATCACAATGAAACACCTAACAGCCTTGGGCTTGTTGAAGACACGAGCATAGGTGTTAAGTGAAAAATCTAAAGGGACTCCCTTGCTACCAATACAATCTCCAACCTAAAGCTATAAGTGACTATACCTTATACAAATAAGCTGACATGATGATATCAAATACATATACAAAAAAAAAAACTAAACAATATTATTAGGCCATCTAAGTAACTCTACCGGGGCTATAGACGCCTGCTGGTAGTGGGGCTCTACTTAGGGAGATTGTATAGATAACCTTGTCGGGGGCTATGAACGCCTGCTGGCAGCAAGGCTCTATCCAGGTTGGCTATGAGGGATGATCTCCAACTATGTAGTTTAACACCAATTACTTATGTTTTCAACTTGCTTTCAAGATGAGGATAATTAATCATATGCACACACATGATCCTTTGTTAGCATTGTTATCATGATGAAATTTTATCATTCAAAGATCATGATGATTATACTTAGAAAGATTTAGAATACTATAGATGAATATGATCACATCACTTGAATCATTGGAATTTGTTTGTTTTCTTTGGTGGCAATTTGTTGTGTGGTTACACAACACGCCCCATTTTGACTTGGCAAAACAGGGACCCAGCTTTTTGGTTTGGCTTGTGTTGTCTGCTTTCTGGTGGTTTGGTAAAAGTAAGTCAGATGCATCATCATGAAAGGTCAGGATGAGGTAGGTCATCATCATGAGGTCAGTTTGTCAAAGTTCATATTTCATTTCTGTGACCTCATATTTAGAAAGATCTTGAAATTCCATGCAGGTTTGCCTTTTACATCACCTGAAAATTTGTCCATATGTGGAAGTTATGGGCAGTCAAAGTTTTGGTCAAACCTGATAATCGCAAGATGATCATCATATTTTTATATCCTCAGTCATGTTGTCAAGATCATCCTGATCTTGGTCTATCACCCGATAAAATCATGCTGTTGCAATATCCGGATGTCAATTTTAAGTGATAGCCCCCTTTTACCCGTCAATGACCTTATGCGCATCGTGAGCATCATGTTTTGAGTGTAACCCGATATTTCATAATGTCCTCCTGTCGAGAAATATCACCTTATGCTAATATCCTGATGACGTCATCCTAACCTGAAAAATAAAGAAATAAATATCGGATGACATCATCATCACATTTCTCCTTCGGCAGGATATTTCCTAAATATGATCAGGTTCACAAATATGACAATGATGTCATCTTTTGCATTTTAACAAAGCCCTGGATATGACGGTGACGTCATCAGGACATTCAAGAGGGGGAGCATCATATTTCGCAATATCGGGTAGATAGAAAGCTCTAAGTGCTAATCGGCATAGCTTGTGCTATCGGCTGTGTCTTATATTCTTTCACCGATGGGCATTGTCACCCTGATGAAACGTTCATCGGCATAGAAGTGTTTATCGGCCGAGCTTTATATTCTTTCGCCGATGTTTGTTGTCTCCCTGATATGGTTTCCCCATCGCCATAAGTTTAACCATCGGGAGCGTCTTGTATTGTCTTCCCGACAGTGGTTGTCTCCCCGACATAGTAGTTGATCGGCATAGTTTTGCTATCGGCTGAGTCTTGTTTTTTCATGCCAATGATAGTAGTCTCCCCGATGTGTTTGTCCATCGGCCCAATGTTTGTTTATCGGTCGAGTCTTGATTTCTCCTGCTGATAGTGGTTGTCACCCCGATGGGTGGACATCAGCATACTTTTGGTGTCGGTATAACTTTTGCCGTCGGCCAAGTTTGGATTTGTCATCCCGACCGTGTGTGGTCACGCCGATACATACATGCATCACATACAATGGCGGACCAGAAATATTATAGAATGCGTTTAATTCGTTGTATATTTGGCGTTGTATATGTTGTCGTGCTAAATATACATTACATATTATACAAGGGCGAACCTAAAATATTATCAAATGCTGCAAATTCGTTGTATATTTTGGCCCTTGTATATTTCTTTTATACACACTGAAATATACATTGCACGATATACATGCACCGGATTTGAAATATTATTGAATGCGATTTATTCATTGTATATTTTGCGATTGTATATTTCTTTTGTACATTCCAATATACATTGGTTATATGAATATGATGGTTTTACATGTATATTGTGATTTTTTATGCTTGTATATGCAGATTTGAGCCCGATATACAAGCCGATAGCATACAAAGACCGGATTTGAAATAATTTGAGAAATGATTTAACTCCTTGTATATTTTGCGATGCATGATCATATTTGAAACCCGATATACAAGGAAATGAGCGGGAAAAAGAAGCGATGGATTTTTTAATCCATTTGAAGGCCCGAATGCATTTTTTTAGTCAACGATGGTTGACCCGAGTGTTTTTGACGTTGTTTATGCATTTTGTGCATGATTTTCACAAAATTTGAAACCTGATTGCATGTGTTGAACATTTGGTCTATTTTTTAATGAAGGTTTTAGCTGCATGCTGTGTTCCAATTGATGTACTTAATGTTTGTCTGTTTGTTTGCAGGAAATCTTGATGCTGTTGGAGCTGTAGCTGAACATTGCAATATTGCACAAGGAGGCAACGTGAACCAGAAGTGAGGAGGATATTGTCAAAGATGCTGTTTGCCAGCTGGAGACCGAATCAAGTTGAAGATGCTAGAATATTCTGTGCCAGCTGTACATTTGCCAACTGGCAAAGCACGTGCTTTTTATCTGGACCATTGATGTTAATTGGTGAATCTTAATCATTGATCTTTTGTAAAGGATTCCTCACCTTATTCTATAAAAGGTGGTGGAATGCCTTGTTGTAAACATTCAAAACTTAATTGAAATCTGTTTGCTGAAATATTCAGGGCTCATTTCAAAGTTATTGCATATGTACATGTCTTTTGCATACTTAATGAAAGAGAAGAGTATTTTGATTACAAACCTTCATAAATCTTGAGTAATCTGTGTCTAAATTCTGGATATGTGCTTTGATTTGCTGCGTCCCTTGGAGTGCTCATCATGTTGCATATATTGTTTTCATTCATTATCCTCTGAAGTTTGCATCAACTGTGTCTAGCTGTGGAATATCCTGGTGAACATATGGTTTGATTTCTTCTCCTCATGACAGTATCAAGTATGTATGTGGATCGATAGCTAAAGGTTCAACTTTAAATTGTAGTATTCTTTTCAATTTCTTTTAAATTTTAGAACATTTCACTACCACAATTGCAAATAATTGATAATCTTAAGCAAATAACACAAAATATGCAGACATCTCGTAGGTAATCGCAAATATTTAGCATATTTGAATGCAAAACATGCACAATTGAAAATATCATGCAAAGATTGAGGTATTTCTACATCTTTTCATCTAATAACTGCATAATATGACTTCTCTGTAAAGAATTTCTGCAGGAATGTCATGATGATGGAACATTTTCATGTAAGGCCCCAAAATGGAAATAGCAACTCACATTAACCTCTGAGTAACGTCAGACGATTAAGACCTAATCACTGGAGACTTGGGATCATGAATTCTCTGAATTCACAGTATCTTTCAAGATGAATAAAGGTTAATGTGTACTTTTATTCTGTGCATGTTTATGACTAACATCATGATCAACACTGCACTAGACCCTGTTCACTGTTCCTGCTATACCTTTGCTTGCCCGAACTTAGACATTTATTCAAGATGACTTCTGGAGAGGATTAGGACCTAATCTCTAAGGCATAACACTATCAATAACCAACTGACATCATACCTAAACCACATTACTAGATCATTATCTGTAGAGGCATACTGTCCAGCTTACTATCCTCTACTCTGCATGCTTTCCATACTTAGTTATTTCCTGTCAACTAGACCAAAGTCTCATATGTTCTTCCAGAGATATCTCTTCCTATCGTGGTGATAGGATCTCTTGGCCTTGTTGCCATCAATGACAACATACAGATCCATACCAAAGTAGTGTCTCTTGCCAACAACAATTTCATCCTAAAACTTCTGTTCAAGGCCATCTCCACTAAGCATACTCCTAGCCTTCTCCATCAGTGTCATGTTCATCCTCTCTACAAGTCCATTTTGTTGCGGGGTATATGGAGTTATCTTATGTATTTTAATCCCATGTTCTTTATAGAACTTATCAAATTCTATGGAGTATAACTCACCACCATTGTCAGTTCTCAAACACTTAATCTTTTTACTAGTCTAATTCTCAACAAAAGCTTTAAACTCTTTGAACCAACTAAAGACTTCATATTTGCTTCTGAGAAAATAAATCCATTTCCTTCTACTGTAATCATCAATGAAAGATACAATATATATATATAGATCGCAGGAACATTAACTAGACCAAACACATCAGAATGAATGAGATCCAATACACCATAAGACTTATGAGAACTCGAGAAAAAATGAACATGGTTTTGCTTTCCATATATATAATGTTCACAAAAGTCAAAATCAATACTACAATCATCTAACCCCTCAATGAGGTTTTATTTTTCAAGGTTCTAAGACCCTTCTCACCAATGTGGCCAAGTCTCTTATGCCATAACATTGTCTTCTCAACATGAAGCTTGACTTCCAAAGCATGAGCACTCTTAGGTACCCAAAATGCACTACCATTAGAATTTGATACAACAAATCTTTTCACTGCTAGTTCCAATGGTGGGGATGAAGTGACTGTAGCTCTTTTCTTCAAGTCAGAAGAACTATTGTATTGTGAAATGCATGCCTCTAGTTAAAACACAATACCTCTTTGAGTACCCTTTGCAAGCACCATAACTCCTCTAGGCATGTTGTATCCTTCTTTCAAGAAGACAACTTGCACACCTGTATCATTCAATTTACTTATAGAAAGTAGGTTCTGTGCCAAGCCTGGGATGTACATGACCCCAGATATCCCCTTCACTCGTCCATTAGGGAATTAGATTGACTCTTCCACGACCAATAATCTTCAGATGAGAATCGTCACCCAGGTACACTCTTCTACCATCGAACTCTTCATACTTTGTAAACTAGTTTCGATGAGAGGTCATGTGGAAAGATGCACTAGAATCAATCAGCCACACATCATTAGATGCATGGGTGTCCAAGGCTACGATGAAAGAATCACCATCATCTTGTGACTTGTCAAAATCTTAATCTATGACATTCTTTTTATTCTTTTTCTCCTCTTTACATTCCTTTCAGAAATACCCAGATTTACCATAGTTCCAATAGAAAGCCTTGGACTTTCTAGGAGATTTGGATCTCCCATAGGATTTGGATCTACCCTTCTCAGCTTTCTTGTCCTTCTTTTCCCCTTTCTCCTTGGGTCTTCCACAAACCGCAAGAGCCTCTTTGGTAGAATCAGATGACTTTCTCTGCATCTCTTTAGATAATAGTAAAGACACCACTTCATCCATTTTGAAAGTGGATGTGGTAATCCTAATGGCCATAGTAAGATGATCCCATGAATATGGCAAAGAACAAAGCAAGGTCATACATCGATCCTCCTCCTCCGTTTTCACACCAACAGATGTCAACTGTGCAACTAGAATGTTAAAATCATTCAAATGGTCTACAACAGATCCTCCATCTTCCATCCTTAGAGAATATATCTTCTTCTATAGGAATAACTTGTTTACCATGGATTTGACCTAATAAACATCACCAAGTTTCTTCCACAGCTCCTTCACGGTCTTCTCCTCATGGACATTTAACAAGATAGAGTCAACCAAACAGAGTCTCACAAGACCCTTAGCTTTCCGATCCTTGAGATCCCAATCATCTTGTGACATTGCCATTGGTTTTACACTAGAAATTGCTTCCCATAGATCTCGATCAACAAGCATGTCTTCCATCTTAAATTTCCACAACTCAGAATTGGTGCCGTTAAACTTCTCCACCTCTACTCTTCCAGATGTGTCTACCATCTCCTTCATACAACAAGATTACATAATACTCTACACAGACTCCCACTCAATCTAAGATCAGCTCAAAAAACCACTTCCCAACAACTAGGACCAAAGGTGATCAATCTTTGATACCAACTGAAAGGAAGCTAGGTGTGCGAAAGTCACTTCCTACACTAATCTAATGACAAAAGAGATGTATGTAAATTCTTTACAGCCTTTCCAATTACACTGATGTTAACACAACAATAGAGATATTGTAGCAATACACATACACACAGAATGTAGAGAGAGAGAGAGAGATAACATGGGAAAAACCCTTTCAGGTGAAAAACCCCACACTCCAAAACCTACACAATGTATTATCAAAACAAAGAATGTTTACAACACACTTGCAATGCAAGTCTTCTTAGGAGTCTTTGACACTCGTATCTAGAGATATTCTAGTAGCATAATAGTACCTATCAATTACACTTTGCATCTCCCATCTAAGCACCTATTTATAAAGAAGTTTTAAGGCAAAAATCAAACCTTCTTGAGATGGTCACCCATCTTGGCCTCATAGCCCAAAACCCATGCCTAAAGACACTTGTCCAGCACTGCAACATGGTTCTGACACTTGTCATATCACCCCATCCCAATGTGGGTTCCTAGTCCCAAGATAGGCTATGATAGATGCTCTTATGCACCTTACAACTGTCATAGAATCTGTCATAACTAACAACACTTATAGCTATAAGAGAATTTGTCATACACTGACTAAAAATAGCATATTCCTCTTACAACATGTCATAACCTTCCTTGGGTTCCCAAAGATGCCTTCCTCAAAGATGCTCTTCGACACATGTCCTCACCTATCATATGATCATCTATTTACGACTCTTACACATCATAGAATCTATCATAGGAATATGTCATGACCATTATGCATCATAATTCCTTACACACTGCTCAAGATACCAACACATGGCAGAAAACCTCTACCACAATATGGGATGCCTATATCCACATGGAGTGGGTTGACCATCCTAGTCACCTTGCAAGTGGAGTGACAACTCATCGTGCCACTTCACACTAAATGACAAAATAGGATGTGCAACTTAATTACATCATAGGCTAATAAAATAAATACATCACAAATAATAAATACAAGGAATACCAAGGTTGAGACACCTTAATTCCCAATAGGAACCACATTTAGTACAAATTGAAATGGTTGAAAGACTTCCCAATGAAGATGAAGAAAGTGAGGGAACGTTTCACAAAGAGTGGAAAATGAGAGTGTCAATGAGTGGCACTAATGATCTGATCATCTTTGAGTTGCCAGGAAGTTATATGGGATATGCCATGGACTTAAGACCATAACCTAATGGGAGGAAAAGTATAAGCTTTGTCCCTCCTGATGAGCAAAGGGAGCCACAAACTCCCCTTGAGTTATTCCAATTTTTGGAAAAAATTCAAGAGAGACAAGATGTGAAAATCTACATGCAAGAACAGTTTGACCTGCTAGTAGAGTTATTAAATTGTGATGGAGTCCTATATTGGACCCCTTCCCATCAACAAACCTTTCAAGGCTTACTCCATCTCACATTGCCAAGGGAAACCACCAAATTAGAAATAATAGAATCAAATGACAAACCCTATAGAATAGGAGAGCTTGTCCTGAGAAGAGGTAGCACAAAGAATAAGAAAAGAAGATGAAAAATAGCTTTTTCAAAAGACTGGAAAGGTCCTTATATGGTCAAAGATGATTTTAGAAATGGTGCCTATCTCTTGTGCACAATAGAGGGAGAGGAATTTGGTGAAATAGTCAATGCCTTTCACCTTAAGAAATACTATATCTAAAAACCAAAAAAATCACAAAACATAAAAATACAAAAAAAAAAAAAAATCAAAATGTCAAAAATAATTTGTTTCTTGCATTTCAACATCATTCTATTCATCTTGCATTATTATTAGTGACTTGCTCTTATACTATTTTCTTTTCAGCAAGGAGTCTAATGTTGCCTAGATATACATCATCCTTTCAGGACCTAGAGATCCCCCATTTTCACAATTGCCATTATCCCCTTTTGATTCCTAGTGATTCTAATCAAAGCCTAGATCTTAGCTTTACATTGATCCCAGCCTTAATGAGCCAAGATGTTAGCTCTAAACAAAGTTGGTATTCAAACCTACAATGTTCAAAGGAAGCTTACAAGTAGACCTTCCCAATTCTTCCCTAGTAGAAGAGAAGTCTGACCAGATTACAAGAACTTTAGGTGGCATTCAACCCCTTATCTTTCCTAGCCAAAAACATTAGGAGGATCAAAACTCTAAAGGAAGCAATCTAAACTCTGAGTGGATAAAAAAATGAGTGATCAAAATGAGAGTGTTGAAAATAAAGAATTGAGAGATCAAGCTTGCATACCAAAAAGTTCCAAAAAGCATTCATTTTTCATAAAAAGTCAAAATAAAAAAAATTATAAAAATCAAGTGAGGAAATACAAAAAAAGCAAAAAAGTGAAAAAGCAAAAAAAGAGAGATACAAAAAAGAGTGAAAGAGAAAAGATTGTTGAATGTCCATACTCTTGGGTGGAGATTAGTCTAAGCTCAAATCCTCAAAGGTGACATTCTAACAGAGAAAGAAAGGTACAAAACACACACACACACACACACTAGTTGAGCAAAGCTAAGGGTCTAGTAGTCTCTAGGATCATCTTTTATCTAGGGACCCTCATTCTTCCCTTGTTTATCCTTTACCCCGTGTCTATCTTGCTTGCCATCTATGATCTAAGTCTAGCAAACATCAAAATTTGTTATTTGTCTAAGTTGAAAGCTTGTCCAATTATCTTATCTAGATAAGGATCAATGCTTAGCCTTTAGCAAAGCCCAAAATTAGAAACACTCAATTTTCATTCTCATTCCCCACTTGAGTCCTAAATCCTATCTCACAACCTTGAATAGGTCTCTTATATTAGGACAACTCGAAATCCCTTGGATTGAAAATCGTATTAAAGAGTAGTCATGTTGTTTGCTCTACATTGCATTCATACCAATATCAAAAAAAAGCCTCAAAGTAATAAAGTTAGTGTCATATCTCATGACATTTAGTAGAAGTAAACGTTCCTATTGTGATGATCACAACACGCCCCATTTTACCCTTTAGCAAAATGAGGACCCCTACTATTGCTTTTGCTTTTGTCTTGGTTCAATTCTGCTTGCTTGGCGGTATGGGTAAAATGTCTTTGATGCTTGAAATTCAGGATGCATAGTGCTTGGTGAAAAATAGTTATTATCAATGAGACCTACATTAAAATTCAGCTAGGGTTGCTTTTTGAATGATTCAAAGATTCTGAGTATTTGGAGAGTTATGCCATTTTTTTTTAAAAGTCAATGCTGGACTGTTTTGGTCAAAGTGTATCTTATATACATTGATATTTGCATGTATCTAGTATACTTTGTGTTTTCAGTCTGTCGAGTTATCCTATACATTGTGTTTAAATCTCGTGTTATGTTTGTATATTAAACAATCCAAAACATGCTGATACAAATCTGGACTTGAGTCCATTTTTCAGGATGTGCTTTACAATGGTAGAAGTCCACAGTTGTATTTGTATATTAAAATGCATGTATCTTTTATACAAATCCAAAAGATGCATCGACGAATGTCAAAGGAGGTTCAAAATTAGCATATAAAGTCATGGTCATCTCGTTTGTATGGTTAATACATTGCTAGTGCTATACTTTCTCATACAAATGCATAAGCAAACCTGCAAGAAAATTCAATTGAGTTCAGAAGGTGGAAGTGAATGGTTATATTTGTATGTATCTTTGTATGTATAAATGCATATATCTAATATACAGATACAAAGCTGGATGCGATTAGAAAGTTTAAACTTTCCATTTTATGTGGGGTCTGCATTTGTATGTTTGAGATGCATGTACTAAATATACACAGAGGGAAAGATGCTATTACGGATGTGAACTTATGATTAAATTGTGAAATAAAGTACATTTATGCATAATGAAAGGTGAAAAAGTCAACATCACATCTGCGTGTTATAAATTGCATGTATGTGATATACAAAAGGCAATACAAATGAAATCGATACAAGACCGGATCCGAAGATGATTCCAATTTATTTCGTAAACCTGATGGAGTCTGTGTTTGTATGTTTTAGCAATTGTATAAGATATACATCAACATATACAAAGAAAATATGCATAAATGAATGGGAGGGAAATTGCATAAGTGCATAAAGATATCTAGTGCATGCCTTAAGATACAAAGGTGAACTTAACATTGAAAAAAGTCATTAAGTCAAAATGTTTGAAATGACATCATCACCGCTTTCTACATATTAGTGAAAGTACATGCATAGGATATACAAACACAAAAAGTGCAAAGAACCAACGTATACAAAATTCAAAATGTGCATTGAATGGTGAAGTAAAGTGAAAATCAAATTGCATATACTATTTACAACATTTAATGCATATCTACCATAGGAAATACCTAATTTCAAAGGAGTAAAAGGGAATTTTGATTGCGTTAACTTTATACTTGCATTTAGAATTTAGTTGCAGAGTATTCTACAGAGCTAAGGTGAACAAGGGTGAGTTTTGATTCCAAGGCGGTTGCGGTGAGCATGAATGGTAAAGTTTCTTGTCAATAGTGTAAAAGTCAACAATTGTGCATCCAGGTATGTATCTAAAATTCCTGCTTGTACTTAATGGAATGCAATTATGGTAAGTTCTGTAGTAATCATAGTAAGATAATGGAAAGGGTTTAAAGTTAGTTAACTTCTAGGACTAATCATAAAATTTAAACACAGTAGGGTAGCCATACAGGATTCAGAAAAGTGAAAAGGAAAAAACCTTAGGGTCAAAGTTAATGGAAAAACTATATGGTAAAACCCTAGAAAATGTGAATATGGTCATAAAAAGAATATGTTTCTTGGTAGGATGCTGCCCAAAGGAAAGAAAACTGAGAAGACTACTACGAAAGGAGAAAAGAAACACACGAGGAAAGAAATGATTAAGGAAGAATTTTTGAGCAATGGTTTTAATTCACAAATTTATTATGCAGGAGGAAGGGCATTTGACACGGAAATTGGGGATTTCGACTCTACCATATTGTTACAGAAGATTAGAGCGCCTGGAGCATCTCTGGAAATAAAGAATATAATGGATGTGGGATTGTTTAATGCTACGGGATTCCCACATGAACTCTAGGAAAGTGAAGCACAATGGTGTTGTCTATGAAGATTTTTCAGAGGAAGGAATAGCTGAAACCTTCAGTTTGAAAATTACTGATAAAATGAAGGAAATAGATGTCGAGAAATACACATATGATTTTAAAGGAAATGAGGCATCTTGTAAAAGTACAATATTCTATGGATGGTATTCTCAAGACAAGAAACCAAAGGCAGTTGCTAGGGTCCAAAGCATTTATACAAGATGGACTTTAAAGAAGACATTTACATAATGATCACATTGTTAAGTAGACTAATGGGCCTGGTAGATGCTAGTCAATTTGAACCATGGATATTTTTTGTAATTCAGTTTATTAGAGAAGAAACAGAAGCAGTTCATTGGGCTCAGGTCATTAGTAATGCTATTTTTGCACAAGTTATGAGATGGAATAAGCAGAAGATGTTCTTTATGTCATCCTATATAGTATACTCATGTGCAACAAAGATGCAATTGAGAGGAATACCAAGGATGGGTACATTAGGGAATGGGCCAGGGCAAATGTTAGTATATGATCATTACCTAGACTTGTAGGAAAGGAATGTGATGCTAAATTACACAAGGGTAAATGATGTGTTCTATATGTACCTGGTGAGAACATTGACAAGGCATAGAGATAAGAGGTTGTCAGAAGAAGCATAGAATGCAATCAATTTGCATAGTGCATGGTACATTCGATTCCCTACATTTACTTACATTAGAATAGAGGGATTTATGGGTAAACCTTTCAAATTGCCAAGGTACCCAATGGACAAAATGGTGTTGTTAGAATTCATGAGACAAATATTGAATATCTATGGTATGTACAAGGTCAAGTTCAACAGAGCTAACATCAAGTTTCCCTTTGGTATTGGTAGAGAACAATGTTTCAGTGAGGAAGTCACTGAGGTATTAGAAGTAGAATTATAGTATTATTGTTTTCAAACTTTTGATTTGGCTCAACCATTTGACCCATTCAGGAGAATACAAAATTTTGTGGACTAGAAGTTTAGACACTAGCCCCACCTTGAAGATTTTTGAGCTGATTGTGACAATGAAGCAAAGGTTAGTAAAAGGGCCCACCAAAGGCTAACTCTTGATCAGATAAGGACATTGGGAGAACTTGAAGTACCCCAAGAGATTAAAAATGATGATGAGAAAATATTGCACAAGAGTTATGAAGCCAAAAGGGTGGTTGATGAAGTTATAACAGAGCCAAACTAGAGTCAACCTGAGGAGGCTTCATTGGATAATATCTCAGGGCTAGTAATAACACACTCAGATGTATGGATAAAGGAGAAAGTAGAAGAGCTAAAGGCTAGAGGGATAACAGTCACTTACCAAGGGAAGAAAGGTAAAAAGAGAAGTTTAGAAAATGAAGATAATTTTGATGACTTCTTAAGGAGAAAGAGGCAGATAGTAGAAGCTAAGATAGCCAAGGCAAATACAGGAGCCACATTATTAGATCCCTATGCATTAGGGGTAATAGTGGATATACCCTCATGAATATTTACATCTACATAAGGAGGAACATCAACTATATCGACCACAGTAGAGCAGGCTCCAATAAAAACACCTACAGTGCCTCAACAAACACCAAGTGTCCAAAGCCTACCAACAGCTCAGCAAATGCCCTTGGTAACAACACAAACATAGTAAGAGAAACTACAAGGATTCATCCAAGTCAAACAAGAAATGATGGAGGAGATGTTACAAGGTGCAGCCAAGGCTCAGACATCCACACAAGGAAGTGTAGAAGTAGTATATGTGGATAAGGTTGTTTATGTTGATGCTGCTGATGATGATAAAGATGAGACTAATGATGAAAGTAGTGGTGATAGACTAGAGGAGAGTAGCGAAGAAGAAGAAAGACAAATACCTAAAAGTCATCTCCTACTAGGGGCATTCGATGCAGGAGTATCACAAAAGGCAGCAACAACCTCAAGAGTTTCAAAGGTTGCCACACAATCAACTGAAGATACATAAATGGTCAATTTATTTGACAATTTATTGCCTAAGAACATGATGGAAGAAGTAAAAGAAGCTTCCAAGGAGATTCTAAAGGATCAGGTAGGGGAGAAAGAGAGTGAAGATATTGGTAATGCACCAGCTTCTCAAGGAGAAAATATACCAGTTCTGGAAAATGTTCCTATGGTTAGTATGGAAGAACAAGAAAATAAGAATGAGGAAGGAAAGGATGCATGACATGAGGTTCTTAATCCCAAATTGCATCATGAAGAAGAGAAACAAAATTATAGAGAACAAAATGTTCAATAGTAGCCTCCCCAACAAAAACATGATCAACAACAAAACTGGCATCGAGAACATGAAGAACAAGAAAAAGAAGAAGTGATAATAGAAGAGCCTCAATATGAGGTGATGAATGATAAGGCCACAGATACAAGTCAGGGCATGGTAGTACCATCTTGGATTGGGGCTGAGGTGCACCAAGAGTTAGTAGTGCAGCTAGTACCTATTGATATTAAAAGCTTATTAGCTAATGAGGCTGCCAAGAGAGGTAGAAGGAAAGAAAGGATTATGTCAGCAATAAAAGGAGATCCTTTTGGCACAACAACTATGCAGATGGCAGTTCCTCAAGATGACAAAGAAAAAGGTGAAATAATCATGGAAGAATATAATGTTATAAGTATGAATCTTAGACATGTAAATAGGGAGCAACATATTGAAGAGTTGCAAGAAATAACATAACTAACTGCCACTAAGATGAGGAAAGATAAGTAGAAAATAGTAAAGTTGAAAGGACACATTGCCTAATTGCAACAATTCATTCAAGGGATGACAGACCCTAGACAAGGCTTACCTGAATTACCTTCAGAATTGACAATTTTATCCAAAGAGAAAATAAGTGATATGGAAAATAAAAGACATGAAGCAAACATGTTTGAAGAATGGGTAAAGATCTTTATTCAGAAAGGGGAAGAGGTAATAAAGATTGCAATTGGCAATTGGGACACCACTCTCACTAAAAAGAATAATTGTGCTAATATTTTGCAAAAATTCTAGTCAAGGATAAAGTAGAATAAAGATGAATTGAATAAACTAAATGCCATGGAAGAGCATATGGAATCATTGGTTAATGAAGGGGTCTTGACCTTAAAGGTTGCCTTTCAAGTGCCTCGATGGAGAATGGAGTTGAAGTTTGAGGAGGGTATACTTAGACCTTGCATTCTTAGCATGCAAGAATTGGAAAGAACTGCTCAGGACCTATTAGATAAACATGTAAAGATGGTACAACATTTGGTGGGACATCCTTTCTCTAAGGCTCAAGTGTATGATGTATCCATGATAAGTAAGGAGTTTAAGGATATTTTTCAGCCTTGCATTGATGAACCTATTAATAAGTTGAGTGGGGATGTAACGGAATTGATAATGGAGTTGAGTGCTAAAATCAAGAAGTATCAAAAAAGAAGAGAAGATAGGGAAGGCAGGGCACAAGTATTAAACAAAAGTGTGGAAATGCAGCAATACACATGGGATGCATCTCAAAAGGTAGGCCATGCACCCATAATAGCCTTGGCCAAGAGATACACAAATTATATGAGATAGAAGGAAGGAGAACAACAAGTGGAGGATACCCGTGATAGTGATTGACAGACTTATTCATTGTTTGTTTCATTCTTTATTTTGTTATTCTTCTGTACATTCAAAAAAGTTAAATATAGAAGGTCGACCATAGAAAATACTGTTATACTTCAGGCAGATTCTAAGGGTATCTTTGCATCCAAAAGAATATTCCTTCAAGATATTTTAGAATGACAACTGGAAAAGAATATTCTAGGGATATTCTCATGTGCCAGCTGGTGTATAGTTGGCAAGTCTTTCTCTACCATTGATATTGTATTTTGAATCTGAACCCTTGCTGGGATTTTGTAGCCATAGGAAAGGATCTAGATCTATATAAGGATCTTTGCTACATTATTTTGGTACACATGACTTACATAAAAAATACACCAAAGTGTTTGTAAGACAAGTGACTAGGAGGAGTACTTTGAGCATAGTTAGTTTGAGAAGGAATTCGCCTATGTCTGTAGGAAGGATTATGTGGAACATCCTGTTTACATTCTATATTTGTGAAAATGTTTGTAAGTTTTGATAATACTATTGATAAATTCAAAATATTTGAAGTCATGAAACATTGTAAATTTGAAATGGCTAGTATATATCAGTAAATGCAAACATCAAATTTCTGCATCTATTCTAGAGTGTTATTTGATTCATGTGTTTCTGATATATTTCCTTTAAAGATTGCAATTCTATATGTAAATTTGTGAAAATGATCTAGATTAGCATATAAGAGTTTATTTACTTTTGAATTGTCCAAGATAATCAAACTTTTCCACTTGAGTAACATAGCATTGTATTTTGTCTTGATCATGTTTCTAACCTTATCTTTTTATCTTTCTTTTACCAGTAGTTAAATAAATAACCAAAACATAGTAATCTAAAGGAATGTTAGATATTCTAATAAATACATGCGAATGATAAAGATCTTTGATAGTTTTCATAAAGTTTGAGATGCAGAGTATGTTTCCTTAAAACTCATGTAAAGATTGACAGTAAAGTTACAAATAGATGCAAAGGATCAACACTTTGAGAGTAATTTGGAAATATTTACATAGATTGAGTAGTAATAGCCAACAAATAGTAGTTAAATCATGTAAGGCCCCTTGTTAAATAGTTTCACATTGAACCCTGAGTAATCTGACACAGTCATGACCTGACTAGCTAATCCTTGGGATTGTGAATTATTATTTGATAATTCTCTATATCTTTCAAGATAGACAAAGTTCATAGTGAATTTTATCTCATGTTGTACATGTATAACATTGGCATCAATAGTTTTTTGGTACTAGAAGGAGGGCCTGATAGGATTTAAAGCAAGGTTTCTGCAAACTAGCTAACAAGACTGGTTGAACGACTAGGTCTAGGTCAAATCCAGGGGATATTTTCGTGCAATTACCTAACAAATGAGGTAAAGGTATAAATAATCTCTTAATCTTAAGTCCTAGAACTTTTCAGCAAGGGAGTTCATCACATACTTCTCCAAGTCCAAGTTAACATTTGGTTCAACCTAACTTGGTAAGTCCAAACATTTCCACATTCAGACCATTGAATTTTGGTTTAAATCCTCAAAATCAACCAAAATTTGGCTTAGTTCCACCTAGAGTTCCAGTCATGGCATTCTTCAATGTAGAATCACCTATACACTTTGCTGCATATCATGACATGCCAAAAAATCTGGACAAGATATGTTCAAAATATCAATTACATTTGGATGCTGAAGATCACATAAGGATCTTCAAAGAGACTTGCTTCAGGGCGAGATTAGCACATGAAGATATGATATGCAGGTTGTTTCCTTTCACTTTATCTAAACAAGCTTATGGATGGTATGTTTATTTTCCTAACAATCACATCACAAGTTGGCAAATTATGGAAGAAACATTCCTATCTAGGTTTAGGGTTCCAATAGATCCAGCATCCCTATATCATAGATTAGAAGAGATTAAAATAGTGCAGGAGAATTTATAACTACATTTAATGACCATTTTCAAAAGGCTTATTCTAGATTAGTAGCTCCTTATACTATAACTGATGATGCAGTGTTACAAATGTATTATGCTGCTTTGGATCCATTAAGTATGATGTTTGTTAAGAGACAGGTACCTATAGTGACAAATTTGTCTGAAGCATATAAAAAAGCTATGAAAATAAATCAGGAGATGCAGCAAATAGGCCATGGTCCTTTAGTGAGCCTTGGAAATGTTGAAATTCCTAATCAAATGCAGTAGTTAAATGGGGCACTAATGCATCATACTCCAGTGTATAATCCAATTCCTACCTGCACTATGGTTCCATATACAGATAATGTTGCTAATGAAGAAAAGTTCAATGGACAATTGTTCTTTCAAGCTCCACAAGATAGTTATGTAGCCAAAGCACAAGAAGATAGAGATGAATTAAAAGAGATCACTGCTCACTTGAGAAGATTGACTACAAAAGTGACTCAAATGAGAAATCATAGTTTCTATGGTCAAAATCATCAAAATAACAATCATCAAAACCATGGACAAGGGATGTAAAATAGAAGTCATAATGGAGACAACAAAGCTTATCGAAATGGTAAAAGAAATTCAAATCAACCTAGACCTCCTAGAGTTTGGAATACAAGACCAAATAATGGTACTCTAGCCTCTCCTTTTGAGAATCCAGATAATCAAGAATCCAAATAGCTTGCCAGAATGCAAGTAGCAGAGGTGGCTCTTAACAATTGGTGTAGGATCCACAATACAAGTGCTCATGCTGAGCTAGATTGTCCACAATTCTACTTAGCAACAAGTATTTTCAAAGTGGAAGTGCAAATCCCTACATCAGAATTCCTTGTTCCTAAAGGAAATAAAATAGTACCATTAGGATATGAGTTTGTAATGGTTCTAGAAAGTTTCATGTTCTCATCAAAGGAAGAGGAGAATCAATTTGAAGAAGATGAATCATACTATCAGAAAAATATGTATCTTGAGTTAGCTTTTGTATTGGAAAACTTTTCAATTCCCCTTTGAAACTAAGAATGAGGTGCAAGTTGAAGTAGATGAAGTCCAAGCATTTCAACAGTCTTAAAGGAATCACACATATAACTTGAGAAGTAATAACAAGCCTGGAGGTCCTTTCACTACCTCCACCCCTCCAAACAATTTCAATACACCACCAGATGTACATTCAAGTAATAATCCTTTACCTCCTAAGGCAAATCATTAGGGTGCTGGTACTTTAGCGTCACATAAAGTCTAGGTAAGTAAATCAGAACCTAATGATGCTACTAAATTGGTGAGTTATTTATCTGAGGAGATTAAGAAAATAAAAGTTAATGTTCCTTTATATGAATTGTTGAGAAGTCCAGGAGTTAGAACCGTGATGGGTGGAAATTTTGCATATCAAACAAGATTAGATCAAAATCCAACCCAAAACTTCAAGAAATCTAACCCAAATAAAAAATACAAAACATGCAAATGAAACAAGTTCACCTGGGTGTTGCAATTTCTTGGTTTTATTGTGGATTGCTTCTCCATGCAAACCAAATTGAGGACGCTGCCATGATTATGATCGAAAGTGCAAGAGAGATTTGATACATGCAAGGATAATGAGAAAGCTAGTGAGGATGCTCATGGATTCGAATAAAGATAATGTAGATGTTAATAGATTTGAACCCCAAAATGGGAAAAGGAGATGGTTTTTATAGATTTTCTAGATAAAATATCAATGGTGGAGGATAAAAGGATAGTTCGACGAATGAGAACGAGTGAGAGAGGAGAACAAACATGCATGCACCAAGTGTCTTTGAGAGGATAAAGTTGCTTTTTTTCAAAAAAGGATATTTCCATTTTTTGGTGGAGGTAACTAAATCTTCTAATTTATTAAATCTCCACATATTTTGATTTTTTGATTTATTTCCAAATTGGAAGTCATGTGTATGTTGAGAAGAATTGGAAGGTGGATAAAATAAATTAAATAAACATATTTATTTAATTTATTATTTAGAAGGTGGGAAAATAAATTAAATAACTATGTTTATTTAATTTATTTGAATGATACAAGGAAAAAGGAGATAAAATTTATTTGTATGGTGGGGGGAAATAAATAAAATTTAGATTTTATTTATTTTTTAGAAGAACGGTTAACATAATTAAATAATTTAAATTTATTTAATTATTAATGGAAGATAAGAGAATGAAGAAAATTAATTAAATAAATAAAATTTATTTAATTAATTATGAAGACATAGAAGAAAATTGGATTTTTTTATTACAAGTGTGTTAGACAACATAGTGCGTGCAAATGCAAGAATGTGATAAATGCCTAAGTGTGAAAATAGGTCAATTTTGGGTGTCTACATTTTGCCCCTCTTTGAGACAATGTCTATTAGGGCGTTGTTTCAAAGAAGATATGATACGTTGGATAAATAGGCTATGCCCTAGTGAAACTGGCAGATGATGCCCCCTCGAGAGGAAAACCAGACGACCGGGAAAAGGCTGGGCTGACTCATGATAAGATGACAGAAGGATGAAAAGATAAGGTTGATGGGAAGAAAACATGGATTAGGCGGGTGAAAGAGGGGATGAAACATAAAAAATAGGTTTAGTGCCAAAGAAAAGGATTAGGGTGATGTATGTCTAACACACTTGTTTGACAAGATGAAGAGGATGATGATGAAGACGAAGAGAATAATGATCAAAAGAATGATGATGAAATCATTGATCAAGCAGGTGAAGAAAGGATGGTGAAAGGCAGTTTCAGATGGTTGCATATAAAATTGGAGATTTGTAATCCTTATGTTTGATATAGCACTAGATATTATGCACCAGGGTATAGAGACCAAGGTGTTGAGTATCCAATGCATGATAGACTAATACAATTGTGCCAAGATACAAGATATGAATATTAGTTGTAATGATACTGATGTGATATAAATGCAAGATAAAAAGATAACACACACAAGCAAGCAAGCAAGCATGCACAAATGATTAAAAAAAAACAAGGTATTGCCCTGTCCAGCTATAAACCAATGATTGATTATTGATTGATGATGATGATAGTGTGATCATGGTGGGGAACGATGTATCCCTAGATCAACAAAAGGATGATTGATTAATTGGTTGATTGATTAGTTGATTGGGTTTACAACAAGGATAGGATCAAGACCATTGATTGGTTGGATAATTTGACAAGCTTAATTGACTTGATTGGTATGGATAACTGATGACTTGCATTTAAGTTTATGGAATGGATGATTGATTGGAAGAAGTGATGGATGAATTGATTGATGAAGTGATGATTAAAGTGAATTGATTTGAAAGATTGATGAATTGATGGAGATAGATGATAGAAGAAGATGAGAGATGGAAGAAAGAGGAATATCATCTTATGCCCAAATCTGGGCACTTCCTTCATACTCTAGATTGCCTACATACCCGTGTCCACGTGATCAAGGCACTTAACGATAGAGATGAGATGTAGTTCTAACTGTGTTTTATTGATGGTGATGAAAGGTGGATTGATGTTATTTTGATTGTTTAATTGATTGTGATGATGTTATTGATGAGATTTGATTTGATTTGATGATTGGATTTGATGATTTGATTGATGGATTTATTTGAGTTTAAAATGATATGATTGGATTGAGTTTGAGGAATGGATGAATTGATTGGTTGGATTTGAGGGATTGAATTGATTGATTTGATGATTGATTTTTGATTGAATGATTGGAAGAATTGATTTGGTGAAAGATTGATGAATTGATGGAGATAGATGATAGAAGAAGATGAGAGATGGAAGAAAGAGGAATATCACCTATGCCTAAATCTAGGCACTTAACGATAGAGATGATATGTAGTTCTGATTATGATGATGATGAAGGATGGATTGATTTTGATGATTGAATTTGATGATTGGATTTGATGGATTTGATGTGATTTGATTTGACTTGATTTGATGATTGGATGAAGTGATTGATTTGATTGATGATTGGATGAAATGATTGATTTGATTTGATTAGAAGAAAGCGATTTGATGAATGATGATTAAATTGACTAATGAATTGATTTGATGGATTTAGAAGAATTGATTTGATTGATTGGAAGAATTTATGAGATTGATTTTGTTTTATTGCTTGTGTTTTTGTTGGATATTTGATTTGTTTGTATTTTTCAGAAATATTTAATTTTTTTGTATTTTTTCAAGATTTTTTATGATTTTTGGGATTTTTTTTTGTATTTTTTCAAGTCTTTTTATGATTTTTTTGGATTTTTTTAGGATAGTTCATGATTTTTTTTTGGATTTGTTTTCAAGACTTTTTTGTGATTTTTTTGGATTTTTTCAGGACAGTTTATGATTTTTTGGTATTTTTTTGAGATGTTTGATTTTTTTGTGTTTTTGGAAATATTTTGATTTTTTTTTTGGGTTTTGTTATGTTTCATTTTTTTTGTTATGTTTTGGTTTTTTTTGGATTTTGATATGTTTTGGGATGTCAAATGGATTTACAATTTGTACAGCCTTTATGCTAGATATCAATGACAAGGGAAAACCAAGTCTAGGTGCAAGGAGGTAGGTGGAATTGGATGGGTAAACAAATAAGCGATAGTGGATGGAATGGAAAGCTCATGATAGATGGATGGGTACAAGGATAAGATATAGTGGATGGATGTATGCCTCATAATTGAGCTAGGATGTGATCTCCAAAGACTATGCCACATAGGAATAACATGCCCCATTCTAGGTGCAACACTTAGGATTTGACATGACAAAGCTAAGGATTATGGGATGATGATAGGATTGTTTTGAAAGGGTGAGGTATATCAAGAGATAACCAAAGCATGTTTCAACATTTTTCCCCCAATCTTTATCAAGATCAAAATAGGAAGGGATGATGGATAGATAGGAATGTGATAGGTATGTGTATGTGGATGGATAAGGACATGGTAAGATAGGATATGATAGGATGGAAAATGATAAGTGGGAAAATGATAGGAGGATGAGACAACATGCCCCCAAGTATAAGTGACATAGAAGATCAATTTACACATGATGCCTATTTGCCAGGTTTTCATCATGGTACTTATCCAAGGCACCTATTTGCCAGGTTTTCACCATTGGATGAAGGGATTTCTCTTTACTTTTTTTTTCTCTTTTTTTTTGACTTTTTTGATGGGATAGGGGGATATGGATGGGAGAGACTCAAGTGTCTAGTTCCATGAAAGTGATAGTCCCCCTAGATGGATGTCATCACATGGACCATGTCAAGTGTGCTCATAGATGTTGGTAGGGGAGATGGCATGAAAGATGGGAATGATAGTGGATTATGATGTGAATTATGGAGGAAAAATAGTGGATTATGATACGTATTATGGAAGGACTTATGAATGGAGGGCTTATGTAAAATCATGGACCATAGGAAGGTGATGGGTAAGATATGTAGGATAATGAATGAAAGGTGGGGAGATGGAGGTATGTGGAATTGTTGTGGGATGGAAGGGAACCATGACCAATGGTTGCACACACTGTAATAAACATTGAAGCTGGTGATTGGAAGGTGGCATAGGAAGCAATGGTGTTGTTTACTTAGGAGATGGGTGACGAAGTGCTTTAGGTACCCACATAGACTAAGTATTTTTAGTATTTTTGTGTTTCATGTGGGATGGAGGAATTTGAGACTTTTGGATGGAATGGGATTTTTGGATGGAAGTGGATGATTAGGATTCTTGAGAGGTGGATGCTTCATTTGATTTGCTTGCATTTTGCTTAGGAACCCATACCATTTTAGTTTTAGACTTTTCTTGTGGAGGTATGGGTTTCGATGGATTTTGCTTTGATTCTTTGTATTTGTACCCTAAGGCATTAGGATTTTTAGGATTTTTCACCTTATAGGTAGAGGTATCCAAATTGTTACTTTTGAATCCCATGGACATGGTGGAATGAGTGGAAGCTTTATGTTTACATGATGTGTGCATTTGTTGGTCACAATTAGGATTTTTAGAGGGCTTATGGATGGATGGATAAGGTGTTGGAAGTAATGGAGGTAAAGTGGATGGAGGGATATTAGGAGTTAGAAGTAGCGGAGGTAAATTGGATGGGGGAAGGTGTACAGTCAAATGCTTTTGACATTTATAAGATGATGGAGGTGGAATGGCAATATATGATTTAGGTATATGGTGGGATTTGTGATAGAAGTGGTGGACAAGTAGGAGGAGTGGATGAAGTACCAACATATTTAGGTTGATTTCCTTGGGGTGTGTATCCAAGGCCATGTGAGCATGGAGGGACATTGACATGGATAGCCTCCAAAATTCCTTGTTCAAGAAGGCCTAAGCCTTTACCTTGATAGTTCATGTTTTGAAGCATGTGATGAATAGTGGGATTAGGTGTGGTTTGAATACTAGACATGAGTTCCTTATTGATGGAGAAGGTGAGAAAGGATAATGGTTTTTGGTGTTCCAAGGAGGAACACTCGTGGATAAAGGTGGATAGACCTAGTGGATATGAGGGCGGATTTAAAATGTGGTCAATAGTGGATGTGGAAGGGCCATTAGGATATTGTTTACGTTCATTTAGATCCAAGGTATTTGTTTGATCTTCTATGCTTATGTGTTCTTGGGAGGCATGTGTCTCATCATGACAAGTGGATGTTTGGGGATCATGGGTAGGGCTAAGTGGAGGATGGATAGGAGCAATCTAGATATCTTGTTCATGGATGGGTATGGAAGCAGGGATAGGTGGAGTGATAACCTCTTGATCATGAGTTGCATAAAGTTTGGCTAAGAGGCTCATTGTGGTTTTAATGATCATATATAGAGTCTTGATCATAAAGGTGAGCATAGAAAAGATTAATTTATCTATGAATGGGATACATTTGCTCACAAATAGGGTCATGATCATAGCTAATATCTTGATCACAAAAAACATATGGGTCATGGATAGTTGGAACTTAGAGATGCTTTGACCTTGATTTGGATGGGGGGTTGATGTTTCCACATGCTTAGGAGTATACTCTTGACATATTTCTTCGGTTGCTTGGATGGAAGGAGATGACTCTTGGATAGGCTTTTGATCAACAACATGAGGGTATGATAGGTCTTGATGTGGATTCATGGGAGAAGTCTTTTCAATAAGCTCAATGATTTGTGGACCACATGGTGGAGTTTGAGGAATAAGCAAGATATTGGGAGATTCATTGCTAGGTGATAAGATAGGTGTTTGACATGGGGATAAATTATTCCTAGCTAGTAGCCAATGGATCACATCCCTTGCAAGGGTAGAGGTGGACGGATAATATAGTGGGTGGATAACAAGAGTAGATGGAGTGGTAGGTTTAGGATTAGGACTTGTGGGATTGGAGGGAGGGATAATGTGATTAGATGGATTGGGATTTGGATTGGATGAAGGGATAATGTGCTTGGATGGATTGGAATTAGGAGTGGACAGAGGGGTAGTAGGACTAGATGGATTAGATGGTTGGTGGCTCAATAGACTAGGAATGTGATCAGATGATGGTGTCAAGATGGGACTAGTAGGCTCATGTGTTGGCATGTGATTAGATGTTGATGGAGGATGCTCATAGGATGCAGTGACTAGATTGGTATCTCCCTCATCAAAGGATATTAAGTCTTGTAGCATAGGTATACTTAAGGATACTTGATTTATGTACAAAGGGTCACTTAGACTTGAGTCAAAGGTTATTAGGTCTTGTAGCATAGTTGGACTTAAGTCTATTAGGTCTTGCTACAAAAATGTACTTGGGCTCTCTTTATTTATGTACAAAGGGCCACTTGGACTTGCATGTTCATGTTGTGGGGGCCATTGATAGTCTTGTGAATGGGTTTGATGAAGATATGAAATGGTAGGATGTGTAGGTAAAAGATCATGGGGTACGAGTTGTTGTGGATAATGGTAGATATTAGAAGTAGGGTATGGTGATGTGGCATTGTTATGGGAAGGTATAGGATTAGGTGATGTGGAGTTGTTATGAAAAGATGTGGGATGATTTGGTGTGATAGTGTAATGGAGAGATGTGGGATGAGGTGATGTGGAAGTGATTTGAAATGTGGATGGATTAGATTGATAAGAAATAAGATAAGTTGATGTGGAATTATTATGGTATATAGATGGATTAGATTGGTGTGAAATGGAAGGGGATGCCACATAGGAATGAGGTGGAATTGGTTGGTGTTGAATGGATAAGGGATGAGGATGTACTTGTTGGGTTTGTGATTGACAAGTGGCTATGAGGTGTTGGGATTGTGCTATGAGATTGTGCATGTGAGGTGGTTGTCTTGTTTGGAGTTGAGGTTGTTGAATGAAGGCTTGTAGTCATTGAATTATTCGTTGGTCTAGGGGTTGTGGTTCTCAACAAAGTGCTTAGAGGAGGTCTTGGAATTGAGGAACTAGGTCTTCTAATGTTGACATGGTGTATAATGATGTGGATTGGATTAGAAAGAGAATAATGTGTAATGATGAGGTTAGATGACTTGGGTTGATTAGATGACAAGAATGATTTGGCTTAGAATGATTGGACAAAGTGTAATGATTAGGATATGTGTTATGACCAGTAGGTTGCGGATGATGTGGCAATATCAAACACAAGATCTCACATGTACATGCATGCACACCAAACACAATGATAAATGTGTACACCCTAGGCTAGGCAAGGACAATATCTACTGGGTTCCCACTTGGATTTCTCTAGCAGCACCTACTTATAATGGATGGCCTAGAAGTCTAGTAGCACTAGCCCCCCTTACAATGCACTCACTTCTAGAGCATACCAGACTTTGAATTTCTAAAGATCTGAAGACCTCCATAAATTTTCCATCTCTACTATAAGCTATGAAATCATGGGATGACTTCAGAGGTCTGACCTCCTGTGTGAGTAGATAGAGGGTTTTTGGCTTCTACACATGGTTTCTAGTAAGGAATTCCATTTAGGTGGCCATATATGCGGTGATTCACTCTAATAAGGAGGCCCCCAACCTACAGAGGTTACGCTCTATAGGTTTTCACGCATCGTAAGGTATTGTGGGGAACATTCATCGATGTGACATAACTGCACCTATTGTTTGTGACTTTCATCACAAAAACATTATTTATATAGCAGCTTGGAAGGGCTTGGCTTTAACCTATTTTTGCTTGGGTTTTACCCTTCTCACAATGGGAAGGCATGCCCTCTAGAATTAGCAATGATTTCTCTTACATCCCAGGTCTATTGGTTAGGTGGGAGGAGAGGATACTCTCATTTCTAAATCAGGTTACACATAGATTCAGCAAGCAAATGAAGAAAAGAAAACAAACATGGAGTATACAGGATTCATTTTAAACACCAAATCAAAGTGTTCCTAATTTAGTGATAAAAAAGATTCTTTGACTGATCAAACCTACAGAAGATATGTTAGTAGTTTGTTTTCTCCTATCTTTGACAAGTGTGTTTTAACAAGCTATGCAAATAAACATTAGTTTCCAAGAAAAACCATAGATTGAAGTTTTGGAAGGTAGCTAAACTTTGACTATAAAAAGATCTGATAAAATGATAAAATTACCTGATAAAAGTTGCATAGGTACAAAGCTTGTCAAATCACTTTTCCAACAAGTATTTGTTTGCATGATTTGGCCTTTGTATGCTCCTGTTATGGCAAAAAGAAGAAAAATGCCTCCTTTGGCATGTAGAAGGAAACAAAGTTAACTTGGTTGACTTTGAGATTTGATTGTTGACTTTTTGATGGTCTTGCAAGATTTTTTCTTTATCACATGTGCCATGATTATGGTGTGATTGTAGTTTACATTGGCATTTTGAATAAAATCTAACCCCTCTTTTAAAATTTAAGATTTTAAAACCTTAAACCTAAGACCTATGACACTTAAATTGTTTAATATTGGCCCCTATGTGACCTAACCAAACTACGACCTAGGATATATGAGATACAACCTAAGACAATGTAAACTATGATCTAAGGTAGAATAAACTACGAACCTTGACCTAGACGCTGACCTAAACCTAGACCACGGCCCGCAAGAACTTTCGACATCGACCCTACACATTCAACGCCAACACTATGATTACAACTATGACCTGACACTCTGACTACGATTTAATACTTTGACTATGACCTTTGATCTAGAGACTTACAATAGTGATTCAATAAAGATAAGGTTGACTAGAATGTTTGGGATATAGACACCAACTTTGACCACAACCTTGACAATGACTTTTGAGGTAGTGAGACTGACCAATGGTCGATAATTGAGGTCGAAGAGAAAGGGTCAACTTTTGAAGTTTGATGATGATCGAGGTCACCGACAGTAAAGGCTCTAATGTTAGAGATAGTCACCAAAAACAAAGGTGACTAGGTTGATGACCTGGTGGTATGGAGAGAAATTTGCAAAACACTATGGAAGCTTTTAGAAGGCATGATCAAAGCTAGCAGTCGATTGAGACAGGTGATGGACAGAGTTGACTGAGTGTTAAGAAAGACTATAGGGTGTTTAAGAGTTTCAAGATCGACAGATCTAATGGTCTAAAGTGTTAACGAAAGAGATAGTGGGCTGGAGAAAGATTTGGTCAAAGGTTGAAGTGTATGGCAGCAAAGATTTTAAAGATCAGTGGAGAGGATCTCGACAGAGGCAACCTTGACAGGAAACCTATAGATTTTGACCATCCATAACCTACAATGCAAGGCAATCAAACATAGCTAAATCATAAAAAAGTCATCGATGTAAGACCACAACCTGCAAACAGAGAACATAGAGGCATGTGAGGAACATCTGTACGGTACGGATCTGTACTGTATGTGTAGAATATATGCAAATTTATAGTCAAAAAGCTCAGAATCAGCCTCCTAGATGTGATGGTGTAGTCTGTTTGAGCCCAAGAGATCACCTGCACTAGATTCCCTTCAAAACTTGCAAACAAGGGTTAGAAAAGAATGCAAAATTTATAACAAAAACTGGCAAAAATGATCAAGTGAAGTGAACCCCACCAGGCGTGCCATTTTGTGTTGGGTGGAAATTTTGCAAATCAAACAAGATTAGATCAAAATCCAACCCAAAACCTCAAGAAATCTAACCCAAATCAAATATATAAAACATGCAAATGAACCACGTTCACCTAGGTGTTGCGATTTCTTGGTTTTATTGTGGATTGCTTCTCCATCCAAACCAAATCGAAGAGGCTGCCATGATTATGATCAAAAGTGTAAGAAATATTTGATACATGCAAGGATAATGATAAAGCTAGTGAGGATGCTAATGGATTCGAATAAAGATAATGCAGATGTTAATAGATTCAAACCCCACAATAGGAAAAGGAGAGGGTTTTTATAGATTTTCTAGATAAAATGATCAATGGTGGAGGATAAAAGGATAGATTGACGGATGAGAACAAGTGAGAGAGGAGAACAAACGTGCATGCACCAAGTGTCCTTGAGAGGATAAAGTTTTTTTTTTTTGAAAAAGGATATTTCCATTTTTTGGTGGAGATAACTAAATCTTCTAATTTATTAAATCTCCACATATTTTGAGTTTTTGATTTATTTCCAAATTGGAAGTCATGTACACATTGAGAAGAATTGGAAGGTGGGTAAAATAAATTAAATAAACATATCTATTTAATTTATTATTTAGAAAATGGGCAAATAAATTAAATAGCTATGTTTATTTAATTTATTTGAATGATATGAGGAAAAAGGGAATAAAGCATAAATTGAATAAATTAATATTTATTTAATTTATTTGTATGGTGGGGGGGAAATAAATAAAATTTAGATTTTATTTATTTTTTAGAAGAAGGGACAACATAATTAAATAATTTAAAATTATTTAATTATTAATGAAAGATAAGAGAATGAAGAAAACTAATTAAATAAATAAAATCTATTTAATTAATTATGAAGACATAGAAGAAAATTGGATTTTTTATTACAAGTGTGTTAGACGACATAGTGCATGCAAATGCAAGAATGTGATAAATGCCTAAGTGTGAAAATAGGTCAATTTTGGATGTCTACAAGAACTGCTTTTATGAAGTCCTTAGATGAATCAGGTCCTAAGGAAGCTCAATAGGTTTAGATGTTCACAATAAAGACGTGAAAATTAAGGACAAGAACAAAAGTCTTGAGCAACCTGTGAGTACTAATGTAGTGTTATATACATAAAAGAAGGAGTCTCCTCCTTTCCTGTTAACCTTAAGAATCTTTGGGAAAAACCTACACAACTGCATGGTAGACTCTGGAGCCTCTTCTAATGTCATGCCATTAGGAGTGTGTAAAACTTTAGGACTCACCCCTACTAAGTTGGCCAAAGTTGTAACTCAATTAGACAAATTAGAAGTAAACTTTATAGGAGAATTGATGCATATTCATATGCAATTAGCTGTTGATCCTAGAGTCCAACATATATTGACATTCAAGTAGTTGATATTCCTATGAATTATGGGATGTTAAGTAGAGATTGGTCCAAGGCTTTGAATGGATATATGTCAACAAATTTTTCACACATGTGGTTACCCTAGAGAGGCATCTCTAATTAGATTAGGATTGATGCAGAACCAAAAATGAAACACATGATAATAGAGTACAATAAAATTAATGAAGTACTGTATGCCACAGTAGAGCCCAGTGTGTGTAGAGTCTCTAATAGGGGGTCCAGATAGAGGAAATTCTAGTCTTTGATTTTGAAGAGAAACCTATAGAAAAAGAAACCAGTGTTCTCATTGAATCTGATCTTGATTTTTCTAATGAAGAAGAAAACACCATGAATAGTTTTAACCAGATCATGAATAAAGAAATTTGGAAATGTATTCAGCGGGGAACTTCTATTCAGGATCTACTTTGTAAAGGATGGTGCAAATTTCATAAGACTGCTCATTCTAAATAAGATTGTGGAATATGTAGGGAAATAATTGAATGTCAACATAGAAAGTGTATGGCACAAATGGAAAGTCAGGAAGGAAAACATACTATTGACAATCCTAAGTTGCTACTACATGAGGATGCTTGTGTTATATTGAAGGATCCAAGTGATCCCATAAAATCAAAAGATAACAAGCATTCTAATCCACAAAAGCTTGTAGAAAATATCACCATAGCTGTAGGTCAAACAAAAGTGCATAAGAGCAAACATGACCCTATAAAACCTAAGTTGAATAAAGTAGTTCCTATAAAAGTAAGAGATCTATTTCAAAAAAGGAACAACATGTGGATTTTAAAATGTGATGGATCAAAATCTAAATAGGGACCAGGGGCTAGAATAGAACTTATTGACCCTGATGGGAAGTCATTTTTGGCAGCCTATAGATTGCAATTTCCATGTACAAACAACATAGAAAAATATGAGGCACTAGTACATGGGTTATTAATGGCCATCAAGACGAAGGTAAGACTCCTTCAAGTTTTATCTGATTCTGAATTAGTGGTCAGACAAGTTAGGAAGTTGTATGATTGTAATTTTTGGAAAATGGTGAGCTATAGGCATAGAGTCTGGGATTTAATAGAATCCTTTAATGTTGTTAATATTATACACATTTCCAAAGAATTAAATCAATGTCCAGATGCCTTAGAAGTTGCAGCTAGGTCACTTGAACCATTAGCCTTGTCTGGACTAAAGAAATTTGTAGTAGAATTAGTGTTTGTTCCCAGTATACTTGACAATGTAATAGACTTTCAGGTATTTGAGAGTGACTAACATATCTTAGATTTTATAACAAATCATGATGTTTTTGAAGCCTAAATAATTGATGAATGGGATAGACCAAAAATATCTTGGGATGAGGAAGATATTGTGGACCTGAAAAGTAACTTCTTACCAAAGGGGGTAATTGAACTAGAAAAGATTTTTGATTTTGATGGAGTTATTAGATAGAGAGACCTTCCTAAAATAGAATGAGGTAAGTGTGATCCTTTCAACCTAGGCACTGATAAAGACCCTCAAAATGTGCTAATTGGGAAGACTTGTTCTACTAAGTTAAGGAATGATATAATTGTTGTACTACAAGATTATAAACATGTCATTGCATGGACATATAAAGATCTTAAAACTTATGATACATCTATCATAACTCATGTGATCCCCTTAAGGCTAGGAGTAAAACCATTTAGGAAAAAACAAAGACCAGCAAATGCCATATTAGAACCCTTGATTTTTGAAGAGGTCAAGAAATTATTATCTACAAGGATAATCTTGTTAGAAATAGTCTAGACAATTGAGAGGGGGGGTGAATCAATTGTCCCTAAACTTTAACCTTTTTCAAAACCTTTTAAATCTTCTTTATAATTAGATTAATGATGAAAACATTTAAGCATAAATCATCATATGAACATAAACAACATGAACACACAACACCAAAATTTTGATGTGGAAAACCTAGTAAAGGGAAAAACCATAGTGGGGGTGAACCCACAAAAATGTGTACCTTGTTAAAAGTACTTAAGAAAATAGAAGACACATGCCTTCAGGCACATTGTCCAGAGCTCACTGCTCAAGAAGAGGCTCACTGCCTATAAGAAATTATGATTTATATAGAAATAATGAACTCAGAAATAGAATCTACATTCATGCCTAAATTAGTCCCTTTTAAGGCTCAAAACTTTTGCTCTTATCTTCAAATTCTTCTTCATTGACTCTTCACTCCTTACTCCCTTTGCTCCTCTTCTTCTCTACTCTACTTTTGATCCCTTCTTCAGATTTAATTCATTGTGTACAAGGATGTTTTTCAACAACTCTTCAACAAGTATTTATATGCTTCATCAACCTTGGAATGATCAACAAGGTCAGATAAACTTGACGTGGATCATCACATTATTGGCCAACACAACTGAGACTTGAATATTCTTCTACAACCATGCCACACTTCATAAAAATGCTCTTAGATCATCTGTAACATGCTAGGAACATCTGATCGGCCAAGACTGGGAAGAACATCAACCTCAAAGAAGAAATCTTCAATCAACAAGCTCAAACTTCAGTGCAGACCTCCAACATAGTAGCCACATGATCTAGAGACCTCCATAAGCACATTGAGATTACCAATAACATTCATTTTAAACTAAATTACTAGAATCATTTGTATCTTCCTCTAAAACCTCAAGAACACTATCTGCCATGACGGTCAAACTAGAAAGATAGCTTGCAGACCTCCAAACCATGAACCACTGGAGTTGATGATACATACTAATTTCCCAAATAGCCTCTAGATCCACAGATAATCATTTTACATTACCGGAGCAATCTGGACCTCTTTCCTGTCACTTTGTTTCTCTTGAATAATGCAGGAACTAATTTTACTCAGATGGTTATAACTTCTTCAAATCTTAATGAGAACCTCTCAAATCTTAACTGAAGCTTCTTTAGACAAACCTCTGCTTAGCCATATGGTCCACATATATTGATCTCCATTAATTTTCTCAATATCCTTAACAATCCGGTCTTCTAAATAGGTAGCAAAATAGGATACAGTTGATACCAATGGCAACAAGGATATGTTGACATCAATGACAACACCACTTAGGCACATATTTGCAACAAATCTTTCCTGTGAGGCATTCCACTTGGGTAGCTAACTTAGTTCCTGTAAGGAAAAAGAATGGGGCTATTAGGCTTTGTGTAGATTTTAGAAACCTCAATAAAGCATTAGCAAAGGATAATTATCCTTTGCCACCTTTGGACAAGGTTTTACAAATAGTCAATGGTGCCAAAATGATGTCCTTCTTGGATAGATTCTCTGGCTATAATCAGGTCTTAGTGGATAAAGAGGATAGGTTGAAAACCACTTTTACCTATAAGTGGGGTAATTATGCTTATAGAAGGATGCCATTTTTTTAAATAAATGCAGGGGCTACATTTCAGAGAGCCATGGATATTTCTTTTTGTGGACTCATAGGAAAATGCATAGTAATCTATATGGATGATTTGACAATTTTCTCTGAAGACAGGTCTACTCATGTAGAGGATTTGAGGAAAGTACTGTAGAGATGTGAAAAATATGGTATATCCTTGAACCCAAAGAAATGTGCCTTCGAGGTGATAGAAGGTAAGTTACTTGGACATATCATTTCTGAGAATGGGATTTCTATAGATCCAAATAGAGTGGAAGGAATCAGTAAGTTGCAATTGCCTGGTAGTAAAAAGGAATTGAAGTCATTTTTTGGTAAGATAAATTTTTTGAGGAAATTCATTACTGGCTTTGCTGAGATAGTACAACCTCTAAATGCTATGCTGAAAAGGAATGCTAAGATAGAGTGGATGCCAGTGGCCAGAGAAACTTTTAGATATATAAAAGAAGCTATCACAAATGCTCCAGTATTGACTAGCCCAGATTACACTAAACCATTCTTTATTTATTCTTTTGCATCTGAACACTCTTGTGCAACTGCCTTAACACAAAAGGGTGATGAAAATGAAGAAAAGCCCATAGCATTTATGAGTGCTCCCCTTAAAGATGTAGAATTAAAGTACTTGGATACTGAAAGATAGGCTTTCCCCTTGGTAAATGTGGTAAAAAAATTTAGGTAGTACATTATGAGAAGTCAAATCAAATCCATTGTGCCTGATGCTGCAGTGAAGATGATGTTGATGCAAAATGAACTAGGAGATAAAAGAGCAAAATGGATAACAGTGTTACAGGAATTTGATCTAGAAATCATTCCAATGAAATTGGTCAGGGGTCAAGCTTTAGTGCAGACTATAGCCAACATAGATCACAAAATTGTTAATCAATAGTATGTGGTGAATATAGGAACTACAATCAGATGGTATGATGACCTTACTTCATTTTTGGTATCAAGGAAATATCCAAGTCATATGAAATCTTCTTAGAGAGGGTGTTAAGGTTGAAAGCCCAAAAGTATATGATTCAGGGAGGTTTATTATTCAAAAGGAATTATGAAGGGATATAATTGAGATGTCTGAATAGGGATCAAGATGATAAAGTGTTGTTAGAATTACATGATAAGTATGGGACAGCTCACAGGTCTCACTTAGTCACAACACATAAGATCTTAAGGGCAGGATATTACTGGCCCACCATGTTTAAGGACACTGAAGAACACATCAGGTGTTACCATACCTATCAAACCATAGTTGATAAGGGAAGAAATATGACTCATCCTTTGCAACCTGTAATAGAAACCAAACCTTTTGCGTAATGGGGGTTAGATTTCATTGGAGTTATCAATCCTCCATCTTCTGCTGGACACAAGTTCATCCTCACAGTGACTGATTATTGCACTAGATGGACAAAGGCTACCTATTGTAAGTTGTCTACTACTAAATTTGTCATCATATTCCTAGAGGAGAATGTCATAACCAGATTCAGAGTACCTTATGCACTAGTATGTGACAATGGCCTTGCATTTTCTTCCTTAAAATTTTCAAACTGGGCTTTTGAATATGGTATTGTGTTAAAGTTTTCATCAAATTATTATCCATAGGGTAATGGGTTAGTAGAGTTTACTAATAAGATTCTGTTAGACATCATTAAGAAATTGATTGCCAAAAATCCTAGGGAGTGGCATACTTTATTGAAGTATGCTTTGTGGGTGGATAGAACAAAAGCTAAACAACAATGGGAAATTCTCCTTACCATTTAGTATACAGTACAGATCCTATTCTGCCTATTAACTTGAGAATTCCAACTTGGAAGTTTTCCAATGAATACTTAGGCTTTGATGATCAAAGAGAGGCTAGGCTAGTTCAATTGCTACACTTGGATGAAAAACGAAATCAAGCCATAGATAGATTTGCTAAAACACCAAGTAGTGCTCAAAATATGGTTTGATAAAAGGGCTAGAGTTAAAACTTTTAAAATCTCAGATTTAGTCTTATGTTGGGATAAAGCCCATGAGAAAAAGAGAAGTCATGAAAAATTCAATAATTTATGGTTAGGTCCATTGTAGATCACTGAAATTATAGGAGATAACACATTTAGGTTGAAAACCTTGAATGGTGAGGATATTCCATTACTTGTTAATGGCCAATATCTTAAACATTACTTCCAATCTTAAATTGTTGAGTTGAGTCTTACTGTGTACCATATTGTAAGTATTGTATATTATTATACAGTTGTTTGTTTTGTTTTGGTGTGTTTTGGTGTGGTTTGTGGTCGCTTTTGTTGTTTTTCTATTTGCTGGGGATCTTCATTTTGATTTTGGATATACAGAAGTAGGCTACAACTTTAGAAAATAGTAGAATTTTTGGAGCCAAGTAAATGGTCTGGAATTTATGCATAGGTTGTAACTTTTATAAATGTAGTTTGCTTGTTTAGTCTTTGAAGGATATTATTCACCAGTAACAAATTGAAACATTCAAGGAATCATATGAATATATATCTTTAAGATTCTAGGAGTAGGTTTAGGAGATAGTGGACACTTGCATTAAGTGAAAAATCTAAAGATTTGCCTTTACTACCACTATAATCTCCACCCTGCATATCAAGAACATGATTCTATTACTTATTAGACATGAGCTTCATTGCAATATCAAAAGTATCAAAAAAAAAGAAAGAGAAAGAAAATGATCAAGGTAATTATTTGAAACATATGAGGACTACCAAATAAGTCCACTGGGGCTATGGATGCCTGACTGGCAGTGGGGCTCTATTCAAGGAGAATATAGCGATAACCTTGCCGAGGCTATGGATGCTTGATTGGCAACAAGGCTTTATCTAGGTTGGCTTAGAAGGTTGAATCCATCTATGTAGTTTAATGCAAATAGTTGTTGTTTTCTAAGTTTGTTCCAAAGAATGGTAATGAATTAATTGCATACACTTAAATGCTTTTGGAAGATTCTTTTGGGGTTAGTGAATACATTCTTTCTATGATTGAGTCGCATTATTGCATATAAGAAAGTTGGAAATCTATGATTTATTTTATTTTATTTCTTGAATTCTTTAAATTTGGTTGTTTTATTTGGTTTCTAGTTGTTGTGATGCTCACAACATGCCCCATTTTACCCTTTAGCAAAATAAGGACCCCTACTATTGCTTTTGCTTTTGTGTTGGTTCGGTTCTGCTTGCTTGGTGGTATGGGTAAAATATCTCTAATTCTTGAAATTTAGGATGCACAGTGCTTGGTGAAAAACAACTATTATCAATGAGACCTATGTTAAAATTCAGCTAGGGTTACTTTTTGAATGATTCAAAGATTCTGAGTATTTGGAGAGTTATGCCATATTTTGTGAAAAGTCAACGCTGGACTATTTTGGTCAAAGTGTATCTTATATACATTGACATTTGCATGTATCTCATATACTTTGTGTTTTCAGTCTATCGGGTTATCCTATACATTGTGTTTAAATCTCATGTTATGTTTGTATCTTAAATGATCCAAAACATGTTGATACAAATTTGGACCTGATAGCTTTTCAGGATGTGCTTTATAATGGTAGAAGTCTGCAGTTGTATTTGTATATTACAACGCATGTATCTTTTATACAAATCCAAAATATGCATCGGTGGATGTCAAAGGAGGTTCAAAATTAGCATATAAAGTCATGGTCATCTCGTTTGTATGGTTAATACATTGCTAGTGGTATACTTTCTCATACAAATGCATAAGCGGACCCGAAAGAAAATTCAATTGAGTTTAGAAGGTGGAAGTGAATGGCTATATTTGTATGTATCTTTGTATGTATAAATGCATGTATCTAATATACAGATACAAAGCTGAACGCGATTGGAAAGTTTAAACTTTGTACATTTTATGTGGGGTCTGCATTTGTATGTTTGAGATGCATGTACTAAATATACAAAGAGGATAAGATGCTATTATGGATGTGAACTTAGGATTAAATTACAAAATAAAGTGCATTTATGCATAATGAAATGTGGAAAAGTTAACATCACATCTGTGTTTTATAAATTGCATGTATACGATATACAAAAGGTAATACAAACAAAATAGATACAAGACTAGATATGAAGATGATTCCAATTTATTTCATAAATCTTATGGAGTCTGTGTTTGTATGTTTTAGCAATTGTATAAGATATGCATCAACATATACAAAGAAAATATGCATAAACAAATGGGAGGGAAATTGCATAAGTGCATAAAGATATCCAGCGCATGCTTTAATATACAAAGGTAAACTTAACATTGAAAAGGGTCATTAAGTCGAAATGTTTGAAATGATGTCATCACCTCTTTCTACATATTAGTGAAAGTGTATGTATAGGTACAAACCCAAAAAGTGCAAAGAACCAATGTATACAAAATTCAAAATGTACATTGAACGGTAAAGTAAAGCGAAAATCAAATTACATATACTATTTATAGAATTTAAAGCATATCTACCACAGGAAATACCTAAGTTCAAAGGAGTAAAAGGGAATTTTGATTATGTTAACTTTACAATTGCATTTAGAATTCAGGTGTAGAGTATTCTATAGAGCTAAGGTGAACAAGGGTGAATTGCGATTCCAAGGTGGTTGCGATGAGTGTGAATGGTAAAGTTTCTTGTCAATAGTGTAAAAATCAACAGTTGCGAATCTAGATATGCATCTAAAATTCTAACTTGTACTTAATAGAATGTAATTACGGTAAATTTTGTAGTAATCACAATAAGATAATGGAAAGGGTTTAAAGATAGTTAATTTCTAGGACTAATCGTAAAATTTAAACACAGCCTAGGGTAGCCATATAGGATTCAGAAAAGTGAAAAGGAAAAAACCTCACGATAAAAGTTAATGGTAAAATTATATGGTAAAACCCTAGAAAACATGAATATGGTCATAAAAGAATATGTTTCTTGATAGGATTCCACCCAAAGGAAAGAAAACTGAGAAGACTGTTGCAAAAGGAGAATAGAAAGACATGAGGAAAGAAATAATTAAGGAAGAATTTTCAAGCAAGGTTTTAATTCACAAATTTATTCTACAGGAGGAAGGGCAATTGACATAGAAATTGGGGATTTCAACTCTGCCATATTGTTATAGGAGATTAGAGCGCCTGGAGCATCTCTGGTAATAAAGAATATAATGGATGTGGGATTGTTTAATGATGTAGGATTCCCACTTGCAATGGAAGCTAGGGATTTAGTTATTGAATGCATCCAGAAATATGACATGAACTCTAGGAAAGTGAAGCACAATGGTGTTGTCTATACAGATTTGTTAGTGGAAGGAATAGCTGAAAACTTCAGTTTGAAAATTACTGATAAAATGAAGGAAATACATGTGGAGAATATGGACTTTAAAGAAGACATTTACATAATGATCACATTGTTAAGCAGACTAATGGGCCTGGTAGATGCCAGTCGATTTGAACCCTGGATGTCTTCTATAATTCAGTTTATTAGAGAAGAAATAGTAGCAATTCATTGGGCTCAGGCCATTAGTAATACTATTTTTACACAAGTTATGAGATGCAATAAGTAGAGGATGTTCTTTAGGTCATCCTATCTAGTATACTCATGTGCAACAAAGATGCAATTGAGAGGAATACCAAGGATGGGTACATTAGGGAATGGCCTAGGGAAAATGTTAGTATATGATCATTACCCAGACTTGCAGGAAAAATGTGATGCTAAATTACATAAGTTTAAATGATGTGTTCTATATGTACTTGGTGAGAACATTGACAAGGGATAGAGATAAGAGGTTGTCAAAAGAAGCATGGAATGCAATCAATTTGCATAGTCCATGGTACATTCAATTCCCTACATTTACTTACATTAGAATAGAGGGATTTATGGGTAAACCTTTCAAATTGCCAAGATACCCAATGGACAAAATGGTGCTATTAGAATTTACCAGACAAATATTGAATATCTTATTGATATGCACCGAACAACCAAGAGGGGGGAGGGTGAATGAGTTGTCACAAAAATTCAAACACTTTATACAAATTCAACATTCATCACTTATCCACAATTATTATGATTTAACAATGAGAGCATGAAATCAGAAACCTAACCACAGATACAACATCAAACACAAGAGACACCAGATTTATGTGGAAAACCCCAAGGTGGGAAAAAACTATAGAGAGGATTAACTCTCAATATATATTGCAATCTTGAAATAATGATGTGTAGGCTTGGTCACTCCACAGGCCTAAACATACTTGCTTACTACCATGAAGAACAACTAGGTCTAGTAGACTCACTGCCTCAACCTTAAACCTAGCAAGATTACAATAAGGGTTGTTAAACCCTGAGGGCTATTAAACCCTATTTACTACCACAATCAACACCTTTCTCTACTTGCAACTAAAGTATAGTAATTCCCTACTCTTCCTTTCCTCTACTCTGCTCTTCCTCTGTTCTTCTCTTCCTCTTCTTTCCTCTGCCACCTTCTCTACTCTGCCTTTGGACCTTTCTTAATATATTCTCATTTTCACTCAAGGACACCTTTTCCATGACTCAAATACAAGTATTTATACACTACATCAACCTTGGAATGATGATCAAGGTCGGCATCACAATCATCAACCATTGGAACAATCTCCAAGGTCAGTATTTCAAACAATTACAATATAGGTCCTAACCTATTGCAATGTCATGCAAAGGGAATGAAATGTGGATCATGCCATGCCTTAGCTGGGACTCAAACATGATCTTCCATGCCACAACATGCTTCCACAATCTTCTAGAGATCTCTGCAATCACTGGGATCAACCAAGTCAGCCAAGACTGGTTACACGCTACATTATCTGGGAACAATCTTCACACACTATCTCAATTTCTTAATGCAGACCAAAGTCTAGATAGAAAAATGATTAGGAGACATTTATAAGCACACTATAATCATCAAGAGCAACCACACAAACCTTAACTACTTTATCCATAGGAATCTTCTCACTGGAACACATGAACTTCACTGTCTTCAATTGTCATAAAAGAAAGATAGCTTGTGGACCACCAAACCATGAACCATTACAATTGTAGACACTTATGATCATCCCATACTTCCCTCTAGAACTGTAGAGCAAAATACTTTATTGCAGAGGAATGCAGAGTCAAATACTGTCTTCCTATCTCAACTAAACTTACAGAAAAATTAGATTTCACTCTGGTGAAAATAACTCACTCAGATCTTCATACAGATGGATCAGACCCAAACTGTAGCATCCTTAGACATACTTCTAACTTACTTCCAATCCATAGGCCATGATCTTCAAGCATAAATGAGTGCGGAGTAGTTTACAAGATTATTCTTTAGCATACAACTCACTGTTTGTACTGTACTTCTCTGTAACTCACTTGTTTCTTCCGGAGAGGCTAATTTTCTCAATATCCTCAACATACAAGTCTTATAAATAGGTAATAGAATAAGATACAGTTGACACTAAAGATAACAAGGATATGTTGACATCAATGACAACACCAATTAGGCACACACTTGCAATAATCTCCCCCTTTGTCATTGATGGCAACATATGATGTGAAAAACTGCAATAGCCATCAAGACACGATTCCCCCCTTTCTCTTTACACACTTGCACTTCTTTCTTTCTCCAAAATTCTCTCTCTTTCTTTGATACATCTACACTCTAAATTGTTTGCATGACTTCTCTCCCCTTTGACATCAATGGCAAAGGGTGCATACTTGCACTATTCTGATCTAATCTAATCTCTCTTCTGAACTCTCTGACTACTCCCCCTAAGAAGTAGCCCTAAACAACATCAACCTAGACCTCTGAACACTTCCAGACTGATGAACTATTGTGCATCTTAGTTTAGAGTAGGTAGGGTGATAACCTCTAACTTTTCTTTGAGATACTCAAAAGTATCCTTAGGCAAAGGCTTGGTAAAAATGTCTGCAATCTGATCCTTGGTAGAAACATACTCCACCTTCACTTCATTCTCTATCACCTTTTCTCTCAAAAAATGTTGCCTAATGGATATGTGTTTTGTCCTTGAATGCATCACTAGATTCTTTTATATGTTGATGGCACTTATATTGTCACAAAAGATTGCAATTGGATCTTCATACACAACTCTGATGTCTTTCAAAATCTACTTCATCCATAACACTTGAGTTCAATTACATGCTACTATAATGTATTTTTGTTCTGCAGTAGACAGGGATATTGAATCCTGTTTCTTGCTCAACCAAGATAATAATCTTTTTCCCAAGAAGAATGCACCTCCACTTGTGCTTTTTCTGTCATCCACATCTTTGACCCAATTTGTATTAGTATATGCACTAAGAAGAAAGTCACTATCCCTGGGGTACCACAAACCATAATCTATTGTGCCTTTTAAATATCTCAGAATTCTCTTGACTTCCATCACATGTGATTCCTTGGGTTCTTCCTAAAATCTTGCGACAAGACACACTACATGCATTATGTCAGGTCTAGTTTAAGTCAGATAAAGTAATCCTCCAATCATAGATCTATACTTTTTCTAGTTTGCCATGGGTGAGTTGTCATATTTACTCAATTTACAACTAGTTATCATAGGTGTGCATACTAGTTTAGATTCTTCCATCCCAAATTTCATTAACAACTCTTTCGCATACTTAGACTAAGAAATGAAGATACCTTTATCTAATTGACTTATTTCTAGACCTAAAAAGAAGTTCATCTCTCCAAACATAGACATCTCAAATTCACTTTGCATTTCTCTAGCAAAAATTGAGCACATACCTTCATTGCCTTCAAAAATAATATCATCAACAAAAACTGCAACAATCAAGGTTTGTTCATCATTGATCTTGAAGTAGAGATTACTGTCTATAGTGCCTTTACTAAACCCAATCTATATCAGGTGCCTATCCAACCGTGCATACCATGCCCTATGAGCTTGTTTTAATCCATACAATGCTTTCTTCAATCTGCATACCATGTCCCCTTGTTCTGATGACTAAAATCCTTCCAGTTGTTCAATATAGACTTCCTCTTCCAACTCTTCATTTAAGAAGGCAAACTTCACATCCATTTGATAAACCTTGAAATCTTTGTATGCTTCAAAATCCATAAAAATCCTTATTGCTTCAATCCTTGTTACTGTAGAAAAAGTTTTTGCAAAGTCTATTCCTTCAACCTAAGCATATCCTTTGCATACCAATCTTGCTTTGTTTCTTACCACTTCACCATTCTCATTCATTTTGTTTCTGAAGACCCACTTTGTACCAATTACATTCTTGTCTGCTGGTCTAGGAACAAGATCCCAAGTCTAGTTCTTCTCTATCTACATTCTTCTTCCATGGTCTTTATCCAATTCTCATCTTTGCATGCCTCATCCATAGTTTTAGGTTTAATCTTAGAGATCAGAAAGAAATTTACTTGTTCTTCTGCATCTTTTCTTTTGGTTAAGATCCCTTTGCTCTTATCTCCTCTGATTTAATTTTTAGAATGACTAATTCTTACATATCTTGGAGTTTTGGTAGCACTTACTAGAGCTTGTTCTTCTTCATTTGTGTTATCTTCATGCTACACCACTTCTGAAATATCTAGATCGTTTGACTCATATCCACTTGATTCTAAAGACGTTTCCTTACATTCATTAACTTTAACATTTGTATTTTCAGTGATCTTATTCAGCCTCTTATTATAGCACTGGTAGGCCTTGCTCTTGGTGGAGTAACCAAGGAAGATTCCTTCATCACATCTAGCATCAAACTTGCCTAAATCTTCTTCTCTTTTGATATAACATCTGCTACCAAAAACTTTGAAATATTTCATAGTAGGAACTTTACCATGGCACAATTCATAGGGAGTTTTTGAACTGTTACCTTTTACTTGAACTCTATTTAGGATATATACTATGATGTGAATTGCTTCTCTCCAATATGATTCTAGAAGATGAACTTCCTTCATCATGGTTCTAGTAGCTTTTTAAACTGTTCTATTTTTCCTTTCAACAACTCCATTTTGTTGTGGAGTTCTGGACGCAGATAGTTGTCTCTTTATTCCGTGCTCTTCACAAAAGAAATTGAATTTATTTGATGTGATTTTCAAATCCATCTCATTTTTAATCATTGTCTTAAATGCCTTGAATTTATCTAGAGCTTCATCTTTCTCTTTCAAAAAGGTGACCCAAGTCATTCTAAAATAATCATCAATGAGCAGCATGAAATACTTGTCTTCTTGCAAACTTCTTACTCTGGTAGGTCCACACAAATCTTTATGCACTAGCTCAAGTAGTCCTCCAACTGATTGATCCTTGCTTTTGAAACTTGTTCTTGTTTGTTTCCTAAATTGACACTCCTTGCAAACTGGATTAGTAGGCTTCACAAGCTTAGGTAGATCTCTAACAATATGTGTAGTACTTATCTTCATAATATTATCAAAATTTATGTGACACAACCTTCTATGCCATAACCAACTCTCATTAGTCTAAGTCAACAAACAATAGTTCTCGGTTCCTTTCAAGTGATAGATGTTACCTCTGGTCTTCTCACTAGTTGCGATGATTGTTCTGGAGCTTTCCCTGATCTTGCATTTATTGTCCTTGAAGCTTAATTCATAGCCCTTGTCACACATCTAACCCACACTTAGAAGATTGTGTTTTAATCCTTTCACATACAAGACATCTTCAGTATTATGCTTTCCATCAAAAGAGATAGATCCTTTCCCACAAATTCTACCAGCTATATCATCTCCAAACCTAACTAGTCCACCATCATATTTTTCCAAACTTACTTTTGTCACCAGTCATGTGGTGAGAGCAACCACTATCAATAACCCATTCATCGTTGTCCTTAATGACCTAAGCAACCAAAGCACTTTCCACTGGTTTTTCTTCCTTCATATAGCTAGAAGAATTAGTAGACACAAGATCTTCCTTAATAGCAATGAGCAAGCATTCATTTATAGAGGAATTAGCATTATCTGGTTCACCATTATCTGATACTCCTTCATCATCATCAAAATCTTCAATATAATAAAACGTCTTTTGGGTCCTAGGTCTATTCTCATATCGTCTTCTATTTCTTTCAATTCTTTCAGGACATCTGGAAGCAAAATGACCTACTTTACCATAGGAAAAATATTTGAAAGTTAATTTTCCTTTATACTTACCGGATCCTCTTTGCAGTCTGTCCACAAAGTTGGCTTCAACTTCATCTAACTCATCATTAGATTCTACCTTATACTTTTCTTAGCTGAAAGTACTTCTAGGAGTACTGGCTTTGAAGGCAGTCTCAACTTTCAGCAGAACATCATCTAACTCCCTCATTTCAAAAGCAGTAAGCTTACCAAGCAACTGATCCCTGTTAACTATTTTTACTTGCATGAATTCTTCAATTGTGGTCACCGTGTGACAATAGGACTTGGGCAGAGATCTGAGTATTTTCATAACAATTTCCTTTTGTTTGAGAGTTCCAACACCTATGACTTTTATCCCTGTAACAAGTTCATCAACTCTTTGTATAAAAGCTGATATGTTTTCATCATTGTTCACTTCAAGCTTTCATATTTCACTTTTAGACTTTTGTAACTTGGCTTCCTTCACAGAATCATCTCCTCCATAAATATTTTTCAATTTTTCCCATACCTTATTTTTAGTTTCAAGATCCACAATTTTCGTCAATATTGAGTCGGTTAATGAGCTTAGCAGAGCATCCCTTTCCTTGATATCTATCTCATATTCCTTGATTTTGTCTTCAGTTGTCTAACCATTTTGAGGTATGGTGTATTCTATTTTTGTAGCTTTCCAAACTTTGTAACTGAGAGAAAGGAGATGGCTTTCATCTGAGCCTTCCAGAGAACATAATTTGTTCCATCAAAATGTGGCACTTCCTTCTTGTAAGACATTTTGGATCTTCCTCAAGCTATTAAACTTTCTTCAGAGGAACCTTTCTCTGATACCAATTATTGATATACACTACACAACTGAGAGGGGGGGTGAATCAGTTGTCACAAAAACTCAAACTCTTTCTATAAATTAAACATTCATCACTTATCCACAATTATTATGATTTAACAATGAGAGCATGAAATCAAAAACTTCACCACATATACAACATCAAACACAAGAGACACCATATTTATGTGGAAAACCCCAAGGTGGGGGAAAACCACAAAGAGGATTAACTCTCAATATACATTGCAATCTTGAAATAATGATGTTCAAGCTTATTCACTTCACAGGCCTAAACATACTGGCTTACTGCCATGAAGAACAACTAGGTCTAGTAGACTCAATACCTCAACCCTAAACCTAGCAAGATTACAATAAGGGTTGTTAAACCCTATTCATTGCCACAATCAACACCTTTCTCTACTTGTGACTAAAGTATAATAATTTCCCTACTCTACCTTTCCTCTACTCTGCTCTTCCTCTATTCTTCTCTTCCTCTTCTTTTCGCTGCCCCCTTCTCCACTCTGCCTTTGGACCTTTCTTAATTTATTCCCATATTCACTCAAGGACACCTTTTGTATGACTCAACTACAAGTATTTATATACTACATCAACCTTGGAATGATAATCAAGGTCGGCATCACAATCATCAACCATTGGAACAATCTCCAAGGTTAGTATTTCAAACAATTACAAAATAGGTCCTGACCTATTGTAATATCATGCAAAGGAAATGAAATGAGGATCATGCCATGCCTTAGTTGAAACTCAAACATGATCTTCCATGCCACAATATGCTTCCACAATCTTCTAGAGATCTCTGCAATCACTGTGATCAACTAGGTCAGCCAAGACTGGTTGCACACTACATTATCTGGGAACAATCTTCACACACCATCTCAATTTCTTAATGCGGACCAAAGTCTAGATAGGAACATGATTAGGAGACATCCACAAGCATGCTATAATTATCAGGAGCAACCACACTAACCTTAACCACTTTATCCATAGGAATCTTCTCACTAGAACACATGAACTTCACTGTCTTCAACTGTCATAACAGAAAGATAGCTTGTGGACCACCAAACCATGAACCATTGCAATTGTAGGAACTTATCATCAACCCAAACTTCCCTCTACAACTGCAGAGCAAAATACTTGATTGCGGAGGAATGCGGAGTCAAATATTGTCTTCTTGTCTCCACTGAACTTACAGAAAAAGCAAGTTTCACTCTGGTGAACACAACTCACTGAGATCTTCATGCAGATGGCTCAAACCCAAGCTGTAGCATACTCAGACATACTTCTAACTTATTTCCAATCTACAAGCCATGATCTTCAAGAAGAAATGAATGCAGAGTAGTTTAGGGGACTATTCTTCAGCATACAACTCACTATATGTACTGTACTTCTTTGTAACTCACTTGTTTCTTCTAGAGAGGCTAATTTTCTCAATATCCTCAACATACAAGTCTTCTAAACAAGTAATAGAATAAGATACAGTTGACACTAATGACAACAAGGATATGTTGACATCAATGAAAACATTGATTAGGCACATACTTGCAACATATCTATGGTATGTACAAGGCCAAGTTCAACAGAGGTAACATCAAGTTTCCCTTTGGCATTAGTAGATACCAATGTTTTAGTGAGAAAGTTGCTAAGGTATTAGAAGTAAAATTACAATATTAAGGTTTTCAAACTTTTGATTTGGCTCGATCATTTGACCCATTCAGAATAATACAAAATTTTGTGGACAAGAATTTAGACATCAGCCCCACCTTGAAGATTTTTGAGCTGATTGTGACAATGAAGTAGAGGTTAAGAAAAGGGCCCACCAAAGGGCCCACCAAAGGCTAACTCTTGATTAGATAAGGACATTGGGAGTACTTGAAGTACCCCAAGAGATTAAAATGATGACAAGAAAATATTGCACAATAGTTATGAAGCCAAAAGGGTGGCTGATGAAGTTATAACAAAGCCAAACCGGAGTCAACCTAGGAGGCTTCATTGGATAATATCTCAGGGCTAGTAATAACACACTCAGATGTATGGATAAAGGAGAAAGTAGAAGATTTAAATGCCAAAGGGATAATAGTCACTTACCGAGGGAAGAAAAGTAAAAAGAGAAGTTTAGAAAATGAAGATAATTTTGATGACTTCTTAAGGAGAAAGAGGTAGATAGTAGAAGCCAAGATAGTCAAGGCAAATATAGGAGCTACATTATTAGATCCCTATGCATTAGGGGTAATAGTGGCTATCCCCTCAGGAACATTTACATCTGTAGAGGGAGGAACATCAACTGCATCTACCATAGTAGAGTAGGCTCCAGTACAAACACATGCAGTGCCTCAACAAACACCAAGTGTCCAAAGCCTACCAACAGCTCAGCAAATGCCCTTGGTAACAACACAAACATAGTAAGAGAAACTACAAGGATTCATCCAAGTCAAACAAGAAATGACTAAGGAGATGTTACAAGGTGCAACCAAGGCTCATACATCCACACAAGGAAGTGTAGAAGTAGTGGATGTGGATAAGGTTGTGGAGGTTGATGATATTGATGATGATAAAGATGAGACTGATGATGAAAGTAGTGGTGATAGTCTAGAGGAGAGCAGTGAAGAAGAAGAAAGACAAATACCTGAAAGTCATCTCATGCTAGGGGCATTCAATGTAGGAGTATCAAAAAAGGTAGCAACAACCTCAAGAGTTTCATAGGTTACCACATAATCAAATGAAGATACAAAAATGGTGGATTTATTTGATAATTTAGTGCCTGAGAACTTCATGGAAGAAGTAAAAGAATCTTCCAAGGAGATTTTGAAGGATCAAGTAGGGGAGAAATAGAGTGAAGATATTGGTAATGCACCAGCTTCTCAGGGAGAAAATATACTAGTTCAGGAAAATGTTCCTGTGGTTTGTATGGAAGAACAAGAAAATAAGAATGAGGAAGGAAAGGGTGCATCACATGAGGTTCTTAATCCTGAATTGCATCATGAAGAAGAGAAACAAAATATTAGACAATAGAATGTTCAACAATAGCCTCCTCAACAACAACATGATCAACAACAATAATAGCATCAAGAACATGAAGAACAAGAACAAGAAGAAGTGATAATAAAAGAGCCTCAAGATGAGGTGATGAATGATAAGATTGCAGATACAAGTGAGGGCATGGTAGTACCATCTTGGATTGGGGCTAAGGTGCACCAAGAGTTAGCAGTGCAGCTAGTATCTATTGATATTAAAATCTTATTGGCTAATGAGGTTGCCAAGAGAGGTAGAAGGAAAGCAAGGATTATGTTAGCAATAAAAAGAGATCCTTTTGGCACAAGAACTATGCAGATGGTAGTTGCCCAAGCTGAAAAAGAAAAAGGTGAAATAAGCATGGAAGAATATAATGTTATAAGTATGAATCTTAGACATGTAAATAGGGAGCAACATATTGAAGAGTTGCAAGAAATGACAGAACTAACTACCACTAAGATGAGGAAAGATAAGCAGAAAATAGTAAAGTTGAAAGGGCACATTGCCCAATTACAACAATTCATTCAAGGGATGATAGACCCTAGACAAGGCTTACCTGAATTACCTTCAGAATTATCAATTTTATCCAAAGAGCAAATAAGTGATATGGAAAATAAAAGACATGAAGAAAACATGTTTGAAGAATGGGTAAAGATATTTATTCAAAAAGGGGAAGAGGTAATAAAGATTGCAATTAGCAATTGGGACACCACTCTCACTGAAAAGAATAATTGTGCTAATATTTTGAAAAAATGTCAGTCAAGGATAAAATAGAATAAAGATGAATTGAATAAATTGAATTCCATGGAAGAGCATATGGAATCATTGGTTAATGAAGGGGTATTGACCTTAAAGGTTGCCTTTCAAGTGCCTTGATAGAGAATGGAGTCAAAGTTTGAGGAGGGTATACTTAGACCTTGCATTCTTAGCATGCAAGAATTAGAAAGAACTACTTAGGACCTATTAGATAAAGACGTAAAGATGGTACAACATTTGGCGGGATATCCTTGCTCTAAGGCCCAAGTGTATGATGTATCCATAGAAAGTAAGGAGTTTAAGGATATTTTTTAGCCTTGCATTGATGACCCTGTTAATAAATTGAGTGGGGATGTAACGGAATTGATAATGGAGTTGAGTGCTAAAATCAAGAAGTATTAGAAAAGAAGAGAAGATAGGAAAGGCGGGGCACAAGTATTAAAGAAAAGTGTGGAGATGTAGCAATACACATGGAAGGCATCTCTAAAGGTAGGCCATGCACCCATAACAACCTTGGCTGAGAAATTATATGAGACAGAAGGAAGGAGAACAATAGGTGGAGGATACCCGGGATAGTGATTGACAAACTTATTCATTATTTGTTTCATTCTTTATTTTGTTATTCTTTTTATATTTAGAAAATTCAAAGATAGAAGATCAACCATAGAAAATACTATTATACTTTAGTCAGATTCTAAGGGCATCTTTGCATCCAAAAGAATAGTCCTTCAAGATATTTTGGAATGACAACTAGAAAATAATATTCTAGGGATATTCTCATGTGCCAGTTGGTGCATAGTTGGTAAGTCTTTCTCTACCGTTGATATTGTATTTTGAATCTGAACCCTTGTTGGGATTTTGTAGTTGTAGCAAAGGATTTGGATCTATACAAGGATCTTTGCTACATTATTTTGGTACACATGACTTACATAGAAAACACACCAGAGCATTTGCAAGACAAGTGACTAGGAGGAGTACTTTGAGCATAGTTAGTTTGAGAAGGAATTCGCCTGTGTCTGTAGGAAGGATTATGTGGAACATCTTGTTTCCTTTCTACATTTGTGAAAATGTCTATAAGTTTTGATAATATTGTTGATACATTCAAAATATTTGAAGTCATGAAACATTGTAAATTTGAAATGGCTAGTATTTATCAGTAAATGGAAACATCAAATTTATGCTTCTATTCCAGAGTGTTATTTGATTCATGTGTTTCTAATATATTTCCTTTAAAGATTACAATTTTGTATGTGAATTTGTGAAAATGATCTGGATTAGCATATAAGAGTTTAATTTCTTTTGTATTGTCTAGGATAATCAAACTTATCCAAGTGAGTAACAAAGCATTGTATTTTGTCTTGATCATGTTTCTAACCTTAGATTTTTTTCTTTCTTTTATCAGTAGTTTAAATAAATAACCAAAACACAGTAATCTAAAGGAAATTGTTAGAGATTCTAATAAATACATGTGAATGATAAAGATCTTTGATAGTTTTCATAAAATTTGAGATGCAGAGTATGTTTCCTTTAAACTCATGCAAAGATTGATAGTAAATTTACAAATAGATGCAAAGGATCAACACTTTGAGAGTAATTTGGAAATATTTACATAGATTAAGTAGTAATAGCCAACAAATAGCAGTTAAATCATGTAGGGAACCTTGTTAAACAACTTCATATTGAACCTTGAGTAATCTGACATAGTCATGACCTGACTAATGAAGCCTTGGGATTGTGAATTACTATTTGATAATTCTCCATATCTTTCAAGATAGACAAAGTTCATAGTGAATTTTATCTTGTGTTATGTGTGTATAACATCCATATCAACAATTCCATTTGAGCATTTCTTGTGTTCTTGCATCTGTATATCGTAAATTGCATCTCATACATATTCCATAAAAAAATATACAAAAACATGTCATCATTATACTACTTGCATTCTTAAAGAGTTGAAAAGGTCAAAAACATAACCAAAAGTTCTTAAACTTCTAAAAATGCACAAGAGATGAGTACAAATTTGATAGATGAAAAACATAAAAAAGATGAACTTTCATAGATATATCTGAAGTTTATATATACAAGAGTATCAAAGAGCTAGGGAAAAATGTTGTCAAGGGAAATAGAGGCTCCCCATATAAGGGGGCACGAGTTTAAGAGAAGGAAAAGTAATATCAAGGTTAGTTCCCTCCAATAGAACCATCAGGACTTCTTCTCCTCTTCCTATGAGTGCCGCTCGTTGCTCCATGAGACCTATGGGAGCAAGGCATCCTACTGTGAACATGTGATTGTGAAGGCCTCGCCATACTAGCATCTCCTCGTCCAAAACTAAGACGAGCCATCTCCTATAGCACCTGATTCTCACCCTTAAGGGTGTGAATCTTGACCTTCAAGTTTTCACTCACTGGACATCCATGATAGATAGGAGAAAAAATGTCAATGTGTCACTCAATAGTAGGGGCATACCAGGATCAGCTACGAGACTCTCTCAAGTCATCCTAGTGAAGGGGGCAATCAAGCCAACATTAATCTCATGAACAAAAGCCATCCACTCTTTGACATTACCTATAAAGAAAACCAAAGGAGAAAGACATATTAGTTCCTCATGAAAAGGAAGAAAAGAGAGAAAGGATAAAAGTACAAAAAATGATAAACAAAAGCAGACTCACGTGGATCACCAGGCTACTAGGCAGGGTCAAATTGTTGCATCGCCTCATTAGAATGAGGAGGTCAAGGAACCATGGACGGACCCTCAGGGATGTTAGGTGTTCATCTGCATCATTTGTATCATCAAGACCCTCATCCGATGCATCCTCAGGTAGGCCCTTGTCTGACGAATCATCACCATCAGGAATATAGTCCTCGTCAGTAGACTCTAAGTCCCCAATCACAATGAGTGATCAGGAAGATTCCCTCTCCCTCCCCTCTGTCCTCCTCATAAAGATTTAGGAACTCTGGTAATGAAGACTCCATGAGTCAAGGGAGTCCAAATAACTATCCTCTTACCTGCCTTGCCCATCTCTTGAATGGACCTATAATAAGTAGACACTGGGAGCAACTCCTTGGGGAAGTCCTTGCCAAACTACTATAAGACACACTCAACGTGGTGAGCCTCAACTTGACCATTATGATCTAAAACCTTAGACACCACATGATAGTACTCTTGGATCTCACTATCCCTAGCCCAAGATCACTCCATATCAAGATAAGGATCAAAGATCATATCCTCATCTGTAAGAGTAGCCATAGTGTGCAAAGAAGCATCAAAATGACCCACTTGCATCCATCTAGCTGCTCTTGGTAGTCGTCTATTAGGAATGAAAACAAGCTTCTGGTAGGGCCTAATGTGCTAAAAAATCTAGGTCATAATCAAGGAAGAGTGGCTGAAAGCAAGAGCCCCTCATCGTGCAATGCAATAGAAGTCCCTGTATACCATGGCCAAAATGTCTAGTCCCCCAAGCGTAAACCTTGCCCTCCTCAAGACCACGTATGATGGGTGCCCAACACCATCTTAGGTGAGCTGAGGCCTTATCTCCAGACAACCTTGATGCAATCAAACCAATCAAGAACTGCGAAGTCATGACATTGAAGTAAGTTGACTCTTGTCTGGTCCTCGGGGTGACTAACCCCCATGAATTCTACCCAAGATGCCTTGTCCTCAAAGTACTCACTAGCAGGAAGGATGAGAGGATGTCCTCTCATAGGAATTCCAAGAATACAGTAAACATCAAATAGAGTGATAGTCCACTCTCCTAAAACTTGTGGGAACCTGAAAGTATTCTTGTCTGCATCCTAGTAAGTCAAAATGTCACAACATATGCATGATACAGGGTGAACAACTGGCACATGACAGACTCTAGCTAGGCCTACTCTCCTCAAAGTAGCATGATCCTCATCACTCAATGAAGAAAACATCTCTGAGAGCCACACCTACACTCTACAAGCATTCCATTGGATGTGCATGTCCTACAAATCAAGAAAGAACTTTAGATTAGATCTTGTAAACTCGCAAAAATCCTAAAAATCATAAAACTTGCAAAAAATTACAAAAAGAAGTGTATAACCTTTCAAAATTGCAATAAACAGGTGAATATAGTAGTCAAATCAAGTTAGATCAGAGTGAAATGAATGACAGAAAACATCAAATTTCAAGCAAAATCTACCAACAGGGTCACCCCCAGGTGACCCAGATGTCAACAGGATCTCCCCCCGGGTGACCCTGTTGTCTGTAGGATCTCCCCCCAAGTGACCCATTTTCTAGACAGATCTCCCCCTGGGTGACCTGCCTGACAAAAGGGGTGACCCTAAATGGAGATCCCTCAAACTAAAAATGCCCTAAAATCTCTGTTTCTCAGCTAATTTCAGAAAACAAAAGATCTATCCTACTCTAAGTGACGAAATAGAGATAATACAACAAAAAGAATCACCAAAAGCAAACAAATTCAAGAGATTTTTCATAAAATTCAAACTAGGGTTTAGAGAAGGGTTTTTCACTATTTGCATACCTAATTTTCTATGGCTGAGGAAGAGGTGGCCATCTTTGCGATCTCCTTGATGATAGCTTCCCAACGACTACTCGCACGATCGATTCTGTCACCGATTCACTCAAATCTCACTAATTTGCTTGCTTTGCTTGCCCCTTAGCTTAGTTTATTTTATTCATTCTTAGATTAGTTTTTTGTTTTTATTCATCTTCTGTGTGTCATTTTGCATGCATTAACTCCTATATGTCTCACTGACAAAGGCGAACAACTAGTCAAGCTCAAACAATCTATGGTATGTTCATCATTTTAGTTTTCATTATTCATTTTGATATATTTAAATGCTAGACTAATACTAGTTATTACAGGTACAATTGCAGGAAAATCAACAACAAGTAAGGCCTAGTTCAAGAATGGTACCTACCTTTCATGTAGACTACTGTCCCCAAGGGGGCAAATATGTAAGCACAAAAATCACACACAACCTCCACAAGGACCCCTATGATGATTTTAATCCTTATCACGAACATGTAAGCATGAAATAATGTCCTCTAAGTAGCAGACCTATTGATGATGTGTCTTCTTTCTTGTCTTGTGTTGTTTATTTTCTATTGTTTTCCCTCTCTTTGTTGTCGACGCTTTTTGACATTTTTTTGACACTTGTCAATTTGCATTTTTTTAGCTTTTGACCTTGTTCCTAAGCCTTGTAAGCATCTTGTAGGTGAGTTTTCACCTTTCCCCTATGTCTTTCATCGTCTCCACCCCCTAGAATCCTTCTAGAGGTCCCTCGGATCCATCTCCCACTTTTCATTTTTAGTTTCACTCAACCAATCCAAATCTCCTCGTATTATTTCTAGATCTCTGCCTGGGAGATCCTGCAGTACAAGTGAAGATTTGGATTCTTGCACATGATTGACCTATTTCCAGAGGTAGATCACCTCCTTTTCATCTCCTCTACCATCTCCCATCATGCATTTCCTCTCAGACCCCTTTCTTTCCAGATCTCCCACCGGGCGACCCTCATTTTGCAGGATCTCCCCTAGACAACACTATTGGTGAAAGGGATGACCCTGTCATGTTTCTAGCTGTGGAAAAACTCGAGTTTCTTACTCAAAATAGCTCTATTTTCACCTATTTTTCTTCCAGTTTGCATGATTTTTGATGCCTAATATGGAGTTGACTATTTCATACACCTACACATGCATAATTAACTCCATTTGATCTAAAATTAACAACTCATTCTCTCTCATGCATTCTTATAACTCCAATTCCTCTTCAGTGATAAGCTATTATTGATTTATCACTCCCTAATTAACTGAGTTTACTAGGTAATCAATCTAGTTCACTCCCTAATCAATCCTTGTTAACTCATCAATCAATTGAGTTAACTTCTCAATTAATTCCCTTCATCCAACCTATAAATACCCCCCTCCCGCAAGCACAAAGGGAGTCAAATTCATTGTGCACACAACTCTTACTAAGTTTTTTTCTCTCCAATTAGCATTCTCATGCTCACACAGGATGAAGGTGCCTTTTATTTATTCATTATTCATCAAGCTTTCACATAAAGCTCTTCAAGCATAATTACACTACTTCAATAAACACCATTGTGCTCATCAAAAGATCCCATTAAGCTTTCTTTAAGCTACTAGAAGCTTCTTTTTCTTCTTTGTGTTGTCTTGTCGTCAAGAGGTCTTCCCGCTACTTTAAGAGAATACGAGGTTGCCATCAAGGATTTCTGAGTGTAGTGGAGTCACACAAATCTTCTCTATTTTTAGGTTCCTCTTTGCTTTTGTCAATTTGTAGTAATTAGAAAATAAAAAAATGCTCTTAGGATTAGTAATTTATTTATTTTTCCTTAATAGAAATGTTAGATCTAGAATCTTAGAAGTAATATGCATTCTTAGTTTAATTCAATTACTTGCAATTTCCTTTTCTAGATTAATTGTTTCAAAACATTTGAAAAACCCAAAAAATAGAATAATTGTATTAGGTTAAATTCATTCTAGTTGCATTCATATTTCCTTTCCTAGATTGAAAAGCTTCTTTATTTCCATAAATACCAAAAAAAGCACAAAAACAAGTTTTGCACTTCATATAGCTTTGCATGCATAAAAATATAGAAAAGAACAAAAACATTAGTCACATAGATACATTGCAAACCCTTGATATCATCACAAGGTCAACCACAATCAACAAAATTCAAGCCCTTGATAACATCACAAGGTCAACAAAAGTCAACGTATAAACAAACCCTAGGTCAACCAAAACCCTAGGTCAAACCCTAAAGTCTAGTCAAGGTTAGTCCACATACACCTATCTCTTGTCTCAGCTCACGCATGTGCCCATGATTAAGAGGTGAGTGGGTGAGGACAATCCTTGGTGAGATTGAGGAGATCCATCCATGACCATAATAGGAGACATTTACCTTGCAACAACAAGATACATTTATCCTCCTATTCATAGAAGAACATAGACAAGCTTAAATACAACGTGCAATCATCCAACAAATTGAAAGACAAGAAGCCATCAATGAAAGTAATAGCTTACCCACATAGAGGTGGAATAATAGAAATCCCAATAGGAGAAGAGTAACTAGTGACCCTTTAGGTCATAGGGTCATCTCTAGAACAATTATCTTAAAATGAAACATCCACATTAGCACACAACAACAAAGGCTCCAAGACGTTCCGACCCTCTCTGCGAAGTCCAACTCTCCAACGAGCCAGACCCCCATCATGTCTCACCTCCTCTCAACTGGCTACTTCCATGAGAGTGAGAGTGACATGGTGGATCACCCTATGGTAAGGATGGAAGGGTCCATGTGCATCCCAAAATCCAACCTGACAGTCCCAAGCAACCGAGGTCGTGATTTTGAGCGTACAGTATCAGGTCGGCCTTAAGCTCTGATTATCACTGGTTTAGTCCATCTGTCAGATTACAACTTTCAATGTGGACCACAAGACTTGCTCAATTTCATATCCAAGACTCTTCAGACATCTTAGAACATAACTCTAGAACTGTAGAACATAATATCAACTTGCGGCCAAATGCAGTCCATTAGAACACATGCCCTATCACAATCAAACACTGTCAACCCTTGTAGCGATACTTAGATGCTCATAACTATCTTTTTGATGGACTTCAAACTCTACAAATTTGGATTTAGAGACTTCATATATGTGTTTACAATACCTCAAAACTAGATAACTAAATATTCAATACAAGAGAAATGTGGATCAAAACAATTGTGTGTTCTGCTCTGATTACTGTTATTCTCCACAATGCCAAACTTTTGCAACTTGAAGGTACATTTTTGGAGATGATCAAGAGCTGAAGCTTTGGATTTAAGATCCTATAAGGACTATAGAAATCTTACTAGAACCACAAGACTAGATCTTCAACAATGGACCAACACTGATTAAAATATTGTCTCTCTGTTTCTATCTCTGTACACTACCAACACTTAGCTAAAATGCTTGAGTCTGCTTTGCCAAACCAAAATATATGTTCCAACCTTGTTCATTTTCTTGTTTCCATCAATGACAATATTATCAAACATCATGCTCAGCCAAGTTGCCAACATGTAGAGCCACCGCCTTTGCCCTAGAATGCACAGATGTCAAAGTAGTTTGGGATGTCCTTGAGGATAAACACAAAATATAATTTTCTCAAAAAATATTAGGGGACCTTGTTATTATTACAAGGGAGATCATCAAAAACCATGTACCATCTACCCCAAAAGTTTTGGGGTATTTCTTCATGCACACACCAATGAATTGGGAATTGTTTGCAACTCCCATGTAATGGTTGTTGCATTTTAGGATCAATGAAAAGTACACATAGATCACCTTTCAAAATTTTCTTATCTTTGACTTGTTTGTATGATAATTTATTGATGTATAATTGCTGACACTCTTCCCTATAGTCCTTCCAATCAGTGATTTGCTTTGTAACTGAGTCAATATGAGAAATAATTAAATCTAGTGAAGTGGTAAGGGTTCTCTTATGATTTTGCTTGTATTTAGATTTTTCAATGTTTTAACTAAGGATTAAAGTTTTTTTTTTCTTCAATTTGGCTTATATAATTTTGTTGGGTGTCATGTGGAGGGTGAGGACATGAATGCAGTGTTGAGGGGTTTGAGGTTCCTCTTCAACAAGAATTTTAACATCTGGATCAGGGTTTTGCAATGATTCATTAACTAAAAAATCAAAAAGAAAAATTCAATTAAAACAATGAAAAATAACTTCATTTTGTTTTGTAATAAAGAAAATTGATAAAACCCTACCTTCTTCAGTTGCCCAACTTTGTTGCCCTCATCCACAATAGGATTGGTGACGTGACATTGTGTTCGATGGTCTTCTCCTTCAAATCTTTCAACACACACTCGTGTTAAATCCCTAGTCATGTTTTGGATGCAATAGGAAAATGAAAATGAAAAAGTGAGGCTGCGGGTTGTGTTTTTTCACCTTATTTAGTAGTAAAAAATGTGATCGCGTTATAATGCAATTGTGTTTTTATTTCCTAGCACTAAAAAGTGGGGTGTCCACTTTTTGGCCCCCCATCTTCATGCACACGTTCATATGGTATTTTCATGACATTATGTATACGTTAATGGCTTTATTGAGATCAATATATATATTAATATTTTGTCTATATTGATGACTTAAATGGTTTAAATTATTTAAGTGGTTTGGATAATAAAGCTTAAGATTAAACTTATTGTTGGGACTAATCCTAAATATTTTAAATAGTTTTAGATCTCATGTCAAACTTAAGATTATTTTAAGTGGTTTTAACACTCACTTCATGTTGGAGTAGAAAAATGATGAATGCAAGATCTAGTAACTTCTACAAAATAAATGTGAATAAAAAAATCCCAAAACTATCGTACAAAGTGAATAATAGAATACAATAAACTCCTTGTATATGTATGACAAGGAGGAAGAAGGAAGGTAGGAATAGAAGACTGACTACCCCTCCAAAATATGTGGCACATGTGGGCACACTTAGGACAAATATGAGGACACATGTAGAGCCCACATGAGGTGAGACCAAAAAATAAAATGTCTCTAAGTGAGCTTAAGATGTAGTGTGAATAGGACAACTAGGTAGATGTATACTAGTTAGGTAAAACTAGATTTCACACTAACATCCCCCAAGTGATACTTAGGAAGAAAGCTAATCTCTAAAAAATGGGCCATGACAACAAGGCCTAATGAGGTACCTAGGTGTGTTCACAAAGACAAGGGACTAGAAAGTGGCCAAAAATCATTTTTGGTCCAAATAGGTTATAACACAAGAACATTATAACGTGAGCACATTTATGTAAAATAAAAACAAAAAAACATAGTTGCGACCTCATTCTTCCCCACTTCCAAAATAGGAGAGGGCTTTTCTATGAGCAAGTTCTATGGTAGCTAAAGAAAATTTGACACCAAGACCATTTTGTCATGATATTCATGAAATCCACGAGGTTATCAAGCTTGACAAGGTAAGTTTTCTATATTTTTAGTGATTGAATATAAAAATTTATTTGTATTGTTTTGATTCACTTTTTTAATTTTCAACAAATGAACACACCCAATGCCTCTAAAACTTGATTACCTTGAATTGAGTGTGTGATGAAATTCCCATTGACAAGGAGGCACAAAATAACCCTACCCAAACTCCTCCATCAATTTTGGGATATCCTTGTGAGACACAAGCCAACATATTAGGGAAAATCAAGGAAAACAGAAAACAACTTGAAACAATGATTGAAGCATTAAAAATCCCAATGCAACTAGAACACACTAGAGAGCCCTTGCAACATCCTTGGGATCAATTGTTTCTCATATAGATTCTATTGCCAACCAAATTAACACATGGTATAATTATAGGGAGAATCTGCACAATAATTCTATTCTATAAAATTGTCATTAATAATTTAAAGATAAGAAAATATTGAAATCTAATTAATATGCATTGTTTATTGATCCAATAACTAATGAGTTGATTCATGGAATTTGCAAAAGATTCTCTATTCATTGGTGTTGATACCAAGGAATAGAAAATAATTTTGGGATAGGTGGCTATGTTGCAAGTATATGCAGTTAGTGTTTTCATTAGTGTCAAATATTTGAGCAAGAGATTATTAGTAGTGGTATTGAGTTGATGTTGTCTCTGATGATATGGAAGTTCTTTTGGTGCTTGGTTTCCAAATGATTTTGAGAAAATTTGAATAAAAGAGGAAATAGTGTGTTGTAAAGGTGTTCTGGCATACAGAGTGGTGTTTTGGTTTTTCTCCACATTTCTAATATGTTGAATATCTATTCATGTAGTTTTGATATGTTGATTAGAGGTGTTCAAAGGTGTTGCATTTAGAATTTGGTGTGTTGGATCCTTGTGCAGAGGAAGGTATGTTCACCAATGTGTGAACTATGTTTTGTAGAGGTGTCTAGGAGAAGTGTTTTTACTCTGCATTTCTCCACAAAATGGTTTTAGGTCTTACGGTTCTAGAAGTATGTTTCTAAGGTTCATATCTACCTTTAGTTGAAGTTGTTCATGGTTTGGTGCTCTGCAAGTTGATTTTTTGAGTTGCAGTGCATGACAAAGATGTTTGAGTACACAAGATAAGTTTGTTCGGAAGGTGAAAGTTGTTGTGAAGGAATTTTTTGAATTTTTGGGTGTTTGTGGAATATTCTAGATTGTGTTCAATCATGGTGTGTGGTCCATGAGTTGTCTTTGGTTTTGAGGAAGCATGTACTTAAATGATTATGGTGTTAACATATGTTTGGCTGACCTTGGGTGTTTACACTAATTACGAATTTTATTCGGTGACTGTGGAAGTGTGGCATGATGTGTATGAGTGGATTTAGGTCCAAACTAAGGTGTGTTGTGGTCTACCTTCATTCCTTTCCACTATGGGAATGTTTTGGTGCAGACCTAGTTTGAATTTACATGGTTAAGGTGTATTGTTGACCTTGGAGAATATTTTCAAGGTTGAAGATAGTATAAATAAGTGTTGAATTGTTGAGGAATGTGAAGAGAGATGTGTGTAATGAGTGAGATGTGAATTCTAGAGTTGTAAAGTGTGAATGTGTACAGTACAGTGCAAGCTTTCATGTGTTAGATTACTAGATGCAGTGAGTAGAAGGTGTCTAAAATTCATCAGTAAGACTGCGAAGGTGTTGGTGTTGTTGTGGTGGACTCCTCTATTGCATTGAGATGATTTTCTCATTGTAACATTCTTCTCTATCTTCTTTTCTATTCTGGTAGTGAGCCTTTCTTTCTTCTGGGCAGTGAGCCCTATTATATTCGGTGTTGATATTACTTTATAATGTGAGCTAATCCTCACTATGGTTTTTCCCTTCTTGGGTTTTCCACGTAAATCTAGTTTTCTCTTGTATATGATGTTGTTTTCGTTCTGTTTTTGTTATCTGCTTTCATGATTATCATTTGAATCGATTAAGGGTTAATTGATTAAATAAGGATCTAAATGTTTGTGAGGCTTTTGAAGTTTTAAGATACAATTGATTCATCCCCCCTCTCAGTTGTCTTGTACATTCAACAATTGGTATTAGAGAAAGGTTCCTTGGAAGAAAGCTTAATCGCTTGAGGTAGATTTGGGATGGCGCACAAGAAATATGTTCTCCTATTTGATGGATTAGACTATGCATTCTAGAAAATAATGATGGAAGGTTATCTAGTTTCTCTTGGATATGAAATCTGGAAGTCTGTTGAGTATGGATACACTATACTTGAGAATGGTCTGAGTACTACTAATGAAATAAGGGCCTATGAAAACAATGGTAAAGCAAGGTATGCTCTTTTAAGTAGTCTTACTATTTATAAACTAATGAAAGTTATGAGTTTGAAAACTGCTAATGAAATTTAGGAAAAGTTAAAAAGCATTTATGAAGGAGATGATAAGGTCAAGCAAGCTAAGATACAGAATCTGAAGATCATGTTTGAGACCCTACGAATGTCTAAAGATGAAAACATCACTAGATACTTGCAGAAGGTGGATGAAGTTGTCAATGGAATTAGAGGTCTTCGTGGAGAACTGGAGGAAAAAGAAGTGGTAAAGAAGGTACTCAGAACTCTTCCCAAAGCTTATAGTCATAAAGTTTCTGCTATTAAAGAATTGCAAAATCTGGATTCATATACTAGAGATTAGTTATATGGTTCTTTAACTACTTTTGAAATGAGAGAATTGTTACAAGTATGGGCCTAACTGGTGTTGTCATTGATGTCAAGGATTGGATGAGTAGTGTGCTGAGGATATTGAGAAAAATAGTCCTATCAGAAATAGAGAAGAACAGTGAAGACAGTGAAGCTCCATGAAGTGAAGATCCTAGCTAAGATGAAGATTAGAGGGTGTACATCAAATGGTTTGTAGATATGTGTCTAAAGGTGATCCAGTAAAGTTTTTGAGAGGTCCATATGAAGATTTGAAGAAGTTATGGCCATATGAGTAAAACTAGTTCTGGCAGATGTTCAGAGGTGACAGAGCAACACAAATAGGTCTAGTGAGATCTAGAAATACAATATCTTGTTCTGCAGATTTGGTGGAGTGTTTAGGAAGTCAATGTGAATTGACAACTCAATTGCTTCATTGTCTAGAGGTCCACAAGCATCTATTCCAATATGACAGTGATGACATACTATGTTCTTGAGGTTGTGTATGAAGAAGAGAATGATTTCAGTAAGCAGAAGTAGTGTGGATGTTCTTGGTGATTCAGGCAAGCTTGTGGGGGTCTCTAGTTTGTGTTCAGTTCATGTTGGTGGTTTGCATTGAAGATTGAACTCTTAATTAGAGAATTACTTCTAGATGATGATGTTCTTCCTAAACTTGGCCGACCGAATGATTTACACATCTTGAAGATGATCTTGAAGATGTTCTATGAAGGATGGCGTGTTCCTCAAAGAAGATTGAAGTCCCAAATATGTGGCTGATAGTGTGGTGATTTGCATGAAGTCTTTTGTAATAAATCAAGTTGTATTTGTGTATTTGCTCTGTAAGTATGTCGACTGTGATGATTATCCCAAAGTCGATGTCTTGTATAAATAAGAGTTGTGAAGTCATTTCAAAAGCATTGGGGAAGAAGATGAGAGTGTGGTAGAAAGGAGAGAGAAAAGTGAAAGGTAGATCAAAAGTATTAATCTTAAATGGAACTGACTCAAGCATGGTGAAGATGCTAATCTTCAGTTCAAGTATGTAATATCTATTATTCTGTAGACAGTGTGTCTCCTGTACGTAGTGGGCCTCTTATGAGCAGTGTGCTTGGGCAGTGAGCCCTAATTGGTATGTGCCATTTTGTTCTTCTTATTATTTTAATAGAGAATACAATCTTGGGTTAGTCACCCCATGGTTTTTCCCTTAACTAGGTTTTCCACGTTAAAATCTTGGTGTCATATGTGTTAATATGTTTCTACTCTTGAATTGTTGCATTATATTTCCATGATTGATTTATTATTATGCTGCTAATTACAAGAAGGATTTAAGTGGTTAATAAAAGAAAAGTTTTTGGACAACTGATTCACCCCCCTTCTCAGTTGTCTGTCTTGAAACTAACAAGAATTTGGTACTAGTAGTGCAAAAGTTGAGACTACTTTTAAGGCTGGCAAATCAGGGAAGATTGTGGAATTAGATTAGGAGGATTCTGATGATATGTAAGCTAACTTTGTGAGAAGAATGAAAAAGGGTACTAGAAATTATAGTGGTAAGTTGCCTTTCAAGTGTTTTTGTTGTGGAAAGGTAGGTCATTATGCTTCAAGATGTCCAAACAAAATCTTGAAAAACAAAAATAGTGAGAACAAAGGTAATATGATTAAGAAAAGTTATTATGTTAGAGAGGATACAAGTATATTTGATGATGAATCTAATTATGAAGATCATGAGGATGGTGATTATTTGTTCATAGCTTTAAAAGATGATATTGTTTCTGCTAACTTTGAGGAATGTGTGAAGGAAAGGGCTCTGGAAGTTAGTACTAATGCTAAAGGCACCTTGATGTCTACTTTTCATGCTAGACACGAAAAGAACCACTGGATCATTAATAGTGGATGCTCTAATCATATGACCGGTGATAAGAGTAAGTTTGTTAAACTTGAAAAATATGATGGAGGACTAGTTAGGTTTGGTGATGATACATCTCTTAAGACATGTGGAAAAGGTTCAATCAGTTTTGATGGCAAGCATAACATTAATGATGTTCTTTATGTTAAGTGTTAAAGACATAACCTCTTGAGTGTTGGACAAATGTGTAGCAAGGGTTACAATCTTATGTTTTAGGATGATGGTTGTGAGATCATAAAAGAGTCTAGAACTATCATTCTTGCTAGAAGGAGGACAAATGGAAATGTCTACTAGTTCAAAGGTGTTGATGGTTAATGTTTCATGACTCAGATCGGTGCGAGTTGGCTATGGCATAGAAGAATGTGTCACATCAATTTTGATATCCTAGTGAGGATAAGTTTAGTTCAATCTGTGAGAGATTTGCCAAAGATTACAAAGCCTATCAATACTATCTGTAAAGAATACCAAGTTGGAAAGCTAGCAAGAAGAAGTTTCAAAGTTAAAAATTAGTCTTCTATTGGACTATTAGAATTGGTGCATACAGATATTTGTGGCCCTACTAGAGTAAGGAGTTTTCAAGGTGACAGGTATTTCATGCTATTGATTGATGATTGTTCTAGAATGACGTGGGTTACTTTTCTTAATGAAAAATTAGAAGCCCTAGATAAGTTTAAAGCATTCAAAGTCATGGTTGGGAATGAAATGGATATGGAAATCAAATGTTTGAGATCTGACAGAGATGGAGAATTCACCTTCAATGAGTTTAACATGTTTTGTAGAATCTTGGAATAAAGAGGCATTTATCTGCCCCTAAGACTCCTCAGCAGAATGGAGTGGTTGAAAGAAAGAATAGGACTATTCAAGAAGCTGCAAGGACAATGATAAAAGAAGCAAATCTACCAGAAGTCTGCTAGAGAGAAGCAATTCATACTATTGCTTATGTACTAAATAGAGTGCAAGCAAGAGATAACAACTCAAAGAATATGTATGAGCTATAGTATGGAAGGATTCCTACTACCAAATGCTTTAGAGTGTTTGGAAGCAAATGCTACATCATAAGAGATGAACAAAATTTAGGAAAGTTTGATGCAAGGGTTGATGAAGATATCTTCCTTTGATACTCTACTAAAAGCAAAGCTTACCGGTGCTACAACAAGAGGCTAAGAAAGATTGTTGAGAGAGCTAATGTCAAAATTTATGAAGACCTACACAAAAACTTAGAAATGATTGGATATGAATTAGATCAGTCTTCTTGTAGTGAAGAAGAAAAATCTAAGGAAAAAGAAGTGTAGATTGAAGAGGAAGAAGCTCCGGAAAAGATTCCTAAAACTCCCAAGTATGTGCAAAAGTATTATTCTGAAGAACAAATCATTGGTGACAAAAGAAAAGGTATACTGACAAGAAGGAAAGTTGCTGAAGAAAAGGTAAATCTATGTTTACTTTTTAAAGTTGAACCTAAAACAATGATTGAAGCATGCAAGGAGGAGTATTGGTTCAAGGCTATGGAAGACGAACTAATGCAGATTGAAAAGAATCAAACTTGGGAACTTGTCCCAAGACCAACAAACAAAAATGTGATTGGAACGAAGTGGGTATTCTAGAATAAACTAAATGAGAATGGAGAAGTGGTAAGAAACAAGGCAAGGCTTGTGTGTAAAGGCTACTCACAAGTATAAGGAATAGAATTTGAGGAAACATATGCTCCGATGGAAAGAATGGAAGCTATCAAAATATTTTTGGCTTTTGCAGCACATAAGGACTTCAAAGTATATCAAATGGATGTGAAGTCTGTTTTCTTCAATGGTGAGTTGGAAGAAGTATACATAGAACAACTAGATGGATTTCAATTATCAGATAAAACAGACATGGTTTGCAAATTGAAGAAGATAGTATATGGATTGAAGCAAGCCCCCAGAGCTTGGTATGCAAGGTTAGACAGGTACTTGTTACAACTAGGATTTAATAAAGGTACCATAGATAGTAATCTTTACTTCAAAGTTGAAAATGATCAAATATTGATTGTAGTTGTGTTTGTTGTTGACATTATTTTTGGAGGAAATGAGGCTATGTGTAAGAAATTTACAAAGGAGATATAGAAAGAATTTGAAATGTCAATGTTTGGGGAGATGAGTTTCTTCCTTGGGTTACAAATCAATCAGATGGAAAAAGGTATTTTCATTTGATAATCAAAGTATGTCAAGGAGATGTTGAAAAAGTTTGGAATGGAAGATTCTAAACCAGTATGTACCCCTATGGTTACTAGTTGCAAGCTATGCAAGAATGATGAAACTCCTAAGGTTGATCAGAGTAGGTATAGATCAATGATTGGAGGATTGCTATATGTAACTGCTACTAGACTAGATACTATGCATGTAGTTTGTCATGTGGCTAGATTTCAAGAAGATCCTAGAGAGTCACATGTTGCATAAGTGAAGAGGATATTCAAATATTTAAAAGGCACTCTAGATCATGACTTATGGTATCTAAAGGTTACTAACTTTACTTTAAGTGCTTACACAGATGTAGATTGGGTTGGTTGTGTAGATGATAGGAAAAGTACAAGTGGTGGTGCATTCTTTCTTGGATGCAGATTAGTGTCATGGCTAAGAAAGAAACAAGATTTAGTCTCTTTATCTATTGCAAAGGCAAAACATTGGAGCACATCTTACTGCACACAGGCGTTGTGGATGAGGCATACCAAAGTTCTATATGATGAACCAATTCCTATATTCTATGATAATACAAGTGCAATTAACATTTCAAAGAATCCAGTTATGCATTCAAGGAGAGAACATATCTCAATTCAGTATCACTTTTTGAGAGATAAGGTTACAGATAATGAAGTGAAGGTTGAGTATGTACCTACAAAGGATCAGGTTGCTGATATATTCACTAAGGCTCTTCCTAAGGATACTTTTGAGTATCTTTGAGAGAAATTAGGGGTTATTGCCCCTCCTTTGAACTAGATGCATAAGGAGATGCATCAGTCTATTGGATTTCAAGATTCATTCTTTGTTCTAGACTAATGTTGGAGGCTACTTCTCAGGGGGAATAAGTAGTGGCTTTGTTGGTTGTTGCAGTCATGGGGAGTAAGTGCTAATACAGTTGTTGTGAACTCCTAAGGGGAGGTATACAGAGTAGTAAAAGAATATATGTTGCAGAACATAGGTGAGAAAGTACAAGATTAAGTAATGTCTAAAGGGGAGATGTGTTTCCCTTTTCCATTGATGTCAAAGGGGGAGAGAGAACAATGTGAAAAAGGAAAGAGTCTATTGAGATAAGGAGAGTACTAAGTTGAGGGGGAGAGAGAAAGAGAAATAAAAAGAGTTGGTATGAAGTAGAGTATTGCAGATGCTATTGAGTTGATGGTTTTTCACAGCATGTGTTGCCATCAATGACAAAGGGGGATATTGTTGCAAGTATGTGTAGTTAGTGTTGTCATTGATGTCAACAAGTATCTGTTGTCATTAGTGTCAACTATTTGAGCAAGAGATTATTAGCAGTGGTATTGAGTTGATGTTGTCTCTGATGATGAGGAAGTGCTTCTGGTGCTTGTTTTCCAAGTGCTTTTGAGAAAATTTGAAAAAAAGAGGAAATCGTGTGTTATAAAGGTGTTGTGGCATACAGAGTGGTGTTTTGGTTTTGCTCCACATTTCTTATATGTTGAATATCTATTCATACAGTTTGGATATGTTGATTAGAGGTGTTTAGAGGTATTGCATTTAGAATTTAGTATGTTGGATCATTGTGCAGAGGAAGGTACGTTCACCAGTGTGTGAACTATGTATTGTAGAGGTGCCTGGGAGAAGTGTTTTTGCTCCACATTTCTCTACAGAATTGTTTTAGGTCTTACAGTTTTGGAAGTATGTTTCTAAGGTTCATATCTACCTTTGGTTGAATTTGTTTGTGGTTTGGTGCTCTGCAAGTTGATTTCTTGAGTTACAGTGCATGACAGAGATGTTTGAGTACAAAAGATAAGTTTGTTCGGAAGGTGAAAGTTGTTACAAAGGAATTTGTTGGATTTTAAGGTGTTTGTGGAATATTCTAGATTGTGTTAAAGCATGGTGTGTGGTATGTGAGTCATCTTTGGTTTTGAGTAAGCATGTACTTAAATGGTTATGGTGTTAACACAGGTTCAACTGACCTTGGGTGTTTACACTAATTGCAGATTTGCTTCAATGATTGTACAAGTGTGGCATGGCATGTATGAGTGGATTTAGGTCCAAACTAAGATGTGTTGTGGTCTACCTTCATTCCTTTCCACTGTGGGAATGTTTTGGTGCAGACCTAATTTAAATTTACATGGTTAAGGTGTATTGCCAACCTTGGAGAATATTTTCAAAGTTGAAGATAATATAAATATGTATTAAGTTGTTGAGGAATGTGAAGAGAGATGTGTGTAATGAGTGAGATGTGAATTCCAGAGTTGTAAAGTGTGAATGTGTATAGTGCAATGCAATCTTTCATGTGTTAGATTACTAGATGCAGTGAGCAGAAGGTGTCTACAGTTCATCAGTAAGATTGTGAAGGTGTTGTTGTTGTTGTGGTGGAATTCTTTGTTGCATTGAGATGATTTTCTCATTTTAACATTCTTCTCTATCTTCTTTTCTATTCTAGTAGTGAGCCTTTCTCTCTTTTGGGCAGTGAGCCCTCTAGCAGTGAGCCCTTCAGTAGTAAGCCCTATTGTATTCAGTGTTGATATTACTTTATATTGTGAGCTAATCCTCATCATGGTTTTCCCTTCTTGGGTTTTCCATGCAAATCTAGTGTTCTCTTGTGTATTGTTGTTTTGGTTCTATTTCTATTATCTTCTTTCATGATTATAATTCTAATAGATTAAGGGTTAATTGATTAAATAAGGATCTGAATGTTTGTGAGGGTTTTGAAGTTTTAAGATACAACTGATTCAGCCCCCCTCTTAGTTGTCTTGTGCATTTAACATGTTGATGGTTTTTGATCATCCTCCATGCAACAATAATGAGGTGCCACAATATTTCTTGAGAAAACTCTATTGTGATTTTTACTTAATGACATTCTAAATTATTTTGATATGCATGAATTCTAGGGCAAAGGAAGAGGCTCTGCACAATATAGAGACAAGGCACATTGTGCCTAGGACCACCTAGTGAGACCCTTAGCTAGGCCATCTATTTAGCATGTCACAGTCTCTTCTACTATGAAGAAGAGTGTTGAGGTGGAGACACTTCAATCTATCAGTTCCCTCATGTAGACCTTACTACAACATAGTAGGCCTCTTTCATAGCCTAATGAGGGTGAGCCTAGTAGGTGTCGATGGTCATCACAAATTTATCATTCATGTGGATCTCTTTGTGATTATGGGTCTAAGGATGTTGATGATACACATGCTAGAGAGGATGCTCCATAGTTTTAAGAGTATGCTATAAAGGACTAGAACTAGGATACATCTTTATCAGCTAACACATGGTAATAAAAGATGACTTGATGGATAGGAACTTTGGCATTGACAAATAGGTAATTTTCAATAACGTTCTATAATTTATTGTATTTCCTTTTGAAATCTATAATTAACTATATTGATCTATTATGAATAAAAATTAATTTAAATAATTTTATGTATTATGAAATTTGAAGGTCAAAGTACTCATCCTACATTTGCCAGTCATCCAACATAAGGTTTTGTAGTCATGTCTAGTCCATGGGTATATAATTTGTAAGAAAATGTAAATATAATATATATAAAAAAATTCATATCTCAATGGTAATCTTAAAATGTCAATTTAATGATGAATAGGTGGGTGTTGGACCTCCAACATCATGAGGAGTTGGTGGGGTTAGTCATATATCAATTTTCACTGAGGTCAATTTTACTATATTTAATCATTATGTATTTGAGTAATGTTAAGTAGATTTTGGTCAAATAACCTTGTTCTATTTTTAGTTGATTGCATCAATTATGACTTCTCTTGATATTTGTGATAGAACAAAGGTGGACATTCATGTAGCTATTTTGTCTTCAATGCCTTTGATTGAGGTATGAGACAATAACATGGAAATTTTATTTTGTATTTCTTGTTTGATCTCACATCAATTAATGTAAATAAATGATATTGATCTTTATTCTATTTTTTTTCATGCTTCTCAAAGGAGGTCATAACTCTAGTTCATGCACCTGTAGATGAAGAGAGGTGATGGGTGATCAAGAAGGATCATCAACTTATAGTAAGTGATTGTTTTCTTATGTCATTTGTATATTTCATGTTTTCTATATTAATGTGTATATTGTTTAGCTATATTAATAGGTGGAGCTCCAAAAAATTTATGAGAGGAGATCTACTTAGTGGATTAGAGAGAAAGAGTCATCAATTTCTTCATCTTCATGATAGAGAAAGGGTCATTGACTACTCCCCAACACTTCATAGGACATTCTATGTTATAACATTTTGTTGTATGCCTATTTGGCTTTGTACACATACATTTATATTTTATCCATGTATATGACACTTTATTTTTGAAATGCGCCAGACAACTAAGAGGGGGGAGTGAATCAGTTGTCCCAAAAACTCTAACACTTTTGCACTTAAACATTAATCACTTAGCCACACTTATTACGATTAAACAAAGAATGCATGAAATCAGAAACTTAAACACAGATGCAACATTAAACACAAGAGACACCCGATTTTTACGTGGAAAACCCCAAGGTGGGGAAAAACCATGAAGAGGATTAGCTCTCAAAATATATTGCAATCTTTGAAAAATGATGTTTAGGCTTGGTGACTCCATGGGCCTAGAACATACTGGCTCACTGCCATGAAGTATAGCTAGGTCTAGTAGGCTCACTGCCTCAACCCTAAACCTAGAAAGATTATAATAATGGCTATTAAACCCTACTGGTGGCTCATTTCTAGGCTTATTGCTAAAATCTCCATCTTCTTCATGTCTGAGATTAATACATTGAAGTACAATGGTTCCTCTGCCCTGCTCTGCCTTATCTTCTCGCCCTTTTCCTTATCTTCCCTTTTTCGCACAAGGAAACCTTTTCCATGACTCAATTACAAGTATTTATACACTTCATCAACCTTGGAATGATCATCAAGGTCAGTATTATAATCATCAACCATTGGAATAATCTCCAAGGTCGGCATTACAAACATTTTACAAAATAGGTCTTGACCTAATACAAAATTATGCTAAGGATTTGCAATATAGATGTATGTGGATCATGCCACGCCTTAGCTAGGAATCAAACACGATCTTCCATGCCACAACACGCTTCCATAATCTTCAAGGGATCTCTACAATTACTGCAATTAACCAAGTTGTCTAAGACTGGTTACACGCTACATTATCTGGGAATAATCTTCAAGCACGATCTCATTTCCTTAACATGGAACAATTGGTGTAGGGGCACCTAGCCCCAAGACAATTTTTTGAATTTTTTGGTTTCTATATGAGAGAGTAGGTGGAGTTTTGTTTTAAATAATATAATAAAAGCCACTTAAGATTAGAACCTTCTATTTTAGTGCAGTAGAGTGGAAAGGCTATTTTAAGCCTTCTTTTTTATTTTTCCATGTTGGAGAGTGATGGAGAACATGGATTTTTATTTTTTGCATGTTATTTATGACTCATTCTTGCGAATGGAGGTAGAGGCTGAAGTTTGGAGTGAAGAAAATAAAGAATTTTTCTAGTTTTCTACAATTTACACTGGTTTTCTACTTTTCCAGTACTGGTATGTAGTCGTACAGTACTGTCATGATTTTTAATGCACAAAATCTTGAAGCATGTTGAGTTAACTTTCATTTGCATCTAATTAGGAATATTTGCATTTGTTTTCAAGCATTTTATAATTATTTTTTCTGAAACTGGGTTTAAAACCCTGATTTTGAGGGTTTTGGCTAGCCAATGGGTTTTTGACCCATTCCACCTATGTTGCATCACCAATATGGGTGGAATGGAGCTAGATGGATTATATTTCCTTGGTTATGTCATTGTAGGAACAAGAGACAAGAAGAAAGTGACATTTTAAGTCATTCATGCCTAGTATCTTCATGTATTAGGCAAAAAGAGGCTAGGTAACATAGGTGGATATTGGTTTGGTAAGAAACCCATGCATGGAAATGTCAAAACCTATAAAAGTAGTCTAGTTTGGATGTGGGGAATCTCATAAAAGTGAGTTTTTAGTCTTGGATACTGTATTTCTCATACATCTTTTGCAAAATAGGGCTAATTGCCCTCTAAAACAGTGAGTACAGTCAAGTTTTGAGGCTTTCATGCCAAAACAACCTACCATGCATGCTAGATATATTGTGTAAAGGCTTAATGGGTATTTGGAATAGTGAAGCTTAGGTGGTTTTGAGTCCAATTTGGAAAGTTATGATAAGAAAAACTCTAAAACAAGGATACTAGGATTTGGGCTAGTTGTGAGCAAACGGTTAAATTGAGCCATGAACTTTAATGACCTAGAATGGTATTAGTCTATCAAAATAAAGTGATTCAAGGTGTGTAGGAAGGTCTACAAGTTGGGTAAGTCATCTATCCACTATTTGTGCATATATCAACATTGCTAGCCATACTAGTCAAAGGGATAGTCAACCATATAGGGAGGACAGTCAGCCAAATGATTTTCACGCATTATTCCAAGTGTGTTTAAGGTGCTTCCCATGGTATATTGGAGGTTTGGAAATGGGTCCATGTACCTAAACCAAGTGGAGGTCCTCTTCTCAAGTAGTGAAGCCATGTGTTGTGAGCAAATTGTCCCATCCATGCAAGATTAGTCTAAGCATCATTTCAGTCTCTGTCATGTTTCTTGTGACCTTTAGTGGTCTTGATCTACCAAAATAGAGTGGTATTGGGTGATGCAGAGGAAAACGCAACAGAAGCTTACAAATGGGAAGGAGGAGTCATTAACACAACCAGCATGTTAAAATCATGCAGTATGTAATACCTATCGGCTTCTCAGCATCATCATATTTCAAAGAGGCATGAAATATCCTCCTGCTAACTACTGTTCACTTCCTTATCGCCTTTCGCCTTTCGCCTATCAGCAGCATCATGATACTCGACGAACACAATTATCCTCCTGATGATCACTATTCACTTAGCACCAAACTCTATCGGCAACATCATGATGTTTAGCATCATCTTCACCCTTCGTCGGTAGGATATGAAATATCTGGTTCCTCTCATATATCTTGATGACGACAACTTCAAGCACCTTTCCCTCGATGCTTACGTCACCCTGATATCGACCTTCTTTAAACAAACAGCATCAGGATATGACTTCTCAGGTCATATTGAAACATCCTGATGATGTTAACCAGACTTTATGCCGATGACTTACGCCGATGCCAAAACACTTAGCGACAGTAGGATAAACTTGCATAGGGTGATATTCGCAATATCCTGATGACGATGACGTCACTTGCACCCGATGATGATGTCAACAGGATATAAGACACTTATATCCTCCGCAACATGATAATGAATATCCGGTGATCTTTTCAATATCCTGATGATGACCTTTCCGGTCCTTAGCCAAAAAGTGAACTTTCACTCCTGCATGCGATAGCAACATGTGGACGATGGATACACACAAAATGTGATCTTGACGATGATATACACACTGAGTATATATCTGACTTATATCATCCTGATGCACTTGAAACATGCAAATTTTGCCAACTTCAGAACCCGATCCGGGTAGCGATATTCTCATAGATGACGATACGATTCACTCCGTCTGGAAAAACACATGCAGATCCCTGTATATCCGTCAGCTGCATGCAAACTCACAGAACCACACAATTTTACAAAGAAAACATGATGATCAGGCCGGATCACCTTCAGATCAAAACTTAATAGTTTATCTTCCTAAATCCTAGCACATGAGGATGCTAGGTTGATTCATAGCATGCTACCAATCGATCTCCCACACAATGAAATGCATAAACAGAAAACTAAAATACAACCTAAACTAACATGCATGACCATTCCACCGATTCACAGAATCAACCGGTGGAAGGGTTGAAAGAATCCATTAACCTGTAATCAGAACAGAAATCAAAGCATAAACAGCTGATAAACCAGATAATGCAATTGATGAGATCCTATTTAGATGAAACACAAATGTCCTATTTCTACAACAATGTTTCACAATGTCTGGACTGATCTCTGGATCTCACTCAATCACCAGTACAACATAACACAACTACTACTCTTCTCTCTCTGATATCATATCAAACCCTAACTGATTTGAGTTATTTATAGTAATATCCTACGAGTACTACCAACTCGATTCCCAGCGGCTGGGAGCTTCCAAGCGGCTGGGAGAAGACAGCTCAGACAACCTGATCACGAGCTCTAACTGCCTGCACACTCTCCTAGGCTGATCTAATACATATGCATTGGTCTAATGGACCTTATTACATTATGAAGTCAAACATGCTAAAAATAGACTAATGTCCTGTCATGCGGACAATGAACCTATATCCTGTCTTGTAGGGGTGCTCCTGTACCATACTCCCCAGAAGAAGAAATCTCAAGTCCACTTGAGATGAGAGTATGAAGATCTACACCATGTTTCTGGATCTGCTCTTCAGTCATCCAGACTGCTTCAGAATTAGGTTTTCCCTTCCAAGAGACTAGATACTCCAAGTACTGTTTGTTCCGGGTCTGTTTGACTACTCTGGTGTCCAAAACCTTCTGCAACTGTGGAGGATCATGCTTGGGAATGTTATCATGGACTGTATCCTGTAGGAGTTCCTGATCTACATCTGGATAAGACTTGTATGGAGTTAAATCACATACATTGAATATAGGGGACAAACCAAGATCAGGGGGGAGTTGTATCTCATAAGCATTCTGTCCATGCTTGTGCAAGATCTGACATGGTCCAACTTTTCTCTGCATAAGTTTAGTATATTTTCCCTTAGGAAGTCTGTCCTTCTTCAAATGAACCCATACCAAATCTCCAACATCAAACTGTACATCCTTCTTCTTTTTATCAGCATATTCCTTATACTTCAAGGTGGTTTGTTGTAGTTGGGTCTTGACTTGATCATGAACCTCTTTTATGGCTTCTGCAAAAGCTTCTCCTTCGGCACTAATAGGGTCTACTGTAGGTAGATCTCTTAATTCCAAAATTCCTCTTGGATGCACACCATAAACTATCTGGAAAGGTGATTTCCCTGTGCTCCTATTGACAGTATCATTATAGGAGAATTCAGCTTGAGATAGAATATTATCCCACTTTTCTCCATGTTGTTTTGTCAAACATCTAAGCAAATTTCCTAAGGAACGGTTCACTACTTCAGTCTGTCCATCCGTTTGAGGATGATATGCAGAGGAAAAAGACAAATTTGTTCCAAGTTTCTTCCAAAGAGTTCTCCAGAAGTGACCAATAAACTTCACATCCCTATCTGACACTATGCTCAATGGCAATCCATGGATCCTGACAATCTCCCTGAAAAACAAATCTGCAATGTATGAAGCATCAGCAGTGGTTTTGCATGGCAATAAATGTGCCATTTTTTTGAACCTATCCACTACAACAAAAACACTGTCAAACCCTTTCCTTGTCCTTGGTAAACCCAAGACAAAATCCATACTTATGCTTTCCCATGGTCTAGAAGGAATGGTTAAGGGCTGATATAAACCTGCATTAGTCGACCTGCCTTTAGCTTTCTGACATATCACACATGTCTCTACAAACTTTCTGACATCTGATTGTAACTTAGGCCAAAAGTAATGTCTTCGGACAAGATCAAGAGTCTTATCTAGACCAAAATGACCTGCCATAGCTCCACAATGTTTCTCCTTAATGATGTTTAACCTCATAGAACACCTTGGAATACATAACTGTCCACCCTTGAACAACAATCCATCCTGAATCAAAAATTTAGAGAATTCAGCATGATATTTCTCTCCAAAAGAAGTACATACATGATATATCTCTCCAAAATCTTCATCAGTCTCATACATGGTCTTTAGTGAATCAATGCCAACACTTTCTAATTGAATCTGGTTGACTGTTAGAACTCTCCTACTCAAAGCATCTGCAACTTTATTCTTGACTCCTTTCTTATGCTTCAATGTAAAAGTAAACGCTTGTAAGGTTTCTACCCATTTCATGTGTCTGTGGTTCAGCTTTTCCTGGCTGTTTATGAAACTCAGAGCCTGGTTATCTGTGAATACTATGAATTCCTTTGGCATCAAGTAATGCCTCCATTTCTTGAGTGACTGGACTAAAGCATACATTTCCAAATCATATGAGGAATACCTCTTTTTAGCATCATTGAGCTTCTCACGGAAAAATGCAATAGGTCTACCTTCTTGGCTAAGTACTGCTCCAATGGCCATGTGACTGGCATCACATTCCACCTGAAAGATTTTATTAAAGTCTGGAAGTGCAAGGACTGGCTGCTGTGCCACCTTCTTCTTCAATGTTTCAAAAGAATCATCTGCTCTTTGAGTCCAAACAAATCTGCACTTCTGTCCTCCTTTGATGGTATCAAGCATGGGTGCACAAATATGACTAAACCCTCTTATAAACTTCCTGTAGAAGGTTGCTAACCCATGGAAACTTCTGACATCATTCATAGTCTTTGGGGTCGGCCAAGACAATATGACACTTACCTTCTCCTTATCCATTTGTAACTTTCCTTGTGAAATGACAAAACCCAAATATGTGATCTCCTTTTGCATGAACAAACACTTGTCTAAATTTATCATCAGCTGCTCTTCATGTAACCTCTTAAGAACCAAATCTATGTGTCTAAGATGTTCTTCTTTTGTGTTGCTGAAAATCAGAATGTCATCTAGATATACTATGACAAACTTACCAATGAACTCTTTCAAAACCTCATTCATCAACCTCATAAAAGTACTAGGTGCATTAGATAAACCAAAAGGCATAACCTTCCACTCATATAACCCTTCATTAGTTTTGAATGCTGTTTTCCATTCATCTCCTCGCCTAATCCTGATCTGATGATATCCACTCTTTAGATCTATTTTTGTAAAATACTTAGTACCTCCCAAACAGTCAAGTAAATCCTCTATCCTAGGGATTGGAAACCTATACCTGATTGTGATCTTGTTAATAGCTCTGGAATCTATGCAAAGCCTCCAAGTACCTTCCTTCTTTGGTGCTAGTACAGCTGGTACTGCACATGGACTTAAACTTTTCCCAATCAGACCTGAATCCAATAATTCTTCAATTTGTCTGGCTACTTCTACATTCTGTTCTGGAGTTAGCTTATAGGCTGCTTTGTTTGGAAGTGTTGACCCTGGAATTAAGTCTATGCGGTGACTAATATCCCTGACAGGTGGTAGGGATCTTGGCATTCCCTCTGAGATGATACCTTTGTACTTATCCAACAGCTCTTGGATAGCTGGGTCTATGAACCTTTGTTTCTTCTCTTCCTTGACTTCTTGCTGCTGTTCTTTATTCACCCTCATACATGGGATTAGGGCATATGCAACTACACCTTCTGCTGCTACTTCTTTCATGAATTGTTTACCTTCCATCAGCATTACCTTCACCTCTTTTCCTTTAGATTTCTCCTCCTTCTCTGTCAATGGTAGTAACTTTATAACCTTACCATCTTTAGTGATTGTATAGGTGTTTCTAATACCATCATGTTGTGCCTTCAAATCATACTGCCATGGTCTACCAAATAAAAGATTGCAAGCATCCATCGTGGTAATGTCAAACAACAACTTATCCTTATACGCTCCAATCTAAAATTCTACCCAAGCCTGTTCTTCTACAGTTGTCTGCTGACCTTGGGTAAGCCATGAGACTTTATATGGGGATGGGTGAGGCAATCTCCTAAGCTTAAGCTTTGTCACCATTTCTTCAGACACAAAATTTTCAGTAGAACCAGAATCAATCAAAACTTTACATGCCTTACCTCCTGCTTTGCAAATAGTCCTGAAAAGAGACTTTCTTTGAGGGGATTCTTTGTCAGGTACCTTCATGGTAGTCACTATTCTTCTCATCATTAGAGACTCTCCACTTTCTGGGTATCCATAATTATCAGGAGCATTCACACTCTGAAAAGCATTAGAGCCTGTCATACTTTGATTATCAGGTTCTTGGATCAGATTTGTTCTCCTTTCTCCTGTTGAGATTGTGGCCTTTTCTGGACATCTGCTAGCTATATGGCCTTCTTTGTTACAGTTATAACATTTGATGGATCCTCTGCCCTGGGATCTTCCTCTGAAAGGTCTTCTACCTCTGAAGTTTCCTTGCTGACTATAATTTTCCCCTTGGTTCTGACTATTGTTTCCCTTACTATTGTCATGACTGGATTCTCCTTGATATCCATGTCCATGTCCTCTACCTCTAAAAGGACCTCTTCCACCCCTTTGTTGTCTTCCTCTTCCTCTATTGTGTTGTTCTTGTTTTCTCTTTAACTTCTCTTCCACTTTCAATGCCAACTGAAAGCATTTCTAAACTGTATCTGGATTATGCAGACTTAAATCTTCCTGAATGTTGAACCTCAATCCATTAAGGTATCTGGCTACCTTCTCTTCTTCACTTTCCTTTACCTTTGTTTTCATACAAAGTTTCATGAATTCTTCTGTATATGAGCTGACATCTAGCTCCTTCTGCTTCAGGTTTTGCTTCCTCTTGTGTAATTGGATACTGTAATCCAATGGGACATAAGCTTCCTTTACTAACGCCATCATTTTCTTCCATGTAGTGACTCTACGCTTTCCTTCCTGTACTCTATCATCTTGGATGAAATTCCACCATGTCAAGGCAGCTTCTTTCATTTTTGACTGGGCTATTTTCACCCTCTGTTGTTCTAGTATCTCCTCTGTTTCAAAGAAATTGTTCAAGGAGTCTATCCACTCCATCACTGAATCAGGTTCCATCTTTCCTGTAAACACTGGCAAATCCAATTTCACATCCATGGTTCTCCTCTCCATGGCCTTGAGGGCGTTCAACAGTGGTCTCTGGTCTGCAGGAACGACCTCCTCGTTCCAACTAGGGATCTCTTCTTCTTCCCTATCTTCTTCTCTACCAGAACCTACTCTGTTCCTCAACTTCTCTAACTCATCCTTCAATTCCTGATTCTGAGCCTTCATGGCCTTGCTCTCTGCAATCTGTTTCTTTACCAGAACTGCCAACTCAACGTTGGTCATCCTTGCTGGAATCTCAGACGTTCCTTCTTCATCTGACATCCTGCTATATCCTGATCTTTTCCAGAAGATCCTTCCTTCTCTCTGATACCACTATGATGCAGAGGAAAACGCAATAGAAGCTTACAAATGGGAAGGAGGAGTCATTAACACAACCAACATGTTAAAATCATGTAGTATGTAATACCTATCGGCTTCTCAGCATCATCATATTTCGAAGAGGCATGAAATATCCTCCTGCTAACTACTGTTCACTTCCTTATCGCCTTTTGCCTTTCGCCTATCAGCAGCATCATGCTACTCGACGAACACAATTATCCTCCTGATGATCACTATCCACTTAGCACCAAACTCTATCGGTAACATCATGATGTTTAGCATCATCTTCACCCTTCGTCGGTAGGATATGAAATATCCGGTTCCTCTCATATATCTTGATGATGACAACTTCAAGCACCTTTCCCTCGATGCTTACATCACCCTGATATCGACCTTCTTTAAACAAACAGCATCAGGATATGACTTCTCAGGTCATATTGAAACATCCTGATGATGTTAACCAGACTTTATGCCGATGACTTACGCCGATGCCAAAACACTTAGCGACAGCAGGATAAACTTGCATAGGGTGATATTCGCAATATCCTGATGACGATGACATCACTTGCACCCAATGATGATGTCAACAGGATATAAGAGAATTATATCCTTTGCAACATGATAATGAATATCCGGTGATCTTTTCAATATCCTGATGATGACCTTTCCGGTCCTTAGCCAAAAAGTGAACTTTCACTCCTGCATGCGATAGCGACATGCGGACGATGGATACACACGAAAGGTGATCTTGACGATGATATACACACTGAGTATATATCTGACTTATATCATCCTGATGCACTTGAAACATGCAAATTTTGCCAACTTCAGAACCTGATCCGGGTAGCAATATTCTCATAGATGACGATACGATTCACTCTGTCTGGAAAAACACATGCAGATCCCTGTATATCGGTCAGCTGCATGCAAACTCACAGAACCGCACAATTTTACATAGAAAACATGATGATCAGGCCGGATCACCTTCAGATCAAAACTTAACAGTTTATCTTCCTAAATCCTAGCACATGAGGATGCTAGGTTGATTCATAGCATGCTACCAATCGATCTCCCACACAATGAAATGCATAAACAGAAAACTAAAATACAACCTAAACTAACATGCATGACCATTCCACAAATTCACAGAATCAACCGGTGGAAGGGTTGAAAGAATCCATTAACCTGTAATCAGAACAGAAATCAAAACATAAACAGCTGATAAACCAGATAATGCAATTGATGAGATCCTATTTAGATGAAACACAAATGTCCTGTTTCTACAACAATGTTTCACAATGTCTGGACTGATCTCTGGATCTCACTCAATCACCAGTACAACATAACACAACTACTACTCTTCTCTCTCTGATATCATATCAAACCCTAACTGATCTGAGTTATTTATAGCAATATCCTACGAGTACTACCAACTCGATTCCCAGCGGCTGGGAGCTTCCAAGTAGCTGGGAGAAGACAGCTCAGACAACCTGATCACGAGCTCTAACTGCCTGCACACTCTCCTAGGCTGATCTAATACATATGCATTGGTCCAATGGACCTTATTACATTATGAAGTCAAACATGCTAAAAATAGACTAATGTCCTGTCATGCAGACAATGAACCTATATCCTGTCTTGTAGGGGTGCTCCTGCACCATTGGGTGTGTTAGGAGTTCAGTAAGTAAGGGAACTCATTTAAACTTCATTTGGAGCATGTCTCCATCATTGACAACCATACTAGATGACAGAGAAAGTTTGTCATTTTGGGACAGTCATCCACCATTGACAAGTAATTCCTCCTAAGTGTTTCAAGTGCCTCCCCTACCTTTGCATCAAATTGGTATCAAAGCATAGTTAGTAGATTTGTCATGGTTGAGAAGTAGTAGGCTGAGAAAGGAAACATGGTAAGTTGAAGAGGGAATTTGTCAAGATGCCTCTAAGGGGGAAAAACATCACTCAAGAGATGAGTGAGCTGAAGGAGAAACATGCTAGAGGGTTGAGAGAGTTGAAGGAAAGATTGGCTACTCTAGAACAAAATCAGAAAAGAGGAATGGCTCTAGGTGACGAGAATGAATTTAAGGAAGAAGAGGAAGGAGAGTATGAAGATGTGGAAGAAGAGTTAGACCCTAAGGATTAGAGGATGGCAAAGTTGCTCAGAGAAGTAAATGAAGACCAACACAATATGAAGATAGATGTGCCAAAGTATGGAGGAAGCCTTGGTGATGAAGAATTGCTTGATTGGATTACATCATTGGACAATCACTTTGTGTGTGATGAAGTTCCTTAGGAGCCAAAAGTGAAGATTGGAAAAACCAAGCTGACAGGTCATGCTTTGTTATGGTGGGATTATTAGTAATTAGAGAGGAGAAATCAAGGAAAGACAAAGATTGTTCCATGGGACAAGATGGTAGCTAAGATCAAAGGTAAGTTCTTACCTAAAGATTATGAAGTTCAAATATTTAAAAGATTCAAGGTTTAAGACAAAAGGAACTAGATGTTATGTCATATACTAAAGAGTTTTATAAGCTAAGTATAAGGTCTGGTCACAATGAAAGTGAAGTGCAAAAAGTTGCTAGGTATATTGGTGGTTTGAGGTTTAACATATAGGATGAACTAGTGTTGGCAAATCCAAGGAGTGTTGAAGATTGCTATCAAATGGCAGTTAGAGTGGAAGAAAAACTAAAAAGGAGATAGGATAAGACAGCTAGAGGTAGAGGAAACACCTCTAGAGGCAGAGGATCTTTTACAAATGTAAAACAAGTCAATGAGAGTCAAGAAGAGATAAGCAAGGCACAAGGACAAGGTACAGATTTCAAACAAGGACAAAGTGTAGATTTCAGAGGCAAAGGTTCTAGAGGGATATTTGGTGGTGAAAGAAGTGCAAACACCTTTTTAGGTAAGTGTTACAATTGCCAAGAGTTTGGGCACCCAACATACAAGTGTCCTGAGAGGCAAGGTTTTACAAATGATGGTGAAAGGAAGAATGAGAGGAGGACTCAATTAGTCCAAGAAGAAGAATGTGGTGGTTCTACTTCCACTAGTTGTGTTGGTGAGATAGGAGAAACATTGATGCTGAGAGAAAGAGCACTATTGAAGACCTCCAAGGAGAAGGAGCTGATTCAAAGAAGAGAACTGTTTAGGATAGCTTGCAAATGCAAAGACAAGGTATGTAAAGTGATAGTAGATTTAGGTTGTACTGACAATATGGTGTCTAGTGAGATGGTAGACAAACTGAGATTGGAGAGAGTACCTAGGGACACACCTTACAAGTCACTTGGGTAAATGATAATCAGTCCATTTTAGTGACTGAACAAGCATTAGTTGAGTTTAAGATTGGAGGATATGAGGACAAGGTCCTATGTGACATTTTACCTATGGATTGTTGTCATATGATACTTGGAAGACCCTAGCAGTTTGATAGGTCTAAAATTCATGATGGGAGAGCTAATACCTTCCCCATTAGGAAGGATGAGAAGACTTTTGTGTTGATTCCATTGCAAGAAGAAGCCAAGGAGCAGACAAGGGTAACAAAGATGATAATGTTTGGTGAAAGTGAGCCTATGAGGCTTGAGGAGAACACAACAAGAGATTATGCAGCCATTTCAAGGCATAGGGATGCTGAGACAACAGATAAGAGAAGGAAGGAAGATGGAAAGGTAGTCAACTTGAAGAGTGGTCTGATTTTGCAGAGCAAAGAAGACAAGGTGATGACAAGGGCAATCCAAGCAAAAATAGAGGATAGATTGCTTGAGGAAACACATGGATTGCTTGACACAATCATGGTAGGGACAATCATATGTCCACTGAGAACAACGGAGATGAAGGAGCAGTCTAAGAAAGAGGTAAGGTCTAAGAATATAATGGCATTGAGGGCAGAGAATCTGTAGGACAAGGTAAAAATAGTAGGAGCAGTAGATCAGAGTGGATTTCAAGGTACTATGATTGAGTTTAGGAAACTAGAAAAGGTGGAACAAAGAATAGGAATGGATACAAGTGCCAAGACAACCATGACACTAACTCATGAAGATGACAAGATCATAGAATAAAGAGCAAGACAGTTTGCAAGAAATAGACATTGTCAAGGAATGACAAATATACAAAGCAAGGTATGAAGCATGAAGATATGTTGTATTTCATCCCATGGAGGATATTTCAAGTCCAAGAACATGTCAAAGACAAGGAGGAGCTGAGAAGAGCATGGAGTAGGCACTCATGAGATATGAGTTCTTTTTAGACTGGTTGTATGGTGCAGGGGCACCTAACCCCAAGACAAATTCTTAATTTTTTGGTTTCTATATGAGAGCATAGGTGGAGTTTTGTTTTAAATAATGTAATAAAATCCACTAGAGGCATTGTCATGTAGTAGATGTTGTGAATCTTCAATGTCACTTAAGATTAGAACCTTCTATTTTAGTGAAGCAGAGTGGAAAGGCTATTTTAAGCCTTCTTTTTTTATTTTTCCATGTTGAAGAGTGATGAAGAACATGGATTTTTATCATTTGCATGTTATTTATGCCTTATTCTTGTGAATGGAGGCAGAGGATGAAGTTTGGAGTGAAGAAAATAAAGAAATTTTCTAGTTTTCTACAATTTACACTATTTTTCTACTTTTCCAGCACTGGTACGCAGCTATACAGTACTGTCATGATTTCTAATGCACAAAATCTTGAAGCATGTTGAGTTAACTTTCATTTGCATTTAATTGGGAATATTTTCATTGGTTTTCAAGCATTTTATAATTGTTTTTCTGAAACTAGGTTTAAAACCCTATTTTTGAGGGTTTTGGCCAGCTAGTGGGTTTTTTACCCATTCCACCTGTGTTGCATCACCTATATGGGTGGAATAGAGATAGATGGATTCTATTTCCTTGGTTATGTCATTGTAGGAATAGGAGACAAGAAGAAAGTGACATTTGAAGTCATTCATGCCTAATATCTTCATGTATTAGGCAAAAAGAGGCTAGGTAGCATTGGTGGATATTGGTTTGGTAAGAAACCCACACATGCAAATATCAAAACCTATAAAATTAGTCTAGTTGGGATGTGAAGAAGCTCATAAAAGTGAGTTTTCAGTCTTGGATAGAGTATTTCTCATACCTCGTTTGCAAAATAGGGCTAATTGCCCTCTAAAACTGTGAGTACAGTCAAGGTTTGAGGCCTTTAGCCAAAAAAACCTACCATGAATGTTAGATATGTTGTACAAAGGCTAAATGGGTATTTGGAACAGTGAATCTTAGGTGGGTTTGAGTCCAATTTGGAAAGTTATGATCAAAAAACCTCTAAAACAGGGCTACTAGCATTTGGGCTAGTTGTGAGCAAACGGTTAAGTGGGCGTTCATCCATGAACTTTTATGACTTAGAATGGTCTTAGTCTATCAAAATAAAGTGATTCAAGGTGTGTAGGAAGGTCTGTAAGTTGGGTAAGTCATCTATCCACCATTTGTGCATATATCAACATTGCTAGCCATAACAATCAGCCATATAGGGACAGTCAGCCAAATGATTTTCATGCATTATTCCAAGTGTGTTTGAGGTGCTTCCCATGATGTATTAGAGGTTTGGCAATGGGTTCATGTACTTGAACCAAGTGGAGGTCCTCTTCTCAAGTAGTGAAGCCATGTGTTGTGAGCAAACTGTCCCATGCATGCAAGATCAGTCTAAGCATCATTGTAGTTTGTGTCATGTTTCTTGTGACCTTTAGTGGTCTTGATCTGCCAAAATGGAGTGGGATTGGGTGTGTTAGGAGTTTAGTAAGTAAGGGAACTCATTTAAAATTCATTTGGAGCATGTCTCCATCATTAACAACCATACTAGATGATAGAGAAAGTTTGTCATTTTGGGACAATTAGCCACCATTGACAAGTAATTCCTCCTAAGTGTTTCAAGTCCCCCCCTCCCTTTGCATCAAATTGGTATTAGAGCACAGTTAGTAGAGCTATTGTGGTTGAGAAAGGAAACATGGTAAGTTGTAGAGGCAGTTTGTCAAGATGCCTCCAAGGGGGAAAAACATGGCTCAAGAGATGAGTGAGCTGAAGGAGAAACATGCTAGAGAGTTGAGAGAGTTGAAGGAAAGAGTAGCTACTCTAGAACAAAATCAGAAAAGAGGAATGGTTCTAGGTGATGAGAATGAATCTGAGGAAGAAGAGGAAGGAGAGTATGAAGATGTGAAAGAAGAGTTGGACCCTGAGGATCAGAGGATAGCAAAGTTGCTTAGAGAAGTAAAAGAAGACAAGCACAATATGAAGATAGATGTGCCAAAGTATGGAGGAAGCCTTAGTGATGAAGAATTGCTTGATTGGAAATGTTATCAGAAAATTAGAATGATTATCAATATTATCAAAGTAATCCAATAAACTCAATGGAAAAGGAAATAATCAAAGATTCAAAACAACAAAGATAAACCTTGCAAACCTGAATACTTCATAGATTCCATTGGTCACCTATCTCAATCGATCTTGTGTATGAATATGGCCCTCAAAAAGCACACTTTCTTATTTTTCTTCAAGATGTCAATGGAGAATGGCTATGATAATTCTTGCAATGAAGATGAGCTTCTCAACAATGGTAATGGTGATGGTAACAAGTTGATCACAAGCAATGGAATGGTTTGGTGCCAAAGGTGCACTGTAATTCCTATAGAATAAGGGTACTAAAAGATTGGATGATAGAAATGGAGGAATTTGGTTCAATTTATAGACTTACGAGAGAGAAGATCAATAGTATAGAAAGAATAAGAAGATCAACGGTTGAGAAACCTTGAGAGGATGTGTGTGAATAAAAAGAAGACAAGTGTCACACAAAAAGCTATTTTGTTTGAGTTAACTGCTTTCTTTTATAAACATAAGATTTGATTTCATAAATTAGAAAGATTTTTTCTAATTTAGGAGTTGTTGATAAAAATAAGATTGATTAAATCAATTAACTCAACTTGTGATTTTCTTTTTGCATGATTTGAGAGAAATTAAATAATAAATTATTTAATTTTGTGTGCATGAAGAAGAAGATTTATTTTTAGAAGATTTAGAAGATTTTTGAGGAATTTGAAGATAAGAAAGCAAATTAAATAAATAAATTTATTTAATTGTTTGTGCATGCTTTGGAAGAATAAATAAAATATTTGATTATATTTTATTTTTAGAGATTGAGAGAATTTACATAAATTTGATTGATTTATTTAAATTTGGAGGAATAAGTGATTAAATTAAATAATAAAAATTATTTAATTGCTTGGAAGAATAAAGTTGACTTCAATGAAATTTATTCAATTAATGGGAGGAATATGAACCAAATAAATAAATTGATTTATTTATTTATTGATGGAAGAATTAAATGGAATAAATATTAAGAATATTTATTTAGACAGAGTCATGTTATTTTAGGTGTATACATTTTGCCCCTCTTTGATGCAATGTGTTTTATCACGTTGTTTCAAAGAATAGATTTTTCTGATAATGATACATGTCTCAGTTTGCCCCTGGTACAGGTTTAACAACAGTAGGATGCCCCCTTGAGAGATTAGACAGGAAGAAGGGAAGAAGGATGTGAGACGGACAATCTCACAATGAAGAAGACTGAATAATAGGTTGGGGTGAAGAAATTGGTTGACATAGAAGAAAACTAGGATGAAGAAAGAGTTGAATGATATGCAATGCAAGATAAAATGATAACACACACAAGCAAGCAAGCAAGTATGCACAAATGATACAAGAACAAACATGGTATTGCCCCTGTCAAGCGGTAAACCAATTATTGATTGATAATGATTGACGACAATGTTGTCATTGTGGGGAACAATAGATCCCTAGATCAACACAAAGGATAGTGTTGTCATGGCAGGGAATTATATATCCCTAGAGCAACACGATAACGACAAGATTAGGATCAAGACCACTGATTACGCTTGGATAAATTGACAAGATTGACTTACTTGATTGGTATGGATTAAGGATGGACTCGCATTTGGATCATTGCTTGGATTGACTAGATTGGGATGAGACTTGATGAAAGACTCAATGATAGATAGAAATTTGATGGAAGAATGACTCGACTGAAGGACTCACAAGCTTTTCCAAACTCTGCAAAATCTTTATTTGATGGATGGTATATGGAATGCAATTAGATGTGGATATATGTCATCTTGATATTGCAAGTATTTTGAAGTGCTTGTTTCATCATTAGGCATGTTTAAAATGTTGTAAGAATATACAAGCATCTAGGTATAATTAAACCATGATGACCTGAGTATCACTTACATGGATTTTGATTTAGCAAGTTAATACAAGCATCTAGGTATAATTGAACTGAGATGACCTGAGTATTTCTTCCATTTCAATAGACAAGGATTGCTCCTTTTCATGTTTAGACCTCTGGAGTCCTCGATGAACTTTTTCTGATCATGTTGTTAGACAAAAGTCGTCACATTACTAAAGATTAATCCACAAACAATAGACAAAGAAAATGCTTATGCCCCCATCATAGCTTCTCTAGTTTTTGACATCCTTGAGTAGAATAGAAAGACATAATAAAAAAAATCAAGACTTTGTAAGTTAACTTGCCCAAAAACACAAAACATTCTTGCATTAGATTTGTTTTCTTGCCATAATTTAGATAGAATCATTTAGGGTGCTTTAGGTACTTGTTTGCTTTGCAATGGATAGGTTGATGTTTTGCACCGAAAATTTTTGTTTTAGAAAGTCGGTTGTGCTGTGCTTGCATGCCTGGTGAAAGGTATCACAATCCTTATTGGAAAACTGGACCCTAAGGGACTGACCTAGTGCCTCAGGGGCTCATTGATAATGGCCTTTCCTATGTGACGACGTAGAGGAAGCATAGTTTGGGATGAACCCTGATGGACCTAAGACCTAGGTAAGGAGAAATTGCATGGACTCAGATAGATAGAAGGACATATGACACATGATGGAATGGATGAGAAGTGGAGCCTCAGGGGTGCATTGATAATGACCTTGTCTACGTGATGACGTAGAGGTAGCGTAGTTTGGGATGAACCTTGATACTAACGATGGATGCTATGGTAGGCTGATACTAGGGATAAACCTAAAAAGAAATCAACTAACTGATACAACAAAAACACAAATGACATACTCTCTTGCCAAGGAGGTTGCTCATGATAGATTGGATAGGACCAACAATAGCCTTATTGCAGGAGTGATATATCTATTAAAGGGTGTTGATCTACTGATAGGATAATGTCTATTTTTAGGAAATGAAAACATGTCGCATAAGACGCCTAGTCAGGTTTTGACAATGGAACATCTTGTATAAGACAAGTGATTGATGTAGAAAATGTTGGCAATCGATATGTAGGACAACATATACACTTGTGTTAGGAGTAGTCTTTTTGCTTCCGGTATAATGTTGATGATTGTTTTTTGGATTCTAGGAATGTTATGACGCTTTGGGGACTTTTGTTTGGATTGCAATTCTGATAGCCTAAGTACTAGATATTGATGACAAGGGAACCTCATGGATAGGTAGATGGATGGGTGATAGTGGAAAACAGATTGGTAGGTATGAGGGTTGGCAATAGTGGATGGAAGGAATGCATGCAGAAGAGTGCAAGGATGTGATCACCAAGGACTAAGTCGCATAGGAATAACATGCCCCATTGTAGGTAGGATACTTTAGGATTTTTCATGACAATGCTTATGATGATAGGAGGATGAGAGGATAATGAAGGATTTACGTGGTTTGGAGGGATAAGGTATGTCAAGAGACATCCAAAACATTTGTCAACATTATGCCCCCAATCTTTATCAAGATCAAAAAAATAGAGGAAGGGAAGATTAGGATGGATGGATTCGACAGGATAGGTATATAATGGATAGGAGGATAGGATAGGAAATGGTATGGAAGGAAATGATAGGAGAAAAGTAGATATGACAATGAGACAAGGTGCCCCCAAGTGTAGGTAATGTAGGAGATCAATTTACACATGACGTCTATTTGCCAGGTGTTCATCATGGTGCTTATCCAAGGTGCCTGTTTACCATATTTTCACCATTAGACGAAGGGATTTATCTTTACTTTTTTTATTTTATTTTTTTTGGGAATATTTGGATAGGATAGGTGGATATGGATGAGAGGGCCTCAAGTGTCTAGTTCCATGAAAGGTGATAGTCCCACTAAATGGATGTTGTCACATGGACTATGCTAAGTGTTCTCATAGATGTTGGTAGGGGATTGCATGAAAGTGAGATGGAGAAGGTATATAGTGGATTATGGAAGGTGCAATAGTGAATGATGCGGATTATGTAAGAACTATGAAAGGATGGAGGGAAGGCTTTAAGAAAAATCATGGAATAGGATGGGGAAGATATATAGGATAATAGTGGAAGGAAGGGGAGATGGAGTTATGTGGAAGTGTCGTAGTATGGAAGGGAACCATGACCAATGGTTGCACATATTGTGATAAACATTGAAGCTTATGATGGGAAGGTGGTGTAGGAAGAAAAGGAGATTTTTTCTTGGTGGATGAATGATTTAGGCATTTAGGGACCGACATAGACTTAGTATACTTCTAATTTTTCCTTGTCATGTGGGATAGAGGGATTTGAGACTTTTGGATGGAATGGGATTTTTGGATGGAAAAGGAGAAAGTGGATGGTTGGGATGCCTCATTTAACTTGATGGCATTTTGCTTAGGTACCCAAACCATTTTGCTTGTAGATGTTACCTATGAAGGTATGGGCTTGCGTATGTGCAACATTTGTGCAGCTTTTGAGGTAATTCCTTGTTTCTTGGGGACCCACACTTTTTTCTTTTTTGCTTTGAGGTGAGTAGGTGTATGCAGCTTTTGAGATGGATAATTCTTTGATCCTTGGCTTTTGTATCCAAAGACATGAGGACCTTTAGGATTTTTGACTTTATAGGTAGAGGCATCTAGATTTTTGTTGTTGAATTCCCTTAGGATGGTGGAAGTGGGGTTGGTGGAAGCTCTTTGTTTAGACAACGTGTGCATTCGTTAGCCATGATCGGGGTTTTTAGAGGATTTATGGATGGATAGATAAGGTGTTGGAAGAAGTGGTGGTAAAAGGCATGGAGGAATGTTGGGAGTTGAAAGTAGTGGAGGTAGATTGGATGGTGGAAGGTGTATGGTTACATGCTTTTGGGATGTATATGATAAGGGAGGTGGAATGGTGACATATGTTTTGGGAATATGATAGGGTTTACAATGGAAAATGGTGGATTTGGAAGGCATGGAGGAAGTACCAACATCGTGAGATTGCTTTTCTTGTGAGATATAACCAAGGCCATAAGAGGGTCGAGGAACTTTGACACAGATAGGCTCCAAAGTACCTTGTTCATGAAGGCCCAAGCCTTTACCTTGATAGTTCATATTTTGGAGTATGTGGTGAACAATGGGATTATGGGTGCTTTGGACACTAGCAGCGATCTCCTTATTGGATGAGGAAGGTGAGATAGAGGATAATGGTTGTTGGTGTTCTAAGGAAGAAAATTCATGGATGAAGGTAGTGAGACCAAGGGGATAGGATAACAGATTTACAATATGGTCGATAATTGATGGTGGAGGATCGTTAGGAGCTTGAATATCATTATGGTTACTAAGATCCAAGTTATTGGTTTGATCATTTATGTGCACTTGGGAGGCAAGTGTCTCATCAAGGGAAGTGGAAGTTATTGGATCATAGATAGGGCTAGATAGAGGATGGATACATGGGGTGATAGGATCATAACCATGGAATGCATAAAGTTGGCTAAGAGGATCATCATGGTTTGCTTGATCTTAGATAGGCTCTTGATCATAGATGGGATCTTGATCATAGATAGGATTAAGCGTGATGTGATCAATGTGCTCATGTATAAGTTCTTCATCAACGATAATGTCTTGATCATAAAAAAGATATATGTTATGGATGGGTTGGATTTGGATTTCTTTCTCATGTATGGGTATAGGATCAGGTTACTCATGGATAGCTTCTTCATATGTAATATCTTGATCATGGAAAAGATAAATGTTATGGATTGGTTGGATGGGGGTGCTTTGATCTTGATTCAGATAAAGGGTTGGTGTTTCCACATGCTCTAAAGTGTACTCTTGACATAACTCTTGATTTGCTTAAATTAAAGTGGAGCTAGAAGACTCTTGGATAGGCTCTTGGTTAACAACATGAAGGTATGATGGACCTTGACTTTGGTTCATGATAGGAGGTTCTTCAATAAGCTTGAGAGGTTGCGGATTACATGATGAGGTTGGAGCAATGGGCATGTTTGAAGGCTCTTTGATAGGCTCTTGGATAGAAGTGTTATGACATGGACATGGTTGATTCCTTGCTAATAGCCATTGGATCACATCCTTCATAAGTGTATGGGTCGATGGATAATACAATAGATGGAGAATAATGGTAGATGGTTTAGGCCCATGGTGAGGATTGCTCGTGCTAGATGGGGATGAAATTGGATGAGCGGATTTGGATTTCTCCATAACTTTTCTTTTGCTGTATAAATTTGGAAAAAGTCTTTGGAAAAGATCATTCAAGGATTCTTTGGATGTTGGATTAGAGCTTGGGCAACTTGATGTCAGTGTTGGTGTAGGACTGGTGTGCTTTGAGCTATGCCTTCTAGGGGATGGTGAAGGAGGACTAGTAGATGGATTGTTATATGATTTCCAACTTGATGTGGGACTTCCCTTGTCAAGAGTATCATTAAGATAGGAAAAGAATGTATGATCTTGGTGCGAGACGTGGCTAGTGTTGGCATGCTCATGTTGGGAGGGATTTGGTACACATGGATAATCTATTTCCCTGTATTTGTCAGACTTGGGCACATTAAAAAAAGAAGGGAAAGGTATTTTGGCCAAGATTTTATCAGATGGATAAGGAGATATGCCCTCCAGTAGATATTGATTTGTGGAAGATCCAGCTTGTAAGATCACCATTTGTTGTTGTAAGGCTTGGAGTTCTTGAGAAAGTGCTTCTAATTGGTTTGTCATATCCTCATAAACTGACACAAGACCAAAATGGGTACCTAGAAAGGTTGAAAATTTTCTCTCAAAAGACCAGGAAATGCTCACTGTTGTGGATGTGCAGCTAGAAATATGCTGGAATAGAAGGTAAATGCATAGGAAGTCATAATATATGCGCATCTCTAGTAAATAACAAAAGTGCAAGAACAGACAATAAATGTGCAGTAGGTCAAAATAAATGTGCAACTTTGTAGTACAAATGCGTAGCTCTGGGTTTTTCATTGATTTTGCAATGTTCTTGGCACATTTTTTGATGTTTTTTGGTTTCTCAATTGAAAGTTGGTCTTTTTGATCTGATTTCTCAATTATGGAAAGTAAGGCACAACAAACACAAAGAATATTTTCATGGTTTTTTATTTTTTTGGACTCTTTTTGACTAAAAACAAGTACAAATCCTAGGCTGGTAGGGGCAATATAAACTGAATTCTCACTGTTACGTGAGGCATCTTTGGGAGGTGATAATCGCCCTTCCTAACACTGGTTTATAGGGGATTTTGGCTTCTAGAACAATGGATAATTATTAAGTGCAACTGTTCAAGTGGTTATACATGCGGTAGCACTACTCTCCATTATGGAGTCTCCTAGCCTTCAAGGGTTACGCCTTGGAGGGTTTTGGTGGAAGTTGGCTATCGGTATAACTTAACAACACTCATTGGTTGAAGCTTTCACTCCAAACACAATTTATTTATAGTGGCTAGGTAGAGCTTCACTTTAGCTTGTTACCACTTAAGGTCGTTCCCACTTGGATGGAAGGATATCCGAGCGCAGGCCTCTCTAAAGGTTAAACATGCAAAATGATAGGTTTGGGATTCTGGTCACCCAAGAAAGGGGAAAGCATAGGCCTACTATCATTCTGAAAACACGAAAGACAATGGTTCTTTTCCCCTAGTTAAAATGAAAAAGACTAAATGAGTTATGCTACTTGGGCACACACACGATTTGTTAACTTTGAAAAGAAGCAAATAGATAGCAATGGTTCAATTTTATATCTTTCTAGTAGGGACTAAGTTTGAGTTGTTGATGCAACAAGATCAAATTACAATCCTCCTAGTTAGAGATAAATGAGATTTTGCATGAACAATCCATTTACTTTCCTTTGACTAATTAAATCTAAAGATGAGTTAACAAATGCAGCTATATGACTAAACCAACCCCTAACTTGCAAGCAGATCTGAGAATATTCCTTCAAGAAATGTTAGCGTTAGTGAAATCACAAGCAATAACTCTCAAAATCCCTATTAGAACAAATGCGTAGCTATAGAGTACATATGCGTAGAAATAGAACATAGATGCATATAAATAGAGCACAAATGCCAAGAAATAGATGCATTGAAAGAATAAACAAATGCACAGAAAGAATGAACAAATGCACAAAAATAGATGCGTTGAAAGAATGAAAAAATATGCAGAAAGAATGAACAAATGTGCAGAAACAAAGTTCTATAAATTTAGCAAAGTACAGATTCACAATAGTATGGAATAGATGTGCTACAAGATGGAACAGATGTGCTACATGATGGAATAGATGCATGTTAGAAATGAACAAATGTGCAGAATCCTCTTGTGTACATAACCTAACACACAAAAACTTAGTTTTGAGGTTAAATTGGGGCAAGGCCCCATGGTGGGCACCATAAAATGTTATTGAAAATTTGGAATGATTTTCAATAGTATCAAAGTAATCCAATAAACTCAATGGAAAAGGAAATAATCAAGATTCAAAACAACAAAGATAAACCTTGCAAACCTCAATACTTCATAGCTTCCATTGGCCGCCTATCTCGATCGATCTTGTGTATGAATATGGCCCTCAGAAAGTGCACTTCCTTGCTTTTTCTTCAAGATGTCAATGGAGAATGGCTATGATAATTCTTGCAATGAAGATGAGCTTCACAATAATGGTAATGGTGATGGTAACAAGTTGATCGCAAGCAATGGAATGGTTTGGTGCCAAAGGCGCGCTGTAATTCCTACAGAGTAAGGGTACTAAAAGCTTGGATGATAGAAATGGAGGAATTGGGTTTTATTTATAAACTTACAAGAGAGAAGATCAATAGTTGAGAAACCTTGAGAAGATGTGCACAAATAGAAAGAAGACAAGTGTCACACAAAAAGCTGTTTTGTTTGAGTTAACTGCTTTCTTTTATAAACATAAGATTTGATTTCATAAATTAGAAATATTTTTTCTAATTTAAGAGTTGTTGATAAAAACAAGATTGATTAAATTAGTTAACTCAACTTGTGATTTGCTTTTTGCATGATTTGAGAGAAATTAAATAAGAAATTATTTAATTTTGTGTGCATAAAGAAGAAGATTTATTTTTAAAAGATTTGGAAGATTTTTGAGGAATTTGAAGATAAGAAAGCAAATTAAATAAATAAACTTATTTAATTGTTTGTGAATGCTTTGGAAGAATAAATAAAATATTTGATTATATTTTATTTTTAAAGATTGAGAGAATTTGAATAAATTTGATTGATTTATTTAAATTTGGAGGAATAAGTGATTTAATTAAATAATGAAAATTATTTAATTTCTTGGAAGAATAAAGTTGACTTCGATGAAATTAATTAAATAAAGGTAATTTATTCTATTAATGGGAGCAATATGAATGAAATAAATAAATTGATTTATTTATTTATTGATAGAAGAATTAAATGGGATAAATATTAAGAATATTTATTTAGACAGAGTCATGTCATTTTTGGGTGTATACAGATTGCAGCATTGGACAATCACTTTGAGTGTGATGAAGTTCCTAACAAGCAGAAAGTGAAGATTGCAAAAACCAAGCTGACAGGTCATACTTTGTTATGGTGGGATTATCAGCAATCAAAGAGGAGAAAGCAAGGAAACACAAAGATTGTTTCATGGGACAAGATGGTAGCTAAGATCAAAGGTAAGTTCTTACCTAAAGATTATGAAGTTCAAATGTTTAAAAAGCTTCAAGGTTTAAGACAAAAGGAACTAGATGTTAAGTCATATACTAAAGAGTTTTAGAAGCTACGTATAAGGTCTGGTCACAATGAAAGTGAAGTGAAAAAAGTTGCTAGGTATATTGGTGGTTTGAGGTTTAACATACAGGATAAACTAGTGTTGGCAAATCCAAGGAGTGTTGAAGACTGTTATCAAATGGCAGTTAGAGTGGAAGAAAAACTAAAAAGGAGATAGTATAAGATAGCTAGAGGCAGAGGATCTTTTACAAATGCAAAACAAGTCAACGAGAGTCAAGAAGAGATAAGTAAGGCACAAGGACAAGGTACAGATTTCAAACAAGGACAATGTGTAGATTTCAGAGGTAGAGATTCTAGAGGGAGATTTGGTGGTGGAATAAGTACAAAAACCTATGTAGGTAAGTCTTACAATTGCTAAGAGTTTGGGCACCCATCATACAAGTGTCCTGAGAGGCAAGGTTTTACAAATGATGGTGAAAGGAAGAATGTGGTGGTTCTACTCCCATTAGTTGTGTTGGTGAGATAGGAGAAATGTTGATACTAAGAGAAAGAGCACTATTGAAGACCTCCAAGGAGAAGGAGCCGATTCAAAGAAGAGCACTATTTAGGACAGCTTGCAAATACAAAGACAAGGTATTTAAAGTGATAGTAGATTCAGGTTGTACTGACAATATGGTGTCTAGTGAGATGGTAGACAAACTAAGATTGGAGAGTGTACCTAGGGACACACCTTACAAAGTCTCTTGGGTAAATGATAATCAATCCATTTTAGTGACTGAACAAGCACTAGTTGAGTTTAAGATTGGAGGATATGAGGACAAGGTCATATGTGACATTTTACCTATGGATTGTTGTTATATGATACTTGGAAGACCTTGGCAATTTGATACATCTGCAATTCATGATGGGAGAGCTAATACCTTCACCATTAGGAAGGATGAAAAGACTTTTGTGTTGAGTCCATTGCAGGAAGAAGCCAAGGAGTAGACAAGGACAGCAAAGATGATAATGTTTGGTGAAAGGGAGCCTATGAGGCTTGAGGAGAACACAACAAGAGAGTATGCATCCATTTCAAGGCATAGGGATGCTAAGATAGTAAATAAGAGAAAAAAGGAAGATGGAAAGGAAGTTAACTTGAAGAGTGGTCTGATTTTGCAGAGCAAAGAAGACAAGGTGATGACAAGGACAGTCCAAGAAAAAATAAAGGATAGATTGCTTGAGGAAACACATGGATTGCTTGACACAATCATGGTAGGGACAATCATATGTCCATTAAGAACAAAGGAGATGAAGGAACAGTCTAAGAAAGAGGTTTTCAAGATTGTTAAGATAGAGGTAAGGTCTAATAATACAATGCAATTGAGGGAAGAGAATATGTAGGACAAGGTAAAAATAGTAGGAGCATTTGATCAGAGTGGATTTCAAGGTACTATGACTAAGTTTGGGCAAGTAAAAAAGGTGGAACAAATAATAGGCATGGATACAAGTGCCAAGACAACCATGACACCAACTCATGAAGATGACAAGATCAAAGAACAAAGAGCAAGACAATTTGAAAGAAATAGACATTGTCAAGGAATGAACAAATATACAAAGCAAGGTATGAAGCATGAAGATATGCAGTATTTCATCTCATGGAGGAGATTTCAAGTCCAATAACATGTCAAAGACAAGGAAGAGCTAAGAAGAGCATGGAGCAGCAACTCATGAGACATGAGTTCTTTTTAGACCGGTTGTATGGTGTAGGGGCACCTTGCCCCAAGACAAATTTTTAAATTTTTTGGTTTCTATATGAGAGCATAGGTGGAGTTTTGTTTTAAATAATGTAATAAAAGCCACTAGAGGCATTGTCATGTAGTGGATGTTGTGAATCTTCAATGTCACTTAAGATTAGAACCTTCTATTTTAGTGTAGCAGAGTGGAAAGGCTATTTTAAGCCTTCTTTTTTTATTTTTCCATGTTGGACAGTGATGGAGAACATGGATTTTTATTGTTTGCATGTTATTTATGCCTCATTCTTGCGAATGGAGGTAGAGGATGAAGTTTGGAGTGAAGAAAATAAATAAATTTTCCAATTTTCTGCAATTTACACTATTTTTCTACTTTTCCAGCACTAGTACACAGCCGTACAGTACTATCATGATTTCTAATGCACAAAATCTTGAAGCATGTTGAGTTAACTTTCATTTGCATATAATTGGGAGTATTTTCACTAGTTTTTAAGCATTTTATAATTGTTTTTTTTTTTTTTCTGAAACTGGGTTTAAAACCCTGATTTTGAGGGTTTTGGCCAACTAATGGGTTTTTGACCCATTCCACCTGTGTTGCATCACCAATATGGGTGGAATAGAGCTATATGGATTCTATTTCCTTGGAATAGAGCTATATGGATTCTATTTCCTTGGTTATGTCATTGTAGGAATATGAGAAAGGAAGAAAGTGACATTTGAAGTCATTCATGCCTAATATCTTCATGTATTAGGCAAAAAGAGGCTAGGTAGCATAGGTGGATATTGGTTTGGTAAGAAACCCCTACATGCAAATGTCAAAACCTATAAAAGTAGTCTAGTTGGGATGTGGGGAAGCTCATAAAAGTGAGTTTTCAGTCTTGGATAGAGTATTTCTCATACCTCCTTTGCAAAATAGGGCTAATTGCCCTCTAAAACAGTGAGTACAGTCAGGTTTTGAGGCCTTCATTCCAAAACAACCTACCATGCATGTTAGATATGTTATGTAAAGGCGTAATGGGTATTTGGAATAGTGAATCTTAGGTGGCTTTGTGTCCAATTTAGAAAGTTATGATTAGAAAACCTCTAAAATAGGGCTATTAGTATTTGGGCTAGTTGTGAGCAAATGGCTAAGTGGGCATTGAGCCATGAACTTTATGTTACAAGTATGAGGTTAACCAATGTTCTTATTGATGTCAACATACTCATATTGCATTGATAAGAAGGATTGGATGAGCTGTATGCTGAGGTTATTGAGGAAATTAGTCTCCATCAGGAACAGTGAAGAACAATGATGACAAGAAGGTAAAAGTACTCAATAGGTTGAGGATCAGAGGATACAGTTTAAAGGGTTTGTAGATATGAGTCTTGAGATGTTCTAGTTAAGATTTTAGAGGTCCACATAAAGATCTGAAGAAGTTATGGCTGCTTGTGTAGAATCGGTTCTGGTAGGTGTTCAGTGGTGACAGAGTGTCACAGATTGGTCCGGTGAGTTCTGAAATTACATTCTGTCATTCTGCGGATTGGAGGGAGTGTTGAAGAAGTCAGTGTGAAGTGACAACTTGATTTGTGCATTGTTTGGAGGTCCAAAAGAACCTTTTGCATTATGACAGTGGCGACAGACTGTGTTCTTGAAGTTCTGGATGAAGAAGAGAAGAATTCCAGTAAGCTGATAAAGTGCGGATGTTCTTGATGACTCAGGAAAGGTTTCGGTGATCCTTGGATCATGTACAATTCTTATTAGTGGTCCGTATTGAAGTTAGAGTTTGGATTTGATGTAAAGACCACCGGTTGTTGGTGTTCTTCCTGAGACAGGCCGACTAGATGTATTACACGTCTTGCGAATGATCTTGTAGGTGTTTGCCAACTTAGATGATTGTTCCTAAGTCGATGCCTTGTATAAATAAGGGTTTGTGAATTTATTTTGAAGTGTGTCTTGTGGTGATGAGAGTGATATAGCGAAGAGAAGTGCAAAAGGCAGAGCATGAGTTTTTTGGCTTAAATGGAACTGATCCAGGCATGATAAAGATGTCAATCTCTAGTTCAATTTTGTAATACTTGTTATCTTGTAGACAGTGTGTCTCTTGTAGGTAGTGTGCCTCCTTGTGAGCAGTGTGCTCGGGTAGTGATCCCTAATTGGCATGTGCCATCTATTTTTCTTATTCTTCTAACAGAGAATAATCCTTGGGTTAATCACCCCGTGGTTTTTCCCTTAACCAGGTTTTCCACGTCAAAATCTTGGTGTCTCATGTGTTGATGTGTATCTACTCTGGTGCTTATGCCTTATGCTTTCAAGAGTGATTAATTGCTATGCTATTGATTAACAAAGTGGATTTAAGTGTTTGAATTAAAAGCAAATTAAGGATAATTGATTCACCCCCCCTCTCAGTTATCAACACTTTAATGACCTAGAATGGTCTTAGTCTATCAAAATAAAGTGAGTCAAGGTGTGTAGGAAGGTTTGCAAGTTGGGTAAGTCATCTATCCACCATTTGTGCATATATCAACATTGCTAGCCATACTAGTCAAAGGGACAATCAACCATATAGGGACAGTCAGCCAAATAATTTTCATGAATTATTCCAAGTGTGTTTAAGGTGCTTCCCATGGTGTCTTGGAGGTTTGGCAATGGGTCCATGTACCTAAACCAAGTGGAGGTCCTCTTCTCAAGTAGTGAAGCCATGTGTTGTGAGCAAACTATCCCATCCATGTAAAATCAGTCTAAGCATCATTGCAGTCTGTGTCATCTTTCTTGTGACCTTTAGTGGTCTTGATCTGCCAAAATTAAGTGGGATTGGGTGTGTCAGGAGTTTCATAAGGGAACTCATTTCAACTTCATTTGGAGCATGTCTCCATCATTGACAACCATACTAGATGACAGAGATAGTTTGTCATTTTGGGACAGTCATCCACCATTGACAAGTAATTCCTCCTAAGTGTTTCAAGTGCCTTCCTTGCCTTTGCATCACCAATGTAAAGGTAGGAACATGATTAGGAGGAATCCACAAGCACATTGAAATCATTAGGAGCAACTGCACAAACACAAGCCACTTTATTCATGAGATTCTTCACACCGGAGCACATGAACTTCACTTTCTTCAACTTTCATAAAAGAAAGATAGCTTGCGGACACCCAAAACATGAACCATTGCAATTGTAGGAACTTATCATTATCCCAGACCTCCCTTTAGAACCAAAGAGAAAAACATTTTAATGCAGAGGAATGCAAAGAAAAATACTTTCTCCTTATCACCAGTGAATAATCAGAGAAAGCATGTTTTACTTTGGTAAATGTAAGTCTCTCAATTCTTCACACCGGAGGCCCAAACTTAGGATGTAGCATCTTTAGACATCCCTTTAAATAAAATCTAATCCACAGACCAAGATCTTCAAGTAGAAAGAAATGTGGAGTAATCTACCAGATTGTTCTTCAGCATACAACTCACTATCTATATTGTACTTCTCTGTAACTCGCTTGTCTCTTTCTGAGAGACCAATTTTCTCAATGTCCTCAACAAACAAAGCTCCTAAACAAGTAATATAATAGGACATAGTTGACAACAAAGATATGTTGACATCAATGACAAAACTAATTAGGCACATACTTCCAACAATCTCCTCCTTTGTCATTGATGGCAACATATGATGTGAAAAATTGCAACAACCATCAAGACAAGATTCTCCCCCTATCTCTTTACACATCTACACTCTTTCCTTCTAAGTTTTTCACATGATTTCTCTCCCCCTTTGACATCAATGGAAAAGGGCACATATCTTCTACTCTGATTCAATTTCTCTTCTGAACTCTCTGACTACTCCCCCTGAGAAGTAGCCCTAATTTAAGCATTAATCTAGATCTGAAGAGGGAACTCTAAGCACCACCGGATTGATGCACTCTTATGCATCTTAGTGTAGAGTAGGAGGGGTAATAACCCCTAAAATTTCTCTGAGATACTCAAAAGTATCCTTAGGCAGAGGTTTGGTGAAAATGTCTGCAATCTAGTCTTTTGTAGATACATATTCCAACTTGACTTCATTCTCTGTCACTTTTTCCCTTAGAAAGTGATATCTTATGGATATGTGCTTTGTCCTTGAATGCATTACTAGATTCGTTGATATGTTTATGGCACTTGTACTGTCACAAAAGATTGGAATTGAATCTTCATACACAACTTTGATGTCCTTCAATGTCTGCTTCATCCACAACACTTGAGTACAACTACATGCTGCTGCAATATATTCTTCTTCTGTAGTGGATAGAGATATTGAGTCTTGTTGTTTTCTTATCTAAGATAACAACCTTTTTCCCAAAAAGAATGCACCTCCACTTGTACTTTTCCTGTCATCTACATCTCCAGCCTAATCTGCCTTAGTGTATACACTAAGAGTGAAATCATTATCCCTTGGATACCACAAACCATAATCCATTGTGCCTTTCAAATATCTTAGAATTCTCTTGACTACCATCACATATGACTCCTTAGGCTCTACTTGAAATCTTTCCACAAGACAAACTACATGCATTATGTCAGGTCTAGTTTGAGTTAGATAAAACAATCCTCCAATCATAGATCTGTACCTTTTCTAATTTGCCATAGGTAAATCATCATTTTTGCTCAACTTACAACCAGTTATCATGGGAGTATTTACTAGTTTAGAGTCTTCCATCCCAAACTTCTTTAACAACTCTTTCACATACTTAGACTAAGAAATGAAGATACCTTTATCTGATTGATTTATTTGCAGACCTAAAAATAAATTCATCTCACCAAACATGGACATTTCAAATTCACTTTGTATTTCTCCAGCAAAAACTGTGCACATACCTTCATTGCCTCCAAGGATAATGTCATCAACAAAGATTGCAACAATTAGGATTTGTTCATTATTGATCTTGAAATAGAGATTGTTGTTGGTGGTACCCTTGGTGAATCCTAACTGTATCAGATACTTATCCAATCGAGCATACCAGGCCCTGGGGACTTGTTTTAACTCGTACACTACCTTCTTCAATCTGTATACCATGTCACCCTAATGTGATGACTGGAATCCTTTTGGTTGTTCAATATAGACTTCTTCTTCCAACTCTCCATTCAAGAATGTAAACTTTACATCCATCTAATATACCTTAAAATCTTTGTAGGCTGCAAATACCAGAAACATTCTTATAGCTTCAATCCTTTCCACTGGTGAAAATGTTTCCTCAAAATCTATTCCTTCAATTTGAGAGTATCCTTTGCATACCAACCTTGCTTTGTTTCTTACTACTTCACCATTTTCATTCATCTTGTTTTTGAAAACCCACTTGGTACCAATTACATTTTTATCTATTGGTCTAGGAACAAGATCCCAAGTCTGATTCTTCTCTAGCTGCATCAATTCTTCTTTCATAGCCTTTACCCAATTCTCATCATTGCAAGATTCATTCACAGTCTTAGGTTCAATCTTAGAAATCGGATAGAAATTTACTTGCTCTTCTACAGCTCTTCTTCTGGTCAAGATTCCTTTACTCTTATCTCCTATGATTTGATCTTCAGAATGATTAAGTTTTACATACCTTGGTGTCTTGGTAGCACCTTCCAGAGCTTGATCCTCTTCATCTGAGTTGTCTTCATGCTGCACCACTTTTGAAACATTTGGTTTATCTGATTCATATCCACTTGATTCTAGAGACCTTTCCTTTCTTTCATCAACTTTGACATTTGCACTCTCAATGATCTTATTTATCCTCTTATTATAACACTAGTAGGCCTTGTTCTTGGTTGAGTAACCAAGGAAGATTCTTTCATCACACCTAGCATCAAACTTGCCTAGATCTTCTACTCTATTGATATAACATTTGCTACCAAAAACTTTGAGATATTTCACAGTAGTAACTTTACCATACCATAATTCATAAAGATTATTAGAACTGTTACCTTTGGCTTGGACTTTGTTTAGGATATATACAGTAGTGTGAATTTCCTCTCTCCAATATACTTCCAGAAGATTAGCTTACTTCATCATGGTTCTAGTAGCTTCTTGAACTGTTTTGTTTTTCCTTTCAACAACTCCATTTTGTTGTGGAGTTCTAGGTGAAGATAACTGTCTATTTATCCCATGTTCTTCACAAAATAAATTTAATTCATTTGATGTGAACTCTCCTCCTCTATCATACCTTAAACATTTGATCTTCAAATCCATCTCATTTTCAACCATTGCCTTAAATGCCTTGAACTTATCTAGAGCTTCTAATTTTTCTTTCGAAAAGGTAACCCAAGTCATTGTAGAATAATCATCAATAACCAACATGAAATACCTATCTCCTTGCAAACTTCTTACTCTAGTAGGTCCACACAAATATGTATGCACTAGTTCCAGTAGTCCATCAATTGATTGGTCCTTGCTTTTGAAACTTGTTCTTGTTTGTTTCCCAAATTGAAACTCCTTGCAAATAGGATTAGTAGGCTTCACAAGCTTAGGCAAATCTCTAACAGCCTGTGCAATACTTATCTTCATAATGTTATCAAAATTGATGTGACACAACCTTCTATGTCATACCCAACTTTCATTAGTTTGAGCCAACAAACAATAATTATTAGTTCCTTTCAAGTGATAGATATTACCTCTGGTCTTCTTACTAGTTGCTATGACTATTCTAGAGCTTTTCCTAATCTTGCATCCATTGTCCTTGAAGCTTATGTCATAGCCTTTGCCACGCATCTGACCCACACTTAAAATATTGTGCTTTAATCCTTCAACATACAAGACATCTTCAGTATTATGCTTTCCATCAAAATAAGTAGATCCTTTTCCACAAATCTTACCACTTGTATCATCTCCAAACCTAACCAGTCCACCATCATATCTTTCCAAACTCACAAACTTACTTTTGTCACCAGTCATGTGGTGAGAGCAGCCACTATCAATAACCCATTTATCTTTGTCTTCAACAACTTAAGTAGTCAAAGCAATTTCTACTATTTTTTCTTCTTTCACACAACTAGTAGGATTAGTAGACATAGGTTCTTCTTTAATAGCAATAAACAAGCATTCATTACCAGAAGTACTAACATTATCTAGTTCACCATTATCTAATACTCCATCATCATCAAAATCTTTAACATAATAACATTTCTTTTAGATCCTAGGCCTATTCTCATATCTTTTCCTATTTCTTTCAATTCTTTGAGGACATCTAGAAGTAAAGTGGCCTACTTTACCACAAGAAAAAATTTAAAAGGTAATTTACCTTTGAACTTATCAGATCCTCTTTGTAGTTTATCCATAAACTTGGCTTCAATTTCATCAAACTCATCATCAGATTCTACCTTGTACTTTTCTAACCTGGAGGTTTTCCCAGAGGTATTGTCTTTGAAGGCAATCTCAACTTTTGGCAAGGCATCACCAAACTCTCTCATCTCAAAGGCAGTAAGCTTACCAAGCAACTGATCTCTATCAATAACTTTTACTTACATAAATTCTTCAATTACAGCTACCTTGTGACTGTAGGACTTTGGTAGTGATATGAGAATTTTCATCACAACTTCCTTATCACTGAGAGTTCCCCCTATTGCTTCTCAATCTGATTGGATGCTTATTCCTAGTTATCCCTATAAGGTAGCCATCAATGATCAATAGGATTTCTGGGACAGCGGCCAACAGTACAGGAGATAGACTCTATAATATCTCCTCTTCTTCTTTAGGCTCTGCAAAACCAAGGGTGGTATTCCCTATTCAACATCCATGAAATATGCTTATGGCTTGACTAGGATGTTGATGCAAAGTAGATAAATCCTCCTTTTTTATAGACCAAAAGTATGAGATAAGTGCAAAGGGGCTAGCTCTGGGCCTATGTTCAGTTGTGAGATAGAGGATTTTGATCCTAAAACTACTTCTAAGGTCCTAATGGTTTGGTTTTGAATTTTTAAGTTTGATTTTGTGTTTGGATGCAAAACTAAGACTTTGGGTTGCAACCTCAGTACAAGACTAGATCGGTGCCTATCTAGGGCTCGGAGTCAATAAACATACACATGTGAATGGTCAGCATAAACATATACCAAAGACTGGATATCAAGGGGATTTTTACTATCTACCTTACAGATACTTCCCAACATAGAGTATCCTATTATCTCTACGTATTGATATCCCTATTGCAATGTCTTCTTCCCAACACTTGATCTGAAACATTTAATCTACTCCTTGAGCAAAAGTAAGAAATCAAGAATTCAACACAGAATACCTATATTCTAGAATCATAAACACCCCTTAAATGCTTAGATTCATAAGAAGAACACATTCAATTTGGAGATAGATAATAGAACACATGCAATATAGCATTACTCATTTAAATCAGCATGATATCAGTAGATTTATGTAGAAAAACATACAACATGAGACTCATGAACTCACAAGATAGCCAAGATAGAGCCACCAATGAAGTCGTATCTTATTACAACACCAAAACATTTTTCCAGTTTTTCAACCCACCAAAATGAGTCACACAGCCTACTATATATAGCAAGGAAGGTGCACTCAACATTGAAAGTACATGGTTGACTCAAAACATCACCAGATACAGTGCATTATGAGAAATGGCACTCAACACATTGAATGTAGCAGGTAGAGGAGGAGAGAGGGAGTGGTTGAACTTGAGCCTTGCACCACTGCCTAGGGATTCACATCTTCAATTGGGTACTTGATCCATCCATGCCTTCGCCCATACCCTGTAACATCCGCCATTAATGGCATACCAACCCGTGGCCTTGGGAATGTAGAGTACTGCGCCTTTTAAAGCTTTCCTGCCAAGAAATATGAACCTGATATTTTCAAACTATGTGAGAACCAATTATCCCACATACACCCTGCGATGACCTCTCCAACACTTTATAAGCTAGGCCGTGAGCATATACAATGTCGGTGATTTTGCTCTTGACGACGGCAACATATACCTCATCATCATTCTCCACATGATGCTCCAATGTTCAATATCACCCTCATTGGCACAACCTAATGCATCAGAGGAAGATCCTCCTGCTTTGCTGATACCATATGTCTTGTTGATGATCCACATGATCATGTCCACTGACATCTTGATGACATCACCATAATATTACAATATCGAGGTGATCTTTGTAAGATGGCTGATGTTAAACATATGACCCCCCATCTTTATTTGAAATATCAGGCCAAATTGAAAAACTTGGAATATGACCCCATCGGACCTGGATGACATCATCATCACATCAGCATCGGGGTGATATTTAGAAAATCACCAGATATTTGAAATATCACCCCCTGCACAAATATCAGGGCGCATCGTAGCTTTGGTGTAAGATCAGGGTGATCTTTGAATATGATTGATATTTGAAATATCACCCCCCTTCGGAATATGCATGAAGCTGACAGGCAAATATCACCCCCCACATAAAATTGACGTTCACAACATCGAGGTGATAAAACAACATGGGTTGATAAAACAACAACAGGGTGATCTTGACTAAGATCACCCGATACTTGAAACATGATGACCCCACGAAAAATCAGGTCATATGAAAACCTTGCAGCATCATCAGGATGATCTTAACTAAAATCACCTGATATTCAGAAAATCAACCCCCGGGTAGAAGATCAGGTTAGTATGAAATATGACCCCCACAAGAATATATCAAGCTGATATGAAAAATGATGACCCGCTCACACAAATATCAGGGGGATGACTGGAAAAATGATGATGATGACATCCCCTCCTTAAGAAATATTAGGTTACCTTTGGAATACGATGAGGAGGCCCAAAGACTTAGAACTTTTTTTAATTTTTTGGGAAGGCGCCTACATGCTAAATGCTTGAAACCTGACTATTCATGCAGGTGGTAACATAGGCTCCGACTGGGGATGCATGCCTCTTGCAGGCATGGCGAGAACTTCAGAATCTTTGGTTTCGCAGATTGGGCCTTATCCATTGGGCAACAAAGTCAAACATTGCACCAACCTACACACAAATTATATTTTCAAACATTATTTTTGGCGGCCCTAGGCAGCCAAAAATGAAGAACCACAGTCCTTTCCTATCAAATGTCTGATTCCAAACTAAAAAAACCCAACCACAAGTGGAAACATTAAAACACTCTGCCCACATGCTGATCTTATCAATTACATGCTTCACCATTTTTGAAAGTTTGCCACTTGCAGTGTAGCTTCTATCACTGCATCTTACAATCAGAGATATAACCATACACATTACAATATTCCTCAGCATTAGGTAACATATGTATGTTATAATCCTCAAGAAGTATATCCTCATATTGCATTTGGCAATATTCATTATCTACTTGGCTATTGCATATAACCAAACACATATCCAGTTGATCCAAAAACTAAAAATATTCAGAAAATATGAGGCCCTCAATATCATTTATATCACTTATTGACATTGAAAACCAAACTTGATCCACACAGCCATCATTGCACATGTTTGAACCAACTAATACTGAGCATTCATTATCCACAGTTTGCAAATCAATGTCATCATTTTCAAACAGAGGGTTAATTCTGCACCAATGAATGTCATAACTCACAATACCAAATGCATCCATAGTCTCATCATAGAGGGGATTCATATTCATTGCAAAGGTCTCTATTTCTCCTTCATGACAATCTATTTCTTTTTCATTATCAAATCTAAAGTCATAAGAAGAACAAACCTGATCCATGAATTGATCATGGATATCATTTTTATCATCTGTAACCTCTGATTTCCCAACATACAAGATTTTTGCTACTTCAATGCACTCTGAAGTTGAACTATTTGCATCACTTTCTAGCCTTCTAATGATTCCTAATGAAATTGATATTGATTCTTGATCCATATGATCACAACTTTGCACAACTGGATCATTTAAACATCAATGCTCTTTCATGAGGACTGGCATATGAATATCATTTAAAAAATTATTACTATAAACTTCATTTGCTGGGAAAATCAAGACATCCTCCTCTATAACAAAAACATCATCAACTTGGAATGATGCAAAAACTGTGATAGCAAGGGTGTGAGTATTTTGACATTCATCTCCAACATTTAAACTATATCCCTCATTAACATTTGGGACTATAGGGCAGTAAATTTTTTTAGAGAAATAACCCTTTTGAATTCCATATCTCAAATTATTTTCAATGTCTATTGCAAAATGATGTGCCCAATGCAATGTGGTGGGCTCTTTATCTCTCAATTTATAGCTTGTTTTCCTATCAAATGCTCCCAAATAGGCAACAAGGCACAATGCATCATTAGGTCTCATGCATACTGGTATTCTATTCAATGTCCTCATAAATCTGAGGTTAAAAGCTGGAATCAACTCATCCTCTTCAATATGGATGTACATGAAATCACTGATGACTGCATATTCAGAAATTCTCTCACCATATTGTTCTAGAAATGCATATTTGAATTCTTGCCAAGAGCTGACAGAGTGGTCTAGAAGGTAGGAGAACCATTCCCTTGCATCTTCATCTAGAGATTGAACAAATAGCCTCATGACTACATCCTCATATTCAATCTCAAAATCATCTATCATATTCATAAACTGTTGCAAGTGTCTTTTAGTTGATTCATCCTTTGAACCATTGAATTTGGGCAAATACTTTCTAATTTTGGATGGAAAAGCATTTGGATAGCCACAAATGCCATCAAAGTTTATGGGCTTATATCTATCAATGCTGAAACTTCTTTCATTACATGGTTGGGACTGATTACTATACATTTTTGCATTTGACATCTCATAAGGATGCATGTGCTGATAATACATTTTTTATGTTTTTGCAACCCTCCTCTCAACTCAGATTTTCAATTACAACAATGACCTCAGGGTTTTTAAAATACAAAATACTATTTCAGCTTTCCTAAAATCCTCCAAATGAGTCTTTTAAACAATATTGCATACTCTTTTGAAATGCAAACTAGGTTCTCATAATAGCATGCAATCTAGTCACCAATATTTCCCTTTTAACCAGTGCTATTTCACCAAATAGGGAATCTTTTTACGATTTATACAAATACCTAGATATGTTGCAGCAACTACAAATTCAACACCTCTGGTGTCCTCTTATTAGGTTCTTTACATGCAGAGTCGCCACCTCCTTGGCAAAGCAATGAGCTTCAAACAGGCTAAAGCTAAAAATTGATTTCTTGTCTTTCTGGGTCGTCCAACAACAGAGCCACACATAAATTTTTCTTTTTCTACAACAAACACTTCCAGGTCTGATACTTCAATCTTTTAGACTCAAACTTTCATGGATATGACATCATGTTCCCCAACGGAGTCGCCAAATCTGTTGCTTCTCAATCTGACTAGATGCTTATTCCCAGTTATCCCTACAAGGTAGCCATTAATGATCAATAGGATTTATGGGCCAGTGGCCAACAATATAGGAGATAGACTCTATAATATCTCCTCTTCTTCTTTAGGCTCTGCAAAACCAAGGGGGGTATTCCCTATTCAACATCCATGAAATATGCTTATGGCTTGACTGGGATGTTGATGCAAAGCAGATAAATCCTCCTTTTTTATAGACCAAAACTGTGAGATAACTGCAAAGGGGCTAGCTCTAGGCCTATGTTCAGTTGTGAGCAGACGATTTTGATCCTAAAACTACTTCTAAGGTCCTAATGGTTTGGTTTTGAAGTTTTAAGTTTGATTTTGTGTTTGGATGCAAAACTGAGACTTTGGGTTGCAACCTCAATATAAGACTGGATCGGTGCCTATCCAGGGCTTAGAGTCAATAAACATACACATGTGAATGGTCAGCAGAAACATATACCAAAGACTGGATATCAAGGGAATTTTTAGTATCTACCTTACAGATACTTCCCAAAATAGAGTATCCTATTATCTCTACTTATTGATATCCCTATTGCAATGTCTTCTTCCCAACACTTAATCTGAAACATTTCATCTACTCCTTGAGTAGAGGTAAGAAATCAAGCATTCAACATAGAAAACCTATATTCTAGAATCATAAATGCCCCTTAAATGCTTAGATTCATAAATTCAATTTGGAGATAGATAATAGAACACATGCAATATAGCATTACTCATTTAAATCAGCATGATATCAGTAGATTTATGCAGAAAAACATACAACATGAGACTCATGAACTCACAAGATAGCCAAGACAAAGCCACCAATGAAGTCGTATCTTATTACAACACCAAAAAATTTGTCTAGTTTTTCAACCCACCAAAATGAGTCACACAGCTTGCTATATACAGCAAGGAAGGTGCACTCAACATTGAAAGTACATGGTTGACTCAAAAAATCACCAGATATAGTGCATTATGAGAAATGGTGCTTAACACATTGAACGCAGTAGGTAGAGGAGGAGAGAGGGAGTGGTTGAACTTGAGCCTTGCACCACCACTTGGGGATTCACATCTTCAATCGAGTATTTGATTCGTCCATGCCTTCGCCCATACCCTATAACATCCGCCATTAATGGCATACCAACCCGCGGACTTGGAAATGTAAAGTACTATGCCTTGTAAAGCTTTCTCGCCAAGAAATATGACCCTGATATTTTCAAACTATGTGAGAACCAATTATCCCACATACACCCCGCGGTGACCTCTCCAACACTTTATAAGCTAGGCCATGAGTATATACAATGTCGGTGATTTTGCTCCTAGCGACACTAGCATATACTTCATCATCATCCTCCACATGATGCTCTGATGTTCAATATCACCCTAATCGGCACAACCTAATGCATCAGAGGAAGATCCCCCTACTTTCCCAATACCATATGTCTTACCAATGATCCACATGATCATGTCCACTAACATCCTGGTGACGTCACCATCATATTGCAATATCAGGGCGATCTTTGTAAGATGACTAATGTTAAACATATGACCCCCCATCTTCATTCAAAATATCACGCCGGATTGAAAAACTTGGAATATGACCCCATCGGACCTGGATGACGTCATCGTCACATCGGCATCGGGGTGATATTTAGAAAATCACTGGATATTTGAAATATCACCCCCTGCACAAATATCAGGGCGCACCGTAGCTTTGGTGTAAGATGGAGGTGATCTTTGTGTTTGGGTTAGACGGCAGAAGATATCAATTAAATGCAAATAAAGATTAAACAGAGAAATGGAAATACACAAAAATAATAACAACGAGAGACAAGTTTTAACGTGGTTCACCCAAACTCGGGCTACATCCACCAAACAAATGGTCTAATATTATTATCCAGTAAATCAAACCGATTACAATCAGCAATCCCTGCAACTCAATACCGCTACAAAATGCTACAATACAATACCAAAACCCTAACCCTTAGCTGCTTTTTATCAAGCTTTTGTGGGTTACAAAATAGGGTTTTCTTATGTCGGTCAATGGAAAAATTAACTTCCGGCGCTGCCCCTTGACCCCGTAGGAATTTGGGGGGAAACCGCGCTGATAAAAGTGGGGTAAATATAACCTCCGAGTCTGATTAGGCTCCATATAACAACACTTTGAATATGACTAATATTTGAAATATCACCCCCCCTTTGGAATATGCATGAAGCTGACAGGTAGATATCACCCCCCACATAAAATTGACGTTCACAACATCAGGGTGATAAAACAACATGGGGTGATAAAAAAACAATGGGGTGATCTTGACTAAGATCACCTGATACTTGAAACATGATGACCCCATGGAAAATCAGGTCATATGAAAACCTTGTAGCATCATCAGGATGATCTTAACTAAAATCACCTGATATTCAGAAAATCACCCCCCAGGTAGAAGATCAGGTTGGTATGAAATACGACCCCCGCAAGAATATATTGGGCTGATATGAAAAATGATGACCCGCTCGGACAAATATCAAGGGGATGACTGGAAAAATGATGATGATGACCTCCCCTCCTTAAGAAATATTAGGTTACCTTTGGAATATGATGAGGAGGCCCAAGGACTTAGAACTTTTTTGGATTTTTTGGGAAGGCGCCTGCATGCTAAATGCTTGAAACCTGACTGTTCATGTAGGCGGTAACACCCCCATACCTTTTATTCTGGTAACAAGTTCATCAACTCTTTGCATAAAGGTTTTTATGTTTTCATCTTCATTCATCTTCAAACTTTCATATTTCACTTTCAGACTTTGTAGCTTGGCCTCCTTCATAGAATCATCTCCCTCATACAAATTTTTCATCTTTTCCCATACCTTATTTGCAGTTTCAAGATCCACAACTTTTGTCAGTACTGAGTCATTCAATGTACTTAAAAGAGCATCTTTTGCTTTAACATCCACTTCATATTCTTTGATTTCATCTTCAGTTGTCAAACCATTTTGAGGCAAGGTGTATTTTGTTTCTGCAGCTTTCCATAGTTTGTAACCAAGACAAAGAAGATGACTTTTCATTCATGCCTTCCAAAGAGCATAATTCATCCCATCAAAATGCGAGGCTTCCTTCTTATAAGACATTTTGGATCTTCCTCAAGCTATTAGACTTTCTTTAGAGGAAGCTCGCTCTGATACCAATTGTTGAAATGTGCTAGACAACTGAGAGGGGGAGGGGGATAAATTAGTTGTCCCAAAAACTCAAACACTTCTGCACTTAAACATTAATCACTTATCTGCACTTATTATGATTAAACAAAGAATGTAGAAAATTAGAAACTTAAACACAGATGCAACATTAAACATAAGAGACACCAATTTTTACGTGGAAAAGCCCAAGGTGGGGACAAACCATTGAGAGGATTAGCTCTCAAAATATATTGCAATCTTTGAAAAATAATGTTTAGGATTCCATGGGCCTAGAACATACTGACTCACTTCCTTGAAGTACAACTAGGTCTAGCAGGCTTATTGCCTCAACCTTAAACCTAGAAAGATTACAATAAGGGTTGTTAAACCCTATTGGTGGCTCACTACCAGGCTCATTGCCAAAATCTCCATCTTCTTCATGTCTAAGATTAATACATTGAAGTACAATGGTTCCTCTACTTTGCTCTACCTTATTTGCTCGCCCTTTTCCTTATCTTCCCATTTTCACACAAGGACACCTTTTCCATGACTCAATTACAGGTATTTATACACTTCATCAACCTTGGAATGATCATCAAGGTCGACATTAAAATCATCAACCATTGGAACAATCTCCAAGTTTAGCATTACAAACATTTTACAAAATAGGTCTTGACCTAATACAAAATTATGCTAAGGATTTGTAGTATAGATGTATGCCGATCATGCCACGCCTTAGCTAGGACTCAAACATGATCTTCCATACCACAACACACTTCCATAATCTTTAAGGGATCTCTGTAATTACTGGAATTAATCAAGTCAGCTAAGACTGGTTACACGCTACGTTATCTAGGACTACTATTCAAGCACAATCTCATTTCCTTAATGCAGACCAATGTAAAGGTAGGAACATGATCAGGAGGAATTCACAAGCATGTTGAAATCATCAGGATCAACTGCACAAACACAAACCACTTTATTCATGAGATTCTTCACACCAGATCACATGAACTTCACTGTCTTCAACTGTCATAAAAGAAATATAGCTTGTGGACCACCAAAACATGAACCATTCCAATTGTACGCACTTATCATCATCCTAGAAATCCCTTTAGAACTGTAGAGCAAAACACTTTAATGCAGAGGAATGCAAAGCAAAATACTTTCTCCTTGTCACTAGTAAATAATAAGAGAAAGTAGGTTTTACTCTGGTGAATGCAACTCTCTCAATTCTTCACACCGGAGGCCAAAACTCAGGATTTAGCATCTTCAGACATCACTTTAAATAACTTCCAATTTGTAGACCAAGATCTTTAAGCAGCAAGAAATGCAGAGTAATCTACCAGATTGTTCTTTAGCATACAACTCACTGTCTATACTGTACTTCTTTGTAAATCACTTGTTTCTTTCAGAGAGGCCAATTTTCTCAATATATTCAACATACAAAGCTTCTAAACAAGTAATAGAATAGGACATAGTTGACACCAATGACAATAAAGATATGTCGACATCAATGACAACACTGATTTGGCACATACTTGCAACATTTATTGTATGCCTATATGGCATTTTCATGACATTATATATATGATATTTTACATTATATATTATGATCAATTATGATTATATATGTCATATTTATTATTTCTATATGATGCTATTAGATTTTAGACATAGATATATAATGATATATACCCTTAATCATGACTTGTGTTATATCATTTCATATTATTATGAGATTATTTGGGTATGAGCTTATGACTTGTGTTTTGCCAATAGGTTTATCTTTTTTATTAGAAATAAAAGTGTATTGACTCATACCCATGAAGGGTATGAACCTGTGTAAGAAGGGTTTAATTCTACATAGGATAGATAATATGTCATGTTTAAAAGTTTTGATATTTCCTACATGTTCTTCAATGTTTCCATGAACCTCTCTTGAAAATGTACAAGTGTTTGGATCCATACTTAATCTCTCTTAGCAAGGAGGGGTGGGTGGGTACAAAAAATTGGGGGGCCAAAAAGTGGCCAACTTTTTAAAAAAAGTTTTAGACATAACTCGAGCGTGTTATAATGTACTCGTGTTATGGCTTGGTGTTGCTGAGCCTAACACCAAGTCATAACATGCTCGCATTATGGTCTGCTATAAAAAAAGAAGTGTTTCATTTCATAATTTGATAGCATTTTATAAGAAACCCATAGCTTGGAGAGAGAACAAAGCATACTCACATTATCCAACATCCAATTGTCAGCTATTTCTCACCAATTCATTGTCAAAATGCCGCCATGACATCAGGGAAATTGAAGAAGTTTTATTTTCTTTCTTGTGTGAGTTTATTGCTAAATAGGTAGGTTAAAATAGTTTTTGACGTAAATTTCTTTAATTTATAGGAGTTGATAATGCACCTCCTCCTCCTCCTGAAAATGCATAAAAGCCTCCATCACCTGAATAGTAAATACCTGCTGAAGAAGAACCCTAACCACAAACACCTCCATTTATTCCTGAATATGCCCCTAGAACACAAGAAAATATAATGGGGCAAATTGAAAATAATAAGAAACAAATTGAGGACATAATTGCAAGGTTGAAAGAACTTGCAACTTTAACCTTGCATAGATCCATGCTTGCTCAATCCCTTAAATCTATGTTATCAAATGTAGATTCAATTAGCAAGTAAATCACTAGTTGGATAGAAAAGAGGAGAGAATTTAGAGAGTATTATGCAGACAAATTGTCATATGAACAAGCTAAAAATGAACAAATTACAAAAATGGACTTGTGTTCTTTTTCACAAACCCACGAACAAATCAACATCTACCCCTTACATACAAGAGGTTCCATATCCATTGGTGCAACAACGAAGAAATAAGAGATAATTTTGTACAGAGGTGGTGGATGGTTTTTGACCATCCTCCATGCAACAATAATGAGGTCCTGCAATATTTTTTGAGGAAACTCTACTATGAGTTTGTCAAAAATAAAGTGCCAAATTATTTTAATATGCGGGAGTTCCAACGTAGAGGTGGGGGGTCAACAAAAGATAGACCAGGGGTACGTGTTGACCCACAGTGGCCAACAAGACGAAAAATCGCCAGAATAGCCCATGAGCATGTTTCTATCCCTTCCATTGTGAAGGAGAGTGTTGAGGTTGAGACACTTCAATCCATTAGTGCCTTGACCTAGAACATCATACAACATGCTAGTCCTGCAACACAACATGGACCGGGGGAGAGTTCAAGTAGGGTTCCACCCCATACTTGTTAGGGTTGTAGGTCAGCATGTGGTTATGACCCCACAGATAATTGTGACATAGGTGCGTAGGCTACATCTACAGCTGAGCAAATGGTGATGATAGATGCCCTCTTGAGTGAGACTTTTAGCATTGATACTCAGGTAAATCTTAGCAAGTTCATTGAATTTAATTTATTAAATTTTATTTTTGAAATGCAAGATTAACTAATTTAGTTTCATGATTTTAATGAAATTTTAGGGTCATAGCATTGATGCAGTTTTCAATGGTACTCTACCTACATATTACACTACATCATCTACTATTGGGGTATGTAACTAGTAAACAATTATAAATATTACATGTGAATAGCATCGTTATATGAATGGTATTCTAATATCTGATTTTGGATGTCGAATAGGTTAATATTAGAGATTTCACGGCAACACCTGCCAGTGGTCGTGGACTTCAAAGCTTCACGGAGGTAATAAAATAAACAGTTTAATGAATGAATTGTACTTACTAGATTTTTGTATTTTATATTCATATCATTGGTTACATTTCTTTGCACATATTTCAAACTCAAAGCATTACTATACATTGCATAACTAATAACTAGATGTTGATAGATGACAAAATTTTAATTACAATATAATTATTTGAAAAAATGCCTCAAAGAAATGTGGTCTCATGGAATGTCATGACAAAAAGATGCATAGACAAGGACATCATCATGAGACCACATTTAATTGAGGCATCTTTTCAAACTGCTCACTACCTTTTCTATGCTACCACATTTTCCATACATGTCTACCAAAGTTTGTTGATCCACTCCACACTATTCTTTGACAAATTCTCTCTAATAAACTCATCCAATTACCACCAATTAGACTCCAGGACATGACACCAGAGAGGGGTATGAGCCTGTGACATCTTATTAAGCATATGATTGACTCCAACATCATCTAGGTCCCTCCTTTGTTGACACTAAAATTCCCCATGATGGTAATGTCTTCACCATTTCTCATAGCCCATACCAACTAGTTGTTACCTTAAGATACTTCTCCTTAGATTATTTTTTGTCAATCCCTTCTAGTCCACCTCAACCTCATACCAATTCCCTCTTTCACCTTTACCTATCTTATGCCTCTAAATGCATTACTAACCCAACCCCACAACCTCTTTCTATTACTTCACCTACTCAACTAGCTATGCCCCTATCTTTCCCACCATATATCCACCTATTACTAATTCACCTTCCTCATTGACTTCTATCTCCCCTTTAACACCCCTCCAAGATAAAGTAAAAGAAAAAGTGTAGGACCTTTCCCCATCCACTTCTAATAGTAGGCCTAAGAAACTTCCCCAAAACTACACCCAACCTACTAACCAACCCATATCTACCCTACCTATTTCCTAATATACCCCTACCAGACATCCCAAACCTAGTTTGCTTCCAACCCACCCCCTGACAAACCTCAAGATGAAGAAAATGATAAGAAATGTTTTAAATAAGGTTTTTCTTCTCCTATCTAGTATCTTTCCTCCCTCATATTATCCCACAAGCTCTTGATATTCCTCCTTCCTGTAAACCCATAAACTTACCTAATGTCTATGTGATTTCTAGTTTAAGCATTGTCCTATAAACCCACAAACTCTATCCTAGGCATTGTGCTACCTCCACGACTACCAAACAAACAAAAATTTGAGCACAACCCTACCCCACCCTACCCCACCCTACCACCAACCTAAACCTAAACTAAGACCTTCACTCCCTCTCTGACTTATTAAACCTAAAATTTGATGGTACTATGGTCCCTCCTTTGATGACCCTTATACCACACAATAGTCATGAATCTTCATCTAATTTGTATATATACATGTGACTTGTGTGCTTTATTGTGTGTACTTCCATGTTTAGGTGAACGTGTGTGTATGTTAGGAGCCATGACTTGCATCACTATTATAGTTTTTGTAATTAAATAATTTTGTTTTATTTTTAGATGATGCAAGTTGTAGAGACACCTCTTGATGTTCATAGGGCAATGGAGCATGGTGTGTCCTCTGCAATTCATAGCTCCATGCCTTTGGCGGGGGTATGAGGCAAATTAGTAAATTTCAAATTACATTCGTTGTTATATTTGTTTATTTTTTAAAAATCAAATGATTATTGATTTGAAGTTTAATTTCTATTTAGATGTTTTATATAGGACATGATGTCACCACAACCTAATCCTGGTACTAAGGCAAATGAGGAGACAAATTTTTGAATAGCGGTAAGTGGTTTTTTTGTTAAATGTTTCATTTTTTATAATGTAATTTCTATATATTAATGTCTATACTTTTTATTGTAACAGCTACAAATCCATGAACAACTAAATAGGAGGAGTAGCCATCAGGTTTGTAGTAGACCACCCTCATACGCGTCCCCATCCCCTAGAAGATCAAAGGATGCTCGTGATCTATTCTCTTCACCGGACAGAGGGGAATGACTTTTTATTGTGTTCCTATGTTGTATGCCTATATGGCATTTGTGGACATATATTTTGTATTGCATATAGTTGACATTGTATGCCTATATGGTATTCTTGTAAGCCTATATGGCTATTTTGTATATATGTTATACTTATATCAACAAATATTAATGTATGCCTATATGGATATTTGGTTAATAGAAATCATTTTTCTTGATCATTATGTAATATGGATAGGTGCAGTGTAGATCATTTTTGTATGCCTTTAGGTTTCAAAGTTTAATTGTCAAAGAATCCATCCCAATTGATGATAAGAGAATTTGAGTATTGGGTTGAAAGTTTTAGTCTCTCAAAACTAGACATGCTTGAAAAAATAGAGAAAGGAAGATTGGTGTTGTGTGTTTGTTTTTTTAATGTTTAAATCGTATGTTGTTGTATGGTATTTCTTTTTTGTGTGTGTTCAAATGCGTATTTGAATTGTTATTTTATGTATGTTTGGGTAGTTGTGTTGTACTAAGGTTAAGATTCTTGTACTATGGGATGCATATAATTCTACCTTGGGCATGTGTTCTCAGTAAGACATATATCCTCACCCAAAGAGAGCTTTCATAATATGGGATGTGATTAGAAATTCATATGGATTTGGATATGATCTTGGATGTATAGTTCTAAGTCAAACTTGTAGGATTAAAATGACTTGTGGTTACTATCAATGGTCATATTTGTTTATATGATCCAGACAACTAAGAGGGGGGGTGAATCAATTGTCTAAAAAACTTAAACACTTACTGCAATTAAAAATTCATCACTTATCCACAATTATTATGATTTAACAATGAGTGCATGAAATCATAAACTTAACTACAGATATAACATCAAACACAAGAGACACCAGATTTACGTGGAAAACCCCAAGGTGGGCAAAAACCATGGAGAGGATTAGCTCTCAATATATTTTGCAATCTTGAAATAATTATGTTCAGGCTTGGTCACTCCACGAGCCTAAACATACTGGCTTATTGCCATGAAGATCAACTAGGTCTATCAGGCTCATTTCCTCAACCCTAAACCTAGCAAGATTACAATAAGGGATATTAAACCCTACTGGTGGCTCACTACTAGGCTTTCTTCCACGATCAACACCTTCTTATGTCTGTGATTGAAGTACAATAATTCCTCTGCTCTGATCTGCCTCTATTCTTCTCTTCCTCTTCTTTCTTCTTCCTCTTCTTTCCTCTTCCTCTTCTTTGCTCTACCTTTTAGACCTTTCTTAATATCTTTCCATTTTCGCTCAAGGACACTTTTTCCATGACTCAACTACAAGTATTTATACACTACATCAACCTTGGAATGATCATCAAGGTTGGCATCACAATCATCAACCATTGGAAGAATCTCCAAGGTCGGTATTACAAATATTTACAAAATAGGTCCCGACCTATTACAACATTGTGCAAAGAAAATGAAATTTGAATCATACCATGCCTTAGCTGGGACTCAAACATGATCTTCCATGCCACAACATGCTTCCACAAACTTCCAGAGATCTCTACAATCACTAGAATTAACCAGGTTGGCCAAGACTAGTTACACACTACATTATCTGGGAACAATCTTCAAACACAATCTCAATTTATTAATGCAGACCAAAGTCTAGATAGGAACATGATTAGGAGACATCCACAAGCACGCTATAATCATTAGGAGCAACTACACAAAACTTAACCACTTTATCCATAGGAATCTTCTCACCAGAACACATGAACTTAACTGTCTTCAACTGTCATAAAAGAAAGATAACTTGCGGACCACCAAACGACAAACCATTACAACTGTAGGCACTTATCATCATCCTAGACTTTCCTCTAGAATTGCATAGAAAAGTACTTTATTACAGAGGAATGTGGAGTAGAATACTTTCTTCTTGTCCCACTAAACTTACATAAAAAGAAGGTTTCACTCTGGTGAACACAACTCACTTAGATCTTCATGTGGAGGCTTCAAACTTGGAATGTAGCATCCTTAGTCATACCTCTAACTTACTTCCAATCCATAGACCATGAACTTCAAATAGAAATAAATGTGAAGTAGTTTACTAGACTGTTCTTCAACATACAACTCACTATCTATACTGCACTTCTTTGTAGCTCACTAGTTTCTTCCAGAGAGGCTAATTTTCTCAATATCCTCAACATACAAGTCTTCTAAACAAGTAATAGAATAAGATACAATTGACACCAATGACAATAAGAATATGTTGACATCAATGACAACACCGATTAGGCACATACTTGCAACATCTCCCCCTTTGTCATTGATGGCAACATATGATGTGAAAAACTACAACAGCCATCAAGAGAAGATTCTCCCCCTTTCTCTTTAGACACCTGCACTCTTTCTTTCTCCAAAATTCTCCCCCTTTCTCTTACACATCTGCACTCTAAGTTTTTGACATGACTTCTCTCCCCCTTTGACATTGATGGCAAAGGGCACATACTTGCACTCATCTGCTCTGATCTAATCTCTCTTCTAAACTCTCTAACTAGTCCCCCTAAGAAGTAGCCCTAAAAATCATCAATTTGGACCTCTGAGAACCTCTGGACTGATGCACTACTGTGCATCTTAGTTTAGAGAAGGAGGGATGATAACCCGTATCTTTTCTCTGAGATACTCAAAATTATCCTTAGGCAAATGCTTGGTAAAAATGTCTATAATATGATCCTTAGTAGAAACATACTCCAACTTGACTTCATTCTTTGTCACCTTTTCTCTCAGAAAATGATACCTAATGGATATGTGCTTTGTCCTTGGATGCATCACTGGATTCTTTGATATGTTAATGGCACTTATGTTATCACAAAAGATTGCAATGGGATCTTCATACACAATTTTGATGTCCTTCAAATCTGCTTCATCCATAACACTTGAGTGCAATTGCATGCTACTACAATGTATTCTACTTCTGCAGTAGACAAGGATATTGAATCATGTTTCTTACTCAACCAAGATACTAATCTTTTTCCCAAGAAGAATGCACCTCCACTTGTACTCTTTCTATCATCCACATCTCTGGCCCAATCTACATCAGTATATGCACTGAGAGTAAAGTCACAGTCCTTAGGGTACCACAAACCATAATCTATTGTACCTTTTAAATATCTCAGAGTTCTCTTGACTGCCATCACATGTGATTCCTTGGGTTCTGCCTGAAATATTGCCACAAGACACACTGCATGCATTATGTCAGGTCTGGTTTGAGTCAGATAAAGTAATCCTCCAATCATAGATCTATACTTTTTCTGGTCTGCCATGGGCGAGTTATCATCTTTGCTCAACTTACAACTAGTTATCATAGGTGTGCATACTGGTTTAGAGTCTTCCATCCCAAATTTCTTTAACAACTCTTTCACATACTTAGAATGAGAAATGAAGATACCTTTATCTGATTGGCTTATTTGCAGACCTAAAAAGAAGTTCATCTCTCCAAACATAGACATTTCAAATTCACTTTGCATTTCTCTAGCAAAAACTAAGCACTTACCTTCATTGCCTCCAAAGATAATATCATCAACAAAAATTGCAACAATCAAGGTTTCTTCATCATTGATCTTGAAGTAGAGATTTTTATCTGTAGTACCTTTACTGAACCCTATTTGTATCAGGTACCTGTCTAACCATGCATACCATGCTCTGGGAGTTTGTTTTAATCCATACAAAGCTTTCTTCAATCTGCATACCATGTCACCCTGATCTGATGATTGAAATCCTTCTAGTTGTTCTATATAGACTTCCTCTTCCAACTCTCCATTTAAGAAGGTAGACTTCACATCCATTTGACAAACCTTGAAATCTTTGTATGCTACAAAAGCTAAAAACATCCTTATTGCTTCAATCTTTGCCACTAGAGCAAAAGTTTCTTCAAAGTCTATTCCTTCAACTTGAGCATATCCTTTGCATACCGACCTTGCTTTGTTTCTTACCACTTCACCATTCTCATTCATCTTGTTTTTGAAATCCTACTTTGTACCAATTACATTCTTGTCTATTGGTCTGGGAACAAGATCCCAAGTCTGATTCTCCTCTATCTGCATCAATTCCTCTTCCATAGCTTTTATCCAATTCTCATCTTTGCAAGCCTCATCCATAGTTTTACGTTCAATCTTAGAAATTAGACATAAATTTACTTGTTCCTCTATAGCTTTTCTTCTAGTTAAGATCCCTTTGCTCTTATCTCCTATGATTTGATTTTTAGAATGACTGATTCTTACATATCTTGGAGTTTTGGTAGCACTTACCAGAGCTTGTTCTTTTTCATCTGTGTTGTCTTCATGCTTCACCACTTCTGAAACATCTGGATCATCTGACTCATATCCACTTGATTTTGAAGACCTTTCCTTACATTCATCAACTTTAACATTTGCACTTTCAATGATCTTGTTCAGCCTCTTATTATAGCACCGGTAGGCCTTACTCTTGGTGGAATAACCAAGGAAGATTCCTTCATCACATCTAGCATCAAATTTGCCTAAATCTTCTTCTCTTTTGATATAACATTTGCTACCAAAAACTTTGAAATATTTCACAGTAGGAACTCTACCATGCCACAACTCATAAGGAGTCTTTGAACTATTACCTTTTACTTAAACTCTATTATATAGCAGTGTGAATTGCCTCTCTCCAATATGCTTATGGAAGTTGAGCTTCCTTTATCATGGTTCTAGAAGCTTCTTAAACTGTTCTATTTTTCCTTTCAACAACTCCATTTTGTTGTGGAGTTTTGGGCTTCCAACATGATGAGTAAAGAAGGAAATCAACCTCTGCAAATAATAAATCCATAAACAAATACTTAAGTTTATATGAAGTATACTTAGATGATGTGGTAAGGCAAAGTATATTATGAATAAGAGATACAGAAGGAAGAACAATACCTAGCAATTTGGATCCTAGGAGTATAATAGAAGGAAGTAAATTAATAACATTAACGAATGACACATGTCATTTACAAACAAAAATTTATCTCCTAGAATGAAGATGCACTTTAAATAGTTACAAACCCTAGACCAGGTAGGAGTCACCCTTTTACCTTTTAAAAGTAGAAGGATTTCCAAAGAAGTAAACAAACAATCAGATAGACAAGAAGAGATAGAGCAAGAGATTGTAAGAAATTACAAAAAAGTATTGGGGAAAGATTATTTTGACATTCAGTTGACAAGAGATAAAGGGAGAGAATAAACCTAAACAACAAAATATGGTGAAGGAACCTATAACTCACCACAAGCAAGTAAAAATAGAAGGAAATTAATATGGACTCACCACTGTTGAAGACTAAGGAATTAGAAAGCCTTATGTCACAAAAAGGTGCCTGCCTAATTAGGAAGGTCCCTAAAGAACAAGGTCAGGTACTAAGAACCTGCGAGAGAGACAAAGATGATCACAGGGATATATCTTCAACATAATCTTTAGAAGAAGAGAACCAATGGAAGGAAGTCAAGCATGAGCAATATAAAAAGAAGAAAAATAAAGGGAAAAATAAAGTTGTGGTACTAACTTCATAGGGCACAAATACCACAAACCTTCAAAACATTGAAACTGAAGAGGAAGATAGTGATGAAGAAGAGACCCTCTTCCCTAATAAAAATCAACATTATGAAATTGATAAGGTTAAAAGGAAGAAGAGAGCCTTGGAAAGAAAAATGAAGAAGTTGGAGGAGGAAAATAGTTTACAGAAGGATGAAACATCAAGATTGAGGGAATGAAATCATAAATCGGATCAATCACTCACAACTTGCATGATTAAAAATGAATGTCTAAGAGCTAAGACATTACTTTGCGATGTTTCATGTGATACAAATAATTTGTGTGCACCAGTTGAATCTTCTTTAGATGATAAGAATAAGGTTAAATATGAAAAAGTGTCTAAAGCTACAAATATTGCTACTTGTGGTGAAAATGGAAAAGGAAGTCTAGATAATGTTGGTTTTAAAATCATGAAAAGAATGGGATATGAAGGAAAAGGATTGGGAAAATATGGATGACTTAGAGAGCCCATTAAGCCAATAGTGAGACCAAAGAATGAAGGCCTTAGATATGTCAGGGGTAAAGAAAATAAAAGTGGTATCACAGGTTCAAACAAATCAACTCACAGTATGCAAGGGATGGAGTGTTCTCATTGTAATAGACATGGACATATAAGTGAGATGTGTTGGGATCTTCATCCTTGTAGCATTTGTGGATTGAATAATCACTCTGAAAAGATGTGTTGGATAAAATGTGTAAGAAGGAATCTAGGACAGATTGTATGCAGATGGATTGCAGATGGCTGAATGGATTAGATTTGAAACATGTTATATATATGTTTAGAAGGGTGTATAGGATTAAGTATTCATGTGTTGGAAAGGAATAAGGACATACGCTAAAATGTGGCAAGGAAGGAACCTATGCAGACTGTATAGAAGTCCATACTAAAGTAAAAGAAGGGATAACCAAGGATTCTACTGCAAAAGAAGAAGAAATCACATTGCAATAAAGGAAGTACTGATAAAGAATTAGAGAGGAGTATAAAGGCAATGTGTGCATAGGAGGGAACCAAATAAGTTCTACGTATGCAGAAGGAGTTATAACCACATCTGAGTGGGTAGAAAGCACCATGGAGAAAGATCAAGAATATATTGACTAATTAAGTATTGAAGTAAGGTAATATTCTAGGATCTTGAGGTTATTTGCGAATCTATTGAGAATGTAGAAAGTGTTGGAGGAATGTGTAGTACCCTAAAAGTGCAGTAAGCACCATCATAGAAGGAGAGAAACTATCACAGATGGAGAACCACCACAAATGAAGAGAAAGCACCACAAATTAAAAGGAACCATCACAAAGGAAAAACTTGAGGCAACTTACAAAGAGGACTTGTTCGGACCACCAACAATTGAGGAATTGCAACGATTTGTGAGCAGATCACTAAACTTATTAATTTCATGTGCAAGTAGACCACCGCATTTCACTGATTTTGGTTGTATGATCTTGCAGTTTGGGAAGGATAGTAGGTCAAAGTGAAGAGGTTCACTCTTTAATTAACCCCAAGAGTCTAATGTAAGGGCATACAAAGGTCATTTAAGTTCATATGGGTCAATAGGTGTCATTGGAGACCACCCCATTTTACAACAGTTAGTTTTTTAGTCTCGTGGTTTGGAGGATAAATAGAGCTATTGCAGATGAAGGTTTGATCAAAGTTTTAGGAGATTTGAGTTACCAAAAAGATATCTAGAGACAACAGGGTGAAGACTATGTTACTGGGTGTTATGAAGTAAAAAGTGGACACGTGCCTTTTCACCTCCTTGTTTAGCTCCTAGGTCCTTGTGATTACATTATACATTCTAAATATTCATCCTGATGCAAAATTCCCTGAAACTAATTTGAATTGTCACATCTCATTTTTATGGACTACATTATTATTCTAGCTTAGTGAACATTTACTATGATTGTTTTTACTTTGAGTAAGTTCCATGTGTGTAAAGGTAATTATCATGAAGTTATATTTGTGTGAATTAGAAAGTTGATTTAATATTAAATATTATTGATGTGATTATACTATTTTGCTTCAGCTATGTTTTGGGGAGCTAACCTATTGATGTCGAGTTGAGTCTGAATGAATGTAGGAACTCATTGAAGATGAGAACATGGTTGAGGTAGATATGTTCTAGCCACTTGGTAAGAACTGTTTGGGATGGTTAATCCTGCACTCACACACTCACATAGTCTCATATTTCATTTTTTAATGGCTTATTATGCATTATCATATGGATATTAAATGTGATTGATGGTTAGATACTTAGAAAAATATTATGTTTTAATTGCTACTATAACTTCATTTTGAATGCTTGATTTAGTCATAAATAGTAATGTTCTTTCGATTTATATTCAAATGATGTATTTTATTGTAGACACTAAAATTTGTCCATGTCTTGACCATTCCCTAGTCGACATGACCTTGTAATGTTTTGCCCTAGGTCATCCCACTTGTCCAACTTAATCACCTTTCTAATTAACTAAATAAGTCCACTTTATTTAGTTAATAATACGCCTTCACATGTCTCACATAATTCAAATTAAAAATTTGAATTATTCCCTCACCTCTCATCACATTGCGACACATGTTGCATGTCTCCATCTTCCAATTAATATGCCTTCACATGTCAAGCTAATTCAAATAAAATATTTGAACTAGATTCCATTCATTCTCCTTCACACACTTTTCATGTGACTACAATCCCTCTTTGAGTGGGAAACCCTAATCCAACCCTAATCGATCTCAACCATCCATATCATTCAAAATAACTCTCAATCACAACCATCCATTTGAATTTTGCCTTTTCTATAAAGGTAGCCTCTCTTGAGCCATTTGAAAAACAAATCTTCTTCTAGCATCCTTACTCTACCAAATTTTCCTCTCAATCTCTCTATTCTGCATCTATAATCATCCATCCATTCATCTACCAATCCCTATCCTATCATTATGCTGCAGAATCAAGCAATCAACAATTCATCTATTTGGGTAAAGCTAGAGTGCTTTGGGTGCGGCACTCTCCACCTTATCAATGGATCATGAGTCAATATGAGGTTTGCATTCATTTGATTTGCATTTGTTGTCATTTCCTTCATGTCGATTTTCCATGATTTCATTTATATTTAAATAGTGTATTTTATATTATTTAATAATAAATAATAAATGTTTTCCTATTTATATAAGTATTATTGTTTGAAAGACAATATCTAAATTAAACTTAAAACAATTATATTTAAAACTATATATATATATATATATATATATAATTTTATTATTATTATAAATACTTCTTGTTTTGATTTAAAGTGATTATGTTATATTGAAAATAAATAAATTATATCAATAATACCTTTTATATTTAGAAATCTAAATAAAGGAATTAAAAGAATAATATTTCTGTCATACAATGATAGGAAATAAATAAGTTTATTCTATTTTAATTGGAGGCTTTTGAACAAGCCAAATCTCATGCAAACTTACATAAAAACTATAGTTATCAAAAGGAAGCCAAAACCTAAATATTGAACACCAAAATAAGAGGAAAATTTTAATAAAAGAGAGGTGACAATAGAGAAAAGACACCACGTTTGGCAGAAATAGAGAGAGGGACGTTATTATTTTCTAAAGTAGTGATAGGAAGTAGAGAGGACCAACGACAGGGGAGAAGCAAGATCAACGACTACAACTAAGATTTGACCCCCTTTGGCAAGTGAATAAATGGGTATTTTACTTGTTATGATAGCAATTAATTAATGGTAGAATACTACTGTATGCTTTGGTTATCTTTGCTTGTGAATAATTTATTCTTTCTGGTCTGTGTTTCTTCCTAGAGCGGCTCAAATGCATTTTTTCTTCCTGACGCCTTAGAACTCCTTGTCGCCTGCATTCTTTTCCTCTATTTTATGCTTTGAGATCAACTTCCTTATCCTACGTTGGTATGTTCTTGTCTTGGAGGTTTGTTTTGGAGCAGCTTGGATGTAGCTAACGACCTGCTATATGATTGCCTGAAAAATTAGATTTTTGAACTTATAAATTTGTCCATGGGTCGCTGAAATTAATAGCTTTTGCCTGTTGTATTGTCCCTCTATGATTTGATAGAAGATCAACCTTTAAAACCATGATGGCTAGTATATTTGATCAATCTATTCTTCTTGTTGACCGATGGCCTACCAAATTTTAGCCTACAAATAAACAACATTACCTGTAGGTTGATTGTTGTTCCTATAGCTTATTAGCTATCTTTTTATTATTTTTGTTGTTCAAATCTACATAGTTCCTATTGCAAGTTCAACTGTAGACTATTTGTGCATTTTGTAGCTTACTTCCTGTTACAACTAGTTAATTATTTCTGTAGCTATCTTTCTACCTATTTTATCATTGTAATAGACTTCACAAAAGTTCTTGTAGCCTGATTAATATTTCCTGTAGCTTTGTTTTATCACTATCACCTTTTTACTAGATCTTGTAGCAGACATACGTTGCTTTCTGTAGATTAATATAAGATCCTATAGCTTGAATGATTTGCTTCTTTAGCTTCATTTAAACACTCTTTAAAATAGTTATATTAATCCTTAGAATAGAGACAATTTAATTTCTAATTTTACCTATGTTCATTTGATGTAGAAACTATTCTAAACTCATATTATGTCTTTATTTTTAAACTATATGCTTGAATCTAATTGGCAATGGATAGGAAGTAGTTAACATTAGTTTTCTACAAACTATTAAACAATAAAATAAGATTAGAGGATAAAACCATATTATAGAAAATCTATTTATAATTGTTTGAATGAATGATGTTCTTCTTTATTACTTGCTTGAAAGTTTGTTTTCTGAGTGATGCTTTGGAAAGGGAATTAGAGATGGTCTATAGGTGAATATGGATTGTTTATTTTATTATTTATTTTGTTTATTTATTGGGGAAAGAAAGTAGATTTTTATCTAGGAATGTTTTAGGTTACTTTTGGGCTAGGATGCCGAATGTGGATTGTATACGCCTAAAAATGACACGATTCAGTCTAAATAAATATTCTTAATATTTATTTCATTCTAATTTTTCTATCAATAAATAAATAAACAAATTTATTTATTCGATTCACATTCCTCTAAATTAATTAAATATCAAAATATTTAATTACCTCTTCTAAAGTCAAAATTAAATAAAATCCTTTATTTAATTAAATTCTTCCAAACAATTAAATAATTCTTAATTATTTAATTAAGTCAATCATTCCTCCAAATTTAAATAAATCAATCGAATTTATTTAAATCCTCTCAATGTCCAAAAATAAAATACAATAAAATATTTTATTTATTCTTCCAAATCATGCACAACAATTAAATAAATTTATTTATTTAATTTACTTTCTAATTCTTCTAAATATCTTCCAAAATCTTCTAAAAACAAGTCTTCTTCTTCATGCACACAAAACTAAATAATTTATTATTTAATTTCTCTCAAATCATGCAAAAGCAAATCTCAAGTTGAGTTAACTGACTCAATCAACCTTGTTTTTATCAATATCTCTTAAATTAGAAAAAAAGCTTTCTAATTTATGAAAAGCATGTTTTATCTTTAGAAAAGAAAGTAGTTAACTCAAATAAAATAGCTTTTGTGTGACACTTGTCTTCTTCTTATTCACGCACATTCTCTCAAGGTTTCTATACCATTGATCTTCTCATTCTTTCTATACCATTGATCTTCATTCTCACAAGTCTATAAATTGAACCCTATTCCTCCATTTCATTCATCTAAGCTTTAAGTATCATTACTCTGCAGGAATTATAGCGCGCCTTTGGCACCAATTCCTTCATTTCTTGTGATCACACTCGTTACTACATACTACTACCATTGTTGTGAAGCTCCTCTTCATTATAAAGCATTATCATAGCCATTCTCCATTGATAATCTTGGAATAGCAAGGAAGTGCACTCTCTGAGGGCCTTATTCATACATGCAAGATCAATTGAGATAGGCAACCAACGGAAGCTATGAAGCTTTGAGGTTTGTAAAGGGTTTTGAAGTTTTTTTTGTTTGATTGATCTCTTTGTTTTTGTATTTCGTTGAGTTTTGGGTATTTTGATATTGATATATTGATTATTCATGTTTGCTCCAATTTTCCCTTAACATCTTTAGCGCCCACCATTGCATCTGCTATCTATTCTGGCGTATACATCATTTTGGCGCATACAGTCTCCGATCTGGTGCATCTACTATCTATTTCAATGCATACATCCTTTCAGCGCACACATACTCTGTTCTGGCGCATATATCCTTTGATACAGTGCATCTGTCAGTTCAGTACATATTTATTATCTTCTTGCACTTTTGACCTTTGTCTTAGTGCATATGTATTGTGGTGCTTCTGAGCTCTATTTCTGCACATTCAAGCTCTAAAGTTGTGCATCTGATCTAGGCAGTGATTTTTAGAGTTTCCTTGAAGTTTTCACTAACGCTAACATCTTTTTCTAATGAACACTCTTGATCTGTTTTGTAGGCTAGGTACTAGTTTAGAATCATATAGTTACACTTGTTAACTCACACTTCAATTTCTAATAGGAAAGTAAATGGATGCTCATGCAAATCTCACATAGTCTTAACTAGGAAGCTAGTAATTGAATCATTGCTATCTTGCATATCATTGAATCATTACTATATTGCTATCCTTCAAAGTTAACAACTCATTGCTATCTTGGTAAAACTAGACCATTGCTATCTTGTTATCACTTCAAAGTTAACAACTCATTGCTATCTGGGTAAAATTGAACACATCATTGCTATCTGGGTAAAATTGAACCATTGTTATCTTGTTATCACTTCAAAGTTAACAAATTTCTATGCTTGCCCAAGTAGATAGCTCATCTAGTTTTTCTCATTTTAACTAGGGGAAAAGAACCACTATCTTTTGTGTTTTGGGAATGATACCAGGCCTATGTACTCCCCTATCTTGGGTGACCAAAATTCCAGACATATCATTTTTGTATGTGTTTTTCCTTTAGAGGGACCTGCTCTTGGATACCGTTCATCCAAGTAGGAATGACCCTAAGTGGTAATAGGCTAGACGCCAAGCCCTACCAATCCATTATATATAAATTGTGTTTGGAGTGAAAGCTTTAAACAATGAGTGCATTTGTATTATACCAACAACCAACCTCCCCCAAAACCCTCCAAGGCGCAACCCTTGCGGGCTGGGAGACTCCATAACAAAGAGTAGTGCTGCCGCATGTATAACCACTCGAACGGTTGCCTTTATTACTCATCCTTTGTTTTAGTAGCCAAAAACCCCTATAAGATGGTGCAAGGAAGGGCAATTATTACCTCCTGAAGATGCCTCACCTAGAAATAGGGAGAATTTTGTTTATATTGTCCCAGCCAACCTAGGATTTGTACTTGCTTTCTTGCCAAAAAGAGTCAAAAAAATCATAAAAACATTCTTTGTGTTTGCTGTGTCTTCTTGCCATAATTATAGAAAATCAAATCAAAGAGACCATCTTGCAACAAAAGAAACCAAAAACATCAAAAAAATTGTTGAAAATTTGCAAAAACACTGAAAAAATGAAAACTGCGCATCTGTCCTGACTTGCTATGCATTTGTACTAACTTGTTGCATTATATCCTTTTTGCGCTTATATCCTTTGTTGTTGCGCATCTGGTTCTGTGCATCCATGACAGTGAGCATTTCCACATCTTTTCAGAGAAAAATTTTAGGTTTTCTAGGTACCCATTTCAGTCTTGTGTTAGTTTTTGTTGAAATGAAAAACTAATTAGAAGTAAATGCTCAAGAACTCCAATACCTACGAGAGAAATTAGACTTCAATATCTTGCCCCAGGATCGTATAGCAATTGCCCAAGAACTCCAAGTGATACAACAAGAAATGACAATCTTACAGGCTAAACAGGCCAGTACTAGCTACACCTCTCCCCAAAAGCATGCATCCTTTTTTCATCTTCATGATACTCTTGACAAGGCAAGCACCACCTCAAGGTGGATATCATATACCACTCCATCTACTAGTCCTCCTTCACCATCTCCTAGAACACATGGCCCAAAGTATACTAATCCTACCATGGAGAACTCCAAATCCACTCATCCATTACCTCACTCCTCTACTCATACACCTACCAATGATGTGATCCAAGGGCTACTAGCAGAGAGTCAACCATGTCCCCAAATTCTGGTCCTTGACCTTATCAAAGAACCCTCAAGCATGTCCATTACTCTAACCTCATCATGTAACCTGCAACCACTTGAGCATATTGAAGAACCTACCATGCACCAAAGTTAAGGTCCATCACACCTTCATGTTGTTGACCAAGAGCCTATCCAAGAGTCTTCTACCTCAACTTCAATTCAAGCACATCAAGAGTTATGTCAAGAGCACACTTTAGAACATGTGGAAACATCAACCCCTTGTCTAAATCAAGATCAAAGCACTCCCATCCGACCCTTACATAACCTTTATCTTTTTATATGATCCTATACCTATACATGAGCAAGATGTCCAATTTCAAACCATTCATAACCTATATCTTTTCCATGATCAAGATACTACCTTTGATGAAGAATCTAATCATGAGCAACTTGATCTTATACATGAGCCAGAGATCTAATTTCATCCTCTCCATAACCTCTATCTTTTCTATGATCAAGATATTATCGTTGATGAAGAACCTATGCACGAGCACTTTGATCCTATCACACTTAATCCTATCTATGATCAAAATCCCATCTACGATCAAGATCCTATATATGATCAAGATCCCATCTATGATGAAGAGCCTATCTATGATCAAGAAGACCATGATGATCCTCTTAGCCCACTTTATGCATTCCATGGTCCTGAGCCTGTAACCCCATCTAGCCCTATCCAAGAGATGACAACTTCCTCTTCCCTTGATGAGACACTTGCCTCCCAAGAAAGCATAGAAGATCAAACCAAAAATAATCCTCCGCCATCCATTATTGACCATTCTGTAAATCCCCCACCATATATCCTTGGTCTTACCACCTTTATTCATGAGTTTTCCTCCTTAGAACACCAACAACCATTATCCTCTATCTCATCATCTCCATCCAATAAGGAACTCGTGTCTAGTGTTCCACCTATACACAATCCTTCTATCCACCGCATACTCCAACATATGAACTATCAAGGTAAAGGCTTAGGCCATCATGAATAAGGTATTTTGGAGCCCGTCCATGTCAACGTTCCTCCACCGTCATATGGCCTTGGATACACACCCCAAGGTGAACAATCTCAAGATGCTTGTACTTCCTCCACTCCTAAATCTACCACTTTCCATCACAAATCCTTTCATATCCCCAAAACGTATGTCGCCATTCCACCTCCCTTATTGTACATGTCCCAAAAGCATGCGACCATACACCTTCCACCATCCAATCTACCTCCACTACTTCCAACTCCTAATATCTCTCCATACATTTTACCACCACTTCTTCCAACACCTTATCCATCCATCTATGAATCTTCTAACAATCCCAATCATGACCAACAGATGCACATGTTGTCTAAACAAAGAACTTCCTCAAACTCCACTTCCAAAATCTCAAGAGAATTCAACCATAAAAATTTGGATGTCTCTACCTATCAAGTCAAAAATCCTAAGAGTCCTCATGACCTAGGATACAAAAGCCAAGAATTAAAGAAGCCTCCTTCTCAAGAGCTGCATACACCCACACACCTATATGCCAAACTAAAAAAGGTGTGGGTCTGCATCCAACAAATGATTACCTCCAAAGCTGCACAAAAACTACATACACCCAAGGCCATACCTTCACAGGTACTATCTAAAAGAAAAATGGCTTGGGTACCTAAGCAAAAATCTATCAAGTCAAATGAGGCATCCACCTCTCGAGAATCTCAACCATCCATTTCCTCCCATTCCATCCAAAAGTCTCAAATTCCTCCATCCCAAATGACAAGCAAAGCTCAAAAAAATACTCAGTCTATGTGGATCCCTACATGCCTAAGTCATTCATCCACAAGAAAAAGACTTCATTTCTTCCTACACTACTTTCCCATCACCAGCTTCAATGTTTATCATGGTATGTGCAACTGTTAGTCATGATACCCTTCCATCCCACAAACATTTTCATATACCTTCATTTCCCCTTCCTTCCACTATTATCCTACATATCTTCTCCATCCTACTGCCATGGTTCATACTTTTGCATAAGCCTTCCCTCCATATTCTGCATCATCATCCACTATCATACCCTTCCATACACTGTTATCTACCATTCTCCATCTCACTTTCATGCAATCCCCTACCAACGTCTATGAGCGATACTTGACATAGTCCATGCGATAGCATCCATCTAGTAGGACATATCACCTTCTAGGGAACTAGACACTTGAGTCTCCCCCTTCCCCCTTTTCCTATCCAAAAAAAAATGTAAAGAAAAACCCCTTCGTCCAATGGTGAAAATCTAGAAAGCAGGCACCTTGGATAAGTACCATGATGAAAACTTGGCAAATAGGCATCATGTGTAAGTTGATCTTCTATGTCACCTACACTTGGGGGCACTCTGTCTCATCGACATATCACTCTCCTCCTATCAGTTTCCTTTCATACCATTTCCTATCCTATCCTTCTATCCATTATCTACCTATATTGTCTAGTCTATCCATCCTAATCTTCCCTTCATTTTTCTTGATCTTGATAAAAGATTGGGGGCACAATGTTAACAAATGTTTTAGATGTCTCTTGACATACCTTATCCCTCCAAACCACACAAATCCTTCATTATCCTCTTATCCTCCTATCATTATAAGTGTTGTCATGAAAAATCCTAAGTATTCTACCTACAATGGGGCACATTATTCCTATGCGACATAGTCCTTGGAGATCACATCCTTGTTTCTTTCTACCTAACCATCCATATCAACTGTAACCCATCCATCTGCCTATCCGTGGTGTTTTCCTTGTCGTCAGTATCTAGCAGTAAGGCTATCCATAGTGTCATCTTATCCTATTGTGGCTTGATACTCTATCTCTTTTGTCACCTTGTCAACCAAGGTCTTATCCCGTATCCTATCCTTAGTGTCGGCGTAGCCTAGTGTTTGTCATTAGTATCATAGGGTCAATCCTAAACTACATTGCCTCTGCGTTGTCACGTAGGCAAGGTCATTTATCAATTCACCCTCGAGGCTTTCCCATCCATCCCATATCTTGTCATCCTTCCTCTAGTCCATCCAAGGTCCAAGTCCTAAACTACGTTGCCTTTGCGTTGTCACGTAGGTGAGGCCATTTTCAAATGTGCCCCCAAGGCAATAGGTCAGTCCCTTAGGGTTCGTCTCCCCAATAAGGATAATGGAACCCTTTTCACCAGACGCAAGCGCATGCAAGCAAAGCCTGTTTCCAAGAAAACAGTTTTGATGCAAGGCATCAACCTATCCAATGCAAATAAAATAAGTACCTAACACATTCTAAATGATTTTACCTAAATTATGGCAAGAAAATACACCTAATGCAAGAATGTTTTGCGGTTGTGATCACATTAGGTTACAGTGTCTTGATTTTTGTTATCATGTCTTTCTATCCTACTCAAGGATGCCAAAAGCTAGAGATGCTATGATGGGGGCATGATTATTTTATTTGTTTTATTTTTTGTGGATCAAACATTAGTAATGTGAAGCCTTGTCTAAATACATGATCGGCAAAAGATCATTGAGGACATCAGAGGTCTAACATGAAAGGGGGCAATCCTTGTCTGTTGATACACAAGAAATATGTAGGTCATCTCGGTTCAATTATACCTTGATGCTTGTATTAACTTGCTAAATAAAAATCCATGTAAGCGATGCTCAGGTCATCTTGGTTCAATTATACCTAGATGCTTGTATTAACTTACAACATTCAGAAAAAGTACCAAAAAAATCACCCAATGATGAAATAAACACTTCAAAATACTTGCACCATCAAGATGTCAAAAGAAAATAGCATTTGTATCCATTACACATCCATAAAAGCATCCATACCATACCCCATGCAATAAAGATCCAACATTGCAGAGTATCAATACAAATAAAAGCCTATAAGTCCTTCTGTCAAGTCATTCTTCTATCAATCAATATTCTATCTATCGTTGTGGTCCATTCTTCTCAATCCGATCAATATGAGTAGTGATCCAAATGTAAGTCCATCCTTAATCCATACCAATCAAGTCAAGTCAATCTTGTCAAAAAATCCAATCACAATCAGTGGTCTTGATCCTTGTCTGGTCGTAAACCAACTCGATCAATTATAATCAAACATTTGTCTTATACAGGATGTAACATTGTCGAAATCAGACCAACACACATGTCTTACATGACATGCTTCATTTCCTGAAACCAGACACTATCCTTCATGTTTGCTCTAGGGATCTATTGTTCTCCGCCATGACAACACACCTGCCGTGTTGGTCTAGGGATATATCGTTCCCCGCCATGAAAACACTATTATATATTGTTATCAGTATATCATTGGTTTACCGCTTGATAGGGGCAATACCTTGTTGGTTCGTGTATCATTTGTGCATACTTTCTTGCTTGCTTATGTGTGTTATCATTCTATCTTGCATCATGTATCATTCGGCTCTTTCTTCAAACCTAACCAAGTTTTCCCTTCGTCTTCGTGAGATTGTCTGTCTCACGTCTTCTGCCTTCTTCCCATTCAATCTCTCAAGGGGGCATCCTATCGTCATAACTTGTACCAGGGGCAAACTGGGGCATGTATCATTGTCAGACAATTTATTCTTTGAAGCAACATCGTAAACTGCATTGCATCAAAGAGGGGCAAAATGTATATGCCTAAAAATGACACAATTCAGTCTAAATAAATATTCTTAATATTTATTTCATTCTAATTCTTCTATCAATAAATAAATAAACAAATTTATTTATTCGATTCACGTTCTTCTAAATTAATTAAATATCAAAATATTTAATTACCTCTTCTAAAGTCAAAATTAAATAAAATCCTTTATTTAATTAAATTCTTCTAAACAATTAAATAATTCTTAATTATTTAATTAAGTCAATCATTCCTCCAAATTTAAATAAATCAATCGAATTTATTTAAATCCTCTTAATCTCCAAAAATAAAATACAATCAAATATTTTAATTATTCTTCCAAATCATGTACAACAATTAAATAAATTTATTTATTTAATTTACTCTTTAATTCTTCTAAATATCTTCTAAAAACAAGTCTTCTTCATGCACACAAAATTAAATAATTTATTATTTAATTTCTCTCAAATCATGTAAAAGCAAATCTCAAGTTGAGTTAACTGACTCAATCAACCTTGTTTTTATCAATATCTCTTAAATTAGAAAAAAGCTTTCTAATTTATGAAAAGCATGCATTATCTTTAGAAAAGAAAGTAGTTAACTCAAATAAAATAGCTTTTGTGTGACACTTGTCTTCTTCTTATTCGTGCACATTCTCTCAAGGTTTATATACCATTGATCTTCTCATTATTTCTATACCATTGATCTTCATTCTCACAAGTCTATAAATTGAACCCTATTCCTCCATTTCATTCATCCAACCTTTAAGTATCATTACTCTGCAGGAATTATAGCATGCCTTTGGCACCAATTCCTTCATTGCTTGTGATCATAGTCATTACTACATACATACTACCATTGTTGTGAAGCTCCTCTTCATTACAAAGTATTATCATAGCCATTCTCTATTGAAAATCTTGGAATAGCAAGGAAGTACACTCTCTGAGGGCCTTATTCATACATGCAAGATCGTTTGAGATAGGCAACCAATGGAAGCTATGAAGCTTTGAGGTTTGCAAAGGTTTTTGAAGTTCTTTTTGTTTGATTGATCTCTTTGTTTCTATATTTCATTGAGTTTTGGGTATTTTAATATTGATATATTGATTATTCATGTTTGCTCCTATTTTCCCTTAACATGGATTATCAGAGATAGCTTTTCCTCTTTTCGAGAATTGAACCAGTAACTATTTTATATAAATGTTTAGATCTAAATGAGCAGTCATTGAAAAAGATGAATATTTGTCTAGCAAAATTTATTGATATATATCTCTACCACATCGTGTTGTGAGACAATCTACATTTCATTATTTAGAATTGTACATTATGCATCAAGTTGCATCGGGTGTTCCCTCTTGCCAGTTGTTTCCAAGTAGCTAGACATTTCATGCAGGATTGGGTTTCCTTCATGTCATGAAGGGATCCAAGGAAGTGTAATTGCTTCATGGTTGGGTGGAAAAGCACCTGAGCCATGTTCCCATCTCTCAGCTCGTAGGAGAACCATTTGGGTTCGTGGTGACTGGAGAGTGTTTTGATTTATTATACTTGTTGTACATGATTATTGTAACTTGTAATTGGATGTATTATGGCATGGAAGCCAATGGACTTTGTATCTTATTTTATAGTTCTGTCACCTAGATTGAGCACGTGATTTTTGTAATATTTAATGATTTTTATTGATTCATATTTATGAGATGCATATTTTACTTGAGATGTTGTAATTAAGTGGATTATATACTTCATTTTACTTTTGTGATGGTTTGGGTACTTTACATTTGGTATCAGAGACCTAGGTTGAACACTAGGGCCTCTTTTTGGGACTATTATACTAAGTTGCAAACTTGGTGCATATTATTCATCAAGAATATTAGAAACACTGATCATAGTGAAGGATCATATAGTGGTCAAAATAGAAGAATTCATGGTGGTGAAAGTATTGGACAAAATGATAGGAATCATGGAGATGCTAATAATGATCAAGATGGAAGATTAGACCATATTCTTGCTCTCTTGACCCAACAGGATATGAGGACAAATGCTCTTGAGCAAGAGATCAAAGGGAATCCTAGAGAGCAAAATGCGAATGAAAACCCAAGTGTTGAGGCATAAAATGAGAATTAGAGGATAGAAGTCCAAGTTCCTGAGGTTGGAGTTAATGCTAAAAATCAAGTAAGGATTGCAGAGGAGTTGGGGAAAGACCTCAAGAAGGTCTCACCACCCAAATTTCATGGAAACACAAATAGAGATGGAGCTAAAGCATGGATCATAGAAATGGAGAAATACTTTGGGCTCCAAAACCTTTCTGATCACACAAAGGCAATGTGGGGATCATATTAGTTGACTGGTGAAGCAACAACATGGTGGGATAATGAAAAGGAAGATAAGAAATGGTTACCTGGTGAAATAACTTAGGAAATTTTCCTTTATCTTTTTAGGAAAAGATGGTTACCACAACTCTTCTTTGACAAGAAGATGACATAGTTTTAGAATTTGGTTCAAGGAGGGATGTCTGTAACCAGTTATTGGGATAGGTTCTCACATCTGCTTAAGTATGTTCCACAGTACCCGATAGACGAGAGATTTTGGATAAGGAAGTTTATTTTAGGCTTAAGACCCTAGATTGGAGTAGAGGTAGACATTCATAAGCCACTCACTATGGATGCAGTTTTTGAGAAAGTAATTAAACAAGAGTAGAAGTTGCAACAAGTAGCTAGTTACCGTAAGCAGAGAGATATAAAGTTTGCCAATAAAAGACCTCAAAGTAATGAGTAGAACTACCAATAGAATTATAATCTAAATAACAATCAAGGTAATGGCAATCGACAGATCAGGAATTTGAAGAGAGGCAATAACTCTTAGGATGGAAATGGTGGAAACCAATGAGAAAGGACTAAAGGACCAAAAGCACCTAAGGGTGGATGTTATGTTTGTGGAGGAGAGAATTATGCTAATTCATGTCCCTGGAGATGAGTAGGAAGAGGAAATATAAATCAACAAGGAGAACCTCAACATCAGATACATGCTACAGTGGACGATCGGCAAGCTGACTTTCAGGCAGCACCTATTCAGTTTCAAGGTAAGCTCTATGGACTACTTGTTTCTATTTTGATTGATACTGGTGCCACAAAATGTTTTTTAGATCCTAGAGTAGTATCTAAGTTATCTATTAGACCTAGGCATATGGAAAACTCTTGGATCGTATAATATGACAATAGAGCAGAAAAGAAAGTAGACTCATGTCTAGCATGCAGTGAGTTAGAGCTTCCAAATTTTAGACACAAGTTAATTTGTATGTAGCACCTTTAGGGTCTTATGATGTAATTCTAGGAATCAACTGGTTAGTTAAACATAAGTCTCTTGTAAACTATGAAAATAAAGTTGTTAAATGTTTGGATGACCTAGGAAATCAAGTGGAAATTAATGGATCTAAGAGACCTTTACAACTTAGATAAATCTTGGCTATTGAAGAAAGCCAAGAGGAAAGGGTGTGCCATGTATGTTCTCCAAGTAAAGGACCTTGACAAAGTAGAACCAGCATTCAATGACTACCCAATTCTAAGAAATTTCTGAGATGCATTCCCTGTGGAGTTGACAAAGTTACCACCAAAGAGAGAATTTTACTTCTCAATTGATTTTCTACTAGGGACTGAGCCTCAATCTAAGGCACCTTATAGGATGACTACTACAGAATTGTATGAGCTTAAAGCACAATTACAGGAGTTGCTAAATCAAAGGTTCATTAGACTTAGTGTGTATTCATGGGGCGCACTAGTTATCTTTGTAAAGAAGAAGGATGGGACTTTGAGGTTATGCATTGATTATAGGATGCTTAACAAAGCTACTATAAGAATAAGTACCCACTCCCAAGAATAGATGAGCTCTTTGATGAAATGAAGGGATCTACAATGTTCTTAAAGATAGACCTTAGATCACCAATTGCAGATTAAGGATGAGGACACCTCAAAAATAGCTTTTAGGACTCGATATGGTCACTATGAGTTTAGAGTGGTACCATTTGGGTTGACTAATGCTCCATCAGCCTTCATGAATTTGATGAATACCATTTTTAGTGATTGCTGAGATGATTTTGTGTTGATCTTCCTTGATGACATGTTGATATACTCTAAATTAGTGGAAGAGCACAAAAGGAATTTGAGGATAGTCTTACAGTGCTTGAGAGAGTGGAGGATTTATGGTAAAGTATCTAAGTGTACATTCTTTCAAGATCAAGTGCACTATCTTGGTCATGTGATCTTGGTAGAAGGGATTGCAGTTGATCATGAGAAGATAAAAGTGATAATAGAATGGCATACACCTAAGAGTGTAACAAAAGTCAAAAGTTTTATGAGACTTATAGGTTTTCTTGAAAGATTGTGGAAGGTTTCTCAACTATAGTAGCACCGATTACCTCACTATAAAAGAAGGGTAAGAAGTTTGAATGGACAGAAAGTGTGAGGAAGCTTTCCAAGTGCTAAAGTAAAATCTCATAACTGCTCCTATCTTGACCATACCAGATCCTAATCGTCACTTTACAGTTATAATTGATGCTTTGGGAGGAGTAGGAGGAGTGTTGATGCAGAATGAGCAAGTAGTTGCATATGAGTCAAGAAAGTTAAAGCACTATGAGTTAAACTATGTGCCTCATGATCTTGAGTTAGCCACCATAGTTCATGCACTTCAGATGTGGAGGTATTATTTTCTAGGTAAGCCCCTTGAGTTAAAGACAGATCATTTAGGGCTCAAGTATATATTTACTCAACCTAACCTTAATGCATGACAATGAAGGTGGTTAGAATTCCTTAGTGAGTATGACTTTGTACTTGAGTATATAAAAGGAAAGGAGAATAGAGTAGCAGATGAACTTAGTAGAAGAAGACATTTGGCTGCCATGGTTACAACAAGATCCATTTTGAAGTAAAAAGTAATTAAGAATCTTCAAGGGGATGAGCATTATGAAAGAGTAAAGCAAGCTTTGGAAGTAGACCCCTTGGATCATGGGCTTGATGGTTATGTGATTGAGTCAGATGGACTTTTGAGATATCAGGGAAGGATGTATATTCCTAACTCAGGAGAGTTGAGGAAGTTAGTGCTTGAAGAGATCCACAATGCACCATATTTAGGGCACCCTGGAGTGACCAAAATGGTTGAAGGTTTGAGACCCTTATACTTTTGGCCTAGACTTACGAAGGATGTGACATAATTTGTATCTCATTGTTTGGTATGCCAATGAGTCAAAGCTGAAAAGGTGCATCCAATAGGATTGTTGTACTTGCACAATGTTCCTGAGCATAAGTGGCAAGTAATAAGTATGGATTTTATTCAGGGGTTACCCATGTCTAAGAATTGACATGATGTCATCTTAGTGTTGTGGACAAGTTGACAAAGGTAGCACATTTTATTCTAGGGAATCTTTTAGATGGTTCTTTGGATTTAGCTAAGAAGTTTGTTCAGGAGATTTTTTGATTACATGGAGTGCTTGAGACAATCATTTTAGATCAAGACACTCACATGAAATCTAGATTTTGGACAACTCTTAATGCAGCTTTGGGTACCAAGTTGAATTTTAGTTCAGCATATCATCCTCAAATGGATGGTCAAATGGAAAGAGTCAATCAAGTTGTTGAAGAGCTTCTCAAAATGTATTGTATGGATCAGTAGTATAAATGGAAGGTGTATCTTCCATTGGTAGAATTTGCATACAACATTTCATACCATGCATCTTTGGGAATGGCACTGCTCCAAGCTCTTTATGGGTGTAGGTGTCAAACAACTATCAGTTGGGATAAGGTGGAGGATAGAATAGTGATTAGTCTTGATATGTTAAGGGAAAAGGATGATTAGATGAGATTGATCAAAGAGAAATTGAAGCAAGCTTCAAATCATCAAAAGAGCTACGCAGGTAGAAATAGGACACCTAGACAGTTCTCAGTTGGTGACAAAGTCTTCCTAAGGGTTAAACCTTAGAAGAGTTCAGTTTGGCAAAGCATCCAAACTTGCTCCTCAATTTGTAGGACCGTTCAATGTCTTGGAAGTGATCAATCCTATAGTTTATAGACTTGCTCTACTATATGCACTTGCTAGAATCCATAATGTTTTTCATGTGTCCTTGATTAAGATTTATCATCCTAACATGTCACATATTCTTGATTGGCATGCTTTACAAGTTCAAGATCCAGGAGTGGTGTTGGTGGAGCCCACTCAAATTTTGGAGAGGCGCAACGTTAAGTTGCGTAGCAGTGATGTGGTGTAGTATAAGGTCCAATGGGACCAATATTCAAAGGATAGTACCACATGGGAGGATACAAAGGAGATTGATAGATCTTTTCCTCATTTGAGGATATAGCCTATATTTCTTATTCATGCATGGATTATGATACTTTGAGTTGCTGTTATTATTTTATGATACTTTGAATACATTATTGGTAGTGGTAGATTGATACATTATTATTTTTATTTTTTGTGTAATAAGACATCGAGACAATGTCTCTTCCTAGTGGGGAAGGATGTCACATCTCATTTTTATGGACTACATTATTATTATAGCTTAGTTAACATTTACTATGATTATTTTTACTTTGAGTAAGTTCCACATGAAAGTTGATTTAATATTAAATATTATTGATCTGATTATAATATTTTTCTTTGGCTATCTTTTGGGAAACTATCCTATTGATGTCGAGTTGAGTGCAAATGAATGTAGGAACTCGTCAAAGATGAGAACATGGTTGAGGTAGAGATGTTCTAGCCACTTGGCAAGAACTGTTTGGGATGGTTAATCTTGATGCACTCACACACTCACGTAACCTCATATTTAATTTTTGAATGGCTTATTATACATTATTGTATGGATAATAAATGTGATTGATGGTTAGATACTTAGAAAAATATTGAGTTTTAATTGCTACCATAAGTTCATTTCGAATGCTTGATTTAGTCATAAATATTAATGTTCATTCAAATTTAAATTTAAATGATGTATTTTATATTTAAATGGTGTATTTTATATTATTTAATAATAAATAATAATTTTTTTCCTATTTATATAAATATTATTGTTTAAAAGACAATATCTAAATTAAACTTAAAGCAATTATATTTAAAACACAATAGATATATATATATATAAATTATTTTATTATTATTATAAATACTTGTTTTGATTTAAAGTGGGGTGAACCCACATAACTAGGTTACACTTGCATCAAGGAAGGAAAATTACATGGCCTAAAAAAAAATGAATAGGTTTGATTGAATGGGGGGTGTTCGACCAAACCCAAAAATGGGTTCGTTCGAACCCCCCTGGATTGATTTTTAACTGACAAGGTTCGATCAAACCCCCCTGAATTAATTTTTTAACATTTTTTAATAGGGTTCAAATATAATCCACCAGATGGGTTTATCAAGTTGCTTCCATTTTGGTCCTCAACCTGAGCTTCAAAACCCAAAAATATGCATAAAATTGCAACTGGAGAGAGGCAAGGGCAAAATAAGGGGGTTCGAACAAAACCCCCATGACCCATTTAAACAAATGGGGGTTTTGTTTGAAACCCCATTCATTCGAACCCCCTTATTTTGCCCTTACCCCTCTCCAGTTGCAATTTTATGCATATTTTTGGGTTTTGAAGCTCAGGTTGAGGACCAAAATGGAAGTAACTTGACAAACCCATCTGGTGGATTATAGTCCTCAAAACAAGCTTTCTATTGAGTATAAATTTAATATATTGTGGTTTTATTATAATTATTTTTTTGTTTAATTAAACATAGGTTTTTCACCAAAAATCAAGCTCTCTATTCTACACATGGAAAAATAGTATATTACCAAAAAAATAATGAAAAATATCTATCCTCTTGGTATTCATATCCTTGATCCAACAAAAAAAAATTAAATTCTGATACATACAAAAAAAGTTATGCTTTACACAGTACACCTATGTCTAAATTGTAATTGGTTTGACTTCAAAAGTTAATTAAAAAAAAATATTCAATAAAACATTATGAAACCAAATGTATCCTCTAAATATTGTAGTTAAAAATCTAAATTCAAAAAAAAAAGAATTTTATCCTTCATAGAAAAAAAGTTATGTTTTACACAGTACACATCACTCTTTAAAAATGGTGTTTATTGTTAAAACTAGTTACTGAAGGAGATGGAAAACGAAATGTAATTTGATTCCAAAAAATTTAAAAAATATATACTTAGAATCTACACACAAAATGTAACAAATCACTAGTTTACATCATCTTCAAATTCCTCACGGTTTAGCAACTATAGGTGTCTGAAAGTGAAGATTTTTTTCAAAATGTTCATTTCAATGTCAACTTTGGCCAAAAAGTGTAACCCACTATTGTGGGATCACCCAATGATTATGTTATATTGAAAATAAATAAATTATATTGATAATACCTATTATATTTTGAAATCTAAATAAAGGAATTAAAAGAATAATATTTCTATCATGTAGTGATAGGAAATAAATAAGTTTATTCTATTTTAATTTGGAGGCTTTTGAACAAGCCAAATCTCATGCAAACTTAAACAAAAACTTTAGTTATCAAAAGGAAGCCAAAACCTAAATGTTGAATGCCAAAAACAAGAGGAAAATTTTAATAAAAGGGAGGTGACAATAGAGAAAAGAGACCATGTTTGGCAACAATAGAGAGAGGGATGTTATTATTTCCTGAAGCAGTGATAGGAAGCAAAGAGGACCAGTGACAGAGGAGATGCAAGATTAGCAACTGCAACTAAGATTTGAGCCCCTTTGGCAAGCAAATAAATAGGTATTTTACTTGTTATGATAGAAATTAATTAATGGCAGAATAATACTATATGCTTTGGTTATCTTTGCCTCTGAATAATCTATTCTTTCTGGTCTGCGTTTCTACTTGGAGTGGCTTGAATGCATTTTTTCTTCCTGACGCCTTAGAACTCCTTGTCGCCTGCATTCTTTTCCTCTATTTTATGCTTTGGGATCGACCTCCTTATCCTACGTTGGTTTGTTCTTGTCTTGGCAGTCTGTTTAGGAGTAGCCTAGCTATAGCTAATGGGCTACTATATGACTGCCTAAAAAATCAAATTTCTAGGCAGGTGCAAAAAGATGGGGGCCAAAAAGTGGCCAAATTTTAAAAAATATTAAGCCATAACACGAGCGTGTTATAATGCGCTTGCATTACAACTTGGTGATGTCGAGCCTAAGGCTCGGTAACACCAAGCCATAATGCGCTCACGTTACAACATGAGCATGTTATGCTCTACTATATAAAAAACTTGTGTTTCATTTCATTATTTCACAACATTTCATAGCAAACCCATGGTTTGGAGACAAAGGAGAGCACACTTGCGTTATCAAAGGGCATATCGTCAACAATTTGTCACCGATTCATCGTCAAAATTCTGTCATGACATCAGGGAGGCTGAAGGAGTAAGTTCAATTTGATTTCTTGTGTGAATTTGTTGCTAAATAGGTAGGTTCAAATAGTTTTTGATGTAAATGTCTTTAATTTATAGGAATTGATAATGCACCTCCTCCTCCTGAAAATCCACAAAATCCTCCATCACCTAAACAACAAATACCTGTTGAAGAACAACCCCAACAACAAACACCTCCATTCATTCCTCAATATGCCCTTGGAACACAAGAAAATATAATGGGGAAAATTGGAAACAATAAAAAACAAATTAGGGACATAATTGGAAGGTTGAAAGAACCTGCAACTTCAACCTTGCATAGGTCCATGCTTTCTCAATCTCTTGAATCTATGTTATCAAATATAGATTCAATTAGCAAGCAAATCTCTAGTTGGTTAGAAAAGAGGAGATAATTTAGAGAGTTCTATGAAGATAAGTTGTCCTATGAACAAGTTAAAAATAGACAAATTACAAAATTGGACTTGTGTTATATTTTCATAGATCCATGAACAAATCAACCTCTACCCCTTACATGCAAGAGGTTCCCTATCCATTGGTGCAAAAACCAAGTGATAAGGGACAATTTTGGGTAGAGGTGGTGGATAGTTTTTGACCATCCTCCATGCAACAATAATGAGGTCCCACAATATGTTTTGAGGAAACTCTACTACGAGTTTGTCAAAAATAAAGTGCCAAATTATTTTGATATGTGGGAGTTCTAGGGTAGAGGTGGGGGGTCAGCACAAGATAGACCAGGGGCACGTGTTGACCCACAATCGCTAGTGAGACAAGCACTCACCAGACCAGCCCATGAGCACATGTCTATCCCTTCTATTGTGAAGGAGAGTGTTGAGGTCAAGACACTTTAGTCCATTATTGCCTTGACCTAAAGCATCATAGAGTATGCCAGTCCTACAGCACAACATGGGCCGGGTGAGAGTTTGAGTAGGGTTCCACCCCATACTTGTCAGGCTTGTGGGTCAACTTGTGGTTATGACCCCATGGATAGTCAAGATGCAGGTGTGTAGGCTACATCTGTAGTTGAGCAGATGGTGATGACAGATGCCCTCCTGAGTGAGACTTCCAGCCTTGATAGTTAGGTAAATCTTAGCAAGTTCATTGAATTTAATATATTAAATTTCATTTTTGAAATGCAAGATTAACTAATTTAGTTTGATGATTTTAATAAAATTTCAGGGTCATAGCATTGATACAGTTTTCAGTGGTTCTCCACCTGCATATTATACTATGACATCTAATATTAGGGTATGTAACTAGTAAACAATTATAAATATTACATGTGAATAGCATCGTTATATGAATGGTATTCTAATATCTGATTTTAGATTTTGAATATGTTAATATTGGAGATTTCATGGCAGCACCTACCAGTGGTGGCGGACTTCAAAGCTTCATGGAGGTAATAAAATAAATAGTTTAATTAATGTACTTATAACTATATTTTTGTATTTTATATTCATATCATTGGTTAGATTTCATCGCACATCTTTCAAACTCAAAGCATTACTTGACATTGTATAACTAATAACTAGATGTTGATAGATGACAAAATTTCAATTACAATATAGTTATTTGAAAAAATACCTCAAAGAAATGTGGTTTCATGGAATGCCATGACAAGAAGATGCATAGACAAGGACATCACCATGAGACCACATTTATTTGAGGCATCTTTCCAAACAAATCACTACCTTGTCTATGCTACTACATTTTCTATACATGTCTACCAAAGCTTGTCGATCCCCTCGACACTATTCTTTGACAATTTTTCTCTAATAAACTAATCCAATTACCACCAATTAGACCCCAAGACATGACACCAGAGAGGGGTATGAGCCTATGACATCTTATATAGCATATGATTGACTCCAACATCATCTAGGTCCCACATTTGTTGACTCTAAAATTCCCCACGATGGTAATGTCTTCACCATTTCTCATAGCCCATACCAACTAGTTGTTACCTTAAGAGACTTCTCCTTAGATTATTTTTTGCCAACGCCTTCTGGTCCACCTCAACCTCATACCAATTCCCTCTTTCACCTTTATCTATCTTATGCCTCTAAACGCATTGCTACCCCAACTCCACAACCTCTTTCTATTACTTCACCTACTCCACTAGCTATGCCCTATCTTCCCCACCATATACCCACCTATTACTACTTCACCTTCCTCATTGAATTCTATCTCCCCTCTAACACCCCTCCAAGATAAAGTTAAAGAAAAAGTGTAGGACCTTTTTCCATCCACTTCTAAAAGTAGGCCTAATAAACTTCCCCAACACTACATCCAACCTACTAGACAACCCATATCTACCCTACCAATTTCCTAATATACCCCTACTAGACGTCCTAGACCTAGTTTGCTTCCAACCCACCCCTTGACAAACATCAAGACAAATAAAATGATAAGAAATGTTTAAAATAAGGTTTTCCTTTTCCTATCTAGTATCTTTCCTCCCTCCTATTATCCCACAAACTCTTGATATTCCTCCTTCATGTAAACCCATAAACTTACCTAATGTCTATGTGATTTCTAGTTTAGGCATTGTCCTACCTCCATGACTACCAAACGAACAAAAATTTGAGCACAACCCTACCCCACCCTACCACCAACCTAAACCTAAACTAAAACCTTCACTCTCTCTCTAACTTCTTAAACCTAAAATTTGATTCTACTATGGTCCCTCCTTTATTGACCCTTATACCACACAATAGTCATGAATCCTCATCTAATTTGTATAAATGCATGTGACTTGTGTGCTTTATTGTGTGTACTTCCATGTTTAGGTGAACATGTGTGTATGTTAGGAGCCATGACTTGTATCACTATTATAGCTTTCATAACTGAATAATGTTTTTTAATTTTCAGATGATGCAGGTTATGGAGACACCTCCTGATGTTTATAGGGCAATGGAGCATGGTGTGTCCTCTGCGATTCATAGCTCCATGCCTTTGATGGGGGTATGAGGCATATTAGTAAATTTCAAATTACATTCATTGTTATAGTTGTTTATTTTTGAAAAATTAAATGATTATTGATTTGAAGTTTAATTTCTATTTGGATGTTTTCTATAGGACATGACATCGCCACAACCTAATCCTAGTATTGAGGCAAATGAGGAGACAGATTTTTGGATAGCGGTAAGTGATTATTTTGTTTAATGTTTCATTTTCTATAATGTAATTTCTATAAATTAATGTCTATACTTTTTATTGTAACAACTACAGATCCATGAACAACTAAATAGGAGGAGTAACCCTCAGTTCGTAGTAGACCACCCTCATACATGTGTCCATCCCCTCGAAGATCAAAGACTTTCCGTGATCTATTCTCTTCACCGAACAGAGAGGAATGACTTTTAACTGTGTTCCTTTGTTGTATGCCTATATGTCATTTGTGGACATATATTTTGTATTGCATATAGTTGACATTGTATGCCTATATGGCATCCTTGTAAGCCTATATGGCTATTTTGTATATATGTTATACTTATATCGGCAGATATTGATGTATGCCTATATGGATATTTGGTTAATACAAATCATTTTTGTTGATCATTATGTAATATGGAATGGTGTAGTGTAGATCATTTTTGTATGCCTATAGGTTTCAAAGTTTAATTGTCAAAGAATCCATCCCAATTGATGATAAGAGAATTTGAGTTTTGGGTTGAAAGTTTTAGTCTCTCAAAACTATACATGCCCGAGAAAATAGAGAAAGGAAGATTGGTTAAATGGATAAATGAAAAGAAAGTTTTTTTTTTCACATCATGATCTACATGCTATTGGACAATCTTGCATGCTAGCCTTAGTCACTCACATAGTGATGTACAACCTCATGCATAAGTCCTTGCGTCATGTGCCACCTAAACAATGCCACTTGATCCAACACAAATTTCATGGTTCCTTGCACCATGCATAATTCACATAGTGATAGGAATCATTTTGTGCAACTCAAAAGACACCCTATAATTCTTACACAACCATTTGGATCATGTGCCATTTACACAAAACTAAGGATCATGTCTCATAGTTTCACAAACAACTCTATCTAATTTTTTAAGTGACCAAGGGGATATTGCAATTCCCGATGTTCCAAAAGGATGTTCTTATGGTTGCTTCTTGGTATGCAGATCCATATTCTTTATGAGTTGCTCAATTGAAAATATTTCTTAATTCCTTGTTATTATACCATATTGGGATGCAAAGAGTATGTTTGTTGTCTTGAATAAGATAGTCAAAATCATATGCTTATGAGCACTTGATGACCATTGTGGTTATTAAATGTAATTCCTCTTGCATATAAGGCAAGGTTATGAGAGTACATTGAGTCTTACCTAATTTGAGTATGCAACATAACATTGGGGCTATAGGCTTCCATAAGTCATCAGTAATCCCTTTGAGAATGTGGTTAATATTATAAATGTATGCTTTACATCTCACCATGTTAATATGTATTATCTCATCACATTTACCAATTTGACTCTAATTTCATAAAGCATTTCCCTACCCAAAAACTTGTTAAGCTTGAAAGCCTTGTTACGACATTGTATTGATCTTGCAGAAGGTTGCATACCACTACCCCAACTCTTTACAAGATTGCTATGAAATATGATAAGCAAGATAGGTGCAGTGTAGATCATTACATAATGACAGTATAGATCATTACATAATGATAGAGCCATGAAGTGTAGAGGGTTTCAAATATCACAAAAGTCTAAGTTCAAGCCTAATAACACAGTGACCTAAAGGTGGAAGAAGATGAGGGTTGGATAACATGGATATAACAAAATGAAGATGATATTAAGGTTTAGGAGAGTAGCCTAACAGACGTCTATTTCAAGCCTAATAGGGGTCTAATATTGTAGTGATGGAACAATGCATTGAAGGACTAAAACAAACCCTACAGAGATAATACTAGAGAACAAAGTCAAGGTGAACCAAGATAAAAGAACAAGTAGTTCATATATGACTATGTTGACTACTAGAACAAGTATGTTAACAACCATAAGATGCATGTTGACATGTGAAGACTATAACAGTTATAGCAAAGGCAATGTGTGAGGAAATCACCAGCACAATGTAGCTCAAACCATTTTTGGCATGTTTGGGTGCAAGAAAGGACCGTACCTAGCCTAAATGTACCCATCCAAATGCGTTGGAACTGTCAGTTTGGTCACATCAGGAGCAAGACAAAAGTTACACCCCTTTGCAACTTTACACTGCATGCATCTGACCATTTTGGGGCAGCAGAAAAATTTTCACCATGGGCAAACACCTCGAAGATATAAAAAACTAAGAGAGGTTATTGTAAAGGAACCCTACATGATCCCATAGGCTCAGACAGAATGTTTCTAAGTGACACAGTTTTTGAGTAATAACTCATCAAATATTGCTGCCTTTTTGCATTTTGGACTCTTCAAGGATATCGTTGGTACAATGTAGCTCGAACTATTTCAGCATGTTTAGGTGCAAAACAGGACCATGCCTAGCCTAAACGTACCCATTCAGATGCTTTGGAACTGTCAGTTTGGTCACATTAGGAGTAGGATAAAAGTTACACCCCTTTGCAACTTTACACTACCTCCTTCTAACAAATTTTTGGGGCAATAGAAATCCTTTCACCATGGGCAAACACCATAGACATATCAAAAACTAAGATAGGTTATTGTAGAGGGATGCTATATGATCCCATAGGCTTAGATAGAATGTTTCTAAGTGGCACAGTTTCTGAGTAACAGCTCATCAAAGATTGGTGCCTTTTTGCACTTTGGACTCTTCAGGGATACCACTGATACAATGTAGCTCGAATTGTTTCGGCATGTTTGGGTGAAAAAAAGGACCATTCCTAGCATGCAAGTACCCATCTAGACATGTTGGAACTGTCAGTTTGGTCACATCAGGAGCAAGACGAAAGTCACAGCCCTTTGCAACTTTATACTACCTCCTTTTGATGATTTTTGGGGCAGTAAAAAGCCTTTCACCACAGGAAAACACCTTAGAGATATCAAAAAATGAGAGAGTTTATTGTAGAGGGAACCTACCTGATCCCGTATCCTCAGACGTAATGTTTCTAAGTGACACGGTTTCCAAGTAACAGCTCATCAAAGATTGTTGCCTTTTTGCACTTTGGACTCTTCAGGGATATCGCTGGTACAATGTAGCTCAAACTATTTTGACATGTTTGGGTGCAAAATAGGACCATGCCTAGCCTAAACCTACCCATCTAAATGCATTGGAATTGTCATTTTGGTTGCATCAGGAGTAGGATGAAAGTTACTCCCCTTTGCAACTTTACACTACCTCCTTCTAACAATTTTTAGGGTAGCAGAAAACCTTTCACCACAGGCAAACACCTTAGAGATATCAAAAACTAAGAGAGGTTATTGTAGAGAGACCCTACATGATCTCATATCCGTAGATGAAATGTTTCTAAGTATCATGTTTTCTGAGTAACAGCTCGTCAAAGATTGCTACCTTTTTGCACTTTGGACTCTTCAGGGATATCACCAATACAATGTAACTCAAACTGTTTCAGCATGTTTGGAAGCAAAAAAGAACCATGCCTAGCGTAAATGTACCCATCCAGATGCATTGGAACTGTTAGTTTGGTCGCATCAGGAGCAGGATGAAAGTTACACCCCTTTGCAACTTTATACTGCCTCCTTCTGATGATTTTTGGGGTAGCAGAAAACCTTTCACCATGGGCAAACACCTCAAAGATATTAAAAACTAAGATAATTTACTGTAGAGGGGTTCTATGTGATCGTGTTACCTTAGACAAAATGTTTCTAAGTGTCATGGTTTCTGAGTAACAGCTTGTTAAAGATTGCTGCTTTTTTGCACTTTGGACTCTTCACGGATATCACCGGTACGGATGTAAGGTATTAACTTAGATTTTAGAGCAAAGTAAATACTATGGTTTTTAGCAGGTTGAGGACTAGATAACCCTAAACATAATACAACCTAAGTGTTGAAGACCACATGAAGAACATAGAAGGTTATCTGAGATAGACTAAACAGAGTATAACACAAACAAAACTTACCAAACTAGGTCTTTAAATACAATACACTTAGGGTTTAAAACATAACTAATAACTTTAAATTAAAAACCCTAACTAGTTTTGAATGTTTAAACCTCTACATCTATAATATGAACATTGCCACTGTGATATCCTTTAGACTTCCAAAACTTCCAACAATAACCACAACTCATCAATCAACATCAACATGATCTTAACACCATATTTTGTGATCAACATCAACATCATGAGGACACTAAAGAAATCTATGGCACATAAATACACTAAGAACACTAAAGACATGGAGCACAAAGAAGCATGAAGACATGAACAAACTCCTGTCATGAGGAAGAACCACAACCCAATCCAACTCCTAAAAGCATGACATGTAATGATGAAGAACCACAACCAAATCCAATGATCCAATGGCATGAACCAATGGCATAAGAAACTATGTCCTACTATTGTAACATGATAAACATGAATGTTATGAACTAACATCCAAACCCTGTGACATGAATCTTGATATGACATGAGTGAACATGATTAAGACCAATAAGGATCAACTTCACCCATCACTTAGATCTAACCCCATGAAGCATAACATGATGATGATACAAACATCAAAGGTATACCATAGCAAACAAATCAAGTTCATACCACTGCTTGTCAAGTTCATGCCTTGTCTTGAAGCACTACAACTCTGTTCATCACATCACATACTCTATGAAGAAGCAAGTGTCTTTATATCACAAAACCCAACAACATATCTTGAAATCATAATGGTATCATCAAACAATAGACAACCAATAGACCTGCACAATTATGCATTCCTTACTCAATTACTAACATCCAAGCACTTTGACATTAATGACAAACATATTCATCACAATATTCACTGTATATGTCTAAAAATGCAGCAGCAAATAAAAAAAAAACCTATGTAAACTTACAAATTAATGTGCATACTTACAAATCAATGTAACATGACTTTACAAAATCAATGTGAATACTTACAAATTAATCCAATGAACCATCTGCATCTTCTCTACTCTTTATTGTGTCAAGTATTGCCTCATGGTTAGACTCATGCACCTTCCACAAGGTCTTGTTCAAAGGTCTACCCTAAAATTGTATCAAATGAATATTGGATGCCATGACAAGGTTCAAGTAATGAAGAATCTTCCAATGCGTGTCAAAGTCCTGAAATAGCCAGACATTAACACTCTTATGTGGGTACCTTCTAAGCCATGTTCCAGTAACAACCACTAAGCTTGTAGGGTATTGGATGTTTTCTCCATCTATAACTTGATTTGATATATATCAAATTCAATGTGAAAACTATGTTATTTCCTCTTTCTTAAGTTGGAAAAGCAGAAAAAGGTGGTGGAAAGTTCATGCAAAGGTGGTAGAATGTAAAAAAATGTGCATGTGAACTTCCCAACAACATGAAAATACTTTTTTTGTTGGAACACGTGCATAAATAGAATAAAATAGAGTATGTGGGCCTAGATCATGGGGGTCTAGGCCTTTCTACCATTTCTATAGCAATCCAAAATGTGCTCAAGTTATAATGCACTCATGTTATAACGCGAGGCATTTTGGCCTGCTATAGAAAAATCCATATTATTCATTTCTCCATGTATTTCTTCTATCTCTCACCTATTTCTCACCCCACCTCTCTACATCTCACCTATCCCTCCCCATCACCTCACTACCTCTCCATCAACCTTAAACCTTAATCCCTCAACCCTAAACCCTATCTCTAATCCCTCTACCCTCAACACTCTACCTTAACCCTAATCCCTCAACCCTCAAACCTAAACGCTATCCCCAAATCCTCAACCCTAAACCCTAATACTTCAAGGTCCTAAACCCTAATCCCTTATCCCTAAAATCTAAAACCTATCCCTAAACCCTCAACCCTCAACCCTCAATCTTAAACATTAATCCCTCAACCCTAAACCTTAATCCCTCAACCCTCAACCCTAATCCCTTATCTGTAAACCCTAAACCCTAATCCCTCAAACATAAACCCTAAACACTATCCCTATTCCTAAACCCTCAACCCTCGACACTATACCTTAAACCCTAATCCCTTATCCCTAAACCCTAATCCCTCCACACTAAACCTTCAACCATAAACTCTATCCCTAATCCGTCTAACCTCAACACTCTACCTTAACCTAATCCCTCGACCCTCAACCCTAATCCCTCAACCCTAAATGCTATCCCTAAAGCCTCAACCCTAAACCATAATCCCCCAAGGTCCTAAACCCTAATCCCTTATTTGTAGACTCTAAACCCTATCCCTCAACCCTTAACCCTCAACCTTAACCCTTAATCTCTTAACCCTAAACCTTAATCCCTCAATCCTCAACCCTAATCTCTTATCTCTAAACCCTAAACACTAATCCCTCAACCCTAAACCCTAAATGCTATCCCTATTCCTAAACCCTCAACCCTCGACACTATACCTTAAACCCTAATCCCTTATCCCTAAACCCTCAACCCTAAACCCTAATCCCTCAACCCTAAACTTTCAACCATATCCCTAATCTCTCTACCCTCAACACTCTACCTTAACCCTAATCCCTTGACCCTCAACCCTAAACAATATCCCTAATCCCTCAACCCTAATCCCTCAACCCTAAATGCTATCCCTAAAGTCTCAAACCTAAACCCTAATCCCTCAAGGTCCTAAACCCTAATCTCTTATCCGTAAACTCTAAACCCTATCCCTAAACCATCAACCCTAATCCCTCAACCCTAAATGCTATTCCTAAAGCTGCAACCCTAAACCCTAATCCCTCAAGGTCCTAAACCCTAATACCTTATCCCTAAACTCTAAACCCTATCCCTAAACCGTCAACCCTAATCCCTCATCCCTAAATGCTATCCCTAAAGTGTCAACCCTAAACCCTATTCCCTTAAGCTCCTAAGCCATAATCCCTTATCCCTAAACTCTAAACCCTATCCCTAAACCCTCAACCCTCAACCCTCAACCTTAAACCTTAATCCCTCAACCCTAAACCTTAATCCCTCAACTATCAACCCTAATCCCTTATCCCTAAACCCTAAACCCTAATCCATCAACCTTAAACCCTAAACACTATCCCTATTCCTAAATCCTCAACCATCGACACTATACCTTAAACCCTAATCCCTTATCCCTAAAACCTCAACCCTAAACCCTAAACATTCAACCCTAAACCTTATCTCTAATCCATCTATCCTCAACACTCTACCTTAACCCTAATACCTCAACCCTCAACCCTAATCCCTCAATCCTAAATGCTATCCCTAAAGCCTCAACCCTAAACCCTAATCCCTTAAGGTCCTAAACCCTAATCCCTTATCCCTAAACTCTAAACCCTATCCCTAAACCCTCAACCCTCAACCTTAAACCTTAATCCCTCAACCCTAAACCTTAATCCTTCAACCCTCAACCCTAATCCCTTATCCTTAAACCTAAATCCTCATCCCTCAACCCTAAATCCTAAATGCTATCCCTATTCCTAAACCCTCAACCCTCAACACAATACCTTAAACCCTAATCCCTTATCCCTAAACCCTCAACCCTAAATCCTAATCCCTCAACCCTAAATCCTAAATGCTATCCCTATTCCTAAACCCTCAACCCTCAACACAATACCTTAAACCCTAATCCCTTATCCCTAAACCCTCAACCCTAAATCCTAATCCCCCAACCCTAAGCCTTCAACCCTAAATCCTATCCCTAATCCCTCTACCATCAACACTCTACCTTAACCCTAATCCCTCGACTCTCAACCCTAATCCCTCAACCCTAAACACTATCAGTAAAGCCTCAACCCTAAACCCTAATTGCTCAAGGTCCTAAACCCTAATCCCTTATCCCTAAACTCTAAACCCTATCTCTAAACACTCAACCCTAATCCTGCAACCCTAAATGCTATCCCTAAAGCCTCAACCCTAAACCCTAATCCCTCAAGGTCCTAAACCATAATCCCTTATCCCTAAACTCTAAACCCTATCCCTAATCCGTCTACCCTCAACACTCTACCTTAACCCTAATCTATGAACCATCAACCCTAATCCTTCAACCCTAAATGCTATCCCTAAACCCTCAACCCTCAACCTTAAACCTTAATCCCTCAACCCTAAACCTTAATCCCTTAAATCTTAACACTAATTCCTTATCCCTAATCCCTCAACTCTAATCCCTAAATGCTATCCCTATTTCTAAACACTCAACCCTCGACACTATACCTTAAACCCTAATCCCTTATCCCTAAGCCCTCAACCCTAAACCCTAATCCCTCAACCCTAAACCTTCAACCCTAAACCCTATCTCTAATCCCTCTACCCTCAACACTCTACCTTAACCCTAATCCATATACCATCAACCCTAATCCCTCAACCCTAAACACTATCCCTAAATCCTCAACCCTAAACCCTAATCCCTCAAGGTCCTAAACCCTAATCCCTTATCCCTAAACTCTAAACCCTACCCCTAAACCCTCAACCCTCAACCTTAAACCTTAATCCCTCAACCCTAAACCTTAATCCCTCAACCCTCAACCCTAATTCCTTATCCCTAAACCCTAAGCCCTTACATCCCTCAACCCTAAACCCTAAACACTATCCCTATTCCTAAACCCTTAACCCTCGACACTATACCTTAAACCCTAATCCCTTATCCCTAAGCCCTCAACCCTAAACCCTAATCCCTCAACACTAAACCTTCAACCCTAAAGCCTATCCCTAATCCCTCTACCCTCAACACTCTACCTTAACCCTAATCCATCGACCATCAACCCTGATCCCTCAACCCCAAACGCTATCCCTAAAGCCTCAACCCTAAACCCTAATCCATTATCCCTAAACTCTAAACCATATTCCTAAACCCTCAATCCTCAACCTTAAACCTTAATCCCTCAACCCTCAACCCTAATTCCTTATTCGTAAACCCTAAACCCTTACATCCCTTTGTTGGTTTAGATCTGGACAACTAAGAGGAGGGGTGAATCAGTTGTCACATATTTTAATCTTTTCTACCAGTAATATTCCTTTACAACTTATAATCAAAGTAATGATATAAACATTTTAGAATCAATCAATAACACATGAGCAGAAACATAAATAACACACTTGACACCAAGATTTTTGATGTGGAAACTCGGTTAAGGGGAAAACCATGGTGGGGGTTAACCCACAAAAATTAATACCCTGTTAAAAGTATTTTTACAAATGAGAATGCACATGCATTTGGGCTCACTATTCAAATAGAGGCTAACTGCCTATAGAAAGATTACAAGAGAATAATAGAGATTTTGAACTGATAAATAGCATCTACCCATGCAAGAGTTTCAGTTCCATTTAAGTGAAAAAACTGATCTTACACATTTCATCTTTACTTGCTCTTCTTATTGCTCTGCCTTCATTTGCACCTTAGATTTTCTACTCTTCTCACAATTCCACCTTATTCATACACTCCACTTCAAAATCATCCAATTCTATCTACTATATATATTTGCAACATGATCTACAATCATTTTACTATTCGGCTTCAAGAACATTTAGAACTTTGTTGAGTACTCTGCTCTGTCGGCTAGATCCATACATAATATGAAATGCAGACCAAAAATTGTACATACAAATCATCATCAAGTTAGCTACCATCACTTATCATCACAAATTTCCCAATAAACAACTTCTATACATCCAGAGTTAAGATCATTCACAAGGTCAACCTGTTCTTCTTCTATCTGTTCTGTCAAACTGAAACCTGATACTGAAAAGCTAATATCTTTTGAGTCCTTCATCTCTAGAGGACAAAAATCTATATTTAGAGTGTCTTGACAATTCTTACAACTATCTCAGATCCATAACAAACCATGCCTTTCCACTAGAGAGATCCAGACCAAGATACCGGACCCTATCACTTGCTCTGTTCCTGACTACCCAGCCTTAGACAAATTCTGATTCTAACTTCAAGTGTGAACAAATTGTGTTATGCAGATGATTGGGATGATCTCAGTTGCCATTAATGACAACATCTATCATGCCTAGTAGTGTCTCTTTCCAACAATCTCCCCCTTTGGCATTGATGGCAACATTTAGTGAAAAATGACTAAGTGTTGGAATAGCTCCCCCTTAGCTTGTGCTCCATACTATTGTTCACACTACTTTCTGGTACTCCCCCTTAGCTAGATTCATCATTTTTCATTGATCTTCACTCCCCCTTTGACATTAATGAGAAAGGGTGGGGTTTGCAAGCCAAAATTCTCCAAAAATTTGTATATAGGACCGTATATGTACAACTAATCATTAAGTTCTATTTACATGAACTTGAGAATGTCTGCAAAGTTGGTTTTTATTTGCACAAGTTCAGAGGCCCAAGTACTCTTCATTCCATTGAAAATAGAGATGTGCCCACTCAACAAAAATGAATATGCCTATGCCTTTGATAGATCTGATGGATCACTAGTCTGAACTACAGTCTGAGCTTTAGATAGGGCATTATACATTGTCTCTAACTTAGGAGCAATCAATCCCCAGAGCTGACACATTCTCTTCATAATGTTGCTTTTCTCTTTAACAAGTCTCTTTATCTCATCAGTCAAGCTAATTACTTGACATTCCTAACTTATGGGTGAAATAGTTAGAGGATCAAAATTATTGGACAGATTTGACAATTTCAATTCTTGTTCCTTTATCTTCTTCTCAATATCCTCATTTAATTTGGGCCAGGATAGACAAAAATTATATACATCACTTAGAGCATTTTGAACACTCTTTATATTGATAGCAAGTATAGCCCTATCATACCCTATTAGACTCTTAATTTCACTAAATCTCTTATCCAAAAACTCATTTCTAACTTTTGTCTTTGTAGACTTCTCAAAGGACTCAAAATGAGTATTTACAGAACTTACAAGATTTTTCAGATGTCCAGAGGCAGAATCAGATGGACTTTTCTGGTAGGAAGGCATTAATTTTTCCAAAATCTTGGTTGCAAGCCCTAGTAGCTCATTATCCTCCATGTGGAATTTTAACATATTTTCTCTAGCCTTCACTTGGGTAAATGATGCAATTTTCATCAATTGAATTGGAGAGAGAGCATTTGGATTGGCTAGACCTTGGATTAGTTCAAGCTCATCAAGCTCAATCATCTCTTTTTCAAGAAGACTTTTCACTACATCTGTAGTGTCTCTTGCAACATTTTTTGAACCATCCTTTTGTTCATCAGATTTCTCAGTATCTGCTTTAGGTGCTTCAACATTTGCACCATCTTCTTTTGCTTTATTTTTCTTCCCTTTTTCTTCCTCTTTCTTTTCTTTACTTTTCTCTGTGTTCTCTATAGAGGGACTCTTTTCTATTTGTTCACCACTTGCTACCTAATCTAGAGGGCTCTATGAAGTAGTAATATTATCTTCTTTTCTTGATGGGTCAGGTGGATTAGGACTATCTCCTGCATCAACTACTTTATCCATCATTTTTGTATCATCCTGATTTACTTGTTCCACTTCTAAAATAGAGGCTTCACCCAACTCAGATTGTTGCTCGATGATGTTCTCTTCTTCACCATTCGGAACTTCTTCTGTGACTATGGGAAAATTGTGCTTTTCCAATGCTTTCAAAAGAATTTCTTGAGTTTCTTTAACGATTTCACTTGTTTCTCCAAGCATGAGTTTGTTCATTCTCTTTTTGCTTCTAAAGTCATCTTTGACTTCCTTGAATATCATATCTATTTGATCAGGTGAAATCTGAGGACACAAATGTATTAGCTCATGTTCCTTGCTCTTGGCATTTTCTTTTCTCAACTCCAAAATATTTCCCAGAATTTGTGGCAACTCAAAAGTTATCTCAATTAGTGCCTTGTTGTAGATGTTGAGATATTTGACAATTGCTTCCTCCAACACCCTTTTATCCACATCACTGTATTCATCATAGAATTCAATTATGAGTTTTAGATTACCATCTATAGTGATTGACTTTATCACATCCTCTAGGGAAAGTGTGGGCTTCTCAACATATTCCTCATATGCTTCTGTCTTTTGCATTTTACTAGCCCTTTTGCTTTTGGAGGACTTTTCTTTGGTTACTTTTATAGATTTTGTTCCAGTGGCCTTTATTTCCTTGATTTCAATGTTAGAATTTATATTTTCTTCTTCTTCTCTTATGCTTTCATAGGTCTGAGATGCTTTTGTTTTCTTTCTTTTCTCCCATTTTCTAAATGATTTTGCTTTCGGCTTTGCAGTCTTGGAAGGAATAGGGGCAACAACAGAGCTCCTAGTTGTTCTTGAAGTGGAAGAGAGTTCCACTAGAGCATCTATTTGTTTCTTATCTTATTTCTCTTTCTCAGCCTTTTTAGTTCTTTCTCTAAGTTTCCTCATAGCCTCCTTAGTTAGGCCCAAATTTTTAGCTAACTGCTCAACTTGTTTTCTTACTTTCCTACTGGTTTCAGTTTCTCTAAGCTGAGTATGCAATTTTAAATTTAGCTCCTCATTAGTTCCAAATATTTCAACCATTGTGTCTTTAGGCTTGCTGAGGAGATGTTGAGCATACATATTCAAGATTTTTTCATCTACTTCATACCCCATGGGCATGATCCAAGCAATTCTAGGTTCCACTACTTCCATTAGACACTAATTAGTATCAACCATGAAGCATATTTCATTTTTGTACTTCTCAACAATTGATTTAGGGATTCTTTCCCTTAAGTGCATCATACTCTGAAAATTCTTGAAGCAACCCCATATTGTAGTTTTCTGAGCTTTGAAATCACTAATGCTGCAAAGATGATCTCTGATCTGAATGGCAACTGGCTCATCCTTAGTCTAGTGCACACCTTTTACCCCAAGTACCTCATTCATAAAGTAAAAGAATAGACATATAATCAATGTACCATACTTGAAAGTATTTTTCTTATCTTTCTTGATTTTGTTTAAATTTTCAATCAATTGATTCTGTAGTAATTCACACTAGTCATAATCAGTGTTTTCCTTTAGCATCTTATATGCAGCATATATGGCTATTCTAAAAATAGAATTTTCTCTGCTTGAGTGGTAAATCTTGTACTCAATCACCATGGAGGCAAATTTGACATCTAGTTCTATAATATCATTAATGGTCATTGCCCTTCTGTCAAACTTGGCATTGGTAGCATCAGTCACTATCTGGTTCTTCATAGCTTTTAGCATGGGCAATCCTCTGGTTGAGTTTAACCCAGTTATAATTCTGATAGCATCCTTGGTAATCTTGAATGGTTTTAACAACCAAATGAATTCATCATGCATCTGACTCAAAACATATCAGACCCATTCATCCTCATCAAATGTTGGAAACCCCATAATCTGAATAAAGTGTTTATCTTGTAGTGCCTTATACTTAGGTTTAAGTTCGTGATTTTCATCCCTAAGTTGTTTCTCAAACAAATCTACATACCTTGAATCTCCAAATTTATCTATGTTTGCATGAATATAAACCCTAATGTCTTCAACATGCAGCACACCATACGAAACACTTGAAAAAGCACCTAACAGGTTGACCTCTATTGATTTGTGAGGATGCTTCTTAAATTTGGGTTGAGGCCTTTCAGTAATGTCAACAACATGAGGAGTAGCCATCTCAACAGATTTTAGATTCAAAGCTTTACAGAGAGGTACCTTTTTCTTTCATGAGGTTAGGTTTGATCAGTTGTCAGTTGAATTCATTCTTTGTTCCGCAGTCTCTAGATTTGCAGCTCGAATGCTCTTCTTGTTTCCTTCAAATGCAAAGTGATTCAAATGAGTGACCAAGTGACCTTTTATCTTTTGCAAAACGTAATTTGACATTGTAATAAATGTGTTACACTAACTATATCCAGTTACTCTATTTTTGGCAGTTCTTCATGAATCACTCCGTAAGTTTTCATATCAACATCTTTTCTTCTAGAAATCCTTCCAAAGGTTTTGAACCAATTCAAAATATTTTCTTTTATTGTGCCAAATTCAGGCACCCACTTACTGACTGGGGGAATTTGATGTTTAATGCAGCTCCCCCTAAGCCAGAGCTCCTGACTTAATTCCCAAAGGAATTATTAGCACCTAATTCCAGTGCGGACCCATCACCATTGCTTATTGTATCTTTCTTTACCCAAATCTTGTTCATTTCACTCCATATCTCATTCACATCAATTTTTCTTTTGCCTTTGTCTTGTCTATATTCATCTAATTTTCTGTTTACCAAACCTCTTCTTCCATTATTCCTACTTCTACAGAATCTTGCAATATGACCAGATTTATTGCAATTAAAGCACACAACATTTCCTTGCTTATGAACTAGATTTCCTCATGATCTGCATTGATTAGCCATGTGTCCAAACCCATTGCAAGTAAAATAGTAACCATTGAAAGAATTGCCAATTCCTCTATTATTAGCATTGTTCATTATCGTACTTTTGCATTCATTTGATCTATGACCATACCTCTTACAGTAGAAACATTGACCAGAGAAGGATGGACCATTTTGATTTACTCTACTTGTACATTAAGCAGCTCTATGATCAAATTCATTGCAATTGAAACAATTTCCATTGAATGATGGATATCTTTGAGCATTAGGCTGCCTTACCAGAGGTTTTTTAGTTCTATTTCTTTTATTCCTTGGTTGAAAATTTCTTTGTTTGGATCTGGAGCTTTCACCTTTCTCATATCTAAGATCATGCTTGTCATCATCCTTTTTCTATTCCTCAATTAGTGCTTCAAGTTTAGTTGAGCTTATCTTGAACTTCTCCTTATACTCATTAACAATTTCTAGGTCATGTTTGAGAGTGATAATTTGTCTCTCAAGTTTTCTCTCATTATTTTTGCTTTCTTGTAGACTAGATTCTAGGAGACCAGCTATTCCATCCAATCTACAACATTCTTCAGTTCTCTCTTTCAGATTTTGCTTCATTTCTTCTTCAGTTTTCTTCCTATCTTCAATTTCCTTGGTTAGTCTCATCACCCCAATTTCCATCTCATGTTTTAGGAAAATAATTTAGCTAAATTTTCACATTCCTTTGTCTTCTCTTTTAGGGCCTTGTCTTCTAGTTGAAGAGGTTGCTCCTTTCCTTTTGCATTGGATTTGCTCAATTTTTCTTTTAAAATCTCAATGAAGTTTTCAGCCCTTTTGAGGTTATCTTGCAGCTCTTGGATCTCTGCCTTGGATTGCTCAAGATCATCTAGGGCAAGATTTAGTTTCCCTTGAAGGTTATATTCATCCATTTCTACTGACTTCCTAGATCTTCCTTAAGTTGTTAAACTTTTCAAAAGGAACCTTTCTCTGATACCAATTGTTGGTTTAGGTCCAGACAACTGAGAGGGGGGGTGAATCAGTTGTCACATATTTTAATCTTTTCTACCATTAATCTTCCTTTACAATTTATAATCAAATTAATGATATAAAAATTTTAGCATTACTCAATAACACATGAGCAGAAACATAAATAACACACTTGACACCAAGATTTCTGACATGGAAACCCGGTTAAGGGAAAAACCATGGTGAGGGTTAACCCACAAAAATTAATACCCTATTAAAAGTATTTTTACAAATGAGAATGCACATGCATTCGAGCTCACTACCTAGAGCTCACTACTCAAATAGAGGCTCACTACCTACAAAAAGATTACAAGAGAATAACAGAGATTTTGAACTGATAAATAGCATCTACCCATGCAAGAGTTTCAATTCCAGTTAAGTGAAAAAACTAATCTTACACATTTCATCTTTACTTGCTCTTCTTACTTCTCTACCTTCATTCACACCTTAGATTTTCTACTCTTCTCACAATTCCACCTTATTTGCACACTCCACTTCAAAATAATCCAATTCTATCTACTATATATATCTGCAACATGATCTACAATCATTTTACCAGTTAGCTTCAAGAACATTTAGAACTTTGTTGAGTACTCTGCTCTGTCGGCTAGGTCCATACATAATATGAAATGCAGACCAAAACTTGTACTTGAAAATCATAAATCAAGTTGGCTACCATCACTTATCATCACAAATTTCCCAATAAATAACTTCTATACATCTAGAGTTAAGATCATTCACAAGGTCAGCCCATTCTTCTTCTGTTTGTTCTATCAAACTAAAACCTGATACTCAGAAGCTAATATCTTTTGAGTCCATCTCGGGAGGACAAAACTCTAGATTTAGAGTGTCTTGACAATGCTTACAACTACCTCAGATTTGCAACAAACCATGTCTTTCTACTGGAGAGATCTGGACCAAGATACCAGACCCTATCACCTGCTCTGTTCCTGACTACCCAGACTTAGACAAATTCTGATTCTGACTTCTGGTGTGAACAAATTGTGTTATACGGATGATTGGGATCATCTTAGTTGCCATCAATGACAACACCTATCATGCATAGTAGTGTCTCTTGCCAACACCCTCAACCCTAAATCCTAAATGCTATCCCTATTCCTAAACCCTCAACAGTCGACACTATACCTTAAACCCTAATCCATTATCCCTAAGCCCTCAACCCTAAACCTTCAACCCTAAACCCTATCCATAATCCATCTACCCTCAACACTCTACCTTAACCCTAATCCTTCAACCCTCAACCCTAATCCCTCAACCCTAAATGCTATCCCTAAAGCCTCAACCCTAAACCCTAATCCATTAAGGTCCTAAACCCTAATCCCTTATCCCGAAACTCTAAACCCTATACCTAAACCCTCAACCCTCAACCCTCAACCTTAAACCTTAATCCCTTAAACCTAAACCTTAATCCCTCAACCATCAACCCTAATTCCTTATCCCTAAACCCTAAACCCTAGTCCCTCAACCCTAAACCCTAAATACTATCCCTATTCCTAAACCCTCAACCCTCGACACTATACCTTAAACCCTAATCCATTATCCCTAAACCCTCAACCCTCATCCCTCAACCCTAAACCTTCAACCCTAAACCCTATCCCTAATCCTTCTACCCTCAACACTCTACCTTAACCCTAATTCCTTGACCCTCAACCCTAAATGCTATGGACCTAAAGTCTCAACCCTAAACCCTAATCCCTTATCCCTAAGCTCTAAACCCTATCCCTAAACCCTCAACCCTCAACCCTCAACTTTAAACCTTAATCCCTCAACCCTCAACCCTAATCCCTTAACCCTAAACCCTAATCTCTCTTGACCTTAAATCCTCGACCCTTAAACCCTCAACCCTTATCCACCCCTCTCCTCCCCTATCCGCCTTACTCCCATCTCTACCCTCCTCTACCCTCGACATTATACCTTAAACCCTAATCCCTTAACCCCCATCCCTAAAGCCTCAAGCCTCAACCCTTAAACCTCAACCCTCAACCCTCTACCTTCAACCTATTACTTAATCCCTAATCCCTCAACCCTCAACCCTCAACCCTATACCTTAAACCCTAAATCCTAAAACCTCAACTCTCAACCCTAAAAACTCTACGGGCTTAGGTCCTTATATACCCTAAACCCAAAACCCTTACATACATACATACATACAAGCATACATACATACATACATACATACATACATACATACAGGCATACACACATACATACACATGTACATACATACATAAATACTAACATGCATACATATATACATACATACAAGCATGCATACATACATACAACCATATGTATACATACATCAATACATACATACATATAGACATACATACATACAAGCTTACATACATACATGCTTAATAACCTTGAACATAAAACATTCCAAGGGAGACATAATGCGAGCGCATTATAATGCGCTCGCATTATGTCAAACATGACAAACAGTAGGAAAAATTTTGTGAAAAGGGAAAAAATGCAAAAGAAAACATAACGCAAGCATGTTATAACGTGAGAATGTTATAACGCGAGGACATTATAATGCGCTCACGTTATATTTTCCTTTGGGAATCCCAAGCCTTAGGCTTGGGATCTGCTTTCAATTTCCAACCCAAAGGCTTGGAGTGCCTTCCCAACGTCTATAGACGTGTTTTTGCATATTCTATAGGATTTCACATAATTTCGTTCGTGCTAACCCTTAGATTTGCACATGTTTCAAAGTTGAACAAATCAAACACCTGGGTAATGTTAGTCTTTCTCTTAGCTATTTAACGATGTAATTTTTTTCACATTTTGACAATGTTAAGCCTTTTATCTTTAATTTCTTTTGTTTGTGTGTCCATTTTTGGGCAAAAACTAGTGTTTGGTCTTTTTTCATTGTAAATTAACCGTTCATTGAAATTTCAAAAAATTACATTTTTAGAAACTAGACTCCATTCTACACATGAAAAAAATTGATTTTCAATTAGTTTTCAAAATTTATAGGCGTAGCATGGCCAAAATTTTGTTTTTGAGGATGTGTCCACTTTGAAAATTAGTAAAAAGTCAAATATTCACTAAAAAATTATCAGAAAAATCAGGCATAAACTACATGTTGTTAGCTAATTTCTCACTGAAGCGATTTTAAAAATACCCAAAAAAAGTTAACGTTTTGAGGGAGCCACAAAACATGCTATGCTATGTTTTTTTGACAGAAACAACATCAATTTTTTGTGACTCCCTCTTTTCAACCCATTAATCTATACCATTTTCAAAAAAAAATAGTAGTTTAGAAAGTAAACTCGGAGCACTACGAACATTGTTTTTGTTGCATCTTAAAATTTTGAGTGTAACTATGCTCAATGTCTCATCCAAGGCCAGCATTTCCTGATTTCAAAAAAAACATGGCCACTTAAGACCCCTTTTTGGCCCCCCCTCTTCTTGCACTTACCCTTCTAAACTTATAAATTTATCTTTGGGTCACTGAAATTAATATGTTTTTCCTGTTGTATTGTCTCTCTACGATTTTATTAAAGATCAACCTATAAAACCATGATAGCCAGTATATTTGATCGACCTATTCTTCTTGCTGACCGACGACCTGCCAAATTTTAGCCTACAAATAAACAACATTACCTGTAGCTTGACCACTGTTCCTATATCTTATTAGCTATCTTTTTATCATTTTTACTGTTCAAACCTGCATAGTTCCTGTCACTAGTTAGACAAAAGATTGTTTGTGCATTCTGTAGCTTAATTCCTATCACAACTAGTTATTTATTTTTGTAGTTGTCTTTCTACCTATTTTTATCGTTGTAACAGACTTCACAGAAGTTTGTGCAACCTGATTAATATTTCCTGTAGCTTTGTTTTATCACTGCTGCCTTTTTACTAGATCTTGTAGCAGACATACATTGCTTTCTATAGCTTAATATAAGATCTTGTAGCTTGAATGATTTTCTTCTTTAGTTTCATTTAAACACTCTTTAAAACAGTTATATTAATCCTCAGAACATAGATAGTTTGATTTCTGATTATTACCTATGTTCATTTGATGCAAAAACTATTCTAAACTCATATTATGTCTTTATTTTAAAACTATATGCTTGAATCTAAATGGCAATGGATAGGAAGTAGTTAACATTAGGTTTCTACAAACTATTAAATAATAAAACTAGATTATAGAAAATCTATTTATAATTGTTTGAATGAATGATGTTCTTCTTTATTACTTGCTTGAAAGTGTGTTTTATGACTGATGCTTTGGAAAGGGAATTAGAGATGGTCTATAGGTGAATATGGATTGTTTATTTTATTAGGGAAAGAAAGTAGATTTTTATCTAGGAATGTTTTGGCTTACTTTTGGGCTAGGATGCCAAATGTGGATTATCAGAGATGGCTTTTCCTCTTTTCAGGAATTGAACCATTAACTATTGTATTTAAATGTTTAGATCTAAACAAGCAGTCATTGAAAAAGATGAATATTTGTCTAGCAAACTTTATGTATATTTATCTCTGCCACATCCTATTGTGAGACAATATGCATTTCATTATTTCGAATTGCACATTAGACATCAGGTTGCATTGGGTGTTCCCTCTTGCCAGTTGTTTCTAGGTAGCTAGACATTTCATGTAGGGTTGGGTTTCCTTCATGTCATGAAGGGATTCAAGGAAGTGTTATTGCATCATGGTTGGGTGGAAAAGTGCATGAGCCATGTTCTCATCTCTCATCTCACAGGAGAACCATTTGGGTTCATGGTAACTGGAGAGTGTTTTGATTTATTATACTTGTTGTACATGATTATTGTAACTTGTAATTAGATGTATTATGGCATGGAAGCCAATGGACTTTGTATATTATTTTATAGTGCTATCACCTAGATTAAGCACGTAATTTTTGTAAGATTTAATGATTTTTATTGTTTCATATTTATGAGATTTATCTTTTACTCGAGATGTTGTAGTTAAGTGGATTATTTACTTCATTTTACTTTTGTGATGGTTTGGGTACGTACATAAATTAGGAACAAAGGGGCCCATATTTGACCTTACACCAGACCTAAAAGGATCCCAAAGACTTGGGCAATACTGTCGAAGTCTCTCCTGATTGGTCGGGGCAAATTTAAATGTATGTTGGCTTAGCATCTTTTAAAAGGTTTCTCCTTGTTGGATCTTTTGATATAATTTCATGAATATTAATGGGAAAGCATATATAAGTGTGTTTTTGAATTCATTATGAACCCAAATAGAGATAGCCAACTTGAAGCAATGGAGTAGAGAGAATTCAAAGCATTCCTTGTGATTCTAGAGTAGATTTATATTGTCATTGTGTGTGTTGTTTTTTTTTTTTAAGAAAAGAGTGGTAAACCACCCAGACCAAGAATTATATTAAATAAAACTAAATACAAGAAAAAGGGAGGTAAAAGCCTCAACCCAGATGTCATACAATAAAGCCAACTAAACATAATTGCTGGCGATTAACACATTGCCAAAAAAAATTTGCCAACGGTCACTTTGGGCCTGGTTAGGAAAGACGGGATTAAGATGAAGTGATCCAAAAGAGAAATTAATATTTGATTGCTGCATCTAAATTTATGAAAAGAGGCCTCTCAATCTTCTATACAAGACTCCATCAAGGCACTTCCATGAAGGCATTTGATAGTGAGGCATTTTTAAATGCTTCTAAAGAAAGTTTATTGTGTGGGAAACATGGTAAAGATCCTGCCATTGAATGGTAAATGAGGCACGGTTTGAGGAAAGTCATACATTGTTGCAGCCTCCTGCCACTAAGATGGCCAATCCCTCATTGAAGCTGTGAACTATTTTAGAGAAACCTATCAAATCTATGGGACCATCAAGGAGCCGAAAGGCTTAGCGTCATATCTACATGCTCCATCGAACCCTATGAAACAAGTTTCCCTTTAAGGATAGGAAAATGAAAAGACATCCATTTAATGAGGAGTAGCCTAGGGAGGAACTCGACCGTTGGCTATTTGGCATGAAGAATGAATTTTAGATATGCCACCCAAAAATCATAAATGGGAAGATCCTCCCCCAATCTTACCTTATACTTCTACCAACCACCCCTAAGAGCACGTACGGCAAGCATAGAAGGGAGATAATGCCACCGGGGCTGTCCATCAAGCCCACTCAAAGTCCATGATCACCTCTAAGGCCTTCCACATCATATTTTAGAGTGTCCACCAACTGACATGTCAAATCCTGTTGACCTAGAAAGAAGACCTCTATGTCCAATAATTGATCAATAGCCAAGTTGGCTAAGGTCTCTGCCACCTGATTTCCCTCTCTATAAGTATGTGAAATAAGGTAGTTATCAAAAGTTGCTAAGGAAGAGATAGCTTGACGCAAGATGTAATTAACTTTCCAATTATCAGAACCCTTGGACTTCAATGCATTAATAATGATAAGCAACTCCCCCTCAATCTAGATGTCTTTAATATCTAAAGTAATGGCCAGATGAATGCCATGTACCAGATCCCAAACTTTAGCTTCATTATTTGTTCCTTTGTTTATTTTTAATGCCTTCACTACAACAAGGGAGCCATCTTCCCTCCTGATGACACAACCTATCCCAGAGGGGCCTAGGTTACCTCTACTTGCCCCATCAAAATTTAACTTAAAGTAGTGGCAGGTAGGGGGGATCCATTTGATGAGGTCTCTATCCGGAGGTCTATCCTTTTTAAAGCCTTTAACTTTATCTCTGATCAATTTGAGGGAGCTCCAATTCCTTGTCACCTCATCATCCCATTTAGACTAGCCATCCATCTTAGTAGATTTCTTAGAAATCTTGGCCTTGGCAACTTCTACAATGGCTTCCTCTAATTTGACACACACTTCACTACAAGAAAGAGCCTACTTCCTAAAAATTCTAAAATTCCTCTCTCTCCATAGATGCCAGACTATCAGAGAGGGTCCAATCTCCCAAACACATGCAAAGTAGGAGTCTGGAAAAAGAATAGGCTAGATAGTAAACATGGATAGTAATGTTTCAGGCAAAGGAGAGAACCAATTCAGTTTTTGCATGAACGACATCCAACAATTTCTGCTAAAATTACAATGGAGGAGATGATCCACAGATTCTTCACTCTCACCACAAAGGACACAAGAGACATTCACTTCTAGACCTAATCTCCTCAATCTGTCCCCTATTAAAATTTTCCTATGTAACGCTAGCCAAGAGAAGGCTCTCGCTTTGGGAAGAACCGCATCACTCTAGCATAAGATAGACGACCATCCTGTCTTCCTCTTTTGTAATTCAGCATCATAACCTTCTTTAACTATATACCTACCAGACTTTGAACCCATCTAGATTAGTTCATCCTCTCTATTAGAGTAAACAACTATTCTCCTGGCAAGGAGTTTTTTCAATAAAACTTTTTGATCTTGGGGAATGTCACAGTCCCTAGTACTTCACCATGACAAAGACAAGGAATTAGATCTCTCTATCAAGCACCAGTAATCCTTTACATTGCATCCCCAATGCTCTTTTAGGTAAGACTTAGTTTCTCTCAGCTCAACCTAATTAGAGAGCTTTGGCTGACCACACCATGAGTCCTCCCAAAAATCAGCCTTTTCTCCATTATGAATAAGCCAAGACAACTTGGGTAAGATGAAATCTCTATTTCTCAAAATGAAGTTCCAGATTGTAGATCCCCTTGGGGGGTTTTTAATTGTAAAGATTCTCTCTTTCTCAGCTAAATCCAAATATTTATCTCTCATCATTCTGACCCATTTAGCTTCTAATTTTTTGTACATTCCCCATACTAGCTTGGCTCCTAATGCCTGATTGTGAATATTTAAGTCGAGCACTCCAGCTCCTCCCATTTCTTTAGGCTTACACACTTTATCCCAAGCCATAAGATGTATTTTCTTTCCTTTAGATGAGCCTTGCCAAAGAAACTTCTTACAGATTTTCTCAATCTCCATAGACACCCCTTTAGGCATTTGTAGGATGGACATCATGTAAGTTGGAACCACTGTCAGGACTACTTTAATCATTGTAATCCTACCAGCTAGTGATAACCAATGTCCCTTCCATGAAATTTTAGCATATAAATTCTTTAACACATTCTTCCACAGATTATTCTTATACCTCCCACTGAAGATGGGGATACCTAAATATTTACTAGGGAGGAATTTAGTCTTGAAGTGGAGCATATCAACAATAACAGATTGTGCCCTCAAATCTACATTGAAGAAGTAGACCATAGACTTGCTATAGTTGATCAACTGGCTAGAACTCTTACAATACTTGTCTAGGATAAACCTGATTGCTTGAGCTTCTACCATCGTAGTTGAGCCAAAAAGAATTGTATCATCCACGAAGAGTGTGTGGGTGAAGGAGTTTTAAAAACCTTGAGGCTTGATGCCTATCCAATCTCCCATCCTATAGGAATTTTTGACTGCCCAAGTAAAAGCTTCTGACATCAAAATGAAAAGATAAGGGGAAATGGGATCCCCTTGTCTTAAACCTCTTGAGGGTTCGAAAGATTTTGACTCCACACCATTGATCAAAATTGAAATTTTGAATCCTAAGATAAAGGACAAGATCCACTTACAGAAATCTTTAAAGAAGCCCATCCTATCAAGGATAGCCATGAGGAAATGCTAATCCACTCTATCATACGCCTTAGCCATATCTAACTTAAGAATCATGGCTAGGTCCATCCCTTTATTGATAGAATAAATGATCTCATGGGTTAGAATTGCACCTTCATTGGTTTCTTTACCTCAGACGAAACCTCCTTGCTCCTCTGCTATGATTTCTGGTAAGAATGAGGCTAGCCTCAAGGCCACTACTTTGGAGATGATCTTGTAAATATAATTACAAAGAGAAATAGGTCTAAAGTCTTCAAACTTCTGGGGGGCTTTCAATTTTGGAATGAGCATAAGACATGTAGTCTTCATTTCCTTGAGTACATTCTTGTACTTCCTAGATTCATCTACAGCCAAATAGATGTCATTTCTTGCTGTATCCCAACAGTTTTAAAAAAAGAGACCAATCCAACCATCTGGACCTGAAGCTTTTTCCCCAAGCATAGAAAAAATTGTTTTCCTTAACTTCCTCATGCATGAAAACCTTCATCAATTCCATATTGTGATAATATGAAACCAAGGATATGACAAAAGAGAGGTCCATCCCCCCATCACCTACGCCAATATCCTTTGAAAGTAACTCTTTAAAGAATTTTCTTGCTTCTTTTTTAAGGTCCTCCTGATTCGTTAGAAAAGACCCATTTGAAGATTCAATTGAACTTATACAATTGGTTGATCTTCTGACTTTGGAGGTTGTATGGAAGAAAGAAGTATTTTTATCACCCTCCTTCAACCAGTATTCTCTAGGCCTTTGTCTCCAAAAAATTTCTTCCCTCTTTAAGATCTCTTCCAACTCTAATTTTAGATTCTTTTCCAAGAGGAAAGAAGTTGCATCCATACCTTCTTTTATCACTTTCTCCTCGAGCTGCCACAAATCCTGCAAAAGTCTAAGATTTTCTTGAAAAATATTTTTAAAATGGATTCTATTCCAACTCATCACTTTACTCTGGAGGAATTTTAGCTTAGAGATTAACTGAAACATGCGTGAACCTTTGACAAAGGGGGCCTCCTTCCACTAATTATCAATTATTTGGAGAAAAGAGGAGTCTCTAAACCACATTGATTGAAACTTAAACTTTTTCCTGCCAAGAGAGATATCCATACCTAGTATTAATCTAATGAGAAAATGGTCAGAGCTAGCTAGTGGGAGAATATCTGATTCCAAATTGAGCTCATCATCGAAGCACTCAAGAAATAACAGGAATCTATCAAGTCTTTCAGCAATTTTGCTAAAATCCTTTCTCCTATTTGTCCATGTATATTTTCCATTTCTAGGGATGCAATCAACCAAACTATTAGTCTCCACAAAGTTTTTGAAGTCTTGCTGTGATTTGGCCAGATGAGTTATCCCCCCAGCCTTCTCCAAGGCATCCATAATTGCATTAAAATCACCCCCTAACAAGATTCTCTCATTTCTTAATGAAATCAGTCTTGATTCTATTTGGGACCAAGCTTGTTGTCTATGCAGGATATTCATTGGACCATACACACAGAAAACCCAAAGGTCTTTACCTCTAAGAAACTCTGAAAATCTACCTAACAACCAATGAGGATTAGCTACAATCACCTCCATACTCAGAAGATGGGATCTCCAAAGGATCACCAAACCCCCTGAAGCACTTGTAGCAGCAAAAGTTGCAAAGTCCCATCCTTACCAACTCTTAAAAACCCCGTCACCCACCTCATAAGATAACTTAGTCTCTTGAAATAGAATAATGTCGTAGTTTTCCCCATCAAGCTACTATTTGATGAGGCATCTCTTGTTAGGGGCATTGAAACCCCTAACATTCTAGTTAAGGATCCTCATGGCTTCTGAGGAGAGCCTTCCACTCTCCTCTTTCTAGCACAAACAATCTGGGTCTTTTTCTGTTCTTCCACATCTTCATTAATCTTTCTAAATTTTCTCTGTCTAGCACTCTTCCTAGTGGAAATCAGAGATATCTTTCCTTGGAGAACCTTTGAATCAGTCTATGAGATCCCTAACGTTCTTTACTTTCCAAGTCCTTCATCTTCTACTAGGACTTTAGAAGCAATATCATCAAATAATTTATCCGTTGTTCTAACCAGGATTTCGTCAAGCAAGCTCCTTAAAGTCTCATTGTCCTAGAGCAACTTATCACTGAACATTTTATTATTGTTATCCCCAGTAACCTTGGCGAGACCAGATTCCTTATGCTCCAAAGACTTCCTATCATTTGAAAAGAGGGGGGTACCTTCCTTTTCTAGTCTATTCGGATCCTCTAAATTTTCTGGGCTATCATCCTCAAAGTCCAAGCTTCTAGGAAATAAAAAATCCTACTTAGCCTTTAGGCTAGCTTCATCCTCTATCATGTTGGGATGTTCAAACATAGGATAACCATTTTTCAAGTCATAAGCATCATCAGAATCTGGTGCCTAGCTCGCTTAACCTTGTCCTTCCTTCTCCTCATCTCCAGCCTCCAAGGGGAGGAGATTTTCACTTTTAGGCTCACTGTATCTTCACGCAAAGGACTCTCAAAATCTTTTTGCCCTAAGCCTGCCATTTTTAAGTCCTCCTTTTCTAACAGGTCATTAGGTGTATCTGGTATCACTTCTGCAATGGTAATGTCATCCATTAAAGAAGAACTTCTTGCCACTTCTTTTTCTCCTCCTCCATGTGTTTCCATATAGTGATTAAGGCCTTCTAATGAGGCGTGTCCTGATTCCTCCAAGGCTTTATCTAAAGATTTATTTGGGGACTCCTTTCCCAGTATTTTGTTCATTCTATCAAGGTTTGTAGAATCAAAACTATCTTCTAAGAAAATTTCTTGAGACCACTAACTTGAATCTATGTCAAGTATGATGCTTTGAGGCATGAGCTCCTTGGATTCAAAGATAATACACAATCTAACCAACAAAGACCTGAGGGGGTCTTCAAAGATTTCAAACTCCTGAAAGATGCCTAAAGTATTTGTAATTATTGTTAAGGACTCCAGATTTCTATATTCCATTGGCAAAAGTGGGAGGGAAATCTAGAAGGGAAGAAGAGGGATTTGTTCCTTACTAATGTTAAAATTAGGTTTCCAGGGCAGACAGAAAATGACCATCCTTTCAAACTTCCAAAGCTTTTTATACAGAACAGAGTATTTACTAGCCTTATCTTGGAAGTTGAAAGAAAAAAATCATTACCCAATACTCCAAACTCCTTGATCTCCAGCCAATTTTTTGAAGTCCAGGACATGAAATCATAAACTAAGAAATGTGGTGATAACACCTTACCAATAATAGCAGTTTCCTGTAGATGAGAAATTGTTTTCAATAAGCTTTCAGTCTTAAGGGAGACTCCAGGCTTTTGCAACTCTTCCTTGCTTAAAACCTTCTTTGGAATGGGTTTCACCACCCAAGTCTTCTTCTGCATTGACTCTCATTGAAGTGGTGATGGCCTATCCAAGATCTGCTGAAACTGATACTTCCTTCTTTTCCCATATCTACTATCATGCCTCTGATATCTTTGCCTGAAAAATGACTTCCATTTGACTTGAGGCCCATGAGTAACTTTATGGTTTATGGCCCTCTCTTGGTGCTCTTTGAAAGATTCATATTGAGGGGTCAATGGTGCTCTGTATGGAGGCTTACCCCTCCATGTCGACCTCAGAAGATCCTTTCCTCTAGATCTAAAGTCATTTTCATTAATCCCATGATTTCTATTAGGAATTTTGTGCATCGTAGGTGAAACAAAAATCTTTGCATTCTTCTAGACTCCGTGGGAAGGATCTGTACACCATAAGGGATCTCATTGTGTGTGTTGTTATAGGCTTGAATTTATCATCCATCTCTCCTTATGAGTTCAAGGCCATTCATCCTCTTAAGGGTTTCATCACATAGGTGATTTCATTGTTGTTTATCATCATTTGATTCATTATATTGTTATTGTGTTTATCCTCTGCCTTGCAAGGGCACACTCTCTTTATCTATCAACGATGTTGGGAAGCTTGATGCTATCCTAGGATTTGACTGAGGAAAGTCCCTAAACACCATAACCTTGAAACCCCTTTTTCTTCTCCTTGTGTATAGGTTACAGGTGCAAGATCCATGAAATATGAAGATACGGGAAGACTGAGAAAGGATCAGGGTTTTAGGATCTGACAACAATTCAGGAAGATTCCACTATACAATACTTGGGTGGTGGCGCCCTAGTCTTTCTGCCCCTGCTAACTCTAGATCTAGCATTAGGGCATTCTATATAGAATTTCTCTAATTTACAATTCCTAAAGATTCAACCTTTCTGGTCTTAGGTGGTCTCAAAATAGTCCTCTGACATCTCTACTTCTGGGACATAGGTTTTGACATCCTCCTAATTCTCCTTGTGCAATTGGTTTATGGAGATTTATTGTACATCTTCTATTATAATTAGATCATCATAGAATTAGGGTTTGTTGCATCATTAACCTAGGCTTTGATAAAAAGGCTTGACTAAATTTGATATTTCCATAACATTCTTGAGTACAAGATCATTATATAGCTAAGCCCACCTCCATTTGGTAGTGATTTGGCTCAGTCTTGTCCTTGAATGTTATTGTGAAAGAGGGTTTGATCTAGTGTGCATGCTAGTTTACATCATTCACCTTTTTCATATATAACATTGGGTTGTATGAAGAATGACTGTATAAAAGTCTGGGAGCTTGTCCCTATGATTTGGGATTGTGTGCCAAGAACTAAGATGTAATGTCCCCTTCTCAAGCCTAGTCACTCATGGGTCCTATAGCCTATTTCCAAAATCCCAATAGGCTATGAGGTATGGTAAGGGGTTCCCCCTTATTAAGATCTTGCGGTTCAGTGATTTTTGTTGTTTTCTAATGTTGGATTTGAGCTCAGTGATGTTTTAGGATGTCAATGCAACTTTTAGAAGTTGATTTAGCTTCTTGGATAGCTCTCCAAGATTCTTGGAGGAGCTGTCTATTTTTAGAAACTCATCTGGAAGGCATCAATATTCATCCCAAACCTTGTGGAGTCTGTTCGTATAGTTTATTTGGCAGTTTGGTGAAGTTTGGGATTTTCTGCAAAAAGTTGTATTTTAATAACCTATCAGTTAATATTATGCACTTGGTCTTCTAAGTTGAAAATTAATAATAAAGTGTAATGGTATAATAGCTCTTTGGAAAGGGGAAAAGATAATCTTTTATTTAGGCACATAAAAGTTTGTGCAAAAGTGGAGAAATATTAGAGTTGTAGGGAAAAGTGTATTTTCTCTATTTTATAATTCATTTTGTTGTGGAAATCCCTAAAAGGGGGTTGAGATCTTTGTTTATTCTTTATGCTTGTTGAGATATTATTATATTGCAGGAATGGACCTATGAGATCTTCGTCCTTCTTGAGAATAAAAACTCTCTTGAAGAAATCTAGTTTCGGTGGTGAGATATCCACCCTAGTTGGAAAATCACTAACAGGAGTTGCACTGAGAAAAATGGATTTTGATTAGTTTTGGTTTCAAGTAGTTTTGGAAGTATTGTGTGAGATTATAATGGCATTTTTTGGAGTGACTTTGTAGTTTCCATTGAAGACCCTTAACTTCCCGGCTAGGCCGTACAAGACCAGCCATACAACAGTTGAAGTTTTGATGTGCAATGTTAATGTGACATGATTTGTATGTTGTTTTGAGTGAATGATCATCTTTGTACAAGGGAAACATCCTATTATGATCTATTTAGAGATTGTTATTTGCTGATAGAGTCCTCCTAGACTTGTCGTACTACCCAGTAGGCCATACCAGGCCCAGTACAGATGTGAGGACTTGACATCCTATTCACTATAGCTGTGTGTGTGGGGTGCAGTCCCAACATGGCATCATAGTCTATGAAGATAGTTGAATACATAGGGAGGGCAGTTAGAGGAAGTTATGAGCATTCCAAGCATGCATAAACCCTTCCCGAGTCAGTCGTACAACTGACAACTATGTTTTTTTTTTTTTTTTCTGAATGTCAGTAAATCAGTGTCATGGTAATATGAAAGGTAGTTTAATACATCTTTCCATCTTATTTCAAGTTTATGACTTCATCACTAAAATTTGGTTTGATAAACTAATCATTTGAATGTTGTAACTTGATGAACCTTCATTGTAATACTCACAGTTTCAAACATTGTAATGGCTTCCCACTATATAAGTGGATGTTCCAATTAAATTTATTTCTTTTTGCTTGTACTGGCTTCCCATTGAATAAGTGGATGTGCCTTTATTTTTAGTACTTCAGAGCTCAGGTTCCCACTAACTAAGTGGATGCACCTAGATTTACTTTTCATGCATAGATTAGGTTCCCACTGAATAAGTGGATGCACCTAGTTTACATTTCTTGTACTTCCCACTGAATAAGTGGATGCCTAGTGAATAAGTGGAAGATTGTCACTTTAGTTTGATTATGATTTGAATTCTAACTTAGAAGCACTTGTATGCTCTCACCTTGCCCACCTCGAGATCTAGGTGATCAGAAAGGTGTCGAAGAACAATTCTTATAACATTCAATGTTGTCACTTTGTGATTTTAAAAAAATCAGGGGTAGAATATTACATAAGAGCATGTGGAGGTAATTTGGGTCGAGTTGAGATTATCATATGAAGTAGATGGTGTTATTCTATTCCTATATCACCACATTTTATTTGGGGCCCATGTGTATATGAACATGCGGTGGAATGCGGTGAGTGTTATATCGTAAATTGTGTATATTGGTTAGACTGTAAGCACAATTTTACTATTTTTAACTCCTCTCATTAGTGATCCCAAGGCTAGTTTATTTTTAGGTCTACCTTAAAGTCTTGATTGGGCCCTATTCCTATCAAATGTCATGATTTCAATTAAAGTTTCATCATAACCCAAAAACAAACTTGAAATTTAGAGTTAGAACCACATTAAATGTGGGCTTGTGCTTGAATTTGCCCCAAATGCCTAGGGCTCCTAGCACCATGGTCCATCCTATGTTTTTAGGGAGGCAAATTGAGTCCACAAGTCAGATTTAATGTTGATGAGGTTGACCCTAAACTATTTTCTTTTCTACGTGTATTGTCGGCTCTTTAACTCAAATTACTCATTTCTTAAACCTTGATATAAAAGAAAGTGTCCTCTTCATTTGAAACTAGATGTTTTTCATGTGAGATGTGATCTTTATATTATATGAATGATATTTTCTGCTCTCTATGCTATTGAATTATTGTCGGTTTCTATTTGATCAAGTGGAGTTCATCTTTGCTCTTGGAAAGATTTGTATGAAGGCTAGGAGATGAGATCTTGAGTCTATCTCATTTGTTCCTAGGTTGAAGCACTTTGCATAATTGAGAGAAGGGTTGGAACCACCAACTTGAGATTGGCTTGAGTACCCTCCAAGGGTATGGTTGCATCGCCTTCTTATTTAGTAAACCTTTAGTGGATCTTCATCCATAAGGTGAAGTTGTGAGCTTCCTTGAGTGAAGCATTCTTTGTATCATTCCTTCCTATTTTCTTGATTTATCTGGGGTTAGGGTTTGATATATTTGATTAGATCTTGCATGTTACTACTCACACTTAGGGTTTCTGAGCACACACAACATCTTGTTCTAATATTAGCTATTTGTGAGGTAGGAATACCGAAACAGGGGCTTGACTAAGGAAAGCTCCTATATAGCCACAACCATTTTTCCCTTCTTTTGTGTGTTTAGGTTGAAGTAACAGGTTTTGGAAGACAAGATTTAGGGAAAATGGAAGTTTTTCAAGTATAGGTCAGGTGAAGTTCAGACTTTATGTAAAACCCTAGAAAGGGTCTAGGGAACCCAACACTCTAGTCTTACTAACATTTTAGCTCTAGGTTCCTTCTCTACTTTGTGTCCTCACCTCTGCTATGCCTTCTAATTTTTTGTTTCTATTTCTGATAGTCATATGTAACTCAATCTTTCTCATTTAGGGTTTGATCCTTTGCCCTAGTTTGCTTGGTTGAGTTTGGTTGACTTCTCATCTATACAACAAAGAGGCAAAACCTCTATAGTTCGGCTCTCCCTCAAGGGTAGAAGCCAAGCTTAGTTTGTGTCTTGATGTTAATGGAAGAGGGTTTGACCTAGTTCAACCTCTTAAGCTAGTTCTCTCTTTTCTACCTAATAGAGGGTTATACTAAGATTCTTACTGACTAAAATAATTATGGAAGAAATATCTTTTGGTTGTCTTGAGGACAAGACAATGTTTAGGCATAGGGAGAATGTTAGTAGGTGATCATAAGTACCACAAACTACACCACTATACCTTATATGACATTATCATATGCCACAAAGGGTTTGTGGTACCATTTGGGTCATATAATCCTTAAATAGTCTTAAACACAGCCTAACACACATTAACATGCCTTAATATGGATAAATATCGTAAAGGAAAAGGTGAATTTGTGGAAGGGAGATAATTAAGAGTATTTAGGAAAGGAAATAAGGGAATGACACCATGAAAGGGTATTAAGAGCCTATATAAGGAAGAGGAATGTGCGAGAGAAGAGCATGATGATTTGAAGAAGCCCTATAAGAGAGGAAGATGGAAGATATGGAAAGAGATATATAGATATGATGAGAAGAGGGAATATATATATATATATATAAGAAAGAGGAATGTGTGAGAGAAGAGCATGATGATTTGAAGAAGCCTAATAAGAGAGGAAGATGGAAGATATGGAAAGAGATATATAGATATGATGAGAAGAGGGAATATATATATATATATGAGAACTATTGTGTAATATTTAAATATTTATGATATTTATTATATATTGAATATGATGTAATCTTACTGCATTATGTTATTTCCTACCACAAATATATGTTATTCTATCACTCTCACTGCTTGAGTATAAACAAACTGCATAAGAGTAAGATAGGATCAGATCTTTAGACTGTGTCCTATTATTTCTCTTGCCAACGGTCAGTTTAGTCCCACAAGATGAAGAATGCAAAATATGGCTCTTGGCAACATTATGTTAAATGTAAATAAGGCATTTTGGAAGAATGTATATATTGTTGGCATGGTTAAACAATGTTTATTTGATAAAAAAATGAGAGTGGTCATTGCGGAGGTACCTATCATCTAGTTGTAATTCCAAACAAATGATTCTTAGGTGCCACAAACTTTGGGTTTTTTTCTCTTAAGTTTTTTAAGAAACTTTTCCATAATCATGTATCTTGAAAGGATTGTGATGCTTGAGGAACAAAAGGAAGCCTCCTGTAGCATACACCTACCCACCTTGCTATGTCAGCACTTTTAGTTTGGTCCCATGAGGTGAAGAATGTAAAATATGGCTCTTGGCAACATTATGTTGAATGCAAAAGAGACATTTTATAAGAATGTATCCTTTGTTGGCATGGTCAAATGGTATTGAGTTGAAAAAATCCATGATATTTTATTATGGGCAAACCTGACATATAACTATAGGTCCAAACAAAATATTCCTAGGTGCCACAAACTCCAAGAACTACTCCGTCAATGCTTTTTCAATTTTTTGCTCTTAGGTTTCTTAAGAGATTGTTGGAACCATGTATCCTAGAAAGATTGGAACATTTGGGGAGTAAAATAGATCCTCCTATAGTATACACCCACCCAACTTGATGTTTTGGAACTGTCATTTCAATCCCACGAGGTCAAAAACACAAAATATGGCTCTTGGCAACATTCTATTGAACACAAATGAGGCATTTTGTAAGAATGCATCCATTGTTGGCATGGTCAAACAATTTTGAGTTGACGAAAATTGATAGAGTTTATTTTTGATGGATCCAACATCTAGTTGTAGGTCCAAATGGATCATTCCTGGGTGTCAGAGACTTTGAGAACCCATCTGTCAAAGTTTGGTAGTTTTTTCTCTTAGGTCTCTTAAGAGACTTTGTCGGAACCTTGTAACTCGGAAGGATTATGACACTTGGGGGATACAATTTGGTCTCCTCTACCATACACTCCTCCACCTTGATGTGTTGGGATAGTTGGTTTGGTTCCTTAAGGTGAATCACATAAAATATGACTCTTGGCACCTTTACACTGAACACCACCGAGGCATTTTGCAAGAATGCATGCATTGTTGGCATGGTAAATGGTCATTGTAAGTCCAAACAAATATTTCCTAAGTACCACATACTTAAAAAATTTCTCCATCAAAGTTTGGTAGTTTTTTTCTCTTAGGTCTCTTAAGAGACTTTGCTAGAACCATGTAGCTTGGAAGGACTGGGACATTTGGGAAATAAAATAGAGCCTCCTCTAGCATTCACCCACCTACTCCAATGTGTTGGCATAGTTGGTGTTAGGTCATTAAATGTGTACACTAGCATTTTACACTAAGTTTAGCACCCAGTTGAACCTAAAATGTTGCCTTTGTTAATTAGGATCTACTTTAACACCTTTTTTAATCATAAAATGATAAAATCTTGATCCTGATGAGTAAACCAGATGGAATCAACTTAGGACTGGACTAAGCCCACGACATTTCATACTCCCCAGATTTTGTGGGGCTAAAGGCCCAGGGCGCCTGAGCTCCCAAGCACCCTTGTCCCAATTTGGATCTTTAGTCCCTCTCTTGTGGTGTCAGCTTAGAACACCATCTTAGTTTGTATTTGTTAGCCTCATTGTGTTTTATTTGTCGTCAGTGAGTTAAAGTGCATATATAAAGGAGTTTTGTATTTCATTTTACACCTAGATGAATAATGACAAGTTTTCTCTCATATTGTGTTCTATGATAAAGTGTTCTTCATGCTTGGAAGTGTTATCTACTTGTGGATGCTATTGAGGTTTGTTTGTAGGTCTTGAAGGAAGTTTCAATCCTTCTCCATCATTCTCCTTTTTGGTGTATGATCTTGAGTTATCTTCATAGATAGGGATTTACCTTTTGTGGTAATTATCATCATTTTCATTCATATTTCTACCATATTCTTACAGATCCGGCCTCTACCCTCCTAGGGAATGGACTCTTGGATCTAATCATCATTGTAGTGGAGGTGGAAACACCAACATAGGGTTTGACTAAGGCAATCCCTTATACACAACACAACCTTTTCCTCTTTCCTTGTGTGGAGGTTGGAGAAACGGGTTTCTGAAGGTGATTTCTAGGAAGAAGACAGAGCAGGTAGGTACAAGTCTGGTGATATCCTGAGATTCTGCAAAACCCTAATTAGGGTATAGGGTGCCCGAGCACCCTAGTCTTTGGAATTTCATCTCCTAGATCTAGGTTCGAGCTACTCCCTAATCTCTTCTGTGCTTTTGGTTTTTTGAGATATGTTTTCATCTATTAGTTATAAGCCAATCTTTGTCATCTAGGGTTTGGCCATTTGTCCTAGCTTGCTTGCTTGACCTTGGTTGAACTTCGTTGATTCATCTCTATACAACAAAAGGGTAGAACCCTTGTAGTTTGGCTCTCCTTCTTGGGTAGAAGCCAAGCTCGGTTTGTGTTCTAATGTTTATAGAAGAGGGTTTGACCTAGTTTATCTTTTTAGGATAGATCACTCTTTTCCATCAAACATTTTGGTGAGATCATCATTTCTTACACTTTTTAGATCCTTCTTCTTTCATATTTTAGTTTCTTGTTTCCTTAGATCTGATTGGGATTGATTTTATTAATCATTTTGCATGCATACATAGTTAAATTTTGTATAGTTTCAAAACTAGGGTTTGTAAAAAGCTTTCATTTATAAAAATTCTAGCTAGTTTTAAACCTAGGGTTTATAGGTTTGAGGGTTGTTTTAGATCTTTTTACATTGAAATATTGCTTAGAATTTTTTGTACCTTATCATTCTTTCTATTCAAAACATTCTTGCATCCTTGCATTTGAAATTGGAAAGATAAAAACTTCATTCTAAACTTAGAAAAAAGTGTAGTTGTTACTTTGTTTGCATCTCATAAGGATAGATCATCATAGCATGAATTAAATATCTAATTTTTTTACATCAGATCTGATTGGTATTACATTATTTTATCATTTCATAGTGTTACATTGTGCATTGTAATTTTTCACATTGCTAGAATTTGTCAAAAAAATTGCATTTTGTGAAAACCTAGTTAGTGTTGTAATCTAGGGTTTATGATTGATGTTATCTTTAGATTTTGCTGTTGTCATTCTCATTCCAAATCTGATTTTAAATTTTTCTAAAACATTACAATTGTCATCTTGCATTGAAATTGAAGACAAGAACAATTTTGAGTTATTGCATGTTGAAAAAAGCATTGAAATTTGAGCTTGATTTAAGGATTGACATTATTGATATCTAAGTAGATTTGAGTAGAATTAAATTTGATCAAAGATATATTATGTGCATTATGTTTGTTACATTTTAACAAAACATTGATTCACTTAAATAAAAACTCAAATCCTTCTTTTTATTCATCATTCATTTCTTCTATTGGTGCATCTTGTGTGTTAATAAAGCTTGTAAATGTTTTATGAGACTTGTAACCCGGTGCCCCGATTCTAACATTCTTGTGCAAAGAATTTGTCGAATCGTGGGTTCGAATTCTTTGCATAACAATGATACCAATACATTAGAACCCCAAATTTCTAGTCTTATCACACAAGAAGGCCCATCACTTCTTCCTGATATCCCTACTTTGCATCTTCCTAAAGCATCCAAACTTCCATGAATCCATCAACATTGATGACCTTGTGGCTCATGTTCTTAAAGCTCAAATTTAGAGATTAGACACAGAGTTGGCTAGTTTCCATTAATTTGTAAGCTTTGGAACACATAGTTGAGGAGGCTGTCCCTATTGTTGAGAGTTGAAGAAGTCTTTTCCTCGAAGGTCAAGAAGGATTGGAAGTCTTGTGTGGCCTTGCTCATATAGTGCATAACAATATTCTATCTACATCTAGCTGCTCTGAAATCATAACAAATGCCACTTTTGCTAATCAAATAGGGACCCAAGTGTTGGCACCCATACTAACACTCCCTGTACCTACTTATACTTCTACTATTCTCACCACTACTACACAGCTAAGTAATAATGCTACCACATGTGTTGGGTTTTCTACTGGGAATCATGTTCGTCATTATAGTATCATTCTGTCATGCCTGCATCTCCCATGCAGACACGACACACAAATGTCCGTGTCATGACCACATTCACCTTGTGGTCATGACATGGGGCCATGAATTTTTTTTTTTCTCCCTATCCCTAAAAACCACCTCACACGCGCTTGCGTGCTCGGTGGTAATACGCTTAGGCGTAGACATGTCAATGTAATCGTGAAGGTGAAGGCAGCCTAGGGGCTATGCAACACGAAGTGTGTCGCTCTTAGGCTTAGACCGTTCAATCTAAACCCTAGTTTCCTAGATGAAGATGGATTTGCCTCAACGAACCCTAATTAAACTCGGATCGAAAAGTGATTAAACAATATGGTAAAAAGGTGCGTGATTCAAGTGGAAGAATGGAATGGAAAAGATAGAACATCGCATCAATTAAACCCTAGGAATCTAGCATAATGCATTTTTTGCTAAATGCAGGATTAAAATATTATAATAGTTCCTAACAAGAAAATTTAATTTTTTTTTTTTGTAAAATTAATGAAACCTAAGAACCATATTTTTTATATTTTTTTCTTTTATTTAACAGGGATAAAATGCAATAACAGTAATTATTAAATTAACCTAGAACGAAATTGATGTTACAACGTAAAATAATAATAGTAAAATCGATTAAAAAAAAGGTAAAATTTAATGATGACTGAACTCGATAATTAAATCAAAAGCGAAATAATATCACATTCAAATTTAGAAATTAAAAATTATTAAAGCAATTCTTCCAAGGGTTAAATTAAACAAAGGAGGAATGAGGGTTTGTAAATAAGACTCAAATAATTTCCCTCCCAAGAATTTACAGTTCATCATTTAATCAGATCTCAAGTAAAAATTAATCCATTTCTAATTTAGAAAACAAGTTAAAAGGGCCCCCATGAGATAAATTCAATTAAGAAGATAAAGGGAAGATTAAAATAGAGTTAAAGTTTAAAATCCTCACTCTCTCAAAAGAAATTATATAATTTTCTAATTTGCTAAGTCTGCCCTAATTTCCATTTTCACAAAAAGATCACAAAGTAACCCTAATCTCTTATTCCTTCATTTTGTTGTGTTGCCCTAACTCTCTCATCTAATTCCTCTAGATTTGTCTCTTCTTTTTTTTCTTTTGTGTACACATTTTGTCCTAATCTCTATTTGTTTTGTTTACCTTGTTGCAGGATAGGTTTGTATGAGTCATGGAAGCCATGGATAGAGGCTTCCTCCCACAGAGGTTTACACGGTAGGTTGCATGTTGCAGATATATCCAAAAAATTATCTTTCTTTTTTTTTTGTGTGTGTGTTTATTATATTTCTAAATATATTTATTGTTAATCATTGTTGTAGATGCAGGTTTAATGGAAAGAGGCCAATAGGCAGCGCTGTGTGGTGGCGGTGGTCGTAGAGAGGGCGGTGGTGGAGGTCGCATTCTGCTATGGGGGATGGTGAGAGGTGGCATGGGAGGAGAGGTGCGACAGTGGGTAGGGGGTGGGAAGTGGCGTTGGTAGCGGGAGCTGTGTGGTTTGTGCGTAGCAGGGGGTTATGGGGGGTGTGGGGCCGTGGAGGAGGCGGTGGATGGCAGCGTGGGGGTTAAGGGGGGGTAAGCAGCTGGAGGTTTCGGGGGGGGGGGGGGGGGGGGTGTGGGGAGGAGGCTACGCCTCCACCAACACCCCGCTGGTGTGTGGGTGGAGGCGTAGCCTCCTCCCCACACTATATACATGCCAAGGGACGGGGGGCTATGGACTATGCAGTCCACAGTCTGCCACAAAAAAAAAATTTATATATATTTTTTTAAAACAAAAAAAACTTAGAACTATGTAAAACTCTTATGGCATTTCGCCCATTATTATGAATTTTGCTTGTTAAAAAACATAAATTCTGATGTATTTTTATTTGGGTATATATATATATATATATACTATATTTATATATATAGATATATATATAGATAAATATACATTTTTGTGAAAACAAATATGAGTATGTAAAGTGTTTTCATAGAATTACTTTGTAGGCCACAGTAGTTGGGTTCCTGTATTTTTTGTATTTCACAAAATTTATACAACCAAGGCAATGAGCTATGTTCTCCTAGATATAAACTCTTTTTTTTGAAAGCATTAAAATGTATACCTTTTTCACAAGCATATTAAACAGAAATAAGATGTGTCTACCTCAATCTTATAAATCAGAGTAAAATAAATATCCAACTCAGTATGTCAATTTATACATATATATATATGCATAAGTCTTTAATTTGTTGTAGGGCATCTTAATAAAATATAATGTAAAATTGTATTTCCTAACAAATTTAGTTTTAAAAAAAAATGTAACTTTTCAGATTATAAAGATATAGAAATTTCAAGATCCATTTAATCTAAATTTATTTTTTTTTGCTCTAAATTGCAAGTTCAATGGTCCAGTTTAAATACAGAAGCATTTACTTAAAAGAAATACCAGAAACTGATTTCATTTGCACCAAAACAGGTTTACATTTATATAAAAGAAATTCACCTAATTCTTATTAACAAAACTGCAACTCCAAACAATTCACAACACACAGTTTATTCATTTTCACCAAACTTGAAATGAGATAATTGTTACAAAATGAATTTAAATCCACATCTAACCCACAACTTAACAAATAGGAAATAGACAGTTACAAGCGAACTAAAAATAGAAGTTTATATTACACAAATTCATAGCCAGCTCTTTGGCAAGTTTCATAATAAGCTTGCACTAAATGCATTATGTTAAGGCCACAATGGCCATGGCTCCAATAGCCAACTCAAGGGGTCTAACAGAACACCAACTTGAGCTCCATAACTACTTCCTTTCACCACTCAAAAACCTGCAAGTTACACCACAACAGGGCAAACAAAAAGACCAGCCACTATGGAAGAAAAGCTCTCCTCCCTACTGTAGACCCACAAGTGGGTCACCCCCGAGCTAGGGAGGTAGGGATTCACACAGGTGTATCAATCCACAATAGAATCAAACACATCCACTCAAAATAACCCAAAGGCTTAACACAATACTCAACTCATGTAAATGAGTTTGGTGAGGGTAGGTGATAGACCTCTCAACTTAAAGGGGCTCCCAAATGATAAAGAAAATCTCAACACATGGCCTCAAGCCAAAATCCCCCCAAAACACCACAATCCACAATAATCACAACAATTGCATGGCACTCTTGCCTTTCAGATATCTCCTCCTCAAATGATGATAAGCCCTCAAGGCATAAACTCATAAACACATACTGTGGGAGAGCCCCCAAGGATTGTTCCTCTCCCCTACCCATACAAGTTGAGCATTACCTCCATTGCAGGTGCTCTCACCATAACTCCCAACCTAACATCAAATGCAAAACATCACAAAGAACACAAACTTATAAACAAAATTTAGACATGGAACATCATATAAGCAAAGCAAGAAACAAGTTAAGAGGCCTACCTTCAAGGACTTGGCAATGGAAGTGGAATTGGTGAAGAGCTCCAAGCCTTCCCAAGCCTTCCAACTTTTAGAATTTCTCCCACCTCCTCTATCTCCTCCAAACTAGAAAATAAAATTCAAATTGCAAGATTCCTCCAAATGTAGGGGAAAAAGACTAGAAAGGAAGAACCCCCACTCCTCTACAAGAGGAGCTATTATAGGCCATCAACTTGGCCTTGAGGGAATGAGAAGGTGACATTTGTCACCATCTCCTCCCTCCTCCAAATCCACTTGTAAGAGTGAGAAGGTAAGAGGGTGACAAATGTCCTCCTCTCACTCCACCTCCATCTCCACCTCATCCACTTGTGCTTCCACACAAGTGGGAGGGGGACAAGTGGTGAGTTGGATTCCCACTCACACCACAAGAAGACAATGGCCTTGAGTGGTGCTCCCACTCACTTGGGAGTTTGGGAGGACTCTTGGAGACCTCCCTAGTCTTCCTTGGGAATGCTTCCCAAAACATAGGGATGGGAGATGAGTTCTTCCCAAGGCAAGGCCCATCCCTTATCTTCCCTCTTTCCAAATTCGTCACTTTGACTCAACCATGGTTTAGGGTGACCTAAGGTGAGTTAAAACTAGGGTTAGGTGATCCAAGTTGACCCTAGACTCATGGTTGACCACCTAGGGTAACTTTTGGGACCGTAGGGTTCATGAAAGGGGTCAAAAATCCACATTTAAATGGCCCAAAAAAATAATAAAAATACCAAGTGGCATAAATCCAAAATAAAATTTTACAACACTTAATATTAATCAGAAAATAGAAAAGAAAGGGTGCTAAGGCTAAAATAATTAAAATTAAACCAAGCACAATAAATCATCATTCAATTACACACGTGATCCTTATCCCTCTTGGGAATGGATCGGCTTTACAGGGAATAACATGTGTGAATCCTACCTCTGATTTCCCGTGGCTAGGGAATGTAAAACCTACACATCTCGATCAAGTGTCAGTCCTGTCATGAAAAGTCATAGCCAAAGCAACTGAAATTAACTTCACGCAACCGAAGTAAACATCAATACATAACTCCAAATCAAACTGCATTTTCCATCACATGTCAAATAGTTCATATCACATAAATAACTAGAATCTCATAACAAAATAATATCCAATATAAATCCCATATATCAAACCACATCATATCATCCAATATGACCGAATCAAATCAGATATATCAAATCAGTGAGATACAACATCAAGTCTGCATAATGGAACATAGTCACTACTGAATAGCACAAGGATCAAAATATGGGAGGTAAAATAGTCAGCCTCACATCCTCCCCCTAAGACTGAACTTCCTCCTAGAAGTCGTAAAAAAGGTGAGGATAGAGTGCCCTCAAACTAGCTGCATCCTCCCAAGTTGCTGTCACCTCATCATATTGATCCCACTAGACCCTAACCTGGTCTAGCTCTTGACCTCGAAGGCCCAGTGTCCGACGAGCCAATATGCGAATTGGCTCCAGCACCAATTGCCCACTTGCCTCTACCTGTAAAGCACTCCAGTCTAGTACATGAGATACATCAGATATATATCATCTCAAAATAGAAACATGAAAAACATCGTGGATACATGACAGGCTAGGTGGCAATGCTAGATGATAGGCAACTGGTCCTATCCACTCCAAAATCTCAAAGGGTCCTATGAACCGTGGTGCGAGCTTAGAGCCCTTTCCATAACAGATTGGACTCTTGTGTGGCCGCACTCTAAGGAATACCCTATCTCCCACTGAGAAGCTCTGATCTAACCTCTTAACATCGGCATACTTCTTCTACCTATCATGTGCCTCCTACAACCTCTGTCTAATAAGTGTGACCTGCTACTCCATATCCTATACTAGCTCTGGACCAATGGTGACTCTGTCCTCAATCTGATCCCAACTCAATGGTGTCCTACATGGTCTACCGTATAAAGCCTGAAAGGGAGGCATACCTAACGAGCTATGATGCCCATTATTGTAGGCAAGCTCAACTAGATAAAGATACTCCTCCCATCTAGACTGATGGTCCATAACATACATCTGAAGCATGTCCTCCAATACTTGATTCACCCGCTCTGTCTGTCCATCTGTCTCGGGGTGATAAGCAGAGCTAAAATTGAGCTGTGTGCCCAATGCCTGTTGTAAGGCTCTCTAGAATGCGGAAGTGAACACTGGATCTCTGTCTAAGATGATGCGACGAGGTACTCCATGTAGTCTCACAATATCATCCAAGAATACCTTTGCCACAGCTGGCGCATTGTACGTCGTGCATATAGGGGAGAAATGAGCCACCTTGGTCAACTTGTCGACTGTCACCATGATGGCATCATAGTGACGCGAAGACATAGGAAGACCAACAATAAAATCCATGGAAATGGTGTCCCATTTCCACTCAGGTATATCATGTGGGTATAAGAGACCTGCTAGATGCTGATGCTTGGCCTTGACCCTCTTGCACTCAAGGCATCGAGCAACAAACTCTGCTATATCTCGTCTCATACCCGCCCAATAGTACAACTATCGAAGATCGGCATGCATCTTCTTCACCCCTGGATGTGCCGCATATGGTGCTCTATGAGCCTCTGATAGCACTACAGTATGCAGGTCACCTGTGCAGGGTACATAGATGCACTATCGATGACAAAGTAAACCATCTGTGTCAAGTGTATACCCTGTAAACTTGCCCACAAGGGCCCTCTATGAACTGATCTCCTACTGCACCTCAAGATACCACTCATCCTTTGGTAGATGTTGAATAATGCGGTCCCTCAAGTCCACTCGCAAAGTCAAGGTCAAGAGCTCGTGGCTCCTTTGACTCAATGTGTTAGCAACCACATTCTCCTTCCCTTTGATGTAGTGGACATCAAAGTCATACTCGCAGAGGAACTCCATCCAACACCGTTGATGGGCGTTCAAATTTGGCTGAGTAAAGATATATTGGAGGCTGTGGTGATCAAAATGGAGCTCAAAGTGATGACCCAACAAGAAATGTCTCCAATGGACTAGAGCATGAACCACAGCTGCTAACTCCAAGTCATGCGTGGGGTAGTTCAACTCATGAGTCTTGAGCTTTCGTGACTCATACGCGATCACTCTACCACCCTGCATAAGTACAGCTCCCAATCCCTCAAGTGATGCATCTGTGCAAACCATGAAATCTGTTGTAGGATCAGGAACTACCAAAATAGGAGCGCTGGTAAGACACTCCTTAAGGACCCCGAAGGCCCTCTCACACTGCTCAGTCCAAGAAAAGCTCTTCCCTTTCCACTGAAGGGAAGTGATGGGGTGTGCTATCTGAGAAATGCCCTCAACAAAACGACGGTAATAACTAGCTAACCCCATGAAACTCCTGACCTCTGTCACACTAGTGGGTGCTGGCCAATCCCTAATAGCCCTGATCTTCAATGGATCTACTGAGATTCCATCACCGAAAAGGATATGCCCCAGATACTGAACCTCTGTCCTGAAAAATGCACACTTTGCCAAATTCCCAAAAAGCTTCTGCTCTCGCAAACACTGTAGAACCTGACGAAGGTGCTCCTTATGCTCCTCCTTAGTCCGTGAGTAGATCAAAATGTCATCGAGAAAAATGATCACAAACCAATCTAAATAGGCATGGAACACCCCATTCATGAGACTCATGAACACTACAGGGGCATTCATCAAGCCGAAGGGAACCACTGTGAACTCATAGTGCCCATAACAAGTCTGAAAGGCGGTCTTATGGATATCTGCCTTTGTGATACGTAATTGATGATACCCAGACTTTACGTCTATCTTAGAGAACACCCTAGATCCCTACATCTGGTCAAAAAGATCATCAATCCTGGGCAGAGGATAACGATTCTTCACCGTCACCTTATTCAACTACCTATAGTCCATACATAAATGAAGAGACCCATCCTTCTTCTTCACAAAGATGACAGGAGCACCCCAAGGTGAAATGCTCGGTCAGATGTGCCCCTTCTCTAGCAAGTCCTCCAACTGAAGCTTAAGCTCAGTGAGCTCATGTGTGGTCATCCTATAGGGTGCACGAGACACTGGCTCGGCATCTGACACTAAGTCTATGTGAAAGTCTACCTCACGACAGGGAGGCATTCCTGGTAACTCTGCTGGGAATACATCGACAAACTCTCTAAGGATGGGATGATCATCCAAAGATGCCTCTAGCTCATCATCTGATCTATCGCTCACTGTGATGGCGAACATCTAACATCCCTTCCGCATGCAGCGCTTAAGCTGCTGAGTAGATATCATATGCACTACGGTGGGCTTTTGCATGCCCACAATCTCAACTGATGTGCTGTGATCGTCTAAACAGTTGATCGCCTTTTGGTGACAATCTAGCTTGGCTCGATGAGCCATAAGCCAATCCATACCCAACACCACATCATAGGATCCTAATGCCATGACTCTAAGGTTGCATACTATAGTGAAGGACCCCAATGCAATCTCACAATCCTGAACTAAGGTATCTACTGTCAGTTTGGCTCCTGAAGCCAACTCAACTACCCACCTATCACCCTGCCTAGAGGCCACCAGCCTATAATGCTCCACTAACGATGGAGATATAAATGAATCAGTAGCACCAGAGTCAAAGAGAATAGAAATGGGGTTACCCCCAATCATACCTGATGTCTTAATCACTGATGCTTAAAAATCTGCCTGGTGGTTATCTACCGCTACAAACATATGGTGGGATCTACCCACATCACCCACTGTCTGCTCGGATCCTCCTGCACGAGGCTATCCCCCTGCTGTAAAACCCTATGGACACTCTCTAGCTAGGTGTCCAGCTCCGCCACAAACATAACAAGGGTCCCTAACCTGTACTTGTATAATCTGAGTCCTACCTGACTACTGTTGTCCTGATCTGCCAATAGACCCCTGTGTGCCCCTATAAGACTGTTGTGACCTCGCGGGTCCCGCAGGTGGTCCCTGCTGCCTCTGATCCCTGCATGGGCCCTGCTACTGCCAACCTCTATTATGTCCCCCCTATGACCTCTACTGTGTCCTAACTCTCTGCTGCTGCTGTGAGGGCCTAGGAGGTGATGATGCTGAACTGAATCCTCCTCTATGAGGTGGCTGTGAAGGTCTACGGAAACTCTGTTGATGCTGCTGCTATCCCCGATCCTGGAATTAAGGGCGAGAGCTCTGCCCTCATCCCTGAATCTCCTCAGTGATATATGCCTTCTCGGCAGCATCACTCAAGGTCTGGGGGTCTGCCATCCGAACAGGCCCTGCTATACTGTGATTAAGCCCTTTGATAAACTTATGCACCAGGAGTTTCTCATCATGGAGATATTCTGCATATCTAGATAGCTTTGTAAACCTAGCCTCATACTGAGACACTATAAGTCCTCTCTGCTGGAGGTCATGGAACTCGTCTAAATGATGCTACCTGTAATGGTCTGACAAGTAGCGCGCATTGATGCGCTCAATGAAGGTCTCCCATGTGAGGGTGTCTAAAGAAAGGTGGTGCTTGCACTCCTCAGTGCACCACCAGGTAGCTACTACATCCCACAATAAGTGTACTGCCACCTGGGCCTTTGTGTTGCCCTCGTAAGGACGCAACACGAAGCACCTGTCTAAACTGATAAGCCAGGCCTCTGCCTCAGCTCCCTCTGTGGTCCTGATGAATGTAGGAGGGTTCAACCTCAGTATGTCCCTAATGGGATCTCCTCTATCTCTGTGCCCCCTGATAGGCTCATATGCATGATACTCATAAGGCTTATGACCCAAGTGCTCCACACGCACTATCTCGTCATGTCTAGCCCGATGTGGGGGGCTCCTGCTACGGGCCCTGTTGGCCGAACCAACCTCCTTTGTCTCTGGTAGCTCGACGTAAGGCTCCACATGTGGTTCCCCTCGTGGCTCTACATGGCACTCCACACGTGGCTCAACATGAGACTCAGCTTGTGGCTCCACGCGTGGCTCCTCTCGCAGATCCTCGCAGGGCTCGACACGTGGCTCAACTATAGCCGGTGGAAGCCTATCTAAGATTGCATGTAAGGCCTGCAATATCTGTGGACCAATCTCTGGTGGGGCCAGTGGTGCCTGCATACCTGAGGAACTAGCTGTGGCTGTACTTGTGGATCTAGCTGTACCTGTGGATCTAGCTGACCTGGACCTACAGCTGATGAATCAATGTGTACCTCTGGGGGTGGAGTGCGGTGGGTCTGCGCTCGCCGAACTCGTCTAGGAGGCATCCTACAAAACGAGGTAGCCACAAGTCAAAAATAGTTGCAGAAACAATAATGTGCCTAAAACAAGCCCAATGTTTTTAAAACCTGGCTCTGATACCAAATGTCATGCCTGCATCTACCATGCAGACATGACACACAAATGCCCGTGTCACGACAACATTCACCCTGTGATCATGACACAGGCCACAAAATTTTTTTCTCGCTATCGCTAAAAACCACCTCACACGTGCTTGCATGCTTGGTGGCAATATGCTTAGGCGTAGACATGTCAACATAATCGTGAAGGTGAAGGCCGCCTAGGGGGTATGCGACACGAAGTGTGTCACTCTTAGGCTTAGACCATTCAATTTGAACCCTAGTTTCCTAGATGAAGATGGATTTGCCTCAACGAACCCTAATTAAACTCGGATCGAAAAGTGATTAAACAATATGGTAAAAAGGTGTGTGATTCAAGTGGAAGAATGGAATGGAAAAGATAGAACATCGCATCAATTAAACCCTAGGAATCTAGCATAACACATTTTTCGCTAATGTAGGATTAAAATATTATAATAGTTCCTAACAAGAAAATTTAATTTTTTTTTTTTTGTAAAATTAATGAAACCTAAGAACAATATTTTTATATTTTTTTCTTTTATTTAACAGGGATAAAATGTAATAACAATAATTATTAAATTAACCAAGAACGAAATCCATGTTACAACGTAAAATAATAATAGTAAAATCGATTAAAAAAATGTAAAATTTAATGATGACTGAACTTGATAATTAAATCAAAAGTGAAATAATATCACATTCAAATTTAGAAATTAAAAATTATTAAAGCAATTCTTCCAAGGGTTAAATTAAACAAAGGAGGAATGAGGGTTTATAAATAAGACTCAAATAATTTCCCTCCCAAGAATTTACAGTTCACCATTTAATCAGATCTCAAGTAAAAATTAATCCATTTCTAATTTAGAAAACAAGTTAAAAGGGCCCCATGAGATAAATTAAATTAAGAAGATAAAGGGAAGATTAAAATAGAGTTAAAGTTTAAAATCCTCACTCTCTCAAAAGAAATTATATAATTTTCTAATTTACTAAGTCTGCCCTAATTTCCATTTTCACAAAAGATCACAAAGGAACCCTAATCTCTTATTCCTTCATTTTGCTATGTTGCCCTAAATCTCTCATCTCCTTCCTCTAGATTTGTCTCTTCTTTTTTTTTTCTTTTGTGTACACATTTTGCCCTAATCTCTATTTGTTTTGTTTACCTTGTTGTAGGATAGGGTTTGTATGAGTCATGGAAGCCATGGATAGAGGCTTCCTCCCATGGAGGTTTACACAGTAGGTTGCATGTTGCAGATATATCCAAATAATTATCTTTCTTTTTTTTTTGTGTGTGTTTATTATATTTCTAAATATATTTATTGTTAATCATTGCTGTAGATGCAGGTTTAATGGAAAGAGGCCAATAGGCAGCGCTGTGTGGTGGCGGTGGTCGTAGAGAGGGCGGTGGTGGAGGTCACATTTTGCTGTGGGGGATGGTGAGAGGTGGCATGGGAGGAGAGGTGCGACAGTGGATAGGGGGCAGGAAGTGGCGTCAGTGGCGGGAGCTGCGTGGTCTGTGCGCAGTAGGGGTTATGGAGGGTGTGGGGCCGCGGAGGAGGGAGTGGATGGCAGCGCGGGGGTTAAGGGGAGGTAAGTAGCTGGAGGTTCGGGGGGGTGTGGGGAGGAGGCTATGCCTCCACCCACACCTACTGGTATGGGTGGAGGCGTAACCTCCTCCCAACACCATATACATGCCGAGAGGTGGGGGCTATGGACTTCGCAATCCACAGTCTGCCACAAAAAAAAATTATATATATATATTTTTTAACAATAAAAACTTAGAACTGTGTAAAACTCTTATGGCATTTCGCCCATTATTATGAATTTTGCTTGTTGTTAAAAACTGTAAATTCTAATGTATTTTTATTTGGGCTTATATATATATATACACTATATTTATATATATAGATATATATAGATAAATATACATTTCTGTGAAAACAAATATGAGTCTGTAAAGTGTTTTCATAGAATTACTTTGTAGGCCACAGTAGTTGAGTTCCTGTATTTTCTGTATTTCACAAAATTTATACAACCAAGGCAATGAGCTATGTTCTCCTAGATATAAACTCTTTTTTTTGAAAGCATTAAAATGTATACCTTTTTCACAAGCATATTAAACAGAAATAAGATGTGTCTACCTCAATCTTATAAATCAGAGTAAAATAAATATCCAACTCAGTATGTCAATTTATATATATATATATATGCATAAGTCTTTAATTTGTTGTAGGGCAGCTTAATAAAATATAATGTAAAATTATATTTCCTAACGAATTTAGTTTTCAAAAAAAAATGTAACTTTTCAGATTATAAAGATATAGAATTTCAATATCCATTTAATCTAAATTTATTTGTTTTTTCTCTAAATTGGAAGTTCAATGGTCCAGTTTAAATACAGAAGCATTTACTTAAAAGAAATACTAGAAACTGATTTCATTTGCACCACAACAGGTTTACATTTATATAAAAGAAATTCACCTAATTCTTATTAACAAAACTGCAACTCCAAACAACTCACAACACATAGTTTATTCATTTTCACTAGACTTGAAATGAGATAATTATTACAAAATGAATTTAAATCCACATCTAACCCACAACTTAACAAATAGTAAATAGAAAGTTACAAGCGAACTAAAAATAGAAGTTTATATTACACAAATTCACAGTGAGCTCTTTGGCAAGTTTCATAATAAGCTTGCACTAAATGCATTATGTTAAGGCCACAATGGCCATGGCTCCAATAGCCAACTCAAGGGGTCTAACAGAACACCAACTTGAGCTCCATAACTACTTCCTTTCACCACTCAAAAACCTGCAAGTTACACCACAATAGGGCAAACAAAAAGACTAGCTACTATGGAAGAAAAGCTCTCCTCCCTTCCGTAGACCCACAAGTGGGTCACCCCTGAGCTAGGGAGGTAGGGATTCACATAGGTGTATCAATCCACAATAGAATCAAACACATCCACTCAAAATAACCCAAAGGATTAACACAATACTCAACTCATGTAAATGAGTTTGGTGAGGGTAGGGGATAGACCTCCGAACTTAAAGGGGCTCCCAAATGATAAAGAAAATCTCAACACATGGCCTCAAGCCAAAATCCCCCAAAACACCACAATCCACAAGAATCACAACAATTGCATGGCACTCTTGCCTTTCAGATATCTCCTCCTCAAATGATGATAAGCCCTCAAGGCATAAACTCATAAAAACATACTGTGGGAGAGCCCCCAAGGATTGTTCCTCTCCCCTACCCATACAAGTTGAGTATTACCTCCATTGGAGGTGCTCTCACCATAACTTCCAACCCAACATCAAATGCAAAACATCATAAAACACACAAACTTACAAACAAAATTCAGACATGAAACATTATATAAGCAAAGCAAGAAACAAGTTAAGAGGCCTACCTTCAAGGCCTTGGCAATGGAAGTGGAATTGGTGAAGAGCTCCAAGCCTTCCCAAGCCTTCCAACTTTTAGAATTTCTCCCACCTCCTCTATCTCCTCCAAACTAGAAAATAAAATTCAAATTGCAAGATGTCTCCAAATGTAGGGGAAAAAGACTAGAAAGGAAGAACCCCCACTCCTCTACAAGAGGAGCTATTATAGGCCATCAACTTGGCCTTGAGGGAATGAGAAGGTGACATTTGTCACCATCTCCTCCCTCCTCCAAATCCACTTGTAAGAGTGAGAAGGTAAGAGGATGACAAATGTCCTCCTCTCACTCCACCTCCATCTCCACCTCATCCACTTGTGCTTCCACACAAGTGGGAGGGGGACAAGTGGTGAGTTGGATTCCCATTCACACCACAAGAAGACAATGGCCTTGAGTGGTGCTTCCACTCACTTGGGAGTTTGGGAGGACTCTTGGAGACCTCCCTAGTCTTCCTTTGGAATGCTTCCCAAAACATAGGGATGGGAGATGAGTTATTCCCAAGGCAAGGCCCATCCCTCATCTTCCCTCTTTCCAAATTCGTCACTTTGACTCAACCATGGTTTAAGGTGACCTAAGGTGAGTCAAAACTAGGGTTAGGTGATCCAAGTTGACCCGAGACTCATGGTTGACCACCTAGGGTAACTTTTGGGACCCTAGGGTTCATGAAAGGGGTCAAAAATCCACATTTAAATGGCCCAAAAAAATAATAAAAATACCTAGTGGCATAAATCCAAAATAAAATTTTACAACACTTAATATTAATCAGAAAATAGAAAAGAAAGGGTACTAAGGCTAAAATAATTAAAATTAAACTAAGCACAATAAATCATCATTCAATTACACACGTGATCCTTATCCCTCTTGGGAATGGATCAGCTTTACAGGGAATAACATGTGTGAATCCTACCTCTAATTTCCCGTGGCTAGGGAATGTAAAACCTGCACATCTTGATCAAGTGTCAGTCCTATCATGAAAAGTCATAGCCAAAGCAACTGAAATTAACTTCACGCAACCGAAGTAAACATCAATACATAACTCCAAATCAAACTACATTTTCCGTCACATGTCAAATAGTTCATATCACATAAATAACTAGAATCTCATAACAAAATAACATCCAATATAAATCCCATATATTGAACCACATCATATCATCCAATATGACCGAATCAAATCACATATATCAAATCAGTGAGATACAACATCAAGTCTACATAATGGAACATAGTCACTACTAAATAGCACAAAGATCAAAATATGGGAGGTAAAATAGTCAGCCTCACACATTCGATGTATAGTTACATAAATTCTAGACCTAATGTTACTCCACCTACATCTAAACCTCCTATCACATTCCAAAAGGCTACTCATACACCATCACCTAGTCCTTACAATTCATTCCAATCTCAACCTAGTTCATCTTTCGACCCTATCATAAACCAATTGTTGCAAAATATGACCTCCATCCAACAATAATTGGCCAACAAAAGAAATGGTCTACCTAGGCCTAATGTCACAACACATTATATCCATAGCCCTTTGTACTACTCCATCATAAGAACTTAAATGCCTGAAAAGTTTGAGACCCGCCGATTTGAGAAATATAATGGAAAGGGAGACCCTAACAACCATGTAGCAGCCTTTACCACTATGTGTAGTGATTTCTTCTTTTAGGATATGATCTTAGCAAAACTCTTTCCTAGGTCACTCAAAGATATAACCTTAGATTGGTTTTTCTCACTACCTCCTAATTCTATAACTTCTCTCTCACAATTAGTCAATAAGTTCCTCAAGCATTTTCAAGTGAACATTGGACCTCAAGTCTCTTTGAAAGACTTGGTTCATTGCAAACAAGGAACGAAAGAAAAATAATGGATTTTATGGGTCGTTATCAATCCCTCTTCTCACAATTCCAATATTCTATGTCGGATGTTGATGTACAAAGAATATTCATAGGAAACTTACAACCTCACATCTGAGATAAGATATTGTTGGTATGATATGATTCATTCACTCATCTATGCATGGCTCTTCATGATTATCAACTTTTGATTAGTCAGTATGAGCATAATCCCTCATCATCTCTAGTTGGTCAATCTAAAGCCTCTCATAATCATTCTTTCAAAAGAAAAAACAAAAAATTCATGAAGATAAATAAAATTTTAGTGAATAACATAAGAAAACATGTGGTGGTAGTGTCATCCCCAGCTCTCACCCCTTACAAGTTGAAACCAAAATCAAGAAACTTCAAACAATTATTAGAATCTCTCTATGCTATCATGACACAACTTTTGCAAAAAAATATCTTTAAGCTTCCACCCATTATACCTCTTGATCCAAGTAAGATGTAATCATCTTCCTTTGATTCAAAGGCCTTTTGTCAATTTCACTGCTCTGTGGGCCGGGACACTAAAAGATGTATGTGTCTTAAACATGAAGTTCAAGACCTCATCAACTCTAATGTCATCCAAGTTGCTGGTGTGAATGAGAAAGGGAATAAATTGGTGGCAGCTCCTAATCAAAATCTTCAAATATATATCAATCCTCTACCTCGTCATTAATCTAATGTTATTGATATTTGCATGGTGGATGCTCACTCTCACAAAGAGTGAGTGGATTCGGAACCTTCTATATCTTTTACTCCACATGATGCTACTATTGAAGCTCCTGATGGACCTCTTTACATTACTATTCAAACCAATGATAAACCTATTAGATGTTCTATGATCAATCCTATATGTATGATGAATGTAGTAACTGAAGAATTTCTCTACATGCATGGTTTACATTGAGATACCTATGACATATTGGAGATGGTGATTAGAGCATATGATGGGTCTATCCTTCCAACTCTTGGAGTTAAGGTTGGGCCAAGATCTTTGGATGTTAATTTTGTCATCATTCCTACATTGGACTTATTTCATGTGAAGTTGGGCCACCCATGGATCTACTCCATGAAGGTAGTCCCCTCTATGTATCACAAGTGCTTAAAGTTTCCATTTGAGGGATGGGTGCATGATGTACATCATAGTCAGTATTGGCCCGTTGCTCGCAATGGACATTTTACACTTGACTGCTTCTAGCCACAACTAGTTGGAGTCACTTGATCTAGAGAGGATTTATTCTTCTTGTTATATTAAAAGTTTAAAGCAAAGAAAATAGCAAATTTATTGCTTAGTAATATTCCTCCTTGTGATTTCCCTGAACCTCCTTGATCTTCTGAGGCTGCAATAGTAGTTCCTCCTATACCACAGGTGGTGAATGAAGCTAATCCCAAATCAAATCTTCTTCCTTGCCCCTGAGTGTCTAGTAGATATGTTGAGGTTCCCCTCTGCCATCCCTTCAAGGACAATGAGGCAACCTTTGAGCACAAAATACACGTCCTTGCAATTGCAATATTACTTTTGTACCATCTGCCTCCATAGAGACTAGTGGAAATCAACTGGGTGCGCGTGTTTTATTTCTTGAGGTTTATCAACTACTTGAGGATGCTCATATACTTCCACCTATTTCACAAGTTGAGAAGAAAAAGTATCATGTGTTGAGGAACCCTTCCCCCATAGTCTCCTAGAATTTAATGGTTCTGTTGATGCGTTTGTTATGCACAACAACAAGAAATAAAAGTTTCACTCAAACCTCCATTTATCTTGAAGAATATGATGAACTCAGAGAATTCATGATTCCAAGTCTCCGTGTGTTAGGTTATGACAATCATGTTGTTATCAGAGTTTGATGTGATATGTTGTTTCCATTTCGGGCCTTACGTATTTCCTCAAGAAATCTTGTCAATATTCACAAATATTTATCCTGTTTCACCTGATCTACACATATCTTCAACAATTGTGTTAAATTTGATAATATTTAGCTAGGATTTGTGTATATTTGTGTAAATTTGTCGTAACTTTGATCAATTCTTCTGGAACTATCTCCAGCTAAGACTATTTCTTATGAGCTTTCTAACTTTGATTAGTTCTTCTGAAACTATCTCAACTTGAATTAATCTTTACTTCTACACCTCAAATTTCCATTTAGAATGTATTTATATGTATGTATCTAAACATTTCCTGCCATTATTTGCATTATATTCACCATTATTTGTAACTTCTTCTATACTGCCTCTGGATTTTCCAGTATTTTGTATCAAATCAGCATGCATTTACTATATTGGCTTAAGATTTAGCATTATTTACACTTGATTGTAGTTATTTATAAAATTGAAATGAAATAAAATGAATGTAAAATGAAATTCTAAAATTACTAAGGTTTGATCAATGATCCACATGCAACTCTGATACTTTCATGAAAAGGAGATAAACCAGACCATGTTTCACCAGGACATTCCACAACTACGCATGGTAGGTGCTAATCTTCAAAGGATAGGATGATGACAACATGTACTAGCTAAATGCACCTCTGAGGAGCACATAAATTCATAGTAACATATCAAGAAATCATCCACAAGATCACTCAAGATTTACAATTAGGTAGTAATATGAGTCTCCATTATCATTCAATATGCTAAAAGTATGCAAATATACATTTGATCTTGAGAAAGAACCATGTGGAATCACAAAGTTACAAAATAGTACACTTAGTGTTCACAAGTTCATCAATTAAATCTCCCCTAAAAAAGAATAATCATGGCCTTTTATAGAATAAGGTCCATGTCTGTTACAATTTGATCCTACGGTCATAAATTTATGACAAAAATCAACAGTCAAGATTAGTGGCACGTGATTGCCAATTGACAATCATTGGTGGAGGACAATTGGCAAAAGAGAAATATTCTAGCATCTTTGACTCAGTCTTCAGAGTCTCTTTATTTAGTATATTCTTTAGTCTCCTCCTCTATCGACCCTTGAGTGACCTGGATCCCTGTATCCATACCCTTGGAAAATTCATATGCCCTGATGGCTCTATTTATTTCTTCTTTGTTTTACACTTTATCTCTTTCTTTGGCATGCTCTTGGGATTGCAATTGTTCCTTCAGGGCTATCCATCTACTAGTTCTATTATCCAATTCCTTATTGTAGGCATCTATTTTAGACTTCATATCCATTGTTTTATCAATAATATCCTTTGAGAAGTACTGGATTGGATCCTCTACTACTAGGCTAAAATTATCTTGAAATGCCTTAATTGCATCCTGTTCATCCTAATTTCCAACTTTACCTTCTAATTTCTCCAAAATTGCCATATCTTTCGCCAAAAGTTCATGATCCTTTATGCTAATATCCATTTCCTTAGCACTGCATCTTTTTAAAATGTACACATCAAACCTTAGGTGTTTCACCCAGAGGTCCATTTGAGGAAGTGATTGAAGGGAGAAAATTTTGTTGGTTATGATGGTCTAATCATCTACCTTCCTTATATCCTTGAGCATCGTCAAGTCTCGACTACTTTGAATTAGCCTCTACCCAACTTCTTTCTTCAATGCATCTGCTTTACTCTTCATATGGCCAAACATATCCCAATTGGATAGTGATGTCCTTATTACTTTCTCTCCTTCTAGGAATCTTAGGAACCATTTATTCATTACATGAGCTTAGTGCTTTTGTGCATCCAACCCAGTTATCTCCTATTGTGACACTAGCACCAATGGCGTAGCTGCTGTTATTAGAATATTGGCAAGGGTGACCAAACCTATTATGAATGCCTATAATTGGGCAATTTGCCCTTTTAACCCTTTTTTTGGCCTTTGCTTTTATGATCCCGATTGCCACTGCTTCTATGATTTCCATTAACTCTTGTATATCCTAATATGGAGTTGCATTCCCCAGGTCTATGGTGGTCATTTGAAACTCACTTACACTGATTTCTCCTCTATTCTTATTTTTCATAGGTATAGCCAATTGAGCTATTCTATTTCCTATGGCAGGATCTTGCCTTATTGCCAAGGTTCTCCTCACTCTATGCTTGGTCTTTTTAGCCTCAAGTGAAAACAATGATTGAGTATCAAAATTTGAAGAATCTGGGATAGGAGGCTGAACTACCTCAGATGCTAACCAATTGGGTACACTAGATCCTAGTCTTTGTTGACCTATTTGTTCAATGTGAGCATCATATATATTCATATCTTTATCTTTTGGAGCTTCTATACTCACTTTTTGTTGACCTTTATACTTTTCAGCTTCTTTGGATGCCATATCGTCATCCCACAATGCTTCTTTTATTAGTTCCTTATGTACATGCACATCCATATGGACATCCACATCTTTCTTATTTCTATCCATATGGATATCCTCAGGAATTCCCTTATCCTGACCCTGTGTATCTTGTTTGTCTTGGATCTTGAGATTATACACAATCTGCTCCTCTTGGTTACCTTGATCTGGAACATCCAGATGTACATCCTGATCAGTTCCCATTTCCTTTTCTTTTGCATCTTCCCCATCACCTTTGTCTTCTGAATCTTCATGTCTGGATATGGATACATGTTATTCCTTTTCTTTTGTCTCAGTATGTCCCTCTTCATTTGTCTAGACATTTTGTTCTAGATACTTGGTCTAGATAACCATGTCCTTAACTATAAATTCTTTACTTTCTACATCATCCATGACTACATCCTTATTCTTATCACTAGCCCCATCATATGCTAAATCAATAACCTTTGGGTTTGTAATAGTGCTCACCAACATATCCAAGTCCCTAGTATGCACCACTACCTCCGAAGATCCAGGCTCATCCATATCCATGACGTTTTGTGATGTTTGTGGTGTGCTTTGGGGTGTTGGTGTAATATGCCTCAACAATCTTTCAATAGGATTGGATGTCACATCCCTTGTCACTTCATCATCTATTAGATCAATTGTTTGACTTAGGGGTAAGGGTTGATCATCCATCTTCTTCACTTCTTCTTTCTTTGCTTCCTTGGCTAATTCATCTTTAACTTTGATTATAGTCAGGATGTGCACATTATGTTGCAATTTCTTGAGTGGTGTTACCACATCCCCTTGGACCATTATTGACGTGGATGTCCTTGTTGTATGTTGCTTCCTAGAAAACATCTTCTCCATCTTGGTTGTCTCTTCCACCTCTTTGAGTAGGACCTCCGAATGTACATTGATGGCTCCCCATATCATGGGTATCTATCCTCTCTTTTGCTTAGGGATGTTTATCCCTTCCAACACACCCTCACCTTTATGCACTGCTACTACTTCTTCTTCATCATCCTCAATGTCCTCATATGTATCCTCTATCTCATCTACCTTTCTTGTAGTGATGGTGATGTTTGGGACATGTCCACTTCTTGAAGGTGAGGGCATGATAGTCACTGTAATACTTTTGTGGTGAACTCTTCCTGATATACTCCAGAAGTCTCTAGCTTAGCCAGCTTGGCCTCTATAATTTGTCTCTTTTGAATCAATAAATCATCAAATTCCTAATCTTCTATATCTTTTCTTTTCCTTTTCTTATCAATTGTTATTGTCACTCCCTTCTCTTTTATTTCAGCCAATCTTTGATTTACCCATTTCTTGGTGAACTCCATGACCTTGATTGTGATCAATTCTATGGATGTGACCTTTGCTTTGCTCCAATCTAGAGGGGGAAGAGATTCTTTGTATATCTTCTTTTTCTCATAGTCTTCATCCACCAATTTATCATCATCTGATTGGAGTTGTGGGGGAATATCAAAACATCCTAACATCTTGATTTGGTTGAGGGTTAATCTTTGATAATTCCTTTTCCTTATTTCTACCTCATCTAGACAATCCACCTAGTAGTCCTCTATATGCACTTCATGTTTCAGTTTCTTATTCACATATTTTTCCATTTCGTGGTATGGATCATAATATCTGGTCAGGGAGAATGCTTGCAAATGCAACATATGTAGCTCAGCCTTTGATTGTTTGGCCCCATCTATTGATCTGCATGCATACCACCCAGTGATGAAAGGGAACCTGATATTGTTGGAAACAAGGCCGATAACTGAGATGGAGGGGTGAATCAGTTATCTCAAATATCTTAACTTTCTTTTCTCCTTTAATAATTAGTGCAGCATCAAAACATATAAGCATACATGATCATAAGAACAGAAATAAAATCATCACACATAACACAAGGATTTTTATGTGGAAAACCCTGTTAAGGGAAAAACCATGGGGTGACTAACCCAAGATTGTATTCTCTGTTAAAAGAATAAGTACAAAATGACACTTGTCAATTAGGGCTCACTGCCTGAGCACACTACTCACAAGAGGCACATTGCCTACAAGAGACTCACTGTCTACAAAGTTTATAGAAGGTAACTAGGTGTTTGAACTAATGAGAGGCATATACAAATGCTAAAGTTTAGTTCTGGTTAGGCTCAATATACTGATCTAATGCACTTCATTCTTCCTCTGCTCTAGTGCTGCTACTTGGTCACATACTGGACTTGTATTGCTGCTTTCACACTTATCTCTGCCTTTCCTCACATCTTATTTCATCACATCTATACACACACACACACCTTCATACAAGAATCCATCTGGTATATATATCCGTACCAAGGATTTCAACAACTTTCTTGTCAGCAACTAGAATACTCAAGATATTTACAAGATACTGATCTGTCGGTTGAATCCATACTTGATTTGTGATGCATATCACAAACATAGACATAAAAGTCATCAATTATGTCGGCCAACATTGTATGATCCCTCAAATAGCTTGATCAACATCAATTTCTCATCCGGATTGAAGTCTAATACTCTGCCGGTCAGTTCTTCCTCAGTCTGCTCTGCCTGTCTAGAACCCAACACTCAGATGCTCATATCTTTTCCATGTTTTATCACCGAAGGCTCAATCTCTGGAATATAGTATTCATGATACTCCTCTTGACTTGTCCAAGTCCGCAACTTGCTGAGTTACACCATCTAAGAGATCCGGACCTGTTTGTCAGACCTTGCTACATGCTCTATTCTTGTTCACCGGACTGAAACAATCTTCAATCTGACTTCCAGTATAGGCATACTATGTGATGCGGATGTGTGGGATAGACTTTATCACCATCAATGACAACACTCATGAAGCCACACAATGTCTCTTGCCAATAGATATTACCTCTTTTATTCTTCTTCACAAATGCCTCATAAGAGGGTATGAATTGTCTTTTCATCTCTAGCAGTACCACTCTATCAGTAGGATGCCTTGGGAGCATAAAGGGTTGTCCCTCAAATCCTTCCATATGGATGTATGTGAAGGTAGGGAATTGTATGAACCTAGCCCCATTTCTTATAATTGCTTCTTGGGATTCATTGCTCATCCTCTTTGCTCTATCACCTTCTATGAGTTAGACCAGATGCATTATGAAGCAATCATTAATTCTCCTATAATTCTGAACATATGCCTTCCTCTCCAATTACGGATAATGGTCCCACACTATTTTCTCCTTTGGATGCCTTCCTATTCTACCCACTACTTGCAACCCAAGGAAAGTCGATTGGGTTGCACATGCATATACCACATATGAAGACATATAAAATAGGCACCTTTTGCTCCTCCAATTTTCCATACCTTCATCAAGGTTTTCACTAATAAGTGTTACCTATTGTATTGTTCTATCTATGGATTCCACCATCCGGATGACTCTGTACATCCATGGCTAAAAAATGCTAGAATCTTCCTTCCTAGCCATCTTGCTTAATAACACCATCATATACTATACCTCAGGTGTGAAATCAAATTTGAACAACTTATTTTGTAACTTTGAAAATTGCCTTTGCCTTGTTATTTAGATCTCTTCATAGTGTAAACATTATTCTTCGGCAATTAGTAGTCTTGTTCTTATACTGAGCTTCTAGGTTTTTAATTCTGATAGGGTACAAATTAGGGCTAGTGGGCAACTGAAACACTTCTATAATTCCTTGGACTGAAAAGTCAGCATATACCCTTCCCTACTTTTTTACTTTCCTATTGACTGGATTGTTATTCTGTGCACAAGCGATAACCAGCTCTAGTGCGTCAGAGGCATACGGAAATCTGACTGCATTCCACATGCCTGAGTTGATAATCCCCTATAGGGTGGGGTTCCCAGAATGTGTGTCCCCTGCCCTTCAGGACCGTGGGCATATTGCCCTAGGAATTGGGAACATGGGGTTCTTGAATTCCATGTCATTTTTGTTATTGTGGTCTTGCATCTTAGCCTATAATTTGTAGATATGCATATTTTAACCTATGTTACCTTTATCATTTTTACATTTTTTCTCTAAATATCCTAAATTTTTCCATTTCTATTGAATAATCACATTCATATGTAGATGCATTTACCCTAACTATGAGGTTTGCCTTGCATTATACTATAATCATATGACAAAAAAAGGGATAGGGTTTTGCCTTTTACATTCCTATTTTTTGAATTCAAAACCTGATTAACATGTTTGGATATTGCCTCCTTTAGCTTTGCTATCACCGCTTACTATTTGTAGTTCTTTGCCTACACTACTCCGTTTGTGATTAGGGTCGTCGTAGAATCACTTTAAGATTGCTTTGAGCTCTATAATTATCGCATTGAATGCTTTGGTAGCGTTAAACTCTAGAATTAGGGCGTAATTAATGATGATCTTCATCAGCGTAGGGGTGTCTTCTTACATGGCTTGGGAGGTGCCTACAGATGGCAAATGCTAATTTGAAATTTTGAAAAGCCAATGACTTCTTTTTGCAGCATTAAATGTGGGTCTAGATGTAGATATGTGCATATGAATACTCAAGTAGTATGCTTGTTTTTAGAATGTCCATATGGATATATCCATATGACATCACTAGTTGTTGAGTCAAACTTTGACCAAAGGGTGGATATCAGGACGAAGAATCATAATGTATTTACCCTTTTCTTTTAAATGTCGGGACATAAAAATGTCCATGTTGAAAAGTCAAATGTATACCACGTGGCATCATTTTATTAGATTGTGGGAGATTGTTAGTTTATAAAAGATAGTGATATGGATAATAAAAAAGGTCTGGATGTTAGGACTTGTTGTGTGGTTACACAAAAAACCCCATTTTGCCTCAGCAAAATAGGGACCCAACTCTTTTTTGGCTTGTTTTGTTCCCTTGCCTTGGGCGGTATGGTAAAAATTATGTGTCAGAGGCAGTGACACGATATCACCCTGTGCATGCAGGGACCTCATAAAAGGGTTAAGTGCCAATGTCAGATTTTGTTATTAAAAAAAACCTTATCAAATGAAAGAATGCAAAATTCTAAGCAAGTTTGCCTTTTAGATCACCTCGAAATTCCTTAAGGATAAGAAGTTAAGTCTGGTCAAAGTTTGGTCAAACTAGTCGCTCATGAGAGGGTCATCACATTCACTAAGGACCCTGATATTCATCAATATCCCAAACATAGGTTTTAACAAGGAAAATCCCAACATCCGCATATTCGCTAATATGCAGATGTCAAATTTGAACTCAGGAAACGTCTACCCGTCGATACCCGCGCACATTCCTTGAAGGTGCATATTTCTTAATATCCTTGATATTCACTAATGTACGGAATTACCTCAAGTATAATGTAAATACCAAACATCAGCGTATTTGTCAATATTCGACACATTAACTAAGATCCCACATTTTCGTTAATGTGACGATGACATCATCTTGTTCCATTCCAAAGAAGACTCGATATGGTGATGACATCATCATATTCCCTGATATTAAAAGAGTCATCTTGTTCTCAATATCCCAGATATTTTCTAATATCCTGACCCAATGCAATACAAAGGCAAATCTTAATATCCTGCACATTAACTAAGATCCCTGATCTTCGCCAATATGATGATGACGTCACCTCCTAAACAAATTTTGACCATTAGTAAAAATGTTGACGTCATCCTCATATTCAGAAAGGAGGGGAATATTCGGCATAATTGAACATTCGGATATTTCTTAATATCCCTATCCACTCTTGGGACATATAAAACGTTGATTTCTGTGAACTAATAGGATGTTGCCACGTGGCACACTGACCGATCCGTGTCAGCATATCATAATATCATGATAGTAAACAAAAGTAAAGTGACCCGACCTTTTGATTGATGGTCAATAGTTGACCATTGTCATGCTTACGTCATAAGCATATTCAAAAGAACATGCATATTTCTTAATATCCCTGACATTTGCGAATGTGATGATCCCATATTAAATGCTATTCTAATGGTAGGTGAACATCTAAAATTTCAAATAACATCGCGCCACCTATTAAAATCTCAAAAGCTTAGGGTGTATATCCATGGATATCAACAATTTGCCAATGTTTCTGATTAAAATGCAAATTTGAGTTCATTTTAAACTTATCCGGTATTCAAGAAGAAATTGTAGAGATCTTGTGTGATTAAGGCACCATTATCGCAACCTGTGAATGCAATGGAATGGGGTGCACATTCAAATAGCAAATGAAGGAGGGTAGTTACATGGTGAACACACATATCCAAATATAGATCAAATAGTTTAAAAGGTAGCGAATATCAGGTATGTAACAATGAAACCCCCTTTTGTCATTTATGGAGTAATTGAACAAGTAAATGTTGCATTTTTACCAGAGTAAATTAATACGAGGATGCATGAATTGTGCTTGTCTAAGAGTAGAAACATCATGATTTCCTTATGTAATTGTTAAATCTGAATGTGCATAAGGCATGTTACGGTAAGACGTACATATGTTTTATTGTAGGATACAATGGTGGTTCATAAAAATAGGTCAGACACAGAATTTTTAAAGCCCATAGGTATACAACCCGAGGGGACATCATTCAAATACAGCCAGATAAATGATACACATTTAGGGAACACTGATCTGGATGCATGGACAACGTAATCAGAAAAGGGCAGTGGGAAACCCTTTCTTATCAACATATACAATTCAGGCATGTGGCATGCCAAGGGATTTCCCTATGCAACAGAGGCCACCGAGTTGGTAGTTGAATGTGCTTGTAATTACAATGTTCACAATAGGAAGGTAGAAAAACATGGCCAGGTGTATGCAAACTTCTCAATCGAGGGCATCACCTCAGCTTTCAATTTGCCAAAAGGACCTCATGTATGCAAAATAGATTTGGAGGAGTTAGAAAAGAAATACAATAGCACCCAGAAAGATAGAAGAAAAATCATGTTCTCATGGAGGGCTAGTGATAACACATACAAATCTTCAAAAAAGCTGCCTATGCATTTATATAAATTTGACTTCGCCCCTCAGTATCAGTACATGATGGTGATGCTTAGCCAAATGAGGGGAAGGCCAAATGTAGAATATTTTGAGGATTGGATGTATGGTCTTATGAGAATGGTGGAGACTACTGATGAGAAACCCCAGTGGGCAAAGATTATCAGTGAGAATTTGGATGAAGGCATGAGGAATCTAGGAGGAAAGACAAACATGTTTCACATGACCTCATATGTGGTATATGCATGTGCATTCAGAGGGACATTCAATGGTCTGTAGACAGTTGGCAGGGTTGGTAGAAACCCTGGAGATGTGAACATATGGGATCATTACCCACAGTTGAAATAGAGAGAATCTCTCCAACACTACCGAAGAGTGAATGATTCATTTATTATTCATTTAGTTAGGACCATGGAAGAAGATAGAGCAAAGAGCCTGAGCATGGAAGCTCAAGCCATGATATACAAGCATGGGGCTTAGTTTATCCAATTCCCCACATTCACATATATAAGAATAGAAGGTTTCATGGGGCAACCTCTCATGTTACCAAGATACCCAACAGATAAGGTCATACTAATGGAGATGGCCAGACAGATATTGCCTTCATTTGAAGGTTTTTTTGAGAAAAACAAGATACCTAACATCCCATTCCCACTCATTATTGGGTGGTATGTGTCCTGATAAGGAGAGTGCTAAAGAAGCAATAGGGGGATTACAAATGATGTCCTTGTAGCCTTTTTCTATATCCAAGCAATATGACCCTTATGATAGGATGCAGGCATTATATAAGAAGCCGATGCATCAGGTGCACCTTGAAGACTATTGAACTAATTGTGATGATGAGGTAGAAGTGAGGAAGAGAAGCTATCGAAGGCTTACTCTGAAGTAAATTCGCACATTGGATTGCATACCAATTCCAACACAATTGCATGAAGATGATGGAATGATTATGTCACAAGAATATGAGGATAAGAAAATATATAATGAAACAATCTCATCCCACGACTGGAATTAACCAGAGGAGACCTCATTGGAAATTATAACACAAAAGGTTATCCAGTTGACCAAGGAATGGGTGGACAAAGAGATTACTACACTCAAGAACAAATGAGTGGCCCTTGTTGGTTCCTGAATCTAAATACATCAAACTCTAAAGGTTTGCCACTTCTTATGCTCAAGTTTAATGACAAATTTGGCCAACAAAGACAGGAGATTGTTTGCACCTGTCTGTCCTGTACTTTATGTTCTACTGCACCTAGGGGGGATATCCCTCATTCACAACACATAAATATAGTTTTTCAACGCCAGGCAAAATGTTCTCATGTATGCACCAAGATTTATGAAATTAACCCCAGATTGGCAATGGTCTTGGATTATCTATCTGGTTAAATCTGAGAACCTGCAAGATCCTAACCTAAAACAAAATAAATCAGAAAGTGGTTTGATTTAAATAATTTTTTTTAATAATTGTTGGGTTTCTTGGACCTTTGGACAAATAAAACTCTAAATTGGTGCCTTATCTGGGTAGCAGAGTCAAACCCGATAGCATAAATGCTTCTTCATGATAGCAGAAACTTGTAACCAAAGGACTAAAAATGATAAAATTACTACCTAACAGTAGTTTGCCCAAGAAAGAGAATCATTTATGACCATATGCTTCAATAATCCCTTGATATTACACATTTTCCTCCATGTTTAATCTAAAGCAAGTTTTAATCTATTCTTTGAATGGATGCAAGAAATCAAACATGCAACATAACAAATATATATTAAATAAATTAGAAACCCTTGGCAACTTTGTTCAAAAGAAAAATGTAAATACACAAGGAGATAGTCACAAACAACCCACACAAAATGTGTTACTCATATGACTCAACCTAGAGAGAGAGTTATCATTCATAAATGTTCACTACACAGCAAAATATGCCTTTGCACCCAAAATCCAGCTACCTGCTCCTGCAAAATGCTGTCTCCCAGAAGTGTGAATACCTTGTATTCAAAGTCCAACCCCCTTACAATGAGGAACAACATGTTCTTAAAGGCCAAGAACATGTTCACGCTAAAACTTACTACCAAAATGGAGGTAGGTAAGATTTTTTCTATTTCATTTTGCCTCCAAAATACATTGAGAATAAAATAATCTACATTAAAAGAGGAGAAGAATAAATGAATAAAATATATTTTAATATTCCCCTTTTAATTTTACATTTTTCAATTTTCTAAATTTTTGTACGGCAGCAGCAAAAAATTTGTCATTCCTCTATGTGTAGCTACAATATGAATTCTAAGACCTCTTTCTTCAGCTCTACAATTGTATTCAACCTTTGAGACATCATCATAGTAGCATTCAATTGAAATTTTTGCCCAAATCAAACTTTCTGGGTCATTTTTGGTGAAACAGGGGCATTATTGATCATTTCTGCAGCCAAAAATCATCACAAACAATCTTAAAATCCCCACCAATGGAGTAGGAATGGTCTTAGGAAGATTTTTGAGCATTAAACTACATTTTTTAGCCCAAATATACCTTCAAAAATGTGCCTGAAACCTAAAAACGTGACTCAACAACTCAATCAGCTAATAATCCGCCTAAAGCAGCTCAAAATCCATTGAAAATGACCTCATAAGCAAGAGAAATTCATCGTTTTCATCTACAGAAGAGGGAAGAAGGCAAAAACTACCCTACAATGGGCATTTCGCACCATCGCAGGGCTTTGGAGCTGCACAGGGAGCTCCAAAAATCATTCCTTTTTCTTTATAAACTTTACTCTAAAGTTTAATATGCCTTCTTCCTTTTAATATTTAACTTTTCTCCATCACGTGCAATCCTTTTAAAATGCTTTTTTAATATTTCATTTTTATCATTTGCATTTTAAACTTTAATACTTAGGCCAAATTTTAATTTCCTCCTCCGAGCGTATGGTGGTTTTCCACTGCGGGGCAAATGGGATGTCATGAAAATTTGCATAGGAGCATTATTAATTATTTCAAGCAAACCCATTTGCTTAGAATCCGCATCATTGACCGAATTTAGGCACCTACTTTGTAAACTAACCCGTTGGATGAATTTGCCGCAACCGAGATGCATTAAAATAATGCATCATATGGTCTTTGTATTTGATGAAATTAGAACTAGAGAGGTTTGAGATCAAATCAAGAAATGGGTCGCCCTCAGAATTGCGAGATTTGAAACTTTTTGGAATGCCAATTTTAGCTTAGTCGCAGTTAGAAAATCATCAAATACCCCACCAAAACTTGTCTTGAAGACACAAGATTGAATAGGCATGTTACCAAATGTGCCAAGAAACATTTCACCAATTGAATTTGCAAGATGATGCCTAAGTTGCAAAATTTTAATTGGTGAAAGTGGCCTCTGGGGTAGATTGTGCAGCCTGTCGACCTATTCTTTGCTGACATCTCGAAAGAACATTGGCACATCAAATTTGCAAAATTTGAGGGTGCCACCAATGGCTCTTGCTTAAAGATGCATGCCTCTTGTAGGCATGGTGAGATTCCAATTATCTCTGGGGTGTAGACTAGGTGCCGCATCCATTGGGCTACTGAGTCAAAGCTCCATCTTGCATTAAAAACCCTAACTCCAATTTTATTTGGTGGCCCCAAGCCCCCAAAAATGAAAAACTAGAACCCTCTTGTGTCAAATACCCTGTTTTCATCTGATTGCATTAGGTCAACTCTGAAAACACCAAGTTGTCTATAGCTATCATGGATGCATTCCATCTTACTATCAACTGTGTTTCTACCAATTTCATCCTTCACCTTCTTACCAGACCTGAAACACTCATATGGCATCCTTGATGATCCCTACTGCTGGTTGTCTCTATCACCTATCAACTCCAAATCAGGAAAAATGAAAGATTCATATATAACCAGTGAAATTATATATAGAGTTGGCCCCTTTTCAAACAATGAGTCATCCTCTCCACTAATAATGAAACACTCATACACATGCAACATCTTTACTTGCTCTATTAAACAATGGCTTTCATATTCATACAAACATTTCAATCCTAAAGTAAAATTTTGCCAAGCATGCTCATATAAGAAATCATAATCAATTAAAATTAATCATACTCACAGTTACCATGGGCAACAGGTTGAAGGAGCTCACTACTAAAAACATCCTCATACCCATCACTATTATGCTTAGCAATTTCACCATTAAATTCTGCCTAAAATACATCAAAAGAAGGCATGAAGAAATCAGAATATTGCCCCTTATCAGAAGCTTTACAGTCACCCCTATCATCACAATCAATACTATCCCCTATTGAAAAGTGAACATCTCAACTTCTACATTATAGAAATGATGATCACCCTCAACGAAACATTCATATTCAACATTCATATCTATTTCATCATCTGAAAGGCTCACACATAGGTCTAAATGTTGACAAACATCAACACATTCCTCGTTATTATACAAGTTAATATTCACCTCATTCAGAGTGAAAATCTCCATATCTACTTCATACAAATTATCATGAACAATTGGGACATACTTGTTTTGAAAACAATTTTCACCCTCTAATTTTGTCACATACATGTCTGAAATTTCTGCCATGTCAATAGATTCTAATATTGCTTGACATGAGGATTCTTCAGCCCTTTTGATGTCTTCGATCAGCAATGATGATGCCCTATCACTCATGCACTCATTATTCCTCATCACTTGATTTTCTGAGAGTGAGCCTATGTTATCCACACCACTAATCCCAATGTAATCAACTAGTAACAATCACTAGATATACCATCTAAATCACTCTCAACACAAGGCTACCATTGGAATTTTGTTGTAGCTCTATGAGGAGAGCAACAATCAATTACACAATTTAATGGAATGTCCTCACTACTTGAAAATGTTCCTGCCTTATCATTGACTGAGCCATAATTGGGCAAAGTTTGATGCATATCCATTACTTGACCATGTGATGCATTTAGAGCACCATTTTTATATATGTGCATTGTGTCTATTAACTAATTTTAAACAACATGATAACTGCCATCTGCATTCTGAGACACCACATTTCTTGTGTAATCACACTGGGCTGATGCATAAATTGGGACAACAGGGATGTAAGTGCTCTGACAGTCATTCTTAATACTTGGATTACACCCTTCATCAAGACTGGGTACCTCAAGGCAGCAAACACTTGCATACAAATAACCCTTGTGCATTCCATACTTCCAGTTGTTCTCAATGTCCATGTCTATCCCATATGCTTGAGGAAGTGTGGCAAGCTCCTTACCTCTCAATCTGTAGCTCATTTTCTTGTCAAATGCACCCAAATAAATAAGCAAAGCCAAATCATCATTAGGTCTCATTTTTTATGGAATTCTTTTCAATGCCTTTATGAATACAAGGTTAAAGGCTGGAACTAACTCATCTTCTTCAATATGGATATGCATGAAATCATGGATAAGTGAAAACTTAGACATTATTTCACCAAACTGTTCTATGAATGCTGCCATAAATTCACTCCAAGAGCTGATGGAGCATGCTGGTAAATAAGAGAACTAGTCTCTTACATCTCCCCGTAGAGACTGAACAAACAACCTCATGATCTACCTCATAGTCATCCATTAGATCATTAAATTGTTGCAAATACTTTTATGCTGATTCACTCTTCACACCACTGAATGTAGGTAAATATTTTCTAATTTCACTAGGGACAACATTTGGATAACCATTAATGCCACTGAAATTGATGGCTTTGTACCTCCCAGTGCTGAAATTTCTTTGATGACATGACAGGGGTTGTATACTATGCATTGCTGGATATGGATCCACAAAGGGATTCACAAGTCAGTGATACATTTTCTTACACCTTTACAAACTTTCTCACATTAACTTTACAAATCATAGGGCAACTCAAACTCCTTTTACAACATGATCTTAAGCCTTTACAATGCAAATTTCTACTTCAGCTTGCTTAAGATCCTCTAAATGAGTTTCTTCAAAAATATTGCATACTTCATTTGAAAATACATACTACAATCTCAGCAAATACAAAAGTATGTATGCCTATTACTACTATTTCCCTTTTAACCAGTGCTAACTTCATGTAATAGGGAGTCATTTAAAACTCATACACCATGGTTTTTACATAAGCTCATTTTTGAAAACTAAAGTATGAAAAATACCTGGATATACTGCAAGCTACCACAAACTCTTTTTTCTGACTAGAAATCTTTATTGATTTGAATTGTTTTTCACATCTTCATTAGGTTCTTATGATAGAGTTGCCACCTCTCTTCATAGAGGACTATGGTTCAAACAACACAAACTTCTTTTAAAGCACTCTTTCAATTCTGGGTTCTTCTCCCCAGTAGAGTCGCCAGTTTTGTTGGTTCCCGAATCTAAATACATCAAACTCTAAAGGTTTTCCATTTCTTATGCTCAAGTTTAATGACAGATTTGGTCAACAAAGACAGGAGATTGTTTGCATCTGTCTCCCCTGCACTTTAGGTTCTATCGCACCTAGGGGTATCCCTCATTCACAACACATAAATATAGCTTTTCAACACTAGGCAAAATGTTCTCATGTATGCACCAAGATTTATGAAATTAACCCTAGATTGGCAATGGTCTTGGATTATCTAACTAGTTAAATATGAGAACATGCAAGATCCTAACCTAAAACAAAATAAATCATAAAATGGTTTGATTCAAATGATTTGTTTTAAATTGTTGGGTTTCCTAGACCTTTGGGCAAATAAAACTCCAGATCGGTGCCTTATCTAGGTAGCAGAGTCAAACCCAGTAGTATAAATGTTTCTTCATGATAGTAGAAACTCATAACCAAAGGACTAAAAATGATAAAATTACTGCCTAATAGTAGTTTGCCCAAGAAAGAGAATCATTTATAACCATATGCTTCAATAATCCCTTGATATTACACACTTTCCTCCATGTTTGATCTAAAGCAAGTTTTAATCTATTCCTTGAATAGATACAAAAAATCAAACATGCAACATAACAAATGTATAATGAAGAACTTAGAAACCCTTAGCAACTTTGTTCAAAAGAAAAATGCAAATACCCAAGGAGATAGTCACAAACAACCCACACAAAATGTGTTACTCATATGACTCAACTTGGAGAGAGAGTTATCATTCATAAATGTTCAAAAATGAATAAAATATATTTTAATATTCCCCTTTTAATTTTACATTTTTCAATTTTCCAATTTTTTGCACAACAGCAGCTAAAAATTTATCATTCCTCTGTGTGCAGCTACAATATGAATTTTAAGACCTATTTCTTTAGCTCTACAATTGTATTCAACCTCTGAGACATCATCACAGTAGCATTCAATTGAATTTTTTGCCTAAATCAAATTTTCTGGGTCATTTTTGGTGAAACAAGGGCATTATTGATCATTCTGGCAGCCAAAAATCATCACAAACAATCTTAAAATCCACGCCAATGCATTATGAATGGTCTTAGGAAGATTTTTTAGCATTAAACTTTATTTTTCACCCAAAAATGCCTTCAAAAATGTGCCTAAAGCCTAAAAACTTGATTCAGCAACTCAATCAACTAATAATCCACTTGAAGCAGCTCAAAATCTGTTGAAAATGACCTCATAAGTGAAAGGAATTTGTCATTTTCATCTACAGAAGAGGGAAGAGGGTAAAAACTACCCTACGATGGGCATTTCGCACCATCGCAGGGGTTTGGAGCTGCACAAGAAGCTCTCGTGTGATGGTGCGATAAGCACCAAAAATCATTCTTTTTTCTTTATAAACTTTACTCTAAAGTTTAATATGCCTTCTTCCTTTTAATATTTAACTTTTCTCCATCATTGCAATATTTTTTAAATGATTTTTTAATATTTCATTTTTATTATTTGCATTTTAAACTTTAATAATTAGGCCAAATTTTAATTTCCTCCTCCGAGTGTATGGCGTTTTTCCACTGCAGGCAAACGGGATGTCAGATAGTCGCAAAAATTTGTGTAGGAGCATTATTAATTATTTCAAGAAAACCCATTTGCTCAAAATTCACATCACTGACTGAATTTAGGCACCTACTTTGTAAACTGACCCGCCGGATGAGTTTGCCGCAACCGAGATGCATTAAAATAATGCATCATATGGTTTCTGATTTTGATGAAATTGGAACTGGAGAGGTTTGAGACTAAATCAAGAAATGGGTTACCCTCAGAATTATGAGATTTGAAACTTTTTGGAATGCCAATTTTAGCTCAGTCGTAGTTAGAAAACAATTAAATACCCCACCAAAACTCATCTTGGAGGCACAAGACTGAACAAGCATGTTACCAAATGTGCTAAGAAACATTTCACTAACCAGATTTGCAAGATGATGCCTGAGTTGTAAAATTTTAATCAGTGAAAGTAGCCTCTAGGGTAGATTGTGCAGCCTTTCAACCTAGCTTTTGTTGACATCTAGAAAGAACATTGGCACATCAAATTTGCATAATTTGAGGGTGCCACTAGGCCTCACCATCGACAAAAAGAGAAAAAGGCAAGACCTAATAGATGAGGAATATGATGATTCCCTCAAAGAAAAGAGGGCATCCAAAGGAGAAAGGAAGCAAGAGGGATCCAAGAAAGGGAACCAAAATGTAGGTGTGAGAATCATTCATCATCCTCCACCCAAAAAGAATCTAGCATCAACCTCTACTGCTACAACATCTCAATCACCTACAAAACAATAGAAGCCCATCACAAAATTTCTTGTCACTTGTGAAGACTTGGTGGAAAGTACAGATGTAGAGGATCTCCTCATAAGGAAGAAGAGAAAGAAAACCCAAGAGGTGCCACAAAAGAAAAATCCTACACCTGCAATGAGGGGGTCAGTGGATCTGAACCCTACTATTATATTGAAAGGAAAAGGAGGTGAGGGAATCAGAAAAATTTGCAACACAATGTACCCATCCCCACCATAGTACAGTTTAAGACCGAATTGGCTAAAGAAAAGAAAGAAGAGATGAAGAAAAGAGGGGGTGATCAGTCTCTCCCACTAGATGAAACAGTAGAACTTTTTGATGATGAAGTGGTTAGGGAAGTCTCCACCAGCCCTATGGAGACACACATGAAAAACATAGCCATGACTCCACAAAATACTCCCACTGTGCAGAAGGAGAGTGAGGAAGAAGATATAGAAGAGGACAATCCTGAGAATGTAGCACAGAAAATTGGCTTGACAGGACTAGTTGATAAGGTTACCAGACTGACATTCATTGACTTAGCATATCAAGGTAGAGAAGATGAAAAGAAAGATGACGACATAGCTCCAGAGTAGGATGAATTGGAAGACAATGCAACTATGGATGAAGATAAGGGTGTACCTGACCAGCATGATGCTCAAGATAATGAGCAAGTATAGGATAAAGAGATAGAGGAAGTTAGGATAGTCGAATCCTAAGGTCCTACAAATGCTAGAGGTACCAATAAGTGGGCAACAAGGTCCACAGGTAGGCAATGATAGTAGGATAGGGGAAAATGTTGACAAGGGTAGCTAGGAAGATCATTAGGATGCACAAGATCTAGGTCACCAAAACCCTAATGTGAACCAATCACCTCAGGATGAACATGACAAGAATGTAAAGGTAACACATGAGGAGGTTCATAATGAGAAAGAAAAGGAACAATCACCACAAAAGGTGGAACAGAGCATAGGAGCACCAAATGTTCACATTGAACATATAGACCAGGAAGGGTCTAGAGCTGATGTGCCACATTGGCTATAACACAAGGTAAATCCTCCTCCACCGAGTGCTTCTTCAAATTTTAAAATATCTATATTATTTTTTACTGACATAGCCAAACCAAAGAGGAGGGCTAGGGCCACCTCTGCAATAAAGAGGGATCAAGTTACAGGCTAGAAAACAACTCAAGTGGTTGTACCTATTGTGGACAAAGCCAAGGGAGAAATAAGTGCTAGTGAGTTTCAAATAACCACTATGGATTTGGGCTTTGCCACTGAGAAGAAAGAAGGCTAGGAGGCCAAAGATATAATAGATTCATTATTGGTTAGAATAGAGAAAGAGAAGAATAAAAATAAAGCACATAAAGAGCATATTGCTCAAATGCAAACATTTATAAAGGGATTGCTAGCCCCTACTAATATTCCTATCAGCACATCCACCCCATTGACCGTAATATCTCAAGATGAAATGATGGGGTTGGATATCGTGAAACATAAGTCACATGTGATGGATAAATGGTTTGTCTAGTTCATCACTGAGGTAGAGAAGGTGATAAAGATTTCCCTTGCTAATTGGAGTTTTCTAGCACATTGAGGAGCAAGGTGGATAAATTGCAGAAAGAGGTTGCACAGAGGTCAATAAAAATTGAGAAACATTTGACTGCCCTCTCTGAAATGAAGCATATAGATGTGAATATCTTGATATTCAATAAAGCCCTAACCAATCAGACATCACAATTGTTGGGTATATGGTATGAAGATACCAAATTTGAAGTAGATATCCTTAAGAAGTGTAATGCTAAGCTTAGGAATTTCAGTGCCAAATTACATGAGCTTTTGTCTGAGGAGGTGTTGATGGTGGTTTTAGCACACAACAACACAGGTGTGATTGTTGGTTTCACACCTCTCTTGAAAAGTATCTTACCCTAGGTAAGACTACTCCAAGGATAATACAGCTAGGTCTTAGCTTGCTTGGAATCTCTCAGTTGGTATGTTCTAGGTATGCCTACAAGGGGTCTTACATGTAATCTACAGATCTTCAAGTTGGGACAACAAATACAAATAAACCCTTTTATGATTTTTAGCTGATAAAACAATATAAAATGCTGCTAAAATTCCTAATCTAACAATGGTTTTCAAAGAAAATGCAAAAGGTTAGGGTTTTAGAGAAATCCTAAGTGACATTCATAATTTATGGGTTACCTTCAGTAGACAAATGCTCTAAAATTTAACCAGTTTTCTGAGTTACTAAACTAAAATGGGTGTTACAACACTACAGAAAATGGTGCTATCTTCAATAGAAATCTAGAGATTTTCATATTACATTTATTTGTTAAATACTCAATAAATGACGTAATTTAACTTGTGAAATGCAATTGAACTTTAGCATAAGTGATCAATCCAGACTAACTTTACACATCTATCTACCATTAGCAAATAACCAAAAGTATGGACTAGAGCATTCATCAAATACTTTCAGCAAACCATAACATTATAAAAGCACAACTAACTAACTATGGGAGAGCAAGAAGTGAACCATGAAAACTAAATAAGGAACACATTACACAAATTCTCAGAATCACTGCAGAAACTTGCTTTGTATTACTTCAAATGGCAGAATGTCAACAATTCGGCATCAAATTCTCTTTGACAAAAAGTGGAAATGGCAGCCCTTTATATAGAAAAGTAGCATATCGAGTTTTCAAATGAACGGTGGAGATTAACTCAACACCGAAGGTCCAGATTACATCAATAAATGCAATTGTAATAGCTCACATCAATTCTCAGATTACATTTTGTCTTATATGAAAAAGATGAAAAATGGCCTCCAGATACATTGAATCTAGTCAGTTTGACTAGCCAACTCTATATATTTATAGTAAAGAGTATTTTAAAAGCATAGAAAAGATAAAATAGAGTCACATGCTGCCCCAAATACAACAATTTACAATTATGATGGGATTACATCCTTAAAATATTCAAAATAATATCAGGACTCTTCATCTAAATCAATTTTGTCTTCTCCAGCTAGCTTGTTGCGGTAAGTCAGCCATGTGTCAAGTGCAGGATTAATCTCCAAGGGATCTAGATCCTTCAAATGATTGATCTAATAATTGAACATCTCTAATTCCTAGCTAAATCTGCTGTATATCTTCTCTATATCTGTACCAGGCTTGTGGAATGCTTTGAATTCGGCTATGAGGTCGCTTACCCTATCCAACATGTCTTCCATACTAAGCTCGGTATTTTCAAAAATTACCTTATGTAATTTGCCTTTACACTTTTCGATATCATAAGGGGCATAGTCATCATAGGATTTTTTTAGGAAATCTTTCAAGGAATCATTGATATCATATATATAATTGACCGTAGCTCCTCATCTACTGGCTTATATGCTTCTTTTATGTTTTCAAAAGTTTCTTTTCTCAAAAGTAGTTGTTGATACCATTCAATGGCCTTGGGAAGCTGGTTCCTAGTTAGAATATTTTATACAACCAGAGTCTGGGTGGGCAAATCCCTAATGCTCTTTATCTGTGGGTACATATGTGAGTAATACTCGTCAAAGGAGTCATATTCCTTGTGCAGATCTTTCCAGCTTCTTATGCACTTGACCAGAGGCATTGATAGTCTTGTATTCCATCTCAAAAACTCTAAATAACCATTTTTTAGTACCTTGGGATTTGAACCTTACCTTGCTTAGCCTTGCCATTTTGTCAGTAGATAGGAAAGTGGGCACTATCCTTATATCTCCTCCCACATCTACTAGCTTGACCAAAAATTGGAGGCAAGTGCGGAGTTCTTCATTTTTCTATTTTAAATCCTTTTTAGACATCTCATCCTTGTCTAACTATTCCAAAATTGATGTAACTGATTATTTAAAATCATCCACTCTTTGAGCACAAGTGGCGGGTCCCAAATCAACTGTGGAGATTATGTAATCCTCTGCTCTAATTTGTTCCTTGGCTGCATTAGTTGGCAAGACTGCTATCTCTACAATTTTGGATCCTGATTCATCCTTATAGATCCTAGATTGTATCTTTGTCTTCTTTCACTTCTTGGGCCTCTGAGCTTGTGACAAGATGGTACTCAAATCCAGCTACATTATTTCTACTTGTGGCTGAGGATATACCATTCTGCTTTACAACCATTCGGGTGCTAAAGATTTATTCAATTTAGTGGCTTTGTCATTATTAGTTATAGCCAGCTCTTCAAGTGGCTCTTGTTCTTGATTTGGTTCTCCATCTTTATCTGTATTCATCTCCTCTTCTTTCTCTCCTTCTTGGGCCAAGTTTTCCCAGTTTATCACTATATTTTCTTGGGCTGACTTGAAAACTTCCTCTGTTTGACCTTTCTCTGGAGGACTGTTAGATACATCAATGATTTCAACATTGGTCAGAGGTTCATTGGAGTCTTCATTACCTACTTCTATCAATGCATATTTCTCCTCCCTAGGTAATTACATTGCTTCAAGCTCTTACAAGCCCAACTCTGTAGATGCTTTCTCAATTCCAAGCAGCAGTGGTATAGCTAAAGAATCTGTAGGCATTTGTGAAATAGGAACTGCAAAGGATATGGGTAGTGAAGGCATGTTAATTTGCATTAGATTAGCTAATACTGCCGACAAGGAAGAAGAGATGACAAGAGGTGAAGGAAAAGGTAGTGAATGTAGAGGAAGGGAAGGTGAAAGGATGGTTGAAATAGGAGGTAATGTTACGGGGGTGGGTAATTAAGAAGAAGAAGTAGAATGTGTAAGTGTAGTAATAGTAGAAGGACATGAAGTGGTAGCAGTGGAGGAAATAGGGCTTCTATAGCTAAAATGGTAGAGGCAAGAGAGGTGGCAGTAGGGGATGTTTCTTGGATGGTGGTAGCTAAGGTCGTAGGTGAGATGGATGTAGCAGTAGTAGAAGTGGTAGAGGAAGAAGCGACAGTAGAAGCTGCAGAGGTTGAGGCAGCCATGCTTACACTTGGAGTAGCAGGAGATAGGGAAGTTGGATGATTAGTGTCTTCTTGTGTTGCAACATCCTCCTTAGTTACCTCTTTTACCCTAGCTTTCTTGGTCTTAGAACCTTCTCCAGGGCCACTTGGCATATCTCTTTTCTTGGAGGCCCTTGTCCTGGTGGAGGGGGGTTGGTCTTTCTTTGAAGGAGGCCTTGAAGATGGCTTCTTAATTTTCTTTTCTTTTTTCTGCTAGAGATATATGTTCTTCACTATCTGATTTCTGTTTCTCAACCGGCTCTACCTCATCTGTGACATTTATTATTTCATCCTCCTCACCTCTAGAGTCCTTATCTAATTCTAATGTAGTATAAGTAATTAGTACTCCTTGTCCTTCTAGAGTAGCCACCTGACCCCTTACCCAGGCCTTGCTCAATCTAATGGGTTCTCTCATTATGGTACCCAAAGAGCTTTCTTCTTCATTTGCCCAATTCGGTAGTGGGATGGGTTGATGGTATTGAGCTTCCCAAGGTCCTCTAACCATAACATTATCATCATCCTCTAACTAATTTGGTACTGCAATTATATGGAACTTTTTGATGAAGGCTAGAGGCAGCCTTGAGTGTGCCTTCTTCATAATTTCATAATCATCCAGGTAGTTTGCCCAAAAGTCTTCAATATGTATCTTGTGAAACAACTTCTTACTTACAAACCTTTCCATCACCTTATTTGGATTGAAATGATCCCTTGCATTGTAGTAGTGTAAATTGAGGAGTTGAAGTTCTTTGTCAGAATGTTCTGCTGATGCCAAAGAAGGGCATGCATAATTCCCCTTGCCAAACCTGATAGGAAACTAAACATTGGTTCTATGAAAGTGCTTGAGTTTCCCAGCACAGGGTATCAACTGCCTAGACAACTCTAGAAGCATTGTCTTGTCATCAGGATATCTAGGAAGTCTATAAGCCAGCCCAATGAAGCCTTGTACTCTTAGATACTTGAATTTTTCAAATTAAATATACCACCTGCCATATTTAGTTACTTCATTCATTGTTTTAGTGGAAATCCTCAAGGCTGTATTACCTTGCAGCAATCTGGCTATATACATTGTAAAAGCATCATTTACCCTTTTAAAGTGTATCAAAGATTGAGACGAGGTCAGCTGTGGGTAACATTCATATACTTTTATTTGGGTTTGCTCATCATTTCCACCTTCTCCAATCTTAGATAACCAAACATACTAATTTCTCCTTGCTAATGCATAGACAACTTAAGATGTCCATTTGAAGTACCTCTTCTCTTTGAAGTTGCTGAAGGCCTCATGAATGTTGTCACTAAGGATTTGGGTCCAGTGAAACTTAGTCCCTTTCAATATCTCAATTATAAGTGGAGGCTATAGGTAATCCATATATTCTGCTCAGAAAAGTTACCAAATCTCCAATTTCATCATGAAAATCACTCCTATATAGCACTTGGGGAAATTTACTGAGGGTAGACCTTCTATATTTGGCCCAATGGTCATTCATGTGTTTCCTACATCCCTCCACATCTTTGTTGTAAGTCCCTTCTGATCCTTGTTTGTCTTGTATGGTCATGACTTTGTGCCATGGAATATCAAAGGTCTCAGCTAGAGAGGGTGCACTTAGAGAGGGTGCACTTAAATCAGCCAGGGTATCCCCATTAGTAGTTTGGATTCTCCTTGTCATGATATCATACCTATCTGCACATGTTACTATCAATTCTACATACTGTACTGAGGTGGGGAAGGCAACAGCTTATGATATACCACTTTCTTTGAGTGTTTTGGCCATAGGAGTTGGGTTTGGGCCAAATATTCTCAATCTAAAGTCATCTAAGTCTATGTGACCCAGATCTGTGTCTCCTACATCACTCCATCCAAAGTGAATTTTGGTCTCTGGAGGGATTCCCTTGAATTCTTACTTCATGGCTTGAGCTCGAGTAGTCATCTAATCTGCAGGATTAGACCTTATAAGTTTGACACCTTGAGAATTCTTCCACACACTCCTAAGTTTGAGATGAACTTTAATGAATCTACTAATACTATTGATATGCCCTTTTTAAAGAATCACAAATCTAACAGTTACTACCATTGCACCTACTTCATAGCAATTCACCATTAATGCAAGCAAAAACCATTTAATGTTGCAAGACATCTTATTGAAAGCATGAAAAACATCATTATCTATGTATCACAACATTAACTTCATCATTCCTGACATTTTCCCTTTGAAAATTCTTAAAACACAGTCATTTTACATCATTTGCGCTAGTTTTAGGGTCAATTGACTTGTAGGTAGAAAAGTGCTAAAATTGAGGTCTACTGACCTCAGCAGAAAAAATGGGCTTGTCCAACTCAAGGTTTTATTATCATTTATTCTCTTCTAGCTTTTGCACAGGTTTTGGATGTTACCGATTTGCACAACTTTTGAAGGTCACCGACCTCTCATTGGTTGTTTAGTTAGTTAATCAGGTTTTAGCGCAAGTCTCTTGAGATCTCTTTCACTACATTTGCGTGGGATTTGGCTTTGTCCAACCTGCATGAGTTTTGAGGTCAACTGACTAAATCGGTGAAGGAGGGTTTTAGCGCAAAGTCAGATGGGATCATTTTTAGTGCAGAGTCGTTTCCTTATTTTCAGCAGGACTTTGGATGTCACCAATTTGCGAAGATATTCTAGGTGTCCGACCAAGTCAAAGACAGAGTCATTTAGCGCAAGGTCAACACAAGAGGTTTTTAGTGCTAAAAATAACTTTCAAAGTTTGTGGGGTTTTTGAGGTCCCACCGATCTAATTAGTTAATACAACAAAGCTATGTAGGTCGGAAGTCAATGTTTTCAGCACTGAATGGGTTTCAGAGCACTGCGCAGCTTTTAATGGCCACCGACTGACTGGACGAGTTGAAATTTTTACAGGTTGGTCGGACTCCAATTTAGCACTAAGACCAAATGTCTTTCTAGTTTATGAAAACTTCAGCCAAGTTGGGTTAAGTTATTCTTTTTAACTCATAGCAATCCATCTATGTTTTCAAGGGGAAATTCAAACTAGATTTCGAAGGAGAAACAAATAGTTTATGCACAACCCTAGCTAAAACCCTAAATGCATTGCTCAGAAAGAAAATGTACTTTGAAATCAAACCCTAACCACATATAGCAAAAGCTCAAAGAGGATAAGTGGAAACCCTACCTAGTTTGCAGAAAATGGGTCTGGATTGCATAGGCAGGAAGTGGTTGTGGGATCGAACTCGAGGGAAATGGCAGCAAAAAATTCTCAACAGGTTGCAAAGATTACAAAGGGGCTTTGAAATCTTTATCAAAATGCAAAAACAATTTACACAATGTAGGCTATCCTTTTATTATCCCAGCCAAATCACCATTAATGCATTATGTACAATTGACAGATTAGCGTTTTCACGTGGCTTTTCATTTGGTCAGACTTGGCGGGGAAATTGGACGCGACGGACATGGTTAGCAAAAGGTCTTTTTAACACTGCGACCGTAGGCTCAACGTTATGCAGTTTACAAGACTTTGAGGTCCTTCAGACTTGTAGGAATTTTGGCCTCATCTAATTTAGTCAGTGATTGAACCATACAATGCAAGTCAGAGACAATTGATTTGAGCGCAAAAGTCCATCAGGAGGAAAACTAACGCTGAAGTTGGTGATAAAGGATTTTAACACAAAGGTCAGTTGGAGAGAAATTTAGTGCAAAGGTTGGTTGAAGAGCAATTTAATGCAAAAGGGATATTCAAGGCCATCAAAAGAGATATAAAAATCTAACTTAGCAAATTCTTGAAATGATTTTTTAAACATCATCATTCAATCATGGCCAAAATGCACTTTGACCACTTGACTGCTTAGAAGGTGAAAAAGATCTACTTGACATCCTAGACCAAATTTGAAAGAGGGGGTCCCTATTTTAAAATGGGGTGTGTGTGTGAGGCACAAAAAATGCTGACTCTGCTGGGAAATGCTCCCGAGCATTTTGAGGATAAACTTTCAGTTCAAACCCAGAATCTTTGTGTTCCGCACATATTAAACAAAAAAGTAAGATACCTTATCAAAGAATCCAAGATCACCAACTAGTGCGACCATCCACATCTTGAAAACCTAAGTGTGTGTGACTATATTCATTCCCATCCTTTGGCAACTAAGTTCATCTAAGATCCTCCACAACAAGCTAGGAAGATGAGACCATTCTACCACCACAAACTGCTCAAATATTTGAGATGTGATGAGCTTTGAGAAAAATAAATGATAGATAATACTTCTGGCACAATGGTAATTAATGATAATTATTTCTGGATAGTACCTCTTGTGAGAATTTTCAATTGGTAGTCTCTTTCAATTGCATTGTAATGGGTCTGGTATTAAAGAAGACCTTTTATTTTCACACAATATAGGCTAGAAACACTTAGTGTCACCTACCTTCTTTCTCGATTGATAGTGCATGTGGTAGAAGGAGTCAACCTTTTCACTTGACACAGGATCACTCAAACTCGCTTAGCTACTTTAGGATCATTTAAAGTGTGAGAGATATGTGGTTAGAAAATACTTTAGGTGCACCAACTAATGACTCATTTTCTATGAACAGGCATCATACCTCTTAGCTTAATAACGGAAACCATGACAGGATTTAGGCTGAACCTTGGCTTCTCAAGGAAAAATCAAGATTATTCACCCATCAAAGAAGCATTTACAAGTCCACACAACTGCCACCACTTCCTAAAACAAAGACCCCATGCAAAAGCAAGCGCAACAAGAAAAAGCAAAACCAAAAGGACAACTAACCTAAGAAAAGCATCTAACAACTACGGAAAGCAAAGGCAAGAAAGCAAGACTAAACTAAAGACAACCTAAGCTAACCAAAGCAAACAAACCCCTAACTATGTACACTAAGATGAGGCATGACTGCCTCTCAAGTTTGGAAGAAGTGCTTTAGGAACTGGCCATTGACAGGTAATGGGAGCTCCTCACTAGTAAGACTCTTAAGTTGATACGTGTTGTCTTCAAGGATCTCATAGATTTGATAGGGACCCAACCAAAGTTTATCGAACTTACCATGTTCTCCTTTCTTTTCATGTGCCTTACCCCAATATAGGACCAAGTCAGAAATGCAGAAAGCCTTAACCTTGGCATTTTTGTCGAACCATCGTTTTACTACTCCCTGATGTTTAGCAAAGTTTTCTATAGTAGCGTCATGTTTCTCTTCAAGGTGTAGCAACTGAGCTAACCTAGAGGACAATTGACCATAAGTTTCAAGGAAGTCTTGCATGAATTGTAGTACGAGAATCCTCAAATGGATGGGAAAAATGGGTTCAACCCCATAGACTAGGTGGTAAGGCGATGTGCCCAAGGCTGCTTTGTGTCAGATTCTATCAGCCCATAAGGCAAATTTAAGCTGAGTATACCAATCTCTAGGGTTTTTGTCTAATAGTTTCTTAATGACTTCAAGTAGATTTTTGTTCATTGATTCAGCTACCCCATTCCCTTGTGGATAGTAATTAGATGAGAACTTGAGAGTGATCCCATAATCAAATGCCCAGTTAGAAAAATGTAATGATGAAAAAGCGAGGCCATTATCACAAACTAAAGAAAATGGACAACCAAATCTAGTGATAATATGTTTTTCAACAAATTCAATAACTACCTCTATGGTGCATTATTTAAATCCTATTTTCTCAGACCATCGGGTACAATAATCAATAGCGGTCAGAATATACTTATGGCTTGCAGAGGAAGGCGAATTGATCATACTGATAAAGTTGAGGCCCCACTGAGAAAATGGTCGTACCTCCACTACTAGTTACAAGAGCATGGCAGCGTGTCGCTCTCTGTGTGCAGTAGTCTGGCATATATGACATGTTCTTACATGTGAGTACATGTCTTTAAATAAGGTTGGCCAATAATATCTGGCATGAAGAATCTGATTAGCTATTGAGTGGATTGATCCATGACCTGTCTCGAATTTCTCATGAAAACTAGTCAATACTTGATTTACTTCTGACTTATCCAAACACCTCAGATAGATACCCTCATGATTCTTCTTGTAAAGGATTGATCCTTTTATCATATAACTATTGCTTTTTAGTCTGAGTGCTCTCCTTTGAACCAAATTTAGCTATGGTGGATAGAGTTGATTAAGTAGATAAAATATGATATCTCCGTACCATTCATCTTTTGAAATGTCCTCTAACAAGTGCTGCTAGTATACTAAGCCTGGTCCTACTTCAGCCATTGTTCTAGTTAGAGCCTGACCTCTTACCAACTTCATAGGTTGAATATCTATATCAAACTCTTGCAGGATGGTGACCCATTTCCCTCTTCTTTCTCCTAATTCACTTTGCATCAATAATGCTTTAACTACTGCATCTAGGACTATGACTATTACTTGACTTCTTAAGATGTAGTGGTGGAACTTCTTGACTACCTTTACCAGAGCGTATGCTTGTTTTTCCACGTTTGGATACCTTAGTTCTACATCTTTTAATGGAGTACTCATGAAAGTGATGGGTCTTTCATCATCAACTAATCTCTTCTGCGTCAACATTGTCGCACAAGTATGCTCGGAAGCAAACGAGTAAATCTGAAATGGAAAAGTGTAATCGGGACTTACCAAGATAGTGCATTGGCTATAGCTTGTTTAATTTCTGCAAAGGCAGCCTTGGCTTCTAGATTCCAATCCATTTTAGCATCTTTTTTCAGCATGGTGTTAAGAGGTCAAACAATCTCAGCAAAACCTGTGATAAATTTATGCACGAAGTTGATCTTACCAAAATATGACTTAAGCTCCTTCTTGCTAGTTGGGGGAGGTATTTTGAGTATCACTTGGATTTAGTTTGGGTCTATAGATATTCCTTGCTCAGATATCACATGCCCTAGCAACTTCCCCTCAGTTACTCCAAAGATGCACTTCTTGGGATTGAGTGATATACCATAATCTTTGCATCGTTGCAACACCTTCCTTAAATCTTCTACATGATCTTCTTGCCTTTTTGAGAATACTGTGAGGTCGTCCATGTAGATGATAATACATTTTCCAACTAATACCTTGAAAGCAATGTCCATTGCACGCTGAAAAGTTGCACCAGCATTTATTAAACCAAAGGGCATGCGGCGATAGGCATAGATGCCCCATTTGCAAGTGAAAGATGTCTTCAATCGGTCTTCATATTCCACCATCACCTGGTTATAACCAGAATACCCATCCAAGAATGACATCATCTAGGACCCATTAACAATCTGTAATACTTCGTCCAACGAAGGCAGCGGGTAATTATCCTTTTCGGATGCTCTGTTTAAGTTATGGAAGTCAACACAAAGCCTAATTTCTCTGTTTTTATTTCAGACTGGAACTAAATTTGCTACCCATGCAGAATGTCTGACTGGAAATATTATCCTTGTTGATAACAGCTTCTGAACTTCTTTGAAAATCAATGGTTCCAATAAGGCATTCACTGGCCGTTGTCTTTGTCTAAATGGCTTTGCTCCTAGCTTCAACGGGATGGTGTGCGTGATGATCGAGGTATCGTATGTCTTTAGATCTTCATAGCTCCAAGCTATAACCTCATGGTAATCTCTTAATGCATGTATGATTCCCGTCTTTCTTCTTCAGTACTAGCTTTCCTAATGAACACATTCTTAACATTTTCTTCTATTCCCAAGTTAAATGGGTCACACTTGCCCCATGGAGATTCTCCTTCTTTCCTTTGGGTTCCTAAATTGTCTACATCAAACAATCTTTCCAATTCTACCATTCCCCGTGGAATCGTATTTGTTTTCAGGTTTAGTACCCCTTCTAAATCCATTTCAGCAGGTTCCATTTCTTCTTCATCTATTATCTGAGCAGTGAAAGCATTAGATGAAGTAAGGAAGTTAATTATGTGCTGATCATCTTCAAAAACTTGAAAATTTGTAACATTATCAGGTACAGATGGGGTAGCGACAAATTCAACAGAAAATTTCTTTAATCCTGTCATGGATGTTGGCTCTAATGTACTTGCTATCTGAGCTAGAGCATTTGCGACATGGTTCTGTCTCCTTAGGATCAATTGGATGTTAAAACCATCGAAGCATTCTATCAAATCCTAGACTCTATTCCTATACCGATTCAACCTCTTATCATTACATGAGTATTACTGTCTTACTTTTTTTACCGCTAACTCAGAATCACCGAACACCTAGATAATTCTAACCTTCTTCTATAGTGCTAGCAGCAGTCTTTGCACCAATGCTTCATATTCAGTTACGTTGTTTGTCAATGGGAATTGCAGTCTTTGTGATGCTAAATACGAGCTCCCAGTAGGGCTAATTAATTCGACCCCTACTTCGGACCCTTGTCTACATCTTGAGCCATCAAATATTAAGGTCCATAGACGAAAGTCTTTGCTATTATCGTTATGTTTTACTGTTTTCTTCTTATCAAATAGAGGCTCTGGTTCTTTCTTCTTTTCAACAACTAGTGCCTTCTTCAGAGTTATGGGGATTTTCAATTGTCTTTGCACTTGTTTCACTGCCTCTTGACATAGCTGGCAAGTAAATTCAAAATGTGATGTATCATGTATGCGACACTAGTTGGGCAGTAATAACTCCTCCATTTAAACCTGCTTTCCAACAATAGTTTGATCCTACACAAATTTGGCTATGAAATCATGGAATCCTTTGAATATCCCTGGTTCATCTTCTTCTGAAGAGTCTCCTGAATCTAATTGAATGTATGATTTTGTACTTTCTAATTTTTCTGTAAGTGGAGGGTTAGTGGATCTTAGGCAACTCAACATAAGGATTTCCTCTGTCTAATTGACATGTGGAAGATAAACTCCCAAATCAACTTCTGAGAACAGAATCTCATTGGGTTCATTATACTCCATAATCATATGTTTCATCTTTGGTTCTCTTTCAATACATATCTTGTTGGCCAATCCTTTCCATGGCAGCCACATATGAGAAAAGTCAGTCGCCATGTAACCATTCAAAGTTCTAGACCAGTCTCTACTCAAAAGCATACCATATTGATCTGGAATGTCCACTACTTGAATATCTATATATTGTTGCACCCTTGGATTAGAAGCCAATTGCATGTGTATCCTATTCAACTTGCCTACTACATTTACTTCAGTCTTATCTAGTTGTGTCACCTTTCTAGAAGACTTGGCTGGAGTGAGCCCAAGTGCTTTACAGACTGATAATGGCATTACATTCATGGAAGCAGCAGAATCTACTAAACAGTTATGAAGGTTTCTATTGAATATCCTGAGTGTTAAGAGGAAAGGAGGACTTTCCCTCTTGTCTTTATATTATGTTATCTTCTGTTCCACATCAGTCACATGTACTCTTTCTTTCGCTTGGTCTACATTATCTTTGGTGGCATTTTCTTTTTGTACATAGTCAATTTTGGTTCCATCACCCATATCTTGGAAGAAAGATGTCCTAACCTCAGGTATTTTAAGTAACTCATATACAGAAAGACTAACCTTCATTTTCTTGAGTTCCTCAACAACATACTGCCCCATTTTCACTATGTCAGACCATTGAGAACCTTCAGTAGTAGCCCCCTGATATACTGGTTGATGGGTGACTTTTGGGGGTTTGGGGTTATTAGAAGCTTTTGGGTCTGGTGGAATCTGATAGCTATTTGGAGGAATGGAGGTGGTGAAAGGACATTTAGGTTTGCTACTTCTTAGGTTGTAAGGAGTCTTATTATACTACTAATAAGCATTGACCTCTTCAGACTCTTCTTCATTAGGCTGGTTATTATCTTGGAATAGAAATGTATAACTATATAGAACTAGAGCAGCGGCATACCTCTAAGAAGGAACAATTTCATATCCTGTTGGTGGGGTCTCCCGAGTTTTAGCATTTTGAATCTCCATCTAGAAGATATTGGATGCGATCTGAAATTCTGGGCAGTCTAGTTCAGAATGGGCATTCGTGTTATGCAGTCTGCACCAAGTAGACAAAGCTGCTTCAGCTAACATCATGTGACCAGGAGGTCTGGTATCATTGTTCTAGTTTTCAAAGGGTGATGGTACCCCTCCATTGTTCAATCTGGTGTTCCAGGATCGGTTCGACCACTGTTGAAAATTCTAGTTTTGATATTGGTTCTGATTTTGTAACTGGGTCTGGTTTTGATTCTAGAAATGTTGTTGATTCTGTCCCCTTTGTTGTAGATAAGCATTCTAATTCTTGAGGTGGGTAACTTCAGCAGTAAGCTTCTTCATTTTCTCAACCAATTCTTTGATATCCTCTCTATCCTCTTTTACTTTGGCCTCTTCTAAAGACTATAAGAAAGGCATTTGCACTGGAGGCATTTTAGCTATTGGGTTGCCTGGGTGGATCACTAAAGCTTGCATTGTAGCTAGCTTTGGAATCAGATTCATCACAGGAGTATGATTGGCTAAGGCTTGATTTATCATTGGTATTTGATTAGGCATGGCTACAGGCCCCATATGGTTGAGTGGACTAGAGGCTGTCTATCCTAGTTGGGTGCTTACAGTGACAACTACAGAATATGCTTGAGCCAAAGTAGTAGGGATGGGATCAACTCTTCTTGTAAACATGGAGGTAAGTTTGTCTAGGGCAGCATAGTAAATAGGCAAGGTAGCGACCTGTCCTACAGTGTAAGGATCTTGCAGATGACTGAAAGCTTTCTAAAATCTGTTGTTAAAGGAACTTATCATCTGTCCTTCACCTCGATAGATTTCTACAAAAGACCGATAAAGATCAGCTGGAGTGGTAGGCATTCGAAACCTATCCAGAAATGTGTTCTTCAGGTTCAACCATGAGTTTATGGATGCTGCAGGGAGGTTAGCAAACCAATAATAAGCTTCATCCTGCAAAGAATAAGGGAACAACCTGCATATCACATCCTCATATTGTACTTGCAACATGAACATGTTAGCCTCAAATATTTTAATATGTTCGTCTGTAGTCCTATTTGGATTGTTTACTCTGAACATTGAACATAACTTATCTGGGTTCTTTGGCATATCATGGTAGGAGTTGAACTAGAAAGGAGACTAGTTATTTCCTACAAAGAAAGCCATGATAGGAGGATTAAAAGGAGTTGCATCTATGTTCCTCGAGGTAGACTAAGCTCTTGGGGCTCTTGGTATCCCTTGATCCCTTCTTGTTTGTCTAAATTTTGTCAGAGACAACAAATCTTCTCTAGCGGAGCTAGATCTAGTATGCCTCTGTCTAGTCCCCAAACTTGCTGATTTTTTAAATAGATGGAAATAGTTCTTTGTTGTCCTCCTTCTAGTGCCAATTCTATTGACGGTGGTTTTAGCACACAACAATACAAGTGTGATTGTTGGTTTCACACCTCTCTTGAAAAATATCTTACCTTGGGTAAGACGACTCCAAGGATAATACAACTAGGTCTTAGCTTGCCTGGAATCTCTCAGGTGGTATGTTCTAGTTGTACCTACAAGGGGTCTTACATGTAATCTATAGATCTTCAAGTTGGGACAGCAAATACACAAACCCTTTTATAATTTTCAGCTAATAAAGCAATGTAAAATGCTATTGAAATTCCTAATCTAACGATGGTTTTCAAAGAAAATACAAAAGGTTAGGGTTTTAGATAAATCCTAAGTGACATTCACAATGTATGGGTTACCTTTAGTAGACAAATGCTCTAAAACTTAACCAGTTTTCTGAGTTACCAAACTAAAATGGGTGTTACAGCACTGCAAAAAATGGTTCTATCTTCAATGGAAATCGAGAGATTTCCAAATTACATTCATTTGTTAAATACCCAATAAACGACGCAATTTAACTTGTGAAATGCAATTGAACTTTAGCATAAGTGATCAGTCCAGACTAACTTTACACAGCTATCTACCATCAGCAAATAAACAAAAGTATGGACTAGAGCATTCATCAAATACTTTTAGCAAACCATAACATTATAAAAGCACAATTAACTAACTATTTGAGAGCAAGAAGCAAACCATGAAAACCAAATAAGGAACACAATACATAAATTCTCAGAATCACTGCAGAAACTTGCTTTGTATTACTTCAAATGGCAGAATGTCAATAATTTGGAATCAAATTCTCTCTTACAAAAAGTGGAAATGACAGCCCTTTATTTAGAAAAGTAGTATACCGAGTTTTTAAATGGACTGTGGAGATTAACTCAACACTGATAGTCCAGATTACATCAATAAATACAATTGTAACAACTCACATCAATTCTCGGATTACATTTTCTCTTCTATGAAAAAGACAAAAAACAACCTTTAGATACATTGAATCTAGTCAATTTGACTAGCCAACTCAATATATTAATAGAAAAAAGTATTTTAAAAGCATAGAAAAGATAAAATAGAGTCACATGTTGCCCCAAATATAGCAATTTACAATTATGATGGGATTACATCCTTAAAATATTCAAAACAATATCAAGACTCTTCATCTAAATCAATTTTGTCTTCGCCAACCAGCTTGTTGCGGTAAGTCAACCATGCGTCAAGTGTAGGATTAATCTCCAAGGGATCTGGATCCTTCAAATGATTGATCTGATAATCAAACATCTCCAATTCTTGGGTAAATCCACTGTATATCTTCTCTATCTCTGCACCATCCTTGTGGAATGCTTTGAATTCGGATCTAAGGTCACTTACCCTATCCAACCTGTCTTCCATACTGAGCTTGGTATTTTCAAAAATTACCTTATGTAATTTGCCTTTACACTTTTAGATATCATAAGGGGCATAGTCATCATAGGATGTTTCTAGGCAATCCTTCAAGGAATCATTGATATCATATATAATTGACCGTAGCCCCTCATCTGTTGGCTTATATGCTTCTTTTATGTTTTCAAAAGTTTCTTTTCTCAAAAGTAGTTGTTGATACCATTCAATGGCCTTGGGCAGCTAGTTCCCAGTTAGAATATTTTCTACAACCAGAGTCTGGGTGGGCAAATCCTTGATGCTCTTTATCTGCGGGTACATATGTGAGTAATACTCATTAAAGGAGTCACATTCCTCACACAGATCTTTCCATTTCTTATGCAATTCTACCAGCTTCTTGTGCGCTTGAGCGGAGGCATTAATAGTTTCACATCCCATCTCAAAAACTCTAAATAACCATTTTTCAATACCTTGGGATTTGGACCTTACCTTGCCTAGCCTTGCCATTTCATCAGTAGACAAGAAAGTGGGCATTGTCCTTATATCTCCTCCCGCATCTACTGACTTGACCAAAAACTGGAGGCAAGTGCAAAGTTCTCCATTTTTCTATTTTAAATCCTTTTTAGGCATCTCGTCCTTGTCTAACTATTTCAAAATTGATGTAACTGATTCTTTAAAATCATCCACTCTTTGAGCATGAGTGATAGGTCCCAAATCAACTATGGAGATTACATAATCCTCCACTCTGATTTGTTCCTTGGCTGAATCAGTTGGCGGGACTGCTATCTTTGCAATTCTAGATGTTGATTCATCCTTATAGATCCTGGATTGTATCTTTGCCTTCTTTTGCTTCTTGAGCCTTTGAGCTTATGATAAGATGGTACTCAAATCCAGCTGCATTATTTCTACTTGTGGCTCAGGATATGCCATTCTACTTTGCAACCATTCGGGTGCTGAAGATTTATTCAATTCAGTGGCTTTGTCATTATTAGTTATAGCCAGCTCTTCAAGTGGCTCTTGTTCTTGCTCTGGTTCTCCATCTTTATCTGTATTCATCTCCTCTTCTTTCTCTCCTTCTTGGGCCAAGTTTTCCCAATTTATCACTTTATTTTCTTGGGCTGAGTTGAAAACTTCCTCCATTTGACCTTTCTCTGGAGGACTGTTAGATACATCAATGATTTCAACATTGGTCAGAGGTTCATTGGAGTCTTCATTACCTACATCCTTCAATGCATCTTTCTCCTCCCCAGATAATAGTGTTGCTTTAGGCTCCTGCAAGCCCAACTCTGCACATACTTTCTGAATTCTGGGTAGCAGAGATATAGCCAAAGAACCTGTAGGCATTTGTGAAATAGGAACTGCAGAGGATATGGGTAGTGAAGGCATGTTAATCTGCAATAGATTAGCTAATACTGCTGACAAGGAAGAAGAGATGACAAGAGGTGAAGGAAAAGGCAATGAAGGTAGAGGAAGGGAAGGTGAAAGGATGGTGCAAATAGGAGGTAATGTTGCAGGGGTGGGTAATTGAGAGCAAGAAGTAGAAGGTGTAAGTGTAGTAACAGTAGAAGGACATGAAGTGGCAGCAGTGGAGGAAATAGGGCTACTAGGGGCATTGGAGGAAATAGGTGAGATGGATGCAATAGTAGTAGAAGTGGTAGAGAAAGAAGCGGTAGTAGAAGCTGCAGAGGTTGAGGTAGCCATGCTTACACTTTGAGCAGCAGAAGATAGGGAAGTGTTGTGTGGTTACACAACATGCCACATTTTGACTTGACAAAACAGGGACCCAACCTTTTTTACTGCTTTGGCTTGTTGTTCCCTTTGCTTTTGGCAGTCTGGTAAAATTAAGTCATGCAAATAGCCCTGCAAGAAGCTGGATAGGTCACCATGATGAGGTCATTCATCAAAGTCAGTATTTCATATCATCAACCTCATGGTTGGAAAGTACATAAAATTCCATGCAGGTTTGCCTTTTAGATCACCCCAAAATTCTCTAAGGGGAGAAAGTTATGTTAAGTTAAAGTTTTGGTCAAACCTGATATTCTGAGGAAGGGGGTCATATTTTAAACATCAGTCACATTATATAAGATCACCCTGATATAAGTTTATTACCTGATAATCATTTGGTCCACGAAGTCTGGACGTCAATTTTACGTGATAATTATAATCTGCCCGTCAGGTAACTTCACATATTTTGCCGGGGTCATATTTTCAATGTCACCCGATCTTACGAATATCACCCTATGCCAATATGATGATGACATCATCTAAAACCAATGAACAAAGAATATCACTTTGATGATGAAGTCATCATTCTATTTTACCTCGCGGAGGTATATATCCGATCCCCACCATATTCAATAACATGATGGTGACGTCATTACAACACAATGCTTAAACAAGGTCGTCAACATGTTGACGTCACCTCGATCTTTTCGAGAAGCTAATTTTATTCGCAGGGGTCATATTTTAAGCATCCCCTAATCTTAGTTTCATGACCCGATATACATATGGTCAACCTTTGACCACATCACCCGATTCTCTTGCATTAGTTTGGCCGCTCAAAGGCGGAAGGTCATTTTATACAGAGGGTGTCATATTTTGAATATCACCTAATCTTTCAAAGATCACCCCCCTATTTCCTGACATTAAATAGACATAAATGCGGTAGATGGATTCCCACCGACTGCGAATACAATTCAAACACTTGGCATCATCCATGGTTTCCCTGTAGAAGATCAACGGATTGGATCAATTTAACACAATTTTACCCTAATCCTGCCCTACGGATGCATTTAAAGGTAACTTTCTGAGGTTATTTTCATTTACCTTGTGAAAAAATGAGAATTTACAGAGCAGAGAAGTCAAACCATCATACAGGCTACCTGTTAACAGACTATAGCTTGCAGCATAACAGAATGGGTGATCATCAGCATTTGCTACCTTTTTTTGTAATCATCAACCTAACCCAGGAGAAACGTGTTATCAGGTAAGTAATAAAAAAACCCTCTTGTTGTCATTTTCTGCATGTTCAGGTAGTATGTTCTTTCCTATGGTTTGAGTCTGTAAATATGCATATCATGATGAAGCAATGAGTAATAAATAGAGTGTACATGATGCCATGGAGATATAATGTTGTCTGAATACATATAGATATTTTATAGTAAGACAAGGCATGTTCATTGTAGGAATCCATGGTAGACCTCAGACGAATCAGCTTTGACTCAGAGTTTCTTAAGCCCATGTTTGTTTGGCCTGAAGGGGTATAATTCAAGTATGGCATCATTGGAGACACTCATCAATGAGATACGAATTTAGTGGCATGGTCAACTAGGATAGACCATGATAAGGATAATACCCTTCTGGATGCAGTATATGTTTCAGGGATGTGGCATGCAACCGGATTTCCATATGCCATGGAAACCCCAGAACTTGTAGTAGAATGTGCCAGAAACTATAACCCTCAGACAAGGTAGGTACAAAAACATGGAAGAGTTTATGCAGACTTTTCGATAAAGGGCATCACATCTACATTTAACCTACCAGTTGGAAATAAGGTAGTTAGTGTGGATCTGCACAAACTACAGACAAAATATAATAATAAGAAAAATGCAAGGAAGAGGATGTACCAGTGGAGGTCAAAGAGTAGCACCTACACTGCCTCTGCTAAGTTGCCCGTCCACCTGTACAAGTTTGATTTTGACGATGAGAACCGATACATGAATTCCCTGCTCAGCAGGATGACAGGCCAGCCTCATGCTGGGAATTTCAAGAATTGGATGTTTGGAATCATCTAGATGGTCCTCTATACAGATAACAAGCCATTATGGGCTAAGGTCATTAGTGATGCTTTGGATGAACAAATGAGGAAACTGGGAGGTCAAGAATGCTCATTCCATATGAACTCATATCTTGTCTACTCATGTTCTTACAAAGGGACATTTGATGCCCTGACTACAGTTGGCAAGGTTAGCAGTGGTGTAGATGATGCCCACATATGGGATTACTACCCTCAGTTATAGAGAAAGAACTACCTCTTTGATTATAAATTACTGAATGATGCATTCTCTATGTATCTGGTTAGAACAATGGAGGAAGACAGAACCAAGAGACTGAGCATGGAGGCTCAGGAAGTTATTTATAGACATGGGGCCTGGTTCATCCAATATGCCACCTTTTCATACATGAGAGTTGAGGGATTTGAAGATCAGCCACTCATGCTACCAAGGTACCCTATTGATGGGGTAGTCCTGATGGACTTTCTAAGACAGGTGTCTACCATCATGGAGACATATAAAGCACATAAGAAGATACTGCCTGTACTTTTTCTAGTATCCATGGGTTGGTATATGTGCTCAAATTCACAGAGCATAAAGCATGCCATGGGTGGTCTGAAACTGATGTATCTGTAGCCATTTCCATTGGCTAGATCATATGACCGCTATGGTAGGATGGAGAAAATAATGGGGAAGCCTATACATCAGAGGCACCTGGAAGATTTCTAGACTGATTATGAGGATGAGGCTAAAGTGAGAAGAAGAAAATATTAGAGGCTCACCCTAAATCAAATAAGGACATTTGACTGCATCCCAGCACCAGCGCCACTAACAAAGGATGATGGTAGGACCATGTCAAATGATAATGAAGACAAGAAGGTGTACAATGACACCATCTCAGCCCTTGATATAACACAGTCGGAGGATATCTCCTTGGATTAGTTCACAAGTGTGATGTTGCAGTTAACCCAAGCATGGGTAGATGAACAAATAAATAGATTAAAGAAAAGAGGTGTAGCAATTACAGTGGATGCCAAGAAGAAAACGCAGGAGATCCTAGATGAGGAATATGATGACTTCCTCGGTGAGAAAAGAAAATCCAATGGAGAGAGGCTACCCACTCAGAAATAGAGAAAGGGTCCCCTAGAGGAAAGAAGACTGATGATGAGCCTAAGGGGGTAATAATTGAAAGAATTGCCATACTAGCTGCAAGTGCATCTACATCAGGATAGGCATCTGCCTCATCTGCACCGCCTCTAATGGATAAACCAAAGACCAAAAGAATCTTGAGGCCAGCTGAAGAAATTGCAGAAGTGTAGGATGAGGGCCAAGCCTCACAACAAAATATAGAAGAGGACATCCTTTTTGAGGAAGAACCAGTAGATAAAGAGCCTACAAGTGATGACCCGATGATGGTCAGCAGGAAGAGGAGGGCGGCGCCCCTGATGTCACCACCCAAGAAGCAGAGAACATCCATGCGGGGTGAGATCAGGACCGATCCCATAGTATTAAGGGGATCTAGTGGTGAAGTGTTTAAAAATAAGATGTAGCATGATGTGCCACTTCCCATGATTATCAAGTTTAAGACAGAAAGAGCAGAGGAGTAGATGAAAGAAGCCTCCAAAGTAGGTCAGGGAGGTCCTTTCTCATTGGAAGACACTGTAGACCTCTTAGATGATGAAGTTGTGCAAAGTGTATCCTCTGAGAAGATGGAAACCCTTGCCTCTAGTACCCACATGACCCCACATGGGACCCCATTAGCACAAGCGGTGGTATTGGAAGAGTTGAAGCAAACAGCTCAAGAAGAGAAGGAGAGTAGCCCAGAGAGGGCACCTCAACAAATTAGGCTTGACAAGTTGGTAGATCAGGTAACTAACCCTACCATTATAGATTTGACATACAGGGAGGATGTCAGCCCCAAAGACAAGGCAGTTGCACCTGATATAACAGAGAAAATTGAAGAAACCAAGCAGGCATAGGTAGAGAGCAATGCTCCAGACATAGGCCAGCAATAGCAGGAGATACCAGTTGAGCCAAAGATAGTTGAAGTCTAATAGAGGGGCGAAGCTAATAGGAATACATCAGGTGATGATGTCGCCCGAACTCAAGGAGATATAGGAGAAAAGGATATATCAAGTCATGAGGACCTTAAGACACCTAAGGTTAGTACATCAGGTGCAGAACAAAATGTAACCCAAGATCAGGGTGATGCACTAGGCCCAAACATATAGACATCCACAGATACCAATATACCTCAAGGTGAGGAACATACTAAGGTGGATGAAACACAGAAAGAGGGAGTACAGGATCAAGCACCGGATCATCATGTGGACATTCCACAAGATCCTCCCTTACAGAAAGAAGACCCTCAAAAAGAAGAAATGCAACAGGATCCCCTCATGAGGAGCAACATGAGGAAGGAATCAGGAAGTCACCTTCTCCACCCAGAATGGAGATAGATACTGGAGATCATGGCAGGCATGATAATGACAAAAGACAACAAGGATCCGGAGATGAAGTGCCTCAGTGGCTTGAAAAGGAAATAGGTACGGAACAAGGTTTTGAAATTCAAGAATTTGATGTTTCTACCTTGTTTACAGAGACCATCATGAAGACAAAGAGGAAAGCCAGATTAACATTTGCTATCAGAAGAGATCCTACTATAGGCAAAAGGACTATGCAAGTAGCACTTCCCACTGTAGAGAAAGAAAAGGACAAAATCACCTTGGAAGAGTTCTAAATCACAACTGTGGATTTGCGTTTTTCCAATGAAGACAAAGAGGGTCAGGAAGGGAAGGATATCATAGATTCTTTGACCCAAAGGGTCAAGAAGGAGAAAGAGAAAAATAAATAGCATAAGGAGCACATTGCCCAACTGCATGCATATATAAAGGGGTTGATTAACCCTGATAGTACACCAGCGGATCCAGTAGTCCCATTGACTGTTATCTCCTAGGAGGAAGTAAATAAATTGGACCTCATGGAGCATCAAGCCATAATCATGGATAAGTGGATGCTGACAGCCCTTACAGGAGTAGAGGATGTATTGAGAACCTCTTTATAGAGGTGGAATTCCTTAAGCAGTTTGAAGAGAAAAGTGGATAAAATGCAGAATGAAACAAGGAGAAGGTCATTTCAATTGGAAAAGGACCTAACTACTTTGAGTGAAATAAAGAGGATTGATCCTCAAGTCCTAATAAATAACCAAGTGTTAAATAATAACAATGCTCTACTGATAGACATCTGGTATGAGGATATTAGGTTCAAGTGTGATATCCTGAAGAAATGCAGTGTCAAGTTGAGAGATATTAGTATAAAGCTACACAGTATGATGGCGTATGAAGTAGAGAGACTAGAAGCATTGGAGGGAAAAGTAGAGGGAAAAATAGAAAACCAAGACACAGATTTTTCCATCAAGGCATTGCATGATAATTTCCAGCCGGTGGTTGATGACCCCCTCACCCACCTGACAGAGGAGGTGATGAATAAGATCATGAGGATCAAGGTTAAGGTGGAGATTTACAAGGAGACACTGAACAACATAAAAGATAAGTTGGATGCAGTCAAAGATAAATTCCAGTCTCATAAGCACGCCATTACAAAAGACAAAACTCAAGATGGCGGGGAGGTAGATAAAATGGTACAAGCCTATGAAAATATCAGGACGGCAATGAATGTCCATATACAAGATAATGTTCATCAAGGTGATAGTGATATAGAGAGTGATGAAGAGCATGATCCTGATGAAGAAGAAGAAGATAAAGAGGAGGAACCCGAAGAATGAATGGAGATGCACCACAAGGAAGATATATGCATCAGGTACTCATGAGATAATGAGTCATCCAGATGGTTGCCAGCTGGCAACCTGTGCCACGAAGGATATTTAACTAAGTCAAAGAATGTAATCTACTGTTGATCTTAATTGATAAATCCTGATCGTAGGTCATTTGTAACTGCTCCCTCACCTTACTCTATAAAAGGTGCAGGGGTGCCATATTTTGAACATTCAGAAGCTTAATTGAAATTTGATTGCTAAAATATCAAGACTTATTTCAAAGTTGTTGTAAATGTACATGTTATGCATACTTAATGAAAGAGAAGACAATTTGATTACAAATCATCACAAATCTTGAGTAATCTGTGTTTGGAATCTTGATACATGCTTTGATCAGCTGCATCCCTTGGAGTGCTTGTCAGTCTGCATGTGTTGTTTTCATTCCTTATCCTTTGAAGTTAGCATCATTTGTATCTAGCTGTGGAACATCTTGGTGAAAATATGGTTTGATTTCTTCTCCCCATGAATGTATCTTGTATGTATGTGGTTCAATGGCTAAAGATTCACCAAAATTAGAAGTATTCTTTTAAATTTCTTTCAATTTCATAACAATTCGTCACCATAATTGCATGCAACAGAGAATTAAAAGAAAATAACATGAAATATGCTGACATCTCATAGATAATTGGAAAACATAGCATATTTAGAGTTAAAGCATGTTCAATTGACACATATCATGCAAATTCACACATAAATCCATGAAATTCATGCACATATCCACTTATAGACACATTATTTGAGCAAATACACTATGTAGAAGGAAGAACAGGATCATGATGATCAATAATCAGAAGAATTGATCAAACTTGCAAATACATCAGCTATCTTTGAAATAGAGTAAGAATAACCTCTCTGTACAACAAATTTATAGGAAACAAAATCATATTGATCATTCAAACAAATGTAAGGCCCCTTGAACTGGAAAATAGCATGTCACATCAACCTCTAAGTAATGTCAGATGATCATAACCTGATCAATGGAGACTTGGAGTCATCAACTTATTCCAAGTTGATCATACTTTACAAGATATTAAAGGTTTGTTGGGCAAATTTTTATGCATGTTGTTATGACTAATAATCGTCATCAACAGGAAGTTGGAGGATTAGTGTCTTCTTGTGTTGCAACATCCTCCTTAGTTACCTCTTTTACCCTTGCTTTCTTGGTCTTAGAACCTTCTCTAGGGCCACTTGGCATATCTCTTTTCTTGGAGGCCCTTGTCTTGGTGGAGGGAGGTTGGTCTTTCTTTGAAGGAGGCCTTGCAGATGGCTTCTTAATTTTCATTATTTTTTCTGCCAGAGATATATGTTCTTCACTATCTAATTTCTGTTTCTCAGCTGACTTTGCCTCATCTGTGACATTTATTGGTTTATCCTCCTCACCTCTGGAGTCCTTATCTGATTCTAATGTAGTATAAGTAAGCAGTACTCCTTGTCCTTCTAGAGTAGCCACCTGACCCGTTACCCAGGCCTTGCTCAATCTGATGGGTTCTCTCATTATTGTATCCAAAGAGCTTTCTTTTGCATTTGCCCAATTCAGTAGTGGGATGGGTTGATGGTATTGAGCTTCCTCCTATCCAAGTGCCTCTCCATCACCAAGGTCCTCTAACCATAACATTATCATCATCCTCTAACTGATCTGGTAGTATAAACCTTGTCAATTTATCCTATCTTCCTCCTATCCAAGTGTCTCTACATCACCAAGGTCCTCTGACCATAACATTATCATCATCTTCTAATTGATCTGGCACTGCAATGATATGGAACTTTTTGATGAAGGCTAGAGGTAGCCTTGAGTGTGCCTTCTTCATAATTTTATAATCATCCAGGCAGTTTGCCCAAAAGTCTTCAATATGTATCTTGTGAAACAACTTCTTACTTACGAACCTTTCCATCACCTTGTTTGGATCGAAATAATCCCTTGCATTGTAGTAGTGTAAATTGAGGAGTTGAAGTGCTTTGTCAGAATGTTCTAGTGATGCCAAAGAAGGGAATGCATAATTCCCCTTGCCAAACCTGATAGGAAACTAAACATTGGTTCTATGTAAGTGCTTGAGTTTCCTAGCACAGGGTATCAACTATCTAGACAACTCTAGAAGCACTGTCTTGGCATCAGGATATCTGGGAAGTCTATAAGCCATCACAGTGAATCCTTGTACTCTTAGATACGTGAATTTTTCAAATTGAATATACCACCTACCATATTTAGTTACTTCATTCATTACTTCAGTGGAAATCCTCAAGGTTGTATTACCTTGCAGCAATCTGGCTATAAACATTATAAAAGCATCATTTACCCTTTTAAGATGAGGTCAGCTGTGGGTACCATTCATATACTTTTATTTGGGTTTTCTCATCATTTCCAACTTCTCCAATCTTAGATAACCCAACATAGTGATTTCTCCTTGCTAATGCATAGACAACATAAGATGTCCATCTGAAGTACCTCTTCTCTTTGAAGTTGTTGAAGGCCTCATGAATGTTGTCACTAAGGATTTGGACCTAGTGAAACTTAGTCCCTTTCAGTATCTCAATTATAATAACGAACATCCACCCCTCAAAAGTGGAGGTTGTAGGTAATCCATATATTCTGCTAAGAAAAGTTACCAAATCTCTAATTTCATCATGAAAATCACTCTTATATAGCACTTGGGGAAATTTACTAAGGGAAGACTTATTTTTGGCCCAATGGTCATTCATGTGTTTCCTGCATCCCTCCACATCTTTGTTGTAAGTCCCTTCTGATCCTTGTTTGTCTGGTATGGTCATGACTTTGTGCCATGGAATATCAAAGGTCTCAGCTAGAGAGGGTGGACTTAAATGAGCCAGGGTATCCCCATTAGTAGTTTGCATTGTCCTTGTCATGATATCATACCTATCTGCACATGTTACCATCAATTTTGCACACTGTACTGAGGTGGGGAAGGCAGCAGCTTGTGATATACCACTTTCTTTGAGTGTTTTGGCCATAGGAGTTGGGTTTGGGCCAAAGATTCTCAATCTAAAGTCATCTAAGTCTCTGTGACCCAGATCTGTGTCTCCTACATCACTCTACCTGGAGTGAATTTTGGTCTCTAGAGGGATTCCCTTGAATTCTTACTTGATGGCTTGAGCTCGGGTAGTCATCTAATCTGCAAAACTGGACCTTATAAGTTTGACACCTTGAGAATTCTTCCACACACTCCTAAGTTTGAGATGAACTTTAATGAATCTGCTAATACTATTGATATGCCCTTTTTAAAGAATCACAAATCTAACAGTTACTACCATTGCACCTACTTCATAGCAATTCACCATTAATGCATGCAAAAAACATTTAATGTTGCAAGACATCTTTTTTGAAAGCATGAAAAACATCATTATCTATGTATCACAACATTAACTTCATCATTCCTGACATTTTCCCTTTGAAAATTCATAAAACACAGTCATTTTACATCATTTGCGCTAGTTTTAGGGTCAACGGACTTGTAGGTAGAAAAGCGCTAAAATTGAGGTCAACCGACCTCAGCAGAAAAAATGGGCTTGTCCGACTCAAGGTTTTGTTAGCGTTTATTCTCTTCTAGCTTTTGCGCAAGTTTTGGATGTTACTGATTTGCATGACTTTTGAAGGTCACTGACCTCTCATTGGTTGTTTAGTTAGTCAGTTAGGTTTTAGTGCAAGTCTCTTGAGATCTCTTTCACTACATTTGCGTGGGATTTGGCTTTGTCTGACCTGCATGAGTTTTGAGGTCAACTGACTAAATCGGTGAAGGAGGGTTTCAGTGCAAAGTCGGATGGGATCATTTTTAGCGCAGAGCCGTTTCCTTATTTTTAGTGGGACTTTGGATGTCACCGATTTGTGAAGATATTCTAGGTGTCTGACCAAGTCTGAGACAGAGTCATTTAGCACAAGGTCAACACAAGAGGTTTTTAGCGCTAAAAATAGCTTTCAAAGTTTGTGGGGTTTTGATGTCCCGCTGATCTAATTAGTTAATATGAAAAATCTATGTAGGTTAGAAGTCAATGTTTTTAGCACTGAATGGGTTTCAGAGCATGGCGCGAGTTTTAATGGCCACCGACTGACTGGAAGAGTTGAAATTTTTACAGGTTGGTCAGACTCCAATTTAGCGCTAAGACCAAATGTCTTTCTAGTTTATGAAAACTTCAGCCAGGTTGGGTTAAGTTATTCTTTTTAACTTATAGCAATCCATCTATGTTTTCAAGGGGAAATTCAAACTAGATTTTGAAGGAGAAACAAACAGTTTATGCACAACCCTAGCTGAAACCCTAAATGCATTGCTTGGAAAGAAAATGTACTTTGAAATCAAACCCTAACCACATACAGCAAAAGCTCAAAGAGGATAAGTGGAAACCCTACCTGGTTTTTAGAAAATGGGTTTGGATTGTATAGGCAGGAAGCGGTCGCAGGATCAAACTCGAGGGCAATGGCGGTGAAAAATGCTCAACAGGCTGCAAAGATTGCAAAGGGGCTCCAAAATCTTTATCAAAATGCAAAAACAATTTACACAATGTAAGCTATCCTTTTATTATCCTAGCCAAATCACCATTAATGTGTGATGTATAGTCGACAGATTAGGGTTTTCACGCGGCTTTTTATTTGGCCAGACTTGGCGGGGAAATTGGACGCGACGGACCTAGTCAGCGAAAGGTCTTTTTAACACTGTGACCGTGGGCTCAACGTTATGTAGTTTGCGAGACTTTGAGGTCCTTCAGACTTGCAGGAATTTTAGTCTCATCCAACTTAGTCAGTGATTGAACCATATAGGGCAAGTCAGAGATGATTGATTTGAGCACAAAAGTCTGTCGGGAGGAAAACTAACGCCGAAGTCAGTGATAAAGGATTTTAACACAAAGTTCAGTTGGAGAGCAATTTGGCACAAAGGTTGGTTGAAGAGCAATTTAGTGCAAAGGTTGGTTGGAGAGAAATTTAATGCAAAAGGGCTATTCAAGGCCATCAAAAGAGATAAAAATCCAACTTAGCAAATTCTTGAAATGATTTTTTAAACATCATCATTCAATCATGGCCAAAATGTACTTTGACCACTTGACCGCTTAGGAGGTGAAAAAGATCTACTTGACATCCTAGACCAAATTTGAAAGAGGGGGTCCCTATTTTGAAATGGGGCATGTGTGCAAGGCACAATAGGAGGTAGAAATTCTAGAGGTCCTCAAGGAAAAAATAGAAGGAAAGATAGAGAATCAGGATGCTACTTTCACCATCAAGGCTTTTCAGGATAATTTTCAAACTAGTAGTAGATGACCCACTTAGCCACTTATCTGAAGATATAATAGATAAAACCATGAGGATGAGGGATAAAGTGGAAAAATATAATGAATTGTTGAATAGCAGGAAGACTAAGTGGACTGCTCTACAAGCTCAATTCCAATCACAGGGACATGCAGTTACCAAGACTAAGCTGCAAGATGGAGGTCCAGTTGAAAGAATTGTGCAGGCATATGAACCCCATCAGGGGGATTATCAAGGTACATTAGAGGATGGATCATCTATTGATGAGGAGGGAAAAGAATAAGTAAATATGCAATGTGACAGAGTCATATGCATGATGTGTCAAGGAGGATAGCTGTACACCACCAGATGGTTGCCAACTAGAAACCTGTGCCACGTGTCCACTTGTTTACTTATTCAAAGAATGTTATAGACCATTAATCTTAATAGACAAATCCTGATCACAAGATCTTTTGTAACCACCTTCTCTCCTTGTCCTATAAAAGGAGATGGAGTGTGCATTGTAACTCATTCAAAACTTAATTGAGATTAGATTGTTGAAGCATCAAGACTAATTCTCAAGGCTAATTGTAAATTTACACTCTTTTGCATACTTAATGAAGATGAAGTATCTTGATTACATACAATTGTAAACTTTGAGTAATCTATGAATGTATTCTAGATATGTGCTTTGATTTACTACATCCTTTAGAGTGCATTTTATGTTGTGCATGTTGTCTTCATTCCTTTCCATCAAAGTTAGCATCAATCATATCTAGATGTGGAACATCCTGGTGAACATAAGGTTTGATTTCCTTCTCTTCACGACATTGTCAAGAATGTATATGGACCAATGGCCAAAGATTCACTCATTTTAGTAAAATTTAGAAAGCATTCATTCAAATTTCTTTAACTTTATTTGATCATCATCACAACTGCAAATACACAAAAATTCTAAGCAAATATAGAAAATATGCTAATATCTCGTAGGTAACTGAACATCATTAGCATATTTGAGTAAGTACCATGTTGAAAATGATAAATATCATGCAAATGAACATGAATAATGACAGTAATCATGGAAATATATGACTGTAGGCACATCATTTAACTAAATTTATAGTGCAAAGGTGAAATCCAGTTAATAAGAGTTGATGTGTAGAAGAATTGATCAAACTTATGATATCTGCATACTATGGTCAAATATAATAGGATCTAACCTTGCTAGTTAAGAAATTTACAGAAAGAAGGTAGGATTGAGATCATCCAAACATGAATTTCTTGGAATCAGAAATGTAAGGCCCTTGAATGGAAAACAACAAAGCACATCAAACCAATGAGCAACATCAGTAGATTATGAACTAATCCACAGAGACTTGGGATCATGAATTCTATGAATTCATCGTATCTTTCAAGATGATAAAGGTTTGATTTACATTTCTTTATCTATGTTTTTTTATGACTAACATCATGATCAACAGGACTCACAAAGTATCCCTAAATTTGAATGTCCAGATGATGTCAGTTTCTTGAAATGATTCTTAGGAATGAGAAAGGGTGACATCATTGGGATATTGGGGAAGTTATGGACATTAAAGTTTGTGAAATATCCTATCCTTGAATGTCTAGATGATTTCATTGTCGTAAAAATGTTTCCTTGGGATGAAATTAGATGACATCATCCAGATATGCACATTAAAAGATACAGATATTAAGTATTCATGTGAATGTTTATAGACTAGTGTCCAGTTTGAAAAGTCAAACAAGACATGAGGGAATATTGGTGAGTATATGGATATTCACTCCACAGGTGTAGACTTTAAGAAAAGGTCTAGATATTAAGGTTGAATATCCATACCATAAAAATACATGCACATGATAGTCCCATTGCATGCTATAATAAATTTGACGGGCACCCCTATGGCTATTGGATTGGGTTCTATGTTTACCTTTTACTTAGTATTTCTTAGGTTTCTTGGTCAAGATAATTTATCCAGATATTACTAATGTGAGGATATTGAGCACGAATATGTACATTAAGTAAATGTGAATATCCATATGGATATATCCATGCCCATTGACTAAGCCTTGACCTTGCATAAATTCTTTGTTCTAATGAATTTCAACATGATCCAAAAGGAAAACATACTAAAATCACACTTGAAATTTTGACTCATAAATCAAGATCTGGACATGCCTAAAACATGACTTAAACATATTGTTTGATAATGCTTTTACCATACCACTCCAAAAAATAAAAAGGTTGGTTCCCTGTTTTGCTAGGGTAAAATGGGGCATGTTATGTAACCACACAATAGGATCCTCCCATTTCATCTAATGTTCTTGAAACAAAGGAAGAAAAGGAACCCACGGTGGAAGATACTATGGTTCCCCTCATAAACACTATGAATAAAGCTAAGTGAAATAAAATTGTGAGAGAAAGAAAGAAATGTCATTGTGCTATGGCTCATCTTACCATAGGAGAGGAGAATCTCCCTCCTCATAAGCATTTATCACTAATGGATAGGAAAGACATAGCTACTGTTGTGTCTCCTATATAGAAAGATGAAGCTTCACAAGATGCTATGGAAAATATTGTATTGCATTTTGATAGAAAATCTAAAGATAATACAGGTATGGCTCTTATTCCTTATACCTCACGTGCTATAGTTCCTCTTGCATCTTGTCCACCTTTACAAATGGATGATGAGAAATATTGGGAGGAGGATGATTTGCTTTGGGTTGACTCACAAGTGAGGTCCCTTTTTCTTTTGTATTATGAGTGCATGTGATTGTTTTCCCCCGTGATGTGTTGCTTGATATGTTGTTTGTGTTATTATTATTGTTGTTGTTAAGCTCTCTTTGGATAACCCTTGACACCCTTGTAGGTGCAAGGATACAAAGGGATTGAAATCTATTGTGACATTCTCTCTATTTGTATTATCATTCTTCTATATGTCATTATTTGTACTGTTGTTGTGTCCTTTCGGGATGATGCAAGGCCTAGGATGTTTTGGCATTCTCCCTTTTTGACCCAAGGGATGTTTATTTTAATTTTATGTGATATTTCTTCTGTTGTCTCCATAGTTCTACTAGCTAGTGGATGATGATAGTTCCATATATATATATATATATATATATATATATATATATATATATATATTCTTGATAATTCTCCTATTTATACAACCATTCCTATACTGACGCTAGTTAGGTAGATCTCTTTGTGTTATTACTTAGAATAATATTGCTTCTTTTATGTTTTGATTTATGTGGCACCTCGTTGCTATGCTCGATGTCATACCATGACTACACAAGCCATTGTGTATCATGTCTATAGCATCGCCTTAGTTTTTCCTTTGTGGGGGCAACCTCTTGGTTGTGATGTAGTTTTTGGGAACACATATCTTATGGGCATGTGCTTCTAGAAAGCTCTCGTGCCTGTCTTGTGATTTGTTCTACCTTAAATAAATTGCTCCTTGATAGGAGTTAGCAATCACTTTAAGGTGGGGCATACATCGTGCTATGCTCTCTTGTTGGTTACATACTTGTTGGTGTGGAACTCACCTAGTGATTCGGCATTTCTCACTAGCCTGTGATGTTTCCCCTTTGGTCCATGAGCCACCTAATGCAACATAGTTGGCTTGTGCATTGTGTATGGCATAAATGCATGTGTATTACATGTCTTCCGCATGTATTCTTATGTATGCTTTTAGTACTTTGTGTATGTCAATTATGTTGTAATGTATTGTATGTTTGAAAATCTCTTTTCTTATGTGTTTGCAACCTTCGAATCCTAGGATTGGGGGCTACTTGTGGTCCACAACTTGGTGGAATTCTTTGGGGCTTCTATTTTTGTGTGTTTGATCCATCCTTTAGTGTGATTTCAAACTTAAGTTCATACCCACACTAAAGTGGGGGCTAAATAGTATGTCGTAAAATGTTTACATGGTGTAGGGGCACCCACATTGCTTTTATGCCTCTAAGGGGTCAAAAGTTGATATTTTATTTTGTTTGAGTTGTTTACATATAATAAGGTCTTCTAAGACCATTTCATGTGTGTTGGAGTCTAAGCTAAGTCATTAGGTGAATGGAAGTGTCTAGTTGCAAAAAAATTGTCAATGTTGCACAATGTTGTCAAATTGCACATTGGTGGAATATGAACAGTTGTAAATTCAAAAGTTGGTTGAGAACTATTGGAAAATGGTTATAAATGCTTAAAAAGGCCTTGTATCATTGACAAAAAGGTTGGGGGATGATAAAATGATGAGAAAAGATTGGGTATTTGAAGTTTTGATAAATAAAACCCTTGTTTTCTGTTCATTTTTCTGTAACAATCCTATTCTTTCACATGGTATAGATTTGTATGATATTTGAACAACCTGCATGTGGTATGGTTGGAAAGATAATTGAATCTACTTTCTACTACTTTTTGTTACACTCAATTTTATTATGTTTTGAGCAAGTTATGTCTATTTTACTAAAACAGGTCTGAATTGAATCTACTTTCTACTGCTTTTTTTTTCACTCAATTTCATTGTGTTTTGAGCAAGTTACGTCTGTTTTACTAAAATAGGGCTAAAACCCTAGTAGGCCTAATTTGAGGGAAATTAATCCAAATTTGAGGGTTTTTGTACAAAATAACTGTAGACATCCAAAATTGACCGAACCTTTCATTATTTCTAAAATCCATAATTATCCCTAATAATCCCTAAATATCCCATTAAATCCTTCATTTTAACATATCCCGTAAATAATAAATTAAAATTAATTTATTATTTACCTATGAGCTAATAACCTCCCAAAAATAATAAATTAAATAAACTCAATTTATTATTTTAATCTAAAACCCGTAAAAATGCCTACCATAACCCTAACTACCTTTTACCGTTCATCGAATCAAAAATCTGTTTAACTACCCAAACCAATTTCTATCAAACTTTATAAAAATCAAATTCATTCTCATTTACCCGGCCCCCGACACCATCTACCGTGGAGTTATGCTAATATTCTGAGCAACCACATTTCAATATTTCGGTAACATCTATATTTGTGCGGTTTTCATAGTTTTTATCATTAATCTTGCTGTTGCATTTGATATTAGATTTTAGGGTTTTAAATTACAAAATCTTTTATTAAAATCTGTATTTGGTGCAAACAATGGTGAACCTGACGTGAAACATGCCTTTTCTTAATGAGTTGTTTTCCAAGTGCTTTGTTTTGTGAGATTATGCAGGTGTTTGGTGCGGTTTTAGACAATCTTTAAAGTCCCTTTTGCAGGGTATATTTCCTCAGTTGTCTTCATAATTGAAGATTCTGGTATGTTTGTGCTTGCATAAGGGAAGTTTAGAGGGATATATGCATAGCAAATGTTTAATGTTTTTACTTTTTGATGAGCATTGTTGCATTTGTATCAATACCATGACTAGTTGATTTCTCCTATTGGCATATTCTTTTAATTGCTTCTATTGGTGTATTCCTTAAATCCCATGTTCGTTCAAATGCCGGAAGATGTTCTCACGCTGTAAAAGAATTCACCTTGAAAATCTTTTAAACTGTGGATGTATCAAATTGCAAGATTTTGAGGTGAGCTGAATGGTAGCACGAACAGAAAGAAAAATCATTGTTTAAAATATTTGTATCTGCTCCTTTTGGCGTATTTCTTGAAATCCTCGTCTACTCATTTCAGCGTATTTCTTAAACTCCTCAGTTGTTCAGCACATTCCTTAAATTTTTTGTGGAGGCCAGAATTTCTAATAATCATCGGTTGTTGCTATCTGCGTGAAACTTGTCCATTGCTTCTATCTGTGCACGAACGGTAAATGAATCCAGCAGTAAATTTGTTTATTTTTATTTTTTAAAACCCATTTGGCTGTTGCTATCGGCATATACCTTAAATCAATAGGCTTTTTTATGTGAGCATGATAGTGCCAGAAAATTTTTTCTAGCTCAGCAATAAAAAAATATTCACGCCGATAAATTTCAAAAACTCGCTGGTTATTTCTATTGGTGTATCACTTGAAATCTTTACACTGGCCGCGAGTATACTGGAAAAGGTGAAGAGTTTGGATTAACCTCGGATGATTTGCCAGAAATAGCTGATTTGGCTCCAGGAACGTGAGCTGGAACTCGTTGTCCACAACAATTCCAGATGATGCATTGGCTATTTCTGCTGAGGTGAAGCCAAAATCTGCAGAAGACAATACACAAATCTGAAAAGCACAATCGCCACTCAAGCCGCACAAGAGAACACAAACCGATCTTTGTTTCTTTCTTTCTTCTTTGTTATACCTTGTCGTGTAATAGAATTAGTATTACTCTTTGAAAAACGGAGCAATTATTATAATATGATGCAGTTATTATTGGTTCTTGCTTTAAATAATTGACTAACTGTTTTCTACAGGCAGGCTGATCCTTTAAAAAAAAAAAAAAAAAAAAAAAAAAAACAGCAGTGATTTTTTTTTTTTTTTTTGGAAAAATCAAATGAGCAGTGGTTGCTGTGATAGTCTTACAAATATTATCTCATGAATAAATCTTAACATTGGCATATTAGATTTTGATGTAAGACAAGAGATTATCATTATCTAAATCATTCGTTGTTGTCTTGATGTTTTATATTCATACATGCATGAGTTAGAGTAAAAATCATTTAAAAGTGTAGAATTGCTATTGGTTGTTTGGTCATTAAACAATATTCTTATTTGTAATTGAATTTCATAGGCTTTCTCTGCAACTTTAGGATAACCCTGAACCAATGATTTATTGCTGGTGATTAAGTTATTGACTTTTGAAAAATCTTCAACGAAAAACATAATCATTAGCTGCAATATTAAAATGTTAAACCGTGAATCAAGGGCAGGTTGAAGTTATGACAGCTAGGGTTTATAACAATTGCAAATTTTAACAATCCAGGATCAAATTGTTTCAAATGAACACTTTCAAATCAAATTTCTAAAACATAGACTTTTGCTAATTGTCAAGTGATCAAATAACCGTTTAAAGTGCCCATTTTAGCCCTTGGAGGCTGTTTTCTTCAAATAATCATAACTTTCTTGTTTCTCATCGGATTTTCACATTTTTGTAGGCATCGAAAAGGGGATTCAGAGGGCTTCACAGTAGTATAATCCATTTACTCAAATTTATCTCTAAATTTCTGAATTGTTTGGTCTTGTTCTAACATTTTCATTGCAGCTTTACGCCTGTCAAAGAGAAAAAACTTTTCAAACTATTAATCAGTGTTTTGTAGGATCGATTGTCAAAGAATCTAATCTTGAAACGTCATGTCTTCTTTTCATTGATTAGATCACATCATAAGCAAGGGTTAAAATTAACAAGTGTTTGCCATGTCTTGTGGCTTGCAATTTTGTCATTGAATGCGTACGCTCTTCTCTTGCGCCATTCGGCGATCTTGAGAATCAAAAGCATTCCTTTGACATTTTGTATAACCACCCACACATTTGGATTTAGAATTAAAATGAACCCCATGCGAGTGTGAGGCAAAAACATTGTGTATGCTCTCTCCTTGCGTTTCATGCGATCTTGGAGATCAAAAACAATGTGTTTCCTTGCTTTTGTCATCCTTAGAGTGGGCCTGCTCTTGAGACACATCCGCAAGGAGAACTCATTTGCGACCCCAAGCGGGACTTTCGTCCGGCCCGCTATATAAATTGAGGATAAGGCGAAAGCCAAGTCTAACCGGTATTAGCGCTTACCGTACAGTGCTAGCTCGAAAGGAGGTGTACCTTGTGTATATTAAAACTCCTAGTAGGGTTAGTCAAAGCCTTTAGTGGCTTGCTGGACGCTCGTAAGGTGCCGGTCCCCTAGATATTCACTAGAACCCTTTTGTGTAGTGGCCAAAAACCCTCTACTTGTTGATACAGGAGGAAACTCTGATAGCCGTCCCATATTTTCGCGGCTTATGGCAGAGATAGTAAGGTACCTCAGGATCTGCGCGTCCTAGGACCTGGAACTTGGTGTGCCTGAGAAGTGAGTGCACTGTAAGGGGGAGCCCGTGCCCCAAGTTCCTGGAGCTATACACCATAAGTAGGCGCGGCTGGGTAAAACCAAGTGGGAACTCAACAAGTATTGTCCTTTCCTAGCCTAGGATCGTGCATGTTTACAAGTGTTTGCAAAACATCAAAGTGTCATCAAAAACAACCAATCAAATTGCTGTGTGTCTTATATGATTGTGTGTGCCTGATCATCATCATCACTACAACTTGTCTCCTATATCACCAACTTGACTTTCAGAATTGAGAACCTATCATCCTTCTGTGTCACATGTCAAATGGAACCTTGTCACTTTGAATCCTAAGGAGCTCTTTCAATTGATCCATCCATTTCCCACCTAATCCATTTCCCACCTAGTCCAATCCTTATTCTTCAACGTCAAAATGGTTGTGACCATCAACAAATCTAGGATAAATCAAAAACCAAAACTCATACTCCGCGGAGGCCCTCCTAGATATAATAATGATGAGAATTTGGTAGATCATGATGCATATTTTGATACCCATGAACCATATATCTCTCCATTTTGGCCTCCACCAACATCACTATCATCTCAAGACTATGAGGAAATACAAGAGGTTCAACATATCTATGATGATCATTATCCACAAGAACATTCCTATCATCACAACACAACCCAAGATTTTCCTCCCAAGACTCCTAAACCCACACATGACTATACTGAAACGAATCCCATTGCACTTCAACTTCAACAAGATCCTGAAACATTACAACTTGTTCATCTCTCCATGAATCATGATCCTGATTATTTTATGCAATACTTTTATGATTGTGGAGTTAGAGTCCCTGATGATATCTATGAGAGAGAAAAAGCACGAAGAAAAGCAGAAAAAGCTAAAGCCAAGGCTCAGGCTACTTCCTCTCTCCATCAATCATCTCCATCCACCTCATACAAATCTTTATCACAACCAATCTACCACTCATATCAACCCAAGACATCCATACCTCAAACCTATTCAACAATAACTTTACCTCAAACCTCACAGATCCAGATCCCTACCCATGCTTTATCTTCACACATACCATGTCCCCTCACCTTATACCTTCAACAACAACAAATCTTAGCCCAAAAACCACAACCTTCATTTAACACATCATCCACCATACCTTTATCCAGGCAACAACAACAAATTATTTCTAATTTCAATTCCAATCCATTCACTAGTCCTCCTCATCCATCAATCCCTTCGTTACCTTCACCACCATCATCCATACAACATCAACAAAGTCAACCTAAATTCTATGAGTCACCCCCATCATCATACCAACCTAGTCCCTCCACATCAACCAATCTCATGAATATTCCTCAATATCCATCTCAAAATCCTCCACAACATGAGCATGAGTCCGCAAGTCTTTTTAATGATATTTTTGACAAGGGAGACACCACCTCAAGTTTGGAATCATACACCAATCCATCTACTGGTCCTCATTCATCCATCTTTATGGAACCTCCATCATATAATCATTCCAACCTTCCAAATCCTACTCCATTAAGCCAATCCCCACACAAGTCTAAACCATCAACTCTTCCTAAACCCAATCCAAGTCTTGATCCTATCACAACCAATCCTATCATCCCCCCACCTAATCCAAATCCCAATCCTATTATCCATCTATCTAATCCTAATCCCACTCCTATCATATCTAATCCCATTATCCTTCCATTACATTCTACGCCTACACCATCTTCCATTATTCTCCATCCATTATATTGTCCATCCACTTGTATACTAATGAAGGATGTGATCCATTGGCTACTAGCAAGGAATCAACCACCATCCTCATGCCATCAAATCCCTATCCAATAACCTTTAAATGTCATGCCTATTTCTCCAATCCCATCTTCTAGTCCACAAATTATCCAAGAACCTTCAAATGTTCTTGAAGATCCACCTGCCATAAGCCTAATTCACTCTCCACCATATATTGAATCTATCCAAGAAACCTCCATTCCTATCCAAACTCAAGATTTATGTCAAGGGTCAAATCTAAAGCATGATCAACCTTGCCCCTTACCAAATCAAGATCAAAGCTCTTCCTTTCAACCTATTCATAACCTATATCGTTTCTATGATCAAGATATTATCTATGATCACGAGCTTCTCACTTCCTCCACTCACGGTCCCAATCCTATCCATGTTCAAGAAACCTCCACCATTCTTATCCATCATCCCACAATATCCACTTCCCTTGATGAGACACTTGGTCCCCACAAGCACATATATAATCAAACAAATACATTGAATCTTCATGAGCATACTGAGCATAAACAAGATCCTATTGCTCCTTCACTATCTCATATTGATTCTATTTCAACTCCGCCATCACATCCTATTAGTCTGGGTACTTTCATCCATGAATGTTCTTTAATGGGAGAGAAGAAACCATTGTCTACCACTTCTCCATCCAATAATGAGCTCAAGTCTAGTTCCCAAAACACACCACTCAAGTCTAGTTCCCAAAGCACACCTAGTCCCATTGTTCACCGCATACTCCAAAACATGAATTATCAAGGTAAAGGCTTGGGCCTTCATGAACAAGGTACCTTGGAACCCATTCATGTCAAAGTCTTCCCAAAACCATTTGGTATTGGTTATACACCCCAAGGCAAGCAATCTCAAGATGTTGGTACCACACTTCCAACTCCTAAATCCACTCCATCTAAGCCCAAACTAGGTGCACCTCATCGCACCCATAAAACATATGTTTCCATTCCTCCTCCAGCATCGTACAAACCCAAAAAGCATGTGACCATTCATCTTCCTCCATCCACTTTACCTCCACTTCTACCAACTTCTAACATACCTCCATCCACTTTACCTCCACTCCTTCCAACTCCTAATATTCCCATCCTCCAATCTCCTTATCACTTTAACCACAAATCCATTCATGCATCTCGTTCCCATAAATCCCCTACAATTCCTAATCATGATCAACAAATGCACACATTGAATACACATGAAGCTATCCTAAACACTCCTATGGGATTCAAAAATAAAAATTTGGATGCCTCTACCCATAAAGCTAAAAATCCCAATAATTCTCATGCCATATGGCACAAATGCGAAGAATCAAAGAAAAATCAAAATTCAAAAATGCTACCCAAGTCCACATCTCAAAAAGATAATTTCAAAACCAAAATGGTTTGGGTCCCCAAGCAAAAAGTACCTAGTTCAAATGGATCATCCACAATTCTAAAATCCCAAATATCCCGCTCCCTATCACAAAATCCTAAAATTCATAAGTCCATTTGGGTTCCTAAAGACCTAAATAGGCAAATCCCTAAGATAACATCTCCATTACTCCCAAATCCCCCTTCCAAGCTTCAAAATCCATTTCAGTGTGTGCAACCGTTGGTCTTGGTTCCCTTCCACTCCATAACATTCCCACATACATCCATCTCCCCATCTCCCATCTACTATCCTACTTATTTCTTCCATCATAATCCTATGGTCCATGCTTTTGCATAAGACATATCTATCTCGTTAACTCCATCCTCATCCACTATCCTTCCATCATTGTCCACCTCATACTCTCCTATCCCCTATCATTCCTTGCATGAACCATTCATAATCCACATCAAAATCCATTGCCCTCTCATGCAATTCCCTACCAACATCTATGAGAATAATGACATTTGACATGGTCTGTGATTTATCCATCTTGGGACATTTCTATGGGAACAAACTCTTGAGTCCCCCATCTATCCCATCCAACTATCCCCTACAAAAAAAAATATAAAAATAAAAATAGTAAAGATAAACCATTTCGTCCACTGGTGAAAACCTGGTAAACAGGCGCCTTGGATAAGTACCATGATGAAAACCTGGCAAACAGGCGTCATGCGTAGGTGATTATCTATGTGCTTTACACCTGGGGGCATGTTGTCTAATCTATCCCATCGCATATATCCTATCTTATCCATCATATCTATCATACCTTCCTCATTGCACTATCCATTTATATTCCCTTCCTCTTGATCTTGATAAGAGTAGGGGCACAATGTTGAAAATGCTTTTAGACACCTCTTGTCATACTCAAAATTCCATCCATATGTTTCTAAAAATATCCTTCATACATCCATCCACTACTAATTCCATTCATCCCTTTCAACCATTATCCCTATCATGCATCCTAATCAGCATCACCCCACTGAATCCTGAGGCATAATATAGAGAAGGGGGTAGGTTATTCCTATGTGACGTAATCCTTTGAGATCACATCCTCAGTTCCTTTCATCCATATTCAGTTCAATTCATCCATCTATCATTTATTTCCCATTCATTGTCCTTCTATCCCCAATCCCATATTCCTACCTTTATCCTATTGTCGACTCTTTTATCCATCCATATTCCTACCTTTATCCTATTGCGGATTCTTTTATCCATCCATGCTCCTACCTTTATCCTATCGCCCATCCTCTTCCCCATTTCATCCAATCCTTTTGTCTATCACATTCACTATTGTTCATCCCCATTCATTATTGATCCTTGCCTTGTGGTTTGGTTTTCCCTTGTCATTGGTATCTATTCAAAGGCTATCTACACATAATCCCATGCCAAAAATCCAAAAAATCATCCCATTTGAAAAGCCAAAAAATCACAATATTCCTAAAATACAAAAAAATCAAATATCCAACAAAAATCAAATCAATTACATGCAAGTATCCTTCCATACCAATCAATGTAAATCAATCAGGTCAAATTATCCAATCACATCCATGGTCTTGTTCCTAGCCTTGTTGCGAACCTAATCAATCATCATCATCAATAGGATATATCATTCCCAATCCTCGTGTTGTTCTTGGGATATATCGTTCCCCTATCAACAACACAATCCTAGTGTTGTTCTCGGGATATATCGTTCCCACATCAACAACGCTATCAACCCAATCCTCACGTTGTTCTCGGGATAAATCATTCCCACATCAACAACGCTATCAATCAATCATCATCATTATCAGCATCAATCAATCTAATCGATCATTGGTTTGCAGCTTGATAGGGGCAATGCCTTGTTTGTTTTTGAATCATTTGTGCATGCTTGCTTGCTTGCTTGTGTGTGTTATCTTTTCATCTTGCATTTGAATCACATCCATATCATTCCAGCTAATATTCATATCTTGTGTGTGTTGGAATAGCTTTTTGCATTATCCTGTGCATCTAAGGTCACCGCATACCTTTTTTTTTGCATTAGGACTTTAATGCTCTAAGTTTACTTCCTCATACGTTAGACAAGGTTGTATTACGCTGGGGCACAAGACACATCATCACCTTGGTCTTTCTACCTTGGTGCATAACGTTAGGTGCCATATCAAACATCAGGTTGCTCAACATTTAATCAGCATAACTCCTTCATCCTTCTCTTTGTTTCCTTTCTCAAGAGCCTATCCACCTCCTTCGTCCCTGCATATCCTCTTGAGGGGGCATTATCTGCCAATGCTTCATTTTTATGAGCCCCATATAAACCCCAGCCTACCCAAGATCCAAATCTAAGCCTATGTTTTAACTTTCTTTGAAACAATATTGCTTCGCAACATTGTCTCAAAGAGGGGCAAAATGTAGACATCCAAAATTGACCGAACCTTTCATTATTTCTAAAATCCATAATTATCCCTAATAATCCCTAAATATCCCATTAAATCCTTCATTTTAACATATCCCGTAAATAATAAATTAAAATTAATTTATTATTTACCTATGAGCTAATAACCTCCCAAAAATAATAAATTAAATAAACTCAATTTATTATTTTAATCTAAAACCCGTAAAAATGCCTACCATAACCCTAACTACCTTTTACCGTTCACCGAATCAAAAATCTGTTTAACTACCCAAACCAATTTCTATCAAACTTTATAAAAATCAAATTCATTCTCATTTACCCGGCCCCCGACACCATCTACCGTGGAGTTATGCTAATATTCTGAGCAACCACATTTCAATATTTTGGTAACATCTATATTTGTGCGGTTTTCATAGTTTTTATCATTAATCTTGCTGTTGCATTTGATATTAGATTTTAGGGTTTTAAATTACAAAATCTTTTATTAAAATCTGTATTTGGTGCAAACAATATGTAGACATCCAAAATTGACCGAACCTTTCATTATTTCTAAAATCCATAATTATCCCTAATAATCCCTAAATATCCCATTAAATCCTTCATTTTAACATATCCCGTAAATAATAAATTAAAATTAATTTATTATTTACCTATGAGCTAATAACCTCCCAAAAATAATAAATTAAATAAACTCAATTTATTATTTTAATCTAAAACCCGTAAAAATGCCTACCATAACCCTAACTACCTTTTACCGTTCACCGAATCAAAAATCTGTTTAACTACCCAAACCAATTTCTATCAAACTTTATAAAAATCAAATTCATTCTCATTTACCCGGCCCCCGACACCATCTACCGTGGAGTTATGCTAATATTCTGAGCAACCACATTTCAATATTTCGGTAACATCTATATTTGTGCGGTTTTCATAGTTTTTATCATTAATCTTGCTGTTGCATTTGATATTAGATTTTAGGGTTTTAAATTACAAAATCTTTTATTAAAATCTGTATTTGGTGCAAACAATAACCTACCCTAATTTTGAGATAAGTTAAATAAGGGCCAAATGGGTATTTGAATCAAGTTTGTTTTCTTCGAGATCAGTTCTGGTTTGAAAGTTATGACCAAAAAATACGAATTGCTGCACCACCTTAAGTCTAGTCAAGAAGTAGGACAGCCCATTTTTGAAGGGTTCTGTATAAAGGGACCACCCCTGATATTTTGATATGTTGTTAAATGTCCAAATGGGTAACTCTATCTGTATTCATAATTTGCATAAGATGTCTGCAGTGAAAGTTATGACAAAAAAAACCCAATTTGCTACCCCCATGTTTTAGGTTTTAAGGATTGAAGGCTTGTGAGGAAAAACCCACCAAATGATGCTTTACGGTTTCAAAAATTGGTTGATTGAGGTTGTTTTAGAGTTGTCCACCCCTGCTCTACATCATTACACTAGCATTTTACACTAAGTTTAACACCTAGTTGGACCTAAAATGTTGCCTTTGTTAATCAAGACCTATTTTAACACCTTTTTCTAGCATAAAATGATAAAAACTCAATCCTGATGAATAAACCCAATAGAATCAACTTAGGACTGGACTAAGCCCATGACATTTGGTACTCCCCAGAGTTTGTGTGGCTAAAGGCCAAGGGCGCCCAACTACCCTGGTCCCAGTTGGGATCTTTAGCCCCTCTCTTATGGTGTTGTCTTAGAACACCTTCTTAGTTTGTATTTGTTAGCCTCATTGTGTTTTATTTGTCATGAGTGAGAAGGAGTGCATATATAAAGGAGTTTTGTATTTAATTTTACACCTAGATGAATAATGACAAGTTTTCTCTCATATTGTATTCTATGATAAAGTGTTCTTCATTCTTGGAAGTGTTATCTACTTGTGGATGCTATTGAAGTTTGTTTGCAGCTCTTGAAGGAAGTTTTAATCCTTCTTGATCATTCTCCTTGTTGGTGTATGATCTTGAGTTATCTTCATCAACTAGGGCTTTAACTCTTGTGGTAATTATCATCATTTTTATTCAAATTTCTATCATATTATTATAGATTTGGGCTCCACCCTCCTAGGGCAAACACTCTTGGATTAAATCATCATTATAGTGGAGGTGGAAACACCAACATAGGGTTTGACTAAGGCAATGCCTTATACATAGCACAAGCTTTTCCTCTTTCATTATGTGCAGGTTAGAGAAACAAGTTTTTGAAGTTGATTTATGGGAAGAAGACAAAGGAGGCACGTACATGTTTTGTGATATCCTGAGATTCTACAAAACCCTAATTAGGGTCTAGGGTACCCAAGTGCCCTAGTCTTTGGTTGTTTTTCTCCCAAATATAGGTTCTAATCTACTCCCTGATCTCTACTATGCATTTGGTTTTCTAAGATCTGTATCCATCTGTTAGTTATAAGCCGATCATTGTCATCTAGATTTTGACCATTTGTCCTAACTTGCTTTCATGACTTTGGTTAAACTTGGTTGATTTATCTCTATCCAAAAAAACAGAAGAACCCCTATAGTTTGACTCTCCTTCTTGGGTAGAAGCCAATCTCGGTTTGTGTCCTGATGTTTATAGAAGAGGGTTTGACCTAGTTTAGCTTCTTAGGCTAGATTACTCTTTTCCATCAAATAGTTGGTTTGATCCCATGAGGTGAAGAACATAAAATATGGCCTTTTGAAATATTATTTTGAATGCAAATGAGGCATTTTCAAGAATGCATCTAATTTTGCAATTGTCAAATAGTTATGAGTTGACAAAAACTAAAAGAGGTTATTATGGAGGGACCTAACATGTAGCTATGGCTTCAAATTGATGATTCCTAAGTACCACTTGTTGGTGTGAACATGGTTTTTACCTATCCGGTTTAACTCTTGTTGTGTCGATAATTCATATCGTTTAACTATTTTTAGTTAAATAATACTCACATACATGTTCACATGTTAAGTTGACTTAGTGAGTCTACTAGATGTTTCTAGTTGTTTCTAGTTGTTGCTAAGTGTTGATAGTTTTCTTATCCTACACATGCAATCTAGTTGGCATCCTATCCTCTAGTTGTCTCATGTGATAGGAATGTGACACTTGTGACATGACTACAACATCTTAGTTCTCAACCTTGGTCTTTATAACCAAGGCCTCTCATTGTATCATAACATCTTGTATCATCTCATTATCTTATGTATAGAATATTATTCTATCATGTTGATCTTCTTTGATTCTTGTGATTAGCTCATAGACATCTTGATCCTAGGATAGCTTCCTCCATAGCTAATCCTAACATGGTATCAGAACAAGTAGATTGTCTAGAGTTAGTTCATTTTTAGAACATATTAGATATTGATTTACTTTTTCTTGAAACCAAGTATGCTATTCTCTTGCATCTTTGGATGACCTGGAGAATCAGAAAGGTTGAGAGAAATAATAGCTTTTGGGGCCTTCTTGTTTGTGATTTTAAATTGCAGGTTTCATTTGGTGCATTGAGATCAAAAGGGTCAAATCTACTAAGATCGACTGTATACTTGACATACTTTGGTCACAATCAAATCTGGCATTTTTTCACCCCTATGCAGATTTATTAGTTGAAAAGGCAATTTTTTTAGCAAAGCGCAATATTGCCCCCTGCCAATTTTCTGGGTTGATCTTCTTTAATTCTTGTGATTTGCTCTTAGACATCTTGATCCTGGGATAGCTACCTCCATAGCTAATCCTAACATTGTCGGCATTTGATATCAGCAGCGATCCCTGTGGTTTAAGATTCTCGGTGGCAGAATCTACTATCAGCAGATCTCATGTTGACAATCTTAAGCAAAAACATTCATAGGTGTAAGTGCTAAGTCCAGCGGTTTGTTATCTTTGGTGATCTGTATATCACAGTATCATCGATCAGGCTTGTGGCATCTCTGTACCCATCGAGCATTTCTATAACAGTGATCTTGCAAGAAGGACAACCATTAAAGACTTTGGTCATCATCATATTTCAAGTTGAGACACATTTCCATTGGCAGCGACATTACCAACAATATAAAAGTCAAATTTGCACAATCTACATTCTTTATCGGATGCTTGATCAGAGTAGGAGTTTTTTGGACATCTTTTGGGCTCTCGGACTACACCTTGTCTGCTTGCAATTTCACATTGCATCGCATTTTGTCCATTTAATCCTACTCATGGGGCCCTCTATTCAACTCAAGCACTAACTAACTTTTGGGCTAGCTTAGCCCCATCTACAACCATACTAGGAATTTTTTGGCCCATTCTGCACCCCTTCTTCAATTCTCGGTCTTTGTGGCCACTGCATTAGAAATAGCCATTCTCACCGAAAGTGGCATGACACAACTAGTGGGTAGCAGTGGTGAGGTTTGCATCCATAGTTTAAATGTTACAAAGAGTTACTAGAACAATCTGGAGGCCAACAAAACCAATTTTTAGTTTAGGTGGTTTCACACTGGAGATCCTAGTTATAACTAGAGATGGAAGAATCAAGGCACCTATTCATTACTTTGGGATGGTTGACACATTTAGGCAAATAGTCCAGAATGAGGGATTTGGTGCAATGGTCTTTGTCCTTGAAGTCCCATCTAGCCACCTCATCATCTCATTTGACCTCTCTATCTACTTTTTTAGGCACCTCGGCCCCCCTATCCGCATTCGGGACGGTTGGTCACAAAATGGGACAATAGTTCATTTTTTTTACAAAGTGCCAAAGGAGGGGGACATTTTCTTTTTGCTACAACTTGCACCTGAGAAGTCAGATTTTTGAGTTCTTATAGTCGTTGGAAAGGTGATTCCAATTACTTCATCATGGTGTAGGTGATTTTCCCCCAATTTGCTGTATTTTTCTAAAATTTGCCTCCGAATGTCATTTTTGCTTGATTTTTCGACAGGGCATAACTTTTGCCCACGATGTCGAAATTGAGCAAACATTTTTTTGAAATTAATTAGAAAAATGTAAGGAATACAATGGTATATGTCATTTTTTGTTTTGGCAAGACAATTTTCTTGAAAAATTGTAAAATCGCCATATGTTATAAACAGTCGATTTATGCTTCCACATTGACAACATTGTACTCAATCTTGTATTTCTTTTTGGGGGGCATATTTTGCAGCATTATTTGTTATGGGGGGTTCATCCTTTGTAATTTTTGTCATTTGTTTGAGGTTTTTAAGGAATGCATGGTCAATGTCTTCATTGTTCACCTCATGACATCATCTCATTACATCCTTGTTTTGGACATTGCATGCATCCATTGAATGCACTTGTTGATTTGTAAACACACTGAGATAAAGTGCCACATATTGTATTTGTAGTTTGGGGATCTTGCACATCATGTTGTGCCATTTTGGTACTTGCACTACTTATAAAGTGCTATGGGGGGTTGTGGTAGTGCCTTTTTATTTTCCATCACAATCTTGTCCAATGAGTGTCCCTCCATGACAACATTTGAGCCTCATGCAAGTGTGCCTTGTTTTTTGCACACCCTTTACTAAGTTGCAGGTACTAATTTGTGCATCTTTTGATGTTGCTTCTTCACCTTCTTGTACTACATTGTGACACACAGTTTTAGTGGAGCTACCATACCTCTCCCTTGTCAGCATTATGGGGGGTATCATACTACTTGTGCTAATGCTTCCTTGGTTTCTCTTAGAGTGAACTATGTATCCAATTTTTGTTCCTATATACTAGGTAGATGTAGTAGCCAGTTACCCATGCATTTAAATGAGATGGAACACATACCATATAGACACTCTTGCATTTTGGTTTGTGGAGGCAACCTTCTACCTTATTCAGATGATCAGTTTTGAGACTATTGGCACCTGTATTTTTAACTATCACATTGGTTGAGTAGTGTCGTTGAGATCATTCATACAGATTGATGTTCCATTTGCATCTTCGACTATAAGATTGGTTGAGTAGTGTCATTGGGGTCACTCATGCAATTTTTTGTCTCTTTGATCCTAATCTTCATCCTATTTTTAGTGAAGGTTCTTCCATAGTGTAGCAGTTCTTCGGTAGTTGTTTGTAGCTCTTTTGTGCTTCAGTGGAGTTCTTCATGTTCCTAATCTTTTTGGGACATCCTTTGTGAGGGCTTATTAGTCCTTCTTTTATCTCCTATGGGGGGGATATCTTTTGTATCTTTGTGATGAAAGTAGTCCTTAGGGATCATGTTGAGTCCTGCTTCCTTCCTTCACTTTTTCATGCTTTATTTGCATGTTTTCTCTCTTTTGGAGAGGAGTTTTTCCCATGAGGTTTTCTCCTTTTCTCCATTTATGAGAGATATTTTGTACATGGGTACCTAACATGGCCTTGCTACTGGGACCCATGTTTGCATTTGTTTGTTCCTCCCTAAGTTACACTTAAGGGGGTTGTTGGTGTGAACATGGTTTTTACCTATCTGGTTTAACCCTTGGTGTGTGGATAGTTCATATTATTTAACTATTTATTAGTTAAATAATACTCACACACATGTTCACATGTTAAGTTTACTTAGTGAGTCTACTATATGTTCCTAGTTGTTTCTAGTTGTGTCTAGTTGTTGCTAAGTGTTTATAGTTGTCTTATCCTACACATGTGATCTAGTTGGCATCCTATCCTCTAGTTGTCTCATGTGATAGGAATGCGACACTTGTGACATGACTACAACATCTTAACTCTCAACCTTGGTCTTTATAACCAAGGCCTCTCATTGTATCATAACATCTTGTATCATCTCATTATCTTGTGTATAGAATATTATTCTATTATGTTGATCTTCTTTGATTCTTGTGATTAGCTCTTAGATATCTTGATCTTGGGATAGCTACCTCCATAGCTAATCCTAACACCACTGACTTGTTGGTGTGTGTTTCTACATGTAACAACTTAGATAAAATACTGAGTATTATATCTCTCTTGAAAGGAATCTTATCCCAATGACTCAGAAAAAGACTACCCCAAGGTTTCTCCCATCTAGATCTTAGCTATGTGAAATGACTCAGTAGTTGATGTACTTTTCTTTTACAACAAAGGTAATTACATTGGAACTAGAATCAACAAAGCTTTCTTAAATGATGTGCTTCAGAAAATATGGAAAATCTTGCAACAATCTTCTGATCTACAGTCTGAAGACTAGCTTGTATCATCAGATATGTCGATGTTATGATGCTTTTCCTAAAATAATGCTTCACTAAAAAAAAGGTCATAATGTTGAACACACTTGATACTGACATGGGGATGAATCAATATTCAAACAAATCTCAAAACCTCTAGAGCAAATTGAAACTTAATCTTTATAACATTAACATAAACATAAAAGATCAACACCACATAACACCAGATATAGTTGGAAAACACCAAAGGGAAAAAACCATGGTGAGAAAAGTTGGTAGGAACTATTGTCCTAATCCAGCCTCACAAAAGAATCACAGTTACAACTTTGTTTTAGGGCTACAACCCAAGGAAGCTACTACTCCCTGAAAAAGGTTTTAGGGTCACTCCCAAGGAAGCTACAATTCCCTATAGACTTTGTTTTATGGCTTCAACCCATGGAATCTACTCCCTAAACTGAGAACAAACTTAGAAAATATTACACCATGACAATCCTTCTCCTGTCTAAATTTGACAATGAAGGACACTCCTTTTGATGATTGTAATTCTACTTTTTCACTCCTCTTTTGATGATTGCTCTTCTTCTTTGAAAACTTCAGCAACTTCTTCAAATGTCTTCTCTACATGTTACTAACTCACTACTTTCAGCCTTCAAGAAGTTTTACCTTTGGCTCACTACCTCCAACAATCAGTTAGGCACACTTTTCACTTCCCTTCTATCTCAAAAATGTCTTCAAGATGAATTTGGACATGATCTATTACTTCTATTTTTTCTCATTCAGTCACACATCATAATGCATTACACATCCACATATGACTCATTGCACTCACATTTGCAATCACACTGGTGGTACCCACCTAGGTTTAGGGTTTTGAGTCTGTTTTATGCAAGTGTTATACTTTTTTCTTAAATCCTAAAGTCCTACGGTCCCCCTTTACTTTATGATCTATTCTTTCATTGACCGCTTATCCTAGGTCCCCAGTCACTCAAGGTTCTCATTGAGTAACTGGCCCCTTGTCCTAGTCTTACCTACTGCTACCTACAAAAAATTAAATCTTAAGTCCTAAGTTTGGAGGCCTTATAAAGTAAATAGCACAGTGTCACAACGTGTCATCAATGACATCATCACCCTATTGCATGGCTGCGACAAGATGACATCTATCTAAGTGGTCAAGCCTATAGCTGATTGATCAAAGATCCCATACTGATGAATCAAAGGTTTCCATGTGTCAAAGATCTATGGGAGGACCCAAATCTAATGTTTGCGCGAGGGCACAGAGGAATCTTATAGAAGAGAATATTTCGTGCACTAGCATGACAGGGCGACACATGGCCAATTCTCATTTAAAGGAGCATAGATAAAATGAAGAGGAAGCATGTGGTGGGCTTAGTATGAGTGCACAGAGCCTAAAGGTGGTGGCCCATTTCCGGCTATGATGCCACAAGATGGTACCATGTGGAAGGATCCAATGAAGAAAGGAAAAGTTAGCGAAGGAAAGATCTCCTGCATGGCGCAATCCAAATGGTGATGGCTTTTCAAAGGTGCCAATGTGGATTCTCAAGGCTAATGATCATTTCAAAGTATCAATCTAGTGAAGGACATGCCCAAATCAATGGCTGAATTTAAATTTGGAGTGGTTGTCCATTAGCATAATTCCCGCCCTCCTCCATACTGAAGTAAATAGGGCCTACTACATGACCATAGGTAAAATATCAAATCATCTCATCTAAATGAGGTTAAGGTTTCTTCTCTGACAGATTTTTATGGATTTTCATCAAGAAATCTGACTATTTTAGCTACAAAATTTATTAAGGATCTGATTGTATCATGAAAAATCTATAAGGATGTGATATTTTCATTTAGGAAGTCTATCAGAAGGTAGATGGCTGGTAGCTTGTTTGCTCCTTTAAAAAGGAATTCATGGCCATTCTACAAAGGAGTTGGTCTGGATTGTTCAAATGACCTTGGATATAAGGTATCCACATTTTTGGAGGGCATTTTATTTTGCAGGGTTGGTTCTTTGTCTGGTGTAGAGCTATTCTCTATTTTGTAAATGATAAATTTTTGTATGATAATCTTCTATTCAGATTGAGTTAAATGAGAAACACTTCATGTGTGTGTTGTTTATGACTATCTCCTTTGATGTTAATATTTTTCTTTTGAACAAGGTTATCAAGGATTTCTAAGTTCTTCAATGTTCATGTGCTACATTGTATGTTTGGTTTCTTGCATCTGCTCAAGGAGTAGATTAAATTTTCTTTAAACCATATATAGGGGAAAGTGGGTAATGTCAAATGATTCATAAAGTATAGTCATAGATAATACTCCTTCTTGGACATATTGATGTTAGGCAGTAATATTATGTGTTGAGTCCTCTGGATATGAAGTTAGGTTGTCATAAGGAGGCATTTACATTTATAGGTTTGACTCTATTGCCCTAGTGAAGCACTGGTCTGAGGATTTGCTTGTCCAAGGGGTCTAGGAATGTCTCACAACTCCACAGATAAATCATTTCAAAATCTCAGCCTATTAGCGTGTAGGAGTAGGTTAGGACCTTGCATGCTCTCATCCTCAACCCGTGTGATATGTCCAAGAACATTGCCAATCTTGGCTCATCTTACAAATCTTGGTTCCTACATGAGAGCATTTTGCCTAAGTGAGTCAAGGATAAATATTTGTTGTAAATAAAGGAATACCCTCCCAAGTGCAGTAGAACCTGAAGTGAAGGGGAGGCACATGTAAACAACCTCCCATCTCTGTTGGCCGAATCATATAGTGAACCCATTGATAAGAAGTGGCAAACCTTTAGGGTTTACTACTCACTGATTTGGGACCCAACAAAATTGGCAACTCTACTGGGCATAAATTATGAAAGTGTTATTTTGATAGTCTTTGGTGAAGTTTTTCCCATCTGAGTCACAATAGAACTGGCGACTCCGCTGGGGATGAAATTGTTATTTGACAATCTTTGGTACAGCCTTGGCCATCCATGTCACAACAAAACTGGTGACTCTGTTGAGGAACAATGCCATATCCATGAAAAGAGTCTAAAATTTTGAGGAACCTAGATATTTGTTTTAGATTTTAAGAGGGTTTCAGACCTAGACAAGTTTGGTTGCAACATATTTTTAAAGGGTTTATGTGTGACTCTGCTGTTGAGGAGAACCCAGAATGAAAGAAAATAGTGTTTAGTTTCATAAAGCTCATTCCTCTACAAGGAGGTGGTGACTTTCCATACAAAGAACCTAAAAAAGGATACAAAGAGGTGCTAGATTTGCATATTCTTAGTTAGGGAAAAAAACTTATAGCTACTACAATTGTCTAGGTATTTCTATTTTGGTTTTCGGAAAAGAGCTTATGTGAAAACCATGGTGTATGAGTTTTAAATGAGTCCCTATTAGGTGAAGTTAGCACTGGTTAATAGGGAAGTGTTGGAATTCAGTTGCATACTCTTATGTTGTAAATTTCAGCTCATATATTATGATGTTGTATGCAAAATTCATAAAAAAAAATGTATTAAGGAAATGCTTGAGTTTGGGTTGTAAATGAGTGAATGCATGGTTGAAGTGTGGTGCTTGTGAAAGCATATGAATATGTATTCCATTCATCTTGGTAAGATGTCAAATGCAACAATGAGTAGCAATTAGTCCCAGCCATGTAATAAAAGAAGTTTCAACAGTGGAAGATATAGAGCCATAAATTTTCATGGCATTTATGGTTTCCCAAATGTCATACCATCTAAAATCAGAAAATATTTATCTATATTCAGTGGTATGAAGGGTGAATCAGCAGAAAAGCACCTACAGTAGTTTAGAAATTTGATGGATGACTATGAAATTGATCATAAGGCTATTTGTATAGTCTCTGAAAGGAGATGCAAGGGACTGGTTCTCTTATCTTCTGGCATTCTCCCTCCATTCTTGGAGTGAATTTCAATCAGCCTTCAATGAGCAATTTGGTGAAAGAATATCTAAATATTTAGTTATCAGTGGCTTCATGGATATCCATATTGAAAAAGATTAATTAATTCCATCCTTTAACCTTAGATTCATCAAGGCATTGAAGAAAATTCTAGAATATATGAGACCCAATGAGGCATTGTGTTTGGCAGTTTACCTTGGTGCATTTGATAAGAAGATGAGTTGTAGATTGAGGAGTAAAGAGCCTACAACACTTCATCAAGCATATTAGACTGCCATGGACATTGAAAATAACTAGAGGTATGGAATACACAAGGGTTATTTCTCTACAAATGTTTGCTTCCCTAAGGCCCCCAATGTTGATGAAAGGTATCATTCAAGTTTTGAAAATGAGTGTTAGAGCACTTACACCCCTGCTGTCCTAGTTTATGCATTAGTCCATAATGCTAATCATGTAGAGCCTTTGACAAATTGCCAGCAATATGTATACAATGATGACCCTATGGTGTATGTTCAAGCTTTGTTTGACATAAGGAGATTCATGGGAGAGTCAACACATTCTTTATTTGCCGGATTCTTATATGTCTTCTTGTTGATTCCTGATAGTTGCAAGCCTGAAGAAGATACATGCATTGACTTGTTCATTGAAATATATGAATCAAGTTTGAGTTCATTGCCAAAGAAATTTAAACCTCAAAGCCTTGATCAAGTATATGAATGGATTAGAATTATTGACAAAATCAAGAGTGATTATGTAAGGGAAGATGAAATAATGGTAATGAATCAGCAAAAGCCTCATGTGTATATAGTTGGAAAGGAGACTAAGGTATTTTTAGACACTGAAAGTAAATCAGAAAATTATATACAACTACATGATGAAAACAGTTTAGAAGTATATCTATCAGACAAATTTTTCAATGGTGTGGATGATAATGGGAGATGTGATTCATATGGTGATCATGGAGTTGATAAGTTTGCTCATATGCCTTTATCTCCTAAGACTAATTATGATGATCATAATATTGTTACTCATGACGATTTGAATGAAGTTGAGTTGGAAGAATGCACAAAGTGTGAAAGTGATATTGATATGCTAGTCGTTAGCAAGGAATGTTCATGCTTTAATGATTTAGTTATGCATAGCTGTGATCATATAGATCAGGATTCAATATCAATTTCATTAGGAAGCATTAGATAGCTAGAAAGTGATACAGATCATGCAGCTTTAGAGTGCATTGATGTAGCATAAATTTTGTATGTAGGACAATTAGATGATGAAGGTGATGTCCATGATTAGTTCATGGATCAAGTTTGTTCTTATAATTCTAGATTTGGTAATGTTGAAGAATAGGTGGACTATCATGTAGAAGAAGTAGACACCTTTGCAATAAGAGTGAATCCCCTTTATGATGAGCCTTCAGATGCATTGAACATTGTAAGTCATGATCTTCATTGGTGTAGGATTAACACTCTTTTTTGCAAATGATGATGAGTATGAGGAGACAACTGTATTTTTAGATGATCTAGGTGTTGCATCAGTTTGTGAGGAGGGGATATAGAAATCAGAATTAGAGATCTTTAGTCCTTGTGAAAATAATATTGATATGCATATTATGGATAATGTATGTTCAACATCAACTGGTTCAGATGCGTGTAGCAATGGGTGTGTGAATCAAAATTTGATATCACTGTCAATAAGTGATATGAAAGATATTGGAAGTCTCTAGGTAAATCTATCTCAGAATGTGTTGACATAGCAAAAGTTTTAGGCCTGTGTGAAAAGCAATCGAGTGATGGAATGAGCAATATAAATGATTGTGATTGTTTTTCTGAGGATTGTTTATTTGGTTTGCCCCATTGTTCCTATGATGATTTTGCATTTTCTATGCAAATCTATGATGAAATCAAACCTGATGATCCATCCACTTGATATATTTTGATTATTTTTAGCTTCTGGATCAATTGGATGAATGCTTGGTGATGCATAATAGTCAGAGTGACAAAGGTTGCATTGACAGGGGTAGGCTCAGAAAAATGGTAAAGCATGTAAATGACAAGGTTAGTTTGTGGGTAAATTGCATAAGTGCTTCCATGTTGTGTTTGGGTCAGTCAAGTCAGAATTAGTTGTTTGACAAGGGAAGGTACTGGTTCTTCATTTTGGGTTGCCCGAGGCCACGAAACATAGTTTGAAGTTTGATTTGTAGAAAAAAGCATATAGTGGTTGACTCTGTAACCCAATGGAGTAGGCACCTAGTCTACATCCCAAAAATATGAGGTCCTCACCATGCCTGCAAGAGGCATGCATCCTCGAGCCAGAGCCAATGGTGGTACCCACCTAGGTTTAGGGTTTTGAGTTTGTTTTATGCAAGTGTTATCCTTTTTTATTAAACCCTAAAGTCATGCGGTCCCCCTTCACTTTATGATCTATTCTTTCATTGACTACTTATCCTATGTCCTCGGTAACTCAAGTCACAACTTGAAGCCTTTTGTTCTCATTGAGTAACCAGCTCCTTGTCCTAGTCTTACCTACTATTGCCCATAAAAAATTAAATCTTAAGTCCTAAGTTTGGAGGCCTTATAAGGTAAATAGCACAGCACCACAACTCGTCATCAATGACATCATCACCCCATTGCACGGCTACAACAAGATGACTGATTGATCAAAGATCCCATACTGATGAATCAAAGGTTGCCATATGTCAAAGATATATGGGAGGACCCAAATCTAATGGTTGCGCAAGTGCACAGAGGAATCTGCTAGAGGAGAATATTCCATGCGCTAGTGTGATAGGGTGACACATGGTGAATTCTCATTTAAAGGAGTGCAGATCAAATGTTAGAGGAGCATGGTAGGCTTAGCATGAGCACATAAAGCCTAAAGGTGGTGGCCCATTTCTGGCTACGATGCAGCAAGATGGCGCCACGTGGCAGGATCTGATGAAGAAAGGAAAAGTTAGTGAAGGAAAGATCTCCTACATAGTGCAATCCAAATGGTGATGGCTTTTTAAAGGTGCCAATGTGCATTCTCAGGGTTGATGATCATTTCAAAGCATCAATCTAGTGAAGGACATGCCCAAATCAATGGCTGAATCTAAATCTGGAGTGTCTATTTGTCAGTGTAATTCCCACACTCCTCCATACTAAAGTAAATAGGTCTTGCTACACAACCATAGGCAAAACATCAAATTATCTTATCTAAACAAGGTCAAGGTTGCTTCTTCGATGGATTTTTATGGATTTTCATCAGGAAATCTGACTATTCCAGCTACAAAATTTATTAAGGATTTGATTGTATCATGAAAAATCTTTAAGGATGTGATGTTTTCATTTAGGAAGTCTATCAGAAGGTAGATGGTTGGTAGCTTGTTTGCTCCTCTAAAAAGGAGTTCATGGCCATTCTACAAAGGAGTTAGTCCCGATTGTTATTTTGACCCTGGATATAAGGTATCCACATTTTTGGAGGGCATTTTCTATTGCAGGCTTGGTTCTTTTTCTAGTGCAGAGGTATTCTCTGGTTTGTAAATGATAAATTTTTGAATGATAATCTTTTGTTCAGATTGAGTTAAATGAGAAATACTTCATGTGTGTGTTGTTTATGACTGTCTCCTTTGATGTTATTATTTTTATTTTGAACATGGTTATTAAGGATTTCTGAGCTCTTCAATGTGCATTTGTACATTGTATGTTTGGTTTCTTATATCTGCTCAAGGAGTAGATTAAATTTTCTTTAAACCAGATATAGGGGAAAGTGGGTAATGTCAAATGATTCGTAAAGTATAGTCATAGAAAATACTATTTCTTGGACATATTGCTATTAGGTAGTAATATTATGTGATGAGTCCTCTGGATATGAAGTTAGGTTGTCATAAGGAGACATTTACATTTATAGGTTTGACTCTATTGCCCTGGTGAAGCACTGGTCTAAGGATTTGCTTGTCCAAGGGGTCTAGGAATGTCTCACAACTCCACAGATAAATCATTTCAAAATCTCATCCTATTAGCTTGTAGGAGTAGGTTAGGACCTTGCATGCTCTCATCCTCAACCTATGTGATATGTCCAAGAATATTACCAATCTTGGCTCATCTTACAAATCTTGGTCCCTACATGAGAGCATTCTTCCTAAGTGATTCAAGGATAAATCTTTGTTGTAAATAAGGGAATACCCTCCCAGGTGTGGCAGAACTTGATGTGAAGGGGAGGCACGTGTGAACAACCTCATGTCTCTATTGGCCAAATCATACAGTGAACTTGTTGATAAGAAGTGGCAAACCTTTAGGGTTTACTGCTTGCTGATTTGGGACCCAACACACACCTCACCTAGATCAACTAGGTTTACAATATATACATGATATTACATTGATTGTATTACATGTCAACAAGAGACAACAAGAATATTACAATTACAAGTCAGCCAAAGATCAAACCACATGAAACATGTAGAAAGCAAGCCCTAAAATGAACTCCATGCAACACCAGGAAGAGGAACATGCCTTGTGGATTCCAACACACACTTAACCTAGTCCTAAACATCCTTCACAACATCATCCTTCAAAGAATAACATCTACATGCTTCACACAATTGAAATAGGTCAGCCTTAAGCAAGAAAATATGAAGCTTGTAGCATGTTGGCGATTACAACTTGGTGGTACTTATGGAAGATTAAACATTATTTGTGCTTCTCCTAAATGAGTTGGCATGACCCATACAACATCTCCAAACACTCCTTGGACTCTGCACAACAAAGACTTTGTGGTACACACCTTCAACATACCTCAGTTGGCAAGACAAAAGCATAACCTAGCAACATGTTCATTCTGGACCATGCCTGTTTTGGAGAAACTAGAAAACACCTTGCGAAGCAACAAGAAACATCACATGATCATCAGGATCATTCTCTGCCAGCCAATTCACCACTTCATATAGGAATAGGTTGGCGCAAGCCAACAGACACTAAAACTAGCCACCAGACAATATAGTCCTGCACTCTGTCACATACAACTTTCTTTGCGGAGGGATAAAATGATATGAAACTTTGAATGTAGCACCTTCACAACCCACTAAAATTAACTTCTGAACTACATGACCATATCTTCAAAGGAGGAGGAATGTGAAGCATTCTATCAAATAGTCTTCAAGGCAACTTCCTACAGCAGAAACATTCACCAACATTTGGAGATCAAAGCCTCCTGTAGCAACACATACTTCCTTAGGAACAATAGAAGAGAGCATACAACATGCTACAAACCATATGCAACATCTCCCCAACATCAACATTACTTCTAGTCCTCATCTTAATGCTTCTAATTCCCATCTTAATGTATCATAATGATATCATCTCTATTGACAACAAACATACTCAATACAACTTTAATTGACATTAAACAAGAAATGTGATCCAACCATGAACATCAGAAACATCATTGTTAGCACACCATCATAGTATACCATCAACATGAGCATCAATGACAGCCCAAACTAAGTGTTGATATCAATGACAACCACATCAGTGACAAACTTAGGTAGCATATGTGCAACAATCTCCCCCTTTGGCATTGATGGCAACACACACCTACTCATTCTCCCCCTTTGACATCAAGGACAAAGGGAAACTAATTCTCCCCCTTAGGGCACAAACTCTCCTTTTTAACCTTCTCCCCATTTGATGTACATACACTCCCTTTTGAAGCAATTAATAGGCTCCCCTATCAGCAACAACCACTGCCTACTCCCCTTGAAGGGTAGACATAATTAGTCTAGGAAAAAGATATAGCAAGAACTACTCCCCCTTGACAAATACACCAACTATGCATCTAGTAAGAAGGAGGGGCAATTACCCCTAACTTTTGCCAGAGATACTCAAAAGTATCCTTTGAAAGAGCCTTTGTGAAAATATCTGCAACCTAATCCTTTGTTGAAACATATTCCAAGTTCACTTTTTTAGCTGCAACCTTCTCTCTCAAAAATTGATACTTGATTGATATATGCTTGGTTCTAGAATGCATCACTAGATTCTTGGAAATATTGATAGCACTTGTATTATCACACAAAATAGGAATAGGCTCATCATATTATATCTTGATATCCTTCAATGTTTGCTTCATCCACAACACTTGTGTACAACAAGAAGGTGCAACAATCTACTATGCCTCTGCAGTTGATAAAGATACTGAAGCTTGTTTCTTACTATGCCATGAAACCAATCTACTTCCTAAAAAGAAAGCACCACCACTTGTACTTCTTCTATCATAGACACAACCAGCCCAATCAACATTAGTGTAAGCACTTAGATCAAAATCATTACCTCTTGGATACCATAAGCCATAATCTAGAGTTCCCTTCAAATATCTGAATATCTTTTTACTACCTTCTCATGAGTTTTCTTGGGGTTAGCTTGATATCTGACAACCAAACATACTACATCCATAATATCAGGTTTAGAAGTAGTCAAGTACAATAATCCTCCAATCATAGATCTATAAAGAGTCTAATCAACCTCAGGTGACTCATCAACCTTGCTCAAGTGACAACCATTAACCATAGGAGTACTTACTAGTTTGGAATCCTCCATGCCACATTTCTTCAACATCTCTCTAACATACTTACCCTAAGAAATAAAGATGCCATCATCTAGTTGAATAATTTGAAGCCCAAGGAAGAAAGACAACTCACCAATCATAGACATCTCAAACTCTTTCTGCCAAACCTCTTACACATATGATCATCTCCACCAAAGATGATGTCATCAACATATACAACAACTATCAAAATCTTGTCTTCCTCTACCTTAATGTAAAGATTACTATTTGCAGTACCTTTCTTGAAACCTTGCTGAAGTAAATACTTATCCAACCAAGCATACCAAGCTCTAGGAGCTTGCTTGAGTCCATACAAAGCTTTCTTGATTCTGCACACCATGTTCAGATCTTTTGATATATGGAAACCATCTAGTTGCTTAATGTAGACCTCTTCCTCTAAATCACCATTCAAGAAGGCTGACTTGACATCAATCTGATAGACCTTGAAGTTCTTTGTAAGAAGCAAAGGCAAGAAACATCTTGATTGCATCCATCTTGGCTACCAGAGCAGGAATAACCCTTACACACCAATCTTGCTTTGTTCCTTACAAATTCACCATCTTTATTCAGCTTGTTCTTGAACACCCACTTTGCTCCTATAACACTTTTATCATTTGTCTGGGAACTAGTTCCCATGTCTGATTCTTTTCTATCTAATTCAATTCTTCTTCCATTGTCTTCATCCATCTTTTATGTTTTCTAGAATTAGAAAAGGTTTTGGACTCTACCTTTGACAGTAAGCACAAATTTACTTTCTCGCTTTCTTTTGTAATCCTTCTCTTGGTTTGCACTCCTTCATTCTTATCCCCAGTGATCTAATCTACTGAATGATTTCTCTGAACATACTTTGCTAGAGTTTTAGGTGTCTTATCCGATTCTTATTCCTTTTCTTCCTTCTCCTCTTCTTCAATGCAAGGAGGTATATCAGATCCACAAACCTTTGGTTCTTGTGAGATCTAACACAAATCTTCATCTACCTTAACATTTGTTCTTTCAATCATCTTTCCCAATCTCTTGTTGTAGCATCTATAGGCATTTCTTTTGGTTGAGTAACCAAGAAAGATCCCTTCCTCACACTTTGAATCAAACTTTCCAAGGTCTTTTTTTGATGTAGGAGCATCCCTAGTTCAAGAGAAATCTTGTATCAACTAAAAACATTTGCATTTCAATTTATTTGTAGCTTAGTTTGTTTCCTTTCATTTTCTAGTTTAGTTCAGGCAGTTCAGTCAGTAGCAGTTTCTATATTTTGGTCTACATTTTGCCACAGTTGCATTTCACATCTTGCGAAGCTAGACTTAGTATCAAGGTTTGTTCATCTACATCATATCCACAATTTAGAGCATTTGGATTAATTACTAGAAAGATATCACTATCAGAAGATCGACTATTTTCTCATAACAGAGCATCCTGACATCCTCTGATAATCAGCTAAAGGAAAAGACTTGCGGAGCATTCATCGACTTGTAGAGCCTAAAAACACATCATACAATGACCTTTAGCTTGTAGCCAACCTTCCTTAAGTTCCCCACATCATTCCATTCACTTGCGGAGGTGTTCTATGTGTTTAGGTCTGACCTATTGGTGTACACACACTATAGCTCTTCATTGGAGTTTGTGACCTTCCTTGGCTAACATAGAGGAACCTTGTAGTCTAGAGATGATATATAAGGATGTAATAGATCCCTAGGAAAGTAGATTTTGATATTTGGTGATTGATTCATAATCCTTAGTTTAGATTTGGTGCAAAGGAGCTTCAAAGCTATATCTTGTGCATATTCTGATATTATGTAATCAGGCCTTTGAGCCCCAATTATAAGCCCACATGATGTCGGCCAATCTGTGTTTGAATTCTATTATATACTGAATGACTGAATCTGTACTTGTTTCATATATTTGAGTTGTTCCCATTGTGTTTACTCTTGCTACATGGCCTGGATAGTTCATTCTGTGAACCCTCCTACCGTGACTGCACAAAGTGGTATTAGAGCAAAAGTTTGAATCTTTGGGAGTGAGTTGAGCAAAGTTAGCAAGGGAATTCTGTAAGATCTTGTTGTGGAAATATCGCCGAATTGAGGTAAGTTACTTGTGTTGCAATCAATCGTTGATTGTGAGGTAGTTGTCACCTTGTAGCCCGATTGCCAAACTTGAGGCAGTTTGCACTTGATCCTAGGAAGAATGCCACTGAGGAGAGTTGTTGTTGTTGGAAGAATGGATGGTAGAATGGATGAGATGATGAAAAAAATGCGAATTTGTTTGGATGTTGTTGATTAATATAGATGAAGAGGATTGACACTGAGACCAAATGTTGAAAGTGATGATGAAGAAGAATTTCAATCCGTAAAACAAATTGGCAAAACCCTAGGAGGTGATGAAGAAGAAGAATTATATCAAGTAAAGATGTTACAAACTATTTCAAAGATTAGAAAAAAGACCTAGAGTTGATGAACTAAACTATACTAGTAATTTGAACCCTAAAGAATTGATTGACTGGATAAATGACATGGAAGAATACTTTGAGTATGAAGAAGTTGAAGATCTGGAGAAGGTGAAATTTGTGAAGACAAAATTGAAAAGACATGCTACTATATGGTGGAAAGAAGTTTAGTTGGAAAGAAATAGAAGAGGAAAAGAAAAGATTATGAAGTGGGATAGAATGGTGACAAAATTGAAGAATCAATTCATACTTGTTGATTATGAGTTGGAGCTGTTGAAAAGATTACAAAACTTGAGACAAAAGGAGAAATCTGTGAAGGAGTATATTGAAGAATTTCATAAGATGATCATAAGGACAAGACATAGTGAAACAAGCAAGGAGAAAGTGGCTAGATACATCAATAGACTGAGATTGAGCATTCAAGAGAACTAAGCTTGGTGAGGATGACATCTTTGGAGGAAGCATATCACTTTGCCCTGAAAGTTAAAGAGAAGATGAACAAAAGACATGACTTGAGATAGAAAGGTAGAGGAGCTAAATTTCAGAGAGGTAGAATATTTTTCAGAGGAGATAGATCACATTTAGAGCAGAACATGTTTGACAAGACATTCAAGGAGGATAGAGATAATAATGCTTATCGGAGAGATGACAGAAATTTTTACCGAAGAGAAAACCCTAGGGCATACCGGAATGAAGGATACAAAAGAGAGGGAAGAGGATTTGATAAGAGAACAATTAGAGGTACTTGTTTCAAGTGTGGAGGTGAAGGACATAGAGCATTTTAATGTAATTAGGGTAGTACAAGTAAGAAGATAGAGAATAGTGGAAGAGTAGCCTTTGTTGAAGAAGAACCTGTTGGATCACCCAGTTCAGTTGGTAAACCTAAGAAAGGAGAATCACTTGTGATGAGAAAAGCACTATTTTAAGTAGAAGCAAATGAGGAACCACCGCAGAGGAAAAGTTTGTTTAGGACAAGATGCAAATCAGGAGGTAAATGTTGTAAAGTTGTAATTGATAGTGGTAGTTCAGATAATCTAGTTTCAGAGGAGATGGTGACTAAGTTGAAGTTGGAAAGATTGAAACACCCTAAGCCCTATCAGATAGCATGGATTTGGGATGATCATAAGGTACTGGTGAATGAACAATGTTTGCTGAAATTTCATATTGGATCTTATCATGATGAAGTATTGTGTGATATTATGCCTATGGATGTATGTCATATCTTGTTGGGTAGACCTTGGCAGTATGATAGAAAAGGTATACATGATGGAAGAAGGAATACATACACTGTAACAACAAATAGAAAGAGAATTACTATGATTCCTTTAGAAGATGATCCTAAGAGTGAAGTATGTGGGAATCCTAGAATCTTTTTGGTAGATGGAAGAAAATTTCTTGATGGTTTGAGACATGAGAATATGTGTTATGCTTTGATTCCTAAGAAACCTAAAACATTGAAGAAAGAGACTGGAGGAGAACAACTAGAGGAGATAAGGAAGTTACTGACAGAGTATGAAGACATCATATTAGATAATGTACCTGAAGGATTGCCACCTATAAGGAGTATCAATCATCACATGGATCTTATAGCTGGAGCAATTTTTCCTAATGAAGTAGCACATAAAATGACACCAACAGAAAATGAAGAGTTGAATAGACAGATATAGGAGTTGCTAAGGAAAGGTTTGATCAGAGAAAGTTTGAGTCCTTGTGCAGTACCTACAATATTAGTACCTAAGAAGGATGGAGAATGGAGAATGTGTGCTGACTCTAGAGCAATAAACAAGATCACAGTTAAGTATAGATTTCATCTATCGAGAATGGATGATGTCATGGATTGTTTGAGTGGAGCAAGATATTTCACAAAGATAGACTTGAAGAGTGGATACCATCAGATTAGAATCAGAGAAGGAGATGAATGGAAGAATGCTTTTAAGACAAATGAAGGATTGTATGAGTGGTTAGTGATGCCTTTTAGATTGACAAATGCATTGAGTACTTTCATGAGATTGATGAATGAAGTCTTGAAGAAATTCTTGGGTAAGTTTGTAATTGTATACTTGGATGATATTTTGATTTTCAGTAAGACAAAAGAGGAACATTTGTGGCATAGTAGACAAGTTTTGCAGAGGTTGAGAGAAGAGAAATAGCTGATAAACATCAAGAAATGTAGTTTCATGAAGGAAGAGTTGGTATATTTAGAATTTGTGATTTCTGTGGAAGGATTGAAGATGGACCCTGAGAAAGTGAAAGCAATTGTTGAATGGCCTACACCGGAGAACATTGGAGAGGTTAGATAATTTCATGGATTGGTTAGTTTCTACAGGAAGTTCGTTACAAATTTTATTTTAGTATGTAACCCTATGACAAACATAATGAGAGGTGATAGGAAAGAATTTAAGTGGACATCTGAAGCAGATAAAAGTTTTGAGTTGTTGAAGTAGAAAGTGACAGAGCAACCTATTTTGGCATTACCATATTTAAATAAGGTATTTCAAGTTGATTGTGATGCAAGTGGAAATGTGATTGAAGTAGTATTAAGTCAAGAAGGTAGACCTGTAGCATATTTTAGTGAAAAGTTGAATGATGCAAGGAGAAGATATTTTGTTTATGATCAAGAGTTCTATGCCATAATTCAAGCCTTGAAGAAGTGGAGACATTACTTGTTGCCTAAGGAGTTTTTGTTGTATACAAATCATCAAGCTTTGCAATATTTGAATAGTCAAGGTAAGTTGAATTAGAGACATATGAGATGGGTAGAGTTCATGTAGAGTTACACTTTTGTGTTGAAGCATAGGAGTAGAAAATCAAACAAAGTTGTTGATGTGTTGAGTAGAAGAAGAAACTTGTTGACATAAATGAGAGTTGAAGTGTTGGGTTTTAATGAATTGAAGAACATGTATGAGGGAGACACTGATTTTGTAGAACCTTGGAAAGAATGTAAGGAACCTGTTGTGATAGATAAGAGTAAGTGGCTAGATTATTTCATTCAAGAAGATATGTTGTTTAGAGGAAATCAATTGTGCATACCTAGAAGTTCAATGAGAGATAATTTGATCAAGGAGAAACACAGTGGTGGATTAGCAGGACATTTTAGCATTGATAAGATAGTGGCTTTGGTAAGTGAAAATTACTTTTGGCCTCAGATACATAAGGATGCTCAGAGATTTGTGCAGAGTTGTAGAATTTGTCAAGTTGCAAAAGGAAGTAGTTAGAATACTGGATTGTATAAATCTTTGACAATACCAAAGAGACCTTGGGAAGACATAAGGATGGATTTTGTAATGGGATTGCCTAAGACACAAAGAGGACATGATTCAATATTTGTAGTGGTGGACAAATTTTCAAAGATGGCTCATTTCATACCTTGTAAGAAGACAACTGATGCAGTGCATGTAGCTGACCTATTTTTCAAGGAGATTGTGAGATTACATGGATTACCTAAGAGTATAATTTTAGACAGAGACACCAGATTTCTTGGATACTTTTAGAAGACACTTTGGAAGAAGTTGGAGACAGATTTGAAGTTTAGTTTAGCTTTTCATCCATAGACTAATGGACAGACAGAGGTAGTGAATAGGAGTTTGGGAAACTTGTTGAGATGTTTGGTTGGAGAGAAGACAAGAAGTTGGGACTTGATTCTTTCACAAGTAGAGTTTGCATACAATAATTCAGTAAATAGGAGTACAGGAAGAACACCATTTGAGATTATTATAGGAGTAAAACCTAGAGGAGTTGCAGAGTTGAGAGACATGGACATAGAAGAATAGTGAAGTGCAGAAGCAGAGGAACTTGCAGATCACATGAAGACAGTGCATAATCAAGTGAAGAAGCATTTGGAGGATATGAACAAATATAAAGAGCGAGTAGATGAGAAGAGAAGACATAAGGAATTTGAAGTTGGAGATGAAGTGATGGTATACTTGAGAAAAGAAAGATTTCCAGTTGGAACATATAACACATTGAAGATGAAGAAGTTTGGACCTTGTAAGATACTCAAAAAATTTGATTCAAGAAATGCATATGAAGTGGAGTTACCAAAGACATTGGGTATATCACCTATTTTCAACATTGCAGACTTTTATCAATATCATGAAGCAGAGTTCAGTGACAACATGGAAGAAGACTTGAAAAAGCAATTACCACAACAAGCACCGAAGTAGATTGAAGACATTTTGGATAGAAGAGTTGGACGCAGCACTAGAGGAAGATAATACAAAGAATACCTTGTGAAGTGGAAAGGCAGACCGAAAGAAGATTCAACATGGATTTCTCAGGCTAAGGTGGACCATCTTGGTTCTCCCCTAGCCCTAGCAAAGTGAAGGACTCACTTTTTCAATAACCCCAGATGTCTGATGCAGGAGCATCCTTGGTTCAAGAGCAATCTTGCATCAACCAAAAACATTTGCATTTTAGTTTGTTTGCAGCTCAATGTGTTTCCTTTCATTTTCTAGTTCAACTCAGGCAATTTAGACAGTAGCAGTTTCTATATTTTGGTCTGCATTCTGTCGTAGTTAAATTTCACATCTTGTGGAGCTGGACATAGCATCTAGGTTCATTCATCTATATCATATCTAGAATTCAGAGAATTTGGATTAATTACTAGAAATATATGGCTATCAGAAGATCAATTGTTTTCTCAGAATAGAGTATCATGACAGCCTTCGATAATCAGCTAAAGGAGAAGACTTGTGGAGCATTCCTTGACTTATGGAGCCTAACAACACATCATTCAATGACCTTTGGCTCATGGCTAACCTTCCTTAAGATGCACACATCATTCCATTCACTTGTGGAGGTGTTCTATGCATTTAGATATGACCTATCCATGTACACATGCTATAGCTCTTCATTAGAGTTTGTGACCTTCCTTGGTTGATGCGGAGGAACCTTGTGGTCTAGATATGATATATAAGGATGTAATAGATCCCTAGGAAAGTAGATTTTGATAATTGGTGATTGATTCATAATCCTTAGTTTAGATTTGGTGCGAAGGAGCTTCAAAGCTATATCTTGTGCATATTCTGATATTCTGTAATCATGCCTTTGAGCCCTAGTTGTAAGCTTGCATGATGCTGGCCAATCTATATTTGAATTCTATTATATACTAAATGATTGAATCTGTACTTGTTTCATATCTTTGAGTTATTTCTATTGTGTTTACTCTTGCTACATGGCCTGGACAGTTCATTCTATGAACCCTCCTACCGTGATTGTACCATCTTCATCTCTCCTGATGTAGCATTTGCTATCAAAGATTCTTGAAGTATCTAATAGTGGGATTTCTTCCATACCATAGTTCATAAGGGGTCTTCGAGCTATTGACCCTCAATTGTACTCTATTAAGCAGGTAAACAATAGTGTGAACTACTTCCTTCAAATACATATTAGGTAGATCTACATCTTTCAACATTGCCCTAGCCATCTCTTGCACAATCCTATTCTTCCTCTCCACTACCGCATTCTACTGAGGGGTCATAGGAACAAAAAAATGTCTCCTAATACCATGATCTTCACAAAACTTTTCAAATTCATTTGAAGTAAATTCACCTCCTCTATCAGATCTTAGGCATTTGATCTTAGCACTCATTTCTGTCTCAACTTTTGCTTTGAAAATCTTAAACTTATCAAAGGCTTCTGATTTTTCTCTTAAAAAAGTAACCCAAGTCATTCTAGAGTAATCATTAATAAGAAACATGAAATACCTTTCACCTTGTTGACTTTTGTTCTTATAGGTTTGCATAGGTCAGTGTGAATCAGCTACAGTGGTATTGTAGAAGAACACTCCTTTCTTTTGAAATTTGTCTTTGTCTGCTTTCCCATTTGACATTCCTTGCATAATATGTTTGCAATCCTAGTTATCTTAGGAATATCTCTCACTGCATGAGTAGAGTTGATCTTCACCATATTATCAAAGTTGATGTGTCCCATCCACTTGTGCCACAACTAGCACTCACCAGATTGAGCCAATAAATAGGTTCTTCCATTTATCTCGTTTAGATGATAGATATATCCATATGTCTTAGTACCTTCTGCAACTAATCTTTTGGACCTTCCCTTCTTGATCTCACAACCTTTGGCATGAAATGTAAGATTATATCCTTTTATGCACATCTAACTAACACTAAGGAGATTGTGCTTCAACCCTTTGACATAGAGGACATCCTCAATCATGTTCTTTCCATCAATAGTTATAGCACCCTTTCCACAAATTTGTGATGACTCATCACCACCAAACTTGATAGCTCTGTTGGTTCTTTTTCCTACAATCCCTCAACTCTAAGGCATTCACCATACTATCAAGACACAAGGATCAAATAAATCCTAACAAAGGGAAGAGACCTATGGTCAAATTGAGGGTGAAGAAAAGCCAATGAATAAGTAGTTAAATAAACCTCCTCTACACTTTTAACCTTGCCACTTGCTCGGGAGGGTATTCCCAAACATCTCTGAACAATTTGGAAACTAGAAAAACAAAAAGGGAAATCTCTATTTAAGGCAATTAGGTTAAAATGGTGCCAACATATGATAAACTAGTTTATCATCCTTGTAAATGCACTCATTAGAAGTTTCTTACAACACCATTGACCTAGAAAATACAATATGCACAAGTCCTTTGAAGATTTGCATCAGCTACATGTTTCACATGAGATTTGCCAAGATTTAGACTACTAAACTTTATGCATAAGGGTAGGGCAAAAATAATTTAGAAATAATTTATGGACATAACCAAAATGATTTTCACTTTTAAAGAAGTGCAGGGTTATATTTGACTGCTTTAGGTTGGTGCCCAATCCTGTGGCAACAGAATCACACTTGAAATAAAAACCCATAATGAAAAAGAAAACACAACTTTCAAATGAGTCTAAATAACTTGGTTTATGCATTACAGAAACATTAAACTCTCAACTGCCCTTCCATCCTCAAAATTATACCTATTCTTAATTATCAGCAATATACTGAAATGTCCCAAATATTTGTCCTGAATGCATGTTTACTTAGCTATTTAAGAAAAACACCTTTGATGCACTCATTGAAATACAAACTAACAAAGACTAAATATAGAGACTAGTAAATGTACTCCCAAGAACCCCTTGGATTCCCAGAAACACTCAGACATTAATGGAGATAGAATATAAAATTGACAACAAAAATATGGTCTTACATTGATTTATTGAAAATATTTTCAAATCCATTATAGAGATTTACTCACAAGTAGATGTTGAACACCCAAGGTACCGAGAGGGGGGGTCAATTAGTACTTTATTAACCTTATTGTTTATTAAACTAGTAATACATTTACTGCATGCAATAACAAAGAAAATTAGGCATAGAAGAAACAACCACAATCCATCACACATGAACACTAGGATTTTTTCATGGAAAACCCAAAATTGGGAAAAACCATGATGAGTGTTAGCTCACAATATATTATGTTGGAACAATACCAAATTACAATAAAGGCTTACTGCCTAGGGCTCACTACCCAAAGAAGTGATCATTGCAAGAAGGCTCACTACCTAGAGAAAGAAAGAAAGGAGGGCGGCTCACTGCCAATTTGAACTACTCATATTGCATCTACACATGCATGATTGTAGCTCCCTCTTCATCTTGACTGCTCTATTTCACTGCTCTGCTCTTACATTAGACAAGATCTCTCTTCTTCTGCTCTTATCGCCTGCTCTGTACTTCACATATTTTGCACATTCACATTCCCTTCTTATTCCTTTCAAACAATGAATTCAATACAATATATATCTGCAACATAAACAATCTTCATATTAGGTTGGCCTAATTAAGTATACTGTGTAGTCATGTATTATGTACTCTATTGGCCAAATTCACTCTCCAAAATTTATACTGGACCCAAACAATATTTGAAATACCTTCATGTTTGCAAGAGACACTACTATGATGAATGACTGAATGTTGTCATTGATGGAAATAAGACAAAGGGATTCCACCAACAAGGCAAAGAGACTTTACTCTGGTAGATCATTTTGGTCTGACAAAGGATTTTGGTCTGGAAGGCTCAAATGGCTAAGTATGGGCAGTATATAGAGCAAGTGATAGAAAATGGGTTAGTATGCTTCTGCAATTGAAGATAATTATATGTGGTTAAGGTATGTTGTTCAGAGCTATCTAGTGATCACATGTTCCAATGTTCAAGTCCTAACTTCCTTTGGAAGTCATATGGGAATTATCTAAGTCAGGGTGAATAGAGTTAATACAGGAACATCGCACAGTACTAGAGTAAAAGGGTCCACATTCCTCCACTATCGCATATTTTGGTTTGCAGTTCTAAAGGTATGCTAAGAGGTCAATGATGAATGCTAGATATGATTTTTAGAGTCTCATATGGTCGGCAGTAGAAGTTATGATGTGATAGTTGAATTGGTCAAGTGTGTCCTTAAGGGACAAGCTAACAGGCTTGTTAGATCCATATGTGGAGAAGATATATTGTTTGAATATTTAATCTAAGTGGTTGAATGATTGGTGTTGACCCATATAAAGACTACTATATGTTTGTTTGAGTCTGCATTGCTATTTGTGCACGAGATCAAGTTGACATGGTACAACACTTGTATACACATTTCATGTCTAGGTTGTCAACCTAATTATGAGATGAATCCTATTGCGGATATATATATTCAATGGATTTCCATGTTGGATGATATGTATGTGTGGTGTCGATGTGAATTTGATATGTGTATGATCTAAAGTAGTTTGCAAAGCAAAAAAGGATTATAAGTGCAGAAAAATAGAAGCAGATGTGAAGAAGGGTAGAGAAACAGGATAGACAGTATGAAGTCATTTGAATCTATATATTGAGCTAATTGATACTGTACCTCAACATTTAGTAGATGCACTTGTAGCAGTCAACTCTTGGTACTGAGCCAATCTTTCCTCTATCTTCTATCTTTCTTTCTCTATGGACAATGAGTCCACTTGGATAGTGAGTCCACCTGCAGTGAGCATTTCTTTGGGTAGTGAGCCCCATGGTAGTGAGCCTTATGTAATCCAGTATTGTTATCATAATATATTGTGAGCTAACACTCACTGTAGTTTTTTCCTTTTTGGGTTTTCCATGTAAAATTTTGGTATCTATGTGTTATGAATTTTTGGCTGCTCTTCTTATGTTTACTTTACTTTCATACTATTAAATTTGGTAAATGGATTAATAAATGTGTGATTGAATTTTTTTTTAGAATATTGATTCAACCCCCCTCTCAGTATTCTTTGCGATCAACAATTGGTATCAGAGACAAGTTCCTTGGAAGAAGCCTAACAACTTGAGGAAGATTTGGGATAGTATACTCATGGCAACTGGAAGATTCATAAATTTCTCATATGAGAACAATGTTGAACTAGAACCAGCTCTTATTGATCTTGAAAAATCTGAAGCAGAAATTAGGGATTTGAAGGATAATATTCAAGAAGCTGATGAATGCATTCTAAAGCTAAAAGAACAAGTCAAGAAGCTCAAATAAAAATATAAAGAGGTTAGTGAACAATTGATATCAGCAAATGAAACCCTGGATGATTTGAAAGTGGAAGTTGTAGAAAGAGATAAAGCAGAAGAAGATCTAAAAATGTTGATAAAAAGCAAAGTAGAAAAATGTGATAAACTTGAAAAAGAAGTTGTAAGCCTAAAATCAGATTTCAAGAAAGCTAAGAGCTATGAAGAAAAGCTCAAGATAAGTTCTGCAAAACTTGATGAAATGATTGCTAGTCAAAAGAGTTTAGATGACAAGAAAGGGTTGGGATTTGAGAAAGGAGAAAGTTCCAAGTCAAGTTAAGAAAACCTTGAGATGAAGAAAAACAAAGGCAACCAGTTCTGAAATTAAAGAAGAAGACCTAGAAGACTTCTGGTCAGGCAACCAAATGCTTAAAGGTACCCATCCTTCAATGGCCATTGGTTTAATTGTAATAAGTTTGGTCATAAGGCTACTCAGTGTAGGAGTAGAATGAATCAGAATGTTCCATCATTCACGGGTCAATGTTTCAATTGCAATAAAAATGGTCATAGATCAAATGAATGTAGAAGTCTGGTAAGAAATGGTTTCAACTATGTAAGGAATACTCAATCCTTCAATGGAAAATTCTTTGTATGCAATAGATTTGGACATATGGATAACCAATGCAGATCAAGAATGAACTCAATCATTAGAAGGAATCAAGGACTGAGGAATGTGGTATCCTACAATTGTAATAAGTTTGGGCATGTTGTAAAATTCTGCAGAAGCAAGAGAAAAGAAACTATCTTATAGAAAAGAGGAAAAGAGAGCAAAGAGAAGATAAAGGAAAGAATAAGGTTGGTCCAGCAGAAATCAAAAAGGAAATGAACAAGGTCTAGATTAAGAAAGATGTGAATGAGATCAAGGATGGATCAACACCAGTTTCTAGTGCAGATTGATGTAGGAACATCCCTGGTTCAAGAACAATCTTGCATCAACCAAAAAAACATTTGCAGTTCAGTTTGTTTGTAGTTTAGTTTGTTTCTTTCATTTTCCAGTTCAGTTCAGTCAGAAGCAGTTTCAGCTTGTGGTCTAGTATTGGCATTTCACATCTTATGGATTTGAACTTAGCATATACATTAATTTATTTACATCATAAGAATTCAAAGCATTTGGATTAGTTACCAGAAAGATATCACTATCAGAAGTTGATTGTTTCTCAGAGTAGAGCATCCTGATATTCACTGGCAACTAGCTGAAGGAGAAACTTGTGGAAGTATTTCCTGATCTTTGAAGCCTAATGACACATCATTCAATGATCTTTAGTTCATGACTGACCTTCCCTAGAGATCTGCACTTCATTCCATTCATTTTCTGAAAGTGTTCTATGCATTTAGGTCTGACCTATTTGTGTTCACACGTTACATCTCTTCTTTGGAATTTGTGATCTTCCTTGGCCGATGCAGAGGAATCTATTGGTCCGGATCAGATATATATTGATGTAATAGATCCTTACGAAGGAAGTAGTTCACATAGTGATAATTGATAGTTTAATTTTGTGCGAAGGAACTTCAAAGATTTATCTTCCGCATGTATGTAATCAGGCTTATGAGCCCTAATTGTAAGCCCGCATGTTGTCGACTGATCTCTATTTGAATTCTATGATGTATTAAATGATTGAATCCGCATTTACTTTATTTCTTTGAGTTGTTTCCATTGTGTTTATTCTTGCTGCATGGTCCGGATAGTTCATTCTGTGAACCCTCCTACCATGACTATACCAAGTGGTATCTAAGAGAAATTTTGAATCTTTGGGAGCAAATTAAGCGAAGTTGGTGAGGAAATTTCATAAGATCTTGTTGTGGATAGATCACCAAATTGAGGCAGGTTACTTGTGTTGCAACTGATCGCCAATTGTGAGGAAGTTGTCACCTTGTAGTCTGATCACCAAACTTGAGGCAGTTACACTTGATCCTAGGAAGAATGCTGCCGAGGAGAGTTGTTGTTGTTGGAACAATGGCAAGTAGAATAGATGAGTTGATGGAAATAATGAAAACAATGCGAATTCATTTGGATGTTGTTGAAGAGGATTGACACTGAAACCTAATGTTGAAAATGATGATGAAGAAGAATTTCAATCTGTTGAACAAACTGGTGAAACCCTAGGAGGTGATGAAGAGGAAGAATCAAATCAAGTAAAGATGTTGTGAGCTATTTCAAAGATTGGAAAGAGACCTAGAGTTGATGTGCCAAATTATACTAGTAATTCGAACCCTAAAGAATTGATTGATTGGATAAATGACATGGAAGAATACTTTGAGTATGAGGAAATTGATGATCTGGAAAGGGTGAAATTTGCAAAGACAAAATTGAAAGGACATGCTGCTATATGGTGGAAAGAAGTCTATTTGGAAAGAAATAGAAGAGGAAAGGAAAAGATTACAAAATGGGATAGGATGGTGACAAAGTTGAAGAACCAATTTATACCTGCTGACTATGAGTTGAAGATGTTGAAGAGATTGCAAAACTTGAGGTAGAAGGAGAAATCTGTGAAGGAGTACACTGAAGAATTTCATAAGATGATCATAAGAATAGGACATAGTGAAGCAAGCAAAGAGAAAGTGGCTAGATACATCAATGGACTGAGATTAAACATTCAAGAAGAACTAAGCTTGGTGAGGATGACATCTTTGGAGGAAGCATATTAGTTTTCCCTGAAAGTTGACGAGAAGTTGAATAAGAGGCATGATTAGAAACAAAGAGACAGAGGGAGTAAATTTCAGAGAGTAAGAACATTTTCTAGATATGATCGACCATTTATAGAGCAGAACATGTTTGACAGCCCATTGAAGAAGGATGACAAATGATGCAGAGGCATCCACACTATAACCTTCGCATATAGCATGAATGTCTGCAGACCAACCTCATCATCATCATCTTCGCCATCATCATCATATTCAAAGTGATTATCCAGTGCAGCAATCCAATCTAACAACTCATCTTCATTCAAGCTTCCAGTATACTTGGAAACATCAACCTTTACCTTAGGTTTTTCACTCTGCACTGCCTTTAACAGTTTTGCCAATCTCTGGTCTTCAGCATCCAGATCTTCAGCTACCTCTTCATACTCTTCAACAGTATTTTCCTCTTCTTCAGACTCACTGTCTTCCACTTCCCTCTTTTTGTTCTTTTCCAGGGCTGTCAGCCTGGCTTGAAGTGCTTCAGCAAGCTCCTTCATCTTCCTCATCTCTCTAGCATGTTTCTCCTTCAGTTCCTGCAATTCCCTTGCAGTACCACTACCTTTAGGCGGCATTTTGTCAACCTCTCAATCAACACACAACACACAACTCAACTCTACTTCTGCCCTTTCGGTGACAGAATCAACACACAACAGCCCAGACCTTTTGCTGAGCTCTGATACCACTATGATGCAGAGGCATCCACACTATAACCTTCGCATATAGCATGAATGTCTGCAGACCAACCTCATCATCATCATCTTCGCCATCATCATCATATTCCCTAAAACTACCAACAGCATCATCATATTTCGCGTTACACAGTCAGCATCATCATATTTCGGATGATCGCAATTGTCCTCCTGCTGACTACTATTCACCTTCTCCGCTTTCCTCCTAACATCATCATCATGATGTTCAGCGGGCGCACACATCCTCCTGTTGCACTATTCATCGGGCTCCAAACACTATCGTCATCATCATGACCTTCAACACTGTCTTCGTCAGCAGGATATCAAATATCCGGTTGCTCAAATATCCTGATGACGATCACCTTCAGCAGCTTACCTTCGATGCTCCGCTAGCTGACGACACAAGCAACAGCATCATGATCTACTTTATCCGGTTCTCTTCGAAACCTCCTGATGATGTTAATACAACCTTCTGCCGATACCCAAGCACTTAATGACGGCAGGATAAACTCGCATAAGGGGATATCTCAATATCCTGATGACGATGACGTCATATCCTGATGACGATGACGTCATCCAATATCCTGATGACCTCTTTAACACTTAGTCAAAAACACGAACTTTCTCTCCCGCATCTGCTCGCGATACGCGGATGTTTGGCACTCCCAATATGATGATCCTGATGCCGATACATAAACTTAGTATATGTCCGACCTAAAACATCCTGATGCACTCGCAACATGAAAACTCCAACAGTTTCATGACCCGATCTTCTACCTGATGCCGATGCACTCCTCCTCGGCTCCTCCAGATGATGATCACCCCGACGAACTTGCACTTCATGCAATCGACATCATCATGCCGATCTCCTCCACTTATCCGGATGACGATATCCGAACTATCTGCAGGATATTTGCAGAAATATCCTGATGATGCCTTTTTAACAGACTTCTTCACTTAGCGAAATCTCACTTCGCCGATCCTCCAGGGATGACCCGATCCAACTCAGGGTGATCTTCCAACTCCATCAGCTCGACCTAGCACATGAAGATGCTAGGCTTCTCAACATCTGTCGACCGCGATCCTGCACACCTGCATGCAAACAAACAAACTACCTACTAACCTACTGTACATTACCATTCCACCGATCAGATGAGTCAACCGGTGGAATGGATTAGTGAATCCATGAAACCACTCAAACCAGCAGATCTATTACACAAAGGAATCCAACCAGAGCAAGAACACAAACAGGATCTTTATTGATTCAAAGATGCAATACAATATGATGTTCCTCACACAGAACACTCAACCTCCTCTGCGCAATACAATACTATCAATCGATGATATCTCTCTGTCTGTATGTCCAATATCAACCGATCTCATGCTTATAAAGACTTTCCTACGAGTACTACTGACCCGACTCCAAGCGGCTGGGAACTCTCCAAGCGGCTGGGAGATCCCACCGAACATACATCATGACAGCTGTTATAACTAACTAGCTAAAAATAGCAAAAGCCTGGTCAGCATGATCTTATCATGATCAGCATGACCTTATTACATGCATTTGGTCTTAACAGACCTTCTTGGAAACATAAACAGGACCTAAACTACTAACTGCCTTATCAAGACCAGCTGTCAGGTAGGTGCTCCTGCACCAACAAAGATAACAATGCTTACCAGAGATGACAAAAAATTTTACTGGAGAGGAAACCCTAGTGCATATTGGAATGAAGGATATAGAAGAGAATGAAGAGGATTTGATAAGAGAATATTCAAAGGTACTTGTTTCTAGTGTGGAGTTGAAGGACATAGAGCATTTGAATGTAATCAAGGTAGTACAAGTAAGAGGACAGAAAATAGTGGAAGAGCAGCCTATGTGGAAGAACCTGTTGAATCACCCAGTTCTATTGGTAAACCAGAGAAAGGAGAATCACTTGTGATGAGGAGAGCCCTATTTCAAATAGAGATAAATGAAGAACCACTACAGAGGAAAAGTTTGTTCAGAACTAGATGCAAATCAGGAGGTAAGTGTTGTAAAGTTGTGATTGACAGTGGTAGTTCAGATAACCTAGTTTTAGAGGAGATGGTGACTAAGCTGAAGCTAGAAAGATTGAAACACCCTAAGCCCTATCAGATAGCATGGATTCAGGATGACCATAAGGTACTGGTAAGTGAACAATGTTTGGTGAAATTTCATATTGGATCTTATCATGATGAAGTCTTGTGTGATATTATGCATGTGGATGTATGTCATATCTTGTTGGGTAGACCTTGGCAATATGATAGAAAAGATATACATGATGGAAGAAAGAATACATATACTATAATAGAAAATAGAAAGAGAATTACTTTGATTCCTTTGGAGGATGATCCTAAAGATGTAGTATGTGGTAATGCTAGAATCTGTTTGGTAGATGGAAGAAAATTTCTGGATTGTTTGAAATGGAAGAGTATGTGTTATGCTGAAGCATTGAAGAGTTGCTGATAGAGTATGAAGACATCATATCAGACAATGTACCAGATGGATTGCCACCTATAAGGAGTATCAATCATCACATGGATCTTATTCCTATAGCAAGTTTGCCTAATAAAGTAGCACACCAAATGACACCAACAAAGAATGAAGAATTGAATAGACAGATACAAGAGTTGTTGAGGAAGGGTTTGATCAGAGAAAGTTTGAGTCCTTGTGCAATACCTACAATGTTAGCACCTAAGAAAGATGGAGAATGGAGAATGTGTACTGATTCTAGAATAATAAACAAGATCATAGTTAAGTATAGATTTCCTTTACCTAGGATGGATGATATCATGGATTGTTTGAGTGGAGCAAGATATTTCACAAAGATAGACTTAAAGAGTGGATACCATTAGATCAGAATCAGAGAAGGTGATGAATGGAAGACTGCTTTTAAGATAAATGAAGGATTATATGAGTTTTAGTGATGCCTTTTGGATTGACAAATGCACTGAGTACTTTCATGAGGTTGATGAATGAAGTCTTGAAGAAATTCTTAGGTAAGTTTGTGGTTGTATACTTGGATGATATTCTAATTTTTAGTAAAACAAAAGAGGAACATTTGTTGTATATTAGACAAGTTTTATAGAGAATGAGAGAAGAGAAATTGCTGATAAACATCAAGAAGTGTAGTTTCATGAAGGAAAAGTTGGTATATTTGGGATTTGTGATTTCTACGAAAGGATTGAAGATGGACCCTGAGAAAGTGAAAGCAATTGTTGAATGGCCTACATCGGAGAGCATTGGAGATACTAGAAGTTCATCAGAAATTTCAGTTCAGTTTGTAACCCTATGATAGAAACAATGAGAGGTGACAGAAAGGATTTTAAGTGGACATTTGGAGCAGATAAAAGTTTTGAGTTGTTGAAGCAAAAAGTGAGAGAGCAACCTGTTTTGGTATTACCATATTTCAATAAGGTATTTCAAGTTGATTGTGATGCAAGTGGGAATGCAATTGAAGTAGTGTTAAGTCAAGAAGGTAGACCTATAGTATATTTCAATGAGAAGTTGAATGATGCAAGGAGAAGATATTTAGTTTATGATCAAGAGTTCTATGCCGTAATTCAAGCCTTGTAGAAGTGGAGACATATCTTGTTGGGTAGACCTTGGCAATATGATAGAAAAGATATACATGATGGAAGAAAGAATACATATACTATAACAACAAATAGAAAGAGAATTACTTTGATTCCTTTTGAGGATGATCCTAAAGATGTAGTATGTGGTAATGCTAGAATCTGTTTGGTAGATGGAAGAAAATTTCTGGATTGTTTGAAACAGAAGAGTATGTGTTATGCTGAAGCATTGAAGAGAGAAACTGAAGTGGAGGAGATAAGAGAGTTGCTGACGGAGTATGAAGACATCATATCAGATAATGTACCAGATGGATTGCCACCTATAAGGAGTATCAATCATCACATAGATCTTATTCATGGAACAAGTTTTCCTAATAAAGTAGCACACCAAATGACATCGACAGAGAATGAAGAATTGAATAGATAGATACAAGAGTTGTTGAGGAAGGGTTTGATCAGAGAAAGATTGATTCCTTGTGCAATACCTACAATGTTAGCACCTAAGAAAGATGGAGAATGGAGAATGTGTACTGATTCTAGAGAAATAAACAAGATCATAGTTAAGTATAGATTGCCTTTACCTAGGATGGATGATATCATAGATTGTTTGAGTGGAGCAAGATATTTCACAAAGATAGACTTAAAGAGTGGATACCATTAGATCCGAATCAGAGAAGGTGATGAATGGAAGACTACTTTTAAGATAAATGAAGGATTATATGAGTGTTTAGTGATGCCTTTTGGATTGACAAATGCACTGAGTACTTTCATGAGGTTGATGAATGAAGTCTTGAAAAAATTCTTGGGTAAGTTTGTGATTGTATACTTGGATGATATTCTAATTTTTAGTAAAACAAAAGAGGAACATTTATTGCATATTAGACAAGTTTTATAGAGAATGAGAGAAGAGAAATTGCTGATAAACATCAAGAAGTGTAGTTTCATGAAGGAAGAGTTGGTATATTTGGGATTTGTGATTTCTACAAAAGGATTGAAGATAGACCCTGAGAAAGTGAAAGCAATTGTTGAATGGCCTACATCAAAGAGCATTGGAGATATTGGAAGTTCATCAGAAAGTTTAGTTTAGTTTGTAAGCCTATGATAGAAACAATGAGAGGTGATAGAAAGGATTTTAAGTGGACATTTGGAGCAGATAAAAGTTTTGAGTTGTTGAAGCAGAAAGTGACAGAGCAACCTATTTTGGCATTACCAGATTTCAATAAGGTATTTCAAGTTGATTGTGATGCAAGTGGGAATGCAATTGAAGTAGTGTTAAGTCAAGAAGGTAGACCTATAGCATATTTCAATGAGAAGTTGAATGATGCAAGGAGAAGATATTCAGTTTATGATCAAGAGTTCTACGCCGTAATTCAAGCCTTGAAGAAGTGGAGACATTACTTGTTGCCTAAGGAGTTTGTGTTGTATATAGATCATCAAGCTTTGTAGTATTTGAATAGTCAAGGTAAGTTAAATCAGAGACATATGAGATGGGTAGAGTTCATGCAGAGTTATACTTTTGTGTTGAAGCATAGGAGTGGAAAATCAAACAAAGTTGTTGATGCCTTGAGTAGAAGAATAAACTTGTTGACAGAGATGAAAGTTGAAGTGTTGGGTTTTGATGAATTAAAGAATATGTATGAGGGAGATATTGATTTTGTAGAACCATGGAAAGCATGTAAGGAACCTGTTGTGATAGATAGAAGAAAGTGGTTGGACTATTTCATTCAAGAAGATATATTGTTCAAAGGAAGTCAGTTGTGCATACCTAGAAGTTCAATGAGGGATAATTTGATCAAGGAGAAGCATAGTGGTGGATTGGTAGGACATTTTGGCATTGATAAGATAGTGGTTTTGGTAAGTGAAAATTACTTTTGGCCTCAGATACATAAGGATGTTCAGAGATTTGTACATAGTTGTAGAATTTGTCAAGTTGCAAAAGGAAGTAGTCAGAATACTGGATTGTATAAACCTTTGACAATACTAGAGAGACCTTGGGAAGACATAAGCATGGATTTTGCAATGGGATTGCCTAAGACACAAAGAGGACATGATTCAATATTTGTAGTGGTTGACATATTTTCAAAGATGGCTCATTTTATAACTTGTAGGAAGACAACTGATGTAGTGCACGTAGCTAACCCATTTTTCAAGGAGATTGTGAGATTGCATAAATTACCTAAGAGTATAGTTTCAGACAGAGACAACATTTTTTGGATACCTTTGGAGGACACTTTGGAAGAAGATGAAGACATATTTGAAGTTTAGTTCAACATTTCATCCACAGACAGATGGACAAATAGAGGTAGTGAATAGGAGTTTGGGAAACTTGTTGAGATGTTTGGTTGGAGAGAAAGCCAAAAGTTGGGATTTGATTCTTTCACAAGTAAAGTTTGCATACAATAATTTAGTGAACAGGAGTACTGGAAGAACACCTTTTGAGATTATTACCAGAGTGAATCCTAGAGGAGTAGTAAAATTAAGAGATATCAGTACAAAAGAAAAGAGAAGTGTAGAAGTAGAAGAATTTGTAGATCACATGAAAACCGTTCATGATCAGGTTAAGAAGAATTTGGAGAATATGAATAGTAAGTACAAATAGAAGGCTGATGAGAAGAGAAGATATAAGGAATTTGAAGTTGGAGATGAAGTGATGGTGTACCTGAGAAAAGAAAGATTTGCAGTTGGTACATATAACAAGTTGAAGATGAAGAAGTTTGGACCTTGTAAGATACTCAAGAAATTTGGTTCAAGAAATACATATGAAGTAGAGTTACTAGAGACATTGGGTATATCACCTATTTTCAACACTACAGATCTATATCAATATTATGAAGTAGAGTTTAGTGACAACATGGAAGGAGACTTGAAGAAGCAGTTACCACAACAAGCACTGGAGCAGATTGAAGACATTTTGGATAGCAGAGTTGGATGCAGCACTAGAGGAAGACAATAAAAAGAATACCTTGTGAAGTGGAAAGGCATACCAGAAGAAGATTCATCATGGATTTCTTAGGCTAAGGTGGACCATCTTGGTTATCCCCTAGCCCTAGCTAAGTGAGGGACTCACTTTTTCAATAACCCTGGATGTCTGATGCAGGAGCATCCCTGGTTCAAGAGCAATCTTGCATCAACCAAAAAAACATTTGTATTTCAGTTTGTTTGCAGTTTAGTTTGTTTCTTTCATTTTCCAGTTCAGTTCAATTCAGGCAGTTTAGTCAGAAGTAGTTTTAGCTTGTGGTCTAGTATTGGCATTTCACATCTTGCAGATCTAGACTTAGCATATACATTCATTCATTTACATCATATCAATAATTCAGAGCATTTGGATCAGTTACTGGAAAGATATTGCTATCACAAGTTGACTATTTCTAAGAGCAGAGCATCCTGATATTCACTGGCAACCAGCTAAAGGAGAAACTTGTGAAAGCAGTTCCCAATCTTTGAATCCTAATGACACATCATTCAATGATCTTTGGTTTGTGGCCAACCTTCCCTAGAGATCCGCACCTCATTCCATTCAATTTTTGGAAGTGTTCTATGCATTTAGGTTTGACCTATCTGTGTTCACACGTTACATCTCTTTTTTAGAATTTGTGATCTTCCTTGGCCAACGTGGAGGAATCTATTGGTCTAGATCAAATATTGTAACATCAAAAAATATCTCCTTGGGGGCTTTCCCCTCATAAGGTTTAGCTCCCAAGTCTTTAGCATGCATTTAGGACATTTTAGTTCATATTTTGGCCTCCTGATGGAGTGAGACCTAGGTTTCATGACAAATGGGACCTACGAGGACCCATTGACCTATACCCTACCCAAAATAGAGGGGAGGACTTGGGCACGCATGCCCTAGTCCTTCCCTATTTTGGGGCAGCCCTAATTTCCAGGTGTCGGTTAGTGACAGTTATTAGGTCCCTTTGTCGACAAGGTAAGTTTGAATTTCAAATATCTTGGCGAGAGTGCTTGTAGTTGCATATATAAGCATGTGTAGACATTCATTTGTAAACTAGATGATTACTAGAAAGCTATTGTGTTCTCAATGTGATTCAAGGCTTTCTATTATATTGCAAGAGCAGACTTGTATGTTTTGTGTGTTGATATTTGCAGATTTGAGCATCAATCTCCTCATGGCATGAAGAGCATCTTCCTCCATGAGAGCTTCACTACAAGGTTACATAATATTATGTTTTTATCATTGATTCCTTTGGTTTTTACCTCTACCTCACAAGGGCACACACTCTTTGTCTGAAAACGGTGTTCAGAGACTTAAGTATCCTCCAGGGCTTGACTCAGGGAAGCCTCTAAACACCACAACCCCCAAACCAAGTCTTGTGATTGTAGGTTACAGGTGTCACATCTGAGAAAAGTGGGCAAGAAGGAGTGGCAGGCATCAAGGATTTAGGATTTGAAAAAAAGTTAGACAAAGGAGCACTTCTAGGACTAGGGCACCCGCAACAGTGTCCTCTGCAGACAAATCTTGAGAAACAAAAGTTATAGGGCTGATCAGTGTCAGAAGGAGGTCCAGATTCCTTGAAAAAGTAGGTACCTTGGACTTGGGCACCCGTACTAGTGTCCCCGACTGTTCCACCTCAAAACCCTGAAAACAGGTATTCTGTGATTTGTTATTTTACTCCCGTTTGTAAGAGCTTTTTCTGTCTTTCATCAATTTGTTGCCGTATTTGCTTAATTAGGGTTTTAATGGTTAATTAGAAACAAGAGAAGGAAAATTAATATTTAAATTCCCTAATCCAAGATTCCCTTCATTTTCAAGTGACCTAGGGTATGATAGTGCTCGTCACTCGACCCTAGATCCTTCAATGCATGGTGGAGAGGTTGATTTAAACATCTAAACACTAGATCATTAACAAATCCAATTTCCACCTAAACATTTTGGTGAACCCATGTTTTTGGACTTAAATTGTAACTTGTTGAGTGTTTTCCTTTAGATTTGGTGTGATTTTATTCATTTATTTGGTCATTTACTTTATTGCATTGAGAAAATTTCAAATAAATTGAAAAATTAGAAAAATACAAAAAAATTGCATTGTTTGGCTTACTAAATTGCATCAATTCTTCCTAAATTTTCCTAATTAATTATTTTTACATCAGATCTGATATAAACTATAGAAAAATACAAAAATTTAAAATTTTTCATTGCATTTTGATCATTTAATTACTAGGGTTTTGTGGAAATTTTCACAATTTTATATAACCTAGTAATTCCAAAATCTAGGGTTTGTAGGAAAAATCTTTTATCAGATTTTTCTACTGGTTTTAGAGGCTCATTCAAAATAAAATTTGTCTATAGTCTTTCATTTTAGTGTGAATTTGCATTTAGATTTAAAATATTTGCATTTTTACATAGAAAATTTCAACAAAAAAACTAGCAATTTTGGTGCATTTTCATTGAATTTGCATGGCCATTTGGCATGTTAAGGCTTGAAAATAATTTTCAGATCTGAGAGTGAGTCAATTTAATCATAGATTAGACTTCAAAATCATTCACATATAATTTTATCCCAAGATTTCAAACCTAGGGCTTCAAAAACAACAATTTTCACTAAAATCAGCCTTATCGACTCTCTAAAATTGCACTATATGTGTGTTGTGAATGATATTTTTACATTAATTTACTATTACCAGGGTAATAATTTTATTCCCCTCACAAAAAGATTCACAACACCCTTTTATCGGGCTCTTGTAGTGAAAATTTGGTGAAAAACTACACATTTTCACTATTTTGGCCCTAGGGTTTGACCTAGTTTGCATTCCAAGTGTTTTGTGACCAATTTTATGAATTGAGGTGACTAATATTACTAATATTATTCACTGTACCTCCTAAAATTCCTTACAACACCTCTTTTGCTAGGTCTTGGAATTAAAAAACCGTGAAAAATAGCCTATTTTTGCTATATTTTCACTAGGGTTTGACCTTAAGTGGCGCTAAAAGCATGTTGTGCTGGGTATTTTGGCACTAAGTGGATATTATTCCTGATATTATTTTCTTTCCATCATCATTTTCCTCAGAACACCCTTTGTTATGCTCTTTTGCATTGAATTTTGGTGAAAAAAGTGTCTATTTTGACATATTTTCACTATATTTTGACTTGGCATTATCTTGGATTTGCATCAAGAGTGTGTTGAGAGTGATTATATTGCTGTTTTGGACTGATATCAGACATATAGCTTTCTTCCCTTGACTTAAATCCTTACAGCATCCTTTATTTCATTGATTTGCATTGAAAGGTATAAAAAAATCAAGCATCTAGGTCATTTTTTTGCATATAGTTTGCAATTATCTTTTGCATACTTTTGGAAAACTGTCAAAATCTGATTTTACATTCATTTGGAGACATATTCATGGCTACTTCTTTAGAAGAATTTTTTTCATACATCATAGACATGGATCATTTCTCTAAATTCATTGATAAATATCCTGAAGGTCTAGAACAAATAGCACACATTCATGATGTTGATCTCTCTATGTGCTCCACATATGAAATTCTTTGTCATATAGGTGACTTTGATAGCTTCACAACTCTCATGGGAATATACCCTTCAATATTGGATGATCTCACTAAATTCATGATCAATAATACATATACTAGTGATAATCTTAAAATGTTAGATGAAGCCTTGGATCATTTCATGGGAAATTCTACTATGGCACCTATTGATAAAACATGTGATGATAACTCTAGTTTACCTTATGATCCCTCTCCAAATGTTAGTACCCCTCATGAGGACACTTTGATGCAAGAGGATGATTTCATTGACACATCTATTAACATCACATCATCAAGTCTTCATTCTAATGCTCACTCTGGCCAAGATGAAGCGTCAACAAATGAAGAGCCATCACCAATTTGCCATTCCAATGCTCTCCCTGGCCAAGAGGAAGCATTAGTGAATGAAGAACTCCCTTCAATAAAGAGCATTCCATGGGTAGACAAGGAGCTTTCATCTAACATCAATAAAAACTCTATCATAATGCATAAAACCTCAATGGATCATCCGAGCAACCTTGTTCCTTTAGTTGATTATTCACACACCTTGGATTTCACTAAGGAAGAGAAGACCTTTAATGTCCCTCCTTTGTTTGAATATTCAAGTCATTTGGACATCACTAAGGATGTAAGCCTAGTGGATGAGGAGAAGTCTCTCACATTAAATTCCTCAAGGATGGATGTTGAGATCACTCAAAATAATTTGCTTCTCCCACCACCTAAGAGGATAGCAAATATGTGTATTAATGAACTTCAACCAGAAAACATTCCACCTAACATTGAGTCAAACCAAGAAGCATTTAAGAATGAACAAAAGAATAATTACAAAGACTTGGCAATAGTACCTTACGTTTGCAAATGGAAAGAGAATGATTTAATTATTGATGACTTCTAGCACGAAGACCCTATAGGTAAGTATCTCTAACCCTTTAGCTCTCTCATGATGTACTTCCCCCGTGATGTGTTATGTGTTGTTTAGGCCTCCTGGGATGACCTCAAATTCTCCCATAAGGTTCAAGATACTAGGAGACCATCTCTATTGTGACCTTCTTCTATTTGTATCATCATTCTTCTAAATTGCTCTCTCTGATTTCATTGTTGTGTGTGGTGTCTTGCGGACATAGCATCATGGTTGGTGACTTGGGGGCATCCTCCTACATGACTGTCCCTAAGAAACTTGTTTTCTCCTCTCTTATTTATTGTTTCCCTTCCTCTAGTGTTTCCATCTAGTAAGTAGATCATGACAAACATTTATACTGATGGGGACCTAGTGTCCCTTTTGAGAGCAATCAAAAAATGGACTTAGTTCCTAATATGACGATGGGGTTGTATATCTTATCTAATGCTTGGCTAGTGGAAGCACTCATGCTTTCCACATAGTGAATTTCATGATGTTTCTGTCGCATTTACAAACCTTAACAATAATGTTGCTCCGTGTACCTTTGTTTTCCCTTGAATCTATCCTTGGCAGTACTCGATTAGGAGAGCTTCGTGAGATAGCCTCATGGTTATCCTCAAACTCTGAATTCATTGTATAACCTTGGCTCTTTGTGTGGTTAATCATTTGCATTGATGTTGTTGTTTATCATGATATTGTAGACACTAACATGTTTCTTGCAGGGATGTGTTTGTGGGAACATTTGGTGATTGTGAAGTACATGTCACCTTTGGGGGGCATGGGCTTTGTGAAAGTCAGTTTTCCCTTGTGTGTTTTCTTCCTACCTTAATGTGCTTGATATCGATAACTGATATCAACCACCTTAAGGTGGGGGTATATATAAGGTAACCTATCTGTTATAGATGTTAGCAATGTGTTTGACCTCAGATATAGAGACCTACACCCCAGAGTAGTGTATCATGCATTCTGAGCTTGTTTGCAATCAATCAATCATGTAATCCCTTTGTGGAGGTGAGATATTGAGCATATCCTTTTTCTTAAGCCCTCTGTGCAGGTGGGGATGGTCTATTTCTCAGAGCAGATTACATCATCCTGTCATTTTCAAAATTCCTCAGCAGAGGCAAGGAGTAGTTTTGTGACTAACTCAACCCTTAAGCATGTCTTCGGTGATTGTTGTGGTGAAGCCCAATCATCAGTGTGTGCCTGTAATGTGCTTGAGATGGTGTTGGACCTAGAAATAGGTACACTCCATCGCTTATCTGCCATGTTTTCTCCATGTCTTCAAGTGTGTGTGTTTTGGCGTGCTTGTTTTGAGTGGCATGTTTGTTGCCCCATATGCAGAGACCAGCGCCTTTGAGTAGTGCTATGTGCATTTTTGGGAGGTTTTTCATGTATTGCGTGTATGTTTCCCCATATACTAAGACCTGTGCCTTAAGGTAGTGCATCCAGTATTATGGGAGGTTTGTTTACTTTCTAGTACTTGCATTTGCATTTCATATATATGAGAAAAAGAAAAGAAAATATATCATTTCTATCTTCCATGCATTAATGTGTCTTCTAAGCATTGACTGTATTCTTCATGTTCTGCGTGACTATAACTGTCTTCTTTATGTTTTGCATGCCTGGTACTGTCTTCTATGTAATTGGCATGTCTTCTCCGTGCTTGGTGTGTTTGTGACCTTACTTTAATGCTTGTATGGACCTCACATTTTTACATACATTAAAGTGGGGGCTAAATGTAACATTAGAAAATGTCCCCTTAGGGGATTTTCACTCATAAGGTTTAGCTCCTAGGTATTTAGCATGCATTTAGGACATTTTAGTTCATATTTTGGCCTCCTGATGGAATGAGACCTAGATTTCATGGAAAATGGGACCTAGGAGGAGTCCTTGAGCTATACCCTACCCAAAATAGGGGGGAGGACTTAGACTAATGAGTTTGTATAAAATATTCTTCTTCAAGTATTCCCTTCTTCCTAGACACTACATTGAATTGACACCTCATCATTCATTTTTGTAATCTTTGGGGCAGGCTTCAAATTACTCATTTCATCTGTACTCTCATTTTGCAACCCCTGTATACCATCCACATAGACAGAACTACCCTTTTTGGGCTCTTCAAAAGCTGCATCTACTACTGATGTGGAGCTCCCATCGAGTGAAGGTCTAGATGGATAGAACATATCAACTGTAAAACACTTAGGAGCTGAAAGTTACTTGAGCCTCTTTATTACTTTCATATTTCTGAAGACAACTCCCATCTATTTATGTGTAGGGTTGCTCTTCACAACAATCTGCATGAAGGTAATTATCTTGCTCATTACATGATCAAACATATTGATCTTTACAATTCATATGCCAATTGCACTTGTAGATTTCTAAATCTTTTTCAATAAATTCATTTTGTCCATGTTTTACATTTTCTACTTAATGGATAGCCATTTGATATGTTTTTAAATAAAATAATCCGCGACCCTTCCTTACACTTGCACGTTTGCATGTATACTGACTCAAACATTTCTAACTATATTATTTGACAAAATTCTTCATTAAACCACATGGCCAGATAGAGAAAATACTAGCAAAGGTTGCAGAAGTTGCTTAAAAGTTTCTAAAGCTTTTTTAACACGTCCATTTTGAACATATCCCGCAATACTAGCATGAGTTTTGATTTTTATTTTTTAAGTATTTCACCTATTTTAAAGAGATGCAACCTTCCTGTGTTTTCACATGTGCATGCATTATGACCTGAGCATTCCAAATCATAATACATGGTAAGAATAATATCTCACTTTTCTATTCTTTGCATGAAAGAGAAAGGAAAGAGGAATGATGGTGTAGGTCATGAGAGTTGGCATTATAGTTGTTGGCAAGTTTGCCTTTTGTACACTTATCCATCAGAGTGATTCTAACAATAGCATATGATGAGACTTTCACACTTCGCATGCATTTGGCTACAAGAGTGTTTCTAACTATAATTTTTGCCAGAAATAATTATTTGTAAAGTTGTTTCTATTTTAGTGCAAACAAGGAGGTCACTAGCAAAGGTCATGGAATTTACACCATTCCATCACATTTGCTTGAAAGTTTCTAAAACCTTTTTAACAAATACACTTTGTACGCATCCATTGCTTTTTAACATCCATTTTGCAAACATCGCCATAGTAACATTCAAAATATAACTTTAATTTTAAAATGCCACCTCCTCTTCTTATTCAATCCATGGGCTAGGCTATGTTTCCACATTTTGTATACCTAACAATCTGAGAATTTCAAATTATAATATTTGAGAAGACATATCTTCCACTCGATCAACTTTTTCATTTTCAGATTCCTATATTTACAGAGCTATCATTTTGTTATCATTATGGATGGCGACAAGTACAGGCAAAGATTCAACTGAAGGTATGGCAAGCTTTCTTTGTCACAATCTAGACTAATCATTTCGAGTGTAGAATTGAGGTTGTGTATACCATTCATGCCGATCAATAATAACTAGAGAAGACTTGCTTCAGTGGTCATCAACATGGTTCACAAATTTAAAAGGTACCCATGAAGTCAAATTCTAGTTGAACAATATCAAGCTCCATTTCTTCCTTATCTCATTCTGCAAGAGCAATTACAACACCCCTTCCTTAGATTTGATTAGCTATGGTAAGTTGTTTGAGTAATGAGCCTTGTGAGTATAATTGTTCTTGTGAATTGATTCAATAACCAAAATTGTCTATCCAACATAAAACCTTGCCTCATCTTTGTCAAAGTATCCTTCTGCATCAGTAATGTCATCATATCTCCTTGGGGCAAATATTCCATTAGGAGGTATAGATATTCTTTATCTAGGAAGGAATAATAGAGTTTAACTATGCAATTACTATCTACCTCAACAAGAAGATTCCTCTCTTCCTTGACGTGCTTCACATGGCCTCTATGAAGCATTTCTAACTTTTTTTTAATTACATAGACACGTCATGTTGTCCTTTCTCTGCACAATCTCACCTCCCCAAATGCTTCATACACTACTGGTGATCTTGATGCACTACTTTTCTCTGAGCTACTATATATTAGTAATAACTTTATGCTCAAACTTTTATCAAGTCCTCTAGTATTAAAGGAAGATGAAACGCTATTGAAAGATGCTAGACATGTTATCCAACTTGGAACAATGAAGCTTACATTATCTATACTACCTCCAAGTGAAAGAAGTATAAACATTGCAATAATAAGAGAATTCACATGACCCAAGATCATTAGTGCACTAATAAATGACTCTGTAAGACACATACTTCTTTCCACTTGCATTGTTCTAAGTACAGTGACAACTCAATTGTAAGACTAGCACAATAGGACACCTTCAAATTCTCATCTATGACTAGAGAAATTAATGTGGCTAGATGTTTTTAATGCATAAAAAATGCTTCAAACTACTAATGGAAATTAATAACCATGATTTCAACAAGAGATTACATTTTAAGAAAGATTAGGGATCTGTAATCAAAATTAAATGGTAGAGGAAATGAATACACCATGAAATAGGACATGAAAATTTTAAAATTTTTAGGTTAAAAAATTTGACAACAATGGGCTCTAATTGGGGGTGAAGACCAGTGCTAATCCATTGGGCAAACATAGTCAAGGGAAATAACAGGAGATTAGGACAAAACCAAAACTGAAACAAAATAAGACCACACACAACAGGGAAACAAAAAGCAAACTAAGACTCCTATGTACCTGAACTAGGTACAACAGATCACAACTACTTCAGGAGACTATGGAAATCCATTTACCGGAAGGGAGAAATAGATGCTTGAATGGAAGAATAGACTATGCCAATGGAGCATCATTATACTTAGCTATGGCTTGATGCTTTAAAAAGTAGCTCTGTAATCTTTGGTATATATGACTCCTCTAGATGAGGTAGTGAACTCAAATAGTTGCCCCTCATAGAAGATATTTGAATTAGGAAACAACACAATATCTTTTTGCATGCAACAAGTCACCTCTTGTATTGCTTGCAGAATTGTAGCCTTAAGCCATTGAATACATTCTTGATGACTTAAACCCATGGCTAAATGATGCAAAGCCTCTTTAATAATGGATAGAGCTGAAAATGGAATATTTTCAAAACAAGTGAAATATGATTTTGGTACCTCTAGACAGTAGGCTAAAACCTCTTGAATTTTGTTTAGCTTCTCATCAATGTCGCATTGCTCCTTCAATGCTACAAATTCATTTTCTTTGATTTCCATAATCTCCACTGGGCATTCTAAGAAGCAATTTAAATTCGAAACCACATTCTCATCAATTATACCTTGCATACACACTGAACTATCCTTATTATCATGCTTAAAGTGGTTTATGTTTTCAATTTTTTGGTCATCCTGAATTTGGCATATGCTATCACAAGTGGATGAAAAAGTTTCTCCTTCCTTAATATAGCTTGGTGCATGCTCAAATGAATCAATTTGGAGAGAATCATTACCTAAAGGGAAACATCCAAAAGGAAAAGTATTCTTAGGATAGTGAGCACCATTGGAATCTTCATCTTCAAACCTTGACTAGATATGCACCTGATTGAAATTTTTTGTTTTACCCTTACATCCATCAACAACTTCATCAGATAACACTTCTTTAAAAAAAAAATTGCCTCCATATCACTATCATCTTTTTGGAAATGATGTATTTTAGCATGACACTCTTTATTCGATGCAACTTTTTCATTAATAAGGGTATTTTCATGGCTACAAGCAAGAAAATTTGTTGCCTTCCCATCCCTTTGTTCAATTTCTTGCAAAGTTCTAAGCAAATCTGGATGTACCTTATCTAATTGAAATTGCATATTACCATAAAAACTCTTTAAAAGGTTCACTTGCATAGCATCATAAGGTACCTGATTATTTTGTAACAGAGATGTAGAAGAAAAGTCTTCATCATCGTTATCATCACTGTCATCCTTTCCTAGATACCAAACCATTTTCAAATTTCTACAGAGTCACCAACCTCACTTCTTCAATGAGATACCTTCAAAATATTGGAGAATAAGGATGCACCAATCTTCACGTCCCCAGCGGAGTCGCCAAAAATTGTTAGCATACAGTTTTGTCACTGTAGAAATAATCTGTTTCACCCACAAAGGTAGAAACAAAAGATGCTAACAAATGGAGGAATCATTGCAAGTGCAATGATTCTCCTCTACGTTTGAGAGGGGAAGCTCCCTCATATGATGGGGTTTTTGTATTTTTGAGTACTTTTAACCAGAAAGTACAAAAAGGTGGGAGAAGAAAAGATGAGAGAAAAGGAAAAGAAATCACACTGTGGACATAAGAAACACAACATAAACTTCTTGAGGAAAGATAAACTAAACTAAAGTGAGGAGCACAAAGACTCCAAAGAGAGGGAATAACCAACAGTGGAAGCACAAAGTCCTCCCAAAACACCTGCATATTAAGAGCATACAAAAGGAATTGAAATAAATAAAAAAAGAAATTGAATGAACATAGGAACACACAACATCTATGAGGAAATCATGAACATAAGAACACAATCCTTCATTGATATGAAAACAAACTAGAGCTCAAAGTCTCTAGTAAACCCTTCTCCAAATCTTTCCTAATTACACAGGGTAGAAAAAGATATAGAAATTTGGAACCCTTTCCAAATAATAACACATTAGTTTTTAAAGACTCTCATGGATGGGAATCCCAAAAGCCATCAACTCACACCAAGAAATATTAAAAAATGACAAAAGGAAAATTGAAAATTCATGAATGACTCTTCCCATTCTACTCTAGCTTGTGATAATTCATGAACAAAGCCAAGGGATGCTTCCTTTAGTCATTACTTGAAATCTGGGGTCTCAATACTATTCCCTAACTATTGTTGAACTAACCATGTAAATTACATGAGAATATCACTGAACATTCATAAGTCTATCCACTTCTACAAATCTGGGCACTAGAATTTCTCTTCCCTCTCACTAGCACTTTCTACAGCATCATTGTCTTCATTATCTGCATTGTTTTCATCTTCATCATCACTAGCTTCTATCCATTATGTTTTTAAAGCCTCTATTGCAATCTATGTCTATGCCTCAACATTCATTTTTTCTTTTCATCCTTTCTATTGGAAGTGTATTTTATGACATCAACAACACCATCAACAGAAAGCTTGCTAGTTACTTGATCAGATAATTTTTGATAGTCATTTTCATCTAGTTTTGTCATTTCAAAGTTGTTTAGATGGATTTGTGGCTTTATACTTGCACATAACATGTCCACCATCTTTTCTTTTTGTAATAGATTCTTTAAATTGTTCCTCTAGCTTCACTCAACCCCCTTTAATCTCCATATCAACCACACCTCCAAATTGAAGAGCACATTTTATGTGAACACACCTTGAGAACCCTGCGCGTGCCACCATATACAAGAGTTTTATCTCCATTATAATATTCAACCCCATAAATAATCATCTCGGTCTCCTTTAAAGGGTTTACAGTTACCAATACTTAGAGGACATATTCCCACAGTTAATGGCTTGTTAATTTTTGCCTAAGAGGGATCCTCTTCTGCACACCCGTTAATAGCTTGGATTTCGAGTTTCGTAGCACTTTTGTGTCCATCATATGGCCCAAATAATGGAAAATGAGATTCTACCTTTGTATATCTTGAGGGTATGCTTTCATTCATATTGCTTCTTTGGAGCTCACTACATTCCCAAAAATATCCTTATAGACTTATAATTTATATGCATGCACTTAATGTAGTTCATATGATGCCCATAAAATAGATGTCGTATTGTATTTTAAATGGATGTACCCTTTATTTTATCCTCTAGATTTTCACAAAGCACTCAATTTAGCTCCTTATTAATGAGTTTGGATAAAATTTCTTCTTCAAGAATTCCCTTCTTCCTGGACACTACATTGACTTGACACCTCATCATTCATTTATGTAATCTCTGGGGTAGGCTTCAAATTACTCATTTCATCTATACTCTCACTTTCTAACCCCTCTATACCATCCACATAGATAGAACTACCCTTTCTGGGCTCTTCAAAAGTTGCATCTACCACTGATGTGGAGCTCCTATAGAGTGGAGGTCTAGATGGATAGAACATAGCAACTGTAAAGCACTTAGGAGATGAGAGTTGCTTGAGCCTCTTTATTCCATTCATGTTTCTGAAGACAACTCCCGTCTACTTATGTGTAGGGTTTCTCTTCACAATAATCTGCATGAAAGTGATTATCTTCCTCATTACTTGATCAAACATATTGATCTTTGCAATTCATACACCAATTGCATTTGCATATTTCTAAAGCTTTTTCAATAAATTCATTTTGTGCATGTTCTAGATTCACTACTTTTAATGGATAGCCATTTGATATGGTTTTAAATAGAATAGTCCACAACCCTTCCTTACACTTGCACGTTCGTATACCGACTCAAATATTTCCAACTATATTATTTGACAAAAATCTTAATTATACCATGTGGCCAAATAGAGAAAATATTGGTAAAGGTTAGAGAAGTTGCTTAAAAGTTTCTAAAGATTTTTCAACAAGTCCATTTTGAACATATCCCGGAATACTGGCATGAGTTTTGATTTTTGTTTTTAAAGTATTTCACCAATTTTAAAGAGTTGCAGCCTTCCTGTGTTTTCACATTTGCATGCATTATGACCCAAGCATTTCAAATCATAATACCTGGTAAGAATAATATCTCACATTTCTATACTTGGCACAAAAGAGAATGGAAAGAGGAATGATGGTGCAGGTCACGAGACTTGGCATTACACTTGTCGACAAGTTTGCTTTTTGTACACTTATCCACTGGAGTGATTCTAACAATAGCATATGATGAGACATTCACACTTCACATGCATTTGGCTACAAGAGCATTTCCAACTATAATTTTTGCTAGAAATAATTCTTTGTAATGCTATTTCCATTTTAGTACAAACAAGGAGGTCGCGGCAAAGGTCATGGAATTTACACCATTCAATCGCATTTGCTTGAAAGTTTCTAAAGAATTTTTAACAAATACACTTTGTACACATCCATTGCTTTTTAAAATCCATTTTGCAAACATAGCAATAGTAACATTCAAATTATAACTTTAATTTCAAAATACTACCTCCTCTTCTTATTCAAGTCGTGGGCTATGTTGTGCTTCCACACTTTGTATACCTTCCAATCTGATCATTTCAAATTGTAATATCTAAGAAGAAATATCTTCCACTTGATCAACTTTTCCATTTTCAAATTCTTGTATTTACAAAGCTATCCTTTTGTTATGATTATGGATGGTGACAAGTGCATGCAACGATTCAACTAAAGGTATGGTAAGCTTTCTTTGCCACAATCTAGACTGATCATTTTGAGTGTAGATTTGAGGTTGTGTATACCATTCATGCCAATCAATAATAACTAGAGCATACTTGCTTCGGTGGCCATCAACATGTTTCACAAATTCTAAAGTGTTGAATACACAAGACAACTGAGAGGGGGGGTGTGAATCAGTTGTATCAGAAATTTCAAACCCTCACAAACATATTCATATCCACATCAATTCACTTAAACCTTTAATCTGTTATGAAGATTAAACATAAAAAGCAAATAACAGAAACTTAAACACATTAACACCATACACAAGAGAACACTAGATTTTATGTGGAAAACCCTAAAAGGGAAAAACCACGGTGAGGATTAGCTCACAATATAATGTAATAATAATACCAAATTACAAAAGAATCACTACAGGGGACTCACTGTCCAAGTGGATTCATTGCCCACTGAGAAAGAAAGAAAGAAGAAAAGAATGGCTCACTGCTAGACTTTGAACTAATATAGTTGCATCTATCATATGCATGTAATTTAGTTCCAATAAAGCTCAATATCCATCACAACACATACATCACCTTCACAACATCACCAAAAAATTGTAAACACCTTCTGCTCACTACATCTAGTAGCCTAACACATGAAATCCCGCATTTCCCTAATCAAATTCACATCACCACATCATATCCCCCATGTGCACATGGAATCATGACTCCTTGACACTTATTTGTATAATCACCAATCATTAAAATATTCTCCAAGGTCAACAACACAACTTATCTCATACAATTCAAAATAGGTCTAGACCTAAACATCTCTGTGGAGGAAGGGAATGAATGTAGACTACATCATGCCTTAGCATAGACCTAAATCCATTCTAACACACTTCAATATGCTTTCACAATCACCAAAGCATAATTAGAATTAGTGAAAACAACCAAGTCAGCTAAACTTGTGTTAACACCAAGAACTTTTAAGCACACACTTCCTCAAAGATAAACACACCTTGCATACCTTGCACAAAGATTTAACTTAATCTAGAAACATCCATAAACAACTTGAAGTCGCCTAGAAACCAACAAATTCAACCACAACAACTTTCACCTGAGCACAACTTTTACCTAAACACAACTTTCACCTAAACACAACACTGTCAAACTCTGCCACACAATAAATTGATTTCTAGAGAACTAAATCACAAACCCTTTGGATGGAATATATATAAGGACCTTATAAGCATATATCCAAAACTGCCACACCTAAAACCATTCTACAGAGAAATGCGGAGCAAAATACTATCTCCTAGACACACTGCAAACACTATCAGACCCTGTCTTCAAATTGGTGAACATAACTTTCACTGCACCATGATCTAGAGTACCAAATTCTAGATTTACCATCTTCAAACACTTGTCAACAACATATCCAAACTGTACATACAGATCTCCAACATAGAAGAAATGTGGAACAAAAACTCGACCAGTATTCTATAAGCTAGAAGACTTCTTCAACACACTGTTTCCAATACTAATCAAATTTTATCAAAAGCACTTGGAAACCAAGAAAGAGGAACATATGCTTAACATCTTCAACACTTCTTCAAGAAAATCACATCATCATTAACTCAACAACTTAATCAAATAACAATAGTAACAATAGAGAACACAGTTGACACCAATGACAACACAAACATGTTGACATCAATGACAACACCAATTAGCACATACTTGCAACAAAAAGGTACCCATGAAGTCAAATTCTAGTTGAGCAATATCAAGATCCATTTCTTCCTTATCTCATTCTGTAAGAGCAATTACAACAACCCTTCCTCAGCTTTGATTAGCTATGGCAAGTTGTTTGAGCAATGAGCCCTGTCAGTATAATTGTGCTTGTGAATTGATTCAATGGCCAAAATTGTCTATCCAACATAAAACCTTGCCTCATCTTTGTTAGAGTATCCTTCCACATCAACAATATCATCATATCTCCTTAGGATAAATATTCCATTAGGAGGTACAGACATTCTTCATCTAGGAAGGAGTAATAGAGTTTAACTTTGCAATTACTATCTACCTCAACAAGAAAATTCCTCTCTGCCTTGACATGCCTATCTTGGCCTTTACAAAGCATTTATGACTTTTTAAGTTTTTTTATTGCATAGACATGTCATGTTGTCCTTTCTCTGCACAACCTCAGCTCCCCAAATGCTTCATACACTACTGGTGATCTTCATGCACTATTTTTCTCTAATCTACTGTATATTAGTAATAACTTTGTGCTCAGACTTTTATCAAGTCCTTTGGTATTAAAGGAAGATGAAACACTGTTGAAAGATGCTAGAGACATGTTATCCAACTTGGAACAATGAAGCTTACATTATTTGTGCTATCTCCAAGTGCAAGAAGTATTAACATTGCAATAATAATAGAATTCACATGACCCAAGATCCTTGGTGCACTGATAAATGACTCTATAAGACACATACTTCTTTCCACTTGCATTGTTTTAAGTACATTGGAAGGTCAATTGTAATACTAGCACAATAGGAAACCTTCAAATTCTCATCTATGACTAGAGAAATCAATGTGGCTAGATGTTTAGAATGCATTAGAAATGCTTCAGACTACTAATGGAAATTGATAACCATGATTTCAACAAGAGATAAGATTTTGGGAAAGATTAGGGATCTGTAATCAAAATTAAATGGCAGAGGAAATGAATACACCATGACATGGGACATGAAAATTTTAAAATTTGACAACACTGGCAACACAAAAATGCCCAAAACACCATCAAAAGTGCTTCTTCAATATTGGGATGGCCCCAGGCAGTGTTTTGAGGGGAATACCTTTTACAATCTGCAAAAAGCTTCAAATCACTTCTCCAAACCAAAAAACATGACCCACAACACTTTCAGCAATGTTCAACAACCTCCCCGCACGCTCGCACCCAACTTGGGTACCCATTTCTACTATATGTGGAATAGCAGAAAGCACATCAATGCTTAATAAATATTATAATAAATCTTTATTAAGATTTCCTTCCAATTTTAAACTTTTACACCAAAAATTAAAACATTGAAATGTTTTAAAAGCTAGCAAAGTTAAAACATTAACTTTGGAAAAAATAAATTTCTCTACTAGCCAAAATGACACAATGACACCACTGGCACACGGGATGTCAGAAGACCATGAAAATTTGTGGGAGACGATAATAAATTATTTAAAATATGGGTTTGTCACCAAAATCATGAAATTAGACACTTTTTCAGGACACTTTTCTAGCCCACTCACAGTCGCAAACGCATTAAAAACAAGTCAAAACTTGTCTAAGGACCATGAAACTAGATAACCTCACTAACATATGTCTTGAAAAACTTTCTACCAAACAGACTTGGATGATGATGACCAAGATGCAAAATTTCAATCGTCAAAGTCATGGTCTCAGGTAGATGCATTAGGGATCAAACTTGGCCCCTACTGCTAATTTTAAGGCAAATAGGCACTTCAAATTTGTCAAATTTGAAGGTGCCAATAGTGTTTCATGTTTGAGGATGCATGCCCCTTATGGGAATGGTGAGAATCTATACTTCTTTGGGACATAGACTTGGTGCCTACTCCATTGGGTAGCTTTGCCACTACTCAGGAAACCATCGATCAAACTTCATTTGGTGGCCTTGGGCCACCAAATGAAGAATTGGTATCGGCCTCTATCATACACCTGATTTTCATTAGACTACACCAAACCCAATCTATTTATCCCACTAAAATCTGCCTGATTAGAAACATTGTCACTAACATCTCTCACATTCCTCAAAGCATACCCATGTTAATGTAACCTCTGTCATTATGCATTGTATAACCAGACATAAACTAAAAAATTTTATCATCACATGACATATATGTATTATATTCATCACATGAAACATATTAATATTGAAAGTAGCATTCCTCACTCTTCATCTTATTGTCATGCTCCATCAAAATACTTCCCAACTAAATTGAAAAGTGAAAGTGTTCATACTCTACCAAACAACTGGCATCATGATATTCAACTTCATCATTTGGTTGCACATCAAACACAAAGTTCTCATAGGGACACTACTGCAAACTATACAAATAACTTTCAGGTGTATGAAAAGAGGAGCATTCATACACAGGTGTCTCATGCAACCTCAATACATTATATGGCAAGGACATTCATCTAAGCATATTAAATCAGCCATATCACCACTTGCTCTAGTATCTTGTAAATACAACTTATCTGCATCATCAACATCCCATAATTACACAAATACACACATTTCTAGTTTAGTGATATAATCTGACTGAACTTTAAAATCATCACTCATATCCATGTAAACAACTTCATCAGAAGACTTAGACAAGTTTAAAAATATCCCATCATGAAGATTAGCATATGAACTCAAAACTTGACCACTTCTGCAATGAACTTCATATTCAATCTTTGTCTCCATCATATCAATATGAAACTCTAATCTTTCATCTACATTAACATCTTTAAATTCATCATTGTCCATGTCTATTTTATGAACACAATCACAATCAACCTAGAAGAAATTATAATCAATATACTTTTCACTTCATCCTCTAATTTTCCAGGCACATGTCTGAAATTTCTGCCATATCAACATAATCTGAGATGGCACTGTCAAAAGGCTCTTCAAGTTCCATAATACTATCAACCAACAATAGAGATATTCTATCATTCACATATTCATCATAATGCATAACCTGATCATCTGAGAGTAAACCCATGTTATCAACATCTTGCATGCTAATTCTATCTTCATATGGAATAAAACTTTCCAACTCTACTTCATATAAGCCACAGTGACCAGCAAAATAACAATCAGCATGTTCAACTTCATGAGTTGAATATATAAATGAACATGCCTAATGATATCATGATCATTATTGACAAAGCTCTCAACGCTGGTAAGATTGTGATCAGGATTACATGGTTCTTGCATAGAATATATTATCTCATTAATGCTCATACCATTGAACATATCATCAGAATCCTTTATATCACAAGGCTGCAACTGAACTCTTGCTATGATCTTATCATTGGAGAAGCTATTAGTTCCATTACCCGGTGTAGTATGCCAAATATATGAAAATGTCTTTACCTCTTCACCGGTTATGTCATGACAAGATATTATTTGATGCATTTGCATTATTTCAGTATGTAGTGCATTTAAACTTCCATGAATATAATTTTAAAGTATATACACCACATTATTTGGCTGCTCATAAACACTTCCCATATTAGCACAAGATGTAACTTTGAAACATGTTCTGTTTACTCACATATATTGCATCATTGTCTGAATCATACCCAACAATAGGACTAATGTGATCAGCACTATGAAGTTTGCCATTCTTATCATCATGAATCTTAGCATTCTCTATAATGTCTATCCAATCAATAACCTGAGAAAAATTACTTAGCTTCAACCTTTGAGGTAATAAACTCAAACCCGACCCATACATATCACAAAACAAATCAATGCATATGGACTCTTCTAGCTTGAAACCAACAGGGGTTTCCATATAGGTGTCCAAGATTCTAGAAAATAAAGAAAATCCCAATTCTCCCTCATGTCTTCTTATGTCAAAGAGAGCTTGAACAAAGGAAACAGATTCACTAATTCATACAACTCGTTGACAATTTGTTTGGGGCTCTATGTAATCACCATTATGGACTGATGTATGAGCTAGGACAACATGGATGTAAAAGCTTTGACAATCATTTTTAAATTTTTATTTACATCTTGCATTGACATTGGGTGCTTTACAACAGAAAACACTTGTAGACAAATAGCCCTTGAGCACTCCATACTTCCAGTTGTTTTAAATGTCCATGGTGATCTCACAAGCCTGATGCAAAGTTGTAGGATCTTTGTTTCTCAACTGGTAACTCATCTTCCTATTAAAAGTTCCCAGGTAAACAACCAAACTCATTGAATCATTTTCCCTCATATCCTTAGGAATATCCATCAATGTTTTTGCAAATCTCAGGTTAAATGTTGGAACTAGCTCATCCTCTTCTTTCTGAATGCTCATAAACTTGTTGATCACTGAACTTGTATTGACCCTCTCACCAAACTACTCCATGAAAATTGCTTTGAGCTCATCCCAAGAATTGATTGAGCATGCTGGTAAATAAGAGAACCAATCTCTTACTTCATCTTTTAAGGACTGAGCAAACATCTTCATGACAACATCTCCAAAATCTATCTCATAGTCTCCTATTACATCAATGAAGTCATGCAGATGTTTATTTTTTGATTTAGACTTACTACCACTAAACTTTGGTATTTTATCTTAGATTTCATGTTGTATATGATTTGGAAAACCATAGATATTATTGAAATTTATGGCTTTATATCTTTCAATAATGAAACTTCTTTGATAACATAGGTGGGGCTGCACATTGTGCATTGTTACATTTGAAACCATATAGGGATGCATAGGTTGATGATACAATTTCCTATCCATTTACAAACTTTTCACATTAACTTTGTAGTTACACATTCAAAACTCAATTTCCTTTTACAACATGATCTTAAGCTTTTACAATGCATATTCCTATCTCAGCTTACCTAAGATCTTCTAAATGAGTTTCTTCAAAATATGCATTCTTCTTTTCATAATACAGGATGCAATCTAGTAATGCAGAAGTATGCATGCCTATCACTACCTTTTTTCCTTTCTCTTAGTACTTAGTTTTCACTCAATAAGGAACTAGATTATTCTCAAGGCCTTCCATGAACTACCTTCAAACATAGAACTATCTTTCATAGAGACAGGAACATGTAAAATACCTAGAAGTGTGTTACAGCTGCTGTAAATTCTCTTCCTGACTAGAAACTATGAGTATTAAAATATTCTTCATAGTTGTATTAGGTTCTTTTTCATAGAGTCACCACCTCTTTTCATAAAGGACTAAACTTCAAACAACACAAAGCTCTTTAAAGCTTACTTTCATTATGGGTTTTCTCCAATAGTAGAGCCACACAAACTTCTTCAAATATGCTACAACAAAACTCCTTCTAGGTTTGAAAACTTCATTACCAAAGACTCTAGGGTAGGATTTGACAATACTTTTACTTCAGTCCCTAGTAGAGTCACTAATCTATTGGTTCTTTTTCCTGCAATCCCTCAACTCTAAGGCATTCACCATACTATCAAGACCCAAGGATTAGATAAATCCTGACAGAGGGAAGAGACCTATGGTCAAATTGAGGGTGAAGAAAAGTCGATGAACATGAAGTTAAATAAACCTCCTCTACACTTTGAGTCTTGCTAAGCTCAGGAGGGTATTCCCAAATATCTCTGAACAATTTGGAAAATAGATAAACAACAAGGAAGATCTCTATTTAAGGCAATTAGGTTAAAATGGTGTCAACATATGATAAACTGGTTTATAATCCTTGTAAATGCACTCATTGGTAGTTTCTTACAACATCATTAACCTAGAAAATATAATATGCACAAGTCCTTTGAAGATTTGCATTAGCTACACGTTTCAGATGAGGTTTAACAAGATTTAAAATATTGGACTTTATGCATAAGGGTAGGGAAAAAATAATTTAGAAATAATTTATGGACATAACCAAAATGATTTTCACTTTTAAAAAAGTGCAGGGTTATATTTGATTGCTTTAAACCAGTGCCCAATCCTATGGCAATACAGTCACACTCAGAACAAAACCCATAATGAAAAAGAAAACACAACTTTCAAATGAGTCTAAATAACTTGGTTTCTGCATTACAAAAATAGTAAACTATCAACTGCCCTTCCATTCCCAAAATTATACCCATTCTTAATTATCCACAATATACTAAAATGTCCCAAATATTTTTCTTGAAAGCATGCTTACTTAGCTATTTAAGAAAAACACCTTTAATGCACTCCTTGAAATACAAACTAATAGAGACTAAATATAAAGAGTATCAAATATTCTCCCAAGAACCCCTTTGATTCCCTGAAACACTCAAACATTAATGGAGATAGAATATAAAATTGATGACAAAAGTATGGTCTTACATTGATTTATTGAAAATATTTTCACATCCATTATAGAGATTTACTCACAAGTAGACCTATCATTACATAAAATAGACATTCAATTTATTATAGCTTGAGATAACCCTAGATTGACTCCCATTTTTGAGACCCAGTCTGAAAAATGTTCTGGAACCAAATCTCTTCAAAGACCTAGAAAAAATAGTTTTATAGAGAAGAAGAAGAAAGGATATGGAACAAGAAGGTGACATTTGTCACAAATAAAACCTCTGATTTGCAACTAATTTGGAATAAGGGAATATGCCATATCATCTTTAAGCTCCTTCCTTCACTTTGTCTTCATCTAGTAACTAAAAATGTATTTTCCCCAAATTTGTGGATTCACGTCCAACCTTTTTACTCTATAGTAAAAGTGATTTCCAAACTATATTTTCACTTGGTGAGTGAAAAATTTAACCCCCAAGTCCTTATCCCATCACTGGCAAGCAAAAAATCAATTGTATTTATGCATTCTGCACCTCAAAACTTCATTGTTTGTCCCTACAATCAACTAGACATTTCATTGAACAATTTTGATGCATCCATTTGCCTTCACATTTTTCCTATATTCAAATTCATCCTTCCTCCTTTTGACACTCTTTGCCATAGTCTTCCCTGCAACTCCATGCTACATTCATCTACTATTGTAGTTGCATGTTGTAATGGAGAATGACACCTTCTCTCCTTACATTTCTTGTGATTTCCATTGTTGGGCATTTTTACAATGTTGGAGACATTTTTGATAGTTGAAGAGTGTTTTTCACATCTTCCATAGAATTTAAAAACTTACCAGAGCATTTAAAAACTTGCCTGGACGTTTTTGGCATGGGATGGCATTTTAGCACAATTGGAGGTGTTTTTAGCAGTGAAGGTCACATGAAAACTATGTCAGGGTGTTTTATGAATGTTGTCCCATTTTTGCTATTGCTAGGGACATTTTTCGTGGTGTTGGAGCACTTAAAACAAGTCCATGGGAATTCAAATCATTGTTGGGTCATTTTTGACATTGGTGAGGCATTTTTCATGTTACCAGCAACACAAAAATGCCCAAAACACTATCAAAAGTGCTTCTTCAATATTGGACATTTGGCCCTAGGCAATGTTTTGGGGGGGAATACATTTTATAGCCTACAAAAAGCTTCAAATCACTACTCCAAATGAAAAAACGTGACCCACAACACTTTCAACAATATACAACAACCTCCCTGCATGCCCGCACCCAACTTGGGCACCCATTTCTACTGTCTGTAGAATAGCAGAAAGCACATCAATGCTTAATAAAGATTATAATAAATCTTATAATAAAAATTTATTAGTCTTACCTTCCAATTTTAAACTTTTACACCAAAAATTAAAACATTAAAATGTTTTAAAAGCTAGCAAAGTTAAAACATTAACTTTGGAAAACATAAATTTCTTCGCCAGCCAAAATGACACAATGGCACCACTAGCACACGGGATGTCTAAAAACCACAAAAATTTGTGGGAGACCATAATCAATTATTTAAAACATGGGTTTGTCACCAAAATCATGAAATTTGACACTTTTTCAGGATGCTTTTCTAGCCCGCTCGTAGTCACAAATGCATTAAAAAACAAGTCAAAACTTGCCTAAGGACCACGAAACTGGACAACCTTACTAACATATGTCCTGAAAAACTTTCTACCAAATAGATATGGATGACGATGACCAGGATGAAAAATTTTAGTCATCGAAGTCAGGGTCTCAGGTAGATGTGACGGGGATCAAACTTGGCCCCTGCTTCCAATTTGAAGGCAAATAGACACTTCAAATTTGCCAAATTTGAAGGTGCCAACAAGCTCCACCTTTCCACTTCTTAAGGCTAATGAGCTTCCCCTTGTCACTAGTCATTTGGTTAGAGCAACCACCGTCAATTACCCAAGCATTTTCTTCTTCTTTTGGATGAAAGGTAGTCCACACAACCATTGATTTTTCATTATCTTTGTTAGCCTACAAGGTACCAGACTTCTGACATTCTCCAATATCACTCTCTTTGTCATCAACTTTCAACGCCATGAAAAGTGTTTCATCATTTGAATCATCATGATCCTCATCTTCTGAAGAACAATTATTCTCCATCGAATAAAGACTTCTTTTGAACTTCTCTCTTTTGTTATTATCCCCTGATTCTTTAAAAGGACACTTAGATGCAAAATGACCAATTCTCCCATAATTGAAGCACTTTAAAGGTAACTTACCTTTGTATTTTCCAGTTCCCTACTTTAATCTTCTCACAGAATTTGCCTCTACCTCATCAAGGTCATCATCTTGATTAGCTATTTTATCTTTTATCTTCTTACTGACTTTGAATGTTGCTTCCTTCTTTGGAGCATCTTTGTCAAACTCTCTCATTTCAAAGGTATTGAGAGCACCAAACAATTGATCTACTATATAGGTATCCAAGTCCTTAGATTCCTCAATAGCAGATACCTTATGACTATAAGATTTAGGGAGAGATCTTAGAATCTTCTTCACAATCTCATCTTCTTTCACTTCTCCATCAAGCCCTCTGATGCCATTAACTACGTCATCCACCCATAGCACATAACTAGCAATGTCTTCATCCTCTGTCATCCTCAAGGTCTCAAATTTTCTCTTGAAGATTTGCATCTTGACTTGATTTACTCTATTATCTCCTTCATAAATGCTACTAAGTTTTACCTAGACATCCTTAGCAGAACTACAATTCATTACCTTCAAAAGTTCTGAATTAGCTAGCCCATTTATGATAGCATTCTTTGCCTTGGAATTGTTATCATACAACTTAATCTCAACTGGATCTGTAGGATCATCAACAGGAGCAGTGTAACCATCCTTGACAGATTGCCAAACACCAAACCTGAGAGAGGATAAATAGCCTTCCATCCTTAGCTTACAAATGGTGTAATTTGTTCCATCAAACATAGGTGCCTTGTAAGATCCATCATGAGCCATCCTAGGCCTTCCTCAAGCAGTTAAGCTCCTTCTAAGGAACTTGGATATGATACCAATTGTTGAACACACCTGATATTGAGAGGGGGGTAAATCAGTATTGAAACAAATCTCAAATCCTCTGGAGCAAATTGAAACTTAATCTTTATAACATTAATAGAAACATAAAAGATCAACACAATGCAAAACACCACATAACACCAGATATATATGTGGAAAACCCCAAAGGGGAAAACCACAATGAGGAAAGTTGCTAGGAGCTACTATCCTAATTTAGCCTCACAAAAGAATCATAGTTACAACTTTGTTTTATGGCTGTAGACACTCAAATTTGTCCTAAATTTGTCCATGTCTTGCAACACCTAGTTAAAAACATCATTAAGACATCATGTAGCATTTTGTCATAAATCCCACTCTTAATCCCATTTATCCATTAGCCAATTAATTAAATAAATTTTATTTATTTAATTAAAATCCCATTTAATCCCATCCTCATCCTACTTAGCCAATTAATTAAATAAACTTTATTTATTTAATTAATTTCCACATCATATCCCAATCATATCCTAATCCCACTATCCAATTAATTAAATAAATTTTATTTATTTAATTAATATCCAACTCATATCCCAACTAATTCAAATATTTTATTTGAATTAAGTTTTCATTATAAGCCGACTTTCCAATTAATTAAATAAATTTTATTTATTTAATTAATTTATCTTATCATTTAGCCGACATGTGTGCCTCTTTCATTTAAAAAAGATAAGTGGTACTATAACCTTTTATTTAATATCTTTCATATGTAGTACTTTTTATGTACACAAGCATACATGAGCCCTATTCTCCTTGACACTTGTCAAATGACTACAACTCCCTTGAAGAGTGGGGATAACCGAATCAATCCTAGCTGTCCACATCAATCAATTAGCTTTTTAATCTCAACTATTCATTTGAACCAAGCCTTTCATATAAATCAAACCCCTCACAAGCCATTAGCATGCATTGAGCCTCAAGTACCCTTATTCTGCCAAATTTTTAAAAATACATTGATCCTCAAGTATCCACATGCTATTGAAATATCATTAGAGCCTTTGCATCCTTATCAATGTTATGCTGCAGAAGTGAGCACCCAACATTCTTCCAACAATAATCCTTCAAAATCTTGCATGCTCATGCAAGGTGGAGAAGAGCAATGGAGATAAATCAAGCATAGCGTGGAGATTAGTTTGCATTTACATTTGTTATTTTGATTTTCATGTTGTCTTGTGCTTCATTGTGCATTGCTAGGGTTTTTATCATTGTTGTTTAGTCATTTGCCCTAATTTGCAATTTTACCCTAACTACAATGGCCACAACCCAAGAAAGCTACTACTCCCTGAAAAAGGTTTTAGGATCACTCCCAAGGAAGCTACAACTCAAGGAAGAAACTACTCCCTGAACTAAGAACAAAATCAAAAAAGATTACTACATGGAAGCCATTCTATTGTTTGAATTTGACAATGAAGCACAATCCTTTTGATGATTACAATTCTATTTTTACACTCCTCTTTTGATGATTACTCTTCTACTTTGACAACTTCTGTAACTTCTTCAAATATCTTCTCTGCAGCTTACTAACTCACTAATTTCAGTCTTCAAGAAGTTTTGCCTTTGGGTCACTACCTCCAGCAATCAGTTAGGCACATTTTTCATTTCCCTTCTATCTCAAAAATGTCTTCAAGATGAATCTGGATAGGATCTATTACTTCTGCTTTTTCTCTTTCAGTCACACATCATAATGCATTACACATCCACATTTGACTCCTTGTACTCACACTCACAATCACAACTCACTTAAATCAACTAGGTTTACAATATATACATGATATTACATTGATTACATTACATATCGGCTAGAGACAAGTATATTACAATTACAAGTTGGCCAAAGATCAAACAACATGAAACTTGTAGATAGCAAGCCCTAAAATGAACTCCATGCAACACTAGGAAGAGGAACATGCCTTGTAGATTCCAACACATGTTTAACCTAGTCCTAAACATCCTTCACAGCATCATCTTTCGAAGTATAACATTTGCATGCTTCACACAATTGAAATACGTTGGCCTTAAGCAAGAAAATATGAAGCTTGTAGCATGTCATCCATTACAACTTGGCGGTACTCATGGAAGACTAAACATTACTTGTGCTTTTGGTAGATGAGTTGGCATGACACATACAACATCTCCAAACACTCCTTGAACTCCACACAATAAAGACTTTGTGGCGCACACCTTCAACATACCTCAGTTAGCCAAACAAAATCATAACCTAGCAACACCTTCATTTCAGACCATAGCCTGTTTTGGAGAAACTAGAAAACACCTTGCAAAGAAATAGGAAACATCACAAGATCATCAAGATCATTCTCTACTAGCCAATTCACCACTTCACACATCAACAAGTTGGCGTAAGCCAACAAACACTGAAACTAGCCACAAGACAATACAATCCTACACTCTATCACTTACAACTTTCTCTACGGAGGGACAAATGATATGAAACTTTGAATGTAGCACCTTCACAACCCACTAAACTTAACTTCTAAACTATATGACCATATCTTCAAAGGCAAGGGAATGTAGAGAATTCTCCCAAGCAGTCTTCAAGGCAACTTCCTACAATAGAAACCTTCACCAACATCTGTAGACCAGAGCCTCCTTGTAGCAACACATACTTCCTTAGGAACAAAAGGAGAGAGCATACAACATGCTACAGACCATCAGCAACATCTCCCCAACATCGATATTACTTCTAGTCCTCATCTTAATGCTTTCAATTCCCATTTTAATATATCATCATGATATCATCTTTCCTGAAAACAAACATACTCAATACAACTTTAATTGAAATTAAACAAGGCATGACATCCAACCATGAACATCAACAACATCACTGTTAGCACACCATCATAGTATACCATCAACATGAGCATCAATGACAGCCCAAACTAAGTGTTGATATTAATGACAACCACATCAGTGACAACCTTAGGTAGCATATGTGCAACACATAAGATGGGGAGGAAGGAAAGGGTTGAGAAATACCTAAGGACAACCACAAAATTGATATGATGATTTAGACATATAGGTTCCAAAAGTAAACTATCTTCCACTTAACTAGACTAGTCACAATACTATAAAAATAGTGCAATCTTTAAAGGAAACTTGAGATTTTCAAAAACACCCAAGATCTAGCGCAACTTGATTAAATCCTTATAATTAAAATGAAATATGTAGTTGTTTAGACTAACCATACACAACAACTTTCAATCAACAAACTACCATTGGTATGATCATGGAATCCATCAAATATCTTAAGCATTCATCAAAACTTAAACTAAACTTTAATTAACAGAAGGTGAAAAATAAACCATGAAGACTAAATTTCAATCAATAACACAATGTAAATTGTGTAATGAAAAATTTGGATAATTGAAAATGATAAAACAATACAATACATTACCTAATCCAAATCCTTCAATACCTCGAATAGATAGATGCAAGATGAATTATTTGATTGATTTGATATGTTGGTTGCTCAATTCAGTAGCATAACAATAAGATGAAGATGATTGATGAAAGAATGATAGATGGAGATGGATGAGAAGATTCAAGAATGATTTTGACAGAATGAGGATACTTGAAGAATAGATGCCTAAATGGCTTGTGAGGGGGTTGATTTATAGGCAACGCTTGATTTGAATAGATGGTTGAGATTAAAAGGCTAATTGAATGATGTGGACAGCTAGAATTGATTAGTTATTCCAACTCTTCAAGGGAGTTGTAGTTATTTGAAAAGTGTACAAAAGAAGATAAGGCTCATGTGTGACTGTGTACACAAAAAGTACATGTGTGATTGTGTACATAAAAAGTAGTATATGTGAAAGATATTAAATGAAAGATGTAGTACCACACATGATTTAGTTGGGAGGTGGACAAGTGTTGGAATGTGGTGAGAGGTGAGTAATTAATTCAAATATTTTATTTGAATTAGTTGGGAAATAGTTGGAAAATTAATTAATTAAATAAGATTTATTTAATTAATTGGAAAGTGGGGTTATGAATGTGAAATTTATATAATTAATTGGCTAAGTGGGATAAGGATTGGATTAAGATGGGATTTTAATTAAATAAATAAAATTTATTTAATTAATTGGCTAATGGATTAGTGGGATTAAGAGTGGGATTAGGACAAAATGTTACATGATGTCTAAGTAATGTATTTGACTAGGTATTGCAAGACATGGACAAATTTGGGGCCAATTTTGGGTGTCTACATTTTGCCCCTCTTTGAAATGATGTTTGAGATGATGAGATTTGTGTCAAGTAACATTATTTCAAAGAAGCTAAGGTATGGATAGAGGATAAGGATAAGGATGATGCCTCGTTGAGAGGATAGGTGGGTTGGACAAACACGGGTAGGCTCTTGAAAGAAAATGAATTGGTCAAAGAAGAAAGATAAGGAAATGGATAGAAGAAGTGAATGATGCGTTATGCTACAATAAAATGAGCAACCATAATGTTCGATATAGCACTAGACATTATGCACCAAGGTATAAGGACCAGGGTGATGATGTGTCTTGTGCCCTAGCATAATAGCATAATACAAACTTGTCTAACGTATGAGGAAGTAAACTTAGAGCATTAAAGTCCTAATGCACAAAAGGTATGATATGACCTTAGATGTCAAAGATAATGCAAAAAGCTATTCTAACATACACAAGTTATGAATATTAGCTGGAAAGATATGGATTTGATACAAATGCAAGATAAAAAGATAACACACACAAGCAAGCAAGCAAGCATGCACAAATTATTCAAAAACAAATACGGTATTGCCCTTGTCAATCTATAAACCAATGATTGATTGTTTGATTGATTGATGATGATAATGATGAGTGTTGTCATTCTGGGGAACGATATATCTCGAGATCAACATAAGGATGTTTGATTAATTGATTGATTGATGATTGATTGATTTGGTTTGCGATAAGATTAGGATCAAGACCATTGATGTGATTAGATAATTTGACACAATTGATTAGCTTGATTGGTATGGATTAAGGATTGACTTGCATTTGGATCATTGCTTTGATTGATTTGATGATGAATGGATGAAGAATTGGTTTGATTGATGAAGTGATGATTGATTTGGTTGAATGAATTGATTTGATGGTTAGATTGATGTGCTTTGATCTTACTGATGATGGATTTCTATAAATGGATTGATTAGATTTGAATTTGATGAAGTTGATTGAATGAATTGATTTGATTTTGATGATGTGATTGATTTTGATTAGATTGGATTGATTTGATGGATTGATTTGATTAGATGAATGGGATTGATGGATTTATTTGATTGATGTGATTTGAAGGATTAATGATGAGATGATTTGATTGATAGAATTGGATTGATTTGATGAATTGATTTGAATGATTGAGTTTGATGAATTTGATGTGATTCGATTGATTTTATTGCTTGGATTTTTGACAGATATTTAATGTTTTTGGATTTTTGGGAATATTTAATTTTTTTTGAATTTTTAAGATGTTTTTGGATGACATTGGATTTACAATTTGGGTAGCCTTTGTGCTCGATACCAATAACAAGGGGAAACCAAGTCTAGATACAAGGATGGGGGTAGGATGGATGGACAAAAGGATGGGTCATGGTGGATAGGATGAAAGGCTCATGATAGATAGGTGGATGAGAGGATAGGCTATAGTGGGTGGGATGTATGCATCATAAGGGAGATAGTATGTGATGTCCAAAGACTATGTCGGATAGGAATAACATGCCCCATACTAGGTAGAAGACTTAGGATTTTTACATGATAAGGTCTTATGACAATAGGATGACATGATGGATTTTACATGACAAGACTTATGATAGGTGGATAATGATAGGATTGCTTGGAAAAGGATAAGGTATATTAAGAGATATCAAAGCATATTTCAACATTTTGCCCCCATATCTTTATCAAGATCAAAAGGAGGAAGGGAGGACGAATATACTCGATATGATAGGTACATGGGTGTAATGGATAAGGATGGTAGGACAGGATATGGAAATGGTAGGACATGATAAGATGGAAAATGATAGGTTGGAAATGATAAGATGGATGAGACAATGTGCCCCCAAGTGACATAGAAGATCAACCTACACATGATGCCTATTTGCCAGGTTTTCATCATGGTACTTATCCAAGGTGCCTATTTACTAAGTTTTCACCATTGGATGAAGGGATTTCTCTTTACTTTTTTGATTTGATTTTTTTTTCTTTTTTCTTTTTAATTTGGGATGACAATTACACATGGTGTCTGTTTGCCAAGTTTTCACCATGGTAATCGATAGGAGGGACTCAAGTGTCTAATGCTACGAAAGGTGATAGTCTTGCTAGATGGATGTCATCGTATGGACCATGTCAAGTGTTCTCATAGATGCTGGTAGGGAGATGTGAGAGGGAGATGAAGTAGGTAGCTAGTGGATTATGATGTGGATTATGGAAGGGTTCATGCAAGGATAGATGGGGGATAGTGGATTATGATGTAGATTATGTAGGATTTATGGAAAAACATGGACCATAGGAGGGTGATGGGGAAGATATGTACGATAATGATTGAAGGATGGGGAGATGGAGGTATGTGGAATTGTTGTGGAATGGAAGGGAACCATGACCAACGGCTGCACACACCATGATAAACTTTGAAGCTTTTGATGGGAAGGTGGTGTAGGAAGCAATGGAGATGTTTGCTTAGGAAATGGGTAATTGAGTGATTTAGGGACCCACATAGACTTAGTATTTTTATGATTTTTATTTTGCTTGTTGGATTTATGGAATTTTTGAATGGAATGGCAATTTGGGTTTGGTGGAGTGAGTGGAAGTTTTATGTGTTAAGGGAAAATTGGATCAATAATGAATATACAATAATAATCAATATCAGATACCCAAAACTTCAATGAAATAGTGAACTAAAGAGATTCAATAACAATGAACAAACAATAAAGCAAACCTCCTTAGATCGTAGCTTCCATTGATTGCTTATCAAAATCATTCTTGCATGTATGAATGAGGCCCTCAGAGAGTGCACTTCCTTGCTATGCTTCAAGAATGTCAATTGGGAATGGCAGTGATAATGTCACGATGAAGAGGAGCTTCACAATGATGGTAGTAGTGTGTAGTGCGTAGTAGCAAATGTGATCACAAGCAATGAAGGAATTGGTGCCAAAGGCTCACTGTAATTCCTGCAGAGTAACGATACTTAAATCTTGGATGATTGAAATGGAAGAATAGGGTTCAATTTATAGACTTGGGAAAGAAGAGATCAATGGTATAGAAGACTTGATAAGATCAACGATTGAGAATAGTTGAGGAACATGCAATGAATGAGAAGAAGACATGTGTCTTGCTTTCTTTTGCATGAGAGGATTTGTTAAGAATAGAAGAACGAGTTAAAGCAATTAAAATAATATAACAATCAATTAAGTGATTTAAAACAAGAAGAAGGGATTTGCATGAGAATAAGAAGATTTTTTTGCTTTATTAAATATTAGGAATATTTAATTGCATGTGCAAAAAGCTTGAATTATATTTAGAGATAACTCGATTTAGAAGAAAATGCAACTTAAATAAATAATTGATTTATTTAATTTTAGAGAAGATATTATTGGAAGAGACAATTAAATAATTGGAATTATTTAATTTAGAAGATTAGAAAGCAAATTAAATAAATAAATTTATTTAATTGTTGTGCATGATTTTGGAAGAATAAATAAAATATTTGATTGTATTTTATTTTGGAGATTGAGAGGATTTAAATAAATTTGATTTGATTTATTCAAATTTGGAAGAATGAATTTGATATAATTAAATAATTGAGAATTATTTAATTGTTTGGAGGAATTAAATTAAATAAAAGATTTTATTTAATTTTGATTTTAGAAGAGATAATTAAATATTTTGATATTTAATTAACTTAGAAGAATGTGAATCATGTCATTTTTAGGCATATGCATTTTGCCCCTCTTTGATGCAATGCAGTTTACGGCATTGCTTCAAAGAATAGATAGTCTAATAATGATACATGCCCCAGTTTACCCCTGGTACAGGTTATGACGATAGGATGCCCCCTTGGGAGATTGGATGGGAAGAAGGTAGAAGGACGAGAGACGGACAATCTCACGAATTTGAAGGGTAGACTTGGTTAGGTGATGCAGAGGCATCCACACTAAAACCTTGACATACAGCATGGATGTCCGCAACCCTTCATCATCATCATATTTCTTGCTAACACTGTCAGCATCATCATATTTTCTCTGCCGACCAATATCCTCCTGCAGACAAACCTTTGACCCTTCGTCTGTCAGCAGCATCATCATATTCGGCTATCGGCAGCATCATCACATTCGGCAAGCGCAAACATCCTCTTGATGTTCACTGTTCATCTTACCGCCAACCTCTTTCTTCATCATCATGATGTTCAACATCATGTTCATCAGCAGGATATAGAACATCCGGTTCCTCCCATATATCCTGATGACGACAACCTCTTGCACCTTTCCTTCGATGCTTACGTCACCCCGATATCCTGATGACGATTATCCTGATGACGATGACGTCACATGCAGCTCCTTCAATATCCTGCTGCCCCGATATCCTGATGACGATGACGTCACATGCAGTTCCTTCAATATCCTGCTGTCGGCCAAACTTAACATTATCGGCCCGCGAAGGAATTGTCAACCCGATCTTCTACCTTATGCCGATACACTCCTCCTCGGCAACACCTGATGATGATCACCCCAATGCACATTCACCTTATGCAACCGATTGCATCATGCTCATCTCCACTTACTCGGATGACACCCGAAGTAACTGCAGGATATACACAGAAATATCCTGATGATGCCGTTGTGATGGATTTTCCAACCTTAGCGAATTTCGATCCGTCGAACCTCCTGGGATGACCCGATCTGCTTTCAGGGTGATCTTCCAGACTCTAACTACCAACCCGACCTAGCACATACCCATGCTAGGGTTCTCAACACCTCTCGATTGCGATCCTGCAAACATGCACATGAACAAACAGAAAATGCATACTAAATCCTAACCTACTGTACATAGCCATTCCACCGATTTGACGAATCAACCGGTGGAATGGATCAACGAATCCATGAAACCACCAGAACAGCAAATCGATCACACAATGGAATCTAAAATAGAAAATTGACACAACAGGATCTCTTTATTAATTTCAAAAGATGCAAATACAGTACTCTGTCTCACTCTTCTCTCCTCTACAATGCAATGCCTGATCTCTAATCTAAAACCAACCGATCCTCATGCATAAATAGGATCTCTTGCGAGTACTACTGACCCGACTCCAAGCGGCTGGGAAATCTCTCCAGGCGGCTGGGAGATCCAACTGGACCTACAGCATAACAGCTGTCTTAACAAACTAGCTAAAAATAGTAAAGTATGGTCAACATGACCTTATTACATGCATTGGTCTTATCAGACCTTCTTGGAAATATTAACAAGACTCAAAACAAACTAACTGCCTCATGGAGGCCAGCTGTCAGGTAGGTGCTCCTGCACCATACTCCCCAATAGAAAAGAACTCATGTCCCATGAGTTAGGATGTGGAAGTCCTCCACCTTTACACTTTGTCATGTCAGTGTTCTGACCTGTTCCAGCTTTGTCCTCTGCTGGCTCTTGGCTGCTCCAAGACTTCTGAACTGTAACTTGCTGTCGTGCAAGTAAATCCTCATGCCTGTCAATGTAGGCCTTTCTCTCACATACCTTGTGTTTGTCAGGTTGTCTGACCAGAACCTCTGTCTGAACTGCCTTTTGAACTTCTGCAATGTTCAACTCTATCTTTCTTTCAACTTTTATAGGACAAACAATAGTCCCAACTATGACAACATCCTTGTCATTCCTCTCAACTAGTTGCTGTTTGCAAACCTGTTTCTGCACCTACTGCTGACCTCTGTCAGTCACAACTGTAACTTTCTTCAACCTGTTGTCCTTAACAACTCCTTTCCCTGCAGTGTCCTCAACTGCCTTTATGCCTGCTCCTATAGGCATCTGCACAAATTCCTTCTTTCCCACTAAAATGATTTTGGCTGCCCCCTGTGCTGCAGCATCTTCCTGCAATGGCATCAATATAATAGTCTTCCCATCTTTCTTGATGGTGTAGGTATTAGCATACCCATCATACAGTACCCTTCTATCAAATTGCCATGGTCTACCCAACAGTAGGTGACAACATTCCATGGGCAAAATGTCACACAAAACTCTATCCTGATATGCTCCAATCTGAAAATCCACATATGCCTATTCATAGACAAAAAGTGATTGACTATCACTCACCCAAGATGCCTTGTAAGGATGTTGATGTGGAATCCTTTCCAAATTTAGTTTATCCACCATCTCCTGAGATACCATGTTGTCTGTTGAACCAGTATCAATGACAACCTTACATACTTTACCTTTGCTCTTGCATGTGGTCTTGAAAAGAGCTCTCCGTTGCATCATATCCGTTGATGCCTGTAAACTAATTCTCCTTAGCATCAATGCTTCTCCCTCCTCAGGATATCCATAATGTTCAGGAACTCTATCTCCTTGATAAGTGTTTGAACTCTGCACACTTTGCTTTACTTTCTCTTCTTGCACAAGTTGTACTCTCTTGTCATTCGTTCTATCATTTCTGGATGATGAACCTTTGCTTTCTGGACATTTGAAAAATGGATGACCAAACTCACCACAGGTGTAACACTTGCCTGAAAATGTAGTAGAACCTCTACCACCTCCAAATCTGCCTCTATTACCTTTCCATCCACCTCTGAAATCAGACTGTCCCTGTCCTTTACCAGTGTCTTCTTGACCCTCATTGGTTTGCCTTGTTGTAGGGGCTAATCCTCTTCCCCTCATATTGCTGCCTCTTCCTCTCATGGACTTATCTTGTCCCCTTTTCATCTTTTCTTCAATCTTGATTGCCATTTGGTAACAATCCTCCACACTCTTAGGGTTAGCTAAAACTAACTCATCCTGTATGTTCAATCTCAAACCAGCCAAGTACCTAGCCACCTTTTCTACCTCATTCTCATGATGACCAGATCTCATACTCAATTTATAAAACTCCTCAGTATATGCCTTCACATCCATTTCCTTCTGCCTTAAAAATTGCAGCTTCTTAAACATCTGAATCTCATAATCCCTAGGCAAGAATTTACCTTTGATCCTTGCTACCATCTTATCCCATGAAGTGATCTTTGACTTCCCTTGTTTCCTTCTCTCAGATTGTACATAATCCCACCATACCAAAGCATGACCTCCTAACTTGGTCTTTGCAATCTTTACCTTCTGATCCTCAGCAACATCTTCACATTCAAAGTGATTATCAAGTGCAGCAATCCAATCCAGCAACTCATCTTCATTCAAACTTCCATTATACTTGGAAACATCAACCTTTACCTTAGGTTTATCACTCTGCACTGCCTTTAATAGTTTTGCAAATTTCTGGTCTTCAGCATCCAGATCTTCAACTACCTCTTCATACTCTTCAACAGTATCTTCGTCTTCTTCAGACTCACTGTCTTCCACTTCCCTCTTTTTGTTCTTTTCCAGGGCTACAAGCCTGGTTTGAAGTGCTTCAGCAAGCTCCTTCATCTTCTTCATCTCTCTGGCATGTTTTTCCTTCATCTCCTGCAATTCCCTTGCAGTACCAGTACCTTTCGGAGGCATTTTGTCAACCTCTCACTCCTCTACCTCTGTCCTTTCAGTGACAGAATCAACTCTACCTCTGCCCTTTCGGTGACAGAATCAACACACAACAGCCCAGACCTTTTGCTGAGCTCTGATACCACTATGATGCAGAGGCATCCACACTAAAACCTTGACATACAGCATGGATGTCCGCAACCCTTCATCATCATCATATTTCTTGCTAACACTGTCAGCATCATCATATTTTCTCTGCCAACCGATATCCTCCTGCAGACAAACCTTCGACCCTTCGTCTGTCAGCAGCATCATCATATTCGGCTATCGGCAGCATCATCACATTCGGCAAGCGCAAACATCCTCCTGATGTTCACTATTCATCTTACCGCCAACCTCTTTCTTCATCATCATGATGTTCAACATCATGTTCATCAGCAGGATATAGAACATCCGGTTCCTCCCATATATCCTGATGACGACAACCTCTTGCACCTTTCCTTCGATGCTTACGTCACCCCAATATCCTGATGACGATTATCCTGATGACGATGACGTCACATGCAGCTCCTTCAATATCCTGCTGCCCCGATATCCTGATGATGATGACGTCACATGCAGTTCCTTCAATATCCTGCTGTCGGCCAAACTTAACATTATCGGCCCGCGAAGGAATTGTCAACCCGATCTTCTACCTTATGCCGATACGCTCCTCCTCGGCAACACCTGATGATGATCACCCCAATGCACATTCACCTTATGCAACCGATTGCATCATGCTCATCTCCACTTACTCAGATGACGCCCGAAGTAACTGCAGGATATACACAGAAATATCCTGATGATGCCGTTGTGATGGATTTTCCAACCTTAGCGAATTTTGATCCACCGAACCTCCTGGGATGACCCGATCTGCTTTCAGGGTGATCTTCCAGACTCTAACTACCAACCTGACCTAGCACATACCCATGCTAGGGTTCTCAACACCTCTCGATTGCGATCCTGCAAACATGCACATGAACAAACAGAAAATGCATACTAAATCCTAACCTACTGTACATAGCCATTCCACCGATTCGACGAATCAACCGGTGGAATGGATCAGCGAATCCATGAAACCACCAGAACAGCAAATCGATCACACAATGGAATCCAAAACAGAAAATTGACACAACAGGATCTCTTTATTGATTTCAAAAGATGCAAATATAGTACTCTGTCTCACTCTTCTCTCCTCTACAATGCAATGCCTGATCTCTGATCTAAAACCAACCGATCCTCATGCATAAATAGGATCTCTTGCGAGTACTACTGACCCGACTCCAAGCGGCTGGGAAATCTCTCCAGGCGGCTGGGAGATCCAACCGGACCTACAGCATAACAGTTGTCTTAACAAACTACCTAAAAATAGTAAAGTATGGTCAACATGACCTTATTACATGCATTGGTCTTATCAGACCTTCTTGGAAATATTAACAAGACTCAAAACAAACTAACTGCCTCATGGGTGCCAGCTGTCAGGTAGGTGCTCCTGCACCATTAGGTTTGAAGAAAATAGGATGCATTTCAAAGAAAGGGGAAGAAAAATGGAAGAAATGGGTGCGAGAAGTAGTCGCAGTCACTAGCTAGCCAAATTAGAGTTTGCATGCTATAAATAGGAGCTAGGTCCACAAGACAATTCATTTGCACACTTGTCTTGGTTTGATTTGCTTCAGAGAGCCTTGAGCAGCATAGAGTATAGAGCAGTCAGCACAAGGATGGACATTCCACATGAGGAGCATCAAGTCAAGCGCATCTGTTGATTCGACCAGCCAGCAGAGGTAGGACCCTCGGTATGTATCTCAAAAAATTTCTCCTAGGGTCGAGTTTGGTAGCAATAAATGCTAGGTGAAAACTAGGTTAGATAGAAGCGCTGAAATGTAGAGTGGCGCATATGCCACACGAAACTGCTCATAGGTATTTCTGTAGCGCATACATGATATAGGATGACGCTTATGTGAAATCAGTGCACGCATAGGATAGGACGGCGTATGCATAATCCTACAGCGCATTTACGGTATGTAGCAGTGCATGCATTGAAGTAGCACATATATAGCATAGGATGGCGCATGCATGAGTTCTTGCAGCGCTTTTGCCAGAAGTGGTGCATGGGTCAAGAAATGGTGCACTTACCACTTGTGGCACATATGTTATAGATAAGAAGATTACTTAGCGAAATTGACTTGATTGGCATCCTATTTGACATGTCAATCGATGAGCTATCTCTGAGATTGCAGGAATCTAGTCAAGAGATGTAGTGTGCTATTTTGATCAATTTGAAATGCTAAGTTAGTTGATATGTTTCTATAGATATGTTGAGTATGGTACTTGCATCTTTAGGTTGATGCCTGGATTTACGTGTTTGCAGGAGGATATACGAGATACGCTTCAGTCTAGGGAGTAGTTCCCTTTGCCGATGTTGCAGAGATACATGCTGACAGAGATAGATAGGGAGGTGCTTGGCGCGATGGGACTTGATTATGTATGCTTCATGCCGGAGGTTAAGGAGAACTGTGGTTTGCTGACTGCTATAGTGGAGAGATTCCACAGTGAGGATGGGACCTTCCACCTCCCTACTGGTGAGATGGCTGTGACACTAGAGGATGTGTATAGGATCGTTCACTTGCCTATTCAAGGTGAGCTGGTGGAGTATGATCCACAGAGAGATGCAGGACTCGCTGAGTGCAGGCGAGTGTTTGATGACCCTGAGCTGGTCGGGCAGGTTATCTCATGGCAGGATATCTATGACTATTATGACTACTTCCTAGGTATTGTAGTAGGATTGATCAGAGGTGTGGTATGCCCCAATAGGAGATCACACAAGTTCCCCATTGGATGGGGTTGGATCATGGAGAGGATGATTACAAAGATTACCTGATATGCTTGGGGTGTCTGTGTACTTACACACTTATACCACAATATGCATCAGGTGGTATACCATAGGAGTATGAGCCTATCTGCAGGTGTGTCGTTGCTACAGTTTTGGCTATGGGAGCACATAGCGATCACAAGACTGATCTGTGTTTGGTAGATAGAGAGGAGATCCATACAGCTATGGCTATACAGGAGTGATTTCCCAGCATAGGCTGGGGAAGCTCAAGTATTGGCGAAACGCCTTGGATGGAGTAGATGTGGTCGAGTGGTGGCCATATCTAGACTATGAGCCATGGGAGGATGAGGCAGATGAGCTACCTTACTGCTATCAGTCATGGTGGCTGATAGGATGGACACAATTTATCTTAGAGAGGAAAATAGTCATCTAGGTATAGAGGTAGTTTGGGAGGAGGTAGGGCATGCCATAGGGGCATGCTCGGTTTGCTAGAACACACATTGAGAGACTCAGGTGGGGACCAATGGCATCCTATGAGGAGGCACTGGCAAAGTTTTAGAAGACACCATATGTTGCCTGGGACATGAGGAGGGGGATTGCAGATGCTAGGATGACGCAGGACTATGAGGATTGGTTCATTGCACACCCCTTTTCGAGGTACTCAGGGCCTGGGGTGTTGATGCCTCAGATAGATGAGGTAGACTTAGATGACGAGGGTCAGGTTGGCTAGAGGAGGAGGAGAGGGAGAGGAGGATGGGGAGGTGGTAGAGATGGGGGAGACGATGGAGATGATGGAGGTCGGCCTAGACAAAGGAGGAGGGGTGGGGAGGGACCTTCCCATGCTGAGTAGGTAGTGCCATCATAGGTTGCACAGCAGGTACCACAGTAGGTATAGATGCCGCCACCTTGGCAGGTGGCATAGCAGCAGGGACCTCAGCCACAGGGACAGGGAGAGGCACAGGCATAGTAGGGTCCAACGTAGGTGGACGTCCAGGAGAGGACCATAGCCACCTTGAGGGGAGAGGTTAGATAGCTGCGGGCACAGCTTAGGAGAGCTGACGACGAGTGAGAGACAAATGCAGAGGTGATTGCGGGACTCACCAGAGAGAGATATGGTGAATGTGCAGATACGAGTTATCTGGGTAGAGCGGGATACCGCAGTGGCAGCCCTGGGGACAAACGCGGTGAGTAATTTTTTGGTTGGGCAGGTACAGACACAACTAGCGCAGGTATAGGGTGAGCTTGCTAGAGCGCAAGCTTAGGCACAGTACTATCGGGGTCTATATCATGGTGCCATGCCAGCGGATCAGAGGGCTTCTAGCTACAGGAGCCATTTTGTGGCCCCCTAGAGAGCAGGTCCATCGAGGTCAGGGGACTTTTTGATGGGCCCACAGCAGTCTGAGGCTAGCAGAGGAGGGGACACGAGAGACACTGCTAGGAGCAGTGGTCCATAGTAGTACCGATAGCAGAGACTTGTAGACTTTGGATGCTATGTGCCTTTTTGATGGCTCAGATAGCCAGATATACCTATGTACCACTTTTTGTATTTTGAGACATGTATCACCATCCTTGGGATGTACTTTTTGTATATGACACCGATTTGGAGATGGACTACTTTGATATTGTACATTTGGACACACTTTAGGATGATGATGCAACTATTTTGGTTCTTTCTATGAGTTATGATGCATTTCTATTGTATGATGCAATGCACATGTTTATCTAATGTAGACTTAGATGTTTTACTTGATGTTTATGCAATGTTTGTCTAATGCAAACTTTCATATGATGCTATGTGATGCTATATGACCTACTGTAGACTTTGGATGTTTTACTTGATATGTCTCTAATGTGTGTGTGTGAAAAATGATATATATATGATTATGTAACTTATGTGATGCACTTATCTATGTTTTTAATTTTTTTTCTGTTTGGACACTATATGATATTTGCAACAAACTATATATGGATGACATGATGCACTTGTTATGTATTCAACTGATTTAATCATGTAAATGACTATCTCATATGATATGATATGCAACTATATGCTATGTTTTTGTGTGATGTCCAAATGTACTCTATCGACATAGAAATGGTAGAATGGTAGATAGAAGATTGATTGAGAGAATGACTCGATAGATAGAAAGACTCTCAAGCTTTGAGTTGCATTGTTACTCTGCATTGTTTGGATCTCTTTATTGCATGCGATATGGATGTATGGATGTATAATGGATGCTTTGTTTTTGACATCTTAATGGTGCAAGTATTTTGAAGTGCTTATTTTATCATTGGGTGAATTTTGTGGTACTTTTTCTGAATGTTGTAAGTTAATACAAGCATCTAGGTATAATTGAACCGAGATGACCTGAGCATTTCTTACATAGATTTTGATTTAGTAAGTTAATACAAGCATCGAGGTATAATTGAACCAAGATGACCTGAGTATTTCTTGCATATCAACAAACAAGGATTGCCCCCTTTCATGTTAGACTTGTGATGTCCTCGATGATCTTTTTGCCAATCATGTCCTTAGACAAGGCTTCACATTACTAAAGTTTAATCCATAAACAACAAACAAAGAAAATAATCATGCCCCCATCATAGCATCTCTAGCTTTTGGCATCCTCGAGTAGCATTAAAAGACATGATAGCAAAAAATCAAGACTCTGTAAGTTTAACCTAACCAACACAAAACATTCTTGTATTTAGATGTGTTTGTTTCTTGCCATAATTTGAGTAAAATCATTTATAAGGCCTTAAGTTTTTGCTTTTGCTTTGGATAGGGTAATGGTTCGTGTCAGGATTTTTTCTTGAAAAGAGCAGGTTTCACTTGCGCTTGCTTGCTTGGTGAGAGAAGACTTCCACAATCCTTATTGGTGAGACGGGCCCTAAGAGACTGACCTAGTGCCTCAGGGGCTCATTAGTAAATGGCCTTGCCTACGTGATGACGTAGAGGCAACATAGTTCGGGGTAAACCCTAATGGACCATGGATGGACTAGAAGAAGCAGAACAAGAAATGGGATAGATGGGACAATGGGAGCCTCGGGGGCGCATTAGAATAATGGCCTTGCCTATGTGACGATGCAGAGGCAATGTAGTTCATGGACTTGGACCATGGACACTAACGAGGGACACAATGCTAGGCCAACACGATGGATATGATATGGGACAAAACCTTGGTTGACAAGGCAACAAAGAGATAGAGTATCAAGCCATGATAGGTTATCATTAGGATTTTATTATGGGACAGATATGGATTGAATGGGACAAGAGGAAGAATGGACACAAGGTGATTGGTTTCCCAAAAATGGAGGAAGTGGTTTATCACAAGTATCACCTGTTTACCAAGTTTTCACCACTTGCTTTTATTTGCATGAAATGGCTATAAACTATACATGATGCCTATTTGCCAGGTTTTCATCATGATACCTATCCAAGGCACCTATTTGCCAGGTTTTCACCAAAGGATGATTTTTTTTTGTACTTTTCTAATTTTTTGAATTTTTTGTATTTTTCCAATTTTTTTTATTTTTTTGTATTTTATGCCCCCCTTGCATTGGGGTTCTCCTAGGTATAGAACCGATGAAGATGCATGATGTTGATTGGGTCATCAAATAGCTCACCCTCTGATGTTGCCAACTGATATGCCCCCGATCCAAAAGTAGCTATGATCACATAAGGCCCCAACCAGTTGGGTTTGAACTTGCCTTTCTTTTCCCTATCCTGTTGATTGCGGAGGTTCTCCTTAAGGACAAGATCTCCAACTTTAAAGACTCTTGGGTGAACTCTGTGGTTATAGCTTCTTGAGATCATTTGTTGATACGCTTTGAGATGGTCAAAGGCTTTCTATCTCCTTTCCTCTTGCAATCTAGAGACTCTGTACTCTTCATCTGATATGAGACCTTTTAATGACAACCTGAGAGATGGTAATTCAACCTCTATGGGGAGGATAGTTTCTGAGCCATAGACAAGGGCATAAGGGGTAGCACCTGTGGGAATGTGTATACTAGTTCTGTAGGCCCACAGAGCAGGATTGAGTTGGATGTGCCAATCATGGCCAGCATAGTTGACTATCTTCTTAAGGAGTTTCAAGATGGTCTTGTTGGATGCTTCATCTTGACCATTGCCTTGGGGCTAATAGGGTGTGGAGAAACGGTGTTGGATTTTGAATTGGTCATAGAGTTCTTGGACATCCTAGTTTTTGAAGGGTCTTTCGTTATCCATGATAATGGATGAGGGAATTCTGTATCTGCAGATGAGGTAATTCAAGATGAATGAGGAGATTTGTTTACCTGTGATGGTGGTGAGGGGAACGGCTTCAATCCACTTGGTAAAGTACTTAGTGGCGGTTATGATGAATTTGTAGCTGTTGGAGGAGGGTGGATGGATCTTTCCCACAAGGTCAAGTCCCCATTGGTAAAAGGGCCAAGGTGTCGTTAAAGGTCTCAACTCTTGAGCTGGTGCATGTATCAGGTTCCCATTTATTTGGTACTGCTTGCACTTCTTCACAAATTAGTATGAATCTGTTTCCATTTTCAGCCAGTAATAACCCAGACGCATGAGTTTCTTAGCTAAGGAAGGACCGCTAGAGTGTGTTCCACAAATCTTTTTGTGTACATCTTGTAAGGCGGTTAGGGATTCTTCTCATTCTAAACAATAGAGTAAAGTACCATCTAGACCACATCGGTATAGGGTGTCAGCAATAATGGTATAGCGAGAGGTTTGGCATATAAAGGTTCGTTGTTGGTTTGAAGATAAGTCAGGTGGGAGGGTATTTTCCTTGAGGTAAGTGTAGATCTTACCATACCAAGGTGAATCATATCCAACTAAAAGGCATATGGAATGGTTTTCAAGAAGATCATAAGCTGGTTGTTGAAAATTTTCTACTAAGAACTCGTACCGTGACTCATTCTCCGGTATCTCTAGAAGAGATGCAATGGTTGCCATGGCATCTGCTACTTTGTTCTCAATCTGAGGTATTTGCTCAAAAGAGATGATCACAAAGTATTCCTTAAAGTCATCGACCATCTGCTTGCATGGGACAAGCTTCTCATCTTTGGTTTGGTAATCATCATTGACCTGATTTATCACTAGTTGAGAATCACCATAGATATGTAGCTCTTTGATTTTCCACTCTTTTGCCATCTTAAGACCAATGACTAATGATTCATATTCTGCTATGTTGTTGGTACATGGGAATAACAAATGGTAAGACATCGGTATAGTGTCACCATGAGGAGTTACAAACAAGATTCCTGCCCCCGATCCATGGTTTGTGTAGGATCCATCAAAGTAGAGCTTCTAGGAATGTGTTGAGATGTTGAATACGGATTCATCTAGAAATTCAAATTGCATTGGTGTGGTGTCTTGTAATGGTGCATCTGCTAACTAATCAACAATGATTTGCCCCTTGATAGCTTTTCTATCTACATACTCAACGTCGTATTCACTTAAGAGCATTACCCATTTGGCTAGGCGACCTGTGAGAGCTGCTTTGCTTAGTAGGTATTTCAGTGGGTCTATTTTTGCAATAAGTTTAACTGGATGTGCAAGCATATAATGTCAGAGTTTTTGGGAAGCAAAAACTACTGCGAGACATGATCTTTCTATCTGAGAGTATTGCAACTCACAACCCACCAATGTTCGACTGATGTAGTAGATGACTCTTTCTTTATTCTCATAATCTTGTTGCGCTAGAAGATCCCCAAGAGCTATAGGTGTAGCAGATATGTATAGTATCAATGGCTTCCTTTGGATAGGAGGCATGAGAATAGGTGGATTCGTAAGATATTCTTTCAGTTTATTGAATGCCTCTTCACATTTCTCATCCCATCTGAATGGAATGCTCTTGTGCAGGAGATGACTGAATGGTTGACACTTGTCTGCTAGTTGTGATATGAATCTACGGATTGCTTGTAGCTTGCCTTGTAGAGATCTTAGCTAAGTAAAAGTCTTAGGTGGTTGCATGTCCATGATAGCCTTGACTTTGGTGGGGTCCACCTCTATTCCATTTGCTGAAACAATAAAACCTAGGAGTTTGCCTGAGGTGACTCCAAACACACACTTCTTTGGGTTCAACCTGACTTTGAATTTCTCTAATCTCTGAAAGACTCTCTCTAACACATCCAGATGTGATTCTCTTGTGAGTGACTTTGCTAGGATATCATCTACATAATCTTCCATTGTTACGTGCATCATATCATGGAATATAGTGGTCATAGCACGTTAGTATGTGGCTCATGCGTTCTTTAGTCCAAATGGGATGACATTCCAATAGAAAGTGCCCCATGGACAAGTAAAAGTTGTTTTATGTTGGTCTTTTGGTGCTATCCTGATCTGATTATATCCTGAGAAGCCATCCATGAGAGATAACATGGTATGCCCTATTGTTAAGTTAACTATGATATCTATATTTGGCAACAGAAAATCATCCTTGTGGTAAGCTTTGTTTAGATCTCTAAAGTCATTGCATAGTTTGACTCAACCATCTAGTTTGGACACTAGTACAATGTTGGAGACCCATTCTGGATAGTCTATAGCTCTGATGAACCCTACATCCAGTAGTTTCTTGAGTTCCTCTTTTACAAGCAGTGCTATGTGTGGATGCATCTTTCTAAGCTTCTATTTTACTGGTTTCACTCTTGGATCTAATGGTAGATGGTGTAGAATCAAATCAGGATCTAACCCCAGCATATCTACATATGACCAAGAAAAATTGACTTGCTTTCTCTTGAAGAATGGTACAAACTTAGTCTTCTCTGGTGGGGTTAGAGACTTAGCAAAGTGAATGATCTTAGGCTGTTCCTCTGTTCCAAGGTTAACTAGCTCTATGGGTTCTGTTGGTTTTTCTTCTGAATCAGCATTAGGGTTTGCCACTTCTAATGCACAGGCAGATTCAGCCAACTAAATACAGGAGGTTGCGTGAGCTGCCTCCCCTTCACTTCTGGTTTTGCCGCACCAAGGGGGGTATCCCTATAACTCAAGATGTAACCTTGACTAGCTCAAAGATAGAAAGATCTAACTTGACAACAACAGGCAGAATACTCTCATGTATGGACCAAGATCTGTATGATAGATCACAAGGCTAGCAACATTCTTGGACATGATGTCTGGTTGGGTATGAGAGCATGCAGGGGGTTCCTAATCCTACTCCTACAACTAACAGGTGGAAGTATGAAATGGTTTAGTTTGAATTTTGGATGCAAAGCTGGACATGGTTATAACACAAGAACAAAGCATGATTGGTGCCTATCCAGGGCCTGGAGTCAGTAGACATACACCTGTGAATGATCAACATGAATAGCTAAAACTGGATTTCAAGGGGATATATGTGATATCTGCCTTACAGATATCTCCCAATACAGAGTGTTAAGTTATCTCTACTTATGGCATCCCTACTGCAGTATACCCTTCCCAATGTTCAACCTGAAAATAGTTTAATCTACCCCTTGAGCAGAAGTTAAAAGATCAGACATTCAACATAGGAATTCTATGCTCTAGAATCTAAACATTATCCAAATATCCAGATTCAGAAGAAGAATACATGCAATACTGGAGACAGAATTAACAAAACACATGCTAAGATAGCATTTCTCATATAAGATTAATCATGAAATCAGTGGGTTCATGCCAAAAACATACAACAAGAGATACATAGACTCACAGGTTAAGCTGTACAGAGCAACCAGATCAACTTGTTTTGAATTACAGAGCCAAAAATCATCAACTTTCAACAACCAAAAATGAATAACACTTCCTGCTTATAACAGCCAGGTAGTGTACCACAGCAATTAATTACATGGTTGACCAAAAAATCCCGCCAGATACACAGTATCAGCAAAATGGCACTCAACGCATTACCAGATTGGCACCCAAACATGAATGCAGCAGGTAGGGGAGGAGACAGGAAGAAATCTCGAGCCCTACGCCACTGTCCGTTGATGTACACCTTCAATCGGGTACCAGATCCGCCCATACCTCTGCAACCTTCGCCATTAATGGTGCACCAACCCGCGGCCTCGGGAAAGCGTCAAACAGTCGATCGCAACCACTTCCCGCCAAGATTCATCATCATGATATTTGAAAATATGCAGGATATCAATTATCCCACATACACCCCACGGCAACCTCTCAACACTTTATATACTAGGCCACGAGCATATATAATGTCGGTGCTTTTGCTCCTAAGGACACTAGTATAAGACTTCATCATCATCCTCCAATAGCATGATATCCTGTCGCTTGAAATATCACCCTGACGTCAGCATCATCACCGCAATATCACCTGCATGATAATCGCCTTCATCCGCACAACCTGATCCATCAGAGGAACATCCTCTTGCTGAGCCTATACCAAAAGTCTGGCCGATGAACATCTTGATGACGTCATCATCATATCTGCCTACTGCGCACCTCCTCATATCCAGATGACATCATCATCATGTTTGCAAATATCGGGGGATCTCCACAAGATGATCAGTGTTAGAAATATGACCCCCCCGGACCTTGATGACGTCATCATCATATCGACATCAGGATGAGATTCGGAAGATAACCGGATATTTGGAAATATCATCCTGATGCACAAATATCATGTTGCACTGTAGCTCCACTATAAGATCGGGGCGATAGATGAATATGATGATGCTTGAAAAGATCACCCCCCACTAGATAATGTACGAAGCCGGCAGGAGGATATCTCCTTGATATCAGCATCATCATGACGCTGGAACAAACATACATCCGGGTGATATTCAAAAATGAAAATATCACCCCCTCCTTCAGAAATAGCATGATGCAGATAGGCAGAGAAATAGATATCACCCTGACATAAGAATGACGTCAGCATCATCAGGATGATAAAACAATGAACATGAAGTGATACAACAACATCAGGATGATATTGACTAAGATCATCCTGACGTTCAAAATATGATGACCCCAGTGAATATCGGGTCACACTTAGAACTCTTCAACAACATCATCAGGATGATCATAACCAAGATCACCCGATGATAAAAATATCACCCCGGCGAAATATCATGCAGGCAGAAAATATGATGACCCTCGCAAGCAACACGGCGATAACTGGAAATATGATGATGATGATGACGACCCTTAAGAAAAAACAAGTCAGGTCGAACAACTCAGAGAATAACCCCTTCAGAAGATCGGGGTGACATCATCATCATAAAAGGGCAAGGTGATAATTGGAAAATCACCGGATACTTGGAAGATCACCTCCGCAAGCAAATCAGGGCACACTGTAGCTTATCAGCAGGATCAGGATGATATCCAAACATCACCTGATATTGAAATATGATGATCCTGATGAAAAAACATGTCGACAGAAAACATGATGATGATGACCTTCATCGAAGCAAACATGATGATGATGACCTCCTCCTCAAGAAAATATGATGCTGCAGCTGAAAAATGCTGAGGAGGTCCAACACTTAGAACATTTTTTGGATACTTAGGGAAAGTGCCTGCATGAAAATTGCTCAAAAACTGTCAGTCAATTCAGGCACTAACACTGGCTCTGTCTGGGGACGTGCAGGTGCAAGACTGCAGCGAGAACCCCTGATCTCTGGGATGCAGACCAGTCCCTTATCCATTGGGCACAGAGTCAAATACTGCACCGACCTGCATCACCAAACACACGTGATGGCCTAAGGCCACCAAGAAAAGAAAAACATGTATCTCCCTTTGTCAAATATCTTGTTTTCATCTGCATGCACTGGGTCAAGCCTGGAGATACTGTCAGGATCCACCCACAAACAAATCTTGTCATCTGCATATTCAACCCTCTGATTTGGCTTGTCATTATCACCCCTGTGCAAATAACCTTCAACATCATGTGACATGTGGGTGCAGAATATATCAGGCAATGCATACTCAAATGGTATAGAACACAGGTTATCATCTGTATCATCATGATGCATTGCAACATGATCTCCTAGCTGGACTGCAAATAGGAAACACTCAGAGTCCACCACACAACTAGGAAGATCAGGGCTCATTGTATTATATGCTGGCACATCAAAAGAAAAGCTTTCAAAATCACAATTGTGCACATCATGTACACAACAATCAGCAGCACCAGGCTGGAACAGATCAGGCTCTGGCATCTCTTTCAAATCAGGCACATTTTCACAGTCACTTACCTGATGTATGTTGTTTCCTCTTTCATCAGGATGAGAAACAGAATCCAAGCCAAAAATCGTGTCTAGATCTTCACCATACTCAGATAGATCCTCATCACCATATGTGTCATAAATGGGTGACCCAGGTGCATCAGTTTCATCATAATATGCCATTTGTTCATGGGCAGCAGAGCACACATCTTCATCACCAATGGATTCAATCTGTGGAGGAGTATCAGCCTGTGTGTCATAAGCAAAACAACCATCAAATGAAAAACAATCATGCTCTGAACAAGCACTTATTTCAATTTCTGACTGCTCTTCATGATCTCCATGTGTTTGAAAGGTAGGCAATGGGTCACACATAGGACTGCTTCTCTGTTTGCTTATATCTTCTCTGTCTTGAGTACAATACTCACAATTGTCTCCACAGGTCCATTCCAAAAATTGCTCATTGCTGTCCACAACCTCGTTATTGTTTTCATGGTCAGCTGCCTCATCATTGCAATGGGAAACCTCATTAGTCCTTTCACTAGCATCTTCAACTGGTGAACAATCCAGTTGAGCAGTATTGTTAGCATTATGTTCAAACACAGCAGTCTCAACCTCTATGCTTTTATTTTCATTTTTATCTGCACATGATGCCATAATCATTTGGTCATTTGCAGCTTCATAACCATTTCTCACACCAAGGCCTGGGGACAGGGGTTTCAGCAGGTACACATTTCTAATTTTTTCTATCTTTTCTATGAACCTGTATGCCATCTGCATACTTGTCACCTTGAAATCCCCCAGTATTGCACTAAAGCCCTCTTCAAAAGCTTCAAAGAATATGCCAACACAGGCTGAAATATCAGGTCTGAAGACTTCTGGGATCTGTGAAAGGGCTATTGCAAACCTATGACTAAAATCAACACATGGCTCTTCATCTTGTTTTCTGATTCTCATCAATTCTGCAACAAGGTCAGCCGGTTCTTTTGCAAATTCTTCCTTGAAACAGTCAGCAAGCTCATCCCAACAGGCAAAGGATTTCTTTGGAAAGCTCAAATACCAGTCTTTTGCTTTTGCATCAAAGGACCTAACAAAAAACCTCATCCACATATCCTCATCTCTGAATGAATATTTTCCCATAAAATTGTGAAAATTTTGGATATGTGCATTCCCATCATATACATTGTGACCACTAAATCTAGGCATCTGACAGTATATCCTAGCAGGCATAGTTTCTACTTTATAATCCACCCATGACAAATCCAGTTGGTCATACAAAGGATCAAAAGGGCTGACAGGAGGTTGAGCTTCCTAACTGGCAGACACAACAGGGTTACTACTTTTTAACTGGGCCTGCTCAGCCTCTAAGAATATGAACCTATTTCTTATCTCTTCTATTCTTTTATTCAACATTTCACCACTGAGTATGGGATAATTCATACTTGGATTCATAAAAATCTTACTCTTAGACATCCTTTGTCTGTCTAAGACCTAAGGCTTCCCCTGGCATCTAACCTATGCAGTAGAACAACAAATAAAGGGGAAGTAACAAGGTACCTTTTCTCATACAGATGCAGAAATCTGAATATCTTTCATAACATACATCTATCTTTCATGTGCATTTAAATCTTTTGCAGAGTCGCCACCTCTACAGAGAAAACAAAATTTACAGCAGCTGAAAGCTATTTTTTCCAGGTTCATTCCACCAGCAGAGCATCATTTTGCACATGAAAGACTCCCCAGCAGAGTCACCAATTTGTTTGTTTTTCTTCTGAATCAGCATTAGGGTTTGCCACTTCTAATGCACAGGCAGATTCAACCAACTAAATACAGGAGGTTGCGTGAGCTGCCTCCCCTTCACTTCTGGTTCTGCCGCACCAAGGGGGGTATCCCTATAACTCAAGATGTAACCTTGACTAGCTCAAAGATAGAAAGATCTAACTTGACAACAACAGGCAGAATACTCTCATGTATGGACCAAGATCTGTATGATAGATCACAAGGCTGGCAACATTCTTGGACATGATGTCTGGTTGGGTATGAGAGCATGCAGGGGGTTCCTAATCCTACTCCTACAACTAACAGGTGGAAGTATGAAATGGTTTAGTTTGAATTTTGGATGCAAAGCTGGACATGGTTATAACACAAGAACAAAGCATGATTGGTGCCTATCCAGGGCCTGGAGTCAGTAGACATACACCTGTGACTGATCAACATGAACAGCTAAAACTGGATTTCAAGGGGATATATGTGATATCTGCCTTACAGATATCTCCCAATACAGAGTGTTAAGTTATCTCTACTTATGGCATCCCTACTGCAGTATACCCTTCCCAATGTTCAACCTGAAAACAGTTTAATCTACCCCTTGAGCAGAAGTTAAAAGATCAGACATTCAACATAGGAATTCTATGCTCTAGAATCTAAACATTATCCAAATATCCAGATTCAGAAGAAGAATACATGCAATACTGGAGACAGAATTAACAAAACACATGCTAAGATAGCATTTCTCATATAAGATTAATCATGAAATCAGTGGGTTCATGCCAAAAACATACAACAAGAGATACATAGACTCACAAGTTAAGTTGTACAGAGCAACCAGATCAACTTGTTTTGAATTACAGAGCCAAAAATCATCAACTTTCAACAACCAAAAATGAATAACACTTCCTGCTTATAACAGCCAGGTAGTGTACCACAGCAATTAATTACATGGTTGACCAAAAAATCCCGCCAGATACACAGTATCAGCAAAATGGCGCTCAACGCATTACCAGATTGGCGCCCAAACATGAATGCAGCAGGTAGGGGAGGAGACAGGAAGAAATCTCGAGCCCTGCGCCACTGTCCGTTGATGTACACCTTCAATCGGGTACCAGATCCGCCCATACCTCTGCAACCTTCGCCATTAATGGCGCACCAACCCGCGGCCTCGGGAAAGCGTCAAACAGTCGATCGCAACCACTTCCTGCCAAGATTCATCATCATGATATTTGAAAATATGCAGGATATCAATTATCCCACATGCACCCCGCGGCAACCTCTCAACACTTTATATACTAGGCCACGAGCATATATAATGTCGGTGCTTTTGCTCCTGACGACACTAGTATAAGACTTCATCATCATCCTCCAACAGCATGATATCCTATCGCTTGAAATATCACCCTGACGTCAGCATCATCACCGCAATATCACCTGCATGATAATCGCCTTCATCCGCACAACCTGATCCATCGGAGGAACATCCTCCTGCTGAGCCTATACCAAAAGTCTGGCCGATGAACATCCTGATGACGTCATCATCATATCTGCCTACTGCGCACCTCCTCATATCCGGATGACGTCATCATCATGTTTGCAAATATCGGGGGATCTCCACAAGATGATCAGTGTTAGAAATATGACCCCCCCAGACCTTGATGACGTCATCATCATATCGACATCAGGATGATATTCAGAAGATAACCGGATATTTGGAAATATCATCCTGATGCACAAATATCATGTTGCACTATAGCTCCACTATAAGATCGGGGCGATAGATGAATATGATGATGCTTGAAAAGATCACCCCCCACTAGATAATGCACGAAGCTGGCAGGAGGATATCTCCTTGATATCAGCATCATCATGACACTGGAACAAACATACATCCGGGTGATATTCAAAAATGAAAATATCACCCCCTCCTTCGGAAATATCATGATGCAGATAGGCAGAGAAATAGATATCACCCCGACATAAGAATGACGTCAGCATCATCAGGATGATAAAACAACGAACATGAAGTGATACAACAACATCAGGATGATATTGACTAAGATCATCCTGACGTTCAAAATATGATGACCCCAGTGAATATCGGGTCACACTTAGAACTCTTCAACAACATCATCAGGATGATCATAACCAAGATCACCCGATGATAAAAATATCACCCCGGTGAAATATCATGCAGGTAGAAAATATGATGACCCTCGCAAGCAACACGGCGATAACTGGAAATATGATGATGATGATGACGACGCTTAAGAAAAAACAAGTTAGGTCGAACAACTCAGAGAATAACCCCTTCAGAAGATCAGGGTGACATCATCATCATAAAAGGGCAAGGTGATAATTGGAAAATCACCGGATACTTGGAAGATCACCTCCGCAAGCAAATCAGGGCACACTGTAGCTTATCAGCAGGATCAGGATGATATCCAAACATCACCCGATATTGAAATATGATGATCCTGATGAAAAAACATGTCGACAGAAAACATGATGATGATGACCTTCATCGAAGCAAACATGATGATGATGACCTCCTCCTCAAGAAAATATGATGCTGCAGCTGAAAAATGCTGAGGAGGTCCAACACTTAGAACATTTTTTGGATACTTAGGGAAAGTGCCTGCATGAAAATTGCTAAAAAACTGTCAGTCAATTCAGGCACTAACAGGTTCCACAACAATCTGAGACTTCTCCTGGTGCATGTCATTGGGGAGAGTGTTAATCCTTCCATTGTTAGGTGCCACAATTAGGTTTTCACCTTCGGATGCATCCTTTTTTTTACTGTTTTGGGACCTGACACTGCCGCAGAGTGGTTTTCACTGTCAGATCTAGTTTTTATTTTGATATTTTTGTGACTGGAAGGCTTGGCACCCTCTCTAAAATAAGACATGATATTGAGTTCAATAGCAAAACTAGCTTTATGTTCCCCTTTGGGTAGGTGGTCCCTAAGTTCCATATAGTCAATATAAGCATCATTGTTTTGGAAAATATATCTAGTTGAGGGGTTCCTCGTAGATCCCAGTCAATAAGTTCAGGATGCATAAGGGGGAGGGACTCGGAGGATAGATCTAATTCATTGATAGTTTGAATGGATATGCTAGGAGTATTGGTAGGGGGAGTGTTTGGGATGGTACTTTCCTCCAAATTGTTTATTGCGATAGAACTCAAACCTTCCTTGAAAGTTGTATTCTCAGAGATAGGCAAATCAGACTCTAGTGGTCTGTTCGGTAGCATTTGTCCCTCATGGTAGGGGCTATAAGTTTGAATGGTATAGACCTCTTTGTCATCGTAGGAATGCTCTGTCAGCTCATCCCACTCATATTCATTGGAATCTGTGTCACTGTCCACTTGAAGTGTATGGACCATTTCTACAAGACAAGTATTTTCTTTAGCCTTGCCCTTGCCTTTATATCCTAGGCCATTTGTATTTCTAGCCAATGAGGATGAAGAAGGTTGAATGGGTTCTATGATTCCTTCTTTTCTTAGGCTAATAGGGCCTTGTCCTTCATAACCCATTCTATGTAGGATAGCTTCTCCTCACCCATAGAGTTCTGTTGGGAGCCTAGGTGGTTCCTGTTGTATGTTCTCTTCTTCTTCAGTATAAAGCCATTGTAGGAAAAGGTCCCCCATTTTACAAAGGGAGCTGTGGGAGCTATAGAAGGAGCAGATGGATTTGGAAAATGCTTGGGTTGACCAAAGGATCTAGGAGATAAAGGCATCTTGGCTAGATTTAGGCTGTCCTCAATGGAGTATTCCCCAACTCCAGTTTCTTTGATGGTAATTTTCTGCTCTTTGGGCTTTGATGAGGAAGCCTCAGAGGTATGATCATGCTGTGGGGTAGGGGATGTAGATGCTCTATTGTTCGGTATGATGCAATCGGGTTTTGAAAGGACAAAGTTGCAATGCTGAAAGGGGTCAGGGTCTCCTTGGATAGTGACTTGCTTGCCATTATGCAGGAATTTTATACATTGGTGGTAAGTAGAGGGGATAGCTTTCATGACATGAATCCATGGTCTTCCTAGGAGAATATTATAGGAGAGCTCCCTATCTAGGACTTGGCACACAACATCTTTTATTATTGGTCCCACTTGTATGGGTAAGACTATTGTTCCCTTTGTAGTTCTCTCTTCTTCATCATAGGCTTTGATAGTTATCTTCTTTGTTGGATCCACGACATTCTCAGAGAACCCCAATGTAAGGACTAGCTTTAATGTGCAAATATTTAAACCGGCTCCCCCATCAATGAGAACCCTCTTGATGCAGTGCTTGTGGATGAAGGCGACAATGTGTAGAGGGGTGTTATGAGGTTGAGAGACTGAGAGGTCATCTTGCTCGGTAAATGATGTGGTACTTGAGGAGCTTAGATTAACTACCATGGCTTGAAACTTCTCTTAGGCCAAGTTAGTGGGGACAGTGGTTTCCACTAAGGCTTTATTGAGAATGTCCTTATGGGAAGGAGATAGATGCAACAACTCCAAGATAGAAATGTGGGCCGGAGTTTTCTGTAGTTGGTCTATGACATTATATTGACAGAAGTTGGACTAAGAAGGCGATGACCTTGGAGGGATGGTATTCAACGTGACTCTACCACTGCGGGTAATGATACTGCAATCATTGTGATTAGGCTCTAATTGTTGGTGGGGCGTGACCACATTGATTTGTGGGACATGCTCTGATACGTAATTGATGGTATAGTCGAATGACACACTTGCATAGTTGGCATTATTATTCCCACTATTTTGATTTTGCCTGTTGCAGTTGTTGTTGTTTTTGTTGTTGTTGTTGTTGCCATTGTTGTTGTTTCTATTGTTGTTATTGTTGTTATATGGCCTGTCATGATTGAGAAGTGAATCCCTATAAGACACATGCATCTCATTGGATGTATGCTGTTGGGTTCCTCCTTGATTTTGATCAAGCACATCTTGAATAACATGTTTGACGTGGATACAATTGTTGGTTGTATGTCCTCTTCCTCTATGATACTCACAATAGTCGATGTCTTTCTAATAGTGATGTTTAATTTGAGGCTCATAATCACTTGTTGGTGGTAGAGAGATTTCATTGTTAGCCAATAGCTTCCTTAATGCAGATTCTTGAAACTCACCCAGCGGTGTGAACTTTCACCTTGGATTTGAGTTGAACCACGGTCTTGGCTCCCAAGAGAATGTTTTGTTGGGTGTAACATTGTTTGCCTCTCCTTTGAGAGTGAGTATGGGTTATTGCTTAGGAGCCACCACCTTGGCGTCAACTACCCCATCATTGACAACATTCTTATTCTTGGTCCAAAACTTTGATTTGTCAGTCCTATAATTGGAGGTAGGTGTGTCCTTGTATAACTTGATTTGCCCCTTGGTGATCATAACTTTTTTGATGAACAATCCCATTTCGATGACCTTCGAGAATGAAGTAGGGCATTGGATTTGTATTTGATATCTAAGATCGGTATTGAGGTTATGGACAAACATCTCCATTAATTGTTTCTCTGGCACATCATACGAGCACTTGCTTACTAGTTGTCTCCATCTTTGTAGGAAGGTGGTGAATGATTCACCACTCTTTTGCTTGGTGTTGCATAAGTCAAGCATAGAGACTTCATGTTCAATATTGTAAGAGAAGTGTGTGATGAATTTGTTGACTAACTCATCAAAAGATTTGATGCCCGGTGGGAGCCGTGAGAGCCACTCCATGGCTTGACTACCTAGAGATCTAGGGAATAGTATCATTAAGTAGGTCTCATTATGTGCTACTTCTATGCATGTCGCGTTGAATTCTCTAATGTGATCTCTAGGGTCCCCTTTCCCTTTGTATGTGTCAAATTTGGGAACTTCAAATAGAAAGGGAAATGGTGTCATCTTCAAACCTTTATCAAAGGGGTATGGTGCAATATCTTCCAAAGAATAGGTGTTAGTGTTTGTACCCATCTTGAGATCTGACATTTGTTGCTTTAGACCCTCGAGTTGTTTCCTCATTTCTTCCATAGGAGTGGTTGGGTCTATGGCTTTCTTTCCTTTTTCATTACTATCCTCCACGTTTGTGTCTAGGGCTTTCTTTCCCCTTTCTTCATGATTATTCTCCACATTTTCTTGGATTGTGCTTATATCAAAATCTGTGGGGAGTTTAATTCCAAGATTTGCAAGATAATAAAAATACTTGTGAGGATCATTATGGAGCACTTTCCCTAACAAGCGTTGGAATTTCTGATCGTGGAGGCTTCCTTGATAATCTTTGTGTGAGATTTCCTCATCACTATCATGAGGAGTGACAATACGGTTAGATGATCTGGCCATTTCAAGTTGCTTTTTGTACTGAGATCTAGTAAGGACCATGCAAGGTGATGAAGGATGAAGTGGAATGGGACTCGAGATTTTGGCAAGGTGTCGATGGAGACTATTGAGAATGGTATACTTATGACAAGACTTGGACAAGGGACTTTCCCGATTAATGATTCCAAGTAAGACGGCCAATACAAGATGGTAGCCACTAGTAAGGGTACTCGATACCCATCTTACTGTGTAGGGACTAGTCATGCACCAAGACCACTAGCAAAGTTTCTATGATCTACTAGGGTTACTTGAATTCAAAGTGATATGAAAAAGGGACCTATGATGACCTGATATGGGATATTTTTTGACTTTGGACTAGGAAGACCTGATAGAAGGTGAATGGGATGACCAATGAAAGAGAGATTTTGATGCGAAATGGATGGAAAAAAGATTGCAAGGTAAGACTTGATCTCTGAACCTGATACTAAATTGAAATGGGTACCCAAAACTGGTAAATTTTTCCTCTCACAAATTGTGTAAGTGCTCACTATCACGCATGCGCCAAAACATATGCGCTGCAGGAATTGATAAATGCACTATAAGTCGCAACAAATGTGCCGCACTTGTAAAATATAAATGCACTGTAATAGACAGTGAAAGCATGGTAGGTTTGAATAGATGCGCCGCAAGTTGGTACAAATGCATTTCAACAAAGGACGGATGCGCCGCTCTGACTTTTCTCATTGTTTTTGTAATTTTTTGAAAATTTTCTGATGTTTTTGGTACTTTGGTTGCAAGAAGGTCTCTTTGATCTGATTTTCTGAAATTATGGCAAGAAGACACAACAAACACAAAGAATATTTTTATGGTTTTTTATTTTTTTGTGATTTTTTGACTCTTTTTGGACTAAAAGGAAAAAAACAAGTACAAATCCTAGGCTTTAAATGGATAACAAGGGTTTTTGGCTACTAGAACAAAGGTGTTTAATGAAGGCAACCATTCGAGTGGTTATACATGTGGTAGCACTACTCTCCATTATGGAGTCTCCCAGCCTGCAAGGGTTGTGCCTTGGAGGGTTTTGGGGGAGGTTGGTTGTCAGTATAACACAACTTCACTCATTGTTTGAAGCTTTCACTCCAAACACAATTTATTTATAGTGGCTTGGAAGGGCTTGGTGTCTAGCTTGTTACCACTTAGGGTCGTTCCTACTTGGATGAATGGTATCTAAGAGCAGGCCCCTCTAAAGGAAAAACACATGCAAAAATGATATGTCTAGCATTTTAGTCACCCAAGATAGGGGAGAGCATAGGCCTGGTATCATTCCCAAAACACAGAATACAGTTATTCTTTTCCCCTAGTTAAAATGAGAAAAACTAGATGAGCTATCTACTTGGGCAAGCACAGAACTTTGAAGTGATAACAAGATAGCAATGGTCTAGTTTTAACCAAGATAGCAATGATGAGTTCAATTTTATCCATGTAGCACGAATTGTTAATATTGAAATGATGGTCAATCAAGATAGCAATGGTTCAGTTTTACCTAGATAGCAATGATGAGTTCAATTTTATCCATGTAGCATGAGTTGTTAACTTTGAAATGATGGTCAATCGAGATAGAAATGGTTCAATTTTAACCAAGATAGCAATGATGAGTTTAATTTTATCCAGATAGCAATGAGTTGTTAACTTTGAAAAGATAGCAATAGCAATGATTCAATGATATGCAAGATAGCAATGATTCAATTACCACTTTCCTAGTTAAAACTACGTGAGGTTTGCATGAGCATCCGTTTTACTTTCCCTTTAGAAATCAAAGTGTGAGCTAACAAGTGCAACTATATGAATCTAAACCAGTACCTAGCTTACAAAATAGATCAAGAGAGTTCTTGTAAAGACGTCAGCGTTAGCAAAAATCTTCGAAAAAACCCTAAAATCACTACCTACAACAGATGCACTGCTTCAGAGACTAAATGCACAGAAACAATGAACAAAAGCACCGCAATACATATGCGCTAAGACAGAGGTCAAAAGTGCTGCAAAATAGAGTATATGCACTAATCTGATGTATGCGCTATGACAGATAGTAAATACATTGGAATAGTGTTTGTATGTGCTGCAGAAATGTATGCATCGTGATAGGTAACAGATGCATGTTAAGATGTATCAGATGTACTATTTCCTCCTGTGTATGGCTTTCTAAAACACAAAAACTTAGTTTTTAGGTTAAATTTGGGGCTAGGCCCCACGGTGGGTGCTAAAAATGTTAAGTGAAAATTGGATCAATAATGAATATGCAGTAATAATCAATATCAGATGCCCAAAACTTTAATGAAATAGTGAACTAAAGAGATTCAATAACAATGAACAAACAACAAAGCAAACCTCCTTAGATCATAGCTTCCATTGATTACCTATCACAATCGTTCTTGCATGTATGAATGAGGCCCTTAGAGAGTGCACTTCCTTGATATGCTTCAAGAATGTCAATTGGGAATGGCAGTGATAATGTTGTGATGAAGAGGAGCTTCACAATGATGGTAGTAGTGTGTAGTGCGTAGTAGCGAATGTGATCACAAGTAATGAAGGAAATAGCACCAAAGGCACGCTGTAATTCCTGCAGAGTAACAATACTTAAAGCTTGGATGATTGAAATGGAAGAATAGGGTTCAATTTATAGACTTGGGAAAGAAGAGATCAACGGTATAGAAGACTTGATAAGATCAACGATTGAGAATAGTTGAGGAACATGCAACGAATGAGAAGAAGACATGTGTCTTGCTTTCTTTTGCATGAGAGGATTTGTTAAGAATAGAAGAATGAGTTAAAGAAATTAAAAGAATATAACAATTAGTTAAGTGATTTAAAACAAGAAGAAGGCATTTGCATGAGAATAAGAAGATTTTTTTTCTTTATTAATAATTAGGAATATTTAATTACATGTGCAAAAAGCTTGAATTATATTTAGAGATAACTTGATTTAGAAGAAAAGGCAACTTAAATAAATAATTGATTTATTTAAATTTAGAGAAGATATTATTGGAAGAGACAATTAAATAATTGGAATTATTTAATTTAGAAGATTAGAAAGCAAATTAAATAAATAAATTTATTTAATTGTTGTGCATGATTTTGGAAGAATAAATAAAATATTTGATTGTATTTTATTTTTGGAGATTGAGAGGATTTAAATAAATTTGATTTGATTTATTCAAATTTGGAAGAATGAATTTGATTTAATTAAATAATTGAGAATTATTTAATTGTTTGGAGGAATTACATTAAATACAAGATTTTATTTAATTTTGACTTTAGAAGAGATAATTAAATATTTTGATATTTAATTAACTTAGAAGAATGTGAATCGTGTCATTTTTAGGCATATACATTATGTTTAGACAATATGTGCATTTGTTGGTCATGATTAGGATATTGAGGGGATTTATGGATAAATGGATAAGGGGATCGGAGGATAGGTATATTAGGTGTTGGGAGTAATGGTGGTAAAGTGGATGGAGGGATAGTAGGAGTTGGAAGGAGTGGAGGTAAAGTGGACGGTGTAAGGTGTACGATCACATGCTTTTGGGGTTTGTAGGATAATGGAGGTGGAATGGCAACATATGTTTTGGGTATATGATGTGGTTTGTGATGGAAAGTGGACTTAGGATGCATGGAGGAATTACCAACATCTTTAAAGTGTTTACCTTGGGGTGTATATCCAAGGCCATATGAGCATGGAGGAATCTTGACATGGTTTGGCTCCAAAATACCTTGTTCATAAAGGCCTGGGCCTTTACCTTGGTAGTTCATGTTTTGGAGTATTCTATGGACAATGGGACTTGGTGTAGTTTGTGAACTAGACACGAGTTCTTTAATGGATGTAGAAGGTGAGGTGGAGGACAAAGGTTTTTTTGTTCTAAGGAAGAATGCTCATGGATAAAGATGGTAAGGCTAAGTGGACATGATGATGGACTTGAAGTGGGATTGATAGTGGCTATGGAAGGATCATTAGGATCTTGATTATGTTCATTATGCTCGCTAAGATCCAATGTATTTGTTTGATCTTTTATGCTTGCTTGAGGGACAAGTGTCTCATAATGATAAGTGGATGTGTTTCTCATCATGGATTGGGCTAGATGGCGGATGACTAGGAGCAATGTGGATATCTTGATCATGGATAGATATAGGATTATGGATAGGATCAAGGTGCTCATGGATAGCTTCTTTATACGTATCATCTTGATCATTAAGAAGGTGAACATTATTGATAGGTTGAATTTGGATAGCTTGCTCATGAATAGTTGTTGGGAGATGGATAGGATCAAGTAGCTCATGGATAGATTCATCAGTATGGCTATCATCTTGATCATGGAAAAGATATATGTTATGGATAGGTTGCATGAAAGTGATTTGATCTTGACTTGGACTAGGGCTTAATGTTTCCACATGCTTAGGATTAAACTCTTGACATACCTCTTGGTTTGAGTGAATGGAAGTGGAAGGCTCTTGGATATGCTCTTGGACAACAACATGAGAACATGATGACTCTTGACTTGGACTTATGGGAGGTCCTTGAATAGGCTTAATGGATTATGGACCATATGAAGGGCTTGAAGGGCTAGGCATGTTAATTGAGGGCTCTTGAAGAGGCTCAAGGATATGTGGGCTATGTAAAGGAGTTGTAGGATTGGACATGACATTTGGAAGTTCTTTGGTAGGCTCATGAATGGGTGTTTGACATGGGGGTGTTATATTCCGTGCTAGTAGCCAATGGATCACATCCTTTGCAAATGTATGGGTATAAGGACAATATAATGGATGGATGATAATGGTGGATAGGGTTGGAGGCTTAGGATCATGATTAGATTGAGGACTAATTGGATGGATAATAGGATTAGATGGATTAGGACTTAGGCTAGATGGAAGAATAATGGAATTAGATAGATTGGTTTTATCTAACACAATCTTACCACAATCTTCTAGGTTCTTGACCAATCTTTTAAATTGTACACAAGTGGATATGGCATGGCCCTTATACCTATGGTATGCACAATATTCATCATCTTTATACCAATTAGGTTTAAAAATAGGTGTAGAATATGATCTTAGTGGGCATAGCTCAATCAAGTTTGCTTGGACCAATCTTTCTAAAAGTATCTCCATGGAATCTTTTAATGAAGGGTTAGTGGAACATGGAGATGAAGGTGATGAAGGTGGATGGACCAATGAACTAGGAATGGGATAACATGGTGGTGTTGGGATAGGACTAGTTGGCTCATGTGTTGGTATGTGATTGGATGGTGGAAGTCATTCTAGATTGGTATCTTCCTTGTCAAAGGTAATTAGATCTTGTTGCATTAGACTCACATGTTCTTATTGTGGAGGCCATTGATAATCTTGGTAGTTAGGTGAAATGGTAGGATATGTAGACAAAAGATCTTGGGGTTGATATAAAGTTGAGGGCTTTTGATCTTGTTGCCAAGGTGGACTTGGGCTCACATGTTGTTGTGATGTGGGTGGATATGTTGATGTGGCATTGACATGATAGGTGGATGAATTGGGTTGGTATGAAATTGAAGCGGATGACATGTAAGGTTGATGTGGAATTTGTTGAGGTTGGGATGACATTTGGACTTGTTGGTGTGATATGATTTTTTGTTGGTGGAACTATTGACTGGGTTGTTGTGACGGTTGGAATTGTTGAATTGGTTGATGTTGTTGTAGTTGGAATTACTGATGTGATGATGATGGAGGGGTTGCATAGGATAATGGTTGTTGTGATATGGATTGATATGGATAAGGGTTGACATTGGAAGGGGTGTGATAGGTTGGTGAATGATTGATGTGACATGTGGATGGATGAGGTTGATATGGAATGGATGGGGATGACATGTAAGGTTGAGGTGGCATTGGTTGATGTTGAATGGATAAAGGATAATGTGCTTGTTGGGTTTATGATTGACAAGTGGCCATGAGGTGTTGTGCATGTGCTATGAGTTGTCGCAGTTGAAGTGATTGGCTTGCTTGCGATTGAAGTTGTTGAATCATATCATTGGCCTCTTAAATGATTTGTTGGTCTAGAGGTGATTGGCTTGCTCAAGCTTTGTGAAGTCAGAAAATAATTTTTAGTGCTAGGTCTTCTAATTTTGGCATGGTGTCACATAAGTGTTTAAGTCTTAAGACCTTTTTGACAAGTGCTTGGTTATTATTTGATGATGATGTGGATTGTTTGGATGAAGATTTGATTAGGATGAAGGTGACTAGGATGAAATTGATTTGGGTATGATGTGTAGTATGACTTGTTTATGTGTTTGGTGTTTAGAGCTTGATTTGGCAATGTTCAAACAAATAATTATGCATATAAACACATGAATCACTCACGCAAGACACATAAGCAATTTTTGACTTTAAAAATGAAATGTGATGATTATTAAGCACACACTTGAAAACACATCAACAAGCGCTATGACTAGTCAAGTGGGTATGGCCAATTAGGTCTTAGGCTAGTTTGCACAATGTTGACTAAGGAATTGAAAGTGAAATCCTGCCACACAGCCAGGAGAAAGGGGTAACCCACCCTTCACCTTCACTTCCCAAAGGTATAAAGTTCTTTGGGGCTTAGCCAAGAGTGACAAGATTCCAACTCCCAATGAGGGTGTCTTTTGATTCAACCTCAGTTGAGGTCATCCCTTGGAGTGGTGTGTCTCCAAGTAGGCCTCCTAGATAGCATAAACAAAAGTAAACCAAGTGAGCTGTCACTTGATTCACACTCGCAGTTGTTAATTGACCCTTAGAAAATGAGATGTGTGGAAGAAAATTCAAGAACTTTTTCTTTTTAGATACCAAATCCAAATGTGTAGGAAGATAATTATTTGTTTTAAGCCCAATTTTTTTTTATGTGATTGCAAGCAAGTTGTTCATTTTTAAGCCCAAAATCCAAATGTGTTTGCAAACAATGATTAAGAGATGAAAGATTAGAATGAGTGCACACGATTGTTTTCACTTTCCAATTTGTTGTTTTGATTGATCCAAATGTTTCTCTAGCTCCTTTGATGCCCCTACAAGCCACAAAATTAGAAAATAAACAAGTAAACTTGCACAAAAAGTCGTTATACGAAAAATGAAGAATCTAATAAAAACTAATGAAGATGATCTAATACAGCTGAATAGATTGCAAAAATAAAAAATTTAATAAATTTCATGCACTTTTAAAAAAAATTTGTTGAAAAAGGATCAAAAATGTAAAAGTTATGCTTGTTTGAAGTTTGCAATGAAAGAGTGTTAAGATTGAAAAATAAACCCTGCAAAAAAATCAGCAAATAATGTCATCCAATAGTAAAATAGATATGGCCTTGAGATCCCTTATGATTTTCTAATCCATATCAAAAAAATTTTTTGCTCAAATTGGACTCCATATGCAAAAGTTATGTCATAAACTAGGGTTTGAAAAAGAAAAAAAAATTGACAAAAAATCCATTTGTACCATAGATCTGAAAAATAATGATATAGAAAAATGGATTTAAATATTTCTAACCATCTGCAAAAAATAGAATGTGATTTGGTTAGCTAGATTGGAAGATATGAATTTTGTTTTTAAAGTCGTGCATAAAAAATTTCTGGAATATCAGAATCGCAGGGTCAACTTCAAATCATCATAACTCCTTCAATATTGAGCCAAATCTTTAATGTAACCACTTTTCAGAAAGCTCTCAAAATCTGCTTTCTAACGAATCCAAGATCTTCTTTTTCTAGGACCTGTGTAAAACATAAAACCCTATGTTGGAGTTTTTCCTGAATCAGCAAAGGGTTTGCCAGTTCCAATGCATAGGTAGATTCGGCCAACAGATACAGGAGGTTGCATGAGCTGGCTCCCCTTCACTTCTGGTTCTACCGCACCAAGGGGTGTATGCCTATAGCTAAAGATTTAACTTTGACTCACCCAATAGAATGATTTAGCCTTTTAGTCATAGGAAGAATACTCTCATTTTAGGACCAAGATTTGTGTGATAAATCACAAGGTTGGCAATGTTCTTGGACATATCTAACTGGTTGAGGATGAGAGTATGCAAGGGTCCTATTTATAATCCTACAAACTAATAGGTTTGAAGTTTTGAAATGATTTCTGTTTTATGTTTTGGATGGAAGACAGGGATTTTGGATTGTAACCTCAACACAAGAGCAGACCGGTGCCTATCTTAGGGCAAGGAGTCAACTAGATGTATACATGTGAATGATTTGCACAAACTCAACAAAGATTCAAGTTTCAAGGGGTTAGATTGGTACTTGCCTTACAAACACCACCCAAGAATGAGTATTTAGCAATCTCTACTTACAAATATCCCTACTGCCATACATTCTTCTTCATACTTAACCTAAAATAGTTTAATCCACTCCTTGAATGGAAGTTAGAGATCAAGCATGCAATACATAAATCTATATCCTAGAATCTTAGTAACCCTTAGCAACCAGATTCAAAAGAAGGGATGAATACAGCCATGGAGACAAATAGCTAAACACATGCCATGAAGCATTTTTCATATAAAAATGACATGAAACTAAACATATGTGCAACATGCATTCAAATGAAACTCATAAACTCACAAAAGAGATAGAACAGCCCAGAAAAGCTCTGTTTTCGTTATTTCCTCCAAAAATTGCCTAAGTCTTCCACCCCAAAAAAATGAGTAACACGGTTCTAATATACCCAGAACATGTACTCAGCAATTAATTACATGGTCTTTTCGAGATGCTGCCAGATACAATGCACCATCTAAATGGTGCTGAAAACATTCAATGCTCCAGGCAGAAAAAGAGAAAAGAGCAGGTGGAATTGGGGAAACATACAACCACCTGAAGATTTTCCTTTAAAAATGGTAGCTAGCATGTCCATTCATCGACCATACCTCTGCACTTTTCCATTAATGCCCAACCTACCGATTTCAAGATACAGCAACGGTTCTCATGTTCTTAAAGTTCCATTTGAAAAGCAACTGTGAACACAAAAATTCCTCCTTTGAATATTTTGAACAATGACCATCGATTCATTTCCTCCCATCGAGATATGTGGCCTCAATTTGATCAGGCAATCCAGTCACCAGCTTTGAAAAGTCATCGGCCAATGAAAACGTGCCACGCAAGTGTCTTTTGCTCCTGTGACTTTTCACAGCGTGAAGATACATTTTACCTTTTTCTCCCATTTTTGCCTTTTCACCTTCAAATCTTTGCATATGCAGTTGTATATAGATACAACTGACTTTGGACACGTGTCACTTGCCATTGGATCACTATCACTAAGCACTTGCACCTTCATCACCAATCCATTGTATCTTTTCTTACATCTGTGGTCGCATACGAGATTGTATATACATACAATCACCCTTCATACAAGTGTGGACCCCAAATCTTTATAAAACAAATTGCAATCACTATCAGGTCCAAGCTTTGTACCTTCATTCTTTGTATATCTCCTTGTATATTGCACATACAATACGCAATATACAACCAACTATGGACTCCAAACTGAAATCCGCCAAAACACATTCTTCATTCACATCCGGATTGTATGTGTGCCTTTTGTACATTGCATTGTATATGCACATACATACAATCGCGAGACATACAACTGCGTGGGCCCCACCAGGTTCTTGAAGAATGTTGACTTTGATCGCTCTTGCCTTGTATGTTTCTTTGTATCTGCTCATTGTATGTCTGATTGTATATTGGGAACATACAATCCCAATATACAACCGTGGATCTCACCCATCTCACAAATACTGTTAACTCCTTGGCCGCATCCACTTGTACATCACCTTTTGACTTTTCAACTTTGCCTTTTGTACCACCACCCACCAAGCCCGATTTGATAACTTTTGAGATTTGGCATTGTATGTCCTGCATTGTATACCCTTTTGTATAAGTTATATACATACAATCTGCTTGCTGAAAACCTGTGGACCCGACCACCATTTTAACTCGATTTAAACACCTTTTGACATCTGCTATTGTATCTTACCCATTGTATACCGAATATACAACACAATATACATGTAATCTTTCAATACAAATGCGGAATATACCAGGAATCTGCGATATACAATCACATTTTCACATTCGGAAATGTATCTGAATGACACATACAAACTTATATGCATACAAAGACACATACAACCATTTTTCCGCTTTCACAAGCTGATTGAAATTTCCACTCGGGTCCGGCCTTGTATATATGCATCTGCAGATTAGATACAATGGCAACATACAACGGCAACATACAATGACACATACATAAAATGCAGAAGGCTGAGGGACTTAGAATTTTTTGGATTTAAAATAAAAGGCCTGCGGATGAATGTTTGAAACCTTAAATCTAGGTGGGAACCACCAGCCTCTACAATAAATCTGGTCCTAAACAAAGAAAATCAACAATATAAAATATCTTCAACCTACAAATCAAAGTGCATAAACCTACAAAAACTAATGATTAGATCCAATTGGGCATGTTCACGTCGGGTTCACCAGAAATGTAATCAAAAAATTTGGATAAATCAAAATGACAAAACAATGAAATGTATTACCTAATCTAAATCCTTCAATATCTCGAATAGATAGATGCAAGATGAATTGTTTGATTGATTTGATATGTTGGTTGCTCAATTTAGCATCATAACGATAAGATGAAGATGACTGATGAAAGAACGATAGATGGAGATGGATGAGAAGATTCAAGAATGATTTTGACAGAATGAGGATACTTGAAGAATAGATGCCTAAATGGCTTGTGAGGGGGTTGATTTATAGGCAAGGCTTGATTTGACTGGATGGTTGAGATTAAAAGTTTAATTAAACAATGTGGACAGCTAGGATTGATTAGTTATTCCCACTCTTTAAGGGAGTTGTAGTCATTTGACATGTGTACAAAGGAAGATAAGGCTCACGTGTGACCGTGTACACAAAAAGTACTACATGTGTGATTGTGTACATAAAAAGTAGTACATGTGAAAGATATTAAATGAAAAATGTAGTACCACACATGATTTAGTTGGGAGGTGGATAAGTGTTGGAATGTGGTGAGAGGTGAGGACTTAATTCAAATATTTTATTTGAATTAGTTGGGAAATAGTTAGAAAATTAATTAAATAAATAAGATTTATTTAATTAATTAGAAAGTGGGATTATGAATGTGAAATTAATTAAATAAATAAAATTTATTTAATTAATTGGCTAATGGATTAGTGGGATTAAGAGTGGGATTAGGACAAAATATTACATGATGTCTAAGTAATGTATTTGACTAGGTATTGCAAGACATGGACAAATTTGGGGCCAATTTTGGGTGTCTACACAAATTATCAACAACACCTGAAAATTTGTTTGTGCTAATTAGAATTTTGGCAGAGCTTCAACAATTCTATTTTTCATCACTTACAAAGCAAGGAAAGTGATTGGCTTTATATAGAGGAGGTAAGAGCATTGAGTTTACAATGAATGTTGAGGATTCTGATTGCACCTTCAAATTTTACAAATTTGAAGTGCCTATATCCTCTCGATGTGTTGGTAGAGGCGAAGTCAACATACTTCTCAATCTGCCTCGGAGCCCACCTTCGCCGATTAAAATATTGCAACTCAGAGATCTATTGCAAGTATGTGCCTAATCGGTGTTGTCATTGATGTCAATATATCTTTGTTTTTATTGGTGTCAATTGTATCTTATTTTGCTACTTGTTTAGAAGCTTTATATGTTAAGGATATTGAGAAAATTTGCCCCTCTGATAGAAACAGTGTTTTACTAATAAAAGAATAGTGCAGAAGATTGCTCTGCATTTCTTGTTGATTAAATATCTTGGTCTGTGGATTGGAAGATATTTAGAGGCATGTCTGAAGATTCTACATTCTGAGTTTGAGCCTCCGATATGAAGAATTGATGAAGTTGTGTTCACAAGAGTAAAACTTGCTTTTTCTATTCATTCACTAGTGTTTGAGAGAAAGCATTTTGCTCCACATTCCTCCACAGTTATGTATTTCAGTCTGTAGTCCTAGAGTGATGTCTGGGATGATGATATGCACCTACAATAGCAGTGGTTCATGATTTGGCGGTCCGCAAGTGATCTTTCTTTAGTGACAGTTGATGACACTTGAGTTCTTATGCTCCAATTGGAGAAATCTCATGGTTCGAGTGGTTAGATGATGTGCAGATGTTCCTAGTGACTAAAACGTGCTTGTGGATGTCTCTGATTATGTTCCTACCCTTACATTGGTCTACGAGGAGTATTTTGGATCGTAATTGAAGATTGTTCCCAGTTAACATAGTGCGAGCTCCAGTCTTAGCCGACTCGGATGATTCCACTAATTGCAAAGATTCATAGAAGATTGTAGAAGTGTGTAGCAGTGTAGAAGATTGCATTTGGACCCTTGCTAAGGTACAATGTGATCCGCTTATAATTTTGTGTCTTCTCCTTAGCATAATTTTGTATTAGGTCAAGACCTATTTTATATGTTTGTAATATCATCATTAAAGAGTGGCCCAATGCTCGATAAATGTAATGTGTTTGTAATGCTGACTTTGATGAACATTCCAAAGTTGATGAATGATATATTTACTTGTAATTGAGTTGTGGAAAAGATGTCCTAGTGCAAGAATGTGAAGAAAAAAAAAGAGTGAGAAGGTAGAGCAGATCAGAGGAATTGTTTTTGTGCTTCAACAAAACTAAACTTTGGCATGGTGTAGATGCTTCATCTTAGTTCAAACTCTTGGTAGTGAGCCACCCCTTGGTAGTGAGCCTCTGATTTTTTGAATTATGCTTTACATAATAATCTTGTGGGTTAACCCCCACCATGGTTTTTCCGTTTATAGGGTTTTCCACATAAAAATCTGGTGTCTATTGTGTATGATCTTACAGTTGTGTTAGAATTCCTGATTCTGTGTTTTCATGTTCTAATCATAATAACAGTAAATAAGTGGATGATGTTTCAAGATGCAAAAATTGTTTAAGTTTTGTGACAACTGATTCATCCCTCCTTCTTAGTTGTCTTGTGCATTTCAACAATTGGTGTTAGAGCCAATTTCCTCGGAAGAAAGCTTGACTACTTGAGGTTGATCTAGGATGTCATATAAGAAGGAAAGTCCATGGTTTGATGGAATGAACTACTCTATCTAGAAGATCCACATGAAAACCCATCTCCTCTGCTTGGGTTATAGTATTTATAAAATAACCAAAAATAAGTATGAAATACCAAAGAATGATCTGCAAACTGAAGATGAGATCAAACAATTTGAGTTGAACATAAAAGCCAAAGATGCCTTGGTAAGTGCCTTATCCGACACTAAAATAACAAAGATCATGGAGCTGGAAACTGCTTATGAAATTTGGGAAAAGATGAAGAATCTATATAAAGGAGATGAATCTGTGAAGAGCACCAAGTTGCAGAGTTTGAAGGCAAAATATGAATGTTTGAAGATGAGTGAAGATGACAACTACATGACATCCTTCATGCAAAAGGTTGATGAACTTGTGAGTAGCATTAGAAGTGTGGGAGGAAAAGTTGAGGATATTGAAGTTGTGAACAAAATTCTTAGATCACTGCCTAAATCATATAGTCATAAGGTGGCCTCAATTGAAGAAGTGATGACAATGACAAAGATTACAAAAGATCAGCCTCTCGAGAAGCTAACAGCCTTTGAAATGAGAGAACTTGGTGACTCACATCCAAAGACAAAGACTAATTTCTAGCACTTCAGAAAGAACCCCCAGATCTAACAAGTACAAGGTAGAACAAGATTATGAGCTTGAAGAACTTGAAGCCAACTTTGTTAATAGTCTTCCCATAGGCACTGGTAAGTTCAAAGGCAAACTACCTTTTAAATGTTTTAGCTATGATAAAGTTGGTCATTATGCTTCTAGATGCCCCACAAGAGTTCCTAAGCCAAGACCTGATAGACCTAGGATCCCAAAGAAATGTTACTATGTTGAAGATCTTGATGATGATGGAGTATCAGATGGTGAACCAGATAATGCTAATACTTCTAGTAATGAATGCTTGTTTATTGCTATTAAAGAAGAACCTGTGTCTATGAATCCTACTAGCTGTGTGAAGGAAGAAAAACTAGTGGAAAGTGCCTTGGCTGCTCAGGTTGTTGAAGACAAAGATGAATGGGTTATTGATAGTGGATGCTCTTATCACATGACTGGTGACAAAAGTAAGTTTGTATGTTTGGAAAGATATGATGGAGGACTGGTTAGGTTTGGAGATGACACAGCTAGTAAGATCTATGGAAAATGATCCATTTCTTTTGATGTCAAGCATAATACTAAAGATGTTTTGTATGTGAAAGGGTTAAAGAGCAATCTTTTGAGTGTTGGTCAGATGTGTAACAAAGGTTATGATTTGAGATTCAAGGACAATGGATACAAGATCATGGAAAGCTCTGGAACAGTGATTGCAACTGGTAAAAAGACCTGAGGCAATATCTATCACCTGAAAGGAAATGATAACTATGGCTTGTTGGCTCAGACTGATGAAAGTTGGCTATGGCATAGAAGGTTGTGTCACATCAATTTTAACAACATTGTGAAGATAAGTTCTACATAGGCTGTCAGAGATTTTCCTAAACTAGTAAAGCCTGCTAATCCTATTTGCAAGGAGTGCCAAATTGGGAAACAAACAAGAACAAGCTTCAAGAGCAAAGATCATTCTGTTGAAGGATTGTTGGAGCTAGTACATATGGATTTGTGTGGACCTACCAGAGTTAGAAGTTTGCAAGGAGATAGGTACTTTATGTTCTTTATCGATGATTATTCTAGAATGACTTGGGTTACCTTTTTGAGGGAAAAGGTAGAAGCCCTAGATAAGTTCAAGGCATTCAAGGTAATGGTTGAGAATGAGATGGATTTGAAGATTAAATGTTTGAGATCCGACAGAGGAGGAGAGTCTACATCAAATGAATTCAACTTTTTCTATGAAGAGCAAGGGTTAAAAAGATAGTTATTAGTACCTAGGACTCCACAACAAAATGGAGTTGTTGAAAGGAAGAACAAAATAGTTCAAGAGGCTGCTAGAACCATGATGAAGGCGGCTAACCTACCGAAAGTATATTGGAGAGAGGCTATTCATACAGTTGTCTACATTCTAAATGGAGTTCAAGTCAAAGGTAATAGCACCAAAACCCCCTATGAGTTGTGGTATGGAAAAGTTCCTATAGTAAAATACTTCAAAGTTTTTGGTAGCAAATATTATATCAAAAGAGAAGAATATCTAGGCAAGTTTGATGCTAGATGTGATGAAGGAATCTTCCTTGGTTACTCCACCAAGAGAAAGGCCTACCAGTGCTATAATAAGAGACTAAAGAAGATCACTAAGAGTGCAAATGTCAAAGTTGATGAAAGCAAGGAAAGGTGTTCAAGATCAAGTGGATATGAATCAGATGAACCAAATGTTTCAACAAACAAAGAAGTGGTGCAACATGAAGACAGTTTAGATGAAGAGGAACAAGCTCTAAAAATTGTCACCAAGACACCAAGGTATGTAAAAATTAATCATTTTGAAGATTAAATTATAGGAGAAAATAGAAAAGGAATCCTTACCAGAAGAAGAGTTGCAGAAGGACAAGTGAATTTATGTCTAATCTCCAAGATTGAGCCTAAGACTATGAATGAAGCTTGCAATAATGAAAATTGGGTAAAGGCTATGGAAGAAGAACTGATGCAAATAGAGAATAATTAGACTTGGGATCTTATTCCCAGACTAGCAGATAAAAATGTAATTGACACCAAATGGGTCTTCAAGAACAAGATGAATGAGAATGGTGAAGTGGTAAGAAACAAAGAAAGGTTGGTATGCAAAGGATACTCTCAAGTTGAAGGAATATATTTTGAGGAAACACTTGCACCAGTGGCAAGGATTGAAGCAATAAGAACATTTTTAGCATTTGTAGCCTACAAATATTTCAAGGTATATCAAATGGATGTGAAGTCTATATTCTTGAATGGAGAATTGGAAGAAGTCTATATTGAACAACTGGAAGGATTCTAGTCATCAGATTAGGGTGACATGGTGTGCAGATTGAAGAAAGCATTGTATGGACTAAAACAAGCCCCCAGGGCCTGGTATGCAAGATTGGATAAATATCTGATATAGTTAGGGTTTAGTAAAGGTTAACTGATAGCAATCTCTATTTCAAGATCAATGATGAACAAAACCTAATTGTTGTAGTCTTTGTTGATGACATTATTTTTGGAGGCAATGAAGGTATGTGCATGGTTTTTGTTGGGGAAATGCAAAATGAATTTGAAATGTCCATGTTTGGTGAGATGAATTTCTTTTTAGGTCTGCAAATTAATCAATCAGATAAAGGTATCTTCATTTCTCAGTCTAAGTATGTGAAAGAGTTGTTAAAGAGGTTTGGGATGGAGGACTCTAAACTGGTAAGCACTCCCATGGTAACTGGTTGTAAGTTGAGAAAAAATGATGGCTCACCTATGGCAGATCAGAAAAGGTATAGATCTATGATTGGAGGATTACTTTATTAGACTCAAACTAGACCTGACATAATGCATGCAATTTGTCTTGTGGCAAGATTTCCAAAGAACCTAAAGAATCACATGTGATGGTAGTCAAGAGAATACTAAGATATTTGAAAGGCACAATGAATTATGGTTTGTGGTATCCAAAAGACAATGATTTCACTCTCAGTACATACACTGATGCAGATTGGGCCAGAGATGTGGATGATAGGAAAAGTACAAGTGGAGGTGCATTCTTCTTTGGAAAAAGGCTGGTATCTTGGTTAAGCAAGAAACAAGACTCAATATCTCTATCTACTTCAGAAGCAAGATACATTGCAATAGCATACAATTGCACTCAAGTGTTATGGATGAAGCAAACATTGAAGGACATCAGAGTTGTGTAGTAAGATCCAATTGCAATCTTTTGTGACAATACAAGTGCCATAAACATATCAAAGAATCTAGTAATGCATTCAAAGTAAAAGCATATATCCATAAGATATCACTTTCTGAGAGAAAAAGTGACAGAGAATGAAGTCAAGTTAGAGTATGTATCTACAAAGATCAGATTGCAGACATTTTCACCAAGCCTCTGCCTAAGGATACTTTTGAGTATCTTAGAAAAAGCTAGGGGTTATCACCCCTCCTTCTCTAAACTAAGATGCACAAGAGTGCATCACTCTAGTGGTGCTTACAGTCCCACCTCCAGATCTGGATTGATGCTTTAAGGGCTACTTCTCAGGGGGAGTAGTTAGAGAGTTCAGAGGAGAGTTGGATCAGAGCAGGAGAGTACAAGTATATGCCCTTTTCCATTGATGTAAAAGGGGGAGAGAAATCATGTGAAAAAATTAGAAAAGAAGGAATACAAATGTGTAAAGAGATATGGGGAGAATCTTGTCTTGATGACTGTTACAGTTTTTCACATCATATGTTGCCATCAATGACAAAGGGGGAGATTCTTGCAAGTATGTGCCTAATCGGTGTTGTCATTGATGTCAACATATCTTTGTTGTCATTGGTGTCAACTGTATCTTATTTTGTTACTTGTTTACAAGCTTTATATGTTGAGGATATTGAGAAAATTTGCCCCTCCGGTAGAAACACTGTGTTGCTGATAAAAGAACAGTGCAAAAGATTGCTCTGCATTTCTTGTTGATTGAATATCTTAGTCTATGGATTGGAAGATATTTAGAGGCATGTCTGAAGATGTTACATTCTGAGTTTGAGCCTCTGGTATGAAGAATTAAGGAAGTTGTGTTCACCAGAGTAAAACCTACTTTTTTTATTCATTCACTAGTGTCTGGGAGAAAGTATTATGCTCCACATTCCTCCGTAGTTATGTATTTTGGTCTGCAGTTCTAGAGTGATGTCTGGGATGATGATATGCATCTACAATAGCAATGGTTCATGATTTGGCAGTCCGTAAGTGATCTTTCTTTAGTGACAATTGATGACAGTTGAGTTCTTATGCTCCAGTTGGACAAATCTCATGGTTTGAATGGTTAGATGATGTGCAGATGTTCCTGGCAACTACAACATACTTGTGGATATCTCCTGATCATGTTCCTAGTTAACATAGTGTGAGCTCCAGTCTTAGCCAGCTCAGATGATTCCACTAATTGTAGAGATTCATAGAAGATTATATTTGGGCCCTTGCTAAGGCACAATGTGATCTGCTTATAATTTTGTGCCTTCTCCTTAGCATAATTTTGTATTAGGCCAAGACCTATTTTATATGTTTGTAATATCATCGTTGAAGAGTGGCCCAATGCTTGATAAATGTAATGTGGTTGTAATGCTGACTTTGATGAACATTCCAAAGTCGATGAATGATATATTTACTTGTAATTGAGTCATGCAAAAGATGTCTTGGTGCAACAATGCAAAGAAAAAAAAAGAGTGAGAAGGTAGAGCAGAGCAGAGGAATTGTTTTTGTGCTTTAATGGAACTAAATTTGGCATGGTGTAGATGCTATCATCTCACTTCAAACTCTTGGCAGTGAGCCTCTTTGAGTATTGAGCTCTGGGCAGTGAACCTCTGATTTTCAGTATTTTGCTTTACATAATAATCTTGTGGGTTAACCCTCACCGTGGTTTTTCCCTTTAAAGGGTTTTCCACATAAAAATTTGGTGTCTATTGTGTATGATCTTGTAGTTGTGTTAGAATTCCTGATTCTGTGTTTTCATGGTCTAATAATAATAACAGTAAATAAGTGGATGATATTTTAAGATGTAGAAATTGTTTATGTTTTGTGATAGCTGATTCACCCCCCCTCTCATTTGTCTTGTGCATTTCAACAAGATCATCTTACAAATCTATATGGTAGAAAGTTTTTTGGTACATATTGTAATATGCTTGTTTAGTTTTGAGCTTCCAGGATGAGTTTTGATGGGGTATTTAATTCTTTTCTGACTACAACCAAGCTAGATTTGGTGTTCTAGAAAGTTGCAAATCTCACAATTCTAAGGGTGACCCATTTCGCATTTTGGTCTAAAATATCTCCAGTTCTAGTTTCATCAAAATTGGAGACCATATGATGCATTATTCAATACGTTTCAGTTGCGGCGAACACATTCGACAGACCAGTTTACAAAGGAGGTCCCTAAAATCTTTCAGAGATGCAAATTTTGAGGAAATGGGTATGCTCTAAATAATTGATAATGGCCATACGCAAATATTTATAGCCTCTGGATACCCAGTGTGCTCGCAGTGAAGATGTGTCATTTACCTGGGGAAAGAAATTAAATAATGTCTTTTCTCCTAAAGTTAAAAGTGCATTTTTAAAAATATATTGGCACATCTAATATATTTTAATGATAAATATTAAAAGGCAAACATTATATTATAATGTTTATGTATAAAGCAAATGCATTTTGTAGCTTATCACACGGTCGCACAAGCCTTCTCTACTTCCCCTGCAATGGTTGCGATGCTGCGAAATCTCCACTTCTAAATAGATTTTGGTCTGCAGTCCTTTTTACAGCAAGGGTTGGTGTCTTTCCTTCCCCTTGGAGGCCTCTCTAAAGCATTTTGATGCAGATTCAAACTTGTATTGCTCCCGGATGGAATGTTGCTCATGTTTTCAATTTTCTGACAAATTTTTGGAGGCTCTATTTGGTCCAAAATTGTTGCTCCATGCTTTAAATTCATCCCCTGAGCATTTCTAATTCCTGGGTAGAGATTTTAAGAATGTTTGTGATGGATTTTGAGTGCCAGAATAGCCGAAAATGCCCAGCACTATTAAAAAATGACAAAACAATGAATGAATTGGGCAAATATGGTCTGAGAAGCTGCTAATTTTTGTTCTCTGTCATCTTAAAGGTTGGATGCCATCAAGGAGGAGCTTGAGGAAGGGCTCATCATCTCATATCATAGCATCACAAAGGGATGAGGAGCCCGCTGATGTGCCTCTGTGGTAGTGCAAAAATAGAGGTGCTCGACAACTACAAATTAAAGTGAACAAGTCAAAAAGAGGAAAAAAAAATTAAAAACATTTAGTTCCATGATTTATTTATTTTTGTCTTTTCCTCATTTTTGTGAAATTTGTGATATTTCCCCAGGCTCATTGGCAGTGACTTATCATGCAAGACTCACGTAACTGCCATAATGTAATAAATTTTAGGGCAACATGTTCTTGTTTCTATAAGAGAGCATGTTGTTCCACTTTGTAAGTGGGGATTCTTCTGGGCTTTGGATACAAGGTGTCCACATTTTTGGGAAGTAGCTTTCTGTAGGAGAAGGTGACTAGATTTTGGGTTGCAGAGGCATATTTTGTTGTGTAAGTGAATAATTTCTTAATGATAACTTTCTTTCCAGGTTGAGTTATATGAGTAACACATTCTGTGTGGATTATTTATGACTGTCTCCTTGGGTATTTGCATTTTTCTTTTGAACAAAGTTGCCAAGGGTTTCTGAGTTCTTCAATATACATTTGTCATGTTGCATGTTTGATTTTCTGCATCTAATCAAGGAGTAGATTAAATTTTCTTTAGATTAGACATGGAGGAAAATGTGTAATATCAAGGGATTAGTGAAGCATATGGTCATAGATGATTCTCTTTCTTGGACAAACTACTATAAGATAGTAATTTCATTGTTTTCAGTCCTTTGGTTATGAGTTTATACTATTATGAGGAAACATTTGCATTGTTGAGTCTGGCTTTGTCGCCCAGATAAAGTACTGGTTTAGGAAAATTTGCCCAAAGGTCCAAGAAACCCAACAATTTAATAACAAATCATATAAACCATTTTATGTTTTATTTTGTTTAGGTTTAGGTACTGCATGTTCTCAGATTTAACTAGTGGAGATAATCCAAGAATATTGCCAGTCTAGGGTTTATCTTACAAATCTTTGTGCATACCTGAGAACATTCTGCCAAAGCTAGTCAAAGATAGATCTTTTGGTTGTGAATAAGGGAATACCCCCTAGGTATGACAAAACCTGAAGTGAAGCGGAGATAGGCGATAGATAATATCCCACTTTGTTGGCTAAGTCTCTCATTGAATCTAAGCATAAGAAGTGGCAAATCTTTAGGATTTGATGCACACTGATTTAGAAATCAATAGAACTAGCTGGAGACTCTGCTGGGGACAATGATAGATCTATGAGCAAAGAGTCAAAGAATTTGATGGGTCTAAACATCTGGTTCAGATATTGAAGTTTTAGACCTAGAAGGGGCTTTGTTGTAACAAATTTAAAAGAATTTATGTGTGGCTCTGTTGTTGGAGAAAACCCAAAATGAAAGAATGCTTTAAAGAAATTTGTGATGTTTGAAGCTTAGTCCTCTATGAAGAAAGGTGGTGACTCTGTCAAAAGAAACTGATGAAGATGTGAAGAACATTTGAGATCAATAAAGATTTCCAGTCAGGGAGGAAAATTTGCAGCAGCTGCAACATATCCAGGTATTTTTCATATTTTGGTTTTCAAGAAGGATAGGCTTGCATACTTCTGTATTACTAGATTGCAGCCTCTATTATGAAGTGAAGTATATAATATTTTTTAAGAAACTCATTTAGAAGATCTTAAGCAAGCTGAGATAGAAATTTGCATTGTAAAGGCTTAAGATCATGTTGTAAAAGGAGTTTGAGTTGCCCTGTGTAACTGCAAAGTTAATATGAAAAGGCTTGTAAAGGTGTAAGAAAATGTATCACCAACCTATGCATCCTTGTGTGGACCCAAATGTAACAATGCATAGCGTGTAGCCCCTATCATGTCATCAAAGAAATTTCAGCACTAAAAGGTACAAAGCCATAAATTCTGATGGCATTTGTGGTTACCCAAATGTCATACCATCTGAAATCAGAGATAAAATACCAAAATTCAATGGTGAGAAGTCTGAGTCATCTAATAAGCATCTACAAGAATTCAATAATTTAATGGATGATTATGAGGTAGATCATGAGGATGTGATTATAAGGCTATTTTTTCAATCTCTAAAAGGAGATGCAAGAGATTGGTTCTCTTATTTACTGGCATGCTCTATCTATTCTTGGGAGGAGTTCAAAGCAGTGTTCATGGAGCAATTTGGTGAAAGAATCAATGCTAGTTCTATGATCAATAAATTTATGAGCATTAAGAAAGAAGAGGATGAGCTAGTTCTAACATTTAACCTGAGATTTGCTAAAACATTAAGGGATATTCCTGAGGTTATTAGACCAAATGATGCAATAGGTTTAATTGTTCATTTGGGAGCTTTTTAGAGGAAGATGAGTTACCAATTGAGAGATAAAGATCCTATGACTTTGCATCAGGCCTATGGTATAGCCATGGACATTGAAAACAAATAGAAATATGGAATGCACAAGGGTTATTTGTCTACAAGTGTTTTCTACCCTAAGGTACCCAATGTTGATGAAAGGTGTAATTCAAGTATTAAAAGTGAATGTCAGAGCACTTACACCCCTGTTGTCCTAGTTTATACATCAGCCCAATGTGGTTATGCAAGGGGTGTAGTGTCTCAAAATGTAGATAGCAGTTGTCCTATTGCAGTGATAACTTTAAGAAACCCCTCCTAAAAAAAGATATAAAATCCTGGTGAATCTTTCAATTTTTGGGAAAAATTATTAATTTCTATTGGCAAATCATTCATTTTTTTTTTAAAATATTAATTTTACTGGTGAATTTTTTTACATCACTACAAATTTGTAGAAAATCTTGGCAAATCTTGATGAAAAATAGGAAAATACATTAATTACCATGGTGAATCCTTCCTTTTTTGAAAAGTTAGATTCCTATGGAAAAGTAAGGGCATATGGGTGGGAGTGATTGACTAGTTTAAGGTGTAGTGCTCGTGTCTATAATTCCTTAATTCCTTAATATTTTAAATCAAACATTGAATATTTCAAATCAGCCCTAAATTCTTTTCACTACCATTGATTTTATTTATAATCTAATGGTTTGGATTCTATTCTGTGGGTGAAAATGTACCCGTGGAGCTCCAATGCCCATGGGGCCCGAAATTACATTTTGGTCATTTGCATTTCAGGCCATTGATCTCAAATGCAAATGACGCAAATGCAATTTTGGGCCCCAGGGCATTGGAGCTCTGCAGGTACATTTTGGCTCACAGAATTTAACCCCAGCTGTTAGATTATTAATTGAGATCAACAACCCAAACACAATTTTGGGATCAATGGGCATAGGAGCTCTGTGGGTACATTTTAACCCATGGAATACAACCCCATCCATTAGATTATAAATAAAATCAATGGTGGTGATTAAAAATTGGTGATATGGCCCTAAACTAACCAATAATTATATAATATTATTGGCGAATTAATTTCATTTTCTACTATAACTTATAAAATTTAGGCGAATTTGATCTAATTAGGTATCAAATATCATAGTGAATTTTTTAGTGTAAAAGTTTAATAAAATAAATGTTATGGCAATTTAACCAAGACTAAAATAAAATTTTGTAAAAATGTGGTGATTTAGGTCACCTTATAGCTTAAACTATTAGCCAAATTTTGAATCCTGAATTTCAATGATTAGCCAATTGGCGAATATTAGACACTAAAAAAATCACTAGTCCTACTGAGAAAAATTAGAACATGATGCGCATAACAGAAAAGAGTATATTAGAAAATGAAGATCCATCTTGTGTAAATGAGGATAGTGATTGTAATAAGTGTAGACACCTAAAATTGGCTTGCTTCGCAAACTAATTTTTCATATCTCTACACCCTCATTATTCCTCCTATTAATTAAATAAATTCATTTTATTTAATTAATTTATCCCTCATTGTCTACCTTGACCATTTACCCATTCCTTGTGATAAATTAATTCATTTAATTTATCACTTTTACCTTACAACATTATCCTCATTTGATTAAATAAATATTCACAATATTTATTTAGTTAAATTGTCCTTTTTCCTAATCCTCATTAATTAGATAAATCATGGTTATCTAATTGATCTAGCCTACTAATTGACCTACCCTAAGCTACCCTAGCCTACCTATCCCCTAGACCTAGGTTAATTAAGCTAAACACTCAATTAACCTTGCTTATCCCTTTCTTCCATGCACCCTTCAAATAAAAATCAATCTTTTATTCAAAGGGTCAAATCCCCCTTAACCCTTATTTATCACTCTCTTACACATGTAAGAGTACCATCTTCACATCTCCACATAAAAGTGAATTAAAAATTCACTTGTCATGTCCCCTCTTCCCAAAATGAATCTTTTATTCATTTTAATCCTCCACACCTTTCCCCATGTGAATTTAAAATTCACTTTTAATGAGAGCCCTCCAATCACATTGACCAAGTTTCAACCATTGATCTCCCTCATCCACTCTCCTTGTGACACTTGTCACAAGGCTATGAACCCAATCCTAACCCTAACTCTCATTGATTCCTAGCCCTTGATCTCACCTTCTAATCCTGACCCTCCATTCTCATTCCCAAAACTCTATAAATGAAACCCTCTCCAAGCCATTTTAGAGAGACTCAATCATGCACCAAACCTCTGCCAAAACCTCTCCACAATCTCCTTATCATGCCACCATAATGTCAAAATCTTGCCTCAATCCCATCTAATCTATCCATCCACCTTGTCTCTTATCTTACATTTGTGTTGAAAAGCTTTGAGCAATCCACATTAGTCACACTGATCATGGGAACAATCTTGAGGAGCTCTTGGGTGCATCTCCTTCCCGCATGGATTCGTGAGGTTTCAATGAAGGTATAATCGTTTTGTTTATGCATTAGATTAGTTTTATCTTCAGTTTGATCTCACTGATCACATTGGCACGCCCGGTGGGACCCACAAGGTCTGAATCTAACTTGATGTGTGAGTTTTTGTGTGCATAGACGTGTTTCTACAGGTGTAGCGCCATTATACCCTTGCAGTGGCGCCATCACTAGCTCGTTTTAGCACTATCCTCTCTATTAGCACCATTTCAACAGAGAATTTTTTTTTCCTAACTTCCACTCACATGTCTCTCATGAAGCATTTTCTTGCTGTTTTTGTGTCAAAATGCTCTCTGTTTTTGCAGGAATGTTCATTAAACAAGGGGAGGTTATGCCAAAATTTCTCTAGAAGAAAAAAAAACAACATTTTTTTGCAGATCGGACGCATTTTAGCCTCGTATCGACGCTATCTGCCCAGAATGACGCTATCTTCAAACCGTGATCAGAACCTTTGACAACACGCAGTGGCGCTTTCCATGACCTATTTTAGCGCTATTGTCTGTATTAGCGCTTTCTTTCTATTGTATTAGCGCTATTGTCTGTATTAGCGCTATTTTCTGTATTGGCGCTATTTTCTGTATTATCGCTATTTTCTGTATTAGCGCTCTTTTTTGTATTAGCGCCATCGTCTGTATTAGCGCTATCTTACCTCTGTATTAGCGCTATTGTCTGAGACTATTTTTTTGGGTTCTGTGCAGGGACTGACAGTTTGCTTGCAGGTCACCAATATCATCTTGAGGATACTAACAAGTTTTTTTGCAGGGCTCTTTCATCTTTGTTTAAAACATTTCATTTGCAACTTAAAATGAACCCTTGCATGTTATCTACAAATCAAACATTTCATTTTGGTGCACCTAAAAAGAATCTTTAAGTGCCTTAGTGTAAAGAACATTTGATTTTGGTGCAACTAAAATTAATCATTGCTTGCAACAAACAACTTTAGGTACATTTTCAATTTGGGCTTAAAATGAACATTAGCTCTTCTCTGTCGTGTCTTGTGCACTTGCACGTTTGTATTCTCCCATAGGGTAGAATCAAAGTATCCTCTCCCCTTGCCTTTAAAAGGATCTTGGGTGAAGAGAAATGGTTCTATTCTATTTTTTTTTAGGATGTGGGCCTGCCCTTGAGACACATCCATTTGGAGAACTCATTGGCGACCCCAAGCGGTACTTTCATCCAGTCCGCTATATGTAAATTGAGGATAAGGTGAAAGCCAAGTCTAATCGGTATTAGCACTTACCATTCAGTGCTAGCTTCAAAGGAAGTAGTACCCTTGAGGTATATTAAACTCCTAGTAGAGCTAGTCAAAACCTTAAGTGGTTTATCGGATGCTCGTAAGGTGCCGATCCCCCGTATGTTCCCCCACTACGAACCTTTGTTTTAGTGGCCCAAATCCTTAAGGTTGTACATGCTTGATTGTCACATTTTTCATAAATCAAACCTTTAACCATTGTGTCTTCGTGCTTAATCATTTGTCTACTTGCCAAGAAAAATCAAATTCATCCATCAATCCAACCATTCACATCCTTTAGCGCCATTTCCTCTCTATTTCAGCGCCATTTTCCACCTGTTTTAGCGCCTTCTTCATCCATGTCAAAAAATCAAATTTTCCCATTACAAACATCAATTTTATAAGCCCATTTTCAAAAAAAATTCCGGTCGGGAGGTTGCGCCCCCGAACCCCTGCAGCGGGGGGTCGCGTCCGTCCCCCCGTACCCCCCCTCACGTTGAGCTGGGTTTTCCTCCCAACACCACTACACCATCCCCCCATTTATCAAACCCCACAAGTTGAGCTTATCCAATCCCTTTATTTGAGCTTGATTAAATTCTAATCCACTTCTTCTATAGTCATAATCTATCTTCATCATCCTAATCATTCTTATCCACTTCATCCTAATCATCCTAACCACCTATCTTATCCACATCATCATCCAAATCATTCAATCCAATCTTATCCTAATCACTCTCATCACCCTTAATCCAATTCATCAACATCATTCTAATCCCATCTCATCCAAATCAAATCCAATCCAAAATCAGCATCAATCCCAATCATTATCCAAATCCCCCACATCATTATCAAACTCCAAATCCAAATCAACCCAATCAAAAATCAAGACCTCAATTGATCACCTAATCAAATCAACCCAATCAACCCTCTTGCTTAGGATCATTCGTCTATCTTAAGCATAGAGAACCATTCATCAAATCAAATCAAATCAAATCAAATCATCTTAAGGTCTTGAAATTTTGATTCCCAACACCACAATCATCCATTATCCCCCATCATTCCATATCATCTCCAACAAAATGGATCTTTATGAAACTATACAACAATTACAAAGACGTAGAAAAATCTATGAGAACATGGATCCTAATGCTAAGGAACAATTCAAAAATGCAATTAAAGATATGCCCTTAGCACACCTCATCGTTGGAGAATCCCAATCCCCTATCCAACCTTCATCATATCAACAAACACCCTACACATCATCCCCATCCACATCATATCAATCTTCATTCTTTCAACCTTCATCATACCAACCTACATCTTACATATCCACACCATCAACCTCATATCAACCTTCATCATATCAACCTTTACCCTCATATCATTCACCATCCCCTTACACATCCATGCCATCATACTTATCCAATCAACCAATACCTCCAACTTATCCATCCCCCAACCTTTGTCATGCTAACTTTGATCAAGGGAACACCAATCTAGCACACCTTATATCTGAAATCCAAACCTCATATCAACAACCAAATCCCCCATCTCCTAATCCCCATCCTCCAATCCCCCCATCACAATATCCCTCCAACCTTATCAACCTTAATCCATCACCTTATGTATCTCCCCATCCACCATCTAATCCACCATCAAATCCAACATCTATCCTTGAACCTACCCACGAACCATCATTACCTAATCCTATCACCCCCTTATCCAATCCCAATCCTAATCCTACACCAACCACCATCATTCTCCATCCATTACATTGTTCTTCAACCCATAAACTCATGAAGGATACCATCCATTGGCTATTAGCAAGGAATCAAACACCCTCATGCAATCCTACATCCACCAAATCCCTTGAACAACCCCCTATCATAAGTCAAGAACCATCATGTAGCCATGTTCAAGAACACATAAGTCAAACACCTATCACATCCATCCAAGCACCTACCACATCTATCCAAGTCACTCCCACTTCTATCCAAACACATGAGCCATGTCAAGAATCAAATCCAAAGCATGTTGAAACATCAACCCCTTCTCCTAATCAAGATCTAACCATCCCATCTAAACCCATTCACGATCGCCTCCCATCTAGTGATCAGCTTATTGATCTCACACCATCTTCCACCACCCCTTCACCATCCCCCATGAATCCTTTACCTCCATCTACCAATCCCATCCCAAATCCATCCCCTTATCCACTTGGCACAAGCACTTTCATCCGTGGTGACTTCCTTGTAGGAGGCGAACAACTTCCTTCCACCACCTATCTATCTCCAACAAATAATGGATTCACGTCTTGTTTCCAAAGCACCAAACATCCCATTGCATGTCGCATGCTCCAACTTATGAACTATCAAGGCAAAGGCTTAGGCCTTCATGAGCAAGGCATCTTGGAGCCCATCCACAGCACATTCCATCCATCATCACATGGCCTTGGCTATGCATCCCAAGGCAAACAATCTAAACATGTTGATACCCTCCACCCACCTTCCGAAATCCATTTATCCAATCCTAAACATGGTGCATCTCATCGCACCCCCAAAACATATGTTGCCATCCCTCCTCCATCATCCTATCATTTGCAAAAGCATGTGACCATCCATCTCCCTCCATCAAATTTACCTCCACTTCTTCCAACTCCAAATATCCCTATCAAATCCACTTTACCTCCACTCCTACCAACTCCTAACATCCTCATCCTCAAATCCCCTCAATCATTTATCCATAAATCCACTTTTTACCCCTCCACCCATAAATCCCCTAAAATCGCCAATCAAGACCAACCAAAGCACACATCTTTCAAACATGAAGCTTCCCCCAAATCCATGGGATTCAAAAATTTGAATGCCTCAACTCATAAAGCACAAAAGCCTAAAGCTGTTATCACTTCCAAGCAAAATCAAAAATCCCAAAGGCTATCAAAGCCCACACCATCACAAGAAAAAGCAAAAACAAAAATGGTGTGGGTCCCTAAACAAAAAGCACCAAACTCTAATGAGGCATCTACATCCCAATCTACGGCAAAATCCCAAACATCCTGCTCCCCATCTAAAAATCCCATAATTCCTAAGTCCATTTGGGTACCTAAAACTCCAAATCGACCATCCAAATATCCCCCATCCCGATCCCCATTACTCCCAACTCCACATCCAAAATACAAGCTTCCAAATACATCACGGTGTGTGCGACCGTAGGTCTTAGTTCCCCTCCACCACTTAACATTCCCACATACCCCCATCTCTCCATCTTTTGTTCACTATCCTACATATCTTCCCCATCACATTCCTATGGTCCATACTTTTGCATAATCCACATCATAATCCGCATATTCCACATTATTATCCACATAATCCACATCATAATCCATTATCCACCATCCATTCCATCTTCTCCTATCTACAAATAATCCATACAATCATCATCCATAATGCTATCCAACATGGTACCATCTTCTCCTTGCTATGGAAACAGACGCTAAAGTCCCCATCCCATCAAAAAAGCAAAAAAACAAAAAAAATCAAAAAATCAAGAAAATAGTAAAGAGAAAAATCCGTCCAATGGTGAAAACCACTCCTTGTGGCGCCTTGGGCAAGTACCTTGATGAAAACCCCTTGTGGGCATCATGCGTAATCCCTTCTCCATCCATTTTGTATCCCTACACTTGGGGGCAAAACCATCTAATCATCCAAATCCATAACATCCTTTTGCATATCCTATCCACTATCCCCTATTTATCTTATCATATTCCTATCTACCATCCCCTATTCACCCTATCATTCCCCATCCATTCTATCCACTATATCCTCCTCCTTAGATCTTGATGAAGACAAGGGGCAAAATATCAACAACATGCTTTGGACACCTCTTGGCATACTCCCTTTGTAAGTATATCCTCTATCCATCTACTATAAAGTCCATCCACTCAAACATGAACCCATCATGCAAAATTCTAAGCATTGGGGCATATTATTCCTTGCAACCTAGCCCTTGGAGAAAATCCTCATCCCTATCTTCCATCTATTTAACATGCATCCCTATCGCTTGTCCATTCACCTACCACAAATCAGTTATCCATCATCCTTTCATCGCTAACCCCTCTATCCAACCCCATCACCCCCACCTCTATGTTGCAAGTATGAGGTGAACCAGTGTTGTCATTGATGTCAACATACTCATATTGCATTGACAAGAAGGATTTGATGAGCTGTGTGCTGAGGATATTGAGAAAATTAGTCTCAGTCAGGAACAGTGAAGAACAGTGATGAGAAGAAGGTAAATGTACTGTATAGGATGAGAACCGGAGGATGCGGATTAAAGGGTTAGTAGATATGAGTCTTGAGATGCTACAGTTAAGATTTCAGAGGTCCGCATGAAGATCTGAAGGAATTGTGGCTGCCGGTATAGAACCGGGTCCGGCAAGTATCCGGAGGTGACAGAGGATCACAAAAAGGTCCGGTGAGGTCCAGAATTGTATTATCCTAATCTGCAGATTGGAAGGAGTGTTTGGGATGTCCTTGTGATGTATCATCCTGATTTGTGTATGATTTGGAGGTCTGGAAGTACCTCTTGCATTATGACAGTGGCGACAGACTGTGTTCTTGAAGTTCCGGATGAGGAAGACAAGAGATCCCAGTAAGCAGAGGAAGTGCGGATGTATCCGGACAATTCAGACAGGCTTGTGAAGGTTCTTGGATCATGGTTAGGTTGTGTTGTTGGTCCGCATTGATGGTAGAGCCCAGAATTGAAGTTATTCTTCCGGATGAAGTTCTTGCTCTGTGTAGCCAACCGGATGAGTTGTTCATCTTGCGAATGTTCTTGTGAAGGCCGATCGGATGTGTTATTCATCTTGCGGATACTCCTATGGTTGTTTGCCGACTTAGATGTTTGTTCCTAAGTCGATGTCTTGTATAAATAACGGTTTGTGAGTTCATTTCAGTGTGTGGTGTGAGGATGAGTGTGGCATAGCGAAGAAACGTGCGAAGGGCAGAACAGAGATGTTGGGCTTAATTGGAACTGATCCGGACATGGTAGAGATGTCATTCTCCAGTTCAAGACTGTGATTTTCATCACTTTGTAGACAGTGTGTCTCCTTGTAGGCAGTGGGCCTCTTTGTGAGCAGTGTGCTCGGGTAGTGAGCCCTTATTGGCATGTGCCATTCATTTTTCTTTATTCTTCTAACAGAGAATAATTCTTAGGTTAATCACCCCGTGGTTTTTCCCTTAACCGGGTTTTCCACGTCAAAATCTTGGTGTTCAATGTGTTGATGCTTATCTGCTCTTGTGTTTATGTATTATGCTTCCATGGATGATTATTTGATATGCTGCTAACTAACAACAGAGAGTTAAGTGTTTGAATGAGAAGAAGTTTTATACAACTGATTCACCCCCCCCTCTCAGTTGTATGCCCTAGATCCAACACTCTAGACTTGGTGTTCCCTTGTCATGGATATCTAGCATAAAGGTCATCCACACGAAAGCCAATGCAACCATCTCATAATAAACCATTCCTTTTCCACAATTAGAAAATCTATAAAAAAAAAATCAAAAAATCCATAAAATCCCAAAAATATCCATCATGAAATCAACATTGCTCCATCAATATCTCATCATGCAACACATCATTCAATCATTCATCACATTATCACATCTATCATCATCTCACATCATCATCACAAATCAGAACTACATATCATCATCACCCGCATCTTAATGTGCCTTGATCCCGTGGATACAGGGTATGTAGGCAGTTTGGAATACGAAGGAAGTTTCCAGTACTTAGGTACCTAAGATGCACCCATCTATCCTCAATGAGATTACACTAGATCCAAGCATCACATCACTTATCGAAGCATCGTCCCTTAATCAAAATCATCAACTATCAAATCAGCATCAACCACAACTTGTCACCATCATATCTTGAGCCAATCTTACATCAACTAATCATGATCCAATCATCAATTGATTCCTGCCTTAGGATATATCTTTCCTACGATAGGCAGAATCTATCCAATCATTATCCATCTTGGCAAGAGATACAATGGTTACTTATTTGGTTCGTTGGTCTTTTTGTTTTTGATTTTTATCTTTTGTCCTATTCGAAGATCACATCAAAGCTACCTTGATCTCATTATATCATGGTATGTGGCGAAAACATCTAGAATGGGGCATAGTCTTGCTTTTGTATGCTGTGCTTGTGGGCTAATTTCATTACTCCAAGCTAGTATTCATATCTTGTTGATCATAGGGTCGGTTCTAGCATATTGATCCCCTTATGCATCTAAAGTTCATCATACCTTTTGTGTACTAAGGACTTATGCTATGAGTCCCCTTCCCTCGTCAAGACAAGGTTGTACTATCTTGGGCATGCATGGGATCATCCCTTTGTTTGCGTGTCTAGTCCATGCAAATGTTGGATAAACATCATCACCCTGGTCTTCTATACCTTGGTGAACATATCCACTTTGCTATATCAAACCTAGGATTGCTCTAAATCATTTTTCAACACAATGATCATCCACTAATCAATCTCCCACCATCATCATCCTTTCATCTCACCACTTATCCTCCAACCACTCCAACCAATCTCTTCCATCCATTTCGAGAGCACAACCGTGTTCTTGCAACCCGCCTATCCTCTCGAGGGGGCATCATCCTTACCAATTATCCCCAAACCTTACCCTATTCTTCTAAGCCAAAATCTTTTTCTATCCAACCTAACTCTATGTTTTAACTTCTTTGAAATGATGTTACTTAGCTGCAACACCATCTCAAAGAGGGGCAAATGTAGACACCTAAAATTGGCTTGCTTCGCAAACTAATTTTCCATATCTCTACACCCTCATTATTCCTCCTATTAATTAAATAAATTCATTTTATTTAATTAATTTATCCCTCATTGTCTACCTTGACCATTTACCCATTCCTTGTGATAAATTAATTCATTTAATTTATCACTTTTACCTTACAACATTATCCTCATTTGATTAAATAAATATTCACAATATTTATTTAGTTAAATTGTCCTTTTTCCTAATCCTCATTAATTAGATAAATCATGGTTATCTAATTGATCTAGCCTACTAATTGACCTACCCTAAGCTACCCTAGCCTACCTATCCCCTAGACCTAGGTTAATTAAGCTAAACACTCAATTAACCTTGCTTATCCCTTTCTTCCATGCACCCTTCAAATAAAAATCAGTCTTTTATTCAAAGGGTCAAATCCCCCTTAACCCTCATTTATCACTCTCTTACACATGTAAGAGTACCATCTTCACATCTCCACATAAAAGTGAATTAAAAATTCACTTGTCATGTCCCCTCTTCCCAAAATGAATCTTTTATTCATTTTAATCCTCCACACCTTTCCCCATGTGAATTTAAAATTCACTTTTAATGAGAGCCCTCCAATCCCATTGACCAAGTTTCAACCCTTGATCTCCCTCATCCACTCTCCTTGTGACACTTGTCACAAGGCTATGAACCCAATCCTAACCCTAACTCTCATTGATTCCTAGCCCTTGATCTCACCTTCTAATCCTGACCCTCCATTCTCATTCCCAAAACTCTATAAATGAAACCCTCTCCAAGCCATTTTAGAGAGACTCAATCATGCACCAAACCTCTGCCAAAACCTCTCCACAATCTCCTTATCATGCCACCATAATGTCAAAATCTTGCCTCAATCCCATCTAATCTATCCATCCACCTTGTCTCTTATCTTACATTTGTGTTGAAAAGCTTTGAGCAATCCACATTAGTCACACTGATCACGGGAACAATCTTGAGGAGCTCTTGGGTGCATCTCCTTCCCGCATGGATTCGTGAGGTTTCAATGAAGGTATAATCGTTTTGTTTATGCATTAGATTAGTTTTATCTTCAGTTTGATCTCACTGATCACAATAAGCACACAAGCAACATATATGTAGATCAATATATTAGTGATGAAGATAAAGATACATGACATGATGACAAAATAGATGTACATAAAATTTCTCCCTGTAATATCTCAAATGATGAAGATGTTGAACTGCACCAGACAACTGAGAGGGGGGGGTGAATCAGTTGTCCTAAAACTTTTAACCAAATATGATCATCAACTTATTAATTACTTATATTCAGATACAACCATGAAAGCATCAAATGAGAAGCTCAACACAAAAACACAGGAGACACCAGATTTTTATGTGGAAAACCCTAAGAGGGAAAAACCATAGTGGGTGTTAGCCCACAGAAATATATGAGTTATATCAATACTGAAAAATAGAGGCTCACTGCCAAAAGAAGGCTCACTACCAAAAGGTTGAACTGAGATAATAAAATCTACTCCATGCTAAGGTTCAGTACCATTGAAGCACAAAAACACCTCTGCTCTGCTCTGCTGCCTTACTTCACTTTATCTTTGTATCTTCACACTTGGATACTTTTTCATGACTCAATTAAAAGTATTTATACACTACACCAACCTTGGAATGATCATCAAGCTCATCATTACAATCATCAACCATTGGAACAATCTCCAAGGTCGGCATTACAATCATACATAAAATAGGTCTTGACCTAATACAAAATTAAGTTAAGGAAATGTAGTAAAGATGTATACAGATCATGCCATGCCTTAGCTGGGACTCAAACATGATCTTCCACACCACAACATGCTTCTACAATCTTCAAGAGATCTCCACAATCACTAGAATTAACCAAGTCGGCTAAGACTGGTTACACGCTACGTTATCTGGGAATAATCTTCAAAAACAATCTCAATTCCTTAACACGGACCATTGTAAAGGCAGGTACATGATCAGGAGGCATCCACAGGCATGTTGTAGTCACCAGGAGCAACTGCACAAAATCTAACCACTTTATCCATGAGATTCTTCACACTGGAGTACATCAACTTCGTTGTCTTCAACTGTCATAAAAGAAAGATAGCTTGTGGACCACCAAATCATGAACCATTATAGTTGTAGGCACTTATCATCATCCCATACTTCCCTCTCAAATTATAGAGCAAAATACTTCAATGCAGAGGAATGCGGAGAAAAGTACTTTCTCCATGTCACCAATGAATCAAAAAAGGAGGTTTTACTCTGGTGAATATAACTCACTCAATTCTTCACATCAGAGGCTCAAACTTAGGATTTAGTATATTCAGACATGCCTCTAAATAACTTCCAAAATGTAGACTATGATCTTCAATATACAAGAAATGCGAAGCAATCTTCTGGATTATTCTTCAGTATGCAACTCACTGTCTTCACTGTAATTCATTGTTTCCTTTCTGATTCTTCCAGAGGGGCTAATTTTCTCAATGTCCTCAACATATAAGGCTTCTAATCAATCAAAAGATAAGAATACCATTGAAACCAATGACAACACAGATATGTTGAAATCAATGACAACACCGATTAGGCACATACTTGCAATAGAAGAAGTAAAAGAGATACAAGATGTCCTTCCATGTTATGTTTTAATCAGTGACAATGGTGCAAGTGTTGCAAATATTTCATTACAAATCAATGATCATGGTTTTGAAAATGAAATTTTAAGCATTCCTTCTAAATATTCTGAACATGGTTTATGTAGTGATGAATTTTCTTGTGATAAGAATCATTATGACAGTGAACCTGGTTATTTTTCTATGGATTATGAACACTTCTATGAGGATGATCTAGAGGTGTTTTCTTCACATAAGGGAAGAAGTGATTTGAAATTTGATGAAGTCACTTGTTCACAAGTAAATGAACAAAGTTCATTTGATGAACACCTGGAATGTAGTTTAGGTTTTCTATCAATGGAGCATACTAGCTCTATGAATGATGATGTTTTGAAGATAAAAGCTTGTGTGTTCAATCTCCTAATCCTAAGCACACTGTTAGAGATGATAAGGATGTTGATGATGTTGACCACATGATAAATTTGTGTTTGATGTGTAGCCACATCATATTTTTGAATATATTGATGATGGGAGAGTTTTAGATCCTCAAGTTGAGAAAAGGGAAGACATGGTTACTCATAAAATTTTCTATAATCGTAACCCTATTATGACTCATTTAGATGAGGAATTAAGAATAGATGAATAATCTAAATTGTTTGTTCCTTCTTTTGAAGCTTTTCATGTTAATTTGTATGATGGTTTGCAAGATGAATCAGGTTATATTCCCATTCCTAAAATGGAGAAAATGTTTGACACATGTGATAATGATGCAAGATGGCATCTTGTGGTTAAGGGATTTAGTTAAAGTGTAAACGTGGTTGGAGATGCATGTTCTTATGAGGATCATGACATAACTTGTGATGAAAATGTTGTTGAGACAACTCAGTCTTCTTTGCATAGAATTAAAATACCAAGTTATGTAGATGACTTACATTACCCAAGTGTAGGTGAATACATATGCCATATGGATCAGATCAAAAATGAGCTTGAGTATAAGCATTTTTAGTTTTCAATTCAGCTTGATAAAATTTTCTTTGTGCAGGGTAATGACTTTATCAATACAAATCACTACGATGTCTTGCATGGTATGATGGATAAATTTTTTGTTTACATGGCATATGAGGAGATGTTTCAGTTAGAGCCTGATTATAAAGATCATAAGAATGTAGAACACTTTGACGATGGCAGGTTCAAGAGTTTTGAGAGAAAGGTAAGCATCCATGTCTGTAATCAGGTGGATTATGGAAATGCCTTCAGTTGTGGTCTAGGGCAGTTGTTTGAAAATAGAATATTTGACAGAGGTAAATATTGGTTTTTTCATGTTTGGGGGCCCGGGGCCACCAAATAAAGTTTGAAGGTATGAATTTTGATGCAAGATGGAGTAGTTACTTTGCAACCCAATGGATCTGGCACATGGTCTACATCCCGGAGATAACTATAATCTCGCCATGCCTGTAAGAGGCATGTGTCCCTGAACATGAGCCACTGATGGCACCTTTAAATTTTACAAATTTGAAGTGTATATATCCTCTCGATGTGTCAGCAGAGGCTAGGTCAACATACTGCTCAATCTACCCTAGAGCCCACCTTCGTCGATTAAAATTTTGCAACTCAGAGATCATCTTGCAAATCTATATGGTAGGAACTTTTTTGGTACATATGGTAATATGTTTGTTCAGTTTCGCACTTCCAGGATGAGTTTTGATGGGGTATTTAATTCTTTTCTGACTGCGACTGGGCTAGATTTGGTGTTCCAAAAAGTTGCAAATCTCACAATTTTGAGGATGACTCATTTCTCATTTTGGTCCAAAATATCTCCACTTCCATCTTCATCAAAATTAGAGACCATATGATGCATTATTTTAATGCATTTCAGTTGCAGTGAACACATCTGGTAGGCCAGTTTACAAAGGAGGTCCCTAAAATCTTTCGGCGATGCAATTTTTGAGGAAATGGGTATGCTCTAAATAATTGATAATGGCCCTATGCAAATTTTTATGACCTCCGAATACCCAGTGTACCCATAGTGAAGATGTGCCATTTTTCCGAGGGAAGAAATTAAATAATTATCTTTTCTCCTAAAGTTGAAAGTGCATTTTTTAAAATATATTGGCACATCTAATATATTTTAATGATAAATATGTGAAGGGTAAAATTTGGATAGTTGAGTTTTTGGTAGTTTTGTGTATGTATCCTCCTTTCACCCTTTCAATCAAGGACCTAGGGTCGAGTGGCAATGTACTATCATACCCTAGGTCACTGTGAGATGTAGGGAAATTTGGATTTGTATGATTTGATTGTCAATTATGCTCACTTATGATCAATTATACATCAAAACCATAATTGTGCAAATACAAAAGCCAACAGACGAATATCAGAAAATGCTGCTATAGAAAGATGTAAAATGACAAATAACTGTGCACCTGTTTTCGGGGTTCAGAAGCAGAATAGTCGGGGACTAATGAGCGGGCGCCCAAGTCTAATGCCTAGGTTTTTGTCAAGATCTGGAAGCTTGATCTATAACCCGTTCTTGCTGCATCAGAGATTTTCCTGTCACAGAATCTGGAGGACTAAAGAGTGGGCATCCAAGTCCAGGGTGTTGTTTTCAACTCTAATCTGCAAATCTGACACTCTGTAGTACCCTCTTGCAACTCAACTTTTCCTGTATCTTCAACCTATAACCTGCAATCACAAAAACTTTGGGAGGGGGTTGTGGTGTTTAGAGGCTTGCCTCAGTCAAGCCCTAGAGAGACATTCAAGTCTTCCAAACACCATTGTCAGATAGAGAGTGCATGCCCTTGGAGGCAGAGGCAAAAACCAAATGATAAATGCTCAAAAACACAAATGATATCACCTTGTAGTGAAGATCTCATGGGAGGAAGAAGCTCTTCATGCCATGACGAGATGGATGCTCAAATATGTAAATACAAACACATAGACAACACAAATCTTCTCTTGCTACATAATGAATACCTTGAATCACCTTCACATAAACTTGAGAATCTAAATTGCTAGCTAGTAATCATCTAGTTTACAAATGAATGCCTAAGCATGCTTATATATGCAACTACAAACACTCCCTCTAAGAATTTTGTAATTCAAACTTACCATGTCGGCATAGGACCCAAAAAATGGTCACAAGATGACACTTAAAATTTGGGACTGACCCAAAATAGGGCAGGACTAGGGCACAGGTGCCCAAGTCCTCCCCCCTATTTTGGTCAGGGTTAGGTTCAAGGGATCCCCCTAGGTCCCATTTGTCATGAAACTTATGGCTTATTTCATTGGGATGTCAAAATATGATGCAAGATGTCCTAAATGCAGATAAAAGACCTAGGAGCTAAACCTTATGAGGGAAAAGCCCCCAAGGGGACATTTTTTGATGTTACATTTAGCCCCCACTTTAATGTATGTATAAATGCGAGGCCAATACATGTATTAAAGTATGGTCAACAAACACAGCAAAAATGTCAAGCACGAAGAAGACACACCAAACACATTGAAGACAATGACAGGCACGCAAAACATAGAGAAGACAGTTATAGTCACGCAAAACATGGAGAAGACAACAAATGCATAGAAAACCATTAATGCATGGAAGACATAAATGATTTCTTTTCTTTTCTTTTTCTCATATATATGAAATGCAGATGCAAGTTCAAGAAAGTAAACACACCTCCCATAATGTAGGAAGTACTCATCATGCTGGTCTTTAAACTACATATATGGGGCAACACACACGTAAGACATGCCAAACCTCCCAAAATGCAAGAAGCACTCATCGTGTTAGTCTTTACATTGCATATGGGGCAACAAACACACCAAACAAAGCAAGCACGCCAAACACACACACTTTGAAGACATGAAGAAAACACGTCAAACAAGTGATGGAGTGTTCCTATTTCTAGGCTCATCACCATCTCAGGCACATTACAGACACACACCGACAATTGGGCTTCACCACAACAATCGCTGAAGACATGCTTAAGGTTTGAGTTAGTCATAGAACTACTCCCCGCCTCCCAATGAGGATTTTTTGAAAATGACAGGATGGGCACTCTTCGCAAGAGATATGCCACCCCTACCTCCATAGAGGGCTTAAGATGATTGATTGATTGATTGATTGCAAACAAACTTAGAGTGCAGGAGGGACTCATCGTGACTAGTCTTTAAACTGCACCTGAGGATAAGCACATTACTAACATCTACAACAGACAGCTTACCTTATATATGCCCCCACCTTAAGGTGGCTGATATCATGCATTGATATCAAGCACATTAAGGTAGGAAGAAAACACACAAGGGAACATAGACTTTTGCAAAGCCCATGCCCCCCAGAGGTGACATGTACTTTACAATCACCAAATGTTCCCACAAACACATCCCTGCAAGAAACATGTTAGTGTCCACATAATCATGATAAACAACAACATCGATGCATATGATCAATCAAACAAAGAGCCAAGGTTATACTACGAATTTGGAGATCAAGGATAACTGTGGGGCTATATCACAAAAATCTTAGAACGAAGTGTCACCAAAGCAAGATTCAAAGACAAACAAAGTGCATGGAGCAGCAGTATTGTTAAGGTTTGTAAGTGAGATAAAGATCATCAAAATCACTACATAGAAAGCACGAGTGCTTCTACTAGCCAAGCATAGGATAAAATATAACAACCCCATCGTCATATTAGGAACTAAGCCCAATTTTTTATTTCTTGCTAAAGGGACGCTAGGTCTGCATCAGTATAAATATTTTTTGCCATCCGCCTGCTAGATAGAAACACTAGAGGAAGGGAAACAATAAATAAGAGAGGAGAAACAAGTGTCTTAGGGACAATCACGTAGGAGGGTGCCCCTAAGTCACCAACCACAATGCTATGTCCATAATAGAAACACTAGAGGAAGGGAAACAATAAATAAGAGAGGAGAAACAAGTGTCTTAGGGATAGTCACGTAGGAGGGTGCCCCCAAGTCACCAACCACAATGCTATGTCCATAAGACACAACACAACAATAAAATCAGAGAGAGAGGCAATATAGAAGAATGATGATACAAATAGAAGGTCACAACAGAGGCAGTCTCCTAGTATCCTAGACCTTACAAAAGAATTAGGGGTCATTCCAGGAGGCCTAGACAACATATAACACATCACGGGGGAAACACATCATGAGAGAGACAAAGGGTTAGAGATACTTACCTGGTAGGATCTTTGTACTAAGTCTCATCATCAATCAAATCATCATCATCCTCCCACTCCTAAATTTTAGAGGAAAGTGGGAAATAAGGTACCATAGCCCAACTTTTATTGGTTCAATGTTTGGTTCAATGTTTGGATCAATGTTTTCTTGTTGAGATGCAAGGTTTATGGCATAAGTGTGTCTTCTTCTCCTTCTTTCTCTTTCTTTTCTATTTTTTTTCTCTTACCACTTATCTCTTGTAAGATAGGGCTTTATTCTTTCATGGTTTTTCTTTTTTTTTAGAAGAGGAAGCACCAGGATGAAATCTCATTTGTCTAGGTGGAATGTTTTGTTTTTGACAATTACCTCCCAATCCTTATTAGGATCGTGGGGGAGGAACCTCAACATAGGGACCTTGTCCTTTCGGTCTAGGGCTCTCTTCAAATGCAGGTTGCTTGTCTTTTGTTATTTCTTGCATAGAGGGGCCAACCATTGGATGTAATAGTTTTGATTTGTAATTTCTATAGCTCAAGAAGTTAAAGTCTATTTGTGGCTCTGGTTTCTTTTCAGATTTATCCCAAAAATAATCCAATGTGCAATGTTTTCTTGCAACCAAAGGTTTATACTTATTGTGAGGGATAGTAATTACATGTCCATCAAAAGGAAATTTTAGACAATTATGAATTGTTGAAGGGACAAATTTCATAGCCTTTAACCAATGGTGTCCCAATTTAATACAAAAGATGTCAAAAATGGGGACAACATCAAACCATTGTTCTACATGCTTCCCAAATATAGTGACCAACAATGATATTTTCCTAGAAGTGTTTATAAAGGTTCCCTTATGTGTTTTAATCATCATATCTGAAGGGTCATAAGATCCTTGCATTAATTGATGTCCAAAGAGGAACTCTTCTATGGTGACATTATTCATGCAATTAGGATCAATAAGTGTTCTATCCATAGGGTTTCCCATTATTTTCACAGTGATGTAAAGGGGTCCTTCAGTGTCTCTGATTGTTCTATCATGATGTGTAAACCCAATTTCAGGTTCAAGGACCTTTCTCTTCATGTAGGGCCTAGGAGGGAACTTATTGTTGTTGTTGAAATTAGAGGCCATGTGTATATGCTCAAATTAATTCAAGATCAGTTTTTAAAAGTTTTCCAAAAGTATGCCAAAGGCTAGTGCAACACTATATGCAAAAATGGCCTAAAATGTTTGATTTCTTGTACTTTTTCAATGCAAATATATGAAAGAAACATTGTTGTAAGGATTTTGATCAGAGGAGAAAATAAGATGTCTGATATAAGTCTAATACAGTAATAATATCCATCACAACACACTCTTGATGCAAATCTAAGTTGATGACTAGTCCAAATCTAGTGAAAATACACTAAAATATGTGATTTTTTCACCAAATCTCAATGCAAAAGAGCATGACAAAGGGTGTTGTGAGGAAAATGATGATGGAAATTAAATTATCTTAGTAATAACAACCACCTAATGCCAAAATATCTATCACAACGTGCTTATAGTACCACTTAAGATCAAACCCTAGAGAAAATATAGCAAAAATATGCAATTTTTCACAATTTTTCAACTCCAAGACCTAGAAAAAGAGGTGTTGTAAATAATTTTAGGAGGTTAAGAAAATAATAGCAATGATATCAATCACCTCAATCCATAAAATTTGTCACAACATGCTTGGAGTGTAATCTAGGTCAAACCCTAGGGCAAATATAGCAAAAATGTGTAATTTTTCACCAAATTTTCAATACAAGAGCCCAATAACAAAGTGTTGTAAAGATTTATAGGAGGGGTAGAAAATAATAACCTTGATAATAGCCAATTAGTGTAAAAATATTCTTCGCAACACGCCTATGGTGCAAATTTTGAAAGTCGATAAGGCCAAATCTAGTGAAAATCAAGGTTTTTCAAGCCCTAGGTGTGAGATCTTAATGTAAAATGCTATATGCATGTTTTGCAAGATGATGTATGATTAAATTTAAATGCACTTAGATCTGAATATGATTTACAATTCCTAAAATGCAAAATGCAAGTGCAAATCTAGTGAAAAAACAATGAAAATGCTAGTTTTTGTTGAAATTTTCTATGTAAAATGCAATTTTTTAAGATCTAAATGCAAATTTACACTAAAATACAACACTACAGCCAAATGAAAATTTGAATTAGTGCCTAAGATCAGTAGAAAAATATAAAACAAGATTTCACCTACAAACCCTAGTTTTTGGAATTACTAGGTTATATGAAAAATTCAAAATTTCCAACAAAACCCTAGCAATTTTATGATGAAAATGCAATGCAAGCTATTGACTATTTGTAATTTTCTGCAATTTAACTTTGATCTAATGAAAAAATCAGAAATTTGATGAAATTCACATTAATTGATGCAACATGCAAACCCTAGAATATAATTTTTTAAAATTTTTTAAAATTTTCAATTTTTTTGTAAGTTTTCCAATGCAATAAGATGAATGATGCTATGAATGAATGAAATCACTGCAAATATAAAGAAAAGCACTCAGCAAGGTGCAAACAAGTCCAATAACATGGGTTCACCAAAATCTGAAGGGTAAAATTTGGATAGTTGAGTTTTTGGTAGTTTTGTGTATGTATCCTCCTTTCACCCTTTCATTCAAGGACCTAGGGTCAAGTGGAAATGTACTATCATACCCTAGGTCACTGTGAGATGTAGGAAAATTTGTATTTGTATGATTTGATTGTCAAGTATGCTCACTTATGCTCAATTATACATCAAAACCCTAATTATGCAAATACAGAAGCAAACAAATGAATATCAGAAAATGCTGCTATAGAAAGATGTAAAATGACAAATAATTGTGCACCTATTTTTGAGGTTTGGAAGCAGAATAGTCAGGGACTAATGAGCGGGTGCCCAAGTCCAATGTCTAGGTTTTTGTCAAGATCTAGAAGCTTGATTTGTAACCTGTTCTTGTATCTTCAACTTGTAACCTGCAATCACAAAAACTTTGGGAGGGGGTTGTGGTGTTTAGAGGCTTGCCTGAGTCAAGCCCTGGAGAGACATTCAAGTCTTCCGAACACCATTGTTAGATAGAGAGTGCATACCCTTGGAGGCAGAGGCAAAAACCAAATGATAAATGCTCAAAAACACAAATGATATCACCTTATAGTGAAGATCTCATGGGAGGAAGAAGCTCTTCATGCCATGAGGAGATGGATGCTCAAATCTGCAAATACAAACACATAGACAACACAAATTTTCTCTTGCTACATAATGAATGTCTTGGATCAATTTCACATAAAATTGAGAAGCCAAATTGCTAGCTAGTAATCGTCTAGTTTACAAATGAATGCCTAAGCATGCTTATTGTTAAGGGAAAATTGGATCTAAATAAATAATCAATAATAATAATACCCAAAACTCAATGAAAAGGGAAATAATCAAGATCAAACAAACAAAGATGAAACCTTTGCAAACCTCAATACTTCATAGCTTCTGTTGATTGCCTATCTCAATCGATCTTGCATGTATGAATAAGGCCCTTAGAGAGTGCACTTCCTTGCTATTCTAAGATTGTCAATGGAGAATGGCTATGATAATGCTTTGTAATGAAGATGAGCTTCACAACAATGGTAGTGATATGGTAACAAGTTGATCGCAAGGAAATGGAATGACTTGGGTGCCAAAGGCACGCTGTAATTCCTGCAGAGTAACAATACTAAAAGCTTGGATGAATGAAATGGAAGAATATGGTTTAATTTATAGACTTGTGAGAGAAAAGATCAATGGTATAGAAAAAATGAGAAAATGTGCATGAATAGAAAGAAGACAAGTGTAACACAAAAGCTATTTTATTTGAGTTAACTACTTTCTTTTCTAAAGATAAGATATGACTTCATAAATTAGAATGTTTTTTTTTAATTTAAGAGTTATTGATAAAAACAAGGTTGATTGAGATAGTTAACTCAACTTGAGATTTACTTTTGCATGATTTGAGAGAAATTAAATAATAAATTATTTAATTTTGTGTGCATAAAGAAGAAGACTTATTTTTAGAAGATTTGGAAGATATTTGAAGATAAGAAATCAAATTAAATAAATAGATTTATTTATTTTAATTTGGAGGAAAAATTGACTTAAATTAAATAATTAAGAATTATCTAATTTTTTAGAAGAATTTAATTAAATATTTTGATATTTAATTAACTTAGAAGAATATGAATCGAATAAATAAATTTGTTTATTTATTTATTGATAGAGGAATTAGAATGAAATAAATATTAAGAATATTTATTTAGACCAAGTCATGTCATTTTTAGGCGTATACATTTTGCCCCTCTTTGATGTGATGTTCGAGATGATGAGATTTGTGTCGAGTAACATCATTTCAAAGAAGCTAAGGTACAGATAGAAGAAAAAGACAGCAATGGAAAGATATGATGAGGATGCCCCCTTGGGAGATTGGACAGGGAGAGAGTATCAAGGGTGCGAAAGGGACAATCTCACGATGAAAAAGGTTAGAAGAAGAGGTTAGGATGAAGAAAATGGTTGAAGAAAGAGTTGAATGATACGTGATGCAAGATAAAATGATACCACACACAAGCAAGTAATCAAGTATGCACAAATGATACAAGAAGAAGCAAGGTATTGCCCATGTCAAGCGGTAAACTAATGATATACTGATAATGATATACGATAGTGTTGTCATGGTGAGGAACAATAAATCCTTAGTCCAACATGGCATGCATGTTGTCATGGCAGGGAATGATATATCCCTAGAGCAAACATGAAGGATAATGTCTGGTTTTAGGAAATGAAGCATGTCATGTAAGATGCGTGTATTGGTCTGATTTTGACAATGTGACATCCTGTATAAGATAATTGATTGATTATAACCGATTGAGTTGGTTTACAACCAGACAAGGATCAAGATCACTGATTGTGATTGGATAATTTGACAAGATTGACTTCACTTGATTGGTATAGATTAAGGATGGACCTGCATTTGGATCATTGCTCAGATTGACAACTAGAACTGTTGACAAGAGATACAATGATAGATAGAAATTTGATTGATAGAAGAATGACTTGACTGAAGGAATCACAAGCTTTTGTAAACATTGATACTCTGCATAGAATATTTATTGCATGGATAGTATGTGAAATGAAATTGGATATGTTATGGATATGGATATGGAATGCAATTGGGTACATTACGGATATAGATATGGATGTTTGCCATCTTGATGTTGCAAGTATTTTGAAGTGCTTATTTCATCATTTAGCTTTTTTGAAATGTTGTAAGAAAATACAAGCATCTAGATATAATTGAACCAAGACGACCTGAGTATTGCTTACATGGATTTTGATTTAGCAAGTTAATACAAGCATCTAGGTATAATTGAACTGAGATGACCTAAGTATTTCTTGCGTATCAACAGACAAGGATTGCCCCCTTTCATATTAGACCTATGATGTCCTCGATGATCTTTTGGTGATCATGTCATGAGACAAGGCTTCACATTACTAAAGATTGATCCATAAACAACAAACAAAGAAAAATAATCATGCCCCCATCATAGCATCTCTATCTTTTGGCATCCTCGAGTAGCATAAAAAGACATGATAACAAAAATCAAGACGTTGTAACCTAACTTGATCAAAACCACAAAACATTTTTGCATTTAGATGTGTTTGTTTCTTTCCATAATTTTAGATAGAATCATTTAGAGTGCTTTTAGGTTGCTTTCTTGCTTTTAGGTTAGGGTTTTGTGCCAAAATTTCTTCTTGAAAGTAGGCTTTTCTTTGCACTTGCTTGCCTTGTGAAAGGTTCCACAATCCTTATTAGTGAGACAGACCCTAAGGGATTGACCTAGTGCCTCGAGGGTGCATTGCTAAATGGCCTTGCCTACGTGACGACTCAGAGGCAATGTAGTTCGGGGTTAACTTTGATGGACCTAAGATATGGATCAGATGAGACACGATATGGAATAGATATGGATCAGACATGGAACATATATGGATCAGATAAGACATGATATGGAATAGATATGGATCAGATATGGAATGGATATGGATCAAATATGGAATGGATAATACTGATGACAAAGAAACACCATGGATAGACAGATGGATGGGTGATAAAGAATGGAATGGGTAGGTATGAGGATGGGTAATAGTGGATAGAAGGAATCAAGGATGTGATCTCTAAGGACTAAGTCGCATAGGAATAACATGCCCCATTATAGGTAGAGTACTTAGGATTTTTCATGGCAATGCTTTGACGATAGGAGGATGAGAGGATTGTTGAAGGATTTGCATGGTTTGGAGGGATAAGGTATGTTAAGAGACATCAAAAACATTTGTCAACATTGTGCCCCCAATATTTATCAAGATCAAGAAAAATGAAGGAAGGGAAGATTAAGATGGATTAGATTAGACAGTATAGGTAGGATAGGATAGGAAATGGTACGGAAGGAAACTGATAGGAGAAGAGTGATATGTTGATGAGACAAGGTACCCCCAAGTGTAGATGACGTAGAAGATCAATTTACACATGACTCCTATTTGCCAGGTTTTCATCATGGTACTTATCCAAGGTGCCTATTTGCCAGATTTTCACCATTGGACGAAGGGATTTTTTTTTTTGGAATATTTGGATAAGACAGGTAGAATGGATGAGAGGGCCTCAAGTGCCTAGTTCCATGAAAGGTGATAGTCCCGCTAGATGGATGTTGTCGCATGGACAAAGTCAAGTGTTCTCATAGACATTGGCAGGGGATCGCATGAAAGTGAGATGGAGAATGGTAGATAATAGTTTATGGAAGAGTACAATAGTGGATGATGATGCAGAATATGGAGGGAAGGCTTATGTAAAAGCATGGACCATAGGAATAGAGTGAGGAAGATATGTAGGAAAATAGTGGAAGGAAGGGGAGATGGAGGTATGTGGAAATGTCATGGGATGGAAGCGAATCATGACCAATGGTTGCACATACCATGATAAACATTGAAGCTGGTGATGGGAAAGTAGTGTAGGAAGCAATGGAGACTTTTTCTTGTGGATGAAAGATTTAGGTGTGCAGTGATCTACATAGACTGGGTTTTTTTTGAGTTTTGCTTGTCATGTGGGATGAAAGAATTTGAGACTTTTGGATGGAATGGGAAAAAGTGGATGGTTGAGATTCTTGAGAGGTAGATGCCTCATGTAACTTGAGGGCATTTTTCTTAGGTACCCAAGCCATTTTGCTTTGAGATAGTACCTGTGAAGGTATGGGCTGGGGTGTATGGAGCTTTGGTGCAGCTTCAGAGGTAATCATTTGTTGGATGTGGACCCACACCTTTTTTAGTTTGGCACATAGGTGTGTAGGTGTATGGACCCCTTGAGAAGCATGTTTCTTTGATTCTTGGTTTTTGTATCCTAGGTCATGAGGACTCTTAGGATTTTTGATTTTATAGGTAGAGGCATCCCAATTTTTATTGTTGAATTCTCTTTAGATGGTGGAAGTGGAGTTGGAGGACGTTCTTTGCTTAGACAACATGTGCATTTGCTAGCCCTGTTTGGGATTGAGAGAAGATTCATAGGTGGATGGATAAGGTGTTGGATGAAGTGGTGGTAAAATGCATGGAGGGATATTAGGAGTTGGAAGTAGTGGAGGTAGATTGGATGGTGGAAGGTGTATGGTCACATGCTTTTGACAATTGTAGGATTTTGGAGGTGGAATGGCGACATATGTTTTAGGGATATGGTAGGGTTTGCGATGGAAAGTGGTGGATTTAGGGGGTATGGAGGAAGTACCAACATCTTTGGATTGTTCACCTTGGGGTGTGTATCAAGGCCATATGAATGATGAGGAACATTGACATGGACGGGCTCTAAAATACCTTGCTCATGAAGGCCTAAGTCTTTACCTTGATAGTTCATATGTTGGGGCATGTGGTGGATAGTGAGATTATGTGTAGGTGGAACACTAGACACAAGTTCTTTATTGGATGGAGAAGGCAAGATATAGGATAATGGTTGCTGGTGTTCTAAGGAGGAACACTCATGAATGAAGGCAGTAAGACAAAGGATATATGGTGGGGGATTGGTAGCATGGTCGATAATGGATGGCGTAGGAGTATTATTGGTTTGATCTTCTATCCTTGCTTGGGAGGCAAGTGTCTCATCAAGGGAAGTGGAAATTGTTGGATCTTGGAGGGGACTAGATGGGGTTATAAGCTCAGGACGATGGAATGCATTAAGTGGGCTTAGAGGATCATCATGGTCTGCTTGATCATAGATAGGCTCGTGATCGTAGATGGGATCTTGATCATAGAAAGGATTTAGCATGATGGGATTAAAGTGCTCTTGTATATGTTCCTCATCAACGATAATGGCTTGATCATAGAAAGGAGAGGAGTTATGGAGAGGTTGAAATTGGATCTCTTCATGTATAGGATCATGTTTCTCATGGATAGCTTCTTCATCATAGGTATTATCTTGATCATGGGAAAGATATAGGTCATGAATGGAATGAAATTGGATTCCTTTCTCATGTATAGGTACGGGATCATCAAAAAAATAAAGGTTATGCATGGGTCGGATGGGGGTGCTTTGATCTTGATTTAGACAAGGGGTTAATGTTTCCACTTGTTCTAAAGTGTGCTCTTGACATAATGCTTGGGTTGTTTGAATGGAAGTGGAGGTAGAGATCTCTTGGATAGGATCTTGGTCAACAATATGAAGGTATGAGGGATTTTGACTTTGGTTCATGGTAGGAGGTTTTTCAACAAGCTCAAGGGGTTGTGGACTACATGAAGGGGTTGTAGGATTTGACATGTTTGAAGGCTCTTTGATAAGGTCAAGGACTAGAATTTGGGGACATGGTTGACTCTCTGCTTGTAGCCCTTGGATCACATCATTGGTAGGTATATGGATAGAGGAGTGAGGTAATGGATGAGTGGATTTGGAGTTCTCCCTATCTTTTTCTTTTGTTGTGTAAATCTAGAAAACATCTTTCTCAAAAATCATCCAAGGATTTTTTGGTTGTCAGATTAGAGCTTGGGGAACTTGATGTTAGTGTTGGTGTAGAACCAGTATGCTTTGGGATAGGCATCTTAGCAGATGGAGAAGGAGGACTAGTAGATAGAGTGGTATATGATATCCAACTTGAGGTGGTGCTTGCCTAGTCACAAGTATCATTAAGATAGAAAAAGGATGTATGATTTTGGGGCAGAGCGTAGCTAGTACTGACACGTTCAGCTTGTAAGATTGCCATTTCTTGTTGTATGACTTGGAGTTCTTGAGCAATTGCTATACGATCTTGGGGCAAGGCACCCAAGTTTAATTGCAATTGTAGGTATTGGAGTGCTTCACCTATTGCTTATAATTGGTTTGTCATATCCACAGAAATTGACATAAGACCGAAATGGGTACCCAGAAAGGTTGAAAATTTTCTCCCAAAAGAAGTGGAAATGCTCACTGTCACGGATGCGTAGAAACAAAAGTGCAGAAACAAAGGATAAAAGTGCAACAAGTCACAATAAATGCACAATTCTGGTGAATTATAAATGTGTAGGAACAGGCTACAAATGCACAGGAAATTGATATACATGCACATCAAGTTGACACACATGTGCATCATCAGAGGGTAAATGCATAGCTCTAGTTTTTATTAACTATTTTTGTAATTTTTGGCACACTTTTTAGTATTTTTTGGTTTCTTGATCTGCAAGTTGGTCTTTTGATCTAATTTTGTCAATTATGGCAAGAAGACACAGCAAACACAAAGAATGATTTCATGGTTTTTGATTTTTTTGGTTGTTTTTGGACTCTTTTTGACTCAAAAGCAAGTACAAATCTTAGGATGATTGTGACAATATAAACTGAATTCTTCCTATTTCTAGGTGAGGCATCTTTGGGAGGTAATAATCACCCTTCTCCGCACCGGCTTATAGGGGTTTTTGGCCACTAAGAACATAGGTGTTTAATAAGTGCAATCGTTCAAGTGGTTATACATGCGATAGTACTACTCTCCATTATGGAGTCTCCCAGCCTGTAAGGGTTGTGCCTTAGAGGGTTTTGGGGGAGGTTGACTATCAGTATAACACAACTTCACTCATTGTTTGAAGCTTTTGCTCCAAACACAATTTATTTATAGTGGTTTGGTAGAGCTTGGTGTTTAGGTTGTTACCACTTGAGGTCGTTCCCACTTGGACGAAGTGAATATCCAAGGGCAGGCCTCTCTAAAGAAAAAACACATGCGAAAATGATATGTCTCGCATTTTGGTCACCTAAGATAAGGGAGAGCATAGGCCTGGTATCATTCCCAAAAATACGAAATACAGTGGTTCTTTTCCCCTAGTTAAAATGAAAAAGACTAAATGAGCTATCTACTTGGGCACACACAAAATTGTAGTTGTCAATTGTCCCTTAGAAAATTGAAATGTTTTTTGCATTCATGTCTATTGTCCCTTAAGAAAGCAATATGTTCCTAAGACTTAGATTGCAAAAAGATATTTTGTCCCTTAAGAAAGCAATATGTTCCAAAGACTTAGATTGCAAATATGATTTGTTCAGTTGTCCCTTAAGAAAGCAATTTGTTCCTAAGATTTAGTGTGATAGTTTTTTAATTCTTCAACACTTTTCCTGCATGAATATGTTAGGAAAACCCATTTACTCTGTTTGAGTAATAAGAGGCAACAAAAAGTTGGTTAGTTCCACCAAAAAATTAATAGTTAGCATAAAATCAATTGAACCAAAAGCATTTAACTTGTTAGGTGAAAAATAAGCAATCTAGAAAAACCCTAATAATAATGATTAGGTACACCAGATTGGATATTATTATTAGATTCTATATGAAATTCTATGCAATTTCAAAAAACAAATTGTGAAAATTAAATAAATTTTGCACAAGTTATGACCATTTGAAGTTTTGCAAAAGAAGGGTTGACTTTGACTGAGTGTACCTGACAAATCTACTAAAATTACCTCAAAATTATTTCACCATATAAAATTTGGTAGAACCAACTTTCCAACGCCACTGGTTTCATGAAAATTTGACTCCTTATGCAAAAGATAAGCCCAATTTCGTGAAATTGCTAAAAATAGGCCAAAAAAAAAAAGCATGGGCTAAAAATAGGGACACAAATTGGGATTTGTTTTTCTCAAAATCCGTGCACTTTCTGCAAAAAATAAGAGATACCTAAATAGAATGTTGATGTTTTCGACAAAACCCAGAAATCTTTTGAGCTAAAGTTACACAGATATGTCTGATTTCATAAAATTGCTAAAAATAGGCCCAAAAAAACATAGGATAAAAATAGGGACACAGATTTGTGATCTATTTTTCTTAAAATACGTGTACTTTTTTTAAAAAGTAAGAGCTACCCAGATAGGATTTCGATGTTTCCAACAAACCCATAAATCTTTTGAGCTAAGGTTACAATATTTGAATGCTCAACGCCTATTCTCTAACTCCTCTGTGTACGGAACCTTAGCACAAAAAACTTAGTTTTTAGATTAAATCGGGGTAGGGCCCCATGGTGGGCACCAAAAAAATGTTAAGGGAAAATTAGATCTAAATAAATAATCAATACAATCAATAATAATAATACCCAAAACTCAACGAAAAGGGAAATAATCAAGGTCAAACAAACAAATATGAAACCTTTTGCAAACCTCAATACTTCATAGCTTCTGTTGATTGCCTATCTCAATCGATTTTGTATGTATGAATAAGGCCCTCAAAGAGTGCACTTCCTTGCTATTCGAAGATTGTCAATGGAGAATGGCTATGATAATGCTTTGTAATGAAGATGAGTTTCATAACAATGGTAGTGATATGGTAACAAGTTGATCGCAAGAAAATGGAATGACTTGGGTGCCAAAGGCGCGTTGTAATTCTTACAGAGTAACAATACTAAAAGCTTGGATGAGTGAAATGGAAGAATAGGGTTTAATTTATAGATTTGTGAGAGAAAAGATCAACAGTATAGAAAGAATGAGAAGATCAACGGTATAGAAAGAATGAGAGAATGTGTGCAAATAGAAAGAAAACGAGGGTCACTCAAAAGCTATTTTATTTGAATTAACTACTTTCTTTTCTAAAGATAAGATATGACTTCATAAATTAGAATATTTTTTTTTCTAATTTAAGAGTTATTGATAAAAATAAGGTTGATTGAAATAGTTAACTCAACTTAAGATTTACTTTTGCATGATTTGAGAGAAATTAAATAATAAATTATTTAATTTTGTGTGCATGAAGAAGAAGACTTATTTTTAGAAGATTTAGAAGATATTTGAAGATAAGAAATCAAATTAAATAAATAGATTTATTTAATTGATGTGCATGATTAGGAAGAATAAATAAAATATTTGATTGTATTTTATTTTTAGAGATTGAGAGGATTTAAATAAATTTGATTTATTTATTTAAATTTGGAGGAAGAATTGACTTAAATTAAATAAATGAAAATTATCTAATTGTTTAGAAGAATTTAATTAAATAAAGGATTTTATTTAATTTTAACTTTAGAAGAGGTAATTAAATATTTTGATATTTAATTAACTTAGAAGAATATGAATCGAATAAATAAATTTGTTTATTTATTTATTAATAGAGGAATTAGAATGAAATAAATATTAAAAATATTTATTTAGACCAAGTCATGTCATTTTTAGGCGTATACACTTATATATGCAACTATAAACACTCCCGCCAAGAATTTTGTAATTCAAACATACCATGTCGGCATAGGACCCAAATAACGGTCACAAGCCAACACTTAAAATTTAGGACTGACCCAAAATAGAGTAGGACTAGGGCATGGGCATCCAAGTTGTCCCCCCTATTTTGGTCAGGGTTAGGTTCAATGGATCCCCCTAGGTGCCATTTGTCATGAAACTTAGGGCTCATTTCATCAGGATGTCAAAATATGATGTAAGATGTCCTAAATGCAGATAAAAGACCCAAGAGCTAAACCTTATGAGGGAAAAGCCCCCAAGGGGACATTTTCTAACATTACAAAATATTAAAGGGTAAACATTATATTATAATGTTTGTGCATAAAGAAAATGCATTTTGTAGATTATTGCACGGTTACACAAGCCTGCTCTACTTCCCTTGCAATGGCTGTGATGGTGCGAAATCACCACTTCTGAATAGATTTTGATCTACGTTCCTTTTTGCAGCAAGGGTTGGTGTCTTTCCTTCCCCTTAGAGGTCTCTCTAAAGCATTTATTGCTATCAGATAGAATGTTACTCATGTTTTTGGTTTTCTAGCAAATGTTTGGAGGCTCTATTTGGTCCAAAATTGTTACTCCATGCTTTAAATTCATCCCCTGACCATTCCTAATGCCTGGGCAGAGATTTTAAGTATGTTTGTGATGGATTTTGAGTGCTAGAATAGCTGAAAATGCCCAGCACTGTAAAACAATCCAACAATGAATGAATTGGACAAATATGGTCTGAGAATATGCTAAATTTTGTTCTATCATCTTAAAGGTTAGATGCCATCAAGGATGAGCTTGAGGAAGAGCCCATTGCCTCATATCACAACAACACAAAAGGATGAGGATGTTGGAAAGAGACACTACAAGGCATGTCATGTGTTGTCATTAATGGCAAATAAGTCCATTCCACACATCCACAATGCATTATCAAATCATACCGGAAGTCAGTTCCAAGATTTGTCCAGTCTGGATAGACAGGAATAGGGTATATGGTAGAGTTCAGTATTTTGGTCAGTGGATCTCTCCAGTCAATCTTTGTGTGCTACAAATTTGATGGAGTGTAGAGGAATGTCAGGACAATCTAAATCCAAGATTTCAGCCTCCAGTGACAAAGGGATTTAAAGTTATGAGCATTTGAGTACCGAGTCCTAATATGACAGAACAATTCAGTGAATAACAGGTTGACTTGTGTTAGATCCTTGTGTGGATCTAGTAGAAGTGTTTTGGTGAGTTGCATATGGGATATAATGTTAGTGGTCAACATGTATGGGGACCTGCAAGTGTTATTTCTAGTACGCATCAATATTGGTGTATGGATTTAGCTAACAAGACAAAGTACTTGTATTATTTGTTAAGTTCTTCATAATGCCGACAAAAAGGTGATTGAATTTATTGAGGCAAATATATATAGCTGATGGATTCGAGTGTATTGAGTGATGTTGTTGTGTGAATATGGAGTAAGTGTGAAAAGGGAAGATAAGAAGTGCGAAAGAGAAGAGATCTAAGGTTCAAATTATGGCAGAGCAGTAAACAGGGCAGAGTAAAGATGAAATGTGTAAAATTAGTATTTTGTACTTAATCAGAACTGAATTCTTGCATTGGTAGATGCTATTGGTTTTTTCCCAGACTGGATGCTTATTCCCAGATTTCCCTACAAGGTAGCCATCAATGATCAACAGGATCTCTAGGCTAGGGGCCAACAGTATAGGAGATAGACTCTATATTTTATCTCCTCTTCTTCTTCAGGCTCTGCCAAACCTAGGGGGGTATTCCCTACTCAACATCCATGGGGATATGCATACAAAGGCTGGGATGCTGACAGAAAGCAGATAAGTCCTCCTCCAAGTAGACCAAAACTGCAAGATAAGAGCAAAGGGGCTGGCTTTGGGCCTATTTTCAGTTGTAGACAGAGGACTTGGATCCTAAAACTAATTCTAATGTCCTAAAGGTTGTTTTAGAGTTTGATTTTGATTTATAGTTTGGATGCAAAGCTGGACATGGTTGTAATACAAACACAAAGCAAGATTGGTGCCTATCCAGGGCCTGGAGTCAGTAGACATACACCTGCGAATGATGTGCATGAACAACTAAAACTGGATTTCAGGGGGACACATATGATAGCTGCCTTACAGATATCTCCCAATACAAAGTGTTAAGCTATCTATACTTATGGCATCCCTACTGCAGTATACCCTTCCCAATGTTCAATATGAAAACAGTTTAATCTACCCTTGAGCCTATTTTCAGTTGTAGACAGAGGACTTGGATCCTGAAACTAATTCTAATGTCCTAAAGGTTATTTTAGAGTTTGATTTTGATTTATAGTTTGGATGCAAAGCTGGACATAGTTGTAATACAAACACAAAGCAAGATTGGTGCCTATTCAAGGCCTGGAGTCAGTAGACATACACCTGCAAATGATGTGCATGAACAACTAAAACTGGATTTCAGGGGGACACATATGATACCTGCCTTACAGATATCTCCCAATACAAAGTGTTAAGCTATCTATACTTATGGCATCCCTACTGCAGTATACCCTTCCCAATGTTCAATCTAAAAATAGTTTAATCTACCCTTGAGCAGAAGTTAAGAGATCAGACATTCAACACAGGAATTCTATGTTCTAGAGTTTTAAACATTCCTTGAATATTCAGACTTAGAAGAAAGATACATGCAATAATGGAGACAGAATTAACAAAACACATGCTAACATAGCATTTCTCATATAGAATTAACCATGAAATTAGTGGATTCACGCAAAGCATACAATAGGAGATACATAAACTCACAAGTTTTTTATGGACAGAGCAGCCAAAACCAACTATATTGTATCACAGAGCCAAAAATGTTCAACTTTCAACAACCACCAAATGAGTAACACTTCCTGCTTATAAAAGCCAGGTAGTGTACCCTAAGTAATTAATTACATGGCTTTGACAAAAATTCTGCCAGATACAGTCCTCAGAAGGAATGGTGCTCAGAAGATATTAATGCAGTAGACAAAGAGGGGCCTCGAGCCATGCGCCACCATCTGGAAGTCCTTATGCTAAAAATCAAGTACATGACTGTTCAACAAGTCGTCCATGTCTCAACACAGTCGCCATTGATGGCTCAACCACCCGCAGCCATCGAGAAAATAGTCGCATCACTCAAGAAGGAAATTCCCACCAAAACGCTTCTTCGCAGGTTCAAACTACACAGGGGAATAATCCCACATGCATGGTGAGGAGATCACTTCATTAGTTTATAAACGGGGCCGCAAACATAATAGGTGTCGAGCATTTAGCCACGCTCGACACACAACCCTTCGCCAAATACCCATCGCTGTGACACAAACCATCGACCTACTCCATAATTTTCCTGCTAACCTTACTAGTCTCACCAATGCAAAACTACATACTCCACCTCCGCAAGCATCCGTCAGCCAGACCACTATCATCGGAGCATCCAGAAAACCTCTGACCGACCCACCAAGTCTCACCGATGCCTACTTCACATTTCCCATCATCGGTCAGACCAGAACTATCAGGCAAACATCTCGAACCTATGCCGACACCTGCGTTCATGCCGATGAACCATGGCCTCACCCTTCCGTCGGCCGAACACACGCCGATGAATCTTCATCAGCCAAACACTACCCCATCGGCGGACCCTCCAACTGCTAGCCCGATCTCAATAGTCTCGCTGATGTGCCGAACGTCAATTCCACCGTCGGCCAGACCGAACACAAAGTCATTTCGATGGCATTCCCCCATCGGGGTGACTTCCTTCTATCGGCGAACCACAAAACACACTGGCCGATAATATAAGTCCAGCTGATGAACACTTGAGACATCCCCATCGGCATGACCAACAACGTCGGCAGAAACATAAACTCCTTCGCCGATAGCACAAAGTCTCAGCGATGTAAAAAGAACACACCGTGCTATCAATGTGATCGCAAAAACGCTCACAAACTTACGCCAATGGAGAGGAAAGCCTAGGGTTTAAAAGAAGAAACCCTCCACATGCATGGTTAACCCCCAGGCCAAAATGAGCACCAACACTGGCTCCGAATGGGGACATGCAGGTGAAAACCTGCAGTGAGAACTAGATCTCCGGGCAGACCAGGCAAAAACCAAAAAGGCACGAACATGTACAAGACATTTACAATATATACATATTTTTACACGTGCACAGAGACAAGTCATCTATGCAAAATAGAACTTAAGGAATTGGCCATGCACAGACAATTCCAAAAATTCACCATCTAGGGCCTAGAGGAAATAAGAGTCCTCCCCATGAGTACTGCAGATCTGATATGGACCCATCCATAAGGGTTCGAATTTACCATGTTTACCCTTATCCTGATCTTTTGCATTCCATACAAGCACCAGATCATTGACCTGAAACTTCCTTTTTGTAGCTCTCCTATCAAACAGATATTTCACATCTTGTTGTCTCTTGAGATTGATCTGGTGTGCTTTCCTTCTATTCTCATCCAGTGCAACCAGCTGGTTCACTCTTTCTGTCATGGAGTCTTCAATCTCCTCATCATTATCCTAGATAAATTTGTAAACTGGCAGGAGATTGCTTATAGGCAATCTGGCTGATGCACCATATACCAGCTCAAAGGGTGACATCCCAATAGCCTTTTTTACTGTCACCCTATCAGCCCATATTGCTAACTTTAATTTTGAGTCCCAAGCTCTCTTGTTCTTGTCTAGTATCCTCTTGATATTTTTCATGATGCTTTTATTGCTTGATTCTGCTTGACCATTTCCTTGTGGGTGGTATGGTGATGCATATGATAGATTTATCCCATATTTGTTGCAAAAATCAACAAATTCACCTGATCTGAAACACATGGCATTATCAGTGACTATCTTGAATGGTACTCCAAACCTGATGATAACATTTTCCAGTATGAAATCCATCACCACCTTACATGTAGCTCTCTTAGTTGGAATGGCCTCAATCCATTTGGTAAAGTAATCAGTTGCCACCAAAATCCAACTGTGTCCCCCACTTGACTTGTCTGCAATTTCCCCTATGAAGTCAATTCCCCATTGCTGAAATGGAGCATCCACAGTTACAGTTCTGAGGGGTAAAGCACCATCATACCTCAATTTTCCTGAGAATCTCTGGCAAGGGTCACACTTCCTCACTAACCTTTGTGCATCTGAAAAGAGAGTGGGCCACCAATATCCTGCTCTGAGAATTTTATGGGCTATTGTTTGGGCAGTATAATGTCCACCACACAATCCTTTATGCATGTCATTCAAAACATTGTTAGCTACATCTTCATCCACACATCTCAACAGCACACCATCAGGGTTTTTCCAGTATAGCTCACCTTGAACAATAACATACCTGATTGCATGTAACTTTAAAGTCCTCTTTTGACTGTCACTGAAATGGGAAGGACAATTCAGATTTTGCAAGTAGTATATAATGTCCTTGTACCATCCAGATCTTGATACATTTACATTCTCATTTTGGACTGCATTAACTTGGCATGCTTCCAAGTTTGACTGTGCCATCATCTTGGCTAATCCTTGTCCTCTTACCAACTTGGTAATTTGTATTTCTATGTTGAACTCCTGCAGTTTGTTTATCCATCTACACCTTCTTCCAGTCACCTCCTGTTGAGTGAATATGTCTTTGACTGCTGCATGGGGTACATATGCAATTATATGTGATCCTACCAGGTATGGTCTAAAACTTTTGATGGCTCTGACTAGTGCATATGCCTGTTTTTCCATAATATCATATTTCAATTCAGCAGCCTGCAAGGACATACTGAAGAAAGCTATGGGTTGTTCAAATCCATCTTCATTTTTTTGTAGCAAACATGCAGCAACAGTGTGAAAGGAAGCAAATGAAAACAACTGGAACGGCCTAGAAAAATTAGGAGATTTAAGAACAGGGGCCATTTTGATTGCCTCTTTGATACTCTGAAATGATTCAATTGCTTCACTTTCCCAGTGAACAGTTGCATCCTTCTTCATCATCCTGTAAATGTTCCTTGTGGTTTCTACAAAGTTGGGAACAAATCTCCTAACAAAATTTATCTGTCCAAAGAAGGACTGAACTCCTTTTACAGTCTTTGGCATTTGAATTCTGTCAATAGCAGCCACTCTCTCTGGATCTATCCTAACTCCATCCTTGGAAACAATGTGCCCTAGGAGTTTTCCTTCAACTACCCCAAAAGCACACTTCTTTGGGTTGAGAGAAATGCCATACTCTAGTGCTCTAATGAAAATTTGCTCCAAGTGCATACAATATTACTCTTCCTTCTTTGAATATGCAGTCAAATCATCTTGATATACAGCCAGGATTGAATCAATCAACCCTGCAAAAGCAACATCTATTGCTCTTTGAAATGTAGCACCTGCATTTGTTAGTCCAAATGGCATTCTAACATATACATAAGTTCCCCATGGAGTGGTGAAGGCAGTCTTATATTGTTCTGATTCCTTTACCTTCACCTGATTATAACCTGAAAATCCATCCATCATGGACAAGAGTTCACAACCAGTCACTCTCTGCAACATAGCTTCCATATTAGGCAGTGGATAGTTATACTTTAAAGAGGATACATTCAAGTTCCTGAAGTCAACACAAAGCCTAATATCACCATTCTTTTTTCTGACTGGGACAAGATTAGACACCCAAGTTGAATGTCTGATTGGCACAATTATTCCAGCTTCCCTAAGCTTTTTAAGCTCTTCTTGCATCTTTGGGGCTAAGGTAGGATTAATAGGTCTTTGCCTTTGTCTAAATGGCTTAGCTCCAGGCTTCAATGGGATCTCATGCTGGAATAGGTCCTCCCTATAGGCTTTTAGGTCCTCATATGACCAAGCAAAAACATGTTTATACCCTTTCAGTAATGCAATCAACATACTCCTGATGTGTGGTTTGAGCTATTTACCAATGTATACTTTCTTGGGGGTCTGAGATGTTCCCAAATTTATCTCTTCTAAATCCTCCTTGTTTGTGGGAGATGTCTTTGTGACCAATTGGTCTCTACTGTCAAAAACTCTTTCCAAAGCTACTAACCCTCTAGGGATTTTATTAGTCTTCAACTGAATTATCTCTTTCCCCACAAGAGTTTCTTTTCCATCTATGGTTTCTACAAAAGCTTGGAAATCAATTTCTTGATTCTCATATTCATCTATGCAGTGCAAAAATTTTAACAAGTCCCTATCATCATTGAACACTTGCCAACTGCATATGTTCTCTGGTACTGCAGGCCTGATTTTAACTTCTACATTTGTAACATCTGACAGAGTGATGTAATCTGGCCTTATTGCAACATTAGCTAAGAAATCAGCCATAACATTCTTGGATCTCTCTACCCAGCCTATTGAAAATGCATCAAATAGTTCAATGGTATCCCAAATAGCATGCTTGTATTGTTTCAATCTTTTATTTTTTGAAGCATACCTATCTCTAATTTGGGATACAATCAGCTCAGAATCACCAAATACTCTTAGCATTTTGATTCCATTTTTGAGGGCTATATTTAGGCCTAAGAGTAAAGCCTCATATTCTGCAATGTTGTTTGTGCAAACAAATCTTAGCAAGAAAGAGAATTTGAGGAGCTTACCATTTGGAGACAAGAAAACAACTCCAGCTCCAGAGCCTTCTTTTGCACAAGCTCCATCAAAAAACATAGTCCATAAACCTTGCTGGTCCAGCTCATTAATGCAGACATTTTTCTCTTTATCTTCCTTATCATCTGAGACAACCTTGAAGTTATCACAGTCAGTGTTTACAAAGCATATATGTTCCTCAGCTTCTTGGTCTTCCACTGTCTCTGATGATCTTTGTTCTCTGATTAGCTTAACATCCTTGCCATTCATTGGAATCATGGCATATGTCAGGTCCAGCTGCATACTTCCACCAATTAGTGCTACCCATCTTCTTGACAACAACATACCATACTGTGGCTTGATGTCAACTACTGTTATATTCATTTTATATCTTTTTTCAGGAAATGCTACCAGTTTGAAATCTACATCCTTCATTATTCCAATAACTGGTACCTCTCTGGCATCCATAGCATAACATTTTCCACATGCCTTGTCAATTTTCAATCTAGCTTGTTGCATGATGGCTAAAGGCATGACATTTGTAGATGCTCCAGAGTCAAGCATACAATTTCTGATTATTTTTCCATTTATAACCAGGGATACATAAAATGGTTCCACTTGTGAAGGACACTTTGTCATAGTCACTCCTAAATAAACCTCAGGAGCCTCATCTTCTTCATTACATATGACATGTTTGTCACCCTGGATCTGAACATTTTGTTTGGCTTGGAAAGGCACCCCTAAAATTAGGGATACTGTCCTATTCTTGATCTCTTCAACCTTCATCAGTTCCATAAGCGGAACAGAGATCTTTACCTGGGAGAGGACTTGAGCTATATCAAATGGAGCATAATTTTGTATAACAGTTGTAGCTTGCTCCACAATCTTGTTTTTATCCTGAACTGATTTAGCTTTTACTTTTATAGTTCCCTGATCATCATTCTTGTCTTGGGAACCTTTGCTTTGATCTTCAACTTGGGGGATTATATTTTCTGGTCCTTGAGATTCATGACCTGTTCTTTGTCTAAAATTCTATTTATTATTAACCCACTGCCTCTTTTGTGGTTCAATCCCCCTATGACCATGCAGTGGCTGACCTGCAGGAATACCTTCTGGCTGATGTGGGCTACTTACTTGATTTTTACCTCTGAGATTGTAGTTGCTTTTGACTTGAGCAACTGCTACAGCTGTGAAGGCCCTAATTTCCTCATCAGAAGGTCATTGTAAGTTACTCAAAAAATTGTGTGAGCTCTGAGCATACACATAGCTTTCTTCATTACCTTCATCATAAGAGTCCTGTTGACAGGCCTGAGTTCCATCATCTGTACTCTCATCAGCACTATAAATGGGGTATCCATTGTTTATGGACATCATATTAACATGATCATCTTGCACATAATGTGGCTCATTGCACTCATTACAAGATGTAGCATTATCACACAAGGACTGAGCAATCATACACTGTGACTGTGAATGTGGCATCTGACAAATCATACACCATGGAGTATCATCAACAATATTTATAGCTTTCTTTGGAGGATCAGGAGTTTCTTTGACATGTTGAGCTCTCTAATTTGTGTTGTTATGTGGGAATATAGGCTTACCATTATGCCAATTGGTATTATAAGGCATATCATGCAATGATGGCCTCTTTTCCTGCCTTTGATAGACTTGCCTATCAGGACCTATCCCTTTTTCACTTCTAGCTATTCTATAACTTAGGTCCTTAACAACATTTGCCAATTTGTCTATCTTATCTTCAGGGGCAGACGTATTACCTTGAGTGTTCTGAGGCTTGTTTGGATTCTGCAGAATTTTCACATCATCTCTTCTGTTTGTCTTGCTTGATGCTTTCCTGTTGTTCTCAATATTCACTGCCATTCTGAAAGCATCCCTAATAGTAGCAAGACTTTTATCTCTTAATCCATATGCAGTTTTTGCATCAAAGGCATTGATATACAATATTATGCACATAGGTTCATTCGGCCTCATGTGATGTGGCAATTTGTTTAACACTTTAGTAAATCTTGCATTAAAATCTGCAACCTACTCATTTGACCCTTTAGTGATACTGGTAAACTCATTTACAAAAAAGCTAGGGTCAGTTTTGTCACCATATTGCTCCTTGAACATCCTTTTAAAATCATCCCATGATGAAATACTCTGGTCAGGCAGATTCTTATACCATTCCTTGGCCTCATCAACCAAAGATTGCATGAATGACTTCATGAAAACATCCTCATGTTCTACCTCAAAGTTATCCATGACGTTTTGAAAAGCCTTTAGATGATCTTCTCCTGACACTGTGTTATTTCCTGAAAATTTAGTCACTTGCAACCTTAGATGCTTGTCAATGGGATTAGGATACCCAGGAATACCATCAAACACCAACTGTCTGAATCTATCTAGCTGCATGGGCTGTCTGTCAAACTGATTAACATTGATGTTTCTGTTTGCATTCTGGTTTCTGACATTGTTCAGTGGTATCCTAGCATCATTCACATTTTGTCTTTGATCATTATGTTGATATTGCACTTCATTTCTCTGTTGATGTCTTTGCACATTTACATTCTGAAGGGTAGGGATTGAATTATTTTGGGCAGTCCTTAAAGCTTGCACTTTCTGCCTCAGGTCATCTCTGATTGTTATTGCCTGCTGATATTCGAACTCGGCGCTTAAGCTCCTAATTTCATCAGCTAGTTCTTCCTCACTAGGCCTAGAGGAGGATGGTTTTACCATATTCTGATCTTCATTATCATCATCCCTTAGGGATTCAACTTCTTCAAATCTGTCAGGAGATGCTCCTGAAACACCTCTGACCTTATTCTCAAACCATTACACTGCTGTCTTTCATACACACTCTGGATTTTAGCCTCATTGTTTGAAAAATAAGGTACTATCTTGTCTGAAGACCTTGGATTATCCTGAATAAAATCATTTTTCTTAGGGCTAGGAGAACCATTTTGACTGGCTCGAACAGTCCCCTTTTTTCTATACATCATTTTTATGGGTAACTCTTCAAATAAAAGATTTTGTTGGGATCTTCTCCCCTGCATATAAGTTTCACTTTGACCGGTTGGGAGCTTACTTCGGAGTCGCCACCTATTACTAGGAACTATTTTCTTTTGTAAAACAGGGTTCTTTCACAAGGTCCCCAGTAGAGTCGCCAATTTCTATTGCAACTCAGATGGGTTACAAATATTATTCTTTTTAAATCAACTCCCCAGTAGAGTCACCAATTTCTGTTGGTTTTTTCCCAGACTGGATGCTTATTCCCAGATTTCCCTACAAGGTAGCCATCAATGATCAATAGGATCTTTGGGCCAGGGGCCAACAGTATAGGAGATAGACTCTATATTTTATCTCCTCTTCTTCTTTAGGCTCTGCCAAACCTAGGGGGTATTCCCTACTCAACATCCATGGGGATATGCATACAAAGGCTAGGATGCTGACAAAAAGCAGATAAGTCCTCCTGTAAGTAGACCAAAACTGCAAGATAAGAGCAAAGGGGCTAGCTTTGGGCCTATTTTCAGTTGTAGACAGAGGACTTGGATCCTGAAACTAATTCTAATGTCCTAAAGGTTGTTTTAGAGTTTGATTTTGATTTATAGTTTGGATGCAAAGCTGGACATGGTTGTAATACAAACACAAAGCAAGATTGGTGCCTATCCAGGGCCTGGAGTCAGTAGACATACACCTACGAATGATGTGCATGAACAACTAAAATTGGATTTCAGGGGGACACATATGATACCTGCCTTACAGACATCTCCCAATACAAAGTGTTAAGCTATCTATACTTATGGCATCCCTACTGCAGTATACCCTTCCCAATGTTCAATATGAAAATAGTTTAATCTACCCTTGAGCAGAAGTTAAGAGATCAGACATTCAACATAGGAATTCTATGTTCTAGAGTTTTAAACATTCCTTGAATATTCAGACTCAGAAGAAAGATACATGCAATAATGGAGACAGAATTAACAAAACACATGCTAACATAGCATTTCTCATATAGAATTAACCATGAAATCAGTGGATTCACGCAAAGCATACAACAGGAGATACATAAACTCACAAGTTTTTTATGGACAGAGCAGCCAAAACCAACTGTATTGTATCACAGAGCCAAAAATGTTCAACTTTCAACAACCACCAAATGAGTAACACTTCCTGCTTATAAAAGCTAGGTAGTGTACCATAAGCAATTAATTACATGGCTTTGACAAAAATTCCGCCAGATACAGTCCTCAGAAGGAATGGCGCTCAGAAGATATTAATGCAGCAGACAAAGAGGGGCCTCGAGCCATGCGCCACCATCTGGAAGTCCTTATGCTAAAAATCAGGTACATGACTATTCAACAAGTCGTCCATGCCTCAACACAGTCGCCATTGATGGCTCAACCACTCGCAGCCATTGAGAAAATAGTCGCATCACTCAAGAAGGAAATTCCTGCCAAAATGCTTCTTCACAGGTTCAAACTACACAGGGGAATAATCCCACATGCATGGTGAGGAGATCACTTCATTAGTTTATAAATGGGGCCGCAAACATAATAGGTGTCGAGCATTTAGCCACGCTCGACACACAACCCTTCGCCAAATACCCATCGCTGTGACACAAACCATCAACCTACTCCATAATTTTCCTGCCGACCTTACTAGTCTCACCGATGCAAAACTACATACTCCACCTCTGCAAGCATCCATCGGCTAGACCACTATCATCGGAGCATCCAGAAAACCTCTGGCTGACCCACCAAGTCTCACCGATGCCTAATTCACATTTCCCATCATCGATCAGACCAGAACTATCGGGCAAACATCTCGAACCTATGCCGACACCTGCGTTCATGCCGATGAACCATGGCCTCACCCTTCCGTCAGCCAAACACACGCCGATGAATCTTCATCGGCCAAACACTACCCCATTGGTGGACCCTCCAACTGCTAGCCTAATCTCAATAGTCTCGCCGATGTGCCGAACGTCAATTCCACCATTGACCAGACCGAACACAAAGTCATTCCGATGGCATTCTCCCATCGGGGTGACTTCCTTCTATCGGTGAACCACAAAACACATTGGCTGATATTATAAGTCCAGCCGATGAACACTTGAGACATCCGCATCAGCATGACCAACACCGTCGGCAAAAACATAAACTCCTTCGCTGATAGTACAAAGTCTCAGCGATGTAAAAAGAACACACCGTGCTATCAACATGATAGCAAAAATGCTCACAAACTTACGCCAATGGAGAGGAAAGCCTAGGGTTTAAAAGAAGAAACCCTCCACATGCAAGGTTAACCCCCAGGCCAAAATGAGCACCAACAGATGCTATTCATCAATTTAAACAATCTGTAATCCTTTTGTAATCATTCTTGTAGGTAGTGAGCCTCTTTTTGAGTAGTGAGCCTGAAGGCATGTGCCTTCCCCTTTTGTAATACTTTCAATAGAGTATAATATTTGTGGGTTAACCCCCACCATGGTTTTTTCCTTAACCGGGTTTCCACATCAAAAATCTTGGTGTCAAGTGTGATTCATTTATTTTTGCTCATGTGTTGTTGATTCATGCGTTAATGTTTTCATCATTAATTTGGTTTGAATAGAAAAGAAGAATTAATTGCTGCAAGTATTAAGGTTTTAAGACAACTGATTCACCCCCCCTCTCAGTTGTCTGCCCTAATTCCAACAATTGGTATTAGAGCCAAGTTCCTTGGAAGAAGCTTAACAACTTGAGGAAGATCTGGGAAGGAGTTTTAATGGGTTCACTCAAAGAACAACTTCAAATGGCTTTAAAATATCTTGATTAGTCCAAAGTAGAGATAGAGGACCTACAAGCAAACCTTGAAGATGCTGATGATTGTATTGAAATGTTAAAAGATAAAATAAAGAAATCTATGGCAAATAAGAAGGAGCTACTTCTCTAGCTAGCTAATTTTATTGAAGAAAATGGCATGAATGAGGCTTTGGAAGAAAAAACAAAGGAATGTGAAAAGATGACAAAAGAAGTTTCTATTTTAAAACATGAGATGGAATCTGGGGTGAGAAGACTAACCAAAAAAATTGAGCAAAGGAAGAAAACTAAAGAAGACCTGAATCAAACTCCAAAAGAAAGAACTGAAGAATGTTGCAGATTGGACGGAATAGCTGGCCATCTAGAGTCTAATCTACAAGAAAGCAGAGACAATGAGAGAGAACTTGAAAAGTAAATTTTCATTCTCAAACATGACCTAGAAGTTGTAAATGAATACAAGGAGAAGTTCAAGATAAGCTCAGGTAAACTTGAAGCATTGCTTGAAAGTTAGAAGAAGGTTGGTGGCAAGCATGGTCTTGGGTATGAGAAGGGTGAAAGCTCTGGATCCGGATAAAAAAAATTTCAACTAAGGAATGGAAGAAACAGACCTAGAAGACCTCTGATAAGACAACCTAATGCTCAAAGGTATCCATCTTTCAATGGAAATTGTTTCAAGTACAATAAATTTGGTCATAGAGCTACTCAATGCAAAAGTAGAGTGAATCAAAGTAGTCCATCCTTCTTCAGTCAATGCTTCAATTGTAAGAGGTACGGTCATAGATCCAATGAATGCAGAAGTATGATAATGAATAATCCTAACAATAAAGGAAATGACAATTCTTTTAATAGCTACTACTTTGCATGCAATTGATTTGGACACATGGCAAATCAGTCTAGATCAAGAGTAAATAACCAAAGAAATGTTGTATGCTTTAATTGCAATAGATCTAGTCATATTGTAAGATTCTACAGAAGTAGGAACAATGATGGAAAAGGTTCGGTAAATAGAGCTCAAAAACAAGACAAAGGAAAGGGAAAAGTGGATACAAATTAGATTTAGAGTGAAATGAACAAAATTTGGGTGAAGAAAGGTGTAATGAACAGTGGTGATGGGTCCACACTAGAATCTGGTGCTGACAATTCCTCTAAGAATTGAATTAGGAGCTCTGGCTCAGGGGGAGAAGCATTAAAAATCAAATTCTTCTAGCCAGTAAGTGGGTGCCTGAATCTGGCATGTTGAGAGAAAATAATTTGGGTTATTACAGATCATTTGAAAGGATCTCTAGAAGAAAAGAAGTGGATATGACAATTTACAGAGTAGCTCAAGGTCGACTGTATGCAGAAACAATGTAATTGGATGTGTTAGGATAGATCATTTATTACAATGACAAATTAGGTTTTGCAGAGGATAAAAGGTCACTTTCTCAATCATTTAAATCACTTTGCATTCGAAGAGAACAAGAAGAAGAGCATATGAACTGAAAATCTAGAGATTGAAGCACGAAGAACAAATTCGACCGACAATTGATCAACCCTAACTCCGCAGAAGAAAAAGGTACTTTTCTGTGAAAACTTGAATATTTAATTTGCTGAGATGGCTACTCCTCTTGAAGCATCCTTACAAGTCATTCGAAGTCGAACCGTTAGGTGCATTTTCTGGTGTCCCATACGGAGTACTGCATGTAGAAGATATTAGGGCATACATCCATTGCAATGTGGATGAATTTGGAAATCTAAGATTGCTGGAAATATTTAACAACCATCTAAAAGATGATAACCATTATCTAAAACTGGAATTCAAAACCCTAGAGAGCAAACATTTTCTACAAGTCATTAAATTTTTGACATTTGATGAGAGTGAGTGGGTTCATTACATCTTAAGCCGAATGCATTATGAGTTCATATGGTTGTTGAAACCTTTCAAGATTACAAAGGATGTTATCAGAATTGTGACTAGGTTGAATTCAACTGGTGGATTACCCATGTTGAAATCTGTGAAAAAACAAACTATTACTAATGCAACTGGTGCCAAGTTTGACAAAAGGGCAATGACCATCAATGATATTATTGATCCAGATGTCAAGTTTGCTTCAATGGTAATTGGTTACAAAATTTATCATTCCAGTAGGGAGAATTTTGTCTCTAGAATGGCCATATATGTTGCATACAAAATGTTAAAGGAAAATACAGATTATGACTTATAAGAATTATTGCAGAACCAACTTATTGAGAACTTGAACAAAATTAAGGGCAAGAAAAACACCTTCAAATATGGTTCTTTGGCTATATGTTTATTCTTCTACTTCATGAATGAAGTGCCTGGTGTAAAAGGTGTACCCTGGACCAGTGACAGGCCAGTTGTTACTCAAATAAGAGATCATCTATGCAGTATTGGAGACTCTAATGCACAAAAAATTGCAATCTGGGGATACTTTAAAAATTTTCAAAGTATGATGCATTCTAGGGAAAGGATGCCTAAATCATTTGTTGAAAAATACAAGAATGACATATGTTTCATGGTGGACATTGATCAGTGCCTAATGGAAGCTGTAGAACCCAGAACCATTTGGATTATGCCTATGAGTTATGAGGTTGATGAGAAGATTTGGAAATGTATGCTCAACATCTCTTGAGAAAACCCAAGGATGACTCTATTGAGAGGTTTGGGACTTATAAAGAGCTTGATGAAAAGCTACATGTTGAACTCCGGAAGCTAGAGATTAAGAGAAAAGCTTAGAAACAAGTAGAAATTTATGTTGAAAGCATTGGGATAGCAAATGAAGCTGTGAGGCAGAACAAAGAAAGAATAGAAAAAGTTGAGAAGGAGAAGTAGAATAAGGAACAAGGAAATACTCCAGTAGAATCCTTCTCCACTCTAAGGACTACTAGGAGCTTTTCTGCTACCCCCGTTCCCCCAAAACCTGCCAATCCTAAGAAATCAGAAGACATATCATTCGGTAAGGAAAAGAAGAGAACTAAAGTGAAGGCAAGGAGATCACTTGATAGTTTGGAAAAGGAGGATGAAGAAAAGATAGAATTAGATGATGGGCTTAAGGAGATAAAGGCCAGAGGTGCTAAAGTTGTTAAAATATTTGAAGAGAAGCCTTCTGGAAGCAAGAAGACAAACAAGAGGCAGAGATCATAGGCTGATAATAAGAAGCAAATTCCGTCTGTGAAAAACATTGTCAAGACAATCATTGTTGATGGGAATTTAAAACCATTAACCAAATACTATAATCTTTATAATGACGCTAACAAAAGACTTTTGGAAGAAGCCACTATCAAGTACTTGAATGTATTCAATCAAGCACTAGTGGAAATTCTGTTAGAAGTTCCAAAAGAATTAAGAAACATCTTAGAGATAAGAAAAGAAGCAGCCAAGTCAAAAGATATGGAGCTGAGGGAACATGTGCTAACCACTCTATGTCTGGTGATCCCTAGTAGAGAAGCAGATAAAATTTTTAAAGAGGTCAAAAATGAATTCAAGAGTAAGACAAGAATGAACAAACTGATGATTGGAGAGATAGATGAAATAGTCCAAGAAACTAAACAAAATTTGAGAAAAGCATTGGACATAAATAATTTCTTTGTTGTGTCAGATGAGCCTACTAATGACACACCAGTCTCAGATGAAGAAGAGCAGCAAAAGGATGAGCAACAATTTGGAATGGATGATTCCTCTATCCTGGAAGAGGATGTTGATAACTAAGAGGGGGGGTGACTTAGTTATCTTAATTAGTTTGATTTTTAGTCCTTCTTTAACAATTAGTGCAGAATCAAATCATACAAGAAAGCATTACCATGGAAGCATAAATAACATTAGTACACATGACACAATGATTTTGACGTGGAAAACCTAGTTAAGGGAAAAACCACGGGATGATTAACCCAAGATTGTAATCTCTGTTAGAAGAATAGATAGTACAAAATGGCACTTTCCAATTAGGGCTCACTACCTGAGCACACTGCTCACAAGAGGCTTACTACCTACAAGAGACTCACTGTCTACAAGAAAAGAAGGTAGCAAAATACTTGAACTGATGAGAAGCATCCACACATGCTAAAGTTTAGTTCCGGTTAAGCCCAATATAATGATCTACTGCACTTCATTCTTACTCTCCTTAGGTGTTGCTGTCCTGTTACATTTCACACCTGTCTTACTGCCTTCACACTACTCATCTACTATTCTTCACACAACACCACACACAACACAACACCTTCATATCTAAATCTATCTGGTATATATATCCGCATAAAGGATTTCATCCTCTTTCTAGTCAGCATCCGGAATAGTCAATATTTTCCCAAACTCTAGTCTGTCGGCATAATCCTTGCTTACCAAGTGATACGAATCAAGGAGATACTTATAGAAGTCATCTAACATGTCGGCCAATCATGGATGATACCTTAAAAAACTTGACCACCATCAATATCTTATCCGGAATAATTCTGATGCTCTGTCGGTCAGTTCTTCCTCTGTCTATCTTCCAAACTAGACCCCAATACTTAGATGCTCATATCTCTTCACTCTTTCATCATCGGAGGCTCAATCCCTGGAATCTATTAGTCAAGGTATTCCTCTTGACTTCCCCAAGTCTGCACTTTACAAAGATACTTCCTCTAAGAGATCTGGACCTGACTGTAGGACCTTGCTGCATGCTCTGTTCTTGCTTACTAGACCAAAGTATTCTTCAATCTGACTTCTAGTAAAGATATACCATGTCCTACGGATGTGTGGAGTGGTCTTTGTTGCCATCAATGACAACACCAATGAAGCTACACAGTGTCTCTTGCCAACAATCTCCCCCTTTGGCATTGATGGAAACACTTAGTGAAAAATGACTAAGTGTCACACTACACTCCCCCTTAGCTGATGCTCTGTTCTAATGTACATTTTTTCAGAGCTCCCTCTTAGCTGGATTCCACATTTTTCATTGCTCCTCAGTCCCCCTTTGACATCAATGGCAAAGGGTAGAATCCGCACACCAACAATCCTCAAAAAAACAACTATACTTAACCGCATAAGTATAAATACATGATACACTTACATATATTGAAGTATATCTACAAAAGATGTCTTCAACTGGGCAAATTATGTTGCCCAACTCTGCTTCATCCTGTCCAAAATTAAGATGTGACCACTCAATAGGAATGCAAAAGCTTCTGCCCTCTTAAGATCTGTCAGATCACTGGTTCGGGCGGTGGTCTAGGCATCAGTTAGGGCCTGATGCATGGCCTCTAATTTAGGGATAATCATCCCTCTAAGTTCACCCATCCTGCTTAATATGTTCTTCCTCTCCTTCTCAAGCTTTTTAATCTCATTCATGACTACAATAGTTTGACATTCCTGGTTTATTATGGATACAGTGAGAGGATCAAAATTCTGAGAGAGGCTTGACAGTTTATCCTCTTGTTCTTTCACTTTCTTCTCAATATCCTTTGTTGCTTTAGTTCAGGATATACAAAATTTATATACTTCTCCTCCATCCTTAAGAGCATTTTCTAAGCTCTTTATCCCAATATCCATATTTCTCCTATCATTGATTATAAAGCCTTGTAACTCAGAGAATCTCTTATCCAAAAACTCTTTCTGGACCTTCACCTCAGCTGATTTCTCTAAAGATTCAAAATGAGTGCTGACAGAACTAACAAGAGACTTGAGATTACTGAATGAAGAAGCTGAGGAATCCTTCTGAAAGGATGGCATGATCTTTTCAAGCACACTGGATGCAATTTCTAGCATCTCACAGTCTTCCATGTGAGACTTTAGAAGTTTCTCTTTAGCCTTTGCTTGGCCAAAGGATGTTATCTTCATTGTTTGAATCGGGGGAGAGAGAATCAAAGTCAAATGGTCCTTGAAGTAACTCCGGTTCATCAATCTCCATCATTTCTTTAGTTAAGAAATCCTTGACAGTTTTTGTAGTGTCTCTTGCCAGAGACAAGGTTTTCTTTCCTTCTGCACTGTCACTTGTGTTCTTCTTAGCTTGACCTTCTTCTCTTCCCTTCACTTCTTCTTTCTCCTCTATTCTTTCTTCTCCTTTGGATCTGGAGACTGCTGGAGAATCCAAATTTACTTCTCCTTGGACTTCCTCTTCTAGAACAAAGGAATCTAAGTCCTTAGCTTTTTCTTCACTAGTCTCCTTTGCCTATTCTGCTCCTGTCTTAGTGGATTCTTCTTTGTCATCCATGGCAGAGGTTTCATCATCTAAGTCTTCTACAATGGGAATGTTGAATCTTTTGTATGCATTCCAGAGGATCTCTTCTGTCTCTTTTGCTATTTCGTCAGCTTCGCCAAGCATAAGCTGATTCATTCTAGCTTTGCTCTGAAACTCATCCTTGCAATCTTTGAAGATCATATTCATTTGCTTCTGAGTGATTGAAGGAAAGAGCTGAATGGCTATTTGTTCCTAGATCTCAAGATCCTTTTCCCTAGCATTATTCTTTCTTATTTCTAATTCCTTCTCTAGGCTTTTGGGAATGAGAGATATGATTTCAATAAAAGCCTTATTATAGATATTCAAATATCTAACTGTAGCTTCTTGCAAGATCTTTTGGTCAGCTTCATTATAAGCATCATAGAATTCAGTCATTGGTTTTAGGTTTCCATCCATAGTGACTGATTTGATTACATTGTCAATGGACAGAGTGGGCCTTTCAACAAATTCTTCTACCATCTCTTCCATGTCTTGACCTGTAGAAGATTCACCAGATCCTTTCTTCTTCTTCTTCTTCTTCTTCATTTTCTTTACCTCCTCATCTGACTCAGTTTCTTCATCATCCTTCTAATTGATGTAAGACCTTGTGGCCTTTGTCTTAGTTCTTTTCTCTACTTTACCAGATGATTTTGCTTCAGTTTAGATGCCTTTGAGATTTTAGCAGTTGTAGGTGCAGAGCTCATAGAGGATCTGGTCCGGGAGGGGGCTTTTACTAGAGCACTTTCTTTTTCTGCTTCTTCCTTTTCTTTTTCTACTCTTTCCATCTTTTCTCTGTGGGCATCAAGTGCCTCTTTTGAGATTCCATGCCTCCTGGCAACTTCTTCAACTTCCCTTCTCACTTTCCTCTTGATTTTAGGCTGTCTAAGTTCCACATGAACTTTTACACTTAGCTCTTGGAAGGTTCCAAACCTTTCTGCCTTAGGGTCTTTGGGCTGGCTCAGCAGATGTTAGATATGCAGCTCTACAATTTTCTCATCTACTTCATACCCCATTGGCATGATCCAAATTGTCCTTGGCTCCACTGCCTCCATTAGGCATTGATCAGTGTAAACCATGAAACACACTGTATCTTTGTACTTCTCAACCAATGATTGGGGAATTCTTTCTCTGGTTTGCATCATATTTTGAAAGTTCTTGAAGTAACCCCACAGAGTTGTATTTCTTGCCTTAGTATCCCCAAGCCCATGCAAGTAATCTCTGATTTGAATTGCAACAGGTCTATCATTCTGCCATACCCAACCACTGGATCCAGGCAGCTCATTCATAAAGTAGAAAAACAAACACAATATCAGTCCACCATACTTAAAAGAGTTCTTTTTGTCCTTCTTGATCTTCTGTAAGTTTTCCATTAGTTGGCTTAGAAGGAGTTCACAGAGATCATAATCTGCATTATTTCTCAACATTTCATAAGTAGTATACACAGCAGTTCCGGATACTGAATTCTCCCTGTTGGAGTGATATATTTTATAGCCAATTATCATAGATGCAAACTTGATATCTAGATCAGTGATATCTTCTATAGTCATTGCTCTCTTATCAATTTTTGATCTAGTGGCCTCACTCACAGTTTGGTTTTTGACAGATTTGAGAATAGGTAACCCTCCAGAAGAGTGTAAACTGGTTACTGCCCTAATTGCATCCTTGGTGATCTTGAATGGTCTATTAAACCATAAGAAGTTATCATGCACTCTGCTCAACACATACCGGACCCACTCATCTTCTTCAAAATAGGGGAAATGGATGTACTGACCGAAATGTTTATCCTGGATGGCCTTATACTGAGGTTTTAGTTCAAAAGATTCATCTATCAGTTCCTTGTGGTAGATGTCCATCAGGTTGGATTCACCAAAATCTTCAATGTTTGCGTGAATGTAAACCCTAATGTCTTCTACATGCAAAACCCCATGCGGAATGCTAGAAAATGCCCCTAAGGGATCCACTTCTAGAGATTTGTAGGGATGTTTCTTAAATTTGGCGAGGCCTATCAGAAATCTTTACAACATTCAGAGTAGCCATCTTAAAGATTCAGAGAAAGTTTGATCAAGAGTGAAAAATACCTTTTTATGCTTCTAGGTTTCACGAAATGAGTTGGATCGGATTGTTGGAAGAATTTTTCTTCTATGGTTGATCTTTGAGAGACTTGAGACAATTTGTTTGTAGAGCTCTTTTTCTCTTCTTTTTGAGTGCAAATGTGTAAATGACAATCAAATGAACCCTTTTTTCTCTGAGCAAACCCTAATTCCATATTGTAATAAATGCACAATTCAAGTCATTCCAGTTACCTTGTTCTCCTTGTTCTGAGAAAAGATATTTTCTGAATCACTAAGAAGCATTTAGAGTTGTTCTTAGTGATGATTGACAATCTATCTTTCTTTCCCCAAACATTTCATACATCCACAGATCAAGATTCCTTAGTTTGAATCATAGCGGATCTAACTGTGATAATCCTATTTTACCGGATGACTGTTAAACTAGATCAATCTTGGAAGATTAGACTCTTCAAATCTTCCTGCGGATCTTCCATATCTTTACCAAGCTTTCTTTAGATGTTTCTTTGAGAATATTTTAATCTACAACTTCCCATGTGCCAATTTCAGGCACCAATTGATTGGCTGGGAGATTTGTTTTTCTTAGTGACTCCCCCTGAGCCAGAGCTCATCTACTCAATTTTTGGAAGGATTATCAGCACCAGATTCTGGTGCAGATCCATCCCCAACATTCTCTATGCTTCTCTTCACCTAGATCTTATTCATCTCCCTTTGAATTTCATCTGCATTCACTTTTCCCTTTCCTTTGTCTTGGCTATGATTATACTGTTCCAGACCCCTTTTGTCTTGATTCTTACTTCTATAGAATTTGGCAATATGACCAAATTTATTGCAATTGTAGCAAACAACATTTCTTTGCATATTTAACTGATATCCTCTTGATCTACACTGATTAGCAATATGTCCCATTCTATTGTATGCAAAACATCTACCATTGAATGAATTGTTCATTTGCATATTTCTACACTCATGAGATTTGTGACCATACCTTTTGTAATTGAAACACTATCCAGAGAAGGATGAATTAGTCTAATTCATTCTTCTTCTGTACTGATTTGCTTTATAACCAAATTTATTGCAGTTGTGGCAATATCCATTGAAGGATAGATATCTTTGAGCATTTGGTTGCCTTACCAGAGGTCTTCTAGGTCTATTCCTTGGATTTCCTGATCTAGAGTTCTTCTGACCAGATCTGGAGCTTTCACCTTTTTCATATCCCAAGCCATGCTTGTCATCTATCCTCTTTTGACTTTCAAGAAGAACTTCAAGTTGAGCAGAGCTTATCTTAAATTTTTCTTTGTATTCATTTGTTGTTTGTAGATCATTTTTAAGAATGTCTATTTGATCCTCAAGTTTTTCTTCATTATCTCTAGGATCTTCAAGATCAGATTCCAGATGTCTGATTATTCTATCCATTTTATGGTAGTCTTCTAATTTTTCCTTGAGAGATTGTCTTAGATCATCTTTAGTTTTTCTTTTTTCTTCAATTTCTTAGGTGAACTTCATAACTCCTGATTCCATTTCATGTCTTACCCTAATGACCTCTTTTGATAACTTTTCACATAGCTTGGTTTTCTCTTTTAGGTCTTCATTTGTATCATTGGTTTCACCTTGACTTGCTAATTGCTAAAGTAGATCCTTTCTCTTTTTCATAGAGATACTCAATTTCCCTTTTAATTCATTTATGAATTCATCAGCCTATTTAAGTCTTTCCTTCAATTCATTAACTTCAGAATTAGATTGTTCAAGATCATCTAGGGCAGAATGAAGTTGTTCCCTCATACCATACATATCCATTTGGATTTCTAGATCTTCCTCAAGCTGTTAGGCTCTGTTTGGAGGAAATTGGCTCTGATACCAATTGTTGATAACTAAGAGGGGGGTTGAATCAATTATCTTAATTAGTTTGATTTGTAGTCCTTCTTTAACAATTAGTGCAGAATCAAATCATACAAGAAAGCATTACCATGGAAGCATAAATAACATTAGTACACATGACACAATGATTTTGACTTGGAAAACCTGGTTAAGGGAAAAACCACGAGATGATTAACCCAAGATTGTATTCTCTGTTAGAAGAATAGAATAGTACAAAATGACACTTGCCAATTAGGGCTCACTACCCGAGCACACTGCTCACAAGAGGCTTACTGCCTACAAGAGACTCACTGTCTACAAGAAAAGAAGGTAACAAAATACTTGAACTGATGAGAAGCATCCACACATGCTAAAGTTTAGTTTCGGTTAAGCCCAATATACTGATCTGCTGCACTTCATTCTTACTCTCCTTAGGTGCTGTTGTCTTGTTACATTTCAGACCTGTCTTACTGCCTTCACACTACTCTTCTGCTATTCTTCACACAACACCACACACAACACAACACCTTCACATCTAAATCTATCTAGTATATATATCCGCAGAAAGGATTTCATCCTCTTTCTAGTCGGCATTCAAAATAGTCAATATTTTCCCAAACTCTAGTCTGTCGGCAGAATCCTTGCTTACCAAGTGATATGAATCAAGGAGATACTTATAGAAGTCATCTAACATGTCAACCAATCATGGATGATACCTTAAGAACCTTGATCACCATCAATATCTTATCCAGAATAATTCTGATGCTCTATCGGTCAGTTCTTCCTCTGTCTACTCTGCCAAACCAGACCCCAATACTTAGATGCTCATATCTCTTCACTCTTTCATCACCAGAGGCTCAATCCCTGGAATCTATTAGTCAAGGTATTCCTCTTGACTTCCCCAAGTTCACACTTTACAAAGATACTTCCTCTAAGAGATCTGGACCTGACTGTCGAACCTTGCTGCATGCTCTGTTCTTGCTTACTGGACCAAAGTATTATTCAATCTGACTTCTGGTAAAGATACACCATGTCCTACAAATGTGTGGAGTGCTCTTTGTTGCCATCAATGACAACACCAATGAAGCTACACAGTATTGCTTGCCAATAGAGAAGCAATAAACAGGGAAGAATTAAAAAGAACAGATGAAACTCCTCCAGATCTTTCTGACAAAGAAGATACAAAGATGAATACAGAAGCAAATGATCAAATTGAAGATGATTCATTGAAGATTGAAGAGCATGAAATAGAAAAGGCTAAGAACCAAGAAGAAGAAGAAGTCAAGGGCAAGGAAGATAAAGTAGAAGAAGATGGTGAAAATGTTGATGCACCCAAACAAAATAGTTCTGATACTGACACTGAGAAAACTCTAGGAAAGGAAGGTGGTCTAGAAATTGAAGCAAGAGACACTACAGACATAATGAATAGTTTCCTGAGTAAAGAAATGCTAGAGTTTGATGAACTAGAACTGATTCAAGGACCAATCAACCTGGATACTCTCTCTCTGGTCCAAATGATGAAGATAACATCTTTCACACAAGCCAAGGCAAGAGAAAGGATATTGAAATCTCATATAGAGGACAATGAGCTATTAGGCCTTGCATCTGGTATATTAGAGAAGATAATGCCAACTTTCCAAAAGAATCCATCTGATTCTCCCATTGGAAATTTGAAGAGCCTTGTAAATTTTGTAAGTACACAGTTTGAGTCCTTTGAGAAGTCTGCAGAGATTAAAGTCCAGAATGAATGTATGGATAAGAGACTTAGTGAGCTAAAGGGTCTAATAGGAAATGATTGAAAGGTACTTGATATCAGTATAAAGAGTATTCAAAATGCTCTTAATGACAGAGGTGATGTATACAAATTTTGTCTATCTTGGCCCAAAGTTATTGAGGATATTGAGAAGAAGAGAGAGGAGCGGAAACAAAAATTTTTGAATCTATCTCAAAATTTTGATCCTCTAACAGTTTCTCTGGCAAATCAGGACTGTCAAGCAATTAACTTGACTGATGAAATAAAGAAACTTGTTACATAAAAGAGCAATATTATGGAGAGAATGTGTGAACTCAGGGGATTGATTGCCCCTAATTTAGAAATAATGTTTACTACTTTATCGGAAGCTCAAGTTGTAGTCTAGACAGGTGATCCTTCAGATATGAAGAAAGCAGAAACACAGGCATTCCTACTAAGTGGATACATCTCAATTTTGGATGGGATGAAAATAAGTTGGGCCTCTGAACTTGTGCAATTGAAAAATAATTTTGCAGATATTCTCAAGTTCATGTAAATATAATACATGGATTATTTGTACATATGCGGCCTTGTATACAGATTTCTTGTGTAAATTTTCATTTGTAGATCCCACCCTTTGCCATTGATGTCAAAGGGGGAGTGAGAGACAGTGGAAAAAAAATGAAGTATCCATCAAAGGGGGAAAAATGGAAGAATATATAAGTGTATTGTAGAGTAAAATACTCTACATTTTTGATTTTGAGTTTCAGCAGTGCGGGTCCAGTTTTGTTTCGGAGTGCTTCAGTTTTGCAGCAACGGTTTTGACACACAGCATGGGCACAAAGCGCGAGCATGAGGGTTTTTTATTTTTGAAAATTTTGCTAAGTCCCAGAGTTCAGCGGAAGTTGCCAAGTGTCAGTACCCGAGATATATTATACAGTTGCTGAAGGTTCCGCGGATGAAGCCACGCGTTCCTTTTGAATCCTACGGAAGTCGCCAAGTGTCAGCATCCGAGGATCCGTTTTATAAGTTTCAAAGCCCTTTTGTAAAGTAAGTCTAGCAGGGCCCCTTTTACATTTCTCCCGGTGCAGTGAAAACCACCATGTGTCAGCAGCCGTGATACTTTATAAAGTTTCTCAGAGTAGTAGCGAAAAATGCCACGTATCTTTTTGCAGTAAGGCGGAAGCCACTAGGTGTCAGCACCCTTTTCAAGTTTCGTCAAAGTTTCAAACATTCCTGTTGAGTGTTTCTTATAATGAAGCGGGCCCCTTTTTAGAGTTTTGGTGAGCGCGGAAGGCGCCAAGTGGCAGAAGCGGAGGGTGTTACTAAAGTTTCCTGAAGTTTCACGGAAGGTGCCGTGTGTCCCATAAAGTTACAGCGGAAAGCTCCAAGTGTCGTCTTCCGCAGGATCCTTTTGTTTTCAGCACTAAGTAAAAGATTGTATGGAGGGCCCCACTAGTATTCCTATAACTTCAGCGGAGTGTGCCATCTGTCACCATCCGTGTGATCCTTATAAGTCCGTAATGTTTCTATTAAGTTTCTTGGAGTTGCATGGAGAGCGCCAAGTGGCAACGTCCGTGGAGGTTTTGTTAAAGTTTCTAAAGTTTCTCAAACGTGGCGGAAGCCGCCACATCCACAGTCTCTTGTGTAAGCAGAAGGCGCCATCTGTCCCTTTTCTTTTTGAAGCTGCTCAGGCGCAGAAGTATGGTGGGTCCCAATTTTAATATTTCTTGAGTTTCAAAGTTCGGCGGACCGTGACAGGTGGCGGAGCCTGAGAACTCTTAGTATAAGCCACAGTAAAGACTCAGAATAAAGTAGAAAATGCCATGTGTTTTTGGAAGGGCCATGGACGCTGCCAAGTGTCAGATTCTGGTATTTCCTGAGGAAGAAGCAGTTCTTAAGTAAGTCACGCGGAGGATGCCAGGTGTTTGTTTCTAATTGATCTGGAAAGATGGAGTTTCAGGAAAGAGGCGCATATGAGTGCCAGCCATTTCAAGGGTTTATAGTCGCAAAGACTATAAAAAAGCTGCCACGCTTCTCTCTCTGATTCAAGTATGTGGGGTTACATGTATCTGTTGCAGCCAATGAATTTGCAGAGTGGCTAACCGTTTCTAATTCGAAGGAGATCCTCTATTAGATACCTTCAGTTAACTGCCAGTTCAGTTAGGCTGTTGAGATTTTTGATCATGCGGGTGATCTTTGGGCCGGTTGCATGCTATAAGTATAGGTTCAGATCACCGTGCTAGGGATATATATACAATATTGGAGATAGAGATTTTTTGCAACACAGATTGTTGGAGAAGTTTGAGGATCTTTTGTAGTGGCCAGTAATATCATTTGCCTTTGTTCTATTTCTTGATTCAGAAAGTTGGTATAACTGTGCATGATTCTGTGCCTTTTATGTAACTTGAACATTAATAAAGACAGAGTTTTGTGCCCTTGCTGATATTTTCTGTGTTATTATAAAGCATTCTAGTTTGTGAGTCTTGGATTCTATTTGTTTAATCTGTTACATTGATCATGCAATTTTGCTCTTTAATGTGACTGAATCTTAAAATAGTTTCACTATACTTAAGTGTTGAGATACAAAATCACATTCAGGCACATCGCCATAGTTTTAGCTTCCTTGTTAGTTGCATTTGTGATTCTGTTTCATTTTATCTTTTTTCCCAAACACATTTTGAGATAAAGAAGAGCCAGCTTCTTTAAAATCTGGAGGTCACTCTGAAAAGCATTCCCATGTTTCAAAGTTTCCCATGTTGGTGTTGGAAATAGCGCAATTTTGAGCATCAACAATTTTTGGCATGCCCAGTGGGACCATTTCTTGAAGTTTCTTTCAAGACTACATGAGCCGGAGAGTCACGAGGAGTCAGAGTTGTGGACCTGTGACAAGAGCTCAATCAACTGTGAACCCAGGTATTCTTTTTGTAGACACCCAAATTTGTCCATGTCTAGTAACACCTTGTTAAATCACTAATTCATTATCCAATTAATTAAATAAATTTTATTTATTTAATTAAAATCCCATTCTCATTCACTTAGCCAATTAATTAAATAAATTGTATTTATTTAATTAATTCCACATCATGTCTTATCTCATTTTATGCATTTATCCTATTAATTAAATAAATTTTATTTATTTAATTAATTTCCAACTCATATCCCAACTAATTCAAATACTTTATTTGAATTAAGCCTTTATCATTTATCACATTTCAACACTTGTCCATTTCCCATTCATCATGTGTTGTAAGACAACTTTCATTTAAAATCTTTCACATGCACAACTAATTGGACCTAAATTTAGTAACTTTCAATCTTAGCCATTCACATAGCCTCTGAATCTCCACCGTTGATTGATCTTGGTTGAGTCCTATATAAACAGCCTCTCACTCCATAGCAGCAATCCAGAAATCATATAGCAATCCAGCAATCTAGCAATTCAGCAATCATATAGCACCTCCATTATCATCTTGAGCATTTGAGCATTCGAGCTTTTATCATCCATCAATGGCAGCTTTCATCTTTGTAATTGCTTATCGTTGAAGAAGCAGTCCACATCTCTCTCTCAAACAAGGAATCGCACGGTCTAGGTGATGTTATGCTTGAATTGCATTATCCTTTGATTTCATTTAGGTTAGATTCCTTGATGATGGTAGGGTTAGGGTTTCATGACTATGTCTGATCTTCCACACCTGACTTTCACCTATCACATTTTGGCACGCCCGGTGGGACTCACTTCCCTGATTAACTTCATTTTTTGGAGTTGTTTCTTTGAAGGTCAGATTTTGCAGGTGCTCGCAGAAAATTCTAGTCGCTTTTAAACGAACAGCCGCCACTTCCAAATTTCTGCGCCGCTTTTACACTGGAATAGGCCGCATTACCCTCTCTGGATCACCTTGAAACAAACAGTCGTCGCTTCAGGTAAAACGTATCGCTTTTATCTTTAAAATGATCGCCTGTAATGTATGCGACTGTGTTCACTGTATTTGCCGCTTTTGACCTAATAGCTGCCGCTTTTACGCATAATCAGATCGCGTTTAACCTAACAGGGGCCGCCTTTGCACAATTTCGCATCGCTTCTGACCTAACAGTGCGCGCTTTTATGCTGATCTGAGTCGCTTATGAGCTAATAATGTTCGCCTGTGCAGGTTAGGGTTTAGTTTTTTGTTTTGCAGAGACAGGTCGCTTTCAACTTACAACAGGTCGCTTCTGGTATATTGGGATCGCATATGACACGACAGAGGCCGCTTTTGCATTCATTTGTATCACTTATGGACTGATATTGTTCGCCTGTTAGGTTAGGGTTTTTGTTTATCAGCTGTGTTTTTGCAGAAACAGGTCACATCCAGCCCTCAACCGATCGCTTATGGATAATGTGCATCGCTTATGAGCTGACAGAGGTTGCATGCTGTGTATTTACGCGTCGCATATGATCTACAGTATTTCGCCTCTGATATAATAGAGGTCGCTTTTGATCAACAGTGAATCGCATCTGGTAAAGTTCTGTTGTTTTCAAATCTGTTTCAGTTCCAGTTTAATTTTTGGCTATTAATTGGGTATTTGCGCAGCATCTTATCGATCTGTCCAAGAAAGGAGGTTATCAAACTACTGACATATCTGTTGCAGGTTTGATCGGTCCAAGATTTGTGGTTTTTTTTCACTAAATTAGGCATATTTGGGCTTGGTGCTTAAAATGAACTACTGTTTGCTCCGTGCTTGATTTATTTTTTTTGATTGCTTGCATGTGCCTGATTGTAACCCAAATTTAATGACAAAAGTATCCTCTCCCCTTGCCTATCAAATGGATCTTGGGTGTATGAGAACTTGTCATTATCTTTAGAGGGCCTGCCTTCCCGGTGTGAGAAGGGATACGACCCAAGCGGTAATGGGCTAAAGCCAAGTCCTTCCGAACCGCTATTTAAGAAAAGTGTTTGTGTCGAAAGCCACAAACAACGGGTGCAGTTGTGTTATACCGACAGCCAACCTCCCCCAAAACCCTCCAAGGCGCAACCCTTGGAGGCTGGGAGACTCCATAACGGAGAGTAGCGCTGCCGCACGTATAGCCACCCGAACGGATGCCCTTATTAGCAACTTTATGTAGTAGCCAAAAACCTTCTATCTGTTGACGCAGAGGGCAAAACCCTTGAAGTGGCCCCGATTCATGCGGTTCTTAGCCGAGGTAGCAGGGACAATCTAAAGGTTTGGAGAGGGTCAAGCCTTATAAGAATCTCAGATCTTGGTATGCGTGAGAAGTGTGTGCAAATGTAAGGAGGAGCCGGTGCTACCAAGATCCTGGAGCTACCCGCTTTGAATAGGCGCAGCTAGGGGATTCAACAGATACTGTCCTATCCTAGCCTAGGTTGTATCAGTTTGTGCTTGTTGTGAGTGTGAGTGACTGTTATCATTGTTTTCTTGCTGAAAAACTGCAAAAACCAGACCACTGTTACACAAACACAGTCGCTTTTGAACCTAAACTGCTCGCACAGACCATCGACATCACTTCTGAACTGTAGTGACTCGCATACTGCCTGAACTGCATCGCTTTTAAGCAACAACTGCCCGCATATTGCCTAAACAGAGTCACTTTTAACCCGCAATTGATCGCCTTTTGAATGAACAGAATCGCTTGTGAACCACAACTGATCGCCTACTGTCTGAACCAAGTCGCATCTGAGTCATAACCAATCGCATATTGCCTGAGCTAGATCACCTTTAAGCCGCAGTTATTCACCTAATTCCTGAACGAGCTTGCCTCTGAACAACAGACTGTCGCCTTTAGGGATATCTGAGTCACCTCTGAACTAACAGTCATCGCCTTTGAACCAACAGTCATCGCCTCTGGCATAGCATTCGCTTCTGGTTAGCACTGTCATTTTTCTGTCAAAACTAAACCAGGTCGCATATGAGCTATCATTAATCACCTTTAGCATCCTTTGAGTCACCTTTGAGCTATCATCAGTCACCTGTAGCTAAAATTCCTGCAAATCTCAGTGCATCAGCTGAATTAGCCTCAGGACCAGCTTGCTTGAACCTCAAACATCAACTTTCAGACTTCTCTTTGATCAACAGCAAATACCTGGACTTTGTCTCCTATTCTGAGCTTATCAATCAATCACAACTCATGAGCTTTTCCATCTTTTTGAGACCCCAACCAGCAAATCAGACATCAACCCAATCATTTCAATCAACAAACAACCTTCAGTTTTAGCTTCAGCCAACAAACATCCTTCAGCTTTAGCTTCAGCAAACAATCTCTTTTAGCTTTAGCTCCAACAAACATCAACAGCAAACAATCTTTCCCTTGAGTGATTAAGCTACCTCTAGGGACAACCAACAACAACTCAGCCAAAACAAATCAACCAAGCAACTTAGCCAAACCAGCAAACCAAAACAACAACCCATCAACCAACTATCATCTTTTGGGTCTCAAAACTTTGACAAGCTCAACTTCATCATCAACATCATGCCTCAAACTAGGAGTCAATATCGAGCTAAAATAGAAGCCAAATTGAAAGCTAAAATGGATGCCAAATTGCAAGCTGAGATGAAACAATTCACGACACCTCTTAAGGACGCAACTCAATTCACAACTGGTATGCCTTCTCATATGTTTATACCTCAAGGGTACACTAGGGGTGAATCATCTTCACAACAAATGCACCCTTCACCATCCTTGGAAACTTTCGAAGAACAATCTCAAGATGACTCATCAGAATTCCAAGATACCTATCTATGGGACCAAGTTGAGAAACTCATGATATCTGAGCCTGATCGCTGTTTTCTCCAACTTGCTCGCATGGGTGCTAAACTACCTAAAGACTTTGATATATCCACTATTAGAGAGCACGATCCCAACACTACTGCTGTTGTTGCGAATAGACCATCTACTATAGTCGCATCATCTCCTATTCCCTCACAAACACCATCCTCATTGCCTATTGTTGCTTCATTTGAGTTACCACAATCAGAGCATACTTTAGAACCATTGATAGTGCCCACCAATGTGCTTCCTCTCATGTCACAAAATCTCAACATCCCACCTTTTCATGTCCCTCAACATATCTCTCCTTCTACCATGACTGTTTCCATGCCTCAAGTAACACAAGCTGTCCATGCAACACAAGCGCAAACACTTCAAGCATCACAAGCAATTCCCATGTCTTATGGTGTGCATACCTCTCAAACCATTCCAACAACACATGTTGTCCATGCTTCACAACCATTACACTCTACCACATCTCATACACCAACTGCTAATTCCTCCATGTTATCCTATAATCCCAACATTAGTCTTATTGACATGAGTGATTCCCTCATTTCTCAAGCCAATCCAAACAATAAGATCGCTTATGTTGATCAACTTACATCCATGCTGTCCTCTTCTTCCAATCCTTCACACACCATCAATCCCTCTTATGCTACCCAAGGCTTCTCTAATATCACCCAACACATGACATATACCAATCCTCATATTGTCCAAAATACCAATCCCAATGTTCATCCTTCTGTCGTATCTACCAATCCCTCCGTCACTTACCATGTCATGAATTCAATCCCAACTTCCCAACCATCTGCTACTATCAATCCAACATCCGCTTCTCATGTGATGCACACCCACTTGCCACTTGTGTCTCAAGGACAGCAATCCTCTAACACATACATGTCACATACCACTCCTTTGACATACATTGTGGGCACACAACCCCAACAAACAGTCACAGCTTCGTACATCCCACAACCACAACAAACAGTCACAACTCCACATATACCACAACCGCAACCACAATATGTCTCATATCACACTCCACCCCCTTCGCAACAACAGCAGTTATCCTCAGCCGATATCCAATAGATGATCGATGAAAGGGTAGGACAAGGCAAGAAACCTTTCTCTCTCGAAAACATATGCGCCTATCCATTTGACAAGTCTCTTAATATGATACCTTTTCCACCACACTTTGAAATCCCACAATTTGATAAGTACAAAGGGAAAGGAAATCCAGACGACCATCTTCGAGCCTTTTTCGTGGCATGTCTCGATGTTGCCTATGATGATACATATCTTTTAAGACTATTTCCTCGAAGCTTAGCAGGACAAGCTCTCGAATGGTTTTCCCATTTACCTCCAGGAATTAAGACTTTTTCAGAATTGGCAAACAAGTTTCGATCACATTTTGCCTTCAACATTGAACATGAGGTAAACATGAATGACCTTGTTAACAACAAACAACGCAATGGTGAAACCTTTTCCTCATTTACCCAACGATGGCGTAATATGGCTAGCAAATTATCATGGGAAATCCTTGAGAAACAACAGCTTGACATCTTTGTTCAAAATCTTCATCCTGAACTGTCATTCCAGCTACAATTGCAAAGTGCTAGCACCTTTGACGAACTAGTTTCCAAAGGAGTTATTATTGAACGAGCCTTAATTGCCAAAGGAACTATCAAGATCTTTCATGATAACAAAGATTCTCCCCAAAATTCCAATGATAAGTCTCGCTTTTGGAACAAGAACAAGAATGTTGTCAATGACGGTATTGTTGATACAAAGAATATCCAAACTATGAGAGCTCCCATCAACATTCAAGCAGCCTCTCCACCAAGACAGCCTTTTCCACAACGAAGAAACCAACGCCAAACTTCTAATCCACGCCGATAATTTACACCATTAGTGGAACCCATGGAAGTTATTCTTCGAAAGCTGCTTCAAGCCGGAGATGTTATTCTACCCGATGCACCACCAAATGGCGAACCACTCTTTTGAGCTCCTTGGTACAAAGAGAATGAGTATTGTGATTACCATCGAGTTAAAGGACACAAAACAAATGGTTGTATGCGCTTAAAACATGTTATCCAAGACTGCATTGATCAAGGTCTAATCAACGTCACACCTTCAACACCTCAACCTGCTCAACAATCCACATCAAACTATGATCTAGAGACTTTCAAGAATCCACTTCGATCTCATGATCAGACAAATAATCTTCAAGCTGGAAATGCTATTTCCTATAATTATGCATCATCTACCATTGGCCGCATTGACCATGCCCGCATTTCTACCATTACCGTCCAAGGAGCACCTGATTGTGCCGTAACCACACGAAGAGGTTGAGTTACCATTCAAGGAGCACCTCCTCGACCTCTCTCTGACTATAACCTCTTGGATCACCTTGGTAAAACACCCGCACACATATCTATCCTTGAGCTGCTCCACATATCACCCGCACATAAAGCTATCCTTGATAAGGCCTTACAAGAGTCTTCGGTGCCTAATAATATTAATATCACACAATTTCAATCCATGGTCGCTAGCCTTGCAGCGCCTTGTCATTTAACCTTTTCCGACAAAGATCTTCAACCCTCCATTCATCCGTCACACAATGAGGCCCTCCATATTGAAGTATTTGTTAACCAATGCCATATCAAACGAGTCTTGATAGATGGGGGAGCTGGTCTAAATATATGTTCTTTGAAACTTATCAAACAATTGGGATATTCTGAGAAAGATGTTGACACTTCCAAGGTTATTACCATCAGAGCATATGATGACGCTGAAAGAGATACTGAAGGGATCATCCTATTGCCTATTCAAGTTGGACCGGTCATTACAGAAACTCATTGTCAAGTCCTTGATATTGATCTGCCCTACAACATCATCCTCGGTTGCCCTTGGATCCATACCCTTAAAGCAGTTCCATCTACATATCACCAATGCCTTAAATTTCCACATAAGGGTGTTGAAGTTAGCATTCAAGCTGATCCCAATCCATTTGAGTTTTACCGTGCCTTTCAAGCTAAATATCAGAGTCCAAACTGTATCCCTCTCAACACCGAGGCATATCCGTCATCCTCCTATGTAGACCCATCCGATCTCCTCAAGCCCTCATCTAGCAAAGCCGCTTCCAACCTCCATATCAAATATACCGAACATGGCCCTAGTGAATACAAATTACAGGAATCCTGTTGCATTGGTACCCTTCCATTATCTCCTAAATCCTACGGTAAGCCCTCTACATCTAAGCCCACTTCATCCTCCGCTGTTATCAAAGCTCCCCCTACCGTATTCATTAAAGGCGGTTTCTTGGATGATGAAGACATTGAGGACATCGACTCTTGGATATTCTTTGATGAAAATGACCAAGTCCAACTTGAAGTAGAGCGATACAACAACGGGTTTCGTATCATAAAGAACATGGGCTATAAAGGACATGGCGGCTTGGGATCACAGGAACAAGGACCTATTGAGCCCCTTATTGTGTCTAAGAAGTTTAATAAGCAAGGCCTTGGTTACCAACCGGAGGTACCGCGACCCAAAGACATTAAGTGTATTTCCAATATTGACGTCGGACCTTCCTCGGTAGGAGAGACTTCTAACTCGGATATCATCGATGGCTCCTCCCTTCATATCACCGACCTTTTTCAAGAACATTCCATCTTCATGTTTTCCGCAACCTCTTCTAGCCATCACGATCCCTCCTTTAGCCTCTCACTTGTATATCCTGACCTCATCGATTGGGACCAACAGGGGGCACCGATATTAGATACATTTGAAAATGATGAAGCCATTGCAGAATTCATGGGTTTGAGACAAGGTATCCCATTGGGTGATCACAAAGCAGGTTTCATGATGGAATTACCTAAACTAGCATATTTTGGCGGAAGTATCAAATCCTTCAGTCGCAAAAGTGAAATAAACAAAATTCAACAAAATAGGTCACTAGGTGAAAACCGCAAGGCGCCTCTTGACCGTGAAAAAGCAAAAATAAAGGACGTATCCGAAGGTGAAAACCTCTCTGAGGTGCCTGAGGATGAGGGATTTGATCTTCCTGTTGCCGCTGATTACCATGAGAAATCAACTGTGCTAGTTGAAAAATCACAAGACATGAACTTGGGGACAGAACAAAATCCGAAGATCACTTTTTTGGCAGCATCACTATCAGAGCAAGAACGAAAGAACTTCACAGCATTTTTTCTGAGACAAGCTATAAATTTTGCATGGACTTATGCAGACATGCCAGGACTAGATCCTTCACTTGTGGTACATCATTTAGCGGTATTCCCTGATGCAAAGCCTGTCAAACAAAAATTGCGCAAAATGCACCCACAAGTTGCCTTATTGGTCAAAGCAGAAATTCAGAAATTGTTAGAAGCAAAGTTCATAAAGCCTATTGATTATCCAGAATGGGTTTCAAACTTGGTACCTGTAGCAAAACCAGATGGACGAGTTCGTTGCTGCACAGACTTTAGAGATCTTAACACAGCATGTCCTAAAGATGATTTTCCATTACCAAGCATAGACAACATTGTTGATCTTACAGCAGGACATGAAATGCTATCTTTGATGGATGGATTTTCAGGTTATAATCAAATCAGAATAGCAGAGGAAGACCAAGATAAAACGTCTTTTATTTGTCCATGGGGCACATATTGCTGGGTTGTAATGCCTTTTGGTCTTAAAAACACTGGAGCTACCTACCAATGAGCCATGACAGTTATTTTTCATGACCTTTTTCATACTATCATGGAAGACTATGTTGATGACATCCTGGGAAAATCTAAGACAAGGGAAGGACATCTACAAGTATTGGCACAAATTTTTGATCGATTAGAAAAATACCAAGTCAGACTAAACCCAAAGAAGTGTGTATTTGGCGTAACATCAGGAAAACTATTGGGATATATTGTGTCTCGACGAGGGATAGAAGTGGACCCAGCTAAGGTAAAAGCTATCATAGAAATGCCTCCACCAACGAATCTCAAACAGCTCCGCAGTTTACAGGGTAGGCTACAATCTATCCGCAGATTTATCTCACAACTCGCAGATAAATGTCATCCTTTTCAGCATCTTCTTCGTAAGGGTGAACCTTTTAAGTGGGATGAAAAGTGTCAACAGGCTTTTGATAAGATAAAGGAATACTTGGCAACACCTCCTGTGTTAATACCTCCTGTACTTGATCGTCCATTACTGCTTTATATATCATCAACAACCGCAGCATTGGGTGCACTTCTCGCTCAACATGATGATTCAGGAAAAGAACAAGCTATCTACTACATTAGCAGAACTCTTGTGGGATATGAGCTCAATTACTCATTCATGGAAAAAGCTTGTTTAGCATTAGTGTTTGCTTCTCAAAAGTTGCGACACTATATGCTGAACCAAACAACAAAGCTCATCTCTAATGTGGATCCCCTCAAGTATCTCCTTTCAAAAGCACTTCTCACAGGGAGATTAGCAAAATGGGTTATGATCTTGAGTGAATTTGACATACAATATGTGAACCGTAAAGCTATCAAAGGACAAGTCATTGCTGATCAATTAGCTGCAGCACCTATCACAGACATTCAGCCAATATATCCAGAATTCCCTGATGAAGGATTGTTTAATTTAAGCTCTCTAACACGATGGCAGCTATACTTTGATGGATCATACACTCAACACGGATCTGGAGCAGGTATCTTGTTTGTCACTCCCCAAGGAGACTGCATACCTAAATCATACAGAATAGCAATCCCATGTACCAACAACATAGCAGAGTATGAAGCTTTAATAATAGGTTTGCGCATGGCAGTACAATGGGCTATCAAACAGTTACAAGTCTTTGGCGATTCTCAGCTGGTTATCAAACAGGTCTTAGATGAATATCAAACAAAAGACGAGAAGCTTCTTCCATACAAGCTAATGGTGGACGATTTCAAGCAATATTTTGAGGACATTACCTTTGAGCAAATTCCAAGACTACAAAACAGAGCAGCCGATGCCATGGCTATGATTGGATCTCTTTTAGACATGCCATCTAACACCCATAAATGTGAATTCTTGGTCGAACAGCTTTTGATCCCAACATTTGAAGTTCCACAGTCTGAGCTCATATGTGAGATTGTTGGTCCCAACTCGTTGTGGTACAAACATATATACGAGTATCTCTGTAATCACACCTTGCCTCTTCAACTATCCAACACCCAGCGTAAAACTTTTATCCGTCGAGCCTCTCGTTACACTATCTTAGGAGACACCCTTTATCGCCAGAGTCTTGATGGTATCCTTCTTAGATGTCTTGATTCCGAGGAAGCAAAAACGGCCTTACGTGAAGTACATGAAGGTGTCTGCGGTTCGCATTCCGCTGGCCCTGGCCTTGTTAAGAAACTTCTGCGAGCAGGATACTATTGGCCAACTATGGAAAAAGATGCCCAACAATTTGCAAGGAGATGTCTACAATGTCAGAAACATGGAGATCTAATACATGCACCAGCACATGAGCTTCAGCCTATTGTCACTCCATGGCCTTTTTCGTAATGGGGACTTGATCTTGTGGGTAAAATCCATCCTACTTCATCAAATGGTCATAAGTTTATTATCACTTCCACTGAGTATTTCACAAAGTGGGTAGAAGCCATACCAATGACCTACATCACAGGTAAACAAATAGCTAAATTCATCCTACATTACATCATCTGCCGTTATGGAGTTCCCCAAGCTATTGTCACAGACAATGGCCGGCCTTTCAAGAACCAAGAGGTTAGAGATCTTTGCAATAAGTTCCATATTCAACATAGGTTCTCTACGCCTTATTATCCTCAAAGCAATGGTCAAGCTGAAGCCTCTAATAAGACAATCATCAAGATCCTCAAAAAGACTGTTAACGAAACTGGTCGAGATTGGCATCTACAACTGCATCCTGCATTATGGGCATATAGAACAAGTGTCAGAACTCCTACTGGCGCCACACCCTATGCTCTCGTCTATGGCACTGAAGCTATTTTGCCTATCAAGGTTGAGATCCCCTCTTTGCGCATATCTTTGCAACATACTATCTCAGATGAAGAATATCGAGTGTCCCGACTCCATGATCTTGAGCTCTTAGATGAACGTCGCCTTACAGCATTGAATCATCTTCAAGTCTATCAAAACCGGCTACGCCGCAGCTACAACAAAAAGATCAGAGAACGCAGATTTCAGGTTGGCGACCTTGTCCTTAAAGAAAACCAAAGGAATCAACAGTATCGAGAGAAACAGGGCAAGTTTGAACCAAATTGGCTTGGTCCTTTCATTATCACAGCAGTCTATGGATCCGGTGCATACACTTTGTCAACACCTGAAGGCATTCCCTTGGATGAACCCGTCAACAGCGTTCATCTCAAGAAGTTTTATCCATGAATCTCAGCTATCCCCCAAAAAACCACAAAAATCACAAAAAAATCATAAAAATCCAAAAAAAAAAATATATATATATATATAAAAACATCCAATAAATAATCCGTCCTCTGGTGAAAACCTGGTAAACAGGCGCCTTGGATAAGTACCATAGTGAAAACCTGGCAAACAGGCGCTATGTGTAATGACCAGCTTCCCTCATTTGTTTGGTTCGTTTGATCATTTTACCCACTGCATCTTGTATTAGCCATGCTCATAAGCCCTATCGTAATCTCACACATAACCTTTCCTCTTCATCCTTTGCCAATGCTAGCTATCATACTTGAGACATTGTCGTGATATCTATATCTTTTGGCACCTTAGCATCTTGGCTACATCTTTTCTGCATTGTCGCTTCTGCATAATAAACCTCATCCCACACTGGGGGCATTTGTTGAGTCTTATTTGGAAGTGGATCCTGTTATCTCTAGCTCATAACACGTCAAACAACTCAGCTTACAACATAGCACACCTTATCAACTTCAACCATGGCACATGTCCACCGACAAATATGACCTAACGACTTGCAACCAGGACTCATACCTTCACAATCCATCCACATTCATCCAACAATCGCAACAAACATCGCTTGATCAAACATCCAATCGATTAGCCACATCAATAAGAACTACATCTAGCTCTATCATTGACGCCTTGATCCCGTGGATACAGGGTATGTAGGCAATCTGAGATGCGAAGGAAGCACTCTGATTCAGGTTAAGACGATAGCCCCTTTCATCTGTCATCTTTCTTCTAAACATCTTTCAATCTTTCAGCTCACATTCTTCTATCTTTCATCACATACATCATCAATAAAACCCAGAACTACATATTCATCATGTCTCATCTTCATCGTAAATGTGCTTTGATCCCGTGGATACAGGGTATGTAGGTAGTCTGGAATACGAAGGAAGTTTCCAGTACTCAAGCACAGATGATCCACCCCATCTTCTTCATCTTCATTCATCATCCATCTTCTTCTCTTTGATCAGCTCAAACAGGAAGCAATCCATGTGTCTATTGCAAGCTCTAGCACTTTAACCAATCACAGGTAAGCCAGAAGCTATTTGTCCGCATGCCTTAAGTCAACATTTGCTATAGCAGTTTATCAACAACTTTAGCCTTCAACAGGATGTAGCTTTCCTCTTAACAAGGCGCCAGCTTAATCTATCCAAGAGCACCCAGATTTGGCAAGAGAACGTGATGACAGTATCTTTTGTTTTATCTTTTGATTTATCTTTTGTCCCTTTTCTATACCTAGTCAAGACTGCCATGATCTCTTTATATCTTGGTATGTTGCGATGAAGTACGGACTGGGGCATGGTCATATAGCTTTCATATGCCGTGTTTGTGGGATGATCTTATTCTCTTCCTATGCGTCTTGGTATCTTGCACGTGTTGGGATTAGCATCTTACATATCAATATCTCTAGCATCTAAGAAGCTAAACAGTCTCTTATGCATTTGAGACTATTCTATGTTAAGACTAACTCCATACATATAACCAGCAAGCTATCATTATGTGTAGTGGAGATAAGTTCAAACCATTGTTTGTAGCGTCAAAGTCCAACACTAGCTGTTATTCATATCTTGTGCATGTTGGCTCCACAACTTGACCACATGCGTTCAGACAAGATTGTAACATGCTAGTTACGCATGGGATACCTCGACACCTTGGTCTCTTATACCCTGGTGCATAACATCCATATGCTATATCAAACATAAGGACTGGATTTCTTTTCATTTTGAGCAATTACTTGAAAGCTGCCCATCATCATCCTATCTTATCCATTCTATCTATCCATTCGCTCCATTATCCTCAGCCAAGATCAATCATTTCCATCATCCTTTGTCCATATTTCCGCTCCTGCAAAACAAGTGTTAGCCATACATAAGTCCATATCTTTTTCTTTACCATCTGCCTATATGCATACATCTATTCATATCATTACCTTTTACATATTCAAACATTTTCTATCAATTACCATTTGCATAAACATCCATCCATAATCCATATGTAATCCATACACATAACATGCATAGCCATCCTAATATCAACATCACAACCATTATAACATCATATAGATTGCCAAAACTGCCATATATATATATATATATATACATGTGTGTCAAAATACAAGTGTCTACAATACAAGCTGAGCCCTGAAAAGCATGAATGTACAACAATGGCTCTAGGCCTCATCATGATACAATGTCAACAAGGTATGCCCTAGCGACTACTGCCAGCTCCCTCGCCCTGACCACCACCACCAACAGGTCCTGTACCTGGTCCTCCATCTCTCGGTGGCCCCATCACTGAAGCTACTGATCGAGATCCACCTGACCTCCGTGAGCTCGAAGCCCCTGACCTGCTCCTGAAGCTAGGCTGTCTCTGCTCTGCCGGCACAGCTCCATAATATAAGCCCCTATAATACTCAGCCTCACCCTGCACTCTCCGAAGCTCGGCCTGTACCGCTGTCAACTGTGTGGCCAAGTACATGGTAGCTCCATCAGTCCCCAAGGCAGTCACTGCTCTATCCTGCTCACTAGTCATAACCTGCAGCTGCTGCACTGCCCTGTCTCTCTCAGCTCGCAGACCATCCCTCTTAGCTCGCAGACCATCTCTCTCTGCTCTCATAGCCTGCTCCTGCTGTACTGCAGTATCCCGCTCAAGCCTCATCATCGGCTCATGCTGCCTAGCTGTATCCCTCTCTCCTGTAACTCTCGCGAGAGCACCATCATCCTGTCCATCTCCTCTCTGAGCTCCAACTGTAGCTGAGCCTGATAAGTCTGTGCATGTGCTCTAGCATGCCTCAGACTAATCACGGCCTGATGCCTATCCATCTCCACTCTCCTCAGCCTCATCTGTGCCCGCTGCCTCCATCTCCTCTCCTCTCTGATCCGTCTCCGCAGCTGCTGAATACCCACATCATCACCTGCTCCGATCTGTGCCTATGGCTGTGCTAATATAGCAGGCTGACCTGGCACCTGCCCTGGCATCTGTATCCCTGGTGCAGCTGGCACTATTGCCTGTGCTGGTGGAGCCCGTTGTCGTCACCTCTGAACTGGCCTCTCCATCCCAATCTCCCTAATCTCTCCATCTCGTGTCAACCGAGTCGGCCTAGCTGTCGCCCAGTGTGCATCATACTCTGGCAATGTACCTGGATTTGCAGGACCCTGTCTCCACTGCCATGCTATTGGTTGCAATCCATCTCTCTCTGCTAAGGCTGTGTCCACCACAACCTCTGGACCCCAATCAAACACCTCCTGTCTCGTCCTCCCAAAAACAGCATCCCCTACAGGTACTGCCTGTGCCTCTCCGAACTGTCTCAGGGCTCTCTCTGGCAAATAGCGCTCTATAATGTACACGCCGCGTCCAAAAATGTACCTCGCCTGTCTAGCATAGGCAAGCTCGGTATCCTCCTCCTCCCACTGCTCACATCCTAGCCATGGCCTCCATACAAATCTGTCTATCTCATCCAACCTCCGTCGCCAGTATACCACCCCTCGGCGCTGTCGATACGTCAAGGCTCCTCTATACATCCATGCAAATGGCTCTCTTGCTGCTCTAGCAACCCATCCCTCTGGTCTCGTCACTGGAATGTGCTCATAAGCCCATACATGCAAAACTATCACTCCTGCTAACATGCTCGCTCCAAACATATATGCGCAATCATGCAGGTAATGATAGAGCTGTCCCAACACGCACTCTGCCCATGCATATCTCATGCCATAGGAGAACATGCCCTCCATCACTGTCCCCCATCCTACAGGAAACCCTCTGGCTCTCCTATCACCCACTAGCCATCTAATGATAGCCACTACCACCCGCTGCAACCTATCACAGAGCTCCTCCATCCTCCCCATCGGTATCTCTGAACCCTCTGCTCCGATGTCTGGTGTCCCAAACAATCTCCTGAATGCCGCTGGGCCCATCTCTGGATCATAATCTACACGCTCCCCATCTATCAGAATCCTCAAAATCCGGAACACATCCTCTAAGGTGATGGTCGCCTCACCTGTCGGTAACAAGAATGAACTGTGCTCGCTCATCCATTGCTCCACCATCGCAGTCATCAACCCTCAATGTGCCTGAACTGGCTCTAATCGTGACACATGCTCCAAACCCAGGATCTCCAACACTAGCAGCTCCTCTGCATCCAACAGTCTCACCAGCCGCAAATCTCTCGGATGGGGCTCCCGTGATAGCAATGGCGGTAGTACATCCTGCATCATCCATTTACTCTTGTTAGTCCATCCCATTAATCATTCATATCAAAATCTGCCTATCTATCTACTATTTTATCCTACACCTACCATATGCGGTTCACTTTACCACATGCGACCTTTTTCTGCTCACTAGCGACCCCCTTTACCATTTGCGCTCCTGTTCTGACCAAACGCGAGCTATTTCACTTCATGCGCTTACTGTTTTCCTATACGCGACCTTTATTGCCATATGCGCTTATCCTTGCTTTATATGCGAGCCATATCCCACATGCGCCTCTATTTACCCTAAAAGCGAGCTCTTTTCCTAAATGTGCCTATTTTATCCTTATACGCGAGCCCAATCACTATATGCGCTTATTTTCGCCCTATAAGTGAGCTCTCTACCATATGCGAGCTGTTTCTAGTCCTATGCGAGCTACATTACCCTATGCGACTACTATTTGCTCATAAGCGACTAGTTTTCACCTATATGCGCATTTCCGCCGATATTTTCCCGCCGACAGGATGCGACCTCATTTTCCCTAAGTGACCTACCCGCGCCTATAAGCGACCTGAACTACTCTAAGCGACCTCTTTTCCTACATAAGCGACCTATATGTGCCATGTCCTAAACTAGTCGCTTTTGGTGATGTGTGTGAATTAATTACGCTTCTAGGCTATTAAATGCACGCTTTTGGGAAAAGTTTTGAAACATACCGGTGCGCCTGCTCCCTCTGGTCGTCCATGTGTCCTCACTCGCTCCGCACGATGATCTCTGCGTGGAATCACCATCCTGCTAGCTCTGCCACTATCACTCTCAGGAGCTCTGGATTTCTCTAAGTTTCTAAGCACAAATGAGCACAAATGAGCCTATTTGCCCTTGAAGCCCCTACTTATAGCCCTTCTCCAAACCCTAATTCTTCTATACCACCGCCTATTTTCTTCCATGCAACCCCCCTTTCCTTCGCGTCTGCCCTCTTTTCCGCCTTTTCTTCTATCGAGAGCCAACCCAGCCCTTCCTGGTTTGCCTGGCTTACCTCTCGAGGGGGCATCACCTGCCAGTTACACTGGGGCATAACTTGTTTATCGAACGCATCTCACATCTTCTTTGACACAATGTTCTATCGAACATTGTATCAAAGAGGGGCAAAATGTAGACACCCAAATTTGTCCATGTCTAGTAACACCTTGTTAAATCACTAATTCATTATCCAATTAATTAAATAAATTTTATTTATTTAATTAAAATCCCATTCTCATTCACTTAGCCAATTAATTAAATAAATTGTATTTATTTAATTAATTCCACATCATGTCTTATCTCATTTTATGCATTTATCCTATTAATTAAATAAATTTTATTTATTTAATTAATTTCCAACTCATATCCCAACTAATTCAAATACTTTATTTGAATTAAGCCTTTATCATTTATCACATTTCAACACTTGTCCATTTCCCATTCATCATGTGTTGTAAGACAACTTTCATTTAAAATCTTTCACATGCACAACTAATTGGACCTAAATTTAGTAACTTTCAATCTTAGCCATTCACATAGCCTCTGAATCTCCACCGTTGATTGATCTTGGTTGAGTCCTATATAAACAGCCTCTCACTCCATAGCAGCAATCCAGAAATCATATAGCAATCCAGCAATCTAGCAATTCAGCAATCATATAGCACCTCCATTATCATCTTGAGCATTTGAGCATTCGAGCTTTTATCATCCATCAATGGCAGCTTTCAGCTTTGTAATTGCTTATCGTTGAAGAAGCAGTCCACATCTCTCTCTCAAACAAGGAATCGCACGGTCTAGGTGATGTTATGCTTGAATTGCATTATCCTTTGATTTCATTTAGGTTAGATTCCTTGATGATGGTAGGGTTAGGGTTTCATGACTATGTCTGATCTTCCACACCTGACTTTCACCTATCACACTTTTATCACCATTGATAAATAATTCAAGAAGAAGGGTGAATCAGTTTACAGCAACCTCAAGTGCAAACATGGGAGCACCTGTAGCCCCAAGGAATTATGCAAATTGGAATACTGGTAGTGCCCTGATTCTTCCAGTACCTCCAGCCACTTGGGATCCTATTCCAGCAAATGCCCTGAAAGCTCTACCCAAATTCAGTGGGGAGGATTTTAAAACACCTGAAGAACATCTACAAGATGTGTCTGATGTCTGTGCAGTACATGTGATCACACAGCAAAATGTGGCTATAAGACTCTTAGCAGCTTCTTTTAAGGGAAAGGCTCTGGACTGGTATAGATCTTTGACCCCAAATTCAATTTCTACATGGGATCAAGTTGGAGAAGCTTTCTTTGCAAGATTCAAAGAAAAGGGTGATAAATCTTCTCTGTTACAACAACTGATCACCATCAAAATGGCACCGCAAGAGGCAATGACTGATTTCAATTCCAGATTTCAGAAGACTTGGGAAAGGATTCCTGCTACAGCAAGACCATTACCAGGTATGGCCATAGTATTTTATCTTGAAGCCCTCAATTCAGATATAGCAGTAATGATTCGGTCACTTGGAGGTCAGACCCTGCCAGAAGCCTATGACTATGCAGTCAGAGCCAAAAATAATTTGATAGATGCTGGAAAGTTGCCCCCAAGGCCTCCTATGCCTATGTTTCCAGAGATTACCCTACCATTGCCTCAAGAAGCTCCTAATCCCATAACCCCACCTATGTCCATGTATACGTTTCCTCAACAACCTGCTAAAGCTGCTGCCCCTACCCAGTCTTCAAAGATGGATGATGTCAAGAACATCCTGAGAACATTTTTAAATGAAATAATTAACCTAAAGAGACAACAAAATCCTTATCCCAGACCCCAATATCAAGGCTATCAGGGGAATAGACCTCCTCCACAGCCAAACCAATATCAAGGCCCCCAAAGACAAAATAACCCTCAACCGTCAAACCAACTGGTTGCAGTCCCTACACCCTTGCAGACTGTTCCTCCCAATGCAAACAGAGAGATTGTCCCAGGGCAGAATAATTATGCAGATGGCACCAATGCCTGGTGTTTTCCTTGTAATAATGCACACATGCCCAGAGATTGTCCTAGGGGTAATCTACAGCAAAAGATAGTAGAGCAAAGAAGAGTGGATGGACAATTTGCAAATACTTCTGACACTCAGCCCTATCAATCCCCTGGCATGCAAAATTCAGTTCTAGTGGCTCAGATGCAAGGAATGTCCTTACAACAAGAGGAAGAAATAGCCCCTGAGCATGCTCTTTTCTCTTGGATTGAAGATGAAGAGTCAGTGTTCTTGAATGAAGCTTCAACTTCTAAGAAGCCATTGGTACAATCAGATTACTATACTAGAGCCAAGAGGAGGATGATGGAACAGCCTGGAGTTACAAATAATGAAATTATGGGAGTTCCACCATTTCAAGATCATCAAAATACAGTTACTAGGCAAGAAATACCTCATCCAGTGCAAAATCAAGTAGTTTTTGGACAACTCCAAGAAAAAGTAAGATACCCTTATTATCCCAGAGCACAAGCAATAGGACCTGTGAATGTGGTGGATCAGTTGAAGAGGACTCCAGCACATGTGTCAATATGGGACATGTTAGCTATCCCTGAGCAAAAAACACTGTTGCAAGAAGCTTTATAGGGCCAAGATGTGCCTAAACAGACTATTGCCAAAGGAGGACCTACTGATAAAGAAAAGCTCAGGGACACTGTTTCTCTGCAGACAACAGCACTTCTGAACAATGCACCAGAGGTAAGTAAATCCAAGCCAGATCCCTTTTATTTGACTTTGATAGTTGGGAAGAAGCTATTACACAATGCAATGATAGACTCTGGGGCTAGTACCACAGTGATGCCAAAGCAAATAGCAGATGCTTTGAAGATAAAATATGAACCACTTGCAAAAGGAGTTATGCAGTTAGATGGGAAGTCTGTACAAACAATAGGGAAAATTAAACAACTTCCACTACAACTATATACTTGTCCCAATATAATTGTTAATCAAGATGTTGTAGTCATAGATATTCCTCCTGTTTTTGGCTTATGCCTATCCAGAGATTTCACAGCTAAGATAGGAGGTTATATGTCACTTGATTGGTCTCATCTCATCATAAGGACCAAATATGGGACTAAGATGAAGGTACTATCAGAACCATTGTCAAAGGACCATATCACTAATGAACCAACCCCAAAGTTAGAAGCAGCCCATGCCATGTTAAATAAAGAGGAAAGGGTTTTTGTTGAAGAAATAGGGGATTGGACTGAATATGATCAGCAAGTGGAGGATAATCAGTTGTTAACCATGATGCAGAGTGATCCTTTTGGGAACTATGACTCAACAGGGTTGGGCACTTATGTTATATTTGAGGAAGATCAGGAGATCCCTAATGTCTTAAGGAAAGAGTCCTCCCAGACCCAAGAATCTATAAATGACTCAGGAATCTGGACCTTAAACTTTGATGGGGCCAAAAGCAAAAATGGAGCTGGAGCAGGGATTTGTCTTACTGCCCCTAATGGTGAAAAGATTTTGAGAGCCATTCGCTTCCATTTTGCCTGTACCAATAATGATGCTGAGTATGAATCTTTAGTGCATGGACTTATATTGGCAAAAAAGAAAGGAGTTAAGAAACTGATAGTCAAAGGAGATTCAGAACTAGTGGTGAAACAAATAAGAGAGAAGGCAATAGCCAAAAATGTAAGGATGAGATCTTATAGACACAGAATTTGGGATTTGATAGAAAATTTTGAAGCCTTCAATATAGAGGTAGTCCCTAGAGCCCAAAATTCTAAGGTAGATAGAATGGCACAGATTGGTTCACAGTTTGATCCAATAACTGATCTAATGGTCAATAATGAGTCAATCAAAGTTATTGTGAGACCAACCATCCCAGACAATGATGAAAATTGGCAGGTTTTTGAGAATGATTTTCAAGTACTCTCATTTTTGCAATAGTCAGGGGAATTTGCTGATCAGTTACAACCAAAAATTGAAGAAGCATATGGTGATCAGATCATTCAATTGAAATCAAACAAGCTCCCTAAGGGACTGATTACACTAGAAAACTTGTTTGATCCTGAGGATGCTAGCCTAGAAAAGAAGAGATTCCAAGCAAACAAAGAGAACTACTCTGAGATTCAGGTTAGTGAGGGAAGAAGACTGAAAGTTGGAAATTCTACCACTCAACAGGAAAGAAAGAGATTAATTGATTTATGTGAGAAATATGATAAGGTCATAGCCTGGACCTATGAAGATCTCCATGGTTATGATAGAAGTATCATTCAACACACCATAGAGCTGACGGAAGGATCTAAACCAGTTAGATAGAAGCAGAGGCCAGTAAACCCTAGGATCGAACCTCTGATGGTGGATGAGTTACAGAAACTATTAGAATCAAAGATCATTTTCCCAATCAAACACTCAACTTGGGTGTCCAATTTAGTACCAATCAGGAAAAAGAATGGAGACATAAGGCTCTATGTGGATTTCAGGGACCTAAATAGGGCTTCCTTAAAGGATCATTACCCCTTGCCCTCTATGGAACAAATTTTACAGACTGTGGCTGGATCAGAGAGATTTTCTCTACTAGATGGTTTCTCTGGGTACAACCAGATTTGGTTGGCTGATGAAGATCAACATAAGACTGCTTTCACCACAAAATGGGGAACATTTGCCTATGCAAAGATGCCTTTTGGTCTTTCAAATGCTGGAGCCACATTTCAGAGAGCAATGGATTTAGCATTTGGAGAGATTATCAATAAAATCATTCTAATCTACCTAGATGACCTCACTGTTTTCTCTAAAAATGCTGCGGACCATTTTGACCATTTAGAAGCAGTTTTTAAGAAATGCCAAGAATTTGGAATATCTCTAAATCCTAAGAAATGCATTTTTGCAGTACCTCAAGGTAAATTATTAGGGCATATTATTTCTAAAGAAGGAGTCTCTATAGATCCAGAAAGAGTCACTGCTATAATGAACCTGTCTCTGCCTGTCAATAAGAAAGTAGTTCAGTCCTTCTTAGGAAAGATTAACTTTGTCAATAGATTCATATCAGACTTTGTAGGCCTAATAAGACCAATTACACTGCTACTGAATAAAGACCTGGTTTTCAAATGGACTGCAGAAGGGAGACAAGCTTTTGAAGAGGTCAAGAAAGCAATTTCAACAGCCCCAGTACTGAGGAACCTTGACTTCTCTAAGTCTTTTATAATGTATGTTTATGGAGGAGAATTCAGTGTTGCTGTTGTCCTAACACAGAAAGATAACCAACAAGGGGGAGAGCATCCTATAGCCTTTTTCTCAAGGACTCTTAGAGAGTATGAAGCTAGGTATAACTTTGTAGAGAAACAGGCATATGCTATGGTAAAAGCCCTCAAGAAATTTAGACACATGGTCACAGGTAATAAGATTCTGATACTAGTGGCGCATCCAAGTGTCAAAGAATATATTATGGAAGGAGAAATCACTGAGAAAAGAGAAAACTAGATTACAAAAATTCTTGAATATGATGTGGAGGTCAGACCAAATAAACTTGTCAGAGGCAAGGGTTTATGCCAGTATATGGTTCAAGATATGGAAAAAATGATAATTGAAGAAACAGAGGAAGAAAATGTATTGAGGATACAAGAGGTTAATCAGAATTCTTGGGTCACAAATAGGATTCAGTTTATGAAACATGGAATTTTCCCAAAGGAGCTCTCTCAGGACAAGAAGAGGTACTATAGGCAACAGGGAATTCATTTTGTTTTAATTGACCAAGTTCTTTTTAGAAGAAACACTGATGGCATACTTTTAAGATGCATAGAAAAGGATGAAGCCCAAAGAATACTACATGAGATGCACCATGGAGTGTCAGGTGGACATTTTTCTGCAAGAACCACAGCTATAAAGATAAGTCAGGCAGGTTACTTCTGGCCCACTTTATTTGCAGACTATTATCAATTGGTTAAAGAATGCCAATCTTGCCAGTACTATGTAGGGAAGAGAAGGAATGCAGCGATGCCCCTTAGTCCTATAATTGTTGATGAACCATTTACCCAATGGGTTCTAGACTTCATTGGAATGATCAATCCAGTATCAAGTATGGGGCACAAATGGATCCTAACTGCCACAGATTATTTTACCAGATGGAGTGAGGCAGTCCCACTAAAAGAAGCAACAGAGAAAGTGATTCTAGATTTTCTAGAAAGTATCACTACTCGCTTTGGGCCTCCTCGCACTGTAATTTCAGATAATGCTAAGGCATTTTTGGGGGCAAAGATATCTAATTTTGCACTAAAGTATGGAATCTACTTGAAGACCTCTTCAAATTATTATCCTCAGGGTAATGGTTTAGCATAATCAACTAATAAGAATCTGATCAGACTTATTAAAAGAATTGGGGTTGACCATCACAAAGAATGGCATAAAGTGCTTAATATAGCACTGTGGGTAGACAGGATTACACCAAAGCAAGTGACAAAAATGTCCCCCTATGAATTAGTCTATGGTAAACCTGCCGTGATGCCCCTGAGTTTGGAGATTCTGACTCTCCAGTTATTGAAACAAATTGAGATTGAGGAAAATGGCCCCATGCAGGTCAGGCTTGCTGAGCTCCTGGAGGTTCAAGAAAAAAGGGATTTAGCACATGAATCATTATTGAAACATCAGAAAATAATAAAAGACTGTTTTGATAGGAAAACTTCAAACCCTCATTTTGAAGTTGGATCAGTTGTTCTGAAATGGGATGAGAGAGCTGCCAAGCCGGGTCGACACAGTAAATTTGAATCATTATGGACTGGCCCCTATAAGATTCGTTCCTGTAAACAGCAAAATTCTTTTGAGCTTGAAACAATGGAGGGTGAGCCTGAGGAGATTCCTGTCAATGGGATCTACTTGAAGCATTTCAATTAGGCATTGCCTTTCCTGTGTATTATAGTTAGATAGTTTCTTTTGTCGTTGCTTTATTTTCCCGCTTTGTTTTTTCCCGCTTTTTGTTTGAATAAGTGTTTTATAAACACGCGGCCACGGCATAAGACTCTTAAAAGTCTCAAAACTTTTGCATTCATTGAAACTCCCAAATCCCCAAAATTCCTAAAAGGTACCTAGCGCAGCCGCTTTTTATGACGTGTCTGACACTCTGTCCCACTCAGATCGCTTGAGATTTTATAACAGTTTCTGTTTTAAATGCCATTTATGACACTTGATGCGTCATTAAGATATCCCAACAGCACGAGTTAAGGCTTAAACCGAGTTTCATTTGCTGCTACTTCTGCTAAGTGTTTTCCCTGTTGCTGCTTTTCATTGCAAAAAACTGCTTCCTAAGTGTGTCTTCCCTGTTGCAAAGTTTTTGTCCTTGTTACAAGCTTTCATACTCATTCACAGCAAGTCCAACAGCTTTTGAAAGTTATACAGTTTCCAGCAAGCACAGAGATGGCAAAAGCACAGTCTTCTCAACAGGGGCTTGGGATTTACGAGTCTGTTGACAGTCTCCTTGCTAGTAAATCATACGCTTCGGCACCTTCGTAACCATTGAGGACCTATCCAAGGACTAGGGTTCCTGAGGTTGGTTATGCAGTTGACCCAGCAAAGGTTCTAGATTTTGCAGATGGTATTGTGGAACCGGCCCTACAAAAGTCTTGCAAAGCTTTGCGAGAAGGAGCACACCAAAGATGCCTCTTGAAGGCCAAAGCTAAACAATTCGAAACATTCGGCATGCAAATTTGGACCTCTCAATTGGCGAAATTCATTGTCCCGAGCGTGCATTTATGCCCGGACCTGATTGAGGTATGCGCTGAATTGTTTCATGCACCTTCGAGCACCATTCAAAAGGGACCCTTCATGGTGCAAATAACACCAAAGGCCATCAGGGACATGTTGGCCCTACACTATGATAGCACAACCACATTTCCCATAGTTGCCAAAATGCAGAAGACGTGGGCAAACGTCAAGTTTCAATTGAGGTTTCTCAATGCAGAGATGCAGTTGGGAGATGACAATACCCAAATACCAACGTTGCCCACAGGAAGGGCACAATTTACACAAGCCAGCCACGAGGCGCTATCTATGATAGCTTTTATCTTCAGGTTGAAGGAAGATATAACTGTTTATGATTGGCAGCTGGACATTCTTTTCAAAATGAAGACTGTTGATAGGTCCCAGGAGTTTCAACTAGATTTCTCTAAGCAGATTGCCTACTCCATGGCTGAACAACTCGCCAATTTCAAATCAACAGGGGTTTTCAGGTATTCCTCCTATCTGTTCCACCTTATGTTATATCAAAATTATGCCCTCTTTTCCCAGTATATGCATTTAGACATGTATGACCCAAGTTTTGATCCAAACAGAACCATCCCTGTGTCTGTATGGACTAATGTTTTGTCAGAATCATCTGACCCTTATGAGTTTTGGGAACTTTTTGTCGCCCCTGCTTTTACTCACCTAAGCCCAGAGCCTGTTGAAAATAGATTGACTTTGAGTGTCAGAGGCCTTATGGCAAATTCCCCCATTCCCTGCGATTATTTCTTTGGGTCTCACCACACTATTATCAGGGTCCATGGGTTTAATGGGGAACCAATGTTACTACCTAAGGTTTTGACTCCTAGGCTAGCCTTTTTAGAGGTCACCCAGCAGGTGTCTGTGGTTGATAATGAGTATGGGGCTGGGAAGAAGAAGAAAAAGATGTATGATCTCCCCTGGGTGAAGAAGAACATGACCCTATTGGTCAGGGATGCAAAGCATTTATTGGTGAGAAAGTTAGCTGTCTTGGGTATTCTTTTAGTCGAAGACAAATGGAGATACGACCCTATTAGTTTCGTTGCCTCGTGGGTCAGGAATAATAAGATTGGTGCCAATGTTGTGCACGAGGGCCATCCTTTCTGGGATGACAGAAGAAACCCTAAGGAAGACACCCCTGATCTATATGCAGAGCTATCAGACTTGCCTTTTGAGGGACCCAGACCATGGGAGGAGTTTTACAAAAAGGAGAAGGCCTATGACCCTAAACTCAAAATGGGTGCTGGATTAAAGAAGAATTTATTGAGAGATAGGGAATGGAAGGCTGAGAAGATAGAAGCCTATTGGAAATATAGGCAGGAAATTTATGAAATAACCCATTCTTTTGGCAAAGTAGATACAGATGAGAAGTGAGAATCTATTTGGGATGAATGGCATCCTTCCCCTGTCTCGAGCCCTGATACAAGCAAAATCAAAAAAAAGGGTGAAGAAGCTGAAGAAAAACCTAAATCCACCCACCCAGTGCAGGTCCCAGGACAAACATCATCTGCAACTGCAGTAACTACCTGGCCCCAATCCCTCAGCACTATAGAGAAGCAAAAGAGTGTGGTGTCATCACCACCTAGAGGGACCCCATCAGTTTCAGTAAGTGGGGCTTCTGGTTTTGTGCAAACACCACTGGTAATAGTGGTAAATGTTGAGGAGAAAGAAATAGAGCAAGCAGAAGAGAGGCCAAGGAAACATAAGAGGCTGAAACTTCAGCCTGATTTAGATGAGGAGGTAGAACCTTTGTTGCAGCCACCACCAAGTGTCTCAGTTGCCCCTCAGGTATGTGCTTCTTCTCCCTCTTCTTCTCCATCTGTTTCTTCTTCAATAGGGGTGGCAATCCTAGTTGGCCAAGTATTATTCCCTGCCACCTTTGCTGTGCCAATTTCTCAATTTTCCCCACCTGTCACTACACAGGCCATGTCATTGCAGGCCACTTCATTACCTCCTTTTTCCCCCACTTTTCCCAGGAGGGTACCTCCTCAGATTCCTCCTAGCCAACATTTGGCTATTCCTTATGGCCTGCCACAAGGTCATCCTTTTGCGGGCGGGTACATTGCCTCTCCCCCTACCTTCCAATCTCAAGCAGACACTGCCAAGAAGGCTAGGGAGGCCCGGATGGACAAGAAGAGAAAGAAGGATAATAAAGCTCAGGCTATCTCACATATGAGGTCACTATTTGACCCAATTCAGTAGCAGCTAACTGTGACCCATTTGTCACCAAATGTAGCAAAACCAAATGAGCAGATGCAGCCCCAAGATTTCACAATGCGTGCATTGGCAATGGATATGTCACTCTTCAGGCCACAAGATAGGGTTGAGCTGCTAAATGAAACCACTTCTACTGTAGCCACTGATTATCTAAAGTTATCCAGGAAGTTGCAGAAGTTGGAGGCTAGTCTGACTCAGGAAAAGACACATAGTGAGGCTCTGGCTACTGAGCTCAAATCAAAGAATGATGAGATTGAGGATCTTAATAAACAGTTGTAAAATACTGTTTCATGTCAGATCCATCAGGCTACACAGAGCCAAAATGCTTCATTAAAGGAAGAGCTGACCCAGGTGAAAGCTATTCTGTCTACCTTAAAGCAGGAAAAGGCCACATTACAAAAGAGGCATCAGGATTCTTCTCAATAGGCCACACAGTTATAACAGCAACTTTTGAAGGAACAAAATAATGTTGCTGCTATTCAGGCTCAACTACAGGCTGAGCAACAAACAACCAAGCAATTGACCCTTGAGTTGGCAAATAGGCCACAAAATGCGGAGTGTTAAATTTGGTCAAGGAGTTATATGCATCTGTATGGACAAGAATCTCTGAGGAGATGATCTAGCTCAGACCCTCTTTAACCTTCCTGCTACATGCTCAGCAACTATGTGAAAAGGTGGAGACCTCAGTTCAGGCCACTCTGTCCATTGTGTCCATGAGAGTTTCTGATTCTCAATTGCTGTTGGGAAAACTTTATGACACATCTGATGAAACTTTGTCAGCAACAGGGATCAATGACAGAATGATTGCTACCAAAAGGGTGAACGAGGTTCTGAGTTGTAATTCTGCTGCAATTACATGCCAGGAGCTCCTAGATGTGGTAAAGGAGGGAGTAAAGGATATGAAGAAACATATAGAAGACTTGGTGCAGTTGGGCCTTCCTTCTCCTTTTCCTGATAGCAACACAGTCCTAATGGTTGATGAGATCAAGCCTCTATTGCTAGCCAGATAGAATGATCAATCAGTTTTCCAGGGCCTAACAGATGCCTCATCGGTATCAGAAGTGGAAGCTGTTTTGATTCCTATGGCCCAGCTTGATTTCCAGTTGAAAGTAGTGGTTCATGTTTTACAAATCTTTTCACATAAAGACATGATCAACCTAGATTTGGCTTTCCAGGACTTGCAGAATAAACAAGGTTTATCTGATGCTGAGTGGTCTGTATATCAGATAGCTTTACAGAATTTGTAGATTTTGCTGTATAGATACATTTTTTGGGATTCTTTTTGAGCAGGCTCAAAAGTCCTCGGGGTCGCCATGAACTGTAGAGTAAAATACTCTACATTTTTTATTTTGAGTTTCAGCAGTGCGGGTCTAGTTTTGTTTCAGAGTGCTTCAGTTTTGCAGCAACGGTTTTGACACACAGTGCGGGCACAAAGCGCAGGGGCAAGGGTTTTTCATTTTTGAAAGTTTTTCTAAGTCCCAGAGTTCAACGGAAGTTGCCAAGTGTCAGTACTCGAGATATATTATACAGTTGCTAAAGGTTCCACGGATGAAGCCACGCGTTCCTTTTGAATCCTGCGGAAGTCGCCAAGTGTCGGCATCCGAGGATCTATTTTATAAGTTTCAAAGCCCTTTTGTAAAGTAAGTCTGGTGGGCCCCCTTTTACGTTTCTCCCGGTGCAGCGGAAACCACCACGTGTCAGCAGCCGTGATACTTTATAATGTTTCTCAGAGTAGCAGCGGAAAATGCCATGTATCTTTTTACAGTAAGGCGGAAGCTGCCAGGTGTTGGCACCCTTTTCAAGTTTCATCAAAGTTTCAAACGTTCCTGTTGAGTGTTTCTTATAATGAAGCGGGCCCCTTTTTAGAGTTTTGGTGAGCGCGGAAGGTGCCAAGTGGCAGAAGCGGAAGGTGTTACTAAAGTTTCCTAAAGTTTCACGGAAGGTGCCGCGTGTCCCATAAAGTTACAGCGGAAAGCTCCAAGTGTCATCTTCCGCAGGATCCTTTTGTTTTCAGTGCTAAGTAAAAGACTGTATGGAGGGCCCCGCTAGTATTTCTGTAACTTCAGCGGAGTGTGCCATCTATCACCATCCACGTGATCCTTATAAGTTCATAATGTTTCTATTAAGTTTCTTGGAGTTACGCGGAGAGCGCCAAGTGGCAACGTTCGCGGAGGTTTTGTTAAAGTTTCTAAAGTTTCTCAAACGCGGCAGAAGCCGCCACGTCCACAGTCTCTTGTGTAAGCAGAAGGCGCCATCTGTCCCTTTTCTTTTTGAAGCTGCTCAGACACAGAAGTATGGTGGGTCCCAATTTTAATATTTCTTGAGTTTCAAAGTTCGGTGGACCATGACAGGTGGCGGAGCCTGAGCACTCTTAGTATAAGCCACAATAAAGACTCAGAATAAAGCGAAAAATGCCATGTATTTTTGGAAGGGCTGCGGACGCTGCCAAGTGTCAGATTCTGGTATTTCCTGAGGAAGAAGCAATTCTTAAGTAAGTCACGCAGAGGATGCCAAGTGTTTGTTTCTAATTGATCTGGAAAGATGAAGGAGTTTCAGGAAAGAGGTGCGTATGAGTGCCAGCCGTTTCAAGGGTTTATAGTCGCAAAGACTATCAGAAAGCTACCACGCATCTCTCTCTGATTCAAGTATGTGGGGTTACATGTATCTGTTGCAGCCAATGAATTTGCAGAGTGGCTAACCATTTCTAATTCGAAGGAGATCCTCTATCAGATACCTTCAGTTAACTGCCAGTTCAGTTAGGCCATCGAGATTTTTGATCATGCAGGCGATCTTTGGGCTAGTTGCATGCTATAAGTACAGGTTCAGATCAGCGTGCCAGGGATATATATACAATATTGGAGATAGAGATTTTCTGCAACACAGATTGTTGGAGAAGTTTGAGGATCTTTTGTAGTGGCCAGTAATATCATTTGCCTTTGTTCTGTTTCTTGATTCAGAAAGTTGGTATAACTGTACATGATTCTGTGCCTTTTATGTAACTTGAACATTAATAAAGACAGAGTTATGTGCCCTTGCTAATATTTTCTGTGTTATTATAAATCATTTTGGTTTGTGAGTCTTGGATTCTATTTGTTTAATCTATTACATTGATCATGCAATTTTGCTCTTTAATGTGATTGAATCTTAAAATAGTTTCACTGTACTTAAGTGTTGAGATACAAAATCACATTCAGGGGCATCGCCATAGTTTTAGCTTCCTTGTTAGTTGCATTTGTGATTCTGTTTCATTTTATCCTTTTTCCCAAACACATTTTGAGATAAAGAAGAGCCAACTTCTTTAAAATCTGGAGGTCACTCTGAAAAGCATTCCCACGTTTCAGAGATTCCCATGTTGGTGTTGGAAACAATGCAATTTTGGGCATCAACATGTACACAGTAGGGGGAGTCTGTCATGACACTTAGTCATATTTCACTAAGTGTTGCCATTAATGCCAAAGGGGGAGATTGTTGGCAAGAGACACTCCAAGGCATGTCATGTGTTGTCATTGATGGAAAATAAGTCTATTCCACACATCCGCAATGTAGTATCAGATCATACAGGAAGTTAGTTCCAAGATTTGTCCAATCCAGATAGATAAGAACAGGGTATATGGTAGAGTTTAGTATTTTGGTCAGTGGATCTCTCTAGTCAATCTTTGTGTGCTGTGAATTTGATGGAGTGTAGAGGAATGTCAGGACAATCTAAATCCAAGATTTCAGCCTCCAGTGACAAAGGGATTAAAAGTTATGAGCATCTAAGTACCGGGTCCTAATATGACATAACAGTTTAGTGAAGAACAGGTTGACTTGTGTTAGATCCTTGTGTAGATCTAGTAGAAGTGTTTTGGTGAGTTGTGTATGGGATATAATGTTAGTGGCTGACATGTATGGTGACCTACAAGTGTTATTTCTAGTATGCATCAATATTGGTGTATGGATTCAGCCGACAAAATAGAGTACTTGTATTATTTGTTAAGTTCTTCATAAGGCTAACAGAAAGGTAATTAAATTTCTTGAGGCAAATATATATAGACAATGGATTCAAGTGTATTGAGTGATGTTGTGCGAATATGGAGTAAGTACAAAAAGGGTAGATAAGAAGTGTGAAAGAGAAGAGATCTAAGGTTCGGATTATGGCAGAGCAGTAAATAGGGCAGAGTAGAGATGAAATGTGTAAAATTAGTATTCTGTGCTTAACCAGAACTGAATTTGTGCATTGGCAGATGCTATTCATCAATTAATTTGTAATCCTTTTGTAATAATTCTTGTAGGCAGTGAGCCTCTTTTTGAGTAGTGATCTCTGGACAGTGAGCCTGAAGGCATGTGCCTTCCCCTTTTGTAATACTTTTAACAGAGTATAATCTTTGTGGGTTAACTCCCACTGTGTTTTTTCCCTTAACCAGGTTTCCACATCAAAAATCTTGGTGTCAAGTGTGATTCATTTATTCTTGCTCATGTGTTGTTGATTCATGCTTTAATGTTTTCATCATTAATCTAGTTTGAATAGAAAAGAATAATTAATTGCTGCAAGTTTTAAGATTTTAGGACAACTAATTCACCACCCTCTCAGTTGTCTACCCTAATTCCAACAGAGGAGCCCCCTGATGTGCCTCTGCGGTAGTGCAAAAATAGAGGTGCTTGGCAACTACAAATTAAAGTGGATAAGTCAAAAAGAGGAAAATAAATTAAAAACATTTAGTTCCATGATTTATTTATTTTTGTCTTTTCCTCATTTTTGTGAATTATGTGATATTTCTCCAAGCTCATTGGTAGTGACTTATCATGCAAGACTCTCCTAACCACCATAATGTAATAAATTTTAGGGCAACATGTTCTTGTGTCTATAAGGGTGCATGTTGTTCCACTTTGTAAGTGGGGATTCTTTTGGGCTTTGGATAAAAGATGTCCACATTTTTGGGAAGTAGCTTTCTGTAGGAGAAGGTGACTAGATTTTGGGTTGCAGAGGCATATTTTGCTATGTAAGTGAATAATTTCTGAATGATAACTTTCTTTCCAGGTTGAGTTATATGAGTGACACATTCTGTGTGGATTATTTATGACTGTCTCCTTGGGTATTTGCATTTTTCTTTTGAACAAAGTTGCCAAGGGTTTCTAAGTTCTTCAATATACATTTGTTATGTTGCATGTTTGATTTTTTGCATCTATTCAAGGAGTAGATTAAATTTACTTTAGATCAAACATAGAGGAAAATGTGTAATATCAAGGGATTAGTGAAGCATATGCTCATAGATGATTCTAGTTCTTGGACAAACTACTATAAGATAGTAATTTCATTGTTTTTAGTCCTCTAGTTATGAGTTTTTGCTATCATGAGGAAACATTTACATCGCTGAGTCTGACTGCGTCACCCAGATAAAGCACTGGTTTAGGAAAATTTGCCCAAAGGTCTAGGAAACCCAACAATTTAAAAACAAATCATACAAACCATTTTATGTTTTATTTTGTTTAGGTTTAGGTGCTGCATGTTCTTAGATTTAACCAGTGGAGATAATCCAAGAATATTGTCAATCTAGGGTTTATCTTACAAATCTTGGTGCATACTTGAGAATATTTTGCAAAGGTAGTCAAAGATAAATCTTTTGGTTGTGAATAAGGGAATACCCCCTAGGTGCGGCAAAACTTGAAGTAAAGGAGAGATAGGTGATAGATAATCTCCAACTCTGTTGGCTGAGTCTCTCATTGAATTTGAGCATAAGAAGTGGAAAATCTTTAGGATTTGATGCACATAGATTTGGGAACCAATAGATTCATCCAACACCAATGGTTTAGATTTATCAGCATTTAATGTTTGTGGCAAGTTTGTTACAAAATCATTTTTTCTTTTGTATTTTAGTAAAAAGACAAAATTAAAACCTTTGGACTCATTCAGATAAGACAAAATAACACTTTTACATGAGTTACAACTTGAAAAACATTTTTTTCTTCAATGACTTGACAAGTCAAAAATGTATATGTGCAACATTTTTAGAGGAGTGCTCTTGCTAGAAATCTTGTAGGTTGTTGTGTTGACAAGATACAAAAAAACTACTCTGAAGCTAATCTCTAAGGTGTAGGAGCATCATCTTCAACATAAACTTCATTTTTGCCCTGCTCCTTCTTCCTATACGCCATGTATGATTCCAAAACTAGATTTATAGCCTTTGGAAGGGGATTCTATATAAAATTCAATCTAAATCTAAGTGTGTCTAGATTTTTAGCATAAGTATTATAAGTTATAGATTGAGCTCTTGTCTTTTTTCTAAATTCCTTGATTTGAATTTTTAATTTGCTAGCATTATCCATATTTGTTATATCAAAACCACAATGCTCAACCATCAAATCCCCTTGTAATAGTTACTTCCATCATTGTTTACACAAGTCTGCATCTATTTCTTTTTTATCATCTACGTATTTATTAGGTAAATCTTGTACTAAGTCAACGCAACTATAAATGACATCTAAAATCTAATTTATTATAGTTGAAGCATCCTCTGTAGCTTTACCAAATGTCTCTTTTTGATACTTTATCATCTCAGCCTAGTGGAAAGGCATCTTTATAGTATCTGCGGTTATAATATTTTCCTCTACTAAGACCTCTAGAGATAGCTTGCACATCATTTCTACTCGAGGAAACATATGTGAGTGATAGTCTTTGTATTCTTCATAGTCATGTTAGTAATGGCATTCCAATCTTCCTTGAGAGAGCAAAATTCCTTATGCATCTAGCTTGCATCATCAATGACTTTGCATCCTTCTTTGTAGATCTCATTTAGCCTGTTATGTTGGAAAATGTCCCCTTGGGGGCTTTTCCCTCTTAAGGTTTAGCTCCTAGATCCTTAGAGTGCATTTAGAGCATTGTGCATGATAATTGTGAATCCTGATGAGAAAACCCTAAAGTCTCATGGAAAATAGGACCTAGGGGTGCTATTTTGATGATCCCTGAACAAAAATGGGAGGTTGGACTTGGGTGCTAGCACCCTAGTCCTGCCCTATTTTAGGTCTGCCCTAAATTTAAGTGTCAATTTTATGGCCATTATTTAGGTCCTATGTCGACATCTCAAGTTTGAATTATGAAATTCTTAGCAAGAATGTTTGTAGTTGCTATATATAAGCATGTTTAGTGTTTCATTTGTAAACTAGAAGATGATTACATACTTTAGGCATATTGGTGATTTGAAGATATTCATTGTTGTAGAGTAGAACATTGTTATTGTGTTTGTGATTGCAGATTTGACTTCATCTTCTCATGTGATTAAAGAGACTTCATTTATGTGAGATCTCCACTTCAAGGTGATATCTATTGTGTTTTTTATGATTTATCATTTGGTTTTTGCCTCTATCTCGCAGGGATACACACTCTCATCTAACAACAGTGTTCGGAAGACTTGAATGTCTCTCTACGGCTTGACTGAAGCAAACCTCTGAACACCACAACCACCAACCACACTCCTTTATAATTGTAGGTTACAAGTACTGAGTTTTAGGGAGTGGAGTTGTAGAAGGAGGTTGCAGAAGACAAGGATTCAGGATCTGAAAGACAGAGGATAGAGGTGAACATTTTTGGACATGGGTGCTAGTGGCAGTGTCCTCCAGAGTTGTAAACACATAAATAAGTTGGATAGTAGCAATCATCATTCGAAGAGCTTCTGACACCCCAAAGATCATCTAGCACTGCACTAGGGTGCTAGTGGAGGTGTCCTCTACCTTTTCCAAGGTAGAAACAAAAGATGAAGTGAATATCAATGTCAGGAGGAGATCTAGATTATGTGTAGAAAATAGTACATTAGATAGGGGCACTAGTGGCCATGTCCTTGACTGTTCCACATCCCAAACTTCAAAAAATGGTCAATTATAATCCTTTGCCTACTATCTTAATTTGAAAAGATTTGTCACAATTCATCAATTTGCTTACTGTTTTACATATTTAGGGTTTCTAGAGTACTTAAGCATTAAATTAACATATTAATTGATAATATCTAAGCTTCTGCATCATTCCAAGTGATAGCCCAACTTGTTAGGTGAATGCTCTCGCTTAGTAGAGATTCAACTCGGTTGATATGTCCTTGAATGCTTGGTGAGAAGGGGTGATCTAAAGCAAATCACCACATTCATCATCCCCCCTTTTTCATACAAAACATTTTGGTGAACCTCATGTGTTTTTGAATTTTTGCACCTTGTTGAGTGTTGTGTCATAGATTTTCATTCATTCATTTTATTGCATTAAAAAAATTACCAAAAAATTGAAAATTTTGAAAAAATTGACATCTTAGGCTTGCATTTTGGCATAATTTGAATTAATTCAAATTTAATTTCATTTAATTTATGTTATTTTCATCAGATCTGATTTAAATTTCAGAAATACATCATTTAGTATTCACTTGCATCGCATTTCCATGCTTAAATTGTTAAAATTGCTTGAAATCGAGCATTTTTCATAAAAACATAGTTTTGCATTAGCCAGGGTTTGTAGTTAAAATCTTGTTTCAAATTTTATTACCCTTTTAAAAAACTCATTAGGACTGATTTCTAATTGTAGTGTTGCATCATTGTGTCATTCTTGCAAAATTTCATGTCTAGGGTTTGAAAACCTTGCATTTTCACTAGATTTGACCTTATCGTCTCTCTAAAATTGCATTATAGGCATGTTGTAAAGGATTTTGCTTCATTATTTGACTTATATTAGGGTTATAATCTTCTTTCCCTCCTAAAATTCTTTACAACATCCTTTCTATTAGGCATTCACATTGAAAATTGGTGAAAAATTGCATATTTTAGGTGTATTTTCACTAGGTTTTGACTTGTCATCACTCTAGATCTGTATTATAGGCATGTTGTGAAATATATTACTACATCATTGAAATATTATTAGGCTTATTATTTTCTTCCCCTCTTGAAATTCTTCACAACACCTCTTTTTTCACTTATTTGCATTGAAAAAAGTTGAAAAATCAAGCATTTTAGGTCATATTCATACATACTTTCGCACTTGTTTGTTGCATAAGTGTTGAAAATATTTTAAATATGATCTTGCATATATTTGAAAACATAAATTTGGCATGATTTGGTATCCTTGATTTAAAATTTTCATTATCTCAATTACATTGTGTATTTCAACATCTAGGGTGTACTTCTAGATCTTATTGGACATTGATGTTTCAAGACATTCTATTATGGCACCTTCATGTCATTTATATTTGGTATCTTTGCATGCATATATCAAAGATCTTTATTTCCATATATTTCTAAACCTCATGAGTGAACATCCTACAATATTAGAAGATTTAACCAAATTCATCTCTAAGAACTCTCATGGGAGAGACAAGTGTGAAAATCCCTCTTCCATTAATGCATTGGAGTTAATAGCTAAAGAATATGATGAAGTTGATGATCCCACAAGTTATTCTACTTCTCCTATAGTTGAATGTCCAAGAACCTTAGAGGCTAATACTATGGATATCTCTATTTATGATACAACACCTAACCTTCCTAACAACATCTTACCTTTCTTTCATTCCAATGCTCTCCCTGTCCAAGATGTAGCATTAGTGGATGAGAAAAGGTCTCTCACATTAAATCCTTTAGTGATAGATGTTGGGTATAATATAGAGAGAAACAATGTTAATTCAATATTCACTAATAGACTTTGTAGCAATATTCCTAAGATGATGTGCGAGGGGTACCTAGTGCACCTTCTTGCTTAAAACCAATGATTACGATTCAAGGTGATCAAAAACCATCTAGGCACCTCGATTACATCTTAAACTATGCAAGACAAATCACTCAAAGAAGTGAAGGTGTTCAAAATGTGATTGCTCACACATATAACACCCGTAATTATAACAAGCAAAGTAAGCAAGCACCTCATGTGCCCATCTCTCTTCCATGTTCTCAACCTATGCTCCCTCCACCACCTCATCTTACTCATAAAAGTGGTCAAGAATATGATCTTGTTGAGCATCTTTATGCTACCCCAACTAAGATATCTCTTTGGGATTTAATACAAATATCACCTACATACCATGGAATGCTCCACGAACTAACTTTACAAAAGGTGATTGTACCGCTTGTTGTTAATCCGAATGATGTAGCAATTCCATTAGACTATATGCATATGACAAAAACAAATATTCTCTTTCAACCACATGAATTACTGTCAATTGAAGTTCAAAACCAATATGATCCACTTATGATATTTGTCATGATAGATACAAAGTTGGTAAAGCGAGTTATGATTGACAATGGATCCTCTTAATGTTTGTGGTATTGATTTGTTACATAGGATTAAGGTTGATACCTCTTTGATTAAACTAGATAAGATTAGCATTAGTGGTTTTGATAATAAAGATAGCCAATCTATAGGTACTATAACCCTACCTGTAAAGGTTGGTCCTGTGACATTATCTACCCTTTTCATGTCATGCCTGGTTCTCTTTCATATAATATGATTCTCGATAGACCGTGGATTCATGCCATGGAGGCAGTTTCATCTACCCTTTATAGATCAATAAAGTTTATCTATCAAAACAAGCTTTGCACCATACACACTGATCCTAAACCAGATAATTGTTTACATATTGAAAAGCCTAAACAGGTTAGCAATCATTCTTGTTTAAACAACCTACAAGTCGATTCATCAATGCCTCTTGCCACGGATAATGTTGTACAAGACTCTACACCATCAAATGCACTTTTTGGTGACGATTCGGGTTCATTAGATTTTAATCCTTGCAGTGTAGGGGAATATAAACTTAATAACCCTGACACATCAAAAGTTGCATTGATCTCATCTAAGCAAACTTTAGAAACACCTAAGAAAACCAAAGCTTCCTTGATTGAAAACAAAGACAATACTCTTACTTATACTACAAATTATGAGACCTATGAGGCTTCACCATCTTCTAAAGAAATGGATTCTCTCTATGGTCATGGATTTCAAATATTGTACAAAAATCATGACTATGTAGGTAATGGATGTGGTGTAAATCAACAAGGAATCAGAGTACCTTTACAAGTTGTTGGAATTAATTACACAACTGGTATAGGATACCACTCTTTGAAGCCCACTAAAGTCTCTCGTCATCCTAAACTTAAGGTTAATACAATATCAACAAGACTGAAACAACATGAGAGATATCCTAGATATGTATGTTCTTAACATTGGGTTGAATCAGGTAAGTATTTCTAACCCTTTACCTCCATGTTGTGTTTCCCCCTGTGATATGTTATGTGTTGTTTAGGCCTCCTAAGATGACCATTGATACTCTTGTAAGGTCAAGGATATCGGGAGACCACCTTTGTTGTGACCATTCTTCTATTTGTATCATCATTCTTCTATATTGCTTCTCCTCTATTTTACTTGTCATGTGTTGTGTCCTAGGGGCATAGCATTGTGGTTGGTGACTTGGGGGCACCCTCCTACGTGACTATCCCTAAGGCACTTGTTTCTCCTCTCTTGATTTATTGTTTACCTTCTTCTAATGGTTCTATCTAGCTGACAGATGACAAAAAACAAATAAGACTGATAAGGACCAAGTGTCCCTTCAGTGAGAAATCAAAAAATGGACCTACTCCATACATGACAATGGGGTTGATATATATTATCCGACGCATGGCTAGTTGAATCACTCCATGTGATACTTTGATGTTGTCTTATTGCACTTACAAAACATAACAATACTGCTGCTCCGTGCACTTTGTCTATCTTGGATCTTGCCTTGCTTGGCTCTTGCTATGAATGATTACATGTATTGTTGTTTATCATGATTATATGGTTGTTAACACCTTTTCTTTTAGGAAATTGTGTGTTTGTGGGAACATTTGGTGATCATAAAGTTCATGTCACCTCTAGGGACATGGGCTTTGCGAGAGCTCATGTTCTCTTGTGTGTTTTCTTCCTACCTTAACATGCTTGATATCGGTACATGATATCAACCACCTTAAGGTGGGGGCATATATAAGGTAAGATGTCTAATGATTTTGGTACTAATGAAGTGTGCTTGTAAGTCCTCTATGGAGGCAAGATATTGTATCTCAAAGCAAGTGCACATCTTTATTTTTCTATATTGCACTCATTTAAGCCCTCTGTGGAGGCAGGATATCGTGCATATCCTTTTCATTTTAAGACCTCTATGGAGGTGGGGATGGTATATTTCTTGAGGAGATTGCACATCCTATCACTTTCTAAAAGTCCTTCGAGCAGGCAGGATGGATCTAAGACTATCCTAACCCTTAAGCGTGTCTTCAATGATTGTTGTGGTGAAGCCCAATCATTGGTGTGTACCTGTAATGTGCCTGAGATGGATACGAACCTAGCAATAGGTTTCTTCCATCGCTTGTTTGTTGTGTTTTCTCCCTGTCTCCCATGTGTGTGTGTATGGCGTATTTGTTCCCAAGCATAGTTTCAAGACCGGTGGTGATGAGCTCCTCCTATGCTTTGGGATTTGTATGGCGTTTGTTCTCAAGTGTAGTTTCAAGACTGGTGGTGATGAGCTCCTCCTATATTTGGGTTGTGTGTTTACTTTCCTTGTACTTACATTTGCATTTCATATATGAGAAAATGAGAAAAGAAATAATCACTACATTCATTGTATTCACAGTGTTTTGCATGTCTTCAATGTTGTCTTCTCTATTTTTTGCATGACTATAATTGTCTTCTCTATGTTTTGCATGCCTGTTACTATCTTCAATGTGTTTGGTGTGTCTTCACCATGTTTGGCATGTCTGTTGTGTTTGTTGACCGTACTTTAATGCATGCATTGACCTTGCATTTATACATTCATTAAAGTGGGGACTAAATGTTATGTCAGAAAATGTCCCTTTGGGGGCTTTTCCCTCTTAAGGTTTAGCTCTCAGGTCCTTAAAATGTATTATAAGCATCTTGCATGTTAATTATGAATCCCAATGAGAAAACCTTGAATTCTTATGGCAAATAAGACCTATGGGGTGCTATTTTGATGATCCCTGAACAAAAATGGGAGGGTGGACTTGGGCGCTAGCGCCCTAGTCCTACCCTATTTTGGGTCTGCCCTAAATTTAAATGTCAATTTTATGGCCATTATTTAGGTCCTATGCCGACATCTCAAGTTTTAATTTCTAAATTCTCAGTGGGAATGTTTGTAGTTGCTATATATAAGCATGTTTAGTGTTTCATTTGTAAACTAGAAGATGATTGCAAACTTTAGGCATATTGGTGATTTCAAGATATTCATTGTTACAAAGCAGAGCATTGTTATTGTGTTTGTGATTGCAGATTTGACTTCATCTTCTCATGTGATTGAAGAGACTTCATTGATGTGAGATCTACACTTCAAGGTGACATCTATTGTTCTTTTGATCATTTATCATTTAGATTTTGCCTCTATCCTATAGGGATACACACTCTCATCTAACAACGGTGTTTGAAAGATTTGAATGTCTATCTGGGGCTTGATCGAGGAAAGCCTCTAAACACCACAACCCCCAACCACACTCCTTTGTGATTGTAGGTTACATATACTGAGTTTCACAGAGTGGAGTTGCAGAAGGAGGTTACATAAGACAAGGATTCAGGATCTGAAAGACAGAGGACTAAGGTGAACATTTTGGGACACAGGTGCTAGTGATAGTGTCCTCTAGAGTTGTAGGCACAAAAATAAGTTGGATAGTAGCAATCAGCATTCGAAGAGGTTCTGACACCCCGAAGATCATCTAGCACTGGACTAGGGTGCTAGTGGAGGTGTCCTCCACTTTTTCTGAGGCAAAAATGAAAAATACAATGAATATCAATGTTAGGAGGAGATCTAGATTCTGTGTAGAAAATAGTATCTTGGATAGGGATGCTAGTGGAGTTGTCCTCAACTATTCCACATCCCAAACTTTGAAAAATGGTCAGTTATAAGCCTTTGCCTACTGTCTTAATTTGAAAGGATTTGTCATAATTCATCAATTTGCTTACTATTTTACATACTTAGGGTTTTTAGAGTACTTAAGCATTAAATTGGCATATTGATTGATAATATCTGAGCTTCCACATTGTTCCAAGTGATAGCCCAACCTGTTAGGTGAATGCTATCGCTTAGTAGGGATTCAACTCGGTTGATATGTCCTTGAATGTTTTTTGAGAATGGAGGATCTAAATGAAATCAACCATATTCATCATCCCTCCTTTTTCATACAAAACACAACCAATCTTGTGCAACCTTAGAAATATGCTTCATCCTATCAAAATCATCTATTTCTTTCTTGGAGAGAATGGTAGGGGAAACTATAGTTCCATGATCCTTCTGTAGAGAGGGCCTATTAAATGCTAGATGCAAGCATGCAATTTCTCATTTTGTTGTTTCAGTTGCCTTTTTGTTAGCTCATCTTTATCCATCCTTTGGACAATTTTTGCAACTAAATCTTTAAACTCTTCAATCTCTTGGATCCTAGAGGTTGGTCTTAAGTTGACTGATGTGACTTGAAAGTCACTTATCTCCATATCTCGGTTATCCTTATCAACCACGAGATTTGCAATTTCTATAATTTTGAAACCTATTGCATCCCTAGTGATACGAGATTAGATTTTAACTTTCTTCTTCTCTTTCAGTTTGTCTAACCTATTCAAATAAATTGTTAGATCCCAGGTTAGAGTCTCTACTTCTGACTGGTTTTTCTTCAACTGAGATTGTAACCAATGAGGAGCCAAAGAGTCTTTCAAAGAATCAAATCAATGTTGCTGGGGAGAAGAGGAAACATGAATCTAAGGCTTCCCTATCTCTTTATTTTCTTCTCTTTCTTTCTTAGATTGATCTTTAAGATCATTGCCTTTATGTTGTTGAATTCTAGATGAACTTTCATTTTGAGCATTAACCTTGATTTTTTCTTTCTCTGATTCATTTATCTAATGGTCCATCAGGAAATCATCATTTTTGTCAAGATCAATTATTTCAACTTCTTTTACCCCTTTTACAGTACCACCATCTTGCATGGTCTGGGTAATTTCATCATGACTACTCTGGATTTTCATCTCTTTGTAGACTCTCTCTATACCCTCTAAGGACGGAACCTTTGAAGAGGAGGGAGTATCCAAACTAATATTAAGCTGAGGGACCAAGGTCTTATTTTTCACCAAGTGTTAAGGATACCTCCTTAGGTACACAAACTTGACTCAAATGAGAGAAAGGAGGGGATGAAATGGACAATGGGATGGAAGGGTAAGTAGATATGATGGGAATGGTTATAAGAATTGGTATGTGTAATTGTTGCAGCAAGGAAGATGGAAATAAAGTAGCAAAGGATGAAATGGGTGGAATGGAGATGGAAGGAAGTACCAATGAAGTTAATTCTAGAAGAGAAGAGATGATGGAAGAAAAAGGGATGATAGAAGACACTGAAGTGGAAGATATGGTGGAAATACCAATGGAAGTAAGAATGAGAGAAGAAAGAGGTGGTGAAGAGGGGACAACAATTACAACAATGGATGTAGTGAAGATGGGTGAATAAATGGAAAGTGAGATATAAGGTTGAGGAGATGAAGAGGAAGAAGCCATGTCAATAGCAAGGGATGAAGCAATGATAGTGGAGAGAACAAGGATGGATGAGGTGGACAAAGGAGGAATAAATGCAGTAGGGACAATGGCAGTAGAAGGAATAGAGAGGGATGGTACAACAATGGTGGAACCTGGGGGTGTTGGATCTTTCTTTTTCCTTGGTTTCTTGACCTTTGGTCCCTCAGTTGTCTCGTCTTGATCTAGTTTTCTTTGATAATTTCTTGTCCTAGTAGCAGGGGAAGACACACTGCCTTTCATTCTTTTCTTTTTCTCCTCAACTTTCTCTTTTCCTTTCCCCTTGATAGGAGGTGTTGGCATTTCATCTTCTATTTTTTCACTATTTATAGCCACAACCTTCCCCTTTAGATCCACATGCTCTTTAGGCTCAACTCTAGATGCTCCTTTAGCAGCCTCTTCAATCATTCTTCTCTTAGGCTCCAATGGCATAAATGACAAGGAGACACCTTGGGCTACTAGCTAGGTAACTTGGGCATTTATCTAATTTCTATTACATTTGATGTTATATTTCATTATTTCATCTAATGACCTAACCTCTTCCTCAGCCTAATTTGGAGGTGGGATAGGATAATCAAAAACCATTCTACATATTGCCTCCCTGACCAATTCTTCATCTTCAACTACCTAGTCTGGAACTGAAGATATTTTAAACTTCTTGATATAATCTAGAGGAAATCTGGAATACCTCTTTTTTTTCACTTCATGCTCATCGTCACAATTAGACTAGAAATCTTTGAGTTGTTCTTTATAGGCATACATCTTAATCACATGCTTCTCCAACTTATTCAAGGGATCAAAATTTGCTCTTGCCTTATAGAACATGAGGTGACATTCCTACAACAAAACATCTAAGGCCTCAGTAGAAATAGGAGTAATACAAGTAAATAGGCCTCTTCCTACAATGAGAGGAAATGGAACTGCAACTTTGTGTAATCCCTTCAACAAATTATGGGCTATGCAGATTTGTTTTGTTAATTCGAACAACACCATTTTATCAGTTAGGTACTTGGGTAGCCTATAGGGCACACTTGTGAAGCCCTCTATTACACAAAAAAGTGTTACACTTGTTAATTAGGACCTATTTTAGAACCTTTTCAACATTAAATGATTATAGAAATAATTAGTTTTCAACAGTCCATGATGTTGAATTTGAGTGCTTTTGTATTTGACTGTGTTACTTATTTTTACTCAATGTTTTGAATCACACTCATTGATCCATCATCAGGAGAATGAGACCAAGAGAGGAGAAGAAAATCCAGATGATGGATCATTAAGTGTGATTCAAAATGTTGAGTAAAAATAAGTAACACAGTCAAATCCAGAAGCACTCACATTCATTAAATGATTAAATATCAATACCGATAAATAAACCTAATAAAATAAAGTTAGGAATGGTCTAAGCCTACTTAAATGGACACTTTCTAGATATTGTGGGGCTAAAGGACTAGGGAAACCAGCATCCTGGTCCCAGATGTTAGTCTCAACACTAGTTTTGTAGTGTCAGCTTAGGACACCTCCTTAACTTTTACATCTCAACCCCATTTGGTTTTATTCATCATTGGTGAGTGAGAATGCATATATAAGAAAGTTTATTCATTTGAACATCTCTAAGTCCTCTATGCAATCTAGGCACTCTTGTTCTCTCTTCTTCTCTCTCATGCTCACTATTCTTCTCTAAAGCTCTCTATGATGGATTATTGTTGTTGCACTAAATTCTTGTAGGTCTTGTGAATATCTTTCTACTTATTTGAGGGTACACCAACTTCTTGAGTCAAGGTGTGATGCCACATCAAGCAAGCTAGGGTTTCCATGCTCATGGTGACTCCTTTTCTTTATGCTTTGTTATAGCATTCCATTCTACTTTAGATTTGCCTCTACCCTCCTAGGCCACACTATCTTTGATCTCTTATCATTTATATTGTAGAGGTGGAAACACCATTCATAGAGCTTGACTTAGGCAAGCTCCTAAATAACACCAACCCTCTTTCCTTCTTTTGTGTGTGCAAGTTAAAGTAACAGGTTTCAGGAGGCAAGATCTGGGAAGAAGGAAGGTTTTGCAGGTATAGGAGTGGTGAAGCTCTAAGTTTTTGTAAAACCATAAATTAGGTATAGGGTGCCCAACACCCTGGTATTTCTAGATCCTGAACTTAGATCTAGGTTATTCTCTATTCACAAGTCTCCGTTGTGCTTTCAGATTCTTTGTATCTGTTTCCAACAATCCATTATGCTATGATCTTGCTCAATTAGGGTTTCATGTTTGCCCTAGCTTGATTGGTTGGATTTGGTTGATTCTCCTCTATACAACAAAGGGACAAATCCCCTATATTTTGGCTCTCCTTCAAGGGTAGAATCCAAGATCATCTTATGTCTCAATGTTAATGGAAGAGGGTTTGACCTAGATTAACCTTTTAGGCTAAGTCCCTCTTTTCCATCAAACATTTTGGTGAACCTATCATTTCTTGCACTTTGGAATCCTTCTTTCTCTAGATCTGAGTTATTTTCTACTCTAGGTCTAATTAGGTTGCATTAATTCATCATTTGGTATTATTTCATAGCTTAATTTTACATTGTTTCATTGTTAGGGTTTGCAAAAAGCTTGCATTTTTAGAAAGTGTAACTAGTCTTGAACCTAGGGTTTGTAGATTAGTGTTTTATTTCAGATCTTGGTGAGATTATAAGGTTGATTAAACTGATTTCATTTTTTGTGCCTTACCTTTCCTTTTGCTTACAACATTCTTGCATTTTGGCATTTGAAATTTGAAAATCAAGCATTGGATTTAAGTGTAGAAAAAGCATATTTGTCAAATTGACTATTTTCCATAAGTTGAGATCACTATAGCAAGATATAAATTTATGATTTTTTCATCAGATCTGATTGGTATTGCATTAATTAATCATTTCGCAGTTACATATTTTGCATTGGTGCTTCTCTTTAGTAGGGTTTTCAAAAATCTTGCATCTTTGGAAAAACTGGCTAGTTTTCCACCTAGGGTTTGTTGAGTAGAATCTTATTTCAAATGTTACTAATGATAATTAGTGGTCAAATCTGATTGTGCATTTATGTAGCATTTCATAAATATTATTTTCAAATTATGATTAAAAAACATTCTTGTATCAAAGAATTTTGGTTTAAGGAATAAGCATTGAAGCTCTAGAGTTTGATGATAAACTTGAGCTAGTCTTGCATTTAGTGGTTGTATTTGAAATGTTATTTTCAGATCTTTGCTATGTTGAATGATTTCTAAATCTGATTTTAATTTCTATACATCATCATATTGGTCATATTTTTTTAATTTAGAATGAAAGAACATTCGTGCATTCATCTTCTCTTTGAAATTTGAAAGCAAAAGCATAAACAAAACTATCTAGCTTCATTTGACACTTATGCATCTTCATTTGAAGAAATTTTTTCTGAATCCCTCTTGTGTTTACTTAGGAAAATCATTTTCACATACTACACACCTTATATTTACAAGACCTAGTTTTTGTTGTCGCAACCCTCAATCAATCTCTAGACAATGTTACAATATTTTTTGAATTTTATTGTTGTTATTCCATTAATTCATTGAATTATAGTATATAGATAAATTTTAAAATGGGTAGGAGGTAGTAAGTAATAAATATTAAATAAAGTTTATAAATAACATAGGGTTTCTAATAAGAGTTGAGTTAATAATTAAATTTAATTTCTAAAACTAAACAAATTAAAAAAAGGAAATGATGCAGTCACAGTAGGAGGGTTCACAAAATGAATAGTCCAAATCATGTAGCAAGAGTAAACACAACGGAAATGACTCAAAGATATGAAACAAATGCAGTTTTAGTCATTCAGTATATCATAAAGTTTAAATATAGATCAGTCGGTAACATGTGGGCTTACAATTGGAATCACAGGCCTGATTATAGAATATCAGAATATGCACAAGATATAGCTTTGAAGTCCCTTCGTGCAAAATCCAAACTATGAACTTATGAATCAATTTCTAACTATCCAAATCTACCCTCCTAGGGATCTATTACATCAATATATATCATCTCCGGTGCAAAAGATTCCTCCACATCGGCCAAGGAAGATCACAAACTCCACTGAAGAGTTGTAATGTGTGTACATGGATAGATCAGACCTAAATGCATAGAACACCTCCACAAATGAATTGAATGATGTACGGATCTCAAGGAAGGTTAGCCACAAACCAAAGACCATTGAATAATGTGTCCTTAGGCTCCATAAGTCGAGGAATTCTCTGCAAGTCTTCTCCTTTAGCTGATTGTATGAAGGATTGTATGCGTGGTTAGTGATGCCTTTTGGATCCAAATTCTCTAAATTCTAGATATGATGTAGATGAATGAATCTAGATGCTAATTCCAACTCTGCGAGGTCTAAAATGTAAGTGTGGTAGAATGCGGACCAAAATATAGAAATGGCTACTGTCTAAACTACCTAAACTGAATTGGAAAATGAAAAGAGACAAATTACATTGCAAATGTTTTGGTTGATGCAAGATTGCTCTTGAACCAGGGATGCTCCTGCATTAGACATCTAAGGTTATTGAAAAAGTGAGTCCGTCACTTTACTAGGGCTAAGGGAGAACTAAGATGGTCCACCTCAGCCTGAGAAATCCATGATGAATCTTCTTCTGGTCTGCCTTTCCACTTCACAAGGTATTCTTTGTATTATCTTCTAGTGCTGCATCCAACTCTACTGCCTAAAATATCTTCAATTTGTTCCGGTGCTTGTTGTGGTAACTACTTCTTCAAGTCCTCTACCATGTTGTCATGGAACTCTACTTCATGATACTAGTATAGGTCTATACTATTGAAAATAGGTGATATGCCCAATGTCTCTGGTAACTCTACTTCATATGCATTTCCTGAATCAAATTTCCTGAGTATCCTACAAGGTCCAAACTTCTTCATCTTCAACTTGTTATATGTTCCAACTAGAAATCTTTCTTTTCTCAAGTATACCATCACTTCATCTCCAACTTCAAATTCTTTGTGTCTTCTCTTCTCATCTTCTTGTTCCTTATACTTTCTATTCATATCTTCCAAATGCTTCTTAACCTGATTATGTATTTTCTCCATATGATCTACAAATTCTTCTGCTTCTGCACTTCTCTTTTCTTTCGTACCCATGTCTCTCAATTCTTTCACTCCTCTAGGATTCACTTTGGTAACAATATCAAAAGGTGTTCTTCAGGTACTCCTATTTACTGAATTATTGTATGCAAACTCTGCTTGTGAAAGAATCAAATCCCAACTTCATGTCTTTTCTCCAACCAAACATCTCAACAAGTTTCCCAAAATCCTATTCACTACCTCTGTTTGTCCATCAGTCTGTGGATGAAATGTTGAACTGAACTTCAAATCTATCTTCATCTTCTTCCAAAGTGTCTTCCAAAAATATCCAAGAAATCTTGTATCTCTATTTGAAATTATGCTCTTGGGTAATCCATGCAATCTCACTATCTCCTTGAAAAATAGGTCTGCTACATGCACTGCATCAGTTGTCTTCTTACAAGGTATGAAATGAGCCATATTTGAAAATTTGTCTACCACTACAAGTATTGAATCATGTCCTCTGTGTCATAGGTAATCCCATCACAAAATCCATGCTTATGTCTTCCCAAGGTCTCTCCAATACTGTCAAAGGTTTAGACAATCCAGTATTTTGACTACTCCCTTTTGCAACTTGACAAACTCTACAACTCTGTACAAACTTCCTAACATCCTTATGTATCTGAGGTCAAAAGTAATTTTCACTCACCAAAGGTACCATCTTATCAATGCCAAAATGTGCTACCAATCCACCACTATGTTTCTCCTTGATCAAATTATCTCTCATTGAACTTCTAGGTATGCACAATTGATTTACTCTAAACAACATGTCTTCTTGAATGAAATACTCCAACCACTTACTCTTATTTGTCACAACAGGTTCCTTACATGCTTTCCAAGGTTCTACAAAATCAATGTCTCCCTCATACATGTTCTTCAATTCATCAAATCCCAACACTTCAACTCTCATCTCTGTCAACAAGTTTCTTCTCCTACTCAATGCATTAGCAACTTTGTTTGGTTTACCACTCCTATGCTTCAATACAATATAACTCTGGATGAACTCTATCCATCTCATGTGTTTTTGATTCAATTTTCATTGGCTATTCAAATACTCCAAAGCTTCATGGTCTATATACAACACAAACTCCTTAGGCAACAAGTAATGTCTCCACTTCTTCAAGGCTTGAAGTATGGCATAGAACTCTTGATCATAAACTGAATATCTTCTTATTCCATCATTCAACTTCTCACTAAAATATGCCACAGGTCTACCTTCTTGACTCAATACTACTCCAATTGCATTTCCACTTGCATCACAATCTACTTGAAATACCTTATTGAAATCTAGTAATGCTAAAATAGGTTGCTCTATCACCTTCTTCTTTAGCAACTCAAAACTTTTATCTACTCCTGATGTCCACTTAAAGTCTTTTCTATCACCTCTCATTGTCTCTATCATAGGGTTACATACTAAACTAAAATCTCTAATTAACTTCTGGTAGAAACTAACCAATCCATAAAATGATCTAACCTCTCCCATACTCTCTAGTGTAGTCCATTCAACAATTGCTCTTACTTTCGCAGGGTCCATCTTCAATCCTTCCATAGAAATCCCAAATATACCAATTCTTCCTTCATGAAATTGTACACTTCTTGATGTTTATCAATAATTTCTCCTCTCAGTCTCTATAAAAATTGTCTAAGGTGCTACAAATGTTCCTCTTTTGTCTTACTGACAAATGCATTGAAAATCAGAATGTCATCTTTTGTTTCACTAACCACTCATACAATCCTTCATTTTTCTTAAAAGTAGTCTTCCATTCATCTCCTTTGATTCTGATCTAATGGTATCCACTCTTCAAATCTGTCTTTGTGAAATATCTTGCTTCACTCAAATAATCCATGATATTATCCATCCTAGGTAAAGGAAATCTATACTTAACTATGATCTTGTTTATTGCTCTAGAGTCAGTACACATTCTCCACTCTCCATCTTTCTTAGGTCCTAACACTGTAGGTACTGCACAAGGACTCAAACTTTCTCTGATCAAACCTTTCCTCAACAATTCTTGTAACTGTCTATTCGGTTCTTCATTCTCTGTCGGTGTCATTCTATATGCTGCTTTATTAGGCAAACTAGCTCCTGGTATAAGATCCATGTGATGACTGATACTCCTTATTGGTGGCAATCCTTCAGGTACATTATCTGATATGATGTCTTCATACTCTGCCAACAACTCTCTTATCTCATCTAGTTGTGATTCTTCAGTCTCCTTCTTCAATGCTTTAGTCTTCTTAGGAATTAAAGCATAACACATATTCTCATGTCTCAAACCATCTAGAAATTTTCTTCCATCTACCAAATAGATTCTAGCATTTCCACATACTTCACTCTTAGGATCATCCTCTAAAGGAATCAAGGCAATTCTCTTCCCATTTGATGTTATAGTATATGTATTCTTTCTTCCATCATGTATAGTTTTTCTATCATACTACCAAGGTCTACCCAACAAGATATGACATACATCCATAGGCATAATATCACACAAGACTTCATCATGATATGATCCAATATGAAATTTCACCAAAAATTGCTCACTTACCAGTACCTTATGATCATCCTAAATCCATGCTATTTGATATGGATTAGGGTGTTTCAATCTTTCCAACTTTAGTTTAGTCACCATCTCCTCTAAAACTAGATTATCAGAACTACCACTATCATTTACAACTTTACAACATTTACCTCTCAATTTGCATCTGGTTCTAAACAAAATTTTCCTCTATGGTGGTTCCTCATTTGTCTCTACTTAAAATAGTGCTCTCCTCATCACCAGTGATTCTACTTTCTTAGGTTTACCAGCTAAACTCAGTGATCCAACATGTTCTTCTTCCACATAGGCTGCTCTTCCACTGTTTTCTGTCTTCTTGCTTGTATTCCCTTGATTACATTCAAATGCTCTATGTCCTTCACCTCCACACTTGAAACAAGTGCCCCTGAATATCCTCTTATCAAATCCTCTTCCTTCTCTTATGTATCCTTCATTCTGGTGTGAATTGTAATTACCTCTATGATGAAAATTTCTGTCATTGCTCTAGTATGCATTATTATCTTTATCCTCCTTGAATTTGTTGTCAAACTTATTCTTCTCCGGATGTGATCTGTCTCCTCTGGAAAATGTTCTACCTTTCTAAAATTTACCTCCTATGACTCTCTATCTCTGGTCATGTCTCTTGTTCAACTTTTCTTCAACTTTCAGGGCAAACTGATATGCTTCTTCCAGTGATGTCATTCTCACCAATCTTAGTTCTTCTTGAATGTTCAATCTCAGTCCATTGATGTATCTAGCCACTTTCTCCTTGCTTATTTCACTATCCTGTCCTTATGATCATCTTATGAAATTCTTCAGTATATTCCTTCACAAATTTCTCATTTTGTCTCAGGTTCTGCAATCTTTTCAATAGCTCCAACTCATAGTCAGCAAGTATGAACTGATTCTTCAATTTTGTCACCATCCTATCCCACTTTGTAATCTTTTCTTTTCCTCTTCTATTTCTATCCAATTGAACTTCTTTCCACCATATAGTAACATGTCCTTTCAACTCTGTCTTTACAAATTTCACCTTCTCCAGATCTTCAACTTATTCATACTCAAAGTATTCTTCCATGTCATTTATCCAGTCGATCAATTTTGTAGGATTCAAATTACCAGTATAGTTTGGCACATTAACTCTAGTTCTCTTTCCAATCTTTGAAATAGCTTATAACATCTTTACTTGGTCTAATTCTTCTTCTTCATCACCTCCTAGGGTTTTGCCAACTTGTTCAATAGATTGAAATTCTTCTTCATCACCACTTTCAACATTAGGTCCAGGTGTCAATCCTCTTCACCTATCTTCCTCAATAGCATCCAATCAAATTTGCATTGTTTTCATCATTTCCATCATCTCATCCATTCTACCAGCCATTGTTCCAACAATAGCAACTCTCCTCGATGGAATTCTTCCTAATATCAAGTGTAAACTACTTCAAGTTCGGTGATCGGGCTACAAGGTGACAACTACCTCACAATTGGCGATCAGTTGTGACACAAGTAACCTATCACAATTCAGTGATCTATCCATAGTAAGATCTTATGGAATTCCTTCACCAACTTCACTCAATTCACTCCCAAAGATTTGAACCCTTTCTTTGATACCACTTGGTGTAGTCACGGTAGGAGAGTTCATAGAATGAACTATCCAAATAGTACAACAAGAGTAAACACAACAAAAATGACTCAAAAATATTAAACAAATGTAGTTTTAGTCACTCAGTATATCATAGAATTTAAATACAGATTGACCGGCAACGTACGGGCTTACAATTGGGCTCATAGGCCTGATTACAAAATATTAGAATATGCACAAGATATAGCTTTGAAGTCCCTTTAAGAAAAATCTAAACTATGAACTTATGAATCAATCTCTAACTATCCAAATTTTCCCTCCTATGGATCTATTACATCAATATATATCATCTTCGGTACAAACAATTCCTCTGCGTCAGCCAAGGAAGATCATAAACTCCAATGAAGAGTTGTAACATGTGTACATGGATAGGTCAGGCCTAAATGCATAGAACACATCTGCAAATGAATGGAATGATGTACGGATCTCAGGGAAGGTTGGCCACAAACCAAAGACCATTGAATGATGTGTCATTAGGCTCCATAAGTCGAGGAATGCTCCGCAAGTCTTCCCCTTTAGCTAATTGTCTGAGACTATCAGGATGCTCTGTTCTAAGAAAATAATCAATCTTCTCATAATGATATATTTCTGGTAGTTGATCCAAATGCTCTAAATTCTAGATATGATGTAGATAAATGAATTTAGATGCTAAGTCCAAGTCCATGAGGTCTGAAATGCAACTGCAGTGGAATGCAGACCAAAATACAAAAACTACTATTGACTGAACTGCTTGAACTGAATTAGAAAATGAAAAGAGACAAACTAAATTGCAAATGTTTTGGTTGATGCAAGATTGCTCTTGAACCAGGGATGCTCTTGCATCAGGAAAGAAGGAAAAGGTTACATTGGAAACCCAAGTTATGGGCTAAATCATAGGGATACATAGTTTTATTCATTCATGGACAAACTCTTCTTGATTTTTCTTCTTTGATTTCTCCTTGATGGGAGGAGAAATCTAATCTAGAGATTAGAGAAATCTTCTCTGTGACTTCACGAAAAATAGGTTATAAAATTTCTGAGGAAGGAAGAAGGAAGGAGGGTAGGAAATTGGAGGGAGAAATATGGTTGGGAGCTCTCTGTTGATTAAAGGATTGGAAGGTAAAAGCTATAAATTTCTTTGATGCTTTCTTTGGCTTCATTTTCTAGTTTTTCCCTAGTTATTTTCTTTTCCCAGATTGTTCTAACAAATTGTGGAAGGATGGGCAGAGTATCTCTATTAAATGCACAAGAAAACTAAGAGGGGGCAAGGGGGTGAATCCATTGTATCAAAAATTTCAAACCCTCATAAACATATTCACATCAACATCAGTTCACTTAAACCCTTAATCTGTTATGATGATTAAGCATGAGAAGCAAAAAACAAAAACTTAAACACATCAACACCATACACAAAAGAACACCAGATTTTACATGGAAAACCCTAAAAGGAAAAAACCATGGTGAGGATTAGCTCACAATATAATATTGCAACAATACCAAATTACAAAGGGCTCACTCCCTAAAAGAATGCTCACTGCAGGGGACTCACTATCCAAGTAGACTCATTACCTATTGAGAAAGAAAGAAAGAAGAGAAGGAAGGCTCACTTCTAGCATTTGAACTAATATAATTGCATATGACCTATGCACGAGGTTCAGTTCCAATGAAGCTTAATATACACCACAACATGCACAACTCCTTCACAACATTACTGAAAATTGTAGACACCTTCTGCTCATTGCATTTGGTAGCCTAACACATGAAAGCTCTCACTGCCTTGATCAAATTCACATCACAACATCATTTCCCCCATGCACACACAAATCCATGACTCCTTGACACGTATTTATACAATCATCAATCATGAAAACATTCTCCAAGGTCGGCAACACAACTTAACTCATAAAAGTCAAATTGGGTCTGGACCTAAACATCCTCACAGAGGAAGGAAATGAATGTAGACCACTTCACACTTTATCACAGACCTAAAACAACTCTTACATGCTTATACACACTTTCACAATCACCACAACATAATCAGAATTAGTGAAAATAACCAAGTTGGCCAAACTTGTGTTAACACCAAGAACTTTTAGGCACATGCTTCATCAAAGACAAAAATACCTTGCAAACCTTGCATGAAGATTTAACATAATATAGAAACATCCATGAACAACTTGAAGTCACCTAGAAACTAACAAATTCAGCCACAACAACTTTCACCTTAAGGAAGTTCACAATCTGCTTACAAACAACATTGTTGAACTCTGCCACACAATAAATTGCTTTCTGGAGCACCAAATCACAAACCCTTTGGATAAAAGATAGATAAGGACCTTATAAGAATATGTCTAGAACCATAACACCTCAAACCATTCTACAAAGAAATGTGTAGCAAAATACTTTCTCCTAGACACACTACAAACACTGTCAGATAGTATCTTCAAACTGGTGAACGTAAATTTCACTGCACAACGATCTAGAGTACCAAATTCTAGATTTAGCATCTTCAAACACTTCTAAAAAAATATCTAACTTGTACACTTAGATCTCCAACACAAAAGAAATGCAGAGCAAAAACTTGACCAATATTCTATAAGCCAGAGGTCTTCTTCAACACACTATTTCCAATATTAATCAAATTTTCTCAAAATCACTTGGAAACTTAGCAAGAAGAATGTATTCTTAACACCTTCAACAGTTCTTCAAGACAATCACATTATTATTAATTCAACAACTTAATCAGATAACAATAGTAATAGTAGAGAACACAATTGACACCAATGACAACAGAAATATGTTGACATCAATGACAACACTGATTAGCACGTACTTGTAACAATCTCTCCCTTTGTCATTGATGGAAACATATGATATGAAAAAACATCATGACACAACTCTGCACTAATCTCACTCTCCCCCTTTTTTTTACACATCTTGTTCTTTCTCTTCCTTTGTTTTTCACATGAACTCTCTCCCCCTTTGACGTCAATGGAAAAGGGTGACACATCTTCTTCAAGTTCTCTCCTAATGCACATACTTGCACTAATCTCAACTACTTTGAATACTCCCCCTTAGGAGTACACACCAACCTGTATCAGCTCTTACTCCCCCTATCTACAACAATCATCAACACCACTATCTACTCCCCCTGAGAGGTAGCCTCCATTATCAGTCCAGAGAAGAATGAATGTTGAAGCACACTAGACTGATGCATCTCCTTATGCATCTAGTTCAAAGAAGGAGAGGAAATAACCCCCAACTTCTCCCAGAGATACTCAAATGTATCCTTAAGAAGAGCCTTAGTGAATATGTCAGTAACTTGATCCTTTGTAGGCACATACTCAAGCTTCACTTCATTCTCTGCAACCTTCTCTCTCAGAAAGTGATACCTAATTGAAATATGCTTTGTCCTTGAATGCATCACTAGATTCTTTGAAATGTTAATGGTACTTGTATTATCACAGAAGATAGGAATAAGTTCATCATACACAACTTTGATATCCTTCAATGTTTGTCTCATCAATAACACCTGTGTGCAACATGATGCTGTAGAAATATACTCTGCCTTTGCAGTAGATAAAGACATTGGATCCTACTTCTTTCTTACACAAGACACAACTCTATCTCTAAGAAAGAATGCATCGCCACTTGTACTTTTCCTGTCATCTACACATTTAGCCCAATCTTCATCTGTGTAAGCACTTAGAGTAAAGTCATTATCCTTAGGATACCACAAACCATGATAAGGAGTGCCCTTCAAGTATCTGAATATCCTCTTCACCACCATGACATGTGACTCTCTAGGATCTTCTTGAAATCTAGCCACAAGAAAAATTGCATGCATGATATCTAGTATGGCAGCAATTAGATATAGCAGTCCTCCAATCATTGATCTATATTTACTCTGATCAGTCTTAGGTGATTCATCATTATTGCTCAACTTATAACCAGTTGTCATGGGGGTACAAACTGGTTTAGAATCTTCCAGTCCAAACTTCAACAATTCCTTGACATACTTTGATTGTGAAAGCAAAATGCCCTTACCTATTTAATTAATTTGTAGCCCAAGGAAGAAGTTCATCTCTCCACACATTGACATCTCAATTTTTTTTTGCATATAATTTGCAAAGTCCTCACACATACCTTCATTTCCATCGAAGATTATGTCATCCACATAGACTTCAACAATTAGGATTTGATCTTTTCTTACCTTGATGTACAAATTACTGTCTGTAGACCCTTTACTGAATCCTTGCTATAATAAATACCTATCTAACCTTGCATACCAAGCTCTAGGAGCTTGCTTCAGTCCATACAATGCTTTCTTCAATCTGCATACCATATTCAGAAAAGTAGACTTCACATCCATTTGATACACTTTGAAATCCTTATCTGCTATATAAGATAGAAACAATCTAATAGCTTCCATTCTTACCACCAGAGCATAAGTTTCCTCATAGTCTATTCCTTCCACTTATGAGTACCCTTTACACACAAGTCTTGCTTTGTTCCTTACCACTTCTCCATTCTCATTCAATTTGTTCTTGAATACCCACTTAGTTCCAATCACATTCTTATTCTCTGGTCTTGGGACAAGTTCCCAAGTCTGATTCTTCTCAATTTGCATTAGTTCTTATTCCATAGCCTTGAACCAATACTCATCTTTGCATGCCTCCACCATTGTTTTAGGTTCAACTTTAGAAATTAAACATAGATTTACCTGTTCTTCAGCTACTCTACTTCTTGTCAATACACCCTTGCTCTTATCACCAATGATATGGTCTTCAGTGTGATGCCTCTGCACATACTTGGGTATTCTAGGGATTCTTTCTAGAGCTTCTTGTTCTTTAGCTTTCACTCCTTTTTCTCTAGTTTCTACTTCTCCAGTCTATACTACCTTTTCAACAACATTTTCTTCTTCTCCGCAAGAGGACTCATCTAAGTCTGATACATATCCATTAACTTCTAAAATCTTCTATATGTCTTCATCTACCTTAATAGTAGCACTTTCAACAATCTTTCTTAGCCTCTTGTTATAACACAAATAAGCTTTACTTTTGTTAGAATACCCAAGGAAAATGCCGTCATCACATCTTGCATCAAACTTTCCTAGTTCTTCATCTCTTCTTATATAACATTTGCTTCTAAAAACTTTGAAATATTTAATAGTAGGAATCATGCCATAAGCTCAAAGGGAGTCATTGTGTCATTTTATTTTACATGTACTTGTTGGAATTAGGGCAGACAACTGAGAGGGGGGGTGAATTAGTTGTCTCAAAACTTTATCCTTTTCTATATCTAATCTTCATTATAACTTATTAGCAGATTAATGATATAACCATGAAAGCATGAATCAACAACACATGAGCATAAATGTAATCAACACACATAACACCATGATTTTTACGTGGAAACCCAGTTAAGGGAAAAACCACAGTGGGGTTAACCCACAAGAATTTATACTCTGTTAAAAGTATTACAAATGGGGAAGGCACATGCTTTCGGGTACACTGCCCATAGCTCACTGCTCAAAGAGGCTCACTACCTACAAAATTGATTACAAAAGTTCACTAGAATGTTTGAACTAAGGAATACCATCTAACAATGCAAGATTACAGTTCCAGTTGAGCTCAATGCACTAACTTTACACACTTCATCTCTCTCTACCCTATTTTACTGCTTTGCCATGATCCAGAGCTTAGATCTCTTCACTTTACATTTGATTCTACTATACTTCACACTTATTCCTTCATATTCACACCATCACACCTCAAAATGCTTGAACTCATCGATTATATATGTCTGCTACATGAAATTGTATCAACTACAATCGGCCTTAAGAAAAACTTAAAGACTTTTTAAGAACACTATTCTGTCAGCTGAATCTATGCACAAACACCAATGTGGACCAAAAATTCTATATCCAAGTCATGTTACATGTCAGCCAATACCACTAGATCCACAAATTACTTAACCAATAACTTTTCCTAATCCGCACAAGGATCAAACATCAAGTTGGCCTGTTCTTCACTGGACTGAACTATTTAACTAGAACCTAATACTCAGATGTTTGTAACTTTGAAACCCTTCATTATTGGAGGCTAAAATCTTAGATTTAGGCAGCGCTGACATCCCTTAACATTCCCTCAAATCTTCAGCACAATATGATTACTTGAGGAGAAATGCGGATGAAAGTGTTGAAACCTCTCATATGCTCTATTCTTGTCTATCCGAACTTAGACAAATCTGCAATCTAACTTTTGATATGGTCAAATGGTATGATACAGATGTGTGAGATAGATTCAATCGTCATCAATGAAAACACCTGACATGCCTAGTAGTGTCTCTTGCCAACAATCTCCCCCTTTGGCACTGATGGCAACACTTAGTGAAAAATGACCAAGTGTTAGAACAGCTCCCCCTTACTATGTGCACTTGTAATTTCCAATGCCCCACTGTTGGTCATGATGTTAGTCACAAACAGGCATAGAATAAAAGTACACATTAACCTTTATTCATCTTGAAAGATATAATGAATTCAGAGAATTCATGATCCCAAGTCTCCGGTGATTAGGTCTTAATCGTCTGACGTTACTCAGAGGTTGATGTGCGTTGCTATTTCCATTTTGGGGCCTTACGTTGAGTTCATCATCATGACACTATTTCTACAAAGATTCTTCATAGAGAGGTCATTTTATACAGTTGTTTGATCAAATGATACAGAAATATTTAAATCTTTGCATGATATTTTCAATTATGCATGCTTTAGCTTCAAATATGCTAAATATTTGCAATTATCTACGAGATGTCCACATATTTGTATTATTTGCTTGAGATTATCAATTATTTGCAAATTATGATGGTAAAATACTCTGAAATTTAAAGAAATTGAAAGAAATGCTTCAAATTAATGTTGAACCTTCAGCTATTGAACCACATATACATCAGATACAGTCATGAAGAGAAGAAAACCAAACCATATGTTCACCAGGACATTCCATGGCTAGATACAGTTGATGCTAACTTCAAAGGAATTGTATGAAAATAACATATGCAAGTAGATATGCACTCCAAGGGATGCAGCAAGTCACAGCATATATCTAGAATTCACACACTGATTACTCAAGATTTACTATGAATTGTAATCAAACAAGTCTTCTCATTCATTAAGTATGCAAGGATATAAATGTATACAAAAAGCTTTGAAATAAGCCCTGAATATTTCAGCAGATGGATTTCAATTAAGTTTTGATTGTTTGAAATGAGGCATTCCTACACCTTTTATAGAACAAGGTGAGGAATCCATTACAAAAGATCTACGATCTTGATTTATCTATGAATATCTATGGTGAGTATTTCTTTTGACTTTGTCAACTTTATCAAGTGGCAAAAGTTGCCAGCTAGAAACCATCTAAACGGCTTGCTTCCTTTTGCATCTGGTACATATATTTCTTTTATGATACATCTTCATCATGCCCTTTTTCATCATCATCACTTTCGCCACTTTTGCTATCTTCATCATCATGATGATTGTCTTCTTAAATACGGACCTGCATAGCTGTCCTTATATTTTCATATAGTTGTACTATTCTCTCTATTTCCCCACCATCCTGAGTTTTTGCTTTGATGGTGGCGTGCTTATGCATTTGATATTTGCCTCGGAGATTTTCTAATTTACTTCTACTGCTGTTGGATGTCTCATGATAATTTTCCATCTTGACCCTGATCCTCATAATTTTGTCCATGGTTTCTTCTGTTAGATGGTTTAAGGGATCATCAACTACCTGTTGGAAGTTACTATGTATAGCTTTGATTGCAAACTCCTTGTCTTGATTATCTATCTTCCCTTCCACCTTCCCTTTTAGCACTTCTAAAATTTCAGCTTCATATGACATCATATCATGTAGCTTCATGTTGATATCTCTTAATTTAGTGTTGCATCTTTTAAGTACCTCACACTCAAATTTGATATCCTTATACCATATGTCCACCAACAGTGCATTATTATTATTTAGCACTTGATTGCTTACTAGAACCTGAGGGTCAATTCTCCTTATTTCCTCCAAGATGATCAAAATTTTCTCCAGCTGAAAAGACCTCTTCCCAATCTCCATCTGCAATTTGTCAACTTTTCTCCTGGAGACACTTAAAGAATTCCATCTCTTTAAAGAAGCTTTTACCACTTTCTCCGCTTCATCAAATGTGGATAACATCCACTTTCTCATTATAGATGACTCATGCTTCATGAGATCTAGTTTATTTACTTCATCTTGAGAAATAGTAGTCAATGGGACTGCATGATCAGTTGACGTATCATCAGGGTTAATTAACCCTTTTATGTATGCATGCAGCTGAGCAATGTGCTCTTTATGCTGCTTATTCTTCTCTTTCTCTCTCTTAATTCTTTGAGTTAAGGAATCAATGATATCCTTACCTTCCTGACCCTCCTAGTCTTCATTTACAAATCCTAAGTTAACTATATTAATCTAGAATTCCTCTAGAGTAATTTTACCCTTTTCTTTATCTATAGTAGGAATTGCTATCTATGCAGTCCTTCTTCCAGTTGTTGGATCTCTCTTAATGGCTGAAGTCATTCTGGCCTTCCTCTTTGGTTTTATTAGATTTTCTAAAAACAAAGTAGATACATCAAATTCCTGAATCTCAAAACCAACTTCTGTGTTGACTTCCTTTTCCAACCACTGAGGTACCTGATCATGTTTCTTAGCATCATCACGATGTTCACCTTGATCTTTGGTATCTGTCAGCATATGTGATGGAGAAGGTGAATTCCTTGTTTCTTCTTCATGATGCTCATACTGAGAGCGATCCTGTGGTATATCCTCTTGTTGAGGAATTTTTTTTTCCTGAGAAGCATCATCATGAGGTGGAGGATCCTGTGATGCGTTGATATGATGATCATGATGATCATGATCCTTCTCCTTTATTACTTCATCCACTTTTGACTTTTCCTTCTGTTGAGGCATATTCTTAGTAGTGGATATTGTGGAATCTTCCTTAGGTACTGGTATTTGTTCTGAAACCACAATCTGTTTTGCACCTGCATTACTTACTTCCTGAACTTTAGAAGCATGATCTTCTAATACATCTTTCTCATCAGCTTTCTTTTCCTGAACCTTTGCTATAATGGGCTTAACTAATGTATCATGTTGGTGTTGTTGGCTTATTTCTAAAGCATGGCCTTCTGGTTTTGCCATTTTCACTTCTTCTATATATTCTCCTTTATCAGGTGTACCTGCCGGATGTTCAGGACTTACATCCTGTCTATATGTCAAATCCACTACTGCAGGACTTGTCACCTATTTCACTAATGTGTCTAGCCCCATTTCTTGAGCTATCTTCTCTGGACTCTTTTCCTTTTCAGATTCCACTTGCTTCATCTCCTCCAATATTGTTTGAACTAATGGAGTCCCATGAGGAGTCATGTGAGTACCTGCAGCAAGGGTTTCCATCTTCTGTGAAGCTACATCCTCCACTACCTCATCATCAGATAAATTAACTATTTCATCCAATGAGATCTAACCTCTTTGAAACATTTGTGAGGTTTCTTTCATCTACTCTTCCGCTTGTTCAGTCTTGAACTTCACAATGGTAGGAAGTGGAACATTGTGTTGAAATTCCTTATGGAAAGCTTCACTACATGCCCCTTTCAACATTATAGGGGATTGCTTTATCTCACCTCTCATGGAGGTTCTTGGTTTCTTAGGTGTGGTAGATAGCATCACCTGTGGGGCTTTTCTTTTCTTTTTGAATAATAAAGGGGCTTCCTCTTCCTCAGGCTCTTCCTCCAGGGGAATATCCTCTTCTATTTGTTTTTGTGAAGATTGACCCTCTTCTTGGGTCTCAGCAGTTTCTGTAACCATCTTTTGAATCCTTTTTCCCTTATGTTTATCTGCCCATGGTGGTGATGTTGATCCTGATCCTGATGCTGTTGTTGTTGCATCTTCAGCTGGAAACACTGCTCTTTCAATAATCACCCCTTTGGGTTCATTATCAATTTTATTACCCCTAGGGGTCTTTTGCTTTGCTGTTGTTGTGGAGGCAGCCTTTCTCCTTTAGATTTCCTTTTTTCAATTATAAAATCATCATATTCCTCATCAGGAATATCCTGTCTCTTCTTTTTATTGTCTACAGTAATGGCAACACCCTTCTTCTTCAAGGCATCAATTTGTTCATCAACCCAAGCTTGGGTTAGCTGTAATGTCATGGCAATGAAAATATCAAAAGATATGTCTTCTTGTATGGTCAAGTCAGGTGTAGATATTGTATCATTATATATTTTCTTTTCTTCATACTCATCTGCCATTATCCTGCCATCATCCTTTTTCAACTGTGAAGGAATGGAGATGCAGTCAAAGGTTTTGATTTGATTTAGTGTTAACCTTTGGTATCTTCTTCTTGTGGCTTCTACTTCATCTTCACAATCTGCCCAGAAGTCTTCTAGGTGCCCCTAATGAATAGGTTTCATTATTATTTTCTGTATCCTCTCATAAGGATCATATGGCCTTACTAGTGGAAATGGCTACAATTGCATTTTATTCAAACTAACCATGACTTTCTTGATATTTTCTGAATCTAGGAACATATACCAGCCAATAGTTACTGGAAACAAAATGGGTGGTATTTTATGAGCATCCTTGTATGCCTTCAGTATTGTGGAGCTCTGCTTTATAAAGTCCATTAATATCACTGCATCAGTGGGATATCTTGGCAACATAAGGGGTTGTCCTTCAAAGCCCTCAATTCTTATGTAAGAAAATGTTGCAAATTGGATGTACCAGGCTCCATGCCTATAGATTACTTCTCGAGCTTCCATGCTCAATCTTTTTGTCCTATCTTCCTCCATGGTCCTCACCAGATGCATAGAGAATGCATCATTTACCAATTTGTAATCCTGGAGGTAATTTACTCTCTGCAATTGGGGATAATGATCCCAAATATGAGCATCATTGGTGGTTCCACCAATCTTTCCAACCATTGTTAATGCATCAAATGTGCCTTTGTAAGCACAGGAGTAGACAATGTATGATGTCATGTAAAAGGAACAATTTGAACCTCCCAGGCTCAGAAGCTACTCATGTAGAGCATCACTAATCAATTGGCCCCATAGTGGCTTGCTATCTGCATATATGCACATCATGATGACACCATACATCTAGTCTTTAAAACTACCAGCATCAGGCTGGCCTGTCACCCTGCTAAGCAATGCAATCATATATTGATATTCGTCATCAAAATCATACTTATATAAGTGCACTGGAAGCTTGGCCGCTGCAAGAAATGCACTGTTCTTAGCCCTCCACTGATACATGTTCTTTCTTGCTTTCTTCTTATTATTTTCATATTCAACTTCAGATTTCTTCAAATCTATATTGTTAACCTTCCTGCCCAATGGCAGTCCAAATGTCTTGGAAAGACCCTTAATGGATAGGTCTGCATATATTCTCCCATGTTTCACCACCTGTCTTGTTTGTGGATTGTAATTTCATGCACATTCAATAACTAGCTCTGGAGACTCCATGGAGTATAGAAAACCAGCCGCATTCCACATTCCTGACACGAACACTGCATCTAGCAAGGTGCTTCTATTCTTTTCATCATTTATTTTGGTGGACCAGGCTTCCAAATCGGTACTTCCTTGATGCGTATCCGTTATGGCACTATACTTGAATAGGATTCCTCTAGGATATGCGAACATAGGCTTGCTGAATTCAGCCTCGCACTTAGCTAACCTCTTGTCAGCCATGGATATCTGCAATTAACATGATTTGTCTTACAATGGATATTCACAAGCATGCACATAATGATTTATCTCTACTAACATTATGCATACTATACCTATTCAGCATTTATTTATCATGGGATGCATAAACTAACACCTACAACATCATACCTGATTATACAGAAGCAACAGGATGAAGGTTTCAATTACTTACCTGGTTATGCAAATCCCTTTGATTATACCAGTGGTTATCTGAAAGTGTCTTTAATTCAGGTGATAATCTCGCGCTTCTTCCTGCTTGTAAGCTCTGTGCATCCAAGTATCGCCCGTATGAGGGTTTGGAAAGCTAGCACTCTGTAAAAATAGTTTTATCGCAAGGTAAGTGTAAAAATGACAATTGAATTTAGCTTTTAACTTTGCAATTAGGGTGAAATTAGGGCAAACCCTGATGGATTAGATTTTAATCGTTGATTTTTCACGGGAACTTAGGATCTTGCCAGGTGTGTGATCACGATTTGTTGTTGGCGGGAACTACCTACCACAACTGCGTGCATTAAATGTTAATGGTAGCAACAAGAGCTGGGTGATATTCGCATGACAGGATGATATTTGAATACATGATGATATTTGGATATCGGAGTGATGAACGCACCATTAGGTCATGCTTAATACATTAGGAGGATATTTCAATATGTTGGGTGATGTTACAAAAATGATGATGACTGGGTAAACTATAATCCCTCTCTCTCGAAATATTGGGATGATGTCATCCAAATATTGGCTCAGTATATTGCTATGACATCATGACATCATCATCATGTTATGCGAGAAGGATCATGTTTAGGAAATATGCCCCCGAGAAGTAAATGTGCTGATTACGTCATCGTCATGTTTGTTTCTTTGTTTATCAGACTCAAATGACATCATCAAGATAATGGTTTAGGGGGATATTTCGTGGTAGGATGATATTGAGAAATATCGGGTTACATTGAGGAATATGACTCACAAAATACATAAGGCTGTTGACGGATAAAGGTCATTATCACCTAAAATTGACGTCTACATGCCGCGAATCAAATGCTTTATTAGGTGATAAATCAAATCGGGGTGATCTTTTGAAAGATGACTGATATTAAGAAATATGATCCTCCCCCTGTGAATATCAGGTTTGACCAGGATTTTGACCATTCATAACTTTCACATCGTAATGAATATCAGGGTGATGCAAAAGGAAAACCTGCATGAAATTTGATGCTCTTTCTAAAAATGAGGTTACTGGAATGAAATATGAATTTTGACAAATTGACCCCATGGTGATGACTTACCCAACTTCTCCATGCATGATGACCCACATGAATTACTTTTACCAAAATGCCAGAAAGCACAAAACAAGCAAAGCCATGCAAAAAAATGTTGGGTCCCTGTTTTGTCAAGTCAAAATGGGGCGTGTTGTGTAACCACACAACAACTTGCCACCAAAGAAAACAAACAAATTCTAATGATTCAAGTGATGTGATCACATTCATCCATAGTATTCTAATTCTTTCTAAGCATAAGCATCATGATCTTCTGAATGATAAAAGTTCATCATGGTAACAATGCTAACAAAGGATCATGTGTGTGCAAATGATTAATTATCTTCATCTTGAAAGCAAGTTGAAAACATGAGTAACTGGTGTTAAGCTACATAGTTGGAGATCATCCCTCATAGCCAACCTAGATAGAGCCTTGCTGCCAGTAGGTGTTTATAGCCCTGGCAAGGTTATATATACAATCCCCCTAAGTAGAGCCCCACTGCCAGCAAGCGTTCATAGCCCCGGTAGATTTACTTAGATGGCCTAATTTTATTTCTTTCCTGATTTTCTTTAAAATTTGTATCTGATATTATCATGTCAGCTCATTTGTACAAGGTATAGTCACTTGCAACTTTAGGTTGGAGATTGTATTGGTAGCAAGGGAGTCCCTTTAGATTTTTCACTTAACACTTATACTTGTATTTTCAATAAACCCAAGGCTGTTAAGTGTGTCATTGTGGTTGATTCGCTTTGATCAAGAAAAGACACCCTAATGAAAGGATATCACAAACCTGGTCATGAATACTTCTTAGAATGAATCATAACCTATGTCTAAATTTGATCTCATCACTTGAATCCTAACAATTTTTTATTTTCTGAGGTAATAAGGCTTCCTCATCTTGACTTGCCAAAACAAAACTCAACAAACAAACAACAAAACAAACAAACAAACAAGACAACAAAAATACAACTATACAAGCAACTATACAAATGTACATTATGATACACATGACTATCATGAAGTCACTTAGGCTTGGAAATAGTGTTTGAGGAATTGTCCATTGACTTGCAATGGGACATCCTCACCTGTCAAATTCTTAAGCCTATAAGTGTTGTCTCCTAGTATCTCAAAAATTTGAAAGGGACCTATCCATAATTTTTCAAACTTACCATGGTCTCCTTTCCTCTCATGGGCTTTATCCCACATCAGGACTAAATCAGATATCCTGAAGGCCTTGACTCTGGCTCTTTTGTCAAACCAACGTTTGACAACAGCCTGATGTTTTGCAAATTGGTCAATTGCTTGACTTCTTTTCTCTTCCAGGTGCATCAGCTGAAGCAACCTGACTTCTTGTCTATTGTCTATGCCTAGGTATTCTTGGGCAAACTGTAGGGTAGGAATTTTTAAGTTTACAGGGAGGATAGGATCTACCCCATATACTAAGTGAAAAGGTGAATTTCCTATTGCAGTTTTCATTCTAGTTCTGTCTACCCATAAGGCATATTTCAGAAATGAGTTCCATTCCCTAGGGTTCTTCTCTATTAATTTTCTTATGATATTCAACAAATTCTTATTTGTGGATTCTGCTAATCCATTCCCTTGGGGATAATAGTTGGATGAAAACTTGAGTATGATCCCATGATCAAAAACCCAACTTGACAATTTGGTTGAAGTGAAAGCAGAACCATTATCACTTACCAAAGCATAAGGAGTTCCAAACCTGGTAACAATGTTGCTTTCCAGAAATTTAATAACATCATCTACAGTACAAGTCTTGCGCTGACAGCTTCAGTCCATCTGGTACAATAATCAGTAATTGTTAAGACATACCTATGGCCTGAGGATGATAGAGGATTGATTGGTCCTATGAAATCCATGCCCATTGTGCAAATGCGCGCTCTTCCATCACTGGTTGCAAGGGTTGTGCAGCATGTTTCTCTCTGTTGACAGCAACCTGACATACATGACAACATTTAACATGTTCAGCTATATCTTTAAAAACTATAGGCCAGTAATATCCTGCTCTGAGGATCGCATGTGTTGTGGCTAGTGCTGATCCATGTGATGTTTCGAACTTGTCATGTAATTCTGATAAAACCTTATTTGCTTCTGGATTTTCTAAGCATCTTAGGTATATTCCTTCATAATTCTTCTTGAACAAGGTTCCTCCCTTCATCATATATTTTTGTGACCTCATCTTCAAGGCTCTTCTCTGTGAAGCTTGCAGTCTTGGAGGACATCTTCCAGTGATTAGGATGTGCTTGATATCTGAATACCATTCCTTATTGTCCTTAGCATTGATAACATACTGCTGGCTTATAATGTTTGGGTCAATTTCTGATATCATTTAACCTAGAGCTTGTCCTCTTACCAATTTCATTGGTGTAATCTCCATGTCATACTCTTGTAATACAGTAATCCACTTGGCTCTTTTTTCACCAGGTTCACTCTGCATTAGCAGCATCTTCACTGCTGCATTAGGCACTACTGCAATTACTTTGCTTCTTAGTATATAATGCCTAAATTTCTTTACTGCCTTGACCAATGCAAGTGCTTGTCTTTCAACATCCACATATCTCAGTTTAGCATCCTTGAAGGGACAGCTCATGAAAGCAATCAGTTTCTCTTCTTTCTCTTCATTCCTTTGTGTTAATACTACTGCAGAGGTATGTTCTGAAGCAAATGAATAAATGTAGAAGTCTTTTGTGTAATTGGGACTGATGAGAACAAGAGCATCTGATATGGCTTTCTTTATGTCTTCAAAAGCAGCTTTAGCTTCTGCTGTCCACTCAATCTTGGCATCTTTCTTCAGCATAGCATTTAATGGCCTGACTATCTCTACAAAACCAGTGATAAATTTTCTTACAAAGTTAATCTTACCAAAGTAAGACTTAAGTTCTTTCTTACTTCCAGGGAGTTGTATTTTCATAATAGACTCCACCCTGTCTGGATCAATGATAATTCCATTTTTAGTTATCAAGTGGCCCAGCAACTTTTCTGTTGTCACCCCAAATATGTACTTCTTGGGTTCAAGGATATTCTATATTCCTCACATTTTTTCAATACATTTTTGAGATCTGTTACATGATTTGTTCTTTCTTTGGAGAACACTGTGAGGTCATCCATGTAGATGACTATACACTTTCCTATTAAGCCTCTAAAGGCTATGTCCATTGCTTGTTGGAATGTTGCTCCAGCATTTATCAGCGCAAATGGCATGTGTCTATAAGCAAATATCCCCCACTTTGTGGTGAAGGCAGTCTTCAGCCTGTCAATCTTGTCAACCATGACCTGATTGTACCCTGAGAAGCCATCCAGAAAGGACATCATTTTAGCTCCATTGACAATCTGCAGAACTTCATCTAATGAGGGTAAAGGATAATTATCCTTCTCTGATGCGCTATTTAGGTTCCTGAAGTCTACACACAGTCTGATGTCTCCATTCTTTTTTCTTACTGGCACTAGGTTAGCCACCCAAGTGGAGTGCCTCATAGGAAAGATTATCCTGGCATTTAACAGCTTCTTGACTTCTTAAAAAATTATTCGTTCAAGCAAAGCATTGACTGGCCTTTGCTTCTATTTGAAAGGTTTAGCGTCTGGCTTGAGGGGAATGGTGTGAGTTATGACTGATGTGTCATATGTCTTTAGCTCATCATAAGTCCATGCAATTACATGGATGTAATCTTTAAGGGCCTGAGTTATTCCTTCTAACTCTTCTAGTGTGCAAACCTTACCAATCAAGACATTTCTCTTGTCTTCATTTTGTCTAATATTCACTTGTGAATATTGACCTCCATCAGCTTTGGGAAGATCCTTCTGTTTCATCATGTTATCTAAATCAAAGGCTCTTTCTAATTCAATCATACCTTTGGGAATCCTGTTGCCAGGTAACTTTAATATTTCATCTTCTTCCCAAACGTGATCTTCCACATTATTCTCATCTATGATCTGAGCATCAAATATATCCCTGTTAGAGATGAAATCAAGGATGTGCTGATCATCATCAAAGACCTGAAGATTAGTAACATTATCAGGTACTGATGGTACCAATACCAGTTCTACTAAAAATCTCTTTAAGCCTGATATAGATAATGGCTCCAGTGTATTGGTAGCCTAGGCAAGTGCATCTGTCCTATGGTTCTATTCTCTAAGAACGTGGGTGATATTAAATGCATCAAAGTCTTCAATCAAATCCCACACTCTGTGTCTATAATTTGACAATCTCTTATAGTTGCAAGAGTAGGTTCCTCTTACCTATCTGACAACTAATTCTGAGTCCCCAAAGACATGCAGAATTTTTACCTTCTTCTTGAGAGCAAACAGTATCCCATGAATCAGAGCTTCATACTTTGTCACATTGTTAGTATAGGGGAACTGTAATCTGTAGGTAGCTAAGTAGGATTTTCCTGATGGGTCAATGAGATCAATCCCTACTCTAGCTCCTTGTTTGGACTTAGATCCATCAAATCTTAGAGTCCAAGATTTATCTTCACCAAAAGGTTTGGCTAAACCTTCTCTTTTCTTTGTAGCTCTGGCAGCTGCTCCACCTGATATCCATTTTAACTTAGGAATTTCAGCTTTCTCAGACTTCATCTTTTCTTTCTCCTAGGAAGCTAATTTTTCTTCTTGTTTTTTATCGTCAGGAGGATGATCTTTTGGATCATGCACTGTATGTCTCTTTAAAACATGTAAGCATAGTGAACAGGTAGTTTCTGAGTGAGGTGCCTCATGCAACCTACACCATCTTTCAGTTAGCGCATCCTGTGGATGTCTCTTTTGTTCTATCATCTTCTTAATTTCTCCTGATAAAAACTCTTCGAACCAGGTTAAGTTACTACCACTGTCTTCATCAGATAGTTCATAATCTGACTCCATCAGACAATCACTCCCAGGGGTGATCTTTTCTTTCTTCTTAATATTTATTTGGTCATACACCAGAATTTCTTCTGTTCTCAAAATTTGATCTCTGTCATGATCCGTCACCTTTTCTGTGTCTCCTGCAGAAGACAAACTAGAATCAGTATCATCATCATTAGATGTAGAACTTACCTCAGAATATGATGATGATGCTTCACTGCATGTCTACTCCAGCTCCATCATATCTAGGCATGTTTCACAAGTTTTCTCTGAATGTACCTCATCATGTAATCTGCACCAACCATCAATTAGAATGTCATGAACAGGTATATCTAACAATTGACAACGTTTTACCTACTTGGATAGATGCATCTCAAAGTTTTTGAAGCGATCTATTTCATTCTCATTCTCAAAAGTACTATGGAGTTCTACAACCGGCATGTCTTCTTGATGATCATGATGATGATGATGATGAAAGTCAAGCATCAAGATCTCTTCTATCCTGATAGTCTGTGGTCTAATGGCATAAACTCCGAGCTCAATATCGACGTACTGATCTCGTTTGTTTTGTTATACTCGGTGATCATGTGCTTCATTTTAGGCTCAGCATCTATTCTTATCTGGTTGGGTATACCTTTCCAAGGTAACCACATGTGACTGAAGTCAGTAGTCATATATCCATTCAAATTCTTTGACTAGTCTCTACTAAGCAGCATCCCATATGTGTCAGGTATGTCAACTACCTAGATATCAATGTAATACTGGATCCTAGGATCAAATGCTAATTGCATGTGTATATGAGTCAATTCTCCTATTACACTCACTTCTGTCTTATCTAGCTGTGTCACCTTCTTTAGGGATTTAGCAGGATGCAGTCCTAAAGCGTTGCATATGGACAGGGGCATGCCATTTGTAGATGCACCTGAATCTACCAAACAGTTGTGTAAATTCTTGCTAAACATCCTTATAGTGAGGAGGAAAGGTGGTGACTTGCTCTTATCTCTATACAAGGTCATGTGGGAGGTTTCTACAGCTTGGACAGTAGCTGGCACTTTAGGCTTGATATTATTATCTCTAGTAGCATGATCTTTACTACTAGATTGACCTGGGGAATAATTATCCTCTTTAGGAGCAGGATCATCTAGTGATTTCATGAAAGCCTTCTTGATTGCAGGAATTTTCAACAACTCTGACAGAGATAGGCTGATCTTACCTTCTTCATTTCAGTAGACAGATATGTGACAAGTTTATCAGACTCATGAGGTAGGCTAACAGCCTTTGATGCTGTATTCTGAGGTGACAGGTATTAGGTGTTCACCTTGGGAAATCCTAGATTGTTACTTGCCTTGGGATTAGGAGGTGTGTTAAAATTATTTGGGGGCAAGGAACTGGTTAGTGGACCGATAGGTCTGTTGGAGTTTTTTCTCAGATTATAATTATGCTTACCAGGATATTGCTGCTGGTATGCATGCACCTCCTCATGTTCAATGGAAGGCTCATTCTCATCCTCAAAAGGGAAGACATAATTTGACTCAAAAGCCATGGTAGATTCTTCACATGCCTGGGTATAATGTTGGTGTGTTGACATAGCTTGCTGATGATGATGATCAGTATAACTCTCTAATACAAATGCAGAGTCATATCCATAAGGAACAATTTCATTTCCCTCTACCTAAGGTGGATTTCCAGAAGTATTAGATACTTCTGTCTGGAAAATGCTAGTAGCAATTCTGAATTGTGGACAGTCTAGCTCTGCATGAGCATTTGTATTGTGTATTCTGTACCAATTGGTGAGGGCTGCTTCAGTAAGATTGACTCTAGTAGTTTGTTTGGTTTCAGTAAGTGTCTGGTTATCTAAAGGTGATGGTAGTGAGCCATTATTTGGCCTGGAGTTCCATACTCTAGGCTGTCTCTGAGGATTATTGTTATTTCCACCACTATTATTGAAATTACTGTTGTTGTATCCTCTGTCAGGATAATTTGGTCTGTCATTGGAATAACCTCTGTTTTGGTTAGCCTAAGAATAGAAGTTCTGATTTCTTAGATGAGTGACCTCTGTAGTTAGTTTTCTTAGTTGAGCATAGATTTCTTTGATTTCTTCCTTCTCTTCTTGAGCTTTAGCTACTACATTTTCGGTTTGAGGCTTGAAGAAAGAGGATCCATGATTGTTGTTGGATAGGTCAGCACCCTGAGGTGTCTAAGTTTGTGCAGGATATTGTGGCGTCTAGCCACTCCCATTAGGAGGTGGCATGATACTTAATGGAGGAATTTGCAAGGGTGCTGGCATGACTGTTGGAGGCATCATAGCTCCATTGGGATATTGCTGTGTCAGATATTGCTATGTTGGATATTGCTGAGCCGAATATGCAGGATATTATGGAGGATAAGTTGGACACATGCCAGGCAATGTAGGGAATGCTATGTTTGGTGTTGGAGCAGGGACTAACTGTTGATTTACTTTGATAGCTTCTTGAAAAGCTCCTGTCAAGGTAGTGATTTCAGGGTGTGTTCTCTTGATGAACATGGAAGTCAATGGATCCAGAGCTGAGTAATAGATACTCCTAGCAGCAGCATCTGCTACAATATATGGAGCAACTAACTTGGATAGCATTTTCTGGAACCTAGCATTGAAATTGACAATAGGTTCTCCTTCAAACCACTTGATAGTGGCAAATAGGTGATAGTTCATTGAGAGATCTATTGGTATTTTGAACCTATCAGTAAAAGCTTTCTCTAGGACAGTGCATGAACCAACAAAACTCTGACCAAGACTAATAAACCAATTATAAGCCTCTTCCCCTAGGGAAAAAGGAAATAATCTACATACAACATCTTGATGCTCTATTCTGGCCCTACAACAGGCTTCTTTAAAGGTTCTAATATGATCATTAGCATCCTGATAAGGATGATATTTTGGAGAAATCTTGTCTAGATTCTTTGGTAACTCATGATATGCAATAAAGGTCAAAGGTGACTCTGCTATAAAGAAAGACATCGCAACCGGAGGAGGTTGAGCCTGTGGTACAGTTGGTTAAGGTTGGACCTGGGGTTGAGGTTGAACAGGAGGTGTCACAAATATCCTAGAAGGTATTTGCAAACCAACAGGAGTTACAGGAGGAGGTTCTGGTGAAGCTCCTGATGCACTAGATCCTGGAGTGTGATGAATGTCTATAGTTCTAGGTCTGAACCCTCTAATAGGTAGTTCTTCAAAGATTCCACTAGATCTAGACCTGGTATTTATCCTGTGAGCCAGGATTTCTTAATTTTAAGGCAAATTGGCTGGAACTTTGTAAATATCAGTCAGAATATACCAGCGATGACTATATTTATGGATGGGATTGAGAATTGATTAAGTATTTATGGAATATTTGCAACTATATTGCAAATATGAGGTGATTTTTGGTTTGGCAACACTAGCAAGTTGATATTGGGTTTCTGCAGTAGGATACCTCAGAGTTTTGACAAATTTACCTGAAATAAGGTCAATATTTGTAAATACATGATGATCTACTATGAAGATTGCAATATTTATGACTGATTTCAGAAAATTTACACAAGATTAGCGTATATCAACTTAGAACAGCAAATATTTGCGTATAGCTCAGAAATTTAGCGATTTCTGAGTGTTACCTTACAATCTTTATCATCACTTGAACTACTAATGATGATCCTTGTCTTGTGCCCTCCTTCTAGCACCAATTTATATTGGTCATGATGTTAGTCACAAACAAGCATAGAATAAAAGTACACATTAACCTTTATTCATCTTGAAAGATACGATGAATTCAGAGAATTCATGATCCCAAGTCTCTGGTGATTAGGTCTTAATTGTCTGACGTTACTCAGAGGTTGATGTGTGTTGCTATTTCCATTTTGGGGCCTTACATTAAGTTCATCATCATGACACTATTTCTGCAAAGATTCTTCACAGAGAGGTCATTTTATGCAATTGTTTGATCAAATGATACAGAAATATTTAAATCTTTGCATGATATTTTCAATTATGCATGCTTTAGCTTCAAATATGCTAAATATTTGCAATTATCTACGAGATGTCCACATATTTGTATTATTTTCTTGAGATTATCAATTATTTGCAATTATGATGGTAAAATGCTCTAAAATTTAAAGAAATTGAAAGAAATGCTTCAAATTAATGTTGAACCTTCAGCTATTGAACCACATATACATCAGATACAGTCATGAAGAGAAGAAAACCAAACCATATGTTCACTAGGACATTCCACAGCTAGATACAGTTGATGCTAAATTCAAAGGAATTGTATGAAAACAACATATGCAAGTAGATATGCACTCCAAGGGATGCAGCAAGTCACAACATATATCCAGAATTCACACACTGATTACTCAAGATTTACTATGAATTGTAATCAAACAAGTCTTCTCATTCATTAAGTATGCAAGGATATAAATGTATACAAAAAGCTTTGAAATGAACCCTAAATATTTCAGAAGACGGATTTCAATTAAGTTTCGAATGTTTGAAATGAGGCATTCTTGCACCTTTTATAGAACAAGGTGAGGATTCCGTTACAAAAGATCTACGATCTTGATTTATCTATGAATATCTATGATGAGTATTTCTTTTGACTTTGTCAACTTTATCAAGTGGCACAAGTTGCCAGCTGGTAACCATCTAAACGGCTTGCTTCCTTTTGCATCTGGTGCATATATTTCATTTATGATGCATCTTCATCATGCCCTTTGTCATCATCATAACTTTTGCCACTTTCACTATCTTCATCATCATGATGATTATCTTCTTGAAAATGGACCTGCATAGCTGTCCTTATAATTTCATATAGTTGTACTATTCTCCCTATTTCCCCACCATCCTGAGTTTTTGCTTTGATGGTGGCGTGCTTATACATTTGATATTTGCCTCAGAGATTTTCTAATTTACTTCTCCTGCTGCTGGATGTCTCATGATAATTTTCCATCTTGACCCTGATCCTCATAATTTTGTCCATGGTTTCTTTTGTTAGATGGTTTAAGGGATCATTAGCTACCTGTTGGAAGTTACTATGTATAGCTTTGATTGCAAACTCCTTGTCTTGATTATCTATCTTCCCTTCCACCTTCCCTTCTAGCACTTCTAAAATTTCAGCTTCATATGACATCATATCATGTAGCTTCATGTTACATCTCTTAATTTAGTGTTGCATCTTTTAAGTACCTCACACTCAAATTTGATATCCTTATACCATATGTCCACCAATAGTGCATTACTATTATTTAGCACTTGATTGCTTACTAGAACCTAAGGGTCAATTCTCCTTATTTCCTCAAAGATGATCAAAAATTTCTCCAGCTGAAAAGACCTTTTCCCAATCTCCATCTGCAATTTTTCAACTTTTCTCCTGGAGACACTTAAAGAATTCCATCTCTTTAAAGAAGCTTTTACCACTTCCTCTACTTCATCAAATGTGGATAACATTCACTTTCTCATTATAGATGACTCATGTTTCATGAGATCTAGTTTATTTACTTCATCCTGAGAAATAGCAGTCAATGGGACTGCATGATCAGTTGACATATCATCAGGGTTAATTAACCCTTTTATGTATGCATGCAGCTGAGAAATGTGCTCTTTATGCTGCTTATTCTTCTCTTTCTCTCTCTTAATTCTTTGAGTTAAGGAATCAATGATATCCTTACCTTCCTGACCCTCCTGGTCTTCATTTGCAAATCCTAAGTCAACTATATTAATCTAGAATTCCTCTAGAGTAATTTTACCCTTTTCTTTATGTATAGTAGGAATTGCTATCTGTGCAGTCCTTCTTCTAGTTGTTGGATCTCTCTTAATGGCCGAAGTCATTCTGGCCTTCCTCTTTGGTTTTATTAGATTTTTTGAAAACAAAGTAGATACATCAAATTCCTGAATCTCAAAACCAACTTCTGTGTTGACTTCCTTTTCCAACCACTGAGGTACCTGATCATATTTCTCAGCATCATCACGATGTTCACCTTGATCTCTGGTATCTATCAGCATATGTGATGGAGAAGGTGAATTCCTTGTTTCTTCTTCATGATGCTCATAAGGAGAGCGATCTTGTGGTATATCCTCTTGTTGAGGAATTTCCTTTTCCTGAGGAGCATCATCCTGAGGTGGAGGATCCTATGATGCGTTGATATGATGATCATGATCCTTCTCCTTTATTACTTCATCCACCTATGACTTTTCCTCCTGTTGAAGCATATTCTTAGCAGTGGATATTGTGGAATCTTCCTTAGGTGCTGGTATTTGTTCTGAAACCACAATCTATTTTGCACCTGCATTACTTAGTTCTTAAACTTTAGAAGCATGATCTTCTAATACATCTTTCTCATCAGCTTTCTTTTCCTGAACCTCTACTATAACGGGCTTAACTGATGTATCCTGTTGGTGTTGTTGGCTTATTTCTGAAGCATGGCCCTCTGGTTCTGCCATTTTCACTTCTTCTATATGCTCTCCTTTATCAAGTGTACTTGCCAGGTGTTTAGGACTTACATCCTATCTATATGTCAAATCCACTCCTGCAGGACTTGTCACCTGTTTCACTAATGTGTCTAGCCCCATTTCTTGAGCTATCTTCTTTGGACTCTTTTCCTTTTTATATTCCACTTGCTTCATCTCCTCCAATATTGTTTGAACTAATGGAGTCCCATGAGGAGTCATGTGAGTACCTGCAGCAAGGGTTTCCATCTTCTGTGAAGCTACATCCTCCACTACCTCATCATCAGATAAATTAACTATTTCATCTAGTGATATCTAACCTCTTTGAAACATTTGCGAGGTTTCTTTCATTTGCTCTTCCGCTTGTTTAGTCTTGAACTTCACAATGGTAGGAAGTGGAACATTGTGTTGAAATTCCTTATGGAAAGCTTCACTACCTACCCCTATCAACATTATAGGGGATTGCTTTATCTCACCTCTCATGGAGGTTCTTGGTTTCTTAGGTGTGGTAGATACCATCACCTATGGGGCTTTTCTTTTCCTTTTGAATAATAAAGGGGCTTCCTCTTCCTCAGGCTCTTCCTCTAGGGGAATATCCTCTTCTATTTGTTTTTGTGAGGACTGACCCTCTTCTTGGGTCTCAGCAGTTTCTGTAACCATCTTTTGAATCCTTTTGCCCTTTTGTTTATCTGCCTGTGGTGGTGATGCTGATCCTGATCCTGATGCTGTTGTTGTTGCATCTTCAGCTGGAAACACTGCTCTTTCAATAATCACCCTTTGGGTTCATTATCAATTTTCTTACCCCTAGGGGTCTTTTGCTTTGCTGTTGTTGTGGAGGCAGCCTTTCTCCTTTAGATTTCCTTTTTTCAATTATAAAATCATCATATTCCTCATCAGGAATATCTTGTCTCTTCTTTTTATTGTCTATAGTAATGGCAACACCCTTCTTCTTCAAGGCATCAATTTGTTCATCAACCCAAGCTTGGGTTAGCTGTAATGTCCTGGCAATGAAAGGATCCAAAGATATGTCTTCTTGTATGGTTAGGTCAGGTGCAGATATTGTATCATTATATATTTTCTTTTCTTCGTACTCATCTGCGATTATCTTGCCATCATCCTTTTTCAACTGTGAAGGAATGGAGATGCAGTCAAAGGTTTTGATTTGATTTAGTGTTAACCTTTGGTATCTTCTTCTTGTGGCTTCTGCTTCATCTTCACAATCCACCCAGAAGTCTTCTAGGTGCCCCTAATGAATAGGTTTTTTGTATCCTCTCATAAGGATCATATGGCCTTACCAGTGGGAATTGCTGCAATTGCATTTTATTCAAACTAACCATGACTTTCTTGATATTTTCTGAATCTGGGCACATATACCAACCAATAGTTACTAGAAACAAAATGGGTGGTATTTTATGAGCATCCTTGTATGCCTTCAGTGCTGTGGAGCTCTGCCTTATGAATTCCATTAATATCACTGCATCAGTGGGATATCTTGGCATCATAAGGGGTTGTCTTTCAAAGCCCTCAATTCTTATGTAAGAAAATGTTGCAAATTGGATGTACCAGGCTCCATGCTTGTAGATTACTTCTTGAGCTTCCATGCTCAATATTTTTATCCTATCTTCCTCCATGGTCGTCACTAGATGCATAGAGAATGCATCATTTACCAATTTGTAATCCTGGAGGTAATTTACTCTCTGCAACTGGGGATAATGATCCCAAATATGAGCATCATTGTGGTTCCACCAATCTTTCCAACCATTGTTAATGCATCAAATGTGCCTTTGTAAGCACAGGAGTAGACAATGTATGATGTCATGTAAAAGGAACAATTTGAACCTCCCAGGCTCAGAAGCTGCTCATGTAGAGCATCACTAATCAATTGGCCCCATAGTGGCTTGGTATCTGCATATATGCACATCATGATGACACCATACATCCAGTCTTTAAAACTACCAGCATCAGGCTAGCCTGTCACCCTGCTAAGTAATGCAATCATATATTGATATTCGTCATCAAAATCATACTTATATAAGTGCACTAGAAGCTTGGCCACTGTAGGATATGCACTGGTCTTAGCCCTCCACTGATACATGTTCTTTCTTGCTTTCTTCTTATTTTTTTCATATTCAACTTCAGATTTCTTCAAATCTATATTGTTAACCCTCCTGCCCAATGGTAGTCCAAATATCTTGGAAAGAACCTTGATGGACAGGTCTGCATATATTCTCCCATGTTTCACCACCTGTCTTGTTTGTGGATTGTAATTTCGGGCACATTCAATAACTAGCTTTGGAGACTCCATGGAGTATGGAAAACTAGCCGCATTCCACATTCCTGACACGAACACTGCATCTAGCAAGGAGCTTCTATTCTTTTCATCATTCATTTTGGCGGGGCAGGCTTCCAAATCGTTACTTCCTTGATGCGTATCCGTTATGGCACCATACTTGAATAGGATTCCTCTAGGATATGCGAACATAGGCCTGCTGAATTTAGCCTCGCACTTAGCTAACCTCTTGTCAGCCATGGATATTTGCAATTAATAGGATTTGTCTTACAATGGATATTCACAAGCATGCACATAATGATTTATCTCTACTAGTAGTAGTAGGAACTTGGGATTCTGCCAATAGATCATACATAATTTTAATTTGGGCGAAATCAGTCTACGGAGCTCATCCAGTCTACCCAAAACTTTAACCTTTTCCTTCTCTAGGTCACTTAATTCATTCCGCAAACTCACTACTTGACATTCTTTGGTAGATACAGACTTAGTTAAAGGACTATATGACTAAGAAATGTTGGACAATTTGAGCTCTAAGTCCTTAATCTTCTTCTCAATATCTTCAACAACTTTAGATCAGTTTAAGCAAAACTTATAAATCTCTACACCTTCAGAGAGAACATTTTGAATACTCTTTACACTGGTATTAAGCATTGATCTATCATAGGTAATTATTTTCCTTATTTCAGCAAATCTCTTCTCATTATATTTATTTTTTACTTTAACTTTTGTTGACTTCTCAAAAGTTTCAAAATGAGTACTTGTAGAGTTTATTAGACTCTTCAATTGACCGGAGGGAGAGTCAGATGAATCCTTTTGAAAGGTTGGCATAATCTTTTCCAAAATTCCAGAGGCAAGACCAAGCAACTCACTGTCCTCAATGTGAGTTTTCAGAATCTCCTGTCTTGCTTTTGCTTGTACCACAGATGCTAACTTCATCTTTTGTAGAGGGGAAAGAGTGTCAAAATTGATAGGTCCTTGAATTAGCTCTGGTTCATCAAACTCAAGCTTGTCTTTCTCAAGTAATTTCTTCATTGCATCTATAGTGTCTCCTGCCAAAAATGTAGCTCCATCTTTTAGATCCTTGCCAGTACTGTCATCTTGCTTTTGCTCTTCAATATTCTTTAATGTTTCTCCTCCTTGTTTATCCTTGTCCTTAACCTCTTTTGCTTCTTGCTCTTTATTCTTCATAGAGTCATCTTCACCAGGAGCATCTACTTCTATATTCATCTCTGCATATTCTCTAGCAAATTGGTCTAGAGGAATTTTAGTGTCCTCTACACCATCAAAATTAACTTCCTCCACCTTCTCTTCATCTCCTTTATATAGCATTTCATTTTCTGGAGTAGAGATGCAAACTTGTTGTTCACTTTCTTTCAACTCCTCAACATTTGGAATGGAGGAATCAATTCTATTATCAGTTTCCTTTTCTTGATCTTCCTTCATCATTTATTCATCTTCTTTATTCAACGCTTCTTCTAGAATTGGGTCATCATCTACTCTAATTTGTTGCTCATCCTTCTGCAACTCTTCATTATTTAGAATTGATGCATCCTCAGTATCAACTAGTTCGTCTGTAATCAAATAAAACTTGTTCTTATCTAGTGCTTTCTTTGGAATTTGTTTTGTTTCTTGGACAACTTCATCAATGTCTCCAATCATCAGCTTGTTCATCTTTTTCTTGCTTCTGAATTCATTTTTTACTTCTTTAAATATTTTATCTTCTTCTTTATTGGTGATCACCAGACATAGACTGGATAATACATGCTCTCTTAGCTCTAAATCTTTAGGTTTAGTAGCTTCTTTCCTCATTTCCAAAATGTTACTTAGACTCTTAGGGATTTCAGACAAAATTTCCACAAGAGCTCTATTGAATGTATTCAAGTATTTCATAGTGGCATCCTCCAAAATTCTCTTGTTTGTATCATCAAAAGTGTCATAGTATTTTGTTATAGGTTTTAGATTCCCATGAATCGTTATAGCATTCACAATTTCTTCTATAGACAAAGTGGATTTTCTAGCATGGGTTTTAGTCTTTTGTCTTTTACTTACCTTCAAACTTTCGGAAGGCTTCTCCTTAGACACTTTAGCAGCCTTAGTGCCTGAGGCCTTCAACTCTTTAACCTCATCATCTGAATCAGACTTTTCTTCGTCCTTCTTGTCCACACCGACATATGACATTTTGGCCATTACTTTTGTTCTTTTACTGGTAGGTTTTTCTTTGGATTTCTCTGCAATAGGAGAAGGTGATGCATCATAGGTTATACATGTACTCCTAGTAGTTCTTGGCTTAGAAGAGGATTCCATTGAAACACTTCCCTATTCTCTTTCCTGCTTCTCCTTCTCAACTTTCTCTATCCTTTCTCTATTTTGTCTCACAACTTCTCTTGTTATGCCAATACTTTCTGCATACATTTCAACTTGCCTTTGAATCTTTCTCTTAGATTCAGGTTTCCAAAGCTCAACATGCAGTTTCACACTGAGTTCACCATATGTCCCAAATCTTTCAACTGTGGTGTCCTTTGGTTTACTCAGAAGGTGTTGAGCATACATATCCAATACTTGCTCATCAACTTCATACCCCATGGGCATGATCCACACAATTCTTGGTTCAACTGCTTCCATTAAACACTAATCTGTATCCACCATAAAATAGACTATATCCTTGTATTTTTCAACCACATATTTAGGGATTCTTTCCCTTGAGTGCATTATATTCTAAAAGTTCTTGAAATATCACCAAATGGTAGTCCTTTGGGCTTTAGAATCAACAATACTGTGATGTGGTTTCTTATTTGGATGGCAACTAGTTTGTCATTTGTCCAATACAAACTCTTCATCCCTAGTAACTCATTCATGAAATAGAAGAACAAACATAGGACCAACATACCATATTTGAAAGTGTTCTTCTTATCCTTCTTAACCTTATTCAAATTTTCCATCAACTGATTTTGCAGTAACTCACACAAGTCATAGTCAGCATTCTCTCTCAACATTTGATAAGCTGCATAGATAGATGTACCAAATACACAGTTCTCCCTACTAGAATGATATATCTTGTATCCAATCACCATTGATGCAAATTTGACATCCGGATCAATGATGTCATTAATTATCATTGCCATTTTGTCAAACCTTGAACCGGTAGCATCAATTATAGTTTGATTCTTTACTAACTTCAATATTGGCAGTCCTCTAGATGAGTTCAACCCTGTCATGACTTTGATGGCATCCTTGGTGATCTTGAAGGGTTTCATTAACCACATAAACTCATCATGCATTCGGCTTAAAACATATTGGACCCACTCATCCTCATTGAAGGATGGGAACTCTATAACCTGAATGAAGTGTTTGTTTTCTAGGGCTTTGTACTTAGGTTTAAGATCACAGTTTTCATCCATCAAGTGATTCTCAAACAGATCTAGCAACTTCAAGTTTCCAAACTCATCTATGCTAGAATAGATATAAGCCCTAATGTCTTCAACATGTAGTACACCATGTAGGACATCAGAAAATGTACCTAATGGATTAACCTCTATAGATTTGTATGGATACTTCTTGAATTTGGGTCGAGGCCTTTCAGTGATATCAACAACGAATGGAGTAGCCATTTCCAAAGATAGCAAATTTAGAAAGCTTTATAGAGAATACCTTTCACTGGTTAGGGTTTTCATTCAGAAATCTTCTTCATGCTTTGATCTCTTGGAAATCTTCATACAGATCTCGCCTTTCTTCTTTCTCTTTGAATGCAAAGTGATTTTGAAGCCACTTGAGCTTCTCTTTATCCTCTACCCACTTACTTTTTGGTGTAATAAATGTTGTTTGCCCTAATTCATCTGGTTACTCTATTTCTGCATACATTCAATCTTCAATTGGTCTACAATCAATTGCATTAGCTTCTTTTCTTCAGGAATTTCCTTCAACAGATCTATAATAAGCTTCTTTATCTTCATTCATCATGCCAAATTTAGGCACCCACTTACTAGTAGGGGGAATTAGATTTTCAATGCAGCTCCCTTGAGCTAGAGCTCCTAATTTTTCTTCACCGATGTTTTGTTCATTTCATTCTAGATCTCATTCACATCTACTTTGCTCTTGCCTTTGTCCAACTTCTGCTCTATTTTGCCTTTTCCTACCTATGAGTTCTCCTTTTTGCTTCTGTAAAATTTAGCAATGTGTTCAGATTTGTTGTAGTTGAAACACACAATCTTATTTTTCTAACAATTACATGTTGGAGCAGGTTTAGATCTGCATTACATTGCAATATGCCCAAACTTATTGCAAGTAAAACATCTTCCATTGAAAGATTGTTTGTCCTTAGGAGGATTCCATGATCCACTTCTGTAATCCTTAGCCTTATGACCTATCTTTTTGCAATTAAAGCATTGACCGGAGAAAGATAATGCATTTTGATTCATTTTACTTCTACATTGATTAGCTCTATGACCATACTTATTGCATTTGAAACAATTACCATTAAAAGATGGATACCTTTGAGTATTAGGCTATCTTACCAGAGGCCTTCTAGGATTCCTTCTTTGATTTCTTGCTTTAGGATTTCTTTGACTGGATCTAGAGCTTTCACCTTTCTCAAATCCCAGACCATGCTTATCATCTGTCTTCTTCTAGCTATCAAGCAACACCTCAAGTTTGGCTGAGCTTATCTTGAACTTTTCTTTGTACTCATTTGCAACTTCTAGATCATGTTTGAGAATGACAATTTGTCTTTCAATTTCTTCCTCATTATCCCTAGTTTCTTGTAGATCAGACTCTAGATGACCAATTATTCTATCCAATCTGTAGCACTCTTATGTTCTTTCATTTAGAGATTGATTTAGTTTTTCTTCAGTCTTCTTCCTTTCTTCAATTTCCTTGGTTAGCCTCATCACCCCAAATTCCATCTCATGTTTTAGGACAACAACTTCTTTTACTAACGTCTCACATTCCTTTGTCTTCTCCTTTAGGGCCTCATCCATGTCATTATCTTCATTTTGATTTGCTAGCTGATGAAGTAGCTCCCTTCTCTTTTCATTAGATTTACTCAGTTGTCCTTTTAAGGTCTCAATGAAATCTTTAGCATCTTTAAGGTTCTCTGATAGATCTCTGATTTCTGCTCTAGATAGGTCAAGATCATCTAGGTCTACTTGAAGTTGTTGATTGATACTATTAGAGTACTGCAATGAACCCATTAAAAACACCTTCCCAGATCTTCCTCAAGCTGTTAAACATTTTCTAAGGAACATCGCTCTAATACCAATTATTGGAATTAGGACAAACAACTGAGAGGGGGGGTGAATCAATTATCTCAAAACTTTATCCTTTTCTATATCTAATCTTCTTTATAACTTATTAGCAAATTAATGATATAACCATGAAAGCATGAATCAACAACACATGAGAAGAAACATAATCAACACACATAACACCAAGATTTTTACATGGAAACCTAATTAAGGGAAAAACCATAGTGGGGGTTAACCCACAATAATTTATACTCTGTTAAAAGTATTACAAATAGGGAAGGCACATGCCTTTGGGCACACTACCTAGAGCTCACTACTCAAGGAGGCTTACTGCTTATAAAATCAATTACAAAAGTTCACTGGCATGTTTGAATTGAGGAATAGCATCTAATAATGCAAGATTGCAGTTCTGGTTGAGCTTAGTACACTGACTTTACACACTTCATCTCTCTCTGCCCTACTTTACTGCTCTTCCATGATCTAGAGCTTAGATCTCTTCACTTCGCATTTGATTCTGCTATACTTCACACTTATTCCTTCACATTCACACCACCACACCTCAAAATGCTTGAACTCATCGATTATATATATCCGCTACATGAAATTGCATCAACTGCAGTCAGCTTTAAGAAAAACTTAGAGAGTTTTTAAGAACACTGTTTTGTCTGCTAAATCCATGCACAAACACCAAGGTAGACCAAAACTTCTATATCCAAGTCACCTTATATGTTGACCAATACAACTGGATTTCACAAATTACTTAACCAACAAATTTTCCTAATCTGCACAAGGATCAAACACCGAGTTGGCCTGTTCTTCACTGGATTGAACTATTTAACTAGAACCTGATACTCAGATGCTTGTAACTTCCAATCCCTTCATCACCGGAGGCTAAAATCTTGGATTTAGGTAGTCCTAACATCCCTTAACATTCCCTCAGATCTGCAGCACAATATGATTACCTGAGGAGAAATGTGGACCAAAGTGTTGAACCCTGTCATATGCTCTGTTCCTGTCTATTCAGACTTAGACAAATCTACAATCTGACTTCTGGTATGGTCAAATGGTATGATGTAGATGTGTGAGATAGATTCAGTTGCCATCAATGACAACACTTGACATGCCTAGCAGTGTCTCTTGCCAACAGTACTCTGTTATGTATATAGATAGTAGTAAGAATTATTTCTCTCTAGTGGACTTCTGGTAGGTTTGCTTCTTTTATCATTATCCTTGCAGCTTATTGAGTAGTCATGTTCTTTCTTTAAACCACTCCATTCTGCTAAGGGGTTCTAGGAGTAGATAAATGCCTCTTTATCCCATGGTTCTCGCAAAACATGTTAAACTCATTAGAAGTAAATACTCCACCTTTGTTAGACGTCAAACATTTTATTTTCATATCTAATTCATTTTCAACCAATGCTTTAAAATCTTTAAACTTATCTAGGGCTTTTGATTTTTCTTTAAGAAAGTGACCCATGTCATTCTATAGAAATCATCAATAAATAACATAAAATACCTGTCACCTTGAAAACTCCTTACTCTAGTAGGACCACATAGGTCCGTATGCACCAATTCCAACAGATTGGTAGATGACTGATCCTTGTTTTTGAAGCTTCTTCTTGTTTGCTTCCCTAACTAACATTCCTTATAGATAGCATTGGAGGCTTTTGTAATCTTTGGCAGATCTCTCAAAGCTTGAACTAAACTTATCCTTACCAGGCTATCAAAATTGATGTGACACAATCTCCTATGCCATAACCAACTGTCCCTGATCTAAGTCATAAGGCAGTAACTAACACCACCTTTGAGATGATAAATATTTCCACCTATCCTCTTTCCAACATCAGTTACTATTTTGAAGCTTTTTTTGATCTCACAACCATCATCCTGAAACATAAGATTGTAACCATTGCTACACATCTACGTAACACTCAAGAGATTATACTTTAAGCCTTTGACACAAAGAACATCATCAGTGTTATGCTTTCCATCAAAACTAATTAAACCTCTTCCACAAATCTTAGCAGCTTCATTACCACCAAACCTAACTACTCCACCATAAAATTTTTCAAGTTTAGCAAACTTACTCTTGTCACCTATCATATGATTTGAGAATCCACTATCAATGACCCAATCATCCTTTTCACTCTTAGCATGAAAGGTAGACATTACAGTGCCTTTAGGGTTAGCACTTGCTTCCAAACCTTTTTCCTTTACACAGCTTCCAAGGTTAGTAGAACTAGTTTTATCTCTTAGGGCAATAAATAAGCATTCATTATTATCATCCTCATGATCAGATTCATCATCAGAAATACTTGCATCTTCTTTAACATAGTAACTTTTCTTGACTATCCTTCTACTATTCTCCCTATTCTTAATTCTCAGAGCTCTATTTGGACATCTTGAAGCATAATGACCTATTTTTCCACAACTGAAACATTTAAAGGGCAACTTACTACTAAACTTTCCAGTACCTTTTTCATTCTTCTCATAAAGTTAGCTTCCACTTCATCAAAGTCTTTTGGATTTGATTCAATAGTCTTCTCTGATTTGCCAGCTTTAAAAGTAGTCTCATCCTTTGCCATTCCACTAGTTGTGCCAAACTCTCTTATTTCAAAAGCAGTTAGGGTGCCAAGTAACTGATCTTTGGTAAACTGACTCAAATTCTGTAATTCTTCAATAGTAGAAACTTGATGATTGTAAGCTTTAGGAAGAGTTCTGAGTACCTTTAATATCACTTCTTTATCATCCATAGTTCCACCAAATCCTTTGATGACATTGACAACTTCATCCACCTTCTATAAGTAGCTTGTAATGTTTTCATCTTTAGAAATTTGCATGGTCTCAAATGTGAGCTTCAGATTCTACATTTTAGCTTGTTTAACCTTATCATCTCCTTTATAAACACTTTCCAAATTTTTCCAAATTGCATTAGCAGTTTTTAAATTCACAACCTTTATCAATTTATAATTAGTAAGACCACTTGAGAGAGCATGCTTTGCCTCACCATCACTTTCAGCTTCTTTGACTTCATCTTCAATATTTATACCATTCTAAGGTACAATGTAATTACACTTGATTCTTTTCTAGAAATCATAACCAAGAGCAACTAGAAAGGCTTCCATCCTTACTTTCTAGAGTGCATAGTCATATCCATCAAACAAGGGAATCTACTTCTTGTGCACCATCCCAGATCTACCTCAAGTTGTTAAGCTTTCTTCAAAGGAACCTTGTTCTGATACCAATTGTTAAATGCACAAGACAACTGAGAAGAGGGGTGAATTAGTTGTATTAGAAATTTCAAACCCTCATAAACATATTCACATCCACATCAGTTCACTTAAACTCTTAATCTGTTATGATGATTAAGCATGAGAAGAAAATAATAGTAACTTAAACACATCAACACCATACACAAAAGAACACTAGATTTTATGTGGAAAACCCTAAAAGGGAAAAACCATGGTGAGGATTAGCTCACAATATAATGTAGTAACAATACCGAATTACAAAGGGCTCACTACCTAAAAGAATGCTCACTATAGGGGACTCACTACCCACTGAGAAAGAAAGAAAGAAGAGAAGGAAGGCTCACTGCCAACACTTGAACTGATATAATTGCATCTGACCTATGCATGAGGTTTAGTTCCAATGAAGCTCAATATACACCACAACATACACAACTCCTTTGCAGCATCACTAAAAATTGTAGACACCTCCTGCTCACTGCATCTGGTAGCCTAACACATGAAATCTCTTACTACCTTGATCAAATTCACATCATAACATCATATCCCCCATGTGTACACAAATCCATGACTCCTTGACACTTATTTATACAATCATCAATCATGAAAACATTCTCCAAGGTCAGTAACACAACTTAACTCATGAAATTCAAATTAGGTCTAGACGTAAACATCCCCATAGAGGAAGGAAATGAATGTAGACCACTTCACACTTTAGTACAGACCTAAAACCACTCTTACACGCTTCAACACGCTTTCACAATCACCATTAGCATAATCAGAATTAGTGAAAATAACCAAGTCGGCCAAACTTGTGCTAACACCAAGAACTTTTAAGCACACACTTCCTCAAAGACAAGAACACCTTGCAAACCTTGCACAAAGCTTTAACAAAATCTAGAAACATCCATGAACAACTTGAAGTCACCTAGAAACCAACAAATTTAGCCACCACAACTTTCACCTGAAGGAAGTTCACAATCTGCTTACAAACAACACTGTCGAACTATGCCACACAATAAATTACTTTCCAGAGCACCAAATCACAAACCCTTTGGATAAAAGATAGATAAGGATCTTATAAGAATATTCCAGAAATGCAACACCTAAAACCATTTTGCAGAGAAATGCAGAACAAAATACTTTCTACTAGACACACTACAAACACTGTCTTCAAACAAGTGAACATAACTTTCACTACACAGCGATCCGAAGTACCAAATTCTAGATATAGCATCTTAAAACACATCTAAACAATATATCCAAACCACACACTCATATCTCCAATATAAAATAAATGTGGAGCAAAAACGTGACCAGTATTCTGTAAGCCAGAGGACTTCTTCAACACACTATTTCCAATATTAATCAAATTTTCTCAAAATCACTTGGAAACTTAGCAAAAGGAACATATTCTCAACACCTTCAACACTTCTTCAAGGAAATCACATCATTATTAATTTAGCAACATAATCAAATAACAATAGTAACAATAGAGAACACAGTTGACACCAACGACAACACAAACATATTGACATCAATGACAACACCGATTAGCAGATACTTGCAACAATCTCAAGTGGAGTTTTCCATCTTATAGCATTTGCCTTTTGTCTATATACACACATATGTACATGCATGTAGATTTATAGTGTTTAAATGTGGAAAAATTATAGAGGGTTTGGAATATATATATATATTGCAAGGTTTTAAATTCTGATTGATTCAAGAAGGGTTTGAATATATATGTATACACATTATGTTTTTTATTGTTTTATTTATTTGAAATTTTTATTTAAAAAAGTGTATGACATTAGGATTATAGGGGGCGGGGCCTATGCATGTAGGCCGACCTTGTAAGGGGTGTTGCAAGTATGGGTTTAACCAGTGTTGTCATTGATGTCAACATACTCATGTTGCATTAATGAGAAGGATTGGATGAGCTATGTGCTGAGGATATTGAGAAAATTAGTCTCAATCAGGAATAGTGAAGAACAGTGATGACAACAAGCTAAAAGTCCAAGATAGGTTGAGGATCAGAGGATATGGTTTAAAGGGTTTATAGATATAAGTCTTGAGATGCTCCAGTCAAGTTTTTAGAGGTCCACATGAAGATCTGAAGAAGTTATGGTCGTTCAAGTAGAACCGGCTCCGGTAGGTGTCCAGAGGTGATAGAGTGACACAGATAGGTCCGGTGAGGTCTGGTAATGCATTATCCCATTCTGCAGATTTGAGAAAGTGTTGAGTACATTCTTGTGAAGTGTCAACTAGATTGGTTTGTGGTTTGAAGGTCCAGAAGAGCCTATTCATTTGTGACAGTGATGACAAACTGTGTTCTTGAAGCTTCGGATGAAGGAGAAGAATTCTGGTAGGATGATGAAGTGCGGATGCTCTTGGTGATTCAGGGAAGGTTATGATGATCGTTGGATCATGTCTAGTTCATGTTGGTGGTCCGCATTGAAGTTAGAGTTTGCATTTGAAGAATAACCACGGATATTGGTGTTCTTCTTGAGACTGGCCGACTGGATGTATTACATGTCTTGCGGATGTTCTTGTAGGTGTTTGCCGACTTAGATGATTGTTCCTAAGTTGATGCCTTGTATAAATAAGGGATTGTGAAGTCATTTTGAAGAGTCTCTTGTGGTGATGAGTGTGTGGTAGTGAAGAGAAGTGCAAAAGGCAGAGAAGAAGTATTGGGCTTAAATGGAATTGATTCAAGCATGCTGAAGATGTTATTCTCTAGTTCATAAAGGTGATACTTATTCCTTTGTAGATAGTGTGTCTCTTGTAGGTAGTGAGCCTCTTGTGAGCAGTGTGCTTGGGCAGTGAGCCCTAATTGGCATGTGCCATTTTGTTCTTTCTATTCTTCTAATAGAGAATACATTCTTAGGTTAATCACCTCGTGGTTTTTCCCTTAACCGGGTTTTCCACGTCAAAATCTTTGTGTCATATGTGTTGATATGTTTCTACTTTTGATTTGAATGTATTATGGTTCATGATTAATATTATGCTAATCACTAAAGAAGATTCAAGTGTTTAAAAAGAGAAAGTTTTTGTACAACTGATTCACCCCCTCTCTGAGTTGTATGCCCTAAGTCTAACAATTGGTATCAGAGCTAAGTTCCTCTAAAAAGAGCTTAACTGCTTGAGGAGATCCAAGATGTCGTCATACAAGAAGGATAGTCCAAAGTTTGATGGAACCAACTTTTCTCTTTAGAAAGGTCACATGAAATGTCACTTGCAGTGTATGGGAATGGCGTACTTGTCCATGATCACAAAAGCGTATGTACCTCCACAGGGTGGTCTGACAACCCTAAATGAAATCACATATGCTGAAAACAATCTGCGGACCAAAGAGGCTCTTCTAAGCGCATTAACTGACTCAGAGCTCTCAAATGTTATTGACCTACCAGCTGCCTATGAGATCTGGATTAAACAGGAACTTCTATATGAAGGAGATCAGTATGTTAAATGTGCAAGGTTACAGAGTCTAAAAGGGAAATTTGAAAAACTGAAGATGAGAGATGATGAAAATATTACCACTTTTATGCCAAGAGTGAATAAGCTAGTTTGTGGAATTAGAAATTCTGGTGGAGTCTTGGATGAAAATGAGATTGTTGGTAAGATTCTCATATCCCTTCCTGCCTCTTACAAAATCAAGGTTGCTGCCATTGATGAATTCAGATCCCATGCAACTGTCACAAGAGACCAACTGGCTGGCAAACTAGCTGCTTTTGAAATGACCAAATTTGGAGATGATCCCCCCAAAATTGAATCTGCATTCAAAGCCAATGCCTCTGTGAAAGGTAAACAAGGATTTGATCCGGGAGAGAACTCATCAAGGAATTTGTCATGGTATGGAAAAGCAAGAAAAGACCTGGAAGAAGAAGAAGTAGAAACTGCTCAACTTGAAGCCCTCATTGCAAAGAGAGTGCCAAGAGGATCTGGTAAGTATGAAGGAAAATTGCCTTTTAAGTGTTTTAACTGCAATAAGATTGGTCATTTTGCCTTAAAATGTCCAGAAAGATTTTCAAAGCCAAATCCTAACAGATCAAGGTTCCAAAAGAATTGTTACTATGTTCATGAAGAAGATGATAATGAAGGAGTAACAGATGATGAATCAGAGATAGGAAACAAATCTAGAAGTGAATGGGTGTTTATTGCCATCAAGGAAGAAGAACCAATATCCTCTGTATCTATCAATCATAAAGTTGTAGAAAGAGCTCTGGCTACCCAAGTTGAAGAAAAGAATGATTAGGTCATTGACAGTGGTTGCTCTCACCACATGACAGGTGACAAGAATAAGTTCATAGATTTGGAAAGGTATGAAGGAGAAGTGGTGAAGTTTGGTGATAATTCTACTAGTAGAATCAGAGGAAGAGGAACTATTTCTTTTAATGGAAGAAACAAAACTGGTAATGTACTGTATGTTGAAGGTTTGAAGCACAATCTTCTCAGTGTTGGACAGTTGGTAGACAAAGGCTATAATCTCCGATTCAAGGATGGAAAAAATGCAAAATCTTTGAAAGATTCGGAACAGAGATTGCATCTGGTACTCAAACTAAAGGTAATATCTTCCACTTGGTTGGTACTGGTAAAAGCTGCTTATTTATTCAAGTTGATCAGAGTTGGTTATGGCATAGAAGGATGTGTCATGTGAATTTTGATAATATCATCAAGATAAGCAATACTCAGGCTGTAAGAGATCTTCCAAAATTGGTGAAACCTACTAACAGCTTGTGCAAGGAATGTCAGTTGGGTAAGATGAGCAGAGTCACATTCAAAAGCAAGGAACTATCTTCTACCAAACTATTGGACTTAGTTCACACTGATCTTTGTGGTCTGGCAAGAACCAAAAGTATTCAAGGTGATAGATACTTCATGCTGCTAATAGATGACTATTCCTAGATGATGTGGGTAACCTTTCTAAAGGAGAAATTAGAAGCTCTTGAGAAATTCAAAATATTCAAGGCTATGGTAGAGAATGAAACAGGAATAAAGTTGAAATGTCTGAGGTCTGATAGAGGTGGAGAATTCACATCCAGTGAGTTCATAGAATTCTGTGAGAAACATGGAATTAGGAGATAGTTGTCTGCTCCGAGGACTCCACAGCAGAATGGAGTAGTGGAGAGAAAGAACTGGACTATCCAGGAAGTGTCTAGGACTATGATGATGGAAGCAAATGTTCCTCAGATCTATTGGAGAGAAGTTGTCAGCACTGCAGTCTATACTCTTAATCGAGTTCAAATCAGAAACAATACTGGTAAGACCCCTTATGAACTCTAGTTTGGCATTACTCCTACTGTAAGATATTTTAGATTCTTTGGTAGCAAATGTTACATCAAAAGAGATGAAGATTTAGGCAAGTTTGATGCTAGAAGTGATGAAGGAATATTCTTGGGTTACTCTACTCAAAGCAAAGCATATCGGTGTTATAACAAGAGACTAAGAAAGATGATAGAAAGTACAAATGTAAAGATTGATGAGGGAATAGAGAAACCCTCAAGGTTTTATGAATATGATGAAGATGATCAAAATGGTGTTCTAGTTCAAGGAGCTCAATCCTCTTCTAAAAATTAGATTCAGATTGATCCAGTAAATCAGGAAGAAGAGATAGGTCTGAATGAGCCTGATCAAGAAGCAGAAATGCAAGAAACTCCCAAAGTTCCAAGGTATGTAAGACTAAACCACTCTGAAGATCAAATCATAGGTGACAAAAGCAAAGGTGTGCAAACTAGAAGGAAAATTGCTCAAAATTTAGATGAATATTGTCTGATTTCAAAGATTGAACCTAAGACAATAAATGAAGCCTGCAATGATGAAAACTAGACCAAATCAATGGAGGAAGAATTGATGCAAATTGAGAAAAATCACACTTGGGATCTTGTTCCTAGACCTAGAAACAAGAATGTGATTGGAACCAAATGGGGCTTCCAGAACAAACTAAATGAAGTTGGTGAAGTAATCAGAAATAAAGCCAGATTGGTTTGCAAAGGCTACTCTCAAATAGAAGGAATTGATTTTGAAGAAACCTTTGCTCCGGTGGCAAGAATTGAAGTAGTTATATTATTTCTTGCATATGCTACCTTCAAGAATTTCAAAGTGTATCAGATGGATATCAAATCTGCTTTCCTGAATGGTGACTTAAAAGAAGAAGTGTACATTGAACAACCGGATGGATTTCAGTTATCTGAGCATGGTGATATGGTCTGCAAATTAAAGAAGGCACTATATGGACTAAAGCAAGCCCCAAGAGCATGGTATGAAAGACTGGACAAACATCTTTTGAGGATTGGTTTCAACAAAGGTACTGCTGATAGTAACCTATATTTCAAAATTGTTCATGAAAACATCTTGATGTTGAAGTATTTGTTGATGATATCATCTTTGGAGGAAGAGACAATATGTGTAAAACCTTTGTAAATCAAATGAAAAGTGAATTTGAGATGTCAATGCTTGGTGAAATGAATTTCATCTTGGGTCTACAAATTACTCAGACAAAGAAAGGAATCTTTATTTCTCAAACCAAATATGTGAAAGAATTGTTGAGGAAATTTGGAATGGAAGATTTAAAGCCAATGAACACTTCCATGGCAACTGGATGTAAGTTGAGCAAAGATGATGACTCTCCTAAGGCAGATCAGACAAAGTACAGATCAATGATTGGAGGATTATTGTATCTCACTCAAACTAGACCAGATATAATGCAGGTTGTTAGTCTTGTGGTGAGATTTCAGGCTGATCCCAGAGAATCTCATGTTATGGCAATCAAAAGGATTTTTAGGTACCTAAAAGGAACAGTTGAGTATGGTCTGTGGTATCCTAGAGATCATATTTTTTCTCTTCATGCATATACAGATGCAGATTGGGCAGGAGATGTGGATGGCAGGAAGAGTACCAGTGGAGGAGCATTCTTTTTGGGAAAAAGATTGGTTTCTTGGCTAAGAAAGAAACAAGAGGCAATATCCCTGTCCACAACTGAAGCAGAATACATTGCAGCAGCAGGTAGTTGCACTCAAGTTTTGTGGATGAAGCAGATGCTAAGAGATATTAAAGTAGAATATGAGGAGCCTATCACAATTTTCTGTGATAATTCAAGTGCAATAAATATTTCTAAGAATCTGGTGTTGCATTCTAAGACTAAGCATATATCTATCAAGTTTCACTTTTTAAGAGAGCAAGTGAACAAGGATGAAGTCAGATTGGAGTATGTGCCCTCCAAGGATCAGATTGCAGATATTTTTACAAAACCTCTTCCCAAGGACTCTTTTGAGTATCTCAGGGAGAAGTTAGAGGTTATTTGCCCTCTGATGATGAATTAGGATGCACTGATGTGCATCAATCCAGTGGACATCACAGTCATATCTTGTGATCCAGATTGATGATAAGGGAGCTGCTACTCAGGGGGAGCAGCAGGTATGAGTCTGAGGTGGTGAAATTGCAGGTATGAGCCCTTTGCCATTGATGTCAAAGGGGGAGAGAAGACATGTGAAAAATAAGTGGTTGTTGATCAAAGGGGGAGCAGTAAAGGGAGAGAAGACATGTGAATGGTTTCTATTGATAGGGAGAGTTGTGACAGTAAGGAGAAGTTCTTGTCTTGATGGTTTTTCACATCATATGTTACCATCAATGACAAAGGGGGAGATTGTTGCAAGTATGGGTTTAACCGGTGTTGTCATTGATGTCAACATACTCATGTTGCATTAATGAGAAGGATTGGATGAGCTGTGTGATGAGGATATTGAGAAAATTAGTTTCAATTAGGAACAGTGAAGAATAGTGATGACAACAAGCTAAAAGTCCAAGATAGGTTGAGGATTAGAGGATACAGTTTAAAGGGTTTGTAGATATAAGTCTTGAGATGCTCCAGTCAAGTTTTTAGAGGTCCACATGAAGACCTGAAGAAGTTATGGTCGTTCAAGTAGAACCAGCTCCGACAGGTGCCCAGAGGTGACAGAGTGACACAGATAGGTCCGGTGAGGTCCGGTAATGCATTATCCCATTATGCAGATTTGAGAAAGTGTTGAGTATGTTCTTGTGAAGTGTCAACTAGATTGGTTCATGGTTTGAAGGTCCGGAAGAGCCTATTCATTTGTGACAGTGATGACAAACTGTGTTCTTGAAGTTCTGGATGAAGGAGAGAAGAATTCCAGTAGGATGATGAAGTGTGGATGCTCTTGGTGATTCAGGGAAGGTTATGATGATCATTGGATCATGTCCAGTTCATGTTGGTGGTCTATACTGAAGTTAGAGTTTGCATTTGAAGAATAACCACAGATATTGGTGTTCTTCTTGAGACTGGCCAACCGGATGTATTACACGTCTTGCGGATGTTCTTGCAGGTGTTTGCTGACTTAGATGATTGTTCCTAAGTTGATGCCTTGTATAAATAAGGGATTGTGAAGTCATTTTGAAGAGTGTCTTATGGTGATGAGTGTGTGGTAGCGAAGAGAAGTGCGAAAGGCAGAGTAGAAGTATTGGGCTTAAATGGAACTGATTCAAGCATGTTGAAGATGCTATTCTCCAGTTCATAAAGGTGATACTTATTCCTTTGTATACAGTGTGTCTCTTATAGGCAGTGAGCCTCTTGTGAGCAGTGTGCTCGGGCAGTGAGCCCTAATTGGCATGTGCCATTTTGTTCTTTCTATTCTTCTAATAGAGAATACATTCTTGGGTTAATCACCCCATGGTTTTTCCCTTAACTGGGTTTTCCACATCAAAATCTTGGTGTCATATGTGTTGATATGTTTTTGCTTTTGATTTGAATGTATTATGGTTCATGATTAATATTATGCTAATCACTAAAGAAGATTCAAGTGTTTAAAAAGAGAAAGTTTTCGTACAACTGATTCACCCCCCCTCTCAGTTGTATGCCCTAAGTCTAACAAGGGGTCCGTGGCCTACATGGGAAAACTACCCCCAACACTTGGGGCCATGGTCTATGAATGCAGGTTGGCCCCTTTGCCACCTACTATGCATGTCGATAGGGGGCTCGACCTACTATGTAGGTTGGTGGGGGAGGGGGGTTCGAGCCCCTTCAATCACCCTTAAAAATCTTTTGAAATAATTCTTTGTTCAACAAAAAAAAAAATTTTAGGGTTTAAAACCCTCTCGCTTAAATCATAATATATATGTATGTATGTATGTATGTATGTATGTGTGTGTGTGTGTATATATATCTGTATATAAAATATATATATATTGATGGGGCATTTATCATTATTTTATTTTAACATTTAAATAAATTTATTGATAACTCCTTAACCTATGATAAGTAGGAAAATTGTTTAATTTCATTGAATTAACTAGGTTAAGTTTATTAAATTTAAATGGTTGGAAGGAATGGGCAAATTTAAAAGCAAGTTTATGAGCAATTTAATTATATGTAAGTTCAAATAGGTAGATTTAAAGCAAGTTTATGTATAGGCAAATTTATTATATTCTTGTTTACTTTAATTAGGTTACAATAGAGTTTAATCGCTTAGATACAATGAATTTTGTCATCTGATTAGTTTACAATGAATCTTGTTACTTAGTTTAATTTGTTCAATTAATTCACAATGGATGAGCAACTTTATCTTTTAGCCTTTAACTAGTCCATAATAGATCTTTTAGTTTAAATTAGCTTGGAATCAGTTAATTATTTCACAATTATTGGTTTAATTGATTTAATCATTTCACAATTATTTGTCTAGTATAAGTAGTTTAAACACAATCTTTGGATTAGTTATTTCACATTTAGTTTAATTAGTCCACTAAGGTTGGACAACTATAATCATTCGACTTACAAATTATTTATTTAGCCCAATTAGGATAGACAAAATACAATCTTTGTTATTCAAATTATTTTTATTTAGTTGGATTAGTTCACTAATGATGGACCAATGAAATTATTGGATTGAAAACTTAGTTTAATTAGAGGGACAAAATGGGACAAATACAATCTTTTGTTTTTACAAGTTATTCCTTTAGTTTAAGTAGTTCACTAAAATTAATTGGTTTGCAATTTATTTCACAAATATTTCTTTGGTTTAAATTAGGAAAACTCTATCATTTGTTTTAGGTATTTTGATTAATCAATTTAATTCACATTTGTTCACTTAGCTTAATTAGGTTGGGCAAACTCTATCATTTGTAAATTAGTCATCTTTATTTAAATAGACACTATGGTTGGACAAATTTATAAAAGGGACAAATGAGTAAAATTGGTGGAATAAAATTAACCTCAATTCATAGTCTTTTATAAATTAACGTAGACTAACAACTATTATATTCAATTCTCTAAAATTCTACTTTACAATTCTCAAATTTCACACTACTTAGTTAGAAACTCTCTCAAGGGTTTTTTTAATTAATTATGGATAAACATGTTCATTTATTGCAATGGTTCTTTCAACTTTCTTGTGAACAATAATTGTTAACTTTTCTTTGATTACAAATGAATGTTCATGATGTTAGTACAATGTTCTCTTTTTGCACAATCCAAACAAATTAATAAAGAGAAAATGCTAAACACATCGTAGTGTTCGGTGAATAAAGGGTGCCTCTGGTTCACACTTATGGGTCATGCCATTGCGATGAACTACTATTCCCATGGCCTAATATAGCTACAACAATGACGTCTGGGCATCATCTAGGCTATAAAACACCAGGGAGTAAGAAGGATCATCTCATCAATTAAAGTATGAGAGGTAGGGTAATCCCCCTTGTACGCCATACTAAAAAGATAAAATCATACAGAACCCACTTAGTAAACTTTTCCCTTCTCTTGGCTTAAAAAAAATGACATAGAAGCACTTGTCATAACTTCTACTTTTGAAAAGGAATGACTTTAGTAGGGGTAAAAATAGCCTTCTTGAGACATGTAGTTGCTATTTTATTTTAGTAGGACTAGAAAGTAGTAATTCCTAGTAAAACAGGTATGGCTCCTTACATTGTTAATAGTTATAATTACCTAGTGTATTCTTTAGTAACATTTTTGTACAAGATTTAGAAAACCATAAACACATTTTATGAAATTAGTTATACTCAACACACACAAAGTAAAAATAACTAATTTTATTGCAATTTCATTCTATAATAACACATGCAATTTGACAATTTCTTTCTTTGCAAAATTTAAAATGAATCTACTTTTACGTAACAAGAAAGAGAACTATGATGAGCTAGGCATAATATACTTTGATTTATAAAACTAATACGTAGATTTAATCATGTAATTTCTTTGTTTATTTAATCATATAAAGTCTATGAATCAATATCAATTGCATGATTGTGGCAATCAAGAAGAATACAACATTTCACCCTAATCACGGTTTACACAACTCATTGTATCTAGCATTCATTTTGTAGTTATAGCATATATTCTATTGAATAATCACATAATACCTTTCACAATATGGATATACATACAGGTAATATTCCATTAAGTAAGAAGTTGATAAGAAGTTTCATAGGTCAAACACTAAGTAACTCCAACATGCAAAATAAAAAAAAATTACTCTTTGCGTTTTAGATATATATTAAAATGATTGAATTCACATTTAATGTAGTCTAAATAACTAACACTAGCCACCATAGCATATATTGGCTAGCATAACTGCCACAGAGGTCGTACTAATCAATAACTGAAAGACACCGATAGCTGACATGATCACCGGCCAATGTAATACAATAGCAGGTCATTTTAACATATATCACAGGCTGATTAATAAAGATAAAGCATATATATATATATATATATATATATATATATATATATATATATATATATATATATATATATATATATATCTTTGTTTGACTTGATCATTTTAGTATCATCCTTTTACATGCTATATATATATATAAAATCTTTGTTTGCCCTGATCATTTTAGTATCATCCTTTTACATGACATATATGTATATATATGTATATACATCTATATACATATATACATATATATATATATATACATATATATATCATGTAAAAGGATGATACTAAAATGATCAAGTCGAACAAAGATTTTAAAGGTCATTTAAAAAAATTAAAGGAACTAGCCGCATAAGTAATAGTAGGCCGATCAATATCAATGGAAGGTGACGTCTTAAATAGAAAGGTCCTCAAGATATAGAAAGGATATCTTATCTCATAATTTGGTTGCTTAAAAACCAAGACCAAATGAAATATCATTCAAAGGCCATTACCAAATATGAAGCCATTTAGAAACATCAATAAAGGCCAATAAAACTAATATTCAGGTTGATTATAAAGCATGTAGGTTGTTTTAAGGTTAAAGAAGATGATACAAAAAGGAAGAAGGTCAATTAATAACATGAACATGCCGATCTAAGGTTTAAAAGACCACTTTTAAGTAAGTGTATAGGCCGCTAATAGGAAAAAATACAAGGACGATAGGAAAGAAAGAGGCCAAGCACAACCACAAAGAGGCCACCAAGCAAACAAGAAGATTTGTTTTCTTTTTATGGAAGAGAAGTTGTTAAAACTAGAAAAGGCTGATATAAACACATTAGAGGCCGATTCAATATCAAAAAGGCCAAATCAAAACTCAGATAAAGTCATTGGGATGATCCTTGAGGCTGATAACAAGAACTTGGAGGTCATTCAAAACAATTATTTTGTGGCCGCTAAAATATAAAGGTTTAGGCCGACAAAGACACAAGATCAGGCCGACAAGTTATGAATCAGTCGCTTGAGTAAAAGAAGGCTGAATACAAGGTGTATATAGCAGAATGAAAGTTTCAAATAGGCCGAAAGATCTAATGTCAAAGGAGAGAGCTTACGAGGTTTAAAATGATTATCTAACCCTAAATAATAAATTCAAAGCATTTACTAGGAAAAAAATAATACCCTTTAAAAAGATTACATTTATGAATTCTTTCAGGAATTAAATTGATGATGAACAGTAAATTTTGAATTTAAAGGAAGATCGATGTATTTGACATAAAATGCAATAATTCATGGAAAGGATTCATTCAATCAATTTAAAAGCAAAGAAAAAAAGTGCCTAGAGTGGAAGCTGAGCATCCCATTTCTGAATAACAAAATTTATCTTGTTTCTCAAGTTTTAATATGTAAGTTGATGGGAGTTGAAATGAATGCCTAAGTGCAATTCATGAGTGTTGAAAAGAATGCTTCCTCGCCCACATGACCATCATCCTCTCCTCTTAAGTTATAGTTTCATGGAGGAGGTTATGTAAAATTTTCTAACTAATCATCCTTTCCCTATTTTCTGCGCTTCTGATGTCTTTTTTTCCTCTTTTTTTGACCTTAGTGCTCCCTTTTTCTTATGTCAAAATCACCCTCCTATTTTTAGCTTGTCTTCTTCTTGTATTTTTCAGTGAACTCCACCTTTTGTATGTGTGTGGGCACACAACACATGTTTTCTTCCTCTTGTTTTTGACTGGAAACTACCTCAAACTATCACCCCTCCTTTGCATGCTCTCTGCTTATGTATATATTCAAAAATTTTATATTTATAGAATTATTTATATATTTATCCAAAAATATTTGTTCTTCTTTTGAAGTCTTTAACTAAAAATATCAATTTATATAAGAGAATAATATATACTTATTAATTAAATTATATCCATATTTATATATATATATATATAAATATTGATAACTATTTTAAATAAAACATAAGCAAATTTATTTGAAAACTAATTATACAATTTTATTTAATCCCAAAAGACAAAAAGAGAAACATGAACACGTGACAAAATTATGCACCATAAATAAATGTACTAAAGTAAACAAAATCACATACTAATCTAATCCTCATACATCAATCACACCAACATTCCATATCATAACCTCAATCAAGGTGATGTTAAAACATAACAAAACCATTCATATGCAAGATAACATGATGAAATATGAACTAGGTGAGTGTGTGCATGCATTAGAGTTTTTCTATCATGCCAACTCTTTCCAGTGGCTAGGGCACTTCTACCTTAGCCATGTTCCCATCTTTGATGTTTACGACACTTAGTCACCTCAATTTCTCATCAATAGGTTAGTCCCAATAATCATAGCTGAAGCTTGAGAAAAGATAATCCATATTAATCCATCATCATAACTATATTCAAATTTATACCTGTAAAATAAAAACAAATTAATTTTACTCACATGTCATTATCAAGAAGTAATATAACCATAATAAAATGTCCAAAAATCTAAATTATAAATGCATCAAAAAGGTCGAGATGTGACATTAATTCATGTAACTCTTATGATATTAGTTAAGATTAAGCTTGGGTGTTAATCTTGTAATCATTATTTTTCACACTCTCTTTTGATACTAGTTATTAGCAATCTATTGAGGGATAATCCTAGGTGTTGTGGCTTCTTGTGTATTATGATATTTCTTAGTATGTACTTAAATTCATTTGACTAATCAATAAGATGTAAGTTGGGAAGTATATAGGGAAACTAAACAGGATTGACAAAATGCTTATCTACAGTAAGATTATCATAATAGTACTTGAAGTATCTAAATGGTTCTATGATTTAATTATTGAATGCATAATATCTATCTCTATGACATCTTTATGAGATGATAGTAATTTCCTTGAACATGAGAACACAAGTACTTGATATAGTAGAATGAGTTAAGTTGAATTTTAGTTATGGGTGTAAAGTTCATTAAGTGCCCTTATCAATTTAGAGAAACCCCTTTTGGTAGAATTGTTTATTAAGAAACAATGCATAGTTGGAAAGGAATTAATATTGCACATCCTTTTATGTTTAGTTGACCATTTAAATAGGGTTACCTTCTTAGCTTACCATTTAAAAAGATTAATAGTTGAATATTGTATTGGTAGGGTAGTTCTTCATAGATGACCTAATTCTCTTCAATTAAGTCTTAGTTTTGCTAATTTTGGACATCATAGTAATTAGAAAATGACACCTAATCTCTTGAGAAACTTTTATGAAATCTTTACTGTTAAAACATAATGATCTCTAGAAAAGAGTTTATTTTTAGTAAACTTAAAAATTCATGAAAACTAAAACACTTCACATCAAACACCTCTATTTGGTATTTTCTTATAGATTTTCTTTAGGTTTCCATCCTTGTTTCACCTTAGTGGGTGGTAGCTGATGAAGAACTATTTGGGGAAACTGGACCCTAGAAAGGGTTGCATACCCACTCGTACAGTTACATAAACCTAGTACAAACATAACTATATATTTCGTGAGTGCGATCAAACTATTTTATGGCCTTGATCCTGTGGATATAGGATATGTAGGTAGTTTGGGAAACAAAGGAAGTACCTAGTACTTAGGCCTTGAGAATGAAGTTTGAACTTTTTTGTTCTGAGGACTGTTGTCTTTAAACCTTTTTAAAAGTTTGAATTTTTCAGAGATGGGTCATTACATGTGGTATCAAAGCCAGGTTGAACAATTGGGCCTATGAATCTACCTTGTAAAAAAGGGTTAAAAATAGTTGGCATTGTGTTTATCAACCCTAATCTAGTGATGATGCTTTTGAATACAGAAATGGGAAAATCGAATGCTACGAAGAAGAGTAGGAAGGCAAATAAAACCAAACAATCTCAAAACCAAATTAATGCAAAAGGAAATTTGAGTTACAAGGGAGGGGCTTGGCTCTCCAATTCTGATACTTTCCTTGTTTCTTTTGAGTGAATCAAGCTTGAGAGGAAGGAATGCTTGAAGGCCCTAATTGATAAATTATAACCCTTGCAGTTAAACTAGGAAAACCCTCGACAAACCGATTCATACCCTTCAGGTGTGGGAAAAGTGTGCCTCCTACGAGTAGAGAAAATATAGAAGAGTACCTACGTGCACATCCCACCCCCAAATTTGTGTTGAAGAGGAGCTCGAGGAAATCTCTCTTTCTGAAAGTGACTTATGATCAAGAAGCTTAGTAAACATTAAATAAGGATGTTTAAATCATTGCACCTTAATAATCATGAATGATTCTTTTTTCAACATTGGTACACACTAGCTGTTTTTCATTCTTACCATTACGCTTATATTATGTGCACCTATTTTGATTTCATGAAATTGATCCTTCTCATTAATATGTCTAGGAGCAGCATGATTCTTCTAGTAATTCTTGTTATGGAATGATAGCATTAACATTTGAGTTAGTTAGGAAATGATAATATGAAAATAGTTCCAAATTGATGACATAAATTACATTCCTGTTGTTTGCGTTGTCCTATGATTGTTAAGAAGGATAGTTAATTCAAAGGATTGCATTAGAAATTATATAGATACCTCTATAAGAACTTACATTAGGGAACTTGGATTAGTTCAATTAGTTAAGTCAATCATATTTAATGGTATGCTTACATAGGAATCTTATAATTAGATGGTGTTTCATGGTTCTTTTGATTAAATAGCATAGGACTTGTATGACAGTAAAAATAAGAACTATATGTTATGGCTTTATTTTCACATCTTCCTTATGATTCTATAAGTATATCCACTTGGTGATTTTCTTGTAAGATCCCTCACCTGTTCTATTTTGAAGTACCATGTGCACCTTGTATTCAACTTGCTACCCTGTAAAAGGGTTCTATTTTTTCGGTCTTAAGCATGTCATGCCATCAAAACTGATTCACTTCTACTTGGAGGCTCTTAAGCCCCTTTGTGCCTTGATTTATAAATAGGATTTCTATTATTAATGATCATAACGAATCCTTTAACATAGATATTCTTAATGGGTGTTGATGATTTTGATGATTTAGAGTTGGAATTTTTCTCATACCATTATGTGATGATACATTGTTTTAGTGTTTAAACCATCTTATTTTAAGTTGTTGACCCTAATAACCTAGTATTGAAACCATTCTATCTTAAAATATTGATCCTTCTTGATGCTAAGTGCATTTGAGGATAGTAAGATGGTTATGAATTCAAGGTGACATTGTTCTTGTATTTAACGCTTTAAATTAATAAAAAATTATGTAAGTCATTGGCACTCAAAAGAATCCCTGGGGTGGATTACTTGTACCAGCCATTGGGCAAAAATTGAGGTGTACAAGTCTTGCATAATTATTCCATATATGACATCCTCAACATAGTACATGTTTGGGCGGACTATGGTCTATAGGAAGTGACACTGGACCTGTATTGGTCCTGAAGGGGTCAAAAGTCTCTAGCCAGAGCACCTTTCATAATTCTGATCCTTAAGCCCATATGGAAAAATATGATCCCTATCCTAGCCCATTTGGCTATAGGAAAAAGAAGTCTCATATGGACAAGAAAGCCCATAGGATAGAAGAGCCCAAATTGGCTATTTTGAATTAAACAAATGGCCCGTATTGGCTAATTCCTGAGTATCTAGATTGGCTAAAATATAATCATTTTTTCTAACTTAGAATAACTTGTGTCTTTTTCCTTTAGTTCTTAACAGGTGAAAGTAGAACCTTGACGTGTCCAAGAAAAGAGAATGCATTCAGGATACCTGATATTTGGTCCAGAAGGCAAGCCACTAAGAAGAATTTAAAACAGGTATATGCAAATCTCAATTTGAAACAACCTTTTTATGTGTGATGTTTTCATTGAGATGATGCAAAGTTTAGGGAGGGAAGTATGTCACAACCCTCAATCAATCTCTAGACAATGTTAAAATATTTTTTTAATTTTATTGTTGTTAGTTCCTTAATTCATTAAATTATAGTATACATATAAATTTTAAAATGGATAGGAGGTAGTAAGTAATAAATATTAAATAAAATTTATAAATAACATAGGGTTTCTAATAAGAGTGGAGTTAATAGTTAAATTTAATTTCTAAAACTAAAAAAAATAAAAAAAAAGAAGGAAAAGGTTAAATTGGAAACCCAGTTATGAGCTAAATCATAGGGATGCATAGTTTTATTCATTCATGAACAAACTTTTCTTGATTTTTCTACTTTGATTTCTCCTTGATGGGAGGAGAAATCTCTAGAGATTTGAGAAATCTTCTCCTCTAGAGATTAAAGAATTGGAAGGTAAAATCTATAAATTTCTTTGATGCTTTCTTTGGCTTCATTTTCTAGTTTTTTCTTGGTTATTTTCTTTTCCCAGATTGTTCTAACAAATTGTGGAAGGATGGGCACAAGATCTCAAGTGGATTTTTCCATCTTATAGGCTTTGTCTTTTATGTATATACACACACATGTACATGCATGTAGATTTATAGCGTTTAAATGTGGGAAAATTGTAGAGGGGTTTTGTATATATATATATATATATATATATATATTAATTACAGGGTTTTAAATTCTGATTGATTGAAGAAGGGTTTGAATATATAAATATATACATGTATTATGCTTTTTTATTGTTGTATTTATTTGAATTTTTTAAAAAGTGTATGGCACACAGGGCCCGCGACCTGTACATGCAAGCTGACCTCGTAAGGGGTCCGCGACTAACATGGGAAGACCGGCGCCAATACTTGGGGTCATGGCCTATGCATGCAGGCTGACCCCTTGGCCACCTACTATGCAATTTGGCAGGGGGCTTGACCTATTGTGTAGACTAGTGTGAGGAGTGGGGATTCAACCCCCTTCAATCTCTCTTAAAAATCTTTCGAAATAATTTGTTGTTCAACAAAAAAAAAATATTTTAGGGTTTAAACCCCTCTCTTAAATCATAAATTATATATATATGGGGCATTTATCATTGTTTTATTTTAACATATAAATAAGTTTATTGATAACTCCTTAAACTATAATAAGTAGGAAAATTATTGAATTTCATTGAATTAACTAGGTTAAGTTTCTTAAATTTAATTGGTTGGAAGGAATGGGCAAATTTAAAAGAAAGTTTATGAGCACTTTAATTATATGCAAGTTTAAATAGGAAGATTTAAAGAAAGTTTATGGGTAGGCAAATTTATTATATTCTTATTTAGTTTAATTAGGTTACAATAGAGTTTAATCAATTAGATACAATGATTTTTTGTTGACAAGAGACACTGCTAGGCATGATAGGTGTTGTCATTGATGGCAACTAAGATCATCCCAATCATCTGCTTAACACAATTTGTTCACACTGGAAGTCAGAGTCAGAATTTGTCTAAGTTTGGGTAGTTAGGAATAGAGCAGGTGACAGGGTCCGGTATCTTGGTCTGGATCTATCCGATGGAAAGGCATGGTTTGTTGTGGATTTGAAGTAGTTGTAAGCTTTATCCAGACACTCTAAATCTAGAGTTTCATCCTTCGGAGACGAAGGAATCAAAAGATATTAACTTTTGAGTATCGGGTTTCAGTTTGATAGAACAAACAGAAGAAGAATAGGCTGACCTTGTGAATGATCTTATATCCAGATGTATAGAAGTTGTTTATTGGGCAATGTGTGATAATCAGTGATGGTAACTAACATGATTAATGATTTGCAAGTTTTGATCCACATCTCATATTATGTATGGATCTAGCCAACAAAGCAGAGTACTCTACAAAGTTCTAAGTGTTCTTGAAGCTGACTATTAAAATGATTGTAGATCATATTGTGGATATATATACCCAATGGAATTAGATGATTTTGGGTGTGTGTGTGTTGTGAATATGGAGTAATTGTGAAAAGAAGTAGAAATCAAAGTTCAAATGTTAGCAGAGCGATAAGAGGAGGAGAGTAAGGATGAAGTGTATCAAGTCAATTTTCTATGCTTAATTGGAACTCAACTCTAGTATTGATAGATTCCAAATATCAGTTCAAATTTATTGTAACTCTTCTTTCTTGTAGGCAGTGAGCCTTCTTTCGAGCAGTGAGCTCTCGATGGTGAGCCCAAATGCATGTGCATTCCTCATTGTAATACTTTTAACAGAGTATAATCTTTGTGGGTTAACCCCCACCATGGTTTTTCCCTTAACCAGGTTTCAATGTCAAAAATTTGTGTCAAAGTGTACTATTTATGTTTCTGCTTATGTGTTATTGATTAATGCTGAAATGTTTACATCATTGATTTAATTATAAGTTGTAAAGGAAGATTAAGAGAAAGAAATTGTTAAATTGTGTGACAACTAATTCACCCCCTTTCTCAATTGTTCAGACCTAATTCAATAATTGGTATCAGAGTGAGGTTCCTTAAAAGAATCTTAACAGCTTGAGGAAAGATCTTGGAAGGAGTTTTCAATGGGTTCACTCAAAGATCAACTTCAGCTAGCTCTAAAAGATCTTGATCAGTCCAAAACATAAATATCTAATCTGAAAGATGAAATCAAGGATGCTAAGGATACCAATGAAATGTTAAAAGATAAATTAAAGAAGTCTTTAGGAAGGAATAAGGAGCTACTTCTGCAATTATCCAGTTTAACTAAAGAAAATGGCATGAATGAAGCCTTGGAAGAAAAGACAAAGGAGTGTGAGAAGCTGTCAAAAGAAGTTTCTATTCTAAAAGTTGAGATGGAATCTGGGGCAATGAGGTTTACCAAAGAAAATGAGCAAAGGAAGAAGATTGAAGAAGATCTGAATCAAACTCTAAGAGAAAGAACTGATGAATGCTATAGATTGGACAGTATTGCTGGTCATCTAAAATCTAATCTACAAGAAAGCAAAGACAATGAAAGAGATCTTGAAAGACAAATTGTCATTCTCAAACATGATCTAGAAGTTGCAAATGAATACAAGGAGAAGTTCAAGATAAGTTCAGCTAAACTTGAAGCAATACTTGAGGGTTAGAAAATGGCTGAAGACAAGCATGGTCTTGGTTATGATAAAGGTGAAAGCTCTGGATCTAGACATAGAAACTTTCAACCAAGGGATGGGAGAAACAGACCTAGAAGACCTCTGATAAGATAGCCTAATGCTCAAAGGTATCCTTCTTTCAATGGAAATTGTTTCAAGTGCAATAAATTTGGTCATAAAACCACTCAATGCAGAAGTAGAGTAAATCAAAATAATCCATCCTTCTCTGGACTATGCTTCAATTGTAAGAGGTATGGTCATAAATCCAATGAATGTAGAAGTATGATAATGAATAACTTATCAAATAGAGGAAATGGGAATCCCTTCAATGGCAAATTCTTTGCATGCAATAGATTTGGACATATGGCAAATCAGTTCAGATCAAGAGGAAATCAATCAAATCAGAAAAGAAATGTAGTGTGCTTCCATTGTAACCGATTTGGTCATTTTGCAAGATTCTGTAGAAGTAGGACTAATGAAAGAAGAGGTTTGGTAAATAGAAAACTGGATGAACAGAGACAAGACAAAGGAAAAAGAAAAATTGAAGAGAATGAGATCCAAAATGAAACAAGTGAGACATGAGTCAAGAAAGCAATTGTGAACCATAGTGATGGGTCCACACCAGAATCTGATGCAGATAATTCCTTAGGGAATTAAATTAGGAGCTCTGGCTCAGGGGGAGCTGCAATAAAAATCAAAATCCCCTTGCCAGTAAGTGCCTGAATTTGGCATAGTGAGAAAAGAGATCTTGGATTGTTTCAAATCATTTTGAAGGATTTTTGGAAGAAAAAAGGTGGATATGGCAAATTATGAAATAATTCATGAGAAACTATTCAACAAACAAAGTAACTGGATGTACTAGGGTAAAGCATTTATTACAAAGACAAATTAAGTGATGCAGAGCATAAAAGGGTCATTTATTCCCCAGACAAATCACTTTGTATCAGAAGAAAGCAAAAAGTGAAGGAGTGAACGAGATCCAAGCTAAGAATTCTCAAGAATTGAAGCATGAAGAGGGTCCTCAAGCAAAACCCTAACCTATGGAATAAGGTATTTCTATTTTCTGTGAAACCTATTGAATTCTCAATCTCTACAAATGGATACACCTTTAGTTGTTGATGTCACTAAAAGGCCCCGTCCTAAATTTAAGAAGCATCCTTACAAATCTGTTGAAGTCAAACCACTAGGTGCTTTTTCAGGTGTTCCATATGGGGTTTTACATGTTGAAGATATTAGGGCATATATCCACTGTAACATGGATGAATTTGGAAACCTGAAACTCTTGGATTTGCTCAACAACTACTTAACTAATGATATCCATAAATTGAAACTAGAATACAAAGCCCTAGAAAGCAAACACTTTCTACAAGTCACTAGGTTTCCGATATTTGATGAAAATGAATGGGTTCGGTATGTATTGAGCCAAATACATAATGAGTTCATGTGGCTATTGAAACCATGTAAGATTACAAAGGATGTTATCAAGACTGTAACAAGGTTAAATTCCTTCGGTGGATTACCCATGTTGAAAGCTGTGAAAAACCAAACAGTGACTAAAGCTACCAGTGCCAAGTTTGACAAAAGGGAAATGACCATCAATCATATCATAGAACCTAATGTTAAATTTGCCTCCATGGTGATTGGGTAAAAAATTTACCATTCCAGCAGGGAAAATTCTGTCTCTGGAACTACAATATATGCAGCCTATCAAATAATAAAGGAGAATGCTGATTATGATCTTTGCAAACTACTACAAAATTAGTTGATTGAGAATATGAGAAAAATAAAGAAAGATAGGAAAAATACCTTCAAATATGGTTCCTTGATTATATGTTTGTTCTTCTATTTTATGAATGAAGTACCTGGAATTCAAGGTGTGCATTAGACATCTAACAGGCCTGTAGCATGGAAAATAAGAGATCACCTTCTCAGTCTTGGTGACTCCCAAGCCCAAAAGACGGCCATTTGGGGCTACTTCAAAAAATTCCAAATTTTAATGCAAGCAAGGGAGAGAATCCCTAAAACAATTGTGGAGAAGTATGAAAATGACATATGTTTCATGGTTAACACATATCAGTGCTTGATGGAAACTGTAGAACCAAGGATAGTTTGGATAATGCCTATGGGTTATGAGGTGGATGAAAGAGTTTTGGATATGTATGCTCAACATCTTCTAAGCACACCTAAAGATACCTCTATGGAAAGGTTTGGAACTTACAAGGAATTGAGTCTAAAATTGCATGTGGAACTTAGGCAGTCAGAGACCAAGAGGAAAGTGTAGAGGCAAGTTGAAAAGTATGCTGAGAGAATTGGCCTAACCAAGGAAGCATTAAAATTGGACAAAGAAAGAATTGAGAAGGCTGAAAAAGAAAAATAGGACAAGAAACAAGAAGATGCTCTAGTGGAACCATCCTTCACTTCAAGGTCTACTAGAAGCTCTACTGCTGCTTCCATTCCTTCTAAAATTGCAAAACTAGAAGTTAGACCATCCAGTGAAGCAAGTAAGAGAAATAAAACAAAAGCCATAAGAATGAGTGTGGGCATAAAAGATGATGAGGAGACAGAGACAGATGAGGAAGTCAAAGGAATAAAATTCAAGAAAGCCAGAACTTTGAAGACTTTTGAAGACCAGCCTTCCATAAGCATTAAGACCAGTAAAAAGAAAGTACCTAGTAAGGTCATTATGACTATTGATGAAATTATAAAAACAATCATTGTTCATGGAAACTTAAAGCCTATTAGAGTTTACTATGATAATTTTGATGAAGAAAATAAGAAATTTTTGGAAGATGCCATTATCATATATTTGAACAAATTCAATAGAACCCTATTGGAAATTTTACAAGAACTTCCTAAGGGTTTAAGGAAAGTACTGGAAATGAGGAAAGAAATAGCCAAGGCTAAAGATCTAGAACTCAGAGAGTATGTCCTTTCTACTTTGTGTCCTATAATGACTAGAAAAGAAGCAGATAAAATCCTCAAAGAAGTTAAAGAAAAATTCAGAAGCAAAGTTCGGATAAACAAGCTAATTCTTGGTAAAACTGAGGAAATTGCAAAAGAAACAGAGGAAATTTTGAGAAAGGCTGTAGACAAGGATAAATATTATATTATTTCAAAGAAACAAGTTGAAGAAGACAATCCTCTAGTTCCAGAACTAGAAGCTCCAGAAGAAGAGATTAACAAGGGAATTGATGACCAAGGTGTTAATTTAGATCCTTTAGAGTTAATCCATGAAGAGACCAATGTTAGATTTGATTCATCAAATCAGAATGTTGGAGAAGTTCAAGAAAAGAACATCATTAAATAGCAATTTGAGTTTGGTGAAGCCTCAGTTCTGGAAGAGGAACAAGTCAGTCAAGAGGACATAGAAATGATAGACAAAATAATTGATGCAGGAGAAATTCTTCCACTTGATCTTTCTGAAAAAGAAGAGGATATTGTTGCAAAATAGACCCCTCCAGATCAAGCAGTGAGTGGTGAAGACAGAGAAAATACTTCACCTAAAAGTGATACAAGAAATGACAAAGCAAGGGAAGAGAAGGAAGAAAGCCAAGAAGACAAAGCAAAAGAAGATGGTGCAAATGTTGAAGCACCTAAAACAGATGCTAAAAATTTTGATGAACAAATGGATGATTTAGAAAATGTTGCAAGAGACACTATAGATGCATTGAAAAGTCTTCTTGAAAAAGAGATGATTGAGCTTGATGATCCTGAACTACTCCAAAGTCTAACGAATCCAGATGCTCTCTCTCCCATTCAATTGATGAAAATAGCATCATTCACCCAAGTAAAGGCTAGAGAAAAGTTGCTAAAGTCCCACATGGAGGATAATGAGCTACTGGGGCTTACATCTAGGATTTTGGAAAAGTTAATGCCTTCCTACTAGAAGAGTCCATCTAATTCCCTATCCAAACATCTAAAAAATCTTGTAAGTTCTGTAAATAATCATTTTGAATCCTTTGAAAAATCTGTAGAGGCAAAGGTCCAGAAAGAGTTTCTAGATAAGAAATTTAGTGAAGTACATAATCTAATAGGAAATGATAAGATGATACTCAGTATTAACATAAGGAGTATTTAGAATGCTTTAAATGATGGAAGAGATATGTACAAATTTTGTCTACGATGGCCCAAAATTAGTGAGGATATTGAGAAGAAGATAAAGGAGTAAGAACAGAAATTGTTAAATCTCTCACAAACTTTTGATCCTCTAATAGTTTCACCCATAAGTCAGGAATTTCAAGTAATTAGCTTGACAGATGAGATAAAGAAGCTTGGTAAAGAAAAAAGTTAACATTATGAAGAGAGAGTGTGAGCTCCAGGAATTGATTGCCCCCAAGTTAGAAACCATGTTTAATGCCTTATCAGAAGCTCATACTGCACTTCAGACAAGTAATCCTTTGGATCTAACAAAGGCAGAAGCATATACATTTTTGTTAAGTGGGTACATCTCTATTTTGGATGGAATAAAGAGTACTTGGGCCTCTTAATTTGTGCAATTGAAAAATAGTTTTGCATATATTCTCAAGTTCATGTGAATAGAACTTAATGACTAGTTGTACATATGCAGTCCTATATACAAATTTTTGGAGAATTTTGCCTTGCGGACCCCACCCTTTGCCATTGATGTCAAAGGGGGAGTGAAGTTTAGTGAAAAATGAGGAATCCAGCTAAGGGGGAGTATCGAAAAGTAGTGTGAACAACAGTATGGAGTACAAGCTAAAGGGGAGAGATTCCAACACTTAGTCATTTTTCACTAAGTGTTGCCATCAATGCCAAAGGGGGAGATTGTTGACAAGAGAGACTGCTAGGCATGATAGGTGTTGTCATTGATGGCAACTAAAATCATCCCAATCATCCATTTAACATAATTTGTTCACTCTGGAAGTCAGAGTTAGAATTTGTCTAAGTTCGGGTAGTCAGGAACAGAGCAGGTGACAGGGTTCGGTATCTTGGTCTGGATCTATCTGGTGGAAAGGCATGGTTTGCTGCAGATCTGAGGTAGTTCTAATCTTTGTCTAGACACTCTAAATCTAGAGTTTTGTCCTCTGGAGATGGACTCAAAAGATATTAGCTTCTGAGTATCGGGTTTCAGTTTGACAAAACAAACAGAAGAAGAACAGGCTGACCTTGTGAATGATCTTATTTCTGGATGTATAGAAGTTGTTTATTGGGCAATGTGTGATAATCAATGATGGTAGCAGACATGATTGATGATTTGCGAGTGCAAGTTTTGATCCACATCTCATATTATGTATGGATCTAGCCGACAAAGCAAAGTACTCTACAAAGTTCTAAGTGTTCTTGAAGCCGACTGGTAAAATGATTGTAGATCATATTGCAGATATATATACCTGATGGAATTAGATGATTTTGAGTGTGTGTGTGTGTGTGTTACGACTATGGAGTAATTGTGAAAAGAAGTAGAAATCAAAGTTCAGATGCTAGCAGAGCGGTAAGAGGAGACTAAGGATGAAGTGTATCAAGTCAGTTTTCTATGCTTAACTGGAACTCAACTCCAGCATTGATAGATGCCAAATATCAGTTCAAATTTATTGTAACTCTTCTTTCTTGTAGGTAGTGAGCCTTCTTTTGAGCAGTGAGCTCTGGGTAGTGAGACCGAATGCATGTGCTTTCCTTATTATAATACTTTTAACAAAGTATAATCTTTGTGGGTTAACCCCCACCGTGGTTTTTCCCTTAACCAAGTTTCCATGTCAAAAATTTTGGTGTCAAAGTGTACTATTTATGTTTTTGCTCATGTGTTATTGATTAATGCTGAAATGTTTACATCATTGATTTAATTATAAGTTGTAAAGGAAGATTAAGAGAAATAAATTGTTAAATTGTGTGACAACTGATTCACCCCCCTCTCAGTTGTCGGGACCTAATTCAACATTTTTGTCATCTGATTAGTTTACAATGAATCTTGTTACTTAGTTTAATTTGTTCAATTAATTCACAATGGATGGGCAACTTTATCTTTTAGCCTAACTAGTCCATAAGAGATCTTTTAGTTTAAATTAGTTCACAATCAGTTAATTATTTCACAATTATTGGTTTAGTTAATTTAATCATTTCACAATTATTTGTCTAGTATAAGTAGTTTAGACACAATATTTGGATTAATTATTTCACATTTCATTTAATTAGTCAACTAAGGTTAGACAACTGCAATCATTTGATTTACAAATTATTTATTTAGCCTAATTAGGATAGACAAAATGCAATCTTTGTTATTAAAATTATTTTTATTTAGTTGGATTAGTTCACTAATGATGGACCAATGAAATTATTGGATTACAAACTTAGTTTAATTAGATGGACAATATGGGACAAATGCAATCTTTTGTTTTTACAATTTATTCCTTTTGTTTAATTAGTTGACTAAAATCAATTGGTTTGCAATTTATTTCACAAATATTTCTTTGGTTTAAATTATGCAAACTCTATCATTTGTTTTAGGCATTTTGATCAATAAATTTAATTCAAATTTGTTCACTTAGATTAATTACGTTGGGTAAACTCTATCATTTGTAAATTAGTCATTTTTATTTAAATAGACACTATGGTTGGACAAATTTATAAAAGGGACAAATGAGTAAAATTGGTGGAGTAAGATTAACCTCAATTCACAGTCTTTTATAAATGAATGTAGACTAACAACTACTATGTTCAATTCTCTAAAATTCTATTTTACAATTCTCAAATTTCACATTGCTTAGTTAGAAAATCTCTCAAGGTTTATTTTATTTAATTATGGGTAAACATTTTCATTTATTGCAATCGTTCTTTAAACTTTCTTGTGAACAATAATTGTTAAGTTTTCTTTGATTACAAATGTATGCTCATGATGTTAGTACAATTTTCTCTTTCTGCACAATCCAAACAAATTAATAAAGAGAAAACCCTAAACACATTGCACCATTCAGTGAATAAAGGGTGCCTCTAGTTCATGCTTACAGGTCATGGTGTTGCGATGAACTATTTTGTCCGTGGCCTAATATAGCTACAACAACGACATCTATACATCATCCCTATAAACAACTGGGGAATAAGAAGGATCATCTCATCAATTAAAATACAAGAGGCAGTGTAATCCCCCTCATACACTATACTAAAAAGATAAAATCATAAAGAACTCGCTTAGTAAACTTTTCCCTTCTCTTGGCTTAAAAAAAAGATCTAGGTGTGCTTGTCAAAACTTCTACTTTGAAACCAAAGAGTATTCTTGAGACACATAGTTGCTATTTTATTTTAATAGGGCTAGAAAGTAGTAACTGTTAGTAAACCAGGTATGGCTCCTTACATTGTTAATAGTTATAATTGCCTAGTGTATTCTTTAGTAGCTTTTTTGTGCAAGATTTAGAAAACCATAAACAAATTTTATGAAATTAGTCATATTCTTAATTCATGTGACTTTTATGATATTAGTTAATCTTAGGATTGGGTGTTAATCTTTTAATCATTTTTTTTCACACTCTCTTTTGATATTAGTGATTAGCAATCTATTGAGGGATAACCCTAGGTGTTGTGGCTTCTTGTGTATTATGATATTTCTTAGTATGTACTTAAAGTCACTCAACTAATCAATATAATGTAAGTTGGGAAGTATATAGTGAAACCAAACATGATTGACTAAATACTCGTCTATGGCAACATTATCATAATAGTACGTGAAGTATCTAAATGGTTCTATGATTTAATTATTGAATTCATAATATTTGTCTCTATGACATCTTTATGAGATGGTAGTAGTTTCCTTAAACATGCGAACATAAGTACTTGATAGAGTAGAATTAGTTAAATTGAATTTTAGTTATGGTTGTAAAGTTCATTAAGGGCCCTTATCAATTTAGAGAACCCCCTTTTGGTAGAATTATTTATTAAGAACTAATGCATACTTGGAAAAGAATTATGATTGCACATCCTTTTATGGTTAGTTGACCATTTAAATAGGGTTACCTTCTTTTCTTAGCATTTAAAAAGATTAATAATTAAATATTGTATCGACAGGGTAGTTCTTCATAGATGACCTAATTCTCTTCTATTAAGTCTTAGTTTTGCTAATTTTGGACATCATAGTAATTAGAAAATGACATCTAATCTCTTGAGAAACTTTTGTGAAAGCTTTACTGTTAAAACATAATGATCTCTGGAAAAGAGTTTATCATTAGTAAACTTAAAAAGTCATGAAAACTAAAACACTTCATGATAAACACCAGTATTAGGTGTTTTCTTATAGATGTTCTTTATGTTTCCATCCCTGTTTCACCTGAGTGGGTGGCAGCTGATGAAGAACTGTCAGTGGAAACGAGACCCTAGAAAGGGTTAGGTACCCACTCATGTAGTTACATAAACCTAGTACAAATATAACTATATATTTTGTGAGTACGATCAAATTATCTTGTGGCCTTGATCCCATAGATATAAGGTATGTAGGCAGTCTAGGCAACGAAAGAAGTACACAGTACTCAGGCCTTGAGCATTAAGTTCAATTTTTTTTATGAGGGTTGTTTTCTTTAAACCTTTTTAAAATTTTGAATTTTTCAGAGATGAGCCCTTACAATTGTGGTTACCAATAACATCACATTTTTGGAAAGCCCTGCTTATCTTGCACTTGTAGGTCATTGATTGTAATCTTATTTTAGGTCATGTCTAAATTCAATTGTACATTGTTGTTCCATATCACACTTACATGTATTATTGGCTTCTTCATATTGAAAGGAAGGAAGGTATGCGAAAACAACTTCCTACACTGATCTAATGAGGAAAGGTATGTGTAAATTTTTATCTCTTAAAGTTACAGATTAAGATGCACATTAACAGAAAGGTAATAACAACGTCCAAATGCAAATACATATCTCACAACACAAGATATACATTGGGAAAACCCTTTTAGGTGAAAAAATCCCACACTCCAAAACCTACACAATGCATTATCAAATCAAAGGATGATTACAACACACTTGCAATGCATGTTCTTCCAGGAGTACACAAATGTCAAATACTAGAGTAATTCCACCAATATAATGGTACCTGCAAATGAACCATATCACTCCAACTCCATGCACCTATGTATATATAGAGAAATATCAAGGATGGAGGCAGCTTCTAGAGAAAGCCACAAAAGAATCTCATCCAAATCCACATGGCCCAAATTCCAAGGCCATAAAGCATGCAAAAGACACTTGTCAAAGATTCTCTTTCATCCCTTACAACCCTCCATACTTGGGTGCCCCAAATTTGCCCAAAATGGGTATGACAGATGCTCTTACATCATCATAAAATATGTCATATATGACAACACTTACAGTTGTAAGAGAATTTGTAATAATTGACTATTAATAAACAATTCTCTTATAGCTTGTCATATCCCAAACATGGGAACCCCAAAAATAGGCTAAGTCAAAGACGCCTCTTACAGTGACATACATGCAAATGACACTTGTCTCATCCCTTCTATTTCTAGCTCTTACAATGTCATAGAATTTGTCATAGTTCTTACTGTTGAACACAAAAATATACTAAGAGGGGGGTGAATTAGTATCTATTCAATTTCTTGTCCCTTTAGATGAAATCAATCCAATGTAAACATTCAAACCACATAAAGCAAATGAGCACATACACAAATAACACCAAATTTACATGGAAACCTAATATGGGAAAAATCACAATGAGCCAGCTACTTGGATCTACTATCCAAATCTAGCCTCACAAATAAAATGAAGTATTACAATGAGTTTTATGGGCACCAACCCAAAGGAAGCACCAACTCTCTAAAGTACTTACAAGATGAGGCACCAACCTCTGCTCTGCAAATCTGGACTGATGATTTGATTACCTCTGCAACAATATCTTTGCTAACACTCTGACATCTTTGACTTGTTCAAACACCCTTGTATTATCATTTTTGATATTCTCTTGACCTTGTTACTGAATCAAACACCTCCACAATCGTAACTCTATTATAGGTTTTGCATTATTTCTTATAGAGTTACATGTCTCCTCTTTATTATCTTTCCTTCATTGTCCACACTTACACACTTTGAAACAATCTTCTATCCTCCATATATATCCTCTACAAGCCTTCTAAAGATCATCTTTGTTGGCCTAAATGTAACATGTAACATGAAACATGTTACCAGCCTTGCTTGTTGGATCCCAAATCATCTACGGTAATATAGGAGTGAAATCCCACTGTGGTTCATACCAAGTGGTCTATTAGACCCATTTTACCTTCTCCCAAACTTTCTTGTTGGTACACACTTCCACACACATAGAGCAATCACTCAAACACACCATATCGACCCTACAACTACTTGTCCTCTCATGCTTTATCTCTAGACCCTATGCAGTATCGGAGAAGTGAGATATCATCATGTGGATCAAGACATGGATAGTATATGACATGAAAAACCTTCTCATACATTCCTCTTACTAGTTCATGCTTCTTCTTGTTGGTGCAAGCAATCAAACAATGATGTTGGTATCCTTTACACTCTTTCGTCACACTATCTTAACTTAGAACAATGAAAAAACACACTTGTGGTAATTTGTATCCTTTAAACCTTTAGTATGTCAATCTAGTAAATTTTCTTTACTTAATATTCAAACCTCCAATTCATATATGTAAATGCGGTGAAATGCAATGGCTTTCATTTATGTCTCTGATGAGCTTTCATAGGAACATGACTTGTTCTCACTCTGCTAACTCTAAAACATTCTGTGGTAACTTTTATGCTCTAAAAATTGGATCATGCATACCTCATAGCTATTGCTAGTTAACCTCCAAGCCATGATGCCATATCTTCATCTACGATAGAATGCGGTACAATCTCCTGAGCTTCTACAGTATAATTCCCTGTGCCTTTGATAGTTTTATAACTAAGACAATTTCCTTCATATCCAATGCACTTCTTTTCATCAAGTAACACTATATGTAACAATGCAACAAGCATGACTTCATATTATCAAAGTAAGACATAAAACAAAGCCCTTTGACAACTATCACTTATCCATGAACTTCAGAAGATAAGGTACAATTGTTTACATATGATACTAATCCCTTCTCATGTTCATGTCTTTCATCATCAAGTATTTCACATTGCAACTCCTCTGATCATCACTCCTTTGACATCAATGAAAACATGTGCAACAATCTCTCCCTTTGTCATTGGTGGCAACACTAACCTGATATTCAAATTTTTCTCCCCCTTTGACATCAAAGGCAAAGGGTCAGTGGTCTTCCTTTGTTTCAGGAAAACATACAAGCTCCCCCTGTCTATACAATCCTTATCATCTTCTATAGTCTCTTATCTACCTGCTCCCCCTGAGAGGTACCCACCTTCAATCCAACGATAAAAAAGTATACCTTGAACTTCTCCCCCTGGACAAATGCATCATCTGTGCATCTAACTAAAAGGAGGGGCAACAACCCCTAACTATTGCTAGAGATATTCAAAAGTGTCCTTAGGAAGATGTTTTGCAAAGATGTCTACAATTTGATTCTTTGTAGGTACATACTCCAATTTTACCTTAGTCTGCAACCTTTTCTCTTAAGAAGTGACATTTGATAGATATTTGCTTGGTTCTAGAGTGCATCACTGGATTCTTTGAAATATTGATGGAACTTGTATTGTCACATAGGATAGGAATGGGATCATCATACATTACCTTGATATCCTTCCATGTTTTCTTCATCCACAAAACCTAAGTGCAAAATTATACTACAGCTATGTACTCTACTTCTGTTGTTGATAATGAAATTGAATCCTATTTTTTACTAAACCATGAGACCAATCTATCTCCCAAAAAGAAAGAACCTCCATCGGTACTTCACCTATCATCAACACTACCAGCCCAATCTACATCAGTATATGCACTCAGAGAGAAGTCATTACCTTTTTGATACCATAGCCTAAAATCTAGAGTACTCTTCAAATATCTAAAGATTCTTTTGACTTCCTTCACATGTGTTTCTTTTGGATTATCTTGAAACCTTGCAACCATACAAACAACTTGCATAATGTCAGGCCTTGATGCTATTAGATATAGTAGGCCCCTAATCATAGACCTATATAGAGTCTAATCAACCTATGGTGACTCATCATCTTTACTTAGATGGCAACTTGTTACCATAGGAGTACTCACTAGTTTATAGTCTTCCATACCAAACTTTTTCAACATCTCCTTGACATACTTTTATTGTTGAATAAAGATACCTTCATCTTATTAAGTGATTTGAAGTCCAAGAAAGAATGAAATTTAACCTATCATAGACATTTCAAATTCCTTTTACATTTCTCCTGCAAACTTCTTACACATTTCATCAGTGCCACCAAAGATAATATCATCAACATATACTACCACTATTAATATGTGATCATTCTCTATTTTGATATATAGATTACTATCTATTGTACCTTTCTTGAAGCCTTGCTAGAGTAAATACTTATCCAACCTTGCATACCAAGCCCTAGGGGCTTGCTTAAGACCTTATAGTTCCTTACTCAGTTTGCACACCAAATTTGGATCTTTAGATAGTTGAAATCCCTTAGGTTGTTCAATGTATACATCTTATTCTAAATCACCATTTAAGAAGGCTAAATTGACAACCATTTGATAAACCTTGAAGTCTGTGTGGACTACAAATGCAAGAAATATTTTTATTGCTTCTAACCTTGCTACAGAAGCTAAGGTTTCCTCAAAATCTATGCCTTCTACTTGTGTATAACCCTTGTAGACCAATCTTGCCTTGTTTCTAACAACTTGCCCTTCTTCATTTAGTTTATTTCTGAACATCCATTTTGTCCCTATCATATTCTTATCTACAGGTCTTAGTACCAATTTCCAAGTCTGACTTTTCTCTATTTGATTGAGTTCTTCTTCCATAGTCTTGATCCATTCTTCATCCTTGCTAGCATCAGCAAAAGTTTTAGGTTCCATCTTAGATAGAAAGGAGAAGTTTACCTATTCATTTTCCCTTGCAAATCTTCTTCTATTCTATATTCCTTCATTCTTGTCTCCAATTATCTGATCTTTTGAATGGTTCTTCTAAACATACTTAGTAGGAGTCTTGGTAGCCTATTATTGTGTTTCTTCATTTTCTTGAACTTCTTCCTCTTGTTCAGTGCAAGAAGATCCTTCTGAACAATAATCTTCTTGATCATATGTAGGTGGTGTTGGTTGTTTTAAATTCCCAACCTGATCTCAAAGGGCAATCTAAAGAATAGCCAATTCTAATGATTGATTTGCCTGGAGGGATTGGCCAATGAACAAGAAAAGATGATTAATCCTTTTCCTTTGCACTTTAGGCTCTACAAAACCTAGGAGGGTGATCCTTTATAGTATTTATAATAGATCTCTTTGTTATTTATCTCAAAATATTGTTGCAAGTAGATATGCTCTATTTGATATGCCAAAGAATGACGGATATGCTAAAGTAACTGGCTAGATCCTTAGGCTTCTATATATTCATTTTGTACAAGAGCATGGAAATAATATTACACACATAATTTACTTCAAGGGATGGGAAATTCATTTTGATTTTCAATATAGATGACCAAGGATTTGTATCAAACATAGGTTCTAAGAGATCTGTGTCCCAATCCTAGGGCTACAAAGTCAAAACAAATATAAATGGAAACCCTACATGACAGTACTTTCCCTAGTTCATTAAACCCTGTAACAATGCATTACACTGTCACACTTCTATTAGTTCAAAACCAATTCTACTTACTAATCCCTGCAAGCTTTCATTACATTCAACATTTTTTAAAGCATTTAAATTCACTCATTGAGAAAAAGCCATAAGAAGAACATTCATACACAGGAAAGATTGGAAGATGAATAAAACAATCCTTGATTGAACTTTATTCATAAATGTAATGTAGTTTACAACAAAGGAGACAATATAGCTTTGAACTCGGTAGTATATTTAAGCTATAAACATGACAGTACTTTCCCTAGTTCATTAAACCCTGTAACAATGCATTACACTGTCACACTTCTATTAGTTCAAAACCAATTCTACTTACTAATCCCTGCAAGCTTTCAATTCAACATTTTTTAAAGCATTTAAATTCACTCATTGAGAAAAAGCCATAAGAAGAACATTCATACACAGGAAAGATTGGAAGATGAATAAAACAATCCTTGATTGAACTTTATTCATAAATGTAATGTAGTTTACAACAAAGGAGACAATATAGCTTTGAACTTGGTAGTATATTTTAGCTATAAACATGATAGTACTTTGCCTAGTTCATTAAACCCTGTAACAATGCATTACACTGTCACACTTCTATTAGCTCAAAACCAATTCTACTTACTAATTATTGCAAGCTTTCATTACATTCAACATTTTTTAAAGCATTTAAATTCACTCATTGAGAAAACGCCATAAGAAGAACATTCATACACAGGAAAGATTGGAAGATGAATAAAACAATCCTTGATTGAACTTTATTCATAAATGTAATGTAGTTTACAACAAAGGAGACAATATAGCTTTGAACTCGGTAGTATATTTAAGCTATAAACATGACAGTACTTTCCCTAGTTCATTAAACCCTGTAACAATGCATTACACTGTCACACTTCTATTAGTTCAAAACCAATTCTACTTACTAATCCCTACAAGCTTTCATTACATTCAACATTTTTTAAAGCATTTAAATTCACTCATTGAGAAAAAGCCATAAGAAGAACATTCATACACAGGAAAGATTGGAAGATGAATAAAACAATCCTTGATTGAACTTTATTCATAAATGTAATGTAGTTTACAACAAAGGAGATAATATAGCTTTGAACTTGGTAGTATATTTAAGCTATAAACTAGTACTGTCATACAAAATTCACATATACATCAAGTTCTACCCTCAAATAACACCTAAATTAAGAAACCCAACTCTATTACTATGTGCTTTGCGATACAAAAATTCTCCAAGATCCTTTGCCAAAGGCCTTGAATTCCCTTTTATAGAAACAAGGGAGCAAAACAAGCTTCAGGCCTTATGACAAGTGTCACATTTTCATTTGACAATTAAATAGAAAAATACAATACTAGAGAACTGTCCCTAATCAATCAAGCATGTCTTTGTAGTAGATCATTTTCTTTAGTAGGCAGGAATAATTGTCTTGCTCTTGTATGCTTTCCAACTCCTAGCATGGAGGCAAGTAATGATGCTAACTGATGGTAGTTTGTTAGATGCCTTTAAAGCTCAGCCACCCTTCAGATCCATATACTTTTTAATAAAATAAGAATCCTCTGCTTCACCTCTCTGTCCATGCACAAAGACACAAGAATTCCTGCCAGGAGAAAAAAACCAAGGGACACCCAAAAAATCATCTCCACCATCACGTGCCACATTCCAGACATAGAAATGTGACTTCCCATCTTTCGAATGGAGGTTTCCAACTACCTCAATCCTCATGATGTATGTGGAAGCCACATATAGCTGACTCTAGAAGTGTGAAAAACTTCCCAGAAGAGGAAGCAACAACAGTCATATGTCTAAGTTAGACAAAGATCTAACTGTTCTTGTCAACCTATTTCCTTCTTCCCATCACCAGCCATTTCATCTAGGTGGATAGAACTCCTTCAATTGCAGTTATTGCTCTATCTAGTGCCATCTTCTCGAGGGAAGGGAAGAGGGGCCAATAATGCCTCTCTTCCCCCAAGTCCAATCTGGAGACTCACAATAACATGGAGTTATTGGAATCGACAAATAGGGAACCCAACCCCTCAACTGATTGAAACCAAGATAAAACTAGGGAATGAAAGGAGTTTGATAGTTGCCACTTCACCCCCTGAATTTTTCCAATTCCCCCCAGAGCAACAACTAGGAGAAAAGAGAAGTATTCCCAAAAGAACAAGGTGACAAACATAGCATACAAAAATAGGAAGTACTCATTTTTCTCATATAGAAGAAGAGATGTACATAACAATAGATGGGGATATCTATTTGTAGCAAGAGTGTAGAGGCCTCTACACCTAAGTAGTCATTTTTTTTCAACTCTTTGGTCATTTTAGTCCAACCAGTACTATAGCATGTTGGTCTTAAGTGTCAATATTTTTATATTCTATCAACACTACTAGAAGAGGAAATGGAGGCAGCATCCAGTCATCACATCAATTTCTTAGAACCCAAAGCATCTGCATATTGATTTCTTTAGCAAAATGTTAGTTTCCACAATAAGGATGCCAAGTTAGGTTTCTTAGTCACAACATTATATCCATTTTAAACATCACACCCTGCTCAAATTCTAGCACTACATCAAGAAAAAGATCCCATCAAACCTAAATACAAATTCCCAAGGGCCGATCTCGTATCCTATTAATCTCTAGTCAAGTTTATTATCTTGTACTATGGTAGTGATGAAAAAACCATCATCAGACCAGCTCATCGTTTACTATGTGCTACCACTCCATTGTCCCTTTTGAAAGTGGACCATCAATTCTAGGCAAAAGCCCTAATTAAATGATGTTAACTGGTCCAACTATTTTGAAAATACCTTGAAACATGTGAAGAAGATCCTAGACAAGTGAAAAGTGTCCCCACAACTACGTCGTTGAAAATAAAAGTTGACACTTAGTATGGCAGCCTCCCACACTTCCATGGTTATAAGATTCACTTGTTTATGAGAACCCGTGGAATGGTGAAAAAGCCACTAGATGTCACCACATGGCACTAAATAGATTGTTGTAATGATTTGTCTACATATCTCATCAAATGCCCTCCTGCGCTTTCGCGATCCCAAGATCCAACAGTAGATAAACCCCCATGGAATAGAAGAATGGTCCCCAAATCGTGTCATGTGTCACTCAATAATCCTCTCAACCAATAAAAAAAGGAACTATGCCATGTGCCTCCTCTCCGCTCTTCCACAAGCCTTAAGGGGGTCTACCACATTGGTTCAACGGAATGGTGAAAAGCTTTGAAAACTTGCCACGTAAGCATATCAGGACCCACCATAGCAGACCCTAGAAAATGGTTCACCACTTTTCACTCCTTCTGTAGTTCCACATGCAACTTTTATATTTTTATATATTCACCACAGAACAGTAGAAAATAAAATAGAAAAGGCCTCACATAGACAAATGATTCCTTAGAAAAATATTTTGAAAGGGTACCTACACACGTGCACCTAGAACAATATTGTTTGACTAGGTAAAGAAGGACCAATTTTTTACCAAGGGGCTTAGGCCAAACATTAAGCATATGAAATATTAATTGGTACATGGGTTGGTCTGGTAACTATGGGACTAAGGGGCCAGTACACAGATGAGGACCTAGACACAACATTACAACTTGGAGACTGGCAAAAGATGGTAAGCAGTCAACCCAAAATTAGAACAATATGTATTTTTGATGCCTGCACTAGCCCTAGGGTTTAGGATTTTAGACCTAATAATAGGATTCACAACATTTTCATAGATAAAACCTAGCAAAGAATTTCTAGATTTATGTAGACACTCTAAAATGACCAAGTCGGCGCATCGCTTGCATTTCATAATCTGTCTAATCACCTGCATTTCACACATTAATTAAATAATCTAATTATTTAATTAATTTCATCAAATTCTTCTAAATCTCCTAAATTCAACATTAATTAAATAAATTCTCTTTATTTAATTAATTAAATCAAATTCCTCTGTTATTCTTCCACAATTAAATAATTTTAATTATTTAATTAAATCATTATTCTTTTTCCAAATTTCAATTCCACGTTAAATAAATCCAATTATTTAATTAATTCATCACAATTATATCTTATCTACAATTAAATAATTTACATTATTTAATTAAATCAATTGTTCTTCTAAATTTAAATAAATCATGCAAATTTATTTAAATTATATCAATCCTCTAAAAATAAATAAAATCAAATATTTTATTTATAATAAATTGTTCTTCCAAAATCATGCACAACAATTAAATAAATTTATTTATTTAATTTGCTTTCAAATCTTCTAAATTAAATAATTCTGATTATTTAATTATTTCTTCCAATAATATCTTCTCTAAATTTAAATAAATCAATTATTTATTTAAGTTGCTTTTTCTTCTAAATTTGAGTTATCTCTAATAACTCAAGTTTTCTATATTTAATAAAGCAAAATATCTTCTTTTCTCATGCAAATCTATTCTTCTTGTTTTAAATCACTTAACTAGTTATTTTATTCTTTTAATTGATTTATCTCTTCAGTTAACTCATTTTTCTATTCTTGATAACTCCTCTCATGCAAAAGAAAGCAAGACACTTGTCTTCTTCTCATTCGTTGCACGTTCCTCAACTGTTCTCCTCCATTGATTCTTTTGAATTATTTGGACCGTTGATCGATCTCTGTTGAAACCTATATAAATCCCCCTCATCTCCTTCATTACCTCTCTCTTCGATCGTATTCTCAGGCATACTTAACAGAGCTTTGAGCATACAAAACGCATCGATTGAGCACTCTTACGATCTTTTGACATTGATCTCTTGAGCACACTACTTGCTTGTTGCAGCTATGGTTTTGCAACTTCATTGAGCAATCCACATTCAATCCAAAGGAAACAATACAGATTTCGGTAAAAGTCTTTATTTCATTGATTATTTGTTATGGCTTTTATTTAAATTCATTTTCTTTATGTTGTTGGGTTCTTTGATTTTATTAGTTTAGATTTAATCGATTTTTTCCTCATACACATTCTGGCACGCCCGGTGGGACCCACTAATCCCTTTGTTTCTTTGAGAAATTGGTTTTTTGTAGTCACAGTATGGTACAGCGCAAATGATATTGCACAGCGCTTCTGGCAGTATCTTTGAGCGCTCTTGGCGGCACAGTTCAGTGCCCTTGGGGGCACTGTGGTGCTTCTGGTAGCATAGAGCGGTGCTTTCGGCAACACAGAACAGCGTGACCAGTAGCCTTGTTAAGCACTCTTGGTTACAATTAGGTTTTGACTGCACTCAGGGTTTTTGTAGGGTTTTCTCATTTCAGATCTGTGGTTTTGTTTGACAAGCTATTGTATTTGCCTTTCAAACTTGATTTTGATACATCGTAAGCTGATTTATTTAGGGGTATCTTCGGTAGTTACGTTAATCTATTGTATTGCTGCACCTGCTAAGTTTTCTAAATTTCACTATTCAGATCTATCAAATATTATTGCTAAGAATAGTAGATTAAACATGAAATTCCATTTTGATCTGGTCCTTTTGACAAAAGCTAATCTGTTCCTGATCTAAGACCGTGCGGCGCATTCGGCATAACAGTACAGCGCTTCTGGTAGTATCCTACAGCACTTCCGCTATACACGACATCGCTTTTGGCATAACAGTGTCGCACTCCTGGATGCACAGTACAGCGGTTCTGGTAATATTTTGTGACATTTTTGGTCAGTGTTACAGTGCTTTTGGAATACAGTAAGTCACTTCTGGTAAGATTGTGCAGCGCTTTTGGTCAAAGTTGATTTGTTTTTTGCTAACTTGTGAATTTTTGGTGGAACTAACTCACTTGTCGCAGCTTCTTATTACTCACACAGAGCCAATAGGTGTTTTTAACATGTTCATGCAGGATGAGCATTGAAGACCTCTTGATTTATCTCACTAAGTCTTAGAAACACATTGCATGCTTAAAAGGATAATTGAACAAATCTTTTCTTGCAATCTAAGTCTTAGGAACATACTACTTTTCTTAAGGGATAATGGATATGTATGAACAAACACCTCAATTTTCTAAAGGACAATGGACATGAATGTCAAACACTTCATTTCATAAGGGACAATTTACAACTACAAATGTGTGTGTGCCTAATTTAGTTGCACCTTATTTTTCTTATAACGGGACAATTGAACCTTTGTTTGACGTGCTTGCTCTTACTTTTCTGTACTTCCTTTAGAAGGGCCTACTTTTGGATTGCACTTCATCCAAAAGGGATGACCCTAAGCGGAGTTTTTCTTTGAATCGCTATATAAGAGGGATAAGGTGAAAGCCAAGTCCTAACCGACGTCAACCTTACCTTGTGGTGCCAAACTGAAAAGAGGTGTACTAGCTCTTTGTGGAAATGATTTTCACATTGTGCGAAGTGTTTGAAACTCTTAGTAGGATTGGTTAAAGCTTTTAGTAGCTTGTCGCATTGCTCATAAGGCATTGGTCCCTCAAAGTCACTAAGAACCATTTTAGATAGAGACTACCCGACCTACCTCCGAACATTGCGGTAATCATCAGTGCAAGGGAAATCGATTTAAACCCTTAAGATACTCACCATTGGCTCCCTTGAGAAGAGATAGTATTCCCTTGGACATAAAGCTCTTGTGACCTACTTGAGCTTTCCAAGGGGAGGGTGAGATATCCCTACCTATCGTCTCTCGCAAAGATACTAAATATCCAACACCTTTATGGAATGATATTTTTATCGACGGAGTATTAAGCTGTGAGCTGATCTACTGCAATGAAACCTTGTCTCTAGGGATAAAAAGTGCTTGTTATTGATTGCAATTGTCTTATACCTATGGAAACATTAGGCTTGTTTGGAGCCTCGAACATACACTATCTGTTGTGTCAGTCCCTTGTTTGTGCCAACATTGTTTGCTGTGTTTTCTCTTGCCAAACCAATCCAATCAGAAACAGAAACAATCCATCAACATTTTGCCTTTGAAAAACATTAGACACTACTTCCGCGCCCCTAGTATTATAGCAGCTCACCTTTGGTAGTATAGTAGATCACCTTTGGCATAGCAGTATCTCGCCTCTGGTAAAACTCTACTTCAATGCCCTTGGTATAATTGTTGGATCTAGGGCATACAACTAAGAGGGGGGGTGAATCAATTGTATACAAACTTGCTTCTATTTCAAACACTTGATTTGTCTTGTTAGTTAACAGCATATCAATTAATCATCCATGAGAGCAAAACACACAACCATAAGAGTAGATAAACATCAACACAATGAACACCATGATTTTGACGTGGAAAACCCGGTTAAGGGAAAAACCACGGGGTGATTAACCCAAGGATTATTCTCTGTTAAAAGAATAAGAAAAAGAATGGCACTTGCCAATTAGGGCTCACTGCCCGAGCACACTGCTCACAAAGAGGCACACTGCCTACAAGGAGACACACTGTCTACAAAGTGATAAGAATCACGGTCTTGAACTGGAGAATGACACCTTTACCATGTCCGGATCAGTTCCATTTAAGCCCAAAAACCTCTACTCTGCCTTCCACACTTCTCTTTGCTACACCATCCTCATCCACACAAAATCCACTGTACAAAATGAACTCACAAACCTTTATTTATACAAGACATCAACTTAGGAACAATCATCTAAGTCGGCAATCAACCATAAGAATATCCGCAAGATGAATAACACATCCGGTCGGCCACCACAAGAACATTCGCAGGAGGAACAACTCATCCAGTCGGCTAAACAGAGCAAGAACTTCATCCGAAAGATTATCTTCAATTCCAGGCTCTACCATCAATGTGGACCAACAACACAACCTCAACATGATTCAAGAACCTTCACAAGCCTGCCTAAATGACCAGGTACATCCGCACTTTCTCTACGTACTGGAATCTTTTCTCTTCCTCATCTGAAACTTCAAGAACGTTGTCTGTCGCCACTGTCATAATGCAAAAGGTACTTCCAGACCTCCAAATCATACACAACTCGAGATGACACATCACAAGGACATCCCAAACACTCCTTCCAATCCACAGATTGGGATTATACGTTCCAGACCTCACCGGACCTTTCTGTGATCCACTGTCACCTCTAAACACTTGCCGGAACCGGTTCTACACCGACAGCCACAACTCCTTCAGATCTTCATGCGAACCTCTGAAATCTTAACTAAAGCATCTCAAGACTAATATATACAAACCCTTTAATCTGCATCCTCCGGTTCGCATCCTATACAATACATTTGCCCTCTTCTTATCACTGTTCTTCACTGTTCCTAACTGAGGCTAATTTTCTCAATATCCTCAGCACACTGCTCATCGAATCCCTCTTGTCAGTGCAATATGAGTATGTTGACATCAATGACAACACTAGTTCTCCTCATACATGCAACAATCTCCCCCTTTGTCATTGATGGCAACATATGATGTGAAAAACCATCAAGACAAGAACTTCTCCTTTCTGTCACAGCTCCCCCTATCAGCAACATGTCTTCTCCTCATTTACTGCTCCCCCTTTGATCATTAGCTACTTGTTTTTCACATGTCTTCTCTCCCCCTTTGACATCAATGGCAAAGGGCTCATACTTGCAATTTTAACACATCATAATCATACCAACTACTCCCCCTTAGTAGCAGCTCCCCATCATCAATCCGGATCACAAGATATGACTGTGATATCCACCGAACTGATGCACATCAGTGCATCCTAGTTCATCACTGGAGGGGCCATGACCCCTAACTTCTCTCAGAGATATTCAAAAGAGTCCTTGGGAAGAGGTTTAGTAAAGATATCTACAATCTGGTCCTTGGAGGGAACATACTCCAACCTGACTTCTTCCTTGTTCACTTGTTCTCTCAAAAAGTGAAACTTGATAGATATGTGCTTAGTCTTAGAGTGCAATACCGGATTCTTGGAAATATTAATTGCACTTGAATTATCATAGAAAATTGTGATAGGCTCCTCATATTCAACTTTAATGTCTCTTAGCATCTGCTTCATCAATAAGATTTGAGTGCAACTACCTGCTGCTGCAATGTATTCTGCTTTAGTTGTAGACAGAGATATTGCATCTTGTTTCTTGCTTAGCCAAGAAACCAATCTCTTCCCCAAAAAGAATGCTCCACCACTGGTGCTCTTCTGGTCATCCACATCTCCTACCCAATCTGCATCTGTGTAAGCATGAAGAGAGAAATCTGGATCTCTAGGGTACCATAGACCATACTCAGCTGTTCCTTTCAAGTATCTAAAAATTCTTTTGATTGCCATAACATGAGATTCTTTAGGATCAGCCTGGAATCTTGCTACAAGACCAACGGCCTGCATTGTATCTGGTCTAGTCTGAGTGAGATACAACAATCCACCAATCATTGATCTATACTTTGTCTGATCTGCCTTTGGGGAGTCATCATCTTTGCTCAACTTACATTTGGTTGCCATGGGAGTGTTCATTGGCTTTGAATCTTCCATACCAAATTTCCTTAACAATTCTTTCACATATTTGGTCTGAGAAATGAAGATCCCTTTCTTTGTTTGAGTAATTTGCAGACCCAAGAAGAAATTCATTTCACCAAGCATAGACATTTCAAACTCACATTTCATCTGATTTGCAAAAGTTTTGCACATACTATCTCTTCCTCCAAAAATGATATCATCCACAAACACTTCAACAATCAAAATGTTTTCATGATCAATTTTGAAATATAAGTTACTGTCAGCAGTACCTTTGCTGAATCCAATCTGCACAAGATGTTTATCCAACCTTTCATACCATGCTCTTGGGGCTTGTTTTAATCCATATAATGCTTTCTTCAACTTGCAGACCATATCATCATTGTTAGACAATTGAAATCCATCTAGTTGTTCAATGTAAACTTCTTCTTCCAGATCACCATTTAGGAAGGCAGACTTGACATCCATCTGATATACCTTGAAGTTTTTAAAGGCAGCAAATGCAAGAAATAATCTGACTGCTTCAATTCTTGCCACCGGAGCAAAGGTCTCTTCAAAATCAATTCCTTCTATTTGAGAGTAGCCTTTGCAGACCAATTTAGCTTTGTTTCTGATTACTTCACCAGCTTCATTTAATTTGTTCCGGAAGACCCATTTGGTTCCAATCACATTCCTGTCTCTAGGTCTGGGAACAAGATCCCAAGTATGATTTTTCTCAATTTGCATTAATTCATCTTTCATTGCTTTGGTCCAGTTTTCATCATTGCAGGCTTCATTTACTGTTTTAGGTTCAATCTTTGAAATCAGACAACATTCATCCTGATTTTGAGCAACATTCCTTCTAGTTTGCACACCTTTGCTTCTGTCACCTATGATCTGATCTTCAGAGTGGTTCAGTGTTACATACCTTGGAATTTTGGGAGTATCCTGCACTGCTGCTTCTTGATCAGGCTCATTCAAACCTATCTCTACTTCCTGATTTACCGGATCAGGTTGACTCTGACTTACCGGAGAGGATTGAGTTCCTTGAACCTAAACACCGTCTTGGTCATCTTTATCAAACTCATAAAATCTTGAGGGCTTCTCAATTCCTTCATCAACTTTCACATTAGTGCTTTCTATCATCTTCCTCAGTCTCTTATTGTAACATCGGTATGCTTTACTTTGAGTGGAGTAACCCAAGAAAATTCCTTCATCACTTCTAGCATCAAACTTTCCTAGATCTTCATCTCTTTTAATATAACACTTGCTACCAAATACTCTGAAATATTTCACAGTAGGAGTGATGCCAAACCAGAGTTCATAGGGGGTCTTACCGGTATTGTTTCTGATTTGAACTTGATTTAGAGTGTAGACTGCAGTGCTGATAGCTTCTTTCCAGAACATCTGAGGAACATTTGCTTCCAACATCATTGTCTTGGCAGCTTCCTGGATGGTCCGGTTCTTTCTTTCAACTACTCCATTCTGCTGTGGAGTCCTAGGAGCAGACAATTGTCTCCTTATACCCTGCTTCTCACAAAAATCAATGAACTCACCAGATGTAAATTCACCACCTCTATCAGACCTTAGACACTTCAGTTTCAATCCAGTTTGATTCTCTACCATAGCTTTGAAGATTTTGAACTTCTCAAATGCTTCTGGTTTTTCTTTTAGGAAGGTAACCCACATCATCTGGGAATGGTCATCAATTAACAACATGAAATATCTATCACCTTGTAGACTCTTGATTCTTGTCGGACCACAGAGATCAGTATGTACTAATTCCAACAATCCGGTAGAGGACTGATCTTTGCTTTTGAAAGAGACTCTGCTCTGTTTACCTAGCTGACATTCTTTGCACAAACTATTTGTAGGTTTCATCAATTTTGGAAGATCTCTTACAGCCTGAGTATTGCTTATCTTGATGATGTTATCAAAATTTACATGACACATTCTTCTATGCCATAACCAACTCTGATCAACTTGAACAAACAAACAACTTTTATTTGAACCAACCAGATGAAAGATATTACCTTTTGTCTGAGTACCAGATGCAATTTCAGTTCCGGAGCTTGTAAAGATTCTGCATTTTCCATTCTTAAACCGGAGATCATAGCCTTTGTCTACTAACTGACCAACACTGAGAAGATTGTGCTTCAATCCTTCAACATATAGTACATTACCTATTTTGCTCTTTCCATCAAAGGAAATAGTTCCCCTACCTCTGATTCTGCCAGCAGAATTGTCACCAAACTTTACCATTCCTCATTCATACCTTTCCAAATTCAAGAACTTATCCTTGTCACCAGTCATATGGTGAGAACATCCACTGTCAATAACCCAATCATCCTTTTCTTCCACTTGAGCAGCCAAAGCTTTTTCCACAACTTTGTGATTGACAGATTTAGAGAGTAATGAATCTTCTTCCTTGATGGCAATAAACACCCATTCATTTCCGGATTTGCTTCCTAGTTCTGATTCATCATCTATTACTTCTTCATTGTCATCTTCTTCATGAACATAATAGCAGTTCTTTTGAAACCTTTGTCTGTTAGTATTAGACCTTGCAGATCTTTCCGGACATCTTGAAGCAAAATGACCAATCTTATTGCAGTTGAAGCACTTAAAGGGTAGTTTTCCTTCATACTTACCGGATCCTCTTGGTAGTCTTTTTGCAATGAGGGCTTCAAGTTGAGCTGTTTCTGCTTCTTCTTCTTCTTCCATGTCTCTTCTTGCTTGATCATACCATGACATCTTCCTTGAAGAGTTTTCTCTCGGATCAAATCTCTGTTTGCCTTTCACATAGGCACTGGCTTTGAAAGCAGATTTAGTCTTGGGAGGATCATCTCCAAACTCGGTCATTTCAAATGCAGCTAGCTTGCCAGCTAATTGTTCTCTTGTGACAGTTGTGTGGGTGCTGAATTCATCAATTGCAGCAACCTTGATTTTGTAGGCAGTAGGAAGGGATCTGAGGATTTTGCAAACAATCTCATTTTCATCCAGAGTTCCACCAGCATTTCTAATTCCACACACTAGTTCATTCACTCTTGGCATAAAAGTAGTGATGTTTTCATCATCTCTCATCTTCAATCTTTCAAATTTCCCTTTCAGACTTTGCAACCTTGCACTCTTGACAAACTCATCTCCTTCATACAGAAGTTCCAGTTTAGTCAGGATCTCATATGCAGTTGGTAGGTCAATAACATTTGAGAGATCTGAATCATTCAATGCGCTTAGAAGAGCTTCCTTGGTTCGCAGATTATTTTCAGCATCTGTGATTTCATTCAGAGTTGTCGGACTACCTTGTGGAGGTACACATGGTTTTGAAACCATGGCCAAGTATGCTTTTCCCATACATTCCAAGTCACATTTCATGCGACCCTTCCAGAGAGTGAAATTGGTTCAATCAAACTTCAGACTATCCTTTTTGTATGATGACATCCTGGATCTCCTCAAGCAGTTAAGCTCCTTTCAGAGGAACTTGGCTCTGATACCAATTGTTGGATCTAGGGCATACAACTGAGAGGGGGGGTGAATCAGTTGTATACAAACTTGCTTCTATTTCAAACACTTGATTTGTCTTGTTAGTTAACAGCATATCAATTAATCATCCATGAGAGCAAAACACACAACCACAAGAGTAGATAAACATCAACACAATGAACACCAAGATTTTGACGTGGAAAACCCGGTTAAGGGAAAAACCACGGGGTGATTAACCCAAGGATTATTCTCTGTTAAAAGAATAAGAAAAAGAATGGCACTTGCCAATTAGGGCTCACTACTCGAGCACACTGCTCACAAAGAGGCACACTGCCTACAAGGAGACACACTGTCTACAAAGTGATAAGAATCACGGTCTTGAACTGGAGAATGACACCTTTACCATGTCCGGATCAGTTCCATTTAAGCCCAAAAACCTCTACTCTACCTTCCGCACTTCTCTTTGCTACACCATCCTCATCCACACAAAATCCACTGTACAAAATGAACTCACAAACCTTTATTTATACAAGACATCGACTTAGGAACAATCATCTAAGTTGGCAATCAACCATAAGAATATCTGCAAGATGAATAACACATCCGGTCGGCCACCACAAGAACATTCGCAGGAGGAACAACTCATCCGGTCGGCTAAACAGAGCAAGAACTTCATCCAGAAGATTATCTTCAATTCCGGGCTCTACCATCAATGCGGACCAACAACACAACCTCAACATGATTCAAGAACCTTCACAAGCCTACTTGAATGACCAGGTACATCCGCACTTTCTCTACATACTGGAATCTTTTCTCTTCCTCATCTGGAACTTCAAGAACGCTGTCTGTTGCCACTGTCATAATGCAAAAGGTACTTCCAGACCTCCAAATCATACACAACTCGAGATGACACATCACAAGGACATCCCAAACACTCCTTCCAATCCGTAGATTGGGATTATACAGTTCTGGACCTCACCGGACCTTTTTGTGATCCACTGTCACCTCTGAACACTTGCCGGAACCGGTTCTACACTGATAGCCACAACTCCTTCAGATCTTCATGCGGACCTTTGAAATCTTAACTGAAGCATCTCAAGACTCATATATACAAACCCTTTAATCCGTATCCTCCGGTTTGCATCCTATACAATACATTTGCCTTCTTCTTATCACTGTTCTTCACTGTTCCTGACTGAGGCTAATTTTCTCAATATCCTCAACACACTGCTCATCGAATCCCTCTTGTCAATGCAATATGAGTATGTTGACATCAATGACAACACTGGTTCTCCTCATACATGCAACAATAATAGTGGCTCACTTTCGGTCACTGTAGCTCGCCTTTGGCATAGCAGTAACTCGCTTCTGGTAGCTCAGTCCGTCACCTTTGGCATCACAGTAGCACGCTTTTGGTTGCATAGTCCTGAGCCTCTAGTCAAACAGTATAGCACTTTTGGTCCAGTACTTTGTGCATCAGAGTTTGTCCGTTTCTCAAAGCATCTCACAGAAACATAGCATTTCCTGTCTTGTCCTAGTGTATTCCATGGTAACCACTAGGCTCCAGCAAACTATGAAGTCCAAGCAAGTTGTCCCTAAGAAACGCAAGTCGCCTCCTCGCACACCACAATCAAGTCGTCTAAACATTACTCCCAAGGTGACTCCTAGTACACCTGCGACAAAACCAATCAGCTCTCCGAACATGCCGCACATTGATGAACCAAGTAATCCTCGAGAGGGTAGGGTCCCCTTAGTAAGAACACCTCAATATACCACCGGCTTGCCTCCAGATTTTGTGCCACAAGGATATACTATTGAGCAAAACCCACCTCAAGAAGGTAGGGTTCCTTTGGAAAGCATTTCCCAATACACCACGGGCTTGCCTCCAGATTTTGTCCCTCAAGGTTATACTGTAGATTTTGCCCCATCTCAAGAAGAGCGACACTTTGAAATAGGTCAATCCTCTCAAGTAGATGGGCAAGATCTTGATGAAATCATACAAGAGCCTAGAGTCATGGCAGCCTTTGACAAAATCCTTAGTGAGAATCAAGATCATTTCTTTTTCTTTCTTGTAGAGCAAGGTGCCAAGTTACCTCAAGATTTTGATTTATCCACTCTCAAGGAGAACAACAGCGCCCAAGATACCATACAAGAGGTTCAAACCATGTCAACAGTGACTACACCCTTACCTACACAAGGCTCGCAGTATAGGAACCCCCTTTTTCAAAATCCAACAGGGGAGAGACCCATATCACCGCTGTTGACTCCTATGGAGATCTATAACCAACAAGAGACTCTCCAACGTCAAGCAGAGTTAGCTAAGCAAGCCACCTTAGCTCGATCGAATATGCAACCACCTCCTAAAGTGTCCACACCAATTGCAAGTGGAATCTTGGTTACTCCATCACGCGTGGGTTTCCCACCAAATTACAATCTGGGGAACAATTATGTAGTCATGCAACAAGGGTCTCAAGAAATGCCACCTCCTATATCATCACACCTTCATGTCTCTCAACCAATTAGAGTCATGCAACCCCAACCACAACATTCTTCTACTCTCGTCCTTAAGCAACCCCAACCACAACATTCTTCTGCTCTCATCCTCAATCAACCCCAACCATCACAAATCACTTCTACCTATGTCCCTCCTCCACAACGTTCCTCCTCGCTCAACTTCTTTCACACATTGCCTAGCCATTCTCAACATTTCCAACATCAAGCTTCCCAAAGCTATGTGCCGCCATCGCAACCTAATCAAACACACTTTAGCTTTCCTCCACCCAATTTTTTTCTTCACCCATCACAAGGCCAACATTCTTACCTAGCGCCACCTCCACCTCTGCCAAATCAAAACCTCCAATTCCAATCTAATCTAAACCAAACGTACAACCCGTATGATCCCAATCAATCTTACGACCCTTATAACACCAGTGTGAATGGCTCACATCATAATCTTCCATATGGGCAACACCAACCACTTTTTGGACAACAGGAGATGTTACCAACCCCTCCCACAACTATGGAGCTAAAGATCGCCAAAGTTCAACAGCAGCTATCTGATCTTACATTTGGCCACACCAAAAAGACCTTCTCTTTAGAGGAAGTGTGTCCTTATCCTTTTGATCGATCATTACCAATGATCCCTTTTCCTCAAAATTTCACTATTCCCAAGTTCGATAAATACAAGGGAAAAGGTGACCCAAAAGACCATCTTAGGGAATTCTATCTGGCTTGCTTCAAGGTCTCATATAACGACACATATCTTATGCATCTCTTCCCTCGCAGTCTTGGAGGTTAAGCAATAGAATGGTTCTCACACTTACCTACGGGTATCAAGTCTTTCAACGAGCTAGCAGAGAAGTTTGCCACCCATTTTTCTTACAACGCAGAGCATGAGATTTCCATGACTGATCTATGCAACAATAAATAGAAAAATGGTGAAACTTTCATTTCTTTCCTTCAACGATGGAGACAAATGGCTAGCAAATTCCCTTTCAAGATTCCAGAGAAACAACTTGTTAGCATATTTGTGCAGAACCTCAACCAAGAGTTAGGTTTCCATTTGCAAATTCTTAGTGCTACAACCTTCAATGAAATCACATACAAGGGTATCAATATTGAGAAGGCCCTCATTGCTAAGGGTGTGGTCAAAATCTTTAAGGAAATGAAAGATAGCACTTCTCATCAACAATCGAACGATAAACCCAAATATTGGAACAAGAACAAAAATGTGGTCAATGATGGGGTGGTCGATACTAAGCATGTCCAAACATTGCAAACACTGCTGTAACTCTCCAAACCAAGTTAGGCTCCACCTCAACAACAGCAGCAACAAAGGCAGCCTTATCCAAACCAACAGCAATGACAACAAGAGCGGCCCCAACAAGATTACCCTCCATGACGTCAATTCACTCCCTTGGGAGTGCCCATCGAATCAGTCTTACAGCAAGCTTTGCAAAAAGGGCTCATCACTTTACCTGATGCTCCCCCATATGGAGAACCTGTCTACAAAACTGCACATTATAGAGACAATGAATATTGTGAGTTCCATAGGAGCAAAGGTCATAGAATTGTGTCGTGCATGAAGCTCAAGCACCTTATCCAAAACCTCATTGATGGTAATCAAATCACTTTTGAGGATGAATCACCAGCGCAACACATGAACAAGGATCTCGACATGTACAAGGAACCATTCCCTCATCATGGTCCACCTCCTCCTCAGGATAGAGGTAAAGGTATCAATCATGCTTCCACGTCCTTTGATTCCATTGTAGGTCGTTTTGAAGAGAGTCGAGTGTCTACCCTCACAATCAAAGGCAAATCTATGGATTGTGCTGTTACTACTCGTCGTGGTCAGGTCACCATTCATGCTCCTACACCTAGGCTTCTGGTTCCGTCTGATTATAATCTTGTCGAACATCTAGGGAGAACACCAACACAGATCTCTATTTTGGACCTTCTATGATCATCACCTGCACATAGAGTGGTGCTAGAAAAAGCCCTCCAAGGGTCTTCCATTCCTAACAAAATAGCGGTTGCAGATTTCCAAGCTATAGTAGGTAACATCGTTTCGCCCTATAATGTGGTCTTCTCTGAGAAAGATCTCCCATCCCATGATCCTTGTCACAATGATGCCCTGCATATTGAAGTTCTCATCCATAAGCGCAAAATCAAACGCATCCTCATAGATGGTGGTGCTGGTCTCAACATATGTTCTTTAAAGTTACTAAAGCAATTGGGATACTCTGAGGATCACGTCAACACTGATCATAGTATTACAATCAAGGGGTATGATGATGCTGAACGCCATTCAGAAGGTGTTATTCACTTGCCTATACAACTGGGCCCTGTCATGCTTGAAACTAGGTGTCAAGTCCTTGATATTGAGTTGCCTTACAACATTATCCTAGGTCACCCATGGATCCATGCAATGAAAGTTGTTCCCTCCACGTACCATCAGTCCCTAAAGTTCCCATACAATGGTACGGAGATCACCATCCCAGGAGATCCTAATCCTTTTGAATTTTGCCGTGTCTTGCAAGGAAGCTATAAGAATTGCAACCAAGTGCCTAAAAATGACAAAGCCCTTGAATCCCCTCTTTATGTTGATCCTAAAACTCTCACGCAAGCCTGTACAAGTGAATCTACACCCCTCCCCAAAATCACAGCTCGCATCTAAGATATAGGCTTTGGCACTTATGATATCTCAGAATCTTGTTGTGTAGGGCGGATGCCTTTATCTCCAAAATCTTACGGCAAACCACCCATTGCCAAAGTAACCAAAAAAGCAGCTATTCCTCTCCCAACATTCCCAACCCAATTCCAACATGGACGGTTATTGGAAGAGGAAACTATTGAGGACATTTCTTCTTGGCTCTATAAGGAGAAAGAACCAGTCACAATACCAGTCAAGCAATATGGCAATGGCTTAAGAATAGTAAAAAACATGGGCTATAAAGGCAAAGGTGGCCTTGGGAAACAGAATCAAGGAACTATGGAACCCATTGTGGTAACAAAGAAGCTAGACAAGAAAGGATTAGGATTTGGTAAGAAGGTACCATGCGCCTTGGACATCGAGTATATCCTCGACAAGGTAGCTGACACTTTTCCTACCGATTCGACATCTATAAAGGATATCATCGATGACTATTCCCTCCATATGACCAACCTATTCGCAGAATCCTCCATTTTTATACTATCCTCCGTATCCTTAACCTCCACTACCAACACCTAGAATGTCACACTTGTCTACCCTGAACTTATCGATTGGGACCAACAAGGGGCCCCTATTATAGATGTATTTCAGAATGATGAAGCTTTAGCTGAGTTCATGGGACTTCAGGAAGGTATCCCTCATGGCGATCACAAAGCAGGTTTTGTAATGGAACTAGAGCCAACGGCTTATTTTGGTAAGAATGCCAAATCCTCCAGTCACAAAAGTGCAAACAAAGAAAGATCTCTAGGTGAAAACCACACTGTGGCACCTCCTGATCACAAAATAGTAAAAACAAAGGACGTATCCAAAGGTGAAAACCCAACTGTGGCACCTGAGGATGGAGGATTTGACCTTCCCCTACCATCTAAGTATCAAGAGAAATCAACTCTCCTAGTGGAAGATTCTACAGAGATAAATCTGGGCATAGAACAAAATCCAAAGACAACATTCCTAGCAGCATCATTATCTGAAACAGAGCACAGAAATCTTAACAGCTTCTTCTTGCAACGAACCATCAACTTTGCATGGACCTATGCCAACATGCCAGGGCTAGACCCTAAGCTAGTTGTTCATTATCTCACAGTCAATCCCAAAGTGAAACCAGTCAAGCAGAAGTTGAGAAAGATGCACCCACAGATCGCTCTCTTGGTGAAGGTGGAAATACAAAAGCTGTTAGATGCCAAGTTTATACAACCAATTGACTATTCAGATTGAATCTAAAACATTGTACCTGTGTCTAAACCCAATGGACGCATCCACATGTGTAACGATTTCAGAGATCTCAACAAGGCATGTCCCAAAGATGACTTTCCACTACCAAACATTGACATTATAGTGGACTTGACAGCAGGTCACGAGATGCTCTCTCTCATGGATGGATTCTCTGGCTACAGTCAGATAAGGATAGCTGAAGAAGATCAACATAAAACAACCTTTACTTGTCCTTGGGGGAATTATTATTGGTGTGTCATGCCGTTTGGTTTGAAGAATGCAGGAGCAACCTATCAGAGAGCAATGACAGTAATCTTCCACGATCTATTTCATCACATCATGGAAGACTATGTTGATGATATATTGGCTAAATCTTCTAGGGCAGATCACATATAGGTCCTAGGACTGATCTTCGACAGGCTTGAAAAATACCAAGTAAGACTCAATCCAAAGAAGTGTGTATTCGGTGTAACATCAGGGAAGCTGTTGGGATACATTGTATCTCGTAGAGGCATCGAAGTCGATCCAGTGAAATTAAAGGCTATAGTGGAGATGCCTCCACCCAAGAATCTTAAAGCTCTAAGGAGCCTTCAGGGAAGGTTGCAGTCCATTCAGCATTTCATATCACAGCTAGCAGATAAATGTGAACCCTTTCAACACTTGCTCCGAAAGGATGTCTCATTTCGATGGGACAACAAGTGTCAGGCAGCGTTTGATCAACTTAAAGAGTATCTAGCTACACCTCCTGTATTGGTTCCACCAGTTGCTGACAAACCTTTGATATTATATATCTCCATTACAAACTCAGCCCTAGGGGCCCTGCTAGCACAAAATGATGACACAGGAAAGGAGCATGCAATTTATTACATTAGTAGAACCTTGGTGGGATTTGAGCTCAATTATTCACCAATGGAAAGGGCTTGTTTAGCAGTAGTGTTTGCCTCCCAAAAGTTGCGGCATTACATGCTGAACCAACATACAAATCTGATAGCCAAGATTGATCCCTTGAAATATCTACTAGCAAAAGTAGCTCTCACAGGTAGACTAGCGAAGTGGGTCATGATCCTTAGTGAGTTTGACATTGAGTATACAGATCATAAAGCAATCAAAGGACAAGCCCTCGCGGATCAACTAGTAGAAGCACCTATGAAAGATACACATCCTATGGTAGCAGACTTTCCTGATGAGAATCTCTTCACTCTTGCTACCCCCATAATGTGGAAGTTGTATTTTGATGGTTCTTACACACATCATGGATCAGGAGCCGGCATCTTATTTGTTACACCTCAGAATGACTATATTCCTAAGTCATATCGACTTGCATTCCCTTGCACCAACAACATTGCCGAGTATGAAGCACTCCTTATAGGTCTCAATACAACAGTTCAATGGGACATCATAGAATTACAGGTTTATGGAGACTCGCAGCTAGTCATTCGCCAAGTCACGGATGAATACCAAACAAAGGATGAAAAGTTGGTCCCCTACAAGCAACTAGTGGATGCCTACAAACCACACTTTTCTAGCATCACATTTGAGCAAATTCCAAGAGAGCATAACAAAGCTACAGATTCTATGGCTTTTGTAGGATCACTAATCGACATGCCTACAAATACACAGAAGTGTGAATTCTTGATCGAGCAATTGTTGATACCAGCCGTCGATGTTCCTATTACTGAAATCATCTGCGAACTTGTTGGTCCCAATTCCCCATGGTATGAAGATATCTATGAATACCTCAAGAACAAAACCTTTCCCCCTGACCTATCATCCACCCAACGCAAAATGTTTATCCGTCGATCCTCCTGTTACATCATTCTGGGTGATACACTATATCGCCGGAGTCTCGATGGTATCCTCTTACGATGTCTTAATGCGGAAGAATCTGAAGCTACCTTATGAGACATACAAGAAGGTGTCTGTGGCGCACATTCTACTGGTCCTAATCTTGCTAAGAAGATACTCAGAACAGGTTTTTACTGGCCTACAATAGAGCAAGATGATGCATAGTTTGCTAAGAAGTGTCTACAATGCCAGCAGCATGGAGATCTGATTCACGCACCAGCTCATGAATTACAACCTGTGACAACTCCATGGCCTTTTTCTCAATGGGGTCTCGACCTCGTAGGACAAATCCACCCTTCCTCCTCAAATGGCCACAAGTTTATCATTACCACCACTGAGTATTTCACGAAGTGGGTGGAAGCCATTCCTATGACCTATATCACCAGTAAGCAAATAGCCAAGTTTATCCTAAATTACCCCATATGCACCGGTATGGTATTCCCCAAGCCATTGTCATGGATAATGGGAGACCATTCAAGAACCAAGATGTCCGTGCCTTGTGCACACAATACAATATCCAACATCGCTTTTCAACTCCCTACTATTCGCAAAGTAATGGCCAAGCTGAGGCTTCCAATAAAACCATTCTCAAGATCCTCAAGAAAATAGTCAATGAAGCTGGTCTTGATTGGCACTTGCAACTCAATCCTGCCCTATGGGCCTACCGCACTAGTATCAGAACACCAACGGGTGCCACACCCTATGCCTTGGTCTTTGGCTCTGAAGCCATCCTACCTATAGAGGTCGAGATCCCATCCCTCAGAGTATCCATGCAGGACCTGATCGATGGAGAGGAGTATCGCACTTCTAGATTAGCTGAGCTTGAACTACTAGATGAGAGGCGCCTTGCTGCACTTAATCATCTCCATGTCTATCAAAACTGCCTCAGGCGTAATTACAACAAAAAGATCAAAGAAAGACAGTTTCAAGTTGGTGATCTTGTACTTAAGGAGAATCAAAGAAATCAAGCAGATCGAGAAAAGAAGGGCAAGTTTGAGCCTAACTGGTTAGGCCCCTTTATTGTCACAGCAGTATATGGATTAGGAGCTTATACTTTAGCTACACCTAACAACATTCCTCTGGATGAGCCACTTAATAGTGTCCATCTCAAGAAGTTCTATGCCTGATCCTTAGAGTATTCCCAAAAAAAAAAGTCCAAAAAAAATATGTCCTTTGGCGAAAACCTAGCAAACAAGCGCCTTGGATAAGTACCATAGTGAAAACCTAGCAAACAGGTGCTATGTGTAGAGTCAGCATCCATCGTCTATCGAGTCCTGTCCACTCCTTGTCCAGTTCGCAGTGCACTTTCCATCCATCCATAATAAAACCATTGACTGTGTTTGCACTTTCATCTCCCTATCTAGTATAGCTTGGAAATTTTTCAATGTCCCTCACCGTTATCCCACGTCTTGATTTGTGTCTATAGTTAACACTGTCTTGTCCTAGGTCAAAGCTTTCGGTGTCTTCTTCGGTAGTCACCTGTCCAGTTTCCTCTACCAGAATGGGGGCAACTCTTTCCTTAACTTAGGTCTAGGATTGGTTCCTTGTTCGTGGTTCGCAACGCATATGTCAATCTTTTCTCATTTCCACAGGTAACACCCTTTAACAGACACATCGCTCCTACGATAAGGCTGTTATCTTCTCAACACTCTTTTCCTACATCATCACACTAACTAGAACTACATATTATCATCATTTCAATCTTAAGGTACCTTGATACCATGGATATGGGTATGTAGGCAGTCTAGAATATGAAGGAAGTTTCCAGTACTCAGGTACATAAGATCCCCTCTTTTCACCTCGATCCATCTCATCACTCTATCCAGAACTACATATTTATCACTTTCGTCTTTTCATCGTCGTGTGCCTTGATCCCGTGGATACAGGGTATGTAGGCAGTCTGGAATACGAAGGATGTATCCAGTACTCAGGCACACACGATCCATCATTCTCTGCCCGTCTCAATCCCGTTGCACTTCATCCTTCTAGTCTTCCGTTTGTCAAAATCCATTCGCCTCAACTTGACTAACTCAAGCAGCAAACTAGTGCATCCTTTCAAAAGCAAAAGTCCTTCACAAACCTAAAGCAAAGCAGCTTCCTTCCAGAGTCTTCTACTGTCCTGCATACCGATTGCCAACATCAGCTAAGTACCACTTAACCAAGCCCTAGATCAACAAAGCTTGTCTTCTACAAAGTGTTCCATTGTCGAGACCAACACACGCGTCTCCTGCGACATGTGGCATGTCCTGCAGCAAGACATTGTCTTTTTAGGTAGATAGCCCCCTTTAATGGACACACCGCTCCTACGATAAGGCTGTTATCTTTCCTATCCAATCTATCCTAAGCAACCTCTTTGGCAAGAGAATATGTTGGCTATATGTTTACTTTGTAAGTCAGTCAATTTGATTTTTGGTTTATCTTTTGTTCCTTTTCCAATACTTATTCAAGACTACCTTGATTTATCTATAATCTTGGTATGTTGCGATGCAGTACAGATTGGGGGCATAGGCATCGCTTTCTGTGTGCCGTGTTTGAGGAATGATCTTTAGCATCTTTCTTAGCATTCTATTTATCTTGTGTGTGTTAGGACCTAGCATCTTATATATTTAATACTCTTCTTGCATTTACATGTATTGAAGTTTATTTTATGTTCAATACTATGGCTTATTCACATGTTCCAACAAGGTTATATTATGTCTAAGGGATCTAAGTTCAAACCGCTTGCTTGCAGAGTCAACGTCCACGCACTCGGATATTACAGCACCTTGGTCTTTTATGCCTTGGTGGTGAACTATCCACGTGCTACATCAAAAATAAGGATTGCTCTTTATATACAACTGTGAAACTGTTGCAACAAGCTCATCCATTTACACCATCCATTTTTCCATGGCCTTATCTAGTGTTCCAGCAAAGATCGATCAACCGTCTTTCTCTCATGTTCTTTTCTATCCACTTTCTTCTATTCAACCTCGTCTATCTCCAACAAATCTTTTAGTCAAGCGTCAACACCGTTCCTCTATCGCTTCCCTGTCTTCCCGCTCGAGGGGGCATACGTTGGGGCAACTACCTACACTGGGGCAATAAACTTGTATTACATCTTCAACAATCATTTTCTTTGACGCAACGCTACATGCTGCATTGCATCAAAGAGGGGCAAAATGTAGACACTCTAAAATGACCAAGTCGCCACATCGCTTGCATTTCATAATCTCTCTAATCACCTGCATTTCACACATTAATTAAATAATCTAATTATTTAATTAATTTCATCAAATTCTTCTAAATCTCCTAAATTCAACATTAATTAAATAAATTCTCTTTATTTAATTAATTAAATCAAATTCCTCTGTTATTCTTCCACAATTAAATAATTTTAATTATTTAATTAAATCATTATTCTTTTTCCAAATTTCAATTCCACATTAAATAAATCCAATTATTTAATTAATTCATCACAATTCTATCTTATCTACAATTAAATAATTTACATTATTTAATTAAATCAATTGTTCTTCTAAATTTAAATAAATCATGCAAATTTATTTAAATTATATCAATCCTCTAAAAATAAATAAAATCAAATATTTTATTTATAATAAATTGTTCTTCCAAAATCATGCACAACAATTAAATAAATTTATTTATTTAATTTGCTTTCAAGTCTTCTAAATTAAATAATTCTGATTATTTAATTATTTCTTCCAATAATATCTTCTCTAAATTTAAATAAATCAATTATTTATTTAAGTTGCTTTTTCTTCTAAATTTGAGTTATCTCTAATAACTCAAGTTTTCTATATTTAATAAAGCAAAATATCTTCTTTTCTCATGCAAATCTATTCTTCTTGTTTTAAATCACTTAACTGATTGTTTTATTCTTTTAATTGATTTATCTCTTCAGTTAACTCATTTTTCTATTCTTGATAACTCCTCTCATGCAAAAGAAAGCAAGACACTTGTCTTCTTCTCATTCGTTGCACGTTCCTCAAATGTTCTCCTCCATTGATTCTTTTGAATTATTTGGACCGTTGATCGATCTCTGTTGAAACCTATATAAATCCCCCTCATCTCCTTCATTACCTCTCTCTTCAATCATATTCTTAGGCATACTTAACAGAGCTTTGAGCATACAAAACGCGTCGATTGAGCACTCTTACGATCTTTTGACATTGATCTCTTGAGCACACTACTTGCTTGTTGCAGCTATGGTTTTGCAACTTCATTGAGCAATCCACATTCAATCCAAAGGAAACAATATAGATTTTGGTAAAAGTCTTTATTTCATTGATTATTTGTTATGGCTTTTATTTAAATTCATTTTCTTTATGTTGTTGGGTTCTTTGATTTTATTAGTTTAGATTTAATCGATTTTTTCCTCATACACAGGAACATGGAGCAGGGGTGCAACAGGAAGCCAAGGAAAATTTTTAGAGTCCTAATAGGTGGATGTACATATTCATCAATCCTTACATTTACACTTTCAACAACCTTTTGTAGTCTATTGTTGAATCACTTGTATGCCTTTCTTCTACATGAATAACCAATGAAGATACCTCCATCTAATCTTGAGTCAAATTTTCCTAGGTTATCATCATCTCTCCTGATATAGCAATTACTTCCAAACACCCTGAGATGTTTGACTGAAGCAGGTCTACCTTTCCATAGCTCATAAGGAGTCTTGGTGTTGTTTAGTCTAAGTTTTCCTCTATTGAGAATGTAAACTATGGTGTGGACTACCTCTTTCCACTATCTATCAGGAAGCTCTGCATAATTAAGCATAGTTCTTTCCATCTCCTGCATTGTCCTATTTTTTCTTTCAACAACTCCATTTTGTTGAGGGATTCTTGCAACAGATAGGTGCCTCCTTATTCCATGTTGTTCAAAACATTCCTCAAACTCATTTGATGTGAATTAACCTCCTCTATCAAACCTTAAGCACTTGATTCTAGAATTCATTGCATTTTCAACCATAGACTTGAAAATCTTAAGCCTACTGAAAGCTTATGATTTTTCATTCAAGAAAGTAATGCATGTCATTCTAGAGTAATCATCAATAAGCAACATAAAATACCTCTTACCTTGGAGACTCTTTGTTCTGGTAGGACCACACAGATCAGTATGAATCAGTTCCAATGGCTTTGTAGAAGAATAATCCTTGGTCTTGAATCTTGTCCTTGTTTGCTTCCCAATCTAACATTCTTTACACAAGGTACTTGCTAGCTTGGCAATATTTGGCATGTCTCTTACTGCTTGTATGGAGTTGATATTCACAAGATTATTAAAATTGATGTGCCCCATCCTTTTGTGCCACCTGTGTTGTTAGTGTGAATAGGGATATTACCTAACCATTTATTTCCCTTGTTATGTGGATAATTCATATTATTTAACTATTTATTAGTTAAATAATATTCACACACATATTCACATGTTAAGTTGACTTAGGGAGTTTTCAGGATATTTATAGTTGTTTCTAGTTGTTGATAGTTGTTGATAATTGTCTTATAGTTGTCATATCATACACATCAACTAGTTGGTATCTTGATCTCTAGTTGTCACATGTAATAGGAATATGACACTTGTCACATGACTACAACTTCTTATCTCTTAACCTTGTCTTTACAAGAAAGGTATGTCTCTTCATTTTGTAAGAAGAAGGTTGGAACTATAGTTCTCTCATAATGCTATTATGTCATTGGAGCATTTACATTATTCTCTCATAGTACTTTTATGTTGTTCATTTCTTTTGCATTACAGTTTATTGATTCTAGCTCTTTCAATTTGATTTTGGGTTATATTCTTTCTCAAGATTCTAACATGGTATCAGAGCATATTTTGGAAGATTAGATTCATATATTGAGAGATTTTTGGGGCTACTAAGCTTTGCTTGCAGGTTTACTAAAAATCTAGTATGCTCTTCTCTTGCATCTTTGGATGATCCAGAGAATTAGAAAAGTTTGATGGAAATGTTATTTTAACCTTGTGGTTCATTACTTGTATCTTCTCATTCTGGTTGGTTGCAGCTTTCTGGCTATCCTGGCAGTTTTTTTAGCTACTCCATTACATCCAGAATGGTCAAGAAAGTCATATCTTAACTTTTGTTTTGCTCAAATCAGAGATGTGGAAGTGAAGTTGTGAATAAGGGTTTCAATTGAAGATCTGATGAACAACTTTTTAGGGGCAGTTTCAAGCCAAACAGACATTACCAGTGCATTCAAAGGGCCCAAAAACCCTAATAATGACTGTAAATTTGTCCAAATCAGGCTCGAGAAAATTTGAGGTAATTTTTTTTTGCCTAGAGGAGCCATATGGCCCTTGCGTAGGCATACTTGCAGGTTTGGATTTTTGAAAAAAAAAAAAAAGAATTGTAGCGCTAAAGTACTTTTTTTGCAAAAAAAAATTGTAAAGAAAAAAAAAGGAAATAATTTTTTTTGGGGGGTGTGGGGGAAATTTCCTGCCCCCTCCCTGCAGCGCAAGGTACCCGAGGGTACCTGCGCCTGTGTCAACAGGCTGCAGGCCCTTGGGCCCTACCCGCTGGTATGCTAGTATGCAAGGGGGCTTTACGTTGTTGCAGGGTGTGGTCCTTTGGGCCTGTCCTACACATGTATAGGGAGGTGCAGGGGTTAAACCCCCTCACAATTTATTATATTTTTTTTATAATATTTCCTTTAGATCTCTAGGTACGGCCTATTGATGTAAAAAAAACAATATATATATTTTTCAGACCTGCACCGTATAGTATGACATGCATGCTGAATTTTCAAAAAAAAATCTGCAACCAAAAAACACTGCAATCCTAGATCCGCCATCTTTAGCGGCACTTTTGGCAGCTAGCTAGTTTTAGCAATGGAGTTCACAAGTTCCAAATTTGGCAAAGATCTAATTTAATTGGTTGGGTCTACATTTAGTAGAACCACTAAGTTTGGTGGGATTTCCACCACATTTGGTGGGTAAAAAATTTTTGCTTTTTGCTACCCCTCTCCATTGGCAGGTGTGATTTTGAAGGCAGATTTCAAAGGCTTGTAAATTGCTCATATCATCTCCTTTTTCAAAGCAAAGTTTTTTTTATTTTGGCTCTTTTTTCATGCTCTTCTTAGTGGTGAAATTGGATTTTAGTTTTGATGGCTAGATTTTTTATAAATTGTAGATTCTCACAGGTGACGTTGCACAGTTCTCGTTTTGGAAACTTTGAAGACTCATAACTTTTGCAAACGACCTCAAATTTAGGTGATTATTTTTTTAAAGTGAATAATTTTTTGAGTACTTAGTAGTAGTTTTTTTTTCCACACTTGGTTTGATCCCAATATTGTACTTTGAGCATACACTCATTTGATTGAGAATTTGTAAAGCATTGAGATCAAGTCCACTAAGCAATTTTTTCTAGTGGCAATTGTACTCACACTAAATATAAAGTGCCAAATCATGTTTTATTTGGGGGGGGTTCTTTGATTAATTAAAAATGGGGGGTTGTCTCTTATGCACTCTCCTTGAGTTACAAGGTAATCTTTTGATGTTTTGATATCTAATCATTTGACAAGATATCATGGGCTTTTCTAGTAATCCTTCTGTGATTTATCTGAACAAGGATAATTATGAGTCTTGGAAAAAAGGCATCGTCACATATTGTAGGTGGCTTAATCTTTTGCCTTATCTTTATGGTCTCATACCTAAACTAGATTCACCTTAGAAGAAAAATGCATGGGCATATATGAATGATCATATTGTAGGAGTGATTGGTTATAGTGTTAATTCTAACACTATGTGGTCTATTTTGGACATTGATTGTCCATGCACACTTTGGACTAAGATTTAGGAGATCTTTGGAGACACACATATTTCTCCATTCCTAGATGATCCTGCAATAGATTGCCTCATACCCATTGATGATGCAGATAATATGCACTTTGATGATAATACAAAAGAAGAGATTGAATATCTAGTAGGTCTTGATTAATCTTCTATTGCTTCTCTCTCCTTCTATGGAGATCATTGCTTCACCATCACCTGTTGCTACTTCAAAGTTCAGAGATACTTCATCGAGAGCTTCCAGTAAATCTTTATAGCAGGATCATTTCAGACTTCCTCATTGGGATTCCTATCTTGCAGAAATATCATCTTTTTTTTGTGGAGTCTCACATTGCTAATTTGGAGGACACATTTGAGGGGTTATCTCTCCTCTTTGATAACAATACATATTCACCTGTTATTTCTACAGAGTTCAGAGAGGCTTCACCGAGGGCTTCTAGTGATTCTTTGTAGGACACCTCGTGGGATTTGCATTGTAGCCACATGGCATGTATTGACATTCCACATCCATACATCATTTCTTTGGATCTTTCTCTTCATCAGTTTTCACATGATTTTGAGAGGTCACTTGTTGCAGTTAGGCTTGGGACTCCTGATTTGTTTGTGACTCATTTCGACATCCTCAGCTTGCTTCTTTGAATGGGAGTTACTTCTACATCAACCATTGGAGTTGTTTCTTCCTAAGGGGAGAAATGTCATTTACCACAAATGGATCATCTTCAGTATTCATATATGGCCATCCTCTTTTGGAATAGGAGCTACTTCATTATGGCAGGTTTCATAGTCTCTTTCACTCTCTCTATTCTGGGGGGTGTCTTCTCTCTTATGGGGTGACTTTTTGTTTCAAGTATGTGCCTAATCGATGTTTTCATTTATTTCAACATATCTGTGCTATCATTGGTGTCAACTGTGCTCTTACTTTGTTGAGGATACTGAGAAAATTAGCCCCTCAAGTGATAACAATGTGTTGTAGTAGAAATAGTGCATTACATGCCGAAGAATAGTCTAGAAGAATTCTCTGCATTTCCTATAGAATAAACATCTTTACCTGTGGATTGGAAGTTATTTAGAAGCCTGTTTGAAGATGTTATATTCTAAGTTTGAGCCTCTGGTATGAAGAATTGAGTGAGATATGTTCACCAGAGTGAGAACAAATTTTTCTGTGTGTTTGGTGGTGACAGGGAGAAAGTGTTTTGCTTTGCATTCCTCTGCATTAAAGTATTTTGGTTTGCGGTTCTGAAAGTAAGTCTATGATGATCTTAAATGCCTTCAAGTGTAATGGTTCATGATTTGGTGGTCCGTAAGCTATCTTTTACTCATGATAGTGGCTGGCAGTGTTGTTCTTGTGCTCTGGTTTGAAGAATCTTCTTGATAGAGTTGTTAGAGATTGTGCGATTGTTCCTAGTGATTATAATGTACTTGTGGATGTCTCCTGATCATGCTCCTACATTTAGATTGGTCTGCAAGGTATAATTTAGGTCGTGCATGAAGCGTGTTCTTGAGGACACTTGTGTTAACATTAGTCTTGGTTGGCCTGGTTGAATTCATCACTTGCAAACATACATCGAAGATTGTGATAGCATGTTGTAGCATGGAAAATCATGTTTGAGTCCCAGCTAAGGCATAGCATGATCCACATACATTCTTACATCTTTTCCTTGGCTAAATTTGGATTAAGCCTAGACCTATTTTATGTATGTTTGCAATGCCAACCTTGGAGATTGTTCCAATGGTTGATGATTGTAATGTTGACCTTGATGATCATTCCAAGGTTGATGTAGTGTATAAATACTTGTAATTGAGTCATGAAAATGTATCCAAGTGCGAAGATGAGAAGATAAGGTGAAGTGAAGTAGCAGAGAAGAGAAGAGGTGTTTATGCTTCAATGGAACTAAACCTTGGCATGAAGTAGATGCTATTATCTCAATTCAACCCTTTGGCAGTGAGCCTTCCTTTGGTAGTGAGCCACCCCTTGGTAGTGAACCATCCATAGGCAGTGAGCCTCTGATTTTTAGTATTGATATAACTTATATATTTCTGTGGGCTAACACCCACTGTGGTTTTTCCCTTCTAGGGTTTTACACAAAAATTTGGTGTCTCCTGTGTTGATTATGCTTTTGTATTGAGCTTCTCATTCTATGCTTTCATGTTTATATCTGAATATAAGTAATTGATAAGTTGATGATTAAAATTGGTTAAAAGTTATATGACAACTGATTCATCCCCCCTCTCAGTTGTCTGGTGCAGTTCAACAATTGGTATCAAAGTAAGGTTCCTCTAAAGAAAGCCTAACAACTTAAGGAAGATCCAGGATGTCTTACAAGAAGGAAGCTCCACATTTTGATGGGACAAATTATACTCTTTGGAAGGCACGAATGAAAAAGCCATCTTCTTTATCTTGGTTATAAAGTATGGCTAGCTACACTATCAAAATTTGTCATGCTTGAAGGTAGTTTGACAACTAAAGATGATATCAAAGAATATGAGCTAGATGTCAAAGCAAAGGATGCTCAGTTAAGTTCCTTAAGTGACTCAGTGTTGACAAAAGTTGTGGACCTTGAATATGCAAATGAGGTATGGAATAAGCTGAAAAATTTGTATGAAGGAGATGATTCTATCAGAGAAACCAAGCTACAAAGCTTGAAAGTAAGATATGAGAATTTGAATATGAATGAAGATGAAAACATAACAATATTTATGTAGAGAGTGTTAGACTTAGGGCACACAACTGAGAGGGGGAGTGAATCAATTGTGCAAAACTTTCTCTCAATTTAAACACTTAATTCCACTTTGCAATTAGCAGTCTTATAATAAATTAATCATGAAAACACAATGCAACAAATTAAGAGTAGAAACATATCAACACATGAGACATCAAGATTTTGACGTGGAAAACCCGGTTGAGGGAAAAACCACGGGGTGATTAACCCAAGATTGTATTCTCTGTTAGAAGAATAGAAAGAACAAAATGGCACATGCTAATTAGGGCTCACTGCCCAAGCACACTGCTCACAAGAGGCTCACTACCTACAAGAGACACACTGTCTACAAAGAAATAAGTATCACCTACTTGAACTGGAAAATAGCATCTTCACCATGCTTGAATCAGTTCCATTTAAGCCCAATACTTTTGCTCTGCCTTTTCGCTCTCCTCCTTGCTACCACCCACTCATCACTACAAGCACACATTTGAAATGACTTCACAACCCCTTATTTATACAAGACATCAACTTAGGAATAATCATCTAAGTCGGCAAACATCTACCAAAACATCCACAAGATGTGAAACTTATCCAGTCAGCCAGTCTCAGGAAGAACATCATCATCTGGAGGTTATTCTTCAATATCAAGCTCCAACTCTAATGTAGACCAATAACACACATTGGACACAATATAAAGTCCTTCACAAGGTTTCTTGAATCACCAAGAACATCTGCACTTCATTTGCATACTGAAATCCTTCTCTCTTTCATCCAGAGCCTCAAGAACACAGTCTGTCACCACTATCACCAAAGAATGGATACTTCTGGACCTTCAATTCATGAACCAATCAAGTTGACACATCACCAGGACTTCCTCAACACTACCTCAAATCCATAGAGAAGGAAACTGTACTTCCAGATCTCATCAGACCTGTCTGTGTCACTCTGTTACCTCTGAAGACCTACCAGAACCAGTTTTACTTGAGCGGCCACAACTTCTTCATATCTTCATGCAGACCTTTGAAATCTCTACTGGATCACCTCAAGACACATATCTACAAACCCTTTAATCCGCATCCTCTGATCCTCTACCTATCTTGGACTTTTGTCTTATTGTCATTACTGATCTTCATTGTTCCTAATTGAGACTAATTTTCTCAATATCCTTAGCACACAGCTAATCCAATCCTTATCATTAATGTAACATGAGTATGTTGACATCAATGACAACACATGTTAGGTCCATACTTGCAACAATCTCCCCCTTTGTCATTGATGGCAACATATGATGTGAAAAACTATTTTGACCATCAAGACAAGAACTTCTCCTCACTGTCACAACTCCCCCTATCAGCAACAACCATTCACATGTCTTCTCTCCTTTTACTACTCCCCCTTTGATTAGTAATCACTTGTTTTTCACATGTCTTCTCTCCCCCTTTGACATCAATGGCAAAGGGCACATACTTACAATTCCAACACTTCAGAATCATACTTGTTGCTCCCCCTGAATAGCAGCTCCCCATCAATCTGGATCACAAGATATGATTGTGATATCTACTAGACTGATGCACCTTAGTGCACCTTAGTTCATCACCGGAGGGGCAATAACCCCTAACTTCTCCCTTAGATACTCAAAAGAGTCCTTAGGTAGAGGTTTAGTAAAGATGTCTACAATCTAATTGTTGGAAGGCACAAACTCCAACCTGACTTCATTCTTGTTCACTTGCTCTCTCAAAAAGTGAAACTTAATGGATATGTGTTTAGTCTTTGAATGCAACACCAGATTCTTAGATATATTTATAGCACTTGAGTTATCATAGAAGATTGTGATAGGTTCTTCATACTCCACTTTGATATCTCTTAGCATCTGCTTCATCCATAAAACTTAAGTGCAACTACCTGTTGTTGCAATATATTTTGCTTCAGTTGTAGATAGAGATATTGCCTCTGGTTTCTTGCTTAGCCAAGAAACCAATCTCTTCCCCAAAAAGAATGCTCCACCACTGGTACTCTTCCGGTCATCCACATCTCCTGCCCAATCTGCATCAGTATATGCATGAAGAGAGAAATCATGATCTCTAGGATACCACAGACCATACTCAACTGTCCCTTTTAGATATCTAAAAATCCTCTTGATTGCCATGACATGAGATTCTCTAGGATTAGCCTAAAATCTAGCAACAAGACCAACAGCCTGCATAATGTCTGGTCTAGTTTGAGTAAGATACAACAGTCCTCCAATCATTGACCTGTACTTTATCTGATCAGCCTTAGGAGAATCATCATCTTTGCTCAATTTACATCCAGTTGCCATGGGAGTATTCATTGGTTTTGAGTCTTCCATCCCAAATTTCTTCAACAATTCTTACACATATTTGGTTTGAGAAATGAAGATTCCTTTCTTTGTTTGAGTGATTTGCAGACCCAAGAAGAAATTCATTTCACCAAGCATGGACATCTCAAATTCACTTTTGATTTGATTTGCAAAAGTTTTACACATACTATCTCTTCCTCCAAAAATGATATCATCAACAAACACTTCAACAATCAGGATGTTTTCATGATCAATTTTGAAATACAAATTACTACCAGCAGTACCTTTGTTGAAACCAATCTTCAAAAGGTGCTTATCCAATCTTTCATACTAGGCTCTTGGGGCTTGCTTGAGTCCATACAGTGCTTTCTTCAACTTGCAAACCATATCATCATGATCATATAATTGAAATCTATTCGGTTGCTCAATGTATACTTCTTCTTCCAAGTCACCATTTAGGAAGGCAGACTTGACATCCATCTGATATACCTTGAAATCCTTGAAAGTAGCAAAAGCAAGAAATAATCTGACTGCTTCAATTCTTACCACCAAAGCAAAAGTTTCTTCAAAATCAACTCCTTCTATTTGAGAGTAACCCTTGCAGACCAATCTAGCTTTATTTCTGATTACTTCACCAACTTCATTTAGTTTGTTCTGGAAGACCCATTTGGTTCCAATCACATTTTTGTTTCTAGGTTTGGGAACAAGATCCCAAGTGTGATTTTTCTCAATTTGCATCAACTCTTCCTCCATTGCTTTAGTCTAGTTTTCATCATTGCAAGCTTCATTCACTGTCTTAGGTTCAACTTTTGAGATCAGGCAATACTCATCTAAGTTTTGAGCAATTTTCCTTCTTGTTTGTACACCTTTTCTTTTATCACCTATGATCTAATCTTGAGAGTGATTCAGTCTTACATACCTGGGCACTTTGGGAGTTACTTGCATTTCTTCTTCTTGATCAGGCTCATTCAAACTTATCTCTTCTTCCTAATTTATAGGATCAATCTAGATCTGAATCTCAGAAGAGGCTTTGGCTCCTTGAGTCAGAACACCATTCTGATCATCTTCATCATATTCATAGAATCTTGAGGGTTTTTCAATTCCTTCATCAACCTTCACATTTGTACTTTCTATCATCTTTCTCAGTCTCTTGTTATAACACTGGTATGATTTGCTTTGAGTAAAGTAACCCAAGAATATTCCTTCATCACTTTTAGCATCAAACTTTCCTAGATCTTCATCTCTTTTAATGTAACATTTGCTACCAAAAACTCTGAAATACCTTACAGTAGGAGTGATACCAAACCAAAGTTCATAAGGAGTCTTACCGGTATTGCTTCTGATTTGAACTTGATTGAGAGTATAGACTGCAGTGCTGACAGCTTCTCTCCAATAGATCTGAGGAACATTTGCTTCCATCATCATGGTCCTAGAAGCTTCCTGGATGGTCTAGTTTCTTCTCTCCACCACTCCATTCTACTATGGAATCCTAGGAGCAGACAATTGTCTCTTTATTCCATGTTTCTCATAGAACTCTATGAACTCACTGGATGTGAATTCTCCACCTCTATCAGACCTCAGACACTTCAATTTTAATCCGGTTTCATTCTCTACCATAGCCTTGAATATTTTGAATTTTTCAAGAGCTTCTAATTTCTCTTTTAGAAAGGTTACCCACATCATCCGGGAATAGTCATCAATTAGTAGCATGAAGTATCTATCACCTTGAATACTCCTGATTCTTTCTGGACCACAAAGATCAGTATGAACTAAGTCCAATAATCCAGTAGAAGATAGTTCCTTACTTTTGAATGTGACTCTGCTTAGCTTACCCAACTAACATTCTTTACACAAGATGTTAGTAGGTTTCACCAATTTTGGAAGATCTCTTACAGCCTGAGTATTGCTTATCTTGATGATATTATCAAAATTCACATGACACATCCTCCTATGCCACAACCAACTTTGATCAATTTGAACAAACAAGCAACTTTTTCCAGTACCAACCAAGTGAAAAATATTACCTTTACTTTGAGTACCGGATGCAATCTCTGTTCCAAAATTTTCAAAGATCTTGCATTTTCCATTCTTGAACCAGAGATCATAGCCTTTGTCCACTAACTATCCAACACTGAGAAGATTGTGCTTCAAACTTTCAACATACAATACATTACCAATTTTGTTCCTTCCATCAAGAGAAATAGTTCCTCTACCTCTGATTCTACCAGCAGAATTATCACCAAACTTTACCACTCCTCCTTCATACCTTTCCAAATCTATGAACTTGTTTTTGTCACTTGTCATATGGTGAGAGCAACCACTGTCAATGACCCAATCATCCTTTTCTTCAACTTGGGCAGCCAGAGCTCTTTCCACAGTCTTATGATTGACAGATATAGAGGACATTGGATCTTCTTCCTTGATGGCAATGGACACCCATTCATTTCTAGATTTGTTTCCTATCTCTGATTCATCATCTGTTACTCCTTCATTATCATCATCTTCATGTACATAATAACAATTCTTTTGGAACCTTGGCTTGTTAGGATTTTGCCTTGAAAACCTTTCTAAACACCTTGAGGCAAAATGACCAATCTTATTGTAGTTAAAACACTTAAAAGGTAATTTTCCTTCATACTTACCGGATCCTCTTGGCAGCCTCTTTGCAATAAGGGCTTCAAGTTGAGCAGTTTCTACTTCTTCTTCCTCTAGATCTTTTCTTGCTTTTTCATACCATGATGGCTTCCTTGATGAATTCTCTCCAGAATCAAACCTTTATTTACCTTTAACAGAGGCACTGGCTTTGAATGCAGATTCAATCTTGGGGGGGTCATCTCCAAACTATGTCATTTCAAATGCAGCCAATTTTCCATCCAATTGATCTCTTGTGACAGTTGTATGGGCTCTGAATTTTTCAATGGCAGCAGCCTTGATTTTGTAAGAAGCAGGAAGGGATCTGAGAATTTTGCCAACAATCTCATCTTCATCCAAGACTCCACCAGCATTTCTAATTCCACAAATAAGCTCATTTACTCTTGGCATAAAAGTAGTGATGTTTTCATCTTCTCTCATCTTTAGGTTTTCAAATTTTCCTTTCAGACTTTGTAACCTTGCACTTTTGACATACTTGTCTCCTTCATGCAGAAGTTCTAGTTTTTGCCAAATCTCAAAAGCAGTTGGTAGGTCAATAACATTTGAGAGCTCTGAATCAGATAATGAGCTTAGAAGAGCCTCTATAGTCCACAGATTGTTTTCAGTGTCTGTGATTTCATTTTGGGTTTTCAGACCACCCTGTGGAGGTACATACTATGTTGTAACCATGGTCTAGTATGCCACTCCCATACATCTCAAGTGACATTTCATGCGACCTTTCCAGAGATTAAAATTGGTTCCATCAAACTTCAGACTATCCTTCTTATAAGATGACATCTTGGATCTCCTCAAGTGGATAAGCACTTTTTAGAGGAACTTAGCTCTGATACCAATTGTTAGACTTAGGGCACACAACTGAGAAGGGGGGTGAATCAGTTGTGCAAAACTTTCTCTCAATTTAAACACTTAATTCCACTTTGCAATTAGCAGTCTTATAATAAATTAATCATGAAAACACAATGCAAAAAATTAAGAGCAGAAACATATCAACACATGAGACATCAAGATTTTGACGTGGAAAACCTGGTTAAGGGAAAAATCATGGGGTGATTAACCCAATATTGTATTCTCTGTTAGAAGAATAGAAAGAACAAAATGGCACATACCAATTAGGGCTCACTACCCAAGCACACTGCTCACAAGAGGCTCACTGCCTACAAGAGACACACTGTCTACAAAGAAATAAGTATCACCTACTTGAACTAGAAAATAGCATCTTCACCATGCTTGAATTAGTTCCATTTAAGCCCAATACTTTTGCTCTACCTTTTCGCTCTCCTCCTTGCTACCACACACTCATCACTACAAGCACACCTTTGAAATGACTTCGCAACCCCTTATTTATAAAAGACATCAACTTAGGAATAATCATCTAAGTCGGCAAGCATCTACCAGAACGTCCACAAGATGTGAAACTTATCCGGTCGGCCAGTCTCAAGAAGAACATCATCATCCGAAGGTTATTCTTCAATATCGAGCTCCAACTCCAATGCGGACCACTAACACACACTGGGCACAATACAAAGTCCTTCACAAGGTTTCTTGAATCACCAAGAACAACCACACTTCATCTGCATACTGAAATCCTTCTCTCTTTCATCTGGAGCCTCAAGAACACAGTCTGTCACCACTGTCACCAAAGAATGGATACTTCTGGACCTTCAATTCATGAACCAATTGAGTTGACACATCACCAGGACTTCCTCAACACTACCTCAAATCCGCAGAGCAAGAAACTGTACTTCCAGATCTCACCAGACCTGTCTGTGTCACTTTGTTACCTCTAAACACCTACCAGAACCGGTTTTACTTGAGCGGCCACAACTTCTTCATATCTTCATGTGGACCTCTGAAATTTCTACTGGATCACCTCAAGACACATATCTACAAACCCTTTAATCCTATCCTCTGATCCTCTTCCTATCTTGGACTTTTGTCTTATTGTCATTACTGATCTTCATTGTTCCTGATTGAGACTAATTTTCTCAATATCCTCAGCACACAGCTAATCCAATCCTTATCATTAATGTAACATGAGTATGTTGACCTCAATGACAACACATGTTAGGCCCATACTTGCAACAGAGAGTTGATGAACTTGTCATTGGAATAAAAGGCATGGGAGGAACTCTCACTGATAAGGAAGTTGTAATGAAAATTCTCAGATCACTACCAAAATCCTATAGTCCCAAGGTGGATGCTATTGAAGAATTCATGAATGTGAAAACTATTGACAAAAATTAGTTACTTGGAAATCTTATAGCCTTTGAGATGAGAGAATTTGGTGATGCTCTTCCAAAAGTTGAATCAACTTTCAAAGCCAATACTTCAAAAAAGATTTCTAGAGTTGAGAAATATAAAGTGGATGATGCCTTTGATGAAAATGAAGCTAACTTTGTTGATAGGATACAAAGAGGTTCTGGTAAGTTCAAAGGTAAACTACCTTTCAAATGTTTCTCTTGTGGTAAGGTAGGTCATTATGCTTCCAGATATCCTGAAAGAATTGAAAGAAATAAGAAAAGATATGAGAGCAGACCTAGAGTTCCAAAGAAATGCTACTATGTCAGAGATTTTAATGATGAAGGTGTGACTGATGATGAATCTGATGATGCTAATACTAGTGCAAATGAATGTTTGTTTATTGCTATTAAAGAAGATCATGTGTCTACTAATTTGGCTAGCTGTGTGAAGGATGAAAAACTAGTAGAAGAAAGTGCCTTGGCTGTTCAGGTTGAGAAAGATAAGGATGAATGGATTATTGATAGTGGATGCTCACATCATATGACTGGTGAAAAAAGTAAGTTTGTAAGTTTGGAAAAGTATGATGGAGGACTGGTTAGGTTTGGAGATAATGCAACTGGTAAAATTTGTGGAAAAGGATCTATTTCATTTGATGGAAAGCATAATACTAACAATGTTCTATATGTGAAGAGTTTGAAGCATAATCTTTTGAGTGTTGGTAAGATGTATGACAAAGGATATGATCTAAGATTCAAAGACAATGGGTGTAAGATCATGGAAAGATCTAGAACTGTGATTGCTACTAGTAAGAAGACAAAAGGTAACATCTATCAATTGAGAGGAACAAATGATTATTGTTTATTGGCTCAATTAGATGAAAGTTAGCTATGGCATAGAAGGATGTGTCATATAAACTTTGATAGTCTGGTAAAGATAAGCTCAAGACAGGCTATGAGAGATTTACCAAAACTTGTGAAACCCTCCAACTCAATTTGTAAGGAATGTCAGTTGGGAAAGTAGATAAGGACAAGTTTCAAGAGCAAAGAACAATTTTCTACCAGTTTGCTAGATCTAGTGTATACAGATCTCTATGGTCCTACAAGGGTGAGAAGTCTACAAGGTGATAGGTACTTCATGTTGCTTATTGATGATTATTATAGAATTACTTGGGCTACTTTTCTAAGAGATAAATCAGAAGCCCTAGAGAAGTTTAAATCTTTCAAGGCAATGGTTGAGAATGAAATAGATTTGAAGATCAAATGCTTGAGATCTGATAGAGGAGGCGAGTTCACATCAAATGAATTTAACATTTCCTATGAAGAGCATGGGATAAAGAGACAACTGTCTACACCTAGGACTCCTGAGCAGAATGGAGTTGTGGAAAGGAAGAACATGACAATTCAGGAGGCTACTAGGACAATGATGAAGAAAGAAGGTCTGCTAGAAGTCTTTTGGAAATAAGCTATTCAAACTATTTTCTACATTCAAAATAGATTTCAAGTGAAAGGTAATGGTACTAAAACTCCCTATGAATTATGGTATGGAAGATTTCCCACAGTAAAATATTTCAAAGTCTTTGGAAGCAAATGTTATATCAACAAAGATGAAGATCTAGGAAAGTTTGATGCAAGATGTGATGAAGGAATCTTTCTTGGATACTCTACCAAGAGTAAGGCTTACTAGTGCTACAACAAAAGGCTCAAAAAGATTATGAAGAGTGCAAATGTGAAGGTAGATGAAGGCAAAGAAAGAATATTAGACCCGAGTTGTTATGAACTAGATGAACCTATGACTATAGAAATTGAAGAGAAAGATGAGCAAGTAGACAGTCAGGATGAAGAAGAGGCTCCGGAAAGTACTGTCAAGACTCCCATGTATGCATGGATCAATCATTCTAAAGATTAGATTATAGGTGACAAGAACAAAGGTGTGCTAACAAGAAGAAGAGTTGCAGAGGAACAAGTTAATTACTATTTCTTGTCAAAGATTGAACCAAAAAATGTGAATGAAGCATGCAATGATGAAAATCGGATAAAGCCAATGGTGGAAGAACTGCTCCAGATAGAGAAGAATGAAACTTGGGAATTAGTTCCTAGACCAGCTAACAAAAATGTTATTGGAACTAAATGGGTCTTCAAGAACAAGCTAAATGAATATGGAGAAGTTGTAAGGAATAAAGCAAGACTTGTATGCAAAGGATATTATCAAATTGAAGGGATAGATTTTGAAGAAACCTTTTCCCCAGTAGCTCGGATTGAAGAAATCAAAATGTTTTTGGCATTTGCAACTCACAAAGATTTTAAGGTATATCAGATGGATGTGAAATCTGCCTTCCTAAATGGTGAATTAGAAGAAGAAGTATATATTGAGCAATCGGAGGGATTCCAATTGTTAGATCCAAGTGATATGGTATGCAGGTTGAAGAAAGGATTGTATTGACTCAAACAAGCTCCTAGAGCCTGGTATACAAGGTTAGACAAGTATTTATTGTAATTGGGATTTAGTAAAGGCACCACAGATAGCAATCTATACTTCAAAATCAATGATGATTAGATCTTGCTTTTTGAGGTCTTTGTTGATGACATTATCTTTGGAGGAAATGAAAGTATGTGCATATGGTTTGCCAATGAGATGAAAAGTGAATTTGAAATGTCCATGCTTGGTGAAATGAATTTATTTTTGGGTCTACAAATTAATCAATCAGATAAAGGAATCTTCATATCCCATTCTAATTATGTGAAAGATTTGTTGAAGAAGTTTGGGATGGAAGACTCTAAACTAGTATGTACTCCCATGGTGACTGGTTGCAAGTTGAGCAAAGCTGATGAATCACCTAAGGCTGATAAGAAAAAGTATAGATCCATGATTAGAGGATTACTTTATCTAACTCAAACTAGACCTGATATTATGCATGTAGTTTGTCTTGTTGCAAGGTTTCAATCCAATCCAAGAGAATCACATGTGATGGCAGTTAAGAGAATCCTAAGGTATTTGAAAGGTACTGCAGATTATGGCTTATGGTATCCAAAGGACAATGACTTCACTCTCAGTGCTTATATAGATGCATATTGGACTAGAGATGTTGATGACAAAAAGAGTACAAGTGGAGGTGCCTTCTTCTTGGGTAACAGATTGGTCTCATGGCTAAGCAAGAAACAAGATTCAATATCTTTGTCAACTGCAAAAGCAGAGTATATTGCAGCAGCATGTTGTTGCACTCAAGTATTATGGATGAAGCAGAATTTGAAGGATATAAGAGTTTTGTATGAAGATCCAATTGCAATCTTTTGTGACAATACAAGTGCCACAAACATTTCAAAGAATCCAATGATGCACTCAAGAACAAAGCACATATCAATAAGGTATCACTTTTTGAGAGAGAAGGTGACAGAGAATGAAGTAAAGTTGGAATATGTGTCCACAAAGGATAAAATTGCAGACATTTTTACTAAGTATTTGCCTAAAGATACCTTTGATTATCTTAGAGAGAAGTTAGGGGTCATTACCCTCCTATCCTAAACTAAGATGCATATGAATGCATCAATCCAGTGGAGTTCAAAGTATCATACCTTGATCTGCATTGATGTTCTGAAGGCTACCTCTCAGGGGGAGTAGCTAAGTGTTTCTGGTAAAGTAAATGGATCAAAGCAGTAGTGTACAAGTATGCTCCCTTTTCCATCGATGTCAAAGGGGGAGAGAAATCATGTGAAAAACTTAGGGGGAGAAAGAATGCAGTTGAGTAAAGAGAAAGGGGGAGAATCTTGTCTTGGTGGCCTTTTCAATTTTTCACATCATATGTTGCCATCAATGACAAAGGGGGAGATTGTTGCAAGTATGTGTCTAATCAATGTTGTCATTGATGTCAACATATCTATGTTATCATTGGTGTTAATTGTACTCTTACTTTGTTGAGGATATTGAGAAAATTAGCCCCTCTAGTGATACCAATGTGTTGTAGTAGAAATAATGCATTACATGCAGAAGAACAATCCGGAAGAATGCTTCGCATTTCCTGTAGAATAAATATCTTTACCTGTAGATTGGAAGTTATTTAGAAGCCTGTCTAAAGATGTTATATTCCAAGTTTGAGCCTCCGATATGAAGAATTGAGTGAGATATGTTCACCAGAGTGAACAACTTTTTCTGTGTGTTTAGTGGTGACAGGGAGAAAGCATTTTGCTCCACATTCCTCTACATTGAAGTATTTTGGTTTGCAGTTTTGGATGTAAGTCTTTGATGATGTTAAATGCCTTCAAGTGTAATGGTTTCTGATTTGGTGGTCTGCAAGCTATCTTTTACTCATGACAATGGCTGGCAATGTTGTTTTGTGCTTTGATTTGAAGAATCTTGTTGATAGAGTTGTTAGAGATTGTGTGGTTATTCCTGGTGATTATAATGTGCTTGTGGATGTCTCCTGATCATACTCCTATATTCAGATTAGTCCACAAGGTATAATTTAAATTGTGCATGAAGCATGTTCTTGAGGACACTTGTGTTAGCATCAGTCTTGGCCTACCTAGTTGTATTAATCACTTGCGAAGATACATAGAAGATACATCGAAGATTGTGATAGCATGTTGTAGCATGGAAGATCATGTTTGACTCCTAGCTAAGGCGTGGTGTGATCTACATACATTCTTACATCTTTTCCTTACCTAAATTTGGATTAGGTCTAGACCTATTTTATGTATGTTTGTAATTCCAACCTTGGAGATTGTTCCAACGGTTGATGATTGTAATGCTAACCTTGATGATCATTCCAAGGTTGATGTAGTGTATAAATACTTGTAATTGAGTTGTGAAAATGTATCCAAGTGTGAAGATGAGAAGATAATGTGAAGTAAAGTAGTAGAGTAGAGGTGTTTATGCTTCAATGGAACTAAACCATGGCATGAAGTAGATGCTGTTATCTCATTTCAACCCTTTGACAGTGAGCCACCGCTTGGCAGTGAGCCACCACTTAGCAGTGAGCCACCGCTTGGCAGTGAGCCACCACTTAGCAGTGAGCCACCGCTTGGCAGTGAGCCCTATAGGCAGTGAGCCTCTGATTTTTGGTATTGATATAACATATATTTTTGTGGGCTAACACCCACCATGTTTTTTCCCTTCTAAGGTTTTCCACATAAAAATATGGTGTCTCCTATGTTGATTATGCTTTTGTGTTGAGCTTCTCATTCTATGCTTTCATGTTTATATCTGAATATAAGTAATTGATAAGTTGATGATAGAAATTAGTTAAAAGTTATAGGACAACTAATTCACCCCCCTCTTAGTTGTCCTATGTAGTTCAACACTTTTTCCTCTCAAGAGTTTTTGTTCTTCTCATACTATAGAGAGCATTTTATGTTTTCTCTCTTTTGGGGAGGAGTTTTTTCCCACCGAGTTTTCTTCTTTTCTCCATTTGTATTGTTGTCGAGACCCATTCTTGCTTTAATAGTCAACTTATCCCTAAGTTCCACTTAAGGGGGGGTGTTAGTGTGAATATGGATATTAGCTAACTAGTTATTTCCCTTGTTGTGTGGATAATTCATATTATTTAACTATTTATTAGTTAAATAATATTCACACACATATATATTTTTAGTCATTTCTAGTTGTTGATAATTGTCTTATAGTTGTCATATCCTACACATCAACTAGTTGGCATCTTGACCTCTAGTTGTCACATGTAATAGGAATATGACACTTGTCACATGACTACAACTTCTTATCTCTAAACCTTGTCTTTATAAAAAAAGGTATGTCTCTTCATTTTGTAAGAAGAAGGTTGGAGGTATAGTTCTCTCATAAAGCTATTATGCCATTAGAGCATTTACATTATTCTCTCATAGTACTATTATGTTGTTCATTTCTTTTGCATTACAGTTTATTGGCTCTAGCTCTCTCAATTTGATTCTGGGTTATATTCTTTTTCAAGATTCTAACATAACCAACATTCATTTGTCTGTCCTAGAAGATAGTTCCTTCCATTGACACCACTTAGGTTGTACAGGTTACTTTATGTCTTACTTGCTTCTGCCACCAGTTTACTAGTATTTACTTTTCTGATTTCACATCCTTGGGCATGAAATATGAGATTGTATCCTTTGTTGCACATCTGACTTACAATGATAAGATTGTGCTTAGGACCTTCTACATATAGAACATCATCTATTTTAGATCTTCCATTAATACTTATGGTGCCCTTTCCACAAATTTTTGCAGTTGTATTGTCTCCAAACTTGGTTGATCCACCATTCCACTTTACAAGGTTGATGAATTTGCTTTTATCACCAGTCATGTGGCTTGAACATCCACTATCTATCACCCAGGGGTTTGTTTACCCTTCAAAATGAAATGTTGTTTGGACAATCATTGAATTTTCCACCTCTTCATTTATTTCCTATCTCTTGGATGTATCAGTCTCCTTGTCTTGCTTATTAATATCTACCATTTGTGTTTCTGACTTTGCTAATCCACTTCTGCAATATCTTGTCATGTCTAAAGTTATTGTATGTGTGACATATCACATTGAGATCTACTATAGAATTAAGAGGATTCCTACTCACAAAATTTATTCTATTCATCCTAGACATGCACTCCATAGCCTTATGACCATATTTATTGTAGATAAAATAATAACAGAAAAAATGCATGATTAAACTTGTTTATGAAGGTTTGCCTTGCATGGAAAGATATTTCATATCTTCTTCTTTGAGACATGACTGGAATGTAATCTGCTTCTTCAATGCCATTAGGATTTCCAAGCCTTTTTGCAAAGTTGATATTTTTATCCAGCTGATCATATACTTTCTCCAATTCTCTTGAGTGTAAAACAATCTCTTCATCAAGATTTGAATATTCATTTGTCTTGGCTTCTATTTGGGATTATTGTTCTTTGTTCTCTTTCCTTACACATTTCAAGTCTTCAAGAGAAGAAATAAATTCACCTTCAAGATCAACTTGACATTCTTCTTCATTAATAGTCTTGTCAGAAATATCAGGGACTTCTATAGCCATGAAAAAGGATTCTTCTCTTTCATCATTTAATGAATAGTGATCTGCTTCTTCTAAAGAGTTGTGGTCTTCCTTAGAAAGGAGATTCCTTTTGAAGTTGTCCCTTTTGAAACCCTTGTTGATATTTTTATTTTCTCGAAGAGGACATTTAGATGCATAATGACTAATATTTCCATAAGCAAAACATTTCAAGGGTAACTTACCTTTATACTTTCCTGAACCCTTCTTTAGCCTTCTCACAAAGTTTGCTTCTTCCTCAAACTCACTGTGTGGACTGAAAGTTCCTTCTTTCTTTGAGGCTTTGAAAGCAGCTTCCCTCTTAGATGTTTCTTTTCTTGCATTTCTCATTTCATAGGCAGTGAGAGAACCAAATAGTTCATCGATTCTGACTGTATTCAAATCTCTGGCTTCTTCAATAGAAAAAACTTTTGAATCATACCTTTGGGGAGTGATCTCAGTACTTTCTTAACAACCACTAAATAAGCTACCTCTTCAACAAGACCTCTGATTGCATTCACTACGTCATCTATTCAGAGTAGTTAGTCAGCTATGTTCTCTTCTTCTTTCATTTTTAGATTTTCAAATTTACCCTTGGAGGTCTATAATTTTTCTTTCTTACCTTATCATCTAGACTTCATAGAGATTTTTTAGTTTATCCCATATTTCATTAATTGTCTTGCACTGCATTACTTTGACAAACTTTGTGTTAGTTAGACTACTCAGGATAGCATTCTTAGCTTTTGCATTGTTCTCACAATCCTTCTTATCATCCAAATATATAAAAGGACTTGCAGGAGTAGTATAAACATTGATCACTGACCTCCAAATATCATATCCTAGATAGGTCAGATATGCTTCCTTACACTCTAGAAAGCATAGTTATATCCATCAAATAGAGGTGTTTGTTAGAAGATCCTTCTTGTCCGTCCATGTGTTCTTATCCAAGATCTACCTTCAGCTGTTAGACTATATCTAGGAACCTTGCTCTGATACCAATTGTTGAACACATAGATATACTAAGATAGAGGTGAATTAGTATCTATTTAATTTCTTGTATCTTTAGATGCAATCAATCCAATGTAAACATTCAAACCACATAAAGAAAATGAGAACATACACACATAACACCATATTTACATGGAAACCCAAGATGGGAAAAACCATGGTGATCCAACTGCTTGAATCTATTGTCCAAATCCAACCTCATAAATAAAATGAAGTATTAAAATAAGTTTTATGGGCACCAACCCAAAGGAGACACCAATCCCCTATTTTATAGCACCAACTCCTTGTTATAATGTTTATTGGCACTGTTGACCTATTTTCCCCTTCTTAGAGTCAAATAGCCTAGCCTTGAAAATGTTGAAATCCTGTTGAATTGCTTAAGTGCCTAATGTTCTTCATGTTAGGGTGTTTTACTTGTAAAAGTTTCCAAAATCCTGAGTACAAAACCTCTAAAAAGACCCAAAAATTTCATCTTTTTCCTTAGTTTTTCAACCTTAGTCAGAAAAAATGTTAGGTTCACAAACCTACCAGTTTGCCAACCAGCCAGTTCACTGACTAAGGAGGGGAAGGTATTCTTCAAAGTGACTAAGGAAGAAAGAAAGGCAAAAAGTTACCTTTATTGGAAAAATGTCAAGTTCATGAACCCGCTGGTTCCCTGACTGATAGGTTCGCCGATCAAAGGATCGCCACTAGATGGAAGACAAAAGCAAAGCCAAGGCAGAAATTAGCTAAGGCAAGTTTTGGTTAGTGAAGGAGGAACCAAGGGAAAGCTCAAACTCATTTAATGGTTTGAAATTTCCTAGGTTCACCGATAAAGCAAATCACCAACCAAGGTAAAAGGCGAACAAGGCAATGTTCGATAAATAAAAGCTTTGCCGATAAGGCAAAAGCAAAGAAAAGCCAAGATTGGGAAATGAAAAAATCACTGACCAAAGAAAAAGAAAGAAAGATGAAGAAAAGAAGGAGAAAGAAGTAGTCCGTAAAGGTTGAGATTTGTCGACAAGGCAAAAGGGTTATGGAAAGAGAAAATAAAAGGAAAAGAGAGAAGATGAAATGGTTCATGAAAGCAAAATTTTGCCAACCAAAGAAGAAAGTGAAAAAGACAAAGTAGGTGTTGGTTTAGGGAAGTGAAAATTTGCTAACCAAAGGGCAGAAAGAAAAAATGAAGAGGAGGACCAAGAAAAAATGGTTCGTGAAAGACAGATTTTGCCAATAAGGCAAAATAAAGGTCAAAAGTGATAAAAAATGAAATAAAGCTTGTAATATAATATTAAAATATTTTAATGTGTTGTAAAAGTTTTGCACAGGGATTTTGGCAGGAATATGTATTTGAAATATCTATCTTCTCTATCAATTAATGTAGAATCAGATCAGCCCGGCGAGAGGTAGTTGTGCATTCAATTGTTGCAAGTAGATGAATCAATTGTTTGCATTCAAGGTAGTAGATATTTCCCAGCTACTTCATCCTCAAGATATTTTCTACATTTATGTTTTGCAGATAGACATTCCTTTTGGCAAAAATATCTTCTAACAGGCCCATGGGGTGAATTTATTGTAGTAGGTGACTTAGGTAAATGAATGAAATGGTATAAATAGATGAAAAATCAATCTAATGAGGGTTGGATGCAGAGTTATTTTTTGTGTTCAAACAAAACCCTCCTTTGTTGTAACCGTGCCTTTTTAATCAATACAATACTGTGTTTTTTGCCTTTTCATGTTGTTCTATGACTCTGTGTAGATTTAGAATTGGTTATTGTTTGTGAATTCTTATTTCATTGCAATCCTTTTCTTACCTTTACCTCTATTACGATATGTAGGATTTGTGTTTGTTTATCACCTATATTTCATTATTATGTGCATTTTAGATATGTGGGTGTTCTATATTCAAACCTGGTGTATCAACTTTACAGTTTTAGTTTCTCCTTCTTCTCCTTTACAAAAAAGTGATTAGATTAGGTATATTCTTAGCACACTCTAAATATCATATTCAAAAAAGGAACCAACATTCTCTTGAGGTTTGATTTCCTTTGCAGGGTCCCACACCTAGAAATCACTCCAATGTTTCACTGGATTGTTGCAACATAGACGCTTCAACACAGGGTGTAAACCCAAGTGACAATAGTTTCTAGCATGCCTAGTGGGACCATTTTGAATATGAATTAAGAATTAGGCTAAGAAATTAGTGTTGTTCTCAGTATTCTACAGTTTGGTAGACAAATTTCATGCACCTAGCGACTCGATAGGCTCCTGGCTTTAGATCAGTCTAGCATTATATACCTAGAGTGTAGACATGAGCTTCTTGAAGAGGTAATAATTATCAGTTTGTTGAATTACCTATTACTGCTTCAAGAAGAAGAATTAGGTTATCTAGGTCTCCTATGAGAAGGAATTGCAGTTTTGTTCCATCTCACCCAAGAGCTCAATCTACCCCTCCTCCCATTAGGTTTCAATACTCAAGAAAGGGTTTGCACATACATACAATAAATTTGAATACCCTAAATATGGCTCTACCAAGAAGCCTACCCTTTTGTGACCTTTAATGGAGGCAACCCTTTAGACTTGGCTACACATAATGATATACCTACCTCAGCCCTAAAGAGTATCTCATTCTTCATGGGTGATGGTTCAACTACACCTGCTAAACATATCAAAGACATATCAAATGTATGTTCAATCCACCATATTCAACATGAAGATGTGGCTATTAGACTCATGGTTTCATCCTTAAGGGGAGACATCTTCAATGGTTTAGGAGTTTACCCCCTACTTCAATACATGACTAGGATGAGCTGGGAGAAGTAGTCTACAAATAATTTGGAGAAAGAGTAGACAATGTTTCTCTGCTAGAATAGTTGACAACCATAAAGAGGGCTCCCAACAAGATGATGGTTGACTTCAACTTTAGATTTCAGAGGACGTGGGAAAGGATTCCAACTCTCCTCAGGCCATCTCCACAAGGTGATTTTTTATATTTTCTGAGAGCTTTAAATTCTGATATTGCTATTATGATGCAATCTATGGGTGTTGTTTCCTTATATGAAATAGCTTTGAGACCTAAAAATTACTTGATATACGATGGGAAAATTTCTCCCAGACCCCCTGTACCTATTTTCCTAGAATTGCATTCATAGGTTCAATAACCTACTATTGCCCCCATCCCAAAGCCTAAAGGCTCTACATCCACTCTTTCACAAAAAGAGAATGACCTCAAAACTCTTGTGACCAATCTGAACAACAAAGTCAATAGCATAGCTATTCAAATTGCCCCTAAATCCCATAAAAATTATAACCAGGGTCAGTCTTCAAATCAGAATTCGAATCAGGGTTACAATTCCAATAGAAATCAAAACTAGAACTAGGGTTACTAGCCAAATAGGTACCCAAATAATAATCTTGCTCAACCCTTGCAAATGGCTAGCCCCATTCAACAAATACCAACTATTAATCCAATTAGGGCCTTGGTTCCTACTCAAAACAATCTAGTCTAAGAGGCATATTGGTGTTATCCTTGTAGCAAACCTCATAATCAGTCTACTTGTGCATTTGGAGCACAAGAAAGAGCCCTAATAGTGCAAAATTTTAACACTCAACAAGCATCATCGGTGGAAGAAGCCAACAGCAACCTTGAGGTACCAAATGAGGTTGCTTTTGATTCCAATCTAATGCTTTGGTCTCCTGAGGACTTATGTGTTGTTAACCAACCTATGGACAATGTGATAATGCATATTAGTAGTGTTGTAGATTACACGAAGTCTAAGAAGAGGCAATTAGAGGATAACCCCATGCCTACTATATTACAAAAGGAACCTATCCCAAAGGCAAAAGGGGCTAGTGCTACAAATTCAACTCACAGTAGTAGGCCTGCTACTGCAAAAGAGGTTCCATTAGGGCCAAGAGTTCCTAAACAAGCTATAGAATAGTCAAAGAGGGGAACATGGAATCCTTCCATGCACAAGTAAGCATCTTTTCCCCTAAATATTCTAGAACAAATGAAAAAGATGAGCTTGAATGTGTCCATGTGGGATGCAATATTAATCCCCTCTCAAAGGAATTTGTTGCAAGAGGCCTTAGAGAAATTCCCAGCAACTGACTCAACAGTCCAGAAGGAAAAGGGCCGAGTCAATCTTGTGCAACCAAGTGAAGATCAGGGGGGTCCAACAAAGAAGCCATCACCATTCTACTTATCTCTAATCATTGGGAAATTCCTGGTACATAATTGTGTGATTGATTGAGGGGCTAGTATTTTAGTTATGCTAAAGAAGATAGCAGATGCATTAGGCATCAAATATATCCCTATTTCATCAAGTGTATTGTAGTTGGATGGTACTTCTGTTAATACTATTGGGATAATCAAAGGACTGTATTTGACCTTACATGCCTGTCCAAACTTGACTATTAGTCAAGATATCTCAGTCATTGATCTTCCTCCTTTCTTTGCTATTTTCTTGTCAAGATACTTCATGGCTAAGATAGGTGGCTATATTTCTTCTGATTGGTCTCACATGCTACTAAGGACAAGGTATGGCACAAGGTTCACCATTAAGGCTGAACCAATTTCAAATTATCATGTAGAGAATTATGATCATAGCCTGGTGAACCCTCACTACATGATTTAGGGTGAGGAAGTACATGATTTAGGGTCTCTTGAGATAGTATCTTCCCCTCTTCCAATCCTAGATCTTTGTCTTGATGAGTGGGTGAGGGAATACTTTGATTTTGATCTTTATGACACCATTGAAAATTAGACTTGGCACCTACATGATTTATGAGGGGATTTCCTCTATCCCCTTTATACTTAAATTAGATGATGATTTTGATGGCCCATGTAAAATGTTCTTTGATGGTGCAAAGTGTAGAAATGGAGTTGGTGCAGGGGTGTTACTCATCTCTCTGATAGGTAAGAAACTACATTTTTCTCGTAGATTGCATTTTTCTTGCACAAATAACGTAGCAGAGTATGAAGCATTGGTACATGACCTATTGATTTCCAAAAGGAATAAAATTAGACACCTGGAGAACTTTGGAGATACTGAACTGGTGGTTAACCAAGTCAAGGAAAGATGTGCAAAGAAAAATTAGCTTCTTAGAGCTTATAGACATATAGTTTGGGGCTTGTTTGAGAGTTTTGATGCTCTCAACCTATAGGTGATCTTAAGGAAATTAAATGTTGAGGCATACCAATTAGCAACAATTGGTGCTTAGTTTTCTCCTCCTATAGACTTCTTTCAAGGCCCTTATCGACATGTCAAGATAGTGGTTAGGCCATCAGTCCTTGATAATGATGTGAACTAGTAGATTTTTGATAGTAATGAACAAATTGTAAACTTCATCCAAAATGAAGTTGATTTCTCATCAATGGCACAGTCCAGGCTGCAAGAAGGGTACGACGACCAAATTATGCAACTAAAAACAAATAAGTTGCCAAAGGGATTAGTCACTCTTGAGGCGATCTTCATCCATGATGATGAATTCAAAGGCAAAGAAAGGAACATCACATGCAAAAGGGAGGAATATCATAATGTTTCTATCACCTAGGGAAAAGATTTATTGCTAGGAAAGGTATGTTGTAATGATGAACAACAAAACTTTATTTGCCTTTCCTAGGAATATAGTGATATTTTTGCATGGAGTTATGAGGATCTAAAGGGCTTCGACCTTAATGTTGCCCAACATGCCATAGATCTCGACCCAGATGCCAAACCATTGGCTAAAAATAGCAGCTTATAAATCCTGAAATTGAGCCTCTGAAGAGGAAGGAGATTGCAAAGCTCATTCAGGCCAGAATTATTTTCCCCATCAAGTATTCCACCTAGGTAGCTAACTTAGTACTAGTGAGAAAGAAAAATGGTGAGATAAGGTTGTACATGGATTTTTGGGATTTGAATTGCGCCTCCTTGAAAGACCATTATTCTCTATCATCCATGGACCAAATATTGCAAACTGTTGCAGGGGCAAAAAGGTTTTCACGGCTTAATGGTTTTTCTAGTTATAACCAAATATTTGTGAAAGAGGAGGACAAATTCAAGACAACATTCACCACTAAGTGGGGAACCATGGCATATACAAAAATGCCATTTGGGCTCTCTAATGTTGGTGCCACTTTTTAGAGGGCAATGGACATTGATTTCAAAGGCTTTATTAACAAGTTCATCCTAATCTTTGGATGATATCACAATCTTCTCCAAGAGAGGAGAAAATTATATGCTACATCTAGAGAAGGTTTTTGAAAGATGCAGGGAGTTTGGGGTTTTTTTGAACCCCAAAAAATGTATTTGTGTTGTCTCTCAGAGCAAGCTTTGGGCCATTTAGTGTCCAAAGATGGGATCTCCATAGATCCAGAAAGAACTTCAGCTTTTCTTTCTCTTCCTCTACCTACTCATAAAAAGGTACTGTCATCATTTCTAGGGTAGATTAATTTTGTTAGGAAATTCATTCCTAATTGTGCTAGTTTGGACAAACCACTGACCCTTATGCTTAAAAAGGATTTTTTTTTTAGGTGGACCAATGAGGGGAAAGATGGTTTTAAGAAGATAAAGGAAGAAATTGCCTAGGCTCCTACCCTCATGAACCCTAATTATGAGAAGGACTTTGTCCTTTATGCCCATGGAGGAGAAAGCAACATTGTAGCTGTTTTGATGCAGTAAAATGATCAAGGTATGGAACAACCCCTAGCCTTTTCAGTCAAACTTTGAAATATTATGAGGTCAGGTATAGTCCCATGGATAAATAGGTATTTTCCATTGTAAGAGCATTGAAAAAGTTTAGATATATGCTAGCAAACAACCATATCTAGGTATTAGTTTCTCATCCTAAGATGAGAGACTACATAATGGAAATTTAAATTAGTGAAAATAGAGCAAGCTAGGCCACTAAGATCCTAGAGTATGATGTTACAATCAAATCCACTAAGTTGATTAGAGGTAGAGGGTTATGTGAACAACTAGCTCAACATACAATGGATGAGGTGAACTCATCCTATCACTTGAATGAGGCAGAACCTATAGCTAACCTAGTAGCTGTGAGTTCTTGGACAGTAGACATGGCCAGTTTCCTATCCACTAGTGAGTATCCTTATGGATCAGACAAGACTAAGAGAAGACATTTCAGGTTGCAGTCCATTCCTTATGCTTTGGTGGATGGGGTTCTCTTTAAAAGGAACCTAGACAAGGTCTTGCTGAGATGAATTGAAAAAGATCAGGTTGACATATTGCTTAGTGAGTTCCATGCTGGTCCAGCTAGAGGCCACTTCTCTGCAAGAGATACAACAATGAAAATAATGAGGGCAGGATACTTTTGGCCCACATTGTTCAATGATGCCCATGTGTGGGTAAGAAAATGCAAAGAGTGTGCTTTGTTTGCTAGGAAGAAAAGATTAGCAACCCTTCCACTTCATCCTATTTAGGCATATCAACCTTTCTCATAGTGGGGCCTACATTTAATTGGCATGATAAACCCTACATCCAATGCTAGCCACAAATGGGTTTTAACTACAACGAACTACTTCACTAGGTGGGTTGAAGTTGTCCCACTTAAAGAGGCTATATAATCAGCAATCATGTATTTCTTGGAAGAAATCATGACAAGGTTTGAATCTCCTCACACTATCATCTCTAATAATGCAAGAGCTTTTACTAGTTGTAGGATAGCTAATTGGGCTTTGAAATATAATGTGTTCTTGAATACTTCATCTAACTATTACCCCCAAGGTAATGGTTTAGTTGAATCTACTAACAACAACCTGATCAGAATCCTAAAGAGAACTATGGAAACAAACCAGAGGTAGTGACATAATAAAAATAGTCTGGCTCTTTGGGCTAATAGGATCACCTATAAAAGAGACATTGGGAACTCCCCTTTTGCTCTTGTGTATGGAAGAGAGGCTAGATTGCCCATATCTTTGGAGTTTCCCTCACTAGAATTGGCTTAGCAGATGGAATTAGAAGGTGAAGATGCTAGGTCTATGGGGATAGCTAAATTAATTGAATTATATGAACTAAGGTAGTCAACCATTGCTACCTTGGAAGAACACCAAAAATAGACCAAGAGATACTTTGACAAGAAGGCCAAAGATTAGTTTTTCAAAGATGGAGACCTTGTTCTAAAATGGGAAGTTAATAGAGGCAAGCCTAGAGGCCACACTAAGTTTGATGCTATCTAGAGTGGCCCATATATCATCATTAGCTACAAGCAAACTAATACTTTAAATCTTTCAAATCTAGATGGTGAAGTTCTACCAATTTCAGTCAATGGGATCCATCTTAAACCTTACTTCTAAGGTTGGTCTGAGATTTTGTATATACTATTTTGTTTTATTTCTGCTTTAGTTTTTCTTTTCCCTAACTGTTGTTGCACATGATGCACTCTCATTAGGAGGATACAGGCCTCCTTTTTCTTTTGGTACTATTTTGAAGGCATGGTTTCAATTGTTCTTAGTATGTTCCAGTCCCTTTTTTACTCTATTCCCAATGGACACTAAAGGCTAGTCGTTCTTTGTTTAGCAGGCAAACATCCCTGAGAGGTTACCAAAATGTTGACCTATTTTCCCCTTCCTAGAGTCAAATAACCTAGCCTTAAAAATGTTGAAATGTTGTTGAATTGCTTAAGTGCCTAATGTTCTTCATGTAAGGGTGTTTTCCTTGTAAAAATCCCCAAAATCATGAGTACAAAACCTCTTAAAAACCCAAAAATTTCTATGTTTTGCCTTAGTTTTTCAGCCTTAGTCGGTACAAATTTTAGGTTCACGAACCCGTCAGTTTGCCAACCAGTTGATTCACTAAGGAGGGGAAGGAATTCTTCAAAGTGACTAAGGAAGAAAGCAAGGAAAACAGTTGCCTTTATCAGCAAAATGTCAAGTTCGGGAACCCATCGGTTCGTTGACCAGCAAGTTCGCCAATCAAAGGGACCACCACCAGATGGAAGACAAAAGCAAAGCCAAGGAAAAAATTAGCTAAGGCAAGTTTTGGTTAGTGAAGGAAAAGAAATGCTTTATCAAGAATCGGGGGAAAACTTGAACTCATTCAATGGTTTGAAATTTCCTAGGTTCCTCGATAAAGAAAATTACTAACCAAGGTAAAAGGCGAACAAGGAAAAGTTTGATAAATAAAAGTTGTCAATAAGGCAAAAGGAAAGACAAGCCAAGTTTAGGAAATGAAAAAATTGCCAACTAAAGAAAAAGAAAGAAAGATGAAAAAAAGAAGGAGAAAGAGGTAGTTTGTAAAGGTTGAGATTTTTTGACAACGCAAAAAGGGATATGAAAAGAGAAAATAAAAGGAAATGAGAGAAGATGGAATGGTTCACAAAAGTAAAATTTCACTGACCAAAGAGGAAAGTGAAAAACAAAAAGGAGTTAGTTCAGGAAAGTGAAAATTTTGTGACTAAAGGGTAGAAAGCAAAAATGAAGAGGAGGACCAAGCAAAAATGGTTTGTAAAAGAAAGATTTTGCTGATAAGGAATAATAAAGGTCAAAAGTGGTCAAAAATGAAATAAAATGAAATAAATCTTGTAATATAATATTAAAATATTTTAAAGTGTTCTAAAAGCTTTGCACAAGGATTTTGGCAGGAATATATATTTGAAATATCTATCTTCTCCAGCCATTAATGCAGAATCAAATCAGCCCAGCTGGAGGTAGTTGTGCATTCAATTGTTGCAAGTAGATGAATCACCTGTTTGCATTCAAGGCAGCAAATATTTCCCAGCTACTTCATCCTCAAGATATTTTCTGCATTTATGTTTTACAAACAGACATTCCTTTTGGCAGAAATATCTTGTCACAGGGCCATGGAGCAAATTTATTGTAGTAGGTGACTTAGGTAAATGAATGAAATGGTATAAATAGATGAAAAATCAATGTAATGAGGGTTGGATACAGAAACTTATTTTTTGTGTTCACACAGAACCATTCTCTGCTATAACTATGCCTTTTTAATCAATACAATATTATTTTTTTTGCCTTTTCATGTTGTTCTTTAACTCTATTTAGATTTAGAACTGGTTATTGTTTGTGAATGCTTATTTCCTTGCAATCCTTTTCTTACCTTTACCTATGTTAAGTTCTGTAGGATTTGTGTGATTTTATCAACCGTATTCCATTATTCTGTGCATTTTAGCTTTGTGGGTGTTCTATATTCAAACATGGTGTATCACCTTTACATTTTCAGTTTCTCCTTCTTCCCCTTTACACAACAATGATTAGATTAGGTTTTGTCTTAGTACACTCTAAATCTCATATTCAGAAAAGGATCTAGCCTTCTCTAGAGGTTTGAATTCCTTTACAAGGTCTCACACCTGGTAATCACTCCACTTTTTCACTAGATTGTTGCAGCATAGGCACTTCAACACAGGGTGCAACTTCAAGTGACAACACGCACCAACCCAAAGGATGCATTGGAACTCCCTAAAACAAAGTTTTATGGGCACCAAACCAAAGGAAGCACCAACTCCCTAAAGCACTTACAAGATGAGGCACCAACCTCTGTTCTACAAATCTGCACTGATGATTCAATTACCTTTGTAACAATATCTCTTCTAACACTCTAACATGTTTGACTTTTTTAGACACCTCTATACTATCATTCCTGATATTGTCTTGACCTTGTTACTGACTCAAACACCTCCATAATCCTAACTTTGTTATAGGTTTTACATTATTTATTATAGTGTTACTTGTCTCCTTTTGATTATCTTTCCATCATCACACACACTCACACACTTTGAAACAATCTTCTATCCTTCATATATATCCTCTGAAATCCTTCTAAGCATCATCTTTGTCAGCCTAAATGTAACGTGTAACATGAAAAGTGTTACTAGCCTTGCTTGTCGGCTCCCAAATCATCTGTGGTAATGTAGGAGTGAAATCCCACTATGTTGTTGATACCAAGGGGTCTACTGGACTTATTTTACCTTCTCCCAAACTTTCTTTCTAGCACACACTTCCACCCACATGACCCATTCACTCGAACACACCATGTCAGCCCCATAGCTACTAGTCCTCTCATGCTTTAGTTCTAGACCCTATGCAGTACCGTAGAAGTGATCTATCATCATGTGGATCAAGCCACAAATAGTATATGACTTGCAAAACCTTCTCTTGCATTCCTCTTACTAGCTCATGCTTCTACTTGTTGGTGCAATCAATCAAACAATGATGTCGGTATCCTTTACATTGTCTAGTCACACTATCTTAACTTAGAACAATGAAAAACACACTTACGATAATTTGTATCCTTTGAACCTTGAGTATGTCAATCTAGTAAATTTTATTTACTTAATCTTCAAACCTCCAAGTCATATGTGAGGCCTACTTTTTCATTCCCTTACATTTGAATATTTATTTTATTGTTGATGATACATTTAGACTTGTGGGACTGTTGATCTTGAATTTCTAGACTATTAGACTTTATGTTATATTTGGAATTGTTATGCTTACTATGTTTACGATGTGTTTAGACCTAGATATTGCTTTATTGATGTTGTTAGACATATGGTTTATATTATGATGTTATGGGAAAACTAATTGGGTGATGTTAGTTAGAAATTTGCTATGTGATTCAATCTTGGGAATGGATGTTTGAAATGCAAAATTTAGAATCTAATTGTAATGTGACTTCCTTTATGCTTATATGAACTTGTGATATTTTATGCGAGTGTATGTTTCAATTTGCTTTGGATATTATACATATGTGGAATTAACTTTTCAATTGAGTGCGCAGGTATTTCTAACAAGCCATAGAAATTGGAGATCATCCCACACACGATGTTGTTTTCCCTTGTGAAATCGATTTGGTTCCACGAGGAACCAAGATCAACTCTGTGCATGATGAAATTCTATAATGTTGATTGCATGTTGTTAGTTGGGCTTGAATTCTAATTGGTGTTGTAAGAATATTGTCTTTTGAATTTCATTTTTTTTTAATTTTAAATTTTGAGACCCCTTTTCATATGCTTTAACTTAACCCTTGGTGCTCAAAATGAGCTAAACTTGACCTTGGGTTGTACCCCATGGGTCTAGGGACCTTTTTGGCTTGGGTAACCAAAGGTAAACCTCTATTTGGTCACTTTAACTTCACCCTAAAGTAAAGTGACGAAATTGGAGGCATGGGAGGGAGAGGATGAGTGAGTCAAACACTCAACCTCATCCTTACCTCTTCCCTAGGTTGGGGATGTCTCCAAGACCCCTCAATTGTGGAGGACTTTACTCCAAGTCTCTCTCACAATTGGTAAGGGTACCTTGGGGTTGTGTGGTCCCTCTTGGGAGGAAAGGAATGGGATACATTGTCACCCATTCCCTCTTAAGCTCCACTTTTCTCTCCCACATGTTCTAGAGAGGACAAGTGGAAGGGAGAGAGATTGGGGGATGGGTGAGTGATGTGTCACCACCCATTCCATGGGTCTTGCTTGTAGTTGGGAGGAGTGAGGAGGTGACAAGTGTCACCTCCCCATTCCCCAAAGCTCATGGGAAGAGCTTATTTTAATCCCACTTAGAGAAGGGTATGGGTTATTGAATTTTTGGCAAATTTTATTGGATTTTAATTTACTTTGGGGAAAACATTGGAGAGAGTTTTGTGGCTTATTTTGGAGAAGGAGTTGGAGAAGCTCTACATCAACCATCTACCAAGTTGGGCTTTTTAAGGTTGGTTTCAAGGCTAAGGCCTTCCCTTATGTATTTTTATTTGTTTGATTGATGCTATGTGTGAGATCTATTTTTTAGTTTTATTTGTTATTTTGGGGAAAAATTGTAAGGGTGTTGTAAGAGCCTCTCACAGTTGGGAGAAGATGCTCAACAAGTGTGGGGTGGGGGAGGAGTGAACCTCCTCGGGGTCATTTCCTTGATTTTGTGGTGTTGTAAGCCTTGAGGGTAATATGTGAAATGGCTTGAGAGCCAAATGGAAGCTTTGTAGAAATTGTGTTTAAAAGTGTTGGCTTGAGGCCTTGAGAGGTATTTGTATTGAGATATTTGTAGGAGTGGCACTCTTGAGTTAAGTGTGTCCACTCCCCTACCCCATTGAACTCATCCTAAATGAGTTCTTGTGTTGTGTTAACCATGGGAGTAAATTTGTGTTTGGTTGTTGAATGCCTTGTTGTGATGTGAAATGAGTTCCCAAGTGTGTGGATGACCTCCCTAGCTCAGGAGTGACCCTCTTACGGGTCTATGGTAGGGAGGAGAGCAAGTTGATGTGGCTTCTTTCCCCTTCTTATGATATTGCAGGTCCATTGGAGCTAAGTTTGTGAAGTTGGAGAAAACACCATTATTCTTGGAGTTGATATCCTATTTTCTCTTTAGCTCTTGTGAGAGAGCATGGGCAATTTAGGAGCTTGTATCTTTTGCTAGTTGTCAAAGAGAAGAGCATTGTTCTCTCTCTTGTTGTAAAAATATATATATATTTTTATTTTGTGTGTAAGCCATTTACATTTGAAATAGAAAGTTAAAATTTGTTGATTTTAATGCTTATCATTCACAAAAAAATGTTGAAGGAAGAAAATTTGGTTTAGAAGCTATTTCATTTGTATGTTTATGTTAAAAATATCAATTAGTAAAGTTGTGATTTTATTGTTGAAGACAACATGAAAATTTGTATATTGTTCTTATGGGAAAGAAAATTAGTGGATGTTATGTATTAGAAGTAACTACTTGATTTCATTGTTTCTTTTCTTTAAAAAAGAAAATATTAGAAATACAATGAATAGATTTTGTTAGAAAAGTGAGTTCCTTGCCTTATAAAGATTTGATAAAAAAAAATATTTATATCTTGCTTATTGTTTAAAAAGAAAATTTGTAAGTGATTAGAAGGAGGATTATAGTTGAATATATATATATATAATGTGTATTTTAAATGTTTGCATTTATATGTTTTTTTTTAATATAAAATGCTTTTATTAATTCTATCAAACAAAAAAAAAATTACATTACCCATATAATCAGAATATATATATAGATATAGTCATATTTTTATTATTAAATAAACTGAAATTGTGAAATTTCTGAGTGCATATATTGTCATATTTTTATTATTAAATAAATTAAAACTATGAAATTTTTGAGTGTATATATATATATATATTAATATATTTAAATCCTAAAATAATCGTTGTGCAAAATGATGAAGTGACTGTTTTTTTTGATAGTTCGCAGTTTTGTTTTGAAACAAAAAAAAAGTATGAAGTGGTTGGGGGTTTGAACCCCCCACCATCGCCCTTTATTTTAGTGGGAATGTGGGGAGGGGACAGAGCCCCCACCCACATCCCACTGGGCGGGGGCTCTGCCCCCTCTCCACATCCCCACACCCCCTTAACTGCAGACTCCCCCGTAACCGCCGCCCAATACTCCACGGCCTCCCCTCAGCACTTCCACCGATCCTCCTCTCGCGGCCCCCTCTCAACACATCCACCATTGTGGCTTCACCTCTTCCACTGCCATCCCACCTCCTGCGGCCTCCCTCCAACGCCACCACCATAGCTCCTCATAGCGTCGCCCTCCTGTTAGTGTTTTTCAACAGAGAAAAAAAAATATAAATAAACAATATTTTTATAAATAAAACACAACAGTATACTCATTAAACAATATATATATATATATATATATATATATATATATATATATATATATATATATATATATGCCATCATATGCATTTCATATGTGGCCACCATTAAACCTACAACACAACCAAAAGAAAGAATGAGAGAAATAGATAGAAAGAAGAAGAGAAAACAAAGAGGAGAAAAGAAATGAGTTCAAGAATAGGGTTAGGGCTTTTGCCCATAAGGAAATTAATTTTTTAATAGAGAGGATTTTAGGGATTTGTATTTTAGAATGGCCCTTATTTCTTTTCCCATTTTCTTTATTATTTTCCTCCATCTATTTTAAAATTTATTTTTTTGAATGGGTTATTGTGATTAATTAAATGGGTGAAACTTTATTCTTTTTGGAATATTATTTTTATTTGTTAGTGGATGTTAATAAATAGATTAGATCACGATTAGAAGAGTTTTATATTTTATTGATTTTCAAATTGATATTTGAAGAAAAAGGATTTATTGTTTTTAATTAAATCTTACACAAATTAATTATTTGAGATGTAAATATTTTAATAGGTGGGTTAATCCTTTAATCATAAAACTTAACTCGGCGAGGACGTTTTGAACCACATTGTTGTTAATTAAAATTTAATATTCTTTTTAATCATGCTGGGGCAATTTAATTAATGAATTTAAGTTAGACGTTGTTTTAAATCCAACTCAGAAACCTAGCAAACTATTTAAACAAAGTTAGTAAAACCTGTTTCTAAGCTATGATCTACCAAGAAATTAGGAATAATGTAATGGATGTAGAGATAACTCTGATTAATCAAAAATGTGAAGGAGAACAAATCGATCGAGCTTTGTTGAAAAAGTTTTAAATTATAGAAAACGTGAAGGAGAACAAATTGATCGGACTTTGTTGAAAAATGTTCAATTAACTTATTCATCTGATCTACCAATTCAACTAGAGAGATGTAGGTAAATTTTCACCAAACCATCAAACTTTTGACCAAATAGCTTTAGTACAATAAACCCTACTCACGCCCATGAGGCATTATGCTGCCATATTTTCTAGACTTTAGGGTTTAGCTAGGTTAGTGAAGTTTAACCTTGTTTGGGAATATAATATTATTTTTGCCGAGTATTGTCTTTTGATTTTTGTATTTTATCATCCTCTCATGCACTTGATTTTTGGCTATTGATTTTGACTTACATCAAAATCCCTTCATTCACATAGGTTAACTTAGGGTTTCAATCATTGATTCTAACCCTATTGGTGACGTTAACCGCGTCGCTTCGACCCCCTAGTTGGCCTTCATTGCGAATGGTATGCACATGTGAATGCATTACCTTGCATTCAACTGTCATGTCTACACCTTAAGCATAATGCCACCGAGCATGCTTACATGTGCGCGGGGGTTTCTAGAGAAGCGTGGAAATTTTTTTGATATTTCATGTCATGACCACATGACAAATGTGGACATGATACATGTGATGCGTGTCGTGACCACATGGGAAATGTGGGCATGACATCATATATGTAGATGCAATGAAATGTGGTGGCTTTCAGTTCTGTCTTTAATGACCTTTCACAAGAACATGACTTGTTCTCACTCTGCTAACTCTAAAAAAACTCTATGATAACTTTCACGCTCTAAAACTTGGATCATTGTGGTGTTGTTACACAACACACCCAGTTTTTGCCTTGACAAAATAGGGACCCAACTTTTTCTTGCTGCTTTGGCTTGTTGTTTTCTACTTTGGGTAGTTTGGCAAAATTAGTCATGCATGTAACCCTGCAAGAGGGTGGATATGTCACCATGATGAGGTCAGTTTCCAAATTCAATATTTCACATTATTAGCTTCATGGTCAAAAAGTACATAGAATTCCAAGCAGGTTTGCCTTTTGGATCACCCCAAAATTCTCTAAGGGAAGAAAGTTATGTTGAGTCAAAATTTGGTCAAACCTGATATTCTGAGGGGGAGTCATATTTCAAACATCAGTCATCTTAGACAAGATCACCCTAATATAAGTTTATCACCTGATAATCACTTGATCCACAAAGTACGGATGTCAACTTTACATAGGGTTGATATCTACCCATCAAACGACTTCAGTTATCTTGCGGGGGGGTCATATTTTTAATAGCTGTCATCTTACAAATATCACCCTATGTCAATATGATGGTGATGTCATCAAAGTCCAACGAACAAAGGAAATCACATTGACGATGACATCATCATTCCATTCTATCCATGGAGGTATATATCTGATGCCCATCATATTCCTTAACATGATAGTGACGTCATTAGAACATAATGATTAGACAAGGTCGCCGATACGCTTACGTCACCCTGATCTTTTCCCAAGTGGGGTATTTTTTTTATCTGTGGGGTCATATTTTGAACATCCCCTGATCTTAATTTCATGACCCGATATACATGTGGTCAACATTGACCCCATCACCTAATTCATTTGCATTTAGTTTTGCTGCTCAAAGGCGGGGGGTCATTTTATCCAGAGGGGGTCATATTTTGAATATCACCTAATCTTTCAAAGATCACCCCCTGTTTCCTAACATTAAATGCACTTAAATGCGGTTGATAGATTCCCGCCAATTACGAATACAAATCAAACACTTGGCGTCATCCATGAATTCCCTGCAGAAGATCAACGAATTTGGCCAAGCCAACGCAGTTTTACCCTAATTTGCCCTACGGATGCATTTAAATGTAATTTTTGAAGGTTATTTTCATTTACCTTGTGAAAAAACAAGAAATTACAGAGCAGAGAAGTCAAACCCTCATACAACTACCTGTTAATGGATTAGATCCTTCAGCGTAACGGAATGGGTAATCTTGAGCATCTACAGCCCTTTTCTGTAATCAGCCATCTAACCCAGGAGGAAAGCACTATCAGGTAAGTAACTGAAAACCCTCCTGTTGTCATTTTCTACATGTTCAGGTAGAGTATTTATGCTTTCTTGTAGTTTGGCTCTGTGAATATGCATATCATGATGAAGTAAAGGATAATAGATAGAGTATGCATGATGTTATAGAAATGTATGATGTTGTATGGATGCATGTGGATGTTGTAAGGTAAGATGAATCATGCTTATTGTAGGAATCCATGGTAGATCTTAGAAGGAATAGGTCTAACTCAAAGCTTCTCAAGCCTATGTTTGTTCAGCCTAAGGGGGTATAGTTTAAGTATGGCATCATTGGTGATGCTCACCAAGGAGATACAGACCTGGCGGCATGGTCAACCAAAGTAGATCATGATAAGGATAATCCCATTTTGGATGGGGTATATGTTTCAAGAATGTGGCATGCAGCTAGTTTTCTGTATGCCATGGACACCCCAGAGCTGGTAGTGGAATGTGCTAGAAATTATAACCCTGAGACCAGGCGGGTGGAGAAGCATGGAAGAATTTATGCAAACTTTTCAATCAAGGGCATTACCTTTACTTTTAATCTGCCAGTTGGAAAGAAGGTGGTCAGTGTGGACCTACGCAAGCTAGAAACAAAGTATAATAATAATAAGAAGAATGCAAGGAAGAGGATGTATCAATGGAAGTCAAAGAGTAGCACTTACACTGCATTAGCCAAATTGCCCATACATTTATATATGTTTGATATCGATGAAGAGTACCAGTATATGATTGCCCTACTGAGCAGGATGATAGGTAAACCTCATGCTGGAAATTTTGAGAACTAGATGTTTGGAATCATCCAGATGGTCCTATATGTAGATAATAGACCATTATGGGCCAAGATCATCAGTGATGCACTGGATGAAGGAATGAGGAACCTGGGAGGCCAGACATGCTTGTTTTATATGACCTCATATGTGGTATATTCATGTGCTTATAAGGGAACTTTTGATGCCTTGAAGACAATGGGTAATGCTGGCAGTGACGCAGATGATGCTCACATATGGGATCACTATCCTCAACTATAGAGAAAAGATTACCTCCTGGACTACAAATTGGTAAATGATGCATTCTCTATGCATCTAGTCAGAACCATGGAGGAAGACAGAACTAAGAGGCTAAGCATGGAAGCTCAAGAAGTTGTCTATAGACATGGGGCCTGGTTTATCTAGTTTGCCACCTTTTCATATATGAGGATAGAGGGATTTGAAGGACACCCCCTTATGCTGCCAAGATACCCTACTAATGGGGTTGTCTTGATGGAATTTGTCAAACAGGTGTCTACCATAGTTGAAGCCTACAAGGCACAAAAGAAGATACCTCTAGTGTTATTTCCAGTGTTTATGGGCTGGTATATGTGCTCAAACTTAGAGAGCATAAAATATGTCATGGGAGGGCTAAAACTGATGTATCTACAACCATTTCCCTTGGCCAAGTCTTATTATCCCTATGGTGGGATGCAGAAAATATTAGGAAAACTGATACATCAGAAGCATCTGGAAGATTTCTGGACTGACTATGAGGATGAAGCTGAGGTGAGAAGAAGGAAGTACTAGAGGCTCACCTTGAACCAAATAAAGACATTTGACTGCATCCCAGTGCCAGTACAACTGAGGAAGGATGATGGAAAGGTTATGTCCAATGAATATGAGGACAAAAAGGTGTACAATGACACCATATCAGCCTTTGATCTTACAAAACCGAAAGATATATCCCTGCATCAACTGATAGGTGGGGTGATACAGCTAACCCAAGCTTGGGTGGATGAAGAGATAAATAGATTGAAGAAAAGGGGTGTTGCCCTTACCGTTGATGCCAAAAAGAAAAGGTAGGAAATAGCTGATGAGGAATATGATGATTTTCTCAGTGAGAAGAGAAAATCCAATGGAGAGAGATTGCCCACACAAAAACAGAGGAAAGGTCCCCCTAGAGGTAATAAAAATAAAAATGAACCAAAGGGGATGATAATTGAAAGGATTACCATGCCAGTTGTAGGTGCATCAACATCAGCTCAAGCATCCGCATCATCTGCACAACCTCTGATTGACAAACCAAAGACTAAGAGGATTTCAAGACCAGCTATTGAAACTACTGAAGTGTAGGTAGAGGGCAAAGCCTTGTGGCAGGAAGTGGGAGAGGACATCCCTTTAGAAGAAGAGTAGGTAAATAAGGAACCTTCAGGTGATGACATGATAATGGCCAATAAGAAGAGGAGGGCGATGTCGCTGATGTCACCACACAAGAAGCAAAGAACATCCATGAGCGGTGATATTAGGGTAGACCCTATTATATTGAGAGGAGCCGGTGGTGAAGCATTCAGGAGGGAACTACAGCATGATGTTCCGCTTCGCACCATAATAAAGTTCAAAACTAAGAAGGCAGAGGAACAAACAAGAGAAGTATTCAAAGCAAGTCAGGGTGGTCCTTTCTCCTTAGAGGATACCATAGACTTATCTGATGATGAAGTCATTTAGAGTGTGGCCTCTCAACAAATGGAGACTCTCGCTTCCAACACCCGCATGACCCCTCATGGCACCCCATTAGCACAGATGGCAATGTTGGAAGAAATAAAGCAAACAAAGGAAGAAGTAAAACAAAGTAGCCCAGAGAGGGCAACCCAACAGATAGGGCTTGATAGTTTGGTTGATCATGTGACTATCCCTGCTATTGTAAATTTAATGTATAGGTGTGATGTAAGCCCTAAAGGTAAAGCAAGTGCCCCTGATGGGACAGAAAAGATTGAAGTGGCCAGGTAGGTGGAAAAGGAAAGCACTGCTCCTAATATGGGTCAACAGTAGCATGAGATACCCTCAGAGTCAAAAATAGTAGAAAGTCAATAGAAGAGTGGGGGTGATAAAGATATATCAAGTGCTGTTGCTGCTCAAACTTAGGAAGATCTGGGAGATGCCTCAGGAGCAAAAGATAAATCAGGTCATGAGGACCCCAAACCATAGGATATTAGTGCATCAAGTGTAGAACAAGAAATTGTACAAGGCCAACATGCACAGACATCCGCAGATGTCAATATGCCTCAGGATGAGGAAAACAATAAAGAAGATGAAAGTCAGAAGAAGGGAGTACAAGATCACACAGAGGATCATAATGTGGATATTCCACAAGATCCTCCTTTGCAGAAGGCAGCCCCTCAGCAAGAAGAAATGCAACAAGATCCCCCTCATGAGGAACTCCATGAGGAAGAAATTAAGAAAGTGCCTTCTCCACCAAGAATAGAAGCATATATTGGAGAACAAGGCAGACGTGATGTTGACAAAGAACATCAAGGATCTAGAGATGATGTGCCTCAATGGCTGTAAAGAGAAATAGGTATGGAACAAGGATCTGAAATTCAGGAATTTGATGTTTCCACCTTGTTTGTAGAAACAATGATGAAGCCAAAGAGGAAGGCCAAATTGACATCAACCATAAAGAGAGATCCTACTACAGGTAGAAGGACTACACATGTAGCACTTCCCATGGTTGAGAAAGAGAAGGGCAAGATCACCCTAGAGGAATTCCAAATCACAACTGTTGATTTGGGTTTTGCTAATGAGGACCAGGAGGGTCAAGAAGAGAAAGACATTATTGATTCTTTAACCCAAAGGGTAAAGAAGGAGAAAGAGAAAAATAAAATCCATAAGGAGCACATTGCTTAGTTACATTCTTACATAAAAGGGTTAATTAACCCTGATAATACACTAGTTGATCCGACAGTCCCATTGACTATCATATCCCAAGAGGAGGTCGCCAAGTTGGACCTCATGAAACATGAGGCAATGATCATGGAGAAATGGATGTTGTCAGCTGTCACTGGAGTTGAGGATGTTTTGAGAACCTCCCTGTAGAGGTGGAATTCTTTAAGTAGTTTTAAGAGAAAGGTAGATAAAATGCAAAATGAAATAGGAAAACAGTCATTCCAATTGGAGAAGGACCTGATTGCTTTAAATAAAATGAAGAGAATAGATCCACAAGTATTGATAAATAATCAAGTGTTGAATAATAATACTGCCCTGCTAATAAGTATATGGTATGAGGATATCAGGTTTGAATGTGATAGCTTGAAGAAATACAGTGGCAAGCTCAGGGATATAAGTATAAAGTTGCATAGCATGAGGGCTTATGAAGTAGAGCTCCTTGAAGCTCTAGAAGGTAAAATAAAGGGAAAGATTGAAAATTAGGATACAGACTTTGCTATCAAAGCCTTGCATGATAATTTCAAGTCGGTAGAAGATGACCCCCTCACTCACTTGACAGAAGAAGTGACGGATAGAATCATGAGGATAAAAGTCAAGGTAGAAACTTATAATGACACTTTGAACAATAGAAAGGTAAGCTGGAAGCGCTCAAAGCTAAATTCCAATCTCACAAACATGCCATAACAAAATCTGGAATCCAAGATGGGGGAGAGGTGGATAAAATAGTACAGACATATGAGTACATCAGGACAGCGATGAAGGTCCACATGCAGGGGGATGTACATCAAAGTGAAAGTGATGCTGAAAGTAATGAAGATGATGATAATGATGAAGAAGAAAATGAAGAAGAGGAACCTAAAGAATGAATGAAGATGCATCACCAAGGGAACATATGCATAAGGTACTCATAAATAAAGACTGAAACAAATGGTTACCAGCTGGCAACCTGTGCCATGAGGAAGAGTTGACTGAGTCAAAGGGTAATTATCAACCATTGATCTTAATTGACAAATCTTGACCATTGGTTAATTGTAATTGCCTCCTCACCTTATTCTATAAAAGGTACAGGGGTGCAATATTTTGAACATTCAAAACTTAATTGAAATTTGATTGCTGAAATTTTAGGACTCATTTCAAAGTTGTTGTAAATGTACATGTTATGCATACTGAATGAAAGAGAAGCATATTTGATTACAAATCATCATAAAATCTGTGTTTGAAATCTGGATACATGCATTGATTAGCTACGTCCCTTGGAGTTCTTCTCAATCTGCATGTGTTGTTTTCATTCCTAATCCCTTTGAAGTTAGCATCATCCATATCTAGCCGTGGAACATCTTGGTGACCTATGGTTTGATTTCTTCTCTTCATGAATGCATCTTGTATGTATGTGATTCAATGACTAAAGATTCACTAAAGTAGAAGCATTCTTTTAAATTTCTTTCAATTTCATAACAGATCATCACCAGAATTTTAAATAACAGAGAATCAAAAGAAAATAACATGAAATATGTTGATATCCCATAGATAATTGAAAATATGGAGCATATTTAGAGTAAAAGCATGTCAAATTGACAAATATCATGCAAATTCATACAAATATCCATGAAATCCATGCAAAAATCTACTTATAGACACATCATCTGAATAAATATATAGTGTGGAAGGAAGAACAAGTTCATAGTGATCAATGATCAGAAGAATTGATCAAACTTGCAAATATATCAGCTATCTTTAGAAATAGAGTAGAATTAACCTCCCTATGGAGTAAATTTATAGGAAACAGTGCAATACTAATCATCTAGACAAATGTAAGACCCCCTGAAATGGAAAATAGCATGTCACATCAACCTCTAAGTAACGTGAGACGTTCATGACCTGATCAACAGAGACTTGGAGTCATTAACTTATCCTAAGTTGATTGTACTTTACAAGATAATAAAGGTTTGTTGTGCAAATTTTTATGCATGTTGTTATGACTAACAATCATCATCAACATAAATTGGTGCTAGAAGGAGGGCCTCTTCATCAGTATATTTGTCTGATTTGATGACACAGAGAGAAAGGTAATACTCATGTAGCTTTGTATTTCAAGTCATATGCAAAGATTTGTTGTTTTGAGTCTGTGTATGCTTGTCCTTTGCAAAGTTTTCAAAATTGCGCGTAAATATTTCAAGCTTTGTGGTTGATCACTGTGATATTCAAAGATAAGCTCTATTTCATGTAAATTTGCTAAAATCTTTGAGGTAGTTTACTTGAGAGACCTGATATCCTATTGCTTGTGTTCTAAAGCCTCATATTACCTCATATTTGTATCATTTCTGCAAATATTTTGTAAATATCCAGTTAGTTTTAGATTCTGATCATAAATATAGTCTATGCTAGAGTATTTTAGCTAATCTTTATAGTAAACAAGCCAAATTTCCTTTAAATTCAAGAAATCCTAGCTCTCAGGCCAAATACCAGGTCCAGATCCAGTGGACTCTTTGAAGAACTGCCTATCCGGGGATTTAGACCTAGAACAGTAGATATTCATCATTCTCCTTGTTTTAGTGTGTCAGGAGCTTCACTAGAACACACTCCTATAACTCCTATCAAGTTGCAAACACCTATAGGACCACTTGTCACACCTCAAGTCCAACCTCCACCAGTCAGAATGTCATTCTTTACCGCAGAGTCACCTCAGACTTTTACTGTGTATCATCCTTTACCTAAAAATTGTGACAAGATTTGTCCTAAATATCATCCATATCAGGATGTTGATGATCACATTAGAACATTCAAGGAAGCCTGTTGTAGGGCTAGAATTGAAAATTAGGATGTGGTATGCAGGTTATTTCCATTTTCCTTAGGGGAAGAGGCGTATAACTGGTATATCAGTCTTGGTCAAGGTTCAGTCAGTTCATGGGCTGCCTTGGTGAAAGCCTTTAAGGATAGATTCAAAATACCTATAGATCCTTCAATGAATTATCATCTATTTTCCACAATCAAGAGATTTGAAGGAGAACCTATTGCCAACTTCAATGCAAGATTCCAAAAGATGCTCTCAAAGCTAGTTGCTCCCTATACTATAATAGATGAAGCTGCTAGGAGTATATACTACTCAGCCTTAGATCCCCTTACTTCTATGTTTATCAGGAGAACACATCCTGGTGTCACAACCTTGACAAGAGCTTTTGAAGAAGCTGTCAAAGTCAGTCAGTAGTTGATCCCTACTCCAACACTTAATATTGCATTTCCTACACTCCCTGCTTATCCTACATATCATACTCAGCAACAGACCAATGGAGCTATGATACCTCCAGCTGTAATGCCAAGTCCTTTATAGATACCTCCACTAAGTATCATGCCACCTCCAAATGGAAATGGTCAAATGTTACAACATCCAGGACATACACAGGTACCTTAGGTTGTGGAATAGTCTAATAACAATAACAATGGCTCTTCCTTCTTCAAACCTCAAATAGAGAATGTAGTAGCCAAAGTTCAGGAAGAAAAGGAAGAAATTAAAGAGATATCAGCAAAGTTGAGGAAACTCACCACTGAGATCACTCATTTGAGGAGTCAGAATTTCTATTCTCAACCAAATCAGAATAGAGGATATGCTAATGATAGACCTAATTATCCTGATAGGGGATATAATAACAACTACAATAACAATAATGGTAACAATAATCCCCCTAGACAACCTAGAGTGTGGAACACTAGGCCAAACAATGGTTCTTTGCCATCACCCCTAGATAATCAGCCTCCTAGTGAACCTAAGTAGACCACTAGAGTGAACTTGGCAGAGGCAGCTCTTACAAACTGGTGTAGGATACATAATACCAATGCTCATGCAGAGCTGGAATGTCCTCAATTTAGGATAGCTGCTAGTATATTCCAAACTAAAGTGTCTAATACTGCAGGTAATCCACCTTGTGTTGAAGGAAATAAAATTGTCCCCTGTGGATATGATTCTACTCTAGTGCTAGAAAGTTTCATCAATCATCCTCATCATCAAACAATGTCACCTCATTAGAATTACACCTTAGCATGTGAAGAATCAGCCATGGCTTTTGAAACCAATTATATTTTTCTATTTGAAGATGAAAATGAGCCATCCATTAAACATGAAGAAGTACATGCTTATCAACAGTAGTATCATGGTAGACATAATTACAACTTAAGGAATAACTCAAGCCAACCTGGTGGTCCTTTGACTACATCCTTGCCTTCAAATAATTTCAACACTCCTCCTGATCCTAAAGCAAGTAATAACCCTAGATTTCCTAAAGTTAATGCCTAGTACTTAGCACCACAAAATATAGTACCAAAAACTGGTAATTTGTCACCTAAGTCTAATAAATTGGTCACATACTTAGCAGATGAAATGAAAAAGATCAAGATTAGTCTGTCATTGTTAGAACTACTCAAAACCCTAGCTATCAAAAAAGCCTTCATGAAATCCTTAGATGATCCTGCTCCAAAAGAGGATAATCATACCTCAGGTTAGATTGGGAATAAAGATCATGTCAGTAGGGATATTAATATTAAACACAAAGCTCTAGCCACTATTCAAGCTGCAGAGACTTCACACATGACTCTTTACAGAGATAAAATTGAGTCACCTCCTTTTCTCCTTACCATAAGGATGTTTAGTAAGAATTTGCATAATTGCTTAGTAGATTCAGGAGCATCTACCAATGTAATGCCCCTGTCCATATGTAATGCCTTAGGGTTGCATCTTGCTAAGTCACTAAAGAAAGTAACACAGATAAAATAGAAGTGAGTGTAGTAGGAGAATTAACTCACATCCAAATGCAATTAGCATCAGATCCAAGAATCCAATACTACATTGTTATTTAGGTAGTAGATATACCTGATACCTATGGGATGCTTCTTAGCAGAGATTGGTCAAAAACACTCAATGGATACATGTCCACTGATTTTAGTCACATGTGGTTACCTTGGAAAGGAATACCTAACCAAATAAGGATAGATGCTGAACCTCACATGAAACATATGATCATTGAATACAATAAAACCAATGAGATCATGTATGTAGATGTTGAACCCGGAGTGTACTCCATCAGACCTCAGACCATCAAGATAGAGGAGATCCTCATGTATGATTTTCACGTTCATAATGATAATCTTCAGAATGATAGGATAATTTTAGAATATAATTATAGCTCTGAAAATGAGATAGAAATAGACCACTTCAAGAACTTTGAGATACATTTGTCTAAAGAAGTGCAACGTTGTCGATTGTTAAAAGTACCTATTCATGATGTTCTAATTGAATGATGTTGTAGGTTACACAATGAGGTACATTTTGAAAAGACCTGTGATGCTTACTTAGACATGATGGAACTAGAACAAGCATGTAGTGAGGCATCATCATCACCATCTGAGGTAAGTTTTGCAGGTAGTGATAATGATACTGATTTTTGTTTGTCAACTGCAGGAACAAAAGAAAGCACATATCATGATGTAAGTCCTATTCAAGTGATAGAAGAGATATTGGTGTGTAGCAAGGGTAAGCCTAAGTGTAACAAGAAAATCACCCCAGGAACTGATTGCTTGGTTGAGTCCGATTATGAAATATCTGATGAAGATAGAGATAGTAATTTGTCCAAGTTTGAGGAATTTCTATCAAAACAAATTTAGAAGATGATACATTAGCAAAGATCTTGACGGGATGTCTTAATTGAGGGATGGTACAGGTTACATGAAGCACCACATTCAGAAACTACTTGTTCATTATGTCTACATATTCTAAAAAAGCATATTTTGCCTTGTCCAAAAGATTTTCCTTCTAATGATAAAGAAGAAGAAGGGATATCAGCTTCACATCAGCCAGACAAGGTGAAGTTTGAGAAAATTGAAACACCAAAATTAAAATGGATATCAAATGGTGTAGCTGCCAGAGCTAAAAAGAAAAGAGAAGGCCCAAACAAGCCTTTAACTAAAGATAAGCCATGGATCCTCAGGTTTGATGGATCTAAATCAAAACAAGGGGCTAGAGTAGGAATAGATCTTATTGATCTAGCTGGTAAATCCTACTTAGCATCATATAGATTGCAATTCCCATGCACAAATAATGTGACAGAGTATGAATCCCTAATTCATGGGATATTGTTTGCACTTAGAAAGAAAGTAAAGATTCTACATGTCTATGGAGACTTAGAATTGGTAGTAAGACAAGTAAGAGGCATATATTCTTGGAATTACAAGAAGTTGTCTAATTACAGATATAGGGTATGGGATTTGATAGAAGATTTTGATGCTTTTAACACCACCCATGTGCCTAGAGAACAAAATCACAAGGTAGATGCCTTGGCCCAAGCTGCAAGTACTTTGGAACCATTGTCCATATCTAGCTTGAAGAGATTTTTAGTTGAATTAGTGTTAGTACCCTCGGTGCCAGATAATGTAGTTAACCTTGAAGTATTTGATGATGACCACCATATTTTAGACTTCATACCCAACAAAGATGTGTTTGGTGCACATATCATAGATGAAATAAATGTGGAAGATCGTATCTGCGAAGAAGAAGAGATCATAGAGTTGCCCAATAACAAGGTTCCTAAAGGAATGATAGAGTTGGAAAGAGCATTTGATCTAGATAACATGCTGAAACAGAAAGATCTCCCTAAAGCAGATGGAGGGGAGTATTCCCAAGTTAACATAGGACATGATGATGAAAAAAGGAACGTCCTGATTGGAAAGGTATGTACAGAAGAAGAAATGGAAGGGATAACCCAATCACTTAAAGATTATATCCATGTCATTGCCTGGACATATGATAAGTTGAAAACTTATGATAACTCAATCATCACTCATACTATACTATTAAAGCCAGATGTCAATCCTTTTAGATAGAAACAGAGACCTATTAATGCTTTGTTGGAGCCCATCATCTTTGAAGAAGTGAAGAAATTGCTTAATGCCAGGATCATATTTCCTATGAGACATTCCACATGGGTGGCTAACTTGGTCCTAGTAAGAAAGAAGAATGGTGACAATAGGTTGTGTGTAGACTTCAAAAATTTAAATAGAGCTTCTAAAAAGGATAACTATCCTTTACCTTCTCTAGATGAGGTCTTGTAGATTGTAAATGGTGCAAAGATGATGTCATTTTTGGATGGTTTTTTAGGTTACAACTAGGTGATGGTAGATAAGATAGATAGATTGAAGACTGCATTCACCACTAAGTGGGGAATATTTTCCTATAGGTGCATGCCTTTTGGATTGATAAATGCTGGAGCCACATTTCAACATGCAATGGATATAGCCTTCAGAGGGCTAATTGGTAAATGCATCATCATATACATGGATGACTTGGTAGTTTTCTCTAAAGAGAGAGGGAATCGTGTGGAAGACCTCGGGAAGGTACTAAAGAAATGTGAACATTATGGAATATCCCTAAACCCTAAGAAATACATACTTGGGGTAACCACAAGGAAGTTATTAGGTCACCTGATAACAGAGAATGGGATCATCATCAACCCTAAGAGAGTAAAATCAATCATGAAGATACAACTTCCTAGAAGTAAGAAGGAGCTTAAATCTTATTTTGGTAAGATTAATTTCGTTAGAAAGTTCATTACTAGTTTTGTAGAAATTGTTAGACCATTGAATGCCATGCTCAAGAAGGATGCCAAAATTGAGTGGACACCTGAAGCTAGAGCAACTTTTGAAGATATCAAGAAAGCCATATCTAATGCTCCTATTCTAATTAGTCCAGATTATACCAAAGCGTTTTACATTTACTCATTTTCTTCAGAGCATACATCTGCAGTAGTATTAACACAAAGAAATGAGGCTAAAGAAGAAAAGCCTATAGCTTTCATGAGTTGCCCTTTCAGGGACACAGAACTCAGATACATGGATGTTGAAAGACAAGCACTTGCTCTAGTTCGAGTAGTCAAGAAGTTTAGACATTACATCTTGAGAAGTAAAGTGATCGATGTAGTACCAGATGTAGCAGTGAAAATGCTTTTAATGCAAAGTGAACTAGGCGAGAAGAGAGCCAAATGGATAACTATCCTCCAAGAGTATGATATGGACATAACACCCATGAAATTAGTGAGAGGACAAGCCTTGAGTCAGATGATATCAGAAATTGATCCTAACATCATGAATCAACAATATGTCATAAATACAAAGGAAACTGGAGAATGGTATTCAGACATCAGGCATATCTTGATTACTAGAAGATGCCCTTCAAAGTTGCAGGCCTCATAGAGGAGAGCCTTAAAAATTAGATCACAAAAATACATGATAAAAGGAGGAGTCCTTTGTAAGAAGAATTATGAGGGAATATACCTTAGATGCCTAGAAAGGCAAGAGGCAGACAAAGTGTTAATAGAGTTACATGACAAATTTGGAACTGCACATGGATCATGCTTAGCTACCACTCATGCTATCCTTAGAGCAGGGTATTACTGGCCTACTATTTTTAAGGATACTTCTGAACACATCAAATGTTGTCATATGTGTCAGGTTGTTGCAAATAGAGAAAGGTATGTTGCTCAACGTTTGCAACCAGTGATGGAGATGCGCCCATTTGCTCAATGGGGGATGGATTTCATAGGACCTATCAACCCTCCATCATCTTCAGGCCACAGGTATGTATTGACTATTACTAATTATTATACCAGGTGGACTGAAGCAGTCAGTAGTAAGACATGCAATGCTGAGGATGTAAACAAATTTTTGGAAAGCAACATAGTAACCAAGTATGGAGTCCCTTATGCTTTAGTATGTGACAATGGATCTGCCTTTGCTTCAATAAGATTATCAAGTTGGGCTTTTGACCATGGAATTATTTTGAAGTTTTCTTCAAATTACTATCCTCAAGGGAATGGATTAGTAGAACCCACAAACAAGAATTTATTGAACATCATAAAGAAATTGATAGAAAAGAACCCAATGGAGTGGAACACCCTATTAAAGTATGCATTGTGGGTAGATAGAACCAGGATGAAGGCTACATTAGGAAATTCTCCTTTTCACCTAGTATATGGGGTGGATCCCATCCTCCTTGTTAACCTAAAGATCCCCACATTGCAGTTTGCACAAGAATATCTAGGCATAGATAACAAACAAGAAGTTAGGTTGCTCTAGTTGATGCACCTAGAAGAAAAAAGGAATAAAGCAATTGATCAATTTGCTAAACATTAGGCTATTGTCAAGCGTTGGTTTGACAAAAGAGCTAGAGTTAAGGCTTTTAGAATTTCAGATTTAGTCCTTATGTGGGATAAAGCACATGAAAGGAAAGGAGATCATGGTAAATTTGATAAACTTTGGATAGGTCCCTTTCAAGTTTCAGAAATCTTAAGAGACAACACCTATAGGCTTAAGACTTTAACTAGTGAGGATGTCCCATTACTAGTTAATGGATAGTTCCTCAAGCATTATTTTCAAGCCTGAAATAGTGTCACATAAGTCATGTGTATCATAGTGTGCATATTGTATAGTTGTTTATATAGTTTTGTTTTTTTTGTCTATTTGCTTGTTGAGTTCTGTTTTGGTTAGGCAAGATGATGCAGCTCATCACCCTAAGAAAATAACCAAATTGTTAAGATTCAACTGATGAGAATAAATTCATATATAGGTTATGACTCATTTTGAGAAGTATTGGTGATTAGGTCTATGATATCCGTTTCATCAGGGTGCCTTTTTTTAACTAAAGTGATTTTTCACAATGACTCACCTAACAGCCTTGGGTTTGTGGAACACATAAGTATAGGTGTTAAGTGAAAAATCTAAAGGGACTCCCTTGCTACCAATGCAATCTCCAACCTAAATCTAATAGAAAGAATGAATATTGAAAATCTAAAAAAGAATAAAATTAGGCCATCTAAGTAAATCTACTGGGGCTATAGACACCTGCTGGCAGTGGGGCTCTACTTAGGGGGATTGTATAGATAACCTTGTTGGGGCTATAGACATCTACTAGCAACAAGGCTCTATCCAGGTTAGCTATGAGGGATGCTCCCAAACTATGTAGCTTAACATCAGTTACTCATGTTTTCAACTTACCTTCAAGATGAGGATAATTAATCATTTGCACACACCTAATCCTTTGTTAAAATTATTGCCATGATGAAAACCTTATCAGTCAGAAAGATTATAATACTTATACTTAGAAAGAGTTGAAATACTATGTTAGAATGTGATCACATCACTTGAATCATTGGAATTTGGTTATGTTCTTTGGTGGAAAGTTGTTGTGTGGTTACACAACATGCCCCATTTTTTGCCTTGACAAAATAGGGACCCAAATTTTTCTTGCTGCTTTGGCTTGTTGTTTTCTACTTTGGGTGGTTTGGTAAAATTAGTCATGCATGTAACCCTGCAAGAGGGTGGATATGCCACCATGATGAGGTCAGTTGCCAAAGTCAATATTTCACATTATTAGCCTCATGGTCAGAAAGTACGTAGAATTCCAAGCAGGTTTGCCTTTTGGATCACCCCAAAATTGTCTAAGAGAAGAAAGTTATGTTGAGTCAAAATTTGGTCAAACCTGATATTCCGAAGGGGGGTCATATTTCAAACATCAGTCATCTTAGACAAGATCACCCTGATATAAGTTTATCACCTAATAATCACTTGATCCGCAAAGTGTGGATGTCAACTTTATGTAGGGTCGATATCTACCCATCAAATGACTTCAGTTATCTTGCAGGGGGTCATATTTTTAATATCTGTCATCTTATGATTATCACCCTCTTTGCAAATATCACCCTATGCCAATATGATGGTGACATCATCCAAGTCCAACGAATGAAGGAAATCATGTTGACAATGATGTCATCATTCCATTCTATCCACGGAGGTATATATCTGATGCCCATCATATTCCTTAACATGACAGTGATGTCATTAGAACATAACGATTAAAAAAGGTCACTAACATGCTGACGTCACCCTGATCGTTTCCCAAGGGGGTCATTTTTTATCTATGGGGTCATATTTTGAACATCCCCTGATCTTAATTTCATGACCCGATATACACATGGTCAACATTGACCACATCACCCGATTCATTTGCATTTAGTTTTGCCACTCAAAGGCAGGGGGTCATTTTATCCAGAGGGGGTCATATTTTGAATATCACCCAATCTTTTGAAGATCATCCCCCTATTTCCTAACATTAAATGCACTTAAATGCAATAGATAGATTCCTGCTGATTACGAATACAAATCAAATACTTGCCATCATCCATGAATTCCCTGTAGAAGATCAACGGATTTGGTCGAGCCAATGCAGTTTTGCCCTAATTTGCCCTACGGATGTGTTTAAAGGTTATTTTCATTTACCTTGTGAAAAACCAAGAAATTACAGAGTAGAGAAGTCAAACCCTCATATAGCTACCTATTAATGGATTAGATCCTTCAGCGTAACAGAATGGGTGATCTTGAGCATCTATAGCCCTTTTTTGTAAGCAGCCATCTAACCTAGCAGGAAAGAACTATCAGGTAAGTAACTGAAAACCCTCCTGTTTTCATTTTCTACATGTTCAGGTAGAGTATTTATGCTTTCTTGTGGTTTGGCTCTGTGAATATACATATCATGAAGAAGTAAAGGATAATAGATAGAGTATGCATGATGTTATAGAAATGTATGATGTTGTATGGATGCATGTGGACGTTGTAAGGTAAGATGAATCATGTCTATTGTAGGAATCCATGGTGGATCTTAGAAGGAATAGGTCTGACTCAGATTTTCTCAAGCCTATGTTTGTTCAGCCCAAGGGGGTACAGTTTAAGTATGGCATTATTGGTGATACTCACCAAGGAGATACAGACCTAGCAACATGGTCAACCAGAGTAGATCATGATAAGGATAATCCCATTCTAGATGGGGTATATGTTTTAGGAATGTGGCATATAGCTAGTTTTCTATATGCCATGGAAACCCCAGAGCTGGTAGTGGAATGTGCTAGAAATTATAACCCTGAGACCAGGCAGGTGGAGAAGCATGGAAGAATTTATGCAAACTTTTCAATCAAGGGCATTACCTTTACTTTTAATCTTCTAGTTGGAAAGAAGGTGGTCCTTGTGGACCTACGCAAGCTAGAAATAGAGTACAATAATAATAAGAAGAATGCAAGGAAGAGGATGTATCAATGGAGGTTGAAGAGTAGCACTTAGACTACATTAGCCAAATTGCCCGTACATTTATATAAGTTTGATTTTGATGAAGAGTACCAGTATATCATTGCCCTACTGAGCAAGATGACAGGTAAACCTCATACTAGAAATTTTGAGAACTGGATGTTTGGAATCATCCAGATGGTCCTATATGTAGATAATAGGCCATTATGGGCCAAGATCATCAGTGATGCACTGGATGAAGGAATGAGGAACTTGGGAGGCTAGAAATGCTTGTTTTATATTACCTCATATGTGGTATATTCATGTGCTTATAAGGGAACTTCTGATGCCTTGAAGAAAATGGGTAAGGCTAGAAGTGATGCTGATGATGCCCACATATGGGATCACTATCCTCAACTACAGAAAAAAGATTACCTCTTGGACTACAAATTGGTAAATGATGCATTCTCTATGCATCTAGTTAGAACCATGGAGGAAGATAGAAGCAAGAGGCTGAGCATGGAAGCTCAGGAATTTTTTTATAGACATGGGGCTTGGTTTATGTAGTTTGCCACCTTTTCATATATTAGGATAAGGGGATTTGAAGGACACCCCCTTATGCTACCAAGATACCCTACTGATGGGGTTGTCTTGATGGAATTTGTCAGATAGGTGTCTACCATAGTTGAAGCCTACAAGGCACAAAAGAAGATACCTCTAGTGTTATTTCTAGTGTCTATGGGTGTGTATATGTGCTCAGACTTAGAAAGCATAAAACATGTCATGGGAGGGCTAAAACTGATGTATCTATAGCCATTTCCCTTAGCCAAATCTTATGATCCCTATGGCAGGATAGAAAAAATATTAGGAAAACTGATACATCAGAAGCATCTGGAAGATTTCTGGACCGACTGTGAGGATGAAGTAGAGGTGAGAAGAAGGAAGCACCAGAGGCTCACCTTGAACCAAATAAAGACATTTGACTGCATCTCGGTGCTAGCGTAGCTGAGGAAGGATGATGGAAAGGTTATGTCCAATGAATATGAGGACAAAAAGGTGTACAATGACACCATATCAGCCTCTGATCTTACACAACAGGAATATATATGCCTAGATGAGCTGACAGGTGGGGTGATATAGTTAACCCAAGCTTCAGTGGATGAGGAGATAAATAGATTGAAGAAGAGGGGCGTTGCCCTTACTGTTGATGCTAAAAAGAAAAGGCAGGAAATAGATGATGAGGAATATGATGATTTCCTCAGTGAGAAGAGAAAATCCAATGGAGAGAGATTGCCCACACAAAAATAGAGGAAAGGTCCCCCTAGAGGTAAGAAAACTAAAGATGAACCAAAGGGGGTGATAATTGAAAGGATTGCCATGCCAGTTGCAGGTGCATCAACATCAACTCAAGCATCCGCATCATCTACAGAGCCTCTGATTGACAAACCAAAGACTAAGAAGATTTTGAGGCCAACTGTTGAAACTACTAAAGTGCAAGTAGAGGGCCAAGCCTTGCAGCAGGAAGTGGGAGAGGACATCCCTTTAGAAGAATAGTAGGTAAATAAGGAACCTGGAGGTGATGAGCTAATAATGGTCAGTAAGAAGAGGAGGGCGATGCCGCCGACATCACCACCCAAGAAGAAAAGAACATCCATGAGGGGTGATATCAAGGCGGACCCTATTATATTAAGAGGAACCAATGGTGAAGCATTCAGGAGGGAACTATGTCATGATGTTCCACCTCCCACCATAATAAGGTTCAAAACTAAGAAGGCAAAGGAACAAACAAGAGAAGTATTCAAAGCAAGTCAAGGTGGTCCTTTCTCCTTAGAGGATACCATAGACTTATCTGATGATGAAGTCATTTAGAGTATGGCCTCTCAACAAATGGAGAATCTCGCTTCCAACACCTGTATGACCCCTCATGGGACCCCATTTGCACAAATGCTGGTGTTGGAAGAAATAAAGCAAACAGAGGAAGAAATAAAACAAAGTAGCCTAGAGAGGGCAGCCCAACAGATAGGGCTTGATAGTTTGGTTGATCAGGTGACTAGACCTACTATTGTAGATTTAACATATAGGGGTGATGTAAGCCCTAAAGATAAAGCAGGTGCACCTGATGGGACAAAAAAGATTGAAGTGGCCAGGCAGGTGGAAAAGGAAAGCACTGCTCCTGATATGGGTCAGCAGCAGCATGAGATACCCACAGAGTCAAAACTAGTAGAAGGTCAATAGAAGAGCGGGGGTGATAAAGATATATCAGGTGCTGCTGCTGCTCAAACTCAGGAAGATCCAAGAGATGCCTCAGGAGCAAAAGATAAATTAGGTCATGAGGACCCCAAGCCATAGTATATCTGTGCATCATGTGTAGAACAAGAAATGACCCTTGATTAGGGTGATGCACAAGGCCAACATGCATAGACATCTGCAGATGTCAATATGCCTTAGGATGAGGAAAACAATAAAGAAGATGAAAGTTAGGAGGGAGTACAAGATCAGACACAAGATCAGAATGTTGAAATTCCATAGGATCCTCCTTGGTAGAAGGCAGCCCCTCAGCAAGAAGAAATGCAACAAGATCCCCCTCATGAGGAACTCCATAAGGAAGAAATTAAGAAAGTGCCTTCTCCACGAAGAATAGAAGCAGATATTGGAGAACAGGGCAGACGTGATGTTGACAAAGAACATCAAGGATCTGGAGATGATGTGCCTCAATGGCTGTAAAGAGAAATAGGTATGGAACAAGGATCTGAAATTTAGGAATTTGATGTTTCCACCTTGTTTGCAGAAACAATGATGAAGCCAAAGAGGAAGTCCAGATTGACATTGGCCATAAAGAGAGATCCGGCTATAGGCAGAAGGACTGCACATGTAGCACTTCCCATGGTTGAGAAAGAGAAGGGCAAGATCACCCTAGAGGAATTCCAAATCACAACTATTGATTTGGGTTTTGCTAATGAGGACCAGGAGGGTCAAGAAAGGAAAGACATTATTGATTCTTTAAGCCAAAGGATAAAGAAGGAGAAAGAGAACAATAAAATGCATAAGGAGCACATTGCTCAGTTACATTCTTACATAAAAGGGTTAATTAACCTTGATAATACACCAATTGATCCAGCAGTCCCATTAACTATCATATCCCAAGAGGAGTGTAGATTAGGTGAACAAAATGAGATAGAAACACAAACTAAATGCAAATAAACACAAGAAGTTATACCTAACATGAAAAACCCAATCTCATCAAGGGAAGTAGGAGCATGTACCGAAGAACTCCTAAGATAAAGATAATCCCTAGACAATAGATTTGAATGTGAAATGCTACTCTAATTTGCAACTCACTATTCTAGCTCAATGTAGATTTTGACATGGTAACTTTGCATGAAACTTGGATGATCAAAATGGCTTGGGAGAGGTTCTATTTATAGATTTTTGGAAGGGATTTTGATCCAAGGGTGGAGATTGATTTGGAAGATCAATGGTGGAGGATAAAAGTGATGTGGAGGGCCTAGATTCAATCTTAAATGAATGGAGGGCTAGGAATAAAAGTGAATCTTTTATTCATTTTGGGAAAAGGAGTTATTAAATGAGCATGGGGGTGAAGGATTATTTTGGAATTAAAGATTCATATGGGGGAATGTAAATGAATTAAAAATTCATTTGGGGAAGAGAGGAAATAAATGAGTATGGGTTTGTAAAGAAAATTAAATGTGATGTGGGATGTTTTTAAATAAAAAATTGACTTATGTGGATTTAATTCAATTTTTTATTTGGAGGATGTGGGGAAGGGTGTTAAACAAGGTTTGACCACCCAAATGAAGGGGTTAGGATTAATTAAAAATAGGTTTTATTTAATTAATCCTAGGGCTAGGATGAGGTAGGCTAGGGTAGGCAATTAAATAATAGCTATTTTAATTGTCTAGGGTAGGGATAGGTCAATTAATAGGCTGAATTAATTAGTTAATCATGGCTTTAACTAATTAATTAGATTTAGTGAAAAGGGGGAAATTGATTTAATAAATATTGCATATTGTTAAATCAATTGGCTAAGGTTTGGACTATTGAATTAATGAAATTAATTTAATTTTGGGGATAAAATGGTGTGAATTTGGAAAATGAAAGGGGTAATTAATTAAATAAAAATTTAATTAATTGATTAGAAGGTAATTTGGTATGTTTAGGGATGTCGGGAGTCGGTTTGATGGTAAAGACATTTTTAGGTGTCTACATTTGCCCCTCTTTGATGTGGCATCAAGACCTAGGAGGGAAGTGGCGTTAGGTCGAAGAAAAATATGCCCCAGCTATCGGAAAGGTATGAGATGGATAAGGGATGCCCCCTTGAGAGGGCAGCGGGAAAATAAAATTTTTTCGGGCAAATTCTTGAAAAGGATGTGACGGGAGTGAAAATCAGATAGGGGATGGGAAAAGAGGATGACGGGAAGAAAAACAAAGGAAAAAGGCTGAGATCTGCACCCTGGAGGGAAAAGGAGGGGGTGGAAGAATGACATGGCCCACTATATTAGGCAAAGTGGGCCCTTAGAGTGCCACATTTGCACACTTTGACTTTAGAGAAGGAGTGAAGGAGAGATGGCTGACCGCAACCCCTAGTTCCCGTGACTTTGACACATCTCAGAGCAGTTCTGAGAGTTTGGCTGGGCACCAGACGCTGGACCCCAGGTAGGGCCTAACCCTAACTTTGTGAAATTTTTATTTACGTGCATTTTTTTGGGGTTTGGGATTTGGGATTGGAGTGCGTAGCGCCAATGGTAAGGTAGATTAGCACTATCCTCTGGATTGGCGCTATCCTGTAGGGTAGGGTTAGAGCGGTTTGTTGCCATTTGGTAGGTATTTTGGCGCTATCGTCTAGATTAGCACCATTCTTAAAAGAATGGGATATAGCATTTTTAGTGCTAAATTGGGGTTAAAGTGGTGCTATACTCTGGAATAGTGCCATCGTTATAAATAGCGCTATTGTGCATTTTAGTACGATTTATGGGATTAGCGCTATGTATTTAATTAGCGCTTTTGTGGGAATGGGTGCTATTATTTGAATGAGTACCAAATTGTCAATTGACGCCATTTTATGAAATGGATCTATGGATAATGCGTAGTAGCACTATCGGTTGGATTAGCGCAAAGATATTTGCACAGTGGTGCTATTTTCTAAAATAGCGCTATTAAGAGGAAGTTGTAGCACCATTTTGAAAATGGCACAAGGGATTGTCTGCTGGCTTTTTAGACATTTAGAAGAAAAGGGGTTGGTTTAGAAAAAGATAGGTTGATATCTAATCTAAAAGTTGTCGATGTAGGATACACAGCGATTTATATTGCAGTCACGAGACCGACGAGTTCCATCTGTGATGGCACTGTTCGATTGTTTTGATGATGCTATGCGGGCTTGACTGGCGAGATTGGGGCTTCTGACAGTGGCATCGATGCTAGTTCTACGAGCTCATAGAGCTCTGATGATAGTGGTTGTGGAGCGGTATTGCTCTGAGACCTACAGTTTTCTGTTGCCAACTGGTGAGATTACCATTACACTTGAGGATGTTTATCTCATCCTCAAGCTACCTATTCGAGGCCAGCGTGTTAGATATGACACAAGGATGGGGCGGAGTGCCCTGAACAGAATGTTTGGAGCGGACCACATTGTTCTCTTAGCAGATGGGAGAGAGATGGACTATGAGGGGACACTGGTTGTGGGTGCAAATCCCTTTGCCTTATTCCTATGTGCTTTGATTAGAGGTGTTGTGATGCCTGACAGGTGAGGCAGGGGTTTCCCGGTTGGCTGGGGGGATGATAGAGGGGATGGTGAGGCATGAGACCGTCTATGCCTGGGGACCGGTGATGCTAGGGCAGTTATACCATGAGATGCATACAGTCGCCTATCTACATGATAGAGCATTGTCAGCTGGAGTTACTCTGCTTCATGTATGGATTTGGGAGCACATCACTGTTACCCAGCCGACATGTGGGTATTATCGGCAGCCTTTTGAGGCCTTTATGTTTTTATAGCAGGATGTAGAGTACATGTATATTGGATAGGTACGGTACTAGAGGAAGATGTTAGATGATGTGATTAGTGTGACCTGGTGACCGTATATCAGCATAGAGCCATGGCCAGATCATGATATTCATCTCCCTTTTGCATTTCAGTAGTGGTACCTAATGGGTCAAGGAGGCCATGCTATAGAGATGTATCTACCCTCATGGGTCATGCGGCAGTTTGGTTTGAGATAGGACACTCCTCAGCAGATGGCCATATTTGCGTAGACTCCTCGAGATGCACCCTTTTGGCCTGCAACCATATAGACACAGGTCGCCCTAGCTAATTTTGCAGCTTTATGGCCAGTGAGGTGGGATTGGGGGAGCACTGTTAGAGATGTAGGTACTACACCTGCATATGATATATGGTGGCAGATGCATCAGCCCACTCGGTTGACGGATCTAGCGGAGGAGGTAGCAGGCTCAGGGGGGATGATTCAGATGGTGATGGAGATGACCCAGATGGGGATGACCGCATGGAGGAGGGGGAGGAGATCATTGAGGACTACCTCGTGGAGGTTGGAGATGATGGAGAGGGGAGATTGGCTGGTAGGGATGGCCAGTAGATAGATGTGCTGGCAGCGGTGGCAGTAGGATAGGGGCAGGTGGGGCAGCAGGTTCCTGTTGAGCATGTGCAAGTTGGAGCAGGGCAACAGCCTAGAGGACCTCGATGGTGTGGGGGATAGCTGAGGGTGGATATGGGTGATCTATCCCCACCATAGGTAGGGCAGCAACAGGTTATTGGGGGAGGGTAGCAGGCAGGAGGGCAGGTCCCTCAGGGATAGCTAGAGAGGCTAAGGTTGAGAGGCTTACTCCTCATCAGAGGCCACGTAATGAGGAGGAGGAGATGGAGACCCTGAGAGCACAGGTGGTGAGCCTATAGGAGGCATTGGAGAGCTGCGAGGCAGAGTTGGAGTAGCTGCAGACCAGAGTAGCTCTATTGGATGGATCAAATGGGCAGGTGGCTGCATTGTAGGCACAGCTAGCACAGGCTTAGGGTGACATAGTCATGTTGACAGGGGAGCAAGATGCAACACTCGCTAGGGTTCAGCAGGCAAAGACTACAGTGGGTATTCTATAGGCATCAGGGGCTGGACTAACCCCAGTTTTGACATTGATGCAGACACAACTATCCCAGTCTTAGGTTTAGATGTCTCAAGTACAGGGAGAGTTGACAGAGACCAGGGGTCAGATGGAGTATTATCAGGGGTTGTATTATGCGGCCATGCTAGCAGAGCAGTGAGCACTGAGCTATAGCTAGGTCAGTGGATCGAGGGCATCGAGATCACATAGATCAAGATCTATTCAGTCTGTGCAGTAGACAATGCCTCCTCCCTCACACGTGCCCCAGCAGGTTCCACAGGTGTAGGCACAACCACAGCCACAGCTGCCGACAAGATCATAGCCTCGACTGGGGTTAGAGTCTCCCACTCTCTTGGAGAGAGGATCCTCCATGTGATAGTTATATCATGTTAGCCCTTAAAGGCATTGTATGAGGACACTATATTTTTTGATGCATATATGAGCGATGTACATTTTTTGCGGTGATTTATAGATATGACACGATGCTTTTTGATGGTTATTGATGCTTATGATTATGATGCTCTATTATGATGATGCCTATGTGATGGATGTAGTATTTCTTTATGGATTTTATATGCTGTGGATGTGTTATGTTTATGAAATTATGTTTTTGATTTTATGGATGCATTAATGATGGATTTATTGTGATATATGCATGGTGTTTGTGATTTTATGGACTATATGATGTATAATGTAAATGAATGTTCAAAATAATAAACATTTATTATGGATGCAACAATGTGATATGATGATGATTGTGATGATTTATGAGATGATATGCAATGTGATGTATAATGTGCAACTAAATGATTCTAAAATGAACCTAATTATTATGCAAACTATCAGTTGTTAATGGTGAACCTAATGAAATGATATGCAATTTAACTTAAATGATTTAGAATGAACCTTAGTGATATGCATTTTAAACTGATTCTAAAATGAACCTAAGTGATAAGCAAAAGGATTTAAAATGAACTTGAATGAAATGTTATGCAATTTAAACTGATTCTAAAAATGAACCTAATGGTATGCAACTTAGATGATCAAAATGATATGCAAATTTAGAATGAATCTAACTGACATGCAAATTAAATGGATTAAAATGAACCTAAATGACATGCATTTTAAATGGATTAAAATGAACTTAAATGATATGCAAATTTAGAATGAATCTAACTGACATGCAAATTAAATGGATTAAAATGAACCTAAATGATATGCAAATTAAATGGATTAAAATGAACCTAAATGATATGCAAATTAAATGGATTAAAATGAACCTAAATGATATGCAAATTAAATGGATTAAAATGAACCTAAATGACATGCAAATTAAATGGATTAAAATGAACCTAAATGACATGCAAATTAAATGGATTAAAATGAACCTAAATGACATGCATTTTAAATGGATTAAAATGAACCTAAATTATATGCAAGGTGGAAGCGATGTGATAGGTGGGATGCAAGATAGATGATCAAGTCCGGATACACATGATGTTCTTTGTTTTGACCTTGAGTGGTGAGGCTGTGGGAGAGGGGATCAGGTGGAGAAATGATAGGGGTGTATGAATGGGGTATGGATAGGATTGGGAGCGTCTACAAAATGGGGTTGGGGAGTCAAGAGGATTTGTTAGGTCATTAGACACCATGTCATTGAGGGGAGATTTACTTTGGTTCAGGATGTGTTGAGTGGAAATATGGTGGGAGAATGGGATTAGTGCAGGGATTGGATAGGTTGGGGGGGAAGTGATTATCAAATCTAGGCCAAGATGGGATAGTTGAATGAGTGATTAGGATGATGATTTTGAGCTAGTAATAGTAGTTGCAAAAGATTAATTGAGAGCATTTCTTAGTTTATTATAGCAATGTAGGATACAGTTCACAAAGGTATGAAATGACCTAGGTGATGATGTATATCTTACGGCTGCATGGACTAGACCCACAAACAATAGGTTGATTTCATGCATGCCCAAGGTAGTATAATCTTGCCTAACTTGGGAAGGGGACTCATAGCGATGAGTGCGAATAATACATATAAGGTTTTGATGCCTATATATGTAAATGGGACACATCATGCTAGAACTAACCCAGACTTCAAGATATGAATACTATTCCTGGAGTAATGAAACCAACCCACAAGCATAGCATACAGAAACAATGACTAGGTCTACTCCAGGTGCTATCCTCTACTTACCATGATATAATGAGATCAAGGTAGCTTTGGAGGTAACCTAGAGTGAGACAAAAAGATAAAAATCAATAATCAAAAAGACCAATGAAAAGATATAAATAACCTTTGTGTGCTCTTTGCCAAGAGACATGATGATAGAATGATAGATTTTTGTCCATTGTAGGAAAGATATATCCTAGGACGTAGATCAATTGGTCTTAATTGGAAAATTTTTGGAAGATGGGCAAAAGAATAGTCTAGCCAGATGTAGGATTATAGTTGGTATGTTGATTGATGATTTTTGCACTAGGAACCATGTTTCAAGTGTATACGTAGTGTGTGTATAATTTATTAGATCCAGAAATCTCAATGAATGGGGACCATCCAAATGGGTTGGATGGGTGCATCTTATATACTTGAGTACTGGAAATGTCCTTCGTATTCCAGACTACCTACATACCTTGTATCCACGGGATCAAGGTACTTTCAAGATGAAGGCAAAATGAATATGTAGTTCTGGCATGACTTGATGATGTGGGAAAAGGTTGGGATGGTTGTGATGGTGGGGATTTGATGTATGTTTTGATGATTGTGATTTGTAGCGAGATCGATGTATGGGGTGATTGTTTTGGATTTTCTATGTTTTTCTATTATTTTTGGATTTTTTGATTTTGTATTGTTTTTGGATTTTTAGATTTTGCGATGTTTTTGGATTTTTGGATTTTGCGATGTTTTTGGATTCTTTTATTTTGTGAGGTTTTTGGATTTTTTTGATTTTGCGATGTTTTTGGATTTTTCTGATTTTGTATGTACAAAGGGGAGCTTACAAGGATCCTCGTTCCATGAGTTGGCGTTGGGATGGGATAGTATGGGTTGGGTGATAGGACTTGATGTTTTAGAATTCCAAGCCATGGGATGTGTGAGATATGGAGTGGTGTGACGGAAAGAGGACTTATTAGATGGTAGAACCGACCACTACGCATGGCACCTAAAATAGGTTTTCACCATGGTACTTATCCAAGGCATCACCGAAGTGATTTTCACCATTGTAAATTTTTATTGCACTCGGGTTTTTTTTATTTTTTTATTTTTTATTTTTTTTATTTTTCTTTTTTTTTAATTTTTTTGACTTGGGGTACCAGATGAGTTATGCATAAAATTTCTTGAGATGTAGGATGTTCATCGGCTCATCCAGAGGTTGTCCCTTAGGTGTTGCAAGCTGATAGGCACCTGATCCATAGTCAGCTATGATGACATAAGGTCCTAGCCAATTGGGTTCAAACATTCCTTTCTTAGGATGTTCTTGCAGGTTATTCTAATTTTCCATAAGGACAAGGTCACCTACTTCAAATTTTTGGGTTCTGATCCTCTTGTTGTAGCTTCTTCGGAGGCAGTTCTAATATGCCTATAGGTGGTTCAAAGCATTTAGGTGTTTCTTATCCAGTAGTTCTAGTTGATACAACCTTGCGACTCTGTATTCCTCATCAAAGATTACGTTTTGCAGGGATACTTGTAAGGATGGGAGCTCGACCTTGATAGGTAAAATGGCTTCAGATCCGAATACTAGTGAGAATGGAGTGGCTCCTGTAGGAGTGCAGATGCTTGTGCGGTATGCCCATAGGGCGGGGTTGAGTTGGAGGTGCGAGTCACAGCCAATTTCATTGACTGTCTTCTTGAGAATGTGGAGGATGGTTTTATTAGAAGCCTCTGCTTGACCATTTCCTTGAGGGTAATACGACGTGGAGAAATGGTGTTTGATATCAAATTTTTCGCACAAGGTTTGAACTTCTTGGTCCTTGAATGGCTTTCTATTGTCGGTGACAATGGAATGAGGGATACCATATCAGCAAATGATATAGTGGAGGATGAATTTGGAGATTTGGGTGCCAGTGGTGAAGGTGAGTGGTATTGCTTCCACCCACTTTGTGAAGTACTCAGTAGTAGTGATAATAAACTTATGGCCATTGGAGGATGGAGGATTTTTTTTCCCTACGAGGTTGAGTCTCCATTGTGAGAACGGCTACAACATTGTGATCAGTTGCAGCTCTTGTGTTGGTGTGTGGATGAGATCACCATGCTATTGACATGGGAGGCATTTCTTGATAAACCTGTAGGAATCTTGTTCCATTGTTGGCCAATAATATCCAATCCTGAGGATCTTTTTAGAAAGAGTGAGTCCACTTGAATGCACCCCATAGATGCCTACGTGTACCTCTTCCAAGGCTACTTCAGCTTCCCTAGAGTCTAAACATCGTAGAAGCGTGCCATCAAGACTCCTTTTGTACAGGGTGTTGCCTACAAGGATGAAGCAGGAGGCTCGACGGATGAACAATTTTCTCCGTGATGTGGATAGGTTAGGGGGGAGGATATTATCATGAAGATATAGGTAGGTTTCCTGATACCACGGGGATAAGTGACCAATGACTTCGCACACTAGTTCAGATTGAGGAACATCGTATGCTGGGATGAGGAGTTCTTCGATCAGGAACTCACATTTCTTGCTGTCTTTCTTCATGTCTACTAGAGATCCGATGGTTGCCATGGCGTCTGCAGCTTTATTGTTGAGCATTGGGATTTGCTTGAAGTGGATGTTGTTGAAGTAGTCTTTGAAATCATCGACCATCTTCTTATATGGAAGGAGCTTATCATCCTTGGTTTTGTATTCATTATTTACCTGCCTAATGACCAGTTGAGAGTTGCCATACACAGTTAGCTTTTCAATTTTCCATTGGATGGCCATTCAGAGACCTGTGATAAGGGCCTCATACTCTGCTACATTGTTGGTACATGGAAATGTGATCTTGAAGGATTTAGGGATTGTGTCGCCTTGAGGGGTAACAAACAGAACACCTACCTCCGAGCCTCTGTGAGTGTATGATCCATCAAAATACATCTTCCATGTGTCTGTGGCTGGTGTGATTGTCAAGATAGCTTCGTTAGGAAACTCTGCTATTGTAGGATGTTCTACCAGAATAGGTGCTTCAGCCAGCTGATCTGCTATAACTTGTCCTTTGATGGCCTTTCTCTCAATGTATTCTATGTCAAACTCAGTGAGAATCATGACCCATTTAGCCATTCTCCTAGTAAGAGTAGCTCTGTTAAGCAGATACTTCAGTGGATCAATCTTAGCGATGAGCTTGGTTTTGTGATTGAGCATATAGTGTCTTAACTTTTGTGACGTAAAGATGAGGGCTAGACATGCTTGTTCAACTTGTGTGTAGTTGAGCTCATATGAGATCAAGGTGCGGCTGATGTAGTAGATGTCTCTTTCTTTTCCATTCTCATCATCTTGTGCTAACAGGGCTCCGATAGTTGTCTCTGTGGCGGAGATGTATAGTAGGAGGGGTTCTCCTTGCCTTGGTGGAGTTAGAACAAGAGGATTGGCCAGGTAAAAGCTATGTCTTTTCGGAGTAGATGCTGGAATGGTTGGCACTTATCAGCAAGTTGGGCAATGAATCGTCAGATAGACTGGAGTTTTCCTTGCAGACTTCTCAGTTGTTTCAGTGTTTTTGAAGGTGGCATTTCGGTGATGGCCTTGACCTTTGTGGGATCTACCTTGATTCCTCTTCTAGAGACTATGTATCCTAAGAGTTTACCAGAAGTTACCCCAAAGACACACTTCTTTAGATTCAGACAGACAGTGTATTGCTCTAACCTATCAAAGATCTTGGCCAATACATCCAAATGTTCTTCTCTTGTCTTTGATTTTCCTAGTAAGTCATCAATGTAGTCTTCTATGGTGTGGTGAAAAAGGTCATGAAAGATGACAGTCATAGCTCTTTGATATGTAGCTCCTGCATTCTTCAGGCCAAATGGCATTACCACCCAGTAGTATGTTCCCCATGGGCATATGAAGGTTGTTTTGTGCTGATCCTCTTTGGTGATTTTTATTTGGTTATATCCTGAGAAACCATCCATGAGGGATAACATTTCATGTCCTTCCGTGAGGTCCACTATCATGTCGAAGTTTGGTAGTGGGAAGTCATCTTTTGGGCAGGCCTTGTTGAGGTTTCTAAAGTTGGTGCAGCAGCGGATTCGGCCATCTGGTTTAGCTACTGGTACTAGGTTTGAAACCCATTTAGGATAATCAATTGGGTGAATGAACCCAACATCCACTAGTTTCTTTAGCTCTGCTTTGACAAGGAGGGCCACTTGAGGATTCATTTTTCTGAGTTTCTGCTTTATTGGTTTCGCATCAGGGTGCACTACAAGATGATGAACAACCAAGGTGGGATCTAGCCCTGGCATGTCTGCATAGGTCCACGCAAAATTGTGATTTCTATGTGTGAAGAAGGACAAGAAGTTCTCCTATTCCAGTATGCTGAGAGATTCTACTCTGTATGTGATTTTTGGCTCTTCTTCTATCCCAAGATTCATTTCCTGAGCTGGTTCTACCAAAATGGGTGATCTGTCTAGATATACTTTGTCTATCTTGGGAAGGCCCATGCTTCTATCTCTTGGCACCTCGTGGAGGTTTTCACTAGGAGATACGTCTTTTGTTTTTACTTTTTTGGGATCTGACACTGCCGCAGAACAGTTTTCACCATCAAATCCATTTTTTATTTTTATGTTTTTATGACTGGAAGCAGGGGTTGTCTCCCTGAAATAGGCATCTGGATTGAGTTCCATGATGTATCCTACTCTGTGATCTCCTAGGGGGAAGTGATCTCTAACCCCCATCATTTCAGCGATGGCCTCATCGTTAGGTGCTATGTCGAAGACTGGAGGTCCCCGTTGGTCCCAATCAATAAGGTCGGGGTAAACTAGTGGTAATTCATTAGAGGGTGAAGTGAGAGTGGTGACTGAGTAGATGGTACAAATGGATGAGTCAAAGAAATCGGCAAAGTCACTAAAGGAGTCTTGAAGGCCCATTTCGTTAACATTGTCGACATCTAAGGAGACCGTAGTGACCTCGGCTAAAATACATTAGTTGGTAGTGAGGATGCATTGTGGTTGACCGTACCCTAACCCTTGAGTATAGGGGTTCTTTGTTGCTTTCAGTAGTTCTATGATCCCCTATTCATGAAGGCCAATACCACCTTGTCCTTTATAGCCCATGCTTTTTACAATTTTAGAGCCTTTGCCGTAGATTTCTATTGGGATTGTGGGGGCTTCTTGCTTAGGCTCTTCATCCTTGTATAGCCAAGATGAGATATCTTCGAGTACATTCTGATCTAGAAGGTGTTTCTTCTCAAAGATGGGTGAGGGTTTGCACTTGATGATGACTATGTTGGATGCCTCAGTTTTTGGGATGCCAAATGTTTTAGGATTGGGTAATGTGCCCACACAAAAGGTACCATGCAGGTCGTATTCCCCACATCCCATGTCACTTATCTTGATCTAGACCTCAGGTGGTGGAGGTGCTTGGGATGAAGTGGTGGCAATGTTTGAGGGGTCGACATATGAGTTTGATGCTGTTGGATTGGCTTCAGTGGTGGCTTTATTGTATGGGCAGAAGGTTTGGTTTTGGCCTTCTAGAAAACTGTAGTATTGGAAGGGGTGAGGATTGGCATAGACTGTGACTTCTGTGCCGTTGTGAGGGAATTTGAGGCATTGATGGAAGGTGGATGGGACGGCTTGCATGGCATGAATCCATGGTCTACTGAGAAGGATGTTGTAGGGGAGGTCAAGATCAAGAACCTGACATTTTGTTTCTAGTATTTTCTGTCCCACTTGAATGGGAAGCTTGATAGTGCCTTCAGAGAGCTGCTCGGTGTCATCATAGCCTTTGATTGTGATGCACTCGCTGGTGTCTACAACCACATCGTAGTACCCCAAGTGTTTTAGCAGTTTTAGAGTGCATATATTAAGGATGGAGCCACCATCTATTAAGACTCTTTTAATGGTGTGTTTGTGGATACGAACTTCGATATGTAGGGTGTCGTTATGTATGTGTTCGAAGGCGGGTAGGTCCTTTTCTGAAAAGGTGAGATGGTGGGGTGCAGTGATGTGTCCTACCATGGCTTGGAATTGAGTTACATTCAAGTTGGCAGGGACTTGGGTTTGCAAGAGGGCTTTGTCGAGGATGTCCTTGTGAAGGGGTGATGTGCGGAGCAACTCAAGGATGGAGATTTGTGTGGGTGTTTTTCCTAAATGCTCTAGGAGGTTATACTGATGGGTAGGTGATGGGCATGTGGTTGGACAAGGAGGTAGGGGATCGGATGTGGATGCAGGCATTTGTTTAGTGGGAGGGGCTGTGCGAATGGATACACGGCCACGACAGGTTGTAACAGCGCAATCAGGTGCTTGTGCTTGAATGGTGACTGTGTTGACATGGTGGGATGATGGTTCTATCTGCCCTTCAATAGAATCATAGGATGCGGGTGGTGGGGTGACGTTGTTTGCTTGGTTGGATGAGGAGGCTTTATTATGGTTAGGTAGGGGATCCTTATAAGCTCCAAGGTTGGTGTTTGGTGATGGTTGGGTGCTTTGATCAAGGCTGACTAGATTTTGATCTATAAGGTCTTGGATGCAAAGTTTTAGTTGCATGCGGTCAGCTGTTTTATGACCCGCAACGCGGTGATATTCATAGTAGTCATTCTCATTGTACCACGTAGCTTTGAGCTCATTCTCTTGATGGGGTCTAATGGGTGGGAGCATGATCAAACTTTGCTTGAGGCATCTGTCAAGGATGTCTTCAATGGGTTCCCCTAAGGTTGTAAATTATCTGCAAGGTTTGCGTGGTTTAGTTTGATTCCGCTGGTTATTTACATTTGTTGCATATGTATGCACAGGTGTTTGGTTCTATACATGTTGGACGGCTTTCACATCCATGACACCATTGTTCAGATTGTTCTTGTTCTTCCCCCAATAGCGTGATTTGTTGTTTGATTGCGTGTTGGTGTTGTTTGTATTGGGGGTGTTGTTATTGGATTTGTAGTTGTTATTGTTGTTGTTGTTATTATTGGATTTGTGGTCATACAGTTTGATGGAGCCCTTGGCAATGAGGGCTCATTCAATAGTGGTACCTTTGTCGATGACCTCTTCAAAGGTAGATGCACAAAGGATTTGTAAATGGAATCCTAATTCCTGATTGAGGTTGGTCATGAACATGGTGACGAGTTGTTTTTCAGGAATTGGCCATGGGAGTTTGCTTGCTAAGCCTCTCCATCTTTGTAAGAAGGAAGTGAAGGCTTCTCTGTTCTTTTGTTTGGTGTTGTAAAGGTTTGTCAAGTTGTAGGAAAAGTGGTTTACAAACTTCTCTGCAAGCTCAGGGAAAGTCCTAATGCTTGGGGGAAGATGTGCAAACCATTTAGTGGCTTGACCTCCGAGGCTTCGTGGAAATAGTCTCATTAGATAGGTATCATTATTAGAGACTTCTAAGCAAGTGATGTAGAACTCCCTAAGGTGGTCCCTAGGGTCTCCCTTCCCTTTGTATTTGTCAAATTTAGGTGTCTCAAAGTTCTTGGAGAAAGGGGCATATACAATGTGCGATTGAATGGATAGGAGAAAATGTCCTCAAAGGAATAGTGCTTTCTCTTGCCCCCAGTTTGTAGGTCATCAACCTTTTGGATCAAGGCCTGTATAACATTTGTGAGATCTTGTGGTTGTTGTGGTTGTTGTATGTACGCCTATTGGTTGGTGAGATGTTGGAGGTGGGGTGGGATTTGATGTTGGGGATTTGTTTGATTGAGGTGTTGGTACTTTGGGTTGGTGTTTTGGTTGATGTGTGCCTGATGTTGTTGATATGCGTGGAGTTGTTGGAGAATGTGTGGTGGTATTTGGGGATTGGTTTGATGTTGTATTGATGAAGTTATGGGGTTATGTGGATACGTGATATTGGATGGATTGACATTGGATGTATTGTGAGGTGGTTGTGAGAATAATTGACATAGGTATGTCATGGTTTGGGGGTTGGGTGGAGGTACACTCGTAGAGGTACTTGCATGTGGGATGTTTCCATGTATGCCCAAGGTGATTTGTGGAACGGAAGGGTTTATGCTAGTTGTGGTAGGAGAGGTGATGACGAGTTGGGAAGTGGTAGGGATGGCGGTACTCATGGGGATTGTAGATGTGGTAGTGGTTGAGCTTGTGGAGGTGGTAGATATGGTAGGTGTTGACGTTTGAGAGGTGGTGGGTTGGGTATGTGATGTAGATGCTTGGGTATTTGATGGGGTAGGAATGATTGTAGAGGTGGATGGTTGTGATGATGTTGTGATGGGGGGGAGTTGAGGGCCAATTTTGAGAAGACGATCAAGATATCTACTTGGGTCCAACCTTAGGATTTTATCAAGTAGGTCCATGTTATCAGTGTCTTGTGTAAAGCTCAAGACATCTAGATCATCTTGGGAAATGGTGGGGACATTTTGTGTTGGTGGTGGTGGTGGTGGTAGTGGTTGTATTTGTTGTAAGTAATGAAAAGGATTTTCGTTGGGACCATATGGGGGGATGTAAGAGTATGTAGGTGGGTTGTATGTTTGATAGATGGGTATGTTGCTACTATTGGTGTTAGGCATGCCATATTGCCAATGTTCTGACATTTCTTGATTCTTTTTGTGTTGTGATCTCGTGGTGGGCGTGCACCCATATGGGGTTGATTCCTAGAAGTAGAGTGAGATGGGGATGAATCTGATTGATTGTGTTGGACCTAAAGATGGATTTGGTAGTGAGATGGAGTAGAAGAGAGGATGTGGTGGAATATTGATATGTCTTTCTAAGGGTGATATGGATGGGCGATATTGATTTTTTTGCACAAATTTTGGACCAAAGATAGATGATGGATGATGTTTGGTTTGTTGATGTTTGATTTTGATGTTTGATATGAAAGATTAGGATGGTGTTTTTCAAAAGGATTTGATGGTCAACAATTTGAGCTTAGGTAAGATCTAGATTTGTGGTTGCACAAAATGGATGTTTTTCTTTGTTTGGGGTAGACTAATGACCTTATGTAAAGAGGGATAATGATTTCACTTGGAAGGTAGACTATTGACTTTCCAAGAAAGATATGATGTGAAGGATGAAATCTAGATCTAACCTTAGCTCAAAAGGATGACGGATTTTGATGATGTTTTGAGTTGGGAGATTTTGGGGATTTTTGGAATGATTTTCTTATGACAAGGATTTTGGTTTGGTCCAAAAGGTATGCAAATATTAATAAAGATGAGGTGGATATGAAAATGAGGTAGGTTTGATGTAGCAAAGGGGTCCAACAATGGTGGTGATTAATCCTCTAAGGTCAAAGAGAAGGTGTGATTTTGGAAAATTTTGAAGAAAATGGATATACTGTTGTCAGATTTTTGGGAAGGTGAATATGGATTATGGCAGAGTAGATGGTGAAGATCACAACTAGATAGGTCTCAGTTTCAGGCAAGTCAATCTAAAAATAGCACCAATCCATGGGTGAAATGGCACCAAAGTCAGAAAGAAGATGGCGCTAAAACAAGATAGTGTTTGTTGAGGTCCTAAAAAGACAATTTTTTATGGCAATTTTGGATTTTCTTTGTTTTGGAATGTGATCAAATGATTTGGTTTATCTCTTGGCAATGTTGTTGCAAATAATTCAAGCACAATAATCAAGATTTTGCTTTGTTTTGTAAAAAAAATGCATGATTTTATTTAACAAGCACTTTGAACAAACTAAGGCGAGGATGTGACAATATTTGTTGAATCCCCTAGCTACGCCTATTCAAAGTGGGTAGCTCCAGGATCTTGGTAGCACTGACTCCTCCTTACAATTGCACACACTTCTCACACATACCAGGATCTAGGTTTCTTATAAGGCTTGTCCCTCACCAAACCTTTAGATTATCCCTGCTACCTCGGCTAAGAACCGCATGAATCGGGGCCACTTCAAAGGTTTCCCTTCTGCATCAACAAATAGAAGTATTTTGGCTTGCTAAACAATGGTTCGTAGTAAGGGCATACATTTAGGTGGTTAGACATGTGGCAACACTACACTCCGTTATGGAGTCTCCCAGCCTCCAAGGGTTACGCCTTGGAGGGTTTTGGGGGAGGTTGGCTGTCGATATAATAAAACAACACTTGTTGTCTATGACTTTTGTCACAAACACCTTATTTTATATAGCAGCTTGGAAGATCTTGGCTTTAACTTGATGCCACTTGGGTCATTCCCACCTTTCAAAGTGGGGTGGCAGGCCCTCTAAGGATTAACAAAAGCAATACAATCACAAAAATACTTTTGATCCCCAAGTTCATACAAAGATGCGAGGGGAGAGCATACGTATTCTTTATGATTGCATCACACTAAACATGGTTCATTTTATTTCTTTGGATTATGTTGTGGGTGATTAATGCAAGTATTGTGAGGAGCTTTTGATTTGCAAGGTCACCAAATGGTGCGAGGGAAAAGCATACACTTCTCATGCTACTAACACAAACCACGAAAACACTTCACACAATTTAAAATGATTTTCTTGATTAAATGAGTGAAGAATGCAAGATTGTTGTGCTTTTTAACCCAATTCTTTCAATTGATGTAATTTGTGGTTCTTTTTAAAAGCCCAAATTGAAGTGTTTAGATTGTTGTTGGCACATAATTTGTGAATTCTAGAACACCAAATTTAAATGTTGGGGCACACACACACAAAGATTTGTTTGTTGTTTGTTCAATTTTATAGCACCAAATCAAAATGTTGTGTCACTAACATGCAAAGGGTTCATTTTTTAAGCTCCAATTGAAATGTTTTTGCTAAACTAGAGATAAAACCACCCTGCAAAAGTTTGTTAGTATCTGCGAAATGATAGCAAAGACCTGCAAAAACACTTGTCAGTACCTGCACAGCCAGCAAAGTTAGTTTTCAAAATAGTGCTAAAACAAAGGTCTAATAGTGCTATTGTGGACAGGAAATAGATAGAACCTAACCCTTATATAGATGGTGCTAATTAAATAAATAGCGCTAATATGAGACCTCGAAAGCGTCAAAATAGACGATCGCGCTACAAAATTACAAATAAGGTGCTATTATAGTACATAGCTCTAATACAATATCAAGAAGGTGCTAAAGTAAGGAATAGCGCTAAACAAGGTCTATGAATGCGCCACTGCGCACCTTATCAGACAATCTGGTTACACCTGCGGATAGCACCAATCTAGGCAGATAGCGTCGATACGGGGTTGAATGTGTCTGACCTGCAAAATGGAGACCTCCTAACAAAAATAGGGCATTATGCTGCACACATGAGATGTCCCATTAGCATTGTTACTATTGATAAATGGAAAACAAGACAAAAGAGAAGCCAAAGTGCATGTGTAAATTTTATGAAAAATTTGGCATAACTTCCCCTTGTGTTTCCTATTATTCCTACAAAACAAAGAGCAGTTTAGGTGCAAAAGTAGTAGGAAGACCATTAGAAATGAGACATGTGAGTGGGGGGTTAGATTAATAATGAGAAAAATGCTCCACAGGGATGGCGCTAAAACAGAGTATAGAGCCAATACTCGGCAGAGATAGCGCCACTGTGAGAGGTGGATGGTGCTGCACCTACAAAAACATGTAACTCATGTCAAAACTCACAAAAACTGATTAGAATTGGGTATTGTGGGTCCCACTGGGTGTGCCAATGTAGATTAGGTGAACAAAATGAGATAGAAACACAAACTAAATGCAAATAAACACAAGAAGTTATACCTCACATGTAAAACCCAATCTCATCAAGGGAAGTAGGAGCATGCACCCAAGAACTCCTAAGATAAAGATAATCCCTAGACAATAGATTTGAATGTGAAATGCTACTCTAATTTGCAACTCACTATTCTAGCTCAATGGAGATTTTGACATGGTAACTTTGCATGAAACTTGGATGATCAAAATGGCTTGAAAGATGTTCTATTTATAGATTTTTGAAAAGGATTTTGATCGAAGGGTGGAGATTGATTTGGAAGATCAATGGTGGAGGATAAAAGTGATGTAGAGGGCCTAGATTCAATCTTGAATGAATGGAGGGGTAGGAATAAAAGTGAATCTTTTATTCATTTTGGGAAAAGGAGTTATTAAATGAGCATGGGGGTGAAGGATCATTTTGGAATTAAAGATTCATATGCGGGAATGTAAATGAATTAAAAATTTATTTGGGGAAGAGAGGAAATAAATGAGTATGGGTTTGTAAGGAAAATTAAATGTGATGTGGGATGTTTTTAAATAAAAAATTGACTTATGTGGACTTAATTCAATTTTTTATTTGGAGAATGTGGGGAAGGGTGTTAAACAAGGTTTGACCAACCAAATGAAGGGGTCGGGATTAATTAAACATAGGTTTTATTTAATTAATCCTAGGGCTAGGATGAGGTAGGCTAGGGTAAGCAATTAAATAATAGTTATTTTAATTGTCTAGGGTAGGGATAGGTCAATTAATAGGCTGAATTAATCAGTTAATCATAGTTTTAATTAATTAATTAGATTTAGTGAAAAGGGGGAAATTGATTTAATAAATATTGCATATTTATTAAATCAATTGGCTAAGGTTTGGACTATTGAATTAATGAAATTAATTCAATTTTAGGGATAAAATGGTGTGAATTTGGAAAATGAAAGGGGTAATTAATTAAATAAAAATTTAATTAAGTGATTAGAAGGGAATTTGGTATGTTTAGGGATGTCGGGAGTCGGTTTGATGGTAAAAGACATTTTTAGGTGTCTACAAGGAGGTCACCAAGTTGGACCTCATGAAACATGAGGCAATGATCATGGAGAAATGGATGATGTCAGCTCTCACTGGAGCTAAGGATGTTTTGAGAACCTCCCTATAGAGGTGGAATTCTTTAAGCAGTTTAAAGAGAAAGGTAGATAAAATGCAAAATGAAACAGGAACATAGTCATTCCAATTGGAGAAGGACTTGACTGCTTTAAGTGAAATGAAGAGAATAGATCCACAAGTATTGATAAATAATCAAGTATTGAATAATAATACTGCCCTGCTGATAAGTATATGGTATGAAGATATCAGGTTCGAATGTGATATCTTGAAGAAATGCAGTGACAAGCTCAGGGATATAAGTATAAAGCTGCACAACATGATGGCTTATGAAGAAGAGATCCTTGAAGCTCTGGAAGGTAAAATAGAGGGGAAGATTGAAAATCAAGATGCAAACTTTGCTATCAAATCCCTGCATGATAATTTCAAGTCGGTAGTAGATGACCCCCTCACTCACCTAACAGAAGAAGTGATGTATAGAATCATGAGGATAAAAGTCAAAGTAGAAACTTATAATGAAACTTTGAACAACAGAAAAGGTAAGATGGAAGCACTCAAATCTAAATTCTAGTCTCACAAACATGCCATAACAAAAGCCAAAATCCAAGATGGGGGAGAGGTGGATAAAATAGTATAGACATATGAGCACATCAGGATAGTGATGAAGGTCCACATGCAGGGGGATGTACATCAAAGTGATAGTGATGATGAAAGCAATGAAGATGATGACAATGATGAAGAAGAAAATGAAGAAAAGGAACCTAAAGAATGAATGAAGATGCATCACCAAGGGAACATATGCATAAGGTACTCGTAAATAATGAGTCAAATAGATGGTTGCCAGCTTTCAACCTGTGCCATGAGGAAGAGTTGACTGAGTCAAAGGGTAATTATCAACCATTGATCTTAATTGACAAATCTTGACCATTGGTCATTTGTAACTGCCTCCTCACCTTATTCTATAAAAGGTACAGGGGTGCAATATTTTAAACATTTGAAACTTAATTGAAATTTGATTGCTGAAATTTTAGGACTCATTTCAAAGTTGTTGTAAATGTACATGTTATGCATACTGAATGAAAGAGAAGCATATTTGATTACAAATCATCATAAATCTTGAGTAATCTATGTTTGAAATCTAGATACATGCATTGGTTAGATGCGTCCCTTGGAGTGCTTTTCAATTTGCATCTATTGTTTTCATTCCTAATCCCTTTGAATTTAGAATCATCCATATCTAGCTATGGAACATCCTGGTGACCTATGGTTTGATTTTGTTCTCTTCATGAATGTATCTTGTATGTATGTGATTCAATGACTAAAGATTCACTAAAGTAGAAGCACTCTTTTAAATTTCTTTAAATTTCATAATAGATCATCACCATAATTGCAAATAACAGAGAATGAAAAAAAAATAACATGAAATATGCTGATATCCCATAGATAATTGAAAATACAGAGCATATTTAGAGTAAAAGCATATCAAATTGACAAATATCATGCAAATTCATACAAATATACATGAAATCCATGCAAACATCTACTTATGGACACATCATTTGAATAAATATATAGTGTAGAAGGAAGAACAAGTTCACAATGATCAATGATCAGAAGAAGTGATCAAACTTACAAATATATCAGCTATCTTTGGAAATAGAGTAGAATTAACCTCTCCGTGGAGTAAATTTATAGGAAACAGTGCAATACTAATCATCTAGACAAATGTAAGACCCCTTGAAATGGAAAACAACATGTCACATCAACCTCTGAGTAATGTCAGACGATCATGACCTGATCAACGGAGACTTGGAGTCATCAACTTATCCTAAGATGGTCGTACTTTACAAGATAATAAAGGTTTGTTGTGCAAACTTTTATGCATGTTGTTATGACTAACAATCATCATCAACAATCATGCATACCTCCTAGTTGTCTCTAGCTAACCTCCAAGTCATGAGGCCTTATTTTCATCTACGGTAGAATGTGGTACAATCTCCTGAGCTTCTATAGTACAATTCCCTATGCCTTTGATAGTTTAATAATAGAGACAATTTCCTTCATATCCAATGCAATGCTTTTCATCAAGTAACACTATATGTAACAATGTGACAAGCATGACTTGATATTATCAAATAAAGACATCAAACAAAGCACTTTGACAACTTTCACCTATCAATGGACTTCAAAAGATAAGGTACAACTATGTACAGATGATACTAATCCCTTCTCATGTTCATGTCTTTCACTATCAAGTCTTTAACATCACAACTCCTCTGATCACCATTCCTTCGACATCACTCCTTTAACATAAATGACAACATGTACAAGATAGTGAGTGGGGGAGAACATCTTGACCCCAACTCATATCTATTCTTTATTTATTTAAATATAGATTAAAGTCTAGACTCTTACTATGTATTCAGTTTATTGAATGCATGATAGAGATCTTAATTTATTTCAAACCACTCTTTTGGCTTGACTCTTTACTCTTTAACTAACTCAAAGAATGGTGGAGAAGCTTTCAAGTTAGATTGTTGAGTGGTCTTTAAGATCATTATCTCCGCTGAGTTTTGCATGCCTTCATGCGACCTTTAAAAGGCACATTTTCTGCATAGTGCTCCATGGTATGTGGATAGGAGAAGCCTTTAAAAAAAGATGGACCATTAAGAGAATGCATGCAGGAATTAGACTGGAAGTAGAATAGATTAAAAGTGCAGGAGAATAGTAAGGTCTACGCTAGACAACAGCTCAACTTGTGCAAGTTTCCTTAGAAAGAATTCACAATAATGAATGTGATACCATCTTGTAAGAGTCTTCATAGTGGGGACTGTGATACTGATTGCTAAAGGTATTCACAGAGAGGATAGTGTTATCATTTTTCAAGAAGCATTTTCAAGTGGGTTTAGTGTGTTCATCCAAAGAAATTTACACAACATACACTATTGAAAGAGAGAGAACCGTGAGCCTATGTCTTCATTAGTGGAAGGAGAAAACACAAGAGGTAGGAGGTTATACTTCCTAAACCATGTTTTATTGCTTTCCCTACAATAATTCTATATGTTATAAACATGATTGGAAGTTTTTATTATGTAAATTCATTTAGAATTACACCAACTAAGGGAATAGATAGTAGCGGCCATGAAATCATAGAATGATAGACATAAGTTTTATCCTTGTATTTTAATTAGTAAAAGCACTCCAAGTGCAATATATTTATGAGCTCAATATGATGATTAGTGAGATAATAGTTTAGGTTCTTATAAGCACAATATCATGATCAGCGGGATATCAGTTTAGTTGTTAAATAGCTTAGTGTAAATGATGGGATACTTAAGAACACCTTCTCTCTAATGTTTGATGTCTTTGAATGGATAGACAAATTTGTTACTCTATTAAAACATAGTTTTATTATGATGTAACTTTTTTTAGGCTGCCTTTGTATCATTTGAATTATTGTGTAAACAGATAGAAAACATGTCTTGGATAGACACTTTACATGGTTAAAAGATTTAGTGATCATTATTAAATACCCTTATCTACAGATAGTGTCTTCTACTCCTTTATATATGAGTTATCATATGATGTAGTCACTATAGGAAAACCATAAACTATGAAACTATTTTGTAGAATGCAAAACCAGAGCTTCATTATATCTCTATTGTAGTTTTACAACTAAAAATAGAGAGTTTAGTTTGAAAAGGATCTGTTTCTCTAGTGTCTTTATTGTTTAGATATAATAAAATTTTGTGATAGTTATTCTTTATTGATGAGGTTGTTGAGAGGATATTGATATCACTCACATGTAACTAAGGTTAGTGACCTATTATTATTTATGCAACTTTGATAGAATTAAAACTACAACCAAGAAGGTTAGATATAAGTTCCCAACCTCGTCTTAATAAAATTTGAAGGACCTAGAAAGGACCATGAGGTCAGAGTTATTATATTTATACTATTAGCAAAAGACCAAATCTATTATGGTTAAAAGTTTAAACTTAGTAGAGGAGTACCTTGATTAATGATAGAAAATGTTAAAAACCTTATTGGATAAGATAAACTTGAGCTTTATGTTTTATGAGAAATATGAATTTGTTTAATGCCAGAGAAGATTGGAGGACATTATTTTCTTGTTATATACATTCTTATCTTCAGATGACATAAGTTTATAACAACATATGTATAGGGCTAGAGAACATAAAATCCCTAGATTAACCCAGATGGGTCTAGTAAACTTAGATTTCTCAAGTCGATTAAGACATTGGTTCATTCTAGTGTATTTATGATCGACATGAATAGTAGAGAATGCATAGATAAAGACTACATAACTTAGAAGGAGCCTAAGAATCTTTTTATATAGTATTGTTATGAGGTAAAAAGTATCCACATGTCTTTTTACCTCCTTGTTTAGCTCCTAGGTCCCTATGATTACATTATACACTCTAAATGTTCATCCCGATGCAAAATTGCTTGACACCAATGTAAACTGGGAATAAGGGGCCCATGATTTATCTTATCTCAGACCTAAAAGGGGCTCATAGACTTGGGCGCCACCACCCAAGTCTTCCCTAATTGGTTGGGGTAGAATCAAAGTTATGTCAACATGGGACCTTTAAAAAGGTTTCTCTTTCTCAACTCTTTTGGTTTAGTTTCATGAATGTTAGAGGGAAGACATATATAAGCATGTTTTTTAATTCATTATGAACCTAAATATAGATAGCCAACTTGAAGCATTGGATTAAAGAGCATTTAAAGCATTCATTGTGATTCTAGAACAGATTTGTATTGTTATTGTGTGTGTGTTGTTGCAGGTTTTTAAGTTATCATCTTTATCTCCTTATGAGTTGAAGATCCTTCATCCTCCTTAGGGTTTCATCACATAGGTGATATCATTATTGTTTATCATCATTTGATTCATCATATTGTTATTGTGTTTAGTCTCTACCCTACAAGGGCACACTCTCTTTATCTATCAACAGTCTTGGGAAGCTTGAATTCTATCCTAAGATTTGATTGAGGCAAGTCCCTAAACAACATAACCACCAAAACCCTTCTCTTCTTCTTGTGTGCAGGTTATAGGAGCGAGATCCAAGAAATATGAAGATACAGGAAGATTGAGAAAGGATCAGGGTTTTAGGATCTGACAATAGTTACGAAATATTCCTCTATGCAAGACTTGGGTGGTGGTGCCCTAGTCTTTATGCCCCTACTAACTCCAAATTTGGCATCAAGGTAGCTTCTGCAACATTTCTCTAGTTTATAGTTTTGGCAGATTCTATCTTTTAGGACTTGGGCAATCCTAAAATAGTCCTATGAAACCTCTACTTCTAGGACACCGGTTCTATCATCTTCCTAATCATTCCTATATAATTGGGTTCTGGATATATATTGTACATCTTATGTTATAATCATATCATCATAGGATCAGGGTTTAGTGCATTTTTGTCCTAGGGTTTGATAAAAAAGAGTTGATTAAATATGATCTTTCTATAGCATACCTAAGCACAAGATCTGTAGCTAAGTCCACCATCATTTGGTAGTGATTTGGCTCAATATTTTCCTTGAATATTATATGGAAAAGGGTTTGATCTAGTGTGCATCCTAGTTGTCATCATTCACCTTTTCACACTTAACAAGTATTATAAATTTCTTGATAATATCAAAATACGACATAAATGATTAATTGATGAGTCAATGAGTAGAATGATAGTCATAGACTCTAATATTTTGCAAGAATGCAATGAAAGACTCTCTGAAAGGCTAAAATCTACTTAACCTATCTATTATATATATATATACTAGAAATTCAGGATATAAATTCTAAGTTAGATTGACTAGGATTGAGTTAGTCAAGAGAAAAATTATGTCTAGAGCTATTTGGTAAATAAATCAACTATAGGATGAGATAGTTCTCAAGTTGAGTTAGAGGTGTGTGAACACATGACTACATTTGTTGCAAACATCTATTTATATTGAAACTTTGGCCAAAATGATGCATTTGTCTTTGCATGCATTAGTCAGTTCACAGTGTCTAGATGGCGTAACCCATCAGAAGGATCATACTTAGATAGAAGATAGTCTATAGTAGTATGGTTGATTGTGTTACATAGGACACAACACTAGAACTTAGATGGAAACCTGTTGGTTCTCTATGTCTATACTCTTCATGAAGGGTAGGGCCACTTCTAGGAAGGAAGGTGTGTGGGGGACTGTCGATTTGTGGTTAGAGGTAAAGAACATAGATGATGATCTCCCTTTGTTGCAGAAGACTGACTAAGATTTGAGTGACAGATGTCAAGATTCTAGATGTAGTATTATTTATGATATGATGTAAAATTATTCTCATTGTCAATCACAATAATTATTGTAAATGGAAAGAGAAAAATGATTTCACTATGATTTATCTTTGAATATATTGTATTTCAAGGTTGAAAAACTATTTAGAAAAGATATGCTTTTATCTCTTTGTAATTAAGAAAATGTAAACAAAAGAAAATTTTATTTCAAGTTTACCATGTTCATTTACTTTTCAATAAAATGTGTGTCATTTCGAGTAATATCAGTTAGCTTGTTACTATTATCTCCCAGATTTGCACCCTTACTGCAGTTGTCAAACTTCAGCAATCTGGAGTAACATGGGAATGATCTCTAAGTGTGGGACTTTGCTAAATGAGATTAGACCTCCAGAGAAGGCCGGCTTCCTTAACTGGTTATCACCTAAAACTACTAAATCTTAAGAGGAAAAGGGAGAAGGAATGCTTTAAATAAAGGATGAAACTGAAAGCTTGAAAACAAAGGGTGATTCACCAAGTTTAATAAAAGAACACTCACAGTACTGAGAAAATGCACATCATAACCAAATATAGCAAGTAGACGCACACAGATTCAACTAATCCTAGGAAAGGTGAGAAACAAGATGATTGAAAGGAACAATACGTTCACAGACAAGCATATGCAGATTCACACTAACCTAAAACTCCGTCCAAAGAGGCAAAATAACTTGCATACATTTAATGGGAAGGCAAAGTTACAGTAGCAGAAAGCTCTATTTGGAAACAGAAAAGCCTCAATGCTCAAAAAATTTCCAACCTTATTTACAACTTACGAATGCATATATATAGCATTCAAAAAAAAACCCTAAGTCGGTTTACAAAAAAATCGCTCTATCAGCTGTAACAGAAAAATATCTGCATTTTAATGATTGTCCACCTGTAAGAAGTTATGGTGTAGAAGATCTAGAACTAGGGAAGATGGAAGATATTTTAAGTCTTTAATGCAAGCTGTTGCATCATCGATCTACACCCATGAATCGATGAAAGATATTTGGGCATTGAATGCGTGCAACTTCAATGGTTATCTTCAACCATGAATACACAAAATATGTAAAACATAGCAGCTTAAGATATATCTCCGGTCATTAATGTGAGCCACTTCATCTTTGTGCAGCAATGAATGCAAGAAATATCTGTATCTGCTTAAAATGGTTGCTGAAACATCCACTCACCCAAAACATGCAAATCGAGATCTAAAATTTGAAAAGTGACAAAAAGCCCTGAAAACCCCACCAAATGAAAGAGGGGACAAAAATATGCATCTTTGCCTTTTCCAACATGTGGAAATTCGCTAGAATGGAGGAGATATAGGTGGTCAAAGTTTCAGTCAACTGCCTGTATATATCACTTTGCATCTGTGTATATATCGCTATCTAAATCAGCCTTTGAAACTACCTTTGCATGTACAAAGCGCCTATATGTATTGGGTTGCGGGATGTCCTCCAGTCTAGCTACCGATGTATGAAAATCCCTTGTATATCCCTTTGCTTTTGGCACCTAAACGGCCCTTTGAAATCTCCCTATGTATATGCATTTGAAACTGCATACAAACATAGGCCTTTACCTTTTGAATCAGCCCTTGTATCACCTACCACATGGCACCACTTGATTCACCACCAAGCTGAAACCGAGAAGCATCGCTGGAAACCTATATCCTCCTCCTTGCATATTTTCCTTGTATATCGCATATACAATGCCCATATACAAGGTGCGGACTTCAAAGATCATCAACTGCATTTGATTGTCATTTAGATCTGGACCTTGTATCTTTTGTTCCTTGTATACTGCATATACAATTGCAACATACATGCAAGTCGCAGACTCCAATGCTGAATTTGTCAAATTTGAATTCACATTCGGGTCCACCTTGCATATCGCCGATGTATCTTTCTTTTGTATATCACATATACATGCAAAATATACAAACTGCAGAGCTCAGGAGACTATCAACTGGAATGTATGCTCCCTTCAGATCCAGTTTGTATATTATGAATGCATATTTTCCTTGTATGTGCAAACATACAATCGCAAATATATAGGCGGTGGGCCCCAGCTTTGAATCACTTTCCCTTGTATGTTGACTTTGCACAAGACTCCTTGCATCTTTTTTTTGTATGTCCTTCACTTGTATATCATTGCTAATGTACATTCAACTGTTGCATATATATATGCCCCTTTGTATGTTTTCCTTGTATGTTGGCCTTGTATCTTGGCCTTGTAACTTTGACTTGTATGTGCAAACATACAATCACATATATACAAGCCACTGTTCTGATATACATTGGCCTTTGAATGTTCCGCCTTTGCATGTGGCAAATGTATATTTCACTTGCATCTCTCACATACAAAGCCCTTTCACTGTAGCGAATGCATGTCAGCCTCTTTTTATATACGCCTTGTACATCCCCAATGTATGTTGGACATACATTCGCCTTTGTATCTCGCATATACAATGCGACTTGTACGTAAGATACAATCGCATTGTGCATTCAGCGGACCCCACCAATTGCATCTTTGGCCTTGTATGTCAACTTGTATATCATCTTTGTATATGTGAACATACAACCCAATATACATTCTCCCTTTTGTACATTGACCCTTGCATATTTGCCGATGTACAAAGGCTTTTGTATGCATTTTGTATGTGCCCGATGCATGTTTTGCTTGTATGTTTAACCCTTTGTATATCAACTTTGTATATGCAAACATACAAAGCAAAATATACAAGTCACTGGTACAATTAACTCACTATATCGTACATGCATATCTCCTTCTATCTTTGGCGAAAGTCCTTTGTATGTTCCGCCAATGTACATTGCAAATGTACATTCATCCTTGTATGCTTGCTGATTGCATCTAGCCCTTTGCATATTGCGAATGTATGTTCCAAACATACAATGGTGAACGTACATTCAAAAATACATATTGAAATACAAGCATGAAACTAAGAAATCCCAGCGATAGAAAATACTTGAAGTTAAAACATTTCTGGGTTTTTTTAGGTTTTTTGTAAAGATTCTCAAGGTGAGATTTTTGGGATTTTTTGACAAGGCATAGCATAAATATCTGAAGGAATTAAGCCTGTAGGGACATTTCTAAAGGATTTTCAAGGAAAATGCAAGGTGAACTATTTGGCTCTGGACAGAGGAAAATAGGTCAAGAATTTGGTGACTTGTATGGGATGTTCACTTGCTAGACAATTAGATCAGTGGCCTTAAGCATCCATTGGGCATGGAGTCATATAGAGGCTGATAAAATAACTTAACAAACAATTCTAACTTTAGTAACTCAGCATATTAGTAGTGAAAGACATGAAGACCAAACCAAGACAAAATGCTGAAGGCAAACCCTCCAACTGTGCTAGACAACACTTAGGGAAATCAAACAAAAGGGATCTAAACTGTTGTGCAGCAACACTTATTGAAAACAAGAAACCTAATCTACTAATTTACAAGGCACTCATACCTCAAAACACCTCTTTAGGTGTATCCCATTGACTAGGATAGGCAAATTTTGTCCATCCATATTTGATAACTGAAATGCATTGTGCTCCTTGCATTCAGTAATGAGAAATGGGCCACTCCACATGTTATCAAACTTGGAGTGCTTTCCTAGTTTGCTTTTCAACTCATCCCATTTGAGCACCATATCACCCTCCCTAAAGATTCTGGGAGTGGCCTTCTGATCAAAATTTCTTTTGGTCTGAAGTTGATGATACTCCATGGTTTTCATAGCCTTATCTCTGATTTCTTCAAGCTCTATAAGTTGAGCATATCTGATAGCCATGGAATCCTCTTCTTCAAACATCTCTAGCTGATTTATGATATCAAGTGCTGGCAGCTCCATAGATATAGGCAATCTTGCCTCTTTCCCATAAACTAACATATATGGGGAATTCCCAATAGACCTCTTGGGAGTTATTCTGTCTACCCACAAGGCATATTTCAGACTAGTGTGCTAGGTCCTTTGGTTGTCTTCCATTGATCTTTTAACAATCCTTATGGGGCGCTTATTTGTAGATTCAGCCAAACCATTACCCTATGGTAATAATTTGATGAAGCATTCAAATAGATCCCATTCTTAATAGCCCAGTCAGATATCTTTAATCCTACAAAGGCTAAAGCATTGTCTGAGATAATTGACTCAGGCACCCCAAATCTGGATATCAAATCTTGGTAAAAATTCAAAATAGTATTTTCATTTGATTCCTTCAGAGCCACTGCTTTAGTCCACCTTGTGAAATAGTCTGAAGCTGTAAGTATCCACCTGTGGCCTACACTTGATGGTGGATTAATGGGACCTACAAAGTCAATGCCCCATCTTATGAAGGGTTGTTCTACTTGAATTGGCTGTAGAGGTAAAGCTAGCAACCTTTACTTGCCTACAAATATGGCACATTTTACACATTTTCTAGCCCATGCATGGGCATCCTTGAATAAGATGGGTCAGTAATATCTAGCTCTCATTATTTTCCTAGCAGTAGTCTTTGGGTCAAAATGACCCCCTGTTGTTCCATCATGAAACTCATGCAGCACCTTGTCAGTCTGATCATTATCAATGCATCTTAACAATACACCATTAAAATCTTTTCTTAAAAGGATGCCATTTATTAAAACATATGGAACAAACTGCAGTCTGAAATACCTTCTCTTGGTTCTATCCAAACCTACTAGACATTTGCCAGTTTGCAAAAATTAAGTCATATTATTAACCCAACTTGTGCCCACTGCCTTTGTATCCTGTTGATGTGCATCTTCAATGGTCAGAAGCACGTCCTCCTCTTTTCCTATTTCATTCTCAGGATTGGTAGCAAGCTGCTCACTGAGTCCTCTACCTCTGACAAGCTTGGTTGTCTTAATCTCCATGTCATATTCCATGACCTTGGTGATCCAACCAGCCCTTTTCTCATTTACATCTTTACCTAACATGAACTCTTTAACGCTAGGGTGAGCAACCATCAAATGTATCTTGTTATTAGAAACGAGATGCTGAAACTTCTTGAGGCTCCTTACCACTGCAAGGACATGTTTTTCAACAAAGCTATACCTCTGCTCATACTCCTCCAGCCCCTGACTAAAGAAAGTGATTGGCTGTTCAAAGCCATCACTCTGTTGCTGTACCAGAATCGCAGAGATTGTATCCAAGCCGCCATAAGCATACAAGATAAAATCTTTAGAGAAGTTAGGATTTACCAAAGTTGGCGCAACTGACAATGCCTTCTTTATGGACTTGAAGCTGAGTTTGGCCTCCTTTGTCCAACCAAAAATTGTGCTCTTCTTCAACATAGACATCAGAGGCTTCAATAGATTAGCAATATTGGGAATAAATCTTCGTAGAAAATTAATTCTGCCAATAAAACTTTGTAGTCCCTTCTTATGGCTGGGTAAAGGCAACTCCAAAATAGCCTTTACTCTTTCAGGGTCAATGGTAATGCCTTCCTTTGAGACAACATGCCCTAACAGCTTGCCTTCATGCACAGCGAAAATGCATTTCTTGGGATTAAGAGATATCCCGAACTCCTTGCATCTCTCGAATACTTGTCTCAGGTGGGATAAATGTTTAGATGCATTCTTAGAAAAAATTGTGATGTCGTCTAAATATACAAGCACTAATTTATACAGCAAACCCCTAAAAGCCATGTCCATAGCTCTCTAAAAAGTTGAACTAGCATTTGACAGACCGAGAGATATCCTTTTGTAGGCCATGGTGCCCCATTTGGTGGTGAAAGAAGTTTTAAATTGATCTTCCTCCTTGACCAACACTTGATTATAGCTAGAATATCCGTCAAGTAAGGAGAATCTTTCAGAACTAGCCACTACCTGCAGAATTTGCTCCATTGAGGGCAGCGGGTAGTGGTCTTTTAGGGAGGCTCTATTTAGGTCTCTGAAGTCGACACATAGTCTAATCTCCCCATTCTTTTTTCTCACAGGGACAAGGTTGGAGACCCAAGAAGTATGCTTGATCAAGAAAATGATCTTTCCCTCTATCAACTTGGTCAATTCTTTAATCATCAGGGGCTCTAGCTTTGGATTTAGGGGTCTTTGTTTCTACCTCACATGTTTAGTACCTGGTTCTAACTCTATGGTATGCTGAGCAATATGAGGGTCAAACCCTTTTAGGTCTGAATAATCCCAAGCAAACACATCTTCAAATTCTTGACAAAGAGCAATGAAGGCTTTCCTATCTTTAGGGGAACAGATTTTACTTATTTTGAGAAGCTTACCCTTGAAACTTTCCAGCTCCTCATAATGTTTTACTTTTATCTGCATGCCAGTTTTACTCTTCTTTAGCTAGTCATCAGTACCAAAATTAGATTCCAAGGTTACCAGTCCCTTGGGTAGCTTGTTTGTTTTCAACTGAACAATTTGATCATTGCCGTATTGTTGTTTGAGTTTATCCTGATTCATCATGGAAAACTCATCCTCCTCTAATAGGAAACATAGGATTTGTTCATCACTCTCAAAAACCTACCAATAAATATTATTGTTAGGTATAGAGTGCCTGTCCACTATTTTTACATGGGGTTGTACGTTCTCTCTTTGAATATCACTGGGGATATCAAACTGGGCCCCAATTACAGCTAACCTATTAGCATGGGAATTCTGATTTCTTTGAATAGAGATCAGATTGAAAGCATCAAACTCTTCAATCATGTCCCATACCCTATGCTTGTAGCATTTCAAAACATCATATTTTGTAACATGCATGCCTCTCACCTGATTGACAATGAGTTCACTGTCACCATATACCTGTAAACAACCAATTTTCCTCTTTCTGGCCCACTGCAAACCTTGGATCAAGCCCTCATACTCAACAGTGTTATTTGTACATGAGAAGGCAAAATGGAAAGAAGAATAATAGTTTTCACCTTGTGGGGATACAAGCATTACACCACCTCCAGATCCATTCCTATTCCTGAGCCATCAAAGTACATTTTCCATACTTCATTTTGCTGCTCTATCTGTTGTTCTGTATCCTTTACCAGATTTGGAATTGTTGTTTCAGGCTCATGTAGTATGTAAATCCCCATACCAGTTTCTTGGATGTGTCCCTCAGGATCATCAACAACATTTTCTGAGGCCCACTCCTTTAACAACACCTCTGGTATACTTTCAGATTGTAGCTCTTGAGCAGCTACAAGCTCAGGATCATCAAAAATAATGCAATTTGCATTAACAACACTTGGTGTATAAGGCTCTATGTGATGATTTGAAAGCAATTCAGATTTAGGGTTACTTTTGTGCCATATCTGGTCCTGAAAAACATGTGGGACTAGTCTGAGGATAAATATCCTCCTATTTTAGCTATGAATTCTCTTGACAAACACACGGCAAAATAAGGAGGTAAGTCTATAATAAACACCTCCTGGGAAATGGAAACATTTAGGCAAGCATGTACAGTAAGGCCTAGGTCTTTGATCACACCTACAATATTAACAGTGGTGCCATCTAACTGAAGCACACCTTTCTCAAGGGGTTGGTACTTCAATCCTAATTGGTCTGCAATTTGTTTTGGCATCACATAACTACTTGTACCACTATCCACCATACAGTTATGTACTAACTTGTCTCCAATTATCAATGACACATAAAATGGGAGTGGTTTGGCATTTTTGTTTGGCTGTTTGTTGTTATCCTAGGATGAATTGGTAAGGACAATCCTATTTGGGTCAACAATTGTATCATTGAGCATCTTCAAATCAGACAAGGCAGATTGCAATATGTCTTTTTGGCCTGGGATGGCTAAAGAATCCCACATAGACATTGTCACATTCATCTTCTTCATATTTTCAATAATATTGAAAGGTGGAGTGACACTTACCTTTTGTTGTGACTTTGTAGCAACAGTATCAGCCTATAAATAAGGCATTACCCTTGTTGTTGCTGAAGTGTTTCTTTGTAAAATATGGGGAACATGGGAAGTAGAAGCACCAGCATGTCTTTTCTCTTTATTTGCTACTTGATCTACCTCATAACCCCTCTTCTTGGCTCTTGTATTAGCTGCAACTAGACTATTATCGCTGTTTAGACCACATAATTCACCTTCTTGCCAATTTATGAAGGCAGAATTATTATGAGGTTGTTCTTGTTGTTGTATAGCCCCATCATTAGGTGTGCTTGACTAGCATTAATGGGCACCGGATTGTAAGGATGAAAAGGCCTCTGATTCACATTCTGCCTAGTACCATGGTAATTGCATTGATATGGTTGGTTTTGCCCTTGATAAGGTTGATTTTGCCCTTGAGGTTGTGGCTGATAAGGTTGCCTGCTCTGGGACTACTGCTTTTTGATGTTTACCAACTCATTCCCAAAATTTTGTAGGATGTTCTCTATTTTTTTTGGCTATTTTTAATATCTTTCAACTCTTGTGATGAGCTAGAAGCAACAGTTTCAGAAATGGCAGTACTTGGCAACACTGCAGTAGTAGGTAAAGGGGCAAAATATGGAATTGGTAAGAGCATTGAAGCTTGAATCTCGGGGAAGATGGGCATTGGTGGTCTAGGTGCTATTTTTCCAGCCTGAATTAGGCTATTCTCTTCTCTAATAGCTATTTCATATGCATCAGGTAAACTAGTGCATCCTAATGATAATATCATTACTGAAATATCACTATTTAGGGCTTTGAAAAAATACAGAAAAGCATATTCAATTGGAGGCCTTACCATAGCAAGAATTATGTCCCATGTCTTCTAAAATCTGAAATTGAAATCCATCATTTGCTCCTGGGGAGCTCTCTTTATTGTAGTCATCTATTCCACCAGTGACAAATTGTTTGATTTATCTTGAAATTGCTTATTCAACTTATCACCTAGATCATCCCAGGTCGTAATGGTTTGTACTGGTAAACTCCTAAACCATTGTAATGCTTTTCCCTTGAAAGAGGTAGCTATCAGCCTAATGGCTACATTCTCTTGGGTCACATGATGGACACCGCATAGAGAAGCTACGTCTCTAATGTGCTCGATAGGGGTAGTTTGATTCTGCCCGATGAAATAGGGTACTCTCTTCAAAGTTGCCATGGGTATAACATCATGTACTATTAATTCAATGGGCTGCCCCCATCAAAAGCCACAAATGGTTGATTTCTTGCCATTGCAACAGCTGAGGGTAGATTTTCTTGAGTTGATATAGGAACTACAGGGGCAACTGGCATGAAATTTGGTGGAGTTGATTGTATTCTTTTAAAAACTGGAGTACTTACCACAGCCCTACTCTCTCTTCTAGGTAGAGACAGTTGCAAGTAATCAAATGTACTTGAACTCTTAGTTTGAATCTTTCTCATAAAATGTCACAGCAGAACTAATATGCTTGTCTCTCCTCAGTTTGAGTCACCAGTTATGCAAGTTTTAACCTCTTACAGGTCTGAAAATCACTGGCTGCACATCAAACCTAGTAACAAAAGGTAGTATTTTGATTATTTTCTAACTCTTGGTCCCACCGGGCATGCCAAAAGTCGTTATGTCCTAGATTTGTACCCTTGATGTAGTTGTCAAACTTCAACAATCTGGACTAACATGGGAATGATCTTTAAGTGTGGGACTTTGCTAAATGAGATCAGACCTCTAGAGAAGGCTAGGTTCCTTAACTGGTTATCACCTAAAACTGCTAAATCTTAAGAGGAAAAGGGAGAAGGAATGCTTTAAATGAAGGATGAAACTAAAATCTTGAAAACAAAGGGTGATTCACCAAGTTTAATAAAAGAACCCTCACAGTACTGAGAAAATGCACAGCATAACCAAATATAGCAAGCAGACGTACACAAATTCAACTGATCCTAGCAAAGGTGAGAAACAAGATGATTAAAAGGAATAATACATTCACAGGCAAGCATATGCAGATTCACACTAAACTAAAACTTCATCCAAAGAAGCAAAATAACTTGCATATATTTAATGGGAAGGCAAAGTTACAGTGGCAGAAAGCTCTGTTTGGAAACAGAAAAGCCTCAATGTTCAAAACATTTTCAACCTTATTTACAACTTACGAATGCATATATATAGCATTCCAAAAAAAACCCTAAGTCAGCTTACAAAAAAATTGCTCTATCAGCTGTAACAGAAAAATATCTGCTTTTTAATGATTGTCCACCTGTAAGAAGTTATGGTGCAGAAGATATGGAATTGGGGCAGATGGAAGATATTTTAAGTCTTTAATGCAAGCTACTGCATCATCAATCTACACCCATGAATCAGTGGAAGATATTTGGGCATTGAATGCATGCAGCTTCAATGGTTATCTTCAACCATGAATACACAAAATATCTAAAACATGGTGGCTTAAGAGATATCTCCGATCATTAATGTGAGCCGCTTCATCTTTATGAAGCAATGAATGTAAGAAATATCTGCATCTACTCAAAATGGTCACTGAAATGTCCACTTGTCCAAAACATGCAAATCTAGATCTAAAATTTGAAAAGTCACAAAAACCCCTGAAAACTCCGCCAAATGAAAGAGGGGACAAAAATATGCATCTTTACCTTTTGCAGCATGTGGAAATTTGCTAGAATGGAGGAGATATAGGTGGTCAAAGTTTTGGTCAACTGCTTGTATATATCTCTTTACATTTGTGTATATATCGCTATCTGAATTAGCCTCTAAAACTGCCTTTGCATGTACAAAGCACCTATATGTATCAGGCTATGGGATGTCCTCCAGTCGAGCCGCCAATGTACGAAAATCCCTTGTATATTCCTTTGCTTTTGGTGCCTAAACAGCCCTTTAAAATCACCTTGTGTATATGCATTTGAAACTGCATACAAACACGGGCCTTTACCTTTTGAATCGGCCCTTGTATCACCTGCCACGTGGCACCACTTGATTCACCGCCGAGCTGAAACTGAGAAGCATCACTGGAAACCTATATCCTCCTCCTTGCATATTTTCCTTGTATATCGCATATACAAGGTGCGGACTTCAAAGATCATCAGCTGCATTTGATTGTCATTCAGATCCAAACCTTGTATCTTTTGTTCCTTGTATATTGCATATACAATCGCAACATACATGCAAGTCACGGACTCTAGCACTGAATTCATCAAATTTGACTTCCCATTCAGGTCCGCCCTGCATATCACCGATGTATCTTTCTTTTGTATATCGTATATACATGCAAATTATACAAACCGCGGAACTCAGGAGACTATCAACTAGAATGTATGCTCCCTTCAGATCCAGTTTATATATTATGAATGCATATTTTCCTTGTATGTGCAAACATACAATCGCAAATATACAAGCAGTGGGCCCCAGCTTTGAATCACTTTCCCTTGTATGTTGACTTTGCACAAGACTCCTTGCATCTTTTCTTTGTATGTCCTTCACTTGTATATCACTGCTGATGTACATTCAACTATTGCATATGCATTTGCCCCTTTGTATGTTTTCCTTGTATGTTGGCCTTGTATCTTTGACTTGTATGTAAGAACATACAATCACATATATACAAGCCACTATTCCGATATACATTGGCCTTTGAATGTTCCGCCTTTGCATGTGGCGAATGTATATTTCACTTGCATCTCACACATACAAAACCCTTTCACTGTAGTGAATGCATGTCGGCCTCTTTGTATATGCGCCTTGTACATCCCCAATGTATGTTAGAAATACATTCACCTTTGTATCTCGCATATACAATGCGACTTGTATGTAAGATACAATCACATTGTGCATTCAGCGGACCCCACCAATTGCATCTTTGGCCTTGTATGTCGACTTGTATATCAGCTTTGTATATGCGAACATACAACCCGATATACATTCTCCCTTTTGCACATTGACCCCTGCATATTTGCCGATGTACAAAGGCTTTTGTATGCATTTCTTTGTATGTGCTCGATGCATGTTTTGCTTGTATGTTTAACCACTTGTGTATCGGCTTTGTATATGCAACATACAAAGAGAAATATACAAGTCACTGTTACAATTACCTCACTATATTGTACATGCATATCTCCTTGTATCATGTGCGAAAGTCCTTTGTATGTTCTGCCAATGTACATTGCAAAATTTACATTCATCCTTGTATGCTTGCCGATTGCATCTAGCCCTTTGCATATTGCGAATGTATGTTCCAAACATACAATGGTGAATGTACATTCAAAAATGCATATTGAAATACAAGCATGAAACTAAGAAATCCCAGCGATAGAAAATACTTGAAGTTAAAAGATTTCTAGGTTTTTTTGGGTTTTTTGCAAAGATTCTCAAGGTGAGATTTTTGGGATTTTTTGACAAGGCATAGCAAAAATATCTAAAGGATTTAAGCCTGTAGGGACATTTCTAAAGGATTTTCAAGGAAAATGTAAGGTGAACTATTTGGCTCTGGACAGAGGAAAATAGGTCAACAGTTACATAGGGTATTAGAGTGAACTAGGTTCAACACATAAACCTAAGTGCTCACTATGAGAAAACTTGATAACATTTAGCAGATTAGCTAATGTTTGAATTGGTTTTATGCCAGAGTGGCATCAAGAAGAACCAAGAAAACTACCCAAAAGTTTGTTCCCCAGCATTTGCCCAAATTAGTAGTTAAGAAAGAATGTGTTGAGAAGGTTGAACTAAAGGAGCATATTAATTATATTGAGGGTGCATGGCTAGAGGATTCTGAGACTTTGGCTAACGCTCTTAAGTGTATATGGCTAGAAAGGAAACAACACATCCAACTAGCCAAGAAACCAATTATTCTTACTTATGTAGTTAAACCAAGTAAACCTTCTGCTAAACATGACATGCCATTTGGGTGTGGTTGTGATTCTTATGTTCTAGGAAAGGAGGTGGTGGAGGAGTACCTACATGTACACCCACCCTCTAAGTTTGTTTTACTAGATTCCAATGGGGAAGAGGAACCTGATGAATACCCTTTAACTGATAGTGACACATAGTCTTGTCATGTTAATTATCTAAATAAATATGTAATTATATCTAATGTAAACTATAATAAAGATGAGATTGTTTTCCATTTGAGTTTTTGTGAATGGATTTTATTGATGAATTTTGAATTAATGAGATGCATTATTCTAAATTCTAATTTATAATTTGATACAAATATCAAGTGTCATATAGAGTATCATCATGGTTTGAAATTGAAAAAATCTTGAAGATAGTCAATAAGAGTCGAATCCATCTGAAAATCCTATGGCTAAGCTAGATCAGATATTGACCATGTTGAATGAAACCAAGGAAATGCTTGGAAACATGGAAAAGGAGGTTAGTGGTCAAGGTAGATTCAAAGAAGGACATGAGGATTCACACAAGGGAGGTGATGAATATGTCCATGAATCTAGTATTCATATTGAGCAAAAGGGAGAATGTTGATAAGACTAAGTCCCAAGAAGAGAAGAAAAGTATACTTGCCTATGAGTTATCAAGAGCTATTAAGAAAGTCATGCCACGTAAGTTCAATGGAACAGAAAGTGGTGATGCTACTGAAGTTTGGTTGATAGAGATGGAAAGGCATTTCGAGATTCAAAATTACGTTGAGATAACCAAGGTGTTGATGATGATTATTAGTCATAACAACATGCATAAAAATTTGCACAACAAACTTTTATTATATTGTAAAGTATGATCAATTTGAGATAAATTGATGACTTCAAGGCTCCGTTGATCAAGTCATGATAGTCTAACGTTACTCAGAGGTTGATTTGACATGTTGTTTTCCATTTCAAGGGGTCTTATGTTTGCTTAGGTGATCAATATTGCACTGTATTCTGTAAATTCACTCCATGGAGAGGTTAATTCTACTCTATTTCCAAAGATCACTATGATATTTGTAAGTTTGATCAATTCTTCTGATCATTGATCATCATAAACTTACACATTCTTCTACACTACTTATTTATTTAAATGATGTGTCTACAAGTAGATATTTATGTGCTCCTCATGGATATCTAGCTATATTTGCATGATATTCATCGATTTGACATGCTTTCCTTCAAAATATGCTCTATATTTTCAATTGTCTATGGGATATCTGCATATTTCATGTTTATTTTCTTTTGATTGTTTTATTTGCAATTATAGAGATGATTTGTAATGAAATTCAAAGAAATTTAAAAGAATACTTCTAATTTTAGTGAACCTTTAGTTATTGAATCACATACACTCAGGTCATGAAGAGAAGAAATCAAACCATAATTCACCAAGATGTTCCACAACTAGGTATGGTTGATGCTAACTTCAAAGGAACAAAGAATGAAAACAATATATGCAGACTAAAAAGCACTCCAAGGGATGCAACTAATCAATGCTTATATGCATATTCCACTCACAAATTACTCAGGATTTACAATGATTTGTAATCAAAATAGCTTCTCTTTCATTAAGTATGTAAAACATATACATTCACAATAACTTTGAAATAAGTCCTGAATTCTTTAGCAATCAAATTTCAATTAAATTTCTAATGATTAAAAGATTGCACCCCTGTACCTTTTATAGAATAAGGTGAGGAGGCAGTTAGAATTGACCAACGGTCAAGATTTATCAATTTAGATCAATGGCTGACAATCTTCCTATGACTTAGTCAACTCTTCATTCATGGCATAGGTTGCCAGTTGACAACAATCTGTATGAATTGCTATTTATAAGTATCCCATGCATATGTTCACTTAGTGATGCATCTATATTTACTCTTTATGTCTTTCCTCTTCACTTTCTTCTTGCTCATCATTCTCTTCATCTTCATCATTTTCATTATCACCATCACTCTGATAAACGTTCTCTTTCATGTGGACCTTTACTACTATCCTGATAGATTCATATGCTTGCACTATTTTATCAACCTCTCCCCTATCTTGGATTTTAGCTTTTACTATTGCATGTTTATGAGATTGGAACTTAGCCTTGAGAGCTTCCATTTTGCCTTTCCTACTATTTAATGTCTCATTGTATGTCTTCACTTTGACCTTTCTTCTCATGATTCTATTCATTACTTCCTCTGTGCTACAGGCTTGAAATTATCATGCAGAGCCTTAACAGCAAAATCTACATCTTGATTTTCAATCTTACCTTCTATTTTCCTTTCCAAAGCTTCTAGGATTTCTGCCTCATATGTCATCTTGTTGTGTAACTTGACACTGATATCCATGAGCTTGCCATTGCACTTCTTCAATACAGCACACTCAAACCTGATATCTTCATACCATATACCTATTAACAGGGTAGTATTATTGTCTAATACCTTATTACTTATTAGAATTTATGAATCAATTCTCTTCATCTCACTTAGAGCACTCAGGTCCTTTTCCAATTGGAATGACCTTCTTCCTATGTCATTCTGCGTTTTGTCCACCTTCCTCTTTAGGTTGCTTAAAGAATTCCACCTCTGAAGAGAGGTCCTTAATACATCCTCAGTGCTGAAAACATCCATTTCTCCATCACCATTGCCTCATGCTTCATTAGGTCCAATTTGGTAACCTCCTCTTGTGATATGATAGTCAATGGGACTGCAGGATCAGCTGGTGCATGATCAAGGTTAATTAACCCTTTTATGAAAGAATGCAATTGAGCAATGTGCTCCTTATGTACCTTATTTTTCTCCTTTTCCTTCTTCACCCTTTGGGTTAAAGAATCAATGATATCCTTCCCCTCTTGACCTTCCTGGTCTTCATTAGCAAAACCCAGATCAACATTTGTGATCTAAAATTCCTCCAAGCTTATTTTTCCTTTTTCCTTCTCAACTATGGGGGAGGGCTACTTGTGCGGTCCTCCTACCTGTGGTAGGATCTCTTTTTATAGTGGATGTCAACCTATCTTTCCTTCTTGGTTTCATCATGCTTTCAGAAAATAGGGTAGAGACATCAAAATCTTGGACCTCTTCCACTTGTTCTACATGTATTCCCTTTCTAAGCCAATGAGGTATATCACCTCCAGATTCTTGGTGGCCCTTGTTTGTATCATGGGTATCTGTCTCCCCAGTATTAGCTTCTATCCTTGGTGGAGAAGGCACCTTCCTAATTTGTTCCTCATGTAATTCATCATGAGGGGGATCTTGTTGGAGTTCTTGTTGAGGGGATGCCTTTTACAAAGGAGGATCCTATGGAATATCCACATTTTGATCTTGTGCTTCATTCTATGATCCCTCCTTTGGAATTTCATCCTCTTTCTTATTGTGTTCACGCTGTGATATCTTAGCCTCTTGAGAAGCTTGTGTATTCTACCTTTGGGGATCACCCTGGTCACCCTTGGTCATACCCTCTGTCTCTTTATTAGTACCCTGATCATAGGTCATTTCCTGTTCTCCACCTATAGGTGCATTGATACTTTGTGATTTGGGCTCTTCTTGACCTAATTTATCTTGTCTTTGAGACTTCTCTTGAATCTCCCTATTCGGTATGTAGTGGAGCTATGCTCTGTTCTTTATGAACATCTTTGAGAAACATCCCTTGATCTTCTTTATCTTGAGGTAATGATGAACCTCCCTAAGCTTGAGAAACACCAATGTCTGATATACCCTGATCACCCCCACTCTTCTGTTGGACCTCTGATATTTTTGGTTCTATGGGTGTCTCATGTTGTTGTTGATCTTGATCAAGAGCAGTATATCCTTCTTTGTATGCTTTGCCACTTGAGTCCTTTTAGGCTCTTTGGGTGTACCATCATCCTTGTTTGGGCTCATATCACCCCTATATGCTAAGTCTATGGCTGCAGGACTAGTAACCTGATCAACCAGCTTGTCTAGTCCTATCTGTTGAGCCACCTTTTTAGGACTATCCTATTTTGTTTCTTCCAATAGTTTTCCTTCTTCTAACACCCTCATTTGAGCTAATGGAGTCCCATGAGGAGTCATTCTAGTGTTAGCAACTAGAGTTTCCATATGTTGAGTGATCACCTCTTGGACTACCTCATCATCTGATAAATCTATTGTATCATCTAAGGAGAAAGGAAGCTTGTTACTTGTCCCGAGCGTTTCTCTTGTTTGCTCTTCAGCTTTCTCAGTTTTAAATTTAATTATTGTGGTAAGAGGAACATCATGCTATAGCTCCTTCTTGAAAACCTCACCACCTGCTCTTCTCAACATGATGGGGTCAGTATGGACATCTCCCCTCATGGTTGTTCTTTGTTTCTTAGGTGGTGACATCAGTGGCATCCCCTTCCTCTTCTTGCTTGCTATCAGAAAGTCATCATCTTTGGGTTCTTTATTTAATTGTTCTTCTCCCAAGGGGTTTCCCTCCTCAATTCATGTTGCAAGATCTGCCCTTCCACTTGCATCTTTGTAGTCTCAACAGTAGGCTTCAAAATTCTCTTAGTTTTTGGTTTTGCTAGTGTAGGTTGTGTCACTGATGCAGATGCCTAAACTAATGTGGGTGCACCTATAGCCTTAGCAGTGACCCTTTCTACAATCACCCCCCTTGGTTTATTTTCACTTTCCTTACTTTTAGGGGTATCTTCTTTTGTTTTTCTATGGGCAATCTCTCCCCATTGGATTTCCTCTTTTCAGTGAGGAAATCATCATATTCCTCATCAGATAATTCTTGTCTCTTCTTCTTGGTATCAATAGTAAGGGAAATGCCTCTTTTCTTTAGTTTGGCTATTTCTGCATCTACCCAAGCTTGGGTTAGCTAGATCACCCCATTCATCATCTGATCTAGGGATATATCTTCTTGTTGTGTGAGATCAAGGGCCGATATCATGTCATTATACACCTTTTTGTCCTCGTATTCATTGTACATTATCCTCCCATCATATTTATATAGTTGTGCTGGCCCTAGGATATAGTCAAAGGTCTTGACTTGATTTAAGGTGAGTCTTTGATATTTCCTTCTTCTCACCTCAGCCTCATCATCACAATCGGTCTAAAACTTCTCTAGATGCTTTTGATGTATCTATTTTCCCAATACCTTCTGCATCCTACCATAAGGATCGTATGATTTGGTCAAAGGAAATTATTGTAGATACATCAGTTTCAACCCCCTGATAGCATGCTTTATGCTCTCTAAATCTGGGCATATGTACCAGCCCATAGATACTGGAAACAAAATTGGAGGTATCTTCTTCTGTGCCTTATAGGCCTCAACTATGGTTGATACTTGTCTAACAAATTCCATCAAGATGACCCTATCAGTAGGGTATCTTGGCAACATAAGAGGTTGTCCCTCAAATCCCTCAATCCTAATATATGAGAATGTAGCAAATTGGATAAACCAAGCTCCATGTCAATAGATAATTTCTTGAGCTTCAATGCTCAGCCTTTTAGTTCTATCTTCCTCCATAGTTCTGACCAGATGCATGGAGAATGCATCATTTACTAGTTTATAGTCTTGGAGGTATACCTTTGTTTGCAATTGGCGATAATGATCCCGTATGTGTGCATCATCAGCATCACCACCAGCCTTGCCTACCATTTTTAGAGAATCAAATGTTCCTCTATATGCATAAGAATACACCACATATGAAGTCATGTAGAATAAACATGCTTGTCCTCCCAAGTTCCTAATTCCCTCATCCAATGAGTCACTGATGATTTTGGCCCATAGGGGTTTGTTGTCTGCATATAAGACCATCTAGATGATCCCAAACATCTAATTCTTGAAATTTCCAGCATGAGGCCTACCGGTCATCTTGCTTAGCAGGGCAATCATATATTGGTACTCATCATCAAAGTTGAACTTGTACAAGTGTATTGGTATCTTGGCAGAGGCAGTATACGTGCTACTCTTCAATCTCCATTGGTACATCTTCTTCCTGGCATTCTTCTTGTTATTGTTATACTTTGTCTCTAGTTTATGTAGGTCCACATTCACTACCTTATTCCCTACCAGCAAATTGAAAGTGGCAGTGATGCCCTTGACTAAAAAGTCAGCGTATATCCTTCCATGTTTTTCCACTTGCCTAGTTTTTGGGTTGTAATTTCTCGCATAGTCCACTACCAATTCCGGAGCATCCATAGCATAGGGAAAACTAGCTGCATGCCACATATGTGAGACAAACACCCTATCCAGAATAGGATTATCCTTATAATTATCCAATCTTGTCAACCATACATTCAGGTCTGTATCCCCTTGATGTGTATCACTAATGACCCCATATTTGAATTGTACCCCCTCTGGTTGCACAAACATGGGCTTGAGGAACTCAACCTTAGACCTATTTCTCTTGACATAGGCCATGGCTTCCTGCAATAGACATGATATATTTTACCCTACGGTGTCCATATGCATTCTTACAACACCATGTACTTCTATCATATCATGTATGTTCTGTATATTACCCCTCATTTTACCTTTCTATGCATCATCATAAGATCATACCCTAGTAAAGACAAATACTCCACCTAGAATTATAGAAAATGACAATGGGGAGGGTTTGCAGTTACTTACTTGATAATGCTTTCCTTTGGATTAGATGAGTGATTATGGAGAAAGACTGTAAATGTGCAAGATCACCCATTCCGTTCCATTACGTTGAAGGATCTGATCCGTCGACAGGTAGCTGATGAGGATTTGACTTCGAAGCTCTATAATTTCTTGATTTATCACAAGGTGAATGAAAATGACCTTTGAATTTTACCCTTAAATAGATCAATAAGACAAATTAGGGTAAATGTGCTGCCTTGATTAAATCCATCGATCATTTGCAGGGAATTTGTAGATGTCACCAAGTGTTCAATTCGTATTTGTAATTGGCAGGAGTTCATCTATTGCTTTAATTACATTTAATTCTAAAGGAGGTGATCTTTGAAAGATCAAGGATATTCAAAAATATGACCCCCCTTGGATAATATGACCCCTCTCTTTGTGCGGGATAACTATGTGCAAAGAGTCAGGTGATATAGTCAACGTTTGACTATGGAACATATCAGGTAATGGAATTAAGATCAGGGGTATCTAAAATATGACCCCCCCGCTCACTGGAAAAAGATCATGGTGACATCATCATGTCATTGATGTCATTTAGTTATCATGTTTTAATGATGTCATTGTCATATTAAGAGATATGACGGATATTAGATATATGACCCCCCCGTGGTTCATATGGGATGATGATGTCATCATCGAGGTGATTTCTTTCATTCATTGGAATTGGATGACGTCACCGTCATATTAGCGTAGGGTGATATCTGTGAAGGGGTGATATTTGTAAGATGACTAATATTAGGAAATATGACCCCCCCTACGGGATAATATGCAAATTTCTTTGACAGGTAGGTGTCGGCTCTTATTTAATTTTGACGTTTGCATATCATGCACCTAGTGGTGGTAGGGTGATGATTCTAAGTCTAGGCGATCTTAACAAATATGACTAATATTAGAAATATGACCCCCCCTTGGATAATATCAGGTTTGACCAAACTTTGACTGAACATAACTTTCTTTCCTTAGACAATTTTGGGGTGATCAAAAGACAGACTTGCTTAGAATTTTGCGTACTTTCCAGCCATGAGGTTAATAATGGCAATTGCTGATTTTATCAACTAACCTCATCTAGTGGCAGATCCACCCTCTTACAAGGTTACATGCGTGACTGATTTGACCAAACCACCCCAAGTAGAAAACAAGCAAGCCACAAGCAGAAAGAAAAGTTGGGTCCTTGTTTATGTCAAGGCAAAATGGGGCGTGCTGTGTAACCACACAACATAAGGTAGTTTGGGGTGCCTTTCAATTGGTAGGAGAAACATCCATGTGGTGGATGAATAAGAAGATGAAATTAGGGTTAAGTTCTTTGAGCTTAACATGGGATCAATCTATGATCTTATTTCACCAAAGATGGTTACCACAAATTTTTTTTGACCAAAGTTAACAGTGTTGCAAGTATGTGCATTTGGTGTTGTCACTAATGTCAACAAGCTTGTGTTGTCATTGGTGTCAACTATATGAGTAATAGATGTTGCAAGTGTATGATCAGTTGGTGAGTAGTTGGTGTCGAGTGGTTTCTATCTAGGATGATGGGGAAGTGCTTAAGATGTTGATGATATGTTTCTGGTTCTTGGTTTCTAAGTGCTTTTGAGAAAATTTCAATAATAAAGGAAATAGTGTGTTGTAAAGATTTTCTGTGTTGCAGAGTAGTGTTCTGGTTTTGCTCCACATTTATTTTATATTGAATATCTATTTATGTGGTTTGGATATGTTTATTAGAGGCATTCAAAGATGCTACATTCAAAATTTGGCATGCTAGATTGATGTGTAGAGGAAGATGTGTTCACCAGTGTGTGAACTATGTATTGCAGAGGTGTCTGGGAGAAATGTTTTTTCTCTGCATTTCTCCGCAAAGTGGTTTCTAGTCTTATAGTTCTAGAAGTGTGTTTATAAGGTTCATATCTATCTTCAGTTGAAATTATTTAATATTTGGTGCTCTGTAAGTTGATTTCTTGAGTTCCAGTGCATAACAGAGATATTTGAGCATACTGGGTACATAGAATAAGTTTGTTCAGCAAGTGAAAGTTGTTGCAGATGAATTTTTTGGATTTCAAGATGTTTTTGGAATACTCTAGATCATGTTTAAGCATGATGTGTAGTCCACAAGTTGTCTTTGGTTTTGAGGAAGCATGTACATAATTGTTTATGGTGTTAACACAGATTCAACTGACCTTGGGTGTTTACACTAATTGTGGAGTTGCTTCGATGTTTGTGGAAGTGCAGTGTGGCATGTATGAGTGAATTTAGGTCCATGCTAAGGTGTTTTGTGGTCTGTCTTCATTCCTTTCCACCGCGGGAATGTTTTAGTGCCAACCTAATTTGAATTTGTGAGATTAAGGTGCTTTGTCGACCTTGGTGAATGTTTTCAAGATTAAAGATGGTATAAATAAGTGTTGAGTTATCGAAGGATGCTAAGATAGATGAGTATGATGTGTGTGATGTGAATTGCAAAGTTATAGAGTGGGAATTTGTGTAATGTAGTGTTAGCTTTCATGTGTTAGATTACTAGATGCAGTGAGTAGAAGGTGTCTCCAATTCCTCAGTGAGACTGCAGAGATGATGATGACATTGTGGTGGACTTCTCTATTGCATTGAGATAGTTTTCTCTTTGTAACAATCTTTTGTATCTTCTATTCTATTCTAGTAGTGAGCCTTTGGTAGTGAGCCTTTCTTTCTTTTGGGTAGTGAGCCCTATTGTACTATTTTGGTGTTGATATTACTTTATATTGTGAGCTAATCCTCATTGTGGTTTTTCCCTTCTTGGGTTTTCCACGTAAAAATTGTTCTCTTGTGTTTGATGTTTATTTGATTCAATTTCTATTATTTTCTTCCATGCTTAATTATCATAACAGGTTAAGGGATTAATTGAATTAATGTGGATCTGAATGTGTATGAGGATTCTGAAGTTTTAGGTTACAACTAATTCACCCCCCATCTTAGTTGTCTTGTGCATTCAAAAAATATATTTTTAGAATCTACGACAAGGGGATATGTCAATGAATGAATATTGGGAAAAGTTCACCCATTCCCTGAAATATGTGCCTTAATATCAAAAAGATGAAAGGTTCAAGATCAATAAATTTATCATGGATCTAAATGCCTAGATTGGTGGAGAAGTGGATGTACATGGTCCTACCACTATGGACCAAGTTTTAGAGAAGGCAATCAAGCAAGAGAAAAAATTGAAGTCAATTTCTGCATATCGTGAGAAGAATCATGAGATATTTAATTAGCAAGACACCAACTTCTTGACCTTTCAAGAAAAGGAATGGCCAACAAGAAGCAAATAAGAAAAGTGACAAGGGTTCTAGAAATTAAAAGAGTTGACCTAGAAATGAGAAAAAAAGCAATTGCAATGTCTGAAGGAATGATAATGATTCAGGCAAACCTACTAAGAAGCGAGGACCTCCAAGAGGATGTTTCACCTATGGTGATGATCATTTTGTAAATCAATGTCCCATTAAAAACCATGGAGTTCAATAGTGTGGTAATGTTTTACCCACCCAACAAGAAACTTTTCAACAAAGGATTCATGCCACTTTGGACAATCACTAGGCGGAGTACCAGATTACTCCCATTGAGACAATAGGTACTTTATTTGGAGTTCCTATTTCTATTTTGTTTGATACTGGAGCAACTGAAAGTTTTATTTCTCTAAGAGTATTAAGTAAATTTCATAGAAGAGTTGCTTATATGGCTAAACCCTGGTCAGTTGAATATGCTAACCAAATGAAAGCTCAGGTAGAGCAATGATTGTTTGAAGCCAAAATTGAACTTCCTAGTTTTTTGACTTGGGTGAATTTTCTTGTAGCCCCCTAGGTTCCTATGACGTTGTCTTAGGAATAAATTTGCTATGGAGACATAGGGCCAATGTTGGCTATTTTGTAAAAATAGTGGAGTGTCTAGATGATGTAGGAAATAAAGTCTTTTTGCAATGCACTTAAAGAAAAGTCAAGATAAGACCAATCTCTGCTATGCAATTGAAGAGGGCTTGGAAAAAAGGTTATCAACTTTTTGTAGTCAAGATGGAGCAAGTAGAAGAAGACCCTAGAAAACAAAGTGTAACCCTAGAGGACTATCTTTTCCTTCAATATTTTCAGGATGTTTTCCTAGATGAACTTCTAGGATTACCTCTAAAGAGAGCTTTTGATTTCTCTATTGATATAATACCTAGTTCGGAGCTGATTTAAAAGGTACCTTACCATATGACTACTACAATTTTTTTGGAATTAAAAGCCTAGCTTCAAGATTTTTGGCTAATGGATTGATTAGACCTAGTGTTTCTCATTGGGGTGCCCCAGTGATCTTTGTCAAAAAGAAGGATGGAACTTTGCATCTATGTATAGACTATCGTATGCTTAATAAAGCAACGATAAAGAATAAGTATCCTCTACTACGTATTGATGATCTTTTTGACTAGATGCATGGTGTAGTAGTATTTTCTAAGATCAATTTGTGATCTGGATACCATCATTTGAGAATAAAAGATGAGGACATTCATAAGATGACTTTCAGAACTAGATATGGGCATTATGAGTTCACAGTTTTACCTTTTGGACTTACGAATGCCCCTACTACATTCATGAATTTGATGAACAATATTTTTTAAGATTTCTTGGATAAATTTGTTCTAGTGTTTCTAGATGGCATTCTTATTTACTCTAAGAATTAGGAATAACACTTGCAACATCTACGAATAGTTTTGCAGAGGTTAAGAGAGTATAAATTGTTTGGGAAGCTTTCTAAGTGTACTTAATTTCAAAAAGAGATACAATACTTAGGGAATATTTTCTCAACTAAAGGAATATATGTAGACCTTGCAAAAATAAAATCTAAACTTGAGCAACTTGGTATGTGCCAAAGAATGTGCATGAAGTGTGCAATTTCATGGGATTAGTAGGATATTATAGAAAGTTCATTTTGAACTTTTTTAAGATTACAAGCCTAATCATTTCACTTCAAAGAAAAGGAAATCTATTTGACTGGACAACAAAATGTCAGGAGGCATTTGATCAGTTGAAATAAAGGTTGACAAATGCACCAATATTGAAATTTTCTGACCCAGAAAGTTAATTTGTTGTCATTATTGATGCCTTAGGAGAAGGTTTGGGAGGAGTGCTTATGCAGAATGGGCAAGTGGTAGCCCATGAATCCTAGAATATGAGAGCATATGAGTAGAATTATGTTCCTCGTGATTTGGAGTTAGTAGCAATTGTGCATGCTTTGTAAGTGTGGCGACACTACTTGCTAGTAAATCCTTTAGAGTTGATGTCAGATCATCATGGTCTTAAATACATATTTTGCCAACCTCAGCTGAATTCTTGATAAAGAAGATGATCAAAATTGATATCTGACTATGATTTTGAGATAAATTATATCAAGGGCAAAGAGAATCAAGTAGTGGATGCTCTGATTCGATAGAGACATATCTCATCAATTGTCTCTATTCACTCAAACTTCAACGATTTGATATTGCAGAATTTTGTAGGTGATTAATTTTATGAGCAAGTTAAGTAGGCTCTCTCTATAAATTATCAAGATTTGAGGTATATATGATGGGTTTTATTTTGAACCATATGGGATTCTAAGATACAGAGGAAGAATGTATGTTCCAGATTCAGAAGAATAAAGAAACCTTGTGTTGAAATAAGTTCATTCTGCACCATATTCAGGTCATCCAGGAGTAACTAAACTCCTAGCTGATATGAAACCTCTTTATTTATAGAAAGGAAACAAGAATGATGCTGCAATATTTGTATCCAGTTTCCTAGAGTGCCAAAGAGTCAAGGCTAAGCATCAACATCCAGCAAGACTTCTATATTTGCATGATATTCCAGAGTGGAAGTGGCTGGTTATTAGCATGGATTTTCTACAAGGATTTCCAATGTCTCAAAATAGACATGATGCTATTTTAGTAGTAGTGGATAAACTCACCAAAGTAGCTCACTTTATACCTTGAAATTTAATAGATGGAGCACCAGTCATAGCTCACAAGTTTGTGTAGGAAGTGTTCAAATTGCATGGAGTTCTTAAGAAGATTATCTTAGATAGAGATGGTCAAGATTTTGGAAAACTTTATTTTTAGCGCTAGGTACTCAACTCAATATAAGCGTAGCTTATCACCCTGAGACAGATGGTCAGACTTGTTGATGCGGATGTTACAACAACAAGAAATAAAAGTTTCTATCAAACCTCTATTTATATTGAAGAATACAATGAATTCAAGGAATTCATGATTCCAAGTTTCTATGTGTTAGTTCTTTTAATGATCTATTGTCACTCAAAGGTTGATGTGATATGTCATTTTCCAATAGGGGCCTTATGTCTAGATTTAAAGAAATATTATCCAGATATTTAACCTATTACAGCTGCTCTGCATGTATCTCAATAAATTATATCAAATTTGACAATCCTTAGCTAAGATATACATATCTTCATATTCATCATAAGTTTGATCAATTCTTTTGAACTTCCATCCAGCTAAGATTATTTATGATGATCTTTCTAACTTTGATTAGTTCTTCTAAAATTGTCTTAATTTGAACTAATCTTCACTCAATTTTACTTTTGCACTTTAAATTCTTTCAAATATTGTGCCTACAAGCATATATTTCAATGTTCTTTACCATTATTCTCCAATATTTGCATAATATTTTCAACATGACATGTTATTTGCTCAAATATGCTAAGGATATTCAATTATCTACATGAATTCAGCATATTTACTCTAAATCTACTTAGCATTTGTCATTATTTGTAGTTTATGATGATGATTTATGAAATTAAAATGAAAACAAACTTGAAATTCTAAAATTGTTTGAAATGATTAAGTTTCAACCACTGATCCACATGCACATTTGACACTTTCATGAAAAGGAGATGAAATCAAACCATGTTTCACCAGGGTATTCCACAATTACACATGGCAGATGCTAATCTTCAAAGGAATCATATGACAACAACATGCAGCTGTTGAAATACACCTCTAAGGAGCATAGCACTTCACAGTAACATATCCAAAAATCATCCACAAAGATTATACAAGATTTATGATGAGTAGTAATCTAGATCTCCATTCTCATTCAATATTCAAAAAGTATGCACATATACTGATGGCCTTGAGAAAGAACCATGGGGAAACACAAAGTCACAAAATTTGTATACTTAGTGCTCACAAATTCAACAATTCAATCTCAATTAAGCTTCTAATAGTTTACAAATGAGAATCAACATCATTTTATAGGACAAGGATGAGATTCAGTTACAAAGATCCAATGATTAGGATCAAATCAAGCATAATCAATGGTCAGAAAAAAGTGGCACGCAATTGCCATCTAGCAATCTTTAGTGGAAGATAGTTGGCAAAACTAGAATATTCTCTGCATCTTTGACTTAGTCTTCATTTTCTCTACTCAGCATCCTCTTCGGATTCTTCATCTATAGAACCTTCAGCTATCCAGAATCTAATGTCCATACCCTTGAAGTGTGCATATGCCCCTACTACCTTGTTTATTTCATCTTTTCTTTGTACTCTGGCTTTCTCCTTGGCATGTTCTTGGGCCTTTAATTGTTCCTTCAAGGTTAACCATCGATTTGTTCTACTATCCAACTCTTCATTGTATGCGTCTATCTTATATTTCATATGCATAGCCTTATCAATAATGTCCTCTAAAAAATGTTGGGCTAGATCTTTTGTTGCTAGGTTGAAGTTATCTCTGAATGCCTTAACTGCAAACTCTTCATCCTAATTTTCAATCTTACCTTCAACTTCACCTTCTAAAATCTCCAAAATAGCCAATTCCTCCACCAAAAGTTAATGTGCCTTTATGCTAATATCAACTACTTTTGTGTTGCATCTTTTCAAAATACTGACCTCAAATTTTATATCCTCTATCTAGAGGTCCATGTTAGGAATTGCTTGTTGTGTCAAAATCTTGTTTTCTACCAGGACCTGATCAGCAGTTTTCCTCATGTCCTTAAGCATGGTCAAGAACCAACTACTTTGTAGTAGCCTTTGGCCCACTTCTTTCTTTAAGGAATCTACCTTACCTTTCATTTGGCTTATCATATCCCAATTGGATAATGATGTCTTCTCTACTTGTTCTCCCTCCTCGAAGAATCTAGTAAACCATTTATCCATCACATTAGCCTGATGCTTTTGTGCATCTACCCTAGTTATTTCCTACTGAGACACCAAAGCCAAAGGTGTAGTTGGTGTGATCTAGACATTAGTAAGGATGACTTATCCCCTTATGAAAGCCTACAGTTGGGCAATTTGCCCCTTATACTTCTTATTCTTAGCTTTGGCTTTAGTTATCCCAGTAGATACTACATCTATACTTTCCCTCAATTCTTGAATATCTTGGTCTACAATATTGTGCCCTAGGTCTATTGTGGTTACTTGGAATTCTTTTGCACTAATCTCCCCTTTATTCTTATCAACAATAGGCACGTCTAATTGATCTATCCTCTTACTAGTGGCTGGATCACATCTTATTATGGAGGTTGCCCTCGCTTTGCACTTGGGCTTTGTAGCCTCAAGTGAAAATAATGATTGAATATCAAAATTTGAAGAATATTGGAATAGAGGATGACTTACCTCATGTGCTAACCATTGTGGTGCACTAGATATTGGCCCTTGTTGATCATTTTTTTTAATGTGAGCATCATGCACTTTTGCATCTTTCTCCTTTGGAATCTCTGCATTCACATTCTATTGTTGTTCTTTGACTATGGGAATCTCCTCATGTACTTTCTATTGACCTTGATCATATTCAGCATCTTTGGATGTCATGTCCTGACCAAGTAATGATTCCTTTGCTGGCTCTTGGTCATCAAGTGCATTGCTTTGGACATTCTCATCTTTCTTACCATTATCTCTAGGGGCATCTTCATGTATTCCCACATCCAAAACCTATGTAATATGTTCTTCTTGGATCTTGGGATCATCCTTATTCACCTTTTCTTCCCCTTGGAGATTATTATCTAGAACATCAGATTGTATGCCATGATCTATTTCTATTTCTACTCCTTCCAGTTCTCCTTCACCACTTTTATCCTTTGGACCTTCATGTCCAAATGTGGCTTCTTCTTTGTTCTTTAGACCCTCTAGTCTGGATATTACTTCTGGACCTCCTTGTCTGGATATAAGCATTTGTTATTCCTTTTCCCCTATCTTAGCATGTCCTTCTTCACTTATCTGGACATTTTGCTCTGGAGGCTCTATCTAGATGTCCATGTCCTGAGCTATATTATCTTCATTCTGCACATTACCCATGGTTTCATCCTTATCCTCCTCATCAACCCCATCATATGATAAATCAATAAATTTTGGGCTTGTGACAGTGCACACTAACACATCTAGGCCAATAGACTACACCATTATCTCTAGATTTTTAGAATCATCCTCATCTCTGGTGCTCTTTGGTGCCTATGGGGTGCCTTGAGGTGTTAGGGATGTGTGCCTCAACAAGTTCTTAATGGGATTAGATGCCACATACATTGTCAAATCGTCATCTATTATATCGATAGTTTTATCCAGTGCCAAGGGTTGATCGACCTTCTTCTTTTCTTCTTCCCTTGCTTCCTTGGTTGATTCCTCCTTAAACATGAATATGGTGGGGATGGGGACATTATGTTAAAATTCTTTAGATATTGTTTCCACATCCTTTGGCACCATTGTTGATACAACTCTTTCTGCTATAGGTTGCTATCTAGAAAACATTTTCTCCATTTTAGTTAGCTCTTCATTATCTTGGAGTAGGACATCTAGCTATCGACTAGTAGATCCCCTCATTATGGGTGTTTGTCCTCTCTTCTATCTTGGGATATTTGTCCCTTTTAGTATATCTTACCCTTTCTTTGCAATTGGCTCCTCTTCATCTCCCTCAGTGTCCTCATATGCATCTTTAGGCTCTTCCACCTACCTTGTGGTTATGGTGATAGAAGGGATAGGTTCTTCTCTTCGAGGTGAAGGTCTTGTGGCTATTGTAATGGCACTAGTAATGAATTCTTCAACTGCTTTTGAGGAGTCTAGTTTGGCCAACTTGGCCTCCATAATTTGTCTTTTATGAATCAGGAAATCATCAAACTCAGCATCTCCCAACTCCTGTCTCTTCTCTTCTTATCAAAGGTCAAAGCAACTCCCTTTGCTTTTATGGCAGCCAACTTTTTATCTACCCATTTCCTTGTAAACTCCATAACCTTGGCTGTGATGAGATTAATGGATGTGACCTCAAGTTGACTCCAATCAGGAGGGGAGATGGTTTCCTTATATATTTGTTTATCTTCATATTCCTTACTTATCGATTTCCCACCATTAGATTGCAGCTTGGCAGGAACATCAAAACAATCTATTGTTCTTATCTAATTTAGAGTTAATCTCTGATAGATTCTTTTCCTAACTTCTGAAGAGAACTTGTGTCTCAAATTACTACTTGAACCTCTTAGTTGAACCTATGTTTGAACCTCTTTGTTGAACCTTTCTAGAATTCATTTGGTAGGTTCAATGAATTTTAGTTCAGCTGTTCCTTGGTTCATTGGTCTGAGGATATGCGATGTCGGCATCGCTGTGACGAAGCACTATCGGCAGGACCGTGTTGAAGACCATTGGCATCGGTGAGACAAGGGCTCGGAATAAGCATCGAAGGTTTGTCCGATGCTGAGTGTCACCCCGATGGAAGCATTCAACCGTCGGCAAGACAAGGCCTATCGGCCAAACTTTGTGGAGTTACTCCGACAGGAGTAGTCACTCCGACGAAGGTTACGGTCGTCGGCAAGACAAGGCCTATCGGCCAACCTTTGTGGAGTTACTCCGACAGGAGTAGTCACTCCGATGGTGTCTATCGGCAAGAGAATACCCGTCGGCTAAAGGTGTTGGGCCGATGTACTGCGGACATCCTGATGGAAGTCTTATTGGTATCGGTGAGACAAACCTATGTCGGAGCGAGGGCTAAATCTTTTGCCGATGGAGAATGTCATACCGATGGTAACCTTGGTGATCGGGGAGACAATGCTCATCGGTGGGAGGTGATGAGGGCCGATGGGAGTTGTTATGCCGATGGACTTGGAGGCTTGGTATTGTCGGCAACAATATTGCTGACAATACTCTTTCGCCTGTTGGCGGTTATAAACTGCAAAATCCTTTGCGACTTGGTACATGTGGGACTAAACGCCTCACTGAAATGTGAACCGTTGCGACGGTTAGATGGCAGCGACGTATGAGGAATTTGTTCTATCAGTTAGAGCAGAAGTCTGTAACGACTCTTGTTCTTGCAGATTGGAAATAGAATGATATGTCGATAGGTGTCGTTGGTATTATGATGATGAGACTTGAATAAAGGTTCGTTCTGTAAATGTACAGGGAGATGAACTGTGTATGATGTCGAGAATCAAACACCAGAGCAAGAAGCTGAGTTCTTTATTGTAACTGTATATCTTACTGTAATAAAGATTGTTTTCTTGTGGTGGTGGGTTTTTTACCCGTAAGGGTTTTCCCACGTAATTCTGTGTGTCTGTGTTCTAACTATTGTCTATTTTGATTTCTCTTGTGTATTCATCTGTGTTATTGTAATTTCAAAAGTGACTGGTCTACACTGTCCCCTGGGAATTAACATTAGGGAAGCTGTTTTCCGCACCTGTGCTTTCCTTACAAGTGGTATCAGAGCCAGGTTCGTTGTGTTATCCTTGTCGGTAGTTTGGGTTTTTTGTGTTAATTCTGTTGTGTGGGAGTTCTGTAGAAAGTTATTTTTTTAAAATTAAATAGAGATGGCAAGTACATCAGACAAAATAGACATTGAGAAATTCAATGGCACAAACTTTGAGTTGTGGAAACTTAAAGTTGAAGACATGTTAGTCTATAGAGATCTTTGGGTTGCTGTGTCTGGAGTTCAACCTACAGGCATGAAGCAAGAAGATTGGGAACTGATATGCAGAAAAGCCAAAGGACTGATAAGACTGAGTTTATCTGACTCTGTTCTATTGAACATCCATGAGGAGAAATCTGCAAGTGATTTGTGGAAAAAGTTGAATAATATTTATCAGGGCAAGTCCTTGGTAAATAAACTTTTCCTCAGAAAGAAATTGTATTCTCTGAAGATGGATGAAGGTGCATCTGTAGCAGAACATCTGAGTGCATTCAATACGATTGTTGCTCAGTTGACATCTATAGGTGTAAAAATAGAAGAGGAAGATCGCTGTATGCTTCTGTTATGTTCCTTACCTGACTCGTGGGACCATCTGGTGATGGCTATTGGAAGTACAACAACTACGTTTTCTCAGGAAACTATTGTTGCCTCTTTGTTGTCTGAAGAGATGCGGAGGAAATCTTCTGGAATGGCCAAAGAGGCTCTGTCAGTTTGTGGTAGATCAAAGGAAAGAGGCAAGAAGAAGGACAAGAAGTCTAAGTCCAAATCAGAGGGGAAATCAAAATCTCCTGGCAAGAAGTCCAAGGTGAAGTGCTGGAATTGTGCACAGAAAGGTCATGTCAAGAAAGACTGCAAAGAGGAGAAAAAGAAGAAGAAGAACTTCTCTGACTCTGAGTCTTCACACAGTGATGCTGATGCTTTCATTGCTGCTCTGGCAACACCTGCTTCTGAAGATGTTTGGCTGATTGATTCAGGAGCATCCTTTCATATGACATCTCATAGAGAGTGGTTCACAAAGTATGAACCCTATGCTGGTGGCAAGGTGTTCCTGGCTAGTGATTCAACACTGGAAATTGTTGGCCGAGGTCAAGTCAGAATCCAGTTCCTGGATGGCAGAATAAAGGGAATGAATGAAGTTCTTCATATACCAGGTCTGGCTCGAAATTTACTTTCTGTTAGTAAACTTAATGATGTTGGAGTGCAAGTTACTTTTGTGAATGGTGGCTGTAAGATGACTAGAGGTTCTATTGTTCTGGCAAAAGGTGAACGCATTGGAACTCTGTATAGGTTAGATGCTAAACCAGTGTGCTGTAATAATGTCTCTGCAAAATCTGAAAAGGCTACTATTGTAACACATGACGTAAATTCTATGGAAGTTAAACTTCCTGCAGAGAAAACAATGCTCTGGCATCATAGACTTGGTCACATAGGTGAGAAAGGTTTAAAAACCTTGAAAAACAAAAATCTGGTAGATGGGCTGATTGATTGTAATCTGGAGTTCGATTTCTGCGAACATTGTATATATGGAAAGCAAAATCATGTTTCATTTTACTCTAGTTCTCATAAATCTTCTGGTGTTCTGGACTATGTGCATTCTGATGTTTTTGGTCCAGTTGATGTTCCTTCTTTATCTAAATCAAGATACTATGTATCGTTCATTGATGATTATTCAAGAAGGGCATTTGTATATTTTTTGAAAAACAAATCAGAAGTGTTCAGTCGATTTAAAGAATTTAAAACTCTTGTGGAAAATCAGACTGGTAGAAAACTAAAATGCTTGAGAACAGATAACGGTGGTGAATATTGCAATGCGGATTTTGATAAGTATTGTGTAGACCATGGAATTAAAAGGCATAAAACTACACCTTATACTCCACAACAGAATGGAGTTGCTGAAAGATTAAATCGATCGTTGATGGAGAAAGCAAGAAGTATGTTGAGTTATGCTGGTCTTGAACAGAAGTTCTGGGCTGAGGCAGTTGCTACAGCTTGTTACTTGCTGAATCGTTCTCCTACATCAGCATTGGTTGATAAGACACCTATGGAAGCATGGTCCGGTAAGAAGCCCTCTCTAAGACATATTCGAGTCTTTGGCTGTGAGGCATATGCTCATATTCCTGAAGTTAAAAGATCTAAGTTGGATAACAAGGCAGTTAAATGTATCTTTGTTGGCTATGGAGTCGGTATTAAAGGATACAAGCTTTGGAATCCTGAAACTGAAAAGGTAATCTACAGCAGGAATGTAATTTTCAGAGAGCTGAAACCATTGGTTGTTGATCCTCAGCCAGAAAAGACAGAAGAAAAGAAAGAAAAGAGTGTTGTGAATGTTCCTCTGACTCCTGTAAAAGAGGAACAACAAGCACCAAGTGTAGATGGTTCAGATAAGAGTTCAAGTAGCTCCGAAGATTCTGATCCAGAGCGAGAACCTGAACCTGCACCTCAACCTGTGAGGAGATCTACACGTGAAAGAAGACAACCAAATAGGTATGGATTTTCAGTACCTGATTCAACTTGTGCCTATGCTTTACTTACTAATACTGATGAACCTAGGACTATGAAAGAAGCTATTAGTGTACCTGATTCAGATTCCTGGTTGGAAGCCATGCATAGTGAAATGACATCATTGGAGAAGAATGGAACCTGGGATCTGGTGCCCTTGCCTGAAGGAAGAAAACCTGTAGGCTGTAAGTGGGTATTTAAGAAGAAATATGGTCCAGATGGTAGTATTGAGAAGTACAAGGCAAGACTGGTTGCTAAGGGGTATTCCCAAAAGGAAGGTATTGATTATGGAGAAATCTTTTCTCCTGTAGCTAAGTTGACATCCATTAGATTTCTGTTGTCACTTGCAGCAGCATATGATTTTGAAATTGAGCAGATGGATGTGACAACAGCGTTTCTTCATGGAGACCTTGAAGAAGAAATTTATATGTCTCAGCCAGAGTATTTTGTGGAAAAAGGTAAAGAACATCTGGTATGCAAACTTAAAAAGTCTCTTTATGGTTTGAAACAGTCTCCCAGAATGTGGTATCAAAAGTTTGATACGTATGTTTTATCCTTGGGGTATGTGAGATCTAAATCTGATCATTGTGTCTATTATAAAACTGAAGGTGACCAGATTCTTATAATTGCACTATATGTGGATGACATGTTGTTCATTGGCAATGGTAAGGGGATGATCTCAGAATTAAAATCTCAGTTGTCCTTGAAATTTGAAATGAAAAATCTGGGGGCAGCAAAGTACATTCTGGGAATGGAGATCAAAAGGGACAGATCTAAGAGAAAAATTTGGCTCAGCCAGAGGAAGTATATTACCAATGTTCTTGATAAGTTTCATATGTCTGATTCTAAACAGTTAGTTGTTCCAGTTTTGCAGGGAACGAAATTATCTGTTGAAGATTGTCCAGAATCTTCAAATGAAATTGATGACATGAAGAGAGTACCTTATGCAAGTGCTGTTGGCAGTTTAATGTATGCAATGGTCTGTACCAGACCAGACATTGCCCAAGCAGTGGGAGTTTTGAGCCGATTCATGGCGAATCCAGGCAGATCACATTGGGATGCTGTGAAAAGAGTTATGAGGTATTTGAAGGGAACTTCTGACTATGCTATTTGTTATCATGGAAACTCAGAAGGGTCTAAGAGATCTATCAGTATTCAGGGATATGTTGATTCTGATTGGGCAGGGGACATTGACAGTCAGAGATCCACCAGTGGATACGTGTTCATGTTACATGGTGGTGCTATCAGTTGGATGAGCAAGCGACAGGCTGTAGTCACTTTGTCCACAACAGAGGCAGAGTACATGGCAGCCACTCGTGCATGCCAAGAAGCTGTTTGGTTGAAAAGGTTGTGTTCTGATGTTGGTTTTAATGCAGGGCAAATACAAATTCATTGTGACAGTCAAAGTGCCATATGTTTGGCAAAGAATCCTACATTTCATGCTAGGACAAAACATATTGATGTCCAATATCACTTTGTTCGTGATATGGTGGAAGACAGGAAGGTGAAGCTGGAAAAAGTTGACACTTTGGAAAATGTTGCTGATGCCTTAACTAAACCAGTGAACACAGCCAAGTTCAAATGGTGCTCAGATCAAATGGGTCTTCGGGCCCATAGTTCTCAATAATCGAATGAGGACTAAGAGGTAGCAGTAATGTCTTCGACAAGTGGGAGATTGAAGAGAACTTGTGTCTCAAATTACTACTTGAACCTCTTAGTTGAACCTATGTTTGAACCTCTTTGTTGAACCTTTCTAGAATTCATTTGGTAGGTTCAATGAATTTTAGTTCAACTGTTCCTTGGTTCATTGGTCTGAGGATATGCGATGTCGGCATCGCTGTGACGAAGCACTATCGGCAGGACCGTGTTGAAGACCATTGGCATCGGTGAGACAAGGGCTCGGAATAAGCATCGAAGGTTTGTCCGATGCTGAGTGTCACCCCGATGGAAGCATTCAACCGTCGGCAAGACAAGGCCTATCGGCCAAACTTTGTGGAGTTACTTCGACAGGAGTAGTCACTCCGACGAAGGTTACGGTCGTCGGCAAGACAAGGCCTATCGGCCAACCTTTGTGGAGTTACTCCGACAGGAGTAGTCACTCCGATGGTGTCTATCGGCAAGAGAATACCCGTCGGCTAAAGGTGTTGGGCCGATGTACTGCGGACATCCTGATGGAAGTCTTATTGGTATCGGTGAGACAAACCTATGTCGGAGCGAGGGCTAAATCTTTTGCCGATGGAGAATGTCATACCGATGGTAACCTTGGTGATCGGGGAGACAATGCTCATCGGTGGGAGGTGATGAGGGCCGATGGGAGTTGTTATGCCGATGGACTTGGAGGCTTGGTATTGTCGGCAACAATATTGCTGACAATACTCTTTCGCCTGTTGGCGGTTATAAACTGCAAAGTCCTTTGCAACTTGGTACATGTGGGACTAAACGCCTCACTGAAATGTGAACCGTTGCGACGGTTAGATGGCAGCGACGTATGAGGAATTTGTTCTATCAGTTAGAGCAGAAGTCTGTAACGACTCTTGTTCTTGCAGATTGGAAATAGAATGATATGTCGATAGGTGTCATTGGTATTATGATGATGAGACTTGAATAAAGGTTCGTTCTGTAAATGTACAGGGAGATGAACTGTGTATGATGTCGAGAATCAAACACCAGAGCAAGAAGCTGAGTTCTTTATTGTAACTGTATATCTTACTGTAATAAAGATTGTTTTCTTGTGGTGGTGGGTTTTTTACCCGTAAGGGTTTTCCCACGTAATTCTGTGTGTCTGTGTTCTAACTATTGTCTATTTTGATTTCTCTTGTGTATTCATCTGTGTTATTGTAATTTCAAAAGTGACTGGTCTACACTGTCCCCTGGGAATTAACATTAGGGAAGCTATTTTCCGCACCTGTGCTTTCCTTACAACTTCCACATCATCTAGGCAATCTACCCAATAATTTTCAAGATGTACTTCATGCCTTAGCTTTTTATTCACCCATTTCTCCATCCTACAATAAGGATCATAGTATCTAGCTAAGGAGAATTGATGTAAATGAAGCCTATGAAGTTCTGCTTCTGAGTGTTTTGCTACTTCAATGGATGGGCATACATACCATCCCAGGAGTAGGGGAAACCTGACATTACCCTTCTTATTTCTCTTGACATAAGCCTCATATGAGGGTATTTTTAGATCTAGGGCACACAACTGAGAGGGGGGTGAATCAGTTGTACAAAAACTTGCTTTACTTCAGACACTTGATTCTTCTTTATTATTTAATAGTATATCAATTAACCATTCATGAAAGCATAAAGCATAAACACCAAAGCAAATAAACATCAACACATTAGACACCAAGATTTTGATGTGGAAAACCCGGTCAAGGGAAAAACCACAGGGTGATTAACCCAAGGATTATTCTTTGTTAGAAGAATAAGAAAAATGGATGGAACATGCCAATTAGGGCTTACTGCCTGAGCACACTGCTCACAAGAGGCACACTACCTACAAGAGACACATTGTCTACAAAGTAACAAGTATTACAAACTTGAACTAGAGAATGACATCTTTACCATGCCTGGATCAGTTGCATTTAAGCCCAAAAACTCCTGCTCTGCCTTTCGTACTTCCCTTCACTATATCACACTCATCCCCACAAGACACACTACAAAATTAATTCACAAACCCTTATTTATACAAGGCATCGACTTAGGAACAATTATCTAAGTCGGCAAACACCTACAAGATCATTCGTAAGATGTGTAATACATCCAGTCGGCCAGTCTTAAGAAGAACACCAAAATATGTGGTTATTCTTCGAATGCAAACTCTAACTTCAATGCGGACCACCAATAAGAATAGAACATGATCCAAAGATCACCAAAACCTTTCCTGAGTCATCAAGAATATCCACACTTTATCAACTTACTCGAATTCTTCTGTTCTTCATCCAGAACTTCAAGAACACAGTTTGTCATCACTGTCATAATGAAAAAGGTTCTTGTGGACCTCCAAATCATTCAAAAATCTAGTTTTCACTTCACACTAACTTCTTCAAGACTCCTTCCAATCCATAGAATGAGATAATGTAATTTCAGATCTCACCGGACCAATCTGTGACACTCTGTCTCCACTGAACACCTGCCAGAACTGGTTCTACACAAGTAGCCATAACTTCTTCAGATCTTCATGCGAACCTCTGAAATCTTAACTAGAACATCTCAAGACTCATATCTACAAACCCTTTAAACTGTATCCTCTGATCCTCAACCTATTGAGTACTTTTGCCTTCTTCTCATCACTGTTCTTCATTGTTCCTAATGGAGACTAATTTCCTCAATAACCTCAGCACACAGCTCATCCAATCCTTCTTATCAATGTAATATGAGTATGTTGACATCAATGACAACACTGGTTAACCTCATACTTGCAACAATCTCTCCCTTTGTCATTGATGACAACATATGATGTGAAAAACCATCAAGACAAGAACTTCTCATTTTTGTCACAGCTCCCCCTATCAGCAACAACTCTTCACATGTCTTCTCTTCCTTTACTACTCCCCCTTTGATCATCAACCACTTGTTTTTCACATGTCTTCTCTCCCCCTTTGACATCAATGGCAAAGGGCTCATACTTTCAATTCTAACACATCAGAATCATACCAGCTGCTCCCCCTTAGTAGCAGCTCCCCATCATCAATCCAGATCACAAGATATGACTGTGATATCCACCGGACTGATGCACATTAGTGCATCCTAGTTCATCACCGAAGCAGCCATGACCCCTAACTTCTCCCTAAGATACTCAAAAGAGTCCTTGGGAAGAGGTTTAGTAAAAATATCTGCAAGCTGATCCTTGGAGGGCACATACTCCAATCTGACTTCACCCTTGTTCACTTGTTCTCTCAAAAAGTGAAATTTGATAGATATATGCTTGGTCTTAGAATGCAATACTGGATTCTTAGAAATATTTATTGCACTTGAATTATCACAGAAAATTGTGATAGTCTCCTCATATTCTACTTGAATATCTCTTAGCATTTGCTTCATCCACAAAAGTTGAGTGCAACTACCTGCTGCTGCAATGTATTCTACTTCTGTTGTAGACATGGATATTGCTTCTTATTTCTTGCTTAGCCAAGAAACCAACCTTTTTCCCAAAAAGAATGCTCCTCCACTTGTACTCTTCCTATCATCCACATCTCTTGCCCAATCTGCATCTGTATATGCATGAAGAGAAAAGTCATGATCTCTGGGATACCATAGGCTATACTCAACTATTCCTTTCAAGTACCTAAAAATTCTTTTGATTGCCATGACATGAGATTCTCTAGGATTAGCCTGAAATCTCACCACAAGACCAACAACCTACATTATATCTGGTCTAGTTTGAGTGAGATACAATAATCCTCCAATCATTGATCTATACTTTGTCTGATATATTTTAGGAGAGTCATCATCTTTGCTCAACTTACATCAGGTAGCCATAGGAGTGTTCATTGGCTTTGAATCTTCCATTCCAAATTTCTTCAATAGTTCTTTCACATATTTGGTCTGAGAGATAAAGATTCCTTTCTCTATCTGAGTAATTTGTAGACCCAAGAAGAAATTCATTTCACCGAGCATTGACATTTCAAACTCACTTTTCATTTGGTTTGCAAAGGTTTTACATAGACTGTCTCTTCCTCCAAAGATGATATCATCAACAAATACTTCAACAATCAAGATGTTTTCATGATCAATTTTGAAATATAGGTTACTATCAGCAGTACCTTTGTTGAAACCAATCTTCAAAAGATGTTTGTCCAACCTCTCATACCATGCTCTTGGGGCTTTCTTTAGACCATACAGTGCCTTCTTTAATTTGTAGACCATATCACCATACTCAGATAACTGAAATCCATCTGGTTGTTCAATGTACACCTCTTCTTCTAGGTCACCATTCAGGAAAGCAGATTTGACATCCATCTGATACACTTTGAAATCTTTGAAGGCAACAAATGCAAGAAATAGTCTGACTGCTTCAATTCTTGCCACCGGAGCAAAGGTTTCCTCAAAATCAATCCCTTGTATTTGAGAGTAGCCTTTGTAGACTAATCTGGCTTTATTTCTGATTACTTCACCAACTTCATTTAGTTTGTTCCGGAAGACCCATTTGGTTCCAATCACATTCTTGTTACTAGGTCTAGAAACAAGATCCCAAGTGTGATTTTTCTCAATTTGCATCAACTCTTCCTCCATTGCTTTGGCCCAATTTTCATCATTGCAGGCTTCATTTATTGTCTTAGGTTCAATCTTTGAGATCAGACAACATTCATCCAGATTTTGAGCAACATTCCTTCTAGTTTGCACACCTTTGCTTTTGTCACCTATGATCTAATCTTCAGAGTGGTTCAGTCTTATGTACCTTGGAACTTTGGGAGTTTCTTGCACTTCTACTTCTTGATCAGGCTCATCCAGACCTATCTCTTCTTCCTGATTTACCAGATCAATCTGAATTTGACCTTCAGGAGAGGATTGAGTTCCTTGAATCAAAACACCATTCTGATCATCTTCATCATACTCAAAAAATCTTGAGGGCTTTTCAATACCTTCATCAACCTTCACATTTGTACTTTCTATCATCTTTCTCAGTCTCTTATTGTAACACCGGTATGCTTTGCTTTGAGTGGAGTAACCCAAGAAAATTCCTTCATCACTTGTAGCATCAAACTTTCCTAGATCTTCATCTCTTTTAATGTAACATTTGCTACCAAATACTCTGAAATATCTCATAGTAGGGGTGATGCCAAACCAAAGTTCATAGGGAGTCTTACCAGTATTGCTTCTGATTTGAACTCGATTGAGAGTGTAGACTACAGTGTTGACAGCTTCTCTCCAAAACATCTGAGGAACATTTGCTTCCATCATCATTGTCTTGGATGCTTCCTAGATGGTCTAGTTCTTTCTCTCAACTACTCCATTCTGCTGTGGAGTCCTAGGAGCAGACAATTGTCTCTTTATACCATGTTTCTCACAAAAGTCTATGAATTCACCGGATGTGAATTCACCACCTCTATCAGACCTCAGACATTTCAGTTTTAATCCAGTTTGATTCTCTACCATAGCCTTGAAGATTTTGAACTTCTCAAAAGCTTCTAATTTCTCTTTCAGAAAGGTAACCCACATCATCCAGGAATGGTCATCAATCAGTAACATGAAATATCTATCACCTTGCATACTCTTGATTCTTGTCGGACCACATAGATCAGTATGAACTAATTCCAATAATCCAGTAGAGGACTGATCCTTGCTTTTGAATGAGACTCTGCTCTATTTACCTAGTTGACATTCTTTACACAAACTATTTGTAGGTTTTACCAACTTTGGAAGATCTCTTACAGCCTGAGTATTGCTTATCTTGATGATGTTATCAAAATTTACATGACACATCCTTCTATGCCATAACCAACTCTAATCAACTTGAACAAACAAACAACTTTTATTAGTACCAACTAGATGGAAGATATTACCTTTTGTTTGAGTACCGAATGCAATCTCAATTCCAAAGATTTCAAAGATCCTACATCTTCCATTCTTGAACCAGAGATCATAGCCTTTGTCCACCAACTGACCAACACTGAGAAGATTGTGCTCCAATCCTTCAACATATAGTACATTACTGGTTTTGTTCTTTCCATCAAAAGAGATAGTTCCCCTACCTCTGATTCTACCAGCAGAATTGTCACCAAACTTTACCATTCCTCCTTCATACCTTTCCAAATCTAAGAACTTGTTCTTGTCACCTATCATATGGTGAGAGCATCCACTATCAATAACCAAATCATCCTTTTCTTCAACTTGGGCAGCCAAAGCTCTTTCTATAACCTTATGATTGATAGATTCAGGGGATATTGGATCTTCTTCCTTGATGGCAATGAACACCCATTCATTTCTGGATTTGTCTCCTATCTCTGATTCATCATCTGTTACTCCTTCATTATCAGCTTCTTCATGAACATAATAACAATTCTTTTGGAACCTTTGTCTATTAGAATTTGATCTTGTGGATCTTTCTGAACATCTTGAGGCAAAGTGACCAATCTTATTGCAGTTGAAGCACTTAAAGGGTAATTTTCCTTCATACTTACCGGATCCTCTTGGCAGTCTTTTTGCAATGAGGGCTTCAAGTTGAGCTATTTCTACTTCTTCCTCTTCCATGTCCTTTCTTGCTTGATCATACCATGACAGCTTCCTTGAAGAGTTTTCTCCCAGATCAAATCTTTGTTTGCCTTTCACATAGGCACTGGCTTTGAATGCAGATTCAGTCTTGGGGGGATCATCTCCAAACTCAGTCACTTCAAATGCAGCCAGTTTGCTAGCCAATTGGTCTCTTGTGACAGTTGTATGGGCTCTGAATTCATCAATGGAAGCAACCTTGATTTTGTAGGCAGCATGAAGGGATCTGAGAATTTTGCAAACAATCTCATTTTCATCCAAAACTCCACCAGCATTCCTAATTCCACACACCAGCTCATTTACTCTTGGCATAAAGGTAGTGATATTTTCATCATCTCTCATCTTCAATCTTTCAAATTTCCCTTTGAGACTCTGCAACCTTGCACTCTTAACATACTCATCTCCTTCATACAAAAGTTCTAGTTTAATCCAGATCTCATAGGCAGTTGGTAGGTCAATAACATTTGAGAGCTCTGAGTCAGTTAATGCACTTAGAAGAGCCTCTTTAGTCCACAGATTGTTTTTAGCATCTGTGATTTCATTTAGAGTTGTCGGACCACCTTGTGGAGGTACATATGCTTTTGTGACCATGGACAAGTAAGCTTTTCCCATGCACTCCAAGTGACATTTCATGCGACCTTTCCAAAGAGAGAAGTTGGTTCCATCAAACTTCGGACTATCCTTCTTGTATGACAACATCCTGGATCTCCTCAAGTGGTTAAGCTCCTTTTTAGAGGAACTTGGCTCTGATAACAACTGTTAGATCTAGGGCACACAACTGAGAGGGGGGGTGAAACAGTTGTACAAAAACTTGCTTTTACTTCAGACACTTGATTCTTCTTTGTTATTTAATAGCATATCAATTAACCATTCATGAAAGCATAAAGCATAAACACCAAAGCAGATAAACATCAACACATTAGACACCAAGATTTTGAGGTGGAAAACCCGGTCAAGGGAAAAACCACGGGGTGATTAACCCAAGGATTATTCTTTGTTAGAAGAATAAGAAAAATGGATGATACATGCCAAATAGGGCTCACTGCCTGAACACACTATTCACAAGAGGCATACTGCCTACAAGAGACACACTGTCTACAAAGTAACAAGTATTACAAACTTGAACTAGAGAATGACATCTTTACCATTCCTGGATCAGTTCTATTTAAGCCCAAAAACTCTTGCTCTGCCTTTCGCACTTCCCTTCGCTATATCACACTCATCCCCACAAGACACACTACAAAATGAATTCACAAACCCTTATTTATACAAGGCATTGACTTAGGAACAATTATCTAAGTCGGCAAACACCTACAAGATCATTCGCAAGACGTGTAATACATCCGGTTGGCCAGTCTTACTAACACCAAAATCCATGGTTATTCTTCGAATGCAAACTCTAACTTCAATGTGGACCACCAATAAGAATAGAACACAATCTAAAGATCACCAAAACCTTTCCTGAGTCATCAAGAATATCCACACTTTATCAGCTTACTCGAATTCTTCTGTTCTTCATCCGGAACTTCAAGAACACAGTCTTTCATCACTGTCATAATGAAAAAGGTTCTTCCAAACCTCCAAATCATTCACAAATCTAGTTGTCACTTCACACTAACTTCTTCAACACTCCTTCCAATCCACAGAATGAGATAATGTAATTCCAGATCTCACCGGACCAATCTGTGACACTCTATCTCCACTGAACACCTACCAGAACCGGTTCTACACAAGCAGCCATAACTTCTTCAGATCTTTATGTGGACCTCTGAAATCTTAACTGGAACATCTCAAGACTCATATCTACAAACCCTTTAAACCATATCCTCTAATCCTCATCCTATTGAGTACTTTTGCCTTCTTCTCATCACTATTCTTCACTATTCCTGATGGAGACTAATTTCATCAATAACCTCAGCACACAGCTCATCCAATCCTTCTTATCAATGCAATATGAGTATGTTGACATTAATGACAACACTGGTTAACCTCATACTTGCAATAGGTATAATCTATCTAGTAAGCTCTAGTAGTATTATTTTATCAATAGGGTACCTTGGCAACATTAAAGGTTGCACATTAAATCCTTCCATCTGAACGTATGTAAAAGTTGGGAACTATATGAACCAAGTTCCATTTCTTGCAATCACCTCCTGAGCATCATTGCTCAATCTCTTTTCCCAGTCATCCTCCATCAGCCTGACCAAATGCATGATGAAATAATCATTCACTCTTCTATAGTTCTGAATGGAGGCCTTCCTCTCTAACTAGGAATAATGATCCCATATTATCTTATCTCCTAGATTTCTCCCCACTCTACCTACTGTTTGTAGACCAGACAATGTAGACTAAGCAGTACATGTGTACACCACATATGGTGACATGTAGAATAGGCATGATTTGCCTCCAAATTATCGTATGCCCTCATCAAGGCTATCATTGATCAGTATGCCCATTATATCAATGTGTCAGTGGTCTCTACCAATCTAATTAGCCCATACATACATGGCTTGAAATTTCCTACATCCAGTTTCCTAGTCACTTTGCTGAGCATCACCATCATATATTGTATCTTAGGTGTGAAGTCAAACTTGTAGAGATGCTGGGGTATCTTGGCTCTACCTTGACCTTGTTGTCTGCAGCTCTCCAGCATGTGAACATAATCTTTCTGCAATCATTGGACTTGTTCTTATATTGGTTTTCCAAGTCCTCAATGTTAATATTGAATAGGTTAGGGTCTATAGGTAGTTTAAATGCCTCTGTGATACCCTGAATGGAGAAATCTACATATACTCTTCCATCTTTCTCTACCTTCCTATTTGCAGAGTTGAAATTATGTGCACATGCCACCACTAACTCTATGTCCTCTGTTGCATAAGGAAACCCTCCCATGTTCCACAACACAGAGTTGTAGATCTTTCATAGGATGAGGTGTCCATCTCCTCTAATTGACTTGGCGGTCCACAGATCCACATCTGTGTTGTCAGAATGGGTATCACCTACCTTTCCAAACCAAAAACCTAAGGCTCTAGGAGCTGGGAACATGGAGTTTCTAAACTCTACCTCATTCCTATTCTTTATGTCCTACATCTTGTCCTATAATTAGCTGACATGCATATCTTAATCTTTTATCATTTTGACTATTGTTTTCTAAATATTCTAGCTTTCTATTTCATAACATGATTCATGTGCATATGCAAACAAAATTTACCCTAAATACATATTTACCTTTCACTGTGTTGTAATAAATGACAAAAGTAGGGTTTTATTGTTACATAGATGTTTCTGGATCTAAAACCTAATTTAACATGTCTGGATCTATACTTTTCACTATGTAACCACCGTTTACCATCTATTGTTCCTTGTCTACACCATTGTGTTCAAGGTTATGATCAACTTTAAGCTGTAAAATCACCTGACCTCTATAAATTATATCTCTGAATTCTTTGGTGAATTAAAATGATCTAAATCTACCTTTTATGTGTAAAAATTATGAATTTAGGGCTTAATAAAAGCTAAATTGCATCAGCTTGTGGATATTCACTTGTGGTTTGGGAGATTGTTACAAGTGGCATATTCTAATTTGAAATTTCAAAAGGCCAATGACTCTCTTTCGCGGCATTAAATGAAGATCTTGCTATGGAATATGTGCATACAAAACACTTAAGTAATGTTCTCACTTTTCGGAATGTCCATATGCATATCCATATGATGTCATTAATTATTTGGTCAACGTTGACCTCAGGATGGGTATCAGGATGTAAAAATCCTAAGGCATTTCCCTATGATTTCAAATATTGGGACATTACAAATGTCCATGTTGAAAAGTCAATTGCATGCCACATGGCATCATTTGATTGGTCCATGGGAAGCTATTGGTTTAGTTCATAAAAGTTAGGGATAAGGATATTAAGAAATATCTAGACATTAGAATTCATGAAATATCCCTAAGTTTTGAATGTCCTGATAATGTCACCCCTTTTAAAGTGATTCTTGGTTATGAGAAAAGTGACATCATCAGGATATTAGATAAGTCTAGACATTAAGTTAATGTTTGGACATTAGCATTTGCAAAATATACCGTCCCAGAATGTCTAGATGATGTCATCATTGTTCAATAATTCTTTGAAATAAAATGTGATGATGTCATCCAGATGTTCGTATTAAAGGTTTGGACATTAAGATACTGTAAATATCCATAGTCAAATAGGACATATCATCAAGATATTAAAAGGGTTTGCACATTAAGCAATGGATGTGGATATTAAGGAATGTCTAGACATTAAGTAAATGTTTGGATATTGAGATTGAATATCTAGATTGCTAATATCCATGCATGTGACAACTTCATTATATGATGGGATAAAATTTGATGGATGCACATTTGTGAATGTCGTGATATGAACATTTACTTAGCATTTTTCAAATTTTTGGTCGAGACAATTTGTCTGGATATTAGCAAATTTGAGGACATTTAAGTGTAAAGGTGAATATCCACATAATTGTTGACCAACACTTTGACCATGAATAACTTCTTGGTTTTAAGGAATTTCCACATGTACCAAAAGGTGAACCTGGTTATAATTTCATGCTCTTTCATTTGGTAGGCTTCATGAGGGGGAATTCATACTTTGAAATTTTGGTTCATAATTCAAGATCTGGATATGCCTAGTGATGCAGAGCAGGTATAGCAGAAAAGCCTTTTTATTCAACAGTGAAATGCTTGTCAATCACATTCTCAATTCGGCTTGTATGTACATTACCTGACCTTCTATCGCAGGTAGCCCATTGTATCTCCAACCATTTTGACAGCTATAGTCGGTCCTCATTTGCACCTCACGAAATGTACATTTACATATACAATCTTCAACATGCAAATGAGAGATATACATGAATTGCTTTTTCAAGTACAACTGTGATATACTCACTGCTTGTATATCCTCAATGTACATTTGTGATGTACATTCTTCACATACATTCCAAATATACATTCGGAATGTACATTTGGTGGGGCCCTCGACCTCCACTCAACCGTTGTATGTTCACCACATACAACTAAATGAACAATGTCGATACAAACAAATCTCACATGCAGAACATGACTTACTGTGCTGGTTCCTTCCACCGTTCCTGTCGGTCAACAATTGTATCAATAACAAATGTATGTTTCCACATACAACTGAAATATACAATCGAAACATGCATTAGACAACTTCCTATTGCCGATCCTTTTCACCGCTATCACCGGTCATTCCTTGTATCCACACACACAAGTCCCTCCAACATACATTCTAGTTACCACCCTGGCTAGTCACCTTTTGCATCTTAACCCGATGTATCTGTGGAATGTATATTTCAATATACATTTGAAAACATACAACTCTAACTTACTTTCGAAACATGCATTCGCCGAATATGCCTTCAGAATATGCCTTCAAGGGAAGTTGACCGCTGACCTCTTTGTATATAAACCCATTGTACATTTGCGATATACCTTTGCTATATGCAATTGCGATAGACAATTGTGAGATACACAGAAACATGCAATGGTGATATACACATGAACTGTCTGCAGCACACAAAAGTGATATACACAGGAATTGTATATCCGATATGTCTTAGCCTTGTATATTCATAACATGCATTTTTTACATGTTTTCACACCTGATATGCTTTGCGATATATACATAGACTGTATATCTACCATGCAAATGCAGTATATACACAAAATGTATATTTGAACACCACTGTCGAACAACCATAACCTTAACCCGAAAAAGACTTTTCTACATACCATTCTTCACAGCATATACACAAGATGATGCTCGCATGCAAATGCAATATACTCATAGACTGTTCCTGGCATACAATTGACGGATATACATAAAATGTATATTTGAATTTCCTGCCGATAACTTTCGCTGCAACGGATTCTGCAATTTTTATTCTACCATGCCCACGAACACAAGGAAAACAAAATAGAAAACTATTTTACATGTCCATTCCACTGATTTCATAGAAGTACACTAGTGGAATGGCTTTAATCGTCCATCTCGACAATAGAAAGATTAAATTGAATACCAAACAATTCTATACAAAATATACATAGAACAATTTGATGCACAGGGAATTTACACAAAATCTAGAAATTGCAAAATACAATTGATAGAATTTCTATATCTTCATTTTCAACTTTTATCAAACACAGGCTGATTACAAAGATCCATACATTAGATCATTCTGAAGGTGGAAGATGCACAACAATAACAACCCCCTTTTCCTCAACCACCTTCCCTATTTTGTTACCGACTCCCCTCTCCTCTATTTTTAGGATTTTTCTTAAACCAAGATTATAGTCAAAACCCTAACTAATCACACGACACTTGTTTTGCATAAGACAGCAAAACACCTAATAATAAGACACATTGGTTTAATCCTCCACATAACCCAACATGTCAAAAATGTCAAATTTGATGTTTACAAACATGAATTGCCAACATAAAATGGTACATTTGACAATGACATACAAATGCTACATGGTAACATGAAATGTCTAAAACATATTAAAGCCTTATTATTCTCTCTCTTCTGCATATTTATCTTGTTGAAGGGGTGCTCCAACCTTTTAATTCAACAGTGAAATGCTTGTCAATTACATTCTCAATTCGGTTTGTATGTACATTACCTGACCTTCTATCGCAGGTAGCCCATTGTATCTCCAACCATTTTGACCGCTATAGTCAGTCCTCATTTACACCTCATGAAATGTACATTAACAATGTACATTCACATATACAATCTTCAACATGCAAATGCGAGATATACACGAATTGCTTTTTTAGGTACAACTGTGATATACTCACTGCTTGTATATCCTCAATGTACATTCGTGATGTACATTCTTCACATGCATTCCAAATATACATTCGGAATGTACATTTGGTGGGGCCCTCGACCTCCACTCAACCATTGTATGTTCACCGCATACAACTAAATGTACAATGCCGATACAAACAAATCTCACACGCAGAACATGACTTACTATGCTGGTTCCTTCCACCATTCCTATCGGTCAACAATTGTATCAATAGCAAATGTATGTTTCCACATACAACTGAAATATACATTCAGAACATGCATTAGACAACTTCCTATCGCCGGTCCTTTTCACTGCTATAACCGGTCATTCCTTGTATCCACACAGACAAGTCCCTCCAACATACATTCTAGTTACCACCTCGGCTGATCACCTTTTGCATCTTAACCTGATGTATCTACGGAATGTATATTTCAATATACATTCGAAAACATACAACTCTAACTTGCTTTTGAAACATGCATTCGCTAAATATGCCTTCAGAATATGCCTTCAAGGGAAGTTGACCACTGATCTCTTTGTATATAAACCCATTGTACATTTGCGATGTACCTTTGCTATATGCAATAGTGATAGACAATTGTGAGATACACAAAAACATGCAATGGCAATATACACATGAACTGTTTGCAGTATACAAAAGTGATATACACAGGAATTGTATATCTGATATGTCTTAACCTTGTATATTCATAACATGCATTTTAACATGTTTTCACACCCAATATGTTTTACGATATATACACAGACTGTATATCTACCATGCAAATGCAGTATATACACAAAATGTATATTTGAACACCACTGTCGAACAACCATAACCTTAACCCAAAAAGACTTTTCTACATACTATTCTTCACAACATATACACAAGATGATGCTCACATGCAAATGCGATATACTCACAGACTGTTCCTGGCATATAATTGATGGATATACATAAAATGTATATTTGAATTTCCTGCTGATAACTTCCGTTGCAACAGATTTCGCAATTTCTATTCTACCATGCGCACGAACACAAGGAAAACAAAATAGAAAACTATTTTACAAGTCCATTCCACTGATTTCACAGAAATACACCAGTGGAATGGCTTTAATCGTCCATCTCGGCAATAGAAAGATTAAATTGAATACCAAACAATTCTATACAAAATATACACAGAACAATTTGATGCATAGGGAATTTACACAGAATCTAGAAATTGCAAAATACAATTGACAGAATTTCTATATCTTCATTTTCAACTTTTATCGAACACAGGCTGATTACAAAGATCCATACATTAGATCATTCTGAAGGTGGAAGATGCACAACAATAACAACCCCCTTTTCCTCGACTACCTTCCCTATTTTGTTACCGACTCCCCTCTCCTCTGTTTTCAGGATTTTGCTTAAACCAAGATTATAATCAAAACCCTAACTAATCACACGACACCTGTTTTGCATAAGATAGCAAAACACCTAATAATAAGACACATTGGTTTAATCCTGCACATAACCCAACATGTCAAAATGTCAAATTTGATGTTTACAAACATGAAATGCTAACACAAAATGCTACATTTGACAATGACATACAAATGCTACATGGTAACATGAAATGTCTAAAACATATTAAAGCCTTATTATTCTCTCTCTTGTGCATATTTATCTTGTTGAAGGGGTGCTCCTGCACCATACTCCCCGGGAGAAGAGATCTCAAGTCCACTTGAGATTAGAGTTTGAAGGTCTACACCATGGTTTGTGATCTAATCTTCAATCATCCAAATTGCTTCTGAATCAGGTTTCCCCTGCCAAGCCACCAAATACTCCATGTACTCTTTGTTCCTTGTCTTCTTTGCCACTCTTGAGTCTAAGATATTCTGTAATTTTGGTGGATCATGCTTAGGAATATCATCATCTGTTGCATCCTATGATGGTTCCTATTCTACATCTACGTTCTATTTGTATGGAGTTAAATCACATACATTGAAAATGGGTGACAATCCAAGATCAGGAGGAAGTTGGATCTCATAGGCATTCTACCCACACTTCTTCAAAATCTAACATGGTCCAATCTTCCTCTGCATTAGCTTGGTATATTTACCTTTTGGGAGCCTCTCCTTCTTCAGATTAACCCACACCAAATCTCCAACATCAAATTGTACCTCCCTCTTTTTCTTGTCAACATATGCTTTGTACTTCAATGTAGTCTTTTGGAGTTGGTTCTTAACTTGATCATGCACTTCTTTGATGGCTGATGCAAAAGCTTCTCCATCTGCACTAATAGGCTCTCTTATAGGTAGATCTCTCAATTCTAAAATACCTCTTGGATGAATACCATATACTACTTGGAAAGGTGACTTCCCTGTACTCCTATTAATGGTGTCATTATAGGAAAATTCTGCTTGTGGTAGGATGTTATCCCACTTCTCTACATGCTGCCTAGTCAAACACCTTAACAGATTTCCCAATGAATGGTTAACCCCTTTAGTCTGCCCATCTATTTGAGGATGGTAGGCTGATGAGAAGGACAAGTTGGTTCCAAGCTTCTTCCAAAGAGTCCTCCAAAAGTGACCAATAAATTTCACATCTCTATCTGATACTATGCTCAATGGCAATCCATGTATCCTCACTATTTCCTTGAAAAATAGATCTGTAACATATGAAGCATCACAAGTGGTTTTGCATGGAAAAAAGTGTGCCATTTTACTAAATCGGTCTACTACAACAAAAGCACTATCATATCCTTTCCTTGTTCTAGGCAAACCCAATACAAAGTCCATGCTTATGCTCTCCCATGGACTAGAAGGAATGGGTAGTGGCTGGTGCAAACCTGCATTAGTGGACCTTCCTTTTACTTTTTGACATATCACACATGCCTCCACACATCTCCTTACATCTGACTACAATTTGGGCCAATAAGAATGCCTCTTTACAAGATCAAGAGTCTTATCCAGACCAAAATATCCTGCCATGGCCCCACAATGTTTCTCCTGAATGATATTCATTCTCATGGAACACCTTGGAATACACAATTGTCCACCTTTGAAAAGTAATCCATCTTGGATCAGAAATTCGGAGAACTCAACATGATATTTGTCACCAAAGGAAATACATACCTTATAGATTTCTCCAAAGTCTTCATCATCATACATGGTCTTCAAAGAGTTAATACCAACACTCTCCAATTGGATCTGATTGATGGTCAAAACCCTCCTACTCAAAGCATCTGCCACCTTGTTCTTGACCCCTTTCTTGTGTTTGAGTGTGAAGGTGAAAGCTTGCAAAGTCTCCACCCATTTCATGTGCCTATGGTTTAGCTTCTCTTGACTATTTATGAAACTAAGGGCCTGATTATTTGTGAACACTATAAATTCTTTTGGCATAAAGTAATGCCTCCACTTTTTAAGTGACTGTACTAGAGCATACATCTCCAAATCATAGGATGAGTATCTCTTCTTTGCATCATTTAGTTTTTCACTAAAAAATGCAATAGGCTACCTTCTTGACTAAGTACTGCTCCAATTTCCATGTGGTTGGAATCACATTCTACTTGAAAAATCTTGCTGAAGTCAGGAAGTGCAAGAACTGGCTGCTCTGCCACCTTTCTCTTCAATGTTTCAAATGAATCATCTACCTCCTTTGTCCAAGTCAATCTGTACTTTTGTCCTCCCTTTATGGTGTCAATCATGGGTGTACAAACATGACTAAATCCCTTTATAAACTTCCTATAAAAGGTTGCTAACCCATGGAAACTTCTAACATCATTCAAAGTTTTAGGAGTTGGCCAAGACAATATGGCACTTACCTTCTCTAGATTCATTTTCAGTTTGTTATGTGAGATGACAAATCCTAGGTAGATGATCTCTTCCTACATGAACAAACACTTTCCTAAGTTGATCATTAGCTGCTCTTCATGTAATCTTTTGAGGACTAAGTCTATATGGTTGAGGTGCTCTTCCCTCATATTACTGAAAATCAGGATGTCATCTAGGTATACTATGACAAATTTACCTATGAATTCCCTCAAGACCTCATTCATCAACCTCATAAAGGTACTGGGGGCATTGGACAAACCAAAAGGAATGACCTTCCACTCATGTAACCCCTCATTGGTCTTAAATATAGTTTTCCATTCATCTCCTGGCCTAATCCTAATATGATGATAGCCACTCTTTAAATCTATTTTTGTGAAATATTTAGCACCCCCTAAGCAATCAAGCAAATAATCTATCCTAGGGATTGGAAACCTATACCTGATTGTTATCTTGTTGATAGCTCTTGAATTAGTACAAAGTCTCCAAGTGCCTTCCTTCTTTGGTGCTAGTACAGTTGGTACTACACATGGGCTTAAACTTTTGCCAATTAAGCCTGTCTCCAACAATTGCTCAATCTATCTTGCTACGTCTGCATTTTGTTCTGGGGTAAGCTTATATGCTTCTTTGTTTGGAAGTGTAGATCCTAGAATCAGATCTATGCAATGACTGATGTCTCTTATAAGTGGTAGGGAACTTGGTATCCCATCAGAGATGATGCCTTTGTACTTGTCCAATAGCCCTTGGACAACCGGATCTATGTACCTTTGCCTCTTCTCTCCCTTGACTTCTTGCTGCTGCTCTTTGTTCACCTTTAGGCATGGAATTAGAGCATATGCAATTGCTCCTTCTTCCACTATCTCTTTCATGAGTTGTTTGCCTACTATCATCATCGCCTTGACTTCTTTCCCTTTTGATTCCACCTCATTTTCCATCAATGGTAGCAACTCTATCACCTTACCATTCTTGGTTATTGAATATGTGTTTCTGACTCCATCATGGTATGCTTTCAAGTCATACTGCCATGGTCTTCCAAATAGGAGATGGCAAGTATCCATCTTGGCAATGTCAAACAATAATCTATCCTTGTATGGTCCAATTTGAAACTCTACCCACGCCTATTCTTCCACAACTGTTTGCTGTCCTTGGGTGAGCCATGAAATCTTATATGGGCAAGGATGTGGCAATCTTCTAAGCTTAAGCTTTTCTACCATTTCAAATGACACAAAATTTTCAATAGATCCAGAGTCAATTAGAACTTTACATACCTTTCCTTTGACCTTGCAAGTAGTTCTGAAGAGAGACTTCCTTTGTGGGGGTTCTTTGTCAGGTACCCTCATGGTGGTCATTGCCCTCCTAATCATCAAAGATTCTCCTTTTTTAGGATATCCATAATTGTCAGGAGCATTCACACTTTGAGAAGTGCTAGAGCTTGTTACACTTTGACAATCAGATTCTTGGATCAGGTTGATCCTCTCTTCTCCCATTGAACTTGTTGCCTTTGCTAGACATTTGCTGGCTATGTGGCCTTCTTGATTGTAGTTGTAACATCTGATAGGTCCTCTGCCCTAAGATCTTCCTCTAAATGGTGGTCTTCTACCCCTAAAGTTTCCTCTTTGATTGTAACTTCCCCCTTGGGTTTGACTGTTGTCTCCTTTGATATTCTCTTGATTGGATTCACCTTGGTATCCAAATCCATTTCCCCTACCTCTGAAAGGACTTCTTTCTCCTCTTTGCTATCTCCCTTTTCCTCTATTGTTCTGCTCCTACCTTCTCTTGAATTTATCTTCCACTTTGAGTGCTAACTAGTAGCATTTTTGGACTATCTCTGGATTATGCAGACTTATGTCTTCTTAGATGTTAAACCTCAATCCATTAAGGTACCTTGCTACCTTCTCTTCCTCACCCTCCTTTACCTTTGTCTTGACACATAGTTTCATGAACTCTTTTGTATATGAGCTGACATCTAGCTCCTTCTACTTCAAGTTTTGTTTCCTTTTATGTAATTGGATGTTGTAATCCAATGGAACATAGGCTTCTTTCACTAAAGCCATCATATTCTTCCAAGTAGCAACTTTGTTCTTTCCTTCTTTCACCCTATCATCTTGGATGAAATTCCACCAAGTTAGTGCAGCTCCTTTCATTTTGGACTGAGCCATCTTCACTCTTTGGTGGTCTGGTATTTCCTCGATCTCAAAGAAATTATTCAAGGAGTCTATCCACTCCATCACTGAATCAGGTTCCATTTTTCCTACAAACACTTGCAGGTCTATTTTTATATCCATGGTCCTTCTCTCCATGGATTTGAGGGCGTTAAGTAAGGGTCTTTGATCTGTAGGAACCTCTATCTCTTCCTACTTTGGGATCTTCTCTTCATCCCAATCTTCTCATTTACCAGAATCTTCTTCTCCCTTCACCACTCTGTCCCTCAACTTCTCTACTTCTTCTTTCAAAGCCTGATTCTGAGCCCGAGCTACTTTGCTTTCTGCCATTTGTTTTCTCACTAAGACCACCAACTTAGCATTGGGCATCTTTGCTGCGCATGCTTCTGATCCTTCTCCTTCTGACATCTTGTCTTCTCCTTATACCCAAAGGATACTCCTTTGCTCTGATACCACTATGATGCAGAGCAGGTATAGCGGAAAAGCCTTTTAATTCAAAAGTGAAATGCTTGTCAATCGCATTCTCAATTTGTCTTGTATGTACATTACCTGACCTTCTATCGTAGGTAGCCCATTGTATTTGTAACCATTTTGACCACTACAGTTGGTCCTCATTTGCACCTCACGAAATGTATATTAACAATGTACATTCGCATATACAATCTTCAACATGCAAATGCGAGATATACATAAATTGCTTTTTTAGGTACAACTGTGATATACTCACTACTTGTATATCCTCAATGTACATTCGTGATGTACTTTCTTCACATGCATTCCAAATATACATTCAAAATGTACATTTGGTGGGGCCCTCGACCTCCACTCAACCGTTGTATGTTCACCACATACAACTAAATGTACAATGCCGATACCAACAAATCTCACATGCAGAACATGACTTACTATGCTGGTTCCTTCCACCATTCTTGTCGGTCAACAATTGTATCAACAACAAATGTATGTTTCCACATATAACTGAAATATACAATCATAACATGCATTAGACAACTTCTTATTGCTGGTCCTTTTCACCGCTATCACTGGTCATTCCTTGTATCCACACACACAAGTCCCTCCAACATACATTCTAGTTACCACCCCGGCCAGTCACCTTTTGCATCTTAACCCGATGTATCTACGGAATGTATATTTCAATATACATTTGAAAACATACAACTCTAACTTACTTTCGAAACATGCATTCGTCGAATATGCCTTCAAGGGAAGTTGACCTCCAACCTCTATGTATATAAACCCATTGTACATTTGTGATGTACCATTGCTATATGCAATAGCGATAGACAATTGTGAGATACACATAAACATGCAATGGCGATATACACATGAACTGTCCGCAGCATACAAAAGTGATATACACAGGAATTGTATATCTGATATGTCTTAGCCTTGTATATTCATAACATGCATTTTTAACATGTTTTCACACCCGATATGCTTTGTGATATATACACAGATTGTATATCTACCATGCAAATGTAGTATATACACAAAATGTATATTTGAACACCATTGTCGAACAACCATAACCTTAACCCAAAAAGACTTTTCTACATACCATTCTTCATAGCATATACACAGGATGATGCTCGCATGCAAATGTGATATACTCACAGACTGTTCCCGGCATACAATTGACGGATATACATAAAATGTATATTTGAATTTCCTGCTGATAACTTCCGCTGCAATGGATTCTACAATTTCTATTCTACCATGCCCACGAACACAAGGAAAACAAAACAAAAAACTATTTTACAAGTCCATTCCACTGATTTCACAGAAATACACCAGTGGATTGGCTTTAATCGTCCATCTCGACAATAGAAAGATTAAATTGAATACCACACAATTCTATACAAAATATACACAGAACAATTTGATGCACAGGGAATTTACACAGAATCTAGAATTGCAAAATACAATTGACAGAATTTCTATATCTTCATTTTCAACTTTTATCAAACACAGGCTTATTACAAAGATCCATACATTAGATCATTCTGAAGGTGGAAGACGCACAACAATAACAACCCCCTTTTTCTCAACCACCTTCCTTGTTTTGTTACCGACTCCCCTCTCCTCTATTTTTAGGATTTTGCTTAAACCAAGATTATAATCAAAACCCTAACTAATCACATGACACCTGTTTTGCATAAGACAACAAAACACCTAATAATAAGACACATTGGTTTAATCCTCCACATAACCCAACATGTCAAAAATGTAAAATTTGATGTTTACAAACATGAAATGCCAACACAAAATGCTACATTTGACAATGACATACAAATGCTACATGGTAACATGAAATGTCTAAAACATATTAAAGCCTTATTATTCTCTCTCTTGTGCATATTTATCTTGTTGAAGGGGTGCTCTTGCACCACCTAGGATAGGACCTAGACATACATTTGATAATGCTTTTACCATACCATCTGAAGCAAAGGAAAGCAAAACAAGTAAAGCAAAGCAAGAAAAGTTGGGTCCCTATTTTTCTAGGGCAAAATGGGGTGTGTTGTGTAACCACACAAGACTGAGAGGGTAATTCAAGTTTTAGAAGATTTGTTGAAGATGTATTGCATGGATCAACAATACAAGTGGGAAGAGTACCCACCACTTGTGGAGTTTTCTTATAACAACTCCTATAATTATGCTATCAAGATGTCTCCATTTGAAGCATTATATGAAAGAAGATGCCAAAATCCCATAAGATGGAATAAGCAAGAAGATAGGATTAGCATTGGTCCAAAGATGTTATTAGAAATGGAAGGACATGCTAAGCTAATCAGAAATAGATTGGTGGAAGCAAATGATAGACAGAAAAGTTACGTTGATACCAAACATACTCCAAGGCAATTCTCAGATGGAGAAAAAGTTTTTTTGAGGGTTGAGCCTTAGAAAAGTTTCATAAAGTTTGGGAAGTCTTCCAAACTAGCTCCTAGATATGTAGGACCCTTTGAAGTTCTCAAAGTGATCTGTAGATGTGTATGAAGAAAATTGACTATGATAAACTAAACAAATCAAAAAACCCAATAACATAAAGAGAACCGATCTAAATAAAAGCCATTAATAATAATCAATGAAACATGAAAGCTTTTACCGAGATTTGTATTGTTCCCTTTGGATGAATGTGGATTGCTCAATAGTATTGCAAAACCATGGTTGCAACAAGCAAGTAGTGTGCTCGAAGATCAATGTCAAAAGATCATAAAGTTGCTCAATCGATGCGATGTATGCTCAAAGTGCTGTTAAGTATGCCTGAGAATAAGTGATCGAAGAGAGATTTGTGAAGGAGATGAGGGGGGATTATATAGGTTTCAACAGAGATCGATCAATGGTCCAAATAATTCAGAAGAATCAACAGAGGAGAACAGTTGAGGAACGTGCAACGAATAAGAAGAAGACAAGTGTCACACAAAAGCTGTTTTATTTGAGTTAATCACTTTCTTTTCTAAAGATAAGACATGCTTTTCATAAATTAGAAAGTTTTTTTCTAATTTAAGAGAAATTGATAAAAACAAGGTTGAGTGAATAGATAACTCAACTTAAGATTTGCTTTTGCATGATTTGAGAGAAATTAAATATTTAATTATTTAATTTTGTGTGCATGGAGAAGAAGACTTATTTTTAGAAGATTTGAAAGATATTTGTAGATAAGAAAGCAAATTAAATAAATAAATTTATTTAATTGTTGTGCATGATTTGGAAGAATAAATAAAATATTTGATTTATTTTATTTTTGGAGATTGAGAGAATTTAAATAAATTTGATTTGATTTATTTAAATTTGGAAGAATGAATTTGATTTAATTAAATAATTAGGAATTATTTAATTGTTTGGATAAGAGGGAATTTGTAATGAATTAATTAAATAATGGGATTCATTTAATTAATGTGGCGACTTGAAATTTAGAAAGAAGATAATGATCTAATTAAATAATTAAAATTATTTAATTGTGGAAGAATAATAGAGGAATTTGATTTAATTAATTAAATAAAGAGAATTTATTTAATTAATGTCGCAATTATGTGATTTAGAAGAATTTGGTGATTTTGGTGAAATTAATTAAATAATTAGATTATTTAATTAACGTTGTAATGCAGGTGATGCTCCAGATTAGACGAAATGCAAGTAGTGCGACGACTTGGTCATTTTAGGGTGTCTACATTTTGCCCCTCTTTGATGCAATGCAGTTTACAGCGTTGCATCAAAGAAAATGATTGTTGAAGACATGATACAATTTTTGATGCCCCAGTGTAAGTAGCTTCCCCTGCATAGCTGGCGTAGGGTGCCCCCTCGAGAGGAAAGACAGGGAAGCGATAGAAGAACTGGGTTGACACTTGACTAGAAGTTGTGTTGGAGACAAACAAGGTTAGATAGGAAAGATAGAAGAAAGGAGAGAACATGAGAGAAAGATAGGTGATTGATCTTTGCTTGAAAAACTATATAAGGCCATGGGTGAATGGATGGGCGAATGATGAGCTTGTTGTATTGGTTTCACAATTATATATAAAGAGCAATCCTTATTGTTGATATAGCACGTGGATAGTTTGCCACCAAGGTATAAAAGACCAAGGTGCTATGATATCCGAGTGCGTGGACGTTGACTCTGCAAGCAAGCAGTTTGAACTTAGATCCCTTAGGAATAATATGACCTTGTTGGTACATGTGAATGAGCCATAGTCTTGAACATAAAATAGACTTCAATACATGTAAATGCAAGAAGAATTATTAAATATGTAAGATGCTAGGTCGTAACACACACAAGATAAATAGAATGCTAAAAAAGATGTTAAAGATCATTCCTCAAACACGACACACAAAAGCAATGACTATTGCCCCAATCCGTACTGCATTGCAACATACCAAGATTATAGATAAACCAAGGTAGCCTTGAATAGGTAATGGAAAAGGAACAAAAGATAAACCATACGAGCAAATTGACTGACTTACAAAGTAAACATATAGCCAACATATTCTCTTGCCAAAGAGGTTGCTCGGGATAGATTGGATAGGAAAGATAACAACCTTATCATAGGAACTCTATGTCCGTTAAAGGGGGACATCTACCTAAAAAGACAATATCTTGTTGCGGGAAATGTCACATGTCATAGGAGACGCGTGTGTTGGTCTCGATAATGGAACACTCTATAGAATATAATCTTGTGGACTGGTGATTTGGTTAAACTACATTTAGCTGATGTTAGCAATCGATACGCAAGACAATAGAAGACTCTGGAAGTAGGTTGCTTTGCTTCAAGTTTCTTAAGGACTTTTGCTTTGAAAGGATGCACTAGCTTGCTACTTGAGTTAGTCAAGTCGAGGCGAATGGATTTTTAAAAATGGAAGACCAGAAAGGTGACAGTGTTTGATGGATTGAAACGGGTGGAGAATGATGAATCGTATGTGCCTGAGTACTGGATACATCCTTCGTATTCTAGACTGCCTACATACCCTATATCCATAGGATCAAGGCACATTACGATGAAAGATGAAAATGATAAATATGTAGTTTTGGATAGAGTGATGAGATGGGTCAAGATGAAAGGTGGGATCTTATGTACCTGAGTATTGGAAACTTCCTTCGTATTCCAGACTGCCTACATACCCATATCCATGGGATCAAGGTACCTTAAGATTGAGAAGATGATATTATGTAGTTTTGGTTGGTGTGATGATGTAGGAAAAGCATTGGGAAGATAATGACCTTATTGTAGGAGCGACGCATCCGTTAAAGAGTGTTATCTGCGGAAAGGAGAAAAGATTGAGGAGCGCGTTGTGAACCACGAACAAGGAACCAATCCTAGACCTAAGTTAAGGAAAGAGTTGCCCCCATTCTGGTAGAGGAATTTGCATGGGTGACCGATGGAGAAGACATAGAAAGTTGTGACCTAGGACAAGACAGTGCAAACTGTTGACATAGATCAAGATGTGGGATGACGATGAGGGACATTGACAAATTTCCAAGCTATACTAGATAGGGAGATGGAAATGCAAACAAAGTCAATGGTTTTATTATGGATGGATGGATGAAGCATGCTGCGAAATGGACATGGAATGAACATGACTTGATAGACAATGGATGTTGACTCTACACATAGCACCTGTTTGCCAAGTTTTCACTATGGTACTTATCCAAGGTGCTTGTTTACCAGGTTTTCACCAGAGGATGGATTTTTTTTTTTTTGGAATACTTTGAGGATTAGGCATAGAACTTCTTGAGATGGACACTGTTAAGTGGCTCATCTAGAGGAATGCCGTCAGGTGTAGCTAAAGTATAAGCTCCTGATCCATATGCTATTGTCACAATAAAGGGACCTAACCAATTAGGCTCAAACTTGCCCTTCTTTTCTCAGTCTGCTTGATTTCTCTGATTGTCTTTGAGTACAAGATCACCAATTTGAAACTGTCTTTCTTTGATCTTTTTGTTGTAATTGCACCAGAGGCGGTTTTGATAGACATGGAGATGAAGTGCGCCAAGCTACCTCTCATCTATTAGTTCAAGCTCAGCTAATCTGGAAGTGCGATACTCCTCTCCGCTGATTAGGTCCTACATGGATACTCTGAGGGATGGGATCTCGACCTCTATAGGTAGGATGGCTTTAGAGCCATAGACCAAGGCATAGGGTGTGGCACCATTTGGTGTTTTGATACTAGTGCGGTAGGCCATAGGGTGGGATTGAGTTGCAAGTGCCAATCATGACCAGCTTCATTGACTATTTTCTTGAGGATCTTGAGAATGGTTTTATTGGAAGCCTCAGCTTGGCTGTTACTCTGCGGATAGTAGGGAGTTGAAAAGCGATGTTGGATATTGTATTGTGTGCACAAGGCATAGACATCTTGATTCTTGAATGGTCTCCCATTATCAGTGACAATGGCTTGGGGAATACCATACCGACATGTGAGGTAGTTAAGGATAAACTTGGCTATTTGCTTACCGGTGATATAGGTCATGGGAATGGCTTCCACCCACTTCGTGAAATACTTAGTGGCAGTAATGATGAACTTATGGCCATTGGAGGAGGAAGGGTGGATTTATCCTACAAGGTCGAGACCCCATTGAGAAAAAGGCCAAGGAGTAGTCACAGGTTGTAGTTCGTGAGCTGGTGCATAAATCAAATCTCCATGCTACTGGCATTGTAGACACTTCTTAGCAAACTGTGCAGCATCTTGCTCTATTGTAGGCCAGTAATAACATATTCTGAGTATCTTCTTCGTGAGATTAGGACCAGTAGAATGTGCACCATAGACACCTTCGTGTATGTCTCGTAAGGTAGCTTCAGCTTCATCCACGTTAAGACATCGTAAGAGGATACCATTGAGACTCTGACAATATAGTGTATCACCCAAAATAGTGTAACGGGAGGATCAACGAATAAAGGTTTTGTGTTGGGTGGATGAAAGGTCAGAGGGAAAGGTATTGTTCTTAAGGTATTCATAGATATCTTCGTACCATGGGGAATTGGGACCAACAAGTTCGTAGATGATTTCAGTAACTGGGACATCGATGGCTGGTATCAACAATTGCTCAATCAAGAATTCACATTTCTGTGTATTAGCAGGCATGTCTATCAGTGACCCTACAAAAGCCATAGAATCTGTAGCCTTGTTATGCTCTCTTGGAATTTGCTCAAATGTGATACTAGAAAAGTGTGGTTTGTAGGCATCCACTAGTTGCTTGTAGGGGACCAACTTTTCATCTTTTATTTGGTACTCATCTGTGACTTGTCGAATGACTAGCTGTGAGTCTCCATATACTTGTAATTCTGTGATGTCCCATTGAACTGCTGTATTGAGACCTATGAGGAGTGTTTCATACTCGGCTATGTTGTTGGTGCAAGGAAATGCAAGCTGATATGACTTAGGAATATGGTCATTTTGAGGTGTGATGAATAAGATGCTTGCCCCTGATCGATGCTGTGTGTAGGAACCATCAAAGTATAACTTCCACATTATTGAGTTGGAAAGAGTGAATAGATTCTCATCCGGAAAGTCTAATACCATAGGGTGTGTATCTGTCATAGGTGCTTTTGCTAGTTGATCTACTAGGGCTTGTCCTTTGATTGCTTTACGGTCTATATACTCAATGTCAAACTCACTAAGGATCATGACCCATTTAGCTAGTCTGCCTCTAAGAGCGGCTTTTGCAAGTAGATACTTCAAGGGATCAATTTTGGCTATAATATTTGTGTGTTGGTTCAACATATAATGCCGCAGCTTTTGGGAAGCGAACACTATTGCTAAACAAGCTCTTTCCATTGGTGAATAATTGAGTTCATATCCCACCAAGGTTCTACTGATATAATAAATTGCATGCTCTTTTCTTGTTTCATCATGTTGTGCTAGCAAGGCCCCTAGAGCCGAAGTTGTAGTTGAGATATATAATATCAAAGGTTTACCAGCAACTGGTGGAACCAATACAGGAGGTGTAGCCAAGTACTCTTTAAGCTAATCAAATGTTGCTTGACACTTATCATCCCATCGAAATGAGACATCCTTTTGGAGTAAGTGTTGAAATGGTTGACATTTATCTGCTAGCTGTGAGATGAAATGCCTAATGGACTGCAACCTTCCCTGAAGGCTCCTTAATGCTTTGAGGTTCTTTGGTGGAGGCATCTCCACTAGAGCCTTTACTTTTGCGGGGTCTACTTCAATGCCCCTACAAGATACAATGTATCCCAATAGATTCCCTGATGTTACACCAAAGACAAATTTCTTAGGATTGAGACGTACTTGGTATTTCTCGAGCTTGTCAAAGATCTGTCCTAGAACTTGTATGTGATCATCCCTAGAAGATTTAGCTAGTATGTCATCAACATAGTCCTCCATGATATGATGAAATAGAGCGTGGAATATCACTATCATTACTCTTTGATAGGCTGCTACTGCATTCTTTAGACCAAACGGCATGACACACCAACAATAATTGCCCCAAGGACAAGTAAAAGTTGTTTTATGTTGATCTTCTATGGCTATCCTTATCTGATTGTAGCCTGAGAATCCATGCATGAGAGAAAGCATTTCATGACCTGCTGTCAAGTCTACTATAATATCAATGTTCGGTAGTGGAAAGTCATCTTTGGGACATGCTTTGTTTAGATCTATAAAATCATTGCACATGTAGATGCACCCATTGGGTTTGGATACAGGTACAATGTTTGATACCCAGTCTAAATAATCAATGGGTCAGATGAACTTTGCATCTAACAGCTTCTGTATTTCCACTTTCACTAAGAGAGATATCTGTGGGTGCATCTTCCTCAACTTTGCTTGACTGGTTTAACTTTTGGATCAACTATGAGATAGTGAACTACTAGCTTAGGGTCTAGCCCTGGCATATCAACATAGGTCCATGCAAAGTTGATGGTTCTCTATAAGAAGAATTTGTTAAGATTCCTGTGCTCTGTTTCTAATAGTGATGCTGCTAGGAATGTGGTCTTTGGATTTTTCTCTGTGCCAAGGTTTATCTCTGTAGAATCTTCCACTAGGAGAGCTGACTTCTCTTGATACTTAGATGGTAGGGGAAGGTCAAATCCTCCATCCTCAGGTGCCACAGTTGGGTTTTCACCTTTGGATACGTCCTTTGTTTTTACTATTTTGTGATCGGGAGGTGCCACGGTGTGGTTTTCACCTAGAGATCTTTCTTTATGTTTACTTTTGCGATTGGAGGATTTGGCATTCTCACCAAAACAAGCTGTTGGCTCTAGTTCTATTACAAAACCTACTTTATGATCGCCAAGAGGGATACCTTCCTAAAGTCCCATGAACTCCGCTAAATCTTTTTCATTCTGAAATACATCTATAACGAGGGACCCTTGTTGGTCCCAATCGATAAGTTTAGGGTAGACAAGTGTGACATTCTGGGTGTTTGTGGTGGAGTTAAAATGGAGGATTCTGCGAATAGGTTGGTCATATGGAGGGAAGAGTCATCGATGATATCCTCAGTAGACGTCGAATCAGCAGGAAAAGTTTTAGCCACCTCATCAAGGATATACTCAATGTCCAAGTCGTACGGTACCTTCTTACCAAATCCTAAACCCTTCTAGTCTAGTTTCTTTGTCACAACAATGGGTTCCATAGTTCCTTGATTCTGTTTACCAAGGCCACCTTTGCCTTTATAGCCCATGTTTTTTACTATCCTTAAGCCATTACCATATTGCTTGACTGGTATTGTGACTGGTTCTCTCTCCTTATAGAGCCAAGAAGAAATGTCCTCAATAGTTTCCTCCTCCAATAACTGTCCTTGTTGGAATTGGGTGAGAAATGTTGGGGGAGGAATAGCTATTTTTTTAGTGATTTTGGCAATGGGTGGTTGGCCGTAAGATTTAGGGGATAAAGGCATCCGCCATACACAACAAGATTTTGAGATATCATAAGATCCAAAGCCTATATCACGGATGTGAGCTTTGATCTCTGGCAGAGGATTAGGGTTACTTGTAGAGGCTTGTGTCAGAGTTTCAGGATCAACATATAGTGGGGATTCAAGGGCTTTGTCATTTTTAGGCACTTGGTTGTAATTCTTATAACTGCCTTGCATGACATGGTAGAATTCAAAAGGATTGGGGTCTCCTGGGATAGTTATCTTCGTACCATTGTATGGGAACTTTAGAGACTGATGGTACGTGGAGGGAACAACTTTCATTGCATGGATCCATGGGCGGCCTAGGATAATGTTGTAAGGCAGCTCAATATCAAGGACTTGACATCTAGTTTCAAGCATGACAGGGCCCAATTGTATAGGCAAGTGGATAATACCTTTTGAACAGCGTTCAACATCATCATATCCCTTGATTGTAATACTTTGATTAGTGTTGACATGATCCTTAGAGTATCCCAATTGCTTAAGTAACTTTAAAGAATAGATGTTGAGACCAGCACCACCATCAATGAGTATATGTTTGATTTTGCACTTATGGATGAGAACCTCAATATGAAGGGCATCATTGTGACACAGATCGTGGGATGGGAGATCTTTCTTAGAGAAGACCACATTGTAGGGTGAAGCAATATTACCTACTATAGCTTAGAAATCTACGACCGCTATGTTGTTAGGAACCGAAGACTCTTGGAGGGCTTTTTCGAGCACTACTCTATGTGCAGGTGATGACCGTAGAAGGTCCAAGATAGAGATCTGTGCTGGTGTTTTCCCTAGATGTTTGACAAGATTATAATTAGATTGAGCTGGAAGACTAGGTGTAGGACCACGAATGGTGACACTACCACGACGGGTTGTAACAGTGCAATCCGTAGATTTGCCTTTGATTGTGAGGGTAGATACTCGACTCTCTTCAAAATGACCTACAATGGAATCAAAGGAAGTGGAGGCATGATTGATACCTTTACCTCTATCTTGAGGAGGAGGTGGACCATGATGAGGGAATGGTTCCTTGTACATATCGAGATCTTTATTTGTGTGCTAAGCTGGTGGATCATCTTGTAGAGATATTTGGTTGCCTTAGATGAGATTTTGGATTAGGTGCTTGAGTTTCATGCACGATGCGGTCCTATGCCCTTTGCTCCTATGAAATTCATAGTATTCATTTTCTCTGTACCGCGCAGTTTTGTAAACAGGTTCACCATACAGGGGAGCATCGGGTAAGGTGATGAGTCGTTTGTGTAAAATCTTTTGTAGGATAGATTCTATGGGCTCTCCCAAGGGAGTGAATTGACGCCGCGGAGGGTAATCTTGTTGTGGCCACTCTTGTTGTCATTGCTGCTAGTTTTGATAAGGTTGCCTTTGTTGTTGCTATTGTTGAGGTGGAGCTTGACTTGGTTTGGAAAGCTGCAGTGGTGTTTGCAAAGTTTGGACATGTTTAGAATCGACCACCCCATTGTTGACCATGTTTTTGTTTTTGTTCCAATATTTGGGTTTATTGCTCGATTGTTGATGAGGAGCATTGTCTTTCATTTCTTTGAAGATTTTAACTACACCTTTAGCAATGAGGGCCTTTTCGATATTGATTCCCTTATATGTGATTTCATTGAAGGTTGTAGCACTAAGAATTTGCAAATGGAAACCTAACTCCTGGTTGAGGTTCTACACAAATATGCTAACAAGTTGTTTCTTAGGAATCTTGAAAGGAAATTTGGTAGCCATTTGTCTCCATCGTTGAAGGAAAGAAATGAAAGTTTCACCATTTTTCTATTTATTGTTGCATGGATCAGTCATGGAAATCTCATGCTCTGCGTTGTAAGAAAAATGGGTGGCAAATTTCTCTACTAGTTTGTTAAAAGACTTTATACCCGTGGGTAAGTGTGAGAACTATTCTATAGCTTGACCTCAAGACTGTGAGGAAAGAGATGCATAAGATATGTGTCATTATGTGAGACCTCAAAGCAAGCAAGATAGAATTCCCTAAGATGGTCTTTTGGGTCGCCTTTTCCTTTGTATTTATCAAACTTAGGAATAGTAAAATTTTGAGGAAAAGGGATCATAGGTAATGACCAATCAAAAGGATAAGGACACACTTCTTCTAAAGAGAAGGTCTTCTTGGTGTTGCCAAATGTAAGATTAGATAGCTATTGTTGAACTTCTGCAATTTTTAGCTCCATCGTTGTGGGAGGGGTTGGAAACCTCTCCTGTTGTCCTAGAAGTGGCTGTTGTTGCCCATACGGGAGATTATAGTGTAAGCCATGAGCATTGGTGTTTTAAGGGTCATAAGATTGGTTGGGGTCATATGCGTTGTACGTCAGGTTTAGATTGGGTTGAAATTAGATGTTTTGATTTGGAAGAGGTGGAGGTGGCGCTAGGTAAGAATGTTGGCTTTGTGATGGTTGAAGAAAAGAATTGGGTGGAGGAAAGCTAAAGTGAGTTGGATTAGGTTGCGATGGAGGCAAATAGATTTGGGAAATTTGAGGGTGGCCAAGCAATGTGTGAAAGAAATTTAGCACTGATGAATGTAGAGGAGGAGGGACGTAGGTAGAAGTGATTTGTGATGGTTGATTGGAGATGAGTGTAGAAGAATTTTGTGGGGGGGATTGCATGACTCTAATTGGTTCAGAGACATGAAGGTTTGATGATATGGGAGGTGGTATGCATTGAGACCCTTGTTACATGGCTACATAGTTGTTCCCCAGATTGTAATTGGGTGGGAAACCTATTCATGAAGGAGTAACTGAAATTCCACTTGTGATTGGTGTGGACACTTTAGGATTTTGTTGTATATTTGCTTGTGCTAAGGTGGCTTGCTTAGCTAGCTCTGCTTGACGTTGGAGAGTTTCTTGTTGATTTTTGTAGATTTCCATAGGAGTCAGAAGCAGTGATACGACCTTCTTTCTTGTTGGGTTTTGAAAAAGGGGATTCCTATATTGTACCATTATTTTCCCTTGTGAGCCTTGTTCGGGTAAAGGCATGGTCACAGTTGACATGGTTTGGACCGCCTATATGGCACTTAGGGTGTTGTTTGTCTCCTTGAGAGTGATAAATCAAAATCTTGTGGTAACTTGGCTCCTTGCTCTGCAAGCAAGCGAAAGAAATGATCTTGGTTCTCATTAAGGATTTTGTCAAAGGCGGCCACAACTCTAGGCTCTTGCATAAATTCATCAAGATCTTGCCCATCTTCTTGAGAGGATTGACCCATTTCAAAGTGTTGCTCTTCTTGAGGTGGGGTTAGATCTGCAGTATAACCTTGGGGGACAAAATCTGGAGGCATGCCAGTGGTATAGTGAGGTGTACTTACCAAAGGGACCCTACCTTCTTGAGGAGTGACTTGATCAATAGTATATCCTTGTGGCACAAAATCTAGAGGCATGCCAGTGGTATAGTGAGGTGTACTTACCAAAGGGACCCTACCCTCATGAGGAGTGCTAGGGTTGTCAAGGTGCAGTACGTTGGGAGAATTGGTAGATCTTTCCGTGGGTGTTCTAGGAGTAAGCTTGGGAGTAATGTTGAGACGACCTAATTGCGGTGTGTGAGGAGGTGATTTGTGCTTCTTAGGGACAACTTGCTTGGACTTCATAGTTTGCTGGAGCCTAGTGGTTACCATGGAATACACTAGGAAAAAAGGTAATGCTAAGATTCTGCTTGTGTTTTGACAAAGACAAACTCTGATGCACAATTTACTGGACCAAAGGCACTATACTGTTTGATCAGAGGCATAGGACTGTGCAACCAAAAGTGTGTTACTATAATACCAAAGGTGATGGACTGAGCTACCAAAGGCGATGTACTGCTATACCAAAGGCAAGCTACTGTACCACCAAGGGTGAGCTGATGTAATACTAGAGGCGCTGAAGTAGTGTCTGATGTTTTTAAAGGCAATTTTGACAGATTTGGTTATGGTTCTGATTGGATGTCTTTGGCAAGAGAAAACACAGCAAACAAGTGGTAAAAAAAAAGGACTAACACAATAGATAGTGTATGTTTGAGGCTCACAAAAAAGCCCAATGTTTCCACAGGTATAAGACAATTGCAATCAATAACAAGCACTTTTTATCCCTAGAGACAAGGTTTCATTGTAGTAGATCAGCTCACAGCTTAATACTCTGTCGATAAAAATATCATTCCATAAAGGTGTCAGATATTTTGTATCTTTGTGAGAGATGATAGGTAGGGATATCTCACCCTCCCCTTGGAAAGCTCAAGTAGGTCACAAGAGCTTTATGGCCAAGGGAATTCTATCTCTTCTCAAGGGAGCCAATGGTGAGTATCTTAAGGGCTTAAATCGATTCCCCTTGCACTAATGATTACCGCAACATTCAGAGGTAGATCAGGTAGTCACTATCTAGAATGGTTCCTATTAACTTTGAGGGACCAATGCCTTATGAGCAATGCGACAAGTCACTAAAAGCTTTAACCAATCCTACTAAGTGTATCAAACACTTTGCTCAATGTGAAAATTGTTTCCACAAAGAGCTAGTACACCTCTTTTCAGTTTGGCACCACAAGGTAAGGCTGATGTCGGTTAGGACTTGGCTTTTGCCTTATCCCTCTTATATAGTGGTTCAAAGGAAAACTCTGCTTAGGGTCATCCCTTTTAGATGAAACACAATCCAAAAGTAGGCCCTTCTAAAGGAATAACTGAAATGTAAGAGCAAGCACGTCAAACAAAGGTTCAATTGTCCCGTTATAAGAAAAATAAGGTGCAACTAAATTAGGCACACACGTTTGTAGTTGTCAATTGTCCCTTATGAAATTGAAGTGTTTGGCATTCACGTCCATTGTCCCTTAGAAAATTGAGGTGTTTTCGCATACATGTCCATTGTCCCTTAGGCAAAGCAATATGTTCCTAAGACTTAGATTGCAAAAAGATGTTTGTTCAATTGTCCCTTAAGAAGGCAATATGTTTTCTAAGACTTAGTGCGATAGATTTGTCAATTTCTTCAAAGCTTGTCCTACATGAACATGTTAGAGAAACCAATTTTCTCTGTTTGAGTGATAAGATGTTGCAACAAGTGATTTAGTTCCAGATAAACCAAGTAGTTAGCATGTGTTTGAAATCATAGATTGAGGATGGGCCAATGAGTGGACTTAAAAAATCAAACTCAATAAATCCTTGAAAAAGTATTACCACTATGTAGAGGATAGAAAAATATGAACTTTCAAAAAAAACATCACCTGAATCCGAGTCTGTTTGTGAAAGTTATGAAGCTTAGAAGGTCTAAAAACTGTGACGAGACAAAGACAACAGTGAGAAAATTAATTTTCTAGAAAAATAGAGAATCTTGAGAAAAAACCAATTTCACCACGATGTAGATCACGAAATTTTAGCCTATTTAAAAAAAAGGCACTGAAATACGTGTCCATATGACTAAGATAATGAAGTTTGACTCTTCACATCATTTTTTCATTTATCGCATTTTCACCATCTCATATGTCAATTTTGTCTAGCACACTTGGGTTAATCATTTATTTTCTTCTAAATCACTTTCTTTCTATCATTAATTAAATAAATTATATTTATTTAATTAATTCCATCTATTATCATTATTTCTTCTATTTTCCATCTATAATTAAATAATCTTTAATTATTTAATTATCTCATTATTTCTCTTATAAATAAATAAAATTAATATTTTATTTATTTATGCTCTCATCATCCATATAAATTAAATAAATTTATTTATTTAATTTATATTCATTCTCCAATTTTCTAAATTTAGCTCTTTCTTCTATCATTTAAAAATAAATTAAATGAATTTAATTATTTAATTTATTTTTATCTTATCATTTCCTCTCTTATCACATTCTTCTATGTGTACAAGATAGGTCCTATCCTAAATCAAACATAAAAATGATTTAATTGGTTCTAAAATCAATCATCCACATCATCCAATCTTTAAAATAGAAAAGCATCATATTTTAAGAAATTCAATCTTAGTACTATTGATGATTGTTTTTACACATTCATAACAAAAGTTAAAATTCACAAAATGAACCTAACTATCTTGAAAGATATGAAGAAATCAATTAAGATTACTTAATCCCAAGTTTCTGTATGGTTAGGTCTTGACCTTGTGGACAATTCAGTAGGTTGATGTGAAGCTGTAATATGCAAGGGACCTTACTTGATTTAAGGTGACTTATGACTCACTAGACTCGAATTATGCAAATTATCACAAATATCAACATTTTATTCATTTCTTTGCATAAATTTGTTATTGTATCACAAAGCTTTATATGATTTATATTAACACAAGCTTTTGTTTTCAAATATTATGAAAATTGTCAAATATTAACTCAATCGTTCATGTTTCCTTCAAATATCAGACAATCTCATTTAAATTTCTGCGTTTAAGCTAAGTATTTCAAATGTTTGAGAAAAGTTAGAGAAATTTAAATTGAACTTCATTTTGTTATAGGATCTAAATGCTCTATTATTCATGTTGTAAGCAGTACAACAAACTTGATTAAATCCATAGATTAAACCTTTAAATGTAAGCCCTGAGTATTTTCATGAACATACATTCAAGATTGAAAGCTTTTGAAGAGATAATATTTCAAATAAAAATAAGAACCAGAAAACACTCTAAAGTAGACGTAGAATTCCAGATGTATTTGTATTCAAAATATACAGTCACATATGATTTACAATGTATGAATGACTCTTTGCTTCATTAATCAGCTTACAGAAAACTTACAAAACGTCTTACAGATACAGTAAGGAAGCTAGATGCTCTACACATTCCTTAGTGCAGACACAGGTGACCTCCTCTAAACTAAAATGTTCTTCTAATCAAAATATTCAAACAACTACAATTGCTAGCTATTCTCTTAAAATCCTGTGTAATTAAGGTACAAGTAGCAAAGTTCCTTATATAGATTTTGAAACTTCCCATTGCTACGGCTACAAATTTCATCTACGGTTGAGATCCTTCCATTATTGATCAATGGTGCACATTCATCCCCAACCATCTGTCAAAATATCTAAATGGCATCTTTTCCTTCTCAAAGGATGCTATTGGAATCTTTTCCAAAAAATAAGATTCCCTTTCTCTTTGACTTCTGCTTATTGATATTCCTTACTTGACTTTTTTCAAAACCGCTACCTCCTTTGTCTTTTCATCCCTTTAAATATGTTTTGAAATTATTGATCACACCTTCTACAAAAGTGTAGTCCCCTCGTGGACTCTTTATCCATATATATTCTTGTAGTGTAACTCCTTCTTTTAATTTCTTTTCTCTATTCTCTGATCCTTGACTCCTTTTCTTGTACTTCCTCATTTTAGCACTATCTTCCATTAATGATTCCATCATCTGTTTGCTCATATATGCTTCAAGATTTTCTATGCATGGTGTAAAAATGGCATTAAACTCTGTTAAGAACCTTTCCAATTCATATGATGGTATATCCATGTATTCAAACTTTAAGAGTCTTTCCATTATCTTCTTGTGCATTCTAATCATTTCATCTACTTTTTCTTCTAAATCCTAGGCAACTGTTATACACTTTCTAAGATTATCTTCTTCAAATTTAAGTTCCAATCTCTCTTGTGGCACTTGACTTGCTAGTGAATGGGTAATTACTCCATTGATTAACTCCTTTGCTCTTTCTTCTATTTCTGTCAACTGTGCCAGTTTAGACATGCATTCTTCCCTTCTAAATTGACAATTATGCACAAGTATATTACATTTGTTCCTTTCTCTTGCAACCACTTCCCAACTTTTCATACCCTATTTTATTATATGCTCACCTTCTTGCATAAAATCTTTGAACCATTCATCAAGAATATTGGCCTTGAGCCTCTTATTTTCCATATCCTTTATTTCTTCTTTGGATATAACTGCTATGTCACTAGGCAATTCTGGGATTATGATATTGGGATCAAATATCCCCTTAATAAATTGTTGTAATTGGACAATATGTCCCTTCTAATACTTTTGCTTGTCTTTGTCTTTTCTCAGTATTTCTGCTATCACTTGGTGCATATCCTCCCACTTAGTGATGTGATGTTCCTGTGTAGTATGCCCAAGGTCAACATTTAGTATCTTATACTCTTCTAAAGTTATTTCACCTTTTTCTTTTTCTTTCTGAGGTATGGCCAGGTCCAACATTCTAGATCCATCTGGACCTCTCTGTATAGCTATCATTATTCTAGCCTTTCTTCTTTCTTTCCTTGGTGTGGTATCACCTAACAAGCTCTTAATGTCAATTGGTACCAACTATACCTCCTTTTCCTTCCTTATCTCTTCTCCTAACCATGCAGGAATCTCCTTGGTGCCTTCTGTAATTTTAACTTCATCAATTACCTCTTCATGAGGTCTTTCTATTTCTACTTCTCCCTGTTGCTGTTGTTCCTGTTGTTGTTCTTGTTGTTGTTGTGGATTTTACTGTCGAGGTAGAGGTTCTTGTTCCATGGGGTCATTTTGCTATTTGGGCTCGCCTTCATTTTCTTCTTCTTCAATTTATGTGTCCCCTCCAGCCTCTTCTTCTTCTTCAGGACCCTCTCCTTCTGATGTTTCTTTTTCCTGATCTTCCTCTTCCTTGTGTATTTGTTCTACATTTATCTTGTTTATATCTTCTGTCGGTTCTTCATTTTTATCTTTTTCAACATTTTCTATTTGTGATTTCTCTTCAGGCCTCTTGGCTACATCTTCTGTTTTATCTGTATCCTCAGTCTATACCTGTTATGTATGTACAGGTGAACCTACCTTTGTATCATCTTCCTTTACTTCTTTTTCTTATTCGTGCATGTTTTTTGTGTTCTTCTCTTCTTCACTTTGTTCATCATACATGTTCAATATGTTCAAGACATCTACACCTGAGGTGTCAACTTTTGTTTTTTCTTTTGCTTGAGCATGCTTTTCTATGATTATCTTCTCAGGTGCACCTTCTTTCTCAGCTCCTTCAGTCTTATGTGCCTCCTCTTGCACATGTTTAATGATTTCAAGAGGGACTAGGGTATCAAATGGATCCACTATTCCTGCTTCTTCCTGTACCCTTTCTTCTTCATGCTCTAGGCCTTGTTTAATCTCCATTTCGGCCTGAGTGCCTTGTTCTTCTTCTTCACTTAGGAAATCACTAGACCCCTCCTCTATTTCAATCTCCCTTCCAGCATACATTCCTCTTTCTTCACTTTCACTAGTATCACTCCCAATGTGAACAGTTTCAATACTTTGTTTGGCTTTGTGTGTTTTTGATTCTTGCAACATTTCTCTAGCCAACTATGTCTTCACTTGAACATATGTTTGTCTCTTTTCTAATGAAGTGGAGGCACTAGGTATATTACTCAACTTTTTACCTACTTGTTGTGCTCCTATGCCCTCACTTGTTTTAGAAGGCTCCCCTTTTGATAAACTTATTGGTATTGCCTTCCTAATTTGCTATCCTGCTACCCCTTTGGAAGTCTGTGCTTCCTCTGCACTAACCTCATGACTTAGTGACTTTGCATCTACAAAAGTATCTGATGCCACTGCTACTATTATTCCCAATGCATAGGGATCCATTAAAGTAGCATTCTTATCTTTTTCAACAATCTTAGCCTCTACAATTTTTCTTTTCTTCTCATAGAAGCATTGAAGATCCTCACTAGATTCTCTTACTCTTTTTCTCCCTTTCCTTGGATAGGTGATTTCTTTTCCTTCATATTTGAGTTCCTCAATTCTATCTTTTAACCATGTCTTTGAAAACAAAATAATTGGTTTAGACAATATGTCCAAAGATGTGTTCCAAGGCTGTGACCAATTAGGCTCTGTAATAGGAGCCAGCCTGGCCTCTGCATAACTATGATGCAATAGTTTATCATCCTCTTGAACTTCTGAGGGAACATATATGTCACCTATGGACCTCATTTGCTCAATTGTTAATCTTTTATGGGCTCTTTTCCTCACTTCCTTATCATTTTTTCAATCGGACCAAAAATCTTTAATATGTATCTGATGCTTATACTTTTTATCAACATAATTCTGGATCCTATGGAAAGGATCAAATCTCTTGACTAAATCAAATTCTTAAAAGCCATAATATCTTAATTCTTGCTCTAAATATCCTGCAACCTCTTCACTGAAACAAAAGTATCTGCTAATAGCCCAAGGCAACTTCAGATTTCCTCTACCGAATTTCCTTATATACATTTTAAAGGCATTCAAATTCTGCCTTGAAAATTCCAAAATAATCAATTTATCATAAGGATACCAAGGTAGCATAAAGGGTTTTCCTTCAAATCCTTAAATCCTGATATAAGTAAAATGTTCAAATTGAATGAACTAAGAACTATGCAATCCAATTGCATCCTCTACATTTTTAGAAAATCTTTTATCAGGCTCCTCTCTCAAAATTCTCACCATGTAAGTAGAAAACACATCATTGACTAAAGCAAATTTCTTCAATGCATTTTCCTCTTGTAAGTCAGGGTAGTGCTCATATACTAATTTCTAACCAGGACCATTCCCTAGGGTTCCCACCCTTTCTATTCCATGTATGTATGGTCTAATCTCTGCAGCACATGAATATAGCAAGTATGAAGATAGATAGAAGGGCATCATCTTTTGTTTTCTCAGCATGGCATGTTTCCATATAGTTGTACTTATTGCTTTGGCCCAGTGGATTTGTCCCTACTCTTTCCCTCTCATGAATTCAATAACAGTAAACATCTATGGCTCACATTTGGTACCATCTCTTAGTCCTACCAATCTACTCAGCATTGTGATCATCAAATGGATTTCTTCCTTGAAGTATATTCTCATCAAGTTCTTGTGCACTTTGGCTACAACCTTGGGTTTATTTTCTAGGTTATACCAATTGTAGAATATCTTTTCTTTGCAATTTCTCTCATTTGTATGAAAATCCTCATTATATTGATCTATATCAATATCTCTCATTTTCTCATTGATTTCCAACCCAAATGTCCTTGCAATCCCCTCCGTGGTTAAATCAACAATAAGTCTGTCATACAACATAATCTTCCTGGTAGATGGATCATATAGAGTTACACAATCTAAACACAAATCTCTAGCCTCCATAGCCAATGGGAAACTTGCAGCCTTGTACAGTCCACTCTCCCATATACATTTCATATCTGGCGAAGCATCTGCAGCAGTGATTTTCTATAAAACATCATCTGCATCAAAATTTCCTATATTTGTATCTATTCCCACTCCACTCGTACTGATTAGGGACAGATAACCTCTGTACAAGGGTAATTCCTCTTTTTCTATCTCCTTTCATGGTTTCCTTTCCTTTTTCACCTCGCCCCCTGTATCGACCTTTTTCTGCTTCGGGGCCATCCTATAGAAAATGCATCTTTTAACTTTCCATTTTACCTTTTACCTAGGGTTTTACTATGAATTTCCCTTTTTTTTACCATTTTAACCTAACCCAGTTTGTCTTTTCTATTTTTTGACTTTTAAATTTGTTAATCCCTACCCAATTAATTAATAGTTAAAACAAGGATTTAACAAATGCCTACGTTTTATACTAAAATTACTAAATTTAAGATGTATTCTACCAACTAAACCATAACAGCATTTTGAGGATAAATACCTGTATATCTTGACCACTTGACTTCAATCATTGACTTACTTTTACCATTTTGCTTTCATCCAGCTACTATAATTCCTCCGCTCTGATGAGTTCTTTTCAAATCATTGTAACAATTCTGTCTTCTGCAATTTTAACTCTTAACAATGTATATCTGAAAGTAAAATACGTTAAATTTACCCTAACTCTTGTTGAATTTTACTCTTTTTGAGTGTTAGATTGACATTAATTACATCAATTAATGCACCAAAACTTCGGCCTTCTATTTCAGTGTTTGTGTTTTTAAACTTTTTTACCATTAGTTTAATTTCGGCATACATTGTTACATTGCTTTGTATGTTTTCTTTGTATCTTTTAACATATAAGCATTTATGCATGAAATCAAACTAAAGTTCCTTCCCTTTTCTCTTTTTCCGTACATGTATCTTTGCTTTATATATCACCTTTTGTATGTTATCTGGTATAAGCGCATATACAAACATCATATACAAACCCTCTCTTTACCTTTTATCTCTCGCGATGCTTTTTACTTCTTTGTATCTCAGATATGTATATCATAAACATACAAGCACTCCAAACATACAAAGACTTTTCTATATTGAACTTCCTTTTCACATCTGGCTTGTATCTCTTATTTACATCTTTTAACTTGTACATCGGCTTGTATATCGAAGATATACATTGTTATTATACAAGCTCGATATGCAAGCGGTGGGGCCCACCTTACTTTTCACTTGTATCTCCATGATACAACAATACTTGTATCAAACCCTTAGATACAAGTCTAGATACATACAAACATTTTAGTATCTCCTTTTCAGACTTCTCATTTTTATAAACCACAATTTACTTACTTTTTAGCTCCGTAATGTATATAAAGTGAAATGCATCTTTTGATATACTTTAAGGTATGATGCATCATTTATACCCAACTTTAACTTCCTTTGAGTTCCGCGTTGTATGTATACTGGAATGTATGTCTCCAAAACATACATACAAAGAACGACACACACCTCAATAAAACCTCATTTCATATTCCTTTTGGTTTCGTGATATGCATATACTATTGTATATCACCTTGTATGTTTCCCTTTTTCCAAGCATACAAACCTAAAATACATCTGACGGACTTAACCAATTATTCATTTTAACTCTAAACTATGTTGGGCCTAACTTGTATGTAAGGATAAAATGTTAGCGAAATACATACAAGTATAATGATGTAATAAACCCGATGACTCCCTTATGCAACTCATACAACAACACAACATATAAACGACTTTGTATATGCAACATACAAAGCCTCTCATAGTACATTTTACCCAAAACACACGTATCTTGCAAAATATTGAGAATTTTAAAATGATTCAAAAAGCAATCCTCACTTATTTTTGACAAGGAATTCACCCTTATTCTGCTCTGGTACTTAATGCTATTTTTCTTTATTTTCAACAAGGTTTGTAACATTCACTTCCTTTTCCCTTTTACCACCAAGCAAACCCACACACACAAGTAGAAAACACAGCCACAGCAGGGGTCCTCATTTTTCTAAGAAGTAAAATGGGGTGTGTTGTGAGCATCACAACAACTAGCAACCAAATAAAACAATTAAATTAAAACCATTAGAGAAAACTAAATGAAATAAATTCATAATTTCCAACAATCTTTCTTGCAAATCATTATCTAACTTGAGACCTAATGTATTCAATAAAGTGCATGAATTTCCCATTCAGTTTAAGTGGGTGCACGTGATTAATAATCTTCATCTTGAAAATTAGTTGAACAAACTAGTGACTGATATTAGACTACCTAGTTGATGTCATTCCCTTATAGCCAACTGGATAGAGCCTTGCTACCAGCAGGCGTCTATAGCCCCGAAAAGGTTATCGGTACAATTCCCCTAAGTAGAGCCCCACTGCCAGCAAGCGTCTATAGCCCCGATAGAGTTACTTAGATGGCTTAATCTAGATTTTTAGTAATATCCATATTATTATTTTATTATTTTTATATTTTAGGTGAGATAGAGACTTCATAAGATATTACTGTTGTAACTTCATGATGCAAGGAATGATCACTTGCTGAAATTAAGCTGAGAATTGCAATGGTAGCAAGGGTGACCTCTTATTTTTCACCTAATATCTACACTGGTAGGTTCAACAAACCCAAGGATTTTAGGTGTGTCATTGTGAGAAACTTTCCTTGAATACTCAATCCACAGTTATTGAATACAAAATTTCACAAGTCCACAACTTTCTACATTCATGACAGTCACAACAAGTTATGCATAAATTTCAAATAATTAACTTGAACATTCTAAATTTTCTATTGTTTTCAGTGGTTGTTAGTCTACTCCTACATACTTTAAAACAAAACAAATATCCATACCCAAGCAACACAACACACAAAACCAACACAACAAAACAAAACCAAAACCAAAACAAATCAAAAACAACACCAAACAAAACTGTACATTATTCACATTATGATACATAACAGGCCAACAATCCTCACCTCAAGCCTGAAAGTAATGCTTCAAATATTGGCCATTAACAGGTAATGACACATCTTCCCCAGTTAAGGTCTTGAGCCTAAATGTATTGTCTCCTATTATCTCTGAGACCTGTAATGGACCTAACCATAATTTGTCAAATTTTCCATGTTTTCCTTTCTTTTCATGTGTTTTATTCCAACACAACACTAAGTCCAATATTCTAAAGGTTTTGACTCTTGCTCTTTTGTCAAACCATCTTTTAACCACTGCTTGATGCTTGGCAAATTTCTCAATGGCTTGATCTCTTTTCTCATCTAATTGTAGCATTTGGATTATCCTGGCTTCTCTATGATCATTAAAGCCTAAATATTCATTAGTAAACTTCCAGACAGGTATTCTTAAATTCACAAGAAGTATGGGATCAGTCCCATAAACTAGGTGATAAGGTGCATTGCCTAAGGCTGACTTAACGTTATTCCTATCTACCCATAGCACATACTTTAGCAATGTGTTCCATTCTCTAGGATTCTTTTCAATTAGCTTCTTGATTATATCTAATAAAATCTTGTTTGTGGACTCAGCTAACCCATTCCCCTAAGGATAATAGTTTGAAGAAAATTTTAAAACTATCCCATATTCAAATGCCCATTTAGAAAATTTTAGAGAAGAAAATATAGGGCCATTATCACATACTAGCGAATATGGAGCTCCAAACCTTGTTATGATGTTTTCTTCAAGGAATTTGATAAACACCTCAGTAGTAGAGAACTTGCAACATGTGGTTTCAGTCCACCTTGTACAATAGTCAGTTACTATCGGTATAAACTTATGTCCCGCAGATGATGGAGGATTTATGACTCCAATGAGATCTAAGCCCCACTATGCAAATGGCCTAGACTCAATGACTGGCTGTAATGGATTAGCCTGGTTCCTTCCCTTGTCTGTTGTAGTCTGACAAATGTGACAACTTTGAATATGACTCTCTGTATCTTTAAACATTGTAGGCCAATAGTATCCTACTCTCAATATCTTATGTGTTGTAGCTAAATGAGAACCATGAGCAGTTCCATACTTATAATGCAATCTGACAATACCTTATCTGCTTTAGCTCTATTTAAACATCTTAAATATATTCTTTCATGGTTCTTCTTGAATAGAAGACCTCCTTGTACCATGTACCTCTATGCTTTAATCTTTAAAGCTCTCCTCTGAGAGGATTTCATCCTACTTGGATATTTGCCTGATATCAGAAAAGTATTCAAATCATCATACCACCCTAATACATCATTAGTATTCAAAACATACTACTGCTTCCCCAAATTTGGATATGTGTTTGCTATGGTCTGTACTAATGCTTGTCCTCTGACCAGCTCATTGGAATAATTTCCATATCAAACTCTTGCAATGTTGTAATCCATTTGGCTCTTTTCTCTCCAGGTTCATTCTGCATCAGCAACATCTTCACAGCTGCATCTGGTACTATGGCCTTAACTTAACTTTGTAAGATATAATGTCTGAGCTTTTTCACTACTCTTACTAGTGCAAACGCCTATCTTTCTGTATCAAGGTATTTTAGCTATGCATCTTTCAGAGGTGCACTCATAAAAGCTATGGGTTTTTCTTCATTATCTTCCCCTTTTTGTGTCAAAGTAGCTACAATTGAATGTGAGGATGCAAAAGAATAAATGTAAAATGGCTTTGTATAATTTGGACTCATCAACATAGGAGCATCAGAAATAGCTTCCTTGATATCCTCAAATGTAGCTTTGGCTACTGGTGTCTATTCTATCTTTGCATCCTTCTTAAGCATGGCGTTCAACGGCTGCACAATTTCTACAAATCCTATAATAAACTTCCTGACAAAGTTAATCTTACCTAAAAATGACTTTAGTTCTTTCTTACTGTTTGGTAATTGCAATTTCTTTATTCCTTCTATTCTATCAGGATCAATGGATATCCCTTTTCCAGAAATGATGTGTCCTAATAATTTTCCTTCGGTTACACCAAATGAACATTTCTTTGGGTTAAGAGAAATCCCATACCTTTCACACCTTTTGAGTACTCTTCTCAAATCTTCAGCATGAGTGGATACATCTTTGGAATAAATAGTTAAATCATCCATATAAATAACAATGCATTTACCTGATAATCCACGAAATGCAATGTCCATGACTCGCTGAAAAGTGGCACCTGCATTGATTAATCCAAAAGGCATTCTCCTATATGCATAATTACCCCATTTGCAAGTAAAAGTGGTTTTCAACCTATCTTCTTTATCAACTAAGACTTGGTTATATCCTGAAAATCCATCTAGAAAAGACATCATCTTAGGTCCATTTACTACTTGTAGTACTTCATCTATTGGAGGCAAGGGATAATTATCCTTTTTAGATGCCTTGTTCAAATTTCTAAAATCTACACATAACCTAATGTCTCCACTTTTCTTTCTCATAGGTACTAAATTAACTACCTAGGTTGAATGTCTGACTGGGAAGATTATCCTAGTAGACAACAATTTTTTCACTTCTTCAAAGATTAAAGGCTATAAAATAGCATTCACAGGCCTTTGTTTTTGCCTAAATGGTTTAACATCTGGTTTCAAAGGTATTGTTGATGATTATTTTTACACATTCATAAAAAAAGTTAAAATTCACAAAATGAACCTAACTATCTTGAAAGATATGAAGAAATCAATTAAGATTTGCTTAATCCCAAGTTTCTATATGGTTAGGTCTTGACCTATTGGACAATTCAGTAGGTAAATGTGAAGCTGTAATATGCAAGGGGCCTTACGAGATTTAGGGTTTCTTGATGATTTACTAGACTCAAACTATGCAAAATATCATAAATATCAGCATTTTATTCATCCTTTTGCACAGACTTGGTACTGTATTCCAAAGCTTTATATGATTTATATTATATCAAGCTTTTCCTTTTCAAATATTATGAAAAATGTCAAATATCAACTCAGTTGTTCATGTTTCTTTCATATATCAGACAATCTCCTTTAAATTTCTGCGTTTTAAGCTAAGTATTTTAGATGGTTTGGGAAAAGTTAGAGAAATCTAAACTAAACTTCATTCTACTACAGGATCTAAATGCTCTATTATACACCTTGTAAGAAGTACAACAAATTGATTAAATCCATAGATTAAACCTTTGAATGTAAGCCCTGAGTATTTTCAGAAACACACATTCAAGATTGCAACCTTTAAGAGATATTTATTTCAAATACAAAGAAGAGCCAGAAGACACTCAAAAAATAGATGCAGAATTCCAGATTCATTTGTATTAAAAACACACAGTCATATATGGTTTACAATGTATGAATGACTCTTAGCTTCATTAATCAAATTACAGAAACTTACAAAGCTTTACAAATACAGTAAGGAAGCTAGATGTTCCACACATTCCTTATTACAGACACAGGCTACCTCCTTCTACTCTAAACTACTCCTTATATTACAACTGCTAGCTATTTTCTAAAAATCCCTGCGTAACCTATTACAAAGTAAAGGGGATCAATATATAGTTCTGATTATCCCCAATATGGTTCCAAAACCCTAGTCAATCAACGGTCCATATCTCAAGTGCAGCAGCATTGGTGGAAAACAAAATCTTGTCAAAGATCTCTGAGCAGCATACTCATACTCAGTGTAAAAGATGCCCATTGGAACCCTAACAGCTCAAAATATCCTCTATGGCTCTTTTAATAATGTTTCCCTCCAACTGCATTTATCCTCTCATTGAAATCCCTTTACTTCTCTCGCCTCTCTTTGCAATCCGATCCGCTCTTTGTGATGTCATCGCCATCAAGTTTCACCTACATATTACTTCAAACCTACAAGAAGACAATAAAACAGGTTATAAAATATTCCCGTTGCTTTCACCAATTTATACCTTGTCAGAATGTTCGTTGGGCATTAGTCATAGTCATTAATGCGCCATCATCTCGGCCTTCTACTTCTGTGTTCATGCATTTTTTAAACTTTTAATTCTGCACACATCCTATTTCTATGCATGTTTTCTTGTATGTTCTGCCTGTATGTTTTCTCTGTATGTTCTGTATGTATATTTTAAACATACAAGCATTTTATGCAAACAATTGAACTAAAATTCCCTCCTTTTCACTTTACCGTACATCCTTGTATCTCTTGTTTTATATCTCTCTTTGTATGTTTGCCTTGTATGAGCGCAAATACAAATAACATATACAAACCCTCTCTTTCCCTTTATCTCCCGTGGTGCCTTGATTTCTTTTGTATATCGGGCTTTGTATCCTTCACCAACATACAAGCATTTTAACATTCAAGGATTTTTCTATTTTGAACTTCCCTTTGAAATCCGATTACATTTTGTTTTGCATATCGGCTTGTATATCGCAACATACAAATGCATATGCATACAAAGAATATTCTATATTTAATCTTTTTTCGCATCCGTCTTTGCATCTATCACATTGTATGTATCATATTGCATATCGCATATACAAACCCTCAAATATACAAAGAGTTTCTTGTATTTAATTCCTTCTTCACATCCAGCTTGTATATCAATTTGCACCTCTTAAACATACATTGAAATACATACAAGCTGATATACAAATGGTGGGGTCCACCTCACCTTCCTCTTTTGTATCTCCGCAATGTATGTACAAAGTGTAATGTATGTCACAATGTATGTCTCCTTGTATATGTATACAAAGCATGAAACATACAATCATTTTTCCAACTTTAATAACCTTTTTCAGTTCCGTGGCATGTATGTATATTAAAATGTATGTCTCGAAATGTATATACAAAGCCCGAAATATGCAACAATTACATCCTATTTCATAATATTTCAGCTCCATCCATTGTATGAAGTCTTTGTATATTTCCTTTGTATGTTTTGCTATTTTCAAACATACAAACCAAAAATGCATGCAACGGATGTGACAAACTATGCATTTCAACTCTGAAAATGGTCAGGTCCACCTTATATATATAGAGCCTTGTATGCTTCACCTTGTATGTCCCGAAACAATACATACAACAAATTATCTTTACTTTATAAATATTTCGGTTCCACCTTGTATATAAAGTGTTGTATATTTCCACTTTGTATGTTTCGCCTGCCAAGCATACAAACCAAAACATATATGCAATGGACTTAACGAAATATTCATTTAAACCTTGAACTTTTTGGGTCCACCTTGTATGTATAAATAGAACATTAACAAAATGCATACAAGTAAAAAGAACTTAGAAAACCCGATGACTTCCACAGGTGACTTGTACAAGGACCCGATATACAAACAACCTTGTATATGCATGACCTGATATACAAAGGACCTTGTATATGAGCAACATGCAAACCTGATTGTACATTTTACCAAAAATATCATAACTTGTAAAATATAGGGAATTTTAAGATGGTTCAAAAAGCAACCCCCCTCATTTTTGACAAGGAATTCATCCATATTTAGCTTTGGTACTCAATGCAATTTTTTTATTGTTTTCAACAAGGTTTCTAACTTCACTCTCTTTTCCCTTTAACCACCCAACAGACCCACACACAAAAGCCAAAAAGCAAAGCCACAGTAGGGGCCCTCGTTTTGCTATGGAGTAAAATGGGGCGTGTTGTGAGCATCACAACAACTAGCAACCAAACAAAACAATCAAATTAAAACCATTAAAGGAAACTGAATGAAATAAATTCATAACTTCCAACTATCTTTTCTACAAATCATCATTTAACTTGAGACTCAATGTATTCAATAAGGTGCATGAATTTTTCTTTCAGTTTAAGTGGGTGCACATGATTAATAATCCTCATCTTGAAGGTTAGTTGAATAAACCAGTGACTGACATTAGACTACATAGTTGATGTCATTCCCTCATAGCCAACCAGATAGAGCCTTGCTGCCAACAGGCATGCATAGCCCTGACAAGGTTATCGTTACAATTCTCCTAAGTAGAGACCCACTGCCAGCAAGTGTCTATAGCCCTGGTAGAGTTACTTAGATGGCTTAATCTAGATTTTCAGTACAATCCATTTTATTATATATATATATATATATATATATTGTATTTGATAGAGATTTCATAAGATATTACAGTTGTAACTTCATGATGCAAGGAATGAACTCTCGCTAAAATTAAGCTGAGAATTGTAATGGTAGCAAGGGTGACCTCTGATTTTTCACCTAATATCTACACTAGTAGGTTCAACAAACCCAAAGATTTTAGGTGTGTCATTGTGAGAAACTTCCTTGAATACTCAACCCATAGTTATTGAATACAAAATTTCATAAGTAAAACAACTTTCTACATTCATGAAAGTCACAACAAGTTATGCATAAATTTCAAATAATTAACCTGAATGTTCTAAATTTTCTATTGTTTTCAGTGGTTGTTAGTCTGCTCCTGCATATTCTAAATCAAAACAAACATCCCTACTAAGACAACACAACACACCAACCAACAAAAAACAAAACAAAAACAAAAAGAACAAAACAAAAACAACACAAAACAAAACAAAACAAAAACAAAACAAAACAACCCAAAACTGTACAAAATTTACATTATGATACAGAAACTAACTGCCCTCACCTCAAACTATACAAGACACCACTGGGTAAAAAAAGCATACAACCAGAACCCAAAACACCCATACTTGAATGCCTTTTCAAAATATGCCAGAACATCAGGGCATTAGTTATGGTTCTGATCCTAGCAACTTCATCCTTGAATTCTAAAAAATACTCATTTATTCTACCCCCACTATATTTAATAGAATAATCTCTAATTATCAGTAATTGAGGCAGCCCATCACATTTATGATTAATCCATATGCATGTCTTATCCTTTGAATTTCCATAATCAAAATAATATTCAACATTATTCATTGTGGAAAGAAAAAAAACAACCTGATGTATTTCTGGCTCCACTAGACATGCTTGTTCATTGACAATTGGTCCTTCATTTAACTTTGCACTTTCATTGCTTAGCTCAATGTCTGGTCTCACCTTGAATTGAATGATGTATGAGTCTTGATGGATTCTTTCTTCATCCTTATCCACATCTATCTCTTCATTCTAGATGTTCAGTTTATCCTCAAGTTCAAGAAACATTTCAATGTTCTCTTCTATTTTCTGCACATCAGCATCCAAATGAGTATCTTTATAATCATAATCTGATATACATAAATTTATTATTTCTAAATCATTTGACCATGAATGTGAAACAGCATTTGATTCATGAAAATACTTCCCTGTTCCACATTCAAAATAATGTTGGACTAGTGCTTGATTATGTATAGCAATAGCATAATCCTCTATATCTTCCATTTTCAAGAATTGTTCCTCAAATAATTCAGTCCTATCATTCAACAAAATATCTGGTTCCATTATCCTACAACAACCCTAGATTTGGTTATTCAATTTAAAGCCATCAAATAATAAATCAAGGTTTACTTCACTTTTCTTTTCTTTTTTAGTAAATCCGCTTTGTTTATTATCTAGAAAATGAAAATGAGGTGTGATTTCTTCTCTGTATTTTTCAAGATATTTCTACCTGTCATTAGCTTTACTCACATTTGAACCATGAGAAAAAGGTAGATTATTTTTCTTACCATCACATGATTCCAAAGAAGAGATTTTACTATACTTTATCTCTGGCCTTAGTTCAATCTTTGCATTATCTAAACAATTAATGACTGTTGATATTGCATCCTCCTGTTGCTCAATAATCTCCTCATTTTCCTGCCAACCTTCAGCCCTATACACATCTGAGAAAGAGATTAGTCCTTCAAAAAATAAATCTATCCTTGTGAGAAAAGTCATACTATTAATTTCACTGTGCTCCACAGACTTGTGTATCCTGCACCTTCCACATATACCAAAGTCAGATAAACTTTGAGGATAAATCCTTTTGTTTAAAGTTTTCTGAAAGACAGGAATATTAATCTAGAAATTGTCTTCATATGAATCCATCAAAAATGGACTACTGACATGTTTCTCTCTAGCATTTAACATTAGGATTTCTTCCACTTGTACTTCCTTGTCAGTGATCCTATAAACACCAGGTTCAATGGAAGCATACAATATCTCATTAGTCCTATTGTATTCTGTAATCATGTGTTTCATCCTGGGTTCTGCTTCTATCCTGATCTAATTTGAGACACCCCTCCAAGGTAACCACAGATGTGAAAAATCAGTGGCCATATATCCATTCAATGTTTTAGCCCAGTCTCTACTCAACAACATCCCATAATTCACAAGCATATCGACTATCTGAATGTCAATAAACTGACTTACCCTAGGATTTGAGGCTAATTGCATTTGAATATTCATCAGTTCTCCTATCACATTAACCTCAGTTTTGTCCAATTGTGTAACAACTTTAGTAGATTTAGTAGGAGTCAGCCCTAAAGTTTTGCATATTGCTAAAGGCATTAAATTAGCTGATGCACCAGAATCTACCATGCAATCATGTATGTTCTTTCCAAACATCCTAATGGTTAACAAGAAAGGAGGAGTTTCTTTTTTATCTGCATACATCACCACATTAGTATTGGAAGGCTGTTCAGTTTTCTTCCTTTTTTCTTTAAGCTGTGAATCCTTATTAGGAACATTCATATCAACAGAAACCTCACCTGTCGCAGATGTATCCAAGGACTCTATGAAAGCATTTATGACCCCTGGACTTTTCAATAACTCACACAAAGGTATACTGACCTTAATTTTCTTTATCTCTTCAGACAGATAACTCATTAACTGCATGGTTTCTACTGTCTCTATTTTCCTTGTTTGGACCTTTTGTGCTACTATTTCATTATGTACATGATGATTAGCCTTTAGTATAGCAGGATTATTACTAGCATTTTGATCTAGGGGAGTATTGAGATTGTTAGGAGGAGTGGAAGTAGTGAAAGGACCTCCTAGCCTAGTGTTATTTCTCAAATTGTAAGTGTGATTTTTGTTTGACTACTAAAAAGCCTGTACCTCTTCTATTTCATGTAACACTTCATTTTTAGTTTCAAAGGGAAACTGAGATGCATTTAGTACAAAGGCTGATTCAGGATATAGGTTTTCACAAAAATAAGGTTCATCCTCTAACAATTAATCCTCTTCTTCTCCAGTTGGAAGGATAGAAGTCGCTAAGACTAAAGTAGCCTCATATCTTGAGGGTACTACTTCATTACCTTTGGGAATGAGAAAATTAGAAGTGGGAGCCTGTACATCTACATTGAGAATACTAGCTGCTAAATATAACTGAGGACAATCTAGTTCACCATGGGTACTGGTATTATGAAATCTGCACCAATTCTTCAATGTTGTATTAGCCATTTGAATCCTAGTTGTTTGTTGTGTATCCTAGTTATCTAAATTCTCAAATGAAGAAGCTAGAGTACCATTATTTGGCCCTGTGTTCCATGTCTTAGGTGGCCTTGGCTGATTTTGGTTCCTATTGTTGTTAGCCCCAGCCCTGTTATCTATCATAGGTCCTCTATTTTGTATTGGTTGTCCTAGATTATGATATTGATTCTGGTTGTAATTCTAGTTTTGCTTTGAACTTTGACCCTAGTTATAATTCTGATTGTGATTCTAGTTATGTGATTTTGACTGTATCCTTGGTTGTTTCTACCATAGGAATTTTCATTTCTCAGTTGTGTCATTTTAGTAGCCAATCTTTTCAAGTGTGCAATAATTTCTTTGATGTCTTCTCTTTCCTCTTATGCCTTTGCCACAACTGTATCCTGAGGAGGTTGGAAGAAAGATTGACCATTACTCTGATTATTATTGGCAGTGTTACCAGTATAAGCGGCTATGGCTTGGATTGGGGCAGGATTATACATAGGTGTATATGTAGGAACTGTATTAAAAAATGGAGTATTATGTGTAGAGGCTCCATTCCATGATTGTGTTTGACTCTATATCCCAAGATTTCCTCCATTAGGAAATGGGTTATAAGTTGTTTGTCTCATCTCCTAATTTACAGAGGCTGCCTCCTTATAGGCTTTAGATATTGTATCTATGTCAGGCTTTCTTTTGACAAACATGGCAGTTAATGGATCTAAGGCTACATAATACATGGCTTACAATGTATCTACATTTACTATGTAAGGAGCTACTATCCTAGAATAGTCCTTTTGAAACCTATCATTAAAATTGTCAATCAGCTCTCCTTCACCTCTCTTTATTGCAACCAATTTATGATATAAGGTGGAAGGATCTATTGGTCCTCTAAATCTAGACAAAAATGTTTCTTCCATAAGTGCCCAAGAAGAAATGTAACCATTAGGAAAGTTAACATACCGGTTAGAAGCCTGCTCAGTGAAGGTGTAAGGAAACAACCTACACACAACATCCTCATATTCATACCTAGCCCTAATGCATGCTTCCTTAAATATCCTAATGTGATCTTCTGGATCCTGATACAACTGGTATTTAGGACATATCTTTTTAGGATTATTTGGCATCTCATGATAATCAGTGAATGTTAACTGCATGGTTTCTACTATCTCTATTTTCCCTGTTTGGACCTTTTGTGCTACTGTTTCATTATTTGCATGATGATTAGCCTTTAGTATAGCAAGATTATTACTAGCATTTTGATCTAGGGGAGTATTGAGATTGTTAGGAGTGGAAGTAGTGAAAGGACCTCCTAGCCTAGTGTTATTTCTCAAATTGTAAGTGTGATTTTTGTTTGACTGCTGAAAAGCCTGTACCTCTTCTGTTTCATGTAACACTTCATTTTTAGTTTCAAAGGGAAACTGAGATGCATTTAGTACAAAGGCTGATTCAGCATATAGGTTTTCACAAAAATAAGGTTCATCCTCTAACAATTGATCCTCTTCTTCTCCAGTTGGAAGGATAGAAGTCGCTAAGACTAAAGTAGCCCCATATCCTGAGGGTACTACTTCATTACCTTTGGGAATGAGAAAATTAGAAGTGGGAGCCTGTAAATCTACATTGAGAATACTAGCTGCTAAATATAACTAAGGACAATCTAGTTCACCATGGGTACTGGTATTATGAAATCTGAACCAATTCTTCAATGTTGTATTAGCCATTTGAATCCTAGTTGTTTGTTGTGTATCCTGGTTATCTAAATTCTCAAATGGAGAAGCTAGAGTGCCATTATTTGGCCCTATGTTCCATGTCTTAGGTGGCCTTGGCTGATTTTGGTTCCTATTGTTGTTACCCCTAGCCCTATTATCTATCACAGGTCCTCTATTTTGTATTGGTTGTCCTAGATTATGATATTGATTCTGGTTGTAATTCTAGTTTTGGTTTGAACTTTGACCCTAGTTATAATTTTGATTGTGATTCTAGTTATGGTTTGGGTTGTAGTTTTGACTATAGTTTTGGTTTTGATTTTGACTGTATCCTTGGTTGTTTCTACCATAGGAATTTTCATTTCTCAGTTGTGTCATTTTAGTAGCCAATCTTTTCAAGTGTGCAGTAATTTCTTTGATGTCTTCTCTTTCCTCTTATGCCTTTGCCACAACTGTATCCCGAGGAGGTTGGAAGAAAGATTGACCATTACTCTGATTATTATTGGCAGTGTTACCAGTATAAGGGGCTATGGCTTGGATTGGGACAGGATTATACATAGGTGTGTATGTAGGAACTAGATTCAAAAATGGAGTATTATGTGTAGGGGTTCCATTCCATGATTGTGTTTGACTCTGTATCCCAAGATTTCCTCCATTAGGAAATGGGTTATAAGTTGTTTACCTCATCTCCTGATTTATAGAGGCTGCCTCCTTATAGGCTTTAGATATTGTATCTATGTCAGGCTTTCTTTTGACAAACATGGTAGTTAATGGATCTAAGGCTACATAATACATGGCTAACAATGTATCTACATTTACTATGTAAGGAGCTACTATCCTAGAATAGGCCTTTTGAAACCTATCATTAAAATTGTCAATCAGCTCTCCTTCACCTCTCTTTATTACAACCAATTTATGATATAAGGTGGAAGGATCTATTGATCCTCTAAATCTAGACAAAAATGTTTCTTCCATAAGTGCCCAAGAAGAAATGTAACCATTAGGCAAGTTAACATACCAGTTAGAAGCCTTCTCAGTGAAGGTGTAAGGAAACAACCTACACACAACATCCTCATATTCATACCTAGCCCTAACGCATGCTTCCTTAAATATCCTAATGTGATCTTCTGGATCCTGAAGCAACTGGTATTTAGGACATATCTTTTTAGGATTATTTGGCATCTCATGATAATCAGTGAATGTTATGGGAGAATTACCATTAAAGTAAGCCATTGCAGGTACTTGTGCTTGACCTGGACCTGTAGGAATACCTAGATTTTCTAGTGGATTTGGATTTCTGAGAGAATTGAGACCTCTAGGAGTACCTGAACCAAGATTCAAATATCTAAATGAAGAACTATCAGGACTCACAAAGTTATGGATACTAAAAGGTGATCCAGTAGGTGTTCCAGATGAACCTCCTGCATGTGATATTCTGATATGACTCATACTTTGCCTTTTATCAGGTAATTGCACAAATATATCTTCTGAACTGGACCTAGATCTAGTCACTCTTTTACTGTTATGAGCCAGCCTTACTTAGAACATACCCTAACTCCAATCAGGCCATCCTTCTAGTGCCAAAAACTGTTGATGATTGTTTTTACACATTCATAACAAAAGTTAAAATTCACAAAATGAACCTAACTGTCTTGAAAGATATGAAGAAATCAATTAAGATTTGCTTAATCCCAAGTTTCTGTATGGTCAGGTCTTGACCTGTTGGACAATTTAGTAGGTAAATGTGAAGTTGTAATATGCAAGGAGCCTTATGTGATTTAGGGTTTCATGATGATTTACTAGACTCAAACTATGCAAAATATCATAAATATCAGGATTTTATTCATTCTTTTGAATAGACTTGCTACTGTATTCCAAAGCTTTATATGATTTATATTATATCAAGCTTTTCCTTTTCAAATATTATGAAAACTATCAAATATCAACTCAGTTGTTCATTTTCTTTCAGATATTAGACAATCTCCTTTAAATTTCTACATTTTAAGCTAAGTATTTTAGATGGTTTGGGAAAAGTTAGAGAAATCTAAACTAAACTTCATTCTACTATAGGATCTAAATGCTCTATTATACACCTTGTAAGAAGTACAACAAATTGATTAAATCCACAGATTAAACCTTTGAATGTAAGACCTAAGTATTTTCACAAACACACATTCAAGATTGCAACCTTTAAGAGATATTTATTTCAAATACAAAGAAGAGCTAGAAGACACTCAGAAAATAGATGCAGAATTCTAGAGTCATTTGTATTCAAAACACACAGTCATATATGGTTTAAAATGTATGAATGACTCTTAGCTTCATTAATCAAATTATAGAAACTTACAAAGCTTTACAGATACAGTAAGGAAGCTAGATGTTCCATGCATTTCTTATTGTAGACACAGGCGACCTCCTACTCTAAACTACTCCTTCTATTACAACTGCTAGCTATTTTCTAAAAATCCCTGCGTAACCTATTACAGAGTAAAGGGGCTCAATATATAGTTTTGATTATACCCAATATGGTTCCAAAACCCTAGTCAATCAACGGTCCATATCTCAAGTGCAGCAGCATCGGTGGAAAACAAAATCTTGTCAAAGATCTCTGAGCAGCATACTCATACTGAGCGTAAAAGATGCCCATTGGAACCCTAATAGCTCAAAATATCCTCTGTGGTTCTTTTAATAATGTTTCCCTCCAATTGCATTTATCCTCTCATTGAAGGCCCTTTACTTCTCTCGCCTCTCTTTGCAATCTGATCGGCTCTTTGTGACGTCAGCGCCATCAAGTTTCACCTGCATATTGCTTCAAACCTACAAGCAGACAATAAAATGGGTTATAAAATATTCCTGTTGCTTTTGCCAATTTATACGTTGTCAGAATGTTCACTAGGCATTAATCACAGTCATTAATACGCCATCAACTTGACCTTCTACTTCTGTGTTCATGCATTTTTTAAACTTTTAATTCTGCATACATCCTGTTTTTGTGCATGTTTTCTTGTATGTTCTACCTGTATGTTTTCTTTGTATGTTCTGTATGTATATTTTAAACATACAAGCATTTTATGCAAACAATTGAACTAAAATTCCCTCCTTTTCGATTTACTATACATCCTTGTATCTCTTGTTTTGTATCTCGCGCTTTGTATGTTTGCCTTGTATGAGCGCATATACAAATAACATATACAAACCCTCTCTTTCCCTTTATCTCCCGTGGTGCCTTGATTTCTTTTGTATATCGGGCTTTGTATCCTTTGCCAACATACAAGCATTTTAACATTCAAGGATTTTTCTATTTTGAACTTCCCTTTGAAATCCGACTTATATATTTTGTTTTGCATATCGGCTTGTATATCGCAACATACAAACGCATATGCATAGAAAGAATATTTTGTATTTAATCTTTTTTCACATCCGTCTTTGCATCTTTCGCGTTGTATGTATCGTATTGCATATCGCATATACAAACCCTCAAATATACAAAGAGTTTCTTGTATTTAATTCCTTCTTCACATCCAACTTGTATATCGGTTTGCACCTCTTAAACATACATTGAAATTCATACAAGCCGATATACAAATGGTTGGATCCACCTCACCTTCCTCTTTTGTATCTCCGTAATGTATGTACAAAGTACAATGTATGTCTCCTTGTATATGTATACAAAGCACGAAACATACAATCACTTTTCCAACTTTAATAACCTTTTTCGGTTCTACGGCATGTATGTATATTAAAATGTATGTCTCAAAACATATATACAAAGCCCGAAATATGCAACAATTACATCCTATTTCATAATATTTCAGCTTTGTCCATTGTATGAAGTCTTTGTATATTTCCTTTGTATGTTTCTCTATTTTCAAACCTACAAACCAAAAATGCATGCAACGGACGCGACAAACTATGCATTTCAACTCTGAAAACGGTTGGGTCCACATTGTATATATAGAGCCTTGTATGCTTCGCCTTGTATGTCCTGAAACAATACATACAACAAATTATCTTTACTTTATAAATATTTCGGTTCCACCTTGTATATAAAGTGTTGTATATTTCCACTTTGTATGTTTCGCCTGCCAAACATACAAACCAAAACATATATGAAACGAACTTAATGAAATATTCATTTAAACCTTAAACTTTTTGGGTCCACCTTGTATGTATAAATAGAACATTAACAAAATGCATACAAGTAAAAAGAACTTAGAAAACTTGATGACTTCCACAGGGTACTTGTACAATGACCCGATATACAAACAACCTTTTATATGAGTGACATGCAAACCTGATTGTACATTTTACCAAAAACATCATAACTTGCAAAATACAGGGAATTTTAAGATGGTTCAAAAAGCAAACCCCCCTCATTTTTGACAAGGAATTCACCCATATTTAGCTCTAGTACTCAATGCAATTTTTTCATTATTTTCAACAAGGTTTGTAACTTCACTCTCTTTTCCCTTTAACCACCCAACAGACCCACACACAAAAGCCAAAAAGCAAAGCGATAGCAGGGGTCATCGTTTTACTAAGGAGTAAAATGGGGTGTATTGTGAGCATCACAATAAGTATCACATGAGTTATGATGGACGTATCATATGTCTTCAAATCTTCATATGTCCATGCTATGACATGTTTGTATTCTTTTAGAACATCCACAATTTCTTTTCTTAACTCTTCTGAGCAAGCCCTTCCAATAAGTACATTCTGTGGACTCTGCTATGTTCCAAGGTTATATGGATCACACTTACCTCCCTCAGTTTTGGGCAAATCCTTTTGTCTTACTACCCCATCAAAGTTAAAAATTTGTTCTAACTCAATTACCCCCTTAGGTAGGGAATTGCTTTTCAAGTTGATTATGTCTTCTTCATCCCAAGACACATCAGGCCTTTGTTGTTCATTAATAATTTGAGCCTAAAACCCCTCATTACAAGTTAGAAAATCTACAATTTGCTGATCTCCTTCAAATACCTAAAAATGAGTAACATTATTTGGTATACTAGGAACATTTACTAATTCAACAACAAATCGTTTTAAACCTGACAATGTTAAGGGTTCTAAAGTGCTAGTAGCAACTGCTAATGCATCTGGTCTACGATTCAACTCTCTAGGGATATGTTCTATGTTGAAAGCATCAAATGAATCTATCAAATCCCACACCCTATGCCTGTAACAAACCATCTTTTTATAATTGCATGCATACAAGTTTCTTACATGTCTAACCACTAACTCAGAATCTGAAAACACTTTGATCATTTTTACCTTTTTCTTGATAGCCATAACAAGTCCATAAATCAAAGCTTCATATTCTACTACATTGTTAGTAAAAAAAAATTGTAGCCTATATGCTGCTAAATATGATTTACCTTTAGGATCTATAAGTTCTACACCTACACCTGCACCTTGTTTAGATTTGGATCCATCACATTTCAGTGTCAACATGCCTTCTTTATTCTTTTGACCTTTTACTTTGGCATGTTTTGCTTCTCCTATCATATGTGTGGTATTATCTTGTTTCCTCATAGGCAATTCATTTTGACCTACTTGCATATTTATTCTTTCAGTTTGTATGTCAGAATGGCAAACACTCTTGTCCTTTGTTTCTTCTTCTAAATCTAGAATCAACACATCCATGTTGTTTTGAAAGTATCTCTCTAGTTGATTGGGATTACCTTTTCCTTCTTGGAGTTCCATTCCCTTTGTGCATTTTATGTATTGATATTTAATAATATATCTACACATTCCACAATTCTCTTCAGAATGAGGTTTATCATGGACTCTGCACATGTTTTTGTATAATTTGCACTGAACTAGAATATTTTGTTCCATGCACTTTTCCATTTCCTGTCTAATGATCTGACTGAAACTATTTATTGCATTGTCTTCTTCATCAGACTCAATGAACAATATTGTTTCTTTACTGGCATGCTTTTTTCTAAAATTCAAAATTAGGATTTCTTCAATTTGTACTCCCTTGTTAGTGACTCTATAAACACCTAGTTCAACAGAAGCATACAATATCTCATTAGTCCTGTTGTATTCCGTAATCATGTGTTTCATCCTGGGTTCAGCTTCTACCCTGATTTGATTTGGAACACCTCTCCAAGGTAACCACATATGTGAAAAATCAGTGGCCATATATCCTTTCAATATTTTGGACCAGTCTCTACTCAACAACATCCCATAATTATCAGGTATATCTACTATCTGAATGTCAATAAACTAACTCACCCTAGGATCTAAGGTTAACTGCATTTGAATATGCATCAGTTCTCCTATCACATTAACCTCAGTTTCATCCAATTGTGTAACAACTTTAGCAGATTTAGTAGGAGTCTGCCCTAAAGTTTTGCATATTCCCAAAGGCATTACATTAGCTGATGCACCAGAATCTACAATGCAATTATGTATGTTCTTTCCACACATCCTAATGGTTAACAAGAAAGGAGGGGCTTCTCTCTTATCTGCATACATTACCACATTAGTGTTGTTAGGCTGTTCAGTTTTCTTACTCTTTTCTTTAGGCTATGAATCCTTACTAGGAACATTCATATCAGTAGAAACCTCACCTACCATAGATGTATCCAAGGATTTTATGAAAGCATTTCTGACCCTTGGACTTTTTAATAATTGACATAAAGGTATACTAACCTTGATTTTCTTTATCTCTTCTGACAAGTAACTCATCAACCTCAATGTTTCTACTGTCTCTGTTTTACCTATTTGGACTTTTTGTGCTACTGTTCCATTATTTGCATGATGATTGGCCTTCAGTATAGTAGGATTATTACTAGTGTTCTGATCTAGGGGAGTATTGAAATTGTTAGGAGGAGTGGAAGTAGTGAAAGGACCTCCTGGCCTAGTGTTATTTCTCAAATTGTAGGTATGATTTTTGTTTGACTATTGAAAAGCCTATACCTCTTCTATTTCATATAACACTTCATTTTTAGTTTCAAAGGGAAACTAAAATGCATTTAGTACTAAGGTTGATTCAAGATATATGTTCTCACAAAAATAAGGTTTATCTTCTAACAATTGGTCTTCTTGCTCCCTAGTTGCAAAGGTAAAAGTCTCTAAGACTAAAGCAGTCTCATATCCTGAGGGCGCTATTTCATTACCTTTGGGAATGAGAAACTCGGAAGTGGGAGCCTGTACATCTACATTGAAAATACTTGCTGCTAGATGAAACTGAGGACAATCTAGTTCAGCATGGGCACTGGTATTATGAATTTTGCACCAATTTTTTAATGCTATATTAGCCATTTGAATTCTAGTTGTTTGTTTAGTCTCTTGATTATCTAAATTCTCAAATGGAGAAGCTAGAGTGCCATTATTTGGCCCTGTGTTCCATGTCTTAGGTGGCCTTGGCTGATTCTGATTCCTATTGTTGTTACCCCAGGCTCTATTATCTGTAGTAGGTCCTCTGTTTTTCACTACTTGTCCTTGATTATGATTTTGACTTTGACTATTATTCTGACCTTGATTAGAACCCTAACCTTGGTTATAATTCTGGTTATGATTTTGGTTGTGGTTCTGACTATATCCTTGATTATTTCTACCATAGAAATTTTCATTTCTCAGTTGTGTCATTTCAATAGTCAATCTTCTCAAATGTGCAATAATTTCTTTGATTTCTTCCCTATCCTCTTGTGCCTTTTCCACAAATGTATCTTGAGGGGGTTGGAAGAAAGATTTACCATTACTCTAATTATTATTGGAAGGGTTAACAGTATAAGGGACTATACCCTGGATTGGGGTAGGATTATACACAGGTGTGTATGTAGGAACTGGATTCAACAATGGAGTACTATGTGTAGGGGCTCCATTCCATGATTGTGTTTGACTTTGCATCCTAGGGTTTCCTCCATTAAGAAATGTAAGTTGTTTGTCTCATCTCCTAGTTTACCGAGGCTGCCTCCTTATAAGCTTTGCATATTGTATCTATATCAACCTTTATTTTGACAAACATAGTAGTCAATGGATCAAGAGCGACATAATACATAGCTAACAATGTATCTGCATTTACTGTGTAAGGAGCTACTAACTTGGAATAAGCCTTTTGAAACCTGTCATTAAAATTATCAATCAATTCTCCCTCACCTCTTTTAATTGCAGCCAATTTATGATATAAGGTGCAAGGATCTATTGGTCCTCTAAATCTAGACAAAAATGCTTCCTCCATAAGTGCCCAAGAAGAAATATAACCATTAGGCAAGTTAACATACTAGTTAGAGGCCTTCTCATTGAAAGTGTAAGGGAACAACCTACATACAACATCCTCATATTCTAACTTGGCCCTAAAGCATGCTTCCTTGAATATCCTAATATGATCTTATGGATCTTGATGTATCTGATATTTAGGACATATCTTTTCAGGATTCTTTGGCATCTCATGATAATCAAGGAATGTTATAGGAGAATTAACATTAAAGTAAGCCATTACAGGTACTTGTGCTTGACCTAGACCCTGGGGAATACTTGGATTTCTAGGTGGACTAGGATTTCTTGGAGGACTTGAACCAAGATTTAAAGATCTAAATGAAGAATTGTCGGTACTCACAATGTTATGGATGTTAAAAGGTGATCCAAGAGGTATTCCAGATGAACCTCCTGCGTGTGATATTCTAGGATTCCAAATCAAAGGACCTTTACTTTGCCTTTTATCAGGTAATTGCACAAATATATCTTCTGAACTGGATCTAGACATGGTGACCCTACTACTGTTATGAGCCAGCTTTACTCAAATTCAACCTTAACTCCAATTAGGCCCTCCTTCTAGCACCAAAAACTATTGATGATTGTTTTTACACATTCATAACAAAAGTTAAAATTCACAAAATGAACCTAACTGTCTTGAAAGATATGAAGAAATCAATAAAGATTACTTAATCCCAAGTTTATGAATGGTTGGGTCTTGACCTTGTGGACAATTTAGTAGGTTGATGTGAAGTTGTAATATGCAAGGGGCCTTACTTGATTTAAGGTGACTTATGACTCACTGGACTTGAATTACGCAAATTATCACAAATATCAACATTTTATTCATTTATTTGCATAAATTTGTTACTGTATCACAAAGCTTTATATGATTTATATTAACACAACCTTTTCTTTTCAAATATTATGAAAATTGTCAAATATTAACTCAATTGTTCATATTTCCTTCAAATATTAGACAATCTCCTTTAAATTTTTGCATTTAAGCTAAGTATTTCAAATGTTTGGGAAAAGTTAGAGAAATTTACATTAAACTTCATTCTGCTATAGGATCTAACTGCTCTATTATTCACATTGTAAGCAGTACAACAAACTTGATTAAATCCATAGACTAAACCTTTAAACGTAAGCCCTGAGTATTTTCATGAACATACATTCAAGATTGCAAGCTTTTGAAGAGATAATAGTTCAAATACAAACAAGAGCCAGAAAACACTCTAAAGTAGATGCAGAATTCCAGATGTATTTGTATTCAAAATATACAGTCACATATGATTTACAATGTATGAATGACTCTTTGCTTCATTAATCAACGTATAGAAAACTTACAAAATGTCTTACAGATATAGTATGGAAGCTAGATGCTCCACGCATTCCTTAGTGCAGACACAGGTGACCTCCTCTAAACTAAAATGTTCTTCTAATCAAAATATTCAAACAACTATAATTGCCAGCCATTCTCTCAAAATCCCTATGTAATTAAGGTACAAGTAGCAAAGTTCCTTATATAGATTTTGAAACTTCCCATTGCTATGGCTACAAATTTCATCTACAGTTGAGATCCTTCCATTATTGATCAATGGTGCACATTCATCCCTAACCGTCTATCAAAATATCTAAATGGCATCTTTTCCTTCTCAAAGGATGCTATTAGAATCTTTTCCAAACAATAAGATTCCCTTTCTCTTTGACTTCTACTTGTTGATATTCCTTACTTGACTTTTTTCAAAACCGCTACCTCCTTTGTCTTTTCATTCCTTTAAATATGTTTTGAAATTATTGATCACACCTTCTACAAAAGTGTGGTCCCCTCCTAGACTCTTTATCCATATATATTCCTGTAGTACAACTCCTTTTAATTTCTTTTCTCTGTTCTTTGATCCTTCACTCCTTTTCTTGTACTTCCTCATTTTAGTACTGTCTTCCATTAATGATTCCATCATCTGTTTGCTCATATATGCTTCAAGATTTTCTATGCATGGTGTAAAAATGGCATTAAACTCTATTAAGGCCCTTTCCAATTCGTATGCTAGTATATCCATGCATTCATGCTTTAAGAGTATTTCTATTATCTTCTTGTGCATTCTAATCATTTCATCTGCTTTTTCTTCTAAATCCTAGGCAACTGTTATACACTTTCTAAGATTATCTTCTTCAAATTTAAGTTCTAATCTCACTTGTGGAACTTGTCTTGCTAGTGAAGGGGTAATTACTCCATTGATTAACTCCTCTGCTCTTTCTTCTATTTCTGTCAACTGTGCCAGTTCAAACCTACATTCTTCCTTTCCAAATTGACAATTATGCACAAGTATATTACATTTGTTCCTTTCTCTTGCAACCACTTCCTAACTTTGCACAACCTGTTTTATTATTTGCTCACCTTCTTACATAAAATCTTTGAACCATTCATCAAGAATATTGGCCTTGAGCCTCTTATTTTCCATATCCTTTATTTCTTCTTTGGATATATTCGCTATGTCACTGGGAAATTCTGGGATTATGATATTGGGATCAAATATCCCCTTAATAAATTACTGTAATTGGACAATATGTCCCTTCAAATACTCTTTCTTGTCTTTGTCTTTTCTTAGTATTTCTGCTGTCACTTGGTGCATATCCTCCCATTCAGTGATGTGATGTTCCCGTGTAGTATGCCCAAGGTCAACATTTAGTATCTTATACTCTTCTAAGGTTATTTCACCTTTTGCTTTTTCTTTCTATGGTATGGCTAGGGTCAACATTCTAGATCCATCTAGACCTCTCTGCATAGCTGACATTGTTCTAGCCTTTCTTCTTTCTTTCCTTCGTGTGGTATCACCTAACAAGTTCTTAATGTCAATTGGTACCAACTGTACCTCCCTCTTTTCCTTCCTTATCTCTTCTCCTAACGATGCATGAATCTTCTTGGTTCCTTCTGCAATTTTAACTTCATCAATTACCTCTTCATGAGGTCTTTTTGTTCCTACTTCTCCTTGTTGTTGTTGTTCCTATTGTTGTTCTTGTTGTTGTTATGGATTTTGCTGTCGAGGTGGAGGTTCTTGTTCCATGGGGTCATTTTGCTATTTGGACTCACCTTCATTTTCTTCTTCTTCAATTTTTGTGTCCCCTCCAGCCTCATCTTCTTCTTCAGGACCCTCTCCTTCTGATGTTTCTTTTTCTTGATCTTCCTCTTCCTTGTGTATTTGTTCTACATTTATCTTTTTTATATCTTCTACTTATTCTATAGTTTTATCTTTTTCAACATTTTCTGTTTGTGCTTTCTCTATAGGCCTCTTGGCTACATCTTCTATTTTATCTGTATCCTCAGTCTATACCTATTCTATATGTACAGGTGAACCTACCTTTGTGTCATCTTCCTTTACTTCTTTTTCTTGTTCCTATATATTTTCTGTGTTCTTCTCTTCTTCACTTTGTTCATCATACATATTCAATATGTTCAAGACATCTACACCTGAGGTGTCATCTTTTGTTTCTTCTTCTGCTTGAGCATGCTTTTCTGTGATTATCTTCTCAGGTGCACCTTCTTTCTTAGCTTCTTCAATCTTATGTGCCTCCTCTTGCACATCTTTAATGATTTTAGGAGGGACTAGCATATCAAATGGATCCACTGTTCCTGCTTCTTCTTGTACCCTTTCTTCTTCATGCTCTGGGCCTTGTTTAATCTCCATTTTGGCCCAAGTGCCTTGTTTTTCTTCTTCTTCACTTAGGAAATCACTAGACCCCTCCTCTATTTCAATCTCCCTTCTAGCATACATTCCTCTTTCTTCACTTTTACTAGTATCACTCCCAATGTGAATAGTTTCAATAGTTTTTTTGGCTTTGTGTGTTTCTGATTCTTGCAGCATTTCTCTAGCCAACTCTGTCTTCACTTGAACATATGTTTGTCTCTTTTCTGATGAAGTGGAGGCACTAGGTATATTACTCAACTTTTCACCTACTTGTTGTTCTCTTATTCCCTCACTTGTTTTAGAAGGCTCCCCTTTTGATAAACTTATTGGTATTGCCTTCCTAATTTGCTGTCTTGCTACCCCTTTGGAAGTCTGTGCTTCCTCTGCACTAACCTCATGACTTAGTGACTTTGCATCTACAAAAGTATCTGATACCACTGCTACTATTATTCCCAATGCATAGGGATCCATTAAAGTAGCATTCTTATCTTTTTCAACAATCTTAGCCTCTACAATTTTTCTTTTCTTCTCATAGAAGCATTGAAGATCCTCACTGGATTGTCTTACTCTTTTTCTCCCTTTCCTTGGATAGGTGATTTCTTTTCCTTTAGCTTTGAGTTCCTCAATTCTGTCTTTTAACCATGTCTTTGAAAACAAAATAATTGGTTTGGACAATATGTCCAAAGATGTGTTCCATGGCTATGACCAATTAGGCTCTATAATAGGAGCCAGCCTGGCCTCTGCATAACTATGATGCAACAGTTTATCATCCTCTTGAACTTCTGGGGGAACATATATGCCACCTATGGACCTCATTTGCTCAATTGTTAATCTTTTATGAGCTCTTTTCCTTGCTTCCTTATCATTTTTGCAATTAGCCCAAAAATCTTTAATATGTATCTAATGCTTATACTTTTTATCAACATAATTCTTGATCCTATGGAAAGGATCAAATCTCTTGACTAAATCAAGTTCCTGAAAGCCACAATATCTTAATTCTTGCTTTGAATATCTTGCAACCTCTTCACTGAAATACAAGTATCTGCCAATAGCCCAAGGCAACTTCAGATTTCCTCTACTGAATTTCCTCTTATACATTTTAAAGGCATTCAAATTCTCCCTTGAAAATTCCAAAACAATCAATTTATCAGAAGGATACCGAGGTAGCATAAAGGGTTTTCCTTCAAATCCTTAAATCCTAATATAAGTAAAATGTTCAAATTGAATGAACTAAGAACTATGCAATCCAATTGCATCCTCTACATTTTTAGAAAATCTTTTATCAGGCTCCTCTCTCAAAATTCTCACCATGTAAGTAGAAAACACATCATTGACTAAAGCAAATTTCTTCAATGCATTTTCCTCTTGTATGTTAGGGTAGTGCTCATATACTAATTTCTGACTAGGACCATTCTCTAGGGTTCCCACCCTTTCTATTCCATGTATGTATGGTCTAATCTCTGCTGCACATGAATATAGCAAGTATGAAGATAGATAGAAGGGCATCATCTTTTGTTTTCTCAGCATGGCCTATTTCCATATAGTTGTACTTATTGCTTTGGCCTAGTGGATTTGTCCCTACTCTTTCCCTCTCATGAATTTAATAACAGGAAACATCCATGGCTCACATTTGGTACCATCTCTCAGTCTTACCAATCTACTCAGCATTGTGATCATCAAATGGATTTCTTCCTTGAAGTATATTCTCATCAAGTTCTTGTGCACTCTGGCTACAAACTTGGGTTTATTTTCTGGGTTATACCAATTGTAGAATATCTTTTCTTTGCAATTTCTCTCATTTGTATGAAAATCTTTGTTATATTGATCTATATCAATATCTCTCATTTTCTCATTGATTTCCAACCCAAATGTCCTTGCAATCCCCTCCATGGTTAAATCAGCAATAAGTATGTCATACAACATAATCTTCATGGTAGCTGGATCATATAGAGTTACACAATCTAAACACAAATCTCTGGCCTCCATAGCCAATGGGAAACCTACAGCCTTGTACAGTCCACTCTCCCATATACATTTCATATCCGGTGAAGCATCTGCAGTAGCAATTTTTGGTAAAACATCATCTGCATCATAATATTTGTATCTTTTCCCACTCCACTCGTACTGATTAGGGACACATAACCTCTGTGCAAGGGTAATTCCTCTTTTTCTATCTCCTTTCATGGTTTCCTTTCCTTTTTCACCTTGCCCCCTGTATCGACCTTTTTCTACTTCGGGGCCATCCTGTAGAAAATGCATCTTTCAACTTTCCATTTTACCTTTTACCTAGCGTTTTACTATGAATTTCCCTTTTTTTTACCATTTTAACCTAACGCAGTTTGTCTTTTTTGTTTTTTGACTTCTAAATTTGTTAATCCCTACCCAATTAATTAACAGTTAAAACAAGGATTTAATAAATGCCTACATTTTATACTAAAATTACTGAATTTAACATGTATTCTACCAACTGAACCGTAATGGCATTTTAAGGAAAAATACCTATATATCTTGACCACTTGACTTCAATCATTGACTTACTTTTACCATTTTGCTTTTGTCCAGCTACCGTAATTCCTTCACTCTGATGAGTTCTTTTGAAATCACTATAACAATTCTTTCTTCTGTAGTTTTAACTCTTAACAATGTATATCTGAAAGCAAAATACATTAAATTTACCCTAACTCTCGTTGAATTTTACTCTTTTTGAGTGTTAGATTGACATTAATTACAACAATTAATGCGTCAAAACTTCGGCCTTCTATTTCAGTGTTTGCATTTTTAAACTTTTTTACCATTAGTTCAATTTCGACATACATTGTTACATTTCTTTGTATTTTCCCTTGTATGTTTTCTTTGTATCTTTTAACATACAAGCATTTATGCATGAAATCAAACTAAAGTTCCTTCCCTTTTCTCTTTTTCCATACATGTATCTTTGCTTTGTATATCACCTTTTGTATGTTATCTGGTATAAGCACATATACAAACATCATATACAAACCCTCTCTTTACCTTTTATCTCTCGCGATGCTTTTTACTTCTTTGTATCTTGGATATGTATATCATAAACATATAAGTGCTCCAAACATACAAAGACTTTTCTATATTGAACTTCCTTTTCACATCTAGCTTGTATCTCTTATTTGCATCTTTTAACTTGTACATCGGCTTGTATATCAAAGATATACATTGTTATTATACAAGCCCGATATGCAAGTGGTGGGGCCCACCTTACTTTTCACTTGTATCTCCGCGATACAGCAATACTTGTATCAAACCCTTAGATACAAGTCTAGATACATACAAACATTTTAGTATCTCCTTTTCGGACTTCTCATTTTTATAAACCACAATTTACTTACTTTTCAGCTCCGTGATGTATATAAAGTGAAATGCATCTTTTGATATACTTTAAGGTATGATGCATCATTTATACCCAACTTTAACTTCCTTTGAGTTCTGTGTTGTATGTATACCGGAATGTATGTCTCCAAAACATACATACAAATAATGAGACATACCTCAATAAAACCTCATTTCATATTCCTTCTGGTTCCGTGATATGCATATATTGTTGTCTATCACCTTGTATGTTTCCCTTTTTCCAAGCATACAAACCTAAAATACATCCGACGGACTTAACCGATTATTCATTTTAACTCTGAACTCTGTCGGGCCTGACTTGTATGTAAGGATAAAGCATTAGCAAAATACATACAAGTATAATGATGTAATAAACTTGATGACTCCCTTATGCAACTCATACAACAACACAACATACAAACGACTTTGTATATGCAACATACAAACCCTCTCATAGTACATTTTACCCAAAACACACGTATCTTGCAAAAAATTGGGAATTTTAAAATGATTCAAAAAGCAATCCTCACTCATTTTTGACAAGGAATTCACCCTTATTCTACTCTAGTACTTAATTCTATTTTTCTTTATTTTCAACAAGGTTTGTAACATTCACTTCCTTTTCCTTTTTACCACCAAGCAAACCCACACACACAAGCAGAAAACACAGCCACAATAGGGGTCCTCATTTTGCTAAGAAGTAAAATGGGGCATGTTGTGAGCATCACAACAAGTACTACCAACAAACCAACTCCAATCATTTAAAAAAAGATTTTCCTATGGACACATGTCTTGTACACATTCATCTATGCATATGATTGGCAGAGGATCACCTTTGGTTATCTAGGGTTTTGTTGATGTTTTTCTATCTTTGTAGAATCCTCTAGGGTTTTTAATTCATTTTCTGTGTTTGATTTAGGTCGCAAGCTAGTTTATTTGCTAACCCTAAGCGTTTTGTGTCATCCTCAAGATGGTTTATTTGGGGTTTGATTTGTCTTTGACCTAATCATATCAATTAGCTAGATCTTTTGTGTTATTTTGTAGAATACAGGATTCAACTCAAGCAATTCATCTTTAGGGGTTATCAAAGCTCTCATATTTGTCTTTTGATCATTTATCTTAACTTGAGTTTTAAGCTTTTATAGATTTTTCAAGATCCGACCGCCTTTGGTGAATAGATAGTCACATCTACACATTCCCTGGTCACCTTTGCACGCTACAAACTCACAATTGAATTGTAGGTAGTCACATCTGGTAACATCTGAATCACATTTCATCTATAGGCAATCACCTTTGATTCCTGTTTCTTCGCATCTAGTTTATACATCTACAACTTGATTTTTCTTTGGAATCTAACATCTATTTGTGTAGCTTCTTATCGTCTGTAAAAAAAGGTGGATTTAAACTACTGACAAATTTGTTGCAAGATTGATTGGTCAAAGACTCATCATATTTTTCACTAATCTAGGAACATTTGGTTTTGGTGCTTAAAAGGAACCTAGTTTGCTTTATCTTTTTTTGTTTTCTTGATGTGCATATTTTTAACCCTAAGCTAATAACAAAAGTATCCTCTCCCCTTGCCTACCAAATAGATCTTAGCTGCAAGAGAACTTGTTATTGCCTTTAGAGTGAGCCTGCTCTTGAGACACATCCATAAGGAGAACTCATTTGTGACCCCAAGCAGTATTTTCATTCAATCTGCTATACAAAATATGATAAGGCAAAAGCCAAGTCCAAACCAGTATAAGCGCTTACTGTACATTGCTAGTTTAAAAGGAGGTGTACCTAGCATATATTAAAACTCCTAGTAGAGCTAGTTAAAGCTTTAAGTGGTTTGCTAGATGCTCATAAGGTGCCGGTCCCTTGAATATTCACTAGAAACCATTTGTTTAGTGGCCAAAATCCTTCTATTTGTTGCCATAGGAGGTCAGTCCTCTGAAGCTATCCCACATTCTCACAGTTCAAAGTAGAGATAGCAAATTCCTTGAGATCTTCGGGTCTTTGGGAATTCAAAGTTTGGTGTGCCCAAGAAGTGTGTGATGTGTAAGGGGGAGCCAGTGCCACCAAACTTATAATATATCCACTCTGAATAAGTGCGGCTCAGATTTATCTGTAGTGGGAATCCAACAAATATTGTCATTTCTAGCCTAGGTTGTACATGTTTGTGAGTGTCTTGTATGTCTGTGTGCTTTCAGTCATTTGTTTTATTTTCAAAAACAAACAAAAAGATTGCCCAAAAATAATTCACTATCCCAAAAACTTGCATTTGATTAGCAATTGCTTGCATTTGAACAACACTCACTCACCTTTGAACCACAGAGGGTCACTTCTGACATGCTTTGAATTTAATAATGACCATAATATAGTTGCCTTTGCATTATCATGCATTGCCTTTGAGTCTTGGCCAGTCACTTTTGAGCAGCAAAAAATTAGTTGATCCTCAAATAGTCACCTTTGCATTATCCTTAATCGTATTTGAGCTATCGTCAGTCACCTTTGGTCTAAACAGCATCGCCTTTGGTAAACGGTAACCTATCATCAATTATCCAGTCTAACAATCACATTACCAGTCAATCTTGAGTCTGTTAACATCTTCCAAGTAAATCCACTGATCACTTACAACCAATATTCATCATATCTAGCCTGATCTTATCACACTTTGGACTTGTTGAGCCCTCCATCCTCTTGAGAGTCAAAATCAACTAGCAACATCAATCAACCAAGAAAACTAGCATTATCTCTTGGCTTTGATCATTAACTTATCCTTTTTGATCATTTCAGCATCAACAACCAATGTCTACCCTTGAGTTCATGACTCTATCTCTTGGGGGATAATCAATCCATCAAATCTATCCAAACAAACCAATCCAAAGCAAACTATTAAACCAAGCCAAGCAAACAACAATCCAAATCAATCCAAATATTTAGTCAAGCCAATCCTATCAAACAATCAAACCAAGAAAACCATCCAAGAGTCTCAACTTTGTCAAACTAGTCCAAATCATCACACTGAAAACATCACCAAAACAATGCCTCGCACAAGGAGCCAATACAAAGAAGCCATGGAAGCCAATTTACAGCAATTTCAAGGTACCCCTCTTAAGGATGCTTCACAATTCATGACTAGAATGCCTAAAGACATGTTTGTACCCAAAGGTTATACTACAAGACCTTCATCAACCACTCAAATGCCACAACATCATTTTGGATCTTCATCAACCACTCAAATGCCACAACATCATTTTGGACCTTCCTCATCCACTCATGTACCACATTATCAACCTACTGATGAGGACTATTAAGATGATCTAGAGCTCCAATATGATAAATCTATACGACTTGGCAATAGAATCATAAGGTCAAACCGTGAACAAATTTTTGCCTAATTAGCTCAAGAAGGAGTCAAATTGCCAAGTAACTTTGATATATCCACAATCCAAAAACATGAACCAAACAACAATGTTGCTGTTGTTGCAAAGAATACCCATGAGGACATTACTACCATGTCTACCATATCTACACCATCTCCACAAAACATTCCAACATCACTTTACACCACTCCGTCTATTCCTCCATTCCATGCACCTACATCCATCAAACCTTTGTTGACACCAACCAATGTTTTTAACTCCTATGTGTCACAAGACCCTAAAGTGCCTAACCAAAGTGTCTCACATGTCACCCCATCTCATGTATCCCCATCCACTCCACTTTCCTCCACATACACAGCTTCTTCGCATGTGCCTCAAACGCCTCAAGCCTCTAATCCATGTGTCTCATGTTGCTACATCTTATGTATCCCATCCTATGGTATCTTCCTCCATGAATACAATCCCTTCACATGTCACACAAGCACCTCATACTGATCTAATTGTGTTGCATGTTGAACCATCCCAACCATCTGCATCCATGAATCTAGTCTAAACATCACAAGTTTCATCCAATACTAATGTGTCGATTATCGACCAAACTTTTGGATCGCAACCATACATTGATCAACTTCATTCACTTGGACTACAACCATCCATCCAACAAATGTCCTATGTTAATCCACCTATTGTATCCTAAGCTCCATCCAATTCTAATCCACACATATAATATATCAATTCATCCAATGTATCTCAAACTCCGCCAACTTCTAATCCACAAATGTCATAAATTAATCCATCCTATGGTTCACATGTGATGCAAACTCATGGTGTCAATCCATCTCCAACCACTCATACCTCTCCACCATTTGATAATCTAGTCCAAAAAACCTACACCCCACCACATAATATCTCACAACAATACCCTCCAAACAATACCCCAGTATACCAAATACCACATCCAAGTCATCAAAATTCTTTGCAACAACAACTATTCAATATGAAGCAACATGCTAAACATATATGCCAGAGACTATTGAAATGCACTGAACAACTGAGAGGGGGGGTGAATCAATTGTCCCAAAAACTCAAACACTTCTACACTTAAACATTAACCACTTATCAGCACTTATTATAATTAAACAAAGAATGCATGAAATTAGAAGGTTAAACACAAATACAACATTAAACACAAGAGACACCAAATTTTTATGTGGAAAACCCCAAGGTGGGGAAAACCCATGGAGAGGATTAGCTCTCAAAATATATTGCAATCTTTGAAAAATTATGTTCAGGTTTGGTCACTCCACAGGCCCAAAACATACTGGCTCACTGCCTCAACCCTAAACCTAGAAATATTACAATAAGGGTGGTTAAACCCTAAGGGATGTTAAAACCTACTAGTGGCTTACTGCCAGGATCACTTCCACAATCACCATCTTCTTCATGTCTGAGATTAATACATTGAAGTACAATCATTCCTCTGCTCTGCTCTACCCTGCCCTGCCTTATCTCCTCGCCCCTTTTCCTTATCTTCCCATTTTCGCTCAAGGATAACTTTTCCATGAATCAATTACAAGTATTTATATACTTCATCAACCTTGGAATGATCATCAAGGTTAGCATTACAATCATCAACCATTGGAAAAATCTCCAAGGTTAGTATTACAAACATTTACAAAATAGGTCTTGACCTATTACAACATTATGCAAAGGAAATGAAGTATAGATGTATGTGGATCACACCACACCTTAGATGGGACTCAAACATGATCTTCCACACTTTAATGTGCTTCCATGATCTTCAAGGGATCTCCACAATTACTAGAATTAACCAAGTTGGCTAAGACTGGTTACACACTACATTATCTGGGAACAATCTTCAAACATGATCTCAATTCCTTAATGTGGACCAATGTCAAGATAGGAACATGATTAGGAGACATCCACAAGCACATTATAATCATCAAGAGCAACTGAACGAACTTTAATCACTTTAGCCATAGGAATCTTCTCATTAGAACACATGAACTCCACTGTCTTTGACTGACATAAAAGAAAGATAGCTTACGGACCACCAAAACATGAACCACTGCAATCGTAGGCTTTTATCATCATCCCAGACTTCCCTCTAGAATCGTAGAGAAAAATACTTTATTACGGAGGAATGCGGAGCAAAACACTTTCTCCCTGTCACTAGAGAATAATCACAGAAAGTAGGTTTTACTCTGGTGAATGCAAGTCTCTTAATTCTTCACACCAGAGGCTCAAACTTAGGATTTAGTAACTTCAGACATCCCTTTAAATAACTTCCAATCTACAGACCAAGATATTCAACTAGTGAGAAATGCGGAGTAATCTACTAGACTGTTCTTCAGCATACAACTCACTATCTATACTGCACTTCACTGTAACTCACTTGTTTCTTTTGGAGGGGCCATTTTTCTTAATATTCTCAACATACAAAGCTTCTAAACAAGTAATAGAATAGGAAATAGTTGACACCAATGATAACAAAGATATGTTGACATCAATGACAACACCAATTAGGCACATACTTGCAACAATCTCCCCCTTTGTTATTGATGGCAACATATGATGTGAAAAATTGCAATAGCCATCAAGATAGGATTCTCTCCCTATCTCTTTACACATCTGCACTCTTTCTTTTTGACCAAGATTCAAGATTCTCCCCCTATCTCTTTACACATCTGCACTCTTTCTTTCTGAGTTTTTCACATGTCTTCTCTCCCCCTTTGACATCAATGGAAAAGGGCACATACTTGCACTCTTCTACTCTGATTCAATTTCTCTTCTAAACTCTTTGACTACTCCCCCTAAGAAGTAGCCCTAAAAGCATCAATCTAGATCTCAAGAAGCACCACCGGATGATGCACTCTTATGCATCTTAGTTTAGAGTAGGAGGGGTAATAACCCCTAACTTTTCTCTGAGATACTCAAAGGTATCCTTAGGCAGAGGTTTGGTGAAAATGTCTGTAATCTAGTCTTTTGTAGATACATATTCTAACTTGACATCATTCTCTCTCACTTTTTCCCTTAGAAAGTGATATCTTATGGATATGTGCTTTGTCCTAGAATGCATTACTAGATTCTTTGATATGTTTAAGGCACCTGTATCATCACAAAAGATTGCAATTGGACCTTCATACACAACTCTGATGTCCTTCAATGTCTGTTTCATCCACAACACTTGAGTACAACTCCATGCTGCTGCCATATATTTTTCTTCTGTAGTGGATAGAGATATTGAGTCTTGCTTTTTACTTATCCAAGATACCATCCTTTTTCCCAAAAGAATGCACTTCCACTTGTACTTTTTCTGTCATCTACATCTTCAACCCAATCTACATCAGTGTATGCACTGAGAGTGAAATCATTGTCCATTTGATACCACAAACCATAATCCATTGTGCCTTTCAAATATCTCATAATTCTCTTGACTACCATCACATGACTCTTTGGGCTCTGCTTGAAATCTTGCCACAAGATAAACTGCATGCATTATGTTAGGTCTAGTTTGAGTCAGATAAAGTAATCCTCTAGTCATAGATCTATACCTTTTCTCATTTGTCATAGGTGAATCATCATTTTTGCTCAACTTACAACTAGTTATCATGGGAGTATTTACCGGTTTAGAGTTGTCCATCCCAAACTTCTTTAGTAACTCTTTCACATACTTAGACTAAGAAATGAAGACACCTTTATTTGATTGATTTATTTGTATACCTAAAAAGAAATTCATCTCACCAAACATGGACATTTCAAATTCACTTTGCATTTCTCTGGCAAAGACTATGCACATAACTTCATTGCCCCCAAAGATAATGTCATCAACAAATACTGCAACAATTAGGATTTGTTCATTATTGATCTTGAAATAGAGATTGATGTCGATGGTACCCTTGGTGAATCCTAATTGAATTAGATACTTATCCAACCTAGCATACCAGGCCCTGAGGGCTTGTTTTAACCCATACAATGCCTTCTTCAATGTGCATACCATGTCACCCTGATGTGAGGATTGGAATCCTTCTGATTGTTCAATATAGACTTCTTCTTCCAACTCTCCATTCAAGAATGCAGACTTTACATCCATCTGATATACCTTAAAATTTTTGTAGGGTGCAAATGCCAGAAACATTCTTATAGCTTCAATCCTTGCCAATGGTGCAAATGTTTCCTTAAAATCTATTCTTTCAACTTGAGAGTATCCTTTGCATACCAACCTTGCTTTGTTTCTTACTACTTCACCATTCTCATTCATCTTGTTTCTAAAAATCCACTTGGTACCAATTATATTTTTATCTGCTGGTCTAGGAACAAGATCCCGGGTCTGATTCTTCTCTATTTGCATCAATTCATCTTTCATAGCATTTACCCAATTCTCATCATTGTAAACTTCATGTACAGTCTTAGGTTCAATCTTGAAGATTAGACATAAATTTACTTGTTCTTTTGTAGCTCTTCTTCTGGTCAGGATTCCTTTACTCTTATCTCCTATGATTTGATTTTTAGAATGATTAAGTTTTACATACCTTGGTGTCTTGGTAACACTTTCTGGAGCTTGATCCTCTTCATCTGAGTTGTTTTCATGCTCCACTTCTTCTGAAACATCTGGTTTATCTAATTCATAACCACTTGATTCTGGAGACCTTTCCTTACTTTCATTAACTTTGGCTTTTACACTCTCAATGATCTTATTTAGCCTCTTATTATAACACCGGTAGGCCTTGCCCTTGGTTGAGTAACCAAGGAAGATTTCTTCATCACACCTAGCATCAAACTTGCCCAGATTGTTGGCAAGAGACACATTGGAACTTCATGATTGTTGTCATTGATGGCAACAAAGGTTAACCCACACATCTGCAGGACATCATGAGTCTCTACCGGAAGGTAGATTGTAGAGTATTGTGATCCGGTAAGAAAGAACAGAGCATGTGGCGAGTTCCGATAGTCAGCTCCAGATCTCTCAAAGGAAGTATCTTGGTGAAGTGTGGATTTGGGGAAGTCAAGAGGACTACCTTGACTGATAGATTCCAAGGATTTAGCCTTCGGTGATAGATGAAGAAAAAGATATGAATACTTGACTGTCGGGTTCCTGATTGGTAGTATGGACAGAGAAAGAATTGACTGGCAGAACATCAGACATTATTTCGGATGCATTACTGATGATGGTAAAGATTCTTAAGGCATAAGTTATAATTGGACAATGTGATTGATGACTTCTACAAGTATATCCTTGATCCGCATTACTTGGTAAGCAAGGATTTAGCCGACAGATCAGAGTTCATGGAAAATATTGACTATTCCAGATGCCGACTAGAAAGGTGATGAAATCACTTGTGCATGTATATATATATATATAAAAGATGGATTTAGTTGTGAGAAGTGTCGTGGTTTTTGTGTAGTGCGAATAAAAGCAGTAAAGTAGAGTGAAAGCAAAAAGGCAGGTCTAGTATGTGAAGGGACAACAACACTAAGGAAGAGAAAGGATGAAGTGCAGCAAATCAGTGTACTGAGTTTAACCAGAACTGAACTCCAGCATATGTAGATGCTCCTTATTAGTTCAAGTATTATATTACACTCTTTGTAAATTGTAGATAGTGAGTCTCTTATAGGCAGTGGGCCTCTTGTGAGCAGTGTGCTCAGGCAGTGAGCCCTAATTGGCAAGTGCCATTTTGTAATCCTATTCTTCTAATAGAGAATACAATCTTGGGTTAATCACCCCATGGTTTTCTCCCTTAATAAGGTTTCCACATCAAAAATATTGTGTCATGTGTATTTCCATTTCATGGTTATGTTTACTTGTTTGAATTGATGTTGCACTAATTATTAAGAAAGTTCAGAAAGCTGAAATAATTAAGATAACTAATTCACCCCCCCTCTTAGTTATCAACAATTGGTATCAGAGCCAAGTTCCTTCTAAAAAAGACTAACAGCTTGAGGAAGATCTGGGAATTCAAATGGATGTATATGGTTTAAGGGAGCAACTCAAGATTGCCCTTGATGATCTTGGGCAGTCAAACTCTGAAGTCAATGAATTAAAGGAAAGACTCAAACAGGCTGATGATTTCATGAAAGAACGAAAAGAATAATTAAGTCTCTCTATGAAAAAGAGAAAGGAGCTACTTCAGCAATTGGCAAGTCAAGGAGCAGCCAATGATACAAATGAAGATCTAAAGGAGAAAACCAAGTTATGTGAAAAGTTATCAAAAGAAATCATTATGGTAAGACATGAAATGGACTCAGGAGTTATGAAGTTTACCCAAGAGGTTGAAGAGAAGAGAAAAATTGAAGATGATCTAAGACAATCTCTCAAAGAGAAATCAGAAGATTACCACAAGATGGATAGAATTATCAGACATCTTGAATCTGATCTTGAAGATGCTAAAGATAATGAAGAAAAACTTGAGGATCAAATTGTCTCTCTTAAAAGGGATCTTCAAACAACAAATGAATATAAAGAGAAATTCAAGATAAGTTCTGCTCAACTTGAAGTTCTTCTTGAAAGTCAAAAGAGGGTAGATGACAAGTGTGGTTTGGGATATGAGAAAGGAGAAAGCTCCAGATCCGGTCAGAAGAATCTTAGATTAGAAAATCCAAGGAACAGTCCTAGAAGACCTCCAGTAAGATAGCCTAATGCTCAAAGATATCCATCATTCAATGGATATTGCCACAACTACAATAACTTTGGTCATAATGCTAATCAGTGCAGAAAGAGAATGAATCAGACTAATACATCCTTCTCCGGACAGTGTTTCAACTACAAAAGGTATGGTCACAAATCTCATGAATGTAGAAATATGCAAATAAACAATTCATTTAATGGTAGATGCTTTGCATACAATAGAATGGGTCATATGGCTAATCAATGCAGATCAAGAGGATATCAATCAAATATGCAAAGAAATGTTGTTTGCCAAATTTGCAATAGATCCGGTCATATTGCAAAATTCTGTAGAAGCAAGAATCAGGACAAAAGATGTCCAGTATATCATAATCAGAATCAAGATAAAGGAAAACAAAAAGTGAATGCAGATGAAGTTCAAAGTGAGATGAACAAGATTTGGGTGAAGAAAAGTATAGAGAATGTAAAGGATGGACCCGCACCAGACTCTGGTGTTGATATTCCTTCCAAAAATTAAAAAGTGAGCTCTGGCTCAAGGGGAGACACAAAGAAAACCTTATTCCCCCAGCCAGTCAATTGGTGCTGGAACTGGTACAAGACGAGTTGCGGATTAAAGGGTTCATAAGAGAAACATCCAAATAAACTATGGTTAAGGTTTGGAAGATCCACAAGATGTTTAAGATCAAGATTGATCCAGTTCTTCAAGTCATCTGAATAAGGAAAACCAGAATGACTTAGGTCGAGCATTTATTGCAACTTGACATTAGGGTTTGCAGAGCAATATAAGGGTTTTCTCATTAAGCATTTGTTCATTCTGCATTCAAGAAGAAATAAAAAGAGAAGCTCTGCAACAAAATTCCTCAAGCTCATCAAAGATCATTTGCAGAAGTCAATTCATCCAAAAATTGATCCGGCTAACTCCGTGAAACTGAAAGGCACAAAAGGTATTCTCCGTTATCAAATATCTCTTTGTAAATCCTTGAATGATGGGTACTCCAAATATTGTGAAGATCTCTGATAGGCCTCGCCCCAAATTGAAGAAACATCCATACAAATCCTTGGAAGTAGATCCCCTAGGAGCATTTTCTAGTGTTCCTCATGGTGTGTTGCATACAGAAGATATTAGGGTTTACACACACATGAATAGTGAAGAGTTCAGGGAATTCAAACTAAGAGATATCTATCATAAACAATTGATAGATGATGCTTTTGAACTTAAACCTCAATATAAGGGCATCCAAGAGAAACATTTTGATCAGTTCATTCATTTCCCCTACTTTGAAGAAGATGAATAGGTCCGGTATGTATTGAGTAGGATGCATGACAACTTCCTATGGCTGAACAGACCTTGCAAAATTAATAAGGAGGCAATTAGGGCAGTAACTGGCTTATACTCCTCCGGAGGGATACCCGTCCTCAAATCTGTCAAAAACCAAATTGTAACTAAGGCCACCAGATCAAAATTTGATAAGAGGGCAATGACCATTGAAGATATCACGGACCTAGATATCAAGTTTGCATCTATGATAATAGGGTATAATATATATCATTCTAGTAGGGAGAATTTAGTGTCTGGAACTGCAATGTATACTGCCTATGAGATGCTGAGAAAGAATGCAGAGTATGATCTCTATGAACTTCTTCTAAGTCAATTGATGGAGAACATACAAAAGATCAAAAAGGACAAGAAGAACTCCTTTAAATATGGTGGACTGATATTGTATTTATTTTTCTACTTCATGAATGAGCTGCCTGGATCCAATGGATGGGTATGGCAAAATAACAAACCAGTAGCAATTCAAATCAGAGATTACTTGCATGAACTTGGGGATGCCAAGACAAGGAATACAACTTTGTGGGGGTACTTTAAGAATTTCCAAAATACTATGCAAATCAGAGAAAGAATCCCAAAATCATTGGTTGAAAAATATAAAGATACAGTGTGCTTCATGGTAGACACTGATCAATGCCTAATGGAGGTAGTAGAGCCAAGGACAGTCTGGATCATGCCTATGGGGTATGAATTTGATGAACAAATTGTGGAGCTGCATGTTCATCACATGCTAAGTCAGCCAAAGGATCCAAAGGCAGAAAGGTTTGGAACCTTTGAAGAGCTAAGTGTAAAAGTTCATGTGGAACTCAAACAACCGGAAATAAAGAGGAAAGTGAGAAAAGAAGTTGAAGAAGTTGCCAAAGGCTTAGGCATCTCAAAGGAGGCACTTGATGCCAACAAGGAAAAGATGGAAAGGGCTAAGGAAGAGAAGAAAGAGGCAGAAAAGGGAAGTAAGGAAAATGCTCCGGTAAAATCTTCCACCCAGACAAGATCATCAAAGAGATCAGCACCTGGCACTGCTAAAAGCTCAAGGACATCAAATCCGGAAGCAAAATCATCCGGCAGAGGAGAGAAAAGAACTAAAACAAAGGCCACAAGGTCTTATGTCAGTTAGAAGGATGATGAAGAAACTGGATCAGATGAGGAGATAAAGAAAATGAAGAAGCAGAAGAAGAAAACATACGGTGAACCTTCTATCGGTCAAGGTGAAGAAGAAAAGGCAGAAGATTTTGTAGAAAAGCCCACTCTATCTTTAGATAATGTCATCAAATCAGTCACTGTGGATGGAAACCTTCAGCCAATGGTTGAATTCTATGATGATTACAATGAAGCAGACCAAAAGATCTTGCAGGAAGCAGCAGTTAAGTATCTGAACATATATAACAAGGCTTTTATTGAAATTATATCTCTTATTCCCAAAAGCCTAGAAAAAGAGTTAGAAATAAGAAAGAATACTGCCATGACAAAAGATCTTGAGATCTAGGAATAGATAGCCATTCAGCTATATCCTTCAATCGATTCAAAGAAAATGAACATGATCTTCAAGGATTGCAAGAATGAATTTCAGAGCAAAGCCAGAATGAATCAGCTCATGCTTGGTGAAACTGACAAGATAGCCAAGGAAATAGAAGAGATCCTTAGGAAGGCATTCAAAAGATTCAATCTTCCTATTATAGAGGACTTGGGTGTTGATCCTTTGGTCACAGGTGTTGAAAAAGAATCCACTGAGCAAATCATGGACACCAGTACAGAAAAGGATAAGGACTTGGAATCCTCTATTCTGGAAAAGGAAGTGCATGAACAGACAAACATCACTCCTCTGGTTTCCCCCGCTCACTCCGAATCCAAAGGAGAAGAAAGAATAAAGGAGAAAGAAGCAGAGGTGACGGAAAAAGAAGATAACAGTACAAAGATTGTGGAAGGAGAGAAAGCTCCAAAAGACAGTTCTGTGACTGCAGAAGAAAAGAAGAATCTGTCTTCGGCAAGAGACATTATAGAATCGGTCAAGGACTTTTTGACAAAAGAAACTATGGAGATTGATGAACCGGAACTACTAAAAGGGCCATTTGATTTTGACTCTCTATCTCCGATACAAACAATGAAGATAGCTTTGTTTGCTAATGCAAAGGCCAAAGAAAAACTCCTGAAGTCTCACATGGAAGACTGTGAGCTTATAACAGCTGCATCCAAAGTGTTAGAAAAGATTATGCCATCTTTTTAGAAAGATCCCTTAGCCTCCCTATCCGGTAATCTTAAAACTCTAGTAAATAGTGTTAGCACACATTTCGATTCCCTAGAGAAGTCAGCAGAAGATAAGGTCCGGAAGGAATTTTTGACAAAAAGATTATCATAGGTACAAGGGTTAATAACTAATGATAAGACGAATATGAGTATAGGGATAAAGAGCTTAGAAAATGCTCTTAAAGATGGCGGAGAAATGTACAAATTTTGTTTATCATGGTCCAAAGCAACATTGGACATTGAGAAGAAAGTAAAAGAATAGGAGGACAAATTGAGAAATCTATCAAAGAATTTTGATCCTCTCTCATCCTCCATAATAAATCAAGAATGTCAGACTATTGTAGTCTTGAATGAAATTAAGAAGCTGGAGAAGGAAAAGAAAAATAGAATAAGCAGGTTGGGTGCACTCAGAGGGATAATTATCCCCAAGTTAAAGGCCATGCATGAGGCCATAAAAGAAGCCCAGATCACAGCCCAGACTAGTGATCCGACAGATCTAAAAAGGGCAGATGCATTTGCATTCTTGTTAAGCAGTCATATATCAATTTTGGACAGAATGAAGCAAAGTTGGGCAACATAATTTGTCCAATTGAAGACAACTTTTGCAGACATTCTTCAGTATATGTAAGTCTGCCATATGTATATACTTATGTGGCCAAGTATAGTTGAAAATTTGAAAATTTTGGAAGCGGTCATATATCAATTTTGGACAGAATGAAGCAAAGTTGGGCAACATAATTTGTCCAATTGAAGACAACTTTTGTAGACATTCTTCAGTATATGTAAGTATGCCATATGTATATACTTATGTGGCCAAGTATAGTTGAAATTTTGAAAATTTTGGTGTGCGGACCCCACCCTTTGCCATTGATGTCAAAGGGGGAGTGATGAGCAGTGTAAAATATTGTAGCCAGCTAAGGGGTAGCTCCAGAAAATGTACATAAAGACAGAGCATCGGCTAAGGGGGAGTATAGTATAACACTCAGTCATTTTTCACTAAGTGTTGCCATCAATGCCAAAGGGGGAGATTGTTCGCAAGAGACACATTGGAACTTTATGATTGTTGTCATTGATGGCAACAAAGGTTAACCCACACATCCGCAGGACATGATGAGCCTCTACCGGAAGGCAGATTGTAGAGTATTGTGATTCGGTAAGCAAGAATAGAGCATGTGGCGAGGTCTGACAATCAGCTCCAGATCTCTTAGAGGAAGTATCTTGGTGAAGTACGGATTTGGGGAAGTCAAGAGGACTACCTTGACTAATAGATTCTAAGGATTTAGCCTCCGGTGATAGATGAAGAAAAAGATATGAATACTTGAGTGTCAAGTTCCTGATTGGTAGTATGGACAAAGGAAGAACTGACTAGCAGAACATCAGACATTATTCCGGATGCATTACTGATGATGGTAAAGATTCTTAAGGCATAAGTTATAATTGGCCGACATGATTGATGACTTCTACAAGTATATCCTTGATCCGCATTACTTGGTAAGCAAGGATTCAGCTGACAGATCAGAGTTCATGGAAAATATTGACTATTCCAAATGTCGACTAGAAAGGTGATGAAATCACTTGTGCGTATATATATATATATATATCTATATATATATATATCTATATATATATATATATATATATATATATATATATATATATATATATAAGATGGATTTAGTTGTGAGAAGTGTCGTGGTTTTTGTGTAGTGTGAATAAAAGCAATAAAGCAGAGTGAAAGTAGAAAGGCAGGTCTGGTATGTGAAGGGATAGCAGCACTAAGGAAGAGAAAGGATGAAGTGCAGCAGATCAGTGTACTGAGTTTAACCAGAACTAAACTCTAGCATATGTAGATGCTCCTTATTAGTTCAAGTATTGTATTACACTCTTTGTAAATTGTAGACAGTGATCTCTTGTAGGCAGTGGGCCTCTTGTGACTAGTGTGCTTGGGCAGTGAGCCCTAATTGGCAAGTGCCATTTTGTAATCCTATTCTTCTAACAGAGAATACAATCTTGGGTTAATCACCCTGTGGTTTTCTCCCTTAACAGGGTTTCCACGTCAAAAATATTGTGTCATGTGTATTTCCATTTCATGGTTATGTTTGCTTGTTTGATTTGATGCTACACTAATTATTAAGAAAGTTCAGAAAGCTGAAATAATTAAGATAACTGATTCACCCCCCACCCCTCTCAGTTACCAATAGTTCTTTTGTAGCTCTTCTTCTGGTCAAGATTCCTTTACTCTTATCTCCTATGATTTGATCTTTAGAATGATTAAGTTTTACATAGCTTGGTGTCTTGGTAACACTTTCTGGAGCTTGATCCTCTTCATCTGAGTTGTTTTCATGCTGCACTACTTCTGAAACATCTGGTTTATCTAATTCATAGCCACTTGATTCTGGAGACCTTTCCTTACTTTCATTAACTTTGACATTTACACTCTCAATGATCTTATTTAGCCTCTTATTATAACACCGGTAGGCCTTGCCCTTGGTTGAGTAACCAAGGAAGATTCCTGCATCACACCTAGCATTAAAATTGCCCAGATCTTCTTCTCTTTTGATATAACATTTGCTACCAAAAACTTTGAGATATTTCACAATAGGAACTTTACCATACCATAATTCATAAGAAGTCTTAGAACTGTTACCTTTGACTTGGACTCTGTTTAGGATATATACAACAATGTGAATTGGCTCTCTCCAATATACTTTCGGAAGATTAGCTTCCTTCATCATGGTTCTAGAAGCTTCTTGAACTTTATGTTCTTTCTTTCAACAACTCCAGTTTGTTGTGGAGTTCTAGGTGCAGATATCTGTCTCTTTATCCCATATTATTCATAAAAGAAATTGAATTCATTTGATGTGAACTCTTCTGCTCTATCAAACCTTAAACATTTGATCTTCACAGCCATCTCATTTTTAACCATTGCCTTAAATGCCTTGAACTTATCCAGAGCTTCTGATTTTTCTTTCAAAAAGTTAACCCAAGTCATTCTAGAATAATCATCAATAAGTAGCATGAAATACATGTCTCCTTGCAAACTTCTTACTCTGGTAGGTCCACACAAGTTTGTATGCACTAGTTCCAGTAGTCCATCAACTAATTGATCCTTGCTTTTGAAACTTGTTCTTGTTTGTTTCCCAAATTGACACTCCTTGCAAATAGGATTAGCAGTCTTCACAAGCTTGGACAAATCTCTAATAGCCTGTGCAATACTTATCTTCATAATGTTATCAAAATTGATGTGACACAACCTTCTATGCCATAGTCAACTGTCATCAGTTCCTTTCAAGTGATGGATATTACCTCTAGTTTTTTTACCAGTTGCAATGAATGTTCTGGAACTTTCCCTAATCTTGCATCCATTGTCCTTGAAGCTTAGGTCATAACCTTTGTCACACATTTGACCCACACTCAATAGATTGTGCTTTAATCCTTTCACATACAAGACATCTTCAGTATTATGCTTGTCATCAAAAGAAATAGATCCTTTTCCACAAATCTTACTAGTTGTATCATCTCCGAACCTAACCAATTCACCATCATATCTTTCCAAACTCACAAACTTACTTTTGTCACCAGTCATGTGGTCAGAGCAACCACTATTAATAACCCATTCATCTTTGCCTTCCACAAACAGAGCAGCCAAAGCACTTTCCACTAGTTTTTCTTTCTTCACACAGCTAGCAGGATTAGTAGACACGGGTTCTTCTTCAATAGCAATAAACAATCATTCATTACTAGAAGTACTAACACTATCTGGTTCACCATTATCTAATACTCCTTCATCATCATCAAGATCTTCAACATAATAACATTTCTTTTGTATCCTAGGCCTATTCTCATATCTTTAACTATTTCTTTCAATTCTTTTAGGACATTTGGAAGCAAAGTGGCCTGCTTTACTACAGGAAAAACATTTGAAAGGTAATTTACCTTTGAACTTACTAGATCCTCTTTGCAATCTATCCATAAAGTTGGCTTCAATTTCATCAAACTCATCATCTGATTCTACCTTGTACTTTTCTGATCTGGAGGTTTTCCCAAAAGTATTGGATTTGAAGGTAGTCTCTGCTTTTGGTAGGGCATCACCAAACTCTCTCATTTCAAAGGTAGTAAGATTACAAAGCAACTGATCTCTGTCAATAGATATTACTTTCATAAATTCTTCAATTGTAGCTACCTTGTGGCTGTAGGACTTTGGCAGTGATCTGAGAATTTTCATTACAACTTCCTTATCACTGAGAGTTCCTCCCATACCTTTTATTTTGGTGACAAGTTCATCAACTCTTTGCATAAAGGCTGTTATATTTTCATCTTCATTCAACTTCAAACTTTCATATTTCACTTTCAGACTTTGTAGCTTGGCTTCCTTAATAGAATCATCTCCCTCATATAGCTTTTTCAGCTTTTCCCATACCTCATTTGCAGTTTCAAGATCCACAACTTTTGTCAATACTAAGTCAATCAACGAACTTAACAGAGCATCTTTTGCTTTAACATCCACTTCATATTCCTTGATTTCATCTTTAGTCATCAAACCATTTTGAGGCAAGGTGTATTTTGTTTCTATAGCTTTCCATACTTTGTAACCAAGACAAAGAAGATGACTTTTCATCCATGCCTTCCAAAGAGCATACTTCATCCCATCAAAATGTAGTGCTTCCTTCTTATAAGACATTTTAGATCTTCCTCAAGCTGTTAGACTTTATTTAGAGGAACCTTGCTCTGATACCAACTATTGAAATGCATTGGACAACTGAGAGGGGGGGTGAATCAGTTGTCCCAAAAACTCAAACACTTCTACACTTAAACATTAACCACTTATCCGCACTTATTATAATTGTAAAGGATAAAATTTGGATTTGTTTAGTTTTGTGTTTGAATCCTCCTTTCACCAATTACATTCAAGGACCTTTAGATTGAGTGGCAGAGCACTTTTAGGTCCTTGGTAACTTAGAAATATAGGGAAAATTGGATTAGGGTATTTGATTATCAATTTTCCTTCTCTTATGCTCAATTATCCATCAAAACCCTAATTATGCAAATACGGTAGTAAACAGACGAATAATGAAAAATGCTTCTACAAAAAGATGTAAAATAGCAAATAATCGTGCACCTGTTTTCAAGGTTCTAAGGCAGAAAAGTCAAGGACTAAAGAGCGGGCACCCAAGTCCAAGGCCCTACTTTTTGTTGGGATTTGGAGACTCAGTCTATAACTTGTTTCCACTGTTTCAGAGATTTTCTCATCAGAGAACTTTGAGGACTAATGAGCGGGCGCCCAAGTCTAGGGTGCTCTTTTCTTCTCTGATCTGTAATTCTGACACTCCAATATGCCCTCCTACAACTTCACTTTTTTTGCATCATCACCCTGTAACCTGTAATCATGAAAACTTTGGGAGGGGGTTGTGGTGTTTAGGAGCTTGCCTTAATCAAGCTCTAGAAGGACACTTAAGTCTTCCAAACACCTTTGTCAGATAGAAAGTGTGTGCCCTTGTGAGGCAGAGGCAAAATCCAAATGAATAAATGATCACAAACACAATAAATGTCACCTTGTAGTGAAGATGTCATGAGAGGAAGAAGCTCTTCATTCCATGAGGAAATGGATGCTCAAATCTGCAAACACAAACACATAGACAACACCAATCTACTCTTGCAACATAATGAAAGCCTTTGATCACCTTTAGAATGCTTGAGAATCAAAATGTCTATCTAGTTTACAAATGAATGCCTAAACATGATTTTATATGCAACTACAAACACTCCCACCAAGAATTTCATAATTCAAACTTATCATGTTGGCATAGGACCCAAATAATGGTCACAATCCGACACCCAAAAATTGAGACTGCCCCAAAATAGGGCAAGACTAGGGCACGGGCACCCAAGTCCTCCCCCCTATTTTGGGTAGGGGTTATCTTAAGTGGTCCCCCTAGGTCCTATTTGTCAAGACACTTAGGGGTTTTCTCATCAGGATGTTGAAATATGATGTAAAATGTCATAAATGCACACTAAAGACCCGGGAGCTAAACCTAAGAAGGAAAAGCCACCAAGGGTACATTTTCTGAAGTTACAATAATAAAATAAAGAATGCATGAAATTAGAATCTTAAACACAGATATAATTGTAACATCAAAAAATGTCCCCTTAGGGGCTTTTGCCTCTTTAGGTTTAGTTCCTGGGTCCTTTGCATGCATTTAGGACATCTTACTTCATAATTTGGCATCCTGATAGAATGAGCCCTAGGTAACATGACAAATGCGACCTAGGAGGACCCCTTGAGCTTGACCCTGCCTAAAATAGGGGGGAGGAATTGGGTGCCTGCACCCTAGTCCTGCCCTATTTTGGGGCAGTCCCAATTTTTGGGTGTCAGTTTATGACTGTTATTTGGGTCCTATGCCGACACGGTAAGTTTGAATTATGAAAATCTTGGCAGGAGTGTTTGTAGTTGTATATAAAAGCATGTTTAGGCATTCATTTGTAAACTAGAGCATTATTAGATGATCATTGTGAACTTTAGGCATTCTCAAGGTGATTCAAGGCTTTCATTGTGATGTAAGAGCAGATTTGTGTGGTTTATGTGTTTGTGTTTGCATATTTGAGCATCCATTTCATCATGGAATGAAGAGCATCTTCCTCCATGAGATCTTCACTACAAGGTGACATTATATTGTGTTTTTATCATCATTTCCTTTGGTTTTTGCCTCTGCCTCACAAGGGTATGCACTCTCTATCTGACAACAGTGTTTGGAGACTTAAGTGTCCTCTAGGGCTTGACTGAGCCAAGCCTCTAAACACCACAACCCCCTACCAAAGTTTTGTGATTGCAGGTTATAGGTGTCGCATCTGTAAAAAGTAGAGTTGTAGGAAGGATTAGCAAACATCAAGGATTTAGGATCTAAAGAGAAGCAGGACACTTGAGCCTTTTCAGGACTTGGATGCTCGTTGATCAGTGTCGGAAGGAGGTCAGGATCCCACAAAGAAACTAGTACCTTGGACTTGGGTGTCCACTCCTATGTCCATGACTTTTCTACCTTGGAACCCCAAAAATAGTTACTCTGTGATTTGTAATTTTTTTATCTCTCTACAAGATCTTTTTTTTGTTATTCATTAGTTTATTGCCGTATTTGCATAATTAGGGTTTTAATGGTCACTTAAGCATAAGAGAAAGAAATTTGATAATTAAACACCCTAGTCCAAGCTTCCCTACATCTCATAGTGACCTAGGGTATGATAGTGTCTGGCCACTCTACCCTAGATCCTTGAATGTATAGGGCGAAAGGAGGATTCAAACATCTAAAAACTAAACATAAACAATCCCAATTTCACCCTAAAAATTTTAGTGAACCCATATTTTTGGACTTAAATTGCAACTTTCTGAGTGTGTGTCTTTAGATTTGGATTGATTTCATTCATCCATATGGTCTTTCATCTCATTACATTGAGAAAATTACAAAAAAATGAAAAATTTGCAAAAATTTGAAAACCCTAGCTTGCATTTTCATGTAGATCACTAAATTGCATCAATTCCTTCTAAATTTCCCTAATTCATAATTTTTCCATCAGATCTGATATAAACTATAGAAGAACACAAAAATTCAATAATTTGCATTGCATTTTCATCATTAATTTGCTAGGATTTTGTAGAAATTTTGACAATTTTTAATTAAACCTAGTAATTCAAAAATCTAGGGTTAGCAGGCAAAATCTTCTTTCAGATTTTTCTACTGATTTTAGAGGCTCATTCAAATTAAAATTTGGCTGTATTCTTTCATTTAAGTGTAAATTTGCATTTAGATTTCAAATATTTGCAATTTTGCATAGAAAATTTCAACAAAAACTAGCAATTTTCATGCATTTTCATTAGATTTGCATTGGCATTTTACATATTAAAGATTGGAAATAATTTTCAGATCTGAGATTATTTTATTTTCATCATAAATCAGACTTCAAAACATTCACATAGCATTTTTGTGTTAAGATCTCAAACCTAGGGCTTCAAAAACAATGATTTTCACTAAAATTGGCCTTATCGACTCTATCAACTTGCACCATAGGTGTGTTATAAAGGGTATTTTTGCATTAATTGGCTATTATCAGGGTAATAATTTTCTTCCCCTCCTAAAAATCTTCACAACACCCTTTTAACGGACTCTTGTATTGAAAATTCAGTAAAAAACTACATATTTTGGCTTTTTTTGCCCTAGGGTTTGGCCTAGTTTGCACTCTAAGTGTGTTGTGATTAATTTTATCAATTGATATGACTAATATCATTGATTTTATTTTCTATGCCTCCTGAAATTCATTACAACACCCCTTTTTCTAGGTCTTGGAATTGAAAAACCGTGAAAAATAGCCTATTTTGGCTATATTTTCACTAGGGTTTGGCCCTAAGTGGCACTAAAATTATGTTGTGTTGGGAATTTTGACATTAAGTGGCTGTTATTATTGATATAATTTTCTTTTCCATCATCATTTTCCTCACAACACCCTTTGTCATGCTCTTTTGCATCAAGATTTGGTGAAAAAAGTGCCTATTTCGACATATTTTCACTATATTTTGCTTGGCATTATCTTAGGTTTACATCAAAAGTGTGTTGTGAAGGATCTTATTGCTATTTTGGACTGATATCAGACATATAATTTTCTACCCCTGATCAAAATCCATACAACACCCTTTGTTTCATTCATTTGCATTGAAAAAAGTACAAAAATCAAGCATTTTAGGCTATCTTTGCATATAGCTTTGCACTTGTCCTTTGCATCAATTTTGAAAAGCTTTCAAAATCTGATTTTGCATTGATTTGAAGACATATATCAAGGTTTCTTCTTTAGAAGAGTTATTTGCATACATCATATTCATTGATCATTTCTCTAAATTCACTGATAAACATCCTCAAGTCCTGGAACAAATAGTACACATTCATGATGTTAATTCTTCTATGTGCTTGACATATGAAATCCTTTGTTATATATCTAATTTTGATAGCTTCACAAACTTCATGGGAATATACCCTTGGATATTGGATGATCTCACTAAATTCATGATCAATAGTATATATACTAGTGATGACCTCAAGATGTTAGATGAAGCGTTAGACGACTTTATGGAACATTCCACTACGACATCTATTGCTAAAACATGTGATGATAACTTTGGTTTACCTTATGATCCCTCTCTCAAAGTTGTTCCTCCTCATAAGGACAATTTGATTCAAGAGAATGATTTCATTGACACATCACTTAACATCATACCACGAAGTCTTCATTCTAAAGCTCACTTTAGCCAAGATGAAGCATTAGTGAATGAAGAGACATTACCATTTTGCCATTCCAATGCTCTCCCTGGACAAGAGGAAGCATTAGTGAATGAAGGACTCCCTTCAACAAAGAACATTACATGGGTAGACAATAAGCTTTCATCTAACAACAACAAAAACCCTATCATAATTCATGAAACCTCTATAGATCATCCCATCAACCTTCTTCCTTTAGTTGATTGTTCACACACCTTGGATTTCACTAAGGAAGAGCAGACCTTTAATGTTCCTCCTTTGTTTGAATATTCAAGTCATTTGCACATCACTAAGGATGTAGCACTAGTGGATGAGGAGAAGTCTCTCACATTAAATCCCTCAAGGATGGATGTTGAGATCACTCAAAATAATTTACTTCTCCCACCACCTAAGAGGGTAGTGAATAAGTATACTAATGAACTTCAACAAGAAAACATTCTATCTAATATTGAGTCAAACCAAGAAGTATTTAAGAATGAACAAAATAATAATTACAAAGACTTAGCAATGGTACTGTTGATGATGATATTAGTCATAAACAAACATAGAATAAAAGTTACACAACAACCTTTACTCATCTTGAAAGATACGATGAATTCAGAGAATTCATGATCCCAAGTCTCCATTGATTAGTTCATAATCTATTGACGTTACTCAGTGGTTGATGTGCGTTGCTTTTAATCATTTAGGGGCCTTACGTTCTTCAGTAACTTCTATAAAGTTCATTAATATTTCTCCAAATATCCTGTTCTTTATATCTGCCCTCCATAAATCTCTAAATTATTTTACCTCTGCACTATGAATTCACTCAAATAATGTGCCTACAGGTTGATATTTGCATGGATTTTACCATTATTTGCAATTCTTTGCATGATATTTTCAACACTACATGCATTTAGCTCAAATATGCTAATGATATTTAGTTATCTACGAGATGTTTGCATATTTGTATTATTTGCTTAAGATTGTCAATTATTTGCAATTATGATGATGAAATGCTCTAAAATTCAAAGAAAATTAAAAGAATACTTCAAATTTGGTGAATCTTAGCTATTGAACCACATACATACCAAATACAGTCATGAGGAAAAGAAATCAAACCATATTTTCACCAGGATGTTCCACAGCTAGATACAGATGATGCTAACTTCAAAGGAAAAGGAATGAAAACAACACATATAGACTGATAAGCACTCCAAGGGACGCAACAAATCAAAGCATGTATCAAAAATTCAAACACTGATTACTTAGGATTTATGATGATTTGTAATCAAATGGTCTTCTCTTTCATTAAGTATGCAATGATATGTATGCTTACAATAGCTTTGAAATAGGCCCTGATATTTCAGCAGTTAAATTTCAATTAAGCTTCCGAATAATCCAATTATCACATCCCTACACCTTTTATAGAACAAGGTGAGGGAATGGTTACAAATGACCTATGGTCAGGATTTATCTATTAAGATCAATAGTCCAGATGAATAACACATGCTTGCCAGTTGGCAACTACACAGCTAGCACAGAATATTCCAGCATCTTTGACCTAGTCCATCCTCCAGCTAGCAAACAATATATTTGACAATATCCTCATCAGCTCTGGTTCAGGTTTTTCTCCGCATGCTACTCTGTAACTTGTATCTTTGTAAATTTTGCCATTTCCTGCGCAAACTTCACCTTCTGATACGCCCTCACCACTTTGTCGTTTTCCAGATATCTGCGTACCTAATAACAGACACAAGGATTAAGCATCATCATCATTAAAAACTTTAGCAGGAAAATAAACATTTAAATCAGGATTAGAATATGCAAACGCAGATAATCAGATGATGAATATGTGAACAATCACATACAAAATGCATATATGACGCTAAAATTAGTTGAGTCAACCATCGCTGACCAAAATCATGCTATCAGGCCCTAAAATGGCTTCAATATCTGATCAGGTCCAAGGTCATTTGAGTGATTTTTGGTATTTTCTACATCTTGGTAAATCGCATTTTTGGAGACGTTCGGAGCGAAATTAGGGCTCAAGACTTGGCGTTAACCTTAAGCGACCGAGCAACTCAAACTAGATAACTAGTTTATCTTTCCAATGAGTCCAAAAAGTTTAAATTTTGACACAGTAGCTAGGAGTTATGACCCTGCCAAGGGGAAGGACAAAAATTTCTTAATTTTTGAATTTCCACAAATAGTTTCACCTTCTGATAGCTCTTTTTGTATTCCAAGGGTAATGTGACCCTTCATATGATATGCAAGCCTTACATTTTCAGTTATCACATGCATAAGATCATGCATATGCAATACATGCGCTTTTGCTCACTAAATTCCATTGAATGAAACTATCAGGTCCGGGTATGCACATTAGTTAATATGTGGGATATTAACTAATATGACTCTCTTCATAGAATAGGATATGATGATGATGTCATCATCATGGACGGGCTTCGTTAAAATGTGAAAGGCTGATGTCATGGTCATACTGAAGGAAATCGATATGTTAAGAAATATGACCCTGATATTAAGGAATATCACCCTCTAAATATGCTGATGTCACAGTCATGTTGAGATTTTTATATCGGGTTAGAATGATGTCACCATCATGTTAGGAAAGATCAGTCATATTAGAAAAGATGATGGATGTTAGAAATTAGATGACCTTTGGATGTCAAGACGATTGATGATGTCACCGTCATACTGGGTCCTTTGTGGGATGGGATAAGCTGACGTCATCATCATGTTATTAAAAAGGGCGATAGTTGGAAAAATACCTCCACGAGATAAAAAGGATGATGATGTCACCACTAGGGTGATTTTCTCTATTCATCGAGGTTGGATGACATCATCATCATATTGGCCCTGGGGTGATATTCTACGGCAGGGTGATATTTGAAATATCGGGTGATATTCACAAGATCGGGTGATATTCAAAATATCAGGTGATATTCGAAAATATCAAGATGACGTCATTAGGATAATGACTTAGTTTATCATTGTTGCACTATGACATCATCACCATGTTATGTAGAAAGGGTCGCTATTGGAAATATACCTCTGCGAGGTAAAAAGGATGATGACATCATCATCATGTCAATTTTCTTATCTGTCAGGATTATATGACACCATCATGATATTGTCTTTAGGGTGATATTTTGCGACGGGGTGATATTTAGAAGATAGGGTGATATTTGAAATATGACCTCCGCAAAATATATGAAGCTGTTTGACGGGTAAATGCTTCTATCATGTAAAATTCATGTCCAGATCTCTGGATAAATGATTTATCAGGTGATAACATTGGATTAGGGTGATCTTTCATAAGATGACTGATGTTAAGAAATATGACCCCCCCTCGGAATATCAGGTCTGACCAGGACTTTGACTCACCATAACTCTCATTCCCTAAGGAATATCAAGGTGATCCAAAAGGCAAACCTGCATGAAATTTTGTACTCTATCCAGCCATGAGGTTATTGACATGAAATATGAACTTTGAAAAATTGACCTCATCATGATGACTTACCCAGTCCCCTTATGCAGGATCATCTACATGACTTACTTTTACTAGACCGCTAGTAAGCAGAAAACACAAGCCAAGCCAAGCAAAAAGTTGGGTCCCTATTTTGTCAAGTCAAAATGGGGTGTGTTGTGTAACCACACAACAACTTGCCACCAAAGAAAACACCAAAATTCTACTGATTCAAGTGAGGTGATCACATTCATATAATGTATTCTAACTCTTTCTAAGTATAAGCATCATAATCTTTTTGTATGACAAAGTTTTCATCATGGCAACAATGCTAACAAAGGATCAAGTGTGTGCAAATGATTAATTATCCTCATCTTGAAAGCAAGTTGAAAACATGAGTAACTGATGTTAAGCTACATAGTTTGGAAGCATCCCTCATAGCCAACCTGGATAGAACCTTGCTGTCAGCAGGTGTCCATAGCCCTGGCAAGGTTATCTATACAATCCCCCTAAGTAGAGCCCCACTACCAGTAGGCGTCTATAGCCCCAGTAGAGTTACTTAGATGGCCTAATTTTATTATATTTTGGATTTTCAAAATTTATACTCTATTCATCTGATGTCATCATGTAAGCTTAGTATGCAAGGTATGGTCACTTGCTGATTTAGGTTGGAGATTGTATTGGTAGCAAGGGAGTCCCTTTAGATTTTTCACTTAACACCTATACTTGTGTATTCAACAAAGCCAAGGCTGTTAGGTGAGTCATTGTGAAAGAGTCACTTTAGTCAAGAAAAGGCACCCTGATGAAAAAATATCACAGACCTGATCACCAATACTTCTCAAAATGAGTCATAACCTATATATGAATTTATTTTCATCACTTGAATCCTAACAAATTAGTTATTTTCTTAGGATGATGAGCTGCATCATCTTGACTAACCAAAACAGAACTCAACAAGCAAACAAACAAAAGCTAACACACTAAGCAAACTATACAAACAACTAACTACAAAAGGAAACAAAAGAAAACAAAACAAGAAAGCAAAGAAAAGAAACAAAACTACTCTACCGAACTATATACAAACCCTACAAGGCAAATAAAACCCAAGAGAAGACCCAAAGACAACTGTATTTGCATACTTCCTTATATTGTGCAGGAGCATTAGGGCACTAGTTATGGTTCTAATCCTAGCAAATTCATCCTTGTATTCTGAAAAATATTCTTGTATTCTAAATTCATTGTGTTTAACAGAATAACCTCTGATTATCAACAACTGAGGAAGTTCATCATGTTCATGATTAATCCATATGCATGTCTTATCTCCTGAATTTCCATAATCAAAATAGTATTCAACACTATTCACTGTGGAAAGGAGAAATACAACTTGATGTATTTCTGATCCTGTTGAATATGCTTCTTCATTAATAACTGGTCCTCCATTTGACTTGGCACTTTCATTGTTTAGCTCAGTATTTAGTCTCACTTCAAATTGAAGGATGTATGACTCTTGAAGTATTAATCCTTTGTCTTTATCCAGCTTTGTCTCCTCATTCTAGATGTATGTCTGATTCTTGACTTTAGGCAGCACCTCACTGTTTTCATTAAATCCCTGCATAGCAGCATCTAAATGAGTATTTCTATTTTCATAACCTGATATATAGAAATTTATCCCTTCTAAATCATTTAACTGTAAAGGTGAAACAACTCCCAATTGATAGGAATACTCCCCTATTTCATTTTCAAAATGACATCGGATTGGCATTTGATTATGCACAACAATTCCAAAGCTTTCTGCATCTTCAACTTTCATGAATTGTTCATCAAATAACTCACATTTTCCATCCAATAAGGTATCTGGTTCCATTGACCTGCAACATTCTTGCATTTGATCATTCAATTTGGACAAGTTAGATAGTAAATCAGCATTTATTCTCTTCTCTACAACTCCCTGGGTTACTATCATAGGAACTTCATTAGCAGTAGTGCATTTAAATTCTTCCACCGATCTCCATTCCTTTTTACCATAAAATGACTCAAGGAAAGATGTTTCACTATCCTTATCAAAAGCAATAGGATCATAATCAAAGACTTTATCCTGACAAGTGGTTTCCTCTCTATAATTTTCAAAAGATTCATACCTGCACTCTGCCTCACCCTTATCATAAAGTAGAGAACTCCTATCAATCTCACCATAGAATGACTCAAGGAAAGGTGTTTCCTCTTCTTTACCTTCTATAACTAATTCAGCTACTGTATTTTCTAAACAACTCATCATTAGGGGTGTTGCTTCTCTTTGCTGTTCAAGAATTCGAGTCTTCTCCAACATGACCAAGCAAGCATCACAATCCCTTTCTGAATGCTCTTCGTCATGTAATCTATACCAACTTTCAATGAGGACATCATCAGTGGATAAACCTAATATTTGACTACATAATATATTTCTAGACAAGTACAATTCAAAATCTTTAAAGTGATCCACTTCAGTGTCTGGACAACTAATAACTTCTGGGGCTGCATCTGCTTGTTGCTCCAGAATTTCTTCATTTTCTTACCAAGCTTCAGCCCTGAACACATCTATAAAGAATATTATTCCTTTCAATTAGAGATCCAACCTTGTGAGAAAAGTTAAACAATTAATTTCACTGTGCTCTACAGTCTGGTGTATCCTGCAACAACTGGATAAACCAGAGTCAAATAAATTCTGAGGATAAATCTGCCTATTCAAAGTTTTTTGAAATAAAGGAATGTTGACTTGACAATTGTCCTCATATGCATCCATCAAAATGAGACTCTATTTTCAATTTTTTTTTAGGATTTTGAAATTTTAATGAGATCTCTCACATCTCAAAATAAAACCTAAAAGCTCAGAAAATCAAACAAATTTTTTGAAGCTTTGAGCTAGATCTTCGCAAAGATACAGTCAAAACCTCTCAGATAAGAGATATTTGTAGACATTAGCCTCAAATAATGAAATATTTATGTAATATTTACAGAAATCCATAAATTCTTTGTTCAGGCCCTCCTTCTAGTGCCAATTTATGTTGATGATGATGTTAATCATAAACAAACATAGAATAAAAGTTACACAACAACCTTTACTCATCTTGAAAGATATGATGAATTCAGAGAATTCATGATCCCAAGTCTCCATTGATTAGTTCATAATCTACTGACGTTACTCAGTGGTTGATGTGTGTTGCTGTTAATCATTCAAAGGCCTTACGTTCTTCAGTAATTTCTATAAAGTTCATCAATATTTCTCCAAATATCCTATTCTTTATATCTGCCCTGCATAAATCTCCAAATTATTTTACCTCTGCACTATGAATTCACTCAAATAATGTGACTGCAGGTTGATATTTGCATGGATTTTACTATTATTTGCAATTCTTTGCATGATATTTTCAACACTACATGCATTTAGCTCAAATATGCTAATGATATTTAGTTATCTACGAGATGTCTGCATATTTGTATTATTTGATTAAGATTGTCAATTATTTGCAATTATGATGATGAAATGCTCTAAAATTCAAAGAAAATTAAAAGAATACTTCAAATTTGGTGAATCTTAGCTATTGAACCACATACATACCAGATACAGTCATTAGGAGAAGAAATCAAACCATATTTTCACCAGGATGTTCCACAGCTAGATACAGATGATGCTAACTTCAAAGGAAAAGGAATGAAAACAACACATACAGACTGATAAGCACTCCAAGGGATGCAGCACATCAAAGCATGTATCAAGAATTCAAACACTGATTACTCAGGATTTATGATGATCTGTAATCAAATGGTTTTCTCTTTCATTAAGTATGCAATGATATGTATGCTTACAATAGCTTTGAAATAGGCCCTGATATTTCAGTAGTCAAATTTCAATTAAGCTTACGAATAATCCAATTATCACATCCTTGCACCTTTTATAGAACAAGGTGAGGGAATGGTTACAAATGACCTACGGTTGGGATTTATCTATTAAGATCAACAGTCCAGATGAATAGCACGTGCCTGCTAGTTGGTAAATACACAGCTGGCATAGAACATTCTAGCATCTTTGACCTAGTCCATCCGCTAGCTAGCAAATAGTATATTTGACAATATCCTCATCAGCTCTGGTTTAGGTTGCCTCCGCATGCAACTCTGCAACTTGTATCTTTGTAAATTTTGCCATTTCCCACGCAAACTTCACCTTCTGATACGCCCTTGCCACTTTGTCATTTTCCAAATATCTGCGCACCTAATAACAGACACAAGGATTAAGCATCATCATCATTAAAAACTTTAGCAGGAAAATAAACATTTAAATCAGGCTTAGAATATGCAAACACAGATAATCAGATGATGAATCAGTGAACAATCGCATACAAAATGCATATATGATGCTAAAATTAGTCAAGTCAACCATCGCTAACCAAAATCATGCTATCAGGCCCTAAAATGGCTTCAATATCTAATCAGGTCCAGGGTCATTTGAGTGATTTTTGATTAAAATATCGAAAATATGATTTTTGGTATTTTCTACATCTTGGTAAATCACATTTTCAGAGGCCTTCGGAGTGAAATTAGGGCTCAAGACTTGGCGTTAAGCCTAAGCAACCGAGCAACTCAAACTAGATAACTAGTTTATCTTTCCAATGAGTCCAAAAAGTTTAAATTCCGACACAGTAGCTAGGAGTTATGACCTTGCCAAGGGGAAGGTCAAAAATTTCTTAATTTTTGAATTTCCGCAAATAGTTTCACCTTTTGGTAGCTCTTTTTGTATTCCAAGGTGATGTGACCCTTCATATGATATGCAAGCCTTACATTTTCAGTTATCGCATGCATAAGATCATGCATATGCAATACATGCACTTTTGCTCACTAAATTCCATTGAATGAAACTATCAGGTCCAGGTATGCACATTAGTTAATATGTGAGATATTAACTAATATGACTCTCTTCATAGATCAGACTATGATGATGATGTCATCATCATGGACGGGCTTCATTAAAATGTGAAAGGCTGACGTCATGGTCATACTGAAGGAAATTGGGATGTTAAGAAATATGACCCTGATATTGAGGAATATCACCCTCTAAATAGGATGACGTCATGGTCATGTCGAGCTTTTTATATCAGGTCAGAATGACATCACCGTCATGTTAGGAAAGATCAGTCATATTAGAAAAGATGACGGATGTTAGAAATTAGATGCCCTTTGGATGTCAAGCCGATTGATGATGTCACCGTCATATTAGGTCCTTGGTGGAATGGGATAAGCTGATGTCATCATCATGTTATTAAAAAGGGTGACCGTTGGAAAAATACCTCCATGAGATAAAAAGGATGATGACGTCACCACAGGGTGATTTTCTCTGTTCATCAGGGTTGGATGACATCATCATCATATTGGCCCTAGGGTGATATTCTGCGGCAGGGTGATATTTGAAATATCGGGTGATATTCGTAAGATCGGGTGATATTCAAAATATTGAGTGATATTCAAAAATATCAGGATGATGTCATCAGGATAATGAGTTAGTTTATCGTTGTTGCACTATGACGTCATCGTCATGTTATGTAGAATGGGTCGCTATTGGAAATATACCTCTGCGAGGTAAAAAGGATGATGACGTCATTGTCATGTCAATCTTCTTATCTATCAAGATTATATGACGCCATCATGATATTGTCTTTAGGGTGATATTTTGTGACAGGGTGATATTTAGAAGATAGGGTGATATTTGAAATATTACCCCCGCAAAATATATGAAGCTGTTTGACGAGTAAATGCTTCTATCACCTAAAATTGATGTCCAGATCTCTAGATAAATGATTTATCGGGTGATAAAATTGGATCAGGGTGATCTTTCATAGGATGACTGATGTTAAGAAATATGACCCCCCCTCGGAATATCAGGTTTGACTAGGACTTTGACTCATCATAACTCTCGTTCCCTAAGGAATATCAGGGTGATCCAAAAGGCAAACCTGCATGAAATTTTGTACTCTATCCAGCCATGAGGTTATTGACATGAAATATGAACTTTGAAAAATTGACCTCATCATGATGACTTACCCAGTCCCCTTATGCAGGATCATCTACATGACTTACTTTTACTAGACCGCCAACAAGCAGAAAACACAAGCCGAGCCAAGCAAAAAGTTAGGTCGCTGTTTTGTCAAGTCAAAATGGGGCGTGTTGTGTAACCACACAACAACTTGCCACCAAAGAAAACACCAAAATTTTAATGATTCAAGTGAGGTGATCACATTCATATACAGTATTCTAACTCTTTCTAAGTATAAGCATCATAATCTTTCTGTATGACAAAGTTCTCATCATGGCAACAATGCTAACAAAGGATCAGGTGTGTGCAAATGATTAATTATCCTCATGTTGAAAGCAAGTTGAAAACATGAGTAACTGATGTTAAGCTACATAGTTTGGGAGCATCCCTCATAGCCAACCTGGATAGAGCCTTGCTGCCAGCAGGCGTCCATAGCCCCAGCAAGGTTATCTATACAATCCCCCTAAGTAGAGCCCCACTGCCAGCAGGCGTCAATAGCCTTGGTAGAGTTACTTAGATGGCCTAATTTTATTATATTTTGGATTTTCAAAATTTATACTCTATTCATCTAATGTCATCATGTAAGCTTAGTATGCAAGGTATGGTCACTTGCTGATTTAGGTTGGAGATTGTATTGGTAGCAAGGGAGTCCCTTTAGATTTTTCACTTAACACCTATACTTGTGTGTTCAACAAAGCCAAGGCTGTTAGGTGAGTCATTGTGAAAGAGTCACTTTAGTCAAGAAAAGGCACCCTGATGAAAAAATATCATAGACCTAATCACCAATACTTCTCAAAATGAGTCATAACCTATATATGAATTTGTTCTCATCACTTGAATCCCAACAATTTAGTTATTTTCTTAGGATGATGAGCTACATCATCTTGACTAACCAAAATAGAACTCAACAAGCAAACAAAAAAAAGCAAACACACTAAGCAAACTGTACAAACAACTAACTACAAAAGGAAACAACAGAAAACAAAACAAGAAAGCAAAGAAAAGAAACAAAACAACTACTCTACCGAACTATATACAAACCCTACAAGGCAAATAAAACCTAGGAGAAGACCCAAAGACACCTGTATTTGCATACTTCCTTATATTGTGCAGGAGCATCAGGGCACTAGTTATGGTTCTAATCCTAGCAAATTCATCCTTGTATTCTGAAAAATATTCTTGTATTCTAAATTCATTGTGTTTAACAGAATAACCTCTAATTATCAACAACTGAGGAAGTTCATCATGTTCATGATTAATCCATATGCATGTCTTATCTCCTGAATTTCCATAATCAAAATAGTATTCAACACTATTCACTGTAGAAAGGAGAAGTACAACCTGATGTATTTCTGATCCTGTTGAATATGCTTCTTCATTGACAACTGGTCCTCCATTTGACTTGGCACTTTCATTGCTTAGCTTAGTATTTAGTCTCACTTCAAATTGAAGGATGTATGACTCTTGAAGTATTAATCCTTCGTCTTTATCCAGCTTTGTCTCCTCATTCTAGATGTATGTCTGATTCTTGACTTTAGGCAGCACCTCACTGTTTTCATTAAATCCCTGCACAATAGCATCTAAATGAGTATTTTTATTTTCATAACCTGATATAAAGAAATTTATCCCTTCTAAATCATTTAACTGTAAAGGTGAAACAACTCCCAATTAATAGGAATACTCCCCTATTTCATTTTCAAAATGACATTGGATTGGCATCTGATTATGCACAACAATTCCAAAGCTTTTTGCATCTTCAACTTTCATGAATTGTTCATCAAATAACTCACATTTTCCATCCAGAAAGGTATCTGGTTCCATTGACCTGCAACATTCTTGCATTTGATCATTCAATTTGGACAAGTTGGATAGTAAATCAGTATTTATTCTCTTTTCTACAACTCCCTAGGTTACTATCATAGGAACTTCATCAGCAGTAGTGCATTTAAATTCTTCCACCTATCTCCATTCCTTTTTACCATAAAATGACTCAAGGAAAGATGTTTCACTATCCTTATCAAAAGCAATAGGATCATAATCAAAGACTTTATCCTGACAAGTGGTTTCCTCTCTATAATTTTCAAAAGATTCATACCTGCACTCTGCCTCACCCTTATCATAAAGTAGATAACTCCTATCAATCTCACCATAGAATGACTCAAGGAAAGGTGTTTCCTCTTCTTTACCTTCTATAACTGATTCAGCTACTGTGTTTTCTAAACAACTCATCATTAGGGGTGTTGCTTCTCTTTGCTGTTCCAGAATTCGAGTCTTCTCCAACATGACCAAGCAAGCATCACAATCCCTTTCTGAATGGTCTTCGTAATGTAATCTGCACCAACTTTCAATGAGGACATCATCAGTGGATAAACCTAATATTTGACTACACTGTATATTTATAGACAAGTACAATTCAAAATCTTTAAAGTTGTCATGCCTGCATCTCCCGTGTGGAGTCGACACACAAATACCCATGTCACGACCACATTCACCCTGTGGTCACGACACGGGCCACAGAAAAATTTTCTTCCTGTGTCCTAAAAACCACCTCGTACGCGCTTGTGTGCTCGGTGGCAGAACGCCAGAGGCGTAGACATGACAACACAATCGATGAAGGTAAAGACCGACCAGGGAGTATGCGACAAAAAGTTGTCACTTCTAGGGTAACTAAAATAAACCTGAACCCTAATTACTTTTGAATCAGCCAGTGATCAATTTAGATGACCAGAGGGAATGTGATTAGGTTGAAAGATGGATGGGACATAATCGAAGTGGAATGTTGGTTAGAGAATTGTATAAACAAGACATACATTAGACTCTAGGGATCCAATGAGAGTCTGACAGCATAACGTATGAACGACGGGGTAGCGTAGATGCATTTTACTAACGTTTATCTTAATCTGACTCTCTCTCCCCTAATGAATGTTTTCTCTTTGTACCTATCTAACTTGGTTAACCTCTTGAAACATGCCTAAGACGACTCGTAAAAGTAATGCATGGGTATCTAAATTCGTTTTAGTTAGAACTCTTGCTTGGTATACCTATGTTTTGTAAACGATTTAAATCTGAATTCACAAACTTGTTTTTAGGTAAAACTATATATGCATAAATAATATTTATCCAAGAATAACAGAAAATTGTTCTTTTTTTTTTAATTTAGAAGAAAATACATCAATCAAAAGAATTATATAAATAATTTTCTTATAATTTCCTAATATTTATGCATATATTATCGTTATGAACGTTATCTCATTTTATAGGAAATTCATGTCTCCCTGAAAACAAAAATAAAATTATACCATAATATATATATATTTTAAAATAGCATAATTAGAAATAAATTTGTATAAATATATCTTCTTAATAAATCTACAAGGGTTAAAGCCACTATATATATGTGAATATAAATACTTACATAGATATATAACAATTATTGGTTTTATACCTAAGTTTTGTTATGATTTTCTCTTATTTAAAAAAAAATAGAAATAGGTCTAATTTTAGAAAGACCTAAACCCAATTTAAAATTGGTCTCTAAAAAAAGAAAACCCTAATCTAATATTACTCCTCTTGCCCTAATCTCTTCTTGCACTCTCATTCACTCTACACCTTTCTTGTCCAAGCCCTAATCTCATCTCAATTTTCTGATAGGGTTTTGTTTTCTCTTTGTGTATGCAGGTGTGGGGTTTTAACCAGAGTGGAGCCTTGGATTCTCCACGGAGGTATATGCCTCATTAGCTTACCATTCCTTTTCTTCCTTTTTTTTTGTGCTGCATTCCATTTAAATGGAACTGTATAAATATAAACCCTTTCTTTTTTTTATACGTTATACTGTGAGTGAAGAGTAGTGTAAGCATGTTGGAAGGCCAAGGATGAAGCGGCGCAGTGTGTGGGGCTGCACAAGAGGATGAACCAGTGGTGGGTGGTGAGGTGGAGGTACCATAGAGTGGGGACGATGGGAGGTCCGCGGCACAGTGGAGGAGCCGTGGTGAACACGTGGTGGAGGTCGCGCCCGGTGTTGGTGGTAGGGAGACACAGGAGTGGCAGCCATGGGGTAGTCGCTAGAGAGGGGGGGATCATGGCAGGCGGCGTTCCTACGTGGAGTTTGAGCTACAGGTGGAGGGTTGAGGTCTAGCCCGCGAGTGGCTCTGCAAAGACGGGGAGGGGTGTGGGGAGGAGGCTACACCTCCACACACACCGTATACTACCAACGGGGTGGGGCTATGGACTTCGCAGTCCACAATCCCCACCAGCCCCTCTTTTTTTTTTTAAATTTCTTTTTTTGTAAAAAAAAAACTTTCTACAGTATAAAAATCTTATGGGCATTTTGCCCTTTTCCTTTATTTCTTTAGTCTAAAACTTTGCTAAATGGTAAAGATGAAGTCTTTGCTATGTTTTTTTTTTTGATTTATATAGTTTAATATATTTAATATGTATATACATATATATAAAGATATATATATATATACACCATATATATATATACCTTGTGAAAATAAACATATATAAGTATGATGAATTTAAAAATTATTTTGTAGTCACAATAGTCGAGTTTCTGTATTTTTCCAATAAAATTTGCAATATGTGTGAAAACAACCATGGATTACTTTTAACCAGATTTACTTTAAATGCATATTTTTGTCTCTATAATGAACATCAAATCTCGTCCACACAATACAAGCTAGAAAGGGAATTACTTGCACCTTGAAATTATTCAAGAGAGAATTTTGTGCATATGCTTACAAATTTACCTATTTATCTACAATACCCATTTATACCAATTTTTTTTTTCTTTGAGATGAAATATCAGACATGTGTTTTGTTCAGTACATATTTTTTTTCTTCCCTTTTTGCAGCAACAGAAAACTAACTTGGAGCTCTTTTCAATTTTTTTTTGCTTGTATACATTGGCTATTCAAATCTAAAAAGCAACTACAACATCATCTCTGTGTTTTGTTTTGAAGCACACTCATTAAGGAAAAAAAAATTATATAAATAAATACCCCTTTTTTTTTCTATTTTCAAACAGCAACAATTATTATGAGTTCTATTACATATATCGAGAAACTGAAATTAACATGTTTTTTTTTTGTATGTAAACAACCCATTTTGCAACTTAGTGAATTTCCCTTCATCCTTTGCAAATAAATATAACAACCATTTCAACTCATGCATGATTTCTTATAATAGTTTAAAGATAGAATTATGAACAACATCTCTCAAGCATTTTTCAAATCTTGCCATATAATCATAGAATAAATACTTAGTACATAAATAGATTGCAAAATTTGTCTGCATTACTCACAAACTTGCTTAATAAAACATCTTCATGAAATCTAAAACTATTTCAACAAAATTGCACTGAGGCCATGTTGGCCATGACTTCAACAGCCCAAAATGTCACTACAAATTCACACCAGGTGGGGCTCTCATCTCACTTTCCTTCTTCACTCAAACCTGCAACTATACACAGCAATGAAAACCAGCCACAGAGAAAAGGAAAGCTCTCCTCCCTACCGTAGACCTGCAAGTGGGTCACCCCCGAGCTAGGGAGGTAGGGGATTTCACACAGGGTTCCATTCCACAGCAAAACAAACACTAGACACAAGCAACCCATAGGCTTAACACATTACATCAACTCATAAGAATGAGTTTAGTGAGGGTAGGGAATATACCTCTCAACTTAAAGGGGCTCCCAATGATAAAGAAGATCTCAACACATGGCCTCAAGCCAAAATCCCTGAACACCACAATCCACAAGAATCTCACACCAGTTTTGCTTGGCACTCTTGCCATATAGATAACTCCTCCTCAACGATAATAGGCCCTCAAGGCATAAACACATAAACACAAATTGTAGGAGAGCCCCCAAGGATTGTTCCTCTCCCCTACCCATACAAGTTGAGCATTTCCTCCATTGGAGGTGCTCTCACCATGACACCCAACCCAACATCAAATGCAAAAAGAAAGCATCACAATGCAAACAACTTACAATCAAGATTTAAACATGGAACATCATAAAGCAAGGAAAGAAAACAAAATAAGAGCCCACCTTCAAGGTCTTGACAATAGATGTAAAAGTTGGTGAAGAGCTCCAAGCCTTCCAACTTTCCACCTTTTCAAATTTTCTTTCCAACCTTCTCTAACTCCTCCAAACTAGCAAGGAAATCTAAATTTGCAAGAAGTCTCTAAAAATGCAAGGAAAGAATAGGATGGAAGAACCCCCACTCCTCTACAAGAAGAGCTATTATAGGCCCTCTATTTTGCCCTAAGAGAATGAGGTGGTGACATTTGTCACCATCTCTTCCCTCCACCAAAGCCACTTGGAATAGAGAGAAGGTAAGAGGATGACAAGTGTCCTCCTCTCCCTTCACCTCCATCTCCACCTCATCCACTTGTGCTTCCACACAAGTGGGAGGGGGACAAATGGTGAGTTGGATTCCCACTCACCCTTCAACAAGACAATGGCCTTGAGTGGTGCTCCCACTCACTTGGGAGCTTGGGAGGACTCTTGGGGACCTCCCAAGTCTTCCTTGGGAATGTTTCCCAAAACTTACAGATGGGAGAGGTGCTCTTCCCAAGGCAAGGCCCATCCCCATCTCCTCTCTTCCCAAATTCGTCACTCTTACTCAACCATGGTTTAGGGTAACCTAAGGTGAGTCAAAACTAGGGTTAGGTGGTCCAAGTTGACCCTAGACTCATGGTTGACCACTTAGGGTAACTTTTGGGACCCTAGGGGTCATGAAAGGGGTTGAAAATCCACATATAAATGGCCCAAAAAAAATAAAAATGACAATGACATAAATCAAAATAAAATATTACAACACTTAATATTAATCAAAAATAAGAAAAGAAGGGTTACTAAGGCTAAAAAAAATAACATAATTTAAATTAGACCAAGCACAATAAATCATCATTCAATTACACACATGATCCTTATCCCTCTTGGGAATGGATCGGCTTTACCGGGAATAACATGGTGTGAATCCTACCTTCGATTTCCCATGGCTAGGGAAAGTAAAAACCTGCACATCTTGACCAAGTGTCAGTTCTGTCATGAAAGTGATAGCTGAAGCAATTGGAAATTAAATTCACGCAAACAATACAACAATATCCAGCAATACATAAATCCAATTTAACTACATTTTCCATCACATGTCAATTAATTCCAATCACATAAACAACTAGAATATCATAACAAAATAACATCTAATATGAATCCATATATCGAACCATAGCATATCATCAATATGACCGAATCAAATCACATATATCAAATTAGTGAGATGAAACATCATGTTTGCATAATGAAACATAGTCACTACTAGATAGCACGAGATCAAAATATGGGAGGTAAACTAGCCAGCCTCACATCCTCCCCCCCTAAGACTGAACTTCCTCCTGGAAGTCATCAAAAAGGTGAGGATAGAGTGCCCTCAAACTAGCTGCATCCTCCCATGTCACCGTGACCTCATCATATCGATCCCACTGGACCCTAACCTGGTCCAGCTCTCGACCTCGAAGGCCCAGCATCCGACGAGCCAATATGCGAATTGGCTCTAGCACCAACTACCTGTTTGCCTCTACCTGTAAAGCACTCCAGTCTAGTACATGAGATACATCAGAAATATATCATCTCAAAACAAAAACATGAAAAGCATCGTGGATATGTGATAGGTTAGGTGGCAATGCTAGACGATAGGCAACTGGTCCTATCTGCTCCAAAATCTCAAGGGGACCTATGAACCGTGGTGCGAGCTTAGAGCCCTTTCCATAACGGATTGGACTCTTGTGTGGCCGCACTCTAAGGAATACCCTGTCTCCCACTAAGAAGCTCTGATCTATCCTATTGGTGTCTGCATACTTCTTCTGCCTATCCTATACCTCCTGCAACCTCTGTCTAATCACTGTGACCTACTGCTCCATATCCCATACCAACTCTGGTCCAATGGCGACTCTGTCCTCAATACGGTCCCAACTTAAAGGTGTCCTGCATGGTCTGCCGTATAAAGCCTGAAAGGGAGGCATACCTAACAAGCTGTGATGCCCATTATTGTAGGCAAACTCAACTAGATAAAGATACTCCTCCCATCTATACTGATGGTCCATAACGTACATCTAAAGCATGTCCTCCAATACCTGATTCACCCGCTCTGTCTATCCATCTATCTTGGGATGATAAGCGGAGCTAAAATTGAGCTGTGTGCCCAATGCCTGCTATAAGGCTCTCTAGAATGCTGATGTGAACACTGGATCTTTGTCTGAGATAATACGATGGGGTACCCCATGTAGTCTCACAATGTCATCCAAGAATACCTTCGCCACAGCTGGCGCATTGTACATCGTGCGCACAGGAGAAAAATGAGCCACCTTGGTCAACTTGTCGACTGTCACCATGATGGCATCATGGTAATGCGAAGACATAGGAAGACCAACAATAAAATCCATGGAAATGGTGTCCCATTTCCACTCAAGTATATCATGTGGGTATAAGAGACCTGCTGGATGCTGATGCTCAGCCTTGACCCTCTGGCACTCAAGGCAATGAGCAACAAACTCTGCTATGTCACATCTCATACCTGCCCAATAGTACAACTATCGAAGATCGGCATGCATCTTCTTCACCCCCGGATGTGCCGCATATGGTACTCTATGAGCCTCTGATAGCACTACAGTACACAGATCACCTGCGTAGGGTACATGTGAGACACTGGCTCGGCACCTGGCACTAAGTCTATGTGAAATTCTACCTCTCGTCAGGGAGGCATCCCCAGTAGCTCTATAGGGGAAACATCGACAAACTATCTAAGGATGGGATGATCATCCAAAGATGCCTCTGGCTCGTCATCTGATCTGTCGCTCACTGTAATGGTGAACAACTAACATCCCTTCCGCATGCAGCGCTTAAGCTGCTGAGCAGATATCATACGCACTGCGGTGGGCTTATGTATGCCCACAATCTCAACTGATGTGCTGTGATCGTCTAAACAGTTGATCACCTTTTGGTGATAATCTAGCTTGGCTCGATGAGCTGCAAGCCAATCCATACCCAACACCACATCATTGGATCCTAGTGTCATGACTCTAAGGTCACATACTGTAGTGAAGGATCCCAGAACAATCTCACAATCATGGATAAAGGTATCTACTGCCAGTTTGGCTCCTGAAGCCAACTCAACTACCCACCTATCACCTTGCCTAGAGGCCACTAGCCTGCAACACTCCACTAACGATGGAGATATAAATGAATCAGTAGCTCCAGAGTCAAAGAGAATAGAAATGGGTTTACCCCTAATCATACCTGACGTCTCAATCACGAATGCCTAAAAATCTGCCTGGCGGTTATCTACCGCTACAAACATGCAATGGGATCTACCCACATCACCCACTGTCTGCTCTGAACCTCCTGTACAAGGCTGTCCCCCTGCTGTATAACCCTATGGACACTCTCTAGCCAGATGTCTTGCTCCACCATAAACATAGCAAGGGTCCCTAACCTGTACTTGTACAGTCTGGGTCCTACTCGTCTGCTGCTGTCCTAATCTGCCAGTAGACCCCTATGAACCTCTATAAGACTGTTGTGTCCTCACGGGTCCTGCAGGTGGTCCCTGCTATCTCTGATCTTTGCGCAGGCCCTGCTACTGCTAACTCCTATTATGTCCCCCCTGTGACCCCTGTTGTGTCCTAGCTCTTTGCTGCTGCAGTGGCTGCTGCTGCTGTGAGGGTCTAGGAGGTAAAGATACTGAACTGAATCCTCCTTTGCAGGGTGGCTGCGATGGTCTATGAAAACTTTGCTGATGCTACTGCTATCCTCAATCTTGAAACTGAGGGCAAGAACTCTGCCCTCATCCCTGAATCTCCTCAGCGATGTATGCCTTCTCGGCAGCATCACTCAAAGTCTGTGGGTCTGCCATCTGAACAGGCCCTGCTATACTGTGATTGAGCCCTCTGATAAACTTGTGCACTAGGAGTTTCTCATCATGGAGATACTCCACATACCTAGATAGCTCTGTAAACCTAGCCTCAGATTGAGCCACTGTAAGTCCTCTCTGCTGGAGGTCATGGAACTCATCCAGACGATGTTGCCTGTAGTGGTCTGATAAATAGCACGCATTGAAGCGCTCAATGAAGGTCTCCCATGTGAGAGTGTCTAGAGAAAGGTGGCGCTTGCACTCCTCAGTGCACCACCAAGTAGCTACTGCGTCTCGCAACAGGTGAACTACCACACGGGCCTTTGTGTTGCCCTCGTAAGGATGCAATGCGAAGCACCTGTCTAAACTGATTAGCCAGGCCTTTGCCTGGTCCCAATGAATGTCGAAGTGTTCAACCTCAATATGTCTCTGATGGGATCTCCTCTATCTCTATGGCCCCAGATAGTCTCAACTACACGATACTCATAAGGCCTGTGACCCAAGTGCTCTACATGCACTGTCTCGTCCTGTCTAGCCCAATGTGGGGGGCTCCTGCTACGGGCCCTGTTGGCCGAACCAACTTCCTCTGTCTTTGGTAGCTTGACGTAAGGCTCCTCACGTGGTGCCCCTCACAGCTCTACGTGGGGCTCCTCTTGCAGATCCTCGCGGGGCTCGATACGTGGCTCTACTACTGCCAGTGGAAGCCTGTCTAGAATCACCTGTAAGGCCTGTAATATCTGTGGTCCCATATCTAGTGGGGCCGATGGTACCTATGGTGCCTGAGGAACTGGTTGTGGCTATAAGAGTGGCTAATCCTGTGGATCTGGCTATACCAGTGGATCTGGCTGACTCGGTCCTGCAGCTGATGAATCAATGTGTACCTCTGGGGGGAGTGCGGCAGGTCTGCGCTTGCTGAACTCGTCTAGGGGGCATCCTACAAAATGAGGTAGCCACAAGTCAATCAAAGTTGTAGAAACAATAGTGTACCTAAAACAAGCCCAGTGTTTTCAAAACCTAGCTCTGATACCAAATGTCATGCCCGCATCTCCCATGCGGACTCGACACACAAATGCAACCTGATGTATTTTTGATCCTGTTGAATATGCTTCTTCATTGACAACTGGTCCTCCATTTGACTTGGCACTTTCATTGCTTAGCTCAGTATTTAGTCTCACTTCAAATTGAAGGATGTATGACTCTTGAAGTATTAATCCTTCGTCTTTATCCATCTTTGTCTCCTCATTCTAGATGTATGTCTGATTCTTGACTTTAGGCAGCACCTCACTGTTTTCATTAAATCCCTACACAGCAGCATCTAAATGAGTATTTTTATTTTCATAACCTGATATAAAGAAATTCATCCCTTCTAAATCATTTAACTATAAAGGTGAAACAACTCCCAATTGATAGGAATACTCCCCTATTTCATTTTCAAAATGACATTGGATTGGCATCTGATTATGCACAACAATTCCAAAGCTTTCTACATCTTCAACTTTCATGAATTTTCATCAAATAACTCACATTTTCCATCCAGTAAGGTATCTGGTTCCATTGACCGGCAACATTCTTGCATTTGATCATTCAATTTGGACAAGTTAGATAGTAAATCAACATTTATTCTCTTTTCTACAACTCCCTAGGTTACTATCATAGGAACTTCATCAGCAGTAGTGCATTTAAATTCTTCCACCTGTCTCCATTCCTTTTTACCATAAAATGACTCAAGGAAAGATGTTTCACTATCCTTATCAAAAGCAATATGATCAGAATCAAAGACTTTATCCTGACAAGTGGTTTCCTCTCTATAATGTTCAAAAGATTCATACCTGCACTCTGCCTCACCCTTATCATAAAGTAGAGAACTCATATCAATCTCACCATAGAATGACTCAAGGAAAGGTGTTTCCTCTTCTTTACCTTCTATAACTGATTCAGCTACTGTGTTTTCTAAACAACTCATCATTAGGGGTGTTGCTTCTCTTTGCTATTCTAGAATTCGAGTCTTCTCCAACATGACCAAGCAAGCATCACAATCCCTTTCTGAATGCTCTTCGTCATGTAATCTGCACCAACTTTCAATGAGGACATCATCAGTGGATAAACCTAATATTTGACTACACTGTATATTTCTAGACAAGTACAATTCAAAATCTTTAAAGTGGTCCACTTCAGTGTCTGGACAACTAATAACTTTTGGTGCTGCATCTGCTTGTTGCTCCAGAATTTCTTCATTTTCCTGCCAGGCTTCAACCCTGAACACATCTATAAAGAATATTATTCCTTTCAAATAGAGATCCAACCTTGTGAGAAAAGTTAAATAATTAATTTCACTGTGCTCTACAGTTTGATGTATCCTACAACAACTGGATAAACCAGAGTCAAATAGATTCTGAGGATAAAGCTGCCTATTCAAAGTTTCCTGAAATAAAGGAATGTTGACTTGACAATTGTCCTCATATGCATCCATCAAAATGAGACTCTATTTTCATTTTTTTTTTAGGATTTTGAAATTTTAATGAGATCTCCCATATCTCAAAATAAAACCTGAAAGCTCAGAAAATCAAACGAATTTTTTGAAGCTTTGAGCTAGATCTTCGCAAAGATACAGTCAAAACCTCTCAGATAAGAGATATTTGTAGACATTAGCTTCAAATAATGAAATATTTATGTAATATTTGTAGAAATCCACAAATTCTTTGTTCAAGCCCTCCTTCTAGCGCTAATTTATTTTGATGATGATGTTAGTCATAAACAAACATAGAATAAAAGTTACACAACAACCTTTACTCATCTTGAAAGATATGATGAATTCAAAGAATTCATGATCCCAAGTCTCCGTTGATTAGTTCATAATCTACTGACGTTACTCAGTGGTTGATGTGTGTTGCTGTTAATCATTTAGGGGCCTTATGTTCTTCAGTAATTTCTATAAAGTTCATCAATATTTCTCCAAATATCCTATTCTTTATATCTGCCCTGCATAAATCTCCAAATTATTTTACCTCTGCACTATTAATTCACTCAAATAATGTGCCTAGAGGTTGATATTTGCATGGATTTTACCATTATTTGCAATTCTTTCCATGATATTTTCAACACTACATGCATTTAACTCAAATATGCTAATGATATTTAGTTATCTACGAGATGTCTACATATTTGTATTATTTGCTTAAGATTGTCAATTATTTGCAATTATGATGATGAAATGCTCTGAAATTCAAAGAAAATTAAAAGAATACTTCAAATTTGGTGAATCTTAGCTATTGAACCACATACATACCAGATACAGTCATGAGGAGAAGAAATCAAACCATATTTTCACCAAGATGTTCCACAGCTAGATACAGATGATGCTAACTTCAAAGGAAAAGGAATGAAAACAAAACATACAGACTGATAAGCACTCCAAGGGACGCAGCAAATCAAAGCATGTATCAAGAATTCAAACACTTATTACTCAGGATTTATGATGATTTGTAATCAAATGGTCTTCTCTTTCATTAAGTATGCAATGATATGTATACTTACAATAGCTTTGAAATAGGCCCTGATATTTCAGCAGTCAAATTTCAATTAAGCTTCTGAATAATCCAATTATAACATCCCTGCACCTTTTATAGAACAAGACGAGGGAATGGTTACAAATGACCTACGATTGGGATTTATCTATTAAGATCAACAGTCTAGATGAATAGCACGTGCCTGCCAGTTGGCAACTACACAGTTGGCACATAATATTCCAGCATCTTTGACCTAGTCCATCCTCCAGCCAGCAAATAGTATATTTGACAATATCCTCATCAGCTTTGGTTCAAGTTGCCTCTGCATGCAAATCTGTAACTTGTATCTTTGTAAATTTTGCCATTTCCCGCGCAAGCTTCACCTTCTGATACGACCTCGCCACTTTGTCGTTTTCCAGATATCTGCGCACCTGATAATAGACACAAGGATTAAGCATCATCATCATTAAAAACTTTAGCAGGAAAATAAACATTTAAATTAGGCTTAGAATATGCAAACGCAGATAATCAGATGATGAATCCGTGAACAATCGCATACAAAATGCATATATGACGCTAAAATTAGTCGAGTCAACCATCGCTGAACAAAATCATGCTATCAGGCCCTAAAATGGCTTCAATATCTGATCAGGTCCAGGGTCATTTGAGTGATTTTTGATTAAAATATCGAAAATATGATTTTTGGTATTTTCTACATTTGGGTAAATCACATTTTCAGAGGCCTTCGGAGAGAAATTAGGGCTCAAGACTTGGCGTTAAGCCTAAGCAACTGAGAAACTCAAACTAGATAACTAGTTTAACTTTCCAATGAGTCCAAAAAGTTTAAATTCTGACACAGTAGCTAGGAGTTATGACCCTGCCAAGGGGAAGGTCAAAAATTTCTTAATTTTTGAATTTAAGCAAATAGTTTCACCTTCTGGTAGCTCTTTTTGTATTCCAAGGGTGATGTGACCCTTCATATGATATGCAAGCCTTACATTTTCAGTTATCGTATGCATAAGATCATGCATATGCAATACATGCGCTTTTGCTCACTAAATTCCATTGAATGAAACTATCGGGTCCGGGTATGCACATTAGTTAATATGCGGGATATTAACTAATATGACTCTCTTCATAGATCGAGATATGATATTGATGTCATCATCATGGACAGGCTTTGTTAAAATGTGAAAGGCTGACATCATGGTCATACTGAAGGAAATCGGGATGTTAAGAAATATGACCCTGATATTGAGGAATATCACCCTCTGAATAGGATGACGTCACGGTCATGTCAAGCTTTTTATATCGAATCAAAATGACGTCACCATCATGTTAGGAAAGATCAGTCATATTAGAAAAGATGACGGATGTTAGAAATTAGATGACCTTCGGATGTCAAGTCGATTGATGATGTCACCGTCATATTGGGTCCTTTGAGGAGCGGGATAAGTTGATGTCATCATCATGTTATTAAAAAGGATGATCGTTGGAAAAATACCTCCACGAGATAAAAAGGATGATGACATCACTGCCAGGGTGATTTTCTCTGTTCATTGGGGTTGGATGACATCATCATCATATTGGCCCTGGGGTGATATTCTGCGCCAAGGTGATATTTGAAATATCGGGTGATATTCGCAAGATCGGGTGATATTCAAAAATATTAGGATGACGTCATCAGGATAATGACTTAGTTTATCGTTGTTGCACTATGACGTCATCGTCATGTTATGTAGAAAGGGTCGCTATTGGAAATATACCTCCGCGAGGTAAAAAGGATGATGACGTCATCATCATGTCAATTTTCTTATCTATCAGGATTATATGACGCCATCATGATATTGTCTTTAGGGTGATATTTTGCGACAGGGTGATATTCAGAAGATAGGGTGATATTTGAAACATGACCCCTGCAAAATATATGAAGCTGTTTAATGGGTAAATGCTTCTATCACCTAAAATTGACGTCAAGATCTCTAGATAAATGATTTATCAGGTGATAAAATTGGATCAGGGTGATCTTTCATAAGATGACTGATGTTAAGAAATATGACCCCCCCTCGGAATATCAGGTTTGACCAGGACTTTGACTCACCATAACTCTCATTCCCTAAGGAATATCAGGGTGATCCAAAAGGCAAACCCGCATGAAATTTTGTACTCTATCCAGCCATGAGGTTATTGACATGAAATATGAACTTTGAAAAATTGACCTCATCATGATGACTTACCCAGTCCCCTTATGCAGGATCATCTACATGACTTACTTTTACTAGACTACCAGCAAGCAGAAAACACAAGCCAAGCAAGCAAAAAGCTGGGTCCCTATTTTGTCAAGTCAAAATGGGGCGTGTTGTATAACCACACAACAAGTACCTTATGTTTGCAAGTGGAAAGATAATGATTTAATTGTTGATGACTTCTAGCACGAAGATCCTACAAGTAAGTATTTCTAACTCTTTATCTCTATTTGTATCATCATTCCTCTAAATTTCCTCTCTCTGATTTTATTGTTGTGTGTTGTGTCTTATGGACATAGCGTTGCGGTTGGTGACTTGGGGGCACCCTCCTACGTGACTGTCCTTAAGACACTTGTTTCTCCTCTCTGATTTATTGTTTCCCTTCCTCTAGTGTTTCTATCTAGCCAGCGAATGACAAAAAATATTTATATTGATGCAGACCTAGTGTCCCTTTTGAGAGAAATAAAAAAATGGACTTAGTTGCTAATATGATGATGGGGTTGTATATCTTATCCAAAGCTTGGCTAGTGGAAGCACTCGTGCTTTCCATGTAGTGAATTTGATGATGTTTTTATCTCATTTACAAACCTTAACAATACTACTACTCTGTGCACCTTTGTTTGTCTTTGAATCTAGCCTTGGCAGTACTCAATTCAGAGAGCTTCATGATATAGCCCCACGGTTATCCTCGAACTACAAATTCATAGTATAACCTTGGCTCTTTGTGTGGTTAATCATATGCATCAATGTTGTTGATCATGATTTTGTAGACACTAACATGTTTCTTGCAGGGATGTGTTTGTGGGAACATTTGGCAATCGTAAAGTACATGTCACCTCCGAGGGGCATGGGCTTTGTGAAAGTCAGTGTTCCCTTGTGTATTTTCTTCCTACCTTAACGTGCTTGATATTGATACCTAATATCAACCACCTTAAGGTGCAGGCATCTAAGGTAAGTTGTCTGTTGTAGATGTTAGCAATGTGTTTATCCTCAGATGAAAAGACCTACGTGATGAGTGCATCATGCATCCTGAGTTTGTTTACAATCAATCAATCAATCATGTAAGCCATCTGCAGAGGCGGGATTTCATGTATATCCCTTTTTATCTTAAGCCCTTTGTGAAGGCGGGGATGGTGTATTTCTCACAGCAGACTACATCATCCTATTATTTTCAAAAGTCCTCTGCAGAGGTGGGGAGTAGTTCTGTGACTAACTCAACCCTTAAGCATGTTTTCAATGATTGTTGTGGCAAAGCCAAATCATCGGTGTGTGCCTATAATGTGCCTAAGATGGTGATGATCCTAGAAATAGGGAACACACCATCGCTTGTCTGCCATGTTTTTTCTACGTCTTCAAGTGTGTGTGTTTTGGCGTGCTTGCTTTTTTTGACGTGTTTGTTTCCCCATATGCAGTATAAAGACTAGTGCCTTAGGTTGTGCTTCCTACATTTTGGGAGGTTTTGTGTATCTTGCATGTGTGTTTCCCCATTTATACAAAGACCTATGTGATGAGTGCATCATGTATTATGGGAGGTTTGTTTACTTTCCAATACTTGCATCTACATTTCATAAATATGAGAAAAAGGAAAAGAAAAGAAGTCATGCCTATCTTCCATGCATTAATGTGTCTTCTATGCATTGATTGTCTTCTCTGTGTTTTGCATGCCTATTACTATTTTCCATGTGATTGGCATGTCTTCTCCATGTTTGATGTGTTTGTTGTGTTTGTGAGCTTACTTTAATGCATGTATTGGCCTTATGTTTAAACATACATTAAAGTGGGGGCTAAATGTAACCTCAGAAAATGTCCCCTTGCAGGCTTTTCTCTCTTTAGGTTTAGCTCTTGGGTCCTTTACATGCATTTAGGACATCTTACTTCATAATTTGGCATCCCAATGGAATGAGCCCTAGGTAACATGACAAATGGGACCTAGGAGGACCCCTTGAGCTTAACCCTGCCCAAAATAGGGGGGAGGACTTGGGTGCCCACGCCCTAGTCCTGCCCTATTTTGGGGCAGTCCTAATTTTTGGGTGTCAGTTTATGACCGTTATTTGGGTCCTATGCTGACACAGTAAGTTTGAATTACAAAAATCTTGGTGGGAGTGTTTGTAGTTGCATATAAAAGCATGTTTAAGCATCCATTTTGTAAACTAGAGTATTATTAGATGATCATTGTGAACTTTAGGCATTCTCAAGGTGATTCAAGGCTTTCATTGTGTTGCAAGAGTAGATTTGTGTGGTTTATGTGTTTGTGTTTATAGATTTGAGCATCCATTTCATCATGGAATGAAGAGCATCTTTCTCCATGAGATCTTCACTACAAGGTGACATTATATTGTGTTTTTATCATTATTTTCTTTTGTTTTTACCTCCACCTCACAAGGACACGTACTCTCTATCTGAAAATGGTGTTTAGAGACTTAAGTGTCCTTCGAGGCTTGACTGAGGCAAGCCTCTAAACACCACAACCCTCTCCCAAAGTTTTGTGATTGTAGGTTATAGGTGTTGCATCTAGAAAAAGTAGAGTTACAGGAAGGATTAGCAGACATCAAGGATTCAAGATCTAAAGAGAAGTATAACACCAGAGCCTTTTTAGGACTTGAGCACTTGCTTCTGTGTCCTCCACAATTGAATTTTTGGAAATAGAAGTTACAATACGAATCAGTGTCGGAAGGAGGTCAGGATCCCATAAAGAAACTGGTACCTTGGACTTAGGCACCCGCTCCTGTGTCCCTGACTTTTCTGCCTTGGAACCCTAAAAATAGGTACTCTGTGATTTGATATTTTACATCTCTCTGCAAGAGCTTTTTCTGTTATTCGTCAGTTTATTGCCGTATTTGCATAATTAGGGTTTTAATGGTCACTTAAGCATAAGAGAAGGAAATTTGATAATTAAACACCCTAGTCCAAGCTTCCCTACATCTCACAGTGACCTAGGGTATGATAGTGCCTAGCCACTTGACCCTAGATGCTTGAATGTATAGGGTGAAAGGAGGATTCAAACATCTAAAAACTAAACATAAACAATCCCAATTTCACCCTAAACAACAACATTAAACACAAGAGATACTAGATTTTTACATGGAAAACCCCAAGGTGGGGAAAAACCATGGAGAGGATTAGCTCTCAAAATATATTACAGTCTTTGAAAAATGATGTTCAGGCTTGGTCACTCCACGGGCCCAGAACATACTGGCTCACTGCTATGAAGTATAGCTAGGTCTAGCAGGCTCACTACCTCAACCCTAAACCTAGAAAGATTACAATAAGGGATGTTAAACCCTGAGGGCTATTAAACCCTACTAGCAGCTCACTGCCATAATCATCATCTTCTTAATGTCTAAGATTAATACATTGAAGTACAATGATTCCTCTGCTCTACTCTGCCCTGCCCTGCCTTATCTCCTCACCCCTTTTCCTTATCTTCCCATTTCGCTCAAGGAGAACTTTTCCATGACTCAATTACAAGTATTTATACACTTCATCAATCTTGGAATGTTCATCAAGGTCAGCATTACAATCATCAACCAATGGAACAATCTCCAAGGTCGGCATTACAAACATTTACAAAATAGGTCCTGACCTATTACAACATTATGCAAAGGAAATGAAGTAAAGATGTATGCAGATCATGACATGCCTTAGCTAGGATTCAAACATAATCTTCCATGATTTAACATGCTTCCATGATCTTCAAGGGGTCTCCACAATTACTGGAATTAACCAAGTTGGCTAAGACTGGTTACACACTACATTATCTAGGAACAATCCTCAAACACGATCTCAATTCCTTAATGTGGACCAATATCAAGATAGGAACATGATTATGAGACATCCATAAGCATGTTATAATCATCAAGAGCAACTGTACGAACATTAACCACTTTAGCCATAGGAATCTTCTCACCGGAACACATGAACTTCACTGTCTTCGATTGAGATAAAAGAAAGATAGCTTGTGAACTACCAAAATATGAACCACTGCAATTGTAGGCACTTATCATCATCCCCGACTTCCCTCAAGAATTGTAGAGAAAAATACTTTATTGCAGAGGAATGCGAAGCAAAACACTTTCTCCCTGTCACTAGAGAATAATCAGAGAAAGTAGGTTTTAATCTAGTGAATGCAACTCTCTTAATTCTTCACACCAAAGGCTCAAACTCAAGATTTAGCATCTTTAGACATCCCTTTAAATAACTTCCAATCTACAGACCAAGATATTCAACCAGCAAGAAATGTGGAGTAATCTACCAGATTGTTCTTCAACATACAACTCATTGTCTATACTACACTTCACTATAACTCACTTGTTTCTTCCAGAGGGGCTAATTTTCTTAATATCCTCAACATACAAAGCTTCTAAACAAGTAATAGAATAGGGCATAGTTGACACCAATGACAACAAAGATATGTTGATATCAATGACAACACCGATTAGGCACATACTTTGAACAAAGACTTGATCACATGAGTATGGGACAAATAAAGAGAATATTCTCTTTTGAGGATGTGTGCCCTTATCCTTTTGATAAGTCACTACAAATGATACCTTTCCCTCCACATTTTGAGATCCCACAATTTGACAAATATAAGGGAAAAGGAGATACAACTAACCATCTTTGAACATTCTATGTTGCTTGTCTTGATGTCACCTACAATGACACATATCTTTTGTGATTATTCCCTCAAAGTCTTGGGCAACAAGCCTTGGAATGGTTTTTGCATCTCCCACCTAGTATCAAATCTTTCAAAGAACTTTCAAGAAAATTCATCTCACACTTTGCCTTCAATGTTGGATATGAGCTAACCATGAATGATCTTGTCAGCAATAAACAACGTAATGGGGAAACTTTTTCATCATTCGTCCACCGATGGTGAAACATGGCTAGTAAACTTTCATGGAAAATCCCTAAGAAGCAACAAGTGAATATCTTTGTTCAAAACCTTCCTTTTGAGCTAGCATTTCAATTGCATTTACAAAGTGCCACCACCTTTGATGAGCTCATATCTAAAGGAACCAACATTTAAAAGGCTTTAATTGCTAAAGGTGTCATCAAAATTTTCAAGGAAATCAAAGACAATGCACAATCCTCAAATGATAAATCTCACTTTTGGAACAGAAAAAAATGTTGTAAATGATGGCATTGTTGATGCAAAGAATATCCAAACTGTGAAACCTCCTATCCATATCCAAGAAGAAAACAAAAGCACACCTTTTCTGCCATGAGACCAAGTTAAAATGAATCCATTCCCTAAGCATCAATTCACTCCTTTTGGGGAACCTACTGAATTGGTCTTAAAGAAATGTTTACAAGCAAGCATGATAACACTACCTAAGACTTGACCATATGAAGAACCACAATATAAGCCCAATTGGTACAAAGACAATTAATATTGTGAATTTCATAGAGTGAAAGGGCATAGCACATCCAATTGCATGAAATTAAAACATGTGATTCAAAATCTCATTGATGAAGGAGCCATTAGCGTTGATCCACCTAAACAAACCTCAAACTATGAACTTGATGCTTTCAAGAATCTACTCCCGTCACATGACAAGGAAAGTACCTCTAATAAAGGGAAGAGTATCCAATATATGTATGCATTATCCACTATTGGTTGCATTGAACAAGCTTGCATATCCACCATTACCATAGAAGAAAAGAATCTAGTTGTCTCGATACCACTCATCAAGCCTCTGTCACTATCCAACTAGCCCCTGATTGTGTTGTTACTACCCATTGAGGTCATCTTACTATCCAAGGAGCACCATGTACTGTACACCCAAGCTCTAGCTATAATATCCTTGACCATCTTGGTAAAACCCTCACTCATATTTCCATTTTAGAGTTATTGCGTATATCACCTACCCACAAAGCCATCCTTGATAAAGCCCTACAAGAGTCATCAGTCCCTAATGATATTGACACTATGCAATTTCAAACCATGATAACTAGTATTGCATCACCCTACCATTTGACCTTCTCCAACAAAGATCTCTCATTGCCTGATCCATCCCATAACGATGCCCTCCATATTGAAGTTTACATAAACCAATGCCGTGTCAAATGAATATTAGTAGATGGTGAAGCTAGATTAAACATATGTTCTTTAAAAGCTTATCAAATTATTGGGATATTCTAAGGATCGTATTGATACTACTAAGAGCATAAGCATCAAGGCATATGATGATGCTGAGAGAGAATCTGAAGGGATTATTTATTTACCCATCAAGGTTGGTCCTATTATCACCAATACTAAGTACAAAGTCCTAGACATTGAATTTCCATACAATATTATCCTTGGTCATCCTTGGATACATGCTATCAAAGCCATTCCATCTACATACCATCAATGTCTCAAATTTCCTTACAATGGAGTTGAAGTCACAATCCCCGCCAATCCAAATCCATGAGTTTTGTTGCACTTTTCAAGCTAAATATCAAGATCCCAATCATGTCCCCATCAATGTTGAAGTGCATCCATCCATATCCTACGTAGATCCATTTGACTTAAATAAGCCTTCATCTAGTAAATCCATCCCCGCCATGGATGCTAAATATCAAGAGAAAGGACTCGGTGAGTACACTTTAGATGATTCTTGTTGTGTAGGAACCTTTCCCTTATCTCCAAAATCTTATGGCCAACCATCCATGTCTAAAGCTACTTCATTAGCAACCATTAGCAAAGCACCTCTACCGTGTTCATAAAAGTAGGCATGCTCGAAGATGAAGACATTGATGACATCAACTCTTGGCTCTTCTTTGATGAAAATGATCAACTAACTCTAGAAGTGGAGTGATATAACAATGGCTTTCACATTATCAAGAATATGGGCTATAAAGGACAAGGAGGTCTAGAACCACATGGACAAGGACCTTTTGAACCTATTATTTTTACCAAGATGTTTAATAAGCAAGGTCTAGGGTATGGTAAGGAGGTTCTGCTTTCCAAGGACATTGAGTGTATTATCAAGGAAGTAGTGAGGTGTGCCCTACTATCTATAGGCAGGTTAATGGCATCAGCCTGCGATGCCCTTAAAATAGTGGGGGGTGGGAGCCCTTAAAATAGTAGGGGGTTCTAGGTGGGAGGCTTTATCTTTCCCCCCACCCTGCTCCCTCCCACCCACAAACTTTGCCAATAAATCAATGGGGCACCGAGGTCCATTGAGCCCACCCAACCCTCATATGTATGTGGTTCCACCCCTGCCTCTCTCGCTCCTACCTGTGACTATGCCTATGATGCCTCTGTCCTAGTTCTGTCTTTGCTGCTTCTGAAGCCCCTACCTCCATTGATGGGACTGAATCAATAGGGTGGGTGAAACCTTTGTTGGGGTGGGAGGGAGGATTCAAGTTGGTGGGAGTACCGATTCAACTGCTTCTGACCCTAGTCAATAGGACAAAGATTTATCTCACTACGAAGGGACTCTATGACTCATACGAGATATGGGACCAAACATAGAGTGGCAAGTGGAGTGATGCTACCATCTCAATCTTGGGGTGGTTATATTACATCATGATAGAAATGCCCATATCGGATTCCATGTATAGATGCCTGACTCTCTGACACTAGCATGCCCACAGAAGGGACTTCTAATATATATGTCATTGATGACTCTTCCTTCCATATAACCAAATTATTCCAAGACACATCCATCTTTACCTTTTCATTGGCCTTATCTATTTCATACTCCTCATCATCTAACCTTCAAATTGTATATCCTCACCTTGTCGATTGGGACCAACATGGGGCACCTATTCTAGACACATTTCAAAATGATGAAGCTATAGTAGAATTCATGGGTTTGAGACAAGGCATACTATTGGGAGATCACAAAGTAGGCTCCATGATGGATCTACCTTTGCTAGCAGACTTTGGTGGAAGCATCAAATCCTTCAGTCGCAAAAGTGAAATAAATAAAATAAAAAAAGATAGATCACTAGGTGAAAACTACAAGGCACCTCTTGACCATGAAAAGATAAAAATAAAGGATGTATTTGAGGGTGAAAACCTCTTCGAGGCACCTAAGGATGGACGATTTGACCTTCCTTTGATCACTGAATATCAAGAACGGTCACTATTGCTAATAGAGAAATCTCAAGAGATGAATCTAGGCACAACACATAATCCCAAGATCACATTCTTAGCAGCATCATTATCAGAACAGGAAAGGAAAGATTTCACTACTTTCTTCATGAAAAGAGCAATCAACTTTGCATGGACCTATGCAGATATGCTGGGGTTATATCCTTCACTTGTTGTACATCATCTAGTAGTATCTCCAAATGCAAAACTGGTTAGGCAAAAGCTTCAAAAAATGCATCCTCAAATAACACTTTTGGTCAAAGCAGAAATTCAAAAATTATTGGATGCTAAGTTTATAAAGCCTATTGATTATCTAGAATGGCTTTCAAATCTACTACCAATCTCAAAAACCAATGGCCACATCTGTTGTTGTACTGACTTTAGATACCTCAACAAAGCTTGTCCCAAGGATGAATTTCCATTACCAAGCATAGATACCATTGTGGATCTCATAGCAGGATATGAAATGCTATCATTAATGGATGGATTTTCTGGCTATAATTAGATTAGAAATGCAAAAGAAGATCAACACAACACTTCCTTCTTATGTCCATGGGGTATCTATTGCTGGGTCATCATGCCTTTTGGTCTTAAGAATGTAGGAGCCACATATCAATGAGCCATGACAGTTATCTTCCATGATCTTTTTCACACCATAATGGAAGAGACTGGAGAAGTATCAAGTGAGACTAAATCCAAAGAAATATGTATTTGGGGTAACATCTGGAAAGATGTTAGGTTATATTATATCTAGACAAGGCATAGAAGTGGATCCCGACAAGGTAAAAGCTATAATGGAAATGCCTCGACCATCCAATTTGAAACATCTTTGTAGCTTACAAGGCAGATTGCAATCTATTCGTAGATTTATTGAACATATAGCAGATAAATGTCATCCTTTTCAACACCTTTTTCAGAAGGGAGAACCTTTCAAATGGGATGATAAGTGCCAATAAGCTTTTCAGAAAATAAAAAAATATTTAGCTACACCTCTTGTGTTGGTACCTCCTGTACCCAATCGACCATTGTTATTATACATTTCCTCAACAACAGCTACTCTAGGTGCTCTCTTAGCTCAACATGATGAATCAGGGAAAGAAAAATCCATCTACTACATCAGCAGAACTCTTGTGGGCTATGAGATTAACTACACAACCATGGAAAAAGCATGTTTAGCTATAGTGTTTGCTTCCCAAAAGTTGTGATACTACATGTTGAACCAACGTACAAAGCTCATATCTAAGTTTGATCTTCTCAAGTATCTTCTTTCTAAAGCAATTCTCACAAGTAGACTAACAAAATGGGTAAAGATCCTTAGTGAGTTTGACATAGAGTATGTAGATCGTAAAGCTATAAAAGGACAAGTAATCGTAGATCAGCTAGTAGAAGTGCCAGTAATAGACGTTCATCCTATCCATCCTAAATTTCCTGATGAAGAACTATTCAACTTATATCTTTCAGTAGTTTGGTAGTTATACTTCTATGGATCATATACACAACATGGATCTGGAGCTAGAATTTGTTTCATCACACCTCGAGGAGATTGTATACCGAAGTCATACAGGATTGCTTTCCCTTGTACAAACAACATTGCTGAATATGAAGCTTTGATCACAGGACTACGTATGGCTGTAAAATGGGCTATCACACAATTACAAGTCTTCAGAGATTCTTAGTTGGTTATCAGATAAATCTTGGATGAATATCAAACCAAAGATGAAAAGCTTCTCCCATATAATTTGATGGTAGATGATTTCAACAAATACTTTTCCAAGATCACCTTCGAGAAAATTCCTAGGATCAACAACAAAGTAGCAAACGCTATGGCTACAATTGGTTCTCTCTTAGACATTCCTTCCAATGTACATAGATGTGAGTTCTTGGTTGAACAAATTTTGATACCAGCTTTTGAAGTTCTGCAATTTGAGCTTGTATGTGAACTTGTTGGTCCCAACTCTCCTTGGTATGAGGATATATATGAGTACCTCCACCATGGTACATTTCCATTCTAACTATCTAAAACCCAATGCAAAACTTTTATCTGTCGAGCCTCTCGTTACACTATCCTTGGAGAAACCTTATACCACAAGAGTCTCAATGGTATCCTTCTTAGATGTATTGACTCAGAGGAAGCTAGCATTGCTTTACGTGAGGTACATGAAGGTGTTTGTGGTTTGCATTCCACCAGCCCTAGTCTTGTTAAGAAACTCTTGAGAGTTGGATATTATTGGCCAATAATGGAGCAAGATGCACAAAACTTTGCTAAGCATTGTCTACACTGTTAGAAACATGGGGATTTGATACATGCTCCAGCACATGAGTTACAACCTATTACTACACCATGGCCTTTTTCGTAGTGGGGACTTGACCTCATAGGCAAGATCCATCTAACCTCATCCAATGGTCATAAGTTTATCATTACCACCATAGAGTATTTTAAAAAGTGGGTAGAACCCATACCAATGACTTATATCACCAACAAGCAAATATCTAAGTTCATCCTTCATCATATCATTTGTTGCTATGGAGTTCCACAAGCCATTGTTACTGACAATGGACATCCCTTCAAGAACCAAGAAGTCCATGAGATATGCAGTAAATTTCATATCCAACAGAGATTCTCAACACCTTACTATCCCCAAAGTAATGGCCAAGTTGATTCTTCTAATAAAACCATTATCAAAATCCTTAAGAAGACAGTCAATGAAGCTGGTCATGATTAGCATCTACAACTTAATCCAGCCTTGTGGGCTTATCACACAAGTGTCAGAACTCCTACTGGTGCTACACTTTATGCTCTTGTATATAGCACTGAAGCTATCTTACCTATAGAGGTCAAGATCCCGTCACTGAGAGTATCGTTGCAACATCTCATTTCTAATGAGGAATACAGGATATCCAGCTAAATGATCTAGAGATATTCGACGAATGGTGTATCATGGCACTCAATCATCTTCAAGTCTATCAAAATTGTCTTCATTCTAGCTACAACAAAAAGATCAGAGAAAGAAGGTTCTAGGTAGGAGACCTTATCCTTAAGGAGAATCAGAAGAATCAGCAGGATCATGAGAAGAAAGGCAATTTTGAACTGAATTAGTTAGGATCATATATGATCACATTAGTCTATAGATCAAGAGCTTACACTCTCTCAACACCTGAAGGCATTCCTTTGGATGAACCCATCAACAGTGTTCATCTAAAGACATTTTATGCATAATCCTTGGAATATCCCAATATATATATATATAAAGTCAAAAAAAAAAAGTAAAGATAAATCCCTTCATCCAATGGTGAAAACCACCCTTGGTGGCACCTTGGATAAGTACCATAGTGAAAACATGGAAAATAGGCGCTATGTGTAAAACTAGCTCTTATCATCTACCAGGTCTTTGTTTGTCACCTATCCATCCATAATAAGCTTTATCCGTATCTTAACAACCATCTATCCATCCTCGTAATAAACTTAACCATCCCTAATAAGATCATTCCCTTTTCCATCCTCATGCTTACTACTATCATGGGTTTGGAAATTGTTGGATTTGACATGTCATTTTGTCTATCATCCTTCTAGTCTTAGGTTATCACATCATCCCTCGTCATTCATAATAAATTCAACCCATACTGGGGGCACTTGCTTGCGCTTAGTTTTTTGGAGTAAATATTTTAAGCATCATCATCCAGCACTACACTAATAACATTTCACATCACCAAGCACCCAACCAACTATCATGAATCATCCAACCTCAACCACAATCAAACCATAATCCAATCAATCCATCCACATTCATCATAACCATTAATCAAATACAAATCAAAACTACATCTTATCTCTATTGTTAAATGCCTTGATCCCATGGATATAGGGTATGTAGGCAATCTAGGATATGAAGGAAGTACTTAGATTCAGGCAGAGGCGATAGACCTCTTCCATATTTCATCCTTCTTCTAATCATTCATGAATCATCTTCTTTCTTCCATCTCATTTTCTTCTATCATCTATCTCCCACATCATCAATAAACACCCAGAACTACATATCATCATGTCTCATCATTATCGTATTGTGCTTTGATCTCGTGGATATAGGGTATGTAGGCAATCTGGAATATGAAGGGAATATCTAGTACACAAGCATGGATGATTCATTCTTCCATCCCCATTTCAGTTCTTCTATCTTACATCTTCTTCTCTTTGACTAACTCAATAAAACACAAAACTATGCAAGTCACAATAGCTCAAGCACTCATCAAATCAAGGGTAAAACAAAGTCACTTGTCTGCATGCCTTTAGCCAACATTTGCTATATCAAATCAACATCCTAGCCTTCAATAGGATATATCTTTCCTCACAATTAGGCGCTATCCAATCCATCAAAGAGCATCCTAAATTTGGTAAGAGAAATGATGGTTGTGTCTTTTGTTTTTCTCTTTGATTTATCTTTTGTCCCTTTCTCATACCTAGTCAAGGCTACCTTGATTTATCATATCTTGGTATGTTGCAATGAAGTATGGACTGGGGCATGGTCATTTACTTTCGTATGTTGTGTTTGTGGCATGATCTTATTCTCTTCCTAGTCCTAATGGTATCTTGTATGTGTTGGGATTAGCATCTTGCATATCAATATCCTTTACATCTGAGAAGCTAAATAGTATCTTATGCATTAAAGACTATTCTATGCTAACACTATTTTCCTTACATATAACCAACAAGGTTTCATTATGTTTAGTGGAAATAAGTTCAAACTATTGCTTACAGAGTCAAAGTCCATCTTAGAACAACTAATATTCATATCTTGTGTATGTTGGATCAACATCATGACCTCATATGGTAGACAAGATTGTATTATGCTACATGCATTGGATACATCATCACTCTAGTCTTTATACCTTGGTGCATAATATCCATATGCTATATCAAACATAAGGATTGCAAATCTGATGTAGTCAAGGTAGGAGGGTCCAGTGAGGGACTATCTAACCTTGTAGCCTTAAACAATTAACACTATGATCATACAGATATGCAATGGAAGCTTACAACTAATCAACAAAAAGAAAAAAGATATTCATGAACATATGACACAAGATATATCATTGGAAAACCCTAACAGGGAAAAACAAAGCCTTCAAAGCTCATTCCTCATATATTTTAACTTCAAATCAAATTACACATATCTCAAGGGCTTTTTCAGATGCTAGGTTGCAGCCCAAGGATTACAACAAATTCATACAACAATATTCTTCCATGGTTTATTTCTTCTACATCTCCATTTTTCTGCTCTACTACTCCTTCTGCTTCCTACTCTACCTTCTACTCTATTCTTCTACTCATTTGGATCAAAAACAACTTAAGATCTTGCTCCATATCTTCATGCTATTGATCACTACCTAGAAACGATCCTTTATCTCTTATTTATATCCTCCGCAAGCCTTCAAATCATTATCAAGTCAGTGTAATTGCAACAACTAGTATGAAACATGTGTACATGGATAGGTCAGACCTAAACATAAGGCATTGCTCCACTGGTACATAAAACTTCACAGGGATCTCCATGAAGGTCAGCCAGGTCCTATACTTCCATGAATAAAGTTCCTTTAGGTTCTTCAAGTCACAGATTTTCTCTGCAAGCTGATTAAACTTCACTAAACTCTGTCGGCTCTACTCTGTGAAAATAGGTAAAAACAAGTAATCTTCTGATAGTGATATCTTCCCAGAATTGAACCCAAATGATCTAAATTTCAGATATGTTGTAGATGACAATCTCTAGGTGCTAAGTCCAGTTTTGTAGCCTCTGATATGCAAATGCGGTATTCTCCAAGGTCTCTCTCTCAATACTCTGCAACTTCACTGCTAATTGTCTCAATTGTTCTAAATGCTTCTGGATTCTCCTACATCAGACTCTCGGGGTTATTTGAAAAGTGAGCCTCTTCACTTTGGTCTGTATTATGTCAAATTCATTGTTGTATCTTTGAATAGATTTGACAATCTTTTTTCAAGTACTTGCAACTACCTCAAGGTTGGCAGTCTGTTCAAGTCTACCCTACAAAACTGCCTCAAGTTCTTCTAAGTTTAATGTTCTACTTGCACTGCCTCAATGATTGATGGTCTGAGCAAGTCTTCTCCACAAGTTACCTCAAGTTCTTCATCTTGTCATGTCTAGGTTTAGTGATCTACCTGCAAGCCTTGCACTGCCTTAATGATCAGCGGTCTAAGCAAGTCTTCTCCGCAAGTTGCCTCAAGATCAATGTCTACTTCAATTAATTAAGAGTCAATCAATACATACTTGCATCATCTGGAACAATTAGTTACTTCCTTGATTTTGTCAATGCACTTTCTAAATTTTCTTTGCAACACTATCTAATTTTTTATCCCAAATACAATTCCTCTACACTTATCAAGATCTTACAGTTTCATCTTTGCATACACTTATCCTATACTCTTCCTTGTTTCTTTGTCCATATTTACTTCACTCTGATACACCAACTTTCTCTACCACATGAACTTATCTTTTATGTTATGTTTCACACTTGTTCACACAAGCTTTCTCTTGCACTGCTTCCTTTGATCATTAGTCTATAACATATTTCTTCTTAAGATCATGCTTCACCTTCTTCCAGTTTCTCTATCAAATATGATGACTCAAAATGTTCCTCTTCCTCTGCATAAACTCTCTGCATCATTTTCTTCCAGTTCCTTTGTCAAACTTAGTGATTCAATAGGCTCTTCTTCTTCTACATAAGCTACCTCTATATCATTTATTGCTTCCTCATTATTAGCCTCTTTGGTAATAGGTTCTTGTTGATAATTATTGCTTGATTCTTTTCTCCTCCAAACTTGAAAATAGGTTCCTCTTCTGAATGGTCTTCTATCAAATCCTCTTTCATCTCTTCTATATCCTTTACTATGATAAGCATTGTGGCTCCTGTCATTTCTCCCTCTGTAGTTTGAATTACTCTACTTGTTCTGCTCTACAAAAGGTCTTTTGTCTTTGCATCCTAATCCATATTTTCTTTTCTCTCCAACACATGAATACTTCCATCTATACAACCTTCTGAACATATAAGTGACATGTTTCCATTTTGTTCCATCAATCTATCCATAATCCATTTACATACAATTTGTCATAGGATTTCTCCTCCTCATTTTATTCCAGTACATCTTTTCAAAATGATTCCTTAGTCCACAGAACTTACAAGGATGTAGATCCCAACACAATTCCTCTTCATGTCCATGTTTATTACAATGTGAACAATACATACCTCTCCTTCCTTGATTTGATTTGTTTGAATTAGCAACAACATCCTTACCTCTATCATATCCAAGGCCTTCACTTCTTGATCTTATCACCAGTTCAATAGGCTCTATAATTCCTTGCTGATACTTTCCCAATCCTTGTCCTTCATATCCCATTCTTTGAATGATTTTGAAACCAATACCATCACCAACAACTATAGGTTCAGTTACTTTATCATCTTCAATCTCACTATCTAAAGAAACTTTTGCATCATCACACAAATCATTAGCATCACAAGAAACATCATGAAGTTCAGGCTTAGATCTTAGATTTTCATTCTCCTTCTTACATGCTAAAAGTGACTGCTCTAACTGATTAACTTGTTCCTTCAGTCCTGATATTCCACTTTTCTGCAAACTATTTTCCTTTTTCAATTCTTCCAAACTTTCTTCAAGATCTCTATTCCTCTTTTCCACCTTCCCAAACAGCTTGAAACCTTCTTCCAATTCTACAAATCTCTTTTCAACATCTTCAAACAATTTCAGCTATACCTCTAAATCTTCATTCCTCCTCTTTACATTTTTTAGTTTGTCTTCCAAAGCATCATAGTTACCTTGTCCTAGTTCTTTCATCTTTCCCATCAACTCTGAATTATACCTTTTGATCTCACACAATTCTTCTTCCAAAATATCCTTTTTGCATATTAGATTTTCATTTTCTTTCTTCATCCTTTTCCCAATCTTCCCCATTGAAACAAATTAGATAAACAACTTAATGTGAAAAGATTACCTAGATCTTTCTTGCCTTGATCTTCTTCCATGGTGACACTTGTTACTTCTAGGGTTTCACACTTCTTTCAATACTGTCTTTCTTCCAATAGATTCGCAACCATCCCAATAGATTTGCAACTAGCCCAGCAGATTCGAAATGAACTCTGATACCACTTGATGTAGTCAAGGTAGGAGGGTCTAGTGAGGGACTGTCCAACCTTGTAGCCTTAAACAATTAACACTATGATCATATAGATATGCAACAGAATCTTACATCTAATCAACAGAAAGAAAAAAGATATTCATGAACATATGACACAAGATATATCATGGGAAAACCCTAAAAGGGAAAAACCCATCCTTCAAATCTCATTCCTCATATATTATAACTTCAAATCAAATTACACATGCCTCAAGGGCTTTCCAGATGCTAGGCTATAGCCCACGGATTACAATAGATTCATACAACAATATTCTTCCATGGTTTCTTTCTTCTACATCTCCATTTTTATGCTCTGCTACTCCTTCTGCTTCCTACTCTACCTTCTACTCTGTTCTGCTACTCATTCGGATTAAAAAAAACTTAAGATCTTGCTCCATATCTTCATGCTATTGATCACTACCTAGAAACGATCATTTATCTCTTATTTATATATTCTGCAAGCCTTCAAATCATTATCAACTTAGCCTAATTGCAACGGCTAGTATGAAATGTGTGTACACGAATAGGTCAGACCTAAACATAAGGCATTGCTCCACTAGTACATAAAACTTCACGCGGATCTCCATGAAGGTCGGCCAAGTCCTATAATTCCTTGAATAAAGTTCCTTTAGGTTCCGCAACTCACAGATTTGCTCCGCAAGATGATTAAACTTCACTAAACTCTGTTGGCTCTGCTATGTGAAAACAGGTAAAAATAAGTAATCTTCTAATAGTGATATCTTTCTGGAATTGAACCCAAATGATCTAAATTTCAGATATGTTGTAGATGAGAATCTCTAGGTACTAAGTCTAGTTCCATAGCCTTTGATATGAAAACACAGTAAAATGCGATATTCTCCATGGTCACTCTCTCAATACTCTACAACTTCACTGCTAACTGTCTCAATTGTTCTGAATGCTTCTGGATGCTCTTACATCAAAATCTCTAAATTTGTGTGCAACCATTGTCAAAAAGTTGCATCCATCATTCACCATTCATTCATTTACCACAATAAAAACTTATATCTCTCATAAGGATTGATCAACTTGTCCTTCTTCTGTTCTTCATCATCTTTATCTTTATAATCTTCATCCTATCAAACAAGTGTGAAGATAAATATTATTATACATATCATCATATTGATAATATAGATCATTATCCATTTCATTAACATAAGCATATATATCATATCCATTACCATCTAATCATATGCATATCATAATCATAAAAACATGTAACCATAAAACTAAACATCATACATCATACATCCATAATCATAACACCATATATCGCTATCAAAATCCATCATATATATACATATGGGTCAATATACAAGTGTCTCATCATGTACAAAAAGAATCAATACACAATCTGGCTATCAAGAGCCCTCAATAGTACATATATTGGCTTGTAGGCCTCAAAATGGTACAACATGATACAAAACTGATACAATATATACAAAAGCAGGCTATCCCTAATGTCTCGAGTGGGTGGCACTCATTGAGGAAGCCTCACTCTGATCTCCACCAACTCCCTGAGATCCTCCTACACCTATGTATAGGGGTGGGCCCGCAACTAATGGCTTGAATCTCCCCGTCCTCCATGAACCTGATGCTCTAGACCTAGTCCTGAAGCTAGGCTATCTCTGGTTTGCTGGCACTACTCCAAAGTATAAGCCTTTATAGTACTCTGTCTCTTCCTAAGTTGTACCCAACTCACCCTGTACCTGAGTGAGTTCTCTAGCCAAAAATAGTGTAGCCTAATCCGTACCCAAGGCAGCTATAGCAACATCCTGCTCCCTTGTCAATCTCTGTGCCCTCTACATCGCTACATCTCTGTGTAGTAAGCCTCACCATAACCCCATCATCTAGTACTGGTTGTGCCTGTACCTGAGCCTGATAAGCTTGTACTTGAGCTCGAGCCTATTGTATAGCTACTAAGGCTCTATCCATGTCTATCCCAAGTCGTCGGTATCATGCCTCCAATCTTATCCTCTGGCATATCTTCCTTTGTAGCTGTCTCTGTCGTTGAGCCTCTCTATCCCCTTGATCTCTACCACCTCCCACTGCTATGGTGGTTGAACTTGAACTTGTACCTACCTAGGAACCTATCTTGGTCCCTACTGCTACCCCTGAGCCTAAGGAACCTATCACTGTGGCACTATATGTACCGTCGGAGGTTGCCTCTATCCCCTCACTCTCCTCCTCACTAGCCTGTGAACCACCACCTCTACTACCTCTCTCAGAGTGCTCAATCATGTAGGCCTATGTATCAACCAATAAGCATCGTACTCTGGAGTAGTGCCTAGATCAGTCAGCCCCATAATCTAATCCCATACCACTGGCAGCAAGCTTCCAAAATCTGCTAATGTTGTCTCCACAAAAACCTTAGGACCCCACTTTGGGATCTCTCACTGTGTCCATCCATAAATAGCATCTCCAACTGGCTCACCCTGGGGAAAACCAAACTATCTAAGCACTCTCTCTAGGATATATCACTTAATAACATAAATACTCAGCCCAAAGAGATATCTAGGTTGTCGTGCATATAACAGTTGCTCTGCATCATCATCCCAACTCTTGCAGACTCTCCATAGCTTCCATGTGAACTGATCAAGCTCATCTAATGTCCGCCACTAGTATACAGGCACATTAAGCTACTTGTATATCATGACTCCTCTATAAATGTGTACATAAGGCTGTCCTGGTGCCCTCTATCGTAATCTAAATGGCCTCGTCATAGCGATATGCTCATATGCCGAAGCATGCAACAATGTGACCCCAACTAACATACTCGAGCCAAACAAATAAGCATAATCATGCAGATAATGATACAACTTCCCTAATACACATGTACCTCATGCATATCTGATGCCATACTCAAATAATCCCTCCATCACAGTCCCCCATCCTATAGGGAATCCTCAAGCCCGTCTATCTAGTACCAAGAATGGAATGATCACCACCACTAATCTCTGAAGCTTGTCACAATGTCCCCTCATCATCCCTATCGGTATCTCATGATCCTCAACCCCTATGTCAAGAGTCCCAAATAACCCTCAGAGAGAATTAGGACCTCACTCTGGATCATAGTCTACTTGGTCACCATGAATAGGAATCTGCAATATATGCCACACATCCTCCAGGGTGATGGTAGCCTTGCCAGTCGCAAATAGGAAAGAACTATGCTCACTATACCACCACTCTACTAATGTTGTCATCACAAGATGAGCCCATACATGAGTGATCCACACTACATGCTCTAAGCTGACAATCTTTAAGAACACGTGCTCCTCTGCGTCTAGCTGCCTCACTAATGCCAAGTTTGCAAGATGAACCTCCCTCAACATCAACGCTGGTAATACACTCTACATACATCAATCGATTAAGTGCCATTGATGAATGTGAGCCTGTTTTGCATGAAACCCTAAGTTTGTCTATATTTTAACCATAAGTGACACATTTTACCATAGGCGACTTTTTGTCTACCATAAGTGACCTAATTCACCATAGGCGGCCCTCTGTCACTCAAATGCGACCTAACTCGCCAAAGGTGAGCCTCTACCAATCAAAGGCAATCTTTTTTGCCAAAGGCGTATGACAATGCCCTAAAACCTAATTTTTCACCATATGCGACCTATCCTACCAAACATGACGAACCTACCAAACCTAATCCTACCACCTTTAAAGAATCCATCTAAATGCAAATCAAAGAACAATGTCACCTAGATTGTATTGATTGCTTAAAGGGTTTGATTTAGAACATTATCATTTAGATGGATTCTTTAAAGGTGGTAGGATTAGGTTTGATTTGCAATGCTTGATCTTGTTAACCTATTTTTTTTGCTAACACATGATCAATCTAATTGCCTACAAAATTGCGATACCACCAGCTCTTGACAAGATGCATAATGTTTTTCATGTTTCATATTTGAAAAAGTATATAATTGGTGATAGTCATATTCTTGATTGGAATGCTTTACAAGTGTAGGACCTAGGAGTGGTCATGATCAAGCCTCTCAAAGTGCTTGAAGTTTGCAAGCTCCACTTGTGTAACAAAGAGGTTACTCAGTGCAAGGTCCAGTGGAAGCAGTATGCAGAGGACACTAGTACTACATGGGAAGATTATCATGATTGTTATCAAAGATTTCCTCATTTGTTTCATGCTTTTCAAAGTTGAATGAAAACTTTAACATATTATTATTTTTGATACATTGGATCATCAATGACGATGAATCTTATGGGGGGAGATATGTCACACCCCAAATTTTGACTATGTTTTACTTTTTACTTTTAAGTAATTAGTAGATAATTTTTGCATGGATTAATGATTTGACGTTAGTGGAAATGTCAAGATAAATAAATGATTTCATGAATTTGAGTTTATATTCTTGGAATTTAGACATGTGGTTATTTGATGATAAGATTATTTATTTATGTGATTATTGATTTACTAATGATACACTAATCCCAGTTTGGTGATTGCAAGTTGTAACTAGGAAAACAAGTTTTTCCACCCTTAAAGAAAGAGAGGGAGAGCATCATCAGAGAGAAGAGAATAGACATATGGAAAGAATGGATTGGTTTCCATTTGAGTCTTGTGCCTTCATAATTTTAGTGAACCACTAATGAGATTGGTAAGTTGTATTTGACCAAATAGTTTAAGTTGGTTTCAACTAGATTATTGTCAATTGAAACTACTAAGCTTAGGTTTTGTTGAAAGAACCCATTGGGTCAGCAAATGACCATAGACTAGAAATAGTGGTCTTTAGCTAAACTATTTGGAAACCCAATTGGGATCCTAGTATGTTATTTTTGTCTATTTTGGCAAGATAGTGAGTGGGGGAGAACATCTCGACCCCAATCTCATCTCTCATCGAATGCTTAAAGCAACATGATTATACGTTGTATACATGTTGATATATATTCTTTATCTATTTAAATATAGATTAAAGTCTAGACTCTTACTATGTATTTAGTTTAAAGAATACATGATAGAAATCTTAATTTATTTCAAAACCACTCTTTTGGCTCGACTCTTTACTCCTTAACTAACTTAGAGAATGGTGGAGGAGCTTTAAAGTTAGATTGTTGTGTGGTCTTTAAGACCATTATCTCCACCAAGTTTTGCATGCCTTTGTGTGACCTTTAAAAGGAACATTTTATGCATAGTGCTCCACAATATGTGGAGAGTTTTCTACATAGTGCTCTATGGTATGTGGAGAGGAGAAGCCTTTAAAAAGGCTAGACCATTAAGATAATGCATACATGATTTAGACTAGAAGTGGAATAGATTAAATGTGTAGGAGAATAGTAAGGTTTGCACTAAACAATGGATCTACCTGTGCAATTTTCCTTAGAAATAATTCACAATAAGGACTGTGATACCATCTACTGAGAGTCTTCATAGTCAGGACTGTGATATCGATTGCTAAAGGTATTCATAGAGAGGATAGTGTTATCATTTTTCAAGAAGAATTTTCAAGTGGGTTTGTTGTGTTCATCCAAAGAAATTTACACAACGTGCACTGTGGAAAGAGAGAAAACCGTGAGCCTACGTCTTCATTATTGGAAGGAGAAAACACAAGAGGTAGAAGGTTATACTTCCTAAGCCATACTTCATTGTGTTCTCTACAATAAGTCTATCTATTATAAACTTGATTGGAAGTATGCATTATGTAAATTCATTTAGCATTATGCCAACTAAGGGAATAGATAGTAGCAGCCATGAAATCATAGAATGATAGACTTAAGTTTTATCCTTCTATTTTAATTAGTAATACCACTCCAAATGCGATATACTTATCATCTCGATATCATGATTAGTGAGATATCAGTTTAGCTGCTTGTGAGCATGATATCATGATCAATGGGATATTAGTTTAGCTATTAAACAAATTAGTGTAAATGATAGGATACTTAAGAACACCTTCTCACTAATTTTGTATGTCTTCGAATAGATAGAAAACTTTGTTACTCTATTAAAACATAGTTTTATTGTGATGTAACTTTTGTTAAGCCACCTCTGTGTCATCTAAATTATTGTGTAAACAGATAGCAAAGATGTCTTGGATAGACACTTTACATGGTTAAAAGATTTAGTGATCATTATTAAAGACCCTTATCTGTAGATAGGGTCTTCTACTCCTTTATACATGAGTAAGAATATGATGCAGTCATTGTAGCAAAACCATAAATTGTGAAAGTATTTTGTAGGATACAAAACCAAAGCTTTGTTATATCTCTATTATAGTTTTACAACTAAAATCAGAGAGATTAGTTTGAAAAGGATCTATTTCTCTAGTGTCTTTATTGTTTCTGTGTATAAGGAAAATCGAGAGGTCGAATGATAAAATCAAAAACTATGATAATAACCAAATCAATAACCCATAACATAAAGAGATCTATCTAAATAAAAAGCCATGATTAATGAATAAATCAAATAAAACAAGAAATCTTTTACTAGATTGTATTGTTATCTTTTGTCAAATGTGGATTACTCAATTATGCTACAAAACCATGTTCACAACAAGCGAATGCTCAAAGTGCTCAAAGTGCTTCAAAGATCAATGTCAAAAGATCGTAAAAAGATGCTCAATGATGCGATGTATGCTCAAAGCACTGTAAAGGATGCTTGAGAATAAGTGATCGAAGGGGATTTGTGAAGGAGATGAAAGGGGTTTATATAGTTTTCAAACATGATCAATCAATGGATGAAATAAATCCATAGAATGAATGGTTGAGGTAAATCGAATAACTCATGTTGAATGTGCACACAACATGTGTCAATCCATAAGGATATTTTTATTTAAAATATGATGAACACAAGATTGATTGAATAGATAACTCAACTTGTAATTTTGCCTTTTTTAAAGTTCTAAAAATAAGATTGATTGTGCACATGAGTTAACAAGATATTTTAAGAGGAATTGGAAGATAACCGAAATTAAATAAATAAATTTATTTAATTGTTTGTACATGATAGAGGAATAGATAAGATATGAAGATTTAAATAAATTAAACAAATAAATTGATTTAATTTATTTTGCATGATGAAGGATAAATAAAATATGTGATTATATTTTATTTTTAGAAGATTTACTTTTTAGAGGAAAAAGCAAATTAAATAAATAAATTTATTTAATTGTTTGTGCAACTTGATTTTATTTATTTTTAGAGGATTGAGATAATTTAAATAAATTTTCATGATTTATTTAAATTTAGAAGAACAATTGATTTAATTAAATAATGTAAATTATTTAATTGTAGATAAGAGGATTTGTGATGAATTAATTAAATAATTAATTCATTTAATTGATGTGGACTTGAATTTTGGAAAGAGGATAATGATTTAATTAAATAATAAAAATTATTTAATCATGGAAGAATAAGGTTGATTTAATGAAAATTAATTAAATAAAGAAGATTTGTTTAATTAATGTTGAAAGTATGTGATTTAGAAGAAATAGATGAAATTAATTAAATAATTAGATTATTTAATTAATGTTGAATGCAGTGATTAGATAGATTAGATGAAATGCAAGTGATGTGATGACTTGGTCATTTTTGGGTGTCTACATTTTGCCCCTCTTTGATGCAATGCAGTTTATAGCACTGTATCAAAGAAAATGATTGTTGAAGACATGATACAATTTTTGATGCCCCAGTGTAGCTAGATGTCCCTGTGTAGCTGACGTAGGATGCCCCCTCGAGAGGAAAGATAGGGAAGCAGTAGAAGGACTAGGTTGACACTTGACTAGAAGATCATGTTGGAGATAGGCTAGGTTAGGTAGAAGAAAGTGGGAGAAAGACTGTTGATCAATCTTTGCTTTAAAAACTATATAAGGCCATGGATAAATGGATGGTTAAATGGATTGAGATTGTTGCAATGGTTTCACAAATGTTTATAAAGAGCAATCCTTATTTTTGATATAGCACATGGATAGTTTGCCACCAAGGTATAAAAGACCAAGGTGTTGTGATATCTAAGTGTGTGGACATTGACTCTGCAAGCAAGTGGTTTGAACTTAGATGCCTTAGACATAATATAACCTTGTTGGATATGTGAATGTGCCATAGTCTTGAACATAAAATAAACTTCAATAAATAAATGCAAGAAGTATATTAATATGTAAGATGCTAGGTCATAACACACACAAGATAAATATAATGCTAAGAAAGATATTAAAGATCATTCCTCAAACACGACACACAAAAGCAATGACTATGCCCCCAATCTGTACTGCATCACAACATACCAAGATTCTAGATAAATCAAGGTAGCCTTGAATAGGTAATGGACAAAGGAACAAAAGATAAATCAAAAAGTAAATCGACTGACTTACAAAGTAAACATACAGCCAACATATTCTCTTGCCAAAGAGGTTTCTTAGGATAGATTGGATAGGAAAGATAATAGTCTTATCATAGGAGCTATGTGTCTGTTAAATGGTGTTATCTGTTGAAAAAGATAATGTCTTGTTTCAAAAAATGCCACATGTTGTATAAGACACGTGTGTTGGTCTCAATCATGGAACACTCTCTATAAGACAGGTTTGTTGATCTGTTGCATGGTTTGAGATTAATTTAGCTAATGTTGGCAATCAATATGTAGGACAATAAATGACTCTGTAAGTAAGTTGCTTTGCTTCAAGTTTGTTAAGGACCTTTCATTTGAAAGGATGTGTTTGTTTGTTGTTTTGCTTCTTGAGTTAGTCAAGTCGACGTGAATGGATTGTGAAAAATGGAAGACTAGAAAGATGCCATGTCAATGGATTGAGATGGGTGAAGAATGATGAATCGTATGTGCCTGACTACTAGATACATCCTTCATATTCTAGACTACCTACATACCTTGTATCCATGGGAGCAAGGCACATTACGAGGAAAGATGAAAAATGGTAATATGTAGTTTTGGGTAGAGTGATGAGATGGGTCAAGGTGTTTGAGCTTGGGTTGGTGAAATGATGAGATCTTATGTACCTGAGTACTAGTTACTTCCTTCATATTCCAGACTACCTACATACCCATATCCATGGGATCAAGGTACCTTAAGATTGAGATGAGATGATATGTAGTTCTGGTTGGTGTGATGATGTAGGAAAAGTGTTTGGGAAGATAACAACCTTATCATAGAAGTGATGTGTTCGTTAAAGGGTGCTATCTACGAAAAGGAGAATGATTGACATGCTTATGTTTTGCTGCTTATTGAGGTGTTTGAGGTGTTTGTGAACCACGAACAATGATCCATTCCTAAACCTAGGTTAAGGAAAGAGTTGCCCCCATTCTGGTAGAGGAAATTGCATAGGTGACTGATGAAGAAGACATAGAAAGTTTGACCTAGGACAAGACAGTGCTAATTGTTGACATAGATCAAGACGTGGGATGACGATGATGGGCATTGACAAATTTCCAAGCTATTCTAGATAGGGAGATGGAAATGTAAATAAGGTCAATGGTTTTATTATGGATGGATGGATGAAGCCTGTTGTGAAATGGACATGGAATGAATAGGACTCGATAGATGATAGATGCTGACTCTACACATAGCGCCTATTTGCCAGGTTTTCACCAGAGGATGGATTATTTTATTTATTTATTTATTTATTTGATTCTCTAAGGATTAGGCATAGAACTTCTTGAGATGAACACTATTAAGTGGCTCATCTATAGTAATGTCATCCAGTGTAGCTAAAGTATAAGCTCCTGATCCATATGATGTTGTAACAATAAAGGGTCCTAACCAATTAGGCTCAAACTTGCCCTTCTTTTCCCGATCTGCTTGATTTCTCTGATTTTCTTTAAGACAAGATCACCAACTTGAAACTGTATTTCTTTGATCTTTTTGTTGTAGTTATGCTAGAGGCAGTTTTGATAGACATGGAGATGATTCAGCGTGGCAAGGCACCTCTCATCTAGTAGTTCTAGCTTAGCTAATCTGGAAGTGCGATCCTCCTCTCCATCAATCAGGTTCTGCATGGATACTCTAAGGGATGGGATCTCAACCTCTATAGGTAGGATGGCTTCAGAACCATAGACCAAGGCATATGGAGTTGCACCAGTTGGTGTTCTGATACTAGTACGGTAGGCCCATAAGGTGGGATTGAGTTGCAGGTGCCAATCACAACCAGCTTCATTGACCGTTTTCTTTAGGATTTTGAGAATGGTTTTGTTGGAAGCCTCAGCTTGGCTGTTACTCTATGGATAGTAGGGAGTTGAAAAGTGATGTTGGATATTGTATTGTGTGCACAAGGCATGAACATCTTGGTTCTTGAATGGTCTCCCATTTTCATTGACAATGGCTTGGGGAATACCATACCGGTAAATGAGGTAGTTAAGGATAAACTTGGCTATTTGCTTACCGGTGATATAGGTCATGGAAATAGCTTCAACCCACTTCTTGAAATATTTAGTGGTGGTAATGATAAATTTGTAGCCATTGGATGAGGATGGGTGGATTTGTCCTACGAGGTCAAGACCCCATTGAGAAAAAGGCCATGGAGTAGTCACAGGATGTAGTTCATGAGCTGGTGCATGAATCAAATCTCCATGTTGCTGGCATTGTAGACACTTCTTAGCAAATTGTAAAGCATATTTCTCTATTGTAGGCCAATAATACCCTATACAGAGTATCTTCTTAGCAAGATTAGGACCGGTAGAATGTGCGCCACAGACACCTTTGTGTATGTCTCATAAGGTAGCTTCAACTTCTTCCATGTTAAGACATTGTAAGAGGATACCATTGAGACTCCAACGATAAAGTGTATCACCCAAAATGGTGTAACGGGAGGATCGACAGATAAAGGTTTTGCATTGAGTAGTGGATAGGTCAATGGTAAAGGTACCATGTTTAAGGTATTCATAGATATCTTTGTACCATGGGGAATTGGGACCAACAGGTTCACAGATGATTTTAGTAACTAGAATATCAATGGCTGGTATCAACAATTGCTCGATCAAGAATTTGCATTTTTGTGTGTTTACTAGCATGTCTATAAGTGACCCCACATAAGCCATAGAGTCTACAGCCTTGTTATGCTCTCTTGGAATTTGCTCAAAAGTGATGCTAGAAAAGTGTGGTTTGTAGGCATCCACTAGTTTCTTGTAGGGGACCAACTTTTCATCTTTTATTTGGTACTCATCTATGACCTAGCGAATGACTAGTTGTGAGTCTCCATATACCTATAATTTTGTGATGTCCCATTGAACTGTTGTATTGAGACCTATGAGGAGTGCTTCATACTTGGCTATGTTGTTGGTGCAAGGAAATGCAAGCCAATATGACTTTGGAATATAGTCATTTTGAGGTGTGATGAATAAGATGTTGGTCCCTGATCCATACTATGGGTAGGAACCATCAAAGTACAATTTCCACATTATTGAGGTAGAAAGAGTGAAAATATTCTCATCTAGAAAGTTAGATACCATAGGATGTATATCTGTCATAGGTGCTCCTGCCAATTGATCTGCTAGGGCTTGCCACTTGATTGCTTTATGGTCCACATACTCAATGTCAAACTCACTAAGGATCATGACCCATTTAGCTAGTTTACCTGTGAGAGCTACTTTTGCTAGTAGATACTTAAATGGATCAATTTTTGCTATAAGATTAGTGTGTTGGTTTAGCATGTAATGCTGCAACTTTTGGGAAGTGAACACTACTGCTAAACAAGATCTTTCCATAGGTGAATAATTTAGTTCATATCCCACCAAGGTTTGACTGATATAATAGATTGCATGCTCTTTTCTTGACTCATCATGCTATGCTAGAAGAGCCCCTAGGGCTACAGTTGTGGTTGAGATGTACAAGATCAAAGGTCTATTGGCGACTGGTGGTACCAAGATAGGAGGTGTAGCTAGATATTCTTTGAGCTGATCAAATGTTGCTTGACACTTACCGTCCCATCGAAATGAGACATCCCTTCGGAGTAAGTGTTGAAATGGTTGACATTTATCTGCTAGCTGTGAGATGAAATGCCTAATAGACTGTAACCTTCCTTAAAGACTCCTTAATGCTTTTAGATTCTTTCGTGTAGGCATCTCCACTATAGCCTTGACTTTTGTTGGATCTACTTCGATGCCTCTATGAGATACAATGTATCCCAATAGTTTTCCTAATGTTACCCCGAAGACACACTTCTTTGGATTGAGTCTCACTTGGTATTTTTCAAGCCTGTCAAAAATTTGTCCTAGAACCTGTATGTGATCTTCCCTAGAAGACTTTGCTAGTATATCATCCACATAGTCCTCCATGATGTGATGAAAGAGATCATGGAATATCACTGTCATTTCTCTCTGATAGGTTGCCCCTTCATTCTTTAGACCAAATGGCATGATGCACCAATAATAGTTACCCCAAGGACAAGTGAAAGTTATATTATGCTGATCTTCTTCCACTATAATTATCTGATTGTAGCCTAAGAATCCATCCATGAGAGAAAGCATTTCATGACCCACGGTCAAGTCTACTATAAGATCAATGTTTGGCAATGGGAAGTCATCTTTGGGGCACGCCTTGTTAAGATCTCTGAAATCATTACACATGCAGATGCCCCCATTGGGTTTAGCCAAAGATACTATCTTTGAGACCCATTCTGGATAATCAATAGGCTTGATGAATTTAGCATCTAGCAACTTTTGTATTTCTACTTTCCTTAGCTTTTGCTTGACTAGTTTAACTGTTGGATCAACTGTGAGATAGTGAACTACTAGCTTAGGGTCTAACCTTGCAATATCAGCATAGGTCCATGCAAATTTGTTGGTTCTTTGTAGGAAGAATTTGTTAAGATTCTTGTGCTCTGTTTCTGATAATGATGCTGCAAGGAATGTGGTCTTCAGATTTTGCTCTGTACCAAGGTTTTTCTCTGTGGAATCTTCCACTAGAAGAGCTAATTTTTATTGATACTTAGATGGTAGGAGAAGGTCAAATCCTCCATCCTCAGGTGCCACAGTTAGGTTTTCACCTTTGGATACGTCCTTTGTTTTTACTATTTTATGATCAGGTGGTGCCACAGTGTGGTTTTCACCTAGAGATCTTTCTTTATTTTTACTTTTATGACTGGAGGATTTGGCATTCTTACCAAAATAAGCAGTTGGTTCCAATTCCATTATAAAATCAGCCTTGTGATCACCAAGAGGGATACCATCCCGGAGTCCCATGAACTCTGAAATAGCTTCATCATTCTGAAAAACATCTAGTACCGGGGCCCCTTGTTGGTCCCAATCGATAAGTTCAGGGTAGACAAGTGTTACTTTCTGGGTGATTGTGGTGGATGTTAGGGATATGGATGATAGCATGAAAAGGGAGGATTCTGTAAATAGGTCAGTTATATGGAGGGAAGAGTCATCTATGATATCCTCATTAGATGTCGAATCGGTAGGAAAATTTTCTGCCACCTTGTCAAGGATACCCTCGATGTCTAAGGTGTGTGGTACCTTTCTACCAAATACTAACCCCTTCTTGTCTAGTTTCTTTGTCACGATGATGGGTTCCATTATTCCTTGAACTTCCACAAGTTTTAGCTCCATAGTCATGGGAGGGGTTGGAAACATCTCCTATTGTCCTAGAAGTGGTTGTTGTTGCCCATATGGGAGACTATAGTGGAAGCCATGGGCATTGGTATTGTAAGGGTCATATGATTGGTTGGGGTCATATGTGTTGTATGTTGGGTTTAGATTGGGTTGGAGTTGGGCATTTTGATTTTGGAGAGGTGGGGGTGGTGATAGGTAAGAATGTACACTTTGTGATGGTTGTTGATAAGAGTTTGGTGGAGGAAAGCTATAGTTTGTTGGGTTTGGTTGCGGTGGTGGAACATAGCTTTGGGAAGTTTGATTTTGGGAATGTTAAGGGTGGTTAGGAAATGTGTTGAAAAAGGTTAGTGTTGATGAATGTTGTGGCAGAGGGACATAAGTAGATGTGTTTTGTGATGTTGGAGGTTGATTGGGATTGTGTTTTTGAAGGATACGAAGGATAGATGATGTTGGTGGGGATGTTTGTTGAGACCCTTGTTGCATGGCTACATAAGTGTTCCCCAAATTGTAATTTGGTGGAAAACCTTCTCGTGATGGGGTAGACAAATTTCCACTTGTGATTGGTGTGGGCATTTTAGGAGTGTTTTGCATGTTTGATTTTGCTAGAGCAGCTTGTCTTGCTAGTTCTGCTTGACGATGTAGAGTCTCTTGTTGGTGTTTGTAGATCTCCATAGGAGTCAGGAGCGGTGATATGGATCTCTCTACCATTTGATTTTGATAAAGAGGATTCTCATATTGTGCAATTGTTCTCCCTTGTGAGCTTTGTTCAGGTAAGAGTGTGGTCACAATTGACAAGGTCTGGACTGCCATTATAGTGTCTTGGGTGTTGTTAGGTTCACTAAGATTTGATAGTTCAAAAACTATTGGTAATTTGGCTCCTTTCTCTGCTAGCAAGAGAAAGAAATGATCTTGGTTCTCACTAAGGATTTTGTCAAAGGTGGCCATGGCTCTAGGATCTTGTATGCTTTCATCAAGGTCTTGTCTATCTTCTTGAGAGGATTGACCTATTTCAAAATGTCGCTCTTCTTGAGATGGGACTTGACCTATGGTATAATCGGGCATGGAAAAATCATGAGGCATGCCGGTAGTGAATTGAGTTACATCAATCAAAGGGACATTACCTTCTTGAGGATTGTTTGGTTGGTCCTGTTGTGGCATGTTTTGAGAGTTGGTTGATTTTGCCATTGGTGTCTTTGGAGTAACCTTGGAAGTCATGTTGGATTGGCTTCATTGAGGGATACGAGGAGGTGATTTGCACTTCCTTGGCATGACTTGCTTAGCCTTCATAGTTTGCTAGATTCTAGTGGTTACCATGGGATACAATAGGACAATATGCTTTACCTGAGATGCTTGTTGGGATTTTGCTTGTATTTTGGAAAAGATAATTTTGATGCACAGTTTACTGGACAAAAGACACTATAGTATTTCACCAAAGGCGTAGGACTGTGCCACCAAAAGTGAGCTACTATGATACTGAAGGTGTTTGGCTAAGCTACCAAAGGCAAGGTACTGCTATACCAAAGGCGAGCTACTGTTAGACCAAAAGCGAGCTACTGTTATACCAAGGGCGCTGAAGTAGATTTTGCTAGAGGTGAAGTGCTATTATACCAAAGGTGAGCTACTGTAATACCAAAGGTGAGCTATTGTTTTACTAGAGGTGTTGAAGTAGTGTTAGTGATGTTTATAAGGCAAATTTTGAAAGATTTGGATTGGATTTGCTTTGGCAAGAGAAAAACACAGCAAACAAAGTGGCAAAAAGGACTAACACAATAGATAGTGTATGTTCAAGGCTAAAAAAGCCCAATATTTCCACAAGTATAAGATAATTTGCAAACAATATCAAGAACTTTTTATCCCTAGAGACAAGGTTTCATTGCAATAGATTAGCTCACAACTTAATACTCTGTCAACCAAATGTCATTCCATAAAGGTGTTGGATATTTGTATCTTTGTGAGAGATGATAGGTAGGGATATCTCACCCTCCCCTCAGAAAGCTCAAGTAGATCACAAGAGATTTATGGCCAAGGGAATACTATCTCTTCTCAAGGGAGTCAATGGTGAGTATCTTGAGGGCTTAAATTGATTCCCCTTGCACTGATGATTACCACAACATTCAGAGGTGGATTGGGTAGTCACTATCTAGAATGGTTCTTAGTAACTTTGAGGGACCAACGCCTTACGAGCAATGTGAAAAGCTACTAAAAGCTTTAACCAATCCTACTAAGAGTATCAAACACTTCGCTCAATGTGAAAATCATTTCCATAAAGAGCTAGTACACCTCTTTTTAGTTTGGCACTACAAGGTAAGGCTGACATCGGTTAGGACTTGGCTTTCGCCTTATCCCTCTTATATAGCAGTTCAAAGGAAAACTCCACTTAGGGTCATCCCTTTTGGATGAAGCGTAATCTAAAAGCAGGCCCTTCTAAAGGAATAACTAAAATGTAAGATCAAGCACATCAAACAAATGTTCAATTGTTCCGTTTATAAGAAAAATAAGGTGCAACTAGATTAGGCACACACACGTTTGTAGTTGTCAATTGTCCCTTATGAAATTGAAGTGTCTGGCATTCATGTCTATTGTCCCTTACAAAATTGAAGTGTTTTTGCATTCATGCCCTTTGTCCCTTAAGAAAGCAATATGTTCTCTAAGATTGCAAAGATGATTGTTCAATTGTCCCTTAAGAAAGCAATATGTTTCTAAGACTTAATGCGATAGATTTGTCAATTTCTTCAAATCTCATCCTGCATGAACATGTTAGAGAAATCAAATTGCTCTGTTTGAGTGATAAGAAGCTACAACAAGTGATATTAGGTCCACACAAACTCAAAAGTTTGCAAGTGTTTGAAGTCATAGATTGAAGATGGGCCAATGAGTGGACTTAAAAAAAATAGAACTCAACAAATCCTTGAAACAATATTACCACTGTGTAGAGGACAGAAAAATATCAACTTTAAAAAAAAAACATCACCTAAATCTTAGTCCATTTGTGAAAGTTATGAAGCTTGGAAGCTCTAAAAACTGCACAGTATGCCTCGAGCTGTGTGCCTGGGGAAAATTTTTTTTGCCTCACTTTTACCTGCACTGAAATAGGACAAATTTTATGTTTTTCTTCACCTCTCAACCCTTCCGAACACAACCGTGATGTTCGTTTTTGCCTAGCAAGCTTCCTTTAAAAATTCATGTTCAGATCTCTCCTAGAAAAATAGTTAAAAACCTGTGAAATCAAACTAAAAATTCCACAAATTTGATAGTAGATCAGGACCAATGGGTCCCACCAGGCGTGCCAGAATGTGTATGAGGAAAATTGAGAGGTCGAATGATAAAATCAAAAACTATGATAATAACCAAATCAATAACCCATAACATAAAGAGATCTATTTAAATAAAAAGTAATGATCAATGAATAAATCAAATAAAACAAGAAAGCTTTTACCAGATTGTATTGTTCTCTTTTGTCGAATGTGGATTGCTCAAATATGCTACAAAACCATGTGTGCAACAAGCGAATGCTCAAAGTGCTCAAAGTGCTTCAAAGATCAATGTCAAAAGATAGTAAAAGGATGCTCAACAATGCGATGTATGCTCAAAGTGTTGTAAAGGATGCCTGAGAATAAGTGATCGAAGAGGATTTGTGAAGGAGATGAAAGGGGTTTATATAGTTTTCAAACATGATCGATTAATAGATGAAATAACTCCATAGAATGAATGGTTGAGATAAATCAAATAACTCATGTTGAATGTGCACACAACATGTGTCAATCCATAAGGATATTTTTATTTAAAATATGATGAAAACAAGATTGATTGAAGAGATAACTCAACTTGTAATTTTGCCTTTTTTAGAGTTCTAAAAATAAGACTGATTGTGCACGAGTTAACAAGATATTTTAAGAGGAATTGGAAGATAACCGAAATTAAATAAATAAATTTATTTAATTGTTTGTGCATGATAAAGGAATAGATAAGATATGAAGATTTAAATAAATTAAACAAATAAATTGATTTAATTTATTTTACATGATGAAGGATAAATAAAATATGTGATTATATTTTATTTTTAGAAGATTTATTTTTTAGAGGAAAAAGCAAATTAAATAAATAAATTTTTTAATTGTTTGTGCAAGATTAGAGGAATATGAAGATTATAAATAAAATACTTGATTTTATTTATTTTTAAAGGATTGCGATAATTTAAATAAATTTGCATGATTTATTTAAATTTAGAAGAACAATTGATTTAATTAAATAATGTAAATTATTTAATTGTAGATAAGAGGATTTGTGATGAATTAATTAAATAATTAATTTATTTAATTGATGTGGACTTGAATTTTTTAAAGAAGATAATGATTTAATTAAATAATAAAAATTATTTAATCATGGAAGAATAAGGTTGATTTAGTAAAAATTAATTAAATAAAGAAGATTTGTTTAATTAATGTTGAAAGTATGTGATTTAGAAGAAATAGATGAAATTAATTGAATAATTAGATTATTTAATTAACGTGAATGCAGGTGATTAGATAGATTAGATGAAATGCAAGTGATGTGATGACTTGGTCATTTTTAGGTGTCTACAGTTTCTATAATAAGCTTTTGTGATAGTTATTCTTTGTTGATGAGGTTATCGAGAGGATATTGATATCACTCACATATAACTAAGGTTAGTGACTTATTATTTGTTATGCAACTTTGATAGAATTAAAACTACAACCAAGGAGGTTAGATATAAGTGTTGCAAGTATGTGCCTAATCAGTCTTGTAATTGATGTCAACATATATGTGTTGTCATTGGTGTCAACTGTGCTCTTACTTTGTTGAGGATATTGATAAAATTTGCCCCTTCGATGATAACAATGTGTTGCAGTAGAAATAGTGCATTACAAGCAAAAGAACAGTCTGGAAGAATGATCTGCATTTCCTGTAGAACAAATATCTTTTCCTATGGATTGGAAGTTATTTAGAAGCTTGTCTGAAGATGTTATATTCTAAGTTTGAGCCTCTGGTACGAAGAATTGAGAGAGTTATGTTCACCAGAGTGAAAATAGCTTTTTTTTTGTGCGTGGTGGTGACAAGGAGAAAGTGTTTGTTTCTGCATTCCTTTGCATTAAAATATTTTGGTCTACAGTTCTAGAAGTAAGTCTGTGGTGATGCTAAGTACCTTCAACTGCAATGGTTCATGATTTGGTGGTCTGCAAGCTATCTTTTATTTATGATAGTAGTTGACAGTGTTATTCTTGTGCTCCAATTTGAAGAATCTCATTAATAGAGTGGTTAGAGATCATGCAATTGTTCTTGGTGATTACAATGTGCTTTTGGATGTCTCTTGATCATGCTCCTATATTCAAATTGGTTCAAAAGGTGTAAATTAGATCATGCATGAAGCATGTTCTTGAGGATACTTGTGTTAACATCAGTCTTGGCTGACCTAGTGGAATTCATCATCTATGGAGATGCATCAAAGATTGTGATAGCGTGTTTTAGCATGGAAGATTGTGTTTGAGTCCCAACTAAGGAGTGTCATGATCTGCATACATTCTTACATTTTTTTAGCTGAATTTGTATTAGGTCAAGACCTATTTTATGTATGTCTGTAATGCTGACCTTCGAGATTGTTCCAATGATTGATGATTGTAATGCTGACCTTGATGATCATTCGAAGGTTGATGTAATGTATAAATACTTGTAATTGAGTCATGAAAATATATCCCAAGTGCAAAGATGTGAAGATAAAGAAAAGAAAAGTAACAGAGCAGAGTAGAGGTGTTTTGTGATTTAATGGAACTAAACCTTGGCATGGAGTAGATACTGTTATTTCAGTTCAACCTTTTGGTAGTGAGCCACCTATTGATGATTATTTTTATACATTCATAATAAAAGTTAAAATTCACAAAATGAACCTAAACTGTCTTGAAAAATATGAAGAAATTACTTAAGAGTTCTTAATCCCAAGTTTCTGTATGGTCAGGTCTTGACCTTGTGGAAAATTCAATAGGTTGATGTGAAACTATAATATTCAAGGGACCTTACTTGACCCAGGATGATCTATGACTCACTGGACTCGAATTATGCATATTGTTGCAAACACAAACAAATTATTCACTCCTTTGCATAAATTTACTACTACATCACAAAGCTTTGTATGATTTATAATGAAACAAGCTTCTCCTTTCGAATTGATATGAAAATTGTCAAATATTAACACAATTCTACATGCTCCTTTCAAATCTAAGTTTAAGCTAATTATTTCAAAGGTTTGGGGGAAAAGTTAGAGAAATTCAAATTAAATACCATTTTACTACAGGATCTAAGTGCTCTATTATTCACATTGTAAGAAATACATCAAACTTTGATCAAATCGATAGATTAAATCTCCAAATGTGAAGCCTTGAGTATTTTCATGAACACATCCAAGATTGCAAGATTTTAAAGAAGTAGTACTTTAGATACATGTAAGAGTCAGAAAACACTCTGAAAATAGATGTAGAATACTAATTTTACTTGTATTTAAAGTACACAGTCATATATAGTTTACAATGTATGAATGACCCTTTTTGCTTCATTAATCAAATCAACAAAAAACTTACAAATGTCTTACAGATACAATAAGGAAGCTAGACACTCCACACATTCCTTAGTGTAGACAAAGGTGACCTCTTCTAAACTAAAATACTTCTCTAATCAAATGTTCAAACAAATTACAAGTGCAAGCTATACTCTAAAAATCCCTGTGTAGCTAATATACAAGTAGCAGAGCTTCTTATATAGAATTTGAAGCTTCATACTGCTACAGCTACAAAATCCAATCTATGGTCAGTATTCATCTATTCTTGATCAAGGGTGTCTATTTGTTCCTAACCGTTTCTCAAAATATCTTTATGGTATCTTTTCTGCCTCAAAGGATGCTATTGGAATCTTTTCAAAAAATAAGATTCCCTTCCTTTGACTACTGCTTTCCTGTAGACTTTGCTCACAGATACCCTTTACTTGATCCTTTTGTTAGTATTGTTTGTTCCTTTTACATTTTCTTACTCTTTCAGATATGCCTTGAAGTTATTTATTATACCTTCTATAAAGGTATGATCTCCCCCTAGACTCTTTGTCCATACATATTCCTACATTGTGACTCCCTCTTTTAGTTTCTTCTCTTCTCTATCTAAACCTTTGCTCTTCTTTTTGTATTTCTTCATTTTGATATTTTCCTCCATTAGTGAATCAATCATTTGTTTACTTAGATATGCCTCTAGATTCTCCATACATGGTGTAAAAATGGCCTTGAATTCTGTTAATGCTCTTTGAAGTTCATATGCTGGTATATCCATGCACTCATGATCTAAGAGCTTTTCCACTATCCTTCTATGCATTCTAATCATGTTATCTACCTTTTCTTCTAAAATTCTGACCATGTATGTATAGAATACATCATTCACTAAAGCATACTTCTTCAATGCATTCTCTTCTTGTAAATCAGGGTAATGTTCATATACCAGCTTCTAATCTAGACCATTTCCTAAGGTTCCGACCTTGTCTATCCCATGTATGAATGGTTGAACCTTTGCTGCACATGAATATAATATATATGAGGACAAATAAAAAGGCATCATCTTTTGCTTTCTTAGCATTGCTTGTTTCCATATGGCTATGGTTATAGCTTTAGCCCAGTGAATTTGTCCTTACTCTTTTTTTACTTCCCTCATGAATTGGATGACAGTGAACATCCAAGGCTCACACTTAGTACCATCTCTCAATCCCACTAATCTACTTAACATTGTAATCATCAAGTATATTTCTTCTTTAAAGTATATTCTCTATAGATTCTTGTACACTCTTGCCACAGCCTTTGGCTTGTTTTCTACACTGTACCAACTGTAGAAGGTCTTGCTTCTACAATCCCTCTCATTGTTATTGAAATCTTCATTATATTGATCTATATCAATATCCACCATTTTCTCATGTATTTCCAAACTAAATGTTCTTGCAATCCCTTCTGTGGATAAGTCTGCAATGAGTCTATCATAGAACATTATTTTCCTAGTAGCTGGATCATACAAATATATGCAATCTAGACACAAATCCCTAGATTTCATAGCTAACAAAAACCCCGCAGCCCTATACAATCCACTCTCCCATATACACCTCATGTCTAGTGTAGCGTCTGCTGCTATGATTTTCTACAACACATCCTCTGCGTCATAATTTCCTATGTTTGTGTCCATTCCTACTCCACTTGCACTGATCAATGATGGGTACCCTCTATGTAGTGGCAACTCCTTTTCTATTTCTTTGTGCGGCTTCCTTTCTTTTTTAACTTCACCCCCTGTATCTACCTTTTTCTGCTTTGGGGCCATCTTGTAAAAATTCACTCTTTTACTTTCTATTTTATCTTCTTACCTAGGGTTTTACTACGAATTTTCTATTTTATCCTAACCCCCATTTGTCTTTTTTGGTTTTGACTTTCACATTGTTTAACCCAACCCAACTAATTAACAATTAAACATAGTAATTTAATGAATGCTTACATTTTAAAATGAAATTACTGAAAGTTACTTTGCATTTTTTACCAACTGAACTGTAACGGCGTTTTAAGATAAATACCTGTATCTCTCAACAACTCAACTTTACGTCGTTGACTTACTTTACCATTTCTTACTCCATCTAGCTTTTGGAATTTTGTCGTGTGATGAATTTTGTTCAATTTCTGTAGTAATTCTTCTTTCTACAATTTTAATTTTTTGACAATGTAAATCTAAAAGGAAAATAGCTTCTAATTTACCCTAACCCATTGAATTTTACTCTTTTCACTGTTAGATCAACATTAATTATAGAAATTAATGCACCTACAGCTTCGGCTTCTTGTTTCAACGTTTTATTTTAAACCTTCTATCTATTAGTTTAATTTCTGTATACATCACATTTTCTTGTATCTTTCTTTGTATATTGTTCTTTGTATGTCTCTTTTGCATCTTTTCAACATACAAACACATATACAATGAGTTATATACCATGTTATTCCCTTTTCCTTTATATCCATGCTTGTATCCTCGATTTGTATATCGCAATGTCTATGACATAGATACAAGTGCACATACAAACAACCCATACAAACCTCCTTTTACCTTTTATCTTTCCATTGATGTCTTTTATTTCCCTGTATATCAGAGATGTATATTATTAACATACAATTGCCCCAAACATACAAAACCTTTCCTTTATTTAGTTTCCTTTTGAAATCCGTCTTGCATCTTTTGTTTGTATCTTCGCTTGTATGTCTGCTTGTATATTCGTCTATTGGTACAATATTCAATCTGAAGATACAAGTTGTGGGACCCACTTTACTTTCCCACTTATATTATTAACGGAACAACAATACTTGTATATATTCTTAGATACAAGCCTCAATACTTGCAAACTACCTTGTATAATCATCCCGGACTCCTTGTCTTTTATAAACCATATTACATAACCCCTTGGCTCCATACATGTATATAAAGTGAATGCATCTTTCAATATACATTAAGGTACGATGCATCACTTATATCAGATTTTAATTCTCTTTGACTTCCGCATTGTATGTATATCAAAAGGTATAACCTGAAGTATGCAACCTACAAATCATGAAATATACTTTAATAAAACCCAATTTCATATTCTCCTTGGGTCCGTGACATGTACATCATGTTGTATATTACCTTGTATTTTTCTTTTTGTCAAACATACAACCTGAGATACAACTGGTGGACCTAACCAATTATCCATTTTACTTCCAAATCCTGTCGGGTCCAACTTGTATGTAAAGAATAACACATTAACAATATGCATGCAAGTACAATAATTCATAAACCTGAAACATACACTTAATACAATGACTCCACATACAAACGACCTTATACATGCAACATACAAACCTTCCTCTAATGCATTTTTCCAAAACACACATATCTTGCAAAATATTGGGAATTTTAAAATGGTTCAAAAAACAACCCTTATTCATTTTTTACTAAGAATTCACCCCTATCCTATTCTAGTACTTAATGCTCATTTTTTTCAATTTTCAACAAGGCTTGTAACCTTTACCTCATTTTCCCTTTTACCACCAAGCAGACCCACACTCAAGCAAAAGGCCACAGCCACAACAAGGGTCCTCATTTTGCTAAGAAGTAAAATGGGGTGTGTTGTGAGCATCACAAGAACTAGCAAACAAACAAAACCATTAAATTAAAACCATTAAAGAAAACTAAATGAAACAAATTCATAACTTCCAACTTTGTCTTCTGCAAATCATTATTTAACTTGAGACCTAATGTATTCAATAAGGTGCATGAATCTCTCAATTGAGTTTAGGTGGGTGCATGTGATTAATAATCCTCATCTTAAAAATAAGTTGAATAAACCAGTGACTGATATTAAACTACATAGCTGATGTCATTCACTCATAGCCAACCAGATAGAGCCTTACTGCCAGCAGGCATCTATAGCCCCGACAAGGTTATCGTTACAATTCTCTTAAGTAGAGCCTCACTGCTAGCAAGCGTCTATATCCCCGGTAGAGTTACTTACATGGATTAATCTAGATTTTCAATAAAATCCATTTTATTTCATTTTATTTAATTTTTTTTTTTTTTTTGTGTAAGATAGAGACTTTATAACATATTACCATTGTAACTTCATGATGCAAGGAGTGATCACTTGCTGAAATTAAGCAGAGAATTGTAATGGTAGCAAAGGTGACCTATGAATTTTCACCTAATACCTACACTGGTATGTTCAACAAACCCAAGGATTTTAGATGTGTCATTGTGAGAAACTTCCCTTGAATACTCAACCCACAGTTATTGAATACAAAATTTCATAAGCCAAACCACTTTCTACATTCATGACAGTCACAACAAGTTATGCATAAGCTTCAAATAATTAACCTAAATGTTCTGAATTTTTCTATTATTTTTAGTAGTTAATCTTCTCCTGTATACCTCAAAACAAAACCAACATCCCACCCAGGCAACACAACACACAAACCAACACAACAAAATAAAACAAAAACAAAACAAGACAAAACCCAACTAAACTGTACATTATCTACGCTATGATACACAACATACCAGCTACCCTCACCTCAAGCCTAAAAGTAATGTTTCAAATGTTGGCCATTAACAGGTAATGTCACATCTTCCCCAGTCAAGGTCTTGAGCCTGAACGTATTGTCTCCTATTATCTCTATGACCTATAATGGACCTAACCATAATTTGTCAAACTTTCCATGATTTCCTTTCTTTTCATGTGCTTTATCCTAGCACAATACTAAGTCTAATATTCTAAATGTTTTGACTCATGCTCTTTTGTCAAACCATCTTTTGACCACTACTTGATGTTTGGAAAATGTTTCAATGGCTTGATCCCTCTTCTCATCCAATTGTAACATTTGGATTATCCTGGCTTCTCTGTGATCATCAAATCCTAAATACTCATTAGCAAACTTCCAGACAAGTATTCTTAAGTTCACTGGAAGTATGGGATCAGTTCCATAAACTAGGTGATAAGGTGCATTGCCTAAGGCTGACTTAACCTTAGTCCTATCTACCCATAATGCATATTTTAACAATGTATTCCATTCTCTATGATTTTTTACAATTAGTTTTTTTATTATATCCAATATATTCTTATTTGTGGACTTAGCTAAACCATTCCCCTAAGGATAATAATTTGAAGAGAATTTTAAAACTATCCCATATTCAAATGCCCATTTAGAAAATTTCAGAGAAGAAAATGCAGGGCCATTATCACATACCAGTGAATATGGAGCTCCAAACCTTCTTATGATGTTTTCTTCAAGAAATTTGATAACTACCTTAGTAGTGGAAAACTTACAACATGTGGCTTCAGTCCTCCTTGTACAATAGTTAGTTACTGTCAATATAAAATTATGTCCTGCAGATGATGGAGGGTTTATAACTCCAATGAAATCTAAGCCCCACTGTGCAAATGGCTAGACTCAATGATTGGCTGTAATGGATTAGCCTGATTCCTTCCCTTGTCTGCTATAGTCTGACAGATATGACAACTTCAAATATGACTCTTTGTATCTTTAAACATTATCTGCTTCAATTCTGTTTAAACATCTTAAATATATACCTTCATGGTTCTTCTTGAATAGATTACCTCCTTGTACGATGTATCTCTATGCTTTAATCTTTAAATCTCTTCTCTGAGAAGACTTCATCTTACTTGGATATTTACCTGATATCAGAAATGTATTCAAATCATCATACCAGATTGATGCATCATTAGAGTTTAGTACATATTACTGCTTGACCAAATTTGGATCTGTGTTGGCTATGGTCTATACTAATGCTTGTCCTCTAACCAACTTCATTGGAATGATCTCCATATCAAACTCTTTCAATATTGTAATCCATTTAGCTCTTTTCTCTCCAGGCTCATTCTGCATTAGCAGCATTTTTACTATTACATCTGGTACTATGGCCTTGACTTGACTTCGTAAGATGTAATGTCTAAACTTCTTAACTTCCCTTACTAGTGCAAATGCTTGTCTTTCTATGTCTAGATACTTCAGTTGTGCATCTTTCAAAGGTGTACTCATGAAAGCTATGGACTTTTCTTCATTATCTTCTCTCTTTTGTGTCAAGGCAGCTGCGACTGAATGTGTAGATGCAAAAGAATATATGTAAAATGGTTTGGTATAATTTGGACTTGCTAACACAGGAGCATTAGAAATAGCCTCCTTAATATCTTTGAATGCAGCTTTGGTTACTAGTGTCCACTCTATCTTTGCATCTTCTTAAGCATGGCGTTTAATGGTTGCACAATTTCTACAAATCCTGTAATGAAGTTCCTGACAAAGTTAATCTTACCAAAAAAGGACTTTAATTCCTTCTTACTGTTAGGTAATTGCAATTTTCTTATTCCTTCTACTCTGTCAAGATCAATGGATATCTCATTTTTAGAAATGACATGTCCTAACAATTTTCCTTCAGTTACACCAAATGAACATTTATTTGGGTTAAGAAAAATCTCGTACCTTTCACATTTTTTAAGTGCCCTTCTCAAATCTTCTGCATGAGTGGATGCATCCTAAGAGTATACAGTTAAATCAATCATATAAATAACAATGCATTTACTTGATAATCCACGAAATGTGATGTCAATGGCTCGCTGAAAAGTGGCACCTGCATTTATTAAACCAAAAGGCATTCTCCTATATGCATAATTACCCCATTTGCAAGTAAAAGTAGTCTTCAACCTATCTTCTTTATCAACTAAGACTTGGTTATATCTTGAGAATCCATCTAAGAAAGACATCATCTTAGCCCCATTTACTGCTTGTAGCACTTCATCTATTGGAGACAAGGGATAATTATCTTTTTCAAAAGCTTTGTTCAAATTTCTAAAGTCAACACATAACCTAATGTCTCCACTTTTCTTTCTCATGGGTACTAAATTAGCTACCCAGGTTGAATGTCTTACTAGGAAGATTATCCTGGTAGACAACAATTTTTTCACTTCTTCAAAGATTAAAGGCTCTAAAATAGCATTCACTAGCCTTAGTTTCTGTCTAAATGGTTTAACTTCTGGTTTCAAGGGTATTACATGAGTTATGATGGACGTATCATATGTCTTCAAATCTTCATATGTCCATGCTATTACATGTTTGTATTCTTTCAGAACATCCACAATTTCTTTTCTTAACTCCTCAAAGCAAGCCTTTCCAATCAATACATTCTATGGACTTTGTTCTATTCCCAAGTTATATGGATCACATTTACCACCTTCAGTTTTGGGCAAATCTTTCTGTCTAATTACCCCATCAAAGTCAAAAATCTTTTCCAACTCAATTACCCCCTTAGGTAAGAAATTACTTTTCAAGTTTATTATGTCTTCTTCATCCCAAGACACACTGGGTCTTTCTTGTTCATCAATGATTTGAACTTCAAACACTTCATTACAAGTGAGAAAATCTACAATTTGTTGATCCCCTTTGAATACCTGAAAATGAGTAACATTATCTGATATACTTGGAACATTTACTAATTCAACAACAAATCATTTTAAACCTGGCAATGTTAAGGGCTCCAAAGTGCTAGCAGCCACTGCTAATGCATCTGGTCTATGATTCAATTCCCTAGGGATATGTTCTATGTTAAAGGCATCAAATGAATCAATTAAATCCCACACCCTATGCCTATAACAAACCATCTTCTTATAATTGCATGCATATAAATTTCTTACTTGTCTGACCACTAACTCAGAGTCTAAAAATACTCTGATTATTTTTAACTTTTTCTTAATAGCCATAACAAGTCCATAAATCAAAGCTTCATATTCTGCTACATTATTAGTATAGGGAAATTGTAGCCTATATGCTGCTAAAAATGACTTACCATTAGGATCTATAAATTCAACACCTGCACCTGCACCTTGTTTAGATTTACACCGATCACATTTCAGTGTCTACATGCCGTCTTTATTCTTTTGACCCTTTATTTTGACATGTCTCACTTTTTCTGTTACCTGTGTTGTACTATCTTATTTATTCATGGGTGATTCATTTTGACTTACTTGCATATTTGTATTCTCAATTTGTAAGTCAGAATGATAGATGCTCTTGTCTTTTTCTTTCTTTCTCTAAATCTAGAATTAATGCATCCATCTTATCCTGCAAGTATACCTTTGGTTGCTTAAGATTAACTTTTCCTTCCTGCAGTTCCATTCCTTTTGTGCACTTTATGTATTGATATTCTATAATGTCTCTGCACATTCCACAATTCTCTTCAGAATGAGGCCCATTATGGACTCTGTACATGTTTTTGTACAACTTGCACTGAACTAGAATCTTTTGTTCAATGCACCTATTGATGGTGGTTTTAGCACGCAACAACGTAGGTGTGATTGTTGGTTTCACACCTCTCTTGAAAAGTATCTTACCCTAAGTAAGACTACTCCAAGGATAATACAACTAGGTCTTAACTTGCTTGGAATTTCTCATTTGGTATATTCTAGTTGTTCCTACAAGGGGTCTTACATGCAATTTGCAAATCTTCAGGTTTGGGGCAGCAAATACACATAAACCTTATAATGATTTTCAGCTGATAAACAAGATAAGATGCTACTGAAACTTTTAATCTAACAACTAACAGTGATTTAAAAGAAAAAGGCAAAAGGTTAGGGTTTGAGAGGGGTCCTAAGTGACATTCACAATGTCAAGGTTATCTTTAGTAGACAAACATTCCAAACTTTGAACCATCTTTCTAAGTTACCAAACTTAAGTGAGTGTTACAGTGCTGCAGAAAATGGTGCTATCTTCAATGGAGGTCAACAGATTTTCAAATTGCATTCATTTGTTAAATACCCAATGGACGGTACAACTTAACTTGTGAAATGCAATTGAACTTCTAGAACAAATAATCAACCCAGATTAACTTTACATACCTATTTACCATCAGCAAACAACTAAAAGTATGGACTTAAGATGCTCATCAAATACTTCAATAAACCATGAATATTATGAAAGCACAACTAATCTAACTATGGGAGAGCAAGGTGTGAACCATGAAAACCAAAAGATGAATCAACACAAGATACAAATTCTTAGATTTACTACATAAACTTGCTTTGTATTAGCTCAAATGGCATAGAGTCAACAATTCGGTATCAAAATCTCTCTTACAAAAAGTGGAAATGGCAGCATATTATATAGAAAGAAGCATGTCCTAGTCTTCAAATGAACGGTGGAGATTAACTCAACACCGACGGTCCAGATTACATCAATAATAGCCCACTTCAATTCCCAGATTACATTTTGTCCTTTATGAAAAGGACGAAAACAATTCCCAGATACATTGAATCTAGTCATTTTGACTAGCCAACTTAGTATATTAGTAGAAAGGCTCATTTTAGAAGTGAGGAAAGGACAAAATAAGTCACATGCTGCCCTGAATACAACAATTTACAATTATGACAGAATTGTACCATCATAATATTCAAAAATAGTATCATGATTCCTTATCTAAGTCCATACTGTCTTCGTTGGCCAGCTTGTTGCGATAAGTCAACCATGCCTCAAGTGCTGGATCAATGTCGGATGGGTTTGGATCCTTCAAATGATTTATGCGATAATCATACACTTCTAGCTCTCAACTAAATTTGCTATGTATTCTTTCTATTTCTGCTCCTGCCTTCTGAAATGCCTTGAACTCAGCTTTGAGGTCACTTGCCTTATCCAGTCTTTCTTCCATACTGAGTGCAATGTCTTCAAATAGTACCTTATGCAACTTATCTTTGCACTTCTTGACATCAAAAGGGGCATAGTCATCAAAGGACTCCTCCCTATAGTCTCTCAAGGAGTCACTGATGTCATATATAACTGATCTCAACTCTTCGTTAGCTGGTTTGTATGCTTCTTTTATATGCTCAGAGGTCTCTTTTCTCAGAAGTAGCTGTTGATACCATTCAATTTCCTTTGGCAGTTGATTCCCAGTCAAAATGTTTTCTACAACTAGAGTCTGAGTTGGCAATTCCTTGATACCTTTTATTCTAGGATACATTTGTGAATAGTATTCATCAAAAGAATCACATTCATCCTGCAAGTCTTTCCATTTTTTGTGCAAATCTATTATTTTCTGGTGAGCTTGGGTAGAGGCGCTTATGGCTTCACATCCCATTTAAAAAACCTTTATCAACCAATTCTTTGTATCTTGGGACTTTGATCTTACCTCGCTCAATTTTGCCATCTCATCGATAGACAAGAAAATTAGGTATTGTCCTTATATCTCCTCTTGCATCTACCAGCTTTATCAAAAACTGAAGACAGGCTCTTAGTTCTTCATTTTGCTGCTTCAAGTCTTATTTAGACATTTCATCTTTATCCAACTGCTCCAAAATTGATACAACTGAGCCTTTGAAATCATTCACTCTTTGAGCACAAGTGGTTGGGCCTAGGTCAACAGTTGATATGACATAATCTTCCGCCCAGACCTGTTCTCTTGCTGTATCAGCTGGTGGGACTATTATTTCCACTATCCTTGATCCTAATTCATTCTTATAGATTCTTGATTGAACCTTAGCCTTTTTCTGCTTCTGAGGCTTCTATGCTTGTGACAAGATAACACTTAGGTCAAGCTGCATTACTTCTATCTGTGGCTCTGGATACGCCATTCTACCTTGTAGCCACTCAGGAGCAAAAGGTTTGTTTAATTTAGGGGCTCCATCCCTACCAGACACAGCCAACTCTTTAGATGGTTTCTATTATTGCTCTTCATCTTTCTCTAGACTTTTCTCCTTTTCCTTCTCTTCTTCCTAGGCCAAGTCCTTCAGATTTTCAACTACATTCTCCTATACAATCTTCAAAACTTCCTCTGTTGGATCTTTGCCCAGGGGACTATCAGATATGTCAATAATCTCTATATCAGTTGAAGTTTTAGGGGGGCTTTCATTGTTTACTTCAATCAATATCTCCTTCTCTTCCTCAACTACTGCTTCAGGCTCCTATAATCCTAGTTCTACACACACTTTCTCAATCTCGGGCAATAGAGGCACTGCCAATGAATCAGCTGGCATTTGCAAAATGGGGATAGTAGAAGAGATGGTGAAGGAAGGTGTATTGACTTGGGTTAGGTTGGTCAAGATTGGTGATAAGGAGGAAGAAATGGTAAGAGGTGAAGAAAAGGTCAGTGAAGGTAAGGAGAGAGGGGGTGAAAGGATGGTGGAAATATGAGGTAATGGTAAAGGAGAAGAAGATGTAGATGAAGTGGAAGGATACGAGATGGCAAGAGTTTAGGAAATAGGGCTGCCAGAGTAACTAGAAGAAACTGCCAGTGAGTGAGAAGTGGTAGTGATGGTAGAAGCAGGAGAGGTGACAAAAGATGTCTCTTGAATTATAACAGCTGAGGTCATGGGTGAGGTGCATGCAATAGAAGAAGGATGGATGGAAGGAGAAGTGACAGTAGAAGAAATAGGAGTTGAGGCAATAGTGATAGTATCTTGTGTGGGAAGTTGGGCAGTTGGAAGATTGGAATCATCTTTACTTGTGGTAGTCTCCTTGTTAACTTCTTTCACTTTTATTTTCTTAACCTTGGAACTCTCTCCAGCCCCACTTGGCGTATCTTTTCACTTGGAAGTTCTGGTCCTAGCTGAAGGGGGTTGGTCTTTCTTTTGAGGAGACTTTATGGATGGCTTCCTCATCTTCTTTTCCTTCTCTACTAGAGATGTATGCTCTTCACTATCTAATTTTTGTTTCTCAATTGGCTCTGCCTCATCTGCGACCTGTATGGGCTCATCCTCTTCTCCCTCAGAGTCTTTGTCTGATTCTACCACTGCGTAAGTTAGTTAGACTCCTTGCTCATTTAGGATAGCCACTTGTGATTTGACCTAGGCCTTACTTAATCTAATTGATTCCCTAATGACAACATCAAGGGAACTTTCCCTTGCATTTGCCCAGTTTGGCAGTGGAATGGGATGATTGTATTGCACTTCCCATGGTCCTCTTAGCATAACATTTTCATCATCTTGTAATTGATCAGGGACTGCCATTATATGAAACCTTCTAATGAAGTCCAGAGGTAGCCTTGCATGTGCCTTCTTCATAATTTCATAGTCATCAGGGCAGTTAGCCCAAAAGTCTTCAATGTGTAATTTATGAAAAAGCTTCTTACTCACAAATCTCTCCATCACCTTGTTTGGATCAAAATGACCCCCTGCATTGTAGTAGTGCAAGTTCAAGAGTTGGAACTCTTTATTTGAATACTCCACCGATGCCAGAGAGGGACATGCATAGAGCCCTTTGCCAAACTTGATAGGGAATTGAACACTTGGCCTATGCAGGTGCCTGAGTTTCTCTGCACATGGTATTAGTTGTCTTGATAGGTCTAGAAGCACTGTCTTATCATCTAGATAGCGGGCAAGTCTGTAGGCCATTCCAGTGAAGCCTTGTATCCTTATGTACATAAACTTCTCAAATTGGATATACCACCTGCCATATCTAGTTATTTCATTCATGGCCTTGGTGGAAATCCTCAATGTTGTGTTACCCTGTAACTTCTTGGCTATGTACATTGTGAATGCATCATTAACCTTTTGAAATGTATCAATGATTGGGATGAGGTTAACTATGGATAGCACTCGTATACTTTGATCTGTGTCTTCTCATCATTCCCAATTTCACCAATCTTGGACAAGCCATCGTAATGGTTCATTCTTGCAAGTGCATAGACAACATAGGACGTCCATCTGAAGTATTTGTTCTCATTGAAGTTTTTGAAGGCTTCATGGATGTTATCACTGAGGATTTGAGCCTAGTGGAACTTGGTTCCTTTTAGTATCTCAGAGATTATGACAAACATCTAGTCCTCAAAGGTTGAGGCTGTTGGTAACCCATAGACTCTACTCAGAAAGGTTACTATGTCTCCTATTTCATCATGGAAATCACTCCTGTAAAGTACTCTGGGGAGCTTGATAAGAGTAGACTTCCTGCTTTTGACCCAATAGTCATTTATGTACTTTCTACATCCTTCTACATCCTTATTATAGGTGGCCTTTGATCCTTGCTTATCTGGCATTGTTACAACTTTGTACCAGGGGATGTCCAACATTTCAGCTAGAGCAGGTGGGGTCAAGTCAGCTAAGACATCCCCATTTGTTGTCTGAATTTGCCTAGACATAATGTCGAATCTGTCTGCGCTGATGGTAATTAACTCTGCACACTGAATCGATGTAGGAAAGGAAGCTGCTTGTCCAAGTCCACTATCTCTTAGTGTTCTGGCTCTGGGAGTTGGAGCTGGCCCAAAGACTCTGAGTCTGAAATCATCTAGGTCTATATGACCTAAGTCTCTGTCCCCAACATTACTCCACCCGGAGTGGACCTTGGTCTCCGGAGGGACTCCTTTGAACTCGTACTTCATCACTTGTGCCTGAGCAGTCATTTAGTCTGCATGACCGGACCTTATAAGTTTGATATACCGAAGAGACTTCCTAACATACTCCTAAGTTCAAGGCAAATTTGCATTTCTTACTAACATGCACTCGAAGGAAATTTAAGTTTAATTGAAAGAACACTTCATGCAATCTAATATCCAATGTTGCAAGAAAATTCATGAAAATCACCATTATTAAAGCATCACAACATTAATTACATCATTTTGAACAATTTTTCCTTTGGAGATTTCAAGAAATTTGGTCGTCTGCAAGGGTTTGCGCTAATTTGAGGGTTGTCTGACCCTCAAAAGGTAAAGTGCTAAAATTGAGGTCATCCGACCTTGGTGGCAAAATCGGGCAGGTCCGACCTCGCATTTTTCTTCCCTTCATGCTTTTGAGTTTTGCATAGTTTTCGGGGAGGTCTAACTTGCACGGTATTTGGACGTCTCCGACCTCGGTGGTTTGCAAGTTGGTGGGTTGATATTTTAGTCAAAATCCTATTGATGTGAATTTGGTTGCATTTGTGCAGAAATTGGGTTGGTCTGACTTGCGTTGATTTAGGCAGCATCCGACTAGGTCGGAAGTAAGGTATTATAGCACAGGTCGGACAAGGCCGTTTTTAGCATTGGAATTGAGTATTGTTTCCCGGTGGGTTTTTTAGGTGGCACCGACCTTGTGGGACAATTCAGGTGATCTGACTAAGTCAGTGACATGGTCTTTTAGCGCAAGGTTGGAACAAGGTCTTTTCGGCACAAAGGTCGGACAAAGGTCTTTTCAGCGCAAAGGTTATTTCCTGATTTGTGGGGCCTTTTAGGCCTTCTGACTAAAGTGTTTGGAGTTTGTAGGTCCGATGAGGCATTTTTTAGCACTGAGTGGCATTGGGTGCTTGGCGTTGATTTTGGAGGTCTCCGACCGACCAAACATGATAATTCATCGTGCAAGTCGGTCGGACCTCGTTCTAGCGCCAACTCGATGTGAGGGTTCTATAGGGCAAAATCCCTAATTTTTCTAAGTTTTAACACAAGATGATCCCATTTATTCACGCAGTTGACCTAACCTAGGTCTTTTAAATGAAAAGACTCAAAATTAATCAAACCCTAGCCCTAAAATCCCAATTCGATCAATTAATCTCATAAAACCCTAAGGACTAACATTGAAGATCCAACCGTTTGCAAGCAAAAAAAACTTGAATTAGCAAGGTTAAAAACCTACCTAGAAAGAATGGCAACGTGAACAAACATTAGGTCTATGCTAGAAGGTTGCGGGTTTGAGCTCGAGCAAGGTCGGCAAACGGCGAACGGAGCTCTAAATTTTTCATTGAAAATGCGATTAAAATGAGTTAAAACTCGTTAACTTTCCTAATAAACCTTGGCTAATCTGCCATTAATGCGCAGGAGTACGGACTGTCAGTTTGGGATTTTGCACCAATTTTCTTGAGCTCGGACCTGGCAGAGAATTCAGGTATGTCAGACTTGGTCAGACGGGGTAACATTCAGCGTAAGGTCAGATGTTTGGTTTGCACCAGTTAGCAAAGGAATCATGCTTGTCTAATCTGCAAACCTTTAGGGGCTGTCCGACCATGTCGGTGGTTGCTATCTTTAGTGTAGGTCAGATGAGGCAGTTTTTAGTGCAGAAGTCTGATAGTGAAGAAATCAGTGCAAAGTCAAACAAGGATTTAACGCTTAGATTAGAGCGATAGGATTTTAGCGCTAAGGTCAGACTAGGCAATTTTTAGCGCTAGGTCAGACAAGTAGGAAATCAACGCAAAGGTCAGTTGAAGGCCATTTTAGCGCAAAATGTTAATTCAAGGTCCTCAAAGGGAGAACACAAACTCATTATAGAAGATTTTTGAAGTGATTTTCAATACCACCTTTCCATCAAGTTCAAAAATGCACTTTGACCACACAATCACTTAGGAGATTAGAAGATCAAATGACTCCCTAGACAAAACAAGAAAGAGGGGGTCTCCATTTTTGAATGGGGCATGTGTGCAAGGTACAACAAATGGTGACTCTGCTAAGAAATGCTCCTGAGCATTTCAATGATAAATGTTCAGTTTGAACCCAGAATCTTTGTGTTCCCCACATATTTAAACGAAAAGGCAAGGTATCATATCAAAGAACCTAAGATCACTAACCAGTGCAACCATCCACATCCTAAAAACCTGAGTGTGTATAGTTGTATTCATTCCCATCCTTCCAGAACTAAGTTCGCTTGGGATCTCCTGAGACAAGCTAGAAGGCTGAGATCATTCTACCACCAGAAAATGCTCGAAATTTGAAGTATTGCTGAGCCTTGGATTAGATTGATGATTAGTCAAGTTTGCTATTTCAATGATTTTTTATGCCAATCTTTTCTGGTAGTGCTCTTTGTAAGAATTTTGCAATTTAGTAGTTTCTTTATTTGCACTGTGGTGGGTCTGGTGTTGAGAAACACCTTTTATTTTTACCCAATGTAGGCTAGTAACACTTAGTGTCACCCGCCTTTATCTCGATTGATAGTGCATGTGGTAGGAGAGGAAACCAACTCATTTCACTTGACACAAGATCACCTAGACTTGCCTAGCTAGTTCTAGATTATTTAGAGTCTAGAAGATATATGGTTAGAAACTACTTCAAATGCACTGACTAACAACTCATTTTCAATGAACAGACACCCTACCCCTTGGCCTAATAGTGGAAACCACAGCAAAGACTAGGTAGAAACCTTAGCTTCTCAAAGAAAGACTCACAATTATTTACCCATCAAGGAAACAAGTCTGTACGACTACCACCACTTCAAAAATAGTGATCCCATGGAAAAGCAAGCACAACAGGTAAAAATGAAAGGACAACTAAACTAAGCAAAGTACCTAACACCTAAGAAAGCAAAAGCAGGAAAGCAAACTAAACTAACCAAAGGAAACAAACCCCTAATTATGTACACTAAAATGAGGCATGACTGCCTCTCAGGCCTGAAAGTAGTGCTTTAGGAACTGGTCATTGACAGGTAGTGGCAGCTCCTCACCAGTAAGGCTCTTGAGTTGATATGTACTATCTCGAAGGATCTCATAGATCTGAAAGGGACCCAACCAGAGTTTGTCAAACTTACCATGCTCTCCCTTTTTTGCATGTGCTTTATCCCAATATAGGACCAGATTAGAAATGCAGAAGGCTTTGACCTTGGCTCTTTTATCGAACCATCATTTTACAACTCCTTGATGTTTGGCAAAGTTTTCTATGGCAGTGTCATGTTTCTCTTCAAGGTGTAATAATTGGGCCAGTCTTGAGGATAGTTGATCATCAGTTTCGAGGTAATCTTGCATAAATTGAAGTACCGAGATTCTCAGATGGATGGGAAAGATGGGTTCAATCCCATAGACTAGGTGATAAGGAGATGTGTTTAGAGTTGCTTTGTGTCGGATTCTATCTGCCCATAGAGTGAATCGAAGCTGAGTATGCCAATCTTTGGGGTTTTTGTCCAAAAGTTTCTTAATGACCTCAAGTAAGTTTTTGTTTGTCAATTCAGCTACCCCATTCCCCTGTGGATAGTAATTGGATGAGAACTTGAGAGTAATCCCATAATCGAATGCCCAGTTAGAAAAATGTAATGATGAAAAGCCAAAGCCATTATAACAAACTAAAGCAAATGGACAACCAAATCTAGTAATAATATGCTTTTCAACAAATTCAATAACTACCTTTGTGGTGCATTGCTTACATGCTATTGCTTCAGACCATTAGGTATAGTAATTAGTAGCGGTCAGAATATACCTGTGGCCTGCAGAGGAAGGCAGATTGATCATACCGATAAAGTTGAGGCCCCATTGAGAAAATGGTTGTACCTCCACTACTGGTTGCAAAGGCCTGGCAGCATGGCATTCTCTGTGTGCAGCAGTTTGACATTTATGACAGGTTCTTATATGTGAATGGGCATCTTTAAACAAAGTTGGCCAGTAGTACCTGGCATGAAGGACCTGATTTGCGGTTGAGTGCATTGACCCATGACCTATCCCGAACCTCTCATGAAAACTGGTAAGCACTTGGTCAACCTCTAATTTGTCCAAACACCTTAGATAAATGCCTTCATGATTCTTTTTGTAGAGGACTGATCCTTTTATCATGTAACTGCCACTTTTGAGCTTGAGAGCTCTCCTTTGCACTAAATTCAGCTATGGTGGGCAGCGTTGATTGAGTAAATAGAATATGATATCTCCATACCACTCATCTATTGAAGCATCTTCTAACAGGTATTACTGAGAAACCAAGTCTGGTCCTACTTCAGCCATTGTTCTGGTCAAGGCTTGGCGTCTTACCAATTTCATGGGTTGAATATCTATATCGAACTCTTGCAGTATGGTGACCCATTTTCCTCTTCTTTCTCCTAATTCACTCTGCATCAGTAATGCTTTTACTGCTGCATCTGGGACAATGGAAACTACTTGACTTCTTAGGATGTAGTGACAGAATTTCTTAACTACCTTTACCAGAGTGTATGCTTGTTTTTCCACATTTGGATACCTTAGCTCTATGTCCTTTAATGGAGTGCTCGTGAAAGCAATGGGCCTTTCATCATCAACTGATCTCTTCTGTGTCAACATTGCAGTGCAAGTATGCTCCGAAGCAAATGAATATATATGAAATGGCAAAGTGTAATCAGGACTTACCAAAACAAGTGCATTGGATATGGCTTGTTTAATTTCTATAAAGGTAGCCTTAGCTTCCAGAGTCCAGTCCATTTTAGCATCTTTCTTCAGCATGGCGTTGAGAGGTTGAACAATCTCAACAAACCCCGTAATGAATTTACGTACAAAGTTGATCTTACCAAAATATGACTTAAGTTCCTTCTTGCTGGCTAGGGGGGGTATTTTGAGTATCACTTGGATTCAGTCTAGAACAATAGATATTCCCTATTCAGATATTATATGTCCCAGCAGCTTTCCTTTAGTTACTCCAAAAATGCACTTCTTGGGGTTGAGTGATATACCATAATCCTTGCATCGTTGTAACACCTTTCTCAGATCTACCACATGATCCTCTCACCTTTTTGAGAACACTGTCAGATCATCCATGTAGATGATTATACATTTTCCAACCAACCCTTTAAAAGCAACATCCATCGCACGCTGAAAAGTTGTGCCAACGTTTATTAAACCAAATGGCATTCGTTGGTAGGCATAGATGCCGCATTTACAAGTGAAGGAGGTTTTCAATCTGTCTTCATATTCCACCATCACCTAGTTATAACCAGAATATCTATCCAGGAATGACATCATCTGGGACCCATTAACAATCTGCAATACTTCGTCTAATGAGGGCAGCGGGTAATTGTCCTTTTCAGATGCTCTGTTTAGATTACGAAAATCAACACAAAGTCTGATTTCTCCATTCTTCTTTTAGACCAGAACTAAATTTGCAACCCATGTGGAGTGTCTGACTGGAAATATTATCCTAGCTGACAACAACTTTTGAACTTCTTTAAAAATTAGCAGTTCCAACAGAGCATTCACTGGCCTCTGCCTTTGTCTGAAAGGCTTCGCTCCTGGCTTTAGTGGGATCGAATGCGTGATGGTCGAGGTGTCGTAAGTCTTTAGATCTTCATAACTCCAAGCTATAACCTCATGCTAATCTCTTAATGCATGTATGATTCTTGTCCTTTCTTCTTCAGAACTAGCTTTTCCAATGAACACATTCTTCACATTTTCTTCCATCCCCAAGTTAAATGGGTCACACTTTCCTCCTAGGGATTCTCCTTCTTTTCTTTGAGTCCCTAAATTATCTGCATCAAACAATCTTTCCAATTCTACCATTCCTTGTGGGATCATATTTGTTGCCAGGTTTAGTACTCCTTCTAGATCCATTTTAGCAGGCTCCATCTCTTCTTCATCTATTATTTGGGCAGTGAACACATCTGATGAAGTAATGAAATTGATTATGTGTTGGCCATCCTTAAAAACTTGGAAATTGGTAACATTATCAGGTATAGATGGCGTAGCAACAAACTCAATAGAAAATGTTTTTAGTCCTGCCATGGAGGTTGGCTCTAATGTGCTTGCTATTTGAGCTAGAGCATTTGCAACATGATTTTGTCTTCTGGGGATAACTTGGATGTTAAAACCATCAAAGCACTTGATCAAATCCTAGACTCTGTTCCTATACCTATTCAATCTTTTATCATTACATGAGTACTATTTTCTCACCTGTTTCACCACTAACTCAGAATCACCAAGCACCTAGACAATTCTGACCTTTTTCTGTAGTGATAGCAGCAATCCTTGCACCAATGCTTCATATTTAGTGATGCTATTTGTGCATGGGAATTGTTGTCTTTGTGATGCTAAAAATGAACTCCCAGTGGGGCTGATCAATTCGACCCCAGCACCAGACCCTTGTCTGCATCTTGAACCATCAAATCTCAAAGTCCATAAGCAAAAGTCTTTGTTGTCATCCTTCTATTTTCTAGACATCTCCTGATCAAGCAGAGGTTCAGATTCCTCCTTCTTTTCAACAATTGGCTCTGTCTTCTTCTTGACAGTTGGTTCCTCCTTCGGGATTATGGGAATCTTTAATTGTCTTTGTACTTGTTTGACTGCTTCTTGACACAACTAGCAAGTGAATTTAGAATGAGATGCATCATGTATACGACACCAGTTGGGCAATAATAGTCTTCCATCTGAACCTTCTTTCCAATACCAGTCTGATCTTGCACAAATCTAGCCACAAAATCATGAAATCCTTCAAATACTCCCGGTTCATCCTCATCTAAAGTGTCTCCTTTATCTGATTCAATGTATGCTCCTGTATTTTCTGGTCTTTCTATGAGGGGTTTGGAGGGTCTTAAGCAACTCAGCATGAGAACTTCTTTTGATCGACCACTGTGTGGAAGGTAGACTCCCAAATCAACTTCTGAAAATAGGATCTCATTGGGTTGATTGAATTCTGTAATCATATGCTTCATCTTGGGTTCTCTTTCAATACATATCTGATTGGCTAACCCCTTCCATGGTAACCACATATGGGAAAAGTCAGTTGCCATATAACCATTCAAAGTTCTAGACCAATCTCTACTCAGAAGCATGCCATACTGATTTGGAATGTCCACTACTTGAATATCTATATATTGCTGCACCCTAGGATCATAAGCCAATTGCATGTGTATCCTGTTTAATTCTCCTACTACATTCACCTCAGTCTTATCCAGTTGTGTCACTTTTCAGGATGATTTGGCTGGGGTGAGCCCAAGTGCTTTACAAACTAACAATGGCATGACATTCATGGAGGTGCCAGAATCTACTAAGCAGTTATGAAGGTTCTTGTTGAAAATTCTAAGTGTTAAGAGGAAAGGGGGACTTTCCCTCTTATCTTTATACAGTGTCATTTTCTACTCTACGTCAGTCAAATGTATTCTCTTCTTCCCTTTATCAATACTATCTTTGGTGACACTTTCCTTTGGTATATAATTAGTCTTGGTTCCAGTGCCTAGGTCTTGAAAGAAAGATGTCCTAACCTCAGGTATCTTAAGCAATTCATACACAGAAAGACTGACCTTCATTTTCTTAAGTTCTTCAGCCACATATTGTCCTATTTTTGTTATATTAGATCGTTGGGAATTTTCTGCAGCAGCACCTTGGTATACTGATTGATGTGATCTAGAATTCTAAACAATCTAGTTTAGAGTGAGCATTTGTGTTGTGCAGTTTGTACCAAGTAGATAAAGCAACTTCAGCCAACATCATGTGACCTGGGGGTTTGGTATCACTATTTTGATTCTCCAAGGGTGAAGGTACCCCTCCATTGATTGGTCTAGTGTTCCAGGATCGATTCGACCACTGCTGAAAGTTCTAATTTTGGTACTGATTCTGATTTAGGAACTGGTTCTAACTTTGGTTCTAGGAGTGCTGTTGGTTCTGAAAATGTTGTTGATTTTACCCCCTCTACTACATATAAGTATTCTGATTCTTGAGGTGAGTAACTTCAGTAGTGAGCTTCTTCATCTGTTCAACTAGTTCTTTGATGTCATCTCTATCTTCTTTGGTCTTGGCTGCTTTTGAAGACTATAGGAAAGGCATTTGTACTGGAGGCATTTCAGCTACTGGGTTACCTGGGTGGATTACTAAGGCTTGTGTTGTAGCTAGGTTTAGAATTGGGTTCATTACAGGGGTATGATTGGCTAATGGATGATTTATCATGGGTATTTGATTCGGCATGGCAACACGCCCAATATGATTCAATGGACCATAGGTTGTTTGCCCCAACTAGGTACTTACATTGACAGCAGCGGAATATGCTTGAGCTAGAGTGGCAAGGATTGGGTTAGCTCTCCTTGCAAACATGGAGGTAAGCTTATCTAGAGAAGCATAGTAGATAGGTAGGGTAGCAACCTGATCTATAGCATGAGGAGCCTGCAAACGACTGTAAGCTTTTTGGAATCTGTTATGAAGGAGCTTATCATCTCACCTTCCTCTTGACGAATCTCCACAAAAGACCAATAGAGATTGGCTGGAGTAGTAGACATACGAAATCTATCCAAAAAAGTAGTCTTCAAGTTCACCCATGAATTTATGAATGCTGCAGGGAGGTTGGCAAACCAGTAATAAGCTTCTTCTTGCAAAAAATAAGGGAACAACCAGCATATCATGTCTTTGTACTATACCTGCAACATGAACATGTTAGCTTCAAAGATCTTGATGTGCTCGTCTGTAGTCCTATCAAGATCATGTACTCTAAACTTCAAGCAGAACTTATCTGGGTTCTTTGGCATGTCATGGTAAATAGAAAAGGGGACTGGTTATTTCCTGCAAAGAAAGCCATGGCGAGATGATTAATGGGAGCTATAGTAGTGTTCCTAGGGGCTGACTGCGTTCGAGGGGCTCTGGGTATTCCTTCATCCCTTCTTGTTCATCTGAATTCTGCTAGGGATAGCAGCTCTTCTCCAGTTGAGTTGGACCTAGTGTGTCTTTGTCTAATCCCCAGACTTGCTGATTTTTTAGTACAGGGAATCTAGGTGCCCTCCTTCTAGCGCCAATTCTGTTGATGGTGGTTTTAGCATGCAACAACGTAGGTGTGATTGTTGGTTTCACACCTCTCTTGAAAAGTATCTTACCCTAAGTAAGACTACTCCAAGGATAATACAGCTAAGTCTTATCTTGCTTGGAATTTCTTAGTTGGTATATTCTAGCTGTTCCTACAAGGGGTCTTACATGCAATCTGCAAATCTTCAGGTTTGGGGTAGCAAATACACATAAACCTTATAATAATTTTCAGCTGATAAACAAGATAAGATGCTGCTGAAACTTTTAATCTAAAAACTAATAGTGATTTAAAAGAAAAAGGCAAAAGGTTAGGGTTTGAGAGGGGTCCTAAGTGACATTCACAATGCCAAGGTTATCTTTAGTAGACAAACATTCCAAACTTTGAACCAGCTTTCTGAGTTAGCAAACTTAAGTGAGTGTTACAGTGCTGCAAAAAATAGTGCTATCTTCAATGGAGTTCAATAGATTTTCAGATTGCATTCATTTGTTAAATACCCAATGGACAGCGCAACTTAACTTGTGAAATGCAATTGAACTTTTAGCACAAATAATCAGCCCAGATTAACTTTACACAGCTATTTACCATCAGCAAACAACTAAAAGTATGGACTTAAGATGTTCATCAAATACTTCAGCAAACCATGAATATTATGAAAGCACAACTAATCTAACTATGAGAGAGCAAGGTGCAAACCATGAAAACCAAAAGATGAATCAACACAAGATACAAATTCTCAAATTTACTGCAGAAACTTGCTTTGTATTAGCTCAAATGGCATAGAGTCAACAATTCGGTATCAAAATCTCTCTTACAAAAAGTGGAAATGGCAGCCCTTTATATAGAAAGCAGCATGCCCTAGTCCTCAAATGAACGGTGGAGATTAACTCAACACTGATGGTCCAGATTACATCAATAATAGCCCACATCAATTCCCGGATTACATTTTGTCCTTTATGAAAAGGACAAAAATAGTTCCTAGATACATTGAATCTAGTCATTTTGACTAGCCAACTCAGTATATTAGTAGAAAGGCTCATTTTAGAAGCGAGAAAAGGACAAAATAAGTCACATACTGCCCCAAATACATCAATTTACAATTATGATGGGATTGTACCATCAGAATATTCAAAAATAGTATCATGATTCCTTATCTAAGTCCATACTGTCTTCGCTGGCCAACTTGTTGCAATAAGTCAACCATGCCTCAAGTGTTGGATTAATGTCGAATGGGTCTGGATCCTTCAAATGATTTATGCGATAATCATACACTTCTAGCTCTTGACTAAATTTGCTATGTATTCTTTCTATTTCTGCTCCTAGCTTCTGAAACGCATTGAACTCAGCTTTGAGGTCACTTGCCTTATCCAATCTTTCTTCCATACTGAGTGCAATGTCTTCAAATAGTACCTTATGCAACTTATCTTTGCACTTCTTGACATCAAAAAGGGCATAGTCATCAAAGGACTCCTCCCTACAGTCTCTCAAGGAGTCGCTGATGTCATATATAACTGATCTCAACTCTTCGTCAGCTGGTTTGTATGCTTCTTTTATATGCTCAAAGGTCTCTTTTCTTAGAAGTAGTTGTTGATACCATTCAATTGCCTTTGGCAGCTGATTCCCAGTCAAAATGTTTTCTACAACCAGAGTCTGAGCTAGCAATTCCCTAATACCTTTAATTCTAGGATACATGTGTGAATAGTATTCATCAAAAGAATCACATTCATCCTGCAAGTCTTTCCATTTTTTGTGCAAATCTACCGTTTTCTGGTGAGCTTGGGCAGAGGCGCTTATGGCTTCACATTCCATTTCAAAAACCTTTATCAACCAATTCTTTGCACCTTGGGACTTTGATCTTACCTCTCTTAATTTTGCCATCTCATCAGTAGATAGGAAAGTAGGTATTATCCTTATATCTCCTCCTGCATCCACCGACTTTATCAAAAACTGAAGATAGGCTCTTAGTTCTTCATTTTTCTACTTCAAGTCTTTTTTAGACATTTCATCTTTATCCAACTGCTCCAAAATTGATGTAACTGAGCCTTTGAAATCATCCACTCTTTGAGCATGAGTGGTTGGGCCTAGGTCAACAGGATATATGACATAATCTTCCGCCCAAACCTATTCTCTTGCAGTATCAGCTGGTGGGACTGCTATTTCTGCTATCCTTGATCTTGATTCATTCTTATAGATTCTTGATTGAACCTTAGCCTTTTTCTGCTTCTGAGGCTTCTGTGCTTGTGACAAGATAACACTTAGGTCAAGCCATATTACTTCTATCTGTGGCTTTGGATACGCCTTTCTACCTTGCAGCCAGTCAGGAATAGAAGGTTTGTTTAATTCAAGGGCTCCATCCCTACCAGACACAACCAACTCTTTAGATGGTTCCTATTCTTGCTCTTCATCTTTCTCTGGACTTTTCTCCTTTTCCTTCTCTTCTTCCTAGGCCATGTCCTTCAGATTTTCAACTACATTCTCCTGTACAATCTTCAAAACTTCCTTTGTTGGATCTTTGCCCAGGGGACTATCAGATATGTCAATAATCTCTATATTAGTTGAAGTTTCAGGGGGGCTTTCATTGTTTACTTTAGTCAATATCTCCTTCTCCTCCTCAACTACTACTTCAGGCTCCTATAATCCTAATTCTGCGCACACTTTCTCAATCCCAAGCAATAGAGGCACTGCCAATGAATCAGCTGGCATTTGCGAAATGGGGACAGCCAAAGAGATGGTGAAGGAAGGTGTACTGACCTAGGTCAGGTTGGTCAAGATTGGTGATGAGGAAGAAATGGTAAGAGGTGAAGAAAAGGTCAGTGAAGGTAAGGAGAGAGGGGGTGAAAGGGTGGACGAAATAGGAGGTAATGGTAAAGGAGAAGAAGGTGTAGATGAAGTGGAAGGATACAAGATGGAAAGAGTGGAGGAAATAGGGCTGCTAGAGTCACTAGAAGAAATTGTCAGTGAGCGAGAAGTGGTAGTTATGGTAGAAGTAGGAGAGGTGGTAGAAGATGTCTCTTGAATTATAATGGCTAAGGTCATGGGTGAGGTGGATGCAACAGAAGAAGGAGGGATGGAAGGAGAAGTGACAGTAGAAGCAGCGGGAGTTGAGGCAGCAATGCTAGTATCTTTTGTGGGAAGTTGGGTAGTTGGAAGATTGGAATCATCTTTAGTTGTGGTAGTCTCCTTGTTAACTTCTTTCACTTTTATTTTCTTAACCTTGGAGCTCTCTCCAGCCCCACTTGGCATATCTTTTCTCTTGGAAGTTCTAGTCCTAGCTGAAGGGGGTTGGTCTTTCTTCTAAGGAGACTTTGTGGATGGCTTCCTCATCTTCTTTGCCTTCTCTTCTAGAGATGTATGCTCTTCACTATCTGATTTTTGTTTCTTAGCTGGCTCTGCCTCATCTGCGACCTGTATGGGTTCATCCTCTCCTCCCCCATAGTCTTTGTCTAATTCTACTGCTGTGTAAGTTAGCTAGACTACTTGTTCATTTAGGACAACCACTTGTGATCTGACCCAAGCCTTACTTAATCTGATTGATTCCCTCATGAAAACATCGAGGGAACTTTCCTCTGCATTTGCCCAGTTTGGCATTGGAATGGGCTGATGGTATTCCACTTCCCATGGTCCTCTTAGCATAACATTTTCATCATCTTGTAGCTGATCAGGGATTGCCATTATATGAAACCTTCTAATGAAGTCCAGAGGTAGCCTTGCATGTGTCTTCTTCATAATTTCATAGTCATCAGGGTAGTTAGCCCAAAAGTCTTCAATGTGTACTTTATGAATAAGCTTCTTACTCACAAATCTCTCCATCACCTTGTTGGATCAAAATGACACCTTGCATTGTAGTAGTGCAAGTTCAAGAGTTGGAGCTCTTTATCTGAATGCTCTGCCAATGCCAAAGAGGGACATGCATAGAGCCCTTTGCCGAACTTGATAGGGAACTGAACACTTGGCCTATGCAGGTGCTTGAGTTTCTCTGCACATGGTATTAGTTGCCTTGACAGGTCTAGAAGCACTGTCTTATCATCTGGATAGCAGGGAAGTCTATAGACCATTCTAGTGAAGCCTTGTATCCTTATGTACATAAACTTCTGGAATTGGATATACCACCTGCCATATCTAATTATTTCATTCATGGCCTCGGTGGAAATCCTCAATGCTCTGTTACCCTGTAACTTCCTAGATATGTACATTGTGAATGCATCATTAACCCTTTTGAAATGTATCAATGATTGGGATGAGGTTAACTATGGATAGCACTCGTATACTTTGATCTACGTCTTCTCATCATTCCCAATTTCACCAATCTTGGACAGTCCATCATAATGGTTCATTCTTGCCAGTGCATAGACAACATAGGACATCCATCTGAAGTATTTGTTCTCATTGAAGTTGCTGAAGACTTCATGGATGTTATCACTGAGGATTTGAGCATAGTGGAACTTGGTTTGTTTTAGTATCTCAGAGATTATGACAAACATCTAGTCCTCAAAGGTTGAGGTTGTTGGTAACCCGTAGACTCTGCTCAGAAAGGTTACTATGTCTCCTATTTCATCATGGAAATCACTCCTATAAAGTACTCTGGGGAGCTTGATGAGAGCAAACTTCCTGCTTTTGACCCAATGGTCATTTATGTACTTTCTACATCCTTCTACATCCTTATTATAGGTGGCCTTTGATCCTTGCTTATCTGGCATTGTTACAACTTTGTGCCAGGGGATGTCCAACATTTCGGCTAGAGCAGGTGGGGTCAAGTCAACTAAGACATCCCCATTTGCTATCTGAATTTGCCTAGACATAATGTTGTATTTGTCTACATAGGTGGCAATTAACTTTGCACACTGAACCAAAGTAGGAAAGGCAACTGCTTGTCCAAGTCCACTATCTCTTAGTGTTCTGGCTCTAGGAGTTGGAGCTGGCCCAAAAACTCTGAGTCTGAAATCATCTAGGTCTATATGACCTAAGTCTCTATCCCCAACATTACTCCACCCGAAGTGGACCTTGGTCTCTAAAGGGACTCCTTTGAACTTGTACTTCATCACTTGTGCCCAAGCATTCATTTAGTCTGCATGACCAGACCTTATAAGTTTAATATACTGAAGAGACTTCCTAACATACTCCTAAGTTCAAGGAAAATCTGCATTTCTTACTAACATACACTTGAAGGAAATTTAAGTTTAATTGAAAGAACACTACATGCAATCTAATATCCAATGCTGTAAGAAAATTCATGAAAATCACCATTATTAAAGCATCATAGCATTATTTACATCATTTTGAACAATTTTCTCTTTGGAAATTTCAAGAAATTTGGTCGTCTGCAAGGGTTTGCGCTAATTTGAAGGTTGTCCGACCCTCAGAAGGTAAAGTGCTAAAATTGAGGTCATCCGACCTTGGGGGGAAAATTGGGCAGGTCCAACTTCGCGTTTTGCTTCCCTTCATGCTTTTGAGTTTTGTGTAGTTTTTGGGGAGGTCCAACTTGTGCGAAATTTGGAAGTCTCTAACCTCGGCGGTTTGCAAGTCAGTCAGTTGATATTTTACCACAAAATCCTATTGATGTGAATTCGGTTGTGTTTGCACGGAAATTGGGTCAGTCTGACTTGCACTGATTTAGGCAGCATCCGACTAGGTCAGAAGTAAGGTATTATAGTGCAGGTCAGACAAGGTAGTTTTTAGCGCTGGAGTTGAGTATTGTTTCCCAGTGGGGTTTTCAGGTGGTGCCGACCTTGTGGAAGAATTCAGGTCATCTGACTAAGTCAGTGACATGGTCTTTTAGCGCAAGGTCAGAACAAGGTCTTTTTGGCGCAAAGGTTGGATGAAGGTCTTTTCGGCGCAAAGGTTATTTCCTGATTTGCGGGGCCTTTTAGGCCTTCCGAATAAAGCATTTGGAGTTTGTAGGTCCAATGAGGCAGTTTTTAGCACCGAGTGGCATTGGGCACTTGGTGTTGATTTTGGAGGTCTCCAACCGACCAAACATGATAATTCGTCGCGCAAGTCGGTAGGACCTCGTTCTAGTGTCGACTCGATGTGAGGGTTCTATAGGGAAAAATCCCTAAATTTTCTAAGTTTTAACATAGGATGATTCCATTTATTCATGCAGTTGACCTAACCTAGGTCTTTTAAATGAAAAGACTCAAAATTAATCAAACCCTAGCCCCGAAATCCCAAATTTGATCAATCAATCTCATAAAACCCTAATGGCTAACATTGAAATTCCAACTGTTTGCAAGCAAAAAAAAATTGAATTAGCAAGGTTAAAACCCTACTTGGCAAGAATGGCGATGTGAATGAATGTTAGGTCTGCACCAGAAGGTCATGGGTTCGAGCTCGAGCAAGGTCGGCAAACGGCAAATGGAGCTCTAAATTTTTTGTTGAAAATGCGATTAAAATGAGTTAAAACTCGTTAACTTTCATAATAAACCTTGGCTAATCCGCTATTAATGCATAGGAGTATAGACTGTCAGTTTGGGATTTTGCACAGATTTTCTTGAGCTCAGACCTAGCGAAGAATTTAGGTATGTCAGACTTGGTTGGATGGGGTAACATTCAGTGCAAGGTCATACGTTTGGTTTGCACCAGTTAGCGGAGGAATCAGGCTTGTCTGACCTACAGACCTTTAGGGGTTGTCTGACCAAGTCATTTGTCGCTATCTTTAGCGTAGGTCAGATAAGGCCATTTTCAGCACAAAAGTCTGATAGTGAAGAAATCAGCACAAAGTCAGACAAGGATTTAGCATTCAGGTCAGAGCGATAGGATTTTAGCACTAAGGTCAGACTAGGTAGTTTTTAGCGCTAGGTTGGACAGGTAGGAAATCAGCGCAAAGGTCAGTTAAAGGCCATTTTAGTGCAAAATGTTAATTCAAGGTCCTCAAAGGGAGAACATGGACTCATTCTAGTAGATTTTTGAAGTGATTTTCAATACCACCTTTCCATCAAGATCAAAAATGCACTTTGACCGCACTATCACTTAAGAGATTAGAAGATCAAATGACTCCCTAGCCAAAACAAGAAAGATGGGGTCTCCATTCTTGAATGGGGCGTGTGTGCAAGGCACAACACCTTTCTATTTCCTGCCTAATGATCTGACCAAAACTATTTACTGCATTGTCTTCCTCATCAGAAGAATTGCAATCAAACTCAATGAGCACTATTGTTTCTTTACTAACAGGTTTTTCTCTAAAATTCAACATCAAGATTTCTTTAATTTGCACCCCCTTATTAGCGACTCTATAAACACTAGGTTCAATAGAAGCATATAATATCTCATTAGTCCTATAGTATTCTGTAATCATGTGTTTCATTCTGGGTTCAGCTTCTATCCTAATCTGATTTGGAACACCTCTTCAAGGTAACCACATGTGTGAAAAATTAGTGGCCATATATCTGTTCAATGTTTTGGACCAGTCTCTACTCAACAACATCCCATAATTCATAGGTATATCCACTACCTGAATGTCAATAAACTAACTCACCCTAGGATCTGAGGCTAACTACATTTGAATATGCATTAATTCTCTTATCACATTAACCTCAGTTTTGTCTAATTATGTAACAACCTTGGCAGATTTGGTAGGAATCAGCCCTAAAGTTTTGCATATCCCTAGAGGCATTACATTGGCTGATGCACCAGAACCTACCATGTAATTATGTATGTTCTTTCCCAACATCCTAATGGTTAACAAGAAAGGAGAGGCTTCCCTCTTATCTACATACATGACCACATTAGTGTTGGAACTCTGTTCAGTTTTCTTAGTTTTTTCTTTAGACTGTGGATCTTTACTAGGAACATTCATATCAATAGAGACCTCACTTGTCACAGATGTATCTAAAGACTTTATGAAAGCATTTCTAACCCATAGATTTTCAACAATTCACATAAAGGTATACTGACCTTGATTTTTTTTATCTCTTCAGACAAGTAACTCATTAACCTCATTGTTTCCACTATCTCTATTTTCCCTGTTTGGACTTTTGATGCTACTGTCCCACCATTAACATGATGATTAGCCTTTAGTATAGCAGGGTTATTACTAGCATGTTGATTTGGAGGAGTATTGAAATTGTTAGGAGTGGAAGTAGTGAAAGGACCTCCAGGCCTAGTGTTACTTCTCAAATTGTAGGTATGATTTTTGTTAGACTGTTGAAAAGCTTGTACCTCCTCTATTTCATATAACTCTTCATTTTTAGTTTCAAAGGGAAACTAAAATGCATTCAATACTAAGGCTAATTCAGGGTATAGGTTCTCACAAAAGTAAGGCTCACCTTCTAATAGCTGATCCTCTTCCTCCCTAGTTGCAAAGGTAAAAGTCTCTAAGACTAAAGCGATCTCAAATCCTGAGGGCACTATTTTGTTGCCTTTGGGAATGACAAACTCAGAGGTGGGAGCCTGTACATCTACATTGAAAATACTTGCTGCCAGATGAAACTGAGGGTAATCTAGTTTAGCATGGGCACTGGTATTATGAATCCTACACCAATTCTTTAATGCTACATTATCCATTTGAATTCTAGCCATTTGTTTTGTCTCTTGATTATCCAAATTCTCAAATGGAGAAGATAGAGTGCCATTATTTGGCCCTGTGTTCCATGTCCTAGGTGGCCTTGGCTAATTCTGATTTCTATTTTTATTACCCCAAGTCTTGTTATCTATAGTAGGTCTTCTATTTTGCATTGCTTGTCCCTGATTATGATTTTGACCTTGATTATAATTTTGGTTTTGATTTGAACATTGACCCTGGTTGTAATTTTGGTTATGATTCTAGTTATGGTTTTGACTGTATCCTTGATTATTTCTACCATAGAAATTTTCATTTCTTAGCTGTTTCATTTTAGTAGTCAATCTTCTAAGGTGTACAGTAATTTCTTCGATTTCTTCCCTATCCTCTTGTGCCTTTGCCACAAATGTATCCTGAGGAGGTTGGAAGAATGATTAACCATTACTCTGATTGTTATTGGTACTATTACCAGTATAGGGGACTATAGCTTGGATTGGGGAAGGATTATACACAGGTGTGTATGTAGGAATTGGGTTCAATAATGGAGTATTATGCATAGGAACTCCATTCCAAGGTTGTGTTTGACCTTGCATCCCAAGGTTTCCTCCATTAAGAAATGGATTATAAGTTGTTTGCCTCATCTCCTGATTTACTGAGGCTCCTTCCTTATAAGCTTTGGATATTGTATCTATATCAACCTTTATTTTGACAAACATGGTAGTTAGTGGATCAAGGGCAACATAATACATGGCTAATAATGCATCAACAATCACTGTGTAAGGAGCCACTAACCTAGAGTAAGCCTTTTGAAACCTATCATTAAAGTTATCAATCAGCTTTCCTTCACCTCTTTTAATTGTAGCCAATTTATGATATAAGGTGGAAGGATCAACTGGTCCCCTAAATCTAGACAAAAATGCCTCTTCCATAAGTGCCCAAGAAGAAATATAACCATTAGGCAAGTTAACATATCAATTGGAAGCTTGCTCATTAAAAGTGTAGGGAAACAACCTACATACAACATCCTCATATTCTAACTTGGCTCTAAAGCATGCCTCCTTGAATATCCTAACGTGATCTTCTGGATCCTGATGTAATTGATATTTAGGACATATCTTTTTAGGATTTTTTGGTATCTCATGATAATCATTGAATGTTATAGGAGAATTGACATTGAAATAAGCCATTGCAGCTCCTTGTGCCGGGCCTAGACCTCTAGGAGTACCTGGATTTCTAGGTGGAATAGGACCTCTAGGAGGACTTGGACCTCTAGGGGGACTAAGACAAAGATTCAAAGATCTAAATGAAGAACTGTCTGGACTTACTATGTTATGGATGTTAAAAGGTGATCCAGGAGGTGTTCCAGATGAGCCTCCTACATGTGATATTCTAGGATTCCAAATCAAAGGACCCTTACTCTACCTTTTATCAGGTAATTGCAAAAATATATCTTCTAAACTAGATTTAGACTTGGTCACCCTACCACTGTTATGAGTCAGCTTTACTTAAATCCTAACTTAACTTCAATCAGATCCTCCTTCTAGTGCCAAAACTGTTGATGATTGTTTTTATACATTCATAAAAAAAGTTAAAATTCACAAAATGAACCTAAACTATCTTGGAAAATATGAAGAAATCACTTAAGAGTTCTTAATCCCAAGTTTCTGTATGGTCAGGTCTTGACCTTGTGGACAATTTAGCAGGTTGATGTGAAACTATAATATTCAAGGGGCCTTACCTGATTTAGGATGATCTATGACTCACTGGACTCAAATTATGCAAATTGTTGCAAACAAAAACAAATTATTCACTCCTTTGCATAAATTTACTACTACATCACAAAGGTTTGTATGATTTATAATGAAACAAGCTTCTCCTTTTGAATTGATATGAAAATTGTCAAATATTAACACAATTCTGCATGCTCCTTTCAAATGTAAGACAATTTCCTTAAAATCTTTGTGTTTAAGCTAATTATTTGAAAGGTTTGGGGGAAAAGTTAGAGAAATTCAAATTGAATATCATTTTACTACAGGATCTAAATGCTCTGTTTTTCACGTTGTAAGAAATACATCAAAATTTGATCAAATTAATAGATTAAATCTCTAAATGTGAAGTCTTGAGTATTTTCATGAACACACATCCAAAATTACAAGCTTTTAAAGAAGTAGTACTTTAGATACAAGTAAGAGTCAAAAAACACTCTGAAAATAGATGCAGAATCCTAATTTTACTTGTATTTAAAGTACACAGTCATATATAGTTTACAATGTATGAACGACCCTTTTTGCTTCATTAATCAAATCAATAGAAAACCTACAAATGTCTTATAGATACAATAAGGAAGCTAGACACTCCATGCATTCCTTAGTGTAGACACAAGTGACCTCCTCTTCTAAACTAAAATACTTCTCTAATCAAATGTTCAAACAAATTCCAAGTGCAAGCTATACTCTAAAAATCCCTGTGTAGCTAATATACAAGTAGTAGAGCTTCTTATATAGAATTTGAAGCTTCATACTGCTATGGCTACAAAATCCAATCTACGGTCAGTATTCATCTATTCTTGATCAAAGGTGTCTATTTGTTCCTAACTGTTTCTCAAAATATCTTTATGGTATCTTTTTTGCCTCAAAGGATGCTATTGGAATCTTTTCAAAAAATAAGATTCCCTTCCTTTGACTTCTGCTTTCCTATAGACTTTGCCCGCAGATACCCTTTACTTGATCCTTTTGTTAGTATTGTTTGTTCCTTTTACATTTCCTTACTCTTTCAGATATGCCTTGAAGTTATTTATTATACCTTCTATAAAAGTGCGATCTCCCCCTACACTCTTTGTCCATACATATTCCTGCATTGTGACTCCCTCTTTCAGTTTCTTCTCTTCTCTATCTAAACCTTTGCTCTTCTTCTTGTATTTCTTCATTTTGGTACTTTCCTCCATTAGTGAATCAATCATTTGTTTACTTAGATATGCCTCTGGATTCTCCATACATGGTGTAAAAATGGCCTTGAATTTTGTTAATGCTTTATGAAGTTCATATGCTGTTGTATCCATGCACTCTTGATCTAAGAGCCTTTCCACTATCCTTCTATGCATTATGATCATATTATCTACCTTTTCTTCTAAAATTCTGACCATGTATGTATAGAATACATCATTCAGTAGAGCATACTTCTTCAATGCATTCTCTTCCTGTAAATCAGGGTAATGTTCATATACCAACTTCTAATCTAGACCATTTCCTAAGGTTCCCACCCTGTCTATCCCATCTATGATTGGTTGAACCTCTGCTACACATGAATATAATATATATGAGGACAAATAGAAATGCATCATCTTTTGCTTTCTTAGCATTGTCTGTTTCCATATGGTTGTGCTTATAGCTTTAGTCCAGTGAATTTGTCCTTGCTCTTTTTTTGCTTCCTTCATGAATTGGATGACAGTGAACATCCGAGCCTCACACTTAGTACCATCTCTGAATCCCACTAATATGCTTAACATTGTAATCACCAAGTATATTTCTTCTTTAAAGTATATTCTCTGTAGATTCTTGTGCAGTCTTGCCATAGCCTTGGGCTTGTTTTCTGCACTGTACCAACTATAGAAGATCTTGTTTTTATAGTCCCTCTCATTGTTATTTAAATCTTCATTATATTGATCTATATCAATATCCACCATTTTCTCATGTATTTCCAAACTAAATGTTCTTGCAATCCCTTATGTGGATAAGTCTGCAATGACTCTATCATAGAACATTATTTTCCTAGTAGCTGGATCAAACAAATATATGCAATCTAGACACAAATACCTAGCCCCACAACCCTGTACAATCCACTCTCCCATATACACCTCATGTCTAGTGTAGCATTTGCTGCTGTGATTTTCTGCAACACATCCTCCGTGTCATAATTTCCTATGTTTGTGTTCGTTCCCACTCCACTTGTACTAATCAATGACAGGTACCCTCTATGTAGTGGCAACTCCTCCTTTTCTATTTCTTTGCGCAGCTTCCTTTCTTTTTTAAATTCACCCTGTGTATCTACCTTTTTTTGCTTTGGGGCCATCCTGTAAAAATGCATTCTTTTACTTTTCGTTTTACCTTCTTACCTAGGGTTTTACTGCAAATTTTCCATTTTACACTAACCCCCGTTTGTCTTCTCTAGTTTTGACTTTCACATTGTTTAACCCAACCCAACTAATTAATAATTAAACACAATAATTTAATGAATGCTTACATTTTAAAATGAAATTATTGAAAGTTACTTTGTATTTTTTACCAATTAAACTATAATGACATTTTAAGATAAATACCTATATCTCTCAACAACTCAACTTTACATTGTTGACTTAGTTTACCATTTCTTACTCCGTCCAGCTTCTAGAATTTCGTCGTGCGATGAATTTTGTTCAATTTTTGTAGCAATTCTTCTTTCTGCAATTTTAATTTTTTGATAATGTAAATCTAAAATGAAAATTGCTTCTAATTTACCCTAACCTATTGAATTTTGCTCTTTTCACTGTTAGATCGGCATTAATTATAGTGATTAATGTGCCTACGGCTTCGGCTTCTTGTTTCAACATTTTATTTTAAACCTTCTATCCATTAGTTCAATTTCTACATACATTGTATTTTCTTGTATCTTTCTTTGTACATTGTTCTTTGTATGTCTCTTTTGCATCTTTTCAACATACAAACACATATGCAACGAGTTATAAGCCATGTTATTCCCTTTTCCTTTATATCCATGTGTGTATCCTTGATTTGTATATCGTAATGTATATGACATAGGTACAAGTGTACATACAAACAACCCATACAAACCTCCTTTTACCTTTTATTTTTCCGTCAATGTCTTTTAATTCCTTGTATATCAGAGATGTATATTATTAACATACAATCACCCCAAACATACAGAACCTTTCCTTTATTTAATTTCCTTTTGAAATCTGTCTTGCATCTTTTGTTTGTATATTCGCTCGTATGTCTACTTGTATATTTGTCTGTTGGTACAATATACAATCCAAAGATACAAGCTATGGGACCCACTTTACTTTCCCGCTTATATTATTAATGGAACAACAATACTTGTATCTATTCTTAGATTCAAGCCTCAATCCTTGCAAACTACCTTGTATAATCATCTCGGACCCTCGTCTTTTATAAACCATATTACATAACCCCTCAGCTCCATACATGTATATAATGTGAATCCATCTTTTGATATACATTAGGGTACGATGCAGCACTTATATCAAATTTTAATTCTGTTTGACTTTCACGCTGTATGTATATCGAAAGGTATAACCCGAAGTATGAAACATACAAATCGTGAAACATACTTTAATAAAACCCAATTTCATATTCTCCTCGGGTTCGTGACATGTACATCATGTTGTATATTACCTTGTATCTTTCTTTTCATCAAACATACAACCTGAGATACAATCGATGGACCTAACCAATTATCCATTTTACTTCTGAATCTTGTCGGGTCTGACTTGTATGTAAAGAATAACACATTAACAATATGCATACAAGTACAATAATTCATAAACCTAAAACATACACTTAATACAATGACTCCACATACAAACAACCTTGTACATGCAACATACAAACCTTCCTATAATGCATTTTTCCAAAACACGCATATCTTGCAGAATATTGGAAATTTTAAAATGGTTCAAAAAGCAACCCTTATTCATTTTTGACAAAGAATTCACCCCTATCCTATTTTGGTACTTAATGCTCATTTTTTTCAATTTCCAACAAGGTTTGTAACCTTTACCTCCTTTTCCCTTTTACCACCAAGTAGACCCACACCCAAGCAAAAGGCTATAGCCATAGCAGGGGTCCTCATTTTGTGAAGAAGTAAAATGGGGCGTGCTGTGTGCATCACAACACCACCCTTCGGCAGTGAGCCTCTATTTTTCAGTATTGATGTAACATATATATTTTTGTGGGCTAACATCCATCGTGGTTTTTCCTTTTTAAGGTTTTCCACATAAAAATTTGGGGTCTCCTATGTTGTTTATACATTTGTGTTGAGTTTCTCATTTGATGCTTTCATGATTGTATATGAATATAAGTAATTGATAAGTTGATGATCATATTTCGTTAAAAGTTTTAGGACAACTGATTCACCCCCCTCCTCAGTTGTCTGATGCAGTTCAACAATTGGTATCAGAGACAAGTTCCTCTAAAGAAATCCTAATAGCTTGAGGAAGATCTAGGATGTCTTATAAGAAGGATGTTCCACAGTTTGATGGGTCAAATTATGCTCTTTGGAAGGTATGAATGAAAAGCCATCTCCTCTGCCTTGGTTATAAAATATTGTTAGCTACACAATCACAATTTGTCATGCCTGAATGTGGTTTGCAAAATGAAGATGATGTCAAAGAATATGAGTTGGATGTCAAAGCAAAGGATGCTCTGTTAAGTTCCTTAAGTGACTCAGTGTTGAAAAAAGTTGTGGACCTTGAATCTGTAAATGAGGTATGGGAGAAGCTAAAAAATCTATATGAGGGAAATGATTCAATAAGAGAAGCCAAGCTACAGAGCTTGAAAGTGAAATATGAGGGTTTAAAGATGACCAAAGACGAAAACATAATTGCCTTTATGCAAAGAGTTGATGAACTTGTCACTAGAATAAAAGGCATGGGGGGAACTCTCACTAATAAGGAAGATGTGATGAAAATTATTAGATCACTACCAAAATCCTCTAGTCACAAGGTGGCTACTATTGAAGAATTTATGACTGTCAAAACTATTGACAGAGATTAGCTACTTTGAAAGCTTACAGCCTTTGAGATGAGAGGATTTGGTGATGCCCTTCCAAAAGTTGAATCAACTTTCAAAGCCAGTACTTCAGAAAAGATTTCTAGAGCTAAGAAATATAAAGTGGATGATGAGTTTGAAGAAATTGAAGCTAACTTTGTTGATAGGATGCAAAGAGGTTCCGATAAGTTTAAAGGTAAACTACCTTTCAAATGTTTCTCTTGTGGTAAAGTAAGCCATTGTCCTTCCAAATGTCTTGAAAGAATTGAAAGAAATAAGAAAAGATATGAGAGTAGACCTAGAGTTCCAAAGCAATGCTACTATGTCAGATATTTTGATGATGAAGGTGTGACTAATGATGAATCTAATGATGCTAGTACTAGTTCAAATGAATGTTTGTTTATTGCTATTAAAGAAGATCATGTGTCTACTAATTCTATTAGCTATATGAAGGAAGAAAAACAAGTGGAAGAAAGTGATTTGGATGTCCAGGTTGAGAAAGATAAAGATGAATGGATTATTGATAGTGGATGCTCACATCACATGATCGGTGACAAAAGTAAGTATGCTCACATCACATGACCGGTGACAAAAGTAAGTTTGTAAGTTTGGAAAAGTATGATGGAGGACTGGTTAGATTTGGGGATAATACATCTGGTAAGATTTGTGGAAAAGGATCCATTTCATTTGATGGAAAGCATAATACTGACAATGTCCTGTATGTAAAGGGTTTGAAGCATAATATTTTAAGTTTTGGACAGATGTGTGACAAGGATATGATCTAAGATTCAAAGACAATGGATGCAAGATCATGGAAAGTTCTGGAACTGTGATTGCTACCGATAAAAGACAAAAGGTAACATCTATCAATTGAAAGGAACTAATGATTGTTTATTGTCTCAGACTGATGAAAGTTGGCTATGGCATAGAAGGATGTTTCATATAAACTTTGATAGTCTAGTAAAGATAAGCTCAAGTCGGGCTATGAGAGATTTACCAAAACTTGTGAAACCCTCCAACTCAATTTGTAAGGAATGTTAGTTGGGAAAGCAGATAAGGACAAGTTTCAAGAGCAAAGAACAATTTTCTACTAGTTTGTTGGATCTAGTGCATACAGATCTCTATGGTCCTACAAGGGTGAGAAGTCTACAAGGTGACAGGTACTTCATGTTTCCTATTGATGATTATTCTAGAATGACTTGGGTTACTTTTCTAAGAGATAAATCAGAAGCCCTAGAAAAGTTCAAATCTTTCAAGGTAATGGTTGAGAATGAAATAGATTTGAAGATCAAATGCTTGAGATCTGATAGAGGAGGTGAGTTCACATCAAATGAATTCAACATTTTCTATGAAGAGCATGGGATAAAGAGATAGTTGTCTACACCTAGGACTCCTCAGTAGAATGGAGTTGTGGAAAGGAAGAATAAGACAGTTCAGGAGGCTGCTAGGACAATGATGAAGGAAGAAGGTCTACTGGAAGTCTTTTAGAAAGAAGTTATTCACACTATTGTCTACATTCAAAATAGAGTTCAAGTGAAAGGTAATGGTACTAAAACTCCCTATGAATTGTGGTATGGAAGAATTCCCATAGTAAAATATTTCAAAGTCTTTGGAAGCAAATGTTATATCAGGAGAGATGAAGATCTAGGAAAGTTTGATGCAAGATGTGATGAAGAAATCTTTCTTGGATACTCTACCAAGAGTAAGGCCTACCGGTGCTACAACAAAAGGCTTAAAAAGATTGTTGAAAGTACAAATGTGAAGGTAGATGAAGGAAAGGAAAACTATTAGACCTAAATTACTATGAACTAGATGAACCTGTAACTATCTTGAATGAAGAAAAAGATGAGCATGAAGATAGTCAAAATGAAGAAGAGTCTTTGGAAAGTGTTGACAAGACTCCCAGGTATGTAAGGATCAATCATTCTGAGGATTAGATTATAGGTGACAAGAACAAAGGTGTGCTAACAAGAAGAAGAGCTATAGAGGAACAAGTCAATTACTATTTGCTTTCAAAGATTGAACCAAAAAATGTGAATCAAGCATGTAATGATGAAAACTGGGTAAAGGCAATGGAGGAAGAACTACTGCAAATAGAGAAGAATGAAACTTGGGAATTAGTTCCTAGACCTATTGACAAAAATGTTATTGGAACTAAATGGGTTTTCAAGAACAAGCTGAATGAAAAAGGACACGTTGTAAGGAATAAAGAAAGACTTGTATGCAAAGGATATTCTCAAATTGAAGGAATAGATTTTGAAGAAACTTTTTCCCTAGTAGCTCGGATTGAAGCAATCAACATGTTTTTGGCATTTACATCTCACAAAGATTTTAAGGTATATTAGATGGATGTAAAATATGCCTTCCTAAATGGTGAATTAGAAGGGGAAGTATACATTGAGAAACCAAAGGGATTCCAATTATCAAATCATGGTGATATGGTATGCAGGTTGAAGAAAGCATTCTATGGACTCAAACAAGCTCCTAGAGCCTAGTATGCAAGGTTAGACAGATATTTATTGCAATTGGGATTTAGTAAAGGTACTATAGATAGAAATATGTACTTCAAAATTAATAATGATCAGATCTTGATTGTTGAGGTCTTTGTTGATGACATTATCTTTGGAGGAAATGAAGGTATGTGCATAAGGTTTCCCGGTGAGATGAAAATTGAATTTGAAATGTCCATGTTTGGTGAAACGAATTTCTTTTTGGATCTACAAATTAATTAATTAGATAAAGGAATCTTCATATCTCAGTCTAAGTATGTGAAAGAGTTGTTGAAGAAGTTTGGGATGGAAGACTCTAAACTAGTATGTACTCCCATGGTAACTGGTTGTAAGTTGAGCAAAACTGATGAATCATCTAAGGCTGATTAGAGAAAATACAGATCCATGATTGGAGGATTGCTTTATCTAACTCAAACTAGATTTGATATCATACATGCAGTTTGGCTTGTTGGAAGGTTTCAAGCTGATCCAAGAGAATTCTGAGATATTTGAAAGGTACTCCAGATTATGGCTTATGGTATCCAAAGGACAATGATTTCACCCTTAGTGCCTATACAGATACAGATTGGGATGGAGATGTTGATGACAGGAAGAGTACAAGTGGAGGTTCCTTCTTCTTAGGAAATAGATTGGTCTCATGGTTGAGCAAGAAACAAGATTCAATATCTTTGTCAACTGCAGAACTAGAGTATATTGCAGCAGCATGTTGTTGCACTCAAGTATTATGTGTTGCAAGTATGTGCCTAATTGGTGTTGTCATTGATGTCAACATATTCTTGTTGTCATTGGTGTCAACTGTATCTTATTCTATTACTTGTTTAGAAGACTTGTATGTTGATGATATTGAGAAAATTAGCCTCTCCGGAAGAAATGAGCGAGTTACATAGAAGTGCAGTACATATAGTGAGTTGTATGCTAAAGAACAGTCTGGTAAACTGCTCTGCATTTATTCCTTCTTGAAGATCGTGGTCTTTGGAATGGAAGTAAGTTAGAAGTATGTCTGAGGATGCTATATTATGAGTTTGAGCCATACACATGAAGATCTGAGTGAGTTGTATTCACCATAGTGAAACTTGCTTTTTTTACAAGTTCAGTTGAGACAAGAAGATAGTATTTGGCTCCACATTCCTCCACAATAAAGTATTTTGTTCTATGGTTCTAGAAGGAAGTCAAGGATGATGATAAGTGCCTACAGTTTCAATGGTTCATGGTTTGCTGGTCCGCAAGCTATCTTTCTTTTATGACAGTTGAAGACAGTGAAGTTCATGTGTTCTGGTGAGAAGATTCCTATGGATAAAGTGGTTAAGGTTCATGCAGTTACTCCTAATGATTATAGCATGCTTGTGGATGTGTCCTAATCATTTTCCTATCTGTACTTTGGTCCACATTAAGAAATTATGATGGTGTGTGAAGATTGTTCCCAGTTAATGTAGCGTGTAACCAGTCTTGGCCGTCCTAGTTGATCCCAGTGATTGCGCAGATCTCTAGAAGATTGTGGAAGCATGTTGTGGTGTGGAAGATCATGTTTGAGTCCCAGCTAAGGCATGGCGTGATCCACATTTCATTCTCTTTGCATGATATTGCAATAGGTTAGGACTTATTTTGTAAATCTTTGTAATATCAACCTTGGAGATTGCTCCAATGGTTGATGATTGTGTTGCTGACCTTGATAATCATTCCAAGGTTGATGTAGTGTATAAATACTTGTAGTTGAATCATGGGAAAGGTGTCCTTGAGAGAAAATGAAAATATATTAAGAAAGGTCCAAAGGCAAAGCAGAGAAGAGGCAGAGTAGAGTAGAGGAAGAGTAGAGCAAAGGAATTGTTATTCACAATACAGAAAGGTGTTGATCATGGCAGTAAGTCTAGCAGTATGCCACTAGTAGGGTTTAATAGCCCTCAGGGTTTAACAGCCCTCAGGGTTTAACAACCCTTATTGTAATCTTGCTAGGTTTAGGGTTGAGGCAGTGAACCTGCTAGACCTAGTTGTTCTTCATGGCAGTAAGCCAGTATGTTTAGGACCATGGAGTGACCAAGCCTAAACATCATTATTTCAAGATTGCAATATATATTGAGAGTTAATCCTCTCCATGGTTTTTCCCCACCTTGGGGTTTTCCACGTAAATCTGGTGTCTCTTGTGTTTGATGTTGTATTTGTGGTTAAGTTTCTGATTTCATGCACTCATGGTTAAATCATAATAATTGTGGATAAGTGATGAATGTTTAAATTGTAGAAAGTGTTTAAGGTTTTGTGACAACTGATTCACCCCCTCTCTCAGTTGTCCAATGCATATCAACAATTGGTATCAGAGCCAAGTTCCTTTGAAGAAAGTTTAACAGCTTAAGGAAGATCTAAAATGTCTTACAAGAAGGAAGCGCCCCATTTTGATGTAACTAATTATGTTCTCTAGAAGGCTAAGATGAAAAGCCATCTTCTTTCTCTTGGTGTCAAAGTTTGGAAAGCTGCAGAAACAAAATACACCATACCTCAAAATGGTCTGACGACTAAAGACAAAATCAAAGAATATGAGATAGATATCAAGGCAAAGGATGCTCTGCTAAGCTCATTAACCAACTCAATACTGACAAAAGTGGTGGATCTTGAAATTGCAAATAAGGTATGGGAAAAGTTGAAAAATCTGTATGAAGGAGATGACTCTGTGAAGGAAGCCAAGTTACAAAGTCTAAAAGTGAAATATGAAATCTTGAAGATGAACAATGATGAAAACATATCAACTTTTATGCAAAGAGTTGATGAACTTGTTACAGGGATAAAAGCCATAGGTAGAACTCTTGAAGAAAAGGAAATTGTTATGAAAATACTCAAACCTCTGCCCAAATCCTACTATCACAAAGTGGCCATGATTGAATAATTCATGCATGTAAAAATAGTTAATAGGGATCAGTTTCTTGGTAAGATTACTGCTTTTGAAATGAGGGAGTTAGATGATGCTCTACCGAAAGCTACGACTGCCTTCAAAACTAGTACTCCTGGAAGTACTTCTAGATTAGAAATGTATAAGGTAGAATCTGATGATGAATTAGATGAAGTTGAAGCCAACTTTGTGGACAGATTGCAAAGAAGATCTAGTAATTATACAGGTAAATTACCTTTTAAATGTTTTTCCTATGGTAAAGTAGGTCATTTTGCTTCCAGATGTCCTGAAAGAATTGAAAGAAATAGAAGAAGATATGAGAATAGGCCTAGGACTCAAAAGAAGTGTTATTATGTTGAAGATTTTGATGATGATGAAGGAGTATCAAATAATGGTCAACCAGATAATGTTAATTCCTCTGTAAATGAATGCTTGTTCATTTCTATTAAGGAAGATCTTGTGTCTACTAATTCTTCTAGCTGTATGAAGGAAGAAAAACTAGTGGAAAGTGCTTTGGCTGCTCAGGTCATTAAGGATAAGAATGAATGGGTTATTGATAGTGGTTTCTCTCACCACATGAATGGTGACAAAACTAAGTTTGTAAGTTTAAAAAAATATGATGGTGGACTAGTTAGGTTTGGAGATGATACAGCTGGTAGAATTTGTGGGAAAGGATCTATTTCTTTTGATGGCAAGCATAATACTGAAAATGTCTTGTATGTGAAAGGATTAAAGCACAATCTTTTGAGTGTGGGTTAGATGTGTGACAAGGGCTATGAATTAAGCTTCAAGGACAATGGATGCAAGATCAAGGAAAGCTCTAGAATAGTCATTGCAACTGGTAAGAAGACCAGAGGTAATATCTATCACTTGAAAGGAATTGAGAACTATTGTTTGTTGACTCAGACTGATGAGAGTTGGTTATGGTATAGAAGGTTGTGTCACATAAATTTTTATAATATTATGAAGATAAGTACTATATAGATTGTTAGAGATCTACCTAAGCTTGTGAAGCCTACTAATCCAGTTTACAAGGAGTGTCAACTTGGGAAATAGACAAGAACAAGTTTCAAAAGCAAGGATCAATTAGTTGGAGGACTACTTGAGCTAGTGCATACAGATTTGTGTGGACCTACCAGAGTAAGAAGTTTGCAATGAGACAAGTATTCCATGCTGCTCATTGATGATTATTCTAGAATGACTTGGGTCACCTTTTTGAAAGAGAGAGCTGAAGCTCTAGATAAATTCAAGGCATTTAAAGTAATGGTTGAAAATGAGTTGGATTTGAAAATCAAATGTTTGAGGTATGATAGAGGAGGAGAGTTCACATCAAATGAATTCAATTTCTTTTGTGAAGATCATGGAATAAAGAGGTACCTATCTGCGCCCAGAACTCCACAACAAAATTGAGTTGTTGAAAGGAAAAATAGAACAGTTCAAGAAGCTATTAGAACCCTGATGAAGGAAGCTCATCTTTTGGAAGCATATTGGAGAGAAGCAATTCACACCGCAGTATATATCCTAAACAGAGTTCAAGTTAAAGTCAATAGTTCAAAAACTCCATATGACTTGTGGCATGGTGGAGTTCCTACTGTGAAATATTTCAAAGTTTTTGGTAGCAGATGTTATATCAAAAGAGAAGAAGATTTAGGAAAGTTTGATGAAGAAGTGATGAAGGAATCTTCCTTGGTTACTCCACCAAGAGCAAGGCCTACCAGTGCTATAATAAGAGGTTAAATAAGATCATTAAAAGTACAAATGTTAAAGTTGATGAATGTAAGGAAAAGTCTTCAGAATCAAGTGGATATGAGTTAGATGATCCAGATGTTTCAGAAGTGGTGCAGCATGAAGATAGTATAGATGAAGAAGAATAAGCTTTGGTCAGTGCTACCAAAACCCCAAGATATGTAAGAATCATTCATTCTGAAAATCAAATCATAGGAGATAAAAGCAAAGGGATCTTAACTAGAAGAAAAGATGTAGAAGAACAAGTAAATTTCTGTCTGATCTTTAAGATTGAACCTAAAATTGTGGATGAGGCATGCAAAGATGAGAATTGGATAAAGGCCATGGAAGAAGAATTGATGTAGTTAGAGAAGAATTAGACTTGGGATCTTGTTCCTAGACCAACAGACAAGAATGTAATTGGTACAAAGTGGGTCTTTAGAAACAAAATGAATGAGAATGGTGAAGTGGTAAGAAACAAAGCAAGATTGGTATGCAAAGGATACGCTCAGGTTGAAGGAATAGACTTTGAAGAAACTTTTGCTCCAGTAGCAAGGAATGAAGAAATAAGGATGTTTATAGCTTTTGCAGCATACAAAGATTTCAAAGTTTATCAAATGGATGTAAAGTCTGCCTTCTTAAATGGAGAGTTGGAAGAGGAAGTCTATATTGAACAACCAGAAGGATTTCAGTCATCAGAACAAGGGGATATGGTATGTAGATTGAAGAAAGTATTGCATGGATCAAAACAAGCTCCCAGGGCATGGTATGCATGGTTGGATAGGTACTTGATACAGATAGGGTTCAATAAAGGTACTACAGATAGTAATCTCTACTTCAAGATCAATGATGAATAAACCCTGATTGTTGTAGTTTTTGTTGATGATATTATTTTTGGAGGCAATGAAAGTATGTGCTCAGTTTTTGTTCAAGAAATGCAAAGTGAATTTGAAATGTCTATGTTTGGAGAGATGAACTTCTTTTTAGGTTTGGAAATAAGTCAATCAGATAAGGGTATATTCATTTCTTGGTCTAAGTATGTGAAAGAGTTGTTAAAGAAATCTGGGATGGAAGACTCTAAACTAGTATGCACACCTATGATAATTGATTGTAAGTTGAGCAAAGATGATAACTCACCCATGGCAGACTAGAAAAAGTATAGATCTATGATTGGAGGATTACTTTATCTGACTCAAACCAGACCTGACATAATGCATGTAGTGTGTCTTGTGGCAAGATTTCAGGCAGAACCCATCGAATCAAATGTGATGGCAGTCAAGAGAATTCTGAGTTATTTAAAAGGCACAATAGATTATGGTTTGTGGTACCCTAGGGATAGTGACTTTGTTCTTAGTGCATATATTGATGTAGATTGGGCTAGAAATGTGGATGACATAAAAAGCACAAGTGGAGGTGCATTCTTCTTGGGAAAAAGATTAGTATCTTGGTTCAATAAGAAACAAGATTCAATATCCCTATCTACTGCATAAGCAAAATACATTGTAGCAGCATGTAATTGCACTCAAGTGTTATGGATGAAACAGACTTCGAAAGACATCAGAGTTGTGTATGAAGATCCAATTACAATCTTTTGTGAAAATACAAGTTACGTCAACATATCAAAGAATCCAGTGATGCATTCAAGGACAAAGCACATATCCATTAGGTATCATTTTTTGAGAGAAAAGGTGACAGAGAATGAAGTGAAGTTGGAGTATGTTTCTACCAAGGATCAGATTGTAGACATTTTTACCAAGCCTCTACCTAAGGATACTTTTGAGTATCTCAAAGAAAAATTAGGGGTTATTATTGTGTGGTTACACAACACGCCCCATTTTGACTTGACAAAATAGGGACCCAACTTTTTGCTTGGCTTGTTCTTAGTTTTTCTACTTTTCGGCAGTCTGGTAAAAGTAAGTCATGCAGGTGACCCTGCATAAGGGAGCTGGGTAAGTCATCATGATGAGGTTAGTTCATCAAAGTTAATATTTCATATCAATAACCACATGGTTGGAAAGAGTACAAAATTTTATGCAGGTTTGCGTTTTGGATCACCCTAATATTCCTTAGGGAATGAAAGTTATGACAAGTCAAAATCCTGGTCAAACCTGATATTCTGAGGGGGGGTCATATTTCTTAACATCAGTCATCTTCTGTAAGATCACCCTGATCCAATTTTATCACCCGATAATCATTTGGTCCAGAGCTCTGAATGTCAATCTTACGTGATAGTGGTATTTACCCGTCAAAAAGCTTCATATATTTTGCGAGGGTCATATTTTGAATATCACTTGATCTTTCAAATATCACCCGATCTTGCAAATATCTCCCTGTCGCAAAATATCACCCCAGTACCAATATGCCGATGACATCATCCAACCCTGATGAACAAAGAAAATCACCCTAACGGTGACATCATCATCCTTTTTACCTCGCGGAGGTATATTTCCAACGATCCCCCTTTTTCAATAACATGACGGTGATGTCATCCTAATTTTTTGAAAGGGGGTCACTTTAGTTTTGAGCGGTCACATTTTAAACATCCCTTGATCTTCAAAACATGATCCGATATTCTCAACATCACCTGATTCCTTGACATCAGTTTTCCTGCTCAAAGATGGAAGGTCATATTACACAGAGGGGTTCATATTTCAAATATCACCTGATCTTTTGAAGATCACCCCCCTCTTCTTGCCTCGTAACATTAAATGCGCATAAATGCAGTAGGTGGATTCCCGCCGATTCCAAATACGATGCAAACAACTGGCAACATCCATGGATTTCGTGTAGAAGATCAATGGTTTTAATCGATTTAACCCAGTTTTGCCCTAATTTTCCCTATGAATGAGGTTAAAAGTGAATTTACAAGGTCATTTTGCATTTACCTTACGAAGAAATGAGTATTTATAGAGCAGACATTCAAACCCTCATACGAGATACCTGTGAAGAGACATACAACATATAGCATAACGGAGCGCGTGATTATCATCATTTGAGTCCCTTTTATGTAATCATCAACTTAATCCAGGAGATAAGTGTTATTAGGTAAGTAATTAAAAACCCTCATGTTGTCATTTTCTTCTTGTCCAGGTAGTATGCTTTTCCGATGGTTTGAAATTGTAAGTATGCATATCATGATGAAATAGAAATTAATAAGTATATTATGCATGATGCTATAAACGTATAATGTTGTATGCATGTGTGTGAATATTATGGTAAGACTAGTCATGTTCATTGCAGGAATCCATGGTGGACATAAGGAGGAATAGGTCTGAGTCTGAATTTCTTAAGCCTATGTTTGATCAACCTGAGGGAGTGCGGTTCAAGTATGGTGTCATCAGAGATGCTCATCAGGGAAACACAGATTTAGTAGCATGGTCATCCAAGATGCATGATGATAAAGATAGTACCCTACTGGAAGCCATATTTACATTAAGAATGTGGCATGCAGCTGGATTTCCCTATTCCATGGAAACTTTGGAATTGATAATAGAATGTGTCAGAAATTACAACCCTCAGATGAGGCGGGTGGAAAAACATGGAAGGGTTTATGCAGATTTGTCAATAAAAGGGATTACATCTACTTTCAATCTCCCAGTTGGAAAGAAAGTAATCAGTATGGATCTGCGTAAACTAGAGATTGAATATGAAAACAATAAAAAGACTACAAGAAAGAGGATATATCAGTGGAGATCTAAGAACAACACTTACACTGCATCTGCCAAATTACCAGTGCATCTGTACAAATTTGATTTTGATGATGAATATCAATATATGATTGCCCTGCTCAGCAGGGTGATAGGCCAGCCTACTACTGGAAGTTTCTGGGACTTGATGTATGGACTCATCATGATGTGTCTTTATACGGATAACAAGCCATTATGGGCTAAGATCATCAGTGATGCTTTAGATGAACAAATGATGAAATTAGGAGGCCTGGAGTGTTCATTTTACATGACTTCATATGTTGTATATTCATGCGCTTATAAAGGAACATTTAATGCACTGACCACAGTTGGAAAGATTGGTGGTAGTATTAATGATGCCCATATATGGGACCATTACCCTCAGTTGTAGAGAAAAGATTATCTTCTTGACTATGAATTGGTGAATGATGCATTCTCTATGCATCTAGTTAGAACAATGGAGGAGGATAGAACCAAAAGATTGAGCATGGAAGCTCAGGAAGTTATATACAAGCATGGTGCCTAGTTTATCTAGTTTGCCACATTTTCTTACATCAGGATAGAAGGTTTTGAAGGATAGCCATTAATGTTACCCAGGTACCCTACTGATGTGGTAGTCCTAATGGAGTTTTTGAGACAGATATTTACTATACTGGATGCATACAAAGTAAACAAGAAAATACCTCCAGTATTGTTTCCAGTAACTATAGGGTGGTATATATGCCCTAATTCAGAAGGCATAAAGAAGGCCATAGGAGGTCTGAACCTGATGAACTTACAGCCATTTCCATTGGCCAGATAATATGATCCCTATGGAAGAATGCAAAAGATCATAGGGAAGCCCATACATCAGAAGCACTTAGAGGATTTCTAGACTGACTGTGAGGATGAGGCTGAGCTCAGAAGAAGAAAATATTAGAGACTCACCCTCAATCAGATTAAGACATTTGATTGCATTCTAGTGCCTACACAATTAAAGAAAGATGATGGCAAGACCATGTCCAATGAGTATGAAGATAAAAAGGTGTATAATGACACCATTTCAACTCCTGACCTAACGCAACCTGAAGACATTTCATTAGATCAGTTTACAGGTGGGGTGCTACAATTGACCCAATCATGGGTAAATGAACAAATCAATACATTGAAGAAGAAGGGTGTGGCCATCAAGGTAGATAACAAGAGGAAAAGGCAGGAGATTCCTAATCAAGAATATGATGACTTTCTTGTTGAGAAGAGAAAATCTAATGGAGAAAGGCTGCCACCTCAGAAACAAAGCAAAAGACCCCCCAGAGGAAGGAAGACTAATAGTGAACCTAAGGGGGTGATAATTGAAAGAATTGATATATCAGCTGAAGGTGCATATGCATCAAGATAGGCATCAGTCTCATCTATACAGCCTTTGGTAGATGAACCAAGAACAAGAAGAATCCTGAGGCCAGCTATGGAGATTACAGGAGTACTAGATAAGGGCCAAACCTAATAGCAAAATGTGGAAGAAGATATCATTATTGAGGAGGAGCCAGTGAATAAAGAGACTGCAAGAGATGACCCCATGATAGTCACAAGAAAAAGGAAGGCACCCCTGGTGGCATCACCACCTAAAAAATAGAGAACATCTATGAGGGGTGAGATAAGAAATGACCCCATAGTATTAAGGGGAGTTGGTAGTGAAGTGTTCAGGAAGGAATTGCAACATGATGTGCCACTTCATACCATCATTCAGTTTAAGACTGAAAAGGTTGAGGAATAAGCAAAAGTAGCCACTAGAGCAGGCCAAGGTGGTCCTTTCTCACTGGAGGAAACTGTTGACCTATCAGATGATGAGGTGGTACAAAACATAGCTTCTTAGTAGATGGAGACCCTTGCTTATAACACTCGCATGAACCCACATGGAACCCCATCAGCATAGATGGCAGTATTGGAAGAGTTGAAGCAAATAGAGCAAGAGAAAGAAAGTAGCCAAGAGAGGGCAACCCAACAAATCAGGCTTGATAAGTTAGTTGATCAGGTAACTAGCCCTGCAGTGATAGACCTAACATACAGGGAGGATGTAAGTCCCAAACATCAAGCAGGTGCACCTGATAAAACATAAAAGATGCTAGAAGTCAAGCTGACAGAAGTGGAGAGTCATATTCCAGATATGGGCCAGCAACAACAAGAGATACCAGCTGAGCCCAAAATAGTAGAAGTCCAACAAAAGGGCAAGAATGATAAAGACACATTAGGTGATGATGCCCCCCAGACTCAAGAAACCTCAGATGGTAAAGAAACATCAGGTCATGATGACCTTAACACCCAAGAGGGAGATACATCAGGTGCGAAGCAAAATGTGATCCAGGATCAGGTTGATGCACCTAGTACAAACAGAATGATACCCATGGATACAAATATACCTCAGGATGAGGAAATTCCTAAAGTGGATGAAACACAAAAGGAGGGAGTACAAGATCAGGCCTAGGACCAACATGTAGATACACTGCAAGATCCTCCCCCGCAAGAGGAAGTTCCTCAAGAAGAAGAAATACAATAGGATCCCCCTCATGATGAATATCATGAGGAAGAAATAAGTAAATCACCCTCTCCATTAAGAACCGAGACAAATGCTAGAGATCAGGGTGGACATGATGATAATGACAGACACCAAGGATCCAGAGATCAAGTACCTCAATGGCTTGAGAAAGAAATAGGTATGGAATCAGGTTTTGAGATTCAAAAATTTGATGTTTTAACATTGTTTTCAGAAACCATCATGAAGCCTAAGAGGAAAGCCAGATTAACATCTACAATTAGGAGAGATCCTGCTATAGGAAGAAGGACCACCCAAGTAGCACTTCCCATTGTTAAAAAGGAAAAAGGTAAGATCATCCTGGAAGAATTCCAGATTACAACAGTTGACTTGGGGTTTTCCAATGAAGACCAGGAGGGTTAGGAAGGGAAGGATATAATTGATTCTTTAACCCAAAGGGTGAAGAAAGAAAAAGGAGAAGATTAAGTAGCATAACGAGCACATTGCTCAGTTGCATTCATACATAAAAGGGTTGATTAACCCTGATAATACATCATCAGATCAGGCAGTCCCATTGACTACAATCTCTCAAGAGGAGGTTAATAAATTAGACCTTATGAAGCATGAGTCAGTGATCATGAGAAAGTGGATGCTATCAGCACTCACAGGAGCTAAGGAAGTAGTGAGAGCCTCTTTGCAGAGGTGGAATTCTTTGAGTACCTCCAAGAAGAAAGTAGATAAAATATAGAATGAGGCCAGAAGAAGGTCATTCTAGTTAGAGAAAGCCTTGGGTACTCTGAGTGAAATAAAGAGGATTAATCCTCAGGTCTTGATAAATTATCAGGTGCTAAATAATAACACTGCCATGCTAGTGGATATTTGGTATAGGGACATCAGGTTTGAATGTGATATACTAAAGAAGTGTAGTAGTAAGTTAAGAGATATCAGTGTGAAACTGCATAGCCTGATGTCCTATGAAGCAAAAGTCCTAGAGGCCTTAGAGGGAAAATTAGAGGGAAAATTGAAAACCAAGACGTGGATTTTGCCATAAAAGCTCTACATGATAACTTCCAGCCGATGGCCGATGATCCTCTCACCCACCTGACAGAAGAAGCAATGAACAAGATCATGAGGATCAAAGTCAGGGTGGAGAACTATAATGAAACATTGAATAATAGGAAGGGTAAGTTAGAAGTCCTCAGAGATAAATTTCAAGCCCACAAGCACGCCATCAATAAAGCCAAAACTTAGGATGGCGGGGAGGTTGATAAAATAGTAGAAGCATACGAAAATATCAGTACAATAATGCAGGTCCATATACAAGGTGATATTCATCAGGGTGATAATGACAGAGAAAGTGATGATCATGATGATGAAGAAGAAGCACCTGAGGAGTAAATGAAGATGCACCACAAGGGAAACATATGCATCAGGTACTTAGAAGAAAATAAGTTACCTTGATGGTTGCCAGCTGGCAACCTGTGCCACAAGAGATAGTTGACCAAGTCAAAAGGAATATCCACCGTTGAACTTAAATTGATAATTCTTGACTGTAGGTATTTTGTAACTGCTCCCTCACCTTATTCTATAAAAGGTGCAAGGATGCCTTATTTTGAATATTCAAAAGCTTAATTAAAAGTTGATTGCAGAAACATAAGGACTTATTTCAAAGTTATTGTAAACATACATGTTTTTGCATACTTAATGGAAGAGAAGACCATTTTGATTACAAATCATCATCAATCTTGAGTAGTCTATGTTTGAATTCTTAATACATGCTTTGATTTGCTGCATCCCTTGGAGTGCTCATCAGTCTGCATGTATTGTCTTCATTCATTATCCTTTGAAGTTTACATCATTTGTATCTAGCTGTGGAACATCCTGGTGAAAATATGGTTTGATTTCTTCTCCTCATGACTGTATCAAGTGTGTATGTGGTTCAATAGCTAAGATTCACCAAAATTTGAACTATTCTTTTACATTTCTTTCAATTTCATAAATTCACCATCACAATTGCAAATAACAGATAATTAGAAGCAAGTAACATGCAATATGCTGATATCTTGTAGAAAATTGAAAATACATAGCATATTTAGAGTTAAAGCATGTTCAATTGATAAATTTCATGCAAAGATCCAAGTGTAGACACATTATTTGAAGAAATATACTGTGTAGAGTGACCTTTCTGTGTAGCATCTTTAGAGGAAACAGAATCTAATCAATCAATGTAAGGCCCCTTGAATGGAAAACAGCAACACACATCAACCACTGAGGAACGTCAGTAGATTATGAACTAAGCCACGAAGACTTGGGATCATGAATTCTTTGAATTCATCGTATCTTTCAAGATGAGTAAAGGTTATTGTGTAACTTTTATTCTATGTTTCTTTATGACTAACATCATGATCAACATAAATTGGCACTAGACGGAGGGCCTGCTCATCATCAGTAGGTTTTGTCCAATTTGATGATGCAGACAGTAAGGTAACATTCATGATCCTCTGTATTTCCAGTTAGATGCAGAGATTTGTTGTTTTAAGCTTGTGCACTCTAATCCTTTGCAAATTTTCCAAAATTAATGATAAATATTGCAAGCTTTGTCGCTAATCGTCATGAATTTGCAAAGATGAAATCTATTTCATGTAAATTTGTCAAAGCTTTGAGGTAATTTGCTTTAGAAACCTAATATCTAGTTGCAAGTGTCACTGAGTCTCAATATCACCCCATATTTGCATTATTTCTGCAAATATTCCATAAATATCCAGTCAGTCTCACCTTCTAACCATAAATACAACCTTTGCTGGTAAATTCCAACCAATCTTTACAATCAACCAACCAATTTTCCTTAAATTTAAGAAATCTTGGCTCTCAGGCCAAATACCAGGTCTAGATCCAGTGGAATCTTTGAAGAATTACCTGTCAGAGGATTTAGACCTAGAACTATAGACATTCATCACACTCTCGGTTCTAGTGTGTTAGGAGCTTCACTAGAATGTCCTCCTATAACTCCTATTGGCTTACAAACACCTACAGGATCACCTGTCACACCTCAGGTCCAACCTCAACCAGTCATACCTCAGGCTCAACCTCCACCAGTTGCAATGTCATTCTTTGCAATAGAATCACCTTTGACTTTTAATGCATATCATGCTTTGCCAAAGAATCCTGATAAAATTTGTCCAAAGTATCATCCATATCAGGATGCTAATGATCATATCAGAACTTTCAAGCAAGCCTATTGTAGGGCTAGAATTGAGCATCAAGACGTTGTATACAGGTTATTTCCATTTTCATTAGGCGAAGAGGCTTATAACTAGTATATTAGTCTTGGTCAAGGTTCAGTCGGTTTATAGGCTATCTTGGAGAAAGTTTTTATGGATAGATTCAAAATACCAATAGATCCTTCAATGAACTATCATTTGTTTGCCACAATCAAATGATTTGAAGGAGAGCCTATTGCTAACTTCAATGCTAGGTTCCAGAAAATGCTATCTAAGTTAGTTGCCCCTTATGTTGTAGCAGATGAAGCTGCTAGGAGCATATATTATTCAGCCCTGGATCCTTTAACTTCCATCTTTATCAGGAGAGCACATCCTAATGTCACAACTTTGACACAGGATTTCCAAGAAGCTATTAAAGTTAGTCACCAACTAGTTCCTGCTCCAACACCAAACATTGTCTTTCCCACACTTCCTGGTTATCCAACATATCCTGCCCAACAACAGCCTAATGGAGCCATGATGCCTCCAGCTATTATGCCAAGTCCTTTGTAGATACCTCCACTAAGTATCATGCCACCTCCAAATGGAAATGGCTAGATGCTACAGTATCCAGGACAAACTCAGGCACCTTAGGTTGTAGATCAGTCTAACAATAATGGATCTTCCTTTTTCAAGCCCCTAACAGAGAACGTAGTGGCCAAGGTTTAGGAAGAGAAAGAAGAGATTAAGGAAATATCAGCTCAGTTAAGGAAACTTACTACTGAGATTACTCATCTGAGGAGTCATAACTTTTATTCTTAGCCTAATCAGAATAGAGGCTATGCTAATGACAGACCAAATTATCCTGATAGGGGGTACAACAATAACTACAACAACAATGGCAATAATAATCCTCCTAGACAACCTAGAGTATGGAACACTAGGCCAAATCATGGTTCTCTGCCATCACCCCTAGACAATCTACCTCCTAGTGTACCAAAATAGACCACTAGAGTTAACCTTGTAGAAGCAGCCCTTACTAATTGGTGCAGGATACACCACCAATGCTCATGCAGAGCTTGACTATCCTCAGTTCAGGATTGCTGCTAGTATTTTCAGGCTAAAGTGTCCAATACTTCAAGAAATCCACCTCAGGTAGAAGGAAATGAAATTGTCCCTTGTGGATATGACTTTGCTTTAGTGCTAGAAAGTTTCATACATCATCCTCATCAGCAAATGATGCCTGCTCACCAGGATTACACTCTAGCATGTGAAGAATTAGCCATGGCCTTTGAGTCTAACTATGTTTTTCCCTTTGAGGATGAAAATGAGCCCTCAAATGAACATGAGGAGGTACATGCTTATCAACAACAATATCAAGGTAAGCATAATTATAACCTGAGGAATAATTCAAACAGACCTACCAGTCCTTTGACCTCATCCTTGCCTCCAAATAATTTTAACACACCTCCTGATCCCAAGGCAAGTAATAACCCTAGATTTCCCAATGTTAATGCTCAATACTTAGCATCACCAAATACAGCACCAAAGGCTACTAATCTACCTCATGAATATGATAAGTTGGTCACTTATCTGGTAGATGAAATGAAAAAGATTAAAATCAGCTTGTCACTGTCAAAGTTGCTCAAAACTCCTGCCATCAAGAAAGCATTTATGAAATCACTAAATGATCCTGCTCCTAAAGAGGATAGTCATACCTGAGGTCAGTTTGGTAGCAAGGATCATATTGCTAGGGATCCTAATGTCAAACACAAAGTCTCAGCTACTGTTCAAGTTGCAAAGACCTCCCACATGATCTTGTATAGAAACAAGAGTGAGTCACCTCCTTTCCTCCTTACTATAAGGATGTTTAGTAAAAATTTGCACAACTGTTTAGTAGACTCAGGAGCATCTACCAATGTAATGCCCCTATCCATATGCAATGCTTTAGGGTTACATCCTGCTAAATCATTAAAGAAAGTGACACAATTAGACAAAATAGAGGTGAGTGTGGTAGGAGAACTAACTCACATTCACATGCAGCTAGCATCTAATCCTAGAATCCAATATTATATTGACATTCAGGTAGTTGATATACTTGATACCTATGGGATGTTACTCAGTAGAGACTGGTCAAAAACCCTTAACGGATACATGTCAACTGATTTCAGTCATATGTGGTTGCCCTAGAAGGGGATGCCAAATCAAATAAGAATTGATGCTGAGCCTCGCATGAAGCACATGATCACTGAATATAATAAAACTAATGAGATCATGTATGTGGATGTAGAACTCAGAGTTTACTCCATCAGGCCATGGACTATCAGGATAGAAGAAATTCTGATGTATGATGTTCATCATCATCATGATGACCCTCAGGATGACAAAATAATTGTAGAATCTAGTGGTAACCCTAAAAATGAAAATGAGGTAGACCATTACAAGAATTTTGAGATGCACTTGTGTAGAGAGGTAAAGTGATGTTAGTTGTTAGAAATACCTATTCATGATATTCTAATTGATGGATGGTGCAGGTTGCATAATGAGGTACATTTTGAAAAAGCCTGTGATGCCTGCATAGACATGTTGGAGCTAGAACAAGTGTGCAGTGATGCATCAGCATCATCATCATCCTCAGAGGTAAGTTCCTTAGACAGTGATAATGATAGTGACACTAATTGTTGTTTATTTCTTGCAGGAATAGGAGAATCCACATGCTATGATGGATATCATATGCAAGTGACAGAGGAGATGCTAGTATGTAACCAGAATAATGTTACAAGAAACAAGAAAATCACCCCAAGGAGTGATTATTTGGTAGAATCAGATTATGAGTTATCTGATGAATACAGAGGCAACAATCTGTCTAAATTTGAAGAGTTTTTAGCAAAAGAGATTCATAAGATGACATAGCAGCAGAAATTTCCATGGGATGCCTTGATTGAAGGCTGGTGCAGGTTACATGAAGCACCTCATTCAGAGACTACTTTCTCTTTGTGTCTACATCTTCTAAAAAGATAGACATTGCCTAGTCTAGAGGATTTACCTTTTGGTGATAAAAGGAAAGAAGAACCCTCAGCTTCACATAAGAAAGGAAAGATGAAGTCTGAGAAAGCCGAGAAACCAAAGCTGAAATGGATATCAGGTGGTGCAGCTACCAGAGATGTAAAGAAAAAAGAAGGCTCAGATAAGCCTTTGGTTGAAGATAAGCCATGGATCCTTAGATTTGATGGATCCAAGTCAAAACAAGGAGCTGAAGTAGGGATAGATCTTGTTGATCCATCTGGAAAATCCTACTTAGCAGCATAAAGATTGCAGTTCCCTTGCACCAACAATGTAACAGAGTATGAAGCTCTAATTCATGGGATATTATTCACCCTTAAGAAGAAAGTGAAAATTCTGCATGTCTATGGAGACTTAGAATTAGTCATGAGATAGGTAAGAGGAATTTACTCCTGCAATTATAAAAAACTATCCAATTATAGACACAGGGTGTGGGACCTGATTGAAGACTTTGACGCATTCAATATCACCCATGTACCCAGAGAACAAAACCACAGGGCAGATGCTTTAGCCCAGGCTGCCAACACTTTGGAGCCACTGTCTATTTCTGGACTAAAAAGATTTTTAGTAGAATTGGTATCAATACCTTCTATGCATGACAATGTAACCAACCTCCAAGTATTTGACGATGATCAGCATATTCTAGACTTCATCTCCAACAGGGATATATTTGATGCATAGATCATAGATGAGAACAATGTAGAAGATCATATCTGAGAAGAAGAAGAATCTTAGAGTTGCCCAGCAATAAGATTCCTAAGGGAATGATAGAGCTAGAAAGAGCATTTGATCTAGACAACATGCTAAAATAGAAGGATCTTCCAAAAGATGATGGAGGACAATATTCACAGGTTAATATTGGACATAATGATAACAAGAAAATTATCTTGATTGGGAAGGTCTGTACAAAAGAAGAGTTTGAAGGAATAACCCAAGCTCTCAAAGATTACATCCATGTCATTGCCTGGACTTATGATGAGATAAAAATGTATGACACGTCAGTCATCACTCACACCATACCCCTCAAGCCAGATGCCAAGCCTTTTAGACAGAAGCAAAGACCTGTCAATGCTTTGCTGTAACCCATTATTTTTGAGGAGGTTAAGAAATTGTTAAATACTAGGATCATATTTCCTGTGAGGCAATCCACTTGGGTAGCAAACCTAGTCCCAGTGAGGAAGAAAAATGGAGACATCAGATTATGCATGGACTTTAGGAATTTAAATAGAGCATCTGAGAAGGATAATTATCCTTTACCTTCCCTTGATGAGGTCCTACAAATTGTGAATGGTGCTAAAATGAAGTCATTTCTGGATGGTTTCTCTAGTTATAACCAGGTGATGGTGGATAAAATTGATAGATTGAAAACTGCATTCACCACAAAGTGGGGGATATTCACTTACATACACATGCCGTTTGGGTTAATCAACACTGGAGCAATGTTTCAGCGAGCAATGGACATAGCCTTCAAAGGCTTAATTGGAAAATGCAGTCATATACATGGATGACTTAACAGTGTTCTCTAAAGATAGAGGAAACCATGTAGAAGACCTCAGAAATGTGCTTAAAAAATGTGAACAATATGGGATATCCCTGAACCCCAAGAAATGCATATTTGGGGTAACCACAGGAAAATTACTAGGCCACCTGATAACTGAAAATGGGATTATCATTGATCCTAATAGGGTGGAATCCATCATGAAAATACAGCTTCTTGGAAGCAAAAAAGAGCTCAAATCTTACTTTGGTAAGATTAATTTTGTTAGGAAATTTATCACTGGCTTTGCAGAAATCATTAGACCCTTAAATGCCATGCTAAAGAAGGATGCTAAAATTGAGTGGACACCAGAGGCTAGAGCAGCTTTTGAAGATATTAAAAAAGCTATATCTGACGCTCCAATTCTGATCAGTCCAGATTACACCAAGGACTTTTACATCTATTCATTTGCTTCAGAGCATACTTCTATAGCAGTGTTGACACAAAGAAATGAAGAAAAGGAAGAAAAGCATATAGCCTTCATGAGCTGCCCTTTCAAAGATATAGAACTCAGATATATGGATGTTGAAAGGCAGGCACTTGCTTTGGTTTGGGCAGTTAAGAAGTTTAGGCATTATATTTTGAGAAGTAAAGTGATTGTTGTGGTACCTGATGCAGCAGTCAAGATGTTATTAATGCAAAGTGAACCAAGTGAGAAGAGGGCTAAATGGATCACTATTCTCCAGGAATATGATATGGATATTACTCCCATGAAGTTAGTGAGAGGACATGGACTAAGCCAAACGATATCAGAGATTGATCCCAATATCATGAGTCAACAGTATGTTATTAATGCAAAGGACGATGGAGAATGATACTCAGACATCAGGCACATCCTAATTACTGGAAGATGTCCTCCAAGACTGTAGGCTTCACAAAGTAGAGCCCTGAAGATAAGGTCACAGAAATACATGATGAAAGGGGGAGTCCTTTTCAAGAAAAACTATGACGGGATATACCTCAGATGCCTAGAAAGGCCAGAAGCAGACAAGGTGCTATCAGAATTACATGACAAGTTTGGGATAGCAAATGGATCATCCTTGGCCACCACTCATGCTATCCTCAGGGTAGGGTACTATTGGCCTACTATTTTTAAGGATACTGCTAAGCATATTAAATGTTGTCACATGTGTCAAGTTATGGCTAACAGAGAAAGATATGCTGCCCAACCTTTACAGCTAGTGATGGAGATGCGCCCATTTGCTCAATGGGGAATGGACTTCATAGGACCAATTAATACTCCATCATCCTCAGGCCATAGGTATGTTTTAATGATTACTAATTACTATACTAGGTGGACTGAAGTTGTCAGCAGCAAGACATGTAACGCTGATGATGTCATCAAATTTTTGGAAAGTAATATAGTCACCAGGTATGGAGTTCCCTATGCTTTGGTATGTGATAACGGGTCTGCTCTTGCTTCTATAAGATTATCCAACTGGGCTTTTGACTATGGGATCATATTGAAGTTCTCCTCAAATTACTATCCCCAAGGGAATGGATTAGCAGAACCCAAGGGAGTGGAACACTCTTCTGAAATATGCCTTGTGGGTAGATAGTACTAGGAATAAGGCTGCATTAGGAAACTCACCTTTGCACTTAGTATATGGGGTGGATCCCATCCTCCCTGTTAACCTAAAGATTCCTACACTACAGTTTGCACAAGAGTACCTGGGCATAGACAATAAGCAAGAAGTCAGGTTGCTTCAATTGATGCACCTGGAAGAGAAAAGAAGTCAGGCAATTGATCAATTTGCCAAACATCAGGCTATTGTCAAATGCTGGTTTGACAAAAGAGCCAGGGTCAAAGCTTTTAGAATTTCAAATCTAGTCCTAATGTGGGACAAAGTACATGAGAGGAAGGGAGATCATGGTAAGTTTGATAAACTCTGGATAGGTTCCTTCCAAATTTCTAAAATATTAGGAGACAAGCCTTACAGGCTTAAAAACTTGGCAGGTGAGGATGTTCGATTACCAGTTAATGGATAGTTCCTTAAACATTATTTCCAAGCCTAAGTCAGCTTCATGCGAGTCATGTGTATCATAGTGTGTATATTTGTATAATTGTTTGTACAGTTTTGTTTTGGTTAGTCAAGATGATGCAGCTCATCACCCTAGAAAATAACTAAATTGTTAGGATTCAAGTGATGAGAACAAATTCATATATAGGTTATGACTTATTCTTAGAAGTACTTGTGATCAGGTCTGTGATATCTTTTCATCAGGGTGCCTTTTCTTGACCAAAGTGATTCTTTCACAATGACTCACCTAATAGCCTTGGGCTTGTTGAACACACAAGTGTAGGTGTTAAGTGAAAAATCTAAAGGGACTCCCCTGCTACCAATACAATCTCCAACTTAAATCAGCAAGTGACCATACCTTGCACACTAAGCTTACATGATGACATCAGATTTATAGAATATAAAATATTGAAAAATTAGAAAAAGAAATAAATTAGGCCATCTAAGTAACTCTACCGGGGCTATAGACGCTTGCTAGCAGTGGAGCTCTACTTAGGGGGATTGTATAGATAACCTTGTCGAGGCTATGGATGCCTGCTGGAAGCAAGGCTCTATCCAGGTTGGCTATGAGGGATGCTCCCAAACTATGTAGCTTAACATCATTTACTCATGTTTTCAAATTGCTTTCAAGATGAGCATAATTAATCATTTGCACACACTTGATCCTTTCTTAGCATTGTTGCCATGATGAAAACTTTATCATACAGAAAGATTATGATGCTTATACTTAGAAAGAGTTAGAATACTATATATGAATGTGATCACCTCACTTGAATCATTGGGAATTGGTTGTTTTCTTTGGTGGCAAGTTGTTGTGTGGTTACACAACACGCCCCATTTTGACTTGACAAAACAGGGACCCAACTTTTTGCTTGGCTTGTTCTTGGTTTTTCTGCTTTTCAGCAGTCTGGTAAAAGTAAGTCATGCAGGTGACCCTGCATAAGGGAGCTGGGTAAGTCATCATGATGAGGTCAGCTCATCAAAGTTAATATTTCATATCAATAACTACATGGTTGGAAAGAGTACAAAATTTCATGAAGGGTTGCCTTTTGGATCACCCTGATATTCCTTAGGGAACAAAATTTATGACAAGTCAAAGTCCTAGTCAAACCTGATATTCCAAGGGGGGGTCATATTTCTTAACATCAGCCATCTTATGTAAGATCACCCTGATCCAATTTTATCACCCGATAATCATTTGGTCCAGAGCTCCAGACATCAATCTTACGTGATAGTGGTATTTACCCGTCAAACAACACCATATATTTTATGGGGGTCATATTTTGAATATCACCTGATCTTTCAAATATCACTCGATCTTGCAAATATCCCCTTGTAACAAAATATCACCCCAGTGCCAATATACTGATGACGTCATCCAACCCTGATGAACAAAGAAAATCACCCTGATGGTGACGTCATCATCCTTTTTACCTCGCGGAGGTATATTTCCAATGATCCCTCTTTTTCAATAACATGACGGTGACATCATCCCGATCTTTCGAAAGGGGGTCACTTTAGTTTTGAGCGGTCACATTTTAAACATCCCCTGATCTTCAAAAACATGACTTGATATTCTCAACATCACCCAATAACTTGACATCAGTTTTCCCGCTCAAAGGCGAAAGGTTATATTACACAGAAAGGGTCATATTTCAATTATCACTTGATCTTCTGAAGATCACCCCCCTCTTCTTGCCTCATAACATTAAATGTGCATAAATTCAGTAGGTGGATTCCCGCCGATTGCGAATACGATGCAAACACCTGGCAACATCCATGGATTTTGTACAGAAGATCAATGGTTTTAATCGATTTAACCCAGTTTTGCCCTAATTTTCCCTATGAATGAGCTTAAAAGTGAATTTACAAGGTCATTTTGCATTTACCTTGCGAAGAAATGAGAATTTACAGAGCAGACCTTCAAACCCTCATACGAGCTACCTGTGAAGAGACATACAGCATACAGCATAACAGAGCGCGTGATTATCATCATTTGAGTCCCTTTTTCTGTAATCATCAGCTTAATCCAGGAGATAAGCGTTATCAGGTAAGTAATTAAAAACCCTCCTATTGTCATTTTCTAGGTGTCAAGGTAGTATGCTTTTCCAGTGGTTTGAAACTGTAAGTATGCATATCATGATGAAATAGAAATTAATAAGTATAATATGCATGATGCTGTAAACATATAATGTTGTATGCATGTGTGTGAATATTATGGTAAGACCAGTCCTGTTCATTGCAGGAATCCATGGTGGACATAAGGAGGAACAGGTCTGAGTCTGAATTTCTTAAGCTTATGTTTGCTCAACCTGAGGGAGTGCGGTTCAAGTATAGTGTCATCGGAGATGCTCATTAGGGAAACACAGATTTAGTAGCATGGTCGTCCAAGATGCATGATGATAAAGATAGTACCCTACTGGACGCCATATTTACATCAGGAATGTGGCATGCAGCTGGATTTCCCTATTCCATGGAAACTCTGGAATTGATAATAGAATGTGCCAGAAATTACAACCCTCAGATGAGGCAGGTGGAAAAACATGGAAGGGTTTATGTAGATTTGTCAATAAAAGGGATTACGTCTACTTTCAATCTCCCAATTGGAAAGAAAGTAGTCAGTATGGATCTGCACAAACTGGAGATTGAATATGAAAACAATAAAAAAAATGCAAGAAAAAGGATATATTAGTGGAGATCTAAGAACAACACTTACACTACATCTACCATATTGCCAGTGCATCTGTACAAATTTGATTTTGATGATGAATATCAATATATGATTGCCCTGCTCAGCAAGGTGACAGGCCAACCTACTGCTGCAAGTTTCAAGGATTGGATGTATGGAGTCATCATGATGTGTCTTTATACGGATAACAAGCCATTATGGGCTAAGATCATCAGTGATGCTTTAGATGAACAAATGATGAAATTAGAAGGCCTGGAGTGTTCATTTTACATGACTTCATATGTTGTATATTCATGCGCTTATAAAGGAACATTTAATGCACTGACCACAATTGGAAAGATTGGTGACAGTATTAATGATGCCCATATATGGGACCATTACCCTCAGTTACAGAGAAAAGACTATCTTCTTGACTATAAATTGGTGAATGATGCATTCTCTATGCATCTAGTTAGAACAATGGAGGAGGATAGAACCAAAAGATTGAGCATGGAAGCTCAAGAAGTTATAGACAAGCATGGTGCCTGGTTTATCTGGTTTTCCACATTTTCTTACATCAAGATAGAAGGTTTTGAAGGCCAGCCATTAATGTTACCCAGGTACCCTACTGATGGGGTAGTCCTGATGGAGTTTTTGAGACAGATATTTACTATACTAGATGCATACAAAGCAAACAAGAAAATACCTCCAGTATTGTTTCCAGTAACTATAGGGTGGTATATATGCCCTGATTTAGAAGGCATAAAGAAGGCCATAGGAGGTCTAAACTTGATACACTTACAACCATTTCCATTGGCTAGATCATATGATTCTTGTGGAAGAATGCAAAAGATCATATGGAAGCCCATACATCAAAAGCACTTAGAGGATTTCTAGACTGACTATGAGGATGATGCTGAGGTCAGAAGAATAAAATATCAGAGACTCACCCTCAATCAGATTAAGACATTTGATTGCATTCCAGTGCTTGCACAATTAAAGAAAGATGATGGCAAGACCATGTCCAATGAGTATGAAGATAAAAAGGTGTATAATGACACCATTTCAGCTCCTGACCTAACACAGTCTGAAGACATTTCATTAGATCAATTTATAGGTGGGATGCTATAGTTGACCCAATCATGGGTAAATGAACAAATCAATACACTGAAGAAGAAGGGTGTGGCCATCACGGTAGATAACAAGAGGAAAAGGCAGGAGATTCCTGATGAAGAATATGATGAATTTCTTGTTGAGAAGAGAAAATTTAATGGAGAAAGGCTGCCACCTCAGAAACAAAGCAAAAGACCCCCCAGAGAAAGGAAGACTGATAGTGAACCTAAGGGGGTGATAATTGAAAGAATTGATATATCAGCTGAAGGTGCATATACATCAGGACAGGCATCAGCCTCATCTGCACAACCTTTGGTAGATGAACCAAGAATAAGAAGAATCCTAGGGCCAGCTGTGGAGACTGCAGGAGTACCAGATAAGTGCCAAACCTCATAGTAGAATGTGGAAGAAGATATCATTCTTGAGGAGGAGCCAATGAATAAAGAGACTATAGCAGATGACCCCATGATAGTCACAAGAAAAAGGAAGGCACCCTTGGTAGCATCACCACCTAAAAAATAGAGAACATCTATGAGGGGTGAGATAAGAAATGACCCCATAATATTAAGGGGAGTTAGTAGTGAAGTGTTCAAGAAAGAATTACAACATGATGTGCCACTTCCTACCATCATTCAGTTTAAGACTGAAAAGGTTGAGGAACAAGCAAAAGAAGCCACTAGAGCAGGCCAAGGTGGTCCTTTCTCATTGGAGGAAACTGTGGACCTATCAGATGATGAGGTAGTACAAAATGTAGCTTCTTAGTAGATGGAGACCCCTGCTTCTAACACTCACATGACCCCACATGGAACCCCATCAGCACAAATGGTGGTATTGGAAGAGTTGAAGCAAACAGAGCAAGAGAAAGAAAGTAGCCCATAGAGAGAAGCCCAACAAATCAGGGTTGATAAGTTAGTTGATCAGGTAACTAGCCCTGTAGTGATAGACCTAACATACAGGGAGGATGTAAGTCCCAACCATCAAGCAGGTGCACCTGATAAAATAGAAAATATTCTAGAAGTCAAGCTGACAGAAGTGGAGAGCCATATTCCAGATATGGGCCAGCAACAACAAGAGATACCAGCTGAGCCCAAAATAGTAGAAGTCCAACAAAAGGGCGGGAATGAAAAAGACACATTAGGTGATGATTCCCCTCAGACTCAAGAAAACTCAGATGATAAAGAAACATCAAGTCATGATGACCTTAACACCCAAGAGGGAGATACATCAAATGCGGAGCAGAATGTGATCCAGGATCAGGTTGATGCACCTAGTACAAACACAATGATATCCACGGATACAAATATACCTCAGGATGAGGAAATTCCCAAAGTGGATGAAACACAAAAGGAGGGAGTACAAGATCAGGCCCAAGACCAGCATATAGATACACTGCAAGATCCTCCCCCGCAAGAGGAAGTTCCTCAAGAAGAAGAAATACAACAGGATCCCCCTCATGATGAATATCATGAGGAAGAAATAAGTAAATCACCCTCTCCATCGAGAATGGAGATAAATGCTGGAGATCAGGGTGGACATGATGATAATGATAGACACCAAGGATCCAGAGATCAAGTACCTCAATGGCTTGAGAAAGAAATAGGTACAGAATCAGGTTTTGAGATTCAAGAATTTGATGTTTCAACATTGTTTTCAGAAACCATCATGAAGCCTAAGAGGAAAGCCAGATTAACATCTGCAATTAGGAGAGATCCTACTACAGGTAGAAGGACCACCCAAGTACAACTTCCCATTGTTGAAAAGGAAAAAGGCAAGATCACCCTGGAAGAATTCCATAATACAACAGTTGATTTGGGGTTTTCCAATGCAGACCAGGAGGGTCAGGAAGGGAAGGATATAATTTATTCTTTAACCCAAAGGGTGAAGAAAGAAAAGGAGAAGAATAAGCAACATAAAGAGCACATTGCTCAGTTGCATTCATACATAAAAGGGTTGATTCACCCTGACAATACATCATCAGATCAAGCAGTCCCATTGACTCCAATCTCTCAAGAGGAGGTTAATAAATTAGACCTTATGAACGATGAGTCAGTGATCGTGAGAAAGTGGATGCTGTCAGCACTCACGGGAGCTGAGGAAGTAGTGATAGCCTCTTTGTAGAGGTGAAATTCTTTAAGTACCTCTAGGAAGAAAGTTGATAAAATACAGAATGAGGCCAGAAGAAGGTTATTCCAGTTAGAGAAAGCCTTAGGTGCTCTAAGTGAAATAAAGAGGATTAATCCTCAAGTCGTGATAAATTATTAGGTGATGAATAATAACACTGCCATGCTAGTGAATATTTGGTATAGGGACATCAGGTTTGAATGTGATATACTAAAGAAGTGCAGTAGTAAGTTAAGAGATATCAGTGTGAAACTGTACAACATGATGTCCTATGAAGCAGAAGTTATGGAGGCCTTAGAGGGAAAAGTATAGGGGAAAATTGAAAACCAAGACGTGGACTTTGCCATAAAACCTCTACATGATAACTTCCAGTCGATGGCTGATGATCCTCTCACCCACCTAACAGAAGAAGCAATAAACAAGATCATGAGGATCAAAGTCATGGTGGAGAAATATAATGAAACATTGATCAACAGGAAGGGTAAGTTAGAAGTCCTCAGAGAAAAATTTCAAGCCCACAATCATGCCATCAATAAAGCCAAAACTCAGGATGGCGGGGAGGTTGATAAAATAATAGAAGCATATGAAAATATCAGGACAATAATGCAGGTCCATATACAAGGTGATATTCATCAAGATGATGACGACACAGAAAGTGATGATCATGATGATGAAGAAGAAGAACCTGAGGAGTAAATGAAGATGTGCCACAAGGGAAACATATGCATCAGGTACTTAGAAGAAAATAAGTTACCTAGATGGTTGCCGGCTGGCAACCTGTGCCACGAGAGATAGTTGACCAAGTCAAAAGAAATATCCACCGTTGATCTTAAATTGATAAATCTTGACCACAGATCATTTGTAACCACTCCCTCATCTTATTCTATAAAAGGTGTAGGGATACCTTATTTTGAACATTTAGAAGGTTAATTGAAATTTGATTGCTGAAACATTAGAACTTATTTCAAAGTTATTGTAAACATACATGTTTTTGCATACTTAGTGAAAGAGAAGACCATTTTGATTACAAATAATTGTAAATCTTGAGTAGTCTGTGTTTGAATTCTTGATACATGCTTTGATTTGCTGCGTCCCTTGGAGTGCTCATCAGTCTGCATGTATAGTCTTCATTCATTATCCTTTGAAGTTTACATCATTTGTATCTAGCTGTGGAACATCCTGGTGAAAATATGGTTTGATTTCTTCTCCTCATGACTTTATCAAGTGTGTATGTGGTTCAATATCTAAGATTCACCAAAATTTGAACTATTCTTTTACATTTCTTTCAATTTCATAAATTCACCATCACAATTGCAAATAACAGATAATCAGAAGCAAGAAACATGAAATATGCTGATATCTCATAGAAAATTGAAAATACATAGCATATTTAGAGTTAAAGCATGTTCAATTGATAAATATCATGCAAAGATCCAAGTGCAGACACATTATTTGAAGAAATATACTGTGTAGAGTGACCTTTCTATGTAGCATCTTTCCAAGAAATAGAATCTAATCAATCAATGTAAGGCCCCTCAAATGGAAAACAGTAACACACATCAACCACTGAGTAATGTCGGTAGATTATGAACTAATCCACAGAGACTTGGGATCATGAATTCTTTGAATTCATCATATCTTTTGAGATGAGTAAAGGTTGTTGTGTAACTTTTATTCTATGTTTTTTTATGACTAACATCATGATCAACAGTTATCACCCCACCTACTCTAAACTAAGATGCACAATAGTGCATAAGTCTGAAGGTGCTCAGAGGTCTAGATTGATGCTCTTTAGGGCTACTTCTCAAGGGGAGTAGTCAGAGAGTTTAGAAGAGAGATTAGATCAGAGAAGATGAGTGCAAGTATGTGCCCTTTGTCATTGATGTCAAAGGGGGAGAGAAGTCATGTGGAAAACTTAGAGTGTAGATGTGTAAGATAAAGAGTGCAGATGTGTAAAGAGAAAGGGAGAGAATCTTGTCTTGATGGCTATTGCAGTTTTTCATATCATATGTTACCATCAATAACAAAGGGGGAGATTGTTGCAAGTATGTGCCTAATCGATGTTTTCATTGATGTCAACATATTCTTGTTGTCATTGGTGTCAACTGTATCTTATTCTATTACTTGTTTAGAAGACTTGTATGTTGAGGATATCAAGAAAATTAGCCTCTCCAGAAGAAACAAGTGAGTTACAGAGAAGTGCAGTACAGACAATGAGTTGTATGCTGAAGAACATTCCAGTAAACTGCTCTGTATTTATTCCTACTTCAGGATCATGGTCTGTGGGTTGGAAGTAGGTTATAAGTATGTCTAAGGATGCTACATTCTAGGTTTGAGCCATACACATGAAGATCTGAGTGAGTTGTATTCACCAGACTGAAACCTACTTTTTCTGTAAATTTAGTTAAGAAAATAAGATAATATTTGGCTCCGCATTCCTCTGCAATAAAGTATTTTGCTCTGTGGTTCTAGAGGGAAGTCTGGGATGATGATAAGTGCCTACAGTTGTAATGGTTCATGGTTTGGTGATCCGCAAGCTATCTTTCTTTTATGCTAGTTGAAGACAATGAAGTTCATTTGTTGCAGTGAGAAGATTCCTATGGATAAAGTGGTTAAGGTTTGTGTAGTTACTCCTGATGATTATAGCATGCTTGTGGATGTCTCCTAATCATGTTTCTATCTAGACTTTTCTCTGCTTTAAGAACTTGGGATAGTGTGTGAATATTGTTCCTAATTAATGTAGCGTGTAACCAGTCTTAGATATCCTGGTTGATCCTAGTGATTGCAGAGATCTCTGGAAGATTGTGGAAGTGTGTTGTGGCATGGAAGATTGTGTTTGAGTCCCAGCTAAGGCATGTCATGATCTGCATTTCATTCCCTTTGTATGATATTGCAATAGGTCAGGACCTATTTTGTAAATGTTTGTAATACTTACCTTGGAGTTTGTTCCATTGGTTGACGATTGTGTTGCCGACATTGATGATCATTCCAAGGTTGATGTAGTGTATAAATACTTGTAGTTGAATTGTGGAAAAGGTGTCCTTGAGAGAAAATGAAAATATATTAAGAAAGGTCCAAAGGCACAGTAGAGAAGAGGTAGAGGAAAGAAGAGGAAGAGCAAAGAAGAGGAAGAGTAGAGCAGAGGAATTGTTATTCACAATACAGAAAGGTGTTGATCGTGGTAGTAAGTCTTGTAGTAAGCCACCAGTAGGGTTTAATAGCCCTTATTATAATCTTGCTAGGTTTAGGGTTGAGGCAGTGAACCTGCTAGACCTAGTTGTTCTTCATGGCAATACGTGAGTATGTTTAGGCCCATGGAGTGACTAAGCCTGAACATCATTATTTCAAGATTGTAATTTATATTGAGAGTTAATCCTCTCAGTGGTTTTTCCCCACCTTGGGGTTTTCCAAGTAAATCTGGTGTCTCTTGTGTTTGATGTTGTATTTGTGGTTAAGTTTCTAATTTCATGCACTCATGGTTAAATCACAATAATTGTGGATAAGTGATGAATGTTTAAATTGTAGAGATTGTTTAAGGTTTTGTGACAATTGATTCACCCCCCCTCTCAGTTGTCCGGCACATATCAACATTATGAATGAAGTAGACTTTGAAGGATATAAGAGTTGCATATGAAGATCCAATTTCAATCTTTTGTGACAATACAAGTGCTATAAACATTTCAAAGAATCTAGTGATGCACTTAAGAACAAATCACATATCAACAAGGTATCACTTTTTGAAATATAAGGTGATAGAGAATGAATTAAAGTTGGAATATGTGTCTGCAAAGGATCATATTGCATACATTTTCACTAAGCCTCTGCCTAAAGATACCTTTAAGTATCTCAGAGAAAAGCTAGGGGTCATTACCCCTCCTATCCTGAACTAATATGCATAGGAATGCATCAATCCAGTGGAGCTCAAAGTGTCATTTCTTGATCTGGATTGATGTTCTGAGGGCTACCTCTCAGATGGAGTAGGTAAGTGTTTTTGGTAAAGCAAATGGATCACTGAAGCAGTGTGCAAGTATGTGCCCTTTTCCACTGATGTCAAAGGGGTAGAGAAATCATGTGAAAAACTTAGGAGGAGAAAGAGTACAGAGAATGTAGTACAGATGTGTAAAGAGAAAGGGGGAGAATCTTGTCTTGATGGTCTTTTCAATTTTTCACATCATATGTTTCTATCAATGATAAATGGAGAAATTGTTACAAGTGTGTGCCTAATTGGTGTTGTCATTGATGTCAACATATCTTTGTTGTCATTGTTGTCAACTGTGCTCTTACTTTGTTGAGGATATTGAGAAAATTAGCCCCTCCAGTGAAAGAATGCTCTGTATTTCCTGTAGAAAAAATATCTTTGCGTATGGATTGGAAGTTATTTAGAAGCTTGTTTGAAGATGTTATATTCCAAGTTTTAGCCTCTGTTATGAAGAATTGAGAGAGTTATGTTCACCAGAGTGAAAACAACTTTTTTTGTGTGCTTGGTGGTGACAGGGAGAAAGTGTTTTGCTCCGCATTCCTCTGCATTAAAATATTTTGGTTTGCAGTTCTAGAAGTAAGTCTGTGGTGATGCTAAGTGCCTTCAACTACAATGGTTCATGATTTGATGGTCCACAAGCTATCTTTTATTTATGACAGTGGTTGACAGTGTTATTCTTGTGCTCTGGTTTGAAGAATATCATTAATAGACTGGTTAGAGATCGTACGGTTGTTCTTGGTGATTACAACATGATTGTGGATGTCTCCTGATCATGCTCCTACATTCATATTGGTCCACAAGGTGTAAATCAGATTGTGCATGAAGTGTGTTCTCAAGGATACTTGTGTTAACATCAGTATTAGTTGACTTGGTGGAATTCATCATCTATGGAGATGCATAGAAGATTGTGATAGTGTTTTGTAGCGTGGAAGATTGTGTTTGAGTCCTAGCTAAGGAGTGGTGTGATCCACATACATTCTTACATCTTTTTTTAACTAAATTTGTATTAGGTCCAGACCTATTTTATGTATGTCTATAATGTCAACCTTGGAGATTGTTCCAATGTTTGATGATTGTAATGTTGACCTTGATGAACATTCCAAGGTTGATGTAGTGTATAAATACTTGTAATTGAGTCATGAAAATATATCCCAAGTGTGAAGATGTGAAGATAACGAAAAGAAAAGTAGCAGAGCAGAGCAGAGGTGTTTTGTGCTTCAATAGAACTGAACCTTGGCATGGACTAGATGCTGTTATTTTAGTTCAACCTTTTGGTAGTGAGCCTTCTTTTAGCAGTAGGCCACCCTTCAGTAGTGAGCCTTCTTCTGGGTAGTGAGCCCTATAGGCAATGAGCCTCTATGTTTTAGAATTGATATAACATATATATTTTTGTGGGCTAACACCCATCATGGTTTTTCCCTTTTAGGGTTTTCCATGTAAAAATCTGGTGTCTCCTATGTTGTTTACACATTTGTGTTGAGTTTCTCATTTGATGCTTTCATGATTATATCTAAATATAAGTAATTGATAAGTTGGTGATCATATTTAGTTAAAAGTTTTAGGACAACTGATTCACTCCCCCCTCTCAGTTGTTTGGTGCAGTTCAACAAAAGGTTCCCAACCTCATCTTAATAAAAGTCGATGGACCTAGAAAGGACCATGAGGTCAGAGTTATTATATTTATACTATTAGTGAAAGACCAAATCTATTATAGTTAAAAGTTCAAACCCAGTAGAGGAGTACCTTGATTAATGATAGAAAATGTTATAGACCTTATAGGATAAGATAAACTCGAGCTTTATGTTTTATGAGAAATATGAATATGTTTAATGCCTAAGTGGTCTAGAGAAGATCAGGGGACATTATGTTATTCTTATATACATTCTTATCTTTGAATGACATAAGTCTATAACAACATATGTATAAGGCTAGAGAAGATAAAATCCCTAGATTAACCGTGATGGGTCCAATAAATTTAGATTTCTCAAGTCGGTTAAGACATTGGTTGATTCTAGTGTATTTATGGTCGACATGAATAGTTGAGAATTCATAGATCAATACTAAATAACTTAGAAGGAGTCTAAGAAGCTTTTTATATAGTATTATAGATTTCTTGCTAATGTCGAAATGCAACATAAATGATTAATTGATGAGTCAATGAGTAGACTGACAGGAAGTCATAGACTCTAATGTTTTACAAGAATGCAATGAATGACTCTTTGAAAGGTTAAAATGTTCTTAACCTATATATATATATATATATATATATATATATATTAGGATATAAATTCTAAGTTAGATTGACTAGGATTGAGTTAGTCAAGACAAAAATTACGTCTAGAGCTATTTGGTAAATAAATCAACTATAGGATGAGATAGTTCTTAATTCAAGTTAGAGGTGTGTGAACACACAACTACATTTATTGCAAATGCCTATTTATATTGAAACCTTGGCCAAAGTGATACATTTGTCTCTACATGCATTAGTCGGTTCATAGTGTCTAGATGGTGTAAACTATCAGAAGGATCATACTTAGCTAGAAGATAGTCTAGAGTAGTATGGTCGATTGTGTTATGTAGGACACAACACTAGAACTCATATGGCAACCTATTGGTTCTCTATGACTATACTCTTCATGAAGGGTAGGGCCACTTCCAGGAAGGAAGGTGTGTGGGGGACCGCTAGTCAGTGGTTGGAGGTGTAGCACTCAAATGATGCTCTACCTCTGTTGTTGAAGAATTATCGACATTTGAGTAAGAGATGTCAAGATTTCAGATGCAGTATTATTTATGATATGATGTAAAATTATTCTCATTGCCAAGTACAATATTTATTGTAAATGTAAAGTGAAAAATAATTTCAGTATGATTTATCTTTGAATATATTGTATTTCAAGGTTGAAAAATTATTCAGAAAAGATATACTTTTATCTCTTTGTAATTAAGCAAATGTAAACAAAATAAATTTTCTTCCAAGTTTACCATGTTAATTTACTTTTCAGTAAAATGTGAGTGGTATTTCAAGTAATATGAGTTAGCATGTTACACTAGACATCAATATGCTTAGTCCTTATGTGGAAAGTAGGATTCTTTGCCAACCATATGGCACTCTAACTATCACAACAAATAGTAATCTTCCCTATATCAAACACAATCTCTTAAGCCAAATGGATTCTTTACAAGCATGAGTTTCTGCCATGTACTCTACTTTAGTAGTGGATAAAGAAACCACAAGGTTCTGCTTACTCATCCAACTAATAGCATGACCAAACATAGTGAACACATAAGCACTAGTAGATCTCCTGCTATTAATGTCACCTGCCCAGTTTGAATCCACAAATCTTTGAACACAAAGTGAATTGCAAGGTTTCGTAGGATAACCATGAAAACATAAGGAATACTCAGAAGTACCCCACAAATATTTGAACACTCTCTTTGTCGCATCCCAATATGTCTGTCCAAGATTAGCCATAAACCGACTAAGGACTCCCACTGCTTGGGTAATGTTTAGTCTTGTATAGACCATAGCATTCATCAAGTTCCCAACCACACTAGAATAAGGAACTTTTCTCATAACCTCCATCTCAAAAGGAGACTTTGGATAGTCTGTAACAAATAACTTTATCCCCATCATAACAAGAATAGTCAACGGTCTACAAGCTGACATGTTGAATCTCTCCAACATGGTGTTCACATACTTACTCTGGCCTAACCAAATTTTTTTCTCTATCTCTTTTGATTTCCATTCCGAGAATGTACCTGGAGACCCCTAAATCTTTCATCTCAAACTATGCTGACAAATGAGACTTCAAATAAGAAATCAAACTTTTACTATTCCCAATGAACAACATATCATCAACTTATAATGCAATAATGAGAATATGATCATTATCCATTTATAATAAACACAATGATCTGATTTCAATCTTAGAAATCCCAAATTCAAAAAAAGGCATCAAATTTATAGTACCACATCCTAAGAGATTGTTTTAAACCATACAAAGACTTCTTCAACTTGTAAACTAGATTTTCTTTACCTTTTACCACATAGTATTCTGGCTATAACATATAGATTTCTTCCCCCAAGTCAGGATGAAGAAAAGTTGTCTTCACATCCATCTGTTCAACTTCTAAATTGTAGGCTGCAACAAGTGATAACAAGAATCTGATAGATGCCAATTTTGCAACACAAGAGAAAATCTCACCATAATCTATTCCCTCAACTTGGGAATAACCCTTCATAACCAACCTTGCCTTAAACTTCTCAACACTGCCATCTAAACCAAACTTCTTGAACACCCATTTACATCCAATAGGTTTACGTCCATTAGGCAAGGGCACCAGATCCCAAGTATTGTTTTTCTTCAAGGAAGCCATCTCTTCTTCTATGGCCTCTTTCTAGGAACCTACATCACTCGTACCCATAGCCTCCCTTATGGTCCTAGGATCATCAGTGTTAGAAATCAAAGTAAAGATACAACTTGAATTATGCAATGAATAACCAAACCTATCAGGTTGTCACCTTACTTGCATGGACCTCCTCAAAAGTTGAGGTTGAGGTTCTTCTTCTTCTTATTCTGAACTTTCAGAGATACTAGAGCTCTCCTCATTATCAGGTCCAACAGGTATTTTTGGTTCAACTTTCTTAGGGGTGGAAGGAATTTGAACCACATCATCTTTCTCTTCTTCTTTCTCTGGATGTAGAACAATAGAAGAAGGATTGAGCTCTCTCAAAATCACACATGTTATACATACCTCTTTCGGACAATGGATCCCAAAGCTTGTACCCTTTCACACTGATGACATAATTGATGAAGATACACTTCACAGCCTTGTTCTCCAACTTAGACTTCTTCTCCTTAGGCACATGTGCATATGCCTCACAACCAAATACTTGAATGTGTCTCAATGAAGGATTTTTACCAGACCACACCTCCATAGGTGTCTTATTAACAAGCATTGATGTAGGAGACCTATTAACCAAGTAACAAGCCGTAGCAATAGCTTCAACCCAGAACTTTTGTTCAAGGCTAGCTCCACTTAGCATACTCCTAGCCCTCTCCACAAATGTTTGATTCATCCTTTCTACTACTCTATTCTACTAAGGGGTATATAGAGTTGTCTTGTATATCTCAATATCATGTTCTTTACAAAACTTGTTGAAATTTTCTGAACAAAACACACCATCATTCTCAGTCCTCAAACACTTAATCTTTTTATCCTTTTGATTCTCTACAAGAGCTTTGAACTTTTCAAATCTAATAAAGAATTCATATTTTCTTCTAAGGAAGTACACCCATGTCCTTCTACTATAATCATCAATGAATGAAATAAATTAATTAGATTTTGAAATCGAAGGAACATTATGGTGCAAGAGCACCTACCTGACAGCTGGCCTCCATGAGGCAATTAGTTTGTTTTGAGTCTTGTTAATGTTTCCAAGAAGGTCTGATAAGACCAATGCATGTAATAAGGTCATGTTGACCATGCTTTGCTATTTTTAGTTAGTTTGTTAAGATAGCTGTTATGCTGTAGGTCCGGTTGGATCTCCCAGCCGCCTAGAGAGATTTCCCAGCCGCTTGGAGTCGAGTGGTAGTACTTGCAGGAGATCCTATTTATGCATGAGGATCGGTTGGTTTTAGATATAGCATTGCATTGAGCAGAGGAGTTAGATTGCAGAGAGAGACTGAGCATTGTATTTGCATCTTTTGAAATCAATAAAGATCCTGTTTGTGTTCATTTTCTGCTTGATCTCCATTGTGTAATCGATCTGCTGTTTTGGTGGTTACATGGATTTGCTAATCCATTCCACCAGTTGATTCATCGAATCAGTGGAATGGCCATGTACAGTAGGTTAGGATTTAGTTTGCATTTCGTGTTTGTTCATGTGCATGTTTGCAGGATCGCGGTCGAAAGGTGTTGAGGACCCTAGCATGGGTATGTGCTAGGTCGTGTTGATTGTTAGAGTTTGAAAGATCACCCTGAAAGCAGATCGGGTCATCCCAGGAGGTTCGGCGGATCGAAATTCGCTAAGGTTGGAAAATCCATCACAACAGCATCATCAGGATATTTCTCCGTATATCCTGCAGTTACTTTGGGCGTCATCCGAGTAGGTGGAGATGTACATGATGCAGTAGATTGCATTAAGTGAATGTGCATTAGGGTGATCATCATCAGGTGTTGCCGAGGAGGAGCGTATCGGCATAAGGAAGAAGATCGGGTTGACAATTCCTTCGCGGGCCGATAATGTTAAGTTTGGCCAACAGCAGGATATTGAAGGAACTGCATGTGACGTCATCGTCATCAGGATATTTGTCATCAGGATATTGGACATCAGGATATTGAAGGGACTGCATGTGACGTCATCGTCATCAGGATAATCGTTATCAGGATATCAGGGTGACGTAAGCATCGAAGGAAAGGTGCAAGAGGTTGTCATCATCAGGATATATGGGAGGAACCGGATGTTCTATATCCTGCTGATGAACATGATGTTGAACATCATGATGCTGAAGAAAGAGGTTGGCGGTAAGATGAACAGTGAACATCAGGAGGATGTTTGCGCTTGCCAAATATGATGATGCTGCTGATAGCTGGATATGATGATGCTGCTGACATGAGAAAGGTTGAAGGTTTGTCTGCAGGAGGATATTGGTCGGCAGAGTAAATATGATGATGATGATGAAGGGTTGCAGACATCCATGCTGTATGTCAAGGTTTTAGTGTGGATGCCTCTGCATCATAGTGGTATCAGAGCTCAGCAAAAGGGTCTGGGCTGTTGTGTGTTGATTCTGTCACCGAAAGGGCAGAGGTAGAGTTGATTCTGTCACCGAAAGGACAGAGGTAGAAGAGTGAGAGGTTGAAAAAATGCCTCCGAAAGGTAGTGGTACTGCAAGGGAATTGCAGGAGATGAAGGAAAAACATGCCAGAGAGATGAGGAAGATGAAGGAGCTTGCTGAAGCACTTCAAGCCAGGCTTGTAGCCCTGGAAAAGAAAAAAAAGAGGGAAGTGGAAGACAGTGAGTCTAAAGAAGATGAAGATGCTGTTGAAGAGTATGAAGAGGTAGCTGAAGATCTGGATGCTGAAGACCAGAGACTTACAAAACTGTTAAAGGCAGTGCAGAGTGATAAACCTAAGGTAAAGGTTGATGTTTCCAAGTATAATGGAAGTTTGAATGAAGATGAGTTACTGAATTGGATTGCTGCACTTGATAATCACTTTGAATGTGAAGATGTTGCTGAGGATCAAAAGGTAAAGATTGCAAAGACCAAGTTAGGAGGTCATGCTTTGGTATGGTGGGATTATGTACAATCCGAGAGAAGGAAACAAGGGAAGTCAAAGATCACTTCATGGGATAAAATGGTAGCAAGGATCAAAGGTAAATTCTTGCCAAGGGATTATGAAATTCAGATGTTTAAGAAGCTGCAATTTTTAAGGCAGAAGGAAATGGATGTGAAGGCATATACTGAGGAGTTTTATAAATTGAGTATGAGATCTGGTCATCATGAGAATGAGGTAGAAAAGGTGGCTAGATACTTGGCTGGTTTGAGATTGAACATACAGGATGAGTTAGTTTTAGCTAACCCTAAGAGTGTGGAGGATTGTTACCAAATGGCAATCAGGATTGAAGAAAAGATGAATAGGACACAAGATAAGTCCATGAGAGGAAGAGGCAACAATATGAGGGGAAGAGGATTAGCCCCTACACAAAGGCAAACCAATGAGGGTCAAGAAGACACTGGTAAAGGACAGGGACAGTCTGATTTCAGAGGTGGATGGAAAGGTAATAGAGGAAGATTTGGAGGTGGTAGAGGTTCTACTACATTTTCAGGAAAGTGTTACACCTGTGGTGAGTTTGGTCATCCATTTTTCAAATGTCCAGAAAGCAAAGGTTCATCATCCAAAAATGATAGAACAAATGACAAGAGAGTACAACTTGTGCAAGAAGAGAAAGTAGAGCAAAGTGTGCAGAGTTCAAACACTTATCAAGGAGATAGGGTTCATGACAATTATGCATATCCTGAGGATGGAGAAGCATTGATGCTAAGGAGAATTAGTTTGCAGGCATCAAAGGATATGATGCAAAGAAGAGCTCTTTTCAAGACCACATGCAAGAGCAAAGGTAAAGTATGTAAGGTTGTCATTGACACTAGTTCAACAGACAACATGGTATCTTAGGAAATGGTGGATAAACTAAATTTGGAAAGGATTCCACATCAACACCCTTACAAGGCATCTTGGGTGAGTGATAGTCAATCACTTTTTGTCTATGAACAGGCATATGTGGATTTTCAGATTGGAGCATATCATGATAGAGTTTTGTGTGACATTTTGCCCATGGAATGTTGTCACCTACTGTTGGGTAGACCATGGCAATTTGATAGGAGGGTACTGTATGATGGGTATGCTAATACCTACACCATCAAGAAAGATGGGAACACTATTCGGTTGATGCCATTGTAGGAAACAGCTATAGTACAGGGGGCAGCCAAAATCATTTTAGTGGGAAAGAAGGAGTTTGTGCAGATGCCTATAGGAGCAGGCATTAAGGCAGTTGAGGATACTGCAGGGAAAGGAGTTGTTAAGGACAACAGGTTGAAGAAAGTTTCAGTTTTGACTGACAGAGGTCAGCAGCAGGTTCAGAAATAGGTTTGCAAACAACAACCAGTTGAGAGGAATGACAAGGATGTTGTCATAGTTGGGACTATTGTTTGTCCTATAAAAGTTGAAAGGAAGATAGAGTTGAACATTCCAAAAGTTCAAGAGGCAGTTCAGACAGAGGTTCTGGTCAGACAACCTGACAAACACAAGGTATGTGAGAGAAAGGCCTACATTGACAGGCATGAGGATTTACTTGCAAGAAAGCAAGTTACAGTTCAGAAGTCTTGGAGCAGCCAAGAGCCAGCAGAGGACAAAGCTGGAACAGGTTAGAATATTGCAAAGGCAAACTGTAAAGGTGGAGGACTTCCACAACTAAACTCATGGGACATGAGTTCTTTTCTGTTGGGGAGTATGGTGCAGGAGCACCTACCTGACAGCTAGCCTTCATGAGGCAGTTAGTTTGTTTTGAGTCTTGTTAATGTTTCCAAGAAGGTCTGATAAGACCAATGCATGTAATAAGGTCATGTTGACCATGCTTTGCTATTTTTAGTTAGTTTGTTAAGACAGCTGTTATGCTGTAGGTCCGGTTGGATCTCCCAGCCGCCTGGAGAGATTTCCCAGCCGCTTGGAGTCGAGTGGTAGTACTCGCAGGAGATCCTATTTATGCATGAGGATCGGTTGGTTTTAGATATAGCATTGCATTGAGCAGAGGAGTTAGATTGCAGAGAGAGACTGAGCATTGTATTTGTATCTTTTGAAATCAATAAAGATCCTGTTTGTGTTCATTTTCTGCTTGATCTCCATTGTGTAATTGATCTGCTGTTTTGGTGGTTACATGGATTCGTTGATCCATTCCACCGGTTGATTCGTCGAATCGGTGGAATGGCCATGTACAGTAGGTTAGGATTTAGTTTGCATTTCGTGTTTGTTCATGTGCATGTTTGCAGGATCACGGTCGAAAGGTGTTGAGGACCCTAGCATGGGTATGTGCTAGGTCGTGTTGATTGTTAGAGTTTGAAAGATCACCCTGAAAGCAGATCAGGTCATCCCAGGAGGTTCGGCGGATCGAAATTCGCTAAGGTTGGAAAATCCATCACAACAGCATCACCAGGATATTTCTCCGTATATCCTGCAGTTACTTCGGGCGTCATCCGAGTAGGTGGAGATGTGCATGATGCAGTAGATTGCATTAAGTGAATGTGCATTGGGGTGATCATCATTAGGTGTTGCCGAGGAGGAGCGTATCGGCATAAGGTAGAAGATCAGGTTGACAATTCCTTCGCGGGCCGATAATGTTAAGTTTGGCCGACAGCAGGATATTGAAGGAACTGCATGTGACGTCATCATCATCAGGATATTGAAGGGACTGCATGTGACGTCATCGTCATCAGGATAATCGTTATCAGGATATCGGGGTGACGTAAGCATCGAAGGAAAGGTGCAAGAGGTTGTCATCATCAGGATATATGGGAGGAACCGGATGTTCTATATCCTGCTGATGAACATGATGTTGAACATCATGATGCTGAAGAAAGAGGTTGGCGGTAAGATGAACAGTGAACATCAGGAGGATGTTTGCGCTTGCCGAATATGATGATGCTGCTGATAGCCGGATATGATGATACTGCTGACATGCGAAAGGTCGAAGGTTTGTCTGCAGGAGGATATCGGTCGGCAGAGTAAATATGATGATGCTGACAGTGTAAAGGGAAATATGATGATGATGATGAAGGGTTGCAGATATCCATGCTGTATGTCAAGGTTTTAGTGTGGATGCCTCTGCATCACATTAATAGGACCACATACATCAAAGTAAATCAAGTCCAACACCTAAGAAGATTTGGGAGAATTGGAATAAAACTTAACATAGTTTTGTTTACCATAGATGCAATATTTGTAAAAGTCAAACTCAATGTTAGACTCATTCATACCCTCAATGAGGATTTTATTTTTTAGGGTCCTCAAACCCTTTTCACCAATGTGACCAAGCCTCTGGTACCATAACATTGTCTTCTTAGCTAGGAGTTTCATCTCCATAGAATGAGCACCCTTAAGTACCCAGAAAGCATGACCATCAGAAGTAGATGGAATAGTCCTCTTCATTGCTAGTTCTAATGGTGAGGATGAAAACTCTAAAGTTCTCTTCTTTGAAATAGAGGCACTATTACACTAAACCGCACATGCATCAAGCTAAAACATAGTACCAATCTAAACACCCATAGCTCCTCTAGTCATCTTGTATCCTCCATTTGAAAAAACAACCTGCACACCCACATCATTCAACTTACTTACAAATAATAGGTTACGTGCCAAACTAGGGATATGCAAACTACCATTGATCCCCTTAACTTGTTCATCAAGGAATTGAATCAAGACTCTTCCATGGCCAATAATATTTAGGTGAGAATCTTCACCCAAGTACACCTTCCCACCGTCATATGAACTTCAAACTTCCAAAACCAACCCCAATGAGAGGTCATGTGAAAAGATGCACTAGAGTCAATAAGCCACACATCTTCCAATACATGCATTTCCAAGGAAATGACAAATGCATCTCAATTATCTTGAGAGGATTTATTAGAATCCGGCTCATAATTCTTCTTCTTTTTCTTCTTCTCCTCCTTGCACTCCTTGTGGAAGTGACCAGGTTTACCTCAGTTCTAACACAAAGTATTGGACTTTCTAGGAGACTTGGATCTCCCATGAGATTTGGATCTTCCTTTTTCTTCCTTCTTCTTATCCTTTTTCTTTCCCTTCTCTTTAGATCTACCATGAATCGCAGGAGCCTCCTTAGTTGATTCAAAAGATTTTCTCCACATCTCTTTAGACAACAATGAAGAAACCACTTCATCCATCTTGAAGGTGGTAGTGGTACTGCCAATGGCCATAACAAGGCGGTCCCATGAATCTAGTAAATAACAAGGTAATGTCATACATCAATCCTCCTCCTCTATCTTCACACCAACATAGGTCAACTGGGCAACAAGCATATTGAATGTATTTAGGTGACCAGTGACAGATCATCCATCTTCCATCCTCAGATAATACAATTTCTTTCACAGGATTAACTTGTTCACTAGGGATTTAGCCTAATAAACATCTCCAAGTTTCTTCCAAAGATTTTTTGCAATCTTCTCTTCATAGATATTCAGGAGCATTGAATCAGCCAAATAGAGTCTTATCAGACTCTTAGCCTTTCGATCCATTAGATCCCAATCTTCTTGTTTCATTCCTAATGGCATGGTTCCAGATACTATGAGCCATAGATCTCTATCCACCAATAAGTCCTCCATCTTGAGTTTCCATAACTCAAAGTTGCCAAAATTAAATTTATTTAGATCAAACCTTCCAAATGTGCTCGCCATCTCTTTCCTGCAACAAAGATTTCAAAATCCTTTGCACAAGCTCCCACTCAAATGAAGATCAGCTCAAAAAACCCTCTACCCAACAACTAGAACAAAAAGTGATCAGGCTCTGATACCAACTGAAAGGAAGAAAGGTATGCAAAAATAGCTTCCTATGTTGATCTAATGAGGAAAGATATATGCAAATTTTTATCTCTTATAGTTATAGATAAAAAAAGTAATAACAACATCCAAATGCAAATACAAAGCTCACAACACAAGATATACATGGGGAAAACCATTTTAGGTCAAAAAACCCCACACTCCAAAACTTGCACAATGTATTATCAAATCAAAGGATGATTACAACACACTTACAATGCAAGTTCTTCTAGGACTACACAAATGTTGAATACTAGAGTAATTCCAGTAGTATAATGGTACCTGCAAATTAACCATATCACTCCAACTCTAAGCACATGTATATATAGAGAAATATCAAGGATGGAGGTAGCTTCTAGAGCAAGCCACAAAATAATCTCATCCAAATCCACATGGCCCAAATTCCAAGGCCATAAAGCATACAAAATAAACTTGTCAAAGATTCTCTTTCTTTTCTTACAATCCTCCATACTTGGGAACTCCAAATTTTCCCAAAATAGGTATGTCAGATGCTCTTACATCTTCATAAAATCTGTCATATATGACAACACTTATAGTTGTAAGAGAATTTGTCATAACTGACTATTAATTGTTAAGTATAAAAAAGGAGAATGATAACAACTAGCACACAAACTAGATCAAACCCTTTTCCATGTAACATTCAAGGACAAGGCCAAGCCAAATCACTACCAAATGAAGGTGGACTTCGCTATTGACCTTGTGCTCATGTATGCTATAGATGGATCATATTTAATTTAGTCTTTTCCTCAAACCCTAGATTAACAATGCATGAAACCTGTTAGGTCTAAAAAATGCAAGTTGCTAATCCTAAGAGGATGCCAGGCTCTATGTTTGGATTTGCAACGTTTTTGAACTAACTTGACGAAATCAACCTTCAAGGTTTCATGATTTCCTACACTTTAGGTCCTGCTACACCTAGGTGGGTGAACCTTGAAATATTAAAGCAGTCTGAGTGTGGATGAGTGGACTAACTAGATCTATCTTCAATGGCACAGGATGTAAGATAGATAAAAAAGCTGACTACTTAATTCTATGGTAGAAATTGTATAAGCAATATCAAGGTAAAAGGTTTTAAATAGTGAGTTGAATGAGACTAGTGCCTTGTTGGGTAATGGAGTCAATTTGAAGGACCTAGATCAGTAGTTTCTTAATGGTAATAATTCTAATTGCTTGGCACCGTTTTGGTTTATAGCTTGTATAAACGTGCAAGAAAGTGATTGACAAATTCTTCTTAGCAATCCAACCAATATAATCAATTATCTTATAATTCACCAGAAGGTATTTTAATCCTTACTTGAAGGAACCAAATGAAATGAATGGGCAAGATTAACAGATAATATTTTACTGGAGACAGAATGACAATCCTAATTATATGGCTCTACTTAATAATCCCAACTTACTACTTCCAGGCTACTGCGACTAAATTAGAAGGGTTTAATTCCTCAGATGGACACCAACCAAATTAATCACATAGATACAGCAAGTGTGTATTGACAGATTAACTATATACTTGATATCTTAATCTGAATAACAAGGAAATGCAGAAATGGAGACAGCCACACAATTGAATATTTTCAACAAACAACTGATACCAAAGTAGAAACACTGAATCAGAGAACTTCAAACTTCTTCTTCAAATAAAATATGCAACATAGTCACTTTGAGACATTGTATATTATGTATATATGAATATCTACTAATGCTCCCCCTCTTTTCAGCATCGATTGTTTAAACTTATATAGATACTTCTATGAAGAGATACAACTCTTCAATAAGTCTTTTAGGAACTTAACAAGTATTAACAACAATTACATAAGCGTAATTAGGCTCTATTCAGCCATAAATAAACTTTAGCCAGATGATCTAGATACTCTTGATCACGGTGAGAATCAGTAAGCTCAATAGCGCTTCTGGTAATTACATCAAGAGTAACCATCTCCTCCAATTGTTTGCAAGCTTCTTTAGATGCAGAGGCTTTATCTTTCAGAGCTCCTATGGCTTTGTACAATATAACCTGACAATCAACAGTCCATTCTTCTTTGCTCTTCACCTCTCCATTATCTTTGAATATCCAGGGCACTCCTGCACTTGAGGCATCAGTCCCTTCCTTAGCATCAGCTTTAAGTTTGTCATAATAAATTTGGTTCTGTTTGAACAATGCTCTTGCATTAGAGATATATGTACCATCAGTGGCACTTCTATTTTGTAACTCAATCATCTTTTCCTGTATCCTCTTATCAAGCCTTTCATGTTCTTTGACTGCTTTATGATTTTCTGAGTAGTTATCCCAAAACTGGTTTAACCACCGTACCATATTTGCATACCTACTCTGCAGTACTGTAACAAATGCGTCTGTCTGAATTTGTGCGGCCTGATCAGGGGATATTACTTGACTACCTTGTGAGCTCTCACCTTGAGTTATTCTTTTTGTGGATTGGCCAAAGGTACTCTTAACAGCATCCTTCAAGTAATCATTTTCTTTTGTTAATCTCTCACAATTCAGTTTATAAGAATCTCTTTCTTTGATCAGCATCTGAGCTTGTGCTTTATTTAACTTTGCAACATTGATACCAATGTCTGCAGTAATTATAGGGTCAGTTTCACCTGCTCTGAAAGTCATAACATGGCCAAAAGTTTTTTCAGTGTCTATGATGGCCGTCTTCTTATGGGGAGGATACAACGCCCATATCATCAAAGAATTTTCATCATTATTGTATCTAGTCCCCATATATACTTCATTAACTCCTTCTGGAGTAAGCTTATACTTGTCATTAGCATTATTCAAAAAGCTATCAAAAACCAGAGCAGAATTTAAATCCAAACCAGGAAAAATCATAACCCCTGCATCTTTGAGTAACTGTCTACCCTTGCTAGGTGTCATGTCCTGCATTTCTTTATCTACTGTTTGCTTCAACATATCTAATAACTGTTTTTCATTATTAGCAGAAACATCATCTACTGACTCTCTAATTTCTTTTCCTTTGTATTTATACAGGAATGATTTAAATTCCTTTGACTGAATGAATGTATCATCTGAAATGAAAGAATCATAAGCCTTTTGTCGTGGATCAGCAAACCCCTCCTCATCATGTAGCACAACAGGAGGCTGATATTGTTGCATTTTTCTTTTAGACATTTCTATTGTTTTATCTTGTGGCTGCTCTTGTTCAGTCAATTCTTCATCTTCAGAAGATACCACTTCAACTTCTGCCAACTACTTTTTCTTTTCATTTAAATCTCTGTTATATTTTTCTACCACCAAGTCGACTTCAGCTTCTTCCAAATTTCTAATGACATCATCATGTGGATAATGTATGTGCATATATCCACTGAGATTCTATTTTCTTCTCGCAGAGTCAATGAAACCTTCAGGGTCAAACCCTTTCCTCACCTCAGCAGTCACCATGTTATAATGCATTAGTTTATCCAAAATGAGATTGTATCCTTCTTTTGAAACCACAGTAAAATCACCAAAACACAAAGTGCTGGGCATGAATGATTGTTTATCATGTGAACTTAGATGCATCACATTTGAACAATGCATTTGCCTAATTATTTCTAAATATGCAAGTCTGTCAAGGATAGTTTTAGGCAATATGAATGGAGTATCCTCAAATCCATAAACTCTGATCATAGTGGCATCCTCAAAGCAGTACCAGTCTCCCCAATTATGAGTGACAGTAGGGGGACCACCAAAATCTTTAGGTCTGAGGAACCTTTTTATTTCATTTGAAATTGAATATTCACAGGGGTGGTTGAAATACCTATATAGCACTTTTACACAATGCTCTTCAAATTGAGCATAGCTGGAGTTGGCATACCTGCTATCCCAGATTCTGGTCCACATCTGTACAGGTATCTTTTCCCCTTTCTTATCCGCAGCAACAACTTGAAACTCACTTGGCCACAATCCTACTTCCTGGCCATAGTATAACACCATATGCATAAGCATCGAGTAATGCTCAAAAGAGCATGTTGGAGCATTGTTTTTTATTGCAGATAGACCAGAGTCTATTCTAGTAGCAATATAGGAGGCGTAATCAAATTGTCTGGCATTTTGACATTGAATATCAGAGGCTATGACCATCAGAGGAATAGTCATGAACTCAGGGACCTCTGTGCCAAGGACTTGGCCTATAGAATAGTAAGTATATTGTATGTATGGTTCAAAAATGGCTACATGAAAGGGAGGGCCATTATTCTCAGTCAAGGGTATCACTTCTCCTTCAATCCTGGGCCTATGAATGGGTAACCTCCATCCATTGTAAGTTGTAACCATTCTCCAGTACTCTTTATCCAAATCTTCATAAACAATAGGGACAGTACACAAATCATCTAAATCATACACCTCACAAATAGCATTTTTTGACAGGTGTACAATTGGTTCTCCTTGAGGGTTGCAGATAGCTTTCAGGTTTGTATTATAACATCTGGCAAGTAGTTGGAGGAGTTCCACATTCAGGAATACATTGGGCACAACTAGTTTTCCCAAATTCAAATGCCATGGGTTTGACACAGGGGCATTTCTAAACCTCCTGTTGTAGTGGAATCTAAAGAGCTCATACCCCCTAATTGGGGTCCAGATATCTCCCAGGCGTTTATGTTTATCTTCCAATTTTTCTACTTCTGCCCTGAGTTGGGCAGACCTCCTGGCCTTGGGAGTTGACCCAGGCAATTGATCAATTAGGTCCTGAATTAATTTTCTATCTTTCACTTTCTCTTCAAGGGTTTGATCGGTTTTTTGTTTTTTAGGCTTATTGGTTTCCCCTTGTGACTTTCTTCCTTTTCCCTTTCCTAGATTTTCCATTTTAAAACTATGGCAGGAAATTCAAATACAGGCAATGTAATAGTTTGTGTAGGTGTACCTGTTGTTCGGTGGCTGGAATTGGAAGCCTCTGCTTTTGCCCTAAGAATTCCTCTGTATTCTCCTCTCGGATAGTTTTTTGCAATTATAGTGATCGGATGAATTTCGTAGTCGTTTGTATTAATCACCTGATCAATTCAATGTTCATCGCTGTGAAGTGTCACATCGCCATAACTCTGCTTATCGGCGTGATTTTTGAAATGTCTGGGCGACCTCAACATTTTTTATGGCGTGAACAGTCAATCGGCGTGACCCCTCGATTGTAATCCCGACGTTATGTAATGTCATGTTTTAAGTGGGCGCGGCCATCGGCATGACTTCTCTCATCGCCAAGTATTTTAGATCTTTCTGCGATATAGCAAGTCCCACCGATATGATTTGCTTATCGGGATGATTAATACTATCGGGGTAATAAAATTATGTCCTCCCGATCTTTATTGTCTCGCCGATAGTTATTTTCATATATGGACTTTATCTTTATCGGAATGACATACACTATCGGGATAGCTAAATCAAGATATCCTGATCCAAATCATCTCCCCGATGGCCCTTTTCATATCCTTCATCGGACAGAGTATGTTGAAGTGTTACTGATGCCTTTTGATCGCCGTGACTTGTGAATCGGCGAGACCTAATTCCCTCATCCCGATATGCCGAGTTATCCCGATAGATGTGTATCGCCGTGAGTCTCGCCGAAAGCTTTCTTATTGCTAAGACTCTAATCATCGGAAGCTTATTTGTTTGCTATCCCGATAGTTTATTTCTCGCCGATGACTATTTGCTTCGTTACCCCCACAGGATGTTCCGTGAGACTCCTTCCGAAATGCTTCATCGGTATGATATATACCGTCGGGGCAACTTTTAAAAAGTTATCTGATAGATATTTGTCATACCGATCGGCATGACCACTTGCCTTTCTTGCCGATGTAATGTCATCGGCATTACTCACTCCATCGGTGACTTCCATAATTCTTCTTCCGATCTCTATTCTCACGCCGATGGTTGTTTTCAAACGATTCCTTATGTATCGGTGTAAGCAACACAACCTCTTGCCGATGGATTGATTTTGATGAAATTTGGCACTGCTCATCCATAGACGCCTTGTGAGAAAAAAAATTTTATTATGGTCTTTTTGGGATATTCTTCAGGATTTATTCAAATATGATGGGGTAAGGAGATAGTAAAAAATTCAAATTTTTACTGTACTAACAGTGGCTCTGTCTGGGATGTATACTCCCTGTGAGTATAACAAGGATCCAGATCTCCTGGGGAAGTAGACCACATATTTTATTATTTTAGGGTGAGGTTTTATGAAACTGGGAAAAGGAAAAGAACAAATGATGGGGAGCGGGAATGATTCCTAGACTACTGTGCATGGAATAAGATATTTTGAGAATTATTTGAATGTTGTCCATGCACTGGCAGCACTCAATTCTCTTTGTACATGTTTATGAAAAGAACTGCTTCGAGTATTGCCAATGTACAGGCAATTCCTGCTCCTCTCCCGACATATTCTATACATAGTAAGAATCATCACCTCCCTTGCTAGTGATAACAAAAGGACCTAACCACAGGGCTTCAAATTTTCCATGTTTTCCTTTGTCCTGACATCTTGCATTCCACATTAGTACCAGATCATTTATTTCAAACTTTCTTTCTTTGGCCTTCTTGTCAAAGAGATATTTTACCTGTTATTGTAATTTAATATTCTGTCTCTGAGCTATTCTTCTTGTTTCATCAAGCTCTACCAATTGTTCCAACCTTTCCTCCATTGGTTCAGGGATATTCAAGTCTTCCTGGAGGATAAATTTGTATACTGGTATAAGATTTTCCAATGGTAATCTTGCTTGTGTTCCATATACCAATTCATAAGGGGATCTCCCAATTGCCCTTTTTATAGTAATCCTGTCAGCCCATACTGCCATTCTTAATTTTGAATCCCAAGCCTTCTTATTTTTATCCAACATTCTCTTTATGATTTTCAACAGGCTCTTATTACTTGATTCAGCTTGTCCATTGGCCTGTGGATGGTATGGAGCAGCATAAGAAATAGTGATACCATGTGTATTGCAAAAACCTTTGAATTCATTAGATCTAAAACACATCCCATTATCTGTAATCAATCTTACAGGAGTACCAAATCTACATATAATATTATCCATTAGAAAATTAATCACAACTTTACTTGTAGCCTGTTTGGTTGGGATTGCTTCCACCCATTTTGTAAAGTAATCAGTAGCCACTAAAATCCATCGGTGCCCCCCACTCGATTTCTCTAAAATTTCACCTATAAAATCAATACCCCACTGATAAAATGGAGCCTCAACCTGCATAGGTTTTAAGGGTAGTGCTCCCTAATACTTTAACTTCCCTGAGAATTTTTGGCATGCTTCACACTTTCTAGTGTACTGGTATGAATCATTAAAGACTTTAGGCCAATAGTACCCTGTCCTCAGGATCTTGTGTGCTGTGGTCTTTGCTGAGAAATGACCTCCGCACATGCCTTTATGCAACTCCTTCATAATATGTTTTGATTGATATTCGTCCAAGCATAATAGTAGAACCCCATCTCTGTTTTTCCAATAGAGATCCCCACCAATGAGTACATATTTTGAAGCTTGTAGTTTGAGTGTCCTTCTTCTGTTATCATCATATCCTTCAGGACACTTCATATGTTTTAGATAATATACTATATCAGTATACTATGGAGTGTGTTCAATGCTGGTACTTGCATCAACATTACATATCTGGGAAGCTTCTAGATTACTTTTAGCCATCAATTTGGCAAGACCCTATCCTCTGACTAATTTAGTAATTTGGATTTCAATGTTGAATTCCTGAATCCTATTGATCCACCTACATCTCCTACCGGTGACCTCAATTTGGATCAGTACATCCTTCACTGCAGCATTAGGAACATATGCTATGATTTTAGCCCCTACCAAATATGGTCTAAAATTTTTTACCGCTTTTACCAATGCATATGCCTGTTTTTCAATAATGTCATACTTCAACTCTGCATTTTGAAGGGACTTGCTAAAGAAAGAGATAGGCTGTTCATGTCCATCATTGTTTTTCTGTAACAACACTGCTGCTACTGTATGATAGGAAGCAAATGAGAAAAGTTGGAAAGGTTTACCGAAGTTAGGGGATATTAAGACTGGAGCTTGCTTAATGGCCTCCTTAATGTTACCAAATGCTTCCACTGTTTCTGTTGTCCACTTCATTTCTGAATTCTTCTTCAGCATTCTTGATATAGGACAAACAATCTCTGCGAAATTTGGTATAAATCTTCTGACAAAATTTATCTGACCAAAGAATGATTGTATAGCTTTTACATTTTTTGGAATAGGGACTTGATCAATTGCTATTACCCTTTCAGGATCTATTTTGACTCCTTCCTTTGAGACTATATGGCCAAGCAATTTTCCTTCTGTTACTGCAAAATGGCATTTTTTAGGGTTCAATGATATTCCATATTCTAGGGCTTTGAAAAATATCTGTTCTAGATGTGTGCAATGATCTTCGGCCCTTTTTGAATATGCTGTTAAGTCGTCTTGATATACTATCATAATCTTATTGATCAATTCAGTAAAAGCTACATCCATCGCTCTTTGAAATGTTGCTCCAGCATTAGTTAATCCAAATGGCATTCTCAAGTATACATATGTTCCCCACGGAGTGGTGAATGCTGTCTTAAATTGTTCAGACTCCTTAACTTTTACCTGATTGTAGCCGGAGAAACCATCCATCATGGATAGCAATTCACACCTAGTAACTCTCTGCAATATTGCCTCCATATTGGGAAGAGGATAATTATCTTTGAGGGAAGATTTATTCAAGTTTCTAAAATCCACACATAGTCTAATGTCACCATTCTTTTTCCTGACAGGTACTAAGTTTGAAACCCAGGAAGAGTGTCTAATAGGTTTGATTATAGCTCCATCCCTTAACTTTGTGAGTTCCTCTAGCATTTTAGGAGCCAATGTAGGATTAATTGGCCTCTGTTTCTGTCTGAATGGTTTTGCATCTGGCTTTAGCGGTATCTCATGTTGAAATAGATCCTCTCTATATGCCTTTAGATCATCATATGACCAAGCAAACACATGTCTGTACTTCCTAAGTAGATTGATGATTCTGCTTCTGATTTTCTGATCAAGATTTCTTCCAATATATACATTCTTTGGGGTTGTCTGAGTCCCCAAATTGATTTCTTCAAGGTTCTCAGGTATCACTGGTGTGTCTTTCTTTTTATACCTGTCATGGCCATCAAATGTTTTTTCTAATGCAATAAGTCCTTTGGGTATCTTATTTGTCTTTAGTTGGACCACTTTTTGGCCAAAAAGGGTTTCCTTCCCATCGTGTTCCTCCACAAATGCACTGAAATCAATTTCTTGATTTTCATAATAATCAGCACAATGTAAGAAATTGATTATATCAGTATCACTATCAAACACTTGCCAATTCTGTATATTATCAGGGATGGTAGGTCTAGTTTTAAATTCTACTTCTATGATCCCTCCTAATGTAACATCATCTCTCTTTAATGCAATGTTTGCTAAAAAGTCTGCCATAATGTTTTTAGACCTATCAACCCAGCTGATTGAAAAGGCATCAAATAATTCAACACTATCCCAAACTGCGTTTCTGTACTGCCTTAATCTTTTATTTTTAGATAAATATTTTTCTCTTACTTGGGAGATGACCAGTTCAGAATCACCAAAGACAGCCAACTTTTTTATTTTATGTTTGGTGGCTATGTTTAGGCCAATGAGCAGGGCTTCATATTCAGCTACATTATTGGTGCATTCAAATGTCAATAGGAATGAGTATTTGAATGTTTTACCTCCTGGAGAGATAAAAACTACTCCGGCCCCATTTCCTATCTTGCTGCATGCACCATCAAAATACATTTTCCACAAATCATTCTCTCCTTTCATAGATTCAGTGTGTATTGGGTCAGTGTTATGCAATTCTGGGGTAGTTTCTCCAACTTTGAAAACTCCTAAATCTGTGTCACAAAAGAAATTCACCTGATGCCGGTCCATTCTTTCTATAATATTGTCATACCTTGGTTCTTTGCATAATTTGATTTCCTTGTCACCTACTGGTATGGTGGCATATGATAGATCTAATTGAACATTGCCTCCTGCCATTGCAGCCCACTGCCTTGATAGCAGCATTCCATAGTACGGTGGGATATCAACCATAGTGATGTCAATGTTATATGTTGCTTCAGGATGTGAAGCAAGTTTTATCTCTACATCTTTCATAATACCGACCACTGGAATAGATCCGTTATCCATTGTATAACACTGGCCATAAGTAGTATCAACCCACATCCCTAATTCTTTCATCACTGCTATAGGCATGATATTCATAGCAGCACCTAAATCAATCATACAATTCCTGACTATTCTGTTCTTGATTACTAGTGTAGTATAGAATGGATCTACCTGTGAGGGATTTTTTGTAAGTGTGTCACCAAGGTATACCTCAGGCATCTTAAAATTTTCCTGATGCACATTATTTGTTGTTTTTTCAAACCCTTTATGTTTTGGATTTGGTGTATCAGAAATCATCTTGACAACTGTACTCCTATATTTATCTATTTTCATCATCTCTAGGAGTGGGACTGATATCTTCACCTGAGACACTGCCTGTGCAATGTCGAAAGAAGGGGTTATGATCTGGTCATTCTTTTCTATTTTTGTGTTGTCTTTTTCTTGATTTCCTTTCATTTTATTTTTATCCCCCTTTTCTGGTTCTTTAGGTGATGATTTTGTATTATTTTCTTTGTTATTCTGGTCTTTTATAAATACACTTCCAGGAGTTCCTTGCCCAACATTTGTTGTTCTATTCCTTAAGTTATAAGTGTTTCGAGCTTGAGCCACTGCAGCCACTGTGAGAGCTTCTCTTTCATCCTCAGTAGGTTTTCTCCATTGACCACATGACTTGTTGTTACAACTATCTTCCTGGTCTGAGAATACCTGCTGTTCTCCCATGTTAATATGATACTTTTGGTTCCCTACATCATACTCATATCCTTCTTCTTCTTCTGAAGAATAATCTTTTGTTACTACACATGGTGTATCCTGCATCATATTGATGGTGTGATTATCCCTATTATAGCTGTATAGCATTTCCTCTTGCTCTATTGATTTAGCTACCTCACAGTATTCAGGTGAATGTGGTAAGTTACATACAAAACACCAAGGTTTATTTTCTGCCATATGTGCCATGTTTCTTTTCAAGGGATCAGGAGTATCCTTTCCATATGGCTGCTTTCTGTTGTTGTCAATAGGTCTTCCATCCTTCCAATTTGTATTGTAAGGCATATCATGTAACCTAGGTCTATCATGCCTATGCTAACCCTCTAGTTTAATCTGTTGAGCATTTGGATTCTAAAGATTTCTATGATTGTCCCTTTTACTGACCATTCCTGTAGCCTTCCTATTATTTTCGATAGTTATGGCTACTTTCTGTGCTTCGGCCAATGTTGCAGGACACCGGTTTCTGAGTTCATATCCTGTTTTGGGGTCAAATGCTTTCATATAGATACTCAGTGCTACCTGGTCAGATAACTTGGCTCCATGTGGTACCTTATTATGTAACTTGGAAAACTTCAGGTTGAAACCAAACACTGATTCATTTTGATACTTCTGTATACTTATTAGTTCATGTAGTGCAAACTTAGGAGCGTATTGGTTACCATACTGATCCTTAAACTGGTTATGGAAATCAGTTATTGAATTGATTGATGCATCGGGCAAGCTATCAAACCAATCTCTGGCATCTTCAGTGAGGGACATCATAAATAACCTCATTCTAATGTCTTCCCAATCCATACCTATATCCTGTACAAAAGCATTAAAACTTCTGATATGATCTTCTGCATATACTGCATTGTTTCCAGTAAACTTGGGAACCATGTTTCTCCAAGTACTATCCATAGGATATGGATATAACTGATATCCAGTTAAATCAAATTGACTGCATATATTAGCAAGGTTTTGGGGAGGGAAATTGAGAGGTGGTGGATTGGGATAGTAATTATATCCACCTGGTGGCTGATGATATGCATATTGTTGATGTTGGTTCATATGGGGATTCATGTGTTGATTTTGTGGCCTATAATATTGTTGACCAGGGGGTGGGTAATTATTTGCCATATGTTGAGATGCATTACGTATGGGAGATGGTCTAGGGTTTTGGGGAATAGTGTTCTGATGACTTCCAGAAGCATGTGAATTTTGAAAACCACCTGTATTTTGCTGTGTATTTCTTGAAATATTCCCTCTATGCGGAGGTACATATTTTGGGGGAGCTGTTTTGGCTTTATTTTTTCTCTGTTGAATTTCTTGCTGCAACAACTCCTTCTCCTCTTGTATCTTGTATCTTTCAAGTTCTTTCCTGAGCATGAGTATTTCCTATTGCTCATCACTCATGTCTTGATTATTTATTTCCTGATGTTCTGGATTGTCATTCATTCCCTGATTTGAAAATTCATATCCTATCTCTTCTCCCTGGTCAAATGAGATCTTGAAATCATGTTCAGCTTGGTTCCTATCAATATCCCTCATGACCTTTGCATCATGATCTCGCTGCTCTTGACGAGTGGGTCTGTGCCTTGCCAAAATATCATCAGTTGCTCCACTGAGGTTCTCGTTTGAATCATGCAGAGGTGTGAATTTGTTGTGAATTGCAATATTTTGTTCTGAATCATTCTCTTGGATGTCTAGATTATTATCTCGGTGGGAATACTTTGGATTCACATTTCTTTTGGAAATGTTTCTAAGTGGTGGAGATGACTGCAAATTTCTGCCTTCCATCTTGGATCTCCTACCATCCATTTGATATTGAATTTTTTGTTATAATTGTAACTAGAGTCACCACCTATTAAATAGGAAAAGTTTATAGTTTATCTGTAGGGTTCTTGTCACCAGCAGAGTTACCAACTTAAATTTTCTGAATTGACTCTATGAAGGAAAGAATTACTTTCTAAGGTCTTTTACTATTCCCCAGTAGAGTCGCCAATTTGTTAGGTCTCAAAAATGCAAGTTGCTAATCCTAAGAGGATGCCAGGCTCTATGTTTGGATTTGCAACGTTTTTGAACTAACTTGACAAAATCAACCTTCAATGTTTGATAATTTCCTACACTTTAGGTCCTGCTACACCTAGGTGGGTGAACCTTGAAATATTAAAGCAGTCTGAGTGTGGATGAGTGGACTAACTAGATCTATCTTCAATGGCACAGGATGTAAGATAGATAAAAAAGCTGACTACTTAATTCTATGGTAGAAATTGTATAAGCAATATCAAGGTAAAAGGTTTTAAATAGTGAGTTGAATGAGACTAGTGCCTTGTTGGGTAACAGAGTCAATTTGAAGGACCTAGATCAGTAGTTTCTTAATGGTAATAATTCTAATTGCTTGGCACCGTTTTGGTTTATAGCTTGTATAAACGTGCAAGAAAGTGATTGACAAATTCTTCTTAGCAATCCAACCAATATAATCAATTATCTTATAATTCACCAGAAGGTATTTTAATCCTTACTTGAAGGAACCAAATGAAATGAATGGGCAAGATTAACAGATAATATTTTACTGGAGACAGAATGACAATCCTAATTATATGGCTCTACTTAATAATCCCAACTTACTACTTCCAGGCTACTACGACTAAATTAGAAGGGTTTAATTCCTCAGATGGACACCAACCAAATTAATCACACAGATACAGCAAGTGTGTATTGACAGATTAACTATATACTTGATATCTTAATCTGAATAACAAGGAAATGCAGAAATGGAGACAGCCACACAATTGAATATTTTCAACAAACAACTGATACCAAAGTAGAAACACTGAATCAGAGAACTTCAAACTTCTTCTTCAAATAAAATATGCAACATAGTCACTTTGAGACATTGTATATTATGTATATATGAATATCTACTAATGCTCCCCCTCTTTTCAGCATCGATTGTTTAAACTTATATAGATACTTCTATGAAGAGATACAACTCTTCAATAAGTCTTTTGGGAACTTAACAAGTATTAACAACAATTACATAAGCGTAATTAGGCTCTATTCAGCCATAAATAAACTTTAGCTAGATGATCTAGATACTCTTGATCATGGTGAGAATCAGTAAGCTCAATAGCGCTTCTGGTAATTACATCAAGAGTAACCATCTCCTCCAATTGTTTGCAAGCTTCTTTAGATGCAGAGGCTTTATCTTTCAGAGCTCCTGTGGCTTTGTGCAATATAACCTGACAATCAACAGTCCATTCTTCTTTGCTCTTCACCTCTCCGTTATCTTTGAATATCCAGGGCACTCCTGCGCCTGAGGCATCAATCCCTTCCTTAGCATCAGCTTTAAGTTTGTCATAATAAATCTGGTGCTGTTTGAACAATGCTCTTGCATCAGAGATATCTGTACCATCAGTGGCACTTCTGTTTTGTAACTCAATCATCTTTTCCTATATCCTCTTATCAAGCCTTTCATGTTCTTTGACTGCTTTATGATTTTCTGAGTAGTTATCCCAAAACTGGTTTAACCACCGTACCATATTTGCATACCTGCTCTGCAGTACTGTAACAAATGCGTCTGTCTGAATTTGTGCGGCCTGATTAGGGGATATTACTTGACTACCTTGTGAGCTCTCACCTTGAGTTATTCTTTTTGTGGATTGGCCAAAGGTACTCTTAACAGCATCCTTCAAGTAATCATTTTCTTTTGTTAATCTCTCACAATTCAGTTTATAAGAATCTCTTTCTTTGATTAGCATCTGAGCTTGTGCTTTATTTAACTTTGCAACATTGATACCAATGTCTGCAGTAATTATAGGGTCAGTTTCACCTGCTCTGAAAGTCATAACATGGCCAAAAGTTTTTTCAGTGTCTATGATGGCCGTCTTCTTATGGGGAGGATACAACGCCCATATCATCAAAGAATTTTCATCATTATTGTATCTAGTCCCCATATATACTTCATTAACTCCTTCTGGAGTAAGCTTATACTTGTCATTAGCATTATTCAAAAAGCTATCAAAAACTAGAACAGAATTTAAATCCAAACCAGGAAAAATCATAACCCCTGCATCTTTGAGTAACTGTCTACCCTTGCTAGGTGTCATGTCCTGCATTTCTTTATATACTGTTTGCTTCAACATATCTAATAACTGTTTTTCATTATCAGCAGAAACATCATCTACTGACTCTCTAATTTCTTTTCCTTTGTATTTATACAGGAATGATTTAAATTCCTTTGACTGAATGAATGTATCATCTGAAATGAAAGAATCATAAGCCTTTTGTCGTGGATCAGCAGACCCCTCCTCATCATGTAGCACAACAGGAGGCTAATATTGTTGCATTTTTCTTTTAGACATTTCTATTGTTTTATCTTGTGGCTGCTCTTGTTCAGTCAATTCTTCATCTTCAGAAGATACCACTTCAACTTCTGCCAACTGCTTTTTCTTTTCATTTAAATCTCTGTTATATTTTTCTACCACCAAGTCGACTTCAGCTTCTTCCAAATTTCTAATGACATCATCATGTGGATAATGTATGTGCATATATCCACTGAGATTCTATTTTCTTCTGGCAGAGTCAATGAAACCTTCAGGGTCAAACCCTTTCCTCACCTTAGCAGTCACCATGTTATAATGCATTAGTTTATCCAAAATGAGATTGTATCCTTCTTTTGAAACCACAGTAAAATCACCAAAACACAAAGTGCTGGGCATGAATGATTGTTTATCATGTGAACTTAGATGCATCACATTCGAACAATGCATTTGCCTAATTATTTCTAAATATGCAAGTCTGTCAGGGACAGATTTAGGCAATATGAATGGAGTATCCTCAAATCCATAAACTCTGATCATAGTGGCATCCTCAAAGCAGTACCAGTCTCCCCAATTATGAGTGACAGTAGGGGGACCACCAAAATATTTAGGTCTGAGGAACCTTTTTATTTCATTTGAAATTGAATATTCATAGGGGTGGTTGAAATACCTATATAGCACTTTTACACAATGCTCTTCAAATTGAGCATAGCTGGAGTTGGCATACCTGCTATCCCAGATTCTGGTCCACAGCTGTATAGGTATCTTTTCCCCTTTCTTATCCGCAGCAACAACTTGAAACTCACTTGGCCACAATCCTACTTCCTGGCCATAGTATAACACCATATGCATAAGCATCGAGTAATGCTCAAAAGAGCATGCTGGAGCATTGTTTTTTATTGCAGATAGACCAGAGTCTATTCTAGTAGCAATATAGGAGGCGTAATCAAATTGTCTGGCATTGTGACATTGAATATCAGAGGCTATGACCATCAGAGGAATAGTCATGAACTCAGGGACCTCTGAGCCAAGGACTTGGCCTACAGAATAGTAAGTATATTGTATGTATGTTTCAAAAATGGCTAAATGAAAGGGAGGGCCATTATTCTCAGTCAAGGGTATCACTTCTCCTTCAATCCTGGGCCTATGAATGGGTAACCTCCATCCATTGTAAGTTGTATCCATTCTCCAATACTCTTTATCCAAATCTTCATAAACAATAGGGATAGTGCACAAATCATCTAAATCATACACCTCACAAATAGCATTTTTTGACAGGTGTACAATTGGTTCTCCTTGAGGGTTGCAGATAGCTTTCAGGTTTGTATTATAACATCTGGCAAGCAGTTGGAGGAGTTCCACATTCAGGAATACATTGGGCACAACTAGTTTTCCCAAATTCAAATGCCATGGGTTTGACACAGGGGCATTTCTAAACCTTCTGTTGTAGTGGAATCTGAAGAGCTCATACCCCCTAATTGGGGTCCAGATATCTCCCAGGTGTTTATGTTTATCTTCCAATTTTTCTACTTCTGCCCTGAGTTGGGTAGACCTCCTGGCCTTGGGAGTTGACCCAGGCAATTGATCAATTAGGTCTTGATTTAATTTTCTATCTTTCACTTTCTCTTCAAGGGTTTGATCAGTTTTTTGTTTTTTAGGCTTACTGGTTTCCCCTTGTGACTTTCTTCCTTTTCCCTTTCCCAGAGTTTCCATTTTAAAACTATGGCAGGAAATTCAAATACAGGCAATGTAATAGTTTGTGTAGGTGTACCTGTTGTTCGGTGGCTAGAATTGGAAGCCTCTGCTTTTGCCCTAAGAATTCCTCTGTATTCTCCTCTCGGACGGTTTTTTGCAATTATAGTGATCGGATGAATTTCGTAGTCGTTTGTATTAATCACCTGATCAATTCAATGTTCATCGCTGTGAAGTGTCACATCGCCATAACTCTGCTTATCGGCGTGATTTTTGAAATGTTTGGGCGACCTCAACGTTTTTTATGGCGCGAACAGTCAATCGGCGTGACCCCTCGATTGTATTCCCGACGCTATGTAATGTCATGTTTTAAGTGGGCGCGGCCATCGGCATGACTTCTCTCATCGCCAAGTATTTTAGATCTCTCTGCGATATAGCAAGTCCCACCGATATGATTTGCTTATCGGGATGATTAATACTATCGGGGTAATAAAATTATGTCCTCCCGATCTTTATTGTCTCGCCGATAGTTATTTTCATATATGGACTTTATCTTTATCGGAATGACATACACTATCGGATAGCTAAATCAAGATATCCCGATCCAAATCATCTCCCCGATGGCCCTTTTCATATCCTTCATCGGACAGAGTATGTTGAAGTGTTACCGATGCCTTTTGATCGCCGTGACTTGTGAATCGGCGAGACCTAATTCCCTCATCCTGATATGCTGAGTTATCCCGATAGATGTGTATCGCTGTGAGTCTCGCCGAAAGCTTTCTTATCGCTAAGACTCTAATCATCGGAAGCTTATTTGTTTGCTATCCCGATAGTTTATTTCTCGCCGATGACTATTTGCTTCGTTACCCCCACAGGATGTTTGGTGAGACTCCTGCCGAAATGCTTCATCGGTATGATATATACCGTCGGGGCAACTTTTAAAAAGTTATCCGATAGATATTTGTCATACCGATCGGCATGACCACTTGCCTTTCTTGCCGATGTAATGTCATTGGCATTACTCACTCCATCGGTGACTTCCATAATTCTTCTTTCGATCTCTATTCTCACGCCGATGGTTGTTTTCAAACGATTCCTTATGTATCAGTGTAAGCAACACAACCTCTTGCCGATGGATTGATTTTGATGAAATTTGACACTGCTCATCCATAGACACCTTGTGAGAAATTTTTTTTTATTATGGTCTTTTTGGGATATTCTTCAGGATTTATTCAAATATGATGGGGTAAGGAGATAGTAAAAAATTCAAATTTTTACTGTACTAACAAAACCCTAGTTCTATAATGATATGTTTATAATAGAGAAAATACAACAAAAATATAGAAACTAATTGTACAGGGATAATCTGGGATATGATAAAACCTTTCTCCAAAAAGTAGAGATGTCAAAGGACCAGGGTGGGACCACCCAGGTCCTGAGTGGATGAATCTTCCAGAGGTCTAAACTGGAAAGATGCTTCAAATGCTATCCTAATGCTAGATCTAGACTTAGAATAGGTAGAGGGACATGGACGGTACCACCCAACTCCTTGATGAGGGAATATTCTATAATTATTTCTAGATATTGAAACCCTAATCTGTACTCAGTCTTAATGTAGCTCTGTATTTTCTCGATCTCACTCCTGCAACTTGTACACAAGAAGATAAGAAGGGGTTTGGGGGTTATGGTGTTTAGGGACTTGCCTTAGTCAAATCCTAGGATAGCATTCAAGGTTCCCAACATCATTGATTGATAAAGAGTGCATGCCCTTGTGGGGGTAGAGGCTGAAAACAATGATAATATGATGATTCGAATGATGAATAACAAACAATGATATCAACTATGTGATGACCCCTTAGAATTATGAAGAACCTTCAACACCTAAAGAAGAATAGATGATAGCTCCATATCTGCAAAAACACACAATAACAACACACAAATCTTCTCTAGAAGCACAATGAATGCTCTTGCTTTCTTTTCTTCAAGATCTAAAGTTATGCCTTTTTCAACCTAGTTACAAATGAACTCAAAAACACACTTATATATGCTTCACCACTCATAATCGTAAATTAAAACCAAAAGAGTCAACATAGAAAAACTTCTAGGAAGGTTCCAAGCTGACATGCACTTAAATTAGACCCAACCTAAAATGAGGGACCTGGGTGAAACTGTCCAAGACCTTTAGCCTCATTTAGGTCTAGGATAAGTTGAAACATGGGGCCCATATTCCAATTCTATCTTGGTGTTAGGCAATTTTACATCAAGATAAACATTTTGAATGTATTATGTAAGCAAGGGGACCTAGTAGCTAAACAAGGAGGTAAAAAGACATGTGGATACATTTTACTTCATAGCATTTAGCCCCCACTTTAATGTGTGTATGATCTTATGATTAGTACATGCATTAAAGTATGGTCAAAAACACATCAAGCACGTTAAACACTAGAGACAACAATACACCCAAAGTTTGGAAGACCATCTCTAGCCCCCAAGCTTAGGAAAACATAAGAAGACACATGATAAACATGTAATACATGAAGAAGACAGTAAAGAAGCAGGCAATACATGGAGAAGACATGAATGTAGTCATGCAATACACAATGTATACATGAAGAGCAGACATGATTAAACAATTACACTATACTAACGGGTGATGGGGGAGCTCATCGCTACGCACCACCATCAAAAACACACAAAACACACAACATGAGGGGAGCTCATCACTATAAGCCTCCACAAAACATGCAAGACACATGGCATGGGGGGAGTTCATCACTACACGCCTCCATAAAACACTCCAAACACATGGAAAACACACAAAATACATGAGTGTCATAGAGTGTGTTGTCGACCCACTATATGTCTTATACACAACAAACACATGCAATGGGGAGGATCTCATCGCTACACTCTGCCATCTAAGACATGCCAAACACACCTGATGGTCGAGCTACACTACCACAACTACCAAAAACTAGCTTAAGGGTGAGTGACTCAAGACCCAACCCCGCCTCCTACGAGAGGACTTTTTCAAAAGGATGTGTAACCACTCAAGGGAATACACAATCCCACCTTTTGCAGAAGGGATTTCAAAAGCATACAACCCCACCTGCATCATGGAGATGCCTTACAGTGAAAAGGAAGTATACACAAACACACAAAATATACAACCCCACCTGCATCAAGGAGATCCCTTACAGTGAAAAGGTAGTATATAACACATTTCATCACAATATCCAAGCATTTACCACAATATATGCCCCCACCTTAAAGTGGTTGCTCCTGCTTGTTGGTAGCAATCACATTTAAGATAAGGTTGAAAACATGTGAGGAAACAAGGTCTTTCATAAAGCCCATGCCCCAAAGTGACATGTGCTAACAATCGCTGAATTGTTCCCAACTATCATGATAGAAACACATCAATATCATTTGCTAACAACCATTGATCAATAATATGCATGTATGAATGATAATCAAAACAAGCTTTGGTTAGAAAATCTAAGCTAAGATAACAACCAAATCATTTCATGAAAAACTGATATAGAAATAAGGTAACATATTATTTAGACAAACCAAGGCTATACTTATAGGTTTGGAACTGAGTATATCTGTGGGGTTATACTTCAGGTATCTTAGAACTGTGTGTAGCTACAAGGTGAGACAAAAACATTTCAAAAGTGCATAGAAGTAGATTTACAATATTGTAAAGGTTTGTTACAACAATTTCACAATACGATATATGATCACATCATGACATAAAGTGATTCTACTACTCAAACGCCACTAACAATTACCCTCATCTTCATATATGGACTAGGTCTATTTTATTTTCTTGTTTAAGGATGCATGGTCCTTATCAGAAGTGTATATTTATTGTAGTCATCTGTCAGCTAGTAGAGCCATAAGTACAACAAAAGAATGAAATCACAAAAAAGAGAGAGGAGACAAAAGTGACTTAGGGTCACAATGTGGGAAGATGCCCCCAAGAAACCCTCCACAACATTATGCTCCCAAGGCACCACACACAACAATTGCAACAAGTGTAGAAGAATAGAGAAAAAAATAGAATAAATGTTACAATGGAGATGGTCCCCTTATATCTTTGACCTTACAAGAGTATCAATGGTCATCCAACCAAGCCTAAACTAACATTTAATGCTACATGGAGGAACACAACATAAAGAGGAACCCACCCTTGAGAGGGGTGGCTAAATGAGGACTAAATACTTACCTGATTCATTGTCAGGGAGGTGGTACTCAGATGCAACCATACTAGCAGTTGTCCTTAATCAAATCATCTTCTTCCCAATCTCAATCTTCATATGAAATAGGCAGCACTAGGGCACTATAGCTCAACATGAAACTTCTTCCATTAGTTCTTCTTTTGATTCCATTTCTCTTGGTGGGATATTTTCTTCTTGCGGTGACATTTTTTGAGCTAAGGCTCATCACTTTCTTCTTCTTTCCCTTATTGTGATTATATGTAGTCTACTTCATTTGCGTATCTTGTGCATTTTTGTTATCTCTTGATCCTTGAAGGGATAATGAAGTAGGATCCTCAATGTAAATGCCTTTTTCTCATGGACAGGGTGGATCTTTGAATTTAGGCCAATCTTTGTTTTCCACCTTATCTGGTTCTATCATGCCAACTATTTCATCAAATTTGAGAACTTTAACTTTAGGCTCTATTTCATTTTGTTGTTCTACCATGTTGTTGATATTATGCTTAGGAAGAGGATTAGTGAATATTTCTAGATTTTGATTCGGAGGAGCAACTGAATTATTTCTATTATCATGCATATCAGTCACATGTATTATGTTAGAAGCGATGAGGTCTTGAATTTCATGTTTAAGACGCATACATATTTCGGTGTCATGTCCTACCAAGCGATGATACTAACACCGAGCGATGATACTGACAAAAGTCATTAGCATTAAATGAAGGTCCTTTCATCTTGCTACTGTCTAATGGATGAGTAGGAGGAAGCTTCAAAATATTATTGGTTATCACTTGAATCATTATTGATGAAGAGAATCAGATAATGGAGTGAATTGTCTCTGTTGCTATATAATTTGAATGGTGTTTGATTTGAAATGGCTACCACTTGTGATTAAAAGTTGTTTGACTATTGCCCATTGATCTTGATGAAACTCTTGTTAGTTCTTGAATGATTTTTGAGATGTTCCATCTTTGGATTGACCAACTAGAGTCAATGAGTTATGATTCTTATATTGACTAGCCAAAAGTTGGTAATCGTGGAGAGTTGTGCATAGATGTTGAAAAGAACTATACTTCATCAACAATATTTTTTCACATATGTTTGGTTGTAGATTCATAATGAATACTTTTTGAACATCCTCATTTGTAATCAAATATTATATTTGTGTAAAGAGAGCTTGTTATTGACTAATAAATTATATTAATTTCTCTTTCAGACCTTGTTTACAATGAACCAAGTCAATCAACAAGACAAGTTGAGGTCCAATGTTTTCTTGGAAATGTTGCAAGAATCAATCAACTAGTTGTGAGAAGGAATGTTTTGAGTTAGGAAGTAAAGAGACAAACTATTCCAATGCTATATTTTTGAGAGATCGTGGAAAGAGTTTTGCTAACAATGCCTTGTCAAAGAAGAAAACACTACACATTATTGTAAATGCTGCCACATTATTGTTATCACCGTTTCCACTATACTTTTCAAAGTGAGGAGTTTCAAATTTATCAGGCATTTGAACTATTAAGATTGTGTAAGATTAAGGGTTGCGAGCATATGTTGGTATATTGGGTTGGGATGAAGCATTGGTCATATTCACTACTTTTTGCTACAAGGAGTTCATACTTTGCAAAAGTTGGTTTAGGATTACATCATTAGATGATGTAGTTTGTGTATTGGAGAGAAAGTTGTTTAATGGTGTAGTCATGGAAGTGAGGGGAAGTTGAGAATAGTTATTCATGGGTATGGACACACGGGGCAATGACTATTGGTAATTGTAATATATGGATTTTTAATTGTTTCCATTAGATATTACCATACCAGTGGTAGCATTACCACAAGCTTGTGTAGTGGTAGTGAGAATTCATGATGTGTAAGTGGATACTCCCATAGTTATGATACGTGTCAATACCTATGTCCTTATTTGATTCAATGATGACACATTTTTATAATATTCGTGCAATTAGCCACTGACATAATGTTGTTATCCACTATATGGTCTATTCCACAAAGCATGTCAACACATTCTTGTCCTTCTTGTAATAATCCTCTTATACCATCAACAAGAAGTACCACTTCTAGAGCTAGATGTTCATTTCCCACAAATTATTGAAAATCAGCTAGTTCTTTGCCTAGTTTTTTTATTTGAGCTTTAGGTACATGTGCAACTATGTCAATTATGTCTTGAGAGCCATGAAATGTTTTCTCTTTCGACATGTTGGTGTTAGTGACATTTTGCAAAGATGTTGATTCACCTTTTGTAAAATAGTTGAGTAGTTGATTTTCTGATGTTTGTACATCATTTCTATTGAAAGCACTAGAACCCATCAATCTACAACTTCTTCTTACTAAGGTGTTGGTGCTAGGGCAGTGGGTTATACAACTCATACAAAGTTTTATAAAACTCAATGCACTAACCAATGATATTATCAATGAGATTATGAATATTAAAATATGCACTTGTTTTTTCAAAATTATGTAATATTTTCAAATGAACATGGGTAAATATGCAATAAATCAATGCAAGATCTGATTTGAACAATTAACAAGATGCAAATGATTGAAGCTACGGGTTCGCCAAAATGTTAAGTATGAAAAAGGAGAATGATAACAACTAGCACACAAACTAGATCAAACCCTTTTCCATATAACATTCAAGGACAAGGCTGAGCCAAATCACTAGCAAATGAAGGTGGACTCAACTGTTGACCTTGTACTCATGTATGCTATAGATGGATCAGATTTAATTTAGTCTTTTCCTCAAACCCTAGATTAATAATGCATGAAACCCTAGTTCTATAATGATCTGCTTATAATGGAGAAAGTACAATAGAAACCCATTAACTAATTGCACATGGATAATCAATGAGATGATAAAACATGTCTCTAGAAAACACAATGTTTAAGGTGAAATTTGATGAAGAGGATTTGTTTATGTTTAGGGTTGATTTTTGCTAGCTTGTATGAATCCTCATTTCACCTCTAAACATTCAAGGACTTCAACTAAGTAGAAAGTCTACTACAGGCCTTCGGTCACTCAGAATATAGGGGGAAATTGGAATTGTGTGATTTTGTTATTCAATTAAGTCCACTTATGCTCAAAACCCTAATTATTCAAATTTGGAAGCAAATGGACAAATTAAAAAAATGCTCACACATAGAGATATTAACTGACAATCAAATGCATACCAAATTTTAAAGTTTGGAAAATAGAAAAGTTAGGGACTAATGAGTGGGTGCCCTAGTCTAGTGCCACCATTTCTGTTAGGATCTAGGAATCTTGTCTACAACCTATTCCTGTTGTTCCAGAGGTTTTTCTATTGCGGGATCTGGAGGACTAATGAGCAGGCACCCGAGTCCATGTCCCTATTTTCTCTTCTGATCTGCAATTTTGATAGTCTACACTACTCTCCTACAACTCCACTTTTTGTGCTCCTGCAACATGTAACTTGCAATCATAGAAAAATGGGTTGGGCATTGTGGTGTTTAGAGGCTTACCTCAGTCAAGTCCCGAAGAGACCTTCAAGTCTTCTGAACACCATTGTCAGATAAAGAGTGTGTATCCCTATGGGATAGAGGCAAAATCCAAATGATAAATGATTGAAAACATAATTGATATCACCTTGTAGTGAAGCTCTCATGGAAGGAAGATGCTCTTCATGCCATGAGAAGATGACTTCCAAATCTACAAATACAAACACAAGAACAACACAAATTCTACTCTGCAACATAATGAATGCCTTGAATCACCTTAACATAAGCTCATGAATCAAAAATGCCATCTAGTTTACAAATGAATCACTAATCATGCTTATATATACAACAACAAATATTCATGCCAAGAATTTCGTAATTGAAACTTATCGTGTCGGCATAGGACCTAAATAACAGTCATAAACCAACACTTAAAAATTAAACTTGACCTAAAATAAGGTAGGACTAAGGCACGGGTACCCAAGTCCTCCCCCCTATTTTAGGCAAGAATCATGGCAAGTGCACCCCCAAGTCCCATTTGCCTTGAAACTCTAGGGTTTTCTCATTGGGATGTTAGAATAACATGAAAAATGCTCTAAATGCATTCTAAAGGACCTAAGAGCTAAACCTTAAGAGGGAAAATCCCCCAAGGGGACATTTTCTGACATAACATAGAGATGTCGGAGGACCAGTGTGGGACCACCTAGGTCCTGAGTGGATGAATCTACCAGAGACATAAACTAGAAAGATGCTTCAAATGTTGTCCTGATGCCAGATCTAGACTCAAAAAAGGTAGAGGGACATGGGTGGTACCACCCAAGTCCTTGATGATGGAATATTCCATAACTATCTTTGGATCCCAAAACCCTGATATGTACTCAGTCTTCCTATAGCTCTGTATTTTTCAGATCTTGCTCCTGTAACCTGCACACAAGAAGATAAGAAGGGGTTTGGGGTTATGGTGTTTAAGGACTTTCCTCAGTCAAATCACATGATAGAATTCAACCTTCCCAACATCGTTGATTCATAAAGAATGCATACCCTCATGGGGGCAGAGGCTAAAAATAATGATAATATGATGATTTGAATGATGAATAACAAACAATGATATCACCTATGTGATGAACCCTTAGAATGATGAAGATCCTTCAACTCCTAAGGAAGAATAGATGATAGCTCCATATCCACAACAACACACAAATCTACTTTAGAATCACAATGAATACTCTTTCTTTCTTTTCTTTGAGATCTCAAGTTATGCCTTTTTCAACCTAGTTACAAATGAACTCAAAAACACACTTATATATGCTTTTATACTCATAATCATAAATTAAAACCAAAAGAGCTAACATGGAGAAACCTATAGGAAGATCCCAGGATGATGGTGCAGGAGCACCTACCTGACAGCTGGCCTCCATGAGGCAGTTAGTTAGTTTAAGTCTTGTTAATGTTTCCAAGAAGGTCTTATAAGACCAATGCATGTAATAAGGTCATGTTGACCGTGCTTTTCTATTTTTAGGTAGTTTGTTAGGACAGCTGTTATGCTGTATGTCCGGTTGGATCTCCCAGCCGCCTGGAGAGATTTCCCAGCCGCTTGGAGTCGAGTTGGTAGTACTCGCAGGAGATCCTATTTATGCATGCGGTTTGGTTGAGATTGTATAAGGATCGATTAGATATTGCAGAGAGTGAGGCAGAGGGAGAGACTGAGCATTGTATTGCATCTTTTGAAATCAATAAAGATCCTGTTTGTGTTCATTTTCTGTTTGATCTCCATTGTGTAATCGATCTGCTGTTTTGGTGGTTACATGGATTGTCTGATCCATTCCACCGGTTGATTCGTTGAATCGGTGGAATGGCCATGTACAGTAGTTTAGGATTTAGTCTGCATTTTGTGTTTGTTTGCATGCATGTTTGCAGGATCGCAATCAAGAGGTGTTGAGAACCCTAGCATGGGTATGTGCTAGGTTGTGCTGGTTGTTAGAGTCTGGAAGATCACCCTGAAAGTAGATCGGGTCATCCTCAGGAGGTTCGGCGGATTGAAAATTCTCTAAGGTTAGAAAATCCATCGCAACGGCATCATCAGGATATTTCTGTGTATATCTTGCAGTTACTTCGGGTGTCATCTGAGTAGATGAGGTGAACATGATGCAGTAGTTTGCATAAGGTGAATGCGTATTGGGGTGATCATAATCAGGTGTTGCCGAGGAGGAGCATATCGGCATAAGGTAGAAGATTGGGTTGATAAAACCATCGCGGGCTGATAATGTTAAGTTTGGCCGACAACAGGATATTGAAGAAACTGCATGTGACATCATCGTCATCAGGATAATCGTCATCAGGATATCGGGGTGACGTAAGCATCGAAGGAAAGGTGCATGAAGTTGTCGTCATCAGGATATATGGAGGGAACCGGATATGTTATATCCTGCTGATGAACATGATGTTGAACATCATGATGCTGCAGATAGCGTTTGGCGGTAAGATGAACAGTGAACATCAGGAGGATGTTTGCGCTTGCCGAATATGATGATGCTGCCGATAGCCGGATATGATGATGCTGCTGACAGGCGAAGGGTAGAAGGTTTGTCTGCAGGAGGATATCGGTCGGCAGAGAAAATATGATGATGCTGACAGTGTTAAGGGAAATATGATGATGATGATGAAGGGTTGCGGACATACATGCTGTATGTCAAGGTTTTAGTGTGGATGCCTCTGCATCATAGTGGTATCAGAGCTCAGCAAAAGGTCTGGGCTGTTGTGTGTTGATTCTGTCACCGAAAGGGCAGAGGTAGAGTTGATTCTGTCACCAAAGGGGCAGAGGTAGAGTTGATTCTGTCACTAAAAAGACAGAGGTAGAGGAGTGAGAGGTTGACAAAATGCCTCCGAAAGGTAGTGGTACTGCAAGGGAATTGCAAGAGATGAAGGAAAAACATGCCAGAGAGATGAGGAAGATGAAGGAGCTTGCTGAAGCACTTCAAGCCAAGCTTGTAGCCCTGGAAAAGAACAAAAAGAGGGAAGTGGACGACAGTGAGTCTGAAGAAGATGAAGATACTGTTGAAGAGTATGAAGAGGTAGCTGAAGGTCTGGATGCTGAAGACCAGAGATTTGCAAAACTGTTAAAGGCAGTGCAGAGTGATAAACCTAAGGTAAAGGTTTATGTTTCCAAATATAATGGAAGTTTGAATGAAGATGAGTTACTGGATTGGATTGCTGCACTTGATAATCACTTTGAATGTGAAGATGTTGCTGAGGATCAGAAGGTAAAGATTGCAAAGACCAAGTTAGGAGGTCATGCTTTGGTATGGTGGGATTATGTACAATCTGAGAGAAGGAAACAAGGAAAGTCAAAGATCACTTCATGGGATAAAATGGTAGCAAGGATCAAAGGTAAATTCTTGCCCAAGGATTATGAGATTCAGATGTTTAAGAAGCTGCAATTTTTAAGGCAAAAGGAAATGGATGTGAAGGCATATACTAAGGAGTTTTATAAGTTGAGTATGAGATCTGGTCATCATGAGAATGAGGTAGAAAAGGTGGCTAGGTACTTGGCTGGTTTGAGATTGAACATACAGGATGAGTTAGTTTTAGCTAACCCTAAGAATGTGGAGGATTGTTACCAAATGGCAATCAGGATTGAAGAAAAGATGAATAGGAGACAAGATCAGTCCATGAGAGGAAGAGGCAGCAATATGAGGGGAAGAGGATTAGCCCCTACAACAAGGCAAACCAATGAGGGTCAAGAAGACACTGGTAAAGGACAGGGACAGTCTGATTTCAGAGGTGGATGGAAAGGTAATAAAGGCAGATTTGGAGGTGGTAGAGGTTCTACTACATTTTCAGGAAAGTGTTACACCTGTGGTGAGTTTGGTCATCCATTTTTCAAATGTCCAGAAAGCAAAGGTTCATCATCCAGAGATGATAGAACGAATGACAAGAGAGTACAACTTGTGCAAGAAGAGAAAGAAGAGCAAAGTGTGCAAAGTTCAAACACTTATCAAGGAGATAGAGTTCCTGACGGTTATGGATATCCTGAGGAGGGAGAAGCATTGATGCTAAGGAGAATTAGTTTGCAGACATCAAAGGATATGATGCAAAGAAGAGCTCTTTTCAAGACCACATGCAAGAGCAAAGGTAAAGTATGTAAGGTTGTCATTGATACTGGTTCAACAGATAACATGGTATCTCACGAAATGGTGGATAAACTGAATTTGGAAAGGATTCCACATCAACACCCTTACAAGGCATCTTGGGTGAGTGATAGTCAATCACTTTTTGCCTATGAACAGACATATGTTGATTTTCAGATTGGAGCATATCAGGATAGAGTTTTGTGTGACATTTTGCCCATGGAATGTTGTCACCTACTGTTGGGTAGACCATGGCAATTTGATAGGAGGGTACTGTATGATGGGTATGCTAATACCTACACCATCAAGAAAGATGGGAAAACTATTATGTTGATGCCATTGCAGGAAGATGCTGCAGCACAGGGGGCAGCCAAAATCATTTTAGTGGGAAAGAAGGAGTTTGTGCAGATGCCTATAGGAGCAGGCATAAAGGCAGTTGCGGACACTACAGGGAAAGGAGTTGTTAAGGACAACAGTTTGAAGAAAGTTTTAGTTTTGACTGACAGAGGTCAGCAGCAGGTTCAGAAACAGGTTTACAAACAGCAACCAGTTGAGAGGAATGACAAGGATGTTGTCATAGTTGGGACTATTGTCTGTCCTATAAAGGTTGAAAGAAAGATGGAGTTGAACATTTCAGAAGTTCAAGAGGCAGTTCAGACAGAGGTTCTGGTCAGACAACCTGACAAACACAAGGTATGTGAGAGAAGGGCCTACATTGACAGGCATGGGGATTTACTTGCAAGAAAGCAAGTTACAGTTTAGAAGTCTTGGAGCAGCCAAGAGACAGTAGAGGACAAAGCTGGAACATGTTAGAACATTGACATGACAAAGTGTAAAGGTGGAGGACTTCCACAACCTAACTCATGGGACATGAGTTCTTTTCTGTTGGGGAGTATGGTGCAGGAGCACCTACCTGATAGCTGGCCTCCATGAGGCAGTTAGTTGGTTTAAGTCTTGTTAATGTTTCCAAGAAGGTCTTATAAGACCAATGCATGTAATAAGGTCATGTTGACCGTGCTTTTCTATTTTTAGGTAGTTTTTTAGGACAGCTGTTATGCTGTATGTCCGGTTGGATCTCCCAGCCGCCTGGAGAGATTTCCCAGCCGCTTGGAGTCGGGTCGATAGTACTCGCAGGAGATCCTATTTATGCATGCGGTTTGGTTGAGATTGTATAAGGATCGATTAGATATTGCAGAGAGTGAGGCAGAGGGAGAGACTGAGCATTGTATTGCATCTTTTGAAATCAATAAAGATCCTGTTTGTGTTCATTTTCTGTTTGATCTCCATTGTGTAATCGATCTGCTGTTTTGGTGGTTACATGGATTGTCTGATCCATTCCACCGGTTGATTCGTCGAATCGGTGGAATGGCCATGTACAGTAGTTTAGGATTTAGTCTGCATTTTGTGTTTGTTTGCATGCATGTTTGCAGGATCGCAATCAAGAGGTGTTGAGAACCCTAGCATGGGTATGTGCTAGGTCGTGCTGGTTGTTAGAGTCTGGAAGATCGCCCTGAAAGTAGATCGGGTCATCCTTAGGAGGTTCAGCGAATTGAAAATTTGCTAAGGTTGGAAAATCCATCGCAATGGCATCATCAGGATATTTCTGTGTATATCCTGCAGTTACTTCGGGCGTCATCCGAGTAGATGGAGGTGAACATGATGCAGTAGTTTGCATAAGGTGAATGCGCATTGGGGTGATCATCATCAGGTGTTGCCGAGGAGGAGCATATCGGCATAAGGTAGAAGATCGGGTTGATAAAACCATCGCGGGCCGATAATGTTAAGTTTGGCCGACAGCAGGATATTGAAGAAACTGCATGTGACGTCATCGTCATCAGGATAATCGTCATCAGGATATCGGGGTGACGTAAGCATTGAAGGAAAGGTGCATGAAGTTGTCATCATCAGGATATATGGAGGGAGCCGGATATGTTATATCCTGCTGATGAACATGATGTTGAACATCATGATGCTGCAGATAGCGTTTGGCGGTAAGATGAACAGTGAACATCAGGAGGATGTTTGCGCTTGCCGAATATGATGATGCTGCCGATAGCCGGATATGATGATGCTGCTGACAGGCGAAGGGTAGAAGGTTTGTCTGCAGGAGGATATCGGTCGGCAGAGAAAATATGATGATGCTGACAGTGTTAAGGGAAATATGATGATGATGATGAAGGGTTGCGGACATACATGCTGTATGTCAAGGTTTTAGTGTGGATGCCTCTGCATTAGATGACATGCACTTAAATTGGACCCAACTTGAAATGAGGGACCTAGGCGGAACCGCCCAGATCCTTTAGCCTCATTTAGGTTTGGAATAAGTTAAAACATGGGGCCCATATTCTAATTCTATCTCACTGTTAGGTACATTTGCATCAAGATAAACATTTTGAATGTATTATGTAATTAAGGGGACCTAGGAGCTAAACAAGAAGGTAAAAAGACATGTGGACACTTTTTAATCCATAACATTAATAAACGATTCTCTTACAACTTTCCATATCCCAAACTTGGGCACACCAAAAATGGGCTAAGTCAAATATGTCTCTTACATTATCATACATGAAAATGAAACTTGTCCAATCCCTTCTATTTTTAACTCTTATGTGAATCTATCATAGTTCTTATGTGTCATAAACCTCTTACAACACCCAAAATATGCTAACACATGGAAAAATACCTCTACCACAAAATAGAATGCCTACCTCCTCATACAAGGACAAAAAATACATCTATTGACCTTCCATGTAGGATGACACATCACCATGCCAACTCCCACAAAGTGTCGAAATACAATTTGAATATAAAATTACAATAGTAGGCAAAAATAAATAAATACAACTTTAGGAACTTGTAAAGGTTGAGACACCTCAATTCCCAACACATATTATTTCTATCAATATTAGAGGACTTTACTAAATTCATCTCCATGAATAGTCATGAGAATAGTTCTTCTTCTACTACAATTCATGACAATATCATTGACATCACCTCTAAGGCATATGATGGTGACCTAGCGTCGCATACATTACCCTATGCTTTGCATCCCTCTCCCAAAAGAGAGAACATTTTGGCACAAGAGGATGAAATCATTGACACATTCCTTAACATTACTTTACCTTCTCTTCATTTGAGTGATCTCTCTTCTAGATATGTAGCATTAAAAGATGTTGAGCATACTATTTCTACTTCTACCATAGCATATGATGATTCCATGAATCATCCTATTAATCTTCCTCCTTTGATTGAATGTTCAAGTACCTTGGATATCACTAAGGATGTGAAGACCCTTGATCTTCCTCCTTTGGTTGAATGTTCAAATACCTTGGATATCAATAAGGATGTGAAGAACCTTGGTATTCCCCCTTTGGTTGCATGTTCAAGCCCCATGGACATCACTTAAAATACAATCACCAACAATTTTCTAAACATCACTCTACCCTCTCTTCATTCCAATGCTCTCCCATCAAAAGATCAAGCATTAGTGGATGAAGATTCTTCTATTTGAGTAGATTCCCCATGGGAATACATTAGGCATTCATCTCAAAAAGATATCAATATAAATTCTATCATCATTTATAGACTTATTATGTCCGCTAAGGGGATAGTAAATAAGTGCATTAATGTTCAAAATATTCCTAAACTCATGGTACACAAGCACCTAATCCACTTCCCTTCTCTAAACCTGTGATTACAGCTCGAGGTGTTCCAAAACCATCTTGACATCTTGGTTACTTTCTTAATATTAAAAATAAAATTACTTAAAGGAATCAAGGTGTTCAAAATGTGTCACAACAACCTCATTATTATGCAATTGTTCACAAATACAACACCTGCAATAACAAGAAAAGCAAGAAAGCATTGAGTGTGCCCACTAATCTTCCACCTTCTCAACCTATTCTTCCTCAAGCACCTCATCTTCCTCAACACATTGGTAGAGAATATGATCTTGTCAAGTGTTGATCATGATGTTAGTCACAATAACATAGATAAAGAATTCACATAACAAACCTTTATCATCTTGAAAAGTATGATCAATTCAAGATGGATTGATAACTCCAAGGCTCCATTAGTCAAGTCTTGACCTTTTGGTAATCTCTCAGTCAGTTTGCTGTGAGTTGCTATTTTCCATTCAGGGGCCTTACGTTTATGCTTTGAAGTTCTTCATATCCACATATACTCTGTTGTACTCGTTCCCTGTGAACTCTCAACAAATGAGGTTAAATCCTACTATATTTAACCTGATCATGTAGATATTTATCTAAGTTTGATCAATTCTTTTGCATATCATTCTTGTTAACCTAATTCATGATGATTTGTGTTTATTTCTTATGAAACTATCTTCAATCTACTTATCATGAACTAATTTCTACTTAATTTCACTTATGTGCTATAAATTTGTTCAAATGATGTGCCTGTAAGCATGTATTTCCATGATTCTTACCATTATTTGTGTTTATTTGCATGATATTTGCTATTTTGACATGTTATTTGCTCAAATATGCTAAAGATATTCAGTTATTTACAGGATGTCAGCATATTTCTTTGTATTTGCTTATTATTTTCTATGTATTTGCAATTATGATGACGATTCAATGAAATTAAATAAACTTAAACTAAAGCTTTCTGATTTTACTGAAATGAATGAATCTTTAGTCATTGATCCATATATATCCTTGATATTGTCATGAAGAGAAGGAAATCAAACCATATTTTTACCAGTTCATTCCACGACTAGATATGATTGATGCTAACTTCAAATGGAAGGAATGAAGACAACATGCACAGACTGAGATGCACTCCAAGGGGTGCAGAAAATCAAAGTAACATGTCCAAAATTCATCCACATATTACTCAAAGTTTACGATTAGTTGTAATCAAAGGTCTTCATCTTCATTAAGTATGCAAAAGGAATATACATTTACAATTGACTTTGAGAATTGCTCATGACATTCAACAATCCAATTTCGATTAAGTTTCAAATGAATCTACAACTATGATTCTGCATCCTTTATAGGAAAAGGATGATAATTAGATACAAAAGATCCTATGATTAGGATTTATCTATTACAATCAATGTTTCATATTGCACTGACTGAGTCGAAATACAAAATACGTGGCACAATTTGTTAGTTGGCATCCATCTGGCAGAGTACAGCTGGCAACCTAGAATATTCTAAGATCATTGACTTGGTCAACCAAACTACCAGTGACAAAATGACACAATATCCTAAATAATATTAGTTGCAACATCCACTTCATTCAGATATGCCCTCTTCGTGCAATGACTTCCCTGTTTCTGACTTCTTGTAATTATCATATGCTTGGGTGAATGTATCCACTTGGAATTTTCTAATTGTCATATCTCTCAACTTAGCATACTTTAATGCTTTTATCTATTCCTCCAAAGGTTCCAACATAGATGTATTTCTATCTACTTCTTTGGAATATGTCTTTACTTTTGCATTCAACATAGACATTTCATCCATAACATCTTCAGTAAGGAGTTCTAATGGATCCTCTGTCACTTCCTTAAATTTGTCCTTGAACATTTGGATAGCTTCCTTTGTTTCTAGAACTACTTCTTCTGCTATTGCATCCTCTAGCAACTCTTCCAGGATCTCCATTTCATTAGATAATAAATCATGGATCTTGGTTTGAGTATCTCTTACCTTGATCATGCTGGCCTTTATTACCTCTAATTCGTACTTCATCTCAGTCACCCAGGTATCCATGAGTGGTAAAGTTGCATTGGTGACAATTTTATTCTTCAACAGCTCATCATCAGTGAGCTCTTTGGCTCTTTTGAGACTCATCATTGCATAATTACACTTATGTATTCTCTAAGTGAATTCACTCTTTAAAGAATCAATGTCAGTCTTCAAATTGGACAATGTGTCCTACTTAGACTTAGAGGTCTTTATTAGTTCTTCCTCTGATTCTATGAACCTTATGAACCATTTGTCCATAACATTAGCTTGGTCCTTTTGCACATCCAGATTAGCTATTTCCTCTTCACTTATTAAGGTAAATGCAGTTGGCCTCTCTGTGGTTTGTAGGGTGGATGCCAAGCTATCTGGCTTCACTAAAACTTGTATAAATTGTTTCAACTAAGCATTTTACTCTTTAAGCTCCTTCTTTTTGGCCTTAAGCCTTCTTATTTTGGCCATTACTGCCTTTGTGCTCTCAATATGTTCCTAGATTTCTTGTTCAGTGGTGACATGACCTAGGTCATATTGTGTCACCTAAAACTCTTCTATCCTGATCTCTCCCTTGGCCTTATCCACTATAGGAACAACAATCTGAGCTGTCCTTTTCCCTATCTTTGGGTCTCTTTTTATGGTGGAGACTATTCTAGTTCTCTGTTTAGCTTTTGAGGAATCAAGAGTGAACAGTGACTTAAAGTCAAAAGGTACCTGATGGCCTTTTGTTTGGCCTACTTCTAATGAAATCAAAGATAATGCCTCTGATTGTGATCCTTCCTAATTTGGTTTCTTAGTTTGGGCATCTTAAGTTCCTTTATCTTGATCTTTATCCTGATCACCTGGATCTTGCACATTTTCTTGGTACCTATCTTTGACATCTAGATTTTCTTCCTCATGCAATTGTTCTTCCTACCTTTTCTCTAGAGGAGGCTAATCATCATGTGTCTTGTCATCCTATTCTTGTAGAACATTATCATTTTTAGGCTACTGGCCTTTATTCTCTTGATCATCCTGTGCTTTACCATCCTTTTCTTGTGAAACTTCATCTTCAAGGATGTCTGAATGGCCTCTTCCATCACGAGTTTCTTTATTTCCATTATCAATCTCCACAAGAATGTTTTCTTGCAATTTTTGGCTATCTTTAATAGCCTCTTCCTTTTCAGTGCTTTTCTTCTCATGCAAGTAAGTCAAATCTACTTCCACTAGGCTAGTCACCTCTTCAATCAGGATGTTTAGAGGTCCCATATGCAATTCCACTTCTTCTATTTTAGGATATTCTACCTTTTCCATCCCCTTTGCATGTGTCTCTACTACTGCATCACCTTGACTTGTAGCCTCTATATGTTGTAGCATGGGTCCAATAGGATGATTTGTGATATCCTTCACTAGCTCATCTTCAGTTAAGTTAATGGTTTGACTCAGTGGAAGGGCCTTTGTAGTTTCATCCTCTTGAGCTTGGCTTTTGACTTCTTGTGCCATCTTATTTTTCACTTTTACTATTGTCTCTATTGGCATCCCATGTTGTAATTCTTTAACTGCACTTATAGATGGATAACCCGATCCTAACATTACCGTTGGTGGTGGCGAAATAGCACCTCTCATGTGAGGGATTTGACATATGGACTATCTAGGCACCTTGACACCTTAGAGCACATCATCTTTTCTTTTCCTTTTAAGTGTCCCAATTGACACTCGATCTTCTTCATCATCATTTCCCTCTGCATCAGCCCCACTTAGACTAATCTCTTGATCTTTTGAAGTCTCCCCTTGGGTTATGGATATTTGGGGTGCAGATATCGGGATAAACTTGAGCACTGGTCCTATAAGGGGGGACAATGATTGGTACACAAGGGATACTCCTTCAGAAGTAATCTCCTCTGTTGTTTCAGATGAGCTATGCTCAAGCAATTTTGTCCCTAAGAACTGTGTTTTATGCACTAGGAAATCATCATATACTTGTTCTTCTCTTTCCTTTCTCTTTTCCTTTTTATCACTTGTTATTGCCACACCTTTTCGTTTTAGCTCATTAACCTTTTGAGAAACCCAATTCTTTGTTCTGGCTATAACTTTGGTGGTGAGGACATCAATCGAAGTCTCCTCCTTTTGTGTTAGGTCTAGGGTTGAAATGGTGTCATTATATATCTTTTGTTCTTCATATTTTGGATCCATGATATTATCATCATCTTGTATAATTTGTGGGGGCACTTCAGGATGCCCTATTGTCCTCATCTGATCCAACATCAATCTCTGATATTCTCTTCTTCTGACTTCATGTTCATCATCACAATCTGCCCAGTAGTCCTCAAGGTGAACACTGTGCTCATATTTCTTGTTGAAGCTTTCTTCAATCCTATGATAAGGATCATAGTCTCTGGCCGGAGGAAACAATTTCAAATTCAAAGCTTTTAATTCCACCTCTACTTTTCTTGCATTCTCTATGGCTCCTACCATGAACCAATTTACATTAATACAAAATTTTCTATATGGATTTCCCTCTTTCACTTTTGACATCTCAAATGTAGGCAGCTATTGCCTCATCATTTCCATCAGTACCACCTTGTCTATAGGGTACCTTAGTAGCATATATGGTTTCCCACTGAAACCCTCCATCTGGATATATGAGTAAGTTTTGGCCTAGATGAACCAAGACCCATATCCACTAATGGATTTTGTAGCACCCACTGAAAATAATTTGGTTTCGTCCCCTTCCATGAGTCAGACTAGGTGCATCAAAAAGGCATCATTAACCATCTTATAATGTTGAATCGAAAGTCTTCTTTCTAACCAGGGATAGTACTCCTAGGGTGTTTTCTCATTGGATAATTACCCAATCTTTTCTATAGTCTATAGGCCATTAAATGTACCCTTCATCGCACAAGCATATACCAAGTAGGATGTCATCCTGAAGATCATCCCCTTGCCTTCTTTCCACTTGAGGAACTAGTCATGAATGGTATCACTGATTATCTTGGCCCACTGGACCTTTGCATTCTCTAGTTTGTACCCTACCTCCATCCTTATTAACCCAAACATCCAAGGTTCAAAGATTCCACAATCCACTAATCCGTTCATCTGGCTAAGCATGAACATTATTTATTGCACTTCCTCATTGAAGTCAAATTTATATAAGTGTACCACCATTTTGGTAGCTTCTCTAGCTGTATTACTTGGGTGTCTCCATCCTTGATATATGACTTTTCTACAATTCTTATCATTAGCCTCAAATTCTTTTGCTAGTGCATCCAGGTTCGGTACATACATAGGCTAAGAGGCAAGCAAGTGGAACACCTTGGAAATACCATCTACAAACAAATCTACATAAAACCTCTCTTGTTTTTCTATTCTCCTTGTGTTAATATTATAGTGTAATGCAGACTCAGCCAAAAGGTCGAAAGCCTCTGTAGAGTAGGGAAAACTAGTGGCATGAAACAAACCAAATGCCACAATGTTATTCAATACAACATTGTCTTCTCCAGCATCAACCTGAGCTCTAAATGCCTTAATGTCTGTATTCCCACAATGTGTATCCTCAAAGAATCCCAACTTGCTATATACACTGTGTGCTCTAGGAAACATACTCAGCTTGAACTCTGCATCTCATTTGTTTATGCATCGATGCAACATTTTGTCCTACAATTTGAATATACAATCTCAAATAACAGCATATACTTGTTTATCTAGGGTTAGTGCACTAATGCTTTTCACATTTTAAAATGGCAATATGTCTGGATCTTACGAATTGAACAGATGCTATGCATAACATATAATCACTATCACTATGTACCATTTACCATTTCTTTAACCAATTATGATATGATCTCATGAACATAACTAGAGTGATAGGACTTTATACGTACTTGTATATGCTTCCTTAACATGTTATGAATGCGGTAATATATGAACAAAAGCTCTGGATAGGGAATTCTTCAGCAATTTTTTTGTTCTCTTAGCTCAACTCTGGTATGCAATAAGTTCTCAACAATGGAAATTAGGGTTCTTAGTATGCAATTATGTTGATTATGTTGAAAGAAATTCCTTTTTACTTTAAACAATTAGGGCTTATTAATGACCTCAATGCAATTTGATAGTCAAAATTAGCAAGGTTGTAGAGGATTATCACATGTGTCCATTGGCACGCATTCAAATTTAAATGCCAACAACCAACTGCACTATATTAAATGCAAAAAGCGTAGGTATAGGGAGTGATACCCAGTTAAGGAATATTCTAGGGGATATCCGGATGACACCACCTAGGTCTGGTCAACATCTATTGATGAAGGCATTATCAGGTCACAAATGTGTTCATAAGAGGTCAGGAGATGACGTAGACACATGTCATTACTACGCAGTAGTGCAAAGAGTCTCTCTTGCTGACAAGATTCTCCCATGGAGATGTGTTGCCATCCGATCTGGATCTCTTTCATCCAGGTATATTAAGGTGATGTCATCAGAATGGGGATGTTTGAAAGAATAGGATATTAGTAATATGAAGTATCCCCTTGGCTTAATGTCTAAGTGATGTCATCTCATGGTGTTGTTTACCTCACGTTAGGATAATATGACAGCATCAAGATGTGGATGTTAAAAGGATCTCGATACTAAGTTAATATCGAGATACTAAATAATATCCTGATGACGTAAGAAAATTTATCATTCTTCATTAAGCTGAGATGACATGACGTCATCTGGATCAAGATGTGGAAATAAGCTCCAGATATTAACAACAATTACATTCATACGTGGTAATATCTGGGTGATGTCATCTTGTCTAGGATTCTGTGTAAAGCTAAGATGACATGATGTCACTAGGATAAGGATATTATCAAAGGTCAGGATACTAAAGTTAAGATTGGGATACTAAGTAATATCTACCCACTTTGATGTTTAAGTGACCGGGTGACCTAAATTTGACATTTGGATGCTATCAGAGATTAGGATATTATATAAGATTAGGATGTTAAGTAATATCCTACTTTCTTTGACATTAAAACCACTATGTTTATTAAACTTGATGTCTGGACATTAGTGAGTGCCAAGATATTAAGATAATATCTAAATGATATGCAAATGTGAAGATCCTGGGGACCCGTTGATTGAACTTTGACCAAACATAACTTCCTTGTTTTAGAAAATTTTGAGGTGCTTTGAAAAACAAACTTGCTTGAAATTTTATGCTCTTTCACATGGAAAGGTTCATGAGGAAAAATTCTCATTTCGGATTTTGACCAAGATCTTGAGGTCTTTAATATGTAAAGGATAACATTTTGATATGCATCTGAAGCTAATTTTACCATACAAGCCAAAAAGTTGGGTCCTTGTTTTTCTAGGGCAATGTGTTGTATAACCACATAACATCAAGCATCTCTGCACTACTCTGGCTAAGATCTCTTTATGGGATTTAATACAAAAGTCACCTACATACCACGGAATGCTCCAAGAAGCTCTACAAAAGGTAGTTTTTCCACCTTCTGTTAGATCAAATGATGTAGCATCTCTTTTTAGTTGTATGCATGCGACAATGTCAGATATCTTATTGAATTACCTCACATAGAGGTGCAAAACCAATATGAACCTCTTATGATAGTCATCGTCATAAATAAAATGAAGGTAAGACACACTTTGATTTATGGTGGATCAGGTCTTGATGTCTAAATGGCATAGACTTGTTACATAAACTCAATGTTGATACATCTTTCATCAAACCAGATAAACTCAACATTCATGGGTTTGATAATGTTGGTAAACAATGACTAGGTAAAATCATCTTAAATGTTAAGCCTGAACCTGTGGCATTTCCTACCCTTATCTATGTCATACCTAATTCTCTTTCGTATAATCTTCTTCTTGGTAGACAGTGGATTCATGCCATAGGGGCAGTCCCATCTACCCTTCATCATTTAATAAAGGTCATTTTTAAAAACAAGCTCCATATAATTGAAGCTGGTCCAATTTGTTGATGTGTGTTTTAGCATACAGTAACGCAAGTGTGATTGCTGGTTTCACACCTCTCTTGAAAAGTATCCTACCCTAGGTAAGACTACTCCAAGGATAATATAGCTAGGTCTTAGCTTTCTTGGAATAACTTTAGTGGAATGTCTAGCTATGCTAGCAAGGGGTCTTACATGCAATCTATAGATCTTCAAGTTGGAATAGCAAATACACATAAACCCTTCAAGATTTGAGCTGATAAACAATGTAAAATGTTGCTGAAATTCTTAATCTAACCAAGTTTTTTGAAGAAAAATGTAAAAGGTATAGGGTTTTAGAGGAATCCTAAGTGACATTCACAATGCATAGATTTTACTTTAAGTAGACAAATGCTATGAAACTTAACCAGTTTTATGAGTTACCAAACTAAAATGGGTGTTACAGTACTACAGAAAATGGTGCTATCTTCAATGGAAATCTAGAGATTTTCATATTACATTCATTCATTAAATACCCAATGACTGGTGCAATTTAACTCATGAAATACAATTGAGCTAAGCACAACTGATAAGTCCAGACTAACTTTACACAGCTATTTACCATCAGTAAATAACTAAAAGTATGGACTAGAGCATTCATCAAATACTTTTAACAAACCATAAACATTATAAAGCACAACTAACCAAATATGAGAGAGCAAGAAGTGAACCATGAAAAGTAAAATGAGCCAATACAAGATACAGATTCTCAAGATAATTGCAGAAATTTACTTTGCATTACTTCAAATGGCAGAGTGTCAACAATTTGGTATCAAAATCTCTCTTACAAACGGGAAAAAATGATGGCCCTTTTATAGACAAGGCACCATACCAAGTTTTTCAATGGACAGTGGAGACTAACTCAACATTGACGGTCCAGATTACATGGCATTTAATCAGATATATCAGTTTGTTACATTTTTAGATTTACCTTTGTTTTGTAGGAAAAAGACAAAATACAGCTTACAAATACATTGAATCTGAACAAAATGGATACCCATTTGGTTATACATGATGAAAAGTCAATTTTCAAGGGCTAATAAAGCCAAAATAGAGTCACATGATGCTTGAAAACTTGAGCTGATGTGGATTCACAGGATTCCAAGTGTTGAATGGACCAAGAGGAGTATGTGGCACATTATTAGTGAAGATATATCCAACTAGATGCTTGCTTGATTGATTCTCGATGACTGGACTGCTAGAACAAATGTATGCATGTCTTGGTGATCCAGTCCATGGTCATTTGAGTGGTATTTTTGGGAAAATATCAAAAATATAATTTTTGGTATTTTCTACACCATAGTAAATTGCATTTTTGGAGGCCTTTGGAGCAGAATGGGGGCTTGAAATTTCTTGATTACTTGGTATTAAGTTTTAGCAACCGTGTAGCTCAAACTAGATAATCAGTTTATCTTTCCAATGAGTTGAAGAAGTTTAAATTCTGATAGAATAGCTAGGAGTTATGACCCCCGGACTGGATCTATAGGAACAACAGTGATTTGGCATGATCTTCTATGCCTTTCAGCTCTTGAGACTCATCTTTATCATCTTGGACATTAAACTGACTTCCTTTTGCATGTGCAACAGCAATTTGGTTAATAGAATGTTGATTCTGCATCTCTGGATCAATAGGGTACCTCTGTATGTTCATCCTTCCAAGACGGCTCCAGTTGGCTCCTTTGTGCTCTTAGACCTACAATAAACAAGACCAAGCATCAATTTTATCATAAACAAGTCATTTTCCATCAATTTGGATCAAAACATGTCCATTTGCAGTCATGGATCAGTAAAAAATAGCTCATTGTCAATGTCACCTTCTTATAAACAACCTCTTAAATCTAGTGATTTTCACATGATTTTCTATATTTTTCATCATTTCTGAGTGCCCATTTGGCCAATATGATGATTAGGAAAGTTTTTTGGGGTCAATAGAATCCATTTGCAGACTTTTATTTCATGTTTTTCTAGAATTTTCTACAAAAAGTAGGATTTTTGGGGGTCATGGACTTTTTATGTGCAGTGGCATTAATTGTCAAAAAACATGTCAAAAATCTACACAAACTTGATAAAATGTTTATCATGATGTGAAAAATAGATATGCAATTCAAATCCATCAATAAAATCTAAGTTATACCTTGAAAAACTCAATTTTTGGGCCAAAATACCAAAAAGTGCTGATTTTGGGGTTTACCGACCTAGCGGGGCTTTTGGGGTCTATCGACTAAAAGTTGGTGCAATGCAATTCTAGCATAGGTTAGAGAGGTTCATTTTTAGCGCAAAATGCTTTTGCGCTACTTTTGGGTGCCACCAACTTGCGCGAGTTTGGGCTCGGACCGACTAATAGCATCTCATTAGGTCGGTCGGGGTGGATTGTAGCGCAAGTTGGTAAAGTCGATTTTTAGTGCAAAACATAAAAGGCTTAGTCAGCGGGGATTTTCAATGCAACCAACTAGCGTGAGTTTAGCACCAACCGACCTGTGTGACTTAAGTTGGTGGAAGGCCATTTCATCGCAAGTCTGTGAAGTGGGTTTTTAGTGCAAAGGTCAGTAGAGGCTATTTTTAGCGCTTTATGCAGTTGGGGTCATTTTTAGCGCTAGATTTTGAATTGGCCAAGGTGAAAGTATATTTAAAAATATATTTAAGTATAAGTTTAGATATGGAATTTCTTATACTTTAAATATCTTTAAATATACTTTTAGGATGTTTGAGATAGGTTCCAAATCCACAAGATTTCATATGCAGATTCTAGAATTTTGTGGTTCCACCAAGTTTCAGACTTAGCCATTTTTCAAGATTTTTAGGGTTTCAGACTTAGCCAAATCAAGGCTTCAGGACCATGCGACAGGATGAAAGTATGTAAACCCCTTAGTGAAATCTTGTGGAATTTGACATGATTTTGCAACTCTAAGACCTGGAAACTAGGAATTTCAACATGAAACATCCTGAAGAAACAATTTCAAGGGTAATGTCCAGTGACATAGGATTTTTGAGCAAAATGTAGTAACACCCAATTTCAATGTAAAAGGCAACAAATAGCTATTTTTTAAACACAAGACCACTCAAGACACTTCCAAATTAGTTATGAAAGACATCAAATCACTCCAAACATGCAAAATACTCAAATATAGAACAAATCATGCACTCTAAGCACAAATTCACTTTCTCATCATCATAATCAAGAAAGACTGAGACTCCAATCCAAAGAAAAAGGAGTCTCCATTTGGAAAAATGGGGCGTGTGTGCAAGGCACAACAAATGGTGACTTTGCTGGGAAATGCTCTAGAGCATGTCTAAGATAAACATTAGTTCAAACCTAGAATCTTTGTGTTTCCCACACATTAGATGAGAAAGCATGATACCTTATCAAAGAATCAAAGACCACTAACCAGTGCGACCATCCATATCCTGAAAACTTGAGTGTGTGTAATTATATTCATTCTCATCCCTTGGCAACTAAGTTCATCCTATTGGTATTTTCCCAGACTGGATGCTTGTTCCCAGTCACCCTACAAAGTAGCCATCAATGATCAACAGGATTCCCGGGCTAGGGGCCAATAGTATAGGAGATAGACTCTATAAATATCTCCTCTTCTTCTTTAGGCTCTACAGAACCAAGGGGGGTATTCCCTACTCAACATCTATGAAAAGTTTCCATGAATTAACTGGGATGTTGATACAAAGTAGATAAATCCTCTCTTATTTAGACCAAAACTATGAGATAAGTGCAAAAGGGCTAGCTTCGGGCCTATATTCAGTTGTAGACAGAGGATTTTGGGTCCTAAAACTACTTCTAAAGTCCTAAAAGTTTTGAAGTTGAAGTTTGAGATTGATTTATATATGGATGCAAAACTGGGACTTTGGGTTACAACAGAGATACCAGACCAGATCAGTGCCTATCCAGGGCTCAGAGTTAGTAGACATATATATGTGAATGTTTACCACAGACCTAAGACAGTAATTAGATTTCAAGGGGTTTCTAAAATGTTTGCCTTACAGACAATACCCAAGAGAGAGTATTTAGTTATTTCTGCTTACAAACATCCTTACTGCAATGTATTCCTCTCAATGCTTAATCCAAAACATTCAATCTGCTCCTTGAATAGAAGTAAGAGACTAAGTATTCAATATAGAAAACCTATAGTCTAGAATCTATAACACCCCTTAGATGTTCAGAGTTAGAAGAAAAAACACATTCAGTCTGGAGACAAATAAAAAAACACACACAATGAAGCATTACTCATTTAAATCAACATGAAATTGATAATTCTGTGCATAATACATACAACATACAACTTATAAACTCACAAAGACACCTGAAATACAGTCACCAGAAAGTTGTATTCCTATTGCAGCACCAAAATTTGTCTAGTTTTCAACCACCAAATGAGTAACACAGTTTGGCATTTTATACCAAGACTGTGTACTCAGCAAAATTAATTACATGACAAGGCCAAAAATTTCTACCAAATACACTGCACCAAAAATGGTGCTCAAAATCATAAATGCAGCAGGGGACAAAATGGGAAGGAGCAAGAGAAGGGCGAGGAGTAGTTGAGCTTGAGCCTTGTGCCGCCGCTGGAAGAGTCTTCGTCATAAACCAGGTACTTGGGCATTCGACCATTGGCCCATGCCTGTCTACAATTCTACCATTAATGTCTCAACCACCCACAGCTTCTCTTGGAAACCGTAGCAGCGCGTCCATGGAAATTTCCTGCTCAAAAATGACTGTAGACACAAGGAAAAAACCATCGCTGAAGGTTCAAAACCTGACCGTCGATCTGAAATCCATCACCGAGATCAACGGTCCCAAAACATTTATGAAGAGCTACTAGCCAATAAGATCATGCCACGTAGGCACCTTGACCTTCCATCGCTAACCTTTTCTCCTTTCATTTCACTTTTATCACTTTTGTATATGCAAAACCAAATGCATGTACAACATACAAGGTAGACATCAAAAGTTATAGAACAGACTGGAATTCAGTTCGGGTCTGGCCTGTATCTCCATCCTACATCCATCGCTTTGTATATTACACACATACAAGCGCAAAACATATACAAGGTAGACTTCATTGCATCTATCCATCAGATTTGAAAAACCTTCAAGTCTGGGCCATGTATCCTCATGAATTTGCATGCTGGCACATATACAAGTACAAATATACAAGTGGTGGGCCCGACCCATTTTCTCTTTCCTTTGCACATTTCTTTACACATCACATATACAAATGCAATGTGCAAGCCGCGAACGCCACACTACTTTTAGAACAAAATGAAAATGACTTCGGGTCTACCTTGCATCTTTGGAATGCACTTTCATTGTATGTTCGGACATACAATCACTTTAAACAAATGGTGGGCCCCATCAAATGCACCTTCTGCCTTTGTATGTTGTAGAACATACAAGGCCCCTTGTATATTTTGCTTGTATCTTCAATTGTATATCACTGAATATGCATGTGCCCATATGCATGCAGACAGGGAATCTTTCCTGGAATATGCGAAATACATTCTTATTTGTATGTTGAACACGTACAAACCCATTTGTATATCCGCGGCACTATTCACTTTGCATGTCACGGGCCTTTGTATATTTTTCAATGTACATTCCCTTGCACATACAAGCAAGGAACCTCCTCTAGAATATTCCTGCGGTGTATCTTTTCCTTTGTATGTCCCGCTTGCATATTATACATACAAGCCCAATATACAAATGGCAAATATTCCCAGAATCTTTTAGAAGATTCCTCCAATGTATATGCAACCCGATATACATTGAGAAATGCATATAACTCAAAATTTTCACCATTTTTGGAAGCCGATAGAGATTTCACAAGCTCGCTAACATACATGATCAATTGCACATACAAACTTAACATTTTTCATGAGTGCAACAAGAAAAGGTGGTAAAACATTACATGGGGGGCTGGTCAACATATGAACACTGAAGCACGAAGATAAAACCGAACAACCAGGAACCCACCACAAAGGACCATCACCAGAACAAGCAGAACAATGCAAGACCCCACAACTTAGAAAATTTAGGATTTGAACAATAAAATTAGCAAATGTTCAACCTTAAAACCCTAAACATAAATGAGTACTAACAGAGGCTCAGATTGGGGACGTACAGGCGCAAGACTGCAGCGAGGACCAAACTTCTCTGGGGCAGACCAGACAAAACCCAAAACTCAAAACACGACCGACTATACAAGGCATGTACAAAATACTTACAACTAATTTACAGTGTGCACAAAAGGTACTCATTTATGAGAAAAAAGCCTTAAGGAATTTACCGTGCATAGACAATTCCAGTAGTTCACCATTGAGGGCCTGGAGAAAATAAGAATCACCTCCATGAGTAGCACCAATTTAGTATGGTCCAGTCCATAAGGGCTCAAATTTGCTGTGTTTGCCCTTATCCTAGCTCTTTGCATTCCACATAAGGACCAGATCACCTATCTGAAACCTTCTCTCTGTAGCCCTTCTATCAAACAGATATTTCACTTTTTGCTGTGTCTTGATGTTTGTCTTCTGTGCTTCCCTTCTTATCTCATCTAGTGCGACCAACTGATTTATTCTTTCAGTCATTGGGTCTCCAATCTCCTCACTGTTCCTCTGGATGAATTTATAAACTGGCAGGAGGTTGTTCACAGGTAACCTAGCTGCTGCACCATATACCAATTCAAAAGGAGATCTTCCAGTTGCTCTTTTCATTGTCACCCTGTCAGCCCATAATGCCAACTTTAGCTTTGAATCCCAAGATCTCTTGTTTTTATCTATCATCCTTCTGATGATTTTCATGAGACTTTTGTTGCTTGACTCTACTTGACCATTCCCTTGTGGATGATATGGTGATGTATGAGACAAATCAATTCCATAATTGTTGCAAAAATAAATAAATTCACCAGATCTAAAACACATGGCATTATTTGTGACCAATTTGGCTGGTACTCCAAATCTTATAATAATATTTTCCAGGATAAAATCCATCACCACTTTGCTTGTAGCCTTTTTAGTTGGAATGGCCTCAATCCATTTAGTGAAGTAATCAGTAGCAACCAGAATCCAACTGTGCCCTCCACTTGACTTTTCTGAGATTTCACCTATAAAATCAATTCCCCATTGCTGAAATGGAGCTTCTATAGTTATAGTCCTAAGGGGTAATGCACCTTCATATCTTAGCTTTCCTGAGAACCTTTGGCAAGGATCACATTTTCTTACCATTTTGTGTGTATCTGAGAAGAGAGTTGGCCACCAATAGCCTGCTCTGGAAATTTTATGGGCTGTTGTTTGGCCAGCATAATGTCCACCACATACTCCATTGTGCATGTCACTGAGAATATCCTTGGCCTGATTTTCATCAATACACCTGAGTAATACACCATCAGGATTTTTCCAATATAGCTTTCCCTGAACAATGATGTATTTAATAGCCTGCAACTTCAAAGTTCTCTTCTGGACATCACTGAGGTGGGAAGGATAGTTTAAATTCTGCAAGCAATATACTATGTCCTTATACCACTCAGATTCTGACATATTTATAATTTCATTATGCACAACATTCACTTGGCATGCTTCTAGATTTGATTGTGTCATCAATTTTGCTAAACTTTGTCCCCTTACCAACTTTGTGATTTGTATTTCAATGTTGAATTCTTGCAATTTGTTTATCCATCTGCATCTCCTTCCAGTTACCTCCTACTGAGTGAAAATATCCTTGACTGCTACATGAGGCACATATGCAATTATCTGAGAGCCTACCAAATATGGTCTGAAACTTTTGACTACTCTAACCAGTGCATATGCTTGTTTCTCCATGATGTCATACTTTAATTCAGCAGCCTGCAATGACTTACTAAAGAAAGCTATAGGTTGTTCAAAACCTTCTTCATTTTTCTACAATAAGCATGCAGCAATAGTGTGGAAAGAAGCAAATAAAAATAATTGAAATGGCTTAGAAAAATCAGGAGATTTTAAAATAGGAGCCATCTTTATAGCTTCTTTTATGTTCTGAAACGATCTGGTTGCTTCATCTTCCCATTTGACAGTTGCATTCTTCTTCAGCATCTTAGAGATATCCTTGGTGGTCTCTGCAAAGTTAGGAACAAATCTCCTAACAAAATTAATTTGTCCAAAGAAGGACTAAACACCTTTCACTGTTTTAGGGATCTAAATTCTGTCAATTGCAGCCACCCTTTCTGGATCAATTCTGACCCCATCCTTGGAAACAATATGTCCAAGCAGTTTTCCTTCCACAACCCCAAAAGCACACTTCTTTGGGTTAAGTGAGATGCCATACTCTAATGCTCTAATAAAAATTTTCTCCAAATGCATACAGTGTTGCTCTTCCCTTTTTGAATAAGTTAAGTCATCTTGATACATAGCCAAGATTGAGTTAATTAATCCTGCAAAAGCAACAGCCATTGCCCTTTGAAATGTGGTACCTGCATTTGTCAGTCCAAATGGCATCCTCACATATACATAGGTTCCCCATGGAGTAGTGAAAGTAGTCTTAAATTGTTTAGATTCCCTTACTTTCACTTGATTGTACCCTGAATATCCATCCATCATGGATATAAGTTCACAGCCAGTCACCTTCTGCAACATGGCTTCCATGTTTGGCAATGGATAATTGTCCTTCAAAGAAGACATATTCAGATTTCTAAAATCCAGACAAAGTCTAATATCACCATTCTCTTTTCTAAGTGGGACAAGGTTGGACACCCAAGTTGAATGTCTGATAGGCACAATTATTCCAGCCTCCCTAAGTTTCATAAGTTCTTCTTGCATTTTTGGAGCTAAGGTTGGATTTATAGGCCTCTGTTTTTGTGTAAATGGTTTAGCTCTAGGCTTCAAAGGGATTTCACGCTGAAATAAATCCTCTCTATAAGCTTTGAGGTCCTCATAAGACTAGGCAAAGACATGCTTATATCTTCTTAGTAATGCAATCAGCATAGTTCTGATATGTGGCTTGAGTTGTTTGCCAATGTATACCTTTTTGGGGGCATGAGATGTCCCCAAGTTTATCTCTTCTAAATCATTCTTGTTTGTCAGAGATGACTTTGTGACAAATTGGTCCCTATTGTTAAAATCTCTCTCTAAAGCGACCAACCCTATAGGGATCTTATTTGTCTTGAGTTGAATTATTTCTTTCCCTAAGAGAGTGTCTTTTCCATCTACAACCTCCACAAAATTTTGGAAATCCATTTCTTGGTTCTCATACTCATCAATGCAATGTAAAAATCTCAGTAAATCTTTATCATCATCAAACACCTACTAGCTGCATACGTTGTCTAGCACTGTAGGTCTAAACTTGACCTCAACATTTGTGACATCTGATAGAGTGATGTCATATGGCCTTATGGCTACATTGGCTAGAAAATCTGCCCTGACATTTTTTGATCTCTCTATCCAGTTTATTGAAAAAGTATCAAACAATTCAATTATATCCCAAACAACATGCTTATATTGCTTTAACCTTTTATTTTTTGATGCATACTTATCTCCAATTTGGGAAACAATAAGCTCTGAATCACCAAACACTTTGAGCATCTTAATCCCATGCTTTAGAGCAACATTTAATCCTAATAATAGAGCCTCATACTCTGTAATGTTGTTTGTATAGGGAAACTTCAGTAAGAAAGAGAATTTTAGAAGCTTACCAGCTGGAGACAAAATTACAGCTCCAGCACTAGAGCCTTCCCTCGAACAAGCTCCATCAAAATACATGGTCCACAGACCATGTTGATCCAGTTCTTGAATGCAAATATTTTTTCCTTTATCCTCTTTATCATCTGAGACAATTCTGAAATTATCACAGTCAGTGTCCACAAAACATATATGCTCCTCTGATTCTTGATCCTCCACTGTCTCTGATGATCTTTCTTCTCTGATATGTTTGACATCCCTACATTCATTGGGATCATGGCATATGACAGGTCCAGTTGCATACTTCCACCAATGAGTGCTGCCCACCTTCTTGACAACAACATGCCATACTGTGGCTTGATGTCAACAACTGTTATGTTCATTTTGTAAGTTTTTTCTTGATATGTTGCCAGTCTAAAATTCACATTTTTCATAATTCCAATGACAAGTACCTCCCTAGCATCCATTGCATAGCACTTCCCACATGCCTTATCTATTTTTAACCCACCTTGCTGCATGATGGCCAAAGGCATGATGTTTGTGGATACTCCCGAGTCAAGCATACAGTTCTTAATTACTTTTCCATTTATGACAAGGGAGACAGAAAATGGTTCAACCTATGAAGGACATTTTGTCATGATCATCCCAAGATACACCTTAGGAACTTCATCTTCATCAATGTACAAGGCTTGTTTCTTACCCTGAGGTTCATCACTCAACTTGGCTTGATAGGGTACTCCTAAAATTAAGGATACTGCTTTATTTTTGAATTCTTCCACTTTCATCAGTTCCATCAATGGAACAGAGACTTTTATCTGTGATAAGACTTGAGTCATGTCAAATGGAGCATAATCTTGAATAACAGTTGTAACTTGCTCCACCATTTTACCTTTATCCTGAGATGATCCAGCTTTAGTTTTTATGGCTCCTTGACTGTCATTTTTGCCTTGAGAGTTTTTATTTTGATCCTGAACCTGGGGAACTATATTTTCTAGTCCTTGAAGATCATAGCCTATTTTTTGCTTAAAACCTTGCTTATTATTGTTCCATTGTTTCTTATATGTTTCAGTCCCCTTATAACTTTGCACTGGTCGGCTCACAAAAGTGTTTTCTGGTTGGTGCGAATTGCTTACCTGAGCTTTACCTCTTAGGTTGTAATTGCTTTTAACTTGAGCTACTGCTGCAGCTGTGAAGGCTCTAATTTCTTCATCAGAAGGTCTCCTCAAGTTATTCAGAAAATTATGTGAATCTTGAGCATAAGCGTAGCTATCTTCCTTATCTTCATCATAGGAAAATTGCTGCCAGACCTGAATCTCATCATTTGCACTTGCATCAGCATTGTGAGAGGAGTATTCACTGTTTATAGACATCATATTGACATTATCATCTTCCATGCAATGCGGCTGATTACACTCATCACAGGCAACAACATTGTTGTATAGAGACTGAGCAATCATACATTGTGACTGTGAGTGAGGCATTTGACATATGATACACCATGGGGTGTCATTAACAATATTTATAGCCTTCCTCAAAGGATCAGGAGTTTCCTTTGCATTTTGAATCCTTTGATTTGTGTTGTTGTTTGGAAGAATAGGCTTACCATTATGCCAATTGGTGTTATATGGCATATCATGTAATGATGGTCTTCTTTCTTGCCTTTGGTAAACTGGTCTGTTAGGACCTATCCCCTTTTCATTTTTAGCCATTCTACAACCTAAGTCCTTGACAATAGTTGTCAATTTGTCTAATTTATCCTCAGAAGTAGATGCACTTCCTTGAATAGTTTGAGGTTTAGTATTTGGGTTTTGCAGAATTTTCACATCATTTCTTCTATTTGTCTTACCAGATACTTTTTTGTTATTTTCAATATTTGTTGCAATCTTGAACACATCTCTGAGGCTAGCAAGGCTTTTGTCTCTCAATCCATAAGCTGTTTTGGCATCAAAAGCATTTATGTACAATACTATGCACATAGGTTCATTAGGTCTCAAGTCCTGTGGCAATTTGTTCAATACCTTAGTGAATCTAGCATTGAAATTAGCAACCTGTTCATTTGATCCTTTGGTAATGCCAGTAAATTCATTAATGAAGAAACTAGGATCAGCTTTGTCACCATATTGTTCTTTGAATATCCTCCTGAAATCCTCCCATAATGAAATGCTTCTGTCAAGTAGACCTTTATACCATTCCTTGGCTTCATCAACTAAGGATTGCATAAATGATTTCATGAAAATATCCTCATGCTCAACCTCAAAGTTATCCATGATATTCTGAAAAGCTTTTAAATAGTCTTCACCTAATACAGTATTATTTCCTAAAAATTTAGGCACTTGCAGCCTCACATGTTTGTCAATAGGATTGGGGTAACCAGGAATGCCATCAAAAACTAGTTGTCTGAATCTGTCTAGCTGCATAGTTTGTCTACCAAACTGATTAGCATTTGCATTTCTATTTACATTCTGATTTCTTACATTATTTAATGGTACTCTAGCATTATGTGCATTCTATCTTTGATCATTACACTGATCCTGGACCTCATTCTTGTGTTGATTTCTTTGCATATTTGCATTACCAAGGGTAGGAACTAAATCATTCTAAGCAACTCTCAGAGCTTTCACCCTCTGTCTCATGTCATCTTTGATCTTTACTGCTTGCAGATATTCTAATTCTGCCCTTAAGCTCTTAATTTCATTAACTAGTTCCTCTTCTCTAGGCATAGAAGAGGATGGTTTTATCACATTCTGATCATCATTATCATCATCCCTTAGGGATTTAGCTTCTTCAAATCTATCAGGGGAATCAACAAAAGGGCGTTCTTGAAACACCTCTGACCTCACTTTCAATCCACCACTCTGCTGTCTCTCATATACATTTTGGATTTTAGCCTCAGTGTTTGTAAAATAGGGTATTATGTGCTCTAAGGATCCTGGATTGTCTTGATTAAAATCAATTTTCCTGGGGCTAGGAGAACCATCTTGACTGGCTCGAACAGTCCCTTTTTTCTTATACATAATTTTTATTGGTAACTCTTCAAACAAAGGGTTACATTGGGATCTTCTCCCTTGCATACAAATTTTTATTTTACCAGTTGGGAGATTGGTTCGGAGTCACCACCTATTACTAGGAATTGTTTTCTTTTAAAATCTAGGTTCTCAAACAAAGTAGTCCCCAGCAGAGTCACCAATTTCTGTTGGTATTTTCCCAGACTAGATGCTTGTTCCCAGTCACCCCTACAAAGTAGCCATCAATGATCAACAGGATTCCCGGGCCAGGGGCCAACAGTATAGGAGATAGACTCTATAAATATCTCCTCTTCTTCTTTAGGCTCTGCAGAACCAAAGGGGGTATTCCCTACTCAACATCTATGAATTGTTTCCATGAATTAGCTGGGATGTTGATACAAAGTAGATAAATCCTCTCTTATGTAGACCAAAACTGTGAGATAAGTGCAAAGGGGCTAGCTTCGGGCCTATATTCAGTTGTAGACAGAGGATTTTGGGTCCTAAAACTACTTCTAAAGTCCTAAAAGTTTTGAAGTTGAAGTTTGAGATTGATTTATATATGGATGCAAAACTAGGACTTTGGGTTACAACAGAGATACCAGACCAGATTGGTGCCTATCCAGGGCTTGGAGTCAGTAAACATATATATGTGAATGTTTACCACAAACCTAAGACAGTAATCAGATTTCAAGGGGTTTCTAAAATGTCTGCCTTAGAGACAATACCCAAGAGAGAGTATTTAGTTATTTCTGCTTACAAACATCCTTACTGCAATGTATTCCTCTCAAAACTTAATCCAAAACATTCAATCTGCTCCTTGAGCAGAAGTAAGAGACTAAGTATTTAATATAGAAAACCTATAGTCTAGAATCTATAACACCCCTTAGATGCTCAGAGTCAAAAAAAACACATTCAGTCTAGAGACAAATAACAAAACACACACAATGAAGCATTACTCATTTAAATCAACATGAAATTGATAATTTTGTGCATAATACATACAACATACAACTCATAAACTCGCAAAGACACCTGAAATAGAGTCACCAGAAAGTTGTATTCCTATTGCAGCACCAAAATTTGTCCAGTTTTCAACCACCAAATGAGTAACATAGTTTGGCATTTTATACCGAGACTATGTACTCAGTAAAATTAATTACATGACAAGGCCAAAAATTTTTGCCAGATACACTGCACCAAAAATGGTGCTCAAAATCATAAATGCAGCAGGGGACAAAACGGGAAAGAGCAAGAGAAGGGCGAGGAGCAGTTGAGCTCGAGCCCTGTGCCGCCATTAGAAGACTCTCCATCATAAACCAGGTACTTGGCCATTCGACCATCAGCCCATGCCTTTCTGCAATCCTACCATTAATGGCTCAACCACCCGCAGCTTCTCTTGGAAACCATAGCAGCGCGTCCATGGAAATTTCCCACTCAAAAACAACTGCAGACACAAGGAAAAAACCATCACTGAAGGTTCAAAACCTGACCATCAATCTGAAATCCATCGCCAAGATCAATGGTCCCAAAACATGTATGAAGAGCTACTAGCCAATAATATCATGCCACGTAGGCACCTTTACCTTCCATCGCTGACCTTTTCTCCTTTCTTATTGCTTTTGTATATGCAAAACCAAATGCATATACAACATACAAGGTGGACGTCAAAAGTTATAGAATAGACTGGAATTTAGTTTGGGTCTGGCTTGTATCTCCATCCTGCATCCATCGCTTTGTATATTACACACATACAAGTGCAAAACATATATAAGGCAGACTTCATTGCATCTATCCATTAGATTTGAAAAACCTTCAAGTCTGGGCCGTGTATCCTCATGAATTTGCATACTGGCACATATACAAGTGCAAATATACAAGTGGCGAGCCTGACCCATTTTCTCTTTCCTTTGCACATTTCTTTACACATCGCATATACAAATGCAATGTGCAAGCCGCAGACGCCACACTGCTTTTAGAACAAAATGAAAATAACTTCGGGTCCGCCTTACATCTTTGGAATGCACTTTCATTGTATGTTCAGACATACAATCGCTTTAAACAAATGGTGGGCCCCATCAAATGCACCTTCTGCCTTTGTATGTTGTGGAACATACAAGGCCCCTTGTATATTTTGCTTGTATCTTCAATTGTATATCACTGAATATGCATGTGCCCATATGCATGCAAATAGGGAATCTTTCTTGGAATATGTGAAATACATTCTCATTTATATGTTGAACACGTACAAACCCATTTGTATATCCGCGGCACTGTTCAGTTTGCATGTCGCGGGCCTGTGTATATTTTTCAATGTACATTCCCTTGCACATACAAGCAAGGAACCTCCTCCAGAATATTCCTACAGTGTATCTTTTCCTTTGTATGTCCCGCTTGCATATTATACATACAAGCTTGATATACAAATGCCGAATATTCCCAGAATCTTTTAGAAGATTCCCCCAATGTATATGCAACCGGATATACATTGAGAAATGCATATAACTCAAACTTTTCACCATTTTTGGAAGCCGATAGAGATTTCACAAGCTTGCCAACATACATGATCGATTGCACATACAAACTTAACAATTTTCAGGAGTGCGATAGGAAAAGGTAGTAAAACATTACATGGGGGGATGGTCAACATATGAACATTGAAGCACGAAGATAAAACCAAACAACCAGGAACCCACCACAGAGGACCATCACCAGAACAGGCAGAACAATGCAAGACCCCACGACTTAGAAAATTCAGGATTTGAACAATAAAATCAGCAAATGTTCAACCTTAAAACCCTAAACATAAATGAGTACTAACACATCCAAGATCATTTGTGCTAAGCTATGAAGTTGGGATTATTTTACCACCAAGAGAATGCTCTAATGTTGAGTGTGATGAGTCTTGATAGAAGAGAATGATGATTCTTCCAGTAACAACTCTTCTGCAATGATATTCTTTCTTGATAATGCCTTTTATGATTTCTGATGCTAATAATCTTCAAATAATAGTCTTCATGTGAGAGTATTCAAATGATAATCTTTATATTGATACTTTGTAGTGGGTCTAGTGTTGAAAAACACCTTTTAATTTTACCCAGTAGGCTAGCAGTACTTAGTACCGCTTGCCACTCTCATCTAGATCTGCAGAATTGGTGTTGGTGGTAAAATTGGGGACCTAAACTCTTTACTTACACAAGATCACCCAGACTCACTTAGCTACTTCAGGATTATTTAAAGTGTGGGAGATATATGGTTAAAAAATACTTCAGGTACACCAACTAACGACTCCTTTCCAATGAACAAATATCATATTTCCTGGTATAATAGTGGAACCCATAGCAAGGCCTAAGCGGAACTTTGGCTTCTCAAAGAAAGATTGCAGATTACTTGCCCAATAAGGAAGCATCTGCAGGTCTGCACAATTGCCACCACATTCAAGAAGTGGAGAACCCAAGCAAAGCAAGCGCAAAAGAGAAAAGCAAAGAAAACTACTCTAACCAAAGCAAATAGAAAAGAGAAAGAACAACTAACAACTAACAACTAAGGAAAAGCAAAAAGCAAAAACTAAACTAAACAACAAGAAACTAACTAAAACCTAACTAGAAACAAGAAAGACTAGTTACAAAGATCTCAGACATCAGGTATTTACACTACCCTGTGACTTATTTCTCAGGACATGCAGAAGTAACAAGGTGCAGGTTAGTGTCCTAAGTATGGCAAATTCATCTTTGTACTCTGAAAAGTGAGGTAGAGGCATGCTAGGTTCATGTTCAGAGTACCCATTATGTAGGATCAGTAATTGGGGGAGTTCATTAGGGCCATGATCAATCCAAATGCAAGTTGTCTTACCTAAATCACCATAATCAAATTGATAATTGGAACTAAATGGAGAAAGGGAAGATACAACTTGATTGGAGACATGAGTTTAACACCTTGCTGCATTGTACCAAATACCTTCTCATCTTCAGGGGGTTTCATCTTGTGGTTTGCCATATCCTATTCTGGAGCACTGAATGCTGCAGCAACTTCCCAAGCAAACAGAAAGTCTAGGCAACCTTCTTTAGAATGTGGATCATCTGGATGAACTCTACATAAAGTGGCTAAAGCAAAATCTGACATGTGTGGTGAATTCGCATGTAGCAGCATATCCTTGCTCATTGTTGATATCAACTCAATGATGTGATCAAGTGACTGACGTGAAAAAGATTTCAATCCATCACTTTGTAGGATAGTTTGATTTTCATTCTTGGATTGCATACTATTTCTCTCATCTATCATTACTAGGCTAGCATCAACCATGTGAAGAGAAAAGAGAAAGAACAACTAACAACTAACAACTAAGGAAAAGCAGAAAGCAGAAACTAAACTAAACAACAAGAAACTAACTAAAACCTAACTAGAAACAAGAAAGACTAGTTACAAAGATCTCAGACAACAGGTATTTACACTACCCTGTGACTTATTTCTTAGGACATGTAGAAGTAACAAGGTGCAGGTCAGTGTCCTAAGTATGGAAAATTCATCTTTGTACTCTGAAAAGTGAGGTAGAGGCATGCTAGGTTCATGTTCAGAGTACCCATTATGTAGGATTAGTAATTGGGGGAGTTCATTAGGGCCATGATCAATCCAAATGCAAGTTGTCTTACCTAAATCACCATAATCAAATTGATAATTGGAACTAAATGGAGAAAGGGAAGATACAACCTGATTGGAGACATGAGTTTAACACCTTGCTGCATTGTACCAAATACCTTCTCATCTTCAGGGGGTTTCAGCTTGTCGTTTGCCATATCCTATTCTGGAGCACTGAATGCTGCAGCAACTTCCCAAGCAAACAAAAAGTCTAGGCAACCTTCTTTAGAATGTGGATCATCTGGATGAACTCTACATAAAGTGGCTAAAGCAAAATCTGACATGTGTGGTGAATTCGCATGTAGCAGCATATCCTTGCTCATTGTTGATATCAACTCAATGATGTGATCAAGTGACTGACTTGAAAAAGATTTCAATCCATCACTTTGTAGGATAGTTTGATTTTCATTCTTGGATTGCATACTATTTCTCTCATCTATCATTACTAGGCCAGCATCAACCATGTGAAGATCTTCTTTTATACAAGTATGAACATGATCAACTTGATGAACATGTGATAAACTTGAATTGTCCTCATCAAAATCAGTCACATGTTCTGAGAAAAATTCTTCTGTAGTAATTAGCAACCTTCCTTTTTGGACTGCACATTCATTTTCTATAGCAGCAACAAGGTCCCTTTCTTCTTGCATAGCTAGATTTATGATGTCAATGTTATCTTGGAGTGGTGCATTTTCTTGCTTTTCTTCATTTGACTCATCTTGAGACCCTTCTGCAGCAATTATATCAACATGATATGGCTGATCATGATGATTTATTGGGATGATACAGTCAATAACTTGATCATTGTTCTATGGATAATATGATCGTGGCTCAACTATGTCGACTAGAATGACTTCCTGTGTTGCTGTCCGTGACTGTTCTTTATCTAGAGGACTAATTTCTTCTTGTTCTTTCATATTTCTGATTTGACCAACCTACTGTTCTAACTCTAAACTATCAGCAGTTTGAAATGGACTATTGTTCTCCACATCTGCAGTAGCAAATTTAGTCTTAGAACTTCATATTTTTGAAGCATGTGATTGCTAATCTGCATCCTCAACATGACTGCTCATCAAGTCTGATTTATCATTTATATTGTCAATATTCTTAGCAGCAAAAATTTGATCTTGTGTATTGCTCTGTTCATTGTCCTGTGACTAAGAATTAGGCTTCAACCATGTTGGGACTATATTTTCAAAGTCCAATAGATGAAAACTAGGTTTTAACCAGTCTGGGACTATATATTTCTTAGTTGGGTGACCTACAGACCACAAGTATTGACTACCATCATTAGTTGGATATGTGCTTTGATGAACAACTTGAATTTTTTCCATATGCAAATTGCCCTCTTTACTATGATCAACTATGAATGGTGGATTTATAGCCTCAGCAACCTTAGCTCTTTGTATGTTCTTAACTGAGACATGATCACATGCACATGCATCCATCCATTTTTCAACTCCTTGTGAGGTCTTACTCTAAATATGAATATGTCTGTTATGCCTATATCCCACTTCAGGCTTGTAAATCTCAAAGATAGGGAGCAATCCTTTTAAATGTAGATCCAACCTTTGGAGGAAGGTCAAACAATCTATTTTGTCATGCAACACTTTCAATGCAAACTTAAGGTGAACTAAAATCAAGCAATCTAAATGAAGGATACTTTGCTCTTATTTCTCTATCTAACACTTCTTTGAAAAGTGGGATATCAACTTGGAAGTTCTCCTCATGATATAACTATTGTGATGGTCCTCTAAAGAATGAAGAGCTTTCATGACTGAAACCCTTATGTGTACCCATTGGATTAGAGTTTTTTGTACATTCATTTCATTTCATCATGTGCAGTGAACCAGTAAACTGAAAACTTGCATAAAATCTTTATCCAACCCTCCTTCTAGCACCAATTTTGTTGATGTGTGTTTTAGTACGTAGCAACGCAGATGTGATTAGTGGTTTCACACCTCTCATGAAAAGTATCCTACCCTAGGTAAGACTACTCCAAGGATAATACAACTAGGTCTTAGCTTGCTTGGAATAACTTCAATGGAATGTCTAGTTTTGCTAGCAAGGAGTCTTACATGCAATCTATAGATATTCAAGTTGGAATAGTAAATACACATAAACCCTTCAAGATTTCAGCTGATAAACAATGTAAAATGCTGTTGAAATTCCTAATCTAACCAAGTTTTTTGAAGAAAATACAAAAGGTATAGGGTTTTAGAGGAATCCTAAGTGACATTCACAATGCATAGATTTTACTTTAAGTAGACAAATGCCCTAAAACTTAACCAGTTTTCTAAGTTACCAAACTAAAATGGGTGTTACAGTACTGCATAAAATAGTGCTATCTTCAATGGAAATCTAGAGATTTTCAAATTGCATTCATTTATTAAATACCCAATGACTGGCGCAATTTAACTCATGAAATGCAATTGAACTAAGCACAACTGATAAGTCCAGACTAACTTTACACAGCTATTTACCATCAGCAAATAACCAAAAGTATGGCTAGAGCATTCATCGAATACTTTCAACAAACCATAAACATTATTAAGCACAATTAACTAAATATGGGAGAGCAAGAAGCGAATCATGAAAACCAAAATGAGCCAATACAAGATACAAATTCTCAAGATAATTGTAGAAATTTTCTTTGCATTACTTCAAATGGCAGAGTGTCAACAATTCGGTATCAAAATCTCTCTTACAACTGGGACAAAATGATGGCCCTTTTATAGACAAGGCACCATACCGAGTTTTTCAATAGATGGTGGAGATTAACTCGACATTGACGGTCTAGATTACGTGGCATTTAATTAGATACATCAGTTTGTTACATTTTTAGATTTACCTTTGTCTTGTAGGAAAAAGACAAAATACAACTTACAAATACATTGAATCTGGACAAAATGGATACCCATTTGGTTATACATGATGAGAAGTCAATTTTCAAGGCCTAATAAAGCCAAAATAGAGTCACATGATGCTTGAAAACTTGAGTTGATGTGGATTCACGGGATTCCAAGTGTTGAATGGACCAAGAGGAGTATGTGGCACATTATTAGTGAAGATATATCCAACTAGATGCTTGCTCGATTGATTCTCGATGACTGGACTATTGGAATAGATGTATGCATGTCTTGGTGATCCAATCCATGGTCATTTGAGTGGTATTTTTGGGAAAATATCAAAATATAATTTTTGATATTTTCTACACTGTAGTAAATTAAATTTTTAGAGGCCTTCGAAGTGGAATGGGGGTTTAAAAATTCTAGGTTGCTTGACATTAAGCCTTAGCTGCCGGGTAGATCAAACTAGATAATCAGTTTATCTTTCCAACGAGTCCAAGAAGTTTAAATTCTGATAGAATAGCTAGGAGTTATGACCAGACTGGATCACTTAGACATTGGATTGGATCTGCAAGAACAGTAGTGATTTGGCATGATCTTCTATGTCTTTTAGCTCCTGAGACTCATCTTTATCATCTTGGACATTATATTGACTTCTTTTTGTATGTGCAATAGCAATTTGGTTGATAGAATGTCAATTTTGCATCTCTAGATCAATAGGGTACCTCTGTATGTTCATCCTTCCAAGATGGCTCCAGTTGGCTCCTTTGTGCTCTTAGACCTACAATAAACAAGACCAAGCATCAATTTCATCATAAACAAGTAATTTTCTATTAGTTTAGATCAAAACATGTCTATTTGCAGTCATGGATTAGTCAAAAATAGCTCATTGTCAATGTCACCTTCTTATAAACAACCTCTTAAATCTAGTGATTTTCACATGATTTTCTACATTTTCATCATTTTTGAGTACCCATTTGGCCAATATGATGATTAGGGAAGTTTTTGGGGTCAATAGAATCCATTTGTAGACTTTTATTTCATGTTTGTTTAGCATTTTCTACAAAAAGTAGGATTTTTGGTGGTCGCAGAGTTTTCATGTGCAGTGGCATTAATTGTCGTAAAACATGTCAAAAATCCACACAAACTTAAAATATGTTCATCATGATGTGAAAAACAGATATGCAATTTAAATCCATCAAGAAACTCCAAGTTGTACCTTGAAAAACTCAATTTTTGGGCCAAAATACCAAAAAGCGCTGATTTTGGGGTCTACCGACTAAAATTCGGTGCAATGCAATTCTAGCGCAGGTCAGAGGTTCATTTTTAGCGTAAAATGCTTTTGCGCTACTTTTGGGTGCCACCAACTTTGCTCGAGTTTGGGCTCAGACCGACTAATAGCATCTCATTAGGTTAATTGGGGTGGATTGTAGCCAAAGTCGGTAAGGTCAATTTTTAGCACAAAACATAAAAGGCTTAGTCGGCGGGGATTTTCAATGCAATTGACTAGCATGGGTTTTAGCACCGACCAACCTACGCAACTTAAGTTGGTGGAAGGCCATTTCAGTGCAAGTCTGCAAAGTGGGTTTTTAGCGCAAAAGTCGGTAGAGGTTGTTTTTAGTGCTAGATTTTGAATTAGCTAGGGTGAAAGTATATTTCAAAATATATTTAAGTATAGGTTTAGATATTTATACTTTAAATATTTTTAAATATACTTTTAGGATGTTTGAGATAGGTTCCAAATCCATATGATTTCATATGCAATTTCTAGAATTTTTGGGTTCCACCAGATTTCAAACTTAGCCATTTTTCAGGATTTTCAAGGTTTTAGACTTGGCCAAATCAGGGCTTTAGGACCATGCGACGGGATGAAAGTATGTAAACCCCTTAATGAAATATTGTGGAATTTGACATGATTTTGCAACTCTAAGACCTGAAAACTAGGAATTTCAACATGAAACATCCTACAGAAACAATTTCAAGGGTAATATCCAGTGACATGATTTTTGAGCAAAATGCAGTAACACCCAATTCCAATGCAGAAGGCAATAAATGGCCATTTTTTAAGCACAAGACCACTCAAGACACTTCCAAATCAATCATGAAAGACATCAAATCACTCCAAACATGCAAAGTACTCAAATCTGGAACAAATCATGCACTCTAAGCATAAAATCACTTTCTCATCATCATAATCAAGAAAGACTGAGACTCTAAGCCAAAGCAAAAGAAGTGGTCTCCATTTGGCAAAATGGGGCATGTGTGCAAGGAACAACACAATTCTAGAAAGTTTCTTGTAAATGGAAGTGATATATCAAATTCATCTAAGTAATTTTATCCCTTCTTTAATAAAAACCAAACCACTATCCTCTACTACTAACAACAATGTTGGTCAGGACAGTTTTGGTCCTTCAAATGCATTTTTCGATGATGATTGGGGTTTGTTAGATTTTACACCCTCCTTTGTGGGTGAATATAAAGTCTCAACCTCACACCCAAAAACCTTGAAGGTAAATGAAATTTCTTCAACACAATCTCATACTCCTAACAAACTTAAACTCAAAAGAAATAATGATGGAACTTTTGATATTTATGAAGATCCACTTGCTTCTAAAGAAATGGTAGCCATTTGTGATAAAGTATCATCTCAATCTAATGAATAACCTTCTTCTAGTACATGTCTTGGTAATGATGAGGTCCCTTTAGAGTTCAACCCCTATGGGCTTGTTGAAACAAAGATTACCCTCCTCACCAAGATAAAAAGAGTGATCCTTTTTCTTCAACATATGATAACACTTCTCATTTTAACAAGCATAGTCATATGACCTCTCCTCTTCCTTTAGAATTGAAGATGAATTATGGACGTGGATTCAAAATCGTTTCTAAACAAGGATACAAAGGAAATGGGTTAGGATGCAAAGAACAAGGAATTAAGGAACCTATGGAACTCACACCACACTTGTATAAAGTAGGTTTAGGTTTCTAGCCTTCTCCTATGTTCTATCCACCATGTTCACAACAAAAAGGCTTGTTTCCTACTCCACCTAAATCCTCTCTTCTATCTCAACAAGAGTGTATGTTACCAAGTCTACTCAAAGACCACTTAATCACTCTTCCTACTCCAACACACAAAAAGACTCAACATAATAATCATTCAACATCTCATTGTTGTGCATATCATCAAGTGCTTGGCCATTCCACTAAGGAATGTCATGTCTTGGGTGACAAAATTCAACAAATTCTAACATGGTATGGCTCTAGCAATTTTCACCATGCTTGATGTAGTCCCTAGAGCACCTTTTCCTCCATCCATTTTATAATAGCAAGTTGGGGGAGGACAATTTGTTATAGGCCGACTCACAATTGTGATCCATCCTTCTCATTTGTGTTATGTTTGTACATATTGTTATCCCTGTATTGTGATATTTTTTTGATTTTTAGTTCTCTCTTGGCACCCTTGTTAGCACAAAGATACAAGGAGGAAGAATGCATTTTATTGTTTATATATGTGTATTACATTCTTCTATATGTCATACTGTACAATTTCATTATTTTTCTTGGATGATTTAGCATACTTTCATTTTGATTCAATTTATGTGTACTCTACTTTCATGTGATCTTTCCCCCATCTTCATAGTTATGATGTTTTATTTATTTGGCACCTGGTTACCATGCTCGGTGTCATACCATGACTACACAAGCCATTGTTTATCATGCTTGTAAGCATTGCCTTGGTTTGCTCATTTCAAGGGCAACCCCCTATTGCAACGTAGATTTTGAGAACACATATCATTTGGGCATGTGCTTTTAGAAAGCTCTTCTGCACATTTTATATTTCTTCCTTATTTCTACCTTAAAGGAAATTTCTCCCTGATGAGTTTTTCAGTCACTTTAAGGTGGGGCTATATATCGTGTTATGAGCCTTCCTCTCATCTTTCTATCAAAATACTTGTTGATTATATCTATTACTACACTCTCTTGGAAAGGATTATGGCAAGCTTGGAAGCAAGATCTTGAGTCTATCTTGTTCTTCTAAGTTGAAGCTCCTTGTACATTTGGGAGAAGGGTTGGAGCCACCAACTTGAGTTTGGCTAGAGTACCTTTGGGTATGGTTGCAATGCCTTCTTATTCTGCAAGGCTTCATGAAAATCCTCTTGCGGGAGGTAGTTTGTGTATTCCTTTGAGTGGAAACACATTTTCTTGATATAGATTATGTGTATGATGTGTTTGTACCCTATTGTTCTTCTCATTTCTAACTAATCCTTTCTTAGTATTTGTCTTATTGTATCTTAGGGAATGATGCATGGTGATTGAGACAACATTTAGATTGAGGTCTCCTTTGTCATGTTGACTCAGGGTCTTCTATTGTGTGCTTCTCATGGTTGTTGTATGATGAAAGTATTCTCCTCATATATTCTTGTCCTCTATGTATTCTTCATGCCTCATGCGTGCTTCACATGTTTTCTCTATGTATTCTCCTTAAGTACTTTGCATGTATTCCATGTGTGTTTCATGTGTATTCTATGTATACCTTGCACCTTATGTGTATGTTGCGTGTCAAGCGTGTATACATTGTGATTACCCAAGTGTATGCCTTGTGTATGTCTTGTCTTGTCTCATGTATGAATGAATTATGCCTTTATCTTGTGTGTATGTAATTCTTCATAGACTCCTAGAATCCTAAACTTGGGGGCTTCATCACCTCTCAATTTTGGTAACATTCTATGACCTCTATGTTTGTTGTGATTGAAATCTATCTTCTCCTTACTTTAGTGTGATTTCAAATGTAAGTTTGTAACCACGCTAAAATGGGGGATAAATGTTATGAAAAAAAGTGTTACACTTGTTAATTAGGATCTATTTTAACACCTTTTGAACATTAAATGATTAAATCTCAATCTTGATGAATAAACCTGACAAAATAATATTAGGACTGGTCTAAGCCCACTTAAATGGATACTCTACAAAGTTTGTATGGCTAAAGGACTAGGGCATCTAGCACCCTGGTCCCAAATGTTAGCCCCGAGCCTATTTTTGTGGTGTCAGCTTAGAACATCTCCTTAACTTTTACATGTCAGCTCCATTTGGTTTTATTCATCATTTATGAGTGGGAATGCACATATAAGAAAGTTAATTTATTCATTTTAACATCTCTAAGTTCTCTATGCAATCTAGGCACTCTTGCTCTCTCTCTTCTTCTCTCTCATGCTCGCTATTCTTCTCTAAAGATCTCTATGGTGGATTATTGTTGTTGCACTAACTTCTTGTAGGTCTTGTGAAGATCTTTCTACTTATTTTAGGCTACACAAACTTCTTGAGTCATGTTGTGATTCCACATCAAGCAAGCTAGGGTTTCCATGCTCATGGTGACTTCTTTCCTTTGTGCTTTGTTATAGCATTCCATTCTACTTCATAGTTGCCTTTACCATCCTAGGGAACACACTCTTTGATCTCTCATCATTGTTATTGTGGAGGTGGAAACAACATTCATGGAGCTTGACTTAGGAAAGCTCCTAAATAGCACCAACCCTCTTTCCTTGTTTTGTGTGTGCAGGTTGAAGTAACAGGTTTTGGGATGCAATATTTGGGAAGAAGGAATGTTTTGTAGGTACAGGTGTGGTGAAGCTCTGAGTTTCTATAAAACCCTAAATTGGGTCTAGGGCACCCAATGCCCTAGTCTTTCTAGATCCTAAACTTAGATCCAAGTTATTCTCTATTCACTAGTCTCCGTTTTGATTTCAGATTCTTTGTATCTTTTTTCTGATAGTCTGTTAGGCTCAAATATTGCTCAATTAGGGTTTCATGTTTGCCCTAGCTTGATTGGTTAGATTTGGTTGATTCTCCTCTATACAACAAAGGGATGAAGCGCCTATAGTTTGTCTCTCCTTCAAGGGTAGAAACTATTGGTGTAATAAAATATTTAATTACACTTTAATAAGTTTACTTGGGGCTTATTTTTAGTCTTAGGTTATTATTAAGTCATATTATGGTTTTATTTAACTTGCAAATATAAAAGCAAGTTCTCACATGTAATTCATTAATCTATTTCATTAATTCATCCTTATTGTGCAAATTATTCCTCTTTGTTTTTTTCTCTTGTGGAAAGTAAATCTTAGGTTTTGCAATAATCTTTGTGGCTTGAGTTAATTATCAACTTCAACATGGTATTAGAGTGAATCTATAGTCTCCTCAAATCTGCGCAAAAATTTGCATAGTATTTCGGTGGGTGCTTTTTGAGTAAAATCCTCATTCTCATTAGATCCGGAGCAGCTGGAAAAGGTAGATTTGTCTTTTGTTTGGCTGAATTTGGTCTGGGGAAGCCAGATCTGTGAAGATTTCAAGAGTGCTTTTTTCTAGATCCAAAGGGGAACAATAGTTTTAGAGTGTTTCTGGCCAAAATCGTCATTACCAACGCGATCAGAAGGGCCGAAAACCCTAGAATCGCCTATTCATTCACAAAAATCAGAGACTGAAAAAAATCTCTATCATTTTTTTAGGGTGCATCCTTTTATCCAGTGGTCTGAAGGGTACTTCCATAGGGTGCATCATTTTATCTAGAAGTTCGAAGGGTGCTTCCATGTCCTTTTATCTAGCGGTCCAAAGGGTGCTTCCGCAGGGTGCATCATTTTATCTAGTAGTCTGAAAGTGCTTCCGCGTTCTTTAATCTAGCGGTTCGAAGGGTGCTTCTGTAGGATGCATCATTTTATCCATTAGTCTGAAGGGTGCTTCCGCAGGGTGCATCATTTCATCTAGCAATCCTCCATCCTATCCTCTTCTACATGCCCTAATAGAGCAATTTCATAAAAACTATCATAACTTTCACATCCAGAGTCATTTTTTCACAAATAAAATATTGCTGGAAAGCTAGATCTGTACACTTTCTGGTGGTATGATCAGTTGTTTCTAATTTTGGTTTTTGGTACCTATTTTTCTATTTGAATTCAAGGCATCTTTTTGGCTTTTGAGCTCCATTCTTGTGCCTAGAATCTCCATTTTTTGAAAATGAATAGGCATTGGAAAGGTTTTAGCGAGCTCTACACAGTCACCTATATAAATTTTTTAGATTCAGCCCCAAGTATATTTTAATCAATTTGTCAATTTTAGGGCTTCTGTTGGATATCCTGGACATGCTGGCTCCTGGAAAGGTTCTGCTTTCTTTGATAGGCTTCTATTATCAGCATAAATCTATTTGCATGTTTTGATCTCTAATCAACTAAGGAGATGGGATTCTACCATCAACATAAATCTAATTGCAGATATTATGGAAGTAATCAACATGAGAAAGAGATATGTCCTCATTTCTCACATCATCTTTTTGAAATGCTTGCTTTGATTGCTTCTCCTCCTGATGAGATCATTGCTCCACCATCACCTACTACTACTTCAGAGTTTAGTGTTGTATCATCATTGGCTTCTAGTGATTCTGTGTAGTAGGTCAATATTAGTCTTCCTGATCCACCTCATTGGGATTCCTACCTTGCAGACATATCATCTTTGTTTGTGGAGTCTCACATTACTGATTTGGAGGACACATTTGAGGGTTTATCTCTCTTGTTTGATGCTATCTCAGGTGGCTTTGCATCACCACCTTCATCTTTTGTGTTTCCAGATGTAGTTCATATCATATACTCTCTTGGTTCTTCTTCTCTAATTGGGTAGACAGTTTCTATTTTGGAGAAGACATATTTTCCCAATATGAGGGCACTTGAGTTGCATTCAGAGGCACACATTTTGATATGGATTCCCTATTCATCCAAGATGTGGGAATGGCTTCTACATTCACCAGTGGATCTATTTCTTCCGAAAGGGAGAAATGTTGTTTGTAGAGAGTGGATTGGATTTTGTCTTCAAGATCTCTTCATTGGTTCCGGAGCTTCTTCTTGGAGGGGATTCATATTCTCTTTTCTCTCTCTCTTATGGGGGGAATTCATGATTGTACTTTTGTGATGGATTCAGTTCTTGGGGGGTCTTAGTATTAGTCCTTCTTCCATCACATGTTCATGTACTTATTTTTTCTCTTTTGGAGAGGGATTTTTTCCCACAGGGTTTTTGTCCTTTTCTCCACCTTATGAGAGATTCTTGTTGTTCATGGGTACCTAACATGGCCTTGTAGCTGGGACCCATTCTTGCATTAGTTGCATGTTTTTCATTTCTCCCTAAGTTGCACTTATGGGGGGTGTTGGTGTAATTAAATATTTATTACACTTTAATAAGTTTACTTAGGGCTTATTTTTAGTCTTAGGTTATTATTAAATCATATTAGGGTTTTATTTAACTTGCAAATATAAAAGCAAGTTCTCACATGTAATTCATCCTTATTGTGCAAATTATTTTTCTTTTCTTTTTTCTCTTGTGGAAGGTAAATCTTAGGTTTTATAGTGATCTTTGTGGCTTGAGTTAATTATCAACTTCAATAGAAACCAAGCTCAGTTATTGTCTCAATGTTAATGGAAGAGGGTTTGACCTAGATTAGCCTTTTAGGCTAAGTCTCTCTTTTCCATCAAACACCCTCAATACTTAAATATGTGAATTTAGGGAATTGGATGAATCAATAACTGTATTGCCTGGCCATATTCATAGCATGAATGGACAATGTCCTTCTTAAATCACCTTGTAGCATCCTTGTTATATACATGGTGAATGCATCATTCACCCTCTTGTAGTGTGACAAGGAGGGTTCCTTCCAAATTTGGTCAATTTAGGATAGGGGAAATTTTGGGCCAACATGTAGACTATATAAGAAGTCATGTATTAAACCCTTGTGTCTGGTAAAGCCATGAATCTCATACGAAGATTGTCACTAGTCATTTTTACTAGTAAATCTTGTGAGTTCCATTAATTATTTCCTCAACAAATGTAAACATCCATCCTGCAAATGTGGAGGCAGTGGAAAGTCCCATTACTCTACTCAATAATGTTACCAAGTCATTGATTTTTGTTTTGAAATCATTCGATACAAGTTTATAGGAAATTTAGCCAGAGAAGGTCTCAGCTTCTTCATCCATCGATCATTGATCACTTCCCTCCCTTGTTCAGGAGATTGGTTGTAGAGACCTTGTCCCTGATCCTTAGTTAAGTCCAACACCTTGGGATGACAAGGGATGTCAAATACCTCTACTATGGCTTCCTGAGTAAAGTCAACTATGACTCTACCATATGGTGTTATGATCTTCCTTGAAAACACATCATAGTGTTCTCTACACTCCATGATCAATTTTGCACATTATACTGAAGTGGGGAAACCAATAGTTTGTGCAATGCCATTTAACACCATTTTCCTTGCCCATTCAGTCGAATTGGGACCATACATCCTCTACATGAAATCATCCATATCTTTGTGCCCTAAATATATATCAGATACCTCGTTCTAGTTAGACGTGATCTTTGAATTGGGTGTAACTCCCTTGAATTTGTACTTCATCTTGGCAAGCCTAGTAGACATCTATCCTGCAAAGATAACTAAAATAAATAACTCTTTATTTAATCAAAACCTATTGCAAGGTTAGCACATAAATCCCAATCTAATTATGCATTTAAAAATTAAAAATCCATCACATTATAGTGCTTAATTGGACAAAATTAGTCCTTGATTGAATTGTAGACATTTCACATGCATATGGATATTCACCTTTGAACTATCTCATTCACAAGATTAAATCATTGAAAATCATAGTCAACACATCAATTACAAGATAATATTATTGAATTCAAACTTATGACCTTCATTCATACCATCAGTAACTCATAGAGAATATTTTCTTCAGTTTTCTAGACTTCAAAGGTTTACTAGATATTTGATGCATTTACAATCTAGGTTCATGAAAAGTAAGAAAAACTATCCAATTCACATTCATATTCCTTCATGGATATGAATAAAAACTCTACCAAATTGTCTACAATCCATTCTCAAATTGTGGGCTTCAAGGAGGTAACATGATAATATGGGTCTTTAGCAATTTACTAGATATGTAGGAGAATAGGATCCTTCAGGATATGTGGAACTTTGAGTTCTTGCAGGATATGTGGGGGAATAATCCTTTAAAAAATATGTGATATTTTAAGGTCTTACCAAATATGCAAAAGTTTGAGTGTCATCAGGATGTATCCATATCTCGATTAGATTCCCGCTAAGGTCCTATTGTTTTCCTATGTGGAGAAACAGACTTCATCAGGATATGTGAGAAAAAGAGCACCATCTAGATATTACAGAGCTTGAGGGGTCATCGAGATGTATCCACATTGAGATCAAATCCTTGCATGAGAGTTTTATCTATTTAAAAAAGCTTATGCAGAGAAAGTAGGTTTAAAGGACATTTGGATTGGACAAGATATATACCAATCCTCGTTGAAGTCCCACATTTTGAGAACTCACCCTTATAATTCTATTTAGAGTCCCTCGTATGAAAAAATAACAAGTTTTTGGTGGATATCAGTGGCTTGTAGGACTTAAAACTATTTTAGGACTTATCCCTAGACTTTGATTTCTCCTGAAAACAATATTCAAAATGGATCTAAGGAGGAAACTGATGTTTCCAACTCGCTCCACATGGTCAAATTCAATGCTTCATTTCAATTCATAACCTCAAGTACTAAAAAGGATTTTGCCTTGTGTTCAATTTTGACAATCTTAGCTTAGACCCTAGAATAACAAAGTCACAAACTTGACAATGTTTGATGTTTATGGAGAGTACACTAAAACCCTAGTTTCAAAATGTAAACCTCTATCAGACCTTACAAGATTCAATGATGGAATTTCTTAATTTCCAAATTAACATGTACACCAAGAAAATGAGGATAAAATGCAAGGTGGACCTACCTGTTTAATTGAAATAACTCAAGGGAAAAGACACCTGTTTAGTCTACAATGGAATCTTCTTTTATAAATTTGATGAATGTCCCAAATGATAAATGTTGAAGTATCTTAAAATCACCTCTCCCTTAATGAAATGATCTTCAACAACTCAAAATAATAAATAAAACTCAAATCCAAACCTAAATACCCTAAAAAATTCACCATAATTTTAGGTCTATATGATGATAGCATGGAAAACATTTAGCTTGGGGGGTGGAAAAATGCTAGTCATCAGGATATGAAGAAATCATGATGTCATCTGGATGTGTAGGTTAATGGGTAGGAAGTGGATATATCCTACCAGGTGTCAGTTTTTTGCAATATCCACTAGAGATAGAAAGCTCCAACTTTAAACATTTTTGTGGGTGAATGATAGGTAGCAGGACTTTTGAGGTCATGGTGATGTATCTCGATACCCATCAAGATCCTACAATATCTTGTCGACCAAGGATCCTCCTCTTTTGATCCAAAGTGAAAGAAGTCCCCAAAGTACTTAGAAACTTTATATGCAGATGGGGTCAAAACCCCTACAAAGGGGACATAAACTCATTTAAGAAAAAAATTTGAAACAGGAAATCTTTCTCAGCCTTCTTGACTTACTCCAAAATGAGCCATCAAGCCAATTTATATGGTAGATAAACAACCTAACCCCATCATTTAACATGAAATCCAACATCACTTTCAAATGTACATAACTAAATCTTGAGACTCTAACAAAAGGACATAAAAAAAAAGGTGCTCCACATTTCAACAAAAATGGGGCATGTGTGCAAGGCACCACAAATTGTAAGTCTACTGATAGAATGCTCCTGAGCATTCCAAGGATAAACGTAAGTCAGGAACTTAGATTCTCTAGTTTCACCACCATACCTTTAGATAAAAGAAGTACAACGACAAGACCAAGGATCAAGATCAAAAGTTTAGTAAGACCATCTATATCCCATGGTTCTAGGATTGTCTAGATGTATTTATTCTCATCCTTTGGTGACTAAGGTCATCTAGGTTCACTTACATTAAACTACATGAATGATTCTCACCTCATGAACTACCTGGACATTGTCTTGCTGCTCATCAAGCATATATAGCCCCGACGAGGTTTTCTCTATGATTCTACTCAAAGCATAGCTCTACTGCCAGCCAGGCATCCATAATCCTGACAAGGTTGTCTCTACGGATCCACTCAAAGAATAGCTCTACTAGCGGCTAGGCGTCCATAGCCTCAGTAGAGATACTTGAATCCTCCAACCAGTTGAGTCATATTATAGGAGTACTAGGAAGTACTGCCTCTGCATTGTAACACAACTTATTGATTTCAATTGATATACCTTTTAATGCAAAATTGATGTATCAATTCAACTCCATGTTGGGCTAGGAATCATAGTGGTGACAAAGGCAAGATCTTAGGATTTTTCACTTAATGTAAAATCACAAAGACTAAGTTAATAGCTTCTGGATCATTATCATGTCAAACGATGTAATGTTTGGAAATATTTCAAGCTTAACAAAATAATAAATCCATCCTCCTTGAGTAGGCATCATACCACTCAACACCAATAATGGGATCCATCAGAGAATTCCTAGTTAATGACTAAAACTTCCCAGAAGAAAACTTAGTAGCACAGTTTAGAGAGTCTCATTGCACACTCTGGAAAACAAGCCCTTTATTAAGAAAATATTGAACCCCAGACTAAGTAGGACAAAGAAAAAAAGAAAACCAACAAAAGAAAAAAACTAAGGTAGCAACTAACCACCTAAGACAAAATGAAAAAAAAAAATAGAAAAAGGACTAACTATGTACACAAAAGACAAGATTTCAAGGCTTCCTAAGCCTGAAAATAATCTTTCAAAAACTAGCCATTAACAGGTAGTAGGACATCTCTAGTAATGGTTTTTAACCTATAAGTGTTGTCCCATAAAATCTTAGCAATTTGATACAATCCTAACCACAATTTGTCAAACTTACCATGATCTCCCTTCTTCTCATGGGCTTTGTCCCAATATAGGACCAGGTCAGAAATGTGAAATGCCTTGATTTTGGCATGTTTGTCAAACCATATTTTTTGCACAGTATGGAGAGTCTCATCATGCACTCTAGCAAACAAGCCCTTTATTAAGAAAATATGGAACCCCAGATCAAGCAAGACAAAGTAAAAAATAAAAGCAACAAAAGAAAAAAAACTAGGGTAGCAGCTAGCCACCTAAGACAAAATGAAAAACAAATAGTAGAAAAAGGACTAACTATGTACACAAAAGATAGGATTTCGAGGCTACCTAAGCCTAAAAATAATCTTTTAGAAACTAACCATTAATAGGGAGTGGGACATCTTCTCTGGTAAGGGTTTTCAACCTATAAGTGTTATCCCCTAAAATCTCAGCAATCTGATATGATCCTAACCACAGTTTGTCAAACTTACCATGATATCCCTTCTTCTTGTGGGCTTTGTTCCAATATAGGACCAGGTCAAAAATGTGAAATGACTTGATTTTGGCATGTTTGTGACAGCCTAGTGTTTGACAAAGTTATTAATGGATGTGTCGTGTTTTTCTTCCAAATGTAATAGTTATGTTGATCTTGTTTCAATTTTATCATCGATGTCAAGCCAATCATTCATGAATTGCAAGATAGGTATCTTTAAATGCATAGGAAAGATAGGTTCTAGACCATAGAAAAGATGATAAGGAGAAGTTCCAAGTGCAAATTTGTTTTTCATTCGATCAACCCATAGTGCAAATTTCAACTATGTGTGTCATTCTCTAGGATTATTATCTAGCAATTTCTTAATGACCTCTAGCAGATTTCTATTCATGGATTTAGCAACAACATTAGCTTGAGGATAATAGTTTGATGAAAATTTTAGCACAATTCCATAATCAAACACCTAATTAGAAAATTTTAATTATGAAAAGGTAGGCCTGTTATCACAAATAAGAGCAATTCATTCACCTAACTCATTCTACATTAATAAGTTTTCATAGCTACATCAGGGACTATCGCATTAACTTTTCTCCTTAGGATATAGTGTTTAGAATTCTTGACATCTTTCACCAAAGTGTAAGCTGGCTTTTCCACATTTGGATATCTGAGTTCAGCATATTTTAGTGGGGCACTAATGTATGTAATTGAACATTTTCCCCTAGCTCTTTCTTCTGAGTAAGCATTGTTGCACATGTATGTTCTGAGATAAAAGAATAGATATAGAAAGGTAATGAGTAATCTAGACTCACTAAAACTAGAGCTTCAACAATAGTCTACTTAATTTCTATGAATTCTTTCTTTTCTTTAGGTGTCCATTTGATCTTAGCATCTTATTTCAACATGGAATTTACAGGCCTGACTATTTCAACAAATCTTGTGATAAATTTTCTGACAAAATTGATTTTACCAAAGTAAGACTTGAGTTCCTTTCTACTAATAGGTAATTGGATTTTGAGAATAGCTTGAACCCACTTTGGATTTATGGAAATTCCTTTCTCTAAAATGGTATGGCCTAATAATTTCCCTTTGATAACTCCAAATATGTGCTTTTTAGGATTGACTGAGATACCATAATCTCTACATATCTGTAAAACCTTCCTCGGATCTGAACATGATCTTGTATCCTCTTAGAAAATATGGTTAATTAATCCATATAAATGATGATGGATTTTCCAATGATTCCTTTGAATGTTATACCCATAGCTCTCTAAAATGTTGCCCCAACATTAATTAACCCAAAAGACATTCTTTTGTAAGCATATATTCACAATTTAAAAATGAAGGTAGTCTTAAACCTATTTGCATATTCAACCATCACTTGATTATACCCTGAGTAACCATCTAGAAATGACATCATGTAGGAACCATTGATGATCTAAAGTACTTTGTCAAGTGAGGGGAGAGTATAGCTATCCTTTTTCAATGCTCAATTCAGATTTCTAAAGTCTAAACATAGTCTGATTTCTCCATTCTTTTGTGGATTGGCACTAGATTTTCCACCCATATTGAGTGATGTACCGAGAAGATGATTCTGGCTAACAGTAACTTCTTGACTTCTTGGAAAATTAGGGGCTCCAACAATGCATTTACTAGCCTTTTTCTTTGACAAAAATGTTTAACTCCAGGCTTCAATGGAATAGTAGGGGTGATGATGGAAGTATTGTAAGTTTTTACATCTTCATAACTCCATGCCATTGCATCATGGTAATCATTCAATGCCTGGATGATACCTACTCTTTCTATAGTTGTGAATACTCTTCCTATGAACACATTCTTAATATTGTCTAGAGTACCAATATTATGGGTGTCACACTTACCCTCAGTGGATTCAACATGCTTACTTTGGTTACCCAAATAATCATAATAAAAAAACCTTTCCAATTCTACCATTCCCTTTGTGATATTGTTGGTCTTCAAGTTGAAGATTCCCTCCACATCAATTTTAGCTTCCTCGGTATCCTCTTCAGCTATAGTTTGAGCTGCAAAAACATCAAAGATGATAAGAAAGCCCAACATATGTTTATCATCTTCAAAAACCTAGAAATTCGTAATATTATCTGGTGCAAATGGTACGAGTACTAATTCCACATTGAATTTCTTTAAATATGACAATGCTCGAGGCTCTAGAGTACTAGCAACTTGAGCTAGAGCATCATCAACATGATTCTTTTTCCTTGGGATCAGTTGGACAGTGAAACCATCAAAACTTTCTATCAGATCCCATACTTGATTTCGATAAGCACCTAACCTTTTACCATGACATGTATACTACTTTCTAACCTGCTAAACTACTAATTTTGAATCTTTGAATGCCTACAATATTTTGGCCTTCTTATGTATTGCTAACAATAGCCCATGCACCAAATATTCATATTTTGGAACATTATTAGTGCATTGGAATTAAAATCTATGGGCTTCCAAGAAGGATTGTCCTCTAGGACTAATTAGTTCAAATTTATCTCCTACACCTTGTTTAGACTTGGAACCTTCAAAACAAAGGGTCCATATTTGGTTACCATTTTGACCCTTTCTTGAGGCTAAATTACTGATATTCTTTGGTTGTTGCTTCTAGGTTCCTTGTGGTCTATCTGGATAGGAAGTCCAGATAGTGAGCTTCCTTTCATTATTCAAGCCATTGTCAACCCCCTTTAGTATTGATTGTTGTTGCATATATATCTATAAATGCCTTTTGACTTGATCTACCATAGTTTTACATAAAGAGCATGAAAATTTAGAGTATGTGGCTTCATGAATTCTACACCAATTTGGTAGCAATAGATTTTTGAACATCACTTTAGTTCTAATTTTGAGTTGATCTTTTACATATCTGGTTACAAAATCTCTGAAACCTTCGAACACTCCTCCATTTTTATCTGAAGATGATTCTTTCTCTGATTCAATCAACATATCGGTGTTATCTTCTGCATAGTCTTCTGAAGATTGGTCATGTGTATCACCTTGCAGAAACAATACTTCGTTTGTACCTTGGATATTCAAGGAGCACCCCTCCAGGTCTGTTTCAGAGTATAGTATCTCATTATTCTGGTTATTATTTGTGATCATGTCACTAGTACAAAAAGAGCAATATATTACTAAAAAAACTACTAAAAACTGCTTATAAATGACCAAACATGGTCACGTGACCATTAGTAGTTTATTACCAGTCATTTATAATGCGACCAAATTGATGACTAAACCATTTTTAGTCATTTATTGGTTGTTCTGATTGATCAATTTGGTAGTATATTTAGTCATTGATTGCTGTAATCTGGTCACTTATTTAGTTATTTTTTATTCACTGATATATTTAGTCATTAATTTAGTCATTGATTATTGTTAACTGGTCACTTATTTAGTCATTTTTATTCACTGATTTTTGTCCATTGGTAGTGTATTTAGTCATTAATTTTAATCATCATTTTGATCAATTTGGTAGTGTATTTAGTCATTTTATTCACTGATTTAACACTAGTGATATATTTAGTCATATTTATTCATTGTTCACTAATTTCTATCAATTGGTAGTATATTTAGTCAATTTAATTATTAATTGACATCAATTAGTAGTATATTTAGTCATTTTGAAGCTTGCAATCTATGTACATTTCTATCTGGCATTAATTGTTTGCTTCACACATGTCTCTTGGATTATATTCATTGAATGCTCTATAAGAGCAGTGTTGTGAGCTGAGTAATATAATCCACATTTAGATCTCATCTTCCTTGGTTTTATTTCCCCACTGGCTTGACTGACTTCAATTCATTATGTTGGCTCATGTGATCCTCTTTTTATGCAAAATACCATGGTATCTGTGTCATTATTTCATTCTTGCCTCTTCATTTTTCTCTTGATGTGTATTTACAATGTCTATCTATACCCACAATTGTCAACTTCATTTGCCTGTTTAACCATGGGAACAACCAATACACACAAGCATCAACTTAGATTTCATGGCTAGGGCCTTCAAACTGCTCAATGAAGAGACAGTGGAGGATGTTTTGCTAGATGTATGTGATAGAGATTTTCTTCTGCAATCTAGGGTATGTTATGCTTCACATCTGGTATCTCATTTTCTCTCAAATGTGATGGACTTATTTCATCAAGTTGATAAGGTTAAAAGGATAGTGTCAATGTTTGTTCATGACTATCTAGTCCCAGATGTCAAGCTATTTGAAGCTTTTGCTACTTATAATCTCCATGATAGCTCAGCCTTGGTAGGGGGACTCTTCCTCTATGAAGATAGCTTTAATAAACCCAATTTTAACTGTGTTTATCAAGTGATTATTTCAAGTTTGCAATCAAGTAACAAAGAGCTCTTTGATAATTCACTGCGGGTTCATAATTCTGCATTTGGAAGTTCTAAGAGGGAAAGGATAGAGATAGTATTCAATGCATCGAGCTTCTTGTCAAATTTTAAACCATCGGTAGTTCCCTTCACCAATGATGACATAGTCCTTTCTACAGAGAATCCAACTTGGGGTTCATGGCTTTAGGGTTGCAGATTTAAATATGGATAGCATGTGAACCACTCTTTCTATTTTAAGTTTTTAGCATAGCATGTGAACCACTCTTTCTATTTTAAGTTTTTAGCTTCAATGTAACTTTGGTTTCCTTTTGGCCAGAAAGGGCCTTTTAGATCTGTAGCTCTGTTTAGGGCTCTTAGTTAAAATGCTCTGTTATGTTATCTTTTTGGCTAGGAAGGGCCTTTTTTGTAATATGTAAAAACATTTTTATTAATACTAATATATTATGATGCTCTAAGCATCCTTACCGATTCAAAAAAAATGTCAACCTTGGTTCATGTGTTGTCTCAGTAAAGACCTGCACCATGAAAGAATCCATTAATTATACATAAATTCCAAATTAAGTTGAGAAAATATCTTTGATATCCAACTGGGAAGCCTTAACATCCAAAAATTACTAACCTGATGTTTCACAACAAGTTTCCCAACTGTGACATCATCTTTACTTAAGAAACTTGATATTGATCCACTACCATATTGGATCTCACAGGATTCCCCTTCACAAACAACAGATAATATATATTAATTGTTTAGCAACTTCCTTAATATCCCCATGTAATCATGTGATAGGTAAAAAATCAGGTTAATAAGATCAAGCATAGCCATGAAAAATCTAACCCTACCATCATCAAAGAATCTAATCCAAATGAAATCAAAAGCATGCCATTCAAGAACAATATCACCTAGATTGTATGATTCCTTGTTTATGATGTGGATTGCTTCTTCAACAATGAACAATTATGAAGAGAAAAGCTGCCATGATGGATGGATGATAAAGCTAATATGCTAAAAATGGATGCTAAAATACTCAATATGCTTAAGATGATAATGTAGACACTATATGAATGATGGATCCCTGTAGTATGGAATGAGGGGATGTTTATACAGGACTCAACCAAAATCAATCAATGGTGGAGATTTGATAGCTATGTGAATGGCTAGGATTAAATGATAATCATGGGTGAATGTGAAGATGACAAGTGGAGGGAAGATAAGGCTTATGTGTGAACGTGTACATAAAAAGTACTACATGTGAAAGATATTAAATAAAAGATGTAGTACCACTTATCTTTTTAAATGAAAGAGGCACACATGTCAGCTTATTAAATAAATGATAAGAGGAATTTATTAAATAAATAAAATTTATTTAATTAATTAGAAAGTGGGTTTGTGAATGGAATTTTAATTAAATAAATAAGATTTATTTAATTAAAATAGATAGAAAGAAGATAAATAAATAATTAAAGATTGTTTAATTATAGCTTAGAGGAAATAGCTAATGAATTAATCAAATAAATATAATTTTATTTAATTAATAGAAGAAATAGATGTGTTAGGGATATTGCTCAAGTGTGTTAGACAAATGTAGATGGTAGCTAATGTGATATTTGAATGTTAATGATAATTAGGTCAATTTTGGGTGTCTACATTTTGCCCCTCTTTGGTACAATGTTCGTTAGAGTGTTGTGTCAAAGAAGATACGAGAATTCACTTAATAAACAAGGTGATGCCCTAGTGTAACTGGCAGGTGATGCCCCCTCAAGAGGTAAGCTAGGCTAACCAGGAAGGGCTAGGTTGGCTCGCGATAAGAGGAAAAGCTAGGAAACAAGGTTGACATGAAGAAAATAGGGGTTGGGTGGGAGAAATGGGATGGTTTAGAAGAAAATAGGCTTTGGAATAGAAGAATTAGGGTTTGGATAGGGGCTATAAGTAGGTCCTTCAAGGGCAAATAGGCTCATTTGTGCTCATTTGTGTTCAAAAATCTAGAGAGATCAAGAGCTCCTTAGAGTTGTTGTGCAACGAGAGTTGAGAGATATCAGGCTAGTGATTCCAGGTAGAGATCATCATGCCAAGAGAGTGCGGACACATGGATGACCAGAGGGAGCAGGCACACTGGTATGTATTGAAACTTTTGCTAAAAGCATGATTTTAATAGGCTAGAAGTGTCATAAATGCACACACGTCACCAGAAGCGACTAGGTTTTAGGATAGGCAGTTCAGGTCGCTTAGGAAGAAAAATGAATCACTTAAGGTAGTTGAGGTCAGTTATAGGCGTGGCTTGGTCACGTATGGGACAACAGGTCACTTCCAGTCAGCTAGACAAGTATAGGCAAAATGTGCATATAGATAAAAGCAAGTCGCTTATGAGCTAAAAGTAGGCGCATATATAGGTTTAGCTCGCTTGAAAAAAAAAAGATGCTCGCTTATAGAATAGAGATCACTTAGGGGAAAAAAGTCTGTGCATATAGAAATGTAGCTCGTACATGGTCAATAAGCAGTCGCATAGGAACATTAGGTCGCATGTAGGCGAGAAATAAGTGCATGTAGGAAAATACGTCGCTTGCGATTAGCAAATAGGCACATATAGAAAAAGGAGTCGCTTGCAATAGATAGAAGTAGGTATAACAAGAAACAGTCCACTTTTGTATCAGTTGTATGTAGTGCAAGAGACTAACATGATGAGTGAAATGATGCAGGATGTACTACCACCTTTGTTATCATGAGAGCCACATCCTAGGGATTTGCGGTTGGTGAGATTGCTGGATGCAGAGGAGTGGCTAGTGTTAGAGATCCTTGGATTAGAGCATGTGTCTAGATTGGAGCCGGTGTAGTCACATTGAGGATTAATGATGGTGATGGTGGAATGATGGATGAGCGAGCATAGTTCTTTCTTGTTGCCGACGGGAGAGGCTACGATCACACTAGAAGATGTGTTCTAGATTCTACGTGTTCCTATTGATGGGGACCGAGTAGATTATGATCCTGATATGAGTCCAGCTGCATTTAGGAGATTGTTTAGGATACCAGACATTGGAGTGGAGGGCTCAAAGATTCCTATGGCGAGGATGGAGGAGCTATGTGATAGACTGCAACAAGTGGTAGTAGCTATTATCAGATGGCTAGTTGGAGATAGATGAGTGAGAGGGTTATGGGGGGACACTGATGGAGGGGATGTTCTCCTATGGAACAAGATATGCATGGGTGGAGTGTGTGCTTGGGCAACTCTATCATTTCCTGCATGATTGCGCATATATGTTCGGGCTAGTATGTTTGCAGGAGTTACAATTTTGCATGTGTGGGCATATGAGCATATTCTAGTGATGAGGTCAGATGGATTGGTGGCTAGAGCAATAGGAGAGCCTTATGCTAGGATGTATAGAGGAGCTTCGACATACCAGCAGCGCAGAGGACTAGTGTACTGGTGAAGGATGTTGGATGAGGTAGATAGATTTATATGGAGGCCATGGCTAGGATGTGAGAGATGGGATGAGGAGGATACTAAGCTTCTCTATGCTAGGCAGGCGAGATATATTTTTGGACGTGAGATATACATTATAGAGTGCTATTTGCCCGAGAGGGTTTTGAGACAGTTCAGGTTGCCACAAGCAGCACCAGTTGGTGATGCCATTTTTGGGAGGACTCGACATGAGGTGTTTGATTGGGGGCCAGAGGTAGTGGTTGACATAGATTTGGTGGAGAGAGAGGGGCTATAGCCAGTTGTATGGTAGTGGGGACAGGGTCCTATAGATCCAGGCACACTACCAGATTATGATACATACTAGGTGACAACGAGACCGACGCAGCTGATGTGAGTTGGAGAGATAGGAGAGATAGGGATGGAGATGTTGATAACTAAGAGGGGGTGAATCAGTTATCTTAATTACTTTAACTTTCTGATCAATTAGTGTAACATCAAATCATATAAGCAAACATACCCATGAAAACAAAAATAACATCAATACACATGACACAATGATTTTGGCATGGAAAACCTTGTTAAGGGAAAAACCATGGGGTGATTAACCCAAGATTGTATTCTCTATTAAAAGAATAAGATTGTACAAAATGGCACTTGCCAATTAGGGCTCACTGCCCAAGCACACTGCGCACAAGAGGCTCACTGCCTACAAGAGACTCACTGCCTACAAGTTATAAAGAGAGTAACAAGATACTTGAACTGATGAGAAGCATCCACATATGCTGGAATTCAGTTCCGGTTAGACTCAGTACACTGATCTACTAGACTTCTTTCTTCCTCTTCTTTGGTGCTGTTGTCCTATCACATACCGGACCTACCTTACTATCTTCACTTTGCTCTTCTACTTTTATTAACACAACACAACACACCACACACACCTTCACATCCAAATCCATCTGGTATATATATCCGCACCAATGATTTCAACACCTTTCTAGTCGGCATCTGGAATAGTCAATATTTTCCCAAACTCTGATCTATCAGCTGAATCCTTACTTATCAAGTGATGCATATCAAAGAGATGCTTATAGAAGTCATCAATCATGTTAGCCAATCATGAATGATACCTTAAGAAACTTGATCACCATCAATAACTCATCTAGATTAAGGTCTGATGCTCTGTCGGTTAGTTCTTCCTCTGCCAATTCTACCAAACAGGAACCCAACACTTAGTTGCTCATATCTCTTCACTCTTTCATCACCGGAGGCTCAATCTCTGGAATGTATCAGTCAAGGTACACCTCTTGATTTCCCCAAGTCTGTACTTTACCAAAATACTTCTTCTGAGAGATCCAGACCTGACTGTCAGACCTTGCCACATGCTTTGTTCTTGCTTACCGGATCGCAACACTCTTCAATCTGACTTCCGGTATAGGCACACCATGTCCTATGGATGGGTGGGATGAACTTTGTTGCCATCAATGACAACATTCATGAAGCTATCCTATGTCTCTTGCCAACAATCTCCCCCTTTGGCATTGATGGCAACACTTAGTGAAAAATGACTAAGTGTCACACTATACTCCCCCTTAGCTAATGCTCTGTTCTAATGTACACTTTACCAGAGCTCCCCCTTAGCTCAATTCCACATTTTTCACTACTCCTCACTCCCCCTTTGACATCAATGGCAAAGGGTAGGGTCCGCACACCAAAATTTTCAAAACTAGTCTATTCATATATGCATTAGTACATATACAAGTTGTACTTACATATAATTAAGTATGTCTGCAAAAGTATTCTTCAACTGTACAACTTCTGTCACCCAACTCTGCTTCATCCTGTCCAAAATTGGGATGTGACCACTCAACAGGAATGCAAAAGCTTCTGCCTTCTTAAGATCTGTCGGATCATTGGTCTGAGCTATGGCCTGTGCATCAGTTAGGGCCTCATGCATGGCCTCTAACTTAGGGATAATGATCCCTCTAAGTTCACTTAACCTGTTTATTCTATTTTTCTTCTCCTTCTCAAGCTTCTTTATTTCATCTATGACTGCAATAGTCTGACACTTTTGATTTACTATGGAGGAGGAGAGAGGATCAAAACTTTGAGATAAACTTAATAGTTTATCCTCTTGCTCTTTTAATTTCTTCTCAATATCCATGGTCACTTTAGGCCAGGATAAACAAAATTTATAGATATCTCTACCATCTTTAAGAGCATTTTCTAAGCTCTTTAGTCCAATATCCATAACTCTCCTATCATTTTTTATTAGACCTTGTACTTCAGAGAGTCCCTTTTCCAAAAGCTCCTTCCAGACCTTTTCTTCTGCTGACCTTTCTAAGGAATCAAAATGTGAATGAACAGAATTTACAAGAGACTTTAGATTACCAGATGTGGAGGCTAGAGGATCCTTTTGGAAGGATGGCATGATCTTCTCCAATACACCGGATGTAGTTTCTATGAGCTTGCAGTCTTCCATGTGAGACTTCAGAAGTTTTCTTTTGCCTTTGCTTGAGTAAAGGATGCTAGCTTCATGGTTTGAACTGGGGAGATGGAGTCAAAATTGAATGGTCTGTGAAGAAGTTTTGGTTCATTAAATTCCATCATCTCTTTGGTTAAGAAATCTTTGACTACTTCTGCTGTGTCTCTTGCCAGTGACAGAGTTTTCTCCCCTTCTGTAGCCTTAGCACTGTCATCTGAGGTTTTCTCTATTTGACCTTTTTCTTTTTCTTGTACTTGTTCTCCTTGACTGGTTTTCTCCTTTATTCTTTCTTCTCCTTTAGATCTGGAGTCTGCAGGGGAAACTGAAGGAGAGATGTTTGCTTGTTCATGAACTTCCTCTTCCAGAGTAGAGGAATCTAAGTCCTTAGTTTTCTCTCCACTTGTCTCCTTTTCCTCTTCTCCATTTTTTACAGTAGATTCTTCTTCTTCATCCATGACAGAGGGTTCATTACCTAGGTCCTCTATAACAGGAATATTGAATCTTTTAAAAGCATTCCGAAGGATATCTTCTGTTTCTTTTGCCACCTTGTCATTTTTTCCAAGCATGAACTGATTTATTATAGCCTTACTCCGGAACTCATCCTTGCAATCTTTGAAGATCATATCCATTTGTTTCAGAGTAATTGAAGGATAGAGCTGATGGCTATCTGTTCTCTAATTTCTAAGTCCTTTTCCTTGGCATTTTCCTTTCTCATTTCAAGTTCTTTCTCTAAACTTTTAGGAATTAGAGAGATGATTTCAATAAATGCTTTATTGTATATGTTCAAATACTTAACTGTGGCTTCCTCCAAAGTATTTTTATCTGCAACTCATCATAGAATTTTGTTATTGGTTGCAGATTCCCATCCATAGTGACTACTTTGACTACATCATCAATGGATAGAGTAGGCTTCTCAACAAACTCTTCTGTCCCTTCTTCAATAGAGGGTTCACCAAATGTTTTCTTTTTCTTCTTCATTTTATTTACTTCCTCATCTGATTCTATCTCTTCATCATCCTTTTGGCTTGTATAAGACCTTGTTGCCTTTTTCTTGGTTCTCTTTTCTCCCTTTCTGAATGTCTGAACTTCTGGTTTTGAGGCTTTTTGACTCTTGGAAGTGGTAGGTGCAGAGCTTTTGGATGATCTGGTCTGGGAGGGGGCTTGTATCGGGGCACCTTCTTTTTCTGTCTCTTCGTTTTCTTTCTTTGCCCTTTCCATCTTCTCTCTGTTTGCATCAAGTGTCTCTTTTGATATGCCATACCTTTTGGTAACATTTTCTACTTCTTTTCTCACTTTTCGCTTCATCTCCAGTTGTCTAAGTTCCACATGAATCTTTACACTCAACTCTTCAAAGGTTCCAAACCTTTCTGCCTTAGGATCCTTGGGTTGACTAAGCATGTGTTAAACATGTAGTTCTATAATTTTCTCATCTACTTCATACTCTATTGGCATGATCCAGACTATCCTTGGCTCCACAGCCTCCATTAGGCACTGATCAGTTTCTACCATAAATCATACTATATCCTTATACTTTTCAACCAATGATTGGGGGATTCTTTCTCTGGCCTGCATCAAGCTTTGGAAGTTTTTGAAGTAACCCCACAGAGCCATGTTTTGTGTCTTGGCATCACCAAGCCCATGCAAATAATACTTGATTTGTTGGCTACTAGTCTGTCATTTTGCCACATCCAACCACTGGATCTGGGTAGCTCATTCATGTAATAAAAGAACAAACAGAGTATCAAGCCACCGTATTTGAAAGAGTTCTTCTTGTCCTTCTTTATCTTATGTAGATTCTCCAAAAGTTGGTTTAGAAGGAGCTCACAAAGATCATAGTCAACATTTTCTTTAAGCATCTGATAAGCAGTGTAAATTGCAGTTTTGGGTACTGAATTTTCCCTGCTGGAATGATATATCTTGTAACTGATTATCATGGAGGCAAACTTGATATCCAGATCAGTGATATCTTCTATTGTCATTGCTCTCTTATCAAAATTTGATCTTGTTGCCTCACTCACTGTCTGATTCTTACTAACTTGAGAGATGGTATGCCACCGGATGAGTGCAATTCGGTAAATGCCCTAATGACATCCTTGGTTATCTTGAATGGTCTCATTAACCACATAAAGTTGTCATGCAATCTACTCAGAACATACCAGACCCATTCATCTTCTGCAAAACAAGGGAAATGAATGTATTGTGCAAAATGCTTGTCCTGGATGGCTTTGTATTGAGGTTTTAGTTCAAATGATTCATCTATTAGCTGCTTGTGATATATATCTATCAACTTAGATTCCCCAAAATCCTCAATATTGGCATGAATGTATGCCCTAAGGTCTTCAACATGTAAAACCCCATGCGGAATCCTAGAAAAGGCACCTAGGGGATTAACTTCTAGGGATTTGTATGGATGTTTATTGAATTTTGGACGTGGTCTATCAGTGATCTTCACAACATTTGGTGTAGCCATCTTTCAAAAGATTCAGAGAGAGATTTCAAGAATGGAAAATACCTTTTATGCTTTTAGGGTTCACGGAATGAGCTGAAAAGATCGCCGGTTGACTTGAATTCTACAGTTGATCCTTGATAGAAATGAAGCAAATTTGTTTGCAGAGCTCTTCTTATCTTTTTCACTAATGCAAATGTGCAAATGATGAGCAAATGAACCCTTTTATCTTTGAGCAAACCCTAATTCCATATTGCAATAAATACGCAACTTAAGTCATTCCAGTTGCCTTGTTCTCCTTGTTCTGAGAAAGATCTTTTCTGGATCACTAAGATATACATAAAGTTTTTCTTGATGATTAGTGACAATCTATCCTCCTTTCCCCAAACATTTGATCTACCCGCAGATCAAGATACTTCAAATTTGAATCATACCGGATCTATTTGAGAAAATCCTATTCTTACCAGATGACTGTTAAACCAGATTAATCTTAGATGATTAACCTCTTCAAATTCATTGCGGATCTTTCATATATTTCCCAAGGGTTATTTAGATGTTTCTCTGAGAGCCCTTTTAGTCTGTAACCTTCCATGTGCCAATTTCAGGCACTAATTGACTGGCTGGGGGAAAATATTTTCTTTTGTGACTCCCCCTAAGCCAAAGCTCATCTATTTAGTTTACGGAAGGAATGTCAGCACCAGATTCTGGTGCGGATCCATCCTCAACATTTTTTGTACTCCTCTTCACCCAAATCTTGTTCATCTCCCTTTGAATTTCATCCGCATTCACTTTTCCTTTTCCTTTGTCTTGGTTTTGATTATGATGTACCAGACCCTTATTGTTCTGATTCTTACTTCTATAGAATTTGGCAATATGATCGGATCTATTGCAATTGTAGCAAACAACATTTCTTTGCATATTTGGTTGATATCCTCTTGATCTACACTGATTAGCCATATGTCCCATTCTATTGCATGCAAAGCATCTTCTATTGAATGAATTGTTCATTTGAATATTTCTACACTCATGAGATTTGTGACCATACCTTTTGCAATTGAAACACTGTCTAGAGAAGGATGAATTAGTCTGATTCATTCTTCTTATGCACTGATTTATTTTATGACCAAAGTTATTGCAGTTGTGGCAGTATCCATTGAAAGATGGATATCTTTGAGCATTTGGTTGCCTTACTGGAGGTCTTCTAGGTCTATTCCTTGGATTTCCTGATCCAAAGTTCTTCTGACCGGATCCAGAGCTTTCACCTTTCTCATACCCCAAGCCTTGTTTGTCATCTACCCTCTTCTAGATTTGAAGAATAATTTCAAGTTGAGCAGAGCTTATCTTGAATTTCTATTTGTATTCATTTGTTGTTTGAAGATCCCTTTTAAGAGTGTTAATCTGATTCTCAAATTGTTCTTCATTATCACTAGCTTCTTCAAGATCAAATTCAAGATGCCTGATTATTCTATCCATTTTGTGGCAGTCTTCTGATTTCTCCTTGAGAGATTGTCTTAGATCATCTTCAGTTTTTCTTTTCTCTTCAATTTCTTAGGTGAATTTCATAACTCCTGATTCCATTTCATGTTTTACCATAATGACCTCTTTTGATAACTTTTCACATAACTTTGTTTTCTCCTTCAGATCTTCATTTGTATCATTGGTTTCACCTTGACTTGCCAATTGCTGAAGTAGATCCTTTCTCTTTTTCATAGAGATACTTAGTTTCCCTTTTCGTTCATTTATGAAGTCATCAACTTGTTTGAGTCTTTCCTTTAATTCACTGACTTTAGAGTTAGATTGCTCAAGATCATCTAGGGCAGACTGAAGTTGTTCCCTCATACCATACACATCCATTTGAATTCCCAGATCTTCCTCAAGCTGTTAGGCTCTATTTGGAGGAACTTCGATCTGATACCAATTGTTGATAACTGAGAGGGGGGTGAATCAGTTATCTTAATTACTTTAACTTTCTGATCAATTAGTGCAGCATCAAATCATATAAGCAAACATACCCATGAAAACAAAAATAACATCAATACACATGACACAATGATTTTGACGTGGAAAACCCTGTTAAGGGAAAAACCACAGGGTGATTAACCCAAGATTGTATTCTCTGTTAAAAGAATAAGATTGTACAAAATGGCACTTGCCAATTAGGGCTCACTGCCTGAGCACACTACTCACAAGAGGCTCACTGCCTACAAGAGACTCACTATCTACAAGTTATAAAGAGAGTAACAAGATACTTGAACTGATGAGAAGCATCCACATATGCTGGAGTTCAGTTCCGGTTAGACTCAGTACACTGATCTACTGCACTTCATTATTCCTCTTCTTTGGTACTGTTGTCCTGTCACATATCGGACCTACCTTACTGTCTTCACTCTGCTCTTCTGCTTTTATTCACACAACACAACACACCACACACACCTTCACATCCAAATCTATCTGGTATATATATCCGCACCAATGATTTCAACACCTTTCTAGTCAGCATCTGGAATAGTCAATATTTTCCCAAACTTTGATCTGTCAGCCGAATCCTTACTTATCAAGTGATGTGTATCAAAGAGATGCTTATAGAAGTCATCAATCATGTTGGCCAATCATGAATGATACCTTAAGAAACTTGATCACCATCAATAACTCATCTAGATTAAGGTCTGATGCTCTGCCAGTTAGTTCTTCCTCTGTCAATTCTACCAAGTAGGAACCCAACACTTAGTTGCTTATATCTCTTCACTCTTTCATCACCGGAGGCTCAATCTCTAGAATGTATTAGTCAAGGTACACCTCTTGATTTCCCCAAGTCCATACTTTACTAAGATACTTCCTCTGAGAGATCTGGACCTGACTGTCAGACATTGCCACATGCTCTGTTCTTGCTTATCGGACAGCAACACTCTTCAATCTGACTTGCGGTATAGGCACACCATGTCCTGTGAATGGGTAGGATGAACTTTGTTGCCATCAATGACAACAGTCATGAAGCTATACTATATCTCTTGCCAATAGGAGAGACCACTTAGGAGGAGGTGGCGATGGGCTCCACTAGCCTAGGCTATTGTGCCGGTAGCTCCAGGGATATAGGTACAGAGATAGCCTCAGATACTTGCACAGTCTCAGGGATAGATATTAGGAGGTGATGATCTTGGGATTCAATAGCTGCGGAGGAGGATTAGAGAGGAGAGGAGATGGAGGTAGCAGCTCAGATGAGGTTGAGGAGAGTGGAGTTGGATAGACACCAGGTAGTGATTGGCTTACAACATGCTAGAGCTCAAGCTCAGACATACCAGGCTCAGTTACAGGTTAGAGTATAGGCTGGGGATGGGTAGGATGATAGTGCACTTGCTAGGGTGACAAGAGAGAGAGATAGCTAGGCAGAATGATCAGATGATGAGATTAGAGTGAGATACTACTACACAGTAGATGCAGACGATGAGGGCTGAGAGAGATGGTTTATGGATGGAGAGGGATACAGTTGTGCAGCAACTACAGGGGATGGCTGGCAAGCGGGATAGAGCAGTGGCTTCATTGGGTATAGATGGGGCTATAATTTATTTGGCCACACAGTTGACATAGGTACAGGGGGAGTTGCAGAGAGTACAGGGTGAGGCAAAGTATTATAGAGGCTTGTACTACAAGGCTATGCCAATAGAGCAGAGGTAGCCTAGCTTAAGGAGCAGATCAGGAGCTTCAGGTTCACGGAGGATAGGTGGATCTTGATCTGTAGCATCAATGATGGTGCCATAGAGAGATAGGGGGGCAGGTGTAGGACCTAGTGGTGGTGGTTAGGGCGAGGGAGTTGCCAATAGTCACTAGGGCTACCTTGTTTATTTATATTATGTTGTATCATGATGAGGCCTAGAGCCAATTGTACATACATTCTTGATGGCTCAGCTTGTATATGTAGACACTTGTATAGTGGCACATGTATATTATGATGGTATGTTGGTTATCTAAATGATATTGGAATAAGGATGGATGCATTTATGGTATTATGATGGTTATGCATGTTGTATTTGTATTTTCATGGAATATGTATGGATGTTTATGCAAATGATATGAATATGCAAATGGAAATGTATTTAGGTTAATGATAATGCAAATATATAAATGGTAATGATATGATATGGACTCTTGCGTATAGATAGATGGTAATGATATGAAATGTGATGGACCTATGTATGCCTAACACACTTGTTTTGTAGGATAAGAGATGTGGAAAAAAGATGATGGAGGGAGATGATTGATCTTGGTGGAGGACTATATAGAAAAATAATGCGATGAATAGACAGTGTGATGGGCAGCTTTAAAAGTAATCGATCAAGAATGAAAAGAAATACGATCCTTATGTTTGATATAGCATGTGAATGTTATGCACCAGGGTATAGAAGACCAAGGTGTCGAGATATCCAATGCAACATTAGCATGCTACAATCTTGTCTAAACACACGAGGTCAAGATGTTGAGCCAACAGACACAAGATATGAATTGCAGCTAGTGTTTTGAGATAGACTTTGATGTTACAAGCAATGGTTTGAGATTACCTCCACTACACATGGTGACACCTTGTTGGTTATATGTATGGAGCCAGTCTTGACATAGAATAGTCTCAAGTGAATAAGAGATTGTTTAGCTTCTCAGATGCTAATCCCAACACATACAAGATACCAATACGCATAGGAAGAGAATAAGATCATCCTTCTGACACGGCATACAAAAGCAATATGACCATGCCCCATTCCTTACTTCATCGCAACGTACCAAGATATAGTAGATCAAGACAATCTTGATTAGGCATAGAAAAGGGACAAAAGATAAAAACAAAAGATATTGTCATCATGTTCTCTTGCCAAATTTAGGTGCTCTTAGATGGGTTTAAGCTGGTGCCTTGTTGAGAGGAAAGCTGCATCCTATTGAAGGCTAAAAATGTTGATAAAATGCTATAGCAAATGTTGGCTTAAGGTATGCAGACAAATAGCTTTTGGCTTATCCCTGATTAGTTAAACTGCTTGAGCTTTTAGTATACACATAGTCTACTTCCTACTTGAGCTAATCAAAGAGAAGAAGATGGAGGATGATAGAAGATGAAGAAGATGGGGTGGATCATCTGTGCTTGAGTACTGGAAACTTCTTTCATATTCCAGACTGCCTGCATACCCTATATCCATGAGATCAAAGCACATTTATAATGATGATGAGACATGATGAATATGTAGTTCTGGGTTTATTGATGATGTAAGTGATGAAAGATAGAAGAAAGCGAGATGAAAGATTAGAGGATGATCAGAAGAAAGATGAAAGATGTATGATGAAAAGGGAAGCTATCATCTTTTCCTGAATCAAAGTGCTTTGCATCTCAAATTGCCTACATACCCTGTATCCACGGGATCAAGGCTTTAACGATAGAGCTGGCGATGTAGTTCTTGCTTATTACGCTGATGAGTGATGTTGAAATAATCAACTTTATTGCTTGGATTTTTGCATTGGCGATGTTTTGATGTTTTTCAATGTTGTTTGAGCTTGAATTGATTGCAAAGATATGAATCCTGGTTGCAAATATTTTCCATGTTTGAGATTGGATAAATGCTATGGTTGAAGTTGAAATTTTGTTGTGTTGTGAGCTAAGGTGTTCGCTATGTTATGAGCTAGAGCTAGCGGTATCCACTTCCAAATAAAGGTTAACAAGTGCCCCTAGTGCGAGATGAGGTATATTATGGAGAAGCGGAAATGGATGGCGTGTGTGGGTAAGATGCTAAGGTTGCCAAATGATATAGTTATCGCAACAATGTCCAAAGTATGATAGCTAGCATTGATAGAGGCGAAGATAGAAAGGATTTATTTTTTTATTTTTTATGGGGAAATAGGTTATGATATTTATACAAGATGAAATGTAGATTATGATATGGATTATGGAGGATAAGATGGTGAAGTATGCTAGGAAGAGTGATAATCAAACAAACTAAGAAGATAGTGGGAGCCGGTCACTACACATAGCGCTTGTTTGCCAGGTTTTCACTATGGTACTTATCCAAGGCGTCTGTTTACCAGGTTTTCACTAGAGGACGGATTATTTATCTTATACTATTTTTTTTGTTATCCAAAGTGCCACAAAGTGGTTTTCAATATTGGATGGACTTTTTTTGTTTTTTTAAGGATAGCTGAGATTCATGGATAAAACTTCTTGAGATGGATGCTATTGACTAGTTCATCCAATGGAATGCCTTCAGGTGTTGAGAGAGTATATGCACCTGATCCATAAACTACTGTGGTGATAAAAAGACCAAGCCAATTTGGTTCAAACTTGCTCTATTTCTCACGATGTTGATGATTCCTTTGATTCTCTTTAAGGACAAGATCTCCAACTTGAAACTTGTGTTCTTTAATTTTTTTGTTGTAGCTACGGCGTAGACGGTTTTGATAGACTTGGAGATGGCTGAGTGTTGTAAGATGCCATTCATCTAGTAGCTCAAGATCATGGAGTCTAGATACTCAATATTCTTCCTCTGAGATGGTATGCTGTAGAGATACTCACAGTAAGGGGATTTCGACCTCAATAGGTAAGATAGCTTCAGTGCCATATACAAGAGCATAAGGTTGAGCTCCAGTGGGAGTTCTGATACTTGTTCTATATGCCCATAATGTAGGATGAAGTTGTAAATGCCAATCACGACTAGCTTCATTGACTATCTTTTTGAGAATCTTGATGATTATTTTGTTAGAAGCATTATCTTGGCCATTGCTCTGAGGATAGTAAGGGGTAGAGAATTGAAGTTGGATATGGAACTTGTTGCAAAGATCTCCAACCTCTTGGTTCTTGAAAGGGTGACCATTATCAGTGACAATAGCTTGAGGAACTCCATAGCAGCAAATGATATAGTGTAGGATGAACTTGGATATTTGCATGCCAGTAATATAAGTCATTGGTATGGCTTCAACCCACTTTGTAAAATATTCAGTGGCGGTGATAATGAACTTATGACCATTTGATGAAGTAGGATAGATTTTACCTATGAGATCAAGTCCCCACTGCGAGAAGGGCAATGGAGTAGTGATAGGCTGAAGATCATGTGCTGGTGCATGTATTAAATCTCCATGTTTCTGACATTGTAGACATCTCTTTGCAAATTGTTGTGCATCTTTTTCCATGGTTGGCCAATCGTATCCTGCTCATAGAAGTTTCTTAACAAGACCAGGGCCAATAGAATGTGAACCACAGACACCTTCACGTATATCATGTTAGATCTCAAAAATGCAAGTTGCTAATCCTAAGAGGATGCCAGGCTCTATGTTTAGATTTGCAATGTTTTTGAACTAACTTGACGAAATCAACCTTCAAGGTTTGATGATTTCCTACACTTTAGGTCCTGCTACACCTAGGTGGGTGAACCTTGAAATATTAAAGCAGTCTGAGTGTGGATGAGTGGACTAACTGGATCTATCTACAATGGCACAGGATGTAAGATAGATGAAAAAGCTGACTATTTAATTCTATGTATAATGTTTAATAAATGATTGGTAGAAATTGTATAAGCAATATCAAGGTAAAAGGTTTTAAATGAGTTGAATGAGACTAGTGCCTTGTTGGGTAACAGAGTCAATTTGAAGGACCTAGACCAGTAGTTTCTTAATGGTAATAATTCTAATTGCTTGGCACAGTTTTGGTTTATAGCTTGTATAAACGTGCAAGAAAGTGATTGACAAACTCTTCTTAGCAATCCAACCAATATAATCAATTATCTTATAATTCACCAGAAGGTATTTTAATCCTTACTTGAAGGAACCAAATGAAATGAATGGGCAAGATTAACAGATAATATTTTCTGGAGACAGAATGGTAATCCTAATTATATGACTCTACTTAATAATCCCAACTTACTACTTCCAGGCTATTGCGACTAAATTAGAAGGGTTTAATTCCTCAGATGGACACCAACCAAATTAATCACACAGATACAGCAAGTGTGTAATGACAGATTAACTATATACTTGATATCTTAATCTGAATAACAAGGAAATGCAGAAATGGAGACAGCCACACAATTGAATATTTTCAGCAAACAACTGATACCAAAGTAGAAACACTGAATCAGAGAACTTCAAACTTCTTCTTCAAATAAAGTATGCAACATAGTCACTTTGAGACATTGTATATTATGTATATATGAATATCTTCTAATGCTGATGATCATTTCAGCATCGATTGTTTGAACTTATATAGATATTTCTATGAAGAGATACAACTCTTCAATAAGTCTCTTGGGAACTTAACAAGTATTAACAACAATTACATAAGCGTAATTAGGCTCTATTCAGCCATAAATAAACTTTAGCCAGATGATCTAGATACTCTTGATCACGGTGAGAATCAGTAAGCTCAATAGCGCTTCTGGTAATTACATCAAGAGTAACCATCTCCTCCAATTGTTTGCAAGCTTCCTTAGATGCAGAGGCTTTATCTTTCAGAGCTCCTATGGCTTTGTGCAATATAACCTGACAATCAACAGTCCATTCCTCTTTGCTCTTCACCTCTCCGTTATCTTTGAATATCTAGGGCACTCCTGCGCCTGAGGCATCAGTCCCTTCCTTAGCATCAGCTTTAAGTTTGTCATAATAATTCTGGTGTTGTTTGAGCAATGCTCTTGCATCAGAGATATCTGTACCATCAGTGGCACTTCTGTTTTGTAACTCAATCAATTTTTTTTTGTATCCTCTTTTCAAGTCGTTCATGTTCTTTGATTGCTTTGTGATTTTCTGAGTAATTATCCCAAAACTGATTCAACCACCGCACCATGTTTGAATACCTGCTCTGCAGTATTGTAACAAATGTATCTATCTGAATTTGTGCGGCCTGATCAGGGGATATTACTTGACTACCTTGTGAGCTCTCACCTTGAGTTATTCTTCTTGTGGATTGGCCAAAGGTACTCTTAACATCATCCTTCAAGTAATCATTCTCTTTTGTTAATCTCTCACAATTCAGTTTATAAGCATCTCTTTCTTTGATCAGCATTTGAGCTTGTGCTTTATTTAACTTTGCAACATTGATACCAATGTCTGCAGTAATTACAGGGTCAGTTTCACCTGCTCTGAAAGTCATAACATGGCCAAAAGTTTTTTCAGTGTCTATGATGGCCGTCTTCTTATGGGGAGGATACAACGCCCATATCATCAAAGAATTTTCATCATTATTGTATCTAGTCCCCATATATACTTCATTAACTCCTTCTGGAGTAAGCTTATACTTGTCATTAGCATTATTCAAAAAACTATCAAAAACCAAAGCAGAATTTAAATCCAAACCAGGAAAAATCATAACCCCTGCATCCTTGAGCAACTGTCTACCCTTGCTAGGTGTCATGTCTTGCATTTCATTATCCACTGTTTCCTTCAACATATCTAATAACTGTTTTTCATTATCAGCAGAAACATCATCTACTGACTCTCTAATTTCTTTTCCTTTGTGTTTATATAGGAATGATTTAAATTCCTTTGACTGAATGAATGTATCATCTAAAATGAAAGAATCTTAAGCCTTTTGGCGTGGATCTTCATCAGCAGACCCCTCCTCATCATGTAGCACAACTGGAGGCTGATATTGTTGCATTTTTCTTTTAGACATTTCTATTGTTTTATCTTGTGGCTGCTCTTGTTCAGTCAATTCTTCATCTTCAGAGGATACCACTTCAACTTCTGCCAACTGCTTTTTCTTTTCATTTAAATCTCTGTTATATTTTTCTACCACCAAGTCGACTTCAACTTCTTCCAAATTTCTAATGACATCATCATGTGGATAATGTATGTGCATGTATCCACTGAGATTCTATTTTCTTCTGGCAGAGTCAATGAAACCTTCAGGGTCAAACCCTTTCCTCACCTCAACAATCACCATGTTATAATGCATTAGTTTATCCAAAATGAGATTGTATCCTTCTTTTGAAACCAGAGTAAAATCACCAAAACACAAAGTACTGGGCATGAATGATTGTTTATCATGTGAACTTAGATGCATTACATTCGAACAATGCATTTGCCTGATTATTTCTAAATATGCAAGTCTGTCAGGGACAGTTTTAGGCAATATGAATGGAGTATCCTCAAATCCATAAACTCTGATCATAGTGGCATCCTCAAAGCAGTACCAATCTCCCCAATTATGAGTGACAGTAGGGGGACCACCAAAATCTTTAGGTCTGAGGAACCTTTTTATTTCATTTGAAATTGAATATTCACAGGGGTGGTTGAAATACCTATATAGCACTTTTACACAATGCTCTTCAAATTGAGCATAGCTAGAGTTGGCATACCTGCTATCCCAGATTCTGGTCCACATTTGTACAGGTATCTTTTCCCCTTTCTTATCCGCAGCAACAACTTGAAACTCACTTGGCCACAATCCTACTTCCTGGCCATAGTATAACACCATATGCATAAGCATCGAGTAATGCTCAAAAGAGCATGCTGGAGCATTATTTTTTATTGCAGATAGACCAGAGTCTATTCCAGTAGCAATATAGGAGGCATAATCAAATTGTCTGGCATTGTGACATTGAATATCAGAGGCTATGACCATCAGAGGAATAGTCATGAACTCAGGGACCTCTGAGCCAAGGACTTGGCCTACAGAAAAATAGGTATATTGTATGTATGGTTCAAAAATGGCTACATGAAAGGGAGGGCCATCATTCTCAGTCAAGGGTATCACTTCTCCTTCAATCCTGGGCCTATGAATGGGTAACCTCCATCCATTGTAAGTTGTATCCATTCTCCAATACTCTTTATCTAAATCTTCATAAATAATAGGGACAGTGCACAAATCATCTAAATCATACACCTCACAAATAGCATTTTTTGACAGGTGTACAATTGGTTCTCCTTGAGGGTTGCAGATAGCTTTCAGGTTTGTATTATAACATCTGGCAAGCAGTTGGAGGAGTTCCACATTCAGGAATACATTGGGCACAACTAGTTTTCCCAAATTCAAATGCCATGGGTTTGACACGGGGGCATTTCTAAACCTTCTGTTGTAGTGGAATCTGAAGAGCTCATACCCCCTAATTGGGGTCCAGATATCTCCTAGGCGTTTATGTTTATCTTCCAATTTTTCTACTTCTACCCTGAGTTGGGCAGACCTCCTGGCCTTGGGAGTTGACCCAGGCAATTGATCAATTAGGTCCTGATTTAATTTCCTATCTTTCACTTTCTCTTCAAGGGTTTGATCAGTTTTTTGTTTTTTAGGCTTACTGGTTTCCCCTTGTGACTTTCTTCCTTTTCCCTTTCCCGGATTTTCCATTTTAAAACTTTGGCAGGAAATTCAAATACAGGCAATATAATAGTTTGTGTAGGTGTACCTGTTGTTCGGTGGCTGGAATTGGAAGCCTCTGCTTTTGCCCTAAGAATTCCTCTGTATTCTCCTCTCAGACAGTTTTTTTTTTTGCAATTATAGTGATCGGATGAATTTCGTAGTCATTTGTATTAATCACCTGATCAATTCAATGTTCATCGCTGTGAAGTGTCACATTGCCATAACTCTGCTTATCGGCGTGATTTTTGAAATGTCTGGGCGACCTCAACGTTTTTTATGGCGCGAACAGTCAATCAGCGTGACCCCTCGATTGTATTCCCGACGCTATGTAATGTCATGTTTTAAGTGGGCGCGGCCATCGGCATGACTTCTCTCATCGCCAAGTATTTTAGATCTCTCTGCGATATAGCAAGTCCCACTGATATGATTTGCTTATCGGGATGATTAATACTATCGGGGTAATAAAATTATGTTCTCCCGATCTTTATTGTCTCGCCGATAGTCATTTTCATATATGGACTTTATGTTTATCGGAATGACATACACTATCGGGATAGCTAGATCAAGATATCCCGATCCAAATCATCTCCCCGATGGCCCTTTTCATATCCTTCATCGGACAGAGTATGTTGAAGTGTTACCGATGCCTTTTGATCGCCGTGACTTGTGAATCGGCGAGACCTAATTCCCTTATCCCGATATGCTGAGTTATCCCGATAGATGTGTATCGCTGTGAGTCTCGCTGAAAGCTTTCTTATCGCTAAGACTCTAATCATCGGAAGCTTGCTTGTTTGCTATCCCGATAGTTTATTTCTCGCTGATGACTATTTGCTTCGTTACTCCCATAGGATGTTCGGTGAAACTCTTGCCGAAATGCTTCATCGGTATGATATATACCGTTGGGGTAACTTTTAAATAATCATCTGATAGATATCTGTCATACCGATCGGTATGACCACTTGCCTTTCTTGCCAATGTAATGTCATCGGCATTACTTACTCCATCGGTGACTTCCATAATTCTTCTTCCGATCTCTATTTTCACGCCGATGGTTGTTTCCAAATGATTCCTTATGTATCGGCGTAAGCAACACATCCTCTTGCCGATGGATTGATTTTGATGAAATTTGGCACTGCTCATCCATAAACACCTTGTGAGATTAAAAAAAAAATTTATTATGGTCTTTTTGGGATATTCTTCAGGATTTATTCAAATATGATGGGGTAAGGAGATAGTAAAAATTTCAAATTTTTACTATGCTTACAGTGGCTCTGTCTGGGATGTATACTCCCTATGAGTATAACAAGGATCCAGATCTCCTGGGGAAGTAGACCACATATTTTATTATTTTGGGGTGAGGTTTTATGAAACTGGGAAAAGGAAAGGAACAAATGATGGGGAGCGGGAATGATGCCTAGACTACTGTGCATGGAATAAGATATTTTGAGAATTATTTGAATGTTGTCCATGCACTGGCAACACTCAATTCTCTTTGTACATGTTTATGAAAAGAACTGTTTCAAGTATTGCCCATGTACAGGCAATTCCTGCTCCTCTCCTGACATATTCTGTACATAGTAAGAATCATCACCTCCTTTGCCAGTGATAAAAAAAGGACCCAACCACAGGGCTTCAAATTTTCCATGTTTTCCTTTGTCCTGACATCTTGCATTCCACATCAGTACCATATCATTTATTTCAAATTTCCTGTCTTTGGCCTTCTTGTCAAAGAGATATTTTACCTGTGATTGTAGTTTAACATTCTGTCTCTGAGCTATTCTTCTTGTTTCATCAAGCTCTGCCAATTGTTCCAACCTTTCTTCCATTGGTTCAGGGATATTCAAGTCTTCCTAGAGGATAAATTTGTATACTGGTATAAGATTTTCCAATGGTAATCTTGCTTGTGTTCCATATACCAATTCATAAGGGGATCTCCCAATTGCCCTTTTTATAGTAATCCTGTCAGCCCATACTGCCATTCTTAATTTTGAATCCCAAGCCTTCTTATTTTTATCCAACATTCTTTTTATGATTTTCAACAGGCTCTTATTACTTGATTCAGCTTGTCCATTGGCCTGTGGATGGTATGGAGCAGCATAAGAAACAGTGATACCATGTGTACTGCAAAAACCTTTGAATTCATCAGATCTAAAACACATCCCATTATCTGTAATCAATCTTACAGGAGTACCAAATCTGCATATAATGTTATCCATTAGAAAATTAATCACAGCTTTACTTGTAGCCTGTTTGGTTGGGATTGCTTCCACCCATTTTGTAAAGTAATCAGTAGCCACTAAAATCCATCGGTGCCCCCCACTCGATTTCTCTGAAATTTCACCTATAAAATCAATACCCCACTGATAAAATGGAGCCTCAACCTACATAGGTTTTAAGGGTAGTGCTCCCTAATACTTTAACTTCCCTGAGAACTTTTGGCATGCTTCACACTTTCTAGTGTACTGGTATGAATCATTAAAGACTTTAGGCCAATAGTACCCTGTCCTCAGGATCTTGTGTGCTGTGGTCTTTGCTGAGAAATGACCTCCACACATGCCTTCATGCAACTCCTTCATAATATGTTTTGATTGATATTCGTCCAAGCATAATAGTAGAACCCCATCTCTGTTTTTCCAATAGAGATCCCCACCAATGAGTACATATTTTGAAGCTTGTAGTTTGAGTGTCCTTCTTTTGTTATCATCATATACTTCAGGACACTTCATATGTTTTAGATAATATACTATATCAGTATACCATGGAGTGTGTTCAATGCTGGTACTTGCATCAACATTACATATCTGGGAAGCTTCTAGATTACTTTCAGCCATCAATTTGGCAAGACCCTGTCCTCTGACTAATTTAGTGATTTGGATTTCAATGTTGAATTCCTGAATCCTATTGATCCACCTACATCTCCTACCGGTGACCTCAGTTTGGATCAGTACATCCTTCACTGCAGCATTAGGAACATATGCTATGATTTTAGCCCCTACCAAATATGGTCTAAAATTTTTTACCGCTTTTACCAATGCATATGCCTGTTTTTCAATAATGTCATACTTCAACTCTGCATTCTGAAGGGACTTGCTAAAGAAAGAGATAGGCTGTTCATGTCCATCATTGTTTTTCTGTAACAACACTGCTGCTACTGTATGATAGGTAGCAAATGAGAAAAGTTGGAAAGGTTTACCGAAATCAGGGGATATTAAGACTGGAGCTTGCTTGATGGCCTCCTTAATGTTACCAAATGCTTCCACTGTTTCTGTTGTCCACTTCATTTTTGAATTCTTCTTCAGCATTCTCTGCGAAATTTGGTATAAATCTTCTGACAAAATTTATCTGACCAAAGAATGATTGTATAGCTTTTACATTTTTTGGAATAGGGACTTGATCAATTGCTTTTACCCTTTCAGGATCTATTTTAACTCCTTCCTTCGAGACTATATGGCCAAGCAATTTTCCTTCTGTTACTGCAAAATGGCATTTTTTAGGGTTCAATGATATCCCATATTCTAGGGCTTTGATAAATACTTGTTCTAAATGTGTGCAATGATCTTCGGCCTTTTTAGAATATGCTATCAAGTCGTCTTGATATACTATCATAATCTTATTGATCAATTCAGCAAAAGCTACATCCATCACTCTCTGGAATGTTGCTCCAGCATTAGTTAATCCAAATGGCATTCTCAAATACACATATGTTCCCCACGGAGTGGTGAATGCAGTTTTAAATTGTTTAGACTCCTTAACCTTTACCTGATTGTAACCGGAGAAACCATCCATCATTGACAATAATTTGCATCCAGTGACTTTCTGCAATATTGCCTCCATATTGGGAAGAGGATAATTATCTTTGAGGGAAGATTTATTCAAGTTTCTGAAATCCACACACAGTCTAATATCACCATTCTTTTTCCTGACAGGCACTAAGTTTGAAACCTAGGAAGAGTGTCTAATAGGTTTGATTATAGCTCCATCCCTTAACTTTGTAAGTTCCTCTAACATTTTAGGGGCTAGTGTAGGATTAATCGGTCTCTGCTTCTGTCTGAAAGGTTTAGCATCTTGCTTCAGTGGTATCTCATGTTGAAATAGATCCTCTCTATATGCTTTTAAGTCATCATATGACCAAGCAAACACATGCCTGTACTTCCTGAGCAGGTCGATAAGTCTCCTTCTAATTTTTAGGTCAAGACTTCTTCCAATATACACATTTTTTGGAGTTGTTTGTGTCCCCAAATTGATTTCTTCAAGGTTACTAGGTACCACTGGTGTATCTTTCTTTTTATACCTGTCATGGCCATCAAATGTTTTTTCTAATGCAATAAGTCCTTTGGGTATCTTATTTGTCTTTAGTTGGACCACTTCTTGGCCAAAAAGGGTTTCCTTCCCATCGTGTTCCTCCACAAATGCACTGAAATCAATTTCTTGATTTTCATAATAATCAGCACAATGTAAGAAATTGATTATATCAGCATCACTGTCAAACACTTGCCAATTCTGTATATTATCAAGGATGGTAGGTCTAGTTTTAAATTCTACTTCTGTGATCCCTCCTAATGTAACATCATCTCTCTTTAATGCAATGTTTGCTAAAAAGTCTGCCATAATGTTTTTAGACCTATCAACCCAGCTGATTGAAAAGGCATCAAATAATTCAACACTATCCCAAACTGCGTTTCTGTACTGCCTTAATCTTTTATTTTTAGATAAATATTTTTCTCTTACTTGGGAGATGACCAGTTCATAATCACCAAAGACAACCAACTTTTTTATTTTGTGTTTGGTGGCTATGTTTAGGCCAATGAGCAAGGCTTCATATTCAGCTACATTATTGGTGCATTCAAATGTTAATAGGAACGAGTATTTGAATGTTTTACCTCCTGGCGAGATAAAAACTACTCTGGCCCCATTTCCTATCTTGCTGCATGCACCATCAAAATACATTTTCCACAAATCATTCTCTCCTTTCATAGACTCAGTGTGTATTGGGTCAGTGTTATGCAATTCTGGGGTAGTTTCTCCAACTTTGAAAACTCCTAAATCTGTGTCACAAAAGAAATTCACCTGATGCCGGTCCATTCTTTCTATAATATTGTCATACCTTGGCTCTCTGCATAATTTGATTTCCTTGTCACCTACTGGTATGGTGGCATATGATAGATCTAATTGAACATTGCCTCCTGCCATTGCAGCCCACTGCCTTGATAGCAGCATTCCATAGTACGGTGGGATATCAACCACAGTGATGTCAATGTTATATGTTGCTTCAGGATGTGAAGCAAGTTTTATCTCTACATCTTTCATAATACCGACCACTGGAATAGATCTGTTATCCATTGCATAACACTGGCCATAAGTAGTATCAACCCACGTCCCTAATTCTTTCATCACTGCTATAGGCATGATATTCATAGCAGCACCTGAATCAATCATACAATTCCTGACTATTCTGTTCTTGATTACTAGTGTAGTATAGAATGGATCTACCTGTGAGGGATTTTTTGTAAGTGTGTCACCAAGGTACACCTCAGGCATCTTAAAATTTTCCTGATGCACATTATTTGTTGTTTTTTCAAACCCTTTATGTTTTGGATTTGGTGTATCAGAAATCATTTTAACAACTGTACTCCTATATTTATCTATTTTCATCATCTCTAGGAGTGGTACTGATATCTTCACCTGAGACACTGCTTGTGCAATGTCAAAAGAAGGGGTTATGATCTGGTCATTCTTTTCTATTTTCGTGTTTTCTTTTTCTTGATTTTCTTTCATTTTATTTTTATCCCCCTTTTCTGATTCTTTAGGTGATGATTTTGTATTATTCTCTTTGTTATTCTGGTCTTTTATAAATACACTTCCAGGAGTTCCTTGCCCAACATTTGTTGTTCTATTCCTTAAGTTATAAGTGTTTCGAGCTTGAGCCACTGCAGCCACTATGAGAGCTTCTCTTTCATCCTCAGTAGGTTTTCTCCATTGACCATATGACTTGTTGTTACAACTATCTTCCTGGTCTGAGAATACCTGTTATTCTCCCATGTTAATATGATACTTTTGGTTCCCTACATCATACTCATACCCTTCTTCTTCTGAAGAAGAATAATCTTCTATTACCACACATGGTGTATCCTGCATCATATTGATGGTGTGATTATCCCTATTATAGTTGTATAGCATTTCCTCTTGCTGTATTGATTTAGCTACCTCACAGTATTCAGGCGAATGTGGTAAGTTACATACAAAGCACCAAGGTTTATTTTCTGCCATATGTGCCATGTTTCTCTTCAAGGGATCAGGAGTATCCTTTCCATATGGCTACTTTCTGTTGTTGTCAATAGGTCTTCCATCCTTCCAATTTGTATTGTAAGGCATATCATGTAACCTAGGTCTATCATGCCTATGCTGACCCTCTGGTTTAATTTGTTGAGCATTTGGATTCTGAAGATTTCTATGATTGTCCCTTTTACTGACCATTCCTGCAGCCTTCCTATTATTTTCGATAGTTATGGCTACTTTCTGTGCTTCGGCCAATGTTGCAGGACACCGGTTTCTGAGTTTATATCCTGTTTTGGGGTCAAATGCTTTCATATAGATACTGAGTGCTGCCTGGTCAGATAACTTGGCTCCATGTGGTACCTTATTATGTAACTTGGAAAACTTCAGGTTGAAATCAAACACTGATTCATTTTGATACTTCTGTATACTTATTAGTTCATGTAGTGCAAAGTCAGGAGCGTATTGGTTACCATACTGATCCTTAAACTGGTTATGGAAATCAGTTATTGAATTGATTGATGCATTGGGCAAGCTATTAAACCAATCTCTGGCATCTTCAGTGAGGGACATCATAAATAACCTCATTCTAATGTCTTCCCAATCCATACCTATATCCTGTACAAAAGCATTAAAACTTCTGATATGATCTTCTGCAGATACTGCATTGTTTCCAGTAAACTTGGGAACCATGTTTCTCCAAGTACTATCCATAGGATATGGATATAACTGATATCCAGTTAAATCAAATTGACTGCATATATTAGCAAGGTTTTGGGGAGGGAAATTGAGAGGTGGTGGATTGGGATAGTAATTATATCCACCTGGTGGCTGATGATATGCATATTGTTGATGTTGGTTCATATGGGGATTTATGTGTTGATTTTGTGGCCTATAATATTGTTGACCAGGGGGTGGGTAATTATTTGCCATATGTTGAGATGCATTATGTATGGGAGGTGGTCTAGGGTTTTGGGGAATAGTGTTCTGATGACTTCCAGAAGCATGTGAATTTTGAAAACCACCTGTATTTTGCTGTGTTTTTTTTGAAATATTCCCTCTATGCGGAGGTACATATTTTGGGGGAGTTGTTTTGGCTTTATTTTTTCTCTGTTGAATTTCTTGCTGCAACAACTCCTTTTCCTCTTGTATCTTGTACCTTTCAAGTTCTTTTCGGAGCATGAGTATTTCCTATTGTTCTTCACTCATGTCTTGATTATTTGTTTCCTGATGTTCTGGATTGTCATTCATTCCCTGATTTGACAATTCATATCCTATCTCTTCTCCCTGATATAATGACATCTTGAAGTCATGTTCAGCTTGGTTCCTATCAATATCCCTCATGACCTTTGCATCATGATCACGTTGTTCTTGAGGGGTGGGTCTGTACCTTGCCAAAATATCATCAGTTGCTCCACTAAGGTTCTCATTTGAATCATGTAGAGGTGTGAATTTGTTGTGAATTAAAATATTTTGTTCTGAATCATTCTCTTGGATGTCCAGATTATTATTTTGGTGTAAATGCTTTGAATTCACATTTCTTTTGGAAATGTTTCTGAGGGGTGGAGATGACTGCAAATTTTTACCTTCCATCTTGGATCTCCTACCATCCATTTGAAATTTTTGTTATAATTGTAACTAGAGTCGCCACCTATTTACTAAATAGGAAAAGTTTATATTCTATCTGTAGGGTTCTTGTCACTAGCAGAGCTACCAAATTTTTGAAATGACTCTATGAAAGAAAGGATTAATTTCTAAGGTCTTTTACTAATTCCCCAGCAGAGTCACCAATTTGTTAGAGCTCAAAAATGCAAGTTGCTAATCCTAAGAGGATGCCAGGCTCTATGTTTAGATTTGCAACGTTTTTGAACTAACTTGACGAAATCAACCTTCAAGGTTTGATGATTTCCTACACTTTAGGTCCTGCTACACCTAGGTGGTTGAACCTTGAAATATTAAAGCAGTCTGAGTGTGGATGAGTGGACTAACTGGATCTATCTACAATGGCACAGGATGTAAGATAGATGAAAAAGCTGACTACTTAATTCTATGTATAATGTTTAATAAATGATTGGTAGAAATTGTATAAGCAATATCAAGGTAAAAGGTTTTAAATGAGTTGAATGAGACTAGTGCCTTGTTGGGTAACAGAGTCAATTTGAAGGACCTAGACCAGTAGTTTCTTAATGGTAATAATTCTAATTGCTTGGCACAGTTTTGGTTTATAGCTTGTATAAACGTGCAAGAAAGTGATTGACAAACTCTTCTTAGCAATCCAACCAATATAATCAATTATCTTATAATTCACCAGAAGGTATTTTAATCCTTACTTGAAGGAACCAAATGAAATGAATGGGAAAGATTAACAGATAATATTTTCTGGAGACAGAATGGTAATCCTAATTATATGACTCTACTTAATAATCCCAACTTACTACTTCCAGGCTATTGCGACTAAATTAGAAGGGTTTAATTCCTCAGATGGACACCAACCAAATTAATCACACAGATACAGCAAGTGTGTAATGACAGATTAACTATATACTTGATATCTTAATCTGAATAACAAGGAAATGCAGAAATGGAGACAGCCACACAATTGAATATTTTCAGCAAACAACTGATACCAAAGTAGAAACACTGAATCAGAGAACTTCAAACTTCTTCTTCAAATAAAGTATGCAACATAGTCACTTTGAGACATTGTATATTATGTATATATGAATATCTTCTAATGCTGATGATCATTTCAGCATCGATTGTTTGAACTTATATAGATATTTCTATGAAGAGATACAACTCTTCAATAAGTCTCTTGGGAACTTAACAAGTATTAACAACAATTACATAAGCGTAATTAGGCTCTATTCAGCCATAAATAAAATTTAGCCAGATGATCTAGATACTCTTGATCACGGTGAGAATCAGTAAGCTCAATAGCGCTTCTGGTAATTACATCAAGAGTAACCATCTCCTCCAATTGTTTGCAAGCTTCTTTAGATGCAGAGGCTTTATCTTTCAGAGCTCCTGTGGCTTTGTGCAATATAACCTGACAATCAACAGTCCATTCCTCTTTGCTCTTCACCTCTCCGTTATCTTTGAATATCCAGGGCACTCCTGCGCCTGAGGCATCAGTCCCTTCCTTAGCATCAGCTTTAAGTTTGTCATAATAATTCTGGTGTTGTTTGAGCAATGTTCTTGCATCAGAGATATCTGTACCATCAGTGGCACTTCTGTTTTGTAACTCAATCAATTTTTTTTTGTATCCTCTTTTCAAGTCGTTCATGTTCTTTGATTGCTTTGTGATTTTCTGAGTAATTATCCCAAAACTGATTTTCTTAAGCCTTTTGGCGTGGATCTTCATCAGCAGACCCCTCCTCATCATGTAGCACAACTGGAGGCTGATATTGTTGCATTTTTCTTTTAGACATTTCTATTGTTTTATCTTGTGGCTGCTCTTGTTCAGTCAATTCTTCATCTTCAGAGGATACCACTTCAACTTCTGCCAACTGCTTTTTCTTTTCATTTAAATCTCTGTTATATTTTTCTACCACCAAGTCGACTTCAACTTCTTCCAAATTTCTAATGACATCATCATGTGGATAATGTATGTGCATGTATCCACTGAGATTCTGTTTTCTTCTGGCAGAGTCAATGAAACCTTCAGGGTCAAACCCTTTCCTCACCTCAACAATCACCATGTTATAATGCATTAGTTTATCCAAAATGAGATTGTATCCTTCTTTTGAAACCAGAGTAAAATCACCAAAACACAAAGTACTGGGCATGAATGATTGTTTATCATGTGAACTTAGATGCATTACATTCGAACAATGCATTTGCCTGATTATTTCTAAATATGCAAGTCTGTCAGGGACAGTTTTAGGCAATATGAATGGAGTATCCTCAAATCCATAAACTCTGATCATAGTGGCATCCTCAAAGCAGTACCAATCTCCCCAATTATGAGTGACAGTAGGGGGACCACCAAAATCTTTAGGTCTGAGGAACCTTTTTATTTCATTTGAAATTGAATATTCACAGGGGTGGTTGAAATACCTATATAGCACTTTTACACAATGCTCTTCAAATTGAGCATAGCTAGAGTTGGCATACCTGCTATCCCAGATTCTGGTCCACATTTGTACAGGTATCTTTTCCCCTTTCTTATCCGCAGCAACAACTTGAAACTCACTTGGCCACAATCCTACTTCCTGGCCATAGTATAACACCATATGCATAAGCATCGAGTAATGCTCAAAAGAGCATGCTGGAGCATTATTTTTTATTGCAGATAGACCAGAGTCTATTCCAGTAGCAATATAGGAGGCATAATCAAATTGTCTGGCATTGTGACATTGAATATCAGAGGCTATGACCATCAGAGGAATAGTCATGAACTCAGGGACCTCTGAGCCAAGGACTTGGCCTACAGAAAAATAGGTATATTGTATGTATGGTTCAAAAATGGCTACATGAAAGGGAGGGCCATCATTCTCAGTCAAGGGTATCACTTCTCCTTCAATCCTGGGCCTATGAATGGGTAACCTCCATCCATTGTAAGTTGTATCCATTCTCCAATACTCTTTATCTAAATCTTCATAAATAATAGGGACAGTGCACAAATCATCTAAATCATACACCTCACAAATAGCATTTTTTGATAGGTGTACAATTGGTTCTCCTTGAGGGTTGCAGATAGCTTTCAGGTTTGTATTATAACATCTGGCAAGCAGTTGGAGGAGTTCCACATTCAGGAATACATTGGGCACAACTAGTTTTCCCAAATTCAAATGCCATGGGTTTGACACGGGGGCATTTCTAAACCTTCTGTTGTAGTGGAATCTGAAGAGCTCATACCCCCTAATTGGGGTCCAGATATCTCCCAGGCGTTTATGTTTATCTTCCAATTTTTCTACTTCTACCCTGAGTTGGGCAGACCTCCTGGACTTGGGAGTTGACCCAGGCAATTGATCAATTAGGTCCTGATTTAATTTCCTATCTTTCACTTTCTCTTCAAGGGTTTGATCAATTTTTTGTTTTTTAGGCTTACTGGCTTCCCCTTGTGACTTTCTTCCTTTTCCCTTTCCCGGAGTTTCCATTTTAAAACTTTGGTAGGAAATTCAAATACAGGCAATATAATAGTTTGTGTAGGTGTACCTGTTGTTCGGTGGCTGGAATTGGAAGCCTCTACTTTTGCCCTAAGAATTCCTCTGTATTCTCCTCTCAGACGGTTTTTTCTTTTGCAATTATAGTGATCGGATGAATTTCGTAGTCGTTTGTATTAATCACCTGATCAATTCAATGTTCATCGCTGTGAAGTGTCACATTGCCATAACTCTGCTTATCGGCGTGATTTTTGAAATGTCTGGGCGACCTCAACGTTTTTTATGGCGCGAACAGTCAATCGGCGTGACCCCTCGATTGTATTCCCGACGCTATGTAATGTCATGTTTTAAGTGGGCGCGGCCATCGGCATGACTTCTCTCATCGCCAAGTATTTTAGATCTCTCTGCGATATAGCAAGTCCCACCGATATGATTTGCTTATCGGGATGATTAATACTATCGGGGTAATAAAATTATGTTCTCCCGATCTTTATTGTCTAGCCGATAGTCATTTTCATATATGGACTTTATCTTTATCATAATGACATACACTATCGGGATAGCTAGATCAAGATATCCCGATCCAAATCATCTCCCTGATGGCCCTTTTCATATCCTTCATCGGACAGAGTATGTTGAAGTGTTACCGATGCCTTTTGATCGCCGTGACTTGTGAATCGGCGAGACCTAATTCCCTTATCCCGATATGCTGAGTTATCCCGATAGATGTGTATCGCTGTGAGTCTCACCGAAAGCTTTCTTATTGCTAAGACTCTAATCATCGGAAGCTTGCTTGTTTGCTATCCCGATATTTTATTTCTCGCCGATGACTATTTGCTTCGTTACTCCCATAGGATGTTCGGTGAAACTCTTGCCGAAATGCTTCATCGGTATGATATATACCGTCGAAGTAACTTTTAAAAAATCATCCGATAGATATCTGTCATACCGATTGGTATGACCACTTGCCTTTCTTGCCGATGTAATGTCATCAGCATTACTTACTCCATCGGTGACTTCCATAATTCTTCTTCCAATCTCTATTTTCACGCCGATGGTTGTTTTCAAATGATTCCTTATGTATCGGTGTAAGCAACACATCCTCTTGCCGATGGATTGATTTTGATGATATTTGGCACTGCTCATCCATAAGCACCTTGTGAGATAAAAAAAAAAAATTTATTATGGTCTTTTTGGGATATTCTTCAGGATTTATTCAAATATGATGGGGTAAGGAGATAGTAAAAATTTCAAATTTTTACTGTGCTAACACATCACATAAGGCCACTTTTTCTTCCTTAGAATCAAGACATCTAAGAAGGATACCATCAAGACTCTAGCGATAAAGCGTGTCTCCTAAGATAGTGTAACAAGAAGCTTGACAGATAAAGGTTTTGCATTGGGTGTTAGGTAGTTGGAATGGAAAGGTTTGATTGTGGAGATACTCATATAAGTCCTCATACCACAGCGAATTGGGACCAACAATTTCACATATAAGCTTAGACTGCGGTACTTCAAATGTTGGAATCAGAAGTTGTTCAACTAGAAACTCACATTTATGTGTATTAGATGGCATGTCTAGAAGGGATCCAATCATAGCCATGGCATCTGTTGCTCTATTTTGTAACCTTGGTATTTGTTCAAAGGTGATATTGTTAAATTACTTTTTAAAACCATCAACCATTAGCTTGTATGGAAGAAGCTTCTCATTTTTTTTTGATAGTCATCTAAGACTTGTTTGATAACCAGTTGAGAATCACCAAAGACTTGTAACTATTTGATAGCCCATTGTACTACCATGTGTAATCCTGTGATTAAAGCTTCATACTCTGCTATGTTATTGGTACATGGAAATGAAATTCTATATGATTTGGGTATGCAATCTCCTTGAGGGGTAACAAACAATATCCCTACTCCTGATCCATGTTGTGTGTAAGATCCATCAAAATATAGCTGCCACAATGTTGGTGAAGTTAAATTCAACAATCCTTCATCAGGGAATTCTGAATGTATTGGATGAATATCTGTGATGGGTGATGAAGCTAATTGATTAGTGATGACTTGTCCTTTTATGGCTTTTCAATCCACATATTGTAAGACAAATTCATTTAAAATCATAACCCATTTTGCTAATCTTCCCGTGAGGATTACTTTGGAGAGAAGATATTTGAGTGGATCAACATTAGATATGAGCTTTATTGTTTGGTTCAACATATAATGTCACAACTTTAGGAAACAAACACTAATGCTAAACATACCTTTTCCATAGATGAATAATTAAGTTCATATCCCACAAGAGTTCTGTTGATGTAGTAGATGGCTTGTTCTTTCCCTGAATCATTATGCTGAGCTAGAAGGGCACCCAATGCTGTTGTTGTTGATGATATGTAGAGCAATAATGGCTGATCAAGCACAGGAGGTACTAACATAGGAGGTGTTTCTAGATATTCTTTTATTTTGTCAAAGGCCTATTTACACTTTTCATCCCACTTAAAAGGTTCACCCTTACGAAGAAGATGTTGGAAAGGATGACATTTGTATGCTAGTTGTGATATAAATTTGTGAATGGACTATAACCTTCCTTGTAGACTACGAAGCTATTTGAGATTTGCTAGTGGAGGCATTTCCATGATAGCTTTTACTTTAGCTGGGTCTACTTCTATCCCTCGTCGAGACACAATGTATCCCAACAGTTTTCTAGATATTACGCTAAATACACATTTCTTTGGGTTCAGTCTGAATTGATACTTCTCTAATCAATCAAAGATTTATGCTAATACATGTAGATGTCCTTCTCTTGTCTTAGATTTCCCTAGGATATCATCAACATAGTCTTCCATGATAGTGTGAAAAAGGTCATGGAAAATAACTGTCATGGCTCATTGATCAGTAGCTCCAGCATTCTTGAGACCAAAAGGCATTACAACTCAACAGTATGTGCCCCATGGACAAATGAATGATGTTTTATCTTGATCTTTCTCTACTATTTTGATTTGGTTACATCCTACAAATCCATCCATCAAAGATAGCATTTCATGTCCAACTGTGAGATCTACAATGTTGTCAATGCTTGGTAATGGAAAGTCATCCTTAGGACATGCTTTATTAAGATCTCTAAAATCTGTGTAATAGCGAACTCGTCCATCAAATTTTGCTACAGGTACCAAGTTTGAAACCCATTTTGGATAATCAATAGGCTTTATGAACTTTGCTTCTAATAGCTTTTGAATCTTTGCCTTGACCAATAGAGCTACTTGCGGATGCATTTTGCACAATTTTTGTTTAATATGTTTTACATTAGGAGATACTACTAGATGATGTACCACAAGTGATGGATCTAGACCCGGCATGTCAGCGTAAGTCCATGCAAAATTTATAGCTCTTTTTATAAAAAATGTTGTGAAGTCTCTTCTTTCTTGCTCTGATAGTGATGATGACAAAAAAGTGATCTTTGGATTCTTCTCTGTACCCAAGTTCATGTCTTGTGATTGTTCAACTAGCACTATTGATTTCTCATGATAGTTAGTGGCAACAGGAAGATCAAATCCCCCATCCTCAGGTGCCTCAGAGAGGTTTTCACCTTCAGATACGTCCTTTATTTTTACTTTTTCACGGTCAAGAGGCACCTTTTAGTTTGCACCTAGTGACCTATTTTCTTTGATTTTGTTTATTTCACTTTTGCAACTGAAGGATTTGATACTTCTGCCAAAATATGCTAGTTTAGGTAGATCCATCATGAAACCTGCTTTGTGTTCACCCAATGGAATGCCTTGTCATAAGCCCATGAGTTCTGTAATAGCTTCATCATTCTCAAATGTATGTAATATCGGTGCCCCCTATTAGTCCCAATCAATGAGGTTAGGATATACAAGTGAAAGGGTAACGGATGAATGGTTATGGCTAGAGGAGGTTGTGGAAATCATGAAGATAGAGTTTTCTTGAAAAAGGTCAGTGATATGAAGGGAGGAGTCATCGATGGTATCTGAACTAGAAGTCTCTCCTACCAAGGAAGGTCCAACATCCATATCAAAAATACACTTAATGTCTTTGGAATGCAGTACCTCTAGCTGATAGCCAAGGCCTTGCTTATTAAACTTCTTAGACACAACAATGAGTTCAATAAGTCCTTGTTCTTGTGATCCCAATCCACCATGTCCTTTGTAGCCCATGTTCTTTATGATGTAGAACCCATTGTTATATCTCTCCAATTCAAGTTGGACTTGGTCGTTCTCATCAAAGAATATCCAAGAGTCAATATCATCAATGTCTTCATCATCTAGGAATCCACCTTTAATGAATACTGTGGGTGGGGCTTTGATGACAGCTGCGGAGGAAGGTGGCTTGGATGCAGAAGGTTTGCCATGAGATTTGGGAGACAAGGTAAGGGTTCCAACACAACAAGATTCTTGCAACGTGTACTCACCAGGGCCATGTTCGGTGTACTTGATACGGAGATTAGAAGCGACTTTGCTAGATGATGGCTTGAGTAGGTCGGATGGATCTACATATGATGAAGATGGATATGCTTCGATGTTGATAGGAATGCGGTTTGGACTCTAGTATTTAGCTTGAAAGGCATGACAAAATTCAAATGGATTAGGATCGGTCTAGATAGTAATCTCAACACCGTTATGTGGAAATTTAAGACATTGATGGTATGTAGAAGGAACTGCTTTGAGGGAATGTATCCATGGACGGACAAGGATGATGTTATAAGGAAGCTCAATATCAAGGACTTGACAACGGGTTTCAGTAGTGATCGGGCCAACTTGAATAGGCAAGGAAATAATCCATTCAGTATCTCTCTCATCATCATCATATGTTGTTATAGTAATGACCTTGGAGGTGTCAACATCATTCTCAGAATATCCCAATTACTTTATTAATTTCAAGGAACATATATTAAGACCAGCTCCACCATCCACTAAGATTCATTTGATACAGTGTTGTTTGACAAATACTTCAATGTGGAGGGCTTCATTGTGTGAAGGATGAATGGAGGATTAAAGATCTTTGTCAGAAAAGGTTAAATGACAAGGGCCTACAATGCTAGTGACCATAGATTGGAATTGTGTGATATCAATATTGTTAGGCACCGAAGATTCTTGTAATGATTTTTCAAGGATAGCTTTGTGAACAGGGGATATGCAGAGCAACTCAAGAATGGAGATATGCGCAGATGTTTTGCCAAGGTGATCAAGGATATTATAGCTAGAGGATGGTTGAGGAGGATGGAAAGGTGCTCCTTGAATGGTAACGCGACCTCTTTCAGTAGTTACAACGTAGTTGGGTGCTTTGCCTTGAATGGTAATGGTAGAAATGTGAGCATGATCAATGCGGCCAATAGTAGATGATTCATAGTTGTACTGAATGGTATTCCTAGCATGAGGGTTACTTGGTTTGTCATGAGATGGAAGTGGATTCTTGAAAGCATCTAGATCATAATTCGATGTTGGTTGGTGTGCAGGTTGAGTTGTTGAAGGTGTAATTTTGATTAAACATTGATCGATGCAATCTTGGATAACATGCTTTAGGCGCATACAACCATTTGTTTTGTGTCCTTTAACTCTATGGTAATCCTAATACTCATTTTCTTTATACCAAGGAGCTTTGAAGAGTGGTTCACCATTGGATGGTGCATCCGGTAACATAATATTGCCCGCTTGGACAAGCTTTCGAAAGACAACTTCCATAGGTTCCGCTAATGGTGTAAATTGTCGGCAAGGATTTGAAGTTTGTCGTTGTCGAGTTTGTTGGAAAGGTTGTGTTGTTGTAGATGCATCTTGAATGTTAATGGGAGCTTTCATAGTTTGTATGTTCTTTGTGTCTACAACACCATCATTGATAAAATTCTTGTTTTTGTTCCAAAAGAAAGACTTATCATTGGAGTTTTAAGGATAGTCTTTGTTATCATGAAAATTTTTGATAGTACCTTTAGCTATTAGAGCTCGCTCAATGATGGTTCCTTTGGAAACAAGTTAATCAAAGGTGCTAGCACTTTATAATTATAGTTGGAATGACAGCTCAAGATGAAGATTTTAAAAAAAGATATCGAGCTATTGCTTTTTAGGTATTTCCCATGATAGTTTGCTAGCCATATTATGCCATCATTGAGTAAATGAAGAGAAGGCTTCACCATTGCATTGTTTATTGTTGACAAGGTCATTCATGTTTACCTCATGTTCAATGTTAAAAGCAAAGTGTGATCAAAACTTATTTGCTAACTCCACAAAAGACTTAATTCCCAGAGGTAAATGAGAGAACCATTCAAGAGCTTGTCTCACTAAGCTTTAGGGAAATAGTCTCAAAAGATATGTATCGTCATGAGCAACATTGAGACATGCCACAAAGAATGCTCTAAGATGGTCTTTTGAATTTCCTTTTCCTTTGTACTTGTCAAATTGTGGAATTTCAAAGTGTGGCAGAAAAGGTGTCATATGAAGTGACTTGTCAAATGGATAAGCGCATATGTTTTCTAAGGAAAATGTCTTCTTGCTTTGTCCTACCACTTGGTTAATCATTTGTTGAACATCCGTTGCAGATAATTATTGTTGTTGCAAAAGAGGTGGTTGGTTGCGAGGTGAAGCATGGTATGATGTATATTGAGGTTGTTGTTGTGGGATATATGAAGCCATGACCATTTGTTGAGGTTACGTAATCACAGTGTATGTCAAAGGATTGGTATATGACACATATGTGGTTGAAGATTGATGTCCTTGAGACACAAGCGGTGGTTGGGTATATTGTGACAAATTAGCACCAAGATTTTGCATCACATGGGAAGTGGAAGATGGATTGGCATTAGTTAATGGTTGTGAATTTGGAGTTGGATTTGTGACATGGTAAGTGATGGAAGGATTGGTGGATGCAGAAGAAGGATGGACATTTGGGTTTGCATTTTGGACAACATGGGGATTGGTTTATGTCATGTGCTGGGTGACAATAGGCAAACCTTGGTAGTATAAGATGGATTGATGGTTTGTGAGGGATTACAAGAAGATGGTGGAATAGATGTAAGTTGATGAACATAAGAGACTATAGAGCTAGGATTAGCTTGAGAAACAATAGGCGGGTCACTCATGTGAATAAGACTAACATTGGGATTGTATGATGTATTGGATGGATTAGTGGAGATAGTGGAGATCATATTAGTAGTGGTAGGAATATGAGATGTGGTGTCCATATGTGATGTAATGGGGGTAGCGGATTGCGATGGTTGTGAATCTTGGACCGTTGGTGTTGTTTGGATAGCTTGGGAAGCTTACAGAATATGGGATATGGGGATAGCTCACGATGTTTGGGGAGTTTGCACTTGGGCCACATGAATAGCTTGTGTCACTTAAGGCATAGAAATGGTCATGGTGGGAGAAGGAGTATGTTGGGAAACATGGAAAGGTGGAATGTTTAGATTTTGCAAAATGAAAGGGAGTACATTGGTTGGAGTTATCAAAGGTTCTACAGTGTACTCCAAGCATGGTGGATCGAATGAAGTAACAATAGGCAATGAAAGAGATGGGTTGGCAGATGAAATTTGTAATATGGTATGGGATGGTGTGACTATAGTGGATGGTCCCTTTGCAACAATAGCGAGAGTGTTTGGATCATGTTCTATAATAACGGATATGTCAAAATCTCTTGGTAATTTAGCTCCCATGTGGGCAAGTAGCAAAAAGTATCGATTAGGATTGAATAAAACAAGTCTCTCAAATTGATCCCATACATGTGTATCTCGAAATTCTGATAAGTCTTCTTGGGATTGTTCTTCATAAGTCTCCAAAAATGTTTGAGGTTGCACTTGTTGTGAAGATGACTCTCCAATGGTGTACCCATGGGGCACAAACATGTGAGGAGGCATACCAGTCGTAAATTGAGTCACGTCTCTAAGAGGTGTTGATCTAGATTGTTGCATCTTGGCTTCCATCTCAGCTTGCAATTTGGCTTCCATTTCAACTCTATATTGACTCCTAGTTTGAGGCATGGTGATTGATGTTGAAAATTGAACTTTAGCTTGTCAAGTTTTTGAGACCCAAAAGAAAAAGATGATGGTTTGCTGATTGTTTGGTTGTTGGTTGTTGATTGCTGTTTACTTTTGTTGTTAGGTTGTTTGGTTGCTTTGTTGTTGGTTGGACTTCCCTAGAGAATAGCTCACACACTCAAGGGAAAATTTGTTTGCTAAGATTGTTGTTTTGCGGATGTTGCTAAGGCTAAAGAAAAAAGATGATGTTTTGCTGCTTGATCAGGTTGATTAATTTGATGTTTGTTTTACTGGTTTGCGATCTCAAAAAGATGAAAAGCTCACAAAGTTTAATTGGTTGATAAACTCAACGTAGGAGACAAAGTCTAGGTATTTGCTAATGATCAGAGATAGGTTTGAAAACTAATGCTGAGGCTAAGCAAGCTAGAAGTGTAGTTGATTCAACTGAGTCACTAAGATTTGCTAGTAATTGACCATAGGTGACAGGTAATAGATCAGATGCAACTCAAAAAAGGCCAAAAGCAACTAGTAATAGCTTAAATGTGATTTAGTTTTGGTTTAGGTAACAGGCTATAGTGTTAACTAGAGGCAAGCCAATTTGCTATAGGCGATCAGTATTGACTTGGAAGCAATTTATTGTTGATCAAAGGCAATGCAGTTTAGACCAAAAGTGACTAACTGTTGTTTAAAAGTGATCCAGTTTAGGCAAAAGGTGACTAATCGTTGTTTAGAAGTGATCCAGTTGTCTATATGCGGGCAGTTTAAGCTCAAAGGTGACTGTGTTTGTCAAGAAATATGTCTGAATTGTGTTTTTGACAAGAAAATAGTAATTACAGTCACTCACACTCACAACAATCACAAACTTGTACAACCTAGGCTAGGAAAGGATTGTATTTATTGAGTCCCCTGACCATGCTTATTCAAAGCAGATAGTTTCAGGATCTTGGTAGCACCAGCTCCTCTCCATGACACACACTTCTCACACATACCAAGATCTAGGTTTCCCAAGGCTTGTCCCCCCACCAAACCTTAGGATTGCCCCTGCTATCTCTTCTAAGAACCACGTGAATCAGGGCGGCTTCAAAGGTCCCACATTTTGCATCAATAAATAGAAAGTTTTTGGCTACTACACAAAGTTGCTAATAAGGAAATTTGTTCAGGTGGCTATACGTGTGGTAGCACTACTCTTCGTTATGGAGTCTCCTAGCCTTCAAGGGTTACGCCTTGAAGGGTTTTGGGAGAGGTTGGCTATCAGTATAACATAACAACATCCATTGTTTGTGGCTTTCGACACAAACACTTTTCTTATACAATGGTTCGAAAGGACTTGGCTTTACCCCGTTACCGCTTGGGTCGTACCCCTTCTCACACTGGGAAGGTAGGCCCTCTAAAGATAATAACAAGTTCTCATAGACCCAAGATCCATTTGATAGGCAAGGGGAGAGGATACTTTTGTTATTAAATTTGGGTTACAATCAAGTAGATGCAAGCAATCAAGAAAGATAAATCAAGCACGGAGCAAGCAATGATTCTTTTTAAGCACCAAGCCCAAATGTTCCTAAATTAGTGAAAAACCACAAGTCTTGGACCGATCGAAGCTGTAAAAGATATGTTAGTAGTTTGATAACCTCCTTTTCTTGGACAATCGATAAGATGATGCACAAATACCCAATTAGTAACCAAGAAAACCAAATTGCAAATGATAAAGACTGAAAATGACAGTTTACCAGAGGCAATCAACTGTTGATCAAAAGCAAACTATATTCTGCTACAAGCGATATGTTATAGATCAGAAGCGATGCCAGTAATGTCATATGCGGAATGATAAAGCTCATAAGTGATACAAAAAAGAAACAGACGACTGGTTACGGGTCATATGTGACTTAGATCTGTGAAAAAAAGAATATAACAAAAACCCTAGTTTTGTAGAAAGTGATCCAGATAACTAAAGGCGATCACTATTAGATTAAAAGTGATTCAAATAAAGGCATAAGTGAGAACTATTAGCTTGTAAGTGGTGCAAAATAGGTAATAAGTGACTACTGTTTGCTTAGAAGCGATCCTAGGAATGCTAAAAGTGGCAAATTTTAGCTCAGAAGCGATGCATATATTCAGACAGCAACTAGTTTTTGCTTAGAAGTGACTGAAACTTGCCATACGCACTTGAAAAATCTGATCTTCACAAAAACAACTTCAAATAGCAAAGTTAATCAAGGACGTGAGTCCCACCGGGTGTGCCAAAATGTGATAGGTAAAAAATCAAGTTAATAAGATCAAGCATAGCCATGAAAAACCTAACCCTACCATCATCAAAGAATCTAATCCAAACAAAATCAAAAGCATGCCATTCAAGAACAATATCACCTAGATTGTATGATTCCTTGTTTATGATGTGGATTACTTCTTCAACAATGAACAATTATGAAGATAAAAGCTACCATAATGGATGGATAATAAAGCTAATATGCTCAAATGGATGCTAAAATACTCAATATGCTTAAGATGATAATGTAGATGCTATATGAATGTTGGATCCCTCTAGTATGGAATGAGAAGATGTTTATATAGGACTCAACCAAAATCAATCAATGGTGGAGATTTGATGGCTATGTGAATGGCTAGGATTAAATGATAATCATGGGTGAATGTGAAGATGACAAGTGGAGGGAAGATAATGCTTATGTGTGACCCTGTACATAAAAAAATATCACATGTGAAAGATATTAAATAAAAGATGTAGTACCACTTATCTTTTTAAATGAAAGAGGGACACATGTCAGCTTATTAAATAAATGATAAGAGGAATTAATTAAATAAATAAAATTTATTTAATTATTTAGAAAGTGGGTTTGTGAATGGAATTTTAATTAAATAAATAAGATTTATTTAATTAAAATAGATAGAAAGAAGATAATTAAATAATTAAAGATTGTTTAATTATAGCTTAGAGGAAATAGCTAATGAATTAATTAAATAAATATAAGTTTATTTAATTAATAGAAGAAATAGATGTGTTAGGGATATTGCTTAAGTATGTTAGACAAATGCAGATGGTAGCTAATGAGATATTTGAATGTTAATGATAATTAGGTCAATTTTGGGTGTCTACAAATCATACTAAACTAAGTGAGGTTGAGGGTTTGAAGTAGAGTACCATCTTCTTGGTATGTGCTTGACTTTGATGACTTATATCTTGAATGAAAATATCATGCTAGTTACACTATAAAATCATTGTTAATCATTGTTACAAAAATAACCACAAAATCCTCTTTAATTAAAATAATCTTTCTAGATATTTCAAGACAAGATATTTTAATTAATTTCTAAGAAAGCTAATAATTTCACTATCCAAACAACCATCAATCTATTTACTGTATATAATTTCCCATAATTTAGAATTTGAATGTAGGCTGAGTATTCCAGCAATACTACTTTTTTAGTTGGATCCTAAAAATGCTACAACTTATGTTCTCTAAAACATCTATGCAGAAGCAAGAAGGTGTGGTGAGGATCAAATAGTAAGGAGATTGATGAAAGATAGAGGAATTAAAAAGATACCTGCATGTAGTTGGATTGAAGGGCATAAAATGGTACATGTTTTTTTGTGTAGGAGACATATCACATCCACAAACATGGGAGAGCTATGCAAAATTGGAGAAATTGGCTTGGCAAATGAAGGCAGTAGGGTATTTCAAGATTCAAGACTTTTACTTAATGCTATGGAATAGAAGAAAAAATAATCATTTATCTGCCACCATAGTGAAAAGTTAGAAATTGCATTTGGTTTGTTAAACATGGCCCCTGGTACAACCATTAGAGTTGTTAAGAACCTTCAAGTATATTATAATTTTCATACTACATCTAAATTCATCTCCAATATTGTTGCAAGAGAAATTGTTCTAAGAGATGTGAACCATTTCCATCATTTTAAATAGGGACAATGTTCTTGTGGAGAATATTGGTGATGCTGAATGAAATAATCTAAAAATAAGGCTTACACTATAATAATGTACACTACATCAGATATCCATTAATAATGAAGGGACATCCATCAAAGCATAATAGTAGAGATTTTTTGGTCATATGTTGTAGTTACAAGTGCCCTGCTAGACATACATGAAAATGTGGAAGCATAGACAAGGCAAGCAAACTATTTCAAAAAATACCTCAAAGAAATGTGATATCATGGAATGTTGTGATTAAAGGATATGTTTAAAATGGGTTTTTCTAAAACTTCCTTAGAAAATTTTAAGAAAATGCAACTAGTGGGTGTAAAGCTCAACTCCTCAACCTTTGAAAGCATCCTTCTTGCATGTTTGTGAATTGGAGCTTTGGATGAAGATATGAACATCCATCAAAAGCATATTTGGAAGTAGATTTTTATCAGATATTGTAGTTGCAAGTTCCACTTTGGATCACCAAAGCCTTCACAAAAATTTCTGCACAAAATTTAATAATGAAGAATATATGCACAAATTCTCTTTTGAATGATCCACAAAGCCTCCACCACAACATCACACAGTTTGTTGCTAGGCCTTGTCGTGATGTGAGAATCACTTGTATCACCACAAGACCTAACAATAGTGTGGTGTTGTGGTGGAGGCTTTGTGCATCATTGAAAAGAGAATTTGTGCATAAATTCTTCATTATTCAATTTTGTGCAGATGTTTTTGTGAAGGCTTTGGTAATCCGAAGTGGAACTTGCAACATTTCTGCTTGAATAAATAGGTGGATAAGGTACACCCTCCATTCCACTAGCTTTGCTACTTCCAACTAGACCTATGACAAGTGATTGAAGCAATAAATTACAAAAAATATCATCCTATCTATTTATGATGTTTTTCTAAGCATAAAAAAATTAAACAAACAAACTACAAAGCACACAAGTACATCTCTTAGTTGTATAGACTAGGATAGTTTGACCACCATTATACCAGTCAATGAATACTAACCAGCTCCTAAGTCATGATCCAGATGACTCCTTTGGTGCCTTGTATGTGGTCCTGCATATGAAAGCTCTGGGTCCTAACAAAAAACCACAAAATCAAGGAGTTCAAACTAAGAATAAATAATATAGGAAAATAACCTACAATAAAGATACCTTCATGTATACACCTAACAATGGCTCACGATGAATTAAATAAATATTTTATATTTATTTTATTCTTATTCCTCTATCAATAAATAAATATCCTAATTTATTTATCTGGTTCACATTAATCATATTCTTCTAATAATTAAGTATCCTAAATTCCTCTAATGTCATATCTAATTAAATAATCCTAAATTATTTAATTATTTACTCTAAGACAAAGTCCTATGTCTAAAATCTACATCATCTCATCCTTGTCATCTTCAACATCAATGGACACCTCATCATGTCGCTCCAATAATAAAATATTCTTAATATTTAATTAGTCATTTATCCTCTCAACATGTGCCCTATTTCTTCTCAACCATCAAACATGGTCAAAGACACTTGTCTCCTAAATCCTATATTCCCTCTCACATTCCAACAACCAAAGACTCCTTCCTTCATGTTCTTCTCATTATCTTCCACCTTTATCTCATTGGTCCTTGTGAGCATCACGACATGTGGCTTATGGTTTCATGTATTCCTCCACCTTGTCATCGTAGTAGGAACATCTTCCACCTTTATCTCCCTCATCCCAACCAATTTGGTCTTGACCGTACATGTGACAAGACTTATTCTCCACCATGGATCTTTTGACACTTGGATTGGACCCCTTCTTGGCCTATAAAAGAAATCTCCTCACCTTCATTTTATCAATCACAAAAGCTATAGTACTTACATGCTGTAAAAATTCCATCAAGTATCCAAGTGTACCTTTGGCCCCCCATTTGCATATCCATATCATAATCTCCATTGTTGTATTACCATTAGCTACATATTATCTTTAGTTGCATATCATTATCCTCATGTCTATCATTATCAATATCATGGCAATAGCAAAATCCTCATCATTATCTTAGTTGCATTATTTACATAGCATTTGAATCCAAAATTCCATTCATCTCATTGTCATCTTGAAAAGAAAAGTACAATTCTGAGAGCAATATCATTATCAACAAGATCATTGAGAAGATAGGAGACAATGGAACAAAAAGGATAAATCAATTTGCAAGGTATAACTTATGTTTTCTGTGTTTTTCTTAGTTTCATTGGTGAATTGAATTTGAGTAGGAATTCTAGAGTAATTATGGTATCTTATTAGGTTCTTATAGTAGTTTCAAATTATCAATCACATTTTGGCACCCACTGTGGGACCTTGCCCCATTTCTAACTTCCAAATTTGAATTTTTGGTGTACTTGCAAGTCGTAACAGGTCATTTCTGTGCATTTGAGCTCTAGACCTACGCATCCATGATGAAATCAAAGCCTACAAGAAGAAAATTACCAAAACTGCACATTTGATCATTTCTGCTGTGCATCTGACACTTTTTCCTACACATACAAATCCTGCCATGCATCTGACACTTTATGTTGCCCATTTGTCTTTCTATGCATATAACTCATTCTGTTGCGTATCTATTGTCTGTTTCTGTGCATTTGAAATTAGTCAGTTTTAGTATAAGTCTTTTGATAATATTGATACTAAGTGTTTGTTGCAGCTGTCATCAATCGTCAAAGGGGTGTGCTTAGACTACTGATAAAGTCTTTTTGTAGGTTTAGGGCTCAGTTTAAACATCATTGTTGCACTAATCCATACATTGTTAATCTAGTGGCATCTAGTTTAAATTAGGAGGAGCAACTTTATCTTGCATGCAAATCATCACATAGTCTAATTTAGGAGGAATAACTCTATCTTGCATACAAATCATCACATAGTCTAATTTAGGAGGAGTAACTCTATCTTGCATACAAATCATCACATAGTCTAAATTAGGAGGTTAACTGGATAAATTTTGCATACAATCTTGCATACAAATCATCACATAGTCTAAATTAGGAGGTTAATTGGACAATCTTGCATACAATCCAAACATAGCATAAATAGGGGGAAGTAATTTCATCTTGCATGCAATCATAACATAGTTTAATTTAGAGGCTAAATTTGACTATCTTTTCTTTTATGTTATCATGCAAGTATGGCATCTTGTGTCATTAGATTAGTCACACTTAGCTTAATCTAGGTAGTCAATAAACAAGTGTTTGTCATGCTTGCAAAGGTGATAGGTATATGCTCTCCCCTTGCAACATCTTAGGTGATCAAAAAGCCAGACTCATCTATCATTTCTTGTTTGTCCTTTAGAAAGGCCCACTTTTGGATTGCACTTCATCCAAAAGGGATGACCTTAAGCAGAACTTTCCTTTGACCCTCTATATAAATGGGATAAGGCAAAAGCCAAGTCCTAACCAACGTCAGCCTTGCCTTACGGTGCCAAATCAAAAAGAGGTGTACTAACACTTTGTGAAAATGATTTTCAAATTGTGTGAAGTATTTGAAACTCTTAGTAGGATTGGTTAAAGCTTTTAGTAGCTTGCCGCATGCTTGCAAGGCATTGGTCCCTCAAAGTTACTAAGAACCATTTGTTTTAGAGGCCAAAATCCCTTTACTTGTTGATGCGGGAGGTCAGACCTCCAAAGCTGCCTAACGTCTTCACTATTCATGTGTAGAGGTAGAAATTCCTCTTTTGGGGAATGAAATTTGGTGTGCTTGAGAAGTGTGTGCCATGTAAGGGGGAACCAGAGCCACCAAGTTTCTAGTTGTTCACCTTGTTTAAGTGGCTAGAGAAATCCAAGTTGGGACTCAATAAGTAATATCCTTTCTTGCCTAGGATTGTACATGTGTTCAAATTTGTGTTAAACACTAAATGTCACAAACAAACATCAAATTGTATTATCTATTGTGTTTTCTTGCCTAAAAATAGAGAAAATTATCACAAGAAAAACATTAGGTTATCTTGAGAAACATGCCAAAATGAGCAAAAATTGATCAAAAATAGAGTTATCTGAGAAGACCTGTGCATTTGCAACTTCCTGTTGCACATCTGATAAATCCTGCTATGCATATACTTTTGTAGCACATATAAAACATCATGCTACTGTTACACATCCAACATTACTGCGCATCCAAACAATAGAACTGCACATTCAGAATTGTGCATATAATCAATAGAACTGTGCATTTACACCCTATTCCTGCGCATATGAACCTGCGCATCCACAATAGTGAGTTATTCCCAAGGTTTTGAGAAAATAACAAAATCAGTTTTGGATACCCATTTCTGCTTAGAATTCACTTGAGAAGTCATTTGAACCATATAGATACATCCCATACCCATTTTCACAACATTTCACTTACATCCCATATCTAGCCTTTCTAAAATCAAACAAAAACAAATTTTCCCAAAGGTGTCATTGAGATCTTCCTATTCAAACAAACAATCTAGTTAGTTTCCCTATCAGGATCAATCATCCTTTATCTAGGAACTACACTAAACATCTTGACAAGGTTAGTCTACATCAATAGTGATTTCTATCATCCCTATTTGACTTACTTTGGATCAACACTTTGATAGATATACACTATAGCTAAAGACCATTGTTTGAACAAAGAATCAAAACACCACCTTTAGAAAATTTTATCACCAACACATTCAATTCAATCATTCACCCCAAACTACACCCTATCAAAAACATCACTCATATCTACAAGCCTCTCATCCAACTTCATTCATATCACACTTTTGTATGGTTGAAACTAGGTCTCAAGCCAAAAGAAGAAAAGAAATGGATTATACAAATAGTAGTGTACACTCTTCTAGTGATGGAGAGGAAGAAATTGACCAAGAGAAAATTGATAAATGCTTACAAGATCCAAAATTTCAAAAATTGATGGATAAGGTTATAACAATGGATCCTCACAAATACTTCCTCCTACTTGCACAACAAGGAGCCAAGCTACCCATTGATTTTGACATTTCAAAATTGAAAGCAACAACCTCATCAAATGAAATAGAAGCTCCCAAGAATGAAAAGGCTAAGGATATGTTAAAGCCTTTAGATACACTCACATAACAAATCCAAGCCTTACAACAACAGTTTGTGGGATTACAAACTAGAACTTCCAAAAAAAACTTACTCATTAGAGGATATATCTCCATATCCTTTTGACAAAAGCTTGGTCATGGTACCTTTCCCTTCAAGATTCAAAGTCCCTAAATTTGACAAATATAGGGGTAAAGGTGATCCACGTGACCACATTAGAGAATTTAGTGTTGCATGCTTAGAAGTCACCCATAATTAGACATATCTAATGTGACTCTTGTCATGCAGCCTAGGAAGTCAAGCTATGGAGTGGTTCTCCTGTCCACCTCCCAAAATCTGAACATTTAATGAACTAGTGGACAAGTTTGTCACTCACTTCTCCTACAACATTAAACATGAGATTTCAATGTTAGATTTATGCAATAACAAACAAAAGAGTGGAGAATCCTTCGCCACTTTCTTACAAAGATGGAGACAACTTGCTAGTAAATGTCCTTACCATATTCTCGAAAAACAAATGATTGAAATGTTTGTCAATAACTTGAACATGAAGTTAATCTATCAAATACAAATCCAATGTCCTACTTATTTTAGTAAGGTCATTGAGATGGGATTACTTATTGAGAAAGCTTTGATAGAAAAAGGACAAATAAAAATCTATAAGGATGTCCCTAGTTCGAGCAACAACACGGATAAATTGAGGTTTTGGACTAAGAATAAGAACATTGTAAATGATAGAGTTGTAGATGCAAAATGTGTGACACCAAAACAACCCATTCTAAATCTATCAAGTCCACACAACAATGCACCTTCAAACAAACCTCCAAATAATGAGCCACGACCAACAAACTTTCGTCCTCGCAGAAAATTTACACCATTGGGGGAACCAATTGAATCTGCCCTAAGGAAGCTTATCACAAACAACCTCATAACACTTCCTATGGTAAGAGAATATGAACCCAAGTTTAAACCCTCTTGGTGGAACGATTCTAACTTTTACGAATTCCATAGAAACAAAGGGCATAAAACCAACGATTGCCAATGACTAAAAAACACCATCCAAGACTTGATAGATCACAGAGACATATCAATTGATGGACATACATCCAATGATGAACATGTGGCATTCAAGAATCCCCTCCTTAACTATGAGAAGAGAGGACCCTCTAAACAAAACAATAATGGTGGTAACAATGCCAACTACACAAATGTATCATATGAATATACCATTAACCAAATCTCTGAAAGTGACTCACATATAAATGTGATTACTATAAATAACAATCCTGATTGTAATGTAACCACTCATCATGGAAAGATTACTCTCCAAGGGGCTCCACCTAAACCATCTTCCCTATCCACTCAATATAATGTCCTAGACCAAATTCAAAAGACACCCACACATATATCTATATTGGAGCTTTTGCATCTTTCACCATCCCATAAGGCCATCCTAGAAAAAGCTCTATTAGAAACCACCATGCCAATAAATCTAGGCCAAGAGCAATTTCAAGCCATGGTAGGACATCTCACTACACCCCATTTTCTATCTTTTACCAAAAAAGATGACATGTCCATTACTCAACCTCACAATGCATCTCTTCACATTGAAGCCCTCATACATAAACATAGAATAAAATGGGTCCTTGTAGATGGAGGGGAATATTTAAATATATGCACACTAAAATTAATCCTTGCATTGGGGTTCTCTGAGAATGTTGTTGATCCAAAGAAGAAGATCACAATCAAGGCATATGATGAGGAAGAAAGAACATCTAAAGGCACTGTTGTTTTACCAATATGAGTTGGACTGGTAGAGAAAGATGTGGTTTACCAAGTCCTTGACATGGAAATAGCCTATAATATTCTCCTTGGCCGGCCTTGGATACATGTGATGAAGGTCGTACCATCCACCTATCATCAATGTATAAAGTTTCCCTACAACGGCCAAGAGATTACTATCTAAGGTGATCCTGATCCATTTCAATACTACAACACCATCAAACCAAAGCCTAAAGTTGTCATAGCTACCTGTGTTAGGCGAAAAATAGATATGCAAATATAAACCAAAGACAATTCAAACCAATACAATTTTACCTTCCTTTGCATAAACGAAGTCCCTATACCGATCGAGCGAATTAAAATGCACCATATTCCAATTGATTACTCTTTGCTACTTTGAGATGTGTATTGCTTTAAAATTGTCAAGCATAAATGTGATCTCCCAAGAATGATTATGATAGCATAAGTTTACTTGAACGAGAGATGAGATAAAATGGAGAAAAAGGCTTCTTTTATAGAATATGAGATAACAGATCTATGGTTGAGCTTGATCAGAAAGATCAACAGTTGAGGAAGCTTGAGAGAATGTGCATGAATGAGAGAAGGACAAGTGTCCAGGTCCTTTCATGAGTTATGGGAGTTAACAGATCTGATTGGAGAGTTAACTGGATAGATTGATCAGATGACTGGGTTGATTGGAGAGTTGACTGAATTGATTGACCAGTGAACTCAATTAAATGATTAGATAACTAATTTGATTGATGAGTCAACTTTCTTGATTGATCTTTTAACTGATTCTGATTGGAGGAATTTATGGTGGTGAGGATAAATGGGAAATTAAATAATTTATTTATTTGATTTCATGTGCACATGGGATAATTGAATTAAATATTCATTTTAATTCAATTTGGAGGAAAAAGATTATTTAAATAAAAATTTGAATTTATTTATTTAATTTGGAGGGAAATTGATTTAATTAAATAATTAGAATTATTTAATCAAAAAAGAGGAATAAATTGAATTAATTAAACAATTGGAATTATTTAATTAATATAGAAGATGAACTGAATTAATTAAATAATTTGGGTTATTTAATCAATATAGAGGAATAAATTGATAGATGAACTTAATCAAATAATTAAGAATTATTTAATCAAAGTGAAGTATGGCAGGTGTATGCATGATCTGGAAACAGGTCAATTTTAGGTGTCAACATTTTTCCCCTCTTTGAGATGGTGTTGTGAAGTAACATTATTTCAAAGAAGATTAAAAAATAGTGCTAGGTTGGATAGAAGAAGATTTTGGTTTAGAAGAACAATATGATTGGATTAGAAATGATGATGCCCCAATCAGGTAGAAGTACTTAGTAGATTAATAAATAGGTTGAATGATGCCCTCTCAAGAGGACAGACAAATTGGAAGAAAATGGGTGTGCTCTTGAAATGAATGATATGAAGAAATAGAGATAGAAGATGGAGAACATAGAAAATAACAAATGGAGAAGATAAAAGGATAGATGATGGACAAATGATTAACAAATGATGAGGATAGAATAAATAATTGAATGGGAGAAGTTACGATAACATGTATAATAGAGAAATCCTTTATTTGATATAACATATGGATATTATGCACCAAGGTATGAGAACTAGGGTGATGATGTATCCCATGCATAAGATAGTTGACTTTATAAACAAACGGTTTGAGTTTATTATTACTAGGTATAATAGAACCTTGTTAGATAAGTGAATGGAAAATAGTCTTTAGTGTAGAATAGTCTTAATACAAAGAAGGTCTTTATAGAGCCTCATATGTAAAAGATATTGATATGCAAGATGCTAATCCCATCACACACAAGCTAGATATTAGACCTAATAGTCTAATAAAGTCATCCCTTAAACATAGCATACAAAAGCAATGACTATGCCCAGTTTATACAGTATCGCCACATACCAAGATATAGAAAGATCAAGGTAGCTTTGACTATGTATTTTAAAAGGGACAAAAAATAAATCAAAAAGCAAAATTAAATAACTGATAAAACCAATAGACAACCAACATGTTTTCTTGCCAAAGAGGGTATTCCAGAAAGATTTGAGGCCTTATTGTAGGAAAGATGTATCCATTAAAGGCTTTGGATCCAAGATGTATGGATATACCTAGATATAGGCAAATGGTATGCGGTGACATATTGCTATTTTAGGAGTAGTCTTTTTGTTTCAGATTTGGATAAAAGTACTTGAGCTTTTAAAGGATGCATAGTTCATTTTCTGCTTGAGTTAGTCAAGTTGGGGTGATGGGATAGATTGTGATAGATGGAAGATGAGAATGATGGAAGTGCCAAATAGATTGGGATGAAGATGATGATTTATGATCGTTTTTGTGACTTTTTTGGATTTTTTGAATGTCTTTGGGATTTTCTAGATTTTTGAATGTTTTTAGGATTTTCTAGATTTTTGAATTTTTTGGGATTTTCTAAATTTTTGAATGTTTTTGGGATTTTTTGGATTTTTGAATGTTTTTGGAATTTTTTGGATTTTTTGAATGTTTTGGGGATTTTTTGGATTTTTGGATTTTTTTGGGATTTTCTAAATTTTTGAATGTTTTGGGATGACATGAGATTGCATTTGGATAGCCTTAGTACTAGATACCGATGACAAGAAAAAACCAATTCTAGAGGCAAGGAGAAAGATGGGATTAGATAAGTGGACAAAAGGATGGGTGATAATAAATAGGATGGATAAAAGGGGAGGTGATATTGTGTGGGATGGAAAGCCCATGATCGAGGGATGGACAAAAGCATAGACAATAGTGGATGGAATGGATGGATGTTGCTTAAGTGAGATAGGATGTGGTCTCCAAAGACTATGTCACATAGGAATAACATGCCCCAGTTTAGGTAGTATGTTTAGGATTTTTCATGACAAAACTTAAGACAAGAGGATGATTGGATTGGTTGACTTAGGACAAGAGGATTATTGTATTGGTTGAAAAGGATGAGGTATATCAAGAGATTTTCTAAGGCATTTTTCAACATGTTGCCCCTATTTCCTTATCAAGATCAAAAGGAGGAAGGGAGGATGGATGGATAGATGGGATAGGTATGTGGGTATAATGGCTAAGGATGGTAAGATAGGATAATATAGGACGAGGAAGGAAATGATAGCTTTGATGAGACAATGTGCCCCCAAGTGTAAGACACATAGATAATCAACCTACACATGACACCTATTTGCCAGGTTTTCATCATGGTACTTATCCAAGGTGCCTGTTTACCAAGTTTTCACCATTGGACGAAGGGATTTCTCTTTACTATTTTGATTTTTTTCTCTTTTTTTCATATTTTCATTGGAATACTTGGATGCAAGAGGTGGATATGGATAAGAAGGACTCAAGCATCTAGTTCCATGAAAGGTGATCTAGTGCCATTTAAACATGGATGACGCACATGGACCATGTCAAACATTATTTTACTCCTAGATGTTGGTAGGAGATCGCATGAGAGGGAGATGAAGTACGTAGATAATGGATTGTGATGTGGATGATGTATGGAAGGATTATGCAAAGATGGATGGGAGATAGTGGATTATGGTGTGGATTATGGATGGAAGGATAGGGGATTATGATGTGGATATGAAAAAGCATGGACCATAGGGATATGATGGGTGAAATATCTGGGATAATGGATATAAGTTGGAGAGATGGAGGTATGTGGGAATGTGGTGCAATGGAAAGGAACCGAGACCAACGGTTGCACACACCATTATAAACATTGAAGCTTTTGATGAGGAGGTATAGGAAGTAATGGACATGTTTGCTCAAGGGATGGCCTATGTACGATTTTAGGTACCCACACAAATTTAGGATTTTTATGATTATTGCATTGGGATTTATGGGATGAAGGAATTTGGGATTTTTGGATGAACTAGGATTTTTTGGAATTTTGGGATGAGGGAATTTGAGATATTTGGATGAAATGGGATATGTGGGATAATTGGGATGTGGATGCATCACTTGACTTGATTTATTTTTTCTTAGGGACCCAAACCATTTTATTTTTGGACTTTTCTTGAGAAAGTAAGGGCTTGGGTAGCCTTTTGGATAGATTTAGCTTGGACTCTTTTCCTTGATGCCCTAAGGCATAAGTATTTTTAGGAGTTTTTGCTTTATGGGTAGAGGCATCCAAAACTTTATTTATGAATCCCATGGACTTGGTGGAAGCTTTATGTTTGGTTGATGTGTGCATTTGTTGATCATGGTTAGGAATGTGAGGGGATTTATGGATGGAGCGATTAAAAGTGGATTTGAGGATAGATGGATAAGGGGATTGGATGATAGGGATATAAGGTGTTGGAAGTAATGGAGGTAAAGTGGATGGAGTAATATGAGGAGGTGGAAGTAATGGAGGTAAAATGGATGGAGGAAGGTGTATCATCGCATGCTTTTGGGATTTGTAGAATGATGGGTGAGGAATGGCAACATATGTTTTAGGGATATGATATGGTTTATGATGGAAAGGAGTGGATTTAGAAGGCATGGAGGTAGTACCAACATCTTGAGATTGTTATTCTTGGGGAAAATAACCAAGGCTATATGATTTTGGAGGCACTTTGACATGGATGGGGTCCAAAAGACCTTGTTCATGAAGGCCTAAGCCTTTACCTTGATAGTTCATTTTCTAGAGTATGCGGTGGGTAACACGATTATGGGTGATTTGGACACTAGATGTGAGCTCATTATTAGTAGGGGAAGGTGAGGTAGTAGATGATGGTTGGTTCTCTCCTAAGGAGGAACATTCATGGATTAAGGTGGTAAGACCAAGGGAATATGCTGGTGGACTTGCAATGTGGTTGATTTTGGAGGACAAAGTATCAATAAGATCTTGATTATCATTATGCTCATTAAGATCCATGTTATTTGTTTGATTATATATGTTTACTTGGGAGCCAAGTGTCTCATCAATGGAAGTGGATGGTGTTAGATCATGGATAGAACTAGGTGGAGGATGGATAGGAGTAGTGTGGATAGCTTGTTCATGGATGGTCATGGGATTATGGATATGATCTATTTTCTCATGGGTAGACTCATAATTAGGGATAATTTCTTGATCATAGAAAACATAAAGGTTGTGGATGAGTTGAACTTCGCTCGCTTGCTCATGGTTAGGAACTTGATCATGGATATTATCTTGATCATAGAAAAGATATAGATTATGGATAGGTTGGATGGAGGTGTTTTGATATTGATTTAGAGAAAGGGTGGATGTTTCCACATGCTCTAGATTATACTCTTGACATATTTCTTGATTTGATTGAATGGAATTGGAAATGGGAGGCTCTTGAGTAGGCTTGACAGGTTCTTGTTGGTCAACAACATGAGGCTAGAATGAATCCTGACTTGGGCTCATGGTAGGATACTGTTCAATAGGCTTGATGATTGTGGATTACATGATGGGGTTGAAGCAATGGACATGTTTGAAGGCTCTTTGATAGGCTCTGGGATAGGTGTTTTATGAAATGGAGATGGTTGATTCCTTGTTAATAGCCATTGGATCACATCCTTCATGAGTGTATGGGTAGATGGACAATATAATGGATGGATAATAATAGTGGATTTTGTTGTAGGTTTACAATGAGGATTAGGAGGGATAATAGGGCAGATGTTGTAGGCTTAGGATGAGTTTGTGGATTGGATGGTTTTCGCAAGGGTAGCTCAAGTATTGATTTTTGGATCAATTGTCGTAGGGTCATCTCTAAGGGATCCTTTGGTGGAAGAGTGGAGGGACATGGGGATGAAGGTAATGAAGAGCTTGATTGATGAGAAGGTTGATGGACCAATGGACAATGATAGGGACTACATGGTGGTGTCAGGATAAGATTAGGAGGCTCTTGTATGGGTATTTTATTGGATGAGGATGTAGGGTACCCATAGGATGCATAAGCGAGAGTGGTTTTTCCTTTGTCAAAGATACTATGAGGACTTAAAGACACTTAATTTTGGTGCAAAGGGTAACTTGGGTTTGTGTGTTTATGTTGTGAAGGAATGTGAGAGCCTTGTGAATGAATTTGGTGGTGAGGTGAAATGTTTAGAAAAAGGAGTTGGATGTTCTTGGGGTGGATGTTGTTGGGTATCAATGGGATAGCTTGATATGGAATTGACATGATATGTGGGTAGGCTAGATTGGTATGGTGATGAGGGTCACACATGGTATTGAGGTGTAATTTGTTGAGGTTGTGGTTGTAGTTGGACTTGTTGTTGTTGTGGTTGGAATTGTTATTGTTGGGGTTGGAATTGTTGTTGTTGTAGTTGAAAATGTTGTTGTTGTGGTTGGAATTGTTGGTGTTGGGGTTGGAATTGTTGTTGTTGCAGTTGGAATTGTTGGGTTAGATGTTCTTGAGGTATGGATTGATATAGATAGGGGTTAACTGTGGAAGAAGTGGGATAGGTTGATGTAGGGGAACATGATGTGTGGTTGATTGGTATGAAGTTAAGGGGGATGAAACATAGGATGGAGATGAAATTTGTTGATATTGTGTTTGTGTTTGTTGGGTTTTGGACTCGTGGGTAGCTACGAGTTGTTGGGTTTTGACTAGGAGTTGTTGTAGTTGAGGTGATGGGTTTTGTTGAAGTTGTTGGATGATGGATTGTAGTTGTTGTAGGTGTTGTTGGTCAAGGGGTGATGACATTTGGGCAAGTGTTTGGATGATGTATTGTAGGTGTGGTGCTAGGGAGTTGCCCATGTGTGTAAGTCTTTGTATTTTGGCTTGTTCCTCAAGATATGCATCATAATCTGCAAGGTTCTCATGATTATTATTAGAGTGAGAAGGAGGGACTCCTCACATTGTGAGTTGTGGTTGTGGATTTGACCTAGGTTTGTTGATGATCAAAACCATTTTGACAAGTGATACTTAGAATGATGTGATTTGGATGAATGATGGGTTTGGTTAAAAGTTATAAAATCTAGATCAACAGATTTTGGCTTGTTGATTATCTACCTCGAAATAGACAAATGACTTTAAAGGGAGGCAAGATAAGGCTATAATGAATTTGGCTATTCTTAAAAGGAGATCCCCTTTTGAAGGTAGGTTTGTTCACTAGTTGGTTTGATACTAATTGGTCTAGAAGAAAAATTAGGAGATTGTATGATCTAGATTTTGAGATGCAATAACCAAGTCAAAGGAATGATGTTATGTTTTGGGATGGATTTGGAAATGATTGTGGATGAAGATGGGGAAATGTTGTTTGTTTTTTTTGTTTTTTTTATTTTTTGACAAAAGGAAATTTTAACTCTATGTTTTTGGATTTGGTGGGATTTTGGACAAATGAACAAGGCTAAAAGGTAAAGCTTTTACACTATGTTTTTGGATTTTGCAATTTTTGCAAAGGAAAATGGCTATAAGATAAAGTTTTTACACTATGTTTTTGGATTTTTGGAAAATGAAAAGGCTAAAAGGTAAAGTTTTATACTATGTTTTTGGATTTTGTGGAGATTTTTGACAAGAAAAGCACAATAGACAAAAGTCACAAATGACTATTTTTAACAAAAGTGTGTATGTTCAAGGATCATAAAAGCCCAAGTTTTCACAAGTATAAACACAATTTGTAAACAAAACAAACACTTTTTACCCCTAAAGACAAGGCTTCACTATGATAATATTAGCTCACAACTTAGTTCTCCATTGACCAAATGTCATTCCATAAAGGTGTCATATATTTGTATCTTTGCGAGAGACAATAGGTAGGGATATCTCACCCTCCCCTCAGAAAGCTATAACCGCAAGAGCTTATGCTAGCCAAGGGAATACTATCTCTTCTTAAGGGAGTCAATGGTGAGTAATCTTGGGGGTTTATACCAATTTCCCTTGCACTGATGATTACTGCAATGTTCATATGTGAAATAGGTAGCCACTAACTAGAGGTTTTTAGTCAATTCGGGGGACCAACGCCTTGCGAGCATGTGGAAAGCTACTAAAAGCTTTGACCAAACCTACTAAGAGTCTCATATACCATCCATAATGAAAAAATAATTTTCACAAAGTGTTGGTATGCCTCTTTTCAATTTGGCATCGTAAGGCAAGGCTAACATCAGTTAAGACTTGGCTTTCGCCTTATCCAATTTATATAGCGATCTGAATGAAATATCCACTTAGGTTCATCCCTTTTGGATGAAGCGTAATCCAAAAGCAGGCCCTTCTAAAGGATAACTGAAAGTAAAATCAAGCACATCACGCAAGTGTTCAATTATCCCATTATAAGAAAAAGAAGGTGCAACTAGACTAGGCACACACACGATTGTAGATGTCAATTGTCGCTTAATAAATTGAAGTGTTTGCATTCATGTCCATTGTCCCTTAAGAAATTGAAATGTTTGCATTCATGTCCATTGTCCCTTAAGAAATTGAAATGTTTGCATTCATGTCCATTGTCCCTTAAGAAATTGAAATGTGTTCATAAGACTTAGTGTAAAAATGATTGTCTTCGGTGGATGTTCTGCACCAAAATCAGATTAGTAGTCTCAATGGTTTTTTGTTTTCTTTGGAACATGATATACAAATGGACCTGATGTCCACCTGTATTCCACGAAAACAAAAAGGCATCAAGAAGCTTGCAAATCAAATGTTTAGGTGAAAAACACATAATCTAGAAAATTTATGAGAAATTTGAATTGTGACAGTAAAATAGATATCATAATCAGAATCTACATGAAAATCCATGCTGTTTCCAAAAATAATTCACAAAAATTTGTTAAAAAATGCAAAAGTTATAGCCATTTGAAGTTCCCAAGGTAAGGTTGACTTTGACTTATAATACCTAACAATTTTGACCAAAAAAACTAAAGATACCTATACCACTAAAAAGTTTGTCGAATCAACTTTCCAACAACTATAAATTTGCAAAAAGCTAACCTGTTTGGAGAAAGTTATGCAAAAAAGAAAAAAAGAATCTATTTTGGCATTGAAGAACAAACTAATAGTCAATAAACAGCTAGTAGTTTGCACAAATGTGGTCACATGGGAAGATAAGATGGGCAGTTAATGTTTGTATTTAAGGGTGTAAACAGGTCCCTAGTCCTCCATGCGACCAGGGGCTAATTTCCTAAAAAAAAAATTGAAATGAAAAAATAAAATATAAAAGGTAAACCTAAAATACTAGGGTTTGCTTTGTGGGTTTTTTTGTTTTTATATTGATTTTAATTGATTTTAAAAAAAAAAAAAATTGTTAAATGTTATTGTGGTGTTGTTTTTTTTTTATTGCATTTGTTTTTTCTATGCGCAGGGTTTTGTAAGCTGAGGGAGGTTAGTGAGTGGAGGGTAGGGGTGGTATAGTGGTGACCAAGTGGTAGAGTTTGGGTGGCCAATGCATAGAGGTGGTGAGAGAGAGGTGAGGATCGTGCAAAGAAGGTGGTGCAAAGATGAAGAGAAAGAGAGACAGCGCGAGAGGTGACGGATCGAGGGTGAGGAGGTGGATCGGGGGTGGGGCAGACAAAGGAGGGAGGCGGAGGGCGGTTTGTAGTAGTGGGGAGATGACAGGTGGAGGGGAAGGGATTGGGGGGTAGGTCTATACGGTTTAGGGTAGACTGGGGTGGTAGGTAGAGGGAGGACGGAGATGTTAGGAGGGCTGCGGGGTAGGGAAGGGGAGCCAAATCAAACACAATTTACCTCCCCAATGCATAAACAAATCTGACTTCATTGATTGAGCAAATTTAAATGCACCCTATTCCAATTGATTACTCCTAGCTTTTGATGTGGATTGCTCTATAATTATAACACAAATGTGATCTCCCAAGAATGAAATTAATAGCATAAGTTTACTTGAATGAGAGATGGTCCAAAAATGGAGAATGACACTTCTTTTTATAGACTTGAGAGAATTCATATGTACGGTTGAGGATGATTGGAGAGATGAATGGTTGAGGAAGGTTGAGAGAATGTGTGTGAATGAGAGAAGGACAAGTGTCCATGCCCTTTCATGAGTTATGGTAGTTAACAGATTTGATTGGAGAGTTAATTGGATAGATTGATCAGATGACTGGGTTGATTGGAGAGTTGACTAAATTGATTGACCAGTGAACTCAATTGATTGATTAGATAACTGATTTGATTGATCAGTCAACTGAATTGATTGATAAGTCAACTTTCTTATATGATCTGTTAACTAATTCTAATTGGAGGAATTTATGGTGGGTGAGGAAAAATGGGAAATTAAGTAATTTATTTATTTAATTTCATGTACACATGGTATAATTGAATTAAATATTAATTTTAATTCAATTTGGAGGAAAATGATTATTTAAATAAAAATTTGAATTTATTTATTTGATTTGGAGGGAAATTGATTTAATTAAATAATTAGAATTATTTAATCAAATAAAGAGGAATAAATTGAATTAATTAAACAATTGGAATCATTTAATTATAGGGAGGGCATGCCAAAATGTGAAAGGTGAAAAATGGATATGCAAATATAAACCAAAGACAATTGAAACCAATACAATTTTACCTTCCTTTCCATAAACAAAGTTCCTACACCAATTGAACAAATTGAAATGCAACCTATTCCAATTGATTACTCTTTGCTACTTTGAGGTGTGGATTGCTTTAAAATTGTCAAGCGTAAATGTGATCTCCCAAGAATGATTACAACAGCATAAGTTTACTTGAACGAGAGATGAGATAAAATGGAGAAAGAGGCTTATTTTATAGACACGTGAGATAACAGATCTATAGTTGAGGATGATTAGAAAGATCAATGGTTGAGGAATCTTGAGAGAATGTGCATGAATGAGAGAAGGACAAGTGTCCATGACCTTTCATGAGTTATGGGAGTTAGCATATCTGATTGGAGAGTTAACTGGATAGATTGATCAGATGACTGGGTTGATTGGAGAGTTGACTTAATTGATTGACCAGTGAACTCAATTGATTGATTAGATAACTGATTTGATTGATGAGTCGACTGAATGATTGATGAGTCAACTTTCTTGATTGATCTGTTAACTTATTCTAATTGGAGGAATTTATGGTGGGTGAGGATAAATGGGAAATTAAATAATTTATTTATTTATTTTCATGTACACATGGGATAATTGAATTAAATATTAATTTTAATTCAATTTGGAGGAAAAAGATTATTTAAATAAAAATTTGAATTTATTTATTTGATTTGGAGGGAAATTGATTTAATTAAATAATTAGAATTATTGAATCAAATAAAGAGGAATAAATTGAATTAATTAAACAATTAGAATTATTTAATTAATATAGAAGATAAATTGAATTAATTAATTAATTAGGGTTATTTAATCAATATAGAGGAATAAATTGATAGATGAACTTAATCAAATAATTAAGAATTATTTAATCAAAGTGAAGTATGGCAGGTGTATGCATGATTTGGAAATAGGTCAATTTTATGTGTCTACACTACCAACAGTGCAAGCCCGTCCTCTACAGCCCTTGTTGACCCAAGTTCCATACCTTCTACATACAAAACTGTCGAACTAAAAGTCAATCTCAAATATAAAGTGATAGGAGAGTATTCCATTGAACAAACCTTTTGTCTTGCACAACTACCCCTATCACCCAAGTCTTATGGCAAACCATCTATGAACAAACCACAAACCTTGAAGACTCCTAAAGGTCCTTTTATCAAATGGGGTAATCTATCAGATGAAAGTGATGAGAAAGATGTCCTTCAATGGATATACAAAGAATAAGATATGGAATTGAAGCCACAAGATCAACAACCCCAATTACAAGCTGATCAATATGGCCCAGGTTTTACTATCTTCCAGAGAATGGGATATGATGGTCATAGTCCCATAGGCTTGATAAAAGAATGTATCATGGAACCCATACAACCTTCTTCCTTATCAGCCCAAGACACTACAAGGCTAGGGTACAAAGGAAAAGACAAGGAAAAGGTTACCACCAATCTAGTTGAGCAAATTTACAAATTGCAAGAAGGAAGTGAGATGGACTCGAATGAATGGGAATGGGATAGTCTTTCTAAGCTATCTTGTGAAGATAAAGGTATTGATGTGGTTCAAACATATAGCTCAACAAACACATACCAAGAGGGTCAAAGCTCAAGGTCTAGACCGCTAGAGCTCGATTCACAAAATACCGAGAGTGGGTCCCAAGAGGAAGGTCAGATGTCACACTTGATAGATAATATTGAGAAGAGTACTATTTTAGACCTTGTGCATACCCACATAGACCTAGACAACTCCTCCATCCTAACCATCATTACCCTTGAGTCAAACCAACCCGATGATCCTCTACCATTAACTTACATCCCAAACTTATAGATTGGGAACTACAAGAGAGCCCCAAACTAGATACCTTTCAAAATGACGATGCTATTATTGACTATCTAGAACTAAGAAATCATCTACCTTTAGGAGACCACAAATTTGGCTTCACTATAGAAATCAACAACGTGGCTTGTTTTGGAGAGAGTGTCAAGGTTTTTAGTCACAAAAATGTAAAAAATAAACAGATCTAATGGTGAAAACCACTCTGCGGTAGTATTAGATCATGAAAAAGATAAAATAAAGGACGTATCTGATGGTGAACACCTCTCTAAGGCACCAAAGGATGAAAGGATTGACACTCTCCCCAACCCTACACACAGGAGAGGTCCTTAGTTTTGATAGAACCAACAGAATCTATCAGCAATTGTACAGAAGACAATCTAAAGATAATTCATCTAGCAGAATCTTTATCTAAGAAAGAAAAGATAGAATTCATCAAATTCTTCAAATAGAGATAGATTAAATTTGCTTTGTCCTATGTGGATATGCCTAGAGTTGATTCAGATCTCATAATGTATCACTAATCACTAGCTCTAGGAGCTAAACCAGTAAAACAAAAGCTAAGGAAGATGCATCTGCATATAGCACTGTTAGTAAAAGAAGAATTGAAGAAGCTATTAGATGTCAGGTTTATCAGATCAATCAACTATCTGGAATGGATTTCCAATATTGTTCTTATCTCAAAATTGGATAAAAGGATCAAACTTTGCAATGATTTCAGGGATTTGAATAAAGCTTGCCCCAAAGATGACTTTCCTTTGCCTAATATCGACATCATTGTGGATTTGACAGTGGGGCATATATGCTATCTTTAATGGATGCATTTTCTGGCTGCAATTAGATCAAAATAGTGCCAGAAGATCAACACAAGACTAATTTTACATTCCATGGGGCACATATTGCTCGAATGTGATGCCATTTGGGCTGAAAAATGCAGGAGCAACATACCAGAGAGAAATGACCACAATTTTCCATGATATGATGCACACCATCATGCAAGATTATGTAGATGATATTTTAGGCAAATCAATCACTCAAGAAGAACATTTGCAGGCATTAGACAAAATATTTTAGAGACTGGAGTAATTCAACGTCCGCTTGAATCTGAAGTAGTGTGTGTTCGGAGTTACATCCAAATTTTTTTTAGGATTTATAGTTTTAGCCAATAGAATTGAGATGGATCCAGCCAAAGTGAAAGCAATAATGGACATGCCACCACCCAAAAATATCAGTCAGCTAAGGTCTTTCCAAGGAAAGTTGCAATCTATCCATCAGTTTATCACAATTAGTCAATAAATGTCATCCTTTAACTCATCTCCTACACAAGAACATTCCTTTCAAATGGGATAAGATGTGTGAACAAGCCTTTCAACTCCTAAAAGAGTATATGATGAATCCACCTGTCTTGATGCCACCAATCGAAGGAAAACCACTTTTGCTTTATATTTCAGCTACACCAACAGCTCTAGGAGCTCTATTGGCACAACAGGACTATGAAGGAGAGGAACAGACTATTTACTACATCAGTCAGACATTGGTAGGCTATGAGATACAATACACACCTATTGAACGAGCATGCCTTATCTCAAAAATTAAGACAATATATGCTCACACATTCAATCAAGTTGGTAGCAAAGATAGATCCATTGAAGTATTTGCTTAGTAAGGCTACTCTGATAGGTAGACTATCAAAGTGGGTAATGATTCTTAGCAAGTTGGACATTGAATATGTGGACAGAAGAGCAATAAAAGGCCAAGTGATTGCAGATCAGTTAGTGGACACACCATTGAATGATGAAAAACCATTAAGCTTTGAATTTCCAGATGAAGCCATCTTCAACATAACACCCAAGCATGGAAACTCTATTTTTATGGATTTTATACTTAGCATGGGTCAGGAGATGACATTTTGTTGGTCACACCTCAAGGAGATACAATCCTGAAATAATATAGACTACTTTTCCCTTGTACCAACAATGTGGTAGAATATGAGGCATTAGTCATTGGTCTCAAAATAGCTGTAGAATGGAAAGTCCAAGAGATTCATGTGTATAGAGATTCACAACTAGTCATCAATCAGGTAAATTATGACTATCAAACTAAGAATCAGAAGTTAATACCTTACAAGCGTATGGTAGATGACTTCAAAGAATATTTTGTTGTGATTTCCTTTGAACAAATACCCATACTGGAGATCAAATCCATAGATGCAATGGTAACCATTGCATCACTACTAGATATACCAAAAAATTAGTCACAATATGAGTTCTTAGTGGAGCCAGTATCTAATCCTGCTTACGATATCCCTAAAACAAGAATCATATGTCACATAGTAGGATCTGATATCCCCTTGTACAGAAATATCTATACCTATTTGAAAGAGAATACCTTACCACTTGGTCTATCAAATAATCAATGAAGAACCTTCATCTGTCAAGCTACTCGCTATACCATAATTGTCCATACCCTTTATCATCAAGGTCTTGATGGTACTCTCCTTAGGTGTCTAGAAAGTAAGGAATATCAAACCGCCTTAAGGGAAGTTCATGAAGAATTTGTGGAATGCACTCTAGTGGTCCTACCTTGGCTATGAAACTTATGCATATGGGATACTATTGGCCAAGTATGGAAACAAACTCTTACCATTTTGTGAAAAGGTGCAAGAAATGTCAAATTCATGGAAATCTAATACATGCATCGACACAAGAGTTGCAACCTTTAACTACTCCATGGCCTTTTTGTCAGTGGGGACTCGACCTTGTGGGCAAGATCCATCCCTCTTCATCCAATGGCCATAAATTCATAATAACTGCCACTGAGTACTTTACCAAGTGGATTGAAGTCATACCCTTGGCCAATGTCACAGATAAACAAATTGCCTCATTTATCCTAAATTATATCATTTTTCATTACAACATTCCCCTATCCATTATCACTGATAATGGAAGACCTTTCAAAAACCAGGATGTTAAAGAGCTCTATGACAAATTCCATATCCAACACCATTTCTCCACCCCATACTATCCCCGAGGAAACAGTCAGGTAGAGGCGTCTAATAAAACAATCTTGAAAATCTTGAAGAAGAATGTCATTGATGCCAACTGCGATTAGCATATCCAAATAAATCCTTCTCTGTGGACCTACCATACTAGTATCTACACACCCATAGGTGCAACATCCTATGCCCTAGTTTATGGCTCAGAAGCAATCTTGCCCGTCGAGGTCAAGTTACCATCCTTACGAGTATCATTGAAGGGCTTAATAACTGAGGAAGAATATTGGGTTTCCAGACTTCATGAGTTAAAGTTGTTGGAGGAAAGATGACAAAATGCCTTTAATCATCTCAAAGCCTATCAACAAAGGATGTCAAGAAGCTACAACCACAGGGTAAAACCTAGAGTCTTTCAAGTTGGTGACCTAGTTCTCAAGGAAAATCCTAGAAATCAGCAGCACAGGGAAAAAAAGGCAAGTTTGAACCCAATTGGCTTGGTCCTTATGTAATCATTGTTGCCTATGGATCAGGAGCCTATCAATTAACAACATTAGAAGTTGAGTTGTTTGATGATCCCATCAACAGTATGCATCTTCGCAAGTTTTATACCTAAAACCCCAATGCAAGGGAATCAAAAACATTAAAATAAAAAATCGTGCAATAAAAGAAAATGGTGAAAACCTAGAAACAAACTCTATTTGTGATAAACCCGCTTCCTCCATCTTGAAGGATTTTTAGTTTCTATCCATCTTTCCTTCTATATCCATCAAAACACATAATGATACTTATCATGGCTTATTACTCGCTTGCCTTTGCTGCCTTATCAAATAAGGTTATCCATCTAATCCTTCATCCATCTTGTCATCCATTGCAACTCCATTGTTAGTATCATTGTCAAACTACATCGGCTCTGAGCTATCACATAGGTAAGGCCATCATTGATGAGCCCCCAAGGCTTCCTATCCATCCATACCTCTTGTCTTATCATAATAATTACACCCTATCTATTCATCCATCACCAGTGTCAGCCTTCATTATCGAACTACGTTGCCTCTGTAACTTCATGTAGGCAAGGCCATCATCAAGGATCCCCTGAGGCTTCCCATCCATCCATACCTCTCATCTTATCATAGTGATTACACTCCATCTATTCATCCATCACCACTGTCAGTTTCCATGGTCAAACTATGTCACCTCTGAGCTATCATGTAGGCAAGGCCATCATTGATGAGCCCCCGAGGCTTCCCACCCCCTAGGTCTTAGGTCCACATGGTCCACATCATCAAACTATGTTGCCTCTGTGTTGTCACATAGGCAAGGCCATCATTGATGAGCCCTCGAGGCACTAGGTCAGTCCCATAGGGCCCGTCGCATCGAGTCTCCCATCGTTTCATCCATAATAAATAGATCCTTTAGTTGATTGGAGGCAAAATCCTTGACCTATTTATAGAATTGGATTCTTGAATGTCACAATCTCAGAGGATAACAATCAGGATTGTGATACTATCTCCAGACAACATACAACACTACAAGCAAACCTTTTCAACAAAAAATTGACACAAGACATTAACCTATATCAGACAACAAAGTGCCTAAACTATTAGGATGCTTATATCTGTTATCATGGCAAGAAATCATATCTATGGAAAGAAGATTTGATGGTTGTTATAAGTTTATGTCTCAGGTATTGATTTTCGTTATCATGTTTCCTATGCTACTCGAGGATGTCCAAGACTAGAGAAGCTATGATGGAGCGTGATTATTTCATTTATTTGTTGTTTGTGGATTTATCTTTAGTAATGTGGCAACTTGTCTAATGACATGATCAGCAAAAGATCATCGAGGACGTTATGGGTCATAGCATGAAAGAGTGCAATCCTTGTCTGTTGATGTATGCAAGCAATACTCAGGTCCTCTCAGTTCAATTTTGCCTAGATTCTTGTATTAACTTGCTAAATCAAAATCCATGTAAGAGATACTCAGGTCATCATGGTTTAATTATACCTAGATGCTTATATTTCCTTAAAACATTTTAAAAGCTCAATGATGAGAAAAAGTACTTCAAATATTTGTATAGAAGATGACTAAATATCATTTGTACATATTAGGGTTGCATTTTATTTCATTTTTATCATTTACCAAGTGGATTAAAATCCAAGTCCTTTCTTTCATTTCATCCACATTATCCATTTATCCAAATCTTTTCTTTCATTCATCCAAATTATTCTTCTAAGTTATCTATTTGTCCAAGTCATTCTTCTAATTAGTCTAAGTGTTCTTTCATTCATGGTTGAGTATACTTGGCATACCAAAAATAAATCATTATCATTTTGCATATTATAAGCATGTCTAATCATAAGTTCATATCATTTAAGTTCATTAGTTACATAAACATTTAGATCATGATTGTTAACAACAGTTTTATATAGTGATGTCATATATCCATATAGGTCTCATACATAACATTTATCATCAAAAATTGAAAAAAAAACATAGATATCATTGTCATAGCATTTTCTTATTAAATTATCATACATAGAAACTTAAACATCATGTATTGCATTTAAGAATCATTAGAATATGCATTAGGTCATCATAAACTATAGCATATAGAATCATTACACATAACATTACACCTAGGTATAAGTCATCATGTGAACCATAGAAGCATCATATCATCAATATCATGAACATCATAAAATCAACATGTTAGAATCATCAAAATAGAAGCATAATCATAATATCCATCATATAGATTGTTGATATGCACTGGACAACTGAGAGGGGGGGTGAATCAGTTGTCACAAAACCTTAAACACTTTGTGCAATCTAAACATTCATTACTTATCCACAATTATTATGATTTAACCATGAGTGCATGAAATCAGAAAATTAACCACAAATACAACATCAAACACAAGAGACACTAGATTTACATGGAAAACCCCAAGGTGAGGAAAAACCACAGAGAGGATTAACTCTCAATATATATTGCAATATTGGAATAGTGATGTTCAGGCTTAGTCACTCCACAGACCTAAACATAGTGGCTTACTGCCATGAAGAACAACTAGGTCTAGTAAACTCATTGACTCAACCCTAATCCTAGCAAGATTACAATAAGGGTTGTTAAACCCTACTGGTGTCTTACTGCTAGATTCACTGCCACAATCAACACCTTTCTTTATTGTGAATAAACAATTCCTTAGCTCTACTCTTCCTCAGCTCTGCTCTTCCTCAGCTCTACTCTTCCTCTTCTTTCCTCTGCCTCTTCTCTACTCTGCCTTTGGACCTTTCTTAATATCTTGTCATTTCTGCTCAAGGACACCTTCTCCATGATTCAACTACAAGTATTTATACATTACATCAACCTTGGAATGATCATCAAGATCGACATCACAATCATCAACCATTGGAACAATATCCAAGGTCGATATTATAAACAAATACAAAATAGGTCCTGACCTATTGCAATATCATACAAAGGAAATGAAATATAGATCATGCCATGCCTTAGCTGAGACTCAAACATGATCATCCACACCTCAAAATGCTTCCACAACCTTCTAGAGATCTCTGCAATCACTAGGATCAACCAGGTCGGCCAAGACTGGTTACACGCTACGTTATCTGGGAACAATCTTTTCATACCATCTTAATTTATTAATGTGGACCAAAGTCCAGATAGGAACATGATTACGAGATATGCACGAGCATGCTATAATCATTAGGAGCAACTGCATGAACCTTATCCACTTTATCCATAGGAATCTTCTCACCAAAACAAATGAACTTTACTATCTTCAATTGTCATAAAAGAAAGATAGCTTGTAGACCACCAAACCATAAACCATTGCAACTGTAGGCACTTATCATCATCCCAGACTTTCCTCTAGAACCGTAGAGCAAAATACTTTATTGCAGAGGAATGCGGAGCCAAATACTATCTTCCTGTCTCAACCGAACTTATAGAAAAAGTAGGTTTCACTCTGGTGAACACAACTCACTTAGATCTTCATGCGGATGGATCAGACCTGAACTATAGTATCCTCAGCCATACCTCTAACTTACTTTGAATTTGTAGACCATGATCTTCAAGTAGGAACAAATGCGGAGTAGTTTATTGAACTGTTCTTGAGCATACAACTCACTGTTTGTACTACACTTCTCTGTAGCTTACTTGTTTCTTTCGGAGAGGCTAATTTTCTCAATATCCTCAACATACAAGTCTTCTAAACAAGTAATATATTAAGATACTATTGACACTAATGACAACAAGAATATGTTGACATCAATGACAACACCAATTAGGCACATACTTGCAACAATCTCCCCCTTTGTCATTGATGGCAACATATGATGTGAAAAACTGCAACAACCATCAAAACAAGATTCTCCCCCTTTCTCTTTATACACCTGCACTCTTTCTTTCTCTAAAATTCTCCCCCTTTCTCTTACACTTCTGCACTCTATGTTTTTCACATGACTTCTCTCCCCCTTTGACATTAATGGCAAAGGGCACATACTTGCACTCATCTTCTCTGATCTAATCTCTCTTCTAAACTCTCTTGACTACTCCCCCTGAGAAGTAGCCCTAAAAAGCATCAATCTGGACCTCTGAACAACTCCAGACTAATGCACTATTGTGCATATTAGTTTAGAGAAGGTGGGGCGATAACCCATAATTTTTCTCTAAGATACTCAAAAGTATCATTAGGCAGAGGCTTGGTAAAAATGTTTGCAATCTGATCCTTGGTAGAAACATACTCCAACTTCACTTCATTATTTGTCACATTTTCTCTCAAAAAATGATACCTAATGGATATGTGCTTTGTCCTTGAATGCATCACTAGATTCTTTGATATGTTGACGGCACTTGTATTGTCACAAAAGATTGTAATTAGATCTTCATACACAACTCTGATGTCCTTCAAAGTCTGCTTCATCCATAACACTTGAGTACAATTACATGTTGTTGCAATGTATTTTGCTTCTACAATAGATAGGGATATTGAATCCCGTTTCTTGCTCAACCAAGATACTAATCTTTTTCCCAAGAAGAATGCACCTCCACTTGTGCTTTTTCTGTCATCCACATCTCCAGCCCAATCTACATCAGTATATGCACTAAGAACAAAGTCACTATCCCTGGGGTACCATAAACCATAATCTATTGTGCCTTTTAAATATCTCAGAATTCTCTTGACTGCCATCACATGTGATTCCTTGGGTTATGCCTAAAATCTTGCCACAAGACACACTGCATTCATTATGTTAGGTCTGGTTTGAGTCAGATAAAGTAATCCTCTAATCATAGATCTATACTTTTTCTAATCTGCCAATGGTGAGTTATCATTTTTTCTCAACTTACAACTAGTTATCATAGGTGTGCATACTGGTTTTGAGTCTTCCATCCCAAATTTCTTTAACAACTCTTTCACATACTTAGATTGAGAAATGAAGATACCCTTATCTAATTGACTTATTTGCAGACCTAAAAAGAAGTTCATCTCCCCAAACATAGACATTTCAAATTCACTTTGCATTTATTTAGCAAAAACTAAGCACATACCTTCATTGCCTCCAACAATAATGTCATCAACAAAAACTGCAACAATCAGGGTTTGTTCATCATTGATCTTGAAGTAGAGATTACTATATGTCGTACCTTTACTGAACCCTATCTATATCAAGTACCTATCCAACCATGCATACCATGCCCTAGGAGCTTGCTTTAATCCATACAATGCTTTCTTCAATATGCATACCATGTCCCCTTGTTCTGATGACTGAAATCCTTCTGGTTGTTCAATATAGACTTTCTCTTCCAATTCTCCATTTAAGAAGGTAGACTTCACATCCATTTGATAAACCTTAAAATCTTTGTATGCTATAAAAGCTAGAAACATCCTTATTACTTCAATCCTTGCTACTGGAGCAAAAGTTTCTTCAAAGTCTATTCCTTCAACCTGAGCATATCCTTTGCATACCAATATTGCTTTGTTTCTTACCACTTCACCATTCTCATTCAGTTTTTTTCTAAAGACCCACTTTGTACTAATTACATTCTTGTCCGCTAGTCTGGGAACAAGATCCCAAGTTTGATTCTTCTCTATTTGTATCAATTCTTCTTCCATGGCCTTTATCCAATTCTCATCTTTGCATGCCTCATCCACAGTTTTAGGTTCAATCTTAGAGATCAGGTAGAAATTTACTTGTTCTTATGTAGCTTTTCTTCTGGTTAAGATCCCTTTTCTCTTATATGCTAAATAGGATTGATTCTTACATATCTTGGAGTTTTGGTAGCACTTATCAGAGCTTGTTCTTCTTCATCTGTGTTGACTTCATGTTGTACCACTTCTAAAACATCTGGATCATCTAACTCATATCCACTTGATTCTGAAGACCTTTCCTTACATTCATCAACTTTAACATTTTCACTTTCAATGATTTTATTCAGCCTCTTATTATAGCACCAATAGGCCTTTCTCTTGGTGGAGTAACCAAGGAAGATTCCTTCATCACATCTAGCATCGAACTTGCCTAAATATTCTTCTCTTTTGATATAACATCTACTACCAAAAACTTTAAAATATTTCATAGTAGGAACTCTACCATGCCACAATTCATAGGGAGTTTTTGAACTATTACCTTTTACTTGAACTCTATTTAGGTATATATTGTGGTGTGAATTGGTTCTCTCCAATATTCTTCTAGAAGATGAGCTTCCTTCATCATGGTTCTAGCAACTTCTTGAACTATTTTATTTTTCCTTTCAACAACTCCATTTTGTTGTGAAGTTCTGGGTGCAGATAGTTGTCTCTTTATTCCATGCTCTTCACAAAAGAAATTGAATTCATTTGATGTGAACTCTCCTTCTCTATCAAATCTCAAACACTTGATTTTCAAATCCATCTCATTTTCAACCATTGCCTTAAATTCTTTGAATTTATCTAGAGCTTCAACTTTCTCTTTCAAAAAGGTGACCCAAGTCATTCTAGAATAATCATCAATGAGCAACATGAAATACATGTCTCCTTGCAAACTTCTTACTCTGGTAGGTCCACACAAATCTATATGCACTAGCTCAAGTAGTCCTCCAACTGATTGATCCTTGCTTTTGAAACTTGTTCTTGTCTATTTCCCAAATTGACACTCCTTGCAAATGGGATTAGTAGGCTTCACAAGCTTAGGTAAATTTCTAACAATCTATGCAGTACTTATCTTCATAATATTATTAAAATTTATGTGACACAACCTTCTATTCCATAACCAACTCTCATCAATCTAAGTCAACAAGCAATAGTTCTCAGTTCCTTTCAAGTGATAGATATTACCTCTGGCCTTCTTACCTGTTGCAATGACTGTTCTGGAGCTTTCCCTGATCTTGCATCCATTGTCCTTGAAGCTTAATTCATAGACCTTGTCATACATTTGACCCACACTCAGAAGATTGTGATTTAATCCTTTCACATTAAAGACATCTTTAGTATTATGCTTGTGATCAAAAGAAATAGATCCTTTTCCACAAATCCTACTAGTTGTATCATCTCCAAACCTAACCAGTCCACCATCATATCTTTCCAAACTTACAAACTTACTTTTGTCACCAGTCATGTGGTGAGAGAAACCACTATCAATAACCCATTCATCTTTGTCCTTAATGACCTAAGCAGCCAAAGCACTTTCCACTAGTTTTTCTTCCTTCATATAGCTAGAAGAATTAGTAGAGACAAGATCTTCCTTAATAGCAATGAACAAGCATCCATTTACAAAGGGATTAACATTATCTAGTTCACCATTATCTAATACTCATTCATCATCATCAAAATCTTTAACATAATAACACTTCTTTTGGGTCCTAGGCCTGTTCTCATATCTTCTTCTATTTCTTTCAATTCTTTTAGGACATCTGGAAGCAAAATGACCTACTTTACCACAGGAAAAACATTTGAAAGGTAATTTACCTTTATACTTACCGGATCCTCTTTGCAGCTTGTCCACAAAGTTGGCTTCAACTTCATCTATCTCATCGTCAGATTCTACCTTATACTTTTTTAATTTGGAAGTACTTTCAAGAGTACTGGCTTTGAAGGCAGTCTCAACTTTTGGAAGAGTATCATCTAACTCCCTCATTTCAAAAGCAATAAGCTTACCAGGCAACTGATCCTTGTTAACTATTTTTACTTGCATGAATTCTTCAATCGTGGCCACCTTGTGACAATAGGACCTGGGCAGAGATCTAAGTATTTTCATGACAATTTCCTTTTCTTCAAGAGTTCCACCTATGGCTTTTATCCCTGTAACAAGTTCATCAACTCTTTGCATAAATGCTGATATGTTTTCATCATTGTTCATCTTCAAGCTTTCATATTTCACTTTTAGACTTTGTAACTTGGCTTCCTTCACAGAATCATCTCCTTCATACAGATTTTTGAACTTTTCCCATACCTTATTCACAGTTTCAAGATCCACCACTTTCATCACTATTGAGTTAGTTAATGAGCTTAGTAGAGCATCCCTTGCCTTGATATCTATCTCATATTCTTTGATTTCATCTTCAGTGGTCAGACCATTTTGAGGTATGGCATATTCTATTTCTGCAGCATTCCAAACTTTGACACCAAGAGAAAGAAGATGGCTTTTCATCTGAGCCTTCCAGAGAACATAATTAGTTCCATCAAAATGCATTTCTTCCTTCTTGTAAGACATTTTGGATCTTCCTCAAGCTATTAAACTTTCTTCAGAGTAACCTTACTCTAATACCAATTGTTGATATGCACCAGACAACTGAGAGGGGGAGTTGAATCAGTTGTCACAAAACCTTAAACACTTTCTGCAATCTAAACATTCATCAGTTATCCATAATTATTATGATTTAACCATGAGTGCATGAAATCATAAACTTAACCACAAATACAACATCAAACACAAGAGACACTAGATTTAAGTGGAAAACCCCAAGGTGAGGAAAAACCACGGAGATGATTAACTCTCAATATATATTGCAATCTTAAAATAGTGATATTTAGGCTTGGTCACTCCACAAGCCTAAACATACTGGCTTACTGCCTTGAAGAACAACTAGGTCTAGTAGACTCACTATCTCAACCCTAAACCTAGCAAGATTACAATAAGGGCTATTAAACCCTATTGGTGGCTTACTACCAGATTCACTGCCACGATTAACACCTTTCTTTATTTTGAATAAACAATTCATCAGCTCTGCTCTTCCTCTTCTTTCCTATGTCTCTTCTCTGCTCTACCTTTGGACCGTTCTTAATATCTTGTCATTTTCTCTCAAGGACACCTTCTCCATGATTCAACTACAAGTATTTATACATTACATCAACCTTGGAATGATCATCAAGGTTGGCATCACAATTATCAACCATTGGAACAATCTCCAAGGTCAGTATTACAAACAATTACAAAATAGGTCCTAGCCTATTGCAATATCATACAAAGGAAATGAAATACAGATCATGCCATGCCTTAGCTGGGACTCAAACACAATCTTCCATGCCACAACACTCTTCCACAATCTTCCAGAGATCTCTGCAATCACTATGATCAACCAGGTCAGCGAAGATTGGTTGTACACGCTACGTTATCTAGGAACAATCTTCTCATACCGTCTCAATTTCTTAATGCAGACCAAAGTCCAGATAGGAACATGATTAGGAGATATCCACAAGCACGCTATAATCATCAGGAGCAACTGCCCGAACCTTAACCACTTTATCCATAGGAATATTCTCACTAGAACACATGAACTTTACTGTCTTCAACTGTCATAAAAGAAAGATAGCTTGTGGACCACCAAACCATGAACCATTGCAATTGTAGGCACTTATCATCATCCCAAACTTCCCTCTAGAACCACAGAGCAAAATACTTTATTGTGGAGGAATATCGAGCCAAATACTATCTTCCTGTCTCAACTGAACTTACAGAAAAAGTAGGTTTCACTCTGGTGAACACAACTCACTCAGATCTTCATGCGGATGTCTCAAACTGAAATTGTAGCATCCTCAGACATACCTCTAAGCAGGAACAAATGCATAACAGTTTACCGGACTGTTCTTCAACATACAATTCACTATTTGTATTGCACTTCTCTATAGCTTACTTGTTTCTTCCAGAGAGGCTAATTTTCTTAATATACTCAACATACAAGTCTTCTAAACAAGTAATAGAATAAGATACAGTTGAAACTAATGACAACAAGAATATGTTGACATCAATGACAACACCAATTAGGCACATACTTGCAACATAGATAATATCAAACATATAGAAAGCATCCATCCATAATGCACATACATATAGTCCATCAAACTCATGTATATATCATCATCAAAAAAATAAATGTCCAAGTATACAATAATGATATCATGAAAGTGTATCTCAAGCTGTCAAAAATAATGTGTATAACAAATGATACAAAATGATACATGTCTCAAAAATGTCTATGTAGTACTACCTCCAGAAGGTGCTGGTTGTTGAGGCTGAGGACTTGAAGGCCCTGTCCTTGGTGGCCTTCAAGGAGGTGGTGGCCCCATGACTCCTTTGCTCTTAGACTGTGTCCGCCTAGATCTGTTGCATGAACCCAGATGGAAGCCACTTGCTCTCTACTCTGGGGGCACAACTTGCTCATGTAAGGACCTCCAATAAAATATCTTCTGGTATGCATGGACCATATCTAAAATAGTCTGTCCATTAGGACCCTAAGCTATAGCCTATTGTACCTGCCGCAGTAGGTCCTCTGCCCTAGTATACCACTGAATAGTGGTATCTTACTCCAAAGTCACTGCCCTCACATCTCTCTGCAACTCTGTGACCCAGCCCTGTAACTGCATAATCTAGCCCTACATCTGGCCAAGCTATCCCTATAACTAAGCCACCTAGGCTCGCAATGCAGCCACCACCCCATCATCCTCACCCTGTGCCTATCCTTACACTTGAGCCTGATCATGTGCCTGCACCTAAGGTTGAGCATGTACCTGGGGAACCCTCTTTCTAACCCTCCTCTACCCTCCATCATCTCCTCCATCATCTCCTCCATTATCCCCTCCACCTCGGCCACCTCTACCTCCCCTCCCACCTCTCCATCACCTCCTCCCCCACCACGGAGCATCGTCATCCTCATCCCCATCCTCTAATCAAGGAGCTAACTCTCTAGGTCCTGAGTACCTTAGGAATGGGTGAGCTGTGAAATGAGCTGAATAATCCACTATCATCCCTGTATCAACAATGTCTAGTTACAAATCCTAGGCCTAGTAGGGAATCTGTAAGAAGTTTTCTCTAGCCTACTCATATGATGCAACATGACCCCACCATGGATGTTCCTTGTGCATCCGAGAAAACACAACAGTACCCCGGGGCATACCTAGACCCTGCCAAACTGTCAGTACACATGAGTAATAGAATGATGCTCAAGTATATAAGGGGTCCTCCCTATCAACCACCATGTCTAAAAGTAATATGGTAGCTCTACTGCATCCTCATCCCATGCCTTGCAGTCTAGATAAGACCGCCAGTCAACTGCATCTATGTTGTCAAATGCATGTCTCCAATACTCAAGCTTTCCCAGGTTGGGCTAGGAAAGGTTTGCTTGAAACATGTAGGAATAAGGTCTATCTCTACCTATGACTTCCATCCCTATAGGCCATGTAATAGCTATGTGGCACCATGCCCAAATCTATAACAGTGAAACTCTAGCTGATAGACTCGCAGCTCCATCATATATGAACTAATGAAGATCATGATAAATATGAGCAAGTAGGCACACACCCTAGGCGAAGTATGTCCCCTTAGTCACCATCCTCTCCAGAGTCCTCCCCCATCCAATGGGAAATCCATGTGATCTCTTGTCTAGGCAGACCACACCTCTAATCAACCCTGCTAGTATAGCCAATAGAGGCTCGTAATAATCAACCATATCTACCTAGCTAATCTCTGTACCCTGAATGTCCTCATCCTTAAACACTCATCAACACTCCTCCAATCCAGCTCCTAACTATGGCTCATACTTCACTAGCTCTCCCTGTATCAAAATCCACATATTCTAGTACACATCCTCCAATGCCATTGTAATCTCTCCAGTCGGCAAGTGAAATGTACCATGCTCACTATGAAATCTCTCTACCAGAGTATTCAGCATCCTAAGGTTTACCTAAACCTTGGGCAGAAAGAAAACAAGTGATTAGTCTCAGTCAAATAAGGTCGTACCATCTGTGTCATGGGAAACCTCTCCCACAACATCATCACATCGAGCTCATCCTACAATCAATAACACAAGTGCAATATTCAAGTAACCAAGCTGCATATCTATCAAATCTATCAAAATAATTACCTACATATCCTATCAGTAACCTATACTATCATCTCTTCTAAGATTCCATCAACCTCACAGATGACATATCAGTTGGCTAACATTGATATCGATGCTGACTTAATCAAATCAGCTAAGTAATTGACTAGTTAAATTAGATGTGCGGCTCTATTTATCAAAAGCACAACTTTGTGTCATATGCATAGAAGCCCCTATCATATGCACAATTTTAGGCATATGCACAGATTCAGGCATCGTATGCATAGCTTTCTACCAGATGCGCATGCTCATCACTCATGCACGAAAGCCCTAATCAATTGAGCAATTTCATTTGCATGCGCGGAATCCAGAATTAAATGCACAGTTTTAGACCCGATGTGCAATGCCATAACATATGCGTAGAACCCCTAATTATATGCATGACTTTATCATGTATGTGCAAGATTGCTTATCATATGTGAAAATATCACTAATGCATAGATTTAGCTCATAGATGCATAGAATCTGATTGTATGCGTAGAATTAGTTATCAAATGTGCAGGACTAGTCTTGTTTTGCATTCAAAACTAAGGACTTTGACCCTATAAATTGACCCTAATAAATGCACTTCGATTAAAATTAAATGCATATGTACTGGGGATTTGTAGCCCTCTAGCCACCCGAATCACTAGATCCTCTCAAACTGTGGTTCTCTACTGAAATCTGATGCATCTTCACTAACTGCTCTACTCTGCTATGCTCTAGGGCTCCCTATAATCTCTCTTCAAATGAATAGAAAAGAGACCCCACATCCCTATTTATAGCCAAGTGAACCCTAATTGGAGGTGTTTGACCTTACACGTGCATGCCATGTTTTTCATTCATTTCTCATTCTCCATCACCCAAATTTTTCACATATGGATCATGTCGTCAATTCTTCTTTATCGTGAGATTTCCCATTATCTTTTTGCAAAATTCATCCCCACCAATCTCTTGAGGGGGCATCCTACTATCATCAAACATGTACTAGGGGCAAACTGGGGCATGTATGATACTCATAAATTTTTTATTATTTGAAGCAACGTGATAAAAACACATTGTCTCAAAGAGGGGCAAAATGTATACACCTAACAATGGCTTGAGATGAATTAAATAAATATTTTATATTTATTTTATTCTTATTCCTCTATCAATAAATAAATATCCTAATTTATTTATCTGGTTCACATTCATCATATTCTTCTAATAATTAAGTATCCTAAATTCCTCTAATGTCATATCTAATTAAATAATCCTAAATTATTTAATTATTTACTCTAAGACAAAGTCCTATGTCTAAAATCCACATCATCTCATCCTTGTCATCTTCCACATCATTGGACACCTCATCATGTTGATCCCATAATTAAATATTCTTAATATTTAATTAGTCATTTATCCTCTCAACATGTGCCCTATTTCTTCTTAACCATCAAACATGGTCAAAGAGACTTGTCTCCTAAATCCTATATTCCCTCTTACATTCCAACAACCAAAGACTCCATCCTCGATGTTCTTCTCATGGTCTTCCACCTTTATCTCATTGGTCATTGTGAGCATCACGACATGTGGCTTATCGTTCCACGTATTCCTCCACCTTGTCATCATAGTAGGAACATCTTCCACCTTTATCTCCCTCATCCCAACCAATTTGGTCTTGACCATACATGTGACAAGACTTGTTCTCCACCGTGAATCTTTAGACACTTGGATTGGACCCCTCCTTGGCCTATAAAAGCAAGCTCCTCACCTTCATTTTATCAATCACAAGAGCTATAGTACTTACATGCTAGAGAAATTCCATCAAGTATGCAAGCATGCCTTTGGCCCCCCTATTTGCATATCCATTTCATAATCTCCATTGTTGCATTACCATTAGTTACATATTATCTTTAGTTGCATATCATTATCCTCATATCTATCATTATCAATATCATGGCAATAGCGAAATCATCATCATTATCTTAGTTGCATTGTTTACATTGCATTTCAATCCACAATTCCATTCATCTTATTGTCATCTTGAAAAGAAAAGAAGTATAATTCTTAGAGCAATATCATTATCAACAAGATCATTGAGAAGATAGGAGACAATGGAATGAAAAGGATAAATCAGTTTGCAAGGTATAATTTATGTTTTCTATGTTTTTCTTAGTTTCATTGGTGAATTGAATTTGACTATGAATTCTAGAGTAATTGTGGTATCTTATTAGGTTCTTAGAGTAGTTTCAAATTATCAATCACACTTCATACATTTGATAAATACATAAATCCATGCAAATTTCATTCCATAAATCCATCTTAGGGATCCATATTTCTTTTAAAATTATTCCAGGAGTCATTCATAAGCACCCCATACCAAGTCCATGTGAAAGATATTTGTATTTTTTACCATTGATGTGTTTTTGTCTCTCACCGCAGTCCCACAGGTCACTCAAAAGGTCTTGGCAGGTGTGTGGGAACCAAGGATAACAAGGGATTAGTTATCGCTATCCTGAAGCATGAAGAGATTAAACTTGTGACATTGTGGTATGTAGAGATCAATTACTACAACCCCATAGTGGTCTCAAAATGAAGTGGCAGGCTGGTGGTATAAATTTAAGTGGCATATGATACTTCACTGCGGTCCTACGGCAGTCAAGAGAATAACTAGCAATAATGCGATAAGGAGCAGAGGAAAATAGTACACCATGCCCCTGCAGTAGCCTCAAGTGAGGCTTGCGGTATGGCAGTAAGAAGCAACAAAGGAAAATAGTACACCATACCCCTGCAGTGGCCTCAAGTGAGGCTTGCAGTATGGTGGTAAGAAGGAGCAAAGGAAAATAATACACCCACCCCTCTGGTGGCCTCAAGTGAGGCTTGCGGTATGGTGGTATAAGGAGTTTAAGTTATATAAGTGTTGACTACTGAGGCCCTGCAATAGTTTCAATGAAGGAGTGCAGTAGTGCAGTGAAAGGATTCAAGTGATGTTTAGTATACCACAGTCCTATGATGGTCAAAGAAACAATTTGCGGTACTGCGGCATGCAACAATTCATGGTGATATAGTTGAATTTTTGAGACAATATTTCTAAAATGGAGATAGAACAAACTATGAACTTTCTTAGACATAGCCAAGCCATCACTTACACCCTCTACATGTTCCATAGAGTTGTCTTTATGGTAGAGATAAGTCAAGGGATAGTAGTTTACAGTCATTACATTTCATGAAGGAGTGGGATTCTAAATAATTTTTGGTGTTGAGATACCCCTGCTACCAAGATAAGAATCATGTGAGGATCTCCCTTAAGGAAATAAATAGATACAGAGATATGCCATGACTTACACCCCCTTGACAGTTGAACAAATATAATTAGAAGCAACAAAATAAAAGATCATTAACCATGCTTAGACATTCACTTTAATTTTGCATCTATGGCCCATTGGCTCCAATAGTTGCCATCCTATCTTGTTTCTATTGTTGATTTTGTGTGTTCCTCAGAGTCATAAAAGCAGACACAATAGGTAACTCCATCACAAGTAATTGATAAAATCATGAGCCCCCAAATCCAAAGCATTGGAAGGCCTCATTTGGTTCAAAATTGATAGTCAATAGAATGGTAATAAAATCCTTGGTTGACACTTCACATTGGAAACTCATTTGTTAAAATAAGTCAAAATAGTAGTCAATCGTTGCTAATCTCACTTTTTCAATGCCTATTGGTATACTAGATGATATCACCATTAATAGCATTTTTTGGATTGTATCTAGATGTATGATCTATTTTAATTTTTGGTATTATCCCATCTCCAGGGTCATATGTCTATCTTAGTAAGATATATCATTTCTCTTTGTCAAGCTATCTTAGTGAAGCCTCAAATCAGTTTTTTATTTTTGCCGATAATGCTCTTCATTTGTGTAATAATGTTTGCCAAGGTATTGGTAACAAAGTTGCCAAAGACATGGTGATATAGTTGAATTTTTGAGATAATATTTCTCATTGGCCTGATCAAATCAAAGAAAACTTTTTCTACCTTTTCTCCACTATTCTTTTATGAGCTGAGTAATTTCAAATTTGATTGTTGTCATTTGCAATGCATATCTATTGCATTTCAATCTGAAATGTTTGATCCATTATTGGATTGTTGTCACCTTTATAGACATAAAAATGTACCTGTTCTAATATTTTGAACTTATGACAACTCAAAGTGGGTTGTGCTCATTTAGCAGCTGGTTGAAATTTAATTTGAATGTACTGCTTCTTGATGTTCCCCTTGACTCATTATCATTTTTGTTTATCATCTTGCTTTTTGGATAGCAACAAACATGTGATGTATCTGTTGTGATGTCCTATGGATGGTGGCTTTTTTCCAAATTATTTTCAAACTATTTTGAGTTCTAGGTGTACACCTTGTGGAGACTTATGGCATATTTCTATGCTTAATTTTTTTTCCAATGTTACAATGAACTGATAAATGCAATTATTCAAAAGGTAGTGGAAATAATTTTGGAACAATTATCTAAGTTCTCTCTTAATTTTCAGATTTGTGTAATTTTTGATTTTACAGATTTTTAATAGCCTTGTTTGATGAATCTTGGAAAGAGGTTTTAATTTATAGGGTAAAGCTTCCATCTAGAGCTAAGAAGATTGTGCCAAGTAGTTGCAGAGCCATGATTAGTCAGGTTACTAGTGGTGGAAGGATAGAAAAGCCAATGCACAAAGCTGGCAATGCATATCACAAATATAGGGTCAAAAGAAACTATTGGCCCAAGGTTCGTGGTATGGCAATGAATCTTGTTGAGCATCTCATGGTAGTGGTAATCATCAACACATTGGGCATGCCAGTACTGTGTGTCATATAGAGAAGGCTTAGCATGTACATGTACTTAATCATAATTAAACAATTATAGAGCTCTTATTATTTTAAATGTCATCTTTTAGTTTCTTTTTTCTTTAGGTTGCTTTGTGTCAACAATTTATGTGGACCAGGTTGTAAACCATGTTTCCTATTATTGTTTCTCATCATTAGTGGTTTACTCTTGATTCAAAATTTTGGGAAAGACTTCAAACTAGGTTGTAATCCTTGTTTCCTTGTATTGTTTGAGGCTTATTTTAGGCTACCATATTAATTGACTTTGTTATTTTTGATTCTTTCTTGAGTGCTTGTTATTTGCTTTTAGATCATAGAAATGGCAAAAAGATTGATGATTTCTTAGTATTATAAACTATGAACTTTCTATTTTAAAAAAAGTAATAATTTAGAGGAGTCATTTGATGTATCAAAGAATTTGATATTTGAAAACATTTGGAATAATCTCAACTATACAAAAAATGAGAAGATAATGTGCCAATTTGTCATCACTTTTGCTGAGCATGTTTCTTACTTTGTTTTTTTTAACTATTTGGCTTTATACGAGATGCATTGAGGCTTCCATGGTATTGTGTTAGAGATCTTATGACATGATAATGCAAGTATGTGATGAAGTAGAAAGATAAAGACCTAAGAATCCAATGACCATATGATTCTAAATGAAAGGAAGTAGAAAGATAAAGACTTGAGAACCCAAAGAATTGTTATCTTGCACAGTAAATTGATAGATTTTAGAGTTAAAATTTGAGAGGTCATATTGCTGAATTATTAGGCTTGATAACTTTGAGGGTAAATTAATTGGATAATAGAGCTGAAATCTAAGGGGTAATTTTGCTGAATTGTATGTTGGGTTTTGGAGTTAAATTTGAAGGTAAACCTTGCTATCAAGTGTCTTTTTTTTCTGTTTAGTTTTTTAGATGTGCTAAATGTAAGTAAACATGTGGCAATGAGTTCTTTCGATTTCTAGGAAGCATGAGTATCATTTGCATGGTGCATAGAAGCATATAATTGTATAGTGTTGATATTGATGATTAAAATTGGTTGTGTCGTCTAGCTACTAACAATTGCATAGGGTGTAAGGCAATCGTTATGATGCACTATGCAACTTGTGACTAGCATTGGTCTAGAGGTATAGATCTTTGCAAGCAACTCAACTGTCTTCACTGCTCTACAAACCAGAGGGAGGTTGTAGAAGTGGGATCCAAAAGGGAACCTTTGAAAAAGAGATGATCTAGGTTTGAAAATGGTTGCTAGAGGACATAAAAACAACCCAGATTTGTCAAAAATATCATGACCCTTGTTTGAGAAAACTCTCTATCCTCGGCAGACTTGAAGAAGAAAGAAATCCTTAAAAGGAAGAATTTAACTCTGTATCCAGGCTCATAGATTCCATATCCATCCATAGAGTTTTACGTCATCTAGTCTTCTTCCCATGAATTTGCCCACGAGAGGAAAATCATCATGCTAAAAGGACATTTTAGTTAGACAATCATCAGGGAGAGAAACATCTGAAAGGGTGACTTCCATATCATAGAAAAAAAGCTAGAAACCCTAGATTGATCTGCAAGCTCATCACTTGGGCATTTTAAGCCAAGTTGAACCGCCTAAGATGACCCCAATTAAGAAAAATCAAACCCCATTTTAACAACGGAGCATATTGAATACTCTTCAGAACACACCAACACTAGTATTAATAACCAATACTTCAACACAATAATAAATATTCAGGGGACTAAACTATGATAGGGTTGGAAGAAACCAAAATGGGTATTAAGCAATATAAGATTATTTATTGTTTTCTTTTTAAAAAGTTTGCAAGGTTGAGGTAGTTCTTCTACAATTAGGTGAAACCCTAATCCTTCACAACTAAGCTTTGAACTTCATGCATCTCTAATAAGAGTGGGGTATTGTTTGAGTATTAATAGTCAAAAGATTGAATTAGATTTTGGTGTCTCTATTTATAGCATCTAGCAAATGGGCATAACTGAAATAGAGTACCAAACACAACAAAAAATTATAGTTTAAAAACACATGAATACCAGACTTACTACTAAGGTTCCTCAGTGATTGAATGCAATACATCTGGCCATGCCCTTCTCTAGAAACTCTTGTATCACTTCCAGGAAATCCCCTTGAAATGGGTCTACCCAATATAGAACTTAACAAAATACAATAAAATTAACATCTTCAAGCGATTGTGTTCCAATTCATAAATGCAAAAAGAGGGACATCAATGAGCTTTACCTATTTTTGAGCTCAAATTCAACCCCTGTACAATGTGTCCAATGCATGAACAATGTATTGAGCATAGAGGCGGTCAGATTTCTTTTGTTTGAATTATTTTTCATGGAAAAAATTTCCCTCTCTAAATTTCCCTCTTTCCAATTCGAAATATTTTTTTTAATTTCCCTCTCTTTCTAATTTTTATTTGTGTGACTAATTATTTAGTCATTTATAGCCGTGTTTTTTACCCACCATCAAATTAGTCATTTATAGCTATGTATTTTACCCACCATCAAATTAGTCATTTATTTAGTCATTTATAGCTATGTTACAAAAAATGACTAGAGTTTAATCATTTTTAGTTGTCGTGACTAAAATTTTTAGTCACGTAGTCATTTATTTGCCAAAATTCTACTAGTGTGTGTTTCATTTTTGGTTCTCTTTCAATCCTGATGTGATTAGCAATCCCTTTATGTGGCAACCACATGTGAAAGAAGTTTGTGGCCATATATTCATTGAGTGTCTTAAACCAATCCCTTCTCAAGAGCATGCCATATGCCTCTAGGATATTTACTACTTGGATATCATGTATTTCTAACACCTAGGGTAAGAGGCAAGCTACATGTGAATATGACTTAGTTCCCCCACAAACTTCACTTTAGTTTTGTCTAGCTGGGTCACCTTTCTTGAGGATTTTGTAGGTGTAGACATGTTGTCAAACCTGAATGCACCCTTGAGAGGTTACTTGAATAGCTTCTCTTTCTGGTTAACAAGCTTGGAAACACTTCAAGGTCCATGGGTTACTTTATAGGTGAAGTGAATCTCCAGAGTGAGTTGGTTCCCTTGATGTGATCACATAAACTAACTATACTATTGTTGTTTTACTAGGAAAAGAGTAAAAGAGACATGAAATGAAGGCTAAAGACCCATGGAGGTGATGCACCATAAACTAAATGACCTATGTTTGTTGTTTTGACACATAACTCTTGTTTAGGGTGAAAATGTGGAAGCAAGATAAAAGGTTTCAAGTCCCACACTTTCACAGGCACTAAAACATTAGAGAAGAAAAGGATAGGTTTAGGGATAAACTATTGATTTCTAATGTTCTCTTTTCCTGTATATTGTGTCTATGAGACTATTTGAATCAGGTTTTCACAAGCTAGTATTTCTTTCTAACATTAAAACCCTAATTTCCAAATCAAACTATAATAACTAAATTCCTGATACATATAGAACTGAAATGATTATAGAAATGCAAAGTAAATAGATTAGAAACTATGTACCCAAAAACTAAGGAGTAGTTGGAGTAGGGTGCTAGTCCCAGTGTCCCGAAGATTTTTGAATGTCAAGATTTTCTATACCAGCTGCTTCTCACTCTTTGGAGCTTTCTAGATCCTAGAAAAATCACCCAATTGAACTAGGGCATTAGTCCCAGTGTCCTAAAAGTCTCAGAATCATTAAATTCAAATTCCATGATGATTGTGTCTACAATATCAATCTTCATGTCACTCCTTTATGTCAGATCTTGACAAGTGCAACCTGCACATTCAAAAGGAGGAGAAAGATGGTTGTGGCTATATAGGAGCTTGCCTCAATCAAGCTCCATTTTTGGTATTCCTACCTCAACAATAGCCAGAGATAAAGATTTGTAGAAGTGTGTGCAAACCTAACAAAGTGTATGTAGAAATATCAAACCCTAGATGCCACAATCAAGAGCAAATCAATGACTTGCATTAACTTAATGAATAAATACAACTTCACCTTAAGGAGATGAAAACAATGAAGACTTGCATGAACAAGAAGTTGAATCAATAATGTCCACAGAGGATCTCCAAGCTTGATGTTGGAGGCTTCAACCCTTCTCCCGATCATGCAAACGGTGTACAAACCCTAGGAAGAGCAAGATAGTCTCAAGATCTTGATTTCTAATCTCCATCCAATGTCTCCATGAAAGCAAATTCAAATAACTTCAAGAGCTTCAACAAATTACTGGTCTTCAATGGTAATTTTGGCAGAGTTTTGGCATAAAGCTTGCATAAAGATTGTGTGTGTTAAAATGATTTTCAAATGTCTTTAAATATCTAACCTTGGGAATTTCAAATTTTGAAATAAGATTTCGACATCGCACGGAAACAAAAATTTGAAAATGGAATCTCAAAATGCACAGCAATAGCCGACATCCCTCCAAAATTTAGGACCCTACGAAATAGGGCAGGACAAGGGCACTAGCACCCAAGTCCAAGCCCTAATGTCCTTCTCAGGACTGCCTCAAGGAGGTTAGGGGACCCCAAATTCAAGTTTACATTTCACCTTCAGTCTTCAATTACTTCAAAATATGACATTCTTCTAGTTAGACCTAAGCCAATCAGAGTTTGGGAAGGTCTGTAATAAACTAGGTTAAAAGGTCACCAAAGGAGAGGACCTAAACTATGGGAAATTGTACCATTCCATATAGGAGGATAATTTCTAACATAACATTTAGCCCCCACTTTAGTGGCCATATGACACTACGTGCATATGCAACTAAAGGAAAGTAAATACATCAATCATGAAAAGGATACCCAAAAGGATATTGTAGAGGATGTCAAATTTTTATCACAAGAGAGGAAGAAGCCCTAAGTCTATAATCCTGCAAGACCACAAAGTTAGGAACCATAACTTGTAGAGGAACACTTGTCAGAAAATCAAAAATCAAAGCCACTTGCAACCACCACCAATAAGTCAGTCCATAAACACTAAGGTGGTTAAGTGATGAGACATGATGAGGGAGGAAATCAAGGGAGATATATGCCCCCTTGTTTCTGCTTACTTAGTCTAAAAAGGAGAAACAAGGAGATATCTACATACATCAATTTTGAGGGAACTTGATGAGAAATGCGTTGTGAGGGTTGCTTAAGGAAACAATGCCCAAGAACAACATATTGGGTAAGATAGAGAGAGGAACCAAGATTTCAACACAACAAACGACATGAAAATCTGAGTTTGACAGCTCAAGATAGAGGCTTAAGAGTGAAATAGTTTGATTTTGCACCTAGATAGTGATAGGAATTCTCATCCACTTACTATATGTAAAGGGAGTTTTCACTTCTCACTATTCACTGTTACTTGTCATTGTGTAGAGGAGAGAAGGAGAAGGAGAAAGAGAGATCAACGATGCTGACCCGACGTCCATACCAGCTTCCGCAACTGGAGATGCTCCGAGCCTGAGTGGCAGAGATACGATTCGAGGCCGAGGTAGGGTCTCAATCCTTGCTTGTACTATCATTCATTCTGCATCTTTTAGATTTTATCATTTTTCATGCCAACTAGGACAATCGTGGATAAGGGTCCCCAACAAGGGCACCCAAGTCCACCCAGGGCACACAAGTCCTCCTAGGGTTCCCTAGTCCACTTGGGGCACCCAAGTCTGACTTGGGCACCTAGGTCCACCTGGAGTACCCAAGTCTAGAAAGGACAAGGGCCCCAGGGGTAGGGCACAGACTATTGTAGCAGATACTTAGTTTCATTTTCATGTGGTTTACTGATTCATTCTCTTACTATTTGTCATGCAGGTCGTTCCAGAGATACGAGAGCATACAGGTAGTCACCTAATGTTTCTACTTCATGATCACATTAGCACCATGACTAATGCAGAGAGATCACTTACAAGCAATGGGTCTCTAGTGGGTATTTGACATGCCCACAATTAGGTTTCACTCTAGTTTGCTGATGGCACTGATGGAGAGGTGGAATGTAGATACTTCTACATTCCATCTATCTATAGGGGAGATGACCATTATGCTGGAGGATGTCTATAGGATCTTGCATCTACCTATACATGGAGAGACAATGAGGGTCATAGAGCGTTGCTCAACGGTGTATACATGGGAGAGCCAGATGTACTGTCTAGGCCACACAATCACTCAGACAGAGCAAGGGCACATACAACTTTGACTTCTAGAGCAGGGATGTGCTGACAGCCCCCTGATATGGAAGATTCTGATTGCTACAGTAGCATTAGCAGCTGCATCAGATGGACGAGGCATCCACCTTCATAGGGGCCTTGCTCATACCATCAGGGCTATGGAGGAGCATCAGACCATTTATATGTGGGGGTGGAGTATGCTTGTGCACTTCTATCATGACTTGGGACAATATGTCCATTATGAGGCACAGAGCTTGATGTGTTGCACATTACTATAGCTCTAGGCCTTTGAGCACATCAGACGTACGTAGCCTACAAGTTTTCCTATAGAGCCAACATTCACCTATCCACAGGTCCATGCCTATCCTCTTATCATATGTTGGAGACACGATGATCTACTAGACTAGAGGATTGTGTATGATAGATTACAGCCCAGCGATATCATTTGGAGACCATATTGCAGCTATATAGCGTGGCCAAGTCAGCAGAGATAGTTAACGACGATGCAAAGGGATTGGCTAATGGCCACTTGCCTCAATCACATTGTTTCATGGTTTTACTTTGATCGGGTAGCACAATAGTTTAGATGCTAGTAGGATGTATCTATGATGCGTCCGAGCTATGTGCGCTCTATATGTAGCACAATCAAGGCAAATAGGGCCCAGCAGCTGACATTAGCAGATGTAGTAGTTAGTGATGATAATGGTATAGAGGATGTAGAGCTGATATCTAATGCATATGACATTGGTGTTACTCGAGCATATCAGATCTAGTGGAAGACAGCACTGGCCGCTCCTATCTATCTTCCTGTTCACCCCACAGGTGATCCTCGACCTTAGGCTAGTCACAGGAGTGATACAGGGATAGAGGATGATACGAGTGACTTTACAGGTTACTATGATCTGGATGAGGATGATGACGATGATAGTGAGGAGGAGGTCCCATCATGGTATGTCTTTAGGGCAAGACTAGTGTGAGATCATTAGGAGGCAAACAATGATGATGATGTCGAGTCTCAGTCATAGTCGAGAGCTCGTGGTCCTGCCCCTACGGATGTGAGGAGGTTGAGCTAGCCTGAGTGAGGGGAGACTAGTAGTCATATGCCCCTAGCTATAGAGGTGGCTACAGAGCCTGTCACACCTTCAGCTATCTAAGATCCATCTTGGCTAGATGGAGATCCAGGTAGGATTCTTGTTATGTTTAGATGAAGTTATTTGTGATTATTTGCTTATGTTATCTATATCAGTTATTGATATTTATTTTGTTTTCTTTTTACAGTTGGGATAGACACTTGGCCTGACATGGTGGGTCACATCATAGTTGAGATAGATCCAACTGATATGGCAAGCAGTGAGTATAGGCAGGATACTTGCCATAGCCATCCACAGGGTGGCATGCAGATATCTTTGTCTTTTGTGAGATATTGATTATCAGTGGAGTCTATTCTATATCATGCTATCTAGAGAGCCAAGCATGCGAAGATGGAGCTCTAGATGCTGGGAGATTAGGCAGTAGCTACACGTACACCTAAGAGAGATCCTATCACTAGCAAGATCTTACTTCCTGAGTTACGTCAGGTGAGATGATAGAGATAGGACTCAGGCAGAGAGACCAGTATAAGCATATGTATATGGAGTTGCAGGGTGAGGTACTAGGACTGAGAGGCAAGATCAGGGGGTTATGATTGCAGAGCGTCTCTAGGAGTCATTCATGATCCATAGCCACACATGGTCAGGCCTCCATCACACATGCACCATGAGGTCCCAAGGGCATAGGTGACAAGGGTTTAGCGCTATGATGTATATGATTTACTACGACATCCCATTTTGATATACGAGATAGTCGACTCGGATGTGTATATATATATAAGATGTTTTCTTATTGCTATGTCTAGTGTTGTCTAATCTATCACATGTGATTTATGTAAAATGTGACTAGTGATAAATGTTAAATGCTTATGAGGAAATGTAGTTAATGCAAATGGATTACTAAACAATTCTTTACAGAACATATAGTAATAGCACAATGATTAATAAATTTTACACATAACTAACATTCTATTATATACCAAAGTTAATACAAAAGTGATCTTAATAAAGCATGTTTAACAATATACCACAATGATTAACTAAAAGAGATTTCTATGTTAAATGGATTAAGACAAAATAATCATACCTTGTCAAAATTGAAGCTAAACTAACTAATAAGTTTTTCTTTTTAAAGTATCATCTAACATATAATCTTAAGCATAAAATTTCTTGAGGTGCGCAATATTAATAGGTTCTTTAAGCGGCATACCTTGTTTGTCAACTAGCCTATACACTTCTGATCCAAAGTCTTCGGTAACAACATACGATCTAAGCCAATTAGGGCTGAACTTTCCTTTTTCTCCAGGAGGTGCATTTACATTGCGTTCATTCTCATAAAGTACCAGTCTCCAATGTCGAATGAATAGTGTATGACATGCTCATTATACAATCATTGTATACTCTTCTAATATGCCTTAAGATACTCAAGAGTGTTGATACGTTGTTCATCTAGCATCTCAAGTTGTAATCTCTTTTCTCTTTCCATGTCATCGTCAATAACATCTCGGAAGGAAACTCTTAATGAGGGAATTTTGAGTTCCAAGGGCATTACCGCATCAGCGTCGTAAACAAGATTATATGGGGTAGTTCTAGTAGAGATACAAATGCTTGTTCTATAAGCCCATAATACGTAAGACAATTGAGTATGCCAGTCTTTCTGATGTTTGTTAACAGTTTTACGTAAAATCTCTCCTGTAACCTTTCTTGAAGCTTCTGCTTGGCCGTTTGATTGAGGATAATAGGGCGTAGAGAAGCGATGATGAATGTGATGTTTTTCTAAAAATTTCTTCACTTCCTTGTTCTTGAATGGCATGCCATTGTCAGATACCAAAGAGGAAGGTATACCAAAGCGAGAGATTATGTTATCTTGTATAAAATGACAAATTACATCAGTAGTCATGGATTGTAAAGGGACAGCTTTGACCCACTTTGTGAAGTAATCCATAGCAGTAATAATAAATGTGTGTCCTTTAGAGGAGGGTGGAGATATTTTACCAATTAGGTCCAAGCCCCAAACAAAAAATGGCTAAGGTGACACTTGGGCACAAAGTTCCTAGGTAGGTGCTCGGATTAAATGTTGATGTTGTTGACATTGCAGACACTTCTTGACATAAGCAAAGGAATCTTGTTCCATGCGTTGCCAATAATATCCTATATGTATTAATTTTTGTACTAATGATTTTCCTCCAAAATGTCCTCCACAAGCACTAGAGTGAGCTTCTTCTAAAGCTATTAGAATCTCTAAATTACTAAGACATCAAAGAAGGATACCATTATAACTTCATCTATATAAGACATTAGATAATATGATATAGCGTGCTGCAAGTTTGTGTAGGCGAACTCAAGCATTCTTACACATCAAATTAGGGATTGTTCCATCATGCAAATAGTTGTATATATGGGAGAACCATTCATCAGAGTTTATATCATGGCAAAATCAAGATTTGCAACTACAACATCTTCTATGACTGGTGTTTTAAGATTATGGATAATAAAAGTAAATGCATCAGGAGAATCATTAGGGGATAGAAGGAAAGTTGTGCTTGCCATTGCATCTGCATGTTGATTGTCTTTCCTTAGAATAGTGTCAATTGAAAAGGATTGAAAATGCTTTAATAAAGATGAAGAAAAATCATGATACTGAGACAATTTGTCTTTTTTAGCTTGATTTGATCCATTTATTTGTCTTATAATTAGTTGTGAATCACCATATATAGTGAGGTTTTTATGTTTAAAACCAAGGCAGCATGAAGTCCTACAATAAGAGCTTCATACTCAGCAATGTTGTTTGTGCATGAGAAGCTTAGGCGGTAAGACATAGAAATTGGCTTACCTACAGGGGGTACCAGTATGACAACAGCACCAAAGCCGGTTTGACATCTTGATCCATCAAAATACAATCCCCATTTATCTTCTGTATCAATAGTTAAGATCTGATCATCAGAGAATGTCTCCTAATTTTGTGTAGCAAAAGGAGAGGGTGCCTCAGCTAAATGGTCAGTTAATGTTTGTCCTTTTATCGCTTTGTAAGATAGAAATTTGAGATTGAATTCCATTAACAACATAACCCATTTAGCAAGGCGCCTAGAAAGATCTGTTTTAGCAAATAGATGTTTCAAAGGGTCAAATTTTACTATTACATGTATCTCAGCATTTAGGAGATAATGCCAGAGCTTTTGTGTTGCGAAGACAAGAGCTAAGCATTGTTTCTAAATGATAGTATATCACACTTCATAATCGCGCAATGTTCATGTTGGTGATTGTTTTGATGCAATCATAACAATAAGTTAAAATTCACATATAATGAACTGAAACTATACTTGAAAGATAAGAAGGAATCATTTGAGATTCAACTAATCCCAAGTCTACAATGGTTCGATTGGTCAAGTTCAGTTGGTCAATGTGAAGCTGTAATGTTCAAGGGGCCTTACGTAGTTTAGGTTTGTTTGGTGGTTTACTGGACTAAGAATATGCAAAAAGGTCATGAGATATGTCAATACGTTTCATTCCTTTGCATAAAAGTGTTACTGTGCTGCAAGTTTTAGATGGTTTCTTAAATTTTTGCAGCTTTCTTCTTTATCTATTTATGAAAATTGTCTACTTATAGCTCTGTTATGCATGCTTCTTCAAATTTGAGACAATTTTCTTTAGATTTCTACGTTTTCAGCTAAATATTTCAGATGGGTTGGGAAAGGTTAGAAAGATCTAATCTATACCTCATTTAATCTACCGAAGGATCTAATTGTTTCTGTTATGCACTATGTAAATACCACAGTAATTTGATCAAATCCACAGTAAAAACCTTAAATGCAAGTTCTGAGCATTTTCACAAACATACATTTAAAATTGCAAGCTCTCAAAGAAAATATTTCAAAACACAAAGAAGAGCAGGAGAACACTCAGAAGATAGATGCAGAACTCCAGATTCTATTGTATTAGAAACGAATAGTCATACATGATTTACAATGTAGGAATGACTCTTAGTTTCATTGATCATACTACAGAGAACTTACAAGCTTTACAGATACAGTAAGGCAGCCAGACATTCCACGCGCACCTTACTGCAGACAAACAGGCGACCTCCTTCTTCTACTTCTAAACTATGCCCAGAAAGACTCTACAATTCTGGCAAAATACTAAAATCCTTGTGTGCTTCTAAAGAAAAAATCCCTGTTGTAGCCCCTGTTGTAAAGTATTTACAGTGTAGAGAGGCACAATATATAGACTTTCTGGTTGTCCTCACTACAGTAAAAAACCTAACTGAACCCCTGGTTCAAACCCCTGGTTACAGCAATAAATACAGGTGAACCAGCTCTTCAAAATATCTCTGAGCAGTGTCAAATCTGGGCGAAATATTGCCCCTTCTGAGAAGTTCCGGCAGCTTGGCAATAACTTTCGTTTGTCTATTGTAGTAATACCCTCAGTTGCAACTTTGTCCTTTATTTGAATGGCCTTGACTTCTTCGCACTTCATCTTATCTTCCTGCTCCTGAGATTGGATTTCCTTCCTCCATGATGTCACTGTGATCAAGTTCCAGCTGCTTCCTCAACTGCAAGCCTGCAAGAAAAGACAAGCAATAAGTATTACATTTATCACATAAACAGCAGGAAATTAAAATAATCGTTTAAATCCAGGTGACTGTGCAAAATCATGGGAATCGGGTCCAAAATACTCTTAAAACGCGTTCAAAATGCATACAGACCGCTCAAAACCCATCGGGTCAACCATCGCTGACCGGGAAAATGCCACGGGCGCCAAAAAATGTTTTAAAACTCCACCGCTATGTACATTCCCGCCCATCGGCGTGTCAAAAAAATGCTCGGCCGATGTTTGCTGTTTGGCCGATGCCCTTTTATTTCGCTCATCCTCCATCGACGAGAGTTATGCTGATATAGCCCTAGTGGCTTGTATTCTTCCTCATCGGTGAGAGATACCCCCCTCGGGGTGACAATTTCACATACTGCCGATAGCAAGACTTAAAACTTTCGTCTGCATGATATTTTGGAAAAATGATGCTCCCCCTTCCGAAGGTCCAGATGACGTCATCAGGATATTTCGCTTCTGTATATTGGGGAAAAGAATGACAATCATCATCATATTCGGGCTTCATTAAAATGCAAATGATGATGTCACCGTCATGTTTAGTTAAGATCAGGGGATAAATGTAATATCGGGTCACCTAAGGAGCATGATCAGGTGGTGAATGTAATATGACCTCTTTGCGGCCAAGGTAACCCTCTCGAAAGATCAGGATGATGATGATCATCAGGATATCCGGGGCTTTTGTTGAACTTAGAATATGACGTCATCATCATATTCGCGAACCGGATCATGTTTTGGAAAATATCCTGCCGAAGGGAAATGTGATGATGATGTCGTCCTAATATTTGCTTCTTTGTTTATCAGATCAGGATGACGTCATCAGGATATTTGCAAAAGGTCATATTTCTTGGCAGGAGGACATTACAAAATATCGGGTAGACAAACAAGATCATGATGATCTTGACAACATGACAGGATAAAAAATATGATGATCCTCCTCATCGAATATCATGATGACGTAATCATCATATTCCATCTTCAGAGCATGAGGATGAGTTGAGGTCATCATCAGGTTAGCGCTAGGGTGATATTTAAAATATGATCATGCTGTTGAGGAATGGAATATCACCCTCCCTTAAAAGATAGGGTGATCATCATGATCATGCAAAAGGAGATCAGGAGGATATGATGACGTCATCATCATATTAGCGAATATCAGTAAATATGACCCTCCCTTGAAAGATCAGGATGATGATGATCACCAGGATTTTGACATGCGCATGCAAATATGCAGATGGTGGATTTTCTAAGTAGGGTGATATTATAATATCAGCATGATATTATAATATCCGGTGATGTAAAAATATCATGATGCTCGTTGTTATGAAATATCAGGTTACACTCAAAACATGATGCTCACGATGCGCATAAGGTCATTTGACGGGTAAAACACACTATCACCCAAAATTGACGTCTGGATATTGGGACTGCATGATTTTTATTAGGTGATAGATCAAGATCATGATGATCTTGACAACATGACTGAGGATAAAAATATGATGATCCTGTTGCGAATATCAGGTTTGACCAAAACTTTGACTGTGCATAACTTCCACATATGGACGAATTTTCAAGTGATGTAAAAGGGAAACCTACATGGAATTTCAAGCTCTTTCTAAATATGAGGTCACAGAAGCAAAATATGAACTTTGACAAACTGACCTCATGATGATGATCTACCTCATCCTAACCTTCATGATGATGATGCACCTGACTCATTTTTACCAAACCGCCAGAAAGCAGACAAACACAAGCAGAAGAAAAAAGCAAAGCGACAGCAGGGGTCCCCATTTTGCTAAGGAGCAATAATGGGGCGTGTTGTGAACATCACAACAGTTCAGCTGATATAATATACAACACATTCCTTGCCTTCAGTGTTATGTTGTGCTAATAAAGCTGTAAGAGAATTATTAGATGCAGAAGTCTAAAGTATAAAAGGTTTATCAAAAGTGGCAGGTTGTAAAACAAGAGGTTTAGCGAGAACTTTTTAATTCCTCAAAAGCCTTCTGACATTTCAAATTCCAATGAAATTTTGAATCCTTCTTCAGTAGTTGAGTAAAAGGGTGAGTCCTATCCATGAGGTGTGAAACAAATCGATGAATGGCCTATATCTTCCCTTGTAAACTATGAAGGTGAAATATACTTTTAGGTGGTGGCATGTTAACGATCGCATCAATATTTTTCATATCTACTTCAATACCATGATTTGAAACTATGAATCCCAACAGTTTTCCACTGTCGACACCAAATATGCACTCCTGGGGATTTAATCGCATGTTGTATTTCTTTATTCACTCAAAGATCTATCAAAGAGTCATGGTGTGATCTTGGCGACAAATGAACTTCGCCAAGATGTCATCGACATAGTCCTCTAAGATAGTATCCATGTAATCACGAAAGATAAGAGTCATGGCATGTTGGTAAGTTGCTCTGGCATTCTTAATTCCAAATGGCATGACTACCCAACAAAATGTACCTGAAGGTGTTATAAAAGTGGTTTTATATTGATCCTAAGGGTTTATAAAGTTTGATTATATCCTAAAAATCCATCCATGAAGGAATGTAATTCATGGTCGACTATTGAATCAACAATCATATCAATGTTATGAAGTGGGAAATCATCTTTCAAGGATGCAAGGTTCAAATCTCTAAATTTAGTACACATGCAAATACGACCATCAGGTTTAGCGATAGCCACTATATTCGAGATCCAAGGTGAATAGTCAATAGGTCGGATAAAGCCATCTTGTAAAAGCTTTTCTATTTCAACCTTAACAAGTAACATGCTCTTAGTATTAATCTTATGAATCTTTTGTTTAAATGGCTTTGTTGAAATTAGGGAAGACAACTAAGGGGGGGTGAATCAGTTGTCACAAATCTTTATCTTTTGTAGTATTTAATCTTCTTTACCACTTTTAAATAGATTAATGATGTAACCATGAAAGCATGAATCAACAACACAAGAGCAAAAACACAATCAACGCACATAACACCAAGATTTTTACATGGAAACTTGGTTAAGGGAAAAACCACGATGGGGGTTAACCCACAAGATTTATTCTCTATTAAAAGAATAGAAAAATGGGAAGGCACTTGCCTTCAGACACACTACCCAGAGCTCACTTCTCAAAGGAGGTTCACTGCCCACAGAAACATTCACATGATTAAAACTGAAAGGTTGAACTAAGAAACAACATCTTCTCCATGCCAAGGTTCAGTTCCATTGAAGTGCACAACACCTATGCTCTGCCCCCAAACACTTCTTCACTACGTTAGCATCTTTGCTCACATTCACACATTTCCACAACTTCATAACACTTATTTATACATGACATCAACTTTGGAATGAACATCAAAGTTGGCCTTACAATCATCAATCTGGAACATTCTCCAAGATAGGCATTACAAGCAATTACAATCACAAGAATTAAACTGCACCATGTGATTCATTACACTATTGGCCAAACATAGCTGGGACTCAAATCTTCCTCAAACAACACACCATGCCCCATAGAACTCTTCTTAGATCATCCGTAACATGCACCAAGCATCCGGTTGGCCAAGACTGGAAAGAACAACAACACCCAATGAGAAATCTTCAACTACGAGTTTAATCCTTAATGCAGACCACCAACACAATAGGCACATGATCCATAGACCTCCACAAGCACAATGAAATCAACAAGAACAACCGCACCACCTCAAATTGCCAGAATCACTTGCATCTTCATATGGGAACTCAAGAACACTAACTGTCATGACTGTCACACTAGAAAGATTGCTTGCAGACCTCCAAACCATGAACCACTTGAGTTGAGGATACACATCAACATCCCAAACATACGTCTAGAGCTGCAGACCATAATATTCCAATGCGGAGCAATCCAGACCAAATTCCCTATCACTTTGTTACCTCTAAACAATTGTAAAACCTGATTCTACTTAGATGGCCATAACTTCACAAATCCTCCATGCGGACCTCTCAAATCTTAACTAGAGCAACTTCATACAATCTTCTACAAACCCTTTAATCCATAGACTTTGATCTTTGTCTTACTGGAAATGCTAAGCAATCTACTTTGTTGAACTGCACTATCTTCACTGTCTCTGACAAAGAGATATGTTGACATCAATGACAACACATCATATGCACATATTTGCAATAGGCTTAGCATCTGGTTTCAGTATAATATTATGTGTTACAATTTGAGGATCAATACCAGGCATATCCAAATAGTTACAAGCAAATAATTCAGAGAATTCATGTAACAATTTTGTCATATCTTCTTTTTCTTTTTCACTTAAGCAATCACCTATAGGGATAACTTTTTCAATGTTATCTTTCTCCATACAAACATCAACAGTCTTTCCATTAAGTAGAGTACTGTGGTCTAAGAGATCAGGTGATTAGAGTAATTCTTCAAATTCCTCTTCATATTTTAGAGTAGTATTTATCATGCTAGCAGACTTTCCAAAATATGCAACACTATTCAAACGATAAGGCCAACTGCATTTATGATGGTAACGGGGAATATTATCATAAGCACCCAAGAATTCAATTATCACTTCATCTATTGAAAAGATGTCTAAGGGATCTCTCCTAGAGGACAATTAATGTCAATCATCTTAGGGAAGATCAAATTAAGTGTGGATATTGTACTCACATTAAGAGTAGGACGTTTACGAGCTTTAGATTCCCTAAAAGGGTTATATCCAATACCACTTGAGTATTGTCGCGAAGCAGATTCTATAGGTACATGAATCCCTTGTTGATTAATACCACAACCATTACCTACATAATCACAATTCTTATAAAGGATCTGAAATCCTCAACTGTAGAGTGAAGCCATTTCTTTGGAAGAATGTGGGGCTTCATAAGTCTCATAATCTATAGTGTAAGAGTATTATTTGTATTTCTTAGTGAAGAGACTTTAGTATTTGAACAATGAGATGAGATTGATGCAACATTTGATGTCTTAGGAGCGGAGTTGTTAAGTTTATACTCACCTATAGAGGGAGATGAAAAATCTAACGAACCCCAATCGTCACCAAGAAATGCATTTGATTATTTTGATTCTTGCACAACATTATCTATAGTAGGAGTAGTTGATGAGTCAACCTTTAGATTGTTTAAGATCTTATGTTGGACAACTTGCTTTTGCAATTCAATTTGTAAATAAAGATCTGGTTCAAAATCAACATGAATAGTGTGAAGTTTATCTTTATGAACAAACTTGATTGAATGATGAAGAGTAGAAGGAATTGCCCCTAGTGCATGAATCCATGGTCTACCAAGAATCATGTTGTAAGATAAAGAACAAGGCATGACATGAATCAGAGTAGGTAGAGTTACAGGCCCCAACTTGTACAGGTAAATTTATAGTGCCTACAGATTATCTTCCAACATTATCAAAGCCACAAATACTTATCCTATCTAGTTTGATCAAAGATGTATCAATTTTAATCTTATGCAATAGATTGATGCTACTGTTGGCAAAAGACACTATGTGGCTTCATAAGTGTTGTCATTGATGGCAACAAAGTCTATCCCACACATCCACAGTACATAGTATGCCTATACCGGAAGTTAGATTAAAGATTGTTTTGGTCTAGTGAACAAGAAGAAAGTATGTAACAAGGTCTGACAATCAAGTCCAGATCTCTTAGATGGTGTAACTCAGTAAGTTGCAGAGTTGGGAAGGTCAAGAGGGATATCATGACTACTATACTTCAAAGATTTAGCCTCTAGTGATAAATCAAGGAAAAGATATGAGCATTTGAGTGTTGGGTTCCAGTCAGGCAGAGTAGACAGAGGAAGAACTGACCGGAAGAGTATCAGACTTCAATCCGGATGAGTAAAATGTGTTGATCAAGAAATTTGTGGGATTATACATTGTTGGCCGAAATGATTAATGACTTCTATGCCTATGTTTTTGATATGCATCACAAATCAAGCATGGATTCAACTGACAAATTAATTACTTGTAGTGTTCTTGATGTTGATTAGAAAGTTGATAAAAATCCTTGATGCAGATATATATACCAGATATATTTCCGCATGTAAGTTAGTGGTGTGAACAAGTGATGAAATAAAGTGCGAAGAAAAGTGGGGATAAGTGTGAAAGCAGCAATTCAAGTCTGGTATGTGATAGAGAAACAACATTAAAATAGAGGAAGAATGAAGTGCATCAGATCAATGTATTGTGCCTAACCAGAACTGAACTCTTGCATGTGTAGATGCTTCTCATCAGTTTAAACACTTGATTATCTTCTATAAGTTCTGTAGATAGTGAGTCTCTTGTAGGTAGTGTGCCTCTTGTGAGCAGTGTGCTTGGGCAGTGAGCCCTAATTAGCAAGTGCCATTTTGTACACCTTTATTCTTTTAATAGAGAATACAATCTTGGGTTAGTCACCCTGTGGTTTTTCCCTTAACAGGGTTTCCACATAAAAATCCTTGTGTTATGTGTGTTGATTTTATTTGTGTTCTTATGATTACATATGCTTTCATGTTTTGATGCAACACTGATTATTAAGATATAAAAGGAAAAGAAAGTTAAGGAAATTTTGAGATAACTGATTCACCCTCCCCTCTCAGTTATATACCTTGTTTCCAACAATTGGTATCAAAGCCAAGTTCCTCTGAACAAAGCCTAACAACTTGAGGAAGATCTAGGAATCCCAATGGATGCATATGGTATGAAGGAACAACTTCAGTCTGCCCTAGATGATATTGAACAATCCCACTCTGAAGTCAATAATTTGAGAGAAAGACTCAAACAAGACGATGATTTCATAAATGAGCTAAAAAAAAACTTAGTATCTCTGTGAAAAAGAGAAAGGAACTACTTCAAAAATTAGCCAATCAGAGTGAAGTCAATGATACTAATGAAGATCTGGATGAGAAAAATAAGCTATGTGAGAAGCTATCAAAAGAAGTCATTATGGTAAGGCATGAAATGGATTCAGGGGTTATGAGATTCACCCAAGAAATTGAAGAAAAAAGAAAAATTGAAGATAATCTAAAACAATCCCTCAAGGAGAAAATAGAGGACTACCACAAAATGGACAGAATAATCAGGCATCTTGAATCTGATCTTGAAGAAGCTAGAGACAATGAAGAACAACTTGAGAATAAGATAGACACTCTTAAACAAGATCTTCAAACTGCAAATGAATACAAAGAAAAATTCAAGATAAGCTCAACCCAACTTGAAGTTCTTCTTGCAAGCCAAAAGAGGGTAGATGATAAGCATGGCTTGGGATATGAGAAAGGTGAAAGCTTTGGATCTGGTCGGAAGAACTTTAGATTAGGAAATCAAAGAAATAGGCCTAGAAGACCTCTAATAAGGCAACCAAATGCTCAAAGATATCCATCCTTCAATGGATATTGCTTCAATTGCAACAATTTCGGTCATAAAGCAGCTCAGTACAGGAGGAGAATGAATCAAACCAATCCATCCTTCTCCGGACAATTTTTCAACTACAAAAGGTATGGTCACAAATCTCATGAATGCAGAAATATGTAAATAAACAATGCATTCAATGGTAGATGCTTTGCATGCAATAGAATGGGACATATGGATAATCAATCCAGATCAAGAGGATATCAATCAAATAAGCAAAGAAATGTTGTCTGTTACAATTGCAATAGATCCAGTCATATTGCCAAATTCTGTAGAAGTAGAAATCAGGATAGAAAAAGTCTGATGCAACATAATCAGAAACAAGATAAGGGCAAAGGTAAAGTGAATGCAGATGAAGTTCAAAAGGAGATGAGCAAGATTTGGTTAAAGAAGAGCACATAAAATATTGGGGATGGATCCGCACCAGAATTCGGTGCTGATATTCCTTCCGGAAACTAAAAAGGTGAGCTCTAGCTCAAGGGAAGTCACAGAAAAAACAATTTCCCCTAGCCAGTTAGCTAGTGCCTAAATTCGGCACATTGAGTAACCATCTAATGCTGCGGATTAAAGGGTTCTCAGAAAAACCTCCAAATAATCTTCAAACAAAATGTGAAAGATCTGCATGGAGTTTTGTAAGACTTATAACTACTCAAGTTAATCCGGTTCTGACAGCTATCTGGTAAAGTAGAATTTTATAGACAGATCCAGTTTGATTCAGAATTGAAATGCTTTGATCTGCAGACCCATGGCATGATTAAAGAAAAGAAGATACATTGTCAATCCTCACTAATAATGATTCTAAGTTCAACACAATGATTTGAGAAGATCTCTCTCAAAACAGGGCAACCGGATAACTTAAGTTGTGCATTTATTACAAAAGGAAATTAGGGTTTGCGCAAGGAAAAAAGGGTTCTTTCACTCATTATTTTCACACTTGCACTCGCGAAGAAGAAAAGAAGAGCTCTGCAACAAAGATTCTACAAGATCAACTGAAAAATGAATTCAACCAGCGATTTGTTTGAGCTCCTGTTTCAAACCCTAAAGTGTGAAAAAGGTACTTCCATTCTAAAAATCTCTCTCTGAATCTCTTCCAAAATGGCTACTCCAATGGTTGTTAAGATCTCTAATATGCCACGACCTAAATTCAAGAAACACCCTTATAAATCTCTAGAAGTTTATCCTTTGGGCGCATTTTCTAGCATTCCGCATGGAGTATTTCATGTAGAAGATGTTAGGGTTTATATCCATGCCAACATTGAAGAATTTGGAGACTCAAAATTGATGGATATTTATCACAAACAACTAATAGATGAAAATTTTAAACTCAAACCTAAATTCAAGGCCCTCTAGGATAAACACTTTAGACATTGCATACATTTTCCATTTTTTACAGAAGATGATTGGGTCTGGTATGTTCTAAGTAGGATGCATGATAATTTCATGTGGCTAATGAGGCCCTTCAAAATAATTAAAGATGCCATTAGGGTAGTGACCGGATTGCATTCATCTGGTGAGTTACCTGCACTTAAATCTATGGAGAACCAAACAGTAATTGAAGCCACTGGATCTAAATTTGACAAAAGAGCAACGACCATAGATGACATCACAGATCTAGATGTCAAGTTTGCCTCAATGATAATCAGCTACAAAATATATTATTCGAGCAGGGAGAAATCTGTGTCTGGCACAGCAATCTATGCAGCATATCAAATGTTGAGGGAAGATGTAGATTATGACCTATGTGAACTTCTTCTAAATCAACTATTGGAAAACCTGTAGAAGATCAAAAAGGACAAGAAGAATTCCTTTAAATATGGTTGTCTAATACTATGTCTATTCTTCTATTATATGAATGAGCTACCTGGATCAAGTGGCTGGGTTTGGCAAAATGATAAACCGGTTGCAATCCAAATTAGAGATTATATGTATGGACTTGGTGATGCTCAAGCCCAAAACACAGCTCTCTAGGGTTACTTCAAGAACTTCCAGAGCATGATGCAATCCAGAGAGAGAATTCTGCAGTCCATAGTTGAGAAATACAAGGACTCAATTTGCTTTATACTCAACACTGATGAATGCCTAATGGAGGCAGTTGAGCCAAGGACTGTGTAGATAATGCCTATGGGATATGAAGTCAATGAAAAAATCTTGGAGCTTCATATTCAACATCTGTTGAGCCAGCCTAAGGACATCGAAGCAAAAAGGTTTGGCACCTTTCAAGAGCTAAGTGTAAAAATACATGTTGAGTTAAGACAATTGGAGATAAAGAGGAAAGTAAGGAGGGAAGTTAAAGAAATTGCCAAAAGATTTGGCTTATCAAAAGAGGTAGTAGATGCAAATAGAGAGAAAATGGAAAAGGTTGAGAAAGAGAAACAAGAAGCAAAGAAAGGAGACGTTCTGGTACAAGCCTCCTCCTAGACTAGATCTTCCAAGAGCTCTGTATCTGTCACTCCTAAAAGCTCAAAAGCTTCCAAATCGAAAGTCAAGACATCTGAAAAAGGAGAAAAGAGGACAAAGACCATAGCCAGAAGGTCATTTACAAGCCTTAAAGATGATGAAGAAACATAATCCGATGAGGAAATCAAGAAAATGAAGAAGAAGAAAACATCTGGGAAATTTTTTGCTAGTAAAAATGAGGAGGAAAAGGCAGAGGAATTTGTTGAAAAGCCCACTCTTTCCATTGATGGCATCATCAAGGCAGTTACTGTGGATGGGAATCTATAGCCAGTAATAGAGTTCTATGATGCATACAGTGATGCTAACAAGAGAATTATGGAAGAGGCTACTATCAGGTATTTGAACATTTACAATAAAGCCTTCATTGAAATTATATCTTTGATTCCTAAGAGCCTAGAAAAAGTACTTGAGCTGAGAAACAAGAATGCAATGGCAAAAGACCTAGAGATTTTGGAACAAATAATGATTCAGCTTTATCCTTCCATCACTCCAAAACAAATGGACATGATTTTCAAGGATTGTAAGGATGAGTTCTGGAGTAAGGCAAGAATGAATAAACTTATGCTTGGAGAAACTGACCAAGTGGCAAGTGAAACAAAAGATATCCTCTAGAATGCTTTGAAAAGATTCAATCTTCCTATTATAGAGGAAAAGTTGAAGAACCTTCTACCATGGATGTTAAAGGATTAAATGTAATCAATGAAGAATCTTCTGACAAGGATATAGAAGGATCAAAGAAAATAGATGAAGAGAAGTCTGAGGACTTAGATTCCTCTGTTCTAGAAGAGGAAGTTCATGAAATAGTAAACACATGTGACATCTCTCCTCCAGATCCCACTGCAACTATGACAAATATTTCAGATTCTAAAGTTGAAGGAGAAGGTAGAGGAGAGGAGAAAAAATTCAAGAAGAGGTCAAGGGAAAAGAAGAAGAACAAGTAGAAAAGACTAATGAAGACTCTTCTGATATTTCAAAGAAGTCTCAATCTCCAGTAAGAGACACTGCAGAGACAGTGAAGAACTTTTTAAACAAAGAAATGATGCAGCTAGATGAACCTAATCTATTTCAAGGACCACTAAATTTTGACTCTCTTCATTTCAGACAATGAAAATAATATCTTTTGCTCAAGCTAAAGCAAAAGAAAAACTCTTAAAATCCCACATGGAGGATTGTGAAATATTGGAGATTACATCTGGGATGTTGGGGAAAATCACGCCATCCTACCAAAAGGATCCTTCAGACTCACCATCCGGTAACTTGAAAACTTTGGTAAATTCTGTAAACACTCATTTTGAATCTCTAGAAAAAATAGCAGAAGCAAAGGTCTGGAAGGAGTTTCTAGGAAAAAGATTGACTGAAGTGTAAGGACTGATTTCTAATGATAAGAGGACCCTAGACATTGGAATAAAGAGCCTTGAAAATGCTCTTAAAGATGGTGGGGACATATACAAATTCTATTTATCTTGTCCCAAAGTGACAAAGGACATTGAGAAGAAAGTGAAAGAACAAGAAGGTAAACTGTCAAGTTTATCTCAAAATTTTGATCCCCTTACTACCTCTCTAATGAATCAAGAATGCCAGGCTATTGTTATCATCAATGAAATAAAGAGGCTGGACAAAGAAAAGAAGAGCATAATGAACAGAATGGGTGAACTCAGAGGGATAATTATCCCTAAGCTAGAGGCAATGCATGAGGCCTTGACAGATGCTTAGACCACAGCCCAGACCAGTGATCCGACAGATTTAAGAAGGGCAGGAGCATATGAATTTTTGTTGAGTGGTCACATCTCCATTTTGGATAGGATGAAGCAAAGCTGGGCCACAGAGTTTGTACAAATGAAGACTACTTTTGCAGATATACTCAAGTATATGTAAGTATAACATATGATTTATACTTATGCAGCCATGTATAGAATAATTTTTGCAAAATTTTGCTATGCGGATTTCACACTTTTCCATTGATGTCAAAGGGGGAGTGAAGAGTAGTGAAAAATGTGGAATCCAACTAAGGGGGAGTTCTGGTATAATAGTGTAAAAGACAGAGCATCAGCCAAGGGGGAGTTATTATGACACTTACCCATTTTTCACTAAGTGTTGCCATCAATGCCAAAGGGGGAGATTGTTGGCAAGAGACACTGTGTGGCTTCATAAGTGTTGTCATTGATGGCAACAAAGTCTATCCCACACATCCGTAGTACATAGTATGCCTATACCGAAAGTCATATTGAAGATTGTTTTGGTCTGTGAACAAGAATAGAGTATGTAACAAGGTTTGACAATCAGGTCTGCGTCTCTCAAATGGTGTAACTCAGTAAGTTGCGGACTTGGGAAGGTCAAGAGGGGTATCATGACTACTGTACTCTAGAGATTTAGCCTCCAGTGATAAATCAAGGAAAAGATATGAGCATCTAAGTGTTGGGTTCCAGTCAGGTAGAGCATAAAGAGGAAGAACTGACCGACAGATTATCAAACTTCAATCTTGATGAGTAAAAGGTGTTGATCAAGCAATTTGTGGTATTATACATTGTTGGCCAACATGATTAATGACTTCTATGCCTATGTTTTTGATACGCATCACAAATCAAGCATGGATTCATCTGACAGATTAATTACTTGTAGTGTTCTTGATGTCAACTAGAAAGTTGATAAAAATCCTTGATGCGGATATATATACCAGATATATTTTAGCATGTAAGTTAGTGGTGTGAATAGGTGATGAAATAAAGTGTGAAGAAAAGTAGGGATAAGTGTGAAAGTAGCAATTCAAGTCTGATATGTGACAGAGCAACAACATTAAAATAGAAGAAGAGTGAAGTGCATTAGATCAGTGTATTGTGCCTAGCCAGAACTGAACTCTTGCATTTGTAGATGCTTCTCATTAGTTCAAACACTTGATTATCTTTTGTAAGTTCTATAGATAGTGAGTCTCTTGTAGGCAGTCTGCCTCTTGTGAGCAGTGTGCTCAGGCAGTGAGCCCTAATTGGCAAGTGCCATTTTGTACTCCTTTATTCTTTTAACAGAGAATACAATTTTAAGTTAGTCACCCCATGGTTTTTCCCTTAACAGGGTTTCCATGTAAAAATCCTTGTGTTATGTGTGTTGATTTTATTTCTGTTCTTATGATTACATATGCTTTCATGTTTTGATGCAACACTAATTATTAAGATACAAAAGGAAAAGAAAGTTAAGGAAATTTTGAGATAACTGATTCACCCCTCCCTCTCAGTTATCTGCCCTATTTCCAACAGCTACAAACATTAAGAGCTGATCCATTATCAATCATAACTCGTTTAATCAGTTTCTTTTTTATTGTAATGAATATAATCAAAGGATCATACTAATTTTGAACTTCAAAAGATGGCAACTCATGTTGTTGAAACATAATGTCTATTTTTGTCACATGCATACAATAGAGAAGAGTTGCTACATCATTAGGTTTAACAACAGGTGGTACAATCACCTTTTGTAAAGCTTATTGGAGCATTCCATGGTATGCAAGTGAAGTTTTTATGAGTTCCAAAAGAGATAGCTTAGCAGGAGTAGCATGAAGCTGCTCGATAAGATCATAATCTTGACCAACCTTATGTGTTAAACAAGGTGCTTGAGGAAGCATAGGTTGAGAAGCTGGCGAAGATATCAAAATGCTCAATTGTTGTTTGCTTTGTTTGTTATTCTGAGTATTGTAAGTATGTGCAACCACATTATGAATAGGTTGTTGTAGATTTTGATGTGTAATCTATTTAGCATAGTTATAAATGTAATCAAGAGGATGGGAAGAAGGTGAAGGACCTCTAAAAGTGAGCACTAGTTTAGAAGGAGGTTGAATGACATCTAAACACAAAGTGACCACTATTTTTAGTTTCACAGATTCTTCTGTAGTTTTAGGAACATAGATTGCATTTACAAACCTTTGAAACAACGATGGTTCAAGAGTCATAGTGGAATGTTCAATTGAGATAAGGTCCTCAAGGGCTTCATCTAATGTATTGAAATCATCACAACTAAATGGCTCATCATAAACATGAAAGTCTTCCAAAAAGTAATCGGACATTTTAACATGCTCAAATTAACCCAAGACTTAAATGTAAAATGATTAAGCATAAACTTTGTGAAAATGTAATAGAATAACACTACACAACACACAAAGTTGTAATTTAAAACTCTTTTAATGAAAAGATTAAGAGAAACCACCAAATTTCAATGCATGTACTTTTCACAAAAAGAGGGTTTGCAATCTAAATATGTTTTAGGACAGCAAACTAATTCAGATTTGAGTTTGTAAAGGATGTAAATTCATTAGATCATAGGTTCACAAAAATGTTTAGGGTGAAAATGTGGTAGTAAGATAGAAGGTTTCAAGTCCCACACTTTTACAAGCACTAAAACATTAGAGAAGCAATGGTTAGGTTTAGGGATAAACTACTAATTTCCAATGTTCTCTTTTCCTATATATTGTGTCTATAAGACTATTTGAATTAGGTTTTCACAAGCTAGTATTTCTTTCTAACCTTAAAACCCTAATTTCCAAATCAAACTATAATAACTAAATTCCTGATATAGATAGAACTGAAATGATTATGGAAATGCAAAGTAAACAGATCAGAAACTATGTACCCAGAAACTGAGGAGCAGGTGGACTAGGGTGCTAGTCCCAGTGTCTCAAAGATTTCTAAATGTCAGGATTTGTTGTACTAGCTACTTCTTACTCTATGGAGGTTTCTAGATCCCAGAAAAATCACCCAGTTAGACTAGGGCATTAGTCCTAGTGTCCCGAAAGTCTCAAAATCATGAAATTCAAATTCTATGATTGTCTACAATATCAGTCTTCCTATCACTCCTTTCCACCATATCTTGACAAATGCAACCTGCACATGCAAAAGGAGGAGAAAGATGGTTGTGGCTATATAGGAGCTTGCCTTAGTCAAGCCTTGTTTTTAGTATTCCTACCTCAACAAATCCAGAGATAAAGATTTGTAGAAGTGTGTGCAAACCTAACAAAGCGTATGCAGAAATATCAAACCCTAGATGTCACAATCAAGGGAATATCAATGACTTGCATTAACTTAATGAATAAATACAACTTCACCTCAAGGAGATGAAAACAATGAAGACTTGCATGAACAAGAAGGCGAATTGGCAATGTCCATGGAGGATCTCCAAGATTGATGTTGAAGGCTTCAACCCTTCTCATGATCATGCAAAAGGTATACAAACCCTAGGAAGAGCAAGATAGTCTCAAGATCTTGATTCCTAATCTCCATCCATTGTCTACATGAAAGCAAATTCAAATAACTTCAAGAGATTCAACAAATTACTAATCTTCAATGGTAATTTCAACAGAGTTTTGGCATAAAGATTGCATAAAGATTGTGTGTTAAAATAATTTTCAAATGTCTTTAAATATCTAACCTTAGGAATTTCAAATTTTGAAATAAGATGTCGACATCGCACGAAAATGAAAATTTGAAAACAAAATCCTGGAATGCATGGCAATAGCCGGCATCCCTCCAAAATTTAGGACCCTATGAAGTAGGGTGGGACAAGGGCCCTAGCACCCATGTCTAAGCCCTAATTTCCCACTCAAGACTACCTCAAGGAGGTTAGGGTATGCCAAATTCAAGTTTACATTTCACCTTTAGTCTTCAGGTTACTCCAAAATATGACATTCTTCCAGTTAGACCTAAGCCAGTCAGGGTTCAGAAAGGTCTGTAATAAACTAGGCTAAAAGGTCACCAAAGGAGAGGAGCTAAAGCATGGGAAATTGTACCATTCCATACAAGAGGACAATTTCTGACATAACAACTCTTCAATATTATCATTGGTTATTACACAACATTGAGTTTTTATACCCTATTGTTATGTCTAAAAATGTAGAAGAGGGGACGAAGTTAAAGTATATCAAATCAAACCCTCTTTTCACAATAACATTTGAGGACAAAAACTAAGCCAAGTCACTACAGATGAATGAGGAATTAGCTACAGGTTTATGTGCTTAGGAATGATATGGAAAGAACAGATTAGATTACAATTTGTCAACCCCTATATCAAATAAGCCTCAAACCCTAATTATAGTGCAATTAGGTACAAATAGATAGAATGCTATAGGAGACCATATAGGAAGATACCTAGGGATGATCAGAAACATACCAGAAGTTGAGTTTTTAGAAATGGGAACTTTGTAGACTACGGGACGGGCACCCAAGTCTAATAGGGTAGAATGTCTAGAGATTTCAAACAAAGAGATGTTATAGACTATATCCTACTTATAAGTTCTAAACCAAACTTGTTGGGAGGACTATGGGGCAGGTGGCCTAGTCCAAGAGGGAGGAATATCGACAAGATTCTTTAAGACCCTAATTCATTATCCTTCAAACTACTTCTTTGTAACTGTACTTTTCCAACTCCCACACCTATAACCTTTAGAGGCGAAGCCCTCGTAGAAATGAAGATCCTTCAAATCATGAGGAGATGGATTGATGGAGCCAAATCTACAACAAACAAATATAATAACATAATTCTACTCTAAAACATAATGAAGGCTTTGAAATCCCTTTGCTCAATATCATCGATTTGTATTATCCATCTAGGTGTAAAATGAAATCATAAACTCACTTATATATGCTTTCCCACTAACATTCATAAATTAAATCAAGAAAACCGACAAAGGGAAACCTTTTGAGAGGTCCCAAGCTGACATGCATTTATTTTTATCCTAGCAAATCAGGCTGGACATGGGCATGGTTGTCCAAGTCCCAAGGCCTTAATTTGGTTATGATTAAGATTTATTATGGTCCCCTTAGTCCCATTTGACATGGGTTTTGGGAGAAATTTCTATGGGATTAGTATTTAACTTGCAAAATGTAAACACGGGGACCTAGGAGCTAAACTAGGAGGCAAAAAGGCATAGGGAAACTTTTTACTCCATAACACCTATGCATCAATGTTTTGTGAAGAGATCACTTATTTTTCACTATTTAGAAGGAAATATGGAGTTTTTCACAACCAAACAGCTAGTTTCAACATTTCACAACTCACAACCTGCATAAGATTTATGTTTTTTGCCTAGAGGTGTTGGAATGAGACAAAATTCAAAGGTTTTTTGTATAAAATCAAAAAAATACATCGGTCATTTGCTTAACACATAGTAGGAAAGCATCATATGAAGGCAAAAATTGATAATTTATTAAGAAAATAGGTGTTCTTACATCAACAATAGGTCAGAACTAAACTTGTATTGCTCCAAAATGTAGTACAAAATAGTTTGTTTCAGTACTAAGACTGATAAAATTTGAGTTACAATACATTTTCTACCTCTAGAACCAGCAAAAATTGAAATAACTACCTTAAAAATCCAACATAGGGTCGCTATATATCATCCTAAGCATAGGAGAGGATATAGGAGATGTTTTTGACAAAAAGTAAATGCTCAAAAATTGGTCAACATACTTTGGACGCCCAAGAAGAGTCCTAGTTTGATTTCCTTCCTTGAGACTAGCTCTTTGACTTATTCAAGCTCTTATAATCTTGCCTTATATGCCCAAGAAGCTCCTATATGCTTGGGAGGTATTCAAACTGCTCCTAGATTTGCTCCACCTGTTGTTCTAGTCACCCAACTTCTCATTAAAACCCCCAAAACTACCTCAACCTCCTCATGACTTCTTCATTTCCACTTTTCTAATGAATAAGACATGTGATTCTATTGTGAAGCTTCCATTAGGACTCTTGGACAATGTCTAGAAAGAGTTTTTCCTATTTAGGACTCCCAAAATCACTCACAACTATGTATTTATGACTTGAATTCACTCCTCTTTGCAATAAATACCCTTGTGGGGTATTTAATAAAATCTTTACTACCTGTAGATGTTCTCAAACTGAATTTGTAGCCCTCAAATATGAGAAAACTTCAATTTTTCATTTCTACCCTTAGGTTGAAATACACGATGTGTATTTCAAACTGTATGTCTTTTGCTTGTTCTCATAGGTCTGCAACCTTCTTGTTACCTTTAGATGCATGTTAGTGAGTACTAGTACTTTATCTATGTTTCTTATATCTTGTCAATGTCTTGTAGCTTGTCAATGCCTTGGTGTTTATTCATTCTCACTATCAACTATCCTTCTGTCAAGTTTATATCATGTTCTTGATGACTAGTCTCAATGTCCTACAGTTTCATCCTATCAAACCTGCATGATACCAAAACATTACCCTGATTGAGACAGTCTTATGGATGAAGACAATGATCTTGGTCTTGTTTCGATTGTAGCATATCTTCTATCCTCTGTTTTAGATCTCTATCACAATAATCTCTTAGGACTACTCTGATTCTATGTCTTTGTCATTTCTTTATTGGATATGTTTCTTTTGCATTGAATTCATGGAGCTTTTGCATTGTAAATATCTCCACACAAATACTCTATATCTTCCACTCACCAACCTCTTTACCTACTCACAGACTTAGGTAGTTTGTCTCTAGTTTCAATGTGTATCATAGTCAAAAGGTTTTTGTACCTATATCTTCAAACAATGATAATCATAGAAGAAAGAAAAGTAATCTATACATACTGAAATGGACCCTTCATTGATCCATTTCATACTTGGTCATTTTCTAATAGTCACAGTCATCTTTCACTATCCTTTTTTTTATTTTTGACATTATAATTTATAGACTAATGTACTGTCTTCTCATATTGAAACCAAGGTTTCTCCAACCTTGTCTTTGGCACTTATATTTGACTTCAAGAATGGATATAAGATATATATTTGGTATCTCCTGATGAGTATACTTGAATAATCTCTAAACCTCTATAGACTCTCTTCACATTCTCCTGCTGATCCAAAAAATGCTGACACTATTCTTAAGGTCTTCACTAAGTGTAGACTGTTATAGTCGCATTCACTATTCAATTGTCATTCTATCTACATTTTAGAGCACTATTCTTATGGATTTTCCTCACACCTCACTATCCATACAAGGTTTCATTCACTATCTTTTATAGCCTAGCTCTTGTCTCTGTCGACTGTCAAGATATCTCTACATACACTATTGTCTCTACCTCTAAATACCCTCATGTAGCTTTATCATTTGTTCATTATCTACTACTAGGGTTGAAACTGCATCTCTATCCTCATCTTTAAAGATTCTTGCTCACTGTCATGATTTAAATATCATGATTTCTACCCTATAGACCTCCTTAAAACTCCTCTCATCCTCTACCAATTCATAAGACAATAAAGTTTGTATCTAAAGTCATAATAATCAGACAAAACTAAGATTGGATGATAGGGTTTTTAGTACTAGAAAACTTTCACAAGCCCTAAGAATGAGCGCATAGACCCCTCAAGAGCCTTACAATCTTTGACATGCTTTTAAGGTGAGTTTGTATGGTTTTGTTATGGCTTAAATAGGGTCCTACAATGATATCACCTTTCATACATTCACAAACCCTAAGAATGACTTTTTTCAAACTTTTCTATCATGACATTTGTATGAGTTCCTTTCACTATATCATGATGTTCCACAAGTTCTTACAAGCTCCTCTCTAACCTTACAAGGTCCCTTGCACATGCTTGAAATCTTTATCTCAGACCATAGTATTACATGATTGTGTCCTATCAATATTGTCCATGCATTGTCATTACATTTTAAATAGTCCTTAAAAATGCATATGATAACTTATTGATAGTGTGTGGAAGGCTCCTTCACTGTATCAGATTGTTAGATGGTCTTTGAAAGACGAGCATCTCTACCACTATATCATTGCTTCTTGCATTGATCTCTCAATCTTATGACTTGCAAGGCTATCGTAGTATTCTCATACTGTTAGATAACTTATCCTATATAACTTAGACCTTGCAAGCCATAACCCTATAGACCTCTTGGACTGTCCTCACATTTGTGTCCTCTATCTATGCATCTAACATTGTCCTAGTCTATATATCTTCAAAACCTTGATCTCTCATCAATTATCATAATCTCAAAGTCTCTTGTCATTCATACACAACCTTATGTCAAGGTTTACTTCTCTGTCACTGTTGATCACTATCGTCTGCATACACTATTGTCTCCTTGTTTAGCAATCTCTATAGTGACTATACTCATCTCAATCATGCAGATGTGTTTGTAGGTCTCACATGGACTTAATGTCCATTGTCTCTTGTTTTGAGACATTCCATAGTCTTGTTCCTAGATCTTGAAAATATCTTCACAATTTATACATGTTCTTCCAAAGCTTTCATGAGTTTTTAAATGATACTCTAACTTTTCACGATTAAAGAATAATCCCTCTAAATGACTATATCAGTTTCTTCAGAGGTATACCATCTATAAGATGACAACTAGAAACAACCATAGAAACTATGATGTAGGAGCATCCAGAAGCATTCAAATTAGTTGGGACAATTAACATTAAGTTGTAGAGTGCTGGGGAGAGTGACCTAGGAGAATACTGAATTTTACCGCACTTGCATTTCATAGGTTGTGGAGCTATAATTAGCATCTACATACTATCATCTTCATCATATCCAAAATTTAGATCACTTAGGTTTGTTTCTAGAAAGATATCGCTATCATAAGATTACCTATTTTCACATAGCACAACAGACAGTGTTAAGTGGAGTCTAATTGGTTTGCGAAGAAATTTCATGACTTGCGGAGCCTAACAGAACATCATTCAAGGAATTCGAGGACATGGCCAACCTTCATGGAGATATGCACAAACTTATATTCAGCTACAGAGCAACTCCATATGTTTAGCTCTGACCTATCCGTGTCTACACGTTTCATGAGACAGTTACCTTTTGGCTGACTTGATCATGTTATGAAGGCTTGCAAAGGATATAAATGAAGAATAGAAGATGTTACAAGTAGCAGAAGAGGATGTACAAAGATATGAAGCAAGAATCTAAAGTGTTAGATCTAAAGAAGTAGCAAAACTGAAGCAGAGAGCATAGCAGAGAGTAGAAGAAGTTGCAGAGTAGAGAATTGAGAAGTAGAAGAAAGAAATCATGGAAGAGTGTTATTGTCTGAATCTTTTGTAACCTTGGGCTATAGCCTAGCATATGTAAAGCCCTTGAGGCATGTGTAATGTGATTTGAGATTATAATATAATGAGGAATGAGCTTTGAAGGTTGGGTTTTTCCCTTTTAGGGTTTTCCCAAGATATATCTTGTGTCATGTGCTTACGAATATCTCTTTCATGTTGCTGTTAGTTGTATGTTTCCATTGCATCTTTATTATGATCATGGTGTTAGTTGTTTAAGGATGCAAGAATGGACATTCCCTCATTACATCCTCCTGCCTTGAGTGCATCAAGTGGTATCAGAACTAGTTGCGAATCTGCTGGGATGGTTACAAATCTATTGGGAAGAAAGATAGTGTTGAAAGAAGTGTGAAACCCTAGAAGTAACAAGTGTCACCATTGAAGAAGATCAAGGAAAGAAAGATTTAGGTAAGATTTTCAAATTAAGTTGTTTATCTAATTTGTTTCAATGGAGAATATTGGAAAGAGGATGGAGAAAGAACATGAAAACCTAATATGCGAAAAGGATATTTTGGAAGAAGAATTGTGCAAAATCAAAAGGTGTAATTCAGAGTTGATGGAAAGGATAAAAGAACTAGGAGAAGACAAATATGATGCTCTTGAAGAAGAATTGGAAAATGTAAAAAGGAGGAATGAAGAATTACAAGCAGGGTTGAAGTTATTTGAGTATGTTGAAAAGAGTTTTGAAGAATTGGAAGAAGGATTCAAGTTAATTGGGAAGGTAGAAAAGAAGAACAGAGACCTGGAGGAAAGTTTGGAAGGGCTGAAAAAGGAAAACATTTTGCAAAAGAATGAAATATCAGGATTGAAAGAACATGTTAATCAGTTAGAGTAGTCATTTGTAGCATGCAGAAAAGAGAATGAAATTCTGAGATCTAAGCATGAACTTTGTGGTGTTTCTTGTGATACTAATGATTTGTGTGATGCTGTAGAAGCTTCTTTAGACAATGAGATTAAAGATGACAATGTAATTGAACCTATAGTTGTTGGTGATGGTATTGGTTTCAAAATCATGCAAAGAATGGGATATGAAGGACAAGGATTGGGAAAGTGTCAGCGAGGAATTACGGAACCTATTGAACCAGTAATGAGATCAAGAAATGAAGGCCTTGGTTATGACAAAGGTAAATATGTTACAAGTTCAAACAAGACAATTCAGAGGATAAAAGGTATGCATTGTTCTCATTATAATAGAGATGGACATGAAAAGGAATTGTGTTGGGATCTATAACCTTGTAAGTTCTATGGATTAAGGAATCATTTTGAAAAGATGTGTTGGAATAAAATGAGAAGAAGAAAGCCTCTGATAGATTGTATGCAGAAGGATTATGGATGGATTGATGGATCAAAATGGAAACATGTTACTTGTATGTTTAGAAGGTTGTATAGATTGAAGTATTCATGTGTTGGAGAGAAAAGAGGATATGGATCAGGTTGCAGAGAGAGAAGACCTTATGTGGAGCAAAACAAGGACAGTAATTCAAACCACAGAGGGAGAAATGATAGGAGTCATAATTTTTATCATAGTGAATGATATAGAAGAGATGAAAGAGGATTTACTATAAGGGGAACATGTTTTCAATTTTGGAGGCAAAAAGAATCAAGCAATGAATGTCACAAAGAACCTATTACTGGAGAGACTAATGATGAGGAAACAATAACTAATGCAGAGGTAGTTTATGCAGAGGAAGAGGAACCTTTTAAGTCACCAAATTTAATAGAGAAACTAGAAGAGGGAGAAGCATTGATCTTAAGGAGAATTGTGTTACAGAACTGAGAAAATAATGCAAGAGAAAGTTTGTGTGAACTAGTGTGAAGCATAGTAGGGAAAGGAATTCATATTGCAGAGAAAGAGGGAATGACAAGATATTCTACCAGAGGAGAAAATTTGTGTACTGGAGTAAAGGATACATGGATAAAGAAATAGAGAAAAGTATTGGAGCAGTATATGCTGAACAAAAATTGTAAGATTTTGATGTGTGTGGAAGCAATTGTATCTAGAACCAAAGATCAGAAAGTGTTGCAGAGAAAATTCAAAAGTGTATTGACTGAATTAGGGAAGCCACATGGTTGTTCTGGGGGATGCATGTATGTATTGATGGATTCTTAATTGATTGAAGTAGACATTAATCTTGAGGCATCCTAGAAGTGCTTGACAACAGACCACCGAACTATGAGGCAGTTGCAACATTGTACCAGACCACTGAACCTAGACCACCAAAAGATGAATAACTTGAGGCAACTTGCCGAGAAGACTTGCTCAGACTGCCAATCATTGAGATGGTGCAAGGCTTGCAAGTAGACCACCAAACTTATCCTAAGGGATCACCTTGATTTTGATATAATACAAACTAAAGTGAAGAGGCTCACTTTTCAATTAACCATAAGAGTTTGATGCAGGAGCATCTGTAAGCATTCAAATTAGTTGGGACAGTTAACATTAAGTTGCAGAGCATTGGGGAGAGTGACCTTGGAGAATACCACATTTTATCACATTTTCATATCATATCTAAAATTCAAATCATTTGGGTTCATTTCTGGAAAGATATCGTTATCAGAAGATTACTTGTTTTCATAGAGCATAGCAAATAGTGTTCAGTGGAGTCTGATTGGTTTCTGGAGCAATTTTGTGACTTGAGAAACCTAAAGGAACATCATTCAAGGAATTTGAGGACTTGTCCAACCTTCATGGAGATATGTACGAAGTTATATTCACCTACGGAGCAACACCATATGTTTAGGTCTGACCTATCAATGTCTACATGTTTCATGAGAGTTTACTCTTGGCCAACTTGATCATCTTATGAAGGCTTGTGAAAGATATAAATGAAGAATAGAAGATTGTTGAAAGTAGTATAAGAGGAGGTGTGAAGATATGTAGCAAGAATCTGAAGTGTTTGATCCAAAGAAGTAGCAAAACTGAAGTAGAGAGTAGAGCAAAGAGCAGAAGAAGTTGCAAAGCATAGAATTGAGAAGTAGAAGAAAGAAATCATGGAAGAGTGTTATTGTCTAAATCTTTTGTAATCCTAGGCTATGGCCTAGCATCTATAAAGCCCATGAGGCATGTGTAATGTGATTTGAGATTATAATATAATGAGGAATGAACTTTGAAGGCTAGGTTTTTCCCAAGATATATCTTGTGTCGTGTGCTTATGAATATCTCTTTCATGTTGTTGTTAGTTGTATGCTTCCATTGCATGTTTATTATGATCATGGTGTTAGTTGTTTAAGGCTGCAAGGATGGATAGTCCCTCATCAAACCCTACTACCTTGACTACATCAAACTATGAAAGCTTAGATGATCCCCATGAGGCATAGTTTTCTATACGGTTTCATAGGATATACAAGATTCTATACTTGATGTAGAGTGAAGAAAAGTTATTCATCATTTAAAAGATCCTTTACGTTATTTCTCTAGATGCCACCTGAATGACTATATAATAACCCAGCTCTTGATAGCACTCCAAGCTATTTAACTAATTGGTTTTCAAGATTTATATAGTATTTTTGTTTGACTACAAGCTTCTAACATGGTTTAAAAACATGTTACATGATGGAGAACTATGATTAAACAAACCTTTGTGTACCCTATCTCTTGTCAGTTATTATTTAGGTATGTGTTTATTATTAAGACTGTTGGTTCCTTCTTCATGGAATGCAAACTTCAAGATATGAGTACAGACCTCTATCCCTATCTAAGAATTTGTTCACCATCTCAAACATTCGGCATGCTTCACTTTCTCTGCATTTAACTGACCAGATTTTTCCTATTCTCCTTCTACAATGTTCATGGGTTTTATGGAGGCTTTAGAACTCATAATCCTTGATACTATTCATACATGAATGAGATAAAATGATTACAATCAAGCCCTCTTAGGACTACAATGGATCCTTGCTCATTCTGAAGGTATTTCCACTAGCAAAACCTCTAAACCATGAAACCCTCCTGTGTCTTCTCTTTACAAAGATTGTGAGCATCTAAGTGCCATAAAACTTACAAAAAATTCCAAAACCCTAAATAGAACATGGAACAACATAAGGAACTCCAAAGCAGAACCCTAACCTTAGCCTAAACTTAAAACACAACTATAACTTAGGTTAAAACAAAAATATTAACTTCTATATGGCAAAGTAACTATGGAGTTTGAACAAAAATGACTTCCCTCCAACATGTACAAGATCATTTGGGGAGATTAAGATATTTAAAGTAGGAAAAGGTTCTTTTGACCTATTGATGCGGATGTTATACACACACAACATGAGATAAAATTCACAAAGAACTTTGTCTATCTTAAAAGATATGGAGAATTATCAAATAATAATTCACAATCACAAGGCTTCGTTAGTCAGGTCATGACTATGTCAGATGACTCAATGTTCAATGTGAAGCTATTTAATAAGGGGCCTTACGTGATTTAAATGTTTACTACTAGCTAAGATTATTCAATCTTTACAAATAACCTTGGATTATTCTCACAAAGTTAATCATTTGCTTATATTTGTAATTTCACTGTCAATATTTGCATGAATTCAAAAGAAACATGCTTTGTATCTCAAAGTTATGAAAACTACTAAAGATCTTTATCATTTGCATGTATTTACCAGGATCTTTAACAATTTCCTTTAGATGACTGTGTTCTGGCTAAATATTTAAACTATAGGTAAAAGAAAGATAAAAGGTTAAGGTTAGAGACATGATTAAAACAAAACATGATGCTATGTTACTCACACATATAAGCTTTGATTATCCTTGACAATTCAAAAGTAGGTAAATTCACATATATTAATCCAGATCATTTCACAAATTCACATACAAAATTGCAATCTTTAAAGGAAAAATATCAGAAACACATCCATCAAATAATACTCTGGAATAGATGCAAAAATTTGATATTTGTATTTACTAGTATATACTAGCCATTTCAAATTTACAATATTTCATGACTTCAAATCTTTTGAATGTATCAACAAAATCATCAAAACTTACAGATGTTTTTATAGATGTAGAAAGGAAACAAGATATTCCACATAATCCTTCCTACAAACACAGGCAAATTACTCTCAAACTAATTATGCTCAAAGCACTCTCCCTAGTCACTTATCTTGCAAACACTCTGGTGTGTTTTTCTATGCAGACCATGTGTACTAAAATAGGTGTAACAAAGATCCTTATATAGACTTAGATCCTTTGTAATGGTTACAACATCCCATCAAGGGCTAAGATTCAAAATACAATATCAACGGTGGAAGTAGACTTGCCAACTATGCATTAGCTAGCACATAGGAATATCCTTGAAATATACTCTTTTCCAATTGCCACTCCCAAAATATCTTGAGAGAATATTCTTTTGGTCACAAAGATGTCTTTAGGATCTTTTGAAATGTCACAATGTCTTCAATGGTTGACCTTCTATCTTTGACTTTTCTGTAGGTGCAAAAAGAATAATAAAATTAAGAATGAAATGAGCATACCAATCACTATCTCTAGTGTCCTCCACCTGTAGACCTCCTTTCTTTTGTCCCATTTAATGTGTATATCTTTCAACCAAGGTTGATATGGATGTATGACCTATCTTTTTAGACGCCTCTCATGTGTATTGTTGTATCTCCACACTTTTCTTTAATATATGTGCCCTGCCCTCCATATCCTCTCTTCTTTTCTAATACTTATTAATTTTGGCACTCAGTTCCATTATTAATTCCACTACCTCTTCACTCAATTTATTCATAGGGTCATCAATACATGACTGAAATATATCTCTAAACTCTTTTGCTGTTGTGGATGCATCATATACCTGAACCTTAGAGCAAGTATGCCCTACTAAATGTTGCACTATTTTTACATGTTCACATATAGAATTGCAATCTTTAAAAGAAATATTTCAGAAACACATCCATCAAATAACACTCTGGAATAGATGCAGAAATTTGATATTTATATTTACTGGTATATGCTAGCCATTTCAAATTTACAATATTTCATGACTTCAAATCTTTTGAATGTATCAACAAAATCATCAAAACTTATAGATGTTTTTATAGATGTAGAAAGGAAACAGGATATTCCACATAATCCTTCCTACAGACATAGGCAAATTACTCTCAAACTAATTATGCTCAAAGCACTCTCCCTAGTCACTTATCTTGCAAACACTCTGGTGTGTTCTTCTATGCATACCATGTGTACTAAAATAGGTGTAACAAAAATCCTTATATAGACCTAGATCCTTTGTAACGGTTACAACATCCCATCAAGGGCTAAGATTCAAAATACAATATCAATGGTGGAAGCAGACTTGCCAACTATGCATTAGCTGGCACATAGGAATATCCTTGAAATATACTCTTTTCCAATTGCCACTCCCAAAATATCTTGAGAGAATATTCTTTTGGTCACAAAGATGTCTTTAGGATCTTTTGAAATGTCACAATGTCTTCATGGTTGACCTTCTATCTTTGACTTTTCTGCAAGTGCAAAAAGAATAATAAAATTAAGAATGAAATGAGCATATCAATCACTATCTCTAGTGTCCTCCATCTGTAGACCTCCTTTCTTTTGTCCCATATAATGTGTATATCTTTCAACCAAGGTTGATATGGATGTATGACCTATCTTTTCAGATGCCTCTCATGTGTATTGTTGCATCTCCACACTTTTCTTCAATATATGTGCCCTGCCCTCCATATCCTCTCTTCTTTTCTGATACCTATTAATTTTGGCACTTAGTTCCACTCAGTTCCATTATTAATTCCACTACCTCTTCACTCAATTTATTCATAGGGTCATCAATACATGACTGAAATATATCTCTAAACTCTTTTGCTGTTGTGGATGCATCATATACCTAAACCTTAGAGCAAGTATGCCCTACTAAATGTTGCACTATCTTTACATGCTTATCTAACAAATCTTGAGTATTTTTCTCCAATCCTTGCACACTAATAATACAAGCTCTAAGTATACCTTCCTCAAATTTCAACTCCATCTTCCATCGAGGTACTTGAAAAATAATCTTTACGGTCATAACCCTTCATTAACCAATGATTCCATGTGTTCATCCATGGCATTGCTAATGGCCAAAGCCCAGTGAATAACCCCTATTTCTTCTCTAATGAACTAAATTACCAAGAACATCCATGGTTCAAATGTACCTGCATCTACCAATCCCATTAATCTGCTTAACAACATGATCATTATATAAACATCTTCCTTGAATTCCAACCTATATAAGTTCTTTGGGATCCTAGCAGTTGCTTTTGGTTTCTTGTCTTGAGAATACCATCCATAGAATATTGCACTTTTGCAACCTACCTAATTTCCTTTAAAGTCAGCTGAGTATTGTTCTACATTTATTTCCTTCATTTATCACTAATTTTTTAACTGAAGGTCTCAGCTATCCCTTCCACCAAATCTGCATTTACAACACCATTATGCTTCACCTCCCTAGAGTTCATGTCATATCTTTGAATGCATTCAATAACCAAATCCCTAGCTTCCATTGCAAGTGGGAATCCCACAGCATTATACAATCCCACATCCCATTTATTCTTCATGGTTAAAGATGCTTCAGGCGTTATAATCTTCCATAACAAGTCGGCATAATCAAAATCCCCAATCTGCGTGTCAATTGCCCTTCCTCCTAAAGAGTAAATTTGTGAAGTATAACTCCTGCTTAGAAAGTCCTCTTTAACTTCTTTCCTTGTGTCTTTCTTTTCTCCTTTTTAGGTTGTTTTCTCATTTTTCTTTCCTTTGGGTGGCATCCTATCAAGAGACATATTCATTTTACAACCGTACTCATATTTTCTATTGTTTTACCATATAAATTTACCAAGTCACATTTTACCCTAAGGTTTTTATTTTTCACTTTTTTGATTTCTATATGGCTACCCTACTGTGTTTCAGTTTAACCCTTAATTCCAGTAATTAGCTCAGTTTAAACCATTTCTGTTACCCTGTTGTAATTATTGTAAAATTCCCCGCAATCATTTTCCATTAAGCACAAGTGGGAGATTTAGATACATACCTAGATTCTCAACTGTTGACCTTTATACTGTTGACAAGAGAGACTTTTACCATTAAAGTTTACTACAACTGTCTTTGAGACCACAATTCGCCTTCATTCGTTGTAGCTCTTAGAATGCTCTGGAACTGAATTCTAAATGCAATTGTAAAGTTAATGCAATCGAAATTCCACTTTTTACTCATTCGACATTAGGTATTTCCTGTGATAGATATGCATTAAATGTTGTATTTAATACATACAATTTGATTTGCATTTTACTTTTACCATTCAATGCATATTTTGAATTATGTATATGTTGGGTCTTTTTGCACTTTTTGTATTTGTATATCTTGCACATGCACTTTTCACTAATATGCAGAGAAAGAGTGATGACATCATTACAAACATTTCCAATTAATGACCCTTTTGACATTAAGTTAGCCCTTTGTATCTTAAACCATGCACGCGTTACCTTTATACATTTGTGATTTCCCTTCTCGTTTATTTTGTATATATGTTTGTATTTGTCCATGTATATCTTATACAATCGCTAAACATACAAATGCAGACTCCATCAGGTTTATGAAATGACTTGGAATCACCTTCGGGTCTAGCTTTCTATATAGTTCATTTGTTTTACCTTTTGTATATCACATGCATGCACTTATACATGCCTATGTGACGTTGACTTTTCCACTCCTCGTTATGCACAAATGCACTTTATTTCATAATTATCTCCTGAGTTCATACCTATAATTGCATTTTGTTACTTTGTATATTTAATACATGCACTTATACATACAAGAACGGACCTCACTTGAAGTTAATAAAATATTTAACTTTTAATCATGTCCAAATTTGTATATGCACTTTAGATACATGAGCGCATACATACAAAGACACATACAAATATAACCACTTACTTCCACTTTTTAAACTCTATTGAATTTTCCTTTCAGGTTCATATCTGCACTTGTATATAAAAAATATACTTCTAGCAATGTATTAAACATACAAATGATATAACCACGACTTCATATGCTAACTTTAAATTTCCTTTGACGTCCGCCAATGCATACTTTGGATATGCATAAAAGATACATGTCTTGCAATATGCAAATACAACCATAGACTTCTACCATTATAAGTATACCAGGAAACACTATCGAGTCTGGATTAGCATAAGTATGTTTGAACCACTTAAGATGTGAACATAATATGGGATTTAAACATGATACATAAAGTATAACCTAACAGCTTGACAACACAAAGTATATGAAATACATGCAAATGGTAATGTATATGAGATACACGTTGACCCAACCATCTAGCATTGACTTTTCACAGAAATTGACATAACCCTCAAAATATGCAGAATTTTCAAATTGCTAAAAAAGCAACCCTAGCTCATTTTTAACATAGAACTCATTGATAATAACCATTTTTCACCAAGCATTGTGCAACTTGAATTTTAAGCATCAGAGATATTTTACCCATACTGCCAAGTAAGCAGAACCAAACCAACACAAAAGCAAAAGCCACAGCAAGGGTCCTCATTTTGCTAAAGGGTAAAATGGGTTTTGTTGTGAGCACCACAACAACTAGCAACCAAATAAAAAAACTGAATTAAAAGGATTTAGGAAACAAAACAAAATAAATCATAAATTTTGAACTTTCTTATATGCAAAATGTCGTTCAATCACAGAAAGAATATATTCACTGTTGCAAGTATGTGCCTAATCAGCATTGTCATTGATGTCAACATATCCTTGATGTCATTGGTGTCAACTATGTTCTATTCTATTACTTGTTTAGAAGATTTGTATGTTGAGGATATTGAGAAAATTGGCCCCTCCGGAAGATACTAGTGAGTTACAGTGAAGTGCATTATAGACAGTGAGTTGTATGTTGAAGAATAGTCTAATAGATTGCTCCACATTTCTTGCTGGTTGAATATCTTGGTCTGCAAGTTGGAAGTTATTTAAAGGGATGTCTAAAGATGCTAAATCCTTAGTTTGAGCCTCCGGTATGAAGAATTGAGATAGTGGCATCACCAGAGCAAAACCTGCTTTCTCTAATTATTGTCTAGTGACAGGGAGAAAGTATTTTTCTCCACATTCCTCCACAATAAAGTATATTGCTCTGCAGCTCTAGAGGGAAGTTTGGGATGATGATAATTTCCTAAAAATACAGTGGTTCATGTTTTGGTGGTCCGCAAGCTATCTTTCTTTTATGTCAGTTGAAGACAGTGAAGTTCATGTGTTCCAGTGAGAAGATTCCTATAGCTACAGTGGTTAAGGTTCGTGTGGTTGCTCCTAATGATTATAATGTGCTTGTGGATGCCTCCTAATCATGTTTCTATCATGACATTGGTCCACATTAAGGAATTGAGATTGTGTTTGAAGATTGTTCCCAAATAGTGTAACATGTGACCAGTCTTAGCCGACTTGGTTAATTCCAGTTATTTCAGAGATTCCTTGAAGATTGTGGAAGCATGTTGTGGCATGGAAGATCATGTTTGAGTCCTATCTAAGGTGTGGCATGATCTGCATACATCTTTACTTCATTCCCTTTGCATAATGTTGTATTAAGTTAGGACCTATTTTGTAATGCCAACCTTGGAGATTATTACACTGGTTGATGATTGTAATGTCAACCTTGATGATCATTCCAAGGTTGATGAAATGTATAAATACTTGTAGTTGAGTCATGGAAAAGATGTCCTTGTGCGAAGATGGGAAGATAAGGAAAGGAAGTGGAAAGGCAGAGTAGAGGACCCATTGTACTTCAATGTATTAATCTCAGACACGAAGAAGATGTTGATCATGGCAGTGAGCCGCCAGTAGGGTTTAATAGCCCTTATTGTAATCTTTCTAGGTTTAGGGTTGAGGCAGTGAGCCTGCTAGACCAAGCTATACTTCATGGCAGTGAACCAATATGTTCTAGGCTTGTGAAGTGACCAAGCCTAAACATCATTTTTTCAAAGATTACGATATATCTTGAGAGCTAATCATCTCCATGGTTTTTCCCCACCTTGGGGTTTTCCATGTAAAAATCTGGCGGCTCTTGTTTATAATGTTGCATTTGTGTTTAAGTTTCTAATTTCATACATTCATTGTTAAACAATAATATTTGTGGATAAGTGATTGATGTTTAAATGAAGAAGTATTCAAGTTTTTGTGACAACTGATTCACCCCCCCCTCAGTTGTCTGAAGCATTTCAACAATTGTTATCAGAGCGAGGTTCCTCTACAGAAAGTCTAACAGCTTGAGGAAGATGCAAAATGTCTTATAAGAAGGAAGCGTCACATTTTGATGGCATGAACTATGCTCTTTGGAAGGCACGAATGAGAAGCCATCTTCTTTGTCTTGGTTACAATGTATGGAAAGCTGTTGAAACAAAATACACCTTGCCTCAGAATGGTTTGACGACTGAAGATGAAATCAAGGAATATGAAGTGGATGTCAAAGTAAAAGATGCTCTATTAAGTTTATTGAATGACACAGTACTGACAAAAGTGGTGGATCTTGAAACTACAAATGAGGTATGGGAAAAGTTGAAAAATCTGTTTGAGATAGATGACTCTATGAAAGAGGCCAAGCTACAAAGTCTGAAGGTGAAATATGAAAGTTTGAAGATGAATGAAAATGAAAACATATCATCCTTTATGCAAAGAGTTAATGAACTTGTCTCTGGAATAAAAGGTATGGGGGGAACTCTCGGTGATAAGGAAGTTGTAATGAAAATCCTTAGATCACTGCCAAAGACCTACAGTCACAAGGTAGCTGCATTTGAAGAATTTATGCAAGTAAAAACTATTGACAAAGATCAATTGCTTGGTAAACTTACTGCCTTTGAGATGAGAGAGTTTGGTGATGCTCTGCCAAAAGTAGAGACTACCTTCAGAGCCAGTATATTTGGGAAAACCTCTAGATCAGAAAAGTACAATGTAGAATCAGATGATGAGTTCAATGAAATTGAAGCCAACTTTGTGGATAGACTGCAAAGAGGATCCGGTAAGTTTAAAGGTAAATTACCTTTCAAATGTTGTTCATGTGGTAAAGTAGGCCACTTTGCTTCTAGATGTCCTGAAAGAATTGAAAGAAATAGGAAAAGATATGAGAACAGGCCTAGGATCCAAAAGAAATGTTATTATGTTGAAGATTTTGATGATGATGAAAGAGTATTAGATAATGGTGAACTAGATAATGCTAGTACTTCTAGTAATGAATGCTTGTTTATTGCTATTAAAGATGAACCTATGTCTACTAACCCTGCTAGTTGTATGAAGAAAGAAAAACCAGTGGAAAGTGCTTTGGATGCTCAAGTTGTTGAAGACAAGGGTGAATGGGTTATTGATAGTGGCTGCTCTCAACACATGACTGGTGATAAAAGTAAGTTTGTAAGTTTGGAAAGATATGATGGTGGACTGGTTAATTTTGGAGATGATACAGCTGGTAAGATTTGTGGAAAAGGATCTATTTCCTTTGATGGAAAGCATAATATTGAAGACATCTTGTATGTGAAAGGATTAAAGCACAATCCTTTGAGTGTGGGTCAGATGTGTGACAAAGGGTATGACCTAAGATTCAAGGACAATGGATGCAAGATTAGGGAAAGCTCTGGAACAATCATTGCAACTGGTAAGAAGACTAGAGGTAATATCTACCACTTGAAAGGAACTGATAATTATTGTTTGTTGGCTCAGACTGATGAAAGTTGGCTATGGCATAGAAGGTTGTGTCATATCAATTTTGACAACATTATGAAGATAATTATTGCATAGGTTATTAGAGATCTGCCCAAGCTTGTGAAGCCTACTAATCCTATTCACAAGGATTGTCAATTTGGGAAATAATCAAGAACAAGTTTAAAAAGCAAGGACCAATCAGTTGATGGATTATTAGAACTAGTGCATACAAACTTGTGTGGACCTACCAGAGTAAGAAGCTTGCAAGGAGATAGTTATTTCATGTTGCTTATAAATGATTATTCTAGAATGACTTGGGTTACCCTTTTGAAACAAAAATCAGAAGCTCTAGATAAGGTCAAGGCATTTAAGGCAATTGTTAAAAATGAGATGGATTTGAAGATCAAATGTTTAAGGTCTAATAGAGGAGAAGAGTTCACATCAAATGAATTCAATTTATTTTGTGAAGAACATGGGATAAAGAGATAATTATCTGCACCTAGAACTCCACAACAAAATGGATTCATTGAAAGGAAAAATAGAATAGTTCAAGAAGCTGCTAGAACCATGATGAAGGAAGCTGATCTTCTGGAAGTATATTGTAGAGAGGAAATTCACATTGTTGTATATATCCTAAATAGAGTACAAGTCAAAGGTAATAGTTCTAAGACTCCTTATGAATTGTGGTATGGCAAAATTCCTACAATGAAATATCTCAAAGTTTTTGGTAGCAAAAGTTATATCAAAAGAGAAGAAGATCTAGGTAAGTTTGATGCTAGATGTAATGAAGGAATCTTCCTTGGTTATTCCACCAAGAGAAAGGTCTACTGGTGCTATAATAAGAGGATGAATAAGATCATTGAGAGTGCAAATGTCAAAGTTGATGAAAGCAAGGAAAGATCTCTAGAATCAAGTGGATATGAATCATAGAAACTAGATGTTTCAGAAGTGGTGCAGCATGAAGATAGCTCAGATGAAGAGGATCAAGCTCCAGAAAGTGCTACCAAGACACCAAGGTATGTAAAACTTAATCATTTTGAAGATCAAATCATAGGAGACAAGAGTAAAGGAATCCTGACCAAAAGAAGAGTTGTAGAAGAACAAGTAAATTTCTGTCTGATTTCCAATATTGAACCTAAAACTATGAATGAAGCCTGCAATGATGAGAATTGGGTAAAGGCTATGAAAGAAGAACTGATGTAGATAGAGAAGAATTGGACCTGGGATCTTGTTCCCAGACCAGCAAATAAAAATGTAATTGGTACCAAATGGGTTTTTAAAAACAAGATGAATGAGAATGGTGAAGTAGTAAGAAACAAAGCAAGGTTGGTATGAAAGGATACTCCCAAGTTGAAGGAATAGATTTTAAGGAAACATTTGCACCAGTGGCAAGGATTGAAGCTATAAGAATGTTTTTGGCATTTGCATCCTACAAAGATTTTAAGGTATATCATATGGATGTAAAGTCTGCATTCTTGAACGAAGAATTGGAAGAAGAAGTATATATTGAACAACTGGAAGGATTTGAGTCATCAGATCAGCATGACATGGTATGTAGATTGAAGAAGACTTTATATGGATTAAAACAAGCCTCCATGGCATGATATACAAGGTTGGATAGGTATCTGATATAGATTGGGTTCATTAAAGGTACTACAGACTACAATCTCTACTTTAAAATCAATGATGAACAAATCCTAATTGTAGCAGTCTTTGTTGATGACATTATCTTTGGAAGAAATGAAGGTATGTGCATAGTTTTTACCAAAGAAATGTGAAGTGAATTTGAAATGTCCATGTTTGGTGAGATGAATTTCTTTTTGGGTCTACAAATAAATCAATCAGATAAAGGTATCTTCATTTCTCAGTGTAAGTATGTGAAAGAGATGCTAAAGAAATTTGGGATGGAAGACTCTAAACCAGGAAATACTCCCATGATAACCAGTTGTAAGTTGAACAAAAATCATGATTCACCTATGGTAGATTAGAAAAGGTATAGATCTATGATTGGAGGGCTACTCTATCTAACCCAAACCAGACTTGACATAATCCATGTAGTTTGTCTTATGGTAAGATTTCAAGTAGAGCCCAAGGAGTCACATATGATGGCAATCAGAGAATTCTGAGATATTTGAAAGGCACAATAGATTATGGTTTGTGGTATCCAAAAGACAATGATTTCCCTCTCAGTGCATACACTGATGCATATTGGGCTGGAGATATGGATGATAGGAAAAGTACAAGTGGAGGTGCATTCTTTTTGGGAAAAAGGTTGGTATCTTGGTTGAGCAAGAAACAAGATTCAATATCCCTATCTACTGCAAAAGCACAATACATTGTAGCAGCATGTAGTTGCACTCAAGTATTATGGATGAAGCAGACTTTGAAGGACATTAGAGTTATGTATGAAGATCCAATTGCAATCTTTTGTGACAATACAAGTGCCATAAACATATCAAAGAATCTAGTAATGCATTCAACGACAAAGCACATATCCATAAGATACCACTTTCTAAGAGAAAATGTAATAGAGAATGAAGTCAAGTTGGAGTATGTATCTACAAAAGATCAAATTGCAGACATTTTCACCAAATCTCTACCTAAGGATACTTTTGAGTATCTCAAAGATAAGTTAAGGGTTATTACCCCTCCTGATCTAAACTAAGATGCACAAGAGTGCATCAGTCTAGTGGTGCCTCTTCAGATCTGGATTGATGCTTTTAGGGCTACTTCTCAGGGGGAGTAGTCAGAGAGTTCAGAAGAGAAATGGAATTAGAGTAGAAGAGTGGAAGTATGTGCCCTTTACCATTGATATCAAAGGGGGAGAGAAATCAATTGAAAAAATTAGAAAGAAAGAATGTAGAAGTGTAAATAGATAGGGGGAGAATCTTGTCTTGATGGTTGTTGCAATTTGTCACATCATATGTTCCCATCAATGACAAAGGGGGAGATTGTTGCAAGTATGTGCCTAATTGGTGTTGTCATTGATGTCAACGTATCCTTTATGTCATTGGTGTCAACTATGTTCTATTCTATTACTTGTTTAGAAGCTTTGTATGTTGAGGATATTGAGAAAATTGGCCGCTCCAAAAGATACAAGTGAGTTACAATGAAGTGCAGTATAGATAGTGAGTTGTATGCTGAAGAATAGTCTGGTAGATTGCTCTGCATTTCTTTTTGGTTGAATATCTTCTTTTCTAGATTGGAAGTTATTTAAAGGGATGTCTGAAGATGCTAAATCCTGAGTTTGAGCCTCCGGTATGAAGAATTGAGAGAGTGGCATTCACCAGAGTAAAACCTGCTTTCTCTAATTATTATCTGGTGACAAGGAGAAAGTACTTTTCTCTGCATTCCTCCGCAATAAAGCATTTTGCTCTAAAGTTATAGAGGGAAGTCTGGGATGATGACAAGTGCCTACAAATGTAGTGGTTCATGTTTTGGTGGTCCGCAAGCTATCTTTCTTTTATGTCAGTTGAAAACAGTGAAGTTCATGTGTTTCGATGAGAAGATTCCTATGGCTAAAGTGGTTAAGGTTCATGTGGTTTCACCTGATGATTATAATGTGCTTGTGGATGTCTCCTAATCATGTTTCTATCTTGACATTAGTCCTCATTAAGGAATTGAGATCATGTTTGAAGATTCTTCCCAAGCAGTGTAACGTGTAACCAGTCTTAGCCAACTTGGTTAATTCCAATTATTGCAGAGATTCCTTGGATATTGTGGAAGTGTGTTGTGGCATGGAAGATCATGTTTGAGTCTTAGTTAAGGCATGGCATGATCTGCATACATCTTTACTTCATTCCCTTTGCATAATGTTGTATTAACTCAGGACCTATTTTGTAATGGCAACCTTGGAGATTGTTCCAATGGTTGTTGATTGTAATGCCAACCTTGACGATCATTCCAAGGTTGATGAAGTGTATAAATACTTGTAGTTGAGTCATGGAAAAGATGTCCTTGTGCAAAGATGGGAAGATAAGGAAAGGAAGTGGAAAGGCAGAGCAGGGCAGAGTAGAGGACCCATTGTACTTCAATGTATTAATCTTAGACATGAAGAAGATGTTAATCATGGTAGTGAGCCTAGCAGTGATTCGCCAATAGGGTTTAACTGCCCTTATTGTAATCTTTCTAATTTTAGGGTTGAGGCAGTGAGCCTGCTAGACCTAGCTATACTTCATGGCAGTGAGCCAGTATGTTCTGAGCCCATGGAATGAGCAAGCCTAAACATCATTTTTTCAAAGATTACAATATATCTTGAGAGCTAATCCTCTCCATGGTTTTTTCCCACCTTAGGGTTTTCCACATAAAAATATGGTGTCTCTTGTGTATAATGTTGCATCTTTGTTTAAGTTTTTGATTTCATTCATTCATTGTTAAATCATAATATTTGGGGAAAAGTGATTGATGTTCAAATGAAGAAGTGTTCAAGTTTTTGTGACAACTGATTCACCCCCCCTCTCAGTTTTCCAAAGCATTTCAACATTCACTAACCCAAAAGAAGCTTCCAAAGGCATTTAAGTGTGTGTAATGGATTCATTCCAATTCTTTGGAGCAAACTCAGAAGATAGCAACTATTTTCATTAAACTACATAGATGGATTCAACCTTTTAAGCCAACCTGGATAGAGCCTTGCTGGTAGTCAGGCATCCATAGCCCTAGCAAGGTTATCGCTATAATCTCCCCAAATAGAGCCCCACTACCAGTAGGCATCCATAACCCCAGTGGAGTTATTTGCTAGTCCTCATATGTTTTAAATGATCACTTTCATTTATTCATTATTTATTATACTTTTGATATTGCAATGAAGATCATGTTCAACAGGTAATAAAAACTTGTTCTTGATATGCAAGGTGGAGATTATAGTGGTAGCGAAGGCAAATCTTTAGATTTTTCACTTAATGCAAGTGTCCACTATATCCTGAACCTACTCCTAGAATCTTAAAGATGTGTATTTGTATGATTCCTTGAATGTTTCAATTTGTTGTTGGTGAATAAAATCTTTTGAAGACCAAACAAGCAAATTACATCTATAAAAGTCACAACTTATGCATAAATTTCAAATGGTTCCCTTAATTCTAGAAATTCCACTATTTTCTAAAGTTGTAGTGTGCTCTTGTATATCCAAAATCAAAATGAAAAGCCCAGCAAATAAAACACACAAAAGCACACAACAACAAATAAACCACACAAACAACACCAAAACAAAACAAACAACTATACAAGCATTTACAATATGGTACACGGAAAGACTCAACTCAACACTTTAAGCTTGAAAGTAATGTTTGAGGTATTTTCCAATAATAGGTAATGGAATGTCCTCACCAGTTAGGGTTTTCAACCTAAATGTGTTATCTCCAATAATTTTAGTGATCTACAATGGACATACCCACAGCTTATCAAATTTTCCATGATTTCTTTTTTTCTCGTGAGCTTTGTCCCAACACAAGACCAAATTTGAGATTTTAAAAGTTTTAACCCTGGCCCATTTATCAAACCTTCTTTTGATCACTACTTGATGTTTAGCAAATCTATCTATGGCTTGATTTCATTTTTCATCCAAGTGTAGCAATTGAATTAGCCTAGCTTCTCTTTGATCATCAAAGCCTAAGTATTCATTAGCAAACCTCCAAGTTGGAATTCTCAGGTTAATAGGCAAAATAGGATTTGTACCATATACTAAATGGTATGGGACATTACCCAATGTTGTTTTAACTTTCATCCTATCCACCAACAAAGAATATTTCAACAATGAATTCCCCTCCTTGGGGTTTTTGGCGATCAATTTCTTAATGATGTTTAACAGAATTTTGCTAGTGGACTCTACTAACCCATTACCTTGTGGATAATAATTTGATGAAAACTTTAACACAATACCATAATCAAAAGCCCAGTTTGAAAATTTTAAAGAAGAAAATGTAGGGCTATTGTTACATACCAGTGCATAAGGTACTCTGAATCTGGTTATGATATTTTCCTCCAGAATTTTGATGACAACCTTAGTGGTAGACAACTTACAACATGTAGCCTCTATCCATCTAGTACAATAATTAGTCACTATAAGTATGAACTTGTGTCCAGCAGATGGAGGATTAATGACTCCAATAAAATATAGGCCCCATTGTGCAAAAGGTCTGGTTTCTATTACAAGTTGCAACGGATGAGTCATATTTCTTCTCTTATCAACTATGGTTTGACAGCTATGACAACACCTGATATGCTTTTCAGTATCTTTAAACATGGTGGGCCTATAGTACCCTGCTCACAAGATCTTATGTGTTGTGGTTAAGTGAGACCCATGAGTTGTCCCATATTTATCATGTAGTTCTAACATCACTTTATTTGCTTGATCTCGATTCGGACATCTCAAGTATATCCCTTCATGATTCCTTTTGAATAATAAACCTCCCTGAATCATATACTTTTGGGATTTCAACCTTAATGCCCTTCTCTAGGAAGATTTCATATGACTGGGATACTTCCCTGATACAAAAAATGTGGTAAGATCATCATACCATCCACTCGTAGTCGTATTTACTACATATTGTTGGTGAACAATCTTGGGATCTATGTTAGCTATAGTCTGCACAAAGGCCTAACCCCTGACCAATTTCATTGGAACAATTTCCAAATCAAACTCCTATAGCATGGTGATCCATTTTGCTCTTTTATCTCTTGGTTCATTTTGCATCAACAAAATCTTCACTACAACATTAGGCACAATAGCCTTGACTTGACTTCTCAAAATATAATGCCTAAACTTTTTTACTCCTTTCACCAAGGTGAAAGATTTCCTTTTAGTGTCCAAGTACTTCAATTCTGCATCCTTGAGGGGAGAACTCATAAACACTATTGGCCTCTCTTCATTTTCTTCACCTTTTTGTGTCAAGGCTACTGCACAGGAGTGTTCAGATGCAAAAGAGTAAATAAAGAATGGTTAGTATAATCTAGCCTAGTTAATACCAGAGCATTGGTGATGGCTCCTTTTATATCCCTAAAACCTTCTCTAGCCACTAGCATCCACTGTATCTTAGCATCCTTTTTCAGCATAGCATTTAGAGGTTGTACTATATCAACAAAACTAGTGATAAATTTCCTCACAAAGTTGATTTTACCAAAAAATGACTTCAGCTCCTTTTTACTGGTAGGCAATTGTAACTTATTGATCCCTTCCACTCTGTTTGGATTGATGGAAATCCCATTCTCAAAAATGATATGTCCCAGTAACTTAACTTTTGTCACCCCGAAGACACATTTCTTTGGGTTGAAGGATATACCATACTTCTCACATCTCTGCAAAAATTTTCTCAAATCATCTGCATGAGTAGACCTGTCTTTAGAAATGACTATCAAATCATCCATGTAGATCACTATACATTTACCTACCAATCCACAAAAAGCAATATCCATGGCTCTTTGGAATGTAGCTCTTGCATCAATTAAATCAAATGGAATTCTTCTATAAGCATAATTACCCCATTTACAAGTAAAAGTGGTTTTCAACCTATCTTCTTTATCCACTAAAACTTGATTGTAGCCAGAAAATCCATCTAAGAAAGACATCATCTTGGCACCATTGATTATTTGCAAGACCTCATCCAAGGGTGATAAAGGATGGTTATCTTTTTCCAACGCTTTATTGAGGTTTCTAAAATCTACACAAAGTCTTATATCTCCATTCTTTTTCCTCATAGGAACTAAATTGGCTACCCAAGTAGAATGCCTCATAGGAAAGATTATCCTTGTAGATAACAATTTCTTGACCTCTTCAAAATCAAGGGTTCTAATATGGTATTCATTGGTCTTTGTTTCTGCCTAAATGGTTTTGCTCCTGGTCTTAGGAGAATCACATGAGTTATGATGGATGTATCATAAGTTTTAAGATCCTCATATGTCCATGCAATAACATGTTTATAAGCTTTTAGTACAACAATTATATCATTCCTTAACTCAGTAGAATAGGTCTTCCTGATTAGCACATTTTGAGGGTCCTTTTCAATACCTAAGTTGAAATGATCACAATTACCTTCTTTTGTTTTAGGAAGGTCTCTCTGTCTAAAAACTCCATCAAAATCAAAGATCTTTTCTAACTCAATGACCCCTTTTGGTAAGAAGCTACTTTTCAAATCAACGATGTCTTCCTCATCCCAAGATACTTCTGGTCTATCTTGTTCATCAATTATCTAAGCTTCAAAGACATCATGACTCATTATAAAATCAAGGATCTATTGGTCACCTTCGAATACTTGAAAGTTTGTTACATTATCAGGTATACAAGGAATAGACACTAACCCTACCACAAACTTCTTTAGTCTAAATAAGGCTAACGGTTTAAGTGAACTAGAGCTGCAACTACTAAGGCATCTAGACGTTGATTTAATTCTATGGAAATGTGTATAATATTGAAAGCATCAAAGGATTCTATCAAATCCCAAACTCTATGTCTATAACTCACCATTTTCCAAAAATTACAGGCATACAACTTCCTAACCTGTTTGACCACTAATTCAGAATCAGACAACACCTAAAGGACTTTTACTTTCTTTTTGATGGCCATTACCAATCCATATATTAGTGCCTCATACTCTGCTACATTGTTAATACATGAAAATTGCAATCTATAGGCTGCCAAAAATGACTTCCCATCAGGGTCTATAAGTTCTATTCCTGCCCTACTCCCTGTTTAGATTTTGATCCATCACATTTTAAAATCCACATATTATTTTTCTTGCAGACTAGGTCTCTCACTTTTATAGGAAGCATTTTATTCAATTCAAGTTTTGCAAGGTCAAGCTTATCCCTATGCACTTTTGTCTGACCTATAGGTACTGTAGTATTTTCTATAAGTTTGTGAGGGTTAGAATACTTGTTATCTCTTTCTTCCATAGAATCACTTGGATCTTTCAGTATGACACAATCATTTTTAGAACTATCAATAGCATGTCTACCTTCCCTGTTTTCCATTTGTGCCATACATTTCCTATGTTGATATTCAATTATTTCCTTACAGATTCCACAATCTTCTTCAGATGGGTGGTCTTATGAACTCTGCACCATCCTTTACATAGAACATCCTAAATAGAAGTTCCATGTTGAATACATTTTTGGATTTCTTGATTCATGATCTAGTTAAAATTACTCATGGTGCTTTCTTCTTCATCCAAAGAACCAGAATTAGATTCAATGAGCATAGTAGTTCTTTTGTCTATAGGTTTCCTTTCAAAACCAAGGGCAATAATTTCTTCTATTTGGACTCCTCTATTAGAAACTCTATACACACTAGGCTCTATTGCAGCATACAACACCTCATTTATTTTATTATACTCTATTATCATGTGTTTCATCTTTGGTCCTACCTCAATCCTAATCTGGTTAGGGATACCTCTCCAAGGGTAACCACATGTGTGAAAAAATGGTCGCCATATATTCATGCAAAGTTTTGGACCAATCTCTACTCAACAACATCCCATAATTCACAAGAATATCAACTACCTAAATGTCAATATACTGTTGTACTCTAGGATTAGCAGCTAATTGCATCTGAATATGCATCAACTTCCTACAACATTCACTTCAGATTTGTCTAATTGAGTTACAATTTTGTCCAACTTAGTAGGGGTGAGTCCTAAAGATTTACACATCCTAATGGCATGACATTGGCAGAAGCTCCAGAGTCTACCATGCAATTGTAAAAGTTTTTCCCAAAGATTTTTAAGGTTAACAAGAAAGGAGGAGACTACTTCTTTTCTGTGTGTAACACTATATTAGTGTTTGCAAGTTGCTCAAGACTTTTGTTCTTGTCCTTAATTTACACTTCCTTATTGTGACTATCTGGACTTATTGAGTTTTCCCTAGGACCAGATTCATCTAAGGACTTGATAAAATAGTTCTAAATCCTAGACTTCTCAACAATTCATACAAAGGAACATTCACTTTTATTTTTCTAATCTCCTCATACAAATAACTCATCAATTTAGAAGCATCATTAGGTTCTAATTTACCTACCTAGATTTTCTATGAGGCTCAAGTACCAGCACCTTAATGATTTGCCTTTGGAAGTAGAGGATTATAGGTTGAATGTACATTCGATGGTGTATTGAAATTGTTCGGAGGTGTTGAGGTAGTGAAAGGACCTCTAGGCTTGTTGTTACTTCTTGTTGATGATGATGTTAGTCAAAACAACAAGAGATAAAATTCACAAAGAACTTTGTCTTATCTTGAAGAATATGGAGAATATTTAGAAAATAGTTCTCAATTCCAAGTCTACGGTAATCAGGTCATGATTGTGTTGGACTCACTCAAGGTTCAATGTGAAGTTGTTTGTTCAAGGGACCTTACGTGATTTAAATACTCATTACTGGTAATTGTCACTCGTTCTTTGCAAATAACCTCAAATACTTCTAAAGATGTCGATCCTTTGCAAATATTTGGAACTTTCAAGTCAATCTTTGCATGAATTTCCAAAAACATACTATATATCTCAAACTTTATGAAAATTATAAAAAGATCTTTAGCATTTCCATATATTTACCAAAATCTTTAATAATTTCCTTTAGATGACTGTGTTTCAGCTACTTATTTAAACTATTGATAAAGTTAAAAGATAGGGTTAGAGACATGATCTAAACAACTAATTACTAGCAATTGTCACTCATTCTTTGTAAATAACCTCAAATACTTCTAAAGATGTCTATCCTTTGCAAATATTTAGAACTTTCAAGTCAATCTTTGCATGAATTTCTAGAAACATACTATATATCTCAAACTTTATGAAAATTATAAAAAGATCTTTAGCATTTCCATATATTTACTAGAATCTTTAATAATTTCCTTTAGATGACTACGTTTTAGCTACTTATTTAAACTATTGATAAAAAAAGTCAAAAGATAGGGTTAGAGACATGATCTAAACAACTATGATGTTTTGTTACTCACGTGGACAAATTCTGATTACCTTGGACAATTGAGAAACAAATAAACTCTTATATGTTAATCTAGATCATTTCACGAATTCACATATAGAATTGCAATCTTCAAGGAAATATATCAACCAAAACACATAAATCGAATAACACTCTAGAATAGATGTAAAAATTCAATGTTTGTATTTACTAATATATGTCAGCCATTTTAAATTTACAATATTTCATGAATTCAATTTTCTGAATACATCAACAATATCATCAAAACTTACAGACATTTTTATAGATATAGTAAGGAAACAAGATGTTCCACATTTTCCTTGCTATAGACACAGGCAAATTTAGACTCCACTCACTATGCTCAAAGTATTTCTTCAATCAATTCTCTTGCAAATTCTCCAGTAACTTTTCTATGTCAGCCGTGTGAACTAAAATATGACTATCAAAGATCTTTATATAGACTAAGATCCTCCTATGGTGTATCTTGTCCTTCATCATCTCTTTGTTCCCTCATCCTCTCTGTAGGCACATTTTCCTGATTATCCTCTCCTTGAGTAGCTTGTATCTTTTCCATGTTCATACTCTCTTTTTCTTCTGCTTGATTTCTCAGTATCTCCTTAGCAACTTCTTTAACTTCTTCCATGATATTTTTGGGCACTAAGTTATCAAAAGGGTCAATCATCTCCACATCCTCAATTGATTGTGTTGCCGCCTGTTGTGATACCCCAATATCAAATACTCCTATCATGAGAGATGATTTAGGAATTTGTCTATCCTCTTCTTCTTTGCTACTCATTTCAAGGCTATCATCACTACCCTCATCTTCACCTTGCACTTCATTCTTGGTTTCGAATGGAAATTGAATGGTTTCTAACACTAAAGCTGATTCAGGATACAGACTCTCATGATAATATGACTCATCTTCTTCTATTTGATCCTCTTGTTCTCTAGATGAAAAGGTGAAACTCTCTAGAACCATGGCTGACTCATATCCCAAAGGTACTATTTCATTACCCTTAGGCACCAAAAATTCTAATGTAGGGCTATGTACCTCTACTTTGAAGATGTTCACTGCCAAGTGAAACTGTGGACAATCAAGCTTGGCATGAGCACTTGTATTATGGATTCTGCACCAATTCTTAAGCGCTACATCTGCTACTTGTATCCTAGCAGGCTGCTTAGATTCCTGGTTGTTTCGATCTTCAATGGAGAAGCCAAAGTGCCATTATTTGGCCTTGTATTCCAAATTCTAGGAGGCTTAGGCTGATTCAAGTTTCTATTATCATTTCCATGAGCGTTATTGTCTCCATTGTGACCTCTATTATACAATCCATGTCCTTGATTCAAATAATTATTATTTCCTCAGTTCTGATGACTACCATTTTGAGGATTTTGACCATAGAAACTATTATTCCTTAACTAAGCCACTTTAGTGGTTAGCCTCCTCAAATGAGCAGTAATTTCCTTTAACTCATCCCTATCCCCTGGTGCTTTATCTATGAAAGCATCTTGTGGAGGCTGAAAGAATGATTGGCCATTGAATTGTTTATCACTGGCAACATTGCCTATGTAGGGAACTATAGCATGAGTAGGGACCAAATTGTATACTGGCGCATGAGTAGGAACTAGACATTGTACATCGAAGTATGATGCATCAAACAACCATTCAATTGTTGCATTTGATTGGGAACAACGGCTAATCCAAGACTCACTAGCAGTCCATGATCGATTTGCCGCATCTCCTGGTATACTTTCATAGATAAATTTGCCCCTACAGGTACTTGCCTCTTAACAAACATGGCAGTTAATGGATCCAAAGAAACATAATACATTTCTAATATTGTATCATCAGTTACAGTATAAGGAGCAACTAATCTTGAATAAGCCTTTTGAAAATGATCATTGAAAGCAGTTATGAATTCTCCTTCATTTCTTTTTATTTCTGCTAACCTATGATACAGTGATGCTCTCTCTATTGGAATTCTAAATGTAGACAAGAATGCTTCATCCAAAATTGCCCAACTTGTGATGTGATTATTAGGCAAGTTGACATACCATCTATAAGCTAGTTCAGTTAAGGTAAAAGGAAACAACCTACATACCACATCCTCATGTGCTATCCTTTCCCTAAAGCAAGTTTCTTTGAAGATCCTTATGTGATCTTCTACATCCTGATGTAACTAAAATTTTGGACATATCTTGTCTAGATTCTTTGGCATGTCATGATATGCTGCAAAGGTTATAGGTAACTCCATGTTAAAGAACACCATGACAGGACCTCTACGTGGATTTAAACCAAAGTTTAGTTGATTCTAAGGATTTAAACCAAAATTCAACGGTCTGAATGCATAAATGTTAGGACTTACTATGTTTGGTATAACCAAAGGTGAACTTGGACTCAGAGGAGTATGTGATGAACTCCCTACCTGAAAGAGCCTAGGTCCTAAGATCAAGGAATTATTTACACCTTTTTGTCACTTATAAGGTAACTATACAAAAATATCCCTTGGATTCAACCTAGACCTAGTCATCTGACCAGTGTTATTAGCCAGTTTGCACTAAGCTTACTTTAAATCCTATTAGGCCCTCCTTCTAGGCCCAAAAACTATTAATGATGATGTTAGTCAAAAAAAGAGATAAAATTCATAAAGAACTTTGTCTTATCTTGAAGAATATGGAGAATATTTAGAAAATAGTTCTCAATTCCAAGTCTATAGTAATCAGGTCATGATTGTGTTGGACTCACATATGCTTCAATGTGAAGTTGTTTGTTCAAGGGACCTTACATGATTTAAATGCTCATTACTGGCAATTGTCACTTGTTCTTTGCAAATAACCTCAAATACTTCTAAAGATGTCAATCCTTTGCAAATATTTGGAACTTTCAAGTCAATCTTTGCATGAATTTCCAGAAACATACTATATATCTCAAACTTTATGAAAATTATAAAAAGATCTTTAGCATTTCCATATATTTACTAGAATCTTTAATAATTTCCTTTAGATGACTGTATTTCAGTTACTTATTTAAACTATTGATAAAAAAGTCAAAAAATAGGGTTCGAGACATGATCTAAACAACTATGATGTTCTGTTACTCACGTGGACAAATTCTAATTACATTGGACAATTCAGAAACAAGTAAACTCTTATATGTAATCCAGATCATTTCACGAATTCAGATATAGAATTACAATCTTCAAGGAAATATATCAGCCAAAACACATAAATTGAATAACACTCTGGAATAGATGCAGAAATTCAATGTTTGTATTTACTGATATATGTCAGCCATTTCAAATTTACAATATTTCATGACTTCAATTTTCTGAATACATCGACAATATCATCAGAACTTACGGACATTTTTACAGATATAGTAAGGAAACAAGATGTTCCACATATTCCTTGCTACGGACACAAGCAAATTTAGACTCCACTCGCTATGCTCAAAGTATTTCCTCAATCACTTCTCTTGCAAATTCTCCAGTAGCTTTTCTATGTTAGCCATGTGTACTAAAATATGAATATCAAAGATCTTTATATAGACTTAGATCCTCCTGTTATGATTACAAAAACCCTAACAGTCCAATGATGCCAGTTGTCAATCCCAAAATATCTTAGAAGAATATTCCTTTCTAAGTGCAAAGATGCCTTTTAGAATCTTCGCTGCCTATACCCGCAAACACAAGACTTCATTACACTAATTTATACATGACATCAATTTTGGAATGAGCATCAAAGTTGGGCTTACAATCATCTATCTAGAACATTCTCCAAGATAGGCATTACAAGCAATTACAATCACAAGACATGACTTAATACAAAATACTACATGTGAACCATTACACTACCATAGCTAGGACTCAAATGTTCCTTGAACAACATGTCACGCTCCATAGTACTTCTCTGAGATCATCTACAACACGCACCAAGCATTCGGTCAGCCAAGACTGGAAAGAACAACAACACCCAAGGAGAAATCTTCAACTACGAGCTCAATCCTCAATGCGGACCACCAAAACAATAGGCACACAATCTAGAGACCTCCACAAGCATTATGAAATCAACAAGAACAACCACACCACCTCAAATCACCAGAATCACTTGTATCTTCATATGGGAACTTAAGAACACTAACTATCATGACTGTCACACTAGAAAGAATGCTTGTGGACCTCCAAACCACAAACCACTTGAGTTGAGGATACACACCAACATCCCAAACATACCTCTAGAACTGCAGACCATAATATCCCAATGCAGAGCAATCCGGACCAAATTCCTGTCACTCTATTACCTCTGAACAACTGCAAAACCCAGTTCTACTTAGTTGGCCATAACTTCAGCAATCCTCCATGCGGACCTCTCAAATCTTAACTGGAGCAACTTTAGATAATCCTCCACAAACCCTTTAATCCATAGACTCTAATCTTCATCTCACTGGGAATGTGGAGCAATCTACTTTACTGAACTGCACTATCTTCACTATCTCTAACAAAGAGATATGTTGACATCAATGACAACACATCATAGGCACATATTTGAAACAATCTCCCCTTTTTCATTGATGGCAACATATGATGTGAAAAACTAATTCAACCATCAAGACAAGGACTTCTCCCCCTTTCTCTTATCACACTTGCAACCACTTCACTGCTCCCCCTTTCACCAACAACTACTTACTTCTGAGTTTTTCACATGACTTCTCTCCCCCTTTGACATCAATGGCAAAGGGCACATATTTGCAATCATCTCTCCCCCTTTTTGTTTCTTAGATACAACCAAACTAAACTCCAAAATTAACATACTGACTACTCCCCCTGAGTAGCATCCCCTTAACACCAATCTGGATCACAAGATATGACTATGAGTTCCACTGGACTGATGCACACTAGTGCACCTTAGTTCTGAACAAGAGGGGTAATAACCCCTAGCTTCACTCTGAGATTCTCAAAAGTCTCCTTAGGTAGAGGCTTAGTGAAGATATCCACAATTTGATCCTTTGAAGGAACAAACTCTAATCTGACTTCATTCTCATTTACCTTCTCTCTTAAAAAGTGAAACTTGATGGATATGTGTTTTGTCTTTGAATGCAACACCGGATTCTTTGAGATTTTTATTGCACTTGAATTATCACAAAAGATTGTAACAAGCTCTTCAAACACAATTCTGATATCCTTTGACATTTGCTTCATCCACAAAACTTGAGTACAATTACTTGATGTTGCTATATACTCTACCTCTATAGTAGATAGAGATATTGCCTCCTGCTTTTTGCTCAACCAAGAAACTAATCTCTTTCCCAAGAAAAATGCACCACCACTAGTACTCTTCCTGTCATCCACATCTCCTACCCAATCAACATCTGTATATGCATGAAGAGTGAAATCATCATCCTTAGGATACCATAAGCCATAATCAGATGTCCCCTTCAAATATCTAAAAATTATTTTGACTACCACAACATGAGATTCTCTAGGATCAGCTTGAAATCTAGCAACAAGGCCAACTGCATTCATAATATTAGGTCTAGTTTGAGTTAGATAAAGTAGTCCTCCAATCATTGATCTATACCTTTTTTGATCTACCTTAGGGGAATCATCATCTTTACTCAACTTGCATCCAGTTATCATAGGAGTACTCATTGGTTTTGAATCCTCCATTCCAAACTTTTTCAACAACTCTTTCACACACTTAGATTGAGATATGAAGATGCCCTTATCTGACTGAATGATTTGTAGACCTAAGAAGAAATTCATTTCACCAAACATGGACATCTAAAATTCACTTTGCATCTGATCAGTAAATTTTTTACACATGCTCTCATTTCCACCAAAGATGATATCATCAACAAATACCTCAACAATCAAGATGTGTTCATGATCAATTTTGAAATAAAGATTACTGTCATTTGTGCCTTTGCTAAAACCTAACTTTAGCAGATACTTATCTAATCTTGCATACCATGCTCTTGGGGCTTGTTTAAGTCCATACAATGCTTTCCTCAATCTACAGACCATATCTCCTTGATCAGACAACTGGAATCCTTCCGGTTTCCTAATGTAGACTTCTTCTTCCAACTCTCCATTTAGGAATGCTAACTTGACATCCAGGTGGTAAACTTTGAAATCTTTGTAAGTAGCAAAGGCAAGAAATAATCTACTTGCTTCAATTCTTTCCACCGGAGCAAAAGTTTCTTCAAAATTAATTCCCTCTACCTGAGAATACCCTTTGCACACCAATATTGCTTTGTTTCTCACAACTTCACCATCTTCATTCAATTTATTCTAGAAGACCCATTTAGTTCCAATTACATTTTTGTTTTTAGGTCTAGGAACAAGATCCCAAGTATGATTCTTTGTAATTTGCATTAATTCTTCTTCCATTGCTTTTACCCAACTTCATCATTACTAGCTTCATTTGTTCATTTTGGTTCAATCTTTGAAATCAAACAATACTCCACTTGTTCTTTAGTAATTCTTCTTCTAGTTTGAACACCTTTATTTTTATCTCCTATGATCTAATCTTCAGAATGATTCAACCTTACATACCTGGGAGTTTTGGGATTTTCTTGACCTTCTGATTCTTGAACTTGTTCCTCAACATTTGCACTAGCTTCTTGAGTCACTGGATTCTTTGGAGCAATCTGAATCTGAGTTTGAGTTTGAACTTGCTTTCCTTTATTTGGACTTTCATTTGATCATCTGATTCATATCCACAAGACTTGGAAGGTCTCTCCTTGCTTTCATCAACCTTGACATTAGCACTTTCAATAATCCTTTTCAATCTCTTGTTAAAGCACCGATATGCCTTGCTTTGGTTAGCATAACCTAGAAATATTCCTTCATCACATCTTGCATCAAACTTACCTAGATCTTCATCTCTCTTGATATAGCATTTACTACTAAAAACTATGAAGTATATCACAGTAGGAGCATTATCAAACCACAGTTCATAAGGTGTTTTGCAGGTATTACCGTTAATCTACACCCGGTTAAGAGTGTGGATAGCAGTACTCACAGCCTCTCTCCAATAGACATGTGGAACATTTACCTCCATCATCATGGTTCTAGCAGCCTCTTGAATAGTCTGGTTCTTCCTTTCCACAACTCCATTATGCTGAGGAGTCCTAGGAGTAGATAACTGTCTTCTTATTCCATGCTTTTCAAAAAATGCATTAAACTCATCAGAGGTAAACTCTCCACCTCTATTAGATCTCAAACACTTTATCTTCACACCAATCTCATTCTCCACCATAGCCTTGAACACCTTGAATCTATCAAGAGCCTTTGATTTCTCTCTCAAGAAAGTGACCCACATCATTTGGGAGTAATCATCAATCAGCAACATAAAATATCTATCTCCTTGTAAACTCCTAACTCTGGCCGGACCACACAAATCAATGTGCACAAGTTCCAACAATCCACTTGAAAATTGTTCTTTTCTTTTGAATGTAGCTCTGTTATGTTTTCCCAACTAAAATTCCTTACACATGCTATTAGCAGGTTTCGCAAGCTTTGGAAGATCTCTCATAGCCTGAGTAGTACTTATCTTGACAATGTTATCAAAGTTTACATGACACATTCTCCTATGCCATAACCAACTCTGATCAATCTGAGAAATCAAACAACTTTTACCAGTACCACTTAAATGAAAGATATTGCATCTAGTTTATGTACCAGATGCAATCTTAGTTTCAGAGCTTTCCAAAATTCTACATTTTCCATCCTTGAATCAAAGATCATACCCTTTGTCAACCAACTGTCCAACACTGAGAAGATTATGCTTTAACCCTTTCTACATACAAAACATCATTAGTGTTATTTTTACCATCAAAAGAGATGGATCCTCTGCCACAGATTCTACCAACTGTATTGTCTCCAAACTTCACAATTCCATCTTCATATCTTTCCAAACTTACAAACTTACTTTTATCACCAGTCATATGATGAGAGCATCCACTATCAATCACTCATTCATGTTTTTCTTCAACCTGAGCTGCCAAGGTACTTTCCACCTTCACATAGATAGCAGATTCAGTAGGCACCGAATCTTCTTCTTTGATAGCAATGAACACCCTTTCATTTCTAGAGGTACTTCCCATATTAGATTCATCATTTGTAACTCCTACATCAGTAGCTTCTTGGACATAGTAGCATTTATTCTAAACCCTAGGTCTATTAGGTTTGGCTTTGAAACCCTCTCCAAACATCTTGAAGTAAAATGACCAATCTTATTGCAAGCAAAACATTTGAAAGGCAACTTTCCTTCATACTTACCAGATCCTCTTGGTAATCTTTCAGCAATAAGGGCTTCAAGTTCTTCAATTTCAGATTCATATTCTTCAACTTCCTTCCTTGCCTTCTCATATCTTGTTAGTCTTCTTGAAGAGCTTTCACTAGGATCAAATTTTTTCTTTCTGAAAACACTAGCCTTAAATGCAGATTCTGATTTAGGAAGAGAATCGCCAAACTGACTCATTTCAAATGCTAAAAACTTGCCAACCAACTGATCCCTTGTAACATCCGTCACAGTCCTGATCTCCTCAATAGCAGTAATTTTATGCTTGTATGAAGTAGGTAAGGATCTAAGCACCTTGACAACAATCTCTGATTCTTCCAGTTTTCCACCAGCACACCTAATACTGCACACAAGTTCATTCACCTTCTGCATGTAGGAAGTGATGTTTTCATCTTCACTCATCCTCAAACATTCGTATCTACCCTTCAAGCTCTATAACTTAGTACATTTGACATATGCATTACCTTCATACAGAGCTTCCAACTTCTTCTAGATTTCATGAGCAATTTGTAATTCCAAGACATTTGTCATTTCTAAATCAGTCAGGGCACTCAACAATGCTTCTTTAGCCTAAATGTTGTATTCGGCTTCTTTGATTTCATCTGGAGGAGTAGGACCATTCGTCAGAGGAGTATACTTATTCTTAGTTATCAACCAATAAGGATCACCCATGCATTGCAAATGACACTCCATGCGATTCTTCCAAAGAGAGTAATTTGTCCCATCAAATCTCGGATTGTCCTTCTTGTATGTTGACATCCTAGATCTCCTCAAGTGGTCAAGATTCTTTTAGAGGAACTAGCTCTGATACCAATTGTTGGAATTAGGGTAGACAACTGAGAGGGGGGTGAATTAGTTATCCCAAAACTTTATCTTTTTCTGCATTTAAACTTCTTTACCAGTTATTAATAGATTAATGATATAACCATGAAAGCATGAATCAACAACACATGCGTAGAAACATAATCAACACACATAACAATAGGATTTTTAAGTGGAAACCTGGTTAATGGAAAACCACGGTGGGGGTTAACCCACAAGATTTATTCTCTATTAAAAGAATAGAAAAATGGGAAGGCACTTGCCTTTGGGCACACTGCCCAGAGCTCACTACTCCAAGAGACTCACTGTCTACAAAAATATGCATATGGTTAACACTAAAAGGTTCAACTGAGTAACATCATCTTCTCCATGCCAAGGTTCAATTCCATTGAAGCTCACAACACCTCTGCATCTTCACACACGTGGGCACAATTACATGACTTCATTACACTTATTTATACATGACATCAACTTTGGAATGAGCATCAAAGTTGGCCTTACAATCATCTATCTGGAACATTCTCCAAGATAGTCATTACAAGAAATTACAATCATAAGACTTGACTTAATACAAAATACTACATGCGAACCATTACATTGTCGGCCAAACATAGTTGGGACTCAAATCTTCCTTGAACAACATGCCACACTCCATAGAACTTCTATAAGATCATCCACAACACGCACCACGCATCCGGTCGACCAAGACTGGAAAGAATAGCAACACCCAAGGAGAAATCTTCAACTACGAGCTCAATCCTCAATACGGACCACCAACATAATAGGCACACAAACCAGAGACCTCCACAAGCATGATGAAATCAACAAGAACAACCACACCACCTCAAATCACCAGAATCACTTGCATCTTCAAACAAGAACTTAAGAACACTAACTGTCATGACTGTAACACTAGAAAGATTTCTTGCGGACCTCCAAACCATGAATCACTTGAGTTGAGGATACACACCAACATCCCAAACATACCTCTAGAACTGTAGACCATAATATCCTAATGCAGAGCAATCTGAACCAAATTCCTGTCACCCAGTTCTACTCAAATGGCCATAACTTCACCAATCCTCCATGCGGATCTCTCAAATCTTAACTGGAGAAACTTCAGACAATCCTCTACAAACTCTTTAATCTGGAGACTCTGATCTTCATCTCACTAGGAATACAGAGCAATCTACTTTACTGAATTGCATTGTCTTCACTATCTCTGACAAAGAGATATGTTGACATCAATGACAACACATCATAGGCACATATTTGTAGCACTCCACACTTGTCTTTAATACTTGTGCTATGTTTTCTCTATCTTCTCTCCTCTTATGATACTTTTTAATCTTGGCCCTTAGCTCCATCATTCTTTCCATTGCTTCCTCATCCAATTGGTTTACAGGATCTTCAATGCATGACTAGAATCTATCCTTAAACTCCTTTATGGCTATTTCCACATCATACACTTGCATTTAGGGACACGGATGCTTAACCAGATCCACTATCTTCACATGTTTCTTTAACAAATCATGAGTAGTCCTTTCTAATTCTTGCACATTAACATGGTAGGGCCTATGTATACCCTCTTCAAACTTTATCTCCATCTTCATTTTAGGGATTTGAAACACAACTTGTGGAGTTATAACACCCTCATTTACCAAGGACTATCTATGTCCTTCCAAAGCATTAAGTTTCTTCAACTCATCTCTATTTTGTAGTATTCTTGCTTGACATTTTTGTATAATGTTGGCACAATAATTTTTCTCAATCAATGTGGTGTGCCAATTACAAATTGCAATTTTCATTACTTCCTCTCCCTTATGAATAAATGCCCTGACAAAGTCCTCTAGCATGTTAGCTTCATGCTTTTTATTTTCTATTTCCCCTATCTGTTCCTTAGATAAAATAGTCAAATCAAAAGATAGTTCTGGTACACTCTATGCAGGATCAAATATTCCTTGAATAAATTGTTGATACTAGGCAATTTTCCCCTTCAAATCTTTTATTTTTTGTTTATCTTTTCTCATTTTACTAGTAGTAAACTCAATCATTTCTTGTAACTCTTTAATACGCTGCTCTCGATTCACATGGCCAATATTCATGTTAATAACATTGTATTCTTTAACGCTTATTTCCCCTTTTTCTTTATCAACCTAAGGTATTTCCATTTCAATAATTCTAGCACCAAAGGGATCCCTCCTTATGGCTGACATGGTTCTAGCCTTCCTTTTGCCTCTCTTTACTGCCTCATTAGTAAACAAACTTTTAATATCAATTAGTACTACTTGGATTGCTAAATCCTGTCTTACTTCATATCCAAGCCAAGATGGCACTTCCTTATCCAGATCTGCATCTGCAGCTTTCTCATTAACTACCTCCTCTTGAGCCCCTTCTATGATTATTTCTTCTTGTTCTTGTTGTTGCTGATCATGCTGCTATTGTGAGGGTAATTGTTCAGGAACTTTTTATCCCTATTGGACATTCTCTACATTATGTTGTTCTCCACCATGGGGTACTTCAGGATTAGGAACCTCTTGTGGTGTATCTTGTCCTTCATCATCTCTTTGTTGACTCATCCTCTCTACAGGCACATTTTCTTGATTAGCCTCTCCTTGAGCAGCTTGTATCTTTTCCATGTTCATACTCTCTTTTTCTTCTGCTTGTTTTTTTAGTATCTCCTTAGCAGCTTCTTTAACTTCTTCCATGATATTTTTGGCCACTAAGTTATCAAAAAGATCAATCATCTCCACATCCTCAATTGATTATGTGGCAATCTGTTGTGATACCCCAGTATCAAATACTCCTATCATGAGAGATGATTTAGGAATTTGTCTATCCTTTTCTTCTTTGCTACTCATCTCAAGGTTGTCATCACTACCCTCATCTTCACCTTCCTCTTCATCATCTTATACATCCTCATTTTTTATCTACATCCACTACCTCTACATTTTCCTTAGTGGATGCCTGGGCCATGGATGTCTTTTCTATCATCTCCTCCATCATTTCTTGTTTGACCAGTATGAACCCCTCTATTTTCTTTTGTTGGGTATGTTCTGTGATTAAGGGGTTTTGCTAAGATACCTACGGCGTTTGGACAATTGGGTCCTGTTGCACATTTGCAGGTGATTGTTCAAGGGTTTTTCCTACTGGCTCAACTACACTTGATGTTTCTCCTTCTATAGATGTGACAACTTCTGAAGCAATGGCCACAGTCACCCCTAGTGCATAGGGATCCAATAGTGTAGCTCCTGTATCTACCTTAGCTATTCTGGCTTCCACTATTTGTCTTTTCCTCTTTAAAAAATCATCAAACTTATCATCAATTTCTAAACTCATCTTTTTACCATTCTTTGAAAGGGTAACTATTATACCTTTAGCCTCCAACTCTGCAATTCTCTCTTTTATCCATGAGTTTGAAAGGGCTATTATTGATCTTGATATATTGTCAATTGAAGCCTCTTTTGGCTTAGTCCAATCTGGTTCTGCAATGAATTCTTCAGCCACTTTATTTACATCATAACTAGTATGTAGTACCTTTTCATCATCACTCTTTTTTTCCTGGGGTACCTCAAGTACTCCTAGTGTCCTTATTTGGTCTAATGTCAATCTTTGGTAAGCTCTCTTCTTCACCTCTGCTTCATTATTGCAATCAACCCAATAGTCTTCAATATGAGGCTGATGTTTAAATTTCTTATTCACAAAATTGTATATCCTTCTAAAAGGATCAAATGACTTGGCCAACTCAAAAGTCTGGAAACCATAATACTGCAACTCTACCTCTAATACCTTGGTTGATTCCACATTGACACAAATGTATTTACCAATATTGAATGGAAAATTGATAATACCACTGCCAAATTTTGTTTTGTACATTTGATTAATGTTCAATATCTACCTGGTGAACTCCAACAATACCATCTTATCTTTTGGATACCTTGGTAATTTGAAGGGTTCACTCATGAAGCCCTCTGTTCAGATATATGTAAAAGTAGAAAATTGAATATACCAAGCACTATGTAAATTAATGGCATTTCGTGCCTGCTCTGATAATCTTTTCTCCTTATCTCTTGTCAAGATTCTTACCAAAAACATGTAAAATACATCATTCACCCTAACATAATTTTGCATTACATTCTTCTCTTGTAGGTCAGGGTAATGATCATACACAAGCGTTTGTCCTGTCCCACTTCCTAATGTACGAATCTTGGGTATTCCATTTAATTGCATGTTTGTTGCACAAGAATATAACACATATGAAGACATAAAGAACATCTTATGCTTATTCATTCTCATAACCTATTTGAAAATAGTATTATTGATGGCCTGGGACTAATGAATTACCCCTGTCTCTTTTCTAATAAATTGGATCACTGAAAACATCCATGGTTCACAATTACTGGCATCTGGCAGTCCCATTATCCTACTTAGCAAAGTGATCATTATGTGAATCTCTTCTTTGAAATCAATCATGTATAATGTTTTTCATACTCTGACTACTACCTTTGGCTTCTTATCTGAAGGATACTATTCATAGAATATCACACTTTTGCATGATCCTTCATTATTCTTGAAGTATGTTGCATATTGTTCTTCATTTATTTCTGTCATTTTATATGTAATCTTCAAGCCAAAAGTCTTAGCTATGCCCTCAACTGATAAATCTACATATACTACACCATTATATACCACCTTCCTAGAATTCATGTCATATCTCCAGATACATTCAATAACGAGATCCCTAGCTTCCATCGCTAGTAGGAATCCTGCAGCGTTATATAACCCCACGTCCAGTATGTTCCTCATTGCCAAAGTTTCTCCTGACTCTCTAAGCTACTGTAGAAGTGTAACATAATTGAAATCCCCAATTTCGGTGTCAACTGCCATTCCACCAGTAGGGTATATCTGAGAATTGTATCCTTTGTGTGGAAATGTCTCTTTAACCATTTCTTTCTTCTTGGCCTCTGTTTTCATTTCCTTTCTAGTTTCCTTCATTGTGGTCTTTCATTTGGGTGACATCCTATCAAATACAGTATCTTTTAACAACCATGTTTTACGTTTTCTAGGGTTTTACCACACATTTTTACCATTTAACGTTTTCCCTAAGCCTCTTTTCTATGAATTATGCATAATTACCTTACTATGTTTAAATTTATGATTTATCACAATGAATTACAGCAATTAACTAATTTTAATCCATTCTGTTACCTTATTGCAACCACTGTAAAACTTATCATAATTAAATTCTATTAATCTTAAGCAAGGGCCTCTTGGTACATACCTGAATTGCAAATGTTGACTTTATACCATTGACAAGATCCGTTTACCTTTCTAGCTCACTGCAACCATTTCCAAATTTCAATTCGCCTTTGTTGGATTTTAGCTCTATAAAATTTCCTGCAACTTAGCTCCAAATGCAATTGTGAAATAAATCGTAATTGGATTGCCCTTTTTACTTATTTGAATTTAGGTTTTCTATGGTAGATGCACATTAAATTTTGTAGTTAATGCATACAATTTGATTTTTGTCTTACCTTTTCCGCTCTATGCATATTTTGAATTTTATATACGTTAGCTCTTTGTACTTTTGCATTTTGTATATCATATACATGCACTTTTCACCTTTGTATCTCAAATACATGCACTTTTTACTAAAGCACACAGGATAAGTCCTTATGGACTTTATTATTTTCTCTCTCTTACCTTTTGCATATTTTGTTTTGCATATCCCTATGTATATCTTATACAATCATCGAAATATACAAACCTGGACTCTATCATGTTTATAAAACAAATTGGAATTAGTTTCAGGTCTGGATTTGTATTTATGTCCTTTGTATCACCCTTTTTGTATATCTCATCCATACATAGCATACAATTGTGGACCCCACACACAATAGACAATGTTCAAATATTTAATCTCGTAGAGTTTTGTATATGATTCATTTGTATATTCCTATGTATATCATATACATGCAAATATACAACACTCACGATGTTAACTTTTCAAACCTTTGATATGAATGACCACACTTTATTTTCTATTTAATTCTGGGCTCAAATCTACAAATGCATCTTTCACTTTTGCATTTCTAATACATGCATCTAAATATACAAACGTAGACCTTACTTAGAATTCATTTTGTTTGACTTTTCAAATCATATCCAGCTTTGCATATGTATATTAAATACATGAGCATATGCATATGACAATAGATACAAAAATGAGCATTCACCTTCATTTTCTCAAATTGACTAAATTTAACCCTCGAGTCTAGATCTGCATTTGTATCAAAAGTATACCAAAAACAATATATTTATCATACAAACAAGACAACCCTGACCTTATACATCACTTTTGAACTCATTTGACGTCCACCTTTGTATATTTTGAATTTGTATCTGCAATACATGCATTGTAATATACAAATATGACTGTGGATTTCTACATTTATACAATTCACCCTAAAGCACCGTCGTGTTTGGACTTGCATAAGTTTGCTTTAAACCACTAACAACAAGTAATTTAAAACATGATAAATGTAATAACCAAATGGACCAAAATCATAAAAGATACATGTAAATAACAATGTATATCAAATACACATTGACCAACCCTAGTCCAATGTTGACTTTTCATAGAAACAAGCATAACTCTCAAAATATGCAAAATTTTCAAATGGTTCAAAAGGCAAGCCTAACTGATTTTCAATGTAGATTTTGTTGATAACAACCATTAATCACCAAGCATTGTGAAACTCAAAATTCAAGCACCAAGGACATTTTACCAATACTGCCAAGCAAGCAGAACCACACAAACCAAAAGTGAAATCCATAGTAGGGGTCCTCATTTTGCTAAAGAGTAAAATGGGGTGTGTTGTGAGCAACACAACACTTCTCAAGTTATACGTGTAATTCTTTTGAGACTGTTGAAACGATTGGACTTCATCTACTTCTCTTTGTACTTCATTCTTAGTTTCAAAGGGAAATTAAAAAGTTTCTAACACCAAAGCTGACTTAGGATACAGACTTTCATGATAATATGATGCATCTTCTCCAATCTAATTCTCCTCTTCATTTGATGAGAATATGAAACTCAACAAAACCATTGTTGACTCATATCCTGATGGTACTATCTCATTTCCTTTAGGAACAAGGAATTCTGATGTAGGGCTCTGCACTTCTACTTTGAAAATGCTTGCTGCTAAGTAGAACTATGGGCAATCTAACTCAGCATGAGCACTTGTATTATGAATCCTACACCAATTATTGAAAGCCACATTTGCCACTTATAGTCTGGCAGGCTGTTTGGATTCTTGACTATCTGGATTCTCAAAAGGAGAAGCTAGAGTACCATTATTTGGCCTTGTATTCCAAACTCTGGGAGGCTTCTATTGATTTGAATTTTTGTTATCATTTCCATGAGCTTTATTATCTCCATTATGATTTCTATTCTGTAGTCCCTGTCCCTAGTTCTGATGATTTCTATTTTGATTATTCTGATGATTGCTATTTTGATCATTTTGACCATAGAAACTATGATTTCTCATCTGAGTCACTTCTGTAGTCAACCTTCTCAAGTGAGCAGTGATCTCTTTTAATTCATCTTGATCTTATTGTGCTTTGGCTACATATGCATCTTGTGGAGCTTGAAAGAATGGTTGTCCATTAAACTTTTCATCATTGGCAATATTGTCTGTATATGGAACCATAGTGCAAGTAGGCATTGGATTGTATACTGGAGTATGATGTATTAGTGCACCATTCAACTATTGTACTTGATTAGGAATTTCGGCACCTCTAAGACTCACTAAAGGTCCATGGCCTGTCAGTCGCATCTCCTGATTTATGTTCACAACTTCCTTATATGCTTCCAAAAAATTTGTCACTACAGGTACTTGTCTCTTAACAAACATTGTAGTTAAAGGATCCAAAGAAACATAATACATTTATAACACTACATCATCAATTATAGTATAAGGAGCTTCTAATATTGAGTAGGCCCTTTGAAAATGATCATTGAATTCAGTTATGAATTCTCCTTCACTTCTTTTTATCTCTGCTAACCTATGATATAGTGATGCTGGTTCTATTGGAATTCTAAACCTAGATAGGAGTGCTTCCTCCATAATCACCCAACTAGTGATGTGATTATTAGGCAAATTAACATACCATATATAAGCTTGTTCAGTTAAAGTGAAAGAAAAAAACCTACATACCGCATCTTTGTGTGTTGTTCTTTCCCTGACACAAGTTTCTTTGAAGATCCTTATGTGATCTTCTACATCCTGATGCAATTGAAATTTTGGACATATCTTGTCTGGATTTTTTGGCATGTCATGATATGCCGCAAATTGTATAGGTGACTCTACATTGAAGAATGCCATAACAGGACCTCTAGGTGGAACTGAGCTAAAGCTTGGTTGATTCTAAGGATTTAAACCAAAATTCAGTGGTCTAAACATAGAAACGTTCAGATTTATCAGGTTAGGCTAAATTAAAGGTGAACTTGGACTTGGAGGAGTATGTGATGAACTCCCTAGTTGAAAATCCCTAGGACTTGAAATTAAGATATTATTTATACCTTTACCTCGTCTCTCAGGTAATTACCCAAAAATATTCCCTAGATTTGACCTAGACCTAGTCGTTCAACCAGTTTTGTTAGCTAGTTTGCACAAAGCTTGTTTTAAATCCTATCAGGCCCTCCTTCTAGAGCCAAAAACTGTCGATGTGGATGTTATACACACACAACATGAGATAAAATTCACAAAGAACTTTGTCTATCTTGAAAGATATGGAGATATATCAAATAATAATTCTCAATCCCAAGGCTTCGTTAGTCAGGTCATGACTGTGTCAGATGACTCAGTGTTCAATGTGAAGCTGTTTAACAAGGGGCCTTACACGATTTAAATGTTTATTGTTAGCTGAGATTATTCAATCTTTACAAATAACCTTGGATTATTCTCACAGATTTAATCATTTTCTTATATTTGTAATTACACTGTCAATATTTGCATGAATTCTAAAGAAACATGCTTTGTATCTTAAAGTTATGAAAACTACTAAAGATATTTATCATTTGCATGTATTTGTTTGCAACAGACACTACTCTGGAATGGATCTATATGTTGTCATTGATGGAAACAAAGCTCAGAGATCCTATCACCATGATAGGAAGAGATATCTCTGGAAGAACATATGAGATTCCAGGTCCGGTTGACAGGAAATGGCTAAGTATGGAAAGCATGCAGAATAGAGGACAATAAGCTGGATAGTATGCCTCCGCAAATAATGATCTAGTTATGCAGCTCCACTATGATGTCATTTGGTGATTGATAGTGTTATACCTCAGAGATTAAGCCCTAATCCTCTCTGAAAGTCATCTTGAAGAAATGTCTAAGTCTGAGCAAGCAAAGGTATAGTAAGAAAACTGAACAAGGTCTAGTGCAGTGGTCTGCATTCCTCCGCAAACAAGTATTTCATTATGTGGTTTTGAGGTGTTGTAAACACTTATAGGAAGTGTCTTATTCCATAGTTAGGAGATCTAAAGTTCATCGAAAGGATAGCTACAAGATGCTAAGTACCAACATAGTGTTTGACAGAGAGAGTCTGAGTTCTGATGGTCTACATTTCTCTGCAAGATGATATGTTGCCTTGCGGTTTTGAAGGTAAGATTGGGAATGTGTAAAGAGTCCTTGACAAGATTTTGGAAGTGTTTTGTGATCAGCAGTAGAAGTTGTAAGTCAGCAGATGAAGTTGTTAAGCATGTTCTTGAGGAATAGGTCGACTGGTGAGATAAATCATTGTGCAGAGAAGAGTTAATGTTTGGAGGATTTATGTAAGCAATTGAAAGATTAGAGATGATCTATATGAACACACTTGGGAGAAGATTTGGGTCTGCGCGACACATAGTGCATTGGATTAAGCGACAAGGTACATTTTTCTATGTACACATTTCACTTCCTGGATGCCAACCTAATTATGGAGTAAATCACAATGTAGATATATAAAGGCGATGAAATTTGGTTAAGTGGTGTGGAAATATATGTGTGTGATGCAAAGATGCGAATAGTGGAGTAGAGTTAGAAGTTCAACAGCGACGAAGACTTGGGATTCATAATACAATTGTTAAATGACTACATCCTAGAATAGTAGCAGATGCCTAAGTAGTATTTAGATGTCATGTGTGATCTATTTAGAAGCAAGATTTTGTCATCAAGGTAGTAAGCTGGTAGTGAGCCTGCAATAAGGTTTAACAGCCCTCAAGGTTTAACATCCCTTATTGTAATCTTGCTAGGTTTAGGGTTGAGGCAATGAGCATGCTAAACTTAGTCATACATCATGGCTATGAGCCAGCATGTTCTAGGCCCGTGGAGTGACGAAGCCTCAACATCATTTTTGTAAAGATTGTAATATATATTTGAGATCTGATCCTCTCCATGGTTTTTCCCTTTTTTGGTTTTCCACGTACAATCTTGGTGTTATGTGTTATGCTTTTGTGGATGTTGTTCAATTATATATTTTGATTTTGTTTGATTATTCCTTTTAAATGGTTAAAAGTAAAATTTCAAGAAAAAATTTATATAACACTGATTCACCCCCCCTCTCAGTGTTCCTGACAATCAACAATTGGTATTAGAGCCAAGTTCCTCAGAAGAAGTTTAACAGCTTGAGGAAGATTAGGGCTAGAGTGATCATGGCAGCAAGAAGGTATGGAAATTATGAAAGGTACAACCAACTAGAAGTAGCTCTTATGGATCTTGAAAATTCTAAAGCAGAGGTCAGAGATCTGAAGGAGAATCTGAAGCAACCTAATGAATGCATCTTAAAGCTGAAGAAGCAAGTCAAGAAATTCAAAGATAGATACAAAGAAGTCAGTGACCAATTGCTATCAGTAAATGAAGACCTAGAGGATTTGGAAGCAGAAGTTACAGAAAGAACAAAAGCAGAAGATGATCTGAACTTGATTGTGAAAATTAGATCAAAAGATTGTGCAAAACTTGAAAAAGAAATTATAAGTTTGAAAATAGATCTGGAAAAGGCCAAAAGTTTTGAAGAAAAATTTAGGATAAGTACTGCCAAGCTTGACAAAATGATTGCTAGTTAGAGGAATGCTGATGACAAACATGGTTTACAATTTGAGAAAGGAGAAAGTGCAAACTCTAGACAAATAAGCGTGAGTCAAGGAAAACAAAGGTTATCAATTCAGAAATCAAAGAAGAAAACCTAGAAGACCTCTAGTCAGACAACCAAATGCTCAAAGGTACCCATTTTTCAATGGTTATTGTAATTCATGCAATAAGTTTGGTCATAAGGCTACTCGGTGTAGAAGTAGAATAAATCAAAAGACTCCATTATTCTCTGGTCAGTGTTTCAATTGCAAGAAAATTGGTCATAAAGCAAATGAATGTAGAAATCAGATCAAGAAAAGTTTCAACAATGGAAGGAATGAACAGTCATTTAAAGGTAAATGCTTCACTTACAATAGAATTGGTCATAGAGCTATTGTATGCAGAAGTAAAGTGAATCATAATTTTATTAGGTACAATGCATGTTATAAAATGGGACACAGATCAAATGAATGCAAAAGTTCAGTAAGAAGTAATTTCCAAAATATCAAGAACAATCAATCATTGAATAGAAAGTCTTTTGCATGCAATGGATTTGGACACATGGCTAATCAATGCAGATCAAATTCAATCAATAGGAATCAAGTTCAAAAGGATGTGGTATGTTTCAATTGTAATAAATCTAGACATATTGCAAGGTTTTGCAGAAGTAGGAATGTGAAGAGAAATCACTATTTTGGAGAAAGGAAAATATAGCAAAGAAATGATAAGGGAAAAGAGAAAGTTGTTCTAGTTCAAACCAAGAAAGAAATGGACAAGGTATGGATCAAGAAAGAAGTAATTGAAGCCAGGGATCAATCTGTACCAATATTCGGTGCAGGTACTCCCTTCGGGAAGTAAACTGAGAGCTCTGGCTTAGGGGGAGTAGTGTATAAAATCCAAATCCCCCAGCTAGAAAGTGAGTGCTAGAATCAAGCATGAAGGTGTATGATGAAATCTAATATGACACATCTTTTGGATGAAAAACTAAAACAAAAAGAGTTAATGCGGCATATAGTAGAGCAATCCTAATCAACTGTGTTCTATAGTGAAAGGTTTTAAAAACTTTTTAGAAATAAGCATTTAATGACATCTAGGCCACGTCATGTGGAGGATAAAAAGGGAACTTGTTTAATCTCAAATCACTTTACACTCAAAGCTATCAAATACTCAGAGAGATCAGAACAAACTTTGAGCCACAACAACCAAGATTTGAAGGGTTTGGAGAATTTCAAATCAAGGAAACCCTACTCTGGCAAAAGAGGTATTTGCTACTTGAAACCCTACTATGAAAATTAAACTGTTCTCATATAATGTTTACTCCTCATGTGATCGAGATAGGAAAAATGTCTCGCCCCAAGTTTAAGAAACAATTCTTCAAATTACCAAAAAATGATCTGTTAGGGGCATTCTCAATTACTCCACATGGGGTCTTGCATATGGAAGATAGCAGGGCATACATTCATACCAGATTAGAAGAATATGACCATATGAAGTTAGGAAAACTATATTTGGATGAACTGACTATTGCGGACATTGTGCTGGAAGATGATTACAAAGTCCTAGAAGAAAAGAAATTTGACACCTGGTTGGACTTTCCTGTAATTCTGATCATGCATGGGTCAAGCTTGTTCTAAGAAGAACTCATGATGAATCTTTATGGCTTGATGAACCCTATTTGATAACCAAAGAATCCATTAAAGTAGTAACTGGTATGAGCTCCTCCAGAAGGGTTCCAGGCATAAAGAAAATGAAGAACAATGTGGTAATGCAGCTAACAGGAGCCAAACTTGAGAAGAATGGCCTTACAATGAATGACATCAGGGATCCAGCTATCAGACTTGCATCAATGATTATAGGATACAAAATATACTTCTCCAACAAAGAAAATTATGTGTCTGCATCAGCCATAAACACAGTGTATGACATGATCAAAAACAATACCAATTACGATCTTTGTGAATTGCTTCAAAATGAACTTATGGAGAATTTGAAAAGGGAAAAAGAAACTAATCATCCTTTCAAATATGGAACATTGATTACATGTTTACTCTTTTACTTCCTAAAAGAGCTACCTGGTCTAAGAAATGTTATCTGGCTCAACCACATTTCTATAGCTGGTCAAATAAGAAATCATTTATAGAGTTTGGGTAATGCAGATATGCAAAATAAAATCTTGTGGAAATATTTCAAAGATTTTCAACAGAAAATGGTAAGAAGGTTCTGGATACCTAAAAAAATGGTAATAAAGTATGAAAAGGAAATTGTATTCATGGTGGATAAAGATAAATGCTTTATGGAAGCTGTGGAACCAAGAATTGTATGGGTCCCTGCACTAGGTTATGAAGTTGCAGAAGATGTCTTGGCTGAGTTAGCTGATACACTACTAAGTAATCCTACTGATCCCAAAGAAGATAGGTTCGGGACTTTCTCATAATTATCTTCCAGAATGTTGATGGAACTTGAACAGTCAGAAAGAACATCAGATGAACAATTAAGTAAGGTAGAAATCAAATCAGGAGGATCTGAGTTCAGAAGCACTCTAGAAAGGAAAGACAAGAGATCTGAAGAGGAGAGACTAGCATCTAGTCCCAGAAAAAGAATAAGGATCTCATCCACTACAGAAGCTACAACTGAAGGAGAAAAGAAAAAGAAAGTCTCACTTCGTAAAGATAAGGTGACAAGAGACACTGTTGCTTCAGCAAAAGAAGTGCTCAAAAAGGAGAAACAAGATTAGGATGAACCAAAATTACTACAGGACCAGATAAATCTAGACACAATGTCTCCAACACAGAAATTTAAGTAGACTTCAATTGTTCAAGCAAAGGCTCAAGAAGAGTTGTTGAAATCACTTACTGAGGATAGTAACCTAATTGGTGAAGCATCTAGGATCTTGGAGAAGATGATACCTACCCACAAGAGGGATTCATCCATGCCCTCAACAAGTCATTTGAAGGGATTAATAAATTCAGTAAGTAGTCAGTTTGAATCTTTTGAGAAATCTACAAAAACAAAAGTAAGGCAGGAATTTGAAAGAAAAAGACTAGAAGAATTAAAGACAATGCTAGCTAAATAAGATTTCATTAGATAATTCAATATCCAACATTCAAAGAGTTGTGAAAGAAGCTGGAGATGTGTACAAATTCTGCCTATCCAGGCCAAAAGCTACTTAGGAGATTGAAGAAAAGATCGAAGAGCTGGAACAGAGAATGATGGACATCTCTAATAAATTTGATCTAGCAACATAATCAGTTAGAAATAAGGAAGAAGTCATCCTCATCCACAATGATCTAATTGAGTTATTAAATTGAAAATATCAAATAAAAAGCAGAATGGGACAACTAAGGAGACTAGTTTGCCCTAAACTAGACTCAATGACAAATCTTACTACAGAGGCTAGGGTAATTGTATAGACAGGCACACCTTCTGATCTCAATAAGGCAAAATCTTTAGCCTTTCTCTATAGTGGACACAATCAAATTTTGGATAATGCTTAGAAAGGTTAGGAAAATGAGTGGGCACAGATCAAGAACTTATTCAATGACATTCTCAAATACATGTAATACAAAGAGGTAGATTGCACTTGTAAATATGAGTTTGAATACATCAATTTTGAAATTTTGACAATTTTTTGAAGTCTGGATCACACCCTATGCCATTGATGTCAAAGGGGGAGAAGTAGATCAATGAAAAATGGATAATCATCTCAGAGGGAGTAAGAAAGTACAGTGTATATAGTAATGGGGAGCAATTAGGCATTTTTCACTAAGTGTTGCCATCAATGCCAAAGGGGGAGATTGTTGGCAAGAGACACTGCTCCAATATAGATCTATATGTTTTCATTGATGGAAACAAAGCTCAAAGATATTATCACCATGATAGGAAGAGATATCTCTGGAAGAACATATGAGATTCTAGGTCTGGTTGACAGGAAATGGCTAAGTATGGAAAGCATTCAGAGTAGAGGACAATAAGCTGGATAGTATGCCTCCACAGATAATGATCTACTTATGAGGTATGATGTCAGTTGGTGATTGGTAGTGTTATGCCTCAGAGATTAAGCCATGATCCTCCACGGAAGTCATCTTGAAGAAATGTCTAAGTCCAAGCAAGCAAAGGTATAGAAAGAATAGTGAACAGGGTCTAGTGCAGTGGTTCACATTCCTCCATAGACAAGTATTTCGTTGTGCAGTTTTGAGGTGTTGTAAACACTTATAGGAAGTGTCTTATTCCAGAGTTAGGAGATCTAAAGTTCACCGAAAGGATAGCTACAAGCTGCTAAGTACTAGCATAGTGTTTGACAAAGTTTGACAGAGACAGAGTGTGAGTTCTGATGGTCCGCATTTCTCTGCAAGATGATATGATGCCTTGTGGTTCTGAAGGTAAGATTGGGAATGTGTAAAGAGTCCTTGACATGATTTTGGAAGTGTTTTGTGATCAGCAGTAGAAGTTGTAAGTCAGCAGATGAAGTTGTTAAGCATGTTCTTGAGGAACAGGCCGACTGGTGAGATAAATCATTATACGGAGAAGAGTTAATGTTTGGAGGATTTATGTAAGCAATTGAAAGATTAGAGATGACCTATATGAACATGCTTGGGAGAAGATTTGGGTCTGTGTGACACATAGTGCATTGGATTAAGAAACAAGGTACATTTTTCTATGTACACATTTCACTTCCTGGATGCCGACCTGATTATGGAGTAAGTCATGATGTGGATATATAAATGTGATGAAATTTAGTTGAGTGGTGTGGAAATATATGTGTGTGATACAAAGATGTGAATAGTGGAGTAGAGTTAGAGGATCAGCAGTGATGAAGACTTGGGATTTAGAATACAATTGTTAAATGACTACAACCTGGCATAGTAGCAGATGCCTAAGTAGTATTTAGATGTCATGTGTGATCTATTTGGAAGCAAGTTTTGGTCATCAAGGCAGTAAGCCGACAGTGAGCCTTCAATAGGGTTTAACATCCCTTATTGTTATCTTACTAGGTTTAGGGTTGAGGCAGTGAGCCTACTAAACTTAGTCATACATCATGGCTATGAACCAACATGTTCTAGGCCCGTGGAGTGACCAAGCCTCAACATCATTTTTGTAAAGATTGCAATATATATTTGAGAGCTAATCATTTATGTGGTTTTTCCATTTTTTTGCTTTTCCACGTAAAATCTTGGTGTTATGTGTTATGCGTTTGTGGATGCTATTCAGTTGTATATTTTTCTTCTGTTTGATTATTCCTTTCAAATGGTTAAAAGTAAAAGATCAAGAAAAGATTTATAGAACACTGATTCATCCCCCCCCTCTTAGTGTTCCTGACAATCAATAGTATTTACTAGGATCTTTAACAATTTCCTTTAGATGATTGTGTTTTGGCTAATTATTTAAACTACTGGTAAAAGAAAGATAAAAGGTTAAGGTTAGAGACATGATTTAAAAAAAACATGATTCTCTGTTACTCACGCATATAAGCTTTGATTATCCTAGACAATTAAAAAGTAGGTAAATTCACATATGTTAATCTAGATCATTTCACAAATTCACATATAGAATTGCAATCTTTAAAGGAAATATATCATAAACACATCCATCAAATAACACTCTAGAATAGATGTAGAAATTTGATAGTTGCATTTACTGGTATATGCTAGCCATTTCAAATTTACAATATTTCATGACTTCAAATCTTTTGAATGTATCAACAAAATCATCAAAACTTACAGATGTTTTTATAGATGTAGAAAGGAAACATGATATTCCACATAATCCTTCCTACAGACACATGCAAATTCCTCTCAAACTAATTATGCTCAAAGCACTCTCCCTAGTCACTTATCTTACAAACTCTCTGGTGTTTTTCTATGCAGGTTGTGTGTACTAAAATAGGTGTAACAAATATCCTTATATAGACTTAGATCCTTTGTAACGGTTACAACATCCAATCAAGGGTTAAGATTCAAAATACAATATCAATGCTGGAAGTAGACTTGACAACTATGCACCAGTTGGCACATAGGAATATCCTTAGAATATACTCTTTTCTAGTTGTCACTCCCAAAATATCTTGAAAGAATATTCTTTTGGTCACAAAGATGCCTTTAGGATCTTTTGAAATGTCACAATGTATTCAATGGTTGACCTTCTATCTTTAACTTTTCTACAGGTGCAAAAAGAATAATAAAATAAAGAATCAAATGAGTGTACCAATCACTATCTCTAATGTCCACCTGTAGACCTCCTTTCTTCTGTCCCATATAATGTGTATATCTTTCAACCAACATTGGTATGGATGTATGACCTATCTTTTGAGATGCCTCCCATGTGTATTGTTGCATCTCCACACTTTTCTTCAATATATGTGCCCTGCCCTCCATATCCTTTCTTCTTTTCTGATACTTCTTAATTTTGGCACTCAGTTCCATTATTAATTCCACTAACTCCACTTAATTTATTCAGAGGGTCATCAATGAATGACTGAAATATATCTCTAAACTCTTTTGCTGATGTGGATGCATCATATACCTAAACCTTAGAGCAAGGATGCCCTACTAAATGTTGCACTATCTTTACATGCTTATCTAACAAATATTGAGCAGTTTTCTCCAATTCTTGCATACTAATAATACAAGGTCTAATTATACCTTCCTCAAATTTCAGCTCCATCTTCCATCACGGTACTTGAAAAACAATATTTACATTCAGGACCCCTTCATTAACCAATGATTCCATGTGTTCATCAATGGCATTACTAATGGCCAAAGCCCAATGAACAGCCCCTATTTTTTCTCTGATGAACTAAATTACCAAGAACATCCATGGTTCAAATGTACCTACATTTCCCAATCCCATTAATATTCTTAACAACATGATCATTATATAAACATATTCCTTGAAGTCCAACCTATATAAGTTCTTTGGGATCCTAGCAGCTACTTTTGGTTTCTTGTCTTAAGAATACCATCCATAGAATATTGCACTTTTGCAAGCTACCTCATTTCCTTTAAAGTGGTGTAGGAGCACCCAAAGCTTGATTTTGGTTCCAAGGCATGACTTGTGGGTTTTTGGTCTTAGGAGTCAATAAGGGTTAGTTTTGTCTTCAATAAGGTCTATCTAGACCATATATTATGTTTTATGTTAAGAATGTCATATGTTGTCAAGGTATTGTCAAGCATGAAATGCTAACATAATGAACAATATGATGTTGTATGGAGGTTAAACGGTCAAGGGTGGTTATGGCCATTGGAAATCATGTGTATTGGATTAAAATATGTACACAAACAATGAAGAAGGTTTGTTGATGAAGAAAATCTAAGTTTTGTGCTTCCATACCCTATTTTTCTGTCATTTTGACTGTAATTTTACTGTTCCCTGCATTGGTATAGTCTTGTACGGACCTGTATAGTGGTGATCCATACATTTTTAGAAAGAGGGAAGAATAATCTTTCATTTTCTTCTAGTTTGGAGTCTTAATTCGATTTCTAGAGGAAGTTATTGCATTTTTTCTACAAGTAGTCTGTCTAGTTAGGGTATCTAGGGTTTTAATTGAAAAAATGTCATAAATCTCCATTCCACTGTTGGAATCTCATGAAACTCGGTGGAATGGAAGGGGAGGGACTAAACATCATGTCTACAAAGATTCAGGGAAAAAGGAGTTAGTTTATGTATTTTAAAGTGATGCCCTAGGTGATTGTGGCAGCAATTTTCTTGTTGACATTGCATTTTGAAGGGGGAAGCCAACATAGAATGAGATTGTTTTGCAACATGACCTCAAAACCCACAAAATCCTTTATTTTTTCATGTAATACACCTGTTCAAAGTGGAATCTTACATTTTGGAGTCTTTAGGAGGGTACTTGCTTTGTAAATTAGGCCTAAATGACCTTAGGATAGTCATAGTTTGCCTACTTTGTCTGAAACAACCCTACCTCATCCTTTGGTATGTTGGCAAGTGGGATAAAGGGTACTCTGAAATGCCCTTACATTTTTGTAATCCTGCCCCTATAGAAAGTAATGGTCAAAAAAGTCCAAAAATAGAGCTACAAGCAAATAGGGCTAGTAGTGAAGGAAGGGATAGTAGATCTTGGTTCCTATGAAAACTAGGGTTTGAAGAAGGTTTGGTATGTCCTAAAGACTCCATAAGTGCATCAAAGTGGTATTAGAGCAAAGGTTTTGATTGGGAGAAGAAGTTGTGTTTTGTGTCAAGAAAAGTTGAAGGTTGAGAGAGATAAGGTGTCAAAATGCGTCCAAAAGGTGGGTCAACAGTTGCTAGGGAATTGAAAGCCCTAAGAGAAGAGATAGAAGAATTGAAGGCCATAGAAAGAAGGAGCAAGGAAGGTGAAGAAGAAAGCACCTCTGAAGAAGAGGAAGAGAGTGAAGGTGGAGACCCTCTAGAGAGACCTCAAGAAGAGGAGATAGCTCCTGAAGAGAGAAGGTTTATAAATGCTTTGAAGACTGTAAGAGGGGAGACCTCTAATGTGAAAATGGACCTGCCAATGTATGGGGGAAAGATGGATGATGAAGAAGTGCTATAATGGGTAGATGCCTTAAATAACTATTTTGAGTACAAGGAGGTGGTAGAGGACAAGAAAGTCAAGTTTTCCAAGACAAAGTTGAAGGGGTCTGCCTTGACATGGTGGAACTACATTCAAGGACAGAGGGTGAAGAACAATAATTCAATGATCAATTTATGGGGCTGGATGGTATCCAAATTGAAGGAATAATTCATGCTTGTTGATTATGAAGTGCAAGTGTTCATAAAATTGCAGAATTTGAAGCAAAGAGACATGGATGTGGCAACCTATACTGAGGAGTTCCATAAACTCAGTTTGAGGTCTGGTCATGTGGAGAATGAAAAGGAGAAAGTGGCTAGGTATTTGAATGGCCTAAGGTATAGCATTCAAGATGAAATGAGCCTTGTCACCCCCAAGACAGTAAAAGACAGTATTTAAATAGCATGTAAGGCTTAGGAGAAGTTAAAGACGAAGAAAGAGCAGCAAGGAAGGGGAAGAGGTAGAAATTCAAGAGGAAGAGGAACCTTTGGTGGCAGAAATTAGTCACAAAGATCACAAGGAGACTCAAGTACAAACCAAGAATCATCCCATGATTCAAGAGGTGGTTTTAGGGGTAGGAGACCTAATGGAAGAGGAATATCAAATGGATAAGGAAGGGGATCCAACACCTTCTCTGGTAGGTGTTATAATTGCAATCAGTTTGGGCACCCTGCTTTCAAGTGTGCAAAGAAGCAACCATCACATTCCCAAGGAGGAGAGCGTAGAAATCAGATTATCCAAGAGGATGAGGAGAGTGTGACATCACCCATGGTGAATGTTACTTCAAAGGTAGGAGAAAGTTTTATGATCAGAAGGACATTGCTCAAGGTACCAATTGTCAAAGAACCCCCACAATGAGAGGCACTATTTAGAATCAATTGCAAGGTGCAAGGTAAGGTGTGTAAGGTAGTAGTGGATTCTGGTTCTACTGATAATCTTGTAGCATTAGAGATGGTTGAGAAGCTAAATTTGAAAAGAGTCCCTCATTCTAAACCCTATAAAGTTTCATGGCTCAATAAGGGGCAACAGGTGCTTGTGAATGAACAATCTTGGGTAGAATTCAACATTGGTGCCTACAAAGACAAAATTTTGTTTGACATCATCCCTATGGATGTATGCCATTTACTTCTAGGTAGGCCTTGGAAGTTTGATAGGAAATCCCAGCATGATGGGGAGAAGAACACCTATGTGATCACAAAAGATGAAGTGGTTTACAATCTCACACCTCTACAAGAAGGAGATAAGGTAGATCATGAGGGGCCTAGTGTGACGGTGGTGAAGGAGGCATTTTTGAAGACCATACATGAAGAAGGAGTTGGTTTTTGTATTGTTACTAAGTCTGTCTCAGACCAAGAAGTAGCTGGTAAGACTGAAATTCCTAAAGAGGTGCAGACCCTGTTGAATAAGTATGAGAATATTGTGGAAAAGGAGTTGCCAAATGCTTTGCCTCCTATGAGGAATATTAGCCATCAAATTGACCTCATTCCTGGTGTAAGTTTGCCCAACAAGGCAGCCTATAAGATGACCCCACAACAAAATGAGGAGATCAAAAGGCAGATCCAAGGATTATTGGATAAGGAGCTGATAAGGGAGAGTTTGAGCCCTTGTGTTGTGCCTACTGTTTTGGCACCAAAGAAAGGGAGAGAATGAAGATTATGTACTGATTCAAGAGCCCTCAATAAGATCACAATTAGGTACAAATTTCCCATACCAAGGATAGAAGATCTCATGGACAGTCTTGCAGGTGCATGCTATTTTTCAAAAATTAATCTCAAGAGTGGCTACTACCAGATAAGGATAAGAGAAGGTGATAAGTGGAAGACTACTTTCAAGATTAATGAAGGCCTCTATGAGTGGTTGGTGATGCCTTTTGGCCTATCCAATGCCCCTAGTACATTTATTAGACTCATGAATGAGGTCTTAAAATGTTTCATTGGCAAATTTGTGGCAGTATACTTAGATGACATCCTAGTATATAGCAGATCAAGAGAGGATCATTTACACCACTTGGATGAAGTATTCAAGAGATTGGATGAAGAGAAGTTGGTGATCAATCTTAAGAAGTATGAGTTTTTGAAGGAGGAGTTAGTCTATCTTGGATTTGTCATCTCCAAAGGCACTTTAAAGATGGACCCTGAAAATTTGAGGCCATACTGACTTGGCCAACACCTAGATCAGTGGGAGAAGTAAGGAGTTTTCTTGGATTGGCCACCTTTTATAGGAAGTTCATTAAGAACTTTAGTCATATATGTTCTCCTATTCTTGACACCATTAAAGGGGAGAAGAAAAGTAGATTCCAATGGACTGATGCAGTAGATAAGAGCTTTGAATACCTCAAAACAAGAGTGGCACAAAGGCCCATCCTTGCTCTACCTAACTTCAACAAGGTGTTTACTATTGAATGTGATGCAAGCAATCAAGCAATTGGGGTAGTTTTAAGCCAAGAAGGCAGGCCAGTGGCATTTTTTAGTGAGAAGCTTAATGAGGCTAAGAGAAGGTATTCATCTTATGACCTTGAATTATATGCTATGGTGCAGGCTCTCAAGAAATGGAGGCATTATCTTATGCCCAAGGAATTCATTGTCTATACAGACAACCATGCATTGAGCTTCTTGAACAGTCAAGACAAATTAAACCATAGGCACATGAAGTGGGTGGAACAACTGTAGGCCTACACATTTATATTCAAACATAAGAAGGGTCAAGCCAACAAAGTTCTTGATGCACTCAGTAGGAGAGTGTTGATAGTCCAAGAAGTGCAACTTTGAAGTGTAGGAATGATTCCCTAAAAGGTATGTACCAAGAGGATGATGATTTCAAAGATGCTTTTGCTGTTTGTAATCAATTTTCTGATTCATTCCATGGAGATTATGCTGATTATGTTTTACAAGATGGTCTTTTGATCAAAAGGTCCCAATTATGTGTGCCAAGGTGCTCCATGAGGGAGAATTTGGTGAGAGAGAAGCATAGTGGAAGCCTAGGGGGACATTTTGGTTGTGACAAAACTTTGGAGCAGGTCAAGAGGTTCTACTATTGGCCCAAGATGCATCTAGATGTCAAAAGATTTGTGGAAGGATGTGTCATCTACCAAAGAGCCAAAGGGACAAGTTCAAATGTAGGTTTGTACCAATCCCTGCCCATACCAACCAAACCATGGGAAGCAATAAGTATGGATTTTGTCTTAGGTCTGCCTAGGACTTCAATGGGATATGATAGCATATATGTTGTAGTAGACAGATTCAGCAAGATGGCACACTTCATTGCATGCAAAACAACTAATGATGCCTCTCATATAGCAAGTTTATTCTTTAAAGAGATTGTAAGAATCCATGGACTGCCACTATCTATAGTGTCTGACAGAGATGCAAAGTTTATGGGGCATTTTTGGAGAACACTATGGAGAAAACTAGGCACAAATTTGACTTACAGCTCTACCTATCACCCTCAGACTGATGGGTAGACTGAGGTTATCAATAGGTCCTTGGGAAACCTATTAATATGTTTGACTAAGGAACATAACTAGGCTTGGGACTTAATCTTACCTCAGGCAAAATATGACTATAATGACTCAGTTAACCGAAGTATTGGTAAAAGTCCATTTGAAGTTGTTTATGGGCTGCACCCTAGAGGTGTTTATGAATTGAGAGACTTGAGTGGGATGAGTAAAAGAAGTGCTCAAGGAGAAGATTTTTCTATGGCTATAAATGACATACACTAACATGTCAAGGAGACACTTGAGAAGAATGTGAATAGGTATAAGAAGAGGGCATACTTGAAGAGGAAGGATGTACAATTCCAAGTAGGAGATCTTGTCTTGGCACACTTGCGAAAGGAGAGATTGCCCAAAGGGAAGTACACCAAGCTGATGATGAAGAAAATAGGACCTTACAAAGTGGTCTACAAGTATGGGAACAATGCTTATGAGATTGAACTCCCACAAGAAGTTGCCATATCACCCATTTTTAATGTCTCTGACCTCTATCCATTCAAAGGATCTGTTTGTGGAAGTGAAGAAGTAGGTGGACCTAATGTTGATGATGAAGATTGGCTTAAAGGCATTCCACCCATCCAACCCATGATGCTTGAGGCTATCTTGGATACCAAGGAGGTCAAGAGGACATGGAGAAAGGTCTACAAAGAGCATTTGGTCAAGTGGGCTAGCCTACCTATTGAAGATGCCACTTGGATGTCTGAAGAAGACATTGCACAACATGGAGTACCTATGGAAGACCTCATTTCATCAGGAGGATGAAATCATTTCACCCCTGGGTGTATGGTGCAAGAGAACCCAAAGCTTGATTTTGGTTCCAAGGCATGACTTGTGGGTTTTTAGTCTTAGGAGTCAATAAGGGTTAGTTTTGTCTTCAATAAGGTTTATCTAGACCATATATTATGTTTTATGTTAAGAATGTCATATGCTGTCAAGGTATAGTCAAGCATGAAATGCTAACATAATGAAGAATATGACATTGTATGGAGGTTAAATGGTCAAGGGTGGTTATGGCCATTGGAAATCATGTGTATTGGATTAAAATATGTACACAAACAATGAAGAAGGTTCTGAAAGGAAGCTAGGTGTGCAGAAATCGCTTCCAACACTAATCTAATGAGGAGAGGGCTATGCAAATTCAATTTTATACTAACTATTACAGCAATGTTAAACCATTAACATGAGATATTACAGCAAAACACAAGAACTAGAAAGTAGACAGAAGAAGAGAGACAAAGATTTACAGTGGGGAAAACCCTTGTCGAGTGAAAAACCCCACACTCAGAAACCTGCACAATGTATTAACAAATCTGAGAGAATGTTTACAATACACTTGCAATGCAAGCTTCAATGGTCTTCAACACTCATATCTGGAGTCAATCCAATAGCATAATAGTACGTGTAAACCTGTGATACCTCTACTCCTCTAAGCACCTGTTTATATAGAAAATACAAGGCAATATTGGACCTTTCTTGGAATGGGCATCCAACTCGGCTTCATGGACCAAAACCCACACCTAAGGACACTTGGTCAACATTGTAGAATGTGCCTGACACTTTTCCATAGCTCCCATCCCAAAGGGGTCACCTATTTCCAAAATGGGCTATGATAGATGCTCTTACAACACTTACGACTATCATAGAATCTGTCATAGCGGTTACAACTTACAGCTGTAAGAGAATCTATCATACACGGGCTATAAATAGCATATTCTCTTACAACATGTCATAGTCCACCTTGGGGCACCCAAATATGCCTTTTTCAAAGATGCTTTATGACACATGTCTTCACCTGTCTTACATGCTTCTATTTTTGACTCTTACATGTCATAGATTCGTCATAGGAATCCGTCATAACTGTTTCAGTCAAACATTCCCTTACATAACATGGAAGATGCTGACACATGGGAAAATGTTCCTACCACAAAGTGGGATGCCTATCTCCTCATATGAGGACAAAATTACAAGTTGTCATATTCCATGTAGGATTGACACATCACCGTGCCACATCCCATAATATGACAATATGGAATTTTACAAATATTTACAACATAGACAATTAAATAATAAATACAAACATTAACAATGTAAGGAATTACCAAGGTTGAGACACCTTAATTCCCAACATTCTCCCACTTGTCGAACACCTTGTACGAGCCAATAGAATAATAGGATTTAATTGCTATATGTCGAGAGGCCCATAGACTTCGAACACCATCTGAACTTCTCTGTGCTCACTGGTTTCGTCAATGCATCAGCAACATTCTTCAAAGTATCTACCTTCTCCAAATTTACCTTTCCATCCTCAACCATGTCTCGCACGAAGTGAAACTGAACATCAATGTGCTTGGTTCTAGCATGGAAAGTTGGATTCTTTGCAAGGCAAATTGCACTCTGACTATCACAACTAATCGTTATCTAACCTGCATCAACACCAATATCGGAACACAATATCTTAAGCCAAATGGCTTCCTTACAAGCATGAGTTGCTGCCATATACTCAGCTTCGATCATGGACAAAGCAACAACAGGTTGTCGCTTACTCATCCAACTAATAGCACCACCAAATAGTGTAAAAACATAAGCATTGGTGGATCTCCTGCTGTCAATGTCACTTGCCCAATCTAAATCCACAAATCCATGAATGTCAACAGAATGTGGAGGTCCTGTAACATTACCATGATAGCAAATGGAATACTCAGAAGTAGCCCTCAAATATCTAAACACTCGCTTAACTGCATCCCAATGAACATGTCCAGCATTGGCCATAAATCGACTAAGGATTCCCACTGCTTGGGTAATGTCTAGTCTTGTGCAGACCATAGCATACATCAAACTGCTAGCAACACTAGCATAAGGTACTCTACTCATGTCCTCCACCTCACTAGGAGATTTTGGACAATCCTCAATAGATAACTTTGTCCCCAAAGAAATAGAAACACACAATGGTCTACAATCTGCCATGTTGAACCTATCCAACACAGTCTTCACATACTTACTCTGGCTTAACCAAAGTTTTATGTTAGCTCTGTCTCTTCTAATTTCCATTCCTAGAATGTACCTGGCTACCCCTAAATCTTTCATTTCAAACTATGCTGACAATTGAGATTTGAAATTAGAAATCATATTCTTACCCTTCCCAATGAGCAACATATCATCAACATACAATGCAACAATGAGAATACGATCACCATCAAAATTAAAGTACACACAATGATCTGATTTCTATCTCACATATCTAATTGACAACACAAAGGCATCAAATTTCAAATACCATCTCCTAGGGGATTACTTCAAACCATACAAAGACTTCTTTAATTTACAAACCAAATTTTCTTTACTGTTCACCATGTAATGCTCTGGCTATGACATGTAGATTTCTTCCTCCAAATCACCATGAAGGAAAGTTGTCTTCACATCCATCTATTCTACCTCCAAGTCATAAGCTGCTGTGAGAGACAACAAGAATTGAATGGATGTTAGTTTTGCAATGGGATCTCACCATAATCTATACCCTCCACTTGTGAATACCCCTTTGCAACCAATCTGGCCTTATACTTCTCAACACTGCCATCTGCACCAATCTTCTTCTTGAACACCCATTTGCATCCAACGGGTTTCCATCCAGGAGGCAAAGGCACCAAGTCCCAAGTTTCATTCTTTTCCAAAGAAGTCATTTCATCCTCCATGGCCTCCTTCTAGGAACCTACATCTTTCATGTCCAAAGCCTCTGATACAGTTCTAAGTTCATCACTGTTAGTGAGTAAAGCATAAGCACAACTAGAATCAACCAATGTAAAACCTTTCAGGTTGCTTTCTTATCCATGTAGACCTCCTCAAGGGCTGAGGTTGAGGTTCAGCTTCTTCATCTAAGCTTTCAGAGCTGCCAGAGCTCTCCTCATTGTTGATGATGATGTTAGTCATAAACAAACATAGAATAAAAGTTACACAACAACCTTTACTCATCTTGAAAGATACGATGAACTCAAAGAATTCATGATCCCAAGTCTCTGTTGATTAGTTCATAATCTATTGACGTTACTTAGTGGTTGATGTGTGTTGTTGATTTCCATTTAGGGGGCTTACATTCTTCAGTAATTTCTGCAAAGTTCATCATTATTTTTCCAGATGTTCTATCCTTTATATCTACTTTGCATAAATCTCCAAATTATTCTACCTCTGCACTATGAATTCACTCAAATAATGTGCCTACAGGTTGATATTTGCATGATTTCTACCATTACTTGTAATTCTTTGTATGATATTTTCAACACTACATGCATTTAGCTCAAATATACTAATAATATTTAGTTATCTACAAGATGTTAGCATATTTCATGTTACTTGCTTTTGATTATCTGTTATTTGCAATTATGATGGTGAATTATTCTGAAATTAAAAGAAATGTAAATGAATACTTCAAATTTGGTGAATCTTAGCTATTGAACCACATACATACCAGATACAGTCATGAGGAGAAGAAATCAAAACATATTTTCACCAAGATGTTCCACAGCTAGATATAGATGATGCTAACTTCAAAGGAAAAGGAATGAAAACAACACATACAAACTGATAAGCACTCCAAGGGACGTAGCAAATCAAAGCATGTATCAAGAATTCAAACACTGATTACTTAGGATTTATGATGATTTGTAATCAAATGGTCTTCTCTTTCATTAAGTATGCAATGATATGTATGCTTACAATAGCTTTGAAATAGGCCCTGATATTTTAGCAGTCAAATTTCAATTAAGCTTCCAAATCCTCCAATTATCACATCCCTGCACCTTTTATAGAATAAGGTGAGGGAACGGTTACAAATGACCTACGGTCAGGATTTATCTATTAAGATCAACAGTCCAGATGAATAGCACGTGCCTTCTAGTTGGCAACTACACAGCTGGCATAGAATATTCCAGCATCTTTGACCTAGTCCATCCTCTAGCTAACAAATAGCATATTTGACAATATCCTCCTCAGCTCTGGTTCATGTTACCTCTGCATGCAACTCTGTAATTTTCAGCCATCCTGATCTAAGCCTCAAATAGCGCCACTGTCCTGCAATAAACAGACAAGAAATAAGCATCAGCTTCATTTAATATCCAGCAGGAAGATAAAAATTACATTAAAATAGGTTGAATGTGCAAACCTATATATATCAAGTTATGAATACTGAGCATCTGTGAAAATTTGCGTAAGTAAATGTCCATAGGTGGTCAAGAGGGTCTTGGTGGCTATCATTGACTGGAAAATATGCTATCAGGCCCTAAAATGGCTTCAATGTCTGATCAGGTCCATGGTCATTTGAGTGATTTTTGATAAAAATATCGAAAATATGATTTTTGGTATTTTCTACATCTTGGTAAATTGCATTTTCGGACGCCTTCGGAGCGAAATTAGGGCTCAAGACTTCGTTGGTAACTTGGCATTAAGCCTAAGTAACCGAGCAACTCAAACTAGATAACTAGTTTATCTTTCTAATGAGTCCAAAAAGTTTAAATTCTGATAAAATAGCTAGGAGTCATGACCCTGCCAAGGGGAAGGTAAAAAAATTTCCTAATTTTTTGAGTTTCTTTGAATTCTTGCAAATAGTTTCACCTTCCGGTAGTCTTTTTTGTATTCCAAGGGTAATGTGACCCTTCATATGATATGCAAGCCTTACATTTTTAGTTATCGCATGCATAAGACCATGCATATGCAATACATGCACTTTTGTTCACTAAATTCCATTGAATAAAACTATCAGGTCCGAGTATGCACGTTAGTTAATATGAGGGATATTAACTAATATGACTCTCTTCATAGATCAAGATATGATGATGATGTCACCATCATGGATGGGCTTCATTAAAATGTGAAAGGCTGACATCATGGTCATACTGAAGGAAATCAGGTGATGTTAAGAATTATGACCCTGATATTAAGGAATATCACCCTTTGAATAAGATGACGTCACGGTCATGTCGAGCTTTTTATATATCGAGTCAGAATGACGTCACCGTCATGTTATGAAAGATCAGTCATATTAGAAAAGATGACAGATGTTAGAAATCAGATGACCTTTGGAGTTCAAGCTGATTGATGATGTCACCGTCATATTAGGTCCTTTGTGGAATGGGATAAGCTGACGTCATCATCATGTTATTTAAAAGGGCGATCGTTGGAAAAATACCTCCGTGAGGTAAAAAGGATGATGATGTCACCGTCAGGGTGATTTTTTCTGTTCATCAGGGTTGGATGATGTCATCATCATATTGGCACTGGGGTGATATTCTACAGCAAGGTGATATTTGAAAGATCGGGTGATATTCGAAAGATCAGGTGATATTTGAAATATGACCCCCACAAAATATATAAAGCTGTCTGACGGGTAAATACCACTATCACGTAAGATTGACATCCGAGGTTTCAGACCAAATGATTATCGAGTGATAAACTGGCATCGAGGTGATCTTATAATATCAAGGTGATATTACACAAGGTGACTGATGTTTGGAATATGACCCCCCCTCTCGAATATCAGGTTTGACTAGAACTTTGACTGGCCATAACTTTCTCATTTGGCCAAATTTCAGGGTGATGTAAAAGGCAAACCTGCCTAGAATTTTACACTCTTTCACATGGCAGGCTTCTTGAGGAAAGATTCAGACTTTGGAATTTGGGTTCAAACTTCAAGACCAGAGATATACCTAACATTAAGCACATACATACTGATTGATGTTGTTTTACCATTACTGCCCAGAACACAAAAGCAAAGGAGCAAGCCAAGAAAGTTGGGTCCCTATTTTGTCAAGTCAAAATGGGGCATGTTGTGTAATGACACAACACTCATCATTAGGTCCAACATTGTCTTTCTGTTTAGTCTTCTTAGGGGTAGGAGGAAACTGAACAACATCCTCTTTCTTTACTTTTTCTTTTGGCTGTAAAACAATGGAAGAAGGTGTAAGCTCTCTAAAGATGACACTTATGCTATACAACACTTTTTTAGCCACAAGGTCCCAAAGCTTGTATCCTTTCACACCGACACCATAGCCAATGAAGATACACTTAACAGCCTTGTTCTCCAACTTTGACCGCTTCTCCCTAGGCACATGTGCATATGCCTCACAACCAAAAACATGAAGATGCCTTATTTAAGGCTTTCCACTAGACCACACCTCCATGGGTGTCTTTCCAACAAGAGCTAATGTAGGAGATCTAATAACAACATAGCAAGCAGTGGCAACAGCTTCAGTCCAAAACTTTTGTTCTAGGCCAACTCCACTAAGCATACTCCTAGCCTTCCCCATCAGTGTCCTATTCATCCTCTCTGCAACTCCATTTTGTTGCTGGGTGTATGGAATTGTCTTATGTCTTTCAATCCCAAGTTCCTTGCAATATTTATCGAATTCTATAGAACATAACTTACCACCATTTTTAGTTCTCAAACATTTAATCTTTTTACCAGTCTGATTTTCAGCAAAGGCCTTAAACTCCTTAAAATTGCTATAGACTTCAAATTTTCTTCTGAGAAAATAAATCCATGTCCTTCTACTGTAATCATCTATAAAAGATACAAAATATATACACTTTGATAATGAAGGAACATTAACAAGACCAAACACATCAGAATGAATAAGGTCCAACACACCAAAAGACTTATGAGAACTCGAGTAAAACTGAACACGATTTTTTTTTCCATAAATGCAATGGTCACAAAAGTCAAACTCAATATTACAATCATCTAATCCCTCAATGAGGTTCTTATTTTTCAGGGTAAGTAGGTTATGTGCTAAGCCTTGGATGTGTATAACCCCCAAGATCCCCTTCACTCATCCATCAGGGAATTAGATAGAGACTCTTCCACGACCAACAATCTTCAGATGAGAGTCATCACCCAAATACACCTTTCCACCATCGAACTCCTCCTACTTGGTAAACCAGTCTCGATGCAAAGTCATGTGGAATGATGCACTAGAGTCAATCAGCCACACATCATCAGATGCATGGGTTTCCAGTGCTGCGATGAAAGCATCACCATCATCTTGTGACTTGTCAGAATCTGAATTAGAAGCTTTCTTCTTCTTTTTCTTCTCCTCTTTGCATTCCTTTTGGAAATACCTAGTTTTGCCACAGTTCCAACAAAGAGCCTTGGACTTTCCAGGAGATTTGGATCTCCCATGAGATTTGGATCTACCCTTCTCATCTTTCTTGTCCTTCTTCTTCTCTTTCTCCTTGGGTTTTCCATGAACTGCAAGGGCCTCTTTGGTTCCCTCAGAAGACTTTCTCTACATCTCTTCAGAGAATAGCAAAGAAACCACTTCTTCCATTTTGAATGTAGATATGGTACTTCCAATAGCCATGACAAGATGATCCCATGAGTCTGACAAAGAACAAAGCAGGGCCATACACCGATCCTCCTCCATCTTCACGCTAATAGATGTCAATTGTGAAACTAGCATGTTAAAAGTATTCATATGTTTAGCGACAGATCCTCCATCCTCCATTCGAAGAGAATACAACTTCATTCTTTGGAAAAGTTTATTAACTAGGGATTTGGCTTGATACACATCCCCCAACTTCTTCCAAAGTAGTTTTGTCATAGTCTCCTCATGGATATTTAATAGAACAAAATTAGCAAGACTAAGTCTTATGAGACCCTTAGCCTTCTGATCCTTGAGATCCCACTCATCTTGTGACATGCAGCTGATTTAGTTCCATTAACACTTTCTCAAAGGTCTCGGTCTACAAGCATGTCTTCCATCTTGAGCTTCCACAGCATGAAATTAGTGCCATTGAATTTCTCCACTTCAAATCTTCCAGATGTGCTTGCCATCTCCTTGCTGCAACAAGATATAGAATACTCTACACAGACTCCCACTCAACCTAAGATCAGCTCAAAAAACCCCTACCCAACAACTAGGACCAAAGGTGATCAAGCTCTAATACCAACTGAAAGGAAGCTAGGTGTGCAGAAATCGCTTCCAACACTAATCTAATGATGAAAGGGCTATGCAAATTCAATTTTATCCTGACTATTATAGAAATGTTAAACCATTAACATGAGATATTGTAGCAAAACACAAGAACCAGAAAGTAGATAGAAGAAGAGAGACAAAGATTTACAGTGGGGAAAACCCTTATCAGGTGAAAAACCCCACACTCAAAAACCTGCACAATGTATTAACAAATCTGAAAGAATGTTTACAATACACTTGCAATGTAAGTGATGCAGAGGAAAATGGGATGCAAGGAAGAGGAATCGATTCAACAAGGCTCAACCACACCTATAGGTCCAAAACCAAGTCCTTCATGGAAAAGTGGGAACAGCAAAAAGGAATCTTTGTTGGCCCATGGAAAGGTTGTATTGGGGTACCAAATGACTCATCCCACCCATTGGTTAAGGCAGATCACTTCCAGAACATGCACTTACTTCACAAATCCTCTAAATGGCTTGTATCCCTAAAAAAAGAGAATAGTCCTCTTATCTTTTTGCACACACCTTCAAATGTCAACCTAAGACATGTATTAGATACCCATTATGCCTCCCCATAGCATACTCCAAGATGGGTATAGGTTACTTTGGAAAATGTGCTCTAAAAATGGACTGGTAATTCAGCTACAAGGGTTCAAACTCAGAAATTTCACTGTGAAATGCCACAAACAGTCATTCATAACTTCCACACGAACAAAAATGAAGTCTATCGCTTTAGTCAAATTGTAGATAACATAGTTATAGACATTTTCCCCAAGTTACATAAAGATCTAACGGTGGAAACAAAAGTTATGGCATTTTTCCCAAAACGGGTTACCCTAAATCAGGGTTTTGACAATTTTTACTAAAAATGCAATAACTAACTTAAAACAAAACCAATCTGCATTAAATGAAAAGGAAATGGAGGATGATTATCTATACTATCACTTACATACACTTGCACATGCCTATGAGTCTGTACAGATCCATACAAGGGCTAAAAATAGCAAATTTCTGAAGAAAATATAGAAAACAATGCCTTTTTACTATTCCATTTCATTCCTTCAATCACCCATGAATTTCTAAAGGTAAACAAGGCCTTTTAAAGGCATTACAATGACCATTCAGTTTCCCACTAATTTGGGATGAACCAAGAGCCAAATGACTCTTCACATTCCAAGTATTTACATTGTTTTGAAAGATAACTTTCCTAATTTGCAAATGAAAACAAACCTAGAACATTTAACCTTCCTAATGACTTCATCCTCTGAAATATGACAAATTTATCTTATTACAATATTGAACCATTCAAATTTAATCCAACTCCTATGGAAGTCTCAATTTGTCAAGGTGCTCCTGCACCATACAACCAACCAACAAAATTTATAAGTCCCTTGGAAACATAACAGCAACAAAAATCTTTTTCCTCTGTCTTTATCTTCAATCTTCTCAGCTTCAATCTTCAAATCTTCATATCAAAAGAAAGGTGACCAACCAACCAATAGAACAAACTACCAGCATCTTCAGGCTCCTTCTACTCCCTTCAGTGGAGTACTCTTCAGGCTACAACATCAAGTGCTTCTTCAGTCAAGTATCCATCTCTCTACTGCTTCACAACACCAACTCACCAAACCATTCATCTCACCCAACAGCAGATTCTGGTGATGCACCTACCACTCTCTCCTCAGTGGCTTCTCTCTGCACCCTTAACCAACCTAATCTCTATTGGAGAATGGTCATGACAGACCTCATCTTGTCTGTCCACACACACAACCTTAGAAAACATCCTTTTGCAGCTAGATGGACCAAGCACCTGCAACCAAACAACTTAGCAAACAAATAATGGTCACCAACACAATATTTCCTTCAGTTCTTCACCTACCTTCTCAGTGACAAGAACAAATACAACACCCAGATCTTTCGCCAACTCTGATACCAATTTGATGCAAAGGAATATGGGATGCAAGGAAGAGGAATCGATTCAATAAGGCTCAACCACACCTATAGGTCCAAAACCAAGTCCTTCATGGAAAAGTGGGAACAGCAGAAAGGAATCTTTGTTGGCCCATGGAAAGGTTGTATTGGGGTACCAAATGACTCATCCCACCCATTGATTAAGGCAAATCACTCCCGGAACATGCACTTACTTCACAAATCCTCTAAATGGCTTGTATCCCTAGAAAAAGAGAACAGCCCTCTTATCTTTTTGCACAGACCTTCAAATGTCAACCTAAGACATGCATTAGATACCTATTATGCCTCCCCATAGCATACTCCAAGATGGGTATAAGTTACTTTGGAAAATGTTCTCTAAAAATGGACTGGTAATTTGGCTACGAGGGTTCAAACTCAGAAATTTCACTGTGAAATTCCACGAACAGTCATTCATAACTTCCACACGAACAAAAATAAAGTCGATCACTTTATTTAGATAGTAGATAACATAGGTATAGACAATTTCCCCAAGTTACATAAAGATCGAACGGTGGAAACAAAATTTATGGCATTTTTCTTAAAACGGGTTACCCTAAATCAGGGTTTTGACAATTTTTACTAAAAATGCAATAACTAACTTAAAACAAAACCAATCTGCATGAAACAAAAAGGAAATGGAGGATGATTGTCTATACTATCACTTACATACACTTTCACATGCCTATGAGTCCATATAGATCCGTACAAGGGCTGAAAACAGTGAATTTCTGAAGAAAATACAGAAAGCAGTGCCTTTTTACTATTTCATTTCATTCCTTCAATCACCCACAAATTTCTAAAGGTAAAAAAGGCCTTTTAAAGGCATTACAATGACCATTTAGTTTCCCACTGATTTGGGATGAACCAAGAGCCAAATGACTCTTTACATTCCAAGTATTTACATTGTTTTGAAAGATAACTTTCATAATTTGCAAATGAAAACAAACCTAGAACATTTAACCTTCCTAATGACTTCATCCTCTGAAATATGACATAATTTATCTTATTACAATATTGAACCATTCAAATTTAATCCAACTCCTATGGAAGTCTCAATTTGTCAAGGTGCTCCTGCACCAGTAAGCTTCAATGGTCTTCGACACTCATATCTGGAGTCAATCTAGCAGCATAAAAGTACCTGTAAACATGTGATACCTCTACTCCTCCAAGCACCTGTTTATATAGAAAATACAAGGCAATATTGTACCTTTCTTGGAATGGGCGTCCAACTTGGCTTCATGGACCAAAACCCACACTTAAGGACACTTGGTCAACATTGTAGAATGTGCCTGACACTTGTCCATAGCTCCCATCCCAAAGGGGTCACCTATTTCCAAAATGGGCTATGACAGATGCTCTTACGACACTTACAACCATCATAGAATCTGTCATAGCGGTTACAACTTACAGCTGTAAGAGAATCTATCATACATATGCTATAAATAGCATATTCTCTTACAACATGTCATAGTCCACCTTGGGGCACCCAAATATGCCTTTTTCAAAGATGCTTTACAACACATGTCTTCACCTATCTTACATGATTCTATTTCTGACTCTTACATGTCATAGATTCATCATAAGAATCTGTCATAACCGTATTGGTCAAACATTCCCTTACACAACATGGAAGATGCTGACACATGGTAAAATGCTCCTACCACAAAGTGGGATGCCTATCTCCTCATATGAGGACAAAATTACAAGTTGTCATATTCCATGTAGGATTGACACATCACCGTGCCACATCCCACAATATGACAATATGGAATTTTACAAATATTTACAACATAGACAATTAAATAATAAATATGAAGATTAACAATGTAAGGAATTACCAAGGTTGAGACACCTTAATCCCCAACAGGTTCCCTAATGAAGAAAATCTAAGTTTTGTGCTTCCCTACCCTATTTTTCTGTCATTTTGACTACAATTTTGTTGTTCCTTGCATTGGTACGGTCTTGTACGGACCTGCACAGTGGTGAGCCATACATTGTTGGAAAGAGGGAAGAATAATATTTCATTTTCTTTTGGTTTGGAGTCTTAATTTGATTTCTAGAGGAATTTATTGCATTTTTTCTGCAAGTAGCCTATCTAGTTAGTGTTGGCAAGAGACACATTGGAGCTTCATGATTGTTGTCATTGATGGCACCAAAGGTTAACCCACACATCCACAGGACATGATGAGTCTCTACCGGAAGGCAGATTGCAGAGTGTTGTGATCCGATAAGCAAGAACAAAGCATGTGGCGAGGTCCGACAGTTAGCTCTGGATCTCTCAGAGGAAGTATCTTGGTGAAGTGCAAATTTGGGGAAGTCAAGAGGACTACCTTGACTGATAGATTCCAAGGATTTAGCCTCTGGTGATAGATGAAGAAAAAGATATGAATACTTGAGTGTCGAGTTCCTGATTGGCAGTGTGGACAGAGGAAGAACTAACTGGCAGGACATCAGACATTATTCCTGATGCATTACTGATGATGGTAAAGATTCTTAAGGCATAAGTTATGATTGGCTGACATGATTGATGACTTCTACAAGTATATCCTTGATCCGCATTACTTGGTAAGCAAGGATTCAGCCGACAGATCAGAGTTCATGGAAAATATTGACTATTCCAGATGTCGACTAGAAAGGTGATGAAATCACTTGTGCGGATATATATACAAGATGGATTTAGTTGTGAGAGGTGTCGTGGTTTTTGGTGAAGTGTGAATAAAAGCAGTAGAGCAGAGTGAAAGCAATAAGGTAGGTCTAGCATGTGAAAGGACATCAGCACTAAGGAAGAGAAAGGATGAAGTGCAGCAGATTAGTGTACTGAGTTTAACCGGAACTAAACTCTAGCATTTGTAGATGCTCCTTATCAATTCAAGTATTGTATTACACTCTTTATAAATTGTAGACAGTGAGTCTCTTGTAGGCAGTGGGCCTCTTGTGAGCAGTGTGCTCGGGCAGTGAGCCCTAATTGGCAAGTGCCATTTTGTAATTCTATTCTTCTAACAGAGAATACAATCTTAAGTTAATCACCTCGTGGTTTTCTCCCTTAACAGGGTTTCCACGTCAAAAATATTGTGTCATGTGTATTTCCATTTCATGGTTATGTTTGCTTGTTTGAATTGATGCTGCACTAATTATTAAGAAAGTTTAGAAAGCTGAAATAATTAAGATAACTGATTCACCCCCCCTCTTAGTTATCAACAATTGGTATCAGAGCCAAGTACCTCCTAACAAAGCCTAACAGCTTGAGGAAGAACTGGGAATTCAAATGGATGTATATGGTATAAGGGAGCAACTCAAGACTGCCCTTGATGATCTTGAGCAATCAAACTCTGAAGTCAATCAATTAAAGGAAAGACTCAAACAGGCTAATGATTTCATAAAAGAACTAAAAGACAAATTGAGTCTCTCTATGAAAAATAGAAATGAGCTACTTTAACAACTAGCAAGTCAAGGTGAAGCCAATGATACAAATGGAGATCTGAAGGAGAAAACCAAGTTATGTGAAAAGTTATCAAAAGAAATCATTATGGTAAGACATGAAATGGAATCAGGAGTTATGAAGTTACCCAAGAGGTTGAAGAGAAAAGAAAAATTGAAGATGATCTAAGACAATCTCTCAAGGAGAAATCAGAAGATTGCCACAAGATGGATAGAATTATCAGACATCTTGAATCTGATCTTGAAGATGCTAAAGATAATGAAGAAAAACTTGAGGATCAAATTGTCTCTCTTAAAAGGGATCTTCAAACAACAAATGAATATAAAGAGAAATTCAAGATAAGCTCTGCTCAACTTGAAGTTCTTGAAATCCAAAAGAGAGTAGATGACAAGTGTGGCCTAGGGTATGAAAAAGGTGAAAGCTTCGGATCTGATCAGAAGAATTTTGGACTAGAAAATCTAAGGAACGGGCCTAGAAGACCTCCGGTAAGGCAACCTAATGCTCAAAGATATCCATCCTTCAATGGATACTGCCACAACTGCAATAACTTTGGTCATAAAGCTAATCAATGCAAAAAGAGAATGAATCAGACTAATACATCCTTCTCTGAACAGTGTTTCAACTGCAAAAGGTATGGTCACAAATCTCATGAATGTAGAAATATGCAAATAAACAATTCATTCAATGGTAGATGCTTTGCATACAATAGAATGGGTCATATGGCTAATCAATGCAGATCAAGAGGATATCAATCAAATATGCAAAGAAATGCTGTTTGCCAAATTTGCAATAGATCCGGTCATATTGCAAAATTCTATAGAAGCAAGAATCAAGACAAAAGAGGTCCGGTATATCATAATCAGAATCAAAATAAGGGAAAACAAAAAGTGAATGCAGATGAAGTTCAAAGTGAGATAAACAAGATTTGGGTGAAGAAAAGTATAGAGAATGTAGGGGATGGATCCGCACCAGACTCTGGTGCTGATATTCCTTCCGAAAATTAAAAAATGAGCTCTGGCTCAGGGGGAGACACAAAGAAAACCTTGTTCCCCAAGCCAGTCAATTGGTGCTAGAACTGGCACAAGAAGAGTTGTGGATTAAAGGGTTCAAAAGAGAAATATCCAAATAAACTATGGTTAAGATTTGGAAGATCCGCAAGATGTTTAAGATCAAGATTGATACGGTTCTTCAAGTCATTCGAATAAGGCAACCAAAATAACTTAGGTAGAGCATTTATTGTAACTTGGTTTTAGGGTTTGCAGAATAATATAAGGGTTATTCTTATTAAACATTTGCTCATTCTGCATTCAAGAAGAAGAAAAGAGGTGCTCTGCAACAAATTTCCTCAAGCCCATCAAAGATTATTTGCAGAAGTCAATTCTTCCAGAAATCAATCCGGCTCACTCCATGAAACCTAAAGGCGCAAAAGGTATTTTTCGTTCTCAAATATCTCTCTACAAATCTTTTGAAAAAATATCTACTTCGAATATTGTGAAGATCACTGATAGGCCTCACCCCAAATTCAAGAAACATCCCTATAAATCCTTGGAAGTAGATCCCCTAGGAGCATTTTCCAGTGTTCCGCATGGTGTGTTGCATACAGAAGATATTAGGGTTTACATACACGCAAATATTGAAGAGTTCAGGGAATTCAAACTAAGAGATATCTATCATAAATAATTGATAGATGATGCTTTTGAACTTAAACCTCAATATAAGGGCATCTAGGAGAAACATTTTGATCAGTTCATTCATTTTGTCTGGTATGTATTGAGTAGGATGCATGATAACTTCCTATGGCTAAACAGACCTTGCAAAATCACTAAGGAGGCAATTAGGGCAGTAACCGGCTTATACTCCTCCGGAGGGATACCTGTCCTCAAATCTGTCAAAAACCAAATTGTAACTGAGGCCACCGAATCAAAATTTGATAAGAGGGAAATGACCATTGAAGATATCATGGACCCAGATATCAAGTTTGCATCTATGATAATAGGGTATAAGATATATCATTCCAGTAGGGAGAATTCAGTGTCTGGAACTGCAGTGTATACTGCCTATGAGATGCTGAGAAAGAATGCAGAGTATGATCTCTGTGAACTTCTTCTAAGTCAATTGATGGAGAACATACAAAAGATCAAAAAGGACAAGAAGAACTCCTTTAAATATGGTGGACTGATATTGTGTTTATTTTTCTACTTCATGAATGAGCTGCCCGGATCCAATGGATGGGCATGGCAAAATAACAAACCGGTAGCAATTCAAATCAGAGATTACTTGCATGAACCTGGGGATGCCAAGGCAAGGAATATAGCTCTGTGGGGGTACTTTAAGAACTTCCAAAATACTATGCAAATCAGAGAAAGAATCCCAAAATCATTGGTTGAAAAATATAAAGATACAGTGTGCTTCATGGTAGACACTGATCAATGCCTAATGGTGGTAGTAGAGCCAAGGACAGTCTAGATCATGCCTATGGGGTATGAAGTTGATGAACAAATTGTGGAGCTGCATGTTCAACACATGCTAAGTCAACCAAAGGATCCAAAGGCAGAAAGGTTTGGAACCTTTGAAGAGCTAAGTGTAAAAGTTCATGTGGAACTCAGACAACCGGAAATAAAGAGGAAAGTGAGAAAAGAAGTTGAAAAAGTTGCCAAAGGCTAGGCATCTCAAAGGAGGCTCTTGATGCCAAAAGGGAAAAGATGGAAAGGGCTGAGGAAGAGAAGAAAGAGGCAGAAAAGGGAAGTAAGGAAAGTGCTCCGGTAAAATCTTCCACTCGGACAAGATCATCAAAGAGATTTGTACCTGCCACTGCTAAAAGCTCAAGGACATCAAAACCGGAAGCAAAATCATCTGACAGAGGACAGAAAAGAACTAAAACAAAGGCCACAAGGTCTTATGTCAGTCAGAAGGATGATGAAGAAACTGAATCAGATGAGGAGATAAAGAAAATGAAGAAGGAGAAGAAGAAAACATCCGGTGAACCCTCTACCGGTCATGGTGAAGAAGAAAAGGTAGAAGAATTTATAGAAAAGCCCACTCTGTCTTTAGATGATGTCATCAAATCTGTCACTGTGGATGGAAACCTTCAGCTAATGGTTGAATTCTATGATGATTACAATGAAGCATACCAAAAGATCTTGCAGGAAGTAGTAGTTAAGTATCTGAACATATATAACAAGGCTTTTATTGAAATTATATCTCTTATTCCCAAAAGCCTAGGAAAAGAGTTAGAAATAAGAAAGAATACTGCCATGGCAAAAGATCTTGAGATCTGGGAACAGATAACCATTCAACTATATCCTTCAATCAATTCAAAGCAAATGAACATGATCTTCAAGGATTGCAAGGATGAATTTTGGAGCAAATCCAGAATGAATCAGCTCATGCTTGGTGAGACTGACAAGATAGCCAAGGAAATAGAAGAGATCCTCAAGAATGCCTTCAAAAGATTCAATCTTCCTGTTATAGAGGACTTGGGCATTGATCCTTCAACCACAGGTGTTGAAAAGGAATCCATTGAGGAAATGATAGAAGAACTAATGGACACTAGTGAAGATAAGGGCTTGGAATCCTCTACTCCAGAAGAGGTGGCCCATGAACAAACAAACATCACTCCTTCGGTTTCCCCTACTGACTCTAGATCCAAAGGAGAAGAAAGAATACAGGAGAAAGAAGCAGAGGTGAAGGAAAAAGAAGATGATAGTACCAAGGTTGTAGAAGGAGAAAAGGCTCTAAGAGACAGTTCTAAGACTGCAGAAGAGAAGAAGAATCTATCTCCGGCAAGAGACACTGCAGAAACTGTCAAAAAGTTCTTAAACAAAGAGACAATAGAAATTGATGAACCGGAACTTCTACAAGGGCCATTTAATTTTGACTCTCTTTCTCTGGTACAAACAATGAAGGTAGCTTCATTTGCTAATGCAAAGGCCAAAGAAAAACTCCTGAAGTCTCACATGGAAGACTGTGAACTTATAGCAGCCGCATCCGAAGTGTTAGAAAAGATCATGCCATCTTTTCAAAAGGATCCCTCAGCCTCCTCATCTCGTAATCTCAAATCTCTAGTCAATAGTGTTAGCACACATTTTGATTCCCTAGAGAAGTCAGCAGAAGGTAAGGTTCGGAAGGAATTCGTGGCAAAAAGATTATCAAAGGTACAAGGGTTAATAGCTAATGATAGGAGAAATATGAATATTGGGATAAAGAGCTTGGAAAATGCTCTTAAGGATGGAGGAGATGTATACAAATTTTGTATATCTTGGACTACAGTAATAACGGATATTGAGAAGAAAGTAAAAGAATAGGAGGACAAACTGACAAATCTATCAAAGAATTTTGATCCTCTCTCATCTTCCATAATAAATCAAGAATGTCAGACTATTGCAGTCTTGAGTGAAATCAAGAAGCTGGAGAAGGAAAAGAAAAATAGAATAAGCAGGTTGGGTGCACTCAGAGGGATAATTATCCCTAAGTTAGAGGCCATGCATGAGGCCATAAAAGAAGCCCAGATCACAGCCCAGACCAGTGATCCAACAGATCTAACAAGGGTAGATGCATTTGCATTCCTGTTAAGCAGTCATATATCAATTTTGGACAGAATGAAGCAAAGTTGGGCAATAGAATTTGTTCAATTGAAGACAACTTTTAAAGACATTCTTCAGTATATGTAAGTATGCCATATGTATATACTTATGTGGCCAAGTATAGTTGAAATTTTGAAAATTTTGGTGTGTGAACCCCACCCTTTGCCATTGATGTCAAAGGGGAAGTGATGAGTAGTAAAAAATGTTGTATCCATCTAAGGGGGAGCTCTAGAAAATGTACATAGAGACAGAGCATCAACTAAGGGGGAGTATAGTATAACACTTAGTCATTTTTCACTAAGTGTTGCCATCAATGCCAAAGGGGGAGATTGTTGGCAAGAGACACATTGGAGCTTCATGATTGTTGTCATTGATGGCAACAAAGGTTAACCCACACATCCGCAAGACATGATGAGTCTCTACCGGAAGGTAGATTGTAGAGTGTTGTGATCCGGTAAGCAAGAACAGAGCATGTGGCGAGGTCCGACAGTCAACCCTGGATCTCTCAGAGGAAGTATCTTGGTGAAGTATGGATTTGGGGAAGTCAAGAAGACTACCTTGACTGATAGATTCCAAGGATTTAGCCTCTGGTGATAGATGAAGAAAAAGATATGAATACTTGAGTGTCAGGTTCCTGATTGGCAGTGTGGACAGAGGAAGAACTAACTGGCAGAACATCAGACATTATTCCGGATGCGTTACTGATGATGGTAAAGATTCTTAAGGCATAAGTTATGATTGGCCGACATGATTTATGACTTCTACAAGTATATCCTTGATCTGCATTACTTGGTAAGCAAGGATTTAGTCGACAGATCAGAGTTCGTGGAAAATATTGACTATTCCGGATGCCGACTAGAAAGGTGATGAAATCACTTGTGCGGATATATATACAAGATGGATTTAGTTGTGAGAGGTGTTGTGGTTTTTGGTGAAGTGCAAATAAAAGTAGTAGAGCAGAGTGAAAGCAGTAAGGCAGGTCTGGCATGTGAAAGGACAGCAGCACTAAGGAAGAGAAAGGATGAAGTGCAGCAAATCAGTGTACTGAGTTTCACCGGAACTGAACTCCAGCATATGTAGATGCTCCTTATCAATTCAAGTATTGTATTACACTCTTTATAAATTGTAGACAGTGAGTCTCTTGTAGGCAATGGGCCTCTTGTGAGTGTGCTCGGGTAGTGAGCCCTAATTGGCAAGTGCCATTTTGTAATTCTATTCTTCTAACAAAGAATACAATCTTGGGTTAATCACCCCGTGGTTTTCTCCCTTAACAGGGTTTCCACGTCAAAAATATTGTGTCATGTGTATTTCCATTTCATGGTTATGTTTGCTTGCTTGAATTGATGCTGCACTAATTATTAAGAAAGTTCAGAAAGTTGAAATAATTAAGATAACCGATTCACCCCCCCTCTCAGTTATCAACAGTTAGGGTATCTAGGGTTTTGATTGAAAAAATGTCATAAATCTCCATTCCACCATTGGAATCTCATGAAACTCGGTGGAATAGAAGGGGAGGGACTAAATGTCATGTCTACAAAGATTCAAGGCAAAAGGAGTTGGTTTGTGTATTTTAAAGTGATGCCCTAGGTGACTGTGGTAGCAATTTTCTTGTTGACATTGCATTTTGAAGGGGGAAACCAACATAGAATGAGACTGTTTTGCAACCTAACCTCAAAACCCACAAAATCCTTTGTTTTTTCATTTAATGCACCTGTTCAAAGTGGAATCTTTCTTTTTGGAGTCTTTAGGAGGGTACTTGCTTTGTGAATTAGGCCTAATTGACCCTAGGACAATCATAGTTTGCCTTAAAACAACCCTACCTCATCCTTTGCTATGTTTGAAAGTGGGATAAAGGGTACTCTGAAATGCCCTTAAATTTTTGTAATCCTGCCCCTATAGAAAGTTATGGTCAAAAAAGTCCAAAAATAGGGCTACAAGCAAATAGGCCTAGTAGTGAAGGAAGGGATAGTAGATCTTGGTTCCTATGAAAACCAAGGTTTGAAGAAGGTGGGGTATGCCCTAAAGACTCTATAAGTGCATCATAAAGTCAGATGAGTATTGTTCTACATCTATTTCCTTCATTTTATCACTGATTTTTAAACCGAATGTCTCATCTATCCCTTCCACCGACAAATCTGCATATAGAACACCATTGTGCTTCACCTTCCTAGAGTTCATGTCATATCTCTGAATGCATTCAATAACCAAATCCCTATATTCCATTGCAAGTGGCAATCCCACAGCATTATACAATCCCACATCCCATATATTCTTCATGGCCAAAGATGCTCCAGGCACTCTAATATTTTGTAACAGGTCGGCAGAATTAAAATCCCCAATGTGCGTGTCAATTGCCCTTCCTCCCAAAGAGTAAATTTATGAATTATAACTCCTTCTTGAAAAGTCCTCTTTAACTTCTTGCCTTATGTCTTTCTTTTCCCCTTTTTTGGTTGTCTTCTCAGTTTTCTTTCCTTTGGGTGGCATTTTGTCAAGAGACATATTCATTTTACAACCATGCTCATATTTTCTAGGGTTTTACTATATAAATTTACCATGTCACATTTTACCCTAAGGTTTTCCTTTTTCACTTTTTTAAATTTTGTATGGCTACCCTTCTGCGTTTAAGTTTTACCCTTAATTCTGGTAATTAGCTAAGTTTAAACCATTTCCTTTACCCTATTGTAATTACTGCAAAATTCCCTATAGTCATTTTCTATTAAGCACAAGTGGAAGCTTTAGATACATACCTGGATTCTCAAGCGTTGACCTTTATACTGTTGACAAGAGAGATTTTTACCGTTCAAGTTTATTGCAAATGTCTTTGAGATCACAATTCACCTTTGTTTGTCATGGCTCTGTAGAATGCTCTGCAACCAAATTCTAAATGCAATCAAAATTTCCCTTTTTACTCATTCGACATTAGGTATTTCCTATGGTAGATATGCATTAAATGTTGTAGTTAATACATCCAATTTGATTTGCATTTTACTTTTACCGTTCAATGCATATTTTGAATTCTGTATACGTTGGCTCTTTTTGCAATTTTTGCATTTGTATATCTTGTCCATGCACTTTTCACTAATATGCAAAGAAAGAGTGATGACGTCATTACAAACATTTCAACTTAATTACCCTTTTGACGTTAAGTTAGCCCTTTGTATCTTAAACCATGCACGCATTACCTTTATGCATTTACAATTTCCCTTCTCATTTTTTTTGTATATTTGTTTGTATTTATCCTTGTATATCTTATACAATCGCTAAACATACAAACACGGACTCCATCGGGTTTATGAAATGACTTGGAATCACCTTCCGGTCTAGCTTTGTATATAGTTTGTTTCTTTTACCTTTTGTATATCACATGCATGCACTTATACATGCCTATGTGACGTTGACTTTTCCACTCCTCGTTATGCGCAAATACACTTTATTTCATAATTTACTCCTGAGTTCATACCCGTAATTGCATTTCATTACTTTGTATATTTAATACATGCACTTATACATACAAGCACAGACCTCACCTGAAGTTAATAAAATCTTTAACTTTTAATCGTGTCTAGATTTCTATCTAAACTTTAGATACATGCGCTCATACATACAAAGACATATACAAATATAACCACTTGCTTCCACTTTTTAAACTCAATTGAATTTTCATTCAGGTCTGTATCTACACTTGTATATAAAAAATATACTTCTAGCAATGTATTAACCATACAAATGAGATAACCACAACTTCATATGCTAACTTTAAATTTCCTTTGACATCTGCCAATGCATACTTTGGATTTGCATAAAAGATACATGTCTTGCAATATGCAAATACAACCATAGACTTCTACCATTATAAAGTATACCAGGAAATGCTATCGGGTCTAGATTAGCATAAGTATGTTTGAACCACTTAAGATGTGAACATAATATGGGATTTAAACATGATACACAAAGTATAACCTGACAGCTTGATAACACGAAGTATACGAAATACATGCAAATGGTAATGTATATGAGATATACGTTGACCCAACCAGCCAGCGTTGACTTTTCACAGAAATTGACATAACCCTAAAAATATGCAGAATTTTCAAATCACTCAAAAAGCAACCCTAGCTGATTTTTAACACAAACCTCATTGATAACAACTATTTTTCACCAAGCATTGTGCAACTTGAATTTTAAGCATCAGAGACATTCTACCCATACCGCCAACTAAGCAGAACCAAACCAACAAAAAAGCAAAAGCCACAACATGGGTCCTCATTTTGCTAAAGGGTACAATGGGGTGTGTTGTGAGCACCACAACATGACCCTTTGACCAATAGCTACTCACCCATGAGACATGGAAGAAGGTCTCTTAGACATTATAAAGTATGAATCTCTAACTTTTTATTCATTGAGGCTCCTTTTGGACATGGAAAAAAAGGAAATTCAACCTCTTCATTTGTGAATAATGTGACCTTTGGTAACTTTAAGGAAGTTTAAATAATTGGAACTTGGAAAAAAAACTACCTCAACCTAGCAATGGATTCATATAAACATACTATAAGATCTTTTGGAAGACATTTGATAAACCTACTAAAACCTTATGCATTTCTAACTAATATGTTGAAAAGAACATTATATATTTCACATTAGAAGGCACAAGACATCTTTTGCAAAGACACAACCTTTACATTATCCCCTTTTGGACAAAACTAGACAAAATTGGTAGCATCTTTGGCAACCTCTACTCAAGTTTTACCTGCTAAAATTTAGAAAACCAATAGCCTTATGCAATCCATTGGGCTATAGATTCAAAGGGACTTGAAACAAATTTAGAACAGACCTTAAAACACTATTGTTAACACCTTCAAAACAACACACTAAAAGACAAACTAACTGTACCTCAGCACTTGGAGGAAGGAAACAAGACTAAAACAATGTGCTACAACACTTATTTGACCCACCAAAACTCTCCTACTATGTACAAAGTCTAATCATTACCTCAAAAATAGTGTTTGAGGTGGATCCCATTGATCAAGATCAATAGTTCTTCTCCATCTAGCTTGGACAACTAGAAAGCATTGTGTTGTTTACACTTAGAAATTACATATGGTCCACTCCAAAGTGCGTCAAACTTGGAATTTTTCCCAGACCTTCTCTTCAGTTCATCCCAATTGAGAACTACATCACCCTCTTTGAAAATTCTAGGGGTTTCTTTCTTGTCAAAAGACCTCTTCACTTGTGCTTGGTGCATCTCTATTGTCTTCATGGCCTTGTCTCTAACTTCTTCCAACTCTACCAGTTGTGCCAACCTTATTGCCATTAGCTTCTCTTCTAACATCTCAAGTTTATTGACCAAATTAAGATCTCGAAGCTCCACTAATATAGGAAAACTTGCTTCTTTACCATATACCACCATGTAGGGAGAGTTACCAATCGACCTTTTAAGAGTGATTCTATCAACCCATAGTGCTAATTTTAGCTTTGTATGCCAAGATATTTGATTGTCCTCAATGGTTCTTTTGATAATCCTGATTAGATTCTTGTTTGTGGACTCATCTAGTCCATTGCCTTGAGGACAATAGTTAGATGATGTGTTCAAATTGATGCCATTCTTCATAGCCCATTCACTTATCCTTTTACCCACAAAAGATAATGCATTATCAGAAATGATAGAATCAAGAACACCAAATCTTGTTATTAAATCTTTATAAAAGCTTAGGACAACACTCTCACTAGCCTCTTTCAATGATATAGATTTAGTCCATCTTGTAAAATAATCAGTAGCAGTGAGTACCCACTTGTGACCTATGCTAGAAGGCGGGTTAATGGATCCTATGAAGTCAAACCCCACTTCGTGAAGGGTTGTTCTACTTGGATAGGTTGTAAAGGAAAAATTGTTAATCTTTCTTTACCTAAGAAGAAGGCACGTTTCTTGCATTTCCTTACCCATGCATGTGCATCTTTGAATATATTAGGCCAAAAATAGCTTGCCCTCATTATCTTCAATGTTGTTGAACATTCTAGGTGCAAAGTGTCCACCAACTACCCCATCATGAAACTCTTGCAAAACTTGGTCAATTTGGTTAGCATCAATGCATCTAAGTAGCACACCATTGAAATCCTTCTTGAAAAGTATACCATTTAAGAGTACAAATGGAATAGCTTGTATCCTATAATACCTTCTTTTAGCCTTATCCATTCTTTGTGGAAACTCACCTGTTTGAAGGAAGTGAGTCATATCTTGCACCCAACTTGAAGTAGGAGTATGTGCAATTGTTTGGGAGCCACTTTGGAGGACTAGGAAAGCCTCCTTGACTTCTTCTTTATCATTTTCCAAACCACTTTCTAGCTATTCACACCAACCCTTGCTCTTACCACTTTGTGACTTTGATTTCAACATCATATTCCATGACTTTTGTTATCCACCCAACCATTTTTCACTCAAGTCTTTGCTCAACAAAAACTCTTTAACACATGGGTGAGAAACCATCAAATAAACCTTGTTGTTTGAAATCAAATGCCTAAACTTTTTAAGGCTTCTAATAAAAACAAGAACATGTTTTTCAACAAAAGTGTACCTTTTCTCATACCCTTCCAAGCCTTGACTAAAAAAGGTGATTGACTGCTCCTAACCTTCATCACTTTTTTGCACTAACATAGCTGATATGGAGTCAATATTTCCATAGGCATGTAAGGTAAAATCCTTAGAAAAATTAGGATTTATAAGAGTAGGTGCTACTACCTGTTGTGTGGTTACACAACACGCCCCATTTTGATTTGGCAAAACAGGGACCCAACTTTTGGCTTGGGTTGTTTGTTCTCTGGCGGTCTGGTAAAAGTAAGTCAGGTGCATCATCATGTAGAGTCAGGATGAGGTAAGTCACCATTATGAGGTCAGTTTGTCAAATTTTGTATTTCATTTCTGTGACCTCATAGTTTGAAAGAGTATTAAAATTCACGCAGGTTTGTCTTTTACATCATCCTGATATTCCTCAGGATGTGAGAGTTATGAACGGTCAAAGTTTCGGTCAAACCTAATATTCATAAGAGGAGGGATCATATATTTTTTTTATATAACCTGTCATCTTTTTGAAGATCATCATCATATTTGAAACATCCCCCGATATATCCTACGGCTCAAATATCCAGATGTCAACTTTAAATGGTAGTAAGTCTTCCCCGTCAAGCGGTCTTTTGTATCGCGAGTGTCATGTTTTTGAATGTAACATGATATTTCTTAATATCCTCCTGACGTGAAATATCACCCTTAGCAAATATCCTAATGACGTCATCCAAACCGGATAAACGAAGAAGCAAACATGATGATGACATCATCATCACATTCATATTTCGACAGGATATTTTTCCAAACATGATCATGTTCGCCTAATATGACGATGACGTCATGATATATTTCCGATACAAAGAACGACTATCAGGATGACGTCATCCCGATATTCTGAAAAAAAAGACATGTAAGTTTGTCTCATCATCATCATATTTTGAAACATCACCCGATACACCGAAATATCCTCCTGATGTACTAAACATAAAAAAAGGTGCTTTTGTCACCTGAATCTTGTCGCGATAACAATTTCAATATGAGGGAGGAGGATGATATTGAATGTAACCCGATATTTGCAAATATCATCCTGCCCTCATGATATCCTGTCATATGGATACCCCCCCGCTCCCATTGCCACCATTATCATTTAATGCACGCAGACATGGTAGGTAGTTCCCGCTGACCCCGGAACCCAATGAAACACCTGGCGAGATCCTACGTTTTCACACGAATAATCAAGGAATGTAATCTAACTTGTCAGAGTTGCCCTAAGTGTACCCTAACTGCGAGGTTAAAAGGTAATTCAACTGCCATTTTCACATTTACCTTGCGATAAAATAGTTTTTACAGAGCACCAGCTTCCATATCCGCATACTAGCTACTGTTGCGCGATTTGAGTTCACAGAAAGAAGGAAAGAGGTGATCATTAGCTAAATCAGGAGCATTGTTGGCAATCCACTGGTATAAAAGAGAAATTTGCATAACCAGGTAAGTAAATGAAACCCTCATCATGTCATTATTGTTCAGGTATGATGATGGAAGTTTTGGTTTATGCATGTAATGGTGAAGAAATACAGTAGGCATAGTGATCTTAATTGCAATATGTGTGCATGTGTATATCCGTTGTAAGTTAGGATTTTTGTTAATTGCAGGTACTCATGGCTGACAAGCGGTACATTAAGTGTCAAGAAGAATTTAGTAGGCCTATGTTCTCTTCTTAGAGGGGAGTCCTGTTCAAATATGGAGCAATTACTGATACCCATCAGGGGAGCACTAATCTGGAGGCCTGGTCAGCTAAACTGAATGATGGGCATGACAAGAGTCCTGTGTTGGACGCAGTATTTGTGTCAGGAATGTGGAACGCTGCTGGTTTCCCATATTCCATGGAATCTCTGGAGCTAGTTATAGAATGTGCCCAGAATTATAATCCTCAGACGAGGCAAGTGGTAAAGCATGGGAGAATATATGCAGACCTCTCCATCAAGGGTCTCTCCCAGACATTTGGACTGCCGTTGGGCAGTAAAGTAAAAAGTGTGGACCTGAGAAAGGCAGAGAAGGAGTATGAGGCCAACAAGAAATCAGCCAGAAAGAATATGTATCAATGGCGAGCAGAGAACAGCACATATACTGCAGTGGCCAAACTCCCAGTGAACATGTTTAAATATGATTTCAGTGAGGAGTACCAGTATATGATTGCACTTCTAAATCGAGTAACAGGCCAACCTGATACTGGCAGTTTTAGGGATTGGATGTATGGAGTTATAATGATGTGTCTGTATTCGAACACCAAGCCACTATGGGGCCAAATAATTAGTGATGCTCTGCATGAGCAGCTGATGAACCTGGGAGGTTCAAATTGTGCATTTTATATGACATCTTACATTGTTTATTCTTGTGCTTATAGAGGCACTTTTGATGCCTTAGTTACAGATGGAAGGCTCACAAGCACAAATGCTGCATACATCTGGGATCATCATCCCCAGCTACAGAGAACCAACTGCTTCAGAGACTACAAACTAGTAAATGATGCATTCTCTATGCATCTGGTAAGAACCATGGAAGAGGACAGAACAAAAAGATTGAGCATGGAGGCTCAAGAAGTAGTTTACAGGAATGGAGCCTGGTATATCCAGTTTGCAACCTTTTCTTATATAAGGGTTGAAGGTTTCGAGGAACATCCCCTCATGCTGCCAAGGTATCCTACCGATGCAGTGATATTAATGGAATTTATCAGGCAGGGCTCCGTGATGATAAAGATGTACAAGGACGCCAAGAAGCTGCCACCAATTTTGTTCTCAGTTAGCATTGGCAACTATATGTGCCCTGATTCTGACAATGTAAAGAAGGTGATGGTCACCCTGAATAAAATTAATTTGCAGCCTTTCCCAATAACAAGACCATATGATCCTTACGGCAGGATATAGAAGATACTAGGAAAGCCTATTCATCAAAGGCACCTAGAGGATTTTTGGGTTGACTATGAAGATGAGGTAGAAGCTAGGAGAAGAAGGTATCAGAGGTTGACTCTGAACCAAATTAGGACTTTTGATTGCATCTCCCTTCCCCAGCAATTGAAGAAGGATGATGGCAGGATAATGGCAGATGAATATGAACAAAAAAAGATATACAATGACACTATCTCTGCACCTGACCTCACCATGCAGGAAGATATATCTTTGGACCCATTCATTGCCAAGACCATACAGCTGACTCAAGCTTGGGTCGATGATCAGGTAGAGGCATTGAAAAAGAAAGGTGTTGCCATTACGGTGGACAACAAAAAGAAGGGACAGGATATTCCTGGGGAGGTATATGATGACTTCCTGCTTGAGAAAAGGAAGAGTAAGGGAGACAAGTTACCTCCACCACAACAACAGAGCAAAAGAACCCTAAGGGGTAAGAAAGTGGATAAACAATCCAAAGGGGTTATAATTGACAGGGCAGTGTTTACAGCTCAGGAGGCGGCAGGATCAGGATCAAGATTAGGATCAGAGTCAGAATCCCCTTCAAAGAAAGAGAAGCCCAAGAAGAGTAAGACAGCTGAGGCTGGAATGACTGGGAAACCTGGAGAAGAGGATATCCTCATGGAAGAAGAGCCTGAAGAAGAAGACGCACCGTTAATAATAAAAAGGAAGAGGAGAGCTCCACAGGTGCTGATCTCTACCACACCGAAGAAACAAAGAACCTCCATGAGAGGTGGAATAAGTGAACCCCCTACACTATTACAAGGGGCAGGTAGTGAAGTGCCGAAGGAATTTCAACATAATGTTCCACTTCCTACCATAGTCAAGTTCAAAACTAAACTTGCAGAGGAGCAAATGAAAGAAACCTCTCAGACGCAAGTAGGACATGTCTCGCTTGATGAGACAATAAATTTGTCTGATGATGAGGTAGTGCAGGATGTGGCTGCACAGAAGATGGAAACACTTGCTGCTGATATAACTATGACTCCCCACAAGCCTCCACCAGTTCAAGCTATGCTTGAGGAGATGAAACAAGTAGAAGAAGAGCAAGAAAAGAGCCCAGAGCAGGTGGCACAAGAGATAGGGCTAGAAGTATTGATCACAGAGGTGACAAGTCCTGTAGTGGTGGATCTGACAGAGAAATAGGATGCAAGTCCTGAACAGCCAGTAGGATCACCTGATAAAGGTCACCCAACAGAAGAGATAGAGATGGCAGAGTCAGAGGACCATGCTCTTGAGTTAGGCCAACAAAGTCCACCTGACACATCAGAAGAACCTGCTATAGCAGTGATGTTGGAAGCATTGGAAGGCAAGGTAGAAGGAAAAATAGAAAATCAAGATGAAGAGTCCGCCATCAAAGCTGTACACAGCAACTTCCAATTAGAGACAGATGGTCCACCTGTCCATTTGACAGAAGAACTTATAGATAAAATAATGAGGATCAAGGTCCAGATGGAGAAATATAAAGAAACACTGCAGGACAGGAAAAATAAGCTTGATAACAGCAGAGACAAATATGAAGCACATAGGCATGCCATTATCAAAGCAAAAACTCAAGATGACAGAGGGATAGATCAAGTTGTGCATTCTTATGAGCAGGTCCGCAGTAGTATGCAGCAGCATCATCATCAGGATAGTGAAAGTTCAGGAAGCGACGCACATGATGATGACCCGCATGAATCAGCTGAGGAGCATGATGAAGATACATCATGAAGGGGATAGTAGCATAAGTAGTATATATAGTTGCCAGCTAGCAACTTGTGCCATTTTGTAAAGGTTGACGAAGTCAGATGAATCGAGACCATAGATCTGTATTGATAAATCAGGATCGTAGATCTTTTTGTAACGGCTTCCTCACCTTATTCTATAAAAGGTGGTGGAATGCCTTATTGAAAACATTCAAAACTTAATTGAAATCTGTTTGCTGAAGTATTCAGGGCTCATTTCAAAGTTATTGTATATGTACATGTCTTTTGCATACTTAATGAAAGAGAAGAGTATTTCGATTACAAATCTTCGTAAATCTTGAGTAATCTGTGTCTGAATTCTGGATATGTGCTTTGATTTGTTGCATCCCTTGGAGTGCTCATCATGTTGCATGTATTGTTTTCATTCCTCATCCTCTGAAGTTTGCATCAACTGTATCTAGCTGTGGAATATCCTGGTGAATATATGGTTTGATTTCTTCTCCTCATGACAGTATCAAGTATGTATGTGGATCAATAGCTAAAGGTTCAACATTAAATTGAAGTATTCCTTTTAGTTTTTTTTTAATTTCAGAGCATTTCATCTCCATAATTGCAAATAATTGATAATCTTAAGCAAATAACACAAATATGCAGACATCTCATAGATAATCATAAATATTTAGCATATTGTAATACAAAGCATGTAGAACTGAAAATATCATGCAAAGATTGAGGTATTTCCACATCTTCTCATCAAATAACTGCATAATATAACTTCTCTGTAAAGAATTTCTGTAGGAGTGTCATGATGATGATAAAATTCCACGTAAGGCCCCCAAAATGGAAACAGCAACTCACATTAACCTCTGAGTGACTTCAGACGATTAAGACCTAATCACCGGAGACTTGGGATCCTGAATTCTTTGAATTCATAGTATCTTTCAAGATGAATAAAGGTTAATGTGTACTTTTATTCTATGTTTGTTTGTGACGAACATCATGACCAACATAAATTGGCACTAGAAGGAGGGCAGAACTGGAAAAAACACCATTGCTTCAGTCATCATTCATTTTATGTAGGCTCCTCGCTCCTAATGCAACATAAATTGGCGCTAGAAGGAGGGCCGATCTGGAATACTGCATTCGTTGTCATTATTTTCAAGTTTGATGATGCAGAGAGAAGGGTAACCTCCGATCGTCTGTGAATTTCAAAAAAATTATGCAAATATTTACTGTAAAAGGTTCGTAAATGTGCTCATTTTGTGTAAAGATTTCCAGATCTCACATAAATATTGCAAGCTTATAGTAGATCATTCTGAATTCACTAATATTGGCCAAAGATATGTAAATTTGTTCAAGCTTTGAAGAATTTAAGCCTTAGGCACTCGAGATCTCGTGCTAGGGGTCATTATACCCCAAATATCCTGTCATATTTGCAGTATCTTCGCAAATATCTCATAAATATTTAGTTTGATTAGCCATCTGACTGCAAATATCACCTCATTTGGTGAAATCCAGCCAATATTTGCAAAGCTTCAGCCAAATTCGCCTCAAAATTGAGAAATCCTGGCTCACAGGATAAATACCAGGTCTAGACCTAGTGAAATCTTCGAAGAACTACCTGTTAGAGGTTTCAGACCTAGAACTATAGACATTCATCATACTCCAGAGTCTAGTGCACCAAGAACTTCACCAGAACCTCCTCCTGTAACTCCGGTTGGTTCCCAAATACCTTCTGGGATATCTGTGACACCTCCTGTTCAGCCTCAGGGTGTGCCATTAGTTCAGCCCCAGCCAGCTGCACCACTAGCTCAACCTCCTCTGGTTGCAATGTCTTTCTTTGCAGTGGAGTCACCTTTGACCTTTACTGCATATCATGAGCTACCAAAGAATCCAGACAAACTTTGTCCAAAATATCATCCTTATCAAGATGCTGATGATCATATCAGGACATTTAAGGAAGCTTGCTGCAGAGCCAGAATAGAACATCAAGATGTGGTGTGCAGGTTATTTCCTTTTTCCTTAGGGGAAGAGGCTTATAATTGGTTCATTAGTCTTGGCCAAGCCTCTGGTCATTCGTGGGCTATCTTAGAGAAAGCCTTTCTTGACAGGTTCAAGGTCCCTATTGATCCATCTATGAATTACCATATGTTTGCTACAATCAAAAGATTTGAGAATGAGCCTATCGCCAATTTCAATGCTAGGTTCCAGAAAATGTTGTCCAAGTTAGTTGCCCCATATGTAGTATCTAATGCCTCTGCCAGGAGTATCTATTATTCAGCCCTAGATCCATTAACTTCCATGTTCATCAGGAGAACACATCCTGAGATCACTACATTGATAGGAGCTTTTCAAGAAGCTATCAAAGTGAATCAGCAGTTGATACCTGCTCCTACTCCAAATATAGTATTCCCTACCTTGCCTGGCATAGTCACAATATCCTGCATCATATCCTACAACATATTCTCCACAATATCCTGCACAATATCCTAATGGAGCAGTGGTACCCCCAGCTGTCCTACCTGCACCTTTGCAAGTACCTCCACTGAGCATCATGCCCCCTCCTAATGGAAATGGCCAATTGCCACAATATCCTACACATGCTCAGACACCTCAGGGTACTGATTTGTCCAATAGTAGCCATGGATCCTCTTTCTTCAAGCCTCAGACTGAAAATGTAGTAGCCAAAGCTCAGGAAGAAAAGGAGGAAATCAAAGAGATTTCTACTCAACTGAGAAAACTCACCACAGAGGTGACACATTTGAGAAATCAAGGGTTTTATTCCCAGTCAAGTCAGAATAGAAATTATTCCAATGACAGACCAAATTATCCTGACAGAGGATATAACACCAATAATTTCAACAATAATGGTGGAAGTAACAATAATCCTCAGAGACAACCCAGAGTGTGGAACTCTAGGCCAAATAATGGCTCATTACCATCACCCCTAGACAATCAGCCTCCTAGTGAAGCCAAACAGACTACTAGAGTCAATCTTGCTGAGGCAGCCCTTACTAATTGGTGCAAGATCCACAATACCAATGCACATGCAGAATTAGATTGTCCACAATTTAGAATGGCTGCTAGCATCTTTCAGACTGAAGTGTCTAATACTTCTGGAAATCCACCTCATGCAGAAGGAAATGAGATTGTTCCTTGTGGATATGACTCAGCTTTTGTGCTGGAAACCTATATTAATCAACCTCATCAGAGTTATAACCAGGTATGTGAGGAATCCGCCTTAACCTTTGAAACAAATTATGTTTTCCCCTTTGAGGATGAAAATGAACCTACAAGAGAACATGAGGAAGTACACGTGTATCAGCAGCAATATCCTGGTAAGCATAATTATAACTTGAGGAGTAATGCCAATAGACCTGCTGGTCCATTGACATCATCCCTACCTCCAAATAATTTCAATACACCTCCTGATCCTAAAGCTAGCAATAATCCGGGGTTCCCCAAGGTAAATGCTCAGTACTTGTCCCCTCAGAACATAGGATCAAGGGTTGTAAATACACCTCATGACTCTGACAAGTTAGTTAGCTATCTGGCTGATGAAATGAAAAAAATTAAGATCAGCCTGTCCCTATCTAAGTTACTAAAAACTCCTGCCATCAAAAGGGCATTCATGAAGTCACTAGATGATCCTGCTCCTAAAGAGGATAGTCATCTTTCAAGTCAGTTCAGTGGCAAGGATCATGCTACTAGGGATAATATTATCAAGCCTAAAGTGTCAGCTACAGTCCAAGCTGCTGAAACCTCCCACATGACCTTGTACAGAGATAAAACTGAATCACCTCTGTTTCTCCTTACCATAAGAATGTTCAGTAAGAACCTGCACAACTGTCTGGTTGATTCGGGAGCCTCCACGAATGTTATGCCCCTGTCAATATGCAACGCTTTAGGACTACATCCTGCTAAATCCCTAAAGAAGGTCACACAGCTGAACAAAACAGAAGTAAGTGTAGTAGGAGAATTAACTCATATCCAGATGCAACTAGCATCTGATCCTAGGATCCAGTATTACATTGATATTCAGATAGTTGACATACCTGATACTTACGGGATGTTGCTTAGTCGAGACTGGTCCAAGACGCTCAATGGATATATGTCCATAGATTTCAGTCACGTGTGGTTGCCATGGAAAGGTATACCTAATCAGATCAGGATTGACACTAAGCCTAGAATGAAACATATGATCACTGAATACAACCGAACAAATGAGATCCTGTACATAGATGTAGAGCCTGGAGTTTACTGCATCAGGCCATAGAATGTCAAAATAGAAGAGATCCTGATGTTTGATTTGCATCATCTTCATGATGATGATCCTTAGGAGGATGTGCCAGTCGTGGAACCTAATAATAATCCTGATAATGAGAATGAAATAGATCGCTTCAGAGACTTTGAGATACATCTGTCTAATCAGGTAAAACGTTATCGATTATTAAATATACCTACTGATGACATTTTGATTAAAGGATGGTGCAAGTTACACGATGAAGCGCACTCAAAAAAGACATGTGAAACATGCTTAGACATGATGATGCTGGAGCAGACATGTAGTGAGGCATCATCATCATGTTCTGGGGTAAATGCTACATCTAATAATGATGATGATGACACTAATTCTTATCTGTCTTCTGCAGGAACAGAGGAGTCGACAGATCATGATGAGGATCATATCCTAAAAATAGAAGAAGTTCTGGTGTCTGATCAGATAAATGATATGAGGAAAGAAAAGATCACTCCTGGTAGTGATTGCTTTATGGAACCAAATTATGAGTTGTCTGATGAAGACAAAGGTAGTGATCTGACTAAGTTTGAAGAATTTCTAGTAAAGGAAATCGAGAAGATGACCCGATAGCATAAATCTCCCCACGAGGTTTTAATCAAAGGTTGGTGTAGGTTGCACGAAGCACCTCACTCATAAACAACTTGTTCACTGTGTTTACACATTTTGAAGAAGCATGCAGCTATAAGCCCAGAAGATCATCCTCCTGCTGAAATAAAAGAGAAAATAGAAAAGCCATCAGGCTCACAAGAAAAAGGAAAGAAGAAACTTGAGGGTGATGACGTCCCTAAGCTAAAATGGATATTAGGCGGAGCAGCAGCTAGAGTTGCAAAGAGAAAAGAAAATTCAAATAAATGTCCTGCTGAAGATAAACCTTGGATCCTGAGGTTTGATGGATCTAAATCCAAGCAAGGTGTTGGGGTAGGAATTGACCTGATTGATCCGACCGGGAAATCCTACTTAGCAGCCTATAGATTACAGTTCCCCTACACTAACAATATAGCGGAGTATGAAGCTCTAATTCATGGGATACTATTTGCTCATAAGAAAAAGATAAAGATTCTGCATGTCTTCGGAGATTCAGAACTAGTGGTGAGGCAAGTAAGAGGAATCTACTCATGTAACTATAGAAAGCTGTCCAATTATAGACATCGGGTATGGGACCTGATTAAGGACTTTGATGCCTTTAATATCACTCATGTACCAAGAGAACAAAATCATAGGGCAGATGCACTTGCCCAAGCTGCCAGTACATTGGAGCCACTGTCTATATCTGGTCTGAAAAGATTTTCAGTAGAACTAGTGTCAGTACCTTCAATACCTGATAATGTGACCATTCTCCAAGTGTTTGATGATGATCAACATATCCTGGACTTCATTTCAAATAGAGACATATTTGAAGCTCAGATTATAGACGAGAATGGCACGGAAGATCACGTCTGGGAAGAAGATGAGATATTAGAGCTGCCTAGCAATAGGATCCCCAAAGGTATGATTGAATTAGAGAGAGCTTTTGATTTGGATAATATGCTTAAACAGAAGGATCTACCCAAGGCAGATGGAGGTTAGTGTTCACAGGTGAATATTGGACAAGCTGATGACAAGAAAAATGTCTTGTTGGGTAAGGTTTGCACACCAGGAGAGTTAGAAGGAATAACTCAGGCCCTCAAGGACTACATACATGTAATTGCATGGACTTATGATGAGCTGAAGACATATGACACCTCTGTCATAACTCATACTATACCTCTCAAGCCAGATGCTAAACCTTTCAGACAGAAGCAAAGGCCAGTCAATGCCTTGCTCGAACCAATAATTCTCGAAGAAGTCAAGAAATTGTTAAATGCCAGGATAATATTTCCTATGAGGCACTCCACTTGGGTGGCAAATCTTGTGCCAGTCAGAAAAAAGAATGGAGACATCAGGTTATGTGTAGATTTTAGGAACCTAAACAGAGCATCAGAGAAGGATAACTATCCTTTACCCTCATTGGATGAAGTTCTGCAGATTGTAAATGGAGCTAAAATGATGTCCTTCTTGGACGGTTTTTCAGGATACAACCAAGTAATGGTTGACAAAATCGACAGATTGAAAACTGCCTTCACCACAAAGTGGGGGATATTTGCATATAGACGTATGCCATTCGGACTCATAAATGCTAGCGCTACATTCCAGCGAGCCATGGATATAGCCTTCAGGGGCTTAATAGGAAAATGTATAGTCATATACATGGATGACTTGACAGTATTCTCCAAGGAAAGGGGGAATCATGTTGCTGATCTCATAAGTGTACTGAAGAAGTGTGAAGAGTACGGTATATCTTTGAATCCCAAGAAGTGCATATTTGGGGTGACAACAGGAAAGTTATTAGGCCACCTAATCACAGAAGATGGAATTATCATTGATCCTGACAGGGTGGAGTCTATCATGAAGTTACAACTTCCAGGAAGCAAAAAGGAACTCAAGTCTTACTTTGGTAAGATAAATTTTGTAAGGAAGTTTATTACCAGCTTTGCTGAGATTGTCAGACCACTAAATGCCATGTTGAAAAAAGATGCACAAATTGAGTGGACACCAGAAGCCAAAGCTGCATTTGAAGATATAAAGAAAGCCATATCAGATGCTCCTATCTTCATCAGCCCAGATTACACAAAGGACTTTTACATTTATTCATTTGCTTCAGAACATACCTCTGCAGTAGTGTTAACTCAAAGAAATGAGGAGAAAGAAGAGAAACCAATTGCTTTCATGAGCTGTCCTTTTAGAGATGCTGAGTTGAGATATGTAGATGTTGAGAAACAAGCACTTGCATTAGTCCGAGTAGTAAAAAAATTTAGAAATTACATACTAAGAAGCAAAGTGATTGCTGTGGTACTAGATGCAGTAGTGAAGATGCTGCTGATGCAAAGTGAGCCTGGTGAGAAAAGAGCCAAATGGATTACTGTATTACAAGAGTATGATATGGAAATTACACCAATGAAGCTGGTAAGAGGACAAGCTTTGAGCCAGATGATATCTGAAATCGATCCAAACATCACTAGTCAGCAATATGTGATCAATGAGAAAGACAATAAAGAGTGGTATTCAGATATCAGGCACATCCTGATTACCGGAAGATGTCCATCAAGAATGTAGGCTTCACAAAGAAGAGCCTTAAAAATAAGATCCCAAAAGTATATGATGAAGGGAGGAACCCTATTCAAGAAGAATTATGAAGGAATATACCTGAGATGTTTAGAAAAACCAGAAGCAAATAGAGTCCTAAGAGAACTACATGATAAGTTTGGAACCGCACATGGATCAGCATTGGCCACAACACATGCAATCCTCAGAGCAGGATATTACTGGCCTACAATTTTTAAAGACACAGCTGATCATGTTAAATGTTGTCATGTTTGCCAGGTTGCTGCCAACAGAGAGAAATATGCTACACAACCATTGCAGCCAGTAATGGAAGAACGCCTATTTGCACAGTGGGGCATGGACTTCATAGGACCAATCAATCCTCCATCCTCCTTAGGGCATAGGTATGTTTTAACAATTACTGACTATTGTACTAGATGGAATGAGGCTATTAGCAGCAAAACTTGCACTGCAGATGATGTCATTAAATTTCTGGAGAGCAACATTGTCACCAGGTATGGAACTCCTTATGCATTGGTAAGTGATAATGGGTCCACATTCACTTCAACCAAGTTATCAAGTTGGGCTTTTCATCATGGGATTATACTCAATTTTTCATCCAACTATTATCCCCAGGGGAATGGATTAGCAGAATCCACCAACAAGAATTTACTGAGTATCATAAGAAAGTTAATAGAGAAAAACCCCAGGGAATGGAACTCATTTCTGAAGTATGCCTTATGGGTAGACAGAACTAGAATGAAAACTACATTAGGAAACTCGCATTTCCAACTAGTATATGGGGTAGATCCTATCCTCCCTGTAAACTTGAAAATTCCTACTTTGTAGTTTGCCCAAGAATACCTAGGCATAGACAATAAACAAGAAGTCAGGTTGCTTCAGTTGATGCACCTGGAAGAAAAAAGGAGTCAAGCAATTGACCAATTTACAAAACATCAGTCTGTTGTCAAACGCTGGTTTGACAAGAGAGTCAGAGTTAAAGCTTTCAGGATATCTAATTTGGTCCTCATGTGGGATAAAGCCCATGAAAAGAAAGGTGACCATGGTAAGTTTGATAGATTGTGGATAGGTCCCTTTCAAATTTCTGAGATACTAGGAGAGCACTTATAGGCTTAAGAACCTGATAGGTGAGGATGTCCCATTGCCAGTCAATGGACAATTCCTCAAACATTACTTCGAAGCCTGAATGACTTCATAACAGTCATGTGTATCATATTGTATATTTGTATAGTCGTTTGTACAGTTTGTTTGTTTTGTTGTGCCGATTGAGACCTTGTTCTGGTAAGTCAGGATGATGCACTTCATCACCCCAGAAAATAACTAAATTGTTAAGGTTCAAGTGATGAGATCACATTTAGACATAGGTTATGATTCATTCTAAGAAGTGTTCATGATCAGGTTTGTGATATCTTTTCATCAGGGTGCCTTTTCTTGGTCAAAATGAATCAATCACAATGAAGCATCTAACAGCCTTGGGTTTGTTGAACACACTAGTAGAGGTGTTAAGTGAAAAATCTAAAGGGACTCCCTTGCTACCAGTACAATCTCCAACCTAAAGTTGCAAGTGACTATACCTTGTATAAATGAGCTGACCTGATGATATCAGATATGAATTTTAAAGAGAAAATCAGAAAATAAATAAAATTAGGCCATCTAAGTAACTCTACCGGGGCTATAGACGCCTGCTGGCAGTGGGGCTCTACTTAGGGAGATTGTATAGATAACCTTGCCAAGGCTATAGATGCCTACTGGCAGTAAGGCTCTATCCAGGTTGGCTATGAGGGATGATCTCCAACTATGTAGTTTAACACCAGTTACTTATGTTTTCAACTTACTTTCAAGATGAGGATAATTAATCATATGCACACACCTGATCTTTGGTTAGCATTGTTACCATGATGAAATTTTATCATTTAGAGTATCGTGATACTTATACTTAGATGGAATTAAAATACTATAGATGAATGTGATCACATCACTTGAATCATTGGAATTTGTTTGTTTCCTTTGGTGGCAAGTTGTTGTGTGGTTACACAACACGCCCCATTTTGATTTGGCAAAACAGGGACCCAACTTTTGGCTTGGGTTGTTTGTTCTCTGGCGATCTGGTAAAATTAAGTCAGGTGCATCATCATGTAGAGTCAGGATGAGGTAAGTCACCATTATGAGGTTAGTTTGTCAAATTTCGTATTTCATTTCTGCGACCTCATAGTTTGAAAGAGTATTAAAATTCACACAGGTTTGTCTTTTACATCAACCTGATATTCCTCAGGATGTGAGAGTTATGAACGGTCAAAGTTTCGGTCAAACCTAATATTCGTAAGAGGAGGGATCATATATATTTTTTTATATAACCTGTCATCTTTTTGAAGATCATCATCATATTTGAAACATCCCCCAATATATCCTGCGGCTCAAATATCCGGACGTCAACTTTAAATGGTAGTAAGTCTTCCCCGTCAAGCGGTCTTTTGTATCGCGAGCGTCATGTTTTTGAATGTAACCTGATATTTCTTAATATCCTCCTGACGTGAAATATCACCCTTAGCAAATATCCTGATGATGTCATCCAAACTGGATAAATGAAGAAGCAAACATGATGATGACATCATCATCACATTCATATTTCGACAGGATATTTTTCCAAACATGATCATGTTCGCCTAATATGACGATGACGTCATGATATATTTCTGATACAAAGTGTATATCAAAAAATTTAGATTTGTAAATGGAAATGATCAAACAATTGAAATGCATAACCTAAACCCAAATAATTCAATACCTCGAAGATGTAAGATGAGCTCGATTGATTGATCGCTTTGTTGTGTTGATTGCTCAATTCCGCAGCATAACGTTGATAAGGATGCAAGCTAGATGGATTGAAGATGATGGATGAGGACTTGAGATGAAAATTCAGCAGAGTGAGGTTGCATGAAGAAGAATCCTGAAAAATCCCCCTCTAATGGCTCAAGAGAGGCTTGTTTTATAGGAAAGGCTTGGTTCCAATGGATGGCTAGGATCAATTAGGGATTTAGATGAAATGGATGGATAGGATTGAGTTAGGTTTCCTTGCACATCAAGAAATTGTAGTCAATTGACATGTGGCAAAGGAGGATAAAGCTTAGGTGTGCTTGTGTAGATAAATACTAAAATTAGGTCCCATTAGTTGTGCATGTGAAAGATAAAAGTTGTAACACATGATTGACTGGACAAGTGTTGGAATGTGATGAAAGATGAGGACGTAATTCAAATAAAATATTTGAATTAGTTGGGATATGAGTTGGATATTAATTAAATAAATAAGATTTATTTAATTAATTGGATAAATGAATAGGATGGGATAAGATATGATGTGGAAATTAATTAATTAAATAAAATTTATTTAATTAATTGGGATGGGGATAGGATAAATGGGATTATGCATGTGAAATTAATTAAATAAATAAAATTTATTTAATTAATTGGCTAATGGATTAGTGGGATTAAGAGTGGGATTAAGACAAAATGCTACATGATGTCTAAGTGATGTTTTAACAAGGTGTTGTAGGACATGGACAAAGTTGGGACAATTTTGGGTGTCTACATTTTGCCCCTCTTTGAGATGATGTTCAAGATGATGAGCTTTATGTCGAGTAACATCATTTCAAAGAAGTTAAGGTATGGATAATTGATAGGGATGTTGATGATGATGATGATGATGATGATAGAAAGGATAGGTTGGTGATGCCCCCTCGAGAGGATAGGTGGGTTGGACAAACACGGGTATGCTCTCGAAAACAAATGGCTTGGCTACAAAAGAAAGATAAGGGAATGGATAGAAGAAATGGATGATGTGTTATGCTGCAATGGAAGGTGAGCAACCATGATGTTTGATATAGCACTAGACGTTATGCACCAAGGTATAAGGAACCAAGGTGATGATATGTCTCGTGCCCTAGTGTAATACAACCTTGTCTAACGTATGAGGAAGAAAACTTAGAGCATTGAAGTCCTAATGCACAAAAGGTATGATATGACCTCAGATGCAAAGGATAGTGCAAAAAGCTATTCCAACATACACAAGATATGAATATTAGCTGGAAATGATATCGATATGATACAAATGCAAGATAAAATGATAACACATACAAGCAAGCAAGCAAGCATGCGCAAATGATACAAAAACAAACAAGGTATTGCCCCTGTCAAGCTGTAAACCAAAGATTAATTGCTGATTGTTGATAGTTGAGAGTGTTGTCATTGCAGGGAAAGCTATATCCCTAGATCAACACAAGGTTGTTTGCTGAGTTGGTTGGCTAGTTGATTGATTGATTTGGCTTACAACAAGGCTAGGATCAAGACCATGGATTGTGTTTGGATAACTTGGCTTGATTGATTAACTTGATTGGTATGGATTAAGGATGGCTTGCATTTGGATCATTTCTTGGAATGATTTGAAGATGATGAAATGCTGATTAGATTGATTTGATGAAGGATGGATGATATGTGGTGGATTGAGCTACTTTTGATGTGCTAAAGTGATTGGATTTGTTTTGATGGTTGGCTTGATGTGCTTTGGTTTTGATGTTTACTATTGCTGGGTTGATTGTTTTGATGATTGATAGGATTTGTTTTGAATGATGATAGTGATGTGCTGTGATGATTAGAGTGTCCACTCAATCTAATCATAAGCAAGTGTTCTTAGTATGCTCAAAGGATACAAAACAAACAAGGTATTGCCCTTGTCAAGTCATAAACCAATGATTGATTGTTTGTTGATAATGATAGATAGTGTTGTCATTGTGGGGAAAGCTATATCCCTAGAGCAACACAAAGATGTGGGAACGCTATATCCCATTGATGATGATGATAATTTAATTGATTGGTCTCATGACAAGATGAGGTTCAAAACCTGTTGATTTGATTGGATAATGTTCCTTGATTGATTGGCTTGCTTGATATGGATTAATGTGACTTGGATTTAAGATCATTGCTTAGATTGATTAGATTGATATGATTGAAATAAGTGATTGATTGAAATGGATGAATAAATGTTATTGATAGGAAGAATTGATGATGATAATTTTGATTTTGATTGATGTTGATGGAGTGGATTGTTTTGGATGATGATTGAATTGATCTTATTGTTTGGATTTTTCATTGGATATTTGATTTTTTTGGATTTTTTGACATATTTGATTTTTTTTTGTAGTTTTTGAAATGTTTTGGGATGTCAATGGATTTACAATTTAGGTAGCTGTTGTGCTAGATACCAATGACAAGGGAAAACCAAGTCTAGGTGCAAAGATGGATGAATGGGATTGGATGGATAAAAGGATGGGCAATAAGGGATGGAAGGCTCATGATATATGGATGGATAAAAAGATAGGCCATAAAAGGGATGGATGCATGCCTCATGATGAACAAATAGGTAGGCTATAGTGGAAAGCTCATGATAAATGGATGGGGATAAGCTATAAGATGGAAAGCTTATGATAAGGATATGCCATAGTGGATGGATCATAAGGGAGCTAGGATGTGATCTTCAGAGGCTATGTTGCATAGGAAGAACTTGCCCCCATTCTAGGTGGTAATGCTTAGGATTTTTACATGACAAAGTTCATGACCATGGGATGACATGATAGGTTTTACATGACAAGGTGTATGATAGGTGGATAATGATAATATGGATTGATGAGGAAGGTATGAGGTATACCAAGAGATATCCAAAGCATGTTTCAAGATTTTGCCCCTATGTCTTCATCAAAATCAAAAGGCAGAAGGATGGATGAATGGATAAATGGGTTCAATAGGATAGGCTTGTTTATGTAATGGCTAAGGATGGTAGGATGGTAAATGATATAATGGGATAGATAGTTTGGAAATGGATAGGTTGGATGAGACAATGTGCCCCCAAGTGTAAGTGACATAGAAGATCAACCTACACATGATGCCTGTTTGCCAGGTTTTCATCATGGTACTTATCCAAGGCGCCTGTTTACCAGGTTTTCACCATTGGATGAAGGGATTTCTCTTTACTATTTTGACTTTTTTCTTTTTCTTTTATTTTCTTTATTTTCCTTTTTTCTTTTTTGGATGGGATGACAATTACACATGGCGCCTGTTTGCCAGGTTTTCACCATGGTAATGGATAGGAGGGACTCAAGTGTCTAGTGCTATGAAGGTTGATAGTCCCATTTAGAGATGGATGATGTCTTCGCCTGGACCATGTCAAGTGTGCTCATAGATGTTGATAAGGGATTGTTTCGATTGGAGATGGATTAGGTAGGATGTGGATTGTGGAAGGGTAGGCTAGTGGCTTATGATGTGGATTTATATAGGCTTATGGAATGAAGATGGATGGAAAACTTATGCAAAAGCATGGACCATAGGGATAGCATGGGGGAGATATGTAGGATAATGGATAGAAGATGGGGAGATGTAGGCATGTGTGAATGTTTTGGAATGGAAGGGAATCGTGACCAACGGCTGCACACACCATGATAAACATTGAAGCTTTTGATGGGATGGTGGTGTAGGAAGCAATGGAGATGTTTGCTTAGGAGATGGTTGATGAAGTGATTTAGGAACCCACATAGATTTAGTATGTTTAGTGCTTTTGTTTTGCTTGTGGGATTTTTGAAGGGGATGGAAGTTTTGGATGGAAGTAGGCTTTTGGATGGATAGAGGTGGTTGGGATTCTTGAGATGTAGAGGAGGATGCCTCATTTCCTTTGCTAGCTATTTGCTTAGGAACCCAAACCATTTTGCTTTTGGGCTTTGCATTTGGAGGTAAGGGTTTAGATAACTTTTTGAATGGACTTGGCTTTGATTCTTTACTTTGGTACTCTAAGGCATTAGGACTTTTAGGACTTTTAGTTGGATTTTTAGCTTTATAGGTAACGGCATCAAAATTTTTGCTTCTGAATCCCATGGGATGGGTGGAGTGGATGGAATGATTGGAAGCTTTATGCTTAAACGATGTGTGCTTTTGTTGGCCATGATTAGGGATGTAAGGATACTTATGAATGATAGGTATGTTAGGTGATGGAAGCAATGGTGGCAAGGTGGATGGAGGGATATTTGGAGTTGGTAAAAGTGGAGGCAAATTAGATGGTGGAAGGTGTATGGTCACATGCTTTTGACATTTGTAGGTTGATGGAGATGTAATGGAAACATATGTTTTGGGTAGATGATGGGGGGTACGATGGAAAGTGGTAGGTTTAGGATGCATGAAGGGATTACCAACATCTTTGCCTTGTTTACCTTGGGGTGTGTATCCAAGGCCATATGAGCATGGAGGGATCTTGACATGGTTTGGCTCCAAAATACCTTGTTCATAAAGGCGTAGGCCTTTACCTTGGTAGTTCATGTTTTAGAGGATGCGATTGACTATGGGACTAGATGTGTTTTGGGAACTAGACTTGAGTTCTTTATTGGATGGAGAAGATGAAATGGAGGACAATGGTTGTTGTTGTCCTAAGGAAGAACATTCATGGAGGAAGGTCGTAAGACCACTAGGACATGATGGTGGACTTGAAATGGGATCGATGGTAGATGTGGAGGGAGGATCATTAGCATTATGTTCACTAAGATCCAAGTTATTTGTTTGATCTTCTATGCTTATGTGTTCTTGAGAGGCACATGTCTCATTATGACAAGTGGATGTTTGCTCATTATGGATAGGGCTAGATGGAGGATGACTAGGAGCAATTTGGATATCTTGCACATGGATGGTTATGGGATTATGGATAGGATCAAGGTACTTTTTAATAGGTTCTTCATCATAGATATCATCTTGATCATGAGCTAGATAAAGTTTTGCCAAATGAATCATCATGGTTTTCATGATCTTAGCTAGAACCTTGATCATAACTATGAGCAAAAATAGGATTAAGTGGGCTATAAAAGGGATAAATTTGCTCATGAATGAGGTGATGGTAATGGCTAATAGCTTGAGGGCAACCCATAAGTAGGTCATGGATAGGTGGAACTTAGAGGTGCTTTGATCTTGATTAAGATTAAGGTTCAATATTTCCACATGTTTAAGATTATGCTCTTGACATACCTCTTGAATTTGGATGGAAGTGGAAGGTTCTTGAGTGGACTTGATAGGCTCTTGATAGTTATCAACATGAAGGCATGATGGCTCTTGACTTAGGCTCATGGTTGGAGACTCTTGAATAGACTTGTTGGCTTGTAAGTCACATGATGGGCTTAAAGGGCTAGGCATGTTAATGGAAGGCTCTTGAAGAGGGTCAAGGATATGTGAACCACATGATGAGATTATAGGATTGGACATGACCTTTGGAAGTTCATTGCTAGGCTCATGAATTAGTGTTTGACATGGAGGTAGTTTATTCCTAGCTAGTAGCCAATGGATCACATCCTTTGCAAGTGTATGGGTGGATGGAAAATATAATGGATGTATGATAATGGTAGTTGGTGTTGGATTAGGATTAGGACTAGGATTAGGTTGAGACCTAATTGGATTGGATGGATTAGGATTTGGACTAGATGGGGGTGATGATGTGGCACGATTTCCCATTATAGGTGGGTACACCTTGTAAACAATTGAGACAAATATTGGGCATTGATCTGTATTATGGCCTTTGGTCCTATGGTATGCACAATAATCATGTTCATCATATGGACTTTCTTCACATGGTTTGATGGGGGGAAGTTCAATGAGTTTTGCTTCAAGCATCCTTTGTAAAACTCTCTCAGCCATATCCTTTGGTGAAGGATTAGAATGACATGGTGAGGAAGGTAATGAAGGGCTTGATGATTTGGAGGGTTGATGGACCAATGGACTAGGAATAGGATCACATGGTGGTGTTGGGATAGGACTTGTTGGCTCATGTGTTGGCATGGGATTGCATGATGGTGGCCACTCTAGATTGGTGTCTCCCTTGTCAAAGGTTATTAGATCTTGCATAGGATAACTTGGGCTTGTTTGATTTATGTACAAGGGGCCATTGGGATTTGCATGTGTTTCTTGTTGCAGATGTGGACTTAGGTCTATCAATGGTACTTGATGGTCTTGTTGAAAATGTGTACTTGGACGTGCTTGATTTATGTACAAAGAGCCATTTGGACTTGAATGTTGTTCTTGTGATATCACTTGATTGCCTTGTGGATGGGCTTGATAATGCATTGGAATGGTGGTATGAGGGATTGGATAAGCTTGAGGTGGATGTTCATAGGTTGATGTGGTATTGACTTGGTGGATAGGTAGATTAGGTTGATATGAAGTGGATGGATATGACATGTGGCTATGAGGTGGATTAGGTTGGTAGTGAATAGCTAAGGATTGTTGTGCTTGTCGAGCTTGACTAGTGGCTAAAAGGTGTTGGACTTGGGCTATGGAGTGTTGTAGTTGAGGTGATTGGCTTGCATGGGGTTGAGCTCTTTGGAGGAAGAATTATAATATTTTAATGGCATCTTGGTTTAGGGGTTGTGATTCTTGATAAAGACTTTGGAGGAATCTTTGGAATTTGATTTCTAGGTCCTCTAGTGTAGACATGTTGTCACCACGTGTTTGTCTTAAGTCCTTTTAGCAAGTACTTGCTTAGGTATTTTGATGATGATGTGGAATGTTTAGATGACTTGGCTATGTTTGGGATGAAAGTGATTGGATTTAGATGTTGTTGGAAGAATGTGTAGGATGATTTGTCTTTATGTGTTTGGGTGTTTAGAGCTTGATGTGGCAATATTCAAACAAATGATTATGCATATACACACATGAATCACTCACGCAAGACACATAAGCAAGTTTTAGTTTGGAAGAATGTGATGATGGTTAAGCAAGCACATGAAGACAATTCAACAAGTCCTAGTTAAGGCAAGGCCACTATCACAAGGAGGTTCTAATGAAAATCCGGGGGACCGGCAACCCACGAGCATCCAGCAAGCCACTTAAGACTTTAACTAACCCTACTAGGAGTTTTAATATACACAAAGGTACACCTCCTTTCGAGTTAGCACTGTATGGTGAGCGCTAATACCGGTTAGACTTGGCTTTCGCCTTATCCTCTGATTTTTATAGCGGACCGGATGAAAGTACCGCTTGAGGTCGTTCCCTTGGGGTGGATACCAAGGCAGGCCTCTCTAAGGCTAAACAAAAGCAACACAAGTAAATGTTTTTGATCTCCAAGTTCGTGTTGGGACGCGAGGAGAGAGCATACACATTTACTTGGTCACACTCGCATGGGGTTCATTAACCTTAGAAATTCAATGTGTGATCAAACAGTTCAAGCACTTGTTTTATTTAAAACCCAAATCCAAATGTGATGAAAGACAATGGTTTGTTTTAGCCCAATGTTTTGATGTGAATTTGCAAACAATTGTTTATTTTATGCCCAAAATCCAAATGTGTTTGCAAACAATGATTAGAAGATGAAAGAGATGAAAGATTAGAATGAGTGCACCTGATACAATCACTTTCCAATTTGCTGTAGATGTTGATGCCAATGCTGCTCCAGCTCCTTAGATGCCCTTACAAGTCACCAATGCCAAAAAGAAACAAGTAAACTTGCAAAGAAGATGATTACATGAAAAAGATGAAATCTGAAAATTCTGATGAAAATGATCTGATATAGAAAAATAGATTACATAAACAGAAAGTTCAGGAGATTCTAAGCAATTTGAAAAAAAGTTTCGCTGAAAAACGATCAAAATTGCTCAAGTTATGCTCAAATGAAGTTTATAATGAACCTGAACTTTAACTGATAAAAAAGCCTGAAAAACAATATAGTCACCTGATAAAAGTGGTATAGTTGTGAATTTTGTCCTCCCAGCTTTCCAACGAGTCCTTGTTTGTGTGATTTGGCCTCCGTATGTGAAAGTTATGCAAGTTTGAAAAAAATAGCTTCCTTTGGCATGCAGAAGGTACAGGTGAACCTTGGCGGTTAAGACAAGTGCATAGGCGATTTACTGTTAATCATAAGCGATCTCCTTTTAGCAACATGTGATCCCCTGTAGCTTAAATGTGATCTGGAAAAGCACTAGATGCGAGCAGTGTAGGCTTGTAAGCGATGCGAAAGATGCAGAGGCGATCACTGCGTGTCCAGAAGCGATCTCATATTTTAACACAGACGAACCCTTGAAGATCAAATGCGATCGAAAGAACACCAGATGCGAACTCTGTACACTTATAAGCGATACAAAAAATCTGAAAGCGACCAATTTTAGCCTACAAGCGACCTGTATCTGCAAAAAGAAAGATGCAACAGAAACCCTAGTTCTGCAGAAGGCGATTACTGTCAGACCAAAAGCGATTAGGTTAAAGACAAAAGCGATTACTATTTAGATAAAAGTGATCAAAATATGAGCAAAAGCGATTAGTATCTGACTAAAAGTGATCAACATAAGTAAAAAAGTGATTACTGTTAGCCCAAAAGCGATCTAGAAAGTTGCCGGAGACGGAATGCAAATGTTAACCATAAGCGACCAAGTTTACCATATGCTATCAGTTTTTGTTCAAAAGCGAGCACTGTTTGTTCAAAAGCGAACCAAATTTGACCATAAGCGACTGCTGTTTGCCCAAAGGCGAGCTGATTTAGCCCAGGCGAATGCTATTTGATCATAAGCGACCTGAATTACCAGAAGCACATTGTTGCAGTCCGGTTGTTGTTTTCTTCACCAAACGCTCTATTTTTCATCAAATTTAGGCAAATTTGTACTCAAAGTTTATGGAAACGGCCTCCCGGATGCAATGGTGAGGTTAGATTTGGGCTAAGAGATCATCTACATGCATTTTTAGCCAAATCTTTGCAAACTAGGGTTAGAAAAATGCAAATTTTTGCTACAAAAGCTTACAAAAATGAAAGATTGGCGCTCCAAGAGATCTAAACTTCATAAAAACAACTCAAACAAGAGAGGTTAATCAAGGACGTGAGTCCCACTGGGCGTGCCAGAATGTATTATCGAAAACATTTGGATTTATAAATGGAAATGATCAAACAATTGAAATGCATAACCTAAACCCAAATAATTCAATACCTCGAAGATGTAAGATGAGCTCGATTGATTGATCGCTTTGTTGTGTTGATTGCTCGATTCCGCAGCATAACGTTGATAAGGATGCAAGCTAGATGGATTGAAGATGATGGATGAGGACTTGAGATGAAAATTCAGCAGAGTGAGGTTGCATGAAGAAGAATCCTGAAAAATCCCCCTCTAATGGCTCAAGAGAGGCTTGTTTTATAGGAAAGGCTTGGTTCCAATGGATGGCTAGGATCAATTAGGGCTTTAGATGAAATGGATGGATAGGATTGAGTTAGGTTTCCTTGCACATCAAGAAATTGTAGTCAATTGACATGTGCCAAAGGAGGATAAAGCTTAGGTGTGCTTGTGTAGATAAATACTAAAATTAGGTCCCATTAGTTGTGCATGTGAAAGATAAAAGTTGTAACACATGATTGACTGGACAAGTGTTGGAATGTGATGAAAGATGAGGACGTAATTCAAATAAAATATTTGAATTAGTTGGGCTATGAGTTGGATATTAATTAAATAAATAAGATTTATTTAATTAATTGGATAAATGAATAGGATGGGATAAGATATGATGTGGAAATTAATTAAATAAATAAAATTTATTTAATTAATTGGGATGGGGATAGGATAAATGGGATTATGCATGTGAAATTAATTAAATAAATAAAATTTATTTAATTAATTGGCTAATGGATTAGTGGGATTAAGAGTGGGATTAAGACAAAATGCTACATGATGTCTAAGTGATGTTTTAACAAGGTGTTGTAGGACATGGACAAAGTTGGGACAATTTTGGGTGTCTACACAAAGAACAACTATCAGGATGACGTCATCCTGATATTCTGAAAAAAAGACATGTAAGTTTGTCTCATCATCATCATATTTTGAAACATCACCCGATACACCGAAATATCCTCCTGATGTACTAAACATAAACAAAGGTGCTTTTGTCACTCGAATCTTGTCGCGATAACAATTTCAATATGAGGGAGGAGGATGATATTGAATGTAACCTGATATTTGCAAATATCATCCTGCCCTCATGATATCCTATCATATGGATATCCCCCCACTCCCATTGCCGCCATTATCATTTAATGCACGCAGACATGGTAGGTAGTTCCCGCCGACCTCGGAACCCAATGAAACACCTGGCGAGATCCTGCGTTTTCACACAAATAATCAAGGAATGTAATCTAACTTGTCAGAGTTGCCCTAAGTGTACCCTAACTGCGAGGTTAAAAGGTAATTCAACCACCATTTTCACATTTACCTTGTGATAAAATTGTTTTTACAGAGCACCAGCTTCCATATCCACATACTAGCTACTGTTGCGCGATTTGAGTTCACAGACAGAAGGAAAGAGGTGATCATCAGCTAAATCAGGAGCGTCGTTGGCAATCCACTGGTATAAAAGAGAAATTTGCATAACCAGGTAAGTAAATGAAACCCTCATCATGTCATTATTGTTCAGGTATGATGATGGAAGTTTTGGTTTATGCATGTAATGGTGAAGAAATACAGTAGGCATAGTGATCTTAATTGCAATATGTGTGCATGTGTGTATATCCATTGTAAGTTAGGATTTTTGTTAATTGTAGGTACTCATGGCCGACAAGTAGTACATTAAGTGTCAAGAAGAATTCAGTAGGCCTATGTTCTCTTCTCAGAGGGGAGTCCTGCTCAAATATGGAGCAATTACTGATACCCATCAGGGGAGCACTAATCTGGAGGCCTGGTCAGCTAAACTGAATGATGGGCATGACAAGAGTCCTGTGTTGGACGCAGTATTTGTGTCAGGAATGTGGAACGCTGCTGGTTTCCCATATTCCATGGAATCTCTGGAGTTGGTTATAGAATGTGCCCGGAATTATAATCCTCAGACGAGGCAAGTGGTAAAGCATGGGAGAATATATGCAGACCTCTCCATCAAGGGTCTCTCCCAGACATTTGGACTGCCGTTGGGCAGTAAAGTAAAAAGTGTGGACCTGAGAAAGGCAGAGAAGGAGTATGAGGCCAACAAGAAATCGGCCAGAAAGAATATGTATCAATGGCGAGCAGAGAACAGCACATATCCTACAGCGCCCAAACTCCCAGTGCACATGTTTAAATATGATTTCAGTGAGGAGTACCAGTATATGATTGCACTTCTGAATTGAGTAACAGGCCAACCTGATACTGGCAGTTTTAAGGATTAGATGTATGGAGTTATAATGATGTGTCTGTATTCAAACACCAAGCCACTATGGGGCCAAATAATTAGTGATGCTCTGCATGAGCAGCTGATGAACCTGGGAGGTTCAAATTGTGCATTTTATATGACATCTTACATTGTTTATTCTTGTGCTTATAGAGGCACTTTTGATGCCTTAGTTATAGATGGAAGGCTCACAGGCACAAATGCTGCATACATCTGGGATCATCATCCCCAGCTACAGAGAACCAACTAATTCAGAGACTACAAACTGGTCAATGATGCATTCTCTATGCATCTGGTAAGAACCATGGAAGAGGACAGAACAAAAAGATTGAGCATGGAGGCTCAAGAAGTAGTTTACAGGCATGGAGCCTGGTATATCCAGTTTACAACCTTTTCTTATATAAGGGTTGAAGGTTTTGAGGAACATCCCCTCATGCTGCCAAGGTATCCTACCGATGCAGTGATATTAATGGAATTTATCAAGCAGGGCTCTGTGATGATAAAGATGTACAAGGACGCCAAGAAGCTGCCACCAATTTTGTTCTTAGTCAGCATTGGCAACTATATGTGCCCTAATTCTGACAATATAAAGAAGGTGATGGTCATCCTGAATAAAATGAATCCGCAGCCTTTCCCAATAACAAGACCATATGATCCTTACGGCAGGATACAGAAGATACTAGGAAAGCCTATTCATCAGAGCAACCTAGAGGATTTTTGGGCTAACTGCGAAGATGAGGTAGAAGCCAGGAGAAGAAGGTATCAGAGGTTGACTCTGAACCAAATTAGGACTTTTGATTGCATCTCCCTTCCCCAGCAATTGAAGAAGGATGATGGCAGGATAATGGCAGATGAATATGAACAGAAAAAGATATACAATGACACTATCTCTGCACCTGACCTCACCATGCAGGAAGATATATCTTTGGACCCATTCATTGCTAGGACCATATAGCTGACTCAAGCTTGGGTCAATGATCGGGTAGAGGCATTGAAAAAGAAAGGTGTTGCCATTACGGTGGACAACAAAAAGAAGGGACAGGATATTCCTGGGGAGGTATATGATGACTTCCTGCTTGAGAAAAGAAAGAGTAAGGGAGACAAGTTACCTCCACCACAACAACAGAGCAAAAGAACCCCAAGGGATAAGAAAGTGGATAAACAACCCAAAGGGGTTATAATTGACAGGGCAGTGTTTACAACTAGGGAGGTGGCAGGATCAGGATCAGGATCAGGATCAAAATCAGAATCCCCTCCAAAGAAAGAGAAGCCCAAGAAGAGTAAGACAGCTGAGGCTGGAATGACTGGGAAACCTAGAGAAGAGGATATCCTCATGGAAGAAGAGCCTAAAGAAGAAGACGCACCGTTAATAATAAAAAGGAAGAGAGCTCCACAGGTGCTGATCTCTACCACACCGAAGAAACAAAGAACCTCCATGAGAGGTGGAATAAGTGAACCCCCTACACTATTACAAGGGGCAGGTAGTGAAGTGCCGAAGGAATTTCAACATAATGTTCCACTTCCTACCATAGTCAAGTTCAAAACTAAACTTGTAGAGGAGCAAATGAAAGAAACCTCTCAGACGCAAGCAGAAGGACATGTCTTGCTTGATGAGACAATAAATTTGTCTGACGATGAGGTAGTGCAGGATGTGGCTGCACAGAAGATGGAAACACTTGCTGCTGATATAACTATGACTCCCCACAAGCCTCCACCAATTCAAGCTGTGCTTGAGGAGATGAAACAAGCAGAAGAAGAGCAAGAAAAGAGCCTAGAGTAGGTGGCACAAGAGATAGGGCTAGAAGCATTGATCACAGAGGTGACAAGTCCTGTAGTGGTGGATCTGACAGAGAAACAGGATGCAAGTCCTAAATAGCCAGCAGGATCACCTGATAAAGGTCACCCAACAGAAGAGATAGAGATGGCAGAGTCAGAGGGCCATGCTCTTGAGTTAGGCCAACAAAGTCCACCTGACACATCAGAAGAACCTGCTATAGTAGTGATGTTGGAAGCATTGGAAGGCAAGGTAGAAGGAAAAATAGAAAATCAAGATGAAGAGTCCGCCATCAAAGCTGTACACAGCAACTTCCAATTAGAGACAGATGGTCCACCTGTCCATTTGACAGAAGAACTTATAGATAAAATAATGAGGATCAAGGTCCAGATGGAGAAATATAAAGAAACACTGCAGGACAGGAAAAATAAGCTTGATAACTGCAGAGACAAATATGAAGCACATAGGCACGCCATTATCAAAGCAAAAACTCAAGATGGCGAAGGGATAGATCAAGTTGTGCATTCTTATGAGCAGGTCCGCAGTAGTATGCAGCAACATCATCATTAGGATAGTGAAAGTTCAGGAAGCGACGCACATGATGATGACCCGCATGAATCAACTGAGGAGCATGATGAAGATACATCATGAAGGGGATAGTAGCATAAGTAGTATATATAGTTGCCAGTTGGCAACTTGTGCCATTTTGTAAAGGTTGAAGAAGTCAGATGAATCGAGACCGTAGATCTGTATTGATAAATCAGGATCGTAGATCTTTTTGTAACGGATTCCTCACCTTATTCTATAAAAGGTGGTGGAATGTCTTATTGAAAACATTCGAAACTTAATTGAAATCTATTTGCTGAAGTATTCAGGGCTCTTTTCAAAGTTATTGTATATGTACATGTCTTTTGCATACTTAATGAAAGAGAAGAGTATTTCGATTACAAATCTTCGTAAATCTTGAGTAATCTGTGTTTGAATTCTGGATATGTACTTTGATTTGCTGCGTCCCTTGGAGTGCTCATCATGTTGCATGTATTGTTTTCATTCCTCATCCTCTGAAGTTTGCATCAACTGTTTCTAGCTGTGGAATATCCTGGTGAATATATGGTTTGATTTCTTCTCCTCATGACAGTATCAAGTATGTATGTGGATCAATAGCTAAAGGTTCAACATTAAATTGAAGTATTCCTTTTAGTTTTTTTTAATTTCGGAGCATTTCATCTCCATAATTGCAAATAATTGATAATCTTAAGCAAATAACACAAATATGCAGACATCTCATAGATAATCATAAATATTTAGCATATTTGAATACAAAGCATGTAGAACTAAAAATATCATGCAAAGATTGAGGTATTTCCACATCTTCTCATCAAATAACTGCATAATATAACTTCTCTGTAAAGAATTTCTGTAGGAGTGTCATGATGATGATAAAATTCCATGTAAGGCCCCCAAAATGGAAACGGCAACTCACATTAACCTCTGAGTGACTTTAGACGATTAAGACCTAATCACCAGAGACTTGGGATCCTGAATACTTTGAATTCATAGTATCTTTCAAGATGAATAAAGGTTAATGTGTACTTTTATTCTATGTTTGTTTGTGACTAACATCATGACCAACACTACCAAGGTTTCCTTTATCCTTTCAAAATTTAGTTTCCCTTCCTTTGTCCAACTGAAAGACATACCTTTCCTTAACATAGATGTTAGTGGCTTCAAAAGATCAACAATATCTGGTATAAACCTCCTAACAAAATTTATCCTTCCTAGAAAGCTTTGTAAACCCTTTTTATGAGCTAGTAAAGGCAAAGACAAAATAGAACTCACCCTTTCATGATCAATTGTAGTCCTATGTTTGGACACAACATGTCCAAGAAGCTTACCTTCGTGGACAAAAAAGATGCATTTCTTTGGATTGGGAGATATGCCATACTCCCTACACCTATCAAAAACTTGCCTTAGATGAGTGAAATGTTCCTTAGCATCCTTAGAAAAAATAGTTATATCATCAAGGTAAACAAGAACAATCTTGTTCATCAACCCCTGAAAATCCATATCCATGGCCCTTTGAAATGTTGCCCCAGCATTGGACAAACCAAAGGGCATTTTCATGTATTCCATTGTTCCCCACTTGGTAGTGAAAGATGTCTTAAATTGGTCTTCTTCCTTGACTAAAATCTGATTATAGCCTGAATAACCATCGGCCAAGGAAAATCTCTCAGAACCTAATACCACTTGCAAGATTTGTTTCGTAGAGCGTAGTGGATAGCGATCTTTCAATGAGACACTATTCAAGTCCCTAAAGTCAACAAATAGTCTTATTTCTCCATTCTTCTTCCTAATGGTAACTAGATTGGAGACCCAAGTGGTATGCTTGATAGGGAAGATGATGTTATCCTCAATCATCTTGTTTAATTCCTTTTTCATCAATGGCTCAAGTTTGGGGTTTAGGGGCCTTTGTTTTTGTCTTATTGGTTTTTTATTAGGCTCTAATTCAATGGTGTGTTAGGCAATTTTGGGCTCAAAACCTTTTAAATCAAAATATTCCCAAGAAAAAACATCATTATATTCTTGACATAAAAGAACAAAAGCATGTTTTTCCTCTATTGTACCTACCTTGCCCAGCTTGAGAAGATTACCTTTGATGGTTTCAAACTCCTCATAATGCTCTTGTTTGACTGTCATGCTTCTCTTTTCTTTCCTTACTTGGTCATCCGAGTTGAAAATGGACTCCAATGTCACTAATCCCCTTGGCAACTTGTTTTTTTTTCCGTTGTATGACCTAATTTTCATACTGTTGTTACAATTTTCCTTGATTACCAGCTGAGAACTTAGCCTCTTCTTGGAAAAAATTAACTATCTTTTGATCGGAATCAAACACTTGCCAATGAATGTTATTATCAAGAATGGAAGGCCTTACCACCACTTTCACATACTATTGTTGAACCTTCTCATTGCTGATTTCTTTTAGGATGTCAGATTGTGCTCCTATTGCAGCCAACCTATCATCATGTTTGTTCTTGTTTCTAGGTATGGACAACAAGTTAAAAGCATCAAATTCTTTAACTACATCCCAAACTCTATGCTTATAAGACTTCAATACATCATTTTTGGTCACATGCAATCCCCTCACATGATTTACAATAAGCTCATTGTCACCAAAAACTTGTAAGCAACTAATTTTTCTTTTCCTTTCTCATTCAAGCCCATGAATAAGAGCTTCATACTTAGTTGTGATATTAGTGCAACTAAAACCAAATCTAAAAGTTGAGTAACATTTTTCACCTTGATGAGATGTAAGTGTAACACCTCCACCAACACCTATTTTTCTTCTTGACCCATCAAAATGCAACTACCAAACCTCATTATCCTATTGTTCATAATGTTGTTCATCACTCTTAACAAGGTTAGGCATAGTAGATCCCACTTCATGCATGATATAAACACCAAAACCTACCTCTTTGAAATGTTGTTGTAAATTTATATCATGATTTTCAACTGCCCACTCATCAAGTAATATGTTTGGTATGTCTTCAATTTGTGTATTACTTTCTACGACAACATGTTATTCCTCTTAGTCAGTGGTAGTTAGATTAGCTTTCACATCACTAGGGACATATGGCTCTATATGGTTTTTGGCTATTGGTTCTAATTTGATGATTACCTTAGTACCATACCTTGTTCTAAACAACATGTGAGACCAATCAGAAGACAAATATCCACCTATTTTTACAATGAAATCCCTAGATAAGCATAAGGCAAAGAATGGAGGTAGGCCTATCACATACACATCTTGAGGAATAGAGAAGTTGGGGCAAGTATGCAAGGTCAAGATCAATCCTTTGATGACCCCTAATTTCTAAATGGTTGTTCCATCTAGTTGTACCATACCTTTTGTGATGGTTTCATAAGCAAGGCCAAGCTTATCTACTATTTGTTTTGGTATTACTGAACTACTTGCACCTGAATCTATCATGCAATTATGAACCAAGTGATCAACAATGATCAAATAGACATAAAAACGGGGTGGTTTGACATTTTTAGTTTGTTGTCCATTGTTGATTTGAGGTATTTTTGAGAGCACTACTTTGGGTTGGTCTTTGGAAGACTCATTTGACACACTCAAATTAGACAAAGCAGTTTGTAGGAGGTCTTTTTGTCCCAAAATAGATAGTGAGTCCCACATAGACATACTAACACTTGATTTCTTCATATGATCCAAAATATTGAGAGGAATTGGACTCACCTTTTGATGTCCTTTAGGAACAGCAGCATCTCCTTGGAATTGCAATGGTTGTGATTGACTCCTTGGTTGCTCTTTGCTTCCCACAACTTGGTCCTTTTGTAGGATTTGTACCTGAGGTAAAGAACTTGGACCAATAGCACTTTTATGACTTGTAGAAGCCTAATTTTTCCACCTAATAGATGACTATTCTATCTCAATATCTCTCTTCTTGGACCTTGTATTAGCTGCTATATAGCTATAGGACTTATTTTGTCCTTGGGACTGATTTACTCTACCAAATTCCTCACCTTTCCAGTTCATTAGAGTGACATCTTGATGAACATATTCTTGTTGAGTACCTTGCTATTTGTGTGTTTCATGTGGTGTATTTTATTGAACATCAGAGGTATTTTGTAGTAAAAGGGCCTGATTTAGTAATCCATTTGAGCAAATGGCCTGATTATGGGGTTGATTACAATGGAAACATTAGTCATGATCATGTGCTATGTTGTTTTGGACTGGAACTATCTCTCTAGAGGTGCTAATAGCATTTTGAATGGAAGGTTGATAAGGTCTAGCATTGAAGTTCTTCCTCTGACCTTGTTGATTGGCTTAATATGGAATCCTATTTGGTTGGTTGGGTTGTTATTGAGCCTGATAGGGTGCTTGATAAGGCCTATAGTTTTGATCTTGCTGCTTCTTTAGATTTACCAACTCATTCCCAAAAGTTTTTAGGCCTTTTATCTTTTGCAGCTCTTGGGATTGGGCTGGAATAACTTTTTCTTGAGTGGGAGTAGGATAATTTAGTTCGGGTACAACATGGACAACAACTAGAGGGTATTTGCAAGGGCATGGGTGGCTGCACTTCAGGAAATATGGGCATTGGGGATCTTGGTGTGATTTTCCTAACTTGAATAATATTGTTTTCTTCCCTTATTGCAACATCATATGTATTTGGGAGAGTTACCCCACCCATAGACTGTATCATGACTTATATATCACTATTTAAAGCCCTTAAATAGTATAAAAATGTATAACTAGTAGAAGGTTTTACCGTTTGTGGAATTATGTCCCATGTCCTTTGAAAACAAAAGTTGAAGTCTGTCATGTGCTCAAGAGGAGCCCTTTTAATGGTTGTCAATTGTTCCACCAAAGAGAGATGGTCTGATTTGTCCTTAAACTACTTATGTAAGGTATCACCCAGTTGGTCCCATGTGGTGATTGAGTTAACAACCAAACCCCTGAACCATTGCAACACATTTCCTTGTAATGAGGTAGCCAAAAGTTTGATTGCTACATTCTCAACAGTAATATTGTGAACTGAACACCATGTAGCAATGTCCCTAATGTGGTCAATCGGTGTAACTTGGTCTTCTTCCATGAAGAAAGGTAAGCCTCTAAGGGCTTCTATTAGTATGTCATCATGTTCTACAAGATTCAATGGGTTGCCCCCATTAAATGGCACAAAAGACTATTGTCTTGCCATGTTAACCAAAGGTGTAACTGAAGGTGTCTTATTTGATGGTGTATATGAAGGAGGCCTACCAAGAGAAGGTGTAGAATGTGTTCTTTGTAATGGATTTGAAATCCTTTTTGATGTCCTTCCCTTCCTTCTAGGTGGTGACAACTACAAATATTCAAAAGGAGTTGAACTTCCTCTTGTTTGCACTCTTTTCATATGCAAATATGTGATTATGGTTTGAGGTGTTCCAAAGCCATCTCAACCTCCTAGTTGCTTTCTCAGTATTGCAAAGCAATCTACTTAAAGGAATCAAGGTGTTCAAAATGTGTCACAACAACCTTATTATTATGCAGTTGCTCACACATACAAAACCTACAATAACAAGCAAAGAAAGCAAGAACTGAGTGTGCCCACTTCTCTTCCACCTTCTCAACCTATTCTTCCTCCACATATTGGTAGAGAATATGATCTTGTATAGTAGCTTTGCGCTACTCCAGCTAAGATCTCTTTATGGGATTTAATACAAACATCACATACATACCACAAAATACTCCAAGAGGCTCTACAAAAGGTAGTTGTTCCACCTTCTATTAGATCGAATGATGTAGCATCTTTGTTTAGTTGTATGCATGTGACAATGTCAAATATCTTATTTCAAAAACATGAATTACCTCCCATAGAGGTGTGAAACCAATATGAACCTCATATGATATTTGTCATCATTATTAAAATGAGGGTGAGATGTAGTCTGACTGATAGTGGATTAGGTCTTAATGTTTGTGCCATAGACTTGTTACATAAAATCAATGTTGATACATCTTTCATCAAATAAGATAAACTAAACATTTGTGGCTTTGAAAATGTTGGTAAACAATCACAAGGTAAAATCACCTCAAATGTTAAGGCTACACCTATGACATTGCCTACCCTTATCTATGTCATGCCTAATTCTCTTTCATACAATCATATTCTTGGTAGACCGTGGATTCATGCCATGGGGGTAGTCCCATCTACCCTTCATCATTCAATAAAGTTCATTTTTGAAAATAAGCTCCATACAATTGAAGCTGATCCCATTCTGAAAAGTTGCTTGCAAATGGAAGCGAGATATCAAATATCTCTAAGTAATTTGATCCCTTCTTTAACAAAAACCAAACCACTATCCTCCACTGCTAACAACAGTGTTGGTCAGGACAATGTCGGTCCTTCGAATGTATTTTTTGGTGATGATTGCGGTTCATTAGATTTTACACCCTCCTTTGTGGGTAAATATCAAGTCTCACCCTCACACCCAAAAACCTCAAAGGTAAATGAAATTTGTTCAACATAATCCCATACTCCTAACAAACTTAAACTCAAAAGTAATAATGATGGAACTTTTGATATTGATGAAGATCCACTTTCTTCTAAAGAAATGGTGGCCATTTGTGATAAAGTATCATCTCAATCTAGTGAATCACCTTCATCTATCTCAACGAGAGTGTATGTTGCCAAGTCTACTCAAAGACCACTTAATCAATCTTCCTACTCCAACACACAAAAAGATTCAACATATCAATCATTCAAAACCTCATTATTTTTCATATCATCAACTGCTTAGCCATTCCACTAAGGAATGTCGAGTCTTGGGTGACAAAATTCAACCACTTTGAACATGGTACGACTCTAGCACTTTTCACTATGCTTGATGTAGTCCCTAGAGCACATTGTCCTCCATCCATTTTATAATAATCAAGTTTGGGGAGGATGATTTTTTATAGGCCAACTCATAAGTGTGGTCCCTCCTCATTTGTGTTATGTTTGTACATACTGTTATCCCCATATTGTGATGTTTTGTTGATTGTTAGTTCTCCCTTGGCAACCTTGTTAGCACAAAGGTACAAGGAGGAGAATGTGTTGTGTCATTCATCTATGTGTATCTACATTCTTCTATATGTCATGATGTACAATTTCATTATTTTTCTTTGATGATTTAGCATCCTTTCATGTTGATTCAATTTTTGTGTTTCTACTTTCATGTGATCTTTCCTCCATCATCTTTGTAGTTATGATGTTTTATTTATGTGGAACCTAATTGTAATTCTCCATGTCATACCATGACTACACAATCCATTGTGTATCATTCCTATAATAATCACCTTGGTTTTCTCATTTTGGGGGCAACCCCTTGTGGCAATGTAGCTTTTGAGAACACACATCATTTGAGCATGTGCTTTTAGAAAGCTCTCGTTCCTAAACATTTATATTTCTTCCTTATTTCTACCTTAAAGGCAATTTCTCTCTGATGAGTTTGGAAATCACTTTAAGGTGGGGGCATATATCGTGCTATGAGCCTTACTCTCATCTTTCTATCAAAAGACTTGTTGATTATCTTTGTTACTACACTCTCTTGTAAAGGATTATGGAAAGCTTGCAAGCAAGATCTTTGTTGTTATATGGAGCCTAATTAGACTCGGAAGTTAAATTTTCCCCACTTTTATTGGTGCAGTTTCCCCCCAAATTATTTAACAATGAAGTGCAGGGGGGTAGAGCCCCTCTTGCAAGGGTCTGGGAGCAACTCCCCCAACGGGAGCTGCTAGCGGCAGCACCCCCAGCCGAGGGCTCAAGGGTGCTGCCTCCAAAGTGAAAATTGCCTATTATTTTATAAAGGCATCAGGAGTTATTTTTTCTATTAACCGAAATAAAAAACCCTAATTTTGTAACCGACATAAGGCTTGATAAATACGGCTAAGGGTCAAGGTTTTTGTTGATGATGTATTGTAGCATTTTGCAGCGGTATTGAGTTGCAAGGATTGCTGGTTGTAATCAGTTTGATTTACTAGATAATAATATTGGACTCTCTGTTTGGTGGATGTAGCCCGAGTTTGGGTGAACCACATTAAAACTTTTCTCTCACTATTATTATTTCTATGTATTTCCATTCCTCTGTTTAATCTTTATTTGCATTTAATTGATATCTTCTATTGGCTAACCCTAACAAGTGGTATCAAAGTGGGTTGTGTTTGATTATTGTCGGCAGGAAGGTCTCACGATTGAGTGGGAGTCTCATGGTTAAGTGGGAACAATGGCAGACAAGGGTAAATTGAAGGTAGATAAATTCAATGGGTAGAACTATCAATTATGGAAGATGCAGATGGAGGATTATCTCTATCAGAAGGATTTATGGAGGCTGTTGGAAGGAGTATCCAAGAAACTGGCAAGAATGACAGATGAGGATTGAAATCTTCTGGATAGAAAGGTACTGGGAACCATTTAGTTGTGCCTGGCACCATCAGTGGCATTCAATATAAAGGAAGCAAAGACAACAAATAGTTTGATGAAAGCTTTAGCTAAATTGTATGAAAAACCCTCAGCTTTAAATAAGTTATTTCTCATGAAGCATTTGTTTAATCTAAAAATGATTGAAGGTGGATCTGTGACAAATCATTTAAATGAGTTTAATACGATTATTAGTTAGTTAACTTCTGTAAAAGTAAGTTTTGATGAAGAGGTGAGGGCTCTCTTGATATTATGTTCTTTGCCAGAAAGTTGGAATAGATTGGTAATGGTTGTAAGTAACTCTGTCTCTAGTTCAAACACTTTAAAATTTGATGATGTTGTTGGTGTTATCCTTAGCAAGGAAATGCGATGGAAAAGCTCAGGAGGGTCCACATCAGGTAGTGTTTTGAATGCAGAAAGCAGGGGCAGATCAAAGGAGAGAGGAAAAGGTTCTGGAGGTCATGGTAAGTCACGAGGAAAATCAAAGGACAAGAGATCCCAATCCAAAGGACAAAAGGATTGCTGGTACTATGGGAAACCAGGTCAACTGAAGAAAGATTGTTGGTCTTGGAAGAATAAAGAAGGAGACAAACAAGAAGGCAAATGTGGTAAGTAATAAATCTGAAGATGATGCTTTGATTCTTTCCCTAGATAATGCTGATGATTCATGGGTTTTAGATTCAAGGGCCTCATATCATGCTATGCCCCATCGAAATTATTTTCTTGATTATGTCCAAGGGGATTTTGGGCTAGTTTATTTGGGAGATAATGAACCCTGTCAGATTGTTGGAAAGGGAAGAATTAAGATTAAGTTATAGAATGGGAATCATTGGCTACTACAAGAGGTAAGGCACGTTCCAAGGCTCAGTAGGAATTTAATTTTGGCATGGCAGCTAGCTGAAGAAGGTTGCATTGTTACATTTACTAATAAAAATTGGAAGGTTTCAAAAGGTGCCTTAATAGTAGCAAAAGGTGTGAAAGTAGGCACCTTATATCTTTGTACAGGTCATATTGTTCCTTCTACTTTAGATATTGCAAAGAAAAATCAAACAGGTTCAGAAACAGTTGCTGTAGGTTCGCAGGAAGAGACTGAAACAGTTGTTGCAGGTTCTAAGACAACACTGTGGCATAATAGACTTAGGCATATGAGTGAAAAAGGTATGAAGGTACTTCATTCTAAGAAAGTTTTACCAGGTCTGAAATGTATTAATATAGATATTTGTGAAATTTGTGTGTATGGAAAACAAAAGAGAGTTTTATCAAGGATGGGAAGAAAAAGAAAGATGAAAAGTTGGAGCTTGTGCATACAAATGTATGGGGACCGGCTCAGGTATCTTCTCTTGGTGGCTCTCAGTATTATGTTACATTCATAGATGATGCAACTAGGAAGTTATGGATTATTTCCTTAGGTAGAAATCTGATGTATTTGAAACATTTAAGAAATGGAGAAGCTTGGTTGAGAATGAGACGGGTAAAAGATTAAAATGTCTCAGATCTGATAATGGTGGTGAGTATTGCAGCAAAGAATTTGAGGATTATTGTTCCTTTAATGGAATTCGTAGGTAGAAAATGGTTCCAGGGACTCCACAGGAAAATAGAGTGGTTGAATGCATGAATAAGACAATAATAGAGCATGCAAGGACCATGATATTGCATGTTGGTTTGCCTTTAAACATGTGGGCAGAGGCTGTCAACAACGTTGTATATTTAATTAATAGAGCTCCTTCAGTTCCTTTGGGTTGTGGTATTCTTTTCTTAAAACCTTCGAATGTGAAGCATTTGCACATGTAGATTCTAAAAATAGAACCAAGCTGGATGCAAAATCAAAAAAATATACTTTCATTGGATATGGCATTGATGAATTTGGTTATAGGCTTTGGAATTTTAAAAATCAAAAAATTGTGAGAAGAAGGGATGTTGTATTCAATGAGAAGGTGTTGTACAAAGATTAGTTGCAATAGCATGAGAAAAAAGAAAAAGATTATGTGGTGCTGGATGATACTCCAAATAGTGATGTTCCAATGGTTCCTCCTGCTCCGCAACAACAACAAGAAATACCATAAGCTCCAGTGAATGTTAGACGGTCAACAAGGCTAAGTAGACCTCCTGAAAGGTTTTCTCCCTCATTGCATTCTATTTTGTTAATAGATGTTGGTGAACCAGAAGGGTATGATGAAGCTATGTAGGTGGATACACATGTTCAGTGGGAGCTTGCAATGAAAGAAGAAATGGACTCCTTGCTGAAAAATAAAACTTGGGAATTATGTAAGTTGTCTGCAAGTAAAAAGGCTTTACCAAACAAATGGGTTTATCGACTAAAAGAGAAAGATGGAGGTAAGAAAAGATTTAAATCCAGATTAGTTGTAAAAGGATTTGCACAGAAAAAGGGCATTGATTTTGATGAGATTTTTTCTCTGATTTTTAAGATGACTTCTATTCGTACTATTTTAAGTATTGTGGCTACTAAAGATTTGCATTTGGAACAGCTAGATGTGAAAACTGCCTTTCTCCATAGTGATTTGGAGGAGGAGATATACATGGAACAACCCCAAGGATTTGAGGTCAAAGGTAAGGATAAATTGGTGTGGAGATTGAAGAAGAGTTTGTATGGCTTGAAATAAGCACCTTGGCAATGGTACTTGAAATTTGATAGTTTTATGGCTGAGCAAGGCTACAACTGGTGTAATTCTAGCCATTGTGTTTATTTCAATAGGCTGGATAATGATAGCTACATTATTTTATGTTTATATGTTGATGACATGCTTGTAGCGGGGTCTAACATGGATCACATAAGAGAGTTAAACCAGCAGTTAGCACAATCATTTGCTATGAAGGATTTGGGGGCAGCAAAACAAATCCTTGGTATGAAAATTTGCAGAGATAGGTAGAGCAGAAAATTGACTCTATCTCAGGCTGATTATGTTGAAAAGGTGTTGCAAAGATTCCATATGGAGAATGCAAAAGCTGTCAACACACATTTGCCTAGTCATTTGAAATTGACTAAGGAGATGTGTCCTAAGACACTAGAGGAGGAAGAAAAATGTCCAAGGTACCATATGCTTCAGCTGTAAGAAGTTTAATGTATGCCATGGTATGCACGAGACTGGCTATTGCACATGGTATCGGAGTCGTAAGCAGGTATATGAGTCATCTCGGATTAGAGCATTAGAATGCAATAAAATAGATTCTCAGATATTTGAGAGGTACATCCAATAAACACTTATGTTTTGGGGGCTCTAATACTGATTTAGCAAGTTACGTAGACTCAGATTTGGTAGGGGATATTGATACCAAGTGGAGTACTACAGGTTATGTCTTTACTATAGGTGGAACAACAATGAGTTAGATTTCTAGGTTGCAAAAGGTGGTTTCTTTATCCAGTACAGAGGCAAAATATGTAGTTGCAACAGAGGCAAGCAAGGAGATGATATGACTACAATCTTTCGTGGAAGAATTGGGCAAACAATAGGCTAACAATTATTTGTTTATAGATAGTAAGAGTGTCATACATCTTGCAAAGAATTCTACCTTGCATTCAAAGAGCAAACACATACAGTTGTGGTATCACTTTATTCGGTCAGTGTTGGATGATGAACAGTTAAGGCTAGAAAAGATACATACAAATGAAAATCTAGTGGACATGTTTACAAAGGTAGTGACAAGGGAGAAGTTGATCTCCTCTTAACTTCAGTTGGTCTTCAAGACTAAAAACAAATCAGAATAGTAGAGTCCAAGGTGCTTATTTCTAGTGGGAGCTACAGGGTCAACAGTGCTATGATCAGTCTCCAAGTGGGAGATGAGGAGTCTGATTAGTCTCCAAGTGGGAGATTATTGTTATATGGAGCCTAATCAGACTCAAAGGTTAAATTTTCCCCACTTTTATCGGCGCAGTTTCCCCCCAAATTATTTAACAGGGGAGTGCAGGGGGGCAAAGCCCCTCCCGCGAGGGTCTGGGGGCAACACCCCCAGCGGGGGCTGCTGGGGGTAGCGCCCCCAGCCAGGGGCTCGGGGGTAGCGCCCTCAAAGAAAAAATTGCCTATTATTTTATAAAGGCGTCAGGAAATATTTTTCTATTAGCTGAAATAAAAAAACCCTATTTTTGTAACCGACATAAGGCTTGATAAACGCGGCTACGGGTTAGGGTTTTCATTGATGATGTATTGTAGAATTTTGCAATGGTATTGAGTTGCAGGGATTCGTGGTTGTAATCGGTTTGATTTACTAGATAATAATATTAGACTCTCTGTTTGGTGGATGCAGCCCGAGTTTGGGTGAACCACGTTAAAACTTGTCTCTCGTTGTTATTATTTTTGTGTATTTCCATTCCTCTGTTTAATCTTTATTTGCATTTAATTGATATCTTCTAATGGCTAACCCTAACAATCTCGAGTCTATCTTGTTCTTCTAAGTTGAAGCTCCTTGCACATTTGAGAGAAGGGTTGGAACCACTAATTTGAGTTTGGCTAGAGTAACTTTGGGTATGGTTACAATGCCTTCTTATTCTACAAGGCTTCATGAAAATCCTCTTGCAAAAGGTAGTTTGTGTATTCCCTGGAGTGGAAACACTTTTGCTTGATATAGATTATGTGTATGATGTGTTTGTACCCTATTGTTCTTCTCATTTCTAAGTAACCCCTACTTAGCATTCTTCTTATTGCATCTTGGGTAATGATGCATAGTGATTGAGACAACATTTGGATTGTGGTCTCCTTTGTCATGTTGACTCAGGGTCTATTGTTATGTGCTTCTCGTGGTTGTTGTATGATGCAAGTATTCTCCTCATATATTCTTGTCCTCTATGTATTCTTTACGCCTCATGTGCTCTTTACATGTTTTCTCTATGTATTCCTTATGTATTCTCCTTAAGTGTTTTGCATGTATTCTCCTTAAGTTTTTTGCATGTGTATTCTATGTATACTTTGCACCTTATGTGTATGCTTTGTGTCAAGCATGTATACTTTGTGTAATGCATGTATACATTGTGATTACTCAAATGTATACCTTGTGTATGTCTTGTCATGTCTCATGTTTCTAAGTGCTTCATGTATTAATGAATTATGTCTGGTATCTTGTGTGTATGTAATTCTTCATAGACTCCTAGAATACTAAACTTGGGGGCTTGATCACCCCTAAATTCTGGTGACATTCTATGACCTCTATGTTTGTTGTGATTGAAATCTATCTTCCCCTTACTTTATTGTGAGTTCAACCATATGTTCATACCCATGCTAAAGTGGCAGATAAATGTTATGAAAAAAGTGTTACACTTGTTAATCAAGACCTATTTTAACACCTTTTGAACATTAAACAATTAAATATTGATCTTGATGAATAAACTAAACAAAATAAAGTTTGAAATGGTCTAAGCCCACATAAATGGACACTCTCTAGAGTTTGTGGGGCTAAAGGACTAGGGTGCCTAGCGCCCTAGTCTCAAATGTTAGCCCTGACCCTATTTTTGTGGTGTCAGCTTAGAACACCTCCTTAACTTTTACATGTTGGCTCCATTTCATTTTATTCATCATTGATGAGTGGGAATCCATATATAAGAAAGTTAATTTATTCATTTGAACATCTCTAAGTTCTCTATGCAATCTAGGTACTCTTGCTCTCTCTCTCTCTCTTCTGTCTCATGCTCCCTATTCTTCTCTAACGCTCTCTGTGGTTGATTATTATTGTTGCACTAACTTCTTGCAGGTCCTATGAAGATCATTGTACTTCTTTGAGGCTACACTAACTTTTTGAGTCAAGTTGTGATGCCACATCAAACAAGCTATGGTTTCCATCCTCATGGTGACTCCTTTCCTTTATGCTTTGTTATAGCATTCCATTCTACTTTAGATTGGCCTCTGCCCTCCTAGGGTACACACTCTTTGATCTCTCATCATTTCTATTTTGGAGGTGGAAACATCATTCATGGAGCTTGACTTAGGAAAGCTCCTAAATAGTACCAACCCTATTTCCTTCTTTTGTGTGTGCAAGTTGAAGTAACAAGTTTCGAGAGGCAAGATCTGGGAAGAAGGAAGGTTTTGTAGGTACAAGTGTGGTGAAGCTCTGAGTTTCTGTAAAACCCTAAATTGGGTCTAGGGATCCTAGTGCCCTGGTCTTTCTGGATATCAAACTTAGATTGAGGTTATTCTCTATTAACTAGTCTCCATTATGCTTTCAGATCTTTGTATCTATTTTCAATAGTCTGTTATGTTCTGATCTTGCTCAATTAGGGTTTCATGTTTTCCTTAGCTTGATTGGTTGGATTTGGTTGATTCTCCTCTATACAATAAAGGGATAAAAGCCCCTATAATTTGGCTTGTCTTCAAGGGTAGAAACCAAGCTCAACTTGTGTCTCAATGTTAATGGAAGAGGGTTTAACCTAGATTAACCTTTTAGGCTAACTCTCTCTTTTCCTTCAAACACCCTCAATCCTTAAATATGTGAATTTGGGGAATTGGATGAACCAATAATTGTATTGTCCAACCATATTCATAGCATGAATGGACAACATCTTACTCAAATCACCTTATAGCATCCTTGTGATATGCATGGTGAATGCATCATTCACCCTCTTGTAGTGTGACAAGGAGCATTCCTTCCATGTTTGGTCAATCCATGATAGGGTAAATTATGTCCCAACATGTAGACTATATAAGAAGTCATGTATTACACCCTTGTGTTTGGTAAAGCCATGAATCTGATATGAAGATTGTCACTAATCATTTTTTACCAATAAATCTTGCGAGTTCCATTAATTATTTCCTCAACAAATGTAATCATCCATCCTTCAAAAGTGGAGGTAGTGGAAAGTCCCATTACTCTACTCAATAATGTTACCAAGCCATTGATTTTTGTTTTGAAATCACTCCTATACAAGTTCACAAGCAATTTAGCCAAAGCAAGTCACAACTTCTTCATCCATCAATTATTGATCACTTCCCTACACTGCTTAGGAGATTGGTTGCAGAGACCCTATTCCTGATCCTTAGTTAAGTCAAACACCTTATGATGCAAGAGCATCCCAAGTTGTAGAGCAATCTTGCATCAACCAAAAATATTTGCATTATTTTCTTTTCTTTCATTTCAGTTGCAATTCAATAATTTACAGTTCAACATCTTCTACCACATCTTCATATCTAAGCTCACAGAGCAAGACTTAGCATTTACTTAGTGTCATCTACATCATATTCAGATTTCAAGTGATTTGGATTTGTTTCCTCAAAGTTATCGTTATCAAAAGATCACAAACTTTCACATAACAAAGCAATCAAACAGTCTATAGAAGGAGAAGGTTTGCGGAGCACTTTCGTGACTTGTGGAGTGTTGCAGGAGCATCCATGGCAAATGGGCAACCTTACATCACCAAAAATATTTTAATTTCTGTTTGTTTGTTTTCAATAAGGTTTATGGGCTTGGGAAATATATTTTAATTTACAACAAATATAATTTTCCTTGGGCATATTGGTAAATGTAATTTTTGTGGAAAAATGCCTTGGTAATTTATAAATGCCTCAAATAGTGGAGAATATCTTTCCTAGGCAAAGGCATTAAATTCTATTTTAGTGGGGGCTGATTTTTGTCATAAGTGGGGTTAATTCTGTCATAAGTGGGGCTGCCAAGAATCATGGAATAAATGACACTTATTATTGTAACTATCATAGTGTAAGGAATCTTGTAAGTGGTCTTTATGGCCTAGGTTGGTGGACCTAACTCCCAGAATTTTATTTTATTAAATTCCAAAATTTGTAACTCCAAGAGGGGTGTCGTAATTATGAGACCCAGTCTCGGTAAAATGAGCATAACTTTCCCATATTGTATCAAAATTAATAAATTAAATATGTTATGGAAATATAGGAAGGAGAGACATGAAACCCAGAAATCGTTTTAGAAAATTCCAAAAAATGAGGGTGCGGTGAAAGGAATAAGTGACTAGTTTTTATTGGAGCTGGGAGAAGAAATTTGAGGAGAGACCCAGATGTTGGGGAAGGAGTGTAGAGGTGGAGAAATTTATTTGTTGTAGGTATTGGATGTGTAATTCTCAAAAGATCACAAGCTTCTTTATTTTGTAATGCATTTTCAGATTTGAATAAAAGATTGTGTGCAGATTTCTCTTCATATCTTTGTTGTAATATTTTATTTTCAGCCTTCTTGCATAGGCTTTTGTGTTGGTGTTTTATTGTAGATTTCTATGTGTTACAAATTTGAAAGGATTAGTATCTCATTATTGCATCAATTGGTATATTAGTAGCCCCCCTCTACATCATGGAGCCTAATAGAACATCATACACGACACATAAGGACCTGATAGACCTTCCTTGAGGTCTGCACCAACTTTCATTCATTTGCAGAACAACACCATGTGTTGTTAGGCTGACCTACATGTTTCTACATGGTACATCTTTCATTGAAGATTGTAACCTCTTGTGGCCAATGTGGAGGATCATTTGAGCTTGAAGATGATATTTATAGACCTCTTAGATGTATTAGGAAGTCAGTTAGTTGATTTCATAAGATAGATAGTTAGATTCTTTTCGGGCATGCACTTCAATGCCATATCTTGCATATCTTTTGTAGCCTGAAAAGAAGGCCTTTGAGCCCTTTGATTATAGCCTACATGTTGTTGGCATATGAATATTGTAACTCTTTGATATATCGAATATATGAATCTTATATTGTGTTCTATATTTGTATTGTTTCCGTTGTGTTTACTCTAGATGCATGGTTTAGATAGTTCATTCTTTAAACCCTCCTACCATGACTGCACCAAGTGGTATCAGAGTGAACTTTTGAATCCTTTGGTAATTGAAGGCATTCCATAAGATCTTGTGGTGAACAAAGCACTGACCTAAGGTAGCCTACTTGTGTTTGTCAACAGAGCACCAATCGTGAGGTAGTTGTAGCCCTGTAGTCAGATCGCCGAATTGAGGTAGTTGCACTAGATCCTAGGAAGAGATGCTGCCAAGGAGGATGCCTATTATGGCCAATGTTACTGGGAGAATGGAAGAAATGATAGAGATGATGAGGATAATGAAATTTTGATTGGATGTTGTAGAAGAAGATAGAAGAAGAGGACTAAACCCTAGACATGAAGATGAAAGTGATGATGAAGAATTTTAATCAACTGACCAAAATGAAGAATACCTAGAAGAAGAAGAATCAGATCAAATGAAGATGTTGAAATCTATTTCTAAGATGGGTAAGAGACCAAGAGTGGAAGTACCAAACTATACTAGAATTTTTAATCTTGAGGAATTGATTGACTGGATAAATGACTTGGAGGAATACTTTGAATATGAAGAAATTAAAGATCAAGAGAGAGTAAGATTTGCAAAAACTAAGTCAAAAGGACATGCTATTATTTGGTGGAAAGAAGTTTAATTGGATAGGAATAGGAGAGCAAAAGAGAAGATCATAAAGTGGGATAGGATGGTGACAAAATTGAAAAATCAGTTCATACCTGCTGACTATGAGTTAAAATTGTTGAAGAGATTGCAAAACCTAAGGCAAAAGGAGAAATCTATTAAGGAGTATACTAAGGAATTTCATAAGATGATCATAAGGACTATACATAGTGAAGCAAGCAAGGAGAAAGTGGCAAGATAAATAAATGGATTGAGGATGAACATTCAAGAAGAACTAAGTTTGGTGAGACTAACAACAATAGAGAAGCATATCAGTTTGCATTAAAGGTTGAAGACAAGTTGAATAAGAGGCATGAGCAAAGATAGAGATGTAGAGGAGGTAAATTTCAAAGAAGTAGAAAACATTCTGGAGGAGAAAGACCTTATGCAGAGTAGAACAAATAAAGTAGCCCATACTAAAAGGAAGAAAAGGACATAATTCATACTACAGAGGAAGAGATGACAGAAGTTTCTACTGCAAAAATAGAGGGAATCATAATTATTACCGCAATGAAGGGTACAAGAGAGATGAAAGAGGATTTGAAAAGAGATCATTTAGAGGAACCTATTTCAAGTGCGGAGGTGAAGGACACAGAGCATTTGAATGTCATCAAGGAAGTACAAGCAAGAGGAAAGAGAATAGTGCAAGGGCAGCTTATGTGGAGGAAGAACCTGTTGGATCACCTAGTTCAGTTGGAAAACCAGAGAAAGGAGAATCATTAGTCATGACAAGAGCATTATTTCAAGAAGAGACAACTGAGGAACCACCGCAAAGGAAAAGTTTGTTTCGGACAAGATGCAAATCAAGAGGTAAATGTTGTAAGGTTATCATTAATAGTGGTAGTACTAATAATTTGGTTTTAGAGGAGATGCTGACTAAGCTAAACCTGGAGAGGTTGAAACATCTAAAGCCCTACAAGATAGCATGGATTCAATATGAACACAAGGTACTAGTAAGTGAACAATGTTTGGTGGAATTTCATATAGGATCTTATAATGATGAGGTATTGTGTGATATTAAGCTGATAGATGTATGTCATATATTGTTGGGGAGACCATGGAAGTATGATAGAAAGGCTATACATGATGGGAGAAAGAATACTTATACTATAACATCTAATGGGAAGAAACATATCTTGATACCTTTGGAAGATGAGCCTAAAAGTGAAGTATGTGGGACTGCTAGAATCTGTTTGGTTGATGGAAGGAAATTTTTGGATGGATTGAGGTATGAGAATATGTGTTTTTCCTTGATTCCAAAGAAGTGCAGAGCCTTAAGTGTAGAAAACATCACAACAAAAGAAGAAGAATCACTACCAGAAGAGATATCTAAATTGTTGACATAGTACCAAGACATCATATCAGATAATGTGCCTGAAGGATTGCCACCAATCTGGAGTATCAGTCATCATATGGACATTGTACCTGGAGCTAGTTTGCATAACAAAGTAGCACACAAGATGACTCTAGCAGAAAATGTGGAGCTAAATAGACAGATACATGAATTGTTGAGGAAAGGATTGATTAGAGAAAGAGTTTGAGCCCATGTGCGGTACTTGTTGTACTAGCACCAAAGAAAGATGGAGAATGGAGGATGTGTATAGAATCTAGAGCAATCAATAAGATCATAGTTAAGTATAGATTTACATTGCCAAGGATGGATGACATCATGGACTGTTTCAGTGGAGAAAAATATTTCACAAAGATAGACTTGAAGAGTGGATACCATCAGATCAGGATTAGAGAAGGAGATGAGTGGAATACTGCACTCAAGACAAATGAGGGATTGTATGAATGGTTAATGATGCCTTTTGGATTGACTAATGCACCAAGTACTTTCATGAGATTGATGAATGAGGTTTTGAAGAAATTCTTGGCTAAGTTTGTTATTGTATACTTGGATGATATTTTGATTTTCAGTAAGACAAAAGAAGAACATGTGTGACATATTAGACAAGTGTTACAGAGGCTAGGGGAAGAGAAATTGCTGATAAACATCAAGAAATGTAGTTTCATGAAGGAAGAGTTGGTATATTTGGGATTTGTGATTTTTGTGGAGGGATTGAAGATGGATCCTGAGAAAGTTAGAGCAATTGTTGAGTGGCCAACACTTGTAAACATTGGAGAGGTCAGATCATTTCATGGATAGCAAGTTTCTACTAAAAGTTCATTAGAAATTTTAGTACAATATGCACACCAATGACAGAGACCATGAGGGGTGATAGAAAGGATTTTAAGTGGACATCAGGAGCTAATAAGAGTTTTGAGTTATTGAAGTAGAAGGTGACAGAGCAACCAGTGTTATAATTACTAGATTTTAACAAAGTATTTCAAGTTGATTGTGATGCCAGTGGAAGTGCAATAGGAGTAGTATTAAGTCAAGAAGGGAGACCAGTAGCATATTTTAGTCAAAAGTTGAATTATGCAAGGAGAAGATATTTAGTTTATGATCAGGAATTTTATGCCATAATTCAAGCTTTGAAGAAGTGGAGACATTACTTGTTGCCTAACGAATTTGTATTGTACACTGACCATCAAGCTTTGTAGTATTTGAATAGTCAAGGAAAGTTGAATCAAAGACATGTGAGATGGGTAGAGTTCATGCAGAGTTACACATTTGTATTGAAGCATAGGAGTGGGAAGTCAAACAAAGTGTCGGATGTATTGAGTAGAATAAGGAATTTGTTGATAGAAATGAGAGTAGAAGTATTAGTATTTGAAGAACTGAAGCATATGTATGAAGAAGATCTTGATTTTCCAGAACCATGGAAAGCATGTAAGGAACCTGTTGTGATAGATAGAAGTAAGTGGTTGGATTATCTCATTCAAGAAGATATGTTGTTCAAAGGAAATTAGTTGTGTATACCTAGGAGTTCAATGAGAGACTATTTGATAAAGGAGAAATACAGTGGTGGATTAGCAAGACATTTTGGGATTGACAAGATAGTAGCTTTGGTAAGTGAACATTACTTTTGGCCTCAAATAATATAAGGATGTAAGGAAATTTATTCAAAGTTGTAGAGTTTGTCAAGTTACAAAAGGGAGTAGTCAAAATACTGGTTTGTATAAATCTTTGACAGTACTGAAGAGACCCTGGGAAAATATAAGCATGGATTTCATATTGCGTTTGCCAAGAAAATAGAGGGGATATGATTCTATATTTGTAGTAGTTGATAGATTTTCAAAAATGTCACATTTCATTCATTGTAAGAAGACAAATGATGTAGTACATGTTTCTGACCTATTTTTCAAGGAGATTGTGAGATTGCATGGATTACCTAAGAGTATAGTTTCAAACAGGGATACAAGAATCATTCGATATTTTTGGAGGACATTGTTGAAGAAGATGAAGATAGACCTAAAGTTCAGTTCAACATTTCACCCACAGACAGATGGACAAACAGAAGTGGTAAATAGGAGTTTAGGTAACTTGTTGAGATGTTTAGTAGGAGACAAGGCAGGAAATTGGGATCTAATTCTACCACAAATAAAGTTTGCATACAATAATTCAGTAAACAGAAGCACAGGGAAGACACCATTTGAGATTGTGACGGGAATACAACCTAGAGGAGTTGTAGAGTTGATAGACATCAGTACGGAGAATAAGAGAAGTGTAGAGGTAGAAGAATTTATAGGATACATGAAGACACTACATAATCAGGTCAGGAAGCATTTGGAGAAGATGAATAGTAAGTATAAGGAGCAAATAGATGAGAAGAGGAGACATAACAAATTTTTAGTGGGAGATGAAGTAATGGCGTATCTAAGGAAGGAGAGATTTCTAGTGGGGACATACAACAAGTTGAAGATGAAGAAGTTTAGACCATGTAAGATACTTAAGAAGTTCAATTCAAGAAATGCATATGAAGTGGAGTTACCAGACATTTGGTATATCACCTATATTCAATATAGTAGACTAATATCAATATCATGAAGGAGAATCAAGTAACACAATTGAAGATGAATTGAAGAGTCAGTTACCACATCAATAACCAGAGCAGATAAAATAGATCTTGGATAGTAGAGTTGGACATATCACCAGAGGAAAGAAGTACAAAGAATATTTGGTTAAGTAGAAAGGAAGACCGGAAGAAGACTCATCATGGATTTCTTAGGCTAAGGTAGACTGTCTTGGTTTTCCTCTAGCCCCATCAAAGTGAGGGACTCACTTTTTTTTAATAACCCTAAGTTTCTAATGTATGAGAAACCCATGTTGCAGATAAATCTTGCATCAACCAAAAATATTTGCATTCTTTTATTTTCTTTCATTTTAGTTGCAGTTTAGTAATTTATAGTTTAGCATCTTCTACCGCATCTTGCCACATCTTCATATCTAAGCTCATGGAGTAGGACTTAGCATCTACATAGTGTCATCTACATCATATTTAGATTTCAAGTGATTTGAATTTGTTTCCTGAGAGTTATCGCTATTAGAAGATCACCAGCTTTCACAGAATAGAGCATTCGGATAGTCTGTAGAATGAGAAAGTTTGGGGAGCACTTTCATGACTTCCAGAGCCTAATAGAACATCACACATGGCACATAAGGACCTGATAGATCTTCCTTGAGGTCTGCACCAAGTTTCATTCATTTATGGAACAACACCATATGTTGTAGGCTGACCTACATGTTTCTACACGCTACATCTTTCATTGGAGATTGTAACCTCTTGTGGCCAATGAGGAGGATCATTTGAGCTTGAAGATGATATATATAGACCTCTTAGATGTATTAGGAAGTTAGTTAGTTGATTTCATAAGATAGATAGTTAGATTCTTTTTGGGCAAGCACTTCAATGCCATATCTTGCATAACTTCTGTAGCCCAGAAAGAAGGCCTATGAGCCCTTTGATTGTAGCTCACATGTTGTTAGCATATGAACATTGTAACTCTTTGATATATTGAGTATATGAATCTTCCATTGCATTCTATATTTGTATTTTTTCCATTGTGTTTACTCTAGCTGCATGGTTTGGACAATTCATTCTTTGAACCCTCCTACCATGACTGCACCAAGTGGAAGCAATACAACTATAGACCTAATTTTCATAAGTGGAAGCACTTGGTATAGTCATGGTAGGAGGGTTCAAAGAATGAACTGTCCAAACCATGCAGCTAGAGTAAACACAATGGAAACAATACAAATATAGAACGCAATGGAAGATTTGTTGAAATGCGCCAGACAACTAAGAGGGGGGGTGAATCAGTTGTCACAAAAACTTGAACACTTCTTCATTCAAACATCAATCACTTATCCACAAATATTATGATTTAACAATGAATGCATGAAATCAGAAACTTAAACACATATGCAAAATTATACACAAGAGACACCAAATTTTTATGTGGAAAACCCCAAGGTGGGGAAAAACCACAGAGAGGGTTAGCTCTCAAGATATATTGTAATCTTTAAAAAAAATGATGTTCAGGCTTGGTCACTCCACAGGCTCGGAACATCCTGGCTCATTGCCATGAATTATAGCTAGGTCTAGCAGGGTTACTACCTCAATCCTAAACCTAGAAAGATTACAATAAGGGTTGTTAAACCCTACTGGTGACTCACTACCAAGCTCACTGCCACGATCAACATCTTCTTCATATCTAAGATTAATACATTGAAGTATAATTGGTCCTCTACTCTACCCTGCTTTTTCCTTTCACTTCCTTTCCTTATCTTCCCATCTTTGCACAAGGAGATATTTTCTACGACTCAACTAAAAGTGTTTATACACTTCATCAACCTTGGAATGATCATCAAGGTCGGCATTACAATCATCAACCATTGGAACAAAGTCGACATTACAAACATTTACAAAATAGGTCCTGACTAAATACAACATTATGCAAAGGGAATGAAGTAAAGATGTATGCGGATCACACCACACCTTAGCTAGGACTCAAAAATGATCTTCTATGCCACAATACGCTTCCACAATCTTCAACGAATCTCCGCAATAACTAGAATTAAGTAAGTCAGCTAAGACTGGTTACACGTTACACTGTCTGGGAACAATCTTCAAACACGATCTCAATTCCTTAACATGGACCAATGTTAAAATAGGAACATGATTAGGAGACATCCACAAGCACATTATAACCATTAGGAGCAACTGCACGAACCTTAACCACTTTAGCCATAGGAATCTTCTCACTGGAACACATGAACATCACTGTCTTCAACTGACATAAAAGAAAGATAGCTTGCGGACCACCAAAACATGAACCACTACATTTGTAGGCACTTATCATCATCCTAGACTTCCCTCTAGAACCAAAGAAAAAAACACTTTATTGTGGAGGAATGCGGAACAAAATACTTTCTCCCTGTCACCAGACAATAATCAGAGAAAGCAGGTTTTACTCTATTGAATGCCACTCTCTCAATTCTCCATACCGGAGGCTCAAACTCAGGATTTAGCATCTTCAAACATCATTCTAAATAAATTCCAATCCACAGACCAAGATATTCAACTAGCCAGAAATGCAGAGTAATCTACCAGACTATTCTTCAACATACAACTCACTGTCTATACTGCACTTCACTGTAACTCACTTGTATCTTCTAGAAGGGCCAATTTTCTCAATATCCTCAACATACAAAGCTTATAAACAAGTAATAGAATAGAACATAGTTGAAACCAATGACAACAAGGATATGTTGACATCAATGACAACACCGATTAGGCACATACTTGCAACAATCTCCCCCTTCGTCATTGATGGCAACATATGATGTGAAAAACTGCAACAGCCATCAAGACAGGATCCCCCTATCTCTTTACACATCTACACTCTTTATTTTTTACCAAGATTCTCCCCCTATCTTTTTACACATCTACATTCTTTCTTTTTGAGTTTTTCACATGACTTCTTTCCCCCTTTGACATCAATGGCAAAGGGCGCATACTTGCACCCTTCTACTTTGATTCCATTTCTCTTCTAAACTCTCTAACTACTCCCCTTGAGAAGTAGCCCTAAAAGCATCAATCTGGATCTGAAGAGGCACCACCAGATTGATGTACTCTTGTGCATCTTAGTTTAGAGAAGGAGGGGTAATAACCCCTAACTTATCTATGAGATACTCAAAACATCCTTGGTCACTCCACAGGCTCGGAACATCCTGGCTCATTGCCATGAATTATAGCTAGGTCTAGCAGGGTTACTACCTCAATCCTAAACCTAGAAAGATTACAATAAGGGTTGTTAAACCCTACTGGTGACTCACTACCAAGCTCACTGCCACGATCAACATCTTCTTCATATCTAAGATTAATACATTGAAGTATAATTGGTCCTCTACTCTACCCTGCTTTTTCCTTTCACTTCCTTTCCTTATCTTCCCATCTTTGCACAAGGAGATATTTTCTACGACTCAACTAAAAGTGTTTATACACTTCATCAACCTTGGAATGATCATCAAGGTCGGCATTACAATCATCAACCATTGGAACAAAGTCGACATTACAAACATTTACAAAATAGGTCCTGACTAAATACAACATTATGCAAAGGGAATGAAGTAAAGATGTATGCGGATCACACCACACCTTAGCTAGGACTCAAAAATGATCTTCTATGCCACAATACGCTTCCACAATCTTCAACGAATCTCCGCAATAACTAGAATTAAGTAAGTCAGCTAAGACTGGTTACACGTTACACTGTCTGGGAACAATCTTCAAACACGATCTCAATTCCTTAACATGGACCAATGTTAAAATAGGAACATGATTAGGAGACATCCACAAGCACATTATAACCATTAGGAGCAACTGCACGAACCTTAACCACTTTAGCCATAGGAATCTTCTCACTGGAACACATGAACATCACTGTCTTCAACTGACATAAAAGAAAGATAGCTTGCGGACCACCAAAACATGAACCACTACATTTGTAGGCACTTATCATCATCCTAGACTTCCCTCTAGAACCAAAGAAAAAAACACTTTATTGTGGAGGAATGCGGAACAAAATACTTTCTCCCTGTCACCAGACAATAATCAGAGAAAGCAGGTTTTACTCTATTGAATGCCACTCTCTCAATTCTCCATACCGGAGGCTCAAACTCAGGATTTAGCATCTTCAAACATCATTCTAAATAAATTCCAATCCACAGACCAAGATATTCAACTAGCCAGAAATGCAGAGTAATCTACCAGACTATTCTTCAACATACAACTCACTGTCTATACTGCACTTCACTGTAACTCACTTGTATCTTCTAGAAGGGCCAATTTTCTCAATATCCTCAACATACAAAGCTTATAAACAAGTAATAGAATAGAACATAGTTGAAACCAATGACAACAAGGATATGTTGACATCAATGACAACACCGATTAGGCACATACTTGCAACAATCTCCCCCTTCGTCATTGATGGCAACATATGATGTGAAAAACTGCAACAGCCATCAAGACAGGATCCCCCTATCTCTTTACACATCTACACTCTTTATTTTTTACCAAGATTCTCCCCCTATCTTTTTACACATCTACATTCTTTCTTTTTGAGTTTTTCACATGACTTCTTTCCCCCTTTGACATCAATGGCAAAGGGCGCATACTTGCACCCTTCTACTTTGATTCCATTTCTCTTCTAAACTCTCTAACTACTCCCCTTGAGAAGTAGCCCTAAAAGCATCAATCTGGATCTGAAGAGGCACCACCAGATTGATGTACTCTTGTGCATCTTAGTTTAGAGAAGGAGGGGTAATAACCCCTAACTTATCTATGAGATACTCAAAACATCCTTGGTCACTCCACAGGCTCGGAACATCCTGGCTCATTGCCATGAATTATAGCTAGGTCTAGCAGGGTTACTACCTCAATCCTAAACCTAGAAAGATTACAATAAGGGTTGTTAAACCCTACTGGTGACTCACTACCAAGCTCACTGCCACGATCAACATCTTCTTCATATCTAAGATTAATACATTGAAGTATAATTGGTCCTCTACTCTACCCTGCTTTTTCCTTTCACTTCCTTTCCTTATCTTCCCATCTTTGCACAAGGAGATATTTTCTACGACTCAACTAAAAGTGTTTATACACTTCATCAACCTTGGAATGATCATCAAGGTCGGCATTACAATCATCAACCATTGGAACAAAGTCGACATTACAAACATTTACAAAATAGGTCCTGACTAAATACAACATTATGCAAAGGGAATGAAGTAAAGATGTATGCGGATCACACCACACCTTAGCTAGGACTCAAAAATGATCTTCTATGCCACAATACGCTTCCACAATCTTCAACGAATCTCCGCAATAACTAGAATTAAGTAAGTCAGCTAAGACTGGTTACACGTTACACTGTCTGGGAACAATCTTCAAACACGATCTCAATTCCTTAACATGGACCAATGTTAAAATAGGAACATGATTAGGAGACATCCACAAGCACATTATAACCATTAGGAGCAACTGCACGAACCTTAACCACTTTAGCCATAGGAATCTTCTCACTGGAACACATGAACATCACTGTCTTCAACTGACATAAAAGAAAGATAGCTTGCGGACCACCAAAACATGAACCACTACATTTGTAGGCACTTATCATCATCCTAGACTTCCCTCTAGAACCAAAGAAAAAAACACTTTATTGTGGAGGAATGCGGAACAAAATACTTTCTCCCTGTCACCAGACAATAATCAGAGAAAGCAGGTTTTACTCTATTGAATGCCACTCTCTCAATTCTCCATACCGGAGGCTCAAACTCAGGATTTAGCATCTTCAAACATCATTCTAAATAAATTCCAATCCACAGACCAAGATATTCAACTAGCCAGAAATGCAGAGTAATCTACCAGACTATTCTTCAACATACAACTCACTGTCTATACTGCACTTCACTGTAACTCACTTGTATCTTCTAGAAGGGCCAATTTTCTCAATATCCTCAACATACAAAGCTTATAAACAAGTAATAGAATAGAACATAGTTGAAACCAATGACAACAAGGATATGTTGACATCAATGACAACACCGATTAGGCACATACTTGCAACAATCTCCCCCTTCGTCATTGATGGCAACATATGATGTGAAAAACTGCAACAGCCATCAAGACAGGATCCCCCTATCTCTTTACACATCTACACTCTTTATTTTTTACCAAGATTCTCCCCCTATCTTTTTACACATCTACATTCTTTCTTTTTGAGTTTTTCACATGACTTCTTTCCCCCTTTGACATCAATGGCAAAGGGCGCATACTTGCACCCTTCTACTTTGATTCCATTTCTCTTCTAAACTCTCTAACTACTCCCCTTGAGAAGTAGCCCTAAAAGCATCAATCTGGATCTGAAGAGGCACCACCAGATTGATGTACTCTTGTGCATCTTAGTTTAGAGAAGGAGGGGTAATAACCCCTAACTTATCTATGAGATACTCAAAAGTATCCTTAGGCAAAGGTTTGGTGAAAATATCTGCAATCTAATCTTTTCTAGATACATACTCCAACTTGACTTCATTCTCTGTCACCTTTTCTCTTAGAAAGTGGTATCTTATGGATATGTGATTTGTCCTTGAATGTATTACTGGGTTCTTTGATATGTTTATGGCAGTTGTATTGTCACAAAAGATTGCAGTTGGATCTTCATACATAACTCCGATGTCCTTCAAAGTCTACTACATCCATAATACTTGAGTGCAACTACATGCCACTGCAATGTATTCTGCTTCTGAAGTAGACAGGGATATTGAATCCTATTTCTTGCTAAACCAAGATACCAACCTTTTTCCCAAAAAAATGCACCTCCACTTTTTTTCCTATCATCCATATCTCTGGCCCAATCTGCATCAGTGTATGCACTGAGAGTGAAATCATTGTCCTTTGGATAACACAAACCATAATCTATTATGCCTTTAAAATATCTTAGAATTGTCTTGATTTCCATCATATGTGACTCCTTAGGCTCTGTTTGAAATCTTGTCACAAGACAAACTACATGTGTTATGTCAGGTCTAGTTTGGGTCAGATAGAATAGCCCTCCAATCATAGATCTGTACCTTTTCTAATCTGTCATAAGTGAATCATCATTTTTTCTCAACTTACAATCGGTTATCATGGGAGTATTTACCAGTTTAGAGTCTTCCATCCCAAACTTCTTTAGTAGGTCTTTCACATACGTAGACTGAGAAATGAAGATACCTTTATCTGATTGATTTATTTGTAGACCCAAAAAGAAATTCATCTCACCAAACATGGACATTTCAAATTCACTTTACATTTCTCTAGCAAAAACTATGCACATACCTTCATTGCCTCCAAAGATAATGTCATCAACAAAGACTATTACAATTAGGATTTGTTCATTATTGATCTTAAAGTAGAGATTTCTATATGTAGTACCTTTACTGAACCCAATCTATATTAGATACCTATCCAACCTTGCATACCATGCCCTAGGGGCTTGTTTTAATCCATACAAAGCCTTCTTCAATCTACATACCATGTCACGTTGATCTGATGACTGGAATCCTTCCAGTTGTTCAATATATACTTCTTTTTTCAATTCTCCATTCAAGAATGTAGACTTTACATCCATCTGATATACCTTAAAATATTTGTAGGCTGCAAATGCCAGAAACATTCTTATAGCTTCAATCCTTTCCACTGGTGCAAATGTTTCCTCAAAATCTATTCCTTCAACTTGGGAGTATCCTTTGCATACCAACCTTGCTTTGTTTCTTACTACTTCACCATTCTCATTCATCTTGTTTCTGAAAACCCATTTGGTACCAATTACATTTTTATCTGTTGTTCTGGGAAAATGATCCTAGGTCTGATTCTTCTCTATTTTCATCAATTCTTCTTTCATAACCTTTACCCAATTCTCATTGAATTGCAAGCTTCATTCATAGTTTTAGGTTCAATCTTGGAAATTAGATAGAAATTTACTTGTTCTTCTACAGCTCTTCTTCTGGTCAGGATTCCTTTATTCTTGTCTCCTATGATTTGATCTTCAGAATGATTAAGTTTTACATACCTTGGTGTCTTGGTAGCACTTTCTGGAGCTTGATCCTCTTCATCTGAGCTATCTTCATGCTCCACCACTTCTAAAACATCTGGTTTCTCTAATTCATATCCACTTGATTCTAGAGATCTTTTCTTGCTTTCATCAACTTTGACATTTGGACTCTCAATGATCTTATTCATCCTCTTATTATAGCACTAGTAGGCCTTGCTTTTGGTGGAATAACCAAGAAGGATTCCTTCATCACACCTAGCATCAAACTTGCCTAGATATTCTTCTCTTTTGATATAACATTTGTTACCAAAAACTTTGAGATATCTCACTATAGGAATTTTGCCATACCACAATTCATAAAGAGTCTTAGAACTATTACCTTTGACTTGGACTCTGTTTAGGATATATACAGTAGTGTGAATTGCCTCTCTCCAATATACTTCCAGAAGATCAGCTTCCTTCATCATGGTTCTAGAAGCTTCTTGAACTGTTCTATTTTTCCTTTCAACGACTCTATTTTGTTGTGGAGTTCTAGGTGTAGATAATTGTCTCTTTATCCCATGTTCTTCACAAAAGAAATTGAATTCATCTGATGTGAACTCTCCTCCTCTATCAGACCTTAAACATTTGATCTTTAAATCCATCTCATTGTCAACCATTGCCTTAAATGCCTTGAACTTATCTAGAGCTTCTAATTTTTCTTTCAAAAAGGTAACCCAAGTCATTCTAAAATAATCATCAATAAGCAACATGAAATACCTATCTCCTTGTAAGATTCTTACTCTGGTAGGTCCACACAAGTCTATATGCACTAGTTCCAGTAATCCATCAACTGATTGGTCCTTGCTTTTGAAACTTGTTCTCGTTTGTTTCCCAAATTGACACTCCTTGCAAATAGGATTAGTAGGTTTCACATTCTTGGGCAAATCTCTAACAACCTATGTAGTACTTATCTTCATAATGTTGTCAAAATTGATATGACACAACCTTCTATGCCATAGCCAACTTTCATTAGTCTGAGCCAACAAACAATAATTATCAGTTCCTTTCAAGTGGTAGATATTACCTCTAGTCTTCTTACCAGTTGTAATGATTGTTTTAGAGCTTTCCCTGATCTTGCATCCATTGTCCTTGAATCTTAGGTCATACCCATTGTCACACATCTAACCCACACTCAAAAGATTGTGCTTTAATCCTTTCACATACAAGACATCTTCAGTATTATGATTTCCATCAAAAGAAATAGATCATTTTCCATAAATCTTACCAGTTGTATCATCTCCAAGATTAACCAATCCACCATCATATATTTCTAAACTTACAAACTTACTTTTGTCACTGGTCATGTGGTGAGAGCAACCACTATCAATAACCCATTCATCCTTGTCTTCAACAACCTGAGCAGCCAAAGCACTTTCCACTGGTTTTTCTTTCTTCATACAACTAGCAGGATTAGTAGACATAGGTTCTTCTTTAATAGCAATAAAAATGCATTCATTACCAGAAGTACTAGCATTATCTGGTTCACCGTTATCTGATAATCCTTCATCATAATCAAAATCTTCAACATAATAACATTTCTTTTGGATCCTAGGCCTGTTCTCATATCTTTTCCTATTTCTTTCAATTCTTTCAGGATATATGAAAGCAAAGTGGCCCACTTTACCGTAGGAAAAACATTTGAAAGGTAATTTACCTTTACACTTACCGGATCCTCTTTACTGTCTATCCACAAAGTTGGCTTCAATTTCATTGAACTCATCATTTGATTCTACCTTGTAATTTTCTAATCTAGAGGTTTTCCCAGAAGAACTAGCTTTGAAGGCAATCTCTACTTTTGGCAGGGCATCACCAAACTCTCTCATCTCAAAGGCAGTAAGTTTACCAAACAACTAATCTCTATCAACATCTTTAACTTGCATAAATTCTTCAATTGCAACTACCTTGTGACTGTAGGTCTTTGGTAGTGATCTGAGGATTTTCATTACAACTTCCTTATCACCAAGAGTTCTCCCCATACCTTTTATTCTGGTGACAAGTTCATCAACTCTTTACATAAATGCTGATATGTTTTCATCTTCAATCATCTTCGAACTTTCATATTTCACCTTCAAACTTTGTATCTTGGCCTCTTTCATAGAGTCATCTCCCTCATACAAATTTTTCAACTTTTCCCATACCTCATGTGCAGTTTCAAGATCCACCACTTTTGTCAGTACTATGTCATTCAATGAACTTAATAGAGCATCTTTTGCTTTGACATCCACTTCATATTCCTTGATCTCATCTTCAGTCGTCAAACCATTCTGAGGCAAGGTGTATTTTGTTTCAGCACTTATCCATACTTTGTAACTAAGACAAAGAAGATGACTTCTCATTTGTGCCTTCCAAAGAGCATAGTTCATCCCATCAAAATGCGGTACTTCCTTCTTATAAGACATTTTGGATCTTCCTCAAGCTGTTAGAATTTCTTCAGAGGAACCTTGCTTTGATACCAATTGTTGAAATGCACCTGACAACTGAGAGGGGGGGTGAATCAATTGTCACAAAAACTTGAACACTTCTTCATTTAAACATCAATCACTTATCCACAAATATTATGATTTAACAATGAATGCATGAAATCAGAAACTTAAACACAAATGCAACATTATACACAAGAGACACTAGATTTTTACGTGGAAAACCCCAAGGTGGGGAAAAACCATGGAGAGGATTAGCTCTCAAGATATATTGTAATCTTTAAAAAAATGGTGTTCAGGCTTGGTCACTCCACAGGCTTGGAACATGTTGGCTCACTGCCATGAAGTATAGCTAGGTCTAGCAAGCTCACTGCCTCAACCCTAAACCTAGAAAGATTACAATAAGGGCTATTAAACCCTACTTGTGGCTCACTGCCATGATCAACATCTTCTTCATGTCTGAGATTAATACATTGAAGTACAATGGGTCCTCTGCTCTGCCTTTCCACTTCCTTTCCTTATCTTCCCATCTTCGCACAAGGACATTTTTTTCATTACTCAACTACAAGTATTTATACACTTCATCAACCTTGGAATGATCATCAAGGTCGGCATTACAATTATCAACCATTGGAACAATCTCCAAGGTCGGCATTACAATCATCAACCATTGGAACAATCTCCAAGGTTGGCATTACAAACATTTACAAAATACGTCCTGACTTAATACAAAATTATGAAAAGGGAATGAAGTAAAGATGTATGTAGATCATGCCATGCCTTAGCTAGGACTCAAACACGATCTTCCACACCACAACACACTTCCACAATCTTCAAGGAATCTCCGTGATAACTAGAATTAACCAAGTCAGCTAAGACTAGTTACACGTTACACTGTCTGGAAACAATCTTCAAACACGATCTCAATTCCTTAACGCGGACCAATGTCAAGATAGGAACATGATTAGGAGACATCCACATGCATGTTATAATCATTAGGAGCAACCGCACAAACATTAACCAATTTAGCCATAGGAATCTTCTCACTAGAACACATGAACTTTATTGTCTTCAACTAACATAAAAGAAAGATACCTTGTGGACCACAAAAACATGAACCACTACATTTGTATGCACTTATCATCATCCCAAACTTTCCTCTAGAACCGCAGAACAAAATACTTTATTGTGGAGGAATGTGGAGCAAAATACTTTCTCCCTGTCATGAGACAATAATCAGAGAAAGCAGGTTTTACTCTGGTGAATGCCACTCTCTCAATTCTTCATACCAGAGGCTCAAACTCAGGATTTAGCATCTTCATAAATCCCTTAAATAACTTCCAATCTGTAGACCAAGATATTCAAACAGCAATAAATGTGGAGCAATCTATCAGACTGTTCTTCAACATACAACTCACTATCTATACTGCACTTCACTGTAACTCACTTGTGTTTTCTGGAGGGGCCAATTTTCTTAATATCCTCAACATACAAAGCTTCTAAACAAGTAATAGAATAGAACATAGTTGACACCAATGAAAACAAGGATATGTTGACATCAATGACAACACTGATTATGCACATACTTGCAACAAGATTCATATACTCAATATATTAAAGAGTTACAATGTTCATATGCCAGCAACATGTGGGCTATAATCAAAAGGCTCATAGGCCTGCTTTCTGGGCTACAAAATATATGCAAGATATGGCATTGAAATGCATGCCCAAAAAGAATCTAATTATCTATCTTATGAAATCAACTAATTGACTTCCTAATACATCTAAGAGGTCTAGATATATCATCTTCAATCTCAAATGATCCTTCATGTCAACCACAAGAGGTTACAATCTCCAATGAAATATATAGCATGCAAAAACATGTAGGATAGCCTACAATACATGGTGTTGTTATGTAAATGAATGAAACTTGGTGTGGACCTCAAGGAAGGTCTATCAGGTCCTTTTGTGTCATGTATGATGTTCTGTTAGGCTCCACAAGTCACGGAAGTGCTCCATAAACCTTCTTCTTCTACAGACTATCTGAATGCTTTGTTTTGTGAATGCTGGTGATCTTCTAATAGCGATAACTCTTAGGAAATAAATCTATATCACTTGAAATTTGAATATGATGTAGATGACACTATGTAGATGCTAAGTCCTTCTTCACAAGCTAAAATATGAAGATGCGGAAAGATGCGGTAGAAGATGTTGAACTATAAATTACTAAACTACAATTGAAATGAAAGAAAAGAAAAGAATGCAAATCTTTTTGGTTGATGAAAGATTGCTCTACAACCTAGGATGCTCCTGCATCACCTTGGGATGAGAATAGATGTCAAATGCCTCTACTATGGCTTCCTAAGTAAAGTCAGCTATGACTATACCATATGGTGTTATGATCTTCCTTGAAAACACATCATAGTGTTCTCTGTACTCCATGATCAATTTTGCACATTGTACTGAAGTGGGGAAACCAGTAGTTTCTATAATACCATTTAACAACATTTTGCTTGCCCATTCAATTGGATTGGGACCATAAATCCTCTACTTGAAATCATCCATATCTATGTGCCCTAAATCTATATCAGATACCTCATTCTAGTTAGAGGTGATCTTTGAAGTAGGTGTAACTCCCTTGAATTTGTACTTCATCTTGGAAAGCCTCGTAGACATTTATCCTACAAAGATAACTACAATAAATAACTCTTTATTTAATTAAAGCCTATTAAGGTTAGCACATAAATCCCAATCTAATTATGCATTTCAAAAGTAAAAATCCATCACATTCTAGTGCTTAATTACACAAAAATAGTCTTTGATTGAATTGTAGACATTTCACATGCATATGGATATTCACCTTTGAACTATCTCATTCACAAGATTAAATCATTGAAAATCATAGTCAACACATCAGTTACAAGATAATATTACTAAATTCAAACTTATGACCTTCATTCATACTATCAATAACTTAGAGAATATTTTCTTGAGTTTTCTGGACTTCAAAGGTTTACTAGATATTTGATGCATTTACGATTTAGGTTCATTAAAAGTAAGCAAAAGCATCCAATTCACATTCATAAACCTTCATGGATATGAATAATATCCCTACCAAATTGTCTACAATCCATTCTCAAATTGTGGGCTTTGAGGAGTTAACATGATAATATGGGTCTTCAGAAATCTACCAAATATGTGGGAGAATAGGATCCTTTGGGATATGCAGAACTTTGAGGTCTTGCAGGATATGTGGGGGAGTAAGCCTTTACCAAATATGCAAGATTTTTATGTCTTACCAGATATGCAAAAGTTTTAGTGTCATCAGGATGTATCCATATCCTGATCAGATTCCCACTAAGGTCCTATTGTGTTTCTATGTGGAGAAACAAACTTCATCAAGATATACAGGAAAAAGAGCACCGTCTAGATATTATAGAGCTTGAGAGGTCATTAGGATGTATCAACATACAGATCAAACCCTCACATGAGAGTTTTATCTGTTTAAAAAAAGCTTATGTGGAGAAGTAGGTTTGCACGACATTTGGATTAGATGGGATATATGCCAATCCTCATTGGAGTCTCGCATTTTGAGAACTCATCCTTATAAGTCTATCTAGAAGCCCTCATATGAATAAATAACAAGTTTTGGGAGGATATCGGTGGCTTGCGTGACTTAAAACTATTTTAGGACTTATCCCTACACTTTGATTTCTCCTGCAGCAATATTCAAAATGGATTTGAGGAGGAAATTGATGTAGCTGACTCGTTCCACATGGTCAAATTCAATGCTTCATTTAAATTCATAACCTCAAGTACTAAAAAGGCTTTTGCCTTGTGTTTAATTTTGACAATCTTAGCCTAGACCCAAGAATAAAAAAGTCACAAACTTGACAGTGTTTGACGTTTATGGATAGTGCACCAAAACCCAAGTTTCAAAATGTAAACCTCTATCAGACCTTACAAGATTCAATCATGGAACTGCTTAATTTCCAAATTAATAGGTACAACAAGAAAATGAGGATAAAATGCAAGGCGGACCTACCTGTTTAACTAAAATACCTCGATAGAAAAAACACATGTTCAGTATGTACTAGAATCTTCTTTTACAAATTTGATGAATGTCCCAAATGATAAATGTTGAAGTCTCTCGAAATCACCTCTCCCTAATGCAATGATCTTCAATAGCTCAAAATAAAAAATAAAACTCAAATGCAAACCTAAATACTCCAAAAGATCGACATAACTATAGGTATGTACGATGATAGCATGGAAAGAATTTAGCTTAGGAGGTGGAAAATGCTAGTCATCAGGATATGCAGAAATCATGAAGTCATCTAGATGTGTGGGTTAATGGGTAGGAAGTGGATATATCCTACCAGGTGTCAATTTTCTGCAATATCCATTAGGGATAGAAAGCTCCACCTTTAAACATTTGTGTGGGTGAACGACAGGTAGTGGGACTTTTGAGGTCATCATGATGTATCCCAATACTTGTTGGGATCCCACAATATCCTATAGACCAAGGATCCTCCTCCTTTGATCCAAAGTGAAAGTAATCTGTAAAGTACTTAGAGACTTTATATGCAGATGGGGTCAAAACCCTTGCAAAGGGGACATAAACTCATTTAAGAAAAAAATTTGAAACATGAAATCTTGCTCAAGCTACTTGACTTCCCTGAAATGAGACATCAAGCCAATTTAGAGGGTAGATAAACAACCTAACCCCATCATTTACCATGAAATACAACATCACTTTCAAATATACAAAACCAAATCCTAAGACTCTAACCAAAGGACATAAAAACAAAATGGGGTCCACATTTCAGCAAAAATGGGGTGTCTGTGCAAGGCACAACAAATGGCAATTCTACTGGGAATTCTCTTGAGAATTCCAAGGATAAACGTAAGTCAAGAACTCAGATTGTCTAGTTTCACCACCACACCTTTAGATAAAATAAGTACAATGACAAGACCAAGGGATCAAAATCAAAAGTTTAGTAAGACCATCTATATCCCATAGATCCAAGATTGTGTAGATGTATTCATTCTTATCCTTTGGTGACTAAGGTCATCTAGGCTTACTTACATTAAGCTATGTGAATGATTCTCACCTCATGAACTACCTGGACATTGTCTCACTCCTAGTCAAGTGTATATAGCCCCGATGAGGTTGTCTCTATGATTCCACTTAAAGAATATCTCTATTGCCAACTAGGTGTCCATAGCTCTGACGAGGTTGTCTCTATGATTCCACTCAAAGAATAGCTCTACTAGTAGTCAGGTGTCCATAGCCCTGATAGAGATACTTGAATCCTCCAACCAATTTAGTCATATTATAGGAGTACTAGGAAGTACTACCTTTGCATTGTAACACAACTTATTGATTTTAACTGATATATCTTTGAATGCAAAATTGATGTATCAGTTCAACTTCATGCTGGGTTGGGAATCATAGTAGCGGAAAAGGTGAGATCTTAGGATTTTTCACTAAATGTAAAATCACAAAGACTAACTTAATAGCTTCTAGATCATTATCATGTGAAAGTATGTAAGGTCTAGAAATATTTCAAGATGAACAAAATAATAAATCCATCCTCCTTGACTAGGCATCATACCATTCAACACAAACAATGGGATCCATCAGAGAATTCCTGGTTAATGACTAAAATTTCTCAAAAGAAAACTTAGTAGCATAGTCCGTAGAGTCTCATTGTGCACTCTAGCAAACAATCCCTTTATTAATAAAATATGGACCCCCAGACTGAGTAGGATAAAGCAAAAAAGAAAAGCAAGAAAAGAAAAAAACTAAGGTAGAAACTAACCACTTAAGACAAAATGAAAAACAAACAGTAGAAAAAGGACTATGTACACAAAAGATAAAATTTCAAGGCTGCCAAAGCCTAAAAATAATCTTCCAGAAACTGGTCATTAACAGGAAGTGGGACATCTTGTCCAGTAAGGGTTTTCAACCAATAAGTGTTGTCTCCTAAAATCTCAGTAGTCTGATACGATCCTAACCACAGTTTGTCAAACTTACCATGATCTCCCTTTTTCTCATGGGCTTTGTCCCAATATAGGACCAGGTTAGAAATGTGAAATGCCTTGATTATGGCACGTTTGTCAAACCATCTTTTGATGACAACCTAGTGTTTGACAAAATTATTAATGGTTGTGTCACATTTTTTTTCCAAATGCAATAGTTGTCAATCTTGTTTCTATTTTATCATTGATGTCAAGGTAATCATTCATGAATTGCAAGATAGGTATCTTTAAATGCACAAGAAAAATAGGTTCTAGACCATAGACAAGATGATAAGGAGAAGTTCCAAGTGCAAATTTGTTTCTTGTTTACTAAATCCATAGTGCAAATTTCAATTGTGTGTGTCATTCTCTAGGATTCTTATCTAGTAGTTTCTTATTGACCTCTAGCAGATTTATGTTTGTGGATTTAGCAACACCATTACCTTCAGGATAATAGTTTGATGAAAATTTTAGCACAATTCCATAATCAACGCCCAATTAGAAAATTTTAATTATGAAAAGGCAAGTCCGTTGTCACAAACAAGAGAAAATGGATAGCCAAACCTAGTAATAATATATGCTCTTCAACAAACTTGATCACCACTTTAATAGTACATTGCTTATATGCTTGTGCTTCAGTCCATCTAGTGTAATAATCAATTGTGGTTAGAATATACATGTGGCCCACAAAAGAAGATGGATTTATCATACCGATAAAATCAAGTCCCCATTGCACAAACAGACACATCTCAATGACTGGTTGCAGAGGCAAAAATGGATTTTTCTCTTTGGTTTCTATAGTCTGACAGACATGACAAGTCCTAAGATGCAAATGGGCATCTTGAAAAAGAGTGGGCCAATAATATCCAGCCCTCAAAATCTGATGTGCAGTTGCCAATCCCTAACACTGCTTCTTTCAACATGAAGCTACTACTCTTCAATCTTAATGCCTTGAACAAAATTCAAGTAGGGAGGACACCTTTGGTTAAGAAAATAGGATATGATGTCATCATATTAGGGGAAATTTACATAAAAAAATGGGCCTCCTAAGAAAATCTAAAAAAGCAAAAATTATCTCATATAATACAAATTATTTAAATATAAATTACTTAACTACATGAGTGAAGTGGGTACACGTATTTCTATTATAATTCCTTAGAAAACTCAAGTTCATTATTTTTGTAAAGTGGTAACATATGTTTCTATTATAATTTATTAAAAAACTCAAGTTCACTTTTCATTTTAGATTATTTCTTTTCTTGATTATTTATCTTTTATTTAAAAATTCTTTTATGTAAAAGTTATATTTAAAAAGCCACACTTCCTAATTTTAAAACAAACTCTTATAATATATTTTTAATTTTTTTATGTGTATATATATATATATATATGAAAGAATATTTTACAATAGTTTTTTGTTTTCTTTCTCGAAAATATAAATAAAAATTGCTAGTTTTTTTTATCCAATAAATTTTTATCATGAATATTTTTTAGTTTTTTATTTTTGTGTTTTTATTTTTCTCTCTCCAATAATATTTTTATTATGAATATTTGTTAGCTTTTTATTTTTTCTTTTTCCAATAATTCTTTTATTTCTCATTCTCCATTGACTTATTTTGAAGAGAATTTTCTTTAAATTTTTGATAGAAGAATTTTTATTTTTAAAGAAAGAATTTTCAAGTATATAAAATTTAAATTAGCTTTAAAAAGTACTAAAGAAAAAAATTGAATGTAGCTTTAAAACATTCATCTATTATTTTTTAATGTGTTTATTTAAATAAACACGTTTATGAAATTTCTAAATAGTGGCAAAGTACAAGTAACTTAGATATTTTATTTTATACTTAAAATTTTATTTTATATAAATTTTATATATTAAATCAAGTTTCATATATATATATATATATATATATATATATATATATATATATATATATATATATTGTTTATAGTAGGTTTTGTGATTTTTAATGCTATTAAGGAATAAAAGAATATTTTCCAAAAAAGATTTGTTGAAATATTTTTAAAATGCTTTTTAGAATTTTTTTTCCTAAAGAATGAAAGTAGTTTTTTTAGAAAACCTAATAATTTCTATAATAGAACTTAAGAATATAAATCTAAAAAACAAAAGTAATCTTTATTATTTAGAAAGATGGTTGAGACATAATATGATATGTAGAGTTTATGCATTAATTCATAGGATTTTAGAAAGTTTAATTTTATAAAATAAATATTTTTATTTTTATTTTTATTTTGGGTGATGTCACCGTAACGTTGATGTCATCTTTTAGTTGATTTTTGAAAGCTCAATATTTTGATGATGTCATCCTTAGGAGGCCCATTTTTTAATGTAAATTACCCCTAATTTATCCTTCGAAACATCTTCTAGTGTGTATTGATGGGATGAAATTTGTGGATCAATTTCAGCTACAGACCAAGTCCCTTTAACATTTTTTATTTTTTTCAATATATGTTGACTCTGTTTTGATTTTTATGTATGGTCAGGAGTCCAGGACATTAGGCTCCTTACTAGGGCCTTAATTTGACAGTCGACCTTGCTTGTCAAGCATTTTTTTATGGTAGTTATCTATTCAATGGTGCCTTTAAAATACTATGACATACCTTAGTATAAGTAAATTATATAAAAACCAAATATATATATCATCATAATCCTATATAAATTTTGATCATTTGTCCAAAATCTCTCCTTTCATATGATACGGTCTTTTTAAAATGTTGATTGTATTTTATAGCAAAAATACTTAAATACAGCTATACAACTACCAAATTTAAGCCCCACTCCTTACCTTCTCCACATAATTATTTACATTTTAAATTAAAAGTTAAAAAATAATTAAATTAATAATATTTTCTAATCATATATAAAATCAAAAAGTCTAAATATATAAAACCATAGATTGTTGTAAAAATATATAAAAAAATAAATCTAAATCTAAATCTATAAAATCTTAAATCATATATTTGTAAGTATATATAATATAATAAAATAAAAATTTTAGTTATATTAAATTATATTAAATTATATAAATATATAAAATCATAAATTGATGTATGAGACTTTATATATAGCTTATCATTTGTCACTATTTATACATTTTAGAAACCTTTTTTTTTTAAAGAAAAGGGGTAAAAACTTTATTGAAATTTAGAAAAGAGCATTACAAAACATCAAAGGGCCAAGGCCCCGGGAATCCATAAGAAACAACCATACAAAGCATGAAACAACATCATCCTTCACCAATACCATTCCCATCCTTGGCAAGAATCCTCTCCAAGTCATGTCGGAGCTCATGAGGAACCTACTCCCACTCATCGATCTTCCAGCCATCTAAATGCTCAGAGGCCCACTTAGCCAAACAATCTGCTACCCTATTCCACTCCCTTGGAATATGGACAAAAGACACCATCTCCATCAAAGAACTTATCTGCAAAATCTGCTACACCATCATAGCCAACTACCAACTAACATCAGATACCTTTTATTTATTCAGCAAATTAATCAAAACCTATGAATCAGACTCACAGATAACCTTGTGCCATCCCAAAGCATAAGCCCTCTCTAAAGCATAAAGGATCGCCAAACCTTCCATAAGGTTGATAGTCTGCACTCCATGAACAGAAAAGAAAAAACCACCGATCCCGAAAAATCCCTGCTAGCCCCACCAATCCCAGCAGGCTCGAGATTGCCCCTTGAAGAACCATCAATATTGAGCTTCAGAATGCCAGCCGGAGGGGGTAGCCAACTCCCCACCCTTTAAACTTTCTTATTCACCCGCCTTCCTCTCTTGACACAAGCAGAAGCTGGAGACAACCCTTGAATACCCAATCTATCCACCAGCTCAGCATCCCCTTTCTCCAAAGGGAACACCACATCACACTTAGCTTCCACCATCTCCTGAATCATACCCATAATTTTGTGCCAAACTTGTTGAATCAAAAGCTTCTCACCTCGAAATATTCTTCGATTTCGTTCCAACCAAATCTGCCAGAGTATGAAGGAAGGCCCAACATACCACACATCTTGCAAGAAAGAAGCCATAGAAGGAGGTCTACCCAGACTACTCCAAAAATCCACCAAGGAGGAAGCATGAACACAGGGGCTTTTCCAAACTTCCCACCAAAAATGTCAAAGCTGCAAAGTCAAGGGACAACAGAAAAATAAGTGAGAGGAGTCCTCCTCTCCACATCCACACAAGACACACATAGAAGGACCATGAAAACCCTGCTTCCGAATATTATCCCATGTCAAGCACCTATTCCAAGCCAAAGTCCAAATAAAGTAGTTACACTTTGGCCAAGAAAGCTTATTCCACACTTTCTTCCACCAATGAACCTCCACCCCATCCAGTCAGTGAGATAACAACACCTGATATCCAGAAGCAACAGTATACACACCCTTAGGATTAGAAGACCAAGAAAGAACATCCCCTTCCTAGAGGGAGCTACAGCGTCTATGAGAAAGGATACTATAAAGCTCAGCACATTCCTCCTCCATACCAACAATAGGGCACTCATTAGGATTCTTCCATCTCACCACCACCAACTACCCATGAGAAGAAAAGGACTTGAAGTCACTCACCCTTAACCATCCTGCCTCACAGAACCTCTGGCACAGAGTCACCAAATTAAGAAATTGAGAAACAATGGGAGGAAAACCATCCCAAGAATCAGACCAAAAATGAGCTTTTGTCCCTCTTTTACAAATCCAAAATAAGCCATCCTTGACCAGAGTAGCCCCTTTCTTGAGCGTGCTCCAAATCACCAAGCCTTTCCCCATAAGGAGATAACGAGGAATATCAATTTGAGGGATCCCCAGGAAGTATTTATGTGTTAATATCCTAGCCTAGATCCCATCATGCTTCACACACCACTGCCAATACAATTTAGCAGCCAACGCCATCCCTGACAACGACGATTTCCTTAACCCAAGGCCGCCAAACTACTTCGAGCTACAAACAATGTCCCATCTAACAAGGCTCCATTTAGAGGACAATAAGCTACCAGCCCATAAAAATTGTCTTGCTAAGGAATCCAATTCCCTAACAAAACCCAAAGGGGCCACCTGAATCATACATCTATAAATGGGGAGGGCCTAAACCACAGACTTGACCAACTGAACACGACCCTCAAAGGACAAACAACAATGGGTCCAATGATTAACTTTCACATGAAATTTATCCAGAATATTCTACCAAGAAACCCTGGGTAGTCTTCCAACAGAGATGGGAATACCAAGATAGGTCAAAGGGAGAACCCCAGTCTGAAATCTTAAGATATAAGCAATTCTCCTCTGAATGGAACCTGGAGTATTGAAGAAAAAGATGGAAGACTTATCTTTATTAATCAATTGGCCCAAAGCAACAAGATAAACATTCAACGCCTTGTGCAAATTTGAAGCTTCCCTAATTGTAGCCATACCCATCAAAGCAGTGTCATCAACAAACTGCAACTGAGACTGTGGAGGTAAACCACCTCCCCACCCCCACCCCTAAATGAAACCTAACTCCACATTCCTTCTTATCAAATGTCCCAGACCTTCAACAAGAAGAAGAAACAAGTAAGGAGAGAGGGGGTCACCCTGCCGCAAACCCTGAGAGGCACCAAAAAGTTCAGAGTGCTCACCATTTATTAACACAGAGAAGGAGACCGAAGTAACACAACTCATAACCCAATAAATCCACTCATCCTCAAAACCAAAAGCACCAAGAACCTTCCGAAGGAAGGACCTTCTAACTCTATCATAAGCCTTAGCCATATCAAGATTGATGAACATCGTCTTATCTTTGGAACTGGCCATAGAGTGAATAGTTTCAGTTGCGATAACAACCCCATCTAGAATCTATCATCCCTCCACAAAACCACTATGTTCCTCAGAGATCAGCACTTTAAGCCACTTTTTCAACCTATCAGCAATCAATTTAGAGATAATTTTATAAATCACATTGCAAAGAGAGATAGGATGAAACTAACTTAACCTATCCACCCCATCACACTTTGGGATGAGAGCAAGGAAGGTAGAATTCAAAGCTCGTAACATCTGTTTATTCTTATGAGACTCCTGAACAACCGCTAACAAGTCCAACTTGATAATCTCCTAGAATTCTTGAAAGAACTCAATCAGGAAAAATTGAAATATCACTCATAAGATGCTCATTCATCTCCCTAGATACCAAAGAAGGGATACAAGAAAGGACCTGAGCTTCCTCATCAGAACCCTGCAAATCCTCCCTAAATAATGAAGCAAAATATTGCAAAGCTTCACGTGTGATTTCATAAAAACAAGAAAGAGTTTCACCCCTGTCATTCACCAGAGCAGAAATAGAATTGCCATGTCTCTTAGCTTTCACTAAGTTGAAGAAAAAAGCAGTATTTTTATCCCCTTCCTAAAGCCACTCAATCGGAGCCTTTTGTTTCCAAAAAACTTCCTATCATAGCTCACACTCTTCCAATGCCTTCAAAGCCCTAGTCTCCTCCCGCAGCAGGTCCTCAATCACTCCATCCTCCCTGATCAACCTCGTAATACCATCCAACTTAGCTTGGGTAGCAGTCTTAGCATGGAAAATGTTTCCAAAGCATTGCCGATTCCAACGTTTAAGCTGATACTTGACAAATTGAAGTAACTTAGCAAAAGTATACATTGATGTACCATAAGCAGGTATACCATACCTCCACCATTCAGCAACATAGTTATGGAGAGAGGAGTCATGCAACCACATAAGTTGGAACTTGAAAGAAGGAGATTGAGGCACACAAGATGAAGAAATAGCTAGCTTGATAGGCCAATGATCTGAACCCCTCCAATCCAAAATTTCAGAGCTAGAAGACCACAACCCACCAACCCAGTAGCAAGAAACTAGAAAGCAGTCAAGTCGTTCCACAATGCAATTTTTCCCAATCCTCTAATTGTTCCAAGTAAATTGGCCATTAATGGGCTTGATATCAACAAGATTTAAAGCTGAGATGTTATCCTGAAGTAGCAATGCAGAAGGCTCAAGCCTCGCAATACCACCCTGCTTCTTAGCCAACTCAGAAATAGCATTGAAGTCTCCAGCCATAATCCACGGATGGAAAGGAACCATGCTTCGGAAAAACTAGATATGGGACCACAAAAGTTGCTTACCTTGAAGTTTAGTAGGTGCATAGATATTGGAGAAGAGAATAGACTCCCCCGTCTCAAAACAAGACGCAATCATATAGACAGAAGACTGAAAGGATAGCCACCAAAGAGGGCGGATCTTTCAAGGATTCTATAAACAAGCCACTCCCCCAGCAGACCCTTGAGCACCAATACACTAGCACTCTCCACTCCCCCACAACTTGGACACTAAAGCAAACATACACTCCACTGATAACTTAGTCTCTTGCAGGAAAAGAACATCAGGAGATTGACTTCTAACCAAATCACTAACAGCTTTTTGTCGAGGGCCACTGTTCAAGCCCCTTACATTCCAGGATAGAACAATCATTTCAAGGGGCTTGAAAAATGAGAATCCAGAGTCTTAACAGACCCTGACTCTACCAAAGTTTTCCTTCTTAATTTAATCTTTTCCAAATCCTTTTTTCTACCAAGCTTGAAAGACTTCTCCCCAGCCCTTTTTTTTTAATCCTTTTGATGAAGACCCAAATGAGAAGAAGAAGACTTATTATTCTTCACCCCCTCAGTACCTACATTTGAAACAAGAGGAGATCCATCCTCACCACCCTTCTTCCCTACTATAATAGGAACTGATTCCACCTAGACTTCCATTTGAACATCTATGTCCATTTGTAAAGCCCTATTATCCTGCAAAACCTAAGTAGCTTCAGAAAGAAGGCCCTCCTATCCTGTACCCAAAGCACCTTGATCTAGATTCACCAAGCCTGGATTCACTTCCTGCTAGCTGAGATCATCTAAACCTTCAAATCTGTTGAAAGAATCTTCATCTTGCATTTCCTTCAAAGTCCTCTTTTGACCACGATTCCTGTTTCGAACCTTGACAAGAACGAAAACATCAGCCCCATCCACATCACTAGGAATGGGTTCCTTCCCCTTTTCAACCCTAGGGGGATTGCAGGGAGGCTGAGAAGGCTGGGAATCCACAGGCCTAGCCTTTGGGCATCTCCTCTGCAAATGTCCATATTCATGACAGAGACAACACCGAAAAGGAAGAGTCTCATAATCCAACTGCTGCACCCAAGAGTAAGGACCCACACACATATCCACTGAATCTGGCAAAGGTTTACTTAAATCAATCTCAACACAGATACGAGCAAAAGTCATCACCTTTTTAACTTGAGTCTACTGTGAAGCACCAACTGGTTTTCCTAGCATTGAAGCAAGTGCAAAACATCATCCCACCAACATTCCACAGTGAAACCTCGGAAGCCGAACCCACACCAGAACCCAGTTCGGAAGCTCTTCAGCAGGATTGAAGCCCGCATGCCAAGGTTTAATAAATAACCTAATCTGATTATGAAAATAGGGGCCTCCTTCAAAGGCCTTGTTGCGATCCACCAAGCAATTGAATGAAACCATGAAATAGTTATTTGCTAAAAGCATAACCTCCATTTCTCCCTCTGGCATCCAAGTCTGTTGGGTCCACGATTCAAGAAATTGTAATGAAACATGCATCCCCATAAACATGCACAGCAATGCATGCTTCGAATAATAGTCAATATCTTCCGCAATCATCTCCAGCAGGATAACCAATTTTGGCCTCTCCTCACAACGTTCAAGACATCCATTGATCTTCGTAATCCATGTACCACCAGACAAACCTGAACCAACCAACCCCAGATCTGGTGTGAACAAGTTATTATTAAAAACCTTCGAAGCATGTGAAGGAGAATTCGCACCAATCGTTGCTGAGCGAAAATCCATCTTGGGACTAGCCCCTGAAGACTCCCCGATCGGCATTGAAACTAAATAAGACCCAAGGCGAGCATGCAGGCCCCAGAGAAAAAAGAACCACCACTAGGGTTTGACTGACCCACCACCCAGCACCACCTTCGAACTGTAGACCCAAACCAACCAGGCACAAAAACCCCACCTACGGCCTCCAACCAGGCACAACACCCCCACACGCTCAGGGAGAAAGAGACACCGATGCAAATGAAAAAACTTTGCATTGAAAAAAATCACAACCCTAGACCTCCCCAAAACACATGCACTCCCCACACTTTGCACGGCCAAGAAAAAACCAGAGGATCGAGCTAGGGCATGAACGCCCTAGTTCTACATGCAAAGCAAAAAAATGACATCCTCCTCCTCAAAAAATACATTTTAGAAACTAAAAAATATGTATTTAAATAAATATATATAGAAAATATTTTAAAAACTTAAAATTTTGGAAAAGTTTTTTCCCTCTAAAATTATTCTAAAAAAACTACTATAAAATATTTCATATTTTTTATATACATTTAAAAAATATTAAATTTAAAGTAAGCTACATTCAAAGTTTAGAAAAAAAAATTCCTACCAAAATCATTCTAAAAAACTACTATAAAATATTCCTTCTTATACATTTTAAAAAATTAAACTTAAACTACTCCTAACTATATTATTTAACTAAAAATATAAAATTATAAAGTTAATCAAAAAATAAAAAACTAGAAATATAAAAAGCTAATAAATATTTATATATATTTAAATAAAGGAAAATTTTAAAAAAAGATATTGTAAAATATTTCTTTTTATTTTTTATATACTTATAAAAAATTAAACTTAAATTTAAATTACTTTCAACTAGATTCTTTAAATAAAACTAGATTCTTTAAATAAAATTAAATTCTTTAAAATTAGAAAGTGTATCTTTTAAAAAAAAAAAATTTAAAAGAAAAGAAATAATATAAAAAGACAAGTGAACTTAAGTTTCTTAATTAATTATTATAGAAATATGTGTCCCCACTTAACTCATGTAGTTAAGTAATTTATATTTATTTATATTTAAGTAATTACACCAAAGGCGTTCCCTTTGGCAAAGAGAGGCATGGGGCAGAAAATGGGTTTATGAGTAGCAGGCAAAATGATTGAAACCATCCTTGCCATCTGTCATCATTTTCGCCTGTCCTGCAATCGTGGTTGCCGTTCTTTTTCCTTCCATTTGTCATGGCTCATTTTTCTTGTTTTCATTTTCTAAACTCATCCGGAAAAATATCTCACATTACATTTCAGAGGAAGTCTCCTGTGGTTTAAATGTACCCCGCCGAATACCCTCTTTTTAATACACTCCCCTTTGTATGGGTATGTGCTCATACAAAGAGTGGTGCATTTTAATTTTAAATTTTTAGAATTACATAATTGTTTTTAATTATTATAAAGAGGGGGTGTTTTTCAAGTTTTAATTTTTGCTTTAAATTATTAATATTTTTATAACTTTTCAATATTTAATAATATTTAATATTATTTAATATTTAATATTTAATAATATTAATATGAATAGAAATAACCAAACAACTTAAAATACAATATTATAAATATAAAATAATTATAATTATAAATTTTAAATATTATATTATTGTATAATATATTTATTTTTCTTTATATTTACTTTATATATAATATTAAAAATAATTATTAATATAATATTATTAAATTGTATATTTAGATTAATCATAGTATATATTTAACATTTATATTTATTTTTTATATAATATTCAATATAATTATATTGATTGTTTATATAGTATATTTTATATGTTGTAAATTATTTAATATATTTTAAAATTATAAAAGCCTATATTTATAGTTTAATTGTATTTATTTTATATATTATATATAATAGGTAGCATAATAATACTTATTATTGTAGAGTATATTTTAAAACATATTTGTTATTTTATTATATATTAATTTTATAGATATAATTTATATTATACTTATATTTATGCACTAAGGGAGTAATAATATTGAGTAAAAAGACTTTTAACGAGAATTGTGTGAATTTGTGTGAAGTTCAAAGTAACATATTTCATGATGTGCATTCTATTTCATGTTCGAAAAATATAAAGACATGGGATACCTAAAATCTTGTAACCTTCATATACCAGACCAAGAGGCCATTGCAGAATGGTGACTGTGACCTGGTGCAAGAATAGCATGAGACAAGGCTTTTGTGTATCAGTGGATGAGCCATCAGACCAATCAATGTGCAAGATTAACCCTAAGCCATGGTACTTTTGCAGGAAATAGGACCATAAGGGCTTTGAGATTAATAGAACCAAGGTTTATGTTTGTTGGGATCTCACCTCTGCCAAATTCATTTATGGGTGTGAACCGCAAGAAGACTACTATGTCGTAGTTGTCTGTGAAGAGGTCATCTTGCTTTTGGAGGACATGAAGAAAGAAGCATTCAAGAAGACCAAGGCTAGACTGAATGGATGAGACATTATAGCAACCCCATGAAATCAATATCGAATGCAATACAACTAGACCCACAAACCCAAAAATGAGCATCGAGATTGATGGTCATGTTGTTGTGAATGTGAAGCGATCAATGCTCTAGAAGTTTTGAGGCAATCAGACTATATGTGTAAGTCATGTTCATGTTCAAGTTTTTTGGGATGTCCATGATTGGTTGTTCATCTTCAAGTTCATATCTTCTGCTCCTGAAAAATCAAATTTTATAGTACAGGATTCAAGCAGCAACACACCAATGAATTTGGATACTTTTCTCAGTGTAGAAGACAAGAATCCGAGTCCTTCACACTATTGCCTAATGCTCTATGCTTGGAAATTAGATTAACAGAACTGGAATTGCGGGGACCTCTGGTTCTGCTATGGTGGTAGCAAGTTTGATCTAGAGATGGTTGTTCTATCATTTATTTTCCACATCTTTATGTTATTCATATTCCATGTATATGCTTAGTTGTTATCCGATTCATGATTACACTTTTCCACTCTTCAGTTTCTCTCACGCTAGGAAAAAAAATGTGTCAGAAAAAGTCTCTGTTATTCAAATGTCCCCCGCTAGATACTTTGGGATTTCTATGTCTAATGTCCAATTATAAAGGAACCACTAATTACTTTTATCTACATGTTATCTTGGCATACCCATTGCACACTAAGGGCCCTGCAAATTTGGATACTTAAATTCCCAATGTAGAAGACAAGAATCTGAGTCCTTCAAACTATTGCTTAATGCTCTGTGCTTGGAAATCAATTAATAGAACTAGAATTGCGGGGACCTCTAGTTTTGCTATGGTGGTAGCAAGTTTGATCTGAAGATGGTTGTTCCGTCATTTATTTTCCACATCTTTATGTTACTCATATTCCCTAGTATATGATTAGTTTTTACTAGATTCATGATTACACTCTTCCACTCAACGGTTGTTCTCACATCGGAAAAAAAAATGTGTTAGAAAAAGTCTCATGTTATTTAAATGTCCCCTACTAGATACTTTGGGATTTCTATGTCCAATGTCCAATTATAAAGGAACCACTAATTACTTCTATCTACATGTTATATCGGCGTACCCAATACACACTAAGATTCCTGCTACATGGCAACTCAGTCCAATTTATATAAATTCAAACTCACCTACAAAGAGGGGAGGACAACAAAATTTCATTTTGTTTATGAAAATTGTTGTTGAAGAGTCTTGGACCGAAACAAAATTGGGCCATATGGACAACGAGATTCACAACATTCACGTAGACGACCAAGAAACTAGAAGTTAAAAACATGTCCACCTAAGATTACCTTGATCATCTCGCATTTTCTATGACAATGTCAATTGTTGATAGTGAAAGTTCTCTCTCTCACACTTCATGTCTCTATATCTCCATCTCCTTTCTTTCTTTCTCTCTCTCTCTTTCTCTCTCACTCTATATCTCTCTTTTCTTCTCTTTTAAAATACCAACATCAAACACCTAATATTCAAAAGAGACATAAAGGTAAATGCATAAGGAGAGACAACATCTCTTCAAAAGAAAAGAGGCTTGTATCTCTTACTTTTTTTATCAATAATTTGTAATATATGTAGATTATGTATATCCTAAACAAATAATACTTCTTCCAATACAATTTGTCAAGACACCAATAAACTAGAATTAAGCATGCTAAAAACTATGAACATTTTATCTTAGTACAGAACATCTCAATTCTATAATCACAAAAATCATATTAGTATCAATCTCAAATGTACATTATGCTCTTGTAGGACCGAGACCTAGAATTTTTTTATACATTACAATAGCTCTCATATCCGTAACTTTTGCACACATAATTCTTGTAGAGCAACAATAATATCCAATTTTGAATTTTCTAGTTTGTGGAGTTAACTGTTGAAATTTGCTAAAGTGAATTAAATTTGATCAAATATCATATAATATTCCATTTAGGATATTGCTGAGAGAGATAAAGAGAAATGGATAGATAAAGAGAGATAGAAAGATAGATATGAAGAGAAATATAGATAGAGATATAGAGAGATAAAGAGGGAGAGAAAGAGAGATGATAAGAGATATATATATATATATATATATATAGAGAGAGAGAGAGAGAGAAAAGAGAAAGAGAGAAGGGGAGACATAGCTTGATATACATAGGGGGGAGGGAGATTTATAGAGGAATAGAGAAAGAGATATAGAGTAGGAGAGAAAGAGATCAATGATATAGGAAGAGATAGAGCGAGACACAATGAGTGTAGGAAAGATAAATATAGATGGATGGATACAGATATAGAGAGGGAGGGATATTGACACAAAGAGATGAATAGAGAAAGAGACATAGAGGGAGGGATATATCTCTCTCCCTCCCTCTATATCAATCTTCATCTCTTAATAAATCTCTATCTTTCTATCTCACTTCCTCTCTTCCCCCCCTCTCTCTCTCCATATATATATAATATTTCTCTATTCCTCTATCAATCTCCCTCCCCCTCTCTCCCCCCCCTCTCTCTCCCCTCTCCTTCTCTCATTGTCTCTTTATATAGCTATATGTTTCTCTATCTTCCTCTTTCTCTCTTTCTCCTTCTCTCCATTTGAGCTCTTTGTTTGTATCTCTATCTCTCTCTTTCTCTTATTTATCTCTCTTCCCCTCTCTATATCAATCTCCCTCTCTATTAATCTCTCTTCCTCTATCACTTTATCTCTCTTATCTAGATTTTTCTCCCTCCCTCTCTTTCTCCATATATTTCTCTCTCACCATATCTCTCTATCCCTCTCTATCTCTCTACCTCTATGTATATCTCAACCTCTCCCTCCCTCTCTATTTATTTGTATCTCTCTCTGTCTCCCCCTTCTCTCTCTATGTTTCTCTCTCTTCTGATGGGTTTCATAGTAATCATTTTCTACATCTAAGTGTTTTCTTTTATCAAATTTGATTTTTTCCACATCCTCTATCATTTCATTCAATCCTTTTAAAAGGAAACCATGGTTAGCATGACTAATCAAACTAATAGCCCTAGGATTGTAGTTGGCAACATCCAAGACTAAAATTAGTCCCATGTTGATTGTACAAATAAATTTGCTCCATACTTGCAATTAGTCCCATGTTGATTGTACAAATAGATTTGCTACATATAATCAAAATAATACTAAGGTCCTTAATTTTCAATACTTGTTTTAGTAGCCTCTTATATTTGAATAGGTACTTGGCTATGAAAAAAATGAATTTATAATCTATTGAATTCCAAATTAGTACAAAATGAAGGTTTCATTATTCTATCAAGTTACACTTCAATGTATTGCATGCCTTAATTCATAATCCATGAAAATCATATAAAATGGTGGAATGTTTCCCCTCTAGCCCATCCCTTATGTTCTTGTTGTTGCCTGTTAGATTATTATAGGGGTTCCACCTATTATCATGTCAAAACCTCCAATTGAATTAATCATTTCATGAAGTCTTTCTTTTGTCAAATTCATTTCTAGAGAAGGGGAGAGACCCAGATATATAAATATATATATTCATTTCTCATTTATAAGCAATGTTTAGTGCATGGTAGCTCGTTCCTTTCACTGCATACTCACTTGATCTAAAATATGGAAAAATAAGTCAGATTGTCTTGTGAATGTATAAATGCACGAAGGTAGCAGCAATATTGAGTAAAAAGACTTTTAAAGAGAATTATGTAAATTTGTGTGAAGTCAAAAGTAACTTACTTCATGATGTTCATTCAATGTCATGTTCCTTTTACAATTTCTTTTCCAAAGTGAGATTGAACACAACGGGCTCCCACGACATAGAATGCACACCATTTTTTAGGTCTCCAAATCACCCATATCATCTTCAAATCCAAACAAATCAAAAAAATTTCCCTTGAAATTTAATATTTTAAGACAATTAGGAAATCTCAATCTAAAATTATAGCATGTCTAAATTTAATTTTAAGCCATTTGACCTCCAAATTATGCACCATCTCTATCTATTCCTCTCTATTTCTATAACTAGCTCTCCCTCTCTATCCCTATACCCATCTCTCTCTCTCTCTCACCCTTTCTCTCTCTCTTATTTTCTCCATCTGTCTTTCCCTCTATATATCTTATCTCTGTCTTTCTCTCCTACTCAAAACCCAACACAAAAAGTAAACCTTAATTTATTCCTTCAAAATAAGCTTACAACAGATTGAGAAACTTCACTAATGTTGTACCCCATGTGTTAACACTTTAGTAGCATGTTGATACTTAGACCTAAACTAAAATCCTACAAATCCCTAAAATACAATCCAAATGATATCAAAACACTATGCCAAGGGTTATATTTATAAAATTTTGGCATCTCTCTCTCTCTCTCTCTCTCTCTCTCTCTCTGGCCAAGCTAAACCATCAACTGAGGATGGTAGTGTAAACTTGCCTCCTCTTCATTGTTGTCGACAATAGTATTTTCAAACCCTCATCCTGTCGCACCCTCAGGATTTTCCCATATCGATTCTTTTGATCAACTCTCTATTCGTCGCTGCTAGTGGTGGGATATTTATCATCGGATGTTGGCAGTTTTGTGTCTTTAGAAACTTCCCTTGCTTTGCCTAAACCATCGGTTTTGTTTCTGTGCAAACGGAGGAGTCTTCTGTAGTTAAGGTGGCAGATACCATTTTTTATGTCGACGTGTTCTCTGCCAAGGTTTTCTTTCCGCCAGCATCAGTCAGACATTGAGTCCTTTAGACAGTAGCTGCTCATCCTCTAATCATCCATCGAACCTAATATTTAGGTGGTCGAGTGGTATGTTTCTTTGCAAACCTCGGCGTCGTTGGCTGTCTAGTCGACTCATAGGGTGCAATACTCCGTTTAGACGATAGCGAGGTCAACTTCCTCACCCATTGTAATCCCATGGAATCTTTCGATGCCTACTTGTCAACTATAGTCATTTACCTATCATTTTTCCCAATGCTTATAATATGATGAATACTGCACTCAACGCATAGAGTATAGTATGTTGATGTTTATAGTTTAACTAATTCTTTATGTATAAATCATTACTTCTATTATTGAAGTGAAGTTCTCTTCGCTAGTTTGAGCTTAGGATACTTTGAATGTTAGTTAGAGAATGAATATTGATGATTGCTTTAAAAGCTATTACTAGGATAATTATTTTCGTATAGATAGGCTTGTAGTTTTTTTTTAAGTGAATTCTTCGAGGCGTTAAGGAGAGTTGTTATAGGTAACACTATTTATTAGCATAGAGTGATTCTTTTATTTAACCCAAATTCTATGATATTTGAGTGCCTTGTGTTAGTTTAATGTTTATTTTATAAGATCTTGTAACAAGTTAATTATGGTGGGCAAGAAGATATTAGAATAGGATTTAATTCAATAAAATTTTATCCTTGTTCTTTTGATGCCTCTAATATTTTAGAAAGTAGATTCTTAGTTACATTTATATGACAAACTAGATAGATATGTTTACCGTGCTTAATGATTTTTCAGTAGTTAAACTCGCTTATTTAGGAAATTGCAATTAAGCTTATAATTGAATTTTGTCTTGTTTAATCAAATTAGGGTTATGGTGCTTTAATTGATCAAATTGCTTTGGGGGTGTTAAGTAAATTGTAGAGTAGGATAGTATTAGAGCTTTAAATATTGCATGTGGAATCGGTAGTTGGTTTATACTAAGGTCTGTATGAAGAAGTTGTTGACTAGATATAAAATTACTTTTTCATAATGATTGGAATTAAGTTAAATCTAGATAGTTCCTTAAAATTGTTGTCGTTTTAACGAAAATTGTCATCGTTTTAATCTAATAATGTGTAACTAGTATTCTTCTTGAGTAGGTTTTGTGTCTTGTAAGGTTTGGAGCTATTTTGTCGTTAATGCAAGGTAGTAAGAATATTTTGGTTATAGGTTGTAATGTTGTATTTACCTTTTCATTGAAATGATTTATTTTCACAAACCTTGTCCAGAATTAGTATGAGGTCGTCTTTGGGACAAAATTGTATATCTTATCAACTTGTTATAATGATGGTGTTGAGTCATTTTCCTTTCTCTTTAACCCTTGTTGATCTTATATTATTGTGGTCTAAAGAAAAGTCATGGTCGTTCAAACCTAGTTTCCATATCGGGAAAGGTACTGTTGTAACATGGTAAGGAATTTGAATTACCGATTCCAGAGGCTTATTGCTTGGTTTTCAACTTGTTATTTGTGTGATCCTATTCCATTGAGGTATTGCTTCGAGTTTTGAAGGGGATAAGGGATTTTTATTGTTTTGGTCAAGTTTGTATGGCTTATGTAATGGATCAGAATCTCTGGTAACCCTTGTCCTTGCATGTTTTGGTTTTGGATGGTTGGTTAGATATTGCTAGGAGAGTGGCTTTCATGGTGGGGCCGGTGCCTAAAGTGGCCGCCTGGGTAACCCCATGGAAGTAGTAAGCAAGTGATAATTTAATAATTTATTTAGGAGGGTTGGGGTAATAAATTACATAACAAGATAAGTAAGATGCCTCACCCATGCCTTGAGTGCTCTCGTAGGCTAAGGATGCGGTGAGAAGGCTTGGTTGGCAAGGCCGACCTCCTTGTCTCCATGAGAGGACATGTCGGCTCCGCATGTGTCACCCTATGGGGCCGGTGCCTAGAGAGAGGCTGCCAGGGTAACCATAGATGGGGGTCAGCTTCTAATGAAAGATAGCCAAGGTAACCCATGCTAGGACCATGCGATGACACTCTCCTTACTGTAGTCCAATTACTTCCTCTTTATCTTTTGTTGTTACCTTTGGAGTGCAGACTTGTCTTTATGGTTGATCTTATCTTAGTGATTTGGCTTGTCTTAATAATTTGTCTTGTTATGTCGAGTACTGTCTTGTCTGTGCAGCCTTGTTATTCTGTTTTGTCTGCATGGAGTCTGTATCTTGTTGTTGTATTCATTGTTGTAACCTTGACCTAGTGGAAACTCATTGTTATCTCCTAGCTCAGAGGGGTGGACCTCAGGGTTCCACATGGTTGGGAGGCAAAGCTATCCATTGGTCTTCTTGGATGTTATGGTTCGAGTTCAGTGCAGAAGTGTTCCAGTTCCAGATTTATTTTACACCTTCAAGTTGTTGTTTACATCCATAATTGTACTATTTGTAAACCAATGTAATTGGTCTTGTAATCTTGTATTGAAACTTGTAATTATTCATCTCTGCAAATGCATAATGTATTATTCTTCTGTTGCATTGTGATGCATATCACTTGTATGGTTATAATTCTATCTGATGCAGTTATGTTCCCTAGAAGTGTTAGCTATTCATTTCATTTAATGTTGTTATAATTGTTATTAACTCTAATGTATAATGCATATCCTTGCTTCAAAAAAAAATATCTAAAATTTTGTCTCTTGATTAGTCTAACACTCTAGGGTTGCATGACGTGGCATCACACAAAGTGTCATTTTTTACCCATTCATCCAAATTTGAAACAAATTATATTTTTAGATTCTAGACTCTATTATATACACATTCAAAAAAAAGATTTTTGATTAGTTTTCAAAAAGAATAGGGGGCAAGCACACTCAAATTATCATTTTTTAGGATGTGTCGACTTTAAAAATTCATAAAATCATATATTCCTTTAAACATTAGTAAAAAATTCAGGCATAAACTACGTGATATTAGCTAATTTTCCATTGAAGTTATTTGTGAAATACTTTTTAAAATTTAACATTTTAGGGAGAGCACACCATATGCTATGTTATATTTTTCAGACAAAAATAGGAGCACTTTGTGTGCTCCCCTTATTTAATCTCCATCATTTTTTTTAAATAGTAGTTTAGAAACTATATTCCAAGCACTATGAATCTTGTTCTTGTCACATCTTCAAATTTTGAGCGTGGCTATCTTCAATTTCTCATCCAAGGTTAATGTTTACTGATTTTAAAAAAAAATGTGGCCACTTTTGACCCCATTTTGGTCCCCCATTTCCATGCACTTACCCACCAATTTTTGTCTTAACTATCTATCTAAAATAAAAAATGATTATATCATCTCAACATGGAATCTCTCCCCTAGTGCATCATATTTTTAAAAAATTAATAAACTTTGGTATTTTTTCTTGAGAAACAATCAACCTTATATTTTTGTGTTGATGAAAATATAAGCACTAAATTAAACTATTACAAAATTTATATTTTTGAAAACTATACTTATAAATCTACAAAGGGTATTTTTAGAATTTTTAAGTTTTATTTATGTCAATAGGAGTTGAGAAAACATTAAGTTTTTCAAATAATTTTATTTTCATGTAAACTAGCCCCAAAGTGATGCTACATATGTATCTAGTGGACACTTCTAGCTAGAAAAGTTGTGGCCCAAATCTAATTTAGCTAGAGTGAATCCAACTAGAGCATATGTTTGACCAAAATTGAATATTAGTTGGAAATGTTTAAATTCATTTGTGTTGATAAGTTGACCTAGAAAGTGGTACAAATCTTTGAACTTTCACCTAGATAGCATTACAAGCTAGACCTTAGATAGGCATTAAAATCTTGTGGTGGGTTTAACTAATTGTGAGATATAGTACAATAAATTAAATGTGCATGCATCATTAAGGGGACTCTCGATCAAGTTTTTTGGTGAAATTAGTTCAAAACATGATTCTCTATATATTTTAGTTGAGGGTCTTTATGATTGTGACCAACCAAGGGGAAGAAGGCTTTCTATACTCATAATATATAAATATGTATATACCTAGTCGTTTGCCACTATAAAGGTTTGGAGAAATCATATTATTGGAAAACCATGTTTTGTAGTGTGCTAGACTATATTATTTATCCTTTTAGTATAGTTTGTTTTATGTCCATGGTTTCTCCAAATTGAATCATGATATTCTAAGACTATATTTACAATTCCTTTGAAGAAATCTAGAAATCAAAATCTAAAGTTTTATAATATATCTTTTATACTAGAATTCATGTAGTTTGGCATGCTCAATTTGTGCATGGTAAATGGTGATTGTGTATGCTTTCCTTAATAGTTTATTCATCCCTCAAAGATCATACAATCTTGAGCTTTTGATTGTGTGGTAAATGGTTAAGTTAGGATTGGTTTGTTTGTTGGTGTGTCAAATTATTGAATCAAATATCATTATTCAAGTATTATAGGCTCATTACAAACTCTTCCTTCCCTTTCTCATCTTTTCATTTTCTTTTAAATTCGGTATATTTAGGAGTAGAATAGTAGTTATCATTCTTTAGTTGTGTATGGATAATTTGGGCTTGTATTTTTTGTTAGGTAGTGTTAAGTATTCAAACTACAATCCCTTTTCACTAATATATTAAGTGGGTTTGTTTGGATGATCCCTTGCATTGCACTAAAACTCAACCTTGTGTTATATTTTTTTTGATTCATTGTATCCACTTGGATGAAACAACTATCAAAAACCTTTGGGTTACCCACGAATGCTTAGAATAGGTGATATAAACCTATAGGGAAGTAATTCCCTTTCAATTCTAAACAATCTATTTAACACAAGTTGATGCATGTCATTTGACATGGCAATGGTGTCTAGTTTTATATTTATGATGTCTAGTCTATATTTTTAATAGCTAGTTTTCTAACTATGGTGTCTTAATACTTTAATATTATGTCCTAAGATGTTCTATGTGTTTGGAAATGATTATTACTCATGTATACTTTTTATTTTAAGTCCAAAAGTGTTCCAAGCAGTTTGGGTCAGATTTGTGAGAAAATGGCATTTTTAAGAGGTCAAAGAAAATATTTTTCAACTTGTGGATGGATAAGGATCAAAAGGGAATCTTCTAGAAGTAAATAGAAGACCAAGGTGGAAAAGTAAAGGTTGTGAGTCAGCTACTAAGTTTAAAGATGACATTTGGAAGGTAATTGAAGTCGCAAGTGGTGGAGGTGGAGTTTTTATTTCATAAGAATTTTATTTGGGTTTGAGTAGATTTTAGAGAAGATGTTTTGTATGAAAATATCTTGAAGAAATTATACAACTTTGGAATTAAAAAGTGCATTCTTATTATTAAGTGTATTTATGAATATTGGATTTTTATGTTTTAAGCACTCAACTTAAGTGAATTTTATATTAACTCAAAGATGAAGTTAATCAAATAGGTACCCAATTGGAAAGTTGATTATTGCTTTTGTAAAAAGAAGGATGGGGAGAGAAGGAAGAGGGTTTTAAGTTTTGAAGAGGGATTTTGGAAGTGTTGGGATTTTCTCTCCGGATCGGCAGAGGATTTGCCAGTTCCAATGCACAGGCAAATCCGGCCAACATATATAGGAGGTTGCGTGAGTTGCCTCCCCTTCACTTCTGGTTCTGCCACACCAAGGGGGGTATCCCTATAGCTTAAGATTTAACACTTTGACTGACCCAATGACATGAAGATTTAGCTTTACAATGACAGGGAGAATACTCTCATTTTTGGACCAAGATCTCAATGATAGATCACAAGGTTGGCAACTTTCTTGGACATATCTGACTGGTTAGGGATGAGAATATGCAGAGGTTCTAATCCTACTCCTACAACTAACAGGTTGGAATATAGAATGATTTGAATTGATGTTTTGGATGCAAGACAAGGGGTTTTGGATCATAACTACTACACAAGAAATAGACCGGTGCCTATCTCTAGGCAAGGAGTCAACTAGACGTATACAAGAGAATGGCTTGCAACTGGCATTCAAGTTTCAAGGGGTTAGGACAGGTATTTGCCTTACAAACACCACCCAAGGATAAGTATTTAATTGTCTCTACTTACATACATCCCAGGTGACATAAAATCTTCTCCATACTCAACCTAAAACAATTTAATCCACTCCTTGAATGGAAGTTAAAGATTAAGCATGTGATACAGAAATTTATACCCCAGAATTTGAGAAACCCTTAGCAACCAGATTCAAAAGAAGCAAATACATACGACACATGGAGATAGACAGATAAACACATGCAATAATGCATTTTTCATATAAAATGACAAGAAACTGAACATATATGCAAGGTGCACTCAAATGCAACTCATAAACTCCAACAGAGATAAAACAACCAAGAAAATGCTCTGTCTTTCATTATTTTTCCCCCAAAAATGCCCAAGTCTTCCACCACCTAAATGAGTAACACAGTTTGCATTTTATAGCAAGACTATGTACTTAGCAATAATTACATGGCATTTTCAAAATACTGCCAGATATAATGCACCACATAATGGCTCTCAAATCATTGAATGTTCCAGGCAGAGAGAAGGAAGGGAGCAGGTGAGATCGGGAACTGTGCAGCCGTTCAAGATTTTTGCCCTTAAGATGGTAGGTGGCATGTCCATGTCCTTGACCATGCTTCTGCAACTTCACCATTATGACCAACCTACCCGCGGGATGCAGCAGTTGCGTGCTTAGAAATTTTCCCGCCTGAAATGTGACTGTGGATACAAAGAAAACATCCTTGTTGAATATTTGAATCATGGCCATCGATTTCCTTCCTATCACCAAGATTTGCAGCCTCAAAACACTTTGAAAAGTCGCCAGCCAATGAAATCGTGCCACGTAGGCACCCTGTTTCCATCGCTGACCTTTCTGCCATCTATTTTGCCTTTTTCGCCTTGTATATGCAAAAGAACATGCATATACATACAACTCCCTGCATACAAAGCACGAACCCCAAATATTTATAAAACAAATCACAATCTCATTTGGGTCCGGCTTGTATCTCCCTTTTGGATATATCGCTTTGTATATTGCATTTACAAACACAATATACAACCTGCGGATCTCAAATGACTATGATGCACTTTGAAATTCAAATCGAGTCCGGCTTGTATCTCTTTACTTGTCTATTTCCTTGCATATTGCATTATACAAATGCAATATACATACTGCGGGCCCCAGCCATTTATCAATCGGATTGGAGAAATTTGAAATCCGGGCCTTGTATCTTCAATCTTTTGTATATCGGCATATACAATGCCATATACATGCTAGCTGCGGACGCCAGCGCTGAATTCGCCAAATTTGACTTTTAAGTCTGGTCCAGCTAATGCATCTCGGGAATGCATGTTCCTTTGTATGTTCGATCATACAATCACACTTGTATGTGCAATCAATGGGCCCCACCGTTTGTATCTTTTTTCCTTGCACATTTTCTTTGCATGTGCCCGATGTACATTCTGCTTTATATATCTGCGGGCCCCACCAATTGTATATCGGCCTTGTATGTGCATCGGCCATTAGGGAGACTTCAATGTGAACTGCCGATGAGTGTTGTTTCGCCGATGAAACATTGCACTGTAGCGAATGCATGTTGGCCTCTTGTATATTTGCAATGTACATTCCCAATGTATGTCAGACATACATTCACCCCTTTTACCTTTGCGGTATACATTGTCCCTTAGATACAAACACAGCATATTCCCAGAATCTGTGATAGATTCCTCAATGCATATACAAACCCGATATGCATTGTGAAATGCATACAACCAATTTTTTACTATTTTTTGAAAGCCGATTGAGCATTCTTTGGGCCCGCTAATGCACAATGCACTTGTACATACAAACATACATGTATATACAAAGATACACGCATGCAACTGTTTATTGCATTTTTCAATTGAGAAGGCCGAAAGACTTAGAATTTTTGGGATTTTTGAAGAGTGCCTACAGATGAATATTTGAAACCTAAACCAACAACAGGCACCAACAGGAAGAAATATTCAAAAGGAATTGTGGATTGGAAGATAGAGCTTGAGGAACTTAAGGGAAATTAGAAGTTCCTCCATTGTTACCTTCTTCTTGCATCTTGAGCTTTCGAAAAGAGGTAGGTAGGCTTCTTGTGTTTTAAGATATTCTCTATATTTAAATCTCTTTCATAAAATGAATGATGTGTATGTGCATTTATATGAGTTTAGAAAAAAATTGTTTCTACCCTTGTGTGTTTAATGTTGTAAGTGAAGAAAGCTTCACTTGGCATCCATTAATGGAGTTTCAAGATTTATTATTTTATTTGTTTTTTATTTATTTTTTTGTAAAAATTAATGTACTTTTATGTGGGAAACATGTATAAACATTGTTAAGAATCATGTTGTTAGTAGTAGATAGCCTTAACATGTTAGGATCTCCATTTATGTGGAAGGTAAGAGAGTATGGAATCACACCCAAGAGAGATGTGAACTTAATTTGTTTAAAGGAAAAATAAAGGTATGTTAATGTGATGCTAGGTGTTGTCAACATGGAGATTTCCATGCTTGAAACATTATAGGTGTTGCAAAGAGGGAGATGTCCATGCTTAGGCCTTAAACACCGTTAGAATTGCAAGGTGGAGATGTATATTCTTAGGCCTTCAAACACCATTGGTATCGTTAAGGTGGAGATGTTCATACTTAGGCCTTCAAATACCATCTTCAAGAAGGAATAATCTCTCTTGTATTGCCAACAATGACTCTCCCTTTTATGGATTTCTTGTGGATTCCATATTGTGTTTTGAGGTAAATCCAAGTGTATGTTTGGTGTTTTTTTAATTGTAATCAAATCCATATTAGTATGCATGTTTGTAAATTCATAATTTCCCTCTCTTAAGCAAGGTGGGGCATTACTCATAGAGTATTTCATTGGTTAGTGGTAGCCTTGTCCCTATTGGATTTAGAGCATTGGATCTTGGAGCCATGGAAAAATATAAAACTTGAAGGTCATTTCCTATGTTAATTGGAAGGAAAGTGAGATGTATTATTATGTGTATTTTTCCATAATGTAAATGAACTTGTTACAAGATTTAGTTTAGGAATTTCTATGAGAAGGAATGAAGATTGTAATATCCTGAGTAGCTATTTATAAGATTTGATATATGTAAATAGATTTTTTTGTATAAGTATTTCTATATTTCATGAAAGGTTTTATTCATGAGCTTTTAGTTGGGTGAATTTTGGATTGAATGAGCCTATAGAAAGGTATTGGATATTTGTAAATTTAAAGTTATTCAAAAAATGATTTTTAGGCCTTTAGAGACATTAAAATTTAAATGTGGTATAGTATATTAATTTCCATGAATTTTATACTAAGTTTATCATGTTGCAAATGAGTGGAAGGATTTCACGTCAATTTAGTTCAATAAGAATAACCATTTCTTTTCATACTAGGTCCTTTTTTTTAAATGGTCAAAATTTCATACTCATTACTTCATACAAAACCTGTTCACTAATTTTGATAATAATTTATCTAATAGGGTGAACTCTAGTTTTGTTGGGGTGAAATTGGGTTTTGACCTAGCAAAAGGCCTCTGTCAAAAGGGATAAATGCTCATAAAGAGTTAGAAATTTATGTTATTATCAAGGTTCTCAAAATAAAAATTATTTTTGCAATTTCTTCATAATTTTCTAGTATTCTCATACACATTGATTGTGGAATATGTAAGTTATCATTGATTAATGATTATTCATATCGATTTGTCTTAATCTCTTATACTTATGGTTAGGATATGTGGGTTAGTTAGGAGGAACATAATACTTATTCTTGTTGGTTATATTTTTTTACAAATTTGAATGAGTTTATCTTATGGGAATGAAACATTGAGTTTATCATCTTCTTGTACCCTTGCTAAGAAAGTAAAAGAATATTGAAGTCTTAATTATGTTCTAGGTACATTCAATGCTTGGAAAAGTAATTTAACTCTCTTAGTAGCATGCTTATGACTTGAATCTAATTGATTTACATTGGAAATTAAGTAAGGGTAAATAAATATATTTTGATGACATTTAGAATTATGTGTTTCTATTTAATGAATAAACTAATATAGTTATACTTAATCCTCTTATTGATTTATTTATTTATTTAGTTGTATTGCATAGTTATACAATTTACCTTGGTGGATTGAGATGAAGACATATCTCTACTAGTAAGTCATCTAAATGTTGTTTGACACATGTAGATCATTGTGTGTGATTTTTGTCACTTGTGATTACAAACTTGGTATGTTGGCATGTGTTTCTCTTTAATGATGATGCAACTATCACATAAAATTTTGTTAGCCTATTTTTACATGTAATGCCCTTGTTAAATTATGGGCCTTACATAAACTCTCTTGATTCTAACTCAAATTCCTTTATCAACTTATAAGAGATTGATGACACACAAGACAGGGGATGCAAACACCTACAATATTGTGGTATCTATCAATGATGGTGCAAGCCTAATAATGTGTTGGAGTAATGTCCTAGGGATTGTCCTGAAATATAAGACCTTAGGCACTCAATTTTTTTAAAAAAAAACTAGTGCACAAGCCAATGGGAAATAATCAATTTCTGAAATTATTGGCTTGGTGAGTAGTAAGTTTGAATTTTGAAAGTGTAAAACTAGATACACACCCACAATCTAGTCCAAGAGGGGGGAAGCTCTAATAAATTGGATCTATCTAGTTCTATAGCTAGGATAATGGTGTTTTGAGTTATAAATGTGAGTTTATAGTTAACTTATTCACAAAACATGTCAAATTGAGCATTAGGATAATATGTTTATAAAAAGTCAAAATTGAATATAAAATGAGAGGGGTAGTGGTGATGTATAAACTTCCATCCCTTAACTTAGTTATATATTGTTCAAGGATATGTAAAAAACTATTATACCTATTAAGAACAAATTTATAACAATTTATTTCTTAAAATGTTTTATTAAAAAGTTTAAAATGAGCTATTCAAAACCATGGGCCTATAATGGGTTTCATAATGTTAGAGGCTAATTAATATAGTTTGAATAAATAATAAGAGATTTTTTATTGACCATGTCCACTAAAATATTGTGCATTTTACTCTCTATAAGTAATGTGCTAAGTAAGCTTGCAATGTTAAACTTAAATAGTTACTATTTAATGAAATACACATGTAAAATTGCATTACTATAATTATATTATAATACATATAAGGAATGTAGGTTTTTAAAATTACATCATTTCCTATTATTATATAGCAATATATTATCATAATGCATACACATGTTAAACTTAAAAATATTTGTATTCTAGGCCATCAATTGAAGTTTATGGAAAAACCTTAGATATCTTGGAAAATAAATGTCCCCATATTTCATCATGGTTTAGAGTGTGACACCTATGTATTTGCCACCTTTTTATGATATCATGAACGATCTTGTCCAATACAAATATAATAATCACTAAGTACCAAGAAAAAATTATACTCTAATATATTAAAAGTAGTTCAATAAATAAGTCAAGTTATGTTGAAGTTCCCTTATACTTCACTATTTGTATGGCCCAAATAATTATATTGAACTAAGAGTTGGGTTATTCGATGTTACATTTGTGAAGCAGGATCCAATTCGTGGCACTATTTTTTTAAGGCTTTAAACTGAAGTTAGTGGGAAAATCTTAGATGGTCATGAAAAAATAATGTCACAAATCATATCACACTTAAGAGTGTGGCACCTATTTATTGCCCAATATTCTTATGACATCATAAACAATCCTAAAATTATAAAATATTAATCATTGATTACCAAGAGAAAGTTATATTTTAATATAGTAAAAGTAGTTCAATAAAATTATTGATTACTATGTATCAAACACAATTGTACTATAATCTAATAAAAATAGTTCAATACAATTGTTATGAATTTGAACTTTCCTTATACTTCAAAATCTTTTTAAGGAACATAATAAACCAATTGATGCTTACAAATTATCTTTTTGAAATCTCATTTAGCATTCGCAAAAGTTGTTTGTTTGATTCACTTGATGATCCTTTGTTGAGTTTTAGCCTTGAAGAAAAGGTTTGAATCATTTTTTAATGTGCTAGTTTTTTTTATGAAAAAAGAGTATCATAAACTATTAAATCCCATAACATATTTTGAGGATTAATATTGAAATTGAAATCATATTTACTATATAAAAGTAATTATTTTTAAAAACTTTGTAAATAATTAGATATTTTATTTATTTATCTTGTTCATTAGATATTTTATTTATTTAGCTTTTTCAAACAACATTTAATAGCATATGACATATTTGTTTTACTTGCACCTAAGAATGTGATAGCTATAGTCAACTTATATTGCCATTATTTTTGTTGGCTAGGATATTCATTACCAAAATATGTTGGTAGTGTAATACAATAAATACTTAAGTCTACATATTTTGAGAGAATGTAAGGATAACAATCTATCAACACTATGTTTTTAGACCATTTTAATGCAAAAGATCCTTGACATATAGTGTTTCTTAAACTCTTAAATTTTTTGTAAAAACTATTAGAAAATTTGTGACCCTAAACAAACATAAAATGAGAAAGTGTGGGAAAACAAGGGTGTGATGATATAATGCTAGGTTTTGTCAATAAGGAGATGTCCATGCTTAAAACATAATTGGTGTTGCCAAGATGGAGTTGTCTATGCTTAGGCCTCTAAACACCATTGGTATTGCCAACATAAAGATGTACATGCTTAGGCCTTCAACTAGCATCCTCAAGGAGGAATACTATCTCTTGTCTTGCCGACAATGACTCTCCCTTTTATGGATTTCTTATGGATACCATATTGTGTTTTGAGGTAAACCCAAGTGTATGTTTGGTTTTTTTTAAATTGCAGTCAAATGCATGCTAGTATCTATGTTTGTGGATTCATACATTCCCTCTCTTGAAAGAAATGTGGGGCATTGCTCATAGAGTATTAAATTTGTCAAGTGGTACCCTTACCCCCATTGGCTTTGGAACATTGGAGCTTGAAGCCATGAAAAACTATGAAACTTTAAGGTCACTTCTTATGTTATATTGAAAGAAAAATGAGATATAATTTTATGGGTATTTTACCATTATGTAAATGAACTAGTAACAAGATTTAGCTTAGGAACTTCTATGAGAAGGAATGAATATTGTAATATACTTTCTATCTATTTTGTATGATGTGAAGAATGTGAATGGTTTTTTTGTATTATCTCCATATTCTATGAAGGTAAGATATTATATCATGATCAAGTGTAGTTGGGTGAATTTTTGATTGAATGAGCCTATGGGCAAGTCTTAGATGTTGTAAATCAAAAGTTATTCAATAAATTATTTTTTAGGCCTTTAGAGACATTCAAACTTAAATGTGATAGTACAGAGTAATTTCCATGAATTTTATACTCAGTTTATCATGCTGGAAATTAGTATGGAAGGATTTCATGTCAAGTTAGTTCATTAAGAAAAACCATTACTTTTTATCTTAGGTCAAATTTTGTTAAAATAGTCAAAATGTCATACTCACTACCTAGTAGAACACTTGCTTTCCAGTTTGGACAATAATTTGTTCACTGAAAAAACTCAAGATTCATTGAGGTGGGTGACCTTTGTCAAATGGGGTGAACACTCCCAAAGAGTTAGAAATTTATGTTATATTATTAATGTTTTCAAAATAGAAATTAATTTTGTGGTTTCTTAATGATTTTTGGAGTACTCTATTATGCCTTAGTTGTGGATTATGAAAGTGTTATCATGGGTTAGGATTTATATCTTAATCTCTTACAAGTATGGATAGGATGTATAGGTTAATTAGAAGGAATATAACACTTATCCTTGTTGGTCATAATGCTTTATAAACTTAAAAATGAATTTATTTTATAAAAATAAATCATTGAGTTTATCATCTTATTATACCCTCACTAAGAAAGTAAAAGAATGTTGAATTTTTAATCATGTTCTAGGTACATTCTATTGCTTAGGAAAGTCAATGAATTGTCTTAATAGCATGCTTAGGACTTGAATATAATTGATTTACATAAATTAAGTAATTTGGAATTTAAATCTAGTTTAATGGCATTTAGAATTATGCATTTCTATTCAATGAATCAACTAGTAAAGCTATACTTAGTTCTCTTATTGATTTTCTTCTTTATTTAGTTGAGTTTCATAGTTATTCAAGTTACTTTGGTAGATTCAAATGAAGACATGTATCTACTAGTAAGTCATCTACATGTTCTTCTACATATATAAATCATTGTGTGTGATTGTTATCACTTGCAATTGTTTACTTGATGTGTTAGCGTGTGTTTCTCTTTAATGGTGTTGCAATTGTCTCACATGAAAATTTGTTAGCCTATTTTTACACATAATGTGTTTGTTCAATTATAGGCATTAAAGGAAGTCCATTGATTATTATCTTCAAATCCCTTTGTTGATGTGTAAGAGATTGAAGACACATAAGGCAAGAGATGCAAAACACCTATGATGTTGTTGTATATATAAATAATAATGCAAGCCTAATATGACTACTTGATAATGCATCTAAGGAGTGTTTTTTAAAATCAAATGGATGATCACTAATGTCCTAAGGCTTATTCTTAAATACAAGACCTTAAGCACTGAATTTCAAATTTTTGGCACACAATCCAATTGGAAATAGTCAAGTTCTAGAATTATTGGCTTAGGGAGCAATAAGTTTAAATTTTGAAATTGTGGAACTATGGACATGACCACATGTATGGGTCTATCTATGGGATACAAAATCACACACAAGTTTGTCCAATGGACAAAACCACAAATGCATATTATCCAAGGGACAGAACTATACCCACAATTTAGTCCAGAAGGGGAAAGCCATACTAAATTGGACCAGTCTAGTTCTATAGCTAGGATATTATGTTTAGAGTTATAAATGTGGGGTTATACTTAACTTGTTCACAAAAAATGTCAAATTGAATGCTAGGATAAGATATTTATAATAAAGCTAAATTAAGTATAAAACAAGAAAGCAAAGGGCAAACTATACACTTTTCTCCTCTACACTTATATTGTTCAAGGAAATGTAACAAAATCAATATAATTATACAAGACAATCTTTTAATAATTTATTTCTTGTAATTTTCAATTAAATAACTTAAAATGAACTAAGTAAAACCATGAGCCTATAATATATTTCATAATGCTAAAAACTAATTACTATATAGTTTCAATAAATAATTTTTTTTACCACATAAAAAAAAATTGTACATTTTACTACAAGTAATATTGATCACCAATATTATAAATTTAAATAAAATATACTTTTTATTAATATACATACATAAATTATTACTATAATTATATTATTTTCATATTATAATATATTAAAAAAATATAAGTAAAAAAAACTACATCAATTTCTATATAATAAGTAATAATTTATGTTAAAGTTCAAATCATCATTTTTATTACCACATTATCCCTATACTTTTATTTATGTAGGCTTTTAAAATGATGTCATTTCTTATATAATAAATAATATTTATGTATATTAAAATAACTATATATATTTACTTATATCTCAAATATAATTCTCATATTTTTCTCTTTCTTTTATGTGTGTGTTAAAATCTAGGTTCATCATCTCCACATTCAAGGGGGTTCTCGGGATCATCTAAATGTAAAAAGATCTGAAACTAGATGGCGACCCCCAGAAATAGGTTGGATGAAATTGAATTTTGATGAGGCATCGAGAGAAAATATAGGGCCCTCATTTGTAGGATGTGTCATTAGAGACGAAGCATGAAAACTGATCAGGGTAGCTTCAAGAAGAATTGGAATTCAAACAAATAATGAGGAAGAACTCCAAGCATTAATAATGGGACTCAAACTTGACCTCTCTCTCTGAATCAGGAAAATCCATGTGGAAAGAGATTTTATGCTCACAATAAATGCCATACAAAGCAAGCAAACATCAAACTGGAAACTAAACATGTTGATTTGAGGCTTGGAACTTATCAACAAGTATAGAGACTACAAAGTGAACCATGTTTTCTGCGAAGCCAATAGGATAGCGAATAGGATTGCTAATTCAGCATTTGACATGAGAGAGGATACATTGGTAAGCTATTCACTCTACTTGATCGGCAGAGAAAAATTCCTGATTTAGATATCCTTATGCAACATGACTATGATGAAAATAGAGATAGTAAAAGGTGTTAAGGCCATTTGAAATTCTATAGGTGGTGGGAGAAATATAAATTTTCAAAGACAAATATAGAAAATCATCCCAAACAAAGGCATCCACATGGCAGGGACACGTCAACTATAAGATTGATGAGTCAAGTGCAATAAGGAAGGTTATGAGTTGGCAAATGTGGGAGATATACACCCAAGATTTGTATCACCATTATTTCAGCTGATATTATGAATTGTGAAGGCCGAAGGTAGTTCAATGTACCTTGGCTTGTGCGGAATAGACTGAACTGTTCATTGAACTGATAGAGCATTTATTACCAAGTATGCCATAGGTGGTGAAAATGCATTTTAAAGAATGGGTTGGCAATTTTCATATCAACAAAATGGATTCGATAGTGTCCCTGGTAGGAAAGAAAAGGCATATGGCATTCATGGGAGAAATCTCGGACAAGAGACTAAAGAAAGTATTTAAGGTGAAATCGCATGTGGCTCTCCATGCAATAGGTATGGTTTTGGGTTACCCGTTTATGAATTTGAAACAAAAATATAGGGTTAATTCTGAGATAGTGTCTATGTTCGTCACTGTAATGTTGGATTTGAGGAATCAAAAGACACAATTCATGAGGTTTCCATGGCTTTGATTAAACTTGTTTGGAGGGTTGGTCTACATCAAATCCTTGACTTGGTAGTCCTAAGCCTCAGATTTTGCCCAAAGCAAGGGTTCTAGCCCTCCATCCTGCCAACCTACAATGGCCCATGGATTCTGTTTATAATACCTGCAGTTGGTGTAAGTGAAGAAAACATAAAGAATGAAGCCAAATGGGGCTTGGGATTCCTAAAAGCAATAGTGGGTGTCGCTGACTCAAAGGATGTGGACTGGTTTGGGGCCGCTGAGACAGAGGAGTCTGGGGAAGAGTGTGGAAGAAGGTGGTGAGGAGTAGTAGGCTGTCTTTGAATATAGCATATTATATATTTGAAAGTATACTGTTTTGTAAAGGATGTATATGAAATTAGACTAAACAATATGTAGAAAGTTAACATAATAGATGACAAGCCCTCTTTTGGAGTAGCCTTTTTGTTGTTAAATTCATTTTGCTTCATTTTTATGGGGTCCGACTCCCTTAACGCCAAATTCATCGATCAAAAAAAAAATTAGGTTCATCACCAAATATTTATTATAATATATAATTTTATAATTTTGTGTTACTCTTTTGTTTAATTGGTTTTATTACTATAAGATCATATTTTTAGTTTAAATTATAAATCTATAATTAGTTTATTATTATACAATTTTGCATTGTATTTTTTTAAATATTAAAATTATTAAAATTTCTTATTTCAATTTTTTTCCAAATTACATTAAAATTTTAATATTACTAAATATTTAAATTATTGAATTTTTAAATTTATTATGTTTACAAGCAACTTGCATTATAATTTATTTATTGATATAAAATAGTCTCTTTTGTAAGTAATATAACTATTAAACACTTTTGAAAATAATATTTTAATATTTAAAACATTTTTTAAAATATTTAGTATATTATAGATTTGATGTTTCGGCCTTTGAGAATAACAATGTATGATTTTCAAGATAAAAAATCTAAACCATTTGAATGGTCTTGACAATTTTAATTGTCTCAAATGTCAATCTTGAAGATTTCACATAGTTATACCAAAAACCTAGTTTTCTAAATTAAAATATATAATATAACATTTTTTGGATCCTGAGCTCCCATTATATAAACTTGATTAAAAAAATTCAGTACATAGTTTTCATTACATATACCCTATGTGAAGTGTTAACACAAGGTTTGATAACTATATAACCATGCTTCCTTTCTTAACTAATTGATAACCATAAACAGACAAAATGGGGAAAGACCATAAACAAAGAAGAAATATTGTTCATCTAGAATTACCACCCCATAACCCATTAGAAGATTTCTCCCAAACTAATCCTTAAGCACTATAAAAGCAACAAATTAAAGCAACACTACCACTACCTTGCAAGACCTAGGAACTTAGGAACTTGTTCGTGATCTAACAATGGAGCCACAAGGGGAACATATATAGACAACTCATTAAAGTTAAAAATGGAGATGTCCCCTTCTACTTGTCTATTGATCATCAAAGTTTGAACTGATTCTACCTACTTAGTGAGTCCAAGAACCTATCTAGGTCATAGAATGAACTCATAGAAACAATTCCTTTGAGTTTTGCACCAAAAAAAGAAGTTACTTTGTCTACAAATCACAATCTAATGCTAGGAACTCATCCAACCCACCTTTGAATTCCTCCCTTACCAAGCATTTCTCTACTTGTTAAATAATTGCAGACTTATTCTTGACTAGAATAAGAAGATTAAACAAAAAAATAAGATACCACCTTCAAATAATTATCACTTCAACAAGCTTGTCTTGAATAATAAATCTAGGAAAACATCTAATATTGGCCCTCTAAAAGCCATTTCTCACTTTTATGATAGTAAAAAGAATAACTTGGTTCCATCTAACCACATATATGTTCCACCAAACCTACCAACAAGAAAGGCAACACAAGATACAATTGCAACAGCTTCAATGATATTTCTTGAATCTATCTTGTTGCATTAATATAATGCAAGCAAAGGAAACCATCTTCACTTCCCATGTATAAAACTTAATATCAATCCTTGCACAATAAAAATAACTATCAAGAGATATTAAGCCAAACTGTTATTAGAAGGGTGCTTACTGAAAAGGAACTTGATTCTTATCAATCAAAGTTCTCCCTTAGAAATCAACTTCCCAAACCTCCATTGGGCCTTCCCAACTCTCCAAATAATCTCCAATAATTAAATAATCTTTGAAATCAACACCAAAATTTGCCAAAAAAAATTGCAATGGAATTAGCTTCTTTATAGCAATATTGAACTAACATAACTTCAAATGAATCAAGGACCTTCTAGACTTGTTTTAAGATATTATTGATCTTCCAATTAGGGGAGTGTCACTTACATATAGCATTGAAAATGATCATGGAATCCCCTTCAAGACATATCCTATTTTCCCCACAACTACAAATTACTTGAAGACCAAGGATGACTTACTAAGCCTACGCTCCATTATTGGTGCCAAAAAAAATTCTTAGATGTTGCTTTGATAAGAGTGTTGTTGCAATATCTAGCAATACAATAAGCAACCAACTTTCCCGGATTACCCCTTAAAGCACCATCAAAATTGATCTTGAGCATCCCACTCAGAGAAGGAATCTAATTCACCATATTTCTTATAATTTTAAAAGGTTTATCCTTAGAAACCTTGTTAATGAGGGATAAAATATAACATTTTAGTGTTTATACAAAAAGAAATTTTACTTTCATAAATCTACAAAAGTAATGTGTATAAATACCACTCAATCTAAAATGTCACAATTCCATGTGGTCACTCTTTTAACAACTAAAAAGTGACGTAGTACTACAAAAGTGTGTCAAATAGTGTTACCAAATATAAGTTTACCTTGTTTACCAATTACAAAGGTATCTTGGGTGGGAAAGAGAGACTTTACAATCATTTAGTTGGCTCTAAGTTTTTTAACTTTTTATAAAGTCTATTATTTCAAAATTGTTCATTTAATGCTAAATTATTATTAAATTATATTATAGGAAAATATATTATGTACTTATTATAGTATATGATGCGGAAGAAAATATACTTATTATGATCAATTATTATGATGATAGATCATATGCTAGTGAAATTTAGAATGTTTCTAATAAAAATTGTGAGTATTTTTAAATTGTACCAACATTTAAAATCATACTCCATGACCCATCATCAAGGTGAGGAAGAATATATATGGGAATATTTGGTAAACACAAATGATAGATCCAAGCAATATATAAGGATTTACATATTTTTATGAGAGATATTTTATATTATTTTAATTGACTTCACTACAGTAAGATTTACTAGATGGGAAATACTATATTACAGTTAATTATAGAAATTTCAATTTTACAATATATCCCTAAATCTTTAAAGGTGGAGATAATATTTAAAATAATATGAAGATAATATTGTAGATGAGAAAAGTGTATACTTTTCCCTTTTCTCAACTCATTTTTCACTCACTTTGACCTTGTCTTAAGATATGTTATCCTAATACTCAGTTCGACCTATTTTTTCATGTTATCCGAATACTCAGTTCAACGTATTTTTGCATGTAAGTTATCAAAAACCAATAAATCCATCAGTGATCTTCCATTTCAGCCCCAATGATTTGGACCCATCCTAGTTCATATTGGACAATATCACTAGTGTGATTCTAACTCCTAGATGGAACCACATTCATGATCATGTTCCCGCTAATCCAAACTCACTTTTCACTCATCTTGTGCTAACCCTTTCACCAAATTGGACTATTACCATCAACATGTGCACCAAAATATTTAAACTTAGTGTCTAGGAAGTCATATTTAAAGACAAGCCCTAGGGCACTAGAACTCATCTTAGAATTTGATTGTCATATGGGAATAAAATTATAATCTTGGAATCATATACAAAAGCATCTTAAGAGATATTTAATGATATTTAGAGTAATCTACATTGCATCAACATCTACTACACTTTAGGCATACTAAATTTTCAAGTCTTTTATGTCTTTGAATCTTGTGGTTCATATACAAAGGGACCTAACTCGAGGTCAAGGAAATTTCACACATTAATGCACTTGAAAAGTAGACTCCCCAATGTGGTTTTACCACCATCGAGTTCAAATAGAAGATATCATCATAGGTCTACAAGTTTTGTAGATGCGCAACAACCACCAAAATTGTACCAAACTATACAAGATTGTTCCAAAGCATAATCAAATTATGCATAGTTGTGTCTAAAGATATTGTAGATATCATAGGCAAATCAACAACAAAGTTTTCAACCTAGATTTGATACTTGAAATATAGGTTCAATCATTGAGCACTTCTACACGACTAAATCAACAACATTGACACTCAACATCATCAAGGAATTAACTACCTTCTAACCTTGGATTATTTCAATATAATTAATGTATTCTTTACTTATCATTTATTAAACAAATTAGACTTGAATCTTTATTTTTAGGTGTATTTATTATTTCTCTACAAATATGTATTCCTATAAGCTATATATATGTACATATATACTTCACCTTAATAATCTAATTGTCTAAATTCTTTCGGATTCAAATAATAATTCATAATAGTACATTGCATGGTTTGCCCACTTTTAATCTTAAGCATTTGAAATGTATTTTTATATCAAGATTTATAATAATTAGATGTCTATATATATATACACACATACATTTACATATACATATAAAACATAGATACTAATTTAGATAGATTGAGAGATAAAAGTTTAATATAAAATTGTCTAATTTTTTATTGATAATGATGTGTGATTATTAACTATATTATTATATATTTGATATGATGTGGGTTTATTGTTCAATTGTGTTATATTAAAACATATTATGTAAACTCATTTTTTACCTTATAACATTTTAATAATTCAATATGAAAGTGGTCATCATAACATATATTAATTATTTTACATATGGGATATAGAAAAATATATTAAAAGAGAATTTTAAAAGTAAAAATAAAATCAAAGGTACTATGAAAAATATATTAAAAGACGATTTTAAAAGTAAAAATAAAATCAAAGGTACTATTTAGTTTTGTAGGGACAAATTAATATAATTCAAATTTATTAAATAGAACCATCATAAATAAATATTAAGAAGATTTAACAATTTTATAAAATTTGTTTTTAATCTAGCTAATATTAAATAATTTAGAAAAAATTTTAATTAATTTGATCATATTCAGTATAAATAAAATTAATATTCATCTATTATAAATATATAAATTGTCTGAAGGTAAGATTCTTTATTTTAACAATTAAATTAAAAACTCTTAAAAATATTAATATAAAAAATTCTTAAATATTAAACCAAACTCCTTATCATTTTAAATCATAAATATTAAAAGATAATGAATAAATGACTTATTTTATTTTAAAATTTAAATAAGATGTTATATGAACTTTAAAAATAATAATACTATTTTAAAACATAATATTATTTTTACACTATATTAAAAATGAAATATAATATTTATTTAACAACTAATTTATCATATTTTTAATATTAAGGCTTCACTCTCAATACCTCTAAAATGAAATATAATATTTATTAAACTACTAAATAAAACACTATAATCTTATAAAAAATTATATAAAATTTAATCCTTACTATAATAATATTAAAATATATAAATTGATATAAAAATATTAAATATTATATAATAATCATTGCTAAACAGCTCTCCCATTAATTTCTCACAGTTAAAAGCTTGGGAAAATCTCAAAATATTTATATAATAAAAAATCACCTTATCAATTCAACCCTATAGTACTTTTTAATTTATATAATAAAAAACCACTTATTATTCAACCCTTTATTAATTTTAATTTAAAATATATAATTTAGAATGAAATATACAAGAAGATCAAATTTAGCCGTTTCGAAGAGGATGGTTGTGCTTGTATCACTGTATTTACTTTATACATTCAAATACAATACTTTCCACCGAAGACAATCAGTCCAAAATTTTGGAGACTGTCAAAAAATAATATTGCGATATGATTGAGATATGAATTTATAAATATATGTGTTTATTAGGCGGGGCAGTTCGAATGGAAGAGTTTAATCAGCTTAACCAATCAGTACATTGTAAAATAGTCGGCTGGTCGAAATCTTTTCAACTCCTCGATTTATGTGGACAGTATCAGCAAACAGTGTGATTCAAATGGTGGACTGAGATACATTGAACAGGTCGTAGTAGGTGGTCGAAATGAAAAGGCTGGTAAACAGTGGACAAAATAACGTGCTGTTTACTGAGGCCCAGTCGAATTTAGTCGCCATTACTAACTGTCTAAGAAAATTTATGAAAATAACTGGATCATATAGATATTGACATTTTTGTTTTTATATAATGAATTATAATATTATGAAAGGAATATATATTTAAATTCTAAGTTAAATTGGATCTAATCTATCAAAATCATTGAAAAAATTATTCTAATACAAATAACATTTACTGAAATTTAAACTTTGATAAATGACATAATAAAAAAACGAACCATCATCCTCAACAATTAAACTACTACCCTTTATAACTGTTCCAAATTTATCTCTGACCTAAATACCACTTATATGTAGATTCTAGAGGCATTCTATTCATATCATTACGTTTTAAATCTGAGGGCGCCAAACATTATTTCTGTGATGACGACTACAATCGTCAAACATTATTTTATTTTTGTGACAGCCAAGAAAGAGAAGAGATGTGGGCAATCAAAACCCTAAATAACAAACAGTGTATTGACTGTTTAAATTTGAGCAGCATAAACAGTTCATGGGTTTGTGATTTCTGATTTTGGTCGAAATAAAATCCACAAGCAATCCAAAATATATAGCTAGGAGTTTAAGGTGTGCGAAGTTAAAAATATATAGTTAGGAATTTATGGTGGGCGAAGTTAAAAATATATAGTTAGGAGTTTAAGGTGTGCGAAGTTAAAAATATATAGTTAGGAGCTTAAGGTGCGCAAAGTTAAAGTGGATGGCTGCTGGCCCCTTTCACTCAAAGCATTTAGGTCACTACAAAAAAATGCAAGTATTTTACTTCTACAAAGTGCTTGCATCAACAGATCTTTTTTACGTTACTGTTATGATATTCTACAGTTCATAAGTGTATCTGTATTAGTTAAGACTTTGGGGTAAGAAGTTAATGCATTTGACAGTGAAAAACTGTTCATTTAATCGCTGAAATCAATGAGCATTCTAGTTGACAGAATAATCTGAAGGTCTATATACGAATATCATCGATTTCTATGCCATGACAAGCTTGCGTAGCACTATTCTTGTAAGTTTGATTTCAGATTCATAACTACAAGTACCTACTTCGCAATAAGAAAAGACCAGACTTGTAGATTTTTGATAGACATTTTGTATAGGCCTGCAAGAAATGTTCAACTCGCCCACTACTGAACGTACAATCTCTCTCTCCCCTTGACATGACTGAAAATGATATTTATTAATTTGTAGCAAGGATTTCCATGTCAGTAGCGTGAACAAGGACGCCAAAGATATGAACTACGATTTTCTACATTTGAAAACAAGGTCGTTTTCAGTCACATCGTCCTTTGGTGATAATGCACCTGATGTGTACGTGAATATTCTGTCTCAGCAATCACCGCTAATATAAAGTTTTGCTTAAAGACGATTGTAGGTATTAAACTTTATACAAAGTACCTATTCGTTTCCTGTTAGGATTATTATTTGGGTTTCAAGAAATAGCAGGCAAGAGAAAACTTTATCTGTATAATAAGTGAAATTTACTGTGAGTCGCGCTGTAAATGACTGTGGAATGGAACCCCTTACGTATGTTGTACCTGCAGTGGGCCTGCGAATCCACAAAGGGTCAAAATGAAAACTATTTCGCTACTTTATCAAATAGTTCATGTTCCCCACTTTAGGGGGCGTATGATACTTGCACTAATCAAAATAAATATAACGTCCAATCAAAGCAATGTGAACGGGCAGACCCAAAACAATTGCACTGAAGCAGAAGATTCGATAAGCAATAAAACAATGGCGAGGATGAATTTCTTTTCCTATTAGACGGTGGGGAAATGCTTCATATTTTCAAGTCTATGTGCATAAGAAACGCGTACCTAATTATGGTTTATAAATTGTTAATATGATCGAGAGACCGGAATTCATGAAAGGAACCCGGCAATTAGTAGTTTAACAGTCATCATTTGTGTGCGTCATGGGTTATCATGGATTCTTTGGGTTTATATCTTGAAAGGGTGACTTCTACCAGAAATTTTCTTTGTTTGGTGTAACACAAAACATGACGAAAGATTTGACATAGTTGTCACGATGAATATTCACAATATGATTTGTTCCTAATCACCCGAATTTCCCTGTTATCATTTTAAAATCTATTACAGTTAAAACTGCTCTTGCTTTAAAAAATTAAAGAGCGTTTGCTTTGTTCTTACTCAAAATCTGAAGCACATACATAGTTGAAGTCACTTTTTGGATTTGATCTACTAACCTAGTTCTGTATGGGAAGAGCTTAAAAAACCTGCCCACTGATCGATTTTCAGTTGAAATCTTACCGACTTCTCCTGTCGAGAACTTGGAGGACAGTGGATTGAATCAGTCCCAAGAGGAAGTCGAAAATTCAGAAAAACGGTCCGCACACAACATCTGTATGTAAATTTAATCAATTTTAGGTTGGTTTTATTTCAAAAATGTATCGTACCAACTGAATAAACGCTTCATATATAATTGTGATAATTTAGACAATCAAAGATATATCTTGAGATCGCCCATTATAACTTCAAAGCTTTCGATCAATTTCAATTACAAGAAAATTATCAAAAAATTAATAATATGTTGAAGATTATAGATTCCTCAATGGGTAGGGCATCTCTACGCTATTATTAAAAAAGTTGCCTTCTTTACTTCAGTGGCGTCTCCTTGAAGAAACTGTTTTACCTTTATTTATATATAGAATGATTAGGAACTGCAAAAACCAATTTTAAAATGGGCCATTCGGGAAAAAATATTTAAGGTTGAAGTTTATTGAATTTATATTCATGGTTCACAATCACAACCACTGAAAACTGCAAAATATGAATGAGGGGTTTAATCGCATTAATTTTCACAAATTTTCTTCTGGATTTTTTATTGTCCGGGTAGAGATGAGAAACCTTGAATTAAATGCCCCGTATCGTTGCTACCAATATAGTCAATAGTAATTTAATATCTTGTCCTTGATTTGGCAGACCATAGATTTGGGTACCCCATCTGTCGCAATTAGTGCCTACGCTTTTGACTAGAAAATTTCAGTTGCCTGTTCTGTTACTGCAGCTTCTGAATCTAGGTATAGCTACCTGGAGATTGATATTGTAAGTGAAAATTTGAGAACTGATTATGGCCCAATATATATACTAACTTTTTTTATTTTATTGACAAAGTCTTGAGATTATTACTTGGAGTACTTCATTGGTCCTCATAGAAGGATTTGAATACTGTTAGTATTACAGATAGCTAGATTATAGGTTTGACGTTACACTAAAACCTGCAAATATTAGTTAACTTTTCAAACCTGCACTTTCACCTAGACTCAGAGTGACGGTTAGTCTACGAGATCAATTCCAGAAGTGTGACGGTTAGTCCAACATAGATTGCAGCCATTATAGCAGACTCACATGTATATATATAGTAACTTCATGCTTTGCAAGGCGCCACGGATGCTTAAAATTTAATCTATCTAAATAGACATGTACTTTGCCGTTGTAGGCATTAAATGGTTGGTTATAGTTAGAAGCTTGTTGACATAATTTGGGTGGTACAAATGCTCACAAGGCACACTTGTATGCAATCTGAACGTCAATCTTAATTCTCGCACTAAGAATCACAGGTTTACGTAAATTTTGATGCCGACTACATGTTTTAAACCACCAATAATTGCACGAGGCATCAAATCCCTGCGCTAGTTTTGCCTGATAATTCCATAACCCTCCACCTTTAGGAAATTGAAATGAACAATACGATAAACAGGTTTAGTTCCATGAACCAGTAATATCTACTTTTCTTTTTGTCATAACGGCATTTGGTCGGCGTCCTTCTTGTCGATATTTAGTGTGTGATATGAGGTATGCAGTTGATGAAGGTCTATTTCTTTAACCTAAAATTCGGAATACCATGGAATGTTAGTCAGACTCGAGAGATTTAGATATTACACCCAAAACACTCCTTGAACATAACAATCATGTTTGTAGCTTAAAGATTTTAGGGCATTGTAACATCTGGTTAATTTCTTAACAATTTCGATAGATCTTGATATATAAGCACTCCAGAATGGAAAGGTCTCATAACTAGACTGAACATTCTCATGATTTATCGACATCCTTAAACCCTAAGTGAATAATAAGAAACTCTTGAGGAATGGTTTATTTTACCTCAAAAGAAACTCTCTAGTCTGTAACTGGAATGCTCCATTAACAGCCTATTTTATACGCATATATATAGCTCCTACAAATTCAACCTCAATCTGGACTACACAGAGCCAATCACTTACGCATTAAGGTAAACGACCATCCAATCATAGCCTCAAAACAGTAAATGAAGCGGCTTAACATTTTTATGCTATCTAAGCCCCGTCTTGGCCCTCCTCAATATTTTTTATGATATCTATGCCCCGCCTTGGCCTCTCTGAATATTTTTATGCTATCCACCCACGTCTTGGCCCTTAAACCTTAGCATGAAAATGAAACACCCACTTAATGAATGAATGAATTTTTTTATTTTTTTTAATGACACGCAAAGACCAAGCAGAGACTAAGCAGACTAAGCAGTTTAAGGGATAAGGGCAGCAGCCCTAAGACATTTTCAAGTTCTTTTCGATGCCTACTCATTTTCTATAAATCTTGATCAAGAAACCGCCGTTTTGTAAAGCCTAGCCTCGCCTCCTCAAACGGCTAAACGGCTTGGCCCTTAAAGAGAACGATATTGGGCTTGTCTGTAGCATCAAACAACCAACCATTCGGTCAAATAGAAGCTTAAGCAGCTTGAATTACTCATACACTTCTCTTCCACTTACACAAATAGAAGCACACCATTAGAGCTTCCAAAGTCTTGTAAATTTTACTCAATCCATGCTAAATACAGCCTACCATCTGCAACTTACATTCTAGTCTTCAAACTCCATAACTAACACTACAATTTCCACTTGCAGAATCCCAATTAGGGGTTTAGAAAAACCTGACATGATTCAGAATAGCCCTAATCTTCCACAAATGTATGTGTTACGAACGACCATCCATAATGCTCTCACAACGCATAGTTAGGGGGGGTTGTGCAACTAAAAACCGTCCAAGTCCGAGCACCTGTAATGAATTCCTCGAATTGTGGTTTCCCCAACTTTAATCAACAAACAACTATATTAAAAATCTTTTCCAATTTCAAAGAAACAAACTTCGATTGCGAGCAACGCCTCTATGTCAATGCATCCCCGCTGTTCATTAGTTGCAGATAATTTACTCTACATCAATCTACCATTTGCAATAAAACCTAGATAAACATGAAGAGCTTCAATCTACCATTTGTAGTTAAAACCTAGATAAACACGAAGGGCTTCTAACAGAAATAAATACAAAGTAATTGCATCTTTATTTACTTCAACACGAAATCATCAATACACGCGCCGTCATGGCGCCTGATATGACGACACAAAGTAAGAATACAAAACAGAGGCCATCCATCTAAACTGATTGATCAGATCATAGACAGACTTCACCTCACATAAGAACATATAGAAGCTTAGCAGCCAAACGGTTAAAAATATTTAAACAACCTATTCAATCTATAGCTGCATATACCTACCTAGCCACTAAAGATTACAAGACGTGCGCACCTCTTTCAATCATCTCAACTCGGGTTAAGAAATCCAAGCGACGACGAACCCGCACCACTACCCCCACCGCCCCCTCCGCCGCCACCACCACCGCCAGGCGGCGGCGGCTGTGGCGGCTGCGGCATCTGTGGCGGCGGCAGATTTTGCTGTTGTGGCGGCGGCCTTTTGCGCTTCTTCTTCTCATAAGCAATGCCCCTAGCCTTAGACTGATGCTCACGAACTTCTCTCAGATATGAACGAACAGGCCTAGTTCCAAACGGATTCGATTCAGGCTTTCCTCCATGTTCTTCATAGGCGGCGCGAAGGCGCCCAATGAGGGCATCAAGGCTTCCCCACGCTTGCCTTAAAGGGCAAGCACACGGCGCAGGAGGATGTGGGTGGCCAAAAAAAGGGCACGATTGTAAGTGCACTTTGGTTTTGCCAAACTGATCCAGATATCGCAGAAATTCCAGCACGTGCGCGCCGCTACATCTTGATAAAGCCAGCGGCGGCCTGTGATTCTTCAGATACTGCCCAAACGTGTTCCAGTCCCTCCGCTTCTGCGACTCGTAACGGCTTAGCGGCGCCGCCGCCGCCGCCGCCGCACCCGCGGCGCCGGGGGATGAGGAAGAGCTGCCAGGCTCGTTGCTGGAGCCGCCGCCCTGAGCCTCGACGTTCCCATCCGCCGCATTCATCACAGACACGATGATGATGATAATAATAATAATTAATAATAATAATAATCACCAGGATTTTGAGATGGGTTGTCGATCCAGAATAATCGAAATCAGAATTGGAAATTTTAAGTGCTGGTGGTCTTCCTTATCTGATTTCTCTGAAGAAACCCTCACTTGAAATCCATCTCAATCCATGATCTCAAATCAACTGATATTCTCTGCAAATGAATAGGTATGTATTAGCACTATTATTACCGGACGTGTGAGTTGAGAGTTGAGAGGAGGAATTCTTTTTCTTTTTCCACTGAGGTGAAAAGGGGGGGCAGACCCTGGCCCAGACATGGACGCCGCCGGTGGACGTGACGTTTCTCTGACGATGGCCACTAGGTTTAATTTAGAGCACTCTCGATTTTGTACATTCTTTTTTTTAGTAATGACCGTTAACTATGTAGCGCCTTGTCTATGCTGCTGCTGTTACATTTTTTTCTCAGTGTATTCAAACTCAAACTTATCGAAGACATTAATAATAATACTAATCATAATGACGCGTCCCTACACAACAGGAGGAGTAATAATTATATTCTAAACATTCACAATTTAATCTCCACCGTCTTTTGTGTGTATTTTTTAATACTGTTTTTGTCTGTACAGATGCGTCATAACCATCATTCTCCTTTTGAATTCTATGTTACTGAAGCCAGTAATCTATAAGAATTGTTGCACTAGGGATTTCCTCAACTAGGTAGTAGCTTTTTTCTTCAATAATGTGATTGGTTTAGGATGAGAGTTAAAACTATTTGGCACTCTATAATTGGCATTAAGAACTCTTTTGTATTTAATTGTACACCACTAGTGTCAAAAATTAGTTTAGGATGGGAATTAAAACCATTTCGACAATCTATAACCGTGATTAAGAATTCTTTTGGAATTAATTGTACACTACTAGTGCCAAAAATTAGTGTAGGATGAGGGTTAAAACCGTTTCCACAATCTATATCCATGATTAAGAATTCTTTCCATACTCTATAGCCATGATTAAGAATTCTTTTGGATTTAATTGTACACTACTAGTGCCAAAAATTAGTTGAGGATGAGAGTTAAAACTATTTCCACGGTCTATAATCGTGATTAAGAATGCTTTTGGATTTAATTGTACACTACTAGTGCCAAAAATTAGTTTAGGATGAGAGTTAATATTGTTTCCATAGTCTATAATCGTAATTAAGAATGCTTTTGGATTTAATTGTACACTACTATAAAACTGTTTCCAGTCTATAATCATGATCAAGAATATTTTTGGATTTAATTGTACACTACTAGTGTCAAAAGTTAGTTTAGGATGAGAGCTAAAATTGTTTTCATAGTCTATAATCGTAATTAAGAATGCTTTTGGATTTAATTGTACACTACTATAAAACTGTTTCCAGTTTTTGGATTTAATTGTACACTACTAGTGTCAAAAGTTAGTTTAGGATGACAATTAAAACTATTTCCACCGTCTATAATGGTGATTAAGAATTGCTTTTGGATTTATATGTACACTAAATTTTGGCACTAGTAGTATAATTTAATTTGAAGAATGATTTTAAAGTTATTGGACAACAAATTTTGACATAACATTTGGAATCACATCCTATGATCCATCATCAAAATAAAGAAAAATTATTATAAAAAGTTAAGATATTTAATATTAATTTATGGTGAGAGATTTCTTGAATACCTCTTATATTAGGTCTATTTGCAATCTATTTGGATTTATATGCACACTAATTTTTGGCACTAGTAGTATAATTTAATCTGATTAAAAATGCTTTTTGATTTAATTGTACATTAGTAGTGCCAAAACTTAGTTGAGGATGAGAGTTAAAATTGTTTCCACGGTCTATAATGGTGATTATGAATGCTTTTGGATTTATATGTACATTGTTTTTTGGCACTAGTTGTATAATTTAATCTGATTTAAATCACAGATATACTGTTTTCACAGTTTATGATTGTGATTAGGATGCTTTTAAATTTAATCGGACAATAAATTTTTTGACATAACATTTGGAATCACGTCCTATGATCCATCATCAAAATAAGGAAAAATTATTATAAAAAGTTAAAGATATTTAATATTAATTTATGGTGAGAGATTTCTTTTCACTTCCATAACGCATTGAATACCTACATACGATTTGTTATATTAGGTCTATTTGCAGTCAATTTACGAGGCGTACGTATTTATACTATTTTTCACTTTTGATCAATCTTGTCCCACCAATACAGTGGAGGAGTGGGAGATTCTTAACGTATGCAGAATAGCTTGTAAATTATTATTAGATATAAATAAACAATGACAAATTGTTGAAAAGGGCGTTCACTAAATTTCCAAACACGTAAGGTGCAGATTCATTCTAGTGAACTTGGAGGGCATTCCATAGAGCTTCGAGTGCATGTACACTGTCCCGTACAATATTGTTGATAGCAAATTTGGGCCATTTTAGGCAACTCTGTTAGTTTGAGCTCACCGGTGTCTGGATCTCTATCTATCTGAACTTCATACTTGAATATAAGAGGTGTTTAAGGAATTTTAATTCATATAACTAAAACCAAATGATGGAATATTGTACAAAATTTAGTGATGCAACCCATAGTCTAAGAATGTGTTGGAAAAGCTACTATCTAATCTAAGAATAGTTAGATACGATGAAGTTACACTAAGGTTCTTTATATAATTTGATTGTACCTCACATCCTTAGTTTGGTCCACCTCTCTAAGATGATTAGCCTGCCTCTAAAATTTTATAGATTAATTGAAATTTAAATTTAGGTGAAAGTATAATTGTACATTTCACTTTTTATTGTATTTGGGAGCTTTAGATAATAATTGTAAGTCACGGATTTTGTTTATAATATTTGTGGGCCCTCAGTTAGAAGACACTATTAAGTTTTGACTCTAAGGCCTCTCATAAGTTGTTGGGATACTCTACCACTCATCTACTAATGCTATATGGTTTGAAATGTGTATTATTTCTAAAACCCATTAAATCACAATTTTGTTCTCGGAAAGCTAGTTAGGCTTTGATAACATGTTTAATAAGAGACATAATCTTTCTACAATTCATGATAGTAATAGATAGTGCTTATAGATATAGCTATGTAGTAGTTTTTGCATCCAACTAGGACTTAAATCTAGGGCCTTTAACAAGCTATTATGAGCTATTATGTTGTTCAAACATCAAGTTATTGTTTTTGTGTTTAGAACATCCATAGTTTTCTTCAACATGATCAAATATATTTCACAAAAACAAATGCCCAACTTGCAATTGAACTTGATAATAAGGAGGTTGAAACCCAAGGTTATAATATTGAAATATCATATATAAGGTAAAATGAGTGTCCTTTTTTTCATAATAGAGGGAATTATAATATATCCCAAGTTGGTGTTATAACATTGTTTTGAAAACATCCAATATTGGATAGATTGATTTTAGTAATTGATATATTTATCAACTATATCACAATTATGAGTCCACTATCTATGATTGAGTGGTAAATATGGAGCATTGTCATAATGAAGACTTGAGTTCAATTCCCTCTAGAAAATATTGGGAAAGCTTGTGTTGTGTAATGCAATGAAAAATACACATTATGCATATTAGTTTGAAGGAACTATTGGTTAGTATTTGTTTATTTTAAAAAAAATAACCTTAGGTTTTGACCTCAAGACCAAGTGTGGAAGTAAACCAAACCGGGTTACCACCACCTACATCTAATGTACTAAAATTTTTCATAGAATTTCCTAATTTTCTCCCAAAATGTCTCATTTGAAATGAATATACATGTTCATTTTATATTAATAGTTTATGAAGGTAAAACTCAATTAATACTTGGATTAGCCAATCTTCCCTACAAAATATATAAAAAATTATACAATTAGAACCACAATCTCAAAGCAATTGTATGTTTGCATATTAATACAAATGACAAACAAAATTACTTTTAAATGGATAACTAATTTAATAAGATCAAGAAATTGTAAACTATAAATAAAATGGTATCAACATCATCAAACTAAATAATAAAGAACAAAGTGTTATCCACGTTGAGACAAAAACTTTAAGTGAAGGTACATACATTTGGAAGCTACCATTATTAAAAAAATTTACTTTTATATTTATAACATTTTTTTTTGATAGGTGAAAGTTATAAGTTATGTTTTACTTTTATAAAACATATATATTACACTCATATATATGTTACAAATGGCAAGTAACAAACTAGTTTGGCATAGCCTAGACATACAAAACATTTCACTTCAAGTTATCAAAAACTTTATCTACATTAAAAATTTAAATATAAATAACCTCTAGTAACCACATGCCCATAATATTCCCTCAGTTACACTACCTTAAAAATAGTAACGACATGTAATTGTGAGAGTTAGCAAGGTAGCTAACCTTTCATCCATTCTCGCACCAATATAAGCATAATCTTTATGCTTTTTAAATTTGCATTATTTCCTTGCTCAATGGATTGATGACCATTCGCTACCAATGAGGAAGTGCTTTTCATCCCACATCAAGGTGATTGGATTTGCACCAATGGAAACCATAAATTTCATCCCTGATAAGAGTCCATGATAGATCTGTACTTTTTCACAGAAGGAAAGTTCTTCTTGTTAGAGCAATTTCCTGGTCCGTTTCAGCTTCTAATCCAAACAAGTCACTTAGCATAAAAAAATAGAAAAAAATTAAAATAAAGATTATTACTAGTATATATATTGATAATACCTATAGGAATTAATAATGTATATATTTATTGTATGTTGTGTTCGAGAAGGATGAGTCGGTCCTAAATGAAGAGAGAACTAATTCTCATCTAATCATAGGTGCGATGATTTACTTCACCGGTGAGGTCTCTGGTTCAAGCCCAGGATAGCCCACACATTATATTATGTGCTATGTAGTAGGATAGGTAAATTTGTTGTCTGCTTCATTTGTCCATGTATGGGGATATAGCTTAGTTGTTAGAGCTTCACTCTTGCAATTAGGGCGTTGCGATTATGAGTTGGATGTCTAATTGTCTAGGTGGTAATGATAGTATTTTTTTACCTGAACCAGTGGCTCACTTTTTATTAGTAATGGGGGAAAGGACTGTAACATGCCACTGAAAAACTCTATTGAGAGGAAGATAGACTGTAAAGAATGTAGAGAAGGTAGGGTGGGTAGTTGGTTAGATCTAGTATGGATCGTACATGGCCCATAGTTGGAGTTGGCGGGTCTCCTAGGGATCCTTCCTCTAGGATCCTTAGGGAAGAGGATCAAGTTGGCCCTTGCGAATAACTTGATGTACTATCTCCCTTCAACCCTTTTTAGCCCAAAAAATTGGGCAAAAGGAAAGTTCATGCCATGGACCGACCCCATCATCTCCATCATGTAGGAACTAAGAGATCGCTCCAAGGATGCTTTCAACATCCACGGGTCACAGACCGACCATATACCCTGATTTGAGAAGTGGGACACATTAGTCGTCCTTTCTGATTGGAAAAGAAGGGTCAAAGAAGGGCACTCTTTTTAAGACCAAAGAGTCGGGTGGAAAAAGAAGATTTTTTCATTCCTAGTTATTCTGAAGTTTTCATTCTTTAGAACTTCAAGAATTCCTAGGGTCAACAACTTTTGGGAGGAGTTGCTCTTTGGAGAGCACAGTACAATAAAAATTATGAGCTATGTTCGAGGGGAAGGCTATTGTCGATTGTTGGCCTTCTATGGTGGACTTAATTGAGAAGGTCCAATAAACAGTGGTTGACCCTATGGCAGATGTCAGTGGTTCAAGTCTGCTTATCTCCATCCCATGAGAAAACTAAATAGTTTTAGTACTAGAATTCAATTCTGTAGGTCAGATCAGTCAGAATCGGTAGTTTTATCTATGATTTAATTTATCATTCATGGACGTTGATAAGATGCTTTCATGTCTTTAGTATAGTAGCTCTTTAAGACAACCTTGAGCGGCAAGGTTCAAAAAATGAAAGGGCGTACAATGGACACCTAGGCATCCAGAGACGAAGAAGGGCATGGTAAGTGACAAAATGCTTCAAGGAGTGGAAATTGAGCATAGATCCAAAGATTCCTGAATAGGTTAACCTTTCTAACTATCTATCAAATCCATAGGCAGATAAGGGACAACCTAGTGAACCGAAACATCTTAGTAGCCAAAGGAAAAGAAAGCAAAAGTGATTCCCATAGTAGTAGCAAGCAAAATGGGATCAACCTAAAACAGTAAAACGGGGTTGTGGGAGAGCAATCTAAGTGTCATAATATTCCCTCAGTTACACTACCTTAAAAGACCTTTAATTCTAAAATGATTTTGTTCTTTGGGAGAGGTTGTCAATAAAATCTATTACATTATGCATAAATGCCCCTATTTTGAAATGAATTTATGTTTTGGGATGAATGCCATGTAAATTGTCATTTCATTACATGCATAAATGCCCCTATTTTCAATCACTAAGTAACTAGATATAAATCAATTTTGTATATAGTTGTTCAATGTTTGGTAGATTAATAAATCTTAATATACCATTTTATATTTCATATTCGAGTGACTTTTTATAGTCTGTTTTGAGTTCAATACTTTGGACCATGTTTTCTTTGATTCACTTCATATTTTAGGTTTGAAATCCAGTCATCATTTTCTATTTTAAATTTGTAAGCTCTTATTGGATTAAATTCTTTAAATTGAGAACTATGCCAGAGATAATGTCAGGTGCTTATATTGGTTTAAGTATGCCAAACTATAAGTCATCTCTCATTCTTAAAGGGTATCTTTCCTTTGATGCGGATTCCTCTTTCTCCAACTAGTCTATAAATGTTCTAGTCCACCAAGTTTCATAGCTTATTGATGTATCCAAAAGTACAACAAAAATATAGTAACAATATTTTACCATAAAAAGCCTACAACCAAAATCATCATTCTTTAACTAAATGAAATACATGAGCGTCTTTTTAAAAAAAATAAAATCCCCACTCTCCCACTATCAATAAATTATTTCCCCACTAAAAACTTTAATAAAAGCAAAAACTTCCTAATGTAACCAAAAGTGCCAATTTTAGAAAATTGTTATTTTTAGCAACTTTAAAATTACCCACAAAATGGCTTAATAAATTCCCACTAACCACTAAATGACTAAATAAGTCTCAATAATGAATGGAAACCAAAGTTCATGCTCATACACAACTATTAAGTCTCAAAAATATAAAATGCATAAGAATAACACTAAAATGCAATATTTGAGTCCTAGATGTTTGAATATAGCCCCCAAAAATATCAAAATGGGCCTTTACTAGTGTAAGTAGGTTATAGTGACATGGATCTCTCTAAGATCTTTATTTTAAAGAAATGGACTCAATCAACTTCTCCAGTCAAAAGTTATGGCCTCCACAAGTTATGCTCCCTCATCATTATCCTCTGGTTGATAAAACTCAACTCCTATGAGTTGTTCTGATTAAGCTCAAGACAGCTTACTCGTATCAAGTTTCTTCAATTATTATTTTGAGATTCAATTTTTATCCTCTTGATGTAATCCTTCCCAATGTACTCATTGACTACCTATTGTAGCTACCTTGTCATATGTTCATTGTCTTCTTGTCTAGAATATATGTTATCTTTTCTCTCCTCTTTCTTAGTATAGGTGCTACTTCCAATCCACTTCTTCTTCATTATATTATCCATGAAATGCTTATAAATAAGAAACATTAAATACTTGACAAGTGTCAAAATTTTGTGAAAAATTTCCATCATAACAACTGTCATTTATTTTCTTCAAAATTTTACATAGACCAATCTTGTTACACTTCATCTTATTGTACATCCCTTGGGGAATATCTCTCTTCTCAAGTATATGATCACTAAATTTCCCTCTTCAAATTCCTTTCGTCTTCTTGTTATATCAATTGTTGCCTTATACATCTCCTTGTTGTCCTGTAGCTTTCTCCTTCATCTTGAAATTGTTTTATGTGCTCTACAAATGCCTTTGCATCATCACTAACCTACTTTATTATTGTTAATTATGCCAAATCTAAAACACCCTTAGTAGTTCTTCCATAAATAATTTAGAATAATGATTTTACTATATACCTATTACTGAACTATTATACACAAACCCAACATTTGTTAAAGCTAAGTCCCATTACTTGGGTTTCTCTCCAACAATGCACCTCAATAAATTTCCTAAACTCTTGTTTACTACTTTAGTTTTCCTATTTGTTTGAGGGTGGTGTACACTACTAAATTACAATTTAGTTCCCAACTTCTTCCATAGAATCCTTCAAAACTAAATTAAAATTTGTGTATCCCTATCTAAAGTAATGGTTTTTATAATAGGTGTATGTATTCTAACAAATTCTTTGAAAATAGATCTACTAATCTAGTGGCATCATTTGTTCTTTTGCATGTAATAAAATGAATCATCTTAGAAAATCTATCCACAACAATGAAAATCAAATCATTACCTCTCTATGTTCATGGTAACTCCAATACAAAGTTTGGATACTCAAATCTATCCATGGTTCACTTTGTATTAGTAATGGCATGTACAACCTCATGTTTTGTGTATGGCCTTTAGCTACTTGGCATATTCTACATCTTGATATTTACCTTGCCACATCTCTCTTCATCTTTGGTTTAAAATTACTTCTTATCTACTAAAGCTATTGTCTTATTTTTACTAAATTCTCCACCCAAACCACCACTATGAAGTTTTCTCATAATATTATCTCTCATAGACCCAAATGGAATAAATATTTACATTTTTTGTTTAAATAGATAACCATATTGCATAAAATAATCATCATGAATAGTACTAATCTCACCTACTAAATGATTCTTACTTTGTTCAACTATCTTTCCAAAATCTAGATTAGTATTATAAAGTCCTTGATACTCTCAAACTCAAATATTTCACTCACCATGGTAGTTAGCATTACCACATGCTTGCTCAAAGCATCAAACACTTGATTCTACTTCCCTAACTTATACTTCAAATGTTACAAAAGTATATCCCTACAAGAAAGAAACTTGCTTTACATATATGCTATTTAACTTCTTTTAAGCGTTCACATACCTTAGGGCCTTGTGATTTGTAAATATAATAAACCTCTTAGGGACCAAATAATGCCTCCAATGTCTCATTACTTATACAATGGCATAAATTCAACATCATAGGTTGAACATTTCTTTGTTACCCATTCAATTTCTCACTATATAATGTTATTGGATTTCCTTCCTAACTCATCACTACTCGAACACCCACATGTGAAGCACCACAATCCACCTCAAACATCTTACTCAAATATAGTAATGCTAAGATAGGGGATTTTTGCACATTCTTCTTCAATAATTGGACTTTCTATTGCTATACTTGTCCACACCAATTCTTTTCCCCTCATGTAATTTCTTATTGGTGCAAGAATACTACTAAAATTCTTAATGATTTTTCTATGAAGGGTTGCTAAACCATGGAAACCTCTCACCTCTACTATGCTTCTCGAGGTAGGCCACTCAAAAATTGCCTTTACCTTTTCTTCATCCATTCTTACACCATCATTTGAAATGAAAAACCCCAAGAATACCAAACTCTTCTACATAAACCTACATTTCTTTAAATTTGCATAAAACTTTTCCTTTCTTAACAATTCTAACACCATTCTCAAATACATTAAGTGATCTCCTTTTCATATTGAATATCAAAATAGACCACTATAAACCTACCAATATAATCTCATAGCACTATGTTCTTCATCCTCATAAATGTGTTAGGTACATTGGATAATTTGAATGACATCACCAACCACTCATATAAGCCATCCCTAGTATTGAATGTTGTTTTCCAATCATCACCTTCTTGAATTTAAATTTGATAATAGCCACTCCATGTGTCAATATTAGTGAAATATGAAACTCCTACAAGCACATGGACATCATGTCATCTAGGTGAGGTATAGGAAATTTATATTTGATGGTGATCTTATTTATTTCCATGCTATATATACATATCCTCCATGTTGCATCCAGGTTCTTTGGATTTATAAATGCAAGATTTGAACAAGGACTCATACTCTTTCTTACTACATCCTTCCTCACCAACTCAGTTACTTACCTATTCCACATGTTCTATTGAGCTCATCCCATCAGCCACCTAATTATGTAGGGTTGATCCTGGAATTAACTCAATGTGATTCTAAATGTCTCTCTTTAATTTTAAACCACTTGGTATCTTATCAGGTATAACATCAACACACTCTTCCAATAATTTTGTTACTTTTATTAATATTAGCATAACTTTTGTCTGTTCCTTTTTTTCCACTAAAGCATAGAAAAATCCTATCATCTTCATCTCCTTGATAAATTATTTTGTGGATAGCATGTTATCCATTTACCTTTTTTTCTTAAGATGTAATAAAACTACCTTTAAACATCCTTCTAAAAAGTATGTGTATTCTTCTCTCCATCATGGATTACTTTTATGTCATATTGTTACATGACCTTCCTACAAACACATGGCATGCATCCATTAGGATAACATCACACTAAATTTCATCCATGTTTGAGTATTTCCTATTAAAGACTTGATTAAACTACTCTTTTCAATGGAAACTTCATTTTTCTTTCTTAAACCAAGAAACATAGTAAGGATAAGGATAATTTTCACAATAGAAACCTAGTTTCTATACCATTTCATTGGAAATCACATTTTCATAAAATTCACCATTAACAATAAAGTTTACATACCTTTTCTCTAAAAGTGCACCTAGTTTGGAAAATTTTTGTACACAACCATGAGTTATCATTGTCTTTAGCCATCACATATTCTTTCCTTAGAGAAATCATTGGTCTTTTCATCATGAGACTCTTAGCTACATCTATTGTAAATTTTGTATTCCATTCTTCCACCTTAACCTCAACAAAATTCGCTCTTGATTGATCTTCTTTGCTCCTTTCATGTCCATGATAGTGCATGCACTCAAATCCACCACACCTATAAAAAACACAACGTTTGCACGATATTCTGACCTCTATCACCACCATATGCTTTGCCTCTTTGAAATCCTCTTTGTTGATCTAAAACCCTTGTCTAGAATTTTCTTGTTTCTCCACCTCATGAGATGATTCTCCCCACGGGATTAAACCCAATTCATCCACTAGAAGGAGATGATGGACTTGTTATCCCATTAGATGACCCCCCAAAAATTGTCTATTTGGCTTATCTTTATCCTTCAAAACTATTTGATTGACATCATCCATACTATGAATCACATGCATGCATAATTAATATTGGATAGAAAAATTTAAACCATTTACATACCTTATAGCCATTTGTTCATTTGTTTCATCATACTCTGCTTGAATGGATAGCTTGTAAAATTCATCTATGTAGTCCTAAATACTGTGCCCCTTTTGCCTTACGTTCTAAAATTTATGTAGATTGTTTATGCTAATCCATATGTAGAAAATTTCCACTTAACTTCTTCTCCATCTTACTCCAAGTCCTGATCTTCTCCTTACCCTTCCTTTGTCTTTCTTTCTATTTAAGTGATTCCACCATATCATTACATGATCCTTCAAATTTATACATGAAAATTTTACTTTCTTCTCCTCTGTTATACTTTTTCATTCAAAAAACTTATCCATACTATTCAACCAATATATCATTTCCTCTTGTTTTAGACTACCCCCATAATTTGAAACTTCAAACCTTTATTTCATCATTCATTCCTTCTAATGCCCTAATCATCCTTTCTTCAATTGACTATAGATCCACCTACTCTTCCTACTCTTGCTGAATGAATGATGAATCATCTTCTTGAAATTCTTCTCCTTGGTCTCATTCTTCATACTGATATTTGGACCTCTTTTCCTATGTGTCTACCCTATAATAATGTTGGTAAGCTCTTCCACTTGCCTTAGTAGTTGTTACATATTATTGCTCATATGTGCATAGCCTTCTTGTCCACTTTCCACATTGATTAGACCTTGAACTTATACATAGAGATAAACCTAATCTGATACTAGATGATGCATCCAAAAGTACAACAAAAATACAGTAATAGTATTTTACCATAAAAAGTTGAATCCAAAATTCTCATTCTTCAGTAATTAATGAAATATATGAGAGTATTGTGTTTTTAAAATGAAATCCCCACTCTCCCCCTATTTGGAGTAATAATGCTCCCACTAAAAACTAATAAAATAAAAACCCCCTAAAGTAACCATAATTGCCAATTTTGGAAAACTACTATTTTAGTAGCTTTATAATCATCCACAAAATGGCCTAATAAATACCCACTAACCACTACATGAAAAAATAAGCGTCAATAATAATTGTAAACATTACACACAACTATTAAGTCTAAAAATTCTAAAATACCCAAAAATAACACTAAAATATAGTTTTGGGGCACTCAATTGTGTCTTAACCAACACAAGCAGGGTTTAATGACATGGAGCTCTCTAAGATCTTCATTCTAAAGAAAGGTCTCAATCGCCTTGGGTAAAAAGTTATGGCCTCTGAAAGTTATGCTCCTACATCACTTATGTTGGTACCACTTTATTTCTTGTCTCACCTACAATGAAACAAACTAGTGCCAATTTATTCCTCAAGCCTCACCTATAAAGAAAAAAACATTAATAATCATTATAAGAGGATTTTAATGGCTAAGGTTAATATTCTTCAAAAAAGATAGAAATCATACCCATACTATAATGTAAACAATGAATGTTTTAATAATACAGACCAATTGTTTTGATTGGTATTCACTCAAAAGCTCAAACCCCTACACATGTAAGGTGCAAATTCATTGTAGGGAGTTTGGAATGCATGTACACCATCTTGCATAAAATAATTGATCGAAAATTTGAGTCTCTTATGAAATTCTATTTTAATTTGATTCTCATTGATAATATGATATTTGCATTCAAAATTAGAGAACATACTTTCACTTTTCCAACATTAGAATGCTTCCTCCACATTCCTAGAAAATTTTGTTTTTATTTCTTGACATACTTATTTTATTCCTGCATATTTCATTTATTGTGCTCCTAGCTATATTCTTTTTATATCATCATTCATAATGTGTGACGTCCTCCCACACACATCCTTTGCTTATTTTTCCTTTTATGTGCAATCATCCAAATGCTCCCTTTTCACTTTGATTTTCTAGTGTGATGAAGATGGGAGAATATCCTATGCATCCTTTGTATATTTCTCGATTGTTCACTTTATTTATTCTTGACACCTCCGATGCTTTTGATTTTGAATCCAACCTTGACAACATTTTTTTTTCTATTTTATATTTGACTCAAATTGTTAAAGGACCTCACACTACCACGTGATCATCACTACAACCTTCTCCAAGTATTGTAGGATGGACTCAAAAGTAAAATTAATTGGATTTTAAAGTTTCACCAATTCCAAAAAGATCAAAAGATAAGATTTCTAAAAACTATTGATTTTCTTGCCAAAAGATGAACACCCTAATTTATAAATTACAACACAACTAAATTAAATATAAACACAAATATATATATATATATATATATATCGCGCAGACATTAAATATTATCAACCCAAAATAATAAAAAAGTGGCAGTCTATAATCCCACTTTATTTAATTTTAATCATATCTAGCAACTTCTATCACTTTACAACTACACCCTTAGTTAATTCTAACACTCCCATGCCTATCTTACTCCAACTTGCCAACCAAGTGCACATGTCATCCTTGCAAAATTTAAAATATTATTTAAAATTAAATATGCCAAACTCATAAATAAACCAAAATTATTAAAAAATAATAATCTACACATTATTTTGTAGTTTCCAAATAGGTTTTAAAAATAATTATAACCTCCGCATTTAAAAATATTTTTGCTTTTATGTGTTGAAAACATTATACTTCCCTTTTATTTTATTGCTTATGCACTCCCCTTCCTTTATCCTTTCAATTTGATTCCCTCTTTTCTCGTAAGGCATGAAATATAATTATAAAAAACTTTCTTTTTTAAAATTTGTAGATTTTTGGATTTTACCTTGGTTTTTTCACCTTTGACTTTTTATTCTTTGATTTAGTTAATTTCTTTTTTTCACTCTAAACCTTTTCTTTTCTTTTCTTACATGAATATTAATTGATTTTGGTTTGTCCTTTTATAAAGAAATAAATCGTGAATTATTCAAAGACAATTTGACATGTATAAATATTACAAGGTTGCAAACACCAATTGAGTAAGGAGAATTTGCAAAAGCACCAATAGATAGATCAAACATTGTGGGGAGTTTGAAAATTATGAATTATGAGCTATGACATATTTTCTATAGAGATGAAATGAACAAGATCAAATGCCAAATAAAATTTAGCATAAAATATCTATGATCTTAAATCTAAAATATCTATGATTTCAAATCTAAATCGGATTGGGCATGTTGAGTCATCAACATGGTTTAGTGAAGTGTGAACAAGTTAAACTTCAATACCCAAGCTTTAGACAGATCCAAGACCTTTTAGTACCATGTTTCTCAGTGACACCACTCTACTCTATTAATTGGTTTAGATTATAGACTAGAGATATAGATATAGCAAAAAGCAAGAGTTATAAGTTGGAGTAATAAGGGACTCTTTAGGGAGACAGAAAGATAAACTAATAGTTTATGGTTTAGGATTTCTAAAATGTAGGGTTTGCGGTTTTCTTTGGTTTAGGGTAAAGGATTTAGGATGTGCACCAAGTTTAAAATTTAGGGTTTAGGGTTTCAAGTTTGAGATTTCGAGTTAGGGGTTTAGATTTTGAAATTGTTTGGTTTAATAGAGTATCTTGGATTTAGGGTTTTTATGGTAAGTTAGGTTTGGCGTAATGGGTTTGGGTTTACATTTTAGGATGTAGGGTTTAACATCTAGGGTTTTCTTGGTTCACTATTTGGTGAACAGTGGAAATAGGATGAACAATCACAATTGGGGTTTGTGTTGTAGGGTTTAGAGTTTACATATGGTTGGGATGTAGGATTTATGAATTAGGATTTAGGGTGTCTAAAGTTTGTACTTGGTTTATGTTTTTAGAAATGGAGAGATGGTGTAGTATTTAGCGTTTGGAGTTTAAGGTTTTTAAAGGATTCGAGGTTTAATTTTTAGGATGTACAGTTTAATGTTTATGATGTAGGGTTTGTAGTGTTGCTAAGGTTTGTTATAGGGTTTAGGATGTACATTTAAGGTTTATGGTTTGGTATTTGGGAGCTATATGAGATTCAAGGTTTAAATGGTTGAAGGTTTAGGGTTTAGGATATCATGTTCAGGGTTTCCAAGCTATTCAAAATTTCTAAGGTTTGAGATTCAAGAATTTTTGAGTTTATGATATTGAGTATAAGGTCTAGGGCTTAGGGCATATAGTGTTTATGGCTTTACAAGGTATAGGGTTATGGTTTTAAAAGGGTTTAGGGTAAATAGTGAACCTAGAGTTTATATGCTAGAATTTGGAGGTCTAAATTTTTAAAAGAGGATTTGAGGTTTTACCCTTGACCTAATTATAGAAGATTAAAAAAAAATTATAATGGTTTTAAAGGGTTTAGAGTTTGTACTTGTTTTATGTTTTCTCTCTTTATTTCCCTTGGGAGTGATAATAAATGCTTAGAGATGATGTATTGTTTGGTGTTTAGAGTTTAAATTTTTTAAAGGATTAAGGTTTAAGTTTAAGATGTATAACTTAAGGTTTATGAGGTAGGGTTTCTAGTGTTGGGGTTTATTATAAGGTTTAGGATGTACATGGTTTAGGGTTTGTGGTTTGGTATTTGGGAACTATAAAAATCTCAAGGTTTAGGGTTTAGGATGCAAGGTTTGGGTTTTCCAATCTATTCAGAGTTTCTATGAATTAATTTTCAAGGAGTTTTGAGTTTACGGTGTAGGGTATAAGGTTTAGGATATATAGTGTTTATGATTTTAAAGATTATATGGTTTATGGTATTAAAGGTTTTAGAACTTAAGTTTTAGTATGTACATGGTTCTAGGTTTAGTGTTTTAGATTTGGGTTATTTAAGGAACTAAAGGTTTAAATGGTGATGTAGGAGCATCTAGGTTCACAAGTAGTCTTGCTTCACCTAAAAAAAATAAAGGCAGGCTAAGAAAAAAATTAGTTTTGGTGCATGTAGGTTTTTGAATAAATGGAATGTTTTAGATGAATCAACAAGGTCAAAAGAATGTTCCAATTGACTTTAGTAGAAAAAAGCCTATGTGACTTTAGAAGCATTATGAATTCACTTTAGCAACAACTATAACTTTGGTAGCAACTAGTTTGACTTCAACATCAAGGTGTAAATGCCCATTGGTAGAGATGATTTCATTGACACAAGTCCTAGAGGACACTTGGCATCATCTTCTATCTAGATCAACTTCTTTCAAACCTCCAACTGTTAAAAGAATGACACAATTTTCCTTGGTTCATATTATTTTCCATAGGCATATTGTCAAACACTTGGCAATCATTAAAGCTTCATCATGATTTTTTATGATTAGGTGTGTCATTCACCATGCAAATCCTAAGTCTTCTAAATTATAGTTAATAATGTAGATGATAAATAATGTGTGATCTCTACACATCATGGAGTGGGCAAAATGAGACACCCACGTGAGGGTAGGGACATTAATTATTTATTACTTATTCTTTGGGATACTTGGGATATTGTGTAAGAAGGCATTAAATAGGGAGGTTACATTAAAAAGTCAAAATTAGGAGTTATAGAACATCTTCCCAATAATTGGTAGTTATAATAAATGCATTGAATATCCTCATGGAGCACATAGATTTGGGAAATACATCAATTTGACTATTATGATAGAATCTATGACACACAAGAAATATGTAAGATGTGTAAAAGGAGTTATTATTTTGGTTTTCTTGACAAAGACTATTGAGGTGTTAAATTTTTGTTATGGATCATGTTTTCGACTCATAGTTTGGGGATACCACTTTGTGGTTTCTTAATTCTGACTTTTCTATATATTGGAAGCATGAGATAAAGGCTTGTAAGATTCTTTTGTAGGTACTCTTATGTTGTTGGGTTATTGTCAAAGGGATAAGTGATTGTATTGGTGTACACATTTGGTTGTGATTAATACAATCTTGGGTCTCTTTAGCGGTGGAGTTTTTCTAGAAAGAGTTTTTTTGATGGATCTAAATGTTAGTTTAGAATAAATGCACCATGCAAAACCAACAACAATGGAAATATTTGCAATTTTGGGACTTTAGAACTACAAATGAATCTCTACGATGTGGGTCAACTCCTTATCTATTCTACCTAAGCTTTAATTTATGGGTGAAAATGGAAAGAGATGTAAAAATAAAATTATATAGAAGAAAGGCTCACGCCAAATAGATATATTTTTAAACTTAGAGCAGAGCTTTGCAACAAATAATGTAATAATCAATAGAGAAATCTATAAAATAACGCATGTATCAGTCACCCTACATATTAATCAGAATCAAAACTTCAAGAGTAATAGTTTCTTATATTAATGCCTTTGAGTACTCACATACAATATCATATAACTGATTTTGGACATACATATAGATTCCCCTATATAATTGTAAAAAAGTGAGACAAAGTTTATACATCAAGCTCAAAAGCTTAGCTATAAAAACATAGTCCCCCTTGAAGAGGCACATCTAGGGCAATATTTATATCAGAATTACCCATCCCACAATTGATATTCCCCCCAAAATTAAGAATTTCAAATTTGGGATCACTGGGAGGAAGGATGCTTGCTTTATGAATTTAGGCAGTACACTCAAAAACATGACTCAGTTGCATGGGGCAATCGAGTCAACTTTGATGAGCATATGGACCCTTCTCCTTGCCACAGGGTGAACCTACATGTCACTCTTGCTCTCATTGAAGTACCCAATCAAGAGGAGGTGAGACACGGGGGCAGTCCTATTCACTTGAGAGCTGGACTTCACAAAGAGCGGTCGGCCAAACCTAGGGCCTTTCTTGGGTATTGATTATGATATGGTTCTCTATGACCGTTGTAGTTGAAATTATAACTATATGACCCAAAGGGTCACCAGTTATTGTTCTCCTACTTAGATTATCAAGATTCCAACATTGAGTTGGTTGTCGATTATTTTCGTTTATGTTTTTGTCAAGTTGGATTTATCCTTCAAATTGTTGGATAATGACTTGTGTTTGGAGTAATCTCAACCTATGTTCTTGTTCCTGAATCGTCAATTGATCATGTTGTGGTCTAGGGTGAATTTCTTCAATCTCTTCGAGGATTGCCCTCACCCACTCGCCTCTAAGCCCGGGGCACATTCGTGAGCCCAAACTGAGAGAGAGTTGGTTGGAGTTGACCTTGTTTTGACTTAGGGTTGACTTAGGGTTTATGACCTAAGGCTTAACTTGCTTTGCTTTGCATTGGTTGACTAGTGTTGACTGGTGTTCACCTCATGATGAAATCGAGGGTTTGACTAATGTTGAGCTCGTGATGAAATCAAGGGTTTGCAGTCTTCTTGTGACACTAATGTTTTTGTACTTTTTTTGGGTTTTGAATGCATGCAAGCCTATATGAATGCAAGATAATATTTTTGTGCTTATTTAGATTTTTATGAAAGGAGAGTGCCTTTTAATCTAGGAATTGAAATATGAATGCAATCTAGAATGGGTTTACCTAATGCAATTTGATCTATGTTTTTGTTTGGTTTTCTAGATATTTTGGATCTAATTACTTTAAGAAATAAAATTGCTTTGAAATAAACTAAGCTAATGATGCAAAATACTTGAAGCAAATTAAACTAATCTAACAATGCAAATCCTATTTAGCCTATCAAGGAAATTGCAACATCTAATTACTATTCCCAACTATTTTAAGATTAGCTAATTACTATCAAAATAAAAAAAGTAATAAAGAACAGGTAGAAAGTGAGATGTGTGAGCCTCCACTACCCTCAGGAATCCTTGTGTTGGAAACCTCTTTGTCCTCTTATAGCAACGGGGATGTCCTCTTGGAAACAATAGGGAAGGGATGCAAAAGAGCCGTAGAAAGCTTGAAATGTGAGCTCAATGTGAGCTAAAAGAGCACTATGGATTGCAAACAGGCAACATAATGACATGATGAGAATATTTTAGCAAAGATTGGATGAAACAACAATGAAATAAAAGGCTCAAAAGTCCTGTATGAGCATATGGATGTTATGTGGAGAGCAAAACCTGCAAAGAATGGATGCACAAATGAAATTGCCTCCCAAAAGGGAGAGCTTTGGAGCTACACAACAATGAAATCTTTGAAGCTTTGGAAAACTAATGACATGAAAGATTTGAAGCTTTAGAAACTAAAGAAATAAATGAAGAAACAGGCTCAAAGGCTTGTGAAGAAGCTTGAAAAAGCTTGTGAAGAAGGGAAGAGCATTCTCCAACTTGGAAAATAATGAAGAGGGGAGGGGTATTTATAGCTTGGAAGAGGTCATGAAAGGTGGAATTAATTAGGAAGTTAACTCAATTTAATTTAAGAGTTAACAAGGTTGATTGGATAGAGAACTAGATTGATTAGAGAGTGAACAAGCTTAGATAGCTTATCACTGAAGAAAAAATGAAGTTAGCATGAATGCATGAGTTGACAAGTAGAGATAAAAAGGAGATAATTATGCATTCTTGAAGGCTTGGAATAGTTAACTCTAAGTTTAGGAAAAAAAACTCATGCAAACAGGAGGAAAAACAAGTCAAAACTAAGCTTTTTCATGTCCAAAACTCAAGTTTTTCCACGACTAGAAAAGATGATAGGGTCACCCAGGGGTTGCCCCTTTTACCAGTCCAAGTCACCCAGGGGCGACCCATGGGTGACCCACAGAGGGGAGGTCCTAGGTTGGAAAGAAGGGTTAGAGATTGTTAATTAGCGGAAAAGGAGGTGAAATGCCTCCAGAGACTAATCAAAAGTGGTCAAAATCCAAATCTCCACTTGTAAAAATCAAATCTCCCAAGGGAGACCCTGAAATAATAGGGAGAGATTTGTCTTGGTTGTGCATGATTTTGGTGCTTACATATTTGCCCCCTCGGGGATGGTAGTCTACATCAAGGGTAGGTATTGTTCCTGAAATAGGCCTTACCTATTGTCAATTTTTCTATAATAGTACCTACAATAACTAGCATTAGTTCGACATTTAGATATATCAAAACAAGTAATGAAAACTGAAATGACGAACATACCATAGATCTGTGAGTTCTCCTAGTTTTTTGCTTTTGTCGAGGAGACCTGTAGGGATGAGAGCATGTAAAACGAGAGCACGGAAGATGCATAAAAGAAATAGAAGACATGCTAAGATAGAGAGGAGAACAAATTCTCCTTTTAATACAGATTGTGAAGAACATATTTGATTTCTAGGATTTTTGAGGTTTTACAATTTTTGAGGTTTTTTTTTTTCTAATTTTTATGGTTTTATGGAGATCTAACTTGACATTCTTTGAGGTATTTGAGAGACCTATGTTTATTGATAGATTTATACCCTTTCCCCCTTGCATGGGGATATTTACACACTTGAGTGTACAATTTTTCTCTTTTGACTCCATTTGGAAGAGTGACTTATGCTCAGACATTATTTTACACTTATTGTTACAAGACCTAATTGGATGAGATCTATACATAGCTTTAGTCGACATCTTATACTTCACTTTCCCTCTTGTGCATATGGTTCGCTAGAGCTTTTATTTTGCTTATAAGAATGCATACCTACGATGATGACATATGGATGATGCAATTTGTTTTTATATTTTTACGATATGAATGAGATGCAATGTGTTTGTATGTGATTCACAATAATGAAATGCAAAGTACTATGTTATAAGTTCTATGAATGCCATGATGTTATGACATGTTTATTTGATTTTAATTTTCTATGATAGCTAACAAGAATCATTGTACCTTGGCATTTAATCATATTTTATGTGTCAAATCTAGGGTTGTGTCCATGGCTGACTGCAATAGAAACTTGATAATCAACAGTCTTTAACCTATCTGTTGAATTGAACTTTCCTAATTAATCAAACTGATGCTCCTAATTACTTGCTTGGAAGGAAAACTTGATCTAAGAACTAAAACAATACTTTCCTGAAATGATCTATCTAATTTGCAAAACATTGAACATTTATTAAAACAGAAACAAGATTGCATTAACAGAAATTGATCTATTCTATGAAAGCAAGAAAGACTACATTTAAGAAAACTAAAATAACATGATAAAGCAGTTCAAATAATACTAGCCTCCTATCCATTGGTGGTGTGTATGTGAAAATTGATCAAAGGAAAACAAAAGTTAAATGCAAATACACAAAACCTTCTCCTCCAATCAAATCCGCACACTTCGATTGATAGAATGATTGATATGTTGATATGTTGATTGCTCGTGATTCTTGCAGCATAATTTTACTTTGTTGTGTGATGAAAATGGCTTGGTTGAGGCCATATTTATAGATTTTCAAGGATGAAGGGAAGAAGATTTGATTTTTGGAGATAAAATTGTTTTTTTTGCTTTTTTTTTTATCAAAGAGGAAATAAAACAAGATAAGATAAGATTTTAAAAGATAGAAAGATTTGATTTTAGTTGAAAAGGAAATAAATCTTTGAAGAAGGATGGGAGGATAATTGATGAATTATCTAATTAAATTAATTAATTAGATACACATGAGTTCAAATTTGGAAAGAAATCGAGAAGAAGATATGATTTGATTTAATTAAATAAATATTTAATTTATTTAATTAATATTGGATTTCATTAATTAAATAAATATTTGATTTATTTAATTAATGTTGGATTTATGATTTAATTAATTAATTAATATAAATTATTTAATTAACATTAGAAGAAAGAAGGGATTAATTAAATAAGTGTAAATTATTTAATTAATGTTAGGAAGTGGAGAAAATTAACTTAATTAAATAACTAATAATTATTTAATTAATGTGGCAGAATAAGGTAGAGTGAGTGATGGTGAAATCGAAATCAATTTTAGGTGTCTACATTTTGCCCCTCTTTGAGATGTTGTTGTGAAGCAACATCATTTCAAGGAAAAATAAAATATAGTGTTTAGTTGGATAGAAGAAAATGGTAGGATTAGGGATGATGATGCCCTAGTCACTTGAAAGTGACAAGGAAAAATGACATAGGCCCCCTCGAGAGGATAGGCGAGTTAGAAGAACACAGATAGGCTCTCGAAATGGATGAAATAGATTGATTAAGGAGATGGAGGAAAGATAAGGGATGTATCAAATGGATGAATGATAGGTTATGCCACATTAAGGTGAGCAACCATATAGTGTTATATAGCACTAGACATTATGCACCAAGGTATAAAGACCATGGTGACGATGTGTCTTGTGCACCCAGCATAATACAACCTTGTCTAGACATGAGGAAGGCAACTTAGAGCATAGTCCAAGTGCACAAAAGGTATAATGAGACCTTAGATGCAAAGGTATGCAAACAGATATTCCACCATGCACAAGATATGAATATTAGCTAGAATGATAAGGACTTGATACAAATGCAAGATAAAGTGATAACACACACAAGCAAGCAAGCAAGCATGCACAAATTATTTAAAAACAAATAAGATATTTCCCCTGTTAACCTATAAACCAATAATTAATTGATGATGATGATTGATGATGATAGTGTTGTCATTGTGGGGAACGATATATCCCTAGAACAACACAAGGATGTGGGAACGATATATCTCGATGATGATGATTGGAAAATGATTGATTGATAGGTTTAATAGCAAGGTTGGAACAAAACCAAAGTACACTTTTGGATGATTGGCTAGATTACTCGATTGGATTGGTATGGATTTAGGATGACTTGCATTTGGATTTATTGCTTGGATTTTTGGAATGTTGTAATTTTTTGGAATTTTTGGATGTTATGATTTTTTTGGATTTCTTGGATGTTATGATTTTTTTGGATTTTTAGATGTTTTGATTTTTTTGAATTTTTGGATGTTTTAATTTTTTTGGATGTTATGATTTTTTTGGATTTTTGGATGTTATGATATTTTTGGGTTTTGAAATGTTTTGGGATGATATTGGATAACAATTTGGATAACCTAGATTTAATAAAACCACTTTCCTTAATCTAGTCTGTCCAAAGTAGAATATATTCAAAAGTATATGTTTCTGCTAAAATCTAAATTACATAAAAATCATCTAAAAATCTACTCCTATTCTGTTGTCTCCATCAATATATATGAGTTTGTTGTCGATATCATATTTCTGGAGTTAATCATCTTTTCTCTCAGTTCAAATTGAGATACTAAAGATATTTTATTCTAGAACTAAAACATGCAACTGCCTAACTAAAAGTATAGTCATACAAAACTTAAAAAGACTTAAGTGACATTGAAGGTGTCCTTAAATCTAGAGTTTGAATTTTAACAAAACAGGTTGTGGAGGCCCTAATAAAGAGGAATTTAACTTCTCAAAAATAGTGAACTATTAGAAGTCTTCTAATTCATGCAAAATCAAATAGCATGTGTATTGTTCCCCCTCAAACCATTGGAGTCATCTTCTCAGACACCCTGGCCTTGATGTGTAGAACTCCATATCTCTTTAGAAGCTTTGGAGATTCTAGCAGTGAAGGAGCTCCAGAGACTTTGTGCAATTACCAGTAGCTCTGGATACTCTATGCAGTTACTAGCGGCTCTGTAGACTACCACAAGGCTTGTTAGAACACAGCTCCGGAGGTCTTCATAATCACCAACCTTTCATGTCCTGCTACTTCAACTCTAGAGAACCTCCAACCATGCTAGAAAATGTTGGAGTGTTGTGTAGTGTCTCTCTTGCTCAACTCTAGAGATAATTAGGACTATCTCTGGAGTCTCCAAAAACTATCTTTCGCCTGAGAGAAAGATACCTGTGAAATAAAAAAGAGATATTTCTGCATAATTCTGTTAGTTTTACTTCAAACATAGGTCATTTCATTATAACAGTAACTTCAACATTTCATCTCTTATTAACATAATTAAACAAGACTTCACAGCTTCTATAGTGCAATTAACAGGATAGGTAGGGCATGAAAATGGGAAAAAGGAAGTAAAAAGATATGTTTGTATGAGTGCAACCTACCACTTATCATCCCCCAAGCTTGAGGGTTTACAAGTCCTCATGCACTACTCACAACCTAGATTTATTGAGCTTGTACAACCTATCTAAGAGGTTGTACTCTTGTTCATAGGTTAACCAAGTCCTGATGTTTGTATTTCCATTCCCTCTGAATTGATCAATCTGCTTTAGCCATTCTTAGATCTTCATATCCTCCAGTTGTTTAGCCCACATGGATAGGAGCTCAATGATTAGGGGTGCCTTGAAGTGTCCCCCTATCTACTCTTGCTTATGTTTGTCTATCATCTTGACTATAGCCCTTGCCTTCTTCATGAACCATTTAATGTTGGCTAGGGATACTATGTCCCTCATTTTTTGATCTTATGTGAGGGTATTCCACCTCTTCTTACAAATTTCCATAATCTAATCAGATGAAATATGCATGAACATCCCAAATTCTATGACACACTCCTGTAGGTGTTGTTGGAATAGGGACATTTTTTTTGCTTTTAGAGAATAGATTGTTACTCTGAAATGGATTTCAAAGGCCATTGGGTTTGGGCAGTCTCTTATGAGGAATAGGCTTGTTCCTATTGTCTTTTCTATGTAGGCCTCCATTATTTCATTCCATATTTGATGGTTCTTCATAAATGACATAAATGCTCTCAGCTGGCACTCCCCTACAAAAAGATTGATGAAGAATGTGTGATCTTCAATAAAGAAATTGTGCAAATACATTTCACAAAGGAAATTCTTTTCTTCATCCTTTCTTTGCATATATACTGTGAGGAAATCATTGCCATCTTGTATGTTTTCAGTTAGGTCAGAGAGAACCAATGAAAGCTTCCTTTGAATGACCCGTTCTTGTAAAAACATTACATAACTGCCACTGGGGGGTCTACATGCCAGTATCTTTCATGAGAGAGTGGCCACTATCATGACTTTTTATTCTAGGGTCTTTACTTTGTTAGTCATGATAGTGACTGCCCTCTGTAATTGCACCATAACAATTGTACCTTCTAATCCTCTGTACCTTCTTTCCCAATTGAACAACGCCCTAGGGACATCCAACTGGAATGTCCTCAAAGAGACGTCTATTTGTGTGATTTGATTATTGGTAGAAATTGGGAAAACAAATTCTTTGATCAAATCTACTTGATCATCAATTTTATTGTTGGTCTTTGTCAATTCCCAAGCCTGATTGTGCAATTTCTCAACTAGGGTTGAGATCAAAATGATGTTGTTATCTCTGGCCTTGATAACATCAGAGGTGTGGATATCCTTTTGGGTTATCTCTACACCCTTTTCTTAACCTCAACCTCTTTTTCCTTAATGACCTTCTCGTTTTCCTCCACTTGCTTCTTCAGGTAACTGATTTCTTGGTCTTTAGCTAACTCCTTTTCTTGCATGACCTTTTTAAGGTTTGTGATAATCAGCTATTTACCCCATAGCATTCTCTTCAGATTATCAATTTCCTCCATCAGCTGCTACTCCCTTGAGACCTCAATATCTTCCTAGTTAGAGGGATGGGAGTAGCTACCTATTTCTAACCCCTCTGCCATGTCTATATCTGGTACCCCATTATCTCCCTGTTCTTCAACATCATCATGCTCTTCTTGTTCCTATGCCCCTTCTATTTGTGTGGCCTCCCCATGTTCTTCTATCTCTTTTTCTGTAGCAGACCCTGGGGAATGTGATGGCCCAACCTACTCCTGAGGAGGGGTCATGGAGGTTCTAAAACCAAGTATCTCAGCCAGGAGTGCAGTGTCCCTCTCTGTCTAAGTTGGCTATCTCTTCTGTTGGCTTCTCTGGAGCACTTTCTTTGCTTGTGTCTCTAGCACTATTGTTGCTTCCTCTAAATCTGAAGAGATGGTATGTGGCTCACTGGGTGTTACCTTTGGTGCTTTGGTAGTTTGAGGAACATGGATCTCTAGAGTGCTTTCCTCAGTCACCCTCCCCCTTTTGCTCCTTCTCAACAAGGGAGGAGTGTTTTTGTCCTCCTTATTTTTGTGTTTGTGGGGTTTGGGAGTTTCTGTAGGATCCTCTATTGCTTCTTCCTCACTTATCTTCTTCTTATGTTTCCTAGTTTTGGGAGTCCTGCAGGCTCCTCTGTTGCTTTTTCTTCTTCACTTACAACACCCCTCATTTTCCTTGCTGGGGTAGACTCCTCAACCAAAGTTAATTCTCTTTTTCTTTGTGGGGTGTTTTGTGGGATTGTTCCTCATGTGTGGCTTCTACATGCCCAGGTACAACAGATGATTCCTCTAGAATTTCCTTCCCCTTTTACTTTCTCTCAGTAGATGGGGAAGAGGTGGATGGAGCTAGTCTCACTTCTTCTGTCTCTTGGGTGGAGGGAGGTGATTCTACTGTTGTTTTCTTGCCCTTTTTCTTAGGCCTGTGGGTATCATTAAGAAATGCTTGCCATAAGGCCTCCCCTCCTCTCTTGGAGATAAAGTGATGTTTGACAATTAAATATATGAGACCATGATGCTTTAGAAGACCATTCCCCTACTGGTACTTCTTTGCTAATGTTGTGATTGCAAAATATAGGAAGTTAGGAAAATAGATTTTATACTCAAGGTGTGTATGTCCATGCCTCAAGAAAATTAGTATTTTCATGATGGGCCCTAACATTAGTGAGAATTGCTTATCACATGTGAAATACTTCATCAGCCACATGGCCAAGGATTTTCATGGCTAAGGAAGGGTGGTTTGAACTATCCCCTTCACTTCTCCCTTATTCATGTGTGTTTGAATTTCAAGATCATTATCTATGGAGAAAATTTTTATCAAATTAGAGTATAGGGTTTTCAAATGATAGAATCTCTCACCTTCTTCTGGGAGGTTCGATATTTTGTTGATGATGGTAGTAGAAATAGAGATAGTTACCCCTTGTACTTATGTCTGGTTATTCTTCAAATTGGAGAGGAATTCCTTGACGATGTCCTCTTGATAACCCTTGAATTTCTCCACAAATTTGAGCCATTTAGAAGTCCTTAAGACATGAACAGACGCTTGGTCTTGAAGCAGTCCTTCTAGTGTCTCTAGCTCTGACTTCTTTTCAACCCCTAGCTGCACTTTGATGATGATTTACCCCTTTTTCTCTTCTTCTTCCTTTGCAAACCCTACCCTTGTCTGAACCATTTTCACAGAATGACCTTACCTCCAGAGCTCTCTTTGTTTTCACAGAATGACCCTTCCTCTAGAGCTCTCACTCTATTTTCACAAAATGACCCTACCTCTAGAGCTCTCTCTATTTTTTGAACTTTGGAGTTAGGAAATTTCTTTCTCTTTGCTCTTTTTGATGCCCCTTTCTTGACATTTGGAGAGGTAGGTTCTGGATGTCGAAAATCTTTTCTATCTGCTAAGCGCCGAAGGTGCTCCTAGTTGGCTCTGAACTTTCTCCTAGTTAGCTCCAGAGTTGCTCCTATTTGGCTTTGAAGATGCTCCTGATTAATTCCTACATGAATAAGAGAATTGTCATTTGCTAGTTTTCAGGTCCCTAGGTGAGGAAGACCGCCATTTGACCAGTTTTCAATCTTCCTTCTTTTTTTTTAGAAGGGTCGGTGCCATATTACTAGTTTTCAACCCTTCTTTTATTTCTTTTTTTAGAAGGGCCACCATATTACTGGTTTTCAACCCTTCTTTTTTTTTTAATTATCTTTTCAATTTTTTCTAGAGAGTGTGACCTCTGTCACATAACACAGGTCCTTGATAAACTCTTATTTTGTGGCTGGTCGCTGGTAGAGGTGAATTCTATGACCATTTACCAAGAATGTGTTTTCCCCTCCATCAATGGGTGCCAAATGGACTGTCACATTGTCATAAACTTCTCTACTTTGGTAAGGTCCCATCTAATGGGTTTATAATTTCCCCTTAAACTTCTTGAACTTAGAATCATATAAGAGAATCCAATCTCCTTGTTGAAATGTCCTCTTCTTGATGTGTTGGTCATGCCACTGCTTTCTCTGATGTTGAATGATTTCTGCCTATTGTATGGCCTCCATCTTGATTTCATCCAATTCATTGAGTTGAATAATCTGATCTTGTTGTGCTATAGATAATGGTAGTCCAATGTCCAGTGATGTCCTGAGTGTTTGTAATTTAAACTCTATTGATAGTATTGGTTTCTTCCCATAGACAAGTTCATAAGGTGAGAACTTTGTTTTTGACTTCCATGTGGTGTTGTAAGCCCATAGTGCTTCATGTAATTTGCTAGCCCAATCTTTCCTACTCATTTCTACTATCCTTGTTAAGTTATTTTTCAGCACTTTGTTTATTACCTCCACCTGTCCATTTGCTTGGGGATGATAGGGTGAAGACTTCTTGTGCTTGACCTGGTACAAATCTGTGAAAGCTTTTATCACTTGGGAGGTAAATTGTGGACCTCTATCCGAAACTATTGCTCTTGGGGCTCCAAATCTTAAGAAGATTTTGTTATATAGGAAATCAACAACTTTTTCTTCTCTGGCAAATTATAATTCTTGAATTTTGACCCATTTGGTCACATAATCAATGCATACCAAGAGGTATTCATTCCCTACAAATGTTGGAGAGATAGGCCCCACAAAATCCAGACCCCATTGCTCAAATGGTTCTAAAACCACTTGGGGGTGAAGTATCATTTCCTGTGTGAAAGTTGGTTGACCCATCCTTTGGCATTGATCACATTGCTTTACATATCTCTTCACATCTCTATGGAGAGATCGCCAATAATAACTAGCTCCAAGGATCTCGTCGATTATCCTTTTTGAGGAGTAATGTCCTCCTGTAGGTTCATCATGGCATGCCCTTAACACATCAAAAATTTCATCAACTCTTAAACACCTGTGCAAAACAAAGTCAGGGCCACATTTGAACAACAAACCATTCAACCATTTATAAGACAAACTTTTCTTTACTAATCTCTTTTTTTTATTTAGATGTGAAATGAGAAGGAAACAAGACCATACCCAAGAAATTTGTTATATCAACAAACCAAGGTGTTTTGGAAGAAACAACGAATAGATGTTCATCTGGGAACCTATCTTCCACTGGTTGGTTCTCTCCACATGTATGCAACCTTGACAAAAAATCAGCAACCAAATTGACTTTTCCTGGGTTATCTATGATAGTGATATCAAATTCTTACAATAGTAACAACCATCTGATGATTCTTGCACCTACCATAGGTTTGTTCATTAAATATTTAATGGCTACTGTAGACACCTAAAAATGTCTCGACCCTTCTAACTACCCTTCAACATCATCCACAACACTAATTCTTTGTCTAATTAATTAAATTATTATTTAATTAATTACCTCATCCAACACCTGAACCATTCATCCATCCTTCATCAATTAACCCTAAAATTGAATTAATTCAATTAATTCAATAGTCACACCTTACTAACATCATCCAATTAATTAAATAAATATGTCAAATATTTATTTGGTTAATTTGTCCATCTCATTAAACCCAATTAATTAGATAAAACATACTTATCTGATTAATCAACCCTACTAATTAGCCTACCCCTAACCTAGTTGATTAAATAACTATTATTTAATTAGCTACCCTAGCCTACATGACCCCTAGACCTGGATTAATTAAATAAATCATTATTTAATTAATCCTAAACCTTGATTACCTCATCCACTAATTTTCTTCAGCCACATTAACTAAGTTAATCACACTGATTAACTTGGTCAAATCATGTTTAACACCTTCTCCGACACCCACAAATTAAAAATTGCAAAAAATACATAAACCCTTCAACTCATTTTTACCATTTTCATGATAAAACATCTTCCACATCTTTAGCTTACAAATGTAAGAGCCTAAAAATGTACACGTGTCCTATGACCTTCACACTTCCACATAAAATGGAATTTTTAATTCCATCTCATCCCAAGGGAATTAATTTTAAATTTCCTCACACATCTAAATCACATTTAATGCTAAGTCCTCCTCAAAATGAATAAAAGACTCATTTTTATTCTCCACTATCCAATTTTGTTGATCAAATCCTAGCCCTCCATCTCACAATAAATCTCATCCCTTGATCTCAACAATCAATCTCCATGGTTGGATCAAAATCCCCTCCAATGTGCCTATAAATACAAGCCTCTACAAGCCATTTCATCATCCAATTTTAGAGTAATCATATTATGCCAAAATTTCTCTCCATCATCTCCATCTTAGCTAGGTTATAGTGAAATTTACATTGACAATTAAAGAGCATTTCACATTGTAGTCACTAGTTTGGTTGAAGCTAGGACTTAAGGGTGCAAAGTCCTATACCTTATCAAGGAGTGAGGAGATAAGATGCATTGAAAAGGTATAACTTGTTTGTTTAGTTGTTTCATTTCATGTTTTTATGCATTTCTAACTTCTTTATCTTCATTTGGCACACTTGATGGGACCCCATGGTCCCAATCTAACCATTTGTTTGAGTTTTCTTGCAAGGAGCAAACAAGGAGGAGTTCTAGTGCCAAAACCTCTTAGTTTGGTGCCATCGGTCTATGGAATAGCGCCATTTGGGCCTATTTTGGCACCATTTGGCACTGTTTTGGCGCCATAATCTAATGACATTTGTTGGCATGTTAAGATTAGAAAAAAAAATTAGGCTATTTTTAGAAGATTTAACACATTTTAGTGTTTAGAGCTCTCTATTTTTATCAGAAACTAACAGACACAGGGGATCCTAATGATGAAATTTCTCTAGGAATGTATGATTTAATTATTTTTTGCATGATCCTAGGTTATTTCATTGTTCACTAACCAGTTTTTTCTTCTAATCTAGTTCTTGGTTCCTTTTGACAGGATAGGGAGCCTTCTAACCCCCATTTGACCTGTTTGTTTAAAGTTAACATTCTTTTTTTAGTAGGTTTTGGGGAAGATCTCTAGTTTAGCACCATATTCACACAGAACGACACCACCCAACTAGTCAGTTAGGTAATGAAAGGAAGCAAGGTATGTGGAAACACTTCCTACATTGATCTACTGAGGAAAGATTTATGCAAAGTTTTTCTTTTACAATTATAGATTAAGATGCACATTAATAGAAAGATAATAACAACTTCCAAATGCAAACACAAAACTCACAACAGAAGATATACGTGAGGAAAACCCTTTCAGGTAAAAAACCCCACACTCCAAAGCCGCTCAATATATTATTCAGGAATCAAGAAGATTGCAATATACTTGCAGAGCAAGCTTTTATAGGAGTATATCCAACCAGAGATCTAGGAGGTAACTTGACATCTATAAGATTCTTACACACAACCTCCATCTCCAGCTCTTGATATATAGGAGATACAATATAGTAAACCATTACCGGTAATTACAAAACCATGAGCTAAAACCACCCAAAAGTGGTGCCCAAATTATCTCCAATCAAAGATGCCTTGTGATGTGCCAAAACACATACCAACATGTGTAACTCTCCCCTTTACAACTCTTTTATGTGTCCAACACGTTTTTACATTTCCCAAAAATAGGAGGTCCAACTTCTAGAGGCCATAACTTTTGATCCGGGTGTCCGATTGATGAACCGTTTGATGCGTCGGAAAGCTCATGAAGAGATCTATCACCCTATAACCCACTTTTTTAGTTATGACAATTTTTGGGATGTTTAGGGAAGTTTCAATTATGGCAATTGAGTTTAAAACTTTTTTTGATAGTTTAAAAAATAGAAACTTTAATATCTCGCAATCCGTATATGATCTTGAGTCGAAACTCACCTGAGATGTTTACTTAGTTGTTTTGCACCTTCTGGGAAAATTTTAGGTCAATCTGAGGTCAAATGTAAACTTACTAAAAATAGTAAGTCCCGCCATTTTTAGCCCTTTTGGAAACTTTGAAAGTTCTAGATCATTCTTCAAGATAAAGGGTATTCGAAAAGACCAAAACTGAGGAGAATAGTAACCTTTTGAAGTTGCAAGGTTGAGACACGTTTCTTAATAAGTAAGGCAAGTAACAGGTGTTTAGCGCTATTTTGTAGAATTTTGATGCCATTTACCAAATTTTAAATGCCATGATAGATATTAGTACCATTTTCCTTATTTGTAGTGCCATCCTTATTTTCCTTTCTGTAGTCTATTTAATATTAGAAGCAGAGAGTTTTAGCACCTTTTTTTACTATTTTAGCACCTTCTTTCTGATTTTGAGCTCCATATAATTATGTTTTAATGCCTTTTTGTTCTATTTTGGCACCTTTTTTCTCTGTTTTGGCGCCATTCTGATAATTGCGCTTCAGGATTTGTGCATGGTACTAAGACATCTATGCAGGTTAAAGAATGCAAGTCAAAGAAGAATCTTAAAATTACTAACTAGTTTGTTGCAGATTTCATTAGTAGAAGACTCTTTGTTTTCTCACTATCTTAGTCAAACTAAATTAGTTAGATGGATAATTAACTTGTATTCTTTGCTTGGTTTGCTTGTAGACATATGCTCTCCCTTTGCACCTTAGGGTGATCTTGGGGATCAAAAGTCTACATGTGAACAACTTTCATGCTTTTAAGTGTTACCCGAAGGGGTTACTTTTCTTGTGTATGCTCTCCCCTCGCACCTAGTGTGATCTTGGGGATAAAAAACAAGAGGGTAGTTTCTTCTTAGGAGGCCTACTTGGGGATTTCATCACCCCAAGGGACAACCACAACTGAGTGTTTCAGCACAGTATAGAAATGTTGCGATTCGAAAGATAGCTTCAAGGAAGGACCCTCTCATCTCCAAGCAATAGACCTCCAAGACCCTTGGTCCACCAAGACTTGAGTGGTTGAGTGTCAGCTGATTGGGACACCCCCCTTCATGGGCATTGGCCTCAAGTACCTTGCATATGCTAGATGACTTCCCTAGAAGCTCATAATTATCCTAGCTTAAGACCTTTCGACCATATGAGATTGTAATGCAATGGACACCAGTTAGGCCTATGAAGTTACTCACTGCACACGCCACATTGATTTTGTGCCAAGTGCAAATGCTTTCTAGAAATGGGCATGCATACCATGTATGCTCTCCACTCACGACATAATGAGTGATATTGGGTGATCAAAAGTAGTTAGTTTCCTCCTCATGGCACTTGCACGTTATGCCTATATAAAGGCAGCGAAGTGGGCTTATGGTCTTATACACACCTACTTGAATAATTTCTAAGATGTTAATGTGCTTAGAGTGTCTTCATGTTATACCCCATGAAAGCAAAAGTTACTTTGGTACATTGAGTCAAAAGGCCATTGTGTTTGATTGTTTGTTTTTTTGTATCTACTTACTAAGAAATCTTATCAACATTGTCCAAAACCACTTGAACCTTTGAAAATAAACCATTGAACATTTGAACCTTCAAGATCAACCATTTTAACTTTGAAAATAGAGCATAAAAATCCAACATATTGAGCCAAAAATCTAAAAATTGCTAAAAATTGCCAAAACCCTAGTTGAAATCTCAGAGACTGTCTCACTTCAGCACCATAATTCCTCTGTTTGGTGCTATAAAATTAATCTGTAGCACCATTTTTTGTGGCGCCATAAACCTATATCACAATGCCATCCGTTTATGTTCTAATGCCATTTTCCTATGTTTTGATGCCTTCTATCTAGAAATTAGCACCATTTACAGATAGATCCCACACATGCATCTTGACCTGTTTTAGAATCCTTAGACTTTGTTCAATCCAAAATTGTGGTCACCTTTTCAAAATTTGTCAAAATCAAAATCGAGCTTTGATCATCATCCACAACCTTTTTGTCCAAATTCACCCACATCCTTTCATTTTGACCTTAGAGAAAATCATTTGGATTATTGGGCCCTTGATCATAGTCCATTCATCTCAAATCACTAGTCAATTGTCAAATTCAACCTTTGTCCACATTTTCATCCTCAAATATAGTCCAACCTTTTATCCAAATTCATTTACCCCATCCCATTTGACCTTAGATAAACATCATTTTAATATTTGATCTTTAGTCATACCCTATCCACCCATTAATCATTCCCTTCCAAAATCCCAATCCATATCCATTATCTCTTCTTAGGGGAACATTTTTATTTTCACCTTTTGGACCTTTGCACATCCATTCCAAAATTCATTTTGAATCTTAGTCATCCCAACCTTAGTCCAAATTCAATCATCCAACAAACCCCAACATTACCCAACATTACCCAAAATCCTATCCACATTATCCAAAATCCAACATCAACATCGAAAAATCAAAAAATCATCCAAAATCCAAAAAAATCAATCAATATCCAAAGCTATATATCAAATAAACTTTGTGCAAGAATTAAATCCAGATCTTACCATCCCCTAGTTTATAGGGTACTTAAGACTTTGTCTACCTTAAGTGCTTATAGAAATTAGCCTTTTATTAACCTTTAGAATAATTGATTTAGGAGCCTAGACAACTCCTAAGTTGATATATTCTAAGGTATCCCATTTTGCTTGTTGTTCATTAGTTTACCTTCAAATAAAATAATCCTCCTCTTTTTTCTTAAAGTCATAAGTCTACTTTAAGTAAAGAGAGATACCTCTTTTATAATCCAAAGATCTAGATTTATTCAAGCTCACCTTTGATTTGAAAATCCTTTTCAAACATCATCAAAATTACCCAGCATCCTTAGTCATCCAATATCCAAATCATCTAAGGTTTTCCTTGGTTGATTATCATCCAAACCATCCTAAATCATACTTAGTCACACAACATCCAAATCATCTAAGGTTTTCCTTGGTTGATTATCATACAAACCATACTAAGGACATCCTAGTCATCCATTTCCAAATCATCATCTCCTTTAAAGTTCATCCTAAAGTCATCCTCAAAATCATTATTCACTTACCTTGGGCTAATAAATCCTTTTAAGATTTAATCTCTAAAGGTTATCTTATACCTTTATCCCCAAAATCATTTTTCAAATTTCTGAAGTCATTATCCACTCCATCCTTTATCCCACATTTTCAATCTATCTTTCCTCTTAGGTCCAAATTTTTTGAAAATCAATTCATCCATCTATCTTTGAGGTTTAACCTCTAAGTTTTCTCATTCATTCTCATACCTTCATCATTTACATCATCCTTAGGTTTAAAACTTTTGAGATTTATTCTCTAAAGTTGAAACCTATACAAAACCTTTCCATATATTATCTATCATCCCTTATCCTTAGGCTTTGAATTTTGGGATTGTATTCTCTAAAGGCTAAATATTTATTCCCTTTCATCACACCAAAGTCCATCGTCACCTATCCTTGGGTCCAATATTTTAAAATCCATTCTCTAAGGTCTTAATCTTCATTCACCTAAATCAACAATCCAACCAAATCCACACCCAAATCCATTGTATTCCCTTAACAAGGTCTCAAGCTAAGAAAAACAAGGACATGGAATCCTTTAGAATCAATTTGGCACGGGAATGCCTTAAACTGACCAAAATAATGTCCCTACAATCCAACAACAATTGACATTTGATGTCTATGCTATGATAAATCCTTTTCCACCCATCAACACTAACAATGTGGACCAAGATGTCCTAGATTTTACACAAAACACTGATTCCATGGACATACTTGATAGAGTCCTAAAATTGGATCCCAATAGATATCTTGAATTCCTCCTTCAAAATGGTGCCACCATACCCAGTGTCGTTACCTCATCACAACCATCCACATCCCATAATATTCCTAACAAATCCCAAGCTTCAAATGTCACCACATCCACAATTCCTACTAACACATCAACTACACCAAATACCATGACCATATCAACATCTACCATCACTACATCTAGGCCACAAATCACCCTATCATTCCCAACAACACCATGCACACAAGTGCTACCACAAGTGTGCCTCAATTTGATGCCAACACCATAGCATTCATGACACAATTTTTCTCCCAACCACCTTACAATATGTCCAACATTCCCAACAACAATCCATGCAATAACCCTTCATCCAACTTCATGTATGTACAACCTCCAATTTACCAAACACCTATTACATCTTCCATCCAAACCTCACAACAAAATCCCAATCAAAACCAACAAATTCCACCGCATGTTCTATAACAACTCCTTGCTTACCAATGACACATCACCCATCAAAATTAAAATCAAAATCAAAATCAAAACCAAACCCCACAAAATCAAATCTTCCAACATAAAAAATTTCCACCTTTCCTCCAACAATTAATCTAAAACCAACAAGCTCCCATTCCACAACCACCACCTACCCAAGATTTACCTAGCATTGTGCAATCCTTGATCCAAAAGGTTGATGATATGCAACATGGAAACAAAAGAAATCAATATTCTTTCAAGGATATTTGCCATTACCCATTTTATAGAACCATACATATGCCACCCTTTCCTAAAAATTTTGAAATGCCAAAAATTGACAAATACAAAGGAAAGGGAGACCCTAGGGAACACCTTAGGGAGTTTTACATAGCTTGCCTAGAAGTCTCATATTTGATGAGACTATTTGTTGGCAAGAGACATTGCTCTGATGAATGATTGAATGTTGTCATTGATGGCAACAAGGCAAAGAGATTCTGCCAACAAGGCAAATAGACTTTACTCTAGTAGAACAATTTGGTTTAACAACAAAGCATAAAAGGATTATGGTTTGAAAGCCTAAAATGACTAAGTATGGGCAATATACAAAGTAAGTGACAGAGATTGGGTTAGTATGCCTCCGTAGTTGAAGATCATTACATGCGGTTCAGATATGTTAATCATAGCTATTTGGTGATGATATGTTCCAGTGTTCAAGTCCTGACTTCCTTCAGAAGTCATACTATGAAATGTCTAAGTCCGGGTCAATAGAGTTAAGACAGGACCAGTCCACAATACCAAAGTAAAAGGGTCCATATTCCTCCACTGTTACATATTTTGTCTTGTGGTTCTAAAGGCATGTTAAGAGGTCAATGATGAATGTTGGATATAAATTTTAGAGTCTCATATGGTCCGCAGTGGGAGTTATGTTGTGACAGATGAACTGGTCAAGTGTGTACTCAAGGGATAAGCCGACAGACATGTTAGATCTATATGCAGTGAAGATGTATTGTTTGAACAATCAATCTAAGTGATTGAATGATTGGTGCCAACCTATATGAAGACTATTGTATGTTTGTTTGGGTTCGCATTGCTATTTGTGCACAAGATCAAGCCGACAAGGTATAACATTTGTATACACATTTCATGTTTGGCTTGCCGACCTAATTGTGAGATAAATCTTGTTGAGGATATATATATTCGATGGATTTTAGTGTTGGATGAATGGAGAAGTCTGGATATTGTGTGAATTTGATGTGTGCATGATTTAAGGCAGTTTGAAGAGCAGAAAAGGACAATAAGGGCAGAGAATAGAGTATATATAGCAGAGCAGAAAAGAAGGGAAGAAATGATGAAGACCTTTGAATTTGTGTATTGAGCTTTCAATGGAACTATACTCCAGCATATGGTAGATGCATTTGTAACAGTTCATCACTAGCAGTGAGCCAATTTTCTTCTCTCTTCTATCTTTCTTTTTTAGTGGACAGTGAGTCCACCTGCAGTGAGCCTTATGTAATTCAGTATTGTTATCATAATATATTGTGAGCTAACACTCACCATGGGTTTTCCCTTTTTGGGTTTTCCACATATAAATCCTGGTGCCTATGTGTTATGTCTTTATGGTTGCTATTGTCATGTTTATTTTGCTTTCATATTATTAATTTTTGTAATTGGGTTAATGAACATGTTAAGAAGTGGTTTTGCAGAATACTGATTCACCCCCCCTCTCAGTATTCCTTATATTCAACAATTGGTATTAGAGCAAGGTTCCTTGGAAAAAGTCTAACAACTTGAGAAAGATCTGGGAAAAAATACTCATGGCAGTCAGAAGGTATCCTGCTCCAGGTAATGGCACAATTGATCAAGAATTAAAAACAACTCTTGAGGATCTTGATAAGTATGAAGTAGAGATCCAAGATTTGAAAGAAAATGTCAAAGATGCAGATGAATGTATCCTAAAGCTAAGAGAGCAAGTTAATAAATCAAAGGATAGGAATAGAGAGCTAAGTGAACAGTTGATTGAAGCAAATGAAATCCTAAATAATTTATCAAGGTTGGTTGAAGAGAAAGAAAAAGTTGAGAAACATTTGAATTAAATGTTAAAAGATAAGTCTGAGGAATGTGAAAAATTGGAAAAAGATGTGTTACTTCTGAAATATGATCTGGAAGTAGCAAATAGCTATAAAGAAAAATTCAAAATAAGCTTTGCAAAGCTCCAGGAGTTGATTGAAAGTTAGAAGAGTTCAGATGACAAGAAAGTCTTGGGATTTGAAAAAGGATAAATTTCTAAATTAGGTCAAGAAAATCTTGAGATGAGGAAAAAAAAAGGCAACCAGTTTTGGAATCAGAGAAGAAAACCTAGAAGACCTCCAGTCAGGTAGCCAAATGCTCAAAGGTACCCATATTTCAATGGATATTGTTTTAAATGCAATAAGTATGGTCATAGGGCTACTCAGTGCAGGAGTAGAATAAATCAAAATGTTTCATCTTTCTCTAGTCAGTGTTTTAATTGCAAAAAAATTGGTCATAAAGCAAATGAGTGTAGAAGTATGATAAGGAATGGTCCTAACATTGCAAGAAAAACTCAACCCTTCAATGGAAAGTGCTTTGCATGCAATAGATTTGGACATATGGCTAACCAATGCATATCAAGAATAAATCAAAGGAATCAGAGACAGAGGAATGTGGTATGCTACAATTGCAATAGGTTTGGACATGTTGCAAGATTCTACAAAAGCAAGAATGAGAAAAGAGACCTTCCTGCAGAGAAAGGGAAAACAGAGAAAAGAGAAGATAAAGGAAATAACAAGGTTGATCCAGTGGAAATCAAAAAGGAAATGAGCAAGGTCTAGATTAAAAAGGATGTGAATGAGAAAAGAGACCTTCCTACAATACGCTTGGAGGAAGTCTTGAAGGCCATTATAGTTGATGGCAATCTGAAACCTATTGCCCAATTGTATGATGACTATAATGATGCAGACAAATACATTATTGAGGTTGTTGTTATAGAATACTTGAACATATACAATAAGGCTCTCATTGAGATAAGTTCTGATCTCCCAGACAACTTGAGCAATGTAATGTCTGCAAGGAAAGAAACTGTTATAGAAAATGACATTGAACTCAGAGAGCATACACTGATAAAGTTATTTCCAGAGATAAGGCAAAAATTTCCAAAGTTCTTAACAAAGAGTTTATAACAAAGAAGAGGATGAATACTCTCATTAAGAAAGTAGTTAAAGAGACTAAGGAGATCACCTTAAAAGTGTTAAAGGAATTTCATCTCCCAACAATATGTGACAATGAAGAAACAAATGCTGGAGATGACACAGCTAATCTGGAAGTGAGCCTAGACCAAGGGTTAGATAAAAATGACAAGGATCCAAAGGAGAAAGAAGCCCCTGCTACTGATACAGCTATCAAGGACAAAATTGAGACTAGTCTTCCTCCAGAACAACAAATTGATGACCAAGCATACAAGGAGAAGACTGAGGAGAAGAACAAAGCTGATGATCAACAAGCTAAGATAAATGCTGATGGAAATGAGGCTATGGATCTAGATCCTCCAGAGCAAAATAAAGAAGAAGAAGTCTCTGATATAGCAAGACACACTGCTGAGTCTGTCAAGAAATTTTTGGAAAAAGAAAAACAAGTCTTGGATGAGCCTGAGACTCAATGTCCCCTGTGTAGAAATTTATTTATTGATATCAATTGTTCAAGGAAAGGCACAAGAAGAAATATTGAAGTCACATATAGAGGACAGTGAACTCATTAGTGTGTCATCCAACATTTTAGAGAAGTTGATGCCATCATATCAAAAGGATACATCAATGTCTTCAACAAATCAACTCAAGGGACTCATAAACTCAGTAAATGTGCATTTTGAATCTTTTGAAAAGTCTACAGAAATAAAAGTAAGAAAAGAGTTTGATGAGAAGAGATTAACTAAGTTGAAGACTATGCTGATCAATGATAAAACTTTATTAGATGATGGAATAAAAGGTATACAGAGTGCTATTAAAGAATTTTTTGATTTGTACAAATTTTGTTTATCATGGTCGGAAGCCACAAAGAAGTTAGAAGAAAAGATCAAGGATCTGAAACTGCAGCTAACAAATATCTCTAAGTCATTTGACCTAGTAGTTGAGTCAGTAAGTAGAAAAGAGATACAAGTTATCAATATTCATAATGACTTAAGTAATCTAATGAATAAGAGGGATCAAATGAAAGATAGAATATGTCAGTTGGGAGGACTAATAAGTCCTAATTTAGAATCAATGTCAAATCTTGCAGCAGAAGCACTGCGGGTAAATGCACTAATTGACACACCCTCTGATATACAAAAGACATAGAAATTAGTCTTCTTAATAAATGGCCATATTCAAATTTTAGAAAATGCAAAGAAGAGTTGGGATGGGGAGCTGGCTGAAATCAAGAACATCTTCAATGACATCCTACAACCCATATCAAATTAAGTTGAAGATTGTATTTGTACATATGCGGCAGAGTATGATAGTTTTTGTAGTTTTGTTGTCTTGACAAAATTTTGACTCCTATACATACACCTTTGCCATTGATGTCAAAGGGGGAGAAGAGAATCAGTGAAAAATGGGCAAACACCTAAGGGGGAGAAGAAAAATAGGGTGTATATAGTAAGGGGGAGCAGACAAGCATTTTTCACTAAGTGTTGCCATCAATGCCAAAGGGGGAGATTGTTGGCAAGAGACACTGCTCTGATGAATGATTGAATGTTGTCATTAATGGAAAAAAGGGAAAGAGATTCTACCAACAAGGCAAAGAGACTTTACTCTAGTAGAGCAATTTGGTTTAACAACAAAGCATAAAAGGATTCTGGTCCGGAAGCCTAAAATGACTAATTATGGGCAGTATACAGAGTAAGTGACAGAGATTGGGTCAGTATGCCTCCGCAGTTGAAGATCATTACATGTGGTTTAGATATGTTAATCATAGCTATTTGGTGATGATATTTTCCAATGTTCAAGTCATGACTTCCTCCAGAAGTCATACTATGAAATGTCTAAGTTCGGGTGAATAGAGTTAAGACAGGAACAATGCACATTACTAAAGTAAAAGGGTTTGCATTTCTCCGCTATTACATATTTTGTCTTGCGGTTCTAAAGGCATGTTAAGAGGTCAATGATGAATGTTGGATATAAATTTTAGAGTCTCATATGGTCCATAGTGGGAGTTATGTTGTGACAGATGAACTGGTCAAGTGTGTACTCAAGGGATAAGCTGACAAACATGTTAGATCTATATGTGGTGAAGATATATTGTTTGAACAATCAATTTAAGTGATTGAATGATTGGTGCCGACCTATATGAAGACTATTGTATGTTTGTTTGGGTCTACACTGCTGTTCATACACAAGATGAAGCCGACAAGGTATAACATTTGTACACACATTTCATGTTTGGCTTGTCGACCTAATTGTGAGATAAATCTTGTTGCGGATATATATATTTGATGGATTTTAGTGTTGGATGAATGGAGAAGTGTGGATATTGTGTGAATTTGATTTGTGCATGATTTAAGGTAGTTTAAAGAGAAGAAAAGGATAATAAGGAAAGAAAACAAAGTATATGTAGCAAAGCAGAAAAGCAAGGCAGAAATAATGAAGACCTTTGAATTTGTGTATTGAGTTTTCAATGGAATTGTACTCTCGCATATGGTAGATGCATTTGTAACAGTTCATCACTAGTAGTGAGCCAATTTCCTTCTCTCTTCTATCTTTATTTCTCAATGGACTATGAGTCTACTTGGATAGTGAGTCCACCTGCAGTGAGAATTTCTTTGGATAGTGAGCCTTATGTAATTTGATATTGTTATCATAATATATTGTGAGCGAACACTCACCATGGTTTTTCCCTTTTTGGGTTTTCCATGTAAAAATCCTGGTGTCTATGTGTTATGTCTTTATGGTTGTTGTTATCATGTTTATTCTTCTTTCATATTATTAATTTTGGTAATTGGGTTAATGAACATGTTAAGAAGTGGTTTTGCAGAATACTAATTCACCCCCCCTCTCAGTATTCCTTATATTCAACACTATTTCCTAGAAGCCTCGGTGGTCAAGCCACCAAATGTTTTGCTCATCTTCCCCCGTTATAAAAACATTCCATGAGCTTGCAGAGAAATTTGTAAATCATTTCTCCTATAACTTTGAACATGAAATATCCATGACTGACCTTTGCAACACAAAGCAAAAGAGTGGGGAATCCTTCGCCACCTTTTTACAATGGTGGAGAAGTCTAGCAAGCAAACTCCCTTGGCCAATTCCTAAAAAACAACTAGTCACTATGTTTGTGAGTAATCTTAACCAAGAAATGGGGTTCCATTTACAAATCCAATGTGCATCAACCTTTGAGGAGGTTATAGACAAAGAAACAACCATCGAAAGAGCCCTTATTGCTAAAGGCTATATAAAAGTTTACAACAATGACAACAAGACCAACAATAACAAAGTCAACAACAATAATACCAACACTTCCCATACAAACAACAACACACAATCCAACAACAAACCTCACTTTTGGGGTAAAAATAAGAATACCCTTAACGATGGTGTCACCGATGTAAAGGCCATCCAATATGTACAAAATACCATTCCACCAAGTACATCCACAAACAACAATAATGTCAATGTTCCTAGGGGACTACCTAGACAAAACAACCCTAAGAGGAAATTCACACCTTTAGGGGAACCCATCGAAAATGTCTTGAACAACCTTGTAAAGGTGGATTTGATAACATTACCCCCTATTCAACCTTATGATGAAAATCAATTTAAACCATCTTGGTTTGATGAAAATGCCTATTGTGAATATCATCGTGTGAAAGGGCATAAAACATCTAACTGCATTAGGTTAAAACATTGCATTTAAGACCTTATAGATAGAGGTGATATAACCATCGACAAACCTCCAAAACAATCACCTAATGTCAATTTAGGATCATACAAGGATCCACTTCTGGATCATAACAAAGGAAAAGCCTCATCTTCCAACCAAACATACAATGTCATGCCACCTCCTTCTTCTTTCAATTCTATTGTAGGATGAATAGAAGATTATTCCAACCATGTCAACACCATCACCATTAGAGCCAAGACACCACATTGTGCCATTACTAATCGTCATAGCCACATCTCCATCTGTGGATCCCCTACCAATGATCAACCTTCTACATCTGTACCTATAAATCCACCATCCACCTAGAAGTACAACCTCCTAGATCACCTCAGAAAAACTCCTGCATAAATTTCCATCCTCAAATTACTACGCACATCTCCCCTCCATAAGGAAGTCCTTGACAAAGCCCTAATGGAAACCCAAGTTCCTACCAACTTGAATGCTAATCAATTCCAAGCCATGGTAGGCCACATCACTTCACCTCACCACCTCACCTTCGTGGAAAAGGACCTACCCACCTCTAATGCTGCACATAACGAAACCTTACACATCAAAGTCCTAATCCATTAACCTACTATCAAAGGAGTCTTAATAGATGGTGGCTCCAACCTAAATCTTTGCACTCAAACTATTAAAACATTTGGGATACTCCGATGTGGTTGTGGACTCTAGTGAGTGTATAACTATCAAAGGATATGATGACTTCGAAAGATTGTCCAAAGGCACCATCAAGCTTTCCATTCAAGTGGGACAAAAGATTTTAGAAACCAAATGCCAAGTACTTGATCTTGACCTCCCATATAACATCCTTCTTGGCCAACCATGGATTCATGCCATGCAAGCCATTCCATCCACCATCCATCAATGCCTAAAATTTACCCACAATGACACATAAATCACTATCTATGTCGACCCTCGTCCTTTCCAATACTGTAGTTTCTTGGAAGTACATGACCACACTTTTTGTCCTTACAACAATGCCACTAAAACATCCACCTCTTGTCCTACACCATCCACTTCATACATTGATCCCTCCAACATCTCAACCACATCACAAACATCGACTCCTCTCGAGGTCAAGATCAAGATAAGTGACATGGAATGTGGTGAATATGATCTACATGGCACATTTTGTGTGGGCCTATTACCACCATCTCCTAAGACATTTGGTGCTCCTAAGGAAGATGAAGTCTCTACGATTGTCATAAAATGCAAACCATCACCAACCTTCGAGAAAAAACACCTTCTTGAACAATATTTTCTTGAAGACATATCCTCTTGGTTATACAAGGATGAAGAAAAACAAGAAGCTACTACTCTCCCAACTGAGATATATGGAAAAAGGTCTCAAAATTGTCAAATGCATGGGCTACAAAGGACAAGGTGGTATAGGCCTTCATGAACAAGGAATTGTCGAGCCCATTCAAGCAACAAGAAATCCATATCTCCACAAGTAAGGGTATGGAAAACAAGAGTCCCCTCCACTAATATTGAGTATACCTTAAACGAGGTTGCTAAGGCCTTCCCCACGATAGATAGCATCAATGAAGAGGACCATCAAGACTCTTTCAATGATTTCACCAAACTTTTTGAATCATCCATATGCACCATCTACATCCAAAAACCTATCCCTTGTCTATCCCTAACTCATAGATTGGGACCAACAAGGACCTCCCGTCCTTGATGTCATAAAAAATGATGAAGCAATAGCTGAAATGATGGGGGTTAGAGATCACTTTCCCCTTGGAGACCACAAGGCTGACTATATCATGGAACTAAACACATCTGCATACTTTAGGGAGACAATCCAAACTCTTAGTCACAAAAATATGAAAATAAAAATAACATCCCCTAGTGAAAACCACTTTGTGGCACTTTCAGATGAAGAAAAAATCAAAATAAAGGACATATCTCCTAGTGTAAGCCTCCACAAGGAGCTAGGGGATGAGAGAATGGACCTTCCTGAAGTACCTGAGTTCTATCAACAAAGATCACCGATCCTTGTAGAAAAATCACATGAGATGAACCTTGGAATAGAAGAGGCACCCAAGATCACATTCAGAATAGAATCACTCACAGCAATAGAACAAGATCCTTTCTTAGCTTTCTTCAAACGAAGAAGTCAATACTTTGCATGGACATATGCTGACATGCCTAGATTGGATCCCACTCTAGTTGTCCATCATCTTGCTATACATCTTGATGCAAAACCGGTAAAATAGAAGCTAAGAAAAATGAATCCACAAGTGGCACTCCTCGTCAAAGCAGAACTCAAGAAACATTTAGATGTGGGATTCATTCATCCTATAGACTATCCTGAGTGGATATCAAACATCGTACCTATGGAAAAAGTCACTGGGGACATCTGATGCTATATAGATTTCTAACAAAGCATACCCTAAGGATGATTTTTCACTACCCAACATAGACATAATCATGGATCTCAATGTAGGACATAAGATGTTGTCCTTGATGGACAGTTTTTTCAGTTACAACCAAATCAGGATAGATGAAGAAGATCAACATAAGACCTCCTTTATATGTCCATGGGGAACTTACTACTGGGTTGTAATGCCCTTTGGGTTAAAAAATGTAGGAGCTACCTATCAAAGAGCCATGACAGTTATATTCCATGACCTTTCCCACAACATAATGGAAGATTATGTAGATGATTTACTAGAAAAATTAAAGACTAGAGAAGACCACTTGAATGTGTTGGCTAAAATCTTTGACAGATTGGAGAAATACAAAGTGTGGCTAAATCCAAAGAAATATGTCTTTGGGGTTACCTCTGGAAAACTCCTAGGATACATTATGTCAAGAAGAGGAATCGAAGTTAATCCCACCAAGGTCAAGGCTATAATGGAAATGTCTCCACCTAAAACACTCAAGCAACTTCAAAGCCTACAAGGGAAACTTCAGTCCATCTGTTGCTTCATAGCACAACTTGCAAAAAAAATTCAACCATTTCACAATCTTCTCTGAAAAAACACAGCATTTTTATGGGATAACCAGTGTCAGGATGCCTTTGAACAACTAAAGGAATATCTTGCTACACCACTAGTCCTTATTCCACCAAAGTAAGGACAACCCCTCCTTCTATACATTTCAACAACAAAAACAACAATAGGGGCCTTGCTAGCACAACACGATGAACAAGGAAAAGAGAGAGAAATATACTATATATCAGCTGTACCTTAGTGACCTATGAGCTAAATTACACTCCTATTAAATGAGCATGCCTTGCCATTGTTTTTACTTCTCAAAAGCTAAGGCATTACATGCTCAACCATAAGACAAAGCTCATTCACTCAAATATCTACTGACTAGAGCAGTTCTCACAAGATAGATGGCTAAGTGGGTTATGATCCTAAGTGAGTTCGATATTGAGTACATAGAAAGAAAAGATATCAAAGGACAAGAGATTGCCAATCAATTGGTTGATGCACCTATCCCAACAAAACAACCGTTGCTTTCAGAATTCCCAGATGAGTCAATATTGACAATAGCAGCAACAATGGATACATGGAAAATGTATTTTGACAGATCCTACACACATCGTGGCTCGGAGGTAGGCATCTTGTTTGTTACTCCTCAAGGAGATACTATTCCAAAATCCTACAAAATAACATTTCCATGCACAAACAATGTAGCAGAGTATGAGGCCTTCATTACAGGACTTCACATGGTCATCCAATGGAAGATTGAAAAGCTTACAGTTTGTGGAGACTCCCAGTTAGTCATCAGATAGGTCAATAGTGAGTACAAAACAAAAGATGAAAAGCTCCTACCTTACAAAATAATGGTTGATGATTTCAAGGACTATTTCCATGATATCCATTTTGAAAAAATTCCAAGGTTGAATAAAAAAGTAGCAGATGCTATAGCTACTATAGGATCCTTGGTTGACATGAAAAAGGATAGCAAAAAATGTGAGTTCTTGATTGAAGAACTTCCAATGCCAACCTATGACATACTATAATCTGAGTTAGTATGCAACATCGTTGGTCCCCTATATCCTTGGTATCAAGAAACCTACATGTACCTCCATGATAACATCATCCCACTTAAACTAACATCCACACAATGCAAAACATTCATCCATTGAGCTTCTCGTTTCACCATCATAGGAGATACCCTATATCAAAAAAGTCTTGATGGTACTCTTTTACAATGTCTTGACTCTAGGGAAGCCAAACTGGCCTTGCAAGAGGTACATGAAGGTATTTGTGGGCCACACTCTATTGGACCTACTCTAGTAAAGAAGATTCTCAGAACAGGGTACTATTGGCCAACCATGGAACGATATGCTTATCGCTTTGTGAAGAAATGTTTACCATGTCAACAACATGGTGATCTTATCCATATACCTTCATAGGAGTTACAACCAATAACAACACCATGGCCCTTTTTGCAGTGGGGACTCGACCTCGTAGGAAAAATTCACCCACCCTCATCCAATGGCCATAAATTCACCATTACCACTACTGAATATTTCACCAAGTGGGTAGAAGCCATTCCACTGACTTTTACCACTGGAATCCAAATCACTAAATTTATCCTCCACTATATAATATGCCATTACGGCGTTCCCTTCTCCATTATCACAGATAATGAGAAAGTGTTTAAGAACCAGGAAGTCCACACCTTATGTGAGAAATTCCACATCCAACACCATTTTTCCACACAATATTACGCCCAAGGTAATGGTCAACCTAAAGCTTCTAACAAAACCATCTTATGCATCCTAAAAAAGACAGTTAACGAAGTTGACAGTGACTGGCACCTTCAGATTATTTCTGCCCTATGGGCTTACCACACAAGCATCCACACACCCACAGGAGCCACACCATACTCAATAGTATTTAGTTCCGAAGCCATCTTGCCTATTGAGGTCAAGCTCCCTTCTCTCAGGATATCATTGCAGAATATAATCACTGAGGAGGAGTACCGAATTACACGATTGAATGAGCTAGAACTCTTGGATGAGAAATGCCTGGATGCTCTTAATCACCTTCAAGCCTATCAAAACCGCCTACATAGGAGCTACAAAAAAAATATCAAGAACCACAAGTTTGAGATAGGCAACCTTGTCCTTATGGAAAATTAGAGAAACCTGCAAGAATGCCATAAGAAAGGAAAGTTCGAGCTTAATTGGTTGGGACCATATGTCATCACAGCTAGCTATAGATTAGGAGCTTATCAGCTTGCAACACCTGAGGGGCAGCCTCTAGATGAGCCTATCAACATCATGCACTTGAAAAGGTTCTGTGCATAACCCATCGAGTATCGCAAATCAAAAAATACAAAAAAATCAAAAAATTAAAAAAAATTAAAAAAAAAAATCAAAAAAATCAAGAAAAAAACTGAGTGCAATAAAGTCATCCAATGGTGAAAATCACTTTAGTGGCTCCTTGGATAAGTACTATGGTGAAAACCTATCTTGGGCACCATGTGTAGTGGCTAGTTCTACCATCTAATAAGTCTTCTCACCCACCATGACATTTCATATCACTTACATTCCATGGCTTGGAATTCTAAAACATTCAATCCTATCACCCCACCCTCCATCTTCCCCACCCAAGGCTAATTCATGGAAAGAGGATCCTTGTATGCTCTCTTTGTACAACTTAAAAACTCCAAAAAACCCAAAAACATAAAAAAAACCAAAAAATCCAAAAAAATTAGAAAACTAACAAAATCCAAAAACAATAGAAAATCCAAAAAAGCCCCCCAAAATAATTTTTTTTTACAAAACTCCAAAAACACTCCCACATCATCATCACACTTATCCAAACCACCTAACACATCATCCAACTTCATCTCATCTATCCCTAACCATCCCTACATCATCACTACAAACCAAAACTACATGTTCATCATCACCCGCATCTTAAATTTCCTTGATCCCATGGAGATAGGGTATGTAGGTAGTCTGGAATACGAAGGAAGTATCTAATACTTAGGTACAAAAGATACACCCACCCAACCCACTTGAACGGTCCCTATTCCTTGAGATTACTAAATCCAAACAAGCAATACACAGGCTAAGCATACTCCCAAAAACATCACATCTTACACAAAAATCATCAATCAACAAACTAATTATAATCATAACATATGGCCTACTATCTTTTTGCCTACCTTCAAAATTTATTCAACAACATCCAACCAATTCTTGTCTTAATGGATATATCATTCCTATAATAGGTAGAATCCATCATCCTATCAACACTTATCTTGGCAAGAGATACAATGGCTATTTGTATGGTTCGTTGGTCTTTTTGATTGTGGATTTTTATCTTTTGTTCCATTTTAGGATTATTCCAAAGCTACCTTGATCTCACTATATCATGGTATGTGGCAGAAAATACCTAGAATGGGGCATGGTCATTGTTTTGTATGCCATGCTTGTGGGTTGATTTCATTACTCCAAGAATGGTATTCATATCTTGAAGATGTAGGATTGGTTCTAGCATACTGTTCCCTATTTGCATACAAGGTTAATCATACCTTCTATGTACTAAAGAACTTATGCTATGAGTCCCCTTCCCTTATCTAGGAAAGGTTATACTACCTTGGGCATGCATGAGATCAACCTATTGTTTTTGGGTCTAGTCCATGCAAAGATGGATATATATCATCACCTTGATCCTTTCATACCTTGGTGAAAATATCCCCTTTTGCTATAATAAATCTAGAAATTCTCTAATAATGTCAATGCAAGTATTTAGCCTAGCTCTCCTATCCCCCTCTCTACCATCAAACAAACTATCTGGACTTAGCATTTAATGATGAATAAAACCCCATCCATTTAACCACTCTAACAAACCCCCCCATAACTCTATCACTTCACCCATCCCAACAAAACCCCTCTAACAACATGGTGTCTAGTGACCTAGTACCCCCTATTCCAACTATCCCTAAACCAATCCAAACCATCCCTAAACTGATCCCAACCATCCCCAAACCTATCCTAACCTCCCCACCCCATCGCCCATGGTTCTAAAAACATCACAATGTATCATGACAAAAACCCACTCCCACTACCCATTTATCATCCATCATCCATTATCATTTATTCATTTATCCATTTCCATTTGCATCTATCCCTTTACCATTATCCATTTAACCATTATCACTTTCCATTTATCCATTATCATTTACCATATTCATTTTACCATTATCATTTAACCATTATTATTTACTATATCCATTCATTCATTATCATTTTCCATTTACCATTAGACATTGTCATAATCCATTTAACCATTAATCATTCATTCATTTCATTAATCATTTTACCCTTTACCATCCTCATTATCATATTCATTTATCCATTATCCATTACCATTTATTCATTTAACAATAAACCATTCATTCATTTCATTAATCATTTTACCATTTATCATCCTTATTATCATATTCATTTATCCATTATCCATTACCATTTACCATTTACCATTTACCATTGCATTAACCATTACATCTTCATCTATCCACTAATAATTACATCTATTTCCATACATAATATATGTTTATTAATCTAATCATATATTCCATACATAATCCATGTCATAATCCAAATGCATACCATAAATAAACATCATAACACCATATCCATCCATGAACAACATCATAAAACGCAACCATAAATCCATAAACATCATAAAACCATAACATTCATAACATCCATAAATACATAATAAAAACATACAACTATCTATCCATCCACATCATCATAATCCATAACATCCATGAAAACATAAATGCATCTATCACAACATAAATCCATAAACCATAAATACCCATAACCACAAATACATATCATATATATCGCCGCCAAAATATACATTGCTCAAAATAATAATACATGTCATGATACAACAATGCCTCAAGGGCCAAAAATACATCAAGAACCATAAAAAATCCAAACATCAACCCTAATCCGATGACCCTCTAGCTGAGTTGGTAGGGGACCCAAGTGGAAGCTACTGAGGTGGCTGCTACTGAATAGATGACTACTGCTAAAGTGGTGACTTGTGTACCGACTGCTATGATTTCTTGGACCTATAGGAACCTGACATCCTTGACCTACTCCATTGGCTGAAGCTTAGCACACGTTGACCCTCAGGTACCATGATACAATAGGCTCCGTAATAATACTCAGCTCTCGAGTGCTACTCTAAAAGCTAGTCCTATAGCTGCTAGATCTGTGCTTGGGAGTCTGACCATACCTGTCCAATATTGGTCCTAGTTACCATCCCCTATAGACGAGTAACCTCATCTTGTAGCCCTGTAACCTATCCATCAGCCTGTTGAGCTCTAGTCTCAGCACTCTGTAACCTCACCTCCGTAGCCTGCCACAGTAACCTCTCTATATCCCTCTCAGTCATAATCATAGCCACCTGTGCTTGCATTTGTGACTGTAGCTGCCCTATCTATGCCTATAATACCAAAATATGAGGTTCTCCATCTCCCCCACTCACCCCATCTATCAGGGCTTGAACTCCTTACAATCGCTGTAGCTCGTGTCTCTATCAAGCCACCTCATCCTCCAAACTGGCCACTTGGACCTGTAGAGTCTCTATCTCCTCCTCCCCATCGACTTGAGTATGCTGACGCCTAGTGTGAGTACCAGGAGGTGGGCTAAGAGCTCTACCTGATGGCCCTATAACCAGACTCCCAACACTTGAAGTCCCCACCTATTGTTATGGCCTCATCTGATGTGCAACCTACTGCTATCGCCTTGGCTACTGTGCCCCCTACTGTGGTGGTACCTATGGTGGTACCTGCCCTTGACCCTGCTACTACTATTGTGATGCTCAAGGTGGTGGCATATGTCCTCTTTGTACTTGTTGCACAGGTACCTGCTAAGGTACCTACTACTGCTAGGGTGCTTGCTGCTGCTAAGGACCCCACTGTCTCCACCCCCGTCCTCTCCCACCTACCTTTCCTACTGCTGATGCAGCCAAAACTCCAATCCCATCACCCTCCTCCACGAGCACCTCCTCCATAACATACTCAACCCAAACCTTGTCCCCCTCCTCTTCCTCCTCCTCACCCTCCACAGTAAAGTCGGGCTCAACTGCTGGGTCCGTAAGATGGATGGGTCACCACACCTACCACCATCAGTCATAGTTTGGAGTAGTGTCCGCATCGACCACATGGCTTCCCCAGTCCCACTGCATTGGATGCAGTCCATCAAAATCCTTTATGGCCACATGGGGCTGTATCTATGTTGTCCATCTCGGTACCTCCTGTGGCGTCCTCACAAAAATTACCATGGCCTGGGGTAAGTCTTGATGCTTCCCAAACTGCCTCATCACCCGCGAGGGGATATACCTGTCAATAGTATGATCCCCTTGGCCCATCAAATAACACGGTTGAAATGTGAAGGGCATATGAATATGGTCATCCGCCCAGGCCTCTACACCTATATAGGGATGCTAGATAATGATATTTAGGTCATCCAAAATCTAACACCAGTACCACAACTATCCTACATACGAATACATAATAGGCGATTGGTACAAGAACACATATGCCTCAAATTGAGCTTGGTGTAAAGCTACATGAGGTTGCATGATGCCAATGTGCTCAAAGGCCCACACGTGCAACAGTGTCACCCCAGCTGATAAAGCTCCATCCAAATGATATACAACTGTGTGCATCTTGTGATATAACTGGCCCAACATACAAGGCCCCCATGCGTACATGGTCTCATGCTTAATCATCTACTCTATAACCCCACCCCAAACAACTGAAAAAATGTGCATGCATCAATCCAACATCACAATACCTCCAATCACCACACATATAAATAGGGTAAACTCATCCACCTTGGCCAATTGAGTCTGTCTATAACTCATCTGTCACTGACCTTGCACATACATTGGTTGACCAGGTTCAAATACTCTATCCAATGCCACCGCTCTTGAGGGCACATCATATGTAACCCTTGCTCCAGCTATGGGGAGTCTTAGAATCCTCCACATGTCCTCAAGGGTGATGGTAATCTCACCCATAGGTAGCAAAAAGGAGCATGTCTCGCTCCTCCATCTCTCTACTAGGGCTATCATCATAGCCCTATTTACTCGTATTTGGGGAATCTCTACAACTATCCACAATCCAATCTTACCTAATCTAAGTAAGGTAGGCTGATTGAATTGATCCAGTAACCCCATAACCAAGGGTACTCGTCGCTCTCAGGATACCACAATATCGCCCTAAATCTACATCCGAAAAAGACCATAAAAAACTTAACCTTTTTTGCCAAAATAGTGCTATGGTGCTAATGCATAACCATATGGTGCAAAAATAGAGCTTGGCACCAATCCTAGCTCACATGGTGCCAAAATAGAGTTTAACGCCAATTCTAGGCCACATGGCGCCATTTCAAACAATGGTGCCAATCCCTTAGCCTTTGGCGCTAAAACAAAGTTTAGCACCAAAACTTCCTCACATGGCGCCAAAACGTCATCCTCACTGAAACCCCTGCACCATTCTAGAACATGGCACTAAAACTACTAACTGTTGTGTCGAAAAATGTCTCCTTGGGACTTTTCCCTCTTAAGGTTTAGCTCCCAGGTCCTTAGAATGCATTATAAGCATCTTGCATGTTAATTTTGAATCCCGATGAGAAAACCCCTAAGTGTTATGGCAAATAGGACCTAGGGGTGCTACTTAAATAGATCCTAACCTAAATTGGAAGGGTGGACTTGGGCACTAGCGCCCTAGTCCTACCCCATTTTAGGTCAGACCTAAATTTTAATGTCAGTTTTATGATCATTACTTAGGTCCTATGCCGACATCTCAAGTTTAAATTATGAAATTTTTAGTGGGAATGTGTGTTGTTGCATATATAAGCATTTGTAGTGTTTCATTTGCAAACTAGAAGAAGATGATTGTGAACTTTTGGCTAACTTATGATTTTAGAGCATTTAAGATATTCATTGTTACAGAGTAGAGAATTGTTATTGCGTTTGTGATTGTAGATTTAGCTTCATCTTCTCATGTATTGAAGAGCCTTCATCTATGTGAGATCTACATCTCTGAGGTGATATGTATTTGTGTTTGAATCATTTATCAATTTGTTTTGCCTCTATCCCGCTGGGATACACACTTTCTATCTGATAACGGTGTTCGAAAGACTTGAATGTCTCTCCGGGGCTTGACTGAGGCAAGCCTCTAAACACCACAACCCCCAACCACTCTCCTTGTGATTGTAGGTTACAGGTGTCACATCTTGATGGAGTGGAGTTGCAGGGAATAGTAAGATAGTGTGCAGATTCTAGATCCCTGAAGAAAAGGACTGCTTGGACTCAGGCGCTAATGCTAGTGTCCTCTGAGGTTGAAAACATAGAAATCATTTGGACAGTGATAATCAGCATCTGAAGAGCTTCTGGCATCCTGAAAATCACCCTGCCTTGGACTCGGGCACTAGTGCCAGTGTCCTCCGTATCTCACAGGACAGAAATGGAAAGTATAGTGAACATTAGTGTCGAAAGGAGTTTAGGATTCTGCAAAGAAAACACCACATTGGATAGGGGCATTAGTACTAGTGTCCCTGAGTATTTTGCATCCTAAACTTCAAAAAATGGTCAGTTATTAATCTCTGCCTACTACCTTAGTTTGCAAGCATTTGTCGTAATTCATCAATTTGCTTACTATTTTGCATAATTAGCGTTTTAAGGGTATTTGAGCATTAAATTGATACATTAGTCTATAATATCTAATATTCCACATCATTCCAAGTGATAGCCTAACCTGTAGGTGAATCCTCTTGCCAAAGTGTGATTCAACTCGGTTGATATGTCCTTAAATGTTTGTTGAGAAAGGAGGATTTAACCCACACATCCATTGAAACTAAAAACCCCATCCATCCTCTTTTCCTACTAAACATTTTTTTGAACCCATGTTTATTTGAATTTTACACCTTGCTGAGTGTTGTACTCTAGATTTGCATTCATTCATTTTATTGCATTTGAAAATTTACAAAAAAAAATTGAAAATTTGAAAATTTTGAAAAATTTGAAAAACTTGACATCTTAGGCTTGCATTCTTGCATAATTTGAATTAATTGGAATTTAATTTCATTTAATTTCTATTATTTTTATTATATCTGATTTAAATTGCACAAATTCATCTTATTTTAATCACTTGCATTGCATTTCCGTGCTTAATTTGTCAAAAATTGCTTGAAATTGTGTATTTTTCATAAAAACCTAGCTTTGCATTAGCTAGGGTTTGTAGTTAAAATCTTGTTTCAGATTTTACTAACCTTTTCAAAAACTGATTTAGGACTGATTTCTAGTTGTAGTGTTGCATCATAGTGCCCTCTTTGCAAAAATTCATGTCTAGGGTTTGAAAACCTTGCATTTTCACTAGATTTGGCCTTGTCGTCTCTCTAGAATTGCATTATAGGCATATTGTGAAGGATATTGTTGTATTATTGGATTTATATTGAGCTTATTATTTTCAGCGCCTCATAATATTCTTCACAACACCTCTTCTTTTAGTGATTTGCATTGAAAATTTGTGAAAATAAAGTGAAAAATCAAGCATTTTTAGGTCATATTCATACATAGTTTGCACTTGTCCCTTGCATAAGTATTAAAATCTTTTAAAATATGATTTTGCATACATTTTAATACATATACATATGGCTTATAATCGCAACAACAATGCTAGGCTTCCCCCTAGGCCTTATTTGAAAAGAAGGAGCCCTGAACTTGAAATTCCATTTACACCTCATGACAACATTCATAGACAATGAAGGCCCTCTTTACATTACTATGAAAATAATGGAGATTCTAGTGAATGGTACACTTATAGATCCTAATTGCATGAATAATGTGATAATGGAAGAGTTTCTCCTCGCACATAATTTAACACAAGATTCTTGTGAACCTTCGAATATAAGGATTAAGACACACAATGGAGCTTTAATGCCTACCTTTGGGAAAATAACTTTAACGGTTACAGCTTCTAATAAAGCCGTGGATCAAGTATTTGAGGTTATCCCTTTATCCAACATATTTTATGTAAAACTAGGACACCCATGGTTAAAATCTATGAATTTTATCCCCTCAACTATTCACAATTGCATAAAATTCCCTTTACATGGAGAAGTGCGTACCATTCGATGTAATACATATCAACCTTTGGCCATGGACAACAACTTTACTCTTGATTACTTTTGTCCGCAACCTGATAGAGACCCTAAGCCATGAAGAGATAACTCTTTCCTACAATATAGATGATACAAAGCAAAACTTATATCTGGAGTGGCCAAGCCTCCTATGAAAACAACAAGAGACAAACAAATCGCATTAGAAGACCTTCCTAGAGGACAAAACGAAATAAGAATAAACCAAAATTATTATGACTATGATGAAATAATTGGCATGATAGATGTGGATAAGGAAAAGTTTCATAACTCACATCATCCACAGAGAGATGGTATCTATGCTGAGGTTCCTCCTTCGTGACCCTTACAAGGATCGGGAGTGAGTCGTCGAGAACAAAACACTTCATCAAGACAAGTGAGATTTGAACATGGTGCTTCCTCCTCTAACATTCAAAAACTGATGGAAAAACATGACAACACTTTTGAAAATATAAGCAACAAGACAAAAAGAAATAGACAAGCAAGAGAGAAGAAGAAGAAGAAGAAGACAAGCTTTTGCCCAACGAAATGCACCTCAACAAGAAAACATTCCACCTAACATTGACTCAAACCAAGATGAACTTAACACTGAACAACTCAAAGACAAGAACAAAAGTTGGGCTATGGTACCTTATGAACCTTTCTCTTCTAGTATTCGAGATTGGGAAGATGATGACTTACTCGATGATAACCGCTAGTTCGGTTGTCCCTGTAGGTAAGTATTTCTAACTCTTTACCTTTGTGTTGTGTTTCCTCCGTGATGTGTTATGTGTTGTTTAGGCCTCCTTGGATGACCCTTGATACTCTTGTAAGGTCAAGGATACCAGGAGACCACCTCTATTGTGACCCTTCTATTTCTGTCGTCATTCTTCTATATTGCCTCTCCTCTATTTTCATTGTTGTGTGTTGTGTCCTAGGGGCATAGCGTTGCGGTTGGTGACCTTGGGGCACCTTCCTATGTGATGACCCTAAGGCACTTGTTCTTCTCTCTTGATTTATTATTTATCTTCCTCTAGTGGTTCTATCTAGCTCGTGGATGATGAAAAACAAATAATACTGATACGGACCACGTGTCCCTTCAGCGAGTAAGCAAAAATGGACCTCATCCATACATGATGATGGGGTTGATATATATATTATCTGACACTTGGCTAGTAGAATCACTCCATGTGATATTTTGATGATGTCTTATCACACTAATAAACCATAACAATATTGCTACTCCATGCACTTTGTTTATCTTGGGTCTCACCTTGCTTATACTCGATTCTGAGATCTCTGTATTATAGCCCCATGGTTATACTCGATTTCTGAATCTGTAGTTATATAACCTTGAATCTTGATATGATTATGTTTATGCATTTTTTTGATCATGTGATGTGGTAATTATCTTATGAAAAGATTTCTAACCTTGTTTCTTGCAGGATATTTTGTGTTTGTGGGAACATTCGGCGATCCTAAAGTGCATGTCACTTCTGGGGGCATGGGCTTTGTGAAAGCTCTTGTTCCCTTATGTGTTTTCTCTCTACCTTAATGCGCTTGCTATTGGTACACGATATCAATCACCTTAAGGTGGGGGCATATATAAGGTAAGCTGTCTGATGATTTTGGTACTAACAAAGTGTGCTTGTAAGCCTTCTACAGAGGAGGGATGTTGTATCTCCGAGTGAGTGCACATCTTTATTTTATTTTGCAATGAGAAAGCCCTTTGTGGAGGCTGGATATCGTATCTCTTGAGCTTGTGCGTATCCTTTTATTTTAAGCCCTGTGTGGAGGTGAGGATGGTGTATCTCTTGAGCTAGTGCACATCATTTTTATTCTAAAAGTCCTTGGAGTAGGTAGGGTTGGTGTATCCTCCCTTAAGCGTGTCTTTGGTGGTTGTTGTGGCGGAGCACAACTGTTAGGTGTGCTTGTAATGTGCCTGAGATGGTCGTGAACCTAGCAATAGGCTCTTTCTATCGCTTGTTTGCTATGTTTTCTCCATGTCTTCCATGTGTTTGTTTATGGCATGTTTGTTCCCAAGCATAGTCCAAAGAGCATGGTGAAATGCTCCTCCTATGCTTTGAGAGTTGTATGGCATGTTTATTCTCAAGTGTATCCCAAAGAGCACGGTGAAATGCTCCTCCTACATTTTGAGATTTGTATTGCGTGTCTGTTACCCCATATGTAGTCCAAAGAGCATGGTGAAAGCCCCTCCTACATTTTGGGTGGTGTGTTTACTTTCCATGTACTTGCATTTACATTCATTTATATATAAAAATGAAAAAGAAATAATCACAGCATTCACTGTGTATTGGATGCTTCAATGTTGTCTTCTTCGTGTTTTGCGTGACTATTACTATCTTCTCCATCTTTTGCATGCCTGTTACTGTCTTCACTATGATTGGCATGTCTGTAATGTGTTTTCTCTAATGTCTACCTCAGACTGGGGGTTAGAAATAGTTCATCAATCTTTGGATATACATTAGCTCTAAGTGCTTGGTGTGTTTGCTATGTTTTGACCGTACTTCAATGCATGTATGGGCCTTGCATTCATGCATAGATTAAAGTGGGGGTTAAATGTTATGTTAGAAAATGTATCCCTAGACCTTTTCCCTCTTAAGGTTTAGCTCTTGGGTCCTTAGAATGCATTATAAGCATCTTGCATGTTAATTTTGAATCCCGATGAGAAAACCCCTAAGTGTTATGGAAAATAGGACCTAGGGGGTGCTATTTAAATAGATCCTGACCTAAATTGGGAGGGTGGACTTGGGCGTTAGTACCCTAGTCTTGCCCCATTTTAGGTTAGCCCTAAATTTTAATGTTAGGTTTATGACCATTACTTAGGTCCTATGTCGACATCTCAAGTTTGAATTATGAAATTCATAGCGGGAAAGTGTGTTGTTGCATATATAAGCATGTTTAGTGTTTCATTTGCAAACTAGAAGAAGATGATTGTGAACTTTTGGCTAACTTATGATTTTAGAGCATTCAAGATATTCATTGTTGTAGAGCAGAGCATTGTTATTGTGTTTTTGATTGCAGATTTAGCTTCATCTTCTCATGTGTTGAAGAGCCTTCATCTATGTGAGATCTACACCTCTGAGGTGATATCTATTTGTGTTTGAATCATTTATCAATTTCTTTTTGCCTCTATCCCGTAGGGATACACAATCTTTATCTGACAACGATGTTCGAAAGACTTGAATGTCTCTTCGGGGCTTGACTGAGGCAAGCCTCTAAACACCACAACTCCCAACCACTCTCTTTGTGATTGCAGGTTATAGGTGTCACATCTTGATGGAGTGGAGTTGCAGGGAATAGTAAGATAGTGTGTAGATTCTAGATCCTTGAAGAAAAGGATTGCTTGTACTCAGGTGCCAATGCCAGTGTCTTCCAAGATTGAAAATGCAGAAATTATTTGGATAGTGATAATCATCATCTGAAGAGCTTCTGGCATCTTGAAAATCACCCTGCCTTGAACTCAGGCACTAGTGCCAGTGTCTACATCTCACAGGACATAAATAGAAAGTACAGTGAACATCTGTTGGCAAGAGACACTATATGGATTCATGAATGTTGTCATTGATGGCAACAAAGTTCATCCCACACATCCGCAGGAAATGGTATGTCTATACCGGAAGTCAGAGTGAAGAATGTTGTGGTCTGGTAAACAAGAACAGAGCAGTCAGTAAGGTCCGACAGACAGGTCTGGATCTCTCAGCAGAAGTATCTTAGTGAAATGCGGATTTGGAGAAGACAAGAGGAGTATCTTGACTGATAGATTCCAAGGTTTGAGCCTCCGGTGTGGAAAGGATAAAGAGATATGAATGCTTGAGTGTCAGGTTCCCAAGTGATAGTGTGAATAGAGGAAGAACTAACTGGCAGAACATCATACATTATTCCAGATGTGTTACTGATGTTGGTAAAGGTTATGAAGGCATAAATTATGTTTGGCTGACATGATTGATGATTTCCAAGTATATCCTTGATCCGCATTACTTGGTAAGCAAGGATTCAGCCGACAGATCAGAGTTTATGAAAAATATTGACTATTCCAGGTGCTGACTAGAAAAGTGATGAAATCACTTGTGCGGATATATATACAAGATGGATTTAGTTATGAGGTGTGTTGTGGTTGAAAGTGATGTGCAAACAAAAGTAGTAGAGCCAAATAAAAGCAGAAAGGAAGATCAAGTATGTGAAAGAAGAGCAGCATAAAAGAAGAGGAAAGATGAAGTGCAGCAGATCAGTAGACAGAGCCTAACCGGAACTGAACTCCAGCATATTTTGATGCTCCTTATCAGTTCAACTATTGTATTACACTCTTTATAAATTGCAGACAGCATGTCTCTTGTAGGCAGTGTGCCTCTTGTGAGCAGTGTGCTCAGGCAGTGAGCCCTAATTGGCAAGTGCCATTTTGTACTTCCATTCTTCTAATAGAGAATACAATCTTGGGTTAATCACCCCATGGTTTTCTCCCTTAACAAGGTTTCCACGTCAAAAATATTATGTAATGTGTATTTCTATTTCATGGTTATGTTTGCTTGTTTGAATTGATGCTGCACTAATTATTAAGAAAGTTCAAAAAGCTAAAATACTTAAGATAACTGATTCACCCCCCCTCTCAGTTATCAACAATTGGTATCAGAGCTAAGTTCCTCCTAAATAGAGCCTAACACCTTGAGGAAGATCTGGGAATCCAAATGGATGCATATGGTTTAAGGGAGCAACTCAAGACTACCCTTGATGATCTTGAGCAGTCAAACTTTGAAGTCAATGAATTAAAGGAAAGACTCAAACAGGCTGATGATTTCATGAGAGAACTAAAAGACAAATTAAGTCTCTCTATGAAAAAGAGAAAGGAGCTACTTCAGCAATTGGCAAGTCAAGGTGAAGCAAATGATGCAAATGAAGATCTGAAGGAGAAAACCAAGTTATGTGAAAAGCTATCAAAAGAAATCATTATGGTAAGACATGAAATGGAATCAGGAGTTATAAAGTTTACCCAAGAGATTAAAGAGAAAAGAAAAACTAAAGATAATCTAAGACAATCTCTCAAGGAGAAATAAGAAGATTGCCACAAGATGGATAGAATTATCAGACATCTTGAATTTGATCTTGAAGATGCTAAAAATAATGAAGAAAAACTTGAGGATCAAATTGTCTCTCTCAAAAAGGATCTTCAAACAACAAATGAATATAAAGAGAAATTCAAGATAAGTTCTGCCCAACTTGAAGTTCTTCTTCAAAGCCAAAAGAGGGTAGATGACAAGTGTGGTTTGGGATATGAGAAAGGAGAAAGCTCCAGATCCGGTCAGAAGAATTTTAGATCAGAAAATCCAAGGAACAGGCCTAGAAGTCCTCCGGTAAGGCAACCTAATGCTCAAAGATATCCATCCTTCAATGGATACTGCCACAACTACAATAACTTTGGTCATAAAGCTAATCAGTGCAAAAGGAGAATGAATCAAACTAATACATCCTTCTCCGGACAATGCTTCAACTGCAAAAGGTATGGTCACAAATCTCATGAATGCAGAAATATGCAAATGAACAACTCATTCAATGGTAGATGCTTTGCATGCAATAGAATGGGTCATATGGCTAATTAATGTAGATCAAGAGGATATCAATCAAATATGCAAAGAAATGTTGTTTGCAAAATTTGCAATAGATCCAGTCATTTAGCAAAATTCTGTAGAAGCAAGAATCAGGATAAAAGAGGTCCGGTATATTATAATCAGAATCAAGATAAGGGAAAACAAAAAGTAAATGCAGATGAAGTTCAAAGTGAGATGAACAAGATTTGGGTGAAGAAAAGTACAGAGAATGTAGGGGATGGATTTGCACCAGACTCTAGTGCTGATATTCCTTCCAAAAATTAAAAGGTGAGCTTTGGCTCAGGGGGAGACACAAAGAAAACCTTGTTCCCCTAGCCAGTCAATTGGTGCCGAAACTGGCACAAGGAGAGTTGCGGATTAAAAGGGCTCATACAAGAAACATCTAAAATGGGTATGGTAAAGATTTGAGAGATCCACAAGAAGATTTGAAGAATCTAATCCTTCCAGAATTGATCCGGTAAAATAGTCTTCCGGTAAAAATAGATTCCTTACAAGTTCGGTCTGGTATGATTCAAACTATGGTGTCTTTATCTGCAAATAGATAAAATGACTAATGAAAGGAAGATAGATTATCACCACTCTCCTAGAATAACTTCAAAATCTGTCTCAGTGATCCAGAAAGATTTTGTCTCCGAATAAGACAAACAAGGCAAACCGGAATGAATTAGGTTGCACATTTATTATTGAATGAAAATTAGGGCTTCTCAGAAATAAAAGAGTTCATTCACTCATCATTTGTACACTCACATGCGAAGAGGAGAGAAAAGGTGCTCTACAACAACCTCTCACAAAGATCAAGATGATTCCTCATACAGCTCAATCTAGATTTCATCGTGTGCCCTAAACAGCGAAAAAGGTATTCTTCGTTCTTGATATCTCTCAGTAAGATTCCTTGATGATGGCTACTTCGAATATAGTAAAGATTTCTGATAGACCTCGCCCCATATTTAAGAAGCATCCATACAAATCCTTGGAGGTAGATCCCCTAGGAGCCTTCTCTAGTGTTCCGCATGGTGTTTGGCACACAGAAGATATTAGGGTTTACATACACGCAAATGTTGAAGAGTTTGGGGAATTCAAACTAAGAGATATCTATCACAAACAATTGATAGACGATGTTTTTGAGCTTAAACCAAAATATAAAGGCATCTAGGAGAAACATTTTGATCAGTTCATTCATTTCCCCTGCTTTGAAGAAGATGAATGGGTCCAGTATGTGTTGAGTAGGGTACATGACAACTTTCTATGGCTTAACAGACCTTGCAAAATCACCAAGGAAGCAATTAGGGAAAAAACTGGTTTACACTCCTCCGGAGGAATACCTGTCCTCAAATCTGTCAAAAACAACATTGTAATTGAGGCCATCGGATCAAAATTTGATAAGAGGGCAATGACCATTGAAGATATTACCGACCCGGATATCAAGTTTGCATCTATGATAATAGGATACAAGATATATCACTCTAGTAGGGAGAATTCAGTATCCGGAACTGTAGTATATACTGCCTATGAGATGCTGAGAAAGAATGCAGAATATGATCTCTCTGAACTTCTTTTGAGCCAATTAATGGAAAACATACAGAAGATCAAAAAGGACAAGAACTCCTTTAAATATGGTGGACTAATATTATGCCTATTTTTTTATTTCATGAATGAGCTGCCCGGATCAAATGGATGGGTATGGCAAAATGACAAAACAGGTAGCAATTTAGATCAGAGACTATTTGCATGGGCTTGGGGATGCTAAAGCAAGAAATACAGCCCTGTGGGGATATTTCAAGAATTTTCAAAACATGATGCAAGCAAGAGAAAGGATTCCCCAGTCTCTTGTTGAGAAATACAAAGACAGTATGTTTTATGGTAGAGACTAATTAGTGCCTAATGGAGGCAGTAGAACCAAGAACTATATGGATCATGCCCATGGGGTATGAAGTTGATGAACAAATTGTGGAGCTGCATGTTCAACACATGCTAAGTCAACCAAAGGATCCAAAGGCAGAAAGGTTTGGAACCTTTGAGGAGCTGAGTGTAAAGATTCATGTGGAACTCAGACAACCAGAGATCAAGAGGAAGGTGAGAAAAGAAGTAGAAAATGTTGCCAAAGGCCTTGGCATCCCAAAGGAGGCACTTGATTCCCACAGGAAAAATATGGAAAGGGCTGAGGAAGAGAAGAAGAAGGCAGAAAAGAAAAATGAGGAAAGTGCTCTAGCAAAACCTTCCACCCGGACCAGATCATCAAAGAGATCTGCACCTACCACTACTAAAGGCTCAAGGACATCAGAACTAGAAGCACAATCATCCGGCAAAGGAGAGAAAAGAACAAAGACAAAAGCTACAAGAGCTTATGCCAATCAAAGGGATGAAGAGGAGACTGAATCTGATGAAGAAATTAGGAAAATGAAGAAAAAGAAGAAAACATCCGGTCAACCCTCTATCGGACAGAAGGAAGAAGAAAAGATAGAGGAATATGTTGAAAAACCCACTCTTCACATTGATGACATAATCAAATTAGTCACAGTGGACGGAAATCTTCAACCAATGGTTGAGTTCTATGATGATTATGGTGAAGCAGATAAGAAGATATTGCAAGATGCCACAGTCAGGTACCTAAATATCTACAACAAAGCATTCATTGAAATTATATCTCTGATCTCCAAAAGCTTGGAGAAGGAACTAGAAATAAGAAAGAACAATGCCCAAGCCAAAGACCTAGAAATTCGGGAACAGTTAGCAATTCAGCTATATCCTTCAATCGACCCCAAGACAATGAATATGGTATTCAAAGATTGTAAGGATGAGTTTAGAAGCAAAGCAAGGATGAATCAACTTATGCTTGGTGAGACTGAAAAGGTAGCCAAGGACATAGAAGAGATCCTCCGAAAGGCCTTCAAAAGATTTAATCTTCCTATTATAGAGGACTTGGGTTCTGACCCCTCGACCACAGGTGTTGAAAAAGAGTCTACTGAGAAAATAACAGAAGAGGTAATGAATACTGGTGCAGAAATAGCTAAGGACTTGGAATCCTCTGCTCCGGAAGAGGTGGCCCATGAATAGACCAACATCACTCCTCTAGGTTCCCCTGCTGACTCTGGATCCAAAGGAGAAGAAAGAATAAAGGGGAAAGAAGCAAAGGTGAAGGGAAAAGAAGATATCAGTACAAAGGTTGTGGAAGGGGAGAAAGCTCCAAAAGACAGTTCTGTGACTGCAGAAGAAAAAAAAAAATTTGTCTCCGGCAAGAGACATTGTAGAATCAGTCAAGGACTTTTTGACAAAAGCAACTATGGAGATTGATGAACCGAAACTATTAAAAGGGCCATTAAATTTTGACTCTCTATCTCCAGTGCAAACAATGAAAATAGCTTCATTTGCAAATGCGAAGGTCAAAGAGAAACTACTGAAATCTCACATGGAAGACTGTGAGCTTATAGAGGTAGCATCTGGAATGTTGGAAAAGATCATGCCATCTTTTCAAAAGGATCCCACAGCCTCTTCCTCCGGTAATCTCAAAACTCTAGTCAACAATGTTAGCACACATTTTGATTCTCTAGAGAAGTCAGCTGAAGAAAAGGTCCGGAAGGAGTTTTTGGATAAGAGATTCTCTGAAGTATAGGGTCTGATAACAAATGATAGGAGAGTTATGGATATTAGGATAAAGAGCTTGGAAAATGCTCTTAAAGATGGTGGAAATATGTACAAATTTTGCTTATCTTGGCCCATAGTGACCAAAGATATTGAGAGGAAAGTAAAAGAACAAGAGGATAAACTATTAAGTCTGTCTCAAAGTTTTGATCCTCTCTCATCCTCTATAGTAAATCAAGAGTGTCAGACTATTGCAATCACAAATGCAATAAAGAATTTTGAGAAGGAACGGAAGAACATAATTAGCCAGATGGGTGAACTTAGAAGGATCGTTATCCCTAAGTTAGAGGCCATGCATGAGGCCTTAAGTGATGCTCAGACTACCACCCGAACCAATGATCCGACAAATCTTAAGAGGGCAGAAGCTTTTGCATTCTTGTTGAGCAGTTATATTTCAATTTTGGATAGAATGAAGCAAAGTTGGGCTACATAATTTATTCAATTGAAGACAACTTTTGTAGACATACTTCAGTATATGTAAGTATGCCATATGTATATACTTGTGCGGCTAAGTATAGTTGAATTTTTGAAAGTTTTGATATGCGGACCCTACCCTTTGCCATTAATGTCAAAGGGGGAGTGAAGAGTAGTGAAAAATGAGGAATCCAACTAAGGGGGAGCTCCAAAAAATGTATATAAAAATAGAGCATCAGCCAAGGGGGAGCATAGTGTAAACACTTAGTCATTTTTCACTAAGTGTTGCCATCAATGCCAAAGGGGGAGATTGTGGGCAAGAGACAGTATATAGATTCATGAATGTTGTCATTGATGGCAACAAAGTTCATCCCACACATCCGCAGGACATGGTATGTCTAGACCGGAAGTCAAAGTGAAGAATGTTGTGGTCCGGTAAACAAGAACAGAGCAGTCAGTAAGGTCCGACAGATAGGTCCGGATCTCTTAGCAGAAGTATCTCAATCAAGTGTGGATTTGGGAAGTCAAGAGGAGTATCTTGACTGATAGATTCCAAGGTTTGAGCCTTCGGTGTGGAAAGGATAAAGATATATGAATGCTTGAGTGTCAGGTTCCCAAGTGACAGTGTGAACAGAGGAAGAACTGACTGGCAGAACATCAAACATTATTCCGGATGTGTTACTGATGTTGGTAAAGGTTATGAAGGCATAAATTATGTTTGGCCGACATGATTGATGATTTCCAAGTATATCCTTGATCCGCATTACTTGGTAAGCAAGGATTCAGCCGACAGATCAGAGTTTATGAAAAATATTGACTATTCTAGGTGCCGACTAGAAAAGTGATGAAATCACTTGTGCGGATATATATACAAGATGGATTTAGTTATGAGGTGTGTTGTGGTTGAAAGTGATGTGCGAACAAAAGTAGTAGAGCCGAATAAAAGCAGAAAGGAAGATCAAGTATGTGAAAGAAGAGCAGCATAAAAGAAGAGGAAAGATGAAGTGCAGCAGATCAGTATACAGAGCCTAACCAGAACTGAACTCCAGCATATGTTGATGCTCCTTATCAGTTCAAGTATTGTATTACACTCTTTATAAATTGTAGACAGTGTGTCTCTTGTAGGCAGTGTGCCTCTTGTGAGCAGTGTGCTCGGGCAGTGAGCCCTAATTGGCAAGTGCCATTTTGTACTTCCATTTTTCTAACAGAGAATACAATCTTGGGTTAATCACCCCGTGGTTTTCTCCCTTAACAGGGTTTCCATGTCAAAAATATTGTGTCATGTGTATTTCTATTTCATGGTTATGTTTGCTTGTTTGAATTGATGCTGCACTAATTATTAAGAAAGTTCAAAAAGCTGAAATAATTAAGATAACTGATTCACCCCCCTCTCAGTTATCAACAACATCAGTGTCAAAAGGAGATCAAGATTTCGCAAAGAAAACACCACATTGGATAGGGGTGTTAGTGCCAGTGTCCTCGAGTATTCCGCATCGCGAACTTTGAAAAATGGTTAGTTATTAATCTCTGCCTACTACCTTAGTCTGTAAGCATTTTTCGTAATTCATCAATTTGCTTGCTATTTTGCATAATTAGGGTTTTAAGGGTATTTGAGCATTAAATTGATACACTAGTTGATAATATCTAAGCTTCCACATCATTCCAAGTGACAACCTAACTTGTAGGTGAATCCTCTTGCCAAAGTGTGATTCAACTCAGTTGTTATGTCATTGAATGTTTGTTGAGACAAGAGGATTTAACCCACACATCCATTGAAACTAAAAACCCCTATCCATCCTCTTTTCCTACTAAACACTAACTAAGGTGCTATTTCAGAGTATAGCGTCAAAGTGCCAGCATATGGCGCTAAAACTCCAAAACCTAAACCTATGGCACCAAACTAGAGCTTGGCACTAAAACTTCCATGGATGGTGCCAAATCATCCAAATATTCATTTTAACCTATGGTGCTAAAATAGAGGATAGCGCCAAAAGTCTAGCCTATAGCACTAAAACTCCTCATTCCTCCATTTAAAAAATGGTGCCATTCTAGAGGAGGGCGCCAAAGTGGCTATGCTAGGGTGGCAATCCACATAACTACCCATTTCCTAATGTAATAAATATCCTGAAACCTGAAATTGACAAAGTCTAAGGTTGATCGACATACCTAGGCACCAGCTAGGGGTGACCTCATGTAAGTGTGGACTTGCTCGGATCGATGCTCATAGCATGGGAAAGGTGGTTGCGCTGCCATCCCATCTTCTCTCCTCTCATCCAATAAGCTCAATGTGTGCAAATGTCGCACTTTGGGCCCACACTTTCTATTTATAGAAATTCATGTCATCCTCCATCACCTTTTTCTCTCCCCAAGGTGCAAACTGTAACCTTTTTCCCCCATTTTTCTTCTTGTCTACTTGATTTCTCATCCTCTATCCATTTTTCACCACTATTTCCTCCTTTCGAGAGATCACTTGAATTTTTTTATTTTTTCACCTAACCTCTTGAGGCAGAATCCCTCATCCATTTTATTCCTTCCTGGCAGCTAGGGCAAATTCTTTGACTTGACGCCATATCCCTACTAGGTCATGACGCCACATCAAAGAGGGGCAAATGTAGACACCTAAAAATGTCACAACCCTTCTAACCACCCTTCGACATCATCCACAATACTAATTCTTCATCTAATTAATTAATTAAATTATTATTTAATTAATTACCTCATCCAACACCTGAACCATCCATCCATCCTTCATCAGCTAACCCTAAAATTGAATTAATTCAATAGTCACACCTTACTAACATCATCTAATTAATTAAATAAATATGTCAAATATTTATTTGGTTAATTTGTCCATCTCATTAAACGCAATTAATTAGATAAAACATACTTATCTAATTAATTAGCCCTACTAATTAGCCTACCCCTAATCTAGTTGATTAAATAGCTATTATTTAATTAGATACCCTAGCCTACATGACCCCTAGACCTGGATTAATTAAATAAATCATTACTTAATTAATCTTAAACCTTGATTACCTCATCTACTAATTTTCTCTAGCCACATTAACTAGGTTAATCACCCTGATTAACTTGGTCAAATCATGTTTAACACCTCCCACACCCACAAATTAAAAATTGCAAAAAATACATAAACCCTCGAACTCATTTTTACCATTTTCATAATAAAACATCTTCCACATTTTTAGCTTATAAATGTAAGAGCCTAAAAATGTACATGTGTCCTATGATCTTCACACTTCCACATAAAATGGAATTTTTAATTCCATCTCATTCCAAGGAAATTAATTTTAAATTTCCTCACACATCTAAATCACATTTAATGCTAAGTCCTCCTCAAAATGAATAAAAGATTCATTTTTATTCTCCACCATCTAATTTTGTTGATCAAATCCTAGCCCTCCATCTCACAATCAATCTCATCCCTTGATCTCAACAATCAATCTCCACTGTTGGATCAAAATCCCCTCTAATTCACCTATAAACACAAGCCTCCACAAGCCATTTCATCATCCATCATATTATGCCAAAATTTCTCTCCATCATCTCCATCTTAGCTAGGTTATAGTGAAATTTGCATTGACAATTAGAGAGCATTTCACATTGTAATCACTAGTTTGGGTGAAGCTAGGACTTAAGGGTGCAAAGTCCTCTAACTTATTAAGGAGTGAGGAGCTAGGATGTATTGAAAGGTATAACTTGTTTGTTTACTTGTTTCATTTCATGTTTTTATGCATTTTTTACCTCTTCATCTTCAGCTGCATGATCAGTGTGTACAAAGATTTTATATCCTATAATGTAGTGTCTGAATTTGTTGATGGCATAGATGAATGCCAGGAATTCTTTCTCAGTTGTTGTGTAGTTCCTCTTAGTAGGGGTAAGGTTTTTACTTATGTAGTAAATTGCTTGCATGCCTACCTCTTCTTCTTTTTGTCCTAAGACTGCCCCTATTGAATCATTTGATGCATCTGTTTGGATGTGGAATGGTAGATTCCAGTTAGGTTCCCTCAAAAGAGGTGTAACTTTAAGTTTTTCTTTGATGGTCTCAAATGATGTTTGGCAGTCTTCTATCCAATGAAATTCAGTGTCCTTGGTCAACAGGGAAAACATTGGGGCATCCATCTTGCTGAAATTTTCTATGAACCTTCTATAGTATCTTGCATGACACAAGAAACTCCTAACATCAGTTTGGTTTTTAGGTGGAGGCAATTGTTTAATCACTTCTACCTTGTTTTGATCTAACTTGATTCCTTCTACTGACATATGATGCCCAAGGACTATTCCTTGTTCCACCATCATAAAACATTTCTCATGGCTTAAGGACAATTGATTCTTCTCACAACATTGCAACACTTTTTCTAGATTCTTGAGGGATTCTTCAAAGGTGTTCCCATAAATAGTGAAGTCATCCATGTAGACCTCCATACACTCATTAGCTAGTTCAACAAAAATGACTAAAACAACCCTCTGAAAGGTAGTTGGATCATTACATAGGCCAAATGGATGCAAAGGATCCCCATGAGCATGTGAAGGTAGTTTTATCCCAGTCTTCTCATGCCACTTGGATCTGATTATATCCACCAAATCATCTAGGAATGAAAAGTACATTTTCCTTGCTAGGTTATCTAGTACTTGGTCAATAAATGGAAAGGGAAAATAATCTTTTTTGTGGCCTTGTTCAACTCCCTATAGTCAATGCATACTCTCCATTTCCTATTCTTTTTGGGTACTATAACCAAGGGTGAAACCCACTAGCTATCTAAGATAGGATAAATGAATTTAGTCTGTAGAATTTTTTCTATCTTAGTTTTAACAATGTCTTTGAGTGCAGGGTTTAACCTTATTTGGGGTTGTCTAACAGGCTTGACATCCTCTGTATATATGTGATGGGTGCAAATTTTAGGGGGTATGCCTTTCATGTATTTATATTCCCAAGAAAAATCTTTTGAATGGGAGATAAGAGGATCAAGAAGTGCTCCTTCTTGTTGTGTTGTCAACTGAGTATTAATGGTTAGTGTTTTCCCAAGTAAGACCATGACTTGCTTTGTAATCTGTTCCATGGATGCTCCTAACCCATATTCTAGACTCATAGTGTTAAGAGGGAAAGAATGTGAGAATAACAAATGAAAAGTGGCTAGGTCTCTATAGAAAGTTTCTCCATAAGGGATAATATTAGCAAGGGTGCAATGGGTAGCAATAAGAAGTTCTTTCCTTAAGTCTTGGGCTAGGTCCATTGTGTCTTTTCCAATGAGGATGTGAGTTATATCTTTAGGAGTATCATAGTTTATTTCTTCTTCCAATTCTCCTAAGTGTTCTTGGATGGTAACCATAGCTAAAGAAGCACTATTTTCCATGTTGTTAGGCTCATCTACCCACACTTTTCCTGAATAGTGTATGGATGGCTTAGCTGGGGGATACAAGGAAATTTTTTTCATGTCTATGCCATTGGATATGACCATATCCCCAGTTTTGCAATCAATGGATGTTGCTGTAGTAGCCAACCATGGCTTACCTAAAATCAGAGGATAAGGATTCCTTTGGTTTCTTGGCTCTAATATCAAAAAATCAACTAGAAATTCCCATGATTCCATAATAATTGAGACATCAATCAACACCCCTTTTGGAATTGCTATTGATTGATCAACCAATTGTAAAATTGTGGAAGTGGCTTGAATGCCTGTAAGAGCCAATTTATCCAAGGTGTGACTTGTCATGACATTTATTACTGCTCCTAAGTCAACTAAAACATTGGATATCTCTGCTCCCGAGATGTGGACTGTGATGACAGGGTTCCCAAGGTCCCCATACTTTGGGTGGAGCATGTCCCCCACTAGAAGATCCACCACTTCCCCTTCCACCTGAATGGTGTTAGGAAAGTTTTTATTCCTTCCCTAAGTCTTAACACAATGTTGTTTGATAAACTGATTTAGTTTAGGAACATCTCGAATTGCCTAAAGGACTGGAATTTTAATGTTTAGTTGTCTGATTTATTGAAGCAGTTTTGATTCAATGGTGGGTTGGACTTGTTTTTGTAGGACTATTTTTTGGGGAACATGTTGTTTGAGCCATTCTGGGTAAGGTTCCTACTTTTCAGTCTTTGGAGCAGCTCTGGAGGTGATCTCTGAAGCTGTTCTTTTAGGAGGAACTCTAGAGTTACCTGAGGGTTGTTCTTCTGGTATTGTTTCAACTGTAATCTCCTCCTGGGGTTGATGGAATGGATTTTTAGGTTCCATTTCATCTGTAATTTTGACTATAAGTGGGGGAGCTTTCCCAAAATGTAGCTAGATATTATTCAAATGAATAGCATTTACACCAGCCATGTTTTCCTACTTAGTCATATATATATATATATATATGCTCCCTTTTTATTGCGTGGGTTTGCTATAGGTTGAACTAGTATGGGTGGTTGACTGACTGGCTCATTTTGAGACTATCCTTGTGTGTTTGTTCATCCAATTAGAAGTGTTTGTTATTGGTTTGGGAAGCATCTAGGTTGTCCTTAGAATTGTTGGTTATAGTTCTGCTGAGGACCCCATTAAAGTTGTATGTTCTATGGTCCAAATTGTGATGGAAATTGTTGTGGGTATTGTTGATTGATCCAAGGTTGGTTTGGCCATTGCTGGCTTGACCAGTCTTGTGGTACCCACGGAGGAATATTTTGAGGTCCATGCCATGCTGAATTCCATTGGTTATTTCCCCAATTTGAAGGGCCCCTATAAGAAGGCTAAGTTGGGTATTGGTTTTAAGGGAAATGACCAACTTGTTTATGTCTTACATAGGTGAACTCCTCTTCTATTTGAACATTCTTTTTAGTCAGCCTTTTCAAAGCTAGGGGTTGATCACAGTGGCTAGTATGGTGCTCTTTATCAAAGATCTGGCAAATCTCAGATTTATCCAATGGGCATTCTCTCAAAAGGCATTTATTTCTGCACCTAGGGCAGTGAATTGATAGGGGTTCACTTGTTTTATTTTTTGCCTAAATCCCATCTAAGGTGGTATTTAGTTGAATTAAAATGTCTATTTTTAGGTTTGCAAACTCTTCCATCAATTGCCCAATATCATTTTTTCCTTTTAGAGACCTTGGTGCTCTTACTCCATCTTGTGTCCTGGAATAGCTTCTATAGATTTCCTCAATTGTAAGCGTGTCCATCTTGTTGATATTCCCCCTTCCCATCAGATCTAGTGCTTTCTTTGATTCTCTATATAACCCTCTTATGAACAAGGTTTTGGCCAAGTTGTGCGCTATAGAGTTGCCATACCTTCTAAAGGAAAAGTTGAATCTATCCAAGTAGTATCTAAGCTCTCCTCCTCTTTCTGCTTAGTTCTAAACAACTCTTCCTTTCTATCACTGATTCTGCAATAGTCTTGGTATTTGTCTAGGAACTCTATTTCCATTTGCCCCCATGAGTGTATAGAATCTAGGGTCAAGCCCATGAACAATCTCATGGTAGAATCATTCAGTGTAGATGGGAAAAGCTTGAGTTTTTGGATGTCAGATCCATAGTCATATGTTTGACATAAGACTTTGAACTCAAAGAGGAACTAATCTAGATCCTCAAAAGGAATTCCCCTGAATGTGGAAAGATTTGAGGGGGGAATGTTTTTCATAGGCGCATTTTCCTCAGGGTTGAGGACTATGGGATATGAAAAAGTTCTTACATTTTCTTGTAGAGGGTCTACTTGATCATGGTTGTCCCCCATGGTTACTAGATTTCTTTGTGATGTTTCTTCTTCCCAAAATTTAGATTGAGTTTCTTGTAAAGTGGATCCTCTTAGCAGATCTTTTTGGTGTCTTTCCTATAATTCTTGGATGTATTCTGAGAGTGCAAGGTGTTGAGGGCTTGTGGGAATATCTAATTGTTGTGTGATTTCCAAGGTAGGTCTTAAATGTTCTTCCTTTTCAACAAAATCTTGTCCTACCCCACTGCTTTCACCTATAGGTTGTGGTTGGGGTGTCCATTTGATATATCTACCTCTTGGGTCTCTAGGTCTAACCATACAGAATCGATCTAATCCTAATTGGGACTATTAACTAGAGTTGCTATTAACACATAAGTCCTTGGCAACGATGCCACAAATGATAAGGGTCGTTGTACCTTGGCATTTAATCATATTTTATGTGTCAAATCCAGGGCTGTGTCAATGGCTATCTGTAATAGAAACTTGATAATCAACAATCCTTAAACTATCTACTGAATTGAACTTTCCTAATTAATCAAACTCATGCTCCTAATTACTTGTTTGGAAGGAAAACATGATCTAAGAATTGAAACAATACTTTGCTAAAATGATCTATCTAATTTGCAAAAAGCTAAACATTCATTAAAATAGAAACAAGATTACATTAACAAAAATTAATCTATTCTATGAAAGCAGGAAAGACTACATTTAAGAAAGCTAAAATAACATGATAAAGTAGAGAATAATACTAGCCTCCTATCTGTTGGTGGGAGTGGGCCCTTGCTCCACACCTTCAGAACTGAAGGCTAAACAAAGATTTCAGAATAGAAATGCAATAGAACTGCTTTCCTTAATCCAGTCTATCAAAAGTAGAATATATTCAAAAGTATATGTTTTTGCTAAAATCTAAATTACATAAAAATTAGCTAAAAATCTATCTCCTATTTTGCTGTCTCCATCAATATATATCAGTTTGTTGTCGATATCATATTTCTAGAGTTAATCCTCTTTTCTCTCAGTTCAACTTGAGATACAAAAGATATTTTATACTAGAACTTAAACATGCAACTTCCTAAATAAAAGTATAGTCATGCAGAACTTAAAAAGACTTAAGTGACATTGAAGGTGTCCTTAAATCTAGAGTTTCACTTATAACAAAATAGGCTGTGGAGGCCTTGATAAAAAGGAATTTAACTTCTAAAAAATAGTGAACTATTAGAAGTCTTCTAACTTATGCAAAATCAAATAGCACATGTATTGTGCTCCCTCAAACCACTGGAGTAATCTTCTCAGACACCCTAGCCTTGATGCGTGGAACTCCGTAGCTCTTTAGAAGCTCTAGAGATTCTGGCAATGAAGGAGCTCTGGAGACTCTGTGCAGTTATTAGCAGCTTCAGAGACTATGTGCAGTTACCAGTGGCTCTGAAGGCTACCACAAGGCTTGTTAGGACACAACTCCGGAGGTCTTCATGATCACCAACCTTTCATGTCATGTTGCTTCAACTCTAGAGAACTTCCAACCATACTATAAAATGTTGGAGTGTTGTGTAGTATCTGTCCTGCTCAACTTCATAGATAATTAGGACCATCTTTAGAGTCTCCAAAAACCATCTTTCACCTGAGAGATAGATACCTATGAAACAAAAAGAGATATTTTAGCATAATTATGACAGTTTCACTTCAAACATGGGTCCTTTCATCATAATAGTAACTTTAGCATTTCATTTCTTATTAACATAACTAAAAAAGACTTCATAGCTTTTATAGTGCAATTAACAGGACGGGTAGTGCATGAAAATGGGAAAAAGGGAGTAAAAAGGTATGTTTGGATGAGTGCTACCTGCCACTCATCAATAGCATGTATGCAGGTGGAACAAACAATGTGACTATTCTTAAGTAGGATTTTTGACCTAGGGGATTACAAGTTAACTTGGTATAAAGAGACATTGATCTTTGGGATCGGATTAGGGACTCAAGTGGGAGCGAGGAGGAGATGGAATGCTTCTAAAATTTGACCTTTGCTAGAGGCTAAACACTAATCCTTATCTAGATAATATAGTTTGAAAAGCTTTCAACTTGGACAAGTAACAAATTTCATTGGATTCGCTATACTTAGATCATAGATGGCAAGCAAGATAGACCCGGGGTAAAGTAATATGGGAAAGAACAAGGGTCCCTAAGTAGAAAATGGTACTAAAGACTATTAGACTATTGGATTTGGTCAACTAGTGTAGTGTGTGCTTTGTACCTTTCTCTTTTATTTCCTCTGATATAATGTCACCCTTGAAGCTTCGAGCTTAGATTTATCTCCACCCAAGGGTACGAACATTCAGTAATCTTCTCTCTTTCACTCTTTTTTGTAACTCTCTTTTTTTAATGCTTTTTTCTCTTTTTTTTTGTATTTTTGCAATGTCTTGCTTGATTTTCTCATTTTTTTGATATTTTAACTTTTATGGAAATGAATGCTTTTGAACTTTTTGAGTATTTTGGCTATGCAACAACTTTGGTCTCTCTATTCTCACTTTTCTCATAACTCTTATTTTTTTATCACTTATTTTTTTATTCACTCGTGTTTTAGATTGCTTCATTCAAAGTTTTGATCCTCCTGGCATTCTTGGCCAGGAAAGATAAGGGATTGAGCACCACCAAAAGTTTTCATAGTCTAGTCATACTTCCTTTCTACTAGGGAAGAATGGGGAAGTGTTGCAAGTATGTGCCTAATTGGTGTTGTCATTGATGTCAACATATCTGTGTTGTCATTGGTCTCAACTGTGCTCTTATTTTGTTGCTTGCTTGTACTAAGTGAGATGCTTTGTATTTACTTATGTAAGTGATCTTGATGTTGAGGATATTAAGAAAATTAGCTCCTCCAGTAGAAACAGTGAGTTGCAGTGGAAACAATGTAATGCATACAAAAGAACAGTGTAAAAGATTGCTCCGCATTTCCAGTAGGATGATTATCTTTATCTACAGATGGGAAGTTATTTAGAAGTCTGTCTAAAGATGTTATATTCCACATTTGAGCCTCTAGTATGAAGATTTGAGTGAGTTATGTTCACCAGAGTGTAAACTACTTTTCTTGTATGTTTGGTGGTGATAGGGAGAAAGTGTTATGCTCTGCATTCCTCTGCATTGAATTATTTTGGTCTGCGGTTCTAGAGTTAAGTCTACTTTGATGTTATGTGCCTTCAACTCAAATGGATCATGATCTAGTGGTCTGTAAGCTATCCTTTCCTTATGACAGTGGCTAACAGTGTTGTTCTTGTGCTCATGTTTGAAGAATCTTCTTGACAGAGTGGTTAGAGATCGTGTGGTTGTTCCTGGTGATTACAATGTGCTTGTGGATGTCTTCTGATTGTGTTCCTACTCTTGGATTGGTCCGTAAAGAGAAAATTGGATCATAGATGAAGAATGTTCTTAGCAGACCTAGTGTTCTCACCAGTCTTGGCTGACCTGGTTGATTTCATCATTTGTGGAGATGCCTTGAAGATTGTAGAAGCGTGTCGTGGCATGAAGGATTACGTTTGAGTCCCAGCTAAGGCATGGCATGATCAACATACATCTTTACATCTTTCCCTTAGCAAATTTTTGTATTAGGTCTAGACCTATTTTTATGTATACTTTTGTAATGCCGACCTTAGAGATTGTTCCAACGGTTGATGAATGTATTGCTGACCTTTATATACATTTTGAGGTTGATGACTTATATAAAGACTTGTAATGAATTGTGAAAAAGTAGAAGAGTGTGTGGAAATGAAGAGATAAGTGTGAAGGTGTAAAATAGTAGAGCAAAGAAGTTATATTGTGCTTTAATGGAACTGAACCCAGGCAAGGAGTAGATGCTACTTAATCAATTCACCATTTTTGGCAGTGAGCCATCCCTTTGGCAGTGAACCACCCCTTAGCAGTGAGCTGTTCTTTGTAGTGAGCAATTTAGGTAGTGAGCCTCTATTTTTTAGTATTGTTATAACTCATATATTTATGTGGGCTAACACCCACCGTGGTTTTTGCCTTTTAGGGTTTTCCACGTAAATATCTTATGTCTACTATGTTGAATGTGTGATTGTGATTAAGTCTATGGTTTCATGCTTTCATGATTAAATCTAATTATCAATAATTAGTTGATGGTTTGATATTCATATGAAGTTAAGTTTTTGTGACAACTAATTTACCCCCCCTCTTAGTTGTCCTATGCATTCCAAAAATTGGTATTAGAGTAGGTTCCTCAGAAAAATCCTAATAGCTTGAGGAAGATCCAGGATGTCTTTTAAAAAAGAAGTACCACAGTTTGATGGGACAAATTATGCTCTATGGAAGGTACGAATGAAAAGCCATCTCCTTTGTCTTGGTTATAGAGTGTGGAAAGATGCAGAATCAAAATATACCATGCCTCCAAATGGTTTGACAACTGAAGATGAAATCAAAGAATATGAGTTGAATATAAAAGTTAGAGATGCCTTGTTGAGTGCTTTGTCTGACACTGAGCTGATAAAAGTCATGGATCTAGAATCTACAAATGAGGTTTGGAAAAAGTTGAAGAAACTATATGAAGGAGATGATTCTATAAAAGAAGCTAAGCTACAGGGCCTGAAAGCAAAATATGAGAGTTTAAAGATGAATGAAGATGAAAACATTACAGCCTTCATGTAAAGGGTTGATGAACTTGTCAAGGAATAAAAGGTATGGGAGGAACTATTGGTGATAAGGAAGTTGTGATGAAAATTCTTAGATCACTACCAAATTCTTACAGTCACAAGGTACCTGCAATTAAAGAAGTAATGATTGTAAAAACCATTGATAGAGATCAATTGCTTGGCAAGCTTACAACCCTTGAGATGAGAGAATTTGGAGATGCTCTGCCAAAAGTTGAGACAACTTTTAAAGCCAGTACTTCAGAAAAGATCTCTAGAGCTGAAAAATATAAGGTGGAACCTGATGATGACTGATGAAATTGAAACTAACTTTGTTGACAGATTACAAAGAGGTTCTGGTAAGTTCAAAGGCAAAATACCTTTCAAATGTTTTTCATGTGGTAAAGTAGGTCATTATGCTTCCAGATGTCCTGAAAGAATTGAAAGGAATAGAAAAAGATTTGAGAACAAACCTAGAGCTCCAAAGAAATGCTACTATGTTAGAGATTTTGATGATGAAGGTGTGACTAATGATGAATCTGATGATGCTAGTACTAGTGCAAATGAATGCTTGTTTATTGCTATTAAAGAAGAACCTGTGTCTACTAATCCTGCTAGTTGTGTGAAGGAAGAAGAACCAGTGGAAGAAAGTGCTTTGGCTATTCAGGTTGAGAAAGATAAGGATGAATGGATTATTGATAGTGGATGCTCACATCACATGACCAGTGACAAAAGTAAGTTTGTAAGTTTGGAAAAATATGATGGAGGATTGGTTAGGTTTGGAGACAATACAACTGGTAAGATTTGTGGAAAATGATCTATTTCATTTGATGGAAAGCATAATACTGACAATGTCCTATATATGAAGGGTTTGAAGCACAATCTTTTGAGTGTTGGTCAGATATGTGACAGAGGTTATGATCTAAGATTCAAAGACAATGGATGCAAGGTCATGGAAAGCTCCATTACTGTGATTGCTACTGGTAATAAAATAAGAGGTAACATCTATCAATTAAGAGGAACTACTGATTACTATTTACTAGCCCAAGTAGATGAGAGTTGGTTGTGGCATAGAAGGTTGTGTCATATAAATTTTGATAATCTGGTAAAGATAAGTTTAGGTTAGACTGTGAGAGATTTACCAAAAGTTGTGAAACCCACCAATACCATTTGTAAGGAATGTTAGTTGGGGAAGCAGACAAGAACAAGTTTCAAGAGTAAAGAGCAATTTTTTGCTGGTCTGTTGGATCTAGTTCATACATATCTATGTGGTCCTACAAGGATAAGAAGTCTACAAGGTGATAGGTACTTCATGTTGCTTATTCATGATTATTCTAAAATGACTTGGGTTACTTTTCTAAGAGACACATCTGAAGCCCTAGTGAAGTTCAAATCCTTCAAGGCAATGGTTGAAGAACATGACAGTTCAAGAGGCTGTCAGAACAATGATGAAGGAAGGAGGCCTGCCGAAAGTTTTCTAGAAAGAAGCTATACATACTACTGTCTACATTTAAAATAGAGTTAAAGTGAAAGGTAATGGTACTAAAACCCCCTATGAATTGTGGTATGGAAGAATTCCAATAGTAAGATATTTCAAAGTCTTTGGAAGCAAATGCTATATCAGAAAAGATGAAGACTCAGGGAAATTTGATGCAAGATGTGATGAAGGAATCTTCCTTGGATACTATACCAAGAGTAAGGCCTACTGGAGCTACAATAAAAGGTTGAAAAAGATTGTTGAGAGTACAAATGTGAAGGTAGATGAAGGCAAAGTAAGAACATCAGATGAAAGTGGCTATGAATTAGATGAACCTGTTGCTATAACTTATGAAGAAAAAGTTGAACAATAAGACAATCAAGATGAAGAAGAAAAGGCTCTGGAAATTACTACTAAGACCCCCAGGTATGTAAGAATCAATCACTCTAAAGATCAAATTATTGGAAAGAAAGAAAAAGGAGTACTGACAAGGAAAAGAGCTGCACAAGAACAAGTGAATTACTGTTTGCTCTCTACAGTTGAACCAAAAACTGTGAATGAAGCCTGCAATGATGAGAACTGGGTAAAGATAATGGAGGAAGAACTAATGTAGATAGAGAAGAATGAAACTTGGGAAATAGTTCCTAGACCTGCTGACAAAAATATTATTGGAACCAAATGGGTTTTCAGGAATAAGCTGAATGAAAATGGAGTTGTAAGGAATAAAGCAAGGTTTGTGTGCAAAGGATATTCTCAAATTGAAGGAATAGATTTTGAAAAGACTTTTGCTCCAGTAACTCATATTAAAGCAATAAGAATGTTTTTGGCATTTGTAGCTCACAAAGATTTCAAAGTGTATCATATGGATGTGAAGTCTACATTTCTGAATGGTGAGTTGGAAGAGGAAGTCTACATTGAGCAACCGGAAGGATTTCAACTATCAAATCAAAGTGATATGGTATGCAGGTTGAAGAAACCATTGTATAGACTCAAGAAAGCTCCTAGGGGTTGGTATGCAAGGTTGGATAAGTACTTATTGTAGTTAGGATTTAGTAAAGGTACTTCTAACAATAATCTCTATTTCAAGATTAATGGTGACCAAATTTTGATTGTTGAAGTCTTTGTTGATGATATCATCTTTGGAGGCAACGAAGGTATGCGTATAAAATTTTCTGGTGAAATGCAGAAAGAGTTTGAGATGTCTATGTTTGGTGAGATGAATTTCTTTCTGGGTCTACAAATTAATCAATCAGATAAAGGAATCTTCATACCTCAGTCTAAATATGTGAAAGAGTTGTTAAAGAAGTTTGGGATGGAAGACTCTAAACCAGTATGTACTCCCATGGTGACTGGTTGCAAATTGAGCAAAACTGATGAATCACCCAAGACTAATCAGAAAAACTACAGATCCATGACTGGAGGATTGCTTTATCTAACTCAAACCAGACCTGGTATTATGCATGTAGTTTGTCTTGTTGCAAGATTTCAAGCTGATCTAAGAGAATCACATGTGATGGTAGTAAAGAGAATCTTGAGGTATTTAAAAGGCACTCTAGATCATGAATTATGGTATCCAAAGGATAATGATTTCACTTAGTACTTATACAGATGCTGATTGGGTCGGAGATGTTGATGATAGAAAGAGTACAAGTGGAGGTGCCTTCTTTATGGGTAACAGATTGGTTTCATGGCTGAGCAAGAAACAAGATTTAATCTCTTTGTCAACTATGGAAGCCAAATATATTGCAGCAATATGTTGTCGTACTCAAGTGTTATGGATGAAGAAGAATTTAAGGGACATAAGAGTTATATATGAGGATCCAGTTGCAATCTTCTGTGACAATACAACTGCTATAAATATTTCAAAGAATCTAGTGATGCATTCAAGAGAAAAGCATATATCTATAAGATATCACTTTCTGAGAGAAAAGGTGACAAAGAATGAAGTGAAGTTGGAGTATGTGTCCACAAAGGATCAGATTGTATTTATCTTCACCAAACCTTTGCCTAAGGATACTTTTGAGTATCTTAGAGAAAAGTTAGGGGTCATTACCCCTCCTACCCTAAACTACGACGCATATGAATGCATCAGTCAAGTGGTGGCCAAAGTCTCATTCTTTAATCTGGATTGATGTTTTGGGAGCTACCTCTCAGTGGGAGTAGCTAGATGTGTTGGTTTAGTTGGATCAAAACAACATAATGCAAGTATGTGCCCTTTTCCATTGATGTCAAAGGGGCAAAGAAATCATGTTAAAAACTCAGGGAGAGAAAGAATGCAGGCGTGTAAAGAGAAAGGGGGAGAATCTTGTCTTGATGGTCTTTTCATTTTTTCACATCATATGTTGCCATCAATGACAAAGGGGGAGATTGTTGCAAGTATGTGCCTAATCGGTGTTGTCATTGATGTCAACATATCTATGTTGTCATTGGTGTCAACTGTGCTCTTATTTTGTTTCTTACTTGTAATAAGTGAGATGCTTTGTATTTACTTATGTAAGTGATCTTGATGTTGAGGATATTGAGAAAATTAGCTCCTCTGGTAGAAACAATGAGTTGCAGTGGAAACAATGTAATACATACAGAAGAATGGTGTAGAAGATTGCTCCACATTTCTAGTAGGATGAATATATTTGTCTATAGATTGGAAGTTATTTAGAAGTTTGTCTGAAGATGTTATATTCCACGTTTGAGCCTCTGATATGAAGATTTGAGTGAGTTATGTTCACCAGAGTGTAAACTGCTTTTCTTGTATGTTTGGTGGTGACAGGGAGAAAGTGTTATGCTCCGCATTCCTTCGTATTGAAGTATTTTGGTTTACAGTTCTAGAGTTAAGTCTAATTTGATGTTACATGCCTTCATCTCAAATGGATCGTGATCTGGTGGTCTGCAAGCTATCCTTTCCTTATGACAGTGGCTGATAGTGTTGTTCTTGTGCTCTGGTTTCAAGAATCTTCTTGACAGAGTGGTTAGAGATCGTGTGGTTGTTCTTGGTGATTACAATGTGCTTGTGGATGTCTCTTGATCATGTTCCTACTCTTGGATTGGTCTGTAAAGAGAAAATTGGATCGTGGATGAAGAATGTTCTTAGCAAACCTAGTGTTCTCACCAGTCTTGGCTGACCTATTGATTTCATCGTTTACGGAGATGCCTTGAAGATTGTAGAAGAGTGTCATTTTGTGAAGGATTGTGTTTCAGTCCCAGCCAAGGTGTGGCATGATCAACATACATCTTTACATCTTTCCCTTAGCAAATTTCTGTATTAGGTCTAGACCTATTTTTATGTATGTTTTTGTAATGCCGACCTTGGAGATTGTTCCAACGATTGATGAATGTATTGCTGACCTTGATGTACATTCCAAGGTTGATGACTTGTATAAAGACTTGTAATTAATTGCAAAAAAGAAGAAGAGTGCGAAAATGAAGAGATAAGTGCGAAGGTGTAAAATAGCAGAGTAGAGAAGTTATATTGTGCTTCAATGGAACTGAACCTAGGGATGGAGTAGATTCTACTTAATCAGTTCACCATTTTTGGCAGTGAGCCGTTCTTTGCAGTGAGCAATTTGGACAGTGAATGCTATAGGCAGTGAGCCTCTATTTTTTGGTATTGTTATAACTCATATATTTCTGTGCGCTAACAGCCACTGTGGTTTTTCCCTTTTAGGGTTTTCCACGTAAAAATATTGTGTCTACTGTGTTGAATGTGTGATTTTGATTAAGTCTATGGTTTCATTCTTTCATGATTAAATCTGATTATCAATAATTAGTTGATGGTTTGATATTCATATGAAGTTAAGTTTTTGTGACAAATAATTCACCCCCCCTCTCAGTTGTCCTGTGCATTCCAATAAGAAGTTCTACTTGCAAGATTCCTTTGAACACTCTGGGTTTGAATACTAACTTCTCGTAGACTTAACAACATGAATCATTAAGATCAGGATCAGTGTAGAGGAAGAGCTAGGCTTTAATTAGAATTCTTGGGTAATGTGAATAGGGAATGATAAATAGTAAATGTGATTTATTATGGGATCTCAAAGGCTCAAAAGGTCAACCTATATCTAAGAAACCTTGGACTCTTTACTAGGACAAAAATTGAACAAGAGCATAACACTCACAAAATGCATGATGGAACAGAATGAATGTAAGATATATCTGAAATCAATTTATTAATTATGATATTTTATTGTTAAATAATTTAATATTGTTTACAAAAGTAAATTATGCATTTACCATTATGTGATTATTTCATTATTATATTTTAGTGGGAGTTTAATGAGATAATCTTGGAAGTTATTTTGGGTTTTAAGTTTTTAATTATTGGAAAAACTTAAAATAGAATATTTAACGGGTAGTGGAGTTAAAGAAAATGATGACTCTTCCTATTCTATTTCGAACATGCATTTTCTTGAAGAGGGCTCTAGAAATGGTATTAGATAGGAGGTTTTTGGTTTTGGAAAAGAGGGAATCATTGTGCAGGTCTAAAGAATTAGACATCGAGGCTGCCAAGAAGTGATGATCTCTATGCAAATTTTATTACAGGTGTGCGCTACTGGGTACATTTTCTCATAACTAATTCCTAGATTGTCTTTTTCCTTGGGAAGTGAAGAATGCCATAGAGTTGTGCTAATTATGAATGAGGTGTGACCAATGCTGCATGTCTGTGAATTGTGTTTTAATCATTCTTGGAAATTTTATTATAATTCATGAATGTTGAGTCAGCCTTTAATTTGGTTTGAATTGCATTTCCTTTGTAGATTGCTGAGTACTGCGTTGTTGTCGCTCCTCTGTAATATTTGGAAATCTGTTAATTTATCCCTTGTCTATGATCGATCTGTGAATGAAGTTTAAACTCAAGTTTTGTACACATCTATTGTCAGAGTTTATTCACGGTAACCATCAACCAAGACATTCCTATATACATTTTGGTACTTTTCTAAGCAATTCCCACAATGAATCTATATTCTTACTGGTTGAATGTAGCTCAATGGTTAATTAGGTCATATTATCAAACCCTTCTTGTTTTAAATTTGTCATACAAATAATCTCTGGTTCTTTCTTGCACCTTATTAGTGTATCTTGCACCAAATCCTCATTTTCAAACAAAGTCTAGATCACTTCTTTGTATCTAGTTTTCAATCAAATACCCAACCTCTGCAAGAAAGATTAAATCATTTCGGTGGTCTATCTACTAAACTTGTATAGGAATACATCTATATTGTGGAGATGTTAAGAGGTACCTTTGATAGGTGTCAAACCATACCAGGAAGTTTCTAAATGATAATAATACCTTTAGACAAATGTCGATCCATATTAGAAAGTCTCTAAATGATAGTATTTGTCTTTTGTTAGACATCAACCCATATTAGAAGGTTGTAAATATTGAAGTTATTCCTTTTTGTTAGGCATCGACTCAATTAGAAGTATATAATTGTTTAAATCTGTATCTTATGGAAATTGCAAATGTTGTTTAGTTTTTCTTAAGTAATACTGATCTCCACTAGCTGAATTCACCAGTATAATAAGGCATTTTTTTACATAGATATTTAAGAAGAGTCACATCATATCTGTAGTGTCGTAGTAAGCTGGTAGTGTAAACCTGATTTGTATTATATTTAGAAGTTTTGTTGGAGGTATCGAACTCTTCATAGTTGTGCTCTTATGATGCCCATTGAATGTTTGGATACTGTTTGTTTATGCGTAGTCGCTTTACAATGACTAGCATCTTAGTATTGTGGGATACTTGAAAGTTTATGTTGTATAAGTTGTTATCTTGGCAATAGAGCTCTTGGCAACATATATTAGTGAACTAAGGGTATCCTTTGTCTTATCATGATCTTTGTGTTATTCTTGCTATATGATTACAGTATTGTTTGGTACCATGCTAGGGCTTCTGTTGGCTTAATATTCTTGTGTGTTGATGAATCTTTCTGAATACTTCATTGACAATGATGTCTTTGATGAGTTGTTTGTTGCATGACTTTGTGGGAATCCATGCTTTGTACTTGTTGATTTATTCTTGGTTTGTTACTATAATATTCCCTTCAGGATTGCCACTTTATTATTTATATCATTATCATATTATTTGGATTGGTTTTGATAGATATAAATGATGGTAGGAGTATTGAGATGGGGAAGTAATACTGATCTACACTAGTTGAATTTAGCAGTATAATAAGGCATTTTTTTACCTAGATATTTAAGAAGAGCCGCATCATATCTGCGGTGTCATAGTAGGCTAGTAGTGTAAACCTGATTTTTGTATTATATTTAGAAGTTTTGTTGGAGGCGTCAAACTCTTCATAGCTGTGCTCTTATGATGCCTGTCGAATGTTTGGATACTTTTTGTTTATGCTTAGTCGCTTTACAATGACTAGGATCTTAGTATTGTGGGATACTTGAAAGTTTATGTTGTATAAGTTGCTATCTTGGTGATAGAGCTCTTGGCAACGTATATTAGTGAACTGAGGGTATCCTTTGTCTTATCACATGATCTTTGTGTTATTCTTGCTATATGATTACAATATTGTTTGGTACCATGCTAGGGCTTCTGTTGGCTTAATATTCTTATGTGTTGATGGATCTTTTTGAATACTTCATTGATAATGATGTCTTAGATGGTTTGTTTGTTGCATGACTTTGTGGGAATCCAGTCTTTGTACTTGTTGATTTATTCTTGGCTTGTTACTATAATATTCCCTTCAGGATTGCCGCTTTATTATTTTTGTCATTATCAGATTATTTGGACTGGTTTTGATAGATATAAAAGATGGCAGGAGTATTGAGATGGGGATGTAACTGATTGTAGAATAGATTTATTTGAAAACTTACCTTGTGTTTTATCTCTACCAACTCGTAGCAATCATATTATAATATGGTTTTGAGGTTTGACTATAGTTCTAACAATCTTATTGTACATTGGCACTAGAGGTAACAGTCTTGCTAAAGAAATCTCATGATTTTTGTATGTTTATGAAATGTCTACTAAACCATAAAATTGGGACAATAATGTCTTTATTACATTTGAATTATTAAACCCAGAAGTTTGAGATGTGTTGGTGTATCTTCTGAATCAGCATTAGGGTTTGCCACTTCTAATGCACAGGCAGATTCAGCCAACTAATACAGGAGGTTGCGTGAGCTCCTCCCCTTCACTTCTGGTTCTGCCGCACCAAGGGGGGTATCCCTATAACTCAAGATGTAACCTTGACTAGCTCAAAGATAGAAAGATCTAACTTGATAACAATAGGCAGAATACTCTCATGTATGGACCAAGATCTGTATGATAGATCACAAGGTGGGCAACGTTCTTGGACATATATGTCTGGTTAGGGATGAGAGCATGCAAGGGTTTCCTACTCCTAATCCTACAACTAACAGATGGAAGGGAGAGATGGTTTGAAATGGTGTTTGGATGCAAAGCTGGACATGGTGTATAACCTCAACACAGAGCTAGATTGGTGCCTATCCAGGGCTTGGAGTCGGTAGACATACACCTGTGAATGATCAGCATGAATAGCTAAAACTGGATTTCAGGGGGATACACATGATACCTGCCTTACAGATATCTCCCAATACAGAGTGTTAAGCTGTCGATACTTATGGCATCCCTATTGCAGGAAGAAAGATACATGCAAAACTGGAGACAGAATCAACATAACACATGCAAACATAGCATTATTCATATAAGATTAACCATGAAATCAGTGGATTCATGCCAAAACGTACAACAGGAGATACATAAACTCACAAGTTTTGCTGCACAGAGCAACCAAAACTAGTTGTATCTTATTACAAAGCCAAAATGTCCAGTTTTCAACAACCTGAAAAATGGTAACACAGTCTGCTTATAACAGCCAGAAAGTGTACCATAGCAATTAATTACATGGTTGACCAAAAATCCTGCCAGATACACAGTATCAGAAAAATGGCGCTCAACGCATTACCAGATTGGCGCCCAAACATGAATGCAGTAGGTGGGGAGGAGACAGGAAGAAACCTCGAGCCTTGCGCCACTGTCCGTTGATGTACACCTTCAATCGGGTACCAGATCCATCCATACCTCTGTAATAATCACCATTAATGGCGCACCAACCCGCGGCCTTGGGAAAACATCAAACAGTGCATCGCAACCGTTTCCTGCCAAAATACCTCATCGTGATATTTCAAAATATGCAGGATATCAATTATCCCACATGCACCCCGCGGCGACCCTTTCAACACTTTATATACTAGGTCGCGAGCATATATGATGTCGGTGCTTTTGCTCCCGACAACACTAGTATAAGCCTTCATCATCATCCTCCAACAGCATGATATCCTGTTGCTTGAAATATCACCCTGACGTCAGCATCATCGCAATATCACCTACATGATAATCGCCTTCATCGGCACAACCTGATCCATCGGAGGAAGATCCTCCTGCTCAGCCGATACTAAATGTCTGGCCGATGAACATCCTGATGACGTCACCGTCATATCCTCCTGACGTCATCAGCATATCTGCCTATCGCGCACCTCCTCATATCCGGATGACGTCATCGTCATGTTTGCAAATATCAGGGGATCTCCACAAGATGATCAGTGTTAGAAATATGACCCCCCCGGACCTTGATGACGTCACCATACATCGGCATCAGGATGATATTCGGAAGATAACCGGATATTTGGAAATATCATCCTGATGCACACATATCATGCTGCACTATAGCTCCACTATAAGATCGGGGTGATATATGAATATGTGACTGATATTTGAAATGATCACCCCCCTTGGACAATGCATGAAGCCGATAGGCGAATATCTCCCTTCGGAAATATCATGATGCAGACAGGTAGAAAAACGGATATCACCCTGACATAAGAATGACGTTAGCATCATCAGGGTGATAAAACAACGAACATGAAGTGATAAAACAACATCAGGATGATCTTGACTAAGATCACCTGATGTTCAAATATGATGACCCCGATGAAGATCGGATCATACTTAGGACTTTGCAGCAACATCATCAGGATGATCTTAAGTAAGATCACCCGATGTTAGAATATCAACCCAGTGAAAGATCATGCTGACAGAAAATATGATGACCCTCGTAAGCAACATCAGGGTGATGTCTGGAAACATGATGATGATGACCTCCTCCAAAGAAAATATGATGCTGATGTTAAAACATGCTGAGGAGGCCCAAAGACTTAGAACTTTTTTGGATTTTTTGGGAAGGTGCCTGCATGAAAATTGCTAAAATAATCGACAGTGAATTTAGGCACCAACAAGATGAACACTTATTGTGGTAAGCTAGCATTCTTTACATGTCAGATCAAGAGCATGAAGGAATGAGACCTATCTCTTCCCATTGTGATATTGTGATATGCTTATATTTAAATTTGATTGCGTATAATGTTTGGATTATATTGTTAGAAAGTTTATTGTAAGTATAAGGAATTAGTCAAATAGAGTTGTTAAAAGTATAGAGTTGTCAACCTAGAACTGGGGAGAAAGACTATTCTTTAAGGTTTAAAAGAATTATATTTTAATGTACAAGATTCATGATCTTTAGAGGAAAATAAACTTTGTTTTAACTACTTGAATTGTTGTTTATTAATATGATAAAGTTAGAGTATATTCTTAGCAAAGTTTTTTAAAAGAATGAACTATCTTTCTAATATTTTTGGTTGAGTCATGGTAATTATTGGAGTGAATAATGAAAGTTTATTAATTTTCCTTGGACAAAGGAATTCATGTTCTTTGATATATTATTGTTTAGGATTAAAATAGTTGTAATTTTTAGTTAGCTTTTCTACCTTTTTGTCGCTCACTAAGAATCTTGATAATTATGGTTTCAGAAGGTATCTTCCCGCTTGTATGAAAACTAGATGAATGGTATATTTAATAGATTTTCAACTTAGCAATTTTTGATTTCAGTTGAATACTTTACTTTATTTTGGATTATTAGGGTTTCTAGTTAAGATAATGTCTAGATGTGGATTAAGAATATTTTTTGACCCTTCACACTTTGTTGACAAGGTTACAAGAGCAAGTTCTGAACTACAAAGTCTCTGCGCTACGCGTACGTAGACAAGGCCATCTTGGATGAGCCCTTGAGATAGTAGGTCAGCCCCTTAGGGCCTTAGGTTTGTTATGTTATGCAATTGATATTTAATTTGTATATTAAGTGACTGCAGAACTAATGATTTCATTTAGTTTGTGCAGTTTTGGATTTGACAATCGTGCAGGATATCAGGGCAAAGAAAGTATTTCTCATCTTGTGAAAGGATGTCACATGATATCCATTGCAAATGTGTAAAATGTAAAAGAAATGTTATATTCAATGATAAAATTTATGATATTCACATATGACGCCATAATTATGTTTTATTAATTAAAGTTTATCAAACTTATATTTGGAAATTTTCTCCTACATTTTATCATTTCTGGCTAATTTCATTAAATTATTGTTATTTGTTGATGATTTCTGGAGTGGGCATTACAATGAAGAATGAAAAATTTTGATCTTTCATGATTTTATGCTTTTTATGGATTTTATAGGCTTTTACAATGTTTTGAGATGTTGAACTCTTCTCCTTCCATAATGCACAAGAGGCAAGCGTCATTTCTGACGTCTTCATTAACTACGTATGGACTTATCCAATTTGGTCTGAACTTCACTTAAAAGTCTTTGCAAGGACACTCAAAGACTTGGTGTAAAAATGTCTTTACACTCAGTGAGAAGTTTTATGTACTTACATGTTTTATTGTTTGATGATTTGCCCCCTAGCTTTATCATTTTATGTTTTTGTCTAATTTCAGTGTTTGTTTTGAACCTTTGAGGGGAATTTGAATTGATGTTGACTCTCCTAGTTTCTATGTGGGTTTTGGTTCTTCTTATTTAGTCATTATTTCAATCATATAAATGTTTATGTCTAGCTTGGTTGGAATGGAAACTACGTTGAATGGGGCATAGGACTTTGTTGAGTGGGGATCGAACGGGAATTCTCTTGTTGCCCCCTTTCCTATACATTTTGATGTCTTGGCTACATTTGTAGTTTGTTTTGATGTCTCTCCTTTTTCAAAAGTGTTGATTTTTGGGTCACCAGTGGTTTCCATGGTCTTCCCCTTCTTTTTGATTTGTTCAACTCTATAAATACTAAAAGGTTCACGGTCTCCTTTAATGATGTGGCTTTGTCCCATGTGTAAGAAGTGGATTTCTTAAAATAACGTGGAGGGAACAACCCTCATCCTATGGATCCAAGGCCTTCCTAGGATTATGTTGTAAGTGGTTTCTTCGTTTATGACATAAAATTTAGTTGGGAGGGTTTTGGGACCCAGTGTGATTTGAATATTGACCTTACCCATGGTACGAATGTTTGGGTTATCATGAATTCTAAGGATGGAAGTTTCTTTTGTGATTTGACTTTTTTCATAACCCATTCTTTGAAGAAGAGATAAAGAGACTATATTGATTGTAGACCCACCATCAGTCATTACATGTTTAATAGAATAGTCATGAACTTAGAATATTAGTTGGAGGGGGAGATCACCCTGTTTAGCTATGTCATTGTCTGAGGGTAACTTTTCAAAATCAAATGTTGAAGAACACTTTTCACTTGGAGTGTTTTGAACTAGATGGCCTAGATCTAAGGCTTTGAGGAGAGCATTATTGTGTGTAGGAAAACTTTTGAGAAGTTCTAACATGTGAGAAAAAATTGAATTGTTGGAGGTGTCATCTGATCATTCTGGTCCTTGGGTGACACAAATTTCTCGATCTTTATCTAATTCCACAAGGCCTAAGGTTTTTTTACCAAAGGCATTTTGATGGCTTTTGGGATTATTTATTTCATCTTGTGAAAATGTATCCATGAATGCTTTTTGTTGATGTTTTGGGAGATTTGATATGAAGTGATGGTAATCCTAACATAACTTGATCTCATGCCCCCTTCTCTTGTGAAATGAGCATTATTTATCATGATTGTGATCTTGATGTTTATGATGATTGTTGAATGACTACTTGTTGATTCTCAAGGGATAGTTGTTGACATTTTGGTGACTATTGTTCCTAGATGGTGAAGTGCTTGTTGATCTATCTATGTCTTGGTTGTTTGTCAAAGATTTGTTATTTATATCATGGTTTATCAACCTTCCATTGGCATCATACTCCCTTCTTCTATTAATAACAGCTTGGTCAATTCTAAGGGTACTTTCGAGTGCTTCTTCATATGATTTGTAAGGGATTTTTTGAACTCCTTGTATATCATTGTTGAGAGCATGTAAGAAGAGATCACAAAGTTCCTTATGATCCATGTTTGGTGCACTAGTTGAAGAATAGAGAACTTTCCTCCATCATGTGATAAAATGTGTGACTAACTCGTTGTCTTCTTGTTTGATTGTTAAAAATTCTTGTATTCATGTCTTGACTAGTTTGTTTATGTCAAAGGCAACCATAAATTGATCAATGCGTTGCCTAAAAGAGTGGATTGATGCTTCTGAAAGTCAATAGTATCAATCTAGAGCAATACCCTCCAAAGTCTTTATAAAAATCTTTGCTACCACCCCATCCCAAGGAAGGAGTTCCCGCACTACTATGAAGTAAGCCTTGATATGAGAGTTGGGATCACCCTCTCCTTTAAATTTTAGAAGCTCGAGGAGAGGATGTGGTAGCATGACCCGACAAATGTTGTAGTCAAGAGGCTTCTTTAAATACTTGAGGTATGTTCCTAAGAGGGGGTTATGTGTAGAGGGTTTTGTTCTTCCAAACATTATCCCTTCTTCAGGTGGAGCTGGTTGCATTTGTTGAAAGGGTATGCTAGATTGTTGATATCTTAAAAAGTTAGAGGAATAGATGTCATCATGTTTGTGTTTTGAAAATTGGGTGGGATTATTTATGGTTGAATTTTTATTATAGGAATCTCACCTAATTGATTGAAATTTGTCATGTTGGATGATGAAGGCAAGAGAGGCATGAATGCTTCATTATGTGTGTCATGAGAATGGAAGTTTATATGAGGGGTATTTTGTGTTTCCCCTTGGTTTGATTCGATCTTGTCAATTAAATGACTTCCCTGTGCCCTAGTTTTTTCATCAATTTTGTTTTGGCAATTTTGTTCAACACTCCTAGCCTCAAGGGTCTCGATTCGTTGGATTAAACTTTCTATAAGGTCTATGGGTGAGGCTTTGTCCATTCTTTGAGTTTTTCCACCTTGTGATGGATTGCTTTTCATTGGGGTTTGAGTGACCCTATTTGTTCTTTCTGATGATACTTCACATGTTGTGGACTTTTTATCTTGATGTACTATGTGGAGTGATTTTTGAACCTCCTAAGCTTTTTGTACAAGTTCTTCTCTTGAAAACATACTTCATTTTTCATTTCGGTGGCCATTTTTCTATGGCTTGTTATACATTGATCATCTTGATGGATCTTAGATTGACTGTTCACGTGTTTTGATTTGGTCAAATTTGTGGGGATTTTGTTGTATCCATTTTGAATTTGTAATTTCACTTGAGGGGACATTCCCTTGGAATTTTTGCATGAAATATCATGAAATGTAAAAGAATCCATCCCAAAAGGATTTATTTTTCATGTTGGGTTCACCAAATTATGTGGTGAATCTGGCGTCAGATGTGAAAGTGATGATTAAATAATTTTTTAAGTTGAAATGCAAATGACTCATCCTAGAAGGATTTGTAGTTCACGACGGGATCACCAAAATATGTACACTCAAAAATATGACTTGGTTGCACGAGGCAGTCGAGTCAACTTTGACGAGAACATGGACCCTTCTCCTTGCCATAGGGAGAAATTCCATGCCACTCTCTCTCTCATGGAAGTATCCAATCGAGAGGAGGCAAGACACGGGGATGGTCCTGCTTGCTTAAGAGCTAGACTTCATGAAGAGTGGTCGATTGGTCCTGGGGAATTTCTTGGGTATTAATTCTGATATGGTTCTCTATGACCATTGTAGTTGAAATAACTATTGTTTAGGATGAAAAAAGGGGATTGTATGGGGTTTTTAGTTTCAATGAATATGTGGGTTAAATCCTCCTTTCTCAACAAACATTCAAGGGCATATCAACCGAGTTAAATCATACTTTTGCAAGAGGATTCACCTATAGGTTAGGCTATCACTTGGAACAATGTGGAAGCTTAGATATTATCAACTAATGTCTTAATTTAATGCTCAAATACCCTTAAAACTCTAATTATGCAAAACAGTAAGTAAATTGATGAATTACGACAAATCCTTGTAGACTAAGGTAGTAGGCAGAGATTAATAACTGACCATTGTTTGAAGTTCAAAATGCGGAATACTCGGGGACATTGGCACTAACACCCCTGTCCAAGGTGTTGTTTTCTTTGCGGAATCTAAATCTCCTTCTAACATTGATGTTCACTGTACTTTTTATTTCTATCCCGTGAGATGTAGAGGACAATGGCACTAGTGCCTGAGTCCAAGCCAGGGTTATTTTTAGGATGCCAAAAGCTCTTTAGATGTCGATTGTCACTATCCAAATTATTTCTATGTTTTCAACTTCAGAGGACACTGACATTGGCACCCTAGTCCAAGCAGTCTTTTTCTTTAGGGATTTGGAGTCTACACACTGTCTTACTATTCCCTGCAACTCCACTCAGTCAAGATGCGAAACCTATAACTTGTAATCACAAGGAGAGTGGTTGGGGGTTGTGGTGTTTAGAGGCTTGCCTCAATCAAGCCCCAGAGAGACATTCAAGTCTTCTGACCCCTATTGTTAGATAGAGAGTACATATCCCTGCAGGATAGAGGCAAAAACAAATTGATAAATGATTCAAACACAAATAGATATCACCTTGGAGGTGTAGATCTCACATAGATGAAGGCTCTTCAACACATGAGAAGATGAAGCTAAATTTACAATCACAAACACAATAACAATGCTTTGCTCTGCAACAATGAATATCTTGAATGCTCTAAAATCATAAGTTTTCCAAAAGTTTATAATCATCTTCTAGTTTGCAAATGAAACACTAAACATGCTTATATATGCAACAACACACATTCCTGCTAGGAATTTCATAATTCAAACTTGAGATGTCGGCATAGGACCTAAGTAACGGTCATAAAATTGACATTAAAATTTTGGGCTGACCTAAAATGCAGCAGGACTAGCACCCAAGTCCACCCCCCCATATTGAGTCAGGGAGTATCAAAATAGCACCCCCTAGGTCCTATTTGCCACAAGACTTCAGGGTTTTCTCATCAGGATTGAAGATTGACATGTAAGATGCTTATAATGAATTCTAAGGACCTGGGAGCTAAACCTTAAGAGGGAAAAGCCCCCAAGGGGACATTTTTTGACGTAACATTTAGCCCCCACTTTAATGTATGTATAGATGCAAGGCCAATACATTTATTAAACTACGGTCAAAACACAACAAACACACCAAGAACGGTGCAGACATGCCAAACACACTGAAGACAGTAATAGGCATGCAAAACATGGAGAAGAAAGTTACAGTTACGCAAAACACGGAGAAGACAGTATTGAAGACACATAAACATAGTGAATATAGTGAATGCAGTGATTATTTCTTTTTCATTTTCATATATATGAAATGCAAATGCAAGTACATGGAAAGTAAACACACAACCTAAAATGTAGGAGGGACTTATCACCACCAGTCATTAGACTGCATATGGGGCAATAAATGTGTAATACTAATCTCAGAGTGTAGGAGAGACTCATCGCCACCAATCTTTAGACTACACTTGAGAGAAAACATGCCATACAAATCCCAAAGCATAGGAGGGACTCATCGCCACCAGTCTTTAGACTATGCTTGGGAACAAACATGCCATACACACACACATAGAAGACACAGAGAAAACATGGCAAACAAGGGATGGACGGAGCCTATTGCTAGGTTCACCACCATCTTAGGCACATTATAGGTACACTTGATGGTTGGGATTCTCCATAACAACCACCAAAGACACGCTTAAGGGAGGATACACCAACCCTGCCTACTTGGAAGACTTTTTGAATAAAAAGGATGTGCACTAACTCAAGAGATACACCATCCCCACCTTCATAGAGGGATTAAAATAAAAGGATATGCATGATATCCCACCTCCACAGAGGGCTTTCTCATTGCAATATAAAATAAATATGTGTACTTGCGCGAAGATACAACATCCTACTTGTGCAGACAGATTACAAGCACACTTCATTAGTACCAAAATCATCAGATAGCATACCTTATATATGTCCCCACCTTAAGGTGGTTTATATCATGTATCAATATCAAGCACGTTAAGGTAGGAAGAAAACACACAAGGGAAAAAGAGCTTTTGCGAAGCCCATGCCCCTAGAAGCGACATGTACTTTACGATCGCCGAATGTTCCCACAAACACACAATTTCCTGCAAGAAGAGAGGTTAGAAATCTTTCTCTAAGATAATAACTATTGGGAATGTGTGTCTCAAACTCACTATAAAACCCTAGCTCCATTGCCTTTAACCTAAGTGTTGCATTTGGTGTTTAACTTCTTCATCGGCCTGACAACTCCATTTCGGTGGGACGTAGTTCACAGTCCCATCAATGGTCCGAGAGCTCTTCGGCTGGAGGTGCTTATATTGCTGGGACATAATCCCATGTCTCTCTAATATCCCAATGGTATGTCAAGACCTATTTCGGTGTAAGCTATTGACTTCGATGGGACTTGGAATGAAGTCTCTTCGATGAGCCGATGGTGTGCGATGGGAGGGACCACTTGGTCACTTCAGTAGGACCTATTCATTTCAGTGGGAGATGATATGATGTCCCCCTGATATGGTGAAATGGTTGACTCTTGCCTACAGTAGTGCGAGTCATACTGTAACGCCACGATAGCCCATGAGGTGGCTTGCATTGGGCTTGCGGTGGTGCGATATAGGTCCCTCCATCCCACGAATGTCAATCTAAGGTATATGTAGTATAGCAGTTAAGCCTGGGAACAACAGACAAAGACAGAACCATGGAAAAGGTCAATGGTGATTGACTGATGAGTAAGGTGTCGACACATGGCACTAGGTTACTCATTGATTCCACATCATTGTTGTGAATCAACGCGGTCTTTGGCGGATGGCTATTTGATTGCTGATGGAAGTTGTAATACTGGATGTCAAGTTGGTTCATAATCATTTTGTCTAGTATGGAAGTTGAAATGATGGGCTTCCTAAAATATTTGTGAAGTCTGTAATGTAATGTAGAAGTGCATTGAGTCAAGGTGTGATTGAGAGTGAATTGGAATCGTAATGCTATCAGATTTTCTTTAGAGATGGAAGAAGATGTAAATATTTGGTAAAGGCTATGAGACTGATATTGTATTATAGCTTCTACACTTATTGCTGAATAATACAATGGCTCTATGTTTTGGAGTGTGGGGTTTTTTACCTGAAAGGGTTTTCCCCATGTAAGTCTTTGTGTTCTTGTTTTCTACTCTATCTTTCATATTTAGTGATTCTTTTATTGAATCTATTTAATGCATGTTGTTGAAACTGGTTTAAATTGCAATCACTTTCCTATAAGGGTTAATGTGGGAAATGAACCATGTCTGATTTCGCTTTATGGCATAGTAGTATGTATTTTGAGGCAATCAGATAGAATGATTGTTACTGCAGACACTTACTGATCTCAGATGCTCATTCTGGGATGAACCATATTTTCCCAACATTTGGTATTAGAGCTTGGTTTCTGGTTCTGGGTATTCCTTCTATGAGGATTTATTAGTCTGGTAAGCTTGAGGAAATCCGAAGGAATCAGTTGAAGATTGATTTTTTGTTGAGTGAAAGTCATTTGCTCGTTTTGTGTTAGTTTCAAGAGACACCACACAACTTGAAGGATGGTGAAGACAGAGAAAATTGAGTTGGTCACTTTGAAATGATGTTGATCTAGAGCTCCTAATAGGTAGTGGAATAATTCTAATGCATGGGGTGGGATTTTTTGCTTTGTGGTTGTGTTGCAACAAAGATTTCATATTGGGTGTCTGTGTGAGAGGCTCCCTAGTGATATGGAGAAGCTTGTGTTGTTTTTCAACTATGGAGTAATGTGCTTATGCTGGGTGTTTATTCTTGGAAGGCACTATTTTTTTTTACCTTGATTGCATATAGGTTATGGAGTTGATCATTGGATGATCTGGAAGCTTTTGTAATAGCCTGTCTCCCTCAAATGCATGTGCATGTTGGTGGTTGTGGAGTTAGCCTGAAATGGGCCTAGAGTTCCTGAACTACTTTTTCCTTTTAAGGATACTTTGTACTTGCATGACTTAGATTCACGTTTCTTTGATCTAAGAGTTTTATAGATTTTCGTAAAAAAAATCTATGGTTAATGCTCATCTATGATAATCCATTATTCTAGTTTAATTGTTATGGTGTTTTTTATTTCAGACTTTTGATTCTTCTAGATGTGAAGTGGGTGTGGATGTTCATGGGTATTTTTTAAGACACAATGGTTTTACAGATTTTACATGGTCAAGAGAAAAACTTGTGGTTTTGTGGAGCTGCAGTTAAGCTATTTTCTAGACCCTGGCTTTTGGGGTGTTACTAGATGAGATAGTTGCAGTTTTGCATACATGCTCCATGCATGGTGTGAGGAGGTGGGATGCTTTCTCTGCATGGGAGTGTTGGTACGTGATCAATCAATCAACATTTATGTGGTAATGCTTGGTGGATTCCTAGACTATGGTGCTTGGGTTGCAGACCTGATTGGCGAATCGAATCTGAGCATGATCTGGTGCTTGAGTCTTGTTGTCTACATGGTAATTCTCTTTTGAATATCAGTTTGCTGATTATTAGTGCAATGATGGGTTTACATGTTTCAGTGTATTGGATCTACAAGTTGTGTAGTTTTGTAGGTGTGTATAGCCTATTGATTGGAGCGGGATAACTTGGAAGTGGACTGCCTATATCCATAAGATTAATTCAGTGTTTATGCAGAATTATTAGCTGACCTTGTCTGTGGTCACTTGTGCATTGGTGTGGTTGCTTTGGGATGAGAGAATGGATGGTGTAGAGTACATAGTTAGTTAGTTAAACGGACCTGTAGCATGTATATCATGATGTCATGAATAGCTTGGATACATAGTTTTGTGTAAGCTTTTGATAGTGATGGTGTATTTCCTTGGTTTTGGAGATCTTGGTGCCACTTGGTATTATTGTCAGATGGACATGTTCATGTGTGGACCTGGAGGATTTTTAGATTAGTAGATGTTTGGTCATGATGCTTGGAGAGCTCAGTTGTCATGATTCAGTGGGAGCTTTAGCAAATGATTGTGAATTCATCACTTGGTGATGGATGATCTTCTTTAGTGTTGTAGATGTTACTAGGAGGAGCTCTTAGATCCTGTTGCTGCAGAAGGGTTCTTTCGCATTTGCATGGACACTATTTGGAGATGGGTCATCTTCAAGATATTGAAGATGTGTAACATCTTGGAGCCATGGAGGATCATGGAGTCTTTGGTTGAGGTGTCAGTGGTGTTTGACAGGGGATGTTGGTTTAGAGTTTGTTTGTCTTATGTCATGGTATACTCTTGTTTATGCATTAGAGTTTCAGCGTGATACATTGCTCTTGAGACTATGCTATGTTCACTTGGAGCATGGAATCTCCTAAGGGGGATGGTAAGATCATGATGTCATGACAAGTCCCTGATTCAGATGATTGGAGCTTTGACAGTGGTCTAGTGTGTTTTGGGTGCATTAGTCATATGCTTGAGAACTTCATGATGATGTAGTCATGCATTTGGAGTTTAGCATGAGATGATTGTTTGTAGGTGCTCATGGATACATGGAGAATGAAGTGAGGCTACATTTATCTTAAGATGAGAGAAGTGTTGTTGAGATGGTTACTTTTGAGGAGATTTCAATAGAAAGTTTGAAGAGCCTATACCTTGGTTGGACATGAGTTCAATAGAGACCTATGAGGAGATTGTTTTTGGAGAATTCATGATGGCTTGCATATCTTGGAGAAGCATTCTCATTTTTCACTCTTGGTCTACTTAGCAGTTTATTATTTGAGAGGTATTTGCCCATTATATCTTTCAGATGTGCTATGTTTTGTGCTTTGATTGTCATGGGATTGAGTTGTTTCATGGTGATTGATTATGGAGACTCATTTAAGGATAGTTTAGCATGAGTCTATATGTTGTATCTTTCATAGATATGGATCTTGAGCTATGTAGTTGGTTCTGGAGGATTCAATTGAGGGATGTTTGGAATGGTTATCTCCTTGTGCATTCAAGTTTAGGATATCATTCATTGATGAGGACTGTTAGGAGATGGTTTATGGGCTGATTTCTTGAGATGGGAAATGGAGTAGTTTGATCTTCTTTGAGAAGCTTACATCCATGTAGTTAAATGATATATATGTTGTGTTTGATCTCTTGAGATTGAACAATTTTGGGTGTTGTTATGTTGTTCTCTTTGGGGTTTTATGGAGGAGATCATACTTGACACAGTTGGCACTTAGAGGTGTATGTAGGAGGATTTTCTACATGTATATGATGTGCAGAGTTTCTCTCTTTGTCTCAGTTATCTTCTTGGATGGTTGGTTTCACATTACATTGGTTTGAGGTTTGGTTGGAGCTATTGTGATCACTAGCTTGTGGTCATGTGTTTTCACTTATGTTCTTGGGTGATGATATGGAGGTTCCTTTATCTCTTTCCTTTTCTAGGCATGTAGAGCTTGGGAGAGCTATGGAGAATTGTGGTGAGAGTTGTTCTTATAGGTTTTGCATATCATTGTGGATGGTTCCTTGATACTACATGTTGTTTACACTTTATATATGATGCTATTGGTAGACTTGGTATGCCTTGATCTTTTTTAGATTTGCATTATCCATGCAGTGGGAGCTTTTGGATGTGTATGTCATTCCTTTATAGGTTTGCACATGGGTTTTATGATTGTAGTTTATGGGTGTATATATATTTATGGCATGAGTTTACTATGTTTTGTATACCTTGGAGGTATGGGTGATTGGATGGATTAGCACTTGCTTTGTGTGCTATTTTCAGTCACGTTGGTTAATTAGTAGGATGAGAGCAGTCAGTTTCTTGGTTGTTGTTCTAGCTGATGCTCTATCTTGTTCTCTAGAGGATCACTTCATGATTGTGTTTAGGTTGAAGCTTTGAAGTTTATGTTGTTGATGCTTTTGTATAGCTTGTGAGCATAGTGGAGTGGTGGCAGTATTCTGTAGCCTTTGCTATCAGTTGGATCTGATGGTTTTGTTCTTTAGACTATTGTATATACACCTTGGCTCGTTCCTTTTCCTTTGGTGGATGGCTGGAACTATTTCCTAAGATGGTAGACATCTTGGATATTGTTGCATGTGTCTTGGTTGGAGCACATAAGCATTGTTTAAGATTCTTGAGATTGCATGTATGGTTGTGATGATGTGATTCCATAACTTAGAGCGTTGGAAGGGGTTTAGTGAGTTCTTTGTCAAGTGGGAGAATATTGAGAATGTGTGTCTCAAACTCACAGTAAAACCCTAGCTCCGTTGCCTTTAACCTAAGTGTTGCATTTGGTGTTTAACTTCTTCATCATCCTGACATCTCCATTTTGGTGGGACGTAGTTCATAGTCCCATTGATGGTCCGAGAGCTCTTTGGCTGGAGGTGGTTATATCCCTGGGACAAAATCTCTATAAGAGTCAATGTGACTTAACAAGCTAGGATCCCTGCAATCAAGACAACCTTCCACACAAAGATAATAGAGAAGATGCTAAAATAATGGAGCAATAGATTCTATACAACTATTATCAATTGTATGTAATACAATGAGAGAGCCTTTCTTATAAAGGCAAGGATGACAATAAAGGAGTTGTAGTCATGTGACAAGTGCCACATTCGTATCACATGTGACAACTAGAAGATAGGATGCCAACTAGAGCACATGTGTAGGATAAGACAACTCACTACAACTATCAACAACTAGAAACAACTAGAGACATCTAGTGACATCTAGAAGACTCACTATGTCAACTTAATATGTGAATTATGTGTGATATGTGAATATTATTTAACTAATAAATAGTTAAATAATATGAATTATCCACACAAGGGGAAATTAACCAAACTAGTTAGGAAAAACCCTATTCACACCAACACCCCCCTTAAGTGCAAATTAGGCGGTAGTTGACTAAAACAAAGATGCAATGATGGATAGATCCTGGCTACTAGGCCATGTTAGGTACCCATGTACAATAAATCTCAAGTGGAGAAAAGGAGAAAACCTTATGGGACAAAACTCCTCTCCAAAAATGAGAATGCAGAAACAAATGAAATGAAAGATGTGATGGAAGGAGGACTCAAGACCCCCCAAGAACTACATCCAACACATATGTACAATCAATTACCCCCCCATAGGAGATCAAGTGTGAGACTATAGGTCCCCCCCACAATTAAGTAGCTCCTGTGCCGATGGTGAATGCTTGAAGAAGAATGCTGAAGAGAATCCAAAGCCTCCAAACAACATTCTTCCCCTTAGGAAGAAATAGGTCCAAAGGATGATGAAGAAAATCCATCTCAAGGTATGAGGGAAAAAGCCTCATGATCTATGATGTCTTTGAAAACTACTAAAGTGTCCACATGTCACAACCAAAAGATGTCACATAATCAGGTGTTGCATGCCCAATCAAAGAATGTGACAATCCAAGACAAGATGAAAACTCAAGATCATGAATCTCCAAAGATAAAGTATCCTCCGAATGATGCTCAAGATACTCCAAATCAGTGCCAAACTATGACAAGTGGAGAGGAGAAGATGGTGCCTACTCATCTGAAGTAGAAGAATCAACTCCTTCAAAGAGGAGATGAATATCATCAATGATGTCCTCCAAGTCATCAAGATAGGACTCACAAAACAAGTCTAAAATACCTATCAAGTACTCATCCCACAAACCTCTATCTAGAAGACAAAGAATATCCTAGTCAAATGAAGTGGATGAAGCTACGTCAATGCCAATCTCTAAAGAAGTAGGAGAAGGAGGAAGCTCAAAACTGGTCTCAAGAACCGAAGTAGATGCAAGAACACCAAGGTTCAAGTGACTAAAATTCTCCTTAGAAACATGATTCACACTTGATGCATGAGTGTGAATACCAATCAATGGATCTACATCATCATCATCAGAAACAAAATGGGAGAATGTATACAAGAGAGATGCATGATCAACCGTCCCAACAAACAATGATATCTCTGCTCTCTAAGTCCCGTATGATTACAGAATCAGGAGTGAATTCAACTGTCTTCCCTACACCACAATGAGTAATTTGGTAGATGGAAAGGAGATTAGTTGTCATGGAAGGTACACATAACACATTGTTGAATGTACACTCACAGACATCAATAGTTCCTTTACCAGTTGCATGCATGTATGTATTTTTACCCATTAAAATAGGTGGCGAAGTACATGACTGAAATGAAGAGAACATCCCCTATGAAGATACCATATGATGAGAAGCTCCTAAATCAAGAAGCCATCTATCTAACTGAAGACTTGTTGAAGCAAAGATTCCCTATCCTTTTCCTTTGTCTATCCCATTAGCAATGCCTACTCTCCCTATCTTTGATGATTTAGATGATGATGGCAGAAAAGAAAAAGAATTGGGTAAAACTATTGTTGATGAATTATACTCAATGTTATGTTTTTGAAGTTGTGACATCTCTTCAATTATTTTCTCATAACATTTAGTCTCATCATGACCCAATTTCTTACAATAAGAACACTTTGTCTTCTTCTTCTTATTGGAATCCTCTTTGGAAGAAGAGTTTGGGGTTTTCTTTGATTCTTTCTCTTGCTCATTAGACTTTGAATCCTTTTGTTTCTTTACCTTATTATGTGAAGCCTTAGGATATTTTGTGCTTTGTGTTGCATCCAGAGCCTTTTTTCTAGGAGACTTCAATGTACCCATGTGTAGTAGCTTCGCTTGTTCTCTAGTGAGTTGTGCAACAAACTCCTAAAGTGAAGGCACAATAAACTTACTACCAAAAGCATCCATTGTAGTATAAAAGTTAGAAACATAAACTGAATATGCAGGACCCAATTTTGCAAGAATAGATAGAATCAATTGTTCATCTTCTTTCTCAAGACCACATTGTTTAAGTTGCACCCTGAAAGACTTAAACTTGGTGAAGAAATCTTCAATTTGATCAAAATCTTGAGGATTAAGTGCAATTATCTCATTCTCCAATTAGAACCTTCTTATTTTATCTTGCTTGCCAAAGAGATTGTCTAGTGTTGTCCATATCTCATTTGGTGTTGTACAAGACTCAACATGAAATCTAAGAGATTTAGAGAAATAGCAAGACAAAGTGTGCCATAAGCCTCATCTCTTCTATCTAACCATTTTCTTCTCTCAGTAGCACCTATGGGTTCAGGATTTGTGCCTAAAGTTATTCTATATAACTTTTGTTTATACAATACAAACTTCATTTTTTTTTCCATTCATAATAATTATATGGAGTTAAAAGTGGAATTTGAGGCACATCCATGATGAAAAATGTTACATCCCCAATTTACAATTAGACTTAATCATTAACTTGGCATGATAATTAGGAGGATTAGTCATAGTTAATTGATTTGATATTGTGGAAGTATCTATTTTAACTCTTGATTATGAAGTAGTTACTAATGTTAATTAGTTTTGTAAATTAATTGATTTATATTATGAGACATGATAATGATACACTGATCATGATCTTGTGGTCTTGAGTGTGAACAGGAAAATGAATGTCTGTCAAAGAAGGAAGGAGAGTATCATCCTGGAGGAAAGGTTAGACATTGGGAAAGCAAAAGGTTGATTAGCCATCTGAGTATCAAATTTTATATCCTTCTAAACCCCTTTGTAAGTTGTCACGTGTCATGTCTCTTTTCTTAGTTTTCATGTTCTCTATAAGTCATTATGTCATTGATGCCATAATGACTAGTTGTGATAACTAGATGATGTTCTTGGAGCATCATCTCAAGTCAAGGGACAATGGTGTAAATTAACAAGGAACTCTCTCGTAATCTTTTGTTCTCGGGGATATTGTTCCCTAGTCTTTCGACTAAGGACGATAGTCGATTTAGGGGGAGTATTACTCGACCCCGACAACCAACGATCTTGTTGTGACTCAATTTGTGTTTTCTATTATATAGTGATAATCCTTAAGTAAGGATGAAAACCCTTCTATAGGTTGAATTGCAATAATATTGTTATTATTTTCTTATCATAATATTTGATTACTATCGAATGCTATTATTTTGTTTTTAGTTGGCCTTGAGAAATGATGGAGAGATTTGAGCTCATCCTTTCTCACATGATGCCTGGATCGAGCCATCTTTTGTGGGAACCGACCAAGTGGAAAGGTAGTTACCTTCCAAAATGACATGCCAAGAGTCAGATTGTTATCAAGCTTTCATTATTCATTTTTGTGAGGAGACTATTACTAGGGGAGAGTTCATTGTTGGGGGTTTGTGAGCAAGGTGGTGAAAGATACACTGAGATAGCACTGGTAGATTGGAAGCTATGCACAGCTCGAAAGAGACTAGGACTGGAATGACGTTCCCATTGAGAGCATTGTCCAGGTAATATGGTGACAAAATTCTATTTACCTTTGATATATTGAGCCTTGACTATGTTAAATCTCTACCAGAGATAGTATGATGTTATTTGTCATATCGTATGTTTAACTCAGAGGCACAAGGCTTGTGAGACCATGCCATGATATATGTAAATATTTTCATAGTCATGGCTAAAGGCTGTTACAGTCGAGCTATCATTGTTTCAAAGTTTTATTTCTTACTGTGGCTCAAGGCCTTAAGGATGAGCCTTACCATGTTATCTTTATGATGAGAACATGCTCGAAGCCATAATGGATGAGCTAACAAACAAGTAAACTTTCTTATGAATGAACTCATGGCTATAGAGCTGAGCAATGAAATCCATAGTAATCTTTTTGAAACTACACTTTGGGTTGTATGGCCGAATATTGAAACATTGAAACTTTTTCTTGGGATTGCACTTCAGGGTGTGTGGTCAAGGTAGTGAAGCATTATATTCTTTTCAGTGGCTAAGCTTGAGGCTTAGAAGCCAAGCAGTGACTGCAATATGTTTTATTTGTAACACCTGCTTGAGGCCACAAGGCCGAGCCTTTTAGAGATGAATTCTACTGTATGTCTATGGTAAAGGTCTTATGACCTAGCTATAATACATCCTACATTTTACACTTTATGAAAAACCAGTACTCAAAGTTGTTATGGCTAAGCTTGTTATCAAAGCATGTTAAACACACGTCATATAATGACGTAGTTAGAGCTTAAGATCTCTCGAATGGAGTAAAGAGTAACTCCAGAATGATGATAGTTATAAATGAATAATACAGTCACTTGACAATGGTAACAACTGAGAAGGCAATAATATCAATAACATAGTCACTTGACTACACGGTGATAGCCGGGAAGGCAATTAAATGTTAGTGTGTTACAACACCGAAACTAATACCAAGTCGAGCTTGTAAGGAAATCCAACTAAGAATCATTTATAGGGTTACATAAACTGTCAAAGATTATATACTTAAACCCTCGATTATGGAGGTGCTGAGACCATTCAAGATCATGGTCTCATCACGAAATAGTTAGAATGTGCTTATAGAAGAATATAGACTTGTTCTATATATGTCTGAATTAAGAATCATTGGTTAATGTTATGAGTGAAAATTCCTTTACATGATTAAGTGTAATCTAATAGACTTGGTGTTTAACACCTAAAGCTCATATGGATAATAAGAGCTATCAATCCTAATGAAGCTAATCTACTCTATCAAGGCATGATATGTCTTGAGTACCATGATATCAACATCATCATATGTGAGGATTTGCTATCAAAAATGTAAACCACGGGAGATCAAGGTGGTCAGAATGGCCAAATTTGATATGGAATGAAAATAAATAGGGTGATGAGGAGTCACTAGTTCCTCATTACGAAGATAATCTATTTAATCGTAACCAACCTATGATGGGAGTCAAATGTCTAAGTATGGACAATGAATCAAATGGATCCCACTCATACTAGACCTAAAGAACAAGGTCATTAAGAACTTACTGTAGGACATGATAGCTTATATGTTGAGTTAGGGTGGTGGACATACAATGAAGTTCATTGTGCAATATGTATGTATGTAAAACTTTGGCCAAAGTAATGCATTTGTCTCTACATGCATTGTCGGTCCACAATGTTCCAGATGGCTTAGTGTCTCCAGTAGTGTCATACAAGTTAGAGTGGATCTATAGTGTGTGACCGTGAGACATTAGGAAGGACACAACACTAGATACTTAGATGGCTAACCTAATGGGATCTATTGTCTAACCTTTCTGAGAAGGGTAGGGCCACTTCTAGTTAGGAAGATGAGCAAGGTACCATAGGCCCATGGTTGGAGGAAAAGCACTAGGATGATGCTCTCCTTCCCAAGCATGAGACAAGCTGAGGCTTATGAAGACATATGTCATTGGTTCCAGATACAGTGTTTTCATTTTATGACCAGTTGGTCTATTGTAATTTATTATTTGAACAATGATGCCTTGAGCATGTCTTGTATTTGATTAGTGATGGTTACTCACTAAAAACTTGTAATTGATTACTAAAATGTAAGATTTGTTATATCATGATTAGATTGACATGCTTAATTGATGAAAGGTTTATGTTTCTTTTGGTTGAAATTTGATTATTTCAATCAATTTGTTAATTAAAAGTTTGATTAAGATACATGTTTAAGTTAAATCTTTAGCATTGTGGATAGTGATGTTACATATGGTAACAGAGCTACCAGGTTCAATACATGGACCTAACAAACTCACTACTTGATGATTATTGTATCCAACATTAAGTATGCTAATGATTGGATGTTCTATTCCAGAATGGTAAAAATTAGAACCACACCTCGAAAGAAGGTAATGGAACACGGATGTTTATACCTATGCCAACAAAAGATCTTAAGGCACGAGCCTCCATGAAGGAGAAACTTGAATAGACTAGATGCTTGGTAGGTGCATCTTTATCTGATGAGGAAACTTTTGTTGATGTCGTGACATGCATCAAGTAGGAGTTAAGGAAAGCTGAAAGGTTGGCTGCCCCTAACTCTACTGAAGCATCAGTGACACCCTTTTGCCCCTAAAGCACCAACTGAGGTAAATAACTGTAAGGATTGTAATGTACCTAAGAAGGATGTGAAGGAATACCAGTGTGTATCCTCACTTCTTGAGACTGTAAAGAAAACATGATTATGGGAAGTTATCCCAAATTGTAAATGACTTGCAGAAGCAAGGTGTAAACACAATTTTGTAATTTTGTGGATTATATGTAATCCAATGGAAACTGTAATGCAATGGGAAATTTTGACAATCTTTCCTTTCTTGTTAAAGATTACATGAATGTGAATAGATTTTTAAAATGAATGAATTGCATAGCATGGAAAACTAATCCGTGATTAATCTGCAAACTTTAGGAAGAAGTAGATTGTAGTAAAGTTTCAAGATAGAACCAGAATGGAGGGTAGCCGAGATGAAGGAGCACCTTCAGGGCAATTTGAGTCTAAATTAGACCAAATCTTGACTTTGTTAAAAGAAACAAGGGTGAGGGTTGAAACTCTCAAACACAAAGTAGGAGGCCAATCAGAAGATAGGTGAGATAATTATGATGGGGGTGATGGCGACGAATGCCATAATGACACCACCCAAATCCAGCACAAAGAAAATAACTCTGTGGCTAGACAGGAAGGGGATAAGACGAGCCCTATGGCTATGGAATTGTCTCATGACATGAAAAAGGTCATGCCACCTAAATTTGATGGATCCATAAGCGGAGATGCTGCAGAGGCATGGATTACAGAGATGGAGAAGTATTTTGAAATTAGAAATTATAATGAGGTTACCAAAGCTATCTGGGGAGCATTTCAGCTAGTGGGTGAAGCATCCACATGGTGGATGAACAAAAAGATGGAATTAGGCTTGAGGTCTACAAGCCTTACTTGGGACAGGTTCATAGAACTGTTTAGGCAATGATGGTTGCCTCAACTATTTTATGATAAAAAACCTATAGACTTTCAAAACTTGAAATAGGCTGATATGACTGTAAATAAGTATTAGAAAAAATTTACCTGATTGTTGAAGTATGTGCCACAATATCAAGCAAGATGGGAAATTCCTTGTCTAGAATTTTATAATGGGGTTGAACGCCTAAATTGAGGGTGAGGTTAATGTTCACAGTCCTACTACTATGGAAAAGGTCTACGAGAAGGCCGTTAGACAAGAACATAACCTGAAGGCTATGTCAGCCTATAGGGAAAGAAAACGCAAGCAATATAACTAGTCTCAATCTTCTCAATCCTTAAGGAAAAAGGGGAAGAAACAAGAATATACAGAGAAGAATGATAAAGGGGCCAAAAATAAACAAACTGAGTCCAAGGGAGAGAAAAAGGGGAACAACCACTCCAAGAAGAATGGAAACAATTTTGGCAAACCTCAAGAGAGGTGATGACTAGTTGGAGGATGCTACACTTGTGGCAGAGATCACTATGCCAATCAGTGTCCCAACAAATCACAGGGAGTGCAACCAAGAGGGAATTTGCTACCCTCCCAGCAAGTGGCATTCCAGCAACGTATCCATGCGGCCTTGGACAATGGACAAGCTGAGTACCAAATAACTCCCGTAGAGACAACATGTATTTTATTTGGAGTTCCAATTTCAGTTTTAATTGATATAGGTGCTATGGAATGTTTTATTTCTCCCAACATTGTAAATAAGATAACTAGAAAAGTAGGATTCATGGAAAACACTTGGTTTGTAGAATATGCAAATCACACCAAGGATCAGGTAGATCAATGCCTATTTGAGGCTCGAGTTGAACTTCCAAACTTTTTGACGGAAGTAAATCTATTTGTAGCCCTACTTGGCTCGTATGATGTTATCCTAGGGATAAATTGGCTATGGAGACATCGAGCCAAAGTTGATTGTTATGCCAAGACAGTAGAATGTTTGGATGATTTAGGAAACCAAGTCTTTCTCCAAGGGAAACCTAGGGAAGTCAAAATAAGGCAAATTTTTGCCTTGCAATTGAAAAGGGCACAGAGAAAAGGATGCCAACTTTTTGCTATAAAGATGGACAAAATAGATGAAACAAAGGAAACGTACTTCCAAGATGACTTGATATTTTATGAATCCCAAAATCTTAATGAAGTAGGGATAAAGGAGTCCATAGGTCAAGAAAGACTAGATATGGACAAGTATCTCTTCCTTAGAGATTTTGAAGATGTATTTCCAGATGAACTACCAGGGTTACCCCCTAAGACAGCCTTTGATTTTGCCATTTGTATTATTCCTGGGTCAGAACCTATTTCTAAAGCCCCCTATAGGATGACCACAATAGAACTAATGGAGTTAAAGGCTCAACTGCAAGAGCTGTTAGATAGAGGGTTGATTAAACCCAGTGTGTTGCCATGGGGAGTACCTGTCATTTTTGTGAAAATAAAAGATGGCATTTTGTAGTTGTGCATAGATTACCGCATGTTAAACAACGAAACTATTAAGAACAAATATCCTTTACCTTGCATTGATGATATTTTTTATCAGATGAGGGGTGCAACAGTATTTTCCAAGATTGATCTTCAATCATGATATCACTAATTAAGGTTGAAGGATGAAGACATTCATAAGACAGCCTTTAGAACCAGATATGAACATTATGAATTCACAGTCCTACCATTTGGATTAACAAATGCACCAGTGGCATTTATGAATCTTATGAACAGTGTATTCAGAGACTGTCTAGACAAGTTTGTCTTGGTATTTCTAGATGACATTTTGATCTATTCTAAGAATGAAGAAGAACATATGTGGCATTTGAAAATTGTTCTTCAGAGATTAAGAGAGCATAAGTTATATGGCAAGCTCTCTAAGTTTACTTTCTTTCATAAAGAGGTACAGTATTTGGGTCATGTAATTTCAGCTAAGGGAATAGTTGTGGACCTAGCTAAGATTAAGGCTATTTCTGAATGGCCAGAACCAAGAAATGTACATGAGGTCTGAAGTTTCATAGGCCTTGTTGGTTATTATATGAAGTTTATGAAAAACTTCTCTAAAATTGCACATCCTATGACTTTCTTGCAAAGAAAGAGCAAGAAGTTTGAATGGTCAAAAAAGTGCCAGGAGGCCTTTAACCTACTAAAGGAAAAATTGACTTCAGCCTCGATATTAAAAGTACTTGACCCAGAAGGTCAATTTGTAGTCATTACCAATGCCTTAGGGGAAGGCTTATGTGGTGTACTAGTCCAGGATGGACATGTCATTGCATATGAATCGCGCAAACTAAAAAACTATGAACAAAACTATGCCCCACATGATTTAAAATTGGCAGCAGTCATTCACGCACTTCAAATGTGGAGACATTACCTGCTTGGAAAACCATTTGAGTTGAAAATAGATCACCAGGGACTTAAATATCTGTTCACTCAACCCCATCTTAATGCTTGTAAAAGAAGATGCTTAGAATTTATCTCGGATTAAGACTTCAAGATTAAGTATATTCAGGGAAAAGAAAATCTAGTGGCAGATACTTTAAGTAGGAGAAGGCATATCTCCTTTATGATCTCTATACATTCTGATTTTAGAAATCATGTGTTACAAAAATCTAAGGGAGATGAGTTTTACGAGTAGGTAAAATAGGCCCTTGAGAAGGATCCACAGAATCTGAAATATGAGGGATTCAACCTTGAACCAGATGGGTTATTAAGGTTTAAAGGAAGGATGTATGTACCTAACTCAACTGAGTTAAGGAATATGGTTTAGAAAGAGGTTCATTCCGCACCATATTCTGGGCATCCTGGAGTAACCAAGTTACTCACTGATGTGAAACCTTTATATTTTTGGAAAGGAATGAAGAGGGATGCTACAAATTTTGTAGCTACTTGTATTGAATGCCAAAGGGTGAAGGTAGAACACCAACACCCAGAAGGATTATTATACCCTCATGAAATTCCTGAGTGGAAATGGTAGATTATAAGCATGGACTTTTTGCAAGGGCTTTCTATGTCAAGGAACATGAACAATGCTATCTTGGTTGTGGTGGACAGACTCACCAAAGTAGCCCATTTTATACCTGGAAACTTGACGGATGGGACACTCATCATTGCTCAAAAATTTGTTCAAGAGATTTTCAGACTGCATGGCATTCTTGAGAAGATTATCTTAGATAGGGATGAACGAATGACATCGAGGTTTTGGCAAACCTTGTTCTCTTCACTTGGTACATAATTGAACATAAGCTCTGCTTATTATCCTAATGTAGATGGACAAACTGAAAGGGTGAACCAAGTATTGGAGGACTTATTAAGGATGTATTGCATGTATCAGCAATACAAGTGGGAGGATTACCTTCCTCTAGTGGAATTTACCTACAATAACTCTTATCACTTAGCTATTAAGATGGCACCATTTGAGGCATTATATGGATGGAAGTGCCAAACCCCTATAAGTTGGGATAAGCTAGAAGATAGGGTTAGCCTTGGTCCATAAATGTTGTCTGAGATGGAAGAGCAAGTCCATCTGATTAAAAGGAGGCTAGCAAAAACCAATGATAGACAAAAGAGTTATGCAGATGCAAAGCATATTGAAAGGCATTTCACTGTGGGAGATAAAGTTCTCCTAAGGGTAAAACCTCAGAAAAGCTCCATTAAATTTGGAAAAATGTCCAAGATGGCTCCAAGATATGTGGGCCCTTTTGAAATTATAGAAGTCAACCTAGTGGCATATAGAATTTTTCTACCACCAGCACTTGTCATGATGCATAATGTGTTTCATGTTTCATATTTGAAAAAGTTTAATTCTATTGATAATCAAATTCCTATTCTTGATTGGAATATTCTATAGGTGAAAGACCCAGGAGTGGTAGTGATTGAGCCCATCAAGATACTCAAAATGCATAAGCTATGCTTACGTAATAAGGAAATAACACAATGCAAGGTCCAGTGGGACCAATATTCAGTGGAAAATGCCACCCGGGAAAATTATAATGACTTCTATGCTAGATTTCCTCATCTTTTCTGAGACATTTGATATTATGCTTTTGAAAACATTTTCATATTATGTTGGTTTATCTTAAAGACAATTAATTATTGCGGATGATGATTCTTATGGGGGGAGATATGTTACATCCCCAATTTACAATAAGACTTAATCATTAACTTGGCATGATAATCAGGAGGATTAGTCATAGTTAATTGATTTGATATTGTGGAAATATCTGATTTAATTCTTGATTATGAAGTAGTTATTGATGTTAATTAGTTTTGTAAATTAATTGATTTATATTATGAGACATGATAATGATACACTGATCATGATCTTGTGGTCCTGAGTGTGAACAGGAAAATGAATGTCCTTCGAGGAAGGAAGGAGAGTATCATCCTGGAGGAAAGGTTAGATGTTGGGAAAGAAAAAGGTTGATCAGCCATCTGAGTATCAACTTTTATGTCCTTCTAAACCCTTTTGCAAGCTATCACGTGTCATGTCTCTTTTCTTAGTTTTCATGTTCTCTATAAGTCATTATGTCATTGATGCATCATGACTAGTTGTGATAACTAGACGATGTTCTTGGAGCATCATCTCAAGTCAAGGGACAATGGTGTAAAGTGACAAGTAAGTCTCTCGTAATCTTTTGTTCTCGGGGATATTGTTCCCTAGTCTTTCGACTAAGGATGATAGTTGATTTTGGGGGAGTATTACTTGACCCCGACAACTGATGATCTTGTTGTGACTCAATTTGTGTTTTCTATTATATAGTGATAATCCTTAAATAAGGATGAAAACCCTTTTATAGGTTGAATTGCAATAATATTGTTATTATTTTCTTATCATAATATTCTATTACTATCGAATGCTATTATTTTGTTTTTAGTTGGCCTTGCGAAATGATGGAGAGATTTGAGCTCATCCTTTCTCACATGATGCCTGGATCGAGCCACCTTTTGTGGGAACTAACCGAGTGGAAAGGTAGTTACCTTCCAAAACCTGCAAGCCAAGAGTCAGACGGTTATCAAGCTTTCATTATTCATTTTTGTGAGGAGACTATTACTAGGGGAGAGTTTGTTGTTGGGGGTTTGTGGGCAAGGTGGTGAAAGCTACACTGAGATAGCACTGGTAGATTGGTAGCTGTACGCAGCTCGGAAGAGACTACGACTGGAACGACGTTCCCATTGAGAGCATTGTCCAGGTAATATGGTGGACAAAATTCTATTTACCTTTGATATATTGAGCCTTGACTGTGTTAAATCTCTACCAAAGATAGTATGATGTTAATTGTCATATCGTATGTTTAACTCAAAGGCACAAGGCCTGTGAGGCTGTGCCATGATATATGTAAATATTTTCATAGTCGTGGCTTGAGGTTGTTATAGTCGAGCTATCATTGTTTCAAAGTTTTATTTCTTACTGTGGCTCAAGGCCTTAAGTCCAAGCCTTACCATGTTATCTTTATGATGAGAATAGGCTCAAAGCCATAATGGATGAGCTAACAAACAAGTAAACTTTCTTATGAATGAACTCACAGCTATAGAGCTGAGCAATGAAATCCACAGTAATATTTTTGAAACTACACTTTGGGCTATATGGCTGAATATTGAAACATTAAAACTTTTTCTTGGGACTGCACTTTAGGCCATGTGGTCAAGGTAGTGAAGCATTGTATTCTTTTTAGTGGCTAAGCTTGAGGCTTAAAAGCTGAGAAGTGAATGCAATATGTTTTATTTGTAACACCTGCTTGAGGCCATAAGGCCGAGCCTTTTAGAGATGAATTCTTCTCTATGTCTGAGCTAAAGGTCTTACGACCCAGCTATAATACATCCTACATTTTACACTTTACCAAAAACCAAAGCTCGAAGACATTATGGTTGAGCTTGTTATCAAAGCATGTTAAACACACGTCATATAATGACATAGTTAGAGCTTAAGAGCTCTCGAATGGAGTAAAGAGTAACTCCAGAATGATGATAGTTATAAATGAATAATATAGTGACTTAACTGTGGTAACAACTGAGAAGGCAATAATATCAATAACACAGCCACTCAATTGTGGTGACAACTGGGAAGGCAATTAAATGTTAGTGTGTTTACAACACCGAAACTAATACCAAGTCGGGCTTGTAAGGAAATCCGACTGAGAATCATTTATAGGATTACATAAACTGTCAAAGATTATATACTTAAACCCACAATTATGGAGGTGGTGAGACCATTCCAGATCATGGTCTCATCATGAAACAGTTAGAATGTGCTTATAGAAGAATATAGACTTGTTCTATATATGTCTGAATTAAGACTCATTGGTTAATGTTATGAGTTAAAATTCCTTTACTTGCTTAAGTGTAATCTAATAAGATTGGTGTTTAACACCTAAAGCTCATATATCAATCCTAATGAAGCTAATCTACTCTATCAAGGCATGGTATGCCTTGAGTACCATGATATCAACATCATCAAATGTGATGATTTACTATCAAAAATGTAAAGCATGGGAGACCAAGGTGATCAGAATGGTCAAATTTGATATGGAATGAAAATGAATAAGGTGACGAGGAGTCACTAGTTCCTCATTACAAAGATAATCTATTTAATCGTAACCAACCTATGATGGGAGTCAAATGTCCAAGTATGGACAATGAATCGAATGGATCCCACTCATACTAGACCTAAAGAACAAGGTCGTTAAGAACTTATTGTAGGACATGACAGCTTATAAGTCAAGTTAGGGTGGTGGACATACGACGAAGTTCATTGTGCAACGTGTATGTATGTAAAATTTTGGCCAAAGTAATGCATCCATTTTTGCATGCATTTTTGGTCCACGGTGTTCCAGATGGCCTAGTGTCTCTAGTAGTGTCATACAAGTTAGAGTGGATCTATAGTGTGTGACCATGAGACATTAGGAAGGACACAACACCAGATACTTAGATGGCTAACCTAATGGGTTCTATTAACTAACCTTTCTGATAAGGGTAGGGCCACTTCCAGTTAGGAAGATGAGTGGGGGACCGCAAGTCCGTGGTTGGAGGAAAAGCACCAGGATGATGCTCTCCTTCCCAAGCAGGAGACAAGCTGAGGTTTATGAAGACAAATGTCATTGGTTCTAGATACAGTGTTTGCATTTTATAACCAGTTGGTCTATTGCAATTTATTATTTGAACAATGATGCCTTGAGCATATCTTGTATTTGATTAGTGATGGTTACTCACTAAAAACTTGTAATTGATTACTACAATGTAAGGTTTGTTACATCATGATTAGATTGACATGCTTAATTGATGAAAGGATTATGTTTCTTTTGGTTGAAATTTGATTATCTCAATCAATTTGTTAATTAATAGTTTGATTAAGATACACGTTTAAGTTAAATCTTGAGCATTTTGGATAGTGATGTTACAAAAAGAAAGATAACAAGACAACAACACCCCTTTACTATGTAAGAGAGATCCCCCAATTTGTTGTCACACTTTATACTTAGTACGATTTACAATTGTCCTCAAGGGACCAAAATTGGGAAAATAATCAAAATCTCTTGAAAAAGAGATCCAAGTGAGATTACAATCACTCAAAATGATGTATTACAACAAACAAATCCTCTCAAAACAAATTTCACCTCCTCAAGTTTCAAAATGCCCAAGTTATCACTCAAAAAGCTAAAAAATCAACAAATTGAATAAAATGAACCTAGAGATGAATCTAAGAAAAGTGCATGGATGGATTTGAAGAACTCTTGAATACCTTGCTGATGCCGCAAGAATCTTGAAAATTGGAGATTGTTGCATAAATTTATAATCTCGGAAGCCAAAAAAGATCTATCTTCAACTTGCAATAAATGTTGTCAAACAACAAAATCTATGAAAATGACTGATATCATTGCGAAGTGCTCTCTGCTAGCTTTCCAATGATATCTTATTTGCCTAATTTCAATAGCCTCGACAAAAGTTATGCAAAAAAGAAAAAAAAGCCCTATTTTAGGAGTTTAGGGGGAAAATAGGCCCCATGTTGACAGAATATTCTTTGTGACCATTGGAATATGCCCTGGATCCCAGAAAACCACTGTCGAAAGAAAAAACTGCCAATTTGGGCTAAAAAATCACCAAAGAGCTAAAAAATAGCTATGTTGGCACAAAACTGCCTTGAATCTGCCTGATGACAAGATACCACTTGTAGGGTTTTGTAAAACTGCCAAAGTGCAATCAAAACCATCAAAAAATAGGCAAAACCACCCTATTTAAGCGAAAATTGCTCACAGTCTGGTAATACACCAAAAGGAACAAACTGATGTGTTTAGCAAATATTTAGGTGTGAGAATAGTGCAAAGACTGAAAACTGTGACCACAGTGCAAAGACTGTCACACGAGGGAAGTGTAGACTGCCAAAATTTGGATCAAAGACCACCGGATATTTTGAGATAATCAGTTTGGTCACTGAATTTACTAAGACTGTGATATTTGAAAAGACTGTCGAGCCAAAAATATAAAGCTCGCTGCACAATGTATGGTCGACGATGAAGAATATTCACTGAATATACAACCCTTGACCGTTGATGAGGAGATATCAAACACCGACCGGTAGTCGAAAAGTTGCAAAGGCCTGTTGGATGCAGATCTAAAGACCACAGATAACTATAGTGACCAGATCTTAAAACCTTAAAACTTGCGGTGGAAATCTTAAAACCTGCCAGATCTTTGAACTCCCTTGTCGAGATCAAGGTGTCGGCGAAAGACTTGCAGTCAGAGATTTTTGGGGATGGGACCAGTCAACAGTACCCAATGTACCCCAAACAATGTCCGTAGAACCTTTTTAAAAGACATCAGATTTAAAAACAAATGAAAGAACAAATTATCCCGAATTGAGATGACGTAGGAGAATTACGGTGAAGATTCCTTCTACATAGGGAATATTCCCTACTATCTAGAGGGGTAGAGGTAAATTTTTTTTGCCTTTTTTTCAACTTCTCCAATTTGGGCATTTGGACAGCCGATCTATACAGCTTTGGGCCTCTTGATCGCAACGGTGATGTTTGTTTTTTTCCAGGATGCACCTAAGATGTTGTTCCCAACAAAACCTCTCCAATAAGGGAAAGAAATTTTAGATCTAGCTCTAATACTATGTAAGACTCAATGTGACTCAGCAAGCTAGGATCCCTACAATTAAGACAACCTTCCACACAAAGATAACATAGAAGATGACTAAATAATGGAGCAATAGATTCTATACAACTGTCATCAACTGTATGTAATACAATGAGAGAGCCTTGCTTATAAAGGCAAGGATGACAATCAAGGAGTTGTAGTCATGTGGCAAGTGTCACATTCCTATCACATGTGACAACTAGAGGATAGGATGCCAACTAGAGCACATGTGTAGGATAAGACAACTCACTACAACTATCAACAACTAGAAACAACTAGAGACATCTAGTGACATCTAGAAGACTCACTAAGTCAACTTAACATGTGAATTATGTGTGATGTGTGAATATTATTTAACTAATAAATAGTTAAATAATATGAATTATCTACACAAGGGGAAATTAACCAAACTAGTTAGCTAAAACCCCTATTCACACCAACAATCCCATGTCTCTCTAATATCCCGATGGTCTATCAAGACCTATTTCATTGTAACCTACTAACTTCGGTGGGACTTGGAATGAAGTCTCTTTGATGAGCTGATGGTGTGTGATGGTAGGGACCACTTGGTTGCTTCGGTAGGACCTGTTCATTTTGGTGGGAGATGATATGCTATCCCCTTGATATGGTGAAATGGTTAACTCTTGCCTATGGTAGTGCGGGTCATACTGCAGCCCCGTGATAGCCCATGAGGTGGCTTGCGGTGGTGTGATATAGGTCCCACCATCCCACAAAGGTTAGTCTAAGGTATTTGCGGTATAGCGGTTATGCCTAGGAATGATGAACAAAGATGAAACTGTGAAAAAGGTCAATGGCGATTGACTGACGAGTAAGGTGTCGACACGTGGCACTAGGTTACTCGTTGATTCCACATCGTTGATGTGAATCAACATGGTCTTTGGTGGATGGTTGTTCAGTTGCTGATGGAAGTTGTAATATTGGATGTCAAGTCAGTTCGTAACTATTTTATCTGGAATGGAAGGTGAAATGATGGGCTTCCTAAAACGTTTGTGAAGTCTGTAATGTAATGTAGAAGTGCATTGAGTTGAGGTGTGATTGAGAGTGAATTGGAATCATAATGCTGCAGGATTTTCTCCAGAGATGGAACAAGATGTAAATCTCCAGTAATGGATATGAGCCTGATATTGTATTGTAACTTATACATTTGTTGTTGAATAATACAATGGCTCTAAGTTTTGGAGTGTGGGGTTTTTTACCCGAAAGGGTTTCCCTCACGTAAGTCTTTGTGTTCTTGTCTTCTGCTCTATCTTTCATGTTTAGTGATTCTATTTATTGAATCTGTTTAATGCATGTTGCTGAAACTAGTTTAAATTGCAATCACTTTCCTATAAGGGTTAATGTGGGAAATGAACTATGTCTATTTCTACTTTATGGCATAGTAGTATGTGTTTTGAGGCAATCAGAGAGAATGATTGTTACTATAGACACTTACTGATCTCAGATGCTCATTCTGGGATGAACCATATTTTCCCAAAAATAACCACATCACATGATCAAAAAGCAATGCATAAACATAATAATATCAAAATCCAAGGTTATACTATGGATTTAGAACCTGAGGATAACTATGGGCTTATCCCACAGAGATCTGAGAACTGAATGTAAGCAAAGGTGAGATCCAAGATAAGCAAAGTGCACAGAGCAATAGTATTGTTATGGTTTGTTAGTGTGATAAGACATCATCAAAATATCACACAGAGTGATTCTACTAGCCAAGCGTCAGATAATATATATCAACCCCATCTTCATGTATGGACTAGGTCCATTTTTGCTTACTCACTGAAGGGATACGTGGTCCATATCAATCTTATTTGTTTTTGATCATCCGCCAGCTAGAGAGAACCACTAGAGGAAGGTAAACAATAAATCAAGAGAGGAGAAACACGTGCCCTAGGGTCGTCATGTAGGAAGGTGCCCCTAGGTCACCAACTGAAATGCTATGCCCCTATGACACAACACACAACAATGAAAATAGAGGGGAGGCCAGATAGAAGAATAATGATGCAAATAGAAGAAGGGTCACAACAAAGGTAGTCTCTCAGTATCCTTGACCTTACAAGAGTATCAAGGGTCATCAAAGGAAGCCTAAACAACACATAACACATCACGGGGGAAACACAACATAGGGGTAAGGGTTTAGATATACTTACCTGTAGGGACAACTAGACTAGCGATTATCCTCGATCTTCATTTTTACTTTAATGGTTAAAGCTTTATCTCTTCTACTCTCTTCCACATTTTCATGAGCTTGCGAGGGTACCCTTGTAGGAAAGGTATCTATTAGTGATGGTGGAGAAGGATTGTCACAGTTTTCTATGTCAGGTAAACAGGGTGATGTAGGATCTTTAACGATACCCATTCTAGTCGAGTGAGGTTGTTGAGGAACCTGAAAAGTGCCCATTTTAGTCCATATATATGGTGTTGGAATACCTTGGTTGTGAGGAATAGTTTGTTCTTCGATGTTTTGTGAGTTTTCATTATTTCCAAGGTATGTGAGGGTCTAGGTAAAGGTGTATGAGCTGGAGTTTTGTTTAAGATGTAGTTGAGAAGTGTTTGAACATCAGTTGGTAAGTTTTTAGTTTCAATAGGTTGAAGTAAATGTTCACAAAGGGAATCTACATCATCCAATACTTCATCCTGGCCAAGGAGAGTAGGAAGAGATGGCAGAGTAGTTTTAAGGAATGTGTCAATGATTTCTTCTTCTTGTACCAAAATATCCTCACCAAGTAGGGTTATGTCAGGACAAGTCTCTTTATTAGATGAATCACCCAGGGCTATATCGGTCTCATAGGTCTCAGAAAGAATGTCCATTATGTCGTCATGAAACGAAGGGAGGGAGGGAAGGACATTGTCATCATTAATTTCTTCTTGATTGTTTTCCAAAATGAAATTAGTGATATTTTCTAATATTGAAGGGAAAAACTAGCAATAATGATAAATCTTTCAAAATAGGCTATTGTTCAAAGAATATCACAGGTAGTGCTTACGAACATGTCAATACCATAGATGTATGCGATTTGGTGCAAGACTTGAGGATACTTATCAGTGAATTTGTAAAAGTTATCAACATTGAAAATGTACTCAAATAAATCTTCCAAAGATGAGTGATGAGAAGAATCCATGATATATGGAAGAAAATGAATGCAAAACTATGTATGAATATGACCTAAAAATGCTTGAGTTTTCACTTTTTTCACAATTTTTCAATGTAGATCACTAATGGAAGAGGTGTTGTGAAGAATTTAAAGAGGGGAAGAAAATAATAAGATCAATATCAATCCAATAATGCAATAATGTCCTTCACAACACGCTTATGATGCAATTTTAGAGAGACGATAAGGCCAAATCTAGTGAAAATGCAAGGTTTTCAATCCCTAGATATGAATATTTGCAAAGTGGACACTATGATACAACACTACAATTAGAAATAAGTCCTAAATGAGTGTTTGACAAGGGTAGTAAAATCTGAAACAAGATTTTAACTACAAACCCTAGTTAAAGCAAAACTAGGTTTTTATGAAAAATGCACAATTTCATGCAATTTTTAACAAATTAAGCATGAAAATGCAATGCAAGTGATTAAAATAAGATGAATTTCTGCAATTTAAATCAAATCTAATGAAAATAAAAGAAATTAAATGAAATTAAATGCCAATTAATTCAAATTATGCCAAAATGCAAGCCTAAGATGCCAATTTTTTTAAATTTTTCAAAATTTTTAAATTTTTTTTGTAAATTTTCAAATGCAATGAAATGAATGAATGAAAATATAGAGTACAACACTCAGAAAGGTGCAAAATTAAAATAAACATGGGTTCACCAAAATGTTTTTGGTTGAAAAAGGAGAGGAATGGATGGGGTTTTTAGTTTCAATGGATGTGTGGGTTAAATCCTCCTTTCTCAACAAACATTCAAGGACATATCAACCATGTTGAATCACACTTTTGTAAGAGGATTCACCTACAAGTTAGGCTGTCACATAGAATGATGTGGAAGCTTAGATATTATCAACTAATGTCTCAATTTAATTCTCAAATACCCTTAAACCCCTAATTATGCAAAATAGTAAGTAAATTGATGAATTACAACAAATCCTTTCAAACTAAGGTAGTAGGCAGAGTTTAATAACTGACCATTTTTTGAAGTTCAAAATGCGGAATACTCGGGGACACTGGCACTAAAGCCCTTGTCCAAGGTGCTATTTTCTTTGCGGAATCCAGATCTCCTTCCGACACTGATGTTCACTGTACTTTCCATTTTTGTCCCATGAGATGCCGAGGATATTGGCACTAGTACCTAAGTCCAAGGTAGGGTTATTTTCATGATGCCAAAAGTTTTTTAGATACTGATTGACACTGTCTAAATTGTTTCTATGTTTTCAACTTTGGAGGACACTGGCATTGGCGCCCTAGTCCAAGCAGTCTTTTTCTTTAGGGATCTGGAGTCTGCACCTTGTCTTACTGTTCCCTGTAACTCCACTCTATTAAGATGTGAAACCTGTAACCTACAATCACAAGGAGAGTGGTTGGGGGTTGTGGTGTTTAGAGGCTTGCCTCAGTCAAGCCCCGAAGAGACATTCAAGTCTTTCGAACATCATTGTTAAATAGAGAGTGTGTATCCCTACTGGATAGAGGTAAAAACAAATTGATAAATGATTCAACACAAATAGATATCACCTTGGAGGTGTAGATATCACATAGATGAAGGCTCTTTAACACATGAGAAGATGAAGATAAATCTGCAATCACAAACACAATAAAAATGCTCTGCTCTGCAATAATGAATATTTTGAATGCTCTAAAATCATAAGTTTGCCAAAAGTTTATAATCATCTTCTAGTTTGCAAATGAAACAATAAACATGCTTATATATGCAACAACACACATTCCCACTAAGAATTTTGTAATTCAAACTTGAGATGTCGGCATAGGACCTAAGTAACGGTCATAAAACTGGCATTAAATTTAGGGCTGACCTAAAATGGGGTAGGACTAGGGCGCTAGCGCCCAAGTCCACCCCCCATTTTGAGTCAAGGACTATCAACATAGTACCCCCTAGGTCCTATTTTCCACAAAACTTTGGAGTTTTCTCATCGAGATTCAAGATTAACATGCAAGATGCTTATAATGAATTCTAAGGACCCATGAGATAATCCTTAAGAGGGAAAAGCCCCCAAGGGGACATTTTCTGACATAACAACTATATGACCCAAAGGGTCACTAGTTACTATTCTTCTATTTGGATTCCAAAGACTCCAATGTTGAGTTGGTTGTCGATTGTTTTCATTTATGTTTCTGTCAAGTTGGAGTTGTCCTTCAAATTGCTGGATGATGAATTATGTTTGGAGTAATTCAACCAATGTTGTTTTTCCTGGATCTTCAATTGATCGTATTGTAGTCTAGGGTGAATTTATTCAATCTCTTCGAGGATTGCCCTCACCCACTTGCCTCTAAGCCTAGGGCACATTCGTGCTCCCAAACCGAGAGAGAGTTGGTTGAAGTTGACCTCGTTTTGACTTAGGGTTCACTTAGGGTTTATGACCTAAGGTTTAACTTGCTTTGCTTTGTGTTGGTTGAATAGTGATGACTAGTGTTAACCTCATGATGAAATCAAGGGTTTCACTAATGTTGACCTTATGATGTAATCAAAGGTTTGCAATCTTCTTGTGACTCTAATATTTTTGTACTTTTTTTGGATTTTGAATGAATGCAAGACAATATTTTTGTGCTTTTTTGGATTTTTATGAAAGGAGAGTGCCTTTTAATCTAGGAATTGAAATATGAATGCAATCTAGAATGGGTTTACCTAGTGCAATCTGATCTATGCTTTTGTTTGGTTTTCTATATATTGTGGATCTAATTACTCTAAGAAATGAAATTGCTTTGAAATAAACTAAGCTAATGATGCAAAATACTTGAAGCAAACTAATCTAAAAATGCAAATCCTATTTAGCCTATCAAGGAAATTGCAACATCCAATTACTATTCCCAAGAGCAATTTTAAGATTATATAATTACTATCAAAATTGAAAAAAGCACTAAAGAACTTGGAAAGTGAGATGCACAAGCCTCCACTACCCTCAGGAATCCTTGTGTCGAAAACCTCTTTGTCCTCTTGTAGCAGCAAGGATGTCCTCTTGGCAACAAAATGTAAGGGATGCAAAAGAGATTTAGAAAGATTGAAACATGAGATAAAAGAGCACTATGGATTGCAAATAGGTAGTGTAATGACATGATGAAGATTTTAGCAAAGCTTGGACAAAACAACAATGAAATAAAAGGCTTGAAATTCCTATATGAGCATATGGATGATATGTGGAGAGCAAAAACCTATAAAGAATGTATGTACAAATGAAATTACCTCCCAAAAGTGGGATCTTTGAAGCTTTAGAAAACTAAAGAAATAAATAAAGAAATAGGCTGAAAGGCCTGTAAAGAAGCTTGAAAAAGCTTGTGAAGAAGGGAAGAGCATTCTCCAACTTGGAAAAAAATGAAGAGGGGAGGGTTATTTATAGCTTGAAAGAGGTCATGAAAGGTGGAATTGATTGAGAAGTTAACTCAATTTGATTGAAGAGTTAACAAGGTTGATTGGACATAGAACTAGATTGATTAGAGAGTGAACAAGCTTAGATAGCTTATCACTAAAGCAAAAATGGAGTTAGCATGAATGCATGAGTTAAAAAGTAGAGATAAAAAGGAGATAATTATGCATGCTTGGAGTCTTGGAATAGTTAACTCTATGTTTAGGCCGAAAAATCATGCAAATAGGAGGAAAAATGAGTCAAAATAGAGCTTTTTTGAGTCAAAAACTCAAGTTTTTCTATGCCTAGAAAAGACGACAGAGTCATCTAGGGATCACCCCTTTTACTAGTCTAGGTTGCCTAGGGGTGACCCATGGGTGACCCATAGAGGGGAGGTCCTGGGTTGTAAAGAAGGGTTAGAGATTGTCACTTAGAGGAAAAGGAGGTGAACTGCCTCTAAAAACTAGTTGAAAAGTGTTCAAAATCCAAATCTCCACTTGTAAAAGTCAAATCTCCCAGTGGAGATCTTAAAATAATAGGGGGAGATTTGTCCTGGTTGATGGCTTGGGAGGTCGTCTAAAGGACTCCTAGGGGTGGGATTGGATAAAAATGCTAAGGAAAGGTCAAATCACAATGAATGGACGAATACAAGGCTTAGGGACGAAGTCGCAAGCACATAAATTGAAAGTTGACAAGTGTCAAAAAGCGTCGAACATGGGGAAAAGGTTATTACAACCAAGAAGAAACAAAAAGAGGAGGAAAAACCCATATGTTACCAAGAGAATCATTGTTGAGAGGACATTATTTCATGCTTACATGTATGTGACAAGGATTATGAGTCATCATGGGGTCCTCGTGGAGGCTATGCATGATTTTGGTGCTTATCATTCCTTGAATGCCCTTGTTTTTGGTTGGGATCTATTGAGAAAACAAGAGGTACTACATCACTGAATTCTACCAATATGTACCACATTGGTTCTCTTTGGGTGGGTGGATTTCCTACTCTAGAAACTATATAGGATGGGGATCTCTAGGAATGAATGTTGGTAGGTACCTGCAAGGAGAATCTTGAATTTAATGAATGATAATTAATATCCCAACTCTTTATGTGTGCTAGAATAGTTTGAGGATATCATATAGGTACTACAAACATCAAACTTAGACTGCTAGGAGGTACTACAATAGGGAAATGTCAAAGAATGGTCATGTGTCCTACAAGCCATCAAATGAAGTTCATGGTGGCAGATCAAATGGCTCACACTATCCTAAGGCAAGATTGCTTCCTCCTTTTCTTAAATTTTTTGAGAGTGCACCATGTGGAATCTGGTATAAGTCCACTGGCCAAACAAAAGAATAAAAGTCAAGGTGGGACATTCCTTTGATATATATAACCTTTATCATGTCAGTTAGAATTGACTTGTTACGTGACATGGACTAAAGGTGGGAGTTCGCACGAAAGGTGCCTCTGATTCCATAAAAAAATGCACTATTAGATTAGATCTATTATGGAACCATCTAGTGACATGCACACATTGACAATTAGAAATTCTATAAGATTTCTCTACATGCTACAAAACTCAAAATTCATAAAGGGGAACTCGATCCATCAAAGTTGTGCACCATCACAACCATAATTATGCTCAAGGTAGAAGGATTATGCCAATTTTAGTAAAGGATTCACTATAGTTTTGGTGACTCCTAGGGGTTCTTTCATTGGGGAAAGAATATGAACCTAGAAAATCATATCCATTATGTACAAAATCACTTAAGATCAAAATTTTAAAATATTAAAATTATTAGGATTGAAGACACCTACCCTTATAGATTGCTAAGAGAAGTCATGAGATCTCACCATTCTTAGTCCTTTGGTAGGTTGATCTTGTATAGGAGTTTATATAGATGCTCGAGCTCAATACTACTCTTATATGAAATCTCATGTGCTCAAGTTACTACCAACTACATGAATGCCCCCAATTCAACCAATAACTTGATTACTGGTAGCAGTTTTTTGGTGCTATACCTACGGATAAGCCATCGAATTTAGACTTGTCTTGGATTTTATTCTTAATCAACTCCCCAAATATTACTTGTTGGAGAATCTTTTCCTTTTCATGAAATGGCAAGGGCAATCTATGTTTCATTAGTAGTTGGATATGGGCCTGAATGCCCTGAATTAATTCCTCCATAGCTCTAGTTGTGCTTCTCTTTCCTAGTTCATCTTATCCTTAGTTGTGACATCATTTTATTTTTGTACAATGACTATTCTTCTTGTAATGACTATTATGCTTGTAATCAAGGCTACAACCAACTTATTTATGTTGGAGCTATAAAGATGCTAAATGTTGTCTTAGGCATCATTGATGATGGGAGATAGTGTTTCCTCAACTAAGTTGACCTCATAATTGATCATATCATGCAACACCTAGGAAAATTCTCTAAATTTAAGGGCTGATAGAAATTCTAAAGTACTTTCTTTAATTTCTTTCTAGTAAGATTTCTAGAGGGCCCAAATGAGTTCAAGGGATCCTACATATAACTTTAGTTCCTTGATCTTTTAATCTAAGGTCTTGATGTCCTCCCTGGATGCTTCTAGTTTGCTCTTGAGGTCATCTCCCTTCTAATTGATCCCCTTAATGGTCTAGGTTTGGGTGTCAACCTGGTTTTGAAACTTGGTGAGTTGGTAATTTTGGATACTCATTCTTTGCTTCAAAGAACTTATCTCTATGGCCTTGACACTTATGTTGGTTTACTCTTGTTTTATTTGTGCTTATATTTCCTCCACCTATTTTGCTAGTGCATTTGCAGTGGCCTTTTCCATGAACATTTAGCTCTTTGTTGTAGCCATCTCTAGTTTTACTTTTGCTAGCTTCATCTAGGTATCTTGGAGTTGCTTTTTGGATTACTTCACATGTGTGTCATCAACCTTAATGGCCTTTTCAACCACCATAGACACTTGGACTTCAAGTGCTCTGATTTTGGCCTCCACAACCTTTATTGTTTGCTTTGCCACATTTACCTTAGTGCATTTCTTTTTAAACTTCTTTTCCATGGAGATTAGTGAAGCGATGATAGCCTTTACACCTTCTTCTAGGAATTTTGGCCTATCTTTAGCTCTTGTATCCTTTATTGTGACACTCACTACCTCCATTTTATAATCAATATCATGCATCTACGCTTCAAGTTTACCCACCAAGGGAGTTAAGTGCATGAAATGCATGCCATCATGCATGGGGTCACACCTTGTCCTCAACCTTTTAGTTGTAGGCATAGCATCTTATTTTTGCTTTCTCATAGCTTCCTTGTGCTAAATAACTACCTATATTTGATGCATCTACTATTGGTAAAAGGTGGGATTGCTTACTATTGTCACACCATAAATAAATTAAGTTGCCCCAAGGGAGAAAATGGTAAGTTATGGAACCATTTGTTGTGCTACAGAGGAAGGGGTAATGGCTTGGGGATTTGGGAGATGCATAGTGTAATGCCCACACATATGTTAACCATACAAGTGGGCATACACATGCAGAACCAACAATTTTTTTTTCTATTTTAACATTTTAAAATAGAGAAAGTGAAACTTAAAAGAACCTTATAGAGTCTTTCACCTAGATAAATGTAATGTGTCAGAGAGAGAAAGGAATACTTCAAGTCAAACTCTTCGCAAGGTGTCTTAAAAACAACAACACAATTCTTATCCTCACAACAAGATTAATAGTGGGAAATATTACTTTCTCCTTAACTTTTGTTCTAACACTAATCCTACAAGTGCAAATTTTTGTTATAAGTATAAGGTGTCACTTATCCCCAATATAAGCATGCCCAAGGCTAATATGTATCCCATTCTAAGAGGACTACAAAATAATTAAATTGACTCTCCTATGAATAAACTATACCTAAGTATACAAAGGTTACTATAAGTTAATAAGCATCATAGATTCTATCTAAGATGTTCTGAGATCACAATGAATAAAGTTAACTAAAAGAAAACCATTTCCTACTTATACATTTCATATGCAAATGTTATTTCTCAATACCCTAAAAGACTAAAATTAAATCTAACACCACAACCTTCAATAAATATATAATATTTAGTTATCCTTCATCTAAATCTCTCTTAAAAAATATAATTGATTAAATTAGGTGTACCACCAGAGATAGATTACTTAGCTATTTCCAAAACCAATTGTCTACTATGAAGCAATTAATTCTATATGTTGCTTAGTTAGAACTAATGTGACTTAATAAAGGAGGAGATCTCGAGGCAAAATGATATATTTCTGAGTTAGGAGAATTACCCTATTGGTTAAAGTAAATATATGTATTTAAAATATATAATTGTTTGACGCATGGGATAAGGTTAGAATCTTATCTATAATTAATGTAGACACCCAAAAATGTCTACCTTGTCACAACATTACATCATTTAGACATCTTGTAGCATGTTTTGCCCTAGGAACCCATGTCATCACCTAATTAGTTAAATAGATTTTATTTATTTGACTAATTTCATTTATCCCCTTTCTATCCATAATCCCTTCTTCTATAATTAAATAAATTTTATTTATTTAATTATTCATTGCCATTTAATCCTCTCTAATTAATTAATTATTTAATTAGTCATCTATCTATTTTTCCTATAATTAAATAATTTTTATTTATTTAATTATCCTTTTCCATCTTCATCTATAATTAAATAAATTTTTAATTATTTAATTATCTTTCCACATCATCTCCAACCACAATGCAAAATTAATTAAATAAATTAAATATTTATTTAATTAATAAAATCCTAAAAATATCTTCTTGCTTTCTTTCCAAATTTATACTCATGTGTATCTAATTAATTTATTTAATTAGATAATTCATCAATTATCCTCCCATTCTTTTCGAAGATTTATTTCCTTTTTGAGGATTTAAAACTAAAAGCTAATCTTTCTATCTTTTTTTATCTTATCTTATCTTATTTTGTTTTATTTCCTCTTTTGTCAAATAAAGCAAAAATCCAATCCTTATCAAATCTTATCTCCAAAATCAAATCTTCTTCCTTCCACATCAAAACCCTAGTCATTCTTGCCTATAAATATGGCCTCTCACAAGCCATTTGGATGTACACATTTCATACATCCTTATTCTACCGAATTTTCCAATCGATCTTCTTCCAGTATCCTCACTCTGCTGAAATCTTCTGCCAATTCTCTCATCCATCTCTATCTATCTTCTTCATCCTATTGTTATGCTGCAGAACTGAGCAATCAATATCAAATTAATCTTCATCAATCAATCATGCATGCATCTATCATTTGAGATATTTGAGGTATTGAAAGGTTTGGATTGAGGTAAATGCATAAATGAAAGACAAAACAATTAAATGCAATACCTTGATCCAAACCTTCCGAATACCTCGATATCTTGAATAATGGATGCAAGCTTGATTGATCGATGAAGATTGTGTTGATGTTGATTGCTCAGATATGCAGCATAACGATTGGATGGAGATTGATGGAAGAAGAAGATTAGAGGATGGATTGGAAGCAGATTTTGGTAGAGTAAGGATACTGGAAGAATATCGATCATGCAAATGGCTTGTGAGAGGCCATTTTATAGACTTGCAAGATGGATGATCAACGGTGGAGGATAAAAGATGAAATCAATGGATGAGGATATTTGAGAGACATGGATGAACGCGCGCATGCCAGGTGTCCATAAAAAAACATTTTAATTTAGAAACCTTAGGTGGGTTGTTAATGAAGATAAGACTCCTTTCCAAGATAGAATGCTTTTTCTATTTTGAGATTTAAGTGATGAGGATAGTTGATTTTTTATAGTTTATTAAATCTTTCATTTTTATTTTTTTCTATTTTATGGACAAAGGGGCCCACTTGCACGTTTTTAGAAGAAAATGATAAATAAGATAAGAGTGTATGACATATAAATTAAATAAATAAAATTTATTTAATTTATGTGCATGGTGGGTAAATAAATAAAATAATTATTTTTAGAAGAAAGATGTAATAATTAAATAATTTAAAATTATTTAATTATTGATGGAAAATAGAAGAAATAAGGAAATTAATTAAATAAATAAAATTTATTTAATTAATTATGGAGATGGGGAAGAAAATGAGATTTTTGATTATGTGTGTTAGACAAAATTAATGTATGCAGTGCAAAATGCAATAAATGTATAAATATTAAAATGGGTTAATTTTGGGTGTCTACAATTAATTTAAGGATTCTATGAGAAATTCTTATTAATTTTTGTAAACATACTATTGAACCAATGTCATTAGTCGACTAGATAAAATTGCTTGTTTAAGCATTAATTATATATATACAAGGATTCCATAACAACTTTTGCTAGATCAAGGTAAGTATTTTTCCACTACTAAAGAATTGAATTAAATTTACAACTGAGTTACAATTTTAGCCATAAATCACTTGATATCATGTTCACCATCAGAGTTGTCAAGACCTGGGAAAGTATCTAAATATGTCATACAACTTAGTCTATATAATTACTTGATATAATCAACTAATTAAATTAAAGATAACAAAAATATATTATTAATTAAAATATCAACAATTAAATATTTTCCTTAATTAAAGATTATAAGAAGATATTAATAGAGGTAATAATAAATTCAATGTATAAGTAAACCCCTACACTTAACTTAATGAAAACATATTTAATTTAATTTTATCTAATTGATAAAATAAATAAATACGTTAGATAATGCAAAACTATCATTTTTAGTTAATTATCAATATTAAATAGAAATATTTTTACAACTAAATATTACTACCAATTAACAATTCTCAAAAAGAAATAACCCCTTATTTAATTTTCTATTTATAATTAAAGCAAAATGGATATCTAATGCAAATCCTTTTAATCTACATAAAAGCATAAAACTAACCAATAATAGTTCCTACAGATTCATTATTTAGGTACCTAATTTCCTTAATTGTGCTCCCTAACTAACATGCAATTCCTCAAGGGAATATACTAAAGATGAACATGGTTAATTATTAATAATGAACCTATGTTTAGAGGATGAGATAAGTAACTACTAATGGTAAGGAAAAAGATCATTCTAATACATACTTACCTTGATCTAGTAAATTTTTTTATGGAATCCTTGTTGTTAGCTATATATATATTCAAAAATTAATAAGAATTTATCATGAAATCCTTAAATTAATTATAAATAAGATTCTAACCTTATCCCAGGAGTCAAACATTTATTTCTTTTAAATACATATATTTACTTTAACCAATAGGATAATTCTCCTAACTCAGAATTATATCCTTTTGCCTGGGGATCTCCTCCTTTATTAAGTCATATTAGTCCTAACTAAGAAATGAATAGAATTAACTGTTTCATAGTAGACAATTGGTTTTGGAAATATCTAATTAATCTATCTATGGTGGTACACCTAATTTAATCAATTAGATTGTTTAAGGGAAATTTAGACGAAGAATAACTATATATTATATATTTATTGAATGTTGAGGTGTTAGATTCAATTTTAGTCTTTTAGGGTATTGAGCAATAACATTTGCATATGAAATGTATAAATAGGAAATGGTTTTATTTTAGTTAACTTTATTCATTGTGATCCTAGAACATCTTAGATAGAATTTGTGATGCTTATTAACTTATAGTAACCTTTGTATACTTAGGGATAGTTTATTCATAGGATAGTCAATTTAACTATTTTGTAATCCTCTTAGAATGAGATACATATTAACCCTGGGCATGGGTATATTGGGGATAAGTGACACCTTATACTTATGACAAAAATTTGCACTTGTAGGATTAGTGTTAGAATAATAGTTAAGGAGAAAATAATATTTCCCATTATTAATCTTGTTGTGAGGATAACAATTGCGTTGTTGTTTTTAGGACAACTTGCGAAGAGTTTGACTTGAAGTATTGCTTTCTCTCTTTGACACATTACATTTATCTAGGTGAAAGACTCTATAAGGTTTTTTTAAGTTTCACTTTCTCTATTTTAAAATGTTAAACTAGAAAAAAATTTGATGGTTCTGCATGTGTATGCCCACTTGTATGGTTAATATATGGACGAACATTACACATAGACCTCAATAAGATGAGGATTATTGCAAATTCAATGGCTCAGGTGGTGGTTAGATAGGCACTTGAAAAGTGGGGAGATGATATCCTCTAGTTGGGGGGAATTAGGGCATTGTCATTTAGTATTGCACAACTATAGGGGATACTGGGGATGCTAGAATTAGGGTAGTGGTTGCATGCACAATTGTTTTAGGGGAATTTGAGTGGTTCTAGGGATGGTATTGTTGGAAACTTGATGGTGTTGTCATTGATGTCAACCTCGAGAAGATGATTCACTTAGTTCTCAAGTGCTTTTGAGAAAATTTGAATAAAAAGGTGTGCAGTGTGACAGAGGTATGTTCAATGATCTGCTCCACATTTCTTCATAGTTGAAGATATGATTGTATGGTTTGGAAGTGTTGATCAAAGGTGTTTAGAGGTGCTATATCTAGAGTTTCAAGTTCTATATCATGTGGCAGTGGAAGATGTGTTTGACAGAGTGTTTAACTGTGAAGAAGGTTGTCTAGGAGAAATGAGAATGCTCTACATTTCTCCGCGTTAAGGTTTCTTGTCTCGTAGATCTGGGAGAGTACTTATATTGTCTGTATCTACCTTCCTTTGAAGTTTCTAGTGTTGGGGTGCTCTGCAAGTTCAACTCTTGTGTTGGTGATCAGTAGCAGTGTGTCCTGATGTGCTTAATGAAGACATTCTTTGTTTCAAGTGGTTGTGGCAGTGTTGTAGAAGATTCTGATGATGGTGAATATTTTGGTAAGGTATGTGGATACTGTAGAATGGTTCTTGTTGATCATGATGTTAGTCACAATAACATAGATAAAGAATTCACAAAACAAACCTTTATCATCTTGAAAAGTATGATCAATTCAGAATGAATTGATAACTCCAAGTCTCCATTAGTCAGGTCTTGACCTTCTGATAATCTCTTAGTTAGTTTGATGTGAATTGTTGTTTTCCATTAGGGGCCTTATGTTTCTACTTTGAAGTGATTTACATCTAGATATGTTTTGTTTCTCCTGCTTTCTGTGAATTCTCAACAAACGAGGTTAAATCCTACTGTATCTAACCAAATAATACACATATTTGTGTAAGTTTGATAAATTCTTCTACATATCATTCTTGTTAAACTAATTCCATGATGATTTTTGTTTAGTTCTTCTAAAACTATCTTCAATTCACTTGTCCTGAACTAATTTTGACTTAATTTCACTTCTGCACTGTAAATTTGCTTAAATGATGTGCCTGTAAGCATGTATTTCCATGATTTCTATCATTATTTATGTTCATTTGCATGATGTTTGCTATTTTATATGCACTTTGTCTGAATATGCTTAAGATCTTCATGTATTTATGGAAATCTACATATTGTATGATGATCTGCTTATTATTTTGTGTGTATTTGCAGTTATGATGATGATTGAATGAAATTAAAGAAATTTGAACTAATGCTTTCTAATTTTATTGAAATGAATCTGTTTCAACCATTTCCATATATGTGCAATTCAATCCTTCATGAAATAGAGATGAAAACCAAATCATGCTATGCCAGGACATTCCACAACTTCACATAGTCGGTGCTAATCTTCAAAGGAATAGGAAACCAACAACAAGAACTAGCTGATATGCACTCAAAGGGATGTAGCACATCACAGTAACAAGTCAACATGACATCCAGAAGATTACTCAAGATTTACTATGTAGCTGTAATATGTATCTCTATTGCATTCAGTATTCAAAATGTGAACATATTTACAATTGGTATTGAGAAAGTACCATGACATTCAATAGTCCTATCTCAATTAAGCTCTTAATAATCATACAAGATGCAATCGACCTCCTTTTATAGAAGAAGGATGGGACATGGTTACAAAGATCCTATTATCAGGATTCACCCATTACAATTAATGGTCCACATTGCATTGACCGGGTCAAAAATGCCAAAATGTGTGGCACAGGTTGCTAGTTGGCAACCATCTAGTGGAATACAACTATCCTTTTGGAATATTCTTCATGATTGTATTGACTTGGCCAACATATCCATGTGCTCTGCATCTATGTTCATTCCTCCTCATCTGTGGAAGGGTCATCTCCTATTTGTATACTAATAGTTCCTTTGATAAGTTCATATGCTTGGACTATTATCTCTATTTCCCCTACATTCAACATTTTAGCCTTTTTGGTTGCATGCCCTTGTGATTAGAATTGGGCTTGCAAAGTTGTCCACTTATTCCTCTGGCTATTCAATGTCTCATTGTATTTTTCTATCTTAGCCCTCATCCTCATAGCTTTGTCAATAACATCTTCAGAGAAATGGCTAAGAGGGTCATCTAATGCAGGCCCAAAATTGTCTTAAAATGCTTTGGTGGTGAAGTCCACATCTTGATTCTACAACTTCCTTTCAATCTTATCTTTAAGAGATTCTAAGATGTCTACTTCCTTTGATAAGAGTTCATGCAATTTAACATTGATATCCCTAACTTTGGCATTGCATTTCTTGAAGAGATCCACCTCAAATTTCACATCCTCATACTAGATATCCAGTAACTGTGAAGTCTAGGTTGTTAGGATATTGTTGTATATCAGGACATTCATTTCTACAAGAGAAGCCAAATGTTTATCTACTTGTATCGACCTCTGTGCAATCTCCTTTTGTATTTTATCTACTCTTCTCTTTAAAGTGTTGAGAAGGTCCCAATTAGCAAGTGAAGTCTTTATCACCTGTTCTCCTTCAGCTAAGAACCAGATAAACCATTTGTCCAGCACCTGTGATCTATGCTTCATGATATCCAGTCCTATAATTTCATCTTGTGATATTATTGTCAATGGGGTGGATGTGGAGATGGGGATATTAGTGGGTGCCACTAATCCCTTTATGAATGTCTGCATTTGAGCAATGTGCTCTTTATGTTCCTTATTTTTTGCCTTTTCCTTTTCTATCCTAGCCAATAAGGTGTCTATGATATCTTTGGCCTCTTGGCCCTCCTAATGAGCACTAGCAAAGCCCAAGTCCATAGTGGTTATCTAGAACTCACTTGCACTTATTTCTCCTTTGGCCTTATCCACAACAGGTACAACTACTTGAGCCGTTCTTTTCCCTGTTGTAAGATCTCTCTTTATTGCAGAGGTAACCCTGGCTCTCCTCTTTGGTTTGGCCACTTCAACTGAAAATAATGAAGATATATCAAAATTTAAAGAATCAAATAATGGAGGTGGGATCACCTCATGTTGTAACCAATGTGGCACATTAGATTCAGACCCTCCTTGGTCTGTATGCTAAATGTGAGCATCATGTGATTCTAAGTTTTGCTCTTCCAAAGTATCCTCATCCATACTTTGTTGTTGTTGTTCTTCTTCCCCAATGTGAATTCTTTCATCCACTTTTTGTTGCTCATCATGTGTGGGGATTTCCTCTAATGTTTTTATACCTTTGTCATGTATCATTTGTTCATCTTGAGGTGGTGGTGGATCCATATTAGGTACCTGATGACCAAGATCCTAAATATTTTGATGATTTGTTTGGCTATCTTCACCCCCCTTTTCTTGTTCTTTAATGCAATCTCCCCTCGATGGACCTTCCTGTCTGAATTCTGACATGTTTGTATCCTCAGTATCTTGAGGTTCAGATGTGACATTGGGACTTAACTGTCCAAATGTATAAATTATTTCTTCTTCTTCAGCATGCCCCTACTCAGTGTCTTAGGCATTTGGCTGACCAGGTATCTTTGTATGCTTGTCCATAGCCACATTATCTTCTATTTTATCATGCTCTAGGACTGCATCTTTATCCTTGCCTGCCTCATCACTGCACTGATATGGTAAATCAATTACTGCTCAGCTTGTGACATGGCCAATTAATCCTTCTAGGCCTATTTTCTATGCCATGACCTCTGGATTACCTTTTTCTATTTCTTCCTCCCTCACTTGTTGTACTATGGGAGTGTTCTGAGGTGTGACCATTGTATTCTTTACTAACGACTCCATAGGACTAGCAAACACCTCATCTACTATGTCATCATCTGAAAGATCTACTATTTTATCCAAAGGTAGGGGCTAATCACCCTCTCCTTTCTTCATCTCTTCTCTAGCATCTTCTGCTAATTCAGTTTTAAATTTAACAATAGTGGGGATAGGAATACCATGTTGCATACCTTCCTTAATTATACCTTCACCTCCCTGGCCTTTCAATATAATGCCTGGATGCTTATCCACAACTCCCCTCATTGCTGCTACTTGAGATTGGCCTTTTCTTGATGACACTTCTTGAGTTTTCTTTCTCCTTTTTATTACCAGGGGCTCCTCATCATCATCACTTTCCTCCAAGTCCACATAGGTAATGCCCGACTCTAATGTATGCTCAAGTTGCTTCTCAGGTTTCTTGGATGTTGTGGCATCAGAGGTTGAGGCTTGTGAATTCTGAGGTGAGGGTTTTGGAGTTACCTTAACACCAATGTTCATCCCTCCCCTCTTGGTTGCCCTGGATGAGCCTTCCTATATTCTCTTCTCTAGAGATTGTCTTTTATCTTTAAGGAAGTCATCATAATCTTCCTTTGCCAATTCTTGTCTCTTTCTTTTATTATCAATGGTTACGACAACCCCCTTGGCCTTGAGTGCAACAACATGTCGATCTACCCATGCTTAGGTCAATTGTATGACCCTCTGTGTCATCCTCTCTAGTGAGGTTTCCTCTAGCTAGCTCTAGTCAGGTTGGGAGATTGTCTCATTATATATCTTCTTGTCTTCATACTCTTGAGACATGATTACTTCATCATCTTCATGTAATTGTGGGGGTACCAAAATACAATCCAAGGTGCAGATTTGTTTCAGTGTGAGCCTTTAGTAGTTCCTCCTTCATACTTCAACATCATCAGGGCAATCAACCCAATAATATTCTATGTGTACCTGGTGCACTAGCTTCTTATACAATGCCTCTATCCTATGGTAAGGATCATACTACCTGGATAAGGAGAAAGTTTGTAAACACATCAGCTATAATCCTCCTATCGCCTCCTTAGTTGATTCTACACCAAGGCACATATACCAACCAATGCTGAGTGGAAACATGACCTTAGTTATCTTATTCTTTTGGACAAATGCCTCATGTGAAGGCAATATTTGCTTGGCCATCTCCATTACTATGACCTTATTTGTTGGGTATCTTGGCAACATCAAGGGTTGCCCATTGAACCCTTCCATTCTTATGTAAGTAAATGCAGGGAACTAGATGAACCAAGCTCCTTTCTTGCCTACTACCACTTGAGCTTCCATGCTCAATCTTTTTTCTCTATCCTCTTCCATTGTCTAGACCAGATACATAATAAAGCAACATTAACTCTCTTGTAATGTTGAAGGGATGCTCTCCTCCCTAGTTGTGGATAATGATCCTAGATATTTACATCTCTAGGATTACAGCCAACCCTGTCAACTGTTTGCAAACCATCACATGTTCCTTTGGCTACACATGAATACACCACGTAGGAAGACATATGAAACATGTTTTTCTTGCCTCCAAGCTTCTTCATACTTTCATCAAGGTTGTCAATGATTAGCTTTGCCCAAATTATGGCACTTGATTTGTAGATTCCATCATCCTCATGAGGCCATACATCTAGTCCTCAAAACAACCTGCATTCGGTCTCCCCCTCATCCGATTGAGCATAACCATCATGTATTGGTACTTAGGGGTGAAGTTAAGTTTTTACATGTGTACTAGTAATTTAGCTAATGCCATGTATGTGCTGTCACTAGCTCTCCATGAGAACATGAATTTCCTGCACTCCTTGAAACTGCCCTGATATTGTTTCTCTAGGGCTCCCAGGTTAATCTTGTATAGATGAGATCCTGATGACAAATTGAATGTGGAAGTGATGCCTGCAACCAAAAAAATCTGCATACACCCGACCGTCTTTCTCTACCCTTCTGGTGTGGACATTATAATTATTAGCACACTCTGCTACTAGCTCAATGGACTCCATCGCGTATGGGAACCCTCGACATGCCACATGCCTAAATTATATATTGATAACTAGAGGATCCCCATTGCCTTTCTCTGATTTGGTTGTCCATGCATCTAGATCAGTGTTCCCTAGGTGTGTATCACCTATTTCGCCATATTTGAAAGCTGACCCTCCAGGTTGTATGCACATAGGCATCAATAACTTAGTATCTAACCTATTCTTACATATTTCCATTGTATCCTGCAATGAAGAATATATATGTCTTAACCTAGTATGCATTTTAGAGGTTTAGATCTAGCCATTTTCATGGATATCATGATATTTTGCCTTTTATAGAAACATATACAAAGATCATCATATGATTTTATCTTAGTAAAAACCATTTACCTATTTACTATTTAGAAACAACAAAATGAGGGTTTCATTTGTTACATATTTGATTTCTATGCCTTAAATCTAATTTACGGAGATCAAGTTATGCTGGTTCACTATTCAATCACCCTCCGTTTGCCATCCGATGTGCACACCGTTCCATTGAGATAGCATATTGTTGTAATGGCGGTCTTAATCGCATAGGAGCTCTATAATTTCTTGCTGAATGTTTTGATGAGTGTAAAATGAGTATAAATCCCTTATTTTAATGCTAACATTGATGAATTAGGGCATAATTAATGCTATATCATTCGTGTCCATGGATACACATATAGCATTCCTAAGATTACAACAGGTGGTGCCATGTGATTTGAAATTTTGAATATCCACCTACCATTAAATGGCATTTAATATGGGGTCTGCATATTTGAAAATGTCGGGGTACTTAAACAATGCACGCGGTCTTTCAGAATATGCACATGACGTCATCAAGATAATTGGTCAATGTTGACCAGAAGTAAGAAGTGAGTCATGAAGACCTAAAGGTATTTTACTTGCATTTGGATATCTAGGAATATGATATGTCGATGTGGACAGGTCAACCTGCCACATGGCATATTTCTATTGGTGCATGAAAGTCTACGTGTTATGCGTCTTGAGACTGGATATGTAGATATTAAGAAATATTCGGGTACTTTGTTATGCGAAATATCCCCCTTCTAAATCCTAAGGTGAGGGTGATTTCACCCTTTCGAATGATGTTCTAGACTAGTTATAATGTGACATCATCTTCACATTTGTGAAAGTCAGGGTGCTAAGTTAATGTGATGATATTGAGATTTATTGTTATATTGCATTGGGTCAGGATATTAATGAATATCTCAGATCTTAGAAAATGTGATGACCTATCGATGTCGATGGTCTGGATGACATCATCTTCCTTTTGGGGTTTATTTGGAATAGGTCAGGATTATGTCACCATCATGTTAACGAATATCTACACATTAAGTTAATATACAGGGATTTACTATTAAAGGTCATGCCGGATCATCTTCAGATTCTTACTTCCTTACGGTGATATTAAATGATGTCACCAGGATATTAGCCAATATACTAGATATTAAGAAATATGCTGATGTCTAGTTTTATCGTTATATTTTCTAAATCTGCATATTAAGTTGAATGTACACCATAATGGAATGTCTACGTATTTTGACGGTTGGTGCAGGAGCACCAAGATGTCGAGATCCTACTTGATTTTCAAGTTGTCTTATTTTGCTCAATAAGGTCTTTTTCATGTTGTAATAAGGCTTAATGCCATGTTGTAGTTGGACTATGTCCAAATGTTGAAAAGAATCTTTTGGTTATGTTATTAGTCCTAGGTAGGACAGTCTTGTAGTCATAGGTAGTTTGCAAAGACGACTTTAAGTTTTAATGTTTTATAGGATAGTCAATTAAATTTCCATGTTGTAAGCCTTAAAAGGCATAGTCAGTTAGTGGAGTTTTGTTTTAGTCATTTTTGTGTAGTGGTTTGCAGTTTTCTCAAATTAGGACAGTCTATCTTTAGACAAAATAGTCTTTTTAAGAAAAATAGTTAGTTTTGCCTTTAATATAGCTTTCCCCACAATGGAGTGGGAGAAAAAAGGTTGTTTTTAAATTAGAAAACACTAGTTTGTATTGATCATGATCGAGGAGATGGAAAAGATGTAAGGAAAAGAAGTTTTATGAGGAAAAAAATACAGAAACAGTCTTTTTGCTGCCTTTTCACTGTTTTTTACTATTTTTTTGCCCATTGCCGTACTTGGCCATACTGTCATAAAACCATACAAGAAAATGAAACTACTCTCTGCCTTGTCCATCTTATGCATGCATTGTTAGATGATTTTTGAGAAGTTTAAAGAGAAAAAAATGAAGAACATGTCTGTTTGCTGTCCCATTTCACACTTTTCTGTATATTGCTGTTCCTTTGGATTTTTTCATGGCCGTACAGTACCATTTTGTACTCCAATGCATGGAATGTTAAATTAGATGTAGTCACCTTTGTTTTACAACAAGATTGGAAGATTTCCATTGTTATTAGAGGATCCTATCAACATTTTCTTGTTGCTGTCCTATTTTTTTTTCAGTTTACAACTGTTTTACTGCTGTTCTTCAATCCTGTACGTGGCCGTACAATGCTGTCAAGGGCACAAAGGTATATGGCCGTGTAAAGGATGAAGTTACCTTTCATTTAAGTCCATTTGGGGGAGTTGAGATCATAGTAGAGGCATTTTGTAACCGTTTTGTGCAGAGGGGGACTGAACTAGGTTTTGGAAGGGTTTTGTAGAGTTTTTGTGAAATCGGTGATTTGGCATGTTAGTCTCCCAACACCATAAACATGAAGTGGATGAAATGATCTTGGTTTGGCATGTTTTCAACTAGTTTTTGTGTTACAAAAGTAGGACATAACTGGAGTGAGTCTTTGTGCAACCTAAGCCCAATGTCTTCAATGTTTTGGGTATTTGTAAGCTTGGAGAGTGAGTGTTCAAGTGGGACAGTGGTTTGGGTTGACCCAAGAAGCCCATAATCTATGTAAACAAACCTTTTCTAGCTTGATCAATACCTTGGAGCAGAGTATAGGGTCTGAGGACAAGTTTGGAGTCCTTGTGGTGTGTAGAAGAGACCTAATTAGACTTGCTGTAGCAGGGGACAGTCAAGATTTGGGTGGTGTGTCCCAAAGCAACTTGTGATGCATGTTGAGTATGTTAAAGTAAAGGGTATTGGGTGTCCAAAAACCCTATAACAGTCCTCCTAGGGGGTCTAAAACTTATGTTGTTCTGTGACAGTCCTTTAGGAAGGGCTACAAAGAAACTTTGACAGTGATAGCTAGATAGCAGAATGTTGTTGAATGGAGAGTGTAGGTCTGAGGGACAGTTTGGAATGGGTGTGTTTGAGTTGCTAAGAGGGTAGAAAACCCTGAGAAACCTTGTGTGGGTTATGGAGTGTTATCCAATCCTTCTTTGTGTTGGGGAGAAGAGAGCTCCTTGTGAGATTGACTTGGTTGGCACCTAGCTCTACATCAACGGTCTATGGCACCTTGGGTTAAAATTTGACATTTGCATATACATGAATGTACAGATATTGAGTTTTCCCTTTGTAAAGCATGTGGTCAAGATATTAGTGAATATCCGGGATATTAAGGAATGTGATGACCCCCACCCTTTTTAAGGTTGTTCGACCAAACTTTGACCAGGCATAACTTCTTACTCTTAGGGAATTTTGGGGTGATCCAAAAGGCAAACCTGCTTAAAATTTTGCACTCTTTCAGATGGCAAGGTTTAGGATAGCAAACTTTAGCTTGGAATTTGGACATACATCAGGATGTCCTAATATGCATAAGATATTACCCTGATATGCATCTAATGCTAATTTTACCATATCACCCAAAGTAGGAGACAAGCAAGCAAACGAAAAGTTGGGTCCCTATTTTGTTGGGGAAAAATGGGGTGTGTTGTGTAACCACACAATAGTTCCTTGTGGTCCACATGATGTATTTGGACTTGGAGAGGCATGGAGGTGATTACTTGTTGTGTTAGTTTAGATTTGGCCGACCTAACCTAATTGCACTATTTGCGGAGGTACTTTGTGGATTGTGGATGTGATGAGAAGCATGGTGATATAGATTAGGGTCCTAGCTAACCCTTGGTATGGTCCATTTTCACTTCTCTCCACCATAGAAGTGTTTAGTGCCGACCTATTTGGAGTTGCACGTTTGAGGTGCACATGCTTCATTAGGACCAACCTAATTTAGATAGGTCTTAGTTGTAGATGGTATAAATGCAAGATGAAGTTGAGTGGAGAAATGTAGAGAAGATGATGTGAATGTGAATCAAGGGTAGAGAATTGTGTGCGAGCTTAAATGCTTATGACTCTAGAATGCAGTGAGCAGAAGGTGTCTACATTTCAGTGTGCTTGAAGTTGCTGGAGGTAGTGAGCCAAAGGTTGTGGATGGAAAGGAGTGGCTGTGGTGGATTTCTCATGTTGCTTTGAGATAGTGAATCTCTTTGTAACATTCTTCTATTCTTCTCTCTTTTGGATAGTGAGTCCTTTTGGAAGGGAGCCTTTCTTTTGGGCAGCAAGCCTATTTGTTTTCAGTGTTGCTATTCATATATATGTGAGCTAATCCTCACCATGGTTTTTCCCTTCTTGGTTTTTCCATGTAAATCTAGCATTCTTATGTGTTCTTATGTGTTTGCATTAATGCTCCATATGTTTACATTCTGCTAATGCATAATAAGAGGTTGATGTTTGGAATTGCTTTGAGAGTTTAATGTTTTATCTCACAACTGATTCACCCCCCCTCTTAATTGTCATGTGCATTCTAACAATTGGTATCAGACCCAAGAGTCCCAAAAGAAGGTTAATTGCTTGGGGTAGATCCATATGGTGCACATGAAAGGCATGGAGGTTCTAGTGTTTGATGGAACAAATTATACTTTTTGGAAGACCATGATGGAAAGCTTTCTTATCTCACTAGGATATGGCATATGGAAGATAGTTGACAAAAAGTATACTATACCTCCTAATGGTCCAAAGGATGAAGATGAGATTAAAGAATATGAGAACAATGGTAAGGCAAGGAGTGCTCTTCTGAATAGTCTCTCTGATTTTGAATTAGTGAAGGTAATGAGCTACAAAACTACACATGAGATCTAGAAGAAGCTAGAAAGTATCTATGAAGGAGATGACAAGGTCAAGCAAGCAAAGATGTAGAATTTGAAGGCCAAGTTTGAAACCCTAGAGATGTCAAAGGATGAAAATATTGTAAGCTACATGTAGAGAATGGATGAAGGTGTGAACTCCATCAATGGTCTTGGTGGAAAGTTGGAGGAAAGTGAAGTGGTAAAGAAGGTACTAAGAACTCTTCCAAAAACTTATAGTGCTTGTTGGAAACAAGGTGGATAACTGAGAGGGGGGGTGAATCAGTTATCTTAAATAATTTAACTTTTTGTTCTTCTTTAACAATTAGTGCAACATCAAAACATATAAGCATACATAACCATGAGAGCAGAAATAAAATTAACACACATAACACAATGATTTTGATGTGGAAAACCTTGTTAAGGGAAAAACCACGGGGTGACTAACCCAAGATAGTATTCTCTGTTAAAAGAATAGAAGTACAAAATGGTACTTGCCAATTAGGGATCACTACCCGAGCACACTGCTCACAAGAGGCTCACTATCTACAATAGTTTACAGAAAGAAACCAAGTACTTGAACTGATGAGAAGCATCCACATATTCTGAGGTTCAGTTCCAGTTAGGCTCAATATACTGATCTACTGCACTTCATTCTTCCTCTACTTTAGTGCTGTTGTTCTGTCACATACCAGACCTATATTGCTGTTTCTACACTGCTCTCTACTTGTCTTTGCACTTCACAACACATCACACACACCTTCATACTAAAATTCATCTAGTATATATATCCGCATTAAGGATCTTAACATCTTTCTAGTCAGCATCCAGAATACTCAAGATTTTCCCAAACTCTAGTCTGTCAGCTAAATCCATGCTTACTAAGTGATGCGTATCAAAAAGATAGTTATAGAAGTCATCAATCATGTCAACCAACCATGAATGATCCCTCAAGAAACTTGATCACTGTCAATATCTCATCTGGATTAAGGTCTGATGCTCTGTCGGTCAGTTCTTCTTTAGTCTACTTTGCTAAACAGGAACCCAACACTTAGGTGCTCATATCTTTTCACTCTTTCATCACTGGAGGCTCAATCTCTAGAATGTAGTAGTCATGGTACTCCTCTTGACTTCCCCAAGTCTGTACTTTGCTGAGATACATCCTCTAAGAGATCTGGACCTAATTGTCAGACCTTGTTGCATGCTCTGTTCTTGCTCACCAGACCAAAACACTCTTCAATCTGACTTCCGGTATAGACATCCCATGTGCTACGGATGTGTGGAATGGACTTTGTTGCCATTAATGACAACACTCATGAAGCCACATAGTGTCTCTTATCAACAATCTCCCCCTTTGGTATTGATGGCAACACTTAGTGAAAAATGACTAAGTGTTATAACAGACTCCCCCTTGGCTGATGCTTTGTCTTATGTACATTTTTACCAGAGCACCCCCTTAGCTAGATCCCACATTTTTCACTACTCCTCACTCCCCCTTTGACATCAATGGCAAAGGGTGAAATCCGAACACCAAAATTTGCAAAAAGTAGCCTATAAATAGCCGCATATATACAAGCTATACTTACTGTATACGCCTAAAAATGACACGATTCGGTCTAAATAAATTTTCTTAATATTTATTCCATCTTTATTCATCTATCAATAAATAAATAAATAAATAAATTTATTTGATTCAAATTCTTCCAACAATTAAATAAAATCTTTTATTTAATTAAATTCTTCCAAACAATTAAATAATTCTTAATTATTTAATTAAATCAAATCATTCTTCCAAATTTGAATAAATCAAATCAAATTTATTTAAATCCTCTCAATCCCTAAAAATAAAATACAATCAAATATTTTATTTATTCTTCCAAATCATGCACAACAATTAAATAAATTTATTTATTTAATTTGCTTTCTTATCTTCTACATTAAATAATACCAATTATTTAATTATTTCTTCCAATAATGTCTTCTCTAAATTTAAATAAATCAAATATTTATTTAAGTTGTCTATTTCAAGTCTAAATTGAGTTATCTCTAAATATAATTCAATCTTTTTGCACATGCAATTAAATATTCCTAATATTTAATAAAGCAAAATATCTTCTTATTCTCATGCAAATCTCTTCTTCTTGTTTTAAATCACTTAACTAATTGTCATATTCTTTTAAATGCTTTAACTCATTCTTCTATTCTTGATAACTCCTCTCATGCAAAAGAAAACAAGACACATGTTCTCTTCTTATTCATTGCATGTTCCTCAACTGTTCTCGACCGTTGATCTTCTCATTCTTTCTATACCGTTGATCTCTTCTTTCCCAAGTCTATAAAAGTAACCTCATTCTTCCATTCTATTAATCCAAGCTTTAAGTATTGTTACTCTGCAAGAATTATAGTGCACCTTTGGCACCAATTCCTTCATTGCTTGTGATCACATTCGTTACTATGCACTACTACCATCGTTTTGAAGCTCCTCTTCACTGCGGTATTATCATAGCCATTCTCAAATCAACATTCTTGAAGCATAGCAAGGAAGTGCACTCTCTAAGGACTCATTTCATACAGGCGAGAATGATTTAGATAGGCAATCAATGGAAGCTTCGATTTAAGGAAGGTTTACTTTGTTGTTTGTTCATTGTTATTGAATTTCCTTAGTTCACTATTTCATTGAAGTTTTGGGTATTTGATATTGATTATTATTGCATATTCATTGTTGATCCAAATTTCCCTTAACACTTACATAAACTTAAGTATATCCATAAAAGTATTCTTCAACTGTACAACTTATGTCGCCCAACTCTGCTTCATCCTGTCCAAAATTGATATGTGGCCACTTAACAAAAATGCAAAAGCTTCTGCCCTCTTTAAGTCTGCCGGATCACTGGTCCGGGCTGTAGTTTGAGCATCAGTTAGAGCTTCATGCATTGCCTCTAACTTAGGGATAATTATCCCTCTTAGTTCACTTAGCCTGCTTACTCTATTCTTCTTCTCCTTTTCAAGCCTCTTGATTTCATTAATAGTGGCAATAGTCTAACACTCTTGATTTATTATGGAAGAGGTGAGAGGATCAAAATTTTGAGATAAACTTGACAGTTTACTCTCTTGTTCTTCCACCTTCTTGGCAATCTCTGCTGTCATTGTGGACCAAGATAGACAAAATTTTTATAAATCTCTACCATCTTTAAGAGCATTTTCTAAGCTCTTTATCCCAATAGCCAAATTTCTCCTATCATTTGTTATAAGTCCCTGCACCTCAGAGAATCTCTTTCCCAAAAATTCTTTCTGGACCTTTTCTTCTGCCGCCTTTTCTAAGGAATCAAACTAAGTATTGACAAAGTTTATCAGAGATTTAAGATTACTGGATGGAGAGGCTAAAGGATCCTTTTGAAAGGATGGCATGATCTTCTCCAATATTCTAGAAGCAATCTCTATCAGCTCACAATCTTCCATGTGAGACTTCAGAAGTTTTTCTTTTGCCTTTGCTTGGGCAAAGGATGCTATCTTCATTGTCTGAACCGGGGAGAGGGAATCAAAATTGAGTGGTACTTGGAACAGTTCCGGTTCATCAATCTCCATTATTTCCTTGGTCAAGAAATTCTTTACTGCTTCTGCAGTGTCTCTTACCGGAGACTTCTTTCCTCTTGTAGCCTCAGAGGTGTCAACAGAGATCTCTATTTGTTCTTCTTCTCTTCTTGACTTGCTTTCTCCTCTTGTCTTGCTTCTCCTTTAGTTCCGGAGTCTGTTGGGGGATCCGAAAGAGAGATATTTACTTCTTCATGGACTTCCTCTTCCGGAGTAGAGGAATCTAGGTCCTTAGTCTTTTCCTCACCTAACTCCTTTGACTCTTCTACAAATTTCTCAGTAGGATCTGTTGACTTTTTCCCAGACTGGATGCTTATTCCCAGATATCCCTACAAGGTAGCCATCAGTGATCAACAGGAGCTCTGGGCCAGGGGGTCAACAGTATAGGAGATAGACTCTATATTTTATCTCCTCTTCTTCTTCAGGCTCTGCAAGACCTAGGGGGGTATTCCCTACTCAACATCCATGAGGATATGCATGCAAGGCTGGGATGTTGACAGAAAGCAGATAGTCCTCCTGTAAGTAGACCAAAACTGAAAGATAAGGGCAAAGGGGCTAGCTTTGGGCCTATTTGCAGTTGTAGACAGAGGACTGAGGATCCTAAACTAATTCTAATGTCCTAATGTTGGTTTTAGATTTTGCTTTGGAGTTTAAGTGTGGATGCAAAGCTGGATATGGTTATAACACAAAACAAAGCATGATTGGTGCCTATCCAGGGCCCGGAGTCAATAGACATACACCTGTGAATGATCAGCATAAACAACTAAAACTGGATTTCAAGGGGATATATGTGATACCTGCCTTACAGGCATCTCCCAATACAAAGTGTTAGGTTATCTCTACTTATGGTATCCCTACTGCAGTATATCCCTCCCAATGTTCAACCTGAAAACAGTTTAATCTACCCCTTGAGTAGAAGTTAGAAGATCAGACAGTCAACATAGGAATTCTATGCTCTAGAATCTAAACATTACCAAACATCCAGATTCAGAAGAAGGATACATGCAATACTGGAGACAGAATTAACACAACACATGCCAAACAACATTTCTCATATAAGTTTAATCATGAAATCAGTGGGTTCATGCCAAAAACAAACAACAGGAGATACATAAACTCACAGGTAAGCTGTACAGAGCAACCAGATCAGCTTGTCATGCATTACAGAGCCAAAATCATCAACTTTCAACAACCACAAATGAACAACACAACCTGCTTATAACAGCCAGGTAGGTGCTCAGCAATTAATTACAATGTTGACCAAAATTTCGCCAGATACACAGTATCATGAAAATGGCGCTCAAACACAACCGGATTGGCACCCAAACTTGAATGCAGCAGGTAGGGGAGGAGACAGGAAGATTTCTCGAGCCCTGCGCGCCTGCCCGCTAATTGACACCTCCAGTCGGGTACAAGATCGACCCATGCCATCGCCCATACCTCTGCAACAATCGCCATTAATGGCGCACCAACCCGCGGCCTTGGGAAAATCATCAAACAGACTATCGCAAGCTTTTCCCGCCGAGACTCATCATCATGATATTTCGAATATGCAGGATCACATTATCCCACATGCACCCCGCAGCAACCTCCTTTGCACTTTATATACTAGGTCATGAGCATATATCATGTCGGTACTTTTGCTCCTGACGACACTAGTATAGACTTCATCATCATCATCTTCCAGCAGCATGATATCCTGTTGTTCGAAATATCACCCTGACGTCATCATGATATTCAGAATATAACCTTCATGATAATCGCCTTCATCGGCACAACCTGATCCATCGGAGGAACATCCTCCTGCTGAGCCGATACCAAAAGTCTGGCCGATGAACATCCTGATGATGTCATCATCATATCCTGCTGACGTCATCATCATATCCGCCTACTGCGCACCTCCTCACATCCGGATGACGTCATCATCATGTTTGCAAATATCAGGAGGTCTCTTCAAAATGATCAGTTGTTAGAAATATGACCCCGCGGATCTTGATGACGTCATCACCATATTAACATCATCATGATATTCGGAAGACAACCGGATATTTGGAAATATCCTCCTGATGCACAAATATCAGGTTGCACTGTAGCTCCACTATAAGATCGGGGCGATAACTGAATATGATGATGCTGCTTGAAAAGATCACCCTCAATAGATAACACGCGAAACTAGCAGGCAGATATCTCCTTGATATCAACATCATCATGATGTTCGAACAAACAAACATATATCCGGGTGACATGAAAATATCACCCCCTCCTTCACGAATATCATGATGCAGATAGGCAGAAAGAAAAATATCACCCTGATATACGGATGACGTCAGCATCATCAGGATGAGAAACAAAGAACAAGAAGTGATACAACATCATCAGGATGATATTGACTAAGATCATCCTGACGTTCCAAAATATGATGACCCTAATGAATATCGGGTCGCAATTACAATTCTTCAACAACATCATCAGGATGATGTTAACCAAGATCACCCGATGACAAAAATATCACCCCAGTGAAATATCATGAAGGCCGAAAATATGATGACCTCCGCAAGCAGCAGGATGATAACTGGAAATATGATGATGATGAACACGACCCTTAGGAAAAAACAAGTTAGGTCGAGCAATTCAAAGAATAAGCAACATCATCATCATGCTCACGCAAGGTGATAAATGGAAGATCACCGGAAACTTTGAAACATCACCCTCGCAAGCAGATGCGGGTGCACTGTAGCTCGGCAGCATCATCATGATAAAAACCAAACATCACCCGATGACTGAATATGATGATGACGATGAAAAACCCAGTCGACGAAGAACATGATGATGCAGACCAACGAAGACAAGATGATGATGATGACCTCCTCCTCAGGAAAACATGATGCTGCAGTTGAAAAATGCTGAGGAGGTCCAACACTTAGAAAAAATGGGCAAGAAGATAAAGGCTTCAAATGAAGAAACCTCCTGATCATGATAAATCAACCCCTGGTCAAAATGAGTGTCAACAGGATCTTCCTTTGATACACTTAATCCTTTGACATCCATGGCAGAAGGTTCATCACTTATGTCCTCTATAATAGGAAGATTGAATCTTTTATATGCATTCTAGAGGATGTCTTCAGTCTCTTTTGCCACCTGATCAGTCTCTCCGAGCATAAGCTTTTTCATTTTGGCTTTGCTCTAGAACTCATCCTTGCAATCCTTGAAGATCATGTTCATTTGTTTAGGAGTGATGGAAGGATAGAGCTAAATAGCTATTTGTTCCTGGATTTCCATATCCTTTTCCTTAGCATTGTTCTTTCTCATTTCAAGTTCCTTCTCTAGGCTTTTGGGAATTAGCGATATGATTTCAATGAATGCTTTATTATAGATGTTTAGATACCTGACTGTAGCATGTTGCAAGATCTTCTGGTCAGATTCACTACATTCATCATAGAATTTTGTCATTGGTTGCAGATTTCATCCACAGTGACTGCCTTGATGACATCATCAATGGAGAGAGTAGGCCTTTCAACAAATTCTTCTTCCTTTTCTTCTGTAAGTTTCCCGACAGAGGATTCCATGGATGTTTTCTTTTTCTTCTTCATTTTCTTGATCTCCTCATCAGTCTCTGTCTCTTCATCATCCTTTTGACTTATGTATGACCTTGTGGCCTTTGTCTTTGTTCTCTTTTCTCCTTTTCCAGATGTCTTTGCTTCTAGTTTTGAGGCTTTTGGGCTCTTAGTAGTGGCAGGTGCAGAGCTCTTTGAGGATCTAGTCCGGGAGGGGCCTTGCACTGGAGCACTTTCTTTTTCTGCTTCTTGCCTTTCTTTCTCTGCCCTTTCTACCTTCTCTCTATTGGCATCAACTGCCTCCTTTGATATCCCATATCTCTTGGCAACTTCTTCTACTTCCCTTCTCACTTTTCTCTTGATCTCAGGCTATCTCAGTTCAACATGAACTTTTACACTCAACTCTTGAAAGGTTCCAAACCTTTCTGCCTCAGGGTCCTTTGGTTGACTTAGCAGGTGTTGAACATGTAGCTCCAAAATCTTCTCATCTACCTCATAGCCCATTGGCATAATCCAGACTGTTCTAGGTTCCACTGCCTCCATTAGGCATTGATCAGTGTCTACCATGAAGCACACTGTATCCTTGTATTTTTTAACTAGAGATTGGGGGATTATCTCTTTGGCCTACATCATGCCTTGGAAGTTTTTGAAGTAACCCCATAGTGCTGTATTTTGTGCCTTGGCATCACCAAGCCCATACATATAATCTCTGATTTGTATGGCAACCGGTCTGTCATTCTGCCATACCTAGCCACTTGATCTAGGTAGCTCATTCATAAAGTAAAAGAATAAACACAGTATTAGCCCACCATACTTGAATGAGTTCATCTTGTCCTTCTTGATCTTTTGTAGGATTTCTAGTAGTTAGCTCAGGAGAAGCTTGCATAGATCATAGTCTACATTTTCCCTTAGCATCTGATATGAAGTGTATATAGCAGTTCTGGATACTGAATTCTCCCTGCTAGAGTGGTATATTTTGTAGCCAATGATCATAGAGGCAAATTTGATATCTGGATCTATGATATCTTCTATTGTCATTGCTTTCTTGTCAAACTTTGATCTGGTAGCCTCACTTACTATCTGATTCTTGACAGATTTGAGAGCAGGCAACCCACTGGATGAGTGCAATCCGGTTACAACCCTAATAGAATCTTTTGTGATCTTAAATGGCCTCATCAACCATATGAAGTTGTCATGCATTTTGTTCAGAACATACCGGACCCATTCATCCTCTACAAAATAGGGAAAGTGTATGCACTGTCCAAAATGCTTCTCCCGGATGGCCTTGTATTGAGGTTTAAGTTCAAATGTTTCATCTATTAATTACTTGTGATAGATATCCATTAGTTTGGATTCCCCAAATTCCTCAATATTTGCGTGTATGTAAGCCCCAACATCTTCTATATGCAGAACTCCATGCGGAATGCTAGAGAAGGCGCCTAAAGGATCAACTTGTAGGGATTTGTAAGGATGTTTCTTGAACTTAGGGCATGGCCTATTAGTAATATTAACAAAATTTGGAGTAGCCATCTTGCAAAAGATTCAATGAGAGATATCCAAGAACAGAAATACCTTTTTACACTTCTAGGGTTCACGATATTGGCTGGAAAAGATCGCTGGTTGAATCAGATCTGTGGTTGATCTTCGAGAGGGTTGAAGCAATCTTGTTTACATAGTTCTTTCTTTCTTCTTCTCGAATGCAAATGTGCAAATGATGAACAAAAGAACCCTTTTATTTTTGCGCAAACCCTAATTCCATTTTGCAATAAATGCACAACTTAAGACATTCCGGTTGCCTCGTTCTCCTTGTCCTGAGAGAGATCATTCCAAATCACTGAGATGCACTTAGAGTTATTCTTAATGATTATTGACAATCTATCTTCCTTTCTCCAATCATTCCATTTATCTGCAGATCAAGATATTTCAATTTTGAATCATACTGGATCTAACTGTGAGAGTCCTACTTTTATCGGATGACTGTCAAATCGGATCAATCTTGGATGATTAACCTCTTCAAAACTCCTTGCAGATCTTTCATATTTTTGCCAAGGGTTAATTAGATATTTCTTTGAGAACCCTTTTATCCACAACTTTCCATGTGCCAGTTTCAGGCACCAATTGACTGGCTGGGGGAATTTATTTTTCTTTGTGACTCCCCTTGAGCCAGAGCTCATCTATTCAATTTATGGAAGGAATATCAGCACCAGATTTTGGTGCGGATCCATCCCCAACATTTTCTATGCTTCTCTTCACCCAAATCTTATTCATCTCTCTTTTAACTTCATCCACATTTACTTTTCCTTTTCCTTTGTCTTGATTTTGATTATGATGCACCAGACGCTTTTTGTCTTGATTCTTACTTCTGCGGAATTTGGCAATATGACTGGATCTATTGCAATTGTAGAAAACAACATTTCTTTGTATATTTGATTGGTATCCTCTTGATCTGCATTGATTAGCCATATGTCCCATTCTATTGCATGCAAAGCATCTACCATTGAATGAATTGTTTATTTGCACATTTCTACATTCATGAGATTTGTGACCATACCTTTTATAGCTAAAACATTGTCCAGAGAAGGATGAATTAGTCTAATTCATTCTTCTTCTACACTGATTTGCTTTATGACCGAAGTTATTGCAATTGTAGCACTATCCATTGAAGGATGGATATCTTTGAGCATTTGGTTGTCTTACCGGAGGTCTTCTAGGCCCGTTCCTTGGATTTCCTGATCCAGAGTTCTTCTGACCGGATCTGGAGCTTTCACCTTTCTCATACCCCAAGCCTTGCTTGTCATCTACTCTCTTTTGGCTTTCAAGAAGAACTTCAAGTTGAGCAGAGCTTATCTTGAATTTCTCTTTGTATTCATTTGCTGTTTGAAGATCTCTTTTAAGAGTGTCTATCTGATTCTCAAGTTGTTGTTCATTATCTCTAGCTTCTTCCAGATCAGATTCCAAATGCCTGATTATTCTATCCATTTTGTTGCAGTCTTCTAACTTCTCTTTGAGAGATTGTTTTAGATTATCTTCAATTTTTCTCTTCTCTTCAATTTCTTGGGTGAATTTCATAACCCCTTATTCCATTTCATGTCTTACCATAATGACCTCTTTTGATATCTTCTCACATAACTTGTTCTTCTCATTCAAATCTTCATTAGTATCATTGGCTTCACTTTGTCTTGCCAATTGTTGAAGTAGTTCCTTTCTCTTTTTCACAGAGATACTTAGTTTCTCTTTTAGTTCATTTATGAAATCATCAGCTTGTTTGAGTCTTTCCCTCAAGTTGTTGACTTCAGAATGAGATTGCTCAAGATCATCTAGGGTAGACTGAAGTTGTTCCCTCATACCATACATATCCATTGAGATTCCCAGATCTTCCTTAAGCTGTTAGGCTCTGTTAGGAGGAACTTAGCTCTGATACCAATTGTTGGAAACAAGGTAGATAATTGAGAGGGGGGGTGAATCAGTTATCTTAAATAATTTAACTTTTTGTTCTTCTTTAACAATTAGTGCAACATCAAAACATATAAGAATACATAACCATGAGAGAAAAAATAAACTTAACACATATAACACAATGATTTTGATGTGGAAAACCCTGTTAAGGGAAAAACCACGGGGTGACTAACCCAAGATAGTATTCTTTGTTAAAAGAATAGAAGTACAAAATGGCACTTGCCAATTAGGGCTCATTGCCGGAGCACACTGCTCACAAGAGGCTCATTGCCTACAATAGTTTATAGAAAGAAACCAAGTACTTGAACTGATGAGAAGCATCCACGTATGCTAAGGTTCAATTCTAGTTAGGCTCAATATACTGATCTATTGCACTTCATTCTTCCTCTGCTTTAGTGTTGTTGTTCTGTCACATACTAGACCTGTATTGCTACTTCTACACTGCTCTCTACTTTTCTTCACACTTCACAACACACCACACACACCTTCATACTAAAATCCATCTGGTATATATATCCACATTAAGGATCTTAACATCTTTCTAGTCGGCATCCAGAATACTCAAGATTTTCCCAAACTCTGGTCTGTCGGCTGAATCCATGCTTACTAAGTGATGTGTATCAAAAAGATAGTTATAGAAGTCATCAATCATGTTGGCCAACCATGAATGATCCCTTAAGAAACTTGATCACCGTCAATATCTCATCCGGATTAAGGTCTAATGCTCTGCCGGTCATTTCTTCTTCAGTCTACTCTGCTAAATAGGAACCCAACACTTAGGTGCTCATATCCTTTCACTCTTTCATCACCAAAGGCCCAATCTCTAGAATGTAGCAGTCATGGTACTCCTCTTGACTTCCCCAAGTCCGTACTTTGCTGAGATACATCCTCTGAGAGATCTGGACCTGATTGTCGGACCTTGCTGCATTCTCTGTTCTTGCTCACCAGACCAAAACACTCTTCAATCTGACTTCCGGTATAGACATCCCATGTGCTGCGGATGTGTGGAATGGACTTTGTTGCCATCAATGACAACACTCATGAAGCCACACAGTGTCTCTTGCCAACAGTGCTAAAGTTTCTGCTATTGAAGAAACTCAAGATTTGGATCAGTATTCTAGGGATCAAATGTTTGGTACTATAACTACTTTTGAGATAAGAGAATTTGGTCAAGATGATTCAATAAAAGAAACTGCTTTTAAGGCTAGCAAGATATAAAATAATGTTGAATCAGATCTAGATGACTTTGATGAAGTGGAAGCAAATTTTGTAAGCATATTGAAAAAGGGCTTTGGAAAATACAGAGGTAAGTTACCCTTCAAATGTTTTAGCTGTGGAAAGATAGGTCATTATGCTTCAAAATGTCCAACCAAAATTTTAAATGACAAATAGAAGGATAACAAAGGTAAATCATTCAAGAGAAGTTATTATGTTAAAGAAGATGATAGCATATCTGATGATGAGTTTGACTATTCAATTGGTGAAAGTATTGAATGGTTGTTTATGGCCTTGAATGATGGAACTAATTCTGAAAGAGGTATGAAGGAAATTTCTCTAAAAATAGAGCACAATATCAAAGGAGCATTGGTAACTGCTTCTCATGCAAGAGAAGAGGAGAACCATTGGTTAATTGATAGTGGGTGTTCAAATCATATGACAGGTGATAAGAATAAGCTTGTGAATTTTGAGAAGTATGATGGAGGTTTTGTTAAGTTTGGAGATGATGCATCTACTAAGATCCGTGGAAAAGGGTCAATCAGTTTTGATGGAAAGCACAATACAAATGATGTTCTTTATGTCAAGGGTCTTCGGCATAATCTTCTAAGTGTAGGACAAATGTGTAGAAGAGGATATAACCATGTATTTCAGGATGGTGGCTGTGAAATCAGAAGAGAAAATTTTGGAGCTCTGGATGCTACAGAAACAAGGACAAAAGGAAATGTATATCAACTCAAAGGTGCTAATGGTATGTGCTTCATGAATCAAACTAATGAATGTTGGCTATGGTATAGAAGAATGTGTCACATCAATTTTTGATAGTCTAGTGAGAATCAGCTCTACTCAAGCTATGAGGGATCTTCCAAGAATTACAAAACCTATCAATGTAACCTGTAAGGAATGTTAGATTGGGAAGAAAACAAGGAAGAATTTCAAGATCAAAGAGTATTCTTCCACTGGCCCTTTAGATTTGGTGTATATAGATCTATGCGAACCTACAAGAATAGGAAGCTTTCAAGGTGACATGTATTTCATGTTGTTGATTGATGATTACTCTAGAATGAGTTGGGTAACTTTTCTCAATAGAAGCTCTAGATAAGTTTAAATCATTCAAGGCTATGGTTGAAAATGAAATTGATATGAAAGTCAAGTGTTTGAGGTCTGATAGAGGTGGTGAGTTCACCTCCAATGAGTTTAACTACTTTTCTGAAGATCATGGAATAAAGAGGCATTTTTCAGCCCCTAGGACTCCTTAGGAGAATGAAGTTGTAGAAAGAAAGAATAGGACAGTTCAAGAAGTAGTAAGGACAACGTTGAAAGAAGAAAACCTACCGGATATCTATTGGAGAGAAGCCATTCACACTACAGTCTACATACAAAATAGAGTGCAAGCAAGGGTCAATAGTTCAAAGACTCCATATGAGCTATGGTATGGAAGACCTCCTACTGTAAAATATTTTAGAGTGTTTGGAAGAAAGTGCTACATTAGGAGAGATGAAGAAAACTTGGGAAAGTTTGATACAAGATCAGATGAAGGAATCTTCCTTGGATATTCTACAAAGTGCAAGGCTTATAGGTGCTACAACAAGAGATTGAAGAAATTAATGGAAAGTGCAAATGTCAAAGTGGATGAAGAACCATATCAAAGTTCAGTGCTAATAGAAGGATATGAATCTAATGAGACCCCTTGCAGAGAAGAAGAAAAGAAAAAGGAGAAGCAAGTTGATGAAGAAGATGCTCTAGAAAGGATTCCTAAGATCCCCAAGTATGTGTAGAAGAATCATTCTGAAGATTAGATCATTGGAGATAAGAACAAAGGTGTTTCAACAAGGAGAGATATTGCTATGGCAGATGAACAGGTAAATTTGTGCTTATTGTCTAAAATAAAACCTAAAATAGTGACTGAAGCATGCAAAGATGAGCACTGGATCAAGTCTATGGAAGAAGAATTGATGCAGATTGAGAAGAATCAAACTTGGGAAGTTGTCCCAAGACTAATAGACAAAAATGTGATAGGAACTAAATGGGTCTTCCAGAACAAGTTGAATGAGAATGGAGTAGTTAGAAATAAGGCTAGGCTTTTGTGTAAAGGCTACTAATAAGTGGAAGGAATAGAATATGAGGAAACATTTGCTCTAGTGGCAAGATTGGAGGCCATTAGAATGTTCTTGGCCTTTGCAGCTCATAAGGACTTCAAAGTTTATCAGATGGATGTGAAATTTGCATTCCTAAATGGAGAGTTGGAAAATGAGTTATACATTGAGAAACCAAAAGGCTTTCAATTATCAAATGATCCAAATATGGTTTGCAAATTGAAGAAGGCATTGTTTGGACTCAAACAAGCTCCTAGAGCTTGGTATGCAAGGTTGGATAGGTACCTACTATAGTAAGAATTCACAAAAGGCATTGTAGATAACAATCTATATTTCAAAGTTGAAGAAAATCAAATCCTTATTGTTGAGGTATATGTTGTTGATATAATCTATGGAGGAAATGAAGACATGTGTAAAAGATTTGCAGAAGAGATGCAGAAACAATTTGAAATGTCAATGTGTGGGGAAATGAATTTCTTCCTTGGGTTACAAATCACTCAATCAAAAAAATGTATTTTCATTTCATAGTCAAATTATGTTAAGGAAATGTTGAAGAAGTTTGGAATGGAAGACTCCAAACTAGTAAGTACTCCCACAACTACTGGTTGTAAGTTAAGAAAATATGATGAATCTCCTAAGGCTGATCAGAGAAAATACATGTCAATGATTGGTGGATTGTTATACCTGACTGCTACTAGACCAGATATCATGCATGCAGTTTTCCTTGTGGCTAGATTTCAATCAGATCCCAGAGAGTCACATGTTTCAGCAGTAAAGAGGATATTTAGATACTTGGAAGGCACTCCAGAGTTTGGCCTATGGTATCCCAAGGATATTGATTTCTCCTTGAGTGCATATACAGATGCAAATTGGCCAAGATGTACAGATGATAGAAGAAGTAAAAATGGTGATACTTTCTTTCTTAGAATCAAACTTGTCTCATGGTTAAGTAATAAGCAGGACTCAGTGTCATTATCTACTGTAGAGGCAGAGTACATTGCAGCAGCATCTTGTTGCACATAGGTGTTATGGATGAAGCAGACATTGAAGGATATCAAAGTGTCATATGATGAACCTATTCCTATCTTATGTGATAATACAAGTGCTATCAACATTTGAAATAATTTGGTAATGCATTCAAAGACAAAGCATATTTTAATCCAGTATCACTTCCTCAGAGAGAGGGTTGTAGAGAATGAGATGAAATTTGAGTATGTGCCTACTAAGGATCAAGTTGTAGATGTCTTTACAAAGACTCTTCCTAAGGATACTTTTTAGTATCTCTAGCAGAAGTTAAGGGTTAATGTCCCTCCTTTTTTTAACTAGATGTATAAGTGTGTGCATCTGTCTGGGAAGTATTTCAAGATACATTTTTGGTCCCAGACTGATGTTGAAGGCTACCTCTCAGGGGGAGTAGGTAGTGATACTATTGGTTGGTGTAGTTAGATGGAGCATATCTTATGACCCTAAGGGGGAGAGTGCAGAAAAGTGAGAGTAGTTGAGATAGAGTAGTTACTTGCTGGTGTTGTAGTTGTTGCCCTTTGCCATTGATGTCAAAGGGGGAGAGAGTCAAAGTGGTTGAAAACCAATTGTGCAGGAAAGTGTGTGAAGGGTAAGAGTTGCTCCAGTCAAGAGGAGTACTACTAAGTTGCTGATTGATTCCTTTAGGTCTTGATGGTTTTTTAGAAAGCTGGTGTTTCCATCAATTACAAAGGGGGAGATTGTTGGAAACTTGCTAGTGTTTTCATTGATGTCAACCTCTAGTAGATGAGTCACTTGGTTTCTAAATGCTTTTGAGAAAATTTGAATAAAAAGGTGTCCAGTGTGATAAAGGCATGTTCAGTGGTCTTCTTTGCATTTCTTCATAGTTGAAGATATGATTGTATGGTTTGGAAGTGTTGATCAGAGGTGTTTAGAGGCGCTATATCCAGAGTTTCAGGTTCTAGGTCATGTGGCAGCGGAAGATGTGTTTGACTATGAAGAAGGTTGTCTGGGAGAAATGAGAATGCTCTGCATTTCTCTGTGTTAAGGTTTCTTGTCTTTCAGATATGGGAGAATGCTTATATTATTTGTATCTACCTTCCCTTGAAGTTTCTAGTGTTGGGGTGCTTCGCAAGTTCAGCTCTTGTGTTGGTGATCAGTAGTAGTGTGTCCTGATGTGATTAATGAAGACATTCTTTGTTTCAAGCGGTTGCGATAGTGTTGTAGAAGATTCTGATGATGGTGAAGATTCTAGTAAGGTGTGTGGATGTTGTAGAATGGTTCCTTGTGGTCTACATGATGTATTTGGACTTGGAGAGGCATGGAGGTGATTGCTTGTTGTGTTAATTTAGATTTGGATGACTTGAGCTAATTACACTATTTGTGGAGGTACTTCGTGGATTGTGGATGTCATGAGAAGCATGGTGATACAGATTTGGGTCCTAGCTAACCCTTGGTATGGTCTACTTTCACTTCTCTCCACCACGGAAGTGTTTAGTACCAACCTATTTGGTGTTGCATGTTAGAGGTGCACACGCTTCATTAGGACTGACCTAATTGAGACAGGTCTTGGTTGTAGATGGTATAAATGTAAGATGAAGTTGAGTGGACCAATTTAGAGAACTCTATTTCCATTTTCTCCCATGAGTGTATAGAATCTAGGGCTAAGCCCATGAACCATCTCATGGTAGAATCCTTTACTACAGATGGGAAAAGCTTGAGTTTTTGGTTGTCAGATCCATAGTCATATGTTTGACATAAGACTTTGAATTCAAAGAGGAAATAATCTAGATCCTCAAAAGGAATTCCCTTGAATGTGGGAAGATTTGAGGGGAAAATGTTTTTCATAGGCACATTTTCCTCAGGGTTGAGGACTATGGGATATGAAAAAGTTCTTGCATTTTCTTGTAGATGGTCTACTTGATCATGGTTGTCCCCCATGGTTACTAGATTTCTTTGTGATGTTTCTTATTCCCAAAATTTAGATTGAGTTTCTTGTAAAGTGGATCCTCTTAGAAGATCTTTTTGGTGTCTTTCCTGTAATTCTTGGATGTATTCTAAGAGTGCAAGGTGTTGAGAGCTTGTGGGAATATCTAATTGTTGTTTGATTTCCAAGGTAGGTCTTAAATGTTCTTCTTTATTTTCAACAAAATCTTGTCCTACCCCACTTCTTTCACCTATAGGTTGTGGTTGGGGTGTTTGTTTGATATATCTACCTCTTGGGTCTCTAGGTCTAACCATATAGAATTGATCTAATCCTAATTGGGACTGTTAACTAGAGTTGCTATTAACACAAAAGTCTTTGGCAACGGCACCAAAAATGATAAGGGTCATTGTACCTTGGCATTTAATCATATTTATGTGTCAAATCTAGGGCTGTGTCGATGTCTATATGCAATATAAACTTGATAATCAATATTCCTTAACCTATCTACTGAATTAAACTTTCCTACTTAATCAAACTCATGCTCCTAATTACTTGCTTGGAAGGAAAACTTGATCTAAGAACTAAAACAATACTTTGCTGAAATGATCTATCTAATTTGCAAAAAGTTGAACATTCATTAAAATAGAAACAAGATTGGATTAACAAAAATTGATCTATTCTATGAAAGCAGGAAAGACCACATTTAAGAAATCTGAAATAACATGATAAAGCAGAGAATAATACTAGCCTCCTATCTGTTGGTGGGAGTGGGCTCTTGCTCCACACCTTTAGAACTGAAGGCTAAACAAAGGTTTTAGAATAGAAATGCAATAGAACTTCTTTCCTTAATCCAGTCTGTCAAAAGTAGAATATATTCAAAAGTATATATTTTTGCTAAAATCTAAATTACATAAAAATTAGCTAAAAATCTATCTCCTATTTTGTTGTCTCCATCAATAAATATCATTTTGTTGTCGATATCATATTTCTTGAGTTAATCATCTTTTCTCTTAGTTCAACTTGAGATACATAATATATTTTATTCTAGAACTTAAACATGCAACTGCCTAAATAAAAGTATAGTCATGCAGAACTTAAAAAGACTTAAGTGACACTGAAGGTGTCCTTAAATCTAGAGTTTGACTTTTAACAAAACAGGTCGTGGAGGCCCTCATAAAAAGGAATTTAACTTCTCAAAAATAGTGAACTATTAGAAGTCTTCTAACTCATGCAAAATCAAATAGAACGTGTATTATGCTCCCTCGAACCACTAGAGTAATCTTCTTAGACATCTTGGCCTTAATGTGCAGAACTCCATAGCTATTTAGAAGCTCTAGATATTCTAGCAATGAAGGAGCTCCAAAAACTCTGTCTAGTTGCTAGAAGCTTTAGAGACTCTGTACAGTTACCAGTGGATCCAAAGACTACCACAAGGCTTGTTCGGACACAACTCTGAAGGCCTTCATGATCACCAACCTTTCCTATTGTTTAATGTAAAAAGAGGGATGATGAGGTTGATAGTTTTGTTTTAAGGGTTTCTCATGATCCTCCTTTCACCACTAAACATTCAAGGACATTCAACCAAGTAGAGAACTCTACTACAAATCTCCTATCACTTGGAACATAGGGGAAGATTGGAATTGTGTGAATTTGTTGTTCAATTAAGTCTAATTATGCTAAAAACCCTAATTTCATAAAATCATAAGCAAATGGACAAATTAGGGAAAATGATCGCACACAGAGATATTAAATGTCAACCAAATACATACCAAATTTCAAAGTTTAGTGTGTGGAAAAGTCAGGGAATAATGAGTGGGTGCCCCAGTCCACTGTACCTACTTTTGTTAGGATCTCTGAAGAATGTCTACAACCTGGTCCTATTGTCACAAAGTTTTCACCGCTTCAGAATCAGGAGGACTAATGAGTGGGTGCCCAAGTCCAAGCCCTAGTTTTCTTCTTAGATTTGCAATTCCAATAGTCTGTAATGCCTTCCTGTAACTTGCAATCACAAAAAAGTGGGTTGGTGGTTGTGGTGTTTAGAGGCTTGCCTTGGTTAAGCCTCGGGAGATTTTGCGTATCCCTACGGGATAGAGGCAAAATCCAAATGATAAATGATAGAAAACACATTAGATATCAACTTGTAGTGTAGATCTCACATAAATGAAGGTTCTTCAATCACATGAGAAGATGAAATCAAATCTGTAATCACAAACACAATAACAATACTCTACTCTTGCCACAATGAATATCTTGAAATCACAAGTATGCCCAAAGTTCACAATCATCTTCTAGTTTACAAATGAAAACCTATACATGCTCTTATATGCAACTAAAAACATTCCCACTAAGAATTTTGTAATTCAAACTTGAGATGTTGGCATAGGACCCAATAACGGTCATACAACTGACACACAAAAATAGATCCTAAGCTAAAATAGGGCAGGACTAGGGCGCAGACACCCAAGTCCTCCCCCATATTTCAGGCAGGATTCATGATAAACACATCCCCTAGGTCCCATTTGCCATCAAACTTAGGGGGTTTCTCATCAAGAATCATCATTAACATGCAATATAACCTAAATGCATTCTAAAGGACTCGGGAGCTAAACCTTAGGAGGGAAAAGCCTCCAAGGGGACATTTTTTGACGTAACATTTAGCCCCCACTTTAATGTATGTATAAATGCGAGGCCAATACATGCTTTAAAGTATGGTCAACAAACATAGCACACACGCCAAGCACGGAGAAGACACACCAATCACAATGAAGACAATAACAAGCATGCAAAACACAGAGAAGACAGTTACATTCACGCAAAACATGGAGAAGATAGCATTGAAGACACACAAAACACAATGAATGCAGTGAATGCGGTGATTATTTCTTTTTCATTTTCTCATATATATGAAATGTAAATGCAAGTACAAGGAAAGCAAACACACAACCCAAATATAGGAGGAGCTCATCGCCACTAGTCTTGAAACTGCATAAGGGGCACCAGACACGCCAAACAAATCTCAAAGTGTAGGAGGAGCTCATCACCACCAGTCTTGAAACTACACTTGAGAACAAACACACCATGCAAATCCCAAAGCATAGGAGGAGCTCATTGCCACCGGTCTTGAAACTATGCTTGGGAACAAACACGCCATACACACACATATGGAATACATGGAGAAAACATGACAAACAAGCAATGGAAGAAGCCTATTGCTAGGTTCGCAGCCATCTCAGGCACACTACAAACACACATTGATGATTGGGCTTTGCCACAAAAATCACTGAAGACACACTTAAGGGTTAGGATAGTTTTAGATCCGCTCCCTGCCTACTCGGAGGAATTTTAGAAAATGACAGGATGTGCAATCTCCTTAAGAAATACACCATCCCCGTCTCCGCAGAGGGCTTAAATGATTGTAATATAGAAAAAGAAAGATGTGCACTCTCTCGAAGATACAAAATCCTACCTCCACAAAGGAATTCAAACACACTTCATTAGTACCAAAATCATTAGACAGCTTACCTTATATGCCCTCACCTTAAGGTGGTTGATATCAAGTACCGATATCAAGCACATTAAGGTAGAGAGAAAACACACAAGGGAACATGAGCTCTTGCAAAGCCCATGCCCCCCAGAGGTGACACGTACTTTACGATCACCAAATGTTCCTACAAACACACAAGAAAAGGTGTTAGCATCTATATAATCATGATAAACAACAATTCATGTAATCATTCACATAAAGAGCCTAGGAAAGCAAGATCCAAGATAGACAAAGTGCACGGAGCAGCAGTATTGTTATGTTTTGTAAGTGCCTAAGATAAGCTCAAGATATCACATGGAGTGATTCTACTAGCCAAGCATCGGATAATATATATCAACCCTATCATCATGTATGCACTAGGTCCATTTTTTGATTTCTTGCTGAAGGGACACTAGGTCCGTATCAGTATAATATGTTTTTCGTCATCCACTAGATAGATAGAACCACTAGAAGAAGGTAAACAATAAATCAAGAGAGGAGAAACAAATGCCTTAGGGAAAATCACATAGGAAGGTGCCCCTAGGTCACCAATTGCAACGCTATGTCCTCAAGACACAACACACAACAATGAAAATAGTGGAGAAGAAATATAGAAGAATGATGATACAAATAAAAGAAGGGTCACAATAGAGGCGGTCTCCCAGTATCCTTGACCTTACAAGAGTATCAAGGGTCATCCTAGGAGGCATAAACAACATATAACACATCACATGGGAACACAACATGAGAGGGGAGGTCACATAAATGAGCCGATAATGTCACAACATAGGTGACAACCAAGGTTAGAAATACTTACCTGATACAACACAATTCTAACAACATATATATCTAGGAGGAGGCCACCGTTGAGAGAAACTCTAATATGTGCTACAATGAGTGTGGCTTAGGGAGGGAGAAATACAATTATTCACTATCCTCTTAGGAGGTGGAAGAAGTGATTTGTTTTGAGTGATCTCGACATCCATCCATAAGGGATTTAATGTGAGATACCTTTCATCATCCACTAGTGCTGGATTTTTTGAAGAGAGATCATAGGAATGAAGGGAAGGTAAGGTGTTGTGAGGATGATTAATAATTTTTTTTATCTTTAGTGATGTTCTAAGAATATGCAACCAAAGGAGAGGTGCACAATTTTCACATCCTTAGTGATATCCAAGGGACTTGAACATTTAACCAAAGGAGGGAGATCAAGGATTTTTACTTCCTTAATGATGTCCAAAGTACTTGAATATTCAACTAAAGGAAGAAGGTCTATAGGATGATCCCTAGAGATTTCATGCACTATGGTAGGAAGAGAAATTTTATTATTGTTGAATGAATTCTCATTATCTATCCATGGAATGTTCTTTGTTGGAAGGGGTTCTTTATTCACCAATGATTCATCTTGGCCAGAGAGAGCATTGGAATAAAGAGATAGTGGAATGTCTTCATTCACTAATGATTCATCTTGGCTAGAGAGAGCATTGGAATGAAGATATGGTGGTATGATGTTTATGAATTCATCTTCTTGCACCAATGTGTCAGCTTTGGGAGAAAGGTCATAAGGTAAAACAAAGTTATCATCACATGTATTAACAATAGGAGGTGTAGTGGAATGTTCAATAGAGATAAAGTCATCTAGGGATTTGTCTAACATATTAAGGTCATCAATAATAAATGTATTATTGGATATAAATTTAGTGAGATTATCTAATATCAGAGGATATATTCCCATGAGATTTGTGAAGCTATCAAAATTAGAAATATAGCAGAGGATTTCATATGTGGAACACATTGAAATATCAACATCATATATGCATGCTATTTGTTCCAAGACTTGAGGATATTCACGAGTAAACTTGGAAAAATTATAAATGTCTATGATGTATGTAAACAAAGCTTCCAAAGATGAATAACAAGAAGTATTCATGATATATGCAATGACCTAAAATGCTTGATTTTTCACTTTTTTCTCAAATTTTCAATGCAAATCACTAACAGAAGAGGTGTTGTGAAGAATTTCAAAAAGGGAAGAAAATAATATACCTAATAAAAGTCCAATGATGCAATAATATCTTTCACAAAACACCTGTAGTGCAGATCTAGAGTGATGACAAGTCAAAACCTAGTGAAAATACACCTAAAATATGCAATTTTTCACCAATTTTCAATGTAAATGCCTAATAGAAAGGGTGTTGTAATGAATTTGAGGAGGGACAGAAGATTAAAACCCTGATAACATCCAATTATTGCAGAAAAATTCTTCACAACATGCCTATGATGCAATTCTAGAGAGACGATAAGGCCAAATCTAGTGAAAATGCAAGGTTTTCAAACCCTAGACATGAAATTAAAGCCTAAATACATGAAAAATGATGGATGAATGAATTATAATGAGATTTATGATGCAAATTAATTGGGATAAGATCTGAAAATGATTTCAAACCCTATAATGCCAAATACAAGTGCAATTTTTATTAAAAACCAATGAAAAATGCTAGTTTTTGTTGAAATTTTCTATGTAAAAATGCAAATTTTTGAAATATGATTGCAAAATTACACAAAAATGAAACACTATAGACAAAATAAGATTTTAATGAGTGCCTAAGATGAGTAGAAAAATATGAAACAAGATTTTACCTACAAACCCTAGTTTTTGAAATTACTAGGTTATATCAAAAATTAAAAATTTCAAGCAAAACCCTCGCAATTTTATGATGAAAATGCAATGCCAAAGATTGTAAGATGTTAATTTTCTGTAATTTATATCAGATTAGATGCAAAAATCAGAAATTTAATTAAATGCAATTAAATTAATGCAAACTATGTCAAAATTCAAACCCTAGAATGCAATTTTTTTCAAAATTTTCAAAATTTTCAATTTTTTTTTTTGTAAATTTTCAAATGCAATAAGATGAAAATTAAATGAATGAATACAAGTCTGAAGTACAACACTTAGAAAGGTGCAAAATTCATTAAAAACACGGGTTCACCAAAATGTTTAATGTAAAAAGAGGGATGATGAGGTTGATAGTTTTGTTTCAAGGGTTTATCATGATCCTCCTTTCACCATTAAGCATTCAAGGACATTCAACCGAGTAGAGAACTCTACTAAAGATCTCCTGTCACTTGGAACATAGGGGAAGATTGGAATTGTGTGAATTTGTTGTTTAATTAAGTCTAATTATGCTAAAAACCCTAATTTCGTAAAATCATAAACAAACAGACAAATTACAGAAAATGATCGCACACAGAGATATCCAATGACAACCAAATACATACCAGATTTTGAAGTTTGGTGTGTACAAAAGTTAGGGACTAATGAGCGGGTGCCCCAGTCCACTGTACCTACTTTTGTAGGGATCTCTGAATAATGTTTGCAACTTGGTCCTACTGTCACTACTGTCACAGAGATTTCACCGCTTCAGAATCTGGAGGACTAATGAGCGGCTACCCCAGTCCAAGTGCTAGTTTTCTTCTCAGATCTACAATTCCAATAGTCTATAATGCCTTCCGGTAACTCCACTTCTTTTGCTTCCGAAACCTATAACTTGCAATCACAGAAAAGTGGGTTGGGGGTTGTGGTGTTTAGAGGCTTGCCTTGGTCAAGCCCCAGAGAGACATTCAAGTCTTTCAAACATTGTTGTCAAATAAGGAGTGCTTATCCCTACAAGATAGAGGCAAAATCCAAATTATAAATGATAGAAAATATAATAGATATCACCTTGTAGTGTAGATCTCACATAAATGAAGGCTCTTCAATCACATAAGAACATGAAATTAAATTTGCAATCACAAACACAATAATAATGCTCTACTCTTGCCACAATGAATATCTTGAAATCACAAGTATACCCAAAGTTCACAATCATCTTCTAGTTTATAAATGAAAACCTAAACATGCTTATATATGCAACTACAAACATTCCTACTAAGAATTTTGTAATTCAAACTTGAGATGTCGGCATAGGACCTAATAACAGTCATACAACTAACACACAAAAATAGGTCCTGACCTAAAATATGGTAGGACTAGGGCACAGGTGCCCAAGTCCTCCCCCTATTTTAGGTAGGATTCATGATAAACACATCCCATAGGTCCCATTTGCCATGAAACTCAGGGGTTTTCTCATCGAGGGTCATCATTAACATGCAAGATAACCTAAATGCATTCTAAAGGACCTGGGAGCTAAACCTTAGGAGGGAAAATTCCCCAAGGGGACATTTTCTGATGTAACACCTTTCATGTTGATTCAACTCTAGAGAACCTCCAACCATGCTAGAAAATGTTGGAGTGTTGTGTAGTGTCTCTCCTACTCAACTTTGGAGATAATTAGGACCATCTCTGGAGTCTCCAAAAATTGTCTTTCACCCAAGAGATAGATACCTATGAAACAAAAAGAGATATTTCTACATAATTATGTCAGTTTCACTTCAAACATGGGTCCTTTCATCATAACAGTAATTGTAGCATTTCATCTATTATTAACATAATTAAACAAGACTTCATAGCTTTTATAGTGCAATTAACAAGACGGGTAGTGCATAAAAATGGGAAAAAGGGATTAAAAAGGTATGTTTGGATGAGTGCTACCTACCACTCATCAATAGCATGTATGCAGGTGGAAAAAATAATGTGACTGCTCTTAAGTAGGATTTTTGACATAGGGGATTACAAGTTAACATGGTATAAAGAGACATTGATCTTTGGGATGGGATTAGGGACTCAAGTGGGAGTGGGGAGGAGATGGAATGCTTCTAAATTTTGAGCTTTGTTGGAAGCTAAACACCAATCCTTATCTAGATAATATAATTTGAAAATCTTTCAACTTGGACAAGTAACAAATTTCATTGGATTTTCTATACTTAGATCATAGATGGCAAGCAAGATAGACCCAGGGTAAAGTAATATAGGAAATAACAAGGGTCCCTAAGTAGAAAATGGTCCTAAAGACTACTAGATTGTTGGCTTTGGTCAGCTAGTGTAGTTTGTGCTTTTTACCTTTCTCTTTTATTTCCTTCGACATAATGTCACCTTTGAAGCTTCGAGCTTAGATTTATCTGAGGGTATGAACATTTAGGAATCTTCTCTCTTTAACTCTATTTTGTAACTCTCTTTTTTTAATGCATTTTTCTCTTTTCTTGTATTTTTGCAATGCCTCACTTGGTTTTCTCATTTTTTTGATATTTTGACTTTTTTGGAAATGAATACTTTTGAACTTTTTGAGTATTTTGGATATGCAACAACTTTGGTCTCTCTATTCTCACTTTTTTCATCAGTCATTTTTTTATCACTTATTTTTTGTATTCACTTGTGTTTTAGATTGCTTCCTTCAAAGTTTTGATCCTCCTGGCATTTTTGGCTAGGAAAGATAAGGGGCTGAGCACCACCAAAATTTTTCATAGTCTAGTCATACTTCGTTTCTACTAGGGAAGAATGGGGAAGTTCTACTTGCAAGCTTCCTTTGAACACTACGGGTTTGAATGCTAACTTTGCTTAGACTTAACAACATGAATCATTAAGACCAGGATCACTCTAGAGCTAAGAGCTAGGCTTTAATTAGAATTATTGGGTAATGTGAATAGGGGAATGATAAATAGTAAATGTCATTTATTATGGGATCTCAAAGGCTCAAAAGGTCAACCTATACCTAAGAAAGCTTGGATTCCTTACTAGGACAAAAATTGAACAAGAGCATAAAACTCACAAAATGCATGATGGAATAGAATGAAGAATGCAAAGTTTTGATCTTTCATGATTTTATGCTTTTTATGGATTTTTGAATTATTTTATTTTTTTGGATTTTATAGGCTTTTACAATGTTTTGAGATGTTGAACTCTTCTCCTTCCATAATGCACAAGAGGCAATCGTCATTTCTGACATCTTCGTTAACTACGTATGGACTTATCCAGTTTGGTTTGAACTTTAGTTGAAAGTCTTTGCAAGGACACTCAAAGACTTGGTGTAAACATGTCTTTGCACTCAGTGATGAGTTTTATGTACTTACATGTTTCATTGTTTGATGATTTACCCCTAGCTTTATCATTTTATGTTTTTGTCTAATTTCAGTGTTTGTTTTGAACCTTTGAGGGGCAATTTGAATTGATGTTGACTCTCCTAGTTTCTGTGTGGGTTTTGGTTCTTCTTCCTTTGTCATTATTTCAATCATATGAATGTTTATGTCTGGCTTGGTTGGAATGGCAACTAAGTTGAATGGGGCATAAGACTTTGTTGAGTGTGGATCGAATGGGAATTCTCTTGTTGCCCCCTTTCCTATACATTTTGATGTCTTGGCTACATTTGTAATTTGTTTTGATGTCTCTCCTTTGTCAAAAGTATTGATTTTTGGGTCATCAGTGGTTTCCATGGTCTTTCCCTTCTTTTTGATTTGTTCAACTCTATAAATACTGAAAGGTTCAGGGTCTCCTTTAATGATGTGGCTTTGTCCCATGTGTAAGAAGTGGATTTATTGAAATAACATGGAGAGAACAACCCTCATCATATGGATCCAAGGCCTTCCTAGGATTATGTTGTAAGTGGTTTCTTTGTTTATGACATAAAATTCAGTTGGGAGGGTTTTGGGACCCAATGTGATTTGAATATTGACCTTACCCATGGTTTGAATGTTTGGGTTATCATGAATTCTAAGGATGGAAGTTTCTTTTATGATTTGAGTTTTTTCATAACCCATTCTTTGAAGAAGAGAGAAAGAGACTATGTTGATTGTAGACCCATCATCGATCATTACACATTTAATGGAATAGTCATGAACTTGGACTATTAGATGGAGGGGGAGATCACCCTATTTATCTATGTCATTATCTGAGGGTAACTTTTCAAAATCAAATGTTGAAGAACACATTTCACTTGGAGTGTTTTCAACTAGATGGCCTAGATCTAAGGCTTTGAGGAGATAATTATTGTGCGTAGGAGAACTTTTGAGAAGTTCTAACATGTGAGAAAAAAATAAATTGTTGGAGGTGTCATTTGATTATTCTGGTCCTTGGGTGACACAAATTTCCTGATCTTTATCTAATTCCACAAGGCCTAAGGTTTTTTTATCAAAGGCATTTTGATAGATTTTGGGATTATTTCTTTCATCTTGTGAAAATGTGTCCATGAATGTTTTTTGTTGATGTTTTGGGAGGTTTGATATGAAGTGATGGTATCCCTGACATGACTTGATCTCATGCCCCCTTCTCTTGTGAAATGAGCAATATTTATCATGATTGTGATCTTAAGGTTTATGATGATTGTTGTACGACTACTTGTTGATTCTCAAGGGATAGTTGTTAACATTTTGGTGACTATTGTTCCTAGATGGTGAAGTGCTTTTTGATCCATCTATGTCTTGGTTGTTTGTCAAAGATTTGTTATTTATATCATGGTTTATAAACCTTCCATTGGCATCATACTACCTTCCCCTATTAATAGCAGCTTGGTCAATTCTAAGGGTACTTTCGAGTGCTTCTTCGTATGATTTGTAAGGGAGTTTTTTAACTTCTTATTTTATATCATTGTTGAGAGCATGTAAGAAGAGATCACAAAGCTCCTTATGATCCATGTTTGGTGCACTAGTGAAAGGAAGCAAGGTATGCGAAAATGCTTCCTACACTGATCTTCTGAGGAAAGATTTATGCAAATTTTTACTTTATAAGTTATAGATTAAGATGCAGATTAATAGAAAGATAATAACAACTTCCAAATACAAACACAAAACTCACAAGACAAGATATACGTGGGGAAAACCCTTTCAGGTAAAAATCCCCACTCCAAAGCCGCCCAATATATTACTTAGGAATCAAGAAGATTACAATATACTTGCAGAGAAATCTTTTACAAGAGTAGATCCAACCATAGATCCAGGAGGTAACTTGACATCTATAAGATTCTTACACACAACCTCCATCTCAAGCTCCTAATATATAGGAGATACAATACAGTAAACCATCAATAGTAATTACAAAACCATGAGCTAAAACCACCCAAAAGTAGTGCCCAAATTATCTCCAATCAAAGATACCTTGTGATGTGTCAAAACACACACCAACACATGTAACTCTCCAACACACTTTTAAATTTCCCCAAAATAGGAGTTCCAACTTTCAAAGGCCATAACTTTTGACTCGGGTGTCAGATTGACGAACCGTTTGATGCATCAGAAAGCTTGTGAAGAGATCTATCACCCTGTAACCAAATTTGTCATTATAACAAATTTTAGAGAGTTTAGGGAAGTTTTGATTATGACAATTGAGTTCAAAAAAAAATTTGACAGTTTCAAAAAATAGAAACTTTAATATCTCGCAATCTAGATATGATCTTGAGTCGAAACTCACCTGAGATGATTACTTAACTATTTCACACCTTCTGGGAAAATTTCATGTCAATCTAAGGTCAAATGTAAACTTAATAAAAATATTAATTCCTGCCATTTTTAGCCCTTTTGGGAACTTTTAAAGTTCTAGATCATTCTTTAAGATAAAGGGTATTTGAAAAGATGAAAAACTAGAAAGAATAGTAATATTTCAAAGTTGCAAAGTTGAGACACTTTTCTTAACATTCTCCCACTTGTCTAACACCTTGCAAGAGCAAAGGGAGTATCAACACAAGGATTTAATTGCTAAGGGTTGAGAGGCCCATAGACTCTGAACGCCATCTGAACTTCTCTGTGCTCACAGGTTTTGTCAAGGAATCTGCAACATTCATCAAAGTATCAACTTTCTCCAAGTTTACCTTCCCATCCTCTACCATGTCATGAACAAAATGGTACTGAACATCAATATGCTTAGTCCTCGCACAGAAAGTAGGATTCTTCACCAAACATATGGCAATCTGACTATCACAATAAATAGTAATCTTCCCTGCATTAAACCTGTTGACACTCATTTTGACCAGGGGTTGATTTGTCATGATCAGGAGGTTTCTTCATTTGAAGCCTTTATCTTCTTGCCCATTTTTTTTTCTAAGTGTTGGACCTCCTCAGCATTTTTCAACTGCAGCATCATATTTCTTGAGGAGGAGGTCATCATCATCATGTTTGTTTCCATGAAGGTCAGCATCATCATGTTCTCCTTCGACCGGTTTCTCATCGTCAGACGATGATGTTGCTTATTCTTTGAGTTGCTCGACCTAACTTGTTTTATCCTAAGGGTCGTCATCATCATCATTTTTTCAGTTGTCATCCTGCTGCTTGCGGTGGTCATCATATTTTCTGCCTTCATGATATTTCGCCGAGGTGATATTTTTATCATCGGGTGATCTTGGTTATGATCATCCTGATGATGTTGTTGAAGAGTTCTAAGTGCGACCCGATATTCACTAGGGTCATCATATTTTGAACGTCAGGATGATCTTAGTCAATATCATCCTGATGATGTTGTATCACTTCTTGTTCGTTGTTTCTTCATCCTGATGATGCTGACATCATCCTTATCTCAGGGTGATATCTTTTTCTCTGCCTATCTGCATCATGATATTCCGAAGGAGGGGGTGATATTTTCATATCACCCGGATATATGTTTGTTTGTTCGAGCATCATGATGATGCTAATATTAAGGAGATATCCGCCTGCTAGCTTCGCGCATTATCTACTGGGGGTGATCTTTTCAAGCAGCATCATCATATTCAGTTATCGCCCCGATCTTATAGAGGAGCTATAGTGCAACCTGATATTTGAACATCAGGAGGATATTTCCAAATATCCGGTTGTCTTCCGAATATCATGATGATGTTAATATGATGATGACGTCATCAAGGTCCCGCGGGGGTCATATTTCTAACACTGATCATCTTGAAGAGACCTCCTGATATTTGCAAACATGATGATGACGTCATCCGGATATGAGGAGGTGTGCAGTAGGCAGATATGATGATGACGTCAGCAGGATATGATGATGACGTCATCAGGATAATCATCGGCCAGACTTTTGGTATAAGCTCAGCAGGAGGATGTTCCTCCGATGGATCAGGTCGTGCCGATTATCATGCAGGTTATATTTCAAATATCATGATGACGTCAGGGTGATATTTCGAACAACTGGATATCATGCTGCTGAGGGATGATGATGATGAAGTCTATACTAGTGTCGTCAGGAGCAAAAGCGCCGACATGATATATGCTCATGACCTAGTATATAAAGTGCAAAGGAGGTTGCTGCGGGGTGCATGTGGGATAATGTTATCCTGCATATTCGAAACATCATGATGATGAATCTCGGCGGGAAGCGGTTGCGACTGTCTGTTTGATGTTCTTCCCGAGGCCGCGGGTTGGTGCGCCATCAATGGCGATTGTTGCAGAGGTATGGGCGATGGCGTGGACGAATGTTGTACCTGATTGAAGATCTGAATCCCTAGGCGGCGGTGCAAGGCTCGAAAAATCTTCCTGTCTCCTCCCCTACCTGCTGCATTCAAGTTTGGGCGCCAATCCGGTTGTGTTTGAGCGCCATTTTCATGATACTGTGTATCTGGCGAAATTTTGGTCAACAATGTAATTAATTGCTGAGCACCGACCTGGCTGTTATAAGCGGGTGGTGTTGCTCATTTCAAAGGTTGTTGAAAGTTGTAGATTTTTGGCTCTGTAATCCAAAACCAGCTGATCTGGTTGCTCTGTACAGTTTTTCTTGTGAGTTTATGTATCTCCTGTTGTAGGACTTGGCATGAATCCACTGGTTTCATGGTTGATCTTATATGAGTAATGCTACCTTAGCATGTGTTGTGTTAATTCTGTCTCCAGCATTACATGTATCCTTCTTCTGGATCTGGATGTTTGCTTATGTTTAGATTCTAGAGCATAGAATTCCTATGTTGAATGTCTGATCTTTTAACCTCTGCTCAAGGGGCAGATTAAACTGTTTTCAGGTTGAACATTGGGAAGGGTATACTGCAGTAGGGATGCCATAAGTAGAGATAGCTCAGCACTCTATATTGGGAGATATCTGTAGGGCAGATATCATGTGTATCCCCCTGAAATCCAGTTTTAGCTATTCATGCTGATCATTCACAGGTGTATGTCTACCGACTCCAAGCCCTGGATAGGCACCAATCATGCTGTGTTTTTGTGTTATACACCATGTCCAGCTTTGCATCCAAATTCATATCAAACCATTTCATACTTCCACCTGTTAGTTGTAGGAGTAGGATCAGGAACCCCCTGCATGCTCTCATACCCAACCAGACATCATGTCCAAGAATGTTGCCAGCCTTGTGATCTATCATGCAGATCTTGGTCCATACATGAGAGTATTCTGCCTGTTGTTGTCAAGTTAGATCTTTCTATCTTTGAGCTAGTCAAGGTTACATCTTGAGTTATAGGGATACCCCCCTTGGTGCGGCAGAACCAGAAGTGAAGGGGAGGAGCTCACGCAACCTCCTGTATTCAGTTGGCCTGAATCTGCCTGTGCATTAGAAGTGGCAAACCCTAATGCTGATTCAGAAGAAATGTCAACAAAATGGCGACTCCGCTGGGGATGGACTAAAAAATGATATACTTGTGGCCCATCCGAGTCACTAACAAAATGATGCTCTGCTGGTGGAATGAACCTGGAAAAGTAGCTTTCAGCTATTGAAAATTTTGTCCTCTCTGGAGAGGTGGCGACTCTGCAAAAAAGATCCAAATGCACATGAAAGATGGATGTATGTGATGTGACAGAAATGTGTTGTTCATATTTCTGCATCTGTATGAGAAAAGGTACCTTGTTCCTTCTCCTTTATATTTGCTGTTTTATTGCATAGGTTAGATGCCAGGGGAAGCCTTAGGTCTTAGACAGACAAAGGATGTCTAAGAGTAAGATTTTTATGAATCCAAGTATGAGTTATCCCACACTCAGTGGTGAAATGTTGGATAAAGGAATAGAGGAGATAAGAAATAGGTTGATATTCTTAGAGGCTGAGCAGGCCCAGTTAAAAAGCAGTAACCCTGTTGTGTCTGCCTGTCAGAAAGCTAAACCTCCTGTCAGCCCTTTTGATCCTTTGTATGACCAACTGGATTTGTCATGGGTGGATTATAGAGTAGAAATTATGCCTGCTAGGATATACTGTCAGATGCCTAGATTTAGTGGTCACAATGTATGTGATGGGAATGCACATATCCAAAATTTTCAAAGTTTTATGGGAAAATATTCATTCAGAGATGAGGATATGTGGATGAGGTTTCTTGTTAGGTCCTTTGATGCAAAAGCAAAAGACTGGTATTTGAGCTTTCCAAAGAAATCCTTTGCCTGTTGGGATGAGCTTGCCGACTGTTTCAAGGAAGAATTTGCAAAAGAACCGGCTGATCTTGTTGCAGAATTGATGAGAATCAGAAAACAAGATGAAGAGCCATGTGTTGATTTCAGTCATAGGTTTGCAGTAGCCCTTTCACATGTCCCTGAAAGTTTCAGACCTGATATTTCAGCCTGTGTTGGCATATTCTTTGAAGCTTTTGAGGAGGGCTTTAGTGCAATACTGAGGGATTTCAAGGTGACAAGTATGCAGATGGCATACAGGTTCATAGAAAAGATAGAAAAAACCAGAAATGTGTACCTGCTGAAACCCCTGTCCCCAGGCCTTGGTGTAAGAAATGGTTATGAGGCTGCAAATGACCAAATGATTATGGCATCATGTGCAGATAAAAATGAAAATAAAAGCATAGAGGTTGAGACTGCTGTGTTTGAACATAATGCTAACAATACTGCTCAACTGGATTGTTTACCAGTTGAGGATGCCAGTGAAAGGACTAATGAGGATTCCCATTGCAATGATGAGGCAGCTGACCATGAAAACAATAATGAGGTTGTGGACAGCAATGAGCAATTTTTAGAATGGACCTGTGGAGAAAATTGTGAGTATTGTACTCAAGACAGAGAAGATATAAGCAAACAGAGAAGCAGTTCTGTGTGTGACCCATTGCCTATCTTTCAAACACATGGAGATCATGAAGAGCAGTCAGAAATTGAAATAAGTGCTAGTTCAGAGCATGATTGTTTTTCATTTGATGGCTGTTTTGCTTATGACACACAGGCTGATACTCCTCCACAGAATGAATCCATTGATGATGAAGAGATGTGCTCTGCTGCCCATGAACAAATGGCATACTCTGATGAAACTGATGCACTTGGGTCACCCATTTATGACACATATGGTGATGAGGATCTGTCTGAGTATGGTGGGGATCTAGACACTATTTTTGGCTTGGATTCTGTTTCTCATCATGATGAAAGAGGAAACAACATACATCAGGTAAGTGACTGTGAAGATGTGCCTGATTTGAAAGAGATGCCAGAGCCTGATCTTTTCCAGCCTGGTGTACCAGATGGTTGTGTACATGATGTACACAATTGTGATTTTGAAAGCTTTTCTTTTGATGAGCCAGCATATAATACAATGAGCCTTGATCTTCCTAGTTGTGTGGTGGACTCTGAGTGTTTCCTATTTGCAGTCCAGCTAGGAGATCATGTTGCAATGCAAGATGATGACACAGATGATAAACTGTATTCCATACCATTTGAGTATGCATTGCCTGATATATTCTACACCCACATGGCACATGATGCTGAAGGTTATCTGCACAGGGGTGATAATGACAAGCCAAACCAAAGGATTGAATATGCAGACGACAAGATTTGTTTGTGGGTGGATCTTTGTAGTATCTCCAAGCTTGACCCAGTGCATGCAGATGAAAACAAGATATTTGACAAAGGGAGATACATGTTTTTCTTTTCTTGGTGGCCTTAGGCCATCAAGTGTGTTTGGTGATGCAGGTCAGTGCAGTATTTGACTCTGTGCCCAATGGATAAGGGACTGGTCTGCATCCTAGAGATCTGGGGTTCTCGCTGCAGGTTTTCACCTGCACGTCCCCAGACAGAGCCACTGTTGACACTCATTTTGACCAGGGGTTGATTTGTCATGATCAGGAGGTTTCTTCATTTGAAGCCTTTATCTTCTTGCCCATTTTTTTTTCTAAGTGTTGGACCTCCTCAGCATTTTTCAACTGCAGCATCATATTTCTTGAGGAGGAGGTCATCATCATCATGTTTGTTTCCATGAAGGTCAGCATCATCATGTTCTCCTTCGACCGGTTTCTCATCGTCAGATGATGATGTTGCTTATTCTTTGAGTTGCTCGACCTAACTTGTTTTATCCTAAGGGTCGTCATCATCATCATTTTTTCAGTTGTCATCCTGCTGCTTGCGGTGGTCATCATATTTTCTGCCTTCATGATATTTCGCCGGGGTGATATTTTTATCATCGGGTGATCTTGGTTATGATCATCCTGATGATGTTGTTGAAGAGTTCTAAGTGCGACCCGATATTCACTAGGGTCATCATATTTTGAACGTCAGGATGATCTTAGTCAATATCATCCTGATGATGTTGTATCACTTCTTGTTCGTTGTTTCTTCATCCTGATGATGCTGACGTCATCCTTATCTTAGGGTGATATCTTTTTCTCTGCCTATCTGTATCATGATATTCCGAAGGAGGGGGTGATATTTTCATATCACCCGGATATATGTTTGTTTGTTCGAGCATCATGATGATGCTAATATTAAGGAGATATCCGCCTGCTAGCTTCGCGCATTATCTACTGGGGGTGATCTTTTCAAGCAGCATCATCATATTCAGTTATCGCCCCGATCTTATAGAGGAGCTACAGTGCAACCTGATATTTGAACATCAGGAGGATATTTCCAAATATCCGGTTGTCTTCCGAATATCATGATGATGTTAATATGATGATGACGTCATCAAGGTCCCGCGGGGGTCATATTTCTAACACTGATCATCTTGAAGAGACCTCCTGATATTTGCAAACATGATGATGATGTCATCCGGATATGAGGAGGTGTGCAGTAGGCAGATATGATGATGACGTCAGCAGGATATGATGATGACGTCATCAGGATAATCATCGGCCAGACTTTTGGTATAAGCTCAGCAGGAGGATGTTCCTCCGATGGATCAGGTCGTGCTGATTATCATGCAGGTTATATTTCAAATATCATGATGACGTCAGGGTGATATTTCGAACAACTGGATATCATGCTGCTGAGGGATGATGATGATGAAGTCTATACTAGTGTCGTCAGGAGCAAAAGCGCCGACATGATATATGCTCATGACCTAGTATATAAAGTGCAAAGGAGGTTGCTGCGGGGTGCATGTGGGATAATGTTATCCTGCATATTCGAAACATCATGATGATGAATCTCGGCGGGAAGCGGTTGCGACTGTCTGTTTGATGTTCTTCCCGAGGCCGCGGGTTGGTGCGCCATCAATGGCGATTGTTGCAGAGGTATGGGCGATGGCGTGGACGAATGTTGTACCTGATTGAAGATCTGAATCCCTAGGCGGCAGCGCAAGGCTCAAAAAATCTTCCTGTCTCCTCCCCTACCTGCTGCATTCAAGTTTGGGCGCCAATCCGGTTGTGTTTGAGCGCCATTTTCATGATACTGTGTATCTGGCGAAATTTTGGTCAACAATGTAATTAATTGCTGAGCACCGACCTGGCTGTTATAAGCGGGTGGTGTTGCTCATTTCAAAGGTTGTTGAAAGTTGTAGATTTTTGGCTCTGTAATCCAAAACCAGCTGATCTGGTTGCTCTGTACAGTTTTTCTTGTGAGTTTATGTATCTCCTGTTGTAGGACTTGGCATGAATCCACTGGTTTCATGGTTGATCTTATATGAGTAATGCTACCTTAGCATGTGTTGTGTTAATTCTGTCTCCAGCATTGCATGTATCCTTCTTCTGGATCTGGATGTTTGCTTATGTTTAGATTCTAGAGCATAGAATTCCTATGTTGAATGTCTGATCTTTTAACCTCTGCTCAAGGGGCAGATTAAACTGTTTTCAGGTTGAACATTGGGAAGGGTATACTGCAGTAGGGATGCCATAAGTAGAGATAGCTCAGCACTCTATATTGGGAGATATCTGTAGGGCAGATATCATGTGTATCCCCCTGAAATCCAGTTTTAGCTATTCATGCTGATCATTCACAGGTGTATGTCTACCGACTCCAAGCCCTGGATAGGCACCAATCATGCTGTGTTTTTGTGTTATACACCATGTCCAGCTTTGCATCCAAATTCATATCAAACCATTTCATACTTCCACCTGTTAGTTGTAGGAGTAGGATCAGGAACCCCCTGCATGCTCTCATACCCAACCAGACATCATGTCCAAGAATGTTGCCAGCCTTGTGATCTATCATGCAGATCTTGGTCCATACATGAGAGTATTCTGCCTGTTGTTGTCAAGTTAGATCTTTCTATCTTTGAGCTAGTCAAGGTTACATCTTGAGTTATAGGGATACCCCCCTTGGTGCAGCAGAACCAGAAGTGAAGGGGAGGAGCTCACGCAACCTCCTGTATTCAGTTGGCCTGAATCTGCCTGTGCATTAGAAGTGGCAAACCCTAATGCTGATTCAGAAGAAATGTCAACAAAACCCAACATTAGAACACAATCTCTTAAGCCAAATGGCTTCTTTACAAGCATGAGTTGCTACCATGTACTCAGCTTCAATAGTGGAAAAAGCAACCACAAATTGCCATTTACTCATCCAACTAATAGCACCACCAAACATAGTGAACACATAAGCACTGGTGGATCTCCTGTTGTTAATGCCACCTCCCTAATCTGAATCAACAAATCCATGAATACAAAGTAAATGTAGAGGTTTTGTAGGATAATCATGATAACATAAGGAATACTTGGAAGTATCCTGCAAATATTTGAACACTCTATTCACTGCATCCCAATGTACGCATCCAGGATTAGCCATAAATCGACTAGGGACTCCAACTGCTTGGGCAATGTCTGGTCTTGTACAGACCATCACATACATAAAACTGCCAACCACGCTAGCATAAGTAACTCTGCTCATATCCTTTGTCTTAGAAGGTGACTTTGGACAATCTTCAACATATAACTTTATCCCCATTGTAACAGGAACAGTCAAAGTCTGCAATCCACCATGCTGAATCTCTCCAATGTAGTGTTGTTATGTCAGAAATTGTCCTCATGTATGGAATGGTACAATTTCTCTTGGTTTAGCTCCTCTCCTTGGTGACCTTTCAACCTAGTTTATTCCAGACCTTCCTAAACCTTGATTGACCTATGTCTAACTAGAAGAAATGTCATATTTTGGAATAACTAAAGATTGAAGGTGAAAAGAAAACTTGGATTTGGTATCCCCTAACCTCCTTGAGGCATACCTGATCAAGAAATTGGGGCTTGGACTTGGGCGCTAGCGCCCTTGTCCTACCATATTTCCCAGGGTCTTGAATTTTGGAGGGATGTCGGCCCTGTTAGGGTTTAGGCAGATTGAAGAAATAAACACTAACAATTATATGCAGATTAAATAACCCAAATATAACAATGAAGAACAACATAAAAGAGATCAACACAGAAATTTAACGTGGTTCACCCAAAATGGGCTACATCCATATGTAGAAACTCAGCCATCCAATGATTTTATTATCTAGTGAAAAACAAATTACAATCTCATGAATTCCACATCGCAACATACATCCAAGCTGCTTATAACAAGTTTTTTGGAATCTTCTAAAATTAGGGTTTTACAATGTCATTTTTCTTTTGTCGGTTAACAAAAATTAACAACTAACCCAGAACCCTGGAAAGGATACATTACATGTGTATAGTACTTGCATGATCAGTCACCACATACCAAAAATCTTTGACTTGGAGACTAATCCTAGATGACATCGCTACACTTGCAGCTCCCACTAGATTACAGGCTTGGTTGGTTTCTTATGTCCACCATTATCAGTCATGAAGGCCAATGGAAATTGATGAGGAAATTAATTTCTCCCATGTAACCTCCTTTGTGAACATATCTGTAGGATTCTCACTTGTGTGAATTTTCTCTAGCTTCAACAATCCATCCTCCAAAACTAACCAGATGAAGTGGTATCTGAGTTGTATGTGCTTATTTTTTGAATGCAGAGCTGAAATCTTTTCAAGATGAATGGCACTCTGGATATCAGTGTACAAAAGGCTATCTTCTTGTCATTGCCCCAATTCCTCTAGAAAATGTTGTAACCAAATCATCTCCTTGCTAGCTTCCATAGTAGCAACATACTTAGCTTTAGTGGTTGAAATTGCAACAACCTTTTGCAGCCTTGAAATCCAACTGAATGCAGTACCTCCTACAGTAAAAACATACCATGTAGTATGCCTCCTGCTATCAATATCACCCACCAGATCAGATTCAACATATCCTTTTAGAGAAGAATTTGTTCCACCAAAACATAGTTTCTTTGAAGTAGTACCTCTCAAATATCAGAGAATCTATTTTACCACATTCCAATGTTCCATTCCTAGATTGCTCACATACCTACTCACAACTCCCACTGCATGTGCAATATCTGGCCTTATGCATACCATTGCATACATCAAGTTTCCAACTACTAATGCATATGGTATCAAGTAGACATTTTGTCTTCCTCCTCTTGTGTCTTTAGACACATCTCCTTAGTCAACTTAAAATGACTAGGCAAAGGTGTACTAACTACTTTTGAATTATGCATGTTAAACCTTTTCAACACCTTCTCTACATACTCACTTTGAGACAAAAATAATTTTTTGTTTGTCCTATCCCGTGTGATCCTCATTCCAATGATTTGTTTTGCTGTACCCAAATCCTTGATAGTAAATGAATTTGCTAATTTCTGCTTAAGTTCATTAATATGCTGCAAGATAGACCTGACAACAAACATGTCATCAACATAAAGCAATAGGATAATATAGCTGCCATTATCCAATTTCTTAAAATAAACACAATAATCAGAATGACATCTTTTGTAACCTTGTTCAAGCATAAAACTATCAAATTTCAAATACCATTACCGAGGTGCTTGCTTTAGGCCATAAAAACTCTTCTTTAACCTGCACACAAATTCCTCCTTACCCTTGACCTCATATCCCTGTGGTTGTTGCATGTATGTTTTCTCTTCCAAATCCCCATGAAGAAATGTTGTTTTCACATCTAGCTGTTCAAGATGCAAGTCTTCTGCAACCACAAGATTTAGAATAGTTCTAATAGAAGTCATCTTTACAACTAGAGAAAATATTTCATCAAAATCTATACCTTTTTTCTATGCAAAACCTTTTACCACATGTCTGGCCTTGTATCTTTTCTTGCCTCCATCTTCTTCCTTCAACCTGTAAACCCATTTATTTGGAAATGCTCTTTTACTTGTAGGCAATTGGACTAAGTTCCAAGTCTGATTCTGTAGCAAGGAATCCATTTCCTCTTTCATGCCTAGCTCCCATTGCTTTTTGGTAACTACCTGCATTGCTTCTTCATAACCTTCAGGTTCACCAGAATCAGTTAATAATATAGAATATAATGATGGAGAAAATCTTTCTGGAGGTCTAGTTATCCTTGTAGAACATCTAACACTTGTAGGAGTCTGTGGGATAAGTTGTTGTTGTTGAGCATCAGGTACCACTAGTATTTTATTTTTTGGAATCTCATCCAGCACCACATATTCCTTTTTGGCCTGTTCATGCTTATTTTCCTGCAGTTGTTCCTTATACACGACCTTCTCATTAAATATAACATCTTTGCTCCTAGTGATTTTATGATTTTCATAATCCTATAACCGATAACCAAATTCATCTACTCCATATCCAATGAAGGTACATATTTTAGAATTAGCCTCAATCTTGGTTCTATTTTCAATATTAACATGGACAAAAGCTTCACAACCAAAGGTTTTCATAAATGAATAGTTTACCTTTTTGCTCATCCATGCCTCCTTTGGAATGTTACCATCCAAAGGATTTGAAGGTCCCCTATTTATTAAATAAACAATGGTATGTATAGCATTTGCCCATAAGTGTAAGGGTAGTCTAGCATGCAATCTCATGCTCTTTGCACACTCCATAATGGTCCTATTCATCATCTTAGACACACCATTTTCTTGTGGGGTTCTAGGAACTGTTTTTCTGCCTATGGATTCCATTATATGAACAGTAATTTTCAAATTCTCTACTGCAATACTCACCTCCATTATCAGATCTAAGACACTTCAACTTTTTTCCTGTCTCATTCTCAACCAAAGCTTTCCACTTTTTAAAAGTTTCAAATACTTCTAATTTTTGTTTTAGGAAATACACCCTTGTTTTCCTAGTTGCATCATCAATAAAAGTAACATAATAGAAAGAGCCACCAAGAGACGATACCTGAGCTAGTCCCCATACATCTGAATGCACAAGCTCTAATTTCTCACTCTTCTTCTCTTTCCCAACTTTGAGATATCAAACTCTTTTCTGTTTTCCATAAACACAATTTTTGTAGAAATCCAAGTCAATCTTCTTCAGACCTGGTAACAACTTTTTGGAGTGAAGGATCTTCATCCCTTTCTCACTCATGTGCCCAAGTCTATGGTGCCACAATTCTATTTCTGTCCCTGTAGCAAGTGTTATAACTATCTCAGTAGCAAATGTTTCTGTAGCAGCTAAGGTATAATAAGTATTACCAGTACATAAATATAATATGCCTACCTTTTCACCTTTAGCTACTACTAATGCACCTTTAGTGACCTTCCAGACTTTGTCTAAAAAGGTAACTATGCAGCCTTCACTACCCAATTGTCCTGTAGAGATTAAATTCCTTCTCAAATTTGGAACATGCCTTACCTCCTATAGCAACCATTCATTTACATTTTGTAAATTGATTTTTATCTATCCTTTTCCAACAATCTGATAGGGTTCATCATCACCCAAATATACTTGTCCAAAATCACCTTGAACATAATCTACAAAATATTTCCTATGGGGTGTGGCATGAAATGAAGCCCCTGAATCTATTACCTAGGAATCATTAGCATTATTTAAACATAGAATTAAAGCATCTTGTAATTTTTTACTTACAACATTAGCTTCCTTACTATCATCATGTTGTTCATCTCCTTGTTTGCCCTTTCAAGACCAACAATCCTTCTTCAAGTGTCTTGGCTTTCCACAGTGCCAGCAATCCAATCTTCCTCTAGATTTAGATATGCCTTTCTTTGACTTCTCTTGTGACTTCCCACGATTTGTTGGGCTTTTTCCTCTCTCCTTTGTTCTTCCCCTTGTTCTCTATAGTCAAAGCATTATCCGATGTTGAACTCTCAACTGTGCTTTTCCATCGCATTTCCTCACTCAGGATAACACCAACAACATCATCAAATTTCAACGTATTTGAACTAGAGATAGAGTTACTTACAACCATTACCAAGCTATTCTAGCTTTTTGGCAAAGAACATAAAACCAAGAGAGCCCTCACCTCTTCATCAAATTTCACTTTTACAGAACTTAACTGATTGGTAATCATATTAAACTCATTTAAATTATCTGACATAGATCCACCTTGAATCATTTTCAGATTAAACAAACACTTCATGAGAAATACCTTATTTGTGGCTGAGGGTTTTTCATACAATTTAGCCAAAGCTTTCATCAGTTCATCTGTTGCCTTTGCTTCTGTTATATTGAATGCCACAGATGGTGCTAGGCACAACCAAATGGTTCCCAGTGCCTTTCTGTCTAGAAGTTCCCAATCCTTATTAGTCATTGCTATTGGTTTCTTGGCCTTTTCTTCCAATGGCCTCCATAAATCCTTCTGATAGAGATAATCCTCTATCTACATCTTCCATAACTGATAGTTCTTCCCATTGAATTTATCTACCTTCAATTTACCCTCATCCACCATTGCTCCCACTTAACCATGAGACTCCCATGTCTCAACCCTGAGACCTTCCTGTAGATGATAATCAAACACAACCTGGCTCTGATACAAGTTGTTAGGGTTCAGGTAGATCAAAGCAATAAATAGTAACAATTATATGTAGATTAAATAACCCAAATATAACAATGAAGAACAACACAAAAGAGATCAACACAAAAATTTAACGTGGTTCACCCAAAATGGGCTACATCCATAGAAACTCAGCCGTCCAATGATTTTATTATCTAGTGCAAAACATATTACAATCTCTTGAATTCCACACCACAACATACATCCCAGCTGCTTATAACAAGCTTTTTGGAAGCTTCTTGAATTAGGGTTTTACAATGTCATTTTTCTTTTGTCGGTTAACAAAAATTAACAACTGACTCTGAACGGGCAAAAAAGAGAGAAAATTTTTCATTACGTTATGTGTGTATAGTCCATTATGTGTGTACAGTACTTGCATGATCAGTCGCTACATACCAATAGGCCTCCACCATGCATTCCAGGATTCCGTTTTCAAAATTTCATTTTTCACACGATGTCAACATCTTATTTTGAAATTTTAAATTCATAAGGTTAGATATTTAAAGACATTTGAAAATCATTTTATTACACAAAATCTATATGCAAACTTTATGCCAAAACTCTACCAAAATTGCCATTGAAGATCAGTGATTTGTTGAAGATCTTTGAAGTTGTTTGAATTTGCTATCATGGAGACAGTGGATGGAGATTAGGAATCAAGATCTTGAGACTATTTTGTTCTTCCTAGGGCTTGTACACCTTTTGCATGATCTAGAGAAGGGTTGAAGCTTCCAACATCAAGTTTGGAATCCCCTGCAGACATGGCTGCATTGCCTTCTTGTTCATGCAAGTCTTCATTGCTTTCATCTCCTTGAGGTGAAGTTGTGTTTGTTCATTGAGTGAAGCAAATTGTTGATCTTTCCTTGATGCTTGAGTCATCGAGGGTTTTTTGTTTATGCACACGCATTTGTTAGATGAACATACACATTTGTAGATCTTTATCTTGGGCTATTGTTGAGGTAGGAATACTAAAAATAGGGCTTGACTGAGGCAAGATCCTATATAGCCACACACATCTTTCTCCTCCTTTTACATGTACAAGTTGAATTCATTAAGATCTAGTGGAAAGGAGCGACAGGAAGACAGATATTGTAGACACAGTCATCACATAATTTGGGTTTTGAGATTGTGAGACTTTTAGGACACTACCACTAGTGCCCTAGTCCAACTGGGTGATTTCTTTGGGATCTGGAAGTCTCTGGAGATTGTGAAACAGTTGTTGTAGAAAACCTTGATATTTAGAAACTTTTGGGACATTACCACTAATGCCCTAGTCCATCAGCCCTTTGTTTCTAGGTACACTGTCTTTGTACTATTTCCTCTACATTTCTATAATGATTTCATTCATATCTATGTCAAAAATCAAGTTATTACTGTTTAATCTGCAATTTAGGCTTTCATGCTTAGTGAGAGAAACTAGCTTATAAAAACTTTATCAAAACAGTCACACAGACACTATTAATATGAAAAGGGAACATAGGAACTTAGTAGTTTATCCCTAAACTTCTCCTTTTGCTTCCCTAATGTTTTAGGTTGTGAAATTGTGGGACTTGAAGTCTTCTATCTTGCTTCCTCATTTTGACCCTAAACATTTTGGTGAACCCGTGCTCTAAAGAATTTGCATCCTTAAAAAGATCTGAGTTATTTTGCTATCCTAAAACATATTTAGATTGCAAATCCTCTTTTGTGAAAGAACATATATTGAAACTTGAGTGATTTCCTTTATCCTCTCATTAAAAGAGATTGAAATTAAAACTTTGTGTGTTGTATAGTGTTATTCTATTATATTTTCACCAAGTTTATCCTTAATCATTTTACATTTAAGTCTTGAGTTATTTCGAGCATGTTATAATGTCAGATTACTTTTTACAAGACTTTAATGTGTATGATGAGCCATTTAGTTGTGATGACTTTGATATGTTAGATGAAGCCCTTGAGGACTTTATCTCGATTGAACATTCCACTATGACTCCTAAACCATCATTGTTTCAAAGATTTGCAAATGCAAATTATGTTACTAAAACTCAAGAACATGTAAAACCAAAAATAGTGGTCACTTTGTGTTTAGATGCAGTTCAACCTCCTTCTAAACCAGTGCTCACTATTAGAGGTCTTTCACCTTCTTCTTGACCTCCTAATTACATTTATAACTATGCTAAACAAATAACACATTGAAATTCACAACAACCTAGTCATACTGTGGTTGCTCATACATACAATACTCAGAATATCAAACAAGGTGAACAAAAATCAAGCATTCTAATATCTTTACCAACTTCTGAACTGATGCTTCCTCAAGCACCTTGTTTAACACAAAAAGTTGGTCAAGATTATGATCTTGTTGAGCAGCTTTGTGCTACTCCTGCTAAAATATCTCTCTGGGAACTTATACAAACTTCACCTGCATACCATGGAATGCTCCAAGAAGCTTTAAAAAGGTGATTGTACCACTTGCTGTCAAGCCAAATGATGTAGCAACTCATTTAGATTGTATGCATGTGACAAAAACAAACATTCTGTTTCAACAACATGAGTTGCTATCTCTTGAAGTTCATAATCAATATGATCCTTTGATCATTTTTATTACAATAAACAAGAAATTGATTAAATGAGTTATGATTGATAATGGATCAGCTCTTAATGTTTGTGGCATAAATTTATTACATAAGATTAAATTTGATACATCTTTGATTAAGCCAGATAAGATAAGTATCTGTGGCTTTGATAATGTTGGAAGACAATCCATAGGCACTATAACTTTACCTGTACAAGTTGGACCTATAAATTTACCTACCCTGATTCATGTCATGCTTTGTTCTTTATCTTACAACATGATTCTTTGTAGACCATGGATTCATGCACTGGGGGCAGTTCCTTCTACCCTTCATTGTTCAATCAACTTTGTTCATAAAGATAAACTTCATACTATTCATGCTGATCCTTGAACTAGATATTTGTTTATAAATTGAATCACAAAAGCAAGTTGTTCATCATAAGATCTTAAACAATTTGAAAGTTGACTCCTCAACTCCTCTTGCCACAGATAATGTTGTGCAAGAGTCCAAATAATCGAATACATTTCTCAGTGACGATTGGGGTTCATTAGATTTTACATCCCCCTCTATAGGTGAATATAAAATTAACAACTCTGCTCCTAAAACGTCAAGTGTTACATCAATCTCATCTAAATTCTCAAATACTAAAGTCTCTTTGCTAACAAATATAGATAATAATCTCACTTACACTACAAACTATGTGACTCATGAAGCCCCACCTTCTTCCAAAGAAATGGCTTCTCTCTATGGTCGAGGATTTTAGATCCTTTATAAGAATTGTGACTATGTAGGTAATGGTTGTGGTATTAATCAACAAGGGATTCGTGTACCTATAGAATTCGCTTTGCAACATTACTCAAGTGGCATTGGATATAACCCTTTTAGGGAATCTAAAGCCCTACTCTTAATGTGAATACAATATCTACGCTTAACTTAATCTTCCTTGAGATGATTGACACTAATTGTCCTCTAGGATAGATTCCCTTAGATGTCTTTTCAATAGATGAAGTGATAATTAAATTCTTGGGTGCTTATGACAGTATTCCCCATTACCATCATAAACGTGGATTGCCTTATTGCTTGAATAGTGCTGCATATTTTGGAAAATCCACTAGCATGATAAATACTACTCTGAAATCTGAAGAAGAATCTAAAGAGTTACCATAATCACCTGATCTCCTAGATCACAATACTCTACTTAATGGAAAGACTATTGATGTCTTCATGGAGAAAGATAACACTAAAAAAGTTATTCCTATAGGTGATTGCTTAAAAATAAGATATGATAAAGTTGTTACATGAATTTTCTGAATTGTTTGCTTCAAACTATTCAAATATGTTTGGTATTGATCCTCAAATTGTAACACATAATATAGTATTGAAACTAGATGCTAAGCCATTTAAACAAAAGATTCGTAAGATTGCATTACTTGTTAAGGTTGAGATAGAAAATCTTTTCCAAGCTAGCTTTATCTACCCTATTGATTATTCACCTTAGATTTTGAATATAGTGGTTGTCGCTAAACTTGATGGTCGTATTCAAATGTGTACTAGTTTTAGAGATTTGAATCTTGCATCTCTGAAAGATGATTTCCCACTTCTGAACATCGATATGATTATTGATTCAATAGCTAGCCATGAACTACTTTCCTTCATGGATGGATTTTTAGGATATAATCAAATTTTCATAAACCCTCATGATCAATATAAAATAGCTTTTATAACCCCATGTAGAACATTTTGTTGGGTAGTCATGCCATTTAGACTTAAGAATGCTGGATCAACTTACCAACATGCTTTGACTCGTATATTTCATGATTACATGATTACATGCACAATATTTTAGAAGACTATGTTGATGACATCTTGGCAAAGTCTATTAATCGCCAAGATCATACTATGATTCTTTGACAAATCTTTGAACGAATAAGGAAATATAACATGCGATTAAATCCTCGTAAGTGCATATTTGGTGTCGATAGTGGGAAACTGTTGGGATTCATAGTTTTAAATCATGGTATTGAAGTAGATACAAAAAATATTGACGTGATAGTTAACATGCCAACACCTAAAAACATATCTCAACTTTGTAGTTTACAAGGGATGATATAGGCCATTCACCGATTTATCTCACAACTTGCAGATAGGACTCACCCTTTTACTCAACTATTGAAGAAGGATTTGAAATTTCAATGGAATTTAGAATGTTAGAAGGCTTTTGAGGACTTAAAAAGTTATCTCGCTAAACCTCCTATTATACAACATGTTGTTTCTGATAAACCTTTTATCCTTTACACCTCAACATCTAATAATGCTCTTGCAACCTTATTAGCACAACATGAAATTGAAGGCAAGGAATGTGTTGTATATTACATCAGCTGAACATTGCTTGATTATGAAGTGCGATATACTGTCATTGAAAAGCAATGCTTAGCTCTTGTCTTCACAACACAAAAGCTTAGGCATTATCTCCTAAATGCTGAGATACATGTAATAGTAAAATTTGACCCTTTGAAACATTTATTTGCTAAAACAGATCTTTCCAGTTGCCTCACTAAATGGGTTATGTTGTTAACTGAATTCAATCTCAAATTTATATCTTAGAAAGCAATTAAAGGACAAGCATTATACAACCATTTAGCTGAAGTACCTTCTCCTTTTGCTATACAAAATCAGGAGACATTCCTTGATGATCAAATACTAGCTATTGATAAGGAAGATAAATGGGAATTGTATTTTGACGGATCAATATGTCGAACCGGCTCTGGTGTTGGAGTTATATTGGTACCCCCTATAGGTAAGTTGGTTCCTATGTCTTACCACCTAAACTTCTCATGCACAAACAACATTGCTGAGTATGAAGCTCTTATTGCAGGACTTCATGTTGCTTTGGCTCTAAACATAAAAAACCTCACTATATATGGTGATTCACAACTAATTGTAAGACAAATAAATGGATCATATCAAGCTAAACAAGACAAATTATCTAAATATCATAACTTCGCTTTGTCTCTATTAAAGCAATTTACGTCCTTTTCAATTGATACTATTCTAAGGAAAGATAATTAACATGCGGATGCAATGGTAAGCACAACTTCCCTTATATCCCATGATGATTTTCCTAATGAATTTACCTTTATTATTCATAATCTTAAAACACCGACTATAGAAGATCCTGTAGTTGCAAGTACTGATCTCTGCGATATAAACTTTGATGAATGGTTCTCCCATATATTCAACTATCTGTGTAATGTAACTATCCCTAATTCAATGTCTAAAAATGCTTGAGTTCACCTACGTAAACTTGCAGTGCACTATATTATTCTATCTAATGTCTTATATAGACGAAGCTATAATGGTTTTCTTCTCCAATGTCTTAGTAATTTAGAGATTCTGATAGCTTTAGAAGAAGCTCACTCTGGCGCTTGTGGAGGACATTTTGGAGGAAAATCATTTGTACAAAAATTAATACGTATGGGTTATTATTAGAAACATATGGAACAAGATTCTTTCTCTTATGTCAAGAAGTGCCCGGAATGTCAACAACATCAACATTTCATCCGAGTACCTATGCAGGAACTTCGTGCCCAAGTGTCACCTTGGCCATTTTCTATTTGGGGCTTGGATCTAACTGGTAAAATTTCTCCACCTTCTTCTCAAGGACATACCTTTATAGTTACTACTACTGATTACTTCACAAAGTGGGTCGAAGTTGTCCCTTTACGATCCACGACGGCTGAAGTAATTTGTCATTTTATACAAGACAATATAATCTCTCAATTTGGTATTCCTTACTCCTTGGTCTCTAACAATGGCACCCCATTTAAGAACAAGGATGTGACAAAATTTCTTGAAAAGTATCATATTCAACACTACTTCTCTACACCTTATTATCCTCAATCGAATGGCCAAGAAGAAGCTTCAAACAAGGTTATAGGACAAATTCTATGAAAAATTGTTAACAAGCATTAGAAAGATTGGCATACTTAATTGTCCTACACATTATGGGCTTATAGAACAAGTATTCGTATGGCTACTGGACCTACCATGTATAATCTTGTTTATGGCACTGACATGGTAATGCCCTTGGAACTCAAAATTCCTTCATTGAGAGTCTCCTTGAGAGATGTTATTGATGATGACATGGAAAGAGAAAAGAGATTACAACCTGAGATGATGGATGAACAGTGTATTAATGCTCTTGAGCATCTTAAGGCCTATCAAAAGAGTATACAATGATTGTACAATGAGCGTGTCATACACCATTCATTTGATGTTGGAGACTTGGTACTTTATGAGAATTAACACAATGTGAAGGCACCTCTTGGAGAAAAAGGAAAGTTTAGCCCTAATTAGCTCAGACCGTATATCATTATTGAAGGTTTTGGATCAGGAACATATAAGATAGCCGATGAACAAGGTACACGACTTAAAGAACCTATTAATGTTGTACACCTCAAGAAATTTTATGCTTAAGATCATATGTTAGATGCTACTTTAAAAAGAAAGACTTAATCAGTTAGTTTAGCTTCAATTTCAACAAGATATGATTATTTTGTCTTAATTCATTTAACATAGCATCTTCTTCAATTAATAATTGTTGTATTTGATTAAAACATGTTTTATTGGAGATCACCTTTGTATTAACTGAGCTAAGCATAGAATAATGGTTATGTGTGAAATTCGTTAATCATTGTGCTTTTTACTTTATATTCTACAAAGAATTGTTTAAGTATCACATTAGTATTAGTCACATTTCCACATGAACATTTAACATTTATCACTAGTTGTATTTTACATAAATCACATGTGATAGATTAAACAACAATAGACAAACATTATATATATATATCAACATCAGTTTACATATACATTAGAGTCGACTATCACGTACATCAAAATGTGACATTGTAGTACATAATATACATCACATAGCTGAACCTTGGTCACCTATGCCCTCAGGACCTCATGGTGCGTATGTGATGGAGGTCTAACCATGTGTGGCTATGGATTGTGAATGACTCCTAGAAACATTCTGTGATCATAACCCCCTGATCTGTCCTCTCAGACCTAGCACCTCATCATGTGACTCTCGATACATCTACTGATATCGATCCCTCTCAGATGTGGCTCTCTCTAGCTCTACCTGGAGCCTATCCCTGTCAGCTCTCACCTGGCACAATTTAGGAAGTAAGATCTCACTCGTGATGGGATCTCCCTTAGGTGTGGGTACTACAACAGCCTGATCTCGTAGTGTTTGGAGCTCTATCTCCATACACTCAGCTCTCTGGATAGCCTGATCTAGATTAGACTCCACTGATAACCTGTATCTCACAAAAAGGCATAAAGATCTCTACATGCCACTTTACAGATGGCTGTGGTGAGTATCCTGTCTACACCCACTACTCGACCGCATCGGTTGGAACTATCTCTGCTATGACACAACCCACTAGGTCATGCCATATGCATGTCCCAACTACAAAAAGTAAACAAAATAGATATCAATACCTCATATAAACATCATAAATAAATAATCACAAATAACTGCATCTGTATATAAAAAAGCATCCTACTTCGATCTCCATCTTGCCAAGATGGATCTCAGATAGCTGATGGTGTGACTAGCTCTACAATTGACTCTGTAGCTGGGGGCATACAACTACTAGTCCCCCCTTACTCATGCCATCTCGATCTCCTCACATCTGTAGGGACTGGACTACGATCTCTTAATTGTGACTAAGACTCGGCCTCCTCGTCATTGTCTGCCTCCTATTGATCTCGACCCAATCTCGCCTTGAAGACATATTGTGACAGGACCTCCTCATCATCGTCTAGATCATAGTAGCAAGAAAAGTCACTAATGTCATCCTCTACCCATGTGTCACTTGCGTGACCGACCCAGGGTTGAGGATCGCTTGTAGGGTGACCAAGTGGATAGATAGGAGTGGGTTGCACTGTCTTCCACTAGATTTGAAACACTTGGGTAACTCTAACATCGTCTATGTCTGATATCAACTCTACATCCTCTATACCATCATCATCACTAATTGCTACATCTGCTACTGTCAGCCGTTGAGCACTATTTGCCCTGACTATGCTACGCACAGAGCACGCATAGCTCAGACGCATCATAGGTACATCCTGTCAGCATCCAAACTGTCATGCTACCCTATTAAAGTGAAACCAGGCAATAATGTGATCAAGGTGACTGGCCATTAGCTGATCCCTCTACATCCTCGCTAACTGTCTCCGCTAACCTGGTCATGCTATATAGCCGCGATATGGTCTCCAAATGATATCGTTGGGCTGCAATCTATCAAATACAACTCTCTAGTATAGTAGATCACCATGTCTCTAGTACTTGACAAGAGGATAGGCATGGAATCATGGATAAGTAAACGATAGATCTATGGGAAAACCTATAGGCCGCATGCATCTAATATGCTCGAAGGCCCAGACCTATAGTAATGTGCAACACATCAAGCTATGTGCCTCATAATGGACATATCATCCCAACTTGCAGTAGAGGTGCGCAAGCATACTACGTCCCCATGCGAAGACTATCCCCTACTCCATCACCCTGATAGTGTGAACAAGGCCCCTGTGAAGGTGAGTGCCTCATCCATCTGGCGCAACTGCTAATGCCACTGTAACAATCATAATCCTTTGAATCAGAGGGATGTCACTACATTCCTTCTCTAGTAATTGAAGCTAAATGTGCCCATGCTCTACCCGAGTGACTATGCGGCCTAGACATTACATCTGACTCTCTGGAGCATACTCTGTTGAGTGACGCTCTACAACCCTCACTGTCTCCCCACATATAGGCAGGTGCAGGATCTGGTAGCCATCCTCTAGCATGATACTCTTCTCCCCTATGGGCAGATGGAATGTAGAAGTTTCTGCATTCCACCTCTCCATCAGTGTCATCAACATACTGCAATGAAATCTAATTGTGGGCATATCAAACACCCACCAGAGCCCTATTGACTGTAAGTGGCTTCTCTCTGCATTGGTCATGCTACTGATGTGATCTCATAGAAGCAACATTAGGTGACCGCCTATATGCTTTCACATCTCGGGAACAACTTGCATGATAAACAACAAGAAGTCAAATTAGTATACAACATAAAATCATCACCTAGTATATACAATAGCAATTAGTGCCCTATTCCCGGGGCCCTTGTCCTTTCTAGACTTGGGTGCCCTAGGAGGACCTGGGCACCCAAATTAGACTTGGGTGCCCCAAGAAGACCTAGGTGCCCTGAGTGGACTTGGGCATCCTTTATGGGGACCCTTTTCTAGAATGTCCTAAAAGGCAGGGAAAATGACAAAACTTAAAGAATACAAAAAGAATGATAGCACAATCAAGGATTACGACTCTACCTCGGCCTTAAAATGTCTCTCTATCACTCGAGCTTGGAGCATCTCCAGTCGTGGAAGCTAGTACGGACATTAGGTCGGCATCGTCGATCTCTTCCTCCTTCTCCTTCTCTCCTCTACACAATGATAATAAAGAATGAATAGTGAAAATGACAACTCCCTTTACATATAGTAAGTGGATGAGAATTCCTATCACTATCCAGGTGTAAAATTAGGTAGTTTCACTCTTAAGCCTCTATTTTGAGCTGTCGAACTCAGATTTTCATGCCCTCTATTGAGTTGGAACCCTAATTCCACTCCCTATCCTACCTAATGTGTTGGTTTTGGGTGTTATTTGTTCAAACAACCTACACAATGCATTTCTCATCAAATTCCCTTGAAATCGATGTGAGTAGATATCTCCTTGTTTCTTCTTTTCGGACTAAGCAAGAAGAAACAAGGGGGGGCATATATCTCCCTCGATTCCCCCCTCATCATGTCTCATCACTCAACCCCTTAGTGTTTATGGACTGACTTATTGGTGGTGGTTGCAGGTTGATTTGATTTTTATTCTAGACAAGTGTTCCTTTGCAGGTTGTGGTTCCTAACTTTGTGGTCTTGTAGGATTACAGACTTTGGGGCTTCTTCCTCTTGCACGACAAAACTTTAGCTTCCTCTACAGTATCCTTTTGGGTATCCTTTTCATGATTGATGTATTTACTTTCCTTTAGTTGCATATGCACATAGTGTCATATGGCCACGAAAGTGGGGGCTAAATGTTATGTTAGAAATTGTCCTCCTGTATGGAATGGTACAATTTCTCATGGTTTAGCTCCTCTCCTTGGTGACCTTTCAACCTAGTTTATTCCATACCTTCCTAAACCCTGATTGACCTATTTTTAACTAGAAGAAATGTCATATTTTGGAATAACTAAAGACTGAAGGTGAAAAGTAAACTTGGATTTGGGATCCCCTAACCTCCTTGAGGCAGACCTGATCAGGAAATTAGGGCTTGGACTTGGGCGCTAGCACCCTTGTCTTGTCTTATTTCCTAGGGTCTTGAATTTTTGACGGATGTCGCCCTCGAGCGCCATGCATTTTGGGATTTCCTTTTTAGATTTTCATTTTTCACGCGATGTCAACATCTTATTTTCAAATTTGAAATTCCTTAGGTTAGATATTTAAATACATTCAAAAATTATTTTATTACACACAATCTATATGCAAACTTTATTCTAAAATTGCCATTGAAGATCAGTGATTTGTTGAAACTGTTTGAAGTTGTTTGAATTTGCTATCATGGAGACAATGGATGGAGATTAGGAATCAAGATCTTAAGACTATATTGCTCTTCCTAGGGTTTGTACACCTTTTTCATGATCAGGAGAAGGGTTGAATCTTCTAGACATGGCTACATCACCTTCTTGTTCATGCAAGTCTTCATTGCTTTCATCTCCTTGAGGTGAAGTTGTTTTTGTTCATTGAGTGAAGCAAATTGTTGATCTTTCCTTGATGCTTGAGTCATCTAGGGTTTTTTGTTTATGCATGCACATTTGTTAGATGAACATACACATTTATAGATATTTATCTTAAGCTATTGTTGAGGTAGGAATACTAAAAACAGGGCTTGACTGAGGAAATCTCATATATAGCCACAAACATCTTTCACCTCCTTTTGCATGTACAGGTTGAATTCATCGAGATCTAGTGGAAAGGAGCGACAAGAAGATGGATATTGTAGATAGTCATGACAAAATTTGTATTTCAAGATTGCAAGACTTTCAGGACACTACCACTAGCACCCTAGTCTAAATGGGTGATTTCTTTGGGATTTGGAAGCCTCCGGAGATTGTGAAATAGTTGTTGCAGAAAACCCTGACATTTGGAAACTTCTTGGATATTGTCACTAACGCCTTAGTCCATTAGGCCCTCTGTTTCTAGGTACACTATCTTTACAATGTTTCCTTTAATTTCTATAATTATTTCATTCATATCTATGTCAGAAATCAAGTTATTACTGTTTGATTGGAAATTTAGGGTTTCATGCTTAGTGCGAGAAACTAGCTTTAAAAAACCTGATCAAAATAGTCACACAGACACTATTAATAGGAAAAGGGAACATAGGAACTCAATAGTTTGTCCCTAACTTCTCCTTTTGCTTCCCTAATGTTTTAGGTTGTGAAATTGTGGGACTTGAAGTCTTCTATCTTGCTTCCTTATTTTCACCCTAAACAAGTGTTAACATACTTACTCTGGCCTAACCAAAGTTTTATGTTTTCTCTATCTCTTTTGATCTCCATCCCTAGAATGTACCAAGTTGCCCCTAGATTTTTCATCTCAAACTGTGCTGACAATTGATACTTCATATTAGAAATCAAACTTTTACCATTCCCAATGATTAACATATCATTGATATACAATGCAATAATGAGAATGCGATCATTGTCAAAATTGTAATAAACATAATGATCTGATTTTGATTTTTGAAATCCAATACTCAACACAAAGGCATCAAAATTTTGGTACCACATATCAAGAGACTATTTCAAACGATACAAAGACTTTTTTCAAATTGCAAACCATATTTTCTTTACCTTTCACCACATAGTGCTTTGGCTGTGACATATAGATTTCCTCCTCCAAGTCACCATGAAGGAATGTTGTCTTCACATCTATCTGTTCCACTTCTAGATCATATGCTGCTGCAAGAGATGACATGAACCGAATAGATGTCATCTTTGCAACAGGAGAGAAAATCTCACCATAATCAATTCCCTCCACCTAAGAATACCCCTTTGCAACAAATCTAGCCTTATATTTCTCAACACTACCATCTACACCGAATTTCTTTTTGAACACACATTTGCATCCAATAGGTTTTCGTCCTTCAGGAAAAGGTACCAAGTCCCAAGTATTATTCTTTTCTAAAGAAGCCATCTCCTCTTCCATGGCCTCCTTCCTGAAACCTACATCTCTCATTCTCATAGCCTCATTTCACAGTTCTAGGCTCATCAGTGTTAGAAATCAAAGCAAAAATACAACTGGAATCATGCAATGGATAACCAAACCTATTAGGTTGTTGCCTTATTCGTGTGGACCTTCTCAAAGATTGAGGTTGAGGTTCTTCATCTTCTTCTAAACTTTCAGAGCTACTAGAGCTCTCCTCATTATCAGGTCTAATAGATATTTTGGTTCAAATTTCTCAGGGGTGGAAGGAAGCTGAACCACATCATCTTCCTTCTCTTCTTCCTCTGGCTGCAAGACAACATAAGAAGGATTGAGCTCTCTGAAGATCACACTTCTGCTATATAGAACTCTCTTAGCCACTAGATCCCAAAGCTTTTATCCTTTCACACCGATGCCATAACTAATGAAGATACACTTCATAGCCTTGTTCTCCAACTTAGACCTCTTCTCCTTAGGCACATGTGCATATGCCTCACAACCAAATACTTAAATGTGTCTTAATGAAGGCTTTTTACCAGACCATACCTCCATAGGTGTCTTATCAATGAGCGCCGATGTAGGAGACCTATTAACTAGGTAACAAGTGGTAGCAACAGCTTCAGCCCAGAACTTTTGTTCAAGATTATCTCCACTTAGCATACTCCTTGCCCTCTCCATCAATGTTCTATTCATCCTATCTGCAACTCCATTCTGTTGAGGGGTATACAGAGTTGTCTTGTGCCTCTCAATCCCCTATTCTTTATAGAACTTGTCAAAATATGTTAAACAAAACTCACCACCATTGTCAGTCCTCAAACACTTAATCTTTCTATCCTTCTAATTCTCTACAAGAGATTTGAACTCTTTGAATCTATTAAAGACTTCAGATTTACTTCTAAGGAAATACACCCATGTCCTACTATAGTCATCAATGAATGAAACAAAGTAAATAGATTTTGAAATCGAGGGAACATTAATAGGACTAAACACATCAGAATGAATCAAGTCCAACACCTCAAAAGATTTGCGAGAATTGCAATAAAATTAAACATGGTTTTGTTTTCCATAAATGCAATGTTCACAGAATAGAAGTCAAGATAACAGTCATTCATACCCTCAACAAGTTTTTTTTTTTTTTTAGGGTCCTCAAACACTTTTTACCAATGTGACCAAGCTTTTGGTGCCATAACATTATCTTCTCAACTAGAATTTTCATCTCCATAGAATGAGCACCCTTAGGTACCCAAAAAGCATGACCATTGAAAGTAGATGCAACAATCCTCTTTGTTATTGGTTCCAATGGTGAGGATGAAGAATCTAAAGCTCTCTTCTTCGAAAGAAAGGAACTATTGCACTAAACTGCGCATGCATTAAGATGAAACAGAGTGCCAATCCAAACACCCTTAGCTAACACCATAGATCCTCTAGTCATCTTGCATCCTCCATTCAAGAAAACAACCTGCACACCCACATCATTCAACTTACTTATAGAAAGAAGGTTCCATATCAAACTAGAGATATATAGAACACCATTGATTTTGTTCACTCATCCATCAGGGAATTGATTCAAGACTCTTCCATGACCAACAATCTTTAGGTGAGAATCATCACCCAAGTACACCTTTCCACCATCGTATTCTTCATACTTTGAAAACCAACCCCGATACGAGGCCATGTGAAAAGATGCACCAGAGTCAATAAGACACACATCCTTAGATGCATGTGTTACCAAGGCAGTGACAAACACTTCTCTTTCATCCTGAGAGGCTTGTTAGAAACTAAATTATAATTCTTCTTCTTTTTAATTTTCTCCTCCTTGCACTCCTTGCAGAAGTGACCAGGTTCACCATAGTTCCAACATAGGGCCTTGGAGTTTCTGAGAGACTCAGATCTCCCATGGGATTTGGATCTTCCTTTTTCTTCCTTCTTCTTATCATTTTTCTTTCCCTTCTCTTTAGATCTACCACAAATTGCAAGAGAATCCTTAGCCTATTTAGAAGACTTTATCCACATCTCTTCAGACAACAATGAAGAAACCACTTCATCCATCTTGAAGGTGGTAGTGATACTCCTAATAGCCATAACAAGGTGGTCCCACAAATTTGATAAGGAACACAGTAATATCATACATCGATCTCCTCTTCCATCTTCACACCAATAGAATTTAACTGGGAAACAAGCATATTGAATGTATTCAGGTGATCAGCGACAGATCCTCCATCTTCCATCCTCAGAGAATACAATTTCTTTCACCGGAATAACTTGTTCACCAGGGATTTAGCCTGATAAACATCTCCAAGCTTCTTCCAAAGATCCTTTGCAGTCTTCTCTTCATGGATATTCAAGAGCACTAATTCAGCCAAATAAAGTCTTATTAAACCCTTAGCTTTTTGATCTTTGAGATCCCAGCCTTCTTGAGACATTGCCATTGGTTTTGTACCAGATATGGAATCCCATAAATCCTGATCTACAAGCATGTCCTCCATTTTGAGTTTCCACAACTCAATATTACTACCTTTAAACTTCTCTATCTAAAACCTCCCAGATGTGCTTGCCATCTCTTACCTACAACAAAGATTTCAAAATCCTTTGCACAAGCTCCCACTCAAATGAAGATTATCTCAAAAAGCCCTCTACCCAACAACTAGAACCAAAGGTGATAAGGCTCTGATACCAACTGAAGGGAAGAAAGGTATGCGGAAACGCTTCCTACACTGATCTACTGAGGAAAGATTTATGCAAATTTTTACTTTTACAGTTATAGATTAAGATGCACATTAATAGAAAGATAATAACAACTTCCAAATACCAACACAAAACTCACAACACAAGATATACGTGGGGAAAAGCCTTTCAGGTAAAAAACTCCACACTCCAAAGCCACCCAATATATTATTCAAGAATCAAGAAGATTACAATATACTTGCAGAACAAGCTTTTACAGGGGTATATCCGACCAGAGATCCACGAGGTAACTTGACATCGATAAGATTCTTACACACAACCTCCATCTCAAGCTCCTGATATATAGGAGATACAATACAGTAAACTATCAATGGTAATTACAAAACCATGAGCTAAAACCACCCAAAAGTGGTGCCCAAGTTATTTCCAATAAAATAATCCTTGTGATGTGCCAAAACACATACCAACATGTGTAACTCTCCCCTTTACAACTCTTTTATGTGTCCAACACATTTTTACATTTCCCAAAAAATAGGAGGTCCAACTTCTGGAGGCCATAACTTTTGATCTGGGTGTCAGATTGATGAACCCTTTGATGCATCAAAAAGATCGTGAAGAGATCTATCACCCTGTAACTAACTTTATCAGTTATAAAAATTTTTGGAGCATTTAGGGAAGTTTTGATTATGACAATTGAGTTCAAAACTTTTTTTGGTAGTTTCAAAAAATAGAAACTTTAATATCTCGCAATCTAGACATGATCTTGAGTCGAAACTCACCCGAGATGTTTACTTAACTATTTCGCACCTTCTGGGAAAATTTTAGGTCAATTTAAGGTCAAATGTAAACTTACTAAAAATAGTAAGTCCCGCCATTTTTAGCCATTTTGGAATCTTTGAAAGTTCTAGACCATTCTTCAAGATAAAGGGTATTTGAAAAGACCAAAACTAGGAAGAATAGTAACCTTTCGAAGTTGCAAGGTTGAGACACTTTTCTTAACGAATAGTTGAAGAATAGAGAGCTTTCCTCCATCATGTGATAAAATGTGTGACTAACTCATTGTCTTCTTGTTTGATTGTTAAAAATTCTTGTATTCCTGTCTTGACTAGTTTGTTTATGTCAAAGGCAACCATAAATTGATCAATGAGTTACCTAAAAAAGTGGATTGATGCTTTTGGAAGTTGATAGTATCAATCTAGGGTGATACCCTCCAAAGTCTTTGGAAAAATCTTTGCTACCACCCCGTCCTAAGGAAGGAGTTCCCGCACTACTATGAAGTAAGCCTTGATATGAGAGTTGGGATCAACCTTTGCTTTAAATTTTGGAAGCTCAGGGAGAGGATGTGGTAGTATGACTTGACAAATGTTGTAGTCAAGAGGCTCCTTTAAATACTCAAGGTATGTTCCTAAGAGGGGGTTATGTGTACAGGGTTTTGTTCCTCCAAACATTAACCCTTCAAGTGGAGCTTGTTGTGTTGTTGAAAGAGTATGCTAGATTGTTGATATCTTGAATAAGTTGGAGGAATAGATGGCATCATGTTTGTGTGTTGAAAATTGGGTGGGATTGTTTGTGGTTGATTTTGCATTATTGGAATCCTACCTAATTGATTGAAACTTGTCATGTTGGATGATGAGGGCAAGAGAGGCATGAATGCTTAGTTATGTGTGTCATGAGAATGGAAGTTTATATCAGGGGTATTTTGTGTTTCCCTTTGGTTTGATTCGATCTTGTTAATGAAATGACTTCCCTGTGCCCTAGGTTTTTCCTCAATTTTGTTTTGGCAATTTTGTTCAACACTCCTAGCCTCAAGGGTCTCAATTCATTGGACCAAACTTTCTATAAGGTCTATGGGTGAGGCTTTGTCCATTCTTTGAGTTTTTCCACCTTGTGATGGATTATTTTTCATTGGGGTTTAAGTGACCCTATTTGTTCTTTCTGATGACACTTCACATGTTGTGGACTTTTTATCTTGATGTACTATGTGGAGTGATTTTTGTACCTCCCAAGCTTCTTGTACAAGTTCTTCTCTTGACAACATACTTCATTTTTCATTTCAGTGGCTATTTTTCTATGGCTTGTTATGGGTTGATCATCTTGATGGATCTTAGATTGAATGTTCACATGTGTTTTGATTTGGTCAAATTTGTGGGGATTTTGTTATATCCATTTTAAATTTGTAATTTCACTCGAGGGGACATTCCCTTGGACTTTTTGCATGAAACATCATGAAATGTACAAAAATGTAAAATAATCCATCTGAAAAAGATTTGTTCTTCACGTTAGATTCACCAAATTATGTGGTGAATCTGGTGTCAGATGTGAAAGTGATGATGAAAGAATTTTTGAAGTTGAAACACAAATGACTCATCCTAAGAGGATTTGTAGTTCACACTAGGATCGCCAAAATATGTACACACAAAAACATGAATCAGTTGCACAAGGTGGTCGAGTCAGCTTTGATGAGCACATGGACCCTTCTCCTTGCCACATGGAGAAGCTCCACACCACTCTCACTCTCATGGAAGTAGTCAGTCGAGAGGAGGCAAGACACGGGGATGGTCCTGCTTGCTTGAGAGATGGACTTCATGAAGAGCGGTTGGTCAGCTCTGGAGCCTTTCTTGGGTATTGATTCTAATATGGTTCTCCATGACCATTGTAGTTGAAATAACTGTATGACCTAAAGGGTCACTAGTTACTATTCTCCTATTTGGATTCTAAATATTCTAATGTTGAGTTGGTTGTCGATTGTTTTCATTTATGTTTCTATCAAGTTGGAGTTTTCCTTCAAATTGTTGGATGATGAATTGTGTTTGGAGTAATCTCAACTGATGTTGTTCCTGGATCTTTAATTTATCGTATTGTAGTCTAGGGTGAATTTCTTGAATCTCTTCGAGGATTGCCCTCACCCACTCATCTCTAAGCCTAGGGCACATTTGTGAGCCCAAACTGAGAGAGAGTTGGTTGGAGTTGACCTCATTTTGACTTAGGGTTCACTTAGGGCTTATGACCTAAGGTTTAACTTGATTTGCTTTTCGTTGGTTGACTAGTCTTGACTGGTGTTGACCTCATGATGAAATTAAGGGTTTGACTATTGTTGACCTCGTGATGGAATCAAGGGTTTTGCAATCTTCTTGTGACTCTAATATTTTTGTACTTTTTTTGGATTTTGAATGAATGCAATACAATATTTTTTTGGTTTTTATGGATTTCATGAAAGGAGAGTGCCTTTTAATCTAGGAATTGAAATATGAATACAATCTAGAATGGGTTTACCTAATGCAATCTGATCTATGTTTTTTTTTGGTTTTCTGGATATTGTGAATCTAATTACTCTAAGAAATGAAATTGCTTTTAAATAAACTAAGCTAATGATGCAAAATACTTGAAGCAAATTAATCTAACAATGCAAATCCTATTTAGCCTATCAAGGAAATTGGAACATCCAATTATTATTCCCAAGAGCAATTTTAAGATTAGATAATTACTATCAAAATTAAAAAAAGCACCAAAGAACCTGGAAAGTGAGATGCATGAGCTTCCACTACCCTTAGGAATCCTTGTGTCAGAAACCTTTTTGTCCTCTTGTAGCAGCGGGGATGTCCTCTTGGAAACAAAAGGGAAGGGATGCAAAATAACTTTAGAAAGATTGAAATGTGAGCTCAATGTGAGCTAAAAGAGCACTGTGGCTTGCAAACAGGCAGTGTAATGATGCGATGAGAAGGTTTTAGCAAATCTTAGATAAAATAACAATGAAATAAAAGGCTTGAAATTCCTATATGAGCATATGGATGCTATGTGGAGAGCAAAAACCTATAAAGAATGGATGTACAAATGAAATTGCCTCCCAAAAGGGGAGCTTTGAAGCTATGTTACATGGAAGCTTTGAAGCTTTGGAAAACTAATGACATGAAATCTTTGAAGCTTTGGAAAACAAAACAAATAAATGAAGAAAGAGGCTCAAAGGCCTATGAAGAAGCTTGAAAAAGCTTGTGAAGAAGTGAAGAACATTCTCCAACTTGGAAAATAATAAAAAGGGGAGGGGTATTTATAGCTTGGAAGAGGTCATTAAAGGTAGAATTGATTGAGAAGTTAACTCAATTTGATTGAAGAGTTAACAAGGTTGATTGGACAAAGAACTAGATTGATTAGAGAGTGAACAAGCTTAGATAGCTTATCACTGAAGCAAAAATGGAGTTAGCATGACTGCATGAGTTGAAAAGTAGAGATAAAAAGGAGTTAATTATGCATGCTTGGAGGCCTGTAATAGTTAACTCTATGTTTAGGCCAAAAAATCAAGCAAATAGGAGGAAAAATGAGTCAAAATAGATCTTTTTCGTGTAAAAAACTCAAGTTTTTCTATGCCTAGAAAAGACGATAGAGTCATCTAGGGATCGCCCCTTTTACCAATCCATGTTTCCCGAGGTCGACCCATGGGCGACCCATAGAGGGGAGGTCCTAGGTTGGAAATAGGGTTGTAGATTGTCAGTTAGGGGAAAAGGAGGTGAACTACCTCTAGAAACTGGTTGAAAAGTGGTCAAATCTCCAGTTGTAAAAGTCAAATCCCCCAATGGAGATCTTGAAATAATAGGGGGAGATTTGTCCTGGTTGATTGGAACTTAAAAATGAAAGTTGGAGATGGCTTGGGAGGTCCTCTAGAGGGCTCTTAGGGGTGGGGTTGGATGAAAAACACTAGGGAAAGGTCAAATCACAATGAATGGATGAATACAAGGCTTAGGGATGAAGTCACAAGCACAGAAAGTGAAAGTTGACAAGTGTCAAAAAATATCGAAAGTAGGGAAAAGCTTAGTACAACCAAGGGGAAACAAAAAGAGGAGGGAAAACCCATATGTTACCAAGAGAATCACTACTGAGAGGACATTATTTAATTCTTACATGTACGTGACAAGGATTATGAGTCATTATAGGGTCCTTTTGGAGGCTATGCATGATTTTGGTGCTTACATTTCCTTGAATGCCCTTGTTGGTGATTTGGATCTATTGAGAAGCCAAGAGGGACTACATCAATGAATTCTACCACTATGTACCACATTGGTTCTCCTTGTGTGGGTGGATTGCCTACTCTAGGAACTATATAGGATGGGGATCTCTAGGAATGAATGTTGGTAGGTACCTGCAAGGAGAATCTTGAATTTGATGAATGATAATTAATTTCGCAACTCATTATGTGTGCTAGAATAGTTTGAGGATATCATACATGCACTGCAAACATCAAAATTGGACTGGCAGGAGGTACTACAATAGGGAAATGTCAAATAATGATCATGTGTCCTACAATACATCAAATGAAGTTCATGGTGGTAGATCAAATGGCTCACACTATCCTAAGGCAAGATTGCTTCCTCCTTTTATTAAATTTTTTGAGAGTGCACCATGTGGAATTTGGTATAAGTCCATTGGCCAAACAAAAGAGTAAAAGTGAAGGTGGGCCATTCCTTTGATATACATAACCTTTATCATGTCAATTAGAATTGACTTGTTAGGTGAAATGGACCAAAGGTGGGAGTTCGCAAGAAAGGTGCCTCTGATTCCATAAAAAAGTGCACTATTAGATTAGATCTATTATGGAACCATCTAGTGACATGCACACATTGACAATTAGAAATCTTATAAGATTTCTCTACATCCTACAAAACTCAAAATTCATAAAGGGGAACTTGATCCACCAAAGTTGTGCACCATCACAACCATAATTATACTCAAGGTAGAAGGATTATGCCACTTTTAGTAAAGGATTCACTATAGTTTTGGTGACTCCTAGGGGTTCTTTCATTGGGGAAATAATATGAAACTAGAAAACCATATTCATTATGTACAAAATCAATTAAGCTCAAAATTTTAAAATATTAAAATTATTACGATTGAAGACACCTACCCTTATAGATTGCTAAGAGAAGTCATGAGATCTTGCCATTCTTAGTCCTTTGGTAGGTTGATCTTTTATAGTTGTTTATATAGTTGATGCTCGAGCTCAATACTACTCTTATATGAAATCTCATGTGCTCAATTTACTACCAACTACATGAATGCCCCCAATTCAACCAATGACTTGATTACTAGTAGCACTTTTTTGGTGCTATACATACGGATAAGCCATCCAATTTAGATTTGTCTTGGATTTTCTTCTTGATCAACTCCCCAAATATTACTTGTTGGAGAATCTTTTCCTTTTCATGAAATGGCAAGGGCAATCTGTGCTACTTTAGTAGTTGGATATGGGCCTGAATGCCCTGAATTGATTCCTCCATAGATCTAGTTGTTCTTTTCTTTCCTAGTTCATCTTATCCTTAGCTATGACATCATTTTATTTATGTACAATGACTATTCTTCTTGTAGTGACTATTCTGCTTGTAATCAAGGCTACAACCAATTTATTTATGTTGGAGCTATAAAAATGTTGTCTTAGGCATCATTGATGATGGGAGATAGAGTTACCTCAACTAAGTTGACCTCATATTTGATCATATCATGCAACACCTAGGAAAATTTTCTAAATTTAAGGGCTCGTAGAAATTCTAAAGTACTTTCTTTAATTTCTTTCTAGTAAGATTTCTAGAGGGCCCTGATGAGTTTAAGGGATCCTACATATATCTTTAGTTTTGTGGTGTTTTAATCTAAGGTCTTGATGTCCTCCTTGGACGCTTCTAGTTTACTCTTGAGGTCATCTCCCTTCTAATTGATCACCTTAATGGTCTAGGTTTGGGTGTCAAATTAGCTTTTGGTAATTTTGGATACTCATTCTTTTCTTCAAAGAACTTATCTCCATGGCCTTGACACTTATGTTGGGTTACTCTTATTTTATTTGTGGTTTTATTGCCTCCACCTATTTTACTAGTGCATTTGTAGTGGCCTTTTCCATGATCATTTAGCTCTTTGTTGTAGCCATCTCTAGTTTTACTTTTGCTAGCTTCATCTAGGTATCTTGGAGTTGCTTTTTGGATTGCTTCACATGTGTGTCATCAACCTTAATGGCCTTTTCAACCACCATAGACACTTAGACTTCAAGTGCTCTAATTTTGGCCTCCACAACCTTTATTGTTTGCTTTGCCACATTTAGCTTAGTGCATTTATTGTTAAACATCATTTCCATGAAGATTAGTGAAGCGATGATAGCCTTTACACCTTCTTATAGGAATTTTGGCCTATCTTTAGCTCTTGTATCCTTTATTTTGACACTCAATACCTCCATTTTATAATCAATATCATGCATCTACCCTTCAAGTTTACCCACCAAGGGAGTGAAGTGCATGAAATGCGTGCCATCATGCATGGGGTCACACCTTGTCCTCAACCTTTAAGTTGTAGGTATAACATCTTATTTTTGCTTTCTCATAGCTTCCTTGTGCTAAATAACTACCTATATTTGATGCATCTACTATTGGTAAAAGGTGGGATCCCTTACTATTGTCACACCATAAATAAACTGAGTTGCCCCAAGGGAGAAAATGGTAAGTTTGTTGGAATGAAGTTTGTCATTGATGTCAAAAGTTGGATTGAGGATCATGCTTCAGGAGTTGACTTGATATTGTTGATCATTCAAGGTCTATTGAGTTGGTGATTGAATTGTCCTTGCAAGTCATTGGTGTTGGTGCAAGCAATAGTGAAGGTACTTGTTCACTCCTTGTTGATACTTATGACAAAAGAGTTGCTTCGTGTCAAGGTGTTCATTCAAAGGTATGATGAGATGGTGAGTTGATATGTTTCTTTTTATTCATTCATCATGTGAAGTCTTGTCTTCTTTTCACAAGATACCTTCATCATATCACAAATTTGTCATCCTTCATAAATCTGATCAGATGCTCAGTGAACAACTTTTCATAAAAGCAGGAGTGATTTGAGCAAAGTCTGAGTTCTCTTGGTTGAATCAATTTAGTTTGTTGGCTCTATACATGATCAATTGTATACATGACAATATCACATGTACCAGAAGATATACATGAAATGATCCCTGTTGTGTATTTTGACATTCACATGTATACTTGTTAGGGTGATAGTCAGTTCAATATCTTGTACCCTTATGTCTCAGTCCAATGGTAGGGTGAGGTTCACAAGGTCTAGACATCACAAGGTCTAAGAAGAGTTAAGAAGCATTATCATAGCTTAAAGTGTTTCTTTTAAGATTAAACTATCTTCATCATTTTTCTATCTATTTTCAACAATGTCATAGGTTAAGATTATCCCTTGTTAGTCATGAGTGTTATAGATCTAGGTTTTTGTTCAATCTAAGACCTACAAAGCTAAATCCCTAAACCTTGTGTTCTAAGGTCTTAAAACCCTCCCTAAGTCTTTATCTCCTAAGTCTCCTCTACCCATCACTCATGAAAAGCACTTTATGTTTTGTTTGGAAGTTGGCTTGCAATCTTAGGTCACTGGATACTTAAGTGACAAATTTGATGGGGTCGCCAACATGTTTCTACCGACCTCTCACTTGGAGACACCAATCCATCTAGTCAACTTTCTTTCTTTCGGGCGGTAAAATGATATCAAAGGCGCATATTTAAAGTTTTCAAGGGTGCGGATTGGATGATCAATGGCCCTTATTTAAATTTTGATACCCTACTTCGATGCTTTGTGTTTGACGGTCATTTGACCATCAGTCTGCTTTTGACAGTGAGGAGTACCTTTTCAAGGATAAAATTGGAGAAAGCCAATTTGATTTTTCCATCCTCGACATGCAAGAGGTGCAGATCCACTCTCTCCTTTATAAGGATGTTTCTGAAACCATAATAGATTGCATGTATTGGAGAAACCAAGAATTCAATATGCAAGTTAGTGGGCAACTTTTTAAATTGTGTTTTTATGAAGATATCACAGATAATGCAGTTTGGTGGACATTATTGCAGAAGATGCTTTTCCTTTTTTGGGGATATGTTTTTATGGACATCTTGCATGACAGTATGGAATTGGGACGAGTAGATTGAATATTGTTTTAACTGAGAATTTAATTTTGAAAGATTAAGAGAAAAGGTGGGTATTATTGTAGAAGGTGACTTCTTTTTAGAGACATGACTTAATGCAGATTATGGATGAGAGAGTGGAGTTAGAAATAGGTAGTTGGTTTATTATTCTGATAGAGAATTGTGAAAGAAAAGATAGGGTGTATTGGATAGTGGTTTTTTATGAGAATATATGTGTAAGTTAAGTGATTGAGAAAGGGTATTGCTTGACTAAGTAATATGCAGAGTGAGAGATGTTATTATAGGTAAATCAAGCATAGTGAGAGGACATTATGCAGCAGATATGCATAGTATGAATGCAGATGAGGAGTGATGATATGGAACATGGGATAGGCAGATAAGAACAAATGTTTTGATTATGTATTATGCAGAGTATGAGATCTTATGTAGATGGATATGCAGGAAATAAAGGAAAGAGAGATATAGATGAATTAAGATACTGAGAAGAAAATGCAGATTGAGTTGAGTTTGATTGAAAGGGGATATGTAGAGATTTGAGATTTGTAGTGAAATAGAGTAACCCTATGTATTCTTTCTATTTTTCTGAGAATGTTGTAAGTGCTCCTATAGCCAGTGAGGTTTGTCAGTGAGGCGTAGACTGTAACCAGTGAGGTATAGTCTGTAACTAGTGAGGTTTGCTAGTGAGGCATAGACTATAACCAGTGAGGTTTTCTAGTGAGGCTTAATAGAGATCATGTTCATAGTGGTTTTTACCCTTTTGGGGTTTTCCACTCAATCACCTATGTTAGGTGTTGTTCCTATATGTCTCTTGTGCTTTGTTAATGATTTCATGATCATGTTATATTGTTGTGATACTATTGTGAGAAGATCTTGTTTGATGAATTAGTTTTATCAGATCACTAATACACCCCCCCTCTTAGTGATCCTTAGTATTCCAAGAATTGGTATCAGAGCTATAGGTTCCTTGCAGGTGTCTAATAGACTTGGGTAGATCTTGGAGGTGGAATACTATGGGTAAGTGTAGAAGAAATAAGGGAAGGAGAGATACCAAGCAAAAAATTGTTCAACAAGTCTAAATTAAATCAAGTGATGAGTTGTTGCAAGAAATACCCCTGTCAGTTGACACAGGATATGATATATCTAAAAGAGAAGATGGTTTTGTTGAAAATGTTAACATTGTGACTAATGATGAAGATAATTGTGAAATTGATATTGAAGGTGAACTCATGTGTACCCTGGATGAGATCAAGAAACTCAGAAAGGAAAACCAGAGATTAGAAGTATAGCTTCAAGAAGAAAAAGACTCCAAATACAAAGTACTTGAGCCCTTGAAGAAGCAAAGAAACTGATCATAGATCTGAAAGTTCAAACTGAAGAGGAAAAGAAAATAGAGGAAGAGGTACAAATCCAATTGAAAGCAAAAGAGGAAAATGGTGAAAGGTTAGAATCTAAGATTGTTTCTTTGAAGAAAAAATTGGAGAAAACAAGTGCTCAATTGAATAAAGACCTAAAGAATGAGAAGAGTACATAAATTTTAGATAATATTCTCAATTCCCAAAGGCCAACATACAATAAGAGTGGTCTTGGATTTGAAGGACAAAGCTCAAAGACAATTGTATTGGAAGGCAAAAAAAAGATTGAATTCATTGTTGGAACATCAAAGATGAATGGTAAAGATTCAGAAACTCAAGCAAGCTATGAAGATTGAAGCTGAGATGAAAACCAAAGATGAGTTTGTCAAAATGCACAACCAAAGGAGAAATCTTAGAAGAACTGCTCCATCAAGGAAAGCATATATGTAGAGGTACAATTACTCATTTTTTGGTTATTGTTATACCTGCAATCATTTTGGACACAAAGCAATTGATTGTAGAAGGAGCCAATCTGCTTCAATAAGGAATGATGACCTAGTGTGTTACAATTGCAACAATGTTCACCACATAAAAAGAAATTATAGAGCGCATGGAAGGTATGATCATGCATGGAATAACAACAGAAGTGCTCATAGGTTGTCAAAAAGGAACTATCATTCATTTGATCTAGATTGCAATATTATATGTTATAAGTGAAACACTCTTGGACATAAAGCACATTGTTGTAGAAAAGGATCACTTGGTTTGAAAGGCTAGAAAAGAAAAGAGCCTAAGAAGGTTTGGAGGAAGAAACCTGAACAAAAGAGAGAAACTATGAAAGTGTGGAGAAGGAAACAAAATCAAGAAAAGGTTAAACCTAAACTTGTGCACATTGCACAATATACATCACAAGTTGCATAAGAAGTAGCATGAGGTCATGTGGAGTTGTTCAATATTCTATGTCTTACCCCCAAGGTCAAAATCAATAGGTTGTTGTAGTGATAGCTTGGTGCCTCCAAAGGAAAAGGTTTAAAGTTAGTCCTTGCAATCTTTGATATTTTTCATGTAGCCTGTGCATCAATGGAAGCTTTTGGAACAAGACTCCTTAAACTTTGCCAACATACTTCATGTTCAATAAGACCCTTGGAATTAAGAAGGATAGTGCAACTTAGTAAGATTGAAGTTTGTCCTATGGACATTGAAAGAAGACTCCCAAATGAGCATATGGAACATTTTAACCCTGTATATTGTTGAAAGTATGGTAAAGGTTGTTTCATAGTGGGAAAAATTATGAGATATAGACAATCATAAGTGCAAATGACAGTGATCCTTAAGTTGATAAAATGAAGAGCTTTGTCAAAATATTTTAAGGTCTAATAAAAGTTCATATGCCTACCTATCAAGCTACAAGTCTGTCAAGAGTGTTAATATTTGAATGATTGTCATTAGCAAACTTTGCCAAAAAGATAACCTGCAGAGAAGGGTTTGAAAGACTATGACATACAGGCCTGTGTACATGTATGAAGACAAGGTCACAGTATGCAGGGATATATGAGGCTTTCCATAGTCTAGAAGGTCTATGCAAGAAATAATGAAGATAGTCAAACTTAGATAATAGCTCTGTCAAAACCAAAATAAGTACTATCTTGTCAAGATCTGCACTATTTTGCCAAGGTTTACATTATCTTGTTAAAGGTCTACATTATGATCTACATACTCAGAAAACACTATGAAGAACCACTACCAAGAAGGTAAACAATGATAAGGTCTACAATGTCATAAGAAAATCTTCCAAGGAAGACAAAGAATTGTTGATAGATAACATATAGGTCTATTAGTGGTCTTAAGAACTGTCAAATGAAGAGCGAGGAGGACTTATCAAAGGAGCATGTTGTCTCAGAGTTGCAGATACAGTGTAGGGAATCAGTATGCAAGGTCAGAAAGAGTTAGATAAAGAGCATAGAGGAGTAGGACCTTTAGAAAATTCAAGAAAATAAAGTTGACAGTGGTTTAAAACTAATTCATTTGTAGAGGTCAGAGACTTGCAAAACCAGTAGCAGATATAAGTGTAAAGGATGGTTCCAAGGCATAGATGCATGAATGGTAAAGAGACCACAAATTGAGTGATGTAGAGAAAGACAAGGTACAGTGTTAAGAGTAGAATTCATCAAAGGGTGATTAGACAACAAGGACTGTCAAAAGTGCAGAGATATGCTACCAAGTGAACAGTCATCAGTCATGGTGTAAAATTAGACTCTACAACTTTTTGAAACAGGGTATGGAATCCATCAAGGTATGAAAGGATAGCATTGTTATCAAGTGTTGTAATTGCAAGTGCTAAGGTAGACATGTATGCAAAATGTAGACAGGTAAACAAGGTACATGAACTTTCAAGAAATGTAGTCTAATAGACTGTCCTGATATGATCAATAGTGGTATAATTAGATGGACGTTGTAAGTGACATGAACTATGCAAATGAACTTGAACTTTCTGAAAAGATGGATATAATAGATATTTCACATGAACCTAGTGATTATGCTAGCAAGAATAATATCTACAGGGGGAGTATATGGTGTATTGCTTGATTTGCTATTAAGGGTCCTTTGTCACTTGATGTCAAAGGGGGAGAGAGAGAAAGTTGGAGAGATTTTGGCATCAATGGCAAAGGGGGAGTTTGTTGGAATGAATTTTGTCATTGATGTCAAAAGTTGGATTGAGGATCATGCTTCAGGAGTTGACTTGATATTACTGATCATTGAAGGTCTATTAAGTTGGTGATTGATTTGTCCTTGCAAGTCATTGGTGTTGGTGCAAGCAATAGTGAAGGTACTTGTTCACTCCTTGTTGATACTTATGACAAAAGAGTTGCTTCATGTCAAGATGTTCATTTAGAGGTATGATGAGATGGTGAGTTCATAAGTTTCTTTTTGTTCATTCAACATGTGAAGTCTTGTCTTCTTTTCACAAGATACCTGCATCATATCACAAAGTTGTCATCCTTCATAAATCTGATCAGGTGTTCAATGGACATATTTGCATAAAAGCATGAGTGATTTGAGCAAAGTCTGAGTGCTCTCAGTTGAATCAATTTAGTTTGTTGGCTCTATACATGATCAGTTGTATACATGACAGTATCCAATATACTAGAAGATATACATGAAATGATCCTTGTTGTGTATTTTGACATTCACATGCATACTTGTTAGGGTGATAGTCAATTCAATATCTTGTACCTTTATGTCTCTATCTAATGGTAGGGTGAGGTTCTCAAGGTCTAGACATCACAAGGTCTAAGAAGAGTTAAGAAGCATTATCATAAGTTAAAGTGTTTCTTTTAATATTAAACTGTCTTCATCACTTTTCTATCTCTCTGTAACAGTGTCATAGGTTAAGATTATCCCTTATTAGTCATGAGTGTTACAGATCTAGGTTTTTGTTCAATCTAAGACCTACAAAGATAAAAACCTAAAGCTTGTGTTCTAAGGTCGTAAAACCCTCCCTAAGTCTTTATCTCCTAAGTCTCCTTTGCCCATCACTCATGAAAAGCACTTTATGTTTTGTTTGAAAGTTGACTTGCAATCTCAGGTCACTGGACACTTAAGTGACAAATTTGATGGGATGGCCAACATGTTTCTACCGGCCCTTCACTTGGAGACACCATTTCATCCGGTGAACTTTCTTTTTTTTTCAGGCGGCAAAATGATATCAAAGGCACATATTTAAAGTTTTTGAGGGTGTGCATTGGATGATCAATGGCCCTTATTTAAATTTTGATACCTCACTTCAGTGCTTCGTGTTTGATGGTCATTTGACCATCAGTCTACTTTTGACAGTGAGGAGTGCCTTTTCAAGGTTAAAATTAGAAAAAGCTGATTTGATTTTTCCATCCTCAACATGCAAGAGGTGCAGGCCCACTCTCTCCTTCATAAGGATGTTTCTAAAACCATAATAGAATGCATGTATTGGAGAAACCAAAAATTCAATATGCAAGTTGGTGGGCAGCTTTTTAAATTGTGTTTTTATGAAGATATCACAGAGAATGCAGTGTGGTGGAAATTATTGCAAAAGATGCTTTTCCTTTTTTGGGGATATGTTTTTATGGACATCTTGCATGACAATATGGAATTGGGATTAGCAGATTGAATATTGTTTTGACTAAGAATTTAATTTTGAAAGATTAAGAGAAAATGTTGGTATTATTGCAGAAGGTGACTTATTTTTAGAGACATGACTTTATGCAAATTATGGATGAGAGAGTGGACTCAGAAATAGGTAGCTAGTTTATTATTCTAACAGAGAATTGTGAGAGAAAAGACAGGGTGTATCGGATAGTGATTTTGTATGAGAATATTTGTGTAAGTTAAGTGATTGAGAAAGGGTATTTCTTGACTGAGTAATATGTAGAGTGAGAGATGTTATTGTAGGTGAATCAAGCATAGTGAGAGGACATTATGCAATAGATATGTAGAGTATGAATGTAGATGAAGAGTGATAATATGGAACAGGGGATAGGAAAATAAGAGCAAATGTTTTGAATATGTATTATGCAGAGTATGAGATCTTATGGAGATTGATATGCAAGAAATAAGGGAAAGGGAGATATAGATGAATTGAGATACTGAGAAGAAAATGCAGATTGAGTTGAGTTTGATTGAAAGGGGATATGCAGAGATTTGAGATTTGTAGTGAATTAGAGTAACCCTATGTATTCTTTCTATTTTTCTAAGATTGTTGTAAGTGCTCCTATAGCCAGTGAGGCATGGTTTGTAACTGGTGAGGTTTACTAGTGAGGCATGGTTTGTAACCAATGAGGTTTTCTAGTGAGGCACAATCTTTAACCAGTGAGGTTTGCCAGTGAGGCATAGACTGTAACCAGTGAGGCATAGCTTGTAACTAGTGAGGTTTTCCAGTAAGGCATAAACTGTAACCAGTGAGGTTTGCTAGTGAGGCTTAATGGAGATCATGTTCATAGTGGTTTTAACCCTTTTGGGATTTTCCACTCAATCACCTGTGTTAGGTGTTGTTCCTATATGTCTCTTGTGCTTTGTTAATTCTTTCATATCCTGATGGATTTGTTATATATTTCATGATCATGTTATATTGTTGTGATACTATTGTGAGAAGATCTTGTTTGATGAATTAGTATTATCAGATCACTGATTCACCCCCCCTCTTAGTGATCCTTAATATTCCAACAAAGTTATGGGACCATTTGTTGTGCTACAGAGGAATGGTTAATGGCTTGGGGATTTGGGAGATGCATAGTGTAATGCCCACCCGTATGTTAACCATACAAGTGGGCATACACATGTGGAACCAACAAATTTTTTTCTGTTTTAACATTTTATAATAGAGAAAGTGAAACTTAAAAGAACCTTATAGATTCTTTCACCTAGATAAATGTAATGTGTCAAATAGAGAAAGGAACACTTCAAGTCAAACTCTTTGCAACTATCCTAAAAACAACACAATCGTTATCCTCACAACAACATTAATAGTGGGAAATATTACTTTCTCCTTAACTATTGTTCTAACACTAATCCTACTAGTGCAAATTTTTGTCATAAGTATTAGGTGTCACTTATCCCCATATACCCATGCCCAAGGCTAATATGTATCCCATTCTAAGAGAACTACAAAATAGTTAAATTGACTCTCCTATGAAAAAACTATCCCTAAGTATACAAAGGTTACTATAAGTTAATAAGCATCACATATTCTATCTAGGATTTCTGGGATCACAATGAATAAAGTTAACTAAAAGAAAACCATTTCTTATTTATACATTTCATAGGCAAATGTTATTTTTCAATACTCTAAAAGACTAAAATTAAATCTAACACCACAACCTTCAATAAATATATAATATATAGTTATCCTTCGTCTAAATCTCCCTTAAACAATATAACTGATTAAATTAGGTGTACCACCATAGATAGATTAATTAACTATTTCCAAAACCAATTGTCTACTATAAAGCAATTAATTCTATCCATTGCTTAGTTAGGACTAATGTCACTTAATAAAGGAGGAGATCCCCAGGCAAAAGGATATAATTCTGAGCTAAGAGAATTACCTAAAGTAAATATATGTATTTAAAAGAAATAATTGTTTGGCTCATGGGATAAGGTTAGAATCTTATCTATAATTAATTTAAGGATTCCATGAGAAATTCCTTTTAATTTTTGTAAACATACTATTGAACCAATGTCATTAGTCGACTAGATAAAATTTCTTGTTTAAGCATTAATTTGTGTGTGTGTGTGTGTGTGTATAGAGAGAGAGAGCAAGGATTCCATAATAACTATTGCTAGATCAAGGTAAGTGTTATCACCCAGATTTGCACCCTTTGCATGCAGCTGTGAAACCTCATGCAATCTGGAGTAACATGGGAATGATCTCGAAGTGTGGGACCTTGCTAAATGAGATCAGACCTCTGGAGAAGGTCGGCTTCCTCTTTCTAGGCCTAAAGCTTAGAGAAATATATCTAAACCTAGTGCTAACGCTTGCAGGGGAAAAAGAGTAGAAGGAAACTAAAATGAAATGCTGAAAGGAACTAAGTGATACACCAGGTTTAAAAGTGTTTGGTAGCAACTGAACAGACACAGTACTAATCTCACAACTGGAAGGACATTACACAGTCTTATATTAATTCTAGAGAGGTCCAGAAAAGTAGACACAGTGCTAAAAATAACAAAAGAGAGGCAAAAATACCAGTTTATATTGATTATAGAGGCCCAGTAGCCATTACAAAGAATAGCCCAGAAGAACTACCAAACACATATACATCAACTTTACATGTATATATAGCATTTTACATTTTGACCCCAGTCAGTGCAGAATTCACTCAGAGAGCTGCATCCAGAAGACATTTCCTGAAGGGACGTCCACCTACCAGGAGTAATGGCGCAAAAGATCTAGATCAGGGGCAGGCGGGAGATATTTTGGGTCTTCAATGCAAACAGCCACGTCATCGATCTGATCCTCAGAAATGGCAGAGGATAACCTAGCATTGAATGCTACCAGCTACAACTGACAGTTCTCGACAATTAGATGGCGAAGAACAGACTAAAAATGAGGCGGTGGCAGGCTATTTTTCCATTAATGCGAGCTGCTTGCTATGTTTGCTGTAATGAATGCCCCCCAAAAAAAAAAAAATCTTCATCTACAAAGTGACAAAACCTCCTGAAAGCCCCTTGCATATGCAAAACATATAAGTTGCGGACCTGAAGAATCATTATGAAACCATGGAAAAATATAGTCAGGTTTGGCCTGTATATGTATCAGTATTTGGGTGCCAAAAGGCCCTTTGAGCAGCCCACAGAGTTTTCCCACTCAAAACAGTGCCTGCGGATGCAAAGAAAACCCACGACGCAACTTTAAAACTTGGCCATCGATCAAAAACCCACTGTTGACATCAACGGCCCCAAAAACTGTCAAAAAGTTGCCAGCCAACTAGATTGTGCCATGCAAGCACCTTATGCTTCAATTGCTGACTTGCCATCCTCTATTTTTCCCTCTTAGAAGCCCCTCCCAGAAACTCACACGGAAGCTGACACATGGCACCGTCTGCGACACTCTTAAAATGTTTAGAGACTCTTTTGAGGAAATACATGCGGAAGCTGACAAGTGACATCCCCCGCGTTACTCTTGAAACATTACAGGGTCTTGAAACTTGCAACGGATAGCGACACTTGGTGCTGTCCGCTTATCTTTTGAGAAACATATGAGACCCTCTGCAGCTGACACTTGGCACCCTCCACGCACACTTAGAACATATAAAGGGGCCCTTTGAAACTTCAGCGGAACCCACCACTTGGTGCCTTCCGCGCAGAGAGAAACAAGATAGAAACTTTTTAAGACCCACTTAAGATTCATGCGGAAGCTGACACGTGGCGAGTTCCGCTTCACTTTAGAAACATTACAAGGGCCCACCTCTTCTCTTAGCTTAGCACCGAAACAAAATAGAAACTCACTGCGGAAGCTGACACTTGTCGGCTTCCGCAGCAACCATAAGAAACACGTGGTGCTTTCCGTCCCATCTTAGAAATGTAGAAGAGACCTCAGCGGAAAGCGACACTTGTCAGTTTCCACGGGACTCTGAGAAACAAACTAAGACTCTCTGCCGCTGACACCTGGCGCTCTCCGTGCACTTAGAAACTTTATAAAAAGGGGCTCATGAAACTTGGGCAGAGGCTATGAAACTTTTTAGAAACATTGGCAGGTGCTGCCACTTGGCACCATCTGTGGGGCTCTTGAGTTACTTTTTCTGTGTCTCTCAGGTGCCTCCACGTGGTGCCTTCCGTGCCACTCTTAGAAACTTTTAGAAACTGCGATGAAACTCTGGTGGAAGCCGACACGTGGTGTCTTCCGCGACAATATTGAAATTTTGAGGGGCTACTCTCCACCGCTGACATGTGGCATGTTCTGCGGCGATCATATTTAAAGGCCTATGGAGTTTTGCAATCCCGCCAAATGCCCATTTGAACTCTATGTTGACTGAAACTTTGACCATGAATAACTCCTTCGTTTGGTCGAATTTCAGGGTGCTGTAAAAGGCAAACCTGCCTATTTTTTCTAGCTCTTTCCAATGGTAAGGTTTTTTAGGCAAGGATTCTAGGAAATTTGGCACTTTGCTTTATAGGGACCTTTTCAAAGGGATTTTCAAGGAAAATACTAGGTTAACTGTTTGGCTCTGGATAGGGGGAAAAAATGTTAACATCTTTGGCAACCTCTATGGGATGTTTGCTTGCTAAATAGGAGATCAATGGCCTTAAGCATCCATGGGCATGGAGTCAAGTCTAAAATATGCTGGGAAACTAAGACCTGCCTCTTAAAACACAAAAAGGGGAAAAGGCCTGCTTTCTCCTAATGACAAAGCAGCCTGTGCAGAAGCACTTAGGGAAAAAAAACTAAACAGAAATGAAACCTACTCTAATCTAAACTAACCAGTCAAAAGTGACCTTAAACAAAGCTATTAACTGGTTCTTGAAAATAACTACCCTTCCTTAATAATTTAGAATGTTCATCATGCCTGTGGGCAATTAAAAAAAAGATGAGGGGGAAATAGGCATATGACAAACTGATAAAACACCCCCCAAAAAATGGAGATTAACTCACCTATCCACCTGGACTGATTGCTGATGTTGTTAGCTTGTGGTGAATAAATGGGTTGATCCCACTCATTTTGATGCTCAACTTCATGCTTAGAGATAATCATGACAAGTTGTGACTTCTCTTGATGTGTCTCCAGCTGGGCTAGATGCCTGATTGGGCATCCCCTTGAAATGACATGTAAATCAACACAGTTAATTTCATATCCCGGTTCTGATTTCTTCTCTTCTTGCTGTTTTGAAAACCCCAACTCCTATATCTCAATTAGAGATATGGTTGTCTCCACCTCACGAACAAGATGCTCACGATTTTCTAATTTAGGCTCAGAAAATGAGCCATGCACATGTTCAAAAGAGAAGACCTCCCCACCAAGAAGCTGATATCCCTACTGGATAATAAATAACAAATCTGCAATTTGCTCTTGCCCAAGTTCAGTCTTCTCACTATTTTTAATAAAGCATGGGAGCTCCTCAAGCATATCAGCATCATCAGTCTCTATAGTATCTAGCATAGAGCAACATGATTGGTCTTCTTTATGGTTTGGAACCTCACTATCATGCTCAGCCTCAATCTGCAACTTTTCAGTATTTTCTTGTTGCTGCATATCTACAACCAGCTGCTCATTCTCTTCATCTTCAACATAATCAGGTAGCTCATGAAGTAGGGCAGCATCATCCACTTTTGGAGTGACCTTAACAATACTCACAGGTGCAATAGGTTCAAACAATTCTATCTTTGTGAGTGTAGGAACAAACTGTTCCTCATTGGTTTTATCTTCCTCCACCTCCTCTTTTGGCTCATCTTTCCAAATATCTTGGTAGACAACTTGCCTACCCTTGAGGATTGGAATAGCATCAGGGAAAGAAGCCTGAATAGCTTTTTGAATTTCTTGGAGGGGAAAGGGCTCTGGACAAATTTGTTCCTGGGGAATGATAATTTGAATTTGCACAGGAATAGAGACTTGTGAAGGGATAAAGGTGTTGAAGCCTGGAAACTTGTGGAGTCTAGGTTGCTCTTGTTGCAGTGGATGAGGCCCTCTAAAACTTGGAATATCCAATTTAGGACATTTAGGAGGCTCTCCTTGCTTAAAGCTTGGTATTCTGACCTTGGGACTCTCTTCTTCATAGAATGGGTTTGGAAAAGTGAGGGCTGACTGAGTTTCCAACTTTTGATATGGAGCCAACAAAAACCTCCTCTACTCTTCTTCTGCTAGCTGGATGCTAGAGCATGTTTCTGTTTGTATATTTGATGGAGGGTCCTCACAAGGTGAAAAAGATGGCCCTTTCCAACTTGGAACCTTCAAGGCAAAAGACTGCCTGAAACTTGGAATCTTGACAGGCCTGGATTCTACAACCTTTTCCTCCCGTTGATTTTGAACTGGCATTTGAGGATTGGCCTTCACAAGGCTTGGTATCTTATAATCAGGATGATTGACCCAAGAACGCTGCCATGGTAGAGAAGCTTGAGCCACCTTTATAAATTCACCTTGGTTTGAAGGATGGACCTGCATGAAGCTGGAAATAGGAGAGAAATTTTTTACTTTGAGCTCTTGTTCTTGAGCAAGCAACTGTTTCATGTGTTTCTCCTTAGTTGCAGGTTGCATATTCAAGAATTTCTCTTCATGCACTCTTCTATTTTCCATCTCCTACTAATGCAAATAAGCCTGATGTGCAAGCTCATCTTGCTGCATGTTATACTGTGCTTCTCTATATATTTCTAACATTTGCCTTTCGTAATTCAGTATCAAACCTTCAAGGCTACCCAAATCAGCATTTTGGGACTAACTAGGGGGATTGCATACTTGATTTTGAGCATAAAGGGTTTCACAAGGCTAGATGTGAGAATGAGCAGGTTGCAAACAAGGATGGACTAGAGTGGTTTGAAAATGTTCTTGCTAGTATTGCTGACTGCAATGAGGGGAGGGGGTGTTTGGAGCGAATTCAGAGGCATTGGGGGCCTGGTATTGCTGATATGGGGGCCAATAGCCTGTATTTGGATTAGGGGTAGGGGAACAACCATGATTCCCATAAAATTCTGTCATTTTATAGCATCTAAATGCTGGATATTCATGAAAATGTCAAAAAAAAAGTAAAATAGGTCTCCAACCAAGGAGAAACTGGATGCATACCAGAGAGGGAGTCGCCAGGTGATTGAGATGCTTTTAGAAGCTGAAAGGGCTAGGAAAATCACCAAAATCCTAACCTTTGATAAAATTTTAGGTAATTGGGCTGCTGGAACCAGCTGATTTGATTAGTAGAGTCGCCATGGTGTTATTTGTACTGCCTCCAAAGGCTGATGATGTTGGGAGAAACACCAAATCTCTCAGTATTTTGATGATAAGCTCATCATATTGGTCCCACCGGGCGTGCCAGAAACTGTTATCACCCAGATTTGCACCCTTTGCATGTAGTTGTGAAACCTCATGCAATCTGGAGTAACATGGGAATGATCTCGAAGTGTGGGACCTTGCTAAATGAGATCAGACCTCCGGAGAAGGCCGGCTTCCTCTTTCTAGGCCTAAAGCTTAGAGAAATACATCTAAACCTAGTGCTAATGCTTGCAGGGGAAAAAGAGTAGAAGGAAACTGAAATGAAATGCTAAAAGGAACTAAGTGATACACCAGGTTTAAAAGTGTTTGGTAGCAACTGAACAGACACAGTACTAATCTCACAACTAGAAGGACATTACACTGTCTTATATTAATTCTAGAGAGGTCCAGAAAAGTAGACATAGTGCTAAAAATAACAAAAGAGAGGCAAAAATACCAGTTTATATTGATTATAGAGGCCCAGTAGCCATTACAAAGAATAGCCCAGAAGAACTACCAACCACATATACATCAGCTTTACATGTATATATAGCATTTTACATTTTGACCCCAGTTAGTCTAGAATTCACTCAGAGAGCTGCATCCAAAAGATATTTCTTGAAGGGACGTCCACCTGCTAGGAGTAATGGCGCAAAAGATCTAGAATAGGGGCAGGTGGGAGATATTTTAGGTCTTCAATGCAAACAGCCGCGTCATCGATCTGATCCTCAGAAATGGCGGAGGATAACCTAGCATTGAATGCTACCAGCTGCAACTGACAGTTCTTGACAATTAGACAGTGGAGAACAGACTGGAAATGAGGTAGTGGCAGGATATTTTGCCATTAATGCGAGCTACTTGCTATGTTTGCTATAATGAATGACCCAAAAAAAAAATCTTCATCTACAAAGTAACAAAACCTCCTGAAAGCCCCTTGCATATGCGAAACATATAAGTTGTAGACCTGAAGAATCATTATGAAACCATGTAAAAATATAGTCGGGTCTGGCCTGTATATGTATCAGTATTTGGGTGCCAAAAGGCCCTTTGAGAAGCCCACGGAGTTTTCCTGCTCAAAACAGTGCCTGCGGATGCAAAGAAAACCCACGATGCAGCTTTAAAACTTGGCCATCGATCCAAAACCCACCACTGACATCAATAGCCCCAAAAACTGTCGAAAAGTCACCAGCCAACTAGATTGTGCCACGCAGGCACCTTATGCTTCAATTGCTGACTTGCCATCCTCTATTTTTCCCTTTTAGAAGCCCCTCCCAGAAACTCACACGGAAGCTGACACGTGGTGCCATCCGTGACGCTCTTAAAATGTTTAGAGACTCTTCTGAGGAAATACATGCAGAAGCTGACAAGTGGCATCCCCCGCGTTACTCTTGAAACATTATAGGGTCTTGAAACTTGCAACGAATGGTGACACTTGGCGCTGTCCGCTTATCTTTTGAGAAACATATGAGACCCTCTGCAGCTGACACTTGGCGCCCTCCGCGCACACTTAGAACATATAAAGGGGCCCTTTGAAACTTCAGCAAAACCTGCCACTTGGCGCCTTCCGCGCAGAGAGAAACAAGATAGAAACTTTTTAAGACCCACTTAAGATTCATGCGGAAGCTGACACATGGCGAGTTCCGCTTCACTTTAGAAACATTACAAGGGCCCACCTCTTCTCTTAGCTTAGCATGGAAACAAAATAGAAACTCACTGTGGAAGCTGACACTCGTCAGCTTCCGCAGCAACCATAAGAAACACGTGGCACTTTCCACCCCATCTTAGAAATGTAGAAGAGACCTCAGTGGAAAGTGACACTTGTCAGTTTTCGCGGGACTCTGAGAAACAAACTGAGACTCTCCGCCGCTGACACCTGGCGCTCTCCGTGCACTTAGAAACTTTATAAAAAGGGGCTCATGAAACTTGGGCGGAGGCCGTGAAACTTTTTAGAAACATTGGTGGGTGCTGCCACTTGGCACCATCCACGGGGCTCTTGAGTTACTTTTTCTGTGTCTCTCGGGTGCCTCCATGTGGTGCCTTCCGCACCACTCTCAGAAACTTTTAGAAACTGCGATGAAACTCTGGCAGAAGCTGACACGTGGTGTCTTCCACGACAATATTGAAATTTTGAAGGGCTACTCTCCGCTGTTGACACGTGGCATGTTCCACGGTGATCATATTTAAAGGCCGATGGAGTTTTGCAATCCTGCCAAATGCCCATTTGAACTGTATGTTGACTGAAACTTTGACCATGAATAACTCCTTCGTTTGGTTGAATTTCAGGGTGCTGTAAAAGGCAAACCTGCCTATTTTTTCTAGCTCTTTCCAATGGTAAGGTTTTTTAGGCAAGGCTTCTGGGAAATTTGGCACTTTGCTTTATAGGGACCTTTTCAAAGGAAAATACCAGGTTAACTGTTTGGCTCTGGACAAGGGGAAAAAAAGTTAACAGTAAGTATTTTTCCACTACTAAAGAATTGAATTAAGTTTACAACTAAGTTACAATTTTACCCATAAATCACTTCATATCATGTTCACCATCAGAGTTGTTAAGACCTAGGAAAGTATCTAAATATGTTATACAACTTAGTCTATATGATAACTTGATATAATCAACTAATTAAATTAAAGATAACAAAATTATATTATTAATTAAAATATCAACAATTAAATATTTTCCTTAATTAAAGATTATAAGAAGATATTAACAGAGGTAATAATAAATTCAATGTATAAGTAAACCCCTACACTTAACTTAATGAAAATATATTTAATTTAATGTAATTGATAAAAGAAATAAATAGGTTAGATAATGCAAAAGTATCATTTTTAGTTAATTATCAATATTAAATAGAAGTAATTTTACAACTAAATATTACTACCAATTAACAATTCTCAAAAAGGAATAATCCCTTATTTAGTTTTCTATTTATAATTAAAGCAAAATGGATATCTAATGCAAATCATTTTAATCTACATAAAAGCATAAAACTAACCAATAATAGTTCCTACGGATTCATTATTTAGGTACCTAATTTCCTTGATTGTGCTTCCTAGCTAACAAGTAATTCCTCAAGGGAATATACTAAAGATGAACAGAGTTTGATTATTAATAATTAACCTACGTTTAGAGGATGAGATGAGTAACTACTAATGGTAAGGAAAAAGATCATTCTAATACATACTTACCTTGATCTAGAAAAATTTGTTATGGAATTTGTAGTCTATGGAAATCAAAATGAAAGCAAAAACATAAAAAAATGCAATAAAACAAGTGTTATACCTTCAAATGTGACCCACAAACTCAAGATAGGGTGGAGAGTGTTGCACCCAAGCACTCTAGCTTTACCCAAGTTGATAGTAGACAATGTGAAATACTCAAAATCTATGCAAATCACTAAATATAACTAGCTCAAGAGGAGAGATTTTGGCATGATAACTTTGTTCAAATTGTGGATGTTAAAATGGCTTGAGAGATGGTGTATTTATAGGCTTTTTGGGAGAGGATTTGATCCAAGGGTGGAGAATGAATGAGGAGACCAATGGTTGTGAATGCATGTGATGTGGAGGGCCTAGATTTAATCTCAAAAAATGGAGGGTTGTGAATAAAGATGAATTTTAAATTCATCTTGGGAAAGGGTAAATTAAATAAGGTTGGATGAGATGGATTAGATGTGAATTAAAAATTCACATGGGGAAGAGAAAATGAATTAAAAATTTATTTGGCAAAGAGTAGAAATAAATGAGTTATGACATGTGTAAGGGGTGTAAGAGGTATTTAATGAGATGTTTGACATGTGTGTATAAAAAATTGATTTATGTGGCATATATTTCAATTTTTTATTTGGAGGATGTGGGGAAGGGTGTTAAGCTAGGTTTGACCATCTTAATCAGGGTAATTAGCCTAATTAAGATGGCTGGAAAAAATTAGGGAATGGGTTAATGAGGTGTTAAGATTAATTAAATAATATTTTATTTAATTAACCCTAGGTCTAGGGTCATGTAGGTTAGGCTAGGTAACTAAATAATTGATATTTAATCAACTAGGGTAGGGATAGGGTAATTAGTAGGTTAAATTAATTAAATAAACATGATTTATTTAATTAATTAGATTTAGGAGAAAAGAGAAATTAATCAAATAAATATTTGCACATTTATTTAATTAATTGGTTAAGTTAGACCATTGAATTAATTAAATTAATTCAATTTTAAAGAATGGAATGATAGGAAACCAGATGTTAGAAGGGATAATTAATTAAATAAAAATTTAATTAATCAATTAGAAGGGAAATTTATGTGTTTGGTGATGTCGGAGGTCAGTTAGATGGTGAAGACATTTTTAGATGTCTACATTTTCCCCTCTTTGATGTGGCGTCATGACCTAGCAGGGAAGTGGTGTCAAGTCAAAGAATTTTCTCCAGCTGCCCCGAGAAGGAATGGAATGGATGAGGGATGCCCCCTCGAGAGGTCAGGTGAAAAAATAATTTTTTTTTTGGTAAGCTCTCGAAAGGAAGAAACGGAGGTGAAAAATGGATAGAGGACAGAAAAATAGGTTGACAGGAAGAAGAACGGGCGAAATAGGTTATGATCTGCACCCTGGGGAGAAAAAGTGTGTTGGAGGATGACATGGCTTACTATAAATAGAAAAAGTGGGCCCTAAAGTGCCACATTTGCACTCATTGAGCCACTTGGATGAAAGAGAAGGAGAGAAATGGCGAATCTTAACCTAATGTTCCTGCGCTTTGAGCACATTTCTGAGTGATTTAGGTCATACAGGAGAGAACCAGAGGCTAGCGAGCAGGTAGGCCGAAACCCTAGCTTTGCCATTTTTTCCATTTACTGCATTTATTATTTTGGGAAAATGGGTTTTTAGGGCTTCGAGCGCCATCGAGAAACTGATTGGTACCAAAACGACTTGGATTGGCACCATCCGATAAGGGGGAAAATAGGGGGAATCGGTGCCAAAACGGAATGTTTTGGCACCTTCATTTGCATTGGCACAATAGTGTGCCAGGTTAGGGTTTTGGCGAAGTGGCACCAAAAGGATTTGTAGTGGTGCCATGTTAAGAAGCGGCACTATCCATCGGGTTGGTGCCATGCTGAGTCGTGGTGCCATCTTTCAAAAGGGTGCCATCCTTTAAAGTGGTGCCATCTTACAAGTTGGCACGAAAAGGCAAAGCGGTGCCATTTTATAAAATGGCACCTTTCGACTGGGACTGAATGAGGTTACGCCAAAGTGGCACATAAATTCTGCATAGTGGTACCATCTGTCAATGTGGCACCATCTGGGGAAAGGGAAGCACCATCCAAGGGATTGGCGCGATAGGGGAAGTTAGTAGCACCAAGAAGAATTTGGCTGCCAAAGGAAGAACATTTATTATAGGGAGGCTGATTTGGAACAAAAAGATGAGTTTTTAACAAACATTGGTGGATGCAGGTGACCATATCCTTCATTGTGAGCTCACGAGAGCGGTGTGTGCCCTCTGTGATGCAGCTGTTAAATGGGTTCGATGGACTGACACGAGGTCACTTGGCAAGGTTAGGGCTACTGACGGTATCAGATATGCTAGTTTTTCCAACACATAGAGCGCTGATGATGACCCTCCTAGAGCATTATTAGCTTGAGATGTGCTCCTTTCTCCTGCTGATAGGAGAGATCACCATCACTCTTGAGGATGTTTATCGCATCCTCAAGCTATTGATTCATGGGGATCGAGTGGTATACCAAATGAGGAGAGGATGGATCGCATTAGGTAGAGTATTTGCCCCAGGCCAGCCAGAGTTATCAGCAGACATACGAGAGATGAGATATGAGGAGACTTTGGCAGTGGGTGGAGATTATTTCACCCTATTTCTGTGTGCATTGATTGGAGGCATGGTGATGCCAGATTGGTGGGCTAGAGGTTTTCCAATCAGGTGGGGAGAGATGATAGAGGGGATGGTGCAGGATGAGACTGTCTATACCTGGGGGCCTTGAATGTTGGGACAATTATATCATGAGATGCATACAGTGGTCTATCACTATGATTCGGTACTATCAGCTGGGGTCATATTGCTGCATGTGTGGGCCTGGGAGCATATTGCGATCACACTATCATGGGGAGGATACCATCGACGACGATTCGAGGCATTTGTATTTTTGTATCGGCAGCCTGTTGAGTATTCCCACATAGGGCAGGTGCGGTATTGGCGACAGGTGTTAGATGATTTGATTTGGGTCACCTGGTGACCATATATTGGAGTGGAGTCGTGGTCAGACGATGATGTTCATATGTTGTATACTTTCTAGCCACGGTATTTGATGGGTCAGGGTGAGCACACCATCGACATGTATCTGCCATCGTGGCTCATGCGTCAGTTTGGTTTGCAACAGGATGTTACTCAGGGGATGGCGATATTCGTACAGACACTGGGAGATGAGAGGTGGCCAGTGGCCATAGCACCATAGGTGGTGATAGGAGACTTCACATCTTTACAACCACTGATGTTTGATTTGAGGAGTACAGTGATAGATGCAGGGACCATGCCGACATAAGACACATGGTGGTAGATGTGGCAGCCAACCCATATGATGGATCCAACTGAGGATTTAGACATGACCATGGAGACAGGGCAGAGGAGGATGTAGTTGAGGAGGAGATAGTGGTAGAGGAGATGGAGGTGGATGATGATTATCCAATTGGGGTATTGGCAGCAGCAACATATGAGTAGGTGGAGGCCACGAGAGGACAGGGTAGAGGGAGAGGTAGATGGCTAGTGATATCATCGTTACAGGTGTTGCCACAGATACAACAGTAGGTATAGGATTAGGCAGTGTCCCAGGCACTAGTTGTTGCATAGCATGAGCAGGGGGGACAGTAGGGGTCAAGGCAGTGAGTGCTTTGACAGTAGAGTTCCAGGCAGAGAGCATCTGGACAGCAAGCAGCAGGAGGGGACAGGGGTCTGATGCCACCTCCACAGGCACCCCTACAGTAGTAGGGATAGCGGGCCACCTCTGTGCAATAGACAACTACCTTAGAGGTGAGGGAGAGGACCTACTAGGAGGATATCCTAGTGGAAGCTATGACATTTTCAGGGGTGAGTGGGGCGAAGGCTGGTACTTCAGTACTAGGGTCAGAGCCAGCCCCTAGGAAGCATTCTTCATGTCAACGTACCTGTATAGACTATGAGGATGAGGTGGAGACCCTCTGAGTCCAACTAGCTAGCCTGGAGGATATAGTACAAAGGTAGCAGTAGGAGTTAGTGCAGCTGTAGGGGGTAGATGGGTAGGTGAGCATGCTACAGGTGCAGTTGACTCAGGCACAAGCTCAAGTGGTCACTCTTACAACAGAGTGGGATACAGTAGTGGCACGGGCTTAGTAGGTAGACACAGGTGGCCATCCTACAGGGGATGGTTTCAAGGAGTGGGATGGGGTTAGTGTTGTTATAGATGCAAGCTCAGGTCACACAGCTATAGGGTCAACTTTCATAGGTAAAGGCTCAGCTCCTAGATCAAGAGTGGTGGGTTGAGTATTACCATGCAGCATACTGTGTGGCTATCCTTGAGGGACAATGGATGCCTATCTATAGCTAGCAGAGTGGGTCATGAATATCTAGGTCATGTAGATCCAGATCCATTCAAGTCTTTTCAGCAGCCTATGGGACCCCCACCACAGGTACCTCAGCAGCCACCACAGCTGCCACCACAACCACCACCATAGCAGCCACACCCTGGGTCACCCACCGATTCAGCCAGGGGATCATCAGCCCTAGGATGACACATATTGATATACTTTTGAGCCCTTAGAGGCATTTTGTATCATGACTTGTATGATGATTTGTGATGATGATACCTATATGGATGGTGTTATTAGAAAATTGGAGTGAATATCAATAATATCAAAGTAATCCAATAAACTCAATGAAATAAGAAACAAAGAAGATTTAAAATGATGAACAATACCTCAACAAACCTCTTTACTTCATGGCTTCCATTGATCGCCTATCTCAAATGATCTTGTGTATGAATATGGCCCTCAAAAGGTGCACTTGCTTGCTATTTCCAAGATGTCAAGTGGGAATGGCTATGATAGGTTTGCAATGAAGATGAGCTTCAAAACAATGGCAATGATAAAAGGGTGATCACAAGCAATGGAAGAATCTGGGTGCCAAAGGCGCACTGTAACTCGTGCAGAGTAAGGGTACTAAAAGCTTGGATGATAGAAATGGAGGAATTAGGTTCAATTTATAGACTTATGAGAGAGAAGATCAATGGTATAGAAAGAATGAGAAGATCAACGGTTGAGAAGCCTTGAGAGGATGTGCGCGAATAGAAAGAAGACAAGTGTCACACAAAAAGTTGTTTTGTTTGAGTTAACTGCTTTCTTTTATAAACATAAAATTTGATTTCATAAATTAGAAAGCTTTTTTCTAATTTAAGAGTTGTTGATAAAAACAAGATTGATTAAATCAATTAACTCAACTTGTAATTTGCTTTTTGTATGATTTGAGAGAAATTAAATAATAAATTATTTAATTTTGTGTGCATGAAGAAGAAGATTTATTTTTAGAAGATTTGAAAGATTTTTGAGGAATTAGAAGATAAGAAAGCAAATTAAATAAATAAATTTATTTAATTGTTTGTGCAAATATTTGATTATATTTTATTTTTAGAGATTGAGAGAATTCAAATAAATTTGATTGATTTAAATTTGGAAGAAGAAATGATTTAATTAAATAATTAAGAATTATTTAATTGTTTGGAAGAATTTAAAAAAAAAAAAGTGCCTGGTAAACTTTTTAACATGACCGGTGATGCTGGTACGACACGTCCTCCAACTCCACACAAATACTTTTTTCCGAAGCAATGAACTGGTGAAGCCACAACACGGGGGACCTCATCCCCTAGCAAGAACACTTCAAACCCGCTGGTGCAGAGGCACCTACCTAACAGCTGGCCTCCATGAGGCAGTTAGTTTGTTATAGGTCTTGTTAATGTTTTCAAGAAGGTCTGTTAAGACCAAATGCATGTAATAAAGTCAAGCTGATCATATTAAGATCACGCTGACCAGGCTTTACTATTTTTAGCCAGTTTGTTAGGACAGTTGTCATGATGTATGTTCGGTTGGATCTCCCAGCCGCCTGGAGAGTTCCCAGCCGCTTGGAGTCGGGTCAGTAGTACTCGCAGGAAAATCTATTTAAGCATGAGGATCGGTTGATATTGCATACAGATAGAGATATCATCGATCATAGTATTGTATCGCATTGAGAAGTCAGATTGCAGAGAGAGATTGAGCATTGTAATTGCATCTTTTGGAAATCAATAAAGATCCTGTTTGTGTTCATTTCCTGTTTGCCCTCCATTGTGATCGATTTGTTGTTTTGGTGGTTATATGGATTCGCTGATCCATTCCACCGGTTGATTCGTCAAATCGGTGGAATGGCTGTGTACAGTAGGTTAGGAGGTAGTTTGTGTTTTCTGTTTGTTCGCATGCAGGTGTGCAGGATCGCGGTTGAGAGGTGTTGAGAAGCCTAGCATCCTCATGTGCTAGGTCGAGCTGATAGAGTTTGGAAGATCACCCTGGAAGTGGATCGAGTCATCCCAGGAGGTTCGGCGGATCAGAACAGTGAAAATCCGCTAAGGTTGAAAGTTCGTCAAAACGGCATCATCAGGATATTTTGGTGAATATCCTGCAGTCGCTTTGGACATCATCATCCGGATAAGCGAAGATGAGCATGATGCAGTTAAGTGCATGAAGTGAATGTGCGTCGGGGTGATCATCATCAGGAGTTGCCAAAGAGGAGTGCATCGGCACAAGATAGAAGATCGGGTTATGAAACTGTTGAAGTTTGCATGTTGCAAGTGCATCAGGATGTTTTAAGTTGGATATATACTCAGTGTATATATCGCTGTCAGGATCATCTTCCGTGAGTGCCCATCATCCGCATATCACTAACAGATGCGGGAGTGAAAGTTCGGTTTTTTTTGGCTAAGTGTTGAAGAGGTCATCAGGATATTGTGTGACATCATCGTCATCCGCATAATCAGGATATTGAGATATCCCCCTATGCATGTTGATCCTGTTGTCGCTAAGGGTTTAGGTATCAGCGTAGGCTCTCGGTAGAAAGTTGTGTTAACATCATCAGGAGGTTTCGAGGGAACCGGATAAATCATATCATGATGCTGTTGCTTGTATCGTCGGCTATCGGGGCATCGAAGGGAAGCTGCTGAAGGTGATCGTCATCAGGATATTTGGAGCAACCGGATATTTGATATCCTGCTGACGAAGAGAGTGTTGAATATCATGATGATGCCGATAGTGTTTGGCGCCCGATGAACAGTGCAACAGGAGGATGTTTGCGCCCGTTGAGTATCATGATGATGATGATAGGCGACAGGCGGAGGAGGTGAACAGTAGTCGGCAAGAGGATAATTGCGATCGTCCGAAATATGATGATGCTGTTGGTGTTTTTAGGAAACATGATGATGATGCTGAGCCGATAGGGATTTTTATCATGCTGTTTGTATATTTGGCTCCTCCTTCCTGTTAGCAAGCTTCCGTTGCGTTTTCACTCTGCATCACCTGCAAGCTCATTGGCCCAGTGAAGGCATAAAGCCTGCGAGCTCATTGGCCCAGTGGGTTTGCACTCTAGTGGCCACCACTACAACCGAGTGACTTAACCACCAAACCACGCCCTTATCAGCAATTGTTTGGAAGAATTAAATTAAATAAAGGATTTTATTTAATTTTGACTTAGAAGAGGTAATTAAATAATTTGATATTTAATTAATTTAGAAGATTTTTTTTTTTTTGGTGCCTGGTAAACTTTTTTCACGTGACTGGTGATGCTGGCATGACATGCCCTCCAGTACCACGGGGATGGGGGGAGACTGGACCTCGTGACCATCTTTACCACAATGGAATTACTTAACCAATCGAGCCAGGGCCTCCGCCCTAATTTAGAAGAATATGAATCGAATAAATAAATTGATTTATTTATTGATAGCGGAATTAGAATGGAATAAATATTAAGAATATTTATTTAGACAAAGTTGTGTCAAATTTAGGTGTATACATTTTGCCCCTCTTTGATGCAATGTGTTTTATCATGTTGCTTCAAAGAATAGATTTTCTGATAATGATACATGCCCCAGTTTGCCCCTGGTACAGGTTACGATGACAAGATGCCCCCTCAGGAGATTGGATGGGAAGAAGGCAGAAGGGACGTACGACAGATAATCTCATGATGAAGAAGGTGAAAAACATGTTAGAATGAAGAAAAACAAGTCACGGTTCAGAGAAACAAGATAAAACATGCTTGGGAAATAGTCACAGTCGCCACACAGCCAGTTAGGTTTCACTTGCTATATAGGAGTTGGGTCAACAATCCTAGTCATTTGCACACTTGGCTTTTGTTGATAGGCTCTCAGAGCTTAGGAGAGCACAGGAGCTAGAGTAGTCGGTATAGATATGGATATTCCACATGAGGAGCACCACTTTGAGCGAGTTTGATGGTTCGATCAGCCAACTGAGGCAGGACCACCAGTATGTATTTCGACAAAACTTGCCTAGGGTCATTTATTAGAGCAATAAATGCTAGGAAAACTTAGGGAAGTGAATCCATAGCAATACTGTTTCAGTGCATTTGCCATGCGAAACCGTGCATCTATTCCAGTGCGGTGCATTTATGATATGAATCGACACATGAAAGTTTTATGTACATTTGATATAAGAAATTGTGCATTCGTTAAGAAATGACACATTTGTTATGAAGTTGCATTTCTACGATGTCTTGCTGCACATGCGTGTAAAGCTGTGCATGTGCTATGTGAAGCTGTACTTTTGATATGGAACTATGCATTTACTCAATGCTGCGGCGCATCTGCCAAAAGTGGCGCATTTACTATGAAATGGTGTATGTACTTTCTAGTTCAGCACATGTGGTTTAGATAGTCAGTTTACTTAACAAAATTGACTCGATTGGCATCTTGCTCGATGCGCCAATCGATAAGCTATCTCTGAGATTACAAGAATCTAGTCAAGAGATGTTTATGTTGTTTTGATCAATTTTAACATGTTAAGTAAGTGATAGGATAGTTATGATACTTTGAGCCATTTTGTAGTTTTGGTTGACGCATTGGCTTGCTTGATTGCAGGAGGACATTCATGATATACTTATGTCACGGGAGCAGTTTCCCTTGCCATTGTTACAATGGTACATGCTCATAGAGATGGATCAAGAGGCTCTCGGTGTTATGGGATTGGACTACGTGTGCTTCATGCCCAAGGTTCATGCGAACCTCAGTTTACTTACTACCACGGTGGAGCATTTCATAGCGAGGACGGGATGTTCCACTTTCCTACTGATGAGATGGCCATTACCTTAGAGGACGTCTATAGGATCATGCACTTACCAATCCAGGGTGAGCTTGTAGAGTACAAGGCCCAGTGTGATTCCAGACTAGCAAAGTGTAGGTGCGTGTTTGATGACGCAGAGCTTGAGGGTCAGGTGATCTCTTGGTAGGACATTCACGACTACTATGACTACTTCCCAGGGATAGTGGCATTGTTATCGAGGGTGTTGTCTGCCCTGATAGGAGGTCATATGGGTTCCATATTGGTTGGGGTAGGACCATGGAGAGGATGATTACAGAGAGCACCCTCTTTGCATGGGGTGTCTACGTTTTGGCTCACTTGTACCATGATATGCATCAGGTGGTATATCACAGGGGTGCCAGTTTGTCTACAGGCATCTTGCTTCTACAGTTTGGTTATGGGAGCACATTTCTATTACTCGGCTGATATGCATATTTTCTAGGCAGAGAGGTGAGCCCTACAGTTATGGATACGCAGGTGTTATTTCCCAGCATAAGTTGGGAAAGCTTGAGTATTGGAGACATGCACTGGATAATGTAGATAGAGTTATCTGGCACTCGTATCTAGATTGTGAGCCATGGGATGATGAGGACGATGAACTCCCCTACTGCTTTCAGACTCGGTGGCTCATTGGGAGGGCACAGTTCATACTAGAGAGGAAGATTGTTAGCCAGGTACAAAGACAGTTCAGGAGGATACAGGCTTGACCACAGGGAAAGGCACTGTTTGCTCATACACACGCAGAGTGACTAAGATGGGATCCAATTGCATCTTATGAGGAGGCTCTGGCAGACTTTCAACATATTCCCTACGTGGCTTGGTTGATGAGGAGGTAGATAATAGACACGGTGATGATTCCTAACTATGAGGAGTGGTTTACAGCTAACCTATTCCCAAGGTATTTAGGACCGGGAGAGTTAGCTCCTTGCTTGGAGGAGGTGGATTCAGATGACGAGGATGATGGACACAGGAGGAGGAGGAGATGGTGAAGGGGTAGAGGAGGACAGGGAGATAGAGATGATGGAGGTGATGGAGGAGGAGGAGAGGGAGATGGAGGTAGACATATACAAAGGAGGAGGGTTGGAGAGGGATCCTCCCAGCAGTAGGCTACATAGTAGATACCGGTGTCGGCACCGCAGCAGGTACCTTAGCGGTAGTTCAACAATAGGTGCCCTAGCAGCAGGTGCAGGGAGAGGTATAGGCACAACAGGTTCCACATATTCCTGCCCAGCTTGATCTACAACAACGAGCTATTACGATGTTGCAGGGTCAGGTCAGGTAACTCAGGGCACAACTTAGGGTAGCAGAGTCCTAGAGGGAGGCAGACACAGGGATCATATCTGGGCTCACTGCAGAGTGGGATACAACACTGGCAAGGGTGTGAGTACTTAGACTAGAGAGAGATTTGACTTTAGCTGCCTTGGGTACCGATGGGGCTACCAGCTTCTTAGTTACACATGTGCAGCAGGCTTAGGCGCAGCTTGTGCAGCATGCGTAGGTTCAGGGTGAGCTTGCTAGAGCATAGGCCCAAGATTAGAGGGAGCTTGCTAGAGCATAGGCTCAGACTTAGTATTATAGAGGATTGTACCACGGGGTGGTGCTAGCAGACCAGAGGGCACCCAACTATAGGAGCTAGTCTGTGGCAAGCACATCTCAGAGGGTAGGGGGTTCATGGTCTATAGCATTTGCTATGGGTCCACAGTAGTCTGGGGCTAGTAGAGATGCAGAGGGCAGTGCTGGGAGCAGTGTGCCATGCCAGTAGGGCTAGCTAACACTTGTACTGATATTTTGCAATGTATACACACATTTTTAATGGCTCATAGATGGCCTAATATATATATATATATATTGACTTGTATTTTGCACCGAGACATGTATCATTACTTTTGTGATGTATACACTTTATATGATTCTGACTTAGAGATGGACTTTGATATGTTGTACATTTGGACATGCTTTATGTTTATTTATATGATGATGCAGCTATATGATCTCTATATGCAGTTGTTTATGCTATATGTCATGGATGCACTTTACTTTTGATGTCTATATGATCTGATGTAGACTTCGATGATTTCATCATGCACCTAATATGCAAATGGAAATGTTATCTATATTATTATGCACTTTATGAGATGATTTATATGTACTTGTCTATGTTTTTGATTTTTTCTGTTGACACTATGTTATGATACAAATGTATATGGATGACCTAATGCACTTATTATGTATGCAAATGATTTAATCATGTTAATGACTATCTCATGTGATATGATATGCAACTTATGCTATGTTTTTGTTATGTCCAAATGTATTCAATCGACACAAAAATGACACAATGATAGATAGAAGATCGACTGATAGAAGAATGACTCGACAGAAGGACTCACAAGCTTTTATTTGTAAAATATTGATACTCTGCATAGAATTTTTATTGCATGGAAGGTAATATGGAATGCAAATGGATATGATATGGATGCAGATACTTTTCATCTTGATGGTGCAAGTAATTTGAAGTGCTTTTTTCATCATTGGGCAATTTTTTCTAGTATGTTTTCCAAATGTTGTAAGAAAATACAAGCATCTAGGTATAATTGAACTGAGATGACCTGAGTATCTCTTACATAGATTTTAATTTAACAAGTTAATACAAGCATCTAGGTATAATTAACCTGAGATGACCTAAGTATTTCTTGCGTATCAAAGACAAAAAGAGATAGAGTATCAAGCCATGATAGGTTATCGTTAGGTTTTATTATGAGCTAGATATGGATCGGATGAGGGACGATGGAAGTGTTGGCAAGAGACACTATATGGCTTCATGAGTGTTGTCATTGATGGCAGAAAAGTCCATCCCACACATCTGCAGTACATGGTATGTCTATACCGGAAGTCAGATTGAAGTGTATTTTAGTCTAGTGAGTAAGAACAAAGCATGCAGCAAGGTCCAATAATCAGGTCTGAATATCTTAGAAGAAGTATCTCAACAAAGTGTGGACTTGGGGAAGTCAAGAGGAGTACCATGAATGATACATTCTAGAGATTGAACCTCTGATGATGAAAGAGTGAAAAAATATGAGCACCTAAGTGTTGGGTTCCTGTTTGGCAGAGTAGACTGAGGAAGAATTGACTGACAGAGCATCAAACCTTAATCTGGATGAGACATTGATGGTGATCAAGTTTCTTGAGGGATCATTCATGCTTGACTGACATGATTGATGACTCCTATAACTATCTTTTTGATATGCATCTCTTAGTAAGCATGGATTCAGCTGACAGACCAGAGTTTGGGAAAATCTTGAGTATTCCAGATGTTGACTAGAAAGATGTTGAAATCCTTTGTGTGGATATATGTACCAGATGGATTTCGATGTGAAGAGTGATATGGTGTGTTGTGTAGTGTGAAGAAAATTAGAGAGTAGTGTGGCAGTAGCAATATAGGTCCGGTATGTGACAGAACAACAACACTAAAGCAGAGGAAGAATGAAGTGTAGTAGATCAGTATATTGAGCCTAACTAGAACTGAACCTCAGCATATGTGGATGCTTCTCATAATTTCAAGTACCTGGTTTCTTTCTATAAACTATTGTAGGTAGTGAGCCTCTTGTGAGTAGTGTGCTTAGGCAGTGAGCCCTAATTGGCAAGTGCCATTTTGTACTTCTATTCTTTTAACAAAGAATACAATCTTGGGTTTTCCATGTTAAAATCCTTGTGTTATGTGTGTTGATTTCTTTCTGCTCTCATGTTCATGTATGCTTATATGTTTTGATACTGCACTAAGTATTAATGAAGAAAAGAAAGTCAAATAATTAAGCTAACTGATTCACCCCCCCTCTCAGTTATCAACAATTGGTATCAGAGCTAATTTCCTCAAGACAGAGCCTAACAACTTGAGGAAGATCTAGGAATCTCAATGGATATATACGGTATGAGGGATCAACTTTAGTCTGCCCTAGATGATCTTGAGCAATCTCACTCTAAAGTCAATAACCTGAGGGAAAGCCTCAAACAAGCTGATGATTTCATAAATGAACTCAAAGAAAAACTAAGTATCTCAATGAAGAAAAGAAAGGAACTACTTCAACAATTAGCAAGTCAAAGTGAAGCCAATGATACTAATGAAGATCTGAACGAGAAAACCAAGTTATGTTAGAAGTTATCAAAAGAGGTCATTATGGTAAGACATGAAATGGAATCAGGAGTTATGAAATTCACCCAAGAAATTGAAGAGAAAAGAAAAAGTGAAGATAATCTAAAACAATCTCTCAAGGAGAAGTTAGAAGACTGCCACAAAATGGATAGAATAATCAGGCATCTGGAATATGATCGTTAAGAAGCTAGAGACAATGAAGAACAACTTGAGAATCAGATAGACACTCTTAAAAGAGATCTTCAAACAACAAATGAATACAAAGAGAAATTCAAGATAAGCTCTGCTCAACTTGAAGTTCTTCTTGAAAGCCAAAAGAGGGTAGATGACAAGCAAGGCTTGGGGTATGAGAACGGGGAAAGCTCTGGATCTGGTCAAAAGAACTCTGGATCAGGAAATCCAAGGAACAAGCCTAAAAGACCTCCGATAAGGCAAACAAATGCTCAAAGATATCCATCCTTCAATGGATACTGCTACAACTGCAATAACTTCAGTCATAAATCAAATTAGTGCAGAAGAAGAATGAATCAGACTAATTCATCCTTCTCCGGACAGTGTTTTAACTGCAAAAGTTTTGCTCAGAAATCTTATGAATGTAGAAATAGGCAAATGAACAATTCATTCAATGGTAGATGCTTTGCATGCAATAGAATGGGACATATGGCTAATCAATGAAGATCAAGAGGATATTAGTCAAATCTACAAAGAAATGTTGTTTGCTACAATTGCAATAGATCCAGTCATATGGCCAAATTCTGGAGAAGTAAGAATCAGGATAAAAGGGGTTCAGTGCATTATAATCAAAATCAAGATAAAGGAAAAGGAAAAATGAATGCAGATGAAGTTCAAAGGGAGATGAACAAGATTTGGGTAAAGAGAAGTATAGAGAATGTTGGGGATGGATCTACACCAGAATCTGGTGCTGATATTCCTTCCAGAAACTAAATAGATGAGCTCTAGCTCAGGGGGAGTCAAAAAGGAAAACAAATTCCCCTAGCCAGTTAATTGATGCCTAAAATTGGCACATGAAAAGTTGCGGATTAAAGGGTTCTCAGAGAAATATCTAAATAAGCCTTGGTAAAGATATGGAAGATCCGCAAGAAGTTTTCAAGAGGTTAAGAGTCCAAGATTGATCCAGTTTAACAGTCATCCAATAAAAGCAGGATTCCCACAGTTAGATCTACTATGATTTAAAATTCAAATATCTTGATCTGCGAATAAATGGAATGATTGAAAAAGGGAGATAGATTGTCATTCATCACCAAGAACCACTTTAATTACATCTCAGTAATCTGGAAAGATCTCTCTCAAAACAAGGAGAACAAGATAACCAGAATGACTTAAATTGTGCATTTATTGCAATGTGGAATTAGGGTTTGCGTAGAAATATAAGGGTTCTCTTGTTCATCATTTGCACATTTGCATTAAATAAGAAGAAAGAAGGAGCTCTGCAACAAAATTGCCTCAAAACCTCTCAAAGATCAACCGCAGAAGTCGATTCAACTAGCAATCTTATATGGCTCATATCATGAACCCTAGAAGCGTAAAAAGGTATTTTTGCTCTTGAATAGCTCTCTCTCTGAATCTTTTGAAAGATGGCTACTTTGAATGTTGTCAAAATCACTAATAGGTCATGCCCTAAGTTCAAGAAACACCCTTACAAATCTCTAGAAGTTGATCCTTTAGGCGCCTTCTCTAGCATTCTGCATGGGGTTTTGCATGTAGAAGATGTTAGGGCAAACATTCATGCAAATATTGAGGAATTTGGTGAATCCAAGCTGATGGATATCTATCACAAGCAGTTAATAGATGAATCATTTGAACTCAAACCTCAGTACAAGGCCATCCGGGACAAGCATTTTGGACATTGCATCCATTTCCCCTATTTTTGGTGCAGGAGCACCCGCACATGATCAGGATATAGGTCCGCATGATGACATACATGATCAGGATATAGGATAATTATCAGCATGATGAGAAGATAGCCTATTTTTAGTATGTTTGACTTTATCATGTAATAAGGTCCATTGGACCGATGCTATGTATTAGATCAGCATAGGAGTATGTGTAGGCAGTTAGAGATCGGGATAAGGTTATCTGAGCTGTCCTCTCTCCCAGCCGCTTGGAAGCTCCCAGCCGCTGGGAAGCGAGTTGGTAGTACTCGAAGGATTTGTTATATATACCTTCGATCTGTTAGGGTTTAGATATATTGATAGTTCATATTGAGTTTGATAGATGTCATGTTCAGGAGAGTAGTACTGGTGATATGCTGTACTGGAGATCAGTCCAGATAGTGTGAAGCAGAATTGTAAAAGCAGGACATTTGAATCTCAATTGAATAAGATCTCATCTTTTGCAGTATTTGAGTTGATCAGTTGTATCAGTGTTGATTTCCTTTCTGTTTGCAAGTTAATGGGTACTTTCAACCCTTCCACCGGTTGATCCTGCAAATCGGTGGAATGGTCCTGTATCATAGCTTAGGTTACATTTGTGTTTTCTGTTTATGCATTGCATTGTTCAAGAGATCTGTTAGGAGCATGCTGTGAATCAGCCTAGCATCCTCATGTGCTAGGTATAGAAAGATAAGTTGTTAGATTTTGGGTTGAAGGTGATCCGGCCCGGTCGTTACATTATCTTTGTGTAATTATGCGGTTCTGAGTGTTTACATGCAGCGGACGGATACACAGGAGTCTGCATGTGCGTTTCCAGCTGGAGCAAGCCGCATCGTCATCTGCGAATGCATCGCCATTAGGATCAGGTCGTGAAACTGTTGAAGTTTGCAAGTTGCAAGTGCATCATGATGTTTTGAGTTGGATATATACTCAGTGTATATATCGCAGTCAGGATCATTTCTCGGAGAAGCTCATCATCCGCGTATCGCTAGCTGATGCGGGTGTGAAAGTTTAGTTTTTTTGTCTAAGTGTTGGAGAGTTCATCAGGATGATGTGTGACGTCATCGTCATCAGGATATGACGTCATCGTCATCAGGATATTAAGAAATCCCTCCATGCGAGTTTATCCTGTTGTCGCTAAGTGGTAAGGTATCGGCGAAGGTAGAAAGTTGTATTAACATCATCAGGAGGTTTCAAGGGAGCCGGATAAATTAGATCATGATGCTGTTACTTGTATCGTCGGGCAGTGGAGCGTCGAAGGCAAGGTGTTGAAGTGAACGTCATCAGGATATCGGGAGCAACCAGATATTTGGATATCCTGCTGACGAAGGTGATATTGAATATCATGATGATGCCGCTAGTATTTGGCACCCGATGAACAGTGCAACCGGAGGATGCTTGCGCCCGTTGATTATCATGATGATGATGATAGGCGACAGGCGGAGGAGGTGAACAGTAGTCGGCAGGAGGATAATTGTGCCCGACCAAAATATGATGATGCTGTTGTTGTTTTAGGAAATATGATGATGATGCTGAGCCGATAGACATTTTTATCATGCTGTTTGTATTGTTGGCAGCTCCTTCCTGTTAGTTAGCTTCCGTTGCGAATCGCTCTGCATCATAGTGGTATCAGAGCAAAGGTTAGGATCTTCTGGAAAAGATAAGCAGGATGTCAGACGAAGAAGGAACATCTGAGGTTCCAGCAAGGATGACCAACGCTGAGTTGGCAGTTTTGGTGAAGAAACAGATTGCTGAAAGCAAGGCCGTGAAGGCTCAGAATCAGGAGTTGAAAGATGAATTAGCAAAGTTGAGGAGCAGAGTAGGTTCTGGTAGAGAAGATGATAGGGAAGAAGAAGAGATCCCTAATTGGAGCGAGGAGGTCGTTCCTGCAGACCAGAGGCCACTGTTGAACGCCCTCAAGGCCATGGAGAGGAGAACCATGGATGTGAAGCTGGATTTGCCAGTGTTTACAGGTAAGATGGACCCTGATTCAGTGATGGAATGGATAGACTGTCTGAACAATTTCTTTGTAACAGAGGAGATACCAGAACAGCAGAGAGTGAAGATAGCACAGTCAAAGATGAAAGAAGCTGCCTTGACATGGTGGAACTTTGTTCAAGATGATAGAGTGCAGGAAGGAAAACGTAGAGTGGCCACATGGAAGAAGATGATGGAATTGGTGAAGGAAGCTTATATTCCTTTGGATTACAGTATCCAGTTACACAAGAGGAAGCAAAACCTGAAGCAGAAGGAGCTAGATGTCAGCTCATATACAGAAGAGTTCATGAAACTCTGTATGAAGACAAAGGTGAAAGAAAGTGAAGAAGAAAAGGTAGCCAGATACCTTAATGGATTGAGGTTTAATATTCAGGAAGATCTGAGTCTGCATAACCCAGATACAGTGCAGAAAAGCTTTCAGTTGGCATTGAAAGTGGAAGAAAAGATGAAGAGAAAACAAGAACAGAACAATAGAGGAAGAGGAAGACAACAAAGAGGTGGAAGAAGTCCTTTCAGAGGCAGAGGACATGGACAGGGATATCAAGGAGAATCCAGTCAAGACAATAGTAAGGGCAACAATAGTCAGAATCAGAGAGAGAATTACAGTCAGCAAGGAAACTTCAGAGGTAGAAGACCTTACAGAGGAAGATCCCAGGGCAGAGGATCCATCAGGTGTTACAACTGTAACAAAGAAGGCCATATAGCCAGCAGATGTCCAGACAAGGCCACAAGTTCAGCAGGAGAAAGGAGGACAAATCTGGTCAAAGAACCTGATAATCAAAGTAGGACAAGCTCTAATGAATTTCAGAGTGTGAATGGTCCCGAGAATTATGGATATCCAGAAAGTGGAGAGTCCCTGATGATGAGAAGAACAGTAACTACCATGAAGGTACCTGACAAAGAAGCCCCTCAAAGGAAGTCTCTTTTCAGAACCATTTGCAAAGCAGGAGGTAAGGCATGTAAGGTTTTGATTGATTCTGGTTCTACTGAGAACTTTGTGTCTGAAGAAATGGTGGTAAAGCTGAAGCTTAGGAGATTGCCTCTCCCATCTCCCTATAAAGTCTCATGGCTTACCCAAGGTCAGCAGACAACTGTAGAAGAGCAGGCTTGGGTAGAATTTCAGATTGGTGGATATAAGGATAGGTTGTTGTTTGATATCACCAAGATGGATGCTTGCAACCTTTTGTTTGGTAGACCATGGCAGTATGATCTGAAGGCACAGCATGATGGTGTTAAAAACACCTATAAAATCATTAAAGATGGTATAGATGTAACACTATTCCCATTGAAGGAGAAAGAGGAGAAGTCTAAAGGAAAAGAGGTGAAGGTCATGCTGATGGAAGGCAAACAGTTCATGAAAGAAGTAGCAGCAGAAGGTGCAGTTGCATATGCCCTGATCCCCTGTATGAGTGTGAATAAGGAACAACAGTAGGCAGGCAAGAAAGAGAAGAAGCCAAGGTTGATAGACCCAGCTGTCCAAGAGTTATTGGATAAGTACAAAGGTGTCATCTCAGAGGGAATGCCAAGATCCCTACCACCTGTCAGAGATATCAGTCATTGCATAGACTTGATTCCAGGGTCTACACTCCCAAATAAAGCAGCTTATAAGCTTACCCCAGAACAGAATGCAGAAGTAGCTAGACAGATTGAAGAATTGATGAATTCAGGTCTGATTGGAAAGAGTTTGAGTCCATGTGCAGTACCAGCTGTACTAGCACCAAAGAAGGAAGGCACTTGGAGGCTTTGCACAGATTCCAGAGCCATCAACAAGATCACAATCAGGTATAGGTTTCCAATCCCCAGAATTGAGGATTTACTTGATTGTTTGGGAAGTGCTAAGTACTTTACCAAAATAGATTTGAAGAGTGGATACCATCAGATCAGGATTAGACCAGGTGATAAGTGGAAAACAACATTCAAAACAAATGAAGGGTTATATGAATGGAAGGTTATGCCTTTTGGTTTGTCTAATGCCCCTAGTACTTTCATGAGGCTGATGAATGAGGTTCTGAAGGAATTCATTGGTAAGTTTGTCATAGTCTATTTAGATGACATTCTGATTTTCAGTAACACCAAAGAAGAACATCTCAGACATATAGATCTGGTTCTCAAGAGGTTACATGAAGAGAAGCTGATGATAAACTTGGACAAGTGCTTGTTCATGAAAAAGGAGATCACATATTTAGGTTTTTTCATTTCACAAGGAAAGCTGCAGATGGATAAGGAGAAGGTGAGTGCCATATTGAATTGGCCAACTCCACAGACCATGAATGATGTCAGAAGTTTCCATGGGTTAGCAACCTTCTACAAAAAGTTTATAAGGGGGTTCAGTCATATTTGTGCACCCATGCTGGATACCATCAAAGGAGGACAGAAGTGCAGGTTTGTTTGGACTCAAGGAGCAGATGATTCCTTTGAGGCATTGAAGAGGAAGGTGGCACAGCAGCCAGTCCTTGCACTTCCAGATTTCAACAAGATCTTTCAGGTAGAGTGTGATGCCAGTCACATGGCCATTGGAGCTGTACTCAGTCAAGAGGGTAGACCAATTGCATTTTTTAGTGAGAAGCTCAACGATGCTAAGAAAAGGTATTCATCATATGATCTGGAAATGTATGCTTTAGTTCAGTCCCTTAAGAAATGGAGGCATTACCTGATGCCAAAGGAGTTCATAGTATTCACAAATAACCAGGCTCTGAGTTTCATCAACAGCCAGGAGAAGTTGAACCACAGACATATGAAATGGGTAGAGACCTTACAGGCTTTCACTTTTACCTTGAAGCATAAGAAAGGGGTTAAGAACAAAGTTGCAGATGCTTTGAGCAGGAGAGTTCTCACAGTAAATCAGATTCAGCTAGAGAGTGTTGGTATTGACTCACTCAAGACCATGTATGAGTCTGATGCAGATTTTGGAGAAATATATCAGGTCTGTACTTCTTTTGGGGAGAAATACCATGCTGAGTTCTCTGATTTCCTGATCCAGGATGGATTGTTGTTCAAGGGTGGACAGTTGTGTATCCCAAGGTGTTCCATGAGATTAAATATAATCAAGGAGAAACATTGTGGAGCCATGGCAGGTCATTTTGGTCTAGACAAGACTCTTGATCTGGTCAGGAGGCATTATTTCTGGCCTAAGTTGCAGTTAGATGTCAGGAAATTTGTAGAAACCTGTGTGATATGTCAGAAGGCTAAAGGCAGGTCAACTAATGCAGGGTTATATCAGCCCTTACCCATTCCTTCCAGACCATGGGAAAGTATCAGTATGGATTTTGTTTTAGGTTTGCCAAGGACCAGGAGAGGATTTGACAGTGTCTTTGTTGTAGTGGATAGATTCAGTAAGATGGCACATTTCTTGCCATGCAAAACCACTGCTGATGCCTCATACATTGCCGATTTATTCTTTAGGGAGATTGTCAGAATTCATGGGTTGCCTTTGAGTATAGTTTCAGACAGAGATGTGAAGTTTGTGGGTCACTTCTGGAGAACCCTTTGGAGGAAGCTGGGAACCAATTTGTCTTTTTCCTCTGCATATCATCCTCAAACGGATGGACAGACTGAGGTAGTGAACCGTTCCTTGGGGAATCTGCTTAGATGCTTGACAAAACAGCATGGAGAGAAGTGGGACAATATTCTGTCTCAAGCTGAGTTTTCATACAATGATACTGTCAACAGGAGCACAGGGAAATCGCCTTTTCAGGTAGTGTATGGAATGCATCCCAGGGGAATTTTGGAGTTAAGAGATCTACCTACAGCAGATCCTGTTAGTGTAGATGGAGAAGCTTTTGCTAAAGCCATCAAAGAGGTACATGATCAGGTTAAGAACCAACTCCAGCAAACCACTTTGAAATATAAGGAATATGCTGATAAGAAGAAGAAGGATGTTCAATTTGCTGTTGGCGATTTGGTTTGGGTTCACTTGAAGAAAGACAGGCTTCCTAAGGGGAAGTATACTAAGCTCATGCAAAAGAAAGTTGGACCATGTCAGATTTTGCAAAAGCATGGACAAAATGCTTATGAGATCCAACTCCCACCTGATCTTGGTTTGTCTCCTATCTTCAATGTATGTGATTTAACTCCATACAAGGCTAATTCAGATGCAGATCAGGATATCCTCCAGGATACAGTTGCTGAAGACATTCCTCCACATGATCCTCCACAGTTACAGCAAGTTTTGGATACCAGAGTGGTCAAACAGACCAGGAACAAAAAGTACTTGGAGTACCTCGTCTCTTGGAAGGGACAGCCGAACTCTGAAGCAGTATGGATGACTGCAGAACAGATACAGAAACATGGTGCCGACCTTGATACTCTCATCTCAAGTGGACTTGAGATTTCTTCTTTTGGGGAGTATGGTGCAGGAGCACCCGCACATGATCAGGATATAGGTCCACATGATGACATACATGATCAGGATATAGGATAATTATCAGCATGATGACAGGATAGCCTATTTTTAGTATGTTTGACTTTATCATGTAATAAGGTCCATTGGACCGATGCTATGTATTAGATCAGCATAGGAGTATGTGTAGGCAGTTAGAGATCGGGATAAGGTTATCTGAGCTGTCCTCTCTCCCAGCCGCTTGGAAGCTCCCAGCCGCTGGGAAGCGAGTTGGTAGTACTCGAAGGATTTGTTATATATACCTTCGATCTGTTAGGGTTTAGATATATTGATAGTTCATATTGAGTTTGATAGATGTCATGTTCAGGAGAGTAGTACTGGTGATATGCTGTACTGGAGATCAGTCCAGATAGTGTGAAGCAGAATTGTAAAAGCAGGACATTTGAATCTCAATTGAATAAGATCTCATCTTTTGCAGTATTTGAGTTGATCAGTTGTATCTGTGTTGATTTCCTTTTTGTTTGCAAGTTAATGGGTACTTTCAACCCTTCCACCGGTTGATCCTGCAAATCGGTGGAATGGTCCTGTATCATAGCTTAGGTTACATTTGTGTTTTCTGTTTATGCATTGCATTGTTCAAGAGATCTGTTAGGAGCATGCTGTGAATCAGCCTAGCATCCTCATGTGCTAGGTATAGAAAGATAAGTTGTTAGATTTTGGGTTGAAGGTGATCCGGCCCGGTCGTTACATTATCTTTGTGTAATTATGCGGTTCTGAGTGTTTACATGCAGCGGACGGATACACAGGAGTCTACATGTGCGTTTCCAGCTGGAGCAAGCCGCATCGTCATCTGCGAATGCATCGCCATTAGGATCGGGTCGTGAAACTGTTGAAGTTTGCAAGTTGCAAGTGCATCATGATGTTTTGAGTTGGATATATACTCAGTGTATATATCGCAGTCAGGATCATCTCTCGGAGAAGCTCATCATCCGCGTATCGCTAGCTGATGCGGGTGTGAAAGTTCAGTTTTTTTGTCTAAGTGTTGGAGAGTTCATCAGGATGATGTGTGACGTCATCGTCATCAGGATATGACATCATCGTCATCAGGATATTAAGAAATCCCTCCATGCGAGTTTATCCTGTTGTCGCTAAGTGGTAAGGTATCAGCGAAGGTAGAAAGTTGTATTAACATCATCAGGAGGTTTCAAGGGAGCCGGATAAATTAGATCATGATGCTGTTACTTGTATCGTCGGGCAGTGGAGCATCGAAGGCAAGGTGTTGAAGTGAACGTCATCAGGATATCGGGAGCAACCGGATATTTGGATATCCTGCCGACGAAGGTGATATTGAATATCATGATGATGCTGCTAGTATTTGGCACCCGATGAACAGTGCAACCGGAGGATGCTTGCACCCGTTGATTATCATGATGATGATGATAGGCGACAGGCGGAGGAGGTGAACAGTAGTCGGCAGGAGGATAATTGTGCCCGACCAAAATATGATGATGCTGTTGTTGTTTTAGGAAATATGATGATGATGCTGAGCCGATAGACATTTTTATCATGCTGTTTGTATTGTTGGCAGCTCCTTCCTGTTAGTTAGCTTCCGTTGCGAATCGCTCTGCATCAATTTTGTAGAATATGAATGGGTCCGGTATGTTCTAAGCAGAGTGCATGACAAATTCATGTGGTTGATGAGGCCATTTAAGATCACAAAAGATGCTATTAGGGTGGTAACCGAATTGTACTCATCTGGTGGGTTACCTGCTCTCAAATCGGTCAAAAACCAAACTGTAAGTGAGGCTACCAGATCAAAATTTGACAAGAGAGCAATGACAATAGAAGATATCACTGATCCAGATATCAAGTTTGCCTCCATGATAATTGGCTGCAAGATATATCACTCCAGCAGGGAGAATTCTGTATTCGGAACTGTAATTTATACTGCTTATCAAATGCTAAGAGAGAATGCAGATTATGATCTTTGCGAGCTTCTTCTGAGCCAACTGTTGGAAAATTTGCAAAAGATCAAAAAGGATAAGAAGAACTCATTCAAATATGGTGGCCTGATATTATGTCTCTTCTTTTACTACATGAATGAGCTCCCCAGATCTAGTGGTTGGGTATGGCAAAATGATAGACCGGTTGCCATACAAATCAGAGATTACATGTATGGGCTTAGTGATGCCAAGGCTCAAAGTACAGCGCTCTAGGGACACTTCAAGAACTTTCAAAGTATGATGCAAGCCAGAGAAAGAATCCCCCAATCATTGGTTGAGAAATACAAGGATACAATGTGCTTTATGGTAGACACTGATCAATGCCTAATGAAGGCAGTGGAGCCAAGGATAGTTTGGATTATGCCAATGGGGTATGAGGTTGATGAGAAAATCCTAGAGTTGCATATCAAACACCTGTTGAGTCAGCCCAAGGACCCTAAGGTAGAAAGGTTTGGAACCTTTCAAGAGTTGAGTGTGAAAATTCATGTTGAGCTAAGACAACCAGAGATGAAAAGAAAAGTGAGAAGAGAAGTAGAAAGTTGCCAAAAGATTTGGCATTTCTAAAGAAGCAGTCGATGCTAATAGAGAGAAACTAGAAAGAGTAGAGAAAGAGAAACAAGAAGCAGAAAAAGAAAGTGATCTGGTGCAAGCCCCCTCCTAGACTAGATCCTCCAAAAGCTCTGCACCTGCCACCTCTAAGAGTCAAAAAGCCTGAAAACTGGAAGACAAGACATCTGGTAAGGGAGAAAAGAGAACAAAAACCAAGGCCACAAAGTCCTATACAAATCTAAAGGATGATGAAGAGATAGAGTCAGATGAAGAGGTTAAGAAAATGAAGAAGAAAAAGAAAACCTCTATGGAATCACCTGCTTGCAAAAACAAAGAAGAAGAAGCAGAAAAATTCATTGAAAGTCCTACTCTCTACATTGATGATATCATCTAATTAGTCACTGTGGATGGGAATCTGCAACCAATGACTGAATTTTATGATGACTATAATGAAGCTGACCAGAAGATCTTACAAGATGCTACAGTCAGGTATCTAAACATCTATACTAAAGCATTCATTGAAATTATATCTCTGATTCCCAAAAGCTTAGAGAAGGAACTTGAAATGAGAAAGGACAATGCCAAGGCAAAAGACCTAGAAATCTAGGAGCAGATTTCTATCCAACTCTATCCTTCCATTACCCCTCAACAAATGAACATGTTCTTCAAGGACTGCAAGGATGAGTTCCAGAGCAAAGCAAGAATGAACCAGCTTATGCTGGGAGAGACTGACCAAGTGGCAAAAGAAACAGAACATATCCTCCAGAATGCATTTAAAAGATTTAATCTTCCTGTTATAGAGGACTTAGGTGATGAAGCTTCTGCCATGGATGATGAAGGACTGAGTACATCAAAAGAAGAATCTACTGTGAAAAAGGTAGAAGAGCCAAAGGACATAAGTGAGGAGAGGACTCAGGACTTGGATTCCTCTGCTCTGGAAGAGGAAGTTCCTGAAGAAGTAAATATCTCTCTTTCGGACCCCTTTGCTGACTCCGAAATTGAAGGAGAAGAAAGAAAAGATGAGAAAATTAGTCAAGAAGAAGAGGTCAAGGGAAGAGAAAAAGATCAAACAGAGAAAACCCCAGATGACAGTTCTCAGGCCATAGAAGGAAAGAAAACTTTGTCTCTGGCAAGAGACACTGCAGAAGTAGTTAAAAACTTCCTGACAAAAGAAATGATGGAATTAGATGAACTGGAGCTATTCCAAGGACCATTAAATATTGACTCCCTCTCCTCGGTTCAGACAATGAAGATAGCATCCTTTGCCCAAGCAAAGGCAAAAGAAAAACTTCTGAAGTCTCACATGGAAGATTGTGAGCTAATAGAAATTGCATCCGGTGTGTTGGAGAAGATCATGCCATCCTTCCAAAAGGATCTCTCAACCTCCTCATCCAGTAATCTGAAATCTCTTGTTAATTTTGTTAGCACACATTTTGATTCCTTGGAGAAATCAGCAAAAGAGAAAGTCCAGAAAGAGGTTTTGGGTAAGAGATTCTCTGAAGTACAAGGGCCAATAGCAAATGATAGGAGAAATCTGAATATTGGAATAAGGAGCCTAGAAAATGATCTTAAAGATGGTGGAGAACTATACAAATTTTGTTTATCTTGGTCAATAGTAATAGCAGACATTGCAAAGAAGGTGGAAGAACAAGAGGGCAAACTATCAAGTTTATCCCAGAGTTTTGATCCTCTCACCTCATCCATAATGAATCAAGAGTGCCAGACTATTGCCACTATAAATGAGATAAAGAGGCTTGAGAAGGAGGAGAAAAATAGAATAAGCAGGCTAAGTGAACTAAGAGGGATAATTATCCCCAAGTTAGAGGCAATGCATGAGGCCCTAATTGAAGCCCAGACCACAGCCCAGACCAATGATCTAGTAGACCTAAAGAGGGCAGAAGCTTTTGCATTTTTGCTAAGTGGTCACATTTCAATCTTGGACAGGATGAAGCAGAGTTGGGCAACAAAATTTGTCCAGTTGAAAACAACTTTTGCGGATATACTTAAGTATATGTAAGTATGACTTGTATATATACTTATGCGACTATGTATAGGTTAAATTTTGAAACTTTTGGTGTGCGGATTCCACCCTTTTCCATTGATGTCAAAGGGGGAGTGAGGAGCAGTGAAAAATGTGGAATCTAGCTAAGGGGGAGCTTTGGAAAAGTGTACGTTAAAATAGAGCACCAGCTAAGGGGGAGTGTAGTGTGACACTTAGTCATTTTCCACTAAGTGTTGCCATCAATGCCAAAGGGGGAGATTGTTGGCAAGAGACACTGTATGGCTTCATGAGTGTTGTCATTGATGGAAACAAAGTCCATCCCACACATCCGCAAGACATGGTATGTCTATACCAGAAGTCAGATTGAAGAGTATTTTGGTTCGATGAGCAAGAACAAAGCATGCAACAAGGTCCGACAATCAAGTCTGGATCTCTCAGAAGAAGTATCTTAGCAAAGTGTGGACTTGGGGAAGTCAAGAGGAGTACCATGAATGATACATTCCAGAGATTGAGCCTCCGGTGATGAAAGAGTGAAAAGATATGAGCACCTTGGGTTCTTGTTTGGCAGAGTAGACTGAGGAAGAATTGACTGGTAGAGCATCAGACCTTAATCCGGATGAGAAATTGATGGTGATCAAGTTTCTTGAGGGATCATTCATGGTTGACCGACATGATTGATGACTCCTATAACTATCTTTTTGATACGCATCTCTTAGTAAGCATGGATTCAGCCGACAGACCAGAGTTTGGGAAAATCTTGAGTATTCCGGATGCTGACTAGAAAGATGTTGAAATCCTTTGTATGGATATATATACCAGATGGATTTTGATGTGAAGAGTGATATGGTGTGTTGTGTAGTGCAAAGAAAAGAAGAGAGCAGTGTGGAAGTAGCAATACAGGTCTAGTATGTGACAGAACAGCAGCACTAAAGCAGAGGAAGAATGAAGTGCAGTAGATCAGTATATTGAGCCTAATCGGAACTGAACCTCAGCATATGTGGATGCTTCTCATCAGTTCAAGTACCTCATTTTTTTCTATAAACTATTGTAGGCAGTGAGCCTCTTGTGAGCAGTGTGCTCAGGTAGTGAGCCCTAATTGGCAAGTGCCATTTTGTACTTCTATTCTTTTAATAGAGAATACAATCTTGGGTTAGTCACCCCGTGGTTTTTCTCTTAACAGGGTTTTCCATGTAAAAATCCTTGTGTTATGTGTGTTGATTTCTTTCTGCTCTCATGTTCATGTATGCTTATATGTTTTGATATTGCACTAATTATTAAAGAAGAAAAGAAAGTCAAATAATTAAGATAACTGATTCACCCCCCCTCTTAGTTATCAACAGGAAGGAGGAATGGACACAAGGTGATTGGTTTCCCAAAGATGGAGGAAGCGGTTTATCACAAGTAGCGCCTGTTTACCAGGTTTTTACCACTTGTTTTTATTTGCATGAAAGCTAAAAGTACACATGATGCCTGTTTACCAGGTTTTCATCATGGTACCTATCCAAGGCACCTGTTTGCCAGGTTTTCACCAGAGGACAATTTTTTAGTTATTTTTCCACTTTTTTTTGTTTTTTTTATTTTTTTATTTTTATTTTTTTTGGGTTTTTTATGCTTTTATGCCTCTACTTACATTGGGGTTCTCTAGGTATAGAACTAGCGAAGATGCATACTATTGATTGGGTCATCAAATAGCTCACCTTCTGAAGTTGTTAACTGATATGCTCCTGATCCATAGGCAACAATGATTACATAAGGACCAAGCTAGTTGGGATCAAACTTACCTTTCTTTTCCTGATCCTGCTGATTGCGGGGGTTTTCCTTAAGTACTAGATAACCAAAATTGAATACCCTTGGATAGACTCTATGGTTGTAGCTTCGTGACATCCTTTTCTAGTATGCCTTGAGATAGTTGAAGGCATTCTACCATTTTTCCTCCAATAGTTCTAACTCTTGCAATCTGGAAACTCTGTAGTCCTCATCAATGATAAGATCTTTTAATGACACCCTTAGAGATGGTAACTCAACCTCAATGGGCAAAATAGCTTTTGATCCATAGAGAAGGGCGTGAGGGGTAGCACCTGTGGGAGTATGTATACTGGTTTGATAGGCCCATAGAGTGGGATTCAGTTGTATGTGCCAATCACGGCCGGCATCATTGATAATTTTCTTGAGGATTTTCAAGATTGTTTTATTGGATGCCTTTGCTTGGCCATTGGCTTGTGGATAGTAGGGGGTGTAGAAACAGTGTTGGATTTTGAATTTGTCACAAAACTCTTGGACATCCTAGTTCTTGAAAGGTATTCCGTTATCCATGACTATGGATGAGGGAATTCCGTATCTGCAAATGAGGTAATTTAGGATGAAGGAGGAGATCTATTTGCCTGTGACATTTGTAAGTGGAACAACTTTAATCCACTTGGTAAAATATTCAGTGGCGGTTATTATGAACTTGTGGCCATTGGATGATGGAGGGTGAATTTTGCCCACAAGGTCGAGTCCCCATTGATAAAAGGGCCAAGGTGTCGTTAAAGGTCATAGCTCTTAAGTTGGTGCATGGATGAGGTTACCATGTATCTAGCACTGCTTGCATTTTTTCACAACTGATACGAATCAGTTTCCATGTTTGGCCAATAATATCCCAAACGCATGAGTTTCTTAGCTAAAGAAGGACCTCTAGAATGCGTTCCACAAATTCCTTTATGCACGTCTTGTAGGGCGGTTTGAGATTCTTCACATTCTAAACATCGGAGTAAAGTACCATCTAGACCTCATTGATATAGGGTTTCAACGATAATGGTGTAACGGGAGGTTTGGCAAATGAAGGTTCGGCATTGGTTGGTAGACAAGTCAGGTGGTAGGGTGTTATCCTTGAGGTAAGTGCAAATCTTACATACAAGGGTGAATCAGATCCGACTAAGAGGAAAATGGAGTGTGTTTCAGGGATATCATAAGCAGGTTGCATAACTGACTCCACCAAGAACTCATACCGTGACTCATTCTCTGGGATGTTGAGGAGTGAGGCGATGGTTGCCATGGCATCTACTGCTTTGTTTTCAATGTGAGGTATCTTCTCAAAGGAGATGATCACAAAGTACTCTTTAAAGTCATCTACCATATGCTTGTATGGTATTAACTTGTCATCTTTGGTTTGATAGTCATCATTGACTTGATTGATTACCAGTTGGGAGTCACCATAGACATGTAGCTCCTTTATTTTCCATTTTGCTACCATTTTAAGACCAATGACTAAGGCCTCATACTCTGGTATATTGTTTGTACATGGGAATAGCAGTCGGTAAGACTTAGGTATGGTGTCGCTGTGAGGAGTGACTAGCAAGATTCTTGCCCCCAATCCATGGTTTGTATAGGATCCATCAAAGTAGAGTTTCCATGAGTGTGTTGTGATACTGAATATGGATTCTATTGAGTCTCACACACATGCCCCATTTCAAAAAATAGGGACTCCCTCTTTCAAATTTGGTCTAGAGTGTCAAGTAGATTTTTCACCTCCTAAGTGGTCAAGTGGTCAAGGTGCATTTTTGCCATGTTTGAATGGTGATGTTGAAAATCATTTCAAAAATCTGCTAGGTCAAGTCCTTTGCATTACCATCACTAGGTTTGATTTCCCCTTTGCACTGAAATGCTTCCTAATCAACTATTGTGCTAGAAAGTCCCTTATCTGACCATTGTGCTAAATTGCCACCTGATTGACTTTGTGCTAAAAGCCTTTGTTACTAACTTTAGCATTGTTTCCACCCCTAATGGGATTAGTGCTGAAGTCTAGTGTCTCTAACTTGCGTTGCATTGCTTGATTACCGACTAAGTTGGAGGGCACCAAAATCCTTGCACGTCTGAAGCACCTCAAAATCTTGCAAATGACATAAAGTGAGTCTATTGTTGTTGCATTAGAATGACCATTCACCGACTAGGTCCGTCACACCTGATTTCCCCGCCAAGTCGGAAGCAATCAAAATTCATGCAAACCCTAACTCGTCAGAGCACTCAACTGACAACTTGTATGCTCTGGCATTAATGGCGATTTAACCAGAGTATAAAGGGGATTTCCCCTTTTTGAAGCTCATTTCACCTTGAACATGTTGGTTTTTTCCCAGACTGGATGCTTATTCCCAGATTTCCCTACAAGGTAGCCATCAATGATCAACAGGATCTCTGGGCCAGGGGCCAACAGTGTAGGAGATAGACTCTATATTTTATCTCCTCTTCTTCTTCAGGCTCTGCAAAACCTAGGGGGGTATTCCCTACTCAACATCCATGAGGATATACATACAAGGCTGGGATGCTGACAGAAAGCAGATAAGTCCTCCTGTAAGTAGACCAAAACTGTAAGATAAGAGCAAAGGGGCTAGCTTTGGGCCTATTTGCAGTTGTAGACAGAGGACTGAGGATCCTAAAACTAATTCTAATGTCCTAATGGTTGTTTTAGAGTTTGGTTTTGACTTTATAGTTGGATGCAAAGCTGGACATGGTATATAACACAAAGACAAAGCTAGATCAGTGCCTATCTAGGGCCTGGAGTCAATAGACATACACCTGTGAATGATATGCATGAACAACTAAAACTAGATTTCAGGGGGACACATATGATACCTGCCTTACAGATATCTCCCAATACAGAGTGTTAAGCTATCTATACTTATGGCATCCCTACTGCAGTATACCCTTCCCAACATTCAATCTGAGAATAATTTAATCTACCCCTTGAGCAGAAGTTAAGAGATCAGACATTCAACACAGGAATTCTATGTTCTAGAGTCTCAAACATTGCTTAAATATCCAGACTCAGAAGAAAGATACATGCAATACTAGAGATAGAATTAACAAAACACATGCTAACATAGCATTTCTCATATAGAATTAACCATGAAATCAGTGGATTCATGCAAAAACGTACAACAAGAGATACATAAACTCACAAGTTTTGCTATACAGAGCAACCAAATCAACTGTATTGTATTACAAAGCCAAATGTTTAACTTTCAACAACCTCAAAAATGGTAACACAGTCTGCCTATATTGGCCAGAAAGCGTACCTCACAGCAATTAATTACATGGCTTTTACAAAAATCTGCCAGATACAGATCCTTCAGAGGAATGGCGCTCAAAATTTATTGCTGCAAAGATAGAAAGTAGACAATGGTGGCCTCGAGCCTTGTGCCACCATCTGGAAGTCCTCATGCCAAAAAATCAGGTACATAACTGTTCAACAACTCGCCCATGCCCCTGCTACAGTCGCCATTGATGGCTCAACCACCCGCGGCCGCTTGAAAACCATCGCAGCACCTCAAAAAAAAAATCCCGCCAAAATGCGTTTACCATAGGTTCAAAAAATGTAGGGAGATTAATCCCACATTGGTGCCGCGGAGACAACTTTATCATATTAAAAACACGGCCGCATGTATAACAAATGTCGAGCGCTTTTGCCGCGCTCGAAGCATAAGCCTTTGTCCAAAGCCTATCGCCAAGACCCGAGCCATCGGCACACTCCCAAATCCTCCTGCCGACATCAATAGTCTCTCCGATGCCTATCGCAATTCCCTGTCGGCCAGACTACTACCATCGGACTAGCCACAAAAACCTCTCGCCGATCTCAATTGTCCTGCCAACCGCTACATCACAATCCCCTCCATCAGCCAGAGATGCACCATCGGGCCAACTCTTCAGATCTCCACCGATAGTATGAGTCTCTCCGATGACCAGCTTGCACCCCATTAGTAGTTACCATCCCACCACCATCGGCTAGAGAAAGACCATGTCACAGCGATGTCCCTTGATCGGCAAGAAAATCACATCGGCCAAGCACTCCACAGTCCACCCGATCATACAAGTCACTTCCGATGGCTAAGCAAAACACACTCGTTGCCAAGACATAGACCATCGGCACAACAAGAATGAAGCTCGCCGACACAACTGATCACCCCGATGATCACAAACATACCTTCAAATAACCCTGCATCCTGCATCAGCGAGACCTAAGTCATTGGAGCAAGAAAAAGATCCCTTGCCGATAGACCATACTCTCACCGATACACCAACAGCCAAACAAATGCCATCGGCACAACAAGAATGAAGCTCACCCGTTAGTCTATGTCATGCCAATGGCACATCAATCCAAACTCCGTCGGGAACACCCAATGCATCGGTGAATCACCTATCTGCCTGGCCGATAAGCAAACTCTTGCCGATGAATACCCAAAAAAAACCCTCATCGGCCTGACCATCTCCTTTGGTGCGACAAAAATTACCTCCGCCGATAGCACAAAGTCCCAGCGACATACAAAGAACACACCATAATCCCCATCGGTGAGATCAAAACTGTTGGAATAACAATAAGCTTCCCTCCCGATAGGCAAAGTCTTAGTGATGACACCATCCCTGCCATCAACCTGATCGCCAAAACACCTGCGAGGTCATGCCAATGGGCAAGAAAATATAGGGTTTAAATGAAGAAACCCTCTAAACATGAAAAATCAACCTCCAGGTCAAAATGAGTACCAACACTGGCTCCGAATGGGGACGTGCAGGTGAAAACCTGCAGCGAGAACCAGATCTCCGGGCAGACCAGGCAAAAACCAAAAAGGCACGAACATGTACAAGACATTTACACTATATACATATTTTTACAAATGTGCACAGCGACAAGTGATCTATGCAAAATAGAACTTAAGGAATTGGCCATGCACATGCAATTCCAGAACTTCACCATCCAGGGCTTGGAGGAAATAAGAGTCCTCCCCATGAGTGCTGCAAATCTGATATGGGCCCATCCATAAGGGTTCGAATTTACCATGTTTACCCTTTTCTTGACCTTTTGCATTCCATATGAGCACCAGATCATTGACTTGAAACTTCCTTTTTGTAGCTCTCCTATCAAACTGATATTTCATATCTTGTTGTCTCTTGAGGTTAATTTGGTGTGCTTTCCTTCTATTCTCATCCAATGCAACCAGCTGATTCACTCTTTCTGTCATGGAGTCTTCAATCTCCTCATCATTCTCCTAAATGAATCTGTAAACTGGTAGGAGATTGTTTATGGGCAACCTGGCTGATGCACCATATACAAGCTCAAAGGGTGACATTCCAATAGCCTTTTTTACTGTCACTCTGTCAGCCCATATTGCTAACTTTAATTTTGAGTCCCAAGCTCTCTTGTTCTTGTCCAGTATCCTCTTGATAATTTTCATGATGCTTTTATTGCTTGATTCTGCTTGACCATTTCCTTGTGGGTGGTATGGTGATGCATATGATAGATTTATCCCATACCTGTTGTAAAAATCAACAAATTCACCTAATCTGAAGTACATAGCATTATCAGTGACTATCTTGAATGGTACTCCAAACCTGATGATAACATTTTCTAGTATGAAATCCATCACCACCTTACTTGTAGCTCTCTTAGTTGGAATGGCCTCGATCCATTTGGTAAAGTAATCAGTTGCCACCAAAATCCAACTGTGTCCCCCACTTGACTTGTCTGCAATTTCCCTTATGAAGTCAATTCCCCATTGCTGAAATGGGGCATCCACAGTTACAGTTCTGAGGGGTAAAGCACCATCATATCTCAATTTTCTTGAGAATCTTTGGCAAGGGTCACACTTCCTTACTAACCTTTGTGCATCTGAAAAGAGAGTGGGCCACCAATATCTTGCTCTGAGAGTCTTATGAGCTGTTGTTTGGTCAGTATAATGTCCACCACACAATCCTTTATGCATATCAATCAAAACATTGTTAACCATATCCTCATCCACACATCTCAGCAACACACCATCAGGGTTTTTCCAGTATAGCTCACCTTGAACAATAACATACCTGATTGCATGTAACTTTAAAGTCCTCTTTTGACTGTCACTGAAATGGGAAGGACAATTCAAATTTTGCAAGTAGTAGATAATATCCTTGTACCATTCAGATCTTGATATATTTACACTCTCATTTTGGACTGCATTAACTTGGCATGCTTCCAAGTTTGACTGTGCCATCATCTTGGCTAATCCTTGTCCTCTTACCAACTTGGTAATTTGTATGTCTATGTTGAACTCTTGCAGTTTGTTTATCCATCTACACCTTCTTCTAGTCACCTCCTGCTGAGTGAATATGTCTTTGACTGCTACATGGGGTACATATGCAATTATATGTGATCCTACCAGGTATGGTCTGAAACTTTTGATGGCTCTGACTAGTGCATATGCCTGTTTTTCCATAATATCATACTTCAACTCAGAAGCCTGCAAGGACATACTGAAGAAAGCTATGGGCTGTTCAAAACCATCTTCATTTTTCTATAGCAAACACGCAGCAACAGTGTGGAAGGAAGCAAATGAAAATACTTGGAATGGCCTAGAAAAATCAAGAGATTTAAGAACAGGGGCCATCTTGATTGCCTCTTTTATACTCTAAAATGATTCTATTGCTTCACTTTCCCAGTTGACAGTTGCATCCTTCTTCATCATCTTGGAAATGTTCCTTGTGGTTTCTGCAAAGTTGGGAACAAATCTCCTAACAAAATTTATCTGTCCAAAGAAGGACTGAACTCCTTTTACAGTTTTTGGCATTTGAATTCTGTCAATAGCAGCCACTCTCTCTGGATCTATCCTAACTCCATCCCTGGAAACAATGTGTCCCAGGAGCTTTCCTTCAACTACCCCAAAGGCACACTTCTTTGGATTTAAAGAAATACCATACTCTAGTGCTCTTATGAAAATCTGCTCTAGATGCAAACAATGCTGCTCTTCCTTCTTTGAATATGCAGTCAAGTCATCCTGATATACAGCCAGGATTGAATCAATCAACCCTGCAAAAGCAACATCCATTGCTCTTTGAAATGTAGCACCTGCATTTGTTAGTCCGAATGGCATTCTAACATACACATAAGTTCCCCATGGAGTGGTGAAGGCAGTCTTATACTGTTCTGATTCCTTTACCTTCACCTGATTATAACTTGAAAATCCATCCATCATGGATAAGAGTTCACAACCAGTCACTCTCTACAACATAGCTTCCATATTAGGCAGTGGATAGTTATCCTTTAAAGAGGATACATTCAAGTTCCTGAAATCAACACAAAGCCTAATATCACCATTCTTTTTTCTGACTGGGACAAGGTTAGACACCCAAGTTGAATGTCTGATTGGCACAATTATTCCAGCTTCCCTAAGCTTTTTAAGCTCTTCTTGCATCTTTGGAGCTAAGGTAGGATTAATAGGTCTTTGCCTTTGTCTAAATGGCTTAGCTCCAGGCTTCTGGGATCTCATGCTGGAATAGATCTTCCCTATAGGCTTTTAGGTCCTCATATGACCAAGCAAAAACATGTTTATACCTTTTCAGTAATGCAATCAGCATACCCCTGATGTGTGGTTTGAGCTGTTTACCAATGTATACCTTCTTGGGGGCCTGAGATGTCCCCAAATTTATCTCTTCTAAATCTTCCTTATTTGTGGGAGATGTCCTTATGACCAATTTGTCTCTACAGTCAAAAGCTCTTTCCAAAGCTACTAACCCTCTAGGGATTTTATTAGTCTTCAATTGAATTATCTCTTTTCCCGCAAGAGTTTCTTTTCCATCTATAGTCTCTACAAAGGCTTGGAAATCAATTTCTTGATTCTCATATTCATCTATGCAGTGCAAAAATTTTAGCAAGTCCCTATCATCATCAAACACTTGTCAATTGCATATATTTTCTGGTACTGCAGGCCTAATTTTAACTTCTACATTTGTAACATCTGATAGAGTGATGTCATCTGGCCTTATTGCAACATTAGCTAAGAAATCAGCCATAACATTCTTTGATCTCTCTACCCAGCCTATTGAAAATGCATCAAAGAGTTCAATGGTATCCCAAACAGCATGCTTGTATTGTTTCAATCTTTTGTTTTTTGAAGCATACCTATCTCTAATTTGGGATACAATCAGCTCAGAATCCCCAAATACTCTTAGCATTTTGATTCCATGTTTGAGAGCAATATTTAGGCCTAAAAGCAAAGCCTCATATTCTGCAATGTTGTTTGTGCAAACAAACCTCAGCAAGAAGGAGAATTTAAGGAGCTTACCAGTTGGAGACAGGAAAACAACTCCAGCTCCAGAGCCTTCTTTTGCACAAGCTCCATCAAAATACATGGTCCATAAACCTTGCTGGTCCAGCTCTTTAATGCAGACATTTTTCTTTTTATCTTCTCTATCATCTGAGACAACCTTGAAGTTATCACAGTCAGTGTTTACAAAGCATATCTGTTCCTCTGCTTCTTGGTCTTCCACTGTCTCTGATGATCTTTGTTCTCTGATTAGCTTAACATCCCTGCCATTCATTGGAATCATGGCATATGACAGGTCTAGCTGCATACTTCCACCAATTAGTGCAGCCCATCTTCTTGACAGCAACATACCATACTGTGGCTTGATGTCAACCATCATTACATTCATTTTATATCTCTTTTCAGGAAATGCTGCCAGTTTGAAATCTACATCCTTCATGATTCCAATAACTGGTACCTCTCTGGCATCCATAGCGTAACATTTTCCACATGCCTTGTCGATTTTCAATCCAGCTTGTTGCATGACGGCTAAAGGCATGACATTTGTAGATGCTCTAGAGTCAAGCATACAATTTCTAATTATCTTTCCATTTATAACCAGGGATACATAAAATGGTTCCACTTGTGAAGGACACTTTGTCATAGTCACTCCTAAATAGACTTCAGGAGCCTCATCTTCTTCATTACACATGACATGCTTCTCACCCTGGATCTGAACATTTTGTTTAGCTTGAAAAGGCACCCCTGAAATTAGGGATATTGTCCTATTCTTGATCTCTTCAACCTTCATCAGTTCCATAAGTGGAATAGAGAATTTTACCTGGGAGAGGACTTGAGCTATATCAAATGGAGCATAATTTTGTATAACAGTTGTAGCTTGCTCCACAATCTTGTTTTTATCCTGAACTGACTTAGCTTTTACTTTCATAGTTCCTTGATCATCATTCTTGTCTTGGGAACCTTTACTTTGATCTTCAGCCTGAGGGATTCTATTTTCTAGTCCTTGGGATTCATGACCTGTTCTATGTCTAAAATTCTGTTTATTATTACCCCACTGCCTTTTTTGTGGTTCAATTCCTTTATGACCATGCACTGGCTGACCTGCAGAAACATCTTCTAGTTGACGCAAGCTGCTTATCTGAGCTTTACCTCTGAGATTGTAGTTACTCTTGACTTGGGCAACTGCTGTAGCTGTGAAAGCCCTAATTTCCTCATCAGAAGATTGTTGTAAGTTACTCAAAAAATTGTGTGAGCTCTGAGCATATACATAGTTCTCTTCATTACCTTCATCATAAAAGCCCTGTTGACAGGCCCAAATTCTATCATCTGTACTCTCATCAGCATCATAAATGGGGTATCCATTGTTTGTGGACATCATATTAACATCATCATCTTGCACATAATGTGGCTCATTGCATTCATTACAAGATGTAGTATTATCACACAAGGACTGAGCAATCATACACTGTGACTATGAATGTGGCATCTGACGAATTATACACCATGGAGTATCATCAACAATATTTACAGCTTTCTTTAGAGGATCAGGAGTTTCTTTGACATGTTGAGTCCTCTGATTTGTGTTGTTATGTGGGAATATAGGCTTACCATTATGCCAATTGGTATTATAAGGCATATCATGCAATGATGGCCTCTTTTCTTGCCTTTGATAGACTTGCCTATCAGGACCTATCCCTTTTTCACTTCTAGCTAGTCTGTAGCTTAGGTCCTTAACAACATTTGCCAATTTGTCTATCTTATCTTCAGGGGCAGATGTATTACCTTGAGTATTCTGAGGCTTGTTTGGATTCTGCAGAATTTTCACATCATCCCTTCTGTTAGTCTTGCCTGATGCTTTCCTATTGTTCTCAATATTTACTGCAATTCTGAAAGCATCCCTGATAGTAGCAGGACTTTTATCTCTTAATCCATATGCAATTTTTGCATCAAAGGCGTTGATATACAATATTATGCACATAGGTTCATTTGGCCTCATGTGATGTGGCAATTTGTTTAACACTTTAGTAAATCTTGCATTAAAATCTGTAACCTGCTCATTTGACCCTTTAGTGATACTGGTAAACTCATTTACAAAAAAGCTAGGGTTAGTTTTGTCACCATATTGCTCCTTGAACATCCTTTTAAAATCATCCCATGATGAAATACTCCGGTCAGGCAGATTCTTATACCATTCCCTTGCCTCATCTACTAAAGATTGCATGAATGACTTCATGAAAACATCCTCATGTTCAACCTCAAAGTTATCCATGACATTTTGAAAGGCCTTTAGATGATCTTCTCCTGACACTGTGTTGTTTCCTAAAAATTTAGGCACTTGCAGCCTCAGATGCTTGTCAATGGGGTTAGGATACCCAGGAATACCATCAAACACCAGCTGCCTGAATCTATCTAACTACATGGGCTGTCTGTCAAACTGATTAATATTAATATTTCTGTTTGCATTCTGGTTTCTTACATTGTTTAGTGGTATCCTAGCATCATTCATATTTTGTCTCTCATCATTATGCTGATGTTGCACTTCATTTCTCTGTTGATGTCTCTGCACATTTGCATTCTCAAGGGTAGGAATTGAGTTATTTTGGGGCAGCCCTTAAAGCTTGCACTTTCTTCCTCAGGTCATCTCTGATTGTTATTGCCTGCTGACATTTGAACTCGGCCCTTAAACTCCTAATTTCATCAGCTAGTTCTTCCTTGCTAGGCCTAGAGGAGGATGGTTTTACCATATTCTGATCTTCATCTTCATCATCCCTCAGAGACTCTGCCTCTTCAAACCTTTCACTAGGGTCTAGAAATGGGCGTTCTTGGAACACCTCTGACCTCATTCTTACGCTACCACCCTGTTGCCTCTCATATGCACCCTGAATATCAGCTTCTGCATTTGAAAAGTAAGGCACATGCTGTCCTGATGGCCTAGGGTTATCTTGCATATCATCATTTTTTCTGGGGGAACCCTCATGACTGACTGAGACAACTCCCTTTCTTTTGTACATCATTCTTCTTGTTACTGGTAACTCTTCAAATAAAAGATTTTGTTGGGATCTTCTCCCCTGCATATAAGTTTTACTTTGACTGGTTGGGAGATTACTTCGGATTCACCACCTATTACTAGGAACTATTTTCTTTTGAAAATCAGGGTTCTTTCACAAACTCCCCAGCGGAGTCACCAATTTCTGTTGGTGACTCGGATGGGCACACAGATATTTCACCAGGGAGGACAAAAATAACAATTTTCAAATCACCATCCCTAGTAGAGTCACCAATTTCTATTGGTTTTTTCCCAGACTGGATGCTTATTCCCAGATTTCCCTACAAGGTAGCCATCAATGATCAACAGGATCTCTGGGCCAAGGGCCAACAGTGTAGGAGATAGACTCTATATTTTATCTCCTCTTCTTCTTCAGGCTCTGCAAAACCTAGGGGGGTATTCCCTACTCAACATCCATGAGGATATACATACAAGGTTGGGATGCTGACAGAAAGCAGATAAGTCCTCCTGTAAGTAGACCAAAACTGTAAGATAAGAGCAAAGGGGCTAGCTTTGGGCCTATTTGCAATTGTAGACAGAGGACTGAGGATCCTAAAACTAATTCTAATGTCCTAATGGTTGTTTTAGAGTTTGGTTTTGACTTTATAGTTGGATGCAAAGCTGGACATGGTATATAACACAAAGACAAAGCTAGATCGGTGCCTATCTAGGGCCTGGAGTCAATAGACATACACCTGTGAATGATATGCATGAACAACTAAAACTAGATTTCAGGGGGACACATATGATACCTGCCTTACAGATATCTCCCAATACAGAGTGTTAAGCTATCTATACTTATGGCATCCCTACTGCAGTATACCCTTCCCAATATTCAATCTGAGAACAATTTAATCTACCCCTTGAGCAGAAGTTAAGAGATCAAACATTCAACACAAGAATTCTATGTTCTAGAGTCTCAAACATTGCTTAAATATCTAGACTCAGAAGAAAGATACATGCAATACTAGAGACAGAATTAACAAAACACATGCTAACATAGCATTTCTCATATAGAATTAACCATGAAATCAGTGGATTCATGCAAAAACGTACAACAAGAGATACATAAACTCACAAGTTTTGATGTACAGAGCAACCAAATCAGCTGTATTGTATTACAAAGCCAAATGTTCAACTTTCAACAACCTCAAAAATGGTAACACAGTCTACCTATATTGGCCAGAAAGTGTACCTCACTGTAATTAATTACATGGCTTTTACAAAAATCTGCCAGATACAGATCCTTCAAAGGAATGGCGCTCAAAATTTATTGCTGCAGAGACAGAAAGTAGACAATGGTGGCCTCGAGCCCTGTGCCACCATCTGGAAGTCCTCACGCCAAAAAATTAGGTACATGACTGTTCAACAACTCACCCATGCCCCTACTATAGTCGCCATTGATGGCTCAACCACCTGCAGCCACTTGAAAACCGTCGCAGCACTTCAAAAAAGAAATTCCCGCCAAAATGCGTTTACCACAGGTTCAAAAAATGTAGGGAGATTAATCCCACATTGGTGCCGTGGAGACAAATTTATCATTTTAAAAACACGGCCGCATGTATAACAAATGTCGAGCGCTTTTGCTGCGCTCGATGCATAAGCCTTTGTCCAAAGCCTATCGCCAAGACCGGAGCCATCGGCACACTCCCAAATCCTCCTACCGACATCAATAGTCTCTCCGATGCCTATCGCAATTCCCTGTCGGCTAGACTACTACCATCGGACTAGCCACAAAAACCTCTCGCTGATCTCAATTGTCCTGCTGACCGCTACATCACAATCCCCTCCATCAGCCAGAGATGCACCATCGGGCCAACTCTTCAGATCTCCACCAATAGTATGAGTCTCTCCGATGACCAGCTTGCACCCTGTTAGCAGTTACCATCCCACCACCATCGGCCAGAGAAAGACCATGTCACAGTGATGTCCCTTGATCGGCAAGAAAATCACATCGGCCAAGCACTCCACAGTCCACCCGCTCATACAAGTCACTTCCGATGGCTAAGCAAAAAACACTTGTCACCAAGACATAGACCATCGGCACAACAAGAATGAAGCTCACCAACACAACCGATCACCTCGATGATCACAAACATACCTTCAAATAACCCTGCATCCCGCATCGGCGAGACCTAAGTCATCGAAACAAGAAAAAGATCCCTCGCCGATAGACCATACTCTCACCGATACACCAACGGCCAAACAAATGCCATCGGCACAACAAGAATGAAGCTCACCCGAGAGTCTATGTCGTACCGATGGCACATCAATCCAAACTCCGTCGGGAACACCCAATGCATCGGTGAATCACCTATCTGCCTGGCCGATAAGCAAACTCTTGCCGATGAATACCTAAAAAAAACCCTCATCGGCCTGACCATCTCCTTCGGTGGGACAAAAATTACCTCCGCCGATAGCACAAAGTCCCAGCAACATACAAAGAACACACCACAATCCCCATCGGTGAGATCAAAACTGTCGGAATAACAATAAGCTTCCCTCCCAATAGGCAAAGTCTCAGCGATGACACCATCCCTGCCATCAACCTGATCGCCAAAACACCTGCGAGGACATGCTGATGGGCAAGAAAATATAGGGTTTAAATGAAGAAACCCTCTAAACATGAAAAATCAACCTCCAGGTCAAAATGAGTACCAACAGAACATATATCTTTTGAGAGCTCGTGAAGACCTGTGATGCTCAAAGCCTGCGGATTCGAACTGACGATCATTCTTCCTACCTGTACATTTCCAATTCAATCCAACTCAGTCCAACTAGGTGGGAGTTGGATCTTGCACTTAGGGTTTTGAGTTTATTTAGGGCTTCTTTCGTTCTTAAGCGCATAAATCTGAGTACATTCTAGGGTTTTGTGATAAACTATGTTTGCTAATTAGAAACCCTAGGAAAAACAAACAAACTTAGTCTTTTTAGACACCACTAGTAAAACAAAGAAAACATGTTAAAGTTTTTAGCGAGCTTGAAGCCCTCAGCATTAAAACCTTGTCCAACCAACTTTCAAAAACCTGAGACTTATACAGTCAGTCGGCGGATGCTTAAACCCATGTTAATATCTTGTTGATGGGTGTTTTAGCACACAACAATGCAGGTATGATTGCTAGTATCACACCTCTCTTAAAAAAGGTATCCTATCCAAGATAGGACTGCCCCAAGGATAATACAACTAGGTCTTAGCTTGTTTGGAATAACTTCAGTGGAATGTCTAGTTGCCCCAACAAGGGGTCTTATACAAAATGCAGGGTTTATAGAAGATGGCAATAATGTATATGCAGAAAACCTAGTGGTTCATATTGTAAAGTCTAAAACTTCAGCAAATGATCAATGTGATGCTGCTCAAATCCTAAATCTACCAAACTTTATGTAAATAAAATGCAAAAGGAAAAGGAGAGGGAGAAGGGATAAGAGATCCTATAGACAATTGCAAAAATGATCAATAACTAGATAGACAGATTCCCAACAATAAACAAATCTCTGCTTAACCAGGCAGCCCACAATACCACAGAGAATGTGCAATCTTATAAGGAGCTTTAATGATTTTCAAATTGTAGAGGGTTCATCAAACACCCAATCCTTGGCGTAGCTCAATGAAATCATACAATCGAACTTATCTCATAAACTATGCCCAGACTAACCATGCACAATGACATACAATCAACAAGCTATTAATGGTATGGATATGAAATCCATCAAATATCTAAATAATTAATCACAAGTGCAATTGAATATCAACTAATTTTAGATTGACATGAACCATGAAGACCAAAATAAGACAACACATAATCACAAATTCCTAGCAACCTGCAAAACTTTCTTTGTATTGACTGTATTTTGGCAAAGTCTCAGCAATTCAGTATCTAATCTTACTTGCAAATGAGAAAAAAAAGGATGGCCCTTTTATAGACAAGGCACCATACTGAGTTTTTCAATGGATGGTGGAGATTAACTCAACACCAATGGTCCAGATTACATGGCATTTAATGCGATACATCAATTTATTACATTTTCAGATTTTCCTTTGTCTTGTAGGAAAAAGACAAAATACAACTTGCAAATATATTGAATCTGGATAAAATAGATACCCATTTGGTTGCACATGATGATAAGTCAAATTTCAAGGCCTAATAAAGCCAAAATAGAGTCACATGACACTTGAAAATATGAGCTAATGTAGATTCATGAGATTCCAAGGGATGAATGGATCAAGAGGTGTATGTGGCACATTTTTGGTGAAAGTGTCTTCAATTGGAAGCTTGCTGGACCAACATTGCATGACTGGATGATTGGGATAGCTCTGAACAAGTCTTGGACATTGGACTGGATCTGCAGGAACAACAGTGATATGTAATGATCTTCTATGTCTTTCAGCTCCTGAGACTCATATTTATCATTTTGGACATTATACTGTCTTCCTCTTATAGGTGTAACAGCAATTTGGTTGATAGAATGTCAGTTTTGCATTTCTGGGTCAGCAGGATACTATTGTATGTTCATCCTTCCAAGATAGCTCCAACAAGGTCATATGTCCTCCAAGTCCTGTAATTCACAATGCAGAGCATCAATTTCATCTTAAACAATCATTTTCCATCAATTTGGATCAAGATATGTCTATTTGCAGTCATGGATTCATTAAAAACAACATATTGTCAATGTCACTTTCTTATAACCAACCTCTTAAATCTAGTGATTTTTGCATGATTTTCTGCATCTTTTAGCATTTTTGAGTACCCATTTGGCCAATATGATGATTAGGGAAGTTTTTACAGTCATTAGGATCCATTTGCAGACTTTTATTTCATATTTTTCTAGCCTTTTCTGTAAAAAGTAGGATTTTTTGGGGTCACGGACTTTTCATGTGCAGTAGCATTAATTGTTGTAAAACGTACCAAAAATCCACACAAACTTGATAAAATGTTTATCATGATGTGACAAATAGATGTGCAGATCAAATTCACCAAGAAAATCCAAGTTGCACCTTGACAAACTCAATTTTTGGGCCAAAATACCAAAAAGTGCAGGTTTTGGGTGTCACGAACTAAAAATCGGTGGAGGTCAAATTTAGCGCAGGTCCGTGAGGTGCAATTCTAGCACAAAATGATTTTGGCGCTGATTTGGGGTCCAACCAACCTTAGTGTGGATTTTAGGTCTGACCGACTAAAGTCAATGAAGGCAGTTTTTAGTGCAGGTCCGTGAGGTCTATTTTTAGTGCTGACTTCATTGGCGGGGATTTTCAATGCAATCGACCTGCGCGAGATTTAGCACCGACCGACTTGTGTGACTTAAGTCGGTGGAAGACCATTTCAACGCAAGTTGGTAGAGGGAAATTTTAGTGCTTTTCTTCGAAATTGTCTCAACGGGGATTTTTGTTCTGACTGACTTAGCAGTAGCTTGGAGGGAGGGAGGTCGGAAGCAAATTTAGCGCTAAGGTCAGTAGAAGGCATTTTTAGCACTTTTTGCAGTAGGGAGTGTTTTTAGTGCTAGTTTTGGAAATGTCCAAGGTGAAAGTATATTTAAAAATATTTTTAAATATACTTTCAGGATCTTTGAGATAGGTTCCAGATCCGTAGGATTTCATATGCAAATTCTAGAATTTTGAGGTTCCACCAAATTTCAGACTTAGCCATTTTTCAAGATTTTCAGGGTTTCAGACTTAGCCAAATCAGGGCTCCAAGATCATGCGATAGGATGAAAGTATATGAACCCCTTAATGAAATCTTGTGGAATTTGACATGATTTTGCAATTGTAAGACTTGGGAACTATGAATTTCAACATAAAACATCCTACAAAAGCAAGTTTAAGGGCAATATCCAGTGACATAGGATTTTTGAGCAAAATGTTGTAACACCCAATTTCAATGCAGAAGGCAACAAATGGCAATCTTTTAAGCACAAGACCACTCAAGACACTTCCAAATTAATTGTGAAAAACATCAACTGAATCCACACATGTGAAATACCTAAATCTGTAACAAATCATGCATTCTAAGCACAAATTCACCTTCTCATCATCATAAGCAAGAGAGGTCGAGACTCCAACCCAAAGCAAAAGAGGGGGTCTCCATTTGGTAAACTGGGTCATGTGTGCAAGGCACAATAGATCCAAAATTTGCTTGGTGCCAAAACTTGACCCTCTGACCTCCACGATGAAACCAATTTGGTCAGAAGGTTCCGATAGTCATTTTTCTCTAAAAACACTCAGCGCCAACTTTGCGTTAAAAGACCTGCTCTCTGACTTAGTCGAATGATCAAGAAAATCCCGCTAGTTAGTAACTATTGAAAGTCCCACTGGAAACAAGAAGAATGGCTCTATGCCAAAATTAGTCCTATCTGACCTTATGCTAAAACGTGCCTTTACCGACTTAGTCGGTTGACCTCAAATCTTGTGCAGGTCTGATGAAGCCAAATCCTACGCAATTGTGATCTCAATAGCCTTGCGCTAAAATCTGGCTGACTAACTAAATAACCAATGAAAGGTCAGTGACCTTCAAAAGTTGTGGAAGTCGGCAACGTCCAAAACCCACGCAAAAGCAAGAAAACATATGAACATTGATAAAACCTTGGGTCAGACAAGCCCATTTTTCCCGCTGAGGTTAGTGGACCTCAATTTTAGCACTTTTTCTACCTACAGGTCGGTTGACCCTAAAACTAGCGCAAATGATGCAAAATGACTGTGTTTTAAGAATTTTCAAAGGGGAAAATGTCAAAAATGATGTAGTTAATGTTGTAAACATAGATAATGATGTTTTTCATGCTTCCAATGAGATGTCTTGCAACATTAAATGTTTTTCTTTGCATACATTAATGGTGAATTGCTATGAAGTAGGTGCAATAATAATAACTATTAGATTTGTGATTCTTTAAAAAGGGCATATTAGTAGTATTAGAAGATTCATTAAATTCATCCCGGACTTAGGAGTTTGTGGAATATTCTCAAGGTATCAAACTTATAAGGTCCAGTCCTACAGATTAGATGACTACCCGAGCTCAAACCATGAAGTACGAGTTCAAGGGTATCCCTATAGACTAAGATTCATTCCGGATGGATCGATGTAGGAGACACAGATCTAGGTCACATAGACTTAGATGACTTTAGATTGAGAATCTTTGGCTCAAATCTAACTCCTAGGGCCAAAACACTTAAAGATAGTGGAATTGCACAAGCGGCCGCCTTCCCTACCTCAGTATAGTGTGCAGAGTTGATGGTAGTATGTGCAGAAAGATATGATATCATGACAAGGACAATCCAAACTACCAATGGGGATATCCTGGCTGATTTAAGCCCACCCTCTCTGGCTGAGACTTTTGATATTCCATGGCACACAGTTATGACCATGCCAGACAAACAAGGATCAGAGGAGACTTACAACAAAGATGTGAATGGGTGCAGGAAACACATGAATGATCATTGGGAAAAAAGCAAGAGGTCTGCCATGAGCAAGTTTCCCCAAGTGCTATATAGAAGTGATTTCCATGACAAGATTGGGGATTTGATAACCTTTTTAAGTAGAATATATGGATTACCTACATTCTCTACTTTTGAGGAGTGGATGTTCATCATCATAATTGAGATACTGAAAGGGACTAAGTTTCACTGGTCCCAAATCCTTAGTGACAACATCTATGAGGCCTTCAGCAACTTCAAAGAGAAGAGATACTTTAGATGGACATCTTATGTTGTCTATGCACTAGCAAGAAGAAATCACTATGTTCAGTTGTCTAAGATTAGAGAAGTTGGAAATGATGAGCAAACTCAAGTAAAAGTATATGAGTGTTACCTACAACTAACCTCATCTCAATCTCTAATACACTTTAAAAGGGTGAATGTGTTGGCAAGAGACACTATATGGCTTCATGAATGTTGTCATTGATGGCAACAAAGCTCATCCCACCCATCCGCAGGGCATGATATGTCTATACAGGAAGTCAGGTTGAAGAATGTTGTGGTCTGGTAAACAAGAACAGAGCATGTGGCAAGGTCCGACAGTCAGGTCCGAATCTCTCAGAGGAAGTATCTCAGTAAAGTACAGATTTGGGGAAATCAAGAGGAGTACCTTGACTGATAGATTCTAGGGATTGAGCCTCCGGTGATGGAAGAATGAAGAGACATGAGCACTTGAGTGTTGGGTTCTTGTTTGGCAGAGTAGACAGAGGAAGAACTGACCGGTAGAGCATCAAACCTAAATCCGGATGGGATATTGATGGTGATCAAGCTTTTTGAGGTATCATTCATGATTGGCCAACATAATTGATGACTTCTATAAGCATCTCCTTGATACGCATCACTTGGCAAGCAAGGATTCAGCCGACAGATCAAAGTTTGGGATAATATTGACTATTCAGGATGCCGACTAGAAAGGTGTTGAAATCATTTGTATGGATATATATATATACCAGATGGATTTAGATGTGAGGGTGTGTGTTGCAAGTTGTGTTGTGTGAAGAAAAGAAGAGGAGTAGAGTAACAACAGTAATATAGGTCCAGTATGTGAAAAGACAACAGCTCCAAAGAAGAGGAAGAATGAAGTGCAAAAGATCAGTGTATTGAGCCTAATCGGAACTAAACCTCAGCATGTGTGGATGCTTCTCATCAGTTCAAATATCTAGTTTTCGTGTATAAACTATTGTAGGCAATGAGCCTCTTGTGAGCAGTGTGCTCGGGTAGTGAGCCCTAATTGGCAAGTGTCATTTTGTACTATCTTATTCTTTTAACAGAGAATACAATCTTGGGTTAATCACCCCATGGTTTTTTCCCTTAACAAGGTTTTCCACGTCAAATTCATTGTGTCATGTGTATTGATGTTATTTCTATTTCATGGTTATGTTTGCTTCTATGATCTAATGCTACTAGAAGTGATTAAGATAACTGATTCACCCCCCCCCCCCCCGCAGTTATCAACAATTGGTATCAGAGCCAAGTTCCTCCAAACAGAGCCTAACAGCTTGAGGAAGATCTGGGAATTCAAATGGATGTGTATGGTATGAGAGAACAACTTTAGTCTGCCCTAGATGATCTTGAGCAATCTAACTCTGAAGTCAATGAATTGAAGGAAAGACTCAAACAGGCTGATGATTTCATAAATGAAGTAAAAGGGAAACTGAGTATCTCTATGAAAAAGAGAAAGGATCTACTTCAGCAATTAGGAAGTCAAGGTGAAGACAATGATACAAATGAAGATCTAAAGGAGAAAACCAAGTTATGTGAAAAGTTATCAAAAGAGATCATTATGGTAAGACATGAAATGGAATCAAGAGTTATGAAATTTACCCAAGAAATTGAAGAAAAAAGGAAAACTGAAGATGATCTAAGACAATCTCTCAAAGAGAAATCAGAAGACTGCCACAAAACGGATAGAATAATCAGGCATCTTGAATCTGATCTTGAAGAAGCTAGGGATAATGAAGAACAACTTGAGAATCAGATTGAAAATCTTAAAAAGGATCTTCAAACAGCAAATGAATACAAAGAGAAATTCAAGATAAGCTCTGCCCAACTTGAAGTTCTTCTTCAAAGCCAAAAGAGGGTAGATGACACGCAAGGCTTGGGGTAGGAGAAATGTGAAAGCTCCGAATCCGGTCAGAAGAACTCCAGATCAGAAAATCCAAGAAACAGGCCTAGAAGACCTCTGGTAAGGCAACCAAATGCTCAAAGATATCCATCTTTCAATGGATATTGCCACAATTGCAATAACTTTGGTCATAAAGCAAATCAGTGCATAAGAAGAATGAATCAGACTAATACATCCTTCCCTGGACAGTGCTTTAATTGCAAAAGGTATGGTCACAAATCCCATGAGTGTAGAAACATGTAAATGAACAATTCATTCAATGATAGATGATTTGCATGCAATAGAATGGGACATATGGCTAATCAGTGTAGATCAAGAGGATATCGGTCAAATATGTAAAGAAATGTTGTTTTCTACAATTGCAATAGATCCGGTCATATTGCCAAATTCTGTAGAAGTAAGAATCAAGACAAAAGGGGTCCGGAACAGCATAATCATAACCAAGACAAAGGAAAAGGAAAAGTGAACACGGATAAAATTCAAAGGGAGATGAATAAGATTTGGGTGAAGAGAAGCACAGAGAATGTTGGGGATGGATCCGCACCAGAATCTGGTGCTGATAATCCTTCCAGAAATTGAATAGATGAGCTCTGGCTCAGAGGGAGTCACTAAGAAAAACCAATTCCCCCAACCAGTCAATTGGTGCCAGAAATTGGCACATGGGAAGTTGCGGATTAAAGGGTTGTTAGAGAAACATCTAAATTAGGTTTGGTAAAGATATGAAAGATCCGCAAGAAAATTTGAAGAGTCTAATCTACCAAAATTGATCTAGTTTAACAGTCATCCAATAAAAATAGGATTCTCATAGTTAGATCCGGCTTGACTCAAAAATTGTGGAATCTTGATCTGCGGATAGATCAAATGATTAGGGAAAGGAAGATAGATTGTCACTATTCAGCAAAAATAACTCTAAATGTATCTCAATGATCTGGAAAAGATCTGTCTCAGAATAAGAAGAACAAGGAAACTTAAATGACTCAAGTTGTGCATTTATTGTAGTGTGGAATTAGGGTTTTCCCAGAAATAAAAGGGTTCATTCATTCGTCATTTGCACATTCGCATTCAAGAAGAAAAGAAAAGGAGCTCTGCAACAAATTGTTTCAAATTTCTCAAAGATCAACCGTTGAAGTCGATTCATCCAGCAAATCAATCCAGCTCATTCAGCGAACCCTAGAAGTGTAAAAGGTATTTTCTGTTGTTGAAAATCTCTCTATAAATCTTTTGAAGATGGCTACTCCAAATGTTGTAAAGATTTCTGATAGGCCTCGCCCTAGATTTAAGAAACATCCCTACAAATCTTTAGAAGTGGATCCCTTAGGCACTTTTTCTAGCATTCTGCATGGGGTTTTACATGTTGAAGACATTAGGGCATATATTCATGTAAACATTAAGGAATTCAGAGACTCCAAACTAATGGATATTTACCACAAGGAACTGATAGATGACTCATTTGATCTCAAACCCCAACACAAGGTCATCAGGGATAAACATTTCAGTTAGTGCATTCATTTCCCCTATTTTAATGAAGATGAATGGGTCCGGTATGTTTTAAGCAGAATGCATGACAACTTCATGTGGTTGAATAAGCTGTTTAAGATCACTAAGGATGCCATTAGGGCAGTAACTGGATTACACTCAACCGGTGGGTTACCTACTCTAAAATCAGTCAAAAATCAAACTGTGAGTGATGCTACTAGATCTAAATTTGATAAAAGAGCGATAGCAGTTGAGCATATCACAGATCTGGACATCAAGTTTGCCTCCATGATTATTGGCTACAAGATATATCACTCCAGCAGAGAAAATTCTATATCTAGAATAGTAATCTACACTGCTTATGAAATGTTGAGAAAGAATGCAGATTATGATCTTTGTGAACTTCTTCTAAACCAACTGATGGAAAACCTACAAAAGATCAAGAAGGATAAGAAGAACTCTTTCAAGTATGGTGGGCTGATACTATGTTTGTTCTTCTACTTTATGAATGAGCTGCCCCGGATCCAGTGGTTGGGTATGGTAGAATGACAGACCTATTGCAATTCAAATCAGAGATTACTTGCATGGACTTGGTGATTCCAAGGCACAAAACATAGCACTCTAGGGCTACTTCAAGAACTTTCAGAATATGATGCAAGCCAGAGAGAGAATCCAACAATCTCTAGTTGAAAAGTATAAGTATACAATTTGTTTTATGGTAGAAACTGATCAGTGCCTAATGGAGGCAGTGGAGCCAAGGGTAGTCTGGATCATGCCAATGGGGTATGAAGTGGATGAGAAAATAGTAGAGCTACATGTTCAACACATGCTTAGTCAACCCAAGGATCCTAAGGCAGAAAGGTTTGGAACCTTTGAAGAGCTGAGTGTGAAGATTCATGTGGAGCTAAGGCAATCGGAGATGAAGAGTAAAGTGAGAAAAGAAGTAGAGAATATTGCCAAAAGGTATGGCATCTCAAAAGAGGCACTTGATGCAAACAGAGAAAAGATGGAAAGGGCAGAAAAAGAAAAGGAAAAGGTAGAAAAAGAAAGGGCTCTGGTAGAAGCCCCCTCTTGGACCAGATCCTCTAAGAGCTCTGCATCTACCACTGCTAAGAGCTCAAAGGCATCAAAACTGGAAGAAAAATCATCCGGTAAAGGAGAAAAGAGAACAAAGACAAAGGCAACAAGGTCTTATGTTAGTCAGAAGGATGAAGAAGAGACATAATCTAATGAAGAGACCAAGAAGATGAAGAGGAAGAAGAGAGTATCCGATGAAGACAAGGAGGCAGAGGTAGAAGAGTTTGTTGAAAGGCCCACTCTGTCCTTAGATGATGTAGTTAAAGCAGTTACTGTAGATGGGAACCTGCAACCAATAACAAAATTCTATGATGCATATAATGATGCAGATAGGAAGATCTTGGATGAAGCCACAGTTAAGTTCTTGAACATATACAATAAAGCATTTATTGAAATAATTTCTCTAATTCCTAAAAGTTTAGAGAAGGAACTTGAAATGAGAAAAGAAAATGCCAAGGCTAAGGACTTAGAGATTAGAGAACAGATAGCTATTCAGCTCTATCCTTCAATTACTCTGAAACAAATGGATATGATCTTCAAAGATTGCAAGGATGAGTTTTGGAGTAAGGCTAGAATGAATCAGCTCATGCTTGGAGAAACTGATAAAGTGGCAAAAGAAACAGAATAAATCCTCTGGAATGCCTATAAAAGATTCAATATTCCTGCTATAGAGGATTTAGGTGTTGATCCCTCGGGAATGGATAACAAAGAAGAATCTACTGAGACTGTAGAAGAAGAGGTAAAGGAGACAGGTGAAGAAAAAGATAAGGACTTAGAATCCTCTGCTCCGGAAGAGGAGATCCATGAACAAGCAAACATCTCTCCTCTGGTTTCCCCTGCAGACTCTGGATCTAATAAGAAGAAAGAGTAGAAGAGAAGATCAGTCAAGAAGCAGAGGAGAAGGAAAAAGAAGATGACAGTAGTAAGGCTATAGAAGGAGAGAAAACTCCAACAGAAAAGACCACAGATGATAGTGGTAAGACTGCAAAAGGGGACAAAACCCTGTCACCAGCAAGAGACACAGCAGAAGCAGTCGAAGAATTCTTAACCAAGGAGATGATGTAATTTGATGAACTGGAACTTCTTCAAGGACCGTTCAATTTTGACTCCCTCTCCCTGGTTCAAACCATGAAGCTAGCATCCTTTACTTTAGCAAAGGCAAAAGAAAAACTTCTGAAGTCTCACATGGAAGACTGCAAGCTCATAGAAACTGCATCCGGTGTATTGGAAAAGATCATACCATCTTTTCAGAAGGATCCCTCAGGCTCTTCATCTAGTAATCTCAAAACTCTGGTTAATAGTGTTAGCACACATCTTGATTCCTTAGAGAAGTCAGTAGAAGATAAATTCTGGAAGGATTTTTTAGAAAAGAGATTCTCTGAAGTACAAGGACTAATAACCAATGATAGGGGAAATATGAATATAGGAATAAAGAGCTTAGAAAATGCTCTTAAAAATGGCATAGAAATGTATAAATTTTGTCTATCATGGTCCAAAGTAACAGTGGAGATTGAGAACAAAGTGAAAGAACAGGAGGATAAACTAACAAGACTATCTCAGAATTTTGATCCTCTTACCACTTCCATAATAAATCAAGAATGTCAGACTATTGCAGTCTTGAATGAAATTAAGAAGCTTGAGAAGGAGAAGAAAAATAGAATAAGTAGGTTGAGTGAACTTAGAAGGATAATTATCCCTAAGTTAGAGGCCATGCATGAAGCCCTAAATGATGCTCAAACCATAGCTCAGACTAGTGATCCGATAGATCTGAAGAGGGCAAAAGATTTTGCATTCCTGTTGAGTGGTCACATCTCAATTTTGGACAGGATGAGGCTGAGTTGGGCAATAGAAGTTGTACAATTGAAAAATACTTTTGCAGATATACTAAAGTATATGTAAAGTATAACTAGATAATATACTTATGCGATTAAGAATAGATTGAGTTTTGCAAATTTTAGTGTACGGACCCCACCCTTTTCCATTGATGTCAAACGGGGAGTGAGGAGTAGTAAAAAATGAGGAATCTAGCTAAGGGGGAGCTCCGAAAAATGTACATAAGAACATAGCATTAGCCAAGGGGGAGTATAGTGTGACACTTAGTCATTTTTCACTAAGTGTTGCCATCAATGCCAAAGGGGGAGATTGTTGGCAAGAGACACTATATGGCTTCATGAATGTTGTCATTGATGGCAACAAAGCTCATCCCACCCATTCGCAGGGCATGATATGTCTATACCGGAAGTCAGGTTGAAGAATGTTGTGGTTTGGTAAACAAGAACAGAGCATGTGGCAAGGTACGACAGTCAGGTCCGGATCTCTCAGAGGAAGTATCTTAGTAAAGTGTGGATTTGGGGAAGTCAAGAGGAGTACCTTGACTGATAGATTTCAGGGATTGAGCCTCTGGTGATGGAAGAATAAAGAGACATGAGCACTTGAGTGTTGGGTTCCTGTTTGGCAGAGTAGACAAAGGAAGAACTGACTAGTAGAGCATCAAACCTAAATCCAAATGAGATATTGATGGTGATCAAGCTTCCTGAGGTATCATTCATGATTGGCCAACATAATTGATGACTTCTATAAGCATCTCCTTGATACGCATCACTTGGCAAGCAATTATTCAGCCGACAGATCAAAGTTTGGGATAATATTGACTATTCAGGATGCCGACTAGAAAGGTGTTGAAATCATTTGTATGGATATATATATACCAGATTGATTTAGATGTGAGGGTGTGTGTTACAAGTTGTGTTGTGTGAAGAAAAGCAGAGGAGCAGAGTAACAACAGTAATACAGGTCCGGTATGTGACAGGATAGTAGCTCCAAAGAAGAGGAAGAATGAAGTGTAGTAGATTAGTGTATTGAGCCTAACCGGAACTAAACCTCAACATGTGTGGATGCTTCTCATCAGTTCAATTATCTAGTTTCCTTGTATAAACTATTGTAGGCAGTGAGCCTCTTGTGAGCAGTGTGCTCAGGCAGTGAGCCCTAATTGGCAAGTGCCATTTTGTACTATCTTATTCTTTTAACAGAGAATATAATCTTGGGTTAATCACCCCGTCATTTTTTCCCTTAACAGGGTTTTCCACGTCAAAATCATTGTGTCATGTGTATTGATGTTATTTCCATTTCATGGTTATGTTTGCTTATATGATCTAATGCTGCATTAATTGTTAAGGAAGATCAGAAGTAGAAGTAATTAAGATAACTGATTCACCCCCCCTCTCAGTTATCAACAGAATGATGCTTTTATAATGTATATAGCCAGATTGCTGCAAGGTAATATAGCCTTGAGGATTTCCACTAAAGAAATGAATGAAGTAACCAGATATGGTAGATGGTATATTCAATTTGAAAAGTTCACATATCTATGAGTACAAGGCTTCACTGGGATGGCTTATAGACTTCCCAGATATCCTGATGACAAAATAGTGCTTCTGGAATTGACTAGATAGTTGCTACCTTTTGCTGAGAAACGTAAGCACTTACATAGAACCAATGTTCAGTTTCCTATCAGGTTTGGTAAGGGGAATTATTCTTGTCCTTCCTTGGCATCAGTTGACCACTCTGATAAGGAACTCTAGCTTCTTAACTTACACTACTACAATGCAAGGGATCATTTCGATCTGAATAAGGTAATGGAAAGATTTGTAAGTAAGATATTGTTTCATAGGATACACATTGAGGATTTTTGGGCTAATTGCATGGATGACTATGAAGTTATGAAAAAGGCTCATTCAAGGCTATCTCTAGCCTTCATTAGGAAGTTCTATATTATTGCAGTGCCTGACCAGTTAGAGGATGATGAAAATGTCATGGTCAGAGGATCTTAGGAAGCTCAATATCGTCAACCCATCCCATTACTGAATTGGGCTAATGCAGAGGAAAGCTCTTTAGATATCATAATGAAAGAACCAATCAGATTGAGCAAGGCCTGGGTAAGAGGCTAGGTAGCTGCTTTGGAGGGACAAGGAGTACAACTTACCTATACTACATTAGAGTTAGACAAGGACTCAGGAGGTGAGGAGGATGAACAAATGAATGTCACAGATGAGGTAGAGCTAGGCGAGAAGTAGAAGTCAGATAATAAAGAACATATATCTTTGGTAGAAAAAAGCAAAGAAAGTTAAGAAGCCATTTGTAAGGCCTTCTTCAAAGAAAGACTAGCCTCCTTCCACCAAGACAAGGGCCTCCAAGAAAAGAGATATGCCAAGTGGCCCTAGGAAAGGTTCTAAGACCAAAAAAGGTAAGGTGAAGGAGGTAACTAAGGAGGATGCTGCAACACAAGAAGATACTAATCTGCCAACCTCCCCATCTCCTGCTACTCCAAGTGTAAGCATGGCTCCCTCAACCTCTGTAGCTTCTACTACTGCTTCTCCATCCATTACTTCTACTACTGCTGCACCCACTTCACCCATGACATCAGCTGCCATTGTCCAAGAAACATCCCCTGCTACCACCTCTCCTGCTTCCTTCGTTTCAACTATTTCCTGCCCACTGGCAATATCTTCCAATGCCCCTAGAAGCCCTATTTCATCCACTACTGCCACTTCATGTTCTTCTACTACTACTACACCTTCACTTTCTACTTCTTCTACTCAATTATCCACCCCCACAACATTGCCTCCTATTTCCACCATTCTTTCACCTTCTCTTCCTCTACCTTCACTACCTTTTCCTTCACCCTTTGTCATCTCTTCTACCTTGTCAACAGTATTATCTAATCTAACATAGTCCAATGTGCCTACACCACTCATATCCTCTGTAGTTCCTATTTCACAAATGTCCGCATATTCAACCTCCTTAGTTGTACCTCTACTGCCTAGAATTGGTAAAGTATGTGCAGAATTTGGTTTGCAAGAGCCTGAAACTGAATTGATGCCTGAGGTAGAGAAAGGTACATTTGTGAAAGTGAGTAATGAAGTTCCAAATGAACCTCTAACTAAGACATTTAATGTTGAAATCATTAACATATCCAATAGCCCTCCAGAGAAAGGTCAAACAGGGGAAGTGTTCAAGGTAGCCCAAGAAAATATAATGATAAGTTGGAGAAGCTTGGCTGATAAGGAAGAAAAGGAAAAAGAGACAGGACAAGATAAAGGACTGGAGCAAGAGTAGGGATTACCTGAAGAGCTAGCTAAAACTAATGATGGTAAAGCCACTGAATTAAACAAATCTCAGCACCTGAATGGTTGCAAAGTAGAGTGGCATATCCTGAGGCACAAGTACAGATAATGCAACTGGATTTGAGCAATATTTTGTCACAAGCCCAAAGGCCCAAGAAGCAAAAGAAGGCAAAGATACATTCTAGAATCTATAAGGATGAATCAGGATCCAGAATTACAGAGATAGTTGTCCCGCCGACAGATGCAGCTAAAGAACAAGTTAGAGTGGAAGATTATTGTTGATCATGATGTTAGTCCTAAACAAACATAGAATAAAAGTTATACATCAACCTTTATTCATCTTGAAAGGTACGATGAATTCAAAGAATTCATGATCCCAAGTCTCCGTGGATTAGGTCTTAATCAACTAACGTTACTCAGTGGTTGATGTGTCTTGCTATTTCCATTTTGGGGCCTTACGTTTGTTCATCAACAAGAATTTAGTTTCTATAAAGATGCTTACACAGAAGGTTATCTACACAAGATATTTTCACAAATAGTGTGTCTATGCTTAAATCTTTGCATGATATTTATCAATTATACATGCTTTAACTTCAAATATGCTATAAATCTTCAATTATCTACGAGTTGTTTGCATATTTCATGTAATTTGCTTCTGATTATCCATTATTTGCAATTGTGATGGTGAATTACTCTGAAATTAAAAGAAACTGAAAAGAATACTTCAAATAATGATGACCCTTTAGTTATTGAGCCACATACACATCAGATACAATCATGAAGAGAAGAAATCAAACCATATGTTCACTAGGACATTCCACAGCTAGATATAGTCGATGCTAACTTCAAAGGAAAGGAATGAAGACAACACATGCAAGCTAATATGCACTCCAAGGGACGCAGCAAATCAAAGGATGTATCAAGAATTCATATGCTAATTACTCAAGATTTATGATGGATTGTAATCAAAACATTCTTCTCATTCATTAAGTATGCAAGAACATATATGTATACAACAACTTTGAAATAAGCCCTGAATATTTCAGCAAACAGATTTCAATTAAGTTTCAAATGTTTAAAATAAGGCATCCCTGCACCTTTTATAGAACAAGGTGAGGAAGCGGTTACACATGATCTACGATCAAGATTTATCTATTAAGATCTACGGTGGATATTCATCTTTGACTTAGTCAACATTGTTCACGTGGCATAGGTTACCAGCTGGCAACCATTGGAATTACTTGTTTTCTCTAAATACCATATTCTTATGCCTTCTTTGGTATCACATCTTCATCTACTCTTCGTTAGGAGCATCAGGATCATCACTTCCCATACCTTCATCATCATGATGAACATTACTTTGCATATGGGCCTGCATGATTATCCTGACATTTTCATATGTTCCCACCACTCGTTCAACTTCTCTGCCATCCTGAGTTTTTACTTTGGCAATGGCGTGCTTGTGGGCCTGATATTTATCTCAAAGAGCCTCCAACTTGCTCCTCCTACTGCTTGATGTTTCCTTGTAATTCTCCACCTTGACCTTGATCCTCATGATCTTGTCCATGGCTTCTTCTGTCAGGTGGATAAGAGGGTCATTAGCTATAGGCTGAAAGTTATTATGCAAAGCTTTTAGGGCAAAATCTTCATCTTGATTCTCAATCTTTCCTTCCATTTTCCCCTCTAGGGCTTCTAGGATCTCTGCTTCAAATGACATCATGTCATGCAGCTTCATGCTGATGTCTCTTAACTTGCTGTTGCATCTTTTTAATACATCATTTTCAAATCTAATATCTTTATACCAGATATCCATAAGTATGGCGGTATTACTATCCAGCACCTGTTTGTTTATTAGAACTTGAGGATTAATCCTCTTCATTTCATCCAAAGCACTCAAGGCTTTTTCTAATTGGAATGACCTTCTTCCGGCCTCCATTTGCAATTTATCAACCTTCCTTATGGAGATACTTAGAGAATTCCACCTTTGCAAAGAGGCTTTCACTACTTCTTCAGCTCCACTGAGTGTAGATACCATCCACTTTCTCATTATTACTAATTCGTGCTTCATAAGGTCCAACTTATTGACCTCCTCCTGGGAAATTGTAGTCAATGGGACTACTTCTGCATTTGAAGTATCGTCAGGGTTAATTAACCTATTTATTTAGGCATGCAGCTGAGCAATGTGCTCCTTATGTTGCTTATTTTTCTCTTTTTCCTTCTTTACCCTTTGGGTCAAAGAATCAATTATATCTTTTCCCTCTTGACCTTCCTGGTCTTCATTGGCAAATCCTAAATCCACTATGGTAATCTAGAATTCTTCCAGAGTGATCTTGCCTTTTTCTTTCTCAACGGTGGGGAGTGCTATCTGGGCGGTCCTTCTGCCTGTATCAGGATCTCTTCTTATGGCTGAGGTTAGCCTAGCCTTCCTCTTCAGCTTCATGATGGTCTCTGAAAATAGTGTTGACACATCAAACTCTTGGATTTCCAAACCTGACTCTGTATCTATTTCTTTCTCAAGCCATGGAGGAACTTGGTCTCCAAATCCTTGGCATCCACCATCATCATACTGATCACCTTGATCTCTAGTAACTGCATCTATTTTTTATGGAGATGGTGACTTCCTTATTTCTTCCTCATGATGCTCTTCATGAGGGTGATCCTGGGGTACTTCCTCCTGTTGAGGAACTTCTTCTTGTGGTGGAGGATCTTGCGATGCATCCACATGATGATGTTGTAATTGGTCCTGTACTTCATCATTTTTTGTTTCATCCACCTTGATGATTTCCTCATCCTGAGGCATATTCATATCCATGGATGTCATGGTATCTGTTTTAGGTGTGTCTTCCTGATCTTGCATCACATTATACTCCACACCTGTAGTATCTACCTCTTGAGTCTTTAGGTCATCCTGACCTGATGTATCCTTTTCACCGGAGGCTTCTTGAGTCCGGGGTACTTCTTCATTTGATATGGCCTTGTCATTTCCACCCTTTTCTTGGACTTCAACTATTTTGGGCTCATTAGATATATCTTGTTGTTGTTGACCCATATCTGCAGTGTGGCCTTCTATTTCTGTCAACTTAATCTCAACATTTTCTGTTCTCTCAGGTGTACCCACTAGATTTTCAGGATGTGCTACATCCTCCTTGTATGTTAAATCTATCACTTCGGGGCTAGTCACTTGATCCACTAGTTTATCAAGTCCTATTTGTTGTGCAATCCTTTCTGGGTTGTTTTCCTTTTCCTGTTCCACTTGCTTCAATTTTTCTAACACAGCCACCTGTACTGATGGAGTTCCTTGTGGAGTTCTGTGGGTGTTAGCAGCAAGGGTTTCCATTTGTTGAGAGGCTACATCCTTTACTACCTCATCATCAGATAAGTTAACTGTCTCCTCCAGTGAGACAAGACTACTTTGAATTGGCCTAGAGGCTTCTTTCATTTGTTCTTCAGCTTGTTCAATCTTAAACTAAACAATGGTGGGAAGTGGCACATTGTGCTACAAATCTTTTCTGAATACTTCACCACCAGCTCCCCTCAATACTATGGGGTCATGTTTTATTTCACCTCTCATGGATGTTCTTGGTTTCTTAGGTGTGGATGCTATCACTTGAGGTGCTTTTCTTTTTCTAATGAGAGGCATAGGGTCCTCCTCTTCAGGCTCTTCATCAAGAGGAACATCCTTTTCCTTTAACTTTTGTGATGCTTGACCCTCCTCATATGTTTCAATAGCTTCCACAGCTAGCCTTTGGATCATTTTAGTTTTCTATTTATCTATAGGAGGCAGTGCTGATGAGGCTGATGCCTGTCCTGATGCAGATGCATCTTCAGCTGTTATAATCACTCTTTCAACTATTACCCCTTTAGGTTCATTATCAGTTTTCTTTCCTCTGGGGGGTCTCTTGCTTTGTTCTTGAGGCGGCATTCTTTCTCCTTTAGATTTCCTCTTTTCAATCAGAAAGTCATCATATTCATTATTAGGAAGCTCCTGCCTCTTCTTCTTATTGTCAACTGTAAGGGCTACACCCTTCTTCTTTAGTGCATTTATTTGTTCATTTACCCAAGACTAGGTTAACTATAGTATCCTACCTGTAAATTGATCTAAAGAGATATCCTCAGGCTGTGTAAGATCAGGTGCTGAGATTGTGTCATTATATATCTTCTTTTCCTCATATTCATTAGCTATTATTTTTCCATCATCCCTCTTTAACTGAGTAGGTACTGGAATACAATCAAAAGTTCTGATCTGGTTGAGAGTCAGCCTTTGTTATTTTCTTCTTCTAGCCTCATCTTCATCCTCACAATCTGTCCAGAAATCCTCTAAGTGCTTCTGATGGATGGGCTTCCCCATGATTTTTTGCATCCTCCCATATGGGTTATATGATCTTGCCAAGGGGAAAGGCTGTAACTTCATCATGTCTAGACCAGCTAAGGCCTTCTTAATGTTATCAGGATCTTGGCATATATACCAACCCATTGTTACTGGAAACAATACTGGTGGAATCTTATTATTTGCTTTGTAAGCATCTAGTATTGTAAATATCTGTCTCATGAACTCCATCAAAACAACTGCATCAGTGGGATATCTTGGGAGCATGAGGGGTTGTCCTGCAAAGCCCTCTATTCTAATATAAGAGAATGTGGTATATTGTATAAACCAGGCACCATGCCTGTATATGACTTCTTGAGCCTCCATGCTCAGTCTTTTAGTCCTATCTTCTTCCATTGTCTTGACCAGATGCATAGAAAATGCATCATTCACTAATTTGTAATCTAGAAGATAATTTTGTATTTGCAACTGGGGATAATGATCCTAGATGTGGGCATCATTTGTAGTGCCACCAATCTTTCCTTCTGTTGCAAGTGCACTGAATGTACCCTTGTATGCACATGAGTATACCACATATGAAGTCATATAAAAGGAACACTCCAGGCCCCCTAGGTTCATGAGCTGTTCATTTAGGGCATCACTTATCATTTTGGCCCATAATGGCTTGTTGTCTGTATACAAACACATCAGGATAACCCCATACATCCAGTCTTTGAAACTCCCAACATCAGGCTGGCCTATCACTCTACTAAGTAGGGTTATCATATATTGGTATTCATCATCAAAGTCAAACTTTTACATATGCACTGGTAGTTTGGCAGCTGCAGTATAAGGACTATTCTTTGCCCTCCATTGATACATTCTCTTCCTAGTAGCTTTCTTGTTGTTTATATATTCGGTTTCCAGTTTCTTCAGATCCATGCTGACAACCTTCTTTCCCAATGGTAAATTGAAAGTGGCTGCAATCCCCCTGATGGACAGATCTGCATACACTCAACCATGCTTTTCCACTTTCCTTGTTTGTGGATTGTAGTTTCTAGCACATTCAATAATCAATTTTGGAGTTTCCATAGAATAGGGAAATCTAGCTGCATTCCACATTCCTAACATGAAAACGGCATCCAACAGGGTATTATTCTTGTCATCATGCATTCTAGATGACCAAGTGACCGAATCAGTGCTTCCCTGGTGTGTATCTACAATGACGCCAAATTTAAACCGTACACCTTCAGGCTGAGCAAACATTGGTTTAAGAAATTCAGCATCAGATTTGCTCAACCTCTTGTCTGCCATGGTTTCCTACAATAAACAAGACCAGTCTTACCGTACAATACTTCACATACATGCATACAACATTAGATCTTCACGACATGATGCACATTATATTAATTAATCATTACTTCATCATGATATGCATAACATATATCTTCAAACCAGCAAAAGCATACTACCTGGACATGCAGAAAATGACAGGAGGAGGGTTTTAATTACTTACTTAATAGCGTTTAACTCCTTGATTATGCTGATGATTATATGAAATAGATTCAGATACCAGTGATAATCACTTGTCCTGTTTTGCTGCAAGTCGTGTGTGTTCGCGGGTAGGTTGTATGAGGGTTTGAAAGCTCTGTGCTTTGTAAAAACTGGTTTATCGCAAGGTAAGTGTAAAATGATGGTGTAAATTCACTTTATCCTCATAATTAGGGAAACACAAGGCAAATTCAATCATAACTGTTGATCTTCTGTCATAAATCTACGGGCATTGCCAGGTGTTTAGATCGTGTTCGAAGTTGGGGAATTCCACCTACTGCATTTATGGCATTTAATGTCGCGCGGCGAGATGAGGGGGTGATCTTCGGAAGATCAGGTGATATTCTGAATATCGGATGATATTCAAAATATGACCCCCTAGGTGTAATATGACCATCTACCTTTGGCGGAAAAACTTATGTCGAAAACATCGGGTGATGTTTGAGAATATCAGGTGATATTCAAACATCGGGTCATGTTTAAAATGTCGGGTGATGTTTGAAATATGACCCCTCAAAACTAAAATGACCTTTTCTCAGAATATTAGGATGATGTCATCAAGATAATGACTTGATTCATTGTTGTGGCACTATGACGTCATCGTCATGTTATGTAAAAAAAAGGTCAACGTTGGAAATATACCTCCACGAGGTAAAAAGGAATATGACGTCATCATCATGGTGATTTTCTTGTCTATCGAGATTGGATGACGTCATCAGCATATTGGATCTAGGGTGATATTTTGTGATAGGGTGATATTTGGAAAGTAGGGTGATATTCAGAATATCAGGTGATATTGAAAATATGATCCCCGCAAAATATATGAAGCTGACCGACAGGTAAGTACCCCTATCACCTAAAATTGACGTTTGGATCTTCGAATAAATGATTGTTGGGTGATAAAATTGGATTGGGGTGATCTTTCTTAAGATGACTGATATTTGTAAATATGATCCCCCCGGAATATCCGGTTTGACCAAGACTTTGACTTGCAATAACTTTTGTTCCCTAATGAATATTAGGGTGATCCAAAAGGCAAACCTACATGAAATTTTGTACTCTTTCCAACCATGAGGTTACTTATATGAAAAACTAACTTTGAAAAACTAACCTCATCATGATGACTTACCCTAGCTTCCTTATGTAGGATCACCTGCATGACTTACTTTTACCAGAAAGCAGGAAAACACAAGCCCAACCAAGCAAAAAGTTGGGTCCCTATTTTTTCAAGTCAAAAAGGGGCATGTTGTGTAACCACACAACAATTATGTAATTTCCATAATTGATTTGGGACCCACCACTCATGCTCAAAGAGTGGATGACTTTAAAGGATCGGTTACTTCAATTTTGGAACAATTAGACAAAGATGAGATGTCCAAGAAGGAGTTAAAACATCAAAATGAAGAACTCTGCACTTGTCTCCAGTTTCTAGTCAAGCCAGTTGATGTAGGAGGAGATATAAGGATAGTGCCCACTTTCCTGTCTACTGATGAAATGGTAATACTAGGCGAGGTAAGTGCGAAGTCCTAGGGTATTGAAAATTGGTTGTTTAGAGTTTTTGAAATGGGATGCAAGACTATTGATGCCTTTGCTCAAGTGCACAAGAAGTTGGTTGAACTTCATAAAAAATGGAAAGATCTACGCGAAGAATTTGACTCCTTCGATGAATATTACTCTCATATGTTTCCATGAATAAAGAGCATCAGGGATTTGCCTGCCCAAACTTTGGTAGTTGAGAATATTCTAACTGGAGATTGTCCAAGGCCATTGAATGGTATCAACAACTACTTTTGAGGAAAGAAACTTTTGAAAACATAAAGGAAGCATATAAGCCAGCAGAAGAAGAGTTGCGGTCTATTATATACGATATCAATGATTCTTTGAAGGATTGCCTAGAAACATCCTATAATGACTACGCCCCTTATGATATCGAGAAGTGTAAAAGAAAATTACATAAGGTAATTTTTGAAAGTACCGAGCTTAGTATGGAAGACAGGTTGGATAAGGTAAGTGACCTCAGAGCTGAATTCAAAGCATTCCACAAGGTTGGGGCAAAGATAGAAAAGATATACAACAGATTTAGCCAGGAACTGGAGATGTTCAATTATTGGATCAATCATTCAAAGAATCCAGATCCCTCGGAGATCAATCCTGCACTTGAGGCATGGCTAAACTACCGCAATAAGCTGGCTGATGAAGACAAAATTAATTTAGATGAAGAATCTTGATATTATTTTGAATATTCTAAGGATGTAGTCCCATCAAATTGTAAATTGCTGTATTTGGGGCAGCATGTGACTCTATTTTGTCTCTTCTCTGCTTTAAAAATGTTCTTTTCTATTAATATATTGAGTTGGCTAGTCAAATTGACTAGATTCAATGTATCGGGAGGCTGTTTTTCATCTTTTTCATAAAAGACAAAGTGTAATCTGGGAATTGATATGAGCTGTTATACTGGCACTTATTGATGTAAGCTGGACAGTCGGTGTTGAGTTAATCTCCACCTTTCATTTGAAAAATTGGTATGTTTCTTTCCTATATAAAGGGTTGCCATTTCTACTTTTTATAAGAGAGATTTTGATACTGAATTGTTGACACTCTGCCATTTGAAGTAATGCAAAGTAAGTTTCTACAATTATCTTGAGAATTTGTATTTTGTATTGGCTCATTTTAGTTTTCATGGTTCACTTCTTTCTCTCCCATAGTTAGTTAGTTGTGCTCTATAATGTTTATGGTTTATTGAAAGTATTTGATGAATGCCCTAGTCCATACTTTTGGTTATTTGTTGATGGTAAATAGCTATATAAAGTTAGTCTGGACTTATCAGTTGTGCTTAGTTCAATTGCATTTTGTGAGTTAAATTGTACCAGTCATTGGGTAGTTAATGAATGAATGTAATCTAAAAATCTCTAGATTTCCATTGAAGATAGCACCATTTTCTGCAGTGCTGTAACACCCATTTTAGTTTGGTAACTTAGAAAGCTAGTTAAGTTTTAGAGCATTTGTCTACTTAAAGTAAAATCTATGCATTATGAATGTCACTTAGGATTCCTCTAAAACTCTATACCTTTTGCATTTTCTTTAAAAAACCTTGGTTAGATCAGGAATTTCAGTAGCATTTTACATTGTTTATTAGCTAAAATCTTGAAGGGTTTATATGTATTTGCAATTCCAACTCGAAGATCTATAGATTGCACGTAAGACCCCTTGTAGGCACAACTAGAACATACCAATTGAGAGATTCCAAGAAAGCTAAGACCTAGCTGTATTATCCTTGGAGTAGTCTTACCTAGGGTAGGATACTTTTCAAGAGAGGTGTGAAACCAACAATCACACCTGCATTACTGCTTGCTAAAACACACATCAATAGATTCATCTAGAAATGCGAATGTCATTGGTGTGGTATCCTGCAACAGTGCTTCTTCTAAATGATCGGCAATGATTTGACCTTTGATAGCCTTCCTTTCTATATGCTCAATGTCATATTCACTTAGCAGCATTACCCACTTGGCTAGGTGGCCTGTTAGAGCTGCTTTGCTTAATAGGTATTTTAGTGGATTTATCTTTGCAATAAGCTTGACTGAATGTGCTAGCATGTAATGTCATAGTTTTTGGGAAGCAAAACCTATAGCAAGACACGACCTTTCTATCTAAGAATATTTTAGTTTGTAACCCACCAATGTGTGACTAATGTAGTAGATAGCCCTTTCTTTGCCTTCATAATCTTGTTGTGCTAATAGGGTTCTGAGAGCTGTTGGCATAGCAGATATATATAGATATAGTGGCTTACCTTGGATAGGCAGCATTAGGATAGGAGGGTTCATGAGGTATTCCTTTATCTTGCGAAATCCTTCCTCACACTTTTCATCCCATCTAAGTGGTATGTTTTTGTGCAATAGGTGAGTAAAAGATTGACACTTGTTTGTCAGTTGTGAGATGAATAGACGAATTGCCTGTAACTTGCCCTGTAGAGACCACAATTGAGTGATGTTCATTGGTGGTGGCATTTCCATGATAACTTTGACTTTGGTAGGATCTACTTCGATCCCATTTGCAGATACAATGAAGCCTAAGAGCTTGCCGGATGTAACTCCAAATACACATTTCTTCAGGTTCAACCTGACTTTGAAGTGTTCTAGTCTCTGAAAGACCTTCTCTAGTACATCTAGATGGGATTCTCTTGTGAGTGACTTTGCAAGGATGTCATCTACATAATCCTCCATTGTGACGTGCATCATATCATGGAAGATAGTGGTCATAGCACGTTGATATGTTTCCCCTGTGTTCTTTAACCCAAATGGCATGATGTTCCAGCAGAAGGTGCCCCATGGACAAGTAAAAGTTGTTTTATGTTGGTCTTCTGGTGCTATCCTGATTTCATTGTATCCAGAGAAGCCATCCATAAGAGATAACATGGTATGTCCTACTGTCAAGTCGACTATGATATCAATATTAGGTAATGGAAAGTCATCCTTGCGGCAAGCCTTGTTTAGATCTCAGATATCATTGCACAATCTAACTCTGCCATCAGGTTTGGATACTGGCACTATGTTGGATACCCACTCTAAATAGTTGATTGCCCTGATGAACCCTACATCCAGCAATTTCTTGAGTTCCTCTTTTACTAGTGATGCAATGTGTGGATGCATCTTTTTGAGTTTCTGTTTGACTAGTTTGACTCCTAGATCTAGTGGAAGATGATGTAGGATCAAATCTGGATCTAAACTGGGTAGATCTGCATATGACCAAGCAAAGTTGACTTGCTTTTTCTTGAAGAATGGTATAATTTTTTTCTTTTTCGGTGGAGATAGAGACTTTACAAAGTGAATGATCTTAGGATTATCCTCTGTTTCGATGTTGATAGGTTCTGTAGGTTCCACAATAATCTGAGGCTTCTCCTGGTACATGTCATTGGGGAGAGTGTCAAGCCTTTCATTGTCTGGCACCTCAAAGGGGTTTTCACCATCTGATATGTCCTTTCTTTTTACTATTTTGGGATCTGATACTGGCACAGAGCAATTTTCACCATCAGATCTAGTTTTTATTTTTATGTTTTTGCAACTGGAAGGCTTGGCACCCTCTCCAAAATAAGCCACGGTGTTGAGTTCAATGGCGAAGCTAGCTTTATGATCTCCTGTAGGTAGGTGGTCCCTAAGTTCCATGTAGTCAATATAGACATCATGATTTTGGAACATATCTAGTTGTGGGGTTCCTCGTAAATCCCGGTTGATAAGTTCAAGATGTACAAGGGGGAGGGGATCGGAAGATAGATCTGATTCATTGGGTGTGATAGTTTGAATGGATACATGGTCAGGATTCGGATTGGTAAGGATAGGATCTAGGATGGTACTTTCCTCCAGATTGTTTATTATGATGGAACTCTAACCTTCCTCGAAAGTCGTACTCTTAGGAGTTGGTGACTCACACGCTAATGGTGTATGCATTAGTATTTGTCCCTCATGGTAGGGGCTATAGGTTTGAACGGTATCAACTCCTTTGTCCTCATAGGAGTGCTCTGTGAGTTCATCTCATTCATACTCCTTAGAGTCTGTGTCACTATCTTCTTGTAGGTTATGGATCTGTTCCACAAAACAAGCATTTGCCTTAGCTTTTCCTTTGTCCTTGTATCCTAGCCCTTTTGCATTTCTTGCCAATGAGGATGAGGAGGGTTCGATGGGTTATATTATTCCTTCTTTTCTTAGGCCAATGGGACCTTGTCCTTCATAACTCTGTAGGATAGACTCACCATGCCCATATATTTCCATTGGGAGCTTAGGTGGTTCTTGTTGTGTGTTATCTTCCTCTGTGTAGAACCATTGCAAGACATCTCTTTCCTCACTCTCATCTGATAGGGTCCCGCATTTTACAAAGGGAGCCATGGGAAGTTCGGGAGGAGTAGATGGTTCTAGAATGTACTTAGTTGTAGGTCACCCAAAGGATCTTGGAGATAGAGGCATTTTGGCTAAGTTGAGGCTATGCTTGATGGAGTATTCCCCTACCCCTATTTCTTTGATTGTGATTTTCTACTCTTTGGGCTTGGATGAGGAAGCTTCAGAGGTAGAGTCATGCTGTGAGATGGGGGATGTGGAAGCTCTATTATTGTGAATGATGCAATCAAACTTTGAGTAGATAGAATTGTAATGCTAAAAAAGAACCAGATCACCTTGGATGGTGATCTATTTGCCATTATGAGGAAATTTGATGCATTGGTGGTAGGTAGAAGGCACAGCTTTCATGGCATGAATCCAGGGTCTACCTAGGAGGATGTTATAGGCTAGCTCCCTATCTAGGACTTAGCAAACAATGTCCTTTATCACTGGTCCAACTCATATCGATAACACCATTGTTCCTTTTGTAGTTCTTTCTTCTTCATCATAGGCCTTAATAGTGATCTTTTTCCTAGGATCCACTATAGTTTCTAAGAATCCCAATGTAAGGACTAGCTTAAGCATTCAAATATTTAAACTAGCTCCTCCATCAATAAGAACTCTTTTGATACAGTGTTTATGAATGAAGGTGATTATATTCAAGGGTGTGTTATGAGGCTAGGACACTGAAAGGTCATCCTGTTCGGTGAATGATATGGTGCTTGAGGAGGTTAGATTTCCTACCATGGATTGAAACTTCTCTTGGGCTAGGTTCATGGGCATAGTTGTTTCCACTAGGGCTTTATCAAGAATTTCCTTGTGGGTGGGAGATAGACGCAACAACTCTAAGATAGATATGTGGGCAGGAGTCTTCTGAACTTGGTCTATAACACTGTACTTATGGGAGTTAGACAGAGAAGGTGATGACCTAGGAGGAAGCGTGGTTAAAGTGACCTTACCACTATGGGTGATGATGCTGAATTCAGTTTTGTTGGGTCCTAACTATTGATTGGATGTGACCACATTAATTTGTGGGATGTGCTCCGATATGCAATTGACAGTATAATTGAATGACACATTCGCATAGTTAGCATTGTTGTGTCCATTATTTTGATTCTGCCTATTGTAGTTGTTATTGTTGTTGTTGTTGTATGGCCTATCGTGATTGAGCAGTGGATCCTTGTATGCCACATGTGTCTTGTTAGAGGTATGTTCTTTAGTGCCTACCTAATTTTGGTCAAGTATGTCTTGAATGACATGTTTCAGACATATACAATCATTGGTCTTATGGCCTCTTCCTCTATGATATTTGCAGAAATCAGTCTCTTTCCAATAATGAGGTTTTACTTGAGGTTCATAGTCACTAGTGGGGGGAAGAGTGATCTCTTTGTTGGCTAATAGCTTTCTTAGCACAGACTCCTAGGACTCCCCTAGTGGTGTGAATTTTTGTCTAGGAGCAGAGGTGAACCATTGTTTTGGATCACGAGAGAAGGTTTTGTTTGGTGTAGCATTGCTTGCTTCTCCTTTGAGAGTGAAGATTGGTTGTTGTTTGGGAGCCGCCACTTTGGCATCAACTACTCTATCATTGATGATATTTTTGTTCTTTGTCCAAAATTTTGACTTGTCTATGGTGTAGTTAGAGTTAGGGGTGTTCTTGTACAACTTTATTTACCCCTTGGCAATCATAGCTTTCTCGATAAATAATCCCATCTCAATGACTTTCGTAAATGAGGTAGGGCATTGAATTTGGATTTGGTAACTTAGATCGGGGTTAAGGTTGTGGATAAACATCTTTGTCATTTGTTTCTCAGGCATGTGATATGAGCATTTTCTCTTGAGTTGTCTCCACCTTTGTAAGAAAGTGATGAAGGATTCACCACTCTTTTGCTTTGTATTGCATAGGTCAAGCATGGAAACTTCATGTTCAATGTTATACAAGAAGTGTGTGATGAACTTGTTTATTAACTCATCAAAAGTTTTGATACCTGGGGGAAGTCATGAGAACCATTCTATGGCTTGTCCACCTAGAGATCTAGGGAATAGTCTCATTAGGAAGGTGTTATTGTGAGCTACTTCTAGGCACGCGGTGCTAAATTCCCTAATGTGATCTCTTGGGTCTCATTTTCCTTTATACTTGTCAAATTTTGGTACTGCAAATCTAAAGGGGAAGGGGATCATTTTTAAGCTCTTGTCAAAGGGATATGGCGAGATGTCTTCCAATGAGTAAGTTTTAGTGGATGTCCCTATTTGGAGATCCACTACTTTCTGCGTTAGGCTCTCGATTTGTTTTGTTAATGTGTCTAGAGGTACATTTAAGTATGTGGCTGTTTTCTCTTTATCTAGGCCAATGGTTTTATCTTCACTTGTGCAGTCCTCATGAGTTTCTTCCACTACAAATTCTCTTAATTTGTTGAGATCAAAGTTTGAGGGGAGTCTAAGTCCTTGGTTTGCAAGATGAAGAAAGAACTTTTGAGGGTCTTCGTTGAGTATTTTGTCCATCATGCATTGAAATTTTTGGTCTTAGAGGGCTCCTTGGAAGTCCTCATGGGAGATTTCCTCATCGTTGTCGTGAGGGGACACAATCTTGTTTGACGTTCTAGCCATTTCAAGCTATTTTTGTGTTTGGGATCTAGTTAAGACCATGCAAGGCGATGTGGGAAGGAGTGGGGTGAAACTAGAGACTCTGATAAGGTGCTAGTGTAGGTTGGTAAGAAGAGGATACTTGCGGTGATGAGATTTGAACAAGGGACTCTTTTGATCAATGATTCCAAGTAAGTTGGTCGACACAAGATAATAGCCACAAGTAAGGATAGCCAGTACCCATTTACTATGTAGAGACTAGTCTTGCACCAAGACCACTAGTGAAGTTCCAAGAGAAAAAGATGTATGATCCTTGATAGTGGAGACTTACTAGGGTTACTTAAAACTGAAATGATCTGAAAAAGGTCTTGCACTAATCTGATATAGATACTTTCACTTATTTATGGGAAGATGTGGTAAAAGGTGGACGAGATGACCGACGAAAGAGATTGTATGCTATGGAAATGTATGGAAGAGGCGACTGCATGGTAAATCTGATCTCAGAAACTGGAGCAAGGCTGAAATGGGTACCTAGAAAGGTTGGAAATTTTCTCTCAAAAGACTAGGAAAGCTCACTGTCTTGGACGCGTAGCTACAGATGCGCTGAAATAGAAGGTATATGTGCAACATGTCAAGGTAAATGCGCAGCTCTGGTAAATGATAAATGCATAGTAACATATCACAAATGCACAAAAAGTTGTAGTAAATGCGCAGCAGGTCGATACAGATGCGTAGCTCTATAGGACAAATGTACAGCTCTGGTTTCTTGACTATTTTTGCAATTTTTTTAGCACATTTTTTGATGTTTTTGGTTTCTTGGCTACAAATTGGTCTTTTTGTTCTGATTTCTTAATTATGGCAAGTAAGACACAGCAAACACAAAGAAGTTTTCATGATTTTTTTGATTTTTTTTGTAATTTTTGGACTCTTTTTGACTAAAAAAATAAGTACAAATCCTAGGCTGGCTGGGACAATATAAACTGAATTCTCATTGTTTCTAGTTGAGGCATCTTCAGGAGGTGGTAATCGCCCTTCCCTACACCAGCTTATAGGTGTTTTTGGCTACTAAAAACAAAGGATGATTAGTAAGTGCAATCGCTCAAGTGGTTATACGTGTGGTTGTGCTACTCTCCATTATGGAGTCTCCCAACCTTCAAGGGTTATGCCTTGGAGGGTTTTGGGGGAGGTTGGTTGTTGGTATAACAAAACAACACTCGTTGCTTGAATCTTTCACTCCAAACATAATTTATTTATAGTGTCTTGGAAGAGCTTGGCTTTAGCTTGTTACCACTTAAGGTCATTCCCACTTGGACGGAAGGATATCCAAGGGCAGGCCTCTCTAAAGGTTTAACACATGCAAAATGATATGTCTGGCATTTTGGTCACCTAAGATAGGGGAGAGCATAGGCCTAGTATCATTCCAAAGACACAAAAGACAATGGTTCTTTTCCCCTAATTAAAATGAAAAAGACTAAACAAGTTAGCTACTTGGGCACACATGCAATTTGTTAACTTTGAAAGCAAAATAGCAATGGTTCAATTTTATCCTCCTAGCATTGGGACTAAATTCAAGTTGTTGATGCAACAAGATGGAATTACAATCCTCCTAGTTAGAACTAAATGAGATTTGCATGAACATCTGTTTACTTTCCTTTAGATATAGAGATGAGTTAACAAATGCAGCTATATGACTAAACTAGCCCCTAACCTGCAAGTAGATTAGAGAATATTCATGTGAGAAGTGTTAACGTTACCAAAATCACAAGGAACAACTCAAAAAGTCACTGTCAGAATCAGATGCGTAGCTACAGAGATCATATGCACAAAAATGGAGATCATATGCGTAGGATTACAAAAGTGCTGAATCAGAGCTCATATGCGCAGAGACAGAAGACATATGCTCAGAAAGAATAGATGTGTTGTTATAGAGCACGGATGCGCCGCTTCAGGGGGTATATGCACTGGAAGATTAGATGCACCAAAATAGAGCTCAAATGCGTGTTAGAATTGTTCAGATGCACGGAATCCTCCTGTGTATGGAACCTTTCACAAAAAACTTAGTTTTTGGGTTAAATCGGGGCAAAGGCCCCATAGTGGGTGCCAAAAATGTTATCGAAAAATTGGAGTAAATATCAATAATATCAAAGTAATCCAATAAACTCAATGAAATAAGAAACAAAGAAGATTTAAAATGATGAACAATACCTCAACAAACCTCTTTACTTCATGGCTTCCATTGATCGCCTATCTCAAATGATCTTGTGTATGAATATGGCCCTCAGAAGGTGCACTTCCTTGCTATTTCCAAGATGTCAAGTGGGAATGGCTATGATAGGTTTGTAATGAAGATGAGCTTCAAAAAAATGGCAATGATAAAAGGGTGATCACAAGAAATGGAAGAATTTGGGTGCCAAAGGCACGCTGTAATTCCTGCAGAGTAAGGGTACTAAAATCTTGGATGATAGAAATGGAGGAATTGGGTTCAATTTATAGACTTACGAGAGAGAAGATAAACGGTATAGAAAGAATGAGAAGATCAACACTTGAGAAGCCTTGAGAGGATGTGCACGAATAGAAAGAAGACAAGTGTCACACAAAAAGCTATTTTGTTTGAGTTAACTACTTTCTTTTATAAAGATAAAATTTGATTTCATAAATTAGAAAGATTTTTTTAATTTAAGAGTTGTTGATAAAAACAAGATTGATTAAATCAATTAACTCAACTTGTAATTTGCTTTTTGCATGATTTGAGAGAAATTAAATAATAAATTATTTAATTTTGTGTGCATGAGGAAGAAGATTTATTTTTAGAAGATTTAGAAGATTTTTGAGGAATTAGAAGATAAGAAAACAAATTAAATAAATAAATTTATTTAATTGTTTGTGCATGATTTGGAAGAATAAATAAAATATTTGATTATATTTTATTTTTAGAGATTGAGAAAATTTAAATAAATTTGATTGATTTAAATTTGGAAGAAGAAATGATTTAATTAAATAATTAAGAATTATTTAATTATTTGGAAGAATTAAATTAAGTAAAGGATTTTATTTAATTTTGACTTTAGAAGAGGTAATTAAATAATTTGATATTTAATTAATTTAGAAGAATATGAATCAAATAAATAAATTGATTTATTTATTGATAGAGGAATTAGAATGGAATAAATATTAAGAATATTTATTTAGACAGAGTCGTGTCAATTTTAGGTGTATACAGATGGTTATGCATATTATGATGTTATGGCTATATTATGTGATGTTATGTATTATGGATCATGATGATGTTTATATGATTTTTTATATTATGGATGCATTTATGATGTATGTAATGTTTTATGGCATATGATGGATATATTGATTATGCAGATGATGATATGATGTTATGATTTATTTGTGATGATGATTTGAGGGATGTTTTTGTTTATGCTGATGTGATAATGTTGATACATGTTATGATTATGGATTTATGATGTGGATTAAAATGCATGGGAGATGCAAATAAATACCCAAATTAATACACATTTATTATGGATGCAAAAATGTGATGAAATGGGAATATATGCTCAAATTAATAAACATATATTATGTATGCAAAATGAAATGGTAATGCAATAGTTAAATAATGATTAGGTGATTATGATAATGCAACTAATGGCCTAATGCGATGATTTATGAGCTGATCAAGTCATCACATACATTATGTTCTTTTAACCCCTGGGTGATGTGGCTAGCTGAGGGAAGGGGACTCATAGTCATGAGTGCTCATAGTACATAGAAGGTATGAATACCTATGTATGCAAATGAGATGCACTATGCTAGAACCAACCCAAGCTTCAAGATATGAATACTATTCTTGGAGTAATGAAATCGACCCACAAGAACAGCATACAGAAACAAGCAAGAGAGATAAATGATTGACTGTACTTAATAATTATTTTTCCCATACAAACAAAAGTGAATTGCATGTTATTTGACAATCACTATGATGATGGTGCAAGCTATCTAGTCAATGTGTGTATCATCATACTAGTTGATAGAAAGTTGCTTTCCTATATTTAGAAGATAAAAATCAATAATCAAAAGACCAACAAAAAGACACAAACAACCATGGTGTTCTCTTGCCAAGATGTGTGTTGATAGGATGATGGATTCTGTCCATTGTAGGAATGATATATCCTAGGACGTGAATTGGTTGGATTTTGTTGGATAATTTTTGAAAGGTGGGCAAAAGGATAGTTAAGCCATTGGTGATGATTGCAGTTGATATGTTGAATGATGATTTTTGCATGAAGCACGATGTTTCAAGCGTATGCTTAGTGTGTGTATCATCTGTTGAATCTAGCAAGCTCAGTAATTAGGGACCATCCAAATGGGTTGGATGGGTGCATCTTGTGTACCTGAGTACTGGATACTTCCTTCGTATTCCAGACTGCCTACATACCCTGTGTCCATGGGATCAAGGCACTTTCAAGATGCGGGTGAGATGAATATGTAGTTCTAGCAAGACTTGATGATGTGGGAATGGATGTGCTGATTGCGGATGATGATGTGCGCGAATCGTTAGCAAAATCTTGATTGGTGTCAAGTTAAACATAGAGAGTACTGTTATGGATCAAAAATATTACAGATTAATTTGTCACACCTATTCCTTGCATTTTGTACATTGCCACGAATTGATTGAATTGATTTGATGGCAGAATTCTTTTTTTAGGTTGGGATTTTTTTAACAGTCTATCAATTTGGTCCCAAAAGGTGCTAACTTAGGTACTATATCTTTCTAAGATATTGCGCATCTATGTTGTACATTGTACGATCAATTTGTTTTTGGGATTTTTTGAATTTCTAATATTTTTGAGATTTTCTGATTTTCTAATGTTTTTGGGATTTTTTTATTTTCTAATGTTTTGGGGATTTTCTAATTTTCTAATGTTTTGGGGATTTTTTGATTTTCTAATGTTTTTGGGATTTTCTGATTTTGTAATGTTTTTGGGATTTTTGATTTTCTAATGTTTTTGGGATTTTCTGATTTTGGCTATATAGAAGAAGCTTACAAGGATCCTTGGTCCACTGATTAACTTTGGGTGGGATGATGCGGGGTGGGTGATTGATGTTTCAGAATTCCAAGCCATGGGAAGTATTTAGTGTGGAGTGCCGTGATGGAGAGAGAACTTATTAGATGGTGGAACTGACCACTACACATGGTACCTAAAACAAGTTTTCACCATGGTACCTATCCAAGGTGTCACTGAAGTGATTTTCACCATTGGATGACTTTATTGCACTCAGTTTTTTCTTGATTTTTTAATTTTTTAATTTTTTCTATTTTTTTGATTTTTTTGTATTTTTACTTTGGAATACTCGATGGGTTATGCATAGAACCTTTTCAAATGCAGAATATTCATGGGCTCATCAAGAGGTTGCCCCTCAAGTGTTGTAAGCTAATATGCCCCTAATCCATAGTTGGCTGTGATAACATAAGGCCCCAACCAATTGGGCTCAAATTTTCCTTTCTTAGTGCATTCCTGGAGATTCTTTTGGTTTCCCATGAGGACAAGGTTGCCTACTTCAAATTTGTGGTTCTTGATTTTCTTGTTGTTGCTTCCCCATAGGTGATTTTGGTATGCCTGCAAGTGGTTGAGTGCATCCAGGCATTTCTCATCCAATAACTCTAACTCATGCAACCTTGCAACTCGGTACTCTTCATCAGTGATTATGTTCTATAGGGATACTCTAAGTGATGGGAGCTCAACCTCAATAGGTAAGATGGCTTCGGATCTGAATACTAGGGAGTATGGGGTGGCTCTTGTAGGTGTGCTTATACTCGTGCTGTAGGCCCATAGGACAAGATTGAGTTGGAGGTGCCAATCACAGCCAGCTTCATTAACCGTCTTCTTCAAAATACGTAGGATGATTTTGTTTGAAGCTTCAACTTGACTGTTACCTTGGGGGTAGTATGGAGTGGAGAAATGGTGTTGGATTTGGAATTTCTCACACAAAGTGTGGACTTCCTAGTTCTTAAACAGTTTCCGGTTGTCAGTAATGATGGAATGAGGGATTCCATAACCACATATGATGTAATGAAGAATGAATTTGGCTATTTGGATGCCTGTGGTCAAATTGAGTGGAATTGCTTCTACCCACTTGGTAAAGTATTCAGTTGCGGTGATAATGAATTTATGGCCATTGGATGATGGTAGGTGAATCTTACCTACAAGGTCAAGTCCCCATTGTGAAAAAGGCTTTGGAGTTGTTATTGGCTACAACTCTTGTGATGGTGCATGGACGAGGTCTCCATGTTGCTGACATGACAAGCATTTCTTAACAAGCCTGTAAGCATCTCACTCCATGGTTGGCCAGTAGTATCCTATTCTTAAAATCTTTTTGGCTAGAGTAGGTCCACTCAAGTATGCTCCACAAATGCCTTCATGTACCTCTTGTAAGGCCACTTTAGCTTTCCTAGAGTCTAAACATCGTAAAAGTCTACCATCAAGACTCCTTTTGTAGAAGGTGTCTCCTATAAGAGTGAAGCGAGAGGCTCGGTGGATGAAGCTTTTTCGTTGTGAGGATGAAAGGTTGGGGGTATGATGTTGTCATGGAGGTATATGTATGTCTCTTGATACCAAGGGGATAGGGGTCCAACAATTTCACACACCAATACTGATTGGGGAATGTCATAAGCCGATATAGGAAGTTCTTCGATTAGGAACTCTCACTTCTTGTTGTCTTTCTTCATGTCCACCAGGGATCCTATCGTGTCCATGGCATATGTTGCTTTGTTATTTAACCTTGGAATCTATTCAAAGTGAATGTCATCAAAATAATCTTTGAAATCATCCACCATTTTTCTTGTAGGGCAAGAGCTTATCATCCTTAGTCTTATATTCATTGTTCACCTGTCGAATGACTAGTTGGGAATCTCCATAGACCATGAATTTCTCAATCCTTCACTGGATCGCCATGTAGAGTCCTATGATAAGAGCCTCATACTCTGCTACATTGTTCGTACATGGAAATGTAATTTTGTATGACTTGGGGATGGTGTCTCCTTGAGGGGTAACAAATAAAATGCTTGCCCCCGAGCCTCGATGCATATAAGATCCATCAAAATATATCTTCCATGGTTTTGCTATTGTTGCTACAGTCAATATAGACTCGTCAGGAAATTTTGCAAGTGTGGGTTGCTCTGTTGGGATGGGTGCCTCGGCTAATTGATTAGCGATGACCTATCCTTTAATGGATTTTCTTTCTGTGTATTCAATATCAAACTCACTTAAGATCATTACCCACTTAGCCATTCTTCCTGTAAAGGTGGCCCTATTTAGTACATATTTCAACGAATTGATCTTGGCAATGAGCTTAGTCTTATGATTAAGCATGTAGTGTCTCAACTTTTGTGAGGTGAAGATGACAGCTAGGCATGCTTGTTCAATGGGAGTATAGTTTAGCTCATAGGACACCAAGGTATGGCTGATATAATATATTGCTCTTTCTTTCCCTTGTTCATCATGTTGCGCCAACAAGGCCCCTATAGCTATTTATGTCATTGAAATATATAAGAGGAGGGGTTCTCCTTGTTTTGGTGGCATAAGGATAGGTGGGTTAGTGAGGTACTTCTTCAACCATTCAAAAGCTCCCTAACATTGATTGTCCCACACAAAGGCCATGTTCTTGCAGAGGAGATGTTGGAAAGGCTGGCACTTATCTACAATTTGTGCTATGAACCATCGAATAGATTGAAGCCTCCCTTGTAGACTTTACAACTACTTCAGTGTCTTTGGAGGGGACATTTATGTTATAGCTTCAACTTTGGTAGGATCCACTTCTATTCCTCTCCTCGACACTATGTATCCTAGGAGTTTCCTAGAAGTGACCCCAAATACACACTTCTTCAGATTCAAGTGCACATTGTATTGTTCCAATATGTCAAAGATCTTAGCTAACACGTCCAGGTGTTCCTCCCTGGTCTTAGATTTTGCTAGCAGATCATCTACGTAGTCTTCCATTATGTGGTGGAAGAGGTCATGGAAGATGACCGTCATTGCTCATTGATAAGTTGCTCTTGCATTATTTAGGCCAAAAGGCATTACAACCCAGCAGTATATCCCCCATGGGCATATGAAGGATGTTTTATGTTGATCCTCTTCTGTGATTCTGATTTGATTACAGGTTGAGAAACCATCCATTAGAGACAACATCTCATGCCTTGCTATGAGATCCACTATGATATCAATGTTGGGTAGTGGGAAGTCATCTTTAGGGCCGGCTTTGTTAAGGTCTCTGAAATCTGTATAGCACCAGATGCCCTTAGTGACTTTAGCTACAGGTACAATATTAGACACCCACTTGGGGTAATCTATCAGATGAATAAACCCCACATCTAGGAGTTTCTTTAGTTCTGCTTTAACCAGGAGTGCAATCTGAGGATTCATCTTCCTTAACTTTTGTTTGACCGGCTTTGCATCAGGATAAACTGTAAGGTGATGAACAACTAGTGTGGGATCTAATCCCAGCATGTTAGCATATGTCCATGTGAAGTTGCGGCTTCTTTGCTTGAAGAAGGTTAGGAAGTTTTCCTATTCCACTACTGTAAGAGATTCTGCTCTGAAGGTTATTTTTGGTGCTTCCTCTGTTCCAAGGTTCATTTCTTGCGATGGTTCCACTAGGATTGGTGATCGGTCTGGATATACTTGCTCTATCTCAAGAAGGCCCATGCTCTCATCACCTAGTGCCTCATGGAGGTTTTCACTAGGTGATACGTACTTTATTTTGACTTTTTCATCACCTGAAAGTGCCACAGAGTGGTTTTCACTAAGGGGTATGTTGTTATTCTTATGTTTTTGTGACTAAGAGCATGGGTGGTTTCACCGAAATAGGCGGACATGTCGAGTTCCATGATATATCTGGCTATGTAGTCTCCAAGGGGGAAGTGTTCTCTAACCCCCATCATTTTTGCTATCGCTTCATCGTTCTATGCCACATCAAGGACAAGAGGTCCTTGCTGGTCCCAATCTATAATCTCAGGGTATACAAGAGGTAGGTTGTTGGAGGTGAATTCTAGCGTGGTTATGGTTAGATGGTACAGATGGAAGATTTAAAGAATTTAGTGAAATCACTAAAGGAATCTTGATGGTCTACTTCATTAATGTTTTCAATCATAGGGGAAACCTTAGCAACCTCACCTAAGATACATTTTCCACTAGTGAGGATATACTCTTGTTTTCCATATCCTAACCCTTGATAATTGGGGTTCCTTGTTGCTTGAATCGGCTCCACAATCCCTTGCTCATGGAGGCCAATATAGCCTTGTTCCTTGTAGCCCATATACTTGACAATCTCTAGACCTTTGCCATAGATTTTAGCCAGGATGGTAGGGGTTTCTTGTTTCGCTTCTTCATCTTTGTATAGTCATGATGATATGTCCTCAAGAACATCCTAATTAAGAAGGTGTTTCTTCTCAAAGGTGGGAGACGACTTGCATTTAATAACTACCGTGGAGGCCTCTTCTTCCTTCGGGACACCAAATGTTTTAGGAGTGGGCAGTGTTCCTACACAAAAGTACCGTGTAGGTCATATTTGCCACACCCCATGTCACTCAACTTGATCTTGACCACGGGTGGTGGGGATGCTGGTGATGAAGTGATGGCAATGTTGGAAGGGTCAACATACGAGGTAGATGATGTAGGAGTGGTTTGGGAGGTGGGTTTCTTGATGGTGTTGTTGTAAGGACAAAAGGTATGATCATGTCCTTCTAAGAAACTATAGTATTGGAAGGGATGTGGATCGGCATAGATAGTTACTTTCGTGCCATTGTGAGGGAATTTTAAGCATTGATGAAATGTGGATGGTATGGCTTGCATGGCATGGATCCATGGTTGGCCAAGGAGAATGTTGTAAGGGAGGTCAAGATCAAGTACTTGACACTTGGTCTCTAGGATTTTCTTCCCTACTTGAATAGGGAGTTTGATGGTGCCTTCAGATAGTCTCGCGATATCATCGTACCCCTTGATGGTTATACACTCACTAGTTTCCACAACCACATCAGAGTATCCCAAATGTTTTAACAATTTAAGAGTGCAAAGGTTTAGGCCAGAGCCACCATCTATTAAGACTCTTTTTATGATATGTTTATGGATGTGTACTTCAATGTGCAAGGCATCATTGTGTAAGTTGTCAGAGGCAGGAAGGTCCTTCTCAGAGAAGGTGAGATGATGGGGTGAAGCGATATGGCCCACCATGGCTTAGAATTGATCAACATTCAGGTTGGTGGGAACTTGGGTCTCCATTAAAGCTTTGTCGAGGACCTCTTTGTGAAGGGGTAACATTCGGAGCAACTCAAGGATGGATTTTTGCGTAGGGGTCTTACCTAGATGACCTAGGAAGTTGTATTTATGAATAGAAGGTGGGTTGGTAGGTGCAGATGTGGATGGTTGATCATTGGTGGGTACCCTGTGGATAGAGACACAGCCACGACAGGTAGTGACGGCACAATTGGGTGTTTGTGCCCAAACGATAATGGTATTGACATGGTTGGAAGATTCTTCTATTCAGCCCACAATGGAGTCAAAAGAAGCAGGAGGTGGAACAATATTGTAAGCTTGGCTAGATAATGATGCTTTTCCTTTATTGTGGTTGGGCAAAGGATCCTTGTAAGCTCTGAGGTTTACATTTGGTGATTGTTTTGGTGGTTCATCGAAGTCGATACTACTCTTATCTATGAGATCTTGTATGCAATGTTTCAATCTCATGCAATCAGATGTTTTATGCCCCTTGACATGATGGTATTCACAATAGGCATTCTCATCAAACCATGCAGGTTTGAATTGATTCTTGTCATAAGGCCTAACAGGGGGGAGAGTTATCAAATTCCCCTTCACAATTTTGTCCAAAATGTCTTCTATCAGCTCTCCCAACGGTGTGAATTTCCTCCTAGGGGCGTTATTTTGTTTGCGTGGTCCCTTGGGGATATTTACATTGTTGGTGGTGGGTGTTCTTGGTGGTGCTTGATTTTGTACATTTTGAATAGCCTTCACATTGGTGACACCATCATTAAGGGTGTTCTTGTTCTTGCCCCAAAAACAAGGTTTCTCGTTTGATTGTGCATTGTTATTTACATTTGGGGTGTTGATGTTGACTTTGTTGTTTTTGTTGTAGGTTTTGTTGTCATAGAGCTTGATTGAGCCCTTGGCAATAAGGGCTCTCTCAATGGTTGTGCCCTTGTCAATGACCTCTTCAAAGGTGGATGCACATAGGATTTGCAAATGAAAACCCATTTCTTGACCAAGGTTATCTACAAACATGGTGGCTAATTGTTTTTCAGGAATTGGCCAAGAGAGTTTGCTTGCTAATCCTCTCCATCTTTGCAAGAAGGCAGTGAAGGATTCACCATTCTTTTGCTTGGTATCACAAAGATCCATCATGGATATTTCATGTTCAAAATTATAGGAGAAATGGTTAACAAACTTCTCCGCTAGCTCAAAAAAGGTCCTAATACCAGGAGGAAGATGTGCAAACCATTTGGTAGCTTGAACACCAAGGCTTCAAGGGAAAAGTCTCATCAAATAGGTATCATCATATGAGACTTCTAGACAAGCAATGTAGAACTCCGTAAGGTGTTGTCTAGGGTCTCCCTTTCCTTTGTATTTGTCAAATTTTGGTGTTTCAAAATTTTTAGGAAAGGGGGACATGTATAATGTCTTATCGAATGGGTATGGGCAAATATCCTTGAAAGAATATTGCTTGTGTTTGTTTCTGTGTTACATGCTATCCACCTTTTGGATTAGGGTTTGCACAATGCTTGTTAGACCTTGAGTTGGGGGTGGTTGTGGAATGTACGTTTGTTGGTTTTGGAGAAGTTGTTGGAGATGAGGCGGGAGTTGGTTTTGTTTGATGAGGTTTTGGTTTTGTGTAACGAGGTTTTGATTTTGGTTGAGTTGGGTGAGGTATTGTTAATAAGTGTGGAGTTGTAGGATGTGGGGTGGTATTTGGATTTGATTCAGGTTTTATTGTGATGCTTGGATGGATGACAGAACGGGTGTTTGGGAGATTGATGGATTCACGTATATGAAGTTGGACGATGGGTTGACGAGAACATTAGAGATGTTAGGGGGTTGTTGAGAAAATAGCTGGTTCATGAAGGTTATGGTGTTAGGATTAAGTGAGGGCACACTTGTTAAAGAACTCGTGTGCATGGGATTGTTGGGGATAGTGAGGGTGATTTGTGGAATAGATGTTGCATTTGATGTGTCGGCGGGGTTGATGTTGGTGGGGTTTGTTATGGTTGAGACATTAGTGGGATTTGTGGGATTGGTGGGATTGGTGGGATTTATGGGATTGGAGGGATTAGTTTGAGACGTGTTAGGGTTGGTGTGTGGACATGGAGGGTTGTGAAGATGTGGTGGGGTTGTTTGAGGTGGATGGGCTTTGAGCTACATTAGCACTATTTTTAAGGAGAAACTCAAGATACCTATTGGGATCCGACTTTAGGACTCTGTCGAGTATACTCATGGAATCGAGATCTTGCGTGAAATTTATGACATCTTGGTCTACTTTGTTGGTGGTGAGTTGGGTTGATTGTAAAAAGGTGAAGGGATTCAACATTGCGTTGGTATCATATGCAGGTAGTTGTTAGATTGTGGGTATGTTTGATACTTGTTGGATGGTAGCCATGTTGTTTTGGTTAGTTTGGGGCATTCCTATGCCAAGGTTGTTTCCAAGGTTGGTCATCTCTTGATTTTTCTTGAATTGGGATCTTGTTATGGGCATGCAATGATGTAGATTTGATTATGGCATGGATGAAGGTTGAGACCTTAGAGAATCAGTTTGATTTATTGGACCGAAAGGGTATATGGTGATGAAATGGGATAAAGATTTAGGTTCAAGAGATTATACTCCCTCAAATCTAAATCTAAGGATAGATGAGGTTATGGTATGGTTTATAGGTTTTGACCTTTGGGAGATAAGTCTCAAAAAGGTAGCAACCTAAGGATGGTAAATGTCAATTGATTTTCAAAAAAAATTGGACCAAAAGGATGGAGGATGGAATGGTTTGGAAAGATGATTTGATGAGAGAGATTTGGGGATGGGTTGGATGATATCTCAACTAAGGAAAACCTTAGGTGATTTAGATGTTGGATAGGATAGATTTTGATGATGTTTTAGAAAGGATGTTCAAGTCAACAAATGAGTTCAAATAGATCTAGATTTTGTATGTTGTAAAATGGATGTTTTCTTCTTACTCAAGGTAGACTTATGACCTTAAGCAAAAAGGGATGATTATTCTACTTGAAGGTAGACTAATGACCAACAAGAAAAATAGGATGTAAAAGGATAAAATCTAGATTCAACTTTTGCTCAAAGGTTGATTTTGGATATGATTTTTGGTATTGGTTGATGTTTTTTTATTGATGTTTTGATTATGAGATTTTTGGATGTGTTTGATGTAGAAGAGATGGATGGATTGGGGATGGAATTGTAGGATGATGTATTAGGTCCAAAAGTAAGTAAAAATCAAAGGGGATGAAAAGATATGGAGGTCGATGGATTATGGTCAGGTTCAATAGTATGATGAAGGGTCTAATAGTGGAAATGATTATTCTCTAAGGTCAAAATGGGAATATGGATGAAAATTTTTGGGTCAAAAAGACAGTTATGGTTTTGATGGATTTTCGTAAGGTGGATATGGATTATGAATGTGTAGGTTTCAAAGGTCCCAAAACAATTTTCTAAGGCCATGTGTAAGTTGATTTGTAAATAGCACCCAAACTCAAGTATATGGCACCAAAACAACGGTAAATGGTGCCATGGATTTGTGAAATGTCGCCAAAACAGGTCAATGGTTGTCAATGCTTTGGTAAATGAGGGTTTTGATGTCAAATGCTTGTCATATGTTGTAATGGGGGTTCAATGATGTTGTTTCTTGGTAAGTATGAAAATACTTCAAACAAAGAGAATACAATAGCCAAAGGTTTTGTTTGTGAAAAGATGTGAAAGATTTATCAAGCATGCACAACCTAAGGCGAAGCAAGGATAATACTTGTTGAGTTCCCACTTGGATTTCTCCAGCTGCACTTACTTAAAGTGGATAACTTAGAAGCTTAGTGACACTAGCTCCCCCTTACATGGCACACTCACTTCTCAGGTACACCAAGCTTTGAATTTCTAAAGACCCGAAGATCTCAAGAAATTTGTTATCTCTACTTTAAGTTGTGAGAGTGTGGGATAGCTTCAAAGGTCTATCTTCTGACCTTCTGCACCAACAAGTAGAAGGTTTTTGGCCTCTAAAACAAATGGTGTTTAGTGGGGGAACATTCAGGGGATTGGCACATTATGAGCATCTGATAAACCACTTAAGGTTTTGACTAGCTCTACTAGGAGTTTCATATACACTAGGTACGACTTCCTTTCGAGCTAGCACCATATGGTAAGTGCTTATACTAATTCAGATTTGGCTTTCGCCTTATTCTAATTTATATAGCAGACTGAATGAAAGTATTGCTTGGGGTTGCAAATGAGTTCTCCTTGCGGATGTGTCTCAAGAGCAGGGCCACTTCCTAAAAAGAAAAAGAGAGTAGAACCATTTCTCTTCACCCAAGATCCTTTTGAAGGTGAGGGGAGAGGATACTTTGATTCTATCCCTTGGGTGACAAAGATGTGCAAGTGCACAAGACATGGCAAACAATTGTTAATGTTCTTTTTAAGCCCAAATGAAATGTTCCTAATGATTGTTTACAAACACTTGTTAATTTTAATGGACTAATTTCAAATGTTGTCTATGCTAAGAAAACAAAGGTTCTTTTTAGGTGCACCAAGATAAAATGTTTTCTAAGCTAGTAAAACCCCTGCAGGATGTTATTAGTTTTCAAATGATAGTCTTGGACAAATGATTTTAGCCTGTAGAACACATACATCAACCTACACAAATCCCAAAGCCAGCATAGAAAATAGTACTAACACAGATAGATAAGGCACCACAAAATAGTAAAATGGTGCTACAAATAGAAGACTCATATTTCCTATCTGTTATAGATAATGGCGCTACAGAATGCCAAGATGGTGCCACAATTACAAAAGTGCTACAATTTACACAAATAGTGCTAATATTTACACAAATGGTGCCAAAATATACTACTAATTTCTATACAGAAAATAGCACTACTGTGAATTAAGATGGTACCATAATACAGGAAGGCACTACGGTGCTATGAAATGGCACCACTGTGGTTTTCAAACATTGTTTCTTGTCTACAGGGTCAAAAGGCACCAAACTGGGCACTGATAGCGCCAAAATGATGCAGTGTTTTTAAGAGAGGCTGTAAAACACAACTTTTGCTCCAAAATGTTAGTTCAACCAAGGTTAGTAGTTATTTTCAACCCCAAAGACATTCAAAACACCAGAAATACTGAAATGAGAGGAGTTAGGGACAATCAAACAACATTGGATGTAAGAATACAAGTCCTTAGATAATCCTAGAATGATTTTGCCATAATATCCCCCTGTCTCTATGTATTTTCTATAAAAATTGAGAGTAAAAGATGCCAAAAAATACCAGAAAACAAGAAAAGGATAGAGATTCAAGCAAAAAGGTATGTTTGTCATGCGAGAATGGCACCGATACAGTGGAAAATAGTGCCACAATCCCCTGAAATGGCACCGCTGCGCACAGAAATGGCACCAAACAGAAGGTGTTTAGCGCCGATACCTACAAAACACACCTTCAAAAACAAAACTCATACAAAAAATGTTAGATTGGACCTTGTCAGTCCCACCAAGCATGCCAATGTAGTCTATGGAAATCAAAATCAAAGCAAGAACATAAACAAATGCAATAAAACAAGTGTTATACCTTCAAATGTGACCCACAAACTTAAGATAGGGTGGAGAGTGTTGCACCCAAGCACTCTAGCTTTACCCAAGATGATAGTAGACAATGTGAAATGCTCAAAACCTATGCAAATCACTAAACATAACTAGCTCGAGACGAGAGATTTTGGCATGATAACTTTGCTCAAATTGTGGATGTTAAAATGGCTTGAGAGATGGTGTATTTATAGGCTTTTTGGGAAAGGATTTGATCCAAGGGTGGAAATTGAATGGGGAGATCAATGGTTGTGAATGCATGTGATGTGGAGGGCCTAGATTTAATCTCCAAAAATGGAGGGTTGTGAATAAAGATGAATTTTAAATTCATCTTGGGAAAGGGGTGAATTAAATGAGGTTGAGTGAGATGGATTCACATGGTGAAGAGAAAATGAATTAAAAATTAATTTGGGGAAGAGTGGAAATAAATGAGTTATGACATGTGTAAGAGGTGTAAGAGGTATTTAATGAGATGTTTGACATGTGTGTGTAAAAAATTGATTTATGTGGCATATATTTCAATTTTTTATTTGGAGGATGTGGGGAAGGGTGTTAAGATAGGTTTGACCATCTTAATCAAGGTAATTAGCCTAATTAATATGGCTGCAAAAAATTAGGGAATGGGTTAATGAGGTGTTAAGATTATTTAAATAATGTTTTATTTAGTTAATCCTAGGCCTAGGGTTATGTAGGTTAGGCTAGGTAATTAAATAATTGATATTTAATCAACTAGGGTAGGGATAGGGTAAGTAGTAGGTTAAATTAATTAAATAAACATGATTTATTTAATTAATTGGATTTAGGAGAAAGGGGAAATTAATCAAATAAATATTTGCACATTTATTTAATTAATTGGCTAAGTTAGACCATTGAATTAATTAAATTATTTCAATTTTAAAGGATGAAATGATAGTAAACTAGGTGTTAGAAGAGATAATTAATTAAATAAAAATTTAATTAATCAATTAGAAGGGAAATTGATGTGTTTGGTGATGTCATAGGTTGGTTAGATGGTGAAGACATTTTTAGGTGTCTACAAAATCCTTGTTGTTAGCAATATATATATATACACACACTAATTAATGCTTAAACAAGCAATTTTATCTAGTTGACTAATGACATTGGTTCAATAGTATGTTTTCAAAAATTAATAAGAATTTCTCATGAAATCCTTAAATTAATTATAGATAAGATTCAAACCTTATCCCGAGAGTCAAACAGTTATTTCTTTTAAAGACATATTTACTTTATCCAATAGGGTAATTCTCCTAACTCAGAATTATATCCTTTTGCCTGGGGATCTCCTCCTTTATTAAGTCACATTAGTCCTAACTAAGAAGCAGATAGAATTAATTGCTTCATAGTAGACAATTGGTTTTGGAAATAGTTAATTAATCTATCTATGGCAGTACACCTAATTTAATCAATTAGATTGTTTAAGGGAAATTTAGAGGAATGATAACTATATATTATATATTTATTGAAAGTTGTGGTGTTAGATTTAATTTTAGTCTTTTAGGGTATTGAGCAATAACATTTGCATATGAAATGTATAAATAGGAAATGGTTTTATTTTAGTTAACTTTATTCATTGTGGTCCTAGAACATCTTAGATAGAATCTGTGATGCTTATTAACTTATAGTAACCTTTGTATACTTAGGGATAGTTTATTCATAGGATAGTCAATTTAACTATTTTGTAATCCTCTTAGAACGAGATACATATTATCCTTGGGCATGGGTATATTTGGGATAAGTGACACCTTATACTTATGACAAAAATTTGCACTTGTAGGATTAGTGTTAGAACAATAGTTAAGGAGAAAGTAATATTTCCCACTATTAATCTTGTTGTGAGGATAACAATTGCATTGTTGTTTTTAGGACACCTTGTGAAAAGTATGACTTAAAGTATTCCTTTCTCTCTTTGACACATTACATTTATCTAGGTGAAAGAGTCTATAAGGTTCTTTTAAGTTTCACTTTCTCTATTTTAAAATGTTAAACTAGAACAGAATTGTTGGTTCTGCATGTGTATGCCCACTTGTATGGTTAACATATGGGAGGGCATTACACATAGACCTCAACAAGATGAGGATTATTGAAAATTTAATGCCTCAAGTGGTGGTTAGATAGGCACTTGAAAAGTGGGGAGATGATATCCTCTAGTTGTTGGGAATTGGGGCATTGTTATTTAGTATTGCCCAACTATAGGGGATACTGGGGATTACTCTTGTTGCCTCTCAATCTGACTGGATGCTTATTCCCAGTTATCCCTACAAGGTAGCCATCAATGATCAATAGGATTTCTAGGCTAGTGGCCAACAGTACAGGAGATAGACTCTATAATATCTCCTCTTCTTCTTTAGGCTCTGCAAAACCAAGGGGGGTATTCCCTATTCAACATCCATGAGATATGCTTATGGATTGGTTGGGATGTTGATGCAAAGAAGATAAATCCTCCTTTTTATAGACCAAAACTGTGAGATAAGTGCAAAGGGGCTAGCTCTGGGCCTATGTTCAGTTGTGAGACAGAGGATTTTGATCCTAAAACTACTTCTAAGGTCCTAATGGTTTGGTTTTGAAGTTTTAAGTTTGATTTTGTATTCGGATGCAAAACTAGAACCTGGGGTGTAACCTCAATACAAGACTAGATTGGTGCCCATCTAGGGCCCGGAGTCAGTAGAGATACACATGTGAATGGTTAGCATAAACATATACCAAAGACTGGATTTCAAGGGGGGTTGTTTAGTATCTACCTTACAGATACTTCCCAAAACAAAGTATTCAGTTACCTCTGCTTACAACATCCTTACTGCAATATATTCTTCCCAACACTTAACTTGAAACATTTTAATCTACCCCTTGACCAGAAGTAAAAGATCAAGTATTCAATGTGACAAACCCATATCCTAGAATCTTAGACACCCCTTAGTTGTTTAGATTCAGAAGAAGAACACATTCAACTAGGAGACAAATAATAGAACACATGCAGTATAGCATTACTCATCTAAATCAACATGAAACTAGTAAATTTATGCATGAAACATACAACATGAGACTCATAAACTCACAAGATATCCAGAACAGAGCCACCAATGAAGTTATATTTTATTACAGCACTCAAATTTTTTTCAGTTTTTCAACAACAAACAAATGAGCAACACAGTCTGCTATATACAACAGGAGAGTGCACTCAGCATTAATTACATGGCAAAATTCAAAAATTTGCCAGATAGCATGCAACATGAGAAAAATGGCACTCAAATAATGAATGCAGCAGGTAGAGGAGGAGACAGGAAGGTCTTAAGCCCTGCGCCACCACCTGGGGATTCACATCATAAAACTAGTGGTTGATCCATCCATGGCCTTGGTCGTACCCTGTAACATCCACCATTAATGGCGTACCAACCCGCGGCCATCAGGAAGTGCAGTACACTATGCGCTTCCCAATTCTTCCCGCCAAGAAATATGATCCTGATATTTGAAAACCAACCTGATGACCAACCACTAATCATGATGACATCACCATCATATTCATACCATACATCTCACCATTGATCCCTGATGATGTCACCGTCATGTTCATACTGGGGTGATCCTTGATGGTAAGGGTGATATTCAGAATATCACCCCTCGCACATATATCAAGGTGAACTGTAGCTTCATTGTAACATCAGGGGTGATCTTTGAATATGACTGATGTTCAAAATATCACCCCCTCCTTCGGAATGTGATGAAGCTGGTAGACATGCACTTATCACCCCCCACAAATATCTGACGTCCGCAACATCAGGGTGATAAAACAACACAGGGGTGATCCTAACTAAGATCACTCGATATTTAAAACATGACCCTGCAGAAATATCAGGCTGACAGAAATATGATGAGGAGGCTCAGAGACTTAGAACTTTTTTGGACATTTTAGGGAGGGTGCTTACAGAATTAAATGCTTGAAACTTGACTGTTCATGCAGGCGGTAACATAGGCTCTGACTAGGGACGTGCAGGTGCAAGGCTACAACGAGAACCAGATCACCTTGGGGTAGACCAGGCAAAACACACAAAAAAAAATGCACAACACCAACTAGACAAAGCAATTTACAAATAATTTACAAATGTGCACAGAAAAGGTTACTTATGAAAAATAAGCTTTGAGGAATTGACCATGCACAGGCAATTCCAACATTTCACCATTCAGGGCCTAGAGGAAATAGGAATTTTCTCCATGAATATTTCCAATTTGATATGGACCCATCCATAATGGCTCAAATTTATTATGCTTACCTTTATCCTGGCTCTTTGTATTCCAAACAAGGACCAAGTCATTTATTTGAAACCTCCTTTCAGTAGCTCTTCTATCAAACAAATATTTCATCTTCTGTTGTTTCTTGATATTTGTCATGTGTGCCTGTCTTCTAATTTCATCTAATGCAACCAGTTGATATATCCTTTTAGTCATTGATTCCTCAACCTCTGTATCATTTTCTTGTATAAATATATAGACTAGAAAGAGGTTGTTCATGGGTAGCTTAGCTGGTCCACCATACACTAACTCAAAAGGTGATCTTCTAATTGATTTCTTCACTGTCATCTGGTTGACCCTTAGTGCCATCTTTAACTTTGAATCCCATGCCCTTTTGCTCTTATCAACCATCCTTTTAATGATTTTCATGAGGCTCTTGTTGCTTGATTCTGCTTGACCATTCCCCTGTGGGTGATATGGTGATGCATATGACAGATTGATCTCATATCTTTTGCAAAAATCAACAAATTCACTAGATCTGAAGCACATGGCATTGTCCGTGACAATTGTAGTTGGCACTCCAAATCTGATAATAATATTTTCTAGAATGAAATCCATCACCACTTTTCTTGTAGCTCTTTTAGTTGGAATGGCTTCAACCCATTTGGTAAAATAATCAGTAGCAACCAGAATCCAACTATGTGCCCTGCTTGATTTTTCTAAGATTTCCCCTATAAAATCAATCCCCCATTGCTGAAATGGAGTTTCTACAGTTACAGTCCTAAGGGGTAATGCACCTTCATACTTGAGCTTCCCTGAAAACCTTTGGCAAGAGTCACATTTTCTTACCAACTTTTGTGCATATGAGAAGAGAGTTGGTCACCAATATCCTGCTCTAAGAATTTTGTGGGCTATTGTCCTGGCAGCGTAATGTCCACCACATCCTCCTTTGTGCAGATCATTTAAAATATCAGTAGCCTGATTTTCATCCACACATCTTAGTAGGACACCCTCAGGATTCTTCCAATACAGCTCTCCTTGAAGAATTATGTACTTGATTGCATGTAACTTCAAGGTCCTTTTTTGACTATCACTAAATTGGGAAGGACAATTCAAATTTTGCAAGTACTATACAATGTCCTTATACCAATCAGATTCTAACATATTAACAGTTTCATTTTACACCATGTTCACTTGGCACGCTTCCAAATTTGATTCTGTCATTATCTTTGCCAAACCTTGTCCCCTTACCATCTTTGTGATCTGTATCTCTATGTTGAATTCTTGTAGTTTATTTATCCATCTACATCTTCTTCCAGTTACCTCCTGCTGAGTAAAAATATCTTTAATTGCTGCATGGGGCACATATGCAACTAACTGAGAACCTACTAAGAACCTACTAAATATGGCTTGAAGCTCTTGATTTCTCTAACTAATGCATATGCTTGTTTCTCCATGATATCATACTTCAATTCAGCTGCCTGCAATCACATGCTAAAGAAGGCAATAGGTTGCTCAAAACCCTCCTCATTCTTTTGTAATAAGGATGCAGCAATGGTGTGAAAAGAGGCAAATGAGAACAACTAAAATGGCTTAGAAAAATTAGGAGATTTTAGCATAGGAGCCATCTTTATAGCTTCTTTGATACTCTGGAATGATTTAGTTGCTTCATCTTCCCATTTGATAGTTGCACCTTTCTTCAACATCTTAGAAATGTTCCTTGTAGTCTCTACAAAATTAGGAACAAATTTTCTAACAAAATTAATTTGTCCAAAGAAGGACTGAACACCTTTCACTATTCTAGGGATCTAAATTTTGTCAATTGTAGCCACCCTTTCAGGATCAATCCTGACTCTATCCTTGGAAACAATATGCCCCAATAGTTTTCCTTCTATCACCCCAAAAGCACACTTCTTTGGGTTAAGTGAGATGACATACTCCAGTGCTCTAATAAAAATCTATTCTAAGTGCATGCAGTGTTGCTCTTCCTTTTTTGAAAAGGTAGTTAAGTCATCTTGATATACAGCCAGGATTGAGTCAATCAATCCTGCAAAAGCAACATCCATGGCCCTCTAAAATGTAGCACCTGCATTTGTCAATCCAAATGGCATTCTCGCATAAACAGAGGTTCCCCATGGAGTTGTGAAGACAGTCTTGTATTGCTTATATTTTTTTACCTTCACTTCATTGTACCCTGAGAATCCATCCATCATGGATAGAAGTTCATAGCCGGTCACTCTTTGTAGCATAGCCTCCATGTTGGGCAGTCAATAATTATCCTTCAAAGAGGATACATTCGGGTTTCTAAAATCAACACAAAGCCTGATGTCACCATTTTTCTTTTTGACTGGGACAAGATTAGACACCCAAGTTGAATGTCTGATTGGCACAATTATTCTAGCCTCCCTAAGCTTCTTGAGTTCTTCTTGCATTTTTGGAGCTAAGGTTGGGTTAATAGGTCTTTGCTTCTGCTTGAATGGTTTGGCTCCAAGCTTCAAAGGGATCTCATGCTGGAATAGATCTTCTCTATAAGCCTTTAGGTCCTCATATGCCATGGCAAAAACATGCTTATATTTTTTTAGTAATGCAATCAACATACCTCTTATATGTGGCTTGAGCTGTTTGCCAATGTATACCCTTTTGGGGGCCTGATGTGTCCCTAGGTTTATCTCCTCCAAGTCATCCTTGTTTGTGGGAGATGTCTTTGTAATTAATTGGTCCCTATTGTCAAAATCTCTCTCTAGAGCAACTAACCCTTTGGGGAGTTTATTTGTTTTAAGTTGAAGTAGTTCTTTCCCCATAAGAGTTTCTTTTCCATTTACAACCTCCACAAAATTCTAAAAAATCAATTTCTTGGTTCTCATATTCATCAATGCAATGTAGAAATCTTAGCAAATCCTTATAATCATCAAACACTTGCCAGCTACATACATTGTCTGGTACTGCAGGTCTGAGTTTGACTTCAACATTTGTGACATCTAATAGAGTGATATCTTCTAGACTTATGGCTACATTGGCTAGAAAATCTGCTATGACATTTTTTGACCTCTCTATCCAGTTTATTGAAAATGCATCAAACAATTCAATTGTATCCCAGACAGCATGCTTATACTGTTTCAACCTTTTATTCCTTGAAGCATACTTATCTCTAACCTGGAAAATAATTAACTCAAAATCTCCAAACACTTTTATCATCTTAATTCCATGCTTTAGAGCCATATTCAATCCTAGTAACAAAGCTTCATATTCTGCAATATTATTTGTACAAGCAAACTTCAGCAAGAAAGAGAATTTTAGAAGCTTACCAGCTGGAGACAAAAACACAACTCCAGCACCAGAGCCTTCTTTTGCACAAGCTCCATCAAAATACATGGTCCACAGACCCTGCTAGTCCAGCTTTTGAATGCAAATATCTGCCCTTTTACCTTCTTGATCACCCGAGACAACTCTAAAATTTTCACAATCAGTATCTACAAAACAGATGTGCTCCCCTGAATCTTGATCCTCAACCGTATCTAGTGATCTTTCTTCCCTAATCAGTTTGACATCCTTGCCATTCATAGGGATCATAGCATATGACAGGTCTAATTGCATACTTCCACCAATCAGTGCTGCCCATCTTCTTGACAACAACATGCCATACTGTGGCTTGATATCAACAACTATTATATTCATTTTGTAGGTTTTTTCTGGATATGCTGCCAATCTAAAATCCACATCTTTCATAATTCCAATGACTGGTACTTCTCTAGCATCCATGGAATAGTACTTCCCACATGCCTTGTCTATTTTTAATCCAACTTGTTGCATGATAGCTAGAGGCATGATATTTGTTGATGCTCCAGAATCAAGCATACAATTCCTGACTATTTTTCGATTGATAACCAGGGAGACATAAAATGGCTCAACCTGTGAAGGGCATTTTGTCATGGTCACTCTGAGATATACTTTAGGAGTCTCATCTTCATCAGTACACATGGCCTACTTCTTACCTTGAACCTCAACGTTTTGCTTGGCTTGGCAAGGTATTCCTGAAATTAAGGACACTGCCTTATTCCTGAACTCTTCAACTTTCATCAACTCCATCAATGGAACAGAGACCTTTATCTAGGACAGGACTTGAGTTATGTCAAAAGGAGCATAATGTTGTATAACAGTTGTAGCCTGATCCATGGTTTTGTTCTTATCCTGAGGTGACCCAGCCTTATTCTTGATGATCTTCTGGCTGTCATCCAAAACCTGAGAGTTCTTACTTTGGTCTTCACCTTGGAGGACCTCATTTTCTGATCTTTGAAAATCATGACCTACTTTTTGCTTAAAGTTTTTCTTATTGTTGTTCCATTTCATCTTTTGTGGTTCATCCCCTTTATGATTATGCACTGGCTGATTCACAGAGGTACTTTCTGACTGATGTAGATCATTCACCTAAGATTTGCCTCTGAGGTTGTAATTGCTTTTGACTTGAGCTACTACCGCAGCTGTGAGGGCTCTAATCTCTTCATCAGAAGGTCTCCTCAAGTTATTCAAGAAAAAGTGTGAGTCCTGAGCATAAGCATAATTATCCTCATCATCTTCATCACAGGGAAATTGCTGGCAAACTTGAACCTCATTATTTGTGCTTGCATCAACATCAGGAAAAGGATACTCCCTGTTTGTAGATAGCATATTGACATTGTCATCTTCCATGTAATGTGGTTCATTGCATTCATCACAGGCAACAACATTATTATATAGAGATTGAGCAATCATACATTGTGACTGAGAGTGAGGCATTTCACATATGATGCACCATGGGGTATCATCAACAATATTAACAGCCTTCTTCAAAGGGTCAGGAGTCTCCTTAACATTTTGAGTCCTCTGATTTGTATTACTATGTGGGAGGATGGGTTTACCATGATGCCAATTAGTGTTATATGGCATATCATGCAATGATGGCCTTTTCTCTTGCCTTTGGTAAACCTGCTTGTCAGGACCTATTCCCTTTTCATTCTTAGCAAGTCTGTAACTCAGGTCCTTGACAATATTTGTCAACCTATCTAATTTATCCTCAAAAGTGGATGCATTGCCTTGAACATTTTGAGACTTAGTATTTGGATTTTGTAAAATTTTTACATCATCTCTTATGTTTGTCTTGCCAGATGCCTTTCTATTGTTCTCAATATTTGTTGCAATCCTGAAAGCATCCCTGAGGCTATTTGGACCCTTATCTCTTAATACATATGTTGTTTTGGCATCAAAAGCATTTATGTACAACACTATGCACATTGGTTCATTAGGCCTCAGATGATGTGGCAATTTGTTCAACACCTTAGTGAATCTAGCATTGAAATCAGCAACCTGCTCATTTGAGCCTTTGGTGATACCAGTGAATTCATTTATGAAAAAACTAGGATCAGTTTTGTAACCATATTGTTCTTTAAATATCCTTCTGAAATCATCCCATGATGAGATACTTTGGTCAGGCAGACCTTTATACCATTCTCTAGCTTCATCAATCAAAGACTGCATAAACAACTTCATAAAAACATCCCCATGCTCAACCTCAAAGTTGTCCATGATATTCTGAAAAGCCTTCAAGTGATCCTCACCTGATACAACATTATTTCCTAAAATTTTTGGCACCTGTGGCCTCACATGCTTGTCAATAGAATTAGGGTAACCAGGAATGCCATAAAAAATAAGCTGCCTGAATCTGTCCAGCTGCATAGGCTATCTACCAAACTTATTAGCATTAGCATTCCTATTTGCATTCTGATTTCTTACATTATTTAATGGTACCCTAACATTGCTTACATTCTATCCCTGATCATTCTATTGATACTGGACTTCATTTCTATGTTGATTTCTCAAAACATTTGCATTATCAAGGGTGGGGACTGCATCATGTTGAGCAGTTCTCAGAGCTTGCACTTTTTGTTTTATATCATCCCTAATCTTCACTGCTTGTAAATATTCTAATTCAGCTCTTAAGCTTTTGATTTCTTCAGCTAACTATTCATCTTTGGGCATAGAAGAGGATGGTCCCATTCCATTCTAATCATCATCATCGTCCCTTGGGGATTCGGTCTCTTCAAACCTGTCAGAGGGGTCCAAGAAAGGGCATTCCTAAAACACATCTGATCTCGCTCTCAAATTAACACCTTGTTGTCTTTCATATACATTCTGGATTTCAGCCTCAATGTTTGAAAAATAGGGTATTGTCCGCTCTAAAGATCCTGGATTATCTTGAATATTATCATTACTTCTAGGAGAACCCTCCTAACTGGCTTGCACACTCCCCTTTTTCCTGTACATCATTTTTCTGGGTAATTCTTCAAACAAAGGGTTACGCAGGGATCTTCTCCCTTGCATACAAATTTTTACTTTACCGGTTGGGAGATTATTCAGAGTCGCCACCTACTATTAGGAATTATTTTTTACCAAGGTTCTTAGACATAGTATTCCCCAGCAGAGTCACCAAATCTGTTGCAACTCAGATGGACAATAATTTACTAGGGATGAAAAGATAATACTTTCACTTCACCTCCCACGTGGAGTCGCCAAATCTGTTGCCTCTCAATCCGACTGGATGCTTATTCCCAGTTATCCCTACAAGGTAGCCATCAATGATCAATAGGATTTCTAGGCCAGCGGCCAACAGTACAGGAGATAGACTCTATAATATCTCCTCTTCTTCTTTAAGCTCTGCAAAACCAAGGGGGGTATTCCATATTCAACATCCATGAGATATGCTTATGGATTGGTTGAGATGTTGATGCAAAGCAAATAAATCCTCCTTTTTATAGACCAAAACTGTGAGATAAGTGCAAAGGGGCTAGCTCTGGGCCTATGTTCAGTTGTGAGACAGAGGATTTTGATCCTAAAACTACTTCTAAGGTCCTAATGGTTTGGTTTTGAAGTTTTAAGTTTGATTTTGTATTCGGATGCAAAACTAGAACCTGGGGTGTAACCTCAATACAAGACTAGATTGGTGCCTATCTAGGGCTTGGAGTCAGTAGACATACACATGTGAATGGTCAGCATAAACATATACCAAAGACTGGATTTCAAGGGGGGTTGTTTAGTATCTGCCTTACAGATACTTCCCAAAACAAAGTATTCAGTTACCTCTGCTTACAACATCCTTACTGCAATATATTCTTCCCAACACTTAACCTGAAACATTTTAATCTACCCCTTGAGCAGAAGTAAAAGATCAAGTATTCAATGTGACAAACCCATATCCTAGAATCTTAGACACCCCTTAGCTATTTAGATTCATAAGAAGAACACATTCAACTAGGAGACAAATAACAAAACACATGTAATACAGTATTACTCATCTAAATCAACATGAAACCAGTAAATTTATGCATGAAACATACAACATGAGACTCATAAACTCACAAGATATCCAGAACAGAGCCACCAATGAAGTTATATTTTATTACAACACCCAGATTTTTTCTAGTTTTTTAACAACAAACAAATGAGCAACATAATCTGCTATATACAATAGGAGAGTGCACTTAGCATTATTTACATGGCAAAATTCAAAAATTTGCCAGATAGCATGCAGCATGAGAAAATGGAGCTCAAATAATGAATGCAGCAGGTAGAGGATGAGATAGGAAGGTCTTGAGCCCTGCACCGCCACCTGGGGATTCACATAATCAAATGGGTGGTTGATCCATCCATGGCCTCAGCCATACCCTATAACATCTGCCATTAATGGCGTACCAACCCGCGGCCATCAAGAAGTGTAGTACACTGTGCGCTTCATAATTCTTCCCGCCAAGAAACATGACCCTGATATTTGAAAACCAACCTGATGACCAACCACCAATCATAATGACATCACCATCATATTCATACCATACATCTCACCGTTGATCCCTGATGACATCACCGTCATGTTCATACCAGGGTGATCCTCAGTGACAAGGGTGATATTCGGAATATCACCCCTCACACAAATATCAAGGTGAACTGTAGCTTCATTGTAACATCGGGGGTGATCTTTGAATATGACTAATGTTCAGAATATCACCCCCTCCTTTAGAATGTGATGAAGCCGGTAGACATGCACTTATCACCCCCCACAAATATCTGACGTCCGCAACATTGGGGTGATAAAACAACACGAGGGTGATCTTGAATAAGATCACCTGGTATTTAAAACATGACCCTGCGAAAATATCAGGCTGACATAAATATGATGAGGAGGCTCAGAGACTTAGAACTTTTTTGGACTTTTTAGGGAGGGTGCCTGTAGAATTAAATGCTTGAAACCTGACTGTTCATGCAGGCGGTAACAACTCTAATTGGGGTAGTGGTTGCATGCATAGTTATTTTAGGGGAACTTGAGTGGCTCTAGGGATGGGATTGTTGGAATCTTGTTGGTGTTGTCATTGATGTCAACCTCCACCAGATGATTCACTTAGTTTCCAAGTGCTTTTGAGAAAAATTGAATAAAATGGTGTGCAGTGTGACAACGGTATGTTCAGTGATCTGCTCCACATTTCTTCATAGTTGAAGATATGATTATATGGTTTGAAAGTGTTGATTAAATGTGTTCAGAGGTGCTATATCAAGAGTTTCAGGTTTTTGATCGTGTGGCAGTGGAAGATGTGTTTGACAGAGTGTTTGACTATGAAGAAGGTTGTCTGGGAGAAATGAGAATGCTCTGCATTTCTCTGCGTTAAGATTGTTGGCAGTGAGCCAGCATCTCTCGCGAGATTTGTTACATGGCTTAACTGCCTCCCCTGGATTCATTAACTCTGGCATCTGGTGCAATGGTAACCATGTTTCCAACAAAGGTTTCTTGTCTTGTGGATCTGGGAGAGTGCTTATATTATCTGTATCTATATTCCCTTGAAGTTTCTAGTGTTAGGGTGCTCCGCAAGTTTAGGTCTTGTGCTGGTGATCAATAGCAATGTCTTGATGTGCTTAATGAAGACATTCTTTGTTTCAACTGGTTGCAGTAGTGTTGTTGAAGATTTTGATGATGGTGAATATTCTAGTAAGGTGTGTGGATGTTGTAGAATGGTTCCTTGTGGTTTGTATGATGTATTTGTACTTGGAGAGGCATGAAGGTGATTGCTTATTGTGTTAGTTCAGATTTGGCTAACCTGATCTAATTGCACTATTTACGGAGGTACTTCATGGATTGTGGATGTGATGAGAAGCATGGTGATATAGATTTGGGTCCTAGCTAACCCTTGGTATGGTCCACTTTCACTTCTCTCCACCACAAAAGTTTTTAGTGCCGACCTATTTGGTGTTGCACGTTTGAGGTGTAGATGCTTCATTAGGACCGACCTAATTTAGATAGGTCTTAGTTGTAGATGGTATAAATGCAAGATGAAGCTGAGTGGAGCAATGTAGAGAAGATGATGCAAATGTGATTCAAGGGTAGTGAATTGTGTGTGAGCTTAAATGCTTATGACTCTAGAATGCAGTGAGTACAAGGTGTCTACATTTTAGTGTGCTTGAAGTTGCTGGAGGCACTAAGCCAAAGGTTGTGGATGGAAAGGAGTGGTAGTGTGGATTTCTCATGTTGCTTTGAGATAGTGAATCTCTCTATAATAGTGTTATATATTTGTATCATCATTCTTCTATATTGCTCCTCTCCTCTATTTTTATTGCTGTGTTTTGTGTCCTAGGGGCGTAGTGTTGTAGTTAGTGACTTGGGGGCACCTTCCTACATGACCACCCTGAGGAACTTGTTCTCTTCTCTAGATTTATTTACCTTCTTCTAGTGGTTCTATCTAGTTGGTGGATGACAAAAAATAAATAATACTGATAAGGACCATGTATCCCTTTAGCGAATAAGCAAAAATGGACCTAGTCCATACATGACGATGGGGTTGATATATATATTATCCGACGCTTAGTTAGTAGAATCACTATGTGTGATATTTTGATGATGTCTTATATTTACTAACAAACCATAACAATATGGATAGTCCATGCACTTTGTTTATCTTGGGTTTCACCTTGCTTACACTCGGTTTGGAGATCTTTACAGTATAGCCCCATGGTTATACTCAGTTTCTGAATACGTAGTGTAACCTCAAATCTTGATGTGATTGTTTTCATGCATTGCTTTTGGATCATGTGATGTGGTTATTATCTTATAGAAAGATTTCTAACCTCTTTTCTTGTAGGAAATTGTGTTTGTGGGAAAATTTGGTGTTCTAAAGTGCATGTCACCTCTGGGGGCATGGGCTTTGCGAGAGCTCTTGTTCCCTTGTGTGTTTAATCTCTACCTTAAAGTGCTTGATATCGGTACATGATATCAACCACCTTAAGGTGGGGGCATATAAAGGTAATTTGTCTAATGATTTTGGTACTAACAAAGTGTGTTTGTAAGCCCTCTACAGAGGCAAGATGTATCTCCATGCGAGTGCACATCTTTATTTTATATTGCAATGAGAAAGCCTTCTGCAAAGGCAGGATATCATGCATATATTTTTATTTTAAGCCCTCTGCGGAGGTGAGATATCATGTATATCCTTTTATTTTAAGCCCTCTACAGAGGCGGGGATGGTGTATCTCTTGAGCTAGTGCACATCCCTTTTATTCTAAAAGTCCTCCGAGTAGGCGGGGTTGGTGTATGCTCCCTTAAGCATGTATTTGGTGGTTGTTGTGGCATAAGCCCAACCATCAGGTGTGCCTATAATGTGCCTAAAATGGTGGTGAACCTAGAAATAGGCTCCTTCCATTGCTTATTTGTCATGTTTAAGACGTATAATAAGTCCTTGGCATACTATACGGCGTTCATGTCTTCTATGTGTTTTCCCCCTTGTGTAGTCTAAAGACGTGTGGCGATGAGTCCTTCCTACACTCAGGTTTTGTATGGCATGTTTGTTCCCAAGCATAGTCTAAAGACATGTGATGATGAGCCCCTCCTATGCTTTGGGATTTGTATGGCATGTTTATTCTCAAGTGTAGTCTAAAGACATGGCGTTGAGTCCCTCCTTCACACTGTGTGTAAATGAAAAAGAAATAATCACTGCATTCACTGTATTCATCATGTTTTGCATGTCTTCAATGTTGTCTTCTTTGTGTTTTGCATGCCTGATACTGTCTTCACTGTGTTTGGCATGTCTACGACATGTTTTCTCTAGTGTCTACCTAAGACTAGGAGATAGAAATAGTTCCTCAATCTTTGTGTATGCATTAGCTTCAAGTGCTTGTTGTGTTTGTTGTGTTTTGACCATACTTTAATGCATGTATGGGCCTTGCCTTCATACATACATTAATGTGGGGGCTAAATGTTATGTCAAAAAATGTCTCCCTAGATTTTGTTCCCTCCTAAGTTTAGCTCCTAGGTCCCTTGTTTTGCATCTTACATGTTCATTTCGACTCCCAGAAGAAAATGGCCTAAAACCCATGTCACATGGGGCATGAGGGAAATTGTTGTGCTTAGTCTTCTCCTCAAATAGGACTTGAGGACATAGGCACTCATGCCCTTGTCCTGCCCTATTTCAGGTAGGTCCCAAATTTGAATGTCAGTTATGTGACTGTTAATTAGGTCCCATGTCGACATCTTAAGTTTGAATTGTGAAATTCTTAGCGGGAATGTGTGTTGTTGCATATATAAGCATGTTTAAGGTTTCATTTCCAAACTAGAAGCTAACTAGGAGATGATTATGAACTTGTGGTGAACTTATGATTTTAGAGCATTCAAGATATTCATTGTTGTAGAGTAGAGCATTGTTATTGTGTTTGTGATTGTAGATTTAGCTTCATCTTCTTATGTGCTAAAGAATTTTCATCTATGTGAGAGCTACACCTCCAAGGTGATATCTATTTGTGTTTGAATTACTTATCAATTTGTTTTTGCCTCTATCCCATAGGGATACGTACTCTTTATCTAACAATGGTGTTCAGAAGACTTGAATGTCCTTCCGGGGCTTGACTGAGTCAAGCCTCTAAATAACACAACCCCCAACCACACCCCTTGTGATTACAGGTTACAGGTTTTAGATTTTGCAAAGTGGAGTTGCAAAGGAAGGTTGCAGAAGATAAGGATTCTAGATCCAGTGGAAAGAAGCAGATTAGAGAAATTTCAGGACAAGGGTGCTAGTGCCAGTGTCCTCTAAGGTTGCACACACATAAATCTCTTAGACAGTGACAATCAACATCTGAAGAGGCTTCGACATCCTGAAGAACACCCTGCCTTGGACTTGAGCACCAATATCAGTGTCCTCCGCATCTCCCAGGATAGAAATGGAAAGTATAGTGATCATTAGTGTTGGAAGGAGATCATGATTCCCTGAAGAAAACACCACCTTGGATAGGGGCGTGAGTGCTAGTATCCCCGAACATTCTGCATCTCAAACATTGAAAAATGTTTAGTAATTAATCTTTGTCTACTACCTCAGTCTATAAGCATTTGTCATAATTCATCATTTTACTTACTATTTTGCATAATTAGGGTTTCAAGGGTATTTGAATATTAAATTAATACATTAATTGACAATCTCTGAATTTCCACATCATTCCAAGTGACAAACTAACATGTAGGTGAATCCTCTTGTGAAAGTGTGACTCAACTTAGTTGATATGTCCTTATATGTTTGTAGTGAAAGGAGGATCAACTCATAAACCCCATCACCCCTCTTTTCCTACTAAACAACTATGTATGACCCATTCTGATTGTTCAGCTATCTGGTACATCGTGAATCGACAATGCAAATAGTGACTTCTTCATTACTTTGGCCAAAGTTTCATATAAATATATAGTTGTATGTTCACTCACTTTTTTCTCAACTTGGAGACAAAATTCTTATTTCTCAATATATGTCATATATATAAAAAATTCTTTTTGACTTGCTTATACCATATTGGTCTTAAAGGCATATCATAATCCCTTATCTACTAGTCATTTTGACAAGTCTAATTTGAGAGCTTAGGTGACTATGCAACATACATTGAGTCCCTCTTTGCATCCTTGCAATCACAGGTCTATACATCATGTCATCTACTCAATGACCTATCTAACTATTACCGAGCTCATCTATGTTCTTCTACACATGCGAGATTCTGACATTTAAGCCATAGGGTTTTATGATTAAAGACTCTATCTGCCTTAATCTAAGAATATAATCACTTGACTCATAATCTGTCAAAGATAAACTATAATTTCATAAACCTATGAATTTAATACACTTCCTCATGTATATCAAAGAGATAACAAAATAATAAAAAATCTATATCGTGACTTTTCATTGCAATAGTGAGTATATCTCTCGACAATCCTATGACTATTCTTAGCCTAAGATTGGGTTAAAGATTATTCCTCTACAAAACTAGGATATAGATAATTTAGAATAACTCTAGAATAGCATCTAAAAATAACTCATTCTTCTTTATATACTTGGAAATAGTGGTATAATGTCAAGTGCTCCTACATAGTGACTTTGACTCATTAACTAGCTTTTAAAGCTTTCAAACACACTCTAAGCCTTCTTGATTAGCTACTTCTATGAGAAGAATACTTTGATTAAGACAAAGACCTTCTCTTAGGTCCCTCTTAAGTCTATTATTGGCCCATGCTAAATTTCTACAACCAAACTATGGTTTTTATTTAGCAGTCAATCACTACAATGTCAACTTATTCTTTTCATAGTCGGGCTCTATATTTCTTGGCATAGTCATTCTACACATTAGGTACAATTGGTCTCTACATCTAGACATAGTCGGTCTCTACATCTATGCACAGTTGGCCTTCACAATATAACACAGTCGGCCTTCACAATATAACACGGTCGACCTTTACATTAAAACACAGTCAACCTTCACAATATAACACAGTCGGCCTTTACACTATAACACAGTCAATCTTCACAATATAACATAGTCCACCTTTACAATATAACACATTTTCATTTCCAAACTAAGGTTGCAATATGAAATACATGCGTTGAATATCAAGAGGCTTTGGAATGGTCTTTTGACTATTACACCTGCGAAGCTTATTGTGCTTCACTAACAATGTAAAAGATATATGTTTAAGACACAACCAAGTGATTATCTAACTCAAAGGTATCAAAAAGTATAACGTTTCCTATAGTATTTATTATAAGAAAATAAATAGATATGTATACAGAGTTAATATAACTCTTCTTCCAAGTTATGGTATAATAACACAAAAAATAATCCTTTGTAGAGGATAAACAACAAGTTTACATTCAGTGTGCTTTGTAGAAGCTTGCTTGTCAATCAGCCTCTAAACAAAACTCTTTTCATTTATGTGCTTGCAGATTTAATCAAACAAGAGGCAGATATATTCTATCCTATTCTATTGAATATAGTGGACTTACTTGTATAGTGAAACAAGCCGAATCTTCACCGTTGTCTTCTTGCTGCCTTTACCAGACCTATGTTCCTATAGCTCCTCTTCTCTCCTCAATCATGAGGCCTTCTCACTACCAATTTCATTCCTATATTCTCCTCTACTTATCCCACTCACCCTTGGTTATGGGCAAATAGTAAATTCATCGCCCAAAATTTTCTCTCCACTCCCTGAGACCCTTCATTTGTAGGAAAAAGTGGGGAGTATGGAGCTACTGCGCCTTCTCCCACTCCCCAAGCATCTAGGGAGTGCACTTTGGAGAAATAAAGAGAAACTTTTTACCTCCACCAAACATGATATTTAACTAAGACAATAATATTAATAATAATTTAAAAATAGACAATAAGACACTTATCTAATAGATGTCACTATTGCATACTCTTGAACGCTAATTGTGCTTATTTGTAAGCACAATTATCGATGGAGAATTCTAGCAAAGTCGAATAAGATGGTGACAATAAAATTAAACATGTTTAATCAATTTACAGACATTGACTTGTCATCCAAAGGCATACACCATGTTTCTATCTGATGATGAAAAGGATTTTAACCTTCGTCTTAATGACGAAATAATTTGACAAGAATAAACATGATCTCTCTACTAAGTATGTATGTGTGTTTGTGTTTCCATATGGCATAAGGATCATTGCATTCACGCAATCTAGCATCCTCTGCATGGTGATACTCTCTTTCCTCATATCAGAGGGAAAACAACATTGTTCCTACATCCACCTCAATTACATGATGGTAGTTAGTCCATTTCATCATTTAACCACATGATCAATAATAACGTCATAAACAATTATTCTTTGCATATAAATAAATATAAAGAAAATGCATTTTCCATCATTATTATAATCATAATATTTTCTCTAACTAACTATCTGTCTTCTCGAAAATAATGAAAATAAATACATTAGTTTTAAAAATGGGGTGTGACACAAGATCTGAGTTTCCTAATTGAATAAAACTTATAAGAAGTTTATCCTACACTCATCCATTCTCCCACAAACATAGGGAGAAGACATTATTATTATTATTCTAATCAGACTAGAAGTAGGAAACTAACTACTACAAAGATAATCAGACATCATAGTCCCACTATGACTCTTCTTATTCATCATGAAGACAATTATAAATGAAAATAGAACATAAACCATGATCTAAGCTTCCTTCATTATCATGATTGCATCAACTATTGAAGACAAAACTCTCAAGGAGTGGGAGGAGTTATGGTTAACTCATGTCCACTCAATCCAGGATCGTTCTCCTTTGGTTGTAGGTAACTGCATTGTCTTTTGTAGATGAAAACACATCCTTTGTTGCGGACTGACAGGTGGTCTCCATTATAGGTAATCGTGTGCTTGTTGCATAGGGGTTAGTTTCACCATATAAAGTTTATACATCACAAATTACCATAATTAACATAAATTACTATCACATTTTATGAACAATCATTAATCCACACATAGTCATTCACAAACATTTCATGTACTATTCCTAATGCTTTCAGTATCTTAAAGATAATTATAAGCATAGATAATGTATGGAAAAGTCTGGGAATGTCTTTAAAAAGTATGAACTAAAGCAAGGGAAACATAACAAAGTAAAGCCTCATCACACCCCCAACTAAATATGTTGCTGGCCCTCAAGCAACCAAGGCCTTTGATTATATTGGAGAGCAATTTCTCTATAATCGATGGGTTCCATGACCCCTCTATCCTGTTTAAGATAGAAACCCTTATGTTCAGCCAATTGGGTCCACCTGGCCCGCTCTGCTACTTGAGATGTCCTCTGTTCCTCCCAATGTGGGATTGGATATAGGAGCAGAGGATGAAACACCAAAGGCAACTAAGTAATTCCATGCTCATTGGCTAATTTGATATACCTCTGTGCCCTAGTGATTGCTACTGAGAAATTGAACACCGATTGGGGCTCTTTTCTTTTTAATGTTGGTGTCAACTCATTCCACCTACCTCTTGAGAAGCTTATGTTTTTTGTCACCTGATGCGTTTATGTTTTTTGTATTTTGACATAACACACATGCATGTATATATTTTTGTAAATAACAAAACTATTGGTACCCAGATGCTTATATTAGACATGAAAGCATTATACATTCATTCTAAACAATACCCATATGAATAAAAGGTCTCAGTATTAAGAATCTCACATACCTAATGAATAAAAATTGAAGTAATTGGCTGGAAATAATAGTACAATAGTCTATGAAGGCACAATGTTCTTTGTATGACACACAAATGAAGCCAACACATTAAAATGCTAAGGTACAATAGTCAAGGAGTTATAGATGCCTCAAATGGGAGTTAGGAAATAGTCCACGTACAAGATTTGTTGCTATCTAAAGGACCCACATTTCCAGCTGATGTAGTAAGGCTTGCTGGGAGTATATCAGCACTCAAGAAACAATATAAATATGCCCTTAAATCACCTTAAAGTCTCTATGATCTCTTTCCAAATCCAAACGACCCTCCTAGGGTAAAACATAGTCCAATCTCCAAACCAAAATACTTCTTTGTTGTTGTAGTAGTACGGCCCTGTACAGCAGATGTACGACCAGTCTGGAAGCTTGAAACCACACCAAAACACACTCAAAACTCCTTCTAACACCTGCAATATTTGCTCTTATCCCTTTCAATAATTATGGAGGCAAGAAACTGATGATATGTCAAAGAAAACTCATCCACGACAATGTTGGTTCATTCAAATAAGCTCAAATGTGACCCCTGGATGAAGCCATGCCAAAAAACATCCTTAGAGTGTCTTCCAACCCTGTAAATTCTCTTATCAATGGAGGTTTTCATCTCCAATGAAGCTAGTTCGAAACCCTTGCTCAAAGCAAAGCTTAGACTTAGAGAAATTTTTGCCTAAGTGATGAAAAGAAATAACTTCTAATTTCACTTTTATTACTCTCTCCATTTCCAATGCCCTTTTTGGGATTTTTCATATTTTAATAACATTTCACCTTTATCCCATAGGCACCCAACTCATAAAGATAGTGACTTTATTAACTTTAATTTTCATTAAGTTCCCAATACAATATAAAGTCACTTATAATATTTAAATAACGATAAAGTTAAATATTCAATTTAACTTTAATATTTAATGTTATTAAAAATAAACATCTTCGAACTATATCAATTGTCAAGTCATTGCCATCAACGCATTCAACTGACATTCCTGACATAGAAATATTGTCAATTAACCAAGTCGGTGTCCAACCTGTGACTTACTAAAAATAGTAAGTATGGGCAAAGGGTCCAAAAATGCTTTAGAAAGCGTCATCACGGACTCTTGACATTACTAAGCTTAATGAAACACCTGGAAAGGCCCCAAGATAGTTGAACTTCCATGTCACCAAAATAGTGTCCGGACTGACACTTACTATAAATAGTAGTGTTCTCTAAGGGCCAAAGAGAACAAACCCAGAAAAACCCAAAAATATTGTCACCATGCAAGCACTTACTATAAATAGTAAGTATGGATAAGTTGTCCAAAATTCCTCCAGAAAGTGTCATACGGCTCCACTGGAACACCTGAGCACACCGGTGATGTTGAAATACCCCACTGATCAGGTTGTCACAAACCCAAGAAGTCAACTCTAACAGCACTGCAAGAGAACCCGAAAATGGGGACATTACATAAGATTAATCTAATCTACCACTATCCTACTGGGATCTGGGGCCTCTGCCCTGATTTTGAGAGGAATTGATTTCTCTCTCATTATACTATTGTTGAAGATCAGGCTCTCCTATGCTCATTCTATCTGAATGATGATGGGGCTTTTATTTGCACATCCCCAATAACAACTAGGGGATTCCAAGTGGTATCATAAGGAATAGCTAATTTATGCAGATAAAATTCACATAACTAGTTATGCATCTCAAGGGTAGCTTGTTGGTAGGCTGTCAAAAATAAATCAGGTGTGAAAAGAGAAACAGGGGCATCACTATAAAGTTGACTAAACTAAAAACGCAAATATTGTTCTTGTAAATAAAGGGTATAAACCCTTGCAGGTGGTCGGTATCTCATAAGCTGGATAGTCATATCTGCCATCCTATCTATTTTGAACTTTAGTCTTCTTATTTCTTTATTTTTGTCCTCAATCTCCTTGTTGTGATTTTCCTTCATTTCATGATGTTCCTTTACTATTTCCTCTATCTTCCCCCATAGATGCAAAGTAAGAGTTTACAAATTTGATGGTGTAGACTCGTCTTGTTGTTCCTCCTACTACACAGGCTCTAGACTTCTCTCATTGATTTCTATGATGGGCAATTGATCCAATTGGTCTAGTCATGTCCCCTGTTGTTGGTAAACATGCAGTTGATCTTCCAATCTCTTAACTCTCTCATTTAATCCAGTTTCCTTTTGTTGATATTCTTCCAACTGTTTCTCCAATGCTGAAATCTTCTGCAGAGCCACCTACAACTCATCAATCTTTTCCTCTATTTTCTCCTTAGAATCCAACAACAATTCTTCTATTTGAATTTCATCAGAAGAAGCTGACAAGTCTCAGTTCTCTGTATCAGGGGGAGGTTGATGTCATTTCCTTGATGTGTATAAGTCTTCTTCCTCTAATTTTGTGTTAGATTCCATAACAATTGGTTGGGCTACATTCAACTATTCCCTATTAACAAACAAATGTTCCCTTTCTAAGTCTGTGTCAGTTTGCACATCGACCACTTTCTTTTGTTTACGAGGGGTTTTTCCTACTATAACTCCTTTCTCCTTCAGGTGGCCTGAGTGCCTGAGTGGTTGAGTGGTCACTTTTTGTTTCTTTTTAGCTTTAGAGGGGGAAGAGGATGCTTTTCTTTTTTTAGTGGGATTTGAGGTAGAAGGAAGATTTCAAGAAATCTTAGGTGCTGCGAGTGATGAGCTAGTAGTTTAAGGCTGCAATTTTTGTTTTTCACATTGCTCTTTATGGCTATAGGTTTGTGAGGGTGAATGTTCTGGCAAAGCGGTTGATATCGACGAAGATGCAAGAGTTGGAGGCTTTGTAGGTTCATTCTTGGGGATATTAGTACTTGGAGCTGAGTGCTCTAGAATAGTGTCATGGCTACGGGTAGGTGAAGTCATTGGTTGGGAAGAGGTTACAGGTGCTTCCTCCCCTTCCCTTGACTTTACATTCTCTACCCATGTTGGAAACAAGGTAGATAACTGAGAGGGGGGGGTGAATCAGTTATCTCAAAATTTCCTTTCTCTTTCTTTTCTTTTTGTTATCTTAATATTCAGTGTTGTATCAAAACATGAAATCATGTGTAATCATAAGAACAAAAATAAAATCAACACACATAACACAAGGATTTTTATGTGGAAACCCTGTTAAGGGAAAAAACCACGGGGTGACTAACCCAAGATTGTATTCTCTATTAAAAGAATAAAGGAGTACAAAATGGCACTTGCCAATTAGGGCTCACAGCCTGAGCACACTGCTCACAAGAGGCACACTGCCTACAAGAGACTCACTGTCTATAGAACTTACAAAAGATAATCAAGTGTTTGAATTGATGAAAATCATCTACAAATGCAAGAGTTCAGTTCTGGTTAGGCACAATATACTAATCTGATGCACTTCATTCTTCCTCTATTCAATGTTGTTGTTCAGTCACATACCGGACTTGAATTGTTGTTCCCACACTTATCCCTACTTTACTTCACACCTTTTTCCTTTTCTACAGCACAACCCACACCTACATACTAGAATCCATTTGGTATATATATCCACATCAAGGATTTCATCAACTTTCTAGTCGGCAACAAGAACATTCAAGATATTTGCAAGTTACTGATCTGTCGGCTGAATCCATGCTTGATTTGTGATGCACATCAAATGCTTAAGCATATAAGTCATTAATCATGTTGGCCAACAATGTATAATCCCACAAATTGCTTGATCAAGACCTTTTTCATGTCCAGATTCAAGTCTGATACTTTGCTGGTCAGTTCTTCCTTTGTCTGCTCTGTCTGATTGGAACCCAACACTCAGATGCTCATACCTTTTTCATGCTTTATCACCGGAGGCTAAATCTCTAAAATACAGTAGTCATGATAGCCCTCTTGACTTGTCCAAGTCCACAACTTACTGAGTTACACCATCTGAGAGATCTGGACCTGATTGTCAGACCTTGTTACATAATCTGTTCTTGTTTACCAGACCAAAACATTCTTCAATCTAACTTCCGGTGAAGGCATATTATGTACTGCAGATGTGTGGGATAGACTTTGTTTCCATCAATGACAACACTAATGAAGCTACACATTGTCTATTGCCAACAATCTCCCCCTTTAGCATTGATGGCAACACTTAGTGAAAAATGGCTAAGTGTCGCAATAACTCCCCCTTGGCTGATGCTCTATCTTTTGCACTATTTTACCAGAGCTTCCTCTTAGCTGTATTTTACATTTTTCACTACTCCTCACTCCCCCTTTGACATCAATGGCAAAGGATGGAATCTGCATACCAGAATTTTGCAAAAAATGTCTTATACATGGCTGCATAAGTATATATATATATGTTATACTTACATATACTTCAGTATATCCACAAAAGTAGCCTTCAACTGTACAAACTCTGTGGCCCAGTTCTACTTCATCCTATCCAAAATGGAGATGTACCCACTCAACAAAAATGCATATGCTTTTGCCCTTCTTAAATCTGCTAGATCATTGGTCTGGGCTGCGGTCTGAGCATCTGTCAAGGCCTCATGCATTGCCTCTAGCTTAGGGATAATTTTCCCTTTGAGTTCACCCATTCTGTTCATTATGTTCTTCTTTTCTTTATCCAGCCTCTTTATTTCATTTATGATAACAATATCTTGGCATTCTTGATTCATTAGAGAGGTAGTAAGGGGATCAAAATTCTGAGATAAACTTGACAGTTTTCCTTCTTGTTCTTTCACTTTCTTCTCAATGTTCTCTGTCACTTTGGGCCAAGATAAATAGAATTTGTATATGTCCCCACCATCTTTAAGAGCATTTTCAAGGCTCTTTATTCCAATGTCTAGGGTCCTCCTATCATTAGCAATAAGTCCTTGCACTTCAGTGAATCTTTTTCCTAGAAACTCCTTCCGGACCTTTGCTTCTGCTGATTTCTCTAGAGATTCAAAATGAGTGTTAACAAAATTTACCAAAGTTTTCAAGTTACCAGATGGTGAGGCCAAATGATCATTTTGGAAGGATGGCATGATCTTCTCCAGCATCCCAGATGCAATCTCCAACAGTTCACAGTCCTCCATGTGAGATTTCAAGAGTTTTTTTTGCTTTGGCTTGAGCAAAAGATGCTATTTTCATTGTCTGAACCGGGGAGAGAGAGTCAAAATTCAGTGGTCCTTGAAATAGCTTAGGTTCATCTATCTCCATCATTTCTTTGTTTAAGAAGTTCTTCAATGTCTCTACAGTGTCTCTTACTAGTGATTGAGTCTTCTTTTCTTTTGGGATATTAGAGCAGTCATCATTAGTCTTTTCAGTCTTTTCTGCTTGTTCTTCTTTTCCCTTAACCTCCTCTTCTTGAATCACCTTCTCTCTTCTACCTTCTCCTTTAGCTTCAGAGTCTAGAATGTCTGCAATGAGATCTGGAGGAGAGATGTCACCTATGTTTACTACTTCATGAACTTCCTCTTCCAGAATAGAGGAATCTAAGTCCTCAGACTTCTCTTCATCTATTTTCTTTGATCCTTCTACATCCTTGTCAGAAGATTCTTCATTGATTACATTTAATCCTTCAACATTCATGGTAGAAGGTTCTTCATCTGTTTCCTCTACAATAGGAAGATTGAATCTCTTCAAAGCATTCCGAAGGATATCTTTAGTTTCACTTGCTACTTGGTCTATTTCTCTGAGCATGAATTTGTTCATTCTTGCCTTGCTCCAAAACTCATTCTTACACTCCTTGAAAATCATATCCATTATTTTTGGAGTAATAGAAGGGTAAAGCTGAATCATTATTTTCTCCCAGATCTCTAGGTCTTTTGCCATTGCATTCTCTTCTCTCAGATCAAGTACCTTTTCTAGGCTCTTAGGAATTAAAGATATAATTTCAATGAAGGCTTTATTGTAAATGTTCAAATAACTGACAATAGACTCTTCCAGAATTCTCTTGTCAGCATCACTATATGCATCATAGAACTCAATCACCAGCTGTAGGTTCCCATCCACAGTTACTGCCTTGATGATGTTATCAATGGAAAGAGTGGGCTTTTCAACAAATTCCTCTTCCTTCTCTTCCTCATCTCTGCTAGCAGATACCTTTTCAGATGTTCTCTTCTTCATTTTCTTGATTTCTTCATCATCCTTATGACTTGTATATGTTCTTGAGGCTTTGGTCTTCATTCTCTTTTCACTTTTGCTGAATGGCTTGACTTCCAGTTTAGTAGCCTTTGATCTTTTAGGGGTGACAGGTGCAGAGCTCTTGGAAGATCTAGTGTGGGAGGAGGCTTGTACCGGAGCATCTCCTTTCTTTGCTTCTTGTTTCTCTTTCTCAGCCTTCTCCATCTTCTCTCTATTTGCATCCACAACTTCCTTTGATAGGCCAAATCTTTTGGCAATTTCTTCAACTTCCCTTCTTACTTTCCTCTTTATTTCTGGCTGTCTTAACTCAACATGTATTTTTACACTTAGCTCTTGAAAGGTTCCAAACCTTTCTGTCTCAGTGTCCTTGGGTTGGCTTAGTAGATGTTGAATATGAAGCTCCAAGATTTTTTTCATTGACTTCATATCCCATAGGCATTATCCACACAATTCTTGGCTCAACTGCCTCCATTAGGCATTGATCAGTGTCAACCATAAAGCAAATTGTGTCCTTGTATTTCTCAACTATGGACTGTGGAATTCTCTCTCTGGCTTGCATCATGCTCTAGAAGTTCTTGAAATAACCCCAGAGTGCTATGTTTTGGGCTTGAGCATCACCAAGTCCATACATATAATCTCTAATCTGAATTGCAACCGGTTTATCATTTTGCCAGACCCAACCATGTGATCCAGGTAGCTCATTCATATAATAGAAGAATAGACATAGTATTAGGCTACCATATTTAAAGGAATTCTTCTTGTCCTTTTTGATCTTCTGCAGGTTTTCCAACAATTGATTTAGAAGAAGTTCACATAGGTCATAATCTGCATCTTCCCTCAACATCTGATATGCTACATAGATTGATGTGCCAGACACAGAATTCTCCCTACTTGAATGATAGATTTTGTAGCCAATTATCATTGAGGCAAACTTGACATCTGGATCTGTGATGTCATCTATGGTCATTGCTCTTTTGTCAAATGTAGATCTGGTGGCTTCAGTTACCATTTGGTTCTTCATAGATTTAAGTGCAGGTAACCCACCGGATGAATACAGTCCAGTTACTGCCCTGATGGCATCTTTAGTTATTTTGAAGGGCCTCATTAGCCACATGAATTTATCATGCATCCTGCTTAGAACATACTGGACCCAATCATCTTCTGCAAAATATGGAAAATGTATGCAATGTCTGAAATGTTTATCCCGGAAGGCCTTGAATTCAAGTTTGAGTTCAAAGTTCTCATCTATTAGCTATTTGTGGTAAATGTCCAATTTTGAGTCTCTAAATTCTTCAATGTTGGCTTGGATATAAACCCTAACATCTTCTACATGCAATACTCCATGCGGAATGCTAGAAAATGCGCCCAAAGGATCAACTTCTAGAGATTTATAAGTGTGTTTCTTGAATTTAGGTCGCAGCCTATCAGAGATCTTAAAAACCATTAGAGTAGCCATTTTGCAAGAGATTCAGAGAGAGATTTTCAGAATGAAAGTACCTTTTCATGCCTTAGGGTTTGGAGCAGGAGATGGAACAAATCGTTGGTTGAATTCATTTTTCTATTGATCTTGGTGAATTGTAGAATTTTCTTTACAGAGCTCTTCTATTCTTCTTTGTGAGTGCAAGTGTGTAAATAATGAGTGAAAGAATCCTTTTATCCTTGCGCAAACCCTAATTTCTTTTTGTAAAAAATGCACAACTTAAGTTATCTGGTTGCCCTGTTTTGAGAGAGATCTTCTTGAATCTCTGCACCAAACTTAGAATCATTGTCAGTGAGGATTGACAACATATCTTCTTTTCTTTAATCATGCCATGGGTCCGCAAATCAAAGCATTTCAATTTTGAATCATACCAGATCTGTCTATGAAATTCTGCTTAACCGGATAGCTATCGGAGCTGGATTAACTTGAGTGGTTAGAAATCTTGCAAAACTTCATGCGGATCTTTCACATTTTGACTGAAGGTTATTTAGATGTTTTTTCTGAGAACCCTTTAATCCACAACGACAGATGTTTACGCAATGTGCTGAATTTAGGCACTAGCTGATTAGTTGGGGGAAATTGTTTTTCTCTGTGACTCCCCCTGAGCCAGAGCTCATCTTTTTAGTTTTCGGAAGGAATATCAGCACTAGATTTCGATGCGGATCCATCCCCAATACTTTCTATACTCTTCTTTACCCAAATCTTGCTCATCTCCTTTTGAACTTCATTTGCATTCACTTTACCTTTGCCCTTATCTTGTTTCTGATCATGTTCCATCAGACCTTTTCTATCCTGATTTTTGCTTCTGCAAAATTTAGCAATATGACTGGATATATTGTAATTGTAACATGTGATGCAGAGGTAAACGCAACGGGAGCTTACAAATGGGAAGGAGGAGTCATTAATACAACCAACATGTTAAAATCCTATCGGCTTATCAGCATCATCATATTTCAAACGAGCATGAAATATCCTCCTGCTGACTACTGTTCACTTCCTTATCGCCTTTCGCCTTTTGCCTGTCAGCAGCATCATGATATTCGGCAAGCGCAAACATCCTCCTGATGTTCACTATTCACTTTACCGCCAAACTCTACCTTCATCATCATGATGTTCAGCATCACCTTCATCAGCAGGATATAAAATATCTGGTTGCCTCCAAATATCCTGATGACGACAACTTCAAGCACCTCTCCTTCGCTGCTTACGTCACCCCGATATCCGACTACTCAAACAACAGCATCATGATATGACTTATCCGGTCATATTGAAACATCCTGATGATGTTACCCAAACTTTATGCCGATGACTTACGCCGATGCCAAAACACTTAGCGACAGCAGGATAAACTTGCATAGGGTGATATTCGCAATATCCTGATGACGATGACGTCACATGCACCTGATGATGATGTCAATGCACCTGATGATGATGTCATCCGGATATAAGATCCTTATATCCTCCGCAACATGATAATGAATATCCGGATGATCTCTTAATATCCTGATGATGACCTCTCCGGTCCTTAGCCAAAAAAATGATTTTTCCTCCCGCATACGATAGTGATACGCTGATGATGGATACACATGAAAGATGATCCTGACGATGATATACACACTGAGTATATATCCAACCTATATCATCCTGATGCACTTGAAACATACAATCTTCGTCAGCTTCATAACCCGATCCGGATAGCGATATACTCACAGATGATGATGCAATTCACTCCGTCTGGAAAAGCACATGCAGATCCCTGTATATCCTTCAGCTGCATGCAAACTCACAGAACCGCACAATTTTACAAAGAAAATATGACGATCGGGCCAGATCACCTTCAGATCAAAACTTAACAGTTTATCTTCCTAACCCTAGCACATGAGGATGCTAGGTTGATTCACAGCATGCTACCAACTGATCTCTCAAACAATGAAATGCATAAACAGAAAACTAAAATGCAAACTAAACTATCATGCATGACCATTCCACCTATTCACAGAATCAACTGGTGGAAGGGTTGAAAGTATCCATTAACCTGTAATCAGAACAAAAATCAAAACATAAACAGCTGATAAACCAGATAATGCAATTGATGAGATCTTATTTAGATGAAACACACAAATGTCCTGAACAATATTTCACAATGTCTGGACTGATCTCTGGATTTCACTCAATCACCAGTACAACATAACACAACTACTACTCTCTCTCTGATATGATATGATATGATCTCTATCTGATATCAAACCCTAACTGATCTGAGTTATTTATAGCAATATCCTACGAGTACTACCAACTCGATTCCCAGCGGCTGGGAGCTTCCAAGCGGCTGGGAGAGGACAGGTCAGACAACCTGATCACGAACTCTAACTGCCTGCACACTCTCCTAGGCTGATCTAATACATATGCATTGGTCTAATGGACCTTATTACATTATGAAGTCAAACATGCTAAAAATAGACTAATGTCCTGTCATGCGGACAATATCCTGTCTTGTAGGGGTGCTCCTGCACCATACTCCCCAGAAGAAGAAATCTCAAGTCCACTTGAGATGAGAGTATGAGGATCTGCACCATGTTTTTGGATCTGTTCTTCAGTCATCCAGACTGCTTCAGAATTAGGTTTTCCCTTCCAAGAGACTAGATACTCCAAGTACTGTTTGTTCCGGGTCCGTTTGACCACTCTGGTGTCCAAAACCTTTTGCAACTATGGAGGATCATGCTTGGGAATGTCATCATTGACTGTATCCTGTAGGAGTTCCTGATCTGCATCTGGATAAGACTTGTATGGAGTTAAATCACATACATTGAATATAGGGGACAAACCAAGATCAGGTGGGAGTTGTATCTCATAAGCATTCTGTCCATGCTTGTGCAAAATCTGACATGGTCCAACTTTTCTCTGCATGAGTTTAGTATATTTTCCCTTAGGAAGTCTGTCCTTCTTCAAATGAACCCATACCAAATCTCCAACATCAAACTAGACATCCTTCTTCTTTTTATCAGCATATTCCTTATACTTCAAGGTGGTTTGCTGCAGTTGGGTCTTGACTTGATCATGAACCTCTTTTATGGCTTTTGCAAAAGGTTCTCCTTCTGCACTAACAGGGTCTACTGTAGGTAGATCTCTCAATTCCAAAATTCCTCTTGGATGCATACCATAAACTATCTGAAAAGGTGATTTCCCTGTGCTCCTATTGACAGTATCATTATATGAAAATTCATCTTGAGATAGAATATTATCCCACTTTTCTCCATGCTGTTTTGTCAAACATCTAAGCAAATTTCCTAAGGAACGGTTCACTACTTCAGTCTGTCCATCCGTTTGAGGATGATATGCAGAGGAAAAAGACAAATTGGTTCCAAGTTTCCTCCAAAGAGTTCTCCAGAAGTGACCAATAAACTTCACATCCCTATCTGACACTATACTCAGTGGCAATCCATGGATTCTGACAATCTCCCTGAAAAATAAATCTACAATGTATGAAGCATCAGCAGTGGTTTTGCATGGCAAGAAATGTGCCATTTTGCTGAATCTATCCACTACAACAAAAACACTGTCAAACCCTTTCCTTGTCCTTGGTAAACCCAAGACAAAATCCATACTTATGCTTTCCCATGGTCTGGAAGGAATGGGTAAGGGCTGATATAAACCTGCATTAGTTGACCTGCCTTTAGCTTTCTGACATATCACACATGTCTCTACAAACTTTCTGACATCTGATTGTAACTTAGGCCAAAAGTAATGTCTTCGGACAAGATCAAGAGTCTTATCTAGACCAAAATGACCTGCCATAGCTCCACAATGTTTCTCCTTAATGATGTTTAACCTCATAGAACACCTTGGAATACATAACTGTCCACCTTTGAACAACAATCCATCCTGAATCAAAAATTCAGAGAATTCAGCATGATATTTCTCTCCAAAAGAAGTACATACATGATATATCTCCCCAAAATCTTCATCAGTCTGATACATGGTCTTTAGTGAATCAATGCCAACACTTTCTAACTGAATCTGGTTGATTGTTTGAACTCTCCTGCTCAAAGCATCTGCAACTTTATTCTTGACTCCTTTCTTATGCTTCAATGTAAAAGTAAATGCTTGTAAGGTTTCTACCCATTTCATGTGTCTGTGGTTCAGCTTTTCCTGGCTGTTTATGAAACTCAAAGCCTGGTTATCTGTGAATACTATGAATTCCTTTGGCATCAAGTAATGCCTCCATTTCTTGAGTGACTGAACTAAAGCATACATTTCCAAATCATATGATGAATATCTCTTTTTAGCATCATTGAGCTTCTCACTGAAAAATGCAATAGGTCTACCTTCTTGGCTGAGTACTGCTCCAATGGCCATGTGACTGGCATCACATTCTACCTGAAAGATTTTGTTAAAGTCTGGAAGTGCAAGGACTGGCTGCTGTGCCACCTTCTTCTTCAATGTCTCAAAAGAATCATCTGCTCTTTGAGTCCAAACAAATCTGCACTTCTGTCCTCCTTTGATGGTATCAAGCATGGGTGCACAAATATGACTAAACCCTCTTATAAACTTCCTGTAGAAGGTTGCTAACCCATGGAAACTTCTGACATCATTCATAGTCTTTGGGGTTGGCCAAGACAATATGGCACTTACCTTCTCCTTATCCATTTGTAACTTTGCTTGTGAAATGACAAAACCCAAATATGTGATCTCCTCTTGCATGAACAAACACTTGTCTAAATTTATCATCGGCTGCTCTTCATGTAACCTCTTAAGAACCAAATCTATGTGTCTAAGATGTTCTTCTTTTGTGTTGCTGATTGTGATCTTGTTAATAGCTCTGGAATCTGTGCAAAGCCTCCAAGTACCTTCCTTCTTTGGTGCTAGTACAGCTGGTACTGCACAAGGACTTAAACTTTTCCCAATCAGACCTGAATTCAATAATTCTTCAATTTGTCTGGCTACTTCTGCATTCTGTTCTGGAGTTAGCTTATAGGCTGCTTTGTTTGGAAGTGTTGACCCTGGAATTAAGTCTATGCAGTGACTAATATCTCTAACAGGTGGTAGGGATCTTGGCATTCCCTCTGAGATGATACCTTTGTACTTATACAATAGCTCTTGGATAGCTGGGTCTATGAACCTTTGCTTCTTCTCTTCCTTGACTTCTTGCTGCTGTTCTTTATTCACCCTCATACATGGGATTAGGGCATATGCAACTGCACCTTCTGCTGCTACTTCTTTCATGAACTGTTTACCTTTCATCAGCATTACCTTCACCTCTTTTCCTTTAGATTTCTCCTCCTTCTCTATTAATGGTAGTAACTTTATATCCTTACCATCTTTAGTGATTGTATAGATGTTTCTAACACCATCATGTTGTGCCTTCAAATCATACTGCCATGGTCTACCAAATAAAAGATTGCAAGCATCCATCTTGGTAATGTCAAACAACAACTTATCCTTATATGCTCCAATCTGAAATTCTACCCAAGCCTGCTCTTCTACAGTTGTCTGCTGACCTTGGGTAAGCCATGAGACTTTATATGGGGATGGGTGAGGTAATCTCCTAAGCTTAAGCTTTGTCACCATTTCTTCAGACACAAAATTTTCAGTAGAACCAGAATCAATCAAAACTTTACATGCCTTACCTCCTGCTTTGCAAATAGTCCTGAAAAGAGACTTTCTTTGAGGGGATTCTTTGTCAGGTACCTTCATGGTAGTCACTGTTCTTCTCATCATTAGAGACTCTCCACTTTCTGGGTATCCATAATTATCAGGAGCATTCACACTCTGAAAAGAAGTAGAGCCTGTCATACTTTGATTATCAGGTTCTTGGACCAGATTTGTTCTCCTTTCTCCTGTTGAGCTTGTGGCCTTTTCTGGACATCTGCTGGCTATGTGGCCTTCTTTGTTACAGTTATAACATCTGATGGATCCTCTGCCCTGGGATCTTCCTCTGAAAGGTCTTCTACCTCTGAAGTTTCCTTGCTGACTATAATTTTCCCTCTGGTTCTGACTATTGTTTCCCTTACTATTGTCATGACTGGATTCTCCTTGATATCCATGTCCATGTCCTCTACCTCTAAAAGGACCTCTTCCACCCCTTTGTGTCTTCCTCTTCCTCTATTGTGTTGTTCTTGTTTTCTCTTTAACTTCTCTTCCACTTTCAATGCCAACTGAAAGCATTTCTGAACTGTATCTGGATTATGCAGACTTAAATCTTCCTGAATGTTGAACCTCAATCCATTAAGGTATCTGGCTACCTTCTCTTCTTCACTTTCCTTTACCTTTGTTTTCATACAAAGTTTCATGAATTCTTCTGTATATGAGCTGACATCTAGCTCCTTCTGCTTCAGGTTTTGCTTCCTCTTATGTAATTGGATACTGTAATCCAATGGGACATAAGCTTCCTTTACTAATGCCATCATCTTCTTCCATGTAGCGACTCTATGCTTTCCTTCCTATACTCTATCATCTTGGATGAAATTCCACCATGTCAAGGCAGCTTCTTTCATTTTTGACTGGGCTATTTTCACCCTCTATTGTTCTGGTATCTCCTCTGTTTCAAAGAAATTGTTCAAGGAGTCTATCCACTCCATCACTGAATCAGGTTCCATCTTTCCTGTAAACACTGGAAAATCTAGTTTCACATCCATGGTTCTCCTCTCCATGGCCTTGAGGGCGTTCAACAGTGGTCTCTGGTCTGCAGGAACGACCTCCTCGTTCCAACTAGGGATCTCTTCTTCTTCCCTATCTTCTTCTCTACCAGAACCTACTCTGCTCCTCAACTTCGCTAACTCATCCTTCAATTCCTGATTCTGAGCCTTCACGGCCTTGCTCTCTGCAATCTGTTTCTTCACTAGAATTGCCAACTCAACGTTGGTCATCCTTGCCGGCATCTCAGATGTTCCTTCGTCACCTGACATCCTGCTATATCCTTATCTTGTCCAGAAGATCCTTCCTTTGCTCTGATACCACTATGATGCAGAGGTAAACACAACGGGAGCTTACAAATGGGAAGGAGGAGTCATTAATACAACCAGCATGTTAAAATCCTATCAGCTTATCAGCATCATCATATTTCGAACGAGCATGAAATATCCTCCTGCTAACTACTGTTCACTTCCTTATCGCCTTTCGCCTTTCGCCTGTCAGCAGCATCATGATATTCGGCAAGCGCAAACATCCTCCTGATGTTCACTATTCACTTTACCGCCAAACTCTACCTTCATCATCATGATGTTTAGCATCACCTTCATCAGCAGGATATAAAATATCCGGTTGCCTCCAAATATCCTGATGACGACAACTTCAAGCACCTCTCCTTTGCTGCTTACGTCACCCCGATATCCGACTACTCAAACAACAGCATCATGATATGACTTATCCGGTCATATTGAAACATCCTGATGATGTTACCCAAACTTTATGCCGATGACTTACGCCGATGCCAAAACACTTAGCGACAGCAGGATAAACTTGCATAGGGTGATATTCGCAATATCCTGATGACGATGACGTCATATGCACCTGATGATGATGTCAATGCACCTGATGATGATGTCATCCGGATATAAGATCCTTATATCCTCCGCAACATGATAATGAATATCCGGATGATCTCTTAATATCATGATGATGACCTCTCCGGTCCTTAGCCAAAAAAATGATTTTTCCTCCCGCATACGATAGCGATACGCTGATGATGGATACACACGAAAGATGATCCTGACGACGATATACACACTGAGTATATATCCAACCTATATCATCCTGATGCACTTGAAACATACAATCTTCGTCAGCTTCATAACCCGATCCGGATAGCGATATACTCACAGATGACGATGCGATTCACTCCGTCTGGAAAAGCACATGCAGATCCCTGTATATCCTTCAGCTGCATGCAAACTCACAGAACCGCACAATTTTACAAAGAAAATATGACGATCGGGCCGGATCACCTTCAGATCAAAACTTAACAGTTTATCTTCCTAACCCTAGCACATGAGGATGCTAGGTTGATTCACAGCATGCTACCAACTGATCTCTCAAACAATGAAATGCATAAACAGAAAACTAAAATGCAAACTAAACTATCATGCATGACCATTCCACCGATTCACAGTATCAACCGGTGGAAGGGTTGAAAGTATCCATTAACCTGTAATCAGAACAGAAATCAAAACATAAACAGCTGATAAACCAGATAATGCAATTGATGAGATCTTATTTAGATGAAACACACAAATGTCCTGAACAATATTTCACAATGTCTGGACTGATCTCTGGATTTCACTCAATCACCAGTACAACATAACACAACTACTACTCTCTCTCTGATATGATATGATATGATCTCTATCTGATATCAAACCCTAACTGATCTGAGTTATTTATAGCAATATCCTACGAGTACTACCAACTCGATTCCCAGCGGCTGGGAGCTTCCAAGCGGCTGGGAGAGGACAGGTCAGACAACCTGATCACAAACTCTAACTGCCTGCACACTCTCCTAGGCTGATCTAATACATATGCATTGGTCTAATGGACCTTATTACATTATGAAGTCAAACATGCTAAAAATAGACTAATGTCCTGTCATGCGGACAATATCCTGTCTTGTAGGGGTGCTCCTGCACCAACATGTAGCATTTCTTTTCTTATTTGATCGATATCCTCTTTATCTGCATTGATTAGCCAAATGTCCCATTCTATTGCATGAAAAGCATCTACCATTGAATGACTTGTTTACTTGCATATTTCTGCATTCATGAGATTTGTGACCATACCTTTTGCAATTGAAACATTGTCTAGAGAAGGATGGATTATTCTAATTCATTCTCCTCCTGCACTGAGTTGCTTTATGACCAAAATTGTTGCAATTGAAGCAGTATCCATTGAAGGATGGATATCTTTGAGCATTTGGTTGCCTTACCAAAGGTCTTCTAGGCCTGTTTCTTTGATTTCCTGATCCAAAGTTCTTTTGAGCAGATCTGGAGCTTTCACCTTTCTCATATCCCAATCCACGCTTATCATCTACCCTTTTTTGGCTTTCAAGAAGAACTTCAAGTTGGGCTGAGCTTATCTTGAATTTCTCTTTGTATTCATTTGTTGCTTGAAGATCTTGTTTAAGAGTTTCTATCTAATTCTCAAGTTGTTCTTCATTATCTCTAGCTTCTTCAAGATTAGATTCAAGAAACTTGATTATTCTATCCATTTTGTGGCAGTCCTCTATTTTCTCCTTGAGGGATTATTTTAGATTATCTTCAATCTTTCTTTTTTCTTCAATTTCTTGGGTGAATCTCATAACCCCTAATTCCATTTCATGCCTTACCATAATGACTTCTTTTGATAGCTTCTCACATAGCTTATTTTTCTCATCCAGATCTTCATTAGTATCATTGACTTCACTCTGATTGGCTAATTTTTGAAGTAGTTCCTTTCTCTTTTTCATAGAGATACTAAGTTTTTCTTTGAGTCTTTCTCTCAAATTATTGACTTTAGAGTGAGATTGTTCAAGATCATCCAGGGTAGACTAAAGTTGTTCCTTCATACCATATGCATCCATTGTGATTCCCAAATCTTCCTCAAGCTGTTAGGCTTTGTTCAGAGGAACCTTGCTCTGATACCAACTATTGGAAACAAGGTAGATAACTAAGAGGGGGGTGAATCAATTATCTCAAAATTTCCTTTCTCTTTCTTTTCTTTTTGTTATCTTAATATTCAGTGTTGTATCAAAACATGAAAGCATATGTAATCATAAGAATAGAAATAAAATCAACACACATAACACAAGGATTTTTATGTGGAAACCCTGTTAAGGGAAAAAACCACGGGTGACTAACCCAAGATTGTATTCTCTATTAAAAGAATAAAGGAGTACAAAATGGCACTTGCCAATTAGGGCTCATTGCCTGAGCACACTGCTCAGAAGAAGCACACTGCCTACAAGAGACTCTTTGTCTACAGAACTTATAGAAGATAATCAAGTGTTTGAACTAATGAGAAGCATCTACAAATGCAAGAGTTTAGTTCTGATTAGGCACAATATACTAATCTGATGCACTTCATTCTTCCTCTGTTCAATGTTGTTGTTCAGTCACATACCAGACTTGAATTACTATTCCCACACTTATCCTTGCTTAAATTTACACCTTTTTCCTTTTCTACAACACAACCCACACCTACATACTAGAATCCATCTAGTATATATATCTGCATCAAGTATTTCTTCAATTTTCTAGTCGGCAATAAGAACATTCAAGATATTTACAAGTTACTGATTTGTCAGCTAAATCCATGCTTGATTTGTGATGTGCATCAAAAGCTTAAGCATAGAAGTCATTAATCATGTCGGCCAATAATGTATAATCCCACAAATTGCTTGATCAAGACCTTTTTCACATCCGGATTCAAGTCTGATACTTTGTCGGTCAGTTCTTCCTCTATCTACTATGTCTGATTGGAACCCAACACTCAGATGCTCATATCTTTTTCATGCTTTATCACCAGAGGCTAAATCTCTAGAATACAATAGTCATGATACCCCTCTTGACTTGTCCAAGTCCTCAACTTACTGAGTTACACCATCTAAAAGATCCAGACCTGATTGTTAGACCTTGTTACATACTCTGTTCTTGTTTACCGGACCAAAACATTCTTCAATCTGACTTCTGGTGAAGGCATATTATGTACTGCGGATGTGTGGGATAGACTTTGTTGCCATCAATGACAACACTAATGAAGCCACACAATGTCTCTTGCTAACAACTCGTGCCTCATATTCCCCAACTGGTTCAACCCTTAAGAGTCCATCATCAATATGGTTGATCTTAAGAAAATGTTCCCAATAAATGTTAGGAAACAAAATAGACAAACTTCTCTTCATCAATAATACAACCAAGCAATCATGAGATAGTGATGACTGGTTACCTTTTCTCCTATACTCCACAAACATTCTTTTCAATAGATTAAACAGGAAATTTTGGATGTTTATAACCCTCCCATGATAGAGATGACTCAAAAGTTCAAAATGCACAGTATACAACAATGATTGTCTCCCATCACAAGTCAGATACTTTATAATGTAAGTAGAAACAGAAGCCCATAACCAAGGTAGAGAAACATGTTTAGTACCTTGTGATGAAGAGTCTAGTCTTTCACCTAGTTGAACAAATTCAACCCTTGTTGCAATGGCGTCAGCTTTTATAGGGAACTCTTCTCCAGCTATAGGTAATTCTATTACCTTTGCAATGGCAGCCTCTAATGTGTCAACTCACAATCCCCTGACTGTAGCTTCATTATTTTAAAATTTCCTTGCAAACTGTTGAGTCATAGCTTCGCTATATTCAATAAGCCTAAGAAAATAGTCCAACCATCCGGCTTGTTGGAAAATAGGCATACAATCTGGGTTAGTTAACAATGTTGTATGATCTATAGGTTCTTTTCTGATTGGTTCTCCACCTATCGTGTGATGCTCCTTGGTCTCCTTCTAGCTATGATTCACCTATTCTCCCTATTTATATAGAAATCTATGTTGCTAAACCCAATTTTTACTCTACAATTTTCAATTCCTTGTTTTGGCCAATGCATTTACCAGTTGCTATCTTGCTTGATTGTGCATGGTATGCTATTGATAGTCATTAGTTATGAAAAGAGAGGTTTTGGCTCAGGTGATGTACATCATTGTTGCGTATAAAATCCCCCCAACTAAGGTTGTATTTATCCACAAATGTGAGGATAGGGTGGATGTACAAGAGACAAGGTTGAAAGCATTTTGAATTATACATAATAGTTGAATTAATGATTGGATGAAGTAAGACTGCTATAAATGAAATAGTATTAAATATTAATTAATAGAAGTTGTGAGATAAATACCTTTTGAACGCTAAAAAATATGTAGATGATGCATGCAAAACTACTGACATGGAGACTAGAGTGGATGTGTTCAAAGAATGTGCTGAAGTGAAGCAAATGGATTTGATGTTGAGAAAGTGTGTGGGAAAGATGAGTGGTATCTTTATGACACGTAGCTGTAAGGTACATTGTTGAAGAGAAAATGGAAGGATGTAGATGCTAGAAATAAAGGTGCTATATGCTAGAGTGGTTGCATGCACGTAATCAGAAATGTGATGCGAAAGATATAGTGGCTACATGGAGAAAGTGAACAGAGCCCATGTGACTTGGTTGCAAGTGCAGTGGCTACAGGTCCCTTGAAAATGATGACAATTTAGTGGCTACAGGTGGAATGGTACAGGTCCCTTAAAATAGTAGAAAACCTTTGGCTATAGGTCCCGTGAGTAGATTGGTTGTAGGTACTTTCAATGGTCTTCAACTGGATATAGAGAAGCTTATTCAGTGGAGCCTGGTGGTAATTTGTTTTTTCTTGGTTTATTTTGTTTTTGATTTTTATTTTGTTTTATTTATTTATAAGGATTGTAGAAAATCATACCTGAGGAGAGACTTCAAACAAGATTGTGGCTTCATCTATTATTGTATTACTAGGAGAAATTGTGACCAGAATGCATGTTACATTTGGTAGGGACTGCTGTGGAACTTGTGTATCCATATTTCTTCTCAAGTGCTAGAGAAAGTTGTCTTTATCCAATGGCTTCTTGTACAATTTCAAATGGTTTCCATTAATCATGAGTGAAAATCTGACTGGATCAACTATTGTAAGTTGGACTACACCATTAGGAAAAACTTCCCTGATTTCATAAGGACCCAGCCATCTGGTCTACAATTTGCCTTTATGGTCCTTATATCTGGAGTCATAGAGTAGTGACCAGTCACCTTCTTGAAACTCTTTAGTTTTGATGTACTAGTCATGCCATTTGACTCTTTTCTTTTGGATTATTTCAGTGTGGTGGATTGCTTCCATCCTTAATTCCTCTAAAGCATTAAGCTGGTGTAACCTTTCTTGTTGAGTTGTAGATAGATCCATCCCAAGCTATACGACAGTTCTCAATGTTTTGTATTCAAACTCAATAGGAAGGAAAACCATTTTTCCATAGACTAGTTCATAGGGTGTATACCCTGTTGTGGTTTTCCATGTAGTTTTGTATTCCCAAACTACTTCTAAGAGTTTGGTTGCCCAATCCTTTCTATGTAATGCAACTATCTTTGTTAATATTGCCTCAATTTTCCTATTTGTGACCTCAACCTAGCCATTTGATTATGGATGATAGGAAGTGGACTTTCTTATGTCTAATTTCATATTCTTGAATGAGACTAGCAATTAGGGTTGATGTGAACTGTAGCCCCTGATCTGTAACTATTTCCTTTGTCACTCCATATCAGGTAAATATTTCCTCATGTAGGAATGTGGCAACCATACTATCTCGAGTAACCTTTAGAGCTTTCACCTCCACCCACTTTGTTAGGTAATTAGTACATACCAGTATATACTCTTTATTATTAGAGGGAGGATCAATGGGCCCAATAAAATCAATGCCCCATTTGTTAAATGGTTTAACCACCAATTGTAGCTACAGGGGCATCTTATCACTTCTTGTAGGTCTGCCCATCCTTTGACAACGATCACATCTCCTTGTGTAGAGAGTGTATCTTTGTGTAAGGTTGGCAAGTAGTATCCAGTATTTAAGACCTTGGATGTTGTTCTCTTGGCTGCAAAATGTCCCCCATAAGGTTATTCATGACATGCCTTGAGAATGTCATGTACTTCATCTTCTTAGATACACCTGCACATGATATCATCAGGTCCTATGTAAAAGAGGTAGCCATCTACCCATGAATAGGGAAAGTTGAGTTCAACTAGGTGGCACCTCTCTCTAGGTGAAAGGTGTGGAGGTGTCTTTCCTACAACTAGATAATTGGCTATATATGCATACTAAGGAGTTTGTACAGTTAGTACAAATAAGTGTTGATCGGGAAATGAGTTATCAATAACTAGATCTTCATTACAAGTAGGGAGCCTGAAGAGGAAATCAGCAATAACATTGGCCTTCTTGGGCTTGTCTACAATAGTGATACCAAATTCCTATAGTAGCAACAACCATCTAGCTAATCTACCACCTACCACTGGTTTGTTCATTAGATACCTTATTGTTGCATGGTCAGTATGAACAAAAATAAGATACCTAGTGATATATTATCTGAACTTATTGATTGCATAGATGACAACTAAGATTTCCTTCTCTGTAATAGTCTAGTTAAGTTTAACACCTTGTAGATTCTTACTGATGTAGTAAATGGCATGTTCCAAATTTCCCTCCTTTTGTCCTAACACAACCCCTACAGCAAAGTTAGGGGCATATGTATGATATGGAAAGGGATTTCCCAATTAGGTCCTCTAAATACAGGTGTCTTTGTCAATGAGTTTTTAAGATTTTCAAAGGCTACATGACATTCAGTTGTCCAATCAAATTCCACATCCTTAGAGAGTAGGACAAATAGAGGTGTAGCTATTTTACTGAAATCTTTTATAAATCTCCTATAATATCCTACATGGCCAAGAAAGTGTTGCAAGTATGGGCCTAACTGGTGTTGTCATTGATGTCAACATACTCCTGTTGCATTGATGTCAAGGAATTGATGAGTTGTGTGTTGAGGATATTGAGAAAATTAGTCCTATCAGAAACAGAGAAGAATAATGAAGAACAATGTAGCTCTATGAAGTGAAGATCCCAACTAGATGAAGTTTGGAGAATGCGCATCAAAGGGTTTGTAGATATGTGATTGAAGATGATCCAGTCAAGATTTGAGAGGTTCGCATGAAAATGTGAAGGAGTTATGGCCATGAGAGTAAAACTAGTTCTGGCACCTGTTCAAAGGTGACAAAGTGTCACAAATAGGTCTGGTAAGATCTGGAAATACAATATCATGTTCTATGGATCTGGTGGCATGTTTGGGAGGATAATATGAATTAACAACTCAATTGGTTTGTGGTTTGGAGGTCCACAAGCAAACCTTCTAATGTGACAGTGATGGGTGATTATGTTCTTGAGGTTTTAGATGAAGATACGAATGATTACAGTAAGTAGAAGTGCGGATGTTCTTGGTGATTCAAGCAATCTTGTGGGGGTCTCTAGATTGTGTCCAATTCGTGTTAGCAGTCCACATTAAAGATTGAGCTTGTAATTGAAGATTTACCTTTGGGTGATGGTGTTCTTCCTAGTCTTGGCTGACCGGATGATCTTGACGATGTTTTGCGAAGCATGGCATGTTCCTCTAAGAAGATTGAAGTCCCAGCTGTGTGTGGCTAATAGTATAGTGATGTGCATGAATTTTTTGTAATAAGTCAAGTTGTATTTTTGTAATTACTCTGTAATAAAATAAGTGTATGTTGTGCCGACTTTGAAAATCATTCCAAAGTCAATGTCATGTATAAATAAGAGTTGTGAAGTCATCCAAATTGATCATGAGGTTATGAGGAGAAGATAGTAGGAAGAGGAGCGAAAAGCTGAGCAGAGGTGTTGAGCTTAAATGGAACTAACTCAAGCATAGTGAAGATGCTAATCTCTAGTTCAAGTATGTAACACTTATATTCTTTTGTAGATAGTGTGTCTCTTGTAGGCAGTGGGCCTCTTGTGAGCAGTGTGCTCAGGTAGTGAGCCCTAACTGGCAAGTGCCATTTTATTCATCTTATTCTTTTAGCAGAGAATACAATCTTGGGTTAGTCACCCCGTGGTTTTTCCCTTAACCAGGTTTTCCACGTTAAAATCCTGGTGTTAGATGTGTTGAATTTGTTTCTTCTCTTAAGTTATTGCATTATGCTTTCATGATTGAATATTTGATATGTTGTTGAAATATAAAAAGGTTTAAAGTGAATAAGGAATAGGATTTTGGTGACAACTGATTCACCTCCCCTCTCAGTTGTCTGTCCTAAACCCAACAATTGGTATCAGAGCTAAGTTCCTCTAGAAGAAGCTTAACCACTTGAGGAGATCCAGGATGTCGACCTACAAGAAGGGCAGTCCAAGGTTTGATGGAACAAACTTCACTGCCTAGAAGAGCCGCATGGAATGTCACTTACAATGCATGAGAGATTAGTATTGGAACATAACCACAACTAAATATGTTCCCCCAAAGAATGGTCCAACAACCATAGATGAAGTCAAAGATGCAGACAATAATCTTCAAGCTAAAGAAGCCCTACTGATTGCCTTGTCTGATTCATAGCTGACAAATGTTATGGGATTGAAGACTGCTTATGAAATTTGGACAAAACTTGAAAATCTTTATGAAGGAGAAAAATATGTTAAGTGTGCCAAGCTACAAAGTCTGAAAGGTAAATTTGAAAATTTGAAGATGAGTGAAGATGAGAATATCACTTTATATATGACAAAAGTAAATGAGCTTGTATGTGGCATTAGATGTGCTGGTGGAATATTGGATGAAGATGAGATTGTTGCCAAAGTTCTCAGATCTTTACCTCCTTCTATTAAGGAAATTAGATCTTTAACAACTATTACAAGGGATCAATTGGTTGGTAAGATATTTGCATTTGAGTTGGCTGATTTTAGTGATGCACTTCCCAAGACTGAATCTACATTCAAAGCTAGTGCCTCTACAAAAGGAAAATATAGATATGATCCAGGAGAAAGTTCCTTAAGGAAATCAACTTGGTATGATAAAGCAAGGAAAGATCTGGAAGAGGATGAATTAGAAGCTGAACAACTTGAAGCCCTCATTGCAAAGAGACTGCCAAGAGGATCCAGTAAGTATGAAGGAAAATTACCTTTCAAATGCTTTGCCTGCAATAAGATTGGTCATTTTGCCTCAAGATGTCTGGAAAGGTTTTTAAGGACAAACCCTAATAGATCAAGGTTTCAGAAGAAGTGTTACTATGCTCAAGAAGATGTTGATGAAGGAGTAACATATGATGAATTTGAGATAGGAAACAAACTCAGAAGTGACTGGGTGTTTATTGCCATCAAAGAAGAAGATCCAATGCCTATTGAATCTATAAATCATACGATGATAGAAAGTTCTTTGATTGCTTAGGTTGAAGAAAAGGATGAATGGGTTATTGACAGTGGATGCTCTCACCATATGACTGGTTACAAGAGTAAGTTCTTAAGATTAGAAAGATATGAAGGTGGAGTTGTAAAGTTTGGAGATAATTCTGCTGGCAGAATTAGAGGCAGAGGAACTATTTCCTTTGATGGAAAGAACAAAACTAGTGATGTTCTATATGTTGAAGGTCTGAAGCATAATCTTCTTAGTGTTGGATAGTTGGTGGACAAAGGCTATGATCTCCAATTCAAAAATGGAAAATGCAAGATCTTTGAAAGCTCTGGAACTGAGATTGCATCTGGTACACAGACAAAAGGTAACATCTTCCACTTGGTTGGTACTGGAAAAAGTTGCTTATTTGTTCAAATTGATCAGAGTTGGTTATGGCATAGGAGAATGTGTCATGTAAATTTTGATAATATCATCAAGATAAGCAACACTCATGCTGTAAGAGATCTTCCAAGACTGGTGAAACCTACTAACAGTTTGTGTAAAGAATGTCAGTTGGGTAAGCAAAACAAAGTCACATTCAAAAGTAAGGAACAATCTTCAACCAGATTGTTAGACTTGGTACACACTAATCTCTGTGGCCCAGTAAGAATCAGGAGTCTGCAAGGAGAAAGGTATTTCATGTTGCTGATTGATGACCACTCCTAGATAATGTGGGTAACTTTCTTGAAAGAGAAATCTGAAGCACTTGGGAAGTTCAAAATATTCAAGGCTATGGTAGAAAATGAAACTAGAATAAACATAAAATGCCTCAGGTCTGATAGAGGTGGAGAATTCACATCCAGTGAGTTCATATCATTCTATGAGGAACATGGGATAAAGAGACAGTTATCTGCTCCAAGGACTCCACAATAGAATGGAGTAGTGGAGAGAAAGAACCAAGCCATCTAGGAAGCATCTAGGACCATGATGATGGAAGCAAATGTTCCTCAGATCTATTGGAGAGAAGCTATAAGCACTACTGTCTATACTCTTAATCAAGTACAAATCAGAGGCAAAACCGATAAGACCCCTTATGAACTTTGGTTTGGCATCACTCCTACTATGAAGTATTTCAGAGTCTTTGGTAGTAAATGCTATATCAACAGAGATGAAGACCTTGGCAAGTTTGATGCTAGAAGTGATGAAGGAATATTCTTGGGATATTCTACTCAAAGCAAAGCATACCAGTGTTATAACAAGAGATTGAGAAAGATTGTAGAAAGTGCAAATGTGAAGGTTGATGAAGGCATGGAAAGTCCCTCAAGGTATTATGAGTATGAAGCATATGATCAGAATGATGTCTTAGATCAAGAAGAACAAGTCCCAACTCTAGTTCAGATTCAGACTGATCCAGAGAATCATGAAATACAAGAAGAAGAGACAAGTTTGTATGAACTTGTCCAAGAATTAGAAGTGCAAGAGCATCCCAAAACTCTCAGGTATGTAATACTGAATCATTCTAAAGATCAAATCATAGGAGATAGAAGCAAATGTATTCAAACAAGAAGAAAAATTTCTCAAGATTCAGTGAAGTATTGTTTGATTTCAAAGATTGAACCAAAAATAGTAAGTGAAACATGCAATGATGAGAGTTGGGTTAAAGCAATGGAGGAAGAATTGATGCAGATTGAAAAGAATCAAACTTAGAATCTTGTTCCCAGACCTAAGGACAAAAATGTGATTGGGACTAAATGGTTCTTCTAGAATAAACTGAATGAAGATGGTAAAGTAATAATAAACAAAGCTAGATTGGTTTGTAAGGGTTATTCTCAAGTAGAAGGAGTTGACTTTGAAGAAACTTTTTCTCCAGTGGCAAGAATTGAAGCAGTTAGATTATTTCTTGCTTTTGCTACCTTTAGAGATTTCAAGGTGTATCAGATGGATGTCAAGTCTACTTTCCTAAACTGTGATTTGGAAGAAGAGGTATACATTGAGCAACCAGATGGATTTCAATTGTCTGATCATGGAGATATGGTCTGCAAGTTGAAGAAGGCATTGTATGGACTCAAACAAGCCCCAAGAGCCTGGTATGAAAGATTGGACAAACATCTTTTGAAGATTGGTTTCAACAAAGGTACTACTGATAGTAATCTGTATTTCAAGATTGATCATGAAAATATCTTGATTGTTGAAGTATTTGTTGATGATATCATTTTTGGAGGAAAATATAGTATGTGCAAAACTTTTGCAAATCAAATGAAAAGTGAATTTGAGATGTCTATGTTTGGGGAAATGAATTTCTTCTTGGGTCTGCAAATCACTCAAACCAAGAAAGGAATCTTCATATCATAGACCAAATATGTGAAAGAATTGTTGAAGAAATTTGGGATGGAAGATTCCAAGCTAATGAATACTCCTATGGCAACTGGATGTAAGTTGGGTAAAGATGATGAATCTCCTAAGGTTGATCAGAAAAAGTACAGGTCAATGATTGCAGGACTACTCTACCTTACTCAAACTAGACCTGATATTATGAATGTTGTTGGTCTTGTTGCCAGATTCCAAGCTGATCCTAAAGAGTCTCATGTCATGGCAATCAAGAGAATTCTCAGATATCTGAAGGGAACAGTTGAGTATGGTTTATGGTATCCTAAGGATCATGATTTCTCTCTTCATGCATATACAAATGTTGACTGGACAGGAGATGTGGATGACTGGAAGAGTACCAGTGGTGGTGCATTCTTTTTGGGAAAAAGATTGGTTTCTTGGCTAAGCAAGAAACAAGAAGCAATATCTCTGTCCACTGCAAAAGTAGAGTCTATTGCAGTAGCAGGTAGTTGCACTCAAGTATTGTGGATGAAGCAAATGCTAATAGATATTAGAGTGGAGTATGAAGAACCTATCACAATCTTTTGTGATAATTCAAGTGCAATAAACATATCAAAAAATTTGGTGTTGCATTCAAAGACAAAACATATATCCATCAAGTTTCACTTTTTGAGAGAGCAAGTGAATAGGAATGAAGTTAGATTGGAGTTTGTACCCTCAAAGGATCAGATTGCAGACATTTTTACTAAACTTCTACCTAAGAACTCTTTTGAGTATCTCAGGGAGAAGTTAGGGGTTATTACCCCTATGGTTTTGAATTAAGGTGCACTGATGTACATCAGTCTGGTAGATCCCACAGTAATATCTTGTGATCTAGATTGATGTTAGGAAGCTACTACTTATGGGGAGCAGTCAGTATGATTCTAAAGTATGAGAAGTGGTTGCAAGTATGTGCCCTTTTCCATTGATGTCAAAGGGGGAGAGAAGACATGTGAAAAACAAAAAGTGGTTGCTAATCAAAAGGGGAGCAGTAAAGGAAGAGAAGACATGTGAATTGTTGTTGTTGATAGGGGGTGCTATGTTAGTTAGTGAGGAGAAGTTCTTGTCTTGATGGTTAAAACAATTTTTCACATTATATGTTGCCATCAATGACAAAGGGGGAGATTGTTGCAAGTATGGGCCTAACTAGTGTTGTCATTGATGTCAAGGATTGGATGAGTTGTGTGCTAAGGATATTGAGAAAGTTAGTCCTATCAGAAATAGAGAAAAATAATGAAGAACAGTGAAGCTCTATGAAGTGAAGATCCCAGCTAGATGAAGTTTAGAGAATACACATCAAAGGGTTTGTAGATATGTGTTTGAAAATGATCCAGTAAAGATTTGAGAGGTTCACATGAAAATGTGGAGGAGTTATGGCCATGAGAGTAAAACAAGTTTTGGCAACTATTCAGAGGTGACAGAGTGTCACAAATAGGTCTGGTAAGATCTAGAAATACAATATCATGTTCTGCAGATCTGGTGGCATGTTTGGGAGGCTAATGTGAATTGACAACTTAATTGGTTCATGGTTTGGATGTCCACAAGCAATCATTCTAATGTGACAGTGATGGACAACTGTGTTCTTGAGGTTCTGGATGAAGATGTGAATGATTATAGTAAGCAGAAGTGGTGTAGATGTTCTTGGTGATTCAAGCAAGCTTGTGGGGGTCTCTAGATTGTGTCTAGTTCATGTTAGCGGTCCGCATTGAAGATTGAGCTCGTAATTGAAGATTTACCTTCGGGTGATGGTGTTCTTCCTAGTGTTGGCCGACCGGATGATTTGCACATGTTGTGGATGATCTTAAAGATGTTTTGTGAAGCATGGCATATTCCTCTAAGAAGATTGAAGTCCCAGCTATGTGTGGCCGATAGTATAGTGATGTGCATGAAGTTTTTGTAATAAGTTAAGTTGTATTTTTGTAATTGCTCTATAATAAAATAAGTGTATGTTGTGCCAACTTTGATGATCATTCCAAAGTTGATGTCATGTATAAATAAGAGTTGTGAAGTCATTCAAATTAATCATGAGCTTATGAGGAGAAGATAGTAGGAAGAGGAGCAAAAAGTCGAGCAGAGGTGTTGAGCTTAAATAGAACTAACTCAAGCATAGTGAAGATGCTAATCTCCAGTTCAAGTATGTAACACTTATATTCTTTTGTAGACAGTGTGTCTCCTATAGGTAGTGGGCCTCTTGTGAGTAGTGTGCTCGGGCAGTGAGCCCTAACTAGCAAGTGCCATTTTATTCATCTTATTCTTTTAGTAGAGAATACAATCTTGGGTTAGTCACCCTGTGGTTTTTCCCTTAACCAGGTTTTCCACGTTAAAATCTTGGTGTTAGATGTGTTGAATTTGTTTCTGCTCTTGAGTTATTGCATTTTGCTTTCATGATTGAATATTTGATATTTTGTTGAATTATAAAAAGGATTAAAGTGAATAAGAAATGGGATTTTGGTGACAACTAATTCAGCCCCCCCCTCTCAGTTGTTTGTCCTAAATCCAACAGAAAGCTTCTGACATCATTCTATTTTGAGGAATAGGTAATGTTGAAATGACTTCATTTTTATTTTGATCCATTTGAACACCTTTATTGGACACAAAGTGACCAAGCACTACTCCTTCCATCATCATGAAGTATTTTTCATGACTAAGGGACATGTTATTATTTTGACAGCTCTAAAGAACTTTTCAAGGTTTGTCAATGCTTCTTCATAAGAATCTCCACAAGTGGTGAAATCATCCATATACACTTCCATAGATTCATGGGTAAAATAAAAAAAGATGCTTAAAACAACCCTTTAAAATGTTGCAAGTGCATTACAGAGTCCAAATGGAAGGACTGAATAGGCATAGGTTCCCCATGGGCATGTGAATGTAGTTTGATGTTGGTCCTCTAGGGCTATTTTGATCTTATTATAGCCACTGAGTCCATCTAGGAAAGAAAAATACTTCTTTCCATCCAAAGAGTCTAATACCTGGTCAATGAAAGGAAGTGGAAAGTGATCTTTCCTAGTGGTTGTATTCAATTCTTTGTAGTCTACACAAACCCACCACTTACCTCCTTTGTTCGGTACTATGACTAGTGAGGATACCCATTGGCTATCTGATATAGGATATATGAATCATGCATCCAACAATTTTTGCAATTCATTCTTCACTATGTCTCTTACTGCAGGGTTCATTCTTCGATGGGGCTACCTAACTAGCGTGCATCCCTCATTGATGTATATCCTATGCATGTAGAGGTTAGGATCTATTCCCTTCATATCATGATAGTCCTAGGCAAATGTTGTTTTGTGAGTTTGCAACATTTTTATCAGTTTAGACTATTGCACAACTATCAATTGATTGTTGATATTAAGTATCTTGCCTAGTATAATGTCAATTGGTGTTGTAGATGCCATAATAGAAGCAACATCCAGTCCTAATAAATTGAGGCCACAACTATGTGGCAGCAAATGATGGAACATGTAGGTAGTGGAAGCATAGGCTTGTGTGTTGATTGAAGGCAGAATATTATGTAGTGGGCAAGTCAAGCATACTAGACATGGGTCTTACTACGAGTCCCTTCCATAAGTGTTTTGTGTCACATTGGAAAGAACTTCATCCTCATATTAAATATTTAACAATGGGCTTTGTTCAATTGTCATTAATGTCTGAAGAGAATATTGGTTAGTATCCTCTAGGTCTTGTTGGCAAGAGACACTATATGGATTCATGGTTGTTGTCATTGATGGCAACAAAGGTCATCCCACATATCCGTAAGTCATGATGTGTCTCTACCGGAAGTCAGAATAAAGAATGTTGTGGTCCGGTGAAGAAGAACAGAGCATGTGGCAAGGTCTGACAGATTGGTCCGGATCTCTCAGAGGAAGTGTCTTGGTGCAGTGCAGATTTGGGGAAAGTCAAGAGGACTACCTTGAGTGGTATATTCCAAGGATTTAGCCTCCGGTGATGGACAAGGAGAAAGATATGAATAGTTGAGTACCGGATTCCTGAGAGACAGTGAAAACAGAGGAAGAACTGACTGACAGAGTATCAGACTACTTTCCGGATGTGTTACTATTGATGATAGAGGTTGTGAAGGCATGAATCATGTTTGGCCGACATGATTAATGATATCTACAAGTATATGCTTGATCCGCATTGCTTGGTGAGGAAGGATTCAGCCGACAGAACAAGAGTTTGTAAGAAACTAGACCGTTCCGGATGCCGACTAGAAAGGTGATGAAATTACTTGTGCGGATATATATAGAGGATGGATTTAGTTGTGAAGGTAGTGGTGGTGTGAAGATATATGCGAATAAGTCCAGAACAGAGCAGAGGTAGCAAAATAATCCGGTATGTGAAAGATAGCAGAATAAAGAATAGAAGAAAGATGAAGTGCAGCAGATCAGTGTACTGAGCCTAACCGGAACTGAACTCCAGCATATGCAGATGCTTCCAATCAGTTCAAGACTATGATTCTTATCACTTTGTAGACAGTGTGTCTTCTTGTAGGCAGTGGGCCTCTTGTGAGCAGTGTGCTCGGGCAGTGAGCCCTAATTGGCAAGTGCCATTTTTTGTAATCTCCTATTCTTCTAACAGAGAATAATTTTGGGTTAATCACCCCGTGGTTTTCTCCCTTAACAGGGTTTCCACGTCAAAAATACTGTGTTATGTGTTTCTTATTTCATGTTAATTTTTTAGTGTTTGATTCAATGCTGCATCAATTAATAAGAAAGTTCAATAAGGGAAATAATTAGGATAACTGATTCACCCCCCCCTCTCAGTTATCAACAATTGGTATCAGAGCTAAGTTCCTCCTAATAGAGCCTAACAGCTTGAGGAAGATCTGGGATTTCAAATGGATGCATATGGTTTAAGGGAGCAACTCAAGACTGCTCTTGAGGATCTTGAACAGTCAAATTCTGAAGTCAGTGAATTAAAGGAAAGACTCAAACAGGCTGATGAATTCATGAGAGAATTAAAAGACAAATTAAGTCTCTCTATGAAAAAGAGAAAGGAGCTGCTCCAACAGTTGGCAAGACAAAGTGAAGAAAGCAATACAAATGAAGAATTGACTGAGCAAACCAAGTTATGTGAAAAGTTATCAAAAGAAGTCATTATGTTAAGACATGAAATGGAATCAGGAACTATAAAGTTTACTCAAGAGATTGAAGAAAAAAGAAAGGCTGAAGACAATCTAAGACAATCTCTTAAAGAAAAATCAGAAGAATGCCACCAGATGGACAGGATTATCAGACATCTTGAATCTGATCTTGAAGATGCCAAAGATAATGAAGAAAAACTTGAGGATCAAATTGCCTCTCTCAAAAGAGACCTTCAAACAGCAAATGAATATAAAGAGAAATTCAAGATAAGTTCTGCTCAACTTGAAGTTCTTCTTGGAAGTCAAAAGAGGACAGATGACAAGTATGGTTTGGGATATGAGAAAGGAGAAAGCTCCGGATCCGGACAGAAGAATCTTGGATCAGAAAATCCAAGGAGTAGGCCTAGAAGACCTCCGGTAAGACAGCCAAATGCTCAAAGATATCCATCCTTCAATGGATACTGCCACAGCTGCAACCACTTTGGTCACAAAGCTAATCAGTACAGAATGAGAATGAATCAGATTAATTCATCCTTCTCCGGACAGTGCTTCAACTGCAAAAGGTATGGACACAAATCCCATGAATGCAGAATTATGCAAGTAAACAAATCATTCAAAGGTAGATGCTTCACATGCAATAGAGTAGGTCATATGGCTAATCAATGCAGATCAAGAGGATATCAGTCAAATATGCAAAGAAATGTTATTTGCCAAATCTGCAATAGGTCCGGTCATAATGCTAAAGTCTGCAGAAACAAGTATCAGGACAAAAGAGGTCCGGTGTATAATCAGAATCAAGACAAGGGTAAACAAAAGATGAATGCGGATGAAGTTAGGAATCAGATGAGCAAGATTTGGGTGAAGAAAAGCTCAGAGAATGTAGAGGTTGGATCCGCACCAGACTCTGGTGCTGATATTTCTTCCGGAAATTAAAAAGTGAGCTCAGGCTCAGGGGGAGACTCAAAGAAAATCCTGTTCCCCCAGCCAAACAAGTGGTGCCGAATGTGGCACAAGATGCGGATTAAAGGGTTTGCAGATATGAGTCTTGAGATGCTTCAGTCAAGTTTTTAGAGGTCCGCATGGAGTCATGAAGAAGCTGTGATCGATCAAATAAGACATGTTCAGGGAGATGCTCCGGTATGATAAAGGATTACAAAAAGGTCCGGAGAGATCCGGAAGTGCACTATCTTGTTCTACGGATTGGACAGAGTGTTTGGGATATTCTTGTAATATGTTACTTCGATTTATTCATGATTGAAAGATCCAGATCATATCCACAGATCAGGACTAATCCGGGATACTCCAAGCTATCCAGACAAGGCGAACCGGAATAATGTAGGTGAAGCATTTATTGCAGACAGATATTAGGGTTCGCGGAGCAATATAAGGGATTTCTCAAAAGTCATTTGCTCATTCTGCACTCAAGAAGAAGCGAATAGTGGAGCTCTGCAACAAGATTCATCAAGCACACCAAGGATCTCCTGCCGAAGTCATTACATAAAGAAATCAATCCAATCACTCCGTGCAAGTCGAAGGCGCATAAGGTATTCTCCGTTTTTCATTACCTCACTGCAAATCTTTGAAGAATGGCTACTCCAAACATAGTTAAGATCTCTGATAGACCTCGCCCCTCATTCAAGAAACATCCCTACAAATCATTGGAGGTAGATCCACTAGGAGCCTTCTCTAGTGTTCCTCACGGAGTTTTACATACTGAAGACATTAGGGTTTACATACATGCAAGCATTGAGGAATTTGGGGAATTCAAATTAAGAGACCTCTATCACAAGCAACTGATAGACAATGCTTTTGAGCTTAAACCAGAGTATAAGGATATCCAGAAGAAACAATTTGAGCAATTTATTCATTTCCCCTGCTTTGAAGAAGATGAATGGGTCCAGTATGTACTGAGCAGGATGCATGACAACTTTCTATGGCTGGATAGACCCTGCAAGATCACAAAAGAGGCAATTAGAGCAGTAACTGGTCTATACTCTTCCGGAGGGATACGTATCCTCAAATCTGTCAAGAACAACATTGTAACTGAGGCCACCGGATCAAAATTTGATAAGAGGGCAATGACCATTGAAGATATTTCGGATCCGGATATCAAATATGCATCCATGATAATAGGATACAAGATCTATCACTCCAGCAGGGAGAATTCTGTATCCGGAACTGCAGTATACACTGCCTATGAAATGCTAAGAAAGAATGCAGAATATGATCTCTGCGAACTACTGCTAAGCCAATTAATGGAAAATATACAGAAAATCAAGAAGGATAAGAAGAATTCCTTTAAGTATGGTACTCTTATTGTATGTCTATTCTTCTACTTCATGAATGAGCTACCCGGATCAAGTGGATGGGTATGGCAGAATGACAAACCTGTTGCAGTCCAGATAAGAGACTATTTGCATGGACTTGGGGATGCAAAAGCGAGAAATACGGCTCTATGGGGATACTTCAAAAACTTTCAGAGCATGATGCAAGCAAGAGAGAGAATTCCCCAGTCTCTTGTTGAAAAATACAAAGACTCAGTGTGCTTTATGGTTGACACTGATCAGTGCCTAATGGAGGCAGTGGAGCCAAGGACTGTCTGGATCATGCCCATGGGGTATGAAGTGGATGAACAGATAGTGGAGCTGCATGTTCAACACATGCTAAGTCAGCCTAAAGATCCTAAGGCAGAAAGGTTTGGAACCTTTGAGGAGCTGAGTGTAAAAATACATGTAGAACTCAGGGAACCTGAGATTAAAAGAAAGGTGAGAAAAGAAGTAGAGCACATTGCTCAAGGCCTAGGCATCTCAAAAGAGGCACTTGATGCCAGCCGGGAAAAGAGGAGGAAGACTGAGGAAGAAGAGAAAAGTAAAGAAAGTGCTCCGGTTGAAGCTCCCACCCGGACCAGATCATCAAAGAGATCTGCACCTCCCACAACCAAAAGTTCTAAACCGGAAGTCCAGGCATCCGGTAAGAGATCCAAGACAAAAGCCACAAGGGCTTATGGAAGCCAAAAGGATGAAGAGGAAATAGAGTCAGATGAGGGAGTAAGAGAAATAAAGAAACAGAAGAAGAAAGGATCTGGTAAACCCTCCACAGGCCAAGACAAGGATGAAATGGCGGAGGTATCTGTTGAAAAGCCCACTCTGTCTCTAGAGAATGTAATCAAGTCGGTCACGGTGGATGGAAACCTTCAACCAATGACTGAATCTTATGATGACTTCAGTGAGGCTGACCAAAAGACTCTGCAGGAAGCCACAGTCAAATATCTTAACATATATAATAAGGCTTTCATTGAGATCATATCTCTTATTCCTAAAAGCCTAGAAAAGGAATTGGAAGTAAGAAAGAATAATGCTCATGCTAAAGATCTTGAGATCCGGGAGCAGATAGCTATTCAGCTATATCCTCAAATTGATCCCAAGACAATGAACATTATCTTCAAGGACTGCAAAGATGAGTTTAGAAGCAAAGCCAGGATGAATCAACTCATGCTTGGTGAGACTGACAAAGTGGCCCAAGAAACAGAAGAGATCCTCCGGAAGGCCTTCAAAAGGTTCAATCTTCCTGTTGTAGAGGACTTAGGTACAGAAATAGCTGAGGACTTGGGACCCTCTGCTCCAGAAGAAGTGGCCCATGAACAAGCTAGCATGTCTCCTCCGGTTTCCCCTACAGTCTCCGGATCCAAAGAAGAAGAGCAATTACAGGAGAAGGAAGCAGTGGTGAAAGACAAAGAGGTTGACAGTTCCAAGACTGCAGAAGAAAAGAAACATCTGTCTCCGGCAAGAGACACTGCACAAACTGTTCAACAATTTTTGAGCAAAGAAACTTTAGAGATTGATGAACCGGAGCTTCTAAAAGGCCCATTCGACTTTGACTCTCTCTCTCCGGTACAAACAATGAAGATAGCTTCATTTGCAAATGCCAAGGCAAATGAAAAACTCCTGAAGTCTCATATGGAAGACTGTGAGTTGATAGAGGCTGCTTCCGGAGTACTTGTAAAGATTATGCCATCAATCCAGATAGATCCGACAGCCTCCTCTTCCGGTAATCTAAAAACCTTAGTCAGCAGTGTTGATACACATTTTGATTCTCTAGAAAAATCAGCTGAAGAAAAGGTCCGGAAGGAATTTTTGGATAAAAGATTTTTAGAAATATTAGAATTAATCTCTAAGGATAGGAAGATTGTGAGCATTGGAATAAAGAGCTTAGAGAATGCTCTTAAGGATGGCGGTGACATCTACAAATTTTGTATATCCTGGTCAAAGGCAACAGCAGCATTTGACAAGAAAATAAAAGAGGAACAGGATAAGCTACAAAGCTTATCTCAAAGTTTTGATCCTCTCTCTTCCTCCATAATAAATCAAGAATGTCAGACTATTGCAGTCTTGAATGAAATAAAGAATCTTGAGAAGGAAAGGAAGAACATCACTAACCGGATGGGAGAACTTAGAAGGATTATAATCCCTAAGTTGGAAACTATGCATGAGGCCATCAGTGATGCTCAGACCACCGCCCAAACAAAAGATCCGATAGATCTCAAGCGGGCAGAAGCTTTTGCATTTTTGTTGAGTGGTCACATTTCAATTTTGGATAGAATGAAGCAAAGTTGGGCTACAGAAATGATCCAATTGCAGACATCCTTTGCAGACATTCTTCAGTATATGTGAGTATGTAAATATGCGGCTATGTATAGAAAATTTTTGAAAATTTTGATATGCGGACCCTACCCTTTGCCATTGATGTCAAAGGGAGAGTGAGGAGCAGTGAAAAATGAGGAATCCAACTAAGGGGGAGTTCCAGAAATTGTATATAAAGATAGAGCATCAGCAAAGGGGGAGCATAGTGAAAACACTTAGTCATTTTTCACTAAGTGTTGCCATCAATGCCAAAGGGGGAGATTGTTGGCAAGAGACACTATATGGATTCATGGTTGTTGTCATTGATGGCAACAAAGGTCATCCCACATATCCGCAAGTCATGATGTGTCTCTACCGGAAGTCAGAATAAAGAATGTTGTGGTCCGGTGAAGAAGAACAGAGCATGTGGCAAGGTCCGACAGATTGGTCCGGATCTCTCAGAGGAAGTGTCTTGGTGCAGTGCGGATTTGGGGAAAGTCAAGAGGACTACCTTGAGTGGTATATTCCAAGGATTTAGCCTCCGGTGATGGACAAGGAGAAAGATATGAATAGTTGAGTACTGGATTCCTGAGAGACAGTGAAAACAGAGGAAGAACTGACTGACAGAGTATCAGACTACTTTCCGGATGTGTTACTATTGATGATAGAGGTTGTGAAGGCATGAATCATGTTTGGCCGACATGATTAATGATATCTACAAGTATATGCTTGATCCGCATTGCTTGGTGAGGAAGGATTCAGCCGACAGAACAAGAGTTTGTAAGAAACTAGACTGTTCCGGATGCCGACTAGAAAGGTGATGAAATTACTTGTGCGGATATATATAGAGGATGGATTTAGTTGTGAAGGTAGTGGTGGTGTGAAGATATATGCGAATAAGTCCAGAACAGAGCAGAGGTAGCAAAAGAATCCGGTATGTGAAAGATAGCAGAATAAAGAACAGAAGAAAGATGAAGTGCAGCAGATCAGTGTACTGAGCCTAACCGGAACTGAACTCCAGCATATGCAGATGCTTCCAATCAGTTCAAGACTGTGATTCTTATCACTTTGTAGACAGTGTGTCTTCTTGTAGGCAGTGGGCCTCTTGTGAGCAGTGTGCTCGGGCAGTGAGCCCTAATTGGCAAGTGCCATTTTTTGTAATCTCCTATTCTTCTAACAGAGAATAATTTTGGGTTAATCACCCTGTGGTTTTCTCCCTTAACAGGGTTTCCACGTCAAAAATACTGTGTTATGTGTTTCTTATTTCATGTTAATGTTTTAGTGTTTGATTCAATGCTGCATCAATTAATAAGAAAGTTCAATAAGGGAAATAATTAGGATAACTGATTCACCCCCCCTCTCAGTTATCAACAGGTCTGGCCAAGTAGGTTGGTCCATATCAGCAAAATGTTGTGCTAGGGATAAAGGACCAATTTCTTAGTTATATTCCCATTAGAAATTATCATATTGCCAGACATGCATCCTATGAAGGCATCTGTTGTCGCCAACCAAGGTCATCCTAGGATGAGTAGATATCCTCCTAAGCTAGCCTTAGGCCGCAAGACCATGAAGTCTGCAAGGTATTCCCATGAATCCAATGTGATCATTAGATCTTCAATTATCCCTTCAGGTTTGACAATTGACCTGTCTACTAACTGTAAGACTATTGGAGTAGGCCTTAATTTAATCAACTGAAGATTATTCATTGTTTCTTTTGTCATCACATTTATGGTTGCACCCTAGTCAATCAAAGTGTTTTTGATAAGGGTACCATTAATGTACACATTTGCAACTACAGGGCTTCTAAGATTTGCATATTTTGGGGCAGCCAATTTGCCTAACATAATATCAACAAGTTGTCCTATAACATGTACTATCTGAGGATCTTTTCTCTTTCTTCTTGGTTTATTAAGGCATAACTCCCTTATAGCTTTGGTATATATAGGTACATCCTTGATAGCTTCTATTAGGGGAATTTTTACATAGACATTTTTTAATTGCCCAATGAAATTAAGGTCAAGTTCAAATTGAGGTGGTGATTTTTGCATTTTTAATCTTTCTAGAAATGGAGGGTTCCTAGTGATGTTTTATTCCTATGGTGAGGTTTGCTCAAGAGGGCTTTGATGGTTATTCAAATGGTTCTTAGTTTCAAAGGTTGGTTCTTCATCAGCAACTTGTTCCATGATAAGTGGAGATGGAGGTCCAGCAAGAATTTTGCTCGAGTGTAGGTGAACATCACTAACCTCAACCGTATAAGTTGGGTATTGGATGGTTTCATTAGTATAAGCCTGTTGAATAGGCTTATTGTTAGGATTTGGTGTAGGTTGGGCTGGCAACTAAGTGGCTCTGGGTGGAATAGGAGTAGGTGAACCTACATTTGGCATAATGGCAGGTTGTTGAGGTAGGACTTGTTGTGGTTGTGGGTAATTCATATTTGAGTTTTGCCAAGGCTGATTTCCATGCCACTGTTGTGACCATGGGTTTTGATTGGCCTGCCACCATGAATTATAATTTGGGGTTTGAAATGGCTATTGTGGTCATACCCGCTATTACTAGTTCCAACCAGGTGGCATAGTTTCCCAAGACTGTTGTGGCATGTTATACCAAGGTGCATTGTGCCAATTAGGAATGTTTGAAGTAGATGATGGAAATGAAACATTATTGGACAAGGAGTCTTGAGGCATACCTTGTTGCTACCAAGGATTATGTTGTACAATATAAAACACATGACCTTCTTCATCCTCTATGGTTCAGAAATCTACCTTCTCACTCCTTTACTTAGAAATGCTAGGGCAATACATTTGCACTTATAGTTGGTCTTCTTTTGTCGACAATGTGGACAATATTCAACAAAGTCACCTCTACTACCTCTTGCTTCTTCTTTATGTGAAGGGTGTCCAGTTGAGTTTCTAGATGGATTATGAAGTCCTCTTTCATATTTGATAGGAGATTGCTGAGTTCTACCTTGGAGACTCCAGTAGATGTTTTTGCAGAAGGCAAATCTCTCAAGCTTCTATTTTCTTCAAGGTGGAACGTGAATAGTTTCTACAGATTTGACAAATTTCATCAAATTTGAATTGAGATATGTCCCCTAATCTAATTAAATTTAGTGCATCCATACCTTCTTCACTCATGCCTCTTAAGAAGACCGACTTGAGTGACTCTAGAGAGAGTCGATTCTATCGTGACTTCTTGAGGTAGAACTAAAATCTTTCAACATAGTCTTCAAGAGGTTCATCTTCTTTTTGTGACATCCTAAATATGTCATACCCATGCCACAACACTAGTCTTGGTACTTCTACAAGAATTTCTCCTTCATGGTACCCCAATTTTTTACTGAATTCTGACCCAACCCCATGAACCATCATAAGGCTGCATCCTTGAGGGTAGTCAGAAAGAGTTTGAGTCTATATGCATCTATAGTGTAGTCCTAGCTTCTACAAAGTACATCAAATTCAAAAATAAATGTATCTAGGTCCTAAATGATTAACCCATGAAATTTTGGTAGAGCTAAAGGAGGTATATTCTTCAGGGTATCTTCAGGGTATCGGCTCTTTCCTGGTCTGTGATGGGAAATGCAAAGGTAACTGGCTCATCTAGATTTTCTATTGCTTCTTTCACAATTGTGTCTTGATGTCAAGTGACTATATCTTCCAAGTCTACAATGTCTTCTTGTCTAAGGGGTAGTTCAAAATGGTCTCCTCCTTCTTTTGTTGAACTGATGGAAGAAATCTCCCTAACTGGTCTCTCGGTCACCGCATACAATGATGCTTGAGCTAATAGCTCTATCCCTGCACCAAGTTAGTAGATAGTTTGGAAATGGATTGAATATCTAAGTAATCTTAATTTCTAGAAAATAAATCCTATACCTTATGAAAGCAAATACAAACATTAATCAAAAGAATGCATAAACTCTAAACCTTAGCATCATCCCTGGAAACGGTGCCAAAAATGTCTAACTCCATTATTAACCAATAAATTGATGCAGAGAGGGCATGCACACAACTCAATGGACTAACAGATCCTATATCAAGCAACCTAATGGCTATAATGTGTTACTTTTAGATTTTTAAACTAGGGAATTATATTCTTCTTGGATAGTGCTCGTATTATATGTACAAGGTCAAGGATTTATGAATTGTAATCTAGAAGTTGTGCATAGAAACAAACTATGGAGAAAGAAACAAATTCTACTTTGCAAGGAATAATAGTTACTACAAGTAGGCAATTTTGTTAAGGAATAATAAATGATTCATTTAGTTGGAAGAACAGTCTATGTAAATCAAAATAAAGAAACAATCTATATACCAAGTTAGTGATCACCTTAAACCAACAATGCAGATCAACAATATTAACTAATCCACATAAACATAAACTAACAACATGAACTAATCAATCATAAACATAAACTAATAACATGAACTAATCAACATAAAAATAAACATATAAGAGAACTATAGTTACCTCAAGTGGCCCTTGCTTGAGTGATTGTAATCTCAACAAAATCTAAACTAGATCACTTATGTATCAATGACTCATTAACTAAATCCAAATCTATGTTCTTTTATTGAATGCTGAAAATGTAATACAATAACAACTTGATAATATAATCTCTTTTCTAACCTTTTCTTGTTGTATACAAAATCTAACATATATAGACAAGATCTAAGTTTCCTAATTGAATAAAACTTCTAAGCAACTTATCCTACACTCGTCCATTCTCCCACAAACATAGGGAGAAGACATTATTATTATAATCAAACTGGAAGTAGGAAACTAACTACTACAAAGATAATCAGACATCACAGTCTCACTATGACTCTTCTTATTCATCATGAAGATAGTCATAAATGAAAATAGAACATAAACTATGATCTGAGCTTCTTTCATTGTCATGACTATGTCAACTATTAAATACAAAACAATCGAGGAGTGGGAGGAGTTATGGTTAACTCATGCCCACTCAACTCAGGATCCTTTTCCTTGGCTACGGGTAACTACATTGTCTATTGTAGATGAAATAGCCTCCTTTGTTGTGGGCTGATAGGTGGTCTCCATCATAGGTAACCACGTGGTTGCTACATAGGGATTAGTTTCCCATATAATATTTGTACATCACAAACTACCATAATTAATAGAAATTACTATCACATTTTATGAACAACAATTAATCCACACATAGTCATTCACCAACAGATCATGTACTATTCTTAATTCTTTAGTGTCTTAAAGTTAACTATAAGCATAGATAATGTATAGAAAAGTCTAGGAATGTCTTTAAAAAGTATGAACTAAAGCAAGGGAAATAGAACAAAGTAAATCCTCATCAGTAGTGTTAGGTCTCAAAAATACAGGTTACAAGTCCTAAGAGGATGCTAGGCTCTATGATCAGACTTACAACATTTTAGAACTAACGAACGGAGTTAACCTATATGGTTGATGACTCCCTGCACTTCAGGTTCTACTAGACCTAGGCAAGTGATCCTTACTAATGAAGCAGATTAAATGGATGTGTGATTTTGGTTAAGTTGATGGATCTACCCATAGTGGCAAGTGGTGTGGAATAGACAAAAGCTTACTAACTACTTCTACTCCTAATATTAAGATCTGAAATATGATTGTTTGAATAGGATTTTGTGAAATTCTAAAATGAAATGGGTATGACCAGTGCCTACTTCTGTTGGGCTAATAGAGTCAAGAGGTGAATGATATATGATTTACTTACTGGCTACAATCTGAATTACTTGGCACTTGTGACTGTTTGCACCTTGTACAAATGTGCAAGAATGTAACTATCAGACTCTTATTATCGATCCAAATGATCCACACCAGGTTGCTGTGATTAATTAATAGGAAATTTTAATCCCTTTTTGAAGGAACTAGTGAACTAAATCACACAGAAGCAGCAAGTGTGCCTTGACAAATCAAATATACTTTTGATTTGAACAACAAAATGGAATCAAACTGGAGATAGTATGATAATTTTATGGATTATAGGGCTCTTCTTTAACTATCCAAGTGATACCTCCAAATTACTGTGATCTATTAAAAGGATATTTAATTATTTGAAAGAAACCAATTAATGAAACCACACAAGAACAAAAAATGTGTTTTGATAAATTGAGTTTCAACACTTCAATTCAAATAATATGAAAGCACCAATCTAGAGACAGCCAAATAATCGGGTATAAACAACAAGCAATTGACACCAGTGTTGGATCATTAATTTATGCATTCTTCTCCATTACATAATTTTACAAGATTTTGCAATACATATCATGAGGTTCTATTGAGGTAACTAGTCAACCTTTTTTAATCATTGATGATTTCCTAACCTACTAATGACTCTTCATTTCTTGATTTTGTATCCCATTTATATTGCACATTCTTAGGGTTATGACCCTTTATTTGGCATTCTTCTCAAGTGCAACCCTTCATATTTAATTAATTATCTTCTGTAGATAGAACAATTAATTAATTCAACCTTTTAGGCACTCCCGTGAAAAATAAAGTATTTCTCAATACTTTAATATTTTTGATTATATTTCTCTGTGTGGTAAAATATTCATTCAGGTGAAAATAATTACTCCTCCTCGGTGAAAATGTTTTACCAGCCTTTGTATGCCCTTTGAATAAGGATTACCCACTTGGATAATTTGTTCCAGAAAATATTTTATCTTCAAGTGAAAAATTTCAAATTTGATTATTAAATCTTCATTTGGTAATTTAATTATATCCTTGAGTAAAACAATTCTTCACCTTGCATCCCCATTCATATTTTGGTGAAAATATCTCACATTTCATTTTAATATCCCACGCATGTAGCTCACATTGAAAATATTTATCACCTTCAATGAAATAACATTTCTCCCTGTGCTTCTACCGTAGTTCTACTTTCACATGCTTTGTAATACTTTTCTGTCTTTCTTATCAAAGTAACTCATAGAATCGGAAAGATCTAAAAAAGTCATTCCGATCACACATGTCTCACCGATGCAATTGTTATCATGTCTTATCGGTGAGAGTGTATATGTTTCTCGGTGAAAATGTATCCATTGACATGACATAAGAACTTGGTGTGATTTAAGATTTTCACTCCGACTAGCTTATTCTTGCTGATGAGTTTTTTATCGGTGCAGTGTTATGTAGTGTTGCATGGTTTTTTAGGGTTTCTACCTAGTTTCACTACTTCTTTCAACTATTTCTTTGTTTTGCATCTCCTGTTTCGGCACTGGCATAGAAGATACTAGTAGAAATTACAAATGAGAGACTTGTTCATTGCATTCGGTGAAAACCAAATTTTGAGCAACACAATGCATGTATAAGCTAGAATTCATTCTTCAAAGAATTCTTAGGTTCCTTAGAATGACTGTGATGAGATTCTTTGGAACAGTTGTGATGAGATAGGTAGCACCATAACCTATATTGTTCTACATCTTCAATCAAAACCAATGACATTCCTCTTGGTATGCAGCACCTTTGATTTGATGCTTGAGATTGAGCTTTGTTCGTTGGGATAAGCCAGTGAGACTTTCCTTGAAAACATTCTAGCCTTCCTTATCAGGGTGACCCATATAATCGAAGAGATTTAAAAAACCTACTACGATATAGTAAGTCTCTTTGATATATGACTTTATGGTTTCTATCTGATTTGTCAGTGATAATCATTTTCCAAATGCATAGATAATGCATTTGAAATGTTCTCTTCCTCATCAAACCACCCTACTTCATTTCACAACATTGCTAAAAACATCATTCTTCTAACACACTCTGTCATTTTCTACCCCATGATCTTTTTCCAACGATATCATTCGTGTTGGTCCAGAAGAGCTCAAGGAGATGATGATCATGCTTATGGCCTGCAGCTTCATCACATTCGCTAGAACAAATCATAGCAACAATAACACTCTTTGCAGGGTCTGAGCCAATGCAAAAATAGCCTGTTTAGTTGGGCAGAGAGAGACTCATTATTGCATTAATAGACGCAATTCATTAGGGTTACTCTATGTGCCATCTTTTTGAGTGCTCAAAATAGAGAGAGCTCATTTTTAAATCTTTGTTGCTAGGTTCTTTTAGTAATCAGGGAGATCATGTGAGGATACTACCCGTGCGAGAGGTCATTTCCATATATGGCATATCTAGTTTTCTTGTTCGTGGGGGATACATCATAATCTCCTCCATAGCTCTCTACTATAACAATTGGCTACTTCGGCTTCACAGCTGCATAAAGTGTACTTAGAGCTTTACTGGTAGGTCCAGAGCTAGTAGGAACCATAATAACAACTCAACACATTGACCAACACACTCTATCATACCTTGTATGTCTATTATATTAAGATCCATCATCTCCACACCAATGTTTGTCTTTGCTAAAGTCAGAGATAGTCGATCACTAAATCCATAATCAGATACATAAAGCACAACAACTATTGCCAATTGCTTTTGTAGTGCTTGTTTGGTCCACATCTCATATTTACTCATTAGTTCAACTACATTGTACCTTAAAAGAGGACCATGACCTATTGCTACAAGCCTAAAATCTTTCTCAGAAATCCTTTTCAATGTATTTATGACAAAGCGTGAATCTGGCCACATCAAACAATCATAGTAGAACCTATGATGTGGTTCTATAGCACCCAAGTCTTCATCATATACCAACTCAAAACAATAGTGCATTCCAAATGCATCACATGTGAAGAGAACTTTTTGGTCCATGGTCAAGAGTAAACATGGTGTCTAGCCAATACAAATTTGGTGCCATTATAAAATCCAGTACATGGTCCCTTCCTAGGTTTAAAGCATCACCTCCTTTCACAATTAAGCTTTTGAATGGGCATAGCATAAGATTTTGAAGAAACATAATGCATGTTTTAGATACGACTATTGTTGCATTTGGTGCAAGCTTTAGGAGATCAGGAATAAGACCACTATGGTCAGGTTCTGTGTGATTTGTTATAACATACTCAATGGTACTAGGATCAATTTGTTCCTTGATTGCTGACAGGTCTGACTTCCAACTATATATTATGTGTTAAAACTCAAGAAATAATCTAGACAACCCAGTCAATTTCTGAGAACCATGGCTGCTATCACTCTTGCACCTTACTTGTTTCCAATCCCTATAGTCCAACAATTATTGAATAAGACATTGGATTTTTGAACTTAAATATCCAGAAATAACATCTCCATCAAGATTTCTTCCACATCACCATGATTTATCTAAAGGTAAAAATTTATTGCATACTTTCAGTGCAATCCTGAAGAAAATGCTTTTTGGAATTAGCAACAAAATCATGGCATTCTGGACTACCCCCAAAACTATTGATTTTGGCATTCAAGAGAATCTCTGAAGCCTTGGAAGCACACCATATGCCCATTTCCTCAGCACAAAATAAAAGAGTCAAATAGTGTTTTCCAATTTTTTTCTTTGCCTTCTCAAGAGATGCTCCACCGATGTCATTACTCTCAAATTGAGTATGCTTTTATTGTATGTGTTCCAATTCTGTCCTAAACTTTTGTAACAAAGTGTATGGGACCACTATAGGAACATAATAATTTCTCTTCAAATCAAGATAGGCAAGAACAGACTCTAATTCTATTATATATTCAAGCGTTGCATTCAATATAGTTTCAAGCTGCACAACTTGATGAACTAGTTCCTTTCTTTGTAGACACAGGAGATGTAGTCATTCCAAATATTCTGGTCTAGAACATCGTAATCAGAACCACACTAATCAACTAATCGTGCAACCAATGCAACTCACAGTTCACAGCCTTTAGCTGAAGAAACTTGTCTATATGCCTCAATTGCCATTTTACTTAATGAAGCTTGTTTCTCTTCACTTAAATTTATAATTAGTGGTGGCGCTATGCAGTATATGTAACTCCAAACATGGTTGTAATTGTTGCTGAAGAAGATCTTACAGGCTCTGAAATAAAAGTTCCTGGTATGGCAGGCTCAAATTTATTAATTCCTGACTACCCCAACAAAGACATTTCTCTCATTTCTTTACCATTAGAGCCAATCAAAATAATGTTTGGTACAAATGTCATGGGTACTAATGATGAAACATTACTTCTATCTACAATCTCCATCTTTATGTCAATTGAAATAGGACCATTTAGTCTTGGAATGATGTTCGGTAGCGCTTCATTTTGGTCTTTTACTGGTGCAACAATCAATTTTTTACTGTGGAAACCTAAAATTGTAGGAAATTTAAGATCCTAATAGTGGCTCTTTCTGGGGATGTATGCCCCTTGTGGGCATAACAAGATCCCAGATCTCTGGGGAGCAGACCAGTGCCTACTCCATTGGGCAATAGAGTCTAAATGTCACTTTTGCCCTAAAATGATGTGATGTAAAGAATCACACTACAGCTGATGGCCCAATGCCACCAGCAAAAAGGAAAACCCATGTTTTCCTCTGTCATAGATCTTATTTTGATCCAATTCCATCAAACTCAACTTGCAAATTTTCATGCAATCACCATTCCTGTCACTATTATATATTATGGAATCATTTCTTAGATGGGCTGAAAACTAAGAACATTCACTGTTCCTCATACAGGAAAGATCATTAAGTGTTATTTTATCAAAAATTTGTATAAAAATTCTGTAACCATCACAAGGCTTTTGATGTAAACTGGGCAAAAGACATTCATAGTTATTCATATTGCTAATTCCATTATCTGATCTCCTCTTACTTATGGACTCATCATTATGCATATCAGCATATTTATTTTCTTCATGAATTGGTGCAGCGCTCCAACTGTCTAAAAATGTTTCATCCTCATTATAACATGGATTTGAGAACACATGAAATTCTTGTTCCGGTACACCTTGGCAAAATGTCATATGATCTTCTAACTCTTCATCATACAATGGATTTGAAAAAATTTGAAAGTCATTTTGCGATATGTGCACTTCCTCCTGATCATGAGTTTGCCCTGTTTGAAAATAGTCACCTTCTTCCTCCCCAAACTGTTGATTCATATATTGTGGTGGGTGGGTTGGGACAAAAGGAACATCCACATTTTGAAGACTACTCTCATTTTTTGGAATATGCTGGGGCTCACAGTGTCATGATAAAATATCTTGTTGTGTATGATATCCATATGGGGGCTGATGGTAAGCATTTTGTGGATGGGTTGATGAAAGTGAACATTTTGATGTGACATATGCTGCTGATATTGTGGAGTATATTGTTATCCTGGTGGTGGATAGTGTTGAGGACTCTTACCTGCATTTATAGGTTGTGGCCTTTGTGGTGGCATATTATGCTAGGTAGGGTTACTGTATGCATTATGAGGTACTCTTGAAATACCTAGAGCATACATGTTTTGAGATGGCCCCTGTGAATTGACATTACCACCTTGTTTATGTGGAGGGACATATTTTGGTGGTTTTGATACCTGGATGGTTAATTGTGCCAATTGTCTATCCAGTTCTTGACTTTCTTGTATCAAATGTTGTCTCCTGAGCTACTGTCTCTACCATTCTAGATACACTTGAATCTCTTGGTTATTCGTACTATCAAAATCAATGACAGTGTTATCAACAAACCCCTCCTAATTTTCTTCCATCCATCCTTCCAATTTATTTGCCTTTTGAGGTTCTTTTCCATAAGGAGATTCATGCTTGTCTATCCACCTTTTCTTATGACTCTCTTGGAATAGAGATCTTCTTCCATTCATTGTTGGATAATATTAAAATAATTTCAGAGTCGCCACCTACTCTTCATTATTAGGAAAATGATTATGTATTTCCGGATCCTTGCCAGCAGAGTTACCAATTGCTATTTGAATTCAAAAATTCATTGACTCTATGATAAGATGATCTTCAATCAGATTTCTTAAAAGGTTTCCCCAGCAGAGTCGCCAATTCTGTTAGGTCTCAAAAAATGCAGGTTACAAGTCCTAAGAGGATGCCAGGCTCTATGATCAGACTTGCAACATTTTAGAACTAACGAACCAAGTTAACCTATATGGTTGATGACTTCCTGCACTTCAAGTTCTACTAGACCATTGCCTACTTCTATTGGGCTAATAGAGTAAAGAGGTGAATGATATATGATTTGCTTACTGGCTACAATCTGAATTGCTTGGCACTTGTGACTGTTTGCACCTTGTACAAACGTGCAAGAATGTAACTATCAGACTCTTCTTATCAATCCAAATGATCCACACCAAGTTGTTGTGACTAATTAATAGGAAAGTTTAATCCCTTTTTGAAGGAACCAATTAACTGAATCACATAGAAGCAATGAGTGTGCCCTGACAAATCAAATATACTTCTGATTTAAACAACAAAATGGAATCAAACTGGAGATAGTATGATAATTTTATGGATTATAGGGCTCTTCTTTAACTATCCAAGTGATACCTCCAAATTACTGTGTTCTATTAAAAGGATATTTAATTATTTGAAAGAAACCAATTAATGAAACCACACAAGAACAAAAAATGTGTTTTGATAAATTGAGTTTCAACACTTCAATTCAAATAATATGAAAGCACCAATCTGGAGACAGCCAAATAATTGGGTATAAACAACAAGCAATTGACACCAGTGTTGGATCATTAATTTATGCATTCTTCTCCATTACATAATTTCACAAGATTTTGCAATACATATCATGAGGTTCTGTTGAGGCAATTGGTCAACCTTTTTTAATCATTGATGATTTCCTAACCTACTGATGATTCTTCATTGCTTGATTTTGTCTCCCATTTATACTACACATTTCTTAGGGTTATGACCCTTTATTTGGCATTCTTCTTAGGTGCAACCCTTCATATTTAATCAATTATCTTCTGTAGATAGAACAATTAATTAATTCAACCTTTTAGGCACTCCCATGAAAAATAAAGTATTTCTCAATACTTTAATATTTTTGATTATATTTCTCTATGGTAAAATATTTATTCAGGTGAAAATAATTACTCCTCCTTGGTGAAAATGTTTTACCAGCCTTCATATGCCCTTTGAAAAAGGATTACCCACTTGGATAATTTGGTCCAGAAAATATTTTATCTTCAAGTGAAAATTTCCAAATTTGATTATTAAATCTTCATTTGGTAATTTAATTATATCCTTGAGTAAAATAATTCTTCACCTTGTATCCCCATTCATATTTTGGTGAAAATATCTCACATTTCATTTTAATATCCCAGGCATGTAGCTCACATTTAAAATATTTATCACCTTCAATGAAATAACATTTCTCCCCGTGCTTCTACCGTAGTTCTACTTTCACATGCTTTGTAATACTTTTATGTCTTTCTTATCAAAGTAACTCATAGAATTGGAAAGATCTAAAACACTCATTCCGATCACACATGTCTCACCGATGCAATTGTTATCCTGTCTTATCGGTGAGAGTTTATATGTTTCTTTCTAAAAATGTATCCATCGGCATGACATAAGAACTCGATGTGATTTTAGATTTTCACTCCAACTAGCTTATTCTTGCTGATGAGTTTTTTATCGGTGCAGTGTTATGTAGTGTTGCATGGTTTTTTAGGGTTTCTACCTGATTTCTCTACTTCTTTCCACTATTTCTTTGTTTTGCATCTTCTGTTTTGGCACTAGCATAGAAGAGACTGGCAGAAATTGCAGACGAGAGACTTGTTCATCGCATTTGGTGAAAACCAAATTTTGAGCAACACAATGCATGTATAATTTGGATTTCATTCTTCAAAGAATTATTAGGTTCCTTAGAATGACTGTGATGAGATTCTTTGGAACGGTTGCAATGAGATAGGTAGCACCATAACCTATATTGTTCTGCATCTTCATTCCAAACCAATGACATTCCTCTTGGTATGCAGCACCTTTGATTTGATGCTTGAGCTTGAGCTTTGTTCATTAGGATAAGTCAGTGAGACTTTCCCCGAAAACCTTCTAGCCTTCCTTATCGAGGTGAGGTGACCCATATAATCGGAGAGATTTAAAAAACTTACTCCGATATAGTAAGTCTCTCCGATATATGACTTTAGGGTTTCTGTTTGATTTTTTAGTGGTAATCATTTGCCAAACGTATAGATAATGCATCTGCACTGTTCTCTTCCTCATCAAACTAGCCTACTTCATTTCATAACATTGCTGAAAACATCATTCTTCTAACATGCTCTGTCATTTTCTTGCCCATGATCTTTTTCCAAGGATATCATTTGTGTTGGTCCGAAAGAGCTCAAGGAGATGATGATCATGCTTATGGCCTACAGATTCATCACATTCGCTAGAACCAATCATAGAAACAATAACACTCTTTACAGGGTCTGAGCCAATGAAAAAGAGCCTATTTAGTTGGGAAGAGAGAGACTCATTATTGCATTCACAGACGCAATTCATTAGGGTTACTCTATGTGCCATCTTTTTGAGTGCTCAGAATAGATAGAGCTCATTTTTAAATCTTTGTTGCTAGGTTCTTTCAGTAATCGGGGAGATCATGTGAGGATATTGCTCATGCGAGAGGCAATTTCCATATATGGCATATCTAGTTTTCTTGTGCGTGGGGGATATACCATAATCTCCTCCATAGCTCTCTGCTATAATAATTGGCTACTTCAGCTTCATAGCCACATAAAGTGTACTTAGAGCTTTACTGGTAGGTCCAGAGCTAGGAGGAACCATAATAACAACTCGGCACATCGACCAACACACTCTATCATACCTTGTATGTCTATTATATTAAGATCCATCATCTCCACACCAATGTTTGTCTTTGCTAAAGTTAGAGATAGTCGATCACTAAATCCATAATCAGATACATAAAGCACAGCAATTGTTGCTAGCTACTTTTGCAGTGCTTGTTTGGTCCACATCTCATATTTACTCATCAGTTCAACTACATTGTACCTTAAAAGAGGACAATGACCTATTGCTACAAGCCTAAAATCCTTCTCAGAAATCCTTTTCAATGTATTTATGACAAAGTGTGAATTTGGCCGCATCAAACAATCATAGTAGAACCTATAATGTGGTTCTATAGTACCCAAGTCTTCATCATATACCAACTCAGAACAATAGTGCATTCCAAATGCATCACATGTGAAGAGAACTTTTTGTTCCATGGTCAAGAGTAAACATGGTGTCAGGCCACTGCAAATTTGGCGCCATTATAAACTCCAACACATGGTCCCTTCCTAGGTTTAGAGTGTCACCTCCTTTCACAATTAAGCTTTTGAATGGGCATAGCATAAGATTTTGAAGAAACATAATGCATGTTTTAGATCTGACTACTGTTGCATATTGTGCAAGCTTTAGGAGATCAGGAATAAGACCACTATGGTCAGGTTCTGTGTGATTTGATATAACATACTCAATGGTACTAGGATCAATTTGTTCCTTGATTGTTGACAGGTTTGATTTCCAACTATATATTCTATGTTAAAACTCAAGAAGCAATCTAGATGACCAAGTCAGTTTCTAAGAACCATGGCTGCTATCACTCTTGCACCTTACTTGTTTCCAATCCCTATAGTCTAACAATGATTGAATAAGACATTAGATTTTCAAACTCAAATATCTAGAAACAATATCTCCATCAAGATTTCTTCCACATCACCATGATTTATTTGAAGGTAAAAATTTATTGCATACTTTCAGTGCAATCCTGAAGAAAATGCTTGCTGGAATTAGCAACGAAATCATGGCATACTGGACTACCCCCAAAATTGTTGATTTTGGTATTCAAGAGAATCTCCGAAGCCTTGGAAGCACACCATATGTCCATTTCCTTGACACAAAATAAAAGAGTTAAATAGTGTTTTCTAATTTTTTTCTTTGTCTTCTCAAGAGATGCTCCACCAATGTCATTGCTCTCAAATTGAGTATGCTTGTACTGTATGTGTTCCAATTTTGTCCTAAACGTTTGTAACAAAGTGTATGGGACCACTATAGGACCATAATAATTTCTCTTCAAATCAATATAGGTAAGAACAGACTCCAATTCTGTTGTATCTTCAAGCATATATACCTTTGCATTCAATATAGTTTCGAGTTGCCCAAACTCAGCTACACAACTTGATAAACTAGTTCCTTTCTTTGTAGGCACATGAGATGCAGTCATTCCAAATATTTTGGTCTAGAACATCATAATCAGCACCACACTAATAAACTAATCATGTAAGATACAACTCGCAGTTCACAGCCTTCAGCTGAAGAAACTTGTCTATATGCTTCAATTGCCATTTTGCTTAATGAAGCTTGTTGCTCTTCACTTAAATTTATAATTGGTGGCAGCGGTATGCAATATATGTACCTCCAAATATGGTTGTAATTGTTTCTAAAGAAGATCTTACAGGCTCTGAAATAAAAGTTCCTGGTATGGCAGGCTCAAAATTATTAATTCCTGATTGTCCCAACAAAGACATTTCTCTCATTTCTTTACCAGTAGAGCCAATTAAAATAATGTTTGGTGCAGATGTCATGGGTACTAATGATGAAACATTACTTCTATCTACAATCTCCATCTTTATGTCCATTGAAATAGGACCATTTAGTCTTGGAATGATGTTCTGTAGCACTTCATTTTGGTCTTTTACTTGTACAACAATCATTTTTTTACTGTGGGAACCTAAAATTTTGACCTAAAATTGTAGGAAATTTAAAGTCCTAATAGTGGCTTTGTTAGGGGATGTATGCCCCTTGCGGGCATAGCAAGATCCCAGATCTCTGGGGAGTAGACCAATGCCTACTCCATTAGGCAATAGAGTCTGAATGTCACTTCTGCCCTAAAATGATGTGGTTTAAAGAATCACACTACAACTAATGGCCCAATGCCACTAGAAAAAAGAAAAACCCATGTTTTCCTCTGTCATAGACCTTATTTTGATCTAATTCCATCAAACTCCACTTGCAAATTTTCATGCAATCACCATTCCTATCACTATTATATATTATGGAATAATTTCTTAGTTGGGCTGAAAACTAAGAACATTCATTGTTCCTCATACAAGAAAGATCATCAAGTGTTATTTTATCAAAAAATTGTATAAAAATTATGTAACCATCACAGGGCTTTTGATGTAAACTGGGCAAAAGACATTCATAGTTATTCATATTGCTAATTTCATTATTTGATCTCCTCTTACTTATGGACTCATCATTATGTATATCAACATATTTATTTTCTTCAAGAATTGGTGTAGCGCTCTGACTGTCTGAAAATGTTTCATCCTCATTATAACATGGATTTGAGAACACATGAAATTCTTGTTCTGGCACACCTTGGAAAAATGTCATATGATCTTCTAACTCTTCATCATACAATGGATTTGAAAAAATTTGAAAATCATTTTTCGATATGTGCACTTCCTCATTGTGAGTTTGTCCTGTTTGAAAATAGTCACCTTCTTCCTCCCCAAACTGCTTATTCATATATTGCGGTGGGTGGGCTGGGACAAAAGAAACATCCACATTTTGAAGACTACTCTCATTTTTTGGAATATGTTGGGGCTCCAAGTGTGGTGTTAAAATATCTTGTTGTGTATGATATCCATATGGGGGCTGATGGTAAGCATTTTGTTGGATGGGTTGATGAAAGTGAACATTCTGATGTGACATATGCTGCTGATATTATGGAGTATATTGCTGTCCTGGTGGTGGATAGTATTGAGGAATGTTACCTACATTTATAGGCTATTGCCTTTGTGGTGGTATATTATGCTGGGTAGGGTTACCACATGCATTATGAGGTACTCTTGAAATACCTGGAGCATACGTGTTCTGAGATGGCTCGTGTGAATTGACATTACCACCTTGTTTATGTGGAGGGACATATTTTGGTGGTTTTGATACCTGGATGGTTAATTGTGCCAATTGTCTATCCAGTTCTTGACTTTCTTGTATCAACTGTTGTCTCCTGAGCTGATGTCTATGCCATTCTAGATACACTTCAATCTCTTCGTTAGTCACACTATCAAAATCAATGGCAGTGTGATCAACAAACCCCTCCTGATTTTCTTCCATCTGTCCCTCCAATTCATTTGTCTTTTGAGGTTCTTTTCCATAAGGAGATCCATGCTTGTATGTCCACCTTTTTCTTATGACTCTCTAGGAACAGAGATCTTCTTCCATTCATTGTTGGATAATATTAAAATCTTTTCAGAGTCACCACCTACTTTTCATTAGTAGGAAAACGATTATGTCTTTCTGGGTCCTTGTCAGCAGAGTAACCAATTGCTATTTGAATTCAAAATTTCATTGACTTTGTGATAAGATGATCTTCAACTAGATTTCTTAAAAGGTTTCCCCAACAGATTCGCCAATTCTGTTAGGTCTCAAAAATGTAGGTTACAAGTCCTAAGAGGATGCCAAGATCTATGATCAGACTTGCAACATTTTTGAACTAACGAACGGAGTTAACCTATATGGTTGATGACTCCCTGCACTTCAAGTTCTGTTAGACCTAGGTAGGTGATCCTTACTAATGAAGCAGATTAAACGGATGTGTGATTTTGGTTAAGTTGATGGATCTACCCATAGTAGCAAGTAGTCTGGAATAGATGAAAGCTTCTAACTACTTCTACTCCTAATATTAAGATCTGAAATATGATTGTTTGAATAGGATTTTGTAAAATTCTAAAATGAAATGGGTATGACTAGTGCCTACTTCTGTTGGGCTAATAGAGTCAAGAGGTGAATGATATATGATTTGCTTACTGGCTACAATCTGAATTGCTTGGCACTTGTGACTGTTTGCACCTTGTACAAACGTGCAAGAATGTAACTATTAGACTCTTCTTATCGATCCAAATGATCCACACCAGGTTGTTGTGATTAATTAATAGGAAAGTTTAATCCCTTTTTGAAGGAACCAGTTAACTGAATCACATAGAAGCAGTGAGTGTGCCCTGACAAATCAAATATACTTTTGATTTGAACAACAAAATTGAATCAAACTAGAGACAGTATGATAATTTTATGGATTATAGGGCTCTTCTTTAACCATCCAAGTGATACCTCCAAATTACTGTGATCTATTAAAAGGATATTTAATTCTTTGAAAGAAACCAGTTAATGAAACTACACAAGAACATCAAATGTGTTTTGATAAATTGAGTTTCAACACTTCAATTCAAATAATATTAAAGCATCAATCTGGAGACAGCCAAATAATCAGGTATAAATAACAAGAAATTGACACCAGTGTTGGATAATTAATTTATGCATTCTTCTCCATTACATAATTTCACAAGATTTTGCAATACATATCATGAGGTTCTATTGAGGCAACTGGTAAACCTTTTTTAATCATTGATGATTTCCTAACCTATTGATGATTCTTCATTGCTTGATTTTGTCTCCCATTTATACTGCACATTTCTTAGGGTTATGACCCTTTATTTGGCATTCTTCTCTGGTACAACCCTTCATATTTAATTAATTATCTTCTGTAGATAGAACAATTAATTAATTCAACCTTTTAGGCACTTCCGTGATAAATAAAGTATTTCTCAATACTTTAATATTTTTTATTATATTTCTCTGTGTGGTAAAATATTCATTCAAGTGAAAATAATTACTCCTCCTAGATGAAAATGTTTTACCAGCCTTCGTATGCCCTTTGAAAAAGGATTACCCACTTGGATAATTTGTTCTAGAAAATATTTTATCTTTAAGTGAAAATTCCCAAATTTGATTATTAAATCTTCATTTGGTAATTTAATTATATCCTTGAGTAAAATAATTCTTCACCTTGTATCACCATTCATATTTTGGTGAAAATATCTTACATTTCATTTTAATATCCCGGGCATGTAGCTCACATTTAAAATATTTATCACCTTCAATGAAATAACATTTCTCCCCGTGCTTCTACTGTAGTTCTACTTTCACATACTTTGTACTACTTTTCTGTCTTTCTTATCGGAGTAACTCATAGAATCAGAAAGATCTAAAAAACTCATTCCAATCACACATGTCTCACTGATGCAATTGTTATCCTGTCTTATCGGTGAGAGTGTATATGTTTCTCGCCAAAAATGCATCCATCGGCATGACATAAGAACTCAATGTGATTTAAGATTTTCACTCCGACTGGCTTATTTTTTCGATGAGTTTTTTATTGGTGCAATGTTATGTAGTGTTGCATGGTTTTTTAGGGTTTCTACCCAATTTCTCTGCTTCTTTCCACTATTTCATTGTTTTGCATCTCCTATTTTTGCACTAGCATAGAAGATATTAGCAAAATTGCGGATGAGAGACTTGTTCATCTCATTCGGTGAAAACCAAATTTTGAGCAACACAGTGCATGTATAAGCTGGAATTCATTCTTCAAAGAATTCTTAGGTTCCTTAGAATGACTATGACAAGATTCTTTGGAATGGTTGAGATGAGATAGGTAGCACCATAACCAATAATGTTCTGCATCTTCAATCAAAACCAACGACATTCCTCTTGGTATGCAGTACCTTTGATTTGATGCTTGAGCTTGAGCTTTGTTCGTTTGGATAAGTCGGTGAGACTTTCCTTGAAAACCTTCTGGCTTTCCTTATCAAGGTGACCCATATAGTCGAAGAGATTTAAAAAAATTACTGCGATATAGTAAGTCTCTCTGATATATGACTTTAGGGTTTATGTTTGATTTTTCAGTGGCAATCATTTGCCAAATGCAGAGATAATGCATCTACACTGTTCTCTTCCTCATCAAACCATCCTACTTCATTTCACAACATTGTTAAAAACATCATTCTTCTAACACGCTCTGTCATTTTCTCCCCCATGATCTTTTTCCAAGGATATCATTCGTGTTGGTCCGGAAGAGCTCAAGGAGATGATGATCATGCTTATGGCCTGCAGCTTCATCACATTCGCTAGAACCAATCATAGCAACAATAACACTCTTTGCAAGGTCTGAGCCAACGCAAAATAGCCTATTTAGTTGGGTAGAGAGAGACTCATTATTGCATTCACAGGTGCAATTCATTAGGGTTACTCTATGTGCAATCTTTTTGAGTGCTCAAAATAGAGAGAGCTCATTTTTAAATCTTTGTTGCCAGGTTCTTTCAGTAATCGGGGAGATCATGTGAGGATACTGCCCGTGCGAGAGGCAATTTCCATATATGGCATATCTGGTTTTCTTGTTCGTGGGGGATACATCATAATCTCCTCCATAGCTCTCTGCTATAACAATTGGTTGCTTTAGCTTCACAGCCACATAAAGTGTACTTAGAGCTTTACTGGTAGGTCCAGAGCTAGGAGGAACTATAATAACAACTCGACACATTGGCCAACACAATCTATCATACCTTGTATGTCTATTATATTAAGATCCATCATCTCCAATGTTTGTCTTTGCTAAAGTTAGAGATAGTCGATCACTAAATCCATAATCAGATACATAAAGTACAACAACTGTTGCCAAGTTCTTTTGCAGTGCTTGTTTGCTCCACATCTCATATTTACTCATCAGTTCAGCTACATTGTACCTTAAAAGAGGACCATGACCTGTTGCTACAAGCCTAAAATCCTTCTCGGAAATCCTTTTCAATGTATTTATGACAAAGCGTGAATTTGGCCACATCAAACAATCATAGTAGAACCTATAATGTGGTTTTATGGCACCCAAGTCTTCATCATATACCAACTCAAAACAATAGTGCATTCCAAATGCATCACATGTGAAGAGAACTTTCTGTTCCATGGTCAAGAGTAAACATGGTGTCGGGCCAATGCAAATTTGGCGCCATTATAAAATCCAGCACATGGTCCCTTCCTTGGTTTAGAGTGTCACCTCCTTCCACAATTAAGCTTTTGAATGGGCATAGCATAATATTTTGAAGAAACATAATGCATGTTTTAGATACGACTACTATTGCATTTGGTGCAAGCTTTAGGAGATCAGGAATAAGACTGCTATGGTCAGGTTCTGTGTGATTTGTTATAACATACTCAATGGTACTAGGATCAATTTGTTCCTTGATTTCTGATAGGTTTGACTTCTAACTATATATTATGTGTTAAAACTCAAGAAGCAATCTAGACAACCCAGTTAGTTTCTGAGAACCATGGTTGCTATCACTCTTGCACCTTACTTGTTTCCAATCCCTATAGTCCAACAATGATTGAATAAGACATTGGATTTTCAAACTCAAATATCTAGAAACAACATCTCCATCAAAATTTCTTCCACATCGCCATGATTTATCTGAAGGTAAAAATTTATTGCATACTTTTAGGGCAATCCTGAAGAAAATGCTTGCTAGAATTAGCAACAAAATCATGGCATATTGGACTACACCCAAAACTGTTGATTTTGGAATTCAAGAGAATCTCTGAAGCCTTGGAAGCACACCATATGCCCATTTCCTCAGCACAAAATAAAAGAGTTAAATAGTGTTTTCTAATTTTTTTCTTTGCCTTCTCAAGAGATGCTCCACCAATGCCATTGCTCTCAAATTGAGAATGTTTGTACTGTATGTGTTCCAATTCTATCCCGAACTTTTGTAACAAAGTGTATGGGACCACTGTAGGACCATAATAATTTCTCTTCAAATCAAGATAGGTAAGAACAAACTCCAATTCTATTGTATCTTCAATCATATATACCTTTGCATTCAATATAGTTTCGAGCTGCCCAACCTCAGCTTCACAACTTGATGAACTAGTTCCTTTCTTTGTAGGCATAAGAGATGCAGTCATTCCAAATATTCTGGTCTGGAACATCATAATCAGCACCACACTAATCAACTAATCGTGTAAGCAATGCAACTCGCAGTTCATATCCTTCAGCTTAAGAAACTTGTCTATATGCCTCAATTGCCATTTTACTTAATGAAGATTGGTTCTCTTCACTTAAATTTATAATTGGTGGTGGCGTATGCAATATATGTACCTCCAAACATGGTTGTAATTGTTGTTGAAGAAGATCTTACAGGATCTGAAATAAAAGTTCCTGGTATGGCAGGCTTAGATTTATTAATTGTTGACTGCCCCAACAAAGACATTTCTCTCATTTCTTTACCATTAGAGCCAATCAAAATAATGTTTGGTGCGGATGTCATGGGTACTAATGATGAAACATTACTTCTATCTGCAATCTCCATCTTTATGTCGATTGAAATAGGACCATTTAGTCTTGGAATGATGTTCTGTAGAACTTCATTTTGGTCTTTTACTGGTGCAACAATTAATTTTTTACTATGGGAACCATAAATTTTGACCTAAAATTGTAGGAAAATTTTAGGTCCTAACAATTAGGACTACATGCATCTTAATATTAACATAATACAAGTATGCAAAGATACATAAAATAATAATTCAAATACTCAAACACACACACAAACAATAGAATACAACACACAATTTAAACATTCACAACTCAAAACACATCACACACATAAAGAAAGCACAAAGAGAAAACATAGAATACAAGCACATCATACATTACAAGAATACAACACAAAATCCCAAACAAGGCTTCTATCTAAAAGTTCATATACAATAACACAGGTTATAAGATCACAAGTAAGGAATCTACCTTAAAGTTCCATACCACATTAAGGCATGCATCTCCCATTGATAAAGTACATTTGTACCTATGTTGTTTAGAATATGACCCTGATAATTTGTGGGTGAGTCGCAGTCCAATGTAACACATGAACTATCTTCATTTCTAAGGGAAGCCTCCTAATCACTCCTATGCATGTGACAATAGCCATTCAAGTGGAGGTAGGATCAATGGGTTGTTCTTCTCTCATTATTGAGGGAAAAAAACATCGCAGATGGTGGTTGGGTTATTTTTTGGATGTGTGTGTTGATGATTATTTCTATGAAGTTGTTCAATCGTTATTGTTGTGGTGATAATAGTATGACCTAAAGGGTCACTAGTCCTCAGTCTTTCAAGCCTAGCATGAAGGTTGTTCTATTTGTTGATCATTCAAAGATGCTCTTGTCTCCTTTCTTTGTCTTGAATGATTTGTTGTATCAATTCTTGTTGGTCTATGATGTGTTGATGATGTTCTTCTTCTTCTCTTATTTGTTGGATGTTTTATTGATGATGAATTGGATGGGGGAATTTCTCCCCAATCTCATCAAGGATAGATCATATCTGACCTTCCCTAATGAGGCCTGGACACATTGAATTCTAAGAAAGACGGGGAAATGTTGTGTTTCATGATGTTGTTATCGAGTGTGTTGAATTGAGTTGATTTTGACCTCATGATGGAAATGAGGGTTTGTCCTTGTTTAAATGATTGGTTTTAACTATGCTCAATTCATTGACCTTATGATGAAACTGAGGGTTTGTTCTCTTGTTTTGTTCTAAATTTTCCTAATTCTTTTCTTTTTTGAGATTTTTATGAATGCAAGCTATATGAAATGCTAAACAATCTTGGTTCCTTTTTTCCAATTTGAAATGTTATATAATTATCTAGGAATTGAAAAATGGATGCATTCTATATGAGTTTTCCAAATTCAAACTAATCAATGTTTTTGGTGTTTTCATAGATCAATTTTTGAATAGTAATCTAAGAAATGAAATTACAAGTAACTATAAAAGTAAATCTAATATAGTGAATGAAAACAAATCTAATCTAATCAAATCAAATGCAATTATACTCTATGAAAGTAAATAAATAACCTATCAAGAACAAGAAAAGAAATGATTTACTTTTCCTAGAGCAAGATATGATCTATTTACTACTTTAAAACATAAAGAACCTATAATGAAGAAGACGTTGGTGCCTGGCTTAATCCCTTAGAAGTTATTGTGCCAACCATCTTTTCCTCTATGGTAGTGGGGTCCTCCTTTTGGTGACAGTTCAATGAAGATGGGAGAAAATGAAATCAAATGAAGCTTTGAAGCTTTGATGAAAGTAATGGAGCATAAGAATGATAATCAAGACTATGGATTGAGCTATTAAAACTATGTAGAAATCAATGGAGCATAAGAATGATAATGAAACACTATGGCTTGATCTATTGAAGCTATGATTAAATCGAAAGGCACACGAGGTCCCACATGACCATAAAAATGCTATGCCAGAGACAATTATATGCAAAGAAAAGTAAGAGCAAAGATGCAATACTAAATTTGACTCCTAAGGGAAAGATTTGAAGCTTTGAAAAAATAAAAACTTAAGAAATAAACTAAAAAGGTCAAAGGCCTCTGAAGAAGCTTGAAAAATCTTGTGAAGATGAGAAGAGCATTCCAAGACTTGAAAATAAAGAATTAGGGAGGGGTATTTAGAGGTGAGAAATCAACACCAAAAGGGGAGTTAACAAAATTGATTGGGGAGTGATCTTACTCTAATTGGGAGTGAAAAATGGTTTGAGAGCATATCATAGAAGAATAAATGGAGAGAACACATGACTGAGTGGGAGATAATAAAATATTTATTGGAATTTAAAAATGGACTAATTGAGAATCATGAATTGGTAGGAGGAGTTGGAAATCAATTAGACATGAAGAATCTTGAAATAACCACTCAATTTGAAGCAAATTTGGGCTAGAATTGGAAGAAAACATGGATAACAAAAGACAACAGGGTCACCCCTTTTACCAAGGCAAGTCACCCCTAGGGATCCTACCTAAAAGGCAAGATTTCCTAGGGAGGTCCTAAAGGAAAAAGGGGAGATCCTGAAACGAAAACTTGCATAGGTGGTTTCAAGGTTGGAGAATGATCTAGCAAGGCTAAAAATGATCTTACAGATTTGAAATAAGTCATAGGACCTCCTCAAAGTGGGTCACCCCTTTTACCAGGGTAGGTTGATCCTAGATATCCTAGTTTAGGTGTAGGGTCACCTAGGGAGATCCTTAAGACATAATGGGTGACTCAGAAAGAATGGTTTGGACAAGTCATATGAAACTTTAGAGAGCCCATTTGGGCACATACAAACTCCTTTTTGGGTGTCATTTTTTTTAAAATTACATATGTTTAGAGCACTACATAGTGGTGTCATTATTTTTCTTGAAATTGTTTCAAAATTATACTTTCAAATCATTCTTTCTTGAGATATCCTATCAGTCTCTCGATCTACCCTACCCAAAAAGGTTCGGTAGGCAATTGGAAAGGGAGTTGGATGGATGGAGAAGAAAGAATGGATGGAAAATATTTTATGGAAAGTGGATTACCCTTCTTTTGAAGTGGATTAATCATGTTCTTAGGGTTGGCAAGCGACAAGAGTGGTTTGTTGAAGATGTGTTAGGTGGCTAGGAAGATAGTATAGGACCTTGGAAGGTTAGCTTGGAGGTTAGGGAGGCTCAAAAAATTGAAAAATAAATGAAAATGTTTCACCAAGAGATAAGATATTGAGAGATTTTATATATTTCATGCTTACATGTACATGATTAGGACTATAGCTCATTCTTGGACTGTCATGTAGGCATGTGTGTGTTTTTCATACTTACATATTTTCCCCCTCAGGGATGGTAATGTACATTAAAGGTAGGTACCATTATTGAATGTGTCTTTTACCTATTGTCTTCATCCAAGATTTTTAGATGAAATAACAATCATTATTTTATCTTCATGATGTATTTTGAAATGAACATTCAATTTGAAACAAGAAAATGTATTGTTGATGTGTGAGTTTTGAGTATACCTGAGTCACCTCGCTTCATCATGAAAATCAGTAAGGATGAATACACACAAAATGATGACATGGAAATAACTAAGGAAGAAAAGGATGATAAAAACATCTTAAGCTAGAGTATAGAAGAAGAAATTATTCTTTTATTGCAATTTTTGAAGGAAAGTTTTTTATTTTTAGGGATTTTTGAGGCAGGCTTTTTTGAAGATTTTACAAAGGCCTCACTTGACATTCCTTAAGGTCTTTGAGAGACCTATGTTTTCTAAATATATTTTCACTCTTGTCCCCTTGCATTGGGAGACTTACATGCTTGAGTGCACAATTTTTCTCTTTTGACTTCGTTGGAAGAGTGACTTGTACTCACATTATTTTACAGATATTGTTGTGGGACCTGATTGTTGAGATCTATATGTAGCTCCGATTGACATATTGCACTTCACTTTCCCTCATGTGCATATAGTTGGCTAGAGATTTTATTTTTCTTATGAGAATGTATACCTATGATGATCACACATGGATGATTCAATTTATTTTAATTGTCTTTTTCTAATGCAACGTGTCTAGATGCAATTCACAAATATGAAATGTTAAGTACTATGTTCTAAGTGCTTTAATTCCATGATGTTATGACATGTTTTATTATTTTGTATGTTTGAAATGTATGCAAGTGGAACAAATAGTGTGAATTCTCTTTAGTAGGATTTTTGACCCAGGGGATTGCAAGTCAACTTGGTATAGGAGGACCTACTAAACTTTTGGGATGGAATTTTATTAAGGAGTCAAGTGGGAACGAGAGGGAAATGAAACAATTTCTAAATTTTTCTTTGTAAAAGGATAAATAATGATCCTTATCTAGACAAAACATTCTAACAAGATTTCAACTTAGAAAAGAAACAAATTTCATTGGTACCTTCTAGAATTAGATCAGAGATAGCCAACAAGATAGACCTGGGGTAAAGAAAGGGCTCTAAAGAAAAATATGGTCCTAAAGATAGTTAGACTTTAAGATTTACCTAGCTAGTGCATGTGTGTGCTTTGTACCTCTTTTTTTTATTTTCTTTGATAGATGCCACCCTCATAGCTTCGAGATTAGACTTATCTCCACTCGAGAGTACATAGATCAGAAATCTTTTGTTTCCATTTATCTCTCTTTTTTTGTATTTTTATTTCTTTCTTTTCTCTCTTTTTGTATTTTGTAGTATCATTTCTTGATTCTCTCTTATTTTTTTGTATTTTCTCTTTTTTTGTACCCCTTTTTTATATTTTTTCCTTTTTCATGATTTCTCTTTTTTTTTTTTTGCACTCATATTTTTTTTAATTGCTTCTTGAGGAGTTATGATCCCCTTGGCATTTTTTGCCAGGAAAGATAAGGGGTTGAGCACCACCAAGAGCTTTCTTCATTCCTTTGAACTTCCCTTTCACTAAGGAGGAACATGAGAGGTCTACTTGCAAGCTTCTATTAGGTAATGTAGGTTTGAATATTGACTTTTCTTAGACTTGACATCACAATTTGTTAAGACCAGGATCAATATAAAGCTAAGAACTTGACAATATTTTAATTTTTTTAGGAATATGAAGGGGAATCTGTTGGTTCCGCCAACTGATATGTCAGAGTCCTCTAAAGATTCAACCAATTTCTTATGGTTAAGGGCTCTGGGTCAGTGGCCAACGAACAGGATTACAACAAAAGAGTTGAAAAATCCTCTGCACTTTTGGTTCTGCAACACCAAGGTGGGTGTACCCTTTACAACGCCTAAAAATGTCTCAAGGATTTACCTATGATGTTGTATCTAAATATAAGGTTCCCAATAACACTTTAACAGGGAAATGACTAACTCCATTTTGATTGGCTTAACCTTATGATAGTATAGTTCATACCCTGACTGAGAACAAATATTAATCCAAACATAGATTTAGTTGAATAATAGTTATGGAAATGATTTTAATTTGTTTGGGATGGATCTAAATCAATACTTTGGGCCAACAAGGGACCGATGTTTAATCCAAAGGGCTACAGAGTAAGAGTTGTATACAGTAAATGTATCATTCAAGCAATATTGTTTTATTATGAAATGGACCAACAACATTAATACCTTGTATCAATACCTCCTTCACTTGAAATCATGAGACTATCCATTAGAACCATAATGTAGACAAAGCTAACTAAACATTTTCTAAGCAGATTATTTCTCTCCTTGAGAGAAAGCCATAGAAAATATGCACGATATAGAAAATTGCAAAGATGAACCAAAATATACTTAATACTAAGAATTTATATTAGCTTCATACAAATACAATGTGGAGAAAGCCCCACAATCAGCATAGTATATTCAATTTTGAAGAAACACCTCACTCTACATATTTGAACATAGCCCAGAATATAACTCCTCTTCTATTGCCTCTATATTACAACAAGAATACGATGCTGCCTAAAACTAAAGATCTCATAACCCTTTCAAATGGCCCTAATTTCCCACTTATATAAACATGGGAGCAAACAAGCTACAGGCCATTTACAGATGTCGTATTTTCATTTGACAAATATTGACAACAAGATGCCAAAACACCCGTCTCCAACCACTAAGGCACACTTCTATAGAAAATCATCACATTAAACAGACTGGAGCAATTGATTTTGTCTTGCATGCTTTCCCGCTGCTGACATGGAGGCAGGCCATGTTTTTGAACGAATGGGGATTGCAAGGTACTCCAATGGATCAACTCCTCCTCACATGAGGACATTTATTTCCCATGCGAGAACCCTTTGCCAAACTTCACTAGCCATGCAAGCAGACAAGGGAGTACCCACAAGGATCAACAGAGAAAGGGAGCACCGGAAGTTCAAGTCCCACCTATTATGACCACTCACAGGCACATGTAGGCAAACCTCCTCCTCTCTTTGGGAAGTTCCCAACCAACTCATCCAATCGAGAACCAGAGGATGCCTCTAATAGTAGGCTTTAGCTAAGCCAGACCTCCAGCCAAGAAGGGAATAGAAGCAATCCTGATCTGCCTCTCCATCACCGCTAGCTTCATCCAGGAGGACAATCTCCCTCAATTATTGCCCAAGCCCCACCAAGACTCAAAGAACTAAGGGAGGGGAAGAGAGAACAATAACGTCTCTCTTCCTCTACGCCTAGTCTGGGGACTCAGAAGAATAGGAAGTTACTAGAGTCTATAGACCAAAACGTAAAGTGCTCAATCGAATGAAAAGACAGGAAGGAGAAAAGCTCACAGAAGTTCAATGGATGCTGCTGAACTTTCTTGATTTTGCCAGAACCACCCATTCCTTATAAAAACCACTCTAATCCCTTAATCTTGTAAGGACAAATCATTAGCCATGAGAATAGAGAGGAAAATTCTAAGGAATAGGAGGATGACCATAGCATGCTAAGAAGATAGTGATTCATATTTCCTGCACAAAAAGAGATAGTGCCTAAAACAACATGAAAAGCATCAATTTATAGTGGGATTATGGAAACTCCCATCACCTAGATAGTCACACTCTATCCACCCATCCTACAAACTCATTCCAAATAATACCCTAGCAATGCCAACCCTGAAATGGAAATCTCACGAAAATCTACCAGCTTTGCTAGAAAAGGGAACGAAGTGACACTTAGTTCATGGTTCCAGGCCTTCGCACGCATGAAATTCAATTATAGCCTCTGTTTCCATAATGAGATAGCCAAAGTAGATTTCTCAATCTCAACATCATCCCAACTCAGAACACTAAGCACATATTTCACTCAACTCCAACATTAGGTAGCAATCCTGACAAATCCCTACAAGCATGACACCCTACTTGAGCAAAAACATCATCTTTCATAGTGATGACAAAAAGGGAGGTGCCAAGATCCTCTCGATATAGAAAATTTTCTCCCTGATTACACCTTATCACGTATCATTGACAGGACATAGTTTTAATGGGCAAACCAAATCTCTGAATAGTAGCAGGACAAGACTCAACACACACTTGACCCCTAGCTTCCCATGCCTGAAGTAAGCAACTCTATCTCATTGTCTATTGCGCTTCTCTGCTCCACTGACCCCTTCAATCTCAGCCATCAGATTCATCCTGTAAACCAAATCGATGGTCACCAGAAAAAGTTGACACACCTAGAGGAAGGCGTCTATTAGTTTTGAATCTTGGCCATGGATTAATACCAATCAACGGTCTTCGCAGGGATTTGAAATCCCTCCAGTGAAGACCAACTGTCATGAAAAATGCAATAATCTCATCTGCCACGGTAGTACCTCACTTCCTTGTGCTGAGTTCCCTAAGACTACAACGAAAACCATGGCTCCAGTGAAATGTATTCATTTGATATCATCGTAGGAAAAAAGGTGTGCCAAGGACCACAACACATCCTTCATGGTCTCACTGGGGGCCCCAAATATCTTCCATGAAGGCATAAACCTTGGTGAAAATCCAAGTCTACAGTTGAAATCCCCCACATCAATGCACATCACCCATGTGGGCCTTGCCAAATTGGAAGATAGTCTGAGTTTTCGCGATCCCGTTGGAGCCTCAAAATAGTCCCAGCGGGGATGCATCCTTCCCACGAAATACCTACACATGCACCACATGACTATCACATCAGACTTTGTGGCACTACTGAAGCCCAGAATAAAGCCCAATGAGGGAGACAGCCTCAATGAAAATGAAAGATCCCGCAAGCATGGCCGTGACTCAAGGCTCAATTCAACACATGCATAAAAGTTGTTTTTTAACGAAGGGTCACACTAGGTTGAACAAGTGGGGGGGACATAAAATAAAGCATGCCTAACACCCAATATGAAGATAGAACGTTATTTAAGTCGGTTGGGCATTTGATATAGTTTTAGGTCATGGGAAAAAAGGGGGGTAACTCTAGACATGAGGGCCAGTAACCTGACGGCAAAGAATACTTAAGTGACTGGGAACAGGCCGCAAGTAGTAAACAATAGATTAAAATAGGAGGGAACCAAAGAAAATGTAGAAAGACACTAGGCTTCAGGGTTTCACAAGGGTTTTAACAAGCCTAGGAGAAAAACACCAGGGGCCAGAGCATGCATCAAAATGCAAGCCCAAATAGAATGATTGATTGTGAAGATGATTTTAGGGAATTTCAAATACTTAGAGGGTCTACGTATACCTGGGCAACCTTAAACTCCTTACTAGGAAAAAAATTGAACAAGAGCATATCACTCACAAATGCATGGTGAATAGAATGAAAAATGCATGTCTTTGTTCTTTTCTAAACTTTTGTAGTTTTTTTGTATTTTTGACATTTAAAAAAATGGACTTTTATGCTTTTGTGATTTTTATGGAGTTTTCAAATACTAAACTCTTTTCCTTCAATAGTGCACAAGAGGTAAGCGACATCCTTGACATATTCCTTAACTACATGCAGACCTCTCCAATTTGGTTTGAACTTTGCTTGAAAGTCCTTGCAAGAACACTTGAAGACTTGGTGTAAAAATGTTTTTTTGAATTCAGCGAGGAGTTTTGTGTGCTCACATTTTTCATCATTTGATAGTTTACCACCTATCTTTATCATTTTTTGTTTTTTTTGAGTTTCAATTTTTTTTTTGAACTTCTAAGGTGAAATTGGAATTAGTGTTTACTCTCCTAGTTTCTATGTGGGTTCTGGTTCTTCTTCTTTTTTATTCATAATTTCAATCATATGAATGTTTGTGTCTGGATTAATTGGAATGGCTGCTAGGTCAAAGAGAGCATATGACTTTGTTGAGTGGGAATCAAATGGGAATTCTCCTATTGCCCCCTCCCCTTTACATTTTGATATCTTAGCTATGTTTGTGATTTGTTTAAATGTCTCTTCTTTTTCAAACATTCTAATTTTTGGGTCATTGGTGGTTTCCATGGTCTTTCCCTTCTTTTTGTCTTATTCAACTCTATAAAGATTAAAAGGATCACAGTCTCCTTTGATGATATGGGTTTGTCCCATGTGTGAGAAGTGGATTTATTTAAATAACATGGAGGGAAAGACCATCATCCTATGGATCCAAGGCCTTCCTAGTATAATGTTGCAAGTGGTTTCTTTGTTGATGATGTGAAATTTAATTGGGAGAGTTTTGGGACCCAATGTGATTTTAAAGTTGACCTTACCCATGGTTCGAATGTTTGGGTTATTATGAATTCTAAGGATGGAAGTTTCTTGTGTGATTTGAGTTTTGTCATAACCCATTCTTTAAAGAAGAGAGAAAGAGGTTATGTTGATTGTAGACCCATCATCAATCATTACACATTTGATGGAATAGTCTTAAACTTGGACTATTAGGTGGAGGGGATATCACCCTTTTTGGCTATGTTGTCATCTGAGGGTAACTATTCAAAATCAAATGTTGAAGAGGAATTATTTTCATTTGGATTGTTTTGAACATGATGGCCTAGATCTAAGCCATTGAGGAGAGAATTCTTTTATGTAGGAGAACCCTTGAGAAGTTCTAACATGTGAGAAAAATTGAATCACTAGGGGTGTCATCTGGTTGTTCTAGTGCTTGGATAACACAAATGTCTAGATCTTTATCTAATTCGACAAGGCCTAAGGTGTTTTGATCAAAGGCATTGTGATAGTTCTTGGGACTATTTCCTTCATCTTGTTAGAATGTGTCCATGAATGGTTGATCTTATTAGATGAATGTTGTAAAGCAATGGTACTCCTGACATGACTTGATATCATGCCCCCTTCTCTTGTGAAATGAGCAATATTTATCATGATTGTGATTTTGAGGTTTGTGTTGATTGTTGTATGATTTCTATTAGGGTTGGCCGGCAGAAGATATCAATTAAATGCAAATAAAGATTAAATAGAGGAATGAAAAAATACAAAGAAATAATAACAGTGAGAGACAAGTTTTAATGTGGTTCACCCAAACTCAGGCTACATCCACCAACAAAGAGTCCAATATTATTATCCAGTAAATCAAACCGATTACAACTAGCAATCCCTACAACTCAATACTGTTGCAAATGCTACAATACAAATATCCCCCAAAACCCTAACCCTTAGCCGCTTTTATCAAGCCTTATGTCAATTACAAAAATAGGGTTTTTTTATGTCGGCTCATGGAAAAAATTTCTTGGGGGCTACGCCCCCGAACCCCTACTTCTTGGGGGCTGCCGCCCCTGAACCCCCGCTCAGGGGCCCAACCCGGCCCCGAACCTTGGTGAGCATACATAACTAGTGTACAGTACTTGCATGATCAGTCGCCACCTACCAACAATTTCTTGTTGATTCTTAAGGGATAGTTGTTGACATTTTGGTTCCCCAAAATTGTATGATTGTTGTAATCATAGTTTATAGATGGTGAAGTGTCTATTGACCCATCTATGTTTTGATTGTTTATTGAGGATTTGTTATTGCTATTATGGTTTACCAACCTTCCATTGATATCATACTCCCTTCTTCCACTATTAATAGTAGATTGGTCAATTTTAAGGAAACTTTTGAGCACTTTTTCATATGATTTATAAGGGATTTTTTAGACATGTTCTTATATGTCATCATTGAGAGCATGTAAGAAGAGATCACAAAGTTCCTTATGATCCATGTTTAGTGTGCTAGTTGAAGAATAAAGAACTTTCCTCCATCATGTGATAAAATGTGCAATCAATTCATTGTTTTCCTACTTGATCCTTAAAAATTATCATTTTCCGATCTTGACTAATTTTTTTATGTCAAAGGTAGCCACAAATTGATCGATGATTTGCTTAAATGAGTGGATTGATGCTTCTAGAAGTAGTACCAATCTAGAGTGATACCCTCCAAATTCGTTGGAAAATTTTTTCTACCACCCCATACCAAGGAAGGATTTCTTGCACTACCATGATGTAGGCCTTGATATGAGAGTTGGGATCACCCTCTCCTTTAAATTTTGGAAGCTCAGGGAGAGGATGTGATAGTATGACATGATGAATGTTGTAGTGAAGAGGTTGTTTTAAATTCTTGAGGTATGTTCCTAAGAGGGGGTTATGCGTAGAGGGTGTCATTCCTCTAAAAAATAGTCCTTCAAGTGGAGCTTATTGTGCTTTTTGAAAGGCTATTTCCAAATTGTTGATATCCTAAAAAATTGGATAATTAGATGGTGTCATTTTTATGTTTTGAAAATTGGGTGGGATTGGTTGTGATTTATTCTACATCATTTGAATCCCAATTGTTTGATTGAAACTTTTCATGTTGAATGATGAAGGAAAGGGAGGCATAAATGCTTCATTACTTGTGTCATAATAATGGAAGTTTAGATGAGGGGGATTTTGGGTTGCCCCTTGGTTTGGTTCAATCTCATCAATGAAATAATTTCCCTATGTCCTAGGTCTTTTCTCAATTTTATTTCTACAATATTGTTTAGCATTTCTAGCCTCAAGGATCCTAATCCATTGGACCAAGTTTGCTATAAGTTTTGTGAGTGAGGATTCCTCTATTCTTTAAGTTTTTCTACCTTGCAGTGGATTGTTTTGCATTGGGGTTTGAGTGGCCCCATTTGTTCTTTCTAATGATACTTGATATATCATAGATCTTTTATCTTGATGTGCTACATGGAGGGATTTCTATGCCTCTTGAGCATCTTGTAAGCTCTTCTTTTGATATCTCACCTCATTATCCATTTGGGTGTCTATTTTCCTATGACGTTTTATGGTTCAATCTTTATGATGGATCTTAGACTGAACACTCACTTGGTATGTTTTGATTTGGTTGAAGTTGTGGGGCCCTTGTTGGATGCCCTTTGAATTTGAGTCTTCAGAGTCTAATTGATTTGAGATGTAATCTATTAGATCTAAAGGTGTGTTATTTTCATTGGAGGGAAAATTCCCCTAGACTTTGTGTGATTTTGTCCTAGATTGGGAGTGTAGGAAACATCATAGAATGAATGAGATGAATATGTAAATTAAAGATGAAAGTGGAATGGAAGAAATGTAAAAATGTGTGAAAGAACCCATCCCAAAAGGATTTTATCTTTACACCAGGTTCACCAAAATATGTGTTTGGTGAATTGGGTGTTGAAAATGAAAATTAAAATGGGATGGAAGCAATGAAAATGTAAAAAGCTCAACTAGGAGGTTTTGCTCTTCATGTCAGGTTCACCAAAATATGTGTTGTTTAGAATGTAATCCAGACAATTTGCAGGTCATTCACACTCCAACATGACATGTGAACTGTCTTCCTTGCTAAGGGCAACCGCCTAGTCACTCTCGCTTATGTGGCAAGAGCCAGTCAAGAAAAGGTAGGATTAGGGGGTTGTTCTACTCTCATTCTTGAGGGAGCAGAACATTGTGGATGGTGCTTGGGTTGTTTGGTGGATGTGTGTGTTGACAATTATTTCTATGGAGACATTTGATTACTATTGTTGTGGTGATAATAGTATGACCCAAAGGGTCACTAGTCCTGAGTCTTCTGAGCCTAGCATGAAGGCTATTCTATTTATTGATGATTCATATTTACTCTTGTCTCCTTTCTTCATCTTGAATGATTTGGTGTATTAAGTCTTATTGGTCTATGATGCTTTGACAATTTTCTTCTTCTTTTTTTTGTTGGATGTTTTGTTGATGATAAATTGGATGGGGGAAGTTCTCCACAATCTCATCAAGGATGGATCATATCCAATCTTCTCTAATGCTTGGGAACATTGAATGCTTGGAAAGAGGGGGAAATGTTATTGTTTGAGTGCGTTTAATTGATTTTATTTTGGCCTTATGATGGAATCAATGGTTTATCCTTATTTGAATGTTTGGTTTTGACTATGTTCAATTCATTGACCTCGTTATGAAATTGAGGGTTTGTTCTCTTGTTTCGTTCTAAATTTCCTAATTGTTTTCTTTTTTGAGTTTTTATGAATGCAAGATATATGAAATGTAGAACAATTTTGGTTCTTTTTTCCCTATTTGAAATGTCATCTAATTATCTAGGAATTGAAAAATAGATGCAATCTATATGATTTTTCCAAATGCAAACTAATCTATGTTTTTGGTGTTTTTTTAAATCAATTTTTGAATAGTAATCTAAGTCTTGCAGGGCTCTGAGTGTAGGAGATAGCAGCATTCTCTTATTGGTGGTTCTATTCTTTCAATCATTTTGACCATAGAAGCTTGCCTAGTAGAACCAACGGCCTAATATATCCCTAGAGGTCAATTGGTAGATCATTCAATGAGATCCTTAGAATTTATTAAAAATACTAAGAAAGAAGTGTAAAAAAATTTACTAAACAACACATATGACTCAAAGTTAATAACACGAGGCTACTTATATCCTACTACCTATTATCCTTTTGGTAGAAATGTTGGATCACCCCAACAATAAGATTGATATATGATTTTTTTAAGAGATTAATAAATGACTCTAATATAGGAGAATCTACCCCAAAAAGAAAAATTAAGACATTATTTCTTCATTTTTGAGATAATCAAATAAAATAGTCAATACAACAAGGATCTATCTATTTTGGTGTTTACTAATCTAGTTACAAGTGGAATTAATTTAGGTAAACTAAAACCAAATATTTAAAATGAACTACAAGGAACAAAAGTAAATGTTGCTTTTTGAGTATCAACCTAAGAATATGATAGTTTTTAGTGTGTGCAAGATTTTTAAACCTAGGAGATTGAAATGAAATTGGATTTTAGTAGTGCAACATCTTTCTCTTGGACTAAAAGAATTTATCCCAAGATGGAATAAAAGCTATCAACCACTGACTATAGGGAACATCATGAACACAAACTTGATCTATTATCCTAGAGATCATCTTGAATGAAATATTAAATAAAGATGCATTATCAAGGAGACTTAAAGTTGAATTTATTATGGAAATTCAATCAAAAAAAGAACTGATTTATCTTGGGAATCCATGGCATTTATTTTTGTAAGTGTTTGGAAAATTCAATATCTAAACTTAGTATGAAAAATTTATTACCAATTATAAAATAGGGAATTATATATATATATATATATATACTTGGGAACTTTTCATTGTAAACCATTAGAGACTTTCAAAATCAAGGAGACCCTTGGAAAACTTATGTAACTCATTTGTTTTCTTACCACCAATATTTCTTTTTCTATTTCTAATTTGACTCCTATGAATTTGTAAGTTTCATTACTATAGTGTATATGCATTTATCCTAGTGAGAATTATCTAATTTTAAATATGTATCATGTATATGTTATGAGTCACGTATACCCTTATTGATCTACACACTCTAATGTTGATCATCTTGGTTCATGTATGTTTCTTGCTTTCCTTGTAGATTGCATCATATTTGTGTTCTAGTAGTGGTTGATTAGTTGTCATCTGGATGATTTTGTGTGTTTTCTTGGATACTTGGCAACCAAATGTGTAGATCAAAATAAACAAGATCATTTCTAATCCCTTTCTCTCCTCCCTTATTATCTTTAGACCATACTTGAAATAGAGTAGATTAGGATAGATTAGAGTTTAGAATAGTATATATTACATTAGATATGAGCTCATTTTCAAAGTCATTTTGAGTTTATTAAAAAATTAGATGAATTTGTTTGCTTAACAATTATTATTGCATTTGAAAATCTTATTTTTTTATTAAGAAAATATAAATCTTTGAAACCTAAGATAGTTATAAATAGTGAGTGTGCCTAATTAGTCTAGAAATAATAGTATATACTAGTGGAAATGACGATTAAATGGATTTTGATAAATGTAAACTACCTACACTAGGTGAGTGAATCCTGAGGGGAGGTAAATCCCTTTCAAGAGGAATATTTTTATCGTACCTAAGTTGGTGTGCATAAACCACATTATCAAGTAGTTTACACAAGTTAAGAATAGAATAATAAGACATTTAAATGGTTGTTAGTCTTCATGCATTGCCCTTAGTTATTGTTGAAGACCATAGTGTTACACTATATAGCCTATTGATTAGATAAGTGGATATTGATATCTTTCTATCAATGGTTTTGTACTGATTAGAAGAGTGGATATTTCTATCATTCTATCAATGGTTTTGTTTATAGTAAAGTTATTGACTAGCCTTTTATTTTTCTTAATAAGATGCTTCCACATCATGTATATAACATGTAGTTGTGTTGGATTTTTCTTAGTCAAATTACCCATTTACTAGTTTGTAGATTCTTCTCTTCATGACAACTTACTTGTTTGTCTCTTGAATGTTGATGAATGGTTACAAGTGTCTTATTCTTAATGGAAAATTCAATTTATGTTTTGATGCATGTGTTGTGAATTTATTTATTTACTTATTAGATATACTCTGTGTTGTTAGAATATTCTTAAATGTTTAGTCTTCATGGAGGACCATTCTATGGATCCTTTACTATTATATTTTGGTTATTTATTCCCCTTCTCACTTACAAGGATCAAATTTTAAGGAAGTGGATGTAGAATGTAGAAGGAAAAATCTCGAGCAGGTCCATGCAAGTAAAGTCTCCCTCAAAGTTGAGGTTCTTAAGGGGAGAAAAAATGTTATAGTTTAAGATCTCGTCTTTTCAAACAAATTATAATGAACACCAATTTTGTTTACTAGATAGAGTAGATGGACATACTAATAGCTTACAAGACCCACTAGAATCTAGTGTCTTCACATAGCATGAACCTTCAAGTAGTGTACACTCATAAGAGGTCATATTCAACACAATTTCTCTTAGATCCACCCAACTCTACTTTCCACTCATGTAGTTTTGATTCCCTACTAGGAATTGAAGTAGACTTTTCTTGAGTGGGTCAAATGCTAAATTCACCCATTTTCTTCTTTTCCTTGAGTAATTTTTTCAAATAGGCCCAAGTCTTAGATGGTTCATTTCATCCACTTTTCTTGAAGGTGGATCTTCTTGGCTTCTCCAAGAAGAATTTTCTTTAGTAGGCCCTAATAACACATCAAATATTATATGAATTGCATTTGAGCAATATGTTTTCAATCATGCTCCCTAAAACACCATCTATGGATTCCACTCATACTATTTTTTAGCTCTCTCTAATCCACTTTTATGTTGTTCCTCTCATGTGTGAATTCTTAACAAAATTATTCTATTTTCTTATGCCTTGATATATTTTTTATTGCATATTTGTGATTGGTAGCTAAACCTATAAGGGGTTTTAACCCTTAATCCTACTAGTGGTTAGCACCCTAAGGATAGATAGTTAAAATAAAAAATCAAAAGGATTTTAGGTGGGTAATGTGCTACCCAACCATGCATATATTTTACTACATGCCTAATGGATTAAGGCACCAAATTATAGATTTGACACTTACAAGAAAGCTTCCCATAGAGCTTACCATAAATGTAGTGAATATTTCACATGTCAATTTTAATCAAACCCCATTTTATTGAAATCAAATGGATCCCATAACACTTTAAGTGGAGTTATTTTGTTAGATATCCTTTTGAATCAATGACACGTAACCAAGAATGAAGCTAATGAGAGGAGGTTGATTCACACCTACATGGTTGTGATTAGGAACCTCTTTATCATCATTGGACTTGTTAAGACCAAAAACCATAGGTCCAAAATCATAGAACATGTTTTACACCTTCAAGGCTAGGGGATGTCATCAAGAAGGTAAAATAGGGGCTCATCAATAGATTGAGGATGGTGAAGGTTAAATAATGAGAGTGGGTATGCTCTCTTGTACTTTGGGCTCAGCTAGGCCCAGGAGGTATATTCCTAGAGGTATGAAATGAAATGCAAATATAGACCTATAGCCATACCCAATGTACACTTGATCACCTATGATTGTCACTAGATCAAGACTTATTGGCTATGCAAACCTCTAGTTAAATTGATGACATATATCACATTTCTTATATCCCCATAAGATACATAAATTTTCAATATTCCATACACAATGGCAAGATGCAGACAAGCATGACATGATTCACAAATGATTTGAACTATTTTGGATTACTTCAAATGGATCCCTAGCTATAACATGGAATCATGAATAACATGCAAACCCTAACCTACTCCTACTCCTATAGCTAAGAAGACTAGGGTTTGATTAAATATGGTGATTGATCCTTCCCAAATATGGATTGGTGCCTACTCCATTGGGAAACAACATCATGAACAAAAAAGAGGAAGGAAATGTATCTAATAAGCATCAATAGAAAACTAAAATGAGTTTACATACATTTCTCAAATTACATTTTATATAATGGACATACTTTTAATTCTAAGCAGAATTGCAATGATTCATTTGCAACAAAAGAAATGACCAATCCAAAGCTTGTATTGATTTAAATGTTATCACACATTATCAAATCCTTGTTACAATCACACCAGCAAATGTGGTGAAGGAAAAATACATAGTTGTGACTATACATTCCCCTGAATCACCACAAATAGCCCTGGAGACATACCCCTACATGAAGATGTGTGCTATAATCCCTTCCTATGTTGTATTAGATGCATCCCTCCCTTTGTTTACCACTTGGAATGCTGTGATTTGAAGCCCAAAAATCCTCCTGAGGCACTTGTAGACTAGACAATTGGCTTAGTGACCAACCCTTTGTACTTCTTTTCATGTATATATAGCATTAATTCCCATGGTCGCACTTGGGTGGGAATCACCTACCCCACTTACTACATTAAATTTGATATCAGAATTCATCTCCCACACCAACATGCTCCAAAATGATCATTAATGGTGGTGTAGAGAGTCATTGGAGCATCCCATCATGTAACAAATAGTAAAATGGATGGGAAGGCAAAAATGTCAAGCCCTGACAAATTGGGCTTACACCAAACCATCATCCTTTAAGCAGACGAACAAGCACCAACCTGAACTCTGAAGTTTAGAAGGAAAGGAACACTTATCGGGCTTCAACGGTTGGGTCATCGCAATACATCATTCTCTAAAAATGAGCATAGAAGGAAACCCTAACCTCTGAAGTCTGAAGAAACATAAGGAAACACTTATCGGGCTTCAACAATTGGGCCTACACTGAGCATCAACCAATCAATCATAAAGAACCTACACTGCTTGATTCTATGATCCCGAAAGACTTAGAACAATTATACAACATCGAGGATCAGGAATTAGGAATACCATTGAAAGAATAACACTTCAATACTCTGTCAAAGGATGAGAACCTTCTTCAGCTTCAAAGTTTAAAAATATAGACAAAGCAAACCATCAAATTTTAGCAGTTGGGCTTGCACCATACCACCTATACTCAAGCATAGGAACCTAAGAATCTCTGACCCTTGAAGTCCAAAAGACAGATAAAAATCCATCAAGATTTGATATTTGGGCCAATACCATTCCACCTTCTATCAAACAAGAGAAAAGAGGACCCCTGATCCTGCAGTCCCAAAACACTTAGAATACCTTTGAAGTTGTTAGGAATCAGGGATCAGGCCCACCACAAGATGTATTCTTTTGAAGTAAGGGAGAATGAGGATGACCAATGCCCTGACCCTAAAACACTTATCCAATTTTGCAAGACACTAGGGGGAGTTTAGATCTAATAAGAATAGCACATCGATAAGGGAAACCCCGAAACTTTGAAACTCTAAAAAAAAGCACAAGGATTAAGAAAAATTCCAAGAACCTCCCATACTTATAAAATTTTGGATTTTTAGGCCATATTAAGATTTGATCAAGGCATGGAGAATGATAAAAACACAAAAGGGGCACAAACTTAGGAATTTTGTAGATTTTGGAGTTAGGAAAATTAGGGTCTTAATAGTGGTTATGGTTGAGGACATGTGCCAAACTTGGCACAACGAGAACCAATTATCTTTGGGTAGACTAGAAAGGCAAAACAAAATAGGAGAAACAAAACACATGGACATATGTATAGGGTAAGACAATGATAAGGGTATATACAACACTTACATCCACTAACACGAAAGCACTAAGACATAAAGGATGGATGCAAACAAAATTTTAACACATTATAGGTTAGACCTACACAAGATGGATGAAACTGCTTACCTCTATCGAAGAAAAACTGAAGGAAGGAGCTAATCTCCCTCAAACTAAAACTATACTCACCATCTAGCTACAACAAATGATGGTTGCCATTAGCATGCACCAATCTGCAACCAATGGTCATGAAGCCAAGGATAGGTCCACCATGAACACTGATGCAAGAAAACCATAAGTAATAGGTGCTTGACCTATTCCATTCCATATCATACTTGTTCATAGAACAGAAGGTACAAAATCAAGAACCAAGTCAACAATAGGAGAAATGGATGGAAGCAAGCATCTATCACCAATTGCCATGTTGCCACGCCTGTTGACCTCTTCATGCAAATTAAGGGAAAACAAAAACACATTCAATTCGCATGGCAAAGAAAAGTGTGGTTGAATGCACTACTAATCCACAAGAGAAAACACTTCATCTTGCAAATAAAACTAGAAGAATTTTAGCTTAGATAAAGTTTCAAGTTGGGCTACTATCTATTGAATTTTAGGCATAAACATGCCTTGCTACTCATTCACATCAATGTCCCATACAAAGGACTCAACCTCTACTGTAGCACCAACACCTTCAAGAGTTGGTCCCACATTAGTGAAAAGACTCATATTCATTTATATCTCCACCGAACTCTTAAACATAACTTCCATATGTGCTGCTACACTCATCAATTTCTAAATCATAAGCATGACTAAGGCTACGCAATCTAAATCACCAGCACATAAAGAAAGATCATGAGACACCTCATGTGAAGACCAAGTTCATCAAATTGTCTCACTATATCAAGTTCACTTTGGCAACTAGAAGTGTCATATTTGTTGTTGTAAATAGAATGTTGACACATATCTTCTTCCTCATTCATTCTAACATTATCTTGTGGCTGACTTGAAGCACATGTTGCATGGGGAAGACAACATACCTGGCACCAATGAAACAAGTTCTCATATGCATCCACATGATCACCATCTCCACAATACTCAAGGGTAATTGCTTCACACTAAAATTCTATGACTACACCAACAACTATCTATGATCAGTTATCATCATGTACAAGTACCTCCACATCACCCTCATGCAATAAAACATTGTTTGCTTCATCAATTTCATCAGTGACAAAGGGGGCCAGAAAATCAAACAAGAAATAAGTTTCTTGCTCATTCCTTGTTTCACATACCTCAACACTAAGCTGGAAGTCATCATTGGTTATGTCATTGTCACCTTAAATTGATGAACTATCCAACTGAAGGTAAGTACATATGTTTTCTTCATCAACTACATCATTGTCACAAGATACACCACCTTCCACTTCTACCCTTCTAACTACATAATCATCTTCATTTGATGATGTACTCATTTGATTGGTTGTATCCACATGATTGTTGTTCATTTTAGCCTACTCATTACCAATAGTACTCACATTTGTGGATAACAACCTCACTATGCAGTCATCCCTCATCTTTTCCAAGTAGTCTAGGCATTCGTATGTCTACTAAAAACTTGTTATTTTCAAATCTTCTCACACATAACTTGATCCAACTTCACATGCTTCAAAAAATATATCAATGCAAATGGGAGTGTTAGGTCTAAAATCCTTGGGAATGTTGTAAAGGGCAATAGTAAACTTGTGACTGAAGTCCATGCTAGACTCAACCTCTTGTCTTTTGATTTCTTTTAGCTTTGTGACAAGATCATCAAGGTCTAGACCTTTATCAAATTCCTTTTCAAATGTAGCCACAAGTTCATTCCAAGAGGCAAAGGACTACCCTAGAAAACTTTGAATCCAATCTCTTACCTTTCCATGAATGAACTAACAAAGAATCTCATCCATGTTGGAGCAACCAAGATCTGAAAGTGAAAACTAGAATACTTCCACAAAAGTGCATTGCATGAAAAATCAAAATGATTGATTCAAAAGTTGAATAGAATGTACATAGTATCTTGCTTAAATAGGTAAGAGAGAGGAGGAAGGAAGGTCAAACTTAACCACTGAGTAACCTCCAAAAGATTCGACACTTGTCTAACTCACATGACATGTGTGAGGGAAAGTGGCAAGTCAAAATGAAAGAGGTGTCTCACATAGCTAAGGACACATGTTGAAGCGATACAAACTCCTAAAAGACCTAAGTAATCTTAGGCTAAGTGTGAATAGGTCAATCCTTCTAAAAGGTGATATCTAAACTAGTTAGATAATGACTCTATTTACACTAACACCCCACCTTAAATGCAACTTAGGAAGTAGTGAAACAAAGATGGGTCCTAGCTAAAAGGCCATGTTAGGTACCCATGTACAAAGAAATCTCTCAAAAAGCAGAGAAAGAAAGAAAACCCAGTGGGAAAAAAATTTCCTCCAAAAAGAGATGAAAATATACAAGAAGCAAGTAGAATGAGGACTCAACATGACCCCCCAAGGACTACTACAAATATAGATGGAGTGTCTCCCCCATAAGAGATAAATAGAGAGACTAGAGAGCACCCCCATAAGATGATTGATCCTACAGTGTTGAATGAAGTTCAAAGATGAATGTTGAAAGTGATGCCTAAAAGTCGAACAACATGCCTTCCCTATGGAAGAAGAAGAACTACAAAAAGGTGCATTAGATCTTTCCAAGTGAGAAGAACAAACTAAGTCTCAAAATGCTACACATAATTCAGAGACTGTAATGAAATCTCTTGAAGCTGTATAGAAACCACTAGTGGAATTGGAACAGGTTCAAGGGGTTGAGTAACAACATCCTATTGCAAATCTGAAGAAGCCTCCTATGAAGCAACAGGTGAAGGTGAAGGTGGTGAATCAATTGTCTGAAGAATTGTGAGATTCGATTGGCCAAGTTGAACCTCCAATGAATTATCCACATTGGATGCAGAAGTGTGAATTGGAGTGGAATTATCATTAGGTACAAAATGAGAAAATGTATAAACACAAGAAAAATTGTCAACTTTCCCAACTACAACAAGTTCTCTAGTGCATAAAATCTCTTATCATAAATGAATCTGAAGTGAATTCATCTATCTTTCCTAATCCACTATTGGTGATTTGGTAGATGGAAAGCAGATTTTGTGATAATTCTGGAACAAAGAGAACATCATTAATACTTCCTGCTTCTATTTTAACATTGCCTTTCCCACAAAATACCATGTATTTATTATTTGCAACCAATATCTTTGATGTAGTTGTGTGGTATAGTGATAAAAATAGAAGTGGACAAGATGCCATACGATGTGATGCACTAGAATCAAGAACCCATTGCTGAGATTTGGAGACTGTAGAGGCACATAGTGCTTTTCCTTTGGATGGTTTTGATGTTGATGGAGAAGAAGAAAGACAAGCCTTGAGTTGTGAATTCTCAATTTCTTTTTGTTGAATTATTTTCTTGTACTCATCTTCTTTCTTTTTAAAACATGTAGTTTCTTCATGCCCATTTCTCTCACAATAAGAGCAAGTAGGCCTCTCCTTACGGTTTCCTTTTGATGAAGACTCAGATGGAGGATGTGATGTTGATCCTTTGCCTTTATCTTAATCTTTAGTTTGTTTCTTTGATTTTTGATGTGAAGACGAAGATGCAACAAGTGCATGTGTTGATGGAGACTTCAAAACACCCATTTGAATTAACTTATCTTGTTCCCTTGTGAGATTAACTACAATTTCAACAAGTGAAGATAGTGAAGTTTGTACCAAGACCACTCTTTGTAGTATGAAATGCTGAAATAAACACTGAATATTGATGACCAAGCTTAGACAAAATATTGAGGGTCAATTGTTCATCTATTTTGTTAATGCCACATTGTTTGAGTTGAAATCTGAGTGAATTTAACTTAGTGAAAAAATCATGTATAGTATTGAAGTTTTGTGGATTAGCTCATTCTCAAGTTGATGCCCTCACATAACATCCTATTTCCTGAACAAACTCTCTAATTGTGTCCATACATCATTAGGTGTTGTTGTAGAATTAAGATGAAAGAGAATATCCTAATATATTGCAACATATAGTGATCCATAAGCTTCATCCATACAATTATACCACTTTCATTTTTCTGATGTAGATGTGGGTTCAGCTTCTAAAAGATGTGACACTTGTCTAACTCACATGAAATGTGTGAGGGAAAGTGGCAAGTCAAAATGAAAGAGGTGTCTCACATAGCTAAGGATACATGTCGAAGTGAGACAAACTCCTAAAAGACCTAAGTAAGCTTAAGCTAAGTGTGAATAGGTCAATCCTTCTAAAAGATGATATCTAAACTAGTTAGATAATGACTCTATATACACTAACAATCCACATGTCTTCATCTTCAAAGTGATGTTCTTCCATGAATTTTGAAAATTCATCAACATGAGTGCCCCCTTCCCAAATACTATACCCATAAAACTTGGGCAACTAGTTATAGACCTTTGTTGGCATGCCTCATGTTTTGTAATCAACCCAAGAGAGGTCTAACTGATTAAAAATAGGATCTAAGGGAGAAATAGAGGACTAAGCAATCTAATTTTTAGCGGTAGTAGGGCAAACATTGGACTGCACCCTAGAGCCTAGAAGCCTAATCTAATTTTCTTTTTCTTCTTGCTGCCATAAAGACTCTAGAAATTGTTTGGTTTTATCAATTTCATATTGCTACACTACAAAATCATTTTGGTTTTGCATGGGTGCACATAGGTTTTGGTTTGTATAAGGTGTAGAGCCATGACTGAAATATGCATTGCTAGAATGGTCATGGGAATCCACTCCAATGTAGTTCCTAGGGTCTAAAACATAGGAAGACGCATATGAAGGGGAATCCCAAGAATAATCTTCCTATGTTTTAGACCCCTTTGTTGTAAATTAAATGAAACACAAATATACACCTATAGCCATACCCAATGTACACTTGACCCCTTATGATTTTCACTAGATCAAGACCAAATGACTACACAAACCTCTAATTAAATTGATGATGCATCTTGCACATGCACCCATAGATCACATTTCTTATATCCCCATAAGATACATACATTTGATATTCCATACATAAAGAAAAGATGCAGACAAACATGGCATGATTCACAAATGATTCAAACTATTTTGGATTACTTTAGATTGATCCCTAGTTATAATATGGAATCATGAATAGCATGCAAACCCTAACCTACACCTATAGCTAACAAGATGAGGGTTTGATAAAAGATGGTGATTGATCCTTCTCCAATATGGACTAGTGCCTACTCCATTGGGCAACAGATTCATGAACAATAAAGAGGAAGGAAATGGATCTAATAAGCATTAGTAGAAAACTAAAATGCATTTACATACATTTCTCAAATTACATTTCATATAATGGACATGCTTATTAATCCCAAGAAGAACTACAATGATTCATTTGCAACAAAAGAAATGACCCAACATAAATCTTGTATTGATTTAAATGTTATCACACATTATCAAATCCTTGTTGCAATCACACCAGCAAATGTCGTGAAGGAAAAATACATAGTTGGGACTATACATTCCCTTGAATCACTATAAATGTCCCTGGAGACATACCACTGCATGAAGACGTGTGCTATAATCCCTTCCTACATTGTATCAGATGCATCCCTTCATTTACCAACTGAATTGGCATGATTTGATGTCCTAAAATCCTCCTAAGGCACTTGTAGACTAGACAATTGGTTCAATGACCAACCCTTCTTACACCTTTTCATGTATATATAGCATTATTTTCTATGGTTGCACTTGGGAAGGAATCACCTACTACATTAACTTCGACATCTTAATTCATCTACCACACCAACGATCTCCAAAATGATCATTAATGGTGGCCCAGAGAGTCACTGGAGTGTCTCATCACGTACCAAATAGTAAAATGGTTGGGAAGGCAAAAATGTTTGGCCCCAACAAATTGGTCTTACACCGAAGCATCGTGCTTTGAGCAGACTAAAGAGCACTAGCCCAAACTCTAAAGTTTGCAAGCAAAGGAACACTTATGGGGCTTCGACAATCAAGCCATCATGATACATCCTTCTCTAAAAATGGACATAGAACTAGACCCTAACCTCTGAAGTCTGAAACACAAGGAAATACTTATTGGGCTTTGGTAATCAGTCATACGCCGAGAATCCAACAATCGATCATGAAAAACATGCACCACCTAATTCCATGATCCCAAAAGACTTAGAATAATTATGCAACATTAAGGATCAAGAATTGGGAATACCACTAAAAGTATAACACTTCAATGCTCGGCCAAAGTACAAGAACCTTCCTTAACTTCAAAGTATAAAAATATAAACAAGGCAAACCTTCAGACTTCAGTAGTCAGGCCTTCACCATACCATCTGCACTTGAACATAGGAACCGAAGAATCCCTGATCCCTGAAGTCTAAAAGACTTAGACAAAAATCCATCAAGCTTTGGCACTCAGGCCAATACCATTCTGTCTTCCACCAAATAAGAGAAAAGGGGAGCCCCAATCCCACAATCCCAAAACACTTAGAATAACTTTGAATTTGTTAGGAATTAGGGGTTGGGCCCACCATAAGATGTATGCTTCTGAAGTAAGGGATAATGAGGACCACTGATGCCTAAATGAAAAACTTAGCCAATTTTGCAAGACACCAAGGGGAGTTCAGAGCCAATGAGAATAGCATGCTAGTAAGGGAAACCCTGAAACTCTGAAACTCCAACAAAAGCACAAGGCTTAAGGAAAGTGCCAAGAACCTCCCTACTTAGAAAATTTTTAATTTTCAAGTCATATTAAGATTCAACCAAGGCATGGAGAATGATAAAAACACAAAAGGGGCATAGACTTGGGAATTTTGTAGATTTTGAGAGTCAAGAAAATTAGGGTCTTAACAAGACTGCCATGTAGGCCTACCACAATTTTGGTACTTACAGTACCATATCTAAATGAGGAGCTATCTCAAGATAGATAATTTCCTCTAACCTCTCGTGTCCACCATCCTTTTGGGAATTAAGGTGTCTCAACCTTGCAATTCCTAGCATTGATTATTAGATTATTTATTTATTTAGTTGCCTATTTTTGTATTTACTTGCACATCATGTTTTGTCATTTAGTTTGAGGTGGCATGGTGACATGTCATCCTACTTGTATTATGACTTGGATGGTCAAGTCAAACACATGAGAATCTAGGCATCCCATTTGAGGTGGCACTAATATGCCATGTGTCAGCATCTTGTGGTATGACAGAGGAGTTATTTTGTATGACAAAATCTATGATGCGTAAGAGCCAAGTATAGAGATTCCTATGACAAGTGAAGACAAGTGTCAGAGAGCATCTTTGCATGTGGGAAAGGCATATTTGGGCAGCCAAGTTGGATTATGACATGTTGTAAGAGGAATATGCTATATTTAGTCTTGTATGATAGATTCTCTTACAACATTAAGTGTTGTTATGTTGGGCAGATTTTATGACAACTATAAGAAGAGTAAGAGCATTTGTCATAGCCTATTTATAGCCTAGAGCGCTCCATATTGGGAAGTCAAATTTTCCATGTATGACAGATGTAAGAGAGGTGTATGCATGTTGGCCAAGTGTCCTAGGGTGTGTGAAATGGGCCATGTGGCCAAGATGGATGCCCACCTCTAGAAGCTTCTCAGTTATGCCTTGTAACTCTATATAATGAGGTGTTTGGAGTAGTAGTATGCATAGTGCTTGTATAGGTACTGTTATGCTACTGAAATTACTCCAGAAACAACATTTGAAGACTCCTAGAAGAACTTGCATTACAAGTGTATTGTAAACATTTCAGTTTTGATAATACATTGAGCATGTTTTGGAGTGTGGATTTTTCACTTGAAAAGGTTTTCCCCATGTACATCTTGTGTCTCCTAAATTCTTGTGTTGTGTTTTTCTATTGTAATCTCTATGTTAAACACATAACATAACTGTAATTGTAAGGATTTTAAAGAATTTGCACTCTGCTTCCCTCATTAGATTGGTGTAGGAAGTGTGTTCCGCATACCTTGCTTCCTTTCAGTTGGTATCAGAGCTTGATCACCTTTGATCCTAGTTGTTGGGGTAGGGGTTTTTTGTACTGATATTCAATTGAGTGGGAGTCTGTGTGAAGTATTCTATGATCTTGTTGCAAGAAGGAGATGGCAGGGACATCTAGAAGAATAGATTTGGAAAAGTTTAATGGCAGTAATTTCAAGTTGTGGAAACTTAAAATGGAAGACATGCTTGTTGATAGAGACCTATGGGAAACAATTTTTGATACAAAACCAATGGCAATGGCTCAGGTAGATTGGGATCTCAAAGATCACAAAGCTAAGGGTCTTGTGAGACTCTGTTTAGCTAATTATGTCCTGTTAAATGTTCATGAAGAGAAGATCGCGAAAGAGCTATGGAAGAAATTTGGTGATGTTTATCAGGCCAAATCTCTGGTAAACAAGTTATTCCTAAGGAAGAAGTTGTATTCCCTAAGGATAGAAGATGGGGGATCGGTTGCAAATCACCTGAATGCCTTTAACATGCTAGTTGTACAGTTGACTTCTGTTAGTGTCAAAATGGAGGAGCATTGTTGTATGACCTTGCTTCATTCTTTGCCAGACTCGTGGGACCACCTTGTCATGGCCATTGGGAGTACTACAACCACCTTCAATATGGATGAAGTGGTGTCTTTGTTGTTATCTGAAGAAATGCAGAGAAAGTCTTCTAACTCAACTAAGGAGGCTCTTGTAGTTCATGGTAGACCCAAGGAGAAAGGGAAAAAGAAGGAAAAGAAAGCTAAAAAGGGGAGATCCAAATCTCCTAGAAAGTCCAAGGCACTATGTTGGAACTGTGGTAAATCTGGCCATTTCTAAAAGGAATGCAAGGAGGAGAAGAAAAATAACACCTTCGATTCAAATTCTAACAAATCTCAAGATGATGGTGATGTTTTTATTGCTGCCTTGGCCACCCATGCATTAGAAGATGTGTGGTTGATAGACTCTGGTGCTTCCTTCAACATGACCTCACATCAAGGTTGGTTCACAACGTATGAAGAGTCTGATGGTGGGAAGGTGTCCCTGGGTGATGACTCTCACCTAAAGATAGTTGGATGTGGAAGAGTCTTGATCTGATTCCTTGATGGATGAGTAAAGGGGATCAATGGGGTTATACACATCCCCAGTTTAGCATGAAACCTGCTTTCTATAAGTAAATTGAATGATGCAAGTGTGTAGGTTGTCTTCTCGAGTGGAGGATGCAAGATGACAAGAGGAGCTATGGTGCTTGCTAAGGGTACTCAGAGAGGTACTTTGTTTTAGATGGATGCATACACTACTCAGTGCAATAGTTCTTATGTTTCAAAGAAAAGAGCTTCATATTCTTCATCCTCACCATTGGAACCAGCAGTGCAGAGATGTGTTGCTTCAACTTCTGATGATAGTGCTTTCTGGGTACCTAAGGGTGCTCATGCTTTGGAAATGAAACTTCCTATTGAGAAGACAATGTTGTGGCATAAGAGACTTGGTCACATTGGTGAGAAGGGTCTTAGAGCCCTGAAAAATAAAAACTTCATCGAGGGGTTAAATGATTGTAATCTCGAGTTTGACTTTTGTGAACATTGTATATATGGAAAGCAAACCGTGTTCATTTTTACTCTAGTTCTCACAAGTCTTCTGGTGTGTTGGATCTAATTCATTCTGATGTGTTTGGTCCTATGAATGGTCCTTCAATTTCTAAATTATTATATTTTGTATCATTTATTGATGATTATAGTCGAAGGGCATGGGTTTGTTTTCTCATAAGCAAATCTCAAGTCTTTAGTCAATTCAAAGAGTTTAAAGCTTTTGTAGAGAATCAAACTAGTAAAAAGATTAAGTGTTTAAGAACTAATAATGGTGGTGAGTTTTATTCAGTAGAGTTCAATAAGTTCTATAAAGAACACAGGATTGAAAGACATAAGACAACTCCATACACCCCTCATCAAAATGGAGTTGCAGAGAGGATGAATAGAACATTGATGGAGAGGGCTAGGAGTATGCTTAGTGTAGCTAGCCTCGAATAGAAGTTTTGGGATGAAGTTGTAGCCACTGCTTGCTACCTGATTAACAGGTCTCCTGCTTCAACGTTCGTTGATAAGACACCCATGGAGGTGTGGTCTAGTAAGAAGCCTTTGTTGAGACATCTTTGTGTTTTTGGTTGTGAGGCATATGCACATGTGCCTAAGGAGAAGAGCTCAAAATTAGAGAACAAGGTAGTTAAGTGTATCTTCATTGGCTATGGTGTCAGAGTGAAAGGGTACAAGCTTTGGGATCCTGTGGCTGAGAAAGTCTTGTATAGCAGAAGTGTTATTTTCAGAGAGGTAACCCCTCCTATTGTTTTACAGCCAAAAGAAAAAGAAAAGAAAGAGGATGTGGTTTAGTTTCCTACTACCCCTGAGAAGACTGAACTGAAAGACCCTATTGGACCTGATCATGAGGAGAGCTCCAGTAGCTCTGAAAGTTCAGAAGAAGAAGAAGAACCTCCACCTCAACTTGTGAGGAAGTCCACATGAATCAGGCTAAGGCAACCTAAGAGGTTTGGTTATTCATTGCTTGATTCTAGTTATGCTTTTGCCTTGATTTCTAACACTGATGATCCGAGAACTGTGAAAGAGGCTATGGATATGAAAGATGCAAGTTCCTCGAAGGAGGCCATGGAAGAGGAGATGGCTTCTTTGGAAAGAATAAAACTTGGGACTTGGTGCCTTTGCCTAAAGGATGGAAACCTATTGAATGTAAATGGGTGTTCAAAAAGAAATTTGGTGCAGATGGTAGTGTTGAGAAATATAAGGCCAAATTGGTTGTGAAGGGGTATTCTCAAGTGGAGGGAATTGATTATGGTGAGATTTTCTCTCCCATTGCAAAGCTGACATCTATTCAGTTCTCGTTATCTCTTGTAGTAGCTTATGACTTAGAAGTGAAACAAATGGATGTGAAGACAACTTTCCTTCATGGTGATTTGGAGGAAGAGATCTACATGTCACAGCTAGAACACTACATGGTAAAAGGTAAAGAAAATATGGTCTGAAAGAGTCTCCTAGGATGTGGTACCAAAAGTTTGATGCCTTTGTGTTGAGTATTAGATTTATAAGATCGAAATTAAATCATTGTGTTTATTTCAAATTTGACAATGATCACATTCTCATTATAGCATTGTATGTTGGTGATATGTTACTAATTGGGAATGGTAAAGGTTTGATTTCTGATTTGAAGTCTCAGTTGTCAGCACAGTTTGAAATGAAAAATTTAGGGGTAGCTAGGTACATTCTGGGGATGGAGATCAGAAGAGACAGAGAAAACAAAAAACTTTGGTTAGGCTAGAGTTAGTATGTTAACACTGTGTTGGAGAGATTCAGTATGGTGGTTTGCAGACCGTTGACTATTCCTGTTACAATGGAGACAAAGTTATCTGTTGATGATTCTCCAAAGTCTCCTTCTAAGATGGAGGATATGAGTAGAGTACCTTATGCTAGTGCAGTTGGCAACTTGATGTATGTTATGGTTTGTACAAGACCAGACATTGCCCAAGCAGTGGGAGTCCTTAGTCAGTTTATGAATAATCATGGATGGGTACATTGGGATGTAGTGAAAAGAGTGTTTAGATATTTGAGGGGTACTTCCAAGTATTCCCTATGTTATCATGGTTATCCTACAAGAGCTCAACATTCTGTGAGTATTCATGGATTTGTGGATTCTAATTGGGTAGGTGACATTGACAGCAAGAGATCCACCAGTGCTTACGTGTTTACTATGTTTGGTGGAGCTATTAGTTGAATGAGTAAGCGACAACATGCGGTTGCTTTGTCCACAATAGAAGCAGAGTACATGGCAGCTACTCATGCTTGTAAGGAAGCCATTTGGCTTAAGAGGTTGTGTTCAGATATTGGTTTTGATGCAGGATAGATTACCATCTATTGTGATAGTCAGAGTGTGATTTGCTTAGTAAAGAATCCTACTTTCCATGCTAGAACAAAGCACATTGATGTTTAGTATCATTTTGTTCATGATATGGTAGAAGATGGGAAGGTGATATTTGAAAAGGTTGACACTTTAAAGAATGTTGCAGATGCATTGACGAAACCTGTGGGCATAGATAAGTTCATATCGTGTTCGGAGTCTATGGGCCTCTTGGCCCCTAGCAGTTAAATCTTGTCCTTCTATTGGCTATTGCAAGGTGTTTGACAAGTGGAAGAATGTTGGGAATTAAGGTGTCTCAACCTTACAATTCCTAGCATTGATTATTAGATTATTTATTTATTTAGTTGCCTATTTTTGTATTTACTTGCACATCCTATTTTGTCATTCAGTTTGAGGTGGAATTGTGACATGTCATCCTACTTGTAATATGACTTGGATGTTCAAGTTAAACACATGAGAATCTAGGCATCCCATTTGAGGTGGCAATAATATGCCATGTGTGGGCATCTTGTGGTATGACAGAGGAGTTATTTTGTGTGACAGAATCTATGACATGTAAGAGCCAAGTATAGAGATTCCTATGACATGTGAAGACAAGTGTCAGAGAGCATCTTTACATGTGGGAAAGGCATCTTTGGGTGCCCAAGTTGGGTTATGACATGTTGTAAGAGGAATATTCTATATTTAGTCTTGTATGATGGATTCTCTTACAACATTAAGTGTTGTTATGTTGGGCAGATTTTATGACAGCTGTAAGATGCATAAGAGCATCTATCATAGCCTATTTTTAGCCTGGAGCGCTCCATCTTGGGAAGTCAAATCTACCATGTATGACAGATGTAAGATAGGTGTATGCATGTTGGACAAGTGTCCTTGGGTGTGTGAAATGGGCCATGTGGCCAAGATGGACGCCCACCTCTAGAAGCTTCTCAGTTATGCCTTGTAACTCTATATAATGAGGTGTTTGGAGTGGTAGTATGCATAATATTTGTACATGTACTGTTATGCTGCCAAAATTACTCCAGAAATTACATTTGAAGACTCCTGGAAGAACTTGCATTGCAAGTGTATTGTAAACATTTCAATTTTTATATAATACATTGTGCAGGTTTTGGAGTGTGGGGTTTTTCACCTGAAAAGGTTTTCCCCACATACGTCTTGTGTCTCTTGCATTCTTGTGTTGTGTTTTGCTTCTATAATCTCTGTGCTAAACACATAACATAACTGTAATTGTAAGGATTTTAAAGAATTTGCACTCTACTTCCCTGATTAGATTGGTGTAGGAAGTGTGTTCCACGTACCTTGCTTCCTTTCATAGCCTCCTATTTGGCCATTTTTACACTCTAGTCATTAGATGTAGCATTAGAATCTATTAATGTTTCATTAGATGTAGCATGTAAGGAATCAATAACTCCAATAGCCTAAACATAAAGTGACATAATAAAATATTTCTACTCAAGGTGTTGTTTTCACTAAAAATGCACCTTTGCAATAAACAACTACAAAATATGAGTTACCTCTAATACTACTAGCAAGTAAAAAAGTGAAGAGGACTTTACTATAATGAACACTCTTTCACATTAATCTCTTCACTAATCCAACTATGTAAAGCATACAAGCCTATAATGATAGTCAAAATACTTAATTCTAAAATTTGAGCCTTTAACCACTAACCTTTGACTTCAAAAAATAGACTAAATCCCCTATAAACCAAGAACTAATAAACTTTCACATTTCCTTTAAACCTTATCACTTACCTTTTCTTCATGATGTTGAATATTATATTAAAGTGCCACTAGAGAACTTCAAGACAAGCTAATTTATTTGCCACATTTGAAGCATTCAATAATGCAATTGTTGTTAGCATTATTGACTAAAAAGGATGATTGGATATGCATTGATAGATAATCCATTGCCTAGCAAGAGGATTAATGCAACTTTCCATGGCCACAAAATAAGATTTAACATTTGAACAATAAACATCGTACTAATAAAATGTATGAGTTTTTTTGGATTGATATCTTGAAATGGCCTTACAGTATTATAAATATTGATAGCATTCAAATAGGCAGTGTTTAACTTATTCAAGTAACAATGTTGCCTTGAAAGCAACTCAAAATTATTTTTTAAGTATATAACAAGAACAATACGCTCCACATGAAAATGTAGAGGTATTTAAAATAATACCTACTACACAATCTTGGTTCTACCTCCAAATCTCAACTACATTTACACACGACAAGGGCACAACCTAGTAATTACACAAAGATAAATGTATTTCCTTATACACAAGGCTGCCAATAAATAGTCATTCCTTCATCATTTATATCTTTGTATTGACCTAGCTTAATAACCTCCAGGAGATGATTTAATTAACAATCAATAACAATAGCAAGAAATAACTATTCCTTCAATGTCTCCTTTACCTACTTTTTCATCCTTATCATAGGCCAACCATTATTACTACAATAATACCAAATTTAAATTGGTAGAGAAAATACATATATATGTTGTAGACACAATAAATAAAATGCTATATGATATTGACTTAACTGAGATATTTTTGTAATTTATTATGCAAATGCATAAAAGCATCGCATTCCCATACTAACTTCCCCAAACTTCCCTATAAGAAGCTAACTCCCAACAACTAATCATCTAACCAACATTTATTTAATCACAAATATTTCATTTATTTATATACTAGCAATTATTTATTATACTTAATTATCCAACCTATATTTACTATACTAAGATGTAATATCCCAACAATTGCATCTATCTCTACTTCAAAAGGAGCTTACAAATTAGGAGGAGCCAACACAAGTGCATTGCTAATTTTCTTCTTCAACTCGTCAAAATAGTTTTGTTTTATGTTTCCCCATTTAAATCTCTTACTACAACTTATTATTGGAAATGACAAATTTTCTATGGAAGAAAATTTTCTTACAAATTTATGCAAGTATTGGGTTACCCAACAAAGATCCCTTTTTTGATTATGCCTATGGACTTGGGCCAATTTACAATACCCTATACTTTTGTTCAGTCAATTCAAACTACACTATCACCTACTGCATTTCCAAGGCAAACCAAGCTCTATTAAATTACAAATTTACATTTCTCCCTCAAGATATACAACATCAATTGCAAATATGCAAGATGTTCTTCATACATTTGGTTAAAAAAAAGAATATCATCAAAGTAGAGAATAATACAATTGTCAATGAGTAGGAATAGCACTCCATTCATCAATCTCATGAAGGTTGTTGGTACATTACACAATACAAATGGAAGCACTGGCCATTCAAATAAACTTTTCCTAGTCCTCAATTTGCAATTTTCTAAACATCCTCTTCTTTTACTATTACTTGATGATAACTATACCTTAAATATGGTTTTGCAAAGTATCTATCATGTTGAAATTGATAATGTAAACCATTTGTGCATGGTAAATAGTATTGATTATTTGCTATAATATTGTTCAAAGCCTTGTAATCAATGCATATTTTCCATGATCTATCCTTCTTCAACACAACCACTATAAAAGAATAACATGGTGACATAGTAAGCCTTATGAAACCATGTTCCAAAAAATCTCATAGTTGTTCTTTGACCTCATTTGCTTCTAAAATGCTTTATTGATAGAGACCTATATAGGGAAGTAATCAATCAAGCAATAGCTAGATTCCATGCTGAATAGATCTATGATGGGGTGGCCCCTTAGGTTCCTCAGAAAGCTCATCAAATTTGCATATCAACTATTCCACATCCTTCTTTTCATTGTGGGAATGCAATCCATGCATTTTTAACTTCCACCACATGCCCATATTCCTTATTCCCCTAGAACATCAAGTAAGTAAATTTTCCTATAGCATTAATTAGATGCCTTGCTTTATCCAACCCAAGGAATAAGGTTTTGCATGCTTCTTTATTTCTAACCTAAGCTCTTGCACTAGTTTTTGTGAAATCAAAATTACTTGAGAACAAGTGTTAAAAAGTTCATCTACTCTTCTACATTGAAGTTTCACCTTGGCATGAAATAATTTGGTAGAATTATCATCTTAAACCACATTTTCACCTTTTTACATAGTTACATAGGAGATTATATCATCTCTATCTAAATTACACTCTATTTATTTAACCTTATGAGTGGTAGTGTCATTTTTTTATCCTCTTGAACCTCTTAAATTGATGTAGCTCTAGGTGTAACTTCCAACAAATCTCTTTGTTGTGACCCTCCTTATCACAATGCTTGCAAATTCACTTCTTTTTACCTTTTTCTTTGTTCTTCATAATGGTATTAGTTAATTTCTTTCCCTTCTATGTGTTATTACCCTTATTTGAATCCTTTCCTTGATGCCTTTAATTTTTACCCTACTAAGTTTATCCTTAAATGAATTGGATTTCTTCTTATACATCTCCAAATAATTGGTTTTCACACTATTCTCATCAAAATTTTGTGGTTTAGATATTAGGATAGACCTATGAAGATGTCAACTAAGCCTCTAATGTACTTCATTATCACATATTAGTCTAGCACATCCCTCACAAGATAAAATTTCTTTCTTATAATTCACTCATGCAATCATGGACGCTTTGACCTTTTAATTGATGGAAGAAGTGGCATTGGATTGCTCCATCGTCTTCGTAGCACATGCGGTAAAATTGTTCCTTCAATAGTTCCTATAAATATTCCCATTTCATTATTGGAGGGGATTTTTTCATTTCCAAGGATGTTGTATACACTCCATAACATGTTAACCCATGTTTGGATAGCTTTTTAAATGTTCAAAAGAAATATATTATTTAGGGTTTAAATTGTGCAGGCTGAAATAGACCTCCATTTGGAAGACCCATTGATCCAATACCTTTGCATTTAATTCTTGAATTGAAGGTTGAATCTCTCTATTTTCTTCATCTTTGAACATAAGTTTATTTTCACCATTTAAGGTTTTACCATGATCATACATTGTCATGAGAAACTCTTCTTCTATCTTTCGGGTATCTTGATTGCCTAATTTTTGAGTTATAGCCCTTAAATACTCTCAAAAAATCCATCTTCCCCATACATCAAGAAATCATGGAAACATAAATGTCTATCTTGTAAAATATTTCCTCTACCTCATAAAATACTTATCACCATTACATGTGATCTTCATTGTGCTTAAATCAACCTTCAAGTGTAAATCTCAAACTCAATTTCTCTTAAATCTCTACTTCCACTAGATCATGCAGTGAGTGTAACATTGAAAATGCACTAAGTGTGATATAAAACAACCTACACATGTTTCAAACATAATTTGATACCAACATAATCCATAAACTACCTAAGATACTCCTAAATAGTTCACTAATTATGGATTTTAGCTTGTTGGCTACTCAAACAATCTCCAAATTACTTAAAACAAGATTTACATTCCTTGAAATCATTAGACAATCATACAAAAGCTCACAAACATCATAATAAAGAAATTAAAAGCATGAAACAACAACATACACTAAACAATTACTAGAATGCAAGATTTTTGTCTATAGAAACCCTTGAAAGGAGAAAAATCTAGATGAATGAACAAAAAACTCTCTAACTCCCATATAAAAAGTTAAGTGTAATCAAATATGATAAATGTATGTTCGGGCATACCAAATATTATAACTCATTTACAAATTACAAGAGCCAAACACATTCATCTATACACTATTGTGCTCCTTTCCCCTATTCTAACTTGACTAAGAAATGATCAAACCACTTGCTTCGAACATACACAAGAGTGTAAACCTATATGTTGGCATTAAAATATGTTAATCAAGTGTCCACACATCCCTCGAGGATCAAGGCACAAAAACTAAGGGTTGGAAGTAAAAACAAAAATAAACCTTTCAAATTCCATGCTTAACATGCATAGAGGAGAGTTTGTTAGTTTTCAGTATATAGTTTGGCATTTTTAGACAAGTTCACCAAAATGGTTTAGGAATTTTTCATGGTGAATTGCATGTTCACTTTCTAAAAGTAGCAAAATATGAAGCTTTTTGAATTTCCATGCAAATCTATCTTCTTCCTCAAGATTCTCCACATCACCCTAATTCATTAACAACTCAACATACAACTCATCAATGTGCCAAAACTAACAAATTACAACTTATCCATATGAATTAAATCCTTGACTCATATTCCTTGAGAGAAGTGGATGAAAACTAACCTTACAATCATGATTAAGATCCAATTTTTGGATCACTAGAGAGTCCCTTTTCTATGATCATGTGGAAAGAATCATTCACAAAGTGCCTATTAGAAACCTACTAAGATGTGGGGAGATAGATTCCATTCAACAACCCCTATGAAGCCTTATAAGAAGCTAAAGCTTACATGACTAAAACATAAAGGGAATGTGTGACTAGTTCACCTTGTCAGATGGACCTGAAGAGTCCAAAACTATCATAGAATTTTCTATTAATGGAGAAGCATCAGATAAAAGGGTTTTCATAGTATCTAGAAAGAACTCTTCAAACATGAGAGCTTTAGGAATAACCAAGATTAAAGGCCATTCAATGTAGTCATATGCTTTCTTAGAATCTTTCTTAAGAAAAAAATGTGCTGTCAAGATCCTCTAGCCCATTCCATGCCCTCCCAAACCATAATGATTAGCTATATAGAATGTAGTGGCACTTGATGAATCTCTTCTATTATAGATGCACAATGTAGAACAAAAGATGGTGGATGTGCAAATATAAGGCCTTGGCCAAAATATTTTGAGAAGAAATTAGAAAAGTGATAGGCTACTAGCTAGTGATAAGCTTTGGATCACTAACTTTTGGAATTATCTTCATGTTTCCTTAGTTGATGAATTTTCCCAATAAATTATAAAGAATAACATCTTGGTAGACCCAAAGAAGCTCTATACTAATGAAGTATAACATAGGCTTGAAATTTTCACAAGGAATTCTATCCATGCTTAAAAAATTCTCATTATCCATCTATATATGAGATGAGTGGAGCTCATCCAAAGTGAGAGGTAAGTTACAATCCACTTAAACATAGCATCTCATATTGGTAGGAACAACATCTAAGAATTGTTGTCGAGATTGATTCCACTGAATTATTTCTTCATGCACTTGAAATACTAGCCTATAATTCTCTAGAAAATTCTTCAACGTATGTGGGAGGGCAATAAGTTTTCCACAAGTGGAGTGGATGGCCTTGATTTGGGTTCTATCTAGTTTGATGTATAAAGCTTTGAAAAAATATTTGGGAGCTTTATCCCTAACTTTGATATAATGAAGGTGATCTCTAATTTGAGCACATTTGTCTTTATGGATTTCAACAATCTTAAGATTGTGCTTCAATGACACACCTAGACTCTAGAGTTGGATACCAAAAGGGTTGATTTTGATCTAAATGGAAATTATCATGAACCCCTTATTGGTGACATCTTGATCTCTCTTTCAAATATTCACCTCTTACTTGTTAAACTATCAATCCAACTAGCAAAGGATGTGGCTCAAGATAGGACACCCATGTGATGAGATGGGTAGTTCTTTTATGATATAGTAATGCCATTTTTATAAAGAATTATGTGCTTAGGATTTTGAAAGGCTTGGCATCCCATGCAAGCTAAAATGTGATGGGACTATCATAAAAAAAATGGTCTCTTGATACACTTTCATTAATTATCATTATAATAAAAAGAAGAAACATGTATTTCATAGAAATCATGATGTGATCAAGGTGCTTGATGACTCTATTTAAATAGGATAAAAGGTTAGACCATGTAAACCAGGGGTCTAACACTAAAAACCACCATCAAAACATGAGATCTTAAAAGCCCTAATGGTCTTAAAGTAATACCAAGCCTCACACTTTCCAAATCATCAACACATCAACAAAGTTCCTTATATATTCTTGGGTGATTCAAATATATTAAAGTCGCCACAAATTAGCCAATTAGAAACTGTAATTTTTATTGAAAATGCAACACAATGAAGAAGAGCCCAAGGCTCAACCACATCAACAACAATCAATCATTCATCTTCAACACTTCAAATGATTACATTCTATGGCTTTATAAAGTCATTCAACTTACTAACTACCCAAACCACTAACTACCAACTAACCCATAGCTAATAACTAACTAAAAATTAACATCTAATAAATTAACATTAACATGTTAATTTATTATTTATTACATTATTCTATGTCATGCACTATAATTCCTAACACCCCCCTTTAGTGTTGACATAGGGACTATATTTTGATGCTGCAATATCGACAATTAACATGTCTCATATTTTCCCCCTTAAATGAAAAAATTTCTTTGGATGTCAGTTTCTACCGATAATGCATCCAATTACAATGTGCAAATACAAAATCTATTACATCCTTATGGCTCCAAAACCCTTATTTCTCCATTTACATAATGCTGAAAAAATATTACAATTTTACCTCTAACTTATGCATCGAACTGCTCAATAAATATTAACTGAATTCTCAAACTATTTCTGGGTTTTATTCTCCTCTTTAACATCTTTCCAGAACATTTTAAATTTTTAAATTTTGTTACAAAATAAGAAATATATCTTTGTTTTAGTGAGACTGGTATAAAACAAATTTCTACAACACCGAAGATTTCTCCAACTTTGAATGTATACATTTTTTAATTTTTCTGACCTTGACTATGAGAATGAACAAAATGGAGGAAAATACTATGAAAAGAATGTACACAATGGAAGAGAATGGCAATGCATATGAATGGTGAATGTCAACAGGTTCGCTGCGAGGTCCGTGGTATCCGCTAGTACTACTGACAAATATGCAAGAAGAGTGGATGCTACAAACTCCAGATTTTGCGCAAGGTCCATGATATCTTCTAGTCCTTTGTTTGCATCATTTTGGAGGAAATACAAGTGAATGGAAGGCAAACAGAGAGGTCTCACAGGACACCTGCTCTAATACCATATTAAAAATGCAACACAATGAAGAAGGGCCCAAGGCTCAACTACATCAACAACAATCAATCATTCATCTTCAACACTTCAAATGATTACATTCTATGGCTTTATAAAGCCATTCAACTTACTAACTACCCAAACCACTAACTACCAACTAACCCATAACTAATAACTAACTAAAAACTATCATCTAATAAATTAACATTAACATGTTAATTTATTATTTATTACATTATTCTATGTCATGCACTAATAATTGCTAACATTCAGCCAACTATTATCTCTATAACATCATTCTTTCTAGTCCATTATTATGTGCATAAACATTGATAATACCAAACAATTAGACACTAATGTCAAGTGTAACCTACATGGAACAATGGCTAGGCTCTTCCACTAAGGAAATAATTAAGTAACTTAAATGCACCCTCTACCATGACCATCCACCTATGATGTGGTGAATTTAGTGGTATGAGGCCAAATTATCTACAAATTTATTTGAAGAAAAAATGCACATCCTAAGATATGGTATTCATATTAAGGGATCCTTCATATAAAGATTTGGCTAGCCATCTTCATTAATTAAAATTGTAAACTTGTGACTTGAAAGTGGGTACTACTTTGGAAAGAGATAATCATTAAGTTAGATGGAGTGGAGTTTGTCCCCATGATCTCCCCTTAGTGAATCGTCATTCCTATGCAACGACCTTTATAAACACATAGAGGGTTGAGAGCTTGCATTAGAGGTCACAACAAATGGATGAGAGTTCTAAGAGCCATGTTTCTCACATGCAAACTAAGGAGAAAACTTGTAAGAAGATTATTGTAAGTCCATACACATTCCAAGAGATGGTGTTTATATGAAGAGATCCTTCATATAGAGACTTGGATAGCCATCTTTGTCTATTAAAACTATAAACTTGTGACCTGAAAATGGGTATTAATTTTGCAAGAGATAATCACTAATTGAGATGGAATGGATTTTGTCCCTACATGATCTTCCCTCAGTGAATTATCATTGCTAAGTGACAAGCTTTATGAACACATAGATCTTGGTTGAGAGATTGCATTGGAAGTCACAACAAATGGATGAGAGTTATAGGAAGAAACAATTTTAGTATTTTGGCTAGGGACTAGTCCCTTGGAAGAACCAAGTCACTCTTACACACATATTGTTGGGATTTGATCACAAGGTTTACTTCACTAGTTTTAATGGGTGTTTTGGTAGAGGATTTTCCCTTGAATAATATTGCATCCCTCGATCAATATTTCAACCAAAGGATTTAGAACCACATAAGGCATAATATGTCAATATTTGATCTTATGGTCAAGGAACTAACTTTTGAAATAAGTTCTTGGGAGATTAATGTAGGTAACATTCTACATAAAACACTAAGAACCTGCCTGAATCTCCTAGGATTCCTTAAGGATAGAGGTGAGGTCCACCTCAACACAAACCTACATGTGGGGCCAAGATGAACAAAAAAAATTTGGGTTGTAACATATAAATCATCTTAGAGGTTGGCTAATCATCTCTAAGAAAGCTAAGATAGGAACTAGGATACTTGGAATCTCCACCCAAATGAGGAATTTAAGTGAAGCTTATATAGAAACCTTAAAACTTGATTCAATGAGATAACATCAAAAGGGTGTTCCTAATGAACTAACAACTTAAATGATTAAGAAGCATATGAACTTGTTGGGGGGTCTTTGGTGAGATTATAAACACCGGTGATGTTATTCACATGGGACTTTGAAGAGTGCTTAACTAACATGGCCATATAGTACTTTAAAGGAATATAACTAACATAATAGACTATCAAATTATAGTTTTCATATCTTTGACAAATAAAATTTATATCTATCAAAATAGAAACAACTACTAAAATATCAAATTTATTAACTTATATACAACTTAGGAATAAATATTTGAACTCTTAAGTGTCATCTTCACTACTATTCACAACAATAGTGGACAATGAGACAACAATCATAATATCCCTAACTTTCCCTACAAACAAATTTAAAGGCAAGTTATTATAAAAACCTCTAAATTATCCTACACTAGTATGAAAAAACTAGAAGAGTCAAACAAAAAATCTTGGCATCAATTCTCACCAAAGCTCTCCACAAGTAGTTAAGGAATATTAAAATATATTTTTAAGTTGGAAGAATACAACAAATTCATTAATAATTGTAATAACATTGATTGATAGCTCCTCTAATTACTCAATATAATATACAAATGTAACCACACGACACGACTACTAAAGCTCAAATCTAGAGATTTGATAGTATCTTTCTCTTGATTTTTTGCATCAAGAAATCCATTGATTATAACTTTAACACATTAAAATATTTCGAAATAATTCACATTTCAACTAACTTATAGAGTTTGATGGGACATAAGTTTGATATCCCCCCACACGGAAGCAAAATTCAAGCAAGATTTTCTTCCCATAAATCCGTGCCTTTTTCAAATCGTTAAAGGCCAAAAGACATCAATTTTCACAATTATAAATTGCAAATGGAAAAGAGAACTTTTCTTTAAATGAAAATAAATAACAATAACAAGAAAAAGTACTCACTTTCATTTTTACTTTACCATATTTTTAATATTTATCATTCAAAAGCCAAATTGGAAATGAAGACACATAACTTTTCTTTTAATTAAAATATATATTTCTTTATAATTTTTCTTTTAATATATATATAATATATTTTAATTAAAAGAAAAGTTATGTCAATATATTTATGTATATTTCTTATTATATCAATATATTTTAATTAAAAGAAAAGTTATGTCAATATATTTATATATTTCTTATTATATCAATATATTTTAATTAAAAGAAAAATTATGTCTCTTAATTTCCAATTTGACTTTTGAATGATAAATATTAAAAATATGACAAAGGAAAAATGAAAGTAAGTATTTTTTTTATTGTTATTTATTTTCATTTAAAAAATTCTCTCTTTTCCATTCACAATTTATATTTGTGAATATATATGTGTGTATATATATACACACGTGCACAGTGTGTGCACGCGTGTGTGTAGATGTATATGTATATGTATGTAAAGAAAAACATATTTTCTCTAAGATTAATTTAAATTATTTAAATAAGTATATGTAATTAGATAAATTAATTTAGATTAAATAAGTGGTAATTGGGTAAATAAATCAAAATAATTGAAATTGACAATTTAGAAAAGTAATGTGAAAGATTATGGAACTTAACTCTTGATCTTGTAGATTTGAAAATTGCATGACCCCTACAATTTATACTCTATAAGTTGCACTTGTTTTAGTGTTCACTCTAGTGACATGTTTTAGGTCTCACTCAACCTATCGGCTTAGCCTTTTACCCTAATACAAGTGTCAATTTCCATTCTTTATTATTTTGTCAAGTCTTATGTCTTTTACAACATCTCATTCCACCTTCTCTAATCTAATGACCTTTACTACTTGTAAATTGTTTTGATTTCAACATGGTTGTGAAGATGTTAGTGTAGTTGTAGATTCATCCACCATGAACTTAAAAATAATAAGGTCAATAAAAAGTTGCAAGTTAAGCACTCTTCTAGAAAATTTTAGGAATTTCTACTTGTTTATATTTCATGGCATTTGTGTTATAGGTTTATTGAAGATTTTCAATCCTTTTGGAAGGAATTTCATTATTGTGAAGACCCATTTTGGGTTTTGTTTGATGAAAGCTATTCATGCTTTGTTTTGATTTCTATTGTTAAAAACTAACTCTTTGTAGGTTTATTATCATTGCTTCTCTATTTACATATAACTCATTTTATATTTTCCTTCAAAAACCCTTATCTCCTCCCTCTCTTCTTGAGGAGAAATCTCTTGAATTCTTCTTTTCAAATCTTTGGGATCTCTCTTCTTGAGTGAGCTCCCCATTGGCAAGAAATAGGGAGGAACCAGTTCGAGGATCTAGTCCTCAGTCAAGTCTCTAAAGTCAGTTTATACCTCGGTCATACAATGAGAGAATCCTAATGAAACAGTAAGGAATTGTAACATGCAGTACAATTAGATCACATATAAGCATTCAAGATATACACATAAACCTAGATTAATCCTTATGTCTCCATTATATATATATCATCCTATAATCACATACATCCGGCAAGTCTAAGTCTCTTCCTTTCACTCACTCTTACTCTCTCATGTATGCCCTTCTATGTACATATGATATCCTATCTATATAAATTACATAAAGGTGTGTCTTTTCCAAAAATACAACTTTGTATGTCGGCTCTATCCTCCACATGCCTTCTACAGTAACCTGCGGTAAGATCTACTGCTTGCCCTTTCTTCTGCCAACATCATTCCCCCTTTCAAAAATATGTCTTGTCCTCAAGACATGTTCTACTCGACCTGAAGGTGGGATGTTCTTATAAATGACCCTGAGCTAAGCCAAAGATGTGTTCCATTGGTTCTTAGCTATTGTCATTATTTTGATTTGTCCCTCTATCTATATGTATGTATCTTTTGCCTCCCCTATTGTGGTAGGGATCTGTATCTTCTGGGTTGTCTACTTAGCCTCTATCAAAATGTTAGTCAAGGATGCTAATCTTAGGCTCACTACCTCTCTTAGATGTTTTATTTGTGATTTTATCTGATCCCTCTAGTCTTGAAATTGCTACAAGTGAGTATGTAATGTTTCCACTTATGCCCTTATTGCTTCATCTACATATTATAAAGGATCGTATGCAGTTGCTATTTGAGTAATTTGTGTTTCCAAAACATCCATTTGATCCTTAATATTTTTAGTGGTGGTGAGCCACTATAAACAAAATTGGTATAACACTTTAGCCTCATCTATAGATTGTTGGATATTTATAATGTTTGTCTCCATTTGTGTGTGTGCCTTGGCACATTTATTAGATGTTTCCACCAATCGTTTCTTATTCAATTGCTTTGTTATTCGTTGTTCAACCTTGGTCTCTATATAGCTTGTATGTTCTTTGAATCTATGGACCAATTGTCTTAGTTTTTGGGTAAGAGGTAAGGTTGTATCCCTTTGTGTCTCTAGCATCTCTTTTTGGATTGTATAAATTGCTTCATGTAGTAGTTCACTACCTTCCACATGTAGTTGTAAAATTTCCTCTCTTGCAGAGGATTGGAGAATGTATCTCAATTGTAATTACTCGAGTGGCGGTATTTCAGCTAAATTGACTTGTCCTCCCACCAAGGGTAATTGTAGTAGCTAAGGTGTTACTATAGGCTGAATTTGTTTCTGCTACGCCAAAAAATCTTTGATAGATTGAATGGGAGATGTAGAGGAGGATGCATCTTGACTATCTGATCTTTGTATCTCTTCCTCTTGTTGACTATCCTCTAGATTTTGTGTATCCTCTCTAATTTGCTGCTCTTCCTTCTTTGTATTTGTGTTGTGAAGTGGAGATATCCTTTATTGTTCTTCTTGTGCATTATGCATAGAGGATATCTCCTATTGTTCTACCTTTTTATCTCTCTCCTTCACATTATCATACAGTTTCTAGGTAACTGCATGGAAATGGGATACAAATTAGTGGCCAGCCTTGAGATTTTTCAGCAAAATAGGTTTGCGTTATGAAAGGCATAAATCATACATGTTTTAACATGTATGCATTTCTAATGCCTTGAATTCAAAATATATATGATCCTTTCCCATTTATGTTTGGATTTAGAAGCCTAAGGGTTGGACATCTATTGTGGCTCCTAAATTTGTATTTTTAACATAAAACAACTTGAATTCAAACTTCAACCTCATCAGGTTACATGTTTTGCAATTAAATTTTACAAAACCACCACCAAAATAAAGAGGTGCTTCTTATCTTTCTAGCTATACAATTTTTTTAATATTTTGAGTAAGCTAAGGTATTTATTTTTATTTTCTTTGAAGAGTGTATCTATATTCCTTCAGTACATATGTATTGACTTTTTTTAATAACTTTTGACTTGCTTATCCAAATTTGAAAAAAATATAGGATTCTTCTACACTTCAACCTATACGCATTCAATAAAATAAATTTATATTTTTAATTAGTTTTGTGCAAGTTATGTGATGCACACTTAGTGATGTAATTTTCAGGATGCATCCACTTCAAAAAAATGCAAAAAAAAAAAATCAATAAAAAAATATACAACTTGTAGTACTCACTCTTAGCAATATTTCCATCAAATGATTTCTGAAAATACCTAATGTAGCAAAAACAATAGGGGGCGCACACCAAACACTATCTTATATTTTAGAGATAAAAACAAGAACTCATTTGTGTGCACTCAACATTTCACCCCCTTAACTTTAACACTTTTCTAAAATCTTTAGTAGTTTGGAAACTAGATTTAGAGTACTACAATTCTTGTTCTTATCATATCTTCAAATTTTGAGGGTGTATAACTTGAATTACTCATCCAAATTTAGCTTTAACTAATTTCAGAAAAAAAAAGTGGTTACTTTTGACCTCCTTTTTGTACCCCATGTCCATGCACTTACCCTTCTTTGTTATCTGTTATGTTTCCTGTTGAATCTTGTCCCTATCCGCTTGTTCCATATTCATCGGGTATCAACCCTCTGCTTTTTCCTCAACTCTTTAGCATGTAATTGGGTTAGTTTATTTTTCTCTTCTATGGATATAGAGGTTCCTACCCCATCAAATATAACCTGTTGTCTCAAATCCTCTTCTAGTTGCAAGGCTTTTTCCCTTCTTTGTCTCAAGACTTTTGCTAGGTTCTCCAGTAACCTTTCTAGGATCTCATCCATTGTTTTATTTGTTTTAATCATATATTTTATCATTGCTCTTTCTATTATTTTCTTTTTATCAACAGAGACTTCACCATATAATTTTGTTGTTTCCTGCAACAAGCCATGACATTCCATTCCATTTACAATTGCATCAATGTTTAATGGTTCTTCAAGGGCTTCTTCTTTTGTTTTCTTATTTTTCTTTCTCTTTTGTAATTTTGAGATTCTTCCCCTTCTTCTTCAATTCATTCTACGAAAGTTTGATTTTTCTTCCATTTAGCCCGTTGTTTCTATCTAGGTGCTTTTTTCTTCTCCGCACTCAATTGTATAAGAGTTTATAATTCTACTCTTCTTCCTATTGATATAGTTTGTGTTGAAGATGCAGGCTTTGGTGCATTTTGTGCACTGGTTGTTGTGGATGTGCTTCTCCCTGATCTCCTTGGATGTTGTGGTGAAGTAGCCACTTGTGGAGGTAATGAAGTGGGTTGTAGAGTCTCCATAATGGCTTGTGGTGCTGATGATGAAGGATGTGGTGCAGATGTGCATGTTCTAGGTGGTATCTCCCATTGTTTATGAAGTTTTTCCTTGTTTTTCTCCAGTTGCTCCTCCACATTCTTTTTATGTTGTTTTTCCATTACCTCCTTATATATCCCAAATCTTTCTATAGTAGTGTCCTTGGGCTTACTTAACAAAGTTGCCACATAGGCTTTTATTTCTACTACGGTGATCTCATATGGTATCCTAGGAATCCAAAATGTCCTAGGCTCCACTGCTTCCATATATGTGTAGCCTTTGTCAACCATGAATATAATGTTATTTATATACTATTTGACTAATTCATAAGGGATCCATTCCCTAGCTTGTATTTTTTTATTGTAGGGATTTGAAGAAACCCCAATACATGGTACTAAAGGATTTTGTATCATCGAATTGTCTTATGTGTTGTTTAATTTGTGTTTCTACTGTGAGATGTTGTTGCCATACTTTCCTCTTAAATGTCGGTAGCTCATTTAAAAAGTAGAATACTAAGCAAATGATCAGGGTTCCATATCAGAAGTTGTAATTGGACTCCTTCATTCTCTTCAAATTCTCTAGCAATTATTCTCACATCACTTCACAGAGGTCGAAGTCTTTTCCTTCTTTCACAATTTGGTAGGCAATGTGGATTGCGATAGTGGTGGTGGATCCCTCTCTTTTTGCATGATAGACTTTATAGGCTATCCCCATTGTCACGTACCTGACCCCTGGATCTATTATGTATTTGATGCTTAGGCTATGGCCATTTGGTTTTTGCCTTGTGAGCTTCATCACTTTGTTATTTTTAATGGCCTTCATTGCCAGCACCAGTCCAGTTGAGCTAAGTCCTGTTACTGCCCTAATTACTTCCTTTGCAATGCAGTAGGGTTTTTCCAGGTATATGAGTTTGTCATGAATTTTGTTAAGCACAATTCTAACCCATTTATGTGCATCACTAAAATCTGGGTAGTCTTTCCAAATATCGAGCTTATTGCTTGCAATATTTTGATATTCTGGTGAGTAAATTGTATCATCAAGCAATGTGCATCCCTCAATTCTTCAAATTTCATGTGATCTATCTCAAAGATAGTGGCGTTCAAATGTATTTCCTCACATCTTATGTATATACTACATCCCCCAGTACTCCAGAGAATGCTCCTTCTTTATTGATTTCCATCGCCTTGTAGGGGTATTTCTTGTATTTAGGCCTAGGCTTCTCTGCAACGTCAATGAGTATTGGTGTGGCCATTTCTCCGTCTTCGCAACTGGCAAGTAGGTTTTCTTAGTCCATAGCTTACAACTAGGATATCTTCGCAATTTTTCGCTTTGTGCTTCAAAATTTAATTTCTCAATTCATCATATGCAAATGAGGAGAGAATTGAAGGTTTTAGGATTTATATAACCCTAAAAGTAACTTTTTGCCTTTATTATTTTTATTTGTTCTTCTTTTCACGAGTTCTTTTAGTCATTAAGTGTTTTAGCTGCTAATAGTTAGTTTATGATACAATATGTTACATTATGATACACAACTATGATACATGTTTGAATTGCTTCGCATTATGCCTTATTATCCCGGAGATTGATGATATTGTTTTAGTCTAGCTCCATTCACGTAACTAGCTGTTAATTTTCCTTCCATGTCATTTAGTCTTACTACTCTGGAGCTTGCAATTTCATGTATATAGTATGGTCCTAACCATCTTACCTTCAATTTGGCCTATTTTTTGAATTTGTTATCGCATAGTAGTACCAAATCACCATCATTGAAAATTTCCTGCCATAGGTTTCTATAGTGCCATGCTTTTTGGAGCTCTCTCTCTAAATTCATATTATATGTTACCAGTAATCTATTTTCATCCATTTTCTCTAATTCTTCAATCCTTTGTACTAGGGATTCCTCCGCATTTAGCCTCAAAGTCAATGTGGTACAAAAATTTGGTAGTATAAAGTGTACCGGTAGTGTGGCATCCATGCCATATACTAGCTCATATGGTGTGAATTTTGTAGTTCTTTTATAGGTTGTGCAGTAGGCCCAAAGTACCGCGGGTACTTTTAGGTCCTAGTCTATTCTATTCCCATTTCACATATTTTTTAATGTTTTTCAAATGATCTTATTCAAAGCTTCACTTGCACCATTTGCTTGTAGGTGATAAGGTGAACTTTTGTTATGTGCTATCATGAAGTTTTGTAATAGCTCCACAATCATGCTATTTTTACTTGATCTTCCTCTCTGATTTTCACTTGTCGGTAACCAGAAAACCCATCAGTGAATGAATAAATTTCTCTCCTAGTTACAGATTCAAGAATATCTTATGTAAATGGTGTCCGAAAGGGATCATGAATACAAGCTTTATTTAGTTCCCTATAATCTCCACATATCCTTATTTCTTATTCTGGACTACCATAGGACTGATCCATTCTACAAGTTCTTCCACTAGTTTTATAATTCCTGCTGTACTAACATTTTATCAATCTCCACTTTGACCCTCTTCTTCATATTTCGGTTTAGCCTGTATGGCCTTTTCCTTACTAGTTTAATTCCTTATTTTAACTCAATTTTCATCATACCTACCTCTTCCTTGATTCCTTTCATTTCAATGAATGTTCTTGGAAATAAATCCTCAAATTTAGAACGAATTTCATATACTTGCACCACTACTTTATCATCCCAATAATCTCCTATTTTTGCTAGATTAGGGTCTCCCTTTTTTGCAATATTTTCTTCCCTAAGTTTGATAGGTTTGTTGTAGTATTTATCCTTAGGCTCAGTTGGTAGCTGTAGTTCCCTCTCTCCTTCTTGAACATTTATTTGTAGGTCATCTGTATCCTCATCATCTATTTGTGTGGCCTTATAGCATTTATGACCTATGTGTGTTGATTCTTTATCTATCCACTTTATAAGTTTCCATATAGCTTCAGTTCTAGGTGGTGGTGTACTTCTCTATCTTCCTCTGTAATGTGTTGAAAGATTATCTCCTTCATTTTCTGGAGTGTGGTATGTATATATTTCTCTAGACTATAAAAGGAAAATGTGTGCATAAAATCATCTTATATCTCATTCCAATCTCTGGTTTCTCTTCTCCTTTCTTAATTTATGTACCAAATTTGTGCTATCGGTGATAACGTCCAACAGAATAGATGGGCGTATATCATCTTGTTGTACTACTTCCTACCTTCCCATACTATTATATAGATAGTTAAGTGCTCCTACAATATAATCTACCTCTCATATTTGGGTATGTTTTTATATTCTCCTTCCTCATGTAGATATCTTACCTTGATGAGAAGCTTAAATATTGGCCAGTTTTTAATTGTATCTTTATAGGTGGTCTACCAATTTGTCGCAATACATACTAATGTATGTTGTATTGCTTCTAGTCTCCTATCCTCATTTGTAAGTATTTTCTCCATATCTGTTAAGTATATTTGTAGGTCTTGTACTCCTAAAAATTTAGGTAGTTTGATGTGTGAAATACCTCGCATAATATTGAGATCTCAGGGATTCTTTTATATTCAGTTTTTCTGAGTTACTACATGCATTCTGCGGTATATTTTGTGTTGATGCAATAGTTTGCGGTAGGTTTTGTTCACTAGTTTGAAGCATAAATATCCTCCCGAATCTAGTCATCCTCCAGGTTTTTAGATCTAATTCATTTCTTATCCAAGCCTCTAGTACTTCCTCACTATCAGTACTATAATTATCATCTTCTACCTCTATCTCTCCTTCTGAATTAGGTTCTTCTACTATCTCATCCATATCTAACTTTGATATTGTATATATATATATTCTTAGGATGCTCATCAATACCTTCCACATAGTTAGATTCTTCAATGTATGTTTCTTCCATGGTTGTTACCAAAGGTATGTATACAATTTTATTGTTATCTGCAAAAGATAATTCCTCTTTGCGAGAGTCTACAATACCATTGCATTGACAAACCATTTTAACCCTAGTAATGCATTGAACGAATCACCTTGTTCTTTCATTGCTACAACAACAAAGTCTATGACTTGTTTAAACCCCATTAGGTTTAATATTTCAACTTGTTTCCAAGTTCCCAGTGTTTCAATGCCATATCCATCTGCTAAAGTTACGTTAGATCATAATCCCACTAAAGTGGGGGCAAAATGTAGAGTTAGAAATTGTATGTACTTAATAACTTCTCCTCTATGTTAGGACCTCATCTTAGTGTCTATGCCAATAGCATGTTTTAGTGCACATTGAGATAATTCCTCATCTTTTTAACCTATTGTCAAGGTTCCAAATGATCCCATCTTATCTAGTTTTTATTTTTATACATTCTAGACAGATTTTCTAAAAATATGTAACTTATGGATACATTAATCAATCATTGTACTTACCTCGTCAGAAAAGTAATTGTGGTAGCATACATGCACAATGAACCACTTTCTAACATTCAAAACCTAATTCATTTTGGCCTTTCTAATATTTTCATATGGCCACCTTGATTCTAATCTTAAAAAAATGCATTTTAATCCTCATTTTAATCTCTCTCTATCTTTTAAATACATTCTATTGCAAGCTTTAGATTTTCTATATTTTATTTTTTAACCATACTTCTCTTGTGAATATTTACTAATGCTTCTCCTCTCCATTACCAACCTTTTGTAAAAACTCTTTCATAGCTTCTATTATTTGCTTACTACCACCATGATTACCCATCTATGAACCTATAACCTCATACTCCTCTCCATTTTTCAAAAACCCTTGGCATTTTGGAAATTTTCATAATTTCCTTTATCTTCTTCATTTCACAAGCACACACCATAGTATTGTTAGACATCTTGTGTTGTTTTATTGATAGTTATAATACCTTACACACACCACCATCACCTGGACACTTAGGGATAACACACTCTACTATTCCTTTGTTTCATGTGGAGATTGAAATAAACCAAACAAGGATCTATCTAAGATAGGCTCTCAAGCATCCCAAATATTTTTTCTTGTTTAAAGATATAGGTTTGGGCCCAATATCACTCCAAAGGTACATCAAATTGGGAATCTACAAGAATAATTACAACTTGTAGACCAATGTGCACATCCTCCAAATTTGAAGTCTTTCTAAGAAAGGGTCACCACTACACTCATACAATCTCTATTGTGATTGTACGGTCTCTAACATGACAAAAGGATGCTACTAGGAAATCCTATTTATAGTTTATAAATCATTTTTTCTAAATTATTTAACTTTAATATTTTTTTATTGGGTCACAGTCACACTAGTATAATCAACATTACACTGTGATAGACATTAGACCACATGACTCTCTAGTTTTCTATCCAGAACCAAATTTTCACCTTCTACACCTCATCACAATCTTCTTCTACTTTGAACTCTGAATCAAGGATGCCTTCTAACCTCCTTTGTCATTTCAAATAGCTAAGCTTACAATTATTTAAAACCTACCTCTTGTATTGTTAGATTAGCATCCATTAAGTTTATTTCTTATTTGTGCTTTTCATTTCTTAAGGGAAAGAAAATGAACATGCTAGTTTAATTAATAAGTACTAAGAGTACTTTAGATTTCTCCCTACATGATAAATAAAGTCCTCCAAGGAAAATACATGCAACCCAATTCCATATCCAAAGCAACAGAACTTTCAACTTCTGACTGTAAAATTCTCCAACAACATGAAGTAAAATTATACAAATATATAGAGTTCTTGGTTAGTGAAGTCAACTACATTGATTTAACACTTAACTACCAGAAAGGAAAACTCCAAATCAAATAGATTTAAATCCAAAACTACAGCGAGCCTTTATAAAAAATTTCTCTTTCTGGCGACCATTTATATGCATTCCACAAAATTGACACCAACTTGAATTCCATTAACCAGCAACTGACAGTTCACTCAGAATTTAATTGTTTCTTGGTCATGTGGGAATGGTTGAATGGCCTCCAGTATAAACTCCAGTATAAATAAGATTCCCTCAATGCGACCTGTTTCTATGATAATAAAGTCCACAGCCTTTACAGTCTCTTACTCTTCAATATCTTGGCCTTCAGCTTTTGGTTCTTAGTCGAAAAGGTTCAGCCTAAAATTTGTGTTCCTATATCTGATAACAAAAACGATCTTATAAATAATCTCCATCAATAAAATAAAATAAATTTCTGACCCTCTGATTTGAAATTTGTCATAAAATCTTCCACTGTTACCCCCAAATTCCTCGCGAAGAAAGATATGGGTCATCTCCGTAAATTGTTGCTCAGTGTTTTTTCTGAGGGAGTTGAGAACCATTCATTACCTACAAAATAGTTCAAAGTGCATCTGTTGTACCCTGCAAGAGTGAGCATAACTTGCGGGCTCTTTGAAGCGGGTTTCGATGTAAATGATTAGTACATTGACTAAACCTGTCAGCAGTTTACATCAATCTGAGAATGTCATAATAGTTACATAGGATGCCTCTGCAAAACTCGTCTCAGTGTCGTATTTGGGAATTATAGGGTTAGACACTTAAGTGATAGATCCAAACAACAAAAGACTAAAATCATTTTTTTAATTTAATCACCTCTGACTCATTTTTTGCAACAATGGCTTCTGTAACCTAATCACCTTTCTAATAGATCATGAAAATCAAGAACCAATTTAAACAAATTCTTCATCCTCCTTTCAATATCGATCAAAACGTGTTCTGGGAACACCACCACAATTCTCTGTGATCATTCCGCATTCTCCCGCACTGAGATTTGGGTTTTTTCTTTGGCAAGATCTTCTAATGTGTCTATCACAAATGACATGATTTTATCTCCTTTGCTATTTAAACAGATCTTCTTTCGCGTTCATTGACACACTGTCTTCACCCTTATTTATCTTTTAAATGATGGCGAGGAATGTTGAGAGGTCTATCTAGTTTAGCTACGATTTATCTGGCCATTGATGAAAGGTTCGACAGGGTATCAAGGTCCAAATGTAGACCCAGTCTTTCTTTTGTATGAAGTAGCCATCGCCTGTGACATTTCATCACCAACCCATCTAACACTTTCTTATCATTGACAGTCACAGCAGCCAAAAAAACAAAAAATAAAAAGGTCGTCTTCTTTGGATTTTAGGGGGAAAGTACTTAGTAGTTGTGTATTCTAACTTTATATACTCCAAACTTGTATGTGGTGATTTTAAATGACTCAAAATTTTATAGTAAATTATTTGGTAAGTTTACTACTTAAATCTAAGGTTTTAAGTTCACATCAACAAATATGATGTCACATCAGCATGTTTCTCTTGAGGTAGCATAAAATACAAAAAAAAAAAAAAAGCTAATCCAATAATTGTGCATTAAGATTTTTTTTTGGGTATGCCCATGTGACATCACATGATTTGTTTATTTTTGAATGTGACTTGTTCTAAAGAATTTGTTTCATTTAATTATTAATAATGATAGTCAACACTAACAAACTTGAAGTCACAACTAATAGAACTATAGTATTAAAATACATGGTCTTTTAATGATGCAATCCACTCACAATTATTGATATGTGCTCAAATATTTTCACTTATTTGCATCTATGTTTGTCTATGTTTGTTGCTAGATAAGCAATGATATTGCCTTGGGAATCCCACCACCTATAGCTAGCGTTCAAAAATAAGTATCCCGTGATCGAGGAACTAGTTGTGGTAAGTAGTAGCAAAAGATGAAACTTTTGTACACGCCAAACCAAATATGTTTCATTTTAAGGGTGTTTGTAATCCCTCATGCAATTTGTGAGAAAACTTCCATGAAGACTAACAAGGCTATTGGAAATTTTAGCAGAACATGAGGTGGTGTCAAAGGTCCCACCACCCAAATGAGGTTGTAGTTGTTATATAACCTCAATCCTCCAATCTTCTTTATTAAATCAACCACCCCTTCTATAATATAGGGCAACTCAATTTTGAATTAATGTAATAAAATATAATGGGATACCATTCATTATAGTGGGCTCCCATGGATTTGCGAAAAATGAGAAGAATGCAAGAAAAATAAATGTAGGTCACATGAATGAGAAATTGGGTGGTGAAATTCCACTAACTTGACTAAATAAGAAAGCAAGACATATTGCATCCATAAGATGAGAGACCATGTAGAAATTGCTACCTTTGTGCAACAAAAAACTACTATTAAAGTGTGGTTGCAATTAGTTCTCCCTAATGTGGGACTCGGTCACTATCTAAAACTATGAACAAAAGACAAACTTAGAGAAGAGCTATGTGTTTTTGTAGTAGAAGTCCCAAATACTTTGTTCAACAAGCACATGGATTCCTAATCACCAACTTGAAATATCTCATGTTATAATTGCTCTAACATCCCCTATGTTAACTCATTGGTCTACATCATAGAAAATGTCCTTTAGTTTGTAGTAGATCTTATGGATTTCAAGCCAAGTTTGAGCCAATTTTCTATCATAATGGTACACTCTAGGTTTGACAATTGTAGGATCACCCTAAAGATGGTGCCTATGGTCTTGATTATGTTCTATCTAGAGGCTTTCTTGTTGTTCAATGAGCAAGGATGTTCCTTGCCAATTCAAGATAAGGGAAAATGTTTCGTTTTCCCTAGCCTTATGTGACTCTAACTTATTTGTATATTTTCTATGTTTTCTTATTTTACATTTTGGAGCCCTCTAAAGGAATTTAGACTTGGTACATGTCTATATTCTCTAATGTGTTGATCTAGCACCCCATTAGGGCATCTAAACTATTTTTCTCACATTGTATCCAAAGTTTGAGCTATGATCTAGGAATCACAAACTTGACAAGTAGGGATACACAAAAATAAATAACTCTAGCAACTATTTTTAGTTTTATAATAGTTGTAATTATTTGAGTAATTTTCAACTCCCAAGGAAATGGGTTACTATAAGTGGAGTGAATTTTTTTTGTTTTCACCAAGAACCCTATTTTATTGTTTTAGGAATTTTTTACTTTCTATACCAAAAAGCTAAAAATCATGAAACCAAATCAATTAGGTAAGCTTGAAGGAATACATGTATATATCCTACATAGTTTTCTCTTTTTGTATATCCTTTCAATTTTATAAACTGAACTAATTTAACCAATAATTCTAGTAATTGTTAAATGTGTTATATTTGATAATATTTATGCTTTTATAATAAATTAAGTTTCATAGCTAGTGTAATATCCATTGAATTCACTAACTAAATTAAAATCACTACATGATTTTGAGGACCTATACACAGTGGATTCACAATAGGTATGGGTTGTTAGGATGAAAAAAGGGTGTATTTATAACATTTAAAAATCTCCAATTGGGATGATCACCATGGATATCACTATGAAAAATATTCCATCCAAATTTGGAATGTTTCTCATATGATATTTATATTAGTCCAAGATGAAAAATGTACAATTTCTTCAATATTACCCAAAAGTTAAGATCAATATCTATTTCTATATATTTGAACATGGTGAAGGATCATTTCAACTACCATAGCCAAATATCTACCTAGCTACTCAACTAACTGCCCAAGGATTAACCTAACCTAGGTGAAACTGTAATGCCCATTAATTTAAAGGGGCTATAGTTAGACAAATCACTCCTCAAAACTTCTTGAATTTCTATTGTCCAAGCACTTGGGCCACAATATCTACTAGTTGATCTATAATTAGACAATATTTGAGTTGAATATTGTCATCTTTCATAAACATGATGTTAAAGAAAATGAAAAATTATGCTAATGTGTTTGGTGATCATGAAAGATAGGGTTATTTTCCATATTTATAGTAGAAGTGTTATCAACCATTAAATGTTTTGATGGCTATTATTTCTCCTACAATTCATCCAAATCCTTTTGAGCCACAAAATTCATCTCATTGGTTTTGAAGCTACCATATACTCTACTTCTACTATGGATAGAGATAGAGTTGTATATTGCCATGAATTCCAAGAAATAATTGTCAACCCTAAGTTCATAAGATAACCTAATGTATACTTTTCATCTTCCATAGCTCCTGTAAAATCAAAATTTGTATACCTAACAAGTTTGAATCTTGTTGTCCAAGAGTATTTTAGACCATACTATTGAATTCCCTTCGAGTACATAGAATCATCTTAGCTACCATGTAGTGATTCTTCCTATGTTGTTGCATGAAATGTGACAATATTCTAACAACAAAGTAGATATTTGGTTGCATTTTAATCACATAAATCAAATTGACAAGTTTTTTTTTTTCATCAATCAATGTTGTTATCAATTTATTTCAATTTTAGGCTATGTTTAATTGATGTGTTGATATGTTTGTAATCTATCATTCAAAATTTGTTGAAAAGTCTCCAATGTACCTTTTCTATGGGATCAATATGTACTAGGCTTTTGGATAATTTAAATTCCTAAATAGTAATGTTGATGACCCAAGTCTATCATTTCAAAACCTTTCTTCAAGTCTTTCTTTACAACTGCAATATATTTTTCATGGTTACCTATTATGAGAAAATCATCCACCAACACAACCAAATAGATTTTTCTTATGCCAAATTTCTTCAAAACTAAAGTTACATGATCAAACTCAAAGTTCTTGAAGTTAATCTTTAAACTAGGTTCTTGATTATTTTTTAATACCTTGTATGAGGGGCTTGCTTTGAACCATGCAACAATTTTACCATTTTGTAGACTTTTTGTTCCTATTCTTTCACTATAAAACCATATGGCTAAGTCATGTAAACTTTTCGTTTCAAAACAACATTAAGAAATGTAGTTTTGACAACCATTTGTTGAACCTTCCAACCATTATGGGTTAATAATGCCAAAATGCTCTAATGGTAGTCCACTTAAAATTAGATGCAAAGATTTCTTCATAATCTATATATTCCTTTTGTTCATATATCTCTTTGCAACAATCCTCACCTTGTTATTATCAAGTGAGCCATCATTCTTGTTCATGTTGCAATAGAACCACTTACATTCAATTAGTTTACAAACCAATGGAAGATCAACCAACTCTTAAGTTTTATTCTTCAACAAAGCATCATACTCACTTGGCATAGCCTTTCTCTACACTTCAAATGTTTTAGCTTCTTTAAAAGAATTTGGTTTTGAGTCTATTTTTCTATTGATTTCATCAAAATACTCCAACTTAACTTCTTTGAGATTATCCAAGTTATCTTCTTCACTGGAATGTGCTTGTTTTCTTCCTTTGTATGAAATTTTTGTGCCTATGTTTCAAGCTTCATTAGGTCTCACATATTTAAGGGTTTGTCGGTCTTGTTTTTCCATTTTTTAAGGTGTAGGCTTCCTAGTGCATCAACTTCTCAACATTGATTCTTGATAGTGCTTCCACTTCCTAATTAGAAAATCCATATGTTGAAGTTGTTGTTGTGAAGTTCCATAAAACTTGTTTTCATCTTATGAAGTCTAAAATTCTTCATGAGAGGGAATTTCTTCTTTGATATCGTGAAGGATGGATTCCAAATTTTATTTCAAGCTTCTTATCCACCCTCAAAGTTTGGAATCACATAATCATGTTTTGTCCAAGGGGAAAAACTTGGCAAACATTCAATTCAAATTAACTATCATTCAACAATGGTTATATATTTGGACTTTTCAAATAACACAACATCATGAGAAACAAGAAATTTCACATATTGTACTCGTCATATAACCAATATGCCTTAGAGGAATTGGAATGGCCCAATAATAGATGTTTATGACTCAAGTGGTCCAACTTATTTCTTTTATCCTTAGGATTCAAAACATAATATAAGTCGATCCAAAAATCCTTAGATGTCAAACAGATGGAGGATGACAATACAAACTTCATACATGGTGTTGTCCATTGAAGAGATGATGAAGTAGATCTATTGCAAAGACAAACAATCATCTATGTGGATTCTATCCAAAATTAAACTTTAGTCCTTTGAGATAAAATGTGTCCCTAACCATATTTATTATAGTTTTATTTATTATACTTAATACCATTTTAATCAAGGTCATCTTCAAAAAAATTGATGTAAATTATCTAGCATTGTATATTAAAAAAATGGCTTTATGAGTTTCAACATCAATTTCAATCATATTGTGAAACTTTTTAAAAGTGTCAAAGGATTTATATTTCTTATTCAAGAAATAAATCCAATCATTATAATTTAAAAATTAATGAACAACATGAAATACTTGCATGCACCAATAGAAATGATTGGAAAGGGTCCACACAACTTTGAGTAAATGAATTGCAACTTTCTTTGAGCTCTCCAATTAATCTAGAGAAAGGTTCTATATATTGTTTCGCTTGAATACAAGCTTCATAGAGCTTAAATTTCTTGTTCAAAGTTTATAAACATACAACACCATTTTTTTACATTATTTTAATGATACATAATTAACATGTTGAAATCTTGCATGCCAAAAAAAGACTAGAAAAAAGATTATCTTCTTCACTAAGGTAAGAAAAACTCTTTGAAAAGCTTGAACCTCCTTTGAGTTTTAATAAATTTCTATCTTCCTAATTGGTCAATGCAAATTGATTATTAGACTTATTTTTTGTTAGATTCAGGACAGACAACTGAGAGGGGGGGGGTGAATTAGTTGTCAAAATCTTTCTTTCCAATTACACACTTAAATCCTTTTGTGATTTAGCAGCATATCAATAAATCAATCATGGAAACATAATTCATTAAACATAATCATGGAAACTTCACAACAACAACTTGAACATATGGATTTTCTAATCAGGAAGTGGAAGCACTATTGAATCAATGTTGAGAAGTTGATGCACTAGGAAACCTCTATCAGACCTCAGACACTTTAATTTTAATCCAGTTTCATTCTCTACCATAGCCTTGAATATTTTGAATTTCTCAAGAGCTTCTGATTTCTCTTTCAGAAAAGTTACCCACATCATCCGAGAATGGTCATCAATTAATAACATGAAGTATCTATCACCTTGCACACTCCTTATTCTTGCCAGACCACATAGATCAGTATGAACAAAAGTCCAATATTCTGGTAGAAGATTGTTCTTTGCTTTTGAATGAGACTCTGCTTTGTTTCCCCAACTGACATTCTTTGCACAAACTATTTGTAGGTTTCACCAGTTTTGGAAGATCTCTTACAGCCTGAGTGTTGCTTATCTTGATGATATTATCAAAATTCACATGACACATCCTCCTATGCCATATCCAACTCTGATCAATTTGCACAAATAGACAACTTTTACCAGTACCAACTAGATGGAAGATATTACCTTTTGTTTGAGTACTGGATGCAATCTCTATTCCAAAACTTTCAAAGATCTTGCATTTTCCATTCTTGAATTAGAGATCATAGCCTTTGTCCACCAACTATCCAACACTGAGAAGATTGTGCTTCAATCCTTCAACATACAGTACATTACCGGTTTTGTTCTTTCCATCAAAAGAAATAGTTCCCCTACCTTTGATTCTACCAGCAGAATTATCACCAAATTTTACCACTCCTCCTTCATACCTTTCCAAATCTAAGAACTTATTTTTGTCACCTGTCATATGGTGAGAGCATCCACTGTCAATGACCCAATCATCCTTTTCTTCAACTTGGGCAGCCAGAGCTCTTTCTACAACTTTATGATTGACAGATTCAGAGGGCATTAGATCTTCTTCCTTGATGGAAATAAACACCCAATCACTTCCAGATTTGTTTCCTATCTCTGATTCATCATCTGTTACTCCTTCATTATCATCTTCATGAACATAGTAACAATTCTTTTGGAACCTTGATCTATTAGGATTTGGCCTTGAAAATCTTTCTGGACATCTTGAGGCAAAATGACCAATCTTATTGCAGTTGAAACACTTAAAAGGCAATTTTCCTTCATACTTACCAGATCCTCTTGGCAGTCTTTTTTCAATAAGGGCTTCAATTTGAGTAGTTTCTTCTTCTTCTTCTTCTTCCAGGTCTTTTCTTACTTTTTCATACCATGATAGTTTCCTTGAAGAGTTCTCTCCCAGATCAAACCTTTGTTTACCTTTTACAGAGGCACTGGCTTTGAATGGAGATTCAGTCTTGGGAGGGTCATCTCCAAACTCGGTCATTTCAAATGCAGCCAATTTACCAGCCAATTGATCTCTTGTGATAGTTGTATGGGCTCTGAATTCTTCAATGGCAGCAACCTTGATTTTATAAGAAGCAAGAAGGGATCTGAGAATTTTGCCAACAATCTCATCTTCATCCAAGACTCCACCAACACATCTAATTCCACAAACAAGATCATTTACTCTTGGCATAAAAGTAGTGATATTTTCATCTTCTCTCATCTTCAGATTTTCAAATTTCCCTTTCAGACTCGGTAGCCTTGCACATTTAACATACTTGTCTCCTTCATGTAGAAGTTCCAATTTTTCCCAAATCTCAAAAGCAGTTGGTAGGTCAACAACATTTGAAAGCTTTGAATCAGATAATGTGCTTAGAAGAGCTTCTATAGTCTGCAGATTGTTTTCAGTAGATGTGATTTCATTTGGGGCTTTTGGGCAACCCTGTGGAGGAGTATACTTCGTTGAAGCCATGGTCCAGTACTGCATTCCCATACATTGCAAGTGACATTTCATGTGACTTTTCCAAAGATTAAAATTGGTTCCATCAAACTTTGGACTATCCTTTTTGTAGGACGACATCCTGGATCTCCTCAAGCGGTTAAGCTCTTTTAGAGGAACTTAGCTCTGATACCAATTGTTAGATTCAGGACAGACAACTGAGGGGGGGGTGAATCAGTTGTCAAAAACTTTCTTTCCAATTACACACTTAAATCCTTTTGTGATTTAGCAGCATATCAATAAATCAATCATGGAAACATAATGCATTAAATCAAGAGCAGAAACACATCAACACATAAGACACCAAGATTTTGACGTGGAAAACCCGGTTAAGGGAAAAACCACGGGGTGATTAACCCAAGATTGTATTCTCTATTAGAAGAATAGAAAGAACAAAATGACACATGCCAATTAGGGCTCATTGCCTGAGCACACTGCTCACAAGAGGTTCATTGCCTACAAGAGACACACTGTCTACAAAATGATAAGTATCACATACTTGAACTGGAGAATAGCATCTTCACCATGCTTGAATTAGTTCCATTTAAGCCCAATACTTCTGCTCTGCCTTTCGCTCTCTTCCTCGCTACCACACTCACATCTCCACAAGACACACTTTGAAATGACTTTACAATCCCTTATTTATACAAGGCATCGACTTAAGAATAATCATCTAAGTCAGCAAACATCTATAAGAACATCCACAGGATGTGTAACTCATCTGGTCGGCCAGTCTCAGGAAGAACACCATCATCCAGAAGTTATTCTTCAATTGCGAACTCCAACTTCAATGCGGACCACCAACACAAACTGGACACGATCCAAAGAGCTCCACAAGCTTGCTTGAATCACCAAGAACATCCACACTTCATCTGCTTACTGAAATCCTTCTCTCCTTCATCCGAAACCTTGAGAACACAGTCTGTCATCACTGTCACAAAGGAATAGATGCTTGCGGACCTCCATACCATGAACCAATCGAGTTGAAACTTCACAAAGACTTCCTCAACACTCCCTCAGATCTGTAGAACAAGATAATGCATTTTTAGATCTCACCAAACCTGTCTATGTCACTCTGTCACCTCTGAACACCTGTCAGAACCAGTTTTACTTGAGCGGTCACAACTTCTTCAGATCTTCATGCAGACCTCTGAAATCTTTACTGGATCACCTTAAGACACATATCTACAAACCCTTTGAACCGTATCCTCTAAGAGTCATTTATCTTGGATCTTTACCTTACTATCTTCACCGTTCTTCTCTGTTCCTGATTAGGACCAATTTTCTCAATATCCTCAGCACTCAGCTCATCCAATCCTATTCATCAATGCAACAGGAGTATGTTGACGTCAATGACAACACCGGTTAGGCCCATACTTGCAACATTTTTTACTACCACTTGTCCATTTTCCAACAAAAAAATGACCTTGTTTGTGAATTAGCAGTAGAGACAAGAAGTTATGTCACAATTAAGGAAGATATAGTACATTGTGAAGTAAAAAATATGTAATTCTTAGTAACTTGACTTGCATTATTCCTTTTCTAATAGGATTAAGACTTGTTTTAGTTTCCAAATATATAGGACCACAAACATATTCATGAAACTCCTCAAAATAGTCTCTTCAAAATGTCAAGTTGCACGTGGTTTGAGCATCTAATATCTACGCATCATGTCATAATTCATTCACCAAACTATAGTAGGCAAATTTTGATATAGAAAGCACACATTCTTCTTGATCACTGCCACAATCAAATTGAGATGATCATGATACTTTATTGTCATGAACTATTCATATCTTTTTTTTTCAAAATAATTTTCTATCACATTTGAAAATATCTTACACACATGAGATTCATGGCTATGTTTGGAACCACACCATTTATCAAAAGTGTTGCCTATCATTTTAGTTGTCACATTGTTGAAATTATGTCGTGCCTCTATCCGTTTTACCTCCTCTTCCTCTATCATTCCATTGACCTCTATCTCTACCGTGATCACTTCAACCACATCTAGAAGAAAAACTATTATGCTCGAAGTATTTCCTTTTTGTTGGGCAAGGTAAATATTTTCACCAATGTCATCAATGATTCTCCCAAAGGTGTTTTTTTCATTCAGCCAACTTATCAACCAATTGATCAAAAGTGATTATGTTCAAATAATTACTTATTGGTAGAAACTCCAAATATTTTGAGGGTGAGTACAATATCATGATGAGACAAATAACACCCTTAATTAGTAATGAAAATGCTAAAAAAATAGATTTAAGTAAAACAACTTGAAGGACTTATCAACAAAATATAAAAAAGGTAGTAAAAAAGGTTGTAGGAAATTGAATTTTGTTTATGGAATACTAACTTTTTTGAGTAATTTTAAATTAATTTGATGAAAATTAGATATTTCAAATAGGAATTACTAGTATTTTTAGTTAAAAAATAAGAAGTGAGCATCATTCTGGAAAACCTAATTTGAAGTTATAATATATATATATATATATATATATATATATATCACCAAAGCTTATATATAAGTAAAGGACAGACACATGATGCATAATTTTATGATTTTTTTAAATAATAATTATTTATCATTCTTTTAATGTGAATTTTGGAAATATTAAAAAATGATTTTCCAGTCAACCTAACTAGTGTCAAAAAATATGAAATTCAAAATATATTTTTTAAACCTTTAGATAATAAATCATATAGTTTAAAGGTGACTTTCAGATTTAAAAAATAATTCATGGTTTAAAAGTGATTGTATTTCAATATATCTATCAAGAATTTAGACATCATGAATGTATAAAATGAATAATAATTAAGCAAAAATGAGGAATGCATTACATTTTCAGAATCTTAATAGTTTCTTCTATAAATTCTTTTCATTTTATTAAATTTAGTTTAAAAAGATTCATCAACTTTGAGGGAAAAGTAATGAAAAAATTTAAGATAACACTAAGCACATGATTTTGTAAGTTTTTTGCAAGTTTTGGGACTCTTTCTTGCATAAGTTCAAGGCAATCCCGATGAATTTGTGGAGGGAATTAAAATTTGAGATAGAAATGTTAGAACCTTTTTTTATCCAAATCTAAATCTAAATCCAAATATTAGCACTTTTCCATCCAAAAAGTTTTTTCATTGCAACTATTTGGCTCATCATGACCTTTTACTCACCCTTGTTGGAAGGAGTGCCTTTATGAAGGTTGTAAGATATATGTATACTTTTTCACTAGCAACTTCAACATCTTGTTTTATGGAGCTCAAATATTAGAAGCCAAAATCATGACATCACTATTTTTCAATTCCATGTTGAACAACTCAAGTTCTAATGTGAATCATATAAATCTCTTAACTTCTTAAGTGTATCCCAAGAAAATCGACATCCTTGGATGTATCAAAACACATCTATATTAACTAAGGTCCTTATCAATGCTAAGGCCTTAGAATTCTTATGCTTCCAAACTAAATTTTCTTTATTAGAGGCTAGTTCTCTAGGGTATTCATATCCATAGATATCACACCATAAATCATTAAAAACGAGAGTGTTTTAAACTTTTATGTACCATTCAATCTAATTGTCTTTCTTAGTTAATGTCTCATTAACTATTGTCACAATAGTGTGTGTTTTGAATATTTATTGAAAGGATGATATGTAGGGTTTCCTTATAAGTTCAAATGGTCACCCTTTATATATACTTGTCAAACTGATATATGAGACCTCTCATTATAGGTTTGCAATTCCTATATACCTTTTAGTATGTAGAAGAAGCTAGTACTTTCTATATACCTATTGGTAACGAAAGAGACTTTAAGGTACATGGGAGCATAATTTAATACATGGAAACAAGGAAGTACATGAAATGGGTCTCTATTATCAATGACACTTATCCACACACACACTTTTTATGTAGAAGAGAAAAGTTTTATATATACTTAGTGATAAATTGCACTATATTTATAGCCTAATGATATTTCTCAAAAAAGGGTAAAGGATGGACAAAGTGAAAATAAATGTTTCCATATTACTCACTAGTGATATAAAGGGGTGATGCCACAAACACCATTTTTGCATATATATTAGACTACATGGATGCAATAACTTTCAATGTGAGGATTTCACCCATAAATGAGTGTGAACAAGAGGCACGACTAATACCAAATACTTTTTTTGTTTGTTTAAATTTTATTACAAAAAAATTAATACTTGCAACATGTGGTTAAATATATATGGCTTATTATTTCACAATGGTCCAAAATTCCTTAAATTCTTTAATAAAAGTAAAGTGAACTTCACTTTTTAAAATAAAATGGTGTAACTATACTACATGTAATATTTTGAGGAAAATGGTTTTAAAAAGAAAATACCACATGCCAAAATTTGCTTCAAAATTTTAAATCCTTCCTTTTGCAATAGTTTCTACTTGGCTTGAAAAGTATAAATTTATAGGTGATGAAAATAGTAATTTTTCATTTCATCCTCTTATGCAATCCTCTAGATTTAGATGTGTTATGTCTCTTCTAAAATTTCTTGGAATCCTTCAACAAATGGGTGGAACTCAAAGGATGCTAACTCATGGTTGTTTTCAAAGATACACAAATGGATTCTAATGGTACACACCACATTTAGAGTTCTTCTATCTAGTTATACAAAGGGTTGGAACATAATCACATTCAAACAAAGATTGAATTAGAGAAAATCGTTGAATACCACGGGATATGTCAAAGTTAATTATGTGACTTGATGATTTTGACCTTTAAAACTTCTATTATGGCTTGATTCGATATGAAATAAGAAACTAAAATAGTTTGAGATGTTGTTTGAAGTATCACACAAATTTTCTTCATGGTCATGCATGTGTTCTAATATCAATGTCTTGAGCCAGGATGGCAAAAGTGTAAAATCCTATTTAATATTACCTAAAAGTTTACATCAACATTTATATCTATATATTCAAACTCAATGAAGGTTCATTTAAATTACCATAACCAAATACCTACCTAACTGGTCAACTAACTATCCTAGAGGATTAACCTTACAATTTCAATGTGTTATTAGGAGGAAGTATTAAAATTGATTTATCTATAGATGATAGAATCCTCATATGAAAAGTAAGTACTACCACTTTGACACAAAAAATTTAATATTGAACATGTTTTCAATAGCCTTTACCACTAGAAAATATTTTATCCAAAGCCAATTCTTGCAAGTGGACCTAGGTATCTATACTTTTTGGGATAAGGAAAATACCTCTAAGAAACCTAAAGATATTAAAACCCAAAATAGAGATGTCCAAAATATGTAGGAGGATCTATGAATGATGCACTTTGATAAAGCTAAGGATAATGTGGTAAATAGTATGTGAGTTGTCCTAATATCTTTAGAAAAAGACATGTTTCCATTTTTAATTAAGATAGAAGTCAAATGAAATAATAACAATATAAAATTTGACATTGTGTTGATCAACCTCAACATAGCTTAGGATCATAGGATCAAAAAAATTAAAGTATTTATAGAAAAATATTCAAATACGCATAATGTTAGACATAGTGTTGAAATACACTTTGTACATATAGGTATTTATTTCTTATGCTAATGATATAATAAGGTTGTAGTACTTATCTTTAAAATGAAACTTAAAAATTAAGCTACAACCACCTAGTAACTTCTCCATTCAATAATAAATATAAGCTACACTCATTGAAGTGTGTACCATCCAATTATCTAAAACTCTATAAGCATTCATTTTCCAACATTTGATATCACAATGAGGATGCCCTTGGAAGGGTACATGCTTCTATAAGGTAAAAAAAATATTATTTGGACTTTTCACCTTACATTTATGCACTCATTTTGGTGTCTACCATACCTAGTCATCTTTAGGACAAATTCAACCTATTTCTCTACTTGAAATTTGTCTCTAGTGTTCCATGCAAGTAAGTTAAGATTGTCCCTCTTTTCATAAGAATTCCCCTACAATCTAGAGTCTTGATTCTTGAAGGACACTAGTTCCTAGTGTCCAAAATGAAATTTAAATCTAAACTACTTCCAATGGTCAAACTCAAAACCCTAAAGTCCCATACTATTTTTTTCTCAATAGATTACTAATTAGATCATTCTATAAAACTCATTATTCTCATTTTGAACTTTTGGTTCTACTCTCCTACTCTCTAGTCATTTGTTGGCCCTATCTTTCACTATTTATTCTACACATATACTCTCCATTTCTATCATAGAAGTTTCAAAATCTTACCTTGGTCTCTTGCACTTCCTCCATAGCTAAATCCATCTAAAATCATTATTTTTATAGGTCTTGTGATCTCTTTATCCCATATTTGAGAACTAAAGGACAACTTCACATGTAGGAAAAGTAATGGAGTTGTGCCAATGAAAATATATGTATTTCCAATGACAAGCTTTGTAATATGGAAGCAATTTACAATGCCATCACCAAGGTGAATCAAAGACATGATAAAAGTATGGAGAATATTTTCCTATATTCATCAAAGGTGCATGATACATAATTACATAATCTAGAAAGAGATAAAGGTCCTATTATTAGATAGGGAGAAGTGTTTATATAATTTACTAGACAAAACCCTCGATTACCGCTTGAAAATGTAGAGTGATGTGACTGGGCTTATTAATTAGCTAACTAGTTTGCAATATGTGTAGTGTACAATATTTATACAAAGGTCATCAATGAGGCCTACAAATAGCGGGATAATAAATATCATGCACTTTACATGTACATGTATCGGTGATAGTTGTTAGAGATATATGACGCCAGTTAGATGGTTAGATTCTATGGCATTGGATAAAGCCATGTGTTTGACATGTATGGTGCCAAATTTGTTGTCACAGGTGGATCCATGTGTAGGTTTGTGTACAATGTTACAGGAGCTGGCAAAAATATTGTGTGTATTCTTGAGATGAAGGTGTCATGCATGACCAAAGAGTGTGTGCATGACTATCTTGTACTAGGTTACATGGATTTGGTTGTGATATTTTCTTGTGTGGATGTATGTGAAGCCATTCTACTAAAACTCTTCATTCATGTACAATGCAATTTTTCATAAAGTGTGCACACAAGGGAATATTATGGCATGAGATATAGTGATGTTGAACTAAAATGTACAAGAGTACAAGTTGTTTAAAATTATGCAAAGATCATTTGCCCTTTCTTGTAGAGCAATGACCTATATTGTGTTCTATTAAATAATGAATAAACTTAGCTAAAGTTTTTGATGATCTAAATAATCAAGGTAGTGTAGTTACACACTTGTATTTAGATCCTTCACCCTTTCTTGTAGAGTGGTGTCCTCAATATTTTGCAGAATGCCCAAAGGTCTTAGTGGAGAAATGGACAAGAGGTGCATGTATTGCATGGATTGATGATGCATGTCTTATGTTGATCATTTGTAGATGTGAAGTACCAAAGATCAAAAATACTACCTTAGAACCAAATAAGTCCCAAAGTATGATGACATGATTACTATCTAAATGAGGTGCATGTAGTTCATGACTTGATGATTCACATTTTTTGATGACTTATAGTAGATGTGAAGTACCAACTTGAGTAGAACTCCTAAATAATAACCAAAGAATTCCTAGAGTATGCTAACATGGTTCTTATCTAATGACTTGTAGATGTGAATTACTAAAGAGTGAAATTGCTACATAAGAACCAAAGAAGTCCTAGAGTATGCTAACATGAATACTATCTAAATTATGATCCTAATTGTTCATTCTTGTTGATATTGAGAGAATTTGGTTCCTATACTCCAATTCTAAAAGGAGATGGTGTAAAGGGAAGTCATTCCTTGTACATTGTAGCTAGAATGTAGAGTATTGTAGAGTGGCTAAGTGCAAATCATTCACAAGAAATATGTTAGTAGTGAAGTGGCTTGATGACACAAGGTGTGGTTGAGAAGAATTATTTTGTGGCTACTATTTAACACAATGAGAATCTAGTGTAGTAAGACTAATAGCTCAATCATTGGAGTGAAGTTGCAAAGGCTCCTTGTTGTTTTAGTCTTGATGAGAGTTTTAACCTTCCAATGTGGACATAGGAATGACCTACTATAAGTGTGAAGCTATAGAGTCTAGCCTTTTTTAGCTAGTGCTAGAGGTAATGTGCAAATTGTATGAATTTGGAACATTACTAACAAAGGATAACATTACATCTAGGAATAGTCAAATGCTCCTACATAGGTTTTTGCAGACTCCACGGTTTATATGGTATACACAATAAAATTTTGGTCTATCATGGTACATAGCATGAGTGTTGCAAAATCTAGTGTGTAACCAATAATAGAGGGCACTATCCAACTAGAGGATGTATAATTTGATTACATGATGGAGCCTTATTTAACTATTTGATTTTGGAGCTATTGATAGATATTTAAGCTAGTCTTGTGACTAGTTAATAGTTAACTTTCTAGTGAGCATGCATGGTCTTGATGAATATATACTTTATTGGGAGTTGTTTGGACTATAGTTTGAAAGTATGTGTGTTGGATGACGGTGAGCAACACCACTAACCAAGGAGTTGTGGGACTCCTAGAGAGTCCTTTTAGATTGGATCTTACTAATGACCACAAAAAAATTAATTCATAGAGTTTTGTTGGGTGGTGTTGGAGTTCCTTTCAACAAGCATGATTAGTGCTTCCACTAGTGGGAATCAAAACTCTTAGGATAGGGATTCATGAACTAGTGGTAAGCACCATGCTATAGGTGAGTTGTGTCGAGGTGATGTTGAAGCTCAAACCCAAAGACTCTAAAGCATGTGGTAGCTTTTGACACAACTAGTGGTGAGGCTTATGATGAGATAATAAATCGCCTCATCTATTAGCTAAATAAAAGCATGTCTTTTGCTTAATTAGTGCCATTGCATGTATTAATGATATTGCATGTTTTACTTTGTAATCAACAATTAGTAGACTAAAGAATAAATTTTGCCAAGTTGGAATGCCAGAAAACTTCCTAGAAAGAAGCATGAAAAGAGGAAGTTAAAAATGCAGTCTTAGTAAAAAAATGATATCTCCCTCATTTCTCAATGAAATTTGAAATTTTAAAATGATATAGAAAGATGGGAATGAAGGGAACAAAACCCAGAAATAGTTTGAAGCAATTCATTACAATAAACGAGAAGTATGTGACATAAAATGACTGACATAAAAGTGGCATGATAAAAGGCAGTGAGATTAGAGGAAAAAGATATAGTTTTTCTCCCCAAGAATAAGATATCAGATCCACATTCTTGATGGATTGATTAAAAATAATAATTCTATAAATGTATTGTAATCAAATAATCAAATGGGGAGAATTTTATATAAAATAATAAAGTTTAATATTTTAGCAGCAATAGTTGTTTGTAGTTTCATTTCTTAATAGTCTTTCAATTTCCTGTTCTTTACATTTCTAGTATTTCCCTTCACAAGCTTCTTAGGATAGATTTGATTCTAGTATTTCCCTTCACAATCTTCTTAGGATAGATTTGATTCCAGCTTTTCCATTTACAAGCTCTTAGATTAGATTTGATTGCAGTAATTTGTTTCATGTATTTCCTTTCAATTCTATTTGTAGAAAAGATTGTCATGCAAAGTATTTATTCTCCCTCTTGCATATCACCATGGACACCACCCTAGATTAACATTTTATAATTAAATGACAAGGACTGCAGTGACCCTCATCATTTTTGGCGTCGTTGATGAGGATAGGTGTCATTAGGGAGTTGATGTTGATCTATTGACAGCATGTCAAAAGGAAATTTAGTTTGTCAAGTATTTTTTAGGTTTATTATTTTAGAAACTTCCCCCCAAAACAAAAGATCCAAAGGAAGAGGTTCTTACATGTAAAGAAGGTGATAGCTCTTGTGCAACCTCCTCAACTAGAGGACCATGACTTCGAGTTCCAACAAGGAAATGCTCATTATTATTCGGATGCCTTCAAAGTCCAAGGAGGGTTGCCAGATCAGATATTTGAAGGACAAGGAGCTGTATCCAGTCATGCATGCAATAGAATGTGAGGAAGGGTTGCAAGATCTTTCCAATCATCCCATACATCTGCTAGAATCAAAAATTATGGAGAAATTTATAATTTCAAAGGTGAAGCATCAAAGTTCAAATCTTTAATCATCTTCTTCTCATAGTTTTCTTCTTTAAAAAGTTGAATGGATGGATCCATATTTTGAGAAACGGAAGTTATTTTCCACAACTAGTTAATGGTTTTATGTAACCTATCTCTACATCACTAAGTAGAGTAGGATAGAGTAGGTTTCTTTTCTATAAATAAGTGCTTGACACGTGCTATTTCTTCTTCTAAAGATAAACATGCACTTTTCTAGACAAATTTCTACTCCCAAAGAACTCTTGCAACATTCTAGATCTCTTTAGAGCCACCCATGGGCTCTAGTTCTAGCATTACAACATTCTGGATCTCTCTGAAGCTAACCATACAACTAGCTCCAGATAACTTTGGAGAGCTCCAAAGTAACTTAGTCGACCATGCAGCTAGCTCTGGACAAAACTAGAGTAAATCAGAACATCTTTGGAGCATCTTTAGCACACCTCTTAGAACATCTTTAGAACAACTGCAATAAAGATAAAGAGATTGGCTCTAGAATCTCGCTATGAGTTGTAGGAGGACCTGCAACATTTTAGGTGTGGGGGAGATGGTGAGACAATAAATCGTCTCATCTATTACCTAAATAAAATCACATTTATTTTGCTTAATTAGTGTCATTACATGTCTTAATGATATTGCATGTTTTGCCTTGTAATCAACAATTAGTAGACTAAAGAATAAATTGTTCCAAGTTGGAATGCCAGAAAACTTCCTAGAAAGAAGCACGAAAAGAGGAAGTTAAAAATGTAGTCTCAGTAAAATGGTGATATCTCTTTTGTTTCTCAATGAAATTTAAATTTTCAAAATGATCTAGAAAGCTAGGAATGAGGGGAACATAACCTAGAAACCCATTGAAGCAATTCATTACAATAAATGAGAAGTTTGTGATGGAAAATGACTGAAATAAAAGTGGTGTGATAAAAGGCAGTGATATTAGAGGAAGAAGATATAGTTTTTCTCCCCAAGAATAGGATCTCAGATCCACATTCTTGGTAGATTGATTAAGAATAAACAATATATAAATTCATTGTAATCAAATAATCAAATGGGGAGAGTTTTATAAAATAATAAAGTTTAGTATTTTAGCAGTAGTAGTTGTTTGTAGTTTCATGTCTTAACAGTCTTTCAATTTCTTGTTCTTGGCATTTCTAATATTTCCCTTCACAAGCTTCTTAGGATAGATTTGATTCTAGTATTTCCCTTCACAAGCTTCTTAGGATAGATTTGATTCCAGCATTTCCATTTACAAGATCTTAGATTAGATTTGATTGCAATAATTTTTTCATGTATTTTCTTTCAATTCTGTTTGTAGAGAACATTGTCATGCAAAGTATTTCTTCTCCCTCTTTCATATCACCATGGACACCACCCTGGATTGACATTTTATAATTAAATGATGAGGACTGCAGTGACCCTCATCATTTTTCATCATAGTTCTTTTAATTCATCATCATTTAATTTTATCAATCCAGAGGTGTCTAGAGCAATCTGCGGTAAGGTTTACCCGATTGGGGGTTTAAGTATGGATTCAAACCTAAGTAAACTAAAAGGACAGTGCTGGGATTCAAATTATTCTAATTGCTGAAATAAACACACATGCTAGAATTCAAACTATTCTAATTGCTGAAATAAACACATATGCTGGAATTGAAAATGTTTACACTATTTTGCAGAAAAGAAACTATTTTAATCGAATTGAATTGCTAAAGCATTTGAAACTATTCTATCACATAATTGAAATGAATTGCTGGAATAAATAACTCAGAAATCAAACCATTCAACCTTTGTTTCCATAATAAAAGTTCAACAGAATAAACCAGTGTTATCTCACAAAGGTGAATTTTTCAAGAACATAACTCTTTTTGGTATTTTTAAAATTGAGGAACAACCTGTCAGTATCTAAATACTGAATCTCACATGCATAGAAAAAACATTAACTAATTCTGACACACATAAAGAAAATAACAAAACATAAAGGTGTATCGAGAGATCTCGTCCATTGGGTAAGCGGGCCCGACTTTCCCAACAGGATGGATCCTCCTGTGCTAAAATGACCTCAACAGAAATTCATCTTTGTTTACATCGAATCAAAACCCAAATGGGCATGGATACATGATAAAATAGGGAAAATCTTCCTTCAAGAAAATAGTAATTCAAACTTAAAATTGGAACTAACTCTAAGAATCTACTCGGCTCATACTTATACAATCAAGCCTTTATTCATCGAAAGAACTACACTAAACTTAGCTATAGTAGAACTTGGACTTAACCAGTCGCTTATTCATATCTTCAAAAGTTTCTTAATTTGAAAACTTTAGATAAGATTCTTAATCGAGCATGATTGAAGATAATCAGACAAGTTGCGGATGATGCGATCATGAACTGGAAAGGCACTTTTAATTATCTTAAACCAAAATAACTTTAAACTAGAGTTCTAAATTTCTCAAGGAATTGTAGCACTAGAATGGACAACTGGAGTTGCCCGTGAGATTCATAGTTGGGGTTTGAAATAAGCCTAGATTTTACCTCAATAATCATCGACTCAAGGGGATGATGATTCCTTTGCAATGTCGTAGGAATCCAAAGCCATCTGGAGTTTGGGCTCTTCATTAGAAGGGCAACTCCGAAGGGGTCCGGAGGCTTCTGGAAAGCTTCATGTTGTAATACTTATGAAATCAACATATAAATTTTACAAGAACTCATTATAACATGCACTTTAAATCAGAATTCACATTAATTGCCAAAAGATTTTATCTAAAAGAAATAAGGACTAAGCATGCATATCCATTCATTCAAAAGATAATTATAATCATAATAATGTTATATATATGTCATATCACAGTATCAAGGTTTTTGAAAAGACTTATGCAGAAATTAAAATAGTCATTGATTTGCCTCATCAGCTTAGTCACCTATAGGTGACTTCATTTATCCAGAGAGGTTAACAAAGTACTAATTTCATCCAAAGAGGTTGACAAAGGACCATATCTCCTTGGGAACATTTTTTCTTTGTGCTTTCTTCTTCTAGGTAGTGGCATGATGAAAAGACAAGTGATGTGATGCCTAGAATCTAGATATGTGTTTGATGATAGGTAGAGTGAGATTGATCCTTTAAGCTCTAATACTAATTATCTAGTTTCTATTTGAGAACCAGAGGATAAATTTCCATGTAGGTAAAATTATGGAGACATACTAATGAAAATAGATGTAAATTTATAATGACAAGAATGGTGATTTAAAAGTGATTTATAATGCCATGGCCAAGGTGAAGAAAAGGCATGACAAAAGCATGGAGAATATTACCATGTATTCACCAAAGATGCATGATTCATAGTTATAGAAAATCTAGTAGGAGAGAAAGCTCCTATAATAAAATAGGGAGAAGCATCCATCTAATTTATCATAGAATCCATAGAGTACAACGTAATTACATAGAGTGATATGACTAGACTTATTAGTCAACTAATTAGTTTATGGTATGTACAATATACAATAATTATACAATGGCCATCATCAAGGCCGACAAATAGAAGGATGGCATATGTCATGCACATATCATGCACTTTACATGTGGATGTGTAGGTGATAGATGCCAAACTTGTATGATGCCAATTGTAGTACATTGCAAAGAGGTGATAGATGTTGATCTCATATGGTGAGAGTTGGATGGATAGATTATGTGGAATTAGATAAGGTTATGTGTCTAATGTGTATGATTATATACTAGTTGTCACATATGCACCCATGTGCAAGGCTACACACAATGTGAAGATGTGTTGCAAGATTCATTGGAGTTGTTGTGCACACTCTTTAGAGTAATATGTACAGCATGACAAAAGACTATGCACATGGTTCTCTTGCGGTAAGTTACACAGAGCTAGTTGTGATCTACATTTTTAAAATGTGTGTAAATCCATTCTTCTAGAAATTTTCATTCATGTGCAATGCATCTTGGTACAAAGTGTGCATACAAGGGAATATCGTGACATGAGATGTATTGTTGAGATAATATGCAAGAGCACATGTTGAATGGAACTACACATGAGTCATCTCCATCACTCTTCTCCCTTTATTTTCCCTATCCTCACATATTATTACTAAGTTTTCTCCATAGTTCTTGAAAACCTAGCCTTTGAAATCTTATTGGACACTACCCTTCATTGTTCTAGACCAATATTCCTTAAATCCTCCCTTACAAATCTTCTTAGCACATTTATAATTCTTTCAACCTCCCTAATCTCCTCTCCACTACACTACACACAACACTAATGGTTAATTAGCCTCTTATGGTTTTGTAGAGGTAGTCATTGCATACACCACCACTTAAGGATCACACTCCCATGTTTACCACATACTTGAAGGATGAAATGTGCCACCCTAGGGGACTAACTAAGGTAGTCTCCAAAATAATCTAACCATTTTTCTTCCCCTTCCAACTCTAGAAAAGTTTATATCTCTTTAGGCAAGTGTTTTATAGGTTTTGCGCATCACAAGCATCAAGATTTTTGGCAAGAAACTCCTAGAAGTTATAGAACATTTGGAGGCTCAAACATGAGCATCTTTTGATGAAACTACCACCCCATCTATTATTAAACAAATTTATACTTTTACAAAATCCCAAAGACCTTCTACCAACTCCTACAAACCTTTACAACCCATAAATAGCATTGATCATCAAAATAGGAACACTTTATCACATCATTTTCCATTTCTAGCTACTTATTAAGTTCCAACTCCTATATTCATCTATACTCAATTTAAATCTAATATTTGTATGTTATTGTAGTAATTTTATATGTTAATAAAATTACTGAGTGTAATAAATACATTGTAGATTGCACTCTAAGAAAAACACTAGCATTAGGGTTCATTTATTTTTTCTACATTTTGGTAAATTTGACATATATATGTCCAACTTTTTAAAATAAAATAGAAAGCAACCTCTTTCATCAATGATAACTAAAACATAATAAAATTCATTAACTTCTTTCTTTTCTCTTTCCTATGTATGTTTATCTTTTTTCTTTCTCTCATTTCTCTTCCGAACCCTCCCTATTCTTTTTTCATTCTCCCTTATCCTAGTTCTCTTGAATCTTGTTGTTCATACCCTCTTATTTCCCTTTTGAACCACTTCATCATAGCCCTCATTTATCCCCAACATGTCTCTTCCCCCTCATCCTTCTATTAAATAAGATAATACATTTCCACCATTTGATAACCATTTTGATCATCATGCTCATTATGAGCGTAGGAAGTTTTAAAAATGTTTGCAACTCTTTCATGGTGAGGTGGACATATTAAAGATGGCGTTGACCTTTCTTCACTAGTTCACATCCTTTGACATATACTCATCTCCTATTCTAAGGGTTTGGATATCTTTCATTGGATCAACCAAATTGATCATGGTGTTACACCTATTTCTTCCTCTTCTTTTACACATGCATCCTCCTATACCCCTTCCTCTTCTACTTTTGTAGCTTCCCTTGCCCCATACACTCCCCCTCCTCATCCCCATTCTCAACATTAATTATATATCCCTACCCCTACTCATGTTTCCCACATTTTTTCCCCTCCTTTAAATCTTCTCACTCACCCTTCCAAATGGTCTCTCAATACGGCCTCATTCCACCTTATAGTGACTCTCCTTCTATGTCCTCCTCTACCTATGAAATTCCTTCTCAACCTTCCTTTCCCACTTTCTTCCCCTTCCACCCTACTACTATCCCTTCCCATCCTTTCACTTCTCTGACATATATTCTCCGTATAGAGCAGTAGCTCTCCATTTGGATTTGGGTCATCTCATTTTGGTGGGTAACGTATTTTGAGAGTGATATTTTATTGTCAACCATTTTTATCATAATTCCCCTCTAGGTATTTTAGAATATTTTAGGAAATATGTTGGATGGATCTACATTGTGAATCCTTTTGAATCCAACAATTTGCACATGCAAAGGAAATGTTGAAATATATTGTCAATAAGGAGTGGCCATCATCTAATCTATTTTGGTCCTATGGCAAACACATACCCAAAGAGTTTCTAGTGATGTCAATCTAAATAACATTACACCATTGGATGCTAGTTTCCATGTTATCATGTGGTAGGCCCATTCTCTTTTTATTTGTTTTAATATTAAGCCCATCAATGATGAGGTTAGTAGGGACACTTGGAAATCTTTCGTATCTCTAGGGAGTTGTTAGAACTAAAAGGTTTCAATATTGCACCAATCGTTAGATCATACCTTTATCCTATGAAGAATTTCAAGAATTATCAATTTTTTCATTATGCCATTAGTTGGAACGCTACATATTTGTTAGTATTTTTGTGGGACTCTCTCCTTCTACCAATGTTCCCATTAATGGTTAAAGAAATTAATGATGATATCATAGAGGATACATGGTATGCTTGTGCAGATCACCAAAGATTTGTCAATTTATTGTTAGAATTTCATTACACCAGTGGTCCACACATCCATATTAGCAAGTGTGGTCCTAATGTTTTCAGTAGTTTCCACAAGTATATCTCTGCACCATTCTTCTCAATAGGACACATCTAGTAGAAGCTGGATTATTTCTTATTGCATGTTTTGGCCACCATGCTTGTGAAATTTAAACATGTCTCCAATGATCATTCCACAACATTTAAGATGTAGTAAGGGAACATAGTAATGCCTCCACTCTAAATGAAAGCAATGATCATTCATATGCCTAGTGAAGGATCTATTTAATCGAAGTTTCATGAAAGATAGTTAAATTTAGATCTTTCATATGATCATGTCATTAATTGCTCACTTTCCTTTTAGTTTCAATGAATAGGTGTTCTCTTTTGGTATAAATAAGAGCTTTGAACTTAGTTTGTTAGTTAGAAGGTACTAGGTAAGTTCATGCTAATAGAGTTTTGTGAACTTAAAATTTCTCATATGTTCTTGAGTTACATCAAGCCTTCATGTTTTTAAGGTTATTTTGATGATTCATAAGTTTGTAATTGTGCACTATTATATGATAGATATAAAGTCATGATTAGTTTATCCCTCTCTTGTTTAATCGTAGGAATAGTCTTTTTCTTTTTTATGGGCATCTAAGTAATAATCTCATTGATTATTACTACGCAATTACTATTATTGAAGGATAATTAAATCATACAATGAATAATATCTAATTATTCACTTAGATTAGATCTATTTCTATATTTTACTTTAGTTCCTCCTTTCTCTTTTATTATAAAGTGAAGTATATGAACTTATTGAAAATTGAATGAATAGTCAACTTCTTGAATCTGAGAGGTTTCCCTATGAGTGATGTCCCACACTCACAAGTATCATGTGCTTGATGTTCACATGAAGACAAGTCTGTAGGAGAGTGTAAACCTAAACATCAATAGTTTTAGGCATACTGATGGGACTTAAACTATAAAGCTTAACCCATTCATCCTTTTGATTTATTTTAATTGGTTTATGAAGGAGTTTATAGAGATAGGCCAAGAGGTTCTTTTTGAATACTGAGAGGGGGGGTAAATTAGTATTCTGAGATTTAAACAATTAAACCAAATACCAACTTTGATAATTAGAAAGCAGAGTAACCACAAAAATACAAGCCACATAAACATAACACATAGACACCAGATTTTTACATGGAAAACCCAAGAGAGGGAAAAACCACAGAAAGGATTAGCTCTCAATATATATTGCAATATTTTACAAAAGGTGATGTTCAAGCTTGGTCACTCCATGGGCCTAGAACATGTTGGCTTACTGCCATGAATTACAACTAGGTCTAGCAGCCTCACTGCCTCAACCTCAAACCTAGAAAGATTACAATGAGAGCTATTAATCCCTACTAGTTGATTACATCCAAGATCACTACTAAGTACAAGTGAATACATAAGAAACATAAATACTGTAACAGCATCTATCAGTATGCTAGGGTGCAGTCATTTATCAACTGAATACTGAATCCTGAGTCTTCATCATTACTGATCTTTTATCTCTGCTCTGCTATTCTAATATTCGCATCAATCACATCTGCAATACACTTTTGCACATTTCACATTCACAATCATCACACCAAACACTGAATTTGATCCCATATATATATCAGCAACACTTAAGATCTTCATGTTAGGTTGACATACTTAGATGAAGCGTATAGTTGATAAACTTGTAGCTTGTCAGCCAAATCCATTCATCAAAATACATAGCAGACCCAAATAACATTTAAAACACCTTCTCATATGTCATCTTCAATTATAGAACCTCTTAGGATAAAGTTCTAATCAATAGAACTTACCGCACATAAATCAAATTATCATGTCGGCCTCAAACTTAGATTGTTATTGGTTTTGGTTCAACTGTCAGATCATAACTTTCACTGTGAACCACATGGATTTCTCAAAATCATGACAAAGACTCTTCAGACATCACCAACCATACCTTCATAACCGTAAAGCAAAATATTCTTTAGCGGCAGAATGTGGACCATTAGAACTTAGACTCTGTCACAATCAAACTCTGTCAAACATTGTAGCGATACTCAGCAAGTTGTAACTATCTTTCTAGTGGACTTTAGATCTTACAACTATGGATTTAGACACTTCATACAAGTGTTTACAACACCTCAAAACTACATAACAAAATATACACTTACGGAGGAATGCGGACCCTTTTACTTTGCACTGTACACTGTCCCTGTCTTACTTCTGTTCATCCAGATTTAGACATTTTCTACAAATGACTTCCAAAGGAAGTCATGTCTTGCACACTAGAATATATCATCATCAAGTAGCTATGAGTCATCATACCTAAATTGCATTTGTCGGTCTTCATTTGCAAAGGCAGACTGATTCACTTTTTGTCCCTTACCCTTAACATTGTCCATACTTAGTCAATTTGGCCTTCCAGTCTTGAATACTCTTGTGCCTTGTTGCTAATCAAGTTGATCTTCCAAAAAGATGTATTCTTTTCATACTGATGTACTCTCTTTGCCTTATTGCCATCAATGACAACATTCCAGTCTTCTTCATAGCAGTGTCTCTTGCCAACAATCTCCCTCTTTGTCATTGATGGCAACACTTAGTGAAAAATGCTTGACTGCTCCCCCTATATATACACTCTATTTCTTCTCCCCCTGAGATGTTTGCCCATTTTTCACTAATCTTCTTCTCCCCCTTTAACATCAATGGCAAAGGTGTAGGTTCCAGAGTCAAAAATTGTCAAAACTGCAAAACTTGCTATACTCTGCCGCATATGTATATGTACAATCTTCAACTTTATCTTACATGTGCTGGAGGATGTCATTGAATATGTTCTTAATTTTAGTCCGGTCGCAATCCTAGCTTTTCTTAGCATTGTCCAAAATTTGAATATGACCACTAAGTAGAAAAACTGTTGGTAGGTGGCGACTGATCAGGAAAGTACTGTACACTAGCCATGTATCCTCGCCGGGGTTCGGGGGCGGTAGCCCCCGAGAAATTTTTTTTTAGGGCCGACTTAAAAAAATCCTAGGGCCGACTTAAAAAATCCTATTTTTTATGACCGACATAAGAAAACCCTAATTTTTGTAACTGACAAAAAGGCTTGATAAAAGGCGGCCAAGGGTTAGGGTTTGGGCAATTGTATTGTAGCATTTGCAACGGTATTGAGTTACAGGGATTGCTGATTGTAATCGGTTTGATTTACTGGATAATAATATTGGACTCTCTGTTTGGTGGATGTAGCCCGAGTTTGGGTGAACCACGTTAAATCTTGTCTCTCGCTGTTATTAATTCTGTGTATTTCCATTTCTCTGTTTAATCTTTATTTGCATTTAATTGATATCTTCTGCCGACTAACCCTAACAAGTGGTATCAGAGCGGGTTGTGTTTGATTATCGTCTGCAAGAAAGTCTCACGGTTGAGTGGGAGCAATGGCGGACGAGGGTAAAATGAAGGTTGATAAATTCAATGGGCAGAACTATCAGTTATGGAAGATGCAGATGGAAGATTACCTCTATCAAAAGGATTTATGGAGGCCGTTGGGAGGAGTAGCCAAGAAACCGGTAACAATGTCTGATGAGGATTGGAATCTTCTTGACAGAAAGGCACTGGGAACCATTCAGTTGTGCCTGGCACCATCGGTGGCATTCAATATAACAGAAGCGAAGACAACAGATGGTCTGATGAAAGCTTTGGCTAAATTGTATGAAAAACCCTCAGCCTCAAATAAGGTATTTCTCATGAAGCAGTTGTTTAATTTGAAAATGGTTGAAGGTGGATCTGTGACAGGTCATTTAAATGAATTTAATACGATTGTCAGTCAATTGACTTCTGTAAATGTAAAATTTGATGAAGAAGTTAGAGCTCTCTTGATATTATGTTCATTGCCTGAAAGCTGGGATAGTTTGGTAATGGCGGTTAGTAACTCTGTTTCTGGTTCAAATACCCTAAAATTTGATGATGTTGTTGGTGTTATTCTGAGTGAGGAAATTCGTAAGAAAAGCTCAGGTGGATCTAAATCAGGTAGTGTTTTGAATGCAGAAAGCAGGGGCAGATCAAAGGAGAGAGGAAAAGGTTCTGGAGGTCATGGGAAGTCACGAGGAAAATCAAAGGACAAAAGATCCCAAACTAGAGGACAGAAGGATTGCTGGTACTGTGGAAAACCAGGTCATCTGAAGAAAAGTTGCTGGTCTCAGAAAAATAAAGAAGGAGACAAACAAGAAGGCAATAAGGAAGCAAATGTGGTAAGCAATAAGTCTGAAGATGATGCTTTGATTCTTTCCTTAGATAATGCTGATGATTCATGGGTTTTAGATTCAGGGGCCTCATTTCATGTTACGCCCCATAGAAGTTATTTCCTTGATTATGTCTAAGGGGATTTTGGGCTGGTTTATTTGGGAGATAACGAACCCTGTCAGATTGTTGGAAAAGGAAGAATCAAGATTAAGTTGCAGAATGGGAATCATTGGCTACTACAAGAGGTAAGGCATGTTCCAAGGCTCAGTAGGAATTTAATTTCAGCAGGGCAGCTAATTGAACAAGGTTGCACTATTATATTTACTGATAAAAATTGGAAGGTTTCAAAAGGTGCCTTAGTAGTAGCAAAAGGTGTGAAAGTAGGCACCTTATATCTTTGTACAGGTCATACTGTTCCTTCTACTTTAGATGTTATAGAGGAAAAGCAAACAGGTTCAGGAACAGTTGCTGCAGATTTGCAGGAAGAGACTAGAAAAGTTGCTGCAGGTTCTGAAACAACACTGTGGCATAACAGACTTGGGCATATGAGTGAAAAAGGTATGAAGGTACTTCATTCTAAGAAAGTTTTACCAGGTCTGAAATGTATTAATATGGATTTCTGTGAAAGTTGTGTGTATGGAAAATAAAAGAGAGACAGTTTTCTCAGAGATGGGAAGCAAAAGAAAAATGAAAAGTTGGAGCTTGTGCATACAGATGTATGGGGACCAGCTCAAGTATCTTCTTTCGGTGGCTCTTGGTATTATGTTACATTCATAGATGATGCAACTAGGAAGGTCTGGATTTATTTCCTTAGACAAAAATCTGATGTATTTGAAACATTTAAGAAATGGAGAAGCTTGGTTGAAAATGAGACAGGTAAAAGATTAAAATGTCTCAGATCTGATAATGGCGGTGAGTATTGCAGCAAAGAATTTGAAGATTATTGTTCCTTTAATGGAATTCGTAGGCAGAAAACGGTTCCAGGGACTCCACAGGAAAATGGAGTGGCTGAACACATGAATAGGACAATAATGGAGCGTGCAAGGACCATGAGATTGCATGCTGGACTGTCTTTAAACATGTGGGCAGAGGCTGTCAACACTGCTGTATATTTAATTAACAGAGGTCCTTCAGTTCCTTTGGGCTGTGGTATTCCAGAGGAAGCATGGACTGGCAAGAAGGTGAGTTATTCTTTTCTGAAAACCTTCGGCTGTGAAGCATTTGCACATATAGATTCTGAAAATAGAACCAAGCTGGATGCAAAATCAAAAAAATGTACCTTCGTTGGATATGGCATTGATGAATTTGGTTATAGGCTTTGGGATTTTAAAAATCAGAAAATTGTGAGAAGTAGGGATGTTATATTCAATGAGAAGGTGTTGTACAAAGATCAGCTGCAGCAGCATGAGAAGAAAGAAAAGGATTATGTGGTGCTGGATGATACGCCAAATAGTGATGTTCCAGTGGCTCCTCATGCTCCGCAACAGCAACCAGAAATACCACAAACTCCAGTGAATGTTAGACGGTCAACAAGGATAAGTAGACCTCCTGAAAGGTTTTCTCCCTCTTTGTATTCTATTTTGTTAACAGATGTTGGTGAACTAGAAGGGTATGATGAAGCTATGCAAGTGAATACACAGGTTCAATGGGAGCTTGCCATGAAAGAAGAAATGGACTCCTTGCTGAAGAATCAGACTTGGGAATTATGTAAGTTACCTGCAGGTAAAAAGGCTTTACCAAACAAATGGGTTTACAGGTTGAAAGAGGAAGATGGAGGTAAGAAACGATTTAAGGCCAGGTTAGTTGTAAAAGGATTTGCACAGAAACAGGGCATTGATTTTGATGAGATATTTTCTCCAGTTGTCAAGATGACTTCTATTCATACTGTTTTAAGTATTGTGGCTGCTGAAGATTTGCATTTGGAACAGCTAGATGTGAAAACTGCCTTTCTCTATGGTGATTTGGAGGAGGAGATATGCATGGTACAACCACAGGGATTTGAGGTCAAAGGTAAGGAGAAACAAGTGTGCAGATTGAAGAAAAGCTTGTATGGCCTGAAACAAGCACCTCGGCAATGGTATTTGAAATTTGATAGTTTTATGGCTGAGCAAGGCTACAGCAGGTGTAATTCTGACCATTGTGTTTATTTTAAGAGGTTGGATAATGACAGCTACATTATTTTATGTTTATATGTTGATGACATGCTTGTAGCTGGGTCTAACATGGATCACATCAGAGAGTTAAAACATCAGTTATCACAGTCATTTGATATGAAGGATTTGGGGGCAGCAAAACAAATCCTTGGTATGAAAATTTGCAGAGATAGGAAGAATAGAAAATTGACTCTATCTCAGGCTGCTTATGTTGAAAAGGTGTTGCAGAGATTCCATATGGAGAATGCAAAAGCTGTCAGCACACCTTTTCCTAGTCATTTGAAATTGACTAAGGAGATGTGTCCAAAGACACAAGAGGAGGAAGAAAAAATGTCCAAGGTCCCATATGCTTCAGCTGTAGGAAGTTTAATGTATGCCATGGTATGCATGAGACCGGATATTGCACATGCTGTCGGAGTCGTTAGCAGGTATATGAGTCATCCTGGATTTGAGCATTGGAATGCGGTAAAATGGATTCTCAGATATTTGAGAGGTACATCTAATAAACACTTATGTTTTGAGGGCTCTAATACTGATTTAGCAGGTTATGTAGACTCAGATTTGGCAGGGGAGATTGATACCAGGTGGAGTACTACAGGTTATGTCTTTACTGTAGGAGGAACATCGGTGAGTTGGATTTCCAGGTTGCAAAAGGTGGTTGCTTTATCCACCACAGAGGCAGAATATGTAGCTGCAACAGAGGCCAGCAAGGAGATGATATGGCTACAATCTTTCATGGAAGAATTGGGTAACCAACAGACTAACAGTTCTTTGTATATAGACAGTCAGAGTGCCATACATCTTGCAAAGAATTCTACCTTGCATTCAAAGACCAAACACATACAGTTGAGGTATCACTTTATTCGGTCGGTGTTGGATAATGGACAGTTAAGGCTGGAAAAGATACATACAGATGAAAATCTAGTGGATATGTTTACAAAGGCAGTGACAAGGGAGAAGCTGAGCTCCTCTTCAGCTTCGATTGGTCTTCTAGACTGAACACAATAAAAATTGAACAGTAGAGTCCAGGGTGCTTATTTCCAGTGGGAGCTGCATGCGCAGCAGTGTCATCCAGGATCAGTCTCCAAGTGGGAGATTGTTTTGGTGTGGAGCCTGATCAATCTCCAAGTGGGAGATTGTTGGTAGGTGGCGACTGATCAGGAAAGTACTGTACACTAGCCATGTATCCTCGCTGGGGTTCGGGGGTGGCAACCCCCGAGAAAATTTTTTTAGGGCCGACTTAAAAAAATCCTAGGGCCGACTTAAAAAATCCTATTTTTTATGACCGACATAAGAAAACTCTAATTTTTGTAACCGACAAAAAGGCTTGATAAAAGGCAGCCAAGGGTTAGGGTTTGGGCAATTGTATTGTAGCATTTGCAGCGGTATTGAGTTGCAGGGATTGCTGATTGTAATCGGTTTGATTTACTAGATAATAATATTGGACTCTCTGTTTGGTGGATGTAGCCCGAGTTTGGGTGAACCACGTTAAATCTTGTCTCTCGCTATTATTAATTCTGTGTATTTCCATTTCTCTGTTTAATCTTTATTTGCATTTAATTGATATCTTCTGCCGGCTAACCCTAACAAAAACTATGGTCTCTGCCTGGTGAGGATCAAAAGGTGTATCAGTATGTGAAGCTATTTGTGCTTCAGCTGCAAGATTAAACATTGAGTCTAACTTCGGACTGATTAGTTCTCTCAGTTGACACATTTTGGTTCTGATTTGATTCCTCTCACTTATTAGATTGCTCAATTCATTATGAAGGTTGATGACTTGACTTTCCTTGCTATTAACTGATTCTGCTACTGGATCAAATGTCTTGGACGTGTTCAATAGTTTCTACTCCAAATCCTTGATATTTTCTGTTGTTTTCTTTGTGACTTCCAGCCAAGATAAGAAAAATTTGTATATGTCATTAGCTTCATTAATGGTACTTTGAATACTTCTAATTCCTTGGTCTAAAGAGATCTTATCATTGATCAACATGGTTTTTAACTCTGCTAGTCTTTTCTCATCAAATTCTTTTCTGACCTTTGTTTCTGCAAATTTCTCAAAGGATTGAAAATGATTCTTGATTGATCTTATCACACCTTTTAGATTATCTGTAGATGATATCATTGTATCTTTCTGGTAATCAGGCGATAACTTTCCAAGTACATTAGATATTGCTATAATGAGCTTATTGTCTTGCATGTGAGTTTTCATCAATCATTCATGTGCCTTAGCTTGGGCAAATGATACTAATTCAAATTTCTGTTTTGGAGATAGGGAATTTAGATTTATTGGTTCTTGAAGAAACTTGGGTAGATCTAAGATTTGTGCACTTTGTAGTTTTTCCAAAGGTTTTGCAACAGTGTCTCTTGCCACTTTTTCTTCACAAAATGAAACTTCCTTTCTCTTCTTTTCTTCAGTTGTGGCATTTGTTATGGATGAGATCCTTGATCTTTTTCTGAGACTAGATGCTAGTCTCGCTTCTTCAGATTTCTTATCTTCCTTTCTGGAGTGCTTGAAGTCCATTCTACCAGATAACTTATGGACTTTGATCCTTCTGGGCTGGTTATTGCCTTACTTGATTGTTCATCTGATGTTTTCTCTGACTGCTCAGATTCTATCAACATTCTAGAAGATAATTCTGAGAATGTCCCAAATATGTCCTCTTTGGGATCAAAAGGTTTACTTAGTAGGACATCAGCTAATTCAGTCAAGACATCTTCAACTTCATAACCAAGTGCAAGAACCCATACAGTTCTTGGTTCCATAGCTTCCATGAAGCATTTATCTTTATCCACCATGAATACAATATCCTTTTCATACTTTATTACTACATTTTTAGGTATCCGGAACCTACTTGACATTTTCTTTTGAAGATCTTTGAAATAATTCCATAAGATTTTGTTCTGCTTATCTGCATTGCCCAAACTCTATAAGTGATTTCTTATTTGAGCGGTTATAGGTATGTGATCAAGCCAGACAATATTTCCTAAACCAGGTAGCTCTCTCAAGAAGTAAAAGAGTAAACATGTAATCAATGTTCCATATTTGAAAGGATGATTAGTTTCTTTTGTTCTTCTCAAGTTCTCCATTAGTTCACTCCTAAGTAATTCACAAAGGTCATAGTCCATATTATTTTTTATCATGTCATATGTTGTGTATATAGCTTATGCAGACACAGAATTTTCTTTGTTGGAGAAGTACACTTTGTATCCAATAATCATTGATGCAAATCTAAAAGTTGGATCCTTGATATCATTTACTGTAAGGCCATTCTTCTCAATTTTGGCTCATCTTAGCTGCATTACCACACTGTTCTTCATTTTCTTTATGCCTGGAACCCTTTTGGAGGAGCTCATATTGGTTATAGCTTTGATGGCTTCTTTAGTTATCAAATAGGGTTCATCAAGCCATTAGGATTCATCATGAATTCTGTTTAGTATAAGATTGACCCATGCATCAATCAGAATTGCAGGAAAATCCAACCAGGTATCAAGTTTCATTTCTCCTAGAACTTTATAATCATCTTTCAACACAATATCCACAATAGTCAGTTCGTCCAAATACAATTTTCCTAACTTCATGTGATCATATTCTTCTAGACTGATATGAATGTATGCTCTGATATCTTCCATATGCATAACCCCATGTGGGGTAATTGAGAATGCCCCTGATGGATCATTTTGTAGAGATTTGAATAATTGTTTCTTAAACTTGGGGTGAGACATCTTTCCTATTTTGATTACGTGAGGAGTAAACATTTCTAGAGCAATTTAATTTTCACAGTAGGGTTTCAAATTATAATTACCTCTTTCATTGGATTAGAGTTTCCTTGATCTTGATCTGAAATCCTTTGGGGAATATTGTAGACGCTTTGAATCTTTCTTTGGTTCCCCTCAGTCACTTGAGCTCATGAAATGCAGAATGATTTTTCCTTCGGATACAACTTATTTTATCCTTCGCATGCCAAACCCTAAGTCATTAATGTCACCTTACAAAAAGTTGTTAAATACCTTCCTAGAAACCACAAACACTTTAGATTACTCCGCAAGTCTTCGTAGTTGGACCTTTTCTTCTAGAACTTTCTTCAGAGGATCTATCATATGATTCATTTTATCATATCTTCATGTCAGATTCTAGCACTGGCTAATTGGCTGGGGGTTTTGAATTTTCAATGCAACCCCCTTGAGCTAGAGCTCTCACTTTACTTCTTGGAGGAAGTATCTACACCAAAATTTGGTGCAGATCCATCCTTGGTATTGTCAACATCTTTCTTAATCCAAACCTTGCTCATTTCCTTCTTTATTTTAGCCAGATCAATCTTTTCTTTTCCCTTATCATTCCTTTGCTCTATTTTTATTTCTTCAGCATAGTAATTTCTCTTCACATTCTTGCTTCTACAGAATCTTGCAACATGTCCAAATTTGTTGCATCTAAAGCATGCAATGTTTCCTTGTCGTTGATTCCCTTTGAATGAATTCATCCTTGATCTGCATTGATTAGCTATATGTCCAAATCTATTGCATGCAAAACACTTTCCATTGAATGATTGATTATTCCTTGCATTGTAGGACCCATTTCTTACTAGATTTTTGCATTCATTTGATTAGTGACTAATTTTCTTGCAATTGAAACATTGACTAGAGACTAATGAAACATTCTGATTTACTCTACTCCTGCATTGAGTAGCTTTATGACCAAACTTATTGCAATTAAAATAATGGCCATTGAAAGATGGATACCTTTGAGAATTTGGCTATCTGACCGAAGCTCTTCTAGGTCTTCTTCTTTGATTTCTGAACTAGTTTTCTCCGTTTTGTTTTAACTTAGTGTTGGTTTGACTTGATTTTGAGCTTTCTCCTTTCTCAAATCCCAAACCTTGCTTATCATTAGCACTCTTTTGACTAGCAATCATCTCATCAAGCTTTGCAGAGCTTACATTTAAATTTTCTTCATAGCTCTTAGCTTTTTCTAAGTCTACTTTTAGACTCACAATTTCTTTTTCAAGTTTGGCACAATCTTTTGAGTTTCTTTTCATCATTAAATTCAGATCTTCTTCTAATTTTGTTCTTTCTATAACTTCTACTTCCAAGTCATTCAGAGTTTCATTTGCTGATATCAATTGATCACTAACTTATTTGTATTTGTCTTTCAATTTCTTAACTTGTTCTTTTAACTTTGAGATGCATTCATCAGCTTCTTGTAAGTTGTCCTTTAGATCCCCAAGTTCTGCTTCAGATTGTTCCAGATCAATAAGGGCTGCTTCTAGTTCCTTGTTGCTTTCAAAATTTCCAAATCTTCTTGCTGCCATGATTACACTATCCCATATCTTCCTTAGGTTGTTAGGCCTTTTCCTAGGAACCTTGCTCTGATACCAATTGTTGAATACTAAGAGGGGGGTGAATCAGTATTCTAAGATTTAAACAATTAAACCAAATACCAAATTTGATAATTAGAAAGCAAAGTAACCATAGAAATGCAAGCCACATAAACATAACACATAGACACCAGATTTTTACGTGGAAAACCCAAGAGAGGGAAAAAACACGGAGAGGATTAGCTCTCAATATACACTGCAATCTTTACAAAAGGTGATGTTTAGGCTTGCTCACTCCATGGGCCTAGAACATGTTGGCTCGCTGCTATGAATTACAACTAGGTCTAGCAGGCTCACTGCCTCAACCCTAAACCTAGAAAGATTACAATGAGGGCTATTAAACCCTGTTGGTTGCTTACATCCAGGCTCACTGCCAAGTACAAGTGAAATTACATAAGAAACATAAATATTGCAATAGCATCTGCCAGTATGCCAGGGTGCAGTCATTTATCAACTGAATATTGAATCTTGAGTCTTCATCATTACTCATCTTCTATCTCTGCTCTACTATTCTAATATTCACATCAATCACATTCGCAATACACTTTTGCACATTTCACATTCACAATCCTCACACCAAACACTTAATTCAATCCCATATATATATATATATATATATATATATATATATATATATATATATATATATCAGCAACACTTAAGATCTTCATGTTAGGTCGGTATACTTAGATGAAGCGTATAGTTGATAAACTTGTAGCTTGTCGGCCAAATACATTCATCAAAATACATAGTGGACCCAAATAACATTTAAAACACCTTCTCATATGTCATATTTAATTATAGAACCTCTTAGGATAAAGTTCTAATCAATAGAACTTACCGCACATAAATCAAATTATCATGTCAGCCTCAAACTCAGACTGCTATTGGTTTAGTTCAACTGTCAGATCATAACTTTCACTGCGGACCACATGGCTTGCTCAAAATCATGACAAAGAATCCTTAGACATCATCAATCATACCTTTAGAACCGTAGAGAAAAATATTCTTTAGCGGCAGAATGTGGACCATTAGAACTTAGACTCTGTCACAGTCCAACTCTGTCAAACACTGTAGCGATACTCAATAGCTTGCAACTATCTTTCTAGTGGACTTCAAATCTTACAACTCTGGATTTAGACACTTCATACAAGTGTTTATAACACCTCAAAACTACATAACAAAATATGCACTTGCGGAGGAATGTGGACCCTTTTACTTTGCACTATACACTGTCCCTGTCTTACTTCTGCTCATCCAAATTTAGACATTTTCTACAAATGACTTCCAAAGGAAGTCATGTCCTACACACTGGAATATATCATCATCAAGTAGCTATGAGTCATCATACCTGAATTGCATTTGTCAGTCTTCATCTACAGAGGCAGATTGATTCACTTTCTATCCCTTACCCTGAACACTGTCCATACTTAGTCAATTTGGCCTTCTGGTCTTGAATATGCTTGTGCCTTGTTACCAAATCAAGTTGATCTTCCGAAAAGATGTCTTCTTGTCATACTGATGTACCCTCTTTTCCTTGTTTCCATCAATGACAACATTCTAGTCTTCTTCATAGTAGTGTCTCTTGCCAACAGTTCTTTCATCTACAATGCTTCAAGATTCCTACTCACTAGGACTTATAGTTTCATCAATGTAATGTTCTATCCAAGGCGATAATAGAAGGGTGGAATGAACTACCATAACACATAATAAATGAGATAAATGCCTCAAATTAGTTAAACAATAGAGTAATTAAGGGACCCCCAACAAAGCATGATGGTGGCACTTTATAGATAGTGTGATTACAAATAAGCCCAATAAAGAGACCCCCATAACATTCAATATGAGATCACCCTAGCAAAAAGAAGGCAAAACTTTATAAATAGTGTGAGTACAATTACCACTTGCCAAATTGGTGAAGTGGTCTTGATCTATTGCATTATAAATGTCAAAAAGGCTAATGTGTTGAAAATGAAATTTTGAGATAGAATAGGATCAATTAGGTTGTATTAATTAGATGTGCACAAAAACATGCACTTTAAAAAATTACACCTAAAAATATTTCTATATGAGCTCAAATAGAGCCTTGGAAGTTCCCACAATGAGGATAAGCTAGAAACACTTGTGAGAATCTATAATTTATAAAAAATCTAGATACCAAAATCTTCAATAGACTACACCACTTTGAAGCCAACAAAATTTTATCCTAGATCAAAGAAATTGCTTGAAAAAATGTTATTGTGTGAACAAGAAAAGGCCCTTCGAAGTTGACCATCAAAATTGAAAAGTCAAATAGGGAGGGGTACCATCCTCTAAAGAAGGATGCTAATGTCAACACCATGTCATGATTACATAAATATGCAAATTGGATAGTATGGTTATTGATGAGATGTACAAATAATTTTTTGTGTTGTACAAATAAAGAGGTTGTATGGGTGACATGACCTATACAATAAGTTGACATATTATTAACAGGGCACTAAGTAGTATGGTAATGACTATATGGTGGTATGGAATATCACATGGCAAGTAGGTGGCTAATGGGAAGCCATTAATAGAATATTCCAAAGAATATTTTATTTGAGTAAACAAAAACCACTACACCATGTTATGAAATTGCCAAACAAAGCCAAAAACTACCCTTTTAACATCACAAAATAGTTTTCCAATTATTGGGAAACCACAAAAGTAAAAAAATAAAATATTTTGGGAATATCCTCTAAGTCTAAAAACTACCGATGGAGTGACTAAAAACCACCAACTTACATGGAAACTACCCTACTCAATGTTTTGAAACTGTCAAACTAGGTGTGAGTAGTATTATGGAAGCCTTATTATGTGTAAGGAAAATATCCCAAGGATGTGCCAATAAATTGTTTGTACCACTAGTAGTGGTAAATAAAGAATACCTACTTGGGGATTTCTCTTATTGGTGGGGCTCCTAGTCATGAGGGTCATCATGGGGCGTTGACCCCTCTAGCCCCACTAGTATAGTGGAGGACATAGGAAAGGTTAGATCTAAACCAAGAAACTCCCAAAAAGATTTTTCACTAATATTATAAAATGAATCCCTAGAATCCTCAATGGAAATTTACAAGCTTCAACCCACTAGATAACTCTATACCATATAAAATTTAATAAAAATCTAAACATGAGGCTAGGTCTATTTGATTCGAGATGAGTTACAAAAGCTATAAACACAAACAACAAATGATGAAAAATGCAAATACAACTATTCTACAATAGAGGATGTGAAAAGATAATCAAAATCAAAAAATTCAACCACCAAATGTGGATGAAGTACAAATAAATGGACCTCTTGAATGCATGAATCAAGGAAGTGACATGTCCAAGAGGTCATGAGTTGACTCTCAATCACTCCCAATCAAGAGGTGAGTTAACTAAAAGGGAGCAAAGATGTGGAATACACTTCCTACACTAATCTATGAGAGGATATATGTGAAAAAAATAAGTTGATCATACAATTACAATGAAATAAACATAAAAGAAATATACCATAACATAATGATTTATGTGGAGAAAACCCTTTCAGGAGAAAAAAATCCACAGTCCAAAGAACTCAATGTCTTACTCAATAATCAATGGTTACAACACACTTTCAAAGTTGATGAGGGGGTTAATCCCATAACACATAACAACATAGATTGCACATTGAAAATAGGAATGTTATTTTATTGATCTAAAAAACACATTACTTTATAGAAATAGGAATCAAATCAGAAGATGAATCCTTAAGAGGCTGCAACACATTACAACTTCCTTCCTCTGGATTCTGGAATCTTCTTCACTTATGTATCTTCAAATCTGCTAGGGTTTCTATTTTTCCTTCTTTTCCTGACTCTTCACTTTCCCCCCTTTCTCTACTACCCCAAAATATTTTAAAAAATGATCATAAATAACCCTTTTTGGCACCTTCCAACCAAAATTTTGAAATTTGTAACTCCCTCCAAAAATAGGTCAACTTTCGGGAGCCATAACTTTTGATCTAGGTGTCTAATTGATGAACCATTTGATGAGTTAGAAATCTCGTGAAGAGATCTATGCTTTTAGAATCTGCTTGGTTGATTCCACCCATTTTCAGGGTCGTATGAGGCCTCTAAGTGCCTCATATTTGACTTTGAAACTTTTTCAAGGGTTTTTAAAGAAATAGAAACTTTAATATCTTTCAACTCGCAAGTGATATTTGGCCAATTCCTTCACCAAAGGTTATATTTTTCAATTTCGAAGCTTTGAGTAAATTTCCATTTCCATACGTGCTCAAATGCAAACTTTCTAAAAAAAGAAGTTTTCTATTTTTAGCAGGTTGGAAATTCTGAAAGTTCCCCATCATTATTCAAGAAATTGGGTATTCAAAAATATAAAAATTAAAAAGAACATAAAACAAAATCATCATTTTTTTGGGTGATGCAAGATTGCCCTTACACCATTAGATACTCCTACATTAGACACCCAGGGTAATTTGAGAAGTGACCTTGTCACATCTCAAGTGTTTGAGGAAAATCCAAATGGTCAACCTCTACCTTAGACAACCAGGAAGAATCATTGACAAGCCTTCCTTTCCACTTAACCAGATATTCTTCTTATTGCCTGTTCTTAGTACTTCTTCCCACACAACTATCTAGGATTTATTCTATCTCCTCCTTTGAAGTAGGTGCCATAATACTCCAATGTCCTTCTATTGGTCCATCATCTATACCACTTTCATGATACTTTGTTAAATCAGCAATGTTGAACATAGGGGAAATGTCAATTCCACTCGGCAACTCTATCTCATATGTATTTTTTAAATCATGCTTCTTCAAGATCCTGCATAGTCTAAATTTCTTCATCTTCAACTTATTATATGTCCCCATTGGGAACCTTTATTTCCCTAGGTGAACCATGAATTCATCACCAACCTTGAATTCCTTAAACTTTCACTTCTAATATGCCTTAGCCTTGTACTAAGAATTCATTTTATCAATATGTTGTCATACCTCTTCATGAAAACTCTTCAGGTGCCCTGCAAAGTCTTCGATCTCGGCACTACTCTTCTCTCCTCTATCTATCTTTCTCAACTCAAAAGCATTTCTTGGACTACTCCCATATGCAATTTGGAATGGGGATTTACCAGTGCTCCTATTTGCAAAATTGTTATATGCAAACTCTACTTGTGTTAATATCAAATCCCATCCCTTAGGCTTATCTCCTACTAAGCATCTCAATAGGTTGCCCAAACTTTGATTCACTACCTTTGTCTACCCATCAGTCTGCAAATGATGTACAAAGATAAAATTCAACTTAGTCTTCAACTTCTTCCATAAGGTCCTCCAGAAATACCTAACAAACTTGGTATCCTAATCTGAAACTATGCTCTTTGGAAGACCATGTAGTCTAACCACCTCCTTGAAAAATAATTCTACAACATTAATAGCATCAGTAGTCTTCTGACATGGAATGAAATATGTCATCCTTGAAAATATGTCAACCACCACAAATATTGAATCATGCCCTCTCTGTGTTCTTGGTAAACCAAGAACAAAGTTCATGCTGATATCTTCTCATGGCCCCTCTGGTATAGGCAATGGCTAGTATAGCCCAATATTCTAACTCACTCTTTTGTCCATCTAGCATATTGTGCAACTTTGCACAAATTTCTTCACATCCTGATGCAATTGTGGCCAATAATAATTCTCACTAACAAAAGAAATGGTTTTATCTCAACCAAAGTGTCTTGTCAACCCTCCACTATGCTTCTCCTTAATCATGTTCTCTCTCATAGAACTCCTCGGAATGCACAACTGACTTCCTCTTATAAACATACCATCTTGGATTAGGTAATCTAACCATCTCATCCTATCTAGGGTAACAAGCTCCAAACAAGCTTTCTAGACCGTTGCAAAGTTTGGATCTTCAAGGTACAAATTCTTGAGTTCATTGAACCCAATGACCTCTATCTTCATCTCTGTCAACAAATTGTGCATTTTGCTTAAGGTGTCTGCAACTCTATTTCACCTTCCACTCATGTGATTCAAAACAAAATTATAACTCTACAAAAACTCAACCCATTTTAAGTGCCTATGATTTAACATTCCTTGACTATTAAGATACTGTAAAGCCTAATGATTAGTATATAAAACAAAATATTTTAGCACAAATAATGCATCCATTTCTTCAAAGCCTAAACTATAACATAAAACTCCTGATCATAAACAAAATACTTTTTCTTAGCATCATTAAGTTTCTCATTGAAATAGGCAATGGGCTTACCTTCTTGACTCAAAACAACTCCTATAGCACTGCCACTAGCATCGCAATCTAGCTGAAATACCTTATTGAAATTTGGAAGTGCCAAAATAGGTTGCTTTGTGACTTTCTACTTCACTGTATCAAAAATCTTGGTTGGTCCTATAGTCCATTTAAAACTCCTTTCTATCTCCTCTCATTGTCTTGGTTAGGGGTGCACAAATGCCACTAAAATTCTTAATAAATTTTCTATAAAAACTTGCCAAACCATGAAAAAATTGTAGCTCTGTAACACTCTTTGGGGTAGGCCATTCAATGATAGCCCTCACCTTCTCTGGATCCATTTTAAGACCCTCAGTTGAGATAACAAATCCCAGGTACACCAACTCCTTCACGAAACTATATTTCTTCAGATTAATCAGCAACTTCTCTTCCCTCAGCTTCTCAAAAAAATTTGAACATGCATTAGGTGTTCCTCCAAAGTCTTACTAAAAATAAAAATATTATCTAAGTAAACAATACCTAATGGTTAGCCCAAATGGCATGACTAACCATTCATACATGCCATCCTTAGACTTGAAGGCTATCTTCCATTCATCTCCTTTGATTCAGGTCTGGTGATATCCACTCTTCAGATCAATCTTCGTAAAGTACTTGGCTCCACTCAGACCATCCATTATGTCACCCATTCTAGGCAATGGAAATTTACACTTGATCATGATCTTGTTGATGTCTCGAGAGTCTGTACATATCCTCCATTATCCATCCTTCTTCGGTGCTAGTATTGCAAGTATGACACATGGACTTAGGCTCTCCCTTATTAGTCCTTTCCTTAATAGCTCATGAACTTGTTTGTTTAGTTCTTCATTCTTTGTAGGAGTCATTCTATGGGCTACCTTATTTGGCAATGTAACGCCCCGCCAAAAAACCCAGAGGATAACACAACTAAGCTTACAAAAATGTCAAATATTTTTTTCATTCTAACCGAAAGAAATAACAACAATCATATATTTATTCATAACATTTAAATTAAGCTTTATCCTCTAGGGTTCCACAGTTGCATTACTAACGAACTAAAACAAGATCTAACCAACATTGTGAATTAACTAACAAACACAGTTCATTCTAAGTCTAATTGCATCAGATAAATAAACACATACAATTCCATATTATATCATCAGATAAGTAACATCAGAATCCTGCACATAGGATCACGAGTACATAGACAAGTTCCTTTACAAGAGAGTACAAGATTACATTGTTTACAATATCGCTATCCAGATTACATTGGAGTACAGATATCAAGATAACAATACATGATTCAACTAATATACAAGATTGAAACATGATCATAAGTATTTGTCTCCTCAAGCCAGAGCAATATTTGAAATCTGCCATACAAGGTACATCCTTCTCGTGCATGAACAACAGTAAGGGAAACCAATGGAGATAAAAGCACAACCACCTGACCATGTGGAACCCTCGGTCCACCCCCCATGCTAGGAGATAACAATAAGGTCCCACTAAGAAAACAATCAAGAAAGATAGTAGACAAATAGGTGCAAGGACTACACAAGACTTCAATATAGTATGGGTCAAAAAGAACATCACAAGTAAATCAAACAACACTTCCAGAGGCAATCACACAATGAAATGGAAAAACACACATTAGGGAGTGCTAGGCTGCAGTAGGGATGAGTGTCATTGCATGGTCCTAACATGGGTTACCCTAACAGTCTCTAGCTAGATGCCAACCCCCATCCATGGGTTACCCTGACAGTCTCTCGCTAGGCACCAGCCCCCATCTATGGTTACCCTTACAGTCTCTTACTAGATGACGGCCCCATAGGATGACACATGCCGAACCAACATTCATTTTGTGAGGACAAGGAAGTTGATTTTTCCAACCATGGCCTTCTCATCCCATCCTTAGCCTGAACAAGTACTACAGGCATGGGTGAGGCATCCAATTATCTTAATTAGTGTGAAAACTACCCAACCCTCTAAATTTATTATTAAGTTATCACTGTTGATAACTGAGAGGGGGGGTGAATCAATTATCTTAATTACTTCTACTTTCTGATCTTCCTTAACAATTAATGCAGCATTAAATCATATAAGCAAACATAACCATGAAATGGAAATAACATCAATACACATGACACAATGATTTTGATGTGGAAAACCCTATTAAGGGAAAAAACCACGGGGTGATTAACCCAAGATTGTATTCTCTGTTAAAAGAATAAGATAGTACAAAATGGCACTTGCCAGTTAGGGCTCACTGCCTGAGCACACTGCTCACAAGAGGCTCACTGCCTAAATAGTTTATACAAGGAAACTAGATACTTGAACTGATGAGAAGCATCCACATATGCTGAGGTTTAATTCTGGTTAGGTTTAATATACTGATTTGCTGCACTTCATTCTTCCTCTTCTTGGTGCTGTTGTCCTGTCACATATCCGGACTTGCCTTACTACTTCCACACTACTCTTCTACTTTTATTTGTGCACCACAACACACACACACTTCTTCATACCGAAATCAATCTAGTATATATATCCGTACCAAGGATTTCATCCACTTTCTAGTCGGCATCCAGAATACTTACTATTTTCCCAAACTCTTGGTCTGTCAGCTGAATCCTTGCTTATCAAGTGATGTGTATCAAAGAGATGCTTATAGAAGTCATCAATCATGTCAGCCAATCATGAATGGTACCTTAAGAAACTTGATCACAATCAATAACTCATCTGGATTAAGATCTGATGCTCTGCCGGTCAGTTCTTCTTCTGTCAACTCTACCAAACAGGAGCCCAACACTTAGGTGCTCATATCTTTTCACTCTTTCATCACCGGAGGCTCAATCTCTGGAATGTATCAGTCAAGGTACACCTCTTGACTTCCCCAAGTCCACACTTTACTAAGATACTTCCTCTGAGAGATCTGGACCTGACTGTCGGACCTTGCCACATGCTCTGTTCTTGCTTACCGGATCATAACACTCTTCAATCTGACTTCTGGTATAGGCACACCATGTCCTGTGGATGTGTGGGATGAACTTTGTTGCCATTAATGACAACAATCATCAAGCTACAATGTGTCTCTTGCCAACAATCTCCCCCTTTGGCATTGATGGCAACACTTAGTGAAAAATAACTGTGTCATACTACACCCCCTTAGTTGCTGCTCTGTTCTAATGTAAACTTTATCGGAGCTCCCCCTTTGCTGGATTCTATTTTTTTCACTGTTCCTCACTCCCCCTTTGACATCAATGGCAAAGGGTAGGGTCCGCACACCAAAATTTCCCAAAAACAAATCTATACTTGGCCGCAAAAACATATATACATGTTTTACTTACATATGCTTAACTATATCTGCAAAAGTGGTTTTCAACTGTACTACTTCTGTTGCCCAACTCCTCTTCATCCTGATTCCATTTCATGTCTTACCATAATGACCTCTTTTGATAACTTTTCACATAACTTGGTTTTCTCCTTTAGATCTTCATTTGTATCATTATCTTCACCTTGACTTGCCAATTGCTGAAGTAGATCCTTTCTCTTCTTCATAGAGATACTTAGTTTCCCTTTTAGTTCATTTATGAAATCATCAGCCTGTTTGAGTCTTTCCTTCAATTCATTGACTTTAGAGTTAGATTTCTCAAGATCATCTAGGGAAGACTGAAGTTGTTCCCTCATACCACACACATCCATTTGAATTCCCAGATCTTCCTCAAGCTGTTAGGCTCTGTTTGGAGGAACTTAGCTTTGATACCAATTGTTAGCTGCCGTTGCACCAAAAGATTGACCTATTAATGCCCGATACAACCACTTGACTTAACAAGCATGGGAGGTGGTTAAGCCCTTGTCGCAAACCACCACAATGCAGCGCTGAACAAGGAGACCAAGGGTCACACCTTGCAACAATCCCCCCAGCGCAAGCACGGGGTTTGAACCTGTGACCTCGGCTTTGATACCAATTGTTGATAATTGAGAGGGGGGTGAATCAGTTATCTTAATTACTTCTACTTTGTGATCTTCCTTAACAATTAATGCAGTATTAAATCATATAAGCAAACATAACCATGAAATGGAAATAACATCAATACACATGACATAATGATTTTGACGTGGAAAACCCCGTTAAGGGAAAAAAACACGAGGTGATTAACCCAAGATTGTATTCTCTGTTAAAAGAATAAGATAGTACAAAATGACACTTGCCAATTAGGGCTCACTGCCCAAGCACACTGCTCACAAGAGGCTCACTACCTACAATAGTTTATACAAGGAAACTAGATACTTGAACTGATGAGAAGCATCCACATATGCTGAGGTTTAGTTCCGGTTTGGTTTAATATACTGATTTGCTGCACTTCATTCTTCCTCTTCTTGGTATTGTTGTCTTGTCACATATCGGACCTGCCTTACTACTTCCACACTGTTCTTCTGCTTTTATTCGTACACCACAAAACACACACACTTCTTCATACCAAAATCAATCTAGTATATATATCCGCACCAAGGATTTCATCCACTTTCTAGTCGGCATCCAGAATACTTACTATTTTCCCAAACTCTTGGTCTGTCGGCTAAATCCTTGCTTATCAAGTGATGCGTATCAAAGAGATGCTTATAGAAGTCATCAATCATGTCGGCCAATCATGAATGATACCTTAAGAAACTTGATCACAATCAATAACTCATCCGGATTAAGATCTGATGCTCTGCCGATCAGTTCTTCTTCTGTCAACTCTGCCAAACAGGAGCCCAACACTTAGGTGCTCATATCTTTTCACTCTTTCATCACCGGAGGCTCAATCTCTGGAATGTATCAGTCAAGGTACACCTCTTGACTTCCCCAAGTCCGCATTTTACTAAGATACTTCCTCTGAGAGATCTAGACCTAACTGTCAGACCTTGCCACATGCTCTGTTCTTGCTTATCAGACCATAACACTCTTCAATCTGACTTCTGGTATAGGCACACCATGTCCTACGGATGTGTGGGATGAATTTTGTTGCCATCAATGACAACAATCATGAAGCTACAATGTGTCTCTTGCCAACAATCACTGGATTAACAACTTCCAATGGGTTACCCTGACAAGCCACTTTGGGCACTGGCCCCACATTGAAAGCCACTCCCCCTTCACTGCATCTAGATTCACCAAGCCCAAAACATAAACTGAGCATGAACTATCACATTTCTCATCATGATGTGTTTACAACACAAAATATACATCATTTCACATTACACAAAGCAAGGCATTACCCATCTTGCATAATCATCATAACCACATGAATAGGTACACTGAGCAAGGTATTGTCCATCTTGCATAATCATCATAACCACATGAATAGGTACATTGAGCAAGGCATTATCCATCTTGCACATGTACCATACCAACATGAATAGGAGGAATCATTCTAGAATAGCAATTAAATCAACTCACATGATGCACACATAGCCAACTCCCACACAATCACACCCTCCTAGGCCTCTGGAATCATCTTCCCCAAATGACACAAACACTTGATACCACTAAACACAATAGACACGCATCACATTCACTCTCAAATGCACAACATAAACTATGGTACTTCATCACTATTTCAAATACAATACCACAAATGCAACATATGATATAATGCACTAATTATGGGTCTTAAAGAATGTAATATTAATCCAATCATGATCAATCATCTAACAATTATACAATGAATCTATCTCATCAATACAAAACTATAACTTTCTAACCATCAGTAGCAGTTATAATATGATCATAAGATATAAGTGTCCACGAGTATCAATATTTTAACTAATAATTCTCAAGACTTATTTTAATTTCATTTAATTAAAATGATTGCGAACAACATGCAAATAATCCTAAGGCATACAAATTAAACACAACAATTATTTACAGTATTTACAATGATGTAGATTTCATTAATAATCTAGACAATTTTGTAAATTGTATTAAATATAACTGTATAAGCAAGGCTAAAAGCCTATAATATTAGAATGCTATAAATATCTTACACTGGTTAGAATCACAAGATATAAAACCCGAAGCTACAATGAAAGAACCTTGTTCTAAGGTTAGCTTGAGAGGAATGGAATACAGAACAACAAAACATTACTATAGATCTAACATCTTCATCAAATCTACCACACTTTTAACCACATGAATATGATAGGATCAGCACAAAATGAATTTGTTGAGAAGGCTTTAGAAGCTACCAACAATGCAAAATGTGAAAGCATAGACATGGCACGCAGACTGATTGGTAGAATGCCTCAAAGAGAGTCATATGATGGAAAACAATGATTGTAGGATATGTATAAAATGAATTTGTTGAAAAATCTCAGAGGAACCCAGTTTGAAAATATAGAGTTATTTGTGACGCAACTAACTGTTTTAACAGAGACAAAACAAGTGAGAGGTAGACAATCACAAAATATTCATATCTCAAAAATGACAAACTGGGTATGGCTGATTTTTGGATATGATTTAGATATCCAGGCCGTAAACCATATATAAAAAAAAAGAAACCCGGTTTGTAAAAATAACGTTATGGCTAACACAATAGACTGCTAAAACAGAGACGAAATGGGTGAGAGGTAGACAGTCACAAAATATTCATATCTCAAAAATGACAAACTGGGTATGGCTGATTTTTGAATATGATTTAGATATCCAAGTCATGCACTATATATAAAAACATTAGAGAAACTCAGTTCGTAAAAATAAAGTTATGGCTAACGCAATAGACTGGATTCAAAAAATGTAGAAGAGAATTTACAGAATATTTCACTAAATCTAATGCAACAATAAATCAGTTTCATATCTCAGTCCATACCTAGAATATTGCTTCAATCACATCTTCACAAATTTCCCAGCTCGCATCCATTTTTCCCCAAGTCTTTTCTTCTGGAACTATGGTTTATGGTGCCAAAAGAAAAATGAAAACTTCCTGAGAGAGAGAGAGATCCCCAAAACATAAAACATATCCTCCATTTGAAATGCACGCTCCTCCCCAAATTATATCTTCCAATTTCACAAATAAAGTTGAGCATGCATAACCACCCCCCATAATTTCTTCTAGAAGATTCTCTTTTATTACTTTCTTACAATTTGCTATTATTAACCAAACAATAATTTCTCTCTGATTTTATTTATTTTAGAATTAGCTATTTATTTCATTTGCATCTAAACAAAAATAATTTCTTTCTACTTTTCTAAAATTAGTCTCTTACACAAAAGAAACAGTTATTTCTAAGATTCCCTCTTGAGGTGCGTAACTGCCACTTCTTCCAAGTGGCCAGAATAGAAAATAATTATTCAAGGCAATAATAATAAAGAAAGAATCTTTTTTAGACATAATAATACATATAACTATAATTTATATAAAAATATCTATATTTATTTATCAAAGTGCCCTCTTAACTTAATAATTATATTTTAATGAAGCAATTAACCAAAACATTAATCAAATAATTCCAAACAAAATAACCCAAATGCCAAACAATACCTGACACAATGCATGATCGAAAGCATGACCACAATGACAATGACTGACCATTACGCCCATACAGACAACACTGACTGGGTGCAAAACTGGATACTCATCCTTTTCAAGGATGATGGCTAACTAGGGGACCGCATGTTATCTCCATTCAATAGTTGCCATTGGGTTTAAGGTACGCTCTGACCTGTCAATTCAGGTGGAGTCAATGCCTGGTACCTGCATCCTTCAACAACCAAACAATTGAACAAATAGACATATATATATAATCATATAATCAAATACACCTTGAAAGGGAATCACAACATAGCAGGTTACTCACTCATGAGTAATGTGACACTGTCCCTTTCACCATCACATCAAACATGTAATCACAACACACATAGAAATCAGTTATTGAATGACTAAATAAGAACCATCATCAGATAATCACATGATACACATAATAAGATTAATCCACACAAAACATCACAACATAACATCCTATGATACATAATCAGTCGCATAAAAATCAATTCTAACATATGACAATCATAGTAAGATCAACATCATAATCACCTGAATGTAAAACAATGTCAGAGCATATAAATTATCAGTGTCGCAACAAAGATTATCGATAAAACATACCAACTGTCATATGAAACCACACATGAGCATAATCAGGAATGTCATCAACATGAATGTAGCATCTACCAACATCATATAATGTACAACATCAACTGTTTAACATACTCTAAATATTCCTATTATTTTACCTTCATCTTCATGCTCTTTAGCCAGACCATCTGCACATCCAAGATGAGAATGGAGGGGCATTACAGGAAAACTAGCTCCTAGTATCAAATCCATTTGGTGACTTATCTTTCTCATCGGTGGTAAACCTTCTGATACATTATCAAAGATAATGTCTTGAAATTCTTCCAATATATCTAAGACTTATATTGGTACATCTTCACATTTCTCCTGACTGATCTTAGGAATCAACGCAAATAATGATGCTCATGCTTCATACCATCCAAAAATTTCCTACCATCTACCAAGAAAATCCTAGCAATACTACATACTTTTTCTTTCACCTCCTTCAAGGGTTTCAACTTATGACAAACTCCATCCTTTGTTAGAGAATAAGTGTTTGCATGGCCATCATGGACAACACACCTATCATACTACCACAGCCTTCCCAATAGCATATGGTATGCATCCATTAGTATGATGTCACACAACACCTCATCATGGTAGTCTCCAATCTTGAACTTGACTAAACACTGCTCATTGACAAAGCTCTATGGTCTGTCTGCAACCATGCAATATGATATGGATGTGGATGCCTTCTCCTTTTCAACTTCAACAAGTGTTAACCATCTCTTCTAAGACAAGATTATCAGTTCTCCCACTGTCAATAATAATATCACAACATTTACCTTCACACTTGCACCTTATGTAAAATAAATTCATCCTCTGATCTGGTTCTTTTTCCTCATTTAACAAGGTTCTTCTTACAACTAGGGTTTCTCCCCTTTCAGCATCTTCAGAATGCTCAAACTGAGTATCTTCATCTATATGTGCAACTCGTGCATTACCTTTAGGTCTTTTATTTGTCCTTCCTTGATGTTGGGGACACTCGTAGGCTCGATGTCCTTCTTCTCCACATTAGAAATAGGTTCCTCTAAAACCTCCTCTTCTACGTCCTTGCCCAGGGCTTCCTCTTCCTCTTTGCTCACCACTATTTTGGTCACAAGGGTGATAGGCATTATCTCCTTTCTGATTTCAACTAGTGCCTACTTCTTCTCTTTTCTTTTGATCCTCATGTCAGCCTCCATATGATCTTCCAACAGTCCTTCCGCCATGACCTCTTCCTTTTTTCTTTCTTTCAAATCTTCTATTCAACTTCTCTTCCACCTTCAGAGAAAACTGGTATGCATCTTCTATTGTGGTCATTCTGACCAAACTCAGGTCCTCTTGAATACTTGGCCTCAACCCATCAATGTAACAAGCTACCTTCTCCTTGTTGGCCTCTACATGGCATGTTCTGATAATAATCTTATAAAACTTTTTTGTATACTCCTTAACAGGCTTGTTACCTTGCTTCAATCCTTGCAGCTTCTTCAACAACTCCAACTCATAGTCTATAGGATTGAACTGCTTCTTTAGTTTGTCCACCATCTGATCCCATCTAGTAATCTTTCCTTTTTGTCTTCTATTTCTCTCTAACTAGACCTCTTTGCACCAAATATTGGCATGACCCTTCAACTTTGTTTTTGCAAACTTGACTCGTTCTGGATCCTTCACCTCTTCATACTCAAAATATTCCTCCATATCGTTTATCCAATCAAAAAGCTCTTCCAGATTCAGATCCCTAGAATAGGTAAAAACTTCAATCCTAGGCCTCTCTCCAATCTTCAAAATGGTCCTCACCAACCTAACTTGCATAGGATCTCCTATAGCATCTTGTTCTTCCTCGAATAGCTCTTCTTCAGCTTCATCTTCACTTTCTTCTCTAATGTTTGTCTCAAAACCTCTTCACATCTCCTCTTGCAATGTATCAATTTGCCTTTGCAAGTCTCTAAAACCCTCTTCTATTAAATCATTTCTCCTAGTACCACCATGGTTCCTTTGTGGAGGCATTTTTTTTGAGTTCTACAGCAAATGCACAACCTCAGGTCCAGGTGCAAACTACCTCATGGTCAATGATATGTCTACACACTTAGGAACCCTTGCTCTGATACCACTTGATGAGGGGGTTAATCCTAGAACACACAATAACACAAATTGCAAACTAAAAATAGGAATTTGTTTTATATGAAAAATGCATTACTTTATAGAAACAAGAATCAAATCAGAGGATGAATCCTCAATAGGCTGCAATAGATTACATCTTCCTTCCTCTGGATTCTGGAACCTTCTGCCTTCTGTAGCTTCAAATCTACTAGGGTTTCTATTTTTCCTCCTTTTCTTGACTCCCCACTTTCACCCTTTCTCTACTACCCCAAAAGACTTCAAAAAATGATCATAAATAACCCTTTTTTGACACCTTCCAACCAAAATTTTGAAATTTGTAACTCCCTCCAAAAATAGATCAACTTCTAGGATCCATAACTTTTGATCTGGGTGTCTAATTGATGAACCATTTGATGCGTTAGAATTTTGTAAAGATAAATACACCCTTAAAACCTGCTCTGCTGATTCCACCCATTTTCGGGGTCGTACGGGGCCTCTAAGTGCCTCATATTTGACTTTGAAACTTTTTCTGGGGTTTTTAAAGAAACAAAAACTTTAATATCTTTCAAGTAACAAGTGATCTTTAGCCAACTCCTTCACCAAAGGTTATATTTTTTAATTTCCATACATGCTCAAATGCAAACTTTCTAAAAATAGCAGTTTGTTGTTTTTAGCAAGTTGGAAATTCTAAAGATTCTGCATCATTATTCAAGAAATTGGGCATTTGAAAATACAAAAATTGAAAAGAACAAAAAACAAAATTGTCATTTGTTTTTGGATGATGCAAGATTTCCCTTACACCACTGGATGCTCCTGCATCAAAAGTCTAATCCTTTATAGGAGTATCACCAAAATGAGATATGGAGCAATTCTAACAACATAATAGTACATATAGAACTCACTATGAAACATCCATCTCAAGTACCTAATAAATGGGAGAAGCAATACATGAAACCATCAAATGATATTATGAAATCTTGAGCTAAAACCACCCAAAATGTAGCACCCAAATCCCTAGTCAAAATCCAAAACCCAAATCTTAGGATGAGTCCACGGCTTAAAATAGCATATTTCTTCCACTTGTCATAAGCTCGTCATAGTCCACTCACCAACTTGGGCACTCCATTTTGGTTCCATTAGCTTCAATCAAAGATGGCTTATGACATGCCATAATATGTTCCATAAGTTGGTAAATATGTGTAATTTCCTCTTGCAGCTCTCTTATGCATCATATATGCTCTTACATTTCTCATGTGAGAGGCCATAACTTTTGATTTGGTAAGTCAATTGAGCCCATTTTTTTTCAATTAAAGATTTTGAAGAGATCCATGTTGTTGTAACTAGCTTGCTCTAGTTAAGGCCCATTTCGATAATTTTTGGGGCCAAAATCAACCTCTAAAGCCCTGAAAAATTGTATTTTTGTGTTTTATAGCCCAAAAACTATATTTTTTTGTTCTTAACATTAGGATGCAAGGTTGAGACACCTTTCCTAATATTATCCCACTTTTCAAATGCCTTATAAGATAAAATGGAATACCAACACTATCAACTATCTATTAGGGGCTAAGAGACCCATAGACTTTCTACACCACTTAAAATTCTCTATGTTGATTGTCTTCATCAATGCATCTACAAAATTTTACAAAATGTGTAACATTATCTATCATCACCCTCCCATTCTTTACCATGTCACAAACAAAATGGTATGATACATCTATGTGCTTCATCCTCACATGAAAGGTCATAATCTTTTCCATACATTTTGCACTCTACCTATCACAAAGAACTCCAGTAACTCCCTAGCTTAGCCCCACATCTGAACACAATCTATTAAGTTATATAGTCTCCTTATAGGAATTAGTAGTTTCCATGTACTTAGCCTCTATAGTGACCATAGTCTATCACTTACTCATCCAACTAAAATCAACACCAAGTAAATTACCGATATTCGGCAGTGGATCTTCTATTATTAACATCTCCTAGCCAATCTAGAACCCACAAATCCATGAATATCCATAGAGTGTTGGTCCCCTCAACTACCCCCTTCAATTCCTACTCCTACATACCACCTTCATAGCCCTTACCTTTCTCTTAACCCACTTGTTGTTCCACTACTATAAATGCTCCCTCTCCTAACCTACTTCTAACCTTGCAATCATTGCCACACTTTCATCATGCCTTGAAAACATCAACATCTTCTACCCTTAAAATCCCAATCTCCATTGCTAACCCTATTCTTCCTCAACTTGTACAAGACATGGGAGTGATCTATAACAATAACTAACCACTCTCTTTCCATCTTCCACCCCAAGATATGAAACCCTGGACCTCCTTCACACCCCTCTTTCTTTGGCCATTATAAATAACCCACTCCCACCATGAATTTTTGTGGCCAACTTTGAAATGTATAATGAGATAGGTGATCCAAAAACTCATGTCTAGTCCTTTACATCTACTTGTATTGATCATCATTTTGATGGTCTAGATTTTTCCTCGTACCCTTAAGGAAAAATCATTGGATTGGTTTTATTCTTTATCTAGCCATTTCACAGACTCCTTCCTCCAACTCACTCACCTTTTCATGACACCCTTTTAGGTCAACATAGGCTTTCAAGTTAGTTTTATTAATCTTGTACACTATATATAGGGTCCCAATGCAAATTTGATAGAATTTATCCTACATTACCAATCCGTCATCTCCCAAATCTCTTATCCCTTTTGTAACTCCAATATCAAGAGGGTATTTATTAGCAACTTTGTCCCAAATATTTGAAACCAAATTCACCTTGCATAAATATTCCTCTTTTCTAGCACTTTACATCATCTTGCATGATTATACACAATCGGTGGGGCATTTTGAGACCATCTCTTCCTTGACCTCTGATGCCCCTACTTATTCATCAACCCCATCCTATTCTCCATCAACAAAAAATCTTACAAAGAAAAATAATAATTATTATTTACCCCTAAATATAATTCTAAATCAATTATTAACCAAGCCAACCCTAGCCCACCTCCTCCCTCCTCTAGCCTAGCTATCTCTCTTCATTCACAAGAAAACTACTAGTGGATAAACCTAGCTAATCCTCTCCATTCCATCCTTGACTAGTTTCTTACCCATAATCTGACCTAACTCCCTCCCATATGACCTTTAGACCTTAACCACCCCTTATCTTGATCCTATGACCTTAAATCATTTAACCAATATTAGCATGTCAATGAACATGACACTAAGAAGTGTATGCACCTATGCCACTTAATCTAATATCTTATTGATAACAATATGATCTAGGTACAAGGTGTGAATGATGAAAGAAACAAGTCAGTGGCACCTCTTAATGCCAACTTAAAAATTTTCACTAACCCCTTTCCTCATCACTCAACAGTCAATTTTTCTAATGCAGTGGTATCTAAACCTCACTTGGGCCCACATCTACGTCTTCCACAATGCACGGACACCTACCATAGCTCCTTCTCCTAATATTTTCTCATTCTCAAAGATGGTACCATTGAAATTGGACCCTCTCATCCCCACCCTTCTTCTAACTCTTTTTTTCCCTCTAAGCTCTCCAAGTCTCCTTCTATTTCTATCTTCCTTCTCCATCCTCTTCACTTTCCCATTACAATCTCCCATAATGAGATCCCTCACAATATCTAGTAGGGCCCCTTGTATAGCGAGGCTAGTATTTTCTTTAAATAAGTCAATGGGGTCTTGGTGGACCCTACTTGCATCTTCAATATAGTTACACAAGAGTACTTGGTTAGTGTTGCCTTGGATCAAAGAAAATGCCTTACCTTAAGAGTTTCATTAAGTTGTGCTAATGGTTCCCACATTATATCTCTTAGGTGTGCTACCCTACCTTTCATTGTGGGTCATCATTAGTGCAAACTATGTTCCAAATAATCCCCTCTAGTGATCATTTTCACCTCCCTAACTATCCTTGGCTCAAAGCGATGAAAGTTATTCCTTCTTCCATCCAATAGTGCATCAAATTCCCCTTCCTTTACTAAATCCATACCATCCACCAAATCCCTTACCAACTAATCTCTAACCTCAATAATTTTACCATTAATTATTTCACTCTCAACCCTCCTATTCATGAAACCACAACTACATCAAACCAACCCTAACCAACATCCCAAAGTTATTGCCAATTTAAACCCCTAACCAAACTTAAATCTATACCTCTAGCACCAACTCTCCCCAAACCTAAGTCCATCCCCAATAATCCCACCTCCTTACCCTTTTCTCCTTCCTTCACCCACCTCATCCCCTTTACTTTAGGGAGTTCACCTACATGAAAACACTGATGACACAATAGGGTAGTGATGGTCCATTTACCTTCTCCTCCATCCCCATCCTCACTAGCTTCACCCACTAATTTCTTTATTCCCCTATACATATCCTCTTCCCTTCCCCCTACTAGTATTTATTTCCCACCCTCAACTCTTTCATCTAGAACCCCATCTCCTCAACCTCTTCCTACTACCATACTCAAACCTCCCCACTCCTCTTCTCTTCTTCCACTATCCTCCCCTTCCTTCAAGATGATGTTTATCCATTGGAAGCATATGGATCCTAGTGCATCCACATCTATTAGCAATACTAAGGTCTTAGGCCTATTTTTCCTTCTACAATTAATTTGCTCTCCTTTCCCTCATGAGCTTCTTTTTGTCTTTCTAGTCAATCTACTTTCCCTTCTTGGCCCACTACCACCCCCATTCTTAGGTATTTGTGGGACCACTAATCTTAACCAATTTTTTCGAATGGGTGCCCATTTTCCTCTCCTTAATTTCAATGATACCTTTCTCAATATTTTTCAATTAACTCCTCAAAGACACACCATCCCTTTCCTATTGATCATTAGTATGGGGATAGCTTACTAGATGATCATTGAATACTATGTTTCTTATGTTTTAGGCATGTTAGTTCCACCTAGAGGACCCATATCACTCTCATAAGAACATGAATACATGGTGAATATCATGTTGGACATTTCTTCTATGTGTTCTTATTTTTCATGTGTCCTTCCACTCCACTTGGGGATGATACACAACATTTGACCTATACTCTCACAAACCATGTTGATCTAAATTGGAGATCCTTATATATCCTTTCTCTTTTTCATACTTTTTCATCCTTTATGATCATATTATGTACATCTAGGGGATGCTGACATGCATCACTATATATCTTACCATATGATAAAAAATAAATGCATATATTGACCCCAAATTGTATAGATCCCTCTATTTATTCACTACCATGATTTTCTCTGCCCTCCTATCACAACCTTTCCTTTGCTCACCCCTATGCTCTAGGGAAAGTTTTATTATTAAACCCTTGGTGGAGGGGCACCCATACACTTCCCTTCCCTCTTCATCCATATCTTACTTCCCCTTATTAGTACACTCATTAGTTACACACCTCTTTCTCCTCTCTACCTTTTCCTCTAACCATAGGCATGACCCTTTCTTATTAGCATAGTCATTGATTTCACTTCCCTATATTTTCCTCTAACCATGTAGTCATGACCCTTTTCTTATCAACATAATCAATTATTACACTTCTCTATATTTTCCTCCCACCTAACCCCTACCATCTTCTTATCCACATAATCATTACATTTACAACTCTTCTTTGTCATCTTACCAAACCTAATTCCTTCCCCTTATCTACCTAATCATTGATTCTACCTCTCTAAATTCTCCCAATTTCTCCTTCATTAACATCTTCCTTTCCTCTCTTCTACATTTAAGAAAAATAAATCTAACTAGTTACATCTCCCAAGGAATATTCTTTAGAGTGTACTATGTGTAATGAACATTTCTTCCTGCTCTTTTTTGAGTACTCCTTTGCACTTCCATTGCTTACCAACATCCTCTCTCTCCTCAGTCTATTTCCACCACTTCAATGTCTTCGTGTTATACACCTATTTTATACTGCAAACACCTAAACTTGTTGAATTTTCTTTTAATATGCATTCCCTATGTATTCACCCATTAATGTAGTCAAGATCAAAGGGTCCAATTAAGGATTATCCAACCATACATCCAATAGAACTTTCAAATTTAAAACCTTATTAAAACATAGTGGAATTCAAAAACAAAAAAACGTGTAAAGAATATATTTATTTTATTCATTTAATGGCATAAGATTTGGATTATATGCTAGGCATCATCCTTGAATTACAAACTAGATCTTATGATATTACTTTCTGTATTTCTTCCTTCTTCACTTCTTCTTTCAACTTATTTTCATATATCTTCTTCTTCTTCCTCTAATCTTTCTAGCTATATTTCTATCCATCGTGTTTCTTCTTCCTTTGTTTTTGTCCTATTTTTGTCTATCTTCAAATCACATCAGACCTCTCTATATATAGAAGGTGTAGAAATGAATTTCAATGGGTGTTAACATGATACATGTCTATAGATTAATGTGGTAAGGATCAAAGACCCCAAAATTAAATGTTCTTCTCATCACTAGCCTTGGGAGTCAGGACATTATCTTTGTGTAGTGTGCAAGTTCATTGGTAATGTGCAACATTATCATTTTTTATACACTTTGATCTAGGAGTCTCCAAATTTAATGTGGTTCCATATATGACCTCTTACGACCTATAATGAAGTAAGTAACCATAAGAATTGGCATAAGTTTTAAATGATTGCCTCATTGTTCAAACAAATTACCATCATATAGTAAATAAACCAATACTAGCCCCAACTAACTCTTTAGATGGAAAACATACATGTGGTGATCAAGAACATATGAAAATAGAATGGAACATTCCATACACATGATAACATCTATGGTCCCAACCACAACCAATGATAATCAACTATGATGCACCATTGATGGCTTGACAATGCCTGTAGTTACAGATATAAAGCTCTAAACTTATGACAACATATTAAAACATAAGTGAAATGATCATTGTGGTGCATCAAACTTGACTCACACTATTGCAGAAGATCTAGAAAACTAATAAAATACCTAAAAAACAAATAAATGTTAAGATAAAATATTTTAAGTTGAATGGAATTTAATATCGTGACTTCCTAAGGTATTTTTCTATTGAATTTTCCTTTGGAATCAGTTCCTCTCTAATGATTCTTATCCATTTCAAAATTCTCTCTTTAAATCAAGAATTCAAGTTTATAAAAGGGTCCCAACAACAACAACAAAGCTCTTTGTTATCAATTGTCATTTTTATTTTTTCTGCATATTAAGTTTTCAAAAGTAGTTGCGAAGATTGCTCTACTTACTGTCTCCTCTTAGTATTTTTCTCAAAGCTTCAAGTGATTTTGACTCACCATATTCAAAACACTCTTGGTTCTACATTTCTACAAAAAATTGAGGTTTAATCTCTTATTTATTGGCTCTTTTATTGTTATGTCGTAAAATGTCCCCCTAGGACTTTTACCTCATATGTTTAGCTCCTAGGTCCCTTAGGATTAATCATGCATGTTTAAAATTAATCCCGGAGAAAAATCCCTCGAAACCCATGTCAAATGGGACCTAGGGGTGAATCCTAAATCTTAATCAAGCCCTAAAATAGGTCCCTGGACAAGGGCACCCACGCCCTTGTCCTACCCTATTTTATCGGGGTCCCAATTTAAAATGTCTGCAAAGTGACCATTAAAAAGTTTCCCTTTGTCAGCCTATTCAGTTTGAATTACAAATGTTTAGCAGGAATGCATATATAATCATGTTTAAGACTTCATTTTACAACTAGATGGATAATGCAAACTTATGATCTTATGCTAAGGATATTCAAGGCTTTCATTGTGTTACAGAGCAATATTATGTTGTGTTTGTTCATGTTTGTTGCATATTTGTCTTCATCAATCCATCTCCTCATAGCATGAAATATCTTCATCTCCCCATGAGAGCTTCACCTCTAAGGTGACATTTACTTTGTGTTTCAATCATTTATCATATCATTGCTTTTTCCTCTGTCCTGCAAGGACACACACTCTCTATCTAATAACAGTGTTGGAAGGATTGAATGCCATTCTAAGGCTTGATCGAGGCAAGCTCCTAAACACCACAACCCCCAACCCCTCTCTTGTGATTACAGGTGATAGGTGTCAGATCTTGCGGAGAGGAGCTACAGAGGATCATTGTAGAGCATAAGGATTATGGATCTGAATAAAAAGGTAGGAAATACCCCTAAAAGGTTAAGGGCATCTAGTTGGTCAACACCTTTGCTTCTAGAATCAGGTTCTCCTTTGTTCATTGATCCTGGTGCTTCTTTTGGTTTGTCTGTATCTATCACACTTTGAAAGTTATGCCATGTTTATCATAGAACTAGGTTTTTGCCTATTGTTGATCTAGGATTTAATAAATCAATTAATAAATTCCAAATTTCCTTATCATTCCAAGTGACAGTAGACCTAATAGTTGAGTCCTCTTGCAAAAGTTGTGGCTTAGCTCAGCTTAATGTCCTTGAATGTGTAAGGTGCGGAAATTTAACAACTAAACTCAGTACTCGTAACTAAACAAATTCCAAAAGTAAGAATTATTCAATCGATAATAGTTTCCATTTATCCATAACTAAACATAACATGGAAGAATTCATAAAATCCAATGCCCATATATAAGAATGAATTACAAATACAGTTCCATACACCCAACTTGGTGTTACAGTACATCTATTTCAATGTTACAAAAGGAAGACTACTTCCAAATAATAATGTATCATTTTACAAATTTTTCAACTTGACAATGAAGCCATACAAAGAATAATATAAAGCAAATATCCATGTCAAATACAATAACTAAACTTGGCTGCCTTGATCCTCCAATCATCCATTAACCAAGACCAAGAGAGTGGTTGAGGCACTTTTTCCACCCAACCACGAAGTATTGGACTTCTCCGGGTTTCTTCCTAACTTGAAGAAAGCACTGAGCCTACACAAGGATCCTAGCAAGCCGGAACGGTGTAAGCAGGAGGGAATCACTCGATGCGTGCCTATTGCCTGTATACATCCTAAACCTAGAATGACATAGACTCTTACAACAGGATGTGGCAGAGACAAAAATAACAAGTTCTAGGCTTTTAAACAACCCATCTATTTTCATGGTACTATAGCTTGGCCAAGAAAAATTAAATAAAATGATAGTTTAGAAAAAGTAAACTATCGTCTCTGGAGCCCACATTTGGCATCCTATCCCGAAAGTTTGTACTTTACCAAAATACATACAAGTACAATTTTCTAAATTCATTTGTTCATAATCATTCTTTCCATATCTCAATACATTTACGGTTTCAGTATATAGTTCATATAGTTTGATTGTTGTCTAATTCCACAATTTTCCAACTTCATGATACATAGTTTGCTAATACAATGGTTTTTCATCCATTTATTTTTGAATGTTTCTATTAGTTATCTTTTAGTTCGTTTCATAGGTTTGATGCCAATTTGATATAGTTCATTACATCCTTTTAGGAACTCAAAAACAATAAGTTTTCTATCAAAACTTTTATACCATTCATATCAGAAAATAAAAGATCATTTGTTTTCCTTCATACAGATAATATATGTGCATATATAATATATATATATATATATACATGTAAAAATTACACAGCAATGACTGATAAAACAAAGGAATTATAATGTAGTATGGCTATTACAATTTACCAAATCATGCTACAAAAATTTGTATTGATATATATATATATAATGTTCAAAAAAATTGACTTATAAGGCAACGCCTACTTGGAATTGTGCTTTACAGAATTAAAAGAAATCAAAGAAGCTACTGACTGGAAGCACCTATACTTATGTTTTTCTCAGCTAAATAAAAGAAACATAATTTAGATTCTTATCGAATGTAATAACTACATCCAATTCTTATGCATATATATATATAGCATTAAACTGCAATAGCATAACGGTGATCAAAAAATGATTCTAAAGGCAAGACACATCATATGAATACCATTTATTACTGTGACTAGAGTTTCTTTCAAAGTAACAATAATATAGAGGAAGCCGCGGATCAAAGTTAAATGCAATCTCTAACAATTTTCAAGGGTGTGGTCCGCATATGGGTCGCAGTACCCATTGGAGTCTGCGGCTCATATGGATACCATGACCCACTGTGTTCTTTTCCTTATGGTCATTCAAAATAAATATTCAATGAAAATAAACTTAAGTTCTCCATCAATCAAACAATAAACTCTGTAATAATTTCATTTGAAGTTTCAATATTTTGTATTTTTTAGTATGCAACAATGTTCGATTTTAGTTTACACATATCTACAAGTTGATATATATATAATAATGCACAGTTGTTGAGTGCATATATATATATATATATATATAATGCACAATTATATATATATATAATGCACAATTATATATATATATATATGATATTTCTCAGATCATTTACATAGTAGTAAAGAAATTTACAATCATAGATTTCCATTTTTCTTTTTATATGAATAAAAAGAATTCAGAAATCATATCTTAACACACAAAGAATACAGAGTTCTTGTTCACACAAAGAATACACACACAAACACAATTAGAGATCATAGATCAAATAAAAACCTGGAATTCACTCACTACCCCTAGTTCGAAAAGCTTGAATCCCACAGTCCTTCCGAAGCTTCCCAAGCTGATTGTTCTCATTGTTTACTCAAATTCCTTCCTCTATCTTTTTGTTTTGCTATTCAATTCTTAGATCATTATTTTTTTAGAATACCAGATGAGAATGCCTTTTTCTTCCCTCAAGAATGAAATATATCTCCTCTTTTTATTGTTTTTTTCAAAATATAGTTTTGCTTTCTCTAATTTTCTATTGTTTTTCTAGTTTTCTTTCTTTCTTGTTTTTATTCCAAAAATTGAGTTTTATTCTATTTCTAGTTTCAATTGTTCTAAAAATACTATTAAAATAATCTACATATTCATCACAATGTGTTTATAAAATGAAATAATATATATTTATTCCCTAATAAAACAAATTAAATAACCAATTTATTTATTCTATTCCCAGAGCATTCACAATATTAAATAACAATTCAATTAAATAATTTTATATAGATCATCATTAACTAACTATGCAATTAAGATCTTCTAATTTAAAATAAAAGAATGAAATTTAAGCTAAACTATTAAATCATTCACCATGTAAACTTATGCAACTATATGACACTACATGAAGTGTGTGGATGATATCCCTCCATCTTAACCTTGCCAGGATGCTAGCCCCCTTTACCTCAACCACCCTTTTGCCTTCGACAACCTGTAACTTCACATAAACTCCAATTTTCCCATCAATAGATTAGTAACCAAATTGCCGAAGCACAGTCGAAGCACTACTAACATGAATATAACATTCATAAATATTCATTCATCTTTTAATAACAATTAATTATCTAACTCACACATTTAATTGTCCATATATATTAATTCCACATATAGCAATCACATATAGCATCAAGTTTGCGACATGACATCCTTCCCCACTTGGAAGAGACATCGTCCTGATGTCTTTTAACAAAACATCTAAAAAATGAGTCTTATACATCAAATATCCATAATAAAATAAAATGTCATCATATGCATAATGAAAATAATGTAAAGTCTCAAATGAGGAAATAATCCATCAATGTCCTCTTCATTCTCCCAGGTGGCACTGTCCACTGAAAACTGGTCCCACTAGACCCTACACTGCGCCACATTGCGGTTCCGCAACTTAATGTTACACCTCTTCAGTATCTTGGTAGGTTCCACTAAGCAACACCCCTAGATCCTGAACCTGCAATGCCTGCCAGTCAAGAATGTGAGATGCATCTAGATGATATGGATTAAGTACAAAAACATGGAAGAGATTATGTATCTGGGAAAGAGTTGGTGGTAGAGCAAGCCTGTAAGCAACTGGATTAATAGCCTCCAAGACATCAAACAGTCCAACATATCTAGGGGTGAGCTTTGACCCTTCCCAAAAGATATTGAACTCTTCTGTGGTTAAACCCTCAAAAAGACCTTATCTCCTATAGAGAATTGTCTAAAGGTCCTATTTCTATCTGCAAAGCTCTTCTGTCGATCTGAAGCTTGCTTCAACTTTTCCTTAATGAGCTTCATCTGATCTTCCATTTCTCTCAACATCTTAGGTCCTACAACAACTTTGTCCTCCACTCTATCCCAGCTGATAGGTGTCTGACACTTGCAACCATACAAAGCCTCGAAAGGTGCCATACCTAAAGAGGCGTGAAAGGAGTTATTATAAGCAAATTCAACTAGAGGTAAATACTCCCACTTATGTTTTTGATCCATATAGTACATCCTGAGGAGATCCTCTACTACCTAGTTCACCCTCTCAGTTTGACCATCAGTCTGAGGATGATATGCTGAACTAAAGTTTAGTTTTGTTCCCAAAGAGCATACAAAGTGGTCAAAAATCTAGAGGTCATCCGTGTGTCACAATCTGAGATGATTGTTTCAGGTACACCGTGCAATCAAAAAATCTCCTGAACAAATTTCCTTGCCAACACCAAAGAACCATCATTAAGGTTCCCAAGAATGAAATGGGCAACCTTCGTCAGTTTATCTACCACAACCAAGATGACATCATGTCGAGTATTGTTCATGGGTAATCCCTGGATAAAATCCATAGTAATAACTTACCATTTGTATTCTGGTACCATATGAGAGTAAAGAAGCCCTGCCGGATGCATATGCTCAGCCTTAACTCGCTGGCATTCTAAGCATTGTCCAACAAAAGAAATTACATCTTTCCGAAGTCTAGGCCAGAAATATAGTGGTTTAAGTCCTTCAATCATCTTTGTTACACCGGGGTGCCCAGAGTATGGTGCATTATGAAACTCCTCTAATACAAGTTCTCTCAGTCTTGCTACATTTGGAGCATACATACGTCTATGAAATCTCAAGAGTCCATCAAACTCGAATACATAACCATCATACCTGTGATCCAAAGGATCCTGATGTAGGGCCTATTTCACCCTTTCATAAAACTCATCATTAGGCAAAGCTTGTATCACCTGTTGTTTGAAAGTTGACCTTACTGTTATCATTGTTGCGAGATGTCTCCTTCTACTTAGAGCATCTGCTACTCTGTTCTCTTTTCCTTTTATATATTCAATACCAAAATCATATTTACTCAAGAACTCCAACCATCTTCTCTATCGAGCATTCAGGTTGGGTTGAGTAAATATGTACTGCAATCCCAAGTGATATGTCTTTAGGTCGAAAGGCTTCCCCAACAGATAGTGCATCCACATCTGAAGTGCGTGCACTATGGCAGCCAACTCAAGATCGTGAGGTGCATAATTCAGCTCATGCTACTTCAATTTCTGAGACTCATAAGCCACTACTTGTCCTTCCTACATAAGCACTGCTCCTACCCCTTCCCCTAATGCATCTATAATCACTATAAAGTGCCCATTTGGATCCAGCACAATCAGGATGGGTGCAAAAGTAAGTTTTTATTTTAATAATTGAAATGCCTGCTCGCATCTATCTGACCATTCAAACTTCTTTCCTTTTTTCTGAAGAGCTATGATGGGTGCTGCAATGGTTGAGAACCCCTTCACAAATTTTCTATACTACCCAGCAAGCCCCATGAAGCTCCAAACTTCTGATACATTTTGTGGTGCTGGCCACTCCATAATTGCCTTTATTTTATCAGGGTCCACTGCTATCCCTTCAACTAAAATAACATGGCCCAAATAGTGTACCTTAGTTTGATAGAAGGTACATTTTGACATTTTTTCAAAGAGTTTATGATCTCACAGTCACTGCAAAACAATCCTTAGATGTTTGTCATGTTCTTCCTCTAATTTGGAATATATCAGTATATCATCTAGAAAAACAAGCACAAAGTCATCTAAGCAATCCCAGAAAACACTGTTCATTAGATTCATGAAAGATGTTAAGGTGTTAGCCCAAACAGTAACACTGTGAACTCATAGCGTTAGTATCTAGTCCTGAAGGCAGTCTTTGAAATATCTTAATCCTTTATTCTAAGCTAATGGTATCCTGACCTTAAATCTATCTTTAATAATACCCTCACACCTTTCATTTGATCAAACAACTCATCAATCCTGGGGAGCGACTACTTATTCTTGATGGTGGCTTTATTCAACATCCTGTAGTCAATGCATAATCTCAAAGTACCATCCTTCTTCTTTACAAATATGACAGGTGATCCCCATGGAGACACACTTGGTCTAATGAAACCCTGGTTAAGGAATTCTTGTAACTGTGCCTTAATCTCGTACAACTCAGTTGTGTTCATTCTGCATGGGGCTTTGGATAAAGGCTCAGTACTAGGTAGCAATTCTATAGAGAAATCAAATTCTCTCTTTGGAGGTAGTTCAGTCAGCTCATCAGGGAAGACATCTTGGAACTCCCTTAAAATAGGATGATCTTTAGTTGATGACTCTGAACTATCAAGATCCCTAACCTTTACCGCATATATAGCACATCCCTTTCTATTGACTTTCTTCAGCTGCATGGCCGAAATTTGCCTGAGCTCTAAGGGTCTTTTGAATCCATGAATCTTAACCCGATTACCATGATCATCTAAACATTTTACGATTTTCTCTTCACAATCTACCACAGACTTATGTTCAGAAAGCTAGTTTATTCCCAGAATCACATCATATCATCCTAAAGGTGCAACATACAAATTGAACTAAGTCTCGAAACTTGGAAGTTCAAGCTCACTGCATGCCAGGCATTGCTCTACTATTTTCTCTACCCAGTTTCCATATTGTACTTTCCATGAATTAGCCATGAATCCAGGTCTAACTGATACCAAATGTAAGGTGCAAAAATTTAACAACTAAACATAGTACTCGTAATTAAACAAATTCCAAAAGTAAGAATTATTCAATCGATAACAGTTTCCATTTATCCATAACTAAACATAACATGGAAGAATTCATAAAATGTTCCAATGCCCATATATAAGATTGAATTAAAAATACAGTTCCATACACCCAACTTGGTGTTACAATACATCTATTTCAATGTTACAAAAGGAAGACTACTTCTAAATAATAATGTATCATTTTACAAATTTTTCAACTTGGCAATGAAGCCATACAAAGAATAATATAAAGCAAATATCCATGTCAAATACAATAACTGAACTTGGTTGCCTTGATCCTCTGATCATCCGCTAACCAAGACCAAGTGGTGCAAGAGCACCCAATCCACAGTGGCATCCATAAGGCATTAATTGTTTACAGTTCACTTTGAAGTTTACAATAAGGTCCTTAAAGACCATTCAATGTAATAAGGTCTGTTTGACCAATGCATGTCATTGTAGGTTGTATCTAGGTTTGTGTTGTAAGTCCCAAGGACAATTGTGGAGCTGTAATCCTGAAGGTTGTTAGACAGTTAGAGGTTGTTAGTCGGTTGTGATCTCCCAGCCGCTTGGAGGTTGTCTCCCAGCCGCTTGGAGTCAATTCAGTACTACTCATAGTGAGTAGATAAATACCCCAAGATCAGATTGATTTGAGATCATATGGTAGACAGATTGGATTGTATTGAGTTGTACAATTGTGAGAATAGAGCATCTGTATACATTTCTGAAAGCATAATAAACAAGGTCCTGTTTTGTGTTGTGCAACTTTCTGTTATTCGATCTCATTAGGTTTTCCTCTGTATAAATTGATTTGCTATTTTGGGATTGAGATGGATCGTTAATCCATTCCACTGGTTAGATTTCTTCAAAATTAGTGGAATGGTTGTACATATCAATTTGCATTTTATTTTTTGTTTTTTGTTTTGTTCAATTTCATGCTTGCAAGATTGCATACAGTATGCATTGAAAGATCCTAGCATTGTCGTGTACTAGGTTGGCAGGGTGAAAGATTTGTGTTAGATTGGTGGAGGAACAGATCTATGTAGTTGTGAAATTAAAGGGTTTACAGCGGATCAAATCGGTGAAGTTCCGCGTTGTTTCACTAAATATGCATTTTGTGTATATCGTAAATGCATGTCAGATATACATTATGTGTGTATATTGCAATAGTCTGTTGAGTGTGTATGTCACAAAGCATATTGGGAAGCATTGGTGTATTGTATGTCAAAGATCGCATGTAGTGAACATACATTGCGAATATACATTCTGTGTGTATATCGCTAATGTATGTCAGGTTCATTTCCTATGTATCCCGCAGTTGCATGTTTTTGTGTATCTCACAAATGGTTATCGTAGTTGTATGTGGTGGATGTACATTGTGAATGTACAAGTGTATCGGCATACAAGGAAGTCAACGATTTGGTCAAACCCATCAAACGCATATCTGAAATGCATGTTGTGAATGTACATCACAAATGTACATCGGGTTTGCATACAAAGGAGTCAACGATCAAAGGTGCATTTTGCAAATGTATCTTCCGGTTGTATGTTGAAACATACATTGAGTTAGATACAAGGAGGTCAACGGCCGGTCAATGGTTGGTTTTGTATGCATGTTTTGATTGCATCTTTCGAATGCATATTTAGGTTCTATGTTTCAAATGTATGTTGCACATATGCATTGCATAGATACATTGAGTCAGGTGCAAGAGGTGACCGGCAGCAGCGGTGAAGGAAACCGGTGATCACTGGTCAACTGAAGTATATTCAAACTGTTTCATCGGTGTATCGAGAGCACATACGAGGCACTCACCGACAAGGAAGGTCACACCAAATGTATATGGTGATTGTGTATCACAAATGTATATTCTAAAAGTACATTGGGTAATATATCTTGCGGCAGATACAAGTGTTGAAGACATACATCGGGGTGATCGTTTGTAAGGTGGCTGATGAGAATGGTCTTGCCGATAGGCGAGAGGTGTAAGTATATACAATGGAGAATGTATGTTAAGTAAAGTGTAGACATACAAGGGGTAATGTAGGCTAGGGTGTTTGGCTCTGCATCATAGTGGTATCAGAGCTCACCAAAAGGTCTGGGCTGTTGTGTGTTTGATTCTGTCACTGAGAAGGCAGAAGTAGAAGGATTGAGAGGTTGACAAGATGCCTCTGAAAGGTAATGGTACTGCCAGAGAATTACAGGAGATGAAGAAAAAACATGTTAAAGAGATGAGGAAGATGAAAGAGCTTGCGGAAGCACTTCAAGCCAGGCTTGCAGCCTTGGAGATGAACAAAAAAAGAGAAGTGGAAGACAGTGAATTAGAAAAAGAAGATGATGGTGAAGAATTTGAAGATGTAGATGAAGATTTGAATCCTGAAGATCAGATATTTGCAAAACTGTTAAGAGCAGTTTAGAATGACAAACCTAAGGTAAAGATTGATGTTCCAAGGTACACTAGAAGTTTAAATGAAGAAGAGTTACTAGATTGGATTGCTGCATTAGATAATCACTTAGAATGTGAGGAGGTTCCTGAGGAGTAGAAAGTAAAGATTACAAAGACCAAATTGGGAGGTCATGCCTTAGTATGGTGGGATTACATACAATCAGAGAGGAGAAAGCAAGGCAAGTCAAAGATTTCTTCATGGGACAAGATGGTAGCAAGAATCAAAGGTAAATTTTTACCCAAGGATTATGAAGTTCAAATGTTTAAGAAACTTCAATTTTTAAGACAAAAGGAAATGGATGTGAAGGCATATACTGAGGAATTTTATAAATTGAGTATGAGGTCTGGTCATCATGAGAATGAGGTTGAAAAGGTTGCTAGATACTTGGCTGGTTTGAGATTGAACATACAGGATGAGTTAGTTCTGGCTAACCCTAGGAGTGTGGAAGATTGTTATCAAATGGCAATCAAGATTGAGGAGAAAATGAAAAGGAGACAAGATAAGTCTATGAGAGGAAGAGGCAGCAATATAAGGGGAAGAGGATCAGCCCCTACACCAAGACAAACCAATGAGAATCAAGAAGAAACTAGTAAAGGACAAGAACAGTCTGATTTCAGAGGTGGATGTATGGAAAGGCACAAGAGGCAGATTTGGAGGTGGTAGATGTTCTAATGTTTTCACTGGGAGATGTTATCATTCCAATGAAATTGGTCACACAACATTCAAATGTCCAAAAAGGCAAGGTTCATCATCAGGAGGTGATAGGAAGAATGACAAGAGGGTTCAATATGTGCAAGAAGAGGAGGTCGATGCAACTGTTAACCTTCCAATTGGGAGTGCAGTACCATGTCAAGATGGAGAATCATTGATGCTAAGGAGAATAGTCTTGAAGACATCTAAGGACATGCTACAAAGGAGAGCTCTTTTCAGGACCAAATGCAAAACTAAAGGTAAACTATGCAAGCTAGTAATAGATTCTGGCTCTACAGATAATATGGTATCTTAGGAAATGGTGGATAAACTGAAACTGGAAAGGATTCCTCATCAAAATCCTTACAAAGTATCTTGGGTAAGTGATAGTCAATCACTTTTGGTATATGAATAAGCATATGTTGATTTTCAGATTGGAGAATATCAGGATCGGGTTTTATGTGACATATTGCCCATGGAATGTTGTCACCTAGGCAATTTGATAGGAGAGCATTGTATGATGGATATGCTAACACATATACCATCAAGAAGGATGGGAGAACTTTTGTGATGACACCATTGCAGGAGGATGTCGAAGCAAAGAAGGCAGCCAAAATCATTTTGGTAGGAAAGAAGGAGTTTGTGAAGCTCAGTGTAAAAAACACAAAGAAAGTTGAGGATACCTCAGGGAATGGGATTGCTGGAGATCACAGTTTGAAGATGATTTCAGTTCTGACTGATGGAGATCAGAAGGATCAGCAGAAGGTCAAGGAGCACGTTTATAAGAAGCCACACGTTGATTGGAGAGACAAGGATGTTATCATAGTAGGGACAATTGGTTGTCCTCTAGAACCAACAAGAGTTGAAAGGCAAACATATTCTACCATAGCAGTAGTACAAGAAGCATTACCCAAGGTTTATAATGCAGGTATTTAGGCAGAGCTGACAGTAAGAAAGAATGGTGTGAGTAGAGCCTACAATGCTAGGCATGAGTTTTTAATTCCATGGCAGCAGGTTGCAGTCCAGAGATCATGGGATAGACATGAGATAGCAGAAGGTATATGTGGAGAAAGACAAAGACCTAACTCATGTGGCATGAGTTCTTTTCGCGGTGGGGTGTATGGTGTAGGAGTACCCAATCCACAGTGGCCTCCATAAGGCATTAATTGTTTACAATTCATTTTGATGTTTCCAATAAGGTCCTAAAAGACTATTCAATGTAATAAGGTCTATTTGACCAATGCATGTCATTGTAGGTTGTATCTAGGTTTGTGTTGTAAGTCTCAAGGACACTTGTCGAGCTGTAATCCTGAAGGTTGTTAGACAGTTAGAGGTTGTTAGTCGGTTGTGATCTCCCAGCCGCTTGGAGTTAATTCAGTACTACTCATGGTCAGTAGATAAATACCCCAAGATCAGATCGATTTGAGATCATATGGTAGATAGATTGGATTATATTGACTTGTGCAATTGTGAGAACAGAGCATCTGTATACATTTTTGAATGCATAATAAACAAGGTTCTGGTTTGTGTTGTGCAACTTTGTGTTATTCGATCTCATTAGGTTTTCCTCTATATAAATTGATTTGTTGTTTTGGGATCAAGATGGATCATTAATCCATTCCACCGGTTAGATTTCTTCAAAATCGGTGGAATGGCTGTACATATTGACTTGTGTTTTGTTTTCTATTTTGTTCAATTTCATGCATACAGGATCACATACATTATGCATTGAAAGATCCTAGCATTGTCATGTGCTAGGTTGGCAGGGTGAAAGATCTGTGTTAGATTGGCGGAGGAACATATCTATGCAGTTGTGAAATTAAAGGGTATACATCAGATCAAATTGGTGAAGTTCCGTGTTGTTTCACTGAATATGCATTTTGTGTGTATATCGTAAATGCATGTCGGATATACATTCTATGTCTATATCGCAACAGTCTGTTGAGTGTGTATGTCGTAAAGCATATCAAGAAGCATTGGTGTATTGTATGTCAAAGATCGCATGTAGTGAACATACATTATGTGCATATATCACTAATGTATGTTGGGTTCATTTCCTGTGTATCCCGCAGTTGCATGTTTGTGTGTATCTCGCAAATGGTTATCACGGTTGTATGTGGCAGATGTCCATTGTGAATGTACAAGTATACGGCATACAAGGAAGTCAACGATTTGGTCAAACCCATCAAATGTATATTTGAAATGCATGTTGTGAATGTACATCACAAATGTACATCAGGTTTACATACAAAGGAGTCAACGGTCAAAGGTACATTCTGCAAATGTATCTTCCAATTGTATGTTGAAACATACATTGAGTTAGATACAAGGAGGTCAAGGCCAATCAATGGTCGGTTCTGTATGCATGTTTTGATTGCATCTTTTGAATGCATATTCGGGTTCTATGTTTCAAATGTATGTTGCACATATGCATTGCATAGATACATTGAGTCGGGTGCAAGAGGTGACCGGCAACAATGGTTGAGGAAACCGATGATCACTGGTCAACTGAAGTATATTCAAACTATTTCATTGGTGTATCGGGAGCATATACGAGGCACTCACCAACAAGGAAGGTCACACCGAATGTATATGGTGATTGTATATCGCAAATCTATATTCTGAATGTACATTGGGTAATATATCTTGCGGCAGATACAAGTGTTGAAGACATACATCAGGGTGATCATTTGTAAGGTGGCCGATGAGAATGGTCTTGCCAATAGGTGAGAGGTGTAAGTATATACAATGGAGAATGTATGTTAAGTAAAGTGTAGACATACAAGGGGTAATGCAGGCTAGGGTGTTTGGCTCTGCATCATAGTGGTATCAGAGCTCACCAAAAGGTCTGCGCTGTTGTGTGTTTGATTCTGTCACTGAGAAGGCAGAAGTAGAAGGATTGAGAGGTTGACAAGATACCTCTGAAAGGTAATGGTAGTGCCAGAGAATTGCAGGAGATGAAGGAAAAACATGCTAAAGAGATGAGGAAGATGAAAGAGCTTGCGGAAGCACTTCAAGCTAGGCTTACAATGTTGGAGACAAATAAAAAAAGAGAAGTGGAAGATAGTGAATCAGAAAAAGAAGATGATGGTGAAGAATTTGAAGATGTAGATGAAGATCTGAATCTTGAAGATTAGAGATTTGCAAAACTGTTAAGGGCAGTTCAAAATGACAAACCTAAGGTAAAGATTGATGTTCCAAGGTACACTAGAAGTTTAAATGAAGAAGAGTTACTAGATTGGATTGCTGCATTAGATAATCACTTTGAATGTGAGGAGGTTCCTGAGGAGCAAAAAGTAAAGATTGCAAAGACCAAATTGGGAGGTCATGCCTTAATATGGTGGGATTACATACAATCAGAGAGAAGAAAGCAAGGTGAGTCAAAGATTTCTTCATGGGACAAGATGGTAGCAAGAATCAAAGGTAAATTTTACCCAAGGATTATGAAGTTCAAATGTTTAAGAAACTTCAATTTTTAAGACAAAAGGAAATGGATGTGAAGGTATATACTGAGGAATTTTATAAATTGAGTATGAGGTCTAGTCATCATGAGAATGAGGTTGAAAAGGTTGCTAAATACTTGGCTGGTTTGAGATTGAACATACAGGATGAGTTAGTTTTGGCTAACCTTAGGAGTGTGGAAGATTGTTATCAAATGGAAATCAAGATTGAGGAGAAAATGAAAAGGAGACAATATAAGTCCATGAGAGGAAGAGGCAGCAATATAAGGGGAAGAGGATCAGCCCCTACACTAAGACAAACCAATGAGAATCAAGAAGAAACTAGTAAAGGACAAGAACAGTCTGATTTCAGAGGTGGATGGAAAGGCACAAGAGGCAGGTTTGGAGGTGGTAGAAGTTCTAATGTTTTCACTGGGAGATGTTATCATTCCAATGAAATTGGTCACACAACATTCAAATGTCCAGAAAGGCAAGGTTCATCATCAAGAGGTGATAGGAAGAATGACAAGAGGGTTCAATATGTGCAAGAAGAGGAGGTCGATGCAACTGTTAACCTTCCAATGGGGAGTGCAGCACCATGTCAAGATGGAGAATCATTGATGCTAAGGAGAATAGTCTTGAAGACATCCAAGGACATGCTACAAAGGAGAGCTCTTTTTAGGACCAAATGCAAAACTAAAGGTAAACTATGTAGGATAGTAATAGATTCTAGCTCTACAAATAATATGGTATCTCAGGAAATGGTGGATAAACTAAAACTGGAAAGGATTCCTCATCAAAATCCTTACAAAGCATCTTGGGTAAGTGATAGTCAATCACTTTTGGTATATGAACAAGCATATGTTGATTTTTAGATTGGAGAATATCAGGATAGGGTTTTATGTGACATATTGCCCATGGCAATTTGATAGGAGAGCATTGTATGATGGATATGCTAACACATATACCATCCAGAAGGATGGGAGAACTTTTGTGATGACACCATTGCAGGAGGATGTCGAAGCAAAGAAGGTAGCCAAAATCATTTTGGTAGGAAAGAAGGAGTTTGTGAAGCTCAGTGTAAAAAACACAAAGAAAGTTGAGGATACCTCAGGGAATGGGATTGCTGGAGATCACAGTTTGAAGATGATTTCAGTTCTGACTGATGGAGATCATAAGGATCAGTAGAAGGTCAAGGAGCACGTTTATAAGTAGCCACACGTTGATTGGAGAGACAAGGATGTTATCATAGTATGGACAATTGTTTGTCCTCTAGAACCAACAAGAGTTGAAAGGCAAACATATTCTTCCATAGTAGTAGTACAAGAAGCATTACCCAAGGTTTATAATGCAGGTGTTCAGGCAAAGCTGATAGTAAGAAAGAATGGTGTGAGTAGAGCGTACAATATTAGGCATGAGTTTTTAATTCCATGGCAGCAGTTTGCAGTCCAGAGATCATGGGGCAGACATGAGATAGCAAAAGGTACAGGTGGAGCAAGACAAAGACCTAACTCATGTGGCATGAGTTCTTTTCATGGTCGGGTGTATGGTGCAGGAGCACCCAATCCACAGTGGCCTCCATAAGGCATTAATTGTTTACAGTTCATTTTGATGTTTCCAATAAGGTCCTAAAAGACTATTCAATGTAATAAGGTCTGTTTGACCAATGCATGTCATTGTAGGTTGTATCTAGGTTTGTTTTGTAAGTCCAAAGGACACTTGTTGAGCTGTAATCCTGAAGGTTGTTAGACAGTTAGAGGTTGTTAGTCGGTTGTCTCCCATCCGCTTGGAGTCAATTCAGTACTACTCATGTTGAGTAGATAAATACCCCAAGATTAGATCGATTTGAGATCATATGGTAGACAGATTGGATTGTATTGAGTTGTGCAATTGTGAGAACAGAGCATCTGTATACATTTCTGAAAGCATAATAAACAAGGTCCTGTTTTGTGTTGTACAACTTTCTGTTATTCGATCTCATTAGGTTTTCCTCTGTATAAATCAATTTGTTGTTTTGGGATCGAGATGGATCGTTAATCCATTCCATTAGTTAGATTTCTTCGAAATCGGTGGAATGGTTGTACATATCGATTTGTGTTTTGTTTTCTGTTTTGTTTGATTTCATGCTTGTAGGATTGTGTACAATATGCATTGAAAGATCCTAGCATTGTCATGTGCTAGGTTGGCAGGGTGAAAGATCTATGTTAGATTGGCAGAGGAACAGATCTGTGCAGTTGTGAAATTAAAGGGTTTACAATGGATCAAATCGGCGAAGTTCCACGTTGTTTCACTGAATATGCATTTTATGTGTATATCGCAAATGCATGTCAGATATACATTCTGTATGTATATCGCAACAGTCTATTGAGTGTGTATGTCGCAAAGCATTGGTGTATTGTATGTCAAAGATCGCATGTAGGAAACATACATTACGAATATACATTTTGTGCATATATCACTAATGTATGTTGGGTTCATTTCCTGTGTATCTTGCAGTTGCATGTTTGTGTGTATCTCGCAAATGGTTATCGCGGTTGTATGTGGCGGATGTACATTGTGAATTTACAATTGTATCAGCATACAAGGAAGTCAACGGTTTGGTCAAACCTATCAAATACATATTTGAAATGCATGTTGTGAATGTACATCACAAATTTACATCAGGTTTACATACAAAGGAGTCAACGGTCAAAGGTACATTCTGCAAATGTATCTTCCAATTGTATGTTGAAACATACATTGAGGTAGATACAAGGAGGTCAACGGCCAGTCAATGGTCGGTTCTGTATGCATGTTTTGATTGCATCTTTCAAATGCATATTTGGGTTCTATGTTTTGAATGTATGTTGCGCATATGCATTGCATAGATACATTGAGTCAGGTGCAAGAGGTGACCGACAACAGCGGTGAAGGAAACTGGCGATCACTGGTCAACTGAAGTATATTCAAACTGTTTCATCAGTGTATCAGGAGCACATACGAGGCACTCACTGACAAGGAAGGTCACACCGAATGTATATGGCGATTGTATATCACAAATGTATATTCTGAATGTACATTGGGTAATATATCTTGCGGAAGATACAAGTGTTGAAGACATACATCGGGGTGATCATTTGTAAGGTGGCCGATGAGAATGGTCTTGCCGATAGGTGAGAGGTGTAAGTATATACAATGGAGAATATATGTTAAGTAAAGTGTAGACATACAAGGGGTAATGCAGGCTAGGGTGTTTGGCTCTGCATCACCAAGAGAGTGGTTGAGGTGCTTTTTCCACCCAACAACAAAGTACTAGACTTCCCCAGGTTTCTTCCTAACTTGAAGAAAGCACCAACCCTGCACAAGGAGCCTAGCAACCTAGAACGGTGTAAGCAGGAGGGAATCACTCGATGCATGTCTGTTGCCTGTATGCATCCTAAACCTAGAATGACATAGACTCTTACAACAAGATATGGCAGAGACAAAAATAACAAGTTCTGGGCTTTTAAACAACCCATCTATTTCAATGGTACTATAGCTTGGCCAACAAAAATTAAATAGAATGATAGTTTAGAAAAAGTAAACTATCATCTTTGGAGCCCACATTCGGCATCCTGTCCTGAAAGCTCGTACTTTACCAAAATACATACAAGTACAGTTTTCTAAATTCATTTGTTCATAATCATTCTTTCCATATCTTAATACATTTACGGTTTCAGTATATAGTTCATCTAGTTTGATTGTTGTCTAATTCCACAATTTCCCAACTTCATGATACATAGTTTGCTAATACAATGGTTTTTTATCTATTTATTTTTGAATGTTTCTATCGGTTATCTTTTAGTTTGTTTCACACTTTTGATGCCAATTTGATAGAGTTCATTACATCCTTTTAGTAACTCAAAAACAATAAGTTTTATATCAAAACTTTTATAGCATTCATATCAGAAAATAAAAGATCATTTGCTTTCCTTCTAACAGATAATATATGTGCATATATATAATATATATATATATACAAAAAGATATATATATATATACACATGTAAAAATTACAGCAATGACTGGTAAAACAAAGGAATTATAAAATAGTATGGCTGTTACAATTTACCAAATCATGCTACAGAAATTCGTATTGATATATATATAATGTTCAAAAAAATCTACTTATAAGGCAATGCCTACTTGGAATTGTGCTTTATAGAATTAAAAGAAATTAGAGAAGCTATTAATTGGCAGTGCCCATACTTATGCTTTTCTCAGCTAAATAAAAGAAACAAAATTTAGATTCTTATCAAATGTAATAACTACATCCAATTCTTATGCATATATATATATATATATATATATATAAATGCAATAGCATAATGGCGATCAAAAAATGATTCTAAAGGCAAGACACAACATATGAATACCATTTATTACTGTGACTAGAGTTTCTTTCAAAGTAACAATAATATAGAGGAAGTCGCGGATCTAAGTTAAATGCAATCTCTAACAATTTTTAAGGGTGCGGTCCCCATATGGGTCGCAGTCCCCATTGGGGTCTGCGGCTCATATGGGTTCCATGACCCACTGTGATCTTTTCCTTATGGCTGTTTGAAATAAATATTCAATGCAAATAAACTTATGTTCTCCATCGATCAAACAATAAACTCTGTAATAATTTCATCTGAAGTTTCAATATTTTGTAATTTTCAATATGCAACAATGTTCGATTTTAGTTTACTCATATCTACAAATTGATATATATATATATATATATAATGCACAGTTACTGAGTGCATATATATATAATGCATAGTATATATATACATATGTATATATAAATATATATATATATATATGTATATATATTTCTCAAATCATTTACATAGTAGTAAAGAAATTTACAGTCATAGATTTCCATTTTTCTTTTTATATGAATAGAAAGAATTCAGAATCATATCTTAACACATAGAGAATACAGAGTTCTTGTTCACACAAAGAATACACACACAAACACAATTAGAGATCACAAATCAAATAAAAACCTAGAATTCGCTCACTACCCCCAGTTCGAAAATCTTGAATCCCACAGTCCTTCTGAAGCTTCCGAAGCTGATTGTTCTCACTGTTTACCCAAACTCCTTCCTCTATCTTTTTGTTTTGATGTTTAATTCTCAGATCATTATTTTTTTAGAATACCAGATGAGAATGCCTTTTTCTTCCCTCAAGAATGAAATATATCTCCTCTTTTTATTGTTTTTTTCAAAATATAGTTTTGCTTTCTCTAATTTTCTATTGTTTTTCTAGTTTTCTTTCTTTCTTGTTTTTATTCCAAAAATCAAGTTTTATTCTATTTCTAGTTTCAATTGTTCTAAAAATACTATTAAAATAATCTACATATTCATCACAATGCATTTATAAAATCAAATAATATATATTTATTCCCTAATAAAACAAATTAAATAACTAATTTATTTATTCTATTCCCAGAGCATTCACAATATTAAATAACAATTCAATTAAATAATTTTATATAGATCATCATTAACTAACTATGCAATTAAGATCTTCTAATTTAAAATAAAAGAATGAAATTTAAACTAAACTATTAAATCATTCACCATGCAAACTTATGCAACTATATGACACTACGTGTAGTGTGTGGATGATATCCCTCCATCTTAACCCTGCCAGGATGCTAGCCTCCTTTACCTCAACCACCCTCTTGCCTTCGACAACCTGTAACTTCACATAAACTCCAATTTTCCCGTCAATAGATTAGTAACCAAATAGCCAAAGCACTACTAACATGAATATAACATTCATAAATATTCATTCATCTTTTAATAACAATTAATTATCTAACTCACACATTTAATTGTCCATATATATTAATTCCACATAAAGAAATCACAGATAGCATCAAGTTTGAGACGTGACAGAATGTATGTAGTGAAAGGAGGATCTAATCCAACTACCAATCAAATCAACATACCCTCTTTTTCTACATTACATCTACCATTGGAGAAATTCAAACATCAAGATCTTCCATATTGGCAAGAATCCTTCTTATCAAGAAAACTCAATTGGGGTTTTATGGGTAAAAGCTTTATTTATTTTCATTTCTATTTTTTATTGTTCTCCATCTAATTATTTTACAAGTGTTTACATCTAGGAAGCCATTAAAGAATTTTACTTCTTTTTACATCCATTGCATAAGAGTTGTATTAGCAAAAGGCATAATTTAATATTATCTTCCTCTTCTTTCTTTAAGAGAAACAAGTGGAGTTGAAGCTCCTTCTTGAGCTCCTCCATTTACCCTCATTTCTCTTATTCTTCCATCCTAAGTATTTTTATCCTCTTGAGTCAATCTTGATTCAAGGAAGACCTCCTTTGTAGTCATTTCTTAACTCAAGGTATCTTTCCTTCTTCGTCCTTCATTTCATTTTATTGTTATTATATTATAGCATAAAAATACTACTCACATGTGTCACTACACTTGGATTTTCCACATCATCTATTTGTCTAAACATATAGCATAGGAACACAAGTTTTATTTGGATTAACTATACTCACAATTCTAAGCACACACATTTTACTATTGATTGTCATTGAGTCAAAACTCCAAATTGGGGTTTGACCACCTTAGCAAGCTTCCAAGTAGTCTTATCCATTTTTCCAATTCTAACACTCAATACTTCAACAAGAATCTCTGTCACAGAAGTCTGGTGACACACTACCCCTTTCTCCCATGCTTACATTTTCATCATTCATTTATAAAAAGGTTAGTTTCAAGTATTCGATTCATCATTTTTCTATATTTTTAGCAATTTGTTTTTTGTTGTTCATTGTACTACCACTTGTTTTTCTATGTGCAACACATATGCACATTCATGCTAACGTCCCCACAAGTGTGCCGACATCTTGACAGTTGGATTTCACTCTTTTCCTACATCCAACTTGATATGAAACTATTTTACATAACCCTTTAGATATTTTGTCTCATCAACTTACCTAGGTTCCACTTCTACTATTAAATAATATTCTTACTTTCCATCTTACATTAATACATTTAATTGTCACTAAATCAATTCAAAATCAAACTCTTATTTATGTTTACATTTCCTGACTCAATCTTATTCAAAACTAGAAATCTAGTTTAATAGGACACAATTGGTAATCTAGGTGAAAATATAAATAACTAAATGCTTAGCGGATAGCATGGTTGTTTATGTTTAATTAAGTCAACTCTTTCATTTCTAGACTACTAGTGGAGCATTAGGGTAGGTAATTGAAAAGAACGTACCATATTAAACTAAGTAAATTACCTATTCACTACCCACATGTTGCACACTTGACTTTCTTAGTCTTCAATATACTCAAACTCAAAATACTTTGCTAGATTACCTATTCGATCTAGTAGATCTTAAGGATTCAAAACCTCCTAAGTAATAAGGGAGATCAAACCTTAGATTACTTCATGTTCTCATCAATGCCATAATAAATTTATCCTCTACACTTAGTTCATCCTCAAAACTTGAAGCATTTTTAGCATGTGGTTCTTGATTTGGCCTTTCATCCTCACTAGCATCTTTAACCACAACCATTCCTCACCTTTTCATAGTCTCAAGGACTTTGAGTCTTGCTTTCATAGCATTCATCATGTTAGTGGGTTCATTATTATGTTGTCCTCGAAATTCTTACCACTTCTTCTATGAGTCATTTCTCCTATGGATCACCTACATTATGATGCTACACAAACTTGTACTCTAGGGTAACACCACTAACCCCTTAAATGATCTAGAAACTAGGCTATGATACCAATTGACACAATAATAGATAGAGGGTCTAATAAAAAACTATATATCCATGCAATCCAAACACATAAACTAAAAATCAATTAAAGAGTACAAAACAAAAGTTGGATTCCTATAAAAGAAGAAAGAACAAATGGTGTGGAATGCCAAATTATTTATATGTGTTCACTATCACAAGAGTTACATTAGAATTAGATATGAATAGATGCCCTGATCCAAAGATTTTCCACCTTCTTATCTAAATTCCTTAATGTAATAAACTAGAACTAACTAAAAATGTAGTACAATGCCCTATGCACATGTACCAACAACTACATGGCCAATATTAAATGATTCTAGCTCTTATGCATTATTAGGTTTGGATGCATTCCCTTCATGTTTACAAAATGGCCCCTTTTAACATAGGTACAACAAGATATAAGCTTGGAAACTTGATTTCACCTTGAACCTCCCTAGGACCAATACTTAAATATATGGCCTTACAATTGGCACACAATTCAAATACATTGGCACATAGTTCTAAATAAGTCCCTTTTGGCATAAGAACAAGGAGCAAGTTATAATAAGGAAACAAAATATAAGATTTGACAATCAAACATGTTTAAATTCTCCATATGATATCATGATTACAATTTGGAGGCTTCATGAATATTATGGGGTACCGCTTAAAAGGATTTATGCAGTTATGCACAATTAGAGGACTATGGGAAAAAAAATATTGGTGAAAAGAAAAAAACAACTACGACAACAAAGAAAAGCTACAAAAGATAAATGAACATCAAGAAAATGTTTTAAGGTGATGCAAGATTGTTTGACACTTGAGAAGCTCCTTAATTAGACTTTAGCACTAGATGTCGTTGCTTCACCATTAAAGTAGCAAGTCACACAACAATAGAGACCCAAGTAGTATTATGTGGTTGTGAGGGAGGATGAATTTATTCAATTAGATGCATGACCCCAATGATCAAGGAAATTGATTGTGGGTTCTCTCATTTTTCTCTCTTTTATAGTATTTTTAAGGTGTTTAGAACACAACAATATGTAGAAACAAAAGATAGTAAAATAGGAGGTTGACATGCAAACTGAATATGATTTCTTGAAGAAAAATCATACCTTGGAGTTGGCCAAATTGCCTCTAGGAAAGAATCCCATTGGGTGCAAACAAGTATATAGGGTTAGGATTAAGTTGTCAACCTATGATGATTCATCACCAATTAATGAGTCACTCTAGAAATAATTAGTGGGTAGTTTGATAAATCTTACATCAGCACAACCAAATCTTTGTTTGTTGCTGGTTCTCTCACAATTTTTAGCATAATTATGTTGGTTATCTCTCACAATTTCCATCCTGACTAAAGCTTGTTCATTCGTAACTAATGAAACGTGTTGCAATATTTCAAAGGTACTCTTAACTTTTACATTTTCTATCAAAGGACAAGATATTTAAAGTTGATAGGATATATAAACTTCAATTGGTTTGGTTTAGTTGATATTCAAAGGGGGTAAGTGTGGAAAGATGGGGGGATCAAAAAGTGGCCAACATCTATAATTCTTCAAAATGTGCTCAAGTGTTTTGGAAAACATAACGTGAGCATGTTATAATTTGTACACATAGTATGGATTGTATGCACTTTTCAAAACATGAGAACGTTATAACACAATCGTGTTCTTATTTTGACAAATCAAATGCCTTTATAGGCTTGGTACATGTTTGAATTTACCAATCCTAAGGGTTGGACATTCAATTTGGGTGCCAAAGACATGTACAAAACTCATACAAAAAACACTTAAATGTCGAGCGTACTCTCCATAAGGTTCATGTATTTTTCCAAAAATAACACCACTATGAGATAAAGCTATGGTTTAGCTTTCTAACCGTGTAATTTTTTTTAATCTGAAATTATTAAGGTCTTGATCTCTAATTAGTTTTAGTAGTGTCTTCAGTTTTCCTTAAAAACCTATTCGTAGCTTTTTTGGTGTCATTTTTATCTGCTTGTCAAAATTTGAAACAAATTACATTTTTATATTCTAGACTCCATTCTATACACATTCAAAAAATTGATTTTCAATTAGTTTGCTCAAAATTAAGGGGGGAATATGTTCAATTTTATGTTTTTTAGGATGTATCCACTTTCAAAATTAGTAAAAAAATATTTATTCATTAGAAAATTAACAAAAAAATCTACCATAATTAATTATACACAATCTCTTCTGCTTTGCAACTGCTTTTGCTTTCTCGCTCCTTTTGTTTTTTGAATTCATCCATGGCTAAAAGGGACCGGAGGGGGGCCCTGCCCCTCCCATTTCCTCCCCTTTGGTTTGAGGTAGCCCTAGGCTTGCTTCGGTAGGTGGTTCTATCCCTGGGTTATAGGACAAACTGCAGGACCTCTCTAATCACGTGACTTTTGAAAAGGCTCTAGATTCCTCTGGCCACGTGCTTCAGGACAAGGCATTAGGTTCCAAGGCTTGGAAAAATGCCCTTTGGGGGAGGATCTTGAGGGTCTGCGGGCTTTCCCTCAAATTCATGAATTCGTGGATGGGTCGGCAATTATGCTCCCAAACATTACCATGGAAAGAATATTGTCTGCTATAGAGAATGCCTTGGTGGGAAAGTTTTTTTCTTTCAAACCCAATATTGATCTAGTTAGGAAGTGTGTGCTTGTCAAATGGAAGGTGAAAGGAATTGTGACCATTAGCGCTATGGTTGGAGGGATGTTTCTCTTTAAATTTACAGCTAGAGAAGACCTTTCCTCTATCTTAGCGATGGGTCCCTGGATGTATGGAAAGCACAACCTTTCTCTTTATAAATGGAAATCGGGCATTGATGCTGCTGCTGATCTCAATAGAACTGCTCCTATCTGGGTCAAACTCTCGAGCCTCCTGCTAGAGTATTGGGACGAGGAGATTTTCATATGGATAGCCAACTCATTTGGCCACTTCATCACACTTGACAGCACTACCAAGAACAAATCTAGGTTAGTGTTTGCTAGATTTTGTGTTAGTGTTGATATTAACAAAGTTCTTCCTAATAACATTACTCTGAAATCTAAGTTTGGTCAATGGGTCCAACCCATTATTTATGAAAACTCTACCACCTTCTACCAAAATTGCAATAAGAAAGGACATCTAGTCTCCCAGTGTAAAGCCAAAAAAGTTCCTTCAGACCCATAGATTCAAGCCACTGGGGTTGAGGAGGAGTACCCCTTTAAAGATGATCTACTGAATATCATAAGTTCTCCTCAAAAAGAAAATGAGGAGGCTAGTTTGGTTGCAAAAATGAGTTACCTTTCTCAGGAGTTACCGAATGACATGGGTCCCCCAGTCTTGAAGTACCTGTGTCTAGCCTCTCCCATACGATCTCTAATCTCCCCAATGTGGGGGATTTCACTCTCTCATAGGATTGTGGGCTGGAAGAGGGTGAGTTTCACTGAGGGGAAATCCCCAGTAATGAAGTCCTTGAAGTGAATGAGGTGATGACCATGAACGGCATGGACGACACTTCAGTTTTCAAAATAATTGGAAGCCCAAATAAAATGGATGGCAACAATGGTTTTGTCCAAGGGGTTCCTTCCCAAAGCAATAAAAATCTCACTCTAACCCCTAGGGTAAGCTCCAGTGTCACGGACTCTGAAGGTTGGACCACTTCTAGGAGAAAAGGCAAAGGTCATATTAAGAAGGCTGTTGATGTGGGGTAGATACTAAAATGGGTAGGCCCTCACAGCGGGAGACTAGACAGAAAGCAATCAACAAGGACATTGCTATGGGAAGATAGGGGACCTTGGAGATTGGCTCCAAGAAGGCCCCAAACAAATGAGAATCCTCTCTTGGAACATTAGGAGGCTTAACAGCCCCCACAAATAGTTCTTAGTAAAGAGTTGTATCTATGATAATAAGGTGGACATTTTGCTATTACAAGAAGTCAAGATGAAGAGTGAAGGGTTCCAATCCATTGCTATGAATATTTGGCCTAACACTAATTACTATATTTGTGATGCCTATGAAGCCTCTGGGGGTATAGTCACTATGTGGAATAATAAGGCTGTCAAAGGGAGCCTAATAGAAAAGAGTAAAAATTGTCTTACTGTTAAAATTGAGTCTAACAGCTATTCTTGGAACCTTGTTAATATCTATGCTCCTAACCAAAGGATCCCCAGAAGAGAATTATGGGATCACTTATCCTCCCTTATTTCTAGAGAGTGCACTAGATGCTAGATGTTGGATGGGGACTTTAACACCACCCTCTTCCCCTCAAAAAAATGTGGTGGTATACTTGACTACACTGACAACATGGTGGACCTATCTAAATTCATGAACAAAGAAGGCCTCATGGATCTTGACATTCAAGGACACTGATTTACATGGTCCAACCAGAGGAAGGGAAGAAATTTGATTCAAGTCAGATTAGATAGGGTTCTGGTCTCTTCGGGTTGGGATTTCATCAGCACTTCCACTTTGGAAGCCCTTCCAAGGACTACTTTGGACCATAACCCCCTCCTTCTTTCTTGGAGAGATAAGTATATTAAAGGACCATACCCATTTAGGTTTGAAATTATGTGGACCCAGCATCCTGAGTTTAGAGACAAGTTGGCTAGTTGGTGGAATGTTGTTGTTCAGGGTACACCCATGTTCAGGCTAGCTCATAAACTATTCTTGGTTAAGAACAAGGTTAAGGGGTGGAATAGGCACACCTTTGGAAATATTTTTGATAGTAAAAAGAGGATATCTTCTAAACTAGATGCTATTCAAAAGTAGATGGAAGAAGGTGACACTTCAGAGGATACTGCTAAGGAGGAAGAATTATAAAGAAATGAATGGAAAGAAATACTCAAGAAAGAGGAAACCTACTGGAAGCAGAAATCAAGGGTACAGTGGCTTAGAGAGGGAGATAGGAACACATCCTTCTTTTAGCAATCTACTATGAGACACAAGAAAAGAAATAGCATCACTAAACTCATGGATGATAAGGGCAAATTGGTGGAGTCAAACTTTCAAGTAGGGCAAGTTGCTACCTCTTATTTCTGTTACTAAATTATTTTCACACCTAATTTAGCAAGACCTAAATATCAGATGTTTAGAAGGGGTACAATTTTTTTTTGCTTATGCAGGATCATCCAGTCAATGTCTGATCTCTTGACAGAAGACAAGTGCAAAATCACTTATCAAAATCATGTAATAGCTCAAGCTGAGCTGTTACATCATCCTGGTAAGACAAATCATCTATAGTCAAGAAAATAGACATTCAAAGAATGAAGAGAAGGGATGGATTTCATGTTTCAATTGTTGATTATTCATTATGTTTCAGTGCAAGTAAAAGAGGTATTTATAAACTGTCAAATTATACATCATTTTTTATACATATGTTTCAAAAAAGATTAGTCGTTTTATGCTATGTATTTGATTCAAAAAGTGAAATATACATAAGTCATTGCATAGAATGAAATAGTTGATTGTATTCAAAAGAATGTATAAAAGTGTCCCACACAAGCCATGGAAGTAACTGAAGTGCAGCATAAAAGTAAATTGTACTTTTGAAAGAGTAAAAGTGCATAAGAAAAGGAGAGGGACCCGTCATTGCCTGTGAATGACGAATCCTGAGGTGGTTGAGTTGATTTTCAGCTCCCTCCACTTGTCGAGCTCTAGAATACCTGCAAGAAGTTTTTGTTAGAAGCTCATATACACAATCAAACAACAAAAGTACAAAGCACTTTTATGTAGCAGCAATAATCAATAATCAGATATCAGCATAAGAGAAGTCAGAATAAGAAGATACAAATGCCATATCAGAAAGAGATAAATCCATGCAAGTGACTCTACATCATGAATCAAAGGTACATTTTATATCTAACATGTGTGTTCCTTGTGTAGGTATAGGTAAATATTTATTGCATGCATCTCAGCATGTGGTAAAAAATGGGCTCCCACAAGGGTTGAGCCTAGCATGCTACCCCCTGTTTCATTTAAGAGGGATAATCACAAGTTACCAGTTTTGCATTTATCATAATTATGTTGGTATGATAAAAAATTCTTATTATCAAGAAGATTCCATTATATCAACATAATCAGGATTAGCCTTTGCATAGGAGAGTCATTTCATCATGAAGTACAATCTTGATGGAATAAAGAGCAGTCATGATGATAGAGAGATAGGCAATGACAAGGTAAGAGAGACAGTCATGAGTTTCTGAGAGACCTATCAAAGGTCACAAGTTGAGCATCAAAGAAGAACCACATGATGACTGCAAATCAAAGGCAATCACAGTCCTTATGACTGCCATCACAAAGATGACTATCAAAAGAAGGAGGACAGTCCAGTTTCAGGGACAGTGGCATGAGGGCAACCATGAAGGTTCTTGAGAACAACAATGTTACATGAAAAGAACAAGCATTGCATATGAAGGAACAATTTAAATCAAAGAAGAGATGACACAAGAGAAAGAGGAGTAGTATGCAATGTGACAATTGATAAAAGCCCTACACAGTCAACTATGAAAGTCAAGATAAGAGAGCAAGGACCTGTTAGTAGCTTAGGATATCCTCCACATGACAACATATGGAAAGGTCACCAATAAAAAGGTCTAAGATATTTCAGGTACAAAGACAGCTAATGCAGGTTTTCAAGAGATTTGATACAGTTATAAAGTACTTAAGAATCTGCCAAAGCTTTATGGAAAATCAATTGAGCCTTTCCAAGCTCCATCATCCCTGTATATCACTATAAGAGGTTATCAAAACATGATAAGACAATAGTTTTTCCCAAGAAGCCTACGTCAGAAAGAAGATGACAATATCCCATAATACGAGCAAAAGGGGCTAGGCACAAGGAATACAAAAAATAAGTAACAATCATGTAGACTGTGAGAACATCATATAGGAACAACCATGTCAGATGTCTGGAATGATCTACATGCAAGCCAATGTGGGCCAAGAAAGGATAGTATCTGATATGGAGTTTACTTGGGATCAACGAGACTTATTGCAAACCAAGAAGGAGCTTCTGAAAACTAGCAGAGATTAAGGAATTTGATGAAGTATAAAAGAGTCACAATGACTGCCAATGATGTAGAAAATAGTCTTTTATAGCCATTAAGGATTGTGACAAACTGTAGAACAAGCATTATGACTGAAAACAATGTAGAAACAATCATGGAATGGGTGTAGAAGTCTTTAACCTTCGACTGATGAAGATCAGCATGAGCTTAAATGCCTAGTTGCAAACCCTTCACAGTAGCATTCAAAGGCCCAAATCACAAGTTAGAGGAGAAAAAATCATGTGGAATGAGAGACCAGTCATCCAAGTGACTACATTTCTGGTCATAAAGCTAGCAATGAAGCTACAGTGCGTCAAAGGTAGCCTAAGCAGTCAAGAAGACAACATGAAGTCATAATTGCATATGAAGGGATAGTAAGAGCTTGGAGACAGTCAGAAGACACAATGAGGACAAAAGAAAAGTAGTCATTAGCAGATATAGCATATAATCCTAAAAAGGACATTGAACATTCACAGCAGTTGTAAGGACAATCATGTCTTCAAAATGCATAGAGGAGCAATCCAAGTGACAAAGAGAGGACACAAGGAGAGATCATCACATCATGGCTATACTACAATCAAAAGTAGTGGTCCTTTTGAGGTCATCTCTGCATAAAGATACAACATACAACATGTAGAGGGAAGCAATTAAATGAATCACTAACATTCAAATAGGAAGCATATACAATGTTCATAGAATGCTTGATCGGTGCTAAGATATCTCTGCCATCTGGAGAAGCATACAACAAACATCAAATAGTATGAGCCAGTCAATAAGATGTAACAGCTATTCATAAGGAGATTTGATGAAAGCACATTGGGCTGCTACAGTATTATATTGCAGTCAATTATGACATAAAAGCACAAACTACCATCAACAGAGCAAAATCAAGGTGTAGATATATACCCAGATATGGGTAATTTTTAAGGAGTCATTCAAGGCAAGGCATATTGGTAGGTATCTTATACAAGGATATGCTCATGCCCATAGAGTCATAAGTTTCAGTACAAACATCATGAGGAAAATATGACAACAAAAGAACCTAAGATAAGGGCATACCAGTCATTCAACATAAACAATGACTACCAACAGGATGTAATTGGTTGCATATTGAGCTCTCATGCATTGGTTGAAAATACAATCATAGTTATCTACAACACTAGGCAAATTATGAAAATTACACAGAGCCATGTAGCAAGGAACACAACAAGTCATGTGTGAAATTAGAGCAAAGTCAAGGTGAAGTCAAATACTCACAATTTTTTTGTGCATAAAAGATGCAGAATATTCCAAATTTCACCTTTTATTATTTCAGGGGAATATGAGTAAAAGTTTCAGAAGTTGACAAGTGAAAATATGTTCATTCTTGCCTTACTGTGAATGGCATTGAATCATTTTAATGAGAGATTTCATAGGGTTAACATGCAGAGAGGTCTACGGCCGTGACCATCACACTACAAAAGAGTCTCAAATGTTTGTTTGTTACCCATTTTATGTAGGAGTATTTTGTCATTTTGTGGGGTTTTTTCAAACTTTGAAGGAGAGCTTCCATGGCGACCACAAAGGTACAGTCAAAAGTTCAATAAATGACCCACAAATACAAAATGTATGCTTAGAAATGCTAATAGGCCGCAACCAATGATCATTTTCTTCTATAGAGATACAAACGAGAGGCAAATTTTATAAGAAGTAACTTACTATGTTGGTTTAGAGATGAATGTTGCACAAACTGGTGAGGGTTTTCTTTCTTTTTATGCTTCAAGAAGCTCAGCATAATACCCCATGGCGGCCAAGCAAATAGAGACACATTTCAATAGAACAAATGCATTAGGAAAATATACAAGTCGCAGCCAAATATGCCAGGTTTTGCTTATAGAATGATGAAAATGCCATACATTTGCAAAATACTCACCTCCACAGTGTAGCTTGAGCAGATAGAAGGGAAAATAACCAGTTCCAATGCTTCAAACCCTAACCTTTCATGGTGGCGCATAGGCAATGAGCCAATAAAATGAAAGGTAAAATGAATGTTAGGGTTTGTTGTTTTACCTTTTCATCGGCCAGGCACAAGTCTCAAGGAGAAGGATCGAGACTTAGTGATTTTTATCACTATATTTTATTTTTGCAAACAGAAATAATCATTACCCTACCGAAGGTCAACACTTTAGTGTTGATAAAGTCCAAATGATACCAAGAGGCCCGTGTGTTACATGGGAACACCATGATGAGATTAATAATGCAAAGTGGCCGATTGATTAATCATGCTAAGTGATGGAGTTCGTGACTAAAGTCAAAGAGGGAGCCATAAATGTCTAGTGCTTTTGTCTATTGACTTATGCATGAGAAGGTATGACATGGGAGTTATAAGGTGATGATGTATTTTTGTGATTTTATGCTTTGTTATTACTCTATGAACGATAAGCTTGAGGAGGAGAATATTATGGTGCATGGAGAGATAAGGTTTTAAATAAGTATTCATTTATGAATATATATTTACACCATGCATTAAGTCAAATGGAGGAGAGGGAGTTATAAGGGGATGACTTATTTTTATATTTTTCCCTTAAATTTTGCATGTTAGAGGGGCTTTTATAATGTAAACAATTAATAAAGTAATAATTTATAAATTACTTTATTATTTGTGATGAAAATGTGAAATTTAAAATAGATTCATAACTGATAATAAAGTAAGTCATGTTGACTACTTTATTAATTATTCACTTTTATTTTCCCAACTCATGCAAAATCAAAGGAGTGAGATATCTGAGGTGTTCTGAGAGTTTCTGCTTGATTTTAGACCAAACACACCGAGTTTGAGTTCAGCATGGTAGAACAGGTTGTGAGTGGCAGTTTGGGGCATATTTTGCCCAAATTGGATTAGTTTTGAAGCCTTCTTTTTAGGCTTTTATTTCTTTCTCGTGAATCAGGATAAATATGTTTTTTTGCATGCTTAGGGATCTTTTTAGTTGAACTGAGGTTCATCTTGTACCTCTTTAACTTTATATTGTAAACGCCTATTCATTTTGAGAGTTAGTTCATTTTTCTCCCTCAGATTTTGGAGTCGAGAGATTGGTAACTCATATTTTTTAGATTTTTAGAGATTATAGCAAGTTACAGGTTCTATTCTTCATTTTTTTATGCAAGTGTTCCTTTATATTTTAGCTAAATCAAGTGTCTACCTTTTCATTAATGTTTCTTTTGTGAATGATTTGATGAGATTTTATTGTGTTTAAATATCAAAACCTTTAAAATCATTGTCTCATTTGTACTTGTATGTATTGAAAAGCATTGAAATCACAGGTCTTAGGTTGTGCAATTGGAAGAAATTTTCTTTCATGTTGTGAGAACCCTATTTTCCTTCAAAAAGAAAGTTATTTCCAGCCTCCCTTAGAATCATTTTTGTGATCATATTTTCCAAAAGTGGATTGTGTGGATAGATTTTTTGAGATCTATTGTGAGTTAGAGTTGCAGTTTTCCCTCAAATTAGGTGCATCACCACACTTTAAATTACAGTTCTAGTGCTTTTAGTAGGTCCTTTCGACCCTTTTCCTACTAATTCATTAACCCATTGAAAAATTACAAAGGAACCAGCCCACAATCTGGAGGTTTAAGCTCACCATAGGTGATGTAGGAGCATCCAAAAGCATTCATAACAATAGAGACAGTTGACAGTGAAGTTGCAGATTGCAGAGAGCGACCTTGGAGAATTCTAGCATTTGAATATTAGAATCTACAGATCTGGAATTAACATCTAGACATAGTCAGTTATAACATATCAATAATTCAAATCATTTGGCTTTGATTCTGGAGAGATATCATTATCAGAAGATTGACTATTTTTGTAGAACAGAGCCGATAGTGTTCAGTGAGTTTAAATTAGCTTGCGGATCAATCCCGTGACTTATGGAGCAAAAAGGAGAATTGGTCGATGAAGTTTAGGACCTGGCCAACCTTCAGTGGTGATCTGTATGAAGTTCTATGCATTGGTGGAGTAGTGCCTTACGTTTAGGCTTGACCTATTTTGTGTACACCTTACCCTAACTGGCCGTTACAATTAGGCCAACCTGGTGATGATCTGTTCAGTGAGTTTAAATTAGCTTGCGGGGGATATAAATAAAGGATAATTATTTGTTACAAGGTAGTAGTGAGGAAGTGATTGATAGTACAAAGCTATGAAGTGAGATCTGAAGTTGTTTTGATCCGGAGGAGTGTTGTGATGTTCACAACATGCCCCATTTTACTCCTTAGCAAAATGAGGATCCCTGCTGTGGCTTTTTTGCTTTTTTCTTCTGTGTGTCGTTTTACTTGGTGGTAAAGGGAAAAGGGGGTTAAAATTGCAAACCTTGTTAAAAATGGAGAAGAGATGCATTTCAGTATCAGTGCATAGTATGGTTGGATTCCTTGTCAAAAATGAGCTAGGGTTGCTTTTTGAACCATGTTAAAATTTGCCATATTTTGCAAGTTATGATCATTTTGGTAAAATGTACATTCAGGTTTGTATATCACTTTGCATATACAGGGTCGTTTGTAAATGCAAAGTGTTTTGTTTTTATACTTAGTTGCTTTTGCATTCGGGTTCATAGACAAAGTCAATTGTATGCCTTTTTGCCTTGTATGCATTTGTTAATGTTATATTTGTACATACAAGGTGGACCCGAAATGGTTAAGAGTTGAGATGAATAAATGTTTAAATCTGTTGCATGTATCTCACGTTTGTATGTTTGGCAGGTCGTAACATACAATGCATTCATACAAGGGCTAGAACTAAAAAGTTATTAAGCAATGTTAATTCATTGTATATTTCGGGCTTGTATACTTAAGCATACATTTGATATATACATTTGCAATGTGCAGGCCGCGGACCCGAAGATGTTATGGAAAGGAGTTAAACTGTTGTATGTTTTTCGTTTGTATGTTTTTACATACAAATGAAATATACAAGTCTAGATAAATGCAACGTTCATATGCATCGGTCGGACCCGAAGAGAAAATTAAAAGGGGTTAAGTCCTTGTATATTTTGTGCTTTGTATGTTTCGACATACAAAGCCGATATGCAATGACTTATACAAGTGGTGGACCCGATAAAGGTTATCAGAATTAGTTAAATCGTTGTATAACTCCGCAATATATATTACAAAATATACATTGCGTTATATACAAACAATGGAACCCAAATGTTATAGATTGAAGTAAAATGCTTGTATGTTCCCCACAATGTATATTTCGTAACATACATTGCATTTTATACATTGCCAACATGCAAGCGCAGATTTGAAAGGTTTTAAAGTAGAGTTAATTCAATGTATATCGGGCTTGTATATTCTCATATACAAGCCGATATACATTGCGCGCATACAACCCCCGGAATCGAAGATGTTATGGAAAGGAGTTAATTCGTTGTATGTTTCCGGCTTGTATATCAAAGATGCATTGTTATACATACAAGCCGGATTTGAAATGGAAGTTAAAAATAGAGAGTTCTTTGTATGCATATGCGTTTGTATGTTGCGATATACAAACCGATATGCATTGCGGATATACAAGCCAGAATTCAAAAAGATTGAAATCCGATTGAACCAATGTATCACGTCCACAATGTATATCACAATATACATCGCTCAGCATACAACGAAATATACATTGCGAAACTCGGAGGCAAATTAAAAGCGGTTAATTTGTTGTATCACATCCGGATTGTATATCGGATATACAAAGATTTAAACAAGTGAAAAGGGGCGGGAAAGCCAGCGATGGAAATTTTGAAGCTTCTTTGGGCACCCGATGCATGTTTTCGGTCAACGATGGTTGAACTAACTGGTTTTAACGTTGTATATGCATTTTTTATGCCCATTTTCCATGGTTTTGAGCCCGATGGCTGTGTTTGTGCATTTGGAGCCTATTTTAATGCAGACGTTCATTTTTCTTGCTGATTTATTAAACGATGGTACTAATTCCTGCTTGTTTATTGTAGATTGCTGGAGTAGCTAGGAAGAAGTAGAGTTGCTGACACAGTAACGGTGTGCAGGTGAACGTAAAGGCGGGGTTTTAAATGACGATGACGTCCTAGGCGGCGGGCCAGATCCCAAGAAGCCAAACACACTAGAAGGATGAAGCTTTCAATGCGGGGGAGTTTGCAGATGGAAACATTATTGGAGCGGCACCTTGTCTAAGTATGCTGCTCAAATTCTTGGCGGGATTCATTTCTCACCATTGGATGCTGCACTTCAAGATGCTGGTCGTTGATCTCCTAGGGTTTTTTGACGCCAGATTGGGGAAAAAAACTAGAGATATATATATTGAGCCCCTGTACTGTACAAAAAAGGAGAGGAGGTCAATAATACAAAAAAAATAGACCTATAATAGTTTTGGGGAAGAGATCAGATTACTGAGACTAGTGAGGGTTGGATTGTTGAAATAATCAAGGTCCTTTCCTCAGATCATTGTAAATGTACCTATTTTATGAACATACTGTATGGAGATGAAGCTTCAGACTATACCTTGATTATAAACCTTAAGTAGTCTTCAAGTTGATTTCTGGATATGTACTGGTGAATGTTGTGTTCTATAGAAGCGCTTTCATTTCATTGCATGTTGTCAACTTTTCCCTTGAAGATTTGCACTGAATCATGTGGATTTGTGGACTGTCTTGGTGAAGTATGATTTTAGTTTTCTTCTCTCCATTGCTATATGGGAACATGTATGTGGATCAATGATCTCAGTCAAGTAATTTTAGGAATCTCACTCTCTAACCCTTTTTCTCATTTTAATTTCATTGAAATCACTTTCATAACTGCACATCATGATAAATTAGAAGCAGAACAGAAAATATGCTAACATCCCGAAGACAACTGAATATCATTAGCATATTTTGAGCTAAATGCATGTAGTATTGAAAATGTCATGCACAGAATCACAAATAAGGGTAGAACTCATGCAAATATCAACTTAGACACATCATTTGGAGATATATGCTGTGTAGAGTAACTTCCCTATGTAGCATAGTCGCAAAAATAGAATCTACTAATCTACGTAAGGCCCCAAAATGGAAAACAACAATACATATCAACCACATAGTAACATCAGCAGATTATGAACTAATCAACAGGGACTTGGGATCATGAATTCTTGTAATTCATCGTATCTTTCAGGATAAACAAGGGTTGTTGTGTGACTTTTGTTTTGTGTGCTTGGTTGTGACTGACATCACAAGCCAATCAACAGGAAACTGGCACTAGAAGGAGGGCCGTTGATAAAGGAAACCGTAGATTCCTACATACATTGCTTAAACATCCTAGCGGTTTGAATTCTAGCCATAAACTCATCATTTTGCCTTAAAAACTTGAGAAATCCTGGCTTTCAGGCCAAATACCAAGTCCAAATCTGGTGGACTCTTCGAAGAACTGCCTATCAGGGGATTTAGACCTAGGACTGTGGACATTCATCACACTCCTGATTCTAGTGCGACAAAAGCCTCACCAGAGCGTGCTCCTGTAACCCCTATTAGCTTTCAAATACCCACAGGACCACCTATCACACCTCAGGCCCAGCCTCAGCCTGTCGTATCCCAGATCCAACCTCCACCGGTTGCGATGTCTTTTTTCACAGCAGAGTCACCGCTGGCCTTCAATGCATATCATGCTTTGCCTAAAAACCCAGATAAAATTTGTCCTAGGTACCATCCGTATCAAGATGCTGATGATCATGTCAGGACCTTCAAGGAAGCTTGTTGTAGGGCTAGAATTGAGTATGAGGATGTGGTATGCAGATTGTTTCCATTCTCCTTAGGGGAAGAGGCCTATAACTGGTATACTAGTCTAGGTCAGGGTTTAGTCCATTCATGGGATGCATTAGAGAAAGCTTTCAAGGATAGGTTCAAGGTGCCTATAGATCCTTCAATGAACTATCATCTATTTGTCACCATCAAGAGGTGCAAAGGAGAACCCATTGCAAACTTTAACGCTAGATTCCAAAAGATGTTGTCTAAATTGGTTGCTCCCTACGTTGTAGTAGATGAGGCTGCTAGGAGTATTTATTATTCAGCTTTAGATCCCCTGACCTCCATGTTTATCAGAAGGACACACCCTGGTGTAGCAACTTTAGCATAGGCTTTTGAGGAAGCTATCAAAGTTAGTCAGCAATTGGCTCCTATTCCCACACCAAATATTGCTTTCCCTACACTTCCTGGTTATCCTACATATCCTGTCCACCAACAGACCAATGGAGCCATGATGCCTTCAGCTGTGATGCCAGCCCCTTTGCAAATACCACCACTCAGTGTCATGCCCCCACCAAGTGGGAGTAACCAGATGTTACCATATCAAACACAAGTGCCTCAGGGTGTAGAACAATCCAACAATAACAATGGGTCTTCCTTTTTCAAGCCCCAGACAAAGAATGTGATGGCCAAGGTTCAAGAAGAGAAGGAAGAAATCAAAGAAATATCAGCTCAGTTAAGAAAACTTACTACTGAGGTCACTCATCTAAGAAATCAGAATTTCTACTCTCAACCTAATCAAAATAGAGGTTATGCCAATGACAAACCTAATTATCCTGACAAGGGGTACAACAACAATTGCAATAACAACAATGGCAACAATAATCCTCCTAGACAGCCTAGGGTGTGGAACACCAGGCCTAACAATGGTTCCTTGCCATCACCCCTAGACAATCAACCTCCTGGTGAACCTAGGCAGACCACTAGAGTAAACCTTGCAGAGGTAGCACTTACGAATTGGTGCAGAATACATAACACCAACGCTCATGCAGAGTTGGACTGTCCTCAATTCAGGATTGTTTCTAGCATATTCCAAGTTGAAGTGGCCAGTACCTCAGGTAACCCACCTTATGCAGAGGGAAATGAAATTGTCCCCTATGAGTGATTCTACCCTAGTACTAGAAAGCTTCATGCATTGTCCTTATCAGTAGACAATATCATCACATCAGGATTACACTTCAACATGTAAGGAATCAGCCATGGCTTTTGAGTCTAACTATGTTTTCCCCTTTGAGGATGAGAATGAGCCATCAATCAAGCATGAGGAAGTCAATGCTTATTAATAGCAACCTCAGGGTAGGCATAACTACAACTTAAGGAATAACTCAAACAAATATGCCGATCGTTTGACTACCTCATTACCTCTAAACAATTTCAATACTCCACCTGATCCCAAGGCAAGTAATAACCCTGGACTCCCCAAGGTCGATGCTCAATATCTGACATCACATAACACAGCATCAAAAGCTACAAATCCACTTCCTAAATCTGACAAATTGGTTACATATCTGGCAGATGAAATGAAAAAAGTAAAGATCAGCCTGCCAATGTCAGAGTTGCTTAAAACCCCTACTATCAAGAATGCTTTCATGAAATCATTGGATGGATCTGCTCAAAAGGAAGATAGCCATACCCCGGGCCAATTTAGAAATAAAGATCATGCTGCCAAGGACGTTAACGTCAAACCTAAAACCCTAGCTACTGTTCAAGCTACAGATACCTCCCACATGACCCTATACAAAGACAAGAGTGAGTCACCTCCCTTCCTCCTTACCACAAGGATGTTTGGTAAAAATTTGACTACTGCTTAGTAGACTCAGGAGCATCTACCAATGTAATGCCCCTATCCATATGCAACGCTTTAGGGTTACATCCTACTAAATCATTGAAGAAGGTAACACAATTGGACAAAACAGAAGTAAGTGTGGTAGGAGAACTGACCCACATTCACATGCAGCTAGCATCGGATCCCAGAGTCCAGCACTATATTGATATTCAGGTAGTAGATATACCTGATACATATGGAATGTTACTCAGCAGAGACTGGTCAAAAACCCTCAACAGATACATGTCAACTGATTTTAGCCATATGTGGCTACCTTGGAAGGGTATACCAAATCAAATAAAGATCGAAGCTGAACCTCGCATGAGACACATGATCATCGAATATAACAGAACCAATGAAATCATGTATGTGGATGTGGAACCTGGAGTTTACTCCATCAGACCTCAAACCGCCAGCATAGAAGAAATCCTGATGCTTGACATACATGATCATAATGGTGACCTTTGGAGTGATGAAATAAATCTAGAGCCTGATTGTAATCTTGGAAATAAAATAGAACTGGATCATTTCAAGAAATATGAGATGCATTTGTTTAGACAGGTGAAACGATGTCAATTATTAAGTGTGCCTGTTCACGATATTTTGATTGATGGATGGTGCAGGTTGCAAGACGAGGCTCATTATGAAAAAACTTGTGATGTTTGTTTAGACATGTTGGAGTTGGAACAAGCATATGGCGAAGCATCTTCACCCACGGTGAGTTCCATGGATAACGATAGTGATACTGATTTATGTTTGTCTCCTGCAGGAACAGGAGGATGCACACAGAAGGATGAAGGTTCTGTCCAGATGACAGAAGAAATACTGGTATGCAATGGGGGTAATGATAAGAACAAGAAGAAAATCACCCCTGGGAGTGATTGTTTAGTGGAGTCAGATTACGAGTTATCTGACGAGGATAGTGGCAGTAATCTGTCCAAGTTCGAGGAGTTTCTATCAAAAGAAATCCAAAAGATGACGCAGAAGCATAGGCCTCCCCAGGAAGCCTTGATTGAGAAGTGGTGCAGGTTGCATGAGGCACCTCACTCAGAGACATCTTGCTCATTGTGCCTGCATATCTTGAGAAGGCATATGCTACCTGGTCCAGAGAATGTTCCTCTTGGTGATAAGAGAAAAGAAGAAGTATCAGCTCCCCATAAAATCGATGAGGTGGTGTCTGAGAAAACTGGGACACCAAAGCTAAAATGGATATCCAGTGGTGCGGTTGCCAGAGCCAAAAGAAAGAAGGAAGCACCAGACAAGATTTTAGCTGAGGATGAGCCATGGATCCTCAGATTTGATGGATCCAAGTCAAAACAAGGAGCTAGAGTAGGAATAAACCTCATTGACCCATCTAAAAAATCCTATTTGGCAGCATATAGATTGCAGTTCCCATGTACAAATAATGTGACAGAATATGAAGCTCTAATTCATGGGATACTGTTCACTCTTAGGAAGAAGGTGAAAATTCTGCATGTCTATGGGGACTCAGAATTAGTTATCAGACAGGTAAGAGGTATATACTCTTGCAATTACAGGAGACTATCCAATTACAGACATAGGGTGTGGGACTTAAAAGAAGAGTTTAATGCATTCAATATCACCCATGTACCCAGAGAGCAAAACCACAGAGCAGATGCTTTGGCCCAAGCTGCCAGTACTCTAGAGCCACTGTCTGTATCAAGTTTAAAAGGATTTTCAGTTGAATTAGTATCAGTGCCTTCAGTACCTGATAATGTAACCAATCTCCAAGTATTTGAAGATTATCAGCATATATTGGATTTTGTTTCCAATAGAGATGTTTTTGAGGCACAAATCATTGATGAAAAGAATCTAGAAGATCATGTTTGGGAGGAAGAAGAAATCCTAGAGCTGCCAAGTAACAAGATCCCTAGGGAATGATAGAGCTGGAGAGAGCATTTGATTTGGACAACATGCTGAAACAAAGGGATCTTCAAAAGGCTGATGAGGGACAGTACTCGCAGGTCGACCTTGGGCAAGGTGACAGAAGAAGAAATGTTCTGATTGGGAAGGTATGTATAGAAGAAGAGTTGAAAGGGATAACTCAGGCCCTCAAAGATTACATACATGTCATTGCCTGGATGTATGACGAATTGAAAACTTTTGATACATCAGTCATCACTCATACGATACTTGTGAAGTCAGACGCCAAGCCTTTTCGGTAAAAGCAAAGACCCATCAACGCTTTACTGGAGCCAATCATTTTCACAGAAGTTAAAAGACTGCTCGATGCCCAGATCATATTTCCTATGAGACACTCCACGTGGGTGGCAAACCTCGTCCCAGTGAGAAAGAAGAATGGTGACATCAGACTGTGTGTGGACTTCAGGAATTTGAATCGAGCTTCTAAAAAGGATAATTATCCTTTGCCTTCTCTAGATGAAGTCCTACAGATGGTGAATGGTGCTAAGATGATGTCCTTCTTGGATGGTTTCGCTGGATACAACCAGATGATGGTGGACAGAATTGATAGATTGAAAACCACATTTACCACGAAATGGGGGATCTTCGCCTATAGGCACATGCCGTTTGGATTGATAAATGCTGGAGCTACATTTCAGCGAGCAATGGACATAGCCTTCAGAGGCTTGATTGGTAAGTGCATAGTAATATACATGGATGACTTAACGTAGAGCAGACCATGTAGAGGACCTGAGAAGGGTGTTGAAGAAGTGCAAGCAGTACGGGATATCCTTGAATCCCAAGAAGTGCATATTTGGGATGACCACGGGGAAATTGCTAGGCCACTTGATAACTGAAGACAGGATCATCATTGATCCTGACAGCATAAAATCCATCATGAAGATACAACTGCCTGGAAGCAAGACGGAGCTCAAATCTTACTTTGGTAAGATTAATTTTGTTAGGAAATTTATCACTGGCTTTGCAGAGATAGCTAGGCCCTTGAACGCCATGCTCAAGAAGGATGCTAAAATTGAATGGACCCCGGAAGCTAGAGCAGCTTTTGAAGACATTAAAAGGGCCATATCAAATGCTCCAGTCCTGATCAGTCCATATTACACCAAGGACTTCTACATCTACTCATTTGCTTTAGAACATACCTCTGCAGCAGTACTAACACAGAAAAATGAAGAAAAGGAAGAAAAGCCTATAGCCTTCATGAGCCGCCCTTTCAGAGATGCAGAGCTCAGGTATATGGACGTTGAAAGATAGGCGCTTGCTTTGGTCCTGCAGTCAAGAAGTTCAGGCACTACATCCTGAGAAGTAAGGTGATTGTTGTTGTACCCGATGCAATAGTGAAAATGTTGCTAATGCAAAGTGAACTAGGTGAGAAAAGGGCTAAATGGATCACTATCCTCTAGGAGTACGATATGGACATTACCCCTATGAAGCTAGTAAGAGGGTAGGCATTAAGCTAGATGATATCAAAGGTTGATCCCAATATCCTGAGCCAGCAGTACGTCGTAAATGCAAAAGATGACGGAGAATGGTACTCAGACATTAGGCACATCCTGACCACTGGGAGATGTCCCTCAAGACTACAGGCCTCACAGAGGAGAACCCTGAAGATAAGGTCACTAAAATTTATGTTAAAAGGAGGGGTCCTTTTCAAGAAAAACTATGAGGGGATATACCTAAGATGCCTAGAAAGATCAGAAGTAGATAAGGTGCTATCAGAATTACATGATAAATTTGGGACTGCACATGGGTCGTCCTTAGCCACCACTCATGCTATCCTCAGGGCAGGGTATTATTGGCCCACAATTTTCAAAGATACAGTTGAACACATCAAATGTTGTCATATGTGTCAGGTTGCTACCAATAGAGAGAAATATGCTGCTCAACCTTTGCAGCCAGTGATGGAGATGCGCCCCTTCGCTCAATGGGGAATGGACTTCATAAGACCCATCAATCCTCCCTCATCCTTAGGCCACAGGTATGTTTTAACTATTACTGATTACTGTACCAGGTGGACTGAGGCTATCAGCAGTAGGACATGCAATGCTGAGGATGTTATTAGGTTTTTGGAAACCAATATAGTGACTAGGTATGGAGTTCCATATGCTTTAGTATGTGATAATGGGTCTGCTTTTGCTTCAATTAAATTATCAAGTTGGGCTTTCGATCATGGGGTCATTTTAAAATTCTCTTCAAATTACTACCCCCAAGGGAATGGATTAGCAGAATCCACAAACAAGAACCTATTGAACATCATAAAAAAGTTGATAGATAAGAACCCAAGGGAATGGAACACTCTATTGAAGTATGCCTTGTGGGTAGATAGAACCAGGAATAAAGCTGCATTAGGAAATTCACCTTTTCACTTAGTATATGGGGTGGATCCCATTCTCCCTGTCAACTTAAAGATTCCTACGCTGCAGTTTGCACAAGAGTACCTAGGCATAGATAATAAACAGGAAGTTAGATTGCTACAACTAATGCACCTAGAGGAAAAAAGAAGTGTAGCAATTTACCAATTTGCTAAACATTAGGCTGTTGTCAAGTGCTGGTTTGACAAAAGGGCCAGAATCAAGGCTTTTAGGATCTCAGATCTGGTCTTGATGTGGGATAAAGCACATGATAGGAAGGGTGATCATGGTAAATTTGACAAACTCTGGATAGGCCCCTTTCAAATTTCTGAAATTCTAGGAGACAACACCTACAAGCTCAAGTCCTCAATAGGTGAGGATGTTCCATTACCAGTTAATGGACAATTCCTCAAACACTATTTTCAAGCCTGAGGATTGCATCATGATAGTCATGTGTATCATAGTGTACTTTCTTTGTATAGTTGTTTGTATAGTGGCTTTGTTTTTCTTGTTTTGTTTTGGTTGCTTCGTTTCCTCAGCAGGGATCTTTGTTTTACCTTAGAGTATTAAGGAGCAAGCTAACAACCATTGAAAACAGTATAAAATTCAGAATATTTAGGTTAATTATTTGCAATTTATACATAAATTGTTGTGACTATCATGAATGTAGAGAGTTGTTTAGCTTCTGAAATTTAGTATTCAATAATAGTGATTGAGAATTCAAGGAAGGTTTCTCACGATGACACACCTAAAATCCTTGGGTTTGTTGAACCTACCAGTGTAGATATTAGGTGAAAAATCCGAGGTCACCCTTGCTACCATTACAATTCTCAACTTAATTTTAGCAAGTGTTCACTCCTTGCATCATGAAGTTACAACTGCAATATCTTGTGAAATCTTTTTCAAATATATATATATATATATATATATATATATATATATATATATATATATATATATATAATGGATTATACTAAAAATCTAGATTAAGCCATCTAAGTAACTCTACCGGGGCTATAGACGCTCACTGGCAGTGGGGCTCTACTTAGGAGAATTGTAATGATAACCTTGTCGGGGCTATGGATGCTCACTGGCAGCAAGGCTCTATCCGGTTGGCTATGAGGGAATGTCCTCACCTACGTAGTCTAATATCAGTCACTGGTTTGTTCAACTAATCTTCAAGATGAGGCTTATTAATCACGTGCACATACTTAAACTGAAAATGAAAATTCATGCACCCTTATTGAATACCTTAGGTCTCAAGTTGAATAATAATTTGCAGGAAGGATAGTTGGAAGTTATGGATTCATTTCATTTAGTTTTCTTAAATGCTTTGAATTTAATTGTTTTGTTTGGTTGCTAGTTGTTGTGATGTTCACAACACGCCCCATTTTACTCCTTAGCAAAATGAGGACCCCTACTGTGGCTTTTTTGCTTTTTGCTTGTGTGTGTCATTTTGCTTGGTGGTAAAGGGAAAAGGGGGTTAAAATTGCAAACCTTATTAAAAATGGAGAAGAAATGCATTTCAGTATAAGTGCATAGTATGGTTGGATTCCTTGTCAAAAATGAGCTAGGGTTGCTTTTTGAACCATGTTAAAATTTGCCATATTTTGCAAGTTATGATCATTTTGGTAAAATGTACATTCAAGTTTGTATATCGCTTTGCATATACAGGGTCGTTTGTATATGCAAAGGGTTTTGTTTTTGTACTTAGTCGCTTTTGTATTCGGGTACATATACAAAGTCAATTGTATGTCTTTTTGCCTTGTATGCATTTGTTAATGTTATATTTGTACATACAAGGTGGACCTGAAATGGTTAAGAGTTGAGATGAATAAATGTTTAAATCCGTTGCATGTATCTCATATTTGTATGTTTGGCAGGTCGTAACATACAATGCATTTATACAAGGGCCGGAACCGAAAAGTTATTAAGCAATGTTAATTCATTATATATTTCGGGCTTGTATATTTAAACATACATTTGATATATACATTTGCAATGTGCAGGCCGCAAACCCGAAGATGTTATGGAAAGGAGTTAAACTGTTGTATGTTTTTCGTTTGTATGTTTTTACATACAAGCGAAATATACAAGTCTAGATAAATGCAACGTTCATATGCATCGGGCGGACCCGAAGAGAAAATTAAAAGGGGTTAAGTCCTTGTATATTTCGTGCTTTGTATGTTTCAACATACAAAGCCGATATGCAATGACTTATACAAGTGGCGGACCTGAAAAGGTTATCAGAATTAGTTAAATCGTTGTCTAACTCCGCAATGTATATTACGAAATATACATTGCGTTATATACAAACAATGGAACCCAAATGTTATAGATTGAAGTAAAATGCTTGTATGTTCCCCGCAATGTATATTTCGTAACATACATTGCATTTTATACATTGCCAACATGTAAGCGCAGATTTGAAAGGTTTTAAAGCAGAGTTAATTCAATGTATATCGGGCTTGTATATTCTCATATACAAGCCGATATACATTGCGCGCATACAACCACCAGAATCGAAGATGTTATGGAAAGGAGTTAATTCGTTGTATATTTCTGGCTTGTATATCAAAGATGCATTGTTATACATACAAGCCGGATTCGAAATGGAAGTTAAAAACAGAGAGTTCTTTGTATGCATATGTGTTTGTATGTTGCGATATACAAATCGATATGCATTGCGGATATACAAGGTGGAATTCAAAAAGATTGAAATCAGATTGAACCAATGTATCACGTCCACAATGTATATCACAATATACATCGCTCAGCATACAAAGAAATATACATTGCGGAACTCGGAGGCAAATTAAAAGCGGTTAATTCATTGTATCACGTCCGGATTGTATATCGGATATACCAAGATTTAAACAGGTGAAAAGGGGCAGGAAAGCCAGCGATGGAAATTTTGAAGCTTCTTTGGGCGCTCGATGCATGTTTTCGGTCAACAATGGTTGACTCGACTGGTTTTAATGTTGTATATGCATTTTTTATGCCCGTTTTCCATGGTTTTGAGCCCGATGGCTGTGTTTGTGCATTTGGAGCCTATTTTAATGCAGACGTTCATTTTTCCTGCTGATTTATTAAATGATGGTGCTAATTCCTGCTTGTTTATTGCAGATTGTTGGAGTAGCTAGGAAGAAGCAGAGTTGCCAACACAGTAATGGTGTGCAGGTGAACATAAACGTGGGGTTTTAAACGACGATGACGTCCCAGGCGGCAGGCCAGATCCCGAGAAGCCAAACACACCAGAAGGACGAAGCTTTCAATGTGGGGGAGTTTGCAAATGGAAACATTATTGAAGGAGCGGCGCCTTGTCTGGGTATGCTGCTCGAATTCTTGGCGAGATTCATTTCTCACCGTTGGATGCTGTATTTCAAGATGCTAGCCATTGATCTCCTAGGGTTTTGGGGAGCTAGATTGGGGAGAAAAACCAGAGATATATATATTGAGCCCCTGTACTATACAAAAAAGGAGAGGAGGTCAATAATACACAAAAAAATCAGACCTATAATAGTTTTTGGGAAGAGATCGGATTACTGAGACTAGTGAGGGTTGGATTGTTGAAATAATCAAGATCCTTTCCTCAGATCATTGTAAATGTACCTATTTTATGAACATATTGTATGGAGATGAAGCTTCAGACTACACCCTGATTGTAAACCTTAAGTAGTCTTCAAGTTGATTTCTGGATATGTACTAGTGAATGATGTGTTCTATAGAAGCACTTTCATTTCATTGCATGTTGTTGTCAACTTTTCCCTTGAAGATTTGCACTGAATCATGCAGATTTGTGGACTGTCCTGGTGAAGTATGATTTTAGTTTTCTTCTCTCCATTGCTATATGGGAACATGTATGTGGATCAATGATCTCAGTCAAGTAATTTTAGGAATCTCACTCTCTAACCCTTTTTCTCATTTTAATTTCATTGAAATCACTTTCATAACTGCACATCATGATAAATCAGAAGCAGAATAGAAAATATGCTGACATCCCGAAGACAACTGAATATCATTAGCATATTTTGAGCTAAATGCATGTAGTATTGAAAATGTCATGCACAGAATCACAAATAAGGGTAGAACTCATGCAAATATCAACTTAGACACATCATTTGGAGATATATGCTGTGTAGAGTAACTTCCCTATGTAGCATAGTCGCAGAAACAGAATCTACTAATCTACGTAAGGCCCCAAAATGGAAAACAGCAATACACATCAACCACATAGTAACATCAGCAGATTATGAACTAATCAACGGGGACTTGGGATCATGAATTCTTGTAATTCATCGTATCTTTCAGGATAAACAAGGGTTGTTGTGTGACTTTTGTTTTGTGTGCTTGGTTGTGACTGACATCACAAGCCAATCAACAAGGAGTAGTAGAACATAGTAGAAGGCAGAACAGGAAGCAGAATGAGTTGCAGAGCAGAGAATTAAGTTATAGAAAAAAGAAATCATGAAATAATATTGTTGTATGAATCTTTGGTAATCCTTGGGTTGTGGCCTAGCATCTGTAAATCCCTTGAGACATGTGTAATTTGATATGAAGTATAATATATGAAGAATGAGCTTTGAAGGCTGGGTTTTTCCCTGTTAGGGTTTTCCCAGGATACATCTTGTGTTATGTGTTCATGAATATTTTTATCTTTCTGTTGTTCAGTTGTTAGCTTCCATTGTATATCTATTATGATCATGGTGTTGTTCAGATAAGGCTGCAAGGTTGGGCAGTCCCTCACCAGACCCTACTACCTTGACTGCATTAAGTGGTATCAAAGCCAAGTTTTGAATCTACTGGGTTGGTTGTGAATTTGTTGGGAAGGAAGATCGTGTTGAAGGAAGTGTGAAACCTTAGAGTATACATAATCATCACAGAAGAAAGATCAAGGCAAGGATTCAGGTAAGCTTTACAAAATTAAGTTGTTTGTTTGATTTGTTGCAATGGAGAAGATTGGAAAGAGGATGAAGAAAGAAAATGAAACCCTAATGTGCGAAAAGGATATTTTGGAAGATGAACTGTGCAAAATCTGGAAATATAATGCAGAATTGTTGGAGAAGATGAAAGATCTAGGAGTAGACAAGTTTGATGCCCTTGAAGAAGAACTGGAAGATGTAAAGAGCAGAAATGAAGACCTAGAAGTAGAGCTGAAATTGTTTGAGGATGTTGACAAGAAATTTACAGAACTAGAAGAAGGATTTAAGTTGTTTTATAAGGTTGAACAGAGGAACATAGATCTAGAAGATAGTTTGGAAGAATTGAAGAAGGAGAATAGTTTGCAGAAAAGTGAAATATCAGAATTAAAAGAGTAGAAAGATCAGTTAGAACAGTCACTTGTAGTATGCAGAAAAGAGAATGAAAATCTGAAATCTAAGCTTGAATTTTGTGATGTTTCTTGTGATACTAATGATTTGTGTGATGATGTAGAAGTTCCTTTAGAAAGTGAAATTAAAGATGACAATGTGGTAGAACCTGGAGTTGTTGGTGATGGTATTGGTTTCAAGATCATGCAGAAAATGGGATATGAAGGAAAAGGATTGGGAAAGCAACAACAAGGAATTATAGAACTTACTGAACTAGTAATCAAATCAAGAAGTGAAGGGATTGGATATGACAGAGGTAAGGACATTATGGAAAATTCAAACAAATCAAATCAAAGCATAAAAGGTATGTATTGTTTACATTGTAATAGGCATGGACATGAAGAGGAATATTGTTGGGATATATACCCTTGTGGAATTTGTGGATTGAGGAACCATTCTAAAAATTTGTGTTGGAACAAGATGAAGAGAAGAAAGCCTATGACAGGTTGCATACAGAAAGACTATGGATGGATTGATGGGCAGGAATAAAGAAATGTTATCGGTATGTTCAGAGGAAGATATAGACTGAAGTATTCATGTGTTGGAAGACCTTATGCAAAGTAGAACAAGGACAGTAATTCAAACTACAGAGGGAGAAGTGACAGGAGTCATGATTCTTATCACAGTGAAGGATACTGAAGGAATGTAGAAGGATTTACAAGAAGAACCTATTTTCAAGTTTGGAGGAGAAAAGAATCAAGCAAGGAAAGTCATCAAGAACCTATAACCAAAAAAACTAATACAGGAGAAGCAATAACTAATTTAGAGATAGTTTGTGTAGAAGAAGAAGAACCCTTAGAATCACTAAGTTTGACAGAAGAACCAGAAGAGGATGATGCAGAGATAGTTTATGCAGAGGAAGAAGAAGAACCTTTTGAATCATTGAGTATAATAGAGAAATCAGAAGAAGGTGAAGCATTAATCTTAAGAAGAATTGTGTTTTAACCTAATCATCAGAGAAAATAGTGCAAGAGAAAATTTGTGCGAGGCATATCAGAAAAGAGAAGTTCATGTGGCAGAGAAAGAGGGAATGACAAGATATTCTACCTAAGGAGAAATTTTGTATACCAGAGTAAAGTAAAAGTGGATAAGAAAACAAAGAACAGTATAGGAGAATTATATGCAGAGAAGAAAGTATGAGACCCTGATGAGTGCAGTGGAAATTGTATCTGAAATCAGAGATCAGAATGTGTGCAAAGAAATTTAGGACTGTGTTGACTATATCAAAAGAAAGTAACTTATTGTACCAGAGGAGAAGGATTGTGTACTAGATTGAAGTGATTATGGTAAAGGAAACAAAGTGAAGTACAGAAGCAGTGTAAGCAGAGTGGAAGCTATAAGATTTTGATGAGTGCGGAGGAAATTGTGTTAAGAATTAGAGAGTAGACAGTGTTGTAGAGAAATAAAGAAAGTGTATTGACCGAATCAGAAAGTAACCTGATTATTCCGGAGGATGCAAGTATGTATGTATTGACTCTTAATTGATTGAAACAGACATTGATCTTGAGGCAACTTGTGGAGAAGACTTGCTCAGACCACCGATCATGGAGGTAGTGCAAGGCTTGCAAGTAGACCACCGAACCTATACCATGACAAGAGGAGGAACTTGAGGCAGCTTGTGGAGAAGACTTGCTCAGATCGTCGATCATAGAGGTAGTGCAAGGCCTGCAAGTAGAATGCCGACCTTAGAAGAATTTGAGACAGTTGTGCAGGGTGGACTTGAACAGACCACCGACCTTGAGGCAGTTGCAAGTACCTGTGAACAAATCACCAAACCTATTCAAAATAACAACATTGAATCTGACATAATACAGACCAAAGTGAAGAGGCTCACTTTTCAAATAACCCTGAGAGTCTGATGCAGGAGCATCCGAAAGTATTCAGAACAATAGAGACAGTTGACAGTGAAGTTGTAGATTGCAAAGAGAGCGACCTTGGAGAATTCTGGTATTTGAATATTAGAGGCTGTGGATCTGGATATAACATCTAGAAATAGCATTTATAACATATCAAGAATTTAGATCATTTGGCTTTGATTCCGGAGAGATATCGTTATTAGAAGATTGACTGTTTTTGTAGAACAGAGCTGACAATGTTCAGTGAGTCTAAATCAGCTTGTGGATAAATCCCGTGACTTGCAGAGTGAAAAGGAGAATTGATCGATGAATTTTAGGGCCTGGTTGACCTTCAGTGGTGATCCGCATGAAGTTCTATGCATTGGTGGAGCAGTGCCTTAGGTTTAGGCCTAACCTATTTTGTTTACACATTACCCTAACTAGCTGTTACAATTAGGTTGACCTAGTGATGATCTGAAGGCTTGTGAAGGATATAAATGAAGGATAATGATTTGTTACAAGGCAGTAGTGAGGAAGTGATCGATAGCATGAAGCCATGAAGTGAGATCTGAAGTTGTTTTGATCCGGAGGAGTAGCAGAATAGAGTAGAAGGCAGAGCAGGAAGCAGAATTAGTTGCAAAGCAGAGATTTGAGTTATAGAAGAAAGAAATCATGAAATAATATTGTTGTATGAATCTTTTGTAATCCCTGGGTTGTGACCTAGCATCTGTAAAGACCTTGAGACATGTGTAATTCTATTTGAAGTATACTATATGAAGAATGAGCTTTGAAGGCTGGGTTTTTCCCTGTTAGGGTTTTCCCAGGATACATCTTGTGTTATGTGTTCATGAATACCTTTTATCTTTCTGTTGTTTTGTTATTAGCTTCCATTGCATATCTATTATGATCATGGTGTTTTTCATATAAGGCTACAAGGTAAGACATTCCCTCACCAAACCCTCCTACCTTGACTGCATTAATAGGTCACCCATAGCTTGAGTTTGATCCCATGTTACATAGGATTGCTGAGCTTCATAGCTTTGCATAACGGGTGCAATCCTACTCGTTAACAATTTTCGGCATGCCCGGTGGGACATTGAACTGATTTTCAGTTCAATAAAGAACTTATCCTTTTTGTTGTTTTGGTATGATCAGCAAATTTTAAAGCCTTTTAGAGGTTTTATTCCAAGTACTTGGCAACTCTAAGTTTTTGGTTTGATAGATCAGATTTTTTTCATCCTGCACAATAAAGATTGAAACAAAATTAGCCTTTGGAGGCAAAATCATCAAACACCATGGTGACTCTAAGCATATATTAGCTGAGATTAGCAGCTCTGGAATCAGGTTGGTGCAGTCTTTTAAATGTTCATCTTTTGACGGTCATATGATTCAAACTTTTCACATAAAATGTCTAAAGATTGCAGCAATTATGGGTATTCTGCACCATATCATGAAAATCCAAGCTCTTGGTACCCAAACAATCATTTTCCTCATTATAACCAACAATACCAGCTTTCTAGCCATCCATATCAGATTGAACAAGTAGCCTGTCCAAAATGAGGTTACTAGGTATCAAATTCTAAGTTTTAAAAATTTTGATTTGCTCAGGAGCCTGTTCGCATTCAAAATCAATCCATTAATCTTCAGTGTTAATCATATCAAATACCTGAACCAAGTCATCAAAGTTTTGAACAAACATGGCAGCCTTCTTGGAACAAGTATCCTAATTATAAAATGCCAAATCTTATTAAGGCTACCCCTCCCATATCAATCCAAAATCAAGAAGAGGAAGAGGTACTAAAATCTGAGCCAATCAAATTTCCAAGTTTCAATCCAGCAACTGAAGGTTCTATTGTTTTTACTGTGTCCCCAGCTGAAAATGAGTATAATGCATGTGTAGAGGGGTTTGACCCACATTGGACACCAAATCCTTTACATTTTGATTCATTTGAGAAGTTTTCTAATGTTGTTCACAAGATAAATGAAAGCACAATACAGAGATTGGAGGGTGAAAGTCTTCAATTGCAAAGACAAATTGCCCAAGTTCTAAGGGAGAATAAACCAAATAAAGAAGAGGATTTAGTTTCTTTGTTTGATCAACTGCCTTCTTTTTTTGACCAAGATGAAGAGAGCATGCAAATGCCCACCTTACTAGATGATTTACAGCAGCAAGAAGATCATGTTATCCATGGATGTGAAACATCTGATGTGTTTTTGGAACTCCCTTTATACTGCATTGAAAAAGTTAGCATGGATGAATTGAAGGCAGCTTGCTTTGAAGAGCAGTCAAGTGAAAAAATAAAAGATATTCAATCTTTTCAAGATAACTCTATATCTAATTGTCAAGATCCTAATTGTTCAACTTATAGGGAGCTTGCCACTCTGCTGAATTCTTGTAGTGATCAAAAGCCCAAACTAGTAAATGATGAGTACAACAAGGTAAAGTAGGTTTTTGAACTTTTGCGTTTTGCATTTGAACAATATAAGGCTAATTAGTTTGAGGACAGCAAGGAAAGTATGCAGATGCAGCTTTTGGAAGATGAGCAATGCTTGATTGAACTAGTTTTGCGTAGTAGAGTGATGAAATTCATCAAGATTCAGTACAGGATTATGAGTTTAATGAGAGCATTTCCTCTAGTATCATAGAAGGATTTTGTTCTAACATTGATAATGGTTTGATGCCATGTGAATCAGTAGTATGTGATCAGTATGTTCAGGTCAAAGAGGCAAGATTTCCTTCATTTCATTCAAGTGAGTTAATTTCTTTTAATCAGGTTGAGATTGCAACTGAAAATAGGACAACAGATCTAAATCAAGACACCAGGAGTATTAGCCAAAGGTTCATCCTCGCAAGAGGGTGTTCAATTAGAGATTTACTTGATAGAGAGCTAAATAAGGAAACACATGTTACTGTTGTATCCAAAGAGGATATTGCAGCCTTTGAACAACAGAATGAGAGCATCTATTCACCTCATAACAGCAGTATATATAATCATATTCAGATGGTGAGTGGTTTTGTTTTCGTTCTTTAGAGAGTTTTGCAACATTTTGCAGGGTATATTCTCGTGAATCATATCTTATTAGTAGCAAATCACCTTGCAGAACATCCTTTCTTAATTAGAAAGGGAAGTTATTTTACAAGGCCAGTTAATGGTTTTGTTTGACCAGCTTCTATGGCTGGTTAGTGTAGGGTAGAGTAGATTTTCAATTCAGTATTTCCTTTCCCAAGAAGTCCACATGCACATTTTGCTGGCCATGTCCTAAAAAGGGTTAGATTAGTTTAATTTCAATATTATTTTGCTACTGTGATTTTCTATCAGTTTGAGTTGCAAAAAGTTTTTCAAGATTTCATCCATGAAAAGACTCATATGCCCAATGGATTTGCAAGGCTACTGGTTCTATTTTGTTTAGCAGGCAAACACCCCTGAGATCAGCCTGCCAAAAAAGTTACTAAATTATCTTCACACCTAATTTAGCAAGACCTAAATATCAGTTGTTTAGAAGGGGTACAATTTTTTTTGCTTATGTGGGATCATCCAGTCAATGTCTAATCTCTTGACAGAAGATAGTACAAAATCACTTATCAAAATCATGTAATAGCTCAAGCTGAGCTATTACATCATCCTAGTAAGAGAAATCATCTATAGTCAAGAAAATAGACATTCAAAGAATGAAGAGAAGGGATGGATTTCATGTTTCAGTTGTTGATTATTCATTATGTTTCAGTGCAAATAAAAGAGGTATTTATAAACTATCAAATTATACATCATGTTTTATACATATGTTTCAAAAAAGATCACTTGTTTTACGCTATGTATTTGATTCAGAAAGTGAAATATACATAAGTCATTGCATAGAATGAAATAGTTGATTGTATTCAAAAGAATGTATAAAAGTGTCCCACACAAGCCGTGGGAGTAACTTAAGTGCAACATAAAAGTAAATTGTACTTTTCAAAGAGTAAAAGTGCATAAGAAAAGGAGAGGGACTCGTCATTGCCTATGAATGACAAATCCCGAGGTGGCTGAGTTAATTTTCAGCTCCCTCCACTTGTCGAGCTCTAGAATACCTGCAAGAAGTTTTTGTTAGAAGCTCTAGGTACCAATGCTTTTCATATACACAATCAAACAACAAAAGTACAAAGCGCTTTTATGTAGCATCAATAATCAATAATCAGATATCAGCATAAGAGAAGTCAGAATGAGCAGATAAAAATTCCATATCAAAAAGAGATAAATCCATGCAAGTGACTCTACATCATGAATCAAAGGTACATTTTATATCTAACATGTGTGCTCCTTGTGTAGGTACAGGTAAATATTTATTGTAGACATCTCAACATGTGGTAAAAAATGGGCTCCCACAAGGGTTGAACCCAGCATGATGTCCCCTTGTTTCATTTAAGAGGGATAATCACAAGTTACCAGTTTTACATTTATCGTAATTATGTTGGTATAATAAAAACTTCTTATTATCAAGAAGATTCCATTATATCAATATAATCAGGATTAGCCTTTGCATAGGAGAGTCATTTCATCATGAAGTGCAGTCTTGATGGAATAAAGAGCAGTCATGATGATAGAGAGAGGCAATGACAAGGTAAGAGAGACAGTCATGAGTTTCTGAGAGACCTATCAAAGGTCACAAGTTGAGCATCAAAGAAGAACCACCTGATGACTACAAATCAAAGGCAATCACAGTCCTTATGACTTCCATTCAAACATGACTATCAAAAGAAGGAGGACAGTCCAGTTTCAAGGATAGTGGCATGAGGGCAACCATGAAGGTTCTTGAGAACAACAATGTTAAACACAAAAAGAACAAACATTACATATGAAGGAACAATTTAAATCAAAGAAGAGATGACACGAGAGAAAGCGGAGTAGTATGCAATGTGACAATTGATAAAATCCCTACACAGTCAACTATGACAGTCCAGATGAGAGAGCAAGGACCTGTCAACAGCTTAGGATATCCTCCAGATGACAACATATGGAAAGGTCACCAATAAAAAGGTCTAAGATACTTTTAGGTACAAAGACAACCAATGCAGGTTTTCAGGAGATTTGATACAGTTATAAAGTACATAAGAATCTGCCAAAGCTTTATGGAAAACTAATTGAGCCTTTCCAAGCTCCATCAGCCCTGTATATCACTATAAGAGGTTATCAAAACATGATAAGATAATAGTTTTGCCCATGAAGCCTACATCAGAAAGAAGATGACAATATCCCATAATATGAGCCAAAGGGGCTTAAGCCAAAGGATTACAAACAATAAGTAATAGTCATGTAGATTGTGAGGACATCATATAGGAACAACCATGTCAGATGTCTGCAATGATCTACATGCAAGCCACTGTGGGCCAAGAAAGGATAGTATGTGATATGGAGTTTACTTGGGATCAACGAGACTTATTGCAAACCAAGGAGCTTCTGAAAACCAGCAGAGATTAAGGACTTTGATGAAGTATAAAATAGTCACAATGACTACCAATGATGCAAAAAATAGTCTTTTATAGCCATTAAGGACTGTGACGAAGTGTAGAATGGGCATTATGACTGAAAACAATGTAGAAACAATCATGGAATGGGTGTAGAAGTCTTTAACCTTTGCTGATGAAGATCAACAGGAGCTTAAATGCCTAGTTGCAAACCCTTCATAGTAGCATTTAGAGGCCCAAATCACAAGTTAGAGGAGCAACAATCATGTGGACTGAGAGACTAGTCATCCAAGTGACTACATTTCTAGTCATAAAGCTAGCAATGAACCTTTAGTGTGTCAAAGGTAGCATAAGCAGTCAAGAAGACAACATGAAGTCATAATTGCATATGAAGGGACAGTAAGAGCTTGGAGACAGTCAGAAGACACAATGAGGACAAAAGAAAAGCAGTCATTAGAAGGTATAGCATACAGTCCTAAAAAGGACATTGCACATCGGCAACAGTTGTAAGGACAGTCATGTCTTCAAAATGCATAGAGGAGTAGTCCAAGTGACAAAGAAATGACACAAGGAGCGATCATCACATCATGGCTATACCACAATCAAAAGTAGCGGTCCTTTTGAGGTCAGCTCTGCATAAATATACAACATACAACATGTAGAGGGAAGCAATTAAATGAATCATTAACATTCAAATAGGAAGCATATACAATGTTCATAGAATCCTTGATCGGTGATAAGATATCTCTGCCATGTGGAGAAGCATACAACAAACATCAAATAGTATGAGCCAGTCAATAAGATGTAGCAGCTATTCATAAGGAGATTTAATGAAAGCACATGGGGCTGCTACAGTATTATATTGCAGTGAATTATGACATAAAAGCACAAACTACGATCAACAGAGAAAAATCAAGGTGCAGATATATACCCAGATATGGGTATTTTTTAAGGAGCAGCCATTCAAGGCAAGGTATATTGGTAAGTATCTTATACAAGGATATGTTCATGCCCATACAGTCATAAGTTTCAGTGTAAACATCATGAGGAAAATATGACAACAAAAGAAGCTAAGATAAGGGCATACCAATCATTCAACAGAAACAATGACTACCAACAGGATGTAATTGGTTGCATATTGAGATCTCATGCATTGTTGAAAATACAGTTAGAGTTATCTATAGCACTAGGCAAATTCTGAAAATTACATAGAGCCATGTAGCAAGGAACACAAGTCATGTGAGAAATTAGAGCAAAGTCAAGGTGAAGTCAAAACCTCACAAGTGGTTTGTGCATAAAAGATGCAGAATATTCCAAATTTCACCTTTTATTATTTTAGGGGAATATGGGTAAAAGTTTCAGAAGTTGACAAGTGCAAATATGTTCATTCTTGCCTTACTATGAATGGCATTGAATCATTTTAATGAGAGATTTCATAGGGTTCACGTGCAGAGATGTCTACGGTCATGACCATCACACTACAGAAGAGTCTCAAATGTTTGTTTGTTACCCATTTTATGCAGGAGTATTTTGTCATTTTGTGGGGTTTTTTCAAACTTTGAAGGAGAACATTCATGGCGGCCACAAAGGTATAGTCAAAAGTTCAATAAATGACCCACAAATACAAAATATATGCTCAGAAATGCAAACAGGTCATGGCCAATAATCATTTTCTTCTACAGAGATACAAAGGAAGAGGCAAATTTTATAAGAAGTGACTTACCATGTTGGTTTAGAGATGAACGTTGCACAAACCCGCGACGGTTTTCTTTCTTTTTATGCTTCAGGAAGCTCAACATAATACCCCATGGCGGCCAAGAAAACAAAGACACATTTCAACAAAACAAATGCATTAGGAAAATATACAAGTTGCGGCCAAATATGCCTGGTTTTGCTTAGAAAATGATGAAAATGCCATACATTTGCAGAATACTCACCTCCACGGTGTAGCTCGAGCAGATAGAAGGGCAAATAACCAGTTCAAATGCTTCAAACCCTAACCTTTCTTAGCAGTGCTCAGGCAACGAGCCAAGAAAATGAAAGGTAAAATGAATGTTAGGGTTTTTTGTTTTACCTTTTCATCGACTAGGCACAAGTCTCAAGGAGAAGGATCGAGACTTAGTGATTTTTATCACTATGTTTTATTTTTGCAAACAGAAATAATCATTACCCAGCTCGAGGTTAACAATTTAGTGTTGATAAAGTCCAAATGATACCAAGAGGCCTATGTGTTACATGGGAACACCATGATGAGCTTAATAATGCAAAGTGGTCGATTGATTAATCATGCTAAGTGATGGAGTTTGTGACCAAAGTCAAAGAGGGAGCCATAAATGTTTGATGCTTTTGTCTATTGACTTACACATGAGAAGGTATGGCATGGGAGTTATAAGGTGATGATGTCTTTTTGTGATTTTATGCTTTGTTATTACTCTATGCATGATAAGCTTGAGGAGGAGAATATTATGGTGCATGGAGAGATAAAGTTTTAATTAAATATTCATTTATGAAGATATATTTACACCATGCATTAAGTCAAATGGAGGAGACAGAGTAATAAGGTGATGACTTATTTTTATATTTTTCCCTTAAATTTTGCATGTTAGGGGGGCTTTTATAATGTAAACAATTAATAAAGTAATAATTTATGAATTACTTTATTATTTGTGATGAAAATGTGAAAATTAAAATAGATTCATAACTGATAATAAAGTAAGTCATGTTGACTACTTTATTAATTATTCACATTTATTTCCCCAACTCATGCAAAATCAAAGGAGAGAGATAAATGATGTGTCCTGAGAGTTCCTGCTTGATTTTAGGACCAAACACACCGAGTTTGAGTTCAGCATGGTAGAACAGGTTGTGAGTGGCAGTTTGGAGCATATTTTGCCCAAATTGGATCAATTTTGAAGCCTTCTTTTTAGGCTTTTATTTCTTGCTCGTGAATCAGGATAAAGATGCTTTTTTGCATGCTTAGGGATCTTTTTAGTTGAACCGAGGTTCATCTTATGCCTCTTTGACTTTATATTGTAAACTCCTATTCATTTTGAGAGTTAGTTCATTTTTCTCACTCATATTTTAGAGTCAAGAGCTTGGTAACTCATATTTTTTAAATTTATAGAGATTACAGCAGGTTACAGGTTCTATTCTTTTTTTTATGCAAGTGTTCCTTTATATTTCAATTGAATCAAGTGTCTACCTTTTCATTAATCTTGCTTTTGTGAATGATTTGATGAGATTTTATTGTGTTTAAATATCAGAACCTTTAAAATCATTGTCTCATTTGTACTTGCATGTATTGAAAAACATTGAAATCATAGGTCTTAGGTTGTGCAATTAGAATAAATTTTCTTTCATGTTGTGAGAACCCTATTTTCCTTCAAAAAGAAAGTTATTTCCAGCCTCCCTTAGAATCATTTTTGTGATCATATTGCCAAAAGTGGATTGTGTGGACAGATTTTCTAAGATCTATTGTGAGTTAGAGTTGCAGTTTTCCATCAAATTAGGTGCATCACCACACTTTAAATTACAGTTCTAGTGCTTAAGTCAAACTATTGTCAGGGCCAGGTTGACTTAATTCAGAAAGCGGATGAGGTTCAACTCTCTCTTAGAGAGTGCAGAATTCCCATTTTCCCTCAGAAGGATAAAATGTTGTGGGCCAGGGATAGGTCTAGGATTTTTACTATTAAATCTTCCTATAACCTCTTTATGCCTCGGAATGAGGATAACCTATGGAGGAAGGTTTGGAATCATAATCTTATACCCAAAGTCAACCATTTTTGGTGGTTGGCAGTGCAAAATAAAATCCTCACCATAGACAACCTTTGGCTAAGAGGATTCCAAATACCCAATTGGTGTGCTCTATGCTTAAAGGATGAAGAAACTGTCACTCATCTCCTCCTACACTGTGATTTTTCCTAGGAGGTCTACAGTCTGGCTATGAATAATCTAGGAATCCCTTGGTCTTTGAATGGTGACCTCCCTTCTTTTTTAAGGTCCTGGTACTCCCTCTCATCCACCCCATTAGTGAAGAAATCTAAGCCTAGATCCCTCCCATCCTGACATGGGGCCTCTGGAAAGAAAGGAATAATAGGCTTTTTTGAAAAAAAATTAAAGACCCTAAGGAGGTTTTTTGTATGACTGCCAAGCTCTTGCAGGAAAACCTCTCTAATAGCACTTTGAAGACTGTTGAACTCCCTCCTAATAGTTTTGAAGCTAGTATCATTAATCAGTGGAGCATTTCAGCCAATATTTGCAAGGTGGATGACACTAGGCGAAGAGCTCATGCTAACACTAAATGGTCCCCCCCAGTTGGTTGGTCTAAGCTCAATTTCGATGGTGCTGCTAAAAGGTAACCCTGGGTTGGCAAGTGGAGGTGGCGTTCTAAGGTCCGACAAGGGTGCTTTCTTGGCAATGTTTGCTAGGGGGCTTGGAGAGAACACTAATAATGTTGCTGAGGCCTTGGCCCTCCTTTGGGGCCTCAAACTTGCTATGGCCATTGGAATCAATCACCTTGTGGTTGAAGGTGATTCTAAGCTTGTAATTGAAGTTGTTAAAGATAAAGCTAGGGTTGGTTGGCAGATTGAAGATATTATTCAGGATATTAAAACCTTGCTTTTAAGTTTTGAAGGTATTGAACTTGTCCATATCTTTAGGGAAGGCAATCAAATTGCAAACCTCATGGCTAACCTTGGGATCAATCTCTACCTCTTCAGGTGTTGGAGAGATATTTATAATCTTCCCCCGAATATAAGAAATAACATCTAGAAGGAGGCGTCTTCCTAATTTCTCATGGCTATAACCACACATTCTTCTCTAGTTCATGCTTTTATGTCATGTCCTCATTATTTGGGGTGGCGTGTGAAGGATGATGTCATGTTCAAGACAATTCACTTTCCCCATTTGATCTAGACTTTAGAGGTCTACGTGGACAATTGCCAACACAATGACCCTCGTGAGCCGCTACCTTGCTAGCTTCCTAGGTCTATTCATATCTGGCTAGCCGCTCTAGATGTGGCGAGCTCGCACGAGCCATATTATGATGGAAATTATGTCCCGAACGCATTTGGGATTTTGAAGGACATTTCTAGGAGTTTGGGTTGCATGGCTTGCAATAACTATTATGAGTTTCAATTTATTTCCATACTATTCGAAGACACCTTGTATCTCGCTAAGATTTGTAGCTGCATTCCTCATCACTGGTTTGGTAAGATCAGAAAGATGGGAGGCGACAAGGTTCAAACTAAGATGGCATCTTGTGGGGAATTTAGGGAAGATTCGTAGGTTTGGAGCATTTCCTATGAAGGGGGGTTACTCTATTCCTTGAATGCTTGAATGGTTTTGATGAGAGCTTGTCTATCCAATTCGCTATGTTGTGGGACATGGACAGGAGGGTGTGGGTTGGCGGAGTGTAGTTTGTGGTTTCTGAAGAGTCTTGATGCAAAGGAGATGGGAGACCCCAAACTAACACAATCTCAATGAACTTGACAAATCCTAAACCCTAACACTTCAAACAAATGACTTTTCTCACAATCTTCCACTATGCTTTGATGAGATTAGCAAATAAGGTAATTTTGACATAATTTTTAGAAGAGAACTCAGACCCACGATCTAAAACCTGATTTGGATACCCATTAAGCCCTTCTATAACATATTATAAATGCAGATAGGGTTACCTTGGAACAAAACCTTCAAAAATTGACTGTCCTATTCCTTGACTAGGCCTAAAGAGTGCAACAAATCAACCTTTTTGGCCATAACTTTATTGCAGACATGATATCAAAAATATAAACATATAACTAGATACCCTTTTGGGATTTATACAACATTTATCAAAATGGACTAGGGTTACTTTGTATGGAAGAGGTCAAAAATGGACTGTTACAGAGATGGAAACCCTAGTTAGATCACAGACCTGCCTTCACCAAAAATAGCTTAACTCATTCAAAACTTAATAAAATTTCCCCAAACCAAAAGCACATGAAACTAGACTCATATATTCATCTTTTCCCATTGGTTTCATACCATATTTGATCTGTACAATCTGTACCATTCCAAACAAGATGATTGTTACAATAAAAAATCTAGAAATCTTAATCACCAAATTCATCATAATTCTCACAAAACATAATGAAATTTGATTAAATCACATGCATTTGAAAGCTAGAACATAGGGATAACTTGAAATACCAATTTTAGACCTCTAAGAGGCCGTACAATTCCGTGCAATCCACTATAGCAGCGAAAAACACATGAGAAAGCAGAAAAACAGGGTATTTTCCATTGCTTTATCACCAAAAACTGACTTCCAATAGCTTCATCAACCTCACAAAGAATATTCCAATTGCTTACAACCTTTCCCAATTGCCTTTTCATTTTCCAACTATTCAAAATCCTTCCTAACAACCGGTGACTCTTCATATTCCCCTTTTTCTATTGCATTTTTTGCATTTTCCAATATGACAACTTTTCAAGATTTTGACAATTTTAGCAAGTTTGATCCCAAATGACTCAAATGACTCCAATTACATCACAAATGGTCTATTATGACCTCATTCCAACCTATTTAGACTCAAAACATCAAAACTTAACCTAAGACCCCTATTTGCAACATTTTGACAAAATGGATGAGGTGCCCCTACACCATACACCCGGATTGAAAAAGACCTCAAGTCCCTTTGAGGACTATTTGAGGACTATGTTGCAACCAAAATTATGCTTGATGACATCATTTATTTGATCTCCAAATGTTGCCTTCATCTGGTGTACCCTTCGAATGAACTAGGTACTGAAAACATGCACTCTCTTGCCCTTTTGAATGTTTTGGCATCCAAGTTTTGCTCTAACTGCAGAGATCTATCTGATGGATGATCCTTGGCTACTTTCTCACTTGAAAACATCATTGAACCTGCATCAATATTCTGCTTCATCTTGAATCTAGGTTTACCCTTCCTTAAGGCTACAATCAAAACAAGAAAATAGTGTATTTCATCCTCCTTCCCATTAAATGCATGCTTAAACTTATTTACCTTCCTCAGTAAATCATCCTTAAGTTTTTCACATTTGTTTCCCATCTATTTTATCTGATATTTTGCCCCTATGACTGCTACTTTATCAGGTTCACTAACCTTTGATGTGACAAAAACTGAAAGACCATTATCCTCTTTGGAAAATAATGAAGAAAATACTATTACAACATACCTTTGAAGCCAACCTTGATCCTCCAAAATCAATTAATCCTTGACCTTTTCTATATAAGATTTTGTCACCAACTCAATGTCATTTCCTTCCAAGTTCATTTTACTCTTCAAGTTTGTTGTCTTGGTACCTTCAAATTCTGGAATGGCTACAACCTCCAAGCATTCTTCTTCTTTTACCATCATCACCTTAGCTTGCTTGGTTTGTTCACCATCTTGCTTCATCAACAAAGATTCTATTGTCTTCACATCTAGTTTTAATGTTCCCACTTGTCTTCTTCTCTGAATAATCTTTTGAATAGGCCATGAGATCTTCTTCTTGACTGGTAGATGCCAACTTGACTCTTGGTTTGTTAATTGCTGCAACTCAACCTTCCATCTCTCTTCCATCCTTTCTCTCATCTCTTTTAGTTGTTCCATAGCCTGCCTCAGCTCTTTTATCTCTTGGTCAATTTCCATTTGTTTTACTTTTTCTTTTTCCTTCTTAATCTCTTTTTCCTCTTTTTTCCTTTCTTGTTTTTTCTTTTGTGAACCCTCAGCCTGCAAGTATCTCCTCAACACATCTATTTTTCTCTTTATTCAAGCAAGTCTCTTTCACCTTGCTTCTCCTTGTCTTTGTGACACCTCACCTAGGTTTCTTCTTTTCTTCACTACCTAGTCTCATGGCATCCAAGTTCTTTCTTCAACCTGCAAAAAAGACAACACACAACCTTCCTTGCCTAGATCTTCGAGCTCTGATACCAATTGATTCAAAAGAGATGGGATACCCCAAACTAACACAATATCAATGAACTTTACAAAACCCAAACCCTAACACTTCAAACAAATGACTTTTCTCACAATCTTCCACTATGCTTTGATGAGAACAGTAAATAAGATAATTTTGACATAATTTTCAGAAGATAACTCAGACCCACGATCTAAAAATTGATTTGGATACCCATTAATCCCTTCTATAACATATCTTAAATTCAAATAGGGTTACCTTGGAACAAAACCTTCAAAAATTGACTATCCTATTCCTTGACTAGGCCTAAAGAGTGCAACAAATCAACCTTTTTGGCCATAACTTTTATTGCAAACATGATATAAAAAATATAAACACATATCTAGATACCCTTTTGGGCTTTATACAACATATATCAAAATGAACTAGAGTTACTTTGTACGGAATAGGTAAAAAATGGATTGTTACAGAGATGGAAACCCTAGTTAGATCACAAACCTGCCTTCACCAAAAATGGCTTAACTCATTCAAAACTTAATAAAATTTACCCAAACCAAAAGCACATGAAAATAGACTCATATCTTCATCTTTTCCCATTGGCTTTAGACTAGTATTTGATATGTACAATCCGTACCATTCCAAACAAGATGACTGTTACAATGAAAAATCTGGAAATGTCAACCACCAAATTCATCATAACTCTCACAAAACATAATGAAATTTGACCAAATCACATGCATTTGAAAGCTAGAACATAGGGATAACTTTAAAAACCAATTTCAATCCTTGAAGAGGCTGTACAATTCCATACAATCCACTGTAGCAGCGAAAAACACAGGAAAAAGCAGAAAAATAAGGTATTTTCCATTGTTTTATCACCAAAAACTGACTTACAATAGCTTCTTTGACCTCACAAAGCATATTCCAACTGCTTACAACCTTTTCCAACTACCTTTTCATTTTCCAACTATTCAAAATCCTTCCTAACAACTGGTGACTCTTCATATTCCCCCTTTTTTATTGCATTTTTTGCATTTTCCAACATGACAACTTTTCAAGATTTTGACAATTTTAGCAAGTTTGATCCCAAATGACTCCAATTACATCATAAATGGTCTATTATAACCTTATTCCAACCTATTTAGACTCAAACATCAAAACTTAACCTAAGACCCTTATTTGCAACATTTTGACAAAATGGATGAGGTGCCCCTGCACCAAGTCCATAGCCAAAGCCACGGGCATGCAACGTCAGGGTAAAAGGTTGAATAAGCAAATGAAGGTCCAAGACCTAGAGGAGCTAAAGCATTTCTATTGGGCTAGTGAGAAACAAGTCAGATTGCAAGGTGGCTTTAAGCATGAGAGCCTGGTAAAACCCTGGGACCGTGTTTGTTACCTTATTATGAAATGTTTTACTCTTTAAGGTCGCTATATATACTTCTAACATTACCATTTCACCTTGTTAAACCATTTTAGACATAAAATCCTATTGAATTTCTCCTTCTATTTGCTTTCTAGTCTTAAGTCTTTTGTTAGGCTGACTAGGAAAACTCGAGAGGGTAATCTGATGGTGGTGGTTGTTCCCCTACACCAGGGTCTTATATTTCGTCTGTACCACTTTCATTTGGCCCTGTGCCCTATTAAACCCCTTAAGGCTAGTCTTGTCGAAGATAATGTTAATGAAGATTCGAATGATAATACCCTGCTCAGCGTCAAGTTTGGTAGCCCTACCAAAATTAAAGCCTGTCTCTTGCTGTTGTTGACCCTAAAAACCCTGTTGAGCCCCCTAGCTCTCATGATATTCCTATTTCTAATCCCCTTAAGATGGACACCCCTTCCCCTAGGGCCCATCAATCTGGTCGGCCCCTGTGATCTCTGATTCTAGGGGTGTGGATGGGTCCCAAGGCCAATCCCATAAAGAAGCTTTTGAAGGTCTTTGTGGTCTGAGAAATTGCCCCTCACCCTCTGGAGGTAAGAAACGTAAAGGCTTGCAAAGCCACCCTAGTTTTGGTAAAGGTGGGAGGAAGAAAAACAAAAAAGGAGAAGTGGGTTTGAGGAATGTGGAATTGCAGACTGAGAAAGGATTGGACAATCCCCGACAGTAGAAAGAGGCGGATATCGTTGATGTCAAAGAGAAGGTCGTGGCTAAGGAGAATACAATGAGAAGACCTAGCATTCACAGGTTGACTAGGCTAGCTGGGAGAAGCCCCTGGTTTTAAAAATAGTTGATTATTCCTCTGCTTCTAATCATGATGACCCTGAGAGAGATGGAAATTAAGGAAGTTAAGACTACTCCGGTGCAGGAACAAGGAGCAAGCCATTTTGACTCTGAACAATTTGTTTTATGATATTGAGATCTTGGAGACTCCTGACAAGGAGGTGGAGAGCATCAGAGAGGATGATTCTAACAGGAAGCTTGTGTAGGAGCTTGATGAGGTTAAGTCCTGGCTCTTAGCTATGGAAAGTAAATTCAAGGTGCTGGTGACTGGTTGCTTGCAGGTCATCCACAGAGTAGCCACTACTTTTTCTATTATGTAGGAAGATCGTATTGCTGGTAATGATGCGAAGAACGTGAACAAGGAGGAGCTGATCAAGTTTCTTAAAGATGATTGGAAAGATATGTTTATTTAGTTTTGACTTATGTTATGTTCTCTAGACTTGGTTTCCTTTTGATACTGTTATAAACTTTTGCTACTAGTCAGCTATTTATGTGTTGTTCGTGGCCTTGGGCCTGTTTTGCTACCCTCTGGGTTTTTGTTATCGAGATCTACACCCGTGTATGCAACTTATTAATATCAAAAACAAAAAATTCTACCATAAACTACATGATGTTAGCTAACTTTCCACTAAAGGGATTGGTAAAATACTTTATAAAAGTCAACATTTTAGGTAGAGCACACCTAACTCTACGTTATATTTTTCTAACAAAAATAGGACCACTTTGTGGGCTCCCCCTATTTGACACTCTTAATCTCCACTATTTTATAATAGTAGTTAGAAACTAGATTCTGAGCACTACTAATCTTGTTCTTGTCACATCTTAAAACTTTACTCGTGGGTTCTTGAATTACTTGTCCAAGATCAATTTTTTCTAATTTTAGAAGAAAAAAATGGCCACTTTTGACCCCCTTTTGGTCCTCCATTTCCATGCACTTACCTAGATATTGACTACTAGTTATATAATCGATTCGGAAAGAAATAACAAAAATGATCGAATGCCCCGACCTATATAATGGCACTTGAGAATTGAGAAAATCATGTGAGGGCTTGTATCCAAAAAAAATATTGGCCTAACTAACAACTAATATTTAGGTTGGCCCTATTACGAGAAATGAATCTTTCCTACCTGCTTGCAAGCCCTATAGATAGTAGGCTCCCCCCGGTGGAAATTATAGCTTTAATAACGACATCAATAGTTATAGTAGGACTCTACTGCTTGCTATTTGGTTTGGTCTTGCCTATAGGAATAATGGTCTCAACTATATAATATTGTCAGCGTGCCCCATATTCCACTATAGCAAAGTACAAACCAACTGCTAGTGCTAGTTGTGAAGCAATGTGGTTATGTTAAATTTTAAGTGGTTTACAACTTCCTCAAGCTACACAAACTCCAGCTTTTTGTAATAATCAAGGAGTCTTCAAGTTAGTGAAAAACCTACTTTATCATGTTGTCACCAAGTATATAGAGGTTCCACATCACTACATTCAATTATTGGTTAACATTAATTCTATTTATCTCCATTACTACACTTGTTAAGAACAATTTGTTGAACTAATGACTAAACCTATTGGTGCTATTATCTATCAATTCTGAGACAAAATTGGAGTTGTCTCTTAATTTAGTAATTAGGGAAGTGTATTAGATATATTATAATATTAGACAATGTTGGAATACACTCTGTGCACATAAGCATGTATTGTTATTGTTAATTATGTAAGAACACCATATTATTTATGTCTAAAAAGTAACTTACAACTAAGTTACAACCACCATGTGTAACTTTTCCATTTAATGATAAATACAAGCCATAGTCATTGAAGTGTGTGCCATCCAATTCTCTCAAACACCATTAATTCATTATTCTAATAGAATTAAAATACAATAATAACATTATATATTCTGAGGCTATGTTGATTGACCTCAACATTGCTCAAGACTATGGAATCAAACTAATTTTAGTATTAAGAGTTGCAAAATTGATTGTGAATCAAGCCATGCATGTGTTAAGAGAAGAATATTGAATGAAGAAATAAAAAGATGTCTTGGCTCATCCAAATTATTTTCAATCATTCTCATATGGGAAGAAAATCAAAAATTAAATGCTATGGATTCCTATGCATTGTTATTTCAACCTTTCCATTAATGTATCAAAGAGGAATGCCCTTTAATTCATGTAACATCCATCCGTCTCAATTTAAATACAACAATAGAAACCATTTTACGATGATACAAAGAGCTATATTTTTTTAGGGTTCTCAATACTTAAGTAGATCACAAGGCTCAAAGCATTGATTATTGTATAGAAGACAAATCCATGATTTACATAAAGAATAATTTCATCCCAAAAGGACCTATGTCTCTTGAGAATTTTTTTGGTTTTACTAATGAATCTGAGAGACTTCACACAAGATGGTATAATGAAATTCAAAAGACAAAACCCATAACTCTCTAATGCAAGAAATATTTAGCTTAGAGACAATATCTCAAAGGAAGAAAGTATTTGAAATTTTTGAGAGTTTTGAGTATGTATTATCTCCTAAATATGGATTATCTTCTACAGAGGATAAATGGATCCTAATTTTATTTATGCTTGTAAGATTCTTGGGAAATTCTTGGCTATAATCATATTTTGTCTTATTAAATGACTAATAGATTGTAGCATTTACCACAAAATGGGCCATATAAACTTGTCAACAAATGCCATTTGTGTTAATGAATTTGTGTTGCATTCTAGTATAGATATAAATACCCCATATATAGAAAGAGGGTAGTCTACACGTGCCCCATATCTATCCATATATAGGGCGCCTCTGCTCGGTTGGGGTGAGACTAGAGATAGGACCGGCCTAACTAGACTAACTATAAATAGAGGGGGTGCCTCTATAGATATAAGGGCCCATACTATGGAAATCACCTTCTTGGATCGAAAAAATATTAATCATTTACTTAGGGTATCTCACAACATTTCCAAGAATGTGAAATATTACATCATATATCCAAAATGTATTTGAATGATGTAGAGAATGTTGGATATCACTTAACTCAAAGAAGCAACTTGGCCATGCCTCAAAGATGGCATATAATTTGATGCATAAATTATATAATGTATTCAATATACTCCCTTACCAAAGAAGAAAATTAGGAGAATATTTCTTAAAAAAGAAAATTTTGCACGAGCATTCTTCATAAACCTTTCCTAATCATCCATCTCATCCTACACATGATCAAGAAAAAATAGGTAACCAGTTGACAAAGTGACCAAAAGGACACATTCAACTCCCATAAGAAAACATTGCTTGAATCCCCAATTATAGTTAATCCAAACTATGCTAAGGATTTCATTTTCCTCTCTTACACATGAATATACTATAGTGAATTGTTATTGTAGAAGAGAGATCAAGGAGCTTAGCTTCCAATCACATTCATGAGTAAGCAGCTGCAAGGTGTTGAAACTAGATATTCACTCATGGCAAAAACAAGCAATCTTTTAGTAAAATACCTTGAATAATTTAGGTCATATCTACTCAACTCCAAGGTGGTAGCTTTTCTAATACAACCTATGGTCAAGACACTCAAGATTGATAGAATAAAAATTTGATGAGGGCTAAGATGGATAACAAATATTCAAGAACATGACCTAGGACTTTGTCCTATTGTATTAGTGAAAAGTTTGAACCTTACCAAAGAAATCACTCTCATATTATATGTCATAACAAGATGTTCAAACTAATACTTCCATTGGCATCATACAAGATTTACTTGATAATTTCATTTGGTATGCAAACATTCTTTACTACCTTAGGTATTTCAATTTCCTACTAAATGTCTCTCAATCTTAAGAGAAAATTTAGACTCAAATCTAACTAAGACTCCATAATTGGGAAGGTTCTCCATCGAAATGATGTGGACAGATTATTTCCTCAATGTGTTGATTATACATAGCCATGGGAACCTTTTATAGAACTTCATCAATCATGCAAAAGAATTTCACCTCTTGGGCTAGAACTCATAGGATAATTAGGATATGGTACTTTCAACCAACAATGTTTAAGGATTTAAGTGAGTATGTGAGATGGTGAATACATACCAAACATTCATAGGAAGGAACAAGTTGGCAACACTCTCAATTCATAAGTCCAAGTTAAAACATATTTTCATTAATGGTCCCTAGATTTTGTTAGAGATCAAATGAAAATAAAGTTCATGCAAGACACTGACACTTTCTTCCACTTCATAAAGAGGATTGAGTTTTCTCATAATGTGGCATCACTTTCTCACTCTACCAATTATTACTAGAAGACAACAATCTATCCAAATCAAGAAAAATGTGCAACAAGTTGCATATATATATATATGAAGAGTGTTGATGGGTTGTTTGGCATGCCAATAGTAGGGTATTAAATGCTTCCATTTTAGGATCCCGAACATAGAAATTATTGCATGATTTTATATTACAAGCATTTGGCTTATTTACTAATAATTAACAACCCATAAAATCAAGCCTTAACCATTAAGTGTTGGTTGTCAAACATCCTCTAAGGAGTTATTGAAGCAAATAATGAATAGAAAACCCATACTACAAAGATTTTAAAGAATATACAAAAAGCAAGGGTTGGAAAGAAAAGGTTTGGACATGAAGAATTCACTTGATAAACCTTATTCATATCAAGTTTTAATTGTTGAAATCTAAATAATACCCTTGATTTCATTTCTACTTCTCAAAGTTTTAGTCTTAAATCCTAACCCTTCTTTAACAATATATCCTAGCTACCCATTTTCTTAGTGACATTATTCATATATTTTTTATTTCTATTTCTTATAATTTGATTATTGAATGTTATGACCACCACTCACATATAATTATTAGTAATACTTTATTTAATCAATAAAACATTTTTATAAAAATAATTAATTTAATTTAATAAAAATCTATATTATATCAAATATACTTATGATACACCTACAATGAATATAAAACTAAATAAATTTTAATATTAATATACTTAATATAATAAATTATGTCTCAACTTAATGAAAATATTGAAATTTAAAATAGCCTAGATTACTTACATATGTTAGACATACGTATGAACACGGAGTGGTAGTAGTAGTTGTATTATTTTATTATTGTCATTATGTAAATACAAATCAGCTTATTTTCTTCGTATAAAAGACATCTCAAAAACATAGTATAATAAGTTTTTAGGCCATTCAAATTCCCTTATGAATTTACACTATTTAACTCTACAGAATGCGCTATAGACTTGGGAAAGGAACATAACAAATCCTACCAAAAAATTAAACGTTATTTAAGCAGAAAGAAAATTAAATGGTACTAACCCGAAAGTACCTGGCAAGGGGAATTAACAGAAAGATATATAGAAATTAATAATAATTTAAAAAAACTTTGGAGTATATAAGAAACCAACATAACAAATCCGACCAAAAATTAAATGTGATTCTATCTAACGCAATATCAGTTGAGCTTAACCATAGCCATTATTGGTATTTGCCGAGAGAATTCTAAGGCAATGTAGTAATCATGAGTACAAGACAGAGGTTGTTTTGTATGGGATCCTTCAGTTTGCCTGAATGTCTTTCAAGTACTTTTGATACATTATCTCAACATTCATGAAAGGATAACAATTTTCACATAATGAAAAAAATAACTTCAAACTGTAAATATTAGCTTTGCCTGACTGTAGCCTGGATGTGCTCTCAACCCAAGAGTAAGATGTATACCATATACAACACAAAATGGCTGGATATATTTACTTATCACGCTTGAGGCATGTACACTTTGAATGATATTATTATATTTGAAGTAAAAGAATCATAACAACACGCTAAATGATGCATCAATTATTCTACATAACCACAAACACATACAATGAATCTAAGTTAGTCACTGGATGTCACTGAAAGTGCAACTTGTAAATCATTTGACGATCCACATATATACATCATATGCGTTTGTAAACCTGTACTTGTGCTTTCCAGACTCTCGCCTCCATAATGTCTATAACCCGTATTGTCGTAGAGTGAAAAAACCACTTCCCGGGATAAAGGCTCATGCCCGTTAAGGAAGTTTCCCATACTCAATACTTTCCTCCATGACTGGCTAGGAGTAGGTGGAGAGAAAATAGCTGCCACAGAATCTCTTTCATACATTCTTACAAACTGCTCAATGCGGAACTCCTGGAAATGAAAAACAGGCAATCACCCAAGATGCACCATAAATTACGTAGCACATCTAGTATGTTCAACAGTTCAACCAATAGCATGTTAAGAGTCGCAAAGAAAAAATATTGGTGTTTGTCCAAATGGTACCTCATCAAGATCATTCACTTGGTTCTGGTTTTTTTCCATTGAATGCTTGAAGTGATCATTGAAGATAGCTGTCGCAAGGCGGGGAACACGAGATAATTTTTGGTGAAGTGATGCTGCAAAAATCAGTAATCTTTCTATTTGTTCAAAAACAGAACATAGTCGTTGCAGATCACCATGCAAATCTTCCCGTTCTTCAAATATTTGCCCCTCTAACAAAAACAAACTGCGAAAATAAGAATTCTTGCAGCAGCAACAAATAAGAATTTGTGCAAACCTTTTAATGTTGACAAAAAGATACATACATGGTCAAATAGATGGTCAAATAGAAAAAAGCTCATCCAGGCATTTTATATGCATTTCCTTTACCATTAGATTTCATATCCAACTTTCAGACTAGAAGTTTGACATTATAACAATAGAAGACCTTTATTGCTATAATGCCCTCCGTGAACATCTACATGTTTTTTCTTTTCATCCTTCCATAATTAAACCTACAAGCATATGGGTGCATTCCCATCTGCAAATACATTCTCTGTTCAACCGAACTAGATATAAGTGCTAACCCATACCTCTAAAGAGTTGCAACATTCTATAAATATAATAAATGTTTCATATTCCTAAAGATAGCAAAGTTCTATTACTAAAAGTTATCCATATCAACCCAGCTGACAGTTTTCTACTAGTAAATTGAAGACTAGGTGTTCATGATTTGAAACGTCATCTATAAGTGTGCATTCTGAATTATCATAAGTATTTGTATGTAGTGTATAACATCTAAATTTGGCTTTTCTCATGTTAAGTGTATATCATAGTAGTATTGCATTTACACAGTATTCACACAGCAAAATGAAAGTAAATGGAATTCAATTACACAGGTTTAAAGTGGGAAAAGAACAGCAAATTTTACCTGAAACCCTAAAAACCAGTAGTTTTTTTTTTTTTTAAGGGGGAAAAGGTGTGAAAAAAAACGCAGGTTATTGAATAACCCCCCTTATTTCAAAAAAAAAAAAAACCCAGGTTTGACCAGATCAAAGCCATGCCACTTTGACCCAGCATGGCCCAGGCATCAAGTGTCAATTAAATGTGGTTAATTGTGTTTTATTCCCTCCTTTGCTGCTATGGGTATATTCTAAGCATAGTGTTGAGACTCGGACTCTGACTCGGTAACAACTTGGCAAGCCTAAAACTCTATGCCAAAACTCAACAAAACACAACAATTTAAATATCATTGAAAAATAAATAGCACATTTTAAGGAATAAATTTATTATATTGAATCTCGTAGTAGAATAACTTCAAATACCATAGTAGCATTAATTGGAATTGGGACTGACTGGGCAAACCAATAGTATAAATGGAATTCAATCACTCGAGTTTCAATTGGGAAAAAAGGTTGTTTCCCATCTGGCACAACACAAAACAGTTATTGTATTTTTGAACTAGAACATGAGTCTGGGGGAAGCAGGTCGAGGGGATCCGAGGCAGCCAATGGGAGGAGCCCCCACCACCAAGCCCAAGTTAAGGCCTTCAAGGCCACAAGAACCTTAACATAACAATCTTTTTTAATTTTTATCTTTTGTGTGTGGGTGTTCTATACCCTTGGATGTTTGAACTTTGAATAACTGAATATATGTAAATTTCTTTAATTGTCTTATCTATAGCCGTATTTGCATCAGGAGATCTTGAAAATTCAACACATCCGTATTGATCCCATATCTATATCTGGAGTCATATCCATTTCCATGTAAATCTGGGGAAAATAGATTAAAAGCATATGGGCAAGTGAGAGTTTTTAAGTGTTAAAAGGACTTTTTGGATAGACAAGAATGTTTTTTTTTTAATTATTTCCTTTAGCGGCTCACCCTGCAGAGTCACCAAGTCTAGGCCTTGGAATCACAAATCTAGGTAAAAAGCCTCGACTGACTGAGTCTGCAAGTCTGATCTGCAGACTTGTCAAGGGTGTCTTGGATCTGGACTGACAAATCTGGTCGGGCCCACAAGTCTGCATTTGGAATCAGAAGTCCAGGTCCAAAGCCTGGACTCACCAAGACTGTGAGTCCAATCCACAGACTTGTCAAGGGGTGCCTTGGATGGACTCACGAGTCTAACCGGATCCTCGATGAGTCTCAACACTTTGACTCTAAGTCCATTTGGAAACTCAATTTATACATTTTATCAAACCTTGAATATCAGTACAAATTGTTTAGTTCACTTCAACAGTCACAGTGTTTCTTCAGCAGCTACAACATCCTGCAAATGCTCCTCTTAGGTACGAAAAGGTAACATGTTTTATAATGCAATCAATAAATGGTGCCCAAACACTTCATTAAGCATTAAGTGTTGAATGTGATACAATTGATAACGATCAAGATGGCTGTCGATGCAGGAGCATCAAGCAATCTTGCATCACCAATAAACATATTATTTAACGTTGTTTGTCTTTTGCAGGTCTTCTTTCATTTTTGCAGATGTTTAATTCTTAGCGTAGATGCATTTTCTTACTGCAGTCTACTTATTGCAGACAGAGTTACAGTCAGTAATTCTACTGTGCCGTTCCACATAGTCTTTATAAAGCCTTTAACAGATAATCAGATAGTGTGTAGGGCATTGTGGATATATACACATGTCCAATATTTTATTATGTTGATACATTGTAAGATGTAACCTGTTCCTATTGAAAAAGGAATCTAATTGGACTATGCGCCAATTTATTTGAATTTCATGCCAAAATTGTGAGGTTACCTATTTGAAATAAAGGTCCCAAGGAGGCACAATGTTGAAGCCACATTGAGTTCCAACACTTATTTATTACTGTACATTGTATGATGGGGTCCTCGTACATGACACAAGTGATGCGCCAAATTTCAAGAAAGGCTAAAAGTTGGAATCATTTTATATTGGTCCCATGGACCCTATTTCTTGTTCCTGGGGTATTGTACAGTGTTCCAGATCAGCACGATCTTCCTACATCATTGCTTCCTATAAAACGGTGCAAGATCACTTGTTGAAAGAGAGATGGAGAGGAGATTCAAAACAAATAAATTTTAAGTGACTTAAGGGCTCGAAAAGTAATTAATAAAATAAAGTCACTTATTTGGAGCTGAAAGATTATTATTAAAAGTGAATTTAAGATCTAACCTCTAGAAAGTTCCACTAGGGTTATAAAAGGAGGTTGAAAGGAGTCATTTCATTAATGTTGAATACTTTTATGAAACCTTGTTTTCTCTGTGAGATTGAACGTTGTTCATCTCTCCTACCTTAGATGAAACCCCAAGGTAAGATTGGTTTTGGTGATGAAAGATTCCTCCCTAGCCAATATTGTGTGATTCATTCAAAGTCACAGTAGGTGGATTCACACAAGATCCACAAATGTGCAGATTGATTGATGATTTGAAGAGTACAGAGCATTATTTCCAGGTTTATATTTTGTTTGCTGAGTGCTGAAGGATACAAATTTATTGAAGATTTGCCAGCAATTAATAAATTTGTTAGTACTATGCGTGAAGTGGAAGCCAAATCAGAAAGTTGCAGTGTTGTGTGTGCTATGAGATAAAAAGAAATTTAAAATATTGTTGTGTGGATGATCAATAGACCAACTGTACCATCCAAAGGCTGACCGTACAAACTTTAGAGAAAGAAAGTGGTTAATATTTAAAAATTAATATTATCTAAGGCTTGAAAGCCTTCAACATAATCAGCGCAGCCTTTATAGGCTTCTCCCAAAAGGCAGACGCAGCCTTATACAAGGAATCGCAGCCCTCATAAAGGGCCGTACTATTTCCAAGGGAGCCATACCCTATTTTGGGTAGTATGCAGCTACAAATCAAATATTATTTCTGATATATTTCAGACTTCTGTGGTTGACTGCAGATCCAGGTCAGCATTTATTTGTATTTCTGGGTTTGTAATAACAGTCCATATTTTTAGAATTATCAGTTGGTGCTAGCATATATACATTGCAGCTGCTATATGTATAATTTATTCATGAAAATACAGTGGGTCTTAACATTCTCATTCTGATTTATGAAAATTGTTACAAGCAACTAGTTGTGGTACCTTGTCAAACATCATTGATGTATATATATATATATATATATATATATATATATATATATATATATATATTAACATTCTCATTCTGATTTATGAAAATTGTTACAAGCAACTAGTTGTGGTACCTTGTCAAACATCATTGAGATAAATAAATATATATATATATATATTCAGCTGTTTGACAAAATGTAATGTTCAATTCAGGGTTTAGTCATAGATCTCACAAACCTAGTTATGTAATTTCAAGAGCATAAATTTAATGTTTCATAAACCATATCTTAGTAAATACATCAAAGAATCTAGCGCCCTATATTATAAACCATTTTTTAATGATCATTCTTGATTAGTCCATGTCAAGCTCGAGATTATCTAGTGACTGGCAATATACAAACTAAACATATGTCTATACCCTAATTACAGCAAAATTAGGTACAGAAATAGAACACTGACCTTGAAAAGGTTTCAAATAGGAAGCAATAGTCAGGTACAATTGTTCAACCCTTAATATCATCTGCTGCAACCTACCAAATTCTGTCTGATTCAAAGTATCTGCAGCAGCTCTGAAAGCAGTGCAAATCATCTGGCCAAGTAGTTGATGAGGTCTCAGTGTTTCCAAATAGTGTAAGACCTAGTTTCAAGTGGCAACCACATAATTAGCATGTGAATATAAAAGAACACTAAAACCAATATGAAAATTCCCAGAAAACTACCTGCAAAAGCCATATTCTATTTCAACATACACAGAATAAAAATTCTGCATATAATGATCCATCTACAAAAGGACATAATAGGACAATGGGCTCTCCTAAAAAAGGTATGAATTAAAAATCCCTCTTGACTAAATCATCATAAACATCGAGTTCTTCTGAAATAAATTATGAAGCTCTGAGTTTCAATCATGAATATAACAATAGCACCAGAGATAAATTCTTGTCAAGGTATGATATGGAGAAGTTTTTGCTTTTGTGTATCAGCACAAATTACAGATAATATATATCTTACCAGTCTTTCAAAGAGTATAGAATCTGTAGCAAAAGCAACCCATCCACCTGCAAAGTCTTCAAAACTGGGAAGATAAATCACTTCAGGATCCAGCATTTTTTGGCATTGCAAAATATAACTGTACTAGCTCAAGAGTGGTCCAGAACTCAGGGATAGGGAGGAAACACCCTCACCCTGCCCTCCCACGACCACCTGCAGGTGGGGGCATCCCAGGTGTTCCCCCTCCACAGGCGACATTAGTGGGGTTCCCCAAGGCCCCCTGGATGGACTAGGGATGCCCTGGCATCCCTCAACCATCCCAGGGTGTAATGTGCCGTACCTGTTGGTTCTTTTAAAGATCTTAATAGTATTATTTTTAATTTTTATTTTGTGTTCTTTCAAACTAGAGAGAAGATGCAAAAAGGGTTTCAGTTTTCTTGTAATGTGTGTTGCTGGAAATTGGAACAATACAATATTGAGCATATATTTCAAACCCAGAAAATATATAACAAATATGAAGAAAATATGAAAGACCCAGATAGTAAAATAGGCAAATATCAATTACTATCACATAACCCATATTCAGATTTGCAATTTGATATTTATGTTGTAGCAAGACCAGCCATGGGTATACCAGAAAACACTCCAAATCTCCAAGGAACAAGAAATGTTTTGCATACAAGTTATAACAGCAACAATAGAGGCCCTAGACGCCCCAAACTGAGCAACAAAGTGGCTGAAAACAAAGAAAAATAGAAGCTAGAAGTCCCACGCCCCTCTGGCAGACTTGATACGGCTGGGTATGAAGCATTCAGCAAGGAAACTCCACGAACAAGTCTGTAGCAGCTCCAAATATATCTACACATTCCTTATAAACTCCAACGCACAAGATAGAGTGAAGAAACTAGTCCCAAACACCTCAAAAGGCACTCAAGGAATGGTATGGCTAAGCTGTGATGGTACGGCCAGCAAATGAAATCTATATCAGCCTTAAAATATGCCACAAACACTCCAAAATCTGTCCCTACACTTCAGTTATCAGCTGAATATCAAAATCTACAAAAGATATAAGCAATAAACTCCACAAATCTCATCAAACAAACTGATGCAGGGACTTCCGGAGATCATAACTTTTGACTCGGATGTGGGTTTTCTACGAGATTTTACGGGTGGATGCGTTATGAGGTGGAAAGTGGTTTCGCAACCGACCCTAGTGGGTTGGACCCCGTCTTGGCACTTTTTCGGGGCTTGGCCCTCAAAATAGCAATTTAGTGTTTTTTTTTAGATTTTTAAAAAGTTGCTTTCGTAATAAATTGAAACTTATGTTTCGAATTTAGAATATTAGTTGGCATTTCATCCTACCTTAGTTTTAGGAAGCTTTTGGGAAAAAATAGGATTTTCAAGATATGATTGTAAAATTACCTAAAATGGCAAAATCTGACAATTGTCAAAATCTACCAAAAAAGGTAATTTTTTTTATTTTTTTGTTTTTCTTGGATATAAGAGAGTTTTCTCTCATTGTAGCAGCAGAGTTGATGAATATAAGTTTTTTTATGTTCCAATCTTCAAATCTTTGGCTCTCACATGATTAATGGCAAAATTGTATTGAGTGTATGTTGTGTGCTGCATCATCTGGTATCAGAGCAGGAAGATGGCTGGAAGAGGAAGAGGAAGAGGCGGTCTTGCCCAGATGCATAGAGAAATGCAAAATCTACAAAGGCAAATAGCAGAACTTACAACACGGATGGAAAACCAAAGACTGGGTAGAGGAGGAGACGAATCTGATGAAGAGATAGGTCGAGGAGGTGCAAATCAAGATACAGAACATGAAGAAGAAGAATTAGAAGGCATGAGTTTTGAAAAGAGGATGCTCAGGGCCTTAGAAGGGAAAAATGAAGGGATCAAGGTAGATGTTTCAGATTATGCAGGTAGTCTTAAACCAAAGGAATTGATAGACTAGTTGAATGACATGAGAAAATTTTTTGAATGGAGATCCATGACAGAGGAAAAGAAGGTAAAATTCGCATGCACCAAATTAAAGGGTCATGCAATGATTTGGTGGGATCATCTTCAAAAGGAACAAACAAAGAAAGGCAAGGATAAGATCAGGACATGAAATAAAATGGAGAAGTTAAGAGAAAAAATTTTGCCCATAGATTATGCACAAACTCTTTTTTGTAGGTTTCAAAATTTAAAGCAAAACCTCTCTTCTGTGCAAGATTATACAAATGAGTTTTATACGCTGTCAATACGTATAGAGCATCAAGAACAGATGGCTACTAGATATGTCAATGGCCTGAAATTTTCTATTCAAGATGAATTGAGCATGCATCGACTCAATACTATGGAAGAGGCTTACCAATTGGCTCTAAAGGATAAAGAAAAACAAAACAAACAGTACCATCAGAGGAATAGAGGAGGAAGAAGGGGTACATCAACCCCATTTCAAGGAGGTTCGAATTATGGCAGGGGAGAGTCATCCCATGGATTGGAAAAACAAGTAGACACTCGACAAGATCCTCTGAATCAAAAACGAGGAAGGGGATTTCAAAGAGGTAGAGGTTATGGTAGCAGTAGAGGATGGGAAAACCAGAGAAGGCCTTTCACTTGTTTTAGATGTGGAGAAGAAGGTCATAGGGCATTTGAATGCTCAAATTATAACATGCAAGAAAGAAATCCAAGAGGGCAACCTAGGGTGAACCTGATTCAAACGCAGCATGAAGTGGAAGGGACAGAACTAGAGGCTCCACCAGATGTGGGAGAAAGTCTCATGATGAGAAGAGCAATGGTGATTCCAGAGAAGGAGAAAACACAAGCCAAAAGCTTTGATGGTTCATGGCTTCGAACCAATATCTTCAAAACTAGATGCACTTCGGGTGGCAAGGTATGTCAAGTTATTGTTGATGGAGGTAGTTGTGAAAATATGGTTTCTAAAGAAATGGTAGAAAAATTGAATTTACACTGTGAAAAACATCCTCATCCGTACCGCATTGCATGGTTTAAAAAGGGAAATGAAGTCACTGTTGATAAAAGATGCCTAATTAAGTTTGCATAGGGAAGATCTATCAAGATGATATATGGTGTGATGTTGTCCCAATGGATGCCTGTCATGTGTTATTGGGAAGGCCATGGCAGTATGATAGAAAAGTTATGCATGATGGAGAGAAAAACACATACACCTTTTGGAAAGATGGCTCTAAGGTAATTTTATTGCCTCTCAAGGATGAAGGAAAAGGTGAGACCATGTTGTCTGAAAGAGATCTTGTTAAAGAAATGAAGGTAACAGGGTGTTGCTACACATTAGTAGTGAAAAAAGGTGAAGAGGAAGACATTTCAGTTCCCTCAGAAGTAGCAGAGTTATTGAAAGAATTTGTTGATGTTTTGCCTGATGGTCTACTGCCAAAGAGAGATATTCAGCATCATATTGATTTGATTCCAAGAGCAACTCTACCCAACCAAGTAGCTTATAGAATGAATCCAACACAACATGCAGAGATGAATAAGCAAGTAACAGAACTCATAAGTAAAGGTGTGGTGAGATAGAGCATGAGCCCATGTGTTGTACCTGCATTGTTGACCCCAAAAAAAGATGGAACATGGAGGATGTGCACTAATAGCAGAGCAATTAATAAGATTACCATCAAGTATCGGTTTCCTATACCCTGTATGGAGGACATGATGGATGTCCTTGCAAGGGCCAAATATTTCAGCAAGATCGACCTACAAAGTGGCTACCACCAAATCCGGATCCAAGAAGGGGATGAGTGGAAGACAGCCTTTAAGACTGGAGATGGATTATATGAGTGGATGGTTATGCCATTCGGGTTACCAAATGCACCTAGCACATTTATGAGATTGATGAACACTATACTACGATCTTACATTGGTAAGTTTGTGGCAGTTTATTTTGATGATATTTTGGTATTTAGTAACAGCAAAGAAGAGCACCTACAACACTTGAGGATCATCTTTGGTATGTTAAGGAAGGTGAAGCTCTATGCCAATTTGAAGAAGTGTAGGTTCATGCAGGACAGTTTGGTTTTTTTAGGCTTTGTCTTTTCTAAAGATAGTGTCAAAATGGATCCAAAAAAGGTCAGGGCAATTCTAGAATGGCCTAGTCCAAGCAGCATCACGAAGGTAAAAAGTTTTCATGGCTTGGCCACTTTCTATCGAAAGTTCATTCAAAATTTCAGTAGTATTGTAGCTCCTATAACAGATTGCACCAAAGGAAGGGAGTTTGTATGGACCAAGGATGATGAGGAGAGCTTTAAGTACTTGAAGCAAAAGGTAACAGAAGCACCTATACTTGCATTGCCAAATTTTGATAAGGTATTTGAAGTAGAATGTGATGCCTCCCATGTGGGAATAGGTGTTGTGCTTAGCCAAGCTGGAAAACCTATAGCTTTCTTTAGTGAAAAGCTGAAAGAAGTGAGAAAGAATTATTCTACTTATGATTTGGAATTTTATGCAATTGTTCAAGCATTGAGGCATTAGAGACATTATCTAGTTCCCCAGGAGTTTGTATTGTTTACAGATCATATTGCACTGAGATACTTGAACACACAGAAAAAGTTGAATAGTAGGCATGCCAAGTGGGTCTCTTTCTTGCAGGGTTACAATTTTGTGTTGAAGCATAAGTCTGGAAAACAAAATCAGGTTGTAGATGCATTAAATAGGCATGTTGCACTTTTGACCACAATGGAAATTGAGGTGATTGGTTTTGATGCCATCAAAAATTTGTATGAGTCTAATGATGATTTTTGGGAGATTGTGGAACAATTGAAGGCACCACTATCTGGTAACTTGGATCACTTTAGGGGTGAATATTTTATGCAAGATGGGTATCTATTTAAAGGAAAACAACTATGTATCCCAGCTGGCTCTATGAGGGAAAACATTATCAGAGAATTTCATAGTAGTGGGTTGGCTGGACATTTTGGCAAGGACAAGACAATAGCCTTGATAGAAAATAAATATTACTGGCCAAAGATGAAAAGGGATATAACTAAGTATGTAACAAGGTGTAGAATCTGCCAAGTGGCTAAGGGACATTCACAAAATACAGGGTTGTATATGCCATTACCAGTACCAACTGCACCATGGACAGATTTGAGCATGGACTTTGTATTGGGACTTCCACATACTCAACGAGGTAATGACTCCATTTTTGTAGTTGTTGATAGGTTCTCCAAGATGGTTCATTTTATTGCCTGTAAGAAAACTAATAATGCAACGAGGGTAGCAGAGTTATTTTTTTCAGAAGTTGTTCGACTGCATGGTGTTCCAAAGACTATTACCTCTGATAGGGATACCAAATTCCTCAGTCATTTCTGGAGGACTTTATGGAAGAAGATGGGGACTAAGTTACAGTTTAGTAGTGCTTATCATCATCAAACGGATGGGCAAACAGAGGTAGTCAATCGAAGTCTGGGAAATTTGTTGAGGTGTATTGTTGGAGAAAAGCCAAAACAATGGGACGTGGCATTACCCCAAGCCAAATTTGCCTATAATAGTTATGTTAACAGATCAATGAGAAAGTCCCCTTTCCAGATTGTGTATGGCAGGAATCCTCAGGGTGTTCTAGATTTGGTACAGCTACCAATGAAAGATAGTGTCAGTGATGATGGGGAAGCATTTGCATAACACCTTCACCAGTTGTAGAAAGAAATGAGACAGAAGTTGCAGGACAGTAATGAGAGGTACAAGAATACAGTGGATACTAGTAGGCGCCATCAGACATTCAATGAAGGTGACTTAGTGATGGTATATTTGAGAAAAGAGCGGTTTCCTACTGGAACATACCACAAGTTGAAGTACAGGAAAATTGGTCCTTGCAAAATTACAAAAAAGATCAATGATAATGCATATGAGGTCAGTTTACCAGATGATCTCGATATTTCTCCTGTGTTTAATATTTCTGATTTATATGCATTCCATGGTGAGGATGATGCTGAAGATAGTCAACCAGAAGTGGCATGGCACCACCACATTCCCCATAAGAAAAAGGAAAAGATTGCACATGTTCTTGATAAGAAAACTATCTACACTCGGCAAGGGCATTACAACAAGTATTTAGTATAGTGGGAAGGATTGCCACCAACAGATAGCACGTGGATTACAGAGTGGGAAGTGCAGAGGTTAGATCCAGTCAAATGGCAGCAGTTTGAAGACACTTGCAGAAGCTGCATTCTTTTCAACTAGAGGAGAATGACGCAAGGACTTCCGGAGATCATAACTTTTGACTCGGATGTGGGTTTTTTATGTAATTTTACGGGTGGATGCATTATGAGGTGGAAAGTGGTTTCGCAACCGACCCTAGTGGGTTGGACCCTGTCTTGGCACTTTTTCGGGGCTTGAAACTTTCATCTTGGCCCTCAAAATAGCAATTTAGTGTTTTTTTTAGATTTTTAAAAAGTTGCTTTTGTAATAAATCGAAACTCATGTTTCGAATTTAGAATATTAGTTGGCATTTCATCCTACCTTAGTTTTAGGAAGCTTTTGGGAAAAAACAGGATTTCCAAGATATGATTGTAAAATTACCTAAAATGGCAAAATCTGACAATTGTCGAAATATGCCAAAAAAAGGTAATTTTTTGATTTTTTTGTTTTTCTTGGATATAAGAGTTTTCTCTCATTGTAGCAGTAGAGTTGATGAATAAAAGTTTTTTTATGTTCCAATCTTCAAGTCTTTGGCTCTCACATGATTAATGGCAAAATTGTATTGAGTGTATGTTGTGTGCTACATCATAAACTCCATTGAAGCTCCAAATGCAAACACTATATGTATTTGCCAATCTAGCACCTTTGGGCGGCCTTGCACGCCTGTAGAATGCTGTTACTAGAGGGAGTTTTCATTCCTAATAGCCTCTGGTTCGAATCCTCTTTAAGCCCTCTTAGGGAAAACCCTAGCAGAGCAAATAGCCAACAAAATCATATATTCAAAGCATAGAGCAAATGATTCTCTTTTTTATAACTCTCCAAGGGGGTTGTTGCACTTTTGGAGGGAATATTTTTTTTAATTTCATTTTAATATTTCCCAAGGTGAACGCTCCACAATATAACTTAAGTGACATTTAAATATTTTATTTATCATCACTTAACCATTAAATCCCAAAGTCCAATATTTAAATAATAAAATTAATTTACGGACTTTAAAACGGAGGCCCAAATGAACTAGGAATTCAGTGATCTATAGCTCGTCGGAAAGGCCTCGACGAGACGCTCCATCTCCAACACTAGAAATCCTGAAATGGATAGAAACTCTTATTTGCCAAAAATAGCAAGTTCGGACCCAAAGTCCGAAATCACTTGGAAAGACATCACCGCAAACCATCTGATATCACTGAGCTCAATGCAACGTCTGGGATAGCCAACAGTTGACTGCCAAGTCACCAAAACAGCGCCAAACTGACACTTACTATAAATAGCAGTGTTCTCCGAGGACCAAAGAGAACAAACCCAGAAAAACCCAGAAAGATTATCGCCATGCAAGCACTTACTATAAATAGTAAGTACGGACAAGTTGTACGAAATCTCTCCGGAAAGTGTCATACAGCTCCACTAGACCACCCGAACACCCTGGTGACATCGAAATACTCCTCTGATTATGCTGTTACCAACCCAGAAAGTCAGCTCTGACTGTGCTGCAAGAGAACTCGAAAATGGGGACATTACGTAGGGAGTCCCCACGTTGAACAAAGTCTCTCTATGTCATGATAACAACTTTGATTTGTGTCAAGGCTTTGAACAAACAGACAACATGATGGCATGTACAAATTGTGAATCTTGGAAGAAAGAAGGAATATTTACATGGTATTGAAGGCAAAATAGACTATTAAAACCATAGAAGCGGAAATTCTGAATCACTGGTTTTCACAGTTTTTAAAACTTATCGCAAACAACTTTGTTTTACTGTTATTTTTCGCATAGTCGCAAAAAGTCACAATAAAAGCACCTAAATTGCGTGTAGTCACACAATTTTGACTTTGACCCATGATTTTTTTGTCCAGCTAGGGTTTTTACTCAATGATGTGCATTAACTAGCATAGGATCTTCCATAATACTAACCACTAGTGGATATTGGAATAGACGATTACTCTCATTTCTACTTAACACCTAGAGTAAACAATTCTTATATAGACTAATCCTAATGTCCCTTGTCAATGTGGGAAAAAAAACACTCATCCTCAGAGATTGAAGAGCAAAGGCAAAGTTTCACATTTTATACAAATCGATCTTTGTATTCCTCTATTGCATTTTACAAAGTAGATTGTAATTGAAAATTTGAAAACTAATAGTATGTAGTTATCATTTATGCACTATGCAATATGCATTGTGCAATGCAATATCAGCGATATGAACATAAGTAAAAAAATCTATATTCCACAATTCATGGGGTAAACTCGCATTTTTATTTGCTCTCTATATCTCTATGCTAGTAAAATGTCTTTAAATTATAATATCTTTAGTAAATGTGGGAAAATAACCACTTATTTTCGGAGACTGAAGAGCTATGGCAAAGGTTCAAATTTTATATGAATTGATCTTTATCTTCCTCTATAGTGTTTTACAGAATAGATTGTAACTGAAATTTTCAAAGCTATTAGTATCTAGTTATCATTTATGCACCATGCAGTATGCATTGTGCAATGCAGTGTAATCAACATTATGAACATAAATGAAAAGAATCTATATTCCACAATTCATGGGCTAAACTCTGATTTTTATTTGCTTTCTATATCTCTATGCTAATAAAATGCCCTCAAGTTTTAAAAACATCAGGTTTTTCTCTTCTTTTATTTTATTTATTTTGTACGTTTTTCTGTGTTTTTGAATATCCGATTTTTTCCCAATTAAATCCTTATTTTAAAAAAAAAATCTTAATCTTTTGGTTAGTCGATTTTTTCTTCAAAAGATTTTTGCTACTATGATTAGAAGTTACAAGGTGAAATACAACAAGATATGTTGAACTTTAGTGCATCCAAATTCATAAACAATGATAGATCATATGGAAATGGAAAAACAACCATGAAAGAAGATGCAAACCATAACACAATGTTTATGTGGAGAAACCCTCATAGGAAAAAACTCCACACCCAAAGAGACCCAAGCTTGTATTAATCCTGTAAATAGTTACATCAAGATAATCTACTTATCTCTCTAGATTCTAGCAACATAATGGTGCTCGAATAACCTACAAAGCAATCTCATAATACTACCATCTCAAGGCACCAATATATAGGAGATGTGAATACAAGATACCATGAATGGTATTCCAAAACAAGTGTCCAATACCACTAGCCCTAATTTAGGCATCCACCTCCATCATGGGGAATCTCACACCTCACCAAAATTAGTTAACTACCTTGAATAGTAACTCCTCTTACACACCCTACACCCACCTTACACATCACAAGCGTCACAGATTCTGTCATAATGGTCAAATTGACCAAGATTTCAATCCTAGGCGCTCCATGGGAAGATTGACCAAATCTTTCATAAGATCTATTTGTAGAAGATTCTCTTACATCCTCTTACACATCTTGATCTTTACCTGATTTCCAATATCTTCGCAATTTGTAACTCCCGACTTAAATACCACTACAATTACATGTGAGAATAAATAAATAATTTTGCCTACCACATAGAGGGGCGTCCAAGTCTACCCTCTCCATGATCCTTGGAGACATAACAATTATTTGTCAACAACATTAAATAAAACAATTAAAACATGTTTAGGTATTTGTAAGGTGAATGGCACCTAATCCCAACATTCTCCCACTTGACATACATAATGCAATTACGTAGTCAGCATAGTCAGGGACATAATCAATCAAGCTCTTGAAGAGGAGAGACCCATCACCTCTTTTCACTAACCGAACTTCTTTGTGCTCACTAGCTTAGTGAGAGAATTTGCAACATTCTCTGAGGTGTCCACTTTCTGTAATATGACTTCGCCACCCTCAACCATTTCCTAAACAAAGTGATACTCAACATCAATGTGCTTTGTGCGTGCATGATACATTGGGTTTTTAGCTAAACAAATGGCAATTGGAGGATCTCACATATTTCAGACTCAGCCAAATTTCAAGGATTTCAAGGGATAGCACCAGACACATAAAACAAGGCGAATACACAAGAACCTCTTGGCAAAAAATTGATGAATTTGGCATGATTTTGCAATTATGGGGCTTGAAAATAGGAGTCCCAACACAACTAGTAAAGGAATTTTAATTGGTTTTCAATCTTGCATGGCAAAATGCTGCCAAATAGTGTCAATGTGCTTCAAATTTAACCAAAATTTCCTATTAAAACTTGATCCCTGCAAATTTCCATACCTAAGACATATTTTGTAGCCCCTAAATCTTTCATATCAAATGTACCAAATAACTAACCCTTAAGTTCCCTAGTCATCCCCTTATCATTGCCAATAAATATCAACAACATATACGACAATGATTAGCAATCGATCATCAATTAATTTAAAATAAACACAATGATCAACTTCACTTCTAATAAAGTCATGATCCAATGCAAAAGCATCGAATTTATGATACGACATTCTTGGTGATTGCTTCAAACCATACAAAAATCACTTCAACCTACAAACCAAGTGCTTCTATCCCTTCAACACAAAATTGTCACGCTATTTCATGAATATTTTCTCATCAAAATCCCCATGTAGAAATGTTGTTTCACATCCATTTGCTCTACCTCTAGATCAAAAGCAGCAACAATAGATAAAAGGAATCTAATAGAGGTTAATTTACGCATAGGAGAAAATATCTCACCAAAATCCACTACCTCAACCTAGGAGTAACCCTTAGCCACTAAACGGGCCTTGTACTTCTCCAACTTATCATCTGCTCCGAATTTCTTTTTACATATCTATTTATATCTAATGGCTTTCCTCCCCTCAAACAGCTCAACTAGACCCCATGTGTCACATTTGTCCAAACCCTATATTTCATTTTCCATGGCCTCTAGCCAAGACTCATGCTCATTTGAAGACAGCTTCTTTCACAAATCTAGGTTTATTGTCAATACACAATAAAGCAAATACACAATTATAATCAGAAGGACTATACCTTTCAACCAGATTACATTGTCTAGTGGACCTTCTGAGAGGTGTAACAAGAGGGTCTTGTTTCTCATTGAAACTCAAATTTGAACCTTTTTCTTCTTCATTATGTCCATCATGATGTTGTTTTGTATGTGCATTTTCCTACGGATCACTCTTAATATCAAAATGCACTATTTTGTTAGGCTTTTCATGAGACTATTCATCATTTGTAAATATCCTAAGCTCCCAGAAAATAACATCCTTAGAATATGATATTTTCAATGCTATCAGATCCCAAAGCTTATAACCCTTAATGTTCTCACTATAACCCATGAAAACGCACTGTTAGCCCTGAAATCGAGCTTAGAACGTTTCTCTTTAGGAACATGAACATATGTCTCACTACCAAAAACTTTGAAATCAAAAATCGTTGGCCTTTTACATGTCCATACCTCATAGGGTGTTTTGGCAACTAGAGAAGAAGTGGGAGACCTATTAACCAGGTAGCAATTAGTGTGTGTAGCTTCAGCTCAAAAATATTGTTCAAGCTTAGCACTGCTTAGCATACTTCTAGCTTTGTCCATCAAAGTCCCGTTCATCTACTCTGCTACTTCATTTCGCTGTGGTGTATGGAGTTGTTTTTTGTCTAACAATCCCTACATGCCTCCAATAATCATCAAAATCTCTAGAACAATATTCACCACCATTATCCATTCCTAAAACTTTGACTTTCCTATCTATCTGTTTCTCAACAAGTGCTTTAAACTCTTTAAATGTAGAAAATACAACAAATTTATGCATCAGAAAGTAAACCCATGTATATTTAGAGAAAACATCAATAAACGTCACATAGTAGCAAGATTTTCCAATGGAAGGAATATCCATAGGACCAAATACATCACTATGAATAACTTCCAAAACATGTATAGCTCTAGTATTACCAGATTTAAATAAAACTCTGTTGTTTTCCATACACAGTGTTCACAAAAATCAATGTTAGCAAAGTAATCCGATAAACCATTGACCATCTTTTTATTAATGAGAGTTTTAAGACCCTTCTCACCAATGGAACCATTCTGTAGTGCCACGGTTTACAAGAAAGTTATCAATTACATTCACAAAGTTACCAGAAAGTAGAAGCCTCCAGCCTAAACAGGGAGTCACACCAAGTGCCCTAGCCAACACAAAATTCCCTCTACTCACCCTACAACCACTCATCTTAAAAGTAACATGCACCCCTAAATCATTCATTTTAGATATAGAAATCAAATTTCTAGCTAAAGTAGGGATATGCAATACATTCGTAAGGGTTTTCACCCTTCCATAACTAAAAATCAATTTTACCTCCCCTTGGCCCACAATCTTTTGTGTGCTATTGTCCCTAAGGAAAACTCCCCCACCATCATAGGTTGTATACATTGAAAACTACTCCTTGCAAAGAGTCATGGTAGGATGCACCTAAATCTGTCAACCAAGAGTCATCAGAAGTCATACTAGCATAAATAACAAAAAGCATTAGTAGCTTCATCATTAGAGGATTTATCAATAGAGAAATCTTCATCTTTATTTTTCTTATTCTGACATTCCTTTTTGAGATGCCCCTGTTTGCCACAATTCCAACACCTCAACCTACTCTTATCAAGTGTATTGGATCTTCCCTTGGATTTAAATCTATCCTTAGACTTGTCCTTACCCTTCTCTTTAGATCTTTCCCACACATGCAATGCATCCTTAGACCCATCCTCCATAGCTTTCTCCAAATCTCCTCTGAGAGCAAGGAAGCAATGAGGGCATCTTTGGATATATTACAGAACCACTGAGTGATAGAATTAGATTATCCCAAGATTCATGGAATGAACATAATAATAAAATACACTTATCCTCTTCCTCTATCTTCACATCTAATGACTATAACTAACTCAAGATTAGATTAAATGCATTCAAATGTTCTGCAGTCAAGTCTACATCTCTCATTTTCAAATAATTTATTTTCAAAAACAATTTATTCATGAGACTATTCGTTTGGTAAATCTCTCCTATTCTATTCCACAACTTATATTCGGTAGTTTTATTAGAAACATTTAACAAATGGAACCAAATAAACAAAACCGAATAGTGCCACGGGTTTTTTTATCAAGTGGTACCCATTCTTCATCCGATATACTATTTGGTTTCTTTTCACTTTTCACAGCAACCCATTGATCTCTTTCTTCCAAGAGATCCTCCATCTTTAACCTCCAAAGCCCAAAACCTAATGCATTGAACTTTTCGATCTCCAACAAGGATGAGCTAGCCATGATCTCTCACCCAAAACCTGAAACTGCAAGAAAACACAACACATTCCCACTACAGCAAAAAACTCAATCCAACACTCTAAAAGAGGTGTCTCTCTCTCTCTCTAATCAAGCCAACTATGGCTCTGATACCAAATGTTGAAAACAGGGTGAAACATTACAGCAAGAAATGTTGAACTTTAGTGCATCCAAATTCATAAACAATGATAGATTATATGGAAATGGAAAAACAACCATGAAAAAAAATGCAAAACATAACACAATGTTTACGTGGATAAACCCTTGCAGGAAAAAAAACTCCACGCCCAAAGAGACCCAAGCTTGTATCAATCATGTAAATAGTTACATCAACATAATTTGCTTATCTCTTTGGATTCCAGCAGCATACTCGAATGACCTGCAAAACAATCTCACAATACTACCATCGCAAGGCACCAACAAATAGGAGATATGAATGCAAGATACTATCAATGGTATTCCAAAACAAGTGGCCAATACCACTCACCCTAATCTAGGCATCCACCTTCATCATGGGGAATCTGACACCTCACCAAAAACGGTCAACTACCCTAAATAGTAACTCATCTTACACACCTTACACCCACCTTACGCATCATAAGTGTCATAGATTCTGTCAAAACAGTCAAATTGACCAAGATCCCAATCCTAGGCATTCCATGGGAAGATTGACCAAATCTGTCATAAGATCCATTTGTAGATGATCCTCTTACATCCTCTTATGCATCCCAATCTTTAACTGATTTCCAATATCTTCCCAAATGTAACTCCCGACTTAAATGCCACTACAAATACATGTGATAGAATTTTTTTTTTGCCCACCACATAATCCAAGTCTACCCTCTCCATGATCCTTGGAGACATAATTATTTTTCAACAACATTAATTAAAACATGTCTAAGGATTTGCAAGGTGAATAGCACCTAATCCCAACATAAAGCAGCAATTGTTTTTGTTTACTCAGATGCATGCTCTCTTATCTTAACTTTAGGAAGTTGGTGATCAAGTATTTCTTAATTCGTACAGCATGGACATCTCAGGCATAGTAGAGAGTGGAGGAAACACTGAGGGTCAAGTGGTGGTGGATGTTATCAAGTTTTCATAAATGTTTGTGAGTTTCCATTGACTGTTGTAAGGTGTTTCTAAAAACAAGGAAGAAAGTACATAAAGAGATTCAATAATGACAATATTCTTGTCTTCAACTACGCAGCCCTCATTAGTCAGACCAATCAGATTCCCTAGCTTCACTGTTAGTTCTCTGAAGAACGAAGATTTGGTAAGAAATAATGAGGATTTGGTGTCCAAGAAAACATAGGAATCGTGGGGAAGACTTATATTTAAAATAATATAAGATATTTATTATTAACTCGTTCAGTAATCATACCCTTTCATGGGATTATAGTTAGATAGAAAAATAATTGAAATGAGAAGTGGAAGGTGCAAAGGGAAGGGGCCAAATTCAATTTTGACGGAGCAGTGACAAGCAATTCGAGCATGGCTGGTGTTGGGTTTGCAATCAAGGATTTGTCAAATGATATGTTGATGGGTAGATCTTTGCATCTAGGTACTAAAACCAACAATGACGCAGAATGGGAGGCCCTTTTGGCGGGTCTCAAAGCAGCATATTAGGTAGGGGCATCATAGGCTTGAGGTTGAAGGTGACTCAAAAATAGTGACAACAATGGTTAAGAAGAAATTTTGCCCTAATTGGCAGTTGCGATTGTACTTCGAGGAAGTTCTATCCTAGACTTGGAAATATTATTAGATTTCCTTCTCTCACTGCTATAGAGAGCATAAGACTATGGCCTAGCAAATTAAGGGGGTTCTTCAAGTGAATTTTTTGTCCCTAGAAAGTAATGACGTGAACGAGTGGAGAGACCTTAAGTATATTTGAAATGATCATCCCCCATAATGCTTGCGGCCTTCTCATGATTAGGTTATTAGTATATGAAGAGAGTTGGAAATGAGATGAGCCCTCTCACACATATAATTATTCATTACTCCGAAGGGTGGCATGGTGGTGTAAAGGTTTACGAGATTTTAAATGGTGGTGGCATATGTATTGATGACATCTAGTGCTTGGCAGTTGTTCTATTCTAGTTGTGTTTTGTGCTAGTGGTGTGTTTTGGGAAAAGGTTGATGGCTCAAAAGGGCAATGGAAAGGATTAGTATCAACAAGGTAGAATGTTTGACTTTTGGCTAAAAAAGACATTCCATTGCTCTTCAAAGGGCATGCTCAGAGTGGTGAAAATGATACTTAGTTGTGATGGTTGTGTGATAACGAGAGTCTAAGGTCTCAACTCTCGAGTGACCATAATGGAGGATTTCCTTAAGAAATTGAAAGGTGTTGTGGTGGATGCAAAAGTCAGGGAGAACCTAGAGCTTTGCTCCTTCATCTAGATTATGAGTTTGATGAGGATTTGGAGGATATGAAACAAGCCTCCCCTTCAGTGTTGCAATATAAAAACTATTACCGGGTTGGAAGGCATTGATTTGTGGCTTATGAATTCTAAGGTTTTGGTGTTAATGGAAAACTTGGTAGTTCATAACATAAGTGCATGTTAGAAGTGATTAGCGGATACACATTGCCTGCATTAGAAGATGATACTATCACTCGTGCTCCATAGCATGCAAAGACAAAGAAAGGCATTAAGTTTCACAGGCTAGAGAATGTAGAAGGTCCATAGGTTCTTCCCATGTAGCTCATAAATGTGTCTAGGAATGGTGTGCATAATAGAGTTTGTGAAAGATGGAATCACCCTTGCGAGGAATGGGCATAACACACTAGGAAGTGGCTAGGCTCCCTTAAGATATTAAGGTTGTGTTAATATTTTGTGCTTGGTATATGTTACAGGGTTTCAATATAGTTGTACATGGGTAGTTTAGAATCCTTTTCGGGATGTCATGCTTTCTACTACTACACCTACTCTAGGGTCATTAATGTAGTTTTTTATATGTCCTTTCTATGTTGTTTAGTAGGGCTAGGGCCCTTAAATTGAACCCCTATATTATAATCTAAAAAAGTTAGTTCAATAAATATAATTTTATATAATACTAAATACTAAAGATGACATTTTCCGAATGGGCTCTCTCCCCACCTACAAGAAACCCTAAAGAGCAACTTTTGGAGCACAATCTGGCAACTGTAACTCCTGATAGTTGCCCAAGTACAGTTGCATCTCCCATAACTCCAAACCAAGCAAAAGCTTCAATGTTTGATTATGTGGCTTCTATTTACCCTAATGCTAGACAATATGTTGGAGCCTTTTTCTTGCTATGTTTGCGGCGATGACTTTTGATCCACCTGCAAAAGATTTAGGGGTTGGATTACTATCAAATATTGTTGTTGTACATGCTTCATGTTTAAAATATTTTTCTAAAGGTTTGTTAGTGAAAAACTCAGAGAAAATTCCTATGTTGGAATTGGGGTCTAATATTGTGGAGGAAGCTGAACACTATGCAGAGATGGGCATGATTTGTAGATTTAATATCTTTGGCCCAATTTGCCAGTGTTACATGCCTTGGTGTTCAAAAAGTAGAAGCCTTTTCTAACTAATGCAGTTGTTATCTATCCCTAAACTCAAGGCTTTTTTGTAATAGTTTGTGAGTCAGTGATTGATAGGGAGTATATTCTTGTAAAGGGTCATTAGTTTTGGGGAAGGGCCTCTCTCTTTCTAAAGCCATGGTACCCAAATTCATCCTCTAATTGAATGCTTCTCTATTTTACCAATCTAGGTTAGGTTGCCTAATCTCCCATTGCATTTTTGGCTTTCTTCTTGTTTGGAGAGTATTGGTGACTCTCTAAGCAAGTTTATTTCTCTCTTCTAAAACAACTAATTGTTCTCATCCAACCTTTGCACACATATTGGTTTAGTTGGATATATCTGAGGGTCTTCCAATTGAATTTGGGCTTAAAGTGGAAAACCATCCTTGGAAGCAACAACTAGATTATGAGAGGTTGGCTTTCAAATGTCATAATTGTTTTGGTCTTGGTCATTTGTCAAATTCATGTACAGGTAAGAAAAAGAGGCCCCTGGTAAGGCATCCTAGTGGATGAAAGCGAAACCTTTTCATCAGATTGTTGATAGCACCCTAGATGTCGCTTCTCTTGCTAAAACTGCAGCTTCCTTAAGGAAGCCTCCTGAGGATGTCTGCCCGTCTTTAGACGGTGAGCCATCTTTGGTTGCTACCCTACATCTCACTTGTTTCCTGTATCTCAAGTTGAGGGGCAGCAAATGGTTACTTTGGCAAACTAGACGAAGTCTACTATTAGTGCAATGGTAGAGGTTAAGTTTGTGCCCCTCATTCTAATTGTGTGCTTTCTACAGAGGAAATTCCTGCTTCCCCAATGCTTGCCTCCAAGAATGTGCTATCAGATCTTTTGGAGGAGGATTTCCCCACTTGTGATATGGATAGGGATTTAGATCCTGAAGCAGCACACCCGAGGGTGGGTGGCTGGACAAATTTTGTTATAGAAAATCACTTTCAAGAAAGAAAGCTTCCTCTCAAATGATTCTGAGATCTCATAAAAAAACTAGGTTGGCAAGCATCTTTAGTGCTGGTTGGTTTGAAGTAGTTTGTTTTAAATTGTTTTGGTTTTGTTTCCCAGCATGGTTGTGATTTACCCACGTGTGTTATGGATAGGGATTTAGATCTTGAAGCGATACCCCCAAGGGTGGATGGTTGGACATTTGCTTCTTATAAAAAATCACTTAAGAAAGGAAACTTCCTCTCAAATGGTTCTGAGATCCCATAAGAAAACTATGTTGGCAAGCATGTTCAATGCTGGTTTGTTTGAAGTCGTTTGTTTTGAATTGTTTTGGTTTTATTTCCCAGCATGGCTATAATTTTAGCATATTTGAAAAACCATGTGAGTACTCGTAGGACTCACAAGTACCTATGGGCCAAAATGACAAACAAGTTATCGCAGGATAAACTTGGCCCCAAATTTTGTAAATTACTCACCACAAATTTTATAAGCAAAATAGCCAAAATTGCCATAATTTGTGATTTGCAAAAAACTCAAACAAGGTTAAAGTGAAAAAACATACACAAATTTTGTTTTTTACTGCTTTTGTCAAAGAACTCTTCAACAGATAGCTGGGGCATGATTGCTGTTGCATTTGGATTTTACAGCACAATTGTAAGACTAACGCTTCATTTACACTGTTTATGGGCTGTTGTGAGGGCTGAATTTGGATTCTGGGAGGTCTACATGTTATTTCTGCTAGCAACTGGCTTCTAACTTTCAAGCTTCAAGCTTCCAATTACATATTACAAGAATAGTTGCTGATTTTTTCAAGTTTCAAGCTTCCAACTTTCACTTTCAAGGTCGCCAAATCAAGTATGTGCTAGCTCTAATTTAACTTTTTTTAACTGTAATTTTTTAAAATTTTAATGACTGTCATGGGCTGTAGCCTATAAATTTGTAATGAACATTTAATTATTTTAATTTGTTCTACAATCTAGGCTGCTAGGGTATTAAATTTTTTTCCTGTTATTTCCCTTCTGCTAGACTTTATTTCCATTTTCCCCAAAAAAAAAAATGGCATCCACAAGTAGAACTAGCAAGTCTAAGGACCCTTTCTAGAAGCATGGGAAAGAAGGTACACAGAAAGGAATGGTTATTTGCAACTATTGTACTAAAGATATGAGAGAAGGTATAAATCACCTGAAATATTACCTTGCACAGATCCATTCCTGAGATGTAGAGTCATGTACACAAGCGAGTTTGGAGGTTAAGAATGAGATGAAAGCTCTCCTCTCAGCATATAAGCTGAAGAAAGCAGAGTAAAAGAGAACGACAAAGGCAAGGGGAGCCCCAGCCCCATTTTTCAATTCTATAGGGCCAAAAGCTGAGGGAGATATTGGGGACTCTTCTTCCATCTACATTGGGCCATGGATACGAGGATTAAGCGGTGAGGGCACCCACAATTTGAGCTTTTTGATCCTCACATCAGTCCTATTGCGGAATCTTCATCAGAAGGTACCATGTGGAATAGGTAATTGCATCATGAGGCAAAGTTGGCATGTGCCAAATTTTGGTATTACAATAGCATTCTATTTAACGTTGCTTCAAGTCCTTATTGAGAGCAACTGGTTAGTGCATCGATCATGGCAAGTAAGGGTTCAAGGCCTCGGGTCATTATGACTTGAGTGACCCATTATTGCAGGGTGAGGTAAAAAAAAAACAAGCTAGTAGAGGAACAAAAACAGATTTGAAAAGGAAAGGCTGCAACATTTTATCTAACGAGTGGATGGATGGAAGCAATAGGACACTCTTACTTTTTAGTGGCTTCAAAACGAAATTTTGTCTCTTTGAAATCAATTGATGCCTCCAATGAAGTAAAAAAATGTTGAGACCTCGTGTAGCTTGTTGGATGAGGTAGCAATGGAGGTGGGAGTGAAAAATGTTATCCAAATAATGACACTACATATGTGGCAGCTAGTAAATTACTAGAGGCAAGATACCCTACACTATATTGAAGCCCTTGTGCTGCCCACTACCTTGACCTTCTTGAGAACATTGGGAAACTAAGTTGGGTGAAGAACATGGTGGAAGATGTAAGAAATGTCACCAAATACATGTACAACCACACATGGGTCCTGAATCTCATGAGAGAACACACTAATAGCAAGGAGCTCATGCATACAAGAGTCACACACTTCACCACTAATTTCCACACCTTGCAAAGTATAGCAATTGCATTGCCCAAACTAAAGCTCATGTTTGTGAGTGAAAGGTGGTTGGAGAGTCCTTACCACAAGAAGGCTAAAACAAGGAGGGTCAGAGGCTCATGAAGACCATTTTTTATGAGACATTTGCCAAGACCATGGAGGAAATCATCAATGTAAGTTTTTGATCAAAATTTTCTTTGTTAAAAAACAATACAATGTTTCAAGTTTTTATTTTAATTTATTGATTTTAATTATTTTTTTTAATTTCTAATTTTATTTAATTTCCTAATTTCATTTTCATTCACTCTCTTGTTTTAAGTGTCAGAACCATGGGTTAGGATTCTGCAAATGGCGGATGGGGATAAAAACTAATGGGGTAACGATATGAGGCTATGGATAGGGTTGTAAAGGCAATTCAACATTTGTATGTGCCGAATAGAATCAAATATGAACCCATATGGCACATTTTTGATTGAAGGTAGAACCAACTACTCCACCAACATATTCATGATGCTACCTACTATTTGAACACCAAGTTTTTTTTCTCCCTTTCATTCAAATAAATGAGGTTATGTTTCGCCACAACATGTGTATTGAGAGATTGGTCCCTAATAAGGCTATGGATAGGGCCAAAAAGGCAATTCGATATTTGTATGTGTCGAACAGAATCAAATAACCCATATAGCAAATTATTGATTGATGGTGGAACCAACAACTCCACCAACATATTCATGATGCTACCTACTATTTGAACCCTAAGTTTCTTTCCTCCCTTTCATTCAAATAAAGGGGTTATGTTTTGCCTCAACATGTGTATTAAGAGATTGGTCCCTGATGAGAACCTTTAAGACATCATACAGTGAGTTACATATTTATATGTGCAAATAGTTTGTAGAATCAAATAACAAATGGAATCATGGAAGACTGCTCGGTAGACATGAAAACAAGAATCAGAACAGAAGCAATTTTGACAAAAAAAGAAGCTGTGAGTGAAACCAATTCATACAAAAAAGCTTTTTTCAGAAAGACTCAAAACCCTCTCCTAGGGTTCCCACATACGAAAATCTTCCTTTCAGAACTAACAATGATCAAAGACCTAAGCATCATAGATTCATCAATAGATGGCCCCAATGAAAAAGATTCCAAGAAAAAACACCAAGATCTAGAGGATTCAACGCTCCATCCTAAATTGCCACAGGTGCAAACCGAGTCCCGTTGGTAAGTCAAAAATCAAAAGAAAGAAAATCCAAGATCTTGATTATAAAAAGCAATTAAGAGTTGGGAAAATTTAGAGAGCATTTAAAAAAGTAGTCATTCTTCATAAAATGGGCTCATAAATGGCCCACATGGGAAAAGATTCATAAATGGTTTACAGAAAGCTAGGGATTCGAGATTAAAATTTGCAACTTCCCTAGAGGTTTCTTTCAAATTGAATGCACTTCCAAGGAAAAAAAAAAAAGAAGAAATAATGGAGGCCCATGGATGATGGATGATGTAGATTTCTACATCAAAGACTGGGAACCCAATTTCGTTCCTCTAAATCACAAAATAGTCGTTACACCAATGTGGGTTAGACTACACAATTTGCCATCTGAATACTAGACCCCCAAAACATTAATGGAAATTGGGAATTTCATTGGATCCTTCATAACAATTAATGAAAATTCGTTAGGGATCGATAAGGGTTTATATGCAAGGATTTGCGTAAATATCAACCTAGAAGAACAAATGGCATCAACAATTGAGATTCAAACAGAAGAAGGGATATGGAGACAAAAGACAAATACAAATAAAACTCCAGAAAGGAATCTAAAAATGAAATCAGCCCTATTGAACCAATTCAAGGTTGTTTAGACCGAGACAATCAAGACAGAGAGGAAATTTAGATAGATAATAAAATATGGGAGATAGAACAAGAACCCGCTAAAGTTAACAATTCAAGATTGCTCAGGAAGATAAATTCTTTTGAATTAGCTTTGGACCTGTTCAAAATCAATGAGGATATCAGAAACTTCCAATCCATAAAGGAAAAAGAAATTATCTCCTTGAGGGAGGAGAACTACAAAAGTGAAAAATCAGAAACGAAACTACTTCACAATGTCTCTAGTCCCCCTCATCAAAAACCCATTTTTGGATAGAATGAGGACACCCTTAAAGAGGATCTCCAAGAAGTCAATTCCCTAGAAGAAAGAGGAATATGTCAGATATAATCCAGAATTAACAAACCAGATTGTGGTAAACAAAAAAGCAAGGGGAGGAAATCCAACAGAGAACTCTTGTCCAAGGATGGGGAAGCTGAAGGCCAAATGAAGATAAATATGTTACTAAGATCTGGGAAGGGAGTCCCCCTTCCCAGAGAACAATGAAGATAACTTCATGGAATGTTAGGGGCTTTAACGCCCCTAACAAAAAACGCTTGATTAAGTGTCAAATGGATACAATAGATGTAGACATTTTTATATCACAAGAAACTAAATTAAGCAATAAGGATTTATCAAAAATTATAAACTCTATTCCCAGCGATTTAATAATCATTGGAGGGGGTTTCAACACGATTCTACATAATGAAGATATAAAAGAGGGAGTTCAGAAAAGAAATCAATCATAGTTAGACATTTTAGACATTGTTTCCAATGCAAATCTTCACAACATCATTCCTAAGAATGGTCATTTCACATGGACAAACCGTAGGCTGGGCTTTAGCAATATCGTAGAAAGATTGGATAGATTTTTTGTGTGGTGGAAACTAGGCCTCTTGTCCAAGGATTTGTGAAAGAAATATTCTTCCAATCTCTGGGTCTAACCACTTTCCCATACAACTTACCTTGAGAAGAGAATAGAAACTAGAAAGATGTTCCTTCAAATTTGAAAACATGTGGTTTAAGGACCAAGAATGAATTAGAAATATGAAGTTGTGGCGGAAGGAGGCTCATTTCCAAAAAGGAACAAGGATGTTTACTCTCACAAATAAACTTCAATGTCAAAGAATGTCCCAAAGTTTGGAACAGAGAGCACTTAAAAAATATCTTTGAGGAAAAGATCAAATAGAAAGAAAACTGGAGCAGCTTAATGAAAAAATCATTCTCAATGATATGGATCAGGAAAGATTTAAATTAGAAAAGGACATGATGAACCAATATGCAAACATATTGACTAAAGAAGAAATCTTTTGGAGACAAAAATAGAGGGAATTATGGTTAAAAGGAGACAAAAACACTAAATACTTTCATAATTCCACAAAGGCACACAAAATTCAGAACAAGATTAGCAGTATCAAAAATATCAATGGGGATCAGATCACAAATGGGAATAAAATTGGTGAAGGGGTTGTAAGTTATTTCCAGAAGCTCCTAAACAACTTTGATGGCTCAGACTTGCTATTCCAAAACAGAATCCTGGATAACATACTGGTACTAATTGGTGAGGAGTGTTGGAGCCCAGAAAAATTTTATTCCCATTGTGTCCATTATGCCCCCAAAAAATCCAAAAAAATATGAGAAAATTGATTAGCCAAGGTCATCATTAGATAGACAATCCAATTCTGAGCAACTTTGCCTTTTGAACCATGTCGAAATTCCTTAATACGAAAAAGTTGTGTTGGTTCAAAGTTTGGTTCCTGTGCTTTTTGCCTTGGTCAAAGTGGTTTATGCCTTAGAATTTTTTTTCCAATTTTTTCTTTGGTCGGCAAATCGGCTTTTCTCCGAACTCCTAACAAATCACAGGTTCGGCAATTTGTCGATTCACCGACAAGGCGATAAAGGGCAAAGGTAGAGTGTTCAAAGGCAATAAAAGGCAAAGGTAGAGGCATCAAAGAGAAGGTTCGGCAAAACAAAATTTTGCCGATAAAGGCAAGCAAAGAGCAGAGTTAGGAAAAGTAAAGAATTGCCGATAAGGGCAAAGATGCCCTAGTTCGGAAAAGTTCATTTTTGCCGATAAAGGCAAAATAGCTCATAGTTTAGCAAAAGTAAATGTTGCCAATAAGAGTGAAAGGAGACCAAGAAGAAAAGTTCAAAGAAAATGACTTTTGCCATCTAAATGAAGGAAAAAGAGAAAAGAGGAGAACCAAGCAACATAGACCAAGTCATAGAAAATGCAAATTTTGCCGATAAGGCAAAATAATGATTTGGATGGTCAAGAAAGATCGCAAGCAGAAAATGCAGAAAAATGAAGATTGGCCAATAAATTAGGAAATTGCATAATGGTATAGTTAGGGATCAGATGATTCAAAACAAAAAAGGATAACACATTGGAAAAGTTGTCAATACCTGAAGAAGATAATTCCCTAAATGCATGCCATGATTGTAGGGATACATAAATGCAGATTTGTACTCAGCATTAATGAGTTGCAGGCTAGAATTGTGTAGGTTGTTCAAATAGTGAAATTCTTCAATGCACAAAGGGCAAATCAGATAAGTCAGAGGCTACAGGTGGGAAGGCGAGGATTAGAAGCTTCCTTCTTTATTACTCAAAGTACAATTGGAGTGCAAGCAATCTTTGTCAGATTGATTGCAGAGTTAGCAGGAACATGGGTCTGAACCCCAACATGCAAATCTACTGACAAATTTGGAATTAATGCAACGTGGGTGCAGTCCTTCTTAGGATGTGGCACCTGGGAGACTGTAGTCAGTTTTGAATCGAATGCTATATATGCATTCTTTTTAGTCATGTTAAGGGTTGGTCGCTGAGCCAATTGTCTGGTCAAGAAGGCTTAAGGGAGATTTTCGGGCATCAAGCAGAGGATAATGTCTGAGTATTGAATGGAGAAATGTGGTTGATACAGTGTAGGAATGGGTTGTAATGCACATCTTTATGCAGTGGTATGTCTCCATGACTATTGTAATGATTCAGGGAAATATATAGTCGCAGCTTTGTATTTTTCTTCACCACATTTGCTGGTGCAATTGTAATAGAGATTTGATAATGTGTGACAACATTTAAGTCAATACATGCTTTGTGTTGACTAATTTCTTTGTTGCAAATGGGTCATTATAGTTTGGTTCTGGATAATTATGTCTAATGTATGAGATGTAATCTAAGAAATATATTTTAGTCTTCTGTTGATACTGCTTCAATCTATTTTCTTTCTTTTCACTGCTTACGGCTCAGTTGCCCAATGGAGTAGGCACCAGTCCATATTGGAGAGGGATCAAACAATCTTTTAAATCAAACAAATCTTTCATCTGTGGTTCAAGGTAAAAACCATCTATCCTGTGCATGTACATTCACACAGTTGAAATCAGCTACATAGGGGTTATGTGACAGCCAATCATTCTAGACTTAGTGACAGCTTTTGGAGTCAAGATGATGAGTTGGGTTTGGTTGTCCAATATTTTTAGTTGTTCATCCGGTTTGAACTTAATACCTATTTAGGTATACCCCTTGGAATATCCCTCCAGAGTCTAAGCTGAGCTTGAAGTGCAAAGGAGTCTACCCACTCCTGTTAGTTGGCCAAAATTGCCCAAAACTTGTTGATAAACCTCTTCCTGTCGCCCTAACGACAATCCTCACCCTGGGTGATTTAGGAATGTTTTAGAGTTTTGTGTTGTCGTTATCTTGGGTCCCAACAAGGAGCATAATAACCTATTAATGAAACATTTTCAGAGGAGAGGTAAAACTAGTTGCTTCCCAACTACACCCAAATAAAGCTCTTGGACTAGACAACTTCCCTGTAGGCTTCTTTCAAGAGTGTTGGCATATTGTGGGAAAAGATATTTGGTTGGCAGCTAAAGAATCAAGGAAAAAGAAAACTCTCTTGAAAGATCTAAACAACACCTTTATTGCTCTCATTCGAAAAAAGGATACCTAATCCTCTTTCGAAGATTTTCACCCATCTCCTTATACAACACAATATACAAAATTATTTCAAAGGCTATAGCAAACAAATTAAAACTCATTCTACCAGATATTATAGCAGAAGAACAAAGTGGGTTCGTTCCAGGCTATTCAATTCTTGATGGGATTATTATTACTCAAGAAGCCATTCATTCTATCAACTACACAAAAAGAAGCAGTATGACCATGAAGTTAGACATTAAGAAAGCATATGACAGTGGACTAACGTTTTCTTTTGAAAACAATGGATAAATTTGGTTTTTACAAAAATTGGTTGGACTAGATTTACACCTTCATTGCTAGCCCAACGTATTATGTTCTTATCAATGGCAGCCCTCAAGGTTTCTTCAAAGCGTCCAGAGGTTTGCATCAAAGGATCCAATATCCCCCTTCCTTTTCATTATTATGGCAGATGCCTTAGGAAGATCCATCCAAATTGAATTCAATAAAGGGAATTGGGGAGATATCTCAATCACAAAGGAGATCAACCCTCTCACTCATCAACAATTTGCAAATGACACATTACTGTTTGGCTTGTCCAAAATCAATGAAGCCAAAATAATCAAGGAAACATTACACAATTATATGAAAGCCTCTGATCAAGAGGTCAGCGCCACAAAATGGAAAATCTTTTTCTTTCATACATATCACAAGAGACAAATTGAAATAAGGAACTTATTAGATTTTAAAATTGGAGATCTCCCTAGCAAATATCTTGGCATCCCTTTATTTGGAGGTTAATGCACAACAAAATTATGAGATCCCCTATTAGAATCATGTAATAAAAAAATGGCTTCTTGGAAAGGACACTGACTATCTTGGGCAGGAAGATTTTTAATGTTAAAAGCAGTAATCTCTACAATTCCCATTTATCTTATGTCATGCCTAAAAATTCCCACAAATACCAATCTCAAATTGGAACAAAAAATGAGGAATTTCTTTTGGCAAGGCACCTCAGAAAATAAAAAGATCCCCCTCGTTGCTTGGGATTCTATCTACAAACCCAAATTAGAAGGGGGTGTTGGACTCAGAAACCACAAAATACAAAACAAAGCTTTGGGAACAAAATTATTATGGAAAATGTTTTCAGAACCGAAACTAAAATGGGTGAAAATTCTACAAAACAAATATCTAGATACTTCAAACCATAGATGAAAAAATCGCCAAAATCGCGGTTGACTCGCGAGTCCACGCGCGGAAATTTGGCCTGCGAGTTTTGCTCAGAAAAACTCGTCCCGAGTTTTTAGGAGAAATGCACGGGTTTTAATGGTGACGCGCGGGTTTTTATAGTGAAAACGCAGCCGGCGAAGGTATGAAGCAAAGCCACAAAAGTTAAAACTTAAAAGTGCAAACCCTATTTTCATTCTCCGTCGAGTCGTCGACGCCGCCGCCGCGAGTTGAAACCCTCGAATCCACGATTTGAAGCATTTTTCCTATCTTCATTCAAAGCCGCGATTTTGAAACCCCAGATTTCAACGATTTGGGTCTTCAGCGCCGCCGTTGGGTTTCTCTCATGTTAGTTTTCTGTGATTCTAGTTCTCTTTTTTTTTTTTAATGCAATTTTTGTCGTGAGCCTTCATTGTTTGATGATAAATATTAAAGACAATGACATTGATTGTATCTGTTGCCTCTAGAACAATTTTTATTCGCCAGTGGAATGGGAATTTTTTTCTGTCCTTATTACTTTACACACTGTTGTTATCTTCGTATGTACTAAGCTCAATTTTACTAATTTGAAAGCCAAGATGGTGTCAATTTTCAATTTTCACAGTTCGTCCAAAATCTTATATAAATTTTCACAGTTTGTCCAAAATCTCTCCTTTCATACGATAGTCTTTTAGTTTTAAGACTTTCGATTTTAAAATAAAATTTCTCTAATATTTATTAAAATTTTAAAAGACTATATTGTATGAAAGGAGAGATTTTGGACAAACTGTCAAAATTTATATAGGATTATGATATAATATTTTATCATCATAGTCCTATATAAATTTTGACAGTTCGTCCAAACTCTGTCCTTTCATACAATACAGTCTTTTTAAATTTTAATATTTGGAAATTGGAAATTGGAAATTTGGATAAGCCTATAAGGATTGTTTTATAATTTATTTATTATTTATTAGTTATGAATCTATGATATATTTCTATATATCATCATAATCCTATATAATTTTTGACAGTTCGTCCAAATTCTCTCCTTTCATATCATCATAATCCTATATAAATTTTGACAGTTCATCCAAAATCTCTCCTTTCATGTGATATAGTCCAAAACCTCTCCTTTCATATTGATATGATACAGTCCAAAATCTTTCCTTTCATATGATAGTCTTTTTAAAATTTCGATTGTTTTTTACAATAAAAATGTCAAAATACAGCAATACAACAGTCAACTGTCAAATTTAAATTTTTGATTGAACTTTTTTTGTTGTCTCTCTTTTGATAAGTTATGGCTTCTGCAAGTGGAACTGGAGGTAGAAGAACCAGTGGCAAACCTAAAGACCCTTGCTGGAAACATGGGACACCAGGTCCAAAGCGAGGAGATGTAATTTGTAACCATTGCACTAAACATATGTCTGGAGGCGTTAATCGACTTAAATACCACCTTGCACAGGTCCCTTGCAATGATGTTGAGATATGTGACAAAGCTCCTGTGGAGGTTCAGAGGGAGGCACACGTCCTCCTTATGGATTATCAACCAAAGAAAGAAGCTAAAAAGAGAGCAGCAGAGGCAATGGCAGCCCCAAACCGAGATTTGAGTTCTACAGGGTCAGATTATAGAAGTGTAACTGTAGAGGCCTCTTCTACACCTTCCATTGGGCCACGGATACGACGATCAGGCAAAGGGCTTGATAGCTTTTTTGTTCCTCGGAACACTCCTGGTGCGCAACCTTCATTTGATGGTCTTGCAAATACATGGAATAGAGAGGTGCATCGTGAGGCAAAGTTGGCATGTGCACGATTTTGGTACTACAACAATATTCCCTTCAGTGTCGCTTCAAGTCCTTATTGGGAGCACTTGGTCACTGCATTGACTATGGCAGGTAAGGGGTTCAAGGCCCCAAGTCGTCATGAGTTGAGTGGCCCATTGTTGCAGAAGGAGGTTGAACACACACATCTACTAGTACAGGATCAGAGGAAAGTTTGGGAAAGAAAAGGCTGCACTATTTTATCTGATGGATGGACAGATGCCAGGAACAGGACTCTCATAATATTTTTTTGTGGCTTCAGCGGGGCAGCTAGTCTTTTTAAAGTCAATTGATGCCTCCAATCAAATAAAAAATGCAGAAACCTTGTGCAACATGTTGGATGAGGTGGTGATGGAGGTGGGAGTGGAAAATGTCGTCCAAATAGTGACTGACAATGCAGCTGCATATGTGGCAGCCGGTAGACTTCTAGAAGCGAGGCATCCGACCATTTTATGGAGCCCTTGTGCTGCCCACTGTATTGACCTTCTTCTTGAGGACATTGGAAAATTAAGCTGGGTGAAGAATGTGGTTGAAGAGGCAAGAAATATCACAAAATACATTTACAACCACACATGAGTCCTAAATCTTATGAGGGAGTACACTGATGGCAAGGAGCTCACACGATCAGGAGTCACACGCTTTGCCACTAATTTCCTTACCTTGTAGAGTATAGCAGCATTATTGCCCCACCTTAGGCGCATGTTTGTGGCCGAAAGGTGGATAGAGAGTCCTTATCATAGGAAGCCGGAAGCAGAAAGGGTCGAGAAGGCAGTTTATGATATTGTCATGGAAAAATCCATGGAGGAGATCATCAAGGTAAGTTTTCAAACACTAATTTTTATTTATTTTTTTATTTGCTAATGTTAAAATTTGCTGATTTTGTAAAAAACTTATATTTATATTTGTTGAGTTTCAATTACTATAATTCTCTAATTTTATTTTCAACAACTATTGATTTAGGTGTCAGAACCGTTGGTTAGGGTTCTACGATTGGTGGATGGGGATCAAAAGCCCATGGGGTATCTATACGAGGCCATGGATAAGGCCAAAGAGGCCATTCAGCATTTGTATGAGTCGAATAAAACAAAATATGAACCCATATGGCGCATTATTGACCGGAAGTGGAATCGACAACTCCACCAACATATTCATGTTGCTGGCTACTATTTGAACCCCACATTTTTCTTCTCCTCTTCATTCAAAGCAGATGTAGAGGTTAAGCTTGGCCTAAACACATGCATGGAGAGGTTGGTCTTTGATGATAACCTTCGAGACATCATACTCGATGAGTTACAGGCCTCTAAGACTGCAGATGGGCCTTTTTTTTCTTCAAGAGATGCCATTCGTAGGAGATCCACTCTGCAACCAGGTAAAAAACATATGTTTATTTTTCATTTACTATTTATTTTAATATTTAAGTTTACTAAAATCCTTACAAAATTATAAATGTTATCCTTGCAGATTTATGGTGGGAAGATTATGGTGCCTCAATGCCTAATCTTCAAAAGATAGCCATCCGGATTTTATCCCAGCCTTGTAGTGCATCCGGTTGTGAGCGCAACTGGAGTGTTTTTGAGGCCATTCACATAAAGAAACGCAACAGGTTGACTCAAAAGCGCTTGAATGACCTTGTTTATGTGCGGTACAACCTTCGGTTACATGAGAAGAAGGTAGAAGGCCAGGACTCATATCAGGCATTGGACCTTGACGACATTGATCCATATTCAGATTGGATTGCTGAGGATGTTGATGTTGATCCATCGCGTGATGATGATGATATAGTTGCTATGGAGAGGGATACAGCTGAATGGCAAGCAAATGTTGCAGCATATGTGGATTCAGAGACAGAGTCAGATGATGATATTGATGTGCCATCAGGAGCGGGTTCCTCACATGTACCGCTTGATCCTATAGATGAGGATCCTGTTGAGGATACCTCAGCTAGAGCAGCCACTTCCGCACCACCCACAAAGAGAAACAAAACTCTTTTGAGCTTTAGTCGTAGAAGAAATTTATGATTTATATCTTCTAGTGATAATGGAACTCTTTTTTTGGTCTATGATATGTAATATGTAATATGTATTATCAAACTGGAATTCCAAATTTCATATGTATTCGAAGGTTGAACTCTTTTTTTTTGTCTATGATATGTATTAAACTCTTAATTTTGATTCATATATGAAGGAAATCAGCAATGCATTCTACAATTTCAGAAATGTGTGTTTTTTAAGAATATTTTTAAAAAAATTATGTTTGCCGAGTTTTTGCCGAGTTTTTCCCCGAGTTTTTGGCAAGTCCCGAGTTTTTAAAAATTTTGGGTCTGCCAAGTTTTTGCCGAGTCCGAGTTTTGCAACTATGCTTCTCAAACCCTTCTAGAATTCTTACTGTTGCCAATTCCCCAAAAGGCTCAAGTATTTGGAACCTCATTTTATCATATAGACCCCTCATAACTAACCATCTTATTTGGGAAGTAAGAAATGGCAAAAGTGCAAATTTCTAGGAAGATTCTTGGAACGATTTGAATCGATTGACTCTATTCAATATTTTATCAATACAAAGCATTTCCTTATCAATAGATGGGGAAGGAAAGTTGTAGATTATGTTTACCCTTGCACCTCACAAGGACTCAAATGTTGGTTATGAAAACCTCTAGATGGTATGGGTCTTCCAGATTGCCACATAGCAGCCCTTCAAGAAATATTAAATAAAAGAAAGATCCTTCTTCTCTATGATACCGGTTCTCCTCCTACAGGCGCAGGGTCCCGGTTCGGTTCGCGCCCGATCTTGGCTCTGGTTCGGTCCGCCAAGGGATTCGTCCAGGGCACGTCGAGAACACTGTGGGTTCGTCCATGACGAACCCGGGCGAATTCGTCCTCCTTTTGCTGGCGTGAACAGAACCGCGATGGTTTTTTTTGACGTATTTTAGTTTTTTTTTCCTTCGTTGGAGATTTGCAGGCTTCCAAAAGGCATCGATTTTCATAGGTTTAAGGAATACGCCAATAGGAACAACCGACAAGTTTAGAAACGTGAATTTTGTTGAATTTTGTTGAATTTTGTTTACAGCGTGAGACAATTTTCCAGCACTATAATGTTCACATATAAAAGCCCCGCTAAAAAATTATATATTTTATATTCATCTTAATATATTTTTGTTTATAACTTTATTATATATTTTGTATTCATATTAATATTAATATATTTATATATTTTATATTAATTTATTTTTATATTTCTTATTTATATTTATTATTTATATAACTTAATATATGTATATTAATATATTTTTTATTTCTTAATTATTAAAATTAATATATTTATGTTTATATTTATATTTTTATATTAATGTATATTTCTTATTTATATTATATATATAATTATTTTTTATATTTCTATAAATTAAAATAAATATAAAATATGTTAATATATTTATATTAATATATATTTTATTTCTTAGTTATGTTTATTATTTAAATATCTACATTATATATTTTATAAATGGATATTAAATATGTCTCTTATATTACTAATATATTTTATTATTGCTATATATAGAAGTAAAATAAATAGATTATAGTAGTAATAATATATATACTTAATTACTGCTGCAAATATGAATATATTTTTTATTTTTATATCTTTTTGTATTGACGAACCCAAAACAAACCCACACCCAAAAAAATTTTTGACCAAACCCGAACCAGTACCAGAACCGATAACTTAGCTTCTTCTTAATGAGAACGATGTTATCAGATGGAACTGTTCAAAAAGTGGAATCTACTCAACAAAAATTGGTTTCATTGTGCAAGAATCTATAGAGCAAAAAAACATCGCTCCCCTTTCATCTATGCTAGAACATGTTATGTTTACCTAAAGCAAGGGCCTTTCCTTGGGCAGCTCTACAGAAGAAAATACTCATTGTAGATAGATTTCAGAAGTTGGATTATAGTAGGCCATCTAGATGCGTATTATGTAAACAAAGTGAAGAAGTTAATCACTTACTTCTAAATTGCCAATTTTCTCAAAAATGTTGGCAATGGCTTTGTGCTATACTTGGTTGGAAGAGTGCTTTACCAAATGACATCCTGATACAATGAGGGTGTGGTTGTGATGTAATTAACTTAATCATATAGGTTTGGTTCACCAATTTCAAGGTTTTCATGTACTTGCTTTAGAAACAGGCCTAAAGCCTTGTAGCCCTACCTAGAGAGGTTTTTCCACTTATCTTTCTCAATTTTAGCCCACTTGAAAAACTAAGAATTGTTTTGGATACCCATTTCCTTGTTATTTAACATATCTCCACAAGAAGGTAGGGTGTTTCAAAGTGTTTGTCTCAAAAATTGAAATTGCAGTCTGCAAGAAGGGCTAATTAGGCCTAATTAGGCCACCTCCATTAAGGGTCTTGTAGCAAACTTGGATTTCTAACTCCCAAACCACTTGGGAACTCTGAGGCATGTCCAAAATGACTTGACTTGACCAACCACACCCTCAAAATGTATTTATATCTACGAAATTTTATGACTGTCTTCTTTAGAGGCCTAATACATGGGTCTTATTAGGCCACAGTGTAGTCAAACTTGTCTAAAACCTTATCTCCTGGGTTGCAAAGGATTGTAACATCTGAATCTATCCTAATGCAGTCCATTCCACTGGCTTGGAAGAGTTTTGGGCAGTGGAATGGAACTAATTTACATTATTGGACTCTTAGAAACCCTAGTTCAGGGTTTAGGACAGTTTTTAGAAAAAACCAAATATCTTTCTCAATTTTTGATGAAATCACTTCCAATCAAAGAAAAATGGAAGGTGACTCACCCCTTTATCAATTCCAGGCAGTTTCAGCTTATGGTCATACCGTACAGCCTAAAGGTATGGTCGGGAGCAGTGAGAAAACAGGAATTTTGAATGACAGTTTTCAGGAAAATCCACTTTTCTCCCTTATTCCTTTATGGATCGGGCTCCTTCCACCTGCAAAGTGAAGATGATTCGATTGAATCCAAATAATATTCTGCTCTAATCAGCTCGTACAAGGGCTTGGTACGGTTGGAAACAGAGTATTTTGCAGGAAAACAGAGAAATCAACTTTATTTCATGAAATTTCTTTATACAAATCGATTTTCTTTATAGGCTTTGTTACTTACAATCTATTTTCTGCCTTCCTTGGAATGTTTAAAGGCATTATATACCTGTTTAGAGTTGTGTCCCATCGGTGGTGACTAATTATGACCGATGGGAACTCTTAACTCTTATGAATTGTTAAGATATTTCATTTACAAAACCTTATAAGTATGTTTAAGCTTGGTTTAACCAAGACTATTACAAACATGATTCTAGACTTAGATTTTTATTCTTTTAGGACCTTATTATATGAATGAGGACTTAAGATCCTCTTTATGACCTTCTTTTGTCTTGTTGACCAAGCCATAATAGGCCTAGGTGCTCCTGCACCACATCCTCAACCTTTTCAAATCTTGGCCTATTATTAAAAAACATTCTATCTTCTCAAATATGTGAATCGTCTGCCCCTCAATTTTAATATGGGAAATCTAGAAAGAGAGAAACAAAAGATTATTTTAGGATAAAGAGTTAATTAAATCAGCTTTCTACAATAACTTGGAAAAAGCAATGGTTGAGGTTATCAATAACAGAACAACTACACAACCTCTCAAAGACAGATCTTTCTCCTTTTGGGACACTGAGATGGTTAAAAATTGGTAGTCTCAAAGTTCCTCCTGTTAATGGGAATAGTAAGGTTAAATCCTTAAAGATTAGAAATGAGATCAAGCAGACTCCTCCACCCAATGGATGGTTTAAGTTAAACTTTGATGGAGCTTCTAAAGGAAATCTTGCTACATTTGGTGCTGGATATATTATCAGAGATGAAATGGTTAATTGCATAGGGACGAGTTCCAAGAAACTCATTGAAAGGACAAATAACAATGCAGAAATTCAGGAACTCATTCTAGGTCTTCAGATTTGTATAGCTACCAAATGCAGAAAAGTGGAAATAGAAGGTGATTCTCTCATTATTGTGAATGAAGTTCTCAAAAAGAAATCTCCAAAATGGACAATCAATAACTTCAACACATTTGCCCCCTCTTGGATTCCTTACAAAGTTTCTCCATACGGCATATCTACAGGGATATCAACAATGACAGACGCCTTAGCGAATTTTGTAGTATCTATGGGCGAAGATGCCTTGACAAGTTCTAACACCGAATTGTGGCCCTTTTTAAATAAAGTTCGTACCTCATAAGAAGTTGATAAAGGATCCCTTCAACATCATTAATCTTTAAGCCTCACGGCAACACTCTTACAATCACTCATTTATGAGTTGCTCGTGCTAAATCTTTATGTATCATGCACGAAGGCTACGAAATGGGAGGAGATTGGTATTGACAATGATGAGCCCTCTTCCTTCCGCCTACATAGACAATCTGATATTTGCCCTTCATTCCATCGCTCTGCATTCTTCAATGGACTCTCCAGTTTGTTTGCTCTATCGTAACAGGCAAATGGCATTTATCAAGGCCATCTCAGAAACAAGATTAAAAATTGTCTTCAAGACTCGCAATACCAGTGTTCTTCATGCAATCCAGTGGGTTATGTGGGACGAATCCCTGGTTGCATAGCATCGGCATAGGTAAATTCGGACATCTCCTCAATGTTTGTGGCTGCCCTTTGGACCTAGAGGACAATAAAGATGTCAAAGCAATGGTGGAGACGTTAATTTTCAAGCAATTCTTGGGAGGACTGAACAATATTCTCCAATCAATGGTGCAGGGTGCAGGTCTCCCCCTTTTGGACAGCAAACTTCTAGTGAACAATGAGGTCATCATCGGGCCTTCGAGACCCTTGATTTCAACTAGTCTGCCACTCAAAGAAGACGAGCGGCAAAGGAAGGCTACAATGGGCTCCAACTTTCTCAAGAAGGTGTTCGGTCTGGTTTCCTCTGCAGAAAATCTATGGCTACATTTCTTGCTATATGATGAAGATGAAAATGATGTATAGTTTCCTCTATTCTACACAGTTACTGTTCAAGTTAATATACTGTTGTCATAGGATATCTAGAAGTTTTCTATGTAAAGCATTATCAGGGCTTTTGTAACACATCCCTATTAGACTTAAGTATTCTGGGTTTTTCTCCACAACCCACAAACTAAAATGTAATATTTTATTTTACATATAATATAAAGGGAACGGTCCCCAAGACCGTAGTTTACTGATCAAAAAAATATATATTAATATATTTATATTTATATATTTTATATTAATGAATTTTAAATTTCTTATTTATATATTTATATTTAGATATAAAATATGTTAATATATAATTATTTACTTATTCATTCATTCATTCATATTAATATATTTTATGTTTCTTATATATATATGGATTGGTAAGGAGGGACTATTTAGGTTGGCCCAACACCAACGGAGGTCACAAGGGGGACCTCCTCCCCATCCACATATTCAACTTAGATCACTTATTCAACATGGAAGCCACAATGGAAGTCCAAGAACCGCAACTTGGAATTCCAACTATAGAGGTCACTTGGGGGATTCGAACTTGGATCTCCATCTTGAGAACCTTATGGCCTTGCCATTCAAGCACAACCCCTTTGACTATATTTAAATATCTATATTTATATATTTATGTATTTATATAAATGGATATTTGATATATTTCTTATTTTATTAATATATATCAAATTTCAAAATAGCATGTTTCTTATTGTTGATATTTATATTTATTTATAGTGGTTGGAAAAGTCTTTTATGGTTTACCATTTAAATATAGATGCTTCGAGGATATAATGAGAAACATTGAGAATTTAGATGGAATATATATATATATATATTGTGTTTTTGTATGGACGAACCAAAACAAACCCAACCCCAAAAAAATTTTTGACCAAATACACGAACCAAACCCCCAAACCCGTACCAGTACTAGGATTGGTAACTCAGGTTCAGGATTTTTTAGGAGGTTTCTAATACTAGTTTTCAGGTATGTGGTTTAAGCTCAAGTGGCCAGGTCTCTTTAGTGTTTGCCTTAGTTTCTTGTCATGGGCTTATGAGTTCTCCATAGTCTTTCAGTTTGCATTAACACCTATCTGAGTTACCAAACACGCCTGTACCTAGGGCCATACCTGTCCCAAATGGATCCGCACAACCCGAGTTTGGCCAGGGTACTCCTATGGCGCATCCTGGAAGGAATCCATGCAAACCAAGGCATATAATCATAAAAACATATATTTTAAAAATCATGAACTGAAATTTTTAATTTTTAAATTGGTGTTAACCTCTGTAAATTTTCTTTTGATAAATGTTTGCAAGTTTCTGAATGGTGGGAAAGGGGGTCTATGTTCAACGACGTAGAGCCCTAGTCTAGCATGCCAACCAATGAAAGGGATAAATGGAGCAGTTCATTTCTGCCAAAATGATAAGAAAGGTTTTATAAAACGAAAATGCTGCTTGCTTCTGCTGTTTGAGATTTTGTATCTCCTGATCTTTGTTTGCCATGGTCTGTTGAAGATAACTAACTGCACCAGCCAACTCTTTATTTCAGGATCGAGTATCAAAACAAAACTCTTCCCATTCACTCCCCTACAAGTGAAGGGGACAAAACTGGTGACATGATTGGACTTGAATTTATTCATATTCTCATGCCATCAAAAACATAAATAATGAGATGGGTTGATTTGACAATCGAGTGTTCATTCTCTGCCCTCTCCTCATTTGTTCCTTCCCATTCCTGCTGCGTCAAATGGACCAGTAAAATTTGTTTAAGTGAATGTTATTTTAAAAAAATCAAAATAGAAAGTATGACGATGGTTGAACAAAAAAATAAAATTAATATATAATCTATATTTATATAATATGTTTATTGTATATTAATTAGACGCCACCATTAACTACTCAAGAAAAAACATTGAATTATACATGAAAATGAGGTTATTCATCTCTCCTCCATGGTATAATAAGCTTCCTTGTAAACCTATGCTACCTAAACCAAATAATCACCCTTGTTCTCAATAATTCGCTGAAAGCTTTTGCATGCTCTTAAATATCTGTACTCTTGCCTTATTGAATGAATAAGCAATAGCTTAGGTGGAGTCTTTTGACCTTTTAGAGATTAGGGTTAGTGTTATAATATATATTTCTGTTCATTTTCTTATTTTGGCTGATTTTTTAGCAGTCGGAGACATCCACCCAGAGATTTCAGGAGATGTTCACCGACTGCTGGAGACATCTCCAAGACATTTATTCCACCCCTAGGGGTTAAACATCTGTGTCTTTAATAGATTTTCTTACCCTCCAGTGTTTGAGTATCGAGAACCACATGTAGTTCAAAATTCAAGAGAATGAAGTATACATGCAATCTGATCTAGTCTCTTCCATCAACAGATTCCAGTATTTGAAGAACCGTGTACCCATTCAACAAATAAGAAAAAATACGTCAAGATACAAGCACATCTACACTAAAGGATAACCATCTTCTCATGCATTGAGGCATATAAATCAAAAGTTGAGCTCCTAATTACTCGTTTCAATAAAAAGTAAAAAGCAATCTTGCACAAATATGATTCTCTGTGATTCATACAATTGTAATTCTCAAAGGAATGTCTACAGAACCTTTTCTCCTTCTTGGTCAGGATCTAAAAGTGGCTTTTGTTCTGAAGCTGGTACTGCCTGAACATCATTCCAAATCTCATGCCAAGAGCTTCCAGATTCAGACATGCGATCTGAGAGTCTCCCTTTTGGAGGCCAACTAATTTTTAAGCCCTTGATCTCCTCATCTGTGGATTCCAGACCTTCCTTAGCTTCTTCTAAGGAATCTTCTACCCAGTCACCAGGAGAATGCCATCTTATGAAATCTTCAAATACTGATTCTGGATTTGCTGCTTTAAAAGCTGCCATATCTGATAAATAAATGTGAAAGAGAAAATTACTCTGTATGAAAATATGATTCAATCATCAACATAGCAATGCATCATTATAAATGACAGAAAGAATAATTAATCACTTTATGATAACAAATTTTATTACTTGCTCATCACTCTAGCAGTAGAAATTCCACTTTGATTTATGGAATATTGAAAAAATTATATATGAAAAGTGAATGCAGAGCCTTCTAAGGTTCTTAGAAACTGTGAATTCACATTGCCTAATACACATAATATGGTTAGTAAGATCTATGTTGCATATGCAAGTAAATCGCACAATGAGATTGATTATTTCAAATACTTGATTTCAAGTTGCCATCCACTAAGATCATGATATCAAATTTTCTTCATAGAAAACAAATTGAACAACCTATCAAAAATATGAAGCTTGAACCACACAAGCAGAAATATTTTAAAAATCACAATTAATTGCATCTCACCTGCCTGCTTGATGATAAAATCGTGAGTTTCTGCATAACAATCAGTCAAACCGATTTTTTGACTGAAAAATTGTTATTTTTTCTAGATTTTTCGGTCATAATTTTGGTTTCTGGGTTAGCGTTAGGCTTTTTTCTGATTTTTGCAGCAATTTTTCTGATTTTTCATTTTTCCCTAACCCTGACCTGATTTTTTTCCCAATTTAATACTGATAAATTGAAAAACAAATTATCTTTTGGTTTGCCAAGTTAGTCCTGAGAAAGATTTTTGCTGCTATGGTGTGAACTTTACAACAATGCTTGCATCCTATTATCTTTGAGATTGTGATGGTGTGAACTTTACAACAATACTTGCATCCTATTATCTTTGAGATTTTTTAGGCACTGGGTTTGGATTTGGGCATAAGCATTTATAATGATAGAATAATCAAGAGGTCCAACCAAGGTGGCATTCACAAAAGCTCAGCCAGCTGGTTTAAATGTTACATTTCTGAAATCACAAAGAGCTCAAAGCAAGTGCAAGAGATGCAAATTTATAAATTGCCTTTGCAACCACAAAATATTTGCTAGTTCACTTTAATAATCCCTAGACACCATAGGAATTTTTTACATCCTTTATAGAGGAAACATTAGAAAAAAAAAACACTAAGAAAATCTAGGCATTTGAAGCCAATAAATGAATGGTAAGTTTATTATCTTAGGTAAGAAGACATAATTTTGACTACCTGAAGCTAGAATCTCTTTCTCAAGTTGAGCATGCAAATTTTTCCCCTGTAAGAGAGATAAAGAAAAATATTGATTAGTGCCTTTTATTAAGAAATGTACAATGTACAGTTAACCATGTTCACATGCTTCTATATGCATTGTTTTTGCTATTTGTTATGAATGATTGAATGACTATGATATGACAACAAAATCTCAAAAACCTGGAGAGAAAGTAAAATTAGTAAACTTCCATGGGTGTGAAAAGTGATATAAGTTTTCTTTTGACAAGTATGAAAAGTTAATTTTCCTAGAATAATCCATAACCAAGAAAAAAGAGTTAAGTAGATGCCTGGGCATAAGTCATAGCATACAGAAGAGTTTGTAAGTGGATGCCCAGAAAAAAATTGGCAGATGATTACGTCAATAATTACTATTCAAAGCTACTACCTATCTCCATCAAACGACCAAAAATGAAGTGAAAGGAAATTGTGCGCAAACAGGAAAATTTGAACCCTGGCTAAATAAAAAGAAAACAAGAAAAACATTTCTCTAGAAACAGCAATCTACTAGCACTATGGAAGATTATGTTTTATGACTTTTAGGATTCAGCTGCATAGTTTCAGTTAACTCTACATTGACCCATATTTCAAGAGTAGTGGCTTACAAGAAGCCATCTCTCACTAGGGAGAATGGGCTACTTGGCATTCATTGCATCTATTGGATGCTCACAAGGGTGAAGCACCAAGACTTTCCAGGAATTCACCCATCTTAGTACTAATCTGGCACAAGAGCACTTGACCATGGAGTTTCCCCATAATCCAGCTTGCTCAGCTTACTACTCCACTTGAAAACCTTCAGCAAGTATTGTGCCTTGTGAACGATTCAATGTAGAGCGCCCTACCTCATCCATTTTTATCATAGTTGCCAGGAAACTCCATTATAGGAACATGGTTTGCATACCCATCCCTGTACCCACAGTTTTTGGTGACTACATTTATATATAATATAGCTGTCTCCTTATTCATTTACTTGCGTACCTTCGTTTGATTGGTGTCCCTATCCCTGTATCAGTATTAGTACCCGTGTCTCCTAGTAACTATATTTTTATATAAATAATGTTTCCACAAAGCATCATGATTTATCATTTATCATTTTTTGAGATTCATGTGCATACTTTTGAGTCAATCTACATTAACTCACTTTTCATGAGTAATGGGGTTCACAAGAACTCATTTTTCATGGGCATGAATAATCCACTTGGAACTCACTACATCTAGGTGATGCTCACAAGGGTGAAGCACAAGAATTTCCCAGGTGGTCACCCTTCCCAATACTACTCCAGCTCAAGCTTGTCCCTTCTTAGCTTTCTACCTCATTCCTATGGAAGATTACTAAAGAAGAGAGGGTCACTTGGAACAGACCTCTCAAGAAATGTCTTTGTGGATGATAGCACATTAAAAATTGTGAGGTGGTGCTAGAAAAAAATGATGCTTTTGATAAAGCTAATCAAAGGATTAGCATGGGATTGGCCAAAACATATGTCAAACATATAAGTTCTAGTCAAACTATTGTTTTCTATAGTCACCAACACATATGCCAAAAATATGGAAAATTCTAGTCATGCAACCCTTTTATTGTGACTAACCTTCTAAGGACCACAATAGTTTGTCATTGAGAATGCAACGATGAGCTCTGTGTAAGTGCCATTGCACTAATATTCCAACTTTAATCAATGTTGTATTTGGCCTGTGTCAATAAAACTACTCTAGAAATGGTAACAATTGGTTGAAAGCTACATTACCGAATCGACAGAAAAACTAGACAAACCTGGGTAGGATTCATTTCGGAATCAGATTTGGGTTCGAATCACATGTGGAATCGTCCAAGGCATGTTATTTGGTGGGTGGATTCATTTCAAATCCTTCATGAGTGTACCCGAGCAATTCCAACTTGTTTGAGGCAATTCTAGGGTAATTCCAACAATACGCAATAATTTCCATGCATTTCATCAAAATAACATCACTCGTATCTCTATCTCAAGTCATATCGAAGCATTTTGCAAGGCGAACCCGGTCAAGTCCAAATGGTTTTTTTAATTTTTTGTCTGCATGGGTATTCACCCTTTCATTGCCACATTTTGCCCTTTCATTGCTGCATTCTGTGAGGGTTGTTTGCTGCCTTTCTTGTGAGTGCTGTATTCATGGTGCTTGGTCTGCATTTTGCCCTTTCCGCACAAGGAAATTCCTTTTGACAAGTGCAAGGAAACAAATATAGAATGCTCTGTTGTCATAGCAGCTGCTTACATATAAATAAACGCATAACTCAAATCTCCCTATTTCATCTTGAATTTGCAGAAAGGGGGGAAGGAATCTTTGCCCTCAGATCCTCAGCTACCATTGATGGTGCACAAACTTTTCTACTTGATTCGAGGCAATGCTTTTGCTGTTTTTGTTTTTGCATGGTGTTTTATGTTTGTTGGTTTTGGATTTTTTTTTTATGGTTCTTTTAAAACTTAAATTTTAAGTATAAATTTATTAGTCCATAATATTAATAATTTTTAAAATTAATAATATAGTAGGCATGAGTTTTCCACAGTCCATAGTAATTGTGCATAAAGCTTTTGGATTACACTGTGTGTGTTTTTGTCTCAACATTTCGGATCACACTCAGTGATCCATCATCAGGAAGAGGATGATGGATCACTGAGTGTGATCCGAAACGTTGAGACAAAAACACACAGTGTAATCCAAAAGCTTTACGCACAATTAATAATATATATATATATATATATATATATATATATTTTAATCCGTAATAGCAGTGTTATATTAATAAATTCAAAAAGAGATACATATCATCAGCCTTTCATGGTTGGCCAGAGAATAACAGTCTACCTACAAGAACTGAGAAGCCTACAAGAAAGACCACACAGGGTCACCAAACTTAATTGTAGAGGAGACGAACTATAACCTAGACTAGCAATTCGAAGCTCCAGCTATACAAAATGGAGCAGAAGGAGTAGATAGAACTAGATAGTTGCGGATGCTAGAAGTTTACTTAAGTCATCCACCCAGTCGAGACCGTCCACCATCTCCAGACCCAAAGCCTTTTTGATGAAGCTGACTGCCAGTGCCGCTTGATCTTTTAGCAAGATCAGAGCGAATCCTCTCACATCCAGGATGAAAGGATAGAGCTTAATGACAGCACCAGGATCTTCAAACATATTCCAATCCTTCGGCCGCGGAATACCAGACCCCAAACTAGCCATCTGCAGCAAAACCTCAAGGTCCCCTAGATGCTCTACATTGAAGACACCCTGCATAATGGACTTCACCATTTGTTTGTCCGTGCCTAAATCGAGCAGCATCGCCAGAGCCCTGGAAGTAATGTCTGTATCCACTCTGTATCGTTCTCCATTTTCTAGAAACAGCCTGCCCAAAATCATCTTCACTACCCCCACCATCAGTGCATCAGACCGGCGCAGCATTCTCTGTAGCCGAAGGTCAGTGATGGCTCCAAGGAAGGCCATCTGCCGCTTCCGACTGGTTAGACGCACGAGCGTATCGTTACCGCCACACCGAATAGCATCCGCCGAAAAGATAACAGCAAAGTAAGTAGGCATTAAACTAAAACCGGAGAGGATGACACTGTGGAGAGCTCTTGCCAGTCTTAATAACGAGATGAGAATGCTACCTCCGCAGACTGCTAATTAAGAGGCCTGCCGAAACTTCTCGAAATCCAACTGGACTCCCAGCTCATGCCCAAGCTAACACTTACCTTAATCAATGCAACATCCCGTCCACTCGTGCCTTCTTTCTGCATCTGCGAACCGTCATTATCACCTTCGCTGTCTCGGCCTTGCCACCCATCATGGGGTGGCAAGGCTCCCTCCCAACCACCCACTACAATTAATAATATATATTAATATGTACTTCATTTATAGTTTTATTATTATATATTAACTTTTAATATTGTAAAGGCTCATAAATATTCTTGTACATTAAAAGTACTAGAAAAATATCTACGTTGCCTCTAATATTCATGTTTTTAGGCTGCAAATATGTATAAATTTATGATTTTTATATGTTTTTGTACCGGTGTACCCAGAATGTACCAAGCCCCAAAACAATTTGCCATACTGGTGTACCATACCCACGTACCAGTACCAGTCCTTGATTTCAATTCGGCAACTCAGGTTGAAAGTTAACTAAAACTTATTTGGCTTTGCCAAAGCATTCGCTCAAAGCTGACCTAGAAGAATTTGGAAGGCTAGTTCCTAAAACCAACCAAACCCTTTTCCTGCAAATCAGGTCTGGACTTTAGAAGTTACTTCAAATGAGAAGCTGTTGTTGAAGATACAAAAGTTCTACTTATAACACAACTACCTTGTAAAGATGTTTTCTAACGAAACAATGGAAAGTAACCCAATGCCTTGCAGTCCTACCAACCAGGTAATTAAATATTAAATCAGCTTGGAGAAGGCAAAATTTTAACCATTTTTATCCTAGTTACCTTGTAAACCATAATCTGCTTCAATAAATTAACAATTGCACTTGTTTCCTCTCATATAGCAAGACATTAACCAAACAATGTAATAAGAACAAAACAATCCCACAAGCATCACCCTCACTTACATCCAGAGAATTACTAAGAGCTTCAATTGCCTGTTGTCGTTCTTCATGCATATCTTGTGTCATAATTGGTATATCCTGCACAAGATTGAGTTGATTATTAAAGATGTATGATATTCGTAGAGAAGAAATGTTTACTAATTTAGAAGGAACTAAATGCATCTCATAGATCCAAACACTTATTTGCAAATCATAAGATGCGTATATGTTCTAAATATCCAATAATATTTCTTGGCAAAATTGATGCTCTGTGACCTGAGTAAAAGGTGCATGCAGCCTCTTGAAGGCCTTCAGCAACATCATATCTCTTACTGGTCCAGCTGAGCCTCTTTGTTCATGATATAAAGGTCCATTTTCAAGACTAGTTTTAGGTTGAAAATTATTTTCTAAGTTCGATCCTGAAAGCTTAGAATTGTCAACATCGTCATCAACTTCAGTGGACCTGAACAGATAAATAAAAAATATAATTTAAAGAAAGCTCATTAAAGAAAAGATGTCTCTGCTATATTATAGTTTTCAGAAAAGAACAAGTCTCAAACCACTTTGCATTACTAATGCATGCAAAGATAATATTGAATGTGGTGTAATCAGTTTCTAGTTCTACACAAATTACAAATTGAACAATATTCCATCTCACAAACACTTTCAACATCTAGATTTGGTTCCTTTCAAAATGGAGCTACTCAATGGCCCATCTTTAAATTGAACATAAAAAATGCTACTTCATTCCATGAAAATTGAAATGAGCATATGGTCTCTTAACCATTGTTAATAGGTAATTAATCATGCATCTGCATATGCATAAATCTCTTCTGTTTTAAATATTATACACATATGTTCACTTAGCCGCCACATTGATAAAGAGAATATCTATGGTGAACATTAATTAAATTAATAAACTAATTTATACACCTGCCAATGTCAAAAAAACATATCCATGTGGGCAGGAAAATTTGCATGCACAATATGAAGAAGGAAGTGCCATTTGAGTTAAACCAAAAACTACTACAGCTGATGGGAAGTGACCAAAGTTCTTAAAAACCACATACCATAATCAAACTTATATTTCAATCATTTCTCTCTTCCCAAATGACAAGTTTATTTTTTAACTCTCCATATATGTGAACGTTGATTTCTTACATAAGTCATACTCAGAAATAAAGCAACCAAAATGATTCTCACTTGTAAATTTCACCTGCCACGTTCTCCATCTAGTATATCCTTAGAAATATGCTGGAAATTTTCACCCCTCCCCAGTGATTCGAGCTCTTCCTGATTCCTCATTGTTACAGAATGTCAGAAAACAATATCCATTTTTACATAATAAGGCAACAACCATCCCAAAAAACATTTGAAATTTTGATGTAAAGTAGATTTAAGTTTTAACAACCAGCGAATACAAACATATAAGGACAAAGTGGAAAAACACAGCTACGGTAATGAGTTGAGTTTAAAAGGAGTGTTATATGGTATGCATCCTAAATTACATACCACTTCAGCATCTCTTTGCTCCGGCACTTTGCTTTCAATAATATTGCTGACTTTACTGTGCTCCAATATGTTTTTGTTGATGTGTACAGCAAGCTGACATGTTACAAAAACATAAAAAAGAAAGTAAAATGGATTTCCACATATATAGATCCAAATGCATTCTGTCCAGTATCATATATACATGGTAGACCAACTAGAACAGTCTAAACAAAAAATGCCACGCATTTGCTACCTCAATAACATGGGAAATTTCATCCAAGCACAGGAATACAATCAGGGAAAAAGAAAGAGATTATATTAGCATCCATTAATTACCAAAAGTCAATCAGTGGGACTCAAAGTACCAGTTAATGTAGAAAAGTACTAGGGTTAAAAAATGTCCAGGGAGTCAAATGAGTAATTAGAAACTAAACAATGTAAAGCATCAACATAACCAGAGTGGTAAACCCAAATAGATAAACCCTAGCAATTTGATCCTAAGAGAAATATACGAAGGATAAGACCCCTCAGTGGGAAACACAGCTACTGAAATGAGTTGAATGTAAAAGGAGTGTTATATGATATGCATCATAAATTTACATACCACTTCAGCATCTCCTTGCTCCTGCACTTTGCTTTCAATAATCTTGCTGACTTTACTGCGCTCTAATATTTTTTTGTTGATGCATACAGCAAGCTGACATGTTCCAAAAACAGAAAAAAGAAAGTAAGTTAGACTGATTTCCACACGTTTAGATCCAGATGCATCCTGTCCAGTATCATATATACATGGTACACCAACTAGAACAGGCTACACAGAAAATGCTACCTCAATAACGTGGGAAATTTCATCCAAGCACAGGAATACAATCAGGGAAAAAGAAAGAAATTATATTAGTGTCCAATAATTACCAAATGGCAATCAATGGGACTTTAAAGTACCAGCTACTGTAGAAAAGTATTAGGGTAAGAAAGAATCCAGGGAGTCAAAAGTGTAATTAGATACTAAACAATGTAAGCATCAGCATAACCAAAGGGGTAATCCCAAATAGATAAGCCCTAGCAATTTGATCCTAAGAGAAATATTAAAAGGAGATCCCTCAAGGATACAAAGAATCAAAAATGACAAAATCTGGAGACCAAGACATGAAATTGATACTATCATGCATTTGTATCAAAGCTCATAGCAGAACTGACAGTCTTGCCATCTATTACCAATTTACCACAATAGGGCCAATACAAGATCCAATATTGTCTATAGGAGAATGCCAAGAGAAAAAGAGGGTAGGCTTGACAATCCTAGGAGAAAGCACGGTGGTCCACCTAGAACCTTCCTAACACACAAGGTCAATGAATCTCCAAAGGTAGAAAGAAAACTGGTAATATGTGCTTGTTCTCATGGCCCAAATTGATGGAAAGGAGAACTAGACACCCTCCACCACAGACAGCAATTGATAAACGAAATTTTGTTATGAGACTGAGAGGACTGAGATACTCTAAAAGTCTAAAGGAAAAAGATAAATATGAACATCATCTCCATCCTATCCCAATCTGTATACAAATAAACAATTATGAAGGGCACTTAGCTGCACCAATGGCTATGATATTAATGTCTGCGAATAACAAAAGGTAAAAGCCAAATGGGACTCACAAAGTGCAATCACCCAAAGGAAAAAAGGCCACAGCACCTTTGATTTGTATAACAAGAAAAAGGTGGGAAGGTGATCTGTAATGTCTCAAGTTTCAAATTTCAATACTTGTTGGAAATTTACAAATGTGTAATCTCTCAAGTTTCACTTCCCCATTAAAAGGTTGTGTTTTGATCTTTGCCTCCACTTTGAATGGAAAATTGTTGCCACCATTTGATATCTTTCCAGGTTCATAAGTGGTCTTTGGCTGCTATTCTTCTTTGAGATTCTCTTGTATACCCGTTTTTTGTGTAATAGCAAGTAATACACTCTCAAAACATGTCCATTTTCTGTGACGAGAAATCATGGCAATGTCAGCTTCTAACTTCCGAAATCTCTCTTCAGCCTCATCCATATCTCTGTTATGTTCATGCACCATCCTCCTTTGTACTCGATTTTGGAATCGCATGATTCCACTCCATTTTGGAATGCAACCTTTCCCATTTTGGAATCGCATGACTCCACTCCTCTGAATGGTCTAAATTAGAACCTGTGATGCCATGTGTAAGTAACTGTTTAGCCACCAGTCATTAAGGAGTTTAGCTTGTCCAGTGAGAGGATAGGCCAAGAAAAGATAGCCATCCACCAGATTCATAACAACTATTCAAATAATAGTAAAGCTTTGGTAATTGATTGCCAGTTGAAAAATAACTATCACAAATTAAAAGAAGGATGGCAAGGATGACAATGATTGGACGCTGCTAGCATCTAAAACACGACCCCAGCACAAATAAGGCTATCGCGAGCCCCAACAGAGTAACAGGCTAGCACAAGGAAGGAAAACTTGCTATTTATCCTCGCATCTAGCTGGGAAGGAATATATAACCGCCCAGTCAAAGATAATTTTTAACAAATAAAGATAGGTGTAGTGGGCCCCAAGAAACTGCAACAAACAAAAATCAAAAGACCAAAATTTAGAAGATCTTTTTGGGTGTGCAGGATTGCACAAGCCCTAGAATGCTCCTACATCAAACACCCTAGGTAGATGAAAATGTTCCATGAGTTTGAGGCTCATGAACATTTTGTGAAATTCGGAATTCACAATTGTAATTCCATGCTCATTTCAAATCTAGAGTGTCTCCTAGTCAGCCTCCTTTCCCCTCTCGGTTAGATATTCACCATTTGTCCTCTTATTTCATTGGGAGTCTTCAAACATTCTGATCTCACCCCACTCCAAATCTACATTCGCTATCATACTTGACTATCCTACAGAATAGAAATACAAATCACCTTTGTTGAACACCAGCGAGGCAACTATTCCTTTTGGGGGGTTTTGTCTCATATTCTTTTGTTGTGAGCTTCTTCAAGACTTTACCTAGTCTCGACATTTTCTTCTCCTGTCATTGTTGACCTTCAAAATTCCTTTCCAAATCTGCTCTCACCTCTCGAGCTTATCTTTGAATATGTCCATTAGCTGCCCCTTTTGTTTTACACTCCTTTAACTTCTTGAAAGAATGTTCTTCCTTCACCTTATCTTCTTGGACCTTGTCTAAAAAGATTTTTTCTGAAAACATATTGTGGGATTGTTGTTTACTTCTCCATTTTCTTTTTAAGGACTCAAAGTAAACCTTCTTCCATCCTTCAAAATGGTATAAGTAATCTTCAATCCATCATATATAGCCTCTCGGTCAAACTGCCATGGTCTTCCCAACAAAACATGACACACATCCATAGACATAATATCGCACAAGATTTGATCTCTATAAGTACTGATTTGAAAATTGACCAAACACTATTCACTTACTAGGAGTTGATGCTCCTTCTATAGCCATGAGACTTTGTAGGGGTTGGGATGCTTGATCCTTTCCAATTTGAGCATGTCCACCATCTCCTTGGACACCAAATCGTCCATGCTCCCACTATCAACAATAACTTTCCAACACTTGCCTTCAGACTTGCATATGGTTCTAAAAAGACTCCTCCTTTGAAATGGCTCCTTCTCCTTCTCTGGTTTCAACAACACTCTTCTAATCTTGAGAGCCTTACCATGTTTAGATTCCTTTGCATGTTCAAGTGAAGTAATGTCCCGTTCGTTTACTTGAGCAATATGATTCCTAGTCACATCTCTTCTAGTGTTATCCTGCTGCAATTCTAGGCACTCAAAGGCTCTATGACCAGCCTCTCCACACCTATAATAGGTGATTACTATGCCTCTTCCTCCACCATAATGTCCTCTTCCTCTTGAAGGATGCTCATCTTCTCTTGAGATTTGGCTTGAATTACTAATTTGAGGAATGTCGACTTCTCTATGTTGCTTTCTATTGCCGTCAACTTGTCCTCTTCCTCGACCTATGGAGCTATTCAATTGCCTTCTCGCTAACTTTTCTTCATCCCTTAAGGCATATTGATAGGTCTCCTCTATTGTCCTTACCATGACCATACTCATCCCATCTTGGATTGATATTAGAAGCCCATTGACGTACCTTGCAACTTGTTATGTAGTTTCTTCCACATGGCCAGCTCAAATGTTGAGTTGGTAAAACTCTTCGATATAAGCTTTGACACTCAACTCTCTCTGCGTTAGATTCTACAATTGCTTTGGCAAATTTAGGTGGTAATCTGCAAGCAAAAAAATTGATTTTAGCTTAGCCACCATCTGATCCCATGATCAAATCTTCTCCTTTCCTCCCCTTTGTCGATCCATTTGCACATAATCCCACAAAAGGGATGCATGACCCTTCGACTTGGTACTTGCCAACTTCACCCTCTTCAGGCCTTCTACAGATTCAAACTCAAAGTATTTTTTCATCTCTGAAATCCAATCTATCAATTCTTCTACATTCAAACTTACATTGTAGCATGGAGTCTCCATCCATGGTTGATTCCCAATAAGAGACATAGCCCTTATGAAGGGCCCATTCATATATTTTCCTCCTTGTTCAACCGGTCCTTTTGCAGCCTCTTTATCTTCACTTACATTAACCACCGATACACCTCTTCTCTATGTCGTTCCCACAGCTTCAACCTTGCTGCTATTTCTCTTAGCGTTTATTTTAATCCAACATCACCATGAGCCATCTTCTCCTCTCAACCCTCTACAATTACAAGATTTTCACAACCTACAACAAATTCTCCAATGTTCTTCAAGACGGAATTCACAATAACCCAAGATCTTCTCCTCGCTCTCATACCAAATGATGCAATCAAGGACTAGGGGCCTAAGACAAGCTACAATCTAAGCAACTTCAAATAACCAGAACACTTACAATAGCAACCAATCCTCGTAAAATATCAACATAAAATGATATAACAGCAAGACAAAAATAATACCCAATACAAAAATTAGAAGCGTATAGCCCAAAAGATCCTTACTACAATGTCACCTTTCTGATCCATTCCAACATTCTTGGAAACTCCAGCTTTCTTGGAGAGCACCTATTTTTCCAAAAAGAAATTCTGATGGTGGCAGCGAGTTCTTGGAGCCAAGACAAGCACAATGGTATTTTTGCGTGTGTGAATCTGACATTTTGTGAGCACCCCAAACTTCGTGGAATAGTCCATCATGTTGGAGAGCCAACTTTCAAATGGGCACTTGTCCTATGTGCTTCTGATGTTGGTGGTGAGGTCAAAAATCATATTTGGTCTATTTTAATATTTTTTGTAAACTTTGGTTAATATGCGGGAAATAATATAATAATAATTTAGTAAGTTGTCCAAAAAGGTACTTTAAGTTATAACTTTGGAAAAAGGACACTTAATTTTTATTATTGAATGGGACCAAAAGTAATAATTATAACTTGGAAAAAGGTGAATATTCAATTAAAAGAAATATTAATTACCTCTAGGGTAATTAATAATTATAAGTTTGGAAAAAGGTGAATATTCAATTAAAAGAAATATTAATTACTTTTAGGCAGTGTTGCCGGATTCGGCACCCCCCTCCCCGTTGGTACGCATACCGTCATATCGGGTATGGATACGGACATGATGTGGCCTTGATACGCCGCAAATCCCATGTCTGCCCAAATCCAAAATCTGCAAATAAAATAGCCGCGCCAGATTCGGATTTTGTTGCTTCGCGAGTTCATTCCGAACATTCTCTGCCTATTCTTAACATTTAGTCTTTTATCATTCCGCGTATTGTTATATTTTGTCTATGATACGAGTCGATTAAACTATTAATAAGTTCAATATTTATTAATAATAGTAGAGAACGGATTGGAGTTACGGAATAGATTAATGAGATTAATATTTATTATTAATAAAATAAAATTTAATATTTAGGTTAAAATAATATATTATATTTTAATATAATAATTATATAATTCAAATTTATTATTTAATAATAATATAAATTGTAATATTTAGGTTAAAATAATAAGTTATATTTTATATAATAGATTATTTTATAATATATTTTTTTATTTGCTCTATATTTAAATATAATTATATATTATATAATTCAGATTTATTATTTAATAATATAAATTGTAATATTTAGGTTAAAATAATAAATTATATTTTAATATATTAGATTATTTGATAATATAATTTTTAATTTGCTATATATATTATATTATTATATAATTATATTTAAATATAATACATTATATAATAAAATTATATATATATGCACTGTATCTTGTCGTATCCATATTAGGTCTTGAAAAAAAGTCGTATTTGTATCCAATACCGTATCCGTGTCCATGCAACATTGCTTTTAGGGTTTGGATGGAAAAGTGATTTAAAAAGGAATTGATAGAAACAGAAGAGGTATTCTATTCATTATCAAAATCAAAAACCCTTATTTGCAGAGCTTGGACAATTTGTTCAATTTTTTCCAGAGGACGAAAACCCTGCTGGCAATCAGTTTCATGGACGAAAACCCACCTAGCTGATAGAGTGATCACCATTGTGTTGAATGTGAAGTTTTACAAATTGTGCTGATATAAAGTTATATCTTTTCCAAATTTGTATTTTGGTTTCCGATAGAGTTCTAGTTGAAGATTTATCAAATACTTTCATAGCAAATAATATTGATTAAATTGGGTGGAAAAGGTCTTGCACCATCTAGCCGCACCAATCAGACTTATATTAACCCAGCCGTCACATTTTTATGGAGGGTTTGTGTTGATTGTGACTTCTTTATATTCCTTTCAAATTGTTAATGAGGTTCAGCAGATTGCAAACTGGTTTAAGTCACAAAGGAAAGTATTGATAAACTTTGGTATGCTGGTCGTCCATATTTAGCAGGCCACATATCTCTTAAGGGCATTTGGTTTATTCAAGGTAGTCACAGCCACCAGAACTTCTTTTGTTTATTAAATGAAGGTCATTCAGACTTAGAGAGGAGTGTTGGAAGTTTAGGGAGGAAGCACAGCAGTTTTTGAAGGAGTTTATGAATGATATAACCCAGCCACTCCACTATTGAGTTCATTTCCAGTCTGAGAACTGAGCGCAGCCTGTATTGGAGGACTTTCCATTGCTCATGATTCCAGGTTTCATATTTGATATACTGCTGTTGAAAATATTATTATGCTAAAGTGAATCCCGAATTATTATTTCTGAATAGTATATCATCCTCAGATCTGTATGCGCTCATTTTGTAGCAGCGATATTCAGAATTTTATATATATTTGAAATCTGAGATTACTAATGGAGCTTTATGTATAGTTGTTCTGAATGCAGTATCATATTGAAATAATGTGAGATTCATCCTTTCAATACTCTTTATTGTGCAACTACTTTCAATGCATTTTATCAAACATTTGTAAAAAAAAAAAAAAAATTAGGGATATTTCAATTACACAATACAAAGATAATATCAATCTCGACTCAATCTAAGACTTATTCTAAACATAGGACAATCTACTGGTATCCCTTCCTGCTTCTACGACCTCCTCCTTACATATGCAGATTTTGTTTTACCAGCCAACTTCTACCTCGCGTATATTCGTCTGGAGGATTCCACTCTAAAATATATATCCATCATCACTAACTATTCTTCTCTTTTTTTAAACGTTCGATCTCTTATGCATTTCCTCTACCCCCCTTTATGGTGGTCAAAGATATTTTGTTGTTACTTCCTCCTAATGTTCCACGACCTTTCCCATTTTTGAATTGCACAACTCCACTCCCTTGAATGGTCTAAATTAGCAAGTACAATGCCAGGTGTAAGCAACTATCAGGAGTAAACAGTCGTCGATCATTAAGGAATTTAGCTGCCCAATAAGAGGATTGACCAAGGAATGATAGTCATCCGTCGGCTTCATAACAGCTATTCAAATAATAGTAAACCCTTGGTAATTTATTGTCAGTTGAAAAATAACTGCCCCCAATTCAGAGAAGGATGGCAGTAATGATAGTAATTGGATGTCGCCAGAATCTAAAACCCAACCCCAGCAAAAATAAGACTATCACAGGCCCCCACAGAGTAACAAGCCAATGCAAGGAAGGAAAACTCACTATATCCTCACGACTAGTTGGGAAGAAAAAAATTTGTAATAGATAAAAATCAAAAGACCAAAATTTAGTACTTTTTGGGTGTGCAGGAATGCACAAGCCCTGGAATGCTCCTGCATCAATGTTAATGCAGTGTTCCACAGCCCTGGGGAACGTGAGGACGTGAGGATGTGGGGATGAGTCTCAGGAACATGGGGACCAAGGGCCTAGATTTGGGGATGGTGGGGGGCGGCGAGGGGACGACAGCGGGGTGCGACGAGGGGGTAGTGCAAATACATATAGTACTTAAAAAATGTCATGTCCTCATTTCTGAAATGATCGCTAAAGGGTACAAGTGTTCAGCCTATTCATCATTCCCGTAGGCTAAAACATATGGTAAGGGAATGAAGATGATTTTGGTTAAGTAATATCCATTGTATCTTTCATATAAGCCAAAATCATAAGGGCTTCATCATATGGGAATTGCAATTCTTATTGTAATCTCTCATATCCAGGGGGTAGGACCTATATTTGAGGGGCCAAACTCATAAGTGTTTTCTAAGGCCAAATTGTAAAAGGGAAAATAAAATCTTTAATTACATTTTCTCTAATCTATTTCATATAGATAGGACCTATTGACAATATGTGTTGAGTGTGTTTGAAGAATTAGGTCCAAGCTAAACAAAAGGTGTTCAAATGCATCATGGAAGGAAATAAATTCAAATTCAAATGATCTCTCATAAGGAAGTCGGTTATCAAGGAAAAGCCCAACAAGTGCATAAGGAGGGAACTCAATTCAAATTCAAAAAAAGAAAATAAAGTTCAATTGCAAATGATCATTTCAAGAGACATTCGCCTAGGAGAATGAAGCATTCGGTGGATAAGGAATGGGATCATGTGCCAAAGAACCCAACGGCTATCATTCATTGGATCATGTGCCAAGATGAAGGCATTCGCTCAATGCTCATTGCTTAGAGATTTGCGGCCAAGCTAAGGAGACGTCATTCAAGGATGTATTCACCTATGCAAAGAGGGTTCGCTCTAGGAATTCGCCAAAACCAAGGAAGATTCATTGCATCATGCCATTCACCCATGTTGAGGTCATTCGGCCATAGCATTTACCAAGGCCAAGGAGATTAAAGAGGCATTCGCCTAAGGAAAGATACATTCGCCTAGGCAAAGAAGAATTCACCAAAAAACAATGCATTCACCCATGTTGTTTTCGCCAAGGTCAAGGTTCATTGGAGATTTGATGTTGCATTCGCCCAAAAGGATCAAGAGCTCAATTCCATTCAGCCAAGGCATGATGTAATGCATGCAAGAAACATAAATCAATGCTCAGAAGTCCTCACATTCGGCCATGATAGAAGACGGACATGACCAGCCAAGGAAATGATAAATCAATGCCAAGTCACACTTACCTATGCTAAGCCTATTGCCTTGGGGATCAATTTACTAGTTGCATTCATTTAAAATTGCTTTGCAAGTTTTTAAATGAATAATCGAATATCGAATATTGCTCATGAACTTGGTAAGAAGCAACGCTTACCCATGAGAAATCGCTCCTACCAATGCACTAGTCCAATCGGCCATGAAAGCCAAGAATAAATAGAGGAGCTGACGACATCTTATGGATATGACTGATTTGGTATGTTTTTCTATTCATTTCAAGCTTGAAAATTCCGATTTTCATTGCTTAATTCCAAGGAGATGTGCCCTTGCCAATAGGGAGATGACCCCCTATGATCCATGAGGTGATATTGCTCTAATTTCACCATTGATTTCAAATTGCAGGTATTTGGAGACATTACAAGCGTTGGGTATCATTCTAACATAGCTTCATACATCATTGGCAACATCCAAGGCCAATTGCCCACGTCTAAGTTCCATCTTTGGGTGTTTGAAGAAGGATCGGCCTTCATTGGAAGGCATTCTTATTTGCTGTCCTATATCAGACTGTTGCAACAGTCCTACAGTTATACTTCAGTCACATTTGGAAGTGTTGTAAGGGCTCTTGAGAGCTGAGGTCAATTGGCAAAGTTATCTATAGCTTGTCCTTCATTTGGCCTAAGTTTGATGGCCATTTTGTGGTCTAAGAAGTCTGATTTCATATTTGCATATAACTGTCATAGAGGACAGCAAACTTGTTTTGTAATGGCAACATTTTCATCAAAGGAATAAAGCTAAATTGAAGTTGGGGTTCATTGAATATTGGTGTATTGGTTCAATTTCATTTGAATTATTGTTTGCAAGTATTCTTATCTAAGTTGGAATAAGATTTCAGTCATAACCACTTAGGAACATTACAAACAAATAGTTATAAAAAAATATGCAAGGAATAACATATGAAAATCTGAAATACTCAAACATATTGCATAATTGCATTGAACAATGAAAATGTCGAATATCAATGTATTTATATTATATTCAAAATTTCAAAATGATGATTACATTCAAAATCCAAATACAATTGGCCAATGGCCTAGTGCCTCAAATGACAAATAAATGGATCATCATTCATCCTCAAACTCCACTCAAAACTCCTCATCACTCGAATTGCTGAACTCCTTGGCGTCAAGCTCCTCCAAAGCAATATCAACCAACCCTGTTTGTGTTGCATCTTCATCCACTTGTGCTAGCTCCTCTAGCTCTATGTCCCATCGAGTTGCTGGACTCTCCTTGTACGTAAGCGTATTGTGGTCAATGAGACGCAAGACGCTATGTACAACTACAAGTTTCTCCGCCCTCCTAGAGGTAAGTCTATTCCTCTTAACAAAGTGGATGAAATTATAAGTAGACCAATTCCTGTCAGCAACAGAAGAACTAGAAACTTGGGACAACAGACGAATGGCTAGTATGGTGGTAAAACAATTAGGCCTAGGCAATCTCTCTCTTATAGCTTGCTATTGCAGCTTTCAACCTTGTTGTTGAAACTAGGGAGCGATTTGGAATGAGGCTTAGATGCTTATTTATGAGTTTTTTGTGAGTGTTTGAGGTGTGGGTGGTGCCCATAGAGGATTAGGGATTGGGTTGGAGACACACAAATTTTAAAAAAAAAAAATTAAAAAACTTTTTCATGTTGAATTATGCAGGGGACGCGCAGAAGTCCCCAGGTTTTGTAAATTACTCACCACAAGTTTTATAAGCAAAATAGCCAAAATTGCCATAATTTGTGATTTGCAAAAAACTCAAACAAGGTTAAAGTGAAAAAACATACACAAATTTTGTTTTTTACCGCTTTTGTCAAAGAACTCTTCAACAGATAGCTAGGGCATGATTGCTGTTGCATTTGGATTTTACAGCACAATTGTGAGACTGAAGGCTTCATTTACAGTGTTTATGGCCTGTTGTGAGGGCTACATTTGGATTTTGGGAGGTCTACATGTTATTTCTGCTAGCGACTGGCTTCTAACTTTCAAGCTTCAAGCTTCCAATTACATATTACAAGAATAGTTACTGATTTTTTCAAGGTTCAAGCTTCTAACTTTCACTTTCAAGGTCACCAAATCAAGTATGTGCTAGTTCTAATTTAACTTTTTTTAACTGTAATTTTTAAAATTTTAATGACTGTCATGGGCTGTAGCCTATAAATTTGTAATGAACATTTAATTTTTTCAATTAGTTCTAGCATCTAGGCTGCTAGGGTATTAAATTTTTTTCCTGTTATTTCCCTTCTGCTAGACTTTATTTCCACTTTCCCAAAAAAAAAATGGCATCCACAAGTAGAACTAGCAAGTCTAAGGACCCTTTCTAGAAGCATGGGAAAGAAGGTACAAAGAAAGGAATGGTTATTTGCAACTATTGTATTAAAGATATGAGAGAAGGTATAAATCACCTGAAATATTACCTTGCACAGATCCATTGCTGAGATGTAGAGTCATGTACACAAGCAAGTTTGGAGGTTAAGAATGAGATGAAAGCTCTCCTTTCAGCACATAAGCTGAAGAAAGCAGAGAAAAAGAGAACGACAAAGGCAAGGGGAGCCCCAGCCCCATTTTTCAATTCTATAGGGCCAGAAGCTGAGGGAGATATTGGGGACTCTTCTTCCATTCACATTGGGCCATGGATACGAGGATTAAGCAGTGAGGGCACCCACAATTTGAGCTTTTTGATCCTCACATCACTCCTATTGCGCAATCTTCATCAGAAGGTACCATGTGGAATAGGTAATTGCATCATGAGGCAAAGTTGGCACGTGCCAAATTTTGGTATTACAATAGCATTCTATTTAACGTTGCTTCAAGTCCTTATTGAGAGCAACTGGTTAGTGCATCGATCATGGCAAGTAAGGGTTCAAGGCCTCAGGTCATTATGACTTGAGTGACCCATTATTGCAGGATGAGGTCCAAAACACATAAGCTAGTAGAGGAACAAAAACCGATTTGAAAAGGAAAGGCTGCAACATTTTATCTAGCGAGTGGATGGATGGAAGGAATAGGACACTCTTACTTTTTAGTGGCTTCAAAACGAAATTTTGTCTCTTTGAAGTCAATTGATGCCTCCAATGAAGTAAAAAAATGCTGAGACCTCGTGTAGCTTGTTGGATGAGGTGGCAATGGAAGTGGAAGTAAAAAATGCAAGGTTGCATGGAGACTGGTACTGGTACTGGTACGGGAGACTGGTACCGATACGGGTATGTTTGTTTTTGAAAAATAGGAGACGGGGGTACTTGGAGACACCATTTTAAAAAAATATATAATTTAGTAATTTTATTAATTTATTAATATGCTAACATTAAAACTGAAAATATCATGACATTGAATTTTTTAAACAAGAGAACTGGTAAAGTTTAAGTTTATAGCTTACTTGTAACAATTTAATATAGCTTACTGTATATATATTACTTATAGGCTTATAGCTTACTTATAACAATTTAATATAGCTTAATGTATATATATTACTGTAGACACTAGTATTGAGGTTCGAAGTCCGTAGGAGTAAGAATCCACTGAGCTTGTGAGAAAACAGTGGAAAAAATGAAAGGTACAAAAAGAAAAAAAAATGGAGACGCCTTTTTATTGACACAGGGTACTTGGAGACGAGTGGGAGACTCGACCAGAAGTCTCCTGCAAAGGGAGACGTGCCCAGTCAAGTCTCCGAGACGGGAGACGTGTACCAGTCTCCGAGACAAGTAACAGGGGGTCGCACACGGGTCTCCGTGCAACGTAGAAAAAATGTTATCCAAATAATGACGATACATATGTGGCAGCTAGTAAATTACTAGAGGCGAGATACCCTACACTATTTTGAAGCCCTTGTGCTGCCCACTACCTTGACCTTCTTGAGAACATTGGGAAACTAAGTTGGGTGAAGAACGTGGTGGAAGATGTAAGAAATGTCACCAAATACATGTACAACCACACATGGGTCCTGAATCTCATGAGAGAACACACTAATAGCAAGGAGCTCATGCATACAAGAGTCACACACTTCACCACTAATTTCCACACCTTGCAAAGTATAGCAATTGCATTGCCCAAACTTAAGCTCATGTTTGTGAGTGAAAGGTGGTTGGAGAGTCCTTACTACAAGAAGGCTAAAACAAGGAAGGTCAGAGGCTCATGAAGACCATTTTTTATGATACATTTGCCAAGACCATGGAGGAAATCATCAATGTAAGTTTTTGATCAAAATTTTCTTTGTTAAAAAAAAATACAATGTTTCAAGTTTTTATAAAATTTTGATATTTTAATTTATTGATTTTAATTATTTTTTTAAATTTCTAATTTTGTTTAATTTTCTAATTTCATTTTCATTCACTCTCTTGATTTAACTTTTAAGTGTCAAAACCATGGGTTAGGATTCTGTAAATGGCGGATAGGGATAAAAACCTAAGTTGCCGGTTCTGGTGCGGGTGCGGGTGCGGGTTCGCGGGTTAGGTTCGCGGGTTCGGCCAAAATTTTTTTGGGGGTTTGGGTTCGTTTTTGGGTTCGTTTTTTTATATATATAAAAATATATAGGTATATGCAAAAAAATTAAGCATAGAAGCAAGAATTAAGTGTAGAAATGCAAGAATAAAGTGTAGAACACCACATAGCATCATATAATCAACAAAACCACCATCAACTTGAATATCATAAAACATAAAACTCGAACTTCAAGTTCAATAACAAGATTCAAAATAATAATATCATGTTCAACAATCAATTTTCATTGTTTCAATGTCAAATGACAAGTGTCAATCATCATATGGATTTGCTAAATCCTCCACATCATCATCATCTTCTTGGACATTAGCAGGATCATTTGAAGAACCACAACCAGCACCACTGCCACTCGCTGAAAAAGTATGCTCGCTCTCTGATCCCTCAAGTGCAACATGTTTGGATTGGGAAGTAGAAGCATCCAAGTCAATTTGCTCTGGCTCCACATCCCACAACTTTGATTCCCCCTCCTTATAGTCTTGCTTTTTGTGCGAAAGGAGGCGCAAGTTGGAATGCACATACACTAAATTCTCCGCCTTTTTGGAGTGCAATCTGTTGCGCTTTATCGAGTGGATAAAAGAGTACGTGCTCCAATTCCTCTCAGATGCAGAGGAACTAGCAACCTATGATGACAAAGTAAAGAGAAAGAGTTAAAAATAAAAACTTACAAAGTTAAAACTTATAAAGTTACAAGTTATAAAATTTATAATAATTAAAAATTATGGAACTTCAAACTTCAAATTTTTAAAAGTCTTTAAGATAAAATTATAAATCGTAAAAAACATAGAAATTTAGTAAACTTACTTGTGATAAAACTTTGACTGCAAGAGGCTGTAGGCACCAGAATTGTTGGCCATGAAAGTACCACCAATTGTGAGCATCTTTCTTGAATCTATCACGAAGAGCCTCAATGATTAGACCATTGGAGTGTACAAAATCAGTGAACTCATCAGTGACCATATCATGCAAATCTGGATCAAGGAAGAGTCTACGAAATGCTGCCTTGTACCCTTCAGACACTTCTAAATCTCTCCATGGGGGAATCCTATTTGTCACCGAAAGAATCTCACTGCTGTAATATTTTGGAGTCAATGCAAATGCAAGAAGATGTAGCGGGGTTGTCATTGTGTTCCATCTAGCCTCAATAATTTCATGCACTTGCTTGAAGAGAATTTCTTGAGGATCTTTCTCCTTCTCATTTATGATAGTCTTTATCTTTTCTATCATTGAATCAATGCCATCATATATCTCCCTCATGCAAGGCTTGTCCATGTCCGTATAACGAATCATGCTCAAAATGGGCTCGGTGAAACTAAGGAGATACTCCACATGATCCCACCAATAGTCATTTAGGATCATCCCCTTAACATTTGCTGCCCTCTCAGTGTTGCTTTGCCTCCATACGGACCAAGTAGTGCTTGTTACCATGCTGATAAGAGCTTGTTTGACCTTCACAAGTCGTCTCAAGGCAATTGTGTTTGAGGCAAAACGGGTCTCAGCAACCTATTGAAATATCAAAAATAAAAAGTACAATAAATAAAATTTAATTTAAACATTGAAAAAATTGAAAACAAACTATAACTTTTAAGAATAAATAGAATATGTGAAATTAAAAATTTAAAGCACTATGAAAAATTTAAATTTAAAAATATATTGCTTCACTTACCTTCAACAACTCCAATGTAGAAAATGATCTAAATATGCTTTGGGACATGTGGTGGTTGGTGATGAACATTCGTATCTCCTCGGCCTCTGCATACAACTCTCTAATCCAGTCAATTTTTTTCCCAATCTTTTGTAGCATTAGATTGAGAGAGTGGACAGCACAAGGTGTCCAAAAGATATGTGAATATCGTTCCTCAACCAACAACCCAGCAGCTCTACAATTTTTTGCGTTGTCCGTTATCACTTGAACAACATTACGAGGTCCCACATCCTCAATGGCTGCAATGAGGATTTGAGCAATAAATTCACCATCCTTCACCTGTCCCTCACAATCCACAGCTCTCAAAAACATTGCCCCTTTAGGGGACACTGCAATGACATTAATCAAAGGCCGATTTTTGGCATCTTTCCATCCATCAGAGACAATCGACACCCCTGTCTCACTCCATGAATCCCTTAAGGGCTTCAATGCATCTTCTATATTCTTCACCTCATTCTCCAATAAGGTCCCACGCACCTTCTCATAACCTGGGCTCTTATACCCTTTTGGAGCCTCATTAATTTTTCTCACCATCTCTTGCCAATATGGTGAGCGAACAACATTAAATGACATACCATTTGCATAAATGCATCTGGCTATATGTTGGTCAGCAATATCTCGAGCCTCATTTTGAAATGATGTTTCTAAAGGTCCCTTTGGTCTCTTGTTTGTAGTGCTTGTGGGTTGCTCTTGAGGAGTGACCAAAAATGGGTGGCTCTCTATCACAACATTGGAACTAGGAATAGATGGAGGACCCATTCTTTGATTTCTGCCTCTTTTCCTTAACACGTTTGCTACTGATTTACGGCCTGCTGCTTCATCTGCTGCTTCTTGCTCGGTGATATATGCCAGCACTTGCTCTCGTGGTATAGGTTTATTATTCTTTCCTGGGCAAGCTTTGATCCCCATCCCAGGGATGTTACACAAATGGGCTTTCACCCGACTATATGAACTGTTGTATTGCACATCACAGCCATTACATTTCCAAAGGTAACCCCCACCACCTGGTTGTTGTTGAATCATTTCAACATGCCTCCAAAGTGGTGAGTGTGGATCGATTTTGAATTTTGATTGTGATACTGAGCTAGAACTAGCTGCCATTGTGATACCTGTCACCTGTGGGTGTGGCAATAAGTTTTGTAAACAAAATGGAAACAATGAAAACTCAAAACTTTCAAGAATCAAAACAAAAACAAAAGCATGGCGATACATTCATGATTCATCATTCATATAAATAGTTTAAAAGAAAAAACAAGTTGAAAAGAATTTGTTTGTTGTTCAAAAATGCAAAAAAAAAATGAATAGAAAACCTACCTCTTTGCAAAAATCTCTTCCTTTGACCTTCTTGGCAGCCTCTAAAACGTTGGAAATGAGTAGGAATGGTGGAGCAATCGACTTCCAACCTTCAGGATTCAATCTTCAAGCTTCTTTCTTCAACCACAAAAAAATTCATGAGTTCAGCCACAATGGGCAATTTTTGTGTTTTGGAATGAAAGAATGAGTTGAAAATGGCAAAAGTGTGTTTATAATGACCTTTTAGGGTTATATTTGCATTTTTGAATGTTTAAAATAATATAAAATTGTGTTATAAGTGAAAAAAAAACATAAAAAAAATTTGAAAGGGCCGTGGGTGCGCTCCGGGTGCGAAGTTTTAAGGCTGGGTTCGCACCCAGCGAACCCGGGTGCGTCCGGGACGCACCCAACCCTTTTGTGCAGCACCCTGCCCGCACCCACAGGGTACCCGCACACGCACCCGAGCCGCACCGCACCCGCACCCGGCCCTGGAACAGGCGAATCCGGTAACTTAGATAAAAACTAATGGGGTAACGATATGAGGCTATGGATAGGGCTAAAAAGGCAATTCAACATTTGTATGTGCCGAACAGGGTCAAATATGAACCCATATAGCACATTGTTCATTGAAGGTAGAACCAACTACTCCACCAACATATTCATGATGCTACCTACTATTTGAACACCAAGTTTCTTTTCTCCCTTTCATTCAAATAAATGAGGTTATGTTTCACCTCAACATGTGTATTGAGAGATTGGTCCCTAATAAGGCTATGGATAGGGCCAAAAAGGCAATTCGATATTTGTATGTGTCGAACAGAATCAAATAACCCATATGGCACATTATTGATTGATCGTGGAACCAACAACTCAACCAACATATTCATGATGCTACCTACTATTTGAACCCTAAGTTTCTTTTCTCCCTTTCATTCAAATAAATGAGTTATGTTTTGCCTCAACATGTGTATTGAGAGATTGGTCCCTGATGAGAACCTTTAAGACATCATACAATGAGTTACATATTTATATGTGGAAATAGTTTGCAGAATCAAATAACAAGTGTTATCATGGAAGAATGTTCGGTAGACACGAAAACAAGAATCAGAACAGAAGCAATTTTGACAAAAAAAGTTGAGCGAAACCAATTCGTACAAAAAAGCTTTTTTTAGAAAGACTCAAAACCCTCTCCTAGGGTTCCCACATACGAAAATCTTCCTTTCAGAACTAACAATGATCAAAGACCTAAGCATCAGAGATTCATCAATAGATGGCCCCAATGAAAAAGATTCCAAGAAAAAACACCAAGATCTAGAGGATTCAATGCTCCATCCTAAATTGCAACAGGTGCAAACCGAGTCCCGTTGGTAAGTCAAAAATCAAAAGAAAGAAAATCCAAGATCTTGATTATAAAAAGCAATTAAGAGTTGGGAAAATTTAGAGAGCATTTTAAAAAGAAGTCATTCTTCATAAAATGGGCTCATAAATGGCCCACATGGGAAAATATTCATAAATGGTTTACAGAAAGCTGGGGATTCAAGATTAAAATTTGCAACTTGCCTAGAGGTTTCTTTCAAATTGAATGCACTTCCAAGAAAAAAAAAGAACAGATAATGGAGGCCCATGGATGATGGATGATGTAGATTTCTACATCAAAGACTAGGAACCCAATTTTGATCCTCTGAATCACAAAATTGTCGTTACACCAATGTGGGTTAGACTACACAATTTGCCATCTGAATACTAGACCCCCAAAACATTAATGGAAATTGGGAATTTCATTGGATCCTTCATAACAATTAATGAAAATTCATTAGGGATCAATAAGGGTTTATATGCAAGGATTTGCGTAAATATCAACCTAGAAGAACAAATGGCATCGACAATTGAGATTCAAACAGAAGAAGGGATATGGAGGACAAAAGATTGAAATTGAAGGTCCATCAAAACCTTGCTCAATTTGATCCAAAAATGGGCACTTGAAGGACAAATACAAATAAAACTCCATAAAGGAATCTAAAAATGAAATCAGCCCTGTTGAACCAATTCAAGGTTGTTTAGACCGAGACAATCAAGACAGAGAAGAAATTCAGATAGATAATAAAATATGGGACATAGAACGAGAACCCACTAAAGTTAACTATTCAAGATTGCTCCGGAAGATAAATTCTTTTGAATTAGCTTTGGATCTGTTCAGAATCAATGAGGATATCAGAAACTTCCAATCCATAAAGGAAAAAGAAATTATCCCCTTGAGGGAGGAGAACTGCAAAAGTGAAAAATCAGAAACGAAACCACTTCACAATGTCTCTAGTCCCCCTCATCAAAAACCCATTTTTGGATTGAATGAGGACACCCTTGAAGAGGATCTCCAGGAAGTCAATTCCCTAGAAGAAAGAGGAATATGTCAGACATAATCCAGAATTAACAAACCAGATTGTGGTAAACAAAAAAGGAAGGGGAGGAAATCCAACAGAGAACTCTTGTCCGAGGATGGGGAAGCTGAAGGCCAAATGAAGATAAATATGTTACTAAGATCTGGGAAGGGAGTCCCCATTCCCAGAGAACAATGAAGATAACTTGTGGAATGTTAGGGGCCTTAACGCCCCTAACAAAAATGCTTGATTAAGTGTCAAATGGATACAATAGATGTAGCCATTTTTATATTACAAGAAACTAAATTAAGAAATAAGGATTTAAAAAAAATTATCAACTCTATTCCCAACGATTTAATAATCATCGGAGGGGATTTCAAACACTATTCTACATAGTGAAAATATAAAAGGGGGAGTTCAGAAAAGAAATCAATCCTAGTTAGACATTTTAGACATTGTTTCCAATACAAATCTTCACGACATCATTCCTAAGAATGGTCATTTCACATGGACAAACCGTAGGTTGGGCTTTAGCAATATCGTAGAAAGATTGGATAGATTTTTTGTGTGGTGGAAACTAGGCCTCTTGTCCAAGGATTTGTGAAAGAAATATTCTTCCAATCTCTAGGTCTAACCACTTTCCCATACAACTTACCTTGAGAAGAGAACAAAAACTAGAAAGATGTTCCTTCAAATTTGAAAACATGTGGTTTAAGGACCAAGAATGAATTAGCAATATGAAATTGTGGCGGAAGGAGGCTCATTTCCAAAAAGGAAGAAGGATGTTTACTCACAAATAAACTTCAATATGTCAAAGAATGTCCCAAAGTTTGGAAAAGAGAGCACTTAAAAAATATCTTTGAGGTAAAGATCAAATAGAAAGAAAACTGGAGCACCTTAATGAAAAAATCATTCTCAATGATATGGATCAGAAAAGATTTAAATTAGAAAAGGACATGATGAACCAATATGCAAACATATTGACTAAAGAAATCTTTTTGAGACAAAAATATAGGGAATTATGGAATTCAGAACAAGATTAGCAGTATCAACAATATCAATGGGGATCAGATCACAAATGGGAAGAACATTGATGAAGAGGTTGTAAGTTATTTCCAGAAGCTCCTAAACAACTTTGATGGCTCAGACTTGCTATTCCAAAACAAAATCCTAGATAACATACAAGTACTAATTGGTGAGGAGTGTTGGAGCCCAGAAAAAAATTATTCACATTGTGTCCATTCTACCCCCAAAAAATCCAAAAAATTATGAGAAAATTGCTTAGCCAAGGTCATCATTAGATAGACAATCCAATTCTGAGCAACTTTGCCTTTTGAACCCTGTCGAAATTCCTTATTATGAAAAAGTTGTGCTGGTTCAAAGTTTGGTTCCTGTGCTTTTTGCTTTGGTCAAAGTAGTTTATGCCTTAGAATTTTTTTTCCAATTTTGTCTTTGGTCGGCAAATCGGCTTTTTCCCGAACTCCTAACAAATCACAAGTTCGGTAATTTGTCAATTCACCGACAAGGCAATAAAGGGCAAAGGTAGAGGCATCAAAGAGAAGGTTCGACAAAACAAAATTTTGCCAATAAAGGCAAGCAAAGGGCAGAGTTAGGAAAAGTAAAGAATTGCCGATAAGGGCAAAGATGCCCTAGTTCGGCAAAGTTCATTTTTGCCGATAAAGGCAAAATAGCTCATAGTTCAGCAAAAGTAAATGTTGCCAATAAGAGTGAAAGGAGACCAAAAAGAAAAGTTCAAAGAAAGTGACTTTTGCCGACTAAATGAAGGAAAAGAGAAAAGAGGAGAACCAAGCAACATACCAAGTCATAGAAAATGAAAATTTTGCTGATAAGGAAAAATAATGATTTAGATGGTCAAGAAAGATGGCAAGCAAAAAATGCAGAAAAATGAAGATTGGCCGATAAATTGGGAAATTGCATAATGGTACAGTTAGGGATCAGATGATTCAAAACAAAAAAGGACAACACATTGGAAAAGTTGTCAATACCTAAAGAAGATAATTCCCTGAATGCATGCCATGATTCTAGGGATACATAAATGCAGATTTGTACTCAACATTAATGGGTTGCAGGCCAGAATTGTGTAGGTTGTTCAAACAGTAAAATTTTTCAATGCACAAAGGACAAATCAGATAAGTTAGAGGCTGCAGGTGGGAAGGATAGAATTAGAAGCTTCCTTCTTTATTACTCAGAGTACAATTGGAGTGCAAGCAATCTTTGTCAGATTGATTGCAGAGTCAGCAGGAACATGGGTCTAAACCCCAACATGCAAATCTACTGACAAATTTGGAATTAATGCAACGTGGGTGCAGTCCTTCTCAAGATGTGGCGCCTAGGAGACTGCAGTCAATTTTGAATCGAATGCTATATATGCATTCTTTTTAGTCATGTTAAGGGTTGGTCACTGAGCCAATTGTCTGGTCAGGAAGGCCTAAGGGAGATTTTCGGGCATCAAGCAAAGGATAATGTCTGAGTATTGAATGGAGAAATGTGGTTGATACAGTGTAGGAATGGGTTGTAATGCACATCTTTATGCAGTGGTATGTCTCCATCACTATTGTAATGATTTAGGGAAATATATAGTCGAAGCTTTGTATTTTCCTTCACACATTTGTTGGTGCAATTGTAATAGCGATTTGATAATGTGTGACAACATTTAAGTAAATACATGCTTTGTGTTGAGTAATTTCTTTGTTGCAAATGGGTCATTGTAGTTTGGTTCTGGATAATTATGTACAATGTATGACATGTAATCTAAGAAATATATGTCAATATATTTTAGTCTTCTGTTGATACTGGTTCAATCTATTTTCTTTCTTTTCACTGCTTATGACTCAGTTGCCCAATGGAGTAGGCATTGGTCCATATTGGAGAGGGATCAAACACTCTTTTAAATCAAACAAATCATTCATCTGTGGTTCAAACCAATTGGACTTATGTTAACCCAGCCGTCACATTTTTATGGAGGGTTTGTGTTGATTGTGACTTCTTTATATTCCTTTCAAATTGTTAATGAGGTTCAGCAGATTGCAAACTGGTTTAAGTCACAAAGGAAAGTATTGATAAACTTTGGTATGCTGGTCGTCCATATTTAGCAGGCCACATATCTCTTAGAGGGGCATTTGGTTTATTCAAGGTAGTCACAGCCACCAGAACTTCTTGTGTTTATTAAATGAAGGTCATTCAGACTTAGAGAGGAGTGTTGGAAGTTTAGGGAGGAAACACAGCAGTTTTTGAAGGAGTTTATGAATGGTATAACCCAGCCGCTCCACTATGGAGTTCATTTCCAGTCTGAGAACTGAGCGCAACCTGTATTGGAGGACTTTCCATTGCTCATGATTCCAGGTTTCATATTTGATATACTGCTGTTGAAGATATTATTATGCTAAAGTGACTCCTGAATTATTATTTCTGAATAGTATATCATCCTCAGATCTGTATGCGCTCATTTTGTAGCAGTGATATTCAGAATTTTATATATATTTGAAATCTGAGATTAATAATGGAGCTTTATGTATAGTTGTTCTGAATGCAGTATCATATTGAAATAATGTGAGATTCATCCTTTCAATACTCTTTATTGTGCAACTACTTTCAATGCATTTCATCAAACATTTGTTAAAAAAAAAAAAGTTAGGGATATTTCAATTACACAATACAAAGATAATATCAATCTCAACTCAATCTAAGACTTATTCTAAACATAGGACAATCTACTGGTATCCCTTTCTTCTTCTACGACTTCCTCCTTACATATGCAGATTTTTTTTTACCACCCAAGTTCTATTTCGCGTATATTCATCTGGAGGATTCCACTCTAAAATATATATCCATCATCACTAACTATTCTTCTCTTTTTTTAAACGTTCGATCTCTTATGCATTTCCTCTACCCTCCTTTATGGTGGTCGAAGATATTTTGTCGTTACTTCCTCCTAATGTTCCACGACCTTTCCCATTTTTGAATTGCACGACTCCACTCCCTTGAATGGTCTAAATTAGCAAGTACAATGCCAGGTGTAAGCAACTATCAGGAGTAAACAGTCATCGATCATTAAGGAATTTAGCTGCCCAGTAAGAGGATTGACCAAGAAATGATAGTCATTCGTCGGCTTCATAACAGCTATTCAAATAATAGTAAACCCTTGGTAATTTATTGTCAGTTGAAAAATAACTGCCCCCAATTCAGAGAAGGATGGCAAGAATGATAGTAATTAGATGTCGCCAGAATCTAAAACCCAACCCCAACAAAAATAAGACTATCACAGGGCCCAACAGAGTAACAAGCCAACGCAAGGAAGGAAAACTCACTATATCCTCACGACTAGTTGGGAAGAAAAAAATTTGTAATAGACAAAAATTTAGAACTTTTTGGGTGTGCAGGAATGCACAAGCCCTGGAATGCTCCTGCATCAATGTTAATGCAGTGTTCCACAGCCCTGGGGAACGTGAGGACATGAGGATGTGGGGATGAGTCTTGGGAACATGGCGACCAAGGGCCTAGATTTGGGGATGGTGGGGAACGGCGAGGGGACGACAGCAGGGTACGACGAGGGGGTAGTGCAAATACATATTGTACTTAAAAAAATAGTTATAAAAAAATATACGAGGAATAACATATGAAAATCTGAAATACTCAAACATATTGCATAATTGCATTGAACAATGAAAATGTCGAATATCAATGTATTTATATTATATTCAAATTTTCAAAATGATGATTACATTCAAAATCCAGATACAATTGGCCAATGGCCTAGTGCCTCAAATGACAAATCAATGGATCATCATTCATCCTCAAAGTCCACTCGAAACTCCTCATCACTCGAATTGCTGAACTGCTTGGCGTCAAGCTCCTCCAAAGCAATATCAACCAACCCTGTTTGTGTTTGTAATATCCCTTGCCACTTTTGAACTCAATATGCTGATATAAAGCTCAAGGAATATTGTCAAACACTTGGCATACAAAGTCTGAACCTGCTGTTATGAATTTTCTGATTGTCTTCTTTGAGTTCATAGGTTGCTAATGATGTTATTGAATTCTTCTAACAATGCAAGGTTGTTATAGAAATAATATACTAGCTGTTTCAGACCTTTGGCATACATATAAGTGACTGTATGTAACTAGTACAGCTAGTTGACATTAAGACAAACACTTTCCATGCATCCCAATATAGCCAATATACACCCACAGCCACTAGGCATTTATGCAAACACTTGGCAAGCAAAGTTTCTTGACGAAATATGCAAATCACTATACAAACAACCACTTTCAGCCAATAGGCATTTTCACAAACATTTGGCATGCATACTCATATGATAATCTAGAGCTCAATCAATTTAGGCATTACATCAAATAATTGGCATACAAATTTCCCCTTCTTAATTGAATGCAATCTCTAGGACAATGCTGATATAACTAGCCAATACTCTTGACTTACAATGAAACCCCAATACAATGCCAATCTTATATAAATGTTCATCTACAGCAGCACCTAATGCAAATTGACTTAACAATGCAAATACTCTAACAAAACATTAAGGAACCTGAAAACACATAGTCGATATGCCTGAGATATTGAAGCAATATTTGTTGATGATGAAACCCCACTAAAAAGGTGAAATAGCCCCTCTATGTGTGAAGTCACCTCTACCCTTGCCTGGCAATATTTTAGATAAATAAATGCAGCAATTAAACTGCACTTCTTGGCACCTGAAATGATCGGTAGGACCAAAGGATCAAAATGCAACAATACTCAGAACCATAGGATGCTTCAATGATGAGATATGAACAAAAATGTCTTGCCAATGGCACCCTTGCTGTAGTATATCAATCCTCAAAATTAACTAATTGCAACCTTGAACCTCCTCCAATTTGCCCTTGAAATGATTGTCTCGGCATAAAGAATTGATTGCTCAAATACCCAGAACGATTAGATGCTTCAGCAGTGCACAATGAGCAAATATTCATGTCTCACATAGGCTGTTCAAACCCCATAACAGCAGAGTGATGTAAAATTGCAAACCTCAGAAAACCCTTCCAATGACTAAAAATAAACTGTAATTAAAAATATGTAAATCCTCCAATGTAGCACACAGATTGGACCCCTGAAGTGAAGCCCACAATGAAGCAATAATTCAGCTGATATTTCACAACCTCAAAATTGCATAACCAATTGGGAGTTTTCGTTCCCAATGGCTGGAAAAAAATGGCAGAACCCTAGCTAGACTCACCACCAAACAAACTTAAGTCAAATATCCAATTCTTCATATCCAAGAATGAGCCCATAAGATCCTTTTATTCTTTTCTTGGGGAAGCTCACACACTTTCTTGCCAATGTGGGATAAAAGATATACTTTATATTTGCACTTTATTATAATATTATAATATAACATTAAAATATATAAAATGCAAAACATAATGTCAAAACATAACATGAGGTTTCCCAAATTAGAAACATTTGTAATAACATAGTAGAACCTCCATATAATCCCCAAATCCATGAAAGAAAGCCAACCGCTGATCGGGTAACTGCCAAGAAAACCCTCTAATCAAACTGTATTAGCCTACGAGAACCAGGAATAGGCTAAACCCTCTGTGAACTGATGCTCATGAAAATGGGGACATTACAGTGTTGCATCGTCATCCACTTGTGCTAGCTCCTCTGGCTCTACGTCCCATCGAGTTGCTGGACTCTCCTTGTACGTAGCGTATTGTGGTCAATGAGACACAAGGCACTATGTACAACTACAAGTTTCTCCGCCCTCCTAGAGGTAAGTCTATTCCTCTTAATAAAGTGGATGAAATTATAAGTAGACCAATTCCTGTCAGCAACAGAAGAACTAGAAACTTGGAACAACAGACGAATTGCTAGTATGGTGGTCAAACAATTAGGCCCAGGCAATCTCTCTTATAGCTTGCTATTGCAACTTTCAACCTTGTTGTTGAAACTTGGGACTGATTTGGAATGAGGCTTAAATGCTTATTTTAGAGTTTTTTGTGAGTGTTTGGGGTGTGGATGGTGCCCATAGAGGATTAGGGATTGGGTTGGAGGCACACAAATTTTAAAAAAAAAAATTAAAAAACTTTTTCATGTTGAATTATGCAGGGGATGCGCAGAAGTCCCCAGGACGATCAGGAGACGTCTAGGCATCCCTTAGGCATCCCCAAGAAGTGCGAAAATAAAGGGGCCGTTTCCAGAAATGTCCCCGAAGCGTGGGCAGTGGTGGAGGGCTGGCAAGAGGGGAGTTTCCCTCAAGTCCCCAAGTCCCTGAAATGTCCCTGACGCGGGGAAAAGGGGGGGCACGCTAAAGATTTGAAAAATGCAAATGAATTGGTTGATAAATTGATATTTACAAATGAGCAAAAATGCTCAATATATACAGTGTACAAGAGGCAAGTTTTCTAAAAATAGAAAACTGCCGACATAGATTAGCATTAACAAAATCAGGCCGACATAGAAAAAATACTAATACCCTCCCTTAATGCTCAATCTATCAACAACACCTATAGACCCCCTGAAGTTTACAAATTTATCAGAACCGAGGGGCTTGGTGAAGATATCTGCTGGCTGCTCCGAGGTAGGAACATACAGCAATTGAATGGATCCGTCTTCAACCAGCTGTCGTATGTAATGACAATGAGTTTCCACATGCTTGGTTCGTTCATGGAAGACCGGATTCTTGGCCAATTTGAGCACTCCCTGATTATCACAGAACAAGGGAGTCGGACCTGCCTGAGGAACATGCATATCCGCAAGCATCCGTCGAAGCCAAACTGCCTCACAACCTGCTTTAACTGCTCCCCGATACTCTGCTTCTGTCGAGGAGAGAGCCACTGCCTGCTGCTTCTTACTAGTCCATGTGACAGCACCAGATCCCAAACTAAACACATACCCAGCTGTAGACTTACGGTCATCAACAGAACCTGCCCAGTCGGAATCTGTGTAACCTCTGAGTATAGGATCAGAACTCCGAGTGTACAGAAGTCCATAATCAGGAGTGCCACTCACATAACGTAGCACACGCTTAGCTGCTGTCCAATGATCAGATTTGGGGGCTGTCATGAAGCGTGATATGTAGCTCACTGCAAAACTAATGTCAGGTCTAGTAGCAGTAAGATAAATGAGGCTACCTACTAGTTGCCTGAACAAAGATTCATCTACCACTGGTGAGGTGGACTGAGCTGACAATTTAAGCCCGGGTTCCATAGGAGTAGAGGCAGGTTTGCAATCCTGCATTCTGAACCTGTCCAGGAGACTGCGAGCATACTTGGACTGAGAAAGAAAGATACTGTGCTCAGTCTGCCAAACCTCAACTCCTAGGCAATAATGCAACAAGCCCAAATCTGTCATATCAAAAGTACGGCACAAATCCTGTTTGATCGCAGCAATCAAATGTGCGGAACTGCCAGTAATGATTAAGTCATCCACATAGACAACCACAAGCAATATATCATCACCAAAAAGTTTGATATACAGATTTGAATCAGATGGACTTCGCTGAAAACCATGATCTGTCAGGTACTTATCTATTTTCATGTACCAAGCCCGAGGGGCTTGTTTCAGACCATAGAGAGCTTTGACGAGTCTACAGACCTTGTGTTCTTGACCAGCAACCTTAAAGCCTGGAGGTTGCGTCATGTAGACTTCTTCCTGCAAGTCACCATTCAGAAAAGCACTCTTAACATCCATCTGATGGACTTTCCAACCAAACTGGGCTGCTAAGGCAAGAACAAGCTAGATGGTACTCATTTTGGCTGTAGGAGCAAATGTCTCCTCATAGTCAATGCCTTCCATCTATGAGAACCCACGAGCAACAAGACGAGCCTTATACTTGTCGAGAGTGCCATCAGCTTTGTATTTCACCTTGTACACCCATTTGCAGCTAATGGGTTTCTTCCCTGGAGGAAGATCAGAAAGTGCCCAAGTGTGATTCTTCTGAAGACTCTGGAACTCAGCTTCCATAGCCTGTTCCCACTCAGGTATACCTTTAGCCTCTGAGTATGTCTGAGGCTCAAAAACACTATTAATGTTAGCCATGAGAGCAAAATTGACTGTAGGTTGTTGTTTGCTCTTATTTCTGGAAGTTCTACTCTCAATGAGCTCACCATCCCGGAGATCACTAATGGTTTTAGCATACCATTTAGGCCGGAGAGTAGAAGTGCTAACATCTGGAGGAGCTGGAAGAGGTTCAGGATCAGCAACAAGAGCAGCAGGAAGAGGATTATTTTCCAGAGGAAACTCAGGTAGTGCATCATCAGAAATAGATTCTACATCAGCCCTCCCATCAAGTGGACCTACAGGAAGAACACTGTGAGGCGGATCCTCAGAACGCTGCTCAGAAGAAGAAGACTGAAAAGGTCCTCTATCTTCATCAAAGACAACATCACGGCTGAAGATAAGACGATCAGTGTCAATATCAATCAGTCGGTAGGCCTTATGTTTGTCACTGTACCCTGTCATCATGAGCTTCTGACTCTTGGATTCTAACTTCAAGCGCTGAGCATCTGGAACCCAAACATATGCAAGAGAGCCAAAAACCTTCAGGTGGCTGATGCTGGGCTTGCGACCAGACCAAACCTCTTCTAGAGTCTTCCCCTTAACAGCCTGAGTAGGAGAGCGATTAAGGAGATAGACAGAAGTAAAAACTGCTTCTGCCCAATACTTATTAGGAACACTCCTGTGCTGTAACATAGAACGAGCGCTCTCAACAACCGTACGATTGCGACGCTCAACAACACTGTTTTGCTGCGGAGTGTAGGGTGTAGTCAACTGGCGTTTGATGCCATGGGTATCACAGAAGTCGGAGAATGCAGCAGAACAAAATTCCCCACCGTTATATGTCCTAAGAGTGATGATGCTACAGCCAGACTCTTTTTCAACCAAGGACTTAAACTTCTGAAAGATACTAAATACATCTGATTTTTGTTTGAGAAAGTACACCCACATCTTTCTACTAAAATCATCAACAATAAGCAAGAAATATTTGCAACCAGTAACTGAAGATGTATTCATAGGACCACAAATATCAGCATGAAGTAATTGAAGTACCTTAGACGCACGCCAAGAATCTCCATCCTTGAAGGGAGTCCGATGTTGTTTGCCAGCTTGACAGGCGCCACATACTCCAAGATGCTGTGTCTAAATATCAGGTAGGCCAGAAACAAGTCCCTACCGGGACAGCTGAGAGAGATAATGGATGTTGAGATGTCCATATCGCTGATGCCACAAAGTGCTGAGAGAAGAAACACGGGCTGCCATAGCTACTTCAGGAGAATCACCAGTGTCAATGAGCCGATAAAGGCCATGATCCTCTAGACCAATAGCAACAGTAAGACTGGTCTTGTTGTGACCAAATCACACATCACCCCATTAGGAATAGGGACCCCCCTTTTTTTTTGAGCTCTGTGCTTTCAACGAGATTTTAATGAGTTTTTAATGATGTCCTGGGTATCTTCCTCTGCCGATACGGTAATAATTTCCTCTTCTATGATCTTTGGTTCATGATTAGGAGGCAGATGAACTTGCAATAATGAAGAATCTTGATCAAATCCCATCTAGATAATGAATGTTGAGATCAATCCTGAAGAATGTTTGAGACCCTGAAAAGACTAAGCCTGGAGCCTGAAAATCCTGAAAAAATGGCTAAGTCTGAAATCTGGTGAATCCTCCAAATTCTATATTTTGCATCTTAAATCCGGTGGATTCGGGACCTATCTCAAACATCCTGAAAGGTATATTGAAAAATATTTAAAGTATAAGAAATTCAATCTCTCAACTTATACTTAAATATATTTTTCAATATACCTTTACCCTCGCGATCCTAAAAAACGCCTGACGCTTCCAGAGGATTCAAAAAGCTGATCTAATGCGACGGGATGTCCAAGTGGCGCAAAATCACGAGGAAAAAGGCGCTTGAAGATGATGATTTCCACTTGATGAACCAATGCGCCCATCTACAACCTTGATCTAATGCGAAAAAACATGAGGATTTCGATCACTCATCTAGTGCGCCCAAACTAAAAGCATCATTTTGAGGGAAAAGATGAGGATTTAAAACACTCAACTAATGCGAAAATGAAAAGACAAGTCTTGGAACGAATCTTGGAGCGAATTAAAGATGATAAGTGTCAGAGGATTTGGAAAGCTCAACTGATGCGCCACCTAGAAAGAAGAAGAAGTTTTAAGGTTTTTGGCTTGAGAAGGATCTAGCTTGAAGAGGATTTGAAAACTTGAACTGATGCGCCAAAATCTAGAGGATTTTTATTCCTCATCTAATGCGCCAATGGACGACTCCCAAACATTCAACGCAAGTGCTAGAACCAATTCACCAATGTGAAGACTAGACGATTCCAAGAGCTTTATCTAATGCGCTAGAAACTTGAGGATTTCAATCCCTGATCTAATGCGCCTATCCAATGTCAAGTCTCCAAGGCGAAGTCTAGAGGATCTTCAATGCCTCATCTAATGCGACCTTATGAGGGGAAACTCCAGAGATTCCAACGTACTCATCTAGTGCGCCAATGTAGTTTCAACGTGAAGTTTGAAAGATCCTTATCTAAAGCGAAATCCAGAGGATTCTCCATCCTTGATCCAATGCGCCCTACAAGGAGAAAAGTGGACATCCAAGGTCAAGCCTTCAAGGTTTAGTTCAGAGGATTTTAAAGCCTTATCTCATGCGCCAACATCATGAATACCCCTAAGTTTTGAAGCTTCCAACAAGGTCATCCAATGCGCAACATAAGGAAGAATGAGATTTGTTTCTAGAGGATTCTCCATGTCCCATCCAATGCGCCAACACCATGCATGATTCACTTCAAGGTAAAGGCCATCAATATACCGAAGTTTTGGAGATTTCAACATAATGAAGTGATGCGCCACTTCCAAGACCTTTTATCAAAATGCCCAACAGGAAGAAATCAAAAGTGGCATCTAGTGCGCCATACATGAAGGGAGAATGAAGTTTGTTTTTGAAGACTTCAAACTACCTATCTAATGCGCTAGGAACTTGAGGATTTCAATCTTTCAACCAATGCGCCACTCCCTTGCAAGTAAGAACGAGTTCAAACCAAAGCTATGTTAAGAGGATTTTTATCCTTCATCCAATGCGAAATGCTAGGAGGGATCAAAAACTTGATCCAAAGCGCCATACATTAGGATTTTGAGGGTGTCTTAAAGTGAAAGGCTTGAGGATTTCAATCCTTGATCCAATGCGCCTAGAGGGTTATGAAGAAAGATCAAGGTATTTCAAAGAAGAAGGTTTCAATCTACTCATCCAATGTGAAATGCAAGGAGAAAGTCAAAACACGAATCCAAAGAATATAAAGAAGACCTCGAAGACGTTATCAATTGTAAAAGGCAAGAGGATTTCCATGCCTCATCCAATGCGCTTGAGGGAGAAGGTATCAAAATTGTAATTCACAAGGAGATCGTCAAGACCCCCCCATCTAAAGCGCCAATCAAAGGAAAGTTCAAACATTTAATGATTTTACCTTGAAAAACGTGGAAATGGCATTTTATTAAATGAAGATCAATGAAAATTAAATGTTTTTTACTATAATAAAGGAGGTCGGCCTAGGTAAGAGGTAAAGTTTTAAAGCAAATTATATATATATACCGCATCTCCTTTTCATTTTTTTATCATTTCAAAGAGCAGATTTGTTTTCTAAGAGCAGATTTGTCTTCAAGGAGCAGCAACAAGAAGGTTTTATAGAAGTACAAATTCGATTTTATCAATCCAAGCAAGTGGTGGATCAAATTTCAAGGTATCAAATTCAAAGCAGCTTATCAAGTAAGTCTGATCTGAATTTTTTCTGATCTGATTTTCTTCTTTTCCTTCATTAGATGCATTAAAATTGTTTAAGTATTGGTAAAATTTAAGAAGGATAAGTGGATTTTCATAGATTCCTTGAGTCTAGATAGTAATATTTCATAATTATAAAGGAAAAATCATAAATCTTATGCATTAATGTAACTGAAGTGAAGTCTAGATTATGGTTTGAAATTACTTATTCGCGTCAAGTTTGCAGGATCATGGCAATGACTTCCAAGGAGCGACAAGCAAAGATCCGGATGGATGCTAAGGGGAAAATTCCCGAATCAAAGCTCGTTTCAAGGTGGACAAATGTAGGAGACACGAATATGGGCAACAGCAACTTAGAAGATATCAAGTCAGTCCTTGAGGAACCCAACGGAGGTAGTCTTGCTCGAGCCATCATGAGGAGTGGAGCCATTGAAGTTGCTTGTTTTCCGCCAGCTTTGCCGTGTCCAGAGATGATCATTGAATGCGTCAAGAAGTATGATGTAGATACAAGACAAATTACAGCCAAAGATGGAACATTATTAGCCTATTTGCAAAAAAAGGCATTCTACTTTCAGTATGATGGACTTGATGAGGGTCAGCTGGATAGTATATTCACACTTGCATATCGTCTTGGAGAAAATAAGTCTTGGATAAACGACTGGGAGAAGACACTTGGCGTCTATGAGTCAGATGTGGCACTGGCAGAAGGATCCATTAATGCAGCGACAAGTGTACCAATGGAGGATATTGTTCAAATTGTGTCTAGATTCATTGTATCTCATAGTACTACTACATAAAAGGCATATGATGTGGCTTCCTTATCTTCTTGGAGAGCGTGCCTTTGTTCCCTCCTTCATAGCTTCTTTCATTTAATAAAGTGAGCCTCCTTCATTTAATAAAGGAGAGTTTGTTACAACTACTTGTGATGTGGCTTGATCTGGTCCGCTGATTCGGCCGATCGATCTTGACCCTTCTTTCCTTTGAGGTCTATAAAAGGGCTCCCATTGCTCTCATTTGAAGAGGTTGGAAATTCTGAAATTGTTGTAAGAGCTCTCTGAGATAATAAAGGATTCATTGCTTTGGTGATTCTATTTATGTTTCCGAGTGTTGCATGGTTTCAATTTTCAAACAAACATTAAGTTATAAGTTTTCTTTAAGTTTAAGTTAGTTAATGAAAGGTTGCTTTATTGCTTTGTGGTGAAGTCTATAAGTTCATACCATTTGTAGTCTACAGCTTGTGGATTGCAGTGCATGGTTAGTCTGAACAATTGAACGTCAATTTGATCTTTATGCTTGTTGAATCTTTCATGAGCATAATTGATTTAAACATCTTGTACACCTTTGAAGATTGCACCTATCTTGTGTAGTTGTTTTATCTTGGCGAAACAGGATCTGGTTCGATTTCACTTCAAGTAGTAAACGTCCTTGCATTTAGGATTAGATTAGTGTTTCTAAACCCTGCATCTTTTTGCCTTTTTTTTTACCATTCAGTTAGGATTAGAACCCGAGAACATCCATCGCTAAATCATACGCATCAAGTGCAGTACTTAGGCTCTCTAGTATTCACTTCTATAGTCTTTGAAACAACAAGTTACTTGAACAATTGTGTAAGTCCCTTTGTTTGTTAACAGCAAAATCATACTTAATCGCTGAGCTGTCTCTTACCGAAACTATAAGAAAGGAACCTTGGAGTCATCTCGTTTGATCACCTAGTTCAGCATCCGAGAGGCTTTGCTCAAGAGGGAGTCAGATACTCAGTATTTTACTCTAATTGTTGACTTGTTGAAAAACAACCATCAACAGGTCTCTCGATCAATAATAGAGCACTTGTGAGCACGGAACACTACATCCAACTGAGGAGCATTCCTCATGATCTGACTCACGGAAAGCAGATTGAGTTCCATACCAAGAACGTAGTACACATTTAGGAAGATAAGGTTCCTTCCACCAGACTATATCTGAACAGTGCCTCTGCCAACAACTGTGTACTCCTCACCTCCGCCAAAGATAACTGAATCACTGAAGGGAGAAAAGTCGGTAAACCAATCACGCCTGTGAGTAAAGTGACGTGACGCACCAGAATCGATGTACCAAGTAGAAGTCTTGACAGGATCTGAAGACCTTTTAGCCATAAAAGCGTAAAAGGCAGACTCCTTCTGCTCAGAAAGTTCAGCAACATGCGCCTTCTGGTGTGACCCTCCCTGCTTCTTCTGTTCAGAAGCTATCCTCTGACGGCAATCTTTCTTCATATGGCCGAATTTGTGACAGTAATTACACTGCACATTCTTCTTCTTAGGGTTGCCCGAAGGTTGATTTGAACCTTTAGGCTGTGATGACTGAGATGACTGAAATTTGTTGTTATCCTTCTGAAAGGATTTAGCTGCAAATGCCTGTTCAGAAGAGGACGAGGAAGCACTGCTACCAAACTGCTGTTTCCAACGATCTTGCTGCAAGAGTTTGTTGCATAATTCAGGAAACTTCAGATCAACTTTCGTAGACGTAATGTTGAGAGTCTCGACAAAGTGCTCGTAGGATTTAGGTAGACTTTTGAGGGTGATGACTACCATATCCTCTTCCTCCATTTTTCGACCAATAGCCTCAAGCTGATCTCGAATGTCCTTAATCTTCGTGAGATGCTCCTGTAAGGACATACGTTCGTCCATCATGATGGAGAACAACTGATTCTTCAAAAAGAAAGCCCGGCTTTTATCAGAGGTCTCATGAAGTTCCTTCAGGTGCTTCCAAATCTCAGCAGTTGTCTTGCCTGAAGGAATCTGCGACAACTGGTCATCTGTAACAGAAAGCTTAAGAAGCATGATAGCCTCTCTGTTACGATCATCAAACTTGTCCTGATCAGCACCAGCGGTGGGAGGACGAGTTTCTTTTTCCAAAACCAATTCATCAAGGCGGCAATACTCAAAAATAGTCATCATACGCTGCTTCCAGATATTATAGTTTCTGCCATTAAATCGCTGACTGCCCTCCAGCATCAAGTTGGTCAAAGACTAGACACCATTTGCACGTCTCCCAATGCAGGAAAACGACAAAAAACTGAACAGCGTTTGACTAAGGAACAGAACAAGATCAGGTACAAGATCCGAGACAAGTACGGTTGCACAGAAAACGAGGCACAAACTTTGAGGTACGAAGAAAATCTGACAGATACCCACGAAAGGTCTCGAAAAACCCACCTCAAAACTAGTCTTGGAAAAAATTTTCGTCAACTGCTGAGGGTTCAAAACCCTAGACAAAAACTGCCCGTGCCTTAGGCAGCCATGAATGCTCAGAAAACACAAACCAACACAAACAAATCGAGTTTGATCAAAAAACGGCGAATTATATCAGTGAATCGCGAAGGTTTTAGGCAAGGCACGAAGAGTTGATTCCAATGCGGGCAAGAATACTCATCTACCAGTGAAGGACCCGCGAAAAAAAACGCAGGCTCCACAGTGAAGAGGGAAGTCGCGGTCGCCAGAACCCTAACGGCCTGTGCACAAATCGTGCAGCCCTTATGCATCTTCGAACCACAGTCGCGGCCAAAAACTCGCGAAAAAAACCCCAGCGGAGTCGCCAGGAACACAACAAAGTCGCGGAAAAAACAAATGCAGTCAGAGACACGCAGTCCACTCTAGGATGTCGCGAAAATCTTCAGGTCGACCCACGCGAAAACCAAAGGAAAACGCCACAAAAAATCGCGACCCAACAGGTGACGATTCTGTTCCAAAATTTTGGCACCCAAAATCGAAAGGCTCTGATACCATAAAGATTTGAAAAATGCAAATGAATTGGTTGATAAATTGATATTTACAAATGAGCAAAAATGCTCAATATATACAATGTACAAGAGGCAAGTTTTCTAAAAATAGAAAACTGTCGACATAGATTAGCATTAACAAAATTAGGCCGACATAGAAAAAATACTAATACACGCGTCCCCATGGTACATTGTGTTAATGATATTTATTACACTCCAAATTTAAAACACAATTTGTTGAGTGTTGAAGAGCTATGTATAAAGAACTATAAGGTGGTGTTTGATGATAAGCAACGTACAATCTATGACAAGAATCAAGGAATTAAGGTTGTTACAATTGTGTCTACGTCTAAGAAAAGGATGTTCTTGTAATATGATACCCCAATTTTTTTTTTGAAACTTATACAAATGATCACATTAGGGTTAGCACAAGAATGCAACCAAATAGAACCTTCACACTTTTGATCACCAAGTTCCCAGGATGGGCGAGGTGAGAGCATACAATGTTTTGGTAAATCAATCAAATGCTATGCAGTATGAAATACAATCTTCTGCTAACAACAGGCATTTGCTTTTCAGCAGGCATCCACTTATTTAGTGGGAATACTCCACTTATTTAGTGGGTGATTAAGAGAGAATAAAATGTTCATTCCTCCACACTGGCGGTAAACCATCTAGGGGTTACAAATGTGTTTGCAACATAAGAAAGTTTACAATGAAATTATCAATTACAATACTGAGAATCAGTACCCCTACTGAAATGAATCATATATGCAAACAATTAGCATATAAGAACTATGGTGTAATGAAGAATGAACACACAAGATTAGACATAAATCACCATGTAAACCATAAGAGGAAAATCTTCAAGGAGATTCAATTTGCTGATCAGATGATGTCACTGTGTGGTTCGCAGGTCTTGTAGACAGCCATGAAGAACCCTCAAATCTGCCCCCAACACTTCATATTCTACTCTTAATCCTTCAATGATCACTTCCTCCTTCTTAGATGCTACCCTATGCATGAATTTCACTGCTCATACTAGGCATTTTTCTCCTTTAGCACTCATACACCCAGAACTGATTGGTACGGACCAGCAAAGTAAAACTTTCCCAGCTGCTCCAAAAACTCCAACACATACTCCCTAAACTGCTCAGAAATGATTGTTAGAATGAGGTGAACACAACTCAAAAAACACTTCACATGAAAATATACATTACTATGCAAACTTCCAACAACCCATGTAATCATACAGTCCAGTACAGGCTGGTGATATCAACAGTAGATGTTATCAGCAACAAATGAAACCCTCAAATACCATGAAAGTTGGCACTCAAGCTAGCAGATTGTATTCCAATACTAAACTTGATGAGCAGCAGTCTAAACATAATCAACAATGCACAATAAACGTCACAATAGTAGCAAGACCCTCTTACTATGGTACGGCCAGGTACAAGATGGTACGGCCCTGTAAAATGTCTCTCATACAGCAGCAAGCTAACTTAATTCTGGTCTAGACATAGACACCTAGACAAGATAGGAATTACACAACCAAGAACAAGCTTTTCAAACACTACATTCTTCACAAACAAAGCGCCAATATCCCATGTACAGCTGTCATAGGAACAAACCATCCTCTTAACACCATAAAAATTATTAATGAAATGTGATCTGTAATATGCGCTTCAACTGGGTATACATCTTCCAAGAATCGATTCACACATGCAAGACACATTCAATCTAAACCCCAATTCGCCCTCCTGCAAGTGTACGGCCTAGAAAGGAAAATCTGCATCAAAAACTTCACCAACCACATCATATCTCTTCAAGAAATACTTCCATATCATTGCAAATCTAATAATTTCAAGTGCCAAACCAAAATCTTCCAAAACTATGCAAAATCCACCAAAACTATGCAAAATCCATGAAGCTCTATGTGATTCCTGAGTGAAATCACCACGCACCAGCTAGGGTAGATCTTTCACCACCGAAACTGATCATCTTCAAAAGGATTTTCGTCTTCAAAAGGATTTTCGTCTTCAAGAAGGAAAAATGGAAGAACTCACAGGTTCAATTCGGCAGAATAACAATATCAAATCCAAAAGCTTCCCTTCAAATGAGCTCTTATTCCCCTTTTATAACTTTTTGAGAGGAAATATATTATTATTTTCCTTTTAACTCTTCATATTTCTTCTCTCAAAAAGACCTTTTTTTGAGATAATAATAACATATCATGTGTGAGGCCCCCCTTTTAAGTGTCTATCATTTAAAATACTTAATTACCTTTCCGATGAGCTATAACACTTAGGTACTTTTTATTTATTTGCACCCTTAGGAGACTTAAGTGAATAATAATTAAATAGCTCATTAAACCACCCAACTTTGCGGAAAATCCCAAACTTAAGTGAACTGCAAAATAAATCATACCATTGCCTTCTATGATGTTTGGGATGAAGAACGATGTCATCTGGGTGACTTAATATAAATAGACGGCTTCTCCAAGAATCTTGGAGAGCTATCCGAAAGCCCAAACAAATTTCCGAAAGTTGTATAGCCATCTTGAGACATCACTGAGCTCAAAGCTAAGGCAAAACATCACAAATAACTGAACCTGTGCTCTTCACAACAAACAGAGCTCCCTAACCAACCCAGATAGCCTACAAAAGCTCAAGGGAATAGGCTATTGGTCTCGAACTTGGCTAAATGCCAAATGGGGACATTAAAGTTCCTACCTCGCCAATATAGCATTTGAAGATAAGAGTTGATTGTGGCATCTTAGGTATGAACACTTGAATTTTCAAAGTTTGAAACTACTAGTGTACTTGACAAGATGACTCCATATGAAGCATGGTATGAAAAGAAGCCTAATGTCAATCATTTCGAAGTTTTGGGTTGTTTAACTTATGTTCATGTCATTGATCAAAAATGAAATAAGTTAGATCCAAAGAGTGAATTGTGTATTTTCATTGGGTACAATGAACAAAGCAAAGCTTAGGCTTTGTAATCCCCTCCCTAACAGCATTGTTGTCTAGAGATGTTATTTTTGATGAAGGGGGAGTGTATAGTCATGACAAAGAAAAAGGCCATGTTGACAAGTCTAAATCTGATTGCGATGATGGTATTTCTGATGATATTGCTGCTGATGAGCAGCACATGACTATTTTAGTTCAGCCCACTAGTATTTTAGTTCCAAGTGTTATAAGTCCATCAAGCAGTCACTCGTCTAGTTCTATAGTTAAGAAAGGTAAAGAGGAATTTCTCATCTCATCCTCCAAGTCAAATATCGGATGCTTATAAGAAGTCAAGCACATGAAACACATGGAAAAGATCCAAGAGGTGAGGCGGTAAATTTTTTTTACTTTCACAAGCTAATTTTGAACCATCACGTTTTGAAGATGCATGTACTAATGATGTTTGTAGGCAAGCAATTGAAGAAGAAATTGATACTTACGAGCTTGTAGCACTTCCACATGACAAGAAGTGCGTTGGTACTAAATGGGTCTACAAGACTAGCTACAACAGTAACAGTAGTGTTGAAAGACACAAGGCACATCTAATTACACAAGGTTTCATACAAAGAATGGCATAGATTATGAAAAGACATTTGCACCAATGGCCAAACAAGAGACTATTAGAATAGTGATTTCACTAGCAGCTCAAAAATAAATGGAGCATATGATCACATGGATGTGAAAAGTGCCTTCTTGAATGGGTACTTAGAAGAGGAAGTTTGTGTACAGCAGCCACAGGGTTTTGAAGTCCAAGGTAAAGAAAACCAAGTCTACAAGTTGAAGAAAGCTTTATATGGCCTCAAGCAAGCACCAAGAGCATAGTATGCCCAAATTATGGATATTTTCAGCAAGATAGCTTCAAGATATGCAAGAGTGAGCCAACTCTTTTGTACAAGCAAGAAGGTAATGATATTCTTATTGTAAGATTGTACATTGAGATTTGTTGTATATAGGCAGCAGTTTTAAGATTAAGGATGAATTCAAAATTGCTATGATGAATGAATTTGAAATGAAAGATATAGCTCTCATGCAATATTTCCCAGGGATGGAGACTCATCAAAGTGAGGATGAAATCTTCATTTGTCAAACAAAGTATGCAAACTTAGTCTCTACTCCAACTGGGCATGGAGATGTGTTATATAGATAAAATGGAGCTAAAACAATTAATGAGACAGCTTATAAAAGTATTTTGGAAGTTTACTGTTTATAACTCACACAAGACCAAATTTATTGTTTAAACTTTATTCAGTTTCTCTTGTTTTGAGGTACATGTCTGGGCCATCCAAGATTCGTATGAAGGCAACCAAGAGGATATTGAGTGATTTTGATGGGAGGGGTAGTTTGGATGACCAAAAGTTGAACATCCGACAATTGTTTTTCACTTGGTTCAAGTTTGATTACACGGAGCTCAAAGAATTGAAGTTCAGAATTTATGGATCAACTTGGTATCAAAGCAGTTGTGAATCATGTGGATTTTTAGGGACATGTACAACACCATGGCCACCTTGTAGCATGTTATCTTTCCCTAGCAATCTTTTTATTGTAACCTGTATTTTGTACCACTTGTTGATGTGGTCAAGACCCGCATGCCCAGTGAACGGCAGCCAAGGTCTTAGAGCCAACCATACAAGTAACAAATTGCAAAATGGAAACGAAACAATACACCAAAAAATATATCGATTTTAGTTGTTCAGAAAAGTCTATTAGAATCCCTTGAAAATCAGAAACTTATAAATTATAATGGGATGTATTCAGACACTAACTTAGAGCTCTTTGCTTGTACAGAGACATCCCTCTAACTCGGACTTTCTCAGCCTGGTGGCCTGCTATAGCTTATCTGTAAATCAGAAAATCAGTGAATAAACTATGTTTCTGTCCTTGTTCAACACTGCACTCCACAGAACTACACTTCTCTCTATCTTGCACTTCATCCTCTCTCTCCTTTTCTACTTATCAAGGCATCCCTATATAGTTTTTGTCTGTGTATGTCTCAAGTGGGGTGTGTCTAGGTAACTGCTGCGGCCCACGTGACAGTGAGTCACTAAGGTGCAATGCCTCTTTTATGGTTTGTAGCTGCTGCAGTCACTGAATAACAGCTGCAGCCAGGTTTCAAGAAGGTGTAACAGTCAAAGGAAGATGTAACTGCCAGGTTTTAAGTTCCTTTATTTTAGGAATATTCCCACTAACTACTGTGCCACCTTGCATATGAATGTAACAGTTAACAATTAATATAAGTGTTGTGCCAACTTTGTAACTGCCAACTACCAACCTTAATGCATTCTAAACCTGAGTTGTAATGGCAGTAACAGTTGGCACTACAGTGAATGAAGACTAACTGCCCAGTACCTGTTTATTCAACTTTCAACAATTTATTCGGCCCCACCACTTGGAATCTGCCAAAGTCACTGTGTAATTGTTACTGCCCTTATTAATTTCATCAGTTCTAAACAACTGTGGCCAGCTTCAATCACCAAATGGAAGGGGGGAGTGCTTCAGTTTTATTGCAAACATACACAAAAACTAAAAGAAATCAAAATGCTACTATTGGGAAATGCAGGATTGTTTGTGGGCTTGGATGCTACTGCATCACTTGTTGTATGTAACAAGTAGGGAGGAAACTTTATAATATTGTTTTTAACTCATGGCAGCCATTGTAGCATTGCTTGAGCATGATTGGAGTTATTGGAATTTCAGCATAGCCGAAGCATTTACACAAGGATATCTCACAGATGGGGGGAGAAAATTTCCTATATCCCGAGCATAAGCTTTTGTGGGACTAAAATCTCCTCTAGGAAGACAGGTGTGATCCAAAATGGATCATGAAAATCAGAAAAATAATCAGAGGAATCACTTTGAGAAGAAAAGCAACAGCAAAAACTGTGTAGGGACGAACCCTCACCTACAAGAGTGAACCTGGTTAAACCCACACATGCAATTTTGACCCCCAACTGTGCAAATTGAAATTTGAAATGAAAAGACGACTTTTCCACTTCTAGTTTGGGATGGATCCTTCTAGGGCCCGAGAGGGATGCTCCAGCACTAGCAGCAATTATAAATAGTGGTTTTTAATCAATGGGAGGAAGAATTGAAATTGTGCTTACAAGCATACGCTTGACAATTGTGTATAGAGCTAGTGGAGCAAGAAGCAGACTGCAATCCACAATCTTAACATCTTATTGAATGGAGCTAAAAGCAGATTGCATTCACCTCTTTTAGCATACTCATTGTATTTGCTAATCTTTTAATAAATTGTGATAGAAGTTGTAATGTCCCCATTTTGCGCATAATCAATTTGAGGACAATTAGCCTATTTCCTGAGTTTTCCCGTAGGCTAATTGGTGGTGTATGGGAGAACTCCAGCTTTCTTGGAGAGCACAGGATCGTTCTAGTAGCAGTTTTATTCATGGCAATGAGTTCAGAAAGCCATCATGAGCCCAATGACACATTCCGAGTGTTATTCTTTGTTAGGGCACTCCACACTTCTTGGAGAACGCGTGTTTAGTCAAATTGTGTTTCTGGAGTGGCAGTGAATTCAAGAGTCCAAAAGGAATCCAATGATACTTTCAGAATGTTTTTCCAGCCTCATGGGAGATCTCCACACTTCTTGGAGAAGCGGGCTATTTTTAGAATGTCACCAAGTTGGTTCAGTACATCATCCTTAGTCCTAAGGAGCATAAAGGTATGATTAGAAGTTCATGTTTAGTTCATTTTGATGTTTTCTGCAACTTGGTGGGATGATTTAATTATTTAATAGTTATAACTAAAGTTGTCTAAAAAGGCTTTATTCAAAAAGGCAACTATATGTGTAACTATTCATTGGAAAGGATTTTAAGTTGTGCAAACAAGGGCGCTAGGCACATGGGGAACTTTGCTCATGAAAAAGAATTATTATTTTGAAAATAAGTTTATTATTTATTTTCAAAAAGGAGTTTTTGGAGCAAAAAGAGAAAAAGTAATATTTTATTTGGTCCAAAAAGTTATAAAAGGAGGATTGGTGCTCATTGTTGAGTTTACTACTGACATGATATTTGCTTATGCATTTTGAGACAACCTATGTTCTCCCATTTTCTTGAGGACGAAAACCCTCTCGAAAATACTGGTTTCGGGGACGAAAAACCCCCTAGCTGGTCTTGGTGGTTTCATACAGAAATCACTGTGGAGCTGCAATGGAGTTTAATGTTTTCTGATTTAGTTGTTTGGATTTGGTGTGAGTTTATTGTTAATTTTGGAATGGCGTTTTCAGTTTGGTTTAGTACTGGTTTTATTTGGAGTTTGTTGTGATTTTTCAAGAAGGTTATTCTCTATTAGGCGCCATAGAAAAGTTGTGCTAAAGATTTAAAACCCTAACTATTGGCTGAAGGTCTTGTTTGATCGTAGGCGTGGGGGGTTATGTTCCATTTTCTTGCTTTTTCAAGGAGATTTAAGTGCTAAAACCTGCTCTTAATGCTGGTCATACCTCTTGGTACCAGGCCGTACACCTGTTGGGAGGGGCGTGTGAGTTTGGGAGGCAAAACGCCTCACTTTTTTTCTATATTCTTTGCTGTTTGGAGGCACCCAGAATAGTTGATACAATTTTGTTAACCTAAATTTTGAACTTGAAAATATCAATTTTTTTCACTGCTTGCAAGTATCACCGCCTTGAGCCTTTTATCTCGACAACATGTTCAAGTCAGTTGTCCTTATTACAGATTCCTAATTAGCTACAGATTGCTGGTCAAACTCAGGTCGTTGGTTTTCATGTCAAAGTCACAAGTCCTTCACATCAGGGCGTTGCACAGATTGAGAATCGTTCACAGAAACAATTAAATACGGAGATCCATTGGTACTGGTGCAAAACCATCTTATAGAGAGTTTCTTGACTCTTTTTCGCACAATGTGGTCCATTTTCCGAGATAAGATTCCTTCACAGGTTGGAGATTTTAAAAATTCTTGTTCCTACTTGGCGATTTATGGAAAACTTTAAATTTGAAGTTTTGTGAGTGCTGCGCAGAAATGGCTTGACAAGGGGTCTCGTGATATCATCATTGGCAACATGGCAAGATTTCGTAAGGAAATGTTGATCCTGTCAAAAGTTATGCCCATTTCTTTATTTTTGGGTTACTGGATTTATCAAGCAAGATTTATATGGTTTCCAGAAATCAATTCGAGTTTTCTCAAGGTCAAATTAATTAAATGATGATCTTGAAATCATTCTTCGCCAAAAGTCTTGGACAGGTACTGGATGTTTAAATTTTAAATTTTTTAAATTTCCTTCTAAAAAGGTGTTTAAATTCAAGTTTTTGGAGGTTAAGGGGCAAACCAGAACTTAGTCGAAGGTTTTGTAGGTTCTCACAACCTATCAAAGCCCTGACATGACTTCGAAAAGGCATTTTTAGCACTTGTCGGAGGTTTTGGGGTAAGTCAAAACTAGTTTTTGGAGGTTAGCTTTGATTGTGAAAATCACCCAAACCCCCGACATAGGTTTCAATGAGTATTTGTTTTGCCTTGTCAGAGCTTTCTAGGTAATCCAAAACCTGTGTTTTATATTGTTTTGTCGGAGCTTTCCGAGTAATCCAAAACCTACGTTTCATATTGTTCCAAGGTCCTCTTGGTTTTGAGAACCTCCCAAACCTCTAGTATTCTTTTGCATTCGCCCTAATTTCTTTCTGGTCTTCTCCCGAACCTCTGACTCCTCTTCTATTTGTTGTTTTTGCCCTAATCTTACACCAAAGCCGCTATGGCTGTCAAATGTAGAAGCACAGACAAGGTAAAAGAATTGTTGAACAGAATGCCTCAGAGAAATGTGACCTCATGGAAAGTAATGGCGCCATGATTGCAGCGTATACACAGAATGGAAGTGTTGAAAAAGTTTTGAAGTATGGACGCCATCAAAGCATAACAGAATTGGGGAAGAGCTTTGGAGGAAAGGCGGTTAACCTTGTTACTGCTATTGGCAACTCTACAGTAGCTCTGGTAGAGTTAGTTACTCATCATTTTCCTGGTTTTCAAGACCACTTAGTGTATAAGACTATATAATTCCATCTGTTCTGAGACAATTGGGTGTGCTCACATATAGTCTGACATTGGCTACCATTGTGGATGGCAACAAAGAATTAGCTTCAGGAACTGAAGAAGTAGAGATACGGGCCTGCACAATCTATGCTATAGAAAAGACGAGGGAACTGAATAGAGTGAAGGCTGAAAAGAGGTGCTAAGTGTAGAATTAGATCTATGGCTTTGGTCATGTGGTGTAAAAAATTCGACTCTACCACACCATCGTACATTGTCAATATACTATTAAAAGAATGCAAGAGGTCGCCAATTCCTAATCAAAGAAGCTATTTGGTTCCTGATACTTGCAGCAAGAGAAGATTAAAATTAGAGTCTTGCTCCATCGATACAAACTTCAAAAAGCATGGAAGCGCTAACTAGGCACGAAATTTTGATGCCATTTGAAATATTTTGTTTGAAAGATAATTGTCAAAAGGAAGACCAAAAGTCAATTCAAAAATTGGTTATGGAATAGGGAATAGGCTTCTTTGTTGTAACTGATTTTAAAAGAATCAGTTATTTTCGCTATAGAAAAGAAACTTATAAATATGTAATCAGTGGAAGAGAGAGGGGACTTTTTTTTTTTTTTAGGGAAGCAAGGGGTACATTCTATGCAAATTTTGTAATTTTTCTAAAGGGGAGTTTGAGCTCTGTTTTGTGATCATTAATGCAGAAGAACAGTGAACTTTGAGTCATCTTTTCTTTCTGTTATGTTGTGAACTCTTCTTATGCTGGGTTTATAACAATTTTGGTTGCAGAAGAAGGAAATATTACATTTCTGTTGTATGGATTGCTGATAACCTGCTTCATTTTTATATGTATGACATTATCTGTGTCTTCTTTCCTATGTCAGAATTTGATGTGGTCAAGAAGTCCATGGATAAAATGTTTTAAGTTGAAGATCTAGTCCCTATATGGCACTGAGGACACAAACTAAATGGCAAGCATGCTTGGCTAAATGCTTTGTGGCTAGACCTATATCAAATAGTCAAAATTTTATGAAAAAACAAATATAGGTTTCAAATTTGAGAAGATTCACCATTTCCATTGCCCACCAAAAGCCAAAGTTTGAAGCATTACATCTACCCTACAAAATAAAGCACACAAAAAATACAAAAATGGAGATAACAAAAAATTGAAAGAAAAAACAAACAAACAGAAGTGTTTGTAAATTTTGTATACAATTGGTTTGAGAAAATACTTTCCATCTGCTTCTTTTACCTTGTTTTGTGTTACCAATTCGATTTATTTCATTTTGTGTTTGGAATTTTGAGCATACCAACAACACAAGCACACACGCCATATCAAGGAGAAATTTTTTGACAACAAGGCTATACCTTAATGGATTAAACAAACCATTCAAAATTAAGAAGAAACCTGTTGTGACATTTTCACAATCGCCCCATTGCAAATGGGAACCCCGTCTTTTTTCCGCTTTCTGCCGTAGGTTCACACATCGCCCCATTGCAAATGGGGACCCCTCTTTTTTCCGCTTTCTTCCGTAGGTTCGCCAAATTCTTGCTAAGGAGTTTGTATGCCCTCATCCTGATGCATGTCCTAAAGCCCTGAAATTGACTAAGTCTGGTGTTCTGAAACCCTGAAAAACTGACTATGTCTGAAATCTAGTGGATCCTCAAAAATCTAGAATCTGCATGTTAAATCCCATGGATCCAAGACCTATCTCAAACATCCTGACAGTATATTTTAAAATATTTAAAGTATAGGAAACCGAAATTTACTTAAATATATTTTGAAATATACCTCAAGCAAGGACCCTCAAAATCTGGCGGAATTTCACTTGCCATCAGGAAATGCGCCCAATTTTGGTCGAGATTTCAGTTGGGTACTGAATTTGCGCTCCAGAGAAGGAAGAATTGCAAGGCAACTTCAAATTTCCACCCAAGACAATCCTGAACAAGCACATGGAAATCCCAACATGGAGTTGCGCCCTCCAAGTTTACTGAAAGGCTACCTTGAAGTTGCGCCCAACACTAGTGAAAGACTTGATGGAATTTCCGCCCAAGAGTTTGTGCAACTTAACATAGAAATCCCGCCCAAAGAGGATTGTGAAAGGACACTATGAACTTGCGCCAAGAAGTAATTGCAAGACGCCATGCCAAATGCGCCCTTCACTAAGAAAATTCTAGTAGACCCTTGAAAAGCCACCTTGAGATTATTCATGTGTATACATGAAATGTCGCCCTAGCAACAACTCCTGTTCGCCTTAGAAATGCCACCCAACATAGAAATCCTGCACTACAACAATGGAATGCCGCCCAATGATTATTTCACCTCAACTATGGAAATGTGCCTGAGATATTGTAGAAGACATATGGAATGCCGCCAAAGAAAGAATGTTGCCAATGCAACTAGGATTATTCCATTTCAACCATGGAATCCCACCCTAATGATCTTGCATTCAAACATAGAAATGACGCTCCGGTTAAAGATATATTCCACTCAAACATAGACATTGCGCCCTAAGATTATTCTACTCCACACAAGGAAATCCGCCCTAGGAATATTGCACTTGAACATAAGGAATGCGCCTCACATTGCAGGATACATGTGGAAATCCGCCCAAGTATTCCAAGCAAACATTGCAAGAGACACAAGAAAATGCGCTTAGCAAACAACATTCCATGACATACATGAAATCCCGCCCAAGGGGACATGAGGAACCTCCAACAAGGTTGGCCTCATGAAACATATAAGGAACCTCTAACAAGTCGGCCTAAGTTATTCCTAAATCAGGTCGGCCAAAGAGAAATAGTTTGCGTAGAAGTCTATACAAGGGAGATGTTAACGATCATTTCACATTGCAATCCAATTCAAAACACAATTCTTCCTAGCAGCAGAGCAGATTACCAGCAGTAAGCAAGGGCGAATTCCTCATCAAGAGCAGAAATTCATTCAAGAAGCAAAGGTGAATTCCAATCATCAAAGGAAGAAAGCATCAAGGAAACAAGGCGGATTCCTTAGGAGCAGCGACTTCATCATTAGAGAGGGCAAATTTACCATCAGCAATAAGAGCAGACTTCACTATTAGCAGGAGCGAATTTCCTTAGGAAAGCAGAAATTACAAGAGTGAAGGCAGAATTAAGGAAAAAGGCAGCGAATTCCTTAGAAAGTGCAAATTCCAATCAAAAGAGAAGCAACAAATTCCATCCAAGAAAGAAGCGAATTTCACCTTAGGCGAGAGGTGACTTTATTGAGGGAATAGATTTCATTAAGTGAGAAGGCAAATCAAGTGAAGAAAGTTAATCTCATTCATATTTTCTTCCCAAGGGATAGGAATGCAATGATTTTCCATGAAATCTTACCCATATACATTGTTTGACAAGAATTCTTTACTTTCAAAGTGAGTTTTTCTTTACATTTGAAAGTGAATTTTTATTGAAATACTCTTGATCCTCACTTATTTGCATTTTATAGGCAATTGGCGAATGCGGAAACTGGATCCACTTCAGGAGCGAGGATGACTTTCATGAAAATGTTCAAGGAATTTTAAAGAACTTCCAATGCCGAACAAGGAAACTAACACACAATCAAGAAGACCTCACAAGAACTTCCGAACTTGAAGAAAGAAATTGCTTTCAACGACAAGGAGACTTCACAAACTTCCAATGAAGACCAAGGAATTCTAGTTCGGGACAATGGAATACACTCCAAAGCTCCACATCAAAGACAACAAGACAAAGAACAATTCCATATCAAAGGACTTCAATTCCGGAACCAGAAGGTCAATCTTAAGAAATTCCAGGAACAAGAACCTAGTGCACCATTCATCCAGAGAATTGAGCTCAAAGTCAGGAAATCCAAGATCGTACCAAGAATTCCAACGCCATTGTAAGAAATCCAAAGGAAGTACAACACCAAGATGGAATTCCAAGTTCAAGGAACACCTAAAGGATAAGCATGATGAGGTGGCATCCAGTCATCGTCAACTAATCAAATTGTGCCACATCGACATGTCTAGATACATTGAACTTGGCTATCAAGATTGGGATAAGGATGGAGCTTTCTAGAAAATTATGTTGTAAACATCTCATTGGTTGATGATAAAAGTAGTTGTAACTACTTTGTGTTGTATTAATCTAGGCCATTGATTCTATAATCAATCTGGGCCCTTGGTTGTAATCTTGAGCTCTATATAAAGCTCACTCTCTTCATTTGTAAAGGTTCATATATGATTAGAAGTTCTTTAGAAGTTAGAAGTTAGAGTAGAAGCTCTTGAAGCATTGAAGAGACATTGGCAAATTGTTGTAAAAATACTACCAAAATCAATACAATCTCATTGAAGCTTGGTGAAACTTGTGTTGTTTTGGAATGTTAGCATGGTTTTCCAATTTCTTGAAGATGATTCAAAGCAAGATAGATAGATTTTAGTTAAAGTTCATTGATTTGATGAATAAATGTGAAGATATTTGATGAATTCCTCGGTTCAAACTTTTTGTGGATTGTCGTTGGTGATTTGCAATGCAAAGTTAGCTTGAACCCCATTGTTGCAATAGTTCAATTGTGGATGTTCATTCAAGTTGCGTCAGCTGTGGGTATTTGGATGCATGTTTGCAATTTGAAAATCCTTCACATTTCCTTTGAAGATTGCACTAGTTTCGTGTAGTTGTTGCTCTCATGGCGAGGCGAAGCTCGGTTGGAAGGAATTTGTCTATCGAAGCATTGTCCATCATTTCATTGTCCTTAAGATTAGCCTTCTTAACCATTTCCTTTTGATATTTCTTTAAGTTTGATTGAAGGGTTCCAAATCATTCATGAAGTCAAGGAGTAAGGAATCCATTCCATGTTCATGAAGAAGGAGCAATTTGCGTAAGTCCCTTTGTGATTACCAACAAGATCACATCCATTCACTAAGGCTATCCACGTGCAAGTCAAGACCTGACATTGAAGGAACCTTGGAGCACTCTTGTTTGATCACATAGTTTAGCATTCAAGAGGCTTTTTTCAAGAGAGGATAGAGCACTTGGTGTTTTATTCTAATGTTGTTGTCACAAAAACATCATCAACAAAACCCTTGATTCTGCATTCTCTCAAAGAAAATTCCTAGCGAGTAGGAAACTGTTGTACTCAACATGCCTTAGGTCTTGATGTCAATTGTCATGATGCTCATTTGAGATAATGTTGTACAAGAGATAGTTGCTGTGCCAATCTAGAATTGTGTTTTTATATAACACTAAGAAAGATGTGACACAAGATGATACTATGAAATCTAAAACCAGGATGCTTTAATGTGTTATATTTGTCAATACAATTTGGTATGGATGTTCATAGGTGCATTTGGTTATATCTGTCAGTCAAATATAAAATTGTTTTTCATAGATGTCTTCTCTTTGATTATATTGCAAAATATTGTGAAATTGTTATGCTTAATAATATATGATTTGGTGGTTTGGTATGGTCATTTTTGCAAAGGATTTGTATAACAAGTGGCTTCATCATAAATAGAAAAGGGTGAAGTTGTTTCAAAAAATTAAACTGATGTGAACTCAGAAGAAAAACTTTTTACTTTTTACTTTTCCTTCTCTGCCTGGGTCTTATACATTCTTATCCATCTTCAATCTCTATATTTAGCCCCGCCATTTTCCTCTCTCTTCATTTTTCAGTGCCATCTAATCAAGTTCTAATCTTTACTGAAAATGATGAATACTTAAACATGCTTTACACCAAGATGATTCACAAGCCATATCAGATTATATCTCATTTCAACACATGTCTAATGTGGTTTCAACAAGTTTAGGTATCATCTTATACTCTCCATCATCTCCATCTTATGGGTGAAATTTGATTAAACATTAAATGCCCCAGTTTTTTTCTGTTCTTTTTAAACTTATAAGTTATTGTTGGTTAAAGCTCAGAATTTTCATTGGCTATACAATTACAGTCACCTGGATGTGCTCTGGCCATATCTGAATATGGATAAATATCTGGATCATATCCTAGCATATCTGATACATATTGTAGCCATATCTGATATGTGTGCGCACTAACATAAGATGAATGTGTGTGTGAGTCACTATTGGGTTGATTTTCATAGATACTTGAAGATTCATTGGGATAAGATATGCTCTCATAAACAGTTCTGGAAAGATGTGCCATTCTTTTATTACCCTAAGTCTAGCAGCAGAATGAATTTTAAAGGTTTGGAATTGGAAGTGTTTCACTCTACCAATAGTTGTGGCTACTGTACATGATATTGTATGATACAAACCACTTATTCCAGAGAGACCTTCCTCAGAAGAACATTTCTACCATAAGGATAAAGAATTATATATAAATTTAGAAAATTATAGCCAAGTATTAGCATACCATTTGTAACTTCTGATGCACTAAAGAACAACTAAGGTCAATGGATCCATCGCTTGCCATTCTTGGTAAGGGCACTAACTCTTCCCAACACCAGCGCACCTCTCGCACAAACTCTATCCACAGCACAGAGATTGCTGGCATACATATAAAGACAAATGCAGAAATGAGATGTGAAATGCTATCACAGTTGATAATTGTGCATTTCCATATAGCCAAAAGATAATATAAATGCTTATTAAACTAACCAATCCAGCATCCATCACTTATCCATAGACCAATACAATTCTACCAGATTAAGCAAATAAGGAGATTGGATAAAGAAATCTTCCATAATATTTAAAACTGAAAGGATGGGTATTCTAAGCATCCTGACATACCTCGTATATTGCAACTTCCAAACCAAAGTGAATGAAGACAAAACTGAGCAAACAACGACTCAAGTGGAGCTCCTTTAATAGCCAGTGCATGCTTATGGCAACTTGAACTGAATTTTGATATTGTAGGTCCTGCAAAATAATAAGAGATCTTTGAATGCATAACAGACATCCAGTTTAAAGGAACACACTCAAAATTGTTTAGCCTTGAATGCACTTAGGATAATCATATGGAAATGAAACCATATAAAGAGTAATGCATAAGTAAACTACAATGCTATCCTGAACAATAAAGAGTTTGTGCCAAATTAACCTGCCCAATGGGGCAATTAAAATTATGGAGTCTCTTTTCCAATTACAAACTTGGTCAGCTGTGTAAATACTTTATAAGGCATCCTGGCTTGGTACACATCGACATGCACTAGATGTAATTTTAAAGTAGCAGGGAAAAACAGCAAATCCAAAAAGCATCTCAAGTTAGTAAAATGCACTCAACATGTTTCCTTGTTTATTCAAGCTAGCCACACTAATGATCTGTTTGCTAATATTAATTTTTTCTTTGGGCATTGATTTGGAAAAATTTTAGTGTTTGTCTAAATTGGATCAGTTGAACCAGCCAACTTAGTCACTAAATGTTCTCATGAAGATTTATCCTTGCACTAAACACTCTTAATGACTCGTTCTAGCAAGAAACATGACTGAATCGAATTGCAGAGACAGATTGTCAGAGCTGAACAGAGACAGATTTGGCAGGGCTGTAAAGAGTCAGAGATACACTGAGCAACCCCGACACTCAGGATACTAATGTCATGTAGAAACCAAGCGTTGGTGACAAGTTTGACCTCCGTCAACTACATCAAATGCATTCAATTCTAATCATATAGGTCCAAAGGGTTCAACCCCAGTTGAACTCGTCTAGTGTAGAGACACTCATCAGAGACAAGTTTGGTCACAAATGAAACTGTCCTATATAGGAGAAAAAGGCAAATTTTGCAGAGCTTTGAGAAGCTCAACATTTCAAATTCTTTGGTTTCGGTTAAACAATATTAGTACATTATGTAATAAAGTGCAATTAGTTTGCTGTAGTTAGGTGTAGTCATTAAAGCAGGTAGTTGCAATAGGTGCAGTAGGTGATGTACCATTTAATATGATAGCTGTAATAGTAACTTTTATAACTAATAACTTTATAAAATGTTGCTTTCACTCATTGTGAAGCAAGCCTTATTTGCAAATTTCTCTCATCTCTCTTCTTTGCAGCTTTGTTAACATTGGTATCAGAGCCAACAGGTTAAGGTTAGGGTTTGATTGTGCTAAGTAAGTCAAGAAGAGGTTGTGCAAGGTCAGCCAGGGCACAAGCATCTAGAAAGGGTTTCAAATTTTTTGACTAGGGCAAATCGCACCTAAGGTTTCAAGGACAAATCCCGTAGGGTTTCAAGGTGAAATTCGAGACATATTTTCTGCCAAGAGTTCGTTGCGCTTTCTGGTCAAAAATGCAGGCAAATTCCAGTCAAAAATCACAGGCCAATGGAGGAAAATCACACATCCAAATATTCAGAAAATCACGCCCAAAAAACAACAAAAATCGCAGATTTTTTTTGGGCAAATCTGTGTTGCCAAATCAGTAAAAATCACGTGGTATTTGTCTGCAAAAGTTGTGCCTCTGTTTTTTTGACAAAATCGTGCAAAACAAACAGCAAAAAATGTCCTTTTTTTCCAGACCCAAAAATCAGCAAAAAACTAGAAAATAGGACATTTTTTAAGCGAAAATACTAGAATTGTGCCATTTTTTTTGGCACGTGTGGCTACAGTTTTTCAGGGTTGTTTTTGATGGACTTTTTGCAAATCCATGACGGCCAGGGTTTTCAACCCTCTTTTTCAACATGCAGGTCCAAAAACAATGGTTGCTAGGGCACAACATTCAACAAAAATTTCTGGGTATCAATTTTTTGATTTTCCCTCAGCTATTTTTTCTGGGTTTTGGGATTTTCAGTTTGAAGGGAGGTTTTAATCAATGATGAAAAACTCGCCATTAACTCGCCTGACCCGCGAGTACTCGCACGGCAGAAACTGGGGCGAGTTTTTATCAGTAAAACTCGGCCCGGGTTTTTGATAAAACTCGCGGCAAGGTTTCTGATAAAAAATCGCCAAAAAACGCGAGTATTTCATGGAAAATCCGGCACATAAAAACATGTTCGGTTTTTAACAATTAAAACACTAAAAATCGAAAACCCTAAAGCATTATTTGTTATTTTAAGAAGTCGCGAAACCCTCCCGACGGCGCGAAAACCTCCTGCGGCGCAATTCAGTGACTCATTTCGAAATCTTCCGACTTCTCATTTGGCGGCGAAATCTTCTAACTTTCTAAGTTCTAACTGGTAAGATTTTAAATGAAGTTATGAACTGTTAAAAAAATTTAAAAACGAAAGTTTTAAAAAGATCGTATCATATGAAAGGAGAGATTTCGGACGAACTGTAGTCTGCATTTGTATCGAATCATCGATTATTTGATTCATCATTGATCATTCATTATAAATTTTTAAATGACTGTAGTCTGGTCACTCTGGACTCTATAGTTGTAATATCAATATTATCAAATATGTATCATAAATTAAACATAATCATATGATATTATGAAAGCATTGAAAGGAGAGATTTTGGACGAACTGTCAAAATTTATATAAATTTTGACAGTTCGTCCAAAATCTCTCCTTTCATATGATACATTTTTACCTAAATTTCAAATTTTATTAGTCTTTAGTGATTAGTCATTGACTATAAACTTAAACTTGAAGTATAAATTTTGACAGTTCGTCCAAAATCTCTCCTTTCATATGATACAGTCTTTTTAAAATTTCGAGTGAAATTTAAAATCATCCTAATCCTATATAAATTTTAATTTTTAACAATCCATTCAGGCTCCATATAAATTTTGACAGTTTGTCCAAAATCTCTCCTTTCATAATTCATAATTTCATATGATACAGTCTTTTTAAAAGTTCAGTTTTTTTATTAGTCACACTGTCACTGAGTAAAAAAATTGAAAATTAAAACCATCATAATCCTATATAAATTTTAACAATTCGTCCAAAAACTCTTCTTTCATATGCTCAGTCATTTTTTAATTTTTATTTTTTATAATATAGTGACCAGTCATTTAAATTTTTAATGATAAATAGGAAATTACTGTCAAAATTTTATAAATAAAAGTTAAAACACATATCTTATAAATAAATATAATATAGTCCAAAATCTCTCATTTCATATGATATAGTCTTTTTATAATTTTGAATCTCGTTTAATTTTTATAGCAAAAAAGTCAAAATACAGCAACTGTGTTATTGTCATTGTCAAATTTAAATTTTTAATTTGTTGTCTCTTTTTTTGATAGGTAACAGGTTATAACTTATGGCTTCTGCAAGTGGAACTGGAGGTAGAAGAACCGGTGGCAAACCTAAAGACCCTTGCTGGAAACATGGGACACCAGGTCCAAAGCGAGGAGATGTGATTTGTAACCATTGCAATAAACATATGTCCGGAGGCGTTAATCGACTTAAATACCACCTTGCACAAGTCCCTTGCAATGATGTTGAGATATGTGACAAAGTTCCTGTGGAGGCTCAGAGGGAGGCGCACGTCCTCCTTATGGATTATGAACGAAAGAAAGCAGCTAAAAAGAGAGCAGCAAAGGCAATGGCAGCCCCAAACCGAGATTTGAGTTCTACAGGGTCAGATTATAGAGGTGTAAGTGGAGAGGCCTTTTCTACACCTTCCATTGGGCCACGGATACGACGATCAGGCAAAGGGCTTGATAGCTTTTTTGTTCCTCGGAACACTCCTGGTTCGCAACCTTCATTAGATGGTCTTGCAAATACATGGAATAGAGAGGTGCATCGTGAGGCGAAGTTGGCATGTGCACGATTTTGGTACTACAACAATATTCCCTTCAATGTCGCTTCGAGTCCTTATTGGGAGCACTTGGTCACTGCATTGACTGTGGCAGGTAAGGGGTTCAAGGCCCCAAGTCGTTATGAGTTGAGTGGCCCATTGTTGCAGGAGGAGGTGGAACACACACATCTACTAGTACAGGATCAGAGGAAAGTTTGGGAAAGAAAAGGTTGCACTATTTTATCTGATGGATGAACAGATGCCAGGAACAGAACTCTCATCAATTTTTTAGTGGCTTTAGCGGGGCAGCTAGTCTTTTTAAAATCAGTTGATGCCTCCAATCAAATAAAAAATGCAGAAACCTTGTGCAACATGTTGGATGAGGTAGTGATGGAGGTGGGAGTGGAAAATGTCGTCCAAATAGTGACTGACAATGCAGCTGCATATGTGGCAGCCGGTAGACTTCTAGAGGCGAGGCATCCGACCATTTTATGGAGCCCTTGTGCTGCCCATTGTATTGACCTTCTTCTTGAGGACATTGGAAAAATAAGCTGGGTGAAGAATGTGGTTGAAGAGGCAAGAAATATCACAAAATACATCTACAACCACACATGGGTGCTAAATCTTATGAGAGAGTACACTGGTGGCAAGGAGCTCACACGATCAGGAGTCACACGCTTTGCCACTAATTTCCTTACCTTGCAGAGTATAGCATCATTATTGCCCCACCTTAGGCGCATGTTTGTGGCTGAAAGGTGGTTGGAGAGTCCTTATCATAGGAAGCCAGAAGCAGAGAGGGTCGTGAAAGCAGTTTATGATGCTGTCATGGAAAAATCCTTGGAGGAGATCATCAAGGTAAGTTTTTAAACACTAATTTTTATTTGCTAATGTTAAAATTTGCTGATTTTGTAAAAAACTTATATTTATATTTGTTGAATTTCAATTACTATAATTTTCTAATTTTATTTTCATCCACTATTGATTTAGGTGTCAGAACCGTTGGTTAGAGTTCTACGATTGGTGGATGGGGATCAAAAGCCCATGGGGTATCTATATGAGGCCATGGATAAGGCCAAAGAGGCCATTCAGCATTTGTATGGGTCGAATAAAACAAAATATGAACCCATATGGCGCATTATTGATCGGAGGTGGAATCAACAACTCCACCAACATATTCATGCTGCTGGTTACTATTTGAACCCCGCATTTTTCTTCTCCTCTTCATTCAAAGCAGATGCAGAGGTTAAGCTTGGCCTGAACACATGCTTGGAGAGGTTGGTCTTTGATGATAACCTTCGAGACATCATACTCGATGAGTTACAGGCCTATAAGAATGCGGATGGGCCGTTTTTTTCTTCAAGAGATGCCATTCGTAGGAGATCCACTTTGCAACCAGGTAAAATACATATGTTTATTTTTCATTTACTATCTATTTTAATTTTTAAGTTTACTAAAATCCTTACAAAGTTATAAATGTTATCCTTGCAGATTTATGGTGGGATGATTATGGTTCCTCAACGCCTAATCTTCAAAAGATAGCCATCCGGATTTTATCTCAGCCTTGTAGTGCATCTGGTTGTGAGCGCAACTGGAGTGTTTTTGAGGCCATTCACACAAAGAAGCGCAACAGGTTGACTCAAAAGCGCTTGAATGACCTTGTCTATGTGCGGTACAACCTTCGGTTGCATGAGAAGAAGGTAGAAGGCCAAGAATCATATCAGGCATTGGACCTTGACTACATTGATCCATATTCAGATTGGATTGCCAAGGATGTTGATGTTGATCCATCACTTGATGATGATGATATAGCTGCTATGGAGAGGGATACAGCGGAATGGCAAGCAAATGTCGCAGCATATGAGGATTCAGAGATAGAGTCAGATGATATTGATGTGCCATCAGGGGCGGGTTCCTCACATGTACCGTTTGATCCTATAGATGAGGATCCTGTTGAGCATACCTTGGCTATACCAGCCACTTCCGCACCACCCACACAGAGAAACAAAACTCTTTTGAGCTTTAGTCGTAGAAGAAATTTATGATTTGGATTTTCTAGTGATGATGGAACTCTTTTTTTGGTCTATGATATGTATTATCAAACTGGTATTTCATATGTATTCGAAGGTTGAACTCTTTTTTTTGTCTATGATATGTATTAAACTCTTAATTTTGATTTATATATGAAGGAAATCAGCAATGCATTCTACAATTTCAGAAATGTGTGTTTTTTAAAAATATTTTTACATAAATTATGTTTGCCGAGTTATTGCCGAGTTTTTCCCCGAGTTTTTGGCGAGTCTCGAGTTTTTAAAAATTTTGGGTCTGCCGAGTTTTTGCCGAGTCCGAGTTTTTCAACTATGGTTTTAATATCCAAGGTGCCAAAATTTCAAGGGTTTGAAAAATTTGCAGGATCATTTTTAGAAATTTTCTAGGTCAAATTTAAAGGGGTTGTTCAAGTTTCGAGAATTAATTACTTTCTAAGATAATGGCAAATATTCAAAATTTGGTGTTAACGGAGGCACAAAAGCTCACTGGGAAGAATTATAATAGCTAGAGTCACAAAATACTCACGATCATTGAGTATAGGATGTGTGACGCTATTATCCGTGAGCCCAAAACCAGGGCTGCAACCAACCCAGATGACTTTGACAAGCATCACAGGGAAGCTAAGAAAAGTTGGGTTTTGTATTTGAAGAACTTGTTATTTTATACAAAACTACATGAGGGTGGGTCATTGTCATAACATCTCCTAAAAATCAAAGACCTTAGTGATCAGCTTACCACCATTAATAATCCAGTGGACGACAAAGACATTGTTGCTCTGACCATTAACAACGTGTCGCCCTCCTATGAAACCTTTGTGGAATCACTGAATCTACTAGCTGAAAGGCAAATTTTTACTTTTGATAAGGTGAGTGAGTATCTTTTGCAGAAGAAGTGAAGACATGAGCAAATAGGGGAATCTACATCTGAGACCGCAAAAAATGCTTTTGTTGCTCAGTTTAAGAGCAAGCCATAGAACTCATTCAACAACAAACCTCAGAATCCTCTGGCAACACTTCTTCCACTCCGTCCAAGAAAAAATTGAAATGCTTTTATTGCAATAAATTCGGACATGTTAAAAAGGAATGCAGGAAAAGGTTATACAATCTATCCCCAAAGAAGCATGGTGAACCTAATTTGGCTGTTGTCGAGGAAGAGCATGGTTCAAATGACGAGTTTGCACTCATGGCATCTCTTTTAGACAATGCTAACAGTAGATACTGGTTTTTTGATTCAGGAGCATCTCGACACTTCACATGTCACAAAGACTGGTATGTAAAGTTTACTATTATTCTAGTCATAAAGATACCGTTCCACTTGGCGATGGTAGATCACATGTTGTCGAAGGGATAGGAAATGTTAGGGTTGTATTGAATGATTCTCTAAAATTTTTGGTACGTGATGTCCGATATGTTCCTGCCATGAACAAGAATTTATTGTCTAGTAGTTAGCTTACTAAGAACCCTAACATTCAAGTCAGGTTTTGTGGAAGGAAATGTATTATATCATATGTGAAATAGGACAAGGTTGTTGCCATAGGCATCGCGCAAGGAGGTCTGTATAAGCTCATTGATCCTGCTACAACTAATTTGCATGCCTTAGCTGTCGAAGATAATACTAGTTTCCTTTAGCATGAAAGGTATGGACACCTAAATCTTCAGTATTTGGGCAAACTCAATAGAGCCCATATGGTTCATGGGTTGCCCCCTATATAGGAAAAACAGGATTTGTGTGTTGGGTGTTTGGTTGGAAAGCAAAAGAGGAAGTTGTTTCCTACATAAGGTGGATGGCATGCTAAGGGTCTTTTGGATCTCATTCATGCAGATCTTTGTAAGCCTTCCTGGATGTCCACTATCAATGGATCAAGGTACTTCCTGTTATTGGTGGATGATTTCTCCAGAGAAATGTGGGTTTACTTCTTAAAGAAGTATAAATACTACAATGCCCTCCTCAAATTCAAGGCGTTGGTGGAAACATTCACAGGGTGTCGAATCAATGGGGGAAATTCACCTCCACCCAATTCAAGGAATTCTATGAAAAAGAAGGTATTCATTGCTAGTTAGCAGCACCATACACTTTGCAGCAAAATGGAGTGGTTGAAAGGCGAAACAGGACTATCATGGAAATGGCACAATGCATGACGCACAGCAAGAACGTTCCCTACCAGTATTGGGGAGAAGCTATGAACACAACGATTTACATTTTGAATAGATGTCCATGCAAAGCTTTGCAAAAATCACACTAGAGGAAGCTTGGACCAGTCACAAACCCGAGGTAACTTCTTTTCGTATTTTTGGTTCAGCAGCATACACTTTAGTTCCTGAACAGAAAAGACATAAACTACATTCCAAAAGCATCATATATTTCTTTGTTGGTTATAATGAACAGTCTAAGGCATACAAGCTTATTGATATTTCCACTAACAAGGTCATTATTAGTTGGGATGTTGATGTACAAGAAATAGAGTCGTATTTTTCAAATGTTCAGCAGAAAGTCAATGAAGGCCTTGAATCTAGTATTATGGTACCTTTGAAGGAGGAAGCCTCCAATTCATCAGGTTAGCCTGTAAGTCAATTTGTGGCCGGTTCTACACTGCTTGTCTATCAAAGACACAAAACTAAAAATGTTGCCACTCCAAGTAAGACTCCAGTTGAGAACTTGCCTTTGCAGCATTCACCGGAGACACCAAAAACCTAAATGGTATTATTTCACCATGGAAGGTGTACGTGTGGATGAACTTCATACATAAAATGAACATCTTCTGAGAAAAGGACAAATGATAACTGGTTCAGCTATTAAGCAGTCCTTTTGCCCTATCTTTTGATCTTTTTCAGGTTTCTGACCACAAAAGTTTTTTGAGGCACACGGGAAACCAAAATGGGAAGCTACTTTGAAGGTTGAATATGATGCATTGATGAAAAATAAAATTTGGGAGTTGGTTGAATTGCCTCCAGGTAAAAATCCCATTGGGTGTAAACGAGTCTATAAGGTCAAATGCAAAGCTAATGGTTCATTGGACAAATATAAGGCACACCTCATCACTAAAGGATATTCACAAGAAGAGGGTATAGACTTTGAAGAGACATTTGCTCCTAGTGCAAAGATGGTCACATTCCGGTTACTTCTCTCCATCGCCAGTCAAATTGGTTGGAAGGCATATCAAATGGATGTCAAAAGTGCATTTTTGAACAGAGACTTGGATGAAAAAGTCTACATGGTGCAGCCTAAGGGTTTTCAAGTTCCTAGACGTGAACATCTGATTTACAAGTTAATTAAGTCCCTACACGAACTTAAGCAGGCTCCTCAAGCCTGGTATCTTAAAATTGATAAACATTTAAAGGATATTGGATTCAGAAGGAGTCTTTCTGATCCAAATCTTTATGTCAAAAGCGACGGTAATGAATTGTAATTGTTATTGTATATGTTGATGATCTTGCCATCACAAGTAGCACAGACACTACAGTTCAGCAAGTAAAATCAGAATTGTGTGTAGCTTTTGACATGTCAATCTGGGACTCCTACATTATTGCCTAGGGGTTGAGTTTTGGCACTCTCATCATAGCATCTTCATGGCTCAAATCAAATATGCCACGAGTCTTTTGAATCATTTTGGAATGGCAGATTGTGACTCATCTTCTACACCTATGGAGGTCAAGTTGAAGTTGTCAGCCTCAAATGATTCACCCCCAATCGATGAATCACACTACAGACAATTGGTGGGTGTTTACTGGCAATGTGGTGTTTTACACAGACATAGAGTAAACAGAATTATAAAGCAGTAGTATAGTGCATAACATAGAACAGGAAATTGCAACAATACTGCACAGAATAAAGCATTGGTATTTCATTCATTGATCACAACAACTACATGTCTTCAGATTATTACATATCATATTCATCATGTCCCCACTACAAAATGTGGATTCAATATATAACTCGGCCAAGGTTAGTTGAGATACCAACCGTTGGCAACCACTACGTAACTATCCAACCAACCGTCGGGATGGTTCCTGCTAACACTCCTAACTGTACAATTAATTAACATTTATCATTTGGCCGACAATTGGCCGACGACAACTATGACCGTCTACATCATCCCCCCCACAAAATTAGTCATCTTCCAGACAACTGAAAAACATGAGTTCTCGTACAGTGATGATTCATACGATCTGACTTTTCTGTGCAACAAGCATCACCATATAACCCAGCAGGCGGTTGTACTCCATCTCAAGTGCCTCATCTAAGTTAGCAGGGACTTTTTGACCGGTAACATAATCATATAAAGGACACTTGCTATTTAGCACTATCAACTCCAAGCCAAGCTATGTACAAAGTAATGCAGATGGATCCAGTCTTCTCTCCGTAGCTACATCCACCTCAACACCAGTGATAATACTAGCACCAAGATCAATTGGAACAGAAAGAGAAGAACAATGTGGATAAACTCTTCCACCAACCCAGCACTTATAATATCAAATAAGCCTCACGTATTTCTATATGTTGCGTCATGTGTCTTCAAGTTGAATAGACGCAAGGAATAAAAGCTTTCAACAATGAGAATCCTTCAGCAAATGGTCCACGATTCCTTTGGAGAGCCTTTAATCTTCTTAAAGCGGACGCCTCCAATTGAAATTTCCTGCCGCTTCAAAACTTTACAAATCTTTCCTAATACCAATATTAAATTCCAAACAAGGACTTATAGGAGCTGCGATGCCTCAGCTGCGATTTGTTTATTCCTTCATTCTATCCCCAACAAAAAGGATCTCGTACGCCATACGACTTCTGTACGCCCTAGGACTTCTGTAGGGACGGTTGTATGCGATGGAACTTCCTTGATTTGCTCTCCCTTTGATTTGCAAAGGCAATCTTCAAGGCATGACTGCATGCAGGCAGTTTAATTCAAGGAATTCACATAGATGTAATCATTTCCAAGCCAGTCTATCTTCTCAATTATCTGCATTTGTACAGCACTTGCAATGCACCTCTGTAGCTGGGAGGTGTTCTGAAGGCATCTCTTTAATCGGTTATCATTGTCCAGAAAGTGGAATCCCTGAGGACAATCGCAAATAATTGGAAGGTTGGAGACTGGGTAGCCATTGAAACCACACACGCCACCAGTATTATTAGCTTCAGTGTTTCCACACGACTTGCCCTGCACCGGAGCACAGAAGCTTATGACCAAGAGGACATAACATATGTCAGAAGGAGGAGGATTCTTGTAAAAGCCATAGCTATTTAGTGAACGCGAAGGCAAGTTTGTGCTGATCCAATTGTACTTTTTAAACGGAGCAGAGCTTATTGTCGTATGCCAAAGGAAATATTAACTTCATAAAGGTAAGTCTTCATGCTCTGCTATTGTCGTCCGTCCCTTATTCGTTATTGGTTGCCCTTCATCGCCCAAGGTCTTTCTCTTCTCTATCGATTATAACCCCTTGTCATTCCTGCCGATCATCTTGGCGATTGTCTTATGCCTGTTGAAGTGTGTACGATGGGGGTGGGGGTCGTACGGCCTTAGTCATATGACCCCTTAACTTTATATTTTTTTTTCAACTTTTCATTTTCACTCTTTTCTCATTTTTTTTCAATATATATTTTTATTTTTATTTTTATTTTTTTATTTTTTATTTTTTATTTTTTTATATATATATTCACTTTTCAATCTCTTTTTCCTCTCTATTTTTTTCGTTTTTTCCAATCTTCTATCCACAACAAACTGATATTTTTCTTCGGCAGGGTCCATGTTTTATCTGCCTCTCAGATTGTGATATTTTTCCCTTTTTCCAAAATTTTGCTATGGGGGTGATTTGCCAATACGGCAAGTAGCCATATCCTCCAATTTAAATATTTTAACTTCATTATTCGGAGATGTACCTTTATTGATTTTGTAATCATCAGCAGAGTCGGATGCCTCTATTGAGACCGGAACTGTTGTCTTTGGCAAAAATAAACTATTTGACTTTTTAACATCATCTTTTCTCTATTGATTTCCACTGATCGCCAAAAAATTGCAAGTCGACGGAAATACTCTATAGTCCTTATTCCTTCTGTATGGTCTCTTTCTGGCCGGTGCTTTCAATACTGGGTTCCCGTCGTTAGTTCCATCACCCCTTTTCACCTTGCCAATGGCTCCTCATACCTGATCACTTTGTCTGGTTCAGATTATGTGCAAGTGTATCATCTATCTTGGCTTCACCCTCTGTATATTCTTTCTGTGCTTCTCCTGGTCAACTTGTCTGTTCTGGTCGACTTGTCTCTACCACTAGTTGCTCTGGTGTACTGTCTATTCTAGCCTCTCCTTATACTCTTCATATGCTTCTGGAAAAGCGTTACTTCCTCCTGATTATTACTTTCCTCCCCTTTGTCACTCATTACTAGTTCCTTCTTGCCAAGTGGTCGAGTGTCTGCCAATCCGTCAAGTGCTTCATTCGTCAACAATGTTTCACTTAGCCCAAGGTTGCCGAGTGTTTCACTAGTCGCCCAAGAGCATTTGCCACTTTCTCTTATTGAAATCGTGTTACACTCCAGTTGGAAGAATTCATAGTCTTCCATCTGCCAATGAAATAACCCGTTCAATGAATTTGTCTCATCCTCCGAGCATTCATGGAGATCGAGAACACCTTCGTCGTTTGGCTCTATGGTTCCTCTTTCTCCTTCCATTCCGTTTCCTCCTTCACCTTCTGAATCTGATGATGACGATGCTAATTCTTCACTCACTGTTTGGTTTACCAAGTCGATTACATATTTCTTTCTGTTATTCTCTATAGATAGTGTGTTTCTCTTCCAATTGTGATCGGCCTTTGCTGCTATGAGCCATCCTCTTCCTAGTAAGGCGTCATATGCTTTTTTCTGCACAGGAATGACTACGAAGTTCAACAAAAATGGTTGTGTGCCAATAGTTACTTTCTGTGCCATCAATGTCCCCAGTGGCTTGATGCCATGTTGGTCCACCCCTACTAACTGGAATGTTGGTGGCCAAAGTGTAGGTTTTCCAAGACTCCTCCATGTGTCTTTGGTTAATACGTTGACTGTCGAGCCTCCGTCGACGATCGTGTTTGCCAGGACTTTCCCTCCGATCTCCATATGTACGATCATCGCGCTTTTCCCAATGTTCACCGTCAACAACATAGGGTTGACGGTTTGTTCTCCTTGTAGTGGGTGTTTTGTTATGATCTCCTTCCCTCGGCCTCCCTCTTGTTGGTTGTCACTGACTATGTTTGTGATTGCCATCCCGAGATGTGGCATAGTACAAAGAAGGTTGGTTACTTTGATCAGTACGGTGGTTTGGAGTATCTGTCATACGATGTTATTCTCGGCCTGTACTCGCCAAGAGGTGCTTGGAATATCCAGAGCTATCTTGTTTTCCTTCATCATCGCCCGTTCCACCTCTGCTTTTGCTTCTTTCATTCTTTGTTTTTCTGTAAGTGGATCCGAGTAGATGGCCTTCTTTTCTTGTGCTCTGGTAGTGACCACTAATATTTGATTCTGCTCTTCCACATTTAGCATGTTGATGCCTTTCTGCTTTGGGTAGTTGTTATCTTCATGGTCACCTGGTTTGCACCACTTGCATAGTCTTCCCCCGGGGTTTTGGCCATTCTGACATTCTCGAGCGAAGTGACCCCATTATTACACTTCCTACACTGTATCATAGGCCTCCCCTTGTTGTCGTACTGTATTATGTTTCTCGGGCTATTGTTACTTCAGTAACTTCCAAGGGATGCATTGCTATTGTACTGGGGCTTTGGTGGTGTGGTTGGCGGAGTCGACTGCTCTCCTTGTGTGAAGAGTACTTGTGTACTCCATGCTTTTAGGTTAAATGGGCATTCCTTGACTGAATGTCTCATTACTTGGCAGATATCACAAAACAATTTCTTTGGACAGTTTGCTTTTATGTGTCCTCCGTTGCAGTCAGTACACCATAGCTCTCGGCCTTCTTGATGACTCAACTTAGACCCGATTTCGAACAGGCAACGGAACCAAATGTTTACTGGCAATGTGGTGTTTTACACAGACATGGAGTAAACAAAATTATAAAGCAGTAGTATAGTGCATAACATAGAATAGAAAATTGCAACAATACTGCATAGAATAAAGCATTGGTATTTCATTCATTGATCACAACTACATGTCTTCAGATTATTACATATCATATTCATCATGTCCCCACTACAAAATGTGGATTCAATATATAACTCGGCCAAGGTTGGTTGAGATACCAACCGTTGGCAACCACTATGTAACTATCCAACCAACCGTCGGGATGGTTCCCGCTAACACTCCTAACTGTACAATTAATTAACATTTATCATTTGGCCGACAATTGGCCGACGACAACTATGACCGTCTACAGTGGACGGCTTGATATATTTTACAACCACTAGACCGGATCTCTGCTTTTCTATTAGCTATCTCTCTCGATTTTTGTCGAAACCGAAGCTCTCTTATTGGATAGTTGCAAAGCAAGTTTTGCAATGTGTCACAGGTACTCTTGACTTTGGCATACTCTATCAGAGAACAAAAGATTTTGGATTAACTGGGCATACAAACTCTGATTGGGCAGGATCTCTAGATACTCAAGGGTCTACAACGGGATACATCATCTCTTTGGGTTTAGGAGTAATTTCTTGGCAAAGTAAGCTTTAGAAAACAATAGCTCTATCCTTCACTGAAACTAAATACAAAGCAACTATGAGTGCCAATTGTGAAGCAATTTGATTACACGGAATCTTGACAGATCTTCAACTTCCTCAGCATACTCCTACATCGCTTTTCTGTGATAATCAAGGAGTATTAAAATTGGTGAAGGATCCCGTGTATCATGCCCGAACCAAACATATCGAGATTCATCATCACTACATTCGGCAATTGGTGGACTGTGAAGACATCTCCCTCCACTTTTGTTCTTCTTAGAAGCAGACTACCGATTTAATAACTAAACCACTTGGTCCTAGTTACTTTGTCAAATTTCGAGACAAGCTTGGTGTTGTTTTTGGTTTAGTAATTAAGGGGGGTTATTAGTATATTAATGTAATAAAGTGTAATTGGTTAGCTATAGTTAGGTGTAGTCATTAAAGCAGGTAGTTGCACTAGGTGATGTGCCATTTAATATGATAGATGTAATAGTAACTTTTATAACTTTATAAAATGTTGCTTTCACTCATTGTGAAGCAAGCTTTATTTGTAAATTTCTCTCATCTCTGTTCTTTGCAGCTTTGCTAACAAACAAGACCTTTCGGTTCTCCTCTAATGTTCTTGTTACCCTTGTTCATTATATACCTCCAAGAGAGATCTTTGTAAAGGGGGGAATTAATGATCTTCCTTGAGGTTTTCTTAGCAAAATTGGTTGAATTAACCTATTGTCAAGGGCACACGGGGACGCGTCCCCACCTCCTCCAGCCCCGTCCTCGTCCCCTGTGGCGTTTCCGGGATGGGGGGACGGCTGGGGACGTCCCCTTGACGTCCCCCAAAAAATGAAAAAACAAGAAACGTCCCTGGGACGTGCAAAAAAAATCGGGGTCAGCAAAAAGTGAATTGGGGACCCTGGGCATCCCCGGGACAGCCGGGGACGTCTAAGACGTTCCTCGAACGTCTCGGGGACGCCCAAGCGTCCCCCCTCTATAAACTTAAAAAAAATGCATATTAACTGATAACTAACTTATATATGTTTTAAGCCTTTATTTAATATTGAAAATGTTGCAATGTCTATTACCTTCTGTATCATGAAACTATTATTAGTACCCATAAGAAACTCAGTTTTCATCCCTCTTTTAGTCAATTTGTTATCAGTTAATCCTTGAGTTTGCACAGTCTGAGTCAATTGTCAACCTCCCAGTCAGTTTGCAAAGGTTATCTTGTCTTTGTCCTTTCAACTGACAATTTTGCAGGGAAAACATGATCACATCAGAGCAGCAAATGATAAAAACAATGGAGTAGAACAAGGACAAAGTCAGGGAAGATTCAAGGGTTTTTCTGTCATGCAAGCAGAGGCAGTCATGGAATGAAAGTTGGAATGAGATAGCAAGGGCATAAGGCACATTTATTCATGGTAAAAGCCATTAGATTGTAGCATCTGAAAGTCAGAAAAGAGCTTATGAAAACTCACCAAGGTATCATCAAAGAAATTAAGTCAGAACAAACTGCACATTTTGGTGGCTTGGCCACTAGAAATCTTCACCTAAGGGCATATAATGCAGAAATCACCTAAGGAAAGTGCACTCAAGCTAAGTAAGAATCCAAGGTGACAAAGTGGCACACTTTGTCTTGGCAAAGCCAAGCTAAATCTCTGCCAAGTTTGATGTAAAGTGGCAACAGCATTATGAAAGCCGCCCATGGAAGAAGAGGAAATGATCAAAGAGCTCAAGTGTTGTTTTCAAGTGGCAAGGCCAGTAAAAAATTTAGTTTATAGTTCATACTGCTGTTAGTATTTTACACTACTGCTGTCATGATTTATTCACATATTGATATTGTTGTTAAGTTATTAACATATATGATATCTCTATTTCATATTGATATTTTGAATTCTTATATATATATATATATATGAAAAATTCATTTATCGCCGTCCCCTGCCATCCCCAAAAATTGGCCCTCAGAGTGCCGTCCCCGAAACACATCCCCTACCGTCCCCATCCCCGAAACGCCGTGAAACATAGCCTATTGTTGATTCAACCTATGAGACTTAGTGCGACTAGTTAAGTCTAAGAGCAACTGCAAGGCTTGTATGGTGTTTGGACATTGCTGTTTGTGCAACAGAAGTTGATGAAATCCTCTAGAAGGCAATAAACCATTGTAACAGCTCATGAGATAGAGGCTTGACAAGGAGACACATAACTCTTCTGGATTTTCTCCCATGTTGAGTTTCTCAAGGTCATATGTTTTTGTTTTCTTCATTCTTATGTGTGTTTTATGCTCTCTATTTGTTGACACCTGCTTCCTTTCATTCTTAATTGCACTCATCAACACTAGACTTCATATATAGGTAATCTTTTTCCATAATTCCACACATGAGACAGCAACTTCATCAATCAATGTACATTAAGGTTGAATACTGTCAACACTAATTAAGGATCAGATTGGCATCAAAATAAGCTTTCTTGGATATCGTGGATTTTTTGTTTGTGTGATCATTTTGCAGATATATGGCCATTACTAGTGCCGCTAGTACAACCATATTATTTTCATTGCAGCAAGAGATAGGCTCGAGAGGTTAGAAAAATAGAGTGAGAAGTATGGCACATAATGATGCAACACCTTCTGATAGGGAAGAGAGATTACTCAAGCTAGAAGAAAATGTGGCAAGCATTCTATAGGGAAGCTAGAAAGCATCATGATGGCACTCATGGAGAAAGTAAGATGTCCTTAGAGAATCCTAACGCTGATTTTTCATAAGAAAGTTTCAATGGTGAGCAGTGTCTACCAACAACACATATTTTCAAAGGTGAGTCAGAGATGGAGATTCCTCATGAAGATGTAGAGTGAAGAAGCTTGACCATTGGTTGGCACAACTTGAGGTCTATTTCTCTATGCATAACATTGGTGAAGTTTCATTTGGTATGTTATGATTAGCAAAGCATGCTCTTGGTTTGAAACCTATTCTCATTCTTTGGCTTTAAGAAAGATAGCACCTATTTGTTCTTGGAATTAATTTAAAAGGTTACTTAAAAAGCAATTCTATTCCATATGTCACAAAGGAGATAAGTCTATTGAGTGGCAATATTACAAGTAAAAACAAGGATAAAGTGTGCAAAAGTACACTAGTGAATTTCATAGAAGGGCTATCCAAATTGACAAGGATGCACAAGAGGACAATATCTTGATGACATACTAGACTTCATAGCCATAAGGAGGCCCATATTGCTCCCAAAGCCTAATGATATAAATGAGGCATGTTCTCATGCTTACTGTATTAAAATGGACAAAGAAAAGAAAAAATCCCCTTCTTCAAAGAATAGTGGCAAAACTTCTCCACTTCTTTTGAAAATTGAGAAAAGTGTTGAATTAGAAATTTCTTCAAATTCATCTACTAACCAAAATCGGAAGCAAATGGAAGGGTTGTAGCATCAATTTCAGGAAACATAGCAGGTTTGTCTGAAGACAAAAAGTTGCGCAAGGACAATCAGTATCCAAGAGACAAGGTGGGGTATGGCCCCTCATCTAGTTTGTTCCTAGTGTGGGACCAAACACCTAATTAGGAAGGTGTGTATCTGGAACTGGGTCAATTAAATCGGCTAACTTAGTCACTTCATGTTCTCATAAAGACTTATCCTTTCACTAAAAACTCTTAATGAATCATTCTAGCAACAAACTTGACTAAACAGAGTGGCATAGACAGACTGTCAGGGAAGAACAGAGACGGAGCTTCACTAAGTGATCTGAACATTCAAGGTACTGATGTCAAGAAGAAACTGAGCATTGGTGACAGATTCAACCCCGGTCGAATAAGTTCAACAGGTTTGACTCTAGTCAAGCATGTCCTGTGCAGAGACTGCCATCAGACAGGTTCTGCCATGGCCAAAACTGTCCTAGACAAAACAAAAAGCCAGAGCTACAAGGTTTTGATAAAATGAAACATTTCAAATTCTTTGGTTTCGGTTACATGAGAACTTTGGGCTCCCCTCCAACATCACCTTCCTAGTCTTGTCCATTATATACCTTTAAGAGAGGTCATTGTAAAGGGGGAACGAACAATCTTCCTTACTGTTTTCTTAGCAGAATTGGTTGAGTTCAACAATTGTTGCTTCAGCCTATGAATCGCAGAGGAATCCCATTGTGATTAGGGAAGTGAGAGAGCAATTGCAGATCTTGTGTGGTGTTTGGACATTGTGGGTTGTGCAAGAAAAGTCCATGAAAGCCTCTAGAAAGAAGTAAACCATTTTAACAGCTCATGAGATAGCAGTGTGAGTAGGAGATCCCTTACTATTCTAGACTTTTCTCCTATTTTGGGTATCTACAGCTAATATGTGGTTGTCTTCTTCATTTTTACATGTGTTTTAATATTGATGCACATTTCCTTTGATTGTTAATTGCACGTACATGGGGAATATTTTTCCATAATTCCATAGATGCAACAGCAACATCATCAATGAATGTACATTAAAGTTGAATAGGATTCATCTTGGTGAGTTATGTAGTGGACTATCCCCACTAATTATGTATTGTCTCTCTGAAAAAAGCAAAATTTGCTTTTACATCTGTAAGATCCTTCTAACCTTCATCTTTGGCTAAAGACAATACTGGGGAATGGTGAAAATTCCAGGGTAATCAGAGAAAACCAACAGCATCCGAAGGACTTTTTACCTACCTATCTATTCAACTACATGACCTACCTGCAATTTGACTAACCAACACTATGACATATTTCCATTCATAAATCTTCTAGCAAAGAAATATATGACGGCAAAAAAAGGGATCTTCAAGAACGTGTGTTGTTACACTCCAAGTTGAGATGAACCTGAGACACCACCCAAAGAAATTGAGTGGGGGTGTAACTAAGCCAATACAATCCACATAGTCCCTTCAGTCATGGACATTATCAAGGAAGAATCAGTGTAAAAATAAATACAAAAAAGTTCAATATCATTAGAAAAGCTAAATACCCTAGTAAATCATTTGTTTTGGTATGCAGAGAGGTCACAAATAAAAAGAATCAGATTGACTGCATACCTTCATGAAAAAGGTCTTTAAGAATTCGATCCAGAACAGTAGGTGGAGGAACAGTAAACGATGCAGTTAGTTTCTGAATACGTGGATTCTCAACTGCAAGGTAAGATGATAACACATGCATGTTTAATAGATGATGCACATTTAATGAAATAATCTACTTTAGAACATAAGAAATTCAAATTAAGATAATAATGCAAGACAAACCTGTTGAAAAGTCCTCCATAAACTGTGCCTTAAATGAAATGCCAAATGCTTCCACCAAGGCAAGCAATCTGGATGCAAAGCCAACTTGATTATTTCCGGCAGTAGTTTGTCTGCATAACCAAAACATATCTCAGAATGTTCTCAAATTGTTTCCATACATTTTACGTACTATAGACTCTATAGGTAAGCATTTGTATTAAAACGAAAGTCACAATACTAAAATGCACAACAAGTTTAAACACAGGTTATTAAAAAAGCCACAGTTTTTTACTAGGGTTTTCAAATGCTGCCCTTTTTTTGTTTATAAGTCCCTTAAACTTCATAGTTTGTCATTTTTTCACCTTCAGGATACAGTTTAACATATTTTCAGGCTTTCCCAAGCAAACGTAAACACCAAACCAGACATTTTGTGATCATCAAACTAGGGCACAGTGGCATGCATTCAGCATTGCTCCTTCAAACCCTTGTTTCATGTATTTTTCAGCTGCAACATGACAGAGATGAGTTTTTCAACATTTTTTCTAAACTTCTTAAACCCTAACTTTAATGCATAATGTCCTAAACCCTAACCATAACCCTAAGTTTTAGGGTTAGGATTAGTTTTTTTAATCTTTTGAACAAAAATGCTGTCATTTTTCTAGACCCTAACTGTAACCCATAAACTGATTTTTTAATTTTAAGGTTAGTAGGGTTAGACTTTTCTATTTTTTACAGTTTACTAGACGGTTATTTTTCTTATTTTTAGGTGTACTAGAGGCTGCTAAAGTTAGGTATTTTATTATTTTTGAGCTCAATCTAAAGGCTGCTATGTGTTTATTATTTTTTATTTTTTATTAACCTTAGCAATTATGGATATGAATGGTTTTCGATTTCAGCCCACATTTAATCTTGTCATGAGAGCAACTTTGCATGGCCTTATTACATGCAGCAAGTTCCCAATTCGAGTCAGCTGAAATGCAACTTTTGTGGGAATGAAAGAAGTGGGGGAATCAACTATTGCAAATGGGTTGCCAGGACATGATCTGAAAGCTTCCAAGAGTTGTTCTACAGATGTGACACACCAAGCAAAGTTGTCTCTGGATGCCTATGCAGAAAGTAAGGTGACAAAGGCCAAAAATACTGTTGGTTCATTGACACGATCCTCTAGTGATCGTGATGCAACCGTTGGTATGGATGATGAAGAACTCATAGCATCAGCGCATGATTCTTTTAATTCCACACCAACAAACACTTTTAAAAATCCTAATACTAGTGATAGAAATGTGAATGCTTTTTTTGCACCCTGCACCATACCTGGATCCCAACCATCATTGGAGAGCAAGGGATGGCAGAAAAATATTCATGCACAAGCAAAGAAGACAATAGCAATTTTTCAGTATTATTCAAGCATCCCATTCAATGTTGCTTTATCTCCTTATAGGCAGGCCATGGTTGATGTCATTGTTTTTGCAGGTCCTAGTTTCAAGGCCCCATCATATAAGAGCCTTGAAGTTGGCTTGCCAAGAGAGACAGTGCAGAATGTAACGAGGTAGTTATTGATCGTCGCAAACAGTGGGAGATTACAAGTTGCAGCATTATGTCCAATGGGTGTACTAAAAGAAGGAATCATACATTGATCAACTTTCTTCTTGTATCCGATTGTAGCATGATTTTCCTAAAATCAACAGATACATTGGATGGAATGAAATCAGTTCACTTGTTATCTTCACCATTTGATGAAATTGTGATGGAGATTGAGCTGCAATATGTAGTCCAATTTGTCACTGAAAATACAGCAAATTCTGTGGTAGTAAGCAAACTTCTCATGGAGAAGCACCCCACATTGTTTTAGAGTCCATGTGTGGCACATTGCCTTGATTTAACCCTTGAGGGCATTGGGAAACTTGATTGGGTTAAATCTATAGCAGAGGGGGGAGATCTATCACCAAATTCATATAGAACCACACTAGGGTGTTGAGCATGATAAGATCCTTCACTAAAAGAAAGGAGCTCAACCATATGATATCTTCCTATTGCTTTTTATATTGCTTTTGCTAATCTCAAGAAATGTTGAAGATGATCAACCAATTGATCTTGATTGAAAATGGATTGCAGCCGATGAGGAAGGGCCTTCATTTAGTGAATAGGATTTGTATATCTTGAATGGGGTTTTGGATGATTGTGACTATGCTCCTGTGGAGAAAATGGTTGCAGAGGTTGCAGACACGGCATCAACTTCCTCTTCAAATTTCTAGTCATGGTTGCCTTAGAGGCTATTTGTATTCTTCAATTTTGTTTTGTATATGACAATATGTACTCTAAGACGGAAAATCTGATATTTAAGGAGAATTTGAGGGTAACTGGCATCATAGAATCTTTATTTATATCTTATAATTGAAGTCTGGCATTTGTTTCTCTTTCTACACACTCTATTTGGCATGAAATAACAATTACAGTTTTTTTCCTTGTTTTTTATGAGTATTTTAGCATTTTTTAATTTGTCAAGTTTTTCCCATTTTAAACCCATGTAATTGAATTCCATTTATACTTCCAATTTGTTGTTCCCTTGCTATGTAAATATAATGCTACTACAATTCTATCTACAAGAATCTTTGGCCTTGAACCCATGTTAAAGATCTCTTCACCAGCAATGCCACTCACCTCCAAGACTTAATCAATTTTGAAGAAACCATCTTCAAGAGGAAGGTGATGGTGCATTCCATGCTTAGAACAGTCTTGTAAGGGCCATGAACCATGCAGTAAATTATTCACTGACACCTCTCAATTACCTCAAAAGAAGAACAGTAGACTACAAACTCAAGAAGATTATTCCATCACAAAGATTTATCATGATGCACAAGCAGGAGGTTGTGGTATGATTTTGATGATACCTACAAGCTGGCCATGGAAAGGATACATTGGAAGCGGCAGTTCTTGTCTTCTCCGAACCCGCTTATTAAACCCTACATTTTTTAGTTTAAGTTGCTTTAAATTAGAACCGATGTAACTTCCTCCCTCGTTAATAAATAAGCATGCACATGCATTCCAAAAGCGTGCCCATTTCCCTCATTGCCTCTTTACAATGCTGTTGGACCCAATGAAGACGTGTTAATTGTTAAATTTCATTGAATGAAATGCAAGCTTAAATCATGATGAAGCTAATCTTTATATGGAATAGGTATTGCCGATACTAAATTTTCTTCCCTATGTTTTCTCTATAGATGCATACATGTGCTAAGGAAACATGTCAAATAAATCAATGCAAGAATAACTAGGCAAACATAGTAAGCGAATATAATCATGTCAAGCATACAAGTTGCTCAAAAAGCATGTGTTCTCAGTATTACTGTAATTATAGTACACGTATTTATGCTAATGCTGTTCCATTAGATTTCATAATAGCATCAATATCAAGGAACACAAATGTGTGATCCTAGATACAACCTTCAATTTTATCCAAGGTATACAAATGGGTAGAGCTGGATCATGATAATGCTAGTCTTTCTATAAAATAGCTATTGCCAATATTAAATTTCTTTCTTATGTTTTATAGATGCATACATGTGCTAAGGAAACACATCAAATAGATCGATGCAAGGATAACTAGATAAGCATAGGAGACAAATACAATCATGTGAATCATACAAGTTCCTTGAGAAGCTTTTTCTTATGTGTTCCCAGTATTCTGCAAACTGCAATTACACTACACATATATTTATGCTAATGTTGTTTCATTAGCTTTTGAAATAGCATCAATATCAAGGGAGACAGACCTACAATCCTGGGTGCAACCTTCTATTTTATCCAAGCCATAAATGCAACAAAATTGAGAATCGGTGTTTACTAACATGACAGATTCTTCTATGCTTTATGATCCTCTATAGACAAATACACAAATAATTAAATAAACTGTAAAACACAATATCAATAAACAAACATACATTTTGATTTAACCTTAATAAGTAAATTGTAGTATTTATCTTACAGACAAGAATACTTACAGTTCTGGAAGCGTAATAGGAACAAGAAACCACTTGTCAGCTTCATAAGTAGAAACATTTTCAAACTCGGCCATTTCAACAGAACTTTCAACTACTTTATCTGTCCATATGGCAATCAACTCAAAGCCTGCACCAACCAATAATTCACAGTTCAAGTCCCAATTACAAAAATTGAAATGAAAATCTGTGCAGAATGCATGACCTAATCATCTTTCTACAAATGAACATTTCAAGTCCAACCATATAAAAAGCAATAGGAACTTAGAGTTTAAGACAGCATATGGCTCAATCAATATAGCAAATAGTACAATTCAAATAACTATAAAATTACAGGGAATTCCAAGTGGACAAATTAGAATCAATCTGTTACCACCTAAGTTGCCGAATCGGGTACGGGTACGGGTACGGGTACGGTACGCTGGTACGGCAAAAAAAATTTAGAGGCTGGGTACGTTTGGGTACGTCCATACAAAAACCATATAAAAATTATAAATATATACATATTTACCCTATAAAAATTATATACTATTTTAATTTTAACTATAAATAATAATACTATATAGTATATACTAAAATAGTATATAATATTTTTATTTATCTTATACTATATAATTATAATATAAATAAAAATATTATATACTATTTTATAATTTATTATTTTAAGTTTTTAACTATATATATATACTTAGTAATATATACAGGTTTTTAAATTTTATTATTTAATATTGATATGCGATTAGAATTTTAATATAGTGAATCTTAAAATACTAAATAGTAAATTATTAAATATCAATATTATTAAACGACTACAAGTTTTAAAAGTTAAATCGTTATAAAATATAAAATTAAAAAATTAACACTACTATCAAAATTTAAAAATAATGAAATTTTTAACCATTAATATTAGCCGATAGGCTTTTCAATGTGAGCACTATAGTGCTCGGAATTGTGTCACGCCGTAAAAAAAATTCACGCTGGAAAATTTTCTGAACTCTGAATTCCTATCGGCGTATATTTTGAACTTCCTATGGGTGCAAGCGCGATTTTATGAACAGGCTAACTTTTGACCAGTCATTCGAAATCATTATGTGTCGAAACCAGGAAAGACGGTGATGACAACGCAAACTCAGACGCAACATTTAAAAATCGTGGAGTCTAAGGCAGCGGCAGCAGCGCACAAATCCCATGCTGTAATTCTCAAAGGAACCCTGGCCGATTCCGCCGTGTTTTTTGAGGGTACCCGATTCCGGGTACGGTACGGTAAAGCTGCCGATTCGGCAACATGGGTTACCACCATCTATGCCATGGCTTAAAGTGAATCTTGTAACCATATTAAGAGCATCTGCATCCATCTTTCCAATATAATTCCATAGTGAGTAGAACAAACACTTAGGTTATAAACTTTGATACAAATCCTACCTAAAAGGTCGTAGAGAAACTTTGATACAAGGCCAACCCAAAAAATGGGCGCACACACGCGCACACACACACACACACACACAGAGACAGACAGACAGACACACACACACACACACATATAGACACAGACACACAGACACACAGACAGACACAGACACAGACACAGACACACAGACACAGACACACACAGAGACACAGACACACACACACAGACACAGACACACACACAGAGACACAGACACACACACACAGACACAGACACACATACACACACACACACACACACACACACACACACACACACACACACAGAGTTTTTTGCCAGAGAGATAGTTTTGCCATGTAACATATCAAAAGATAATGGACAAAATAAATGATGCAATTACATAAAGGAATAGCAAAGAAAAACAACATAATTACACATATATTTGATATAATCAAATCTCCTTGGTAATTTTTAATTCTTCAAGTTGATTTATTGCCTCCTTGTTTTCGAATTTATATGCATTTCCTTGCACTCCCATTAATAGGTATTCATTACTAGTAGATGTTAATGATATTTATATTTTTACTTTAAATATCCGTTAGTGGAACTGCAATACGCCACCCATAAGAATCAGACTGTGGTATGGCATCCCAGGACCCAGCCAACAGATTCAATAATAAAGGAAATTGTGAGCAAATGAGTTGATGGTGATGATAAAGCCAAACAAAATCAAAAAATAAGTGTTATTTCTTTAGAACACACCAAAGTGATGTGGTTAGGGAAGCACATATTTTCCTTTAACAATACAGCGGTGCTACTATCAATAAATTACAAAATAGAAGGAATTCTGCTGTAGCTTAAACAAGCAAAAAGATTTCCCAAATAAAATTTCCCATAAGAATCAGACTGTGGTATGGCATCGCAGGACCCAGCCAACAGATTCAATAATAAAGGAAATTGTGAGCAAATGAGTTGATGGTGATGATAAAGCCAAACAAAATCAAAAAATAAGTGTTATTTCTTTAGAACACACCAAAGTGATGTGGTTAGGGAAGCACATATTTTCCTTTAAGAATACAGCGGCGCTACTATCAATAAATTACAAAATAGAAGGAATTCTGCTGTAGCTTAAACAAGCAAAAAGATTTCCCAAATAAAATTTCTGAAGAATAGGATGGAACATTTAACAAAATTACAACTAGCAAAAACTGCAAACAGTCATCCAATTGAGCATGTGGATTCATGGTTTTTTCACGTCTAACTCAGTTTCCTATATTTAACATAGTTTTCTATGAACTTAAATCTTTCTAAGATCAATAACCTTTATACAAATCTGGCTCCTGGAATGAGTCACTTCATTTTGTCACTTGTGCATGAAAATTAGAACTAGAATTAAAACCTGTGATTTGAAAAAGTGATAAAATGACCTCTGCTAATTAATAAACAGAAATATCCATACCCTTAACTGGGTCTTCAACAGAGTACCACTCAGACCACGGGAAGTCATCATCCCATTGTCTTTTGTTGAATAAGTCAGTTTCAGCAGTTGTACTAGTTTCTGTACTTTGAGACTGATTCTCCTCACGCTGCTCAAATTCATAACCCGTCACAGGTGTCTTATATGTCAATCTCATTGTGTAATGAACTTGGAAAAATGGTGTGAAAAACTCTGTTGAAGCCACTGACTGTAAACAGCACAAACAAAAAGCAATGAGAAACATATGACAATAGAGTTTTGAGATCAATCATCATACATATCATATGCCATGTTAAAACCTTCTGTACTTTAATCCTAATAGCCAGCATCCACACAACAAGGACAAGAAACCCCAATGCAAGCTTAAACACAATAACAAAATTTGACTCGGTGCATTCAAAATCCATGACAGTTGCACATTATATAAATATTCACTGTCAGGATAATTAGCAACAAACCTAAAGATTCATTGCACCAAAACTGTCATTTTTAGATTTCAATTAACAAATGCAGACGACTGTAAACAGCATATAGTTAGTGCAAATGTATAGCATGTTAGACCTGCATGGACAAGTGAGCATACTTTTATCATCTTCAATCTGATCATGACCACTGTATCTCTTGAGAGCTTTGGTTCTGCAGGCCTATGTCAAGCAAAGTACAGATGGAGTATTTTATATTACATTACCCAATATTTTATATGACCAAAAAAAGTGTACTTTTTAGCTCAGGATTTCGAGACAACTTTCGATTCTCGAAACCTTCTTTTATGGTGACTGTTAGCCAGCAGTGTGATGACTACATTACGTATGATGTATCTTGGAAATTAATCAATTCCACTATTAATTTTTCAGATTTTCATTTACTCTTTTTTATTGTCATTCAAATTTTTATTAATCTTTATTTTCTATACTATTTTGTTATGGTGATAGAATCTTTGGTTAGGGTTCGACGCTTGGTGAATGGAGAAAGAAACCCAATAGGATATCTATATAAGGCCGTTGAGAAGGCCAAGGAAGCCATCTAGGACTACTGTGGGTCCAACAAAAAAAATATATATAAACCCATTTGATGCATAAGCGATTGGAGGTGGAACAAACAACTTCACCAATACATTCAAGCAATGGCCTATTACTTGAATCTAAAGTTTTTCTTCTTGGATTTCTTTAGAGCCGATGAGGAGGTTATGGATGGCCTCAAAAGATGCATAGAGAGGATGATGCCTGACAAAGGCCTTAGAGACATAATTCTGGACAAGTTGCAGATTCACAAGACTGCAGAGGGGAGGTGGTTTTTTTTAGCTATATGCATCGGAAGAAGAATGACTTAGAAGCCAGGTAAAATAACAAATAAGTTACAAAGTCTAATGAGTGCAGTTGTAGTTTACTAAGATACATACAATGCTATAAATGTTGTCTTTAAAGACTTTTGGTGGGAATGTTATGGTGCAAAGATATTCCATTCCAACCATACCATTCAAAAAACATTAATAACTTACATATTAAGAACTAGTTTTACTGACTTAACCAATTTGATAATTGAGTGCTAACTACTATTAGTCACACTTTTATTGAAAACGCATCATGCATGGTGTCAATAACTAAAACTAACTGACTAGTTAATTGATTTGTTAACATAGTTGTTAATACACCTCATTTACTTACAAAAATTGAATTTCTAACTCAAAAATTATTACTATCAACTCAATGGCTAGATAATAACACAACTGTTCTGACAGTAGGAATAATCACAGCTGTCCACAATTATTGGAAAAACTCCTAATCAGAAATGTGTATTATTTATTTAGTTTTTGCATACATTCTCCTCCTTGCTGTTCATTGTGGTAACTCCCATCAATTCTCTTAAACTCTGAAAATTTTCATTAGCTGATGGCCTGGTGAAAAGGTCTGCCACTAGATCACTGCTACAACGAAAGCTCAACTCAATGCCACCATTAGCAACTAAATCTCTAATAAAATGATGATGAATATCTATATGTTAGGTTCTTCCATGAAATACCAGATTCTTGCTGATTGCAGTGTTAGACTTGTTATCAGTATCACAATAGATCGTTGTAGTTGAAACTTGCTCCAAACCCAAATCAAACAATACTCATGTCAACCATACTGCTTGGCATGTTGCTTAAGTAACTGCCATGTATTCAGCCTCTGGTGAAGACAAAGAAATCATTACTCGCTTTTTTGAAAACCATGACATTGCACCACTTCTCAAGCTAAACATATAATCTATAATGCTTATGCAATCATCCATGGATCCTGCCCAATCACTATCACTAAATCCAACCAATCCAGAACCATCAGAAGGAGAGTACTAAAGGCCAAATTCTTTAGTGCCTATCACATAACTCATAATCCTTATAAATGTTCTGAAATGACTGTCACTTTGTTTTTGCATAAATGTTGATGCTAAACTTACAACAATCATAATATCAGGTCTAGTAGCAGTTAAATACAGCAAACTACCTCTTAGCCTTCTATACAAAATTGCATCCATTTTTTTTACTCCTGCCATCTTTCAACCATTTTTCTTTTAAACTCAAAGGTGTAGAAACACATTTGTAGTTAGACATTTTAAATTTTTCGAGTAAATCACTTATAAACTTGCCTTGAGATACAAAAATCCCTTCCTGTATTTGCTAACTTCCATGCTCAAAAAATAATGCATGGGGCCAAGATCTATCATCTCAAAGTCATGGCCTCTTTAAATTCATCCATCATCTCTTTACTTGTACCTGTACCAATCAGAACGTCAACATATAGACAAACAATAAGAATATCACCTTTACCACTGATTTTCACATAAAGAGTGGGCTCACTATGACTCTTCCTGAAAGTGTTGTCATGAAAGTAGTTGTCTGTTTGGCTATACCATATCCTAGGTGCTTATTTTAATCTGTACAAAGCCTTCTTGAACATGTAACTCTGTTTTCTTGACCTTCAACATCATAAACTTGTGGTTGTTCAACATAGATTTTTTCATCCAAGAAACCATTAAGAAATGTTAATTTAACATCCAATTGGAAACTCATCATTTATTTTGTGCAGCTAAAGCCAATTTTTTCTTAATAGTATTTAGTCTAGCTATTGGTGCTGCCTTGTATTTTGCCTTCTATACCTACTTCATTGCTACACCCTTAACCTATATTGTGCATGGGGATATGTGTATCTGACTTGTGGCTAGTATAACCCTTGATTAAGTTATAGGATCATTTATATAGTCGTATATAGGTAGTTAGGTAATCCTGGGTGGCGTCCATGGCATAAATATGGTATATATAGGAGGTAGAGATTAGTTTATCATCATCATATTGTGTATTATGTTCTTATTGAAGACTATTGGAGGCAGCCCCCTTGAAGTGGCTTATTATTATCAAATATTTGTAGCATATTTCCTATTATATTCTTCTCTTGTACAAGTTATTTCATTACATTCACTACAATAACTTCTTTGTCAAGTGGAAGATCTACAAGATCCCACATCCATTCTTCTCTATGGCTGCAATTTCTTCATCCATTGCTTGCTGCCATTCCTTGTTTGTCACTGCATCTTTAAATAGTTAGGCTCAAACGTATTTCACTCAACAAAGCAAAGTTTACATGCTAAGATGAAGATTGTGACCAAATCATTCTTCGATTAAAATGCAAATCAAAAATTTGATTTGGAGGACGATCTTTGGAAATTCTCCTTGTGGTGCGAGATGAACTTGAACTTGCTACTGCACTTGAATTTGCACTAGATGGAGATTGTGCCAGTGAGATTAGACCAGCACCAAAAATAGAAATACTACTAGGACTAGTAGGATGAGGGTTTCCTTCAAAAAATTCAAACTCTACTACTGCAAGTTAATTTTCTTCTAGTTGTCCCCTCTTATATCAAAATCCTTCTTCATCAAAACAACATCACAACTCACCACTAATGTCTTAGTTACAAGATTATACAACTAAAGCCTTTTGTTGCTTCGCTATAGCCCACAAATACACACTTCTCACCTCAGTCATCCATATTTTTGTGTTTTTCTTGGAGCTCAAGGGCATATGCGACACAACCAAATACCCTTGGATAATCAGCACTAAGCTTCCTACAACTCCATGCTTCTTGTGGGAGCCTGTCCTTTACACTTTTTGTTGGGCATCTTTTTAACAAATATATAGCACAAACTACTGCATCACCCCAGTAGTAATTCAGAAGAAACTTTGCTTTCATCATACTACGTGCCGTTTCCTTGTTCTAATTTTTCTTTCATCCACACTAGTTTGTTGAGGTGTGTAGCTGGTTGTAAGTTGCCTCTTATTCCATTTTCTTCTACAAAATTAGAGAAACTTCTAAGAGATAAACTCCCCCACTCTATCAATGCATAACACTTTCAATTAGCACCCACTTTGCTTTTCAACATGACTTGAAATTTGAATTGCTTGAAATAAAAAAAAAATGCATCTGATATTTTTTCCAAAAGAAAGACCCATGTTTTTCTGCTGAAATCATTTATGTAAGAAAGAAAATCCTGATTTTTACCAAGAGAAGATGTTTGCATGGGCCCACAAATATCTAAATGCACTAACTCCAACTGCTCCCTTGCTCTCAAACTTTGTCTTGATTGGAAAGCTTCTCTATGCTGCTTACCACATCCATCACAAATTTCATCTTTCTTTTGAATGAACAGAAGCCCATTAACAATTTGTTTCTTGTGTAACAACTCCTCTCCAGAAAAATGCAGATGACCATACCTCTGTAAGGAAAATACCATGCATGCACAACCAGTACCGAAAGCTTCACAAGCAAAACTTTGATACAAGTGCAAAGGAAAATACTCACAAAGCAAAAACAAGACACAAACATTTCCTACATTAACCCTATGAGAAGCGAGTTGAGAGATATCAAATCTACAAAAATTTCAACAACATAATAGCATATAAAATAACACTTATAAAGCAAAAATGAGAAAAGAAGAATAGAAGCAAAGAGACACAGATATACCCAAAAAAAGTCCTTTTGAGAAAAACCCAACATCCAAAGCACCGAACCAATGTATTTTGAGCACCAATATAGTCATAATACAATATCAGGCTCAAAGCCTTAACATGGAAATCAACACCATGCTCCTCTAGAGGAAAGTTGGCAACATATCCCTAAAAAATACAATTCCCAATGCCTTCGTATATATATAAACTTAAAGAGGGCCAGAAAACTACCAAGAGGCAATACCATGGGTCCTGTTGTGACCAAATCACACATCACCCCATTGGGAATAGGGACCCCCCCTCTTTTGTCTTAGGTTAGATCGAGTCTTTCAGAGTTTTGCTTTTGATCTTGTTTTGAGTGCTAAAGGGGATTGCCTAATGCAGCTTTGTCTTTTGAGAGGTCCTTGATTCTTGATCAAATAGCTTCATCTAATTGAAATAGAATTGAAAATCTTCATGGTGATTCCTCCGTGGGCTATAGTGTTTGATAAGGTGTTGTCAAGTGAAAATGTTTAAGTCTTCAACCAAGACTCGAATCTTTGATCTAATCTCAAGGAGAAGTCAAGACGTCAATCTGATGCGCCAGAGCCATGAAGAACTCAATCTTCCTTAACCAATGCGCTCATAATCAAAGAGATCCCAAGATTCTAAACCACGGCGCCAACTTTGACATCTTCAAGGCAATTTCAAGGAGATCCCAAAAGCCTGATCCAGTGCGCTCAGTGCAAGGAGAATCAAAAGTCTCAAGTGATGCGCTAGAAGGTAAATGAGGAGTTTTTCAATATATGAAGAAGTCAAAACCTCAATGCAATGCGCTCATTGCAAGAAGTTTCTAAAACCTCAAGTGATGCGCCATAAGAAGAAAACAAGTCATGACAAGGAGATCCTAAAAATTCTATCTGCTGCACCAGGGGTTAAGAGGAGTCTAAGGTAAATTTAATCCATCACCTTCCACGTAGGCTTGCAAGGAGAGTATAAAGTTTGATGTAATGCGCTCATTGCAAGAAGTTTCTAAAACCTCAAGTGATGCGCCATAAGAAGAAAACAAGTCATATCAAGGAGATTTCAAAGTTTGATCTAATGCGCTATGGGCAAGGTGGAGTCTTGAAAAGGGGATCTGAAAACTTGATCCAATGCGCTTCCATGTCACAAATTAGTTCTTTAAGTGAAGTGGAGACCTTTAAGATCTTTAATCCCAACTAATGTGCTGATCCTTGGAAGACTCTAAAGGCTTAATCTTATGCGCCAAGAGTGAAGAAGAGGTGTAATGTCCCCTTACTAGACGGCACATAGATGAGCAGTGGTTGGCCTATTACCAGGGTTCCCGTAGGTCAGCGAGTGGTTAGGGGACCTATCTAGGGGCAGTGGAGCTTTGCTGGGAGTTTTTCGAGCCTTCAGTTTGATGTTAGATGATAAATACAAGAGTTAAATTGAGAATATTAAAAGTTTGCCTTAATGTGAATAGTGAATAGTGAATAGTAACAGAATAGTGAAAAATGAATAGTAAACGTGAATAGTAAAAGTGAATAGTGAAAAATAAATAGTAAAAAGTGGAGTGAAAAGTGAGGAGTAAAAGTGAAAATGTCCCCATCCTAGAGACCCTCAAGGTGGGCATCCCATTATGGAGGTGGAATATTTTATTAAGGTGGGCATCCCATTATGGAGAATATTTTATTGTTGTTTGAGAAGGTGGGCATCCCATTATGGAGGTGGAATATTTTATTAAGGTGGGCATCCCATTATGGAGGGAATATTTTATTAAGGTGGGCATCCCATTAAGGAGGATGGAGGCTATAAAGCAATGTATTGGGCTCTCTTTTGGTATTCAATCATCATTTTCTAAAAACACAAATTCAGGTTTGGAGCTCTGGATAGAGTTTTCAATAGGTTGCAGCTCTTCTGAGGACGAAAACCCTTAGAGGACAGTGGATTGGACGACAATCCAATTCACATTAGAGGGAAATCTACACTGGGTTTCCGTTTGGGCATCATTTGGTTTCATTTTGTGTTCAAATTTACAATCTGATCTCTACAGGCCTAAAACAGGGGTTTGGACAGCTTACTCCAGTTATTTGGTCATTGGAATTCAACATACTTGGCTGCTACAGTTGGAGGTTGAAGCTATTGCAGGTTTGGGAGTGATTTGTGAATCATTGAATCACTTTGTATGTTTTTTATAAGTCTGATTTTATAATCAGACCTGACTGTTTGTAATCAGCCATCATCTCACGATTGTAATTAGCAAGCTTCAATAATCGGGTATGTCAAATTAAGTCACCTAACTCATATCTTTAATTTGATATAGTTTGCTTGCTGCTCCAATCAATTTCAGTCGACCTTGTGGTGTTATTTGTATGTTATTATGTTTCCTTTGCATTAACATATCATGGAAAGACTCTACATGCATTGAAAACACAAAAAACACAAAGCAAACCATTCAAACAAAAATCAGAAAATTCAGAACAGCAAGGTACAAATCAGATCAGAATTGGTTAGGGATCTTTCAGTGGTATCAGAACTTTAAAATTTCAGTCCAATATCCATTAGGAATCTTTCAGTGGTATCAGAGCTTTAAAATTTCAGTCCAATATCCATTAGGGATCTTTCAAGAGGTTTAGTCTTTCAAAAGAGATGAAGACTCCAAAAACTTGATCCATTGCGCCACCTTGAGTTGAGGGATAACTTGAGCTAGATTGAAGATGAGAAGAGGATTCAGATCTTGTATCTAATGCACCACAAAAAGATTGTTAATTGGTTAAGATCTTTCAAGAGAGGACCCTCAAACCTGATCTAATGCGTTGTCCTAATGACTCTTTAAGAGAGGAATGATTTCTTGATCTAATGCGCCATTATTTGATAAGTTTTTGGTTTATTCTCAAGGAGGATCCAAACTCTCTAATCACAACACCCTTTGTAAAAGCCTATCAAGAAGAACTTAAAGTATAATCCATTGGCATCATTTGAAGAGGAACCTAACATCATGATCCAATGCGCTTCAAGTCTTTCAAAAGGGATAAGGATTCAAAATCATCAAGCAGTGCGCCAATGCTATAGAGAATTCAAAACCTTTATCCCATGCGCCACTATAAGGATGAGAAAGGTTAAGGATATTTCAATTGTTATTACTTCAGCATCACATCATCAGGGCTGGGAGTGTAAGCTACATGATTGCTTTTTGTTCTAGCTGATTGGTTTTGATGTACTTTCAGGAAGCTCTCAGTTTCCTTAACCAATGCGCATCACTTTAAAAGGAGAAAGCTCTATAAACTTGATCTCATGTGCCTCATTTAGGAGATTCAAAAGTCTTATTTAAAGCACCCAAATGGCATGAAGGTTTGATTAGATACGCCTTAAGGGGAGATTCAATTTGGTGAAGGAAAGTGGTCATGATGTTTAAAAACAAGAAGGAATCAAAAGTATGATCTAGTGCGCTACTTCAATCAAGGAAGTTAAGAATGTTCTAAGGGTTTTAAGGAGAATCCAAACTCCTCATCCAATGCGCCAATTCAAAAGGAGATATATAGCAAGTGTTTTGAAGACTATTAAAGAGGATTCCAAATCTTTAACCAATGCGCCCATTCTAGAAAGAGAAAGATCTTAAGCCTGATCTAGTCCGTCATAACAAGAGGATCCTGTAACCTTTATCCCATGCGCCAACTTTTAGAGGATTTTGAAGAGGCCATCTAGTGCGCGCAGAGCAAGGGGAAACTGCCATGCTTAATCACCACGCCTTTGTAATCCTTTAACATTTTTTAAGGGCAGACTTGATTATTATGGAGGTTCGCACCAAATTAAGTAAAGGAAGATTAAATTAAATGTTTTCTAATGCATTAAATAGGGTCGGCCTAGGCAGTTAGGGAACTTTAAATGCAAATTATGTATATATATATCTGCTTTTGTTTTTCATTTTGTCATTCATTAAGGAGCAGATTTACCTCTAGAAGAGCATAAGGAAGGTAATTTTGACAAAGTGCAGGTCTGATTTTATCAAGTTGAGTTTGAATTTGATTAAATTTTGAAGATATCCATTCAAATCAGCCTATTTGGTAAGTCTGATCTGAACATAACTGATCTGATTTTTTCTTTTATTTTCAATAGGTGCATTGAAATGTTAGGAAGATGAGTAAATTTATGATGAGACCTTTGAGTCTAGACGACATGATCTTCTTGTAAAAAACTATATGTTAGAAGGATAGAAATCAGAAGTCTAATACATTAAGAAGACTGAAGTAGATTGTTGATCATTTATATTTGAAGTTGCTTATTCATGTCAAGTTTGTAGGATCATGGCAATAACTTCGAAGGAGAGACAAGCAAGGATCCGCATGGATGCTAAGGGCAAAGTTTCGGAATCAAAGCTCGTTTCAAGATAGACAAACGTCGGAGACACGAACATGGGCAATAGCAATCTAGAAGATATCAAGTTCGTGCTTCAGGAACCCACTGGGGGTAGTCTTGCTAGAGCCATCGTGAGGAGTGGAGCTATTGAAGCTGCTTGTTTTCCACCAGCTCTACCTTGTTCAGAAATGATCATAGAATGTGTTAAAAAGTATGACATGGATAATAGGCAAATTGTGGCCAAGGATAGAACAGTGTTAGCTTATTTGCAAAAGGAGGCAATTGGAGACACCTTCAACATTCCAACTAAGGACAGGATGATCAGCATTTCTATACATCAAGGTCAACAAGAATATGACGCTGATTCAAAGAAGACATTGCAAGAAATGAAGAGGGACTGGATGGCCAATCCATCCATGAAGTTCAATACAAATAATCCTCCACAGTTTCACAAGTCAGACTTTCATCCAGAAATCGGATACTTGATCATGTTCCTCAACAGAGTAACAGGAATGCCACAATCAGCAACCTTTCAATCATGGATGTATTCTTTCATCAAGCTGGTCCTCAAAGGGAAGATGATTGATTGGGCTGGGCTCATCAGTCAAAGCATACATGAACAGCTTATTAACTTTTCAAGGACTAAGTCATTCCATATGAGTTCTTATGTAGTATATCTTCTAGCAAGGAATGAAGTTTATTCGGGTCTGACTAGAAAAGGAGAAGTTGGAATTGGACCTAATAAGTACTTGTCGCATCAGTGTTATCCTCAGTTACATTTCAAGAACATCAATCATTATACAAGGTTCAATGATGCATTTGCTATGTTCATATTTAAGAAATTAAGAGGAGAGTTCCACAAAAGATTATCAAATGCAACAAGGGAGTTCATCGGAGCATATGGACATTGGTATACTCAGCATGAAAGGTACACATACATAAGGATTCAAGGTTTCACCTCTTATCCATATAGGTTACCAAGATATCCAACCAACAGGATGGTGATGTTAGAAGTCTCAAGGCAACTCCTGGAACTCATCAGGCTGCAAAAGTTGAAGAAGAAAGAAGGGATCCAGTTTCCACTTGTTCTTGGACAAAATCTTGAGTGTCCATCATTAGCAGCAACTGAATATTCTGAGACAGAGCTTTAGGCATATCATTTACAAACTCATGGCACCAAGAGGCTTAATTTTGATCCTTTCAAAGTTTGCTGGAAATACAACAGGGAGTACAAACATGTTATGTAGTTAGAAGATCACTGGGCAAATGTAAAAGATGAAGATGATCTTCGAACGCTCCAGTGCTCAAGACTTACATGGGATCTAGTTAGAGCTTCCAAAGTATTCAAAATCTCGGATCAGTTCATAGAGGATGATACCATGTTGATAGATGAATTCGAAAAGATAAAGGATTTGCCTTATACAGTTGATTGGTCAAGAAGGGATGTATCTGAAGAGGAGTTGATGGAGCCAGTCTTAGCCATGACACAAGCATGTATATCTCAGCCACTACAAGAAATGAGTGAAGAAGGGCAAGTTCTTACATACAACAAGATGGATGAAGAAGAGTCAAGACAGCATAACGCACATAGTGGACTCCAACACAGTGGAAGTGATCAAGGTGACAATCCAGCTATAAAAAGGAAAAGGCCTAGTTAAGATCAAGGAGAATCAAGTCAAAGACCTAAGAAGAAGAATAGCCAATCTACTTCATTTAGTCTACAGGAAGGTACCTCAAATATTCATAATCCAGTGCAAGAAGTTGAAGTAGTGGAAGAAATTGTGCTGATTCCATCCGAAGAAATTCATTCAAGTCCAACTGTTGAAATAGAGGAAGATGATGTTGCTAATCAAGATGAGGAAGGTCAAGCAGAATCTGATGAATAGGCAGCACGTGTACAATACAATCAAGTACAAAGACAACAAGATCTTTCTACGTTTCCATCTTGGTTGAGACAAAGAATTGAAGAAAGTACAATCATAGAGACATATCAGCCTGCTCCGGTAGAAGAATTGCTCATAAGTACACAAAAGAGTAATCAAAAGAAGAAAGCAACTGTCTTTTCAAAAATCACTCAAGATCCTTCTGGAAATAGAGAGGTACATGTAGTTGTTCCTAGAGTTGAAAAGGATCTATAAGACATGGCACCCGAAGATTACAATGTGACTACTATTGGCATGGGTCCAATCACAGGGGAACAAATAGAGGAGGAACTTCAAGAATTAGTGAATAATGTAAAAATCATGCAAAAATAAGAAAGAGAAGCTAAACTAAAGGTGGAACAGGACTTCAATACACTAAAGCAATACATCCAGCAAGTCATGCAACCCATCCAGCAGAAGGAAGCCACTCCAATACCTCCATCCATTCTTCCACAAGAAACAGTGTCTCAAGTTGAAAAATATGAGAACTTCATCTCAGATAATGGAGGGGTGGATAGAAAAGACAAAAGAGAAAGCATATACTTATCTTGAAGAGATTGTGCAAGTTTATGATAGAGTCATTAGTCTCAAGGATAGAGTTCAATCTCTGCTAAAGATATGTGTTGAATTCAAGCCTATCAAGGAGCAATACATGCCACAACTCGAGTTTGATGGAAACTCCAATGGAAGATCTAGTTCGAGATAAGGTGGTTGATCAAAATACTCCACATGACTTCACCACTTGGTATTTCTCCTTTCACAACAAGGGGCAGCTGATTGATAAAATTGAAGTGGATATGTCTAGAATAAGAAGTGTTCTTATAAGGACACAAAATCATGTAGATACTGCATTGACAACAATATGCAATCCCTATGGGGAAATCACCATTGAAAACATGAAGCAACAAGTCAAGGCATTCTACTTTCAGGATGATGGGATTGATGAGGGACAGCTGGATAACATATTCACACCTGCATTTCATCTTGGAGCAAATAAGTCTTGGATAGCTGACTGGGAGAAGACACTTGGCGTCTATGAGTCAGATGTGACAACGGCAGAAGGATCCATTAATGCTGCAACAAGTGTACCAATGGGAGATGTTGCGCAAGTTGTGTCTAGATTCATTGCATCTCATAGTACTATCATGTGAAAGGGATATGATGCGGCATCCTTATCTTCTTGGGAAACGTGCCTTTGTTCCCTCTTTGTATACTAAAAAAAAAAGTTTGTTGTAACCACTTGCTTAGGTGGCATCATCTGATCCATTGGCTTTGCCAATCGATCTTGACCCTTCATACATTCTTGAGGTCTATATAAGGGCTCCTTTTGCCCTCATTTGTACGATTGAAGACTCTGAAAATTGTTGCAAGAGCTCTCTGGAATAATATAAGACTCATTGTTTGGTGATTCTATATATGTTTCTAAGTGTTGCATGGTTTGGATTTCTTCAAGCGAATATTAAAATTAGATTAAGTTTTCTTTAAGTATATGTTAGTTGGTGGAAGGCATCATTATTGTTTGTGGTGAAATCTTTATGTTCACACTATTTGTAGTTTGTGGCTTGCAAATTGCAATGTATGGTTGGTCTGAACAAAATTGAGCTTAACTTTGATCTCTATGTTTGTTGAATACTTCATGAGCATAAGTGATTTAAACATTTTGTATAACCTTAGAAGATTGCATCAATCTTGTGTAGTTGTTTGATCTGGCAAAGCAAGATTTGGTTTGATTTCACCTGAGCAGTAATCATACTTTGCATCTAGGTTTAGATTAGTGTTACTGAACCTTTCATCTTTTGCCTTTTCTTTTATCAATTTGGTTAGAGTTAGGATCAAGTACTTCATTGCCATATCATACGCCATAAACTGTAGTACTTAGATATTCCGGTGTCCACCTCTTTCATTGAATCAACAAGTTGTCGAACAATTGTGTAAGTCCCTTTGTGTTTACCAGCAGAATCATACTAAGTCATTGAGCTATCCCTCATAGAATCATAAGAAAAGGAACCTTAGAGTTATCTTGTTTGATCACTTCGATTAGCATTCGAGAGGCTTTGCTCAAGAGAGAGTTCAATACTCTATATTTTACTCTATTGTTGACTTGTCGAAAAACAAACATCAACAGGTCCAAATAAGGTCCCAAAATACCGTGGTAAGAATTCTCACCACCCACACCCCATTTTAGACTCATTATCTCCATTCAAAAATGCTCTATGACACATCATAGCATACGTTATAAGTGGGTCAAAATTCCTAGTCCATTTTGTAACCTTCCTCTTTCATGCTCTTATGTGCATCATATAATCTCTTACGCATCTTACAATGTCATAAATGCTCTTACATATCTTGCATGGCATAAATGCTCTTACAAATTCTTACACACACATCATACCAATTAATACACATGGCATAATAGCCTACTCAAAGTGGGACACCCTTTTCTATGAGGGCACATTAAATATTACCAAATAATTAAATATTCTAAACATTAGGAATTGCAAGGTGTATGACACCTAATCAACATTCTCCCAAAAGGAAAACACCAACAAATCATTAACTATCTGCCAAAGGTATAAACATGCTACACCAATTGACCTCTATGCTCACGGGCTTCAATGAAGCATCTACAACATCCACCAAGTTACCACCATCTTGACCACCACTGTCTCATCCTCCATCATGCCCAAGCATGAAAGCTAAAAAACCAAGCCAAGATGACACACTAAATGTCACACAGGAACACCATTGTATCCAACCTCAACCTACTATCCAAACAAAAACTCAAAAGTCCAATCTCCTCCAAAATAGGATCAAGTATATGCAATATACTCAACTCTAGCTGGAACAATGACCACAGCTAGTTGCTCACACATCCAACTAACTACACCACAAAACAAGTTAAACACACCCACTTGTAGACCTCTTGCTATCCACATATCTAGCCCAATCCACAAACTCAGGTCCCTATATATCCACTATCCTGCTCAAGGTTTCACTTTCCTAGTAACAAACACACACACACACACACACACACACATACAAAAAAAACCCAAAGACCTTTGATACCGCAGTCCAATGAAACTTGCTAACATGGACACATATACCTCCTTAGGACTCCCACTACTTGGGCAATGTGTGGTCTAGTGCTAACCATAGCATCCACAAGTCCACCAATAGCATTGACATAAAAAATGTGGCCTTTATCCTTTATGTCACCAAGTGTCGAAGAACACACAAACTAAACTACAAACCTACAACTGAATCTCTCCCCACTGATCTCCACACCAAGAAAAAACTCAACTATCCTAGGTTCACATCACAAAGAGAACAGAGGTTAAAGAGGCCACATCCTCTTACTAAAAAACAATGAAGTGCTATAATAGTAAATGATCACAAACATAGTGATCAAATTAGCTCAACTGAAATCCAAAATCCAATATCATATCAATCGAACCTCAACCAAGAGAACACATACCAAGAGGAGAACTTGCAAACCAAACCATGTTCTTCCATCAACACTACCAAGTGCTCTAGTTAAGACAAGTAAGATCTCCACCTCCAAAACCGCAAATAAAAAAATCAACTCAACATCCAACCCCAAAGTCATCACAACAACATCAAGAAACTAAAAAATGTAAGGCTCCTCAACTAAAAGAAGATCAAACTAACAATTGTTCCCACCACTAGGGAATATTCCCTAAACCACAAACCACCCCCTGCACTTCTCCAAACTATCTTCAAAATAAACTCATGCACATGAGAAAACAAAGGAAAACAAAATAATGACATGTTCAAGACTCGTTCCCATGGAAGACAAAGCACAAAACAAAATGCATCTAAAAAACTAGGTGAGCAATACTTAGCAAATCATTCTCCGCCGAGTGGACAACCGAGGGTGGGGAATAAGATTGTTCCTCCAGTGAAGCACCGAGTCACACTGGCTCACAATATGAACAATCTCCTCATCAGGTCCATGCTAAACTCAAATCCAGCTCCAAGTGTAGGCTCCTCGATCTTTATGCCAAAACCTCATCAAGTTAGCCACCATTCCAATAGTCGATCTCTAAAAACTAGAGATCTCCAATCTCACCCATGTCTATCTAACATCATCAAGTACTCAATAGATCATCTCATGCCCAATTAAACTCCAACTGCAGCACTACAATATCCAAAAGCTCTCCAAGGCAAAATGATCATTACACTTTGCTAGAAAACCACCTCAAATCACTAGCAAAGTTCTAACAAACAAGGACTATACATGAGATTGTCTCCTCAACATTAGATCATGTCTCCAATGGACAGATTTGCTCCCAAGAGCACCCATATCATGCCAACATGACAAAATGTGATCCTAAGCACATCATGGCACAATAACACATCCATGCCAAAGTTCCCACTAAAAATGATCCAAAGCACATCATGGCATCATGATAAACACCTTTGTGATAGACTCATAAGCTCGACCATGTCGTGCCAAAACTCCAAATTGCATGCAAGAGTTTCCATGACACCATAATCACCATCTTCAACCCCAGAATACAATCTGCCACCATCAACTATGTTTCTATATATAGCTCCCCAAGGAGCCTCTCATAACATCATAGTCAACTACTATAGGTTCAAACCACAACTGCAAGACAAGCACCCCAAAGTACTACAATAGAAATCACAAGTACTCCAAACATCCAACTCTGTCAGTCTCACTACAACATAGCATACTAATGTACCATGATAGTTGAAGGGCCAACAATCAAAATCCACAATTCCATGGCATCCAAATAAGCTACAACAAAAACCCATTTCACACAAGACATCATCACCACTCCAAAGATCAGCACTTGAGTTTTCCATGCAACATGTATGTACAAACAACCAACAATACTAGCACAGATGTGGCATCCAAAGGTGACATAAAGCATGGCCAATGCTCCAATTGAAACCACAGAAACCACAAATCTCAAAATAGTGCAACAGATTCACCTCCACATTAACAACTAGCAAAACACAAACAACATGTAGATTCTCCATGACACCAACATCAAATCCAAACCTAGATCTAACATGCCTCAAATCCACAACAGAAACAACCGCAGTCCAAGAACCCAACAACCAACACCACAAAAAAGTTGAGTGATTGATCACATACCAACACTTACATACTTGAGTGAGAAACAAAGGCTTCTTCAAACCATGCATGAAGCATGCATGCAAATCTATAACTATCTCCATCCAGAAAACTCTCGAGAATTACAATATGAAAAATAGTCTCTTCACAAATCTACAACACCACAAATTTTGGTTAACATGTAATACTTATAAAAACATACATGTCAAATACATCCATGTAAATATGAATCCATTAACCATCCAAAAACGCCACAAATATCTAACACACCAGATCTATAAAGCAAATTAATAGAATATCACAAATATGCATAACTACAAATTTTTAACAAAAAATTGCAAAACCCACAAATCCAAACAACATGAATCTACAACATACAAGTACAAATATCCAAAAGGACCAGGGGGTTGTCCAAGAACTCCAAGCCACCAAAAGGCCAACTCCAAAACCTCCACAAGAATATGCAACTTGAGGAACAAGTTGCCCAAGAGCTTCCAGGTCACCTAAAGAACAACTCGACAACCCGCATGCAAACAGAGGCTAGTCATCCAATGCTTTAATGAAACTAGGGACTAAAACCATGGACTCCACATAAGCACTATAGACGATAGTAAAAAGAGCTAGTGCTTTCCCATGTGACAAAGAGCCCCAAAGCAAGCACCCAACATGAACACTCTTAAATTGCACATGACCACAAGACGAAAAAACATAGCCACCACACCAGAGGGTAGTCCCATATTGCCAAACAAGAGCTCCAAGCCAACACTATGCAACATGCAAACACATGACCAACTCCACGATCCTCCTTCTCCATCCTACAAGTGTTTGCCATGTTGTTCTCTAAAAAACATAATCAACTACAAGACTCCCACTCGAATAAGGATTAGTATCCTATGTTCCTCGAGGACACATCCCCTGCATTTTTTGACATGTCCCTATACCAAGTACAACTTGAAAATGTCCCCTTGTCATCCCCAATCAACGTTTTTTGGCCCTCACATCCTAGAAACGCAGGGACTTTGTGGTCATCCATCCCCGTGCAGTTACACTCAATTTTTCTTTTAAAAATGCCCAAAATGAATCAAAAATTATTTTATTGTTTTCTTTTGTGTGCCCGCACACCACGCTCAGCACTAAATGAGAGATTTCCGTCTGCAAAACAATAGATTTTCAAGCTCTTTTATAGTGTATGATAGTCGCATGTTGTTAATGTTTCAATGAACAGACTTTGCAAGATTTAAAAGCAGTTTTCAGTCATTTCAGCTGGCAAAATAGCAGGGTCTTCAAGCTAAAATCGGGGAAAACAGTACCTAGGATTTATAGTTCCATTTGTACCTCTTAAAGTGGTGTTTCAATACCAAGATGGTGGTTTTCTATCACTGAAAACAGCAGTTTTTAGCTGTTTTTGCAATCACAAAATTGCACATTTGCAACATATAATGGCAGAGGTTTCAATCATAAGACATTGGATCTTCAAATCCTCATATTGTTAGTTTTAGGATCAGAAATGAAATAAGCAGAAATACAACAATACATAGAGCAATGAACACAACAGATACCCTAGGAAAACCCTCCTACTCGAGGGAGAAAAACCCAGCAAATATATCTCTTATATATTGAAGAAATAAGAGCAGAAATCTGCTTACAACTCAGGCCCAACACAAGGCCAAATTTGATACAATGAATAATAGCACCTCTCCTAGATGCAAAGATACAAATGAATATGTTTCTCCTTGAAATCGGTCTGCTACTACAAAATGATGATCTGCTGCTACAAGTACGAACTTCTTCTAGGAATGCAAATTGCTGCTAAGAATGAACTCCTACTGCTTGATTGATGTGAATTATGATGAATTATTGTTGATCATCAAATGAGATGAAATCACCTCTCATATATACAAGGATAGGCAACCTCTTCACTAGGTCGGCCCCCTTAGAGAATAAAAATAATATAAAAATATTATTGTTTACAAGAAGGCCGACCTACCTTAGACAAGGGGAAAATAGCTCCCGAAGCTATAAAACACTAACACTCCCTCTTACCTAGGAAGGTATTTTCCAGATATCTACGTCATGGAGTCTCTCAACATGACGCCCACAATGGCTACATCCATTTGTGGAAAAAACTCAAAGGTTCATCACAGAGTCTCTCAACGTGATGTCATCATGGAGTCTCTCAACGTGATGTCGTCATGGAGTCTCTCAACATGACGTCCACCATGGCTACTCCCATGTGTGCAAGGGAACACATGTACAAGTGTTCATCATGGAGTCTCTCAACGTGATATCGTCATGGAGTCTCTCAACATGATGTCCACCATGGCTACTCCCATGTGTGGAAAGAAACACAAGTACAAGGGTACATCACAGAGTCTCTCAACGTGATGTCGTCATGGAGTCTCTCAACATGACATCTCATCTCAATCTCAGAGATGAACAAGGGCTTGCACCTCATATTTCTCTGTCTCAAAGAAATATACACTACAAGGGCTTTCACCTCATATTTCTCCGTCTCAGAGAAATATACACTACAAGGGCTTTCACCTCATATTTCTCCATCTCAGAGAAATATATACTACAAGGGCTTTCACCTCATATTTCTCCGTCTCAAAGAAATATACACTATAAGGAACCTTCATGATGATGTGACTCCCTCTGAAGCTCCAAGTACTAACATCAACCTCCTGACCTCCTCGTCCAAGGTTGCCTCTGTTGGTTTGTTAGACTCCCTCTGAATGTTACTTCCTCCTCTTCGAAGAAGCTGATCGACTTTAGAATAAGAAACCTTCTGAATTGACTTTAGAGCTTGGCTCCTTCTGAGATGTCCCCATGGCAATTTCCGCAGTAGAAACAAGTTGTGTAGACCTTAATTTGCAATCTTGAGCAAAGTAACCATACTTGTCACACCTGAAACACTGAATGTGAGAGAGATCCTTCTTCTTCTTCGGCAACTCCATTTTGCTGAGGGTTGTAAAGAACACAGAACTCCCTCTTGATCCCTTTCCACGTGGGTGTGTGTTGATTACAAAGGCCGATAGATTCCAATGCATTATTATCCCATGCTATCACTGGTTGTCCACAATTCTACCTGAAGTTCCAAAATACACATTGGATATAAGAATGGTCGCTGGACATCAATGTTGACGGCGGCAAGAGAATAATACAAGGCTCGATATGATAACCGGCATTGTCAACTTGAAGTGCAATAGTCGTGACCCTTATACAGGTTTGATAATGAATATAATTACTGATAATCTTGAACTATCAATGTCAGCGCCAATGATAGTTCGGTTTCCAGACAGCATGACAAAGCGATATCATCAACAGTGGGTATAAGACTGTCATAAGTGAATAGATGTGATATTGGCAACAATGAATTCACTAATCCTCAATGATTCCCGATTCCGCAATGCTTACATAACCAATGCCCAGTGCCTTTCAAGGAGAACCCGACTTCTTCAGCCATTAATAGCAATATAGTTCAGAGTCAACCTGAACTCCTAAGGCAATGTCTTGTTCTGTATTTCGTCTTTATCTGAAAACACTCAAGGGATTAATATTCAATTAATTGAGTCCTTAGAATTCATCGCTCCTCCAAATAGAATATCGATTTGCTCCTTGGTTTGTCCTTATCGGGCGGTCTTAGATTTGTTTCTTTCCTCTACCAGCAAGGATGGTCTGTTTGTCTTCTTCTGCACTAGATAAATTCAAACAATTGCCCGAACTATTCCCAAATTATCACAATCACAATCTTTCTGTCCTTTGAATCTTTCTCTAGAAGTATGTGTAAGTAACAATATTAGGCAACAAACCCTCACTCTGCATTTTAACGAGAGTGGTTTTGATTTGGTCCCATCATCCCTGTTGCCTCAAAGATTTAAGCCTGATATAGTAAGTTTCAGGCCCGGGAGAACACCCATGTTCCTGCATGACCTGAAATATGTGCATTGCACGCTCATGTTGGCCAGCCCTGTAGTGACAATGTATAAGGGTATTCCATGTGATGTCATTTGGCTCAATGCCCTCTGCCATCATTCTCTCGAATGCCTTCATTGCATGTTCCAGGTGATTGTGCTTGCCAAAGGTGTCAATAATCACATTATAGGCATGTCTATCAAGAGAAATCCCAGCCTTCTTCATATCCTTGAGCAGCGGGAAAGCTTTCTGGCATTGACCACAATTGCGAAAGATGGTCAAGAGTTTCGCATAAATGAAAGCATTGGGTTTAAGCTGAAGAGTCTCCATTTCCTCCATCACCGCTCACGCACTCTCGAGGCGCCCGACGCTGGCATATGCCCCCATTAGAAGACTGTAAGTTATCTCATTTGCCCTCACTCCATTCTTTTCCATTTCCGCTAAAAATTGCCTCTGCTTCGTCCAAAGCACCCGCTTTCAAATACCCTTTTAGCAAAGCATTACAGGCTTTCACTCTTGGCTGAATCCCAGTCCCCTTCATTTCCTCAAAAACAGCGTCTACTTCTGCTATTGTTCCACTCTGCCCCAAAGCAGATATAACATAAGTGAAAGTACTAATGCTCGGCCTCAACCCCCACCCTTGCATTTTCGCCAAGAAAAAAAACATAGCTTGATGAGCATCCCCAGCTTTACTAAACACATAGATTAAATCCTTGAACAATTTAGCATCCAATTCAATGATGTCACTCTTGATATCCTGGTACAATTTATTAATAACACAAGAATCTGCCTTTGCTCGAATTAAGGCCTGAATTAGGATACTATAATTGACAACATCAGAATGCAGGCCCTGTAGTTTCATTCTAGCAAGCAAGGAGAGGGCTTTTTCATAGTGATCGTTCCGAGCGCAGGCCTCAATGAGGGAATTGTATGTTACATATCCTAGCTACCACTGTCGATCGAATCTGCTCTGATACCATGTTAGTTTTAGGATCAGAAATGAAATAAGCAGAAATACAACAATACATAGAGCAATGAACACAGCAGATACCCTGGGAAAACCCTCCTACTCGAGGGAGAAAAACCCAACAAATATATCTCTTATATATTGAAGAAATAAGAGCAGAAATCTGCTTACAACTCAGGCCCAACACAAGGCCGAATTTGATACAATCAATAATAGCACCTCTCCTAGATGCAAAGATACAAATGAATGTTTCTCCTTGAAATCGGTCTACTGCTACAAAATGATGATCTGCTGCTACAAGTACGAACTTCTTTTAGGAATGCGAATTGCTGCTAAGAATGAACTCCTACTGCTAAGAATTGGCGAATTTCTGCTGCTTGATTGATGTGAATTATGATGAATTATTGTTGATCATCAAATGAGATGAAATCACCTCTCATATATACAAGGATAGGCAACCTCTTCACTAGGTCGGCCCCCTTAGACAATAAAAATAATATAAAAATATTATTGTTTACAAGAAGGCCGACCTGCCTTAAACAAGGGGAAAATAGCTCCCGAAGCTATAAAACACTAACACATACAAACCTTTTGAGCTCCCTTTTAATGCTCTCAACACATATGACAATCAGCTAATTTTTGTTAGCATAAGGCAGCAGTTTTCAGTGACAAAACAGTTAGGATTTTAGTGGAAAAACATCAGTTTTCAGTCATAAAAGGGTGCTGGTTTGGTCCTAAGAGAACAATTTCTATCAAATTTTAGGGACAGCAAATTTTCAAAGTGTTAAATCAGTGAAGAGAGGCACCTTTCTCATCAAAATGCAGCACCATTCCGAAATGGTGAAATCTCCTTCCAAACTAGTGTGCAAATATCTTTAGATCAAGGATACCGATTTGGGACACATCAATGTCCGAGAAATAGAGTTGGAAGAACACATTCAGGAAGGGAATAAGCTAGCGAGAAGACTTTAGGACAGTGGTCTTATTGAGGCAGCCTCCTTTCTGATCTCAATACAAAGTCAGCAACTTGTTGTCGTTTGTGTCAAGAACCACTACAATCCTGAGACAAGGGAGATAGGCTTATTGAATGCACAAGTTCTTTGCAAGCTCAGGGGAAGCAGCATATTTTCTATGTTTTTGTCATTTTGTAGTGGAAACTTGCAGCCTTTGGGCATTTTTGTTTATTTTTTAATTTTGTATAATATACATCATATGCACATTGATAATGAATTATGAAAGCAATTAAATTTTGTTAATTTTTTCAACTCTTGTGTGAACTCTCAATTCAACTCTAATGTTATGTATTAAGGATCTATAATGTATATGATGAATGTCTTATCAATGCTATCATTTGAAAATTTGAAATTTCCCTATTTTTATAATAGCCATCCCCTTTGTCGTCCCCTAAAATGGCCTCCAAAAAATCTGTCCCTAAATCGTGTCCTGCGGTCCCCTGTCATCCCCGTCCTAAAAACCCGATGTATCATAGTTAATATCACAAGGAGAATAAACCCTCCTACAACCAAAATCAAGTTTCGATACATGCATGCACATGCAACCCACATGCAAGTACATGCAACTCACATTCAAGCACATGCACTCCGTGGAACCAACTCAACTCTAATACCAAATGTAAGGAAAATAACATGCATACACTACCAATACCAAAAGCTTCACAAGCAAAACTCTGATACAAGTGTAAAGGAAACTATGCCCATAAAGCGGAAATAGGATACAAACATTTCCGACATGAACCCTATGAGGATAGAGTTGTGAGATATCAGATCTACAAAAAATTTCAGCAGCATAATAACATATAAAATAGCACTTAGAAGAATAGAAACAAAGACAAACGAGAAGAGACATGTATATACCCTAGGAAAAGCCTTTCCAAAAAAACCCAACCTCCAAAGCACCGAGCCAACATATTTCCAGCAACAATACAATCATAATGCACTATCAGGGTCAAAGCCTTAACATGGAGATCAAAACCCTACCTTTTAAGAGGAAAACCGGCAACATAACCGCAAAAATACTGACTCATTATCTCCATTCAAAGATGCTCTATGATGCGTCATAACATGCATCACAAATGGGTCAGAATTCCTAATCCACTTTGTAACCTCCCTCTTACATGCTCATACATGTATCATAGAATCTTTTACACATCTTACAATGTCATAGATGCTCTTACACATCCTACATGGCATAGATGTTATGGAGGAAAATGTGTACGCTAGCATTTTACACCTAGTTTAGCACCCGGGTGGACCTAAAACAATTAATTCTTGATCCCCATGCACAAAACCCAAAAGATGGCTTTAGAATGGGACTAAGCCCACTTGATTGAGCTTATCCTTGAGTTTAAGGGGCGCAAAGGTCAAGGGCGCCCAACACCTTAGGCCCTCCTTGAACTCGGAGCTAAATTAATGGTATGTCGACTTAGGACATCTCTAATGCTTCCTCATGTTGGTCCCACTTGGTTTAATTCCCCAAAAATCAATGGGAATGCATATATGAGCAAGTTAGTTTATTCATTTCAACATCTAAGCAATCTAGGCACTCTTGGACCCCCTCTCTCTCTCACATGCTCTCTATTCTTCTCTAAAGCTCTCTATGGTGGATTATTGTTGTTACACTAACTTCTTGCAGGTCTTATGAAGAACTCTTTACTTCTTTGGGCTACACCAACTTCTTGAGTCAAGTTGTGATGCCGCATCAAGCAAGCTAGGGTTTCCATGCTCATGGTGACTTCTTTCCTTCATGCTTTATTACAGCATTCCATTTTACTTCAGATTTGCCTCTACCCTCCTAAGGCATGCACTCTTTGATCTCTCATCATTGTTATTATGGAGGTGGAAACACCATTCACGGAGCTTGACTTAGGCAAGCTCCTAAATAGCACCAACCCTCTTCCCTTCTTGTTTGTGTGCAAGTCGCATTTGGAAGAATATGAAGATATCATGTGACAAAAGATAGGAAGATAAGCAGGTGAAGGCACCCAGATCCGGAGATCTTGCAAAACCCTAATTTGGGTCTTGGGCGCCTCGCACCCTAGTACCTCTTGTTCAGATGACCAAAACCTTCTAGAATCAAGTTCTCTCAGCTCTGTTCAACTCCTCCCTGCCACTGCTTCTGGGTTTTCGACGGTTTCAAGTCTATAGCTCTTGTTTTCTCTATTTTTGCCCTAAAAACCCTAGATTTGGTAATTAGTCATAAGATCTCTCCTTGGCAACAAAGGGACCAATCAAGAGACCTCTCAACTCTCCTTTGAGGACTATAGCTAAGTAATGAGTTTCCTTGATTCGTGTTGCAATGATTGATTTAGGGTGATGTACATGTTAGCCTACATCTCATTTTCCGTATAACATTTTGGTGAACCCGACGTATCTTGCACCCTTGCATCCTTCTTGCTTCAACTCTGAGTTATTTTTTGCCCTAGATCTGATTAGGTTACATTCATTCATCATTTGGCATACTTTCATTGCTTATTTTTACATTGTTTCATTGTTTGGGTTTACAAAAACCTTGCATTCTTAGAAAACCTAGCTAGTCTTGAACTTAGGGTTTGTAGATTAGTGTGTTGTTGCATTATTTGGTTGATTAAATTGATTTCATTTGTTGTAGCATATCATCTTTGCGTTTAAGAAAAGAACATTCTTGCATCTTTGCATTTGAAACTAGAAAATCAAACATTTGATGTAGGTTTAGAAAAAAGCATATTTGTCACATTGTCTATATTCCATAAGTTAGATGATTATAGCATGATATAAATTTCTGATTTTTGCATCAAATCTGATTGGCATCACTTTATTTAATCATTTCCTAGTGGTATATTTGGCATTTTCACTTATTCATTATTAGGGTTCTCAAAAATTTTGCATTTTTGGAAAACCTAGCTAGTCTTGCACCTAGGATGTGTCGATTAAACTCTTGGTCCAAATTTTGCTGATGATAATTAGTGGTCAAATCTGATTTTGCATTGCTGTAGCATTTCATAAATATCATTTGTGTTCAAATTACGAAGAAAAAGCATTCTTGCATCAAAGAATTTTGGTTTAAGGAATAAGCATTTAAGATCTAGGGTTTTATAGTAAAACCCTAGCTAGTCTTGCATTTAGTTGTTATATTTGAAATCTTATTTTCAGATCTTTGTTATGATGAAAGATTGCTAAATCTGATTTTAAGTTGTTGTAACTCATCATATGTGTCATATTTGTTTAAGGCATGATAATATCATTGACATCACCTTTAAGGCATATGATGGTGACTTAGCTTCGCCTACATCACCCTATGCTTTAGGTCCTGTTCTGACATAATCACACATCGCCCCATTGCAAATGCGGACCCCCTCTTTTTTTTTACAATTTTGAGCTTGTTGGGTCTTTTAGGAAGTGTCATTAGATCAAGTCTCCTCCACGAACTGGGAAGTGAGCCTCTCCAGAGATGGGTCAAGTGAGTTAATCTCTTTGCAAATTAGAAATTAGGAAGGTCTTCCATCAAACAAGGTGCAATTGAGAACACTGAAGTCAATCCTTGAGACACTGAAATATGACTAAGTCAGATATCCTGAACTCTAATGTCCTGAGATCCTGAAAACTGAATAAGTCTAAAATTTGGTGGATCCTCAAAAATCTAGAATCTGCATGTTAAATCCCATGGATCCGAGACCTATCTCAAACATCCTGGAAGTATATTTCAAAATATTTAAAGAATAGGAAAGTCAATATACTTCCACCAGGGATCTTCACCTTCAAAATCTAGCAGAAAAACTTTGAGTCTTGGACCTTGAGCGGAAATTTCTCATGCAAGGGGAGAATGCGCCTAAGATGAGCGGAAAATCCTCATACCTAAGGATAATGTGCTCCAAGAAGGAATTCCTTTCACACAAGTAAAATGCGCCAATGAAGAAATCTTGACAACATCGGAGGACAGAGGAATGAAGAGTTTGAAATGTTGAAAATGACTAAGTGTCAAGGATGAGCGCAAATTCCATGCACTCATGGAATTCCCGCCCAGGAATTGAGGGAAATTCCCTCTAGAGAAGCAATATGTGCCCAGGACATTTGGCATGTATTTTTGTAAGAAGTGCGAAAAAATTCATCAAAATAATTTGGAAAATTAGTGATAAGTCCTTGGGAAAATAATGTCATAGCAAAGTGAAAATGGGGAAATTTCTTCTACACATGGAAAATCCGCCCTAGGAGATGAGGCATCTGGAGATGAGGATTGTCACAAAAGTTTGAATAGAGATTGAAAGTTTGAAAGTCTTTGGGAGTTTAGTTGAAGAAGTCGTTTTGATACTTAGAGATTTTGTGATTGGCAAAGGTGGAAAATGTTCATCAATGAACATTATGCGCTCAAGAGGAGGAAGTTTCAACAATTGTCTAGAGGATGCACGTCGACTTCAAATTAAAACCTTCAAGTAATCATTTCCACTATAAACAATTTCCAAAGTCATGAAAAGTTTCTAAGGTGGAAAATTGTCTAAGTATGGCAAGGTCGCAAAATGTTCATCAATGCACATTTTGCGCCCATCTAGAGGAGAACCCCCATCATGAGAAAAACATCCCATTTTGATGCCATTCTAGGAGGAAGAAGGATTTGGAAGAGGTTCACTAAGGTTGTAGGCACGCTTGCGCTGAAGATCAAAACTTGAAAATTTGACTAAGTATGATAAATCCAAATTGAGGAAATTGTTCATCAAAGAACAATTTGCGCTCTAGGGTAAAAGGAAAATTTGACAAAGAAAATCGTGATTGTTATAAGGATTGTCATCTTGAAACTTCATTCTACGAAGCATTGGATAACCTATTGAAGATTGTTTGACTTAGAAAATTTGCAAAATTCAAAATGAGGAAAAATGTTCGTCAATGAACATTATGCGCCCTAGGAGGAGAATTCATTAGCATAGAATTGAAGTGACACTCCCAAATTGCATGAAGATAAATTCTTAAGACACTTCAAACTTATGGAGAATGCAATGAAACAATTTGTCAAAGGTTGATCAAAGGTGGTGATGAAACGAAGGAAAATGCTCACCAATGAACAATATGCGCCCTATTGAAGATCTCACCTTAGGAGTTAAAGTGGTAGAATATTGCTTTCCTTAGTCAAATCCATGAGAATGCATGAACACGTCGAATTGCTTGAGAAAGTTGGAAGAGATAAGAAATTTTATGAAAGTGCCAAAGTATAAAAGGTGGAAAATGTTCATTGGCAAACAAAATACGCCCTTCCCTTTAGTGCAATGCCAAGAGACAAGGGACAAGGAACAAGTAGAAGTTGAAGAGATACAAACTAGAAAAGATTTCAAGGAGGAGCGCAAAATGTTTATGAGTAAGGAAAATGCGCCTAGGATGAAATACATTCCAAAGAAAATCCTCAATAAATAACCTTCAAGGAGATCATAATTCCATGCGCCAAAATGATGAAGTTTGAAATTTCAAGAAAAATGCTTAAGTTAATTGAAGTCTGAAAATGGAAAATGTTCATAGAGAGGAAAAATCCGCCATACAAGGGTGCAAAATGTTCATAAGCATACAAAATCCGCCCAATTTTGTCACGAGGAAAATTTGTTTCAAGGGGACCCAAGTCGGCCTAGGATAGAAAGAATTAGAGTTTTATTGTCATAATAGGCCTGTTGTGACCAAATCACACATCGCCCCATCAGGATGGAGACCCCCAGTTTTTTTCATAGGATTAGTTGTTTCTAGGTGGGTTATTTGTATCACCTCAGAGTTAGCTCACCTTAAGGTCGATCAATCAATCAAACTTTGTAAATGCATCATAGAGACTCCCTGAGGGTCAAGATTGAAGGTATTGTGTTGAGGAAGCACCTAGGCGCACTTTACTACTTATTTCACCCCTGTTGAGCGCCTAGGTGGAAGATGAACCTCAAAAGAGTGCTGGAGGGTATTTATGAGTCTGGGCGCTCATTTTATACAAAGCAGTTGACTAATGGTGCCTAGAAAAGGATAAATTCCAAGTTATGTCTAAAGTGGGCGCCTTCTGTCAAAGCTTCCAAGATGGCTAAGTCTTTGTAGATGAACTCTTGGCGCTCCTGTTGATTTGGCCACTTTTGGGCGCCTAAGGGTTGCATTGATGATGTTAATCACCTTGAGTGCTTTGAGTAGAAACATGTATGAGAAGGTTGATTGAATGTAAAGCATGTGTGCTTGAGATTGATTAAATGTGAAGAGAACCTCATTCAAGGCGCACCTTATGCCTCCTTTTAACTCAGTTTGGCGACCCTCATGTGGAATCTTGTCTGTGTTGGCGCCCTGTGGAGGAGATAAGGAATGTGGTCTTGTGGAAGGTAAGTGAAAGTATTCCACATTGGCGCCAAGGACGCCTTGAAAGAAAGATGTTATAATCATCCAAAATGCGCCTTGGATGGCTAAGGAAATTCATGACATGTAGGAGAATGAAGATGAGCCTCAAGAGCGCTTTTAAAGAGATTAATATCATTTGATAAAACTAGGCACATGTTTGTATCCAAATCACCCATTTTGGCGCCCCTAAAGTGTTTTTTTTACCTAATTTGGCGCCCTATGTTGGAGTGATCACTTTATGCGCCTATTCATACTTGAATGAGTCTTGAGTGATGCCTTGAAAGAAGATGTTTGAGCTCCTTCAAAGTGCACTCAGAAAGTTAAGGGTCAAGAAAATGAAGTTTTGGCGCCTAGATTCATATGGGAAAATGATGAAAATGATGAGTTTGGGCGCCTTGTGTGCAAAGTTCCCAAATTAGCTAAGTTGTTTCACAGACTAAAGGCACATTTCCTGGTTGTTTTCCTCAATGTTTGGCGCCCTAGATCCAGAGGGTTGGAAGGGTTATCAAATGGCGCCTAGAGATCACTAGGAGGAAAGTTATGAGTTTGGGCGCTCTTGGCCTTTAGCCTCAATGTTTGGCACCTAGGGAGAATTATCCTTGATGTTTGAAGAAAGACATGAGTTCTTAACTTGATTCCTGACTTCCTATCTTAAGTTAAGAAGCTTTAATAGCTCATGCTAAGCATAAACCCTTAAGGCGCATTGTATATCCCCTTTTGGCGCTCACATGTGGATTCTTGATATGATTTGGCGCCTTGTAGTTGAGTTGGGCGCCTTTGTTTGGAGGTTTGATCAACTTTAGGCGCTCTAGGAGAATAAGCATGTAGGTCCCCAAAGATCCAAGGCACTCTTTTGAATCACAATTGCCTTAGATGATTGAGCAGAAAGCATGTATGATTGAATGTGAAGAGAACCTCATGATTGGCACTCTTGGCCTCTAAATGCATCCACATTGGCGCCTTGACAAGACACCAATCTAAATCACCTTATGTATGCGCCTAAAGGGGGTTTTCTAACGAGATCAAGCTAAAGGAAAGTGAAAGTAAATCTAGGCGCCCCTTATGCTTCCTTTTAACTCAGTTTGGCGCCCACTATATAGATTCTCATCATACTTTGGCGCCCTGTGGAGGAGATGAAGAACATTGTCTAGTGAGAGGTGAGTGGAATCTTCTGAGAGCAAGTCCTAAGTGATTGAGAATGTTCTTTGAAGTCATTAGGATTCTTGGCGCCCTTTTTGCTCCTTTGTGTGTCTCATTGGCGCCTAGCAAGTGAATGGTTTGAGAAGTGGTCTTGGCGCCTAGATGAGAAGTTTATTTAAAGCAGAAGATGATAAGTATAGAACTAAAAGAGCCTTGGCGCATTTTGTTAGTCTTACAACCACCTTTGGGTGCCTTAAAGATCAAGAGGCATTCTAAACTATCTATCAATTACAAGTGTGAAACCACCTATAAAGACTAGGCGCATATCCTTACTCTCAGATACTTAAGTGAGCGCCCTGGGGACTTGATATATAATCATCAAAGTTTTTTAGAGCCTTGTAAGCTAATCACTAAGTTTTGAAGTAGAGTATGGGAGGTTGATCATGAGGTAAAGTTGTGAACATAATTAACAAGGAGTGGCATTGAATCACTTAACGTGCACTTTCCAATCATTACCATCACAATGAGCACCCTAGGAGAGATGATGGTTGTTAGCACTTTGAGGATTGATTATTACAAGTTTGAGATACAACATTCAATGTGAAAGCTGCCCCCCTTGCGGAATCCAAACAAAGGAGAAGTTCTTGTGTTAATATGGGCGCCCATCTGCACCTAAATCATTATCCTTGGCGCCCTTCATATGAGTTCTTACCTACTTTGGCACCAAAAGGTTTTGAATTTTGAAAACTATATTAAATGCTTGATTGGGCCGAGCCCCCCTTTTAGCCAACCAGCATTAAATGCAAGCGAAGTCACTATATAACAAGGGCGCTCCATTTCATTTCTACATAGTTCACATCACAATTTCACCAAGGAGCGAATTTTTCAAGGAGGAGGAGCAGATTTTAAAGGGCAGGCCTGCATTTTGAAAACTGGTTCTTGATATTCCATATCTGATTTTTGTCATTTTAATACTGGTTTTCATCATTTTATACAGAAATCTGCATTTTCTAGGTCAGAAAATTGGCACAAGGTATGTTTCAGTCATGTTTAATTCATGAAATTGCCTTCTTTTTACTTGATTTTGCTAAATTTCATAGTTTTATCATCTAAAAATCAGGTTTGCAAGGCTAAAATCTATCATTTCAAGTCACTTATTCAAGTCTAGTCTTGTAGATAGATGGGCATGACGACGAAGGAGAGGCAAGTGATGATCAAGATGGATGCCAAGTCCACTATACCCGACTCCAAGCTTGAAACTCATTGGAAGAACGTGGGAGATACCAAAATGGGACACGTCAACTTGGAAGAGATGAAGGATTTCTTGCTCGCCATCACGAGGAATGAAGACATCAAGGCTATTGCAAAGAGTGGAATTGTTCAAGCAGCATGCTTCCAACCTACCTTACCTAGCACTGAGTTAGTGTTGGAATGTATTCAGCACTATGACAAACAGATGAGACAAATTATAGCTAAAGACGGGACTATCCTAGCTTACCTGCAAAGAGAAGCCATTCAGGAGATCTTCAACATCCCAAACCGGAAGGCAGTGTTCATCTGTCCTACAACTGCTCAATGTACTTTTGAAGGCAACCCCAAGCACTACATGCAAGAAGTGACGAAGAGGTGGATGATAGATTCGTCAATCAAAATATACAACTCTGAAGATCCAAAGTTTCACAAGGCAGACTTCAAACAAGAGATAAGTTACTTCGTCATGTTCTTGAATCGAGTAACAGGTAGGCCTCAATCATCTACTTTTGAAGGATGGATGTATACCTAATTTGATCATGTGTTTACAAAGAATAAGATGGTTGATTGGGCTGGTCTTATAAGCCATTGCCTTGATGAGTAGTTTGAAAGGTTTGATGAAACAAAATCATTCTTCATAACTTCCTATCTTGTTTATATCCTAGCAAGAAATGTGGTTTATAACGGATTAACATCTAAAGGAGAAGTAGGTACAAAGTCTGAACAGATTCTATCACATCAGTGTTATCCTCAGCTCCATTTGAAGAACATTAATCATTACAAGAGGTTCAATGATGCCAACGCCATGCATAGTGAGAAAGTTGAGAGGAGAACTACATAGAAGACTAACAAGTGCTGCTAGAAACTTCATTGAACAATATGGAAGGTACTACATTCAATATGACAAGTTTACCTATATCAGAATTCAGGGCTTCACATCCTTTCCATACAGATTGCCTAGGTATCCTACCAATAGGATGGTGTTGCTGGATGTTTCAAGACAGTTGTTAGAGTTCCATAAGATGCAAAGGGCAAGAAAGAAGGCTGGAGTTCAGTTTCCTCTCCAGCTTAGCAGATATTACTCCTATCCATCACTTCAAGTAGCTGAACATTCAGAGGTTGAGCTTCAAGCATATCATCTACATCTTCATGATTCAAGGAGGGAGAACTTCGATCTACACGGAGCTATTAAGCAATCTTATTCTTCCTACCGGCATGTTGAGCAGCTTGAGGATCATTGGGCTAATGCCATTAATGATGATGATATAAGGATGCAAAAGTTTTCAAGGTTGAAATGGGATCTAGTGAGGGCTACTAAGGTATTAAAGATTCCTGATCAGTTAGAGGATAATAGAACTCTTTCAGGTGATGAGTACAATAAGATCCAGAACCTGCCTTATGACATCAACTGGACTGATAGAGAAAGAGTTTATGATGAACTGATAGAGGCTATCATTGCTATCACTGAGGAACAAGTAAAAGAGCAAGTACAAGCATTGATAGATGAGGGAAAGAAACTCACTTACATCAAGATGGGGGAAATTGAGCAACAGGAACAGCATAGTGCACCTGGGAGAAGTTCACGAAGTAAGGACAATGAAAAGGATTCAAGTCAAGCAAAGAAAAGAAAACAACTTGAATCTACACAAGGAGAATCAAGCAAGAAAAAGAAAAGAATAAGTATTGAAACTGCTTCGTCTAGACAGCCAGGAGATACTCCACTGAATCAGGATATAGTGACGGATGTTGAGGATGTAGTCCCAGAAAGTCCATTTGAAGAAGTGCCTTCAAGTCCACATGATACTGAGATCATTGATGAGGCTAACATTGAAGACAAAGATGAAGCCGAAGAAGTATCATTTCTTGTACAAGGAAAGCAGATATAACAGTTAAAAGATCTTTCATCATTGCCGGAGTGGCTGCAGGATAGAATTAAGGAAAGTTGTGAGGTTGAGAAATATCCTCCTATTCCAGTTGAAGAGTTACTTCTAGACATGTCCAATGAAAAACCAAAGAAGAAAGCAACTATTCTTTCGAAAATAACCAAAGATGAAGCAAGTGTAAGGAAGGTACATGTAGCAGTTCCAAGGCTTGAAAAGAATGTAGAAGATATAACACCTGAAGATTATGACATCAATTCAATTAACTTGGGTCCATTGACTAGAACACAAGTAGAAGAACTTCAGGATTCAATTGACAATGCTCGAGCTATCATAAGGCAGGAAACAGAAGGTAGGATTAAAGCTGAGCAAAGGTGTCAAGCCTTAGAGCAGTATATTCAACACTTGATTCATCCTATTCGTCAGCAGGAGAGAGTTTCTACACCTCCATCTCTTCTTCCTCCAGAAACAGTTGTACATCTTGAAGGATTGAGGTCTTCATCTCATAGGTTGAAAGATTGGATGAAAAGGTCAAAAGAAACTACATATATACACCTGGAAGATATCATGCAAGTGTATGATAAGATTGCTGATCTCAAGAAAAGGGTACTTGCATTGTTGACAGTTTGTGTTGAGTTCAAGGCTATCATGGACCAATACATGCCACATTTGAAGAGCTTGATGGAGATTTCAGTTGATGATTTGATACATGTTGAAGTGATTGAAGAAGGCATGACATATGACTTCTCTTCTTGGTATTATTGCTTTCGCAATAAAGGACAGCTACTTGATAAGGTAGAAACAGATATGTCAAGAGTAAGGAGTGTACTTCAAAGGATTCAAGATGGAATACATGCATCCTTGATGAAAATATGTAATCCATTTGGAGAGATGACTCTTGATAATATGAAAGAACAAGTTCAAGCTTTCTACTTCCAAGAGGATGATGTTTCTGATGAGAAGCTTGATAGTATATTCTCACTTGTTGTCCACCTTGGTGCTAACAGAGCTGGGATGACTGATTGGGAGAAGACACTTGGCCTTTATTCAGATGATGTACTTGAAGTTGAAGGAACCACTAAAAATACGCCAAGTGTACCTTTTGATGATGTCAAGCAGATAGTGTCTAGATTCATTGAATCTCAAAATACTAGTGATGGTTATTCACATGGAGACTCCTCATAGGCTATTGATTTGTCATCCTTATCTTCTTGGGAAATGTGCCTTTGTTCCCTCTTTCATATACTAAAAATAGGAGTTTGTTATAACTAACTGTGATGTGGCATGATCTGGTCCATTGGCTTTGCCAATCGATCTTGACCCTTCATACATTTTTGAAGTCTATATAAGGGCTCCTTTTGCTCTCATTTGTACGACTGAAGACTGAAAATTGTTGCAAGAGCTCTCTGAAATAATATAAGACTCATTGTTTGGTGATTCTATATATGTTTCTAGGTGTTGCATGGTTTGGATTTCTTCAAGCGAATATTAAGATTAGATTAAGTTTTCTCTAAGTGTATGTTAGTTGGTGGAAGGCTTCATTATTGTTTGTGCTGAAATTTTTATGTTCACACCATTTGTGGTTTGTGGCTTGCAAATTGCAATGTATGGTTGGTCTGAACAAAATTGGGCTTAACTTTGATCTCTATGTTTGTTGAATTTTTCATGAGCAAAGTGATTTAAACATCTTGTATAACCCTAGAAGATTGCATCAATCTTGTGTAGTTGTTTGATCTGGCAAAGCAAGATTTGGTTTGATTTCACTTGAGCAATAATTATCCCTTTGCATCTAGGATTAGATTAGTGTTACTGAACCCTTTTATCTTTTGCCTTTTCTTTTATCAATTTGGTTAGAATTAGGGTCAAGTACTTCATTGCCATATCATACGTCATAAATTGTAGTACTTAGATATTCCGGTGTCCACTTCTTTCATTAAATCAACAAGTTGTTTGAACAAATGTGTAAGTCCCTTTGTGTTTACCAGCAAAATCATACTAAGTCACTGAGCCATCCCTCACGAAATAATAAGGAACCTTGGAGTCATCTTGTTTGATCACTTTGTTTAGCATTCAAGGGGCTTTGCTCAAGAGAGAGTTAGATACTCTGTATTTTACTCTATTGTTGACTTGTCGAAAAACAAACATCAACAAGGCCGACCCTCTTGAGGAAAACTCAGAATGCTATATAAGGAGGATTGAAGTCTTCATTTCTCACATTCAACTCAAAACAAATAGGCAGAATTAAAGTGCAGAGCAGATCAGCGAATCAAAGCAGAAGTTTTATCAAGGAAGGCAAATTTAGTAAGAAGAAAAGAATTAAGGTTTTGCTTCATCATGCTTTAAGATTGCTCAAGATTGTCTCAAGTTTGATTTGAATAAGATGATGAAGTAGGAATGTTATGAAATTTCAATGAATATTTCTCAATTTCTTCACATGCATAAAGGTAAAGGAACTTGATATGATGATCTCATAATCAAATACTATGGCTTGTGATATTTCATCTTGCAGCTATCAAAGAATCTGGAGGCGAGATAAGCACTTGCTAAGAGGAGGTCACTTCAGGAAGGATCCAAGAGCACCGAAAGAGAAGACTTCATCGAAGGAGATTCCACATGAAGGAGATGTTATCAAGTTTCATCCACAAAGAAAGACTTCATCGCCAGGGTGGAGGAAATGCACTACACTACATCAAGGTTTTATCATCGGAGATAAGCATCAATCCACCTTGCAAGTTCAGGAATCAAGAAGTCCAGCAAATCTAGGAGCAATCCTGTTGTGACCAAATCACACATCACCCAATCAGCATGGGGACCCCCTAGTTTTTTATTCTATCACCTTAGAGTCAGTCCACCTTAGGGTCGTTCAACTGATCAAGCTTTGCAAATACAACATAGAGACTCCATCATTTAGGCTCCCAAATGAATGCTTGAATTTTGGGCACCTTTCCTCACTTAGACCATTTGTAATGGCGCCAGGCAAAGGGTAAATTCCAAGCCTCCAGTGAACAGCACCTAAGGTTAAGGAGCCTTTTAATGGTCAAAATCCAAGATGAGTTCTAGGCGCCCCTTGCCATTATAAATATTCCAAATGAGCGCCCATCTTTTAGTGCGCCAACCTATGTTTGAAGTATCCCTCTTGGGCGCCCATCCAACACAAAACAACTAGACAGTGGCGCCTTGATAAGGGACACTCACATTGGCTCCTAGACTAAGGAATTTCCAAAGAGGGCGCCTTGTGGAGGGGATGAGGAATGTGGTCTTGTGGAAGGTAAGTATAGGTATTCCAAATTGGCGCCAAGGATGCTTTGAAAGAAAAGATGTTATAATTATCCCAAAATGCGCCTTGGATGGTTAGGGAAGTTCATGACATGTAGAAGAATGATCAACTAGAAGGTGGCGCCTAGCTTAGAAGACCTTCAAACAATGAATGCATTCCTAAGGGAACATAAAGCAAAATCTCAAAGATGGCGCCTAGAGGAATGGAGGTTGAGTTAACTTGATTTGGCACGCCTTATGCCTCCTTACAACCTATTCTGGCGCCCCTTATGTGGATTTTGATCAATATTGGCGCCTTGTAGAGGGGAATGAAGGAGTCCTCAAGAGCACCTTGAAAGAGGATGATGTAAGAGTTTGGCGCCCAAAGTTTTTTGAGTAAGCTAGAGGAATGAGGAAGAAGTCCTAAAATGCGCCTTGGAAGGGGTGTTGTGTGGTTTGATAGGCGGTAAGAGCAAAGAACCTTCAAATTGCCAAAATTAGGCCTAAACAATAAGGGCGCCTTGTATGCTCAAATCAACTTTAAAATGCGCCTAGGAGGAAATTGCTCCATTTGAGAGCCTAGGTTGGGTTTCACATGTATTTTGATAACTTCTTGAACCTCCATGATGACTTAAAACTTTGAAGTTAAACCCACTTGAACTTAGACACCATTTCTTCCTCAGAGTATCCACTTTAGTGCCTTACATGAAGGAAGCAAGGAAATTTAGCATATGAAGGGCGAGTGGACTTCTTGGAGACTTAGAGGAGTAATTTAGAAAATCAAGAGGTGAAGTCTTAAAACCTTGGGCGCCCTTTGCCTTCAAAAAAATCTTGTATTGGCACTTTGCTAGAAATCAACTTACAAAAGGCAAGACTTGAAGGTTTTCCTTATCAACTACAATGATTGAAGTGAAGGTGAATGTCAGGAACTTGTATTAAACCTTAGGTGCCACTTTTAGTAGTTTTGATCATCAAATTCCGCCTAAGAAGTAGAATGCTTGGGGGGGGGCGTTATCCATCAAGCACCTAGGATATAAATCAAGTTGGAATCATTAAACATGGGATGTATGGGAGTTAAACAATTTCATGGGAGTTTTAGAACGTTTGAAGACCATGGGATTAGGAAGAAAACACTGTATTTAACCTTAGGCACCATTTCCTATGGTTCCATTCATCATAAGCGCCAAGACAAGGGAAATATATCTCCAGTGGAAGCGCCCTATCAAGATTTCCAAAATGTTTGAGCTTCTCCAAATGCACTTGAGGATTGTGGAGGATAATGTCAAAGTATGAAAAAAGTTATCTTAAGCATGAAGCGCCCTGGCACATTGTCATTTAAGATTATCAAGAGCGCCTTGAAAGAAGATGATGTGAGTTTAAGGCGCTTAAGGGGGAGTGTTTTGTCAAAGTTACTAACCAGTTTGAGAATCTTGTATATAATCATTTTGAGCGCCTTAAGCAGAAGGTAAATATGTTTGAGTATGTTTATGAAGAGAACCTCATAATTTGGAGCTCCTTACTTTCAATTTCATCCATGTTGGCGCCTTGATCACCTTATGTATGCGCCTAGAGGGGGTTCTCTAATGACTTAAGCTAAAGGAAAGTAAAAGCAAATTTTGGCGCCCTTGTGATGTCTTAGTAACCATAAAGTCCGCCTAGTCTCAAGGAGATCAAAATTCACTAGTATGAACAACTTTGGAGAGTGGTAAATAAGTCATTATTGGCTGAGAGCACTTTAGTTTCAGAGGCTTCAAGATCATCATCTATATTTGAGCGCCTAGAGAAATGAGGTAGGGAATCATCAAGTTTTGGGCGCCTTGTAATGTTTAAATGAGGATATTTTGGCGCCCTTGAAGGGAGATTAATCATCCCTAGGTGCTCTGGGAGGAGAAGTTGAAGTCTTAAGGTTTAGGTGCATCTTAAAGAACAAAAGGTAATGCTATGATAAGCATACTACTTGGTGAGAGAATCGTATTCAAATTTGGCGCCCTTCAGATGAGTTCTTACTTAGTTTGGCACCCAAGAAGGTTTTAAATTTCGAAACTTTTAGGAATTTGTATTAAATGCATTAAATGCTTAGTTAAGGCCGACCCCTTTCTAGCCTACCAGCATTTAATATGGACAAACTCACTATATAATAGGAGCGCCCCCTTCTCATTTCTTCATAATTCACATTGCAATTTGGAAGAGCGAATTTTCAAGGAGGAGCGAATTTTTTAAAGAAGGAAGAGCAGATTTTTAAGGCAGAATTGCATTTTGAGAACTAATTTTTGACATTTTACCTTTGATTTCTGCCATTTTACTACTGATTTTCATCATTAAATACAGAAATCTGCTTTTTTCTAGATCAGAAAATTGATACAAGGTATGTTTCAATCACTTTTTTACTTCATAAATTGCCTTTTATTTATTTAATTTTGCAGATTATCATGATTTTATCATCTAAAAATCAGGTTTATGAGGGTAAAATCTATCATTTCAAGTCACTTATTCAAGTCTAGTCTTGTAGATAGATGGGCATGACGGCGAAGGAGAGGCAAGTGATGATCAAGATGGATGTCAAATCCAACATACCCGACTCCAAGCTCGAAACTCATTGGAAGAACGTGGGAGATACCAACATGGGATACGTCAACTTGGAGGAGATGAAGGATTTCTTGCTCGCTATTATGAGGAATGAAGACATCAAGGCCATTGCGAAGAGTGAAATTGTACAGGCAGCATGCTTCCCACCTACCTTACCTAGCACTGAGTTAGTGTTGGAATGTATTCAGCACTATGACAAACAGAAGAGACAAATTGTAGCTAAAGACGGGACTGTCCTAGCTTACCTGCAAAGAGAAGCCATCCAGGAGATCTTCAACATCCCAAACCGGAAGGCAATGTTCATCTGTCCCACAACTGCCCAATGTACTTTTTAAGGCAACCCCAAGCAATACATGCAGGAAGTAAGGAAGAGATGGATGACAGATTCATCAATCAAGATATACAACTCTGAAGATCCAAAGTTTCACAAGGCAGACTTCAAACAAGAGATAAGTTACTTCATCATGTTCTTAAATCGAGTAACAGGTAGGCCTCAATCATCTACTTTCGAAGGATGGATGTATACTTACTCCGATCATGTGTTCACAAAGAATAAGATGGTTGATTGGGCTAGTCTTATAAGTCATTGCCTTGATGAGCAGTTTGAAAGATTTGATGAAACAAAATCATTCTTCATGACTTCCTATCTTGTTTACATCCTAGCAAGAAATGTAATTTATAAAGGATTAACATCTAAAGGAGAAGTAGGTACAAAGTCTGGACAGATTCTTTCACATCAATGTTATCCTCAGCTCCATTTGAAGAATATCAATCATTACAAGAGGTTCAATGATGCCTTCGCTATGTTCATAGTGAGAAAGTTGAGAGAACTGCATAGAAGACTAACACGTGCTGCTAGAAACTTCATCGAGCAATATGGAAGGTACTATATCCAGTATGACAAGTTTACCTATATCAGAATTTAGGGCTTCACATCCTTTCCATACAAATTGCCTAGATATCCTACAAATAGGATGGTGTTGCTAGAAGTTTCAAGACAGTTGTTAGAATTCCATAAGATGCAAAGGGCAAGAAAGAAAGCCGGGGTTCAGTTTCCTCTCCAGCTTGGTAGACATTACTCCTGTCCATCACTTCAAGCAGCTGAGCATTCAGAGGTTGAGCTTCAGGCATATCATCTACATCTTCATGACTTAAGGAGGGAGAACTTCGATCCACATGGAGCCATTAAGCAGTCTTATTCTTCCTACCGGCATGTTGAGCAGCTTGAGGATCATTGGGCTAATGCCATTGATGATAATGATATCAGGATGCAAAAATGTTCGAGGTTGAAATGGGATCTAGTAAGAGCTACAAAGGTGTTAAGGATTCCTGATCAATTAGATGATGAAAGAACTCTTTCAGGTAATGAGTACAATAAGGTCCGGAATTTGCCTTACAACATTAATTGGGCTGATAGAGAAAGGGTTGACGATGAAGGATTGATAGAGCCTATCATTGCTATCACTGAGGAACAAGTAAAAAAGCAAGTACAAGCATTGATAGATGAGGGAAAGAAACTTACTTACATCAAGATGGGAGAAGTAGAACAGTAGGAACAGCATAGTGCACCTGGTAGAAGTTCACAGAGCAAGGATAATGAAAAAGATTCAAGTCAAGTAAAGAAAAGAAAACAACTTGAATCTACACAAGGAGAATCAAGCAAGAAAAAGAAAAGAATAAGTATTGAAACTGCTTCATCAAGACAGCCAGGAGATACTCCACTGAATCAAGATATAATGGTGCATGTTAGAGATGCAGTTCCAAATACTCCATTTGAAGAAGGGCCTTCAAGTCCACATGATATTGAGATCATTGATGAAGCTAACACTGAAGACAAGGATGAAGTCGAAGAAGAATCATTGCCTATACAAGGAAAACAAATACAACAGTTAAAGGATCTTTCATCATTGCCGGATTGGCTGCAGGACAGAATAAAGGAAAGTTGTGAAGTTGAGAAATATCCTCCTATTCCAGTTGAAGAGTTGCTTCTAGATATGTCTAATGAAAAACCAAAGAAGAAAGCAACTATTCTTTCAAAGATAACTAAAAATGAAGCAAGTGTAAGGAAAGTACATGTAGCAGTTCCAAGGCTTGAAAAGAATGTAGAAGATATAACACCTGAAGATTATGACATCAATACACTTAACTTGGGTCCATTGACTGGAACACAAGTAGAAGAAGAACTTCAGGATTCAATTGACAATGCTCGAGCTATCATAAGGCAAGAGACAGAAGGTAGAATTAAAGCTGAGCAAAGATGTCAAGCCCTGGAGCAGTATATTCAGCACTTAGTTCACCCTATTCGTCAACAGGAGAGAGTTTCTACACCTCCATCTCTTCTTCCTCCAGAAAAAGTTGTACATCTTGAGGAGTTGAAGTCTTCATCTCACAGGTTAAAAGATTGGATGAAAGGTCAAAAGAAACTACATATAAACACCTAGAAGATATTATGCAAGTGTATGATAAGATTGTTGATCTTAAGGGAAGAGTACTTGCATTGTTGATTGCTTGTGCTGAGTTCAAGGTTATCAAGGAACAATACATGCCACATTTGAAGAGCTTGATGGAGACTTTAGTTGATGATTTGATACATGCTGAAGTGATTGAAGAGGGCATGACATATGACTTCTCTTCTTGGTATTATTGCTTTCGCAATAAAGGACAGTTACTTGATAAGGTAGAAACAGATATGTCAAGAGTAAAAAGTGTACTTCAAAGAATTCAAGATGGAATACATGCATCCTTGATGAAGGTATGTAATCCATTTGGAAAGATGACTCTTGATAATATGAAAGAACAAATTCAAGCTTTCTACTTCCAGGAGGATGATGTTTCTGATGAGAAGCTTGATAGTATATTCTCACTTGCTGTCCACCTTGGCATCAACAAAGCTAGAATGATTAATTAGGAGAAGACACTTGGCATCTATTCAGATGATGTACTTGAAGCTGAAGGAACCACTAAAAATATGCCAAGTGTACCTTTTGATGATGTCAAACAGATAGTGTCTAAATTCATTGAATGTCAAAATTCTAGTGATGGATATTCACATGGAGACTCCTCATAGGCTAATGATGTGTCATCCTTATCTTCTTGGGAAACGTACCTTCATTGCCTCTTTCATATACTAAAAATAGAAGTTTGTTATAACTACTTGTGATGTGGCATGATCTGGTCCATTGGCTTTGCCAATCGATCTTGACCCTTCATACATTCTTGAGGTCTATAAAAGGGCTCCTTTTGCTCTCATTTGGACGATTGAAGACTCTAAAAATTGTTGCAAGAGCTCTCTGAAATAATATAAGACTCATTGTTTGGTGATTCTATATATGTTTCTAAGTGTTGCATGGTTTAGATCTCTTCAAGAGAGTATTAAGATTAGATTATGTTTTCTTTAAGTATATGTTAGTTGGTGGAAGGCTTCATTATTGTTTGTGGTGAAATCTTTATGTTCACACTATTTGTGGCTTGTGGCTTGCAAATTGCAGTGTATGGTTGGTCTAAACAAAACTAAGCATAACTTTGATCTCTATGTTTGTTGAATGTTTCATGAGCATAAGTGATTTAAATATCTTGTATAACCTTAGAAGATTGCATCAATCTTGTGTAGTTGTTTGATCTGGCGAAGCAAGATTTGGTTTGATTTCACTTGTATAGTAATTATCCCTTGCATCTAGGATTAGATTAGTTTTCACTACACCTTTCATCTTTTGCCTTTTCTTTTATCAATTTGGTTAGAGTTAGGATCAAGTACTTCATCGCCATATCATATGTCATAAATTGTAGTACTTAGATATTCCAATATCCACCCCTTTCATTGAATCAACTAGTTGTCGAACAATTGTGTAAGTCCCTTTGTGTTTACCAGCAGAATCATACTAAGTCACTGAGCTTTCCCTCATGGAATCATAAGAAAAGGAACCTTGGAGTCTTGTTTGATCACTTTGATTAGCATTCGAGAGGCTTTGCTCAAGAGAGTTAAATACTCTGTATTTTACTCTATTGTTGACTTGTCGAAAAACAAACATCAACAAATCCCTCATCAAGTTCACTGTCAGATGATTACTTGCAAGTTCCAAATTCATTCATTTCAAGAGCGAGCACCATGAAGTCTAGTCCAGGAACGCCCAAGTCATCTCCTCTACTTCAAGAGTCCAGAGTTAGAATCTTGCACAAGAACAAGAATTTCGCAAGATGAGAAATGAGCATGTACATCAAGCAAATCCATGAATTACATCAAGACAACAAGAAGATTCAAAATTCCCAAGTTTCAAATTCAAGCAGCTAAGTTCCAAAGGTGAAAATCCAAGATTGAAGACTATTCCAGGAAAAATGATAAAATTTAGGAAATATTCTGAGCAGTGTGAACATAGAAAAGATCAAACCAGTTTGCAAGATGCTGAGGTGGCATATGCACGTCACCAATCCAATCACAGTCGGCCACATCACCCGTCTAAGTTCAATGTATAAGAAGCCAAAGAGAGTGCCTTATCTAGAAGATTCTAAAGACTCCACTTCAAGCTTATCACCTTGGGAAACATGCCTTCATTCCCTCTCTTATGTTCTAAAAATTGTAACTTGTGTAACAAACTGCTTTGTTGTCTCAATCTGGGCCATCGATTTGCAAGTCAATCATGGTCGTTCATGTAATTTTTGGAGTCTATAAAAGGCTTATTTCTCTCATTTGTAAGGGATGATACATTAGAAGTAGAGTTGCTGTAGGAGAGTAGGATAGCAAGTAGAGTAGAGGAGACTCTTCTAAGTCATTGAAGAGATATTGTGAAATTGTTGTAAAAATACTTCCTGGATCAATACACGCTCATTGTTGATTTTTCATGGTGATTTTGTGTGATTATGGAATGTTCGCATAGTTTCAAATTCTCGCAGATGATTGAGAAATATTTCCAAGTAGCTTAGATAGTAAATTAGAAGTTCATTGATATGATGGATTTATGTTGAGATATTTGATGAATTCCTTTATGTTCATAATTTTTGTGACTTGTGGCTTGCAATTCACATTGCAAAGTTAGTCTGAACCTTCATGTGCTTTAGTTCGATTGTGGATGTTCATTCAAGTTGCGCCAACTGTGGGTATTTGGATGTATGTTTACAATTTGAAAATCTTTCATTTCCCATTGAAGATTGCACTAGCTTCGTGTAGTTGTTGCTCTCATGGCGAAGCGAGACTTGGTTCAAGGAGTTTGTCTATTGAAGCACCATCCATCATTTCATTGTCCTTAGATTAGATTTCTCTTAACCCTTACCTTTTGCATTTTCATTGATTGAAGAAGTTCCATTCATTCACATCCAAGGAGTAAGGAATTTCATCTATGTTCATGAAGGAGGAATTTAGCATAAGTCCTGTTGTGACCAAATCACACATCGCCCCATTGCAAATGGGGAACCCCCCTTTTTTTTAATTCCAGTGCTTTGCTAAGTTCAAGATGATGACCTTTGCATGATGAAGTTAGTGGTGTTTGAGTCTTAGAGCCCCTTGATGACCTGATCCTGATGTTTGAGACCCTGAAAATGACTAAGTTTGGTATCCTGATCCTGAAGACCCTGAAAATGACTAAGTCTGAAATCTGGTGGATCCTCAAAAATCTAGAATCTGCATGTTAAATCTGGTGGATCTGAGACCTATCTCAAACATCCTGAAAGGTATATTGAAAAATATTTAAAGTATAAGAAATTCAATCTCTAAACTTATACTTAAATATATTTTTCAATATACCTTACCTCGGGCGCTGTCAATTCTGGGCGCGAAATTGCTCTAGGATCACCTCAAAATTCTGCCTAGAACTTAGGGCGCCTTTCATCATCTGGACAAACTCACATCAGCGCCTAGAGGACAATCAACCTTCAATCTCTCCAAGATAGGGCGCCTTGATTCAAATTGACATCAAAGACCTTCAATGATCCAAGAATTCGACGAAGGAGTAATCTAGGAACTTAGGCGCTCATCACAGGTCCAAATGATCATCAATTTGCGCCTTCAATTGATGTTAGGCACCCAGTCCTTGTTGCTCCTCTTCACTATGGTGCCTTAAGCAATGGAGTGGGTGAATAAACTCAAAATGAGCGCCTTGGGAAAATGATGGCTAAGTCACTTACAAGTTTGAACGCGTAAAGGTGAATATGTTGAAATTTTGAGCATTTTGAGTCTAGGTGCCCTATGGTGTCAAAGCAACCTCCAGAGAAAGTCTTAGGTGCAAGTGAATTTAGGCGCCTTGATGTGAAATGAGGTTTATAGCGCCTTGAGGTCATGTGTTTTGGGCGCCTTTAAGGAGGGAGTTATTGTGACTTCCAAAGTTGATTCAATATGATACATTAAGCCCAATAAGATTAGGCGCCTAAGCTTATAAGGAGTTTGAATACTCAAAATTGCACCCCGATGTGGATGAAGTTTAGATAGATGAGTTAGATGGCGCCCTTTACCTTCAAAGTAGTTTGATTTTGGCGCCTTGGGAAAGATTGTATCAAAACCTTTTGATTTTGGCGCCTAGATTTAAATTAGTGTTGCTTTTGCCATTTTGGCGCCTTAGCATGAAGAGATGTTCAAACTAACCCAAAGTTGCGCCTTAGCATGAGAGAGCATGATGTGTTTAAACTAACCCCTATCATGATGTTTGAGATCCTGAAAATGACTAAGTCTGGTAGCCTGAAATCTTGAAACACTGAAAAATTGACTAAGTCTGAAATCTGGTGGATCCTCCAAATTCTATAATCTACATGTTAAATCTAGTGGATCTGAGACCTATCTCAAACATCCTGAAAGGTATATTGAAAAATATTTAAAGTATAAGAAATTCAATCTCTAAACTTATACTTAAATATGTTTTTCAATATACCTTAAGCCCTGAGACTGCCAAATCTAGGCGCGAATTTGTTCAGTGAGGTTAGGCGCATTCTCTCACTTGCAGACACCCACATGAGCGCCTTAGGTTGAGCTTCAAAGTGCGCCTAGAGGAAGATCAACTTCCAAACGCTCCAAGATAGGGCGCCTTGATTGAAATTGGCATAAGAGACCTTAAACATCCAAATTTGGGACAAAGGAATGATTGAAGAGTTTAGGCGCCCATTGCATGCTCAGAAGATCATAACAATTGCGCCTTAGGTTGAAGGACATGAGTTTAGGCGCCTTGATGTGAGGATGGAGTTTAAGACAGTAATAGATTGAGCCTAAGGGTAGAATAATCTCACAAGGGTATATCAAGTGTTGGAGAGCCTTAAGGATGTCAAGATTGAGCTACATGAGTTTAGGCGCCTAGATTTAGGAGAAGGAAAGCACCATTCAATGAGTGCCTAGTGTTAGAAGTTTTCTAAATAACTAAAATCTTGTATGAAGAGTTTAGGCGCCCTATCTTACCTTCCCAAATCACTTTAGCGCCTTAAGATCAAAATGTTGGTGTATCTTTAAATCAGCGCCTAGCCTTGTAGAGGTGAAAATCAAGTTTAAATTGGCGCCTTGAGGGGAGTCTCTCAGTTCACACCTAGAAGTAGGCGCCTTGATAAGGGAGATCATTTTTAAACATTACAATTGCTAGAAATCATTTGAAATAATGAATGTGGGACTAAATGATGTTAGGCGCACTTTGTTCCTATTTTTGCCTATATTTGCGCCTAATTTTGAAGTGGCATTATTACATGTTTAAAGTTGTTTTTTCTTAAGAAGTTATTGATATATCATTTACCTTGTCTTGTAGGAGCATTAACAAGGCTAAGGAGTTATCCAAGGAATCACCTTCAAGCAAGGAGTAAGGAGCATCATGCTAGCCGCCTTTGAAGATTATCAAGTTGCATCATTGAAGGAAGGGGTGTTGGTGAAGCTAAGGAGTCATCAAGGACAAGTACCTGAGAAGCCTTCAAGTTGCAGGGGGATCACACCTCAAGTCTCCTACATCAATGACATCATGTTGGATCACATTAAGTTCAAGTGTATTACTTCAAGGCATCTATCCATTCAAGCTCTCCGAGGAATATCTTGCAAGTGTACTTCATCAAGGATAATCATGTTCGAAACATTCATCCATTCAAGCTTCAAGTCAAAGTTCGTCAAGCTTCAAAGTTTCTTCTAGAGGTTATCAACATCTACTTCACATCCAAGGAAGGTGTTATCATCTACACTCAAAGAAGGTCACTTCAAAGGCCATCAATGAAGGATCACTTCATCAAGTCTTCTACATCAAGCAAAGATATTCATCCATCATACTTCAAGCTCCATTCAACCTTCAAGTCCAAGAGATTCTCCTACTCTTCATGAATGAAGATTATCATACATTCTACTTCAAGTCATCATATCTCTACTACTCCACTCTTTAAGAAGAAACATCAAAGAAGATCATCATATCAACTTACCTGCAAGAAGAAGAAACATTACAAAGTCAATCAAATGAGCTACAAGTATCATACGTCCAGTTGCAAGGAGATGTACAAGGCAAAGATCAACAAGATGTATTCCTAAACATACAAGTTCTAGCAATCACATTGAATACATCACATAAAGGTGATACAATTTTCAAAGTATGCTGAGTTGGCATCTATGTGGCGAGAACACATCATTCAATTTTGATTAGCCACATTATTTAATGCATTAAATGTATCATTTAATAAAAGAAGTCAAAGGGATTCCTATGTGGAGGAATATTTTAAATGCTTTCGCCTTACCTTATCACATTGGAAAACGTGCCTTCATTGCCTCCCTCTTTTATGCTAAAAATAGCAATTTGTTGTAACTACCTGTGAGGTGGCATGATCTAGACCCTTGGCTATTGAATTAATCTCAGCCATTCATTGTATTCTGGGCACTATATAAAGGCCTTGTTGCCTCATTTGTAAGAGATAGAAATTAGATTGTAGGCAAGTAGGAGTAGAATAGGAGACTCTCAAAATTCTCTGAGAGGACTTGAAATTGTTGTAAATATTTCTCAAGGTTAATGCAAAAGACATTGGAAGTTTATTTGGTGTTCAAGTGTTATCTTGTGAAATAACTTGGTTTCTTGTACTTCAATGGAATGGAGATGATGTTTCAAGTAGATTAGAAGTTCTTTGTTGTAATGTTTGTTGTATTGGATATTTGATCAACTCCTAGCTCATGCTTTTAATATTCATCACTGATGAAGTGTTGTGTAAAGCTAGTCTGAGCTTATTTGCTTAAGTTCGATTGTGGATGCTTGTTTGAGCTGCGTCGTCTTATGGGTGCTCATATGAACCTTCATGATTTGAAAACCATTCGCAAACCTTAGGAGATTGCACCAACTTCATGTAGTTGTAGGCATCCTTGGCGAAGTGAAGTTAGGTTTACTTAGGAGTTTGTCTATTCGTACAACATCATTGCTTCATTGACCTTAGATTAACTTTCTGAACCCTTAACCTTTTTTCATTTTATTTATCATTGAGACCCTGAATACATCATCCACACTGAAAGGAGGAATAAGCTAAATAAGTATGAAGAAGAGTCTGCGTAAGTCCCTTTGTGATTATCAGCAAGATCACATGTAATCACTAAGTTAACCCATCAGGAATCATAAAAAGGAACCTTGGAGTTACTTCACTGGATCACATAGTTCAGCCTTTGAAGAGCTTTATTCAAGAGAGAGTGGGATACTCTAGTGTTTTACTCTATTGTTGACTTGTCCAAAAACAATCATCAACAAGTCCCCTTGTGATTATCAACAAGATCACATCTATTCACTGAGGCTATCCACGTACAAGTCAAGACCCGACATCAAAGGAACCTTGGAGTGTTCTTGATTGATCACATAGTTCAGCATTCAAGAGGCTTTGTTCAAGAGAGGATAGAGCACTTGGTGTTTTATTCTATTGTTGTTGTTGTCACAAAAACATCAACAAGTCCCTCTCCCAAAAGTGAGAACATTTTGGCGCAAGAGGATGAGATCATTGATACATTTCTTAACCTAGCTCTACCGTCTCTTCATTCCGCTGTCCCTTCAAAAGATGAAGCATTAGTGGATGAAGATTCTTCTATTATAATGGATTCCCCATGGGTAGATATTGGGCATTCATCATTTTGTAATCCTCAAAAAGACAACAATGTAAATTCCATCATCATTAATAGACTTATTCTGTCTACTAAGGGGATAGTGAACAAGTGTATTAATGTTTAAAATATTCATAAAATCATTACCCATGAGGCATATAATCCATCTCCTTTATCTAAACCTACAATTTCAGTTCGAGGTGTTCCAAAACCATCTCGACCTCCTGGTTACTTTCTCCATATTGCAAAGCAAATTACTCAAAGCAATCAAGGTGTTCAAAATGTGTCGCAACAATCTCATTATAATGTGGTTGCTCACACACACAACACCCGTAATAACCTTCTCAACCTTTTCTTCCCCCACCTCCTTGTCTTTCTCAACAAGTTGGTAGAGAATACGATCATGTCAAGCCCGTAATAACCTTCTCAACCTTTTCTTCCCCCACCTCCTTTTCTTTCTCAACAAGTTGGTAGAGAATACGATCATGTCGAGCAGCTCTGTGCTACTCCGGCTAAGATCTCTCTATGGGATTTAATACAAACATCGCCTACATACCACAAAATACTCCAAGAGGCTCTACAAAAGGTAGTTGTTCCACCTTTTGTTAGACCAAATGATGTAGAATCTCTGTTTAGTTGTATGCATGTGACATCAGATATCTTATTTCAACAACATGAATTACCTCCCATAGATGTGCAAAACCAATATGAGTCCCTTATGATATTTGTCATCATTAATAAAATGAGGGTGAGATGCACTATGATTGATGGTGGATCAGGTCTTAATGTTTGTGGCATAAACTTGTTACATAAACTCAATGTCGATATGTCTCTCCTTAAACCAGATAAACTCAACATATGTGGCTTTGATAATATTGGTAGAAAATCACTAGGTACAATCACCTTAAATATTAAGGTTGGACTTGTGACATTGTCTACCCTTATCCATGTCATGTCTAATACTCTCACATACAATCTTCTTCTTGGTAGACCATGGATTCATGCCATGGGGGCAGTCCCGTCTATCCTTCATCATTCAATAAAGTTCATTTTTGAAAACAAGCTCCATATGATTGAAGCTGATTCAGTTCCAGAAAGTAGCTTGAAATGGAAGTGCGACGTCAAATTCCTATAAAAAATTTGATCCCTTCTTTAACAAAAGCCAAACCACTACCCTCTGCTACTAACAACAGTAATGGTCAGGGTAGTGTTAGTCCTTCGAATGCATTTTTCGATGATGATTGAGGTTCGTTAGATTTTACACCCACCTTTAAGGGTGAGCATAAAATCTCACCATCACACCCAAAAACCTCGAAGGTAAATGAAATTTCTTCAACAAAATCTCTTACTCCTAAAAAACTTAAACTCAAAAGTAATAACGATGGAACTTTTGATATTGATGAAGATCCGCTTTCTTCTAAAGAAATGGCAGCCATTTGTGATAAAGTATCATCTCAATCTAATGAATCATCTTCTTCTAATGCATGTCTTGGTAATGATGAGGTCCCTTTAGATTTCAACCCCCATGGGCTTGTGGAAACAAAGACGGACCCTCCTCGCCATGATAAAAAGAATGATCCTTCATCTTCTTCAACACATGATGACAGTTCTCATTTCAACAAAGCTAATAATGTAGCCTCTCCTCTTCCTTAGGATTTGGAGACGCATTATGGGCGTGGATTCAAAATTCTTTCTAAACAAGGATACAATGGAAATGGGTTAGGATGCAAAGAACAAGGAATTAAGGAACCCATGGAACCAACACTGCACTTGTCTAAAGTAAGTTTAGGTTTCCGACCTTCTCCTATGTTCACTCCACCATGTTCACAACAAAAAGGGTTGCTTCCTACTCCACCTATATCTTCTCTTTTATCTCAACAAGAGTGTATGTTACCGAGTCTACTCAAAGAACGCTTAATCACTCTTCCTTCTCAAACACACAAAAAGATTCTACAAAATAATCATTCAACACTTCACTATTGTGCATATCATAGAGTGTTTGGCCATTCCACCAGGGAATGCCAAGCCTTGGGTGACAAAATTCCACAACTTCGAACACAGTATGGCTCTAGCACTTTTCACCACGCTTGATGTAGTCCCTATAGCACCTTGTCCTCCGTCCATTTTATAATAAGCAAGTTTGGGGAAGACGATTTGTTATAGGCCGACTCGCGAGTGTGGTCCCTCCTCATTTGTGTTATGCTTGTACGTACTCTTATCCCCGTACTGTGATGTTTTATTGATGATTAGGTCTCCCTTGGCACCCTTGTTAGCACCAAGGTACAAGGAGAACGAACACGTTGTGACATTCCTCTGTGTATCCTCATTCTTCTATATGTTGTAATTTGCAATTCCCTTATTTTTCTTTTGGATGATTTAGCATCCTTTCATGATTCAATTTATGGGTACTCTACTCTCAAGTGATCTTTCTTCCATCTTCTTCATATTTATATGACACCTTGTTGCAATGCTCAGCATCATACCGTGACTACACAAGCCATTGTGTATCATGCCTGCAAAAATCGCCTTGGTTTGCTCATCTTGGGGGCAACCCCTTGTTGCGGTGTAGCTTTTGAGAACACAGATCAATTGGGCATGTGCTTTTAGAAAGCTCTCGTGCCTACTTTTATAGGTCTTCCTCATTCTACCTTAAAGGCAATTGCTCCCTGATGGAGTTAGCAATCACTTTAAAGTGGGGGCATATATCGTGCTATGAGCCTTGCTGCCTTACTTTCTTCTCTCTATCAAAACATTCATTGATTATCTTCATCGAATCTCCACTCTCCTAGAAAGGCTTGTGGCACATTGGGAGGCAAGATCTTGAGTCCATCTTGTTCTCCTAGGTTGAAGCTCCTTGCACATTTTGGAGAAGGGTTGGAACCAACTTGAGTTTGGCTAGAGTAACTTTGGGTATGGTTGCAACGCCTTCTTATTCTGCAAGACTTCGTGTAAATCCTCTTGCAGGAGGTGGGTTGTGTGTTCCCTTGAGTGCAAACTCTTTTCTTGATGTGGATTATGTGTCTGATGTGTTTGTATCCTCTTGTTCTTCTCATTTCTAACTAACCCCTTCTTAGCATTCTTCTTATTGCATCTTGAGGAAAGATGCACGGCGATTGAGACAACCTTTTAGATCGAGGTCTCTTTTGTCATGTTGACTCAAGGTCTTCTGTTATGTGCTTCTTGTGGTTGTTGTATGATGCATGTATTCTCCTCGTATATTCTTGTCCTCTATGTATTCTTCATGCCTCATGCGTGCTTCGCGTGTTTTCTCTATGTATTCCTTATGTATTCTTCTTGAGTGCTTTGTGTGTATTCCATGTGTGTTTCATGTGTATTCTATGTATACTTTATGCCTTATGTGTATGCTTCGTGTCAAGCGTGTATACTTTGTGTATTGCATGTATACATTGTGATTTCTCAAGTGTATGCCTTGTGTATGTCTTGTCTTGTCTCATGTTTTCTAAATGCTTCATATATGTAGAAATTATGCTTTGTGTCTTATGTGTATGCAATTCATCATAGACTCCCAGAATCCTAAACATGGGGGCTTGATCACCCCTCAATTTTGGTGGCATTGTATGGCTTCTATGTTTGTTGTGATTGAAATCTGTCCTCTTCATACTTTAGTGCAAGTATGAGCATACGATCATACCCACACTAAAGTGGGGGCTAAATGTTATGGAGTAAAATGTGTACACTAGCATTTTACACCTAGTTTAGCACCTGAGTGGACCCAAAACAATTAATTCTTGATCTCGATGCACAAAACCCAAAAGATGACTTTAGAATGGGACTAAGCCCACTTGATTGAGCTTATCCTAGAGTTTAAGGGGCACAAAGGTCAAGGGTGCCCAGTGCCCTAGGCCCTCCTTGAACTCAGAGCTAAATTAATGGTATGTAGCTTAGGACATCTCTAATGGTTCCTCATGTCGGCCCCATTTGGCTTAATTCCCCGAAAATCAACGAGAATGCATGTATAAGCAAGTTAGTTTATCCATTTGAACATCTAAACAATCTAGGCATTCTTGCACTCCCTCTCTCTCTCTCACATGTTCTCTATTCTTCTCTAAAGCTCTCTATGGTGGATTATTGTTGTTGCACTAACTTCTTGCAGGTCTTTGGGCTACACCAACTTCTTGAGTCAAGTTGCAATGCCGCATCAAGCAAGCTAGGGTTTCCATGCTCATGGTGACTTCTTTCCTTCATGCTTTATCACAGCATTCCATTCTACTTTATATTTGTCTCTGCACTCCTAGCGCACGCACTCTTTGATCTCTCATCATTGCTATTGTGGTGGAAACACCATTCACGGAGCTTGACTTAAGCAAGCTCCTAAATAGCACCAACCATCTTCGCTTCTTGTTTGTGTGCAGGTGGCATCTGAAAGAATCTGAAGATATCAAGTGACACAAGACAGGAAGATAAGCAGGCGAAGGCACCCAGATCCAGAGATCTTGCAAAACCCTAATTTGGGTCTTGGGTGCCTAGCACCCTGGTACCTCTTGTTCGGATGACCAAAACCTTATGGAATCAAGTTCTCTCAGCTCTGTTCAGCTCCTCCCTACCACTGCTTTCTGGGTTTTCGGCGGTTTTAGGTCTATAGCTCCTGTTTTCTGTATTTTAGCCCTAAAACCCTAGATTTGGTAATTAGTCATAAGATCTCTCTCCTTGGCAACAAAAGGACCAATCAAGAGACCTCTCAGCTGTCCTCTGAGGACTGTAGCTAAGTATTGAGTTTCCTTGATTTGTGTTCCAATGTTATGTGGAGAAAGATTGAATTAGGGTGATGTACATGTTAGCCTAGATCTCATTTTCCACATAACAATAGATACTCTTACAAATTCTTAAACACATCATGCCAATGAATTCACGTGGCATAATGATCAAGTCAAAGTGGAATACCCTTTTCCATGAGAGCACATTAAATATTACAAAATAATTAATAATCTGAAATTTAGGAATTACAAGGTGTATGACACCTAATCCCAAAAACCTCAAGTGCCAAAGCCATGAAGAATCCTTACCTGTCTTCTGGAAAACCACTAACAAGCTTCAAAGGAAACATATGCTTATTAGTCATTTACACTTGCTATAGCATTATTTTTGCCATTCTTATTAGATAGTATTCACTTATTGTTATCAAAAACTACTTGATAACCTTTTTTTGAAAGCAGACTAACACTCAAAAGATTATTTGTATCAATTAAACCAAGAACATATAGCACATCATGGATCAGCTTGACTTCACCGAGCTTAGTTCTAACCAAAATTGTACCTTTACCTTCTACTTGAATTTCTTTATTGTCTCCAAACTTTACACTAGATTTGAATGATTCATCCAATTAGGAAAACATATATTGATTCCCTGTCTACAACCACAATCTAAAATCCATACACCCTCTGAAAAGTCTTGTGTAATATCATGTGTATAAACAAACCTGTTTTTTTAATCACTTTCTTCCATGTAATGTGATCTTTTTTAATTTAAATCAAATTTCTTTGTTCTACTTTCAACTTCGTAGTGACCACACCTCTTACAGTATCAGCTTCTACTCTACCATGGCCTTTGCCTTGTCCTCTGCCACAGCCTCTACTAGATTTATCTCAGCCTCTTTCTCAATTTATTGAACTGCTTTGACATTGGACTGTTGCTCCTTTCCTTTGCCTTTAGAAGCAGCATTCACTTTGCTTTGGAATCCTTGCTCCAACAATCCGTTGTTGATTCTATTCAATCTTTGTTAATAGATTTGCAAGGAACCCATAAGCCCATCCACAAATAGTGTAGTCAAGTCCTTAGACTTTTCTATGGCTAGAACTATTGGGTCTAACTTTGTTGAAAGACTCCTTAGAATCTTCACAACTGTCTTTTGATCACTCAAATTGTCACCATGAGACTTGATCTGGTCCACAATAGTTGAAAACCTTGTGAAGAAATCTGGCATATTTTCAGTATTTTTCATCATCGCTGTTTTAAAATCTCTCCTTAATATCTGTAGCTTTGACACTTTCGCCTTGCTTGTGCCTTGATAGGCCTCCTACAAAATGTCCCAAGCTTCTTTTGACATTGATGCACCAAGAATCCTTGGGAAAATTAAATCATGCAAGGCTGCCTGATCAAAAAAAGATCCTTTGAATCCCTTCGTTTATTCTTCTTCAACTCGTCCTTCTCATCTTGTGTAGGAGATTTGTATTGTATTGCATTTGCAGGTTCTGAAAAACCTCCTTCCACCAACTCCCGCCTATCTTGTCCATAGAATAAGGTCTTCATTCTGATTTTTGAAAATGGTCAATTGGGTTGATTGAAGCCATTGCCAACTTTGTTCATAGCCATGTTGCAAATTGCTTATGCTAGGGCTAAAAGCATGCTCTCTTATGGATCTGTTTCCCACATGAGAAACCTACAAAAGCTGTCCAACCTTGGCTCTAATACCACTTGTTGGTTTGGAGAACCCCTTAAACAACTAATTAGTTATAAACAATTATTGTTGTTAAAAAAAAAGACACACTACAGCATTAAACATGAAAAATAATATACGAAATAAATTGTTGAACCTGAAAATTGTGTGTACAGCTCTGCTAAGCTCAATAATTTTCTTCAATTCTGATATGTTCTTTTGAAAATGAAATTACATTTATAGCCATTTTGTTGGCTCCTATTCTTGATTTATCAATTTGTGAAGTGCAGAAGTACTCAAACAAACCTCAGATAGACTATACTAGCCTGTGAAATGTGGCATTACTAGGAACTAATTTTACCGACTTAACTAATTTGATAATTGAGTGCTAACTACTATTAGTCACATTTTTATTGCCAACACATCAGTATGATGTCAATAACTAAAACTAACTGACTAGTCAATTGATTTATTAACACAGCTATTCATACGCCTCATTTACTTAACTAAAACAAACTGAACTCCTAACTCAACAACTTTTCTACTATTAACTCAAAAGCTGGATTAATAATACAACTGTTCCAAAAATTGGAATATTCGCAGCTGTCACCAATTATAGGAAAAACTCCTAATTGCAAATGGGCATTATTTATTTAATTTGTGTCTTCAAGTAGAAGCTTCATTGTATGATCGTGATATACTTGAGGATGATATTGTTGCTTAGGAAGAATCTTCACCATCCACTAAGAAGCTTTAGCCAAAGCTGAAATTTGTAAAATATTTATACAGATTTGTAATTTGTATTTATATGACACTATGATGTGCATTGTACTCCTTTTTTAATCTATAAATGATGGAAAAACTACCTGAGTTCTCTAAATTCAGTTTATGCATATTTCTAAGTTTAAATTGCAAATTTATGTATTTTTTAAATATGCCATATTTTTGCCTAGTCCTGAGTCCTAGTCAAAATTTAGGCTTACCAAGTCCAAGTTTTTGAACTATGGTGTAAGGCAATAAAGTGTCAGTGAGAAGAGAGTGCAGGTGGTTGAATGGGATAAAACCAAGAAAATAAAGTCAAAGAAAAGAATTAAATATAAAGGAGATGAAGAAGGTGACTCATGGTGCTTGATACATGAGCATGGGGCTCACACGGTAAACACTTTTGTAGAGTATGACAGCACTTGGCATGGGAAGAGTTAAAAGCCTAGTGGAAGGATGCAGTATAAAAATAGAATAGGTGATATGCATGTCATTGGGTATTGATGGGGTGTGTTAGGTTGTGTAGTGGTGTAAGCCATCTCTTAGGCCACCAAAGCTTGGATCGTCTTGGGACTCCTATTTTCCAAGCCTCAAAATTGCAAAATCTTGTCAAATTCCTCAAAATTTTCCTAAGTGGTCCATGTGCCTTTACCCTGCTGCGTGCCCTGAAAACCCTAAAATTTGATTAAGTTTGATATTTCAAACCCCTGAAATTTGGCTCTCTGAAATTTTTGAGATCCTTCAAATTCTAGAATCTGCAATTTGACTTATATCGAACCGAAACCACTCTCAAACATCCTGACAGTATATACATAAAATATAACTTAAAGCACAAGAAATTACTTAAATGTTATATTGTATGTATATACCTGCCCAAACTCTGCAAAAAATCCTGTGAAAATCCTAAGTTTTTGTCTCTGGCAGAAATTTTGACCCCTTCAGGACATTGCGGAGGTTTGGCCTGCTTCGGGATCTAGCGGGTGTTTGGCCCCCATCCGGATGTGTGGGTTTTCCATCCGCATCCGGACATATGCCATTGCCCCTTGTTTCCCCGCATCCCCTTTTCTCTTGCTTTCCTTTTCCGTTTCCCCTTGGCGAGACTTTGGTCCGGATCCGGATATATCTAGATCCCCCTCTTCTCCCCGTATCCCATTCACCTCCGCCTTCCCGACCCCCATTTCCCCGCTTCCTTCTGCTCTTCATTCTGCAAAGCTCCAACCTAGATGCAGGATGCATCTGGATGCCCCTCTCCAGCCCGCATATGTCGATGCCCGTCAAAGTCCCACATCTCGACCCCCCCCTCAGATTTCTGCAATTTGCCAAAAAGGGCATAAAACATGAAGTGATAGTTTCCTACGACTTCCAAATGCACGCAAAAACGTACCAAGTCACCATTAATGCGAAATGGGTAGTTGAAAATGTTGTTTTTAATGCAGTTGGTGGGGTTGTTAGGGTTTTCCCTCCCATTCTTCCATCAGATCCGAGTTGCGAAGGCTATAAATACAAGTGTGAAACTTATTTCAAAGAGATTGGTTTTTTGTGTGTGGTATCCAGAAGACAGCTACATGTGCAGAAAGTTGTAGGGCAGCCATTGAAACGCCAGTTCAACTCATTGAGGAGTGCAGACCTATGAAGTCAAAAGAGTTGACATTGTATATGGTTTTGTTGTAGAATGTCTCTAGATCATTAGGTATATATCCAGGAGGATTTCTCAGTCGTAGTTGGGTATTCTCCTTTGCCATGTTTGATGGCACGGATGTAATATTGGGTTAGATGAATGTGACAGCATTCTAAAAATTATTGCAAGCTTTGTAATAATCTTTCTCATGTTATACATGGGTATATGCAATTATGTTCTAGATTACTAAGTATGTTCTATTTCAAGATCTCATATTCTGTGGTGTATGCAAATACATAGCTCATTGTTCTTTTGGTTTCAGTTTGTTGTTTTCTTAATAAACTATGACTCTGTTGCCCATAGAATAGGCACCAATTTGGAGCCATTTCTACCAACCTCGCATCATTTAAACAAACAAAACATTAACCAATGGTTTAGGGGAAGAACCATTAATTTTGTGCATCCTTGACTGTCAGTATAAACATGGAATTATTTCAAGTGAATATAAATGAATCTATTTCATGTGGGTCATGCATGCACAGTTAGATCGGCTATATAGGGGTTTTGTGACAGCCCGTTGTTCTTGGTTCAGTGACAATTTTGGGATCAAGATAACAAGTTGGGTTTGGTTGTTCATTGGTTTTTAGTTGTTCGTGTTTTTTTAACTCAATACCTGTTAAGGTATACCCCTTGGAATATCCCTCCAGAGTTTAGCTAAGCTCGAAGTGCAGGGGATGAAACCCACTCCCGTAGAGTTGACCTTCAACCCTCCACGTTTTGTTGATGGACCAATTATGCCTGCATGATGACAGCCATGGCCTTGTGAGTGTGATTCCGTCCTAGGAAGTGGAGCTATGGTTTTGGGACCGAACAGATCCTAAGTTACCAATTTGGCCACCCTCTAGACCAAATCCGGGTCCAGTGCATACCTCGTTCAATTTCAAGTCCGGGTCCCTTGTGGAATCAGCAAGGGGCCTAAAAGAATAATAAAATGCTGCCGTTTCTCTGTTTGTCGGGGGACTATGGCGCAGAAGTCAGTATTTGCAGACCACATTTGGATATTCGCCCTAAGCTCTACCAACCCACCCCCGCACCATAGACATCTTTTTTACCCGACCCTACTCATCATTTTATAATTGTACAGACCTCAATATTGGCCTGCTCCTTTCATAATTTGACTGATTTTTAAATTTCTTTCCCTTCCCATTCACACTTTATATTTAGTTCACCGCACCTGCACCTTTCTTTCACTACATTTGTATCATATTTGTAAATCGAAGAACAATATTTATAATAGGTTTAACATTTGCCTGAGATATATTTAAATTTTATAATATTACAGTTTACCTAGTCTTTAATAAACTAATATATATTCTATTATTAATTTACTAACCTATTTAATTTACAATCCTTAGTCAATATATATACGATCAAGAGACATTAAATCTTTATACATGGCTAAAATGTATATATTTGTGATTTTTATATTGGACAAACCCAAAACAAACCCAACCCTAAAAAATATTTGCTGTATCTGTGTGCTGAACCCCCATTCTGGAACCTGAAGCAGGAACTTAACTTGGATCTTGTGTGGAAATATTGACTTTCCTGCAAAAATTGTCAGTTCATACAGGTATCGATGATCAACTGCTGTTTTGCCAGCACAACGTAAATACAATTGTGATGAATCTGAATATCTCGGTTTCAACTATCTGATGAATAATATTAATAGTTTCCGGCTGATAAAAGATAATGCAGTACTAACCGCAGAAGGTTCTCTTGGAATTTCTGAACCCTGTCAATGTCATCCTGAAGTCCTTGGGCCCACCCTTGATGTGCATTAATTTTGAAATGAATCAACTTGTAGCAGAAAGGGATTTTCCATACTTCGGAAAATTGGAGATAACTCATAGTCTTAAAGACCTTGAAAAGAGGCTGTGCAAATGAAATCTGTACTTCTGTTCTAGACTTTAATAGCTCTAACAATCATGTTAATAGGCTGTCTAGTGTCATCAAAAATTAGGGCATTTTGTTCCCTCCATTCATACCATAACATAAAACCAAGAGTGAGACAATCATCCACTTTAACACTTTTATCTCAGAATGGAACTGCATCCAATTGGATAGGGATTTCATAATCGAGCTGAGATGTGGCTTGGGGTAGTAAAATAATACCGCCATTACGTTCTAGACTGCTTTGGCTAACAAATAGAAGAATTAGAAGCATGCTTTCCACTTGAGCAAGAGTCTAATTTCCTGAATGTTTTATAACTGCAAAATTTCAGACCCTTTTCTTACTGTTTAAAACTTGATAGTAATCAGCTATATAATGAATTCTTGAGTTTGCAGTGCTTGCTATAGTTAATCTGGCACCACAGTATTGAAAAGGTACCCATTCCAGCAATTTTCCCAGAAAAAAAATGTCCACACCCAACCTGTCATGTAAAATATTTAGCAAGGAGCTACATGCCTTAGTAGATGTTAGTTGCTGGCTTTGATAGCTGTTGTTTCCAAGTGGCATTGAGAATATTCTCACTACCCGAGGACACACATTTTCCATCGATTATTGTACTCCATGATGACTCACGATTTTGTCTAAGGCCCGATGCAGCACCTATGGCCAAAGCATTGCCAAAGAGATATATATTACTAATATTGAGTCCTCCTTCGCTTTTTGTTATACATACTTGAAAGTTGAACTTGAGACCATGATACACGAGGATGTTTGAAATGATCCTCCATACCTTTCCAAAAAAAACTTCCTTGAATTGTAATGATTTGTACACTATTGTAATTCAGCCCTTTAGTGGAGTATCAGACTAATTCATCATCTTAGCATTTAGTCTGGATGAATAACAGCATTATTCCCTACAGGCATCTATCAATATGTGCAAGCTACACTGAACATTAAGAAGGTTGCAATTTAATTATCTTTCCTGTTCCACAATATAGGCCTTTGCACAAAACACCAAGAAGTAGGGAGCTACATCCCACCAGAAAATGATTAAAATGGAAGAGGTGTCTAAAATTTGCAACTTACAACTAACATTTTCTGAGATGATTGTGCTAGAAGAAATTTTGCTTTGTATAACTTGCCAAGGCATGTTACAATTTTTTAAAATAAATGCTTTATTCAATGGGCTCTAAGCTACTGGTGACAGGAAAATGATAATAACTAAAGTACAACATATTATACATTTTTCGATTTGTATACAAATTATTTATTAAATTTAGTTAAATTCAATCTGCAATTAAAGAAGAAGATTTTCAAACTTCATTTAGAAGTATATTTTCACTGCTGGAAACTAATTAATTTGAAATTTCATTTTGGAATTTCAATTTTAACTACTAAAGTTAATTTAATAATTTCATCATGTAGGCAAAATTCATTATTCCAGAAAAAATGAGACTCCAGCTTACCAATTTTGAGACAAATAGCTCATAGAGTCCTTCCAAATGCATCAGTTTAACAGGTACATGACTCCCAATGCGGTCTGCTTCAAACCTCCTTACAAGAGTTGTCTTGATGTTCTGAATGCCTTTGTATGCTTTGCGAGTTGGATCATGAACTGGAACAAATGCTGGCCAGATACTGAAAGTGTAGCATAAACATGTAAAGGCCACAATAAGCACCATAAGATTTCCTTTTTGGATCAAACTAAAATACCAGACTTTCACTAATCATCAGCAGCAATACAATAAAAAGGCCTCTGAGTAAAAATCAAACAGGTGTTAATTAGACAAATCAAAATGATGAGAAAATCTAGCCCCGTCTTACTCTGAGAAAATTTCTAACTACATAGCAAGCAATAACAAACTTACAAAATTGCCAGGAAATGTTCTCTACTCTAAGGAATAATCAATATGACATTTTGTTCAGTCAAATGGTATGAGCAAGTGGTAAAAGCATCACAGCCTTCAAAGAGAAAACACAGGTTCAAATACCAGAACACAATGGATATGATAAAATGGTGAAATTGGGTAAAGTACCACATCCAAATGACTGAAGGTAATGTACCCTATGGATGAGGCCCAGTACAAGTCCATGGGTGAATTTGATGGAAGACATACCACATGATAGTGGCAACCAGGCCAAAGGTCCCCATATCTTGAAATTTACCAAATCGAAGAGAAATATGCCACTTAGTTTATTTGATTTTTTAATTAGTTATGAGTTATTAATGGAGACATTTCACTACAACATTGTTTAGACTTTGTGAATGCATCTCATCAAATAAATCATGAAGCTCATTCACATTTCAGTAAATCTCACACCTACTTTAAATACTATATGGTTCTTATATTTGTAAAAGCAAAGTATGTGGGTGGAATACATTATTAGAATGAAGCTAGACATGTTTGTACAAGCAAACTTGTACAAACATGTCGTGCAAGGCAGTCTTCTGAATTCAAAATCGGGCGAGATGAAAAGATGTAGTTGACAATAATAGATGTTAAGGGTATACTGTTATTTCATCTATATAAATGCAAGTTTCCAAAATACTTCCATCAACTTTCCTTGCCATTCACATTATGTTCATTTCTTCTGAAAAGAAACAGGCACAAAGTAAAAAAAATTAAAATAGGTGTAAATAAAGAAAAGTGCAGATGTTCACTTGTCAAGAATAATTATCTACATACAGATGTTAAAAGATCTAGAGAAATATAGCAGCAGCTAACCTGCCACAGTTTGACAAAGCAATTGCAACAGCACTGAGAAGCTTGGTGGCCTCAGGTGCATCAAGAACAACTTTGCTCATACTTTGTGGAGAAATTATCTGATTGACACAGTGAAAAACATAACAGCTGAAATGCATGATTCAATTTTAAAGGTCAGTAAACTCCCAAAACATTTAAAGAGAATATAAATTAAGAACTCCATTTAAACCATCTTGTCAAATCTAGATGTTATCAGGAATAAACAAAGGATATTCCACTAAAGGACAGGGCAATAGAAACTGATTTTAAATATACATTGTTTTATCTTTATATGTTCAGAAATATTTCATGAACCTTGTTTATATAATCCAAACAGAAAGGAAACACCTTAAATAAGTTAAGATGAAAAGAGCTACAAGAATCATGAGATATCTTAACTATTTTAAGAAAACAACCATAAGCAGAAACGTTACATTCAATAGAAATGTCATACTCCAATGTCTATCTAAATTCTATGACAAAGCAATTCAAAAGAGAATTTTCTTGCCAGCATGACAGTTAAAGGAGCATTGAAATTGCAATAAGAATCTTATCAGAAAAAATATGGAACTCTCGATGATTAAACTTAAAAGGTCTGCGTGCCATAGTAGCACTCCATAAACATGGCATTGACCCAGTAAACTGGAAATGTAAATGGAATTCAATTACTTAGGTTTAAAACAGGAAAAAGCTGCCAAATTAGAAAACACTTAAATATTTGTAGAGATACAAAAAAAACACTGTTATATTATTTCATGCCAAATATAGTGTGTAGAAAAAGAAACAAACATGACATAAAAATAGAATTTGTTCAATGTTGCTATCTACTCTCAAATTCTCAATCAAGTACCCCTTACAACTCAGTGTACAAAACAAAACTTGAAACTACAACTAATGTGTGGGGCTCCTAGACTACAGAATGTAAAAAAGATGCTCCTGTATCCTAGTTCTCCTTCCTTCTAATGCAGTCACAATCATCAAATGTCTCATGCAAGATGGCCAAATCCACATCATCCAGTGATGGCTCCTCATCGGCACTGATCCATCCTTATTCAAGATCAACCTCATCAAGGTCAATTGACTGAACATTTTTGGAACTACCTATTATTAATAAGGCTTAAGTTCATGGCCTATTAGTGTATACAAGAAATTCAAATTGATTGAACTTGAAGGTCAAAAGGAATGTGGAAAACTAAAACCACCAAAGACTAGTGTGTGCCCTAATTTTTTGATGACAACAATTCTTCAAACACCCTGATTCATAGATTCCTTTGTTAACATAAACTCTAAAAAAATTGATTCTAGATTAAAAATTTGTGAAAATGAAGAGTAAAATGAAAAAACGGAATATATAAATAAGCAAGGATGGGTGTTTTTTTGAAAAAAAAAAAGAAAAAGAAAAAGAAAAAACTGATTATTCAGTAACCGACAAGTTTTAATCAGTTACTGAATCTCCCATGGGTTTTTCATGACAGAATTCAATTTCCAAAAAAAATACTAATGTCAATTTCCAAAAAAATACTAATGAAAATATGAGCAATCAAGAATGAAAAGTACTACTCACATGAGTAAAAGGCATATCGTGGTGAGTGCTGTCAAAGAGCATGATTCTGATGCTTCTTATAGACAAGAACTAAAGTTACCAGTTTCAGACTTTTCTGTCTGTCCATGTATGCAATGGAGGTTATCAATGCAAAGATGGGAGAAGTCATTTCATAGATATGGAAAATAACCTACAATCACTTTTTCTGCCACACAGCAGTAGTCGTATGTAAGTTGCTTGGATTCACTCAAACTATTCTTCTGCCTCCCCTTACCCACCCATCAAGAAATAATCTAGCATTGGAACTGACCTGGTAATAACTAGACCTTCAAGATAGTGATGCCAATCTAAATTTATAAAAAAGGAGAGATAAGGATGGTTCACTTGGTCTAAAAAGTGAGGAGGAGATTTTGAAGATTGGTTAGATAGGACAGGTTTTACACTATATATGTGTTACTTCCTACTGCTCCTATGTTTAACATGCACACATGGTCCAACCATAGTTATGACCAGCTCCTCCCCTGGGTTTGCAAGGACAGATCCAAGGCGATCCCTGCAAGTTTGGGGCCTCAACTCGCGGGTCTCTACAGACTCAGGGGTCTACAAAGACTCACAAGTTCCAACACTGGAGTTGCCAAGTTTGCAAGGTCGGTGCCCAACTAAAGATAATAATTTACGAAAAAACACATCAGTTGTTTATCTAAAGCCACTAAAGGCTTAAAAACATCATTTGTCAATGTTAACCTCATCTTCACTTGTCCTTTTGCTTTCAAACTATTTTCACTGTACTTGGTTTTCATTTTTATCTTCAAAAGAGTGAGCATTCTTGTGCAAAGAGCTAATAGGATTGGATTGACAATGGATTTGTGTCAAGAAGGTGCTGATATAAAGCCTTGGATTTGACTTACATATTTCCAGCTTCAAGCGTCAAATCAAGCTAAGTTGAAAATCTTCATTTTTGTATCATTTTTCCCTCATTCAATCTTCTTTATATTTTTTTGTTTTATTTTCAATAATTCCATTTTATACATTGCAAAATTTAAAAACTTAAATAACAGAACAAAGTATAAGTTAAAACCCTCAAGGGTTCTCCCTGCCCACCTATTGCATTCTCTATTTTGTGGTTGTCTCATTCTCTCTTCTATTTCTTGTTATTTTCTAAGTGTTTTCTTATACACCGAAACTTTGCTCAAATTTGTGTAGATCGAATAGCTTGGAGTAAGAAGTTTTTGCATATTTCCTTTCAAAACCTAGCTAGCTCGTTAAATCTATGAGAGGGTAGCGCCTATTTCAAATTAATCCTTCTTCAACTAAGAGTTTGTTACAGTTGATGTTGTTTTCAAGAAATAGACATGGCAAGCATTACTAGAATGGAGATGGAGAGGTACAATGGAACCAACTTTGAGCTTTGGAAGCTCAAGATGGAGGATCTACTCATGGATAGAGATCTATGAATAGCAATTGTGTCATGTCACCTTTTCGAGCTAAAGAAATAACTTAATAACTTAACTTAAGTTGTTCAAAAAATGACTTTATGTTATATTTTAAAAAGGCAACTTATGTTTTATTATTAAAAAGTTATTTTAAAAAAGGGTACAATATAATAAAGTGTTTTTAAAAGAGGACCTAAAGTTATGTTACGAAAGTGATGGAGCTTTCTAGACACTTTTTAATTTAAGTTGGAGGGAAAAGGGGAAAATAGTAAATAATATTTTTTTCCTCAGTGCCTATATAAAGGGGAGCTGTGCACAGAAGAAGGATTCCAACTTATTATCAATTTCTTATTTCCTGAGAATGAATCGGAGTTCTTCTTCATTTGCCCTAGGATGAAAACCCTCCTAGCCATTTGAATAATTTGATCCATGGATTACCTGTGCGCTACAAGGATTGGATTTGGGGATGAAAACCCTCATCTTCTTTTGAGTGATTCCACTCAGGGATCACCATTGGTGCTGAATGTTTCTAGTTTCATTTGGTGTTTGGTGTTTAGTGTGGAGATTTTCATATTTGTGAGTTTGTGTGAAGCTTTCAGATTTTGTTATGGATTGTGGGTTTTTCCAGTTGGTAAGGTTTCCATATTTATTTGTGGAAGATTTCAATATTTCACATGCATATGAGGGTTCCATAATATTCCAGATTTATATGAAGGGTTTCCATATTTCTTGTTATCGAATCTGGGTATGCAATTCTTCATTTTATATCAGATTTAAGTACTGCTGTTATTGCTGATATCGTTGATAACACACTGGGTTTGGTTTTGAAATATCTTTTAGACTTTAGTAGCTGGTTATAAAATATGGCAAAGGGTTTCAGCTGTTAAATATTTAGTTGCATGTCAGTTTTGGATGGTTTCCTTCACTGTAGCAGTTGCATATTGGTGTCTATCAACCTTTATCACAGTTGCATGTTAGTTTCAACAATTGCATGCTGAGGTTTCAACAATGATTTATCATTCAGAGGTTTGCATCATTGTATGACAGCCATGTCACTTGGATTAATGCTGATTTGTTAACATCCAACTGGTGATAATAATCCAATAATGTGTTGAGATACATTTCTGGGAATTGTTGCATACTATTGTGACAGAAAAAGGTTATATTTTGCCTACTACAGCTGCCTACACTTTCTTACAGAGTTGTGCCTACTGCTGCAAATATTTCCGGTATGATAATTTTGGTTTCCAAAATTAACCTTGGCCGATATTGAGGTTATTCGAATACTAATGTTGTTGGTGATAAGTATGGTGTTAACTTTATATTAAACCCATTTCCAGTGTTGATATTCTCTACCAATCTGTGCTGAAAATTGTAACTCTGTGCAGTTCTCTGCCAGGGAATTTATATTGTTTATTTTTCATTCTAGAAGGCATTGACGCTAGCATGTGTTTGAATTGATATTGTAAGAGGATTCTGGAAGGTTTATCGCCAAATCCCATTTTCACATTTGCATATCATTATTTGCCATTTTCGCACTGATAGAATCTACTTGTTATCTGCCATTTTGGCATTGATCAGGACTGCATTTTAATCAGCCCGTTTGGCATTGATCAAATCTGCTTGTTATCTACCAATTTGGCAATTGATCAAATCTGCTTGTAATTTGCCAGTTGACTTTGATCATATCTACATACTTATCTGTCAATTTGGCATTGATTGTAAATTGTGCGGCTTACCACTAGTAAACTGAATTTATTGCTTATTGTCCACATCCCAATTTCCGTATGCTCTCACCTTGCCCACATCAGGACCTTGGTGATTTGAAAGAGCTAGGGTTTGTGTTAATTTTGAAATTTTGAAGAAAGTGAGCTAATATTCCAGTTAGGGACATTACAAATTGTGAATCAAAAAGCTTCCAATATGAAAGATGAAGATTAGTTAGTTGTTGATCAGAAAGCAAGAAGCCTCATTAGGCTTTCCTTTGCCGATTCAATGCCCTTGAATGTTTCAGGAGAGTCCGCCACCAAGAAGCTTTGGGATAAGTTGGGAAATTTGCATCAGACAAAGTCCCTTGTGAACAAGTTTTTTTCTGCTAAAGAAGCTTTATTCTCTAAAAATGGGTGATGGTGGTTTGGTGTCCAAGCACCTGAATGTATTTAACATAGTAGTGAGTCAGTTGGCATCCATAGATGTAAAAATGGATGAGGATCAGTGCATAACCCTCTTGTGTTCTTTGCCTAATAGTTGGGGCAATCTTGTGATGGCAATTAGTAGCACCATCTCAAAGTTGATGCTTGATGAGGTGGTGGGTGCATTGCTTTCTGAGAAGATGAGATGCAATCAGGACCTGAGTTTCTAATGAAAGACAACCAAGGCCTGCAGCCAACCCTTTGATACTATAACAGCTTGTAGATGAAAACAACAAACACACACACACAAATACTATGATATTTTATTGTTCAGAAGAAAAAATTTATAGTATTTTGTAAATCATAAATTAACAGGACATTGGGCTGCATACAACCACTACACATAGGCATGAAGCCCTCAAAAGCATTCAGAAACTCAAAAGTTCAGATTGTTGCATTTCCACAAGTGTACAGCCTAGTCTGACTCAAATAACAACTTGGAATTCATCCTAAAGCTTATTGACCAACTTTTGCAGAATGTCAACCCTTTGTCACTGTTCCCTTATTTTTGTATTCTACTCAATGATCTTTCATTCCATTCTGCTTCGCCCTATATTACAACAGTAAGGTACCATTTAGTTACCTTCCAGCCTGCCTAACCAAGAATGGAGGGCATTTTTTTCTAATTCATTTTATAACTGCAACTTGATCTAGCAAGGAATAAGGGCAACATGGGGTAAAATAAGCATAAGGTAGGACCCACACCTAGAATTAGAAGCACAACAAGGGTCTTGCCACCAATGTAGGGACATTTAGAAGATGAGACTATTATAAGCTGCCACCCTATATTCAGAAATGTCGTCAGAGTTGCAGGCCATAAAGGCCCACATTTAACACCCAAGATTAGTGCCCAGTAAGAAGTATGGTCAATAATGCAGCGCTAATCCTAAAAATAGTGACTCGGTCAACTGTTAAGGTAGCCACCCAATCAGAAGAATGAATGCTTGACCACCAGTGATGCTGCCAACTAGAAATAAATACTATTCTACCAATAATCCGCCAAAAATGAGGAGCCCGCCATAGTCTAGGATCGTCAATCAAAGTCACCACGCTCAGCAACAAAGACAATATTCACGATGGAGCGCTAAGAAGGAAGAAAAAATAAGATTTCATGCTCAGCAACAAGTGAATCGAAGCCCAAAAAGGAGGAGACGTAGACCAGAACAGCAAACAGACCTGAAACACACAACAAAATTAGAAATAAAACCCAAAACTGTAAAAATAAAGTTTTTTTGGGCATGCAGGTTTGCTAGTAAGCCTGGATGCTCCTGCATCAAGATGAAGCAGAAAAATTCATATTCCATCAAAGATGCCTTGAAAGTGAGAGGTTGCTCCAATGACAAAGGGAAGAACAAGAAAAGGACAAGCGTGCCAAATCTAAGTCCTTGGTAGATTGAAGGTTGATGTTGGAATTGCAGCAAGAAGGGGCACATCAAAAAGGACAAGGACAAAGAAAGAGTCGGATGATGATTCAAACTCGAGAACCTCTAATGATGATCATGGTGATGCTTTTGTTGCAGCCCCTGCTACGCATGCACATGAGAGCGCATGGCTTATTGATTCTAGAGCCTTTTTTCATACGACTCCCAATAGGGAGTGATTCTCAACTTATGTGAGCAACAATGGTGGATGCGTGTTCTTGGGAGATAACTCATCTCTCAGAACTATCGAATGAGGCGGAGTCATGCTTGCATTTGGCAATGGAAGGACCAAAACCTTCTAAAATGTACTGCACATATCGAGTTTAGCAAGAAAACTTCTTTATGTAAATAAGTTGAATGGTGTTGGTGTGCGAGTGGTCTTGAACAAGAATGGATACAAGATGGTGCGTGGGGCAATGGTCTTGGCCAAAGGAGTTCGGTTTGGAATTCTATTCTAATTAGACGCTAGCACCGTGGAATGTAACAGTTCAGAGGTTCCTGATTCGGGGAACCATACGCTTCTTGCAAAAAGCTCATGCTATGACATGAACATATGAGCCATATTGGTGAGAAAGGCCTTAAGGCTTTGCAATGAAGAAACTTGTGTGAGGGGCTAACTGATTGGTCCGTAGATTTTTTTTTTTGTAAGCATTGTATGTAAGGAAAACTGAATCGTTTTCAATTTTACTCGAGCTCTACTAGATCAATAGGAACTTTTGATTTGATCCATAGTGATGTTCTCGGTCATGTTGATGTACCTTCACTAGGCAAATCCTTGTATTATATTTCTTTTATCGATGATTTCTCTAGAAAAACATAGGCATTCTTCCTCAGGCACAAATATGAGGTGTTCTCGAAGTTCAAAGAGTAAGATTTTGAAGACGAACAATGGTGGAGAGTTATGTTCTACAAGTTTTGTAGCAAGCATGGTATTGCAAGACATAAGACAACTCCATACACCCATTAGCAAAATGGAATTGGAAAAAGAATGAACAGGATGTTGATGGAGAAAGATAGGAGCTGGCTTAATGGTGTTGGTTTGGAGCACAAATTCAAAAACTATGAGCACAACTTGTTACTTGATTAGAAGATCTACATTTGCTCTTGTGGATGAAACCCTTGAGGAAGCTTGGTCAAGAAAGAAGCCTTTGTTGGAGCATATCAAAGCTTTTGGTTGTGAGGCATATGTGCATGTGCCTAAAGAGAACAGGTCTGGGTTGGATTTCAAAGCAAAAAAGTGTATCTTCAGCAGCTATAGCGACGATGTGAAAAGGTACAAGCTTTGGAATCCTAAAACTATAAAGACAGTGTACAACCAAAATGTGATCTTCAAGGAGATTAGATCTTCTACACCTTCATAGCCTAAAGGTCAAAAAAAAGTGATGGAGGTGAAGCCAAAGATCAAGGAGACTACACCTAAGGCTAACCAAAAGTTTAGCAAGGACCTGAAGAAGAGATTAGATCAGAGAGTTCAAAAGAAGAAGAAGAAGAACCTCAAACTCCACCCACTCAGCACCAAATGCAACCTAATAGGTATAGCCTACCTGATTTCAAATGTAATTTCTTTATTTACATGAGCCTAGAACATCTAAGGAGGCAATAGAGTCTGCAAACAGTAAGTTCTGAGGAGATGGCAACACTTGAGAAAAACAACACATGGGACTTGGTGAAGATTCCTAAGGATAGGAAACCTATTGGCTACAAATAGGTTTTCAAGAAGCAATATAGCTCAGAGAACAAAGTTGAGAAGTACAAAGGTTAATGGCTAAGGGCTATTCCCATGTAGGGGGAGTTGATTTGGTGAGATCTTTTCTCCTAATGTAAAGTTCACATCCATTAGATTCTTGTTAACTATTGCTGTTGTGTATTACCTTGAGGTAGAACAAATGGATGTGAAGGCATCTTTTCTGCATGGAGATTTGGAGGAGATCTACATGACACAGCCAAAGCACTACGAGGTGAAGGGTAAAAAAGGTTTAGTTTGCAAGTTGAAAAAGTCTCTTTATGGCCTTAAACAGTCCCCTAGGATGTGGTATCAGAAGTTTGACATTTATGTCATGAAGTTGGGGTATGTTAGAGCTAAGTCAAATCACTATGTGTACATCAAACAAGATGGTGATCAATTTATTGTTCAATCACGTTTCTGGATTTAACTTTGTATGAATTTGTTAGCATCAATGTTTTGGATCACACTCTGTGATCCATCATCGAGATGTAGAGAGCTATAGGAAAAAATGACGAATTGAAGACCAAGTTAGACTAAATAGAAGAGGGGTTAGAGATTGCACGGAGAACGAGGAGTCTAGAAAAGAAAGGAAGAGAACTTATAAAATTAAAAAATTAAGAAATAAATATATAAGAATAATTTATATATCTCTTAATATATATGGGTGTATAATCTTGTATATCTAGATATATATAATTAGACAAACATGTCGAAACATATGTAATCATAAAATGAAAACATATCTATAACCATACATACTTATATACACAAAAGCAAACATCCATATATATATAGACAAAAAGAAACGAATAAATCTCAACATGTATAAGCAATAAATCCAATAATTGATGAAAATAAATCTATAAACATACAAGCATACATATATATAAAAAGGTTTATTTATAGATATATATATATGAACAAAGATATGCAAACAAAGATGTAACTGTAGGAATAAACATAGATATAAACGACAATATGTAAACCGAGATAACACCAAGATAGGACACCTAAATATAAAGAAAAGTCATTAAACAAAAAATAAATATAAAACAAATATAAGCAAATAAGATTATTTATTTTTATTTACTTACTTATATTTGTTTTATATTTATTTTTTGTTTAATTACTTTTGTTTATATTTAGGTGTCCTATCTTGGTGTTATCTCGGTTTACATATTGTCATTTTAATTTATATCTCTATTTATTCCTACCGTTACATATATGTTTACATATCTTTGTTCATTCTTGTCTATATATCACTGTTTGAGGACTCGCCATGACTCACGAGTCCCTAAGCTCGCCGAGTCGACCCAGCACGGACTCACGAGCAGAGTCCAAGCGAGTCCCATCTAGGGACTTGCGCTGCGCCTGGGACGTGAAAACAGAACCAAAAAGTATGATAAAACCCTCTTTTTTTTTTTTCATTTTTTGCTCATTTCACCACTGTGCCTTGCAAAAGAATAGGTCTGCACTTGAAGTCAACTTGAAAGCACCTGAGAAGACAAGCTAAGGAGATCATCACAGAGCCAGGTAAGTGATTTAACTTCTCTTTTTTTTTTTTTTTTTTCAATTCAAAATCAAAAAAATCAAGAAAAATAAGGGGAAATGCTGCCAAATTTTTTTCTATTTCCCTTAATAACCTAATTCCTACTATTTCTAGCTTGGTTTTGCATTCTTTTTTTTTTTGCAAATGTTTGAATCTCATTTATTTGCTGATTTTTTACCAAACCCTTGCTGATTTTTTTTTTCATGTTCAACTTGAAACAGCAATGTCATCTTCAAACCCAAGGGGAACGAGAAAAGACCTTGCATGGAAGTATGGGATACTAGAAAATAAAAAGGATGAGGTGACATGTACTGAATGCAAGAGATGGATGACAGAAGGAATAAACAGATTAAAATGCCACCTTGCAAGAATCCCTGGGCAAAATGTGGAAGTATGCTCTAAATTGACTCCTAAGATTGTTCGAGAGATGGAGGCCCTCCTAGCTGAGTATAAGATGAAAAAATAGGAAAGACAAAAAACAAAGGATGCACTAGTAGCAACAATGAGTGGATCCACTTCTACCCCAAGTATCCGTCAGCCACATTCATCTTTTGGTGAGAGTCCTGAGGGTTCTTTCTCTACTCCTACAGCTACTACTAGTGCTAGCCAAGGTCCTTCATCAGTACCAAATTTCTTTATTCCACACAATGTTCCAGGGGCACAACATTCACTTGAAGGTACCGGTTGGAATAAGGAAAAGCATCATGAAGCTAGGATGGCAGCAGCAAACTTTTGGTACTACAATAATTTACCTTTCAATGTGGTGAACAGCCCATATTGGGAAGGTTTGGTGAATGCCCTTACAATTGCAGGTAAGGGGTTCAAGACCCCAACAGCCAAAGATTTGAGTGGGCCATTGCTAGAGCAAGCCGTAAAGAATACACAAGTTGTGGTTGATGAGCAAAAGAAATTTTGGCAAAGAAAAGGCTGCAGCATTTTATCTGATGGGTGGACAGATGGACGGAATAGGACTCTCCTAAACTTTTTAGTGGCCTCTAATGGTGGATTGGTGTTCCTAAAGTCAATAGATGCCTCCAATGAAGTCAAAAATGTTGAGACTTTATGCATTTATTAGATGGGGTGATCCAGGAGGTTGGGGTTGATAATGTTGTCCAAATTATCACGGACAACGCAGCTGCATATGTAGCTGCATGTAGACTACTTATGGAGAGGCATCCCACAATTGCATGGTCTCCTTGTGCTGCACATTGCTTAGACTTGTTGCTAGAGGACATTGGGAAGATTGGATGGGTCAAAAGTGTGGTTGAAGATGCCAAAAATGTTACAAAATTTATCTACAACCATACTTGGGTGCTTTCCTTGATGAGGAGATTCACAAATGGCAAGGACCTTGTACAACCAGGAGTGACACGATTTGCTAGCCACTTCCTCACATTGCAAAGCATTCTTGGTGCCAATGCTCATCTCATGCAAATGTTTGTGTCCAATGATTGGAAGCAATCCCCATTTGCCGCTAAACCTAAAGGGAAGAGGATTGTAAGCATAGTTTTTGATTAGACATTCATCAAAAATGTAGAGGAGTTGATCGGGGTAAGTAACAAACACAAAATAAACCTTATACATGATAATCTATTTGCTGTTTTTTTTTTTTTTTTGAGGGGTTAATTTTTTAATAATTTAACATTTGTTTTTATTTTTTTAGGTGATAGAACCTTTCGTGAGGATTCTTCGTATGGTGGATGGAGAGGGCATGTGAGGCCATGTATAGGGCCGAAGAGGCCATTTCACATTACTATGGCGGCAACAAACGAAAATATGAAATCATTTGGCGCATGATTGATCGGAGATGGACAAACCAACTCCACTAACCGATACATGCCTTTGCCTACTTCTTGAACCCGAAGTTTTACTTCTCGGACACATTTAAGGCTAATGAGGAGGTCATGGCAAGTGTTGTCGGATGCATCAATAGGATGGTGCCTGATCCTAAGATGAGAAACAAGGTACTTGATGAGTTGGAGGTGAGATTTGTTACATCTTATTTATGAATTTGCAATGTTCATTGTTGACTATCTATGAATTTTCTATATTTGATTTAATTTTATTTTTAAATTTTATCTAGTCAAGGTCTACAAGGGTGCAAAGGGGAGACTCTTTTCCTCACTACAAGCAATTGAAAGGAGAGGAAAACAACAACCAAGTAAAAAAATTTGTTCAATAGTATACTATAAGATGAAATTAGAAACTTGATTCTTACATTTTTTACTTTATTCTTAATGGTTATATTTTTTAAATGTGTTTTTGTAGATTTATGGTGGGAGAACTATGGTGCTAACACGCCAAATCTTCAAAAGCTAGCCATCCATGTCTTGTCGCAGCCATGTAGTGCTTCTGGGTGTGAACGTAATTGGAGTTTATTTGAGAACATTCACACAAAGAAGAGAAACAGGTTGACCCAGCAACGCCTAAATGATTTAGTTTTTGTTCGGTACAACCTTCGCCTTCGAATTAGAAAGATGGAGGGTGTTTCACATGAGTCCATCGACTTGGATGATATTGATTCATATGGTGAATAGACTGTTGATGAACAAAATGATGATGCTGATGTCTTCCTTACTGATGAGGATCTTGCTGAATTGGAGAGAGCAGCAGTAGAAGAAGAAGACGCAGCAAGATTGGAAGCAATGGCGGAGGACGAAGACACTTTTGAAGATGAAGAAACCACTCCTAGTCCTCAATCTCCTCATTTGGATACTGTAGCAGCACCTACTAGTTCCAGGCCTTCAAAATTGACTTTCATTAGGAGGAGAAAGAGGAAGATGTTATAGATTATATTTGGTTGTTAATGTTTTCCTCATTTTGACATATGATTATATGTAAACATTTATAAACTTACGATGCTGTTATACATTTTGATAGTTTGAAAGTATGAGTATGAATGATGAAATTTCAATTATTGAGTGTTTGATGATCATATGACATGTAATCTTTGAATTATGACAAATTGATAATCAAATTAGGCTCTTATGTTCTCTAAATGCATTAATTTCTTTTTTCTTTTTTTTAAAACTACAGTTTTTTTTCTTTTGCCGAGTCCTAGCCGAGTTTTTTCCCGAGTTTGTGCCAAGTCCCGAGTCCGAGTCCAATTTTGGGCTGTCGAGTCTGCGCCGAGTCCGAGTTTTCCAACTTTGCTATGTATAATATATATATGTTTATAGATTTATTTTCATCAATTATTGCTTATACACGTTTAGATTTATTCATTTCTTTATATATATATATATATATATATATGGATGTTTGCTTCTGTGAATGTACGTATGTATGGTTATAGATATGTTTTCATTTTATGCTTACATATGTTTAGACATATTTGTCTAATTATATATATCTAGATATACAAGATTATACACCCATATATATTAAGAGATATATAATTTTTTTAATTTTCTTATGTATTTATTTTTTAACTTTTTAAGTTCTCTTCCTTTCTTTTCTAGACTCCTCGTTCTCTGTGCAATCTCTAACCCCTCTTCTATTTAGTCTGACTTGGTTTGCAATTCATCATTTTTTCCTATAGCTCTCTACATCCCAATGATGGATCATGGAGTGCGATCCAAAACATTGATGCTAACAAATTCATACATAGTTAAATCCAGAAACCTGATTGAACAATATTATGGACTGTGGAAATCTGATGTCTTTAATTGATCAGTTTATTGTTATTTGCTTATATGTCAATGATACATTTTTTAGTAATAGTAAAGATACGATTAGGGCTCTGAAATCTCAGCTTTCAGTTCAACTTTACATGGACTTGGGGGCAACTAAGTTCATCTTAGGGATGGAGATCAGGAGAGATAGAGGGCTTGGGATGGCCTATATATTACATGCTTGGGATGGAGATCACATGTCGTAAATTTTCTACATTGTTATGTTGTCAGAATTCCTTCAGTATTTAGAGTGTTTATCTCCTATGAAGCTCCAAGTTGGAGAGTGTATTGTAATTGTTGTTGTTGCTGATAATACATTGGTTCAACGATTTGGAGGCTGGATTTTTTCCCAAAAGGGTTTTCCCAGGGTATATTGGTGTTCTCTCTTTCGTGATTGCCTCATTCTCTATTCTATTCTAGTTATTTTCTAAGCACTGTTTTATATGTTGAAACTCTGTTGAAATTTGTGTAGATCAGATAACTTGTAATTCTCTCCTTGTAGGATTAAGTAGGAAATTTTGCATATTTTCTTTCATTTGGCATCAAAGCTTGGACAGCTTGTTAGATTCATGAGAGGGGTATGGCCTATTTCATGTTAATCCTTTATCAAGTGGGAGCTTGTTGCTGGTTTCTCGCTAACTATTCTATAACATGCTCTAAAATACAAAAAATCCCACAGATACATATAATCTTGGTTAAGTTGATCTTCTCTTTCTATTTGTTTTCCAACTTGTTCTTGTATCAGTTGACTCATTTACTCCTGCACTTCCATCTTGTTGTGTCGTGATCAACAATTAACGTCAACCTCCTTCCACTCTATTTCAAACCTGACCTGACTTTGTTCCCCAACAATCCCACCAGCTGTTAACTAAAAAATCTATACCACCAAACTACAAGTTATAGTACAAAAGAATGATTGAAGTCCCAATTCATAACAAAGAACAGACTACACAAACAATCTAGAGAATGATGGTTTTATTTCACAAGAAGTACTCAATACACTAGCTGTCATCAGATCAGCGCCCTTACCACAACAATGGAAATGCTATTTGAAGGATAAGTGTTTGGGAATTAAGAGATAACCATCGGTCTAACTGTCATAACAACCATGTAACATACATTATCTAGTCTGACAAATGATAACAACATAATGAAGTCAGTGCAAAACATGTATTAACTATTCAAGTACTAAAAACTGCTGCCAGTTAATTCATTGCCCTCCTTGGAGAGGTCCTCACGTAGGGGATGTAGATGATCAAGGATATTTGCAGAGTTATTTACCACAAATCAATGTTCCATAATTGCTTTCCTATAGAAGACAAAATCTAAGGCTGATTTTCATGAGATCAGTTCAACACTCAACTTAGGGAAGTTGAGGTCCTATAACCAGGACTTTGTTATGCTGGTCAAATCTAGTTCACCCTTCCTTGTTTAGAGATGTTGAGAATCTGTATCTTGAGAAAAAGGTTCAAACATTAGCTTTACTGGCTTTCATAGAGCAATATTTCCAAGTAATGCCAGTATCCTGCTCGTGCAATCATCATGTTATTTGATGAAAAATAAGATGCATTTCTTTAAAATATGACAGAAAAATAAAAAGTTTTACAAAAAACAAAAATGAAACATATAGCCTCGATACAAAGGCAAGTAGTAGTAAATTGATAACAGAGGGTGCTAAGTGGAATCCTCCTCCCTTGTGTCACTTTAAACTTAATATTGATGGAGCATCTAGAGATAACTCTGGGGCAGCAGGTACAAGAGCCATTATTAGAGATGATCAAGATGATTTTGTGGGGGATTTTCTCCATCAACTTACATCAGGATACTAATAATATGGCAGAGGCTACCAGAGTTATTGAAGGGCTTAATCTAGCAAAGTCACTTTACATCACCGGCCTTCTTGTGGAAGGTGATGCACAAATAATAATTGAAGCCATGAAAAAAGGTCACTGCACCAACTGGAAAATCAATAATGTCTTAAGTGTAGGAATAGCTTTGGCAACCATGTTTCCAAGCATCTCATGGGCCGAGGTCTATAGAAAAGCTGAATTTTTAGCTAATTTTTGTGTGGATGACCTTGGCTATATCTCCAGCACCTCTTCTCTTTAATGAGAAGGCTAGATCTTCTTTTAAATGAGTAGAGGATCTTGTCATGAACATAAAGTTTCACATATTTCATTCATCAAGCTATGTCCTGATTTTGAATCACACAAAAGTGATAAAAGTGATGTACTCTCTCCCCTCAATGAGTCATGATGGCTTTCAACGAACACATAACACCTTCTTCATTCACATATTTGCTCAGCCCTTTTGATTGCATTCTCCTCTGCTTGGCTGTTGGTATTGGTGTTTGTTTTTTCTGCAGCTACAGCAGTGTTTAAAAAATGGAAAGCCCTGGCTTCTATGGCCTCTCTCTATTTCTCTTTGTGCACTGAAATCCATAGTTTAACTACTCGGTGAGTTGCTGAGTACTTGATAGTTTTTGCAAGAAAAACTCGCTGAGTACTCGCTGTTTTTTGCAAGAAAAACTCGTCAAGTTGCAGAAACAAGTTTCGGCAAGTTAAAGCACAAGTGTCTAGCAAGTACTCCATGAGTTTGTGGGATATACTCGGCCCCTGTAGAAAAAAGAGTCTGGACACGTAAAAATGCAGAAAAAATGCGATTTTCACACTCAAAAAAACACAGCTTTTTGCCTTTTTAGAAATTATGAAAATGGCATGCGCCATGAAGGTCTACATGGTCTCAAAGGCCTTCATTTGGGCTTGGTGGCGGGGGCTCCACCGCTCAACCCCGCCCTATACTGCAACCCAGGGATGCTGCCCCTGGGCCACATGAGGTGCGCTGCTCCTAGACCCTACGAGAGGCGCTGCCCTCACTAGACTCATTTGATACATGTAACTATATTTTGCATAAAATTTATATGTTTTAAAGAAATTTAAGTAATTTTTAAGTTGCCAAGTTGGATAATTTTTGCTCTAATGAGTCCAAGTCAAGCTCAAGTATGCGAAATATGCTGAAATCTATGTTCAAAATTAGTGACTCTCAGACAATGAATTTTGTGAAATTTGTTTTGGGGGACAAAGGCTTACAGGGCCCTGTTTCTAAAGAAGTTTAAAAGAACCCCTACATGGAACCTACCAAGAAAATATTTCACGGTTGGTGAAATTCAAGGAAGCCTGCTCCTATCTGCTTCGTGTCCTAATCAACAACTCTGTGTCTCTACTAGGCTGATGCAAGCCACAGATTGATGAACTCATGGCTTTGAATAAAAAACAAACACCTTACCACAGGAGATTGTGGCACCGAGACCCATTATTACAGAAGAATTGGTGGACAATGTAAAGGGGCTGCATAAAGAGAAGGATGGGTTCATAGACCATATTGGAAGCAGCATTTCTGCCCCCAACTTTCTCTGCATCATATCATGGAGCTTATGCAGTTCACAACCCCTGCTTCAAGTTATTACACAGAGGCCCCTGCTGATCACTCTTTCCCTGCAAAGCATCCTTCTTGTCACCACATAAAGGCAGGTTGCTTCTGGGAAGAAAACTCTGTTGGAATCAAAATTTGAGGAGTTGGAGATGAAGAAACCGAAGCCAAACCAAAGTGGAGGTCTATGGGCATTGGATATAACACCTCTTTCAGAAAAGCAGATTGAAGTCATGCAGTGCAAGGAAGTCTATTAGTTAATTGTGGCCTCTCTCATGGCTCTACTTACAGCTAAAAGTTGATTCAATATGTTTTAGTTTATAGCCCATGTCTATCTTGTATCAATGCTAGACTTTGGCCCCTAGAAGTAACCAACAGCTAAAGCTTAAAAGACAGATCAGTCACTGTTGGCTTGTCAGTTTTAGCTGTACTTTTCTCGATCATTCATCCCGAATGTCTTAGTCTGTTCATTGTGCTGCCAGGTTGCTACTCTCAAACTCATTAAAGTGAATACAATGGAGTTTGACTTAATCTTCTATTCTTTTTTTCATTGAATAACCCAGTAAAAGCATTATTTACTTAATCAAAACAAAACATATTGCAATGAAGAACAAGATGAGTATTGTCCCAAAAATTAAAAGGACCAAAGCCATTATGGAATGCAGCACCCGAGAAGTACCATACTATTGTACTGCTGCATGATTGAGAAACATACCAAAAAGTCTTTTACACCAAACCACATCTGTAAGAAGTGCAATCCATCACTCCACTGGTCACCATCAGCTGCAGTAATGTAGTTTTCAGATTTAAAGCCTGAGAAAGCTATATATTCTTTTGATATGGAGATGGTAAAGAAAAACAGCAAGCGATCTTGTGAGTTTAGATTTATTCCTCTTTATAATGTACTTTATATTTGGTATGACTCCAAGAGCCAGTTTAGAAAAGGTACCATGACGTTTATCATCTTTAAAAAAGTAATCCAAGGCATATGTCTTTATCCCAAATGTAAAGTCAGCCTTAACATGATAGAGATTCCTCAAAGCCTTTACACGCTCTGCACCTTTTTCCTGAGTGAAAAAAATGAAGGCATACATTAAAACAGATATTATATGTGAACAAAACATTACTGAATAATAGCCAGCCAGACAGTCACATTTCATACACCCCCCTCCCCCCAAAAGTATCCAACAAGCTGATCACCATATAAATAGAAACAAAACAAAAGCATATAGTAACAGGAGGCATGGATCTGAACATGTAAGGCATTGTCTACACATGAAAGATGCATTTGACAATAGTAATTAAAGATAACCAATTAAAAATTATCTGCAAAAGCAAAACATGAAACCTAGAGAGGGTCAAATGATATAAGATGGATTTGATGTCGCTTGATGCATGACAATTTCAATAATTCAATTGCTATTCAAGATACTTGGGAAGAACCATAATTAATGTCTAAAGATAATAGCCCGTATGCAAATTCTCTCTGAAAGAAAAGCAACTATGGATACAAACTAAGAAAATGGAGAGAGGAAGACTTTGTGCTATTCTTCAATTAGATTATAAAAAAATGAAATGGTTGAATACAGAAAAAGTGGGATAGATGACCAACCGATTGTAAACTAGTTGTTTATTTCCTATGTAAATGTACTCTAAAAAGTACATGACTTATATTTATGCCCATTATATTAATTATTCTAACACTCTCCATAGGGTCATTATTCTAACCATTTAAAATAGTCTGTGAGAGAACTCCAAACTATTGACCATGTTTTACTCACCAAGCTATCATTGAGGCCCATTGATGGTCTTCAAATGTCTTTTGTTGTTTTGTATACTTTCAAAAGGCTGTTAACTAAGTTCAAGTCACCTACTTTCCAAGAAGCTAAATGATATTGGTATTAATGACTCCTTAATTGCTCCCATCATGAACCTCTATGAGATGATCATTGACCAATTCAAGACTGTGCATGCTATCTATCTTTGTTAAGAGCGCCATTGAGTCAAGCAAGGTACCTTCTCGCGTCGACTATCATCACTATTTACATAGATGAGCTCAAGGATTTTCTTTGGTAGCATACCAATTGCCACACTACTTACTGATGACATCAACCTCCTATCTCACTCTCTTAAAGGTTTATACAGACAACTAGATGCTCTTGCACGCTTTTGTGAGCTTCAAAAGTTGGTGGTCAACCTTAGTAGGACTAGAGTCATGTCATCACCACCTCCAGGAACGTTCTTTCTAGATTTTAGACTTTTAGTTCCTCTACAAAGAAAATCCAATTGAAATGATAACATCGTACACCTACTTAGGTGACAGTTTGTTGGGGCACCTTTTGGCTTAAGCTTATCTCAGAATCCTACCTTTGCACGAGTTACATGACTCTCTTCTTGTTTTGGGCACCAATGCTTTCAGATGTATTTGTAGGATATCCCTTCAAAAAAGGACCTCTTTAATGCAGATGTCAAAACTATAGTTCTTCATGTGTTGGAGGTTTGGGGCCCTGGTCTGGGATCTATTGTGCCCTAATCACACATTGCCCCATTACAAATGGGGACCCCCCTTTTTTTTGAGCTCCAGTGCTTTGTTTTAGTCTTGGATGATGTCTTAGGATTATTTCGTGATGGAGTCGATGGTGTGTGAATGACAACCTCATGTTCTGGACTTAAACAAAATCTCAATTCATCATTATAATCACTCCAAACTGTGGCGCCCTAATAGGAATGGATGTTTTGACCCTCAAAATGACTTGAACCTAGGAAATATTGCAAGAAAATGCTACAATAACCCAAGGCGCAACTATGCTCCTGAAGAGACCCAAATCTGCGCCTAGGTTTGGTGGAAGAGGGAAACATCATCCAGAGTCATCTTCTTGCACCTAAGATCAACATGCAGTGTTTCAAGACTTAGAAAATTTTGGAAAAAACTCACAAGGTAAGGCGCATTCAGGCCACTATAGAAGTCAAAATGTGTGCCTAAGGTTAGAACTTGAGAAATCACCATTGACAATGACAAGTTGGCACTTGGAGACATCCTTAAGGTTCAAACTTAACCAAATTGCTTCAAGGAAGATAAGGCGCCAATTTGCACCTGTAGAGCCATCAACTTGCGCCTTGAGAAGATGTTAGAAGTTGTAAAAGAAATGAGCGCCTTGAAAGGATTGAGCCTCTCAACACACCTGCAATTGCCTAAGTCCAAAATTCACTCACCTAAGCTAAGGCGCCATTTTGCATCAGTAGAGTCATCTTCTTGCGCCTTTGATAAATTTGGATTGAAGCTATCTATTTCGGTGGCGCCTTAGTAGAATAAAGCTTCCTTGGCTATCTCTAGTGATTGGAATTCATAAAAGTTGAAGTATTTCCCTCCCTCAAAGTTAGGCGCAATTTTGCTCCTGAAGAATCACCTGATTGCACCTGAGGTTTTGGAAGTAGAATCATCATAGAATTGCACCTTAGTAGATGCGCCTAACATTCATCACAGGGGAACATCAATATTCTAGCGTCCAAGATCAAAGATGGATTTTAACTTAGGTAAAACTTCAAAGAAATCCACATAGAGGTCTAAGCGCAATTTTCCACCTCTAGAGTCATCATTTTGCGCCTAAGATGAACTAGGCTTGAAATCATGGATTTTGTTAGCACCAAGAAATAGGTCTTCTAAACACTTGTATACTTGTTTGGATCTATAAAACTGAGCATGATCACCATCTTCAAGTCAAGGCACACTTTGTCACCTGTAAAACATCATTTTTGCACATTAGCATAAGTATGCTTGAAATCATAAACTTAGGTGGCGCCTTAGGAGAATTGAACTTCCTTGACTATCTATGATGACTTGAGTTCATAAAACTTGAAGTATACACTCACCCAAGTCTAGGCGCAAGTCTACATCTGTAGAATCACCTTTATGCGCCTTGAAGAAAGAGAGTTGGAAACTATAAAAATTGATGGCGTCAAGGGATAGAAGGTTCTCCAAAGGTTTATACTTGTGTTTAAAACCATAAATTGGAGCCTGAGACCTTAAGATGACCAAGGCGCACTTTACCTTCACTGCAAGCTAGTATTTGTGCCTAGATTGTTGTACTTGAGTAGAAACACATGAATCCTTGACAAGTATATTGCGCCCTGAGAGAAAATGCAATTAATGAATGCTTCCGAGTGTTTAAAACTATAAAATTGCAAAATTTAGACTAAGTGGTTGAGGGCGTATTTTCCTATCTCTACAGCCCTAAATTTGCGCCTCAAGAAAAGCACATGAATTCACATCAGGAAGTGAGCGCCTTGAGAAAGAGAAACATTCTAAGACATTTCCAATTGTTTGAAATCATAGAAATGGCAAATATAAGGCTAGTTTGATGAAGGCGCACTTTTGCATCTCCACAGGCCTAAATGTGCGCCTAGGCTTGGAAAGGCTAATAAATGTTCAAAATGATTTCTTTGTGTTATGAGGTCACAATGCATATCAATGGATTGATATGTTTCTTGGTTTGTGTTGCAAGAGAATTGATGGAGCTAAAGAGTCATACAAAGAGAAAGGCGCTTGGAACGATCTTCAAGCATCAATCATCGAGCAAGAGGCAAACATTATAAGAAGATTCATTCCTAGCAAGAGATCACTTCAAGTTCATCATGCCAATACACTTCATCATTTGCATCATGGAGGACATCCATCCATCAAACTTCAAGCTCTTCCTAAATCTTCAAGTCTCCGAGAGAAGTCTCCTACTACATGATATGAAGGAAGCATCATTATCTACACTACTCTCTATGAAAAAGCATCCAAAGAAGATCAACATATATCCTGCAACGAGAAGTATCACAGAGTTAGGCAAATGAGCAACATGTATCATACACATCCGACGTACAAAAGACACAAGGCGGAATCAGCAAGGATACATTCCCAAACATTCAAGTTCATCAAAGCAATCACATTCGAAGACATCACACAGATGATGCAATTTGGGAATACGCCCAAAAGCATATTGAATTAACTGTTGGAATCCATAAGACTTGCAGAGGTGGCACCTACGTGGCATGCACATCATCCTCACCAATCAAATGTTGCCACATCATCCTTATCTTCTTGGAAAACGTGCCTTCATTACCTTTCTTATGTACTAAAAATAGCACCTGTTGTAACTAACTACCGATGTGGCATAATCTAGGCCATTGGCTTTGCCAATCGATCCTAGCCTTTCATGTATTTTTGAGGACTATATAAAGGCCTTGTTGCCTCATTTGTAACAATTAGTGGGCAGTAGAGTAGAGAAGTAGAGTAGGAAGAGACTCGCGAAATTCTCTGAGAGTACTTGAAAATTGTTGTAAATACTTCTCAAGATTAATGCAAAGACATTGGAGCTCGCTTGGTGCTAAGTGTTGTCTTGTGGAATAACATGGTTTATTGTATCTTGATGAAATGGAGAGATGTTTCTAAGTAGATTAGAAATAGAGTAGTAGTAGCTCATTGATGTAATGCATGTATGTATTGAATATTTGATCAACTCCTAGCTCATGCTTTTGACATCCATCGCTGGTGGAGTGTTGTGTAAAGCTAGTCTGAGCTTCATCACAATTTGCTTAAGTTCGATTGTGGATGCTTGTTTGAGCTGCGCCGTCCAATGGGTGCTTATATGAGCTTTCATGATTTGAAAACCATTTGCTGACCTTAGGAGATTGCACCTACTCCATGTAGTTGTAGACATTCTTGGTGAAGTGGAGTTAGGTTTATTGAGGGGTTTGTCTATTCGTGCAACATCATTGCCTCACTAACCTTAGATTAATTTCTCTAAACCCTTATCTTTTGATATTTTCTTTAAGTTTGATTGAAGAAGTTCCATTCATTCACATTCAAGGAGTAATGAACTTCATCCATGTCTATGAAGGAGGAGGAATTTAGCGTAAGTCCCTTTGTGATTACTAGCAAGATCACATTCATTTACTGAGTTTATCCACGTACAAGTCAAGACCTAACATCAAAGGAACCTTGGAGCGTTCCTGTTTGATCATATAATTTAGCATTCAAGAAGCTTTGATCAAGAGAGGATAGGATACTCAGTATTTTATTCTATTGTTGTGTTGTCCAAAAAACATCATCAACAGGATCAAGTTCAAGGGAGCATACCGAGAGGGTCCAAAGAATATCACATTTAGACATAGTTTAAACATATGATCCATTCTAAATGGGCAGTTCCCCAATGCATTTTCCAAGCAAAGTTTTCTGCAAGCCCCTTCACCTCAAGAGTATCTTCAGACTTACTTTCTATGTTCACAAACTAAGAGATACCCATATATGTTTCTAGATTTGGTTGCCTCCTTGAGTCTAACTCAATGCCAACTTAGTTGGTGTGCTAAGATCAGTTTGCTACAATCCGTCAACATATCTATTGATCAACTCCCTCTCTATAGATACTCAATAGGTGCACCTCCACATCTTTCCTGAAAGTAAGTGATTAATAGAGATGTTAGAGAGGACATATACAGAAAATACATCGATGTCACTTGGACCTCTCCTCTGCAAAACTCTCAACCAAAAAAGGACCTTTCTATATTAAGAATTTCTTGCAAATCAAATATGTTAGCATTCATCACATGGTTTAAGGATTTCTTTTGGCCAGTAGAGGGTGTGCTCCAATCAGTTACAAATTGAGATAGACCACTATATTCTACATGGCGAGAGGACATATCTCTATTCTCTCCAACATATGGATGTGAGGAGCGGTCTTATTTTCAGGTGTCCCGACTATTACAAGATTCTGGGGAGCTATAACTATCTAGTTAGAAACTTAAGTGGTTCCTTACCCACTTTGTTTACCTCATGATCAAAGGTGTTTGGACCTCTTGCTTCAAAAGAATGTCCCTTTCAAGTGGGACCTTCCAAGCGAACCCTAGATCTTTTAGGTTAATTATCTCCTTTCAGCCCATTGTCACACAAGTACAGGCACCAAGCACCCTTTGGATACTATCAAATTACATAGAGAAGGGGTAGAACAATGAGACAATGCTCAGCATTGCATGCCACCACTAGGGCATCTCAGCCTTCTTACTCTCATTCTAGGCCTTGTAAATCTATTTCATGAGCCTTCTAATCCACTAGCCCATAGTCAAGAGTCCTAATGGTAAGCATGCATTACCCAATTCTTCTCTGCCATTGGGTGTTCCTTGATGCTCGAAGAGGTTCTAGGGGCACTACCTTGCTTCCCCTTAGAATTGTCTAGCCACGCCCCATATTAACGGCCATTTTGTGATGGTAATTTCTCTTTGGTTGACAATGATGTTGATCATTCTTCTTGCTAAAATGGTGTTGCAGATATTTGGAAACATTGTTTCTATCCTTGTTCACAAGTTTTGACCTTCCTCGGCTCCATGATTCTTTGCTTCATTGGGGGATCTTTCCTCAATCAACTAACTAAATTTAGATGTGTGTTGTGCCCATATGAAACTTTCACATTTTGTCAACCCTATCAAGCAAAAACCTCTTTGTCACCCTTGACTTGTTTTGAAAGCGTTACCCTTCGTGCATTATTTTGTCTTGCTTTTGCTACAGGATCATTCAAGTCGTTGTTTCACGCATTGATCATGAGACCATGCACTCGCGCATTCTTGTCTTTTGTCACACACCTAAGAAAACGGAGGAACGATTTCAATGGATTGGTGTGCTTCCAGACCTCCACGCACGCCTATTCCAACAAGGGTGCGGTAGCAAAAAAAGGGAAACAAATTTTAAAAAGCATGAAGTGTGACCATTGGCATGGCTAGCAATCATCATATGCGCCAATATAAAGGATGCGCTTGCAGGGAGAAAATGTTGAGTATCAATGCGTTGGTGTGCCTAGCAATCATCTCACATGCCAATACAAAGGATGTGCTTGCAAGGAGAAAATGTTAAGTTTTAGTGCATTGGCGCACCTAGCGACCATCTCATGTGCCAATATAAAGGATAAGCTTGCAGAAAATGTTGAGTTTCAATGCATTGGTGCGTCTTGCGATTATCTCATGCACCAATACAAAGAATGCATTTATAGGGAGAAAATGTTAAGGTTCAGTGCATTGGTGCGCCTAGCGATCATCTCATGCGCCAATACAAAGAATGCGCTTGCAGGGAGCAAATGTTGAGCTTAAATGTAGTGACACGCCTAGCGATCATCTCAGGTGCCAATACAAAGGAAGACAATTTTTAAAGATTTGAGCAGGCTAGTGTATAGGCACATGCCTGGGCGATGGAGCATGCCAATACAAATAGATTTTCAAGGTTTTTCAAAAGGTTAGCCCAAATCAAAGGAGAAGCTGCAGAATCATCAAAGTCGTCTAGACCTGCCTATCCAAAAGTCTATTTTTAGCCCGAGCTAAAATTAGACTTGCTATTTTTAGCTAATCACCATTTTCAAAAAGAAGAGCATATTCAAGGATTTGTTATTTTTAGCTAGAGCTATTTATAGGCCATGTTATTTTTAGTAGTCACTACTTTAGCTTACTACTATTTTTAGCGTTAACTTGGAGTTAACTTTTATTCAATCATCATGCGAGAAATATGAGCTTTTGATGCATGATTGTAATATTTTAATCATCAATTGAACTAGAGGTTGCATGGTTTAGTTTTAGAATTAGTGGAATAGATAATTTGTAAAAAAGCTTGCATGTCATGCAAGCAATTGTAGTTAGGATAGGAGTGCAATTAATTTATTTTATTTATTTTCATGCAATTGTTTTGTAAACAGTATAAATAAGTGTTTTTTGCACACAGAAGAAGTTAGTGGTATCAATTGTATCAATCAAAAGAATGAATAGTGATTCCCATGCTTGCATTACACTAATCGTATGGTATTCAATGTTATTGTGATTTTGTGATTCACTCAATAGAAATTATTGTGCCTATCTTGCTTCTGAATATCTATTGAGATGTGTCATTATGTGTGCTAAAAGTTAAGTTGCTTCAATGAATTTGAAAGTTTTGTATTACAAGCGAACTTGAAGATGTAGCTCGTGGCTTTGTACTGAGTCTTACGCAACCATAGCATTTATGTTTGTGTTTATCCAATCCATGTGTACTTGCACGGCTCAATCTTTGTTTTTAACTAAACAGTGTAAGCGTCTAGTTGTAGAATTCAATTCAAGTCAAAAAAGCATAAAATTATCTTCCCTTTATACCTTATCCTCCCAAGAGACATAACCTTTGATAGAGCTGTTGGCTATTCCTAACAATTTAAATCTTTATTTAAATTACAGTTTTGTAGAATATTAATTATATGGGTGAGGCGCTTCCTTAAAGATCTTCTGCCTTGCGATTTCCTCCCAAGCGCTCTTTAAATAACCCAATCTCTTTTCATTTGCTATCTTTTTGTCTTCTAGTGCCTAAGACAACAGTTACCTTTGTCTTTATTATTGCTGAGGTGGTTGTCTTATTTGGCACCATATTTAATCTCTTTCCTTAGCAAATTCCTTTCCTGCGGCTGGAATACATTGAATTACTGAGAATTATTTCTCCCTTGGTGGGGGGCATCACAAGAGCTTCTGGAAAAAATGTGTAAGTTTACAAATCATAGCATTAATTAAGATTCAGTCTGTTTACAAATCATAGCATTAATTAAGATTCAATCTGTTTACAAATCAAACCTTTCACTTTCTTTACACCCTCCTCTACCCTGTCGTACTATTTTTATTTTTGTTCCCCCACCCTCTTTGCTTCATCTTGGGTTCCTTGCAGTACTTGGTATCTCCTAGCTCTTTATGTGTTTAGTTCTGCATTCCTACTATCATTTGCATTCATCCTGATGATGGATAACAGAGTGTGATCTGAAATGTTGATCTACACAAAACTTACACACTGTTTCCAGAAGCTCTTACTATAATTACCAAATCATATAGTAAAACCTAAGCCATGGGCAATGCCTAAAACATGATGGCCGCATTCAATGAATCCAAAGTATGCAGCAAAATTTTATGATTAAACTAATAGAATGTTAGATATTAGAATAATATGTGGTAGATTTAAGTGGTCAAACACCTAAAAAAGAAGCTGCACTGTCAAGACTTTCCATTAATTATTGAATTCTAAATGTTATTACTTGTCTTATGGCGGGAGAGTTTTGTAGGAGAGCAGTTTTGGCATGATGTCTTGTAATGAAATATAGATCCTAGTTGTAAGCAAAAGCATGTTTTTAATAAGAAAACACTTAATCGAGATGTGATGTACCCACAACCCCTATTCTAACTTTTAGATAATTTGGATTATGGCAAAATTACAACTGGATGTTGTGATCAACAACTGTGTCAACCATGTCCTTCCCTAGATGTCATCATTGGGCCAATCCACTCAAAGATGCTCCTCAATTTTTAAGGCCTAAATATGGAATAGGTCATGTGGAATAGGTCATGCGGATTGCATGCAAGAATAAATAAAGCTTTCCAATCTATCTGATTCTGTGGAATGATCTTCCTATTTACAGCTGTTTGTATCTTTTGTATATGGGATTCTCTGTGCATATAAAAAAATTATACATTGTTTCATCTTCGAGTATCCTGTAATATAGAATTAGAGAACTGGTTCTGATGTTGTTACTGTTTCATCTGTTTCACTTGTGGGAAGCCACAAGTGTGTCATCATTGTTAGTCACCCAATGCAGCTGTCATTTTCGACTGGGCATAACCATCACGCATGTTTGCAGTCAAATAGTAACAATGTATTACATTGTTAGCCATATTTTTAAAATCTGCGTGATTTTGAAAAAATGTGTTGAAATAATATGGTCCGTGGGTAACAATGCACTAAATATAATTAGATGTGTTGTTACCTTGGTGGACTGGTATGCAGTCAACGCAGTTTTTGACTGCACATGCGCTTGATATTTAAGCTGGGCAGCCATTCTCTACAGTCAAAAATTACTTCAAAATTCCAGAAAAAATAACATTTGGTGTTCCATCTCTTTCACTTGTCTGAAGCCCAAACTGTATCGTCATTGTATGTCACTTGTTGCAGTTATCATTATTCTACAGTCAAAACTAAATTAGAAAATCGAAAACAAAACTTGCAAAGGCCACCAATGACAAGTGCCTCTAAAAGACAAAAGGGCCCCTAAGAATATAAAGGTAAGGCAAGTTTTCAAGTCACAGGCCAAACGGCATGCATCATGGGTGTATGAGAACCCCTTTCTGAACAAATAACTTTACACTTCACCATATAAATATATATAATTTGAATTTGCTGTTGTGAAATTTAAAACAGATTGAAAAGGAAAGAACAATGCAGAGAAATTAAATTCAGAAATATAAGCAGAGATGCAAAACAATAAGACAAAATGAACACCAGTTTTAATGCAGTTCACCATGAAGGCTACATCCACAGGAAGCAGGGGATCTCTATATTAACTCTGGATAAAACTCTGTTACAATACATCCGCAGCTATTCAACCTCTTTCAGCAGCTTACACATAACGTTATTAACATCCAAAAGACATCTCAAAGTTAAACCTCAACGAGGGAATATGAGAGGACAAAGAAAAGGAACAAAACACCAAGAAGTGTCAGTTACAAGTACAACTGTTGAAACGATTGGACTTCATCTCCCAACAATCTCCCACTTGAAGTCCAATCACTGCTGCAAGAGAGCTGCTCAGAGATATCCCCCACTTCAGGCTTATTGTCACATCTTGACAATGCCGAGAGAATTCCTACAAAACTCGAACTTCTCCCTCGGTACAATCTTCGTCAAAGCATCCGCCGGATTCACTTTCGTATCAATCTTCTCCAGCTGCAACTTACTCTCTTCAAGTACATGTCGAATAAAATTATATCGGAGCTCTATATGTTTAGTTCTATTATGAAAAGCGGAGTTCTTTGCTAAGTGAATAGCATTGTTGCTATCACAAAACAAAGTGAAAACAGATTGCTTACACCGCAATTCTCCCAATAACCGCTGTAACCATATCATCTCCTTTGCTCCTTCGGTGAGAGCAATATATTCTGCCTCGGTAGAGGAGAGTGCAACAACCTATTGCAACCGTGACACCTAACTAATTGCAGCTCTGGCAAATGTAAACACATAACCTATTGTAGACCTCCATTTGTCCAAGTCTCCGGCCATATCAGAGTCTACATAACCTCGCAGCTAAGTATCCTGTCCTCCAAAACACAAAACATGATCTGAAGTACCTTTCAGGTACCGTAATATCCACTGTACTATCTGCCAATGAGGTTTACCCGGATTACTCATGAATCTACTTACAACTTCCACTGCATGAGCAATATCCAGACGAGTACAAACCATGGCATACATAAGACTGTCAACCGCTGATGAATAAGGAACACCCTTCATGTGTTTGTGATCTTCTTGAGTTTTTGGACACATTGTTGATGACAAACGAAAATGATCCGCCAAAGGAGTACTAACAGGCTTGGCATTCTTCATGTTGAACCTGTCCAAGATTTTGGCAATATACTTCTCTTGAGACAATCTGATTTCTCTCTTCTGTCTTGTTGTGACCTATTCGCAAATTGCCCCATTGAAGCGGGGACCCCTCTCTTTTAAGCTTTTGGCTTTGGTTTGTCTGGTGTTGGCAATATCCCTGTCTGAGCATCCCCCACCCAAGTGAGGAATTTGCAAGCTATACTTGATGCTCTTAAACCTCCGCTTTGGCGGATGTTTATTAATTGCCTTGTAAAACGAAGAAACTCAAGTTATGCGAAAGACACCCAGTGGTCCGCCAGGCATGTTCACATCATCTTTGGACGTTCGGGACACCCGATGGATCCACCTTAGAAGTTTTCACTATGACCGCTTTTGCAAATCAAAATTTCCCCGATATGCGTAATTCCCGCTCAGGCGGACTTTCGTAGTGCCTTTGCAAATCATGTTTTCCAAATATGCATCGAGCATCCAAATACCCGCTCAAGTGGACTTTCATATCCCTTCGGCAATTCGTACTTTCTAATTATTATCCACGTTGGTCTCTGATGTCCGCTCAAGCGGACCTTTTGACACTCCTTGCAAATCTTTTCTCCATCCTAGTGCGCGACATCCTCATAAAGCCCGCCCCTGCATTTAGCAAAGATTTGATTCGCATTGAGTAAGTTATGCGTTGAATGTAGCAAGAAGTCCAATTTAGAACGCAAGTCCGCTCATCGCCTTAATGATATTCCATAAGGCTATTTATGCACACGATGGGATTCAACACATAGTTGCTAAGTTTAGTCGCACCTCTGAACGCATAGAGATCCACTAAAGCAGGCATTCAATGGAAATATGACCAATTTTAACGTTGCTTATTAAGATTTTAAACGTTACTCATTGAACAATTCGCATTTTCATGTCAGTTTGAAAAATCTTGGTCATTATGAGCATGAATTCGTGAAGTATCAAAATGAAGTTTTATGCGCTTGACATGCCAAAATTCCCGCCGATGCATATCCTTGGAATGGTCTAGAGAATTCGTTTTGTTCGCCAACATATAATCGTTCAGCATAGTGGAAGCATTTGAAATATATGCGATGCCATCAAGGATCCGCTTAGGTAGATTGGTGGGGTTGTAAGGTATAACATCTGAAGCTCATGCATTAGCTGCGCGAATATCCGCCTAGACTCACGTTCACAGAGGTGGTTTTAAATTTGGCCTGCTCAGAGGCTCACATTCGGGAATCTCGTATTTACTAAGCTTGGTCCCTCGTATCTTGACTCAAAAATCCCGCCCAATAGCAAATTCAAAATCACTCAATGCTTTCTAAGATTGATGTTATGCGTTGAGGATCACAGGATCGCCTGGGGTATGTGAGAAATGGATCATGAAAAGTCACCTGTCCGCAATTGGTAAACAAGCTGCACGTTGCTCTTCAGTCACCCAAATCATATAAGCAGAAGCAACAAAGGTTGATAAGGTTCAACATAATATATGAAACACTGTAACAGTTCACAAAGATCTTCACAGAATCATCAAGGTGAGAGCAAACATCTGAATGATAAAATCTCTCAAAACTGTAAAGCGTTGACTTAGATTACCCTCAACAAAACGCATATGTAGTCTCATATCCTTATTCGAAACTTTCGTTGGCAAAAATGATTTTAGGTGCAAACTTTGGCAGAGGGTGAACCAAGGTTAATCTATCGATTGAAGTTGTCAAGAAGCTGGTCAAATTTTATTTTCGCAGAAAATTCGCATTGTTGATTGTTTCTTGTAATAGAACGAGGTAAAATGGCAAATTTAATTTATCCCGCATTCGTTAGGTGGCAAAATTTGTCTTATTTGCTTGTCTTTTTAACATTATTCTACTATAATAATGTCTGGATGTTCGTGCAGGTGAGCAATGAATGCGAAGGACAGGCAAGCGATGATGAGGAGCGATTTGAAGGGAACGTTGCAAGAAACGAAGATCACGTCGAAATGGCGAAACCTCGGCGACACTAATCTAGGGAGAACCAACATGGAGGAAATTCAACAAAACTTATACAGACCAAATCCTTCGGATGTGATCATGCGAATGTTAAAAAATGCAATTGTGCAAGCTGCTTGTTTCCCGCCAGTAATGCTGAGTCCAGAGTTGATGTTGGAGTGCGCTAGGCACTATAATCAAGAAAAAAGATGCATTATGACCAGAGAGGACAAAATACTGACTCATCTGAGGAAAGAGGCAATCGCACAGGCCTTTGACATTCCTTCATACAAAACTACTACTTTCTGTACCAAGGAGTTTGCTCTGCAACTTTATCTGGCTGGACCTAAAAAGTGCATCGAAGTGATAAACAATAACTAGTTGGTGCAACCAAGGCCGCATGTGAGCAAAGTACCTAAGAAACTTCACAAATTTGATTTCCATCGGGAAATCAATTATATGGTTGTATTTCTGAATCGCATCATGAGCTGTCCACAATCAGCAAAGTTCGAGTCCTGGATGTTCTTCATCGAAGAAATCATAAGTGGAAAGAGGATGATAGATTGGGCTGAAATGATCAGCGGCAATATTGATGATCAGTTGAAGAGTTTGCAGGAGACAAAAACATTTTATATGAGCTCATATGTTATATATATGCTCGCCAAAAACGAGAGATATCCAGGACTGAATTGCAAAGGGAGAGTTGGAAACAGAGATGGACAATTCAAAGTTTATGATTGTTATCCTCAGCTGCATCTGCAAGCTATATCTCATTACAGGAGATTTAATGATGCCTTTTCCATGCACATTGTCAGATTATTGCAGGGCAACACGTGCAAGAGATTGTCGAAGGAGGCAATGAATTTTGTAGCAAAGTACGGAAAGTGGTTTATTCAATTTCCAAGATTCACATACATCCGTGTTGAGGGCTATTCATCATTGCCTCACAGGTTGCCAAGATATCCTACAGACACAATGGTGTTGTTAGAAGTGACAAGACAGCTGGTTGCATTCTACAAAATTCAAAGAAAGAGAAAGAAGACTACAACGAAGTTTCCAATTAGCATTGGAAGGCTGGAAACTTGTATGTCATTCCAGGCAGCTGAAAATTCAGAGATAGAGCTACAAGCTTACAACTTGGTGCGCCACAATGATGCATGCAGCAATTTTGATCCATTCAATGCAGTTAGGCAGAAATTTGGGAGTAAATACGAGCACAGACCACAGCTCGAAGATCATTGGGAGGATGCACACGATGATATGGAGATAAGGAGGAAAAGCTGCTATAGATTATCTTTGGACTTGGCTAGGGCAACAGGAGTAATTAACATTCCAGATCAACTTGAGGAAGATCGCAAAAGATTGTCACAGAGTTCATATGATCAATAAAAGAACAAGCCTTTTACCATCAATTGGTCAGAATAGGAGGTCACACGTAATGATGACTTAATGATACCCATTGTAACACATACAAGAAAATATGTGGACTTCCAAATCCGAAGGTTTCAGGAGAAAAATGTTCAGCTTACATACAGTTTGATGGGAGGAGTTAATGCGCATCAGTCCAAAGATACTTCAAGTAGTAAGTCAAGCAGTGACTCTAGTGATTCTAGTGATTCAGAGAGTGCAGGTGTTGATTCGCAGGAGGATATTCAGCCAAGTAAGAAATTGAAAAATAGCGACCAAAATGCAACTGGCACTTCTTCAAGGCAAGAGGATAATAGTATAATAGATATTGAGGAAGATGAAGCAGGGCCTAATGAGCAGGTGGCTTTGGAAATGCAAACTAATGAAGGCATCAAACAAGGTAATCAGATTGATGAAGTTTTGTCAAACCCATCTAAGGAACAAGAAGTAGTCATGATAGAGGTAGAGGCTGACAATCAAAATGACAAAGAGTTATATGAGTTTGATGAAGAAGGCCTTCCTACTTTTCAAAAAGAGAAGGTTCAAGAGGAAAATCAGGAAGATTTGTCTAACTTACCAGAATGGCTAAGGGATCGGGTCAAAGAGAAGTCTATTGTTGAAAGAGAACTCATCCTGAGTTTGGAAGACTTGTTGAGTAGAGCCAAACCTAACAAAGAAAGGCGTAAGGTCACTAAATTTTTGAAGATCACAAGAGACAACTCTGGGTCAAGGCAAGTACATATTGTTGTCCCAAAAATCAATGTAGAGGCAGGTGATGGTGTTCCAGGTGGATATGATATTAGTACTGTTGATTTGGGACCAGCCACAATGGAACAAGAGATAGAAGAATTAGAAGATTCAGTTGCAATTATCAGAGAAAAATTAAGGAAGGAGCGAGAACATAGGATCCAATTGGAAAGGGATAACCTGGCATTTCAGCATTATATTCAACAGTTGATGAGGCTAGTCAGTCAAGCAGAGGAGATGATTGCACCACCTGCCTTGCTTTCGCAGGAGTCTATAACACACTTGGAGGGAATGAGATCTTCATCTCAAGTGTTGCAAGATTGGGCAGCAAATTTCAGGATCAAAGTTGACAGATTCATTGATGAAATTGTGAGGTTATACAAGGAGGCTTCTTCACTATTTGATAGTTCAGAATGTTCTGGTGTCGTGTGCAGAATTCAAAGTTGTAAGAGAGGAGGGTGATATATACTCCGAATGCCACCTTGATAGATGAAGGAGTGATTGAACAGGGTTCAGCATATAATTTTCCTTCTTGGTATTGCATTCTAGGCATAAGAGAGTAGATTCTTGGGAAGATTGAGAGTGACAGCACTAGAACAAAAGAAGCACTTCGAGAAATTCAAGGCAAAATACTTGTTTCTATAAACAAGATAGTCGACTCCAATGGAGAAATTGATGAGTACTTGCTGAAAAATAAAATGCATACAAGGTATTTTCAGCATACACAGGTTGTTTCCAGAGGGCTATTGGATGATGATGTTTTCACTCTTTCCACTTTCATGGGCATGTTTCAAGCATCCATGGCTGGTTGGGAGATGATAGTTGTTAAATGCGCAGAGGAGCTACAAGTTGTGGAATGCACCATTCAAACATTGCCAAGTGTCCCTATGGAGGAGGTTACACGTGTCATATCAAGATTTGTGAAATTTGTCACAAAAAAAGGTCATAAAGGAGGGCACTCCACTTAGTGGGTGCATCATATATGCAATGTCTAATAATAGTAAATTTTGTAACCACCTGCCTGTGTGGCGCAATAGGGGCCTTTGATTCCTAGATTTAATCTGGGCCATTCATTGTATTTTGAGGGCTATATAAGCCTCATTTTGCTCTCATTTGAAGGGGGGAATGCTCTAAGAAATTGTTGCTCAAGACTGCTGAAATAAATACAAACTTATTGCTGAATTCTTCATGGTGATTTTGTGTTGTTTTGAATGAATGCATGGTTTCTAACTGTTCACTCATAGAATAAGATTAGTTTAGTTTGTTTTCAGCAATTTAGTTTTATGTTTCATGGAAGTTGTTACTGCTGATTCATGTTTGGAATCTTATAGTTCATACCATTTATAATTTGTCGATGGCAGATTGTAGTGCATGGTTAGTCTGAACCTTATCTGAGCTTAACTTCAATTACTTTATGATCATTTACCTTCATGTTTGTGCGGATTTATGTGCATAAGTAATCTAAAAATCTTACCTTTTCCCTTAGAAGATTGCATCACCTTTGTGTAGTTGTTACCTTATGGCGAAGCAAAGTGTGGTTGAGATTCCAGTGAGTTAGTGGTGATTGCTTGCATCTAGATTAGAGTTCTCTAAACCCGTTTCTTTTGCATTTTTTTTTAGAATCCTGTTAGATTTAGATTCAAGAGCTTTCCTTGCCATATCTTAAGTTATCATATTGTTAGACCTTCGAAGAAGCTATGTTGCACGTTATCCAAGAGAAACAAGTTTCCTATTGTTGAACATTTATGTAAGTCCCTTTATGTCAAACAATATTTCACGTCCTGCTACTACACTATCCCAAGTCGTGAAACCAAACAATTAATGGAGAACCTTGGAATTCACTCATCTGATCACTTGGTTTAGCATTTCAGTAATTTTGTTCAAGAGAGGATAGAGTACAAGAGTGTATTTTATTCTGTGTTGCGTGTGCAAGGAAAACACATCAACATGTCTATCTCGTATTATTGTCATGCCAAGAATCCTCTTGGTTGCCCCTAAATCTTTCATTGCAAACCATTGAGCTAAATGTTGCTTCAATTCACAAACTATCCTCATGCTACTACCGGTTACCAACATGTCATCAACATAAATCAAAAGTATAACAAACTCACCATTAGCAAGCTTCTTATAGTAAACACATGGGTCAGATTCGCAGCGAGTAAAGTGATGCTCAGCCATGAAGCTATCAAATTTAAGGTACCACTGCCTTGGGGCTTGCTTGAGCCCATACAAACTTCGCTTCAACTTGCAATATAAATGCTCTTGCCCCTGTTTTGTAAAACCTTCAGGCTGCTCCATATACAAATCCTCTTTAACATCTCCATGTAGAAATGTAGTCTTGACATCGAGTTGTTCAAGCTCAAGATCATAGACCACTGCTAATCCCAAAACTGCGCGAATTGTGGTCATTTTGACGACTGGTGAGAAGATTTCGTTGAAATCAATCCCCTTTTTCTGATCAAAACCTTTCACTACCAATCTGGCCCTATAGCGTTTATTTCCTCCATCTTCTTCTTTCAACCAATACACCCACTTATTCTTTAATGGTTTCCGATTAGGCGGGAGCTTCACCAAATCCCAATTATCATTGGCTTGCAAAGAGGCCATTTCTTCTTGCATAGCCTCCATCCATTTGTCACACTTGCTATCATTGCAAGCATCCCGAAAACTTGTTGGCTATGCCTGATTGGAGAGCAATAACTCATAATCATCAAATTTAGCCGGAGGCTTTTTCTGTCGAGTAGACCTCCTCAATTGAGGTGCTTCCTCTATCAAAGTACCCTATTCTGGCAAATTCCCCTATATCTATACATTTCCATTTCTTAGATTTTCAAGTGCCAGACTTGGCCCACTGTGAACATTTGTCATAGGCTCCTTAGAAGATTCCTCTAGCAGTGTAGGAATTTCAACAAATTGTTGCGTTCCAGGTATTGAAGGCAACGAATGGCTACATTCCAAAAGTTATTGATTAGAACATTTGAATGACTTGCTTGGACTTTGATGAGGCTGCAAATAACCTCACATGCTGCAATGAACTTGGAATAGGATTTTCCAAAGTTGGAAAAGATCGTTGAAATAAATGAGTATGGTTTGTGGGAATATAAGGAGACTGCGTTACCACTTCAGCAAACTGTGTAGTGTTTCTAGTATGCTGCGTACGGTCTCCAACAGGGTGCATAGGATATAGAGGGTGCGTTGGCACCAATTCTTGACTTTTTCAAAAAATTGTGTGGAGTCATTTCCAGGCTACATAGCAGATGTTGAAGGCAGAGAATGGTTTAGGAAAGGCTATGTAGACTTTACTACAAGTTGTAAAACATTGATTCTCCCCTGTGCTTCTTTCACATTAGTTGCATTTTCATACATATCAACTTGTGTATATTCTTTTGATGATGTCCCCTGTTTTTAGAGAGTGGGGAAACTTTTTCATTAAACACAACATCCCTACTGCGAACAAGTTGCTTGGCAACTGGATCCCACAAACGAAAACTATATTGTTCTTCACCATAGCCAGCAAATATGCATCGTCTTGACTTAGAATCCAATTTCATTCGCTTTTCCTTGGGGACATGAGTGAATGCTTCACAACCAAAAACTCGTAGATGAGAATAAGAAACTCTTTTGCCCAACCATTTCTCTTCGAGAATATCAAAATCCAATCTAGATGAGGGGCTTTTGTTTATTAAATATATTGTTGTGTTAACCGCTTTTACCCAAAATTCCTTGTTTAGGCCTGCATTAGACAGCATACATCGAGCCCTCTCTAAAATCATTCTATTCATCCTCTCGGCTGTACCGTTTTCTTGAGGAATGAAAGGAACTATTTTGATCCATCTAATGCCATTATCGCGCAAAAACTATCAAATTCCAAGGAACAAAACTCTCCCCCATTATCAGTTTGTAAACATCTTATTTTGTTCCCAGTTTGATTTTCGACCAAGGCTTTGAAAATTTGAATTTTGCAAAAACTTCTGATTTTCTATTCATCATATAGACCCACACTTTACAAGTACAATCATCAATAAAAGACACAAAACAATTAGCTTGTCCAAAGGAGGTTACCTCCGTAGGTCCAAACACATCCAAGTGCACAAACTCCAACGGTGTTGATTTCTTGTCATGATCGGTCTTCAAGAAGCTGATACGCCTTTGTTTTCCATTGAGACAATGCTCACATAACTCCAAATCAATAGATTTTAGACCTGGAAGTTGATCCCTTTGAAGCATGACTTCAAGTCCCCTTTTGCTCATGTGTCCGAGCCTTTTTGTTTTCCATTGAGACAATGCTCACATAACTCCAAATCAACGGATTTTAGACCTGGAAGTTGATCGCTTTGAAGCATGACTTCAAGTACCCTTTTGCTCATGTGTCCGAGCCTTTTATGCCAAAGCTTCGAGCCGTTGTCCACAATCGCCATTGCAGCTCCCACTTCAACTTTATTCTCCAGCACATATAGACTGCCTAATTTGTTTCCTTTTGCAATCACCAAGGCTCCCTTAATTACCTTCCATGAATCTAAGGAGAAATTGATGTTACACCCTTGAGCATACAACTGGCTTACAGATATCAAATTTCTTTTCAGCGTGGGAACATGTCTTACATCCCTCAAAATCCATTTGTTTCCATTTTTCAATTGCAACACCACATCACCTTTGCCTATTATTTCACATGCTTTATTATCACCAAGAAAAACTCTACCAAACTGACATTGATAGTTTGTGAAAACCTCCCGACATGGAGTGGCATGGAAAGAGGCACCAGAATCCAACACCCACGAATCCGCAGTTGCTGATAAAACTAGAACACCTTCATCTTTGTCATATGCAATGTTGGCTTCGTTGTCATTTACCTTTTCTTGTGCCTTTTTGTAATGCCAACAATTCTTTTTTGTGTGATCCGCTTTGCCACAGAACCAACACTCACCATTTCTGCCCCTGGACTTCGATCTTTTTGCAGATTTGGACCGTCTTCTATTATTATTTCTACCTCTATCTTGAGGCCTTCCCCTACTAATAGCAGTCAAGGCATCTCTGGTTGTTTTGTTTTGCCCTCTTCTCATATCTTCATTGAGAAGTGTAGCAGCAACATCATCATACCTCAACATTGATTCCTTTTTGTTGTCATCGGATCCCCTTCTTCTGGATACTGAATTGCTAATTGTCATTATCACACTATCCCAACTATCGGAAAGAGAGCATAAAAGCAACATGGCTCTCATTTCTTCTTCAAAATTGACATCAACGGAGGCTAATTGGCTGATAACAACATTATATTCATTTAAATGGTTTGAGATGCTGTTACCTTTTTTCATCTTCAAATTTACCAATTTCTTCAACAAGAAAACTCGATTTGTTGTTGAGGCTCTTTCGTACATATCACACAGCTTATCCCAAATTTGTGTTGCTGTTGTTTCCGTGGTAACATTGAAAAGAACATTGTTGGACAGCGAAAGAATGATCGTTGCAACCGCCTTTTGGTCCAAAACATCCCAGTCATCATCCGACATCTTTTCCGGCTTCTTTGTCTTCCCTTGCAATGCAATAGCGAGATCCTTTTGAATCAGCAAAGCACGAATCTGAAGCTTCCACAAACCGAAATTTTGTCCTGAAAACTTTTTGATCTTCCATTTATCTGCTTCCTCCATTTTTTCCCAGAAATTCGTCACAGATTTCCAAATAGCTCTGTCACCGAGCTCTGATACCAATTGTTGTGAAATTTGAAACAGATTGAAAATGAAAGAACAATGCAGAGAAATTAAATTCAGAAATATAAGCAGAGATGCAAAACAATAAGACAAAATGGAACACCAGTTTTAACGTGGTTCACCATGAAGGCTACATCCACAGGAAGCAAGGGATCTCTATATTAAATCTGGATAATACTCTGGTACAATACATCTGCAGCTATTCAACCTCTTTCAGCAGCTTAAACATAACGTTATTAACATTCAAAAGACATCTCAAAGTTAAACCTCAACGAGGGAATATGAGAGGACAAAGAAAAGGAACAAAACACCAAGAAGTGTTAGTTACAACTGTTGGAACGATTGGGCTTCATCTCCCAACATTTGCACCTCCTTAGGTTTCGACCCTCTGACAAAACTCATGGTAAAGTGAACCTTACCAATTTATCTAAGCCAGATATATTACAGAACTCATTTCCTTGCCCCACAGGTTATTTGTGCTTCCATCCTATGTCCTTTTGAGACCTACAAACTTAGTTTGGTTCCGTGAGCTTTATATGCTAATAAAATTCAATTTCCCACTACATCAGAAGATCAATAATTTATCAACAAACCTCTAGTTCTAACTTCAAGTTCCAGAACATAAAGAAACATACCAGAAGATTTTTTGCACCGTCGGCTTGCCACATTCGACAAACTGCTTCTATCTCTGATATTAATCTGTCAGTATCAACAAACATACCTTACAAATTTATAATAACAAATGCTTACAAGTTAAATTGAATTGAATTGAAGCCCTTCACTGGCACAAAAGTTGCATACAATGGGATGGCATAACATCTTAGAAGAAGAATTTAGAAGCTACACAAACATCCATACCTTTCCCATGAAGATGCAAGAGTGAAGTCATCAAAACCTTCTAGCTGCAATAAAATATATATTACAGCACATAAGTTAGCACTCTTTGGCATTTCTATATGCTACGATTAGCAATTATTGACTTTAAGACAACACAAGGATATACAACCATCAAGAGCTCTACAAAAACCCTAAAGAAGACAATGTTATTAAGTAAAAATCAAGAACAAATAAATCCGCAAACGTGGAGAGAAGGAATCATGTGTTCTCAAGGGAAGAAACAAACCAACAGAAACGTTTCAAGAAAAGTGTGGAGACATGCAAGGAAGGGATAAAGAGAAGCTGCCAAAATTCTCTGTGAATAACTTCAATGGAACTTGCAGAGCCAATGTCCAAACATGACTGAAAGCAAACTTCCCTTGCAAAGAAAATCAATGTTATTGGCCCAGTTATGGACTGGACCTCACCAATCTAAGAGCAAACTTGAGAGTTGACAAATGCTATGAGAATCTGATATGAACTATAAATGCATGCAAAGAATGAAAGAACATACAAGCTAGCCGCAATTATACAATCTGTACACTCTTCATTCATATCAGAAAAAGAAAATAATACCACAGTCCAAGAAATGGAATATTAGAGTATCATGCAATGCCATTTGTGCAAAGGTACAAATAAGAATGTATGGCATGTGCGTATGAATGAGGTTATAAAGTTACTAAACAAGTCTAGCCTTTTGTAGTGTCCCTTATCCTAAGTATGAGAATGTCTGAGTCACTTTCCACTTAAAACATATCCATCCAACGCCCAATACAGTCAATAGAATGTTTGTGGGATCAAACTTTTCAGTTCCGTTACATAATAATTACTTTACACAGTTGATGTAAAAAAACTTACAATGTTATTTTCAGAAGTATACCATCTCATTTACATGGACTGTGACATACTAATAATTAGCTTTTAAACTTTGCTTCACTTACAGCATCTGATAAGCATTTACAAGACAAAAGGTGCAGGATAAATAAATAATTAAAGCTTGGAACGGGAAATTTTATCATCTCATCAAAAGGGAATCTACCAAGGAAACATTTTATCAAGGTTCGCTTCAACATTTTGTACGGATCATTGCCAGATTAACAGAACAATTGCCAAACATCGGAGCAAAATCTAATTGGGAATCATCCAATATACATCAAGCATGGGGTTTTTAATTTCCGTATTCTTATCTCGCGCAACAAAATTTTCAACGGATCTGCATCAATTAAGGCTTGTACAATTTCTGAAATCTTTTTGCACGGTCTTATGCAAAGTTTAAGAATTTATATGCAGTTAATTTAGCAATTTCCTCAGATTTACATGTGGCAAGCAATGTAGAGCTAAAATTGAGCAGATGGAACCAAATTAGGGGAAAATGCATACCTCATCGGCTCCTGCCATCTCCACGTCAGAATCCATCGGAAAAGAAGGTTATGCCAAGAATAGCGAGGATTTAAGCTTCAAATTTAGTATTGATTGGGAAGTAGAAGCAATGGAGAGTCTATATCAAATATTTCGGTTCAGTTCAACCCTCAGTGTGAATATGTTATTATTCTTCCCTGGATCTGTTGAGCTCAAAACAGGTACGTTGCGCGAAAAAGTCCCGCACTCACTTCAGTGTTAGGTGAAATAGGCGAGCCGAAAAAGAAGAAAGGAATAGAGTAGAATAGGTTTTCAACTTCCGCGGAAAATTTTTTCTTTTAAATTTTTATGTTGAGTACTTTAATAGTAAAAATTGTATATTTGTGTTTTTTTTTAATATTTAAAGTTAATTTTGATTACGGTGTGTTTTATCATATGATAATAAGTTTATAAGTAGTATATTTTTGTTTGGAATTTAGCTCTAGATATTATCATATTTTGTCCCTATCATCATTTATTCTTAGAAATTGATTTTGATTCTTAGATTTTTTATTTGCCACTCTAAATAAAATATATTCTTACATTTTTTATTTGTCACTAAATCAAATCTATGTCATAGAGCATCCTAATTGCATCATTATCCTAGACATGTTGTATGGTTGTCTATTGTCTTTGATCTTTATTCATTATTATTGAATTGGTCCACCTAGGGGGTTTCACTTAAGAGAACATGAGCATCACTTACCAAGTTCCCAAACAATGACACCGCCCCCTTTAGAGACAGGGACAACAAGGCAAGACGAGTAGATTTGAATTATCAGTGAATTCACTTTTGTGGGTCCAAGTTCAATTTTACTTGCCAATTCACATTCGCAAGTGTGAATCTAAGCCAAAGCAAAATAAAAGCAATTTCCAAATTCTAAGGCATTCATTTGGATTAGGCCATAGTTTTCAACATACTAATGAATTCGTTCCTAGCGTCTTAAGCAACATGTTCCATCATCACAAATCAAACTAAATATCGCATTTGATTTATTTATATTCCATAAATTTAATTCTACATTTATTATTCCAATCCCGGCTCCAAAATTTGGACTTTTATAATCGTTTAATTATTTATTCTAGATTAATTGTAGTGAAAGTATTTATTTTCGCTACAATAATACATCATATATATTATTCTAAGCCAATAAAATCCCCTTTACACAAATATAGGCTAATTAAATAAATGCAAACAATAATCACACAATTAGCCTAGATTTAATTAAGGAGCTAGGAAAGAAGAGGGGAATGATAAATTCATATGTTATCTTTTAAACAAGGACTAGTGCACTTAGCTCTCAATTATATATTAACATATGGAAGCTAAAGATGTATATAATCAATTCACTAGTGTTCAAAAAATGGTGTCCTTAATATGCTCATTGTCTTGGAATTAGAATAGACTCAAAATTACATGCCAATAAACCTAGAGTGGCATAGGGTCAATCTTGAGTAGTGTGCATATGATCTAGCAAACAACAAACTAACATGATTCATTATAACCTTTGATCTTTCAATGTGCATTGGGACAATGATATTTAAAAACACATTTTATAGAAGTTGTTAGATTGTTAGGGTCAAGTTCTCTGAGGTCAATCCCCTTGATGGACTAGCTTTATGGCCTTGGGTGAATATTTGAAGACAACATACACAAGCATGAATATGGCCTATACTTGAATTCTAATCACAAATGGATTCCTTTTATATGTAATATAACATCCTAGAATTTTTTTCAAAATTCAACACATATGAAATGAAATGCAGCAATAGAATCTTTCACACCCTTTTGATCACCCAGTTCCTAATAAGGGCAAGGCGAGAGCATACAAGTGCTTCAGATTAAGCAATTAGAACTTCTTGAACAACAATTACAACCTCCACTTATTCAGTGAGAATAAAGAAGTTGGAGCATAGGCACTTCCACTTATTCAGCGGGAAGCCTTACAATGAACCACTTATTCAGTGGGGTAAGTAAAACAAGAATGCAACTAACTCCCACTGGCGGTAAAACCATCCAAGGTTTACAAATCAATAATATTGTGTCATTACGAAACATAGTCAATGAAATAGTTGGTTGCAATATTAAACTACATTAATCTGATTACAAAGAATTATCATTGTTGAAGCATACCATAGAATGATTAGACGGTCATATCAATGTTTTAGTATCAAGATCACGAAGTGTTGGCTCTATAAATCACTTAAACAACATTTAATGTCATTCCCACAAAGCCATAATCCTGAGATTGATGCAAGTTGCTCAAACCACCTCTGTAATCCCTCAGGAAATACTTTATCAGCAAGCATAAAAATATGATATGCATGAACAACACTAAAAAGGCATAGGAGAACCCACTAATCAACTCAAATATCATCACAACTGAAATAATTCACTCCAAAAAACCCTAGAAAGTGTTTATAAGGATTGGGTGCCCCTAAACAACCCATAAAACTCAAGGAAATGGAGGTGATTCAACCTCAAACTCCCATGCATCCTCCTAGGGTGGTATGGCCTACAACAGTAGGTGTACGACTTGCCATAAAAACCAATATCTACAAAGGAAACTTCAAAAAATCAACTAAAATGAAGGTAGCCACAATTACAAAATTAAGGCATCATAATAAGGACAGGTTTTTATCATAGAGAGCATCATTATTCTATCCAAACCCTCACGCTTTCCCTTGGAAATTGTACGACCATCAACAATAATAGCTTCAAACTTCACAAAAAATTAGTAACTCCATTTTTAAATCACTCCAAAATAAAAGTATGCTCATTCCAATCAATAGAATTCATAAAATATTGAAATCCATTAAAGCATCAATGTGATCTTTGTGTGAAATCACCATTACCAACTAGGGTGGAACCTTCACTACCAAACTGATCTTCTCCAAAAGGGTTTTCGTCCTCAAGAAGGAATGGAAGAACTCACAGGTTCAATCTGGCAACATAACAATATCAAATCAATAGCATAACCTCAACAATGAGCTCTCAATCCCCTTATATAGGCACTTTTAGGTTACATGGGAATATAATTCTTTTTTTAAAATAATTAACTTTTTCCTCTAACTTCAATAATTCCTTTTTCCCATGTCTAGGGGCTCACTTTTATGTGCCTAATCTAATAATAAAACACTTCACCTTTCCAATGAACTATAACACTTAAGTCACCTTTAAATAGTTTTAACCTTAGGAGACTTAAGTGAAATTAACAATTAAATAGCTCAATTAACCACCCAACTTACAAAAAATCTCAAAATGAAGCAAATTGCAAAATAAACCATACCAACACAATCCTAAAGGTTTGGGATGAAGAATGACGCCAACTGGGTGGCTTACTATAAATAGACAACTTCTCCAAGAAGTTTGAAGAGCAAACCAAGAAGTCGAAAATACTTCTGAAAGCTACACTACGGTCTTGAACAACAATTGAGCTCAATGCCATCAAAAGGAATAAAAAATAACTGAACCTATGCTCTCCAAGAAACAAGGAGTTCCCTAACCATACCAGATAGCCTACAGAAACTCAGTAAATAGGCTATTGGTCACAAACTTGGTTAAGCGCCAATTAGGTACATTACAGTCCTCCCTCCCTGAAATTACTTGTCCTCAAGCAATTGCAAGTCGGGATGACCATAAATTAACTCACCATTCCCCAAAATAGCTCTTCTTATAGAATCACCATCCAATGTTAACCCTTTCATGACATAATTTGTTGGCAAACACCTGGAATGTTTCAAAACATTCCTCTGAAATATCCATGCTCAAGTTGAGGCTATGGAGACTAAAGTGTAATTTTCCCATAACTGAAGCATTTTGCAAACTTCCCTCCAAAGTATAGGAGCCCCAACTTGAGTCAACATGTGGTTGTCCAAGAAAACAATCATCAAATCATAACTTGATTTTATTAAAATCAACGTTCTAGAAGTAGAACATCTGATGCACAAATGAAATCTCCAAGTATGATCAAGAAAATTCAGCATTGAAATGCTCAAAACCAACTTGGGAGAGGTTGGAAACAACACCCACACATCTTCCAACCAGAAGTTCCTCCTTCCCAAGTATGAATTGTGTTGCCAACCCCTATGAATAAGTGCAAACCAAAGTACAAGGTGGCTGCTCTATAGCAAAACAACAAAGTTAGAACTGAAAATTCAATCTACTCTCCTCCAAGGTACATCTCTTTGGTCACTGTAACCTTCCAACATACTTCATTGGTGATCTCTCTATTGATTTGGATGTAGTGAAGCAACTACACCATGCATGTGTTGCTCACTCTCAACACCAATCTGAGTGCTATCAACAAAAGGAACATTTGAAGCACTAGGATTTTTGTTATCATCATGTAATAATGCATCATTGTTCAAATCATCCCTCTGCTTCCACTAAAAATCTGAGACAACTTCATTTTTTCCATCTTGCATCTTAACCATTTCAACATTCGTATTCAAGGATCTACTATCAATTGATGCTTCCACATTCCACTCAAAAAGAGGATTATGATGAATCAAATTAGTTCCTATGTCATAAAGTGGATTATCAAATGAGTGAAAATCATGATTAGACCCTTGACTTACCAAATTTGTGTGCAAAACAAGTTCTGATCTTGACTTATTTGTTGTTGTTCTACAAACTCCAACAAGCTCAAAGTCATCTTTTGGAAGCTTCTTAAGCAATATACTATGGAAATCTTCACTTTACTCATTGGATATGGCTTGCACATATCAAAAGTTTCTTTCTCCATTCTTTTTATAGTGGGAACTTGAGATGCACCATCTGACATCCCCTTCAAAACCATTGTCTTACCTTTAGCTTGAAAATTGAATTCCATGGTTTATAGCTTCAAGCACATCCCTCCCAATGATTTAAGCCACTGAATGCCCAAGACAATATCAGAACTCCCAATACTAACAACATGAAAAACATCCTTTACCTCATAATTTCCTAGAAGGAGACTTATGTTTGGTATTCTTCTTGTGTGTTGAATAGTGAACCCATCTGCAACCATAACATTGAATCCCTCAAATTCCTCACTCTGAAGACCACTTCATGCAACAATGCCTTCATCTATGAAATTGTATGTTGCACCAGTGTCAATAAAGGTAATGATTCATTGTCCACACAACATACCACGAACCCTAAATGGGTCATTCTTTGATTGATAGGACAACAAGGCTAAAGTACTACCAACAACTTTCTTGTTTTTAGACCCTTCTGGTAATTCTTCTTCACTCAACTCTGAATCAGCTTGTTGTTCTAAATTTTTAGATGACGATTCAGTAGTCACATAACCTTCTAACTGATGAGCTTTGCCTTTTTCATAACACTTATGACCCGGGGCCCAAGGCTCTTTACAGGTGAAGCACAATTTCTTCTTTCTTCACTCATTTCAGAGCTTGTCAATTTTTGGTGCAATTGTTTTAGGCTGCATTTGTTCTTTCTACAATTGCTTCTTGTCATCCTTCTTATTAGAGAATATCTTGGACTGAAATTTACTTCTTGGAGCTGAAAACTCCATGTTTCTAGCTTTCTTAATAGCCTCTTGCAATGATTGAGTCCCAAAGCTTTGATCCATCCCCTCAAAGGTTCAGTTAATCCTTCAATGAATAGGTAAGTCAACCTTACCTTAGAAACAAAATGTACCATAACAGCCAATCTCTGAAAATCTGCAACATAATCATCAACTGAATCATTTTGCCTTACTTGGGCCAGCTCTCTGAAATGACTTTCAAGATCCTTTTTGTTAAAATGGTCAATGAGCCTTCGAGTGAAAGCAACAAATGAGGTGAAGAGGATATGACCCAGAGTGATCATTCCATGAGTCCACCAATCATGGGCATCACCATCAAGATGTAATGTGGTGAACTTGATTGACTCATCCTCCATCATTGGGTTTAAACAAATATAATTGTCAAGATTTTGGACCCAAGACCTAGCAACACATTTTGTAGATCCATCAAATGAAGGAATTAAAACCTTTCCAAGCTTCCGTTGGAGGTCTTGATTTTGGTTCCTTGGTTGATTATTGTATATAAGTTGATAGAAATCATGAAGAGACATAGCATTTTGGAATTCTTCTCCAAGAGACAACCATTCTTGATGGTAGTCATTAAAACTTTCACCTACAATCTATTGTCCACCACCATGATTTTGTTGTTGTCCAAAAAATGGGCATCATAGGCCTAGTTGTAGAAGCCCAAGAGGTTCTAGTATTGATAGGTGGATTGCCCCCACCATTGGAGTTACTTGCATCACCATGATTCTCATTATTGCCCCTATTATAAGGGGTGCCACCACAAGTATTCTGATTTAACAACTGCGATAACAATCTAGTCATCTGTTGTTGACTTCTTACCATCTTATGTTGCCCTCTCGCCAAATCATTCAAAATATCCCTGATACTTGGGTCTTGAGGAACCCTTTCACCCATGACATTTTATTCTTCAGAATCCAAACCAGGGTTTTGTTGTCTTCTTCTGTAGGTAATGAAATCTCTTTTTCAGGATTCATAAAGCATGCAGACTGAATTTTTTTTATTTTTTTAAAACTAACAATCTACAAAAGGTGTTAGCATCCAACATGATGGCAAGAAGACCAGATCTGATACCACTATAATATAACACCCTAGATTATTTTTCAAAATTCAACACCTATGAAATGAAATACAATAATAGAATCTTAAACACCCTTCTGATCACCCAGTTCCTAATAAGGGCAAGGTGAGAGCATACAAGTGCTTCAGATTAAGCAATTAGAACTTCTTGAACATTAATTACAACCTCCACTTATTAAGTGGGCATCCACTTATTCAGTGGGAATAATGAAATTAGAGCATAGGTGTTAAGGAGAAAAGAGTGATCTAGCCTAAAGAGCTAAACTAGGTCAAACCCTCTTCTACAAACATTGGGAGACAAACTGAGCTTGGCTTCTACCCAAGAAGGAGAGCCAAACTACAAGGATTCTTCCCTTTTGTTATATATAGATGGATCAACCAAGTTCAACCAAAGTCAAGCAAGCAAGCTAAGACTAATGATCAAACCCTAAAAGATGAAGAACAAACTATAATTAACTACTAGAAATAAATCACAACAAACAGAAAGTACAACAGAGACCAGAGGAAGATTCAGAACCTAGATCTTGTAGTAGAAATGCCTAGGACTAGGGCGCTTGGGCACCCTAGGCTTTTTCTAAGGTTTAGCAAAATCTCAAATGTCACCAGAAATGTACCTGTCTACTATGCCTTCTTCTCAGAAATCAACTCCTGAAACCTATTTCTTCGTCCTACACACAAGAAAAGAGGAAAAGGTTGTGTTGTGTTTAAGGGCTTGCCTCAGTCAAACCACATGTTGGTGTTCCCACCTCCACTACAATGATGATTAGATCCAATAGTGCATGCCCTAGGAGGGTAGAGGCCATATTTGTAATAATATGATTAATAATGAATGATAATGATGATGATAACCACAAAAGATATGACCTTAGTTGATGAATATGACTCAAGATCCTACACCAAAAAGAGAGAGTGATGGAGAGGGTTTCAAACTTCCTTCAAAGCATGCAAACAAACTTCAATAACATCCACAAGTAGATAACACTCCAAGCATGAAGAACACTTTAGCATAGAACACAATATGAGAGCAAAATTCACATTAATCCTTTAGCATGCACCTAGGTGTAAAATGAACTACAACGCTCATTTAAATATGCATTCCCGCTCACCTATGACAAATAAAACTTAATTAGGTCGACAAATGTAAACCAAAGAAGTGTCCTAAGCTGACACCACAAAGTGGGGCTAAAGTTCCCAAGTGGGATCAAGGCGCTTTGGCACCCTGGACCTTTAGCCCATAAAATCTGGAGAGTGTCCAATATAGTGGGCTTTCGAGATCGAGATTTTCATCGTTTTAAGCTTAAAAAGGTGTTAAAAGAGGTCTTGATTAACAAAGGCAACAAAATAGGTCCAACCAGGTGCTAAACTAAGTGTAAAATGCTAGTGTACACATTTTACTACATAGCATTTAGCCCCCACTTTAGTGTGGGTATGAACTTACGTTCGAACTCATACTAAAGGATGGACAAAACACACAAACATAGAAGACCAAAGAATTCTGTCAAGTTGTAGACTATAAGTAGCCCCCAAACTTAGGATCTAAGGTTACAAACACATAAGCAAAAAGATATCAAAGACACAAGACATTGCAACCTTAATTCACACATACGAGGATTACTAAAAGCATACATAGGAATACACGTGGAAGACGTGCAATACATAAAGGTAATACACGTCAAACACAAAGCATACACATAAGACACAAATCATACACATAAGACACAATGAATACGTAGAGAACACATGGAAAACATGATGAAGACACATGAAACATAAGCTAAAACATAATGCATAAAGGAAACAAACATAAGAATACACATAGAACAAACACACAAGGCACATGACTCTCACGCTAGCTTGCTTTGTTACTAGGGGTCATGTGAAAAGAAGTGCCACTGTGGATCACACACTAGTAAGGACCGTTGAATTACTAGGTGACCACGACAAATCACATGAAGCACATGGGCTAGCCAACTATGTTGCACAATGTGGCTCATGGACCAAAGAGGAAGCATCACAGGCTAGTGAAGACCGTTGAATCACTAGGTGAGTTCCCTGCCAACAAAAAATTATGCACCCAAAAGAGAGCATAGTACGATTTATGCCCCCACCTTAAAGGGATTGCTAACTCTTATCAGGTAGCAATTGCTTTAAGGTAGAACAAATCACAAAACAAGCACGAGAGCTTTCTGGAAGCACATGCCCATAAGATATGTGTTTCTAAAGAACTACATCGCACTAAGGAGGTGATGCTATAGGCATGATACAGAATGGCTTGTGTAGTCATGGTATGATGCCGAGCATAGCAACGAGGTGCCACAAAAATCAAAACATAAAAGAAGCAATAAATTAAGTAATAACATAGAAGGGATCTACGTAACTGGTGTCAGTATATGAATGGTTGTATAATAGGAGATATCTCAAGACTATATATATATATATATATATATATATATATATATATGGAATTGTCATCATCTGCCAACTAGTAGAAATATAGAGACAAAGGAAGAAGTATCACATGAAATGAAAAAATAAACACCCCTTGGGTCAACAAGGGAGAATGTTGAAACATCCTACGCCTTGCATCATCCCCAAAGGTCACAACAACAATACAAATTATGACATATGGAAGAATGATGATACACATAGAGAGAATGTCACAATAGATTTTGGTCCCTTTGTATCCTTGCACCTATAAAGGTGTCAAGGGTCATCCAAAGAGAGTTTAATAACACAACAATAACAACACAAATAAACTATCAAGCAACACATCATGAGGGAAAAATAGTCACACGCACTCATAACACAAAAATAAGGTACCTCACTTGTGAGTCAACATAAAGCAAATCATCCTCCTCCCAATATTGCTCATCATCCATTTGGAAAGGTGGACAAGATGCAAGAGGAACTATAGCTCGTGATGTATAAGGAACAAGAGCCATACCTGTATTATCTTTGGTCTCGCTACCAGAATGTAGTACAGTAGGCTCCATAACGACTTGTGAAACTTCTTCTTTCTCTATAGGAGACACAATGGTGATAGTTGTCTCTTTGGCATCCATAGCTGATAAACGCTTACAAGGAGGGAGAATCTTCTCTCCTACAACAAGGCGAGCCATAGCATGACAATGCTTTTTTCTTTCTCTCACAATCTTATTTCACTTAGCTTTATTTGTGTTGTTTTTAAGGGAAACTATAGTATCTTCCAATGCGGGTTTCTTTTCTTCCTTTGCTTCAAGAACATTAGAAGAAACAAGAGGAACCACCGAAGGCTAGGAGACTACAGGGGAAGGATTTCTCAATGTGGGTTGGTCTTCCTTCTCAACTTGTGAAACAGGTGGAAGTACAAGAGCATCCTCAAGTGGTTGAGAAACCTTGGGAAACAAAACACGCATAACCAATTGTCTACCACTTATCTCTGCAGAGGTAGGTGGTACAAAAGTAACAATGTGATTACGGGGAGGTCTATTTTGTGCACAAAGGTTGCCTCATTGTCCTTGAAGGGATAGCAGAGAAGGAACCTCAACATATCTACCAGATGCTCAGGGATGGGGAAGAACCTTCGATTCAGGCTTAGCTTCATTTGATACCTGTGGTACAGGAGGAATTATAGTCGTGGCCTCAGAAGATCGAGGAGGTTGGGGAACATCACAAGGAGGAATATTGCTAAGTGATAACTCTGTTATTTTCTTTGCTTTGAACTTTTGATACGATAATAAAAATATATTCTCTCTAGGTCTAGTAACTCCAACTGGTTGTGGCTAGAAGTAGTCAAGTGAAAAAAGTCCATTGTGAGCAATAGGGCAATACTGACTATGATGTACAAAATGCACATGTCCCTCAAATGGAAACTTTAAGCACTTGTGAAACATAGAGGGGACTGCCTTCGTGGAGCAGAGCCGTCGATATCCGAACTTCACATGAAATAGGTCTGATGTAGTAATGATAACAAAATGAACATCCAAAGCTCTTGGCCCAACTTTAACTTCAAGAGTTAAAGCACTAAGAGTTGGAAGGATAGACCCATCATGTGCTTTAATAGCCATCTCTGATACATCATATGTATCTCGATGTAAACCATGCATATAGAGAAACTCTTTAGTCACTACATTCACCATGCATATAGGATCTATCATAGCACCCCAAATAGGTTTATCATTGATTCAAATAGTGATATAAAGAGGCCCATTAGGAGCTTCGATAGTAGCATCATGTGGAGTAAAAGATATAGCAAGTTCCAAATCCACTCGCTCTTTGTCAGGGCGAGCATCCACCATGCAAATATCAACAACATTAGACTCATGATGAGGTAGAGGATCAGTGTATATTTGAAGATTTTGATTAGGAGCCACCACCAATTTATTCCCTTTGTCATTCACACCAACAACTTGGATGACATTTGAGTCGATGAGGTCTTGAACTTCATGTTTAAGATGCATACATCTATCAGTGTCATGACCAACGGAGCGATGAAATTGACAAAAGGCCTTTGCATCAAAGGAATATGATTGCATCTTGCTTAGATCAAGGGGTTTAACAGGTGGAAGATTGATGAGATTATTTTGCAAAAGTTGTGTCACTATAGCATAAAGTTATTCTGATAATGATGTGAAGTTTCTTGTTTTTGGTTTCAACTTGTAAGGGGTGGAAGCAGGAGATGACGTTTCCACCATATGTTTTCTTATATTATTTGCTGAAATTTCATTGATTTTAATGAAATTTTTGTTTTGTCTTTTGAAAGAATGATTGAGAGGCCTCAAATTGACCAATTGGAGCCAATGAGGGATTATGCTCATACTGACTGATTGAAAGTTGATAATCACAAAAATCCATGCAAAGTTGAGTGAATGAATCGTATCGCATCAACAATATCTTATCACGGATGCGAGGTTGTAAGTTTCCTATAAAGATTCTTTGCACATTAGGATCTAGGATAGAATATTGGATTTGTGAGAAGAGGGCTTGATAACGGCCCATGAAATATGTTATTTTCTCTTTTTTTCCTTGTTTGCAATGAACCGAGTCCATCAAAGATACTTGAGGTCCAATTTTCACCTGAAAATGCTCAAGGAACTTGTTAACTAATTGTGAAAAAGAAGCTATAGAATTAGGAGGTAGCGAGCAAAACCAATCCAAGGCTGTGTCCTTGAGTGATCTAGGAAAGGGTTTTGTTAGATCGCATCCTCAAAGAAGAAATCACTACACAGTGGTAAAAGCTGCCACATGGTTGTTAGGGTCTCCCTTCCCATTATATTTATCAAAGCAGGGAGTCTCAAACTTCTCAGGCATAGGAGTTCTTAGGATGTAATAAAACAAAGGGCTACGAATATAATGTGTTTTCATATGAGCCTTGGGTGGACTATTACTCATGTTAGCAAATTATTGTTGGATAGAGGTCATATTTTGCAACAATTAGTTTATGACGGGATCAGAAGCGGAATCAGCTAAAGATTGGAATGAAGTACTAGGTGATGATGTATGAGTAGCCTTTTGGAATGTGATAGGACATTTAGATGTAGGACGAGTGACATTAGGAGTGGAATTTATGTAATTATATGGAATGGTACTATAATGGCGAACATGCTTCCCAATGGATAACCCAACACATGTAGTAGCATTATTACTCGGTTGTGTAGTAGTGGTGAGAATAGTAGAAGAATAAGTAAGAATAGGGAGTGTATGTATGTGTGCTGACACTTGAGTCCCTATTTGATTAGAATAAGTGACATTGGTGATGATTTTAGCGCAACTAGATGCCGATAGAATGTTGTTATGCACTATATGCACAACTCCACGCAAGACTTCCAATCCTTCTTGACCTTCGAGAAAAAGACTTCGTAGACTCTCAACAATAGGGACGACCTCCTCAGCTATATTTTCCACACTTACAAATCGCTGGAAATTAGCCAAATCCATGTCTAATCTCTAAATTTGAGCTTCAAGAACATGAGCCACAAGGTCATCAATGTTGATGGATTCATGTAAGTTTGATGCTTTAGGAAGGTGAGAAGTAGGGATGCTAGGAAGAATTTATAGATCTTCTTGTGTGATAAGACTAGGAATTTGGAGTTCTAATGTATTGATATCATCGTTATGCATAGCATTCAAACCCATAATGCATCGACTTCTTCACACAAGAATGTTAGAATGAGGGCACTGGGTCACAAAGCTCATAAAGTGTCTATAAGCTTTAGTAACACACAATATGCACCAATAGAAGAAATGAATGACAATGCAAAAGAAAGATCTAAGTTTTTGTTTAAGTGAAGCAATAATATCCCTTAATCAAATCCACTTAAATATTAACAATGCCACTGCTAAAATCAAACTCGAATTTCAATGCTTTTTCCAAAATGCAACAATTCAAAATTGTTCCTATCTTCAATTTTCAATGCAAGATAAAAATTGTAATGTTGTAAACCAGTGCAAAATCAAATTTGGAATGTAAATGACAGTAGCAAAATCTAGAATTAAACTATCTTTCATAAACCCTAGGATGTAACATTAACTAGGTTTTACAAAATGCAACTTTTTTTTATCAAAAATTTATAGCAAAAAAGGATTTAAATGCACAGTGCAACAATATGAAATGATAAACTATTGTAATTCCAATCAGATCTGATGCAAAAATCAGAAAATAAGATTATGCTATGATATCTATCCTTTCTAAATGCAAACAAAGTGATAACTACACTTTTTTCAAATATAGGATACAATTTTTTCTTTTCCAAATTTCAAATGCCAAAATGTTTTGAATAGCTATAATGAAAAGGCACAACAAATGCAAATGCTCTAAAAAAGATAATCAATGCAACAAGATCTAAAGCAACTCACAAATCTATAAACTCTAGGTTCAAAACTAGCAAGATTTTCTAACAATGCAAGGTTTTTTTCAAACCCTAGTTTTGAAACTATGCAAAATTTAACTATATATGAATGCAAAATAAATAATGAACTCACTCCCAATCAAATGTAGGGTGATAAACAACTCAGATATGAAAGAATAAGAATGTGAAAGTGCAAGAAATGACTTGTTCACCAATGTTAAGGAGAGAAGAGTGATCTAGCCTAAAGAGATAAACTAGGTCAAACCATCTTCTACCAACATTAGAACACAAACCGAGCTTGGCTTCTACCCAAGAAGAAGAGCCAAACTATAGGGGTTATGCCCTTTTGTTGTATATAGATGGATTAACCAAGTTCAACCAAAGTCAAGCAAGAAAGCTAAGAGTAATGATCAAACCCTAGAAAATATATTATAATTAACTACCAGAAACAGATCAGAAATAATAGAAAGAACAACAAAGACCAGAGGAAGATTCAAAACTTGGATCTTGTAGTGGAAATGCCCAGGACCAAGGTGTTGGGGTGTCGTAGGCCTTTTCTAGGGTTTAGCAAAATCTTGAATGTCACTAAACTTGTACCTATTTGCTCTACCTTCTTCTTAGAAATTAGCTCCCGAAACCTGTTTCCGTGACCTGCACACAAGGAAAGAGGAAAAGGTTGTGTCGTGTTTAAGGGCTTGCCTCAGTCAAACCCTATGTTGGTGTTCCCACCTCCGCTACAATGATGATTAGATCTAAGAGTGCATGCCCTAGGAGGGCAGAGGCCATATCTGAAATAATATGATAAATAGTGAATGACAATGATGATGATAACCACAAAAGATATGACCTTAGTTGACGAAGATGACTCAAGATCCTACACCAACAAAGGAGAGTGATGAAGAGGGCTTCAAACTTCCTTCAAATCGTGCAAACAAACTTTAATAACATCCACAAGTAGATAACACACCAAGCATGAAGAACACTTTAGCTTAGAACACAATATGAGAGCAAAATTTGCATTAATCCTCTAGCATGCACCTAGGTGTAAAATGAAATACAACACTCATTTAAATATGCATTCCCTCTCACCTACGACAAATAAAACTTAATTAGGCCAATAAATACAAACCAAAGAAGCATTCTAAGCCGACACCACAAAGTGGGGCTAAAGTTCCCAAGTGGGACTAGGGCACTTGGGCGCCTAGGACCTTTAGCCCACAAACTCCGAAGAGTGTCCAATATAGTGGGCTTAGTCCAGTCCTAAGTTGATTCCGTTTGGTTTATTTATTAGGATCAATATTTTTATCATTTTAAGCTCAAAAAGGCATTAAAATAGGTTCCGATTAACAAAGGAAACAAAATATGTCCAACCGGGGGCTAAACTAGGTTTAAAATGTTAGTGTACACATTTTACGGCATAACAATAGTCACTTTCACTTATTCAACAGGAAGCCTTACAATGAACCACTTGTTCATTGGGGTAAGTAAAACAAGAAAGCAACTAACTCCCTCTAGCGGTAAAACCATCCAGGGTTTACAAATCAATAATATTGCATCATTACGAAACATAATCAATGAAATGGCTAGCTACAATATTAAACTTCATTAATCTGATTGCAAAGAATTAGCACTGCTGAAGCATACCATAGAAAGATTAGACTGTCATATCAATGTTGTAGTATCAAGATCATGAAGTGTTGGCTCTATAAATCACTCAAACAACATTAAATGTCATTCCCATGAAGTCATGATGCTGAGATTGATGCAAGTTGCTCAAACCACCTCTGTAATCCCTCAGGAAATATTGTATCAGCAAGCATAAAAATATGATATGCATGAACAACACTGAAAAGGCATAGGAGAACCCACTAATCAACTCAAATATCATCACAACTGAAATAATTCACTCCAAAAAACCCTACAAAGTGTTTATAAGGATTGGGTGCCCCTAAACAACCCATAAAACTCAAGGAAATGGAGGTGATTCAACCTCAAACTCCCATGCATCCTCCTAGGGTGGTATGGCCTACAACAGTAGGTGTATGACCTGCCATACAAACCAAAATCTGTAAAGGAAACTTTATAAAATCAACTCAAATGAAGGCACCCACAATTACAAAATCAAGGCATCACCATAAGCAGAGGTTTTTATTATAGAGATCATCATTATTCTATCCAAACCTTCACGTCTTCCCTTAGAAATTATATGATCATCAACAATAATAGCTTCAAACTTCACAAAAAATTAGTAACTTTATTTTTAAATCATTCCAAAATTAAAATATGCTCATTCCAATCAATAGAATTAAGAAAACATAAAAATCCATGAAAGCACCAATGTGATCTCTGTGTGAAATCACCATTACCAACTAGGGTGGAACCTTCACCACTGAAATTGATCGTCTCCAAGAGGATTTTTGTCCTCGAGAAGGAATGGAAGAACTCACAAGTTCAATCTAGCAGCATAACAATATCAAATCAATAACATATCCTCAACAATGAGCTTTCAATCTCCTTATATACGCACTTTTAGGTTACATGGGAATACAAATTTTTTTTTGAAAATAATTAACTTTTTCCTCTAACTTCAATAATTCCTTTTTCCCATGTCTAGGGGCTCATTTTTATGTGCCTAATCAAATAATAAAATAGTTTACCTTTCCAATGAGCTATAACACTTAAGTCACCTTTAAATATTTCCAACATTAGGAGACTTAAGTGAAATTGACAATTAAATAGCTCAATTAACCATCCAACTTATGGAAAATTCCAAACTGAAGCAAATTGCAAAATAAACCATACCAACACAATCCTGAAGGTTTGGGATGAAGAATGACGCCAACTGGGTGGTTTACTATAAATAGATAGCTTCTCCAAGAAGTTTGGAGAGCAAACCGGGAAACCAAAAATACTTCTGAAAGATACACTGCAATCTTGAACAAGTGAGATCAATTCCATCAAAAGGAATAAAAAGGAACTGAACCTATGCTCTCCAAGAAACAAGGAGCTCCCTAACCATACCAGATAGCCTACGGAAACTTAGGAAATAGGCCATTGGTCACAAACTTGGCTAAACGCCAATTGGGGACATTACATTATACTCCACGTAGAAATGTTCCTAGAATGATTTCTCCTTGTAGTTCTCTTTATTTTCAGATATGTTCAATTACACAAATGAATGTTTATAAATACCAAGACATAATAATAAGTCATGCAAATGTGTACCAAGTCAGCTCCCAATAGCTAGTACAAAAGGTTGAGAACTTGGGAATTTAAAGATTTGAATTTTGGGGTCAATCCTAAGCTCCTCAAGATTGAACTCAAGTGCCACAAGATTGATCCAAGGCAAGGAAATGAAAATTTTGGGATCAAGTTCAAGTGCATGGAAGTCTAAGATAATAACAAGGCAAATGTGTGGAAATAGGTGCAAATGGGGGTGAGATAAGGTCAAACGTATGGAAATATCTATATGTGGGAATAAATGGAGATAGACAAGGATTGGGGAATGAGCCAAACTTAGCACAAGAGTGTGTCACTTGTTGGTATGTAATCATATTAAGCCATTCCATCAAAATGGGTCCAAAAGTAAATACCAATTGGCACGGGTATGTAAATTTCACCATTATTTTTGCCCCCACTTTGATGTGTATGTGAATCGAGCATGAACATGTATTTCAAAATATAGGAAAATTCTCAGCCAACATGAAAAGTTAGTTTTTAGATATAAATGATAGGGGTCCATGTAAAATAATGGGCCCATCTTCAATTTTTTATGCATTCCTCTCCTTAGCATGAGTGTTTCATAGGAACTTGTAAAATAGAGAAAAGGTATGCAATGAGTAATTTTTCTCACACAAGTGAAATAGGCACAAATAAAAAGTTTGATTTAACTATCTACAAAATGTGAGAAAGTAGAAAGAGGAGAGGGTTAGAAATTTACTTGTATAAAAAGTGATATGGTAATACTCTACCTAGTGTGGCATGTCACATCTCGTTTTATGGACTATATTATTATTCTAGACTAGTGAACATTTACTATGATTGTTTTTACTTTGAGTAAATTCCACGTGTGTGAACGTAATTATCGTGATGTTATATTTGCGTGAATTGAAAAGTTGATTTAATATTAAATATTATTATTGTGATTATAATATTTTGCTTCGGCTATGTTTTGGGGAACTAACCTATTGATGTCAAGTTGAGTGCGAATGAATGCAGGTACTCATCGAAGATGAGAACATAGTTGAGGTAGAGATGTTCTAGCCACTTGGCAAGAATTGTTTGGGATGGATAACCCTAATGCACTCACACACTCACATAGTCTCATATCATATTGCATTTTATGGTTTTAATGTGCATTGTTGTATGGATAATGAATGTGATTCATGTTTAATACTTAGAAAAATAATGAGTTTTAATTGCTATAAAAAAGTCTTTTTCAAATGCATGATTTAGTCATAAATATTAATGTTTTTTCGATTTATATTTTAAATGGTGTATTTTATATTATTTAATAATAAATAATAATAAGTTTTTCCTATTTTATAAATATTATTGTTTGAAAAACAATATCTAATTCAGACTTAATACAATTGTGTTTAAATAGATAGACATATATTATTATTATTACAAATACTTCTTGAGCTAATTTAAGTAATTGTGTTTTATTAAAAATAGATAAATTGCATTAATAAATGTTAATATTATATTTAGAATCTAATTAAAAGAATTTACTATTATAAAAATGACAGAAATATATGTAGTTATTGTCATGCAAGTGACAGAAATTAAAAAAAGAAGAAGTTATTTTATTCTATTTTAAAAAGAAATTTGAGGCCTCTAGGAATGCAAAAACTCATGCAATTGTGAGTGAACTAGAGTTTTCAGAAAAGCAAAGGAAAACTAAAAATATTGGATGCCAAGTTGAGGGCAGTTTGGGAATAAAACAAAGGCTAGCAGAAAGAAGGGCGTCGATCATCACTATTATTATTTTTTGAGCATCAACATAGTTTGGAGCAGTAGGAAGAAGGAGGACATCATTATTTTCTAGAACATCGACATGAGGCATTAGTGAAAGTGCAACATCAGAGGCAGAATCGACCTCTCTTTCCCAGCTAACAAACTGGGTACTCTCCTTATTTTTAATTACAATAAATTTTGGTTGTATGTGACTGTTAAAACGTAGTAATTCTGGCCTAGGAACTATTCTTTCTGGTCTACATTTTATCCTTCTTACTGTTGGGGATCGACCTATTCCTGACGCTGGCTCTTTTTGTCTCTGTTATTGCTGATTATCCCTTTGCTTCCACCTTGTGATTGACTTGTTATTTTTCTAGCTTGCAAAATAGATTCTTGAAACTATATTTTATCCCTTGATCACTAAAATATTACTTAGGCCTGCGTTAAAACCCTACGTGGATGCTAGGAAGTTGAGCGGCCTGTTGTTTGTTGTCTTCCTTGTTTGATCTAAAACTTCCTGCCACCGTTCTTGTTTCTCCCCTACGTTTCTTTTCTTTCTAGATTGCATGCTAAGTTAATTGGCCCTTTCCTTGGCCGTTGTCTGAACCTTTGAAACCATAGTTAACCAAATTTCTGGTCGTTGATAACTTATTCTCTAGCAGTCATAAATTCTTTCTTCTTTGTTTTGCTGTTAGAAGTTACTTGTTACCAGGTATTGGCTTCTTCTTCTTCATCGAACTAAGTATCTTATTGTTGAGAACAACTCTTAAATTTAGGTGATAGTAATAGGTTCCTGTCGCAGGTCTGATAATGTCGTTCTTGTAGCTGTGAATTGAATACTCAGTCACCGTTTATTTTAATGATGTTTAAAAACTACTTGTAGGTTCCGTCCCAACAAGTTTAAAACCTCCCTATCTTAAATTTTAGTTTCTGTTGTAAGCTAGATTTTATTTATTTTTAATGTTGTTTCAGATCTATTTAGTTACTGTCGTCAGTGTGATAGTAAGCCTGTTTGTGAGTTATGTTGTTTTATTTTCCTATCAATTCCTGTCACAGTTGTGACAGTAAGGTTGTTGAATGATTTAGAAGACTTATTACGTTATGAATTTTTGAGTGAAATATGGACTAGGAAATACAATCAATTTAATAGCCTTATAGATGCAATTGTATGATCAAATGATGAATTACTTGCTTGAAAAGTGTATTTTCATGATTGATATTTTGGAAAGGGAATTAGAGATGGTTTATAGGCAAATATGGGTTGTTATTTATTTATTGTGAAAAGAAAGTAGATTTTTAGCCACGAGTGTTTATGGGCTAGAGTGCCGAATGTGGATCATCAGAGATGGCTTTTCCTCTTTTCAAGAATCGAACTTGTAACTATTTTTCAAATGTTTAGATCTAAATGAGCAGTCATTGAAAAAGATAAATTTTTGTCTAGAAAACATTATTTATATATATCTCTGCCACATCCTATTGTGAGACAATTTGCATTTCATTATTTAGAATTGCACATTAGACATTAGGTTGCATCGAGTGTTCCCTCCTGCCAGTTGTTTCCAGGCAGCTAGACATTTTGTGCAGAGCTGGGTTTCCTTTGTATTATGAAGGGATCCAAGGAAGTGTAATTGCTTCATGGTTGGGTGGAAAAGTGCCTGAGCCATGTTCCCGTCTCTTGGCTCGCAGGAGAACCATGAGGGTTTGTAGTGACTGGAGAGTTGTTTGATTTATTATACTTGTCGTACATGTTTATTGTATCTTGTAAATGTATAAATTATGGCATGAAAGCCAATGGACTTTGTATATTATTTTGTAGTGCTATCACCTAGACTAAGCATGTGATTTTTGTAAGATTTAATGACTTTTATTGATTCATATTTATGAGATTTAACTTTTACTTGAGATGTAATTAAGTGGACTATTTACTTCACGTAACTTTTGTGATGGTTTGAGTACTTTACATTTGGTATCAGAGCTCTAGGTCGAACACTAGGGCCTCTATTTGGCACTATTGTGCTAAGTTGCAAACTTGATGCAAATTATTCATCATGAAAACTAGAAACACTGATCAACATTCAATTTTGTATGAAGAACTTTAAGACAAGTTGTGCAAAAGTTGTAATTATTTAGGGGAGTTGTGGCTTCCTTTGGATTGTATCCCATAAATAATATTGTAATCTTATTTTTATTTGTGAGGCTAGATTTGGATAGTAGATCCAAACAACTTGTTCACCGTGGTTTTTCCCTTCTTGGGTTTTCCATGTATATATGGTGTTATGGGTGTGTGCTTTTGTGTTCTTGTCTCTCTCGTGATTTGAATGATTACATTAACTTGAATGCTACTAAAAATAAAGTAATTTGATTATGTACTGATTCACCCCCCTCAATACTTCTGTGTGTTCAACATAGAGGATGTATAGTATTATGTCATGATACACTCTTGATCATGAGTTAGAGTTTTTGGCATGATACAGGAGCTCTTGGGAGAAGGATATGTTCATTGGAGCATATGATCTTCTTTTAAGAAGATGTTAGATCATGATGTCATGACATGTTCCTAATTCTAGAGTTGGACCTTTGACAATGGTTTGGTTAATTATATTTGGTTTTGAATATTAATCATTTGCTTGGACCTTCATGATTTTGCAAGTTGCATTTGAAGTTGGCATGGATTGATTGGTGAATACTCATGGATACTAGAGAGACTTGGGTGAGGTTGGATATCTCTTGAACTTAGAGATGTGTGTTGGAATGATTTCTCATTATGAGGTGTCAACAAAAGGACTGAGGAGCCTACACTTGGAAATGGATGGGAATCCATTATAGACCTAATGAGAAGGTTGTCTTTTTTTATAATCTTTTATTGGTTCCAATGTTATATATAGAGGACAAGCTTGTATCCCACTCTTGGTCTACTCGGCAGGTGAATGATCTAATAGGTGTTGCTCACCTGATTATTAGATGCATTCTTTAAATGTATCTTGTCTTCTCTTATGCATTAGTCTTGAAAAGGATTGTTGAGAAGTAGATGCATGGGTTTATGGATTTTTGTTGTTCTCATTATTTTTGGTCTTGAGCTATGGAACTAGTTTTGAGGACTTGTATAGAGAGGTACATAAATGGTTTGTGGTTTTGGGCTTATTCTCTTTGTTGTGGGAATTTTGGCTAGTTGATCTACTTTCAGTGAGAGGTTGACATCTATTGCTGTCATGTTTTCATCATAATTATGAATGTTAGATGTTGCTAACTTTTCAGTTTGGAAATGATGAAAGAGATATTACTTTTCACATTTTGGCACATGTTAGTGTTTCTTTGACATTATATGGTAGAGGAGTTATCCACGTCCTCTATAAGAAGTGCTATAGGAGGACTTGTTAATACTTTCATCTTATTTAATATTTGACATTACCCATGCAGTGGGAGTTCCTGTATATGTATGCTCTTTATTGTCACAATATCTTCTTAGTTGTCTTAGTTTGTAGGTTATTGATGTGAAGATGAGTTTGCATGTTACATTTGTTTTGGATCTTTGAGTTTTGTAGTTTTGTGGATTAGCTACCCCTTGGCTATAGTGGATGACTCAGATGTGGACTGTCAATATCCACAAATCTGTTTAGTGTTATTGTAGATTTTGTTATGTTGGCCTTGTCTTTGGTTATTTGTACATTGGTATGTTGCATTGAGATAGGATGGATGATTAGCGTGGTGGATATATAGGGAATTGATTGCAGTTTTGGGTTGGTATGTTGATGGCATGGGTTTCTACCTATGATGGTTTTGTTTACCCTATTTTTGAGGTATGGATTTTTTGGATGACCTAGCAACTTGTTGTGGTTGCTATTCCTTTTGGTAGGAGTGTGGTAGACACTCAGAGTCTTGTGCTATCAGTTGAATTTAATGCTTGTGTTCATGTTGAGATTAGTGCAGATGCTTTTGCAGGTATCTTATTGGAGCACATAAGCATGTTTGAAGAATCAATGGTACATTGATGGCTAGGGATGTTTTTCCCTGTTGATTAAAATATTATTACCTCATAAGAGTAATTGCAATGTATAATGTCAAGTGAGAGAATGTTGGGATAAGTTGTCATTAAATTTGCATTCCTAACCAATTTCATGTGTTTCCAAAGTTCTTGGACAGTGTTCTCCAACACATAGGAACTTGAGAGACAAAATAATGTTTAATTATAGCACTATGACATGTTGATAACTCCTATGAGGTAGGACCCAAATTGGGTGCCCACTTTGGAAGTGGAGTCCATGGTGACTTGTAGTTAACTCTTTGATGTTTATCTTGACTTGTTGATACCTCCTAGAAAGTGGGAGTTAACTTGGGTACTCACTTTGGAGGTGTTTCTAATGAAGACTAGGAGTTTGCTTTTTGTGTGCATGAGTGGATAGTGTTGATACACTTTGCATGAACATGATGTAGAAATTAACAACAGGGTTAGAGATGCATGATATTTGTATGAACATGATGTGGTAGTTAACAACAGATTTAGAGATGCATGTTATTTACATGAATATGATGTGACAATTAACAGTGGAGTTAGAGATGCATGATATTTGTATGAATATAATGTGACAATTAATAATGAAGTTAGAGATGCATGATATTTTCATATTGCTTGCATCAACTCATAAAATCTTGCATAGACTTGCATGTTGTTGCATGTTACTTGCATGGACTTGCATGTTGTTGCATGTCGCTTATATGAACTTGCATGTGCTTGCATGTTACTTGCATAGACTTGCATGTTGTTGCATGTCACTTATATGGACATGCATTTTGTTGCATGTCACTTATATGAACTTGCATGTACTTGCATGTTGTTGCATGTCACTTGCATGTGCTTGCATGTCACTTGCATGTTCTTGCATGTGCTTGCATGTTGTTTCATGTCAGTTGCATGTCAGAAGTATGTACTTATATGGTGTTGCATGTATCTTGCATGACACTCTAACTTAGAATAAATTTTGGATAACTCTTGTATGGTGCTACAAGTGGTTGCATGACTCTTGCATGTTATAGAACAGGTTGTTACATAATAATATTGGAGACATCAATGATGCATGTTGTTTATATGACATTGGTGTGTGTTGGTACTTCAGTTGACTACATCTAATGGGAGTTACTAGGCACTCATGTAGAGACTTTTAATTCAACTTTGTTGTTATCACATAACACTTAAGTTGACTAAGTTTGAGTTTGACTTCTTGGGTGACCATGTTGAGAGTTTCAATTGTGCTTTGTTATTATCGCATAACACTTCAGTTAACTAAGTTTGATTGGGACTTCTTAGGAGCTCATGTTTGAGACTTGTAGTTAACAGTTGATTTCTACTATGTAGCTTTGGAGTTCACTCTATTGGGCACTTGGATTTGCATGAGGATTCTTCTCATGTCATTGGATATAGTTTATTGTATGTTTGAGATCCATGGCTTCTATGTAATGATGCCTTGAGTTAGTAGAAAGATCATCATAGGAATTACATATTACAAACATGTAATGATAGGGAGGACAAGTATTTGAAGATTGAAGAAGTAACAGAGTGCTGGTAGAATCCAAAGAAGATTTCAATATTATTGTAAACTCATTTACATGAATTAATACAAGCATAATCTCTTTGGGTGTGGAGTTCTTTCCTGCAAGGGTTTCTCCACGTAAATTATGTGTCTACTTCTATCATGCTTTTTTCTTCTCTACTACATTGATTAAATTGGATAAATACTATTACATCTAAATTGAAAGTAATTTTGAGATATACACATGGTTTTATTTCAGATTTGAAAACATTTAAAAGCTACATAGCTGCAACTTTACCTTGTTCTCACTCCCTTTTCCAACACTTATAATGTGCTAGATAATGGAGTAAAGAAAGTGATGTTGAATGGAATCACCTATTGTACACCCACGTCCTCTCAATTCAATTTAATCCTAGTACCTACATAGTAACCAAGGTACTTGTAGTATAATAATAAGACCCATGGTGTAGAGAAGCATGGAATGCACTTCAAATTACATTTAATCAGACACCATCACAAAACCAAATAGGTATAACCAATAATAGAGATGGTACAATACCAGCATCCATTGGAATGACATGCAAACATTAGGAACCATCCTAAACCTTTCCACATAGGGAAATCAAACACAACATAATAACACAATCTCATCAAGAGATGATTTCTACCCAAACTAAGTTGGGGGCTCAAATAAAATAACAATGGAAGTCAAAACTTTCCAAACATGGTATAAAAACCATCATGACCAAATCTGCCAAGGGACTCTCAAATACAAAACCACTATACTTAGGTGTATGGGCAGAATAGGGAATAAGTTCCAACTCATGCTCACACCCTTATAACAAGTACCCACAAAATAGTTTAACATACTCACTACAAGTATGTACTCACCAAATGACATTGGGAGACCACATAAACCAAATGTGAATTTCATACTAGAAATTGCATAATCAATTCTAAAATCAAATAACTTAACCAAAAACAAACTCCACAAGTTTTTTAGGTGTAATAGAAGCATGGAATTGAGTTCCCATTAGGCTCACTTATTGACCACCTAGTATACACAAAATTATTAATAAATCATAAATGAAAGACAATATCAACAATATATTTTAATGGATAGTTAGATTACCATATAAACTTGCAATCCATGCACTCACATATCACATTCCACTAAGGGAATCATATGATGTTCTTTGATAGAATTTTAGCAGTTTTTAGAAAAATAGTCTAACTTGTTTTAATCACCAAGGACAAACTATACAAGATAAAATTTTAAAAGTTGGAGGTAAAGTTTATACCCTATTTTGAAACCACATATCCCAAAATTAGAAGTACCCAAATCACCATTTAAGGGATATGACCAAACTAATGTAGGTTGTTGCTTTTCAACACAACTAGATCTTAGTTTCCTAGTTCACAATTTTCTCCAATTTCTCAAGTCAGTCAAAATTGATATAAAATCACTTATATATTGTTCTAAATCAGAATTTTTTTATTAAGTATAGTCATAAATTCATCATGAAAAGATTCATGAAGTCCTAATTTGATCAAACCATATTGCAGGTTCATATTCCCTTCACTAGATTTTTACCTACAAGTTTCACCAAGCCATGAAAACTAAAGTTTGTACTCCCAAACTTAAAATTCAGTCATGAATAAAAATAAATAAAAATTATCATGTATTCAAATACTTAAAAATTTAAAAAACCAAAGGCACATAAATCTGATTTCTTTCAAAAAGATTCTACCATCTTTTCATAGATTTTCCAGCTTTTCTTCTTATACAAGAAGCTAGGTTTTTAACTTTAATTCTCAATTTCATATGTGAGGAGCTAAAAATTAGATTAAAAAGGTTTTAAAATCATTATATAACATTCTCTAATATTCTGATATGGAATGGACTTTCACCATGAAAGATAAGTATATGAATGGGAGGGAAGGATTCCTACTACTCCAATGACAACAGCTTCCCCCTGGTTCTAACATTTGGAATAATATTATCAAATCCAAGTCCACACTGTTAAAGGGTGTCAAATGGCATGTGGGAAGAGGTGACCAAGTGAGATTTTGGGAGGACCCCTAGATGTCCTTGATCCCCTTAGAAAACAACCCCATTTGTGCAGTGATCAAGGAATATTTGAAAAGAAGGATTGGTAGTCTTGTGAAAAACTATTGGACTACAGTGGATAACCAAGTTACTTGGAACATTCACCAAGATTGTCTATTGCCCAAGAAAAATGTGGCCTCTGAATTGGTGAAAATTATAAGAAATCACAAATTTATGGCAGATTTATGCAGGATACCTTAATCTAGTCCACTGATCCCTTAAGAAACTATTTTATTAAGTCTGGTTTTAACATACTTGACGAGTCCCAATGTGAATCATTCAAATGGAAGAACATATGGGATAATAACACTATTCATAAAATCTATTTCTTCTGGTGGACGATATGTCGAGGAAAGGTTTTGACCATAGACAATTTATGAAAGGGAGGTTTCCAAATGGCAAACAGATTCTACTTATGCAAACAAGAAGAAAGTATAAATCACATTTAGGTTGAATGCATGTACACTTGGAAATTTAGACAAAATCTTGGGTAAGTTTGAGATCTCGTGGGTTTGGCAAACAGATGTAAGACTTATCACTAATAACTGGAATTCCCCTTTCTATCACCCCCTCATTAGGGAATTCTAGTGGTAGTTCAAGTGGGATGGGGTCTATGGAAGGAGCGTAATAATAGGATATTCTGAGACCAACACTACCCTGGGAGGTGTTGGAAGAAAAAAATATCCTAAGCATTGTGGAGAACATGAAACTGGTCAACCTACAAGAGTCTAAAATTAATCCCTCATCTTTAGAAGAGAGAATTGCTATTTAGGATGGGGCATTGCTAAAAGATTGGCTAAAGATGATCTTTCAAAACTTGTCAAAAGAAGAAGCACCATTTGGGCCCCCTTGACTCTAGATAGCTCAAAATTAAAACTTTGATGGTTCATTGAAAGGAAGTCTAGGTCAAGCAGGAGGGGGTGGTCTTTTGAGAGATTATCGAGGCTAGGTGATAGGAGCCTATGCTAAAAATATAGGCCTACAAACTAGCAACTTTGTTGAAGTTTCTGCTTCTCTTTAGGGAATCATCCTTGCAAAAGAAAAAGGAATTAGCAAACTAATCATGGAAGGAGACTCAAAAAATATCATAGACATGATAAATTCCAAAGCTCTCCCAAGTTGGTCTTATAAGGATATTGTTGAAGAAATAAAAATTAACTTAAGGAATTTGGAAGTTTCTAAAGTTTACCATACTTGAACAAAGAAGGGAACACTTTGGCAAATGCTTTAGTTAACCTAGGTACTCAAGTTGATGGGCTCTCACTTTGGAATTATTTTCATTCCCTCCTGAATGAAATCAAATCCAAAGTAAAACATGATGTACCTAATGATGATTAATATTCCTCAGGCGACGGTCTTTAGGAGAGAGGTCTACATGAGTGGAAGAACTCTCTCAAAACAAAGTATTGATAACAAAGGGAGGTGTAGTTGTGACTGGTTAACTCCTTCTCCTATCATAATTCCTACTTTGAATCTTAGTAAGAGGCATTGGGGAGATCACGCCACTTTTGTTACTACAGACTACAACCTTGTTTTCATCATGGGGGAGACCTGATAAAAATGAAACCCACAAATTGTGATAAGTTGAAAGGTGACTTAGAGGTTTGGGAAATTTTAAAGAAGGGAAACCTTTATTATTACATAGAAGCCATGAATGGATTTGATTCCCTCATCTCAAGAGAATTTGCTATCTCATGGAAGGCTCAGACAATTTATGTTCAGGGGATCTCCTCAATCTTGGAGGAGCTCATAGTTGTTCTCATGGGCCTGCAAATGGAAGGAAAGCACCTATCGAAGAAATATAAAGGTAACTACCAAGAGGAAATAAAATGCTTCATTAAGAGAGGGGAAATAATAGACAAATTGTAGAATGGGTTCAACAAAGAACATTTCCCTGGGGTCTGGAAGAGAGTTACAGAGGTATTGATGCACTATATCACATTGGATGACAAATACAATAGGTTTTAGGCATTTCTCTATCCCATGCTTAATCATTTTACATATGGCATTAAGTTGAATTTTTCTTTCTGGTTATTTACTTCTCTAGAAGATTCGGTCCAAAAGGTGCTTGTGGGTGAGAAAGATCTTCCCCTGCATAAGGGCCTTATCTATTTTCCATATGGACCCCACGAAGACTTGTTGCCCAAGTTTAGATATCATGCGACAACATGCGACAACATGAAAGTTCATATGGACCCCACCGAGACTTGTCTCCCAAGTTTCGATATCATGCAAAGCTCATGCAACATTATGCAATCCATACAAATCCAAATGGGCCCCATCACCAAAGTGGAAGCCTACAATGGACTCATGCAAAATTCATGCATATCCAAGTGGGTCCCACCTCTATGAAATCAACTACAATTAGTCATAATGAAATAAATAATAAATATTTAATTTCACATTTCTCTATTTGTCCACGAACACATTCCAAGGATCTTGTAGACACGTGAAATTGAATTAGGATTGCAAGGTTAATATCACCTTATCCTAATAGAAAAAAATTAAGCAACACAATGGTTTCACAAGAATAATATGCATACACAAGCCAAACAAGATTTGGAAACAACAAAACATAATAATTGAGCACGTTCTTATCAAACTTATGCCCCTCCTTGCATAAGAATATTACCCACATATTGCTTCATACACTTCCAATAAGGCTTGACCACCTCCCTAGATTTAGGTAATCTCATCTCTTTATTATGCATGTAATCCTCTCAAGCTTAACCAACTCACTAGTAGACAACTTACATCTAGTTAGGCTTAACCACCTCCCTACACTAGAAATATGGCCTCTATCCAAACATAAATCCCTCTCTAGACTATAGCTTTTCAAAAATTTATAAATAATCTTTCCTTGTACTACATAGGATCTCAAGGTACCTAAGAGAGGGCTTACATTTATTCAGTTCATTATCTCTCAAACAATGTTCTCCCATGCCACAAAGGACCCTAAGAATACTTACTTCCCTTTGAATAGTAGGAGCGAGACTAAAAAAGACTCCTAACCATTTACCCAAGCATACATTCATATGGAAGTGCATCATCATGATATAAGAATAACATAGACTGAAGGTAGGATTATCATTACCTTGGAGTTGGTTTATAGCTCTTGGCTTTCTACTAGCTCATGGTTTTCCCTTTCTCTATAGTTCATATTTTACAATATGTCACACCTTCTATAACTTTTTCATAGGATTTTCTCCACCTTTGGCTAAGAACATCATCCCCTTTTCCCAAGCTCTTCTTCTTCATTTAATGTGCTTCACGTGCTTAGCATTCAATACAAGAATTATATACTTAGGTTTGTTTTACAAGGGTCATCATTCAAAATTTTCTCAAACTATACAAACCTTAACTTTTCTAGTGAAGTACTTTAATTCCTCCCAATTACATAGGTGTTGATTGACTCTTTATTATATATTTTCACTCATGGGTCGTATACCATATCCATGTCCATGAAACTTTTCTTGATTTCTCCATGTATCTATTTGGCTATTAATGTCTAGATTTCTTTATTTCACAGGTTTTGTTTACTACATTCCTTTTCATCCTCAATATCATTAAGGTTTCTTAGGATCCTTCGACAATATTGTATTGATATTTTAAAAGACTTTACATCAACACAAAATTTCTCTCTGAATTCCGGTAGCACTTCATCACTCCTTCAACCTATAAAATCTCTCATAATACCACCAACTAAAGGAACCAATATATAGAAGAGTTGGATGTGAGAATACCATTATGGTTTTTCAAAACAAGTGTCAAAACCACATGTAAAAACCATACACCCCCTTTGTGGACAACGAATAAAGTCAATGAATTACAATAAGTCTTCTCATAGCCTTCTCATGGGCGCCCAACCCATAGCTAATCAAATATTGACAACGAGTGCTCAATTACTTACCAATGACATGCAAAACACATGCAAGCCTTGGCACCCCAATTTGGATGACATGAAAGACATATGCAACAACATGCACGTAGATGCAAGTCCATATGGACTCCACCTCTAAAGTGAACTACCACAAAAGACCCGTGCAAGGTGTATGCAACAACATGCAATTCATACAAATCCAAATGGGCCCCACCTCCAAAGTGGATACCCACAATGGACTCAAGCAAGATTCATGTAAATCCAAGTGGGTCCCACCTGTATGAATGCAACTACAAGTACTCATAGACAAAAGAATAATAAATATTTAATCTCTCATGTCTCTAGAGGCATCCAAGAACACATTCCAAGGATCACAGAGACACATGAAAATGACTTAGGATTGCAAGGCTAATGACACCTTATCATTCTCCCACTTGACATTATACATTGCAATTACATCCATGAGGCAACATAAAATAATTAGAAAGTACAAGGATCAAGGCCCATGGCCTTCCTGCACCAAGAGAACTTATTCGTGGTTACTGGCTTTGTGAGAGAATCTGCAACATTATTCAAAGTGTCTAACTTTTTCTAACAAAACCTTACCATTCTCAACCATTTCTCGTACAAAGTGATACTGAACATCAACATGCCTAGTATGAGCATGATACATAGAATTTTTAGCCAAACATATGGCACTCTGACCGTCACATCCGATTCTCACTATCTTGCAATCAAAACCAATACTTGTACCAAGTCTCTGTAACCATACTACCTCTTTACAGGCATGTGTAGCAGCCATATACTCTGACTCTATGGTGGACAAAGCAACTATAGGCTGTCTTTTACTCATCCAACTCACTGCACCTCCAAACAAAGAGAAAACATAGCCACTAGTGGAGCTTCAACTATCCAAGTCACCTTCCCAATCTACATCAACAAAACCTTGTATGTCCAATGACTTCACCACATCATCAGTACCATGATAAACCAAATAGTAATAAGAAGTTCCTCGCAAATATCTAAACACCATTGTAACAAAAGTCCAAATCTCTCTATCAGGATTAGACATAAACCTGCTCAAAACTCCCACTGCTTGGGCGATATCTAGTCTAGTGCAAACCATTGCATACATCAAACTACCAATGGCACTAGCATAAGGAACCTTAGATATTTCTTCAAATTCATCATTATAATTAGGACACATGTCTAAACAAAGATTAATACAAACTGGAAATGGAATACTTACCGGCTTACAATATTGCATATTAAATCTTCGCAAAATGGTATCAACATACTTTGACTTAACCAAAGTTTTCTGTGTACTCGATCCCTGTTGATCTCCATCCCAAGAATATATTTAGTAGCCCACAAGCCCTTCATATCAAATGTACCAGAAAGCTGAGTCTTGATCTCTCTAATCATCACCTTGCTTTTACCCATAAACAACATGTCATCAACATACAAGGCAATAATCAATAATCTTAATATAAACACAATGATCCTCTTCACTCCTAACAAAACCCAACTTCAATGCAAAGGCATCAAATTTCTAGAACCACATCCTGGGTGATTGTTTTAGACCATACAATAACCATTTTAACCTACAAACCAAGTGTTCTTTTCCTTTAACAACAAAACCATCAGGCTATCGCATATAAATTTCCTCAAGATCCCCATGTAGGAAAGCAGTTTTAACATCCATTTTCTTAATTTCAAAATCACAAAGACTAGAAATAGATAAAAGGAATCTAATAAAAGATAACTTAGCAATAGGCGAGAAATTTTCACCAAAATTAACTCCCTCTCTTTGGGAGTATCCCTTGGCCATTGATCTAGCCTTGTATTGCCCTAACCAACCGTCTGCACCAAATTTCTTTTTATATACCTACTTGCAACCAATGGGATTTCTTCCTTTGAGAAAACTAACAAGATCCCAAGTATCACAACTATCCAAAGGTGTCATCTTCTCTTGCATGGCCTGCATCCAAGACTCACTATCCTCTGAAGAGATAGCCTCCCTGAAAGGTCTAGGTTCATCATTAGTACTTAACAAAGAAAATACCCAAAGGAAATCTAGTGGGCTATACCTTTTATTTGGATTCCATTATATTTTGGACCTTCTCAAGGTATGAGTAATGGGCTCTGCATGTTCTTCTGTATGCTCATCCTGTACATCTTCTGAACTCTTTGAAACCTCTTATTCTTCTCCATCCTCTGATTCATCTAATTGTTCTTCCACATGTGCATCTTCCTGCTTTTCTATATTTGTCTCGAAGTGCACTGATTTAGTCTTTTCTTTCTCCTTTGGTTGTTCTTCACCTGGATAAACTCTAAAATCATTGAAAATCACATCTCTAGATAAAATCTTTTTTGGGTTAGAGGATTCCAAAGCTTGTAACCTTTTACATTTTTACCATAACCTATGAAGATGCATTTCTGAGCTTTTGGATCTAGTTTATATCACTTTTCTTGAGGCATATGAGCATAAGCCTCACAAACAAAGATCCTTAAATGTGAAATAGAAGGCTTTCTACCTATCCACATTTCATAAGGAGTTTTATCCTCAAGAGATGAACAAGGAGATCAATTAATCAAATAATATGTAGTACTTACAACCTCAACCCAAAAGCACTAATCTAGCTTCACACTACTCAACATACTCCTAACTCTTTCCATTAAGGTTTGGTTCATTCTTTCTGCTACCCCATTTTTTTGGCAAGTATAAGGAGTAGTCTTCTGCCGAACAATACCTGCATGCTTATAAAACTCATCAAATCCCTTAGAACAGTATTCACCACCATTATCTGATGTCAACACCCTTATCTTATAATCTATTTGTTTCTCAACTAAGGCTTTAAATTCCTTAAAGTTAGTGAAAATCTCAGATTTAGCATGCATAAAATAAATCCAAGTGATTTAGCATGCAAAAAATAAATCCAAGTGTATCTTGAGACATCATCAATAAATGTAACACAATATCAAGATTTTCCAAAAGAATCAACATCCACTGGTCCAAACACATCCGAATGAATGATCTCTAATAAACTCTTTGCTTTATTAGTTCCAACAAGAAATGATGATCTATTCTATTTTCCAAACACGGAATGTTCACAGAAACCATTTTTACCAACAAAATAATTAGAAAGACTGTCAACCAAGTTTTTATTAAGAATGGTCCTAAGACCTTTTTGACTTATGTGATCCAATATATGGTGCCATAACATACTTGCATTTTCAATGTCATTCACATTGGAAGAATTACAAAAAGTGTAGGCATTAAGCCTAAACAAAGTCCCAATCTGAGATCTTTTAGCAACCACCCAATTCCCTCTTACCAACCTACAACCAAACTTCTCAAATGTCACATGCATCTAGAATCATTCAACTTGGATACAGAAAGTAAGTTTCTTGTAAGTCCTGGAATATGTGAAACATCATTAAAAGTTTTAACCCTTCCATCATTGAAACACAACTTTACCTTTCCCTTACCAACTATCCACTTAGTGTTGTTATCACCAAGGAAAAATTCTCCTCCATCATATGCTAAATATTTAGAAAACCACTCCTTGTGAGGAGTCATATGGTAGGAGCAACTTGAGTCAATAAGATAAGCATCATTACTTATAGTGTTAGCTGAAATAAACAAAGCATCATTATCACTATCATCCAAGGATTTTTTCGTGGAGGAATCTACACTCTTTTTCTTATTTATGCATTCCTTCTTCACATGGTCTCATTTCCCATAGTTCCAACATTTTACTCTGATCTTCCCAGGGGTTTTAGAACGTCCTTTTGACTTATCCTTCTTCTTGTCCCATTTAGGCCCCTTTTCTTTGGACCTTCCTCACACATGCAAGGCATCTTGGGAGCTACCATTCATGGATTTTCTTCTCATTTCTTCTGAAAGAAGTGTAGAAATGATATTATCCATCTTTGGGTCTGCACCACTACCACTGATAGAAACAATTAGATTTTCCCAAGGTTATGGTAAAGAACAAAGTAACAATATGCATTTATCTTGATCTTCTATCTTAACATCTACAGATGCAAGCTGACTTAAAAATCAAATTAAAGGCATTTAAATGATCTACAACAGAATCACCATCCTTCATATTTAATGAATATAACCATCTTTTGAGATACAATTTATTAGTAAGAATTTTGGTTTGGTAAATATCACCTATCCGCTGCCACAACTTGTATGCGGTAGCTTCCTCAGAAACATTCAAAAGGATGGAATCTACAAGACACAACCGTATGGTTCCTTGTGCCTTGTTGTCAAGTTTTAATCAATCTTCATCAAACATTCCGAATGGCTTCTTTTCATTGGAAACTACCAACCACTAATCTCTTTCTTCTAGGAGATCTTCCATCTTCAATTTCCACATCTTGTACCCAGATCCATTAAATTTCTCAATATCTAGATACGAGGTATAAGCTATGGTATACAATCTTCTTCACAAATCTGCAAAACCCACAATGCAAAAGCTCCCAATGCAACCAAAAAACCTTCAAAACTTAAGAGAAAGGCATCCCTCTCTCAATAGAACCATTAGCTCTGATACCAAATGTTAGAAAAATCAAGGTGAAACTACTACAATTTAAATTTAATATTATGTACAAATCTGATAATAGAATAAAGATTATCCACTTTGGTGTTTATGTGATTAGCACATTCAACAATGAAAGAATTAAGGAATAAATACATAATAAGTGACACATTATTACGTGGAGAAACCCTTGCGGGAAGAAACTCCACACCCAAAGAGATCCAATGATTGTATTAATCTTTCAAAGAAGTTTACATCAACACAACATTTCTCTCTGAATTCTGGCAGAACTTCGTTACTCCTTCAACCTGCAAAATCTCCCATATATAGAAGAGCTGGATGTGAGAATACAATTATGGTTTCTCAAAATAAGTGTCAAAGCCACATGCAAAAACTATACGTCCCCCTTTGTGGACAACCAATACACTTAGTAAATTACAATAAGTCTTCTCATAGCCTTCTCATGGGCACCCAACCCATAGCCAATCAAATACTGACAATAACGAGTGCTCAATTACTTACCAATGACATGAAAAACACATACAAGCCTTGGCACCCCAATTTGGATGACATGTAAGACACATCAATTAAGAGGGCATGTCTTGTAGTTGTCTTTTCATCCCAGAAACTGTGACACTACATGCTTAATCACAAAACCAAGCTCATTGCAAAGATAGATCCACTAAAGTATATTTTGTCAAAATCAGCTCTCATAAGTCGTATGGCTAAATGGGTAATGATCCTCAATGAGTTTGACATTGAATACATAGAAATAAAGGCTATAAAGGGGCAAGTAATAGAAGATCAACTAGTAGATGCACCTATCTCAACAGAACATCCACTTCTCTCTGAATTCCTAGATGAATCCATCTTCATAGTGGCACCTACACAAGGATGGAAAATGTACTTTGATGGAGCATACACACATTGTGGATCAGGGGCAGGGATTCTATTTATCACCCCTCAAGGAGATTTCATCCCTAAGTCCTACATGATAACATTCCCCTGCACCAATAATGTGGCAGAATATGAAGCACTCATCATTGGACTCCGTATGGCCATCCAATGGAAAATAGAAAAACTATTAGTTTATGGTGATTCCCAACTGGTAATAAAGCAAGTAAACAATGAGTATAAGACAAAGGACGAAAAACTTCTACCCTATAAGAAGATGGTAGAATATTTTAAGGAATACTTCTCTAAAATCCATATTGAGCAAGTCCCTAGACTTAACAACGAAGCAACAGATTCCATGGTTAATATAGGTTCTCTTGTGGATGTGTAGAAAAATAACCAGGGATGTGCATTTCTCATTGAAGAATTAGCAATGCCAACATATGATCTCCCACAATCTGAGGTAGTGTGCGACATTGTTGACCCCCTATCCCCCTAGTACCAAGACATCTACTATTATCTCCATGATAACATAATTCCACTAGACCTATTATCCACCCAACGTTGAACATTCATTCTCCAAACTGCTCATTTCACTATCATCGACAATAATTTATACCAAAAAGTCTTGATGGTACCCTTTTAAGGTGTCTAGATTCAAGGGAATCCCAAACTGCCTTACAAGAGGTACATGAAGGTATCTGTGGGGCACACTCTAGTGGACCTACCCTAACAAAGAAAACTTTAAGAACATGATACTACTAACTGACTATGGAACAAGATGCTCACCAGTTTGTTAAGAAATGCCTTCCCTGCCAGCAACACGATGATTTAATCCATGCTCCATCTCAAGAATTGCAACCCATCACTACTTTGTGGCCCTTTTCACAATGGGGGCTCGACCTCATTAGAAAATCCATCCACCCTCCTCTAATGGCCATAAATTCATTATGACCTCTACTGAGTATTTTATGAAATGGGTTGAAGCCATTCCACTCACATATACCACAAACATCCAAATATCCAAATTCATACTCCATTATAACATATACTGCTATGGTATTCCCCTCGCCATAATTACTAACAATGGGAAACCTTTCAAAAATCAAGAAATTTGTACCCTTTGTTAGAAATTCCATATCCAACACCATTTCTCTACCCCCTACTACCTTCGAGGGAATGGTCAAGCTGAAGCTTCAAACAAAACTATCCTGAGAATTTTAAAGAAAATAGTTAATGAAGCCGACCATGTTTGGCACCTACAGCTTAACCCTACCCTTTGGGCCTATTGTACTAGCATCCATACCCCAACAAGTGTCACTCCATATTCCCTCATCTTTGGATCCAAAGCCATCTTACCCATCGAGGTCAAGCTCCCCTCTCTAAGAATATCACTGCAAAATCTTATTAATGAGGAGTATCGGGTTGCACGATTACATAAGTTGGAACTCTTGGATGAAAAGTGCCTCAACGCTCTCAACCACTTGCAAGCATACCAAAATCACCTCTGCAAAATCTACAACAAGAAAATCAAGATTCACTGCTTTGAAGTAGGTGATCTTGTATTAATGGAAAACTAGAAGAGCTTACAAGATCATGACAAAAAGAAAAATTTGAACCAAATTGGTTGGGACCTTTTTTTATAACAACCAGTTATGGATCAGGAGAATATCAGCTAGCAACACCTAAGGGACAGCCTTTGGATGATCCAATGAACATCATACACCTCAAGAAGTTTTATGCCTGACTCATCAAATATCCCAAGTAAAAAAAACCAAGTGCAATAAAGTCATTTAGTGGTGAAACCACTTTAGTGGCGTCTTGGATAAGTACCATGGTGAAAACCTACCTTAGGTGCCATACGCAGCATCCACCATCTACTAAGTCCTTGCCAATCCATATTTTAGCATCTATCACTTCATACCTAACACAACATGGCTTGATATTGTAAACATTAACTGTCAAAATCCCTCCCATCACGACTCACCCATTACCATCCCATGCCAAAGGAAGAATCCTTGAAGAAGTGGATCTTTGTATGCACCAAATATCTAGAAAAATACAAAAACATCCAAATATCCCAAAAAAAACCAAGAAAATCAAAATACCTTTAAAAACTCCCAAAGCAATAAATATAGGGACAACATGTTAGAGTGATTGAACACAAACAAAGCCGACAGAAACAACAACATATTACAACAAACACTTGATGAACACCAACATACAACCATTGGATCTGAGCTTATCTCTCAAAAAATCCATCATCACAACCCATGCCTTAGGATATATCATTCCCACAATAAGTATGGTCCAATCACATCTACCCATACTCTTGGCAAGAGACTCAATGGATATTGCTGCGTCTGTCAGTTGGTCTTTTTTTTTAATTTATCTTTTTAATACCTATCCTATGCTTATTCAAAAATACCACCTTGATCTCCCATATCTTAGTGAGTAAAATGAAGAGTGTAGGATGAGGTAGGAGTCATTTGTTGTTGTATGTCGTGTTTGTTGGATGTTCTTATTACTCCAACTAGTATTCATATCTTGTACGCAATGAGATAGCTTTTTGCATACCATTGCTCCTTTGCATCTAAGGCTTATACCTTCTATGCATTAGGACTTTAATGCTCTAAGTTTTCTCCCTCACACCTAGACAAGATTGTACTAAGTTGGGCATGTCTACGGACACCCTTTTGTTTGAGCGTCAAGTCCATGCAAATAATGGATATAGATCATCACCCTGGTCTTTTATACCTTGGTTAAAATATCTTCTTTGCTATAATAAACTTACAATTGCTCTAAAACATACCAGCACAACATCCACCCTTAACCGACCTATCTAATCTATCCTATACACAAATCCAACCATCTCTTATTTGATAGAGACTCAACCACTTCCTAAACCACCCACAACCACCTCATCCCAAAAAACAAATCCAATAAACCCCTTCCCCCCCAACCAACCTAGATCTCCCCTAGTAACCCCCAATTCACACCTACCCAAATCTTACAAGTAGGATTCAAGAAATTATTCCAAGGGTTGGTAGAAAAATCTCTCTTACTATCCACTCCATAGTACGGTCTACAGCCTGCTTCTAGCTTTGCAAGGATTAAGTAATCATACCCACCTCCTCTAATCCCCTCTCTGGAAAGCTTGCTCATGTTGCTTCCCAACCATTCCACCCAATAAACACACACATAACCCTTAACCAACCTATCCTATACAAAAATCAACCCATCATCCCCTACCTACATCTTCAAAAACATAAGGACTCACAATCAACCCCCACCACCCCCACATATCCACCCAACCACCCAACAAACTTCCCCACTAGACCCACACCCACCAAATCATGTGGCTTTGATAGAACTGATGTGACATTACTAGCACCCAGTCATACATCACTACCTACCAAAAAACCATATCTTCCCATAAAATCCCTACCTATGGCTTTGTGCATTAATTAACATAATGACTAAATCCCACCTTAACACCCCTAACCATAACCCTTACTAACTAACTACCCTCTAGCAGGCATGTATCTCCCCCACCCACCCATCTACTCATCCCCCCATCAAGGACACTTTGTATCATGACCAAGATCATCCATTCCCATTGTATCCACATTACACCTGCATCCACACCATCAAAATCAATGCATTAATCATCATAACATCATAATCATCATCATTATCATCACATTACCATTACACCAAAATCATTGCATTATCATCAACATCATACTCATGGCATAATCATAACATCATTATAACCATCATATTACCAATACATATAATAATTGCATTACCATAATCATCATAGTACCATCATTACATTATTACAACATCATAATCATTCCTTAACCATAATCATCATATCACCATTATATTGCCTCATCCATATCATAATATTACTATTGCATAATCATTTAGCATCCATATAATACATATCATAATCCACATCATGATCCATAGCATACATCCACAAATCCATAAATGTATCCATAGAACATATAATCCATATCATAATCCACATCATGATCCATAGCATGCATCCATAAACCCATAGCATACATCTATAAATCCATAAATGTATCTATAGAACATATCATAATCCACATCATGATCCATAGCATACATCCATAAATCCATAAATGCATCTATAGAACATATCACATTCCACATCATGATCCATATCATACATCCATAAATCCATAACATACATCCATAAATCCATAAATGCATCTATAGAACATATCATAATCCACATCATGATCCATATCATACATCCATAAATCCATAGCATACATCCATAAATCCATAAATACATGCATAAAACATAGAATCCATATCATAATCCACAACATAATCCATAAATTCATCCATAAACATAAATCCAACATCATCATAAACACATGATCCACAACACAAATCATAACATAACACATACATCTGTCACATAGAACCATAAACATACATCATAAAACACATGATATAGGCCGCCAACAAATATATATATATATATATAGACACACATCTCATATATACATAACTAGTCATGATAAAAAAATGTGCCCAAAGGGTCAAATCCATCAAATGTCTATAGTACATAAGCCCACAGGCATATACTGTTGCAAGTATGTGCTAATTGGTGTTGTCATTGATGTCAACATATCTGTGTGTCAATTGCAATCCTATTTTGATGCTTATTTATGATGAGTTAGTTGGTTTGTATTGTCTTATATAAGTGCTGAAGATGATGAGAAGATATTCCCGACACTGAGTTTCCAAGTGCTCTCCAAGTGGAAATAGTGTGTTACAGAGTATTTTGGCTTGTAGAATAATTGTTTGAGTTTTGCTCCGCATTTCCTCAATATTGAAGACCGTAGTATGAGATTTGGATATATCTTAGATAAGTGTTTGAAGATGTTAAATCTAGAATTTGGTGGTCCGGATCGTTGTGCAAAAAAAGTTCTATTCACCAGTTTGAAGACTGTGCCTGACAGAGTTTGTTGTGTGACAGGGAGAGTATTTTGCTCCGTATTTCTCCGTAGTATGTTCTTTGTTCTTGCAGTTCTGGACTTAAGCTTATAAGGTCCTTAGTCATCTTCATTTCAAAGGATATGTGATTTGAAGCTCTGGAAAGCAAGTTTCTAACTAGAAAAGTTTGATATTGTCTGATTGAGAGCAATCTGTGATCCATCTTCAAGTGAAATAGGTTGAGATTTGTTGCAGTTGATTTTTCTAGTTTCCAAATGATTATGTGATGTTTATGGTTGTCCCCTGAATGCATTAAAGGCATGTACTTGATCCACAAGTTGTAATGAAGATCTTGGAAGCGTGTGTTTAGGTGTTCTTGATGATTGCACTTGTCTAGCTGACCTGGATGATTAACACTATTTACGGATGAATTTCTTGAATTGTAGAAGCATGTGGTAGCATGTGAAGATGTAATTAAGTCCGTGCTAAGGCGTGAAGTGTTCCTTCTTTATTCATTTAGTCTGTAAGTTTGTTTAGGTCTAGTCCTAATTTGATGTATGTATGTATGCCGACCTTGGAGATTGTTCCAATGGTTGATGATTGTAATGCCGACCTTAATGTACATTCCAAGGTTGATGAATTGTATAAATACATGTAATAAATTCATGTTTGGTGAGTGAGGGTGTGAAGATGCAAAGATAAGTGTGAATTGTAAAAAGCATACCATAGCAAAGGATTTTTATTGCACTTCAATGGAAATGAACTCAGGCATGGTGTAGATGCTACTTAATCAGTTCAACCCTTGGCAGTGAGCCACCCTTAATGCATTAAAGGCGTGGATCAAGTACACGCCTTTAATGCATTAAAGGCATGTACTTGATCCACAAGTTGTAATGAAGATCTTGGAAGTGTGTGTTCAAGTGTTCTTGATGATTCCACTTGTCTAGCTGACCTGGATGATTAACACTATTTGTAGATGAATTTCTTGAATTGTAGAAGCATGTGGTAGCATGTGAAGATGTAATTAAGTCCGTGCTAAGGTGTGAAGTGTTCCTTCTTTATTCATTTAGTCTGCAAGTTTGTTTAGGTCTAGTCCTAATTTGATGTATGTATGTATGCTGACCTTGGAGATTGTTCCAATGGTTGATGATTGTAATGCCGACCTTAATGTACATTCCAAGGTTGATGAATTGTATAAATACATGTAATAAATTCATGTTTGGTGAGTGAGGGTGTGAAGATGCAAAGATAAGTGTGAATTGTAAAAAGCATAGCATAGCAAAGGAGTTTTATTACGCTTCAATGGAAATGAACTCAGGCATAGTGTAGATGCTACTTAATCAGTTCAACCCTTGGCAGTGAGCCACCCTCGGCAGTGAGCCAACCCCCGATAGTGAGCCATCCTTTTGGATAGTGAGCCACCATTTGATATTTGGTATTGTTACTACATTATATTGTGAGCTAACACTCACCGTGGTTTTTCCCTTTCCAAGGGTTTTCCAAGTAAAAAATTGGTGTTCATGTGTGAATGGTGTTAATATGTTTAAGATTTGTTTCTACTTTTCATGTTTATTCTTCATATCAAATTAAGTTGTTAAAGAAAGATAATATGATTGTAAAATTGACCAATTAAGGTTAAAGTTTTGATGTGACTAATTCACCCCCTTCTCATTTGTGGTGTGCCTTCAACAATTGGTATCAGAGCGAGGTTCTTTGGAATAAAGCCTAACAGCTTGAGGTAGATCCGGGATGGCACACAAAAAGGACACACCATAGTTTGATGGATTTGACTACACATATTGGAAGGTACGCATGGAAAGTTATCTTATTTCTATAGGTTACAATGTTTGGATGATAGTAAAAAAAAAATGAAATACCTAAAGACAGTCTAGAGACTGAAGAAGAAATCAAGGAGTTTGAGTTGAATCACAAATCTAAGAATGCTTTATCAAATGTTGAAATGGCAAAAGTAGTGGATCTTGCAACTGCTCATGAAATTTGGGAGAAACTGAAGAATATTTATGAAGGTGATGCATCTGTCAAGAAAGCTATGTTGTAGAATTTAAAAACCACATATGAAACCATGCGAATGTCTGAAGATGATAACATAACAAATTACATACATAAGATTGATGAAGTTGTCAGCAGCATCAAGGCCCTTGGTGGAAAGTTAGAAGATGAAGATGTTATTGATAAAATACTCAGAATTCTTCCAAAGTCCTATAGTCACAAGGTATCTGCCATTGAAGAATTGCTTGAGTTAGGTAAACTTACAAAAGATCAATTTCTTGGTAAACTAACTACCTTTGAAATAAGGGAATTTGGTACTACTAATGGTCCTGTGAAAACTGAGACCACCTTCAAGGCCAAGGAAGAAAAGACTTCTAGATTAGAGAAGTATGTTGTTGAATCAGATCAAGAGGATTTTGTAGAACTTGAGGCAAATTTTGCAAGCAGAATAAAAAGAGGTAGCAAAGGAAAGTTCAAAGGTAAGTTACCCTTCAAATGCTTCAATTGTGAAAAAATCAGTCACTATGCTTCAAGATGTCCTGACAGAGCTCTAAAATTCAATGAAAGTAAAGGAAAGCTGGTAAGAAAGAGTTACTGTGTTAGAGATGATGATGATGTAACTGATGATGAGTCTAGTTTTGATGATGGCAATAGTAATGAATGCTTGTTTATTGCACTTAGAGAAGAACCTATTTCTACTAACCTTGCTAGTTGTGCGAAGGATGGAAGTTCAGGAGAGTTGTCTGCATTTCATGCTAAAAAAGAAGATGAATGGATCATTGACAGTGGATGTTCAAATCACATGACTGGGTACAAAAGTAAGTTTGTTAAGTTTGAAAAATATGATGGAGGACTGGTTAGGTTTGGTGATGATGCAACTGGTAAGATTTGTGGAAAAGGATCAATTACTTTTGATGGCAAGCATAATACAGATGATGTTCTTTATGTCAAGGGCTTGAAGCATAACCTTCTAAGTGTTGGACAAATGTGCAATAAAGGATATAATCTTGTGTTCAAGGACAAAGGATGTGAGATAAGAAAAATCTTCAGAACCATAATTGCTGCTAGTAAGAAGACTCATGGTAATGTTTATCACTTGAAAGGCTTTGACAACTGTTGTTTATTGGCTAAGACAGATGAAAGTTGGCTATGACATAGGAGAATGGGTCACATCAACTTTGATAATCTAGTGAAAATAAGTACTTCTTAGATTGTAAGAGATCTACCTAAGATTGTGAAGCCTGCCAATGTTACATGTAAAGATTGTCAATTTGGGAAGATGACAAAGACTACATTCAAAAGCAAAGAACAATTCTTTGCCGATCTACTGGAATTGGTGCATACAAACCTTTGTGGTCCTACAAGAGTAAGGAGTCTATAAGGTGACATGTACTTCATGCTTCTTATTGATGATTATTCAAGAAAGACTTGGGTTACTTTTCTTAGAGAAAAATTAGAAGCCCTAGATAAGTTCAAAGCCTTCAAAGCCATGGTTGAAAATGAATTAGATTTAAAAATCAAGTGCTTAAGGTATGACAGAGGAGGTGAATTTACTTCAAACAAATTTAAAGCTTTATGTGAAGAACATGGAATAAAGAGACATTTGTCTACTCGTCGGACTCCTCAACAAAATGGAGTGGTTGAAAGAAAGATTAGAACTGTTCAAGAAGCTGCTAGAACTATGATCAAGGAAGCAGACCTACCAGAAGTGTACTGGAAAGAAGCAATACACACTACAGTTTATATTCAGAATAGAGTGCATGTCAGAGGAAAAGAGACCTAGACACCTTATGAACTGTGGTATGGTAAGAGTCCTACAATCAAATACTTCAAAGTTTTTGGAAGCAAATGTTATATCAGAAGAGATGAAAAATTAGGGAAGTTTGATGCTAGATGTGATGAAGGCATATTCCTAGGCTACTCAACTAAGATCAAGGCTTACCGGTGCTATAATAAAAGATTGAAAAAGATCATTGAGAGTGCAAATGTAAAGCTAGACGAAGATCTTCAATTGGATGGATATGATTCAGATGAACCTGTTGTCACAGAGAAGGTAGAAAAAGGCAAAGAAAAGGAAGTTTAGAATGAAGTACAAGTTGCTCCTGAAGAAGAAGAAATTCAAGAAGACGCTCCTGAAAGAATTCCAAAGACTCCCAAGTATGTGTAAAGAGATCATTCTGAAGATTAGATTATTGGTGACAAAAAGAAAGGTGTATTGACAAGAAGGAGAGCTATAGAAGAACAAGTAAATCTTTGTTTACTTTCAAAGGTGGAACCTAAGATAGTAAATGAAGCCTGCAATGATGAACATTGGGTGAAGGAAATGCAAGAAGAATTAATGCAGATTGAGAAGAACAAGACTTGGGAACTTGTCCCTAGACCTGCAAACAAGAATGTGATTGGAACAAAGTGGGTTTTCTGGAACAAACTGAATGAGGTTGGAGAAGTTGTGAGAAACAAAGCAAAACTTGTGTGCAAAGGTTACTCACAAGTGGAAGGGATAGACTATGAGGAGACTTTTGCTCCGGTGGCTAGATTGGAAGCAATCAGACTATTTTTGGCTTTTGCTATGCATAAAGATTTCAAGGTGTATCAAATGGATGTGAAATCTACCTTTCTGAATGGTGAATTAGAAGAAGAGGTATACATAGAGCAACCGAATGGATTTCAGTTATCAGACCAACCAGATATGGTGTGCAAATTGAAGAAGTCTCTATATGGTTGAAGCAAGCTCCTAGAGCTTGGTATGCAAGACTAGATAAGTATCTATTGTAGTAGGGTTTCAATAAAAGGGTCCGCAGATAACAATTTGTATATCAAGGCAAGCAAAGATCAAATCCTGATTGTTGAAGTCTATGTGGATGATATTATATTTGGTGGAAATGAAGGAATGTGTAAGAATTTTGTAGATGAGATGCAGAATGAGTTTGAGATGTCCATGTGTGGTGAGATGAATTTCTTCCTTGGATTGCAAATCAATCAGACAGACAAAGGTATCTTCATTTCTCAATCAAAGTATCTCAAAGAGTTATTAAAGAATTTTGGAATGGAAGACTCTAAACTGGTGAGCACTCCTATGACTACTAGATGTAAGTTAATTAAAAATGATGAATCTCCTAAGGTTGATTAGAGCAGGTACAGATCAATCATTGGTGGATTACTTTATCTGACTGCTACCAGACTTGATATCATGCATGCAATTTGTCTTGTGGCCAGATTTCAATCAAACCCCAAAGAATGACATATTATGGTTGTGAAGAGGATATTCAGATACTTGAAAAGCACTCCAGATCATGGCTTGTGGTATCCAAAGAATAATGATTTCTCCTTAAGTGTCTATATTGATGCAGATTGGGCTAGTTGTGTTGATAAAAGGAAAAGCACAAGTGGAGGTGTATTCTTCCTTGGAGATAGGGCAGTGTCCTGGCATAGCAAGAAATAAGAATCAGTTTCCTTATCTACTGTAGAGGCAAGATATATTGTTGTAGTGACATGATGCACTCAGGTATTGTGGATGAAGCAAACCTTGAAGGACATCAAAGTTGAGTATGAGGAGCCAATCCCTATTCTTTGTGATAACACAAGTGCCATAAACATTTCAAAGAATCAAGTGATGCATTAAAAAACAAAACATATTTCAATTATCACTTTTTGAGAGAGAAAGTTGCAGAGAATGTTGTGAAGCTTAAGTATGTGCCTACAAAGGATCAAGTTGCTGATATATTCACTAAGGCCCTTTCGAAGGACACATTTGAGTATCTCTGGGAAAGGTTAGGGGTTATTGCCCCTTCTTCTTTGAACTAGGTGCATAAGGAGGTGCATTAGTCCAATGTACTTCAAAGAATATTTCTTTCTGGACCAATTTAGGAGGCTACCCTTCAGGGAGAGTAAAGAGTGATCTGAGTTGATTATTGTAGTCAGGGGGAGTGAAAGAATAATTCTAGTTGATCAGAGAAGAAGCGTGCAAGTATGTGAAGTAGAAGAAATATGATGTCCTTTGCCATTGATGTCAAAGGGGGAGAGAAATCATGTGAAAAATTCAGGGGGAGAAAGCATTTCAGATGTGTAAAGAGGAAAGGGGGAGATGGTGATGAATGCAGATTCTTGTCTTGATGGTTTTTCACATCATATGTTGCCATCAATGACAAAGAGGGAGATTATTTGCAAGTATGTGCTAATCGGTGTTGTCATTGATGTCAACATATCTGTGTGTCAACTGTGCTCTTGTTTTGATGTTTGTTTGTGATGAGTCAGTTGCTTTGTATTGTCTTATATAAGTGCTGAAGATGATGAGAAGATATTCCTGATACTGAGTTTCCAAGTGCTCTCCAAGTGGAAACAATATGTTACAGAGTATTTTGGCTTGCAGAATAATTGTCTGAGTTTTGCTCCACATTTCCTCAGTGTTGAAGACTGAAGTATGAGATTTGGATATATCTTAGATAAGTGTTTGAAGATGCTAAATCCAGGATTTGGTGGTTTGGATCGCTGTGTAGAAAAAGTTCTATTCACCAGTTTGAAGACTGTGCTTGACAGAGTTTACAGTGTGATAGGGAGAAAGTATTTTGCTCCGCAGTATGTTCTTTGGTCTTGTGGCTCTAGATTTAAGCTTATAAGGTCCTTAGTCATCTTCATTCCAAAGGATATGTGATTTAAAGCTCTGGAAGGCAAGTTTCTAATTAGCAAAGTTTGACAGTGTTTGATTTAGAGCAGTGTGCGATCCATCTTCAAGTGAAATAGGTTGAGATTTGTTGTGGTTGATTTTGCTGGTTTCCAAATGATTCTATGATGTTCGTGGTTGTCCCTTGAATGCATTAAAGTTGTGTGCTTGATCTGCAAGCTGTAATGAAGATCTTGGAAGCATGTGTTCAAGTGTTCTTGATGATTGCACCTATCTAGCTGACCTAGATGATTAACACTATTTGCAGATGAATTTCTTGAATTGTAGAAGCGTGTGAAGATGTAATTGAGTCCATGCTAAGGCGTGAAGTGTTCCTCCTTTATCCATTTAGTCCACAAGTTTGTTTAGGTCTAGTCCTAATTTGATGTATGTATGTATGCCAACCTTGGAGATTGTTCCAATGGTTGATGATTAGAATTACGACCTTGATGTACATTCCAAGGTTGATGAATTGTATAAATACATGTAATGAATTCTTGTTTGGTGAGTGAGGGTGCGAAGATAAGTGCAAAGTGTAAAAAGCATAGCAGAGCAGAGGAGTTTTATTGCGCTTCAATGGAACTAAACTCAGGCATTGTTTAGATGCTACTTAATCAGTTCAACCCTTGGCAGTGAGCCACCCCCGACAGTGAGCCATCCTTTTGGATAGTGAGCCCTAGGTAGTAAGCCTTTTGGCAATGAGCCACCATTTGATATTTGGTATTGTTACTACATTATATTGTGAGCTAACACTCACCATGGTTTTTTCCTTTCCAAGGGTTTTCCACGTAAAAATCTGGTGTTCATGTGTGAATGGTGTTGATATGTTTAAGCTTTGTTTCTACTTTTCATGTTTATTCTTCATATCAGATTAAGTGGTTAAATCAAGATAATATGATCATGAAATTGATCAATTAAGGTTAAAGTTTTGATGCAACTGATTCAGCCCCCCTCTTAGTTGTGTTGTGCCTTCAACATATATAATATCACTACACTAAACTCCCCTGATGAGAAGGAGTGGGAGAATGAGGTGGTGAAGACTACGGTGTAGTAGAAGACCCTACTCATGTAGCCCCGAGCTTCACAACTAGTGGAGACTGCCTAACTGCCCTTATGGTCCCTAGTGTCACAACTGGTGGCCACATCGTTGCAGGCAGAGGTCTGACTAGCCTTGTCATTGATGGTGTCTGTATCCTCACGAACCTAATCACCCCTAAGTGTGAGTGGTTGTAGCTAGCTACCCTTTAATTTGTTGGCAATTTGTTGGCACGACTGCATGATATGGGCCACGATAATACTCTGCCTGTGCCATAGCAGTTCCCAATTCTACCTGCACATGAGTGTAGTTGCCCCACATATGTACCATCCTGCTGCCATCCACCAACCCCTACAACTACCTCACTTGCTGCTGCAGCTAAGACACCTGTGCCTTAGCCCTCTACCTCATAGTATCGACACTCTAGCATAGTACCCTCCCCATCTTGTGCAACTATCAACATGGCCACCTCATCCTCCAAGCTCTCCACCTGAGCCCTCAAAGTGTCTAGATCCTCTTCATCCCCAACCTCTCCTGCTGGTACCTCCACCATAGGATGTACTCAATGCCCCTATTTAGTCCCCCTGTGGAAACAACTACCAAAATATGTATCTAGTCTCCATCACTGCCCCCACCGCCCCCACCGCCACCACCACCCCCACCACCACCATCATCTCCATCATCTTCCTCCTCCTCATTCTCACTCTCCAACCTCATCGCCACCAGCTAACCCTCTGGAATAGTGAGCCGAATAGGCCTAAATCTCTCTCACCAGGCATCATACTCTAGAGTTGTACCTGCATCCGCCACGACCAACCCCCAGTCCCAAATCACTACAACCAAATGTTGAAACTCAAAAATCACCATGGATGCATCTAGCCCCACTCCCCACTAACCAGTCTCCCACCTCATCTAAGAAAACACCACCTCTACCTAAGGCACATCCTACTGCAAACCAAATTGCTGCAATACCTGCTCCGGGAGGCATCTATCCAAAACATGCTCGGTCCTGCCAATGAGGTACCGAGGTTGTCAGGTAAATGGAAGATGAACATCATCATTGAGCCACATCTCACAGCCTATCCATGACCGCCATACCACTATCGCTAAATCATAAAAAACATGCCTCTAGTGACGCCGCCTGCCCAGTGCCCGATGCACCAATGTACCTTTGTAACCATATACATACGACATAAACTAAAGTCGTACTAGTGAGCACTATGGCTAGGTAACTACAATATGCTCCCAAGACCAAATGTGAAGGAGTGTCACTCCACAGTCGAGACTCGCCTCAAACCGATATACTACTAGGTGCATATCATGGTATAGATGGGCCAGTAAACATGACCCCTATGCATAAACTACACTCAATACCATCATCTACTCCAACACAACCCACACCCCACAGGGAATCCACGTGATCGGTGATCTAACAACAACCTAGTTATAACTCCACAAGTAAATAGCTCTAAACCTCCCAATGCACCCATCGCATTTCCCTAGAGCATATCCTTCCCCGACCGGTTCATAGGGACCTAAGTAGGGGCAAACACATGCTATAGCACAACCAATCCAATAACAAGATCGTACACCACGCACTTACTACGGATGGGAATTCGTAAAATTTGTCAAACATCCTCGAGGGTGATAATCATCTCCCCATCAGCAACACAAATGAGCAACTCTCACTGTGCAAGTGCTCTACCAAAGCCGCCATCATGGCTCAATGAGCCTGAATGATTGGCATCTCTACAAGATATAACAAGCCCCCAATTAGCTGCGCTCTGCTTACATCAACCCATCCTGCAATGTTAATGCTGGTGGTTGACGCTCCCTTGACTGAAGTGAAGGAAGCACATCCTACATCCACCAATTCATCAAGTCAAACCTTTTCCTACAAACTACAATAAAGTGCTAACAGTCTTCACTTAAGCGCCAAACTACACGTAGGCACTAATAGACCAACCCTTAGGTGCAATTCCAACCAAAGGCGCTACTAGACCAACCCTTAATGCCATTCCAGTCGAAGGTGCTACCTCATTTACCCCTAGCACCATTCCAACTAAAGGCGCTACCCCTTTTTGCGCAGGTGCTATTCCAGACACAAGCGCTACCCCATTTCATGCTAGTGCCATTTTGGATGCAAGCTCTACCCTTCTTTGCGTTGGTACCATTTCAGACACAAGTGCTACCCTATCCCCTACAAGCATCAATTTAGATGCAGGTGCCATTCCCCTCCATGATAGTCCCAATCTGGATGCAAGCATTACCTTACTTAGCGCAAGTGCTTAACTAGTCGCAAGTGCTAAAATCCATAGCATTGGTGCTAACCCAAACCCAAGCGCTACTTCACCTATCCTAAGTGCTAAAACAATGCTGATGCCTTTTGACTACGCTGTAGGCACTAATCAAGACACCGACACTAATCACCTGGCCTCTAGCGCTATGCACTTGCTTGCAGACGCTATGACACCTAACCTACCCTCATTCAATGCTCGAAATAACCTGAAACCCAAAAATGACAAAGTCAAGTTAGGCGACATACTGACTCACCAGCCTGTGGAGGTCACCGGTACTCTTAGGTCCTCTAATCTCGATGCGCCTCACGTGGAATCCTCCTCTGTGCCATTGCTATCGCTCTCATCTCTCTCCTAGTCAGCAAGCTTAGGTGTGTAAATGTGGCATGTTGGGCCCCCCATATCCTATCTATACATGCCATGTAAACCCTAACCCTACCTTTTCCCTCCTAGGCCACAAAACATATTCGTTTTCACCCATTTTTCATCCTATTGACCCTATTTTTCATCCTGAACCGTGTTTCTATCACTGTTTCCTCCTTTTCGAGAGTTCATCTAAATTTTTTTTTTCACTCAATCTCTCAAGGGGGCATCACCCATCCATTCCTTCTCTTCCCATCAGCTGGGAGAAAAATAAATTCAAAATTCTTTGATCTAATGCCACTCCCACTTGATCATGACAGCACAACAAAGAGGGGCAAAATGTAGGCATCCAAAAATGACACAACCTACGTTACCATTCCCCAACACGTTTGGACTAATTCATCCCTTTCCTAAATTAATTAAATAAAATCAATGTATTTAATTAATTCAACTATTTCCTACAGTCCATTGGTCATAATTAATTAAATAAATGTCCAATTTATTTAATTGATTATTTCATCCTCTACCACTAATCTAAATTAATTAAATAAAATATATTTATTTAATTTATCCACCTAGCCCATGACTAAACCTAGGCTAATTAAATAAATATCATTTATTTAAGAAGCTATCATATCCTACCTAGCCCCTAGACACAAATTAATTAAGTAAACCCTTAATTAATTTATGCCACTAATTAACCTGTTGACCTATTTTCCCTTTCCCAGAGTTAAATAGCCCAGTTTTGAAAATGTTGAAAATCTTGTCAAGATTGGTTAAGTGCCTAGTGTTCTTCAGGTCTAAAGGTGTTTTTCTTGTAAAAATCTCCAAAAATCCCTAAGGTGGAACCTTTGGAAAAACCTAGAAAATTCTAAGTCTTTGGCCTTAGTCTTTTGCTTTATCAGAAAAAAGTTAAGTTTGCGAACCCGCTGGTTCATTGACCGAGTAGTTTGCCGACTGGGTGGTTCAATGACTGACCAATTCGCCGACTAAGGGAAGGTTCAAAAAGAAACAAGTAAAAGAGAAACCTTTATCAACAATTTTCAAATTGTGCAAACTTAAAGTTTGTTGATCGATCAAATTATCGACTGAAGGGAGGGCTTTCTTTAAAAAATGACTAAGGCAAAGGCAAAGACATAAGTTTCCCTTTATCAAAAAATATTTGAGTTGGCGAACCAAGCAGTTCGTCAATTGACAGGTTCACTGATCAGTGAAATCGCCGACTAAAGAAAAGAGGAAGGATAAAAAATGACTAAGGGAGAAAAGTGAAAGAGAGAAAGGAAGCCTTTGTTGGCAAGATGTCAAGTTTTCTAACCAGAAAGTTCACCAACTGGCTGGTTTGCCGATCAGTGAAATCGCCGACAAAGGGAAATGAACCAAAGGATGAAGGAAGCTAAGTTCATAAAATTGAAAAATCGCCGATTAAAGGGTAGAAAGAGAGGAATGAAAAGAGAGAAGATAGAGATGGTTCGTGAAGGCAAGAATTTGCCAACTAAGGGGCAAAAAGCAAAATAGAGAGAAAGACGAAGATAGAAGCAGACCAAGTTCACAAAAGAGATTTTTTCGATAATGCAAAATAAAGGCCAAAAAAGTGAAAATCAGTGAAAATAAAGCTTGTAATATTTTAAGTTTAAAATATTTTAAAGTGTTGTTAAAGCTTATGCAGGAGATTTTGACAGGCAATATATTTTGAAATATCTATCTTCTCTAGCCGCTATTATTGCGAGATCAGATCAGCACCAGCTGGAAGTAGTTGTGCATTTATTCATATAGGTAGATGAATCAGATGCTAACATTCAATGCAGATATTTTCTTCAGCTACTTCATTCCTAGATATTTTCATATTTATTATTGCAGATCAGATCAAGATATTTTCTTCATTTATGTTTTGAAGAACAAATGTACACATACATTCTTTTTGTAGAAATATCTTCTGACAGGCCCATGGGGTGAATCTATTGTAGTAGGTGACCTAGGTCAATGTAATGGAATGGTATAAATAGATGAAAAATCAATGTAACAAGGGTTGGATACAGAGACTTATTTTTTGTGTTCCAAACAGAACCCTCTTCTGCTATAACTGTGCCTTTTTGATTAATACATGCTAATTGTTTTTACCTTTTCATCCCGCTTTTTAGCTCTGTGTAGATCTAGAACTAGTTATTGTTTGTGAATGTTTAATTCCTTGCAATCCTTTTCCTATCTTTTATCTCTATTAAGATCTACAGGATTTGTGTGAGTTTATTAGTGGTATTTAATTATTCTGTGCATTTTAGCTTTGTGGGTGTTCTTCATTCAAACTTGGTGTATCACCTTTTTCTTTTAGGTTCTCCCTCTTCCCCTTTTCCTAGTGGTGATTAGATTAGGTTTAGTCTTCTATGAATTTCATATTCAAATAAAGGATCCAGCCTTCTCTAGAGGTTTGATTTCCTTTGCAGGGTTCCACACCTGAAAATCACTCCAATGTTTCACTGGATTGTTGCAACAAAAGCACTTCAACACAGGGAGCAAATCCAAGTGACAACAATTTTTGGCACACCTGGCGGGACTAGTTTGATGATCTTTATCATCTATTAAAGAGTTTTGGTGTGCTCTTTTGTGTATCTTGCCTTTTAGGGCAGTCTCTCCAACACCACGGTGACTCTACTGATCGAATCTGCTGGTGAAAGCAACCCAAGTGCCTAAAGAGCTTCAACAATTAGGATTTGGTGATACTCCTAGTCTAAATTACATTCAGAAGCATTTAAATCACCTGGTGACTCCCTGGTATGAGCCTGTTTCTGAAAATGGTAGATCTGTTTGCTCTTTTTCCCATATTGTTTGAACAATTTCTTTTTCTCTTCATACTATATTATGTCAAACTATTATGGAAGCTCTGAATATTAGCACCCACATGATGCTTATTCCCCTCCATCTTGTCAATATACACATCGTTGGCCTCCATATCATCCATTTCAGTCCCAAGATACCTCTGGTTTTACGCTATATTGCCCAGTTTCAGCACAATATCAACATCCTTATAATGCTTGCCTCCCACCCGCCCTTGCTCAATCTTCTTGGTAGTCTAATGATGCTTATTTTCAATGCTAAGAAAACCACTTTGTCCCTAATCAATATGATTACCCTCCTAACCTACCTCAAGTGGACTATGATTTTGACAACATTGTTAGGGTTAGCCGGTAGAAGATATCAATTAAATACAAATAAAGATTAAACAGAGGAATGGAAATACACAGAAATAATAACAATGAGAGACAAGTTTTAACGTGATTCACCCAAACTCGAGCTACATCCACCAAACAGAGAGTCTAATATTATTATCCAGTAAATCAAACTGATTACAATCAGCAATCCCTGCAACTCAATACCACTGCAAATGCTACAATACAATATCTCAAAACCCTAACACTTAGCTGCTTTTATCAAGCCTTTTTGTTGGTTACAAAAATTAGGGTTTTCTTATGTCGGTCATAAAAAATAGGATTTTTTATGTCGGCCCTAAAAAAATTAGGGTTTTCTTATCCGAACCTTGGCGAGGATACAAGGCTAGTGTACAGTAGTTTCCTGATTAGTCGCCACCTACCAACAATCTCCCACTTGGAGACTGATTAGGATCCACACCAAACAATCTCCCACTTGGAGACTGAGCCTGGATGACACCGCTGCGCATGCAGCTCCCACTGGAAATAAGCACCTTGGACTCTACTGTTCTATTTTTATTGTTTTCAGTCTAGAAGACCAATCGAAGCTGAAGAGGAGCTCAGCGTCTCCCTTGTCACTGCCTTTGTAAACATATCTGCTGGATTTTCATCTGTATGTATCTTTTCCAGCCTTAACTGTCCATTATCCAACACCAACCAAATAAAGTGATACCTCAACTGTATGTGTTTGGTCTTTGAATGCAAAGCAGAATTCTTTGCAAGATGTATGGCACTCTGAGTGTCTGTATACAAAGAACTGTTAGCCTGTTGTTTACCCAATTCTTCCATGAAAGATTGCAGCCATATCATCTCCTTGCTTGCCTTTGTTGCAGCTACATATTCTGCCTCTGTGGTGGATAAAGCAACCACCTTTTGTAACCTGGAAATCCAACTCACTGATGTTCCACCTACAGTAAAGACATAACCTGTAGTACTCTGCCTGGTATCAATATCCCCTGCTAAATCTGAGTCTACATAAACTGCTAAATCAGTATTAGAGCCCCCAAAACATAAGTGTTTATTAGATGTACCTCTCAAATATCTGAGAATCCATTTTACCGCATTCCAATGCTCAAATCCAGGATGACTCATATACCTGCTAACGACTCCGACAACATGTGCAATATCTGGTCTTGTGCAGACCATGGCATACATTAAATTTCCTACAGCTGAAGCATATGGTACCTTGGACATTTTTTCTTCCTCCTCTTGTGTCTTTGGACACATCTCCTTAGTCAATTTCAAATGACTAGGCAAAGGTGTGTTGACAAATTTTGCATTCTCGATATGAAATCTCTGCAACACCTTTTCAACATAAGCAGCCTGAGATAGAGTCAATTTTCTATTCTTCCTATCTCTGCAAATTTTCATACCAAGGATTTGTTTTGCTGCCCCCAAATCCTTCATATCAAATGACTATGCTAACTGATGTTTTAACTCTCTGATGTGATCCATGTTAGACCCAACTACAAGCATGTCATCAACATATAAACATAAAATAATGTAGTTGTCATTATCCAACCTCTGAAAATAAACACAATGGTCAGAATTACACCTGCTGTAGCCTTGCTCAGCCATAAAACTATCAAATTTCAAATACCATTGCTGAGGTGCTTGTTTTAGGCTATACAAACTCTTCTTCAATCTGCACACTTGTTTCTCCTTACCTTTGACCTCAAATCCCTGTGGTTGTGCCATGTATATCTCCTCCTCCAAATCACCATGGAGAAAGGTAGTTTTCACATCTAGCTGTTCCAAATACAAATCTTCAGCAGCCACAATACTTAAAATAGTACGAATAGAAGTCATCTTGACAACCGGAGAAAATATCTCATCAAAATCAATGCCCTGTTTCTGTGCAAATCCTTTTACAACTAACCTGGCCTTAAATCTTTTCTTACCTCCATCTTCCTCTTTCAGCTTGTAAACCCATTTGTTTGGTAAAGCCTTTTTACCTGTAGGTAACTTACATAATTCTCAAGTCTGATTTTTCAGCAAGGAGTCGATTTCTTCTTTCATGGCAAGCTCCCATTGAACCTGTGTATTCACTTGCATAGCTTCATCATACCCTTCTGGTTCACCAACATCTGTTAACAAAATAGAATACAAAGAGGGAGAAAACTTTTCAGGAGGTCTACTTATCCTTGTTGACCGTCTAACATTCATTGGAGTTTGTGGTATTTCTGGTTGCTGTTGCGGAGCATGAGGAACCACTGGAACATCACTATTTGGAGTATCATCTAGCACCACATAATCCTTTTCTTTCTTCTCATGCTGCTGCAACTGATATTTGTACACCACCTTCTCATTGAATATAACATCCCTACTTCTCACAATTTTTTGATTTTCAAAATCCCAAAGCCTATAACCAAATTCATCAATGCCATATCCAACGAAGGTACACTTTTTTGATTTTGCATCCAGCTTGGTTCTATTTTCAGAATCTATATGTGCAAACGCTTCACAGCCGAAGGTTTTCAGAAAAGAATAACTCACCTTCTTACCTGTCCATGCTTCCTCTAGAATACCACAGCCCAAAGGAACTGAAGGACCTCTGTTAATTAAATATATAGCAGTGTTGACAGCCTCTGCCCACATATTTAAGGGCAGCCCAGCATGCAATCTCATGGTCCTTGCATGCTCCATTATTGTCCTATTCATGCGTTCAACCACTCCATTTTCCTGTGGAGTCCCTGGAACTGTTTTCTGCCTACGAATTCCATTAAAGGAACAATAATCTTCAAATTCTTTGCTGCAATACTCACCGCCATTATTAGATCTGCGACATTTTAATCTTTTACTTGTCTCATTTTCGACCAAGCTTCTCCATTTTTTAAATGTTTCAAAAACATCAGATTTTTGCCTAAGGAAATAAATCCATACCTTCCTAGTTGCATCACTATGAATGTAACATAATATCGAGAGCCACCAAGAGAAGATACCTATGCCGGTCCCCATACATCGGTATGCACAAGCTCCAATTTTTTATTTTTCTTTTGCTTCCCATCCTTGAGAAAACTGACTCTCTTTTGTTTTCCATACACACAACTTTCACAGAAATCCATATTAATACATTTCAGACTTGGTAAAACTTTCTTAGAATGAAGTACCTTCATACTTTTTTCACTCATATGCCCAAGTCTGTTATGCCACAGTGTTGTTTTAGAACTTGTAGCAACTTTTTCAGTCTCTTCATGCAAACCTGCAACAAGTGTTCTTGATCCTGTTTGTTTTTCCTCTGTAACATCTAAAGTAGAAGGAACAGTATGACCTGTACAAAGATATAAGGTGCCTACTTTCACACCTTTTGCTACTACTAGGGTACCTTTTGAAACCTTCCAATTTTTATCAGTAAATGTAACAGTGCAACCTTGTTCAGTTAGCTGCCCTGCTGAAATTAAATTCCTACTGAGCCTTGGAACATGCCTTACCTCTTGTAGTAGCCAATGATTCCCATTCTGCAACTTAATCTTGATTCTTCCCTTTCCAACAATCTGACAGGGTTCGTTATCTCCCAAATAAACCAGCCCAAAATCCCCTTGGACATAATCAAAAAAATAACTTCTATGGGGCGTAGCATGAAATGAGGCCCCTGAATCTAAAACCCATGAATCATCGGCATTATCTAGGGAAATAATCAAAGCGTCATCTTTAGATTTATTACTTACCACATTTGCTTCCTTATTGCCTTCTTGTTTGTTTCCTTTATTTTTCTGAGACCAGCAATCTTTCTTCAGATGACCTAGTTTCCCACAGTACCAGCAATCCTTCTGTCCTCTGGTTTGGGATCTTTTGTCCCTTGATTTTCCTCATGACTTCCCATGACCTCCAGAACCTTTTCCTCTCTCCTTTGATCTGCCCCTACTTTCTGCATTCAAAACACTGCCTGATGTGGATCCACATGAGCTTTTCTTACGAATTTCCTCACTCTGAATAACACCAATAACATCATCAAATTTTAGGATATTTGAACCAGAAACAGAGTTACTAACCGCCATTACCAAACTATCCCAGCTTTCAGGCAATGAACATAATATCAAGAGAGCTCTAACTTCTTCATCGAATTTTACATTTAAAGAAGTCAATTGACTGACAATCGTATTAAATTCATTTAAATGACCTGTCACAGATCCACCTTCAACCATTTTCAAATTAAACAAATGCTTCATGAGAAATACCTTATTTGAGGCTGAGGGTTTTTCATACAATTTTGCCAAAGCTTTCATTAGACCATCTGTTGTCTTCACTTCTGTTATATTGAATGCCACCGATGGTGCCAGGCACAACCGAATGGTTCCCAGTGCCTTTCTATCAAGAAGATTCTAATCCTCATCAGACATTGTTGCCGGTTTCTTGGCTACTCCTTCCAACGACATCCATAAATCTTTTTGATAGAGGTAATCCTCCATCTGCATCTTCCATAACTGATAGTTTTGCCCATTGAATTTATCGACCTTCAATTTACCCTTGTCCGCCATTGCTCCCACTCAACCGTGAGACCTTCTTGGAGACGATAATCGAACACAACCCGCTTTGATACCACTTGTTAGGGTTAGCCGGCAGAAGATATCAATTAAATGCAAATAAAGATTAAACAGAGGAATGGAAATACATAGAAATAATAACAACGAGAGACAAGTTTTAACGTGGTTCACCCAAACTCGGGCTACATCCACCAAACAGAGAGTCCAATATTATTATCTAGTAAATCAAACCGATTACAATCAGCAATCCCTGCAACTCAATACCACTGCAAATGCTACAATACAATATCTCAAAACCCTAACCCTTAGCCGCTTTTACAAGCCTTTTTATCGGTTACAAAAATTAGGGTTTTCTTATGTCAATCATAAAAAATAGGATTTTTTATGTCGGCCCTAAAAAAAATCCCGGTGAGGATACAAGGCTAGTGTACAGTACTTTCCTGATCAGTCGCCACCTACCAACAAACATGAGTTCCATGGACATATTAATGGACCTACAAAGGAGGTTGGAGGAAATTCAAGGAGTGATAGAGTATAACTAGCAGCAAGAGGAGCTTGCTTACTAGGCCCATCTTCAACAACAACAGCAGGAGGCACAAGAAAGGGCTTTTCAGGAAAACCTTGCTATGTAGATTGCAGCTCAAGAACAAATGAGGTAAGTGACTCATTCTATTCCCTCTTTTCCCAATTTCAAACCCCCCTCGTCTACCACTACAAATTAGCTTACAACAGAGTAGCCTCGACGTCATAATTTCCCAAGTTTTAGAAGCTCTCTCCCTCCATAAGACCATGTCCTTGTGCAAACCCAGTTTATCACTCCCCAGGAACAAATTTTTCAAGAACCCTCTCCCCTCTAGGAAATTCAAGGAAATATTCAAGCCTCTTGCTATAATACTATTTCACTTTTCAAAGGTGGACCTATTGTCTACTAGGCTAGTTGGTGGGATGAGCCAAAGGTGGAGGTGGAAGAGAAAGAAACTAATAAGGAACAACTTGTTGTTCCTATGCTCATAGGGGTGGAATTGTTTGAACCTCTTACACCTGTGAGTAATGTTGATTCAAATAAAGGGTTGAATCCTCTAGATTTTGGTTCTCATACATTTGATCAAGCAAACAAGGATGAAATGCAAAGACTACATGGGGAGAGCCTTCAATTATAAAGACAACTTGAACATAATCTAGTGGAGTTGTAGTCGATTGAGGACATTGAGGAGGAGATTGCTGCAGTGGTTCCAGAAGTTGATGATGCCACTTTGTTTCATGAACTGCCCAGTTACATTGAAGATGAAGTGGGCATGCAATTGCCTATATCAACTGCATTTTTAGAGCAAAATGAGGACAGTGAAAATGATGGCGAGTTGCTGGCATGTGCAGAAAAGTATAACCATGAGGTTCCAACTCATGAAGAGGAACAAATAGGTAGCCCTATATTGAAAAGTGCAGAGGCTGATGATACAAACTTGTTTGAGGAGCTCCCATATTTTATTGAAAATAATGATGTGGAGATTGAGCATGGGAAAGAACAAATTGAAGATTTATTCTTGATTATCCAACATTGATATGAATTCCTTTGTGGAGGAGATTTCATTATTGAGCTGGTTCAGGGCTCATTTTCTAAGCCTATTTCTGATGGCCATCATGAGCAGTATGCATCAGAGGTGGAGACAACCGTATATTTCTAGTTGAGCCACAAGGGCCAGAGCTTTCAGACTAGAAAGAGGAGAGGAAGGAAAGCAGAGGCATGAGATCAACTTTGTTGATTTGCATACCATTTCAAGGGGATGCCCTATAAGGCATTTGGCCCAGTTGGGGAAAAACCGTGAGGAATCACCACTTGTCATGCTCACTCCTGAGCATGAATTTGAACATCAAGATCAGAGGAATAAACCTAGTTACTCACCTCCCAGTAGCTGCATAAACAATCTGTTCATGTGGGAAAGTGAGTTTGATTTTACCTTCAGAGTGGCATTTCATCAATTTGTTACATGCCCACTCTTTTTTCGCATCTTGTTAGTTGTCTTTAAGCTGAGAAAACATTGTAAATTGGTAAGAAAAGGCAGCTACTTTTAGGAACCAGTTAATGGCTTTGTTCAAGTCATTTTTCTGGTTGGCTAGTTTAGGTTTAGGATAGGTTTGTTTTTGTTTTAGTTTACCTTTTCCCTAAGTGTTGTTGCACAGGCTGCACTCTCATTAGGAGAATGCAAGCCTCATTTTTCTTTTTGGTGTTGTTTTGAAAGGCAAGGTTTTAGTTGTTCTCAGCATACTACAATCCCTTTTGACTCTATGCCCAATGGATGCTTAAGGCCACTGGTTCTTTTGTTTAGCAGGAAAACATCTCTGATAGGTCGCCAAAATGTTGACCTATTTTCCCTTTTCCAAAGTCAAATAGCCCAGTTTTGAAAATGTTGAAAATTTTGTTCAAATTGGTTAAGTGCCTAGTGTTCTTCAGGTCTAAAGGTGTTTTCCTTGTGAAAATCCCCAAAAATCCCTAAGGTTGAACCCTTATAAAAACCCAGAAAATTCTAAGTCTTTGGCATTAGTCTTTTGCTTTATCGGCAAAAAGTTAATATCATGAACCCGCCAGTTAGTCGACTAAGGGAAGGTTCAAAAAGAAATAAGTAAAAGAGAAACTTTTATCAACAATTTTCAATTCTGTGAACTTAAAGTTCATCAACTGGCTAGTTTGCCGATCAATGAAATTGCCAACTGAAGGGAGGGCTTTCTTTAAAAAATGACTAAGGCAAAGGCAAAGACACAAGTTTCTCTTTATCAGTAAATGTTTGAGTTGGTGAACCAAGCAGTTCGCCGATCGACGAAATCGCCGACTAAAGAAAAGAGGAAGGCTGAAAATGACTAAGGGAGAAAAGTGAAAGAGAGAAAGGAAGTCTTTGTTGGCAAGATGTTGAGTTTGCCAACCAGAAATTTTGTTGACTGGATGGTTCACCAATCGGCGAAATCATCGACAAAGGGAAATGAACCAAAGGACGAAGGAAGCTAAGTTCATAAAATTGAAAAATTATTGACTGAAGAGTAGAAATAGAGGAATGAAAAAAGAAAAGATAGAGATAGTTTGCGAAGGTAGGAATTTTCCAAATAAGGGGCAGAAAGCAAAATAGAGAGAAAGATGAAGACAGAAACAAACCAAGTTTGCAAAAGAGAGATTTTGCCGATAAGGCAAAATAAAGGCTAGAAAAGTGAAAATCAGTGAAAATAAAGCTTGTAATATAATGTAAAAGTGTTGTAAAAGCTTATGCAGGAGATTTTGGTGGGCAATATATTTTGAAATATCTATCATCTCTAGCTGCCATTATTGTAGGATTAGATCAACACCAGCTGGAAGTAGTTGTTGTGCATTTATTCATGTAGGTCGATGAATTAGATGCTAACATTCAATGCAGATATTTTCTTCAGCTACTTCATTCCTAGATGTTTTCATATTTATTGTTACAGATCAGATCAAGATATTTTCTGCATTTATGTTTTGAAGAACATATGTACACATACATTCTTTTAGAAGAAATATCTTTTGACAGGGCCATGGGGTGAATCTATTGTAGTAGGTGACCTAGGTCAATGTAATGGAATGGTATAAATAGATTAAAAATCAATGTAACAAGGGTTGGATACAGAGACTTATTTTTTGTGTTCTAAACAAAACCCTCTTTTGTTGTAACTGTGCCTTTTTGATTAATACATGCTGATTGTTTCTACCTTTTCATACTACTTTTTAGCTTTGTGTAGATCTAGAATTGGTTATTGTTTGTGAATGTTTAATTCCTTGCAATCCTTTTCTTATCTTTTACCTCTATTAAGATCTACAGGATTTGTGTGAGTTTATTAGTTGTATTTAATTATTTTGTGAATTTTAGCTTTATGGGTGTTCTTCATTCAAACTTAGTGTATCACCTTTTCCTTTCAGTTTCTCCCTCCTTTTCCCTGCAGTGATCAGATTAGGTTTAGTCCTAGTTTGCTTTGAATTTCATATTTAGAGAAAGGAGCCAACCTTCTTTGGAGGATTAATTTCCTTTGTAGGGTCCCACACGTGGAAATCACTCCAATGTTTCACTGGATTGTTGTAGCAAAAGCACTTCAACACAAGGTGAAAATCCAAGTGACAACAGTTTTTGGCATGCCCGGTGGGACCAGTTTGATGATCCTTATCATCCATTAAAGAGTTTTGGTGTGCTCTTTAGTGTATCTTGCCTTTCGGGGCAGTCTCTCCAACACCATGGTGACTCCACTGATCAAATCTACTGGTGAAAGCAGCCCAAGTGCCTAAAGAGCTTCAACAATCAGGATTTGGTGATACTCCTAGTCTAAATTGCATTTAGAAGTATTTCAATCACTTGGCGACTCCCTGGTATGAGCCCGTTTATCAAAAGGGTAGATCTGTTTGTTCTTTTTCCCATATTGTTTGAATAATTTCTATTTCTCTTCATGCTACATTATGTCAAACTATTATGGAAGCTTTGAATATCAGCACCCACATGATGCTTATTCCCCTCCATCTTGTCAATATACATGTCGTTGCCCTCCATATCAACCATTTCATGTCCAAGACACCTCTAGTTTTATGTTGTATTGCCCTATTTCAGCACAATATCATCCTTATAATGCTTGCCTCCCACTCACCCTTGCTCAGTCTTCTTGGCAGTCTAATGATGGTTATTTTCAATCCTAAGAAAACCACTTTGTCCCTAATCAATATGATTACCCTCCTAACCCACCTCAAGTGGACTATGATTTTGACATGAGTTCCAATGACATTAATGGACCTATAAAGGAGGTTGGAGGAAATTCAAGGAGTGATAGAGTATAACCACCAGCAAGAGGAGCTTTCTTACTAGGCCCATCTTCAGCAACAACAACAGGAGGAACAAGAAAAGGTATAAATAGATGAAAAATCAATGTAACAAGGGTTGGATATAGAGACTTATTTTTTGTGTTCCAAACATAACCCTCTTCTATTGTAACCGTGCCTTTCTGATTAATACATGCTGATTGTTTTTACCTTTTCATGCTATTTTTTAGCTCTATGTAGATGTAGAACTGGCTATAGTTTGTGAATGTTTAATTCCTTGCAATCCTTTTCTTATCTTTTACCTCTGTTAAGATCTGCAGGATTTGTGTGAGTTTATTAGCTATATTCAATTATTCTGTGCATTTTAGCTTTGTGGGTGTTCTTCATTCAAACCTGGTGTATCACCTTTTCCTTTTAGTTTCTCCCTCTTCCCCTTTTCTCAGTGGTGATTAGACTAAGTTTAGTCTACTCTGAATTTCATATTCAGAGAAAGGCACCAACCTTATTTGGAGGTTTGATTTCCTTTACAGGGTCCCACACCTGGAAATGACTCCAATGTTTCATTGGATTGTTGCAGCAAAAATGCTTCAACACAGGGTGCAAATCCAAGTGACAACATAACCCATCTCCTAATTTCCAACAACCATATTAATTAAGTTAATCACTTAATTAACTTAACCCCTCATTATCCCATCTCCCCACACTTGATTAAAAAATTAACATTTTTTAATTAAGAGGAGTCACATGTGTCTCCGCCTCATCTTTCCTCATTTATGCAAGAGCATTATTTAAATAATAAATCTCACACGTGTCTCCACCTCATCTTTCCAAATCCATGCACGTGTCAATTCTCATCCAATTCATCCATAAAATCCAATTTTTAATACACTCTCCCCCACACAAATGAATTTTTAATTCATTCATATGTCATTATCCTAATTAATGCAAAGCCTTCCCAAGAATGGAATTTAAAATTCTAAAATATTGTGAGCCCTCCAATTTTGATGATGCAACCTTGGCCCTTGATTTCACTATGAAATCTCCACCATTGGATCTCCACTTCAAACCTCCACCATTGATAAAAAATCCCCCAAAATTCTATAAATACAAGCCATCTCCATGCATTTTCATAAGAAGTCTTCAATCATCCAATTTATGCCAAAATCCTCTCATTCCATTGTTAAATCCTCCCTTTCACTTGTGCTGGTTAAAATAGAGCAATCCACATTCATTTGTCTTGGATATAGCTAGGAATTGCCTCTGGGTGCATGCATTCCTCTATCCTATCAAGGAGAATGGATTGTGTGAAGATTTGAGGTATACTGTTTGTTTTTATGCTTCAGTTAAGTTTTATTGTCTTCTAACATTTCCATCATCTTCACAAGTATGAAGCAACTAAGATATAAGATACTTGGGGGATAATATAAGGTCAATAAATTGGGTCTTATCTTATAGACACACATTAGCTATGACATACTTGTTTTTGTTATGCCATATGACTTATTCATGATTTACATAATCATTGGACATGCCATGTTGGCCTGTTCAGTTTTGGGCACTTATAGAGATATGGTACAGTAGATATTGATTGTGATAGTTAGAATACTATTAATCTAGAAAATAACTCTACTCTTCACACATTAAAATAGCATATTTAAGTGTAATATCATTTTTTCATGACATTGTGAAGGATAAGAGGGTAATGATTAAGAATGTGAACACTTTAGAGAATGGTGCAAATTCTTTGATGAAGTGAGAATAGAGAAGTTCTTATAGTGCATGACTACTATGGGGATGCCTCTTCTTAGAATCTAGTTTGTTTTTATCTATTTGGACCCCTTATGCAACAATAAGTGGGAGAATGTTGGGAAAGGTGTTGTACACCTTGCTTAAAATATTTAATTTTCTAAGTTGTGATCCACCTAGAGTAGGACACCACACTTAGGGTAGAGCAACTTTCTCCTAAGTAATTGTTGTATGTAACATTGGAAAGCAATTAATATTGGGGTCAAGTGAATATAAGCAATTTTGGGCTCTTGAATTAAATACGGAAATTGTTTGAGTTGCCTTAAAGTTGGTATGACTCTTGAGTGAAGACTCAAAATTGGGCATCTAAAATATATTTTAGGGCATTATTTATAGAAACCATGCTAAGTTTTCTTGTTTCTCTCTTTCCTATATATAGGGTGTTTGGGATGGGATGTAGTATGTTGTTGGAAGATAGGTACAAGCTACCAAAATTTCTCCACGAAGTGAGTTAAAGATCTCTGAGAGCATGGTTAAATCCTCTCATTGTATTGTAATATTTATTACTACAAATATAATTAGAGCGGTGCTATTATTTTTGGGTTTTTCCCAAAAGGTTTTCTAAGGGTACATCTTCTATTATGTGCTTATTTATTTGTTTAATTGTTTAGATTCTATTAACTTTTGTATGCATTATTTTGTTTTATATTAGTAATAATTCCTTCAATATTACAAGAAATAACAAGGGCAAAGTATGCAAGAGTGTGCTAGTGATTTCTATAAGAAGGATATCCAAATGGATAATAATATGTAAGAAAATGATATCCTAATGAAACACATAGGTGGTCTTCATAGCCATCTAAGGCCATAGATGAAGCATGTTCTCATTCTCACTACATTAAAATGGACAAAGAAAATAATTTATCGTCTTCTTCAAAGACAAGGACAACAAGGTAGCTCAAAGGATAGAGGTAATAGCAAGAGGGAAACTAAGGATGGAGCCATTAATACTAATTTTTACAAACATTGTGTGCATTTTGATAGTTATAGTCATATGAATGAAATATGTTGGAATCTTGACTTGAATTGTACTCATGGAAGAAAAATCCTAAGAAGAAAAAAAAGAAAGTTATAACCTTTTTGTAGGGCAAGAGGTGGAATGTAGCCTTGATGTCGATGAGAGACTTGTTTGCATACATCTCAATGAAAAAGAGTTGCTTGGATGGTAAAGAAGAGAAAGAGAAAGGTGAGAAAATCAAATTGTTTCACATTAAGATTCATGTGAAGAACACAAAGGTTGATGTTATTTGATACTTGTTCTCAATCTAATTTAGTTTCCAAAGAGTTAGTAGAGAAATTTGGATTGGGAATTTAGCAACCTTATAATTTATGGATCTTGGGTTGGGTATGAAAAGGAGTAGAATTGTTAATCATACAAAGAATGCAAGTTGAAATTTGTGGTGAGTGATAATTTTCATGATGAAATTATTGTAAATGCAATGCCTTTAAGGACATAATATTTCCATAGTCCATTAAAGTGAATTAGAGTGCTTTGCTAGAAAACCATGTCAAAAAAATTTATATAGTTTTCTACCAAAAGCACTCTAATGTGATTCTTCTTGATGTATGTTGGGTGTTGTTTCATAGCCCATACATGTATATTAGAGATGTAGTGGAGAGATATAAAATATAGGCTTGCAAAAGATGACAAGGAGTCCATTATTTATCTTACAAAGGCAACTAAAAAATCTCCTTACTACGTACATAAAGAGGGGGAAATTTGATCAATTCTAGTGGCAAGATTTATTCCCTTCTCTTATTAGAAAATGCACAAATTCTTGAAAGTGTTTCTAATTCCATCATTGACAAAAAACTAGAGCAAATAAGGGGATGTTTCAAAAATGCAGGTTGGTCTAAGAAGACTAATCTAGGATAAAGAATCCAATAGTATTCATGATCCAAAATGGGAGTTGCATAGATCATCTAGTGAGTATTCATGAACGGGTGATCCTATAATACTGTGTCCCACTTTTTGGCCAAAGTAGGACATTGAAATCAACATTTTAAACCAAAATTTCACTTTCTAACACCTATAATAGCTAAACCATTAAGAATTTGAAGATGATATGAACTAAGTGATTTTTGAGATTTTGTGTGTAGATTCTAAATGTATATTTTTTTCTAAATTAAGAAATAATTTGTGAATTGTTTTACATAACTTTTAATAACTTATTTTTTATAGTTAACAACATTTTTTAAAAGTGACGTTTATACCATACATCATAACTTTTTTTATATAAAGTATTAAATTATAATTTTTTTGTTTGTTGAAACAAGGACATCAATACCTAGTGTGTAGATATTTTTTAGAATTTTTTCTCTATTTTTCATTTTTTCGCTTGTGTGGAATAGAGACCTTGATGTTCGATGAAAAAGCTATGTTTACTAGAAAATAGAAAATAAATATAATAATCAAATAAATATATTCAAAATCATACTTTTTAGAAATCTTATACTAAGGGCTTCATGCTTACAAAATAGAATTTCTCAATGACTTCATTTGATCCCCAAAAGGTGAAGTAAAATTAGTTTTTTGTCAACATTTTGATAGGTGTGGAGGAGACTAGGGGGTTCTTTCCAAGGGGGTTTGATCTAAGGGGGTTTTATATAACCCCCTTCAATTAAACCCCTTTAGATGGAACCCCTCAAGGCTTAAACCATTATTTTTTCTAAAAAATATGTGATTTCAGACAAAAATCAGGATGTCCCAAGTTTGGGACAAAAATGGGAGTTGCATAGATTCATTTATGATTATATTGAATCCAACCACTTATTCCTAGTACACCGTGAAGACTCAATTCTTGAGCAAATGACACATAAGTTGAGTTGTAGAAGTTGATGATTAGAAAACATAGAGGAAGAAATAATTGAAGGAATTGAACACAATAGAATTAGCCTTGACAAAGGAAAAGATAGATTTGATGGGTTTGATAGAGGTTGAACATGTCAAACTAGTCAAATAACAGTCAAAATTATCACTACCAAAAATTGGGCCACTAGAGTAGGTTTGACCATGGTCAAACATGTCAAAGATATGATAGAGTTAAAGTCTACACGATCTAAAAATTATACAAAATGTGCCCAAGAGATTCCTATCAATGACTATGATGTTTGAACTTCCTTCTTTAACTCAATTGTAGCTCTATTATAAAAACTCCAAATGAGGTTATGGTATTCATTCAATTACTTATTGTTGTTAAAGAAGGGTAGTTGTAAAAGATTTTTTGGTAGCCTATGAGTCCTTGAAACTGTAGCAAAGGTTTAGGTAGTCTATGGGAGCATTAGAGAGTAGTACAATGTAGGATATTATTGTTATAGGTAAAAGGATGTTGCAGTGAGCCTTGTATTGGGTAGGAAACCACTATGGAAGCTCTTGAGATTGTGGATTAAGGAGGAACAACACCTCACTCTTCTATACTTCTTCTTGAATTAGGTTTCTCCAAATCAAAATTTCTAGTTTCTCATTCTTATTGTGCCCTCTTCTTGCATTTCTATACTTGAATGTGTTGTTTTATACTTTAAGATTCAAAAGTAGGGACTGGTTATCCTTAATTTTACATGATGAACAACTTATACAATTAAATTACATTAGGGAAGAAAATATTCAAGTTAGTGAATCAAGGTGTGGAATATCCACCTTAATTATGAATCAGTTAAGAAGATTTTATCAAGCAATTTCATAAAAAAGTCTACTATAGTATCTAGTAGGTTATTACATTATACTATGATATCCATTAGCATTGTTAAGTGACACATCCTTATTAAAGTGTGATAGAAAGTTTAAATTCTCCCCATCCCTTTAGAGTGCCTTTATTTGTAAGGTATGTGGAAAGGTTGTGGTATAAAAACTACGTAGTAGATTTAAGGTTGACCCATATTTTAAAATTTAAAATTATGATTCAAAACATTATTAACCAATATTTTGTATAGACTTGATGGTTAGTGGTCCTTTAACTTCTAATAAAATAATAACCATCTTGTGGACTACCAACTACATTTACAATCACTGATAGCTAAAAACATTTAAAAACTATTTTAAACTTCTCTTTATAAATCCCGACCTTTAACTTGTAATATATATTATCCATTCATGAACATTACCCCATGCTTTGAATAACCTATATAATCATTTATTTATTTTATTTTTAGAGTATTGCCCACAAACATAACTAGTAATAAAGGACGAGCTTAGCTATACCCTAACTCAACATGTTCAAATACAATCCAACTTTTTACTAAAAGCAAGCTCAAATATGGATATAAACACACACCATATAAGACAAGGGACAAACTCTAGCATTTGAAAGGAAGACAAATCCATTTTTCTTTTATCCTTTAGGTTCTTTTGAATTTGAGGTCTTTGTTTGGATCAAAGACTTGTACTTTTGCATTAAGTATTATACCCTTTGGGGGTTATATTCTCAATCAATTTTAAATTCTAGGATTACAGAATATATGCACTACTAAGTAGTGTTGTGCAAGAAGTTGTCTAAGCAAGTTGCAAATTAAAAAAAAAACATAAAAGAGTCTTGTAGTAGTGTTGAAAAATTATTAGGCTTCCATGAAACATTTCACTTATACATCGGGCATGGTGATAGTAGAAATAAAGAGGTACAACCCAATTTTTTTTTTTTTTTTTTACATTGGATTAGCCCAAAAATATAATCTTGCAAATTGATTCATCATTTGTCTTGTGTTTCAATTCTTTAACTGCTTATTGTACATGTTATGCAACTACTACATCAATTTTTGATATTTAAACATCAAAATTCTGGGGATAAATTTGTTTTCTCACACATAAAATTCTTAGAGGACAAGTATAACCAATAATAATAGATATCACATAATAATATTCATATTAGTGAGTTAGTTCGAAAATAATGTATATTAATTCTAGACCAGGAATGACATTACACAATCTCTATATACCCTAACACAAAGTTTTAGGTGCAATCTAACATACATTTAAAAACCAAGGATTGCTTTTTTCACTATATCATCTCTACACACCCCCAACCCAAGATTATCCTTACAATCTAATACCTCTATAAACCAAAGGTTTATTTTTCAAGTATATCATTTGTACATAGCCCAACACAAGACTCTCGATAGAATCCAACATATTTGGTTAAAAAAAAGGCCACCAAGACTTGCTTCTCATGAGGCACTAGTTGGGGCTTTGATTCATTGTTTGGCTACTTTTGTTCTTGTTCTTCGGAGTATGATAGTAGTTTCATGTGTTCTTTTGTGCAATTTCACTTCCTTTTCTACTCCTTGGGTGTTAATACCAATCCTATGCCCTTTCTTTCAAGTGGGATTGACTTCTTTACATACATAATTGTTGTGATGTACTGTCTTTTCTCCACTTAGTTGTCGAAGTTTTAACTAGCTTTCCTTTCTTTACCACCTTCAGATGGTTTTTTGACCAACTTAATACAAACTATTACAGGGCGGTCGATGATACCTGCAGGAGGGCTTTGGGCAGCAACAATTTTTCCTCGAGGTGGATGGAAGTGGAGTGAAGAGAAGGATTATTGTAGAGATGATCACAGACAACAGTAAGTTTTTTGGATTGCATCAGTGCAGCAAATCCCTTTCATGTTTACAGTGGCTTTTGCCTTCCTTCAACATATCGCTTAGATTAAGGATAGTAGAGCACAAGATTTTAAGGACGGTGCTCTACTTAAACATCATCCATTTCAATGGTCAAACAGTCAATAGCAATTTTACATCTCATCCATAACAAAAAGTATTAAATATTTGTCAAAATTGATTTTTGACTGTTGAAGTGGATGATGTTTAAAAACAGCCCACAATCTTTAGGGGATGCTTGAAAAATGTGAAGATGAGTGATTTCTTAAAAAACCTCCTGATAAGAGTGGTATTATCTTATTGGAGCTTGTTGGAAAATGAGTTTAATGGATCTGCAGATGGTGATTTCCCTCTTTGTTTTGCTAGGGATATTTCTGAGCTGAGCATTTAGGATGAAACCCAAACCAGAATTTCTCAAACTTTTGTCTCTAAAGCATTGTTTTGCAGATATTTAGGACAGAGGCCCAAGTTGGAAGCGTTGAAATTTGCCCTGAATTTTCTCTCTTGCCTAATGATTTTTTCAAGTCTTTTCCAATCAGAGGACATAGACTTTGTATTGCAACAAGGACTTTGGATTCGCATGAACATGGCCTATTCTTAAAACCGTGGAGTCCTTCCTTGGATCCTGAAATTTTTTCTGATTTTCCAATCTGGTTGCATCTCTCCAGGATACTTGTAGAACTTTAGACTATTTAGGAGTTGAAGCTGATCGCTGGTTTGGTGGGCAAATTCATTAGAGAGGACCCTGCAGATGTTGGAACACATATTTTTTTTCTTGGCTATTATGCGTTAGGATTGACCCTTGTAAGCCTCACGTTCATACCATCTGCACATGGTTTCATAACACTATCTCTGAGGGGAAGCCATTGAAATGTTTCAACTACTATCAGATGGGCCATGAGGCACTGAAATGCACCTTTTCTTGGTCAGTTGGGTTTAGAGCAATGAAGTCTCAGAGTTGGAAGAGGAAGGTGAAACAAGTTTTGAGTTTTGTTTGGCAGAATCACCTTTAGGTACTTTTTTGATCAATAGAGTTAAAAAACTTGCAGTATCTGAAATGTTGTAGTTTTTGATGTTGATTTGGATGTAGCGATGGCTTTATAGTTGTATTTGGATATTTTTGTCATAAAATTGTATCATATGAAAGGAGAGATTTCAAATAGACTGTCAAAATTTATATAAGATTATATTGATATATATATTTGGTATATATATAATTTTATTTGTACTATGCATTCTGCCTTGTAGATTTGGGAGACCCTTTAAATTTTAAAAAGTTGTTAAGCACACAAATTTTAATCATCTCCCAAAATAAAAGCCAAAATGAAAAAGACAATTGTGGACTTAAAAAGGAAAGTGTGGTCTGAAGCGTAAGGAAGAGAAAATTGAGGATGTGAGGATGCAATTTTTGATTATTGGCAAGTTTCATTTTACAAGGACACTTTAAAGTTTTTCCAAGGAGTTATTGGCATAGAGCATCTTCACTTTCTATAGTGGTGATGTTGAAGGGTGTAAGGCCCATTTCTTTTTTGATTCTGTGTACGCCATTTAGATATTGATAGTGTTAGACTTACATATTGATACATTGATTTTAGATGACGTATAGATGATTATAATAAATTAATCATTGCTCATGGTTATATTATCCTGATATATGTTTTAATACATAGATATATAGTATTTAGATAGTTGTCATTTATTTTTTCATTTGACATAAGTCGTAATAAAATTTAATACGTAAATTTAAATGTCATTTTAATGTAATTATGATTTAGATGGGTGATAGATGATTTGTGGATTGATCGTGATTATTACATGTGATACACACACATACACACACACACGTATGCACACACACACACACACACATATTGGATGTATTTGATATGTGCATCGAGTGTGCAAGTATTTAAATAGGTTGGCCAATGAAAGAATGAAAGATCACTCTAGAACCTTAATCACTCTTTCAATTTCACCTCATGAAATAATGGAAACTTGATTGTGTTTCTTGATTAAACCTAATAGTCTTAGTCTATGAGAGGACTAGGACCCCTTATGTCAATCATTATTAGCCAAAGTCTTTTCCTTTGTTTCAAGTGATTTAAATTAAATGTATTTATTTTGTAATGATATTTTAAATTTGCAAAATATTTCTTTTAGTACAAATTCAGATTTGCACTTGTGAATTTTAAAAGAGGTTAAAATAAAATTTTAATGTATTTTTGGATAAAAATAATCCACTTGGACAAGAACCTAGGGGCAAGTACTCCTTGGGATTTGTATTTTAAGTGTTAAGTGAATTTAGAACATACACAACCCTCTTGGGAAGAATGCACCATTAAGAGGCATTGAAGAGGTTGATTGTGAGTTTTCTAGGTTAACCCTCTTCTCAAGGGCTTTTGTGTAAGTGGAGTGTTGGGTGCACTTAACTCTAGCATATCTTTCCCATGTGAGTGCACATGGGAGGGCATGGTTTGAATTTATGATTTGTAAGAGGTAGTTATAACGTCAAAAATTGCATACCCTATAATTTGACCTCAGTTTAGTGTCTATATCCCCTAGTGTGTTTTTAGGTCTATTTAGCCCTATCCTAGCCTTCATCCCACCCTTGGTACGAATGTGGGCTTGGTGTTTTTGTATTTTTGTGTCTTTTATGTGTAAGTGAATATATTTTCTATGTTAACCTACTATCATGTTGTCATTCTGTGTTATTGTTGGCCTTGTTGTACTTAGACATGCCAATATGACACAAAATTTGTGCAACGTGTTAACGTCCTCTAACACTACAGTTGTACAATGGTTGTTTCTTACAAAAATTTCCACCTTTCCATATCTGAACATGGGAGCATAACTACTATCAGATTTGTTTAGCGAATCTCAATAGCTATTCACCCTTGCATGCCTCTTCAACTTCCCTCAAGTTGATTTTTGAATAGATCTCTCTATCTTTTTGGTATGAACATTGCTTTTGAAGTAACTTCAACACTCTACACCATTTTTTGGTATTCTTGAGCACTTGAACAACACTCTTATGATTCCACCATTGTCTTGTATGAGCTCTTGCAACTGTTGAGGACATACATTGTGGTTACAACAATTATCATCTTCATTCTTGGTATTTTATGTGACTTTGTTAAAGTTCTTGTTTCATTTTATTTATCATTGTTATAAATTCTATAAGCTTTCTTGTGTACACAACACCATTGTTGACACCTTGAGAGATCCATCTCTTTTCCTTCCCCACTTACAATAGGGTGTTTTTTCCCTATAGACTAGGGATTTAACATTCATAAACTACTATCATATTGTTGCTTTTAAATTCTAGATACACATAGGGTTTAAGAGCACACACTATCTATTTTTTTCTCATTTCACTAGTTGCTTGTGGAGGTCGAAAGACTAAACAAGGGGCTTCACCATTCGTGAAAAGCTCCTAAGCAATCCCAACCTTCTCTTTTGTCCTAGAACAGGTATTTGGAGTCTTTCAACTGCATGAAGGTTTGTCACCCCTTCTCCTTTCTCTTTGTCATTTGTCATTTTATTTAAGGATTGAGCAATATATTAGTTTTCATTTTTTGTCCATTTAAGTGTATTTTCAATAGTTTATATTTGTTGTTTCCATTCTATTATGTCTAGACATTTCCATTTTTATTCAAAAACTCTTATTTTCCATCATCTTTAGATGACAATCATACACACTAGACAACAACATGTAGATTGGCCAACAGTGCAATGTGCTAGTGTCCTAACCAATGAACTTATCTAGTTGGTTCCAGGTTCTTCACTATATATTATTTCTAGTTCTAATATTCATTTTTAGTTTTTGTATTTGTATTTGTATTTATTTATAGTTTTCATTCTTAGCTCCCCTTTCTTGTTTAAACCTAGTTTAAATAGGGAAGGATATCTAGATAAGATAAAATAGTTACTATTCTTCATCTTAAAATTTTTAAAAAATCATTTCATTGGTCTTATCTAGTGTAAAGTAGATAGTTGAACACCTTAACACATCTAGGTAGACAAATCAACTTTTTCTCATTTACATTTTGGTGAATCTACCTAGTTAGATCACTACATTCACCAGTTCTTTCAAACTTCTCTACCATCATGTTTTGTGTGCTGAAGATGCTCATACTTTTTCTATTTTATGAGCTTCACCACATAGTTTCTTTTCTCTAATCACATTGTTCAAAGAAGCGAATGTATAAACAAAATGACTTATTCTCACCATTCTACCACTCCTATTCCTATCAGTATCAATCTTTATAGTTATCCCTATGAATGGACTACCACAACCCTTCCCCCTCTACCTACTTCTCCCACTATTGAATTTCATGATCTAGAGGGAGGCTTTCATCATGAAGTCACTCTTTGCATGGGCAATTAGGAAGCAGTCCATTGCATTGATTGACACTTGGTTGTATTCCAAAATGAACTTTTTGTTGATTTGAGGGCATTCATTGTATTTCTAGCTCTATTCTTGAGGCTCTGCATGTGATGCTTTTTCATCATCCTGAAAGCCTAAATTTCTTGTGTTGGGTGGTGCTTATTGTAAATCATGAAGGTCCTCTTTCTTGGGCCCCTTCTAACCAAATAGTTGATTTGCATTCTCATCTAACTCATACTTAGATTCTTGTTTCTCTCCCCACACTAAACACACACATTCCTAATTCTACAAATGTTGTCACTTCTACTATTCCACTTGGTGACACGTGTTTCTTCATCGGGCATTACTTGCAACCCTATTTTTTCTTATGGGTCCATCCCTCCTTCATAGCACCTATGCTATTTGGTGCATCTTAGCCCGTGCATTATCAACCTTTTTCTATTCCTTTAAATGTTCCCACTATCAGTACTACTCATGCTACCACCACCTTTGTGCCTACCACTATTGGCACCCCCTTTCATTCCATTGATTATATGCTTAACCAGATAATGTAAAACATGGGCAATCTTTAGTAGTAGCTTGCATCTCTTTCTACTGCTTCGCTGCCCATGACTATGTAGTATTACCATCATAGTATGCACTCTCTTGAAGTTCTTGTTACTCTATTCCTTTCTAACTTTGAGGTCCCCCAATTTGATAAGTACAATGGAAAAGAGGACCCCTAGACTCATGTCTCTGTCTTCATCGCTATTTGTAGTGACTTTATCTTCAACAACAAATTGTTAGCAATACTATTCCCATGGTCCCTTAAAGAGACCACCTTGGACTAGTTTTGTAGCTTGCCCAACCATTGGGTGAAAGTTTAGAACTGTGTCACACTTTTATAAAGGAAATAGACAACACAAATTCAGTTTTTCAACTTAGACTACCTAAAAGTGACATTTATGTTTTCAATTTTAAAATTACAAACTAATAAAATGTAGAACTCTTTAGTGTAGCTTATGTTTATAATTTTTTTAATTTTTTAAAAATTAGTTGGATATAGTTTCTTTTATAAGTTTAAGAGAATAAATTTAAAAAAAGTGAGGTCAATGGGACATTGCAAAATTTAAAACAATTTTTATTTTTGAATTTTTTTCCCACTTAGGTTACTTGAAAATCTAGTGCATAGAGAAAAAATCAATTTTCGATGAATATTTATTTTTTAATAATTTTTTTAATTCAAATTTACTCAAATTGTCACAATTTTCATGGGACATCAACTTTTGTTTAATTTTTTTTTATCATTAAAAAAAAATATACCTCCTTGAAGAGGATTCTCTCCTCTAGTGCATCATATATTGTTAAAAAAATTTAAACATTTTAAAACATTTTTTAATTTTTTTTAATTTCTAATCAACCTCATGTTTGATTACAATAACCCACTTGCAATAAATTTTTTAAAAATATAATAAAACTAATCAAAATATTAAAAATATATATATTTTTTAATTTCTAAACCCTGACCTCTATGAAAGGGTATTTTCAAATTTTTATGAAAATACCCTTTGGTTGGAGCTAGAGTTGAATTTGATGTTTTGTTGAATTTGTTGAAATGGGGGGGTTGGTTGCCACATGGGATGCCACATAGGCAATTTCAAGCAATACGATTTTGGTAGGAAAAGTTTCAGGAGAAACTCTCTCACCAAAAAAATTCTATGCAAATAAATATGTTTTTCAAATTTGAAATTGAATTATATTGATTCGAAGATTTCAAGCAAAAAAGTTTTAGGCGAAACTCTTTATGCCACACAGGGCCACGTGGTTTAGACGAAATTATTTCACCCAAAACCTTTTAGGGTGAGACTATTTCTATAGAAACCATTTAGTTGGCCCAAAGTGTGACATAGGTTTATGCTTTCACCCCATTCTATAACTTCATTTGAACAACTCATTTCTCTATTTCTGCAACACTTTTAGATAAATATCAGCGCTTAGGTCACCTTTACGAACCTAGTTCACTACAAGAAAGGTCATAATGAAATGATCACTGAATTTATCTTTTGATACCAATCATTATTTTCTCAGATTCCATATCCACTCGTTGATCTTGATGTGCAAAGAGTTTTCATCATCTTTCACCATCATACTAGGGATAAAATTCTACATATGTTACTCTCTTCTTTTTTGTATCTTCGTACCACTCTTCGAGACTATCAATAGATGGTGAGCTAGTATGGGGCCCCTCCTTTAAGTGCCTTAGCTGCTTCTACCTCTTCTTTGGGACAATTTACATCATACAATTCTAGATATAAAAGGAACAATAATTTATTTTCACAAAAAAACACAAAACATAGTCGTTGTCAACCAAATTGACACTACCATGCCTCCCTCTTCTTCAGGGCTTGCAATATCTATGTAATTGCAGCATAATTTCCAATTCACAAAGTTGTTTGACACTTTACATTATGTTCTTTAGTGGATCCTCTCCAACAATCTTGTTCAATTACCCCTATTCGCCCTCTAGATACTAATCTTTCCCTTCCCAAAACCTATGATGCTAAAACCTTCTGTCAATATCATGACATGCCTGGACATGATATTGAAAAGTGCATGTGTCTTAGGCACCTTATTCAGGACCTTATTAACACTAATGTCATACATGTCGCTAGTGTTAATGATAAAGAGGATCAATTTGTTGCACCACCAAACCAAAATTTACAAATCTATACAAATCCTTTTTCCTAGCATACAAATTCTAATTTCAAAGACCATGTCCTCTCACATATCCCACCTCCTAATTTTGATTCTACACCAGTCCCCTCTATGACAAGTAAAATCCTTCTTCTGATCTCTCCCATTCTCTCATACAATTGGTGCATTGGGCACTTAGCCTCGTGTCTCTTGAGTTGAGCCTATTCCTAAACCCACAATCACTTTCTCTTATGTTGATGTGCTAGTTGGCATATATGATGGTCCTTTGTACATCCAAGCCATAGTTAACTAGAAAACTATTCATGGAGTTCTAGTGGATCTAGTGAGCTTGGTTAACATCATTATAGAGGAGTTCCTCTATGTAAACTAGTTGCATAGATATTCCTATTGTTCTTTAGACATCTCTTTGTGCATGCATGATGACCTCCCCATATCAGTTCTTGGTTCTATCATTTTATCCATCTAGGTTGGCCCAAAATCCTTGGATGATCTCTGTCACATTATTCCTACATCAGACTGTTATCGTGTCCTCTTGGGCTACCCTTGGCTCAACATAATGAAGGATATACCTTCTTTTATTCATAAATAGTTGAAGTTTCCCCATATTGGTGTTGTTCACACTATTCCACGTAGTCAATTTCAACTTCTTATAATTTAGGGTGTAGGGAAAATGTGTCTCAACCTTGCAATTATATAAAGTTTATTGTTGATAGGATATATATATTTATATATATTTCCTAGTTACACCGATAGGTGTAATATATAATGGGAGCATGGGGTGGAGTGGGATGCGTGTTAACATTTTTTTGTTAACAAAAACTATTAAATGGCCGACATACATTAAATTAATGATATATTGTAAATCTGGACCATTCATTATTAGGTTTTAGATTTGATGGTAGATATTTTGTTGGCTTATCTTGCCCTAGAAGATAACCCTATTTTATGAGGGTGTTGTATTATGGCTATGGCTTCATGATATATTCTGAGAGTCTGATAGTGGTCGTGTTGTCTTTGGATCTCTGGTGGTGATACTCTCGTGAGAAGCTTTCTCTGCAAGTATATTGTAATCTTTGTGATTTCTGAATAATATATTGGGCGATTTTTGGAGTGTGAGTTTTTTCTCTCGAAAGGGTTTTTCCCACGTAAATCACTGTGTTGTGGTATGCATGATATCTATGTTTATTTCTGTTTAAGTATCTGTAACTGTTAAAGATCTGTAAAATTTTGCATTATCATCCTTTCAAGATTAGTGTAGGAAGTTGTTCCGCTACTTTAGCTTCCTTACAAGTGGAATCAGAGCCTGATCACCTTTGGTTTCAGTTGTGGGTTGTTGGGTTTTTTGAACTAATCCAGATTTGAGTGGGAGCTTGTGCAAAAGACACTTTGTGATCTTGTTGCAAGAATTTTAAAATGACAAGTTCATCAGGGAGAATATAGGTGGATAAATTTTCTGGAAATAATTTTGAAATGTGGAAGCTGAAGATGGAGGATCTGTTGATAGATCAAGATCTATGGGATGCTGTTGATGAGAAGGTTTCAAGGCTTGCAGATCCTACTTTGGCTGCTCAATATGATGTTATGGACTGTAAAGCCAAGGATCTAATGAGACTGTGTTTGGCAAACTCTATTTTAATCAATGTCCATGAAGAGACCTCTGTATAAAAACTACGGAAGAAGCTTGGTGAGATGTATCAAGCCAAATTTTTAGTGAACAAGATTTTCTTGAGGAAGAAATTGTATTCCTTGAGAATGGAAGAGGGTGGACAAATTACAGACCACTTGGAAGCATTCAATATGTTGGTGGCTCAATTGGCATTAGTTGGTGTCAAAATGGATGAGGAGGAGAAATGTTAGATATTGCTCTATTCTTTGTCTGATTCGTGGGATTATCTTGTTATGGCTATTGGGAGTACTTTTGTTATATTGAAGACTGAAGATGTGGTGGGTTCTTTGTTTTATGAAGAGATGAGGAGGAAGGTATCCATCAGTGCCAAGAGGCCCCTAAATGTTCATGGAAAACCTAAGGAAAAAGGTAAGAAGAATGAGAAGTGTGATAAATCCAAGTCCAAGGGGAGATCCAAATCTCTTGGAAAGTCCAAAGTTGTTTGCTAGAACTGCGGTAAGCCTGGACATATTCGTAAGAAATGCAAAGAAAAAAAGAAGAAAAATAAGAGATTTGATTCCGATTCTGAGTCTGAGAAGGAAGATGGTGATGCATTCATTGCAGCTTTGGCAACTCGTGCAGGTAATGATGCATGGTTAATTGACTCAGGTGCATCTTTCCATATGACCTTTAATAGATATTGGTTTTCTGAATATGAAGAATTTGATGGAGGTAAGGTGTACTTGGGTGATGATTCTTATTTAAATATTGTTGGTCGTGGTAAAGTTAGAATCAGGGTTCCTGATGGTAGAATAAAAATGATTAATGGTGTGTTGCATATCCCAGGATTAGCACAAAATTTGTCATCTATGAGCAAACTAATAGATGCAGGTGTGCAAGTAGTATTTTTTGATGTAGGATGCAAGATAGTTAGAGGTGCTATGGTGATTGCTAGAGGTGTCAAATATGACACATTATATAAGCTTGATGCATGCATTGTTGAGTGCAATAGTACTTCTGTGAAAAGCAAGTTTGTGAAAGAGGTGAGGGTTTCATCTTCAGCAGATGGTCATGGCTTTTGGGTACCCAAGGGTGCTTTCTTCTGAATTAAAGTTACCTACAGAGAAAACTATGATATGGCACCAAAGACTTGGACACATTGGAGAAAAGGGTCTAAGGACCTTGAAAAATAAAAACCTTGTTGAAGGGTTGTCTGATTGTAATCTTGAGTTTGATTTTTGTGAGCATTACATTTATGGAAAACAAAACTACATTCAGTTTTACTCGAGTTCTCATAAATCTTGTGGTGTATTAAATCTTATTCATTCTGATGTGTTTGGTCCTGTAGATGTTCCTTCAATCAGAAAATCCACATATTATGTATCATTTATTGATGACTATAGTAGAAGGACATGGGTATACTGTCTAAAGAGTAAATTTGAAGTTTTCAGTCGATTTAAAGAATTTAAAGCAATGGTTGAGTTGCAGACTGGAAAGAAAATAAAATGTTTGAGGACTAATAATGGCGGTGAATTTTGCTCTAATGATTTTGATAGATTTTGTAAAGATTGTGGTATTCATAGACAAAAGACAAACTCTGTATTGTCCACAACAGAATGGAGTTGCAAAAAGAATGAATAGGACACTGATGGAGAAGGCTAGGAGTATGTTGAGTGGTGCTGGTTTAGAACAAAGGTTTTGGGCTGAAGCTGTTTCCATTGCCTGTTACCTGATTGACAGATCTCCTACATCTCTTGTTGATAAAACACCTATAGAGGCATGGTTGGGTCACAAGCCTTCATTAAGACATCTCAGAGTTTTTGGTTGCAAGGCATATGCACATGTGTCGAAGGAGAAGCGAACAAAGTTGGAGAACAAGGCTGTGAAATGTTTCTTCATCGGATACAATTATGGTGTGAAATGATACAAGCTTTGGGATCTTGTTGCACAAAAGGTAATATATAGTAGAAGTGTTATTTTAGAGAAACTAAGCCTTCTTCTGTTACATTGCAGCCAAAACAAAGTAAATTGGAAGATGCGATTCATTTTCCTTTTACACCTGAGAAAGTTGAATCGAGGCCCATGCATAGACATGAAGTTGAGGAGAGCTCATCTAGCTCTGAATCTTCAGAAGAGGAGGAAGAACTTCCAACTCAACTTGTTCATAGGTCTACAAGGCATGGACAACCACCTGAAAGGTATTCACTTGATGATTGGAGATGTATTTTTGCTTTGAATGCTAACATGGATGAACCTAGATCTGTAGAAGAGACATTAGGTATGAATGATGCAGAATCCTGGAAGATTGCTATAGATGCAGAAATGACATCTTTGAAAAAAAATGATACATGGGATCTTGTACCATTGCCTGAAGGATGAAAACATGTTGGTTGCAAATGGGTGTTCAAGAAAAAGATTGGTTCAGATGGAGGTATTGAGAAGTACAAAGCAAGGTTGGTTGCGAAAGGTTACTCTCAAGTTGAGGGTGTTGATTATGGTGAGATATTTTCTCCTGTTGCAAAAATGACATCCATTAGATTTTTGCTTTTTATTGTTGTTGCTTATGATTTAGAGGTTGAGCAAATGGATGTGAAAACTGCCTTCCTTCATGCTGACTTGGAGAAGGATATTTATATGACACAGTCAGAGCACTACGTAGTGAAAGGTAAAGGTAATTTGGTTTGCAAATTGAAGAGATCTTTGTATGGCCTAAAACAGAGTACTAGGATGTGGTACCAGAAATTTGATACATATGTGTTGAGTTTGGGATTTGAGCGTTCTAAATCAGATCATTGTGTTTATGTAAAATTGATGGTGATCGTTTCCTGTTTATTGCATTATATGTTGATATGTTATTTATTGGTAAAGGGAAAGGTATGATTTCAAAACTGAAATCTCAACTTGCTGCTAAATTTGAAATGAAAGACCTTGGTGTTGCTAGAATTGGAAATTAGAAGAGATAGAGTAAACAGAAAGCTATGGCTTGGCCAAAGTAAGTATGTCAATTCAATTTTACAGAGGTTTAACATGCAAGACTATAGACTATTGTGTGTTCCCTTTTCAGTTGGAACAAAGTTATCTATTTCAGATTGTCCAACATCTCCATCAGAGATGGAAGAGATGATCAGAGTGCCTTACTAGAGTGCAGTTGGAAGTTTGATGTATGCTATGGTTTGTACTAGACCAGACATTGCCCAAGCAGTGGGAGTTCTTTCCAGATATATGTCTAATCCTGGTAGAGTTCATTGGGATGTAGTTAAAAGAGTCTTCATCTATTTGCATGGTACCTCAGAGTATTCCTTGTGTTATCATAATAATTTGATTGAAGATGATATTTCCCTTGATATTCATGGTTATGTGGATTCAGACTGGGCAGGTGATATTGATAGTAGACGGTCCACCAGTGCTTATGTGTTTACTTTATTTGGTGGTGCAATTAGTTGGATGAGTAAGCGACAAGTTGTGGTTGCTTCAAGTCCACTACTGAAGTTGAGTATATGGCAGCTACTCATGCTTGCAAAGAAGCCATTTGGATTAAGAGACTGTGTTCAGTTATTAGAATGAAACAAGGTGCAGTGACAATTTATTGCGATAGTCAGAGTGCGATTTGTCTAGCTAAGAACTCGACATTTCATGCCAGGACCAAGCACATTGATGTACAATATCATTTTGTTAGAGATATGTCGGAGATGGCAAGGTGAAGATGGTTAAGGTAAAGACTTTGATGAATATTGTTGATTTTTTAACTAAGCCTGTGAGCACAGAAAAGCTCAGATGGTGTTCAGAGACTATGGGTCTTTTGGCCCCTAGCAATTGAGAGAAGATGTTTACTCCCTCTCGTTGCTCTTGCAAGGGGTTCGACAAGTGGGAGATATGTTGGGAAAATGTGTCTCAACCTTGCAATTATATAAGGTTTATTGTTGATAGGAGATATATATTTATATATATTTCCTAGTTACACCGATAGGTGTAATATACAATGGGAGCATGGGGTGGAGTGAGATGTGTGTTAACATTTTTTTGTTAACAAAAACTATTAAATGGCCGACATACATTAAATTAATGCTATATTGTAAATCTGGATCATTATTAGGTTTTAGATCTAATGATAGATATTTTGTTGGCTTGTCTTGCCCTAGAAAGTTTAACCCTATTTTATGAGGGTGTTGTATTACGGTTGTGGCATCGTGATGTATTTTAAGAGTCTGATAACAGTCGTGTTGTCTTTGGATCTCTGGTGGTGATACTCCTGTGAGAAGCTTTCTCTACAAGTATATTGTAATCTTTGTGATTTCTGAATACTATATTGGGCGGCTTTTGGAGTGTGGGGTTTTTCTCCCGAAAGGGTTTTCCCCACGTAAATCACTGTGTTGTGGTATGCATGATATCTATGTATATTTCTGTTTAAGTTTTTGTAACTGTTAAAAATTTGTTATCCTTCTCTCAAGATTAGTTTAGGAAGTTGTTCAGCTACCTTAGATTCCTTACATAGGGTAGCTTCTCTCTTGACTATTTTTGGCCTACTCCTTCTGGTCCACCCCATTCATGCATTGAGTTTCTTTTCAAATTATATCACAGGCATGTTATGAGCAGGATTACTCTTCGTGTTCCTTATTCTACTCCACCAACTACATCTATACCTCCTCCATCATTTGCTTTCTCTATTATTCCTCCACATATTTCAACCAATTCTATTCCTCCTCCTATACCTCCACAAGATAAAGGTAAGTAGTAGGTACAAGATCCTCCCCCTTCACTTCCCAAACTAGACCTTAGTGAAACCGACCCTCTAGATCGTGCAAGCATCGTCATCATGTTGCTACCTAACCAACCCAACTCAACCCACTTCTGACCTGTCTACTTTTGATTAGCCTACTTCTGACCCACCACAAAAACCTCAAGATAAAAATCTTAAAAAAGTTGAGTTGATTTTAGCCCCATCTACTAATCCTCCTCGTATGCCACAATTTCCCAACATTCCCTCATTCTCTAAGCCTCTCAATCTTCCCAAAATTAGTGTCATTTCTAGTGTCACCCTCTCTACCCTAGTTCCATTTACTCGTGCTCATCATCAAATCTTTCCTGAACTAAGACCTTCTACCCTTGACATTGATATAGCTTCCCCACTAGCCAAAAGAAACTTTAAACATTACCCCACCCTATCCTTCTGACTTACTAAACCTAAATTAAACCCTCCTTCTCCCCCTCTAAGCCCTTTTACATTACTTCCCTCTGCAGTAGAGGTACCTCCATCCCCACAGGGTCCTGATCCTAGTACTATCACATCTAGCTACAATCCAAAAGGCATGACTAACCACTCATACAATCCTTCATTTGTCTTGAATGCAGTCTTCCATTCATCTCCTTCTCTGATCCTAATCTGATGATATCCACTCTTTAAGTCAATCTTTGTGAAATATTTTGCATCACTCAAACAATCCATAATATCATCCATCCTTGGCAATGGAAATCTATATTTGACTGTGATCTTATTGATTGCTCTTGAGTCTATACACATCCTCCATTCTTTATCTTTTTTGTTGCTAGTACTGCAGGTACCACACATGGGCTTAAACTTTCTCTGATCAATTCTTTCCTCAACAACTCTTGTATCTGTCTGTTTAGCTCCACATTTTCTACTGGTGTCATCCTATGCACCACTTTGTTTGGCAAACTGGCTCTAGGTATTAGATCCATATGATCACTGATGCTCTGTACCGGTGGCAATCCTTCAAGCACATTCTCTAATACAATATTTTAGTATTCGGTCAATCACTCTGCTATTTCCTTCTGCGATGGTTCTTCTCCTTTTGTGGTGGCATTTTCAACGTTATGGGTACCACACTTCCTTGAAATCAATGCAAAATGCATGTTCTTGTGTCTCAATCCATCCAAAATTTTCCTTCCATCTACCAAATAGATTTTGGCGTTGCCACATACTTCACTTTCGTTCTTTTCCTCCAAAGGTATCAAGATATGCCTTTTACCATTTGAGGTCACAGTTTAGGTATTTTTCCTCCCATCATGAATTGTCTTTCTATCATATTGTCATGGTCTTCCCAACAATATATAACATATATCCATTGGCATGATATCACACAATACTTCATCATTATATGACCCTATATGAAATTTCACCAAACATTGCTCACTTACAAATACCTTGTGTTCATCTTGAATCCATGCTATCTTGTAGGGTTTTGGATGTTCCAATCTTTTTAGCTTCAACTTATTCACCATTTCCTCTTAGACCAAATTATCTGTATTACCATTATCAATGATCACTTTGCAACACTTACCACCCGATTTGCACCTTGTTTTGAACAAACCTTTCCTTTGTGGTGGCTCCTTAGTTGTTTATGTTTGTAATAAAGCTCTCCTCATAACCAACGACTCACCTTTCTTTGGTTTCCCTATTGAACTTGGTGATCCAACAGGTTATTTCTCCACATATGTTGTCCCCACATTATTCTATGTCCTCTTACTGGTGTTCCCTTGGTAACATTCAAATGCTCGATGTTCTTCAACTCCACACTTGAAACAGGTTCCTCTGAATGGTCTCTTGTCAAATCCCCTTTCTCCCCTCTGGTATCCTTCATTGCAATAGGTATTATGGCTTCGCTTGTCATTGTAGTAGAAACTTCTGTCATTTCTCCCTCGGTGATGGAAATTAGTGCCTCTTTCTTTATTGCGGTATGAGTTGTCCACCTTATTATACTCCGCATATGGCTTCACTTCACCACCCTACGATCTTCCTCTCTAAAATATGCCTCCTCTTCCTCTTTGTCTATGCTCAAATTTCTTGTTCAACTTCTCTTCAACCTTCAGCGCAAATTGGTATGCTTCTTCAACAGTTGTCATCCTTACCAAACTCAATTCTTCTTGAATGCTTGTTCTCAGCGCATTTATGTACCGCGTAACCTTCTCCTTGCTAGCTTCACTATGCCCAATTCTAATGACCATCTTATGAAATTCTTCAATATATTCTTTCATTGTTCTCTTTTTCCCTTAGGTTTTGCAATCTCTTTAGCAATTCCAATTCATAGTCAGCAGGTATGAATTGATTCTTCAACTTTGTCACCATTCTATCCCACTTTATGTTTATTTCCTTTCCTCCCCAATTTTTGTCTATCTAAACTTCCTTCCACCAAATAGCAACATGTCCTTTCAACTTAGTTTTTGCAAATCTCACTCTTTCCGGATCTTCAATTTCCTCATACTCAAAGTATTCTTCCAAGTCACTTATCCAATCAATCAATTCCTCAGGGTTCAAATTACCTGCATAGTTTGAAATTTCAATTCTAGATCTCTTACCAATCTTAGTAATAACTTTCAACATCTTTCCTTGATCTGACTCTTCTTCGTCTAGGGTTCCTTCATTTTGATCTGCAGCTTGAGCTCCTAATTCATCATCATCACTTTCATCCTCAGGTCTAGGGTTTAGACCTCTCTTCCTATCCTCTTCTACAACATTCAATCGAACTCTCATTGCCCTCATTATGTCTAACATTTCTTCCATTCTTCTAGAAACATTGATCATACCAAGCGCTCTTCTTGGTAGCATCTTTCCTTAGATTTGGTGCAACTGCCTCAATTCGACGATCTGTTTACAAGATTGCAACTGCCTCATAGTCGACACTCTATTGACAAACACTTGCAGGTTGTCTTAGGTCGGCGATCTGTTCACCCTTGGATCTATCGGAATGATTTCTCCCTCAAATGATTCGGAAACTTGCTTTGATACCACTTGACGCAATCACGGATGGAGGGTCCAGGGAAAGGACTGTCCAATCGTGCAGCCTTAGAGTAACACAATGAAATAAACACAATAATTGAAACAATAAATTGGAATTTCATTGATTCAACATCACAAATGATTACAAATGGCTCATAGGCTTGCCGCATGCACATTATGAATTGATATACAAAGATATGGCAATTAAGCGCATCATACTATCTGCCCAACTCCTAACTATATAAACTAGCCCTGCAACATCACTTCTAATTCTACTTCTACTTCCACTGGCTTCCAATGAACCTAGGAGAGATTTATATAGCTACTCCAAGATCAAGGAATGGTCCGTGTTGACCGCAAGGGCTTCCACATCCCAATGCCTTATTAAACGTGTAGGTCGGCCAAAATCATATGATGATGCTCCAAATGTTGATGAAACATGTTGCGGTTCTTGGTGAAGAGATCTCTGGTCCCATAATGCCTTGTGAGATGTTTCATTAGGTGCCGCAAACTTAGTATGTTGAACTGAATGCTGTATGCCCTGAACTGTGCAACCTGATGATGTTTCTGACAGCAATAACTTTCTGTGGACAATTGCAAATCTCTTGAAATCTAGGTATGATGTAGGTGAGCTGGTATAGAGTTCAGATCTTGTGCCGCGAGCTGCGAAATGATTATGTGGTGAATTATTCTACACTACAACTAACTGAAAATGCAAGAAAAGAAATATTTTTGGTTGAAGCAAGATTGCCATTCAACTTGGGATGCTCCTGCATCACAATGGCACAACAAAAGGAAGTGTCAGATTGACAACTTTTAAAAATTGTGTGCCATTGATCTTTGAGATCAACAGTGCAAACTTGCTTGTTCACAATGTCAATGTCAAAATCTTACAAAGTATTTGAAAATCCTATAACTTGCATAAAATTAGACGAAGCCAATAGCATCTTGATGGCTGTTCATTTGATGACGAAATGGGTTGAAGAGAAAAATGGAAGACAATGCAAAATCTTGATCCAAAATCGCCTTGAGGGGCAAATAGAGAGCAGATCTCTACAACCCTCAAGGATGCTCTTGCATCAAGTATATATTAGTGGTTAGCTTTTATTATAATGAAAAAGAAAAACTCACGTTAGTTGTAATATCTATTTAGCATACTATTGGTGATCTAATTTACATCTTTGATTAATTAACTTTGCAATGAGATATGTTTGGACTCTTGAGCTTTCATCTTGGGATGCATAACCCTATTGCTTCATATAGAGAACTTTGAAGGGTGGGCACCACATGAAGGTCACTCCCCCTAAGCATCGCATATGTTAACACCCCTCACCTCCTAGAAAGTTTACACGTTGTACAATATGTCACGTGGGATTCCGTGCCACCCACAACCACTTCTTTTCTTCTCCTCTCCCCTTGCCTATTGCCAATATATATCTTCCACGTGTTGGCAATATGCAACATTGCACATGATGGTGACACGTGTGTGCATGTTGCATTATCTTTAGGTAGTAATTTTATATTTTAAAAAAAATACTTGTATTTTGCCCATATAATATTTTAGGCAATACAAAGGGGAGGATGCTTAAGGTGGACAAGCTTCTGGTTTGGTAAGGAAGCAAAGGTGGTTGTTCCTAACAAATTCAACTTTGAAGCATGAAGAGGATCTGGATTATTTTTTTCACAAGTTTTATTTCCAACGGCCAAGATGTTTTCTCTTCACTAAACTCAAGAAGTGCATACGAAAGAAAATGGAAGTAGAGAGGCTTTAGATTGAAGCCAAGAAAGCAATTGGTGATGGATCTGAATGGAGTGTGGAGACTCTTTTTCCCACAGGTAAAGGAGATTAACTCTGGCACGTGCCTAACTATGATTTACATTCTCTTCTAGGATTTGATGTGTTTGAAGAGGTTTGGTAGAGCCCCCATTTTGTGGATTGTTTTCTTTCTGCCGCAGTAGATGTTGGAGCTTTTGTCTCTAGTGCCCTCTTGCTGTGATATGATTCTCTTTGCTAGTTTTTCTTGTGTTCAGCTTTGTTCCCCCCTCCTTGGGACAGCCACTTTGTTAATTGTTCGGTCTGTTTTGTGGGGCGGGCCCCATTAGATCTCCCTTTTACTTATAAAACAAGAATAGTATCTTCGAAATTAGTCACCTGAAGTAGGTTAACATATTATTTCCCATCTTTATAGGTATATTTGAGTCTTGAGAACTCTAGTCCAGTTAGAAGTGCTGCATGTAAAATTTCTGTGTGATATCTCATGAATGAAAGCAAGATTAGCCTGCAATCATCCTAAATGCCATTATCAGCTGGCTCATACTTCATAAGAAAACGCCCTATGTGCATTATGAACATCAATAGAATAAGAGCTACAGAACTACAACCAATTGTTGAAGGTACAAGTATATGTTGACTGCTCTGTTATATGCAGTTTTTTAAGCCAGAATGGAACTTTTAAATCAAGCACATCAGTAGGCAATAAAAACTGCACATAACACAGAAGTTCCAAAGCTTCTATTCACCTGAAACTATACCAATGAACTGCGCAATACATTGAGAATTTCAGAGAAATGGGGTCTCTGCAAAGGATAGCTGTTCCAGCACTTCTGCATCAAAGTCTTCAGAAGAGGAGGGCAGTCTGATGGGATATCTGGCCGTAGTCCACATGCTGCAATGCCTACTGCAGCCTGCACAGGAGAGTAACCAGCATAAGGAACTTGGCAAGTGATCATCTCCCACAGCATCATTCCAAAGCTGTAGACATTGCTCATGGGTGTTTCTGATACAGTTTCAGGATCTGCTGCAATCACCTGTTTCATAAATAGTACAAATGAGTTAGTGGCAGACTATTGTTACTCTACGTTTCTAACAGAAGTTTACATGCAACTATCAAATTCTGTAAGAAACATAAACAGTGTACAATGATCACAACCGAGGCAAATTCCCACCCCAAAACTAAGGCTATAGTCTAGGCTAGAGCCTAAATATTATGGGCACCCTTCTCAATTTAACTAAGAATTTTTCCTTGACTACCTAAAAGTTTAAAACCACTCAGATTCCAATTAGATTCAACAAAATTGGAATGTTCTTGCTCCTTATCGATTCAAATCACATGAACCTTAAGGTATCCAGCAGTTGTTTGAATGTACAGAAAACAGAAGAGAACTCACGTCATGAACATGGGCAATGGCACCAAATCAATCTTGAATCTTAGATGTGAAGAATAACATTGAGGTTCAACATTTGCTATTGCCTGACTAGAAAAAAACTTTACCAGAACCATAAATTGAAAAGAATATTAAGTTTTAGCAGCAAGAGCAGTATAACCAATTCTTCAGATTGCAGGCAAAAACTAGGAAGTATGGTCTCTAGAAATTAAGTACAAAACAAAGTTCTGAAATCAGCAGCTAGCTATTACGTTCCAAAGTCATCAGAGTAGTGCTTTCAAAAATTAGAGACATGATTACTGAAGTCCATGATAAAAGACACTTACAGCCAAACAGTAATATGAGGTATCCAAACAGAAATTCCTACGATAATCAGTTCCTACACTAATCCATCTCATTATGTAAATAGCAAAGAATATTAACCAACCTCTGGGGCAAGCCATTTGTATCCGCCTGTTTCGTATTCAACAATCTCCCCCAAGATCTTACAAGGGTGAACCATACCAATATCTGTAATAGCTGCATTCGCTTGCTTGTCCAGTAAAATACTTCTTGTATTCAAGTCTCTGTGTGCAACTCCATGGTCATTCAAGAACAATATTCCCTCTGCAATATCAATAGCAATACGAAGCACATCCTTCAATTGAATCCTCTTGCTCTTTTGAATCAGTTCATGGAGAGATCCTCCATCCATTAATTTAGTTATAGTGCACATTCCATGGGTGTCGTCTATGCAGATTCCATAGAAGGGCAGAATGTTTCTGTGCCCGCAAGTCTTGAGTTCCAAGATATCCTTTCTGAACTCTACTTCATAAGAGCTGCCTCTTTCACATCCTCTTAGCTTTTTTAAAGCAACTTTCCTGCCTTTATATGTACCCTTGAAGAGTGTTGATGTTATCTGTTCCAAGAACTCCACTTCTTCAGGGATGGCAAGCCATTTACCAAGCTCTTCTTTGCCAGAACAAATTGTCTGCCATTCATCAACTACAATCGTAAAAGAAGAACCGAGATGAGGCATTTCAATCAACTTATGAAGTGATCGCTCTGCTGGGCAGTCCCAGTCAAAATCAAATTCTTTTGATGGTGAATGAGAATCCTCTGTTGATTCCCCTCCTGGTTTTCGCATAGTTTCTTCATCTAATCCTGCACTTGTTGAGGCCTGCCCTAAGGAATCTCTGCCCTCACACCCACATAGGCCGAAGGTGAGCTTCATCGCCCTAGGCTTCTTAGTGGCTGCTTTAAGGGCAGTCTCAATCTTTGTTTTAGAGCACTTTTCTTGATTGCATTGAATAATAATGATCCCCAGTGTGAAGTTTTTCTTCTCAAAAAGCTGGATTTCTTTGAACAAAATCCCAGCATTTTCAAGTGCACAAGTCACAGAAGGCCAGGAAATGATGGAATTGCAGGCAAATGTGATTTTGAAGAGGCAAAGATCTTCATCAGAGAATGCTGAGTTGGATTTGGGGGAATCTGATGATTTTGTAGATGGATCTCTCTCAATGCCCTGTTCCTGGATGAATACTGCAGGATGGTCTTCTGTTGCTTGCTCTATCAAACGAATGTGGAGGAAAACTTCCTTCATATCAAATCCAGCTTGAGCATAGCTGCCATGTTCAAAGCCCACAGCCCCACATAAACGTAAGAATAACTCAAGTATTGAAACATATGATCAAACAAGCCATTGCAAATGCTGAAAGCTAGCCCAGATAACATTTCAAAGACAAGCACAGAGGAACCAATTTCAGATTTGCCACCCACTAAAATAAAATATTTGAAAATTTGGAAAAATGAATAAGAGCAAATACAAAATATATTCAAAGGAATTAAAAAGCATAAGGCGGGGAAATTACAACGAGAAGAACGGTAAAATTCAGGATAGGTGCATAAAATGTGTCTATACACAACAAATTAAAAAATGGAACAAAAAACAAATGCACAAGTTAGGTATCTGCAAAAGGGAAACTCATGCCTGGCACAAGAAACATTATAAGACGTAAGTTGATTCAAGACGTGCATTGAAGATTTGAACTGAAACTGTATTTCAGATGCCACATTGCAAAATTCAAGATTTCCATTGAACAACTAAATCACAGATTGAGGATCTGCAATTTTCAAGTAAATAACCAGAAACAACAATGAAGGATGCCAATCCAGAAATTTATATAAAAGCAACATGTCCAAGCAAGAGAGATCTTAAAACAAAATCCACAAATCTATTCCATAAGCATTATTTGGAAAATTTCTGTAAAACCCACAATAGATTTGCTTGGAGAGCAAGAAACTTTACATTTGGGATGCCCAATCAAACACCGGGATTTTCATAGACAAAAAGAAAAATATCAAGGATATCTATGAGACGACAGAAAATTTTGAAAATTGCCGGAGGTGGAAACTTGAGCATTTCGCATCGGAATCAAAGTCAAGACAGCAACATTTCAGCGGGAAACAATGACTATTAAAACACACCTGAGAGGCATCGAATCAAAGTGCTTCCTCATATTGCTGATAAGCTTTTCAGGAAGCTGGCTCCCAGGGTACAACCGTGTCAAATTCTTCAGGACACTTCCCCAAACAACCTTCTTGCACTCATTTTTGGCTGCATCTCGGGATACATTATCAAGATTCAGTGTGTTTTTCAATGTACTAATAGCCCCTGCAACATTTCTTCCCAGCTTCTGCCATTTCTTCTGTACAGCATCCTTAACTCCATTGTTACTGTTATTGTTGTTCTCAAGTTTCTGGGTTTTGGCAGCACTCAATGCATTATCTCCTCCAACGACCTCCGATCTCTCTCCGCTCCTCATCAACACTTGTTCCAGCATTTCCTCATCCATGCTAGGTCTGCTGCTCCAGCATTCCAATGCCGCTGCCATTGAAGAAGAAAAAAAGAAGCTGCTCTTCTCTGGATCCGTTCAAGAGCGAGACTGAAAATTCTCTTGTAAATGCAATCTGGGTAAAGCCTAAAAGCTTTATGGTTGTTAAAAAGCACAGTTACTGAATCCACCCAAATGCGTAATACCATCCAATTCTTTAGGGCTTCAAAGTTTATATGCATCATAGACTGAAGCCATGGCACTGATAGCTGATTTTAGTTTCCAAAACACAAAATGCTAAAAATGCATTCTAGGGCAGTCTAAATGCTTGATGGTTACTCTAAAAAAGAACACCTGGATGCACCCAATGCCTTTCAAAATTAGAGCTTGAAGGATATTTTCAGACAAGGATCAAACTCAGAATGCCTAGATTTATTCTTCAATAACCATGGACTTTGGCCAGATTTAATGTGGCTTTATGTTGTTGAAAATGCAAATAGATTGCTGAATAGTTTAGATTCAAAATTTATAAAACATTTAGTTTGGAACCAAGTTGAAGAACTGTCTCTCTGGGGCAACCTGAACGCTTGACGGATAAGCCGAAGCACAACATCTGGATCTACCCAATCGCTAGACATACACAGCACCTAAAACCTTAACAAAATCCATCATCAATCAGGCCTTAAAGCTGGAATTCCTTCGAGATGTATAACTGCTTTCACTTCCCCAAAATATAATTACTTCATAAATGCATTCTGTGGCAGCCAGAATGCTTGATGGGAAATCCGAAAGAAAATATCTAATCCCACCCAAAAGCCTTGAAGGCACCTAAACCTTCATAAAATACTATCATGAATCTGGCCTTTAGGATTGATGTGCATTAAAAAAACTTACAGCTGCAACTGCCCACATACTTATAAATCCCCAAAAGTTAGTCTGCAGCTCTCTGCAGCTAACCCAGAGCAGTAGTATACAAGGGCTAAAGCCCAAGAACCTGTCAGACCGTAAAGAGTAAACAAAGTAATTACATTTGCCCCCCATTGTATATGTAGTATAAGACCATGTGTACAAATAAATCTTTCAATTGTAAATGTATGTAATAAAATACTTGCTACCAAATCTGTTAAGATGGGAATCTCCATCCCCACTAAATCATGTGCAGGGCAGGGATTAAGCGTGTGGAGAGGTTGTTAAGGGGGATGAATGCATGTGGGTAAGGCGGAAATTTTGTGAAAATGTCCTTGTAGTGTGTACAGAGCCTGCATGATTGCTGCTCATTACTCGTTTCGCTCGTGTGAAGGAAAAAGCAGTTGCAGGTCCAATATTAGAAGAGGTCCAGAGAAGCCAATATTTTTTTTGTTTTTATTATTTGGGAGGGATTCTAGCTTTGGGTTTGGCGATGATGATGATAATAAGAGCCCTGTCTAGTCGCCATCTATTGTTTTTCATGCCTTGTGTTTTAGGGATCTGTGACTATTTATATAGAAAAAGAAAGGTCCCTTATTTTATCAAATTATTAGATCAGGCCTTTATAGATTACAATCTTGAAATTAGTTTTGACAATTGAAAAATGGAATAAAAAGTCTCTTCGGTCTGTCATTTTCATGGCATGACCTTTCTTTTTCTCTTCTTAGGTACCTACAGCTCCCAACCAAAAAAAACATTTTGAAATGGATGGACTAACTTCATAGGACAAGAAGAAAATGACTAAGAAGGTTAAACCAAAAACTATGAATGCAAGTGGACAGAAAAAAATACTACAGGTAAATTTTAGGATGGGACTTGTGGAGATTGTACTCTTTAAGAAAGTGGGGTACCAAAGGAATTTGGAAGTTGGGTTTATGCTTGTCACATTATACTCTTATTTTTTAATTAAAAAACTTAAATTTTGTAAGTAATGGGGGCTTAATATTGACTACTTGAGTAAAGTATATATATATTTTTAATGTTGTTTGTATGTGTAAGGATGAAGAGTGATGGAAAAATTAAAATTGTGGAAGCCATAGGATATTTGTACATTGCAAGATCAATTTTGTATAGAGATTATTTCACATTTATAAAAGTGGTCTAGATTGACTTTGCACTCAGAGAATTTGTTGAGCTACTTCCAACACCCCCCTTTAAGCCACACTATAGGTGCTCGGGGCTCCTAACCTGGCTCTGATACCAATTTGTGGGAGGCAGAAACAAATGGATTGCTACAGCAATCTAAAGACAAATTGATCTTACTTCCAACACCCCCTCTTAAGCCACACTATAGGTGCTTGGGGCTCCTACCCTAGATCTGATACCAATTTGTGGGAGGTAGAAACAAATGGATTGCTACAACAATCTGAAGACAAATTGATCTTACTTCCAACACCCCCTCTTAAGCCACAGTATAGGTGCTTGGGGCTCCTAGCCTAGCTCTGATACCAATTTGTGGGAGGTAGAAACAAATGGATTGCTACAACAATCTGAAGACAAATTGATCTTACTTCCAACACCCCCTTTTAAGCCACACTATAGGTGCTTGGGGCTCCTAGCCTAGCTCTGATACCAATTGTTGAGTTGCTGCTCATATGGACCAACTAGGACTCGAACCTAGGACCTTCCATTTGATGCTAGAGTGTTCTACCAACTGAGCTACTGGCCCCTTGTGGCTAGTCCATCGTCAGTTCGGGTGTGACTTACTTCCAACAAAATCTATCCCTGATTGTATAAAAGAAAATTTGAAATGAAATGATACCCTTTCTACTTGCAAGTTCCATGAGGATTCTAATGCAGAGCATCCATGCCATGATTTATGGATGCAAACCGATTCCGATAAATTAGTGGCCTAACTTATTCTTCTACCTATTTTATTGGGACTGATGTAATTGTTCTAACAGTTAAGGAACAATTGTAAATACATGTCACTTTATTTTGTGGGAGTTAGAGGGAAATTATGAGTCCTTGGTGTATTGTTGTAGTTAGGCAGCGAATGATTTGAAAGGGGGATATATTTATCTTCCAAGTAGGGGAGTTTTTAGCTAGGAGACGAGTCTGTGACAGAGCTCTTTCTGGAGCTGAAACAAATAAGATTTGTAAATATTTGTTTCTCTGACATTTAAAGGGATTCTGCTGTGTTGTTGGTTAGTGTTTCAATATTTACTCTATTTTAGTTTATTTTTAAATGCATGTTTGCAAATGAACATGGAATCTGTCCATGTGAACTGAGTTGCTGCATTAGTTGGTATCAGAGCATCTTAAGATGCTGGAGAGGGAGATTTTGTATGGAGGAGTTTTAATAGTTTAGAAATAGATCAACTATTGTGTTTTTCTTTGGTTTTATCTTAACACCTGAGCCTTGTGAATAGTTTATTTACTGTTCTCTTTTGACTGCCACTGTGAGAATGAGATCCAATTTGGTGTATCTGCAGCAGGAGTTTTTCTCATCGCCATAGAGAGGATAAACATTTGGTAATATTTTATTTTTGCTGAAGGAATGTATCATTTGTGGGTAGCATGCAGACGTTAATAGAAGTAAGCAAAGCATGGAGACGACCATTTTTAAAATCTGTGGACTGGGATGTGAGCAACATTGAGGCATGCATGTGGAGAAGCAGTCTGAGTGTTATGGCTATGAATGCAAATATGGAGTTATGTCATAATGTAAGAAAGAGGATAATGAGATTGGAAGAAAAAATAAGGCAAAGGCAAAAGCAGAAACAAGAAAAGGACCAGCAAAAGGAGCTACAAAAATTGGAGTATGAATTGGAGGAGTTAAAGTCGATGTTGGAGGAGAATGAAGCATGTAGCAATAAGAAGACAAAGAAGAAGAAATCTACAACAAAGGCTTTGAGGAGCTATGAGAAGGTAAAAAATAATGATGAGTATAAATACCTAACTTGTGAGCAAGAGTTATATTCAAAGAGGAAAGCCATAGAGGCAAGGATTAGCCAAGGGATAGAACTCTTGGAACAAGGAAATCTTAAATCCCTGGATGAGTTGGCAAGATTGCTATTGGATGAGAGGCCAATAAATGAGATTTATGAAGAGTTGGAGACAGAGAATGAATGGGATGAAAGTGAAGAGGATGAGATGGATCAAGCTGTTGAGTTGTGTTACCCCAAAGAAGGGGAAGGTATTGAAGATTACAATACAAGAGGAGAAGAATTTGAAGACTGCAATGAAGAGGAATGCAGCCTATCACAAGAGGATTCCCAAAATGTTGTAGCATTGGAAGCAGTCCACGTTAGAGAGGAAGCTACAATAGAGATGGAGATCTTTGGGAGCCCCAAATGTGATGAAATTCTATTGGTTTTAGAGAAGAAAACCAACCAAAAGCAGCTAGAGGAACATATAGAGAATCCCATCATTGATGAAAAGAGAGTAGAAGATTATCACTTTCTTGGAGAAGGAATGAGAGTGATTGAGGTAAGAAACAGAGATATGTTCATTTGTGGTACAAATGAGGACAATGCAAAAAAGGATGAATCTTGGGAACTACATCATGGAGAGATAGGAAATGAAGACCTCCTTAAAGAAGAATTGGAAAGCATGCCTAAATGGCATAATGGAGAGGAAGATGCACCTATGGGAAATTTTGATTCCCTTGACTTTGTTTATGTTTTTAATGGTTTTTGTGCAGGTGCAACAAAAAGTGGTATGAGGGGTGCAAAGAGCCATGATGGTTTTCAATGGAGGAAGACCACTGAGCCATTGAGAAGTTGGGAAAAGAGAAAGAGTACCAATTGGCAAAGGAGGATGAACTCGAGTCCAACAGGAGATTGGAAGCGAAAGAATAAAAAGTTTGATGATTTACAGAGGTATCTAATTTGGTGGAAGGCAACACTGTGGCTTGGTTATTCAAGTCAAAAGGATGGTTCTAGAAGCAATCCTGCATCTGAAAAAAAATAAAAAAATAAAAGTAATAGTTGAGTCTTTAGGTTTCTTAGTGTGTTCCTTGTTAAAATGTTGTCATATAAGTTTAGCTTTGAACCAGGAGGTTCAAAAATTTTAAAAGAAGGGGAGAATGATGCAGAGCATCCATGCCATGATTTATGGATGCAAACCGATTCCGATAAATTAGTGGCCTAACTTATTCTTCTACCTATTTTATTGGGACTATTGTAACTGTTCTAATAGTTAAGGAACAGTTGTAAATACGTGTCACTTTACTTTGTGGGAGTTAGAGGGAAATTAGGAGTCCTTCTTGGTGTATTGTTGTAGTTAGGTAGTGAATGATTTAAAAGGGGGATATATTTATCTTCCAAGTAGGGGAGTTTTTAGCTAGGAGACGAGTCTATGACAGAGCTCTTTCTAGAGCTGAAACAAATAAGATTTGTAAATATTTATTTCTCTGACATTTAAAGGGATTCTGTTGTGTTTTTGGTTAGTGTTTCAATATTTACTCTGTTTTAGTTTATTTTTAGATGCATGTTTGCAATGAACATGGAATCTGTCCATTTGAGTAGTTGCATCAGATTCTTTTAGGGCCTGGGTGAATGCTCCAACAACAACATTTTCTATATATAAGGGTGGAAAGTATGTGTTTTGATCATGGGAATATTAAATAAAGTTGTATTAAGCAAAATAAGGTAGATTCAACTATTCACTAGTGGATTTTAAAGGCTGAGACAATAGTTTTCTCCATTGAAGGAAAAAGGGGCAGGGTACATCCACACAACTCATTATACTTGGTAAATATGCTATATTAATTTAGGTGGCGAGCATTTACCACTACCATAAGTTGGTTTTTCCCTCTTTTAAGGGGTTTTTAGGAAAAATTCTTGAGTTCTTGTGTTGAATATCTTCTTAATTTTCTACAACAATTCCATCTCTTTACAATTGTCATTTAAGTATTAGAGAACTTACAAATCAATTTGGTATTGGTATAATTAATAATTTTGACTCTTGAATTTTATTTTAAATTGAGAATTTATGGATCAATTTGGTATTAGAGCAATTTGATCTTTGTGGGATTTATGGAAGTGTGTGTATGACATTGACAAGAGCACATAAAGCCCAAATGAAAGAATTGAATGCACGAGTAACCACATTGGAAAACCATGAAAGGTGTGACAAAGAATTAGCAATGGTTAGGCCAACAGTAGGAGCACATGTCAAGGAAACAAATAAAAATGACACAAGAACAAATCCCTTTAACTAAATTAGTAAAATCTCTAGCCAATAAATTTGGCATAAAGGAAGGAGAAGAAGGTAGGAAAAGTGAGCATTTCTTGAAGGGGAAATTCAATGGAAATAACTAGCAACATTTAGAGTGGAAAGTAAAATAGGAATTACAACATTTAAAGGGAAAAATAATGTAAAAAGGTTGGATTCTTGGATTAAACAATTAGAAGTGTATTTTGATCCACATAAAATTAATAGGACACTAAGAATCTCCTTTGCACACCTCAAAATGGAAGGTCATGCAAATGGGGGGAGAATTATGTAGTTAATTGTGAGAAAAAAAGATAACCAATTGTAAATAGTTATGAAGGATTTAAAGATTTAATATCTGAGAATTTTTATCCCATTGGCCATAAAATTGATTAGAAAATTAAGTGGATGTACTTAAAATAGGATGAAGGGAAAAGTATGTAGGATTACACCATGGAGTTCAAAAGTCAAGCCGTGTTAGTTGGCATGGACTTGGAGGAAGAGGATATGATCATCGAGTACCTTAGAGGGATCCACACTCATATCAGAAGAGTAGTTACTGCCAACCCATAAGACTCGAATAAAGCTCATGCCTAAGCACATATTATATGGAAAGTGAAGAACAATAATCACCCTCCATAGAGGAGGATGTGGGGGGATCTTCTTCTCGCTTAAAGTCCCATTAAGCTTTTGTGGGACCAAAAGCCTCTTTGATAAGGGTCATGTAATTCATATGGATCATTTCAAATATATGTAAACACATATTTTGTGAATACTAAGATGAATCTAAAAATTAGACAAAAAATTGAATTATAGAAGAAATTGGATTATTTCTACATTTTCTATGGCCTTTTCATGTCATAGGATCAATCTCGCATAGAGATCATTTCCACACCTGTGAAAGTGACCCAAATCAATTGTGCACCTACAAAATTGACCCACAACTGTGTAAAAGAGAATTTGAAATAAAAGGACTTCCAAGTTCCATAAGAATGCTTCTAGGGCTTAGAAGAGTGCTCCAACAACAACTTCTATTTATGAGTGAAAAGTATGCATTTTGATCATGGGAGGATTAAATAAATTGTATTGATCAAAGTAAAGAGGATTTGGTTGTTCATTAGTGGATTTGAAAGGTTGAGACAATAATGTTTACCATTAAAGGTGCAAGGGGTAGCTTACACCCAAGCAACTCATTGCACTTGGCAAATTTTCTACAGTAATTTATGTAGTAGGTATTTACCACTACCATAAGCTAGTTTTTACCTCTTTTGAGGGATTCCTAGGATAAATTATTGAGTTCTTATATTAAATTCATTTCCATTGCAACATGTTATCTTAAAATTTTCTACAACAATTCCCTCTCTTTAGAATTTTCATTTGATTAAACAAGTAGAGTAGTATAACTAATATTTTTTATTATTGAATTATATTCTAAATTGAGAATTTATGGATCAATTTGTCCTATGTGCAATGAATAGTGTACAATTTACATATTTCTATGTTAAATTTGGCAAATGACATGATACAAAACCAAACATGACTCCATACATCCCAAGGGTCTAGACCCAATATGCAAATTATTCATTCTCTACCCTAGATTGAATTCATGAGTGCACATTTGAACCTGGTTCGAATCTATAATGCCAATTTGACCCTTGAACTTTTAAATTTAAATTCAATTTATGAGGCCAAGCCAACTCCTTTCCTACTAGCATTACTTGTTGACTTAAGCATGAAACATTGAAATTGCACAGTGGGGTGTTATATAAAAGGACAAGCCCTAATTTATTTGAACCATCAAAGATCTAGGATGCATCTATAAGGAGAAATCAGTTGCATATTACATCATCATTATGATAGCATAGCATGAACATTTACATTAACTAGGCATTCTTCCACTTTTTGAATGCTTTCTATAAGGGGCCACAACTCTAGAATATCAACTAATAAGGGAAACCATGCTACACACTTAACCTATAGCATGCAGGGGATGTGTGTAGTTGACTTGTGGCTAGCACAAATATTAATCAAGTTATATGATCATTCATATAGTCTTATATAGGTAGTTAGGTTGACCTAGATGACATCCATGGCATAAGTATGGTGTATATATGAGGTAGTGATTAGTTTATTATCATCATATTGTGAATTATGTTCTTATTGAAGACTTTCAAGGTTTTCTCCCTTGAAGTGGCTTATCATTATCAAGTATTGTCAAGTATTTGTAGCATATTTCCTATTATATTCTTATCTTATGTAAGTAATTTCAATACAAGTGGTATCAAAGCATGATCTTGCAATCTGGAAGGTAAGAAATGAGGCAATTATTTTTATTTAGGTTAGATTGTGAAGTGCATATCTCTTTCAATTTGGTAAACTTTTTTCTACAATTTGGAGGGTTGATTAAGCACATATTGAAGCTACTATAGTTTAGATTTGAGACCATTTTAGTAGTTTTGAAAACGTTATTATGAAATTAAGGTTTTCACCAAATTTGTTACCAAGGTTGTAAATAAGTGAGTGTCTTGGAGATTTTTTAGAAAACTAAGATCTAGGCCTTGTTTAAGACAAAAATTGATGCAAGAGGATTTGTTTATGTTTAGGGTTAATTTGTATGAATCCTCCTTTCACCTTAAACATTTAAGGACTTTAGGTCGAGTAGGAAATCTATTGTCAGGCCCGCGGTCACTTAGAATGTAGGGAAAATTGGAATTGTGTGATTTAGTCATTCAATTAAGCCCAATTATGTTCAAAACCCTAATTATGCAAATTCAGAAGCAAACAGACGAATCACAGAAAATGCTCGCACATAGAGATACTAAATGACAATCAAATGTGTACTAGATTTCAAAGTTTAGAAAGCAGAATAGTCAGGGACTAATGAGTGGGCGCCCTAGTCCAGTGCCATAACTTTTGTCAAGATCTGGAAACCTTGTCTGTAACCTGTTCCTGTTGTTCTAGAGATTCTTCCGCTGCAGGATCCAGAGGACTAATGAGCGGGCACCCGAGTCTAGGTCCCTATTTTCTTCTTAGATCTACAATTTCGGCAGTCTGTAATGTTCTCCTGCAACTCCAATTTTTCTACTCTTGCAACCTGTAACCTGTAATCACAGAAAAATGGGTTGGGGGTTGTGGTGTTTAGAGGCTTGCCTAAGTCAAGCCTCAGAGAGACATTCAAGTCTTCTAAACACCGTTGTCAGATAAAGAGTGCGTATCCCTGCAGGATAAAGGCAAAATCCAAATGATAAATGATTGAAAACACAATTGATATCACCTTGTAGTGAAGATCTCATGGAAGGAAGAAGCTCTTCATGCCATGAGGAGATGGCTACCAAATCCACAAATACAAACACAAGAACAACACAAAGTCTGCTCTACAACACACAATGAATGCCTTGAATCACTTCTATACAAGCTCATGAATCCAAAATGCCATCTAGTTTACAAATGAATGCCTAAACATGCTTATATATGCAACTACAAACATTCCTGCCAAGAATTTTGTAATTAAAACTTACCGTTTTGGCATAGGACCCAAATAACGATCACAAACCGACACTTAAAAATTGGGCATGACCTAAAATAGGGCAGGACTAGGGCGCGGGTGCCCAAGTCCACCCCCCTATTTCAGGAAGGATTTGTCATAAGTGCATCCCCTAAGTCTAAATTGCCATGGAACTTTAGGGTTTTCTCATTGGGAAGTCAGATTAACATGAAAGATGCTCTAAATGCATATATAGGACCCGGGAGCTAAACCTTAAGAGGGAAAAGCCCCCAAGGGGACATTTTCCAACGTAACAGGCCCAAGTAAGTTATCGCAAAATTTTTAACTTATTTTGATTTATTTTGTGTAATTTATTGTAGAATTATTTTGGTTGCACCATGTTAGGGTCTTCAACAAGAGGCAAAGGAAGGAAACTAGTCACTCTTGGGAAGACTCCTGACAAAGATGATCTAATATTAGAGGAGATAGATCCCATAATCATTGAATATATAAAGGAAGAAACCACCAACATTAGGAGGAAATATTGCCAAAAACAACAAATGCAGTGTTTAAACAATTAGCTCATCTCCAGAGTTCTATAGACTCCCGATGGGTAAATTCACACCACAAGACTTGGTATGCACACATGTCTTCAAAGTGACATGAATCTTCTTGTTTTGACTCCAATCAAAAGCAAGACCATCACACAAATAATTGTATTGCCAACTCTAGGCACTTCATGCCAAGGATGGAGATGTGCAAGTTTGATGGCAAGGATCTAGCAAATTGGCTATACCAAATGGAGAAATTATTTGATCTTCATCATGTTCCATGTCAACAAAAGGTTGTAATGGAATCACTATATTTGGAACTAGATCAATTAATTTGGTATCATGTTGGATATGTGATGAGAAGAAAAAGAAGGGACATGTTGTCACATGGTCTATTTTCCAAGAGGAAGTCACATCACATTATGGCAATAGTCTTATGGACAACTAATTTAGCTATATCACTAAATTAAAGTAGATAGGTATAGTCAAGGACTATACTCAATAATTCCAAACCTTGTCTTTAAGAGTGGATCATTTTACAGAGGAAATTTTGAATGAACTATATCTAGGGAGTCTAAAGGACCACACCAAATATGAGGTATATGCATGTTCAATCCAACTTTTGTTTCTCAATCAATGATTATGGAAAGATAGGTAGAGGAAAATGATTTGGCCAACAAAAGGCAGGAGTTCATAAGCATAAAATAGAGGAGCTCCCCAACACAACCATTCCCTCAACCTACTAGACTAACACCTTAGTAAATTAAAGAAAAAAGGGTTGAAGGGTTATGCTTTAATTGTGATAACAAGTATAATCAAGGACATAAGTGTGGAGAAAAGAAAGTGTTCTACATTGAAGTTGCTAATAAAGAAGAAATGGATAAAAACTTAGTAGGGAAGCTAATGATGAGACATGAGAAGAAATTAAAGAAACACAACCAACTAGTTATTGCCATGCACTTTCAGACATAAGAACTCCACAAACCCTCAAGGTAGTGGGATTTTTGAAAAACTAGGAAATAGTAATGAATTGACTCAGGTAGTAATCATAATTTCATCAATAGTAAATTAGCTATATAGTTAATTTTTTTGTCTATCTATCTATAGAGTTTCAAGTTATGATTGCAAATGGTGGAACAATTAGTTGTTCTAGAAGATGCCATTGTATTAACCTTTCCATGGGAAAATATCAACTGGATAGTCCTGTATTTGTCATTCCTATGGGTGGAGCTGAAATTATTTTAGAATTCCAATGGCTAACCACCTTGGGAATGATTGAGATAAATTTCCAATATCTTTTCATGCATCTCCAATTAAAGGATAGAAAATTTTAACTACATGGGCTATGTGCAACATCACTACAATTAGTGAATTTCTCATTAGATGCACAAAAGATTCTAAAAAAGGGGTGCAAATGGGTTTGTGGCTCAATTATTTTTAATAGAGGCATAACCAACAAAGGTGTCTACACCACTAGACTTACAAGGTATTATGGAAAAACATTCAGTAGTTTTCAAAGATAGGCCAAAAGGACTTCCTCCCAAAACGTATCAAGATCATGCCATTGAACTACTGTTAGGGTGCCAACCACCTAATGTTATGTCTTATAGGTGCCCATATTCCAAAATATTTAAATTGAGAAGATGGTACAAGATATGTTAGAAGTAGGTATTATTTGTCATAGTTATAGTGTTTATTCCTCTCTAGCGGTGATGGTATGTAAGAAGGATGACACTTGGTACATGTTTCTAGAATATCTAGAGAACTCAACAAATACACATCAAAGATAAGTTTTTCTATTCTAGTCATTGATGATTTGTTAGTGAACTAAATGGAGCTATATTTTCTACAAAACTTGATCTTGGACCAAGTTATCACCAAATTAGAATTAAGGAAGATGTCCCCAAGACAACATTTATGACTCATGAGGGTCATCATAAGTTTCTGGTGATGCCATCTTGTCTTACTAATGCTCGTTCTACATTTCAAAGTTCGATGGAATTCCATCTTGAAGTCATTTTTTAGGAAGTTGGTATTACTGTTCTTTGATGATGTATTGATTTATAGCAAGACATGGGAAGCCAATTTCTTGAATAACCTTTTATAGCCAACAAGTTTTATTCTTAATTTAACCAAGCCCCAAGTCTAATTTTATCTAAACGCTCCATTTCTTCCTCCATGGAATTCTTTCAAGACTTATTTTTATTTGAGCCAAATTCCTCTTTTACAATTTTGGGGTACTCATCAATAACTAATAAAGTTGATAAAAAGAAATGTAGAATAGGAATCAAGAAGACCATACCTTTTTGGTATTCTTCTCACTTGATATTATCTTCTTAAAACTAGAGTTTATGGTTCTACATCTTTTGGTCCCTCTTCCTCTGCTTCAATTGAATATTCCTCTTGCAACTCTCTCTCTCTCTCTAATTCATCTTCTTTAGTTGCCTCAAATTCAAACATAGACTGTCCCCCTTCTAATTCAACATGAACTTGTTCAAGTTCTTCCTTGTATTTCCTATTTTGGAACCCTCTTAACTTCTCTAAAGATTACATTATGACTATAAATAATCTTTTGCATTTTTGGGTTCCAAAACTTATATCCTTTAACACCAATGTTATATCCCATAAATATAAACTTGGGCTGATTTATAGTCTAGCTTAGTTCGTTTCTCTTTCAAAATATACATATAAGAATCACAATTATAAACGCTTAAATATCTAAGAGATGGTTTCTTACTACTCCACTCTTTCTATGGAATTTTATCAACCAAAGCTAAGGTACATGATCTATTGACAAGATAACAAGCAGATGTTATTATTTTTACCCAAAACTTCCTTTCCAACCTTGCACCACTAAGCATACTTCTAGCCTTAACTATTAGAGTTCTATTCATATTTTTTTCAATTCCATTCTATCGTGGTGTATAAGGAGTTATCTTTTACCTTTCTATTCCACGCCACTCATATAACTACTAAAATTCATTTGAGCAATACTCTCCACCATTGTCACTTCTAAAAACCTATATCTTCTTCTCTGTCTAATTTTGTACAAGAGCCTTGAAATATTTAAATTTATTGAAAACACTAGATATATTTTGAAGAAAATATATCTAGTCTTCCTTGAGAAATTATCTATAAAAGTAACATAATACATAGGATTTTCCTAATGATGAAACCTTTGCACGTCCAAACACATCACTATGTAATAAATGCAAAATCCATTTTGCTCTTGTAGCACTTCTAGGAAACTTCACTTGATTTTCTTGCCAAATGCACAATGCTCACATAAATCAAAATCTAAGGGGCAATCAGAAATTTCCTTAGTGATACCTTTAGTTTTTAATGTCTCGAGGCCTTTCTCTTCAATATGTCCCATATACTAATGCCACAATGTTATCTTCTCTATAGGAAGTGTAGGAATTTGGTATTCAATATTGTTAACCTTAGGAACCCTAAATTTATTACACCCACCACTTGTAGTACTTAACTTATGCTTGAACTATTTTCTTGTATGGACTCTTGTTACCAATACCATTACCCCATGAGTCATATTGTAGCTATCCTTATTAAATACTACCTACACACTTGTACCATTCATCTTTCTTATCAAAATCAAGTTTCTATCAAAACCTGGAATTTACATAACACTAAAAAGGGTTTTAATTCTTCTATCTTTGAACCTCAACTTGACTCTTCCTTGACCTATGATCTTATATGTTGAGTTATCTTTTAAGAATACTTCACATCCATCGATCTTTTCATCTCCATTTTACCACTCCTTATGGGGAGTCATATGAAAATAGGCACTTGTGTCAAGCAACCATGAATCATGGTGTTTGTATGAGTATGAAGTGGCCAATGATAGATCCTCTAAGTTTTCACCAAAGGTCTTTGTTTCTATAAAAGTTGCACCATCAAAGATGAATTACTCTTTTCACCCTTTGAGATGTGTATTCCCTCTTATGATGCCCGATTTTACAACAATTCTATCATTTCCTACTTTTATTACTTTTTATTTCTCTCTTAGGAATGACCTATCACAAAAGGACATCCTTCAATCGATAATCCTCAATTAATTTTCATCTCATCTCTTCTAATAATAGGGTTATTACTACATCCTAAACTTTTAATTTAGTAGTACTAGTAATTGCCATTACTAAATTATCCCATGAGTCATGTAAAGAATAAAGCAAATTGATACACTTTTCTTCATCCATTTTAACTTCGACAAAAAGTAATTCACTTACCATAGTATTGAAGGCATTTAGATGTTCTACCATAGAGTCACCATCATTCATCCTCAATGAATATAACCTCTTACGAATAATTTTTTTTTCACTAGAGACTTTGTCTGATACAAAGTCCCCAACTTATCCCATAACACCTTTGTAATGGCTTCTAATGATACATTTAGTAAAACTAAATCTGATAGACATAATCTAATTTAACTTTTCTTTCCTATCAATCTTTTCCCAATCTTCATCTTTCATACCTACAAGTTTTTCTCCTAATACAACAACTCAGTGGTTTCTATCAACAAGGAGATCTTTCATCTTGAGCTTCCATAACTTAAAATGTTATCTATTAAATTTGTTAATCTCTATTCTTGACATTCTCATCAATCTGCTTCACAAAAAGATGCTAATGTGCATAACTCCCACTCAAGATAAAGTTTATTAGAGGGAAAATAAACCCTAACTCTTCAAATAAAGCTAAAACCTATCTCTACTACCCAATTAATAGAAAAATAACCTAATAAACTTATACAAGAGAAGAAATACTGACAAAATCTTTAAATTATAATAGAATAGAAAATGACATACACACAATACACAAGATTTCACCTAGGAAAACCCTTTCATGTCAAAGAAACCAACAAACTAACCTTCTTCCTTATTGTGTAAAAATCATTTACAATACAATAGTGTACTTAAAAAACTCTCACTTACCCTAATAGATGTGTGAGTATATATAGGCACATCAATATGTAACCACCTAAGCAATTTTATAATACCATGGGTACCAAATCCCTAGGTCAAGAAAGCAACCCATAACCAACCAAATAAAAGCATGAGTTAAACATGTACAATATAAACTATGTAAATCATGAAAATTATACAATTCACATTTCTAATAGACCTAATCTGTAAATTACCCATTCTCTACCCTAGATCAAATTTATGAATGCAAATTTGAACTGGTTTGAATCCACAACACTGATTTGACCTGAGAACTTTTAAATTTGAATTTAAATTATGAAATAAGCTAACCCATTTCCTACTAGCATTACTTGTTGACTTAAGTGTGGAACTTTAGAATTACACACTAGGGTGTTGTATAAAAGGATAAAACCTAATTCATTTGAACCAACAAAGATCTAGGACACATCTAGAAGGAGAACTCAATTGCATATTACATCATGATTTGAGAGCATATCATAAACATTTATATTGACTAGGGATGAATCACCAAGCACCATATGTCACAAATTATTCAACGTCAAAGACCTAAAGCTAAATACACTTATTTCCTTTATTAATTTTCATGTGTACTTATGAGCATGTTTATGTAGTTTTAATGTCTCATCTCTAATATATTGGTACACATTTATTATTTCTAATTTGTATTAATTAAACCTAGATATTTATATGTAGGGTGGTTTTATTTCCCTACATAAATTGGTGAACCTGATATTTCTTATACCTGAAGGGTTTGTCCTTAGGGTTTAACCTTTTGTGTTATTGTGTCAAATTTTATATTTTCTAATTGATGTATCCTTTATTTCAAGTTTGATTAGGCTTAGATCTACCTTTATTTGTGTTTCATTTCTTTACCTTCATTAGGGTTTGGGATTTGATTGTTCGATATCCCTAGCCACTCACCCTTTGATTGTGTGTCATTAGTCAATCATTTACCATGAATCCTTATGAGCTTTTACCTTGGGATTATCTTCATGCATATATTAGGAATCATAAGGTGTTTTCACATTTTATTGATTCATATCCTTTGTTCATTGATGATATGATATCCTTTTTCCACATGGATGATATGACAACCTTTTTACACATTGATGATGTTACATGTTCCATGAATGAGTTGTTTTCATGCCTATCTAGCTTCTCCTTATCCATGGAACTTTTTGGTTCTTTCCCATCTATCTTAGAGGAATTTACTTCACTTGTATGCATGATTCATGATGACTATACTCCTCGTGTGATGGATGATGATGATGTAGCCCCACCTTCTAGGGATACATTTAGGGATGATGCTTTATGTGAAGAGGTTACACCTTCATTAGCTATTCATGATTTTTTTATCCCAATGGTGTTATTCTTCCTACATGTTCTGATAACCCTCTTTCTATAACCTTAGTTCATGTTCTCTTTATGTTGCATCTTATGGGGAGCTTGGGGATATCGATGCATGTGTACAAAATTCCTTTATACATGGTGATAATGTGCCTTATGATGATAGTTATCCTCCATGTCATGTAGATTCTACTAATATTCATGATGATTCATTGCTTTGTGCTACATAACATTTCCCTTAGTGAGAAATTAATGCTTAATTTGACTTTGATGGTACTAGTGATTTATCTTTACATGTTAAGTCATTTTTACATGCAAACTAAGAGTACATAGATAATGATATAGTTTTGATGACTGAGTTTAGAATTACTTTAATTGACAAATCATTGAAATGGTTTGATTCATCTTCTATCTTTTGTAGTTCATTTAAGATATCCGTACATAATTTTATGGCATATCTTTATTTCCCTAGAGTAATTGAGGATAGCGTGGACTTTTCTATGTCTTTTCATGTTACATCTTTAGATGTTTGAGCATTATATTTACCTAATATTCATATGAATTATTCTTATCCTCCTCCTTCATGTAGTGTTCCATGTTATTCCTGATTCAACTCGACCTACACTTATGTTCCATGCTATACCTAGTTTGCTAGGCCTAGACTTGTATTTCATTAAGAGACTATTTCATAGGATTACCATGTAGTTGGTCATACTTATTAGAGAATGGCTAGAGGATAGAAAGTTATATCTAATAAGTTTTATAACCTAAAAAACTTAATCTTCCTCATGCACCTAAATTAACAACTAAGGTATATTAAGAGTATGATATTATTGATTAGCTTCATAATACATAGGATAAGAGATCTCTTTGGGACTTATTATGTGTACATCATCTACATGTAGATACACACTACAAAAATCTTTGGAAAAGATTCAAATGAATTCAAATGTTGAACCACATATAATTACTTCTATGATAGAATCTATTGGTACTCAAAACATGACATATTTGATTTTTGAGGCTTCAACCCAATTTAGTTATTAGTGAGCACTTATCTTTGCATATTATTGTGAAACATGATGATGTGAGTGTAGTATTTTCCTTGTTTGATAATGGATCTAGTTTGAATATATTTATGAGGATTGGTTAAAAAACTTACATGTGGATTAATCAAAATCGAAAAGATCATATGTTACTATAAAAGGATTTGATAATATGGGTTGACAAACTATGAGTATTATTATTATTTATATATTATTCCATTTGATGCCTAGGGGATTAGAATATAATATGTTATTGGATCATCCATGGATACTCAGTATGAGAGCAATACTCTGTGCACTCCTTCAAACTTTGAAGTTCATTCATAAGAATAAGAGGTATGTGGTACATGTAGATGATCATCCCTTTAGTCATTGTTAGATGGCCGAGGAACCTAATGTAATGATTACACATAACAAATCAAAACAATAGGTACATAAACAAGAGGAACAAAATTAGAAAGAAAACTAGAATGCTAAAGGAAAATCCAAAGTGAAATATATAGAGGAAGATTCCCTACATAATGAAAATGATACTCTCAAAGATGATTGGGGTACCTTAGATGATGAGGGTCATTGTAACCCTTTTCATTTACTTTATATCAATCTAATGTGGTGTCAAAATTCTATCTATAATAGGAGCCTAAAGACTTTTTGGTGATCAATTATTTTTAATGAAAGTAAAAAATTAAACTAATATAATTGTTGAATTAAAACACACTTGTAGATTTGAAACACACTTGCATGAATTAAAACACACTTAAAAAATTAGAATTGTAGAAATGAAACACACTTGCATGAATTAAAATTGCAAAAATGGAACTATGCAACTACTACACGAAGGATCCAATTTAACACATTAAAACAAATAAAAATATTGAAAACAAAATTCTACACAAAACTAAAATAACATGAAAAAATAAATGAATATCAAATTCTATTCTCTTCCTTAGGATGAGTGGCCTTCTCCTCCCTTAGAATCAAACCAAGATCAATCACCTAACTATTATGCTCAATGCTCCAGATTTTGTTAATTCAACAAAACATTACAAATTCTATTTTTTTGGTTCTATTCTATTCTAAAACTATTGTATTTTATTTCTACTCTAAAAAACTCCCTTATGGTGGAGCTGAGAGGTTTATTTATACATGAAGGATCTCAACCAACCCACCAATTTCTTGGAAATCATTCCATTAAACAAGGTCTACACTTGCCTTTTCTACTCCTATGATGAATGAACAACTTGCTTATTCTCTATACTTATCTCTCCTACACCTATGCTAAAGGAACAACTTCCTTTATTCTCTACACTACTCTTGTGCTAAAGGAACAACATCCTTTATCCTCTCATTACAAAATGACAACTCATCCATAACTTTTTAGGAGAAAAGGTTGGGTATCTTCTTATTCCTTTGCTACTTTTATTATTTTTCTATTTTAAATACAATAATAATTAATCTTCAACCTTTTAGAAGAAAAGGTTAAGATATTGTTACATTCACGGATTTGACCAAATCACACTTTTACTTGTTCATTTGAGATCATATATCTAGCTCACCATTGTCCTCATTTTTTCTTGGAAGTATGATGTGCTTCACACATTGACCTTGATTTTTCTCTAGAGTTGTGTCATGTCATAAAAGTGCCTATAGTTGACCTACCACATTTTCTAGATATAACTAAGTCATTTGAGAGCAATTTAAAATACTTTGGAGTTGGTTGGAATACCTCGAGTCAATTCTGCAACAATATGGAATACTCCAAACTTGATTCTATAGTAATCTAGAATACTATAGACTTGATTCTATAGTAATATGGAATACTCCAAAGTTTGTTGGAATAATTTTGAAATACTCTGGAGTTCATTTTACAATAGTTTGGAATACTACAAAGCTAACTGGAATACAATTGGAAAAGTTTGGAGCTAAATTTTCATCATATTCAAAACATATTGCATTCTAGTTTCTAAAAATATTAGAAAATGTTTTTGATTAAGTAAGCTGGAAAAAATGGTCCAGATGCCTTTACAAAATAATCCCAAAAGGTAGAGCAAAAAAGGCCCACACTAGCTAGAAACAACACAACGGCAACAAATTAACAGTCGATAACAAAACCATAGTTCATAGAGGACAAACAATACTTAATCAAAAACCCAAAACAACCAACAAAGCAAGATAAAGTAAGGGTAAACATTAGCCCTGTCTTGAGAGGAATTTAAACATTTCCTTGTGATCACCCATATACTCAACACCGATTCCATGTATCTTGGCCTCCAACTCTTGCATAACTAAAAATGAAGTAGTAGAACGATGTAACACTTTAGAAGCAAAGCTCGCCATCACCTTCTGGTTCTTCTCCAGATCGGTCACCTTGGTCTTAAGAGTAGCAATCTCCTTAATAGTTTTCTCACACTTGTAACATTTATTTTTATCCACTGGTTGAACCTAGACTTCCTCTTCCTCTGGTTGTGTTGGACACACTTGAATACTGAGAGAGGGGGTGAATCAGTATTTAAACAAATCTTAAATCCTCTGGAGCAAATTAAAACTTAAGCTTTACAACATTAACAGAAACATAAAAGATCAACACAATGCATAACACTAGATGTACGTGGAAAACCCCAAAGGGGAAAAACCATGTCAAGGGTTAACTCATATACGAAGCTCACTGTTATAAAGATTACGACTTTGTTTTAGGGCTACAACCCAAGGAAGCTACTACTCCTTGTAGGCTTTATTTTAGGGCTTCAACCCAAGGAAGCAACTACTCCCTGAAGAAAGGTTTTACGGTCACTCCCAAGGAAGCTACAACTCCTTGCAGACTTTGTTTTAGGGTTACAACCTAAGGAAACAACTGCTCCATGAACTGAGAACAAACTCAAAAAAGATTATAGCATGATAGTCCTACTATCTAAAACTGACAATGAAGCTCACTCCTTTTGATGATTGCAATTCTACTTTTTCACTCCTCTTTTGATGATTGAATTAGTTAGGCACACTCTTCACTTCCCTTCTATCACAAAAATATCTTCAAGATGAATCTGGACAGGATCTATCACTTCTGCTCTTTCTCCTTTAGTCGCACATCATAATGCATTACACATCGACATTCTTCTTCTCACATTCACATTTGCAATCACACTTCACCTAGATAAACTAGGTTTACAATATATACATGATATTACATTGATTACATTGTATGTCAGCCAAAGACAACAAGATTATTACAATTACAAGTCAGCTAGAGATCAAACAACATGGAACGTGTAGAGGACAAGCTCTAAAATGAATTGCACTCAACACCAAGAAGAGGAACACACCTTGCAAATCCCAACACATTCTTAACCTAGTCCTAAACATCCTTCACAGCATCATCCTTCATAGAATAACATCTGCACACTTCACACAATTGAATTAGGTCACCCTTAAGCAAGAAAATATGAAGCTTGTAGCACATCGACCATTACAACTTGGCAAAACTCTTGGATGATTAACCGTTACTTGTGCTTCTCCCAGATGAGTTGGCATGACCCATACAACATCTTCAAATTCTCCTTGAACTCCACACAACAAAGGCTTTGTTCCACACACCTTCAACATGCCTCAGTCAGCTAAGCAAGAGCATAACCCAACAATACTATCATTTCAGACCACAACCTATTCAGAAGAAGCCATAAAACACCTTGCAGAGCAACAAGAAACATCAAAAGATCATCAAGATCATTCTACATCATCCAATTCACCATTTCATATAGCAACAAGTTGGTGCAAGCCAATAGACATTGAAAGCAGTCACTAGACAATACAGTCCTGCACTCTGTCACTCACAACTTTCTTTGTGGAGGAACAAATGATGTGAAACTTTGAATGAAGCACCTTTACAACCCTCTGAACTTAAAATTTGAACCACATGACCATATCTTCAAATGCGGAGCAGTGCGGAGCATTCTACTAAGTAGAGTCTTCCAAGCAGCTTCTTGCAACAACAAGATTCACTAACATCCGAAGACCAGAGTCTTCTTATAGCAACACATACTTCCTTAGGATCAATAGGAAAGAGCATACAACATGCCACAAACCATCAAAAACATATTCTCAACATCAGCATCACTTCTAATCCTCATCTTAATCCTTCTAATTCCTAACTTAATATATCATCATGATATCATCTCTGCCGAAAACAAATATACTCAATACAACTTAATAATGCATGACATCCAACCATTAACATCAATGTTAGCACACCATCAACATAAGCATCAATGACAACCCAAACAAAGTGTTGACATCAATGACAACCACAACAGTAACAACCTTAGGTAACATATGTGCAACAATCTCCCCCTTTGGCATTGATGGAAACACACACCTGCTCATTCCCCTCCTTTGACATCAAGGACAAAGGGCAAATACTTCTCCTCCTTAGGGCACAAAATCTCCTTTTCAACCTTCTTCCCCTTTGAAGTACATGCACTCCTTAAAGAAACTAACAGGCTCCCCCTGTCAGCAACAACCACTACCTACTCCCCCTGAGAGGTAGCCACCATCAGTCCAGGAAAACATATAGCATGAATTACTCCCCCTGGACAGATGCACCAACTATGCATCTAGAAAGAAGGAGGGGAAATTACCCCTAACTTCTGCCAGAGATACTCAAAAGTATCCTTTGCAAGAGCCTTTGTGAAAATATCTACAATCTGATCCTTTGTTGGAACATATTCCAACTTCACTTCTTTATCTACAACCTTCTCTCTCAAAAAGTGATACCTGGTTGATATATGCTTCGTTCTAGAATACATCACTAGATTCTTGGAAATATTTATAGCACTAGGCTCATCATACCGTATCTTGATATCCTTCAATGTTTGCTTCATCCACGACACTTGTGTACTGCAGGATGTTGCTGCAATATACTCTGCCTCTATAGTTGATAAAGATATTGTATCTTGTTTCTTACTATGCCATGAAACCAATTTACTTCCTAAAAAAGAAATCACCACCACTTGTACTTCTTCTATCATCAACACAACCAACCCAATCAACATCAATGTAAGCACTCAAATCAAATTTATTATCTCTTGGATACCATAAGCCATAATCTAGAATTCCCTTCAAATATCTGAATATTCATTTTACTGTCTTCTCATGAGTTTGCTTAGGATTAGCTTGATATCTGGCAACCAAACATACTGCATGCATAATACCAGGTCTAGAAGCAGTCAAGTACAATAATTCTCCAATCATAGATCTATAAAGAATTTGATCAACCTCAGGTGACTCATAATTCTTGCTCAAGTGACAACTAGTAACCATAGGAGTACTTACTGGTTTGGAATCCTCCATTCCAAATTTCTTCAAAATCTCTCTAACATACTTAGCCTGGGAAATAAAGATACCATCATCTAGATGAATAATTTAAAGCCCAAGGAAGAAGGACATCTCACCAACCATAGACATCTCAAACTCTTTCTACATCTCTTCTGCAAACCTCTTACACATATCATCATCTCCACCAAAGATGATGTCATCAACATATACAACAACTATCAAAATCTTGTCTCCCTCTTCCTTAATGTAAAGATTACTATCTGTAGTACCTTTCTTGAAACCTTACTGAAGTAAGTATTTATCCAACCGAGCATACCAAGCTCTAGGAACTTGCTTGAGTCCATATAAAGCTTTCTTGAGTCTGCACACCATGTCTAGATCATTTGATAGCTGGAAACCATCTAGTTGCTCAATGTAGACCTCTTCTAGTAAATCACCATTCAAGAATGCTAAGTTGACATCCATCTGATAGACCTTGAAGTTTTTGTGAGCATCAAAGGTAAGAAACATCCTGATTGGCTCCATTCTGGCTATTAGAGCAAAAGTCTCCTCAAAATCAATACCTTCAACTTGTAAACAACCCTTACAAACCAATATTGCTTTGTTCCTTACAACTTCACCATCTTCATTTAGCTTGTTCCAGAACACCCACTTTGTTCCTATAACATTCTTATCAGGTGGTCTGGGAACCAATTCCCATGTCTAATTTTTCTCTATCTGAATCAATTCTTCTTCCATTGCCTTCAACCATCCATAATCTTTGCTAGCATCAAAAAAGGATTTGAGCTCTATCTTTGAAAGTAGGCACAAATTCACTTGCTCACTTGCTTTTGCAATCCTTCTCCTATTTTTCACACCTTCATTCTTATCCCCAAGGATCTGACCTGCTGAATGATTCCTCTGAACATACTTTGTTGGAGTCTTAGGGATCTGCTTTGATTCTTGTTCCTTCTCTTTCTCCTCCTCCTCTTCTTCTTCTTCAATGCAGGGAGGTATATATGATCTGCAATCCTCTAGTTCTTGTGAGATTTGATACAAATCTTCATCTACTTTAACATTTGTGCTTTCAATCATCTTTCCCAACCTCTTGTTGTAGCATCTATAGGCCTTGCTTCTGGTTGAGTAGCCAAGAAAGATCCCTTCATCACACCATGAATCAAACTTTCGAAGGTCTTCTTCATCTCTCCTAATGTAGCATTTGCTACCAAAAATCCTGAAGTATCTGACAGTGGGAGGTCTTCCATACCATAGCTCATAAGGGGTCTTAGTTCTATTAACCCTCAATTGCACTATGTTAAGCAAGTAGACAACAATGTGAACTACTTCCTTCCAATATATATCAGGTAGATCTACATCTTTTAACATTACCCTAGCCATTTCTTTCATAGTCCTATTCTTCCTTTCCACTACCCCATTCTGTTGAGGGGTCCTAGGAGTAGATAGATGTCTCCTAATACCATGATCTTCACAAAACTTTTCAAATTCATTTGAAGTGAACTCACCTCCTCTATCAGATCTTAAGCATTTGATCTTAGCATCCATTTCATTCTCAACTATTGCTTTTAAAAATTTAAACTTATCAAAGGCTTCTAATTTTTCTCTTAAAAAAGTAACCCAAGTCATTCTAGAGTAATTATTAATAAGCAACATGAAGTACCTTTCACCTTGTTGACTCTCTATTCTTGTAGGTCCACATAGGTCATTGTGAATCATCTCCAATGGCATTGTAGAAGAATACTCCTTGCTCTTGAAATTTGTCTTTGTTTGCTTTCCCATTTGACATTCCTTGCATAATGTCTTTGTAGGCTTGGTTATCTTGGGCATATCTCTTACTGCATGAATAGAGCCGATCTTTACCATATTATCAAAATTTATATGTCCCATTCACTTGTGCCACAACCAACACTCACCATATTGAGCCAATAAATAGGTTCTTCCATTTACCTCCTTTAAATGATAGATATCTCCATATGTCTTAGTACATTCTGCAACTAGTCTTCCGGACCTTGCCTTCTTGATCTCACAACCCTTATCATGAAATGTAATATTGTATCCTTTACTGCACATTTGACTAACACTGAGGAGATTGTGCTTTAGCCCTTTGACATAGAGGACATCCTCAGTCTTGTTCTTTCCATTAATAGTTATAGCAACCAAATTTAATAGCTTCACCATTCCACTTCTTAAGGTTGATGAACTTCTCCTTGTCACCAGTCATGTGGTTAGAGAAACCACTATCAATTGCCCAAGAATTTGCTTCTTATTTTGCATGAAAGGCAGTCCACATAACCATTGATTTCTCATCATCTTTGCTATCATGCAATGTGTCAGTCTTTTTACATTTTCCAATATCACCCTTTTTGTCACCAACTTTCAAAGCCATGAACAGTGTTTCATCATTTGAATCATTATGATCCTCATCTTCTAAAGAGCAGTTGTTCTCTATGGAATAAAGACCCTTTTTGAACTTCTCTCTCTTATTACTACCCCCTGATTGTTTAAAAGGACATTTAGAGGCAAAATGACCAACTTTCCCACAATTAAAGCATTTGAAAGGTAACTTACCTTTGTATTTTCTGGTGCCCTTCTTCAATCTTCTCACAAAGTTTGCCTCTACCTCATCAAGATCATCATCTTGATCAACTGCTTCATCTTTTGACTTCTCACTGACTTTGAATGTTGCTTCCTTCTTTGGAGCACCTTTGTTAAATTATCTCATTTCAAAGGCTGTGAAAGATCCAAACAATTGATCTACTATATAGTGATCCAAATCCTGAGTCTCCTCAATAGAAGATACCTTATGACTGTAAGATTTAGTGAGAGATCTTAGTACCTTCTTCACAATCTCATCTTCTTTCACTATTCCACCAAGACCTCTAATGCCATTAACTATTTCATCCACTCGGAGCATATAACTAGTAATGTCTTCATCTTCTGTCATCCTCAAGATCTCAAATTTTCTCTTGAAGATTTGCATATTGGCTTGCTTCACTTTACTATCTCCTTCATAAATGTTGCTAAGTTTTTCCCAGACATCCTTAGCAGATTTGCAACCCATTACCTTTAGAAGTTCTGAATTAGCTATCCTACTCATGATAGCATTCTTTGCCTTGGCATTGTTATCATACACCTTAACCTCATCTAGATCTATATGATCAATAGTAGAAGCATTGTAACCATCCTTGACAAATTGCCAAACACCAAACCCTAGAGAAGATAGATAGTTTTCAATACTCAACTTCCAAAAGGAGTAATTTGTTCCATCAAACATAGGTGCCTTGTGAGATCAATTATGAGCCATCCCAAACCTTAAGTTTTTTTTGAGTAACTTGACTTTGATACCAATTGTTGGACACATCCAAATACTAAGAGGGGGGGTGAATCAGTATTCAAACAAATCTTAAATCCTCTAGAGAAAATTAAAACTTAAGCTTTACAACATTAATAGAAACATAAAAATCAACACAATTGACAAGAACACATAACACCAGATGTACGTGGAAAACCCCAAATGGGAAAAAACATGGTGAGGATTAACTCACAATATATGAAGCTCACTGCTATAAAGATTACAACTTTGTTTTAGGGCTACAACCCAAAGAAGCTACTACTCCATGTAGACTTTGTTTTAGGGCTTCAACCCAAGGAAGCAACTACTCCCTGAAGAAAGGTTTTAGGGTTACTCCCAAGGAAGATACAACTCCTTGCACACTTTGTTTTAGGGCTATAACCCAAGGAAGCAACTACTCCCTGAACTGAGAACAAACTCAGAAAAGATTATAGCATGACAATCCTTCTACTGTCTAAAACTGGCAATGAAGCTTACTCCTTTTGATGATTGCAATTCTACTTTTTCACTCCTCTTTTGATGATTGAATCAATTAGGCACACTCTTCACTTCCCTTCTGTCACAAAAATATCTTCAAGATGAATCCAAACAGGATCTATCACTTCTGCTCTTTCTCCTTTAGTCGCACATCATAATGCATTACACATCCACATTTTGCTTCTCACATTCACATTTGCAATCACACTTCACCTAGATCAACTAGGTTTACAATATATACATGATATTACATTGATTAAATTGTATGTCAGCTAAAGACAACAAGATTATTACAATTACAAGTGAGCCAGAGATCAAACAACATGAAACGTGTAGAGGACAAGCCCTAAAATGAATTGCACTCAACACTAGGAAGAGGAACACACCTTGCGGATCCCAACACATGCTTAACTTGGTCCTAAACATCCTTCATAGCATCATCCTTCATAGAATAGCATCCACATGCTTCACACAATTGAATTAGGTCGCCCTTAAGTAAGAAAACATGAAGCTTGTAGCACATCGACCATTACAACTTGGCGGAACTCTTGGATGATTAACCATTACTTCCGCTTCTCCCAGATGAGCTAGAATGACCCATACAACATCTCAAAACACTTCTTGAACTTTGCACAACAAAGGCTTTGTGTCGCACACCTTCAACATGCCTCAGCCGGCCAGGCAAGAGCATAACCTAGCAACACTATCATTCTGGACCACAACTTGTTTCGGAGAAGCCAAAAAACACCTTGTAGAGCAACATGAAACATCACAAGATCATCAAGATCATTCTACATTAGCCAATTCACCATATAGCAACAAGTTGGTGCAAGCCAACAGACATTGAAACCAGTCACTAGACAATACAGTACTTCACTCTGTCACTCACAACTTTCTAGACATTGAAACTTTGAATGAAGTACCTTTACCAACCTCTGAACTTAACTTCTGAACCGCATGACCATATCTTCAAATGCGGAGGAATGCAAAGCATTCTACTAAGCAGTCTTCCAGGCAGCTTCCTGCAACAACATTAACTAAAGAGACCAAAGTCTTCTTGTAGAAACACGTACTTCCTTAGGATCAGTAGGAAAGAGCCTACAACATGCCATATACCATCAACAACATCTTCTCAACATCAACATTACTTCTAATCCTCATCTTAATGCTTCTAATTCCCATCTTAATTTATCATCATTCATCTTAATGCTTCTAATTCCCATCTTGATATATCATCATGATATCATCTCTGCTGACAACAAACATACTCAATACAACTTAACAATGCATGACATCCAATCATCAACATCTTTGTTAGCACACCATCAACATAAGAATCAATGACAGCCCAAACAAAGTGTCCAAATTGAGTGTTGACATCAATGACAACCACAATAGTAACAACTTTAAGTAAGGGTGAGTACGAGATCATGATGGGCCAAACAATGGCAATGGTAAAAAAAACTTCTTGGATGAAAAAGTGCTAATAGTTATACTTATATTTAGATTTGGATGGGAATTTTTTAAATATTTCTAGCTCAAATATGGATTACCTCTAAAACTACCTTGGTATTACCTTAGATTTAGGCAAGCGAGAGTCCTAAAACTTGCTAAAGAAACTTGGAAAACCAATTGTTTAGTGTTATCCTGAAATTTTCCACCATTTCATCTTTGAAGCTTACAGACTTTTTTATAAATAAATTTAATAAAATGAAAGGGGTTTGTAGAGGAAACTGTAAAGATTCTAAAAATATAATATATTCCTCATTATAATTTTAATAGATAATTATTATTAATTTTTTACATACACTATGTCTAATTTCCTGATAGATATACATATTGAAAAACATTCATAACTTTCAAACTATTTATCCTTATTTAAATCCAAAAGATGCATCATATTCTAGACTTTATTAGCTATATATTAAAAAACTAGTTTTAAATTTCATATTTTTTTGACCAAGTTAGGTTGGCTGGAAAATTATTTTTCAATATTTTTAAAAGGTTGCGGTAAAAAATTCATAAATAATTAATTATTTATTAAAAAAATATATGTCACATCCTCTCACGTCTCATTTACTTAAATCCATAGATTGGAGGAAAAATATTTTATTTTTCTCATACTTAGGTTGGCCGGAATGACACCTACTTTTTATGTTTTTCTAAAAATTTTAGTAGTGCCTCATTGAATTATCTAATTTTCATCAAACTAATTTTAAAATTTTCAAAAAAGAAGTAGTAACTCGTAAACCAAATTCAATTTTCTACAACTCTTATTATTACCTTATTTTTAGATTGTATCGATAACTCATTCAATTTTTGACATGAAATTACTTAAGCCTGTTTTTAGCATTTTCATTGCCACTTAAAGATATTGTTTGGCCCATCATGATCCTGCACTCACCCGTAACATATGTGCAACAGGTTGAACTAGGACTTCCTCTTTGTCCTCTAAATAAGGAGTATTTATCTCAGGGAATAGGCTATTACTTCCTCCTCTCGAGAGACTTGAAGAGTGCCAGTGTCCTCCCTAAAAAAATCCTCTTCAAATTCAGAATTGCTAGACACATCAATTCCCTTAGGGTCATTGGATTTAATGCCAGTAATACGGTTGGACCTTCTCACATGTGGAAATTTCTTATTTTTCACCTCAGCAGTCACCCCAGTCCATTTATCTTCCTGCTTAGAAATTAAATCCATATCCATGAATTTTGAATCTGCCACCACATATTGTACCCCTTCGACCACATGGATCCCTTTTGACTTTTTATGAGTTTGACTCTCATCCCCTTCACAAGTTCTTTGACAGAGGATGGTTCACCCTTCTCTAGAATACCCTGACTGACAGCATGGGAATTTTTCTTACCCTGGGTTTTAGGAGATTTATCTTTGGGTTTGGCAGTGGTTTTAGGATTAGGGAATGAGGCCAACAGAGTATCCTCAAGAACAACTTCTTCAATCATAGGCAAGTCTAAGGGATCATTAGGTGGGGGGTCCTAGGAGAAGAATGCACCTCCTTTTGTAAAGACACCGAATTCTTGCTCTTTCCCTTAGCACTTAGAGGAGTAACTACAACATAACTAGGGGGTTTCCTCCAACACATTGACTTTGATGGCCCTCGGGGGGCAAAGGGCTAAGTGAAAATGATAAAGATGTAAGATTAGCCCTTGGTTAAGGGGAATAATAGGGATGTCAAGATTTTTATTATGGGCTTCTCTTGCAACATAGATGGAGCTCTCAAGGGACGATAACGGGTAAAAAGGAAAACTAATCAAAGCCTCATGCCAAAAGCAATTCAATAAGGCAAAGTGATATTGAAAGTAAACCCTGAAATGACCTTCTAAAGTAATGTATTTCATGGTAATGAGACAAACCTAGTCCTGGTTTTAGGGAGTTTCTCTCTTTCGAATCCCTCCTACAACTTCACCATAGATTCTCCTTATAAAAGTTTGTCATATTGTCAGGGTCATGAACCTTACTCTGTTGGTGGAGCTTTTTCCCTTTACACAATAGACCCGTTGCTTGGCCAATCACCTCCTCCATCACTTTAAAATCAATGCCACCTAGACGAACATGGCGATTGTCCCACGAGTTACCGAATTGCCAAGAAAGGTTCTCATCATGGCCATTCAACACTTCAAGAAAAGATGACACACCACCCTCCTCACATATATACCACAATGTGGGGTCCTGTTTAAATTCTTCGTAGGATAAGGGCTCCACCCTTACCTTATCACCTCCCATGGCTGCTAATCTATTAAAAAAGAAGCAACAAATTCAAATTTGAAGGCAGAGAAGAATAACAATATAGCCTCATAGCCAAATTCTCACCCTTTTTACAAATCCTTACATAAATATGCAAGTTAATTTCATGATGGGGGTTGCTCGATCCTTTCCTTCTCTCTGTAGAGAAATAATGATTGCTCTGCTCTAGAAATCATGGGAATTAAAATGATGGGGAGTAATCAAAGGATTCTTGTCACATCTATCCACTGCCAAATGGAGGAAGTATGTCTGCCACCTTAGATCATTTAATAATAACTCCATTGGAAAGTCTTATAATCATTACTTCATCTAGATTATCTTCCCGTCAACATTGGCATGTGAACACCCCGACCCCCAGTCCAATCAACATTACCCTGCTGACTCCCCCAGTTCTAGTTAGCATTCACAATCTTATTCCCTGCAGTAAAGTAATAAATTTGAAATTTCTCCTCAGCAATGGTCCTCTTGCCAAAACTAAACTTAGTCTATTGGGACCCTTTTTTCATTAGAGGTCTAGGATCAAGACTTACAAAAATCCACTGACCGGTAGCCCCTTTAGGATTATAAAAAAGATTCCCAATTTTATCATAATTACAATTGGAGAGGGGAACCTTAACTAGGGCCACCCCAAAAAAATGAAGCCAAAGCCAAAGAGACCAACTATAAGCCTCTGAAGGGAGGAGGTCATAATCAAAGTTATTTGCAAAAGCCATTAGCATATTTAGTTATTAGGGTTTGAATATTGTCAGGGGTATTCCCTATCTACCTCCAACACCTCCAAGAAGTTTTGTTTATGCCTAAATTGGCCATAGCATCTGCAACTCTATTGCTTTCTCTAAAGATATGATAAACTTCATATTCTTCAAAACCACTAAGAAGACTTTTGACATCACCAACAAGGTCCAACAATTGCCAGCCAATATTGGCTTTGTCTAGGACATTGCATCCACCATTAGTTTAGAATCATCTTAAACATGAAGTTTAGTAACTCCCAAAGAGTGAGCCATATTAACACCCCAAAGCATGGCCAAAGCCTCTAATTCATTATTAGTCCTAACTCCTACCCCTTATGTGAAAGTAGCCAGGAAATCTCCCTTGTCATACCTAATAATCCCCCCACCACTAGCCTGCACTGGGTTTCCCTTGGTATCTCCATCAAAATTTAGCTTACAACAACTCACTTGGGGGGCTCTCGAATAAGTATTAGCCCTGGCAAGCTTCTTTGAGTTGTCCACCTTAGAGAGGTCTTTAGAAATACCTCATTTATTCACAATATCAACCTCAATATGACTAGGGAGAACTTCAGTAGAGTCCATTTTATAGGTGGATATATTTTATTAAGGCCTTATTGATCAGGTGGAGTTTTCTGATTCCTAAGCCTCCTGTGTTTTAGGTAAACACACCTTATCCCAACTAACTAAGGCTATTCTCTTTTTATCTTCCACCCCCACCATAGAAAATTTCTTTGGGTATGTTCAAACTTCTCAGCCAGATATTTGGGGATTTTAAAAAGACCGAGGAAGTAAATGGGAATGCCCTAGAGAAAAGCTTTAAGGAGATGGAATTTCCCAGCTTGGTTGAGCAATCTGCCCTTCCAACCAACCATTTTTTTCTAAATTCTCTCCAAAACTAAGTTCCAATAAACTAGAGTAACTTTCTTGATGGTAAGAGGGAGCCCAATGTAAGAGGCTGGGAGTTGAGCACTAGAGCATCCCAAAGTGGCTTTAATTTTCTACTACAACTCACTAGGAGTATTGAAGAAATAAATTTGACTTTTCTAAAAATTAATACTCTGGCCTGAGACAACCTCATAATCATTCAATAACTTTTTCATCTTCTAGCCTTGACCATAGAAGCAATACCAAAGAGGATGGTAACATCCTCAAACTGCTGGATGAATGAAGGTTGTAATGAGGAAGCTGGTTTAATACCTTGAAGGGAGCCCAACCTCAACATGTTAATAGCAATTCTCCCTAAGACCTCAGCCATAATAATAAAGAGATGAGGAGATAGAGGATCCCCTTGTCTAATACATCTAGTATGAAAAAATCCTCTTGGGATCCCATTAACAAGAACAAAAAATTTAGTAGTAGAAATACATTCTTTAATCATGTTTATGACTCTACCCTGAAAGCCAAACTTCATGAGGACCTTCATTAAGAAATCCCAACTAACTCTATCATAGGCCTTGTAAATATTAAGCTTGAAGACCATACCTGGAATGTTACTCCTATCCATGAAATGAATGATTTCATGAGTAGATATGTCAACATCTAGAATTTGCCTTCCCAGAACAAAACCTTTATGATTAACATCAATAAGCTTGTCCAATAATGGTTGGAGCTTGAAGACTAGAATCTTAGTGAACATCTTGTAAACAATATTGCAGAGACTTATAGGTCTAAAATCAGCCATGGATATAGGATCAAACTTGTTAGGAACCAAAGCAATGGAAGTGTTGTTCATCTATCTTAAAAGATTTCCTGTCATAAAAAAGTCTCTAATAGCATTAGTAACATCTTTTCCCACAATCTCCTAGAATTCTTGAAAAAAAGTAGGAGGGAATTGTAAGGACCAAAATCATGCACAACCTCCATGAGGACCCCAATGATGACTCACAATCCTTTTCATGTACATGTAAGTGTGAAATAATGCCCTATTAGTAGCGATTCTCTTGGTAGCATTTGGATTTTCCCTCCTCTTGTTGTTTCCCCTCTGTCGTACTAACCTTTTCCCTGCTTTTGACACTTTTCAACACTTGTCGATTCTTGTTTCCTGTACTTGTGACTTTGTCCCTAAGCCTTTTATTCATCTATTTGTTGTGATTTGACCTTTCCCTAGTGTTTTTTATCCATTCCCACCCCTAGGAGCCTTCTAGAGGACCTCCCAAGCCATCTCCAACTTTCAATTTTTAGTTCCGGTCAACCAATCCAAAACTCCCCTATTATTTTAGGATCTCCCCCAAGAGATTTGACTTTTGCAAGTGGAGATTTGGATTTTGACCCCCTTTCAACTAGTTTCCAAAGGTAGTTCACCTCCTTTTCACCTGACTAATAATCTCCAACCCCACTTTCCAACTTAAGACCTCGCCTCTGTGGGTTGCCCATGGGTCACCCCCAAGTGACACAGGGTCACCCCTGGGAGACTAGGATTGGTGAAAGGGGTGACCCATGGGAGACCCTGTTGTCTTTTCCAGTCGTGAAAATAACTTGAGTTTTTGACTTGAAAAAGCTTAGTTTTGACATGTTTTTCTTCATGTTTGCACGAGTTTTTAATATAAACATATATTTAGCCATTCCAAGCCTCCAAGCATGCATAATTAGCTACTTTTATCTCAAATTATCAACTCATGCATTCATGTTAACTCCATTTTGCTTTAGTGATAAGTTATATTGGCTTGATCACTCCCTAATTAGCCCAGATCACTCCTTGGTCTTCTAAGTTAACTCTCCAATCAAAGGAGTTAACTCTCCAATCAAGGGAATTAACTCTCCATTCTGTCCCACCTCTCATAGCCTCTTTCAAGCTATAAATACCCCTCACCTCTCAATTATTTTCCAAGTTCAAGAATGCTCTTCCCTTTTTCACAAGATTTTTCAAGATTCTTCAGAGGCCTTTGAGCCTCTTTCTTCATTTCTTTCTTTAGTTTTATGGAAAGATTCAAATCTTTCATTGTTGCATAGCTTCAAAGCTCCCCCTTTTGGGAGGCAATTTCATTTGTGAATCCAATCTTTACATGTTTTCTCTCTCCAACTAGCATCCATATGCTCATATAAGACATTCAAGCCTTTTGCTTTTATTGCTATTTCATCTAAGCTTTGCTAAAAGATTCATATCGCATCGATATGTTACCTAAATCGCAAGCCACAGTGCTCACAAGCTCACAACAAGCTCATGATCAATCTTTCAAAAGCTCTTTTGAATTCCCTTTCCCGTTGTTACCAAGAGGATATCCCCAGTACTACAAGAGGACAAAGAGGTTGCCAACACAAGGATTTTTGAGGGTAGTGGGGGCTCACATGTCTCAGATTCTAGGTTCCTTATTTCTTTTTTATATAATAATTAGAAAATCTAAATTTGCTCTTGGGAATAGTAATTTAATATTACAATTTCCTTGATAGGCTAAATAGGATTTGCATTGTTAGATTAGTTTGCTTTCAAAATTTCTTTAGATTAGTTTATTTCAAAGCAATTTCATTTCTTAGAGTAGTTGATCCAAAAATCTAGAAAATCAAACAAAAACATAGATCAAATTGCATTGGTTAACTACATACTAGATTGCATACATATTTCAATTCCTAGATTAGAGAAAAGCACTTTATTTTCATAAATATCTAAAAAAGCATAGAAATATTGTTTTGCACTCATATAGGCTTGCATGCATCCAAAAACCAAAAAGAACAAAAACATTAGCATCATAGAGTGATTACAAACCCTTGATTCCAACACAAGGTCAATGTTAGTCAACATTAGTCAAACCCCTAATTCCAACACAAGGTCAAAGCAAAGTCAAACCTTAGGTCAACAAACCCTAAGTCAAATCAAGGTTAAATCTAGACAACTCTCTCTTGGTTTAGGCTCACGAATGTGCCCTGGGCTTAAAGGCAAGTGGGCTCACGAAGAGGTTGAGAAAACTCACCCTAGACCATAACATGATCAACAAATGATTCAGGATCTATAAAATAGGTTGAGGATATTCCAAACATAAGTTATCATCCAATAATTTGAAGAACAAGTCCAACTCAATAGAGGCATCAACAAGAACAATCATCAACCTACACAACGTTGGAATCTTCAAAATCCAAACAGGGGAATAGTGACTAGTGACCCTTTGGGTCATATAGTTATTTCAACCACAACGATCACAGAACATTAGATTAGAACCAACACACAAGAAAGGCCCTAGGACTGATTGACCACTCTCCATGAAGTTCAGCTCTCAAGCGATCCAGATCGCCTCGTTGTCTCACCTCCTCTCGACTAGATACTCCCACAAGAGTGAGAGTGACGTGGAGGTTCACCCCGTGGCAAGGAGAGGGGTCCATGTGTGTGCCAAAGCTAACTCAACTGCCCGAGAATACTGAGTCATGTTTTTTAGTGTACATATTTTGGTGAACCCGACGTGAAATTATAAATCCTTCTAGGATGAGTGGTTTGCGTTTCAACTTCAAAGATTCATTCATCACCATTTTTACACCTGACATCAGATCACCACATATTTTGGTGAACCTGACGTGAAAATAAAAACTTCTGATGGGATCTTTTGTGTTTCCACATGCTAATTTCATTCCATGCTCATCTTTCATGTCTATCTTCATTTCATGGTGTTTCCTACACCCCAAAACTAGGACAAAATCATACAAGGTTCAAGGGAATTTCCCCTCCAATGAAACTAGCACACATTCAAATCCAATAGCTTCAATCTTGAATCCATCAAACTTGAAAGACTCAAAGGGGATCCAACAAGATCCCGACGACATTAACCAAATACAAACTTGCCAAGTGAGTGTTCATTCTAAGATCCATCAACAAGATGAACCCATAACAAGAGATATGATAAATAGCCACCCAAATGGATAATGAAGTGAGCCATCAAAAGAAAAGATTACAAGAATCTTGGGGGGCACAAAAACCCCTCCATGTGGTACATCAAGATAAAAGACATGTGATATGTCAAGTATCATCAAAAGGAACAAGTAGGATCACTCAAACCCCAATACATAACAATCCATCTCAAGGTTGTAAAACTCAAAGAATGAAGGAAGCCTCTCTCACATACCTTATAGAAAATTTGGTCCAATGAATCAAGACCCTTGAAGCTAGAAATATCGGAGAAGTTTGTACAAAGTAAAATTCAAGAAAAACCTAGGGCACAGGGAAATCCTTTCATTGATAAGATTGAATCAAACCAAGGGCAACACAAATTCCCCCTCATCTAAACTTCCATGAAATATTCAGGCCTCCCTTGCCCTCATCATCCAACATGACAAGTCTCGATCAAATAGGTGGGATTCCTATAACACAAAATCAACCCCAAGTGATCCCACTTAATTTTCAAAACATAAACATGACACCATCTAGTCATGCAACTTTTTCAGGATATCGACAATCTAGCATACCCTTTCAATAAACACAACATGCTCCATATGAAGGGATAATGTTTGGAGGAATAAGACCCTCTACACATAACCCCCCCTAGGAACATACCTTGAGTATTTAAAGTAGCCTCTTGACTACAACATTTGTCAAGCCATACTACCATATCCTCTCCCCTATCTTCTAAAATTTAAAGGAGAGGGTGATCCCAACTTTCATATCAAGGCTTATGTCATGGTAGTGCGGGAACTCCTTCCTTGGAATGGGCTGGTAGAATTTTTTTTCCAAAGACTTTAGAGGGTATGGCTCTGGATTGGTACTATCGACTTCTAGAAGCATCGATCCATGCTTTTAGGCAACTCATTGATCAATTTGTGGTTGCCTTTAACATAAACAAACTAGTCAAGATAGGAATACAAGAATTTTAACAATCAAACAAGAAGCCAATGAGTTGGTTGCACATTTTATCACATGATGGAGGAAAGTTCTCTATTCTTCAATAAGCACACCAAACATGGATCATAAGTAACTTTTTGATCTCTTCTTACACGCTCTCAACAACAACATACGAGAAGGAGTTCAAAAACCACCTTACAAATCATATGAAGAAGCGCTCAAAAGTGCCCTTAGAATTGACCAAGCTACTATTGATAGTGGAAGAAGAGAGTATGATGCCAATGGAAGGTTAATAAACCATAATTAAAATAACAAATCCCTAATGAACAATCATAACATAGATGGTTCAACAAACACTTCACCATCGGGGAACAACAATTGTGACTACGATAGTCATACAAATTTGGTGAACCAAAATGTAAACAACTATCCCTTCAAAATCAACAAGCAGTTGTACAACAATCATCATAAACCTCAAGATCATAATCATGATAAATATTGCTCATTTCACAAGAGAAGGGGGCATGAGATCAAGTCATGTCGGGGGTACCATCGATTCATAGATCAATCCTCCCAAAACATCAACAAAAAGCATTCATGGACACATTCTCACAATATGAAGAACTTACTCCCAAAATCCATCAAAACACCTTAGGCCTTGTGGAGTTAGATAAATATCAAGAAATTTATGTCACCCTAAGATTAGAACAACTAGATGACACCTCCAATGATTCAAATTTTTCTCACATGTTAGAAATTCTCAAAATTTCTCCTATGCACAAGAAGGCTCTCCTCAAAGCCTTAGATCTAGGCCATCTAGTTGAAAACACCCCAAGTGAAAAGTGTTCTTCTTCAACATTTGATTTTGAAAAGTTACCCTCACATAATGACATAGCTAAATAGGTTGATCTCCCCCTCCGTCTGATAGTCCAAGTTCAAGACTTCCATTAAATGTGTAATGATCAATGATGGGTCTGCAATCAACATAGTCTATTTCTCCCTTCTTCAAAGAATGGGTTATGATGAAAATTAAATCACAAAAGAAACTTCCATCCTTAGAATTCATGATAACCCAAAAATTTGAACCATGGGTAAGGCTAATTTCAAGTCAAATTGGGTCCCAAAACCCTCCCAACTAAATTTTATGTCATAGATGAAGAAACCACTTACAACATGATCCTAGGAAGACCTTGGATCCATAAGATGAGGGTTGTTCCCTCCACACTATTTCAAGAAATACACTTCTCACACATGGGACAAACCCACGTCACCAAAGGAGATCCTGATCCTTTCAGCCTTTATAGAGTTGAACAAGTCAAAAAGAAGGGAAAGACCATGGAAACCACTAGTGACTCAAAAATCAACACTTTTGAAAAAGGAGAGACATCAAAACAAATTACAAATTTAGCCAAGACCTCAAAATGTATAGGAAAGGAGGCAATAGGAGAATTCCCCTTCGATCCTCACTCAACAAAGTCTTATTCTCCATTCAACTTAGTGGCCATTCCAATCGAGCCAGACATAAACATTCACATGATTGAAATCATGACTAAAGAAGAAGAACCAAAACCCACACAGAAACTAGGGGAGTCAACACCAACTTTGTTTTCCCTCAAAAGTTTAAAACAAGAAATGAAACCATACAAGATCAAAAAATGATAAACCTAGGGGGAAAATCATCAAGAAATGAAACATGTGAGTACACAAAACACCTCACTGAATACAAAGACATTTTTACACCAAGTTTTCGAGTGTCCTTGTAAAAACTTTCAAGTGAAGTTCAGACCAAATTGGATAGGTCCAGATGTAGTTAAGGAAGATGTCAAAAATGACACTACCTCTTGTGCATTATGGAAGGAGAAGAGTTCAACATCTCAAACGTTGTAAAAGCTTATTAAATCCAAAAAAAAATCAAATACTTCAAAAATCCATAAAAAGCACAAAATCATGAAAGATCAAAATCTTCATTTTGTTCCATCATGCATTTTGTGAGTGTCATGCTCTTGTTTGATTTTTGTCTTAGTAAGGAGTCTAAGGTTTCTTAGGTATAGTTTGACCCTTTGAGCCTTTGAGATCCCATAATAAATCATGTTTACCATTTATCATTCCCCTATTTGAATTTTCCCAATGATTCCAATCAAAGCCTAGCTTTTAGCTCTACACTGATCTTGATCTTAATGATTCATGCTGCTAAGTCTAAGCGAAGTCAGTATTCAAACCCACAGTGTTCAAAGGAAGCTTGTAAGTAGACCTTCCCAATTCTTCCCTAGTAAAAAGGAAGTCCGACTGGACTATGAAAACTTTTGGTGGTGCTCAGCCCCGTATCTTTTCTGGCCAAAAACATTAGGAGGATCAAAACTTTGAAGGAAGCAATCTAAAATACGAGTGAATAAAAAATGAGTGATAAAAAAAATAAGAGTGATGAGAAAAGTGAGAATAGAGAGATCATGGTCATTGTATATCTGAAGCTCAAAAACATTCATTTTCATAAAAGTAAAAAAAATCCAAAAAAAATGAGAAAATCAAGTGAGGCATTCCAGAAAATACAAAAAAAAAGAGAAAAAGAATAAAAAAAGAGAGTTACAAAAAAGAGTGATAGTGAGAAGATTTCTGAATTTCCATACCCCTGGGTGGAGATAAATCTAAGCTTGAAGCTTCAAGGGTGACATTCTCCCAGAGAAAATAAAAGAGAAATGTACAGAGCATACACTACACTAGCCGAGAAAAGCCAACAATCTAGTAGTCTTTAGGGCCATTTTTTACTTAGGGACCCTTATTTTTTTCCCTGTTTCCTTTACCCCAGGTCTATCTTGCTTGCCATCTATGATCTAAGTCTAGCAAAGACCAATAAAATTTGTTTCTTGTCTAAGTTGAAAGCTTGTCAAATTATTTTATCTAGATAAGGATCAGTGTTCAGCCTCTAGAAAAAATCAAAATTTAGAAGCATTCCATCTCCTCCCCACTCCCACTTGAGTCCCTAATCCCATCCCAAAGATCAATAAGTCTCTTTATACCAAGTTAACTTGCAATCCCCTAGGTCAAAAATCCTACTTAAAGAGGAATCACATTGTTTGTTCCACTTGCATACATGCTATCATAAAAAATCAAAAGCAATAAAACATGTCATAACATCATGGCATTAGAACATAGTACTTTGCATTTCATATTTGTGAATCACACCCAACACATTGCATGTCATTCCTATAAGAAAAAGACAAGAAATTTGCATCATCCATATGTGATCATCTTAGGTATGCTTTCTCATAAGCAAAATAAAAGCTCTAGCCCACCATATGCACAAGAGGGAAAGTGAAGTAAAAAATGTCAACTAAAGCTATGTATAGATCTCATCCAATTAGATTTTTTAACAATAAGTGCAATGGCAATGTCTGAGCATAAGTCACTCCTCCAACAGGTCAAAGAGAAAAAAACTGTGTAATCAAGTGCACATGTTTCCCCATGCAAGGGGGAAAGGGTAAACATCTATTCAATAATCATAGGTCTTCCAAAAACCTCAAGGAGTGTCAAATCAAACCTTTGTAAAATCTTCACAAAAACCATAAAAATTGAAAAATTGAAAAAACCTAAAAAATTGTAAAACATAAAAAAATTCCTAAAAATCAAATATGTTCTTCAAAATCTACAATAAAAAGAGAATTTGTTCTCCTCTCTAGCTTAGCATGTGTTCTATTTATTTTATGCATTTTTTGCATTCTCGTTTTACGTGCTTTCATTCCTACATGTCTCCTCGATAAAAGAAAACAACTAGATGAACTCACAGATCTATGTTATCCTCGTCATTTCAGTTTTCATTACTTGTTTTGATATATCTAAATGACTAACTAATGCTAGTTATTGCAGGTACTATTGCAGAAAATTGACAAACAGGTAAGGCCTATTTCAAGAATGATACCTACCCTTCATGTAGACTACCATCCCCGAGGGGGCAAATATGTAAGCACCAAAATCACACACAACCTCCATGAGGACCTCGATGATGACTCACAATCCTTTTCATGTACATGTAAGCATGAAATAATGCCCTCTCAGCAGCGATTCTCTTGGTAGCATTTGGATTTTCCCTCATCTTATTGTTTCTTCTCTGTCATACTAACCTTTTCCCCACTTTTGATGCTTTTTGACACTTGTTGATTCTTGTTTCTTGTGCTTGTGACTTTGTCCCTAATCCTTGTATTCATCTATCTATTGTGATTTGACTTTTCCCTTGTTGGAAATATGTGCTGTCATTGATGTCAACACTTAGTGTAAGGTCAACACTCAGTTTGTGATGATGATATACCATTATAGTAATAGAGGTTTAATGATGCTCTTGATGCTCATAGTGGGCTGCTGATGTTCATGGTTGGATGTCATGCCCTGATCAATGTCAAGTCAGATTGTTTTGATCATGCCTATGGTCCGCGAAGCAGTGATGTTCATGAAGTTCATGGTTGGATGTCATGTCTTATCTAGTGACAGTAGAGAAGATATATTAAGATGGGAGTTAGAAGTTCATGGTTGGATGTCATGTCCTATCCAACAAAGGAGATACAATTCATGGTTGGATGTCATGTTCCTGAAGCTCTTAGTCAACAAAGATTGTATTCATTGGGTATGTTTGTTGACAACAAAGAAGACATATTAATATGGGAAATAGAAGCAACAAGATGATCAGATGTGTTACTGAAGTTGGGGAGATGTTGCTGATGGTATAAAGCATGTTGTATGCTCTCTCCTATTGTTCCTAAGAATGTATGTGTTGATACAAGGAAGATTTGGCTTCGGGATGTTGGTAAAAGGTTCTGCTACAAGAAGACTACTTTGAAGACTATTTGGGAGATTGCTCCACATTTTCATGATTTTGAGGTTGTGCCTCTGCAAATTGGAAGATAGCTTTATATAGTGTCAGAGCATGTATGTTCCAAGTTTCATGGTGTTTGGATTAGCAGAAGGGTGTTTTACAGTTGATAGTTTGAAGACTGTGTTGGTTCTAAAGAAGACATTTTCTATATGGCAATGTTTGGCTCCGCATTCCTCCACATTTGTAGTTATGGCTATGCGGTTCTAGAACTATGTTTAGGGTGTTGTGAAGATGATAATTCCAAAGTTTCAGATCATTTGTCCTTTTGTTGTGAAAGTTATGCATGATAGAGTACCGACATGTGTTCTGGCAGAGTAAGGTGGTGTTGATGGCCTGCTATAATGTTCTGCATTCCTCTGGATGTGAATGTTTTCCTTTACAATTTTATGGACATGTTTATGGATGTGCATTACATACTTCCTTGTAGTTTCAAGTTTCTTGGTGATCCGCAAGCTCAATTTTTTTAATGACAGTATGTTGCAGTGTGTTTCAAATGATTTATTGTTCTTAGAGTTCATGGTTGAAGATGTGTGGCACAAAATATTTGATGTACAGAGATAAAGGAGTGTTTGGAGATATTGTATGAATCTTGTAGACTCATCTGGAAGAGTTTCATGAAGATATTTCTTGTTTCCAATACCACATAAGGTTTTCAAGTTGCTGCGGCCGTTATGCTTCAAGTTTCATATGTCTTTGCTTAAGGCTATCCTATTTTCAAATGAGTGGAGTGTGCAGATGTAATTCCTTGATGTTTGATGTTGTGAAGGATGTTTTGTACCTGGTTAATCAAGTGTTGATGTCCGCAAGGCATGGGTCTTCTGCTAGTGTAGCGTGTAGTCTTATTTAGGACTTGTCCTCTATACGTTTCATGTTGTGTGTAGTCTAGACAACTTGTAAATGTATTTTCATTTTATCTCTAGACAACAAGAAATGTAATCAATGTAATATCATGTATAAATTGTAAATCAAATTGAGTTAGGTTCACAAACAAGAAAAAAGGAGCAGAATGAATGCATTATGATGTGCGACTGAAGGAGAAAGAGCAGATGTGTTAGAAGTTGTCCTGATTCATCTTGAAGACATTTTTGTGACAAGAAGGAGGTGAAGAGTGTGCCTAATTGATCCAATTATCAAAAGAAGTAGAATTGAAATCATCAAAGGTGTAAACTTCAATGTCAATTTTTAGGCAGTAGAAGGATTGTCATACTGTAATCTTTTCTGAGTTTGTTCTTAGATCAGGGAGTAGTTGCTTCCTTGGGTTGTAGCCCTAAAACAAAGTCTACAGGGAGTTGTAGCTTCCTTGGGAGTTACCCTAAAGTAAAGTTTTCAAGGAGTAGTAGCTTCCTTGGGTTGTAGCCCTAAAACAAAGTCAACAGGGAGTTGTAGATTCCTTGGGTTGTAGCCCTAAAACAAAGTTGTTATTTGAGCTTCATATATTGTGAGTTAATCATCACCGTGGTTTTTCCCTTCTTGGTTTTTCCATGTATATCTGGTGTTATGTGTTGATGTGCATTGTGTTTATATTTCATGTTTATGTTAATACTATAATGCTTAAGTTTTAATATGCTCTGAAAGATTTGAGGTTTGTTTAGATACTGATTCACCCCCCTCTCAGTATCTTGGTGTTTTCAAAAATTGGTATCAGAGCCAAGTTCCTCTGAAGGAAGCTTAACCGCTTGAAGAAGGTCCACGATGGTACATAATGGATCCAACAAGATACCTAGGTTTGATGGAACAAATTAGGCTTTTTGGAAGCTAAGGATGGAAGCCTATATCAATTCTTTAGGGTGTGGAGTTTGGGACTCTATCAAGACTCAAAGTTACACAACTCCTGCTACTACTACAAATCTAGATGAAGTTAAGGAATATGATAACAATACCAAGGCAAAGTTTTCTATTATGAGTGGATTAGGTGATTCAAAACTTTCAAAGGTAATGATTAGCAATTTTGCTAAAGAAGTTTGGAATAAACTTGAAACCATTTATGAAGGAGATAAGAAAGTAAAGCAAGCAAAGATACAAATCTTCAAAAGCAAATTTGAGACCCTAAAGATGACAGAGGATGAAGACATTTCTGGATATATGCTCTTGGTGAATGAAGTGGTCAATGGCATCACAAGTCTTAGTGGTAAAGTGGAAGAGGATGAAATTGTGAAGAAGGTTCTAAGATCTCTCCCCAAATCTTACAGCCATAAGGTATCTATTATTGAGAAGAATGTAGACCGGGATACATACACTATAGAAAAATTGTTTGGTACCCTTACTACTTTTGAAATGAGAGAGTTTGGCAGTGATGCTCCAAAGAAAGAAGTTGCTTTCAAAGTCAATAAGAGGACAAAGGATGAAATTGTTGATGAAGACGAGCCCTGATGAAGTTGAAGCAAATTTTCTGAGAAGACTGAAGAAAGCCACTAACAAATACAAAGGTAAGTTACCTTTCAAATGTTTCAATTGTGGAAAGATTGGTCATTTTGCTTCTAAATGTCCTTTTAAAGAATCAAGGGGAGGTAACAAAAATGACAATTGCAAAAGAAGCCTATATTCTATAGAGGGCAGGTGTTCTTCAAAAGATGAGGATCATAATGACTCAAATGACAAAACACTTTTCATCGCCATGAATATTGGTAACAAAAGGGATGATGTTGGAAAAAGTGAAAAGACTGATGCCTTCCAAATAGACCAAAATGATAGATCAATGGTTGTATGGATTGCCTTCCATGCAAGAGAAGAAGCCAAGGCTTGGGTAATTGATAGTGGTTTCTCAAATCATATGATTGGTGACAAGGAGAAGTTTATCAGCCTTAAGAAGTGGGATGGTAGAGTTGTCAAGTTTGGTGGTGATGAGTTAGCACAAATCTGTTGAAAGGGTGCTATAACTATTGATGGGAAGAATAGGACTTAGGATGTCCTCTATGTCTAAGGGCTAAAGCATAATCTTCTCAGTGTCAGTTAGATGTGTAGCAAAGGTTACAATCTCACCTTTCATACCAAAGGTTGTGAAATCAGGAAGGCAGGGTCTGGAAAACTAGTTGCAAAAGGTATCAAGTCATATGGTGATATCTATCATTTGAAGGAGGTAAATGGAAGAATTGTTTGTTGGCTCAATCCAGTGAGTGTTGGCTATGGCACAAAAGAATGGGACACAACAATTTTGATAATCTGGTAAGGATTAGCTCTACTCATGCAGTGAGAGACATGCCCAAGATAATCAAGCCTGCAAACACAATATGCAAGGAATGTCAAATGGGAAAGCAGACAAAGACAAGTTTCAAAAGCAAGGAGTATTCTTCGTCAATGCCATTGGATATGATTCACACTGATCTATTTGGCTCTACAAGAGTAAAGAGTCAACAAGGTGAGAGGTATTTTATGTTGCTCATTGATGATTATTGTAGAATGCCTTGGGTTACCTTCTTAAGAGAGAAATCAAATGCCCTTGATAAATTTAAGGTTTTGAAAGCTATGTTTGAAAATGAAATGGATGCTAAGATAAAATGTTTAAGGTCTGATAGAGGAGGTGAGTTTACTTCAAATGAATTTAAAAAGTTTTGTGAAGATCATGGTATTAGGAGACATCTGTCAACTCCTAGGATCCCTCAGCAAAATGGGGTAGTTGAAAGGAAGAATAGGACTGTGCAAGAGATGTCAAGGGCAACGTTGAAAGATGCAGATTTGCCTGATATGTACTAGAAGGAAGCAGTTCACATTGTTGTCTTTCTTATTAACAGGGTGCAACTGAGGGTCAATAGAACTAAGACCACTTATGAGCTATGGTATGGAAGACCTCCTATTGTCAGATACTTCAGGATGTTCGGTAGCAAATGTTATATCAGAAGAGATGAAGAGGACCTAGGAAAGTTTGATTCAAGAAGTGAAGAAGGAATCTTTCTTGGTTACTCAACCAGAAGAAAGGCCTATAGATGCTACAACAAAAGATTAGGAAAGATGATTGAAAGCACAAATGTCAAAGTAGATGAAGACTTGTATCAAATCTCACAAGATTCAGAGGACTTTGGATCTGATATCTTTCCATGCATTGAAGATGAAGAAGAAGAAGAGAAAGAAGAAAAGAAAAAAGAACCAAAGTAGATGCCTAAGACTCTAGCAAAGTATGTTTAGAAGAACCATTCAACATATCAGATCATTAGAGATAAGAATGAAGGTGTGCAAACAAGGAGAAGGTTTGCTAAGACACACGAGCAAGTAAACCGATGTTTGTTATCAAAAGTAGAACCTAAAACCTTTACTGATGCTAGCAAAGATGTTGGATGGATAAAATCAATGGAAGAAGAACTGGATCAGATAGAGAAGAATCAGACATGGGAATTGGTTCCTAGACCGGCCAACAAAAATGTCATAGGAACAAAGTGGGTGTTCTGGAACAAGCTGAATGAAGAAGGTGAAGTTGTGAGGAACAAAGAAAGATTGGTGTGTAAAGGATATTCACAAGTTGAAGGCATTGACTTTGAGGAAACCTATGCTCTAGTAGCTATGATGGAGGTAATCAAGATGTTTCTTTCCCTTGCTACTCACAAGAACTTTAAGTTTTATCAGATGGATGTCAAGTCAACATTTTTGAATGGTTATCTAGAGGAGGAAGTCTACATTGAGCAACCAGATGGTTTTCAGATATCAGAAGATTCAGACATGGTGTGCAGACTCAAGAAAGATTTGTATGGTCTCAAGCAAGCACCTAGAGCTTGGTATGCTAGGTTGGATAAGTACTTACTTCAACAAGGTTACAATAAAGGTACTACATATATCAATCTTTACATCAAGGAAGAAGGAGATAAGATATTGATAGTTGCAATATATGCTGATGACATCATCTTTGGTGGAGATAATGATATGTGTAAGAGGTTTGCAGAGGAGATGCAAAAAGAGTTTGAGATGTCTATGATTGGTGAGATGTATTTCTTCCTTGGACTTCAAATTACCTAGCTAGATGGTGGTATTTTTATTTCTCAAGCCAAGTATGTCAAAGAGTTGTTGAAGAAGTTTGGTATGGAGGATTCAAAACCAGTGAGTACTCCCATTATCACTAGATGTCACTTGAGAAAGGATGATGAGTCTCCAGAGTTGGATCAAACTTCCTATAGATCTATGATTGCAGGATTGTTGTACCTAACTTCTTCTAGACCTAATATTATACATGTAGTATGTGTGGTTTCCAAATATCAAGACAATCCCAAGCAAACACGTGAGAAGGCAGTGAAAATGATATTCAAATATTTGAAGAGAACTCCAGATTATGGTTTATGGTATCCAAAAGGTAATGACTTTGATTTGAGTGCCTACACTGATGCTGATTGGGCTGGTTGTGTTGATGATAGAAGAAGTACAAGTGGTGGTGCTTTCTTTTTAGGAAGCAGTTTGGTCTCATGGTAGAGCAAGAAGCAAGATTCAGATCTTTATTAACTGTAGAAGCAGAGTATATTGCAGCATCATCCTGCTGTACACAAGTGTTGTGGATGAAGTAAACCCTAAAGGATATCAAAGTATTGTATGATGAGACTATTCCTATATTATGTGACAATACAAGTGCTATCAATATTTCCAAGAATCTAGTGATGCATTCTAGAACCAAGCATATAGCATTCAAATATCACTTTTTGAGAGAGAAGGTTGCAGATAAGGAAGTAAGGTTGGAATATGTTCCAACAAAAGATCAGATTGCAAATATTTTCACAAAGGCTCTTTCAAAGGATACTTTTGAAGATCTCTGACAAAGGTTAGGGGTAATTGCCCCTCCTTATTTCTAGATGCATAATGGTGCATCTGTCCAGGGGAGTTCATGTTATATCTTTTTCCTGGACTGATGGTGGCTACCTCTCAGGGGGAGCAAGTAGTGGTTGCTGATGATAGGGGGAGTCTATTTTTAGAAAGAAGAAGCTACCCTTTGTCCTTGATGCCAAAGAGGGAGAATGTGTAGGTATGTATTGCCATCAATGCCAAAGGGGGAGACTGCTGGCAATATGTGTTGTTATTGTGTTGTCATTGATGTCAACACTTAGTGTAAGGTCAGTACTCAGTTTGTCATGATGATATACCAGTACAGTGATAGAGGTTCAGTGATGCTCTTGATGCTCATAGTGGGCTGTTGATGTTTATGGTTGGATGTCATGCCCTAATCAGTGTCAATTCAAGTTTTTTTGAGCATGCCTATGGTCCGCAAAGCAGTGACATTCATGAAGTTCATGGTTGGATGTCATGTCTTATCCAATGACAGCAGAGAATATATATTAAGATGGGAATTATAAGTTCATGGTTAGATGTCATGTCCTATCGAAGAGAGAAGATACAGTTCATGGTTGGATGTCATGTTCCTGAAGCTCTTAGTCAGTAGAGACTATATTCATTGGGTATGTTTGCTGACATCAAAGAAGACATATTAATATGGGAAATAGAAGCACCAAGATGATTAGATGTGTTGCTGATGTTGGGGAGATGTTGATGGTATAAAACATGTATGCTCTCTCCTATTGTTCCTAAGAATGTATGTGTTAATACAAGGATGATTTGGCCTCTAGATGTTGGTAAAAGGTTCTACTGTAGGAAGACTACTTTGAAGACTGTTTGGGAGATTTCTCTACATTTTCATGCTTTTGAGGTTGTGCCTTTGTGGATTGGAAGATAGCTTCATATAGTTGATGGGCTGTAGAATTAGTCTCTTTTAAGCTACTTTTTATACTTCAAAGACTTCTTTCATAGCATCCTTTAAGACATTTATCCATGTTTGCACTATAATATGTTGACCTTCTTTATACTTCTAAGACCTGAACTTATAATATTAATATGGAATATGATGATCATATTATCTAATGAATGAACTAGATATAGATATGTATAAAAGTATAAATAAGATGTTTTTATGGTTAGTCATGGAGAATGCTTGTGGTATATGCTTTTGGGGACTAATTCTATGTGCAGAATTGGATGTGTCATGATGAGATCGATCATTTGTAGCAGGTTGCAGACAAAGGAGTTAATAGAGGTATGAGTTTCAATGCTAAGAATGTAGAGACAATTGAAGACAATTATGGAGCATCATGGATAGTAATAAATTAAGGGGTGATTTGTTTCAAATATGATTATGGACATTATTCATGCATTAGAATTCTAATTTGATTTGAATTCTTCTTCTTATAGTTAGTAAGAATAAGAATGTGATCTTGACTCCATGACCTAGTATCTAGGTGCGGTAAATGATCAGAGTTAGTTAATTAATAAATAAGGCTCTCTCTCCATTTTGTATAGTAAGGGGAAGATGAGATATATAAGGTAGCAGAGTCAAGTTGTTAGGAGTTCAGTTTGATTTAGTTATCATTTCATTTTCTATGTACAAAGACTCAAGCATGTTACATTTATGGAATACAATCTGGATATGACAAAAAAGATTTTGTTGCTGAACAATTGGATATGAGTTGATTCTGTGTATGGAATAAGTTAAGTTTTGATATGTGTTACAAAGATACGTAGAATCTGGATTAGATTTGGTTTCAGTTAAGGAAGACAGTCTCTTGAGCTGGCCACTCAAGGTACTGATTCTCTCCTTGTTTATTTCATTTTAGTCAATGTTGGTTTATTAGTTTTCTGTCAATTGTAATTTGAATTCAAGTTAGTATTATGTTTTGATCAAATAGATATAGTTCATGAACAATTGCATATTAGTGTGTTTATAAATCCTCTGGAGGTTAGCAGTTAGTCATTTCATTCTTGTCAATTCAATTAAGTTAATTCTATAGTTTCCTTGTTGTAATAGTTATCTACAGACCTTGCTGTAGGTACCTATAGCAACTAGGATTTATAGTTGTTTTCATTGTTTTGTAATTATGTCAATTCCAGCAAGATAGATTTGTTTGTTTAATGTTAAGATAGAATAGTTTGGGAACCATATGAGCCTTGAAGGCATATACTTTGCAAGTACCATGATAAGCTTATGCTCCTTGGTCAATAATTCAATGTAGGAATGCATAGTGATAGAGTGGACTGTTTAGATAGGTTTTCCCCTGAATTAGTTAAGTCTACAACACATACTTTTCCTCTACATTTTTGGCGTCGTTGTCGGGGATGGTGCTAACTTCTTAGGCTCATTTTGTTTTTACATGCTTTTTTTTTAGTTTAAATGTTTTCATGTTTTCTAGAATTAGAGTTAATCAAAATGCCTTTCAGGAAACACTAGACATTCTATTAACATTGTGCAGGATCGCTGAAACATAAAGCTCAATATACTGTATGTGGAGGCAGAGAGATGTTTGAGGTAGATTCCTCCCATTAACTTCTCAGAACAATGAGGGTACGGCTGATTTTAACAACTACACAATAGGAAGTGCTGAAGGAGAGTTTCCTTTTACATCTTCATCAACACCCCTTACATCTCCATCAACTTCCTCTATTTCCACAGAGGGAACTTTCAGAACAATGGTAGAAGCAGTAGAGGATCCTCCAAGACAAGCTACATTTGAATTCCCTATACCAAACCTAGCACAGGCAGTTACCTTGAAAAATATACCACCATCTGCTTTGCCTATTTTCTATGGTTTGGTGATTGAAGATCTTGACACTTTACTGTTCGAGTTTGATGTTCTATGTAGGAGTTATGATTACACTATTTATCCTTATAGACTCAAGTTGTTCCCTACTACCCTAAAAGATATTGCTTTGAGATGGTTTATGGGACTGGGGAAAGATGCCATCCCAGACTGGGATACCATGAAGACAAAGTTCCTAACAAAATACAAATACTACTGTAGAGGACATGACAGGAGGAGAGATGACATCTTTAGGATGTCACAAAAGGAGGAGGAGCCATTAGAAGACTATGTGGAAAGATTCTAATTTGCCTTGAAGAAAAACCCTCAGAATAAGTTGTCCAAAGAATCATTGAAGCTGGTCTTTTAAAGAGGGGTCAATGATGATTGTATGGATGGCCTAAATCTCATTGGAACAGGGGATATCTCCCAATTACCCTTTGAAGATATTTGTACAGCTTGTAGGAACTACTCCAGGACTTTTTCTAGAAAACCCAGAGGAGAAAGAGTAGCTATTGAAGGCAAGTCAGTTAATGGAGTTTCTCAAGTGGAAATTAGTAACCTGCTAACCGATATGAAAGAAGATATCATTAGCCATATGGCTACATAGTTGGACACCCTCCAAATTAAAAAGAAACAAGAAGAGGCAGATGTAATGCTCACTAAATATTGCCCAAGCTGTAGACAAAGGAAGGCCAACTGTAAATGCAAAAGGGTAGCCAGTATCTAGCAGGAGAAGATTGAAAAGCCAAAATTTCAACCATTCAAAGGTGACAATGGGAAACTATTATTTATTGCTCAAATTAGACCGTGGAAGCAAAGGCAAGGTATGCCCCATGATCCACTTAATTATTATTCATCTTTTCCTACTGCCAATCAAAATTTTTTTGCTTGGAATAACCAGCCTTGGCCTGCTAATCCAAATGCTTGGAAAAGCCCACCATGGTCTATTCCATAGGTAGGACGGAACCAATAGCAACAATGGCCTCAACAGACTTTCCAAAGCCCTACCTATAACCCCCAATGGCATACTCAACAACAACAATGGCAACCTCAATGGAACAAGGGCCAATTATGGCAGCCAAAATCCCAATATCAACAACCCTTGCTTCCACCTCAGCCACAGTCACAACAGCAAGCCATCATGCCTCCACTAGCACCTCTAAATCAACCTCCTAGACCTTCCCAAATTCCTGCCCAACTTGCACCTAACCCTAACAACAAGCCTGTTCAACAATATTATACTAATGAAGTGATGCAGTACCCCACCTATGGAGTTGAGGTAAGTAATGTTCATCTCAGATCAGGGAAACACCTTGCAGGTCCTTCATCTCCCCAAATCACAGAGCTGGAGGATGGAGAATGCATGGAGGAAGTCTTAGATGAATCACCCTTGGAACCTGAACCAGTTCAAGAACCTCAACCTATATCAAACCCTAAGACTCCTTTCCCTGAGCACTTGGTTATCCAAAAATAGCCATAACAACCTCCCAATGACTTTACAGGATAGTTGCAAGATATGAATATATAGATACCCTTGATTCAGGCCATCAAAGATATTCCTATCTACACTAGGACAATCAAGGATCTCTGTATCAAGAAACTAGGGAGAAAAAGAGTAGACCTGAAAATAGTCCATGTCTTAGGTAACCTTGCAAACATAATGTTGGGAAATATCACTGTTCCTAAGTATACCGATCCAGGAAGTCCAGTGGTCGATGTCAAGATCAATGGAGCCCTAATCAAGAATACCTTAATAGAATTGGGTGCAACAATCAATGTCATGACTAAGGACACAATGCAAATGTTTCAATTAACTAATCTTAGACCTACTTAGACTGTCCTACAATTGGCTAATAGGTCAACAGTAAAACCTGAAGGTACCATTGAAGACTTAGTCATTGCATTAGATTCCTGGGAATATCCTGCTAACTTCATTGTATTGCAACCTAAAGTCAATCTTGTTGGTTACCCTCTTATACTAGGTAGACCATGGCTTGCTACAACTGATGCATTTATAGGTTGCCGGTCAGGAAACATGATTATATCTAATGGAACCATAACCAAGAAATTGGTGTTGTATCAACCAGCCCAACTGCACCATGAACTGGAGCAAACTATTTGGCCTACTCTAGAAGAAGAGGATAGCTATTCTTTGCAACCCCTGATGGCCATTGAACGTAGTCCTTTGTTGGATATCCAAGATGAAGATGAGTTACTGGCACACATTATCCAAAATGATTGTGGGAGGCACCCGTAACAACAAGATTACCTGTTCTGTCTGCAGGATCCACTGAGCAGTATAATACCTAGCATCTCCACAGAAGAAATTTCTTAATTGTTTCATGCCTTACTACCCTAGCAGCATCTACCATTCTTTCCTAGCCTTGATGTGTCTTCCATTCAACCAATGACTAAACCATTAGAGATACAGCCTGGAAAGATGTTGGCTATCAATAATGCCTTGACTAAAGAATAGGAGCAATCCCTTCAAAATGTCCTACAGTCCAATTCAATAGCCTTTGCATGGTATTACAGTGATATGAAAGGCATTGACCCAAATCTATGCATGCACAAGATCTATATTGATGCTGACTTTAGACCTATTAGGAAACAACAAAGACGTACGAATCCTGCTCTAAAGGACATAGTCAAGGCTGAACTTCAAAAACTTTTGGATGCAGGTTTTATTTACCCCATTTCAGACAGTGAATGGGTTTCAACATTGGTGATAGTTCCTAAAAAGGGTGGCAAGTGGAGAGTTTGTGTTGACTACAGAGAACTCAACACTGCCACCAGAAAAGATCACTTTCCATTGCCCTTTATTGACCAAGTCCTAGATATTTTTGGCTGGAAAGAAGTACTTCTCATTTCTTGATGGCTTTAGTGGATATAATCAGATAAAGATTGCTCTAGAGGATCAAGATAAAACCACATTTACCTGCCCCTGGGGGACCTATGTCATGCCCGCATCTCCTGCGCGGACGCGACGCACAAACGCCCGTGTCACGACCACATTCACCATGTGGTCACGACATGAGCCGCAAATTTTTTTTCTTTCTATCCCTAAAATCCCCCTCGCACGTGTCTGCATTCTCGGTGGCTATACGCAATGGCGTAGACATGTCGACGTAACTATGTGGTGAAGGCCGTCTAGGGATAAGTGACACGAAGTGTGTCACTTCTAGGGTTAGGTCAATTCCATCTCTACCCCTAAGTTACCTAGGTGAAGATGATTTGCCGGCATCGATCCCTAACTAACTCAGATCGAAAGGTGAAGTTATATGATGTCATGATGGCACTTGATTAAGTTTTGGGTGTTGGAATAAAAATTAATTAACACAACGCATAAAAAAAACCCTAAAACCCTAACAAAATCTCGGCAGCATAACGCGTTATCGATAAACGCAAATATAATTTTTTAAATTTAATTCACCAACAAGAAAATAAATTTTATAAGTAAAGTTAATTAAAACTTAAGGTCCAAATTTACATAAAGCACCAATAAGAAAAACTACTAAAATAAACGATTAATTAAACATTAAATTAACTTAGAACGATATCAACAATATAAAGTAAAATGATGAAAATAAATCAAAATGACAAGACGTCGGTTAAATTCAACTATGAAACCGAGTTCATCATTAAATATAATTTGGTGTTATATTTAATATCTCACTTGAAAATTCAATTAGATGAGGGAGGAGGTTAAGATACTCGCTCTTGTAAAAAAAATAGTAATAAAATAACATCGAGATTTCCCACCAAGGCGAATTAAAATAAAATCAAAGGGAGAATTCATTCCAATATAGAATAATTAAATCCTTCACAATTAATTGCAGATGCAAGACAAATACAAATCCCCTATATAAAATAGAATTTAATTAAATTACACAAGGACAAAGGATAGTTAAAACATAATGGGAAATTTTAATACAAATAATGAAATTTTCAAAAAAAGAATCCCCATAAGGAAAAACCCTCTAAAAAGAAATAGGAATAAGTCTAATTTTAAATAGACCTAAACCAAATTTAAAATTGGTTTAAAAAAGGGAAACCCTAATCTAATATTACACCTCCTCTTTTGCCCTAATCTCTTCTAACTCACCTCTCTCATTTCTTCTCTTTGATTTCTTTACTTATTTTCTTTTGTGTGTTTGTCTCTTTTTTTTTTGTTCTATTATGTGCAGGTTTAGGGTTTGACAAGCCCTTGGCGGCCATGGATGGCTCACACGGAGGTGAGTACCAGGGAGATTTCATTGTTTTTTTTTTAGGTACGCATTTAGAAGCACATTGGTTTTATTTTTTTTTCTTTTTTTTTGTTGTTGTTGGAGGACAGGGTCAAAGAGGGAGAGAAGAGGGAGAGAGAGGGAGCGGCAGAGTGTGGAGTGGTGGCTAGTGGTGAGGACGGTGGAAGGACTAGCGGCGCTGTGTGGGAAGGACGCAGGGGAGAGGTGTGTGGCCACGGAAGGTGGTGGGAGTGGTGGTGCGCAGGAGGGAGGGGGAAACTGCAGAGTTTGGGGGCGAAGGGAAGTGTGGGGCTACGGGGGTTCCGTGGCAGCAGGAGGTGTACAGTGTAACGGGAGGGGGGTTTCGAGGGTAGCAGCGGGGGAAAGGGGAGGCAGGCGCGGCCTGCGGGAGTATTGGGGAGGGGGTGTGGGATAGGTGTTGGTGAGGGTGGGGAGTGTGCGCAACAGGGGCTACGGGTATGTTGAGGGGGGGGTGTGGGGGGAGGCTAAGCCTCCTCCTCCACACCCCTTTACACAGAGACAGCGACGCTGCCGCCTATTGTCCTTCAATTTTTTTTTTAATTTTTAATTTTTAATTTTTTAATTTTTATATATATATTTTTTATAATAATTTCTTTTTATAAATAAAAGAAAAACAAACGCTATGCCCAAACAAACATGTATTAAATGTATACAATTTTTATTTACCTCTCTTTTTATATATATAAATTTTATTTAATGGTTATATATATATATATTTGTATATACACTCAAAGGTAAACCACAGTTTATTCACTAACCGTGGTTTATTAATATTATCATTTTTTTAATTATATATATATATATATATATTGTGTGTGCACTTTATATATATGTATATTTCTCACATATATATATATATATATATATATATATATATAAGTGTATATCTTATATATATATACTACAAATTCACATTTCTGCATTTCCCCCCCTTTTTTTTTGCTTATACACAGGAAATTAACACATTACAGCAACATGATATAAGGGAATAAAATTACATTGTATGTATATATATTTATATATGCATATATATGTATTTCCATGCATATATGCATATATATATATTAAAACATATATGTACACTCAACACATATCTTCTAAACTAGGGCACAATTAGCAAAATATTGACTCCTAGATTAAATAGTAAATTGAAAACAGTAACTCTATAATTTTTGAAACATTAAACAGTAAGGAACTACACTTTTTTTTTTTTGCAACAATAATCAGTATGGATTTCTAGTGCATAATTCAGAGAATTAATTTTAAATCTTCTTTTGTATACAATAAAGCTATTCTTACATCCAGGTGTATTCCATACTCTAAGAGGATATTGATAGAAATTTTAAATACATCTTCTCTTTTTCTCATGGGATGAAACAAACTCTTACTCAACCACATTCACACCCCTTTTTTTAATTTTCCTGAAAAGAATGTTGACATAAAACTTAATTATAATCCCACATGCATTTCACAAAACCTCCCAACTCACACAAAAGTAGGAAAAATAAACAACATCAAATAAAATATAAAATGTTTTCATTTCATTACTATCACAACCAACTCTATGGCAAGTATCTTAGCAACTTTTACAACAATACAACACTATGAGGCCACAATGGCCATGGCTCCAACATCCATTAAAACACTACATGGCCACATAAAGAGGACTCCATAACAACTCCACCCTTTTTCACACAATCTACAATAGAACAAAACAAAGACAACAAGACTAGTCACTACGAAAGGAAAAGCTCTCCTCCCTACCATAGACCCGCAAGTGGGTCACCCCCGAGCTAGGGAGGTAGGGATTTCACACAAGGTTTCATTCCACAACACAATCAATCACAATAACACAAATCAGAACAACCCCATAGGTTTAACACATAACTTAACTCATAAAAATGAGTTTGGTGAGGGTAGGGAATAGACCTCTCAACTTAAAAGGGCTCCCAAATGATAAAATAAAATCCCAACACATGGCGTCAAGCCAAAATCTTCAAAACACACCATCCTCCAAATCACAAGTACTCCATGGCACTCTTGCCATCCAATATTCTCCACCACAAATAAAAGCCCTCAAGGCACAAATACAACTATGGGAGAGCCCCCAAGGATTGTTCCTCTCCCCTACCCATACAAGTTGAGCATTACCTCCATTGGAGGTGCTCTCACCATAACACCCATCCCCACATCACAATGCAAAATAACAAATCAACCACAAACTAAAACACAACACATCATATAAGCAAAGGTAAGAAAGCAAGTAAGGAGGCGCACCTTCAAGGCCTTGACAAAGGAAGTATGATTGGTGAAGAGCTCCTAGCCTTCCCAAGCCTTCCAACTTCAAGAATTTCTCCAACTCCTCCAAACTAGAAAGAAACTAAAATTCCAAGAATTCTCAAATTGCAAGAAAAAAAAAAACTAGAAAGAGAAGAACCAAAAGAAGAAGAAGAACCCCCACTCCTCAACAAGAGGAGCTATTATAGGCCATCAACTTGGCCTTGAGGGAATGAGAAGGTGACATTTGTCACCATCTCTTCCCTCCTCCAAAGCCACTTGTAAGAGTGAGAAGGTAAGAGGATGACAAATGTCCTCCTCTCATTCCACCTCCATCTCCACCTCATCCACTTGTGCTTCCACACAAGGGGGAGGGGACAAATGGTGAGTTGGATTCCCACTTACACCTCAAGAAGACAAGGGTCTTGAGTGGTGCTCCCACTCACTTGGGAGTTTGGGAGGACTCTTGGAGACCTCCCAAGTCTTCCTTGGGAATGATTCCCAAAACTTTGGGATGGGAGATGAGTTCTTCCCAAGGCAAGGCCCATCCCCCATCTTCCCTCTTTTCTAAATTCGTCACTTTTACTCAACCATGGTTTAGGGTGACCTAAGGTGAGCCAAAACTAGGGTTAGGTAGTCCAAGTTGACCCTAGACTCATGGTTGAGCACCTAGGGTAACTTTTGGGATCCTAGGGTTCATGAAAAGGGTTAAAAATCCACATTTAAATGGTCCAAAAAAATAATATAAATACCAAGTGGCATAAATCAAATAAAATTTTACAACACTTATTATTAATCAATTTTAAATAAACAAAAGGGTACTAAGGCTAAAAATAAATAAAATCAAATCAAGCACTATAATTCATCATTCAAATTCAAACATGATCCTTATCCCTCTTGGGAATGGATCGGCTTTACAAGGGATAACATAGTGTGAATCCTACCTCCAATTTCCCGTGGCTAGGGAATGTAAAACCTGCACATCTCGATCAAGTGTCAGTTTTGTCATGAAAAGTGATAGCCGAAGCAACTGGAATTAAATTCACACAATCGAATACAACATTAAACATCAATACATAAATCCAAATTAAACTGCATTATCCAATCACATGTCAATTAGACCACATCACATCAATAACTAGAGTCTCATCACAAAACATCATCAATTATATAACTCGCATGTCAAATCACAAAGATAGCATCACTATGATCAAATCGAATCACATATGTCAATCAATGTCCTATCATAATCAGTGATAAAATCAAGTCTGCATAATGAAACATAGTCACTAGGGTCTGATAATGTCATCTACTGAATAGCATAATGATAAAAAATAAGGGAGGTAAAATAATCGGCCTCACAACCTATGCATACTTTGTTTTGCCATTTGGACTATGCAATGCTCCATCTACTTTTCAATGAATAGTCCTTAGTGTTTTTTCTGATTTTATATGGATGACTTCACCACATATGGTGAAGCATTTGACGAGGCTTTGCAGAATTTTGAAAAAGTTTTGAAAAGATGAACAGAGCACAATTTGTCCTTAAGTAATGAAAAGTGTTTTATGATGATGACTGAAGGAGTAGTGTTGGGACATTTCATTTCATCTATAGGTATCCAAGTCGACCCAAAGAAGATAGAAATAATCTCTACACTACCTATTCCACAAAAATTGAAGGATGTTAGAAGTTTCCTTGGGCATGTAGGTTATTATAGAAGGTTTATTCAAGATTTTAGCAAAATTGTTGCTCCCTTGTTTGCACTTCTATCTAAGGATATTGAATTTGCTTAGACACTTGAGTTTCAACATTCTTTTGAAAAATTGAAAGCAGCCCTGACACAGGCCCCAGTCTTGAGAGGTTCAAATTGGAAATTGCCCTTTCATATTCACACTGATGCCTTAGACTTTGCCATTGGGGCAGTGTTAGGCCAACAAGAAGGCAACAAGGAATATGTAATTTACTACATCAGTAAAAACTTGCAAGGGGCTGAGCTAAACTACACAATAATAGAGAAAGAAATGTTGGCAGTTGTTTATGCCATCAACAAGTTTAGACACTACATAACTGGCTACAAAGTATTCATTCATACCGATCACACAGCCATCAGATATCTGATGAACAAACCAATAGTGGGTGGCAGGCTGGTCAGATGGTTATTGTTATTTCAAGAATTTGATATCACAATTGTTGACAAGCCTGGTAAGGCTAATGTAGTTACTGAATTTTTATCTAGATTGCCCACTTAATCCTCAGATGGTGTGGTTGATGATTCCTTTCCTGATGAGCATCTATTTTCTCTCACTATACACACACCATGGTATGCAGACATAGCAAATTACTTGGTTTTAGGGTAGATTCTAGGATCTTTTTCACCAAGAGAATGGAGACAACTTGTTCACAAATGCTTTCCCTACTCTTGGATCTCAGGTTTTCTCTTCTATACCGGACTAGACAACATCATGGGAAGATGCATCAAAGAAGATGAAGTGTTTGCTATCATGAAGGCTTGTCATGATGAACTATGTGGGGGACACTTTGCAGCTAAAAGAATGACCTTCAAAATCTTGACAACATGGTATTATTGGCCAACACTTCACAAGGATGCTATCAAATATACAAGAGGTTGTGATAGGTGTCAAAGAATGGGTAGACCAACTAAAATTGATGAAATACCATTGCAACCACAAATCTCATCAGCTCCTTTTGACAAGTGGGGACTGCATTTTTTTGGTCCTATTTCTCCAACCTCCAACAATAAGGAGTATATTCTGGTATGTACTAACTACCTTACAAAATGGTTTGAGGTCAAAGCATTGCAGTTTGCAAGAGATGGTAATGTCACTAAATTCTTATATGAGGACATTTTCACCAGATATGGTGTGCCAAGGGAAATAGTAACAGATCAAGGTCCTTAGTTTACCTCTGATCTAATCACAAATTTCATGGAGGAGTATCAAATAAGGCATAAAAAGTCTACCCCTTATCATCCTCAAGCCAATGGACAGGTTGAGGTAACCAACAGAGAACTAGAGAAGATCCTGACCAAAACAGTACAACTCCATAGGCGAGACTGGGTTACTAGGTTGCTGGAGGCTATTTGGGCTTATAGAACCACCTGGAAAACCACCACAGGGTTTACCCCATATGAATTGGTTTATGCAAAAGCAACAGTCCTCCCAATTGAATTTGAACATAAAACACTAAGGACAGCTATTGAGCTTGGGATGGATTTTCCAGTAGCACAACAAGATAGGATTCAACATCTTAATGCTCTAGATGAAATAAGGCTTGAGGCACTCCACCATACTGAAGTTATCCAGAAATAGAGGGTCAAATGACATGATAGTCATATTAAGAACAAAGCATTTACAACTGGTGATTGGGCACTTTTATATGACTCTAGGTATAAAGACTTCAAGGGAAAGCTCCAATCCAGGTGGCTTGGACCATATGAAATCATGCAAGTTTTCCCAAATGGAATTGTTCAGTTGCAAACTATAGATGAGGTCTAATTTTCACTCTTGGTCAATGGACATAGGCTAAAGTTGTATAAGAGGCCATTGCAGAAGGAAGACTTCATTGTTTCCTTAGCTACTACATATGGTGCCTCTAGCACTCTTGATGAGGATACTATGACACCAGTTGATGCAGTGTCAGAGGATGATCCACACAGCCTGACTAGTGATGCAAAGGTTGAGTTGGAATACTCAACCCCTGTACCTGAGGCATAATCTCTTTTGCTTTCCAAACACATGCACACACCACACCTTTACCATGATGTTTACAACATTTAGCTAAGACCTATTTACATCTTTCAGTTGGGACCTGTCTACATCTTTCAGCTAGGACCTGTTCACAAATTTCAGCTAGGACCTGTTACTTTTGCACCTGTTCTGATCACTATCAAAATTTGCACTTTGGAACAATGCTATAAGCACTTGTAGCAATTGTAGATGTATTCCATGCAATGTACCATCAATCCACTCAATCCGTACACTACACCTTGCTTCATCACCGTGCCTACACCTCAAGCACCGAATTTCAGCAATTCAATCAAATCACACATGCTGACGTGCCACCTCACGATTCATCCTCATGCATGACCTTATAGTTCCCATGGATTAATTGCATCATACACAATATCTCCTTTCGAAGAGTGCTCCCACATTTATTTTTGAGGCATTGTTCCAAAGGTAACTTTTCATGATTGCCATTAAATTTCTTTTTATGTATTTATCATTATCCATATTTACTTCATGCATGCGATAATCTTTCATAACATTCCAATTAATAATTACAACTTCCTACCACTTCCTTTGCCATGTGAGTGAGGTCACTTCATGTTCATTCGGGGGGAAGGGTTTTCATTCTTGATTTTTTGACTGGTTTTCAAATGAGTTTTCATCCCTGTGTACTATGTAAATAACTAGTGAGAGTTACCTTCCTAATATCTTTGCTTAAGTCAAATCGAGTTAACCCTGAGGAATAAGAGGAATTGCAGAGAAGATAAGAATAGGGGCTAAGTCTAACAAGGTGGCAAAGTGGAATTATATAGAGGATTATAGACATGGGAGGTGACTTAGTAAGGAGAGAGCCATCTGTGCACAAGGAGATTATTGAAGATGTGCTAGTTTTACTACTCTTCACCAGAGTAGGATGGCTCGAGTACTTCTTAAAATTGACAGAGTATGACAATGATATGGTCGTAGAATTTGCAGTTACATTGCAAAGTGACGAAACAGTAGTGAAAGGGTTAATGGTTGATGCTTCTGAGGTAGCTATAGCCCAAGTGACTGGACTACTACGCACCGGGTTAGAATACCCAGCCCAAGCTGATGTAGCCACTGCCAGAGAAGAATTCTATGAGTGAGGCAAGCATTTAGACTCAACAACTCAAGGAACAAAATGCCTATCTCTACCATTTTTCTGGGGCAAATATGCTACCTAAATTATCAGGTATTTCGTTTGTGATGGGAGGTATAATATGCTGTACACTGTGCATTTTAAATTGTTGAACCATCTTTGTCATGAGAAATTGGTGAATGTTTCGAACTACCTCTATAACTTCCTAAAGAGAATGGCTTCAGAATACCAAAGGAAGCCAACAGATACTTCGGTGTCTCATCATTGTCTAATTGCAGATACAATACCCACAAATTGATTGGGAGGCCTTTAAGGATTGTGTTGATATTTCCACCTTGTTGGAGCAACCTCATGAGGAGGAAGAGGAACCCCCATACAATGCGGAACCTGAAGATGAAACTGCTCATGAGGAGGAATAAGAACCCCCATACAATGCTAAACTTGAAGATGAACTTGTTCATGAAGAGTCGAAGGAGGAAAATGTCCCTAAAAATAGACCTGAAGAAATAGGGGAACCTTCATTCTCTCCTTCTGAACATGTGACCCCAAAACTTGTAAGCAAGAAAGGAAAGAAGAAGAAGGAAAGAAAAGATATTAGTATAGAAAAGTCAAAAAGGAAAAAGAAAGAGAAAAATGTCAATACAGGGGAAGCAAAAGAGAAACAAAAGAAGAAAGGTAAAAAGCAGATGAAAAGGGCTATTGAACAAGAAACCAATACCTTGAGGAGATTAGGCAGATTGAAGAAACAAACGGCTGAAGAAAAGATTGAAGAACAGAGACAAGATTCTGAGGAAAGGGGAAATGCTCCTAGGAATGTTCCTATTGATATACTTGAAGATGATATATCTGCAAATAAGGATAATGTGAATGTTTATTCAAAGAAGAAAAGGTATGTTTCTTCTTCTGACTCTGACTCAGAAGACCCATTTATTGCAAAAAATATGAGAAAAGCAACCCTTGGTAGCCCTGTTAAAGAAAATTTTAATGCTTCTAATAACAATGATAGTGGTAATGTCAATTTTGAGCAAAGAAATGAATTGTTAGAAGAAAGAGACCTCCAGAAAGAACTTTAGGAGGTATTGAACATAATCAAAACCCTGGAGGATGAGGTAAAGAGGTATGAAGAGAAGGAGACATAAAAAGAAAAGAGGATACATGAATTAGAGGAGAGGATTCAGAAACTGAATCAAGGGTCTAAATTGGATTTGTTAGCACAATTGGCTATTAGCAATATCATCTTAGATGAGGAGAAGGAACCCCCTCCATCATTTCCTGAGGTAAGAACTCCAACATACCATACCATTGTTTCATTGGGTTTTGAGTTGCTGAAAGTCACTAGTAGGTCAAAACAAGACACAGAGAATTGGGATAAAGAAAGGAAAAATTTGAATGAAATAATTGAGAATTAGAATCTTGAAATTAAGAAATTAGAGGCAAAGATGGCAAGTATAATTGACAGGGCCATGGAAATCATTGAATGCAGACCACCTTCAAGGGTTTATGCATTATTTTTAAAGGAGAAATTTCTTAGTTTTGAATTCAATAGATTTGTTAATGACCAACCAGCTCTATAGTCTAGACACAATTTCCTTAGTTATTTTCAAAAGGTCAGTCTAGAACAACAAGATCAGCTATGTGAGTTTTGTTTGCACAACTACCTCATGGAGGAAGATACATAATGGAATCCCTCTATAAATGTTGGAGATTTACAGCTGAGAGTAGTAGCATCATACCTAAATAATGAAAAGTTGAGAGGAGAATTAATGGATAGGTATGAAGAATATGAGAAGGTATCACTACTGATCAGACAAGAGGCATTTAACCCTAAAGATGTCCTCATAAAATGGTATAGACTTCTCTCTCATAAGGGCCCAGAAAAAATCATTATGGACTTAAGAATAAGGGATCACAAAAGGATACAAAGAATGATGGGATCCATGTTACAAGGTTGTGTTAGATATGTGCAAAGCAGATGGAGCAATTTGACACCTACTCTTCAATGGAAAGAACCTCATTCCTTACATAACTTTATGAACATGTCTAAAAGATTACATAGGTACATTCAAATTTTAGAGAATAAAGGTGTGGCATGGTTGCCTCTTACCTACCATCCACCTCTACTCTTATATTCAGTTCCACACTGGACAAGAGAAAAGGGAGAGGAATGCAGGATTGCAGAAGCTATCAAACTACAAAGGCTTTCATGCTACAATGGATTCTACTTGAAATAGGGTGAGGGTGTCAGGGTAGTTATGGACTTGAGGAAAATAGTTTTACATTATAATTCATTTCCCTAGGTATTTGTTTGAGTAATTTTGCTTGAGGGCAAGCAAAAGGTTAGTTGGGGGGAAATGATGGGCTGCAGAATTAGTCTCTTTTAAGATACTTTTTATACTTCAAAGACTTCTTTCATAGCACCCTTTAAGACATTTATCCATGTTTGCACTATGATATGTTGACCTTATTTATACTTCTAAGACCTAAACTTATAATATTAATATGGAATGTGATGATCATATTATCTAATGAATGAATTAGATATAGATATGTATAAAAGTATAAATAAGATGTTTTTATGGTTAGTCATGGAGTATGATTGTGGTATGTGCTTTTGGGAACTAATTCTATGTGTAGAATTGGATGTGTCACGATGAGATCAAGCATTTGTAGCAGGTTGTAGACAAAGGAGTTAATAGAAGTATGAGTTTCAATGCTAAGAATGCAGAGACAACTGAAGACAATTATGGAGCATCATGGATAGTAATAAATTAAGGGGTGGATTTGTTTCAAATATGATTATGGATGTTGTTCATGCATCAGACTTGTAATTTTATTTGAATTCTTCTTCTTATAGTCAGTTAGAATAAGAATGTGATCTTGACTCCACGACCTAGTATCTAGGCATGGTAAATGATCAGAGTCAGTTAATTAATAAATCAGGCTCTCTCTCCATTTTGTATAGTAAGGGGAAGATGAGATATATAAGGTAGCAGAGTCAAGTTGTTAGGAGTTTAGTTCAACTTAGTTATCATTTCCTTTTCTATGTGCAAAGACTCAAGCATGTTACATTTATGGAATACAATCTGGATATGGCAAAAAAGATTTTGTTGTTGAACAATTTGATATGAGTTGATTCTGTGTATGGAATAAGTTAGGATTTGATATGTGTTACAAAGATACGTAGAATATGGATTAGATTTGGTTTCAGTTAAGGAAGACAGTCTCTTGAGCTGGCCACTCAAGGTACTAATTCTCTTCTTGTTTATTTCATTTCAGCTAATGTTGGTTTATTAGTTTTCTGTTAATCGTAATTTAAATTCAAGATAGTATTATGTTTTGATCAAATAGATATAGTTCATCAACAATTGAATATTAGTGTGTTTACAAATCCTTTGGAGGTCAGCAGTTAGTCATTTCTTTCTTGTCAATTCAAGTAAGTTAATTCTACAGTTTCCCTGTTGTAATAGTTATCTACAAACCTTGCTGTAGGTACCCGTAGCAACTAGGATTTATAGTTGTTTTCATTGTTTTGTAATTTTGTCAATTCCAACAAGATATATTTGTTTGTTTAAAGTTAAGATAGAATAGTTTGGGAACCATATGAGCCTCGAAGGCATATACTTTGCAAGTACCATCATAAGCTTACGCTCCTTGGTCAATAATTCAATGTAGGAATGCATAGTGATAGAGTGGACTATTAAGATAGGTTTTCCCTTGAATTAGTTAAGTCTACAACATATTAGTTTTCCTCTACAATAGTTTCATAGGATGTATGTTCCAAGTTTCATGGTGTTTGGATTACCAGAAGGGTGTTTTGCAGTTGACAGTTTGAAGTCTGTGTTGGTTCTAAAGAAGACATTTTCTATACGACAATGTTTGGCTCCGCATCCCTCTGCATTTGCCGTTATGGCCATGTGGTTCTAGAACTGTGTTCAGGGTTCTGTGAAGATGATAACTCCAAACTTTCAAATTATTTGTCCTTCCGCTGTGAAAGTTAGGCATGATAGAGTACCGTCATGTTCTAGCAAAGTAAGGTGGTGTTGATGGCCTGTTGGAATGTTCCACATTCCTCCGGATGTGAATGTTTGCCTTTATGGTTTTGTGGACATGTTTATGGATGTGCATTACATACTTCCTTGTAGTTTCAAGTTGCTTTGTGATCTGCGAGCTTAGTTTTTTTAATGGTAGTATGTTGCAGTGTGTTCTAGATGACTTATTGTTCTCAAAGTTCATGGTTGAAGATGTGTGGTACAAAATCTTTGATGTGTGGAGGTAAAGGAGTGTTTAGAGATATTGTATGAGTCCTGTAGACTCATTTGGAAGAGTTTCATGAAGATCTTTCTTGTTTCTAGTACCACACAAGGCTTTCAAGTTGTTGTGGTCATTATGCTTCAAGTTTCATATGTCTTTTCTTAAGGCTGTCCTATTTTTGAATGAGCAGTGTACATATGTAATTCCTTTATTTTTGATGCTATAAAGGATGTTTTGGACCTAGTTAAGAAAGTGTTGATGTCTGCAAGGCATGGCTCTTCTACTGGTGTAGTGTGTAGTCTTGTATAGGACTTGTCGCGTCCTCTAAATGTTTCATGTTGTGTGTAGTTTGGCTTCCTTGTAAATATATTTTTCATGTTGTCTCTGGATGACAAGCAATGCAATCAATGTATTATGATGTTTAAATTCTAAATCAAATTGACTTACGTGAGGTGTGATTGCAAGGTGATTGATAAGGTTCACAAACAAGAAAAATGAGCAGAATGAATGCATTATGATGTGCGACTAAAGGAGAAAGAGCAGATGTGTTAGAAGATGTCTTGATTCATCTTGAAGATATTTTTGTGATAGGAAGGAGGTGAAGAGTATGCCTAATTGATCCAATTATTAGAAGAAGTAGAATTGCAATCATTAAAGGTGTGAACTTCGATGTCAGTTTTTAGGTAGTAGAAGGACTGTCATATTGTAATCTTTTTTGAGTTTGTTCTCAGATCAGGGAGTAGTTGCTTCCTTGGGTTGTAGCCCTAAAACAAAGTTTGCAGGGAGTTGTAGCTTCCTTGGGAGTGACCCTAAAGTAAAATTTTTAGGGAGTAGTAGCTTCCTTGGGTTGTAGCCCTAAAACAAACTCATCAGGGAGTTGTGGCTTCTTTGGGTTGTAGCCCTAAAACAAAGTTGTTATTTGAGCTTCATATATTGTGAGGTAATCCTCACTGTGGTTTTTCCTGTCTTGGGTTTTCCATGTATATCTAGTGTTATGTGTTGATGTGCATTGTGTTGATCTTTCATGTTTATGTTAATACTGTAATGCTTAAGTTTTAATTTGCTCTAGAGGATTTAAGGTTTGTTTAGATACTGATTAACCCCCCTCTCATTATCCTGGTGTGTTCAACATCCCTAGTGTTTTTCATCCATTCCCACCCCTAGCAACCTTCTAGAGGACATCCCAAGCCATCTCCAACTTTCAATTTTTAGTTCTGGTTAACCAATCTAAATCTCCCCCTATTATTTCAGGATCTCCCTTGAGAGATTTGACTTTTGCAAGTGGAGATTTGGATTTTGACCCTCTTTTGACTAGTTTCCAGAGGTAGTTCACCTCCTTTTCACCTGACTAACAATCTCCAACCCCGCTTTCCAACCCAGGACCTCCTCTCTGTGGGTCACCCATAGGTTGCCCCCAAGTAACCTAGGGTTGCCTCCAAGCAACCAGGACTGGTGAAAGGGGTGACCCTATCGTCTTTTCCAGCCATGAAAGAACTTGAGTTTTTGACTTGAAAAAGCTTTGTTTTGACCCATTTTTCTTCTTGGTTGCATGAGTTTTTAGTCTAAACATAGAGTTAAATATTCCAAGCCTCCAAGCATGCATAATTAGCTCCTTTCTATCTCAACTTGTCAACTCATGCATTCATGCTAACTCCATTTTGCATTAGTGATAAGCTAAATTGGCTTGATCACTCCCTAATTAGCCCAGATCACTCCCTGGTCTTCTAAGTTAACTCTCCAATCAAGGGAGTTAACTCTCCATTCTCTCCCACCTCTCATAGCCTCTTTCAAGCTATAAGTATCCCTCACCTCTCCATTATTTTCTAAGTTCAAGAATGCTCTTCCCTTCTTTACAAGCTTTTTCAAGCTTCTTTAGAGGCCTTTGAGCCTCTTTCTTCATTTCTTTCTTTAGTTTTCCAAAACTTCAAAGCTTTCATTGTTGTATAACTTTAAAGCTCCCCCTTTTGGGAGGCAATTCATTTGTGCATCCAGTCTTTGTAGGTTTTTACTCTCCAGCTAGCATCCATATGCTCATATAGGACATTCGAGCCTTTTTATTTTATTGTTATTTTGTCTAAGCTTTGCTAAGAGTTTAATATCACGTTGATACGCTGCCCAAATCACAAGCCACAATGCTCACAAGCTCACATTGAGGTCATGTTGAAGCTTTCAAAAGCTCTTTTGCATTCTCTTTCCTATTGTTGCCAAGAGGATATCCCTACTACTGTAAGAGGACAAAGAGGTTGTTGACACAAGGATTTTTTAGGGTAGTGGAGGCTCACGCATCTCATATTCCAGGTTCCTTAGTGCTTTTTTTATATAGTAATTAGAAAATCTAAATTTGCTCTTGGGAATAGTAATTTAATATTGCAACTTCTTTGATAGGCTATATAGGATTTACATTGTTAGATTAGTTTACTTTCAAAAGTTCTTTAGATTAGTTTATTTCAAAGCAATTTCATTTCTTAGAGTATTTGATCCAAAAATCTAAAAAATCAAACAAAAACATAGATCAGATTGCATTAGTTAACTACATACTAGATTGCATACATATTTCAATTCCTAGATTAGAAAAAAATACTTTATTTTCATAAATATCTAAAAAAGCACAAAAATATTGTTTTTCACTCATATAGGCTTGCATGCATCCAAAAACCAAAAAACATAAAAACATTAGCATCACAGAGCAATTACAAACCCTTGATTCTAATACAATGTCAACGTTAGTCAACATTAGTCAAACCCTTGATTCCAACACAAGGTCAATGCAAAGTCAAACCTTAGGTCAACAAACCCCAAGTCAAACCCTAAGTCAAATCGAGATTAACTCTAGATAACTCTCTCTCAGTTTGGGCTCATGAATGTGCCCTGGGCTTAGAGGCAAGTGGGTGAGGACAATCCTTGAAGAGATTGAGGAAATTTACCCTAGACCACAACACGATCAACAAACGATTCGAGAAGTACAACATAGGTTGAGGATATTCCAAACATAAGTTATCATCCAACAATTTGAAGAACAACTCCAACTGAATAGAAGCATCAACAAGAATAATTGTCAACCTACACAACGTTGGAATCTTTAGAATCCAAACAGGAGAATAGTGACTAGTGACCCTTTGGGTCATATAGTTATTTCAACCACAATGATCACAGAGCATTAGATTAGAATCAACACATAAGAAAGGCCCCAGGACCGGCCGACCACTCTTCACAAAGTCTAGCTCTCAAGTGAGCCAGATGACCCCCGTGTCTCACCTCCTCTTGACTAGCTACTCCCACGAGAGTGAGAGTGATGTGGAGGTTCTCCCCGTGGCAAAGAGAGGGGTCCATGTGTGTACCAAAGCTAACTCAACCGCCCCAGGATATCGAGTAGTGTTTTTGAGTGTATAGGAACCCATCTGGTCCTAGTGCTTTAAAAGCCCCCATAGAAAACCCTGCTTCGTGAACTTCTTCCTCAGTGACTAGATTAGTGAGAAGGCAATTATCCTCATAAGACAGAAGCAAGCGAATAGAATCCAATAGCGATTCTTCTTTAGAGGAGGAGAAATTGATGGGATGAACAACGAGAAGGGACTAAAAATACCTGGATGCCAATTGCCCAATCTGTACATCCATTTTGACTTCCACACCTCTCTCATCCAGTAACCTAGTTATAGTGTTTCTTTTTCTGTGTCTCAAGGTGGATTCATGAAATAAAGAAGTGTTCCTATCACCTTTTTTAACCTTTGGATTCTAGATTTTTGTTTCCAAAAGAGCTCCTCCTTCTTTAAGATAGAATACCATTCCTAATTCAAGTATTTTTCAAGACCAAAGACTCCCTTTGAGATGTCTCCCTTAGCCATTTTGGTTTGAACTTTAGATAGCCTACTGGCTAAAACTTTTTTCTTCTCCAAGATGTTGCCAAAATAGATTTTATTCCATCCTTTAACACAATTTTTGACATTAAGGAGTTTATGGACCAACCTAAACATTGCCGAGCCTTTCATGATAATACATAGTTGGCCTCTCTTCTTGGTGTAGTTTTTTATCTCAAAAGGGGTTCTCCACATTAAATATTGTGTTATGTGTAAATATCTTGAGTTTGCTCATTTTCCTTGTTGATTTTACACGTTTAATCTCCATTTGGCATTCTACTGTTAAAAGTTAAATTTGAAAATTAAATTTCAGATTTCCGTATTATAGTGGTTTCCCTTTATTTCTAACATTTGGTATCAGAGTTTGGCCAGCTTTGCTTCTTGGGTGGAAGAGTGAAGCTTTTCTATGTTGTAGTGGGAGTTCTAGTTGAATTTCTTTTGCAGACTTGTGTGTGGAAGCCATGGCTATATCTATATCTCGGTTAGATATTGAGAAATTTAATGGAACTAACCATGATTTATGGAAGATGAAGATTGAGGGTCTCCTTGAAGAGAGGGATCAATGGTTAGCTGCAACAAATGAAAATAAATCAAACAAATTAGATCAAGATGAGTGGGCTAAGATGGATAGGAAAGCACAAGGGACAATTTGGCTTTGTCTTGCAGAATCAGTTCTATTAAATGTAGTTGAAGAGTCCATTGCATATTACCTATGGAAATTCTTGGGTGAGATCTACCAAGACAAAATTTAGGTAAATAAATTATATTCGAAATGAAAATTATTTTCTCTAAAACTAAAGGAAGGTGATTTGATTGCATAACATTTAAATCCTTTTAATTTACTTTTGAGTGAATTAGCCTCTGTTGATGTTAAGATTGAGGAAGAAGATAAATGCATTATGCTTCTTTGTTATTTGCCTAAGTCATGGGAGAATTTCATTCATTCTATTAGTGCCAATCTTGAATATCCCAAGCTAGATGCTCTTGTTACAACTGTAGACACCTGAAAATGACGTGTCCTCACACCATCATTTTTGGACACTTCCCTAACGTCACCCATCTTATCCCTTTCCTCCAAATTAATTAAATAAATTAATTTTAATTATTTAATTATCACAATTCTCACTTTAATTTACCCAAAAGTCAACTAAATAAATAATTAAAATTTATTTATTTAATTATCTCCTCATTACCATTAGCCTAAAATTAATTAAATAAAGATAATGTATTTAATTAATTCACCTGCCCTATAGCCAAACCTTAGTTAGTTAAATAAATCTCATTTTATTAATTAGCCACCCTACCCTACCAAATCCCTATGCTCAAATTAATTAAATAAACCACTATTTAATTAATTTGAGCCACTAATTAAACCATCTCCTAATTTCCACCTGCCATATTAATTAAGTCAATCATTTAATTAATTAACCTAAGCCTCTATTATCCCATCTCCCCATAATAAATTAAATAATCAATATTATTTAATTGATTGGAGTCACATGTGTCTCCACCTCATCTTTCCATATCCATGCAAGTGAATTATTTAATTCATTTAGCTCACACATGTCTCCACCCCATCTTTCCAAATTGCACTTATCATTTCCTATCCCACTCACCCATTAAAATGAATTTAAAATTCATTCACATGTCTCCATCCTCATAAATGCAAAGCCTTCCCAAGTGTTGTGCCTTGCACACACGCCCCATTTTGTCAAATGGAGACCCCCTCTTTTGCTTTGGCTTGAAGTCTCAACCTTTTTGCCTTATGATGATGAGAAGGTGAAATTGTGCTTAGAATGCAGTTCAAATTTGAGTATTTTGCATGTTTGGAGTCATTTGATGTTGTGCATGATTGATTTGGAGGTGTCTTGGGTGGTCTTGTGCTTAAGAAATAGCCATTTGTTACCTATTGCGCTAAAATTGGGTGTTACTCCATTTGCTTCAAAATCCCATGTCACTGGATATTGCCCTTGAGATTGCTTTTGTAGGATGTGTCATGTTGAAATTCTTAATTTCTAGATCTTATAGTTGCAAAATCATGTCAAATTCCACTAGATTTCACTAAGGGGTCCATATACTTTCACCTTGATAAATGTTCCTAAAGCCCTGATTTGGCTAAGTCTGAAACCCTGAAAATCCTAAAAAATGGCTAAGTCTGAAATCTGGTGGAACTCTAAAAATCTAGAATCTGCATATGAAATCCTATGGATCTGGAACCCATCTCAAACATCCTGAAAGTATATTTAAAAATATTTAAAGTATAAGAAAATCTTATACTTACATATATTTTTAAATATACTTTCACCTCGACCAATTCAAAATCTAGTGCTAAAAATGACCCCAACTGTAAAAAGCGCTAAAACTGCCTCCTACCGACCTTTGCGCTAAAAATAGCTCCTACCGACCTTAGCACTAAATTCACCTCCGACCGACTTCCCTCCAAGCTACCGCTAAGTCAGTCGGACCAAAAAACCCCGCTGAGACAATTTCAAAGAAAAGTGCTAAAATGGGCTTCAACCAACTTGCGCTAATATTTGCCTTCACTGCATTTGGTCGGTAGATAGAGAAACCCGTGCTAGTTGGTTGCATTGAAAATCCCTGCTGACTAAGCCTTTTATGTTTTGTGCTAAAAATTGACCTTACCGACTTGCGCTACAATCTACCCCGACCGACTTTATGAGATGCTATTAGTTAGTCCGAGCCCAAACTCGCGCAAGTTGGTGGCACCCAAAAGTAGCGCAAAAGCATTTTGCGCTAAAAATGAACCTCTCCAACCTGTGCTAGAATTGCATTGCACCGACTTTTAGTCGGTAAACCCCAAAATCAGCGCTTTTTGACATTTTGGCCTAAAAATTGAGTTTTTTCAAGGTGCAAACTGAATTTTCTTGGTGAAATTGAATTTCACAACCATTTATCACATCATGATGAACATTTTACCAAGTTTGTGTAGATTTTTGGCATGTTTTACAATAATGAATGCTACTGCACATGAAAAATCTGTGACCCCCAAAAATCTTGTTTTTTACAGAAAATACTAGAAAAACATGAAATAAAAGTCTGCAAATGGATCCTAATGACCACAAAAATTTCCTAGATCAATATGTTGGCCAAATGGGTACTTGAAAATGGTAAAAAACGTAGAAAATCATGTAAAAATCACTGGATTTGTGAATAGGACTATAAGGAGGCAACATTGACAATGAGCTATTTTTGACTGATCCATGACTGCAAATGGGCATATTTTGATTCAAAATGATGGGAAATGATTGTTTAAGATGAAATTGATGCTTGGTCTTGTTGTTTGTAGGTCTAAGAGGACATAGGAGCCAATTGGAGCCGTCTTGGAAGGATGAACATACAGAGGCACCCTGTTGACCCAGAGATGCAGAATTGACAGTTTATCAACCAAATTGTTGCTGCACATGCAAAAGGAAGTCAATATGATGTCCAAGATGATGGAGATAGCCCTCAAGAACTTAAAGACACTAAAGATCATGCCTACATCACTATTGTTCCTGCAAATCTAGTCCAATGTCCAAGACATGCATACAACTGTCCCAACAGTCCAGTCATCAAGAATCAGTCCAGCAAGCATCTAGTTGCATATACCTTCACCAAAATACTCCTTTTGATCCAGTCAGCACTTGGAATCTTGTGAATCCACATCAACTCAATTTTTCAAGTGTCATGTGATTTTATTTTGGTTTTATTAGGCCTTGAAAATTGACTTTTCATCATGTACAACCAAATGGGTATCCATTTTGTCCATATTCAATGTATTTGCAAGCTGTATTTTTTCTTTTTCCTAAAGGACAAATGCAAATCCAAAAATGTAACAAACTACTGTATCTCATTAAATGCCATGTAATCTGGATTGTTGGTGTTAAGTTAATCTCCATCGTCCATTGAAAAATTTGATATGGTGCCTTGTCTATAAAAGGGCCATCCTTTTCTCTCATTTGTAAGTAAGATTTGATAAAGAATCGCTGAGACTTTGCCAAAATACAATCAATACAAAGCAAGTTTTGCAAGTTGCTGGGAATTTGTGATTATGTGTTGTCTTATTTTGGTCTTCATGGTTCATGTCAATTTGAAATTAGTTGATATTCAATTGCACTTGTGATTAATTATTCAGATATTTGATGGATTTCCTGTCCATACCATTAATGGCTTGTTGATTGTATGTCATTGTGCATGGTTAGTCTGGGCATATTTTATATGAGCTAAGTTTGGTTGTATGATTTTGTTGAGCTGCGCAAGGGATTGGGTGTTTGATTAACTCTCTACAATTTGAAGAATCATTGCATCTCCTTAGAAGATTGCACAATCTCTGTGGCATTGTGGGCTGCCTGGTTAAACATGGATTTGTTTATTGTTGGGAATCTATCTATCTAGTTATTGATCATTTCTGCAATTGTCTATAGGATCTCTTATCCCTTTCTCTCTCCCTTTCCTTTTACATTTTCTTTACATAAAGTTTGGTAGATTTAGGATTTGAGCCGCATTATATTGATCATCTGCTGAAATTTTAGACCTCACAGTTTGAACCACCTAGGGTTTTTGCACTTGCATTTCTGCCATCTTTTCGTAAACCTTGCATTTCATGTAAGACCCCTTGTTGACATAGCTAGACATACCACTGAGTCATTCCAAGCAAGCTAAGACCTAGTTGTATTATCCTTGGGGAAGTCCTATCTTGGATAGGATACCTTTTTCAAGAGAGGTGTGACACCAACGATCACACCTATGTTGTTGTGTGCGAAAAACACCATCAACATAATTGGAGCTAGAAGGAGGGCCGAACAAAAAATTTATGCAGGCTTTCAGTTTTATTGGTTCATTACACATGCTGAAATGACGTGAATGTGCTGGAAATTCTAATCCAATGGACACACAGAAGGGTTTCATTCATGAAATCCCTTCATTCTTTAGAGGACCATCTCAACAGTCATATCATGAAGAGAATTTCCAAGTGAACATCCCACTTTTCAAAGAAGTGTTAGATAGGCAGATTAGAGTGAAGTATCCTCCATTAACTTTGCTTAATTTTAGTTCACCTCAGGTCTGCATTGTACATCTTGGAGAGCTGCATGACAAAATTGAGTATTTGACTTTTCTCCAAAGATTGGATCTGCATTTGATGGGTTTGCTTCCTATTTTTGAAGTATACAAGCCTGAAGTGGGATATAAATATGAAAAACATGCTCAAAGTAAGACAACACATAGGGAAGCTATAGTACAGATGGATGCATATGCATATGATCAAGTCTCGGTCAAGAGAACCCAAAGAGTAGAGATTGCAGGAGCTGTAAATTCACCATTCATAGTTGATCACAGTCAAAAGGGTCACCCAACTAAGAAGTATACAGTCCCTGACTGGTTAAAACCTAGTTTTCATTCACTGGACCTTCCAGATTGGTTAAAACTTAGTTTGCAGTCACATGACAATGAACACAACAAGATGCAAGATCATATTTCTACTATTGAAGATGTGGACAAGGTAGATGATAAATCAAATTTGAGGAACAGTCATGTTGAAGATGTAAATCAACATCCAAATAATTCACAGATATCAGGTCCTAAGGCTAAATTTGCTGCTATAGAGGTACAAAACAACAGTTCATTTTAGGCTGCTGATAATTCTGAGTTTGAACAACAACTTGATCAGATTAGACATGTGCAAAAACATGAAGAAATCAGTCCTCCAAATGAAGAACAGTCATGGACAACAATGCAGAAAATTGTTCCAATTGACACACTTGAGCCACAATCAGTTTGTTTGATGAAAAATGATCAAGCTTTTGAGTATATCAGCATGGTGAACTACAAAGATCAGTCATATCAGATCACTGTAGTTACTCCCATAGAGTTTTTAGTTGAGTCAAGTGGAGAAAATCAGGAAAATGCATCACTTCAAGGTAGCATTGACATCAAGAATCAAGTTATGCAGGAGGAAGGAGATCTTGTTGCTACTATAGATAATGAACTTGTAGTCCAATATCAAACACCAACTGGAACACAAGGGTTATTGACTAATACAGAGGAAATTTTTTCTGAACATATGACTGATATGGGTGAAGCAGATTCAAGTATATCATATGTCCCAATTGCGGGTCCTATTTACACATGTAATGAAGAAGATCTCCACATGGTTGATGCTGATCTAATGATAAGAAATGAAAGTATAAGACTGCAATCTAAGAATAAAAATTAAATAGTCATGCAGAGTGATGGCTTGGAATCTTTTTCATGTCAGTCACTTGATCACATCATTGAGTTAGTATCAACATTGAGTAAGGATATGCTGCTACATGGGAACTCATTGCACATGATAGACTTTGCTTTAGCCAATTCATGCATAATTCATCTAGATGATCCACATCCTAAGGAAGGTTGTCTAGACTTCCTTTTTTCTTGGGAGATTGCTATAGCATTCAATGATCCGGAGGTACCTGATGCACAAGACATGATCCACCACAAGCTGAGTTCCCCTGAAGATGAGGAGGTATTGGGTACAATGCAAGAACGTATTGAACTCACACTCTAATCAACAGTACTGCAAATTAGGTTGTATCTTCCCTCTTCTCACTTGGTTTTGAAAGCTATCAATTTGATTATGGTGATTTAGGTAAGACAACTTGCATCTAGATTGATCATGACCCTAATGAATTGCCCCAATTGCTGATCCTACATGATTGGTACCATGAACATGAACCTAGCATGCATCTACCTCACTTTTCAGAGTACAAAAATAAATTTGCCAGACTTCGGACATTGACCTGCACCCTGTTACTCTTGCATGTCCTAAGAAATAAGTCATGAGGAAGTGTAATTACTTGCTGTCCAAGATCTTTGTACCTAGTCTTGCTTGTTTCTAGTTAGGTTTTAGTTAGTTTCTTGTTGTTTAATTTAGTTTTTGCTTTCTATTTTTGCTTTTCCTTGGCTATTAGTTGTTGCTTTTTGCCCGTTTTGCTTTCGTTAGATTAGTTTTCTTTGTTTATGTTAGTTGCTTGTTTTCTTTGCTTTTGCTTGTTGTGCTTGCTTTTGCATGGATTCTTATTTCTAGAATGTGGTGGCAGTTATGCGGACCTGCAGATGCTTCCTTGTTGGGTAAATTATCTGTGGTCTTTGTTTGAGAAGCCAAAGTTTTGCTTAGGTCTTCCTATGGGTTCCACTGTTATATCAGGAAGTATGATGTCTGTTCATTGAAAAAGAGTCATTAGTCGGTGCACCTGAAGTATTTTCTAACCATATATCTCTCACACTTTAAACAATCCTGAGGTAGCTAAGTGAGTCTGGGTGATCTTGTGTTAAGTGAAAAGTTTGGATCCCCAATTTTACCACCAATACTGATTTTGCATATCTAGATGAGAGTGGTAGGTGGTACTAAGTACTGATAGCCTACTGGGTAAAAATAAAAGGTGTTTTTCAACACTAGACCCACTACAAAGTATTAATATAAAGATTATCATTTGAAGACTCTCACATGAAGACTATTATCTGAAGATTATTGGCATCAGAGATCATCAAAAGCATTATCAAGAAGGAACTCATTGCAGAAGGATTACTACTTGAAGGTTCATCACATCTCAAAATTAGAGCATTCTCTTGGTGGTAAAATAATCCCAACTTCATAGCTTAGCATGAAGGATCTTGGGTGAACTTTGCCAAAGGATGGGAATGAATGCAACTGCACACACTTAGGTTTTCAAGGTATGGAAGGATGCACTGGTTAGTGGTCTTTGATTCTTTGATAAGGTATCCTGCTTTCTCATCTAATGTGTGGGAAACATAGAGATTCTGGGTTCAAATTGATGTTGATCTTTGAAATGCTCCAAAGCATTTCCCAACAGAGTCACCATTTGTTGTGCCTTGCACACACGCCCCATTTTGCCAAATATAGACCCTCTCTTTTGCTTTGGCTTGAAGTCTCAACCTTTCTGCCTTATGATGATGAGAAGGTGAGATTGTGCTTAGAATGTAGTTCAAATTTGAGTGGTCTTGTGCTTAAGAAATAGCCATTTGTTGCCTTTTGCGCTAAAATTGAGTGTTACTGCATTTTGCTCCAAAATCCCATGTCATTGGATATTGCCCTTGAGATTGCTTTTGCAGAATGTGTCATGTTGAATTTTTAGTTTCCAGATCTTATAGTTGCAAAATCGTGTCAAATTCCACTAGATTTCATTAAGGGGTCCATATACTTTCACCTTGATACATGTTCCTGAAGCCCTGATTTGGCTAAGTTTGAAACCCTGAAAATCCTAAAAAATGGCTAAGTCTGAAATCTAGTGGAACTCCAAAAATCTAGAATCTGCATATGAAATCCTATGGATCTGGCACCCATCTCAAACATCTCGAAAGTATATTTAAAAATATTTAAAGTATAAGAAATTCTTATACTTACATATATTTTTAAATATACTTTCACCCCAACCAATTCAAAATCTAGCACTAAAAAAGACCCCAACTGCAAAAAGCGCTAAAACTGCCTCCTACCAACCTTTGCGCTAAAAACAACTCCTACCGACCTTAGCGCTAAATTCACCTCCGACCAACTTTCCTCCAAGCTACCGTTAAGTCATTCGGACCAAAAAACCCCGCTAAGACAATTTCAAAGAAAAGCGCTAAAATGGGCTTCAACCGACTTGCGCTAAAATGGGCTTCAACCGACTTGCGCTAATATTTGCCTTCACTGCATTTGGTCGCTAGATAGAGAAATCCGTGCTGGTCGGTTGCATTAAAAATCCCCGCCGACTAAGCCTTTTTATGTTTTGCGCTAAAAATTGACCTTACCGACTTGCGCTACAATCCACCCCGAGCGACCTTATGAGATGCTATTAGTCGGTCCGAGCCCAAACTCGCCCAAGTCAGTGGCACCCAAAAGTAGTGCAAGAGCATTTTGCACTAAAAATGAACCTCTCCAACCTGCGCTAGAATTGCATTGCACCGACTTTTAGTCGGTAGACCCCAAAATCAGCGCTTTTTGACATTTTGGCCTAAAAATTGAGTTTTTTCAAGGTGCAAACTGAATTTTCTTGGTGAAATTGAATTTCACAACCATTTATCACACCATGATGAACATTTTACCAAGTTTATGTGGATTTTCAGCATATTTTACGACAATGAATGCTACTGCACATGAAAAGTCTGTGACCCCCAAAAATCCCACTTTTTACAGAAAATGCTAGAAAAATATGAAATAAAAGTCTGCAAATGGATCCTAATGACCACAAAAACTTCCTAGATCAATATGTTGCCCAAATGGGTACTTGAAAGTGGTAAGAAATGTAGAAAATCATGTAAAAATCATTGGATTTGTGAATAAGACTATAAGGAGGCAACATTGACAATGAGCTGTTTTTGACTGATCCATGACTGCAAATGGGCATATTTTGATTCAAATTGATGGGAAATGATTGTTTAAGATGAAATGGATGCTTATTCTTGTCTCTTGTAGGTCTAAGAGGACAAAGGAGCCAACTGGAGCCATCTTGGAAGGATGAACATACAGAGGTACCCTACTGACCTAGAGATGCAGAATTAACAGTTTATCAACCAAATTGCTGCTGCACATGCAAAAGGAAGTCAGTATGATGTCCAAGATGATGGAGATAGGCCTCAAGAACTTAAAGAAAGTAAAGATCATGCCTACATCACTGTTGTTCCTACAGATCTATTCCAATGTCTAAGACATGCATACAACTGTCCTAGCAATCCAGTCATCAAGAATTAGTCCAGCGAGTATCTAGTTGCATATACCTTTACCAAAATACTCCTTTTGATCCAGTCAACACTTAGAATATCGTGAATCCACATCAACTCAAGTTTTTGAGTGTCATGTGATTTTATTTTAATTTTATTAGGCCTTGAAAATTGACTTTTCATCATGTACAACCAAATGGGTATCCATTTTGTCCAGATTTAATGTATTTGCAAGCTATATTTTGTCTTTTTCCTAAAGGACAAATGCAAATCCAAAAATGTAACAAACTACTGTATCTCATTAAATGCCATGTAATCTGGACCGTTGGTGTCAAGTTAATCTCCACCGTCCATTGAAAAACTCGGTATGGTGCCTTTTCTATAAAAGGGCCATCCTTTTCTCTCATTTGTAAGTAAGATTTGATAATGTATTGCTGAGACTCTGCCAAAATGTAGTCAATACAAAGCAAGTTTTGCAGGTTGCTAAGAATTTGTGATTATGTGTTGTCTTATTTTGGTCTTCATGGTTCATGTCAATATGAAATTAGTTGATATTCAGTTGTACTTGTGATTAATTATTCAGATATTTGATGGATTTCCTGTCCATACCATTAATGGCTTGTTGATTGTATGTCATTGTGCATGGTTAGTCTAGGCATATTTTATATGAGCTAAGTTTAGTTGTATGATTTCATTGAGTTGCGCTAGGGATTGGGTGTTTGATGAACTCTCTACAATCTGAAAAATCATTGCATCTCCTTAGAAGATTGCACAATCTCTGTGGCATTGTGGGCTGCCTAGTTAAACAAAGATTTGTTTATTGTTGGGAATCTGTCTATCTGGTTATTGATTATTTATGTAATTGTCTATAGGATCTCTTATCCCTTTCTCTCTCCCTTTCCTTTTGCATTTTCTTTACATAAATTTTGGTAGATTTAGGATTTGAGCCGCATTATATTGATCATTTGCTAAAATTTTAGACCTCACAGTCTGAACCACCTAGGGTTTCTATACTTGCATTGCTGCCATCTTTTCATAAACCTTGCATTTCATGTAAGACCCCTTGTTGGCACAGCTAGACATACCACTGAGTCATTCCAAGCAAGCTAAGACCTAGTTGTATTATCCTTGGGGTAGTCCTATCTTGGATAGGATACCTTTTTCAAGAGAGGTGTGACACCAGCAATCACACCTGCGTTGTTGTGTGCTGAAAACACCATCAACACAAAGGTTGAATTAAAAATTGCAAAATAATGAGAGCCCTTCATCTTTTTTGATGAAATCTTGACCCTTGATTGCATCATAAAACCTCCACCCTTGGATCTCAACTTTGAACCTCCACCATTGATCTAAAAATCCCCAAAAATCTATAAATAAGAGCCTTCCTACAACTATTTTTACACTTCATAACACTCCACTATACTACAATTACACTATTCCATTGCACTTATGCTCTCAAAACCATCTCACCTCCATAGCCAAACTATAGCCAATTCCATAGCCAATTTGCGTCCAAATCTTTACCTTCACTATGCTGGTATTTGCTTGAGCAATCTGTTGGTTATGATGTTAATCACAAACACACATAGATAAACAATTACAAATCAAACCTTTATTATCTTGAAAGATACGATTGATCCAAAGAATTCATGATCCCAAGTCTTTGTTGATTAGTTCATAATCCACTGATGTTGATCGTTGGTTTGATGTGCCTTCTATTTTCCATTTAACGGGCCTTATGTTTCTGATTTTAGAACTGATGCTTGAACATCTGGTTTTCCATCTCTGTAAATCTTTTAATAGACAAGGTTAATCCTACTGTATTTAACAGATGATGAAGATATTTTCTAAGTTTGATCAATTCTTCTGATCATCAACTGCTATTGATTAATTTTCACCTCTGTAATATGAATTTATCTAAAAAATGTGTTTATAGGCAAATATTTGCATGATTACTATTAAGGTTTGTATGTATTTGCATGATATTTTCAATTGTGCATGGTATTTAACTCAAATATGCTCTGAATATTTAGATTCCTACAAGATATCAACATATTTCACTGTATTTGCTTTAGATTTTCTGTGAATTTGCAATTATGATGATTATTTTGAATGAACTTAAACAAATTGTAACGAATGCTTTCTAAACTTTACTAAAATGGTTGAATCTTTAGCTAATGGTCCACATACATTCCAGATACTATCATGAAGAGAAGAGAATCAAACCATAGGCTCACCAGGATGTTCCACAACTAGGTATGGTTGATGCTAACTTCAATGGAAAAGGAATTCAAAAGCAACATGCACAACATGAATTGCACTCCAAGGGATGCAGAAAATCAAAGTACAAGTTAGGAATTCATCCACAGATTACTTAAAGTTTACAATTGTATGTAATATAGATCTTCTTCTTCATTAAGTATGCAATAGACATGTACATTTACAATCAGCTTTGAGAATTAGTCCTGAGGCTTCAGCAATCTAATTTCAATTAAGTTTTGAATGAGTAAAAAGTGCACTTCGTCTCTCTTTTATATAATAAGGGGAAGAGGCAGTTACAAAGATCCTATGATCAGGATTTATCAATTAAGATAAACGGTTCACATGGCATCTTGACTAAGTCAAAATTACTTGTGGCACAGGTCACCAGCTGGCAACCATCTGGGATTACTTCATGCACCTAATCAGGTGCATCATATTCATTCTTCATCCTCTTCATCAGTGGATAGGTTTTCTTCTGTAGGCACACTTATTTGTCCTCTGATGGGCTCATATACTTTCAATACTCTTTCAATCTCCCCTCCATCTTGGACTTTTGCTTTCTTGACTGCATGTTCTTGTGATTCAATCTATGCTTGTAATATAGTCAATTTATTCTTTTTGCTATTCAGCATCTCATTATACTTTTGTACTTTAGCTTTCATCCTCATGGTCTTATTAATTATGTTTTCTGATAGAAGATTGAGAGGGTCATCTGCAACATGTATGAAATTGTCCTGGAAGGCCTTAACTAGAAAGTCCTCATTTATGCTTCAATATTTCCTTCTACCTTCTCTTCTAGTGCCTCCAAAATTTATGCTTCATCAAATAGGAGCTTGTGTAATTTGACACTAATATCTCTTAGTTTTGCATTGCACTTCTTTAGTACCTCAATCTCAAATTTAGCATCCTCATACCATATGTTCGGTAGTTTAGATGTTTGATTATTTAGTATCTTATTAGATATCAGGACATTGACATCTATATGTTTTATTTATGTCAGGGCAATTAGCTGTTTCTCAATTTTAATTGACCTTTGCCCAACCTCCTTTTGCAGTTTGTCTCCTTGCTCTTCATTGTGCTTAGAAAGTTCTAGTTATTGAGAGAGGTCTTTATCACCTTCTCTGCCTCTACAATAAATTGGATGAACCAATTGTCCATCATGTATGCCTTATGCTTCATGATATCTAGTCCAGTGGCTTCATCTTGTGATATAATAGTCAGAGGGGTAAAAGTGCTGACTGGCATATTATTTGGGTCTATCAACCCTTTTATGAATGTGTGCAATTGGGAAATGTGCCCCTTATGCACCTTATTTTTGTTATTTTCCCTTTCCACACTCTTCAATAAAGAATCAATAATGTCCTTGGCCTCGTGGCCTTCTTGTTGTTCGGTAGCCAAGCCTAAATCAACAGTAGTCATCTAAAATTCATTAACACTTATTTCTTCCTTTGCTTTGGCTACCACATGTATAGCTATCTGAGCTATCATCCTACCTGTTATTGAATCTCTCTTTATGGCCGAAGTGGCCCTATCTCTTCTTCTAGGTCTAACCGTATTGGTTGTGAACAATGAAGTAATATCAAATTCAGGGGCCGCATTAGGGGAAGGTGCCTGTACCTCTTGCTGTAATCAATATGGTACCTCATCAATAGACTCCCGCTGACTGGTATGTTCAATTTGAACATTCTGTGTTCCTATGTTTTGATCCACCTTTGGTGGTGATTGATGCTACTCTTACTTACCAAGCACCTCTTTGTCATGCTCTTCTTCACGAGCAGGGACCTCTTGTGTATCTTCTTCAGCTTTATCTTTCTCTCCTTATGATGGTGAATCTACCTGAGCATCAAGATTGCTCTATTCTATCATTCTTTCTTGATCTTTATGACCTTCTTCATTAATATTTTCTTTTCTTTCTTGTTCATCAACCATCTGGGAGCTTTGTTCCCCATCATTTGATATACTTGCTTCATTAAGATCTTGGGGGTTTTTCTAATTCCATCTTGTCTGACTCTCTTTTAGGTATCTGCTCATTACTTTGACCATCCTGTTGATTAGTTGTTTCTTCTTCCTCCACTTGTACATTCAATTCTAATTTCCTTTGTTCTAGAGGTGTATCCTTATCTTTATTTGGGTCATCCTCACCCTAACATGTTAGGTCTACTGTGGCCGGACTGGTACCTTGATTTACTAATTCTTCCAGACCAATTTGTTGTGCTACTATCTCAAGATTACCCTTTATAATCTCCTCTTCATCAGCCTTCTATTGTGCCATTGGAGTACCATGAGGGGTCATCTTAGTATTCTTCACTAGTGCCTCTATAGGACTAGTTGATACCTCATTCACAACATCATCATCTGATAAATCTACTATCTAATCCAATGGAAAAGGCACATTATCTTGCTTATTTTGCCTTTCTTTTCTCTGTTCTTCAGCAATTTTTGTCTTGAAATGCATAATATCTGAGATGGGGACCTCATGCTGTAGGGTTCTTTTGATGCCCTCACCACCAACTCCTCTCAATATTATTGTGGGATTCCTCTCTATTGCTCCCCTGATTGCAGATGCTTGTTTTTGAGGTGCCTCTTGAAATTTCTTCTTCTTCTGGCGTATCGGGAGGTCATCGTCATCAGTGCTTTCCCCTTCCTCTATGATAGTTGGAGTAGGTTTTCAAATAGGCTTTAGAGTAGGCTCTTATTTCGTTGGAGTTGCATGATAAGTAGTTGCAGGAGAAGTAGAGGCTGTATCCTCCTTAGGCTGGGTATGACGTATGAGTGTCACCCCATTGACTTGATTATTTTTCTTCAATTTACTCTGCTGCCTCTCTCCCTTTGATGCTCTCTTTTCTTTGAGGAAGTCATCATACTCCTCATGTGTTAACTCTTTTCTTTTTCTCTTGTTGCCAATTGTGAGAGCCATACCCTTTTTGTTCAACTTGGTAACCTCTACTTCTACCCAATCCTTCGTTAATGATATAACCCTTTGGGTTATCTGTTCCAATGAGGTCTCTTCTAGCTAGTTCTAGTCGGGGGAGGATATGGTTTCATTATTTATTTTCTGTATCATATTCTTGAGACATGATGTTCCCATCATCTTCATGCAGTTGCACGGATACTGGTATGCAGTCAAATGTATGAATCTGGTTTAAAGTCAGCCTTTGGAATCTCCTCCTTCTCACTTCCACTTCATCATTGCAATCAACCCAATAGTTTTCCAGATGCATCTGATGCATTGACTTCTTGCTTAATGCTTATATCCTGCCATATGGGTCATATGGCCTGGCCAGTGAGAAAGGATGTAATGACATTAACTACAACCCCCCTATTGCCTCCTTAGCACTTTCTTTATCGGGCACATGTACCATCCAATCATGATTGGGAATAAAACATTAGGAATCTTTCCTCTTTCAATGTAGGCCTCAAATGGAGGCAATATCTGCCTGGCAAGCTCCATCAAGATGACCTTATCAGTAGGATATCTTGGCAACATAAGAGGATGTCCAATAAAACCCTCTATCTTGATATATGTGAATGTGGGGAATTGGATGATCCAAGCCCCATGCTTGTATATCATTGCTTGAGCTTCCATGCTCAGCCTCTTAGCTCTGTCCTCTTCCATGGTTCTTACTAAATGCATGGAAAATGAATCATTTACTCTCTAGTAGTGTTGGAGAGAGTCCCTCTATTTTAGCTATGGATAATGGTCCCATATGTTGACATCTACAGGGTTACTTCCAACCTTGCCCATTTGTTTGCAATCCATGGAATGTACCTCTGAATGCACATGCATAAATGACATAAGAGGACATGTGGAACATGCTAGCCTTTCCTCCTAACTTTCTCATTCCTTCATCAAGGCTATCACTTATAATCTTCGCCCACTGGGGTTTGTCATTTGTATCAGCTACCATTTTCATAAGCCCATACATCTAGTTCTCAAATGTTCCAGAATTTGGCCTTCCTATCATGCGACAGAGCATCACCATCATATATTGAAAATTAGGTGCAAAATCAAACTTTACATATGCACAGACAACTTTGCAGCAGCCTTATATGTGTTGTCATTGGCTCTCCAAGAATACATAAATTTCCTGCATTCCTTCTCAGTTTTATTGTACTTCTCCATTTTATCTAGGTTTATTCTACAAACTTGAGGGTCCTTGGGGAAATTAAAGGTTACAGTGATGCCTTCGACTAAAAAATATACATATATCTGACCATGTTTTTCCACTTTTCTGGTGTTGGTATTATAGTTACGTGCACACTCAACAACGAGCTCTGTAGCTTCCATTGCATAGGGAAACCCTCCTGCAAGCCACATGCCTGAATTGTAAATGTTGATAAGTAGGGGATCTCCGCTTCCCTTTTCTGACATCGCCATCCATTCATCTAGATCAATATTTCCTGGATGAGTATCATTTATCTGGCCATATCTGAATGCGACTCGCTCTGGTTGTATGCACATGGGTTTCAGAAATTCTGTATTTGATCTGTTCTTGCAGAGTGCCATTGAATCCTGCAATAAAGCACATGCATTTCTTACCCTAACATATCATATGATCATGCAATTCTTTGATAATATGAATATCCTAATGATTTTAAATCTTCATTCAATACATTTCATGCATCATCACATCGATTTATTATGGTAATTTTTTTTCCTGCTCATTTTAACCATAAATGACAAAAAGGGGTTTTTTTGTTACATACCTAATGTTCGCTACCATTTTTACTATTTGATTTATATCTGGATGCACGCGCTTACCTTGCAAACACTTTCCTCCATTCGTCATTCAAATCTATACCTGTTCCGTTACTTTTTGTAATTTACAGTAATACAAGTTAATTCGCACAGTGACTCTGTAATTTCATTTGAACACTTGGTAAATTCAAAAAATGACTTCAATCCTTACTTTTAATCAAAGGCAACAGTGAATTAGGGTGTGATTAATGTCATTCTATCGACATCCATTGATCGATACCTAAGGACTGGAGATGCTAATAGGTAGCGGGCAATTATTTGAAAATTAGAAAGGTTCAACCATCATTAGACTGTCATTTAATGCGGGGGATACATATTCGTAGATGTCAGGGATGTTAGGAAATATGACTGATATCCAGGAATATGATGATGACATCATCATGAAGATGACAAACCGTTGACTGATGACTAAAACTAGGTCATCATACCCCGATTCAACAATCGTGATAATATAAGGTGTTCACATGATCAGGTCAGAGTACCACGTGGCAACTTCCTATTGGTGTTCAAGGAGCCATGTGTTGCGTGTCTCAAGTGTGGATATGAGGATATTAAGGAACATGAGGGATCCTAAGAAATATTAGTGATATTTGTTTTGCAAAACATCCCTCACATTCGAAGATCACGATGACGTCATTGTCATTGCTAATATTACAAATCAGCTTGGGAGATGACATCATCGTCATATTAAGGAAGATCAAGCATGTAAATTAATATGACGGATATTGAGAAATATGACCCTCTCGGAGTCAGGCATATTGATGACATCATCGTCATATAAGGTCTTCTTTATATCAGGTTATAATGATGTCATCATCATATTGAGGAAGATCAGGGATCTTAACCAATATGATGGATATTAAGAAATATCCCGATGCTAAGTGTTTACGTTATATTTGAAGGTGATCTGCATATTAACAAATATCAGTGTTATTAGGGAAATATGACCTTCCTTGAATGTGCGCGAATACTTGACGGGTAGATAATCTCTTGCTTCTAACTTTGACGTCTGCATATTAGCAAATATGCAGATATCGGGTTTCTCTCTGTTAAAACATATATCAGGGATATTCATGAATATGACCCTCTTGGGAACATCAAGTTTGACTAAACTTTGATCGGGTATAACTTCCTACCCTTGAGTAATTTTAGGGTGATCTAAAAGGTAAACCTGCTTAGAATTTTGCGCTCCTTCACATTATGAGATTCATGATGATAGACACCTATTTGACATTTAACCTTTTCTATGAGGACCATGGATAACCGGGGGTGATATTCTCTTTTTTTGCATCTAATACTTGACCTTTTACCATATCGTCCAAAGCAAGAAAAAGCAAGGAAAAGTCCAAAAAAGGTTGAGTCCCTATTTTGCTAAGGAAAAATGGGGTGTGTTGTGTAACCACACAACAACTTGCCACCAAAGAAAACAACAAAATTCCAATAATTTAAGGGGTAAGTATAAGTTAGAACATAATGCTCTATCTCTTGTTAAGCATAAGTATCATGACCCTTTGGATGATATCACATTCACAATGGATTGTAAGGGATTAAGTGTGTGCATGTGATTCATATCCCTCATCTTGAAGATGAGTTAAAAACACTAGTGAAGAGATTAAGCTACATAATTTGGTTTATCCCTCATAGCCAACCTGGATAGAGCCTTGCTGCCAACAGGCATCCATAGCCCCGGCAAGGTTATCTTTACAATTCCCCTAAGTAGATCCCCATTGCCAGCAGGCATCCATAGCCCCGGTAGAGTTACTTAGATGGCCTAATTTCTCTTTAGATAGTCAGTATATTTCTTTTCTTTTTTTTAATTCATAAGATGTCCTCATGTAAGCACATTTTGCAAGGTGTAGTCACTTGCTGATTTATATTGGGAATTACAATGGTAGCAAGGGAAACCTTTTGATTTTTCACTTAACCCCACACTGGTATGTTCAAAAAACCCAAGGCTGTTAAGTGTGTAATGTGAAGATCTCCTTGAGCAAGAAAAGCAATACTGATGAACAGGATATCACAGACCTGATCAGGGATACTTGTTAATGTGAGATATAGTCTATGTAAAAACTTATATCTAACTCTTGAATTCTAACAATTTCAGTGGTGTTCTATAGTGGAAATTTACATCATTTTGCCAAATCAAAATAAAACTTAACGCCAACAAACCAAAAGCCAACACACAAAGCAACTATACAAACAACTATACAGAATGTACATTATGGTACAATATCATGACCTGACCCTATCTAAGCTTGGAAATAGTGTTTAAAGAACTATCCATTGACTTGTAATGGAACATCCTCACTTGTTAGGGTCTTGATTCTATAAGTACTATCTCCTAGGATCTTTGAAATCTGGAAAGGACCTATCCAAAGTTTATCAAACTTTCCATGATCACCTTTCTTCTCGTGTGCTTTGTCCCAGGCTAGGACTAGGTCTAAAATCCTAAAATCTTTTATCCTGGCTCTTTTATCAAACCAACGTTTGGCAGTAGCCTGATGTTTGGCAAATTGATCAATTTCCCTATCTCTCTTTTCTTCTAGGTGCATGAGTTGTAGCAACCTAACTTCTTGCTTATTGTCTATACCCAAATACTCTTGTGCAAATTGCAATGTGGGGATCTTGAGATTAACGGGGAGGATGGGATCCACCCCATATACTAAGTGGTAATGAGAATATCCTAAAGCAACTTTCATTTTGGTTCAATCCACCCATAAGGCATACTTAAGCAGAGTATTCCATTCCCTAGGGTTCTTTTCTATCAGCTTCTTTATGATACTCAATAAATTTTTGTTTGTTGACTCTGCTAAGCCATTTCCCTGGGGATAGTAATTTGAAGAAAATTTCAAAATGATTCCATAATCAAAAGCCCAACTAGACAATCTCAATGATGCAAAAGCTGGTCCATTGTCACATACTAGGGCATATGGAACTCCATACCTGGTTACTATGTTGTTCTCTAGGAACTTGATTACATCTTCTGCAGTGCATGTTTTTGTTGTTGACTGCTTCAGTCCACCTGGTGCAATAATCAATGATTGTTAAAACATACCTATGACTTGAAGATGATGGAGGATTAATAGTACCTATAAAGTCCATGTCCCATTAGGCAAATGGGTGCATCTCCATAACTGGCTGCAGGGGTTGAGCAACATATTTCTCTCTGTTGGCAGCAACCTAACAAGTGTGACAACATTTGATGTGCTCAATAGTGTCCTTAAAAATTGTTGGCCAGTAATATCTTGCTCTCAAGGTAACATGTGCAGTGGCTAAGTGGGAACCATGTGCTATTCCAAATTTATCATGTAACTCAGCAAGAACCTTGTCTGCTTCTGGTCTATCTAGACATCTAAGGTATATCCCTTCATAATTCTTCTTGAAAAGGACTCCTCCTTTAATCATGTATTTTTCTAACCTTATCTTCAGAGCTCTCCTTTGAGAAGCTTGCATCTTTAATGGGCATCTCCCAGTGATCAGGATATGTTTGATATCATAATACCATTCTTTGTTTTCTTTAGTGTTCAACACATATTGTTGACTCATTATGTTAGGGCCAGTCTCAAAAATCATCTGGCTTAAGGCTTGCCCTCTAACTAATTTCATGGGTGTTATGTCCATGTCATATTCTTGGAGAACTGTTATCCACTTGGCTCTTTTCTCTCCAGGTTCATTCTGCATCAGGAGCATTTTTACTGTTGCATCTGGTACTACAACAATTACCTTACTTCTTAGGATGTAATGTCTGAATTTCCCTACGGCTCTGACCAAGGCAAGAGCTTGTCTTTCAACATCCATATATCTAATCTCTACATCTTTAAATGGGGAACTTATAAAAGCTATAGGATTTTCTTCCTTTGTTTCATTCCTCTGTGTCAAGACTGCTGCACATGTATGTTCTGAAGCAAACAAGTAAATATAGAACTCTCTTGTGTAGGGCTGATTAGGACAGGTGCATCTGATATGGCTTTCTTGATGTCCTCAAATTAAGCCTTCGCTTTAGGTGTCCATTCTATCTTTGTGTCTTTCTTAAGCATTGCATTGAGTGGTCTGACAATCTCTGCAAATCCTGTGATGAACTTCCTTACAAAATTTATCTTACCAAAATAAGAGTTAAGTTCTTTCTTAGTCCTAGGAAGTTGTAACTTCATGATGGATTCTACCCTAGCAGGGTCAGTGGTGATCCCATTTTCTGATATTAAATGACCAAGTAACTTACCTGTGGTTACCCTAAATATGCATTTCTTTGGATTGAGTGAGATACCATATTACTCACATTTCTTGAGCACCTTTCTGAGGTCCTCTATGTGATCACCTCTCCTCTTTGAAAAAATAGTCAGATCATCCATATATATAACTATGCATCTGCCAACCATGCGTCTAAATTCTATGTTCATTGCACGTTGGAACGTGGCTCCTGCATTGATCAAGCCAAAAGGCATGCGTCTATAAGCAAATATCCCCCACTTGGTGGTGAATGTTGTTTTCAATCTATCTATTTTGTCCACCATTACCTGGTTGTATCCTGAGAAACCATCTAGGAAGGACATCATTTGAGCTCCATTCACTATTTGCAAAACTTCATCCAATGAAGGTAAAGGATAGTTATCTTTTTCTGAAGCTCTGTTTAGATTTCTGAAGTCTACACATAGGCGTATATCCCCATTTTTATTTCTTACTAGGACTAAATTGGCTACCCATGTTGAGTGCCTGATAGAAAATATGATCTTGGCATTCAGTAATTTCTTGACTTCCTCAAAGATGATAGGCTCCAGCAGTGCATTAACTGGTCTCTACTTTTGCCTAAAAGGTTTGGCATCTAGTTTCAGTGGAATAAGGTGGGTGATGATTGATGTGTCATATGTTTTTATCTCATCATAATTCCAGGTGATAACATGAATATAATCCTTTAATGCTTGGGTTATCCCTGCCTTTCTTCTTTAGTACATACCTTACCAATTAGGACATTCCTTACATCTTCATTTTGTCCTATGTTAACTGCTGAATATTTTCCTCCATCTATCTTGGGGAAATCCTTTTGTTTCATCATGTTATGCTAGATCAAAGGCCTTTTCTAATTCAATCATACCTTTGGGGATCTTATTGCTTGGTAAGTCCATTATCTCTTCCTCTTCCCATGTATGATCTTCCAAATTCTTCTCATCTAGGATTTGTGCATCAAATATATCTCTGTTTGCTATGAAATCCAAGATATGTTGATCATCATCAAACACTTGAAGATTAGTTATATTGTTGGGGATGGAGGGTATTGATATCAATTCTACTAAAAACCTCTTTAATCTAGAAATGGACAAAGGCTCCAATATACTAGAAGCTTGTGCCAAAGCATCTGCTTTATGATTTTGTTCTCTAGGGACATGGGTGATATTGAATGCATCAAATTCTTCAATCAGGTCCCAAACCCTATGTCTATAGTTGGATAACTTCTTGTAATTGCAAGCATAGATGCCCCTCACTTGTCTTACCACCAATTCTAAGTCTCCATAAACGTACAAAATCTTGACTTTCTTCTTAAGATCAAATATCAACCCATGAATTAAAGCTTCATATTCTATCACATTATTGGTACATGGGAACTGCAATATGTATGCTGCCAAAAAGGACTTTCCTGTTGGGTCAGTGAGGTCTATACCTACTCCCACTCCTTGTTTTGATTTTGATCCATCAAACCTAAGGATCCATGGCTTATCTTCTGTTAATGGTTTATCAAGACCTTCTCTTTTCTTTTTAGCTCTAGCAGCTGCACCACCTGATATCCACTTCAGCTTTTGGGATTCACCTTCTGTCTTTTTTTGGCGACTGATGTGGACATGATACCCCTCTTCTTTTCACTTCTGTGGTATCATCTCTATCACTATTTGATTGTACTTTAATCTCTTTCTTTTTCTCCTTAAGCATGTCTCTGTTACCAGATAATTGATTCCTTGAACAAAGTTGCTCTTGCTTACTTAGTATATGCAAGCATAATGCGCATGTGGTTTCTGAATGGGGTGCCTCATGAAGTCTACACCAACCCTCAATTAATGCATGATATGGAGAAACCTCCTGCAATGTGAGCCTTTGAATTTGATTAGATAAGAACTCCTCAAACTTTGTCAGATTACTTCCTTTATCCTCATGTGACAATTCATAATCTGTCTCAATTAACCAGTCAGTCCCTAGGGTGATATTATTTTTTTCTTTTCAATATTTCTATCATACATCAGGATCTCATCTGGATTATGCATATAAACTTCATCCTGATGTGTGATTTCTTCAGATTCTCCTGTATCTGCAGATGCCAAGCAAGAGTCAGTATCATCATAACTAGATATATTACCTACCTCAGTTGAAGATGATCCCTTCTCGCTATAAGCTTATTCCAATTCCATCATATCCAAACATGTATAACAACTTTTCTTTGAATGTGCTTCATCATGTAACCTGCACCGACCTTCAATCAAGATATCCTCATTGGATATACCTATTATCTAGCCCAAAGTTACATCTCTCCGGATAGGTACAATTTAAAATCTTTAAAATGGTCAATTTCATCATTATCATTTGAACTATAATCAGATTCTATGATCATTCTATTGTCCTGATGAATATTTCTGTGTATGCATATTGTACATTAGAACTTATTCTATTCTGACTATTTGGGGTCTGATAGTATAAACTCCTGGTTCAACATCGACATATAATGTTTCATTGGTATTATTATATTATGTGATCATATGTTTCATCCTAGGTTAAGCATCTATCCTTATTTGATTAGGAATCCCCTTCCAGGGTAACCACATGTGGCTGAAATTAGTAGACATGTAACCGTTGAGTGTTTTTGACCAATCTCTACTGAGCAACATACCATAGGTATCAGGATATCCACCACTTGGATTTTAATGTAATATTGAACCCTTGGATCTGACGCTAATTGCATGTGGATATGTGTCAATTCTCCTACCACACTTATTTTAGTTTTATCTAACTGTGTTACATTTTTAAGGGATTTGGCTAGATGCAACCCTAAGGCATTGAAAATGGATAGTGGCATCACATTTGTTGATGCACCTGAATCCACTAAACAATTATGCAAGTTCTTTCAAAATATCCTTAGTGTAAGTAGGAATGGGGGTGATTCGGCTTTGTCTCTATATAAAGTCATATGTGAGGTCTCTGCAGACTGAACAATAGCCTACACCCTAGGTTTAGCATTATTTTCTTTTGGTACAGGATCTTTAGTCAAGATCTAACTTGGATTATGACCTTGATTATCATCCCTTGGACTAGATTCAGCTAAGGATTTCAGAAAAGCCTTCTTGATGACTGGAGTTTTAAGTAACTCTGACAGAGATAAGCTGATTTTGATCTTTTTCATCTCTTCTGCCAGATATGTGACTAACTTGTCAGATTCAGGAAGCTGACTGATGGATTTTGACACTGTAGTTTGGGGCATAAAATATTGAGTATTAACCTTGGGAAGACCAGGGTTATTGTTAGCTTTAAGATCAGGTGGACTATTGAAATTGTTGGGAGGAACTGATGTAGTTAAGGGACCAGATGACCTGTTATAATTACTCCTGAGATTGTAATTATGCCTACCCTGATATTAATCTTGGTAAGCATCAACTTCTTCATGTTCTGGTTCTGGTTCATTTTCATCCTCAAAGGGAAACACATAATTTGTTTCAAATGCTAAGGTAGATTCTTCACATGCCAGTGTAAAGTTCTCATGAAAGGAAGTCATTTGATGATGCAGATGTTGATGACTAGTGGAACTTTCTAACATCAGGGCTGACTCATATCCTAAAGGAACAATCTCATTCCCTTCAAGATGAGGAGGATCTCCTACAGTATTGGATACTTCATCTTGGAAAATGCTAGCTGCTATTTTAAACTGAGGACAATCTAACTCTACATGTGCATTGTTATTATGCATCCTACACCAATGAGTGAGGGCAGCTTCTGCTAGATTCACCCTGGTTGTTTGCTTAGGCTCATTAGCTGGCTGATTATCCAATGGTGATGGTAGTGAACCATTGTTTGGCCTAGTGTTCCATGTTCTAGGTGGTCTGGGAGTAGCGTTGTTATTATTGTTGAAATTCCTTTCATTGTTATATCCTTTGTCAGGATATCTGGACCTATCATTATTGTTTCTATATCCTCTATCAGGATATCCTCTAATCTGGTTTGGCTGGGAATAGAAGCTTTGGTTTCTCACGTGTATAATCTTAGTAGTTAACTTCCTTAATTATGCAGATTTCTCCTTAATGTTACTATTTTCTTCCTATACCTTGGCTACTACATTCTCTTGCTGGGGTTTAAAGAAGGAACAACCACCATTGTTTTGGCTTGCATCTTAAGGCATCTGTCCAGGATGAGGTATCATCTGGCCATTTCTATTTGGAGGAGGCATAATGCTAAGAGGAGGAACTTGCAAGGGACTAGGCATGATGGCTGGAGGTTGCATAACTCCATTGCCTTGAGGTTGCACAGGATGTGCAGGATACCCGGCATTAGGTGCAAAGCCTGGGGTTAGGTGCTGATTGACTTTAATAGCCTCTACAAACGTGCTAGATAGTGAAGTGATAGGTGGATGTGTTCTTCTAACGAACATAGAAGTCAAATGATCTAAGGTAGAATAGTATATGGATCTAGCTGCCTCATCACCTACATTGTATGGAGCAACTAACTTGGAATACATCTTTTGAAACCTAGCATTGAAATTGGAGATCATTTCTCCCTCAGCTCTTTTAATAGTAGAAAACATATGATAAGTAATGGCTGGATCCACTGGTATTTTGAATCTCCCTAAGAGAGCTTTCTCTAAAGCATCCCTAGTACAAATGGTTGATTCAGTAAGACTGATGTACTAGCTATAGGTTTGTTCTGCTAAGGAGTAAGGGAACAATTTGCACACCACATCCTGATATTCTATTCTTGCTCTAAAGCAAGCATCCTTATATGTCTTGATATTATCTTCTGCATCCTAATAAGGTTGATATTTTGGACAAATTTTATCAAGATTTTTAGGCAAAGGATGATATGCAGTAAACACAAGCGGTGACTGGGTTGCAAAGAAAGACATTGTGACTGGTGCTTGATGCACTTGAGGTATAATTGGGGATCTTGGAGGTGACTGATGTTACCTCTCAATCTGACTGGATGCTTATTCCCAGTTGTCCCTACAAGGTGGCCATCAATGATCGATAGGATTCCTGGGCCAGCGGCTAACAATATAGGAGATAGACTCTATAGATATCTCCTCTTCTTCTTTAGGCTCTGCAGAACCAAGGGGGGTATTCCCTATTCAACATCTACAACATATGCACATGAAACTACTCAGATGTTGAAACAAAGCAGATAAATCCTCTATGATGCAGACCAAAACTGTGGAATAAGTGCAAAGGGGCTAGCTTTGGGCCTATGCTCAGTTGTAGACAGAGGATTTTGGGTCCTAAAACTACTTTTAAAATCCTAAAGGTTTGTGTTTAAAGTTTGAGTTGGATTTTATGTTTGGATGCAAAACTGAGACTTTGGGTTGCAACCTCAATACAAGATTGGATCGGTGCCTATCCAGGGCTCGGAGTCAATAGACATACACATGTGAATGGCCAGCATAAACATATACCAAAGACTGGATATCAAGGGGATTTCTAATATCTGCCTTACAGATACTTCCCAGCAATTAGGTGCTTAATCATTCATACTTAATGGTATCCCTACTGCAACACATTTTCTCAATGATTAATCTAAAACATTTAATTTGTTCCTTGAACAAAAGTAGGAGATTAAACATTCAATATAGGAAAAAGTATATTCCTGAACCTTAACAGCCCTTAGTTATCTTGATTCAAAAGAAACTATGCCCACAACTTGGAGACAAATGATTAAACACATGCACAGAGCATTTCTCATATAAAACAATATGAAACCAGTGAACTCATGCAAGAAACATACAACATGAGACTCATAAACTTACAAGACATCAAGAACAGGGCCACCAATGAAGTTGTATTGTGTCACAGCACCAAAAAAAATTGTCCAGTTTTCAACAACAAATGAGTAACACAGTTTGGCCCTTTTATACCAAAACTGTGTACTCAGCAAAATTAATTACATGACAAGGTCAAAATTTCTGCCAAATACACTGCCTTAGGAATGGCGCTCAGAAAATTCAATGCAGCCGAGGGACAAGGAGGAGGAAGTAGGTATGTTTGGGAAAAGTGCCGCCACATGGATATCCTCTTCCTAAATCAGGTGGTTGAACTTGTCAACTCAACCCATACTTCTCTGCACAACCGCCATCAATACTTCAGCTACCCGCGGGATGCAACAACAGATGCATCTAGAGATTTTCCTGCACAAAAATGGCCTCACGTGCTTAGAAAAAACCATCGTTGCAGGTTCAAAACCAGGCCGTTGATCCACTCCAATTGCTGAGATCCACGGCCTCAAAATCACATTGACTAGGTCGCTAGCCAATTAGATCGTGCCACGTAGGCACTTTTTTCTATCGCTGGCCTATCGTTTCTCCATTTTGCCTTTTTCGTCCTGTATATGCATGTTCAAATGCTCATACAATCGCCATTGTTCACCTGTCAAAAACCCTTGTATATGCAAGAGCAAATGCATATACAACTATTCATCATACTAGGTGGACCCCAAACTATTATAGAGCGAATTGGAATTTTCAATCGGGTCCACCTTGTATCCTCATTCCATGCATATTTCCATGTACATGCGCATATACATTCTCCTTATGCATACAAGGCGGATTTCAAATTTTATGAAGCTTGCTGAAGATACTTTGAAATCCAGCTTGCATCTTAACCCTTGTATCTTTCGAATGTACATTGGCACATACAAGCGCCCAATATACATGCTGCGGACCCGAAATATTATTAACTGCATTTGATTTCTCCTTCAAGTCCGGAATGTATATTCTTTATTGTATATTTTGTTTGTATGCTGAACATGTAGAAACCCACTTGCACATCCGCTGCACTGTTCACTTTGCATGTCACTGGCCTTTGCATATTTTCCAATGTACATTCTCTTTGCACATACAAATAAGGAATCTTCTCCAGAATATTCTTGCAATGTATCTAACCATTGTATGTGCGCCTGAATGTATTTTGCATATACATTTGACCTTGTATATCAACGGGCCCCACCACATGCATCTCTGCCTCGCCACTGGAGCAAATGCATATTTGCACCTCCTTGTATATTTTGCTTTGTATATGATCCGATATACAAAGCAGGAATATTCCCAGGAATCTGCAAAAGATTCCCCCTTTGTATATGCACCTTTTAGAGCCCAATATACATTCAGAAATGCATCTAACTCAAATTTTCAAAGGGCGATAGAGTTTTCTAACCCGCCAATGCACATTTTGACCTGTATGTATATACAAACACCTTTGTATATACAAACACACTTGCACCTTAACTGATTTTTTGCATTTTTTCAACTGAAACCAGAATGCTCATGCAGGTGGTAACATAGGCTCCGATTGGGGACGTGCAGGCGCAAGGTTGTAGCGAGAACCAAACTTCTCTGGGGCAGACCAGACAAAACCCAAACTCAAAACATGACCGACTATACAAGGCATGTACAAAATATTTACACCTAGTTTACAGCATGCACATAAGATGATCACTTATGAAAAATAGGACTTCAGGAACTGATCGTGCACTGACAATTCTAGCGATTCACCACTTAGTGCCTGGAGAAAGTAGGAATTTTCTCCATGAATATCGCTAATTTGATATGGATCCATCCATAATGGCTCAAATTTTCCATGTTTACCCTTATCTTGGCTCCTTGCATTCCAAATTAGGACCAAGTCATGTATTTGGAACCTTCTTTCCTGAGCTTTTCTATCAAACAAATATTTGATTTTCTGATGTTTCTTGATATTTGGCATGTGTGCCTCTCTTCTGATTTCTTCCAATGCAACTAGCTGATTTATCCTTTCAGTCATAGAGTCCTCAATCTTTGTATCGGTCTCTTGTAGAAATCTGTAAACTGGCAGAAGGTTGTGCATAGATAGCCTAGCTGATGCACCATACACTAATTCAAAAGGTAACCTTCCAATTGATTCCTTCATTGTCATCCGGTTGGCCCATAGTGCCATCTTTAACTTTGAATCCCATGCCCTCTTGCTCTTATCTAGCATTCTCTTAATGATTTTCATGAGGCTCTTATTGCTTGATTCTGCTTGACCATTTCCTTGTGGGTGATATGGTGATGCATATGACAGACTGATCCCATATTTGTTGCAGAAATCAACAAATTCTCTAGATCTGAAGCTCATGGCATTGTCCATGACAATTGTAGCTGGCACTTCAAATCTGATAATAATGTGCTCTAAAACAAAATCCATCACCAATTTACTCATAGCTTTCTTAGTTGGAATGGCTTCAACCCATTTGGTAAAATAATCAGTAGCAACCAGAATCCAACTGTGTCCTCCACTCGATTTTTCTGAGATTTCCCCTATAAAATCAATTCCCCATTGCTGAAATGGGGCCTCTACAATTACAGTCCTAAGGGGTAGTGCAACTTCATATTTTAGCTTCCCTGAGAACCTCTGGCAAGGATCACATTTTCTTACCAACCTTTGTGCATCTGAGAAAAGAGTTGGCTACCAATATCCTGCTCTAAGAATTTTGTGGGCTGTTGTCTTGGCCGCGTAATGTACACCACATCCTCCTATGTGCAGATCATTTAAACTATCAGTAGCCTGATCCTCATTCACACATCTGAGTAGTACACCTTCAGGATTCTTCCAATACAACTCTCCTTGAAGAATTATGTATTTGATTGCACGTAGCTTCAAGGTCCTTTTCTGACTATCACTGAAGTAGGTAGGACAATTCAAATTCTACAAATAATGTACTATATCCTTATACCAATCAGATTCTGATATACTAACAGTTTTATTTTGCACCATGTTCACTTGGCATGCTTCTAGATTTGACCGTGTCATCAGTTTTGCCAAACCTTGTCCCCTTACCAATTTTGTGATCTGTATTTCAATGTTGAACTCTTGTAGCTTATTTATCCATCTGCATCTTCTTCCAGTTACCTCTTGCTGAGTGAAGATATCTTTGACTGCTGCATGAGGCACATATGCAACTATGTGAGAGCCCGCTAAATATGGCCTGAAGCTCTTGATTGCTCTAACCAGTGCATATGCCTGCTTCTCCATTATATCATACTTTAATTCAGCAGCCTGCAATGACCTACTAAAGAAAGCTATGGGCTGTTCAAACCCTTCTTCATTTTTTTGTAATAGGCATGCAACAATAGTGTGGAAAGAAGCAAATGAAAATAATTGAAATGGCTTAGAAAAATTAGGAGATTTTAACACAGGAGCCATCTTTATAGCCTCTTTTATGTCCTGAAATGATTTGGTTGCTTCATATTCCCATTTGACAGTTGCATTCTTCTTCAGCAATTTAGAGATATCTTTGGTGGTCTCTACAAAGTTAGGAACAAATCTCCTAACAAAATTAATTTGTCTAAAGAAGGACTGAACACGTTTCACTATTTTTGAGATTTGAATCTTCTCAATTGCAACCACCCTTTCAGGATCAATCCTGACTCCATCCTTAGAAATAATGTGCCCAAGCAATTTTCCTTCCATTACCCCAAAAGCACACTTCTTTGGGTTGAGTGAGATGCCATACTCTAATGCTCTAATAAAAATTTGATCCAAATGCATACAGTGCTGCTCCTCCTTTTTTGAATAAGCTATCAAGTCATCTTGATACACAGCCAAGATTGAATCAATCAATCCTGCAAAAGCAACATCCATTTCCCTTTGAAATGTAGCACCTGCATTTGTCAATCCAAACAACATCCTTACATATACATAGGTTCCCCATGGAGTAGTGAAAGTAGTCTTAAATTGTTTAGATTCCTTTTACTTTCACTTGATTGTACCCTAAAAATCCATCCATCATGGATTGAAGTTCACAGCCAGTCACCTTCTTCAACATGGCCTCCATGTTTGGCAATGGATAGTTGTCCTTCAAAGAAGACACATTTAAATTTCTAAAATCCACACAAAGTCTTATATCACCATTCTTTTTTCTAACTGGGACAAGGTTAGACACCCAAGTTGAATGTTTGATAGGCATAATTATTCCAGCTTCCCTAAGTTTCATAAGTTCTTCCTGCATTTTTGGAGCTAGAGTTGGGTTGATAGGCCTCTGTTTTTGTCTAAATGGTTTAGCTCCAGGCTTCAAAGGGATTTCATGCTGAAATAAATCCTCTTTATAAGCTTTGAGGTCCTCATAAGACCAGGCAAATACATGCTTATACTTTCTCAGTAATGCAATCAACATAGTTTTGATATGTGGCTTGAGCTGTTTGCCAATGTATACCTTTTTGGGGGCCTGAGATGTCCCCAAGTTTATCTCCTCTAAATCATTCTTGTTTATTGGAGATGACTTTGTCACAAGTTGGTCCCTATTGTCAAAAGCTCTCTCTAAAGCAACCAGCCCTCTAGGGATTTTATTTGTCTTGAGTTGAATTATCTCCTTCCCTAGGAGAGTTTCTTTTCCATCTACAACTTCTACAAAATTTAGGAAATCCATTTCCTGGTTCTCATATTCATCAATGCAATGTAGAAATCTCAGTAAATCTTTATCATCATCAAACACTTGCCAGTTGCACACATTATCTGGCACTACAGGTCTGAGTTTGACTTCAACATTTGTAACATCTGATAGAGTAATATCATCTGGCCTTATAGCTACACTGGCTAGAAAATCTGCCCTGACATTTTTTGATCTCTCTATCCAATTTATTGAAAATGCATCAAACAATTCAATTGTATCCCAAACAACATGCTTATATTGCTTTAACCTCTTATTTTTTGATGCATACTTATCTCTAACTTGGGAAACAACTAACTCTGAATCACCAAATACTTTGAGCATCTTAATTCCATGCTTCAAAGCAACATTCAATCCTAACAACAGAGCTTCATACTCTGCAATATTATTTGTATAGGCAAACTTTAGCAAGAACGAGAATTTTAGAAGCTTACCAACTGGAGACAAAAACACAACTCCAGCACCAGAGCCTTCTTTCAAACAAGATCCATCAAAGTACATGGTCCATAGACCCTGTTGGTCAAACTCTTGAATGCACATGTCTCTCCCTTTACCCTCTTTATCATCTGAGACAACCCTGAAGTTTTCACAGTCAGTGTCCACAAAGCATATATGCTCCTCTGACTCTTGGTCCTCAACTATTTCCAATGATCTTTCTTCTCTAGTTAGTTTGACATCCTTGCCATTCATTGGGATCATGGCGTATGACAGGTCCAGTTGCATACTTCCACCAATGAGTGCTGCCCATCTTCTTGACAGCAACATGCCATACTGTGGCTTAATATCAACAACTATTATGTTCATTTTGTAGGTCTTTTCAGGATATGCTGCCAGTCTGAAATCAACATCCTTCATGATTCCAATGACAGGTACCTCCCTAGCATCCATGGCATAGCACTTCCTCATGCCTTATCTATTTTTAACCCAACTTGTTGCATGATAGCCAAAGGCATGATATTTGTGGATGCTCCTGAGTCAAGCATACAGTTCTTAATTATTTTTCCATTTATGACAAGGGAGACATAAAATGGTTCCACTTGTGAAGGGCATTTTGTCATGGTCATCCCTAGATACACCTCAACAACCTCGTCTTCATCAATGTACAGGGCCCATTTCTTACCCTGAGGTTCATCACTCAACTTGGCTTGACAGGGTACTCCTGAAATTAAGGATACTGCTTTATTTTTGAATTCTTCCACTTTCATCAGCTCCATCAGTGGAACAGAGACTTTTATCTGCGATAAGACTTGAGTGATGTCAAATGGAGCATAATTTTGAATAACAGTTGTAACTTGCTCCACCATTTTACCCTTATCCTGGGGTGACCTAGCCTTAGTTTTTATGGCTCCTTGATTGTCATTCTTGCCCTGAGAATTTTTATTTTGATCCTCAACCTGGGGAATTCTATTTTCTGGTCCTTGAGAATCATGACTTGTTTTTTGTCTAAAATTTTGTTTGTTGTTGCTCCACTATTTCTTCTATGGTTCAGCCCCTTTATGACTATGCACAGGTTGGTCTACAAAAGTATTCTCTGGTTGGTGTGAATTACTTACCTGAGCTTTACCCCTGAGATTATAATTGCTTTTGACTTGAGCTACTCCTGCAGCTGTGAGGGCTCTAATTTATTCATCAGAAGGCCTCCTCAAGTTATTCAGAAAATTATGTGAGTACTGAGCATAGACACAGTTGTCTTCCTCATCTTCATCATAGGGAAACTGCTGGCAGACCTGAACTTCATTATTCACGCTTGCATCAACATCGTGAGAAGAGTATTCTCTATTTGTAGATAGCATATTGACATTATCATCTTCCATGCAATGCGGCTCATTACATTCATCACAGGCAACAACATTATCATATAAAGATTGAGCAACCATACATTGTGACTGTGAGACATCTGACATATGATACACCATGGGGTGTCATTAACAATATTGACAGCCTTCTTCAAAGGATCAGGTGTTTCCCTTGTATTTTGAGTCCTCTGATTTGAGTTGTTATGTGGAAGAATAGGCTTACCATTATGCCAATTGGTATGATATGGCATGTCATGTAATGATGGTCTTCTTTCTTGCCTTTAGTAAACTGGTCTATCAGGACCTATCCCCTTCTCATTTTTAGCCATTCTATAACTTAGGTCCCTGACAATAGTTGTCAACTTATCTATTTTATCCTCAGAAGTAGATGTATTTCCTTGAACACTTTGAGATTTAGTGTTTAGATTTTGCAGAATCTTTACATCATCTCTTTTGTTTGTCTTACTAGATGCTTTTCTGTTATTTTCAATATTTATTGCTATTTTGAAAGCATCTCTGAGGCTGTGAGGACCTTATCTCTTAATCCATAAGTTGTTTTGGCATCAAAAGCATTTATGTACAACACTATGCACATAGGTTCATTAGGTCTCAAGTCCTGTGGCAATTTGTTCAATACCTTAGTAAATCTAGCATTGAAATCAGCAACTTGTTCATTTGATCCTTTGGTGATGCTAGTAAATTCATTAATGAAGAAACTAGGATCAATTTTGTCACCATATTGTTCTTTAAATATCCTCCTGAAATCCTCCCATGATGAAATGCTTTTGTCAGGTAAACCTTTATACCATTCCTTGGCTTCATCAACTAAGGATTGCATAAATGATTTCATGAAAACATCCTCATGCTCAACCTCAAAGTTGTCCATGATATTCTGAAAAGATTTTAAATGGTCTTCACCTGATACAATATTGTTTCCTAAAAATTTAGGTACTTGCAGCCTCACATGTTTGTCAATAGGATTGGGGTAACCAGGAATGCCATAAAAAACTAACTGCCTAAATCTGTCTAGCTGCATAGGTTGTCTACCAGGCTGAATAACATTGGCATTTCTATTTGCATTCTGATTTCTTACATTATTTAATGGTATTCTAGCATTATTTGCATTCTGTCTTTGTTCATTACGCTGATCCTGGACTTCATTTCTTTGCTGATTTCCTTGCATATTTATATTTTTAAGGGTAGGAATTGAATCATTCTGAGCAGTCCTCAGAGCTTACACTTTTTGTTTCATGTCATCTATGATTTTCATAGCCTACAGATATTCTAATTCTGCTTTGAAACCTTTGATTTCTTCGGCTAACTGTTCCTCTTTGGGCATAGAAGAAGATGGTCCCACTCCATTTTGGTCATCATTATCTTCATCCCTTGGAGACTCAACCTCTTCAAATCTATCACTGGGATCCAAGAAAGGGCGTTCTTGAAAAACTTCTGACCTTATTCTCAGAGCACCACCCTACTATTTCTCATATACAATTTGGATTTCAGCTTATGTGTTTGAAAAATAAGGCATTGTTTGCTCTGAAGATCATGGATTGTCCTGAATAAATTCATTTTTCTTGGGGCTAGGAGAACCATCTTGACTGGCTTGAACAGTCCCTTTTTTCCTGTACATCATTTTTATGGGTAACTCTTCAAACAAAGGGTTACGTTGGGATCTTCTCCCTTGCATACAAATTCTTATTTTACTGGTTGGGAGATTGGTTCGGAGTCGCCACCTATAATTAGGAAATATTTTCTTTTAAAATTAGGGTTCTATCACAAAGTAATCCCCAGTAGAGTCACCAATTTCTGTTGCGACTCAGATGGGCATAATTTACCAGGGATGAAAAGATAATACTTTCACTTCACCTCCCCAGCAGAGTCGCCAATTTCTGTTACCTCTCAATCCGACTGGATGCTTATTCCCAGTTGTCCCTACAAGGTGGCCATCAATGATCGATAGGATTCCTGGGCCAGTGGCTAACAGTATAGGAGATAGACTCTATAGATATCTCCTCTTCTTCTTTAGGCTCTGCAGAACCAAGGGTGGTATTCCCTATTCAACATCTACGACATATGCACATGAAACTACTCAGATGTTGAAACAAAGCAGATAAATCCTCTATGATGCAGACCAAAATTGTGGAATAAGTGCAAAGGGGCTAGCTTTGGGCCTATGCTCAGTTGTAGACAGAGGATTTTGGGTCCTAAAACTACTTTTAAAATCCTAAAGGTTTGTGTTTAAAGTTTGAGTTGGATTTTATGTTTGGATGCAAAACTGAGACTTTGGGTTGCAACCTCAATACAAGACTGGATCGGTGCCTATCCAGGGCTCAGAGTCAATAGACATACACATGTGAATGGCTAGCATAAACATATACCAAAGACTGGATATCAAGGGGATTTCTAATATCTACCTTACAGATACTTCCCAGCAATTAGGTGCTTAATCATTCATACTTAATGGTATCCCTACTGCAACACATTTTCTCAATGATTAACCTGAAACATTTAATTTGTTCCTTGAACAAAAGTAGGAGATTAAACATTCAATATAAGAAAAACTATATTCCTGAACCTTAACAACCCTTAGTTATCTTGATTCAAAAGAAACTATGCCAACAACATGGAGACAAATGATTAAACACATGCACAGAGCATTTCTAATATAAAACAACATGAAACCAGTGAACTCATGCAAGAAACATACAACATGAGACTCATAAACTTACAAGACATCAAGAACAGGGCCACCAATGAAGTTGTATTGTGTCACAGCACCAAAAAAAATTGTCTAGTTTTCAACAACAAATGAGTAACACAGTTTGGCCCTTTTATACCAAAACTATGTACTCAACAAAATTAATTACATGACAAGGTCAAATATTCTGCCAGATACACTACCTTAGGAATGGTGCTCAGAAAATTTAATGTAGCCGAGGGACAAGGAGGAGGGAGCAGGTATGTTCAGGAAAAGTGCCACCGCATGTATATCCTCTTCCTAAATCGGGTGGTTGAACTTGTCAACTCAACCCATACTTCTCTGCACAACCACCATCAATACTTCAGCTACCCGCGAGATGCAACAACAGATGCATATGGAGATTTTCCCGCACAAAAATGGCCTCACGCACTCAGAAAAAACCATCACTGCAAGTTCAAAACCAGGTCGTTGATCCACTCCAATCGCTGAGATCCACGGCCTCAAAATCACGTTGACCAGGTCACCAGCCAATTAGATCATGCCACGTAGGCACTTTTTGCTATCGCTGGCCTATCACTTCTCCATTTTGCCTTTTTCGTCCTGTATATGCATGTTCAAATGCTCATACAATCACCACTGTTCACCTATCCAAAACCCTTGTATATGCAAGAGCAAATGCATATACAACTATTCATCATACTAGGCGGACCCCAAACTATTATAGAGTGAATTGGAATTTTGAATTGGGTCCACCTTGTATCCTCATTCCATGCATATTTCCATGTACATGCACATATACATTCTCCTTATGCATACAAGGCGGATTTCAAATTTTATGAAGCTTGCTGAAGATACTTTGAAATCCGGCTTGCATCTTAACCCTTGTATCTTTCAAATGTACATTGACACATACAAGCACCCAATATACATGCTGCGGACCTGAAATATTATTAACTGCATTTGATTTCTCCTTCAAGTCCGGAATGTATATTCTTCATTGTATATTTTGTTTGTATGTTGAACATGTAGAAACCCACTTGCACATCCGCTGCACTGTTCACTTTGCATGTCGCTAGCCTTTGCATATTTTCCAATGTACATTCCCTTTGCACATATAAACAAGAAATCTTCTCTAGAATATTCCTGCAATGTATCTAACCATTGCATGTGCGCCCGAATGTATATTGCATATACATTCGACCTTGTATATCCACGGGCCCCACCACATGCATCTCTGCCTCGCCACTGTAGCAAATGCATATTTGCACCTCCTTGTATAGTTTGCTTTGTATATGACCTGATATACAAAGCAGGAATATTCCTAGGAATCTGCAAAAGATTCCCCCTTTGTATATGCACCTTTGAGAGCCCGATATACATTCAGAAATGCATCTAACTCAAATTTTCAAAGGGTGATAGAGTTTTCTGATTCGCTAATGCACATTTTGACCTGTATGTATATACAAACACCTTTGTATATACAAAGACACTTGCACCTTAACTGATTTTTTGCATTTTTTCAATTGAAACCAGAATGCTCATGCAGGCGGTAACAACTGAGACAGATCATGAGATACTGGAGGTGTTACAGTATGTCTAGATGAGGATGCTGATGTACTATACTCAGGAGTATGATGAATATCAGTGGTACGGGGTCTGAGTCCATGAATAAGTAATTCTTCAAGAAGTCCAATGGATCTAGACTTGGTATTAGGCCTCTGAGCCAAGATTTTAGTAACATAACACATAATATGATTATTCTGGCTGAATCTTCACAAAGATCAAAGGAAATGATCTTCAAGGGTGGATATTTACGGTTAGGACTCTATAATAACCAAATATTTGCAGAAAATGCAAATATGAGCAGGAATTGGTCTTCTAATCATAAATATTAGGTTATCTAGTCACGCAGACAAGTTACTCCAGGATATTTGTAGGAAAACTTGAACAATGACTCAATATTTGAAAACTTCAAGCAATAAACTGCAAAGATTAAAGTATTCATACACAATATTGAGAAATTTATGATCAGGACTCTTAGAACAACCTGAAACAAGTGAATCTTTGCATGAATGCCTAAAGTATACCTATTTCTTATGAACATTGACAAGATCACCTTGTGTAGATGTAGGAATAATGTGTAAGCAACTGATTCAAGAAGACGAAGTGTGGCCCTCCTTGTAGCACCAATTTATGTTGGTTATGATGTTAATCACAAACACACATAGATAAATAATTACAAATCAAACCTTTATCATCTTGAAACATATGATGAATCTAAAGAATTCATGATCCCATGTCTCCGTTGATTAGTTCATAATCCACTAATGTTTCTCATTGGTTTGATGTGCCTTGCTGTTTTACATTCAAGGGGCCTTACGTTTCTAATTTTAGAACTGATGCTTGAACATCTGGTTTTCCATATGCTTTCTGTAAATCTTTTAATAGACAAGGTTAATCATACTATATTTAACAAATGATGATATTTTCTATGTTTGATCAATTCTTCTGATCATCAATTGCTATTGATGAATTTTCACCTCTGCAATATGAATTTATCTAAATAATGTGTTTACAGGCAAATATTTTCATGATTACTATTAAGATTTGTATGTATTTGCATGATATTTTCAATTGTGCATGCTATTTAACTCAAATATGCTATGAATATTCAATTTCCTACGAGATATCAACATATTTTACTATATTTGCTTTAGAGTTTTCATAAATTTGCAATTATGATGATTATTTTGAATGAACTTAAACAAATTGTAATGAATGCTTGCTAAACTTTACTAAAATGTTTGAATCTTTAGCTATTGGTCCACATACATTACAGATACTATCATGTAGAGAAGAGAATCAAACCGTAGGTTCACTAGGATGTTCCACAACTAGGTATGGTTGATTCTAAATTCAATGGAAAAGGAATGAAAGCAACATGCACAACATAAATTACACTCCAAGGAACACAACAAATCAAAGTACAAGTCAAGAATTCATCCACAGATTACTCAAAGTTTACAATTGTATGTAATCTAGATCTTCTTCTTCATTAAGTATGCAATAGACATGTACATTTACAATTATCTTTGAGAATTAGTCCTGAGGCTTCAATAATCTAATCTCAATTAAGTTTTGAATGAGTAAAAAGTGCACTCCATCTCCCTTTTATAGAATAAGGGGTGGAGGCAGTTATAAAGATCCTATGATAATGATTTATCAATTAAGATAAATGGTTCACATTGCGTCTTGACTAAGTCAACATTACTCATGGCACAGGTCACCAGCTGGCAACCACATGGGATTACTTCATGCACCTGATCATGTACATCATATTCATTTTTCATCCTCTTCATCAGTGGATAGGTTTTCTTCTATAGGCACACTTAGTTGTCCCCTAATGGGCTCATATATTTGCACTACTCTATCAATCTCCCCTCCATCTTGAACTTTGGCCTTCTTGACTGCATATTCTTGTGATTCAATCTGTGCTTGTAATATAGGCCATTTATTCTTTCTGCTATTCAACATCTCATTATACTTTTCTACTTTAGCCTTATTAATTATGTCTTCTGATAGATGATTGAGAGGGTCATCTGCAGCATGTATGAAATTGTCCTAGAAGGCCTTAACTACAAAGTCCTCATCCTGATTTTCAATCTTTCCTTCTACCTTCTCTTCTAGTGCCTCCAAAATTTCTGCATCATCAGACATGAGCTTGTACAGTTTGACACTAATATCTCTTAGTTTTTCATTGCACTTTTTTAGTACCTCACTCTTAAATTTAGTATCCTCATACCATATGTTCAACAGTTTGGATGTTTGATTATTTAGTATCTTATTAGATATCAGGACATTGACATCTATATGTTTCATTTCTATCAGGGTAGTTAGCTATTTCTCAATTTTAATTGACCTTTGCCTAACCTCCTTTTTCAGTTTGTCTCCCTTGCTCTTCATTGTGCTTAGCAAGTTCAAGTTATTGAGAGAGGTCTTTATCACGTTCTTTGCCTCTACAATAAATTGGATGAACCAATTGTCCATCATGTATGCCTTATGCTTCATGATATCCAGTCCAATTACTTTATCTTTTGATATAATAGTCAGAGGGGTAGAAGTGTTGGCTGGCATATTATTTGGGTCTATCAACCCTTTTATGAATGCGTGCATTTGGGCAATGTGCCCCTTGTGTACCTTATTTTTGTTCTTTTCCCTTTCCACACTCTTCAATAAAGAATCAATAATGTCCTTGGCCTCCTGGCCTTCTTGTTCTTCAGTAGCCAAGCCTAAATCAATAGTAGTCATTTGAAATTCATTAACACTTATTTCTCCCTTTGCTTTGGCTACCACAAGTATAGCTATCTCAACTGTCCTCCTCCCTATTGTTGAATCTCTCTTTATGGCCAAAGTGGCCTTAGCTCTTCTTCTAGGTCTAACTGTATTGGTTGTGAACAATGAAGTAATATAAAATCTAGGTGCCACACATTAGGGGAGGTTCCTATACCTCTTTCTATAACTAATATGGTACCTCATCAATAGACTCCCGCTGGCTGGTATGTTCAATTTGAACATTTTATGTTCCTATGTTTTGATCCACCTTTGGTGGTGATTGGTGCTGCTCTTGTTCACCAGGCACTTCTTCTTCACACTCTTCTTCACAAGCAGTGACCTCTTGTGTATCTTCTTCAACTTTATCTTGCTCTCTATGTGATGGTGGATCTACCCGAGCATCAAGATTGCTTTGTTCTGTCATTCTTTCTTAATCTTTATGACCTTCTTCATTAATATTTTCTTTTCTTTCTTGGTCATCACCCATCTGGGAGCTTTGTTCCCCATCATTTGATATACTTACTTCATTAAGATCTTGGGGTTTTTCTAATTCCATCTTGTCCAACTCTCTTTCAGGTATCTGCTCATTACTCTAACCATCCTACTGATCAGCTATTTCTTCTTCCTCCATTTGTACATTCACTTCTAATTTCCTTTGTTCTGGAGGTGTATCCTTATCTTTATTTAGGTCATCCTCACCCTGATATGTCAAGACTAATGCAGCTGGACTGGTAACCTAATTTACTAATTCTGCTAGACCAATTTGTTGTGCTACTATCTCGAGATCACCCTCTATAATCTTCTCTTCATCAGCCTTCTGTTGTGCCATTGGAGTACCATGAGGGGTCATCTTATTATTCTTCACTAGTACCTCCATAGAACTAGCTAATACCTTATTCACAACATCATCATCTGATAAATCTATTGTCTGATCCAATGGAAAAGGCACACTATCTTGCTTATTTTGTCTTTCTTTTCTCTGTTCTTCAGCCATTTCTGTCTTGAAATGCACAATATTAGGAATGGGGACCTCATGCTGCAGGGTTCTTTTGATGCCCTCACCACCAACTCCTTTCAATATTATGGTGGGATTCCTCTCTATTGCTCCCCTCATCGCAGATGCTTGTTTTTGAGGTGCCTCTTGAAATTTCTTCTTCTTCCTGCATATCAGGAGGTCATCGTCATCAGTGCTTTCCCCTTCCTCTATGATAGTTGGAGTAGGTTTTCAAATAGGCTTTAGAGCAGGCTCTTATTTCTTTGGAGTTGCATGATAAGTAGTTGCAGGAGAAGTAGAGGCTGTATCCTCCTTAGGCTGGGTATGACGTATGAGTGTCACCCCATTGACTTGATTATTTTTCTTCAATTTACTCTGCTGCCTCTCTCCCTTTGATGCTCTCTTTTCTTTGAGGAAGTCATCATACTCCTCATGTGTTAACTCTTTTCTTTTTCTCTTGTTGCCAATTGTGAGAGCCATACCCTTTTTGTTCAACTTGGTAACCTCTACTTCCACCCAATCCTTCGTTAATGATATAACCCTTTGGGTTATCTGTTCCAATGAGGTCTCGTCTGGCTGGTTCTAGTTAGGGGAGGATATGATTTCATTATATATTTTCTTAGTCTCATATTCCTAAGACATGATGTTCCCATCATCTTCATGTAGTTGCACGGGTACTGGTATGCAATCAAATGTACAAATCTGGTTTAAAGTTAGCATTTGGAATCTCCTCCTTCTCACTTCCACTTCATCATCGCAATTAGCCCAATAGTTTTCTAGATGCATCTGATGCATTGGCTTCTTTCTTAATACTTGCATCCTGCCATATGAGTCATATGGCCTGGCCAGTGAGAAAGGCTGTAATGACATTGACTGCAACCCCACTATTGCCTCTTTAGCACTTTCTTTATTAGGGCACATGTACCATCCAATCATGATTGGGAATAAAACATTAGTAATCTTTCCTCTTTCAATGTAGGCCTCAAATGCAGGCAATAACCATCTGGCCAGCTCCATCAGGATGACCTTATTAGTAGGATATCTTGGCAACATAAGAGGATGTCCAGTAAAAGCCTCTATCCTGATATATGTGAATTTGGGGAATTGGATGAACCAAGCCCCATGCTTGTATATCATGGCTTGAGCTTCCATGCTCAGCCTCTTAGCTCTGTCCTCTTCCATGGTTCTTACTAAATGCATGGAAAATGAATCATTTACTCTCTAGTAGTGTTGGAGAGAGTCCCTCTATTTTAGTTGTGGATAATGGTCCCATATGTTGACATCTCAAGGGTTAGTTCCAACCCTGTCCATTGTTTGTAATCCACAGTATGTGCCTTTGAATGCACATGCATAAATGACATAAGAGTACATGTGGAACATGTTAGCCTTTCCTCCTAAGTTTCTCATTCCTTCATCAAGGATATCACTTATAATCTTGGCCCACTGGGGTTTGTCATTTGTATCAGCTGCCATTTTCATGAGCCCATACATCCAGTTCTCAAATGTTCCAGAATTTGGCCTTCCTATCATGTGATAGAGCATCATCATCATATATTGAAACTCAGGTGCAAAATTAAACTTATACATATGCACAAGCAACTTTGTAGCAGCCTTCTATGTGCTGTCATTGGCTCTCCAAGAATACATTACTTTCCTGCATTCCTTCTCAGTTTTATTGTACTTCTCCATTTTCTCTAGGTTTATTCTACAAACCTGAGGGTCCTTGGGAAAATTGAAGGCTGCAGTGATGCCTTCGACTAAAAAATTTGCATATATCTGACCATGTTTTTCCACTTTTCTGTTGTTGGTATTATAGTTACATGCACACTCAACAACTAGCTCTGTAGCTTCCATTGCATAGGGAAACCCTCTTGCACGCCACATGCCTAAATTGTAAATGTTGATAAGCAGGGGATATCCTCTTCCCTTTTCTAACCTCACTATCCATTCATCCAGATTAGTATTTCCCGGATGAGTATCGTTTATCTGGCCATATCTGAATGCAACTCCCTTTGGTTGTATGCATATGGGTTTCAGAAATTCTATATTTGATCTGTTCTTGAGGAGTGCCATTGAATCCTGTAATAAAGCACATGCATTTCTTATCCTAACATATCATATGATCATTCAATTCTTCGATAATATGAATATCCTAATGATTTTAAATCTTCATTGAATACATTTCATGCACCATCACATTGATCTACTATGGTAAAAACAATTTTTACCTACTCATTTTAACCATAAACGACAAAAAAGGGTTTTGCCGTTACATACCTGATGTTTGCTACCATTTTTAGTATTTGATTTATAGCTGTATGCACGCACTTACCTTGCAGACACTTTCCTCCGTTTGTCATTCGAATTTGCACCTGTTCCATTACTTTTTGCAATTTACAGTAATACAGCTTAATTCACATAGTGACTCTGTAATTTCGTTTGAACACGTGGTAAATTCAATAAATGACCTTAATCCTTACTTTTAATCAAAGGCAACATCGAATTAGGTGTGATTAATGTTATTCTATTGGTGCCCGTTGATCGATACCTAAGGATTGGAGATGCTAATAGGTGGTAGGCGATTATTTGAAAATTTGAAAGGTTCAACCACTGTTAGACTGACATTTAATGCGGGGGATGCATATTCGTAGATGTCAGGGATGTTAGGAAATATGACTGATATCCAGGAATATGATGATGACATCATCATGAAGATGATGAACCATTAACCAATGACTAAAACCGGGTCATCATACCTCGATTCAACAATCCTGATAATATAAGGTGTTAACATGATCAGGACGAAGTGCCACATGGCAGCTTCCTATTGGTGTTTGAGGATCCATGTGTTGCATGTCTCAAGTGTGGATATGAGGATATTAAGGAACATGAGGGATCCTAAGAAATATCAGTGATATTTGTTTTGGAAAACATCCCTCACATTCGAAGATGATGATGACATCATCGTCATCACTAATATTACAAATCTGCTTGGGAGATGATGTCATCATCATATTGAGGAAGATTAGGCATGTAAATTAATATGACAGATATTGAGAAATATGACCCTCTTGAAGTCAGGCATATTTATGATGTCATCGTCATATCAGGTTAGAATGACATCATCATCATATTGAGAAAGATCAGGGATCTTAATCAATATGACGAATATTGAGAAATATCCTGATGCTATGTGTTTATGTTATATTTGAAGGTGATCCATATATTAACAAATATCAGGGATATTCAAGAAATATGACCTTCCTTGAATGTGTGTGAATACTTGACGGGTAGATAATCTCTCGCTTCTAAGTTTGACGTCTGCATATTAGCAAATATGAGTATATCAGGTTTCTCTCCGTTAAAACATATATCAGGGATATTCATGAATATGACCCTCTTGGGAATATTAGGTTTGACCAAACTTTGACCGGACATAACTTCCTACCCTTGAGGAATTTTAGGGTGATCCAAAAGATAAACCTGCTTAGAATTTTGCACTCCACATTATGAGATTCATGATGATAGAAACTGACTTTGACATTTAACCTTTTCTATGAGGACCATGGATAATTGGGGGTGATATTCTCTTTTTTTGCATCTGATACTTGACCTTTTACCATACTACCCAAAGCAAGAAAAGCAAGGAAACACCCAAAAAAGGTTGGGTCCCTATTTTGCTAAGGCAAAATGGGGCGTGTTGTGTAACCACACAACACTATCCACATTGATTTTGCATTGGGTAAAGCTAGGATTTGCATTTGGGTACATGCATTTCCTCCACCTTATCAAGGAGACTTGAATGGAGGAGTTTTGAAGGTATAAACTGTTAGACTTAGGGCACACAACTGAGAAGGGGGTGAATCAGTTGTGCAAAACTTTCTCCAATTAAACACTTAAATCTTCTTTAGTGATTAGCAGAATATTAATCATGAACCATAATGCATTCAAATCAAAAGCAAAAACACATCAACACATAAGACACCAAGATTTTGACATGGAAAACCCAGTTAAGGGAAAAACCATGGGGTGATTAACCCAAGATTGTATCCTCTGTTAGAAGAATAGAAAGAACAAAATGGCACATGCCAATTAGGGCTCACTGCCCGAGCACATTGCTCACAAGAGTCTCATTGCCTACAAGAGACACATTGTCTATAAAGAAATAAGTATCACCTACATGAACTAGAGAATAGCATCTTCACCATGCTTGAATCAGTTCCATTTAAGCCCAATACTTCTGCTCTGCCTTTCGCTCTCCTCCTCGCTACCACACACTCATCACCACAAGACTCACTTTGGAAAGACTTCACAATCCCTTATTTATACAAGGCATCGACTTAGGAATAATCATCTAAGTCGGCAAACATCTACAAGAACATCTTCAAGACGTGTAATACATCCGGTTGGCTAGTCTCAGGAAGAACACCATCATCCAATGGTTATTCTTCAAATACGCACTCTAACTTTAATGCGGACCACCAACATGAACTGGACATGATCCAAGGATCACCACAACCTTTCCCGAATCACTTGAGAACATCCACACTTCATCTTCTTGCTGGAATTCTCCTCTCCTTCATCCAGAGCTATAAGAACACAGTCTGTCATTACTGTTGTGATACATGAAATCAAATGAAGATAATAACTAATCTAATGCATAAATCAACACGATTATACCTTCATGAAGACCTCACAGATCCATGCGGGAAGGAGCTTGCACACAATAGAGCTCCTTAGATATTTCCCTGATTAGAGTGTAGATGTGGATTGCTCAAATGCTCACAACACAATGTAGATGAGATTAGGTGATTGATTGGGTGGGACTGAGACAAGATTTTGGCAGAGGTTTGATAGGATTAGGAGATTGGATAGTGATTTTGACAGAGTTCTGATGCCTCCAAGTGGTCCCTAATGGCTTAGAGAGGGGTCCTATTTATAGGATTTTGGAGATGAGGATCAATGGTGAGGATTCAATTGACAAGATCAAGGGCTAGGAATAAAAGTGATTCTTTTATTCCTTAGTGGATGAATTAAAAATTCCCATTTTGGGAAGAGTGGAGGAGTGGATGAATAAATAATTCATCTTTGGGGAGAGTGAAGGATAATGGGGGACAACTGAATATTAAATTCAGTTTAGTGGATGAGAGTGGGGGACAAGTGAATATTAAATTCAGTGAGTGGATGAGAGTGGGGGACAAGTGAATATTAAATTCAGTGAGTGGATGAGAGTGGGGGACAAGTGAATTTTAAATTCAATTTAGTGGATGAGTGGGAGACAAGGTTAATTAAGTGTTTTCTTAATTAACTTAAGTTTAGATTAATCAGATAATCAGGATTTATCTAATTAATCAGGGATTAGGAAAATGGATAAATCATCTAAATGAATATTAGGAATATTCATTTAATTGATAGGATAGGGTTATAAGATTAAATGGATCAATTAGGTGAATTAATTGATCACCAAGGATACACAGATTGGGGGAGTAGATGAGTGCAGAGGTACGGCAAATTGGTTTGCAGAGCAGTCTAATTTTAGGTGTCTACATTTTGCCCCTATTTGAGAGGGTGTTGCGGCTAAGCAACATCATTTCAAAGAAGTTAAAACATAAAGATGGATTGGATAGAAAAAAGATTTTGGTTTGGAAGAATAAGGCTTGGGGATAATTGGTAAGGGTGATGCCCCCTCGAGAGGATAGGCGGGTTGCAAGAACACGGTTGTGCTCTCGAAATGGATGGGACAGATTGGTAGATGATCATTGTGCTGAAACTAAATTTGAGCAATCCTAGGTTTGATATAGCAAAGTGGATATGTTCACCAAGGTATAGAAGACCAAGGTGATGATGTTTATCCAACATTTGCATGGACTAGACACGCAGACAAAGGGATGATCCCATGCATGCCCAAGATAGTACAACCTTGTCTTGACGAGGGAAGGGGACTCATAGCATAAGCTCTTAGAACAAAAAAGGTATGATGAACCTTAGATGCATAAGGAGATCAATATGCTAGAACCGACCCTATGATCGATCAAGCTATGAATATTAGCTTGGAGTAATGAGACCAACCCACAAGCATAGCATACAAAAGCAAGACTATGCCCCATTCTAGATGTTTTGACCACATACCATGATATAGTAAGATCAAGGTAGCTTTGATGTAATCTTTGAATAGGACAAAAGATAAAAATCAAAAACTAAAAGACCAACGAACCAATCAAGTGACCATTGTATCTTTTGCCAAGATAGATAATGATGTGATAGATTCTGCCTATCGTAGGAAAGATATATCCTAAGGCAGGGATCAATTGATGATTGGATAGATTCTGCCTATCGTAGGAACGACATATCCTAAGGCAAGAATCGATTGATGATTGGATCATGTTTTGTTGATGTAAGATTGGCTCAAGATATGACGGTGACAAGTTATGATTGATGCTGATTTGATAGTTGTTGATTTTTGATTAAGGACCATGCTTTGATAGGTGATGCGATGCTTGGACCCGGTGTAAGTTTATTGACGATAGATGAGATGATGAACAAATTATTTTTGGAATTTTGTGTTTTCTATTGTTTTGGTATTTTTTGATATTTGTGATGTTTTTGGATTTTTGATTTTTTGATTTTGTAGAAAGGGCATGATTTATTATGATGGTTGCCTTGGATTTCGTGTGGATAGCCTTTGTGCTAAATACCAATGACAAGGGAACACCAAGTCTAGAGGCAAAAGTACATAAGAAATGGATGAATGATATGGAATGCAAGATAAAAAGATGACACACACAAGAAAGTCAGCAAGTATGCATGAATGATGTAGGCACAAACAAGGTATTGCCCCTGTCAAGCGGTAAACCCATGATATAGATTGATGATGTCTGGTTTCAAGAATGAAGTATGTTGTATAAGACTCCGGGTCTGGTTTTGACAATGCGACATCCGGTCTAAGACATATGATAACGATATACGACAGTGTTGTCATGGCTGGGAGTGATGTATCCCTAGAGCAACACGAAGGATAGTTATGACTGATTGATATGGTTTACGACCGGACAAGGATCAAGACCACTGATTGTGATCGGATCATTTGACAAGATTGACTTGACTTGATTGGCATGGATTAAGGATTGACTTGCAATTGGATATGGTATCGATTGGATATGGATATGGATATGAGGCACAATTGGATATGATATAGATATGAGATGTGATTGGAGCTGTAGTTGGATACGGTATGGTTATGAGGATGAGCAATAGTGGATAGAAGGCAACAAGGATGTGATCTCCAAGGACTATGTCACATAAGTGTAACATGCCCCATTGTAGGTAGAGTACATAGGATTGTTCATGACAATGCTAATGATGATAGGAGGATGAGTGGATAATGAATGATCTGCATGGTATGGAGGGACAAGGTATGCCAAGAGACATCTAGAACATTTGTCAACATTGTGCCCCCAATCTTTATCAAGACCAAAGAATAGAGGGAAGGAAGTTTGGATGGATGGACGAGACAGGATAGGCATGCAACGGATAGAGGATACTGGTAGGAGAAGAGTGATATGTTGATGAGACAAGGTGCCCCCAAGTGAAGGTGACATAGAAGATCAACTTACACATGACGCTTGTTTGCCAGGTTTTCATCATGGTACTTATCCAAGGTGCCTGTTTGCCAAGTTTCCACCATTGGACGAAGGGATTTCTCTTTACTTTTTTCATTTTTTTTTTGTTTTTTTTTGTTTTTGAATATTTGGATAGGAGAAGGTGGATATGGAAAGACTCAAGTATAGAGTTCCTTGAAAGGTGATAGTCCCGCTAGATATATACTGTCGAATGGACAATGTCCAGTGCTCTCACAGATGTTGGTAGGGGATCGTATGAAAGTGATATGGCATAGGTAGATAGTGGATTATGATGCAGAATATGGAGGGAGGGCTTATGCAAAAGCATGGACCATAGGCATAGGATGAGGAAGATGTGTAGGAGAATGGATGTAAGATGGGGAGATGTAGTTATGTGGAGGTGTTGTGAAGTGGAAAGGAACCATGACCAATGGCTGCACACACCGTGATAAACATTGAAGATTTTGATGATATGGTGGTGTAGGAAGCAATGGAGATGTTTGCTTAGGAGATGGTCGATGAAGTGATTTAGGAACCCACATAGATTTAGTATTTTTAGTGCTTTTGTTTTGCATGTGGGATTTTTGAAGGGGATGGAAGTTTTGGATGGAAGTAGGTGTTTGGATGGATATAGGTGATTGGGATTCATGAGATGTGGATGAGGATGCCTCATTTGACTTACTAGCTATTTTCTTGGGGACCCAAACCATTTTGCTTTTGGGCTTTGCATTTGGAGGTAAGGGTTTAGATGGCTATTTAGATGAACTTTGCTTTGATTTTGATTCTTTATGTCCTAAGGTATGAAGACCATTAGGATTTTTGGTAGGATTTTTAGCTTTATGGATAAAGGCATCAAACTTTTTGCTTTTGAATCCCATGGGGTGGGTGGAGTGGATGGGATGATTGGAAGCTGTATGCTTAAATGATGTGTGCTTTTGTTGGCCATGTTTAGGGATGTAAGGATACTTATGAATGATAGGTATGTTAGGTGTCGGAAGCAACGGTGGCAAGGTGGATGGAGGGACATTGGGAGTTGGAAGGAGTGGAGGTAAAGTGGAGGGTGGTAGGTGTATGGACACATGCTTTTGACAATTATAGGATGATGGAGGTGGAATGGTGACATATGTTTTGGGGATATGATAGTGTTTGCGATGGAAAGTGGTAGACTTAGGAGTGGAGGAAGTACCAACATCTTGAGTTTGTGCACCTTGGGGTATGTATCCAAGACTGTATGAAGGTGGAGGAACGTTGAAATGGATAGGTTCCAAAATACCTTGTTCATGAAGGCCTAAGCCTTTACCTTAATAGTTCATACGCTGGAGTATACAGTGGACAGCGGGATTATGTGTAGGTGGAACACTAGACACAAGTTCTTTATTGGATGGAGAAGGCAAGATAGAGGATAATGGTTGCTGGTGTTCTAAGAAAGAACATTCATGCATGAAGGTAGTAAGACCAAGGATATATGGTGGAGGCTTTGTAGCATGTTCAATAATGGATGGTGAAGGAGAATCATTAGGATCATGATTAGCATTGTGTTCACTAAGATCCAAGTTATTTGTTTGATCTTTTATGCTTACTTGGGGGACAAGTGTCTCATCATGACAAGTGGATGCTGTGGGATCATGGCTAGAGGAAGAGATCTCTTTGCTTTGAAGGAAGGCCATGAAACGGGGTGAATGCTGAAGTAGGTCAACAAGACTTTCATTGGATAAAGCATGTAGGTCTTGGTGTCTTGTTCATGGATAGTTGTAGGGGTATGAATAGGATCAAGTGGCTTATGGATAGATTCATCATTATGGCTATCATCTTGATCATGGAAAAGATACATATTATGGATGGGTTGTATTTGGATAGCGTGCTTGTGAATGGTTGTTGGGGGATGGATAGGATCAAGTGGCTCATGGAGAGGTTCAATATTATGGATATCATCTTGATCATAGAAAAGGCACATATTATGGATAGGTTGCATGAAAGGGATTTGAGCTTGACTTAGACTAGGGGTGGATGTTTCCACATGATTTAAGGTGTGCTCTTGACATATCTCTTGGTCTTCTTGAATGGAAGTGGAAGGCTCTTGGGTGGGCTCGTGGTCAACAACATGAGGGTGTGACAGACCTTGACTCTGGTGCATGGTAGAAGGCTCGTTGAGAAGCTCAAGGGGTTGCGTATGACATGAAGGGGTTGTAGTATTTGACATGGTATTGGAAGAATCTTTGGCAAGGTCAAGGACTAGACTTTGGGGACATGGTTGACTCTCAGCTAGTAGTCCTTGGATCACATCCTTCGTAGGTGTATGGGTAGATGAATGAGGGGATGGATGAGTGGATTTTGGAATTCTCCATTACTTTTCATATTTTGCATATCTTTCCCAAAAATCCTTCGAGAATGTTTTGTTTGTCAGTTTAGACAGTGGAGAACTTGAGGTTGGTCTTGGTGTAGAACTGGTATGCTTTGCGATAGGTGTGATAGGTGCTTGGATGGGTGTGATAGGTGCTTGACGTATGTGTGTTTGAACATGGCTACATGATGGTTCTGGACTTATGAGAGGGGGTTGTTCAAGAGGTTTGGTGGATGATGGATTGCATGAGGTAGGTTGGTATGAAGGTTGAAAGAATGACGATTGATATGATGTGGATGGAGATGGGGTTTTGAATTCTCTAATGATGAGGTGTGCTAATGGATTATCTTTAATGTCATTTTTGAATTGTTCCTTAGCATTAGGATCCATGTTCTCATAGACTTTTCTAAATCTTTGCACTTGTCATATTGCTGCATAAAGATCCATTTTGTTGGGGATAGTATGGGATGATGGGGGATGATGGTTAGGAGGATGTTGATAGAATGAGGATGAATGACTTGTCTTTTGTGTGTGATGTTTTAGTTTGATTTGGCAATGTTTAGCAAATGATCACATGTATAAACAAGAAGCACTCACACAAGACACAAGCAACTTGGAATTTTGAATTTTAAGAATATGATGATGATTAAGCAAGCACACTTGCAAAACAAATCAACATGCCCTAATGCCTAGTTTGATGTAAGGTATGGCCAGTTAGGTTTGGTCAATGTTTAGACGAGGTTGACTAGGAATTTGAAAATGAAATCTTGCCACACAGCCGGGAGAAGGGGGTAACTCACCCTTCACCTTCACTTCCCAAAGGTAGAAAGTTCTTTGGGGCTTAGCCAAGAGTGACAGGATTCTGATTTCAAAGAGGGTGTCTTTCGATTCAGCCTTGAATGAGGTCGTCCCTAGGGGTGATGAAATCCCCTAGCAGGCCTCCTAGGATAGGGATTGACAAAAGTGAATCAAATGAGGTGTTTTTGATCTCCAAGATCACCTTGCGGTGCGAGGAGAGAGCATACACACACCCACTTGATTCACACTCGCAGTTGATCAATTGACCTTAGAAAATTGAAATGTGATGAATACACGTCAAGCAGTGGTTCTTTTTAGCTCAATTTCAAGGTGTGATTGAAGACAATGTTCATTTTTATGAGCCCAATTTTGATATGTGATGAAGACAAATGTTTGTTTTATGAGCCCAAATTGAAGTGTGTTTTACAACCAAGATTATGATGGAATGAGAAATAGGATGAGTGCACCTGATTAATCACTGTCCAAGTTGATCTGTTTACTACTCCTGATGTTTGTCCAGTCTCGAATGCTCACCTGCAAGTCACAAAACAAAAACAGAGCAAGTAGACTTCCAAGAGGATTGTGATGCAAAAAAAATTGATAATGTAAGAAAATTTGATGAAATATGAACTAATATAGGAAAACATATTGCATAAATAGATTTTTTAGGAGATTCTATGTGATTTCAAAATTTTTTTTGTGAAAATTCGATAAAAAATGCAAAAGATATGACGATTTGAAGTTTTTAAGCTTGTTTGACTTTGACTAAGGAAAAAGGTGGGAAAAAGGTATAGTCACCTAATAAAAACCTCACAACTATGAAGTGCTCGGAATCCTCTTTTTGATGACTATTCGTTTGCAAAAATCCGTCTCCGTATGCGAAAGTTGTGCCTGTTTGAAAAAAATAGCCTCCTTCAGTATGTAGGAGGCACTAGAGGTTAACTGCTAACCATTTGATGTTACTGCTGGCTGTTTTCATTTCGTGGTCACATGTGCTGAGTGACTGTGGTGGTTTGCTATTTACTGGTAGTTTATGTTTGCAAAGGGGCCCCTGGTCGCTGATATGACCAGGGGTCAAAGTAAGTGAAAATAAAAAAACAAAATCCCCACAAGGGGATGCGAAGGGCTGGTCAAACCCTAATTTTTGTGCTGAGCGGGATGTTGTGAAGGGAGGCCACGGGAGGCAGGGTATGGAGAGGTGTTGGCAGTGGCACAGGCAGAGGAGTGTTGGGAGTTCAGCTCTGTGGGGAGGAAGATTTACACAGGGGGGCGACGGGTGGTGGCCGGGTGGTGTGGTGGTCGGGAGGAATGGAGGTTGGTGTGGTCGGAGGTGGTCGAAAGGGAGTGCAGGGGTTGCGGGAGATATAAGGGTTACGGGGAAAGGAATGGAGGCAGGCCGTGGGGGGGGCTCTACGGGGAGGAGGGGAGGTGTTCGGGCGGCGAGAGGTGGTGGCGCGGGAAGGGAGATGCAGGCGGGGAGCGAGCGAGGCGGTGGCTGGGGTCTGCGGGGGAAGAGCAGGGAGATGGTCGGGTGGTGATGGGTGGAGGTCACCGCCACTGGTGGTGACGAGAGTATGGGATGAAGCGGCATGGGAAGTGATAAGGGTTGCTGAGAGGTGGAAACAGGGAGATGGCGGCGGTCGGGAGGAGGGAGTTTGGAGTGGTGGCGGGATCTTGGCAGTGAAGCGGTTGCCCGATGATTGAACAAAACCTGCAAACAAAAACCTGAAACCTTCACAAGAAATATGTTATGCCTGCAACCTCGACCAGAAACCAGTAGTACGACAGGGTACGGTTTTGTACTGTACGGACTGTACCCTAAAATTTTTTCAATTTTTTGCAAAAAAATTTTCACAGAACCTACACGAGTTTACTGTCAAAATTCACAGAAACATCGTCCTGAGCACAAAAACGCAGTATGTTTTTGCTGAAAACTCAACCTGCAACAACTTATCACCAAAACTTGTAAAAACTGTTAGAAAAAAAAGAAGATTTTGACAACAAAACCTTCTCAAATTGATGATTGGATTCGATAGTGGGCATGCCAAATGTGATCAATGAAATCAAATGAAGATAATAACTAATCTAATGCATGAATCAACACGATTATACCTTCATGAAGACCTCACAGATCCATGTGGGAAAGAGCTTGCACCCAATAGAGCTCCTTAGATATTTCCCTGATTAGAGTGTAGATGTGGATTGCTCAAATGCTCACAACACAATGTAGATGAGATTAGGTGATTGATTGGGTGGGACTGAGACAAGATTTTGGCAGAGGTTTGATAGGATTAGGAGATTGGATAGTGATTTTGACAGAGTTCTGATGCCTCCAAGTGGTCCCTAATGGCTTAGAGAGGGGTCCTATTTATAGGATTTTGGAGATGAGGATCAATGGTGAGGATTCAATTGACAAGATCAAGGGCTAGGAATAAAAGTGATTCTTTTATTCCTTAGTGGATGAATTAAAAATTCCCATTTTGGGAAGAGTGGAGGAGTGGATGAATAAATAATTCATCTTTGGGGAGAGTGAAGGATAATGGGGGACAACTGAATATTAAATTCAGTTTAGTGGATGAGAGTGGGGGACAAGTGAATATTAAATTCAATGAGTGGATGAGAGTGGGGGACAAGTGAATATTAAATTCAGTGAGTGGATGAGAGTGGGGGACAAGTGAATTTTAAATTCAGTTTAGTGGATGAGTGGGAGACAAGGTTAATTAAGTGTTTTCTTAATTAACTTAAGTTTAGATTAATCAGATAATCAGGATTTATCTAATTAATCAGGGATTAGGAAAATGGATAAATCATCTAAATGAATATTAGGAATATTCATTTAATTGATAGGATAGGGTTATAAGATTAAATGGATCAATTAGGTGAATTAATTGATCACCAGGGATACATAGATTGGGGGAGTAGATGAGTGCAGAGGTACAACAAATTGGTTTGCAGAGCAGTCCAATTTTAGGTGTCTACAACTGTCACAAAGGAATAGGTTCTTCTGGACCTTCAAACCACGAACCAATCAAGTTGACACTTCACATGGATGTCCTCAACACTCCCTCAAATCCACAGAATGGGATAGTGCAATACTGGATCTCACCGGACCTATCTGTGTCACTCTATCACCTTTGAACACCTGCCAGAGCCGGTTCTACTTGAGTGGCCATAACTTCTTCAGATCTTCATGCGGACCTCTAAAAACTTGACTGGATCATCTCAAGACTCATATCTACAAACCCTTTGAACTGCAACCTCTGATCTGCATCTTAGCTGGGATCTCCACTTCACTATCTCCATTGCTCCTCTCTGCTCATCCAGTCCTTCTCATTAATGCAACATGAGTATGTTGATATCAATGACAACACCGGTTAGGCCCATACTTGCAACAATCTCCCCCTTTGTCATTGATGGCAACATATGATGTGAAAAACCATCAAGACAAGAACTTCTCCTTACTGTCACTACTTCCCCTATTAGCAACAACCATTCACATGTCTTCTCTTCCTTTACTACTCCCCCTTTGATCATCAACCACTTGTTTTTCACATGTCTTCTCTCCCCCTTTGACATCAATGGCAAAGGGCTCATACTTGCAATTCCAACACTATAGAATCATACCTGCTGCTCCCCCTGAGTAGTAGCTCCCATCAATCTAGATCACAAGATATGACTGTGATATCCACCGGACTGATGCACCTCAGTGCACCTTAGTTCACCACCGGAGGGGCAATAACCCCTAACTTCTCCCTGAGATACTCAAAAGAGTCCTTAGGTAGAGGTTTAGTAAAGATATCTGCAATCTGATCCTTGGAGGGCACAAACTCCAATCTGACTTCATTCTTGTTCACTTGCTCTCTCAAAAAGTGAAACTTGATAGATATATGCTTAGTCTTAGAATGCAGCACCGGATTCTTAGATATACTTATAGCACTTGAATTATCGCAGAAGATTGTGATAGGCTCCTCATACTCTACTTTAATATCTCTTAGCATCTGCTTCATCCACAAAACTTGAGTGCAACTACCTGTTGTTGTAATGTATTCTGCTTCAGTTGTAGACAGGGGTATTGCCTCTTATTTCTTGCTTAGCCAAGAAACCAATCTCTTTCCCAAAAAGAATGCTCCACCACTGGTACTCTTCTGGTCATCCACATCTCCTACCTAATCTGCATCTGTATATCCATGAAGAGAGAAACCATGATCTCTAGGATACCACAAACCATACTCAACTGTTCCTTTTAGATATCTAAAAATCCTTTTGATTGCCATGACATGAGATTCTCTGGGATCAGCCTGGAATCTCGCAACAAGACCAACAACCTGCATTATATCTAGTCTAGTTTGAGTGAGATACAACAATCCTCCAATCATTGATCTGTACTTTGTCTGGTCTGCCTTAGGAGAGTCATCATCTTTTCTCAACTTACATCCGGTTGCCATGGGAGTATTCATTGGCTTTGAATCTTCCATTTCAAATTTCCTCAATAATTCTTTCACATATTTGGTCTAAGAAATAAAGATTCCTTTCTTTGTTTGAGTAATTTGCAGACCCAAGAAGAAATTCATTTCATCAAGCATAGACATCTCAAACTCACTTTTCATTTGATTTGCAAAAGTTTTACACATACTATCTCTTCCTCCAAAGATGATATCATCAACAAATACTTCAACAATCAAGATGTTTTCATGATTAATTTTGAAATATAAGTTACTGTTAGCAGTACCTTTGTTGAAACCAATCTTCAAAAGATGTTTATCCAATCTTTCATACCAGGCTCTTGAGGCTTGCTTTAGTCCATACAATGCCTTCTTCAACTTGCAGACCATATCACCATGCTCAGACAATCGAAATCCATATGGTTGTTCAATGTACACTTCTTCTTCTAAGTCACCATTCAAGAAAGCAGACTTGACATCCATCTGATACACCTTGAAATCCTTGAAGGCAGCAAATGCAAGAAATAATCTGACTGTTTCAATTCTTGCTACCAGAGCAAAAGTTTCTTCAAAATCATCTCCTTCTATTTGAGAATAGCCCTTGCAGACCAATCTGGCTTTATTTTTGATTACTTCACCAACTTCATTTAGTTTGTTCTGGAAGACCCATTTGGTTCCAATCACATTCTTGTTTCTAGGCTTGGGAACAAGATCCCAAGTGTGATTTTTCTCAATTTTCATCAACTCTTCCTCCATTGCTTTGGTCCAGTTTTCATCATTGTAGGCTTCATTTATTGTCTTAGGTTCAATCTTTGAAATCAGACAATATTCATCTGAATTTTGAGCAATTTTCCTTCTAGTTTGCACACCTTTTCTTTTATCACCTATGATCTGATCTTCAGAGTGGTTTAGTCTTACATACCTTGGAACCTTGGGAGTTTCTTGCACTTCTGTTTCTTGATCAAGCTCATTCAGACCTATCTCTTCTTCCTGATTTACCGGATCAGTTTGAATCTAACTTTTAGAAGAGGATTGAACTCCTTGAACCAGAACACCATTCTGATCATCTTCATCATATTCATAAAACCTTGAGGGTTTTTCTATTCCCTCATCAACCTTCACATTTGTACTTTCTATCATCTTTCTTAGTCTCTTGTTATAACACCGGTATGCTTTGCTTTGAGTAGAGTAACCCAAGAATATTCCTTCATCACTTCTAGCATCAAACTTGCTTAGATCTTCATCTCTTTTGATGTAACATTTGCTACCAAAGACTCTGAAATATCTTACAGTAGGAGTAATGCCAAACCAAAGTTCATAAGGGGTCTTATCGGTATTGCTTCTGATTTGAATTTGATTGAGAGTATAGACTGCAGTGCTGACAGCTTCTCTCCAATAGATCTGAGGAACATTTGCTTCCATCATCATGGTCCTAGATGCTTCCTGGATGGTCCGGTTCTTTCTCTCCACTACTCCATTCTGCTGTGGAGTCCTAGGAGCAGACAACTCTCTTAATTCCATGTTTCTCATAGAACTCTATGAAATCACTGGATGTGAATTCTCCACCTCTATCAGACCTCAGACATTTCAACTTTAATCCTGTTTCATTCTCTACCATAGCCTTGAATATTTTGAATTTCTCAAGAGCTTCTGATTTATCCTTTAGAAAGGTTACCTACATCATCTGGGAATAGTCATCAATTAGCAGCATGAAGTATCTATCACCTTGAATACTCCTGGTTCTTGCCAGACCACAAAGATCAGTGTGAACTAAGTCCAATAATTCGATAGAAGATAGTTCCTTGATTTTGAATGTGACTCTGCTCAGCTTACCCAACTGACATTCCTTGCACAAGCTGTTAGTAGGTTTCACCAATTTTGGAAAATCTCTTACAACCTGAGTATTGCTTATCTTGATGATATTATCAAAATTCACATGACACATTCTTGTATGCCATAACCAACTCTGATCAACTTGAACAAATAAGTAGCTTTTACCAGTACCAACCAAGTGGAAGATATTACCTTTAGTTTGAGTACCAGATGCAATCTCTGTTCTGGAACTTTCAAAGATTTTGCATTTTCCATCCTTGAATCGGAGATCATAGCCTTTGTCCACCAACTGTCCAACACTGAGAAGATTGTGCTTCAAACCTTCAACATACAGTACATTACCAATTTTGTTTCTTCCATCAAAAGAAATAGTTCCTCTTCCTCTGATTCTACCAGCAGAATTGTCACCAAACTTTACCACTCCTCCTTCATACCTTTCCAAATCTACAAACTTGTTTTTGTCACCTGTCATATGGTGAGAGCATCCACTGTCAATGACCCAATCATCCTTCTCTTCAATTTGGGCAGCCATAACTCTTTCCAAAGTCTTAAGATTGACAGATATAGAGGACATCGGATCTTCTTCCTTGATGGCAATGAACACCCATTCATTTTTGGATTTGTTTCCTATCTCTGATTCATCATCTGTTACTCCTTCATTATCATCATCTTCATGTACATAGTAACAGTTCTTTTGGAACCTTGGCTTGTTAGGATTTTGCCTTGAAAATCTTTCTGGACACCTTGAGGCAAAATGACCAATCTTATTGCAGTTAAAACACTTAAAAGGTAATTTTCCGTCATACTTACCGGATCCTCTTGGCAGCCTCTTTGCAATAAGGGCTTCAAGTTGAGCAGTTTCTACTTCTTCTTCCAAATATTTTCTTGCTTTTTCATACCATGACAATTTCCTTGAAGAATTCTCTCCCAGATCAAACCTTTGTTTACCTTTAATAGAGGCACTGGCTTTAAATGCAGATTCAGTCTTTGGTGGGTCCTCTCCAAACTCTATCATTTCAAATGCAGCCAATTTCCCAGCCAATTGATCTCTTGTGACAGTTGTATGGGCTCTAAATTTTTCAATGGCAGTAGCTTTGATTTTGTAAGAAGCAGGAAGGGATCTGAGAATTTTACCAACAATCTCATTTTCATCCAAGACTCCACCAGCATTTCTAATTCCACAAACTAGCTCATTCACTCTTGGCATAAAAGTAGTAATATTTTCATCATCTCCCATCTTCAATTTTTCAAATTTCCCTTTTAGACTCCGTAACCTTGCACATTTAACATACTGGTCTCCTTCATGCAAAAGTTCTAGTTTATTCCAAATCTCAAAGGCAGTTGGTAGGTCAATAACAGTTGAGAGCTCTGAGTCAGATAATGTGCTTAGAAGAGCCTCTTTGGTCCGCAAATTGTTTTCAGCATCTGTGATTTCATTTAGGGTTGTCGGACCACCCTGTGGAGGTACATACTATTTTGTAACCATGGACCAGTACGCCATTCCCATACACTGCAAGTGACATTTCATGCGACCTTTCCAAAGAGCAAAGTTGGTTCCATCAAACTTTGGACTATCCTTTTTGTAAGACAACATCCTGGATCTCCTCAAGTGGTTAAGCTCCTTTTAGAGGAACTTAGCTCTGATACCAATTGTTAGACTTAGGGCACACAACTGAGAGGGGGGGTGAATCAGTTGTGCAAAACTTTCTCCAATTAAACACTTAAATCTTCTTTAGTGATTAGCAGAATATTAATCATGAACCATAATGAATTCAAATCAAAAGCAGAAACACAACAACACATAAGACACCAAGATTTTGACGTGGAAAACCTGGTTAAGGGAAAAACCATGGGGTGATTAACCCAAGATTGTATTCTCTGTTAGAAGAATAGAAAGAACAAAATGGCACATGCCAATTAGGGCTCACTGCCCGAGCACATTGCTCACAAGAGGCTCACTGCCTACAAGAGACACACTGTCTACAAAGAAATAAGTATCACCTACATGAACTAGAGAATAACATCTTCACCATGCTTGAATCAGTTCCATTTAAGCCCAATACTTCTGCTCTGCCTTTCGCTCTCCTCCTTGCTACCACACACTCATCACCACAAGACTCACTTTGGAAAGACTTCACAATCCCTTATTTATACAAGGCATCGACTTAAGAATAATCATCTAAGTTTTCAAACATCTACAAGAACATCCGCAAGACATGTAATACATCCGATCGGCCAGTCTCAGGAAGAACACCATCATCCAGTGGTTATTCTTCAAATGCACACTCTAACTTTAATGCGGACCACCAACATGAATTGGACACGATCCAAGGATCACCACAACCTTTCCCGAATCACTTGAGAACATCCACACTTCATCTGCTTGTTGGAATTCTCCGCTCCTTCATCCAGAGCTTTAAGAACATAGTCTGTCATTACTGTCACAAAGGAATAGGTTCTTTCGGACCTTCAAACCATGAACCAATCGAGTTGACACTTCACACAGACATCCTCAACACTCCCTCAAATCTGTAGAATGGGATAGTGTATTACTGGATCTCACTAGACCTATCTGTGTCACTCTGTCACCTCTAAACACCTGCCGGAGCCAGTTCTACTTGAGTGGCCATAACTTCTTAAGATCTTCATGCGGACCTCTGAAAACTTGACTGGATCATCTTAAGACTCATATCTACAAACCCTTTGAACCGCAACCTCTGATCTACATCTTAGTTGGGATCTCCACTTCACTGTCTCCATTGCTCCTCTCTGCTCATCCAATCCTTCTCATTAATGCAGCATGAGTATGTTGACATCAATGTCAACACCGGTTAGGCCCATACTTGCAACATAAACACTTTGTTTTGTTTTTCTTTATGTTTATAACACCTTTTCCATTCCAAAAATCTTCATTTGGTATTCTCGGTGGGACTAATTATCCCTAAATTTAATCATTTTTGGAAGAAATTATGTCTTTTTATGTAGGTGACAGGTTAGCACATTCGGTTGTGGGTTAGCACCTTCGTCAAAGAAAGTAGCACCTTCAACTGCCTGTTTAGTGCCTTCAGCTGTGTACTAATATTCTATTTTATAGGACCTTTTAGTGCTTCTGAGCCTTTTGTTAGCATATAGGAGTAGTAGTTTAGCACTTAGGTTGTCTGTTAGCATTTACATGTTCTATTGTAGTGCTTGAAATTCTTGCAGAGGCACCTCTGATATCTGTAGTAGCACTTTCGTGTTGTGTATTTGCTGACTAAGATTTTTGGATCTCTAACTTCTGACAGTGTGTTGTGCAACTTATTTGATGTATGTTTTGTAGCTTTAACATTCTGTTCTGCAATGAACTAAATATTTTATCTAGGCTTTTCATTTAACTTATCCATCTTATTTGCCTAGAATTATCTTAATACTCTAACAACCTATTTTGGGACTAACATATTTACAGATTGCTTTATTGGCTAACTTTGCTTGCAAGAACTAATCTACTTTGTTTCTTTTTCCATATGTTATATATGAAAAAGGAGAATGAAAGCAACTAGCATGCACACTAGATCAAACCCTCTTTCGCAATAACATTCAAGGACAAGACTGAGCCAAATCACTACCAAATGGAGGTGAACTTAGCTATAGATCTTGTACTCAAGATAGATATAGAAAGAACAAATTTAATCAAGCCCCTTTTACCAAACCCTAGGTCAATAATGCACTAAACCCTAGTTCTATGATGATCTGATTATAATAGAAGATGTACAAAAAATATCCAGAAACTAATTGCACAAAGAGGATCATGAAGGTGATAAAACCTGTGTCCTAGAAGCAGAAGTGTCGGATGAATATTTTGGGACCGCCCAAGTCCTGAATGGTTTGAATTTGCACAAACTATAAATTGGAGAAATATTGTAGAGACTACCCTGATGCCAGATATGAAGTTAGCAAGGGAAGAAAGACTAGGGTGCCACTTCCCAAGTCTTGCATAGAGTAATATTCTCAAACTGTTGTCGGATCCCGAAACCCTAATCCTTTCTTAGTCTTCTTGTACCTTCATATTTCCCAGATCTCGCTCCTATAACCTACACACAAGAAGAAGAAAAGAGGTTTGGGGGTTATGGTGTTTAGGGACTCGCCTTAGTCAAATCACGGGATAGAATTCAAGCTTCCCAACATTGTTGATAGATAAAGAGAGTGTGCCCTTGGAAGGCAGAGGCTAAACACAATAACAATATGATGAATCAAATGATGATAAACAACAATGATATCGCCTTTGTGATGAAAATCCTTAGGAGAATGAATGAACTTCAACTGATAAGGAGAGATAGATGATAACTTCAAACCTGCAATAAGACACACAATGCCAACACAAATCTTCTCTAGAATCACAATGAATGCTATTTGTTCCAATGATTCAAGTTGGATATCTCTATCTAGGTTCATAATGAATTCAAAACACACTTATTTATGCTTTCCCACTAACATTCATGAAATTAAACCAAAAAGGCCGACAAAGAGAAACCTTTTTAAAGTTCCTATGCCGACATACATTTGAATTTGCCCCAACCAATTAGGAGAGACTTGGGCAGTGGCACACAAGTCTTAGGGCTCCTTTTAGGTCTGGGATAAGGTAAAACATGGGCCTCTTATTCCCAAATTACATTGGTTTCAGGCAATTTTGCATTGGGATAGATATTTAGAATTTATAATGTAATCACGGGGACCTATGAGCTAAACAAGGAGGTAAAAAGACATGTGGCTACTTTTTACTCCATAACATTTAACCCCCACTTTAATGTGTGTATGATCTTATGATCAGTACATGCATTAAAGTATAGTAAAAGCACATCAAACACTAGAGTGAAAACACACCCTAAGTTTGGAGAACCATTTCTAGCCCCCAAGCTTAGGCAAACATAAGAAGACACTTGACAGTCATGCAAAACATAGAGAATACAGTAAAGAAGAACTCAATACACGAAGAAGATAATAAAGAGGCACGCAATACACAAAGAAGACATGAATACAGTCACGCAATACACAAGGTATACATGAAGAGAAAACATGGGTAAACAATTATACTATCCTAACTAGGCGATGGGGGGAGCTCATTGCTACACGTCGCCACTAAAACACATAAGAAAGACACACATAAAACACACAAAATACACAAACGCTGTAGAGTATGTCATCGACACACTATACATCTTAAACACATAAAATACAACCGATTGGGGGAGCTCATCTCTATGCGTCGCCATATAAGACATGCCAAACACACCTGACGGTTGAGCTACACTACCACAATTGCCAAAGAAATGCTTAAGGGTGATAACCTCAAGATCCAAGCCCACCTCCGCAAAGGACTTTTTAAAAAGATATGCAACCACCCAAGGGAATACACAATCCCACCTTCCACAAAAAGACTTTTAAAAACATACAACCCACCTGTATCGCAGAGATGCCTTACGGTGAAAATAAATCATGTCCACAAAGTATACAACCCCACCTGCATCGCGGAGACACTGTATAGTGACAAAGTATTATACATAAACACACAACAATGTACACAACCCCACCTGCATCGCAGAGATGCCTTACAGTGAAAAGGAAGCATACACCACACATTTTATCACAATGTCTAAGATATCCAAGCATTTACCACAATATATGTCCCCACCTTAAAGTGGTTGATCCTGCTTGCTGGTAGCAATCACGTTTAAGGTAAGGTTGAAAACACATGAGGGAAAAAGATCTTTCACAAAGCCCATGCCCCAAAGTGACATGTGCTTATGATCGTTGATTGTTTCCAACAATCACAATAGAAACACATTAGTATTATATGCTAACAATTAACAAACTTTGGTTAGAAAATATTAGCTAAGATAACAACCAAATCATTTTGTAAATAGTTGATATAGAAATAAGGTAACATACCACTTAAACAAACCAAGGCTATACTTGTGAGTTTGGAACCGAGTATAGCTATGAGGTTATACTTCTGGTATCACAGAATCAAGTGTAGCTACAAGGTGAGATACAAAAACATTCCAAAGTGCCTAGAAGAAGATTGAGGGTATTGCAAAGACATAAGAGTGATTCTATTAGTCAAGCGTAAGTAACAAATTACCCCCATCTTCATATATGCAATATGTCTATTTTTATTTTCTTGTTAGGGACACACAGTCCTTATTAGAAGTATAAATTTGTTGTCATCATCCGTTGACTAGTAGAGCCACTAGTACAATGGAAGAATGATATCACAAAAAAAATAAGAGAGGAGACAAAAGTGACTTAGGGCAACAATGTGGAAAGATGCCCCCGAGACAACCTCCACAACATTATGTCCCCAAGGCACCACACACAACAATTGCAATAAGAGAAGAGAGTAGAAGAATAAAAAAATAAATATAAGGAATGCCACAACAGGGGCAGAGTCCTTGTAACCTTGACCTTACAAGAGTATCAAGGGTCATCCAAGGATACCTAAACAAACATTTAACACAACACGGGGAACACAACACAACACATATGCCTATATCTAAGAGAAGGCCATGCTTGAGAGCAACTCTAAGAGGTGCTACATCAAGTGTGGATGAAAGATACTTACCTGCTAGCGATCGTCCTTCATCAAATCATTTTCTTCCCATTTGTGGTCTTTATATGGAATAGGTGGTACATAAGGTACTATAGCCCATCTTGAAACTTCTTCCTTTATCTCTTCTTTTGATTCTATTTCTATTGGTGGTAAATTTTCTTCTTGTGGTGCCATTTTTCAAGCTAAGGCTTGACACTTTCTTCTTCTTTCCCTTGCATTTTTGTTTCTTCAAGTCTTTTTAGTTATGTTTCCCAATGGAGTTTCTTTATCCACCATCAAAGGTTCATAAGTTTCTACATTCATGAATGTCTGTGAAGAGGAATCTGGTATAAAAGTAATCTTTTGTGATGAATAGCTTCACTCTTGAAGGTTGTCTCCCGATCCTTGTAAGGATGGCAGAGGAGGAACCTCAGCAAAATTTTTTTTCCTCTTGATATAGTGGAATCCTTTAGCTCGGGCTACTTTTCACTTTCTATTTGTTCGATAGGAGGAATTGGAGCCTCAGAGGATTGAGAGGGTTCAGGGGTATTCTTTCCATATGATAATTGAGCTATTTTCTTTGCCTTATACTTTTGATATGCTAGGAAAAATTGATCTTCTCTTGGTTGATTTTCTTCAGTAGGTTGAGGCCAAAAATAATCTAGATTGAAGTTTCTATGAGCTGCTAATGGTTTCCATCCACTGTGATGAATAACATGCACTCATCCTTTATGAGGAACTTTAAGCATTAATGAATAGAAGGAACTGCTTTCATGGATTTTAGCCAAGGATGTCCTAATTTCACATGAAAGAGGTCCGAGGTGGGAATGTGACAAATGGCTATTCTAGAGCTTTTTCCACCACCTTAATGCAAAGTGTTATCTTTCCAATTGCCGAAAGAAAGTAACCATTATGTGCTTTTATCATCATGTTTGTTGGATTGTAAGTATCTTGTGATAAATCATGCATGTATAGAAATTCTTCTGTGATAATATTTGTTATGCAATTAGGATCAATAAGAACTCCTCTTGTAGGATTTCCACTTATTCCTATTGTGATGTAAAGAGGACCATCAATGTTTCTGTTATCATGTGGATTTGCACCCTAATTGAAGCCTGTTCAAGCATTCTAATGACACAATGGGATTGCTCTCAAGGTGTGGGACCTTGCGGATGAGATCAAACCTCTAGAGAAGGCCGGTTCCTCTTTTTGAGCTTAAGTCTCAGAGAATTAAACTAAATCTAATGCTGCTCACAGGGAAAAGGGGAAGAAAATAAAGAAATTAAAGAAAGGGGGTGATGCACTAGATTTATAATGTGTTTTAATTGTGTTTGAATTAACACAACAATGACTTCAAGAATGTAAAAGGCTCACACAGACTCATATAAGCTACATAGAGGTTCAACAAAGAACTACAATTAAGAAAGGGGCTGCTTTGCCCACAATACCAACATCTAATTCTCAAATAAACATAGAATAAAACTCAAGAGAGGCAAAATAATAGTCTATATTAGTCATGAAGGCTAGAAAACCATTACAAAATAGAACAATTTGTTGTAGGAGAAATAGATACAAAATAATTGATTACATTCATTGTTGAACCAAACTAGAAGACATCAAAGGCCTAGCTACAGCCACAATACATCAAATTCTATTGGTTCTTGCAATCGCATTACAAGACCTGTGACACCAAATTATCTAGCTAGCATAACAACCTAGAACAATAGCTAACAATCTCTTTTTTATCCTTGCTTGATGTATATATAGCATTTTGAATCAATCCACAACATTAGGCACTGAAAATTTGGTCAACTGGCACTACCCATGTGCCCATGCTACATTAAAATCCAGCTCAGAAGCCCTATTAGAACTTGTAAATTTGGAACGATGGCCATGCTTTTGACAGGCCTGTAACTCTGTAGAAGAAGATTGTTCACATGTAGGGGTGTCAGACGCATTTAGGAAGGAAGGTCTAAAATCCTTCCATGTACCAACAAAATCTATTTTGTCCCTTCTTGTACAATCATATTGAAGGATTTAACTATTTCAACTACCTGATTCTAACCTTTCAACAATACCTATACTTAAGGTGATAAATTCCTTTTGCAACAAGAGAAAATTGTGTCCTTCAAGCTTTACAACACTTTAAAATATTTAAATTTATTTAAATACTCTAAATTATTATATTTCTTTGATTTTCCCTTTTTTTGGCCTTTTATTTTCCCTTATTGGCAAAATCTCATTTTCACGAACCAAGCTTGCCGCTGTCTCTTCTTTTGCCTTATCAGTGAAATCCCACTTTTCAGAACCACCTCTCTTTGGCACTTTATCTTCCATTTTGCCTTATCGAAAAATTCTCCTTCTCACTTTATCGATGATTTTTGCATTTCATGAACTTGTTGGCAAGTTCATCCCTTTGCCAATTTCCCGACCAACAGAGCTTTATCACCTTTTTTGCTTTATCGGTGAATGTTCACCTTTTTAGAACTGCTCATGCCTTAACTGATTTTCCCTTGGTCAGTGAACTTTACCTTTTGCTAACCATCTCCCTTTGGGTGTTGATTCCTCTATTTTTCCTTATAAGCAAAATCCCACTATTCGCAAACTTGGCCTACTTGGTACCTTATTTTTCCTCATTGGCAAAATCTCTATTTGACAAACTTTACTTTGCACTTGCTTTCCCTTCAGTTGGAAGAACCTGACTTTTGCGAACCAACGACCTTTATCTTTACTTTTCCTTACTTTTCACCTTATCGGCGAAAATTGCATTTCACGAATTAACCATTGGGCTCCTCTCTCCTTTAGTTAGAAAAATCTCCATTTTCAGAACCTTCATTTGCTCTCTCTTTTCACCTTATTGGTGAAGTTACTTTTTTGTGAACCTATTGGCAAGTTCCCCTTTTTGTCGATTCCCCAACTAGCCCTTTCATTTTCCTACCTATCGTCAAACTTTTCCATGCCTTAGTCGATTTATCTCCTCTTTTGCCTTTACTTTAGTCAGCTAAAGCTCTCTTTTATGAAATTGCCCTTTTAATCACCTTGTCGGTGAATCTTCATTTCTATGAACTAAGATTTGCCTTTGACTTTTCTTCTTTTTCCATATGATGAATCGCCCCATCGACAAATTTGGGAAATTTTGAACTTTTGGTGAGTTCAAACTTTTACCAATTCACTGATAGAGACTCATTTCTTTCTTATCAGAAAAATTCCCTCTTTTCCTTAGCTATTTGAGCCTTTGATGAAGACCCTCCCACTGCCTTGCTTTCCTTAGTTGATGAATTCACTGATTGACGAACTTGCCGATAGGTGAACCAAAGGTTTGTCAAACCAATACTTTGTTGTTAAAGGCAAACCTTTGTCTCCTTTTGCTTCTTTGCCTTAGCAGCTTTCCCACCTCTCCTTCACTTAGTCGGCAAACTGATGAATCATCGAACCACCGAATTACTGAACCAAAGGTTCGCCAAACTAAAATTTTACCAACTAAGGCAAAATAACAGGGAAAAAACTTAGAATTTTTGGAGATTTTTTCTGGGATTTTCTAAGGGAATTCTCCTTCCATTTAGGCTTTCTTAGATTGGATTTCTTTGATGGAATGAGGGATTTTTGGGATATTTTGGGATTGGGAAAAATATGACAACATTTTGGTGACTATGCAAGGGTGTTTGCATGCTAAACATAGGGATCTAGCTGCCTTATACAATCCATTAGGCACAGAGTCAAAAGAAAATTGTAGTAACATAGACACAAAACTGAAACTACCTCCAGAAAACACAAAAAACACACAACAAGGCAAACAATCTCCTAATGAGAATGCTGCCTGTTTAAAATCACTTAGAGGAAGGGAAACCTAAAACAAAAACAAATTTACTCTAAATATTTACAAGAATCCCAAAACCAAACTCAAAAGTATGGTTTAAGATGAATCCCATTCACTGGGATTGGGAGTAATTCACCAGTCAGCTTGAAGAGTTGAAACGTATTAGATTGCTTGCAACTGGTGATGATGTAAGGGCTGCTCCATAAGGTATCAAATCTGGAATGCCTCCCAGCTTTAGCTCTGTCTTCATCCCATTTCAACACCAAATCTCCCTCTTGGAAGACTTTGTCAATTGATTTTCTATCAAAGGTCCTCTTGACCTGATCTTGGTGGGCTTCAAGGGTTTTCATGGTAGCATCCCTTTTTTCTTCGAGATCCATCAGCTCAGTGCACCTGACTGTCATGACATCATTTTCTAGCAATTGCAACTGCTGGGCCAACTCAATGGAAGGCAATTCAAGTGATAATGGAAGCCTTTCTTCCTTTCCATATACCAATAGGAAGGGTGAATTGCCAATGGCCCTCTTAGGGTGATTCGATCAGCCCAGAGAGTTATCTTCAACTTGGAATGGCAAGCTCTTTGATTATCATCCACTATTCTTTTGGTGATCTTGATCAAGTTCTTGTTGGTAGACTCAGCCAGGTCATTCCCTTAAGGGTAGTAATTGGATGATGTCTTCAAATAAATTCCATAGTTTAGTGCCCATTCACTGATCTTTGTGCCTACAAAGTCCTTGGCATTTTCAAAGATAATGGTGAATGGAACACCAAACCTGGTAACTATCCCCTCAAGGAAGTCTAAAATGGAGGCCTCTGTGGCATCTTTCAATGCAACTGCCTCTGTCCACCTAGTGAAATAATGAGTGGCTACTAATCCACTTGTGGACAAAACTAGAAGGTGGATTAATCATCCCAATGAAGTCCAAACCCCGTTGGGCAAATGGCTGATCCGTTTAAATTGGGTGCAGGGGAAGAGCAACCAACCTTTGTTTTCCTACAAATAATGCACATTCTTTGTAGCTTCTTACCCATCTATGGGCATCTTTGAACAAATTGGGTCAATAATAGCCAACCCTCATAATTTTGATAGCAGTTGTTCTCAGAGAATAATGGCCACTAGTAGGACCATTATGAAATTCTTATAGCACCTTAGAGGTCTGATCTTGTGCACTGCATCTAAGAAGAACTCTATTGATGTCTTTCCTAAACAAGACACCATCAACAAGAACATAGGGAATGGATTGGAGACTAAATACCTTCTTTTGGCCTGATCCAACCCATCTGGGCATCTGCCTGACTGCAAAAATGTGACCATATCATGGTGCCAGTCGCCTAGGGCATGAGAATCATGCAGTTGTGCTTGCTCCAGGATATACATTGCATTACTTTTGGCTTCCAAATCCATTGCCATCTGCTCACACATGCCCTTTCCGTGCACTAGTTTGTTGATGTTGATGTTCACATCATATTCCATTACTTTTGTGATCCACCCAGACCTTTTTCATTGATATCTCTACTCAAAAGGAATTCTTTCATGCCGAGATGATTCACCATCAACTATATCTTGTTGTTTGAAAGCATATGCTTGCACTTTTTAAGTGTTTTCACCACAATAAACACTTCTTCTTCAACAAAATCATACTTCAACTCATATTCTTTGAGTGGCTGGCTGAAAAAAATAATTAGCTATTCCAATTTCTCTTCATTCTATTGTGTTAAAACTGCTGATATTTCTTCTTTGCCTACAAAGGCCTAAAGGATAAAATCCTTCTCATAGTTAGGGTTTAACAGTGTGGGAGCTTGTGCAATATTCTGCTTAACAGCTTCAAAACTATCTCTGCCTTCCTTTGACCATATGAAGGAAGTGTTCTTTTTGAGTTTAGCAGCGAGGGGTTTTGCTATTGAAGCAAAATTGGGTATGAACCTCCTCACAAAATCAACCTTTCCCAGAAAACTTTGTAGGCCCTTCTTGTGACTGGGAAGAGGAAGAGCTAGAACAACACTAGTTCTTTCTAGATCAATAGCCAACCCTTCCTTTAAAACCACATGCCCCAAAAATTTGCCTTTTGGGAGAGCAAACACACATTTCTTTAGATTCAATGATATTCCATATTCTCCGCATATTTCATAGGCTTTTCCTAAATGACCTAGGTGGTCAGTTGCATGCTTGGGATACATAGTAAAATCATCAAGATATACTAAAATAATATCATTGATTAGGACTTTAAAAGCCAAAGCCATTGCCCTTTGAAAGGTTTCCCTAACATTAGTCAACCCAAATGACATTTTATGATAAGCCAAAGTACCCCACTTGGTGGTAAAGGTTGTCTTGTACTAATCTGATTCTTTTACAAGAATCTAGTTATAGCTTGAGTAGTTGTCCAAGAGTGAACACATTTCAACTCCTGCTACTATCTGTAAGATTTGTTCCATGGAAGGGAGTGGATAGTGGTCTTTAAGGGAGGCCTTGTTTAGGTCTCTAAAGTCCACGCACAATTTGATTTCCCCATTCTTTTTTCTCACTGGAACTAGGTTAGCTACCCAAGAGGAATGCTTAATGGGATAAATGATTTTAGCCTCTATGAGTTTGGATAACTCTCTTCTCATTAATGGCTTTATTTTGGGGTTGACATGCCTTTGTTTTTGGTGGACAAGTTTTGCATTGGGGTCCTAGGGTTAAAGCATTTCAGATACCTATAATCCCAAGCAATTAAATCATCAAATTCATTACAAAGTTCAACAAAACTTTGCCTTTCATCTTGATCACATACCTTGCCATGTTTTAGAAATTAGCCTTGTGCAATCTCTACCTATTCATAGTCCTCTTTCTTGACTGATATGTTTATTTTCTCTTTCTTTGGTTGATCATCAGTGCCAAATATGCTCTCTAAAGTGATCAATCCTCTAGGTAGTTTTTTGGTCTTCAATTGAATCACCTGGTCACCATATTGCTCTTACAATTTAGATTGGTTCTTGGAAACAAACTTTGCCTCATCTTGTAAGAAATTCACAATCTGCTAGTCACTTTCAAATACTTGGCAGCTCATCACATTATCAGGTACAATAGGCCTTACAACAATCTTCACATGCTGATATGAGTTTTGTTTAACATTCTGGGGAATGTCAAACTGGGCACCAACTGTAACCAGCCTATCAGCATCCTTGTTTCTTTGTCTGAGCACTGCCTGTATATTGAAGGCATAAAAGTCTTCAATCAGATCTGAGACTCTGTGTTTATATGACTTGAGCATTTCATTCTTTGAAGCACTTTGTGATTTGATTTGGTGGACAACAAGTTCACTGTCACAAAATGCCTGTAAAATATTTATTTCTTTCTTTTGTGCTAGTTGTATACCCTGAATTAAGGCTTCATATTTAGCCACATTATTAGTACAACTGAACTATAGTCTAAATCAGAGAAATAACTTTCTTTCTGGGGTGAAATTAACACAACCCCAACACCTGCTCCATTTTTGCTTCTGGAGCCATCAAAATATAACTTCCATATCCCACTTGGATCTTTTGTTGCCTTCTCAAGATTAGGGATGATGGTGTCCTCTTCATGGATACAATAAGTACCCAACCATATTTCTTCTATATGGTTAGGAGTATCAAACTGAAAAATAGTTTGCCCACTCATAAAGCAATATATCAGGGATCTCCTCCACAAGTGTTACAGCCTCATGCATACTATTATCATCCTCCTCTAGGTCATGGATTGTATAGTTCATATTGGTAGGATTAGGGGAGTAAGGCTCTATGTGGTCATTAGCAATAGGCTCAACCTTGATGGTTACTTTAGTGCCATATCTTGTTCTAAACAACATATGGGACCAGTCAGAAGATAGGTACCCACCTATTTTAGCAGTGAAATCCCTAGATATGCATATGCTAATGTATGCAGGGAGGTCAAAAACTAAGATGTCTTGTGAAAGAGAGAAACCAGGGCATGCATGCATAGTGAGTTTTAAATCTTTAATCACACCTACTATCTTGATAGCAGTTCCATCTAGCTACACTACCCCCTTATTCATAGGCTCATATTCAATGCCTAACTTATTAGCTATGTTTTTAGGCATAACAGAAGTACCTGCCCCAGAATCTATAATACAATTATTCAATAATTTGTCACCAATGATTAGGGAAACATAGAATGGAAGGGGCTTACTAGTTTTTCTTGTGCTTGCCTCCCCCTTGGGTTGGCACAGGTTTCTTGGGTCGATCATTTTTCCATTTGCTGTCTCTATAGTAGGCTGATTAAAGCTTGTCAAAGCTTCTTGCAACAAATCCCTATGTGATGGGATCAATAGAGCATCCTACATAGTGAGGCTAAGGTTGGTCTTCTTCATTTGATTGACTATGCTGAAGGGAATTTGACTGACCTTCTGGGAAGTTTTAGCGAGGATAGAGTTGACCTTGGAGTGTTGACTGACCTAGGGCTGCTATTGTGGCACAGAATTCACCCGCTTAGCAGGACAATCTGTCGATGTTGAAGGCATTTCTGGTATTTTTTCCCTTGCTGCATTTTGTAAGGGCATGTCAGGTGTAGCTAGATGAGAAGTGGAGGTGTGAGCAGCTGTAAGGGTCGCTGCATCCTTAGTCGCCCTCTTTTTGGCTCTTGTATTGAATGCGATTGGGCCTGCACCCTGATTGACACCATAAAAATCATCCTGTGTCCAATTCATCAAGGTAGAATTATTTTGCATTTGTTCTTGCCCCCCTACCATTTCATGGTTGGGATTGACTTGCTGTTATGAATTTATTGACTAGCTGATGCAGAGTAAGGGCAATAGTAACGTGGATAATCTGATGTTAGCTCTTCTCCAACAAACATTTACAGTTGTTTTTTTGCCCATCAGTCAGATGTTGCACTATTGGCCAGAGAAAACAACCTTCCTCTGATCGCATACCTTAGGTTGATGTATGTGCTTTGTATCGGCTGCCTGTAGGCAACGTATGAACTGTCGACCTCCCCAATCTGAGTCAACTAATACATTCAGTTTTGTAGATTAGAATTGCTGAACTCTCTGTGGTTGAACCATTGAACTGTTGAACCATTGGACCCTTGAACTGGTTCAACCGCCGATTCAACTATCGCACACTTAAACACTATCGACAATGAACCGCTACACCTGTTGAACCATTGAACTGGTTCAACTATCGGCACCCCTTGCTCTGTTGAACTAATGAACTCATTGAACCCGATGCTCCTTATTGAACCGACAAACCAAACAAACCCGCTATGTCCATTGAACTGTTGAACAGGTTCAACCGTCAGTTCAACTATCGACAACACTTACTGTGATGAACCAATTGAATTTGTTGAACCTTTGAATTGGTTCAACCACCCACAACCATCTACCATCGGTTTCCTTGATATACTACAACCTTTCTTTCTTCACAGATGCAGGATACACACAAAATGTATATTCACATACAAATGAAATATACACATGAAATGTACTCAGGTTTATTAGTGATATACACGCTGCTTGTATTTTCAGCAAACTACACAAACTTAACCCAAAAGAGACTTTTATACATACCTTTCTTCGCAGGATGCACACAGGTTGATACCCGTAAACAAATGCGATATACTCATAGACTGTTCTAGCATGCAATTGACGTATACGCATAAAATGTATATTTGAATCTCACATCAAATAATCTCCTCTGTAACAAAATCTCACAGTTTCTATTCTGCCATGTCCATGAACACAAGGAAAATAACTAGAAAACTAATATACATAATCCATTCCACTGATTTCACAGGAATCCACCAGTGGAATGGATTTAATTAGACATCTCAACCACAGAGGAACTAAATTAAATATAACACTATGTTATACAGATAATATACACAGAACAATTTACTATACAGAGTATTTACACAGAACCTCCGAATTTGTGAAACAAAACAGGCAGAATTTCTATTTCTTCATTCCAGCTTTAGACAATTGATAATTACAGAGGAAAAAATATGAAAAAAAAGACTCTCCTCTCCTTGACCACTTCTCTCCCTTTTGTTCCTTGACTCCTTTCTCCTCTGTTTTCAAGATTTTGATTAAACCAAGATTAGTCATAAACCCTAACTAATCCCATGACACCTATTTTCTATAAGACAACAAGACACCTAATTATAAGACACCTAGGTTTAATTCTCCACATAACCCAATATGTCTAAAATGTCAAATTTCATGTTTACAAACATGAAATGCTACACAAAATGCTAAATTTGACAATGACATACAAATGCTTCATGGTAACATAAAATGTCTGAAACATATTAAAATCTTATTCCTCTCCCTTTTTTTGCATATTTATATTATTTAAGGGGTACTCCTACACCATACTCCCCGGGAGAAGAAATCTCAAGCCCCTTTGAGATCAGAGTTTGTAAATCTGCACACTTGTTTGTTATCTGATCTTCAGTCATCCAAATTGCCTCTAAATCAGGTTGCCCTTGCCAAGCCACCAAGTACTCGATGTACTCTTTATTCCTTGTCTTCTTGATCACTCTTGAGTCTAAAATCTTTTCTAATTGCGGTGGATCATGCTTAGGAATATCATCAGCTGCTACATCCTGTAATGGTTCCTGTGTTACATCTGTATTTGGCTTGTATGGGGTTAAATCACATACATTGAATATGGGTGACAATCCAAGATCAGGAGGAAGTTGGATCTCATAGGCATTCTGCCCACATTTCTTCAAAATTTGACATGGTCCAATCTTCCTCTGCATTAGCTTGGTATATTTACCTTTTGGGAGCCTCTCATTCTTCAGATTAACCCACACCAAATCTCAAACATCAAATTGTACATCCCTCTGCTTTTTGTCAGCATATGTTTTGTACTTCAAGGTAGTCTGTTGAAGTTGGGTCTTGACTTGATCATGCACTTCTTTGATAGCTGAAGCAAAAGCTTCTCCACCTGCACTAATAGGCTCTCCTATAGGCAGATCTCTCAGCTCCAAAAATACCTCTTGGATGAATACCATATACTACCTGAAAAGGTGACTTCCTTGTACTCCTATTGATGGTGTCATTATAGGAGAATTCTGCTTGTGGTAGGATATTATCCCACTTCTCTCCATGCTGCCTTGTTAAACACCTTAACAGATTTCCCAATGAATGATTAACAACTTCAGTCTACCCATATGTTTGAGGATGGTAGGTTGATGAGAAGGACAAATTTGTTCCAAGCTTCTTCTAAAGAGTCCTCCAAAAATGGCCAATAAATTTTACATCTCTGTCTGAGACTATGTTCAATGGCAATCCATGTATCCTCACTATTTCTTTGAAAAACAGATCAACAACATATGAAGCATCACAAGTAGTTTTGCATGGAAAGAAATGTGCCATTTTACTAAATCTATCTACTACCACAAAAACACTATCATATCCTTTCCTTGTTCTAGGTAAACCCAATACAAAGTCCATGCTGATACTCTCCCATGGCCTAGAAGGAATGGGTAGTGGCTGATACAAACCTGCATTTGTGGATCTCCCTTTTGCTTTCTGACAGATTACACATGCCTCCACAAATCTTCTCACATCTAACTGCAACTTAGGCCAATAGTAATGCCTCTTCACAAGATCAAGAGTCTTATCTAGACCAAAATGTCCTGCCATAGCCCCACAATGTTTCTCTTGAATAATATTTAGTCTCATAGAACACCTTGGAATACATAACTGCCCACCCTTGAAAAGTAATCCATCTTGGATCAGAAATTCAGAGAACTCAACATGATACTTGTCACCAAAGGAAGTACATACCTTGTAGATCTCTCCAAAGTCTTCATCATCATCATACATGGCCTTCAAAGAATCAATGCCAACACTTTCCAATTGAATCTGATTTATGGTTAGAACTCTCCTGCTCAAAGCATCTACTACTTTGTTCTTAACCCCTTTCTTGTGTTTGAGTGTAAAGGTGAAAGCTTGCAAAGTTTCCACCCACTTCATATGCCTATGGTTCAGCTTCTCTTGACTATTTATAAAACTGAGGGCCTGATTGTCTGTGAAGACTACAAATTCTTTTGGCATCAAGTAATGCCTCCATTTCTTGAGCAATTGTACTAGAGCATACATCTCCAAATCATATGATGAGTATCTCTTCTTTGCATCATTTAGTTTCTCACTAAAAAATGTAATAGGTCTAACTTCTTGGCTGAGTACTGCTCCAATTGCCATGTGACTGGCATCGCATTCTACTTGAAAAATCTTGCTGAAGTCAGGAAGTGCAAGAACTGGCTGCTCTGCCACCTTCTTCTTCAATTTTTCAAATGAATCATCTGCCTCCTTTGTCCAAGTGAATCTGTACTTTTGTCCTCCTTTTATGGTGTCAAGCATGGGTGCACAAACATGACTAAACCCTTTTATAAACTTCCTATAAAAGGTTGCTAACCCATGGAAACTTCTAACATCATTCAAGGTTTTTGGAGTTGGCCAAGACAATATGACACTTACCTTCTCTTGATCAATTTTTCAGTTTGTTATGTGAGATAACAAATCCCAAGTAGATGATCTCTTCCTACATGAACAAACACTTTGCTAAGTTGATCATTAGCTTCTCTTCATGTAACCTTTTGAGGACTAAGTCTATATGGTTGAGGTGCTCTTCCCTTGTATTACTAAAAATCAGGATGTCATCTAAATATACTATGACAAATTTACCTATGAATTCCCTCAAGACCTCATTCATCAACGTCATAAAGGCACTAGGGGCATTGGACAAACCAAAAGGCATGACTTTCCACTCATATAACCCCTCATTGGTCTTAAATGCAGTTTTCCACTCATCTCCAGGCCGAATCCTAATCTAATGATAGCCACTCTTTAAATCTATTTTTGTGAAATAGTTAGCACCCCCCAAGCAATCAAGTAAATCTTCTATCCTAATTGGAAACCTATACCTGATTGTTATCTTGTTGATAGCCCTTGAATCAGTACAAAGCCTCCAAGTGCATTCCTTCTTTGGTGCTAGTATAGCCAGTACTGCACATGGACTTAAACTCTTGCCAATTAGGCCTGTCTCCAACAATTCCTCAATCTGTCTTGCTACCTCTGTATTCTGTTATGGGGTAAGCTTGGATGCTGCTTTGTTTGGAAGTGTAGATCCTGGGATCAGATCTATGCAATGGCTGATGTCCCTCATAGGTGGTAGGGACCTTGGTATTCCATCAGAGATGATGCCTTGGTACTTGTCTAACTGCTCTTGGACAACAGAATCTATGAACCTTAGCCTCTTCTCTCCCTTAACTTCTTGTTGTTGTTCCTTGTTCACCTTTAGGCATGGAATTAGAGCATATGTAACTGCTCCTTCTACTATCCCTTTCATGAATTGTTTGCCTTCTACCATCATCACCTTAACTTCTTTCTCTTTTGATTCCAGCTCAGTCTCTATTAATGGTAGTAGCTCTATCACCTTACCATTCTTGGTGATTGAATATGTGTTTCTAACTCCATCATGGTATGCTTTCAAGTCATACTGCCATGGTATTCCAAATAGGAGATGGCAAGCATCCATCTTAGCAATGTCAAACAGTAATCTATCCTTATATGGTCCAATTTGAAATTCTACCCAAGCCTGTTCTTCCACAATTGTTTGCTGTCCTTGGTGGAGCCATGAGATCTTGTACGGGAAAGGATCTGGCAGTCTTCTAAGCTTAAGCTTTTCTACCATTTCAATTGATACAAAATTTTTAGTGGATCTGGAGTCAATTAGAACTTTACGTACCTTTCCTCCTCCCTTGCAAGTAGTTCTGAAGAGAGATTTCCTTTGTGGGGGTTCTTTGTTGGGCACCTTCATGGTGGTCATTGCTCTTCTAATCATCAAAGATTCTCCTTTTTTAGGATATCTATAACTGTCAGGAGCATTCACACTTTGATTAGTGCTTGAACTTGCTACACTTTGACAATCAAATTCTTGAATCAGATTGATCCTCTTTTCTCCTATTGAACTTGTTGCCTTTGCTAGACATCTGCTGGCTATGTGGCCTTCTTGATTGCAGTTGTAACATCTGATCGGTCCTCTACCCTAAGATCTTCCTCTAAATGGTGGTCTCCTACCCCTAAAGTTTCCTCTCTGATTATAACTTCCCCCTTGATGTTGACTGCTATCTCCTATGTTGTTCTCTTGATTGGATTCACCTTGGTATCCAAATCCATTTCCTTTGTCTCTTAAAGGACTTCTTCCTCCTCTTTGTTGTCTTCCTTTTCCTCTATTGTTCTGCTCATGCCTTCTCTTTAATTTCTCTTTGACTTTGAGTGGTAACTAGTAGCACTTTTGGACTGTCTCTGGGTTATGTAGACTTATGTCTTCTTGAATGTTAAACCTCAATCCATTGAGGTATCTTGCTACCTTCTCTTCCTCACCCTCCTTTACCTTTGTCTTGACACATAGTTTCATGAACTCTTCTGTGTATGAACTGACATCTAATTCCTTCTTCTTCAAATTTTGTTTCCTCTTATGTAGTTGGATGTTGTAATCCAATGGGACATAGGCTTCTTTCACTAAAACCATCATCTTCTTCCACGTAATAAATCTATTCTTTCCTTCTTTCACCCTGTCATCTTGGATGAAATTCCACCAAGTTAGTGCAGCCCCTTTCATTTTGGATTGAGCTATCTTCACTCTTTGGTGATCTGGTATTTCCTCGGTCTCAAAGAAATTAGTCAAGGAGTCTATCCACTCCATCACTGAATCAGGTTCCAATTTTCCTGCAAACAGTGGTAGGTCTATTTTCATATCCATGGTTCTTCTCTCCATGGATTTGAGGGCATTGAGTAAGGGTCTCTGGTCTGCAGGAACCTCTATCTCTTCCTGCTTTGGGATCTCCTCTTCATCCCAATCTTCTCATTTACCAGAATCTTCTTCACCCTTCTCTACTCTATTTGTCAATTTCTCTAATTCTTCTTTCAATGCCTGATTCTGAGCCCGATCTGCTCTGCTCTCTGCCATTTGCTTTCTTACTAAGGTCGTCAACTCAGTGTTGGTCATCTTTGTTGGGTACATTTCTGACCCTTCTCCTTCTGACATCTTGTCTTCTTCTTCTACCCAAAGAACACTTCAGGCTCTGATACCACTATGATGCAGAGTAAGGGCAACAGTAATGTGGATAATCTGATGTCAACTCTTCTCCAACAAACATTTACAGTTGTTTGTTTGCCCATCGGCCAGATGTTGCACTATTGGCCGGAGAAAACAACCTTCCTCCGATCGCATACCTTAGGTCGATGTATGTGCTTTGTATCGGCTGCCTATTGGCAACGCATGAACTGTCGGCCTCCCCAATCTGAGTCAACTAATACATTCAGTTTTGTAGATCAAAATTGTTGAATTGTCTCTGTGGTTGAACCATTGAACCGTTGAACCCTTGAATTGGTTCAACCGCCGGTTCAACTATCGCACACTTAAACACTATCGGCAATGAACCGCTGCACCCATTGAACCATTGAACCGGTTTAACTGACGGTTCAACTATCGGCACCCCTTGCTCCGTTGAACCAATGAACTCATTGAACCCGATGCTCCTTATTGAATCGATGAACCAAACAAACCCACTATGTCCGTTGAACCGTTGAACCGTTGAACAGGTTCAACCGTCGGTTCAACTATCAACAACACTTACTGCGATGAACCAATTGAATTTGTTGAACCTTTGAATTGGTTCAACCACCCACAACCATCTACCATCAGTTTCCCTGATATACTACAACCTTTCTTTCTTCACAGATGCAGGATACACACAAAATGTATATTCGCATACAGATGCAATATACACATGAAATGTACTCAGGTTTATCAACGATATACACGTTGCTTGTATTTTTAGCAAACTACACGAACTTAACCCAAAAAAGACTTGTATACGTACCTTTCTTCGCAAGATGCACACAGGTTGATACCCGTAAACAAATGCGATATACTCATAGACTGTTCTAGCATGCAATTGACATATACGCATAAAATATATATTTGAATCTCACATCAAATAATCTCCTCTGTAACAAAATCTCACAATTTCTATTCTACCATGTCCACAAACACAAGGAAAACAACTAGAAAACTAATATACATAATCCATTCCACTAATTTCACAGAAATCCACCAGTGGAATGGATTTAATTACGCATCTCAACCACAGAGGAACTAAATTAAATATAACACTATGTTATACAGATAATATACACAGAACAATTTTCTATACAGAGTATTTACACAGAACCTCTGAATTTCTGAAACAAAACAGGCAGAATTTCTATTTCTTCATTCCAGCTGTAGACAATTGATAATTTAAAGGAAAAAATATGAAAAAAAAAGACTCTCCTCTCCTTGACCACTTCTCTCCCTTTTGTTCCTTGACTCCTTTCTCCTCTATTTTCAAGATTTTGATTAAACCAAGATTCGTCATAAACCCTAACTAATCCCATGACACCTATTTTGTATAAGACAACAAGACACCTAATGATAAGACACCTAGGTTTAATTCTCCACATAACCCAATATGTCTAAAATGTCAAATTTCATGTTTACAAACATGAAATGCTACACAAAATGCTAAATTTGACAATGACATACAAATGCTTCATGGTAACATAAAATGTCTGAAACATATTAAAATCTTATTCCTCTCCCTTTTTTACATATTTATATTATTTAAGGGGTGCTCTTGCACCACTAGCTTTGCACTGTCAAAGTCTGACTGAATTGTCCACTTTGGCATTGATTCTGATCATTTGGATGATTGCATGGATAACACCAATTGTTATCCTAAGCCAAGTTGTTCTATATGGGCACCAAAGGTCTAGATGTGCTTGCAACATTGGGATGGACAACATTCAACAACCTGATATAACTAGGTTGATTTTGCCTCTGTGCATTCCCCTGATATGGCGGTCTATTTTGCTGATAATTCTGATTGAATGGATTATATTTCCTACTGGGTTGTGCCTGTTGTCTCCTTACTGCCACCAACTCATTTCTCAACATTCTTATCATGGCATCTTTATCCTCTGATTGTTCAATGGAAGGTGTAATTAGAGGAGTAGCAGGGTTGACCATTCTGGAATTGGAGCTACAACAGACTGAATAACAGGGGCCTCTGGAAATAAAGGCATTGGTGGCCTTAGAACAATCTTCCCAACCTGAATGAGGAATTTTTCTGCCCTTATTGCTATGTCTTATGCATCTAGTAGCACGGTCCCTCCCATGGACTGAATCATGACATCAATGTTAGGATTCAAAGATTTCAAATAATAAATAAATGCAGTATTTGGAGATGGTTTCACCAATAATGGGATCCTGTCTTGGATATGTTTAGTAGGGGTGGTGGAATTCTCACCAGTAAAATATGGAATTGCTTTTAGAGCCAAGGTAGGGATGCCATAAATATTGGGCTAGGTCAAGAGGGGTCCCCCATTGAAAGCAACAAATGGAAGGTTCCTTGCCATATTGGGGATATTTAAATTAATTCTAAGTATATGCAGGCTCCTTCTTGAATATTGAAACCTAACTGGAGGGGGCGTAGACTGAGCTCTTGAAGGAAATGGGATAATACTCTTATTTTCCCTCATAGGGGACCTAGATAGTCTATTTCTTCTTCTTGATTTAGTAAATGATAGTTTTATGAATTGAAAATTACCTCTAGAAGAAGATCGAGTTTGCACTCTAGGCATGAAATGTTGAATGATCTGAACACTAGATCAACAGAGTCGCCAGGTGCCTTGTAGAATGCTTCCACAACGGAAAATAAACTGAGAACAACACCAAAATTTATTAGTCCAGGTCTTACTCAAAGCAGAGAGTCCCATCGGGCGTGCTAGAAACTGTTATCACGTGGAATTGCACCATGCTTGAAGCCTGTTCAAGTATTCCAATGATACAATTGGACTAATCTCAAGGTGTGGGACCTTGCAGATGAGATCAAACCTCCAGAGAAGGCTAGTTCCTCTTTTTGAGCTTAAGGCTCAAAGAATTAAACTAAATCTAATGTTGCTCACAAGGAAAAGGGGAAGAAAATACATAAATTAAAGAAAGGGGGTGATGCACCATACTTATAATATGTTTTAACTATGTCTAAATTAACACAACAATAACTTCAAGACTATAAAAGGATCACACAGGCTCATAAAAGCTACATAGAGGTTCGACAGAGAAATAGAGTTAAGAAAGGGGCCATTTTGCCCACAATACCAATGTCTAATTCTCAAATAAACACATAATAAGACTCAAGAGAGGTGAAATAATAGTCTATATTAGTCATGAAGGCTAGAAAGCCATTACAAGACAGAACAATTTGCTGCAAGAGAAATAGATACAAAATAATCGATTACATCCATTATTGAACCAAACTAGAAGACATCAAAGGCCTAGCTGCAGACACAATACATCAAATTCTATTGGTTCTTGCAATCGCATTACAAGACCCGCGACAACAAATTATCTAGCTAGCATAACAACCTAGAACAACAGCTAACAATCTTTTTTTTCATGCTTGTTTGATGTATATATAGCATTTTGAATCAATCTGCAACATTGGGTGCTGAAAATTTGGTGAATTGGCACTGCCCAGGCACCCACATTGCATTAAAATATGGTTCAGAAGCCCTGTTAGAACTTGCAAATTTGGAATGATGGCCATGCTTCTAACAGGCCTGCAACTATGCAGAAGAAGATTGCCAACACACAGGGGTGTCAGGGGCCTTTAGGAAGGAAGGTCTGAAATTCTTCCATGTACCAAAAAAATCCATTTTGTCCCTTCTTGTACAATCACATTGAAGGATTTAACTATTTCAACTACCTGATTCTGACCTTTCTACAATACCTCTACTTCAAGTGATAAATTCCTTCTACAATAGAAGAAAGTTGTCCTTCAAGATTTACAACACTTTGATCATGCCTATCTTCAAAATGCTAGCACAATCTAGTTCCCAAATCATCTGAGTTGTGAATGGAGTTAGCTGGGAGACCTCTATACAACTTAAGGGCTTTCCCTTTAAATGAAGAAGCTAGAAGCCTCATAGCCACATTGAAATCAGTGATATTATGGACAGAGCAGACATTAGCAATGTCCTGGATATGCTTAGCAGGGGTGGTGGAATTTTCACCAGTAAAATATGGAATTGCTTTTAGAGATGAGGTAGGGATGTCATAATATTGGGCTACATTGAAAGGAACAAATGGAAGGTTCCTTGCCATATTGGGGATATTTAAATTAATCCTAGGTATATGCAGGCTCCTTCTTGAATATTGAAACCTAACTAGAGGGGGCGTAGACTAGGCTCTTGAAGGAAATGGGATAACACTCCTATTTCCCCTCACAGGGGACCTAGATAGTCTATTTCTTCTTCTTGATTCAGTAAATGATAGTTCTATGAATTGAAAATTACCTCTGGAAGAAGATCGGGTTTGCACTCCAGGCATGAACTGTTGAATGATCTAAATACTAGATCAATAGAGTCACTAGGTGCCTTGTGGAATGCTTCCACAACAACAAATAAACTGAGATCAACACCAAAATTTATGAGTCCAACTCTTACTCAAAGCAGAGAGTCCCATCGGGTGTGCCAAAAACTATTATCACATGGAATTGCACCATGCTTGAAGCCTGTTCACGCATTCCAATGATACAATGGGATTGATCTCAAGGCATGGGACCTTGTAGATGAGATCAGACCTATAGAGAAGGCTGGTTTCTCTTTTTGAGCTTAAGGCTCAGAGAATTAAACTAAATCTAATTCTTCTCATAGGGAAAAGGGGAAGAAAATATATAAATTAAAGAAAGGGGGTGATGCACCAAATTTATAATATGTTTTAACTGTCTGAATTAACACAACAATGAATTCAAGACTGTAAAAGGATCACACAAGCTCATAAAAGCTACATAGAGGTTTGACAAAGAACTAGAGTTAAGAAAGGGGCCAATTTGCCCATAATACCAGCATCTAATTTTCAAATAAACACAATAAAACTCAAGAGAGGTGAAATAATAGTCTATATTAGTCATGAAGGCTAGAAAACCATTACAAAATAGAACAATTTGCTACAAAAGAAATAGATACAAAATAATCGATTACACTCATTATTGAACCAGACTAGAAGACATCAAAGGCCTAGCTGCAGGCACAATACATCAAATTCTATTGGTTCTTGCAATCACATTACAAGATCTATGACAACAAATTATTTAGCTAGCATAACAACCTAGAACAACATCTAACAACCTTTTTTTTCATCCTTGCTTAATGTATATAGCATTTTGAATCAATCTACAACACTAGGTACTAAAAATTTGGTGAACTGGCACTGTTCAAGTGCCCACACTACATTAAAATATGATTCAGAAGCTCTATCAGAACCTGCAAATTTGGAATGATGGCCATGCTTCTAACAGGCCTACAACTCTGTAGAAGAAGATTGCCCACACACAGGGGTGTCAGGGGCCTTTAGGAAGGAAGGTCTAAAATCCTTCATATACCAACAAAATGCATTTTGTCCCTTCTTGTACAATCACATTGAAGGATTTAACTATTTAAACTACCATATTCTAACTTTTATGCAATACCTATACTTTAGGTGATAAATTCCTTCTGCAATAGCAGAAAATTGTCCTTCAATCTTTACAACACTTTAAAATATTTAAATTTCTTTAAATATTCTAAAGTATTACATTTCATTGATTTTCCCTTTTTTTGGCCTTTTATTTTCCCTTCTCGACAAAATCCAATTTTCATGAACCAAGCTTGCCATTGTCTCTTCTTTTGCCTTATCAACAAAATCCCACTTTTCAGAACAACTTCTTTTTGGCTCTTTATCTTCCATTTTGCCTTATTGACAAATTCTACTTCTCGCTTTATCAGTGATTTTTGCATTTCACAAACTTGTTGGCAAGTTCATCCCTTTTCTTATTTCCCGACTAGTCGAGCTTTATCACCTTTTTCATCTTATCGTTGAATGTTCACCTTTTTAGAAATGCTTGTGCCTTAGCCAATTTTCCTTTGGTCAGTGAACTTTCCCTTTTGCTAACCATCTCCCTTTGGACGCTGATTCCTCCATTTTGCCTTATCGACAAAATCCCATCATTCGCGAACTTGACCTACTTGGTCTTCTATTTTTCCTTATTCAAAAAATCTCTATTTGGAAAACTTTACTTTGTGCTTGCTTTCCCTTTAGTTGACAAAATCTAACTTTCATGAACCGACCTTTATGTTTACTTTTCCTTACTTTTCGCCTTATCGGCAAAAATTGCATTTCTCAAATTAACCATTGGGCTCCTTTCTCCTTTAGTTGGCAAAATATCCATTTTCAGAACCTTCATTTTCTCTCACTTTTTGCCTTATCAGTGAATTTACATTTTTGTGAACCTATTGGTAGGTTCCCCTTTTTGTTGATTCCCCGATTAGCCTTTTCTTTTTCCTGCCTATCGGTAAACTGTCGCTTTTATGAACTTTTCCATGCCTTAGCCAATTTATCTCCTCTTTTGCCTTTACTTCAGTCAGCTAAAGCTCTCTTTTATGAACTTGCCCTTTTAATCGCCTTGTCAGCGAATCTTCATTTCCGTGAACCAAGCTTTGCCTTTCTTTTCTTCTTTTTTCCATATGACGAATCGTCCTATCGGCAAATTTGGAACTTCTAGTGAGTTCAAACTTTTACCAATTTGCTGATAGAGGCTTATTTCTTTCTTATCAGAAAACTTTCCTCTTTTCCTTATCTGCTTGAGCTTTTGATGAAGACCCTCCCGTTGCCTTGGTTTCCTTAGTCGGGGAATTTGCCAATCGGCAAACCATAGGTTTGTCGAACCAATACTTTACCGATAAAGACAAACCCTTTTCTCCTTTTACTTCTTTGCCTTAGCCACTTGTCCGCCTCTCCTTCACTTAGTCGGCAAACTAGTGAATTAGCCAACCGCTGAACTGCCAAACCAAAGGTTCGCCAAACTAATTTTTTTTGACTAAGGCAAAATAAAAGGCAAAAAACTTAGAATTTTTGGGGATTTTTTCTGGGATTTTCTAAGGGAATTCTCCTTCCATTTATGCTTTCTCAGATCATATTTCTTTGATGGAAGGAGGGATTTTTGGGATATTTTGGGATTGGGCAAAATATGACAATAGTTTCTAATAGTGACCTCATGTGGTGTGAAGGATATGACGGGTTTGGGATCCTTCCTTTTCTTGTTAGATCATGGAGGAGCCACACTACCCTTGTTTTGATTAGATGCCATGTATGTGAGACATTTGTACAACAAGGCACTAGTTTGAGGAAATTGGGTTTTTGAAGCTTTGACAAAGATCAAAAACACACAAGTGTCACTACAAACCAAGTGATCCCAATGTTAAAGTGTTGTGCACAAAGGCAAATATAGATCTCTTTAAGATTTATTGCAAAATGTGAAAGAGATGTTATCTTCTTATGTTGAAATACAAAATGTGTAATTGCAAAATTATGAATTTTCAAAATCACAGATATGAAATAATGCAAGATTTTCAAATGAATAATGAAAAATATGCTATGAATCAATGCAAGATCTGATTTGAACTATCAACAAGATGCAAACACTCAAAGCAATGGGTTAACCAAAATGTTATAAATGAAAAAGGAGAATGATAACAACTAGCATGCACACTAGACCAAATACTCTTTCACAATAACATTCAAGGACAAGACCAAGCCAAATCACTACCAAATGAAGGTGGAATCAACTACAGATCTTATAATCAAGAGTTCTATAGAAAGATCAGATTTAATCAAGCCCCTTTTACCAAACCCTAGGTCAATAATGCACTAAACCCTAGTTCTATGATGATCTGATTATAATAGAAGATGTACAACAAATCTCTAGAAACTAATTTCACAGAGAGGATCAGGAAGGTGATTGAACCTATGTCCTAGAAGCAAAAGTGTTGGAGGACTATTTCGCGACTGCCCAAGTCTTGAATGGTTGAATATGTAGAAACTGTAAACTAGATAAATGTTGTAGAGACTACCCTGATGCCAGATTTAAAGTCAACAGGGGTAGAAAGACTAGGGTGCCATCACCCAAGTCTTATATAGAAGAATATTATTGAACTACTATTGGATCCTGAAACCCTGATCCTTGCTCAGTCTTCCTGTACCTTCATATTTCCTAGATCTCACTCCTGTAACCTGCACACAAGAAGAACAAAAGGGGTTTAGGGGTTATGGTGTTTAGGGACTTTCCTCAGTCAAATCTTGGGATAACATTCAAGCTTCCCAACACTGTTGATAGATAAAGAGAGCACATCCTTGCAGGGTAGAGGCTAAACACAATAATAATATGATGGATCAAATGATGATAAACAACAATGATATCACCTATGTGATGAAAACCCTTAGGAAAATGAATGGCCTTCAACTCATAAGGAGAGATAGATGATAACTTCAAACTTGTAACAACACACACAATGACAACACAAATTTGCTCTAGAATCACAATGAATGCTTTGAATGCTCTTTGTTCCAATGCTTCAAGTTGGCTATCTCTATCTAGGTTAATAATGAATTCAAAACACACTTATATATGCTTCCCGCTAACATTCGTGAAATTAAACCAAAAGAGCCAACAAAGACAAACCTTTTTAAAGGTCTTATGCCAAAATACATTTGAATTTTCCCTGATTAATCAAGAGACTTGGGTGGTGGCACCCAAGTCTTAGGGCTCCTTTTAGGTTTGGGATAAGGTAAAAAATGGGCCCCTTATTGCCAAATTACATTGGTTTTGGGCAATTTTGCATCAAGATGGACATTTAAAATGTATAATGTAATCATGGGGACCTAGGAGCTAAAAAATGAGGTAAAAAGACATGTGGCTACTTTTTACTGCATAACACCATAAAGCGAACATCTTTTGTAGGTTTCTATTTTTTGTATCAGGGTAGCACCACATTCTCCAGTTCAGTGCCTTTGTCTTCAGGATCAACGCCTCCGCTGATAGGTAAAGATAAGTATAAATACTATGTTTAGCATTTCTGCCTTCTATCTTAGCACCTTAGCGGAGTATTTTAATGCTTTAGGACTATACTTCAGTGCTTCTGCGTGGTCTGATAGCACCTTTGTGTTGTCTGTCAGCACCTTGGTGCTGATTTTCAGCGCTTTTGCGCTATCTGTTAGTGCCTTAGCCTCTATTTTTAGTGCCTTGATTATTGCTATTAGTGCCTCTTATCTGTGTCTTATCTCTTTTAATTGATCATAACTCATGTCATCTTTTATGCACTAATTTAGCTTTCTTGTAGCTTCAAAATGTTTGACCAAGGCTTTATCAAAAACTACTAACATTTTCTTGTAGCTCTGTGGTCAAAGATCATTGGTTTTTCACTAGTTTAGTTGCATTAAAGTAAAGTAGTAGGAATGAACTTGTTTTCCATGTTTCTATTTGCACTAGGATGTATGCTCTCCCCTCACACCTTTGGGTGATCTTGGGGATTAGAAATCCTTGTGTGAATCCTTTTTTTGGTATCCCTTAAAGGAGCACTATTTTCACATATACTCTATTTAGTGTGAAAAGGAGAAGACTGATTAGCATGCTCAACTAGGTCAAACCTCCCTTTTCATACACTAACATTTAGAATATAAACTAAGCTCAACCACTATGGAAGGGTTAAGCTATAGGTATCTTATTCCTCTATGGCTATATATGAAAAGATGTCTAAACTAGGTTTTTGCAAAACCCTAATAAGCTTGATTAAGCCAAACCCTAGTTGTAAAACTTGTTCAGACAGATTGATTTCGGAAGTAGAAAATGACAGAGTGAGTACAAAAATGTAGACAAGAGATATCAGAGCCTGTACACCTGATTTTTGAGGGCTTGAAGGCTCGGGCGGTCCTGAATTCATCCTGTAAGTTTTCCTGTCACAAAACTTTATGTACCAAGTGTCTGAGCCTCTGATGAAGATCCCAGATCCTAGATCTGAGGGCTCGATGGACTTGGATGGTCTTGAAATAGTCCCTGCACTTATATGATGATGAATCTCTAACTTCTGTAGCAACTATGACAGTACTACTTGTTTCCCCTTCTCTCCTTCCCATTAGATATTCCCGAATCTGACCTGCACAAACAAAAGAAGGAAAGGTATGTTGCGGCTATATAGGAGTTTGCCTCAGTCAAACCCCATCTTTTGTATTTCTACCTCAACAATAGCCAATGCCAAAAGATGCATATGTGTGTGCTCATAAACCCTAAGTGTGAGCATAAACAAAAGAAAGATCCTTAATGACTCAATCATAAAGGAAATAGATCCACATAATGTTTCACTCAAGGAAATCACTTCACCTCAAGGAGATGATATCAATGAAGACTTGTAGAACAAGAAGGTGAGGTAGCCATATCTGCAGAGGATTACAAAACTCAAATTGGAGGCTTCAACCCTTCTCCTGACCATACAAAAGGCTTCACAAACCCTAGGAAGAGAAAGATAGACTCAAGATCTTGATTCCTAATCTTCATAACATATCTCCAAGATTGTAAAGATCCAAATCTCTAATGAGATTCCACACTTTACAGACCTTCAATAGCACTTGTAGTAGAATTTTGGCATAACAAGCTTGCATAATAATTGTGTTAAAATTATTTTGAGTTCTCTTTAAATATCCAACCTTAGAAATGAAATAAATTTAAATAAAAGGATGACATCACACATGAAAGAAAATTTGAATTCGGAAACATGAATCACACGACAAAAGCCGACACCAAAATTAAATTTGTAATCCCAAGATTTAGGGTAGGACTAGGGTGGTACCGCCCAAGTCCAGTCCCCAAATTTAGCTTTGGAATATGCTTAAGGGTGTTCTAAATCTCTAGAAACCATAGTCCCTTTCTGGGCTTTGTTAGTAATTACTCTGAACTATGACATTTCTTCGAAGGGATACACATCAATAAGGGTTTAGATAGGTCTAATGATGAAAAGGGTTAAGGGACACTAAAAGGTAAGAGCTATACCTAGTGATATTGTGCTAATCCAAGCAGGAGCACAATTTACTACATAACATTTGGCTCCCACTTTAGTGGCCATATGACACCACGTGCATAGGCGGCTAAAGGAAAGTAAATATTGTAATCACAAAAAAGATACCCAAAAAGATACTGGAGAGGATGTCGAATGTTTCCAAGCAAGAGGAAGAAGCCCCTAGTTTGTAATCCTACAAGATCACAAGGTTAGGAGCCGCAACCTACAAAGAAAGATGTGTTAGACAATTATTCAAATAAACCTGCGAACAACAAATGAATGAGTTAGTCATAAATACTAAAGGGGATGAGAGATGAGATATGATTAAGGTGGAAATCATAGAAGATATATGCCTCCCTTGTTTCTGCTTGCTTAGTCTGAAAATTAGAAACAAGGTGGTAATATTACTGCATTGATTTCAGGGAAAGTTTGATGAAAATGCTTTGTTAGGGTTAATTTTGCAAATAACACCAAAACACAAAGCATTGGGTTTGTTGACGGGCAAAACCAGGATTCCAATGTAACAAATGGTGTGAAATTTTGAGTTTGGTAGCCAAAGATAGAGGTAGTTTAATATTGTTTTACAGTTTTGCTCATAGATATTGAAAATGAATTCTCATCCATCTACTATAAGTTGTAAAGGGAGTTTTCATTCTTCACTATTCAATGGTCATTTTCATTTGCAGAGGAGAGAAGGAGAAGGAGAGAGAGATACCATGCCAAGACGACGACCTTATCAGGCCTCAAGGCTGGATGCACTACAGTCCCAAGTGGCAAACAGGTGGGATGAGCAGGAGGTAGGTTCCTTGACTTTGTTTATTTTTGTTATTCCTTTCTTGTTTTGTTAATTTTCCCTATTTTTAGTGCCTTTTAGGATTTTCTGGACAAGGGTACCTAATTGGGGTGCCCAAGTCCATATGGGGCGCCCTAGTCCTACCTTGGAGCCCAAGTCTGCCTGGGGTGCCAAAGTCATTCTAGGGTGCCCAAGTCCTTCTTGGGTGCCTAGGTCTTCCTAGGGCGCCCAAGTCTAGAAAAGGACATTGGTCCAGTGGACATGGTAGAGTTTGATGTTCTGAGTTAGGTACTTGAACTTTGATGAGTATATTATGATTCGAGTATGGTTTTTATGACTTACAAGATGTCCCTCAGATGCGGGAACATACTCGTGGTCATCTCCTGACATTGCTATGGAGCCAGGCAGGTACACTCTAACACAGATAAAGGTCTCCTACAAGATGTAGGCCTATGGTGGGTGTTCACTATGCCTACGATGAGATTTCATAGCAGCATGCTTATGGCCCTAATGTAGAGATGGGATATAGATACTTCTACTTTCCATCTTCCCACAAGAGAGATGACAGTCACTCTAGAGGATGTTTATCACATCCTACGACTTCCATGTCGAGGGTAGATAGTGCGAGTTATGGAGCATAGATCTGAGGAGTATACTCGCGCAAGCCACATTCACAATTTCATTGCCTAGGTTGTGTGGTGACATCACTCAAATGTGGACATATTGTTCTTTGATGGTTAGAGCAGGGTGGCAAGGACATACCACTTGTTTGTTGCATCTTGATTACTACCATTACGTTAGTGGTTACACCTGATGGATGAGGTGTTCATGTTCATGGGGCCTCATTCATACTATCAAAGTGATGGAGAAGGAGAGGATGATCTATGCTTGGGGGCGCAGTATGCTTGTGTACCTTTATTGAGACTTAGGTTAGTATATACATTATGAGATGCAGGGTATGATGATATGTACCCTACTTCAGGTGTGGATGTTCGAGCACATCAGATGCACACTGTAAAGTACACATTCCATAACAAAAGTTACTAAAGTATATAATCCACTGATTTACATAATCTTAAGTAAAAAGATAGATCTCATAAACATTTATCAATAATATCAAAAAATCTTACAATCATGTGCTTAATCTAGGTGTTAGCACTATATAAAAGAATATACAATGTCCATTTGTCTTTCTTGCCGTAAATCATCTAATGATAAATGCAATGTACAATAAACAAGTAAAATATAAGAATAGTAATCAAATCAAACTCTCCACCCGCCATGGACCCACATGGTCTTCCACAAGATGAGAGATAGGAATATGGCTCATGCACTTTTCTGCCCAACCATGAAGCAATTGCACTTCCTCGGATCCCTTCATAACATGAAGGAAACCTGGCCCTGCATGAAACATCTAGCAATCTAGAAACAACTGGTAGGAGGGAACACCCGATGCAACCTAAAGTCTAATGTGCAAATCTAAATAATGATATGCAGATTGTCTCACAACAGGATGTGGCATATATATATATATATATATATAAAGCTTTACTAGACAAATATTCATCTATTTCAATGAATCCCTAGCTTGGCCGAAGCATTTAAATAGTATCATTCAAATCCTGAAAAGAGGAAAAGCCATCTCTGTTGTTCCACATTCGACATCCTAGACCAGGAAGTAACCCCAATCACACACAAAGATATACTACTTTCTTTCAAAGCAAACTAATTCTTTTCTTTTGCACAATCAAAATGAATTCACTTTCAAGAAAACACATCTAATGAAAAAGATTATGCATATTTTTATTCAAGATACATAAATAAGACATAAACTGAAGATAACTCATTCCATTCTTAATTACCTCAAAAGAATCTTGAGTCTAGATACTATAACACATACTTTGCCTAGATACAGTTACTACTTCATTTCTTTGCTCAATCAATGAGAATACATTTCTGGTAATATTTCTATCAAAGAGCTGTATTAATCATTCATGAGATACATAGATCTCTATAAAACTGGTTATAATCTTTATCCCATAATTCATTCATAATTTATCAAAATTAATAACTCTAGATTTGCCTAACCGCAAGTAGGCTTGTAATTCCACTCAGTTAAGGTCGTAAGAGGGATTTAAAAGAGTTACTTCTTAACAATAGTAAGATTACCAATAAAACACCATTTATAGTGAGGTAAAAGTAGATAATTATTTAAATATATCCTATGTCTATCATAAGAACCTTGATTTCTGCCACATGAATACTGTCAAGTTCGTGACATGAACAAAGTTTAGTTTGCTATAGGAAAGGCAGATAAATCTACGACAAGGAATAAAGATATATTGTTGTGAAAGGTATTAAAACTACTGCTTCAGGTATAAAATTAACCTCTACATGGAGTTTGGTGTGCAACTACAGGAGTATGGATAAATCTGCTCCATAAAGACAGAAAAACTATGACAGGAACATAGAAATTATGTTCTGCAACAAGAAGTGTGACATGAATCTTAAAATAAACAAAAACAACATTCCTAGAAGTCTACTATAGAAGTTTAACAATCTCTGACAGGTACACCACAAGCGGTGACATAAATAAGTAACCATGGAGGGAAATACAGTAAAATAATTGCTATGACAGGGAATTGATAGATTTGCTACAGTAAGAAGATAGACAGTAAACAATTGTGACAGGACTATATAGGTCTGTGACAAGAACTGTATAAGTCTATGACAGGAATACAATTAAGTAGTGACATAAATAAATTAAATAGCAACTACCAGAACTTAAGAAGTTGTGATAGGACTGTAAAATAGTGACTGCTATGACAGGAACAATTACAACTACATGAACAAAAATGGACCGCGACAGGAATAACAATCTGCTATAGAATTGAAGTAATAAACCTGCTACAAGAATTTAGGGGTGACTTCTATAGGGAAAACAATAATCTATGACAAGAAAAGCTAATTTGCAACACATAAATAACTACAATAGGAATTGTCTACTATAGGAAAAACACAGGCTGCTGTGACAGGAACACCATAAAGATGTGACAAAAATAAACTAAATGTGACAGGAAGAACAAAATTAATTACAGTGACATGAACCAGATAATTGTGTTTATTTATCTTAATTATCACCCAATAGTAGTAAAATATGCATATCCATGAAAAAGCATCTGTGGCAAGGGTAGCTTGATAAGCTAAAATAATTTGGGATAGGAACTTATAGATCTGATACAACAATAAAATAGACAGAAATAATAGCTACAATAGGAACCTATAAGTCTGTGACAGGGAGGTTTAACTTGCTATGCCAATATCTTCTATCAGAGAAAAGAACATAGGTAAAACTAGCAGAAATTCTGGCAATAATGTAAGGAGTAACTCAGGCAGATTATCAATGAGGCTGATGTCCATGAGTTGGTCGACCTAAATCAAAACCAAAGAATATAAGTAGTTTAGCAATATTATTTATAACGGATGGGATTAGAGAAGGCACTCAAGGCCGACATAAGGATGATACTGGCTGAATAGTTACTGACCAAACAGTGACAGAAAGACTAGAATTTTGTGACAGGCCAACGTTTAACTAATTCAGGGAAACAGTTCAGGTCAGTCGCATGCTAAAGGCATTGATTTAACCTAGATCGACCCAAACATAAGGATGACTGATTCTCAATCAGACATAGAGGAAAGTAAAAGGTATGAGACATGAAATGAATACATAACAAAGAGGATAGTAATCAACAACAGATCTTCCCAAGCATTTTGTGAGCCATAGGAAGATTAAGAGAAGGTTTGATTTTTAATAAAAATCTCTAATAATTTACTCAAATAAGAGATTGCATTGAAATTCGAAGAAAATAACCCAAAAATTGCCTCAGTTCCTTCCTCCTGACGTTGTTAATGGTCCTCTTGGCACTGGTCTCTAATTTTGATCCCCCTCCTCTTTGCTGTCACTCCCCAGATAATTCATGCCTTCTCCTGTTAAAAGAAAACAATGCAAATGGTCTATGTTTTTAATGAACTTCTTTCCTCTCTAAAATTGGCATTGATTATGCTAGACCTTTATTTTTTTTCTTCCAACTTCTGTTATCTTCCGCTTGCATGGCTTGGCATCCAAAAGCCCTCTCTATTTTTCTTGAAAATATTATTAAAAAACTTCTTACTATTGCTCCCCTTTTTGCATGCAAAGGATTATTATTAATATTTTTAGATTTCTAAATATAATATACCATTAATATAATATAGTTTTATTTTTAAGAATAATAAGGCATATTCATATAAAAATAACAAGAATATTTAGATATTAATTATTCAAATAACGAAAACACTTCAAATATATACTTTATATATAAAAGCACTTCGTTTTTATTATTTTCAAATAATAATATTATATACATATATTTAGATAAGTATTTAAATTATTTATTTAATAATTTAAAGAAAATAACTTATGCAATTATAATGTATGTGTCTAAGTTGAATAACATAATACAAACATGGTTAACTATGTATTCCAAATAAACATATCATAGGAATGAAAAGCACATATTTAATTATTTAAGCATCAATCATGTCCATTCACCGTATAAAATGCACAAACAAGACTAATAACCACATGGCGATGCACAATAAAACCATTCAATGATGCAGTATGATATGAAACTATGTGAGTGTTTGCATGCATCAGATCTATCCATCCCAACAGTTCTTGCCGAGTGGCTAGAACATCTCTACCTCAACCATGTTCTTGTCTTCGACATTTCTCCTGCACTTAGTCGCACTTAGATTTTCATTAATAGGTTAGTTTCCCAAAATCACAGCTGAAGAAAAACATAATGTACATCCATAATTGTACCGATAATATTCAATTATTAAATTGACTTCAAAAATCATGCATTTACAATATTACGACAATTACTTTCACACACGTGGAATTACTCATAGTAAAACAATCATAGTAAATGTCTAACAATCTAAAATAATAATAAAGTCCAAAAATGAGACGTGACATTCTTCCCCACTAGGAAGAGACATCGTCCCGATGTCTTATCACACACACAAAAATAATAGAAGTATATCACTATAACAATCAAAGTATTATCAAATCAGAAAAAGTATCTCTACTAATTCCCTTTACATCTTCCCATGTGGCACCATCCATAATATATTGGTCCTGCTCGAACTTATATTGAAAAATACCTTTATTATGCTCTTAACTTGTTTTTGTCAAGAAAAAAACAAGTATATAATCAATCAATCAATTCACATGGCACAACTGCCAATACAATGTATATAATCCAACACATGGTACAACTACCACTCAATTGAATTTATTCTAGCATAAGGATAATAATCACACCTTTAATGCATGCCGAAAGAGGCATAAATCAATTCATCATAGACACATATAAGCATAAATCAACATCACAATGCACATGCAATCTCATAATAAGACAATATAATATCAAAAGATAAGTCCTCCAAACCAACACTAGGTCGAGGTCTCAAAACAACAAGACAAAACTCCAAAGGTACACCAACTAGGTCATAACCAACCGTTGTGAAAAAAATTCCTCTAAGACTACACCACTCTATCCTCTAACTACTACTGCAATGAAAAGATGCTCTAGCCAAAAATGCGCAACAAACTATAAGCAAGTCAAGTCCACAAAACTCATGACCACAACTATGCTAGGATAACATCATAAGCTATCTACTAAGTCTAAGGAAACTCACAAGGCTATCATACCCATTCTCAAACAAAAGATTACTCTCTCAACATTTCTTCCTCAGGCACTACCCGTAACATAAGAACTCAAGGATCAGGGAAAGCTAATTCAAAAGATTACAGGCCCCACTACCACACCTTCATCTTGAACAAAAGCATGCCTCAACTCTAGACATGGTTTCCCTACATGAGATACTTTCTCACGTTTCACTCCTAAAAGAGAGGGTTTCTCTACCACTCAAGCTCTATACTACCAAAACTAGGATCAACCAATAGGTTCTTAGAGGGAAGAATCTAACCACACCTTCTAACAACACACACACTTCCATCAAGAAAAGATTAGCAACCTATCTCTCACTGGGTTACATCTAAGGTGGCCACAACACACCAACAAGGTGCAAGACTACTCATAACACCACTTCAACTCTTAACTAAGCTAGACCAAAAAGGTCAACAATACAACATGATCACAAGTTCATGATCGATTAGGCAACAAAAGGTTTCCTCATGGCCTAACACCAACTATCCATAGATTGAAATACAAGGGACAATAAATTTATCACACAAGAATTAAGGAAAAACTCCAGAAGCAATCCAATTCCCAAGGGTGGAAAACTCAAAGTAAGAAGACAACTATAATACCATAAATATGTACATTACATGCTCATGCACTAATTAAGGTTCCATCTCACGCTACACTATGTCAAAACATAAGCGTAGTTATGAAACCCCCAAACAAAGGACACACCAACACAACACTCTCCAAAAGCAAGATTCAATCCAATGAGCTCTCTACATAGTTGTTCACAAAAAAACAACATTTAATTTCATACAAAATTCAACTCATTGCAAGTGATCCATAGTGACACAAAAATCCATTTCAGAACTTCCTCAACACTTCAAACAACATTCATTGCATCTAACAACAATTAATGAATTCAATCTACCAAAGCTCTTAGTAACACGCACACCACGAAACAATATATTCTCCGCATCCTACTCGCTTATACACCCATCAGACGCCCATCATGGACATGATAGAAAACATAACATGATACATGACTAACAGTTTAAAACATTCAAGCATAGCCATCAATAATAAATAAATAAATAAATTCTTAAGAAAATAAAAAGTCAATTCCAACAATAAGGCATAAAATGAGCTCAATTTCAACAGTAAATCAAACATGACCATCAAGGTCACAAGATAAGTAAATATCAAATTTTAATGGATATACTTTATTCATAATAAGAATAAAAATTCAATGTTGGTAATTACAACGTTTAGAGAAATTACCAAGTCAAATGAATAAAATATGAAAATTCAAAAGTTCCACATTACATGAACTACGTGACTAATTCTAGCCACTAGAGAGGGAGTACGATGCTACACCACACCTGAATCCCAAAATTGAGGTGAGTAAGAGAACACACTCAATCACACCAACCAAAACAAGTCCTTTAAGACTCCAAACACATAAGATCATTTCTACTTAACCACACAAACATCACTCAAGATGCCCAACAACAAAGATTGCATCTCGTTCAAGGGAATCATAATCATCATGCAAAGACACACACAATCATACTCTAGAAAACATCCAGCAACCAAGATTATGCTAGGAAAAAATTAGGTTCACAACCCAAGATATCTCAACACATCCATCTCACCAACAAGCAGCGGTTAACACTTCTCACCAATCAAGGATTCCTCAATCATACAGATAATGCATTAATGTAACATTCTTATGAGACCAAATTTCTTCACAACATGATGACAATCATACTAAATGCACACTAAACATGAGGAATTGCAACCCAAAGTCACAAGATACAAGGTTTGCTAATTCACTCAAGATTCTAACACCTCAACATCACAAGGACTAAGCAAATGACCCTTTCCACACCCCTTTTTCTTTTTAACTTTTCAAATAATGCAACACAATAATTACACCCAAGTTCCCACATGAATCGTAGGGAAGAATGCAATCGACCCCAAATGATCTATCTAGCACTGCAATGCAATTCTATCTTTCTTACAACCGCAGACTGAATCCATCCTTAGGGACATGCTCTCAATAAGATAATGCAATATGCATTTCAAGAAAGCATTTACCAGTCACAATGCAAGGACAATTATTAAACAAACATGATAAGCATTTCGAGGGTATGCTACTCTTGCAACAACCATACACACAACAAGGTGCATAATCACAAGGTACATTTAATCTGGCATTACCACAACAATTTTCTTCACATATCAAGCATATGATCAAACATCCTCTTTCACATAGTAATGCATGACTCTTAGAAGAGTAAACTAAGTTCAATCACACTCAAGAACATGGTATTTCCTTTCACACAAAGGTTCTCATAACTTCACTATCAAAAGTGGTCACACACGCACAAACATGACCCTACAAAGGTCACTCGACTATGCTCATACTCTACAAAGGCTCATGCCAAGCCTTCAGGACATTAAGAAGGTAAACACACATAAATAACTTCTAGGCAACCACCAGGGTCTCTCTATCCCTGTGTATTCCTCACCACACACATGCAAGGAAGACATAACAAAAGTAGGTACATGCTGCTCACTGCATGCCAACACACAAGGACCCACACATGCTCAAACAAATCGAGCAACACAACACCCTAGAGCTCCCAATGCTCGAACTTGGCTCTGATACCAAATGTAAAGTACCCATTCCATAACAAAAGTTACTAAAATAAATAATCCACTTATTTACATCATCTCAAGTAAGAAGATAGATCTCATAAACATTTATCAATAATATCATAAAATCTTACAATCACGTGCTTAATCCAGGTGTTAGCACTATATAAAAGAATATACAATGTCCATTTTTCTTTCTTGTGATAAATCATCCAATGATAATTATAATGTACAATAAACAAGTACAATAAAAGAATAGTAATAAAATCAAACTCTCCACCCGCCACGAACCCACATGGTCTTCCGCAAGTTGAGAGACAAGAACATGGCTCAGGCACTTTTCTGCCCAACCATAAAGCAATTACACTTCCCCGGATCCCTTCATAACACAAAGGAAACCCAACCCTGCATGAAATCTCTAGCAACCTAGAAACAACTCGCAGGAGGGAACACCTGATGCAATCTGAAGTCTAATGTGCAAATCTAAATAATGATATGCAAATTATCTCACAATAAGATGTGACAGAGATATATATAAATAAAGTTTTGCTAGATAAATATTCATCTATTTTAATGAATCCCCAGCTTGGCCCAAGCATTTAAATAGTACCGATCAAATCCCAAAAAGAGGAAAAGCCATCTCTGTTGTTCCACATTTGGCAACCTAGCCTAGGAAGTAACCCCAATCACATACAAATATATACTACTTTCTTTCAAAGCAAACTAATTCTTTTCTTTTGCACAATCAAAATGAATGCACTTTCAAGCAAACAATTCTAATGAAAAAGCTTACGCATATGTTTGTTCAAGACACATAAATAAAACATAACTGAAGATAACTCATTCCATTCTTAATTACCTCAAAAGAATCTTGAGTCTAGATCCTATAACACATACTTTGCCTAGATACAGTTACTACTTCATTTCTTTGCTCAATCAATGAGAATACATTTTTGACAATATTTCTATCAAAGAGTTGTATTAATCATTCACGAGATACATAGATCGCTATAAAACTGGTTATAATCTTTATCCCATGATTCATTCATAATTTCTCAAAATAAATAACTCTAGATTTGCCTAACCGCAAGTAGGCTTGTAATTCCACTCAATTAAGATCATAACAGGGATTTAAAAGAACTACTGCTTAACAATATCAAGATTACATTTAAAACATCATTTACAGAGAGGTAAAAGTAGATAATTATTTAAATATATTATATGTCTATCATAAGAACCTTGTTGTTTGCCACAGGAATACTGTCAAGTTCATGACAGGAACATAGTTCAGTTTGCTATAAGAAAGGCAAATAAATATGCAACAGGGAATAAAGATATACTATTGTGAAAGGTATTAAAACTACTTCTTCAGGTATAAAATTAACCACTATAGGGAGTTTGGTATGCAACTACAAGGGTAAGGATAAATATGCTCCATAAAGACATACAAACTGACATGAACACATAAATTATGCTCTGCGACAGGAAGTGTGACACAAAGCTTAAAATAAATAAAAGCAACAACATTCCTAGAAGTCTGCTACAAAAGTTTAACAGTCTCTAACAGGTACACCACAAGCGGTGACATAAATAACTAACCATGGAGGGAAATGCAGTAAAATAATTGATATGACAGGGAATTGATAGATCTACTATAGTAAGAAGATAGATAGTAAACAATTGTGATAGGACTATATAGGTCTGTGATAGGAACTGTATAAGTCTGTGATAGGAACACAATTAAGTGGTGACATAAATAAATTAAATAGCAACTACCAGAACTTAAGAAGTTGCGACAGGACTATAAAATAGTGACTGCTGTGACAGGAACAATTATAGCCACAGGAAGAAAAATGGACTGCGATAGGAATAACAATATGCTATAGAATTGCTATAATAAAACTGCTACAAGAATAAAGGGATGGCTGCTACAGGGAAAATAATAATCTATGACAGGAAAAGCTAATTTGCAACACAGAAATAACTACAACAGGAACTGTCTGCTACAGGAAAAACACAGGCTACTGTGACAGGAACACCATAAAGATGTGATAGAAATAAACTATGACAGGAAGAACAAAATTAATTGCAATGACAAGAACCAAATAAGTGTGTTTAGTTATCTAAATTATCACCCAACAGTAGTAAAATATGCATATCCATGACAAAGCATCTGTGCCAGGGGTAGTTTGATAAGCTAAAATAATTTGGGACAAGAACTTATAGATCTGATACATCAATAAAATAGATAGAAATAATAGCTATAGTAGGAACCTATAAGTCTGTGACAGGAAGGTTTAACTTGTTGTGCCAAGAACTTCTAGCAAAAAAAGAACATAGGTAAAACTAGCAGAAATTCTGGCAATAATGTAAGGAGTAACTCAAGCTGATTATCAATGAGGCTAATGTCCATGAGTTGGTTGACCTAAATCAAAACCAGAGAATAAAAGCAATTTAGCAATATTATTTATAACAGATGGGATTAGAGTAGGCACTCAAGGCTGACATAAGGATGATACTGGCTGAATAGTTACTGACTGAACAGTGACAGAAAGACTAGAATTTTGCTATAGGCTAACATTTAACTAATTTGGGGAAACGGTTCAAGTCAGCCGCATGCTGAAGGCGTTGATTTAACACAGATCGACCCAAACATAAGGATGACCGATTCTCAATTAGACATAGAGGAAAGTAAAAGGTATGTGGTAAGAAATGAATACATAACAAAGAGGATAGTAATTAACAATAGATCTTCCCAAGCATTTCGTGAGATAGAGGAAGATTAAAAGCAGGTCTAATTTTTAATAAAAATCTCTAATAATTTACACATCTAAGAGATTGAATTGAAATTCAAAGAAAATACCCAAACAATTGCCTCAGTTCCTTCCTCCTGACGTTGTTAATGGTCCTCCTGCCACTGGTCTCTAATTTTGATCCCCCTCCTCTTTGTTGTCGCTCCCCAGATAATTCGTGCCTTCCCATTAAAAAAACAATGCAAATGGTCTTTGTTTTTAATGAACTTATTTCCTCTCTAAAATTGGCATTGATTATGCTAGACCCTTTTTTTTTCTTCCAACTTCTATTATCTTCTGCTTGCATGGCTTGGAGTCCAAAATCCCTCTCTATTTTTCTTGAAAAAAATAATAAAAAACTTCTTACTATTGCTCCCCTTTTTGCATGTGAAGGATTATTATTAATATTTTTAGATTTCTAAATATAATATACCATTAATAGAATATAGTTTTATTTATATATATATTTTATTTTTATTTTTAAGAATAATAAGGCATATTCATATAAAAATAACAAGAATATTTAGATATTAATTATTCAAATAACGAAAACACTTCAAATATATACTTTATATATAAAAGCACTTCGTTTTTATTGTTTTCAAATAATAATATTATATACATATATTTAGAAAAGCATTTAAATTATTTATTTAATAATTTAAAGAAAATAACTTATGCAATTTATGTGTCTACATTGAATAACATAATACAAAAATGGTTAACTATGTATTCCAAATAAACATATCATTGGAATGGAAAAAAAATATTTAATTATTTAAGCATCAATCATGTCCATTCACCGTATAAAATGCACAAACAAGACTAATAACCACATGATGATGCATAATAAAACCATTCAATGATGCAGTATGATATGAAACTATGTGAGTGTGTGCGTGCATCGAATCTATCCATCCCAACAGTTCTTATCGAGTGGCTAGAACATCTCTACCTCAACAATGTTCTCGTCTTCGACATTTCTCCTACACTTAGTCGCACTTAGATTTTCATTAATAGGTTAGTTCCGCAAAATCATAGCCGAAGCAAAACATAATGTACATCCATAATTGTACCTCTAGACACCTAAAATTGACTTGCCCTGCAAGCCAATTTCCCGTATCTCTACACTACCAATTATCCCTACTATCAATTAAATAAATCCAATTTATTTAATTAATTTATCCCTAATCATCTACCCTTAGCCATTTATCTATCCCTCATGATCAATTGATTCATTTAATTTATCACTATACCTTACAACACTATCCCTCATTAATTAAATAAATATTCTCAAATTTATTTAGTTAATTTCTCCATCTTCCTAAACTCCAATTAATTAAATAAATCATACTTATTTAATTATTCTACCCTACTAATCAACCTACACCTAGCCTAGTTCATAAAATAGCAATTATTTAATTAGCTACCCTAGCCTACATGATCCCTAGACCTAAATTTATTAAATAAACCCTTATTTAATTAATTTTAACCCTCCATTAACCCATTTACTAATTTTCTCCAAGTTAGTGCTCTTGATTAGCTTGGTCAAATCTCACTTAACACTCATCCCCACACCTCCCAAATAAAAAATTATCTTTTATTCCATATAAGGTAATTTTTTATTCTAACTTGTCCTAAATCCCATTTAATGAGCTCTTACAACACCTAACTTGTCCTAGTCTCCATTTAATGGGACTCTTCTCCATGTGAATTAAAAATTCACACTTTATCCTCTCCATCTAACTTGTCTTAGTCTCCATTAATGGAACTCTTCCCCATATGAATTAAAAATTCACATTTTATCCAACTCTTCCCAAAAATAAATTTTTAATTCATTTTAGTTCTCATCGCCCTTCCCCATGTGAATTTAAAATTCACAAATAATGGGAGCCATCTAATCTTATTGACCAAATCTTAGCCTTTGATCTCTCTTATCCAACCCTCTTGTGACACTTGTCACAAGACTACAATTCCAATCCAAACCCTAATCCTCAAGCATTCTTAGCCATTGATCTAAACTTTCAATCCTCACCCTCCATCCTTTTACCAAAAAATCTATAAATAGAGCCCTCATCTAAGCCATTTTCATAACTTCTTCATCATATCAAATCCATGCCAAAATGTCTACCAAATATTCTCATCATGCCATCATAATTCCAAAATCCTTCTAGCTTCTCATAACATTCATATCGAAATCTCTATCCTTAGCCAAATCTATCCCCTATCCTAATCTTATTATGTTGAAGAACAAGGAGCAATCCACATTCTACTATTTCAACATTGGGTAAAGCAAGGAGGGTCTTGGTGCACAACTTTCCTCAACCTTATTAGGGAGTGGGAGATCTTCAAAAATATAAACATTTTTTTTATGCATTTTGTTTGTCTTATCCCCTTTGAATATTTCTTCCATCTTCAGTACCAATAATATTCAATTATTAAATTGACTTCAAAAATCACGTATTTATAATATTACAACAATTACTTTAACACACGTGGAATTACTCATAGTAAAACAAACATAGTAAATGTCTAATAATCTAAAATAATAATAAAGTCCAAAAACGAGACGTGACATACATGACCAGTGGGGTTTCCGATAGATCTAAACTGGATGCATCCATGTGCGCATGAGTATCCACTTATTAGATGCTTGGAGAGTGGTGTTCGATATATTATGGCCCAACGATATCAGATGGAGACCATATCGTAACCATAGGCCATGGATGGGGCAGAGGAGGCAGCTGGCGAGGATGCAGAGGGATCAACTTTTAGCTGGTCACCGAGACAACATCCTCGTTTGCTTCTATTTCAACAGAGTTATGTGAAAGTTTGGGTGCGTACAAGGTGTTCCTAGCACGTGCCCAAGCTATGTACGGTCAACACGTTGTGCGATCAGCACATAGGATAGTTAGGGTGAATGATGCCCCATGACTGACTATCGCCAAGGTTGTCAAGAGTGATGATGATGGTGTTGCTGATGCAGAGACAACATTGGAGGTAGATGATGTTGGTGTTATCCGAGCATACATGATCTAGTGGGACATTGCTCAGCCTGCTCTAGTCTTCCTTGCTGATAATCCCACAGGTGATCCTCGATCATGGACGGATCTCAAGGATGATTCAGGAGATGAGGCTAACTTCAGGCACTTTGGTGGATGTTATGATGCAGATGATGATGAGGAGGAGGAGGATACACCATCGCACTATATTTTCTGGGAGAGGCCACGACAAGGGCAACAGGTGGAGGGTGATAACAAGGAGACCGATGAGAGACTTGGGTCTAGGGTTCATAGCCACAGTCCAGGACCTACTACTAGTGGAGTACCAAGTCGGTTCAAGTGTGGGGGATTGAGCAGTGTTGTTGCATCCATGCCCCCAACTATAGGAATGACTGTAGGTGTTTCCATAGTGATCTTAGTACACAATCCTGATTGACAAAATGGTGATCCAAGTGAGAATAATGTTACTTTTGATATGATAGTTATTTGATTACGATGATGTCGTGCATATATATATATTTGATGAGAAACTGATATTATCTTTATGTTTTTTTGACAGTTGGTACCTGAGGATGGTGTGACTTTGTGGGTCACGCCATAACAGATATAGTTCATGCTGAGGTAGCCAAGCAGCAAGTATAGACGAGATATTTGCCACAACACTTAGCAGGGTGGCATGCAGATTATTTCATGCCTTTCATGAGATACAAGGTGGCTATGGAAGCCACTTTAGATCATGTTATAGGTGAGAGGGATCAACTGATATAGAGGGAAGAGTGTGTGGAGGCTTGTACAGACCTCTAGATACAACATGATCAGGCCACAACATCTCCTACATCCGAGGTGAATCGTGCTCTTACTCAATTTTTGCAGACAGAGTTGGATCAAGTGAGAGCTGAGAGAGACAGATTTCAACAGCTCTACATGGATGCTTAGGGGGAGATGAGAGAGCTAAGAGGTAAGCTTAGGGGTCTATGGTTGTAGAGTGCATCTAGGAGTCACTCGCGGTCTGTGACCTCGCATGGGCAACCTTCTGTTGCTTGAACACCATAAAGTCTTGAGGGATCTGGGTATCACAGTCCAACTTTATGATGTGTATCTCATGTATTGTACTATGACATCCCATTTTGATGTACGGGATAGTCAACTTTGATTTTTGTATATTCAAATTGATGTGTATATGTCATGTTAGAAAATGTCCCCTTGGGGTCTTTTCCCTCTTAAGGTTTAGCTCCTAGGTCATGAGAATTCATTTAGAGTATCTTGCATATTAATTTTGACTCCCGATGAGAAAACCCCTGAGTTTCATGGAAAATGGGACCTAGGGGATGTGTTTATCATGAATCCTTCTTGAAATAGGGGGGAGGACTTGGGTGCCCGCGCCCTAGTCTTGCCCTATTTTAGGTCAGGACCTATTTTTATGTGTCGGTTATGTGACCATTATTAGGTCCCAAGCTGACACCTCAAGTTTGAATTACAAATTTCTTGGCATGAAGTTGTTTAGTTGCATATATAAGCATATTTAGGCATTCATTTGTAGACTAGAAGATGATTATGAGCTTTTGGCATCCTTATGATTTGAGAGCTTTCAAAGTATTCATTGTTGCAGAGTAGTATTGTTTTGTTATTGTGTTTGTTATGAAAATTTGGCTTCATCTTCTCATGATGTGAAGGATCTTCATGTTCATGTGAGCCACACCATCGATGTGATATTCATTTGTGTTTTTAATCATTTATCAATTGGTTTTTGCCTCTATCCCGCAGGGATATGCACTCTTTATCAGACAACGGTGTTCGGAAGACTTGAATGTCTCTCTGGGGCTTGACCAAGGAAAGCCTCTAAACACCACAACCCCCAACCCCCTTTTCTGTGATTGTAGGTTATAGGTTGCAGAAGAAAAAGAAGTGGAGTTGAGAGGAAGCAGAGCAGAGTGTTGGAAGTGCAGAGGAAAGTAGAAAACAAGGACCTAGACTAGGGCACCCGCTCATTAGTCCTCCGGATGCCGCGACAGTAAAATCTTCAGAACAATAGAATCAAGTTGTAGAGAACCCTCCCAGATCCTGAAAAAGAGTGGTACATTGGACTAGGGTACCTGTTCATTAGTCCCTAACATTTCTATACACTGAATCTCAAAATTTGACATGCATTTGATTATCATTTGATATCTTTGTGTGCGAGCATTTTCTGTTATTCGTCTGTTTGTTTAAGATTTCCTTGAATTAGGGTTTTAAGCATAATTAGACTTAATTAAACAAAAAATTGATACAATTCCAGATTTCCCTTCTATTCCAACTGATAGGAGATCTGTAGTAGAATCCTCTACTCAAGTGAATGTCCTTAAATGTTGATGTGAAAGGAGGATTTAACATAAACCCTTAAAATTACCAAACCCCTCTTTTCATATTAAACATTTTGGTGAACCCGTGTTTTTAATGAATTTTACACCTTTTTGAGTGTTGTACTTTAGAATTTCATTCATTCATTTAGATTTCATCTTATTGCATTTGAAAAGTTTAAAAAAAATTAAAAAATTAAAAAAAATTGAAAAAATTTGGCATTTTAGCTTTGCATTTTCAAATAATTTGAGTTAGTTGCATTTAATTTCATTAAATGTATATTATTATCATAATATCTGATTTAAATTATTGAAATTCATCATTCATCATTCATTTACATAGCATTTTCATGATTAAATTGTTAAAAATTGCTTAAAATTGTGCATTTTTCATAAAAATCTAGTTTTGCATTAGCTAGGGTTTGTAGTCAAAATCTTGTTTCAAATTTTACTGCCCTTTTCAAACACTCATTAAGACTGATTTATAACTATAGTGTTTCATCATAGTGGCTCTCTTGCAAAATTTCATGTCTAGGGTTTGAAAACCTTGCATTTTCACTAGATTTGGCCTTATCGTCTCTCTAGAATTGCATCTTAGGCGTGTTGTGAAGAATTTTTCTGCATTAATTGGCTATTTTTAGGGTTATAATTTTCTTCCCCTCCTCAAATTATTTACAACATCCTTTCTATTGGGCCTTTGCATTGAAAATTGATGAAAAATTGCATGTTTTTGGTGTATTTTCGCTAGGTTTTGGCTCATCATCATTATAGGATTGCATCAAAGGTGTGTTTTGAAGGATATTGTTGGTTTATTGGATTGATATTAGACATATTATTTTCTTCCCTACATCAATTTCTTTAGAACACCTCTTCTTTCACTCATTTGCATTGAAAAAAGTTGAAAAAATCAAGCATTTTAGGTCATATTCATACATAGTTTCGCATTCCTTTTTCTTGCATACATCATGGATTCTTCTCATCACTCATCTTTAGAAGATTTATTTGAATAAATTTTCAATGTCTATATTTTTTGCAAATTCACTGACAATTATCCTCAAGTCTTGCATCAAATAGCATACATCTATGGTATTGACTTGTCTGTAAGTACTCTATGCAATATTCAATGAACAATAGCCTATTTTGAAAGTTTCCTCACTATCGTGGGTGTCTTCCCTTCAATCTTGGAGAATCTCACTAATTTAATTTCTAAAAATAACCATGGGGAAAGTAGATGTGAAAGCATTATTCCCTCTCTCCCTTCATTTCATGATGACATAATGGACATTCTTTCTGAGACCTATGAGACTGATATAGACCTGGGTGTTTCATCTAAAAAAGAGACTTGTGCCAACATAAACCCACTTAGTGAGGATATTTTGGCACAAGAAGAAGACATCATTAACACATTCCTTAACACTACTCTGCCATCCCTTCTTGTTATCCCTGGCCAGGATGAAGCATTGGATGATGCAAATTCCCTTTGTGAACATTTGCTTCAACCTATTGAAACTGACACTTTACCACCTAATGTTCAAATACTCCTCAACTACATCTTAAACAAAGAAACAACCCATACACCTTTGCCTAAACCCTCACATACCTTGGAAAACAACAAAAACACACAAAAGATTGAAGACCAAACTATTCCTCATAACCAAGGTATTCCAACACCCTATATATGGACTAAAATGGGCACTTTTTGGGTTCCTCAACAACCTCACTCAACTGGAATGGGTATTATTGAAAATCCTACATTAACCTGTTTAATTGACATAGAAAACCATGAGATTCCTTCCACATCATCATTAATAGATACATTTCCATTGACAAATCCTACAATTGTCCCCCCCACAAGCTCATGAAAATGTGGAAGAGAGAAGAAGAGATAAATATTTCACCATTAAAGTACAGATCAAGATCGATGATAACCGTTAGTTCGGTCACCTTTGTAGGTAAGTATTTCTAACCTTCATGGTCACCTATGTCATAGCATCATCAGCTCATTTATTTGACGTCCCCCCTTCATGTTGTGTTCCCCCGTGATGTGTTATGTGTTGTTTATGCCTCCTGGGATGACCCTTGATTCTCTTGTAAGGTCAAGGATACTAGAAGATTGCCTCTATTGTGACCTTCTATTTGTACCATCATTCTTCTATATTGCTTCTCCTCTATTTTCATTATTGTGTGTTATGTCTTATGGACATAGCGTTGTGGTTGGTGACCTGGGGGCACCCACCTATGTGACTGTTCCTAAGGCACCTATTCTCCTCTCTTGATTTATTGTTTACCTTCCTCTAGTGGTTCTACCTAGCCGATGGATGATGACAAAAATAAATAATAACTGATATGGACCAAGTGTCCCTTTAGTGAGAAATCAAAAAATGGACCTAGTCCATCATGACGACGAGGTTGGTATATATATATATATATATATATATATAATCTGACGCTTAGCTAGAAGAATCACTCTGTGTGATATTTTGATGTTGTCTTATTGCACTAGCAAACTATAACAATACAATTGTTCCGTGCACTTTGTTTATCTTTAAATCTTGCCTCATTTACATTCGATTTCAAGATCTTGCAGTATAGCCCCACGGTTATACTCAGTTTTCAAATCTGTATTGTAACCTTGGCTTCTCGATGTGATGATTTTTCATACATTTCTTTTATCATGTGATGTGGTTGTTGTCTTATGAAAATATTTCTAACCTCTTTCTTGTAGGAATGTGTTTGTGGAAACATTTGGTGATTGTAAAGTACATGTCACCTCTAGGGGCATGGGCTTTACAAGAGCTCATGTTCCCTTGTGTATTTTCTCTATATCTTAACGTGCTTGATATCGTTACATGATATCAACCACCTTAAGGTGGGGGCATATAAGGTAAGCTATCTGATTTAGATGCTAGCAAAGTGTGTTTGTAAAACTTGAAATATGTTGCAATCATTTAAGCCCTATGTGGAGGTGGGGATGGTGTATTTCTCAAGGAGATTACACATCCTATCATTTTCTAAAAGTCCTCCGAGTAGGCGGGGAGCGGATCTGAGACTCTCCTAACCCTTAAGTGTGTCTTTGGCAATTGTTGTGGCGAAGCGCAATCGTCAGTGTATGCCTGTAATATGCCTGAGATGGCTGTGAACCTAGCAATAGGTTTCTTCCATCACTTTTTTGTTGTGTTTTCTCAATGTCTTCCATGTGTGTGTATATGGCGTATTTGTTCCCAAGCATAGTTTCAAGACCGGTGGCGATGAGCTCCTCCTATGCTTTGGATTTGTATGGCATGTTTGTTCTCAAGTGTAGTTTTAAGATTGGTGGCGATGAGCTCCTCCTACACTCTGAGATTTGTATTGCATGTCTGTTGCCCCTTATGCAGTTTCAAGATTGGTGGCGATGAGCTCCTCCTACATTTGGGTTGTGTGTTTACTTTCCGTGTACTTGCATTTGCATTTCATATATGAGAAAATGAAAAAGAAATAATCATTGCATTCACTATATTCACTATGTTTTGCGTGTGTTCAATACTGTCTTCTCTGTGTTTTACGTGACTGTAACCGTCTTCTCTATTTTTGCATGCCTGTTACTATCTTCAATGTGTTTGGCGTGTCTTCACCATGCTTGGCGTGTTTGCTGTGTTTGTTGACCTTACTTTAATGCATGTATTGACCTCGCATTTATACATACATTAAAGTGGGGGCTAAATGTCATGTCAAAAAATGTCCCCTTGGGGGCTTTTCCCTCTTAAGGTTTAGCTCTCGGGTCCTTAGAATGCATTTAGAGTATCTTGCATATCAATTTTGACTCCCGATGAGAAAACCCCTGAGTTTCATGGCAAATGGGACCTAGGGGATGTGTTTATCATGAATCCTACCCGAAATAGGGGGGGACTTGGGCGCCTACACCCTAGTCTTGCCCTATTTTAGGTTAGGACCTATTTTTGTGTGTCAGTTATGTGACTGTTATTAGGTCTCAGGCTGACACCTCAAGTTTGAATTACAAATTTCTTGGTGGGATGTTATTTAGTTGCATATATAACTATGTTTAGGCATTCATTTGTAAACTAGAAGATGATTATGAGCTTTTAGCATCCTTATGATTTGAGAGCTTTCAAAGTATTCATTGTTGTAGAGCAGTATTGTTTTGTTATTGTGTTTGTTATGCAGATTTGGCTTCATCTTCTCATGATGTGAAGGATCTTCATGTTCATGCGAGATACACCATCGATGTGATATTCATTTGTGTTTTCAATCATTTATCAATTGGCTTTTTCCTCTATCCTATGGGGATACACACTCTATATCTGACAACAGTGTTCAGAAGACTTGAATGTCTCTCTGGGGCTTGACTAAGGCAAGCCTCTAAACACCACAACCCCCAACCCCATTTTCTATGATTGCAGGTTATAGGTTGCGGAAGTGAAAGAAGTGGAGCTACAGGGAAGCAGAGCAGAGTGTTGGAAGTGCAGAGGAAAGCAAAAAAAGGGACTTGGACTAGGGCACCTGCTCATTAGTCCTCCAGATCCCACAACAGTAAAATCTCTGGAACAACAGAATCAAGTTGCAGACAACCCTCCCAGATCTTGACAAAAATTGGTACATTGGACTAGGGCACCTTCTCAGTCCCTGACATTTCCATACACTAAATCTCAAAATCTGGTATGCATTTGATTATCATTTGATATCTCTATGTGTGAGCAATTTCCATTATTTGTCCATTTGTTTACAATTTCATTGAATTAGGGTTTTAAGCATAATTGGACTTAATTGAATAACAAATTGATACAATTCCAAATTTCCCTTCTATTCCAAGTGACAGGAGATTTATGCTGTTAAGGGCATTGTTCAGTGGTTAAGTCGCTCGGTTGTAGTGGCGGCCACCAGAGTTCAAACCCCTGCTGGGCCAATGAGCTCGCAGGCTTTATGCGTTTGCTGGGCCAACGAGCTCATGGGTTTGAAGTGTTCCTTCTTAGGGATGAGGTCCCCCGTATTGTGGCCTCACTGGTTCATCGCTCTGGGAAAAAGTGTTAGTGTGGACCCGAAGGGCGTGTCGCGCCAGCGTCACCGGTCACGTTAAAAAGTTTACTAGGCGCATTATCTTTAAAAAAAAAAAGTGACAGGAGATCTGTAGTAGAATCCTCTACTCAATTGAATGTCCTTGAATGTTGATGTGAAAGGGGGATTTAACATAAACCCTTGAAATTACCAAACCCCTCTTTTCATATTAAACTATATATATATATATATATATATATATATATATATATATATGATGCTTTTGATTAATGCTATGATGATGTTATTTGATGTATCAAATGTGATTTTTTTAAATGCAACAAGTGATAATTGTGATGATCATGTGAAAATATTTTTAATGCTATTGTGATTAAACTAATAAATCTCTTTAAATTGTTTAGTAAATATAACAATGATTAAAAGTTATGCACATGAGTAAAATATGATATCATTTCAAATTAATACAATTGTGATCTAACTAAATTAGATGTGACAATGATTAATTGTTTACAATAAAGAACCTATGCTAGCTCAATAAATTAAGACAAAATATTCTATCTTGTCAAAATTGAAACAATTAATAACTAATTTCTTTATAAAGTAATATCAAACATATGATCTTAAGCATAAAATTTTCTCAAATGCATAACATTAATGGGTTCTTTAAGAGGCGTACCTTGTTCATTAGCTAATTTATATGTTCCTGATCCATATGCTTCAGTGACAACATATGGTCCTAGCCAATTAGGGCTAAACTTCCCTTTTTCACTAGGAGGTGCATTTACATTACTTTGATTTTCATAGAGTACCAAATCTCCAACTTCGAATGAATGATGGATTACTCATTCATTGTACGATCATTGGATTCTTTTCTAATAAGCTTTAAGATGGTTGAGAGCATTGATTCACTATTCATCGAGCATCTCTAGTTGTTGTAATCTTTTCTCTCCTTCCATATCATCGCCAATAATGTCTCTTAGGGAAACTCTCAATGAAGGAATTTCTAACTCTAAAGTCATTATCGCATCAACACCATATACAAGGTTGTACGGTGTAGTACCAGTAGTCATATGAACACTTGTTGTATAGGCCCATAGAATGTAGGAAAGTTGAGTGTGCCAATCTTTTTGATGTTTATTAACATTTTTCCGTAGAATTTGTCCAATGATTTTGTTTGAAGCTTCTTCTTGGCCGTTTGATTGTGGATAATATGGCTTAGAGAAGCGATGTTGGATGTGTTACCTCCCGAATTGGCAGAGGGTTTGCCAGCTCCAATGCACAGGCAGATTTGGTCAACAGATACGGAAGGTTGCGTTAGTTGCCTCCCCTTCACTTCTGGTTCTGTCGCACCAAGGGGGGTATCCTTATTTGCTAAAGATTTGACACTTGACTAGCTCAATGATAGGAAGATTTAGCTTGACAGCAACAAGCAGAATACTCTCATGTGCAGACCAAGATATGGATGATACATCACAAGGTTGGCAATATTCTTGGACATATGTGTCTGGTTGTGGATGAGAGTATGCAAGGGTCCTAATCCTACTCCAACTAACAGGTTGAAATTATGGAATGGTTTGAATTTGATGGTTTGGATGCAAGACATGGGTTTTTGTATCATAACTACTTCACAAGAACAGACCGGTGCCTATCTTAGGGCAAGGAGTCAAATAGACATATACATAAGAATGGCTTGCAACTAGCATTCGAGTTTCAAGGGGTTAGGATTGATGCTTTCCTTACAAACATCACCCAAGGATAAGTATTTGACTGTCCATACAGATATCCCAGCTGACATACAATCTTCTCCATACCTTAACCTAAAATGATTTAATCCACTCCTTGAATGGAAGTTAAAGATCAAGTATGCAATACATAAATCTATATTCTAGAATTTGAGAAACCCTTAGCAACCAAATTCAGAAGAAGAGATGCATACAACAAGTGGAGACAGACAACAAAACACATGCAAGAAGCATTTTTCATATAAAATTGACACTGAAACTAAACATATGTGCAAGATACATCACAGATGCAATACATAAACTCCAAAATGAGATAAAACAGCAAGGAAATGCTCTGTGTTTCATTATCTTTCCCCCAAAATTGCCCAAGTCTTCAACAACCAAATATGAGTGACACAGTTTGCATTTTATAGCAAAACTATGTACTCAGCCAAAATTACAACGGTCAACTCAAAAATCACTAGATACAATGCATGAGAAAATGGCGCTAAAAAAAAATTCAATGCAGCAGAGGGGAAACAGAGGACAAAGCAGGTGAGATCAGGATCTGCATCGTCATCTAGGTATTTCCTTCATCACACGGGTGGTTGAACCTGTCAAATCCATCGACATCCTCTGCAAGATTGCCATTATTGCCTCAGCTACCCATGGGATGCAATAGCAGATGCATCTGGAGATTTTCTCTCTCAAAAATGGGCTGTAGACAAAGAAAACCATCGCTGCCAGGTATTCAAAACCTGCTATCAATCACCTCCCCATCACTAAGATCGACGGCCCCAAAAATGCCTGAAAAGTCACCCACCTGTGATATCGTGCCACGTAGGCACTCCATATTCCTATCGCTGACTTTTTGCTTCCTTATTTTGCCCTTTTCGCTTGTATATGCAAAAAACATATGCATATACAATCGCCACTGTTCACCTTTCGAAAATCCTTTGTATATGCAAAATGCATATACATGCAACAGTTTAATATACAAGGCAGACCCCAAAATGTTATGAAGTAGATTGGAAACTTATTCGGGTCCGGCTTGCATCTTGACCTTTGTATCTTCGCTTGTATATCAACACATATAAGTGCCCAATATACATGCAGTAGACCTGAAATATTATTAACTTCAGTTGATTTATCTCTCGGGTCCAGAATGTATGCCTTTGTTTTGTATATTTCGAATGTATACTTCACATACATTCACCTTTGTATATCCTGTCCGTGGGCCCCACCAGTTGCAACTCCGCTTCTTTGTATGTTGCCGAACATACAAAGCCCCCTGTATGTTTTTCAATGTACATTTCTCTTTGCATGCCAAATATACAAATACAATGTACAAGACCCAATATACAAGTGGGAATCCCTTTAGAATATACTTGCAATGTATTTTTTCCTTGTGTCTAACTGTTGTATGTCTGAACATACAAACCAAATATACATGCAACCCAATATGCAAAGCGGGAATATTCTCAAGAATCTGTGAAAGATTCCACCTTTGTATATGCACCCGATATGCATTCCAAAATGTATAAAACTCAATTTTTTGATCACTTTTAGGAGGCTGATAGAGAATTTGCAAGCCTGCCAATGTACATTTTACCTGCATGTATATACAAACACCCTTGTATATATAAAGTGACATGCATATAAATGATTTTTGCATTTTTAACACTGCAGAGGCCGAAAGAGTTAGAATTTTGAATTTTTTGGGAAGGTGCCTGCATATTTAAATGCTTGAAATCAGACTGCTCATGCAGGCGGTAACATAGGCTTTGATTGGTGACGCATGCCTCTTGCAGGCATGGCGAGAACCTCAGATCTCTGGGATGTAGACCAGTCCTTATCCATTGGGCAACAGAGTCAAACTTGCACCAACCTGCATCACAAACTAGATTTTTGAAACATCATTTTGGCAGCCCCCCCGGGCAGCCAAAAAGGAAGAACCACAACTTTATTCTGTCAAATGCCTGATTCCAAACTGAAAAATCCCCACCACAGCTGAAAACATTAAAACAATCTACCCATATGCTGATCCGATCAATTACATGCTTCACCATTTTTGAAAACTTGCCATTGTCAGTACTACCTCTGTCACTCTGCACCTTACAACTAGACATATAACCATACACATTATAATATTCTTCAGCATTAGGTAACATATGTATGTTATGATCCTCAAGCAGTATGTCCTCATATTGCATTTGGCAATATTCATTATCTACCTGGCTGTTGCATATAACCAAACACATATCCAGCTGATCCAAAAACTGAAAACACTCAGAAAATATGAGACCCCCAATGTAATTCATATCACCTATTGACATTGAAAGCAAAACCTGATCCACACAGCCATCATTGCACATGTCTGAAACAACTGATGCTAAGCATTTATCATCCACAGTTTGCAAATCAGTATCATCATTTTCAAACAGAGGGTTAATTCTGCACCAATGAATGTCAGGACTCACAAAATCAAATGCATCCATAGGGTCATAATAAAGGGGATTCATGCTCATTACAAAGGTCTCTATTTCTTCTTCATGACAATCCATTTCTTTTTCATCATTATCAGACCTAGAGTCATAAGAAGAACAAACCTGATCCATGAACTAGTCATGGATATCATCTTTATCATCTTTAACATTTGTTTGCCCCATATACAAAATTTTTGCTACTTCAATGCATTCTGAAGTTGAACTATCTGCATCATTTTCCAGCCCTCCAATGCTTCCTGATGAAACTGATATTGATTCTTGATCCATATGATCACTACTTTGCACAACTGGATCATTTAAACATGAATGCTCTTTGTTTAGGACTGGAATGCAAATATTATTTGAAAAATTATTATTATCAACTTCATCTACTAGGCAAAATAAGACATCCTCCTCTATAATAGAAACATCATCAACTTGGAACGATGCAAAAATTGGGATAGCAGGGGTGTTAGCACTTTGACATTCATCTTCAACATTTAGATTATATCCCTCATTAACATTTGGGACTACAGGGTAGCAAATTTTTTTAAAGAAATACTCTTTTTGAATCCCATACCTCCAGTTATTTTCAATGTCTATTGTAAACTATCGTGCCTGATGCAATGTGGTGGGCTCCTTGTCCCTCAATCTATAGCTCATTTTCCTATCAAATGCTCCCAAATAGACAACTAGGCACAGTGCATCATTTGGTCTCATGCATTTTGGAACTCTATTCAATGTCCTCATAAATCTGAGGTTAAAGGCTGGAATCAACTCATCCTCTTCAATATGGATATACATAAAATTACTACTAACTGCATAATCAAAAATTCTTTCACCATATTGATCTAGAAATGCAGATTTAAAATCATGCCAAGAGCTGACAGAGTAAGCTGGAAGATAGGAGAACTAGTCCCTTGCATCTTTATCTAGAGATTGAACAAATAATCTCATAACTACATCTTCATGGTCAATCTCAAAATCATCTACAACATTTATAAACTGCTGCAAGTGTCTCTCAGTTGATTCATCCTTTGCACCATTGAATTTGGGCAAATACTTTCTGATTTTAGATGGAAAAGCATTAGGGTAGCCACAAATGCCATCAAAATTTATGGGCTTATATCTGTGAAGGCTGAAACTTCTTTTATTACATGGTTGGGACTGATTATTATACATGGTTGCATTTGACACCTCACTAGGGTTCATGGGCTTATAATACATCATTATGCGTTTCTGCAACCCTCTTTTCTACTCAGATTTTCAATCACAGTATGACCTTAGGCCTTTAAAATACAAACTGCTATTTCAACCTTCCTAAAGTCTTCTATATGAGTCTTTTGAACAATATTGCATACTTCTTTTGAAATGCAAACTAGCTTCTCATGAGAGTATGCAATCTAGTCACCATTATTTCCCCTTTTAACCAGCGCTATTTCACCAAATAGGGAACTTTTAAAACTTATACAAATACCTGGATATGTTGCAGCAACTACAAATTTAACACCTCTGGTGTCCTCTTATTAGGTTCTTTCTTATGTAGATTCGCCACCTCCTTAGCAGAGGAATGAGCTTCAAATAGGCTGAAGCTGAAAATTGATTTCTTTCTTTCTGGGTTCTCCCACAGCAGAGTCACACATACAACTTTTTCCTTTGCTGCAACAAAGCACCTCCAGGTCTGATTTTTTGATCCTTTAGACTCAAACTTTCATGGATATGACATTGTCTCCCCAGCAGAGTCGCCATAATCTATTACCTCCCGAATCGGCAGAGGGTTTGTTAGCTCCAATGCACAGGCAGATTTGGTCAACAGATACGAGAGGTTGCGTGAGCTGCCTCCCCTTCACTTCTAGTTCTACCACACCAAGGGGGTTATCCCTATTTGCTAAAGATTTGATACTTGACTAGCTCAATGACAGGAAGATTTAGCTTGACAGCAACAAGCAAAATACTCTCATGTGCGGACCAAGATATGGATGCTACATCACAAGGTTAAAAATATTCTTGGACATATGTGTCTGGTTGTGGATGAGAGTATGCAAGGGTCCTAATCCTACTCCTACAACTAACAGGTTGAAATTATGGAATGGTTTGAATTTGATGGTTTGGATGCAAGACAGGGGTTTTTGGATCATAACTACTTCACAAGAACAAACCGGTGCCTATCTCAGGGCAAGGAGTCAAATAGACATATACATAAGAATGGCTTGCAACTAGCATTCGAGTTTCAAGGGGTTAGGACTGATGCTTTCCTTACAAACATCACCCAAGGATAAGTATTTGACTGTCCATACTTACAGATATCCCAGCTGACATACAATCTTCTCCATACCTTAACCTAAAATGATTTAATCCACTCCTTGAATGGAAGTTAAAGATCAAGAATGCAATACATAAATCTGTATTCTAGAATTTGAGAAACCCTTAGCAACCAAATTCAGAAGAAGAGATGCATACAACAAGTGGAGATAGACAGCAAAACACATGCAAGAAGCATTTTTCATATAAAATTGACACTGAAACTAAACATATGTGCAAGATACATCACAGATGCAATACATAAACTCCAAAATGAGGTAAAACAGCAAGGAAATGCTTTGTGTTTCATTATCTTTCCCCAAAATTGCCCAAGTCTTCAACAACCAAATATGAGTGACATAATTTGCATTTTATAGCAAAACTGTGTACTCGCCAAAATTACAACGGTCAACTCAAAAATCACCAGATACAATGCATGAGAAAATGGCACTAAAAAAAAATTCAATGTAGCAGAGGGGAAACAGAGGACAAAGTAGGTGAGATCGAGATCTACACCGCCATCCAGGTATTTCCTTCATCACATGGGTGGTTGAACCTGTCAAATCCATTGACATCCTCTGCAAGATTGCCATTATTGCCTCAGCTACTCGCAGGATGCAACAACAGATGCATCTGGAGATTTTCCTACTCAAAAATGGGCCGCAGACAAAGAAAACCATCGCTGCCAGGTATTCAAAACCTGTTGTCAATCACCTCCCCATCACTGAGATCGATGGCCCCAAAAATGCCTGAAAATTCACCCACCTGTGATATCATGCCACGTAGGCACTCCATATTCCTATCGCTGACTTTTCGCTTCCTTAATTTTCCCTTTTCGTCTTGTATATGCAAAAAACATATGCATATACAATCGCCACTATTCACCTTTCAAATATCCTTTATATATGCAAAATGCATATACATGCAACAGTTTAATATACAAGGCGGACCCCAAAATGTTATGAAGTAGATTGGAAACTTATTCGGGTCCGGCTTGCATCTTGACCTTTGTATCTTCGCTTGTATATCAGCACATACAAGTGCCCAATATACATGCAGCGGACCCGAAATATTATTAACTTCAGCTGATTTATCTCTCGGGTCCGGAATGTATGCCTTTGTTTTGTATATTTCAAATGTATACTTCACATACATTCGCCTTTGTATATCCTGTCTGCGGGCCCCACCAGTTGCAACTCCACTTCTTTGTATGTTGCCGAACATACAAAGCCCCCTGTATGTTTTTCAATGTACATTTCTCTTTGCATGCCGAATATACAAATACAATGTACAAGACCCAATATACAAGCGAGAATCACTTTAGAATATACTTGCAATGTATTTTTTCCTTGTATCTAACCGTTGTATGTCTGAACATACAAATCAAATATACATGCAACCCAATATGCAAAGTGGGAATATTCCCAGGAATATGTGAAAGATTCCACCTTTGTATATGCACCCGATATGCATTCCAAAATGTATAAAACTCAATTTTTTCATCACTTTTAGGAGGCCGATAGAGAATTTGAAAGCCCACCAATGTACATTTTACCTGCATGTATATACAAACACCCTTGTATATACAAAGTTACATGCATATAAATGATTTTTGCATTTTTAACACTGCAGAGGCTGAAAGAGTTAGAATTTTGGATTTTTTGGGAAGGTGTTTGCATATTTAAATGCTTGAAATCAAACTGCTCATGCAGGCGGTAACAGGATGTGGTATTTTTCAAGGAATATCTTCGCATCCTTGTTCTTAAATGGTGTACCATTGTCAGAAACCAAGGAGAAAGGAATGCCAAATCATGAGATTATATTATCCTGTATGGAGCGAAAAATTACTTCATCTGTCATAGATCATAGCGAAATAGATTTGACCCACTTCGTAAAGTAATCAGTGGTAGTGATGATGAAAGTGTGCCCTTTTGATGAAGGAGGAGATATTTTTACAAATAGATCCAAGCCCCACACAAAAAATGGCCAAGGTGAAACTTGGGCTCGAAGTTCCTAGGTAGGAGCTCAAATTAAGTGGTTATGTTGTTGACATTGGGGGCACTTCTTGACAAATGCAAAGGAATCTTGCTCCATGATTTTACAATAAAACTCCATACGCAATAATTTCTATACCAAAGACTTTCCTCCAAAATGCCCTCCACAAGCACCGAAATGAAGTTCTTCTATTACAATTGAAATTTCTAATTTATTAAGACAACAGAGAAGAACGCCATTATAGCTTCTTTGATATAAAACATTAGATAAGATGATATAACATGTTGCAAGTTTGTGTATGCAAACTCTTGTGTTTTTAGATGTTGAATTAGGAATGGTACCATCAGAAATATATTGGAATATATGGGAGTACCATTCGTCTGAGTTTGTGTTGCAATAAATATTGGTATCTAGAGGTGCAACCTTAGATACTACTAGTGATATAAGATTGTGAATGACAAAGTGATAATCTTTAGGAGAACCTTCATGGGATATGAGGGAAGTTGTGCTCACCATTGCATCTGCATGTTGATTGGCTTTCCTTGGAATTGTGTCAATTGTAAAAGATGAGAAATTTTTTAATAGCGACAAGGCAAGATCACGGTATTTAGATAACTTATCTTTCTTTGCTTGATAAGTTCCAGTGACTTGTATTATGATTAACTGTGAATCACCATAAATAATGACATGTTTAATATTTAGGGACAACACGACATGAAGTCGTGCAATGAGAGCTTCATACTCAACGATGTTGTTTGTACATGAGAAGTTTAGATGGTAAGAAAGAAGAATCAAATTACTTGAAGGAGGTACTAGTACTATACCAGCACTGGAGCCAATTTGACATCTTAAACCACCAAAATATAATTCCCATTTGTTATATTTTTCTAAAGTTAAGATCTGGTCATCAGGAAATTCTTCATTTATTTGAATAGAGAATGGTTAATGTGCTTCAGCTAAATGATTGGTTAATGCTTGTCCTTTTATCACTTTTTGAAAGATAAATTTGAGATCAAATTCTGTTAACAACATAATCCATTTAGCTAGGCAATCTGAAAGATCTGTTTTAGCAAAGAGGTGCTTCAATGAATTGAATTTTACAATGACATGAATTTCAGCGTTTAAAAGATAGTGTCTTAACATTTTTGTTGCAAAGACAAGAGCTAATCACTATTTTTCTATGATAGTATATCACACTTCATAATCAAGAAAAGTTCGACTTATATAATATACAACACATTCTTTTTTGTTGTCATCATGTTGTGCTAATAACACTGCTAGAGCATTAGTAGAGGTTGATGTGTAAAGGAGAAAAGCTTTTTCTGCAGTCGCAGGCTGAAGCGCAAGAGGTTCAGTTAGGCAATTTTTTAAGTCTTCAAAAGATTTTTGGAAATTCAAATCCCATTGGAATTTTGATTCTTTCTTCAGTAATTGAGTGAAAGGGTGAGTCCTATCCATGAGTTGTGATACAAATCAACAGATGGCATGTATCTTCCCTTGTAAAAAATGAAGTTGAGATATATTTCGAGGTAGTGGAATGTTAACAATCACATCAATTTTCTTTGTGTCTACTTCAATACCTCGATGTAAAATTATAAATCCCAATAGTTTAGCGTTGTCTACACAAAAGACACATTTACGGGGATTTAAGCTCATGTTGTATTTCTGTATCTGCTCAAAGATTTGATGGAGGACTATGACGTGATCATGGTAACGAATAAACTTCACTAGAATGTCATCGACATAATCCTCTAAGATGTTATGCATGTAATCATGGCATGTTTGTAAGTTGCTCCATCATTCTTTAATCCAAATGGCATGACCACCCAACAAAATGTTCCCCATGGGGTAATAAAAGTTGTCTTGTATTGATCTTGAGGGTTGATGAAAAATTGATTATAACCCAAAAACCAATCTATGAAGGAAATTAATTCATGACCAGCTATTGAATCAACAATCATATCAATGTTTGGAAGTGGAAAATCATCTTTTAAAGAAGCTAGATTTAAATCTCTAAAGTCAATACAAATTTGAATGTGATTTTCAGGTTTAGCAATAGCCACAATATTTGAAATCCAAGGTGAATAATCAATAGGGCATATAAAACTAGCTTGTAAAATATTTTCTATCTCATCTTTGACTAATAATGCGATCTTAGGATTCATCTTTCTAATTTTTTGTTTAACCAGCTTAGCATCAGGCTGTAACACTACATTGTGTATTATAATTTTAGGATCAATGCCAGGCATATCTGAATAATTCCAAGCAAATAGTTTAGGAAAATCATGCAAGAGATTTGTTATTTCTTCTTTTTCTTCTTTGTTTAAGCAATCTCCTATAGGGATAACCTTTTCAGGGTTATCCTTCTCCATCAAGACATCAATAGTCTTTCCATTAAGTACTGCGGTCTGGGAGGCTAGGTGAATGTGATGATTTCATGGATTTGTCATTAGGTACTAGAGTATCATTTGTCAAACAAGTGTTTTTCCCAAAATATGCTTCTACATTTAGACAATAGGAAAATCCATGATTATGATGATAACAAGGCAAATTGTCATAAGCTCCCATGAATTCCATTACAACTTCATTTGTTGAAAAATTATCTAATGGGATATCTCCTGGTGGACAATTTATGTCTATCATCTCAGGATATATCAAATAGAGTGTTGATCGTATAGTGTTAACATTAAGATTAGGACATTTGTAAGATTTGGCGGGATTCAAAGAATGGGATCCGATTCCAGTAGTGAAATTAATTACAACAGCTTGTAAGGGTACTCTGATTCCTTGCTGGTTTCCACCACAACCATTACGTACATAGTCACAATTTTTGTAAAGGATTTTAAATCCTTGACCATAAAGGGATGTCATCTCTTTAGAAGATGGTGGAGCCTCATAGGTCTCATATTCTGTAATGTAAGAGTATTGTTTGTATTTGTTACTAAAGAAACTTTGGATTCTTTAGGTGTTTGCACATATTGTTTAGATGAGATCGATGCAACTTTTGATGTCTCAAGGTTATTGAGTTTATATTCCCCCATAAAGGTAGGAGTAAAATCTAATGAACCCCAATTGTCACCAAGGAATGCATTCGATGATGGTTTAGAATATTGTGCAACATTATCTGTGGCAAGGGGTATTGATGAATCAACTCTTAAGTTATTTAGAATCTTATGAATGACAACTTGTTTTTGTTTTTCAATTTGTAAACAAATTTTTGGATTCAGATCACTTCAATGGTTTGAAGTTTATTTGTGTAAATAAAATTTATTGATCGATGCAGGGTAGACAGAACCGCCCCCATGGAATGAATCCATGGTCGACCAAGGAACATATTATATGAAAGTGTACCAGACATGACATGGATAAGGGTAGATAATGTCACAGGTCTAACTTTTATGGGTAAAGTTATGGTACCTAGGGATTGTCTACCAACATTATCAAAGCCATGAATGTGAAGTTTATCTGGTTAGATCAAGGATGTATCAACCTTGATTTTACGTAGTAGATTAATATTACAAACATTAAGAGTTGATCCATTGTCAATCATAACTTTCTTTATCAACTTTTATTTACTGTGATAAAGATTACAAGAGGATCATGTTGATTTTGAACTTCCATTGATGGTAACTCATGATGTTGAAACATAATATTTGTTTTTGTTACATGCATACAATCTAACAGAGCCGCTACATCATTCAACTTAACAACGAGTGGTACAATCACCTTTTGTAAAGCTTCTTGGAGCATTTCGTGGTATGTAGGCAATGTTTGTATGAGTTCCCAGAGAGAGATCTTAGTGGGAGTAGCACGAAGCTGCTCAAGAAGATCATAATCTTGATCAACTTTATGAGTAAGAAGAGGTGGTTGAGAAAGAATGGGTTGAGGAGTTGGTAAAGAGATTGGAATGTTGCAAGTATGAGGTGAGCCAGTGTTGTCATTGATGTCAACATACTCATATTGCATTGACAAGAAGGATTTGATGAGCTGTGTGCTGAGGATATTGAGAAAATTAGCCTCAGTCAGGAACAGTGAAGAACAGTGATGAGAAGAAGGCAAATGTACTGTATAGGATGAGAACTGGAGGATGCGGATTAAAGGGTTAGTAGATATGAGTCTTGAGATGCTTCAGTTAAGATTTCAGAGGTCCGCATGAAGATCTGAAGGAGTTGTGGCTGTCGGTATAGAACCGGTTCCGGCAAGTATCCAGAGGTGACAGAGGATCACAAAAAGGTCCGGTGAGGTCCGGAATTGTATTATCCTAATCTGCGGATTGGACGGAGTGTTTGGGATGTCCTTGTGATGTGTCATCCTGATTTGTGTATGATTTGGAGGTCTGGAAGTACCTCTTGCATTATGACAGTGGCGACAGACTGTGTTCTTGAAGTTCCGGATGAGGAAGACAAGAGATCCCAGTAAGTAGAGGAAGTGCGGATGTATCCGGACATTCAGACAGGCTTGTGAAGATTCTTGGATCATGTTTAGGTTGTGTTGTTGGTCCGCATTGATGGTAGAGCCCAGAATTGAAGTTATTCTTCCAGATGAAGTTCTTGCTCTGTTTAGCCGACCGGATGAGTTGTTCATCCTGCGAATGTTCTTGTGATGGCCGACCAGATGTGTTATTCATCTTGCGGATACTCCTATGGTTGTTTGCCGACTTAGATGTTTGTTCCTAAGTCGATGTCTTGTATAAATAACGGTTTGTGAGTTCATTTCAAAGTGTGGTGTGTGGATGAGTGTGGCATAGCGAAGAAACGTGTGAAAGGCAGAGTAGAGATTTTTGGGCTTAATTGGAACTGATCCGGACATGGTAGAGATGTCATTCTCCAGTTCAAGACTGTGATTTTTATCACTTTGTAGACAGTGTGTCTCCTTGTAGGCAATGGGCCTCTTTGTGAGCAGTGTGCTCGGGCAGTGAGCCCTTATTGGCATGTGCCATTCATTTTTCTTTATTCTTCTAACAGAGAATAATTCTTGGGTTAATCACCCCGTGGTTTTTCCCTTAACCGGGTTTTCCATGTCAAAATCTTGATGTTCAATGTGTTGATGCTTATCTGCTCTTGTGTTTATGTATTATGCTTTCATGGATGATTATTTGATATGCTGCTAACTAACAACAAAGAATCAAGTGTTTGAAAGAAGAAGAAGTTGTATACAACTGATTCACCCCCCCCCCTCTCAGTTGTATGCCCTAGATCCAACATGGAATGTTTGATTGATGCTTACTTTGTTTATTATTTCGTGTATTGTATGTGTGAGCAACCACATTGTAGTTGGAATGTTGTGTTCCATCTTGATATATTTGATTTTGACTTGTTATTTGTTTAGCATAGTTATAGATGTAATCAAGAGGTTGAGAAGAATTCAGAAATTCTCTTATAGTGAGTACCAGTTTCATTTGCATTTGAGGCACATCAGAACATAGGTTGACCACTATCTTCAGTTTCACAGGTTCTTCTTGAGATCTTGGAACATAGATTGCGTTTACTAATATTTGAAGGAATGACGGTCTATGAGTCGTACTGGAATATTCAATAGAGATAAAGTCATCTAAGGCTTCATCTAGCATATTGAAGTCATCACAACTAAATAGCTCATCATATGCATTAAGTCTTGTAAAAAGAAATTAGACATTTCCACATAATCCACAACTTAATGTGAATCAAGATACAATATAATTTGCAAGAATGAAACTAAGATCACTATGCATATAATAACAAAATCTCAAGATATATCACTCAAAATGCAATGCATACACTATGAAAGAAAGGAAATTGCAATATAAATCTGATTTAGAACAATAAATGCAATTTTGGATATAATGAATAAGAATGCAAATTCTTTTCACGTCGGGTTCACCAAAATGTTTAGCGTGAAAAGGAGAAGAATGATTAGCATGCTCAACTAGGTTAAACCTCCCTTTTCATACACTAACATTCAGAATATGAACCGAGCTCAACCATTATAGAAGGGTTAAGCTACAAGTATCTTATTCCTCTATGGTTGTATATGAAAACATGTTTGAACTAGGTTTTTGCAAAACCCTAACAAGCTTGATCAAGCCAAACCCTAGTTGTAAAACTTGTTCGGACAAACTGATTCTGAAAGCAAAAAATGACAGAGTGAATACATAAATGCAGATAGGAGATATTAGAGCCTGTGCACCTAATTTTTGAGGGCTTGAAAAACTTGGGCGGTCACGAATTTGTCCTATAAGTTTTCCTGTCACAAAAATTTCTGCACCAAGTGTTTGAGCCTTTGATGAAGACCCCAAATCCTAAATCTGAGGGCCTGATGGATTTGGGTAGTCCCAAAATATATTCCCTACACTTATTTGATGATGGATCTATAACATTTATAGCAACTATGATAGTAATACATATTCCCCTTCGCTCCTTCCCATCGAATCTTCCTCAATATGACCTACACAAACAAAAGGAGAAGGTATCTTGCATCTATATAGGAGTTTTCCTCAGTCAAACCCCATCTTTGGTGTTTCTACCTCAATAATAGCCAATGTCAAAAGATGCAGATGTGTGAGCTCATAAACCCTAAGTGTGAGCATAAAAAAAGCAAGATCCTAAATGACTCAAGCATAAAGGAAATAGATCCACACAATGTTTCACTCAAGGAAACAACTTCACCTCAAGGAGATGATATCAATAAAGACTTGTAGAACAAGAAGGCAATGCAGCCATATCCATGGAGGATTCCAAAACTCAAGTTGGAGGCTTTAACCCTTCTCGCTTCACAAACCCTAGGAAGAGAAAGATAGACTCAAAATCTTGATTCCTAATCTTCATAACATATCTCCAAGATAGTAAAGATCCAAATCTTCAATGAGCTTCCACACTTTGCAAACATTCAATAGCACTTGTAGCAGAATTTTGGCATAATAAACTTTCATAATAATTGTGTGTGTTAAAATTATTATTTTGAGTTCTCTTTAAATATCCAACCTTAGAAATGAAATAAATTGAAATAAAAGGCTGACATTGTGCGGGAAAGAAATTTTGAATTCAGAAACACAAAGCACATGACAAAAGCCGACACCAAAGTTAAATTTGTAATCCTGAGATTTAGGGCAGGACTAGGGCAGTACCACCCAAGTCTAGCCCCCAAATTTATCTTTGGAATATGCTTAAGGGTGTTATAAATCTTTGAAATCCATAGTCCCTTTCTGGGTTTTGTCAGTAATTACTCTGAACTATGATATTTCTTCAAAGAGATACATGTTAATTAGGGTTTAGATAGGTCCAATGATGAAAAGGGTTAAGGGACACTAAAAGGTAGGAGCTAAATGTAGTGAAATTGTGCTAATCGAAGCAAGAGCATAATTTACGACGTAACACTCCCCTCACACTTTATGCAATCTTGGGGATCAAAAATGAGTAATGTCTTCTTCCCTAGGAGGCCTGCTTGGAGATACACCCACACCAAGGGATGACCTCAACGTCATGTTTTGGTGGGGTATATAAACATTGTGAGAATCAAAAGACTCATTTCAATAGGGACCCCATCCGATCTAAAAAAACCCTCAAGACCCTTGGTCTGTCGAGACTAGAGTGGTGGTGTTCTTAGTTGGATGCTTGGTAATCCCTTGTTCATAGATTCATCCCCTGTACCTAGTGTATGTTGGGACATCCCCTAGACACTTGTAAATCCTTGTTAAGGCCTTTGGTTTTTTTCTAGTGTTGTGTAATGGACACAGACTACCCCCTGAAGTTACTCACCATCGTACCTCCTTGAAGCCAAGATAGAAGTCTTCTCTGGGAAAGACTCGAAAGCCTCCAAAGAAAGGGGTATTGGGTGCAATGCCCTTATCCCTAGCTATCCGCTCAGGGTGAAGTTTTCTTAGTTAGGTAAGAATGGATAGGTATTTTATCATGTGGGCCCACATTATGAAATCACTCCTTGAATAATTTTAGGGAATGTTTATGTGCTTGAAGTGTATTCATTGTGAAGTCCCGTAAAAGCCATTCAACCTGTATTCCCTGAAAAATCAAATAGTCATTGTGTCTTATTGTTTGTTAAATCTCTTGCCAAGAGAATCTTTGAGCAAAAACACAAAATCATTCAAAAATCAGTGTCTTTTAGTGCTTAATCCATCCCTGTGAGTGCATTTTCTTTCTCTGTCAGTGCTTTCACCGCCTCTTTCAACACATCCATTGTCTCTGTCAACACCTCTGCAAAATAATCAAACGACCAAATAGTCAACCTGATCCATACATTTAAAATCCATTTAGCACCTTTTCTTTGTGTATCAGTGCTTGCGCTCTACTTATCAGTGCCCTCGATCTACATGTCAGTGCCTTCCATCTGACTGCTAGCGACTCTGTTCAACCTGTTAGTGCCTTTGATCCATCTGTTAGCGATTTGTCTGTCAGTGCCTCTACCTATGACCTTAGAAAAATGAACATAATAATTTTCCCCATCAAAATTTGACTATCCTTGACACTTTAACAAACTTTGAAGTGATTCAAAATCATCCATTTCCATTTTTCACCAAATCATTCTTCCATAAGGTCATCCATTTTATCCAAATTTTTTATCTCCATCCCCCTAATCATCCCATTTTCCCATTTGAAAGCTTAGAAAACTTTAACCATTTATTGACCTACTTTTGACCAACACCTTCATACCATCAAATTCAAAATATATCAAATCTTCATGTGTATCAAATCTATCCCTTATCCAAACATAACCTCTATATCACCAAATCAAATCATCCTTCAACCAAATCTATCTTCCAAATTAAAATTTGGCTAAAGAAAAATCTAGATCTTATCATTATCCCCTAATTTATATTAGGCTTAAGAACTTGTTTATCTTAAGTTTTGTGTAAATTATCTCTTATCAACTTTGGATAAATTAGTGTTATGTCAGAAAATGCACCCTTAGGGGCCTTTTTCCTTTAAGGTTTAGCTCCCAGGTCTTTAGATTGCATTTAGAGCATCTTGCATAATAATTCAGACTCCCGATGAGAAAACCATTGGGTCTTGTGACAAATAGGACCTAGGGGGTGCTAATTTAATGATTCTACAACAAAGACAGGGGGTCGACAAGGGTGCTAGTGCCCTAGTCTATTTTGGGTCTGCCCTAATTTTAAATGTCGGGTTTGTGACCGTTATTTGGGTCCCAGGTCGACATCATAAGTTTTAATTACAAAATTCTTGGCGGGAATCTTAGTAGTTGCATATATAAGCATGTTTAGGTTATCATATGCAAACTAGAAGATGATTGTGAACTTTATGCATACTTGAGATTTTTATGATATCATTGTGTTGCAGAGCATAGCATTGTTATTGTGTTTATTTTTGTAGGTTGGATTACATCTTCTCCTCATGGCATTGAAGAGCCTCTTCCATCCATGAGAGCTTCATCATCAATGTGACATTTATTGTACTTTATCATCATTATCATTTGGATTTTTGCCTCTATCCCACAAGGATACACAATCTCTCTCTAACAATGGTGTTTGAAAGACTTGAATGTCTCTCTGGGGCTTGATTGAGGCAAGCCTCTAAACACCACAACCCCATCCCACACTCCTTGTGATTGTAGGTTATAGGTATCGAATCTGGAGAAAGTGGAGTTGTAGGGAAGATAGGAAAACATTAAAGATTCAGGATCTGAAAAGAAGCGGACACTATGCGAGATTCTGGGACTAGGGCGCCATCAACCTTCTCCTCTGCATTTCAATCACCGAAAACTAAAGATATATTAGAGATTAGTGTTGGAAGGATATTGGGAATCCACAAAAGAAGTAGCACATTGGACTAGGGCACCATCACCATTTTTCCCAACTTTTTCACTTTCTGGACTGCAAAAAATAGTGAGTTAAGGTTTTCTGCCCTTTGTCTAATTCTAGTAGCATTTGTCGCAATTCACAGATTTGATTACTATTTTTCTTAAATTAGGGTTTCAAGAGCATTAAAGCATTGATTAGCAACATTGTGTGATAACTTCTAAATTTCCCACTAGAAAACCAAGTGGTAATCCAATTTGATAGATGACTCTCCTCTCGATAGGAGAAGCACTCGCTTGAAAAGCCCTTGGAATGTTTTATGGAAAGGAGGATTCAAACTAAAACAACCACATTCCATCATCCCCCTTTTCATATAAAACATTTTGATGAACCTGTGTTTTGAAATTTTTGGCACCTTGCTGAGTGTTGTTTCATAGATTTACATTCATTTATTTCATTGCATTCGAAAATTTACAAAAAAAAAATGATAAATTTGGAAAAATTGAAAAAATTACATTCTAGGGTTTGATTTTTGACATAGTTTGCATTCACACAATTGTATTTCATTAATTATCTAATTTTTACATCAGATCTGAAATTCATTATCATTCAATTCATTATTTTCAATATTGCATTTGAAAAATTACAAAAAAAACTGATAAAATTGGAAAATTTGCAAAAATTGGCATATTAGGCTTGCATTTTTGTAAAATTTGAATTAATTGGCATCTAATTTCAACTAATTTCTATTATTTGCATTAGATCTGATCCAAAATATAGAAATTCATCATTTACAATTCATTTGCATTGCATTTGCATGCTTGATTTGTTAGAAATTGCTTGAAATTTTGCACTTTTGATGAAAACCTAGTTTTGCATGAGGTAGGGTTGTAGTCAAAATCTTGTCTCAGATTTTACTACCTTGTTAAAACACTCATTAGTTATGATATCTAATTTTAGTGTTTATTTATAGTGGCCTCCTTGCAAAATTTCATCTCTAGGGCTTGGAAAACCTGTATTTTCACTAGATTTGGCCTTATCGTCTTGCTAGATTGGCACTCCAAGTGTGTTGTAAGGGATTTTTCTGCACCAATTAGATTTTATTAGCATTATTATCACTTCCCCTTCTCAATTTCCTTACAACACCCTTTCTTTTGGGCCTTTGCATTGAAATTTTGTATATTTTTGCTATTTTTGCACTAGGGTTTGATCTAGAGTGGCACTATAGGCATGTTGTAACAGATTTTTTGGCATTAGGTGGCTATTTTTACTATTATAAGTTTTTTTCCATCATCATTTTCCTTACAACACCCATTTCCCTACTCTTTTGCATGGAGATTTGGTGAAAAATCGCATATTTTGGTCTATTTTCACTAGCTTTTGGCTTATTGACTCTCTAGAGTTGCCTCAAAAGCGTGTTGTGAAAGGTGTTTTTGTATTAATGGACTTCTATTAGGCATATAGTTTTCTGTACCTCTTGAAAATCTTCACAACACCTCTTCTTTCATTTGTTTGCATTGAGAAAAGTTGAAAAATCAAGCCTTTTAGAGCATATTCGACATCACTTTTGCATTTGGTCTTGCATAAGTTTTTGAAAATATTTGAAATCTGAGTTGGCATCCAAAATATCTCATTATGGAATCTTCATGTTATCCATCTTTGAAGTCTCTACATTAGTATCTCCTAGATTTTGAAAATTTTTCCCATTTCACTAATAAGAATCCTCATGTTCTAGAGCACAGAGCTTTTGTAAGTAGTATTGATGCTTCTATATGTTCGACATATGAGCTGCAATTAATTTGTTATGCACATGATTTTACTAGATTTGCTTTACTCATAGGATCATATCCTTTGATAGTAGAATATTTAACTAAATTCATCTCTAGGGATACTCATGTGAAATATGAGAGTGTTCAAATTCTTTTTCTACTAACATTTTGAAATCAATAGCTAAAGAACATGATGATGATGATTCCATAGGTTATCCTACTTCTCCTATAGTTGAATATCCAAAAACCTTAGATGAGAAGACTATGGATAGCTCTATTAATGATACAACACCTAACTTCTTAAATGCTTTTGGGATAGATGTTGGTTATACTCAAGAGGAAAACAATGTTAATTCAATCTTCACTAATAGACTTTGTAACAATATTCCTAAGATGATTGTACGGGGGGCACCTAGTGCACCTTCTTGTTTGAAACCGGTGATTACGGTTCAAGGCGCTCAACAACCACACCACAAAGTGATTGCTCACATACAACACCTGTAATAAAAAGCAAAGTAAGAAAGCACCGCATGTGCCTATCTCTCTTCCATGTTCTCAACCTATGCTCCCTCTGCCACCTCATCTTATTCGTAAAGTGGTCAAGAATATGATCTTGTCGAATAACTTCATGTTACTCTGGCTAAGATATCTCTTTGGGATTTAATAAAAACATCACCTACATACCATGGAATGCTCTAAGAAGCTTTACAAAAGGTGATCGTGCCACCCCTTGCTAAGTCGACTAATGTAGCAGCTGTGTTGTATAGTATAAATATGAAAAAAATGGATATTATCTTTCAACCACATGAAATACCATCAGCAAAAGATGGATATGATCCACTTTTGATCTTTGTCATGATAAATAAAAAGTTGGTAAAACGAGTCATGATTGACAATGGATCGACCCTTAATGTCTATAGCATAGACTTACTACATAGAATAAAGGCTGACACATCTTTAATCAACCTGGAACGGATTAGCATTCGTGGCTTTGATAATGTTGGAAGACAATCAATAGGTACCATAACTTTACCTGTACAGGTTGGACCCATGACATTAGATACCCTTTTTCATGTTATGCCTAATTCACTTTCATATAATATGATTCTAGGTAGACTGTGGATTCATGCCATGGGGGCATTCCCATCTACCCTTCATCGATCACTTAAGTTCATTTATCAAGATAAGCTCTACACTTTGAAAGCTGATCCTGATCCAAATACTTGTTCACATATCAAAATGCCAAAACAAGTTAGTCAACAAAGACTAAACAACTTACAAATTCATTCAACAATGCCTCTTGCCATAGATAATGTTGTGCAAAACTCTCAACCATTGAATGCACTTTTTGGTGATGATTGGGGTTCATTAGATTTTAACCCTTGCAATATGGGAGAATATAAACTTAATTCATCAAAAGTTGTATCGATCTCGTCCAAGCAATGTTTTGAATCTCCTAAGAAGTCCAAAGTCTCCTGGTTTGAAAATAAAGACATTACTCTCACGTATACTACAAATTATGAGACCTATGAGGCTTCACCATCTTCTAAAGAAATGGACTCTCTATATGGTCGTGGATTTTAGATTTTGTACAAGAACTGTGACTATGTAGGTAATGGATGTGGTATAAATGAACAAGGGATTCAAGTACCTAAAGAATCTGCTTCAACACATTACTCAAGTGGCATTAGATACAATCCTTTTAAAGAAAAGAAAGCCTCTCATCATCCTAAACTTAATATTAATGCAATATCAACAAAATCAAATCAATATGTGAGATATCCTAAGCCGATAAGCCACACTTGTTGTAGCGAATATCATAGTAGCTCTCAAGAGTAGCCTCTTCCTAGATATTTATGTTCGTAACATTAGGATCTACCAGGTAAGTATCTCTAACCCTTTCTCTCTTTGTTGTCTTTCCCCCGTGATGTGTTATGTGTTGTCAGGCCTCCTAGGATGACCCTTGATTCTTTGGTAAGGTCAAGGATACTAGGAGACCACCTCTTTTGTGACCTTCTTCTATTTGTATCATCAGTCTTCTATATTTCCTCTCCTCTGATTTCATTATTGTGTGTTGTGTCTTATGGACATAGCGTTGCGGTTGGTGAATTGGGGGCACCCTCCTATGTGACTGTCCCTAAGGCACTTGTTCTCCTCTTTGATTTATTGTTTACCTTCCTCTAGTGTTTCCATCTAGCTGGCAAATGGCGAAAAACATATTATACTAATGCAGACCTAGTGTCCCTTTTGCAAGTAATAAAAAAATGGACCTAGTCCATATATGACGACGGGGTTGTAACAAATTATCCGACACTTGGTTAGTGGAATCACTCCATGATTTCTTTATCTTGATATTGATGTCAATTTTATCTTATCTTGCTAACAACACTTTAACAATACTACTGCTCTATGCACTTTGTTTTTCATGGATATCACCTTGCTTGGCTCTTTCATATAGTTGATCATATGCATTGTTGTTTATCATGATTATTTGGACACTAACACTTTTCTTGCAGGGATGTGTTTGTAGGAACATTCAGTGATCATAAAGTACATGTCACCTCTAGGGGGCATGGGCTTTGCAAGAGCTGGTGTTCCCTTGTGTATTTTCTTCCTACCTTAACGTGCTTGATATCGATACGTGATATCAACCACCTTAAGGTGGGGGCATATATAAGGTAAGTTGTCTGCTTTAGATGATAGTAAAGCATGTTTGAACAATCTGAAAATCAATTGCAATCATGTAAGCCCTTTGTGGAGGTGGGATATCGAGCATATCCTCATATCTTAAGCCCTTCTGCGGAAGGCGGGGATGGTGTACTTCTCAAGGAGATTGCACTATCCTATCATTTTCAAAAGTCCTCTACAGAGGCGGGGAGCGGTTCTATGACTAACTCAACCCTTAAGTGTGTCTTCGGTGATTGTTGTGGTGAAGCGCAATCATTGGTGTGTGCTTGTAATGTGCCTGAGATGGTGGGGGCTTAACAATAAGTTCCTCCTATCACCTTGTTTGTCATGTTTTCTCCATGTTTTCCATGTGTCTTCTGTGTGTTTTCCCCCTTGTGTGGCTAACCCCCCACTTGGGTTTTGTATGGGGTGCTTTCCCCTCTCATGTATGTGTAGCGATGTGCTCCACTTACACTTGAGGTTTTGTATGGTGTGTTTCCCTTTGTAGTTGTATGTTGCATTGTTAGTTTTCATATATTTGCATTCATTCATATATATATGAAAATGAAAAAGAAAAGAATTAATCACTTCATTCACTATATTCTGTGTCTTTCGTGTCTTCAATGCTATCTTCTCCATGTTTTACGTGACTGTAACTGTCTTCTCCGTGTTTTGCATGCCTATGGCGTGTCTTCTCCATGCTTGACGTGTTTTCTATGTTTGTTGACCTTACTTTAAGGCATGTATTGGCCTTGTGTTTATATATACATTAAAGTGGGGCTAAATGTTATGTCAGAAAAATGCACACTTGGGTGATTTTTCCTTTAAGGTTTAGTTCCCAGGTGTTTAGATTGCATTTAGAGCATCTTGTATGATAATTCAAACTCCCGATGAGAAAACTCTTAGGTCTTGTGACAAATAGGACCTAGGGGGTGCTAATTTAATGATGCCAGAACAAAGACAGGGGGTGGAGAAGGGTGCTAGTGCCCTAGTCTAGCCCTATTTTGGGTCTACCCTAATTTCAAATGTCAAGTTTGTGACCATTATTTGGGTCCTAGGTTGACATCATAAGTTTCAGTTACAAAATTCTTGGCAGGAATCTTAGTAGTTGTATATATAAGCATGTTTAGGTTATCATTTGCAAACTAGAAGATGATTGTGAACTTTATGCATACTTGAGATTTTTATGATATCATCGTGTTGTAGAGCATAACATTATTATTGTGTTTGTTTTTACAGTTTGGATTACATCTTCTCCTCATGGCATTGAAGAGCCTCTTCCTTCCATGAGAGCTTCATCATCAAGGTGACATTTATTGTGCTTTATCATCATTATCATTTGGATTTTTGCCTTTATCCCACAAGGATATGCACTCTCTCTGACAAAAGTGTTCGGAAGACTTGAATGTCTCTTCAGGGCTTGACTAAGGCAAGCCTCTAAACACCACAACCCCCTCGCACACTCCTTGTGATTGCATGTTATAGGTATCAGATCTGGAGAAAGTGGACTTGCAGGAAAGATTTAGGATCTAAAAAGAAGCAGACACTGTGCGGGATTCTAGGACTAGGGTGCCATCAACCTTGTCCTCCACATTTCAATCATCAGAAACTGAAGATATAGCAGAGATCAGTGTCAGAAGGAGATCAGGAATCCACAGAAAAAGTAGCACATTGGACTAGGCCGCCATCACCATTGTCCCTAACTTTTCCACTTTCTGGACTATGAAAAATAGTGAGTTAAGGTTCTCTACCCTTTGTCTAATTCCAGTAGCATTTGTCATAATTCACATATTTGATTACTATTTTTCTTAAATTAGGGTTTTAAGAGCATTAAAGTATTGATTAGCAACATTGTGTGATAACTTCTAAATTTCCTAGCAGAAAACTAAGTGGCAACCCAATCTGATAGATGACTCTCCTCTTGATAGGAGAAGCACTTAGTTGAAAAGCCCTTGGAATGTTTTATGGAAAGGAGGATTCAAACTAAAACAACCACATTCCATCATCCCCCCTTTCATATCAAACAATTAGCTTATGAGCTTAGACTACTCCTAAGTTAGTGCATTCCAAGAATCCCATTTTTTTACTTGGTGTGTCTTGTCAACCCCAAGTAAAATATCCTTCTATCCTTCTTTTGCTTGGTGTGTCTTGTCTACCCCAAGTAGAAGAGGATAACATCCTTTTACATCCACAAAGATCTAGATTTTCCCTAAGCCTCTTTTGGTTTGAAATCCAAAAATCATCCTTTGATCAAACCTTATCCAAAGTATCATCAAAATCATTATCATTATCCTTTGATCATTTATCATCCAAAACCATCCTTTAATATTATCAAATCATCTTTCATCACCCAAATCATCCCTTAAATCACACCAAATCATCATCCATAATCCAAACCAACCTTTATCCATCTATCAATTCCATTTGGTCCAAACTTTTCAAAAATCTGCAAAGTCCTAAGGTTCAACATCCTCCATTTAACATATCCATTCCACCACCAAATTTTGGATCATTTTCTTATATGCAAACCACCATAAGGTCACAAGCTAAGAAAAACAAAAATATGGATCTCAATAGAGAGATTGGGATGCCTCGTGAGTTTGGAATAATCTCTCTACTCAACTCATGGTTGACATTCCCCATCCTTCTCCTCAAAATCAAGAAAATCAAAATCTCGATCAGAAATTCATGGAATTTACACAGGACACAAGTGCCATGGATCTATTGGATCGAATTCTAAAATCTGATCTCAATAAGTACCTAGAAGTCTTGAGTTTGGAATGGGGAATCTCTTTACTCAACTCATGGTTGACATTCCCCATCCTTCTCCTCAAAATCAAGAAAATCAAAATCCTGATCAGAAATTCATGGAATTTACACAGGACCCAAGCGCCATGGATCTATTGGATCGAATTCTAAAATATGATCTCAATAAGTACCTAGAAGTCTTTCTTCAAAATGGCATCACAGTATCAACCAATCCTCCCACTAATCCATCTCAACCATCCTCATCCAACAATCCACCTAAAAGCTCAACACAATCTACCTCCACATCAACATCTGCGTCAATTGCCACATCCACATCTACATCAACATCAACCGCAACAACATCTATCCCAAAAGTCACCCTCAACATCCCAAACAATGCCACTTACACTAGTGTCCCCCATGTCAACCAAAACACCATAGCAATCATATCCCAGTATTTTTCCAACCCCAACAACAATCTACAAGCATCTACATCCACCTCCCAAATCAATTCCATATATACACAACCCCCTATTTCGCAACCACCATCATCATATTTAGCTCAAAACTTTAACCACACATTCCTCCAACAACTTCAACAACTTCAACTCCAACAACAACAAAAAAATCAAAATCAACAACAAATACCGCCCAACTTTCTTCAAAAGCTCATCACCCAACAACAACTTCAACATCAGCAACAACAACCTGTAGAGACCTAAAAATGACCATTGCATTATTCACCTTGCATACATCAATTTTGCCTAACTCACCTTCATCCAACATTAATTAAATAACTTAATTATTTAATTAATTTCATCAATTTCTTCTAATTCATTTAAATTCAACATGAATTGAATAAATCATATTTATTTAATTAATTTCATCATTTCACCACCTTTATTCTTCTATTTTCCCATTAATTAAATAAATCAATTATTTAATTAATTCAACATCTTAATTCCTCCTATCCACAACAATTAAATAATTTTAAATATTTAATTGGCTAATTATTCTTCCAAAATTAAATAAATTATTCAAATTTATTTAATGTTGACTTTTCTAATCTTTTAAATAAATAAAACCAATATTTTATTTATTTCTTATTTTCTTCCATCATGCACAACAAATTAAAAAAAATTATTTATTTAATTTCTAATTATCTTCTCAATGTTCTAAAAATATCTTTTTCTTCCATGCACACAAATTAAATAATTTATTATTTAATTTTATTCATAGCATGTCAAAAAGAAAATCAAAAGTTGAGTTAAATGGCTTTAAAATCATTGTTTTTATCAATCAATTCATAAACTAGAAAAAACATTTTTTTTTTATGAAAATCAATCCTATCTTTAGCCAACAAAGCAATTAACTCGATAAATCATCTTTTTGCATGTACAGTTGTCGTGTGCACGTTCCTTCATGTATTCTCAATTTATCTCCTCTGTTGATTTCATCTATTTTCCTCCACCAATTATCGATCTTCCTTGAAAGCTATAAATACACCCATTCACCTCTTCACAAACCCTTCACAATTTTTGAGCATTGGCATCCATATCTTCCAACACTTTGAGCATTCATTGAAGCATCTCACATCGATTTGAGCTATCATCCATCCACTTGCAATCATGGTTATGCTACATTTATAGCAATCCACATATCAATACACCAAGGGATAAATATCGTAGTGTGGTAACTTGCATTATTGTTTTCTTTGGATTTCACTATTGAGTATTGTGATTATTTCTTGAGTTATGTAGACATTGGAGTTTAGTTCTTTTGTTCTTGTTTATATTCCAATTTCTAGCTTATACATTCTGGCATGCCCAATGGGACCCACTCCCTGATCTAACATTTATTTGCTTGATAAAAATTAGTTTTTTTAAGCTACAGGTACAAAAATGCACTTCTAGCACACATAAGTTTGGTCCTCGTCAACAAAAGTTCACTTTTGGTTGACAGAACTATGCCTTTGGTTAGTAGAACTACGCCTTCTATTCATAGTACTGCACCTTTGGTTTCTACTATTTTTCTGAGTTTTTGTTGACTTTTGTAGGGTTTTCTGGCTTCTAATTTATTTGTTTTTGCATGCAAGCTGATGTATTTGTAGACATCTATCTAATTTGTTCACAAGCTAATTTATTTGTGAACATAGTTTTTTTGCCTTTTGACCTAATTGATAGTTGATCTCATTGTTTGTTTGATTTTGGTACATGATAACAAATCCATACTTCTAACCAACCTCCTAGCCCATCAAAAGTTCACTTATTCACCTTTTTATGATGCGATTGACATTATTCTATAATTTTTGTAGGACTGAGACAGAGTTACGCTTAGGGTAGATAGAACTGCACTTTCAATAGATAGAAGTTTTGTTACAACAGATAGAATTGAGCCTTTTGTCAGTGAAACTATGCTTCCAGTTGACAAAAATACACCTTTGGTATATCTTTCTATGCTTCTTCTTGAGTTTATTTTGCTTTTGGTTAACATAAGTTCACTTTCAGTTAATAGTACTATGCTTCTAGTCCACAAAAGTAAGCTTTTGGTTACTGTCTCTGTGCTTATGGTTCTAATTATTGCTTTTTATCTAACAAGTGACTTTCTTGGAAACTAATATCATTTGTGCAGCCTCTTATTGCTTGACAAAGAAGCAAAAAAAAGTGAAACTCCTAATGAGTTTGGTGCAGGATGCTTGACAAAGGATTCATTTTTATCACTAATCTAGTAGCAAACTTCATTTTCTTAAGGGAATTTACAAACTTGTATGCTATGTCTTGAATATCTATGTATGTATGCTCTCTCCTCGCAGCAAAAGGTGATCTTGGAGATTAGAAATACTAGATCATTCACTTTATTACTTTATTTGCTTTATTCCCAGGGACTCAAGAGTCATACACATGTTCTTCTCTCACATTCCAAAATGATCTTGAGAATCAAAAGTACTCTATATCCTCTTTAGAAGGCTTGTTAAGGGATTTCATCACCCTTAAGGATGACCTTAACTATGTGTTCTGGCATGGGATATAAATGTTACAAGAATCGAAAGACTCATTTCAAAGGAAGGACCCCTTCTTGCTAAGAAAAAGCCTTGAGACCCTTGGCCTGCCAAGATTTGATTTGGTTTGCGGAAGGTTGGAAGTTGGGACACTGTTGTTCATAGAATTGAACCCCACCATACCTCTTGTATATTTGGGGGCTCCCTAGACACCTTGTGATCCTAGATAAGACCTTCGGCCATCATATCCTCTAATGCATTGCAACCACATGGAGGAGAAGAGCTCATGCTAGTACCTTCATTGTTTGAAATAGAATACACTTTGGGCAAGACTTTTGTCTCCAAAGTAAAGGGTGTAAGGTGGTACATGACCTTGCATTTCTTACCTATCCGAGCAATGATAAACAATATCAAGGGGATGGAAACCACCATTATCTAATAGCGGGGGTTGAAGTTGCACCTGAGTGAGTCCGTGGGATATGACACTCCTACTTGAATAATTTTAGGCTTGTGTAAGAGTGTTTGGTGCATGTATTCTTGTTATCTACCAGTATTTACCATTTGTTCTCTATGGAGGTTAATAGCCTTGCCCACCCAATTCCAAAGAGTCAACAACCATTGTGTGTTACTTGTTTGATTTTCATTCCAAAGAACTCAAAACTATCTTCCAAACAAATAACATTCACAAAATCCCACTTTTGAGCTACATAATTGCACTTTTGAGAATTTTTATTGCACTTCTGGCACACAGACCTGCACCTCTGGCACACAAAAGTTTACTTCTGGTTGTCAGAATTACACCTTTAGTTGACAGAGTTACGCCTTTAGCACATAGAATTGTGCCTTTGGTCCTATCACTTTTTCCACTAGTTTTTACAGAGTTGCACTTTTGCACTATCCTGATACCACTTCTGGCATACAAAATTGTGCCTTTGGTTAATAGTGTTGCGCTTTTGGTTCATAGAACTGCACCTCTAGGTTATCCTGCTACTGCTTTTGGTAGACAGTCTCGCGCTTTTGGTTAAACACAGTCATCAGTCATAGTTTCACCTAGAATCATAGACCATTCACTTTCAATCTATTTTGCCATCAGAATTGAGGTTAATCAGACTATTCACCTTCAACATTCAATCATCAAGTCAAATTTACCCATCCTCACATCATTATTTAGACTTTTAGAGTTTTTTATCATCTTGAGACTATAGATATTTTCATCATCTATCAAACAACCTAGACATTATCCAACTTTTAGCTTCAGTTTGGCTTTCATCCCAAAATCTAGATCACATCTTCTAGTTTATCTTTGATTTAAGAAATTCGCTCTCTTAGATCCATAGATTAATTAGCATCCTTTTAAATTAGTGACTTAGCTAGCTTAGGAGAGTGGCTTCTCTTGAGTTGGTCAAACTCACTACCCCCATTTGTCTCTCCTTGAGTTCATTAGTCTATCTCTTGGAGGATAATAACAATCCCAATCATATCAGCAATTGATCTAGATTTTATCATTTACTCAAAACAATCAATCAACACAATCATCCTAAGAGTCTCAACTTTACCACAAAAAGTCTAAACAACACTCCATCCATTATCCATCTTGAATCATATCAAGTCTGAAACAACATATGCCTCAAACAAGTTCTCAATATAAAAAATCCATGGAAACCAACCAAAACAATCCTCAAGATAACCCCACTTCACTCATTGATGCAACACAATTTACCACGGGTATGAACCCTCATGATTTTCTTCCAAAGGGATACACAATAGGTCCTTCCTCATCTAATCAATTTGGACAAGAAACACATGAAGAGTCTAGAGACCAAACTAAACAACTACAAAACCCAGATGTCCTAGACACTATAAATAGGCTCTTTGCTTCGGATCCTACTAGATTCTTTCTTTTTCTTGCTAAGCAAGGAGCTAAATCACCTAGTGATTTTGACACATCAACAATGAAAGAGAAAGACCCCATCAATAATGCTATTACTTCTATGGGAAGACCACACCTTACTCCTATCCAAACCATATCTACCATAGCACCCACTATTCCAACTACACCTACACATAACGTCCCTTTATCACCATTCACCAATCAATTTATCAATCCACTATGCTAACCCCCCACATCACTTGGGCCACTTCTTTCTAGTATGTCGGCATCCATTCCTCTAATCACCCCATCCATGTCATTCATGACTCAATCTAATCCATTCATTACCTCATATGTGCCTCAAACACTCCACACACCAACATAAATGACATCACAACCCTAATCGTCTATTCCTCTTATATTATACCCCAATCCACCTCAAGTGTCACTTCCCCAATCATCTATTCCTCTTATATCAAACATCAATCCACCCCAAGTGTCACATCCCCAATCATCTATTCCTCTTATATATTACACCAATCCACCCCAAACATCACAACCCCAATCATCTATTCCTAACATCTCATATGTCAATCCACCACAAACATTGCAACCCCAAAACTCTTACACGATACCTAATGATCCACCACATGGCTACTCATACATATCCAACACAAATCCCCCTAAAACACAACAATCACCATTATCATCCACCAATCCAGGTCTAGCTCCACAACAAAAACTCACATCTGAATTCGATCTTAAAATTTCACATCTTCAAAAATAAATTTTAGATATTGACCTAGGACATACTTAGAAAACTTTCTCTTTAGAGGAAGTTTGTCCTTATCCCTTTGATAGGTCACTCCCTATGATCCCTTTTCCTCCAAACTTTAAAATGCCAAAATTTGACAAATACAAAGGAAAAGGTGATCCAAAAGAACATCTTAGGGATTTTTATATCTCTTTCTTAGAGGTTGTCCACAATGATACATATCTCTTACACCTCTTCCCTCGTAATCTTGGAGGGAAAGCAATAGAATGGTTTTCTCATCTACCCACGGGTATTAAGACTTTTAATGAATTGGATAAAAAGTTTGTTACACACTTTTCCTTTAATATCAAACATGAGATCTTCATGACAGACCTATGCAATAACAAAGAATGCAATGGGGAAACCTTCATCTCATTCCTACAAAGATGGTGAAACATGGCTAGAAAATTCCCTTGGCCTGTCCCTAAAAAGCAACTAGATAGCATATTTGTACAAAACCTCAATCCTAAACTTGGATTTCATTTACAAATCAAATGTGCTAACTCTTTTGATGAGATCATTCTGAAGGGACAAATATTGAAAAGGCCCTCATTGCAAAAGGACTAGTCAAGATATTCAAAGAAACAAAAGATAACCCCCAAACATCTAACAAAAAACCTTGATTCTAGTCTAAAAATAAGAATGTTGTCAATGATGGCGTCATAGACACCAAACATGTTCAAACTCTTCAAACACCAGTTAATCTTAAAACACCCACAAAGACTGTCCCATCTACTCCCAAGGTGCAACCCAAACAAGACTTTACACCTAGACACAAATTCACTCCACTGGGAGAACCTATTGAGTCAATTTTAAAGAAACTCATCCAAAATGGTCTCATCACTCTACCAGAAGCTTGCCAATATGATGAACCTATATTCAAACCCTCTTGGTATAAAGACAACAAATATTGTGAGTACCATAGAGTCAAAGGACATAAGACTCATGGATGTATGAAATTAAAAAATCTTATCTAGAATCTCATCGATAGAGGAGAAGTCACTATTGACGATCCTCCTAAACAAACATGAAACAAAGACATTGACATGTACAAGGATCCATTCCCACCACATGGTAAAGGAAATAATGCAGAAAGAGGTAAAAATGTCAACAACGCTTCCACTTCATATAATTCCATTGTCGATTGTCTCGAAGAAAGTCGTGTGTCTACTTTTTCCATCAAGGGAATAGTCCCTAATTGTGCTATTACAACTCATCATGGTTGTGTTTCCCTTCATGGGGTAGCACCTAATATCCATATCAAGTCTGAGTACAATAGTCTAGACCATCTAGGGAAAACTCCAACTCAAATATCCATCCTAGATCTTCTTCGCACATCACCTACCCATAAAGCAGTACTCCAAAAAGCCCTCCAAGAGTCGTCTGTCCTAAATAACATTGATGTTACTAAATTCCAAGCCATGATAGGTCATATTGCTTCACCATACCATGTGGTTTTCACTAAAAAGGTCCTTCCATCATACAACCCTTGCCATAATGACACTCTACATATTGAAGTCTTCATTCATTAATGCAAGGTCAAACATATTCTTATAGATGTTGGTGTTGGCTTGAACAATTGTTCTCTAAAGTTGCTAAGACAATTGGGATACTCTGAGGATGTTATTGATCCTCAAAAATGTATAACCATTAAGGCCTATGATGATGTAGAATGACAGTCAGAAGGCGTTATCCATCTACCCATTCAAGTTGGTCCTGTTATATTAGAGACTCACTGCCAAGTACTGGACCTTGATCTTCCTTACAAAATCATCCTAGGTCACCCATGGATCCATACCATGCAAGTCATACCTTCCACATACCATCAATGTCTAAAGTTTCCTTTCAATGGTACAAAAATTACTATCCTTGGATACCCCAATCCTTTTGAATTTTGTTACTCCATGCAAGGGAAATACCAAAACACCAATCAAATCCCTAACAACATTTCAACCCAACCATCTCCTTCATATATTGATCCAACCACATTGATTAAATCCTCAGTTGATACATCCATTCCTAAGATCAAGGTTCAATACAAAGATACATGACTTGGTAAGTATGACCTTCAAAAATTCTGTTGTGTGGGAAAAATGCCTTTATCACCTAGATCATATGGAAAATCACCTATAGCAAAGGCAAATAAAAAGGTAGTCATACAAGCTAATCCCATAATCTTCATTCATTGGGAATTTTTAGAAGATGAGTCTATTGAAGATATCTCCTCTTGGATATTCCAAGAAGACAAAGGTCCAGTCACATTACCAATTGAGGAATATAGCAGAGGTCTTCACATTGTAAAGAACATGGGTTACAAAGGCCAAGGTGGCCTTGGCATGCATGGACAAGGAAACTTAGAACCCATCTTTTTGACTAATAAAAATAATAAGCATGGTTTAGGATATGGAAAGGAGGTACCAAGATCCTCAGACATTGAGTTTATTCCTAACGAAGTAGCGAAATCTTTTCCCGCAGTCATGATTTCTAATGAGGATACTATCGATGACTCCTACTTACACCTCACTGACCTATTTTAAGAAAATTCCATTATCATGATATCCTCCATATCCATCACATCCAAAACAAAAATCTAGAGCCTTTTACTCATATACCCTAAACTTATTGATTGGGATCAACAAGAGGTCCCTATTCTTGATATCTTTCAGAATGATGAGGCTATTGCAAAATTTATGGGACTCCGTGATGGTATTCCTCTTGGTGACGATAAGGTAGGTTTTTTCATGGACCTAGATCAAGCAACATACTTTGGTGAGAATGTCAGATCCTCCAATTGCAAAAAATAGAAATAAAAATATAAGGTCCCCTAGTGAAAACCACATTGTGGCGCCTTTGGATCATAAAAAGGTAAAAATAAAGGATGTATCCAATGGTGAAAACCTCTTTGAGGTGCCTGAGGATGAAGGATTTGACCTTCCCTTACCTTCAAAGTATCAAGAAAAATCTTCACTTTTGGTCAAAAAATCACAAGAGATGAATCTAGGAACAACACAGAACCCCAAGATTACATTTCTAGCAGCTTCTCTTTCAAAACAAGAGAGGAAGGATTTTACAACCTTTTTTATGAAAAGGATAGTCAACTATGCTTGGTCATATGCATACATGCCTGGGTTGGACCCTTCATTAGTGGTTCATCACTTAGAAGTATTTCCAAATTCCAAGCCAGTTAAACAAAAGCTCCATAAAATGCATCCCTAGATAACATTATTAGTTAAAGCAGAACTTCAGAAGTTGCTAGATGTAAAGTTCATATGCCCTATTTATTATCTAGAGTGGGTTTCAAATTTGGTACCTATTTCTAAAGTCACTAGGAGCATTTGTATTTGCATAGATTTCAGAGCTCTTAACAAGGCATGTCCTAAAGATGATTTTCCTCTACCAAATATAGACATCATTATAGATTTGATATCAGGTCATGAAATTCTTTCTTTAATGGATGGTTTTTCCACTTATAATCAGATTATCATAGCACCTGAAGATCAGCACAATACAACATTCACATGTCCTTGGGGAACCTATTGTTGGAAAGTCATGCCTTTTGGCTTGAAGAACGCATGAGCAACATATTAGAGAGCAATGATAGTGATATTTCATGACCTTTTTCATACCATCATGGAAGACTATGTTGATAATCTATTGGGTAAATCAGCTACTAGAGCATGTCACCTACAGGTTTTGGAACAAATCTTTGACATATTAGAGCAGTATCAAGTTAGACTCAACCCTAAGAAATGTGTCTTTGGTGTTACTTCAGGGAAATTGTTGGGATACATTGTATCTTGTAGAGGAACCAAAGTAGACCCCACGAAATTCAAGGCTATAGTTGAGATGGCTCCTCCTTCTAATCTAAAACAAATTAGAAGCCTTCAAGGAAATTACAATCTATCAAGCGATTCATATCATAGATGGCTGACAAATGTCAACCCTTTTTACACTCAATCCATAAAGATGCGGCATTCATATGGGATAGTAAGTGTCAGCAGGCATTTGATCAACTAAAGGAATATCTAGCTACACCTCCAGTTTTGTTGCCACTAGTTTCAGGGAAACCTTTGTGGTTATACATCTCTACCACATTAGCTGTACTTGGTGCTCTTTTGGCACAACATGATGATTCTGGTAAAGAACAAGCAATCTATTACATCATCCTCACCTTGGTTAGATATGAGCTTAACTATACTCCTATGGAGCAGTCATGTCTAGCAGTAATGTTTTCTTCCCAAAAGTTTCGACACTATATGTTAAATCAACAAACCAAGCTCATTTCCAAGATTGATCCCTTGAAATATCTTCTATCCAAAGTATATCTCATAGACAGATTAGCAAAATGGGTTATGATTTTGAGTGAGTTTGATATTGAATATGTTGATTGCAAAGCTATTAAAGGACAAGTTGTTATCACTGATTATAGGGCTTTGCATGGCAGTTCAGTGGAATATATCAAATAGTTACAGGTCTATGGAGATTCTCAATTAGTCATTTGATAGGTCACAAATGAATACAGAACCAAAGATGACAAATTGATGCCTTATAAAAGGATGGTCAATGACTACAAGAAACACTTTCCCACTCTCTCCTTTGAACAAATTCCTAGATTGAACAACAAGGCTACTGATGCAATGGCAACAATTGGATCCCTCTTGGATATGCATTCTAATAATCAGTGGTATGAATTCTTGGTTGAGTAACTTTTGATACTGGCCATCGATGTTCCACCTATTGTAACAATCTGCAAACTTGTTGGTCCCAATTCTTTGTGGTACCATGATATCTATGATTACCTTCATGATAACACCCTTCCACCAAACCTCACCAATACCTAGGAGAAAACCTTCATCCACTGAGCCTCTTGTTTTACAATCCTTGGTGACACATTATACCGAAGGAGTCTCGATGGTATCCTACTTAGATGTCTTGACTTGAAATAGGCTAACGTTGCTTTATGAGATGTACGCAGAGGTCTCTGTGGATCACATTCCACCAAACATAACCTTGCTAATAAGCTGCTTTGTATAGGATATTACCAGCCTAGTATAGAACAAGATACACATCAGTTTTCCAAGAAATGTCTTCAATGCCAGCAGCACGAAGATTTGATTCATGCACCAACACATCAGTTGCAACCTGTTACTGCTCCATGGCCTTTTTCACAGTGGGGACTTGACCTCGTACGTAAAATCCAGCCATCATCATCAGATGGCAATAAGTTCACCATCACTGCCACTGAGTATTTCACGAAGTGGGTAGAAGCGATCTCAATGGCCTATATCACTAGAAAACAAATAGCTAAGTTTATCCTACACTACATTTTTTCAGTATGATATTCCCCTTTCTAGAGTAACTGATAATGGCAGACCCTTTAAGAACCAAGATGTCCATGCCTTGTGTACCCAGTACCATATTCAACATCACTTCTCTACCCCTTACTATCCACAAAGTAACAACCAAGCTGAGGCTTGAAACAAAACCATATTAAAAATCCTAAAGAAAATAGTCAATGAAGCTGGTCGTGATTGGCATTTGTAACTCAATCCCGCCTTATGGGCATATCACACTAGTATTAGAATCCCAACTGGTGCTACTCTATATGCTTTAGTCTATGGCACCAAAGCCATTTTACCTATCGAGGTCGAGATCCCATCTCTTAGAGTTTCCATGCAACATCTTATTGATGGAGAAGAGCACAAAATTGCTAGATTGCATGAGCTAGAGTTATTGGATGAGAGGAGTCTCACAACATTAAATCACCTTCAAGTCTATCAAAACCACCTTCATCATAACTATAACAAGAAGATCAAGGAAATACGGTTTCAAGTAGGTGATCTTGTTCTTAAGTAAAATCAAAGAAACTAGTAGGATCGAGACAAGAAGGGCAAGTTTAAGCCTAATTGGTTGGGACCCTTTGTTGTTACAATAGTTTATGGATCAGGAGCTTATACATTGGCAACACGTGAAGGCATCCCTCTAGATGAACTCATCAGTAGTGTTCATCTTAAGAAGTTATATGCCTGATCCTCAGAGTATCCCTAGCAGAAAAATTAAAAAAATAAAAAAATAAAAAAAATACAAAAATAAAAAAAATACAAAAATCCAAAAATAAAATAATTCATTTTCTCGTGAAAAACTTGGTAAACAGGTGCCATAGTGAAAATCTAGCAAACACGCGCTATGTGTAAGAGTCATCATCCACCATCTACTAAGTCTTCCATCTCATTCTATAATAAAGCCCCGTCCATCCATAATAAAATTATTGACCTTTGCATTTCCACATACCCATCTATCATGGCTTGGAAATAGTCAGTGTCAATTATCATCCATTATCATTATCCATAGTCAGTTCATCCGTCATTCTCCATAATAAAAACCTCTACCTAAATGGGGGCACGTTTCCTTAACCTAGGTCTAGGAATCGATCCTTGTTTTATCTCAAAGAGGTACTCTCACACTTTCACTCACTTTCTATAAACACGTTTTATCCACCCCAATCCATAATATTTTCAAACTTTCACTTCATCCATCTATCACAATGCATCATATTCACCTATCACCCTGACTTGACTAACTCAAGCAAAAAAATGAACTATACATCTTTTGAAAGCTCAAGTACTTATCAAATCAGAAGCAAAAGACTACTCCTAAAGTAATATACTTTCTCGCATACCACTTGCCACATTTGTTAAATCCATCTATCCTAATCCAAAGCCTTTAACGGATATATCTTTCCTACAATAAGGTCTAATCTACCATGAGCACCGTCTTTGGAAAGAGAATATGATGGATGTGTATTTGTTTTATCAGTTGGTTGATTTCATTTTGGTTTATCTTTTGTTCCTTTCTAATGCCTAATCAAGACTACCTTGATCTTTCTATATCTTGGTATGTTGCGATATAGTATGGATTGGGTCATGGTCATTGCTTTCATATGTTGTGTTTGTGGGATGATCTTATTATCCTACTATGACTAATATTTATCTTGTATGTGTTGGAATTAACATCTTTCATATCAATATCTTTTGCATCTAAGGTACTATAAAGACCTTATGCGTATTAAGATCATTCTACACTAAGACTATTTTTCATTCACGTATCCAACAAGGTTCTATTATGTCTAGGAGATATAAGTTCAAACAATTTTTTTGCAGAGTCAACGTCCTATGCATTGGATACATTGCCATCTTGGTCTTATATACCCAGGTACATGATATCCATTGCTATAAAAAAATAAGGATTGCTCTTTACATTTTATAAATCATAACCAATGCAACACCTATCCACCTACACCCATCCATATATCCTATAAAAATCATAACTTTCATAAAGATCGATCAATTATCACTTCTCTATTCTAAACTCATCATTTCTTCTATCGATGCTAACATCATCTCTCATCCAAATAGAAGTCCTGCAACAACATGTATTTTAGACATCATATTAATAAGCATATAACATCTATATAAGAATCTCATCACATAAATCCATAATCATAGTATATGTCATCATATCCATAACATCTATCAGTATATATCCATTATCATAACATGTCATCATATAAACATCCATAGCATATATAAGCAAATCATCATATAGATCCATAAACATATAAACATCCATAGCATATATAAGCATATCATCATAGATCATCCATAGAACATCTTGTGCATCATACATCTCATATAGGTCATAAAAATAATCGTGTCTCATCATATAATCAAAAATGGATCAATGTCATTCAACAGGTTACTAAGAGCCATCAAAAATATACATGTAAGCCCATAGGCATCATAATCTCATAAGTACATAATGATACATCATAAATAATCATTGTGTCTAATTATGATTGTGTGTCGAGATCCCTGTCGATGGCTCACCCTGGGATCCTAATGGTCTTGGTGGTGGTCCTCCTAGAGGTAGTCTAGGTGACGGAGGTCCCATGACTGATGCTCCTGATCTCCTAGAGAAGGAGGCCCTTGATTTGCTTCTCTATCTGAAGTCGAGCTGCCTCTTCTCAGCTGGTACTGCATTGTGTTAAAGACCCTTGTAGTACTCTGCCTCTTGAATCATCCTATTCAACTCATGTTGAACTCGGGACAACTCTTCTAGCATGGTTACTATAGGCTGGTCTATCCCCACCATGGCTCACATTGTATCTCTCTCCAGGTTCACCCTTTGTAAGGATGACTCCTTCCTCAGCCTCATCCCCACTACAACATCATGCTCTGCCATGATGCATGCATGCTCTACTAAATCTAGAACCTATCCCTATCCCTGTGCCTACCCCTGAGAGATTGCTCTTGCTTGCCTCAACTCATCTCTGGCAGTGTCCCTCTCCTGTCTAAAACAAATATATCACACCTCTAATTGTGTGCATCTCACTGTCTCTGCCTCTAGCTATCTCTATAGTCTATGTGTCTCTGTCTCAGCCACCAGGGTATCCTGATGCCCCACCTCCCCCATAGCCATGTCCTGCTAACTAGGACTCCCACAAACATCCTATTATGCCTCCTCCTGTTGAGCTACCTCTACTACAGCTCATCATCTCTGCCATCCTGCTCTGCTCGATCCTACCTCCAAACCTCTCCCTACTAGCTCTCCTTCTCGCCGGTCCTACTCCCTGACTACCCCTAGGATAGTCAGTCAAGTAGGCCTGTGTATCAGCCACCATGTGTCATAATCAGGAGTGGTCCCTAGATCAGCTCCTCCTCCAACTAGATCCCAAGTAACTGGTGCTGTGCATCCACCTCTACTAAAGCTATAACTACTACTACCTCAAGGCCCTAATCAGAGATCTCTCATCAGGTCCTAGCAAAATGGCCTCTCCTACAAGAATAGGTTGTGCCCAACCAAATTGTCATAATACCCTCTCTGGTAGGTATCTCTCAATAATGTATACATTGCGACCAAAAGGATACTGACCCTATTGGCAGTATGTCAGATGCTCTGCATCATCCTCCCATATCTCACTGTCCCTCCAAGGATGCTAGATAAAAGTGTCAAGCTCATCAAATGTGCATCGCCAGTACGTCAACTCTCCTAGCCTCCTTTGTGTCATAGTGCCATCATATAAATGTACAAATGTCTCACTTATTTATCGCTACTGAGGGGAGATCAGCCTAGTAACTACGATATGCTCCCAAGCCCATACATGTAATAACGTAACACTTGCTACAAGGCTGAAGCCAAATCTATACACCACCTGATGCATATCGTGATATAACTAACCCAATCCACAGGGCCCCCATGCATACCTAGTACCATGTGTGAACATATCCTCTAGAATGGGGCCCCATCCAATAGAAAATCCATGTGATCGCCTGTCGGGTACTAAGACCCTGCCAATCAATCCAAACACAACCAACTGAATCTGATCGCATAAGCGCCACATATGTCTCGCACTAATCTCATGATCCTTGATGTCAAGGTTAGGTGTCATCCATAATATCCTTAGTGCAGCCTCTCCTGTGTCAATTTCATAGTCAACTCAGGCCCCATTTATCAAAATCCTAAGGATCCTCCAGACATCCTCTAAAGTGATCGTAGCCTCACCCATCGGTAGATGGAATGAGATATGCTCACTATTCCATCTCTCCACCAGTGCAGTCATCATCGCCAGGTGCGCTCAGACTAGGGTCATGTGAGCCACATACCAGAGGCCCATCACCTCCAAGAACAAGTCCACATCCTCGTCTAAATTAGCTACTAAGTCCAAAGTCAGTGGGTGTCTCTCCCTCAACATTAGTGGGGAAAGAACTAATTGCATCCATAGAGTTTCACTTGTAAATTTTTGAAAAAAATCCTAACTTTCTGCATCTAAAGCCAAAAGTGACCTAAAAACCAGAGGTACGTTTCTACTAGCCAAAGGTGCCACATTGTTCTCCATAGGCGCAACTTTTCCCACCAAAGGAGCAATTCTACCAACCAAAAGCGACTTGAAACTGCTAAGCCCCTAAAATCCCTAATCACTAGCCAAAAGAGAACCTTTTTTGCCAAAGGCACAACACTGTTCACCATAAGTGACCTATTTTAACAAATACACAACTCTGCGTACCATAAGAGACATTTTCTATGTCAAAAGCAAACCTAAACCTAACTAAAAGCGTAGTTTTCCAACCAAAAGTGTCATTGTGCCTACCATAAGTGGCCTACTTTTGCATAAGCGCAACATTTCCTACCATAGGCTCAACTTTACTCTAAACTACTTTTGGTCAAAACTAAACTCTACCCTCATAAATAGCCCTATTAAATGCACTTAAAGACTTTGCTAGGGGTACTTGCCGCTCCGGGTGCTCCTGTCGATTGGCCATGTGTCCTGACTCACTCTGCGGGGTGATATGATTATGGAATGCCAGCCATATTTGTTATCTAGTCTACTCTAAGCTCGGAAAACTCTACTGCACTAGATGACAAGATCTTTAAAACTTTGAGGATACAAATAACTTGAAAGTGACCCTTGGTCCCTACTTATAGCATCCCAACCCTAATTTCTTCCCATCCCCTAGTTTTCTTTGTGTCTACCTTCTTTCTCCATCACAGCTTCCACCTTCCCATCTGGTCTTTCTTAGCCTCTTTCTATCGCGTCATCAGCCTTTTCTTCTAGTCACGAGTCAACACAATCGTTCTTCCATTTCCCTAGTTTTCCTCTTGAGAGGCCATCCTCTATCCTGTCACCCAGTTACACTGGGGCACAATTGTCAAATCACACATTATCAGTATTTTCTTTGAAACAACGTCATGAAACACATTCTCTTAAAGAGGGGCAAATGTAGACATCTAAAAATGACCATTGCATTATTCACCTTGCATACATCAATTTCTCTTAACTCACCTTCATCTAACATTAATTAAAGAAGAGGAAAAGAGACTTAAGTGAACATGTTGAGCCTAGGAAATCTGCTAAAAAGAAGTGTTAAAAGTCTATTGGTGGTGAAGAACCTATTGAGCCCTCCCTCGAGAGGGGTCACACTATTATTCAAGATAAGGGGGATGAGGATGCTATGAAAGACAAGGAGAAAGATGTAAAGGGCAAGTTTGCACAAAGGCTGAGTATCCGCTATTCCAATAGACTTGTGAGAGTTAAGGCCCCTGTGCTGAAAATTGTAGATGACTCCTTAGCTTCAGACCCTGAGGAGGAAGTAGAAATAAATGAGGTCAAGTCTACTCCTAAGCAACCAGCGGTCCATGATGGAGCTAGTTTGCTTGAAGAGTTAAATAATTATTTCTATGATACTAAGGAAAATGAGGTTGAGGTTATGGAGTCGCTGGCTAAGGAGGTGGCCAGTGTGGAGAAGTGTGGTAATTACAACTTGCTTAAGAAGGATATGGAGGATCTGAAGGTTAGGATGATTTCCCTGGAAGATAAGATGAGGGTGATGACAACCTTGTGTTTAAAAGTGACCCATCAGGCAACTACCTCTTTGGTTGTTCTGTAGGATATTCAAGATGACAAACAAGACAAGGAGAACTCTGCTAGTAAGGACAAACTGTTAGGATTCCTCATGGAGGAATGGAATATGTTTCTTAAGTAGTTTTTGGTTTTGGTTTTGTTTTTGGTATTAGTTATGTACTCTTTCTAATATGCTTAGTACCTATTAGTTGGTTGTTATTCTGTTTCTCATGGCCTGTTGGCCTATTTTGCTGCCTTTGTGGCCTTTTGTATTAGGGATTTGTACCCTAGTGAGTTTGGAATGGGGAATCTCTCTACTCAACTCACGGTTGACATTCCCCATCCTTCTCCACAAAATCAAGAAAATCAAGATCTTGATCAATAATTCATGGAATTTATGCAAGACCCAAGCGCCATGAATCTATTGTATCATGTTCTAAAATTTGATCTCAATAAGTACCTAGAATTCTTGCTTCAAAATGGCATTGCAGTATCAACCAATCCACCCACTAATCCATCTCAACCATCCTCATCCAACAATCCACCTAACACCTCAACACAATCTACCTCTACATCAACATCCACATCAATTGCCACATCCACATCTACATCAACATCAACTGCAACAACATCTATCCCACAAATCACCCTCAACATCCCAAATAATGCCACTTACACTAGTACTTCCATTAGTGTCCCCTAACTCAATTAAAACACCATAGCATTCATATCCCAATATTTTTACAACCCAACAACAATCTACAAGCATCTACATCCACCTCCCAAATCAATTCCATATATACACAACCCCCTATTTTGCAACCACCATCATCATCTTCCGCTCAAAACTTTAACCACACATTCCTCCAATAATTTCAACAACTTCAACTCCAACAACAACAACAAAATCAACAATAAATACCACCCAACATTCCTCAAAAGCTCATCACCCAACAACAACAACTTCAACAACAGTAACAACCACCTATAGACACCTAAAAATGACCATTGCATTATTCACCTTGCATACATCAATTTAGCCTAACTCACCTTCATCCAACATTAATTAAATAACTTAATTATTTAATTAATTTCTTGTAATTCATTTAAATCCAACATGAATTGAATAAATCCTATTTATTTAATTAATTTCATCATTTCACCACCTTTATTCTTCTATTTTCCCATTAATTAAATAAATCAATTATTTAATTAATTCAATATCTTAATTGCTCCTATCCACAACAATTAAATAATTTTAATTATTTAATTGGCTAATTATTCTTCCAAAATTAAATAAATTATTCAAATTTATTTAATGTTGACTTTTCTAATCTTCTACATAAATAAAATGAATATTTTATTTATATCTTATTTTCTTCCATCATGCACAACAAATTAAATAAATTTATTTATTTAATTTCTAATTATCTTCTCAATGTTCTAAAAATATCTTTTTCTTCCATGCACACAAATTAAATAATTTATTATTTAATTTTATTCATAGCATGTCAAAAAGAAAATCAAAAGTTGAGTTAAATGTCTTTAAAATCATTGTTTTTATCAATCAATTCATAAAATAGAAAAAAACATTCTATTTTTATGAAAATTAATCCTATCTTTAGCCAACAAAGCAATTAACTCAATAAATCAACTTTTTACATGTACACTTGTTGTGTGCATGTTCCTTCATGTCTTCTCAATTTATCTCCTCCTTTGATTTCATCTATTTTTCTCCACTGTTGATCAATCTTCCTTGAAAGCTATAAATACGACCATTCACCTCTTCACAAACCCTTCACAATTTTTGAGCATTGGCATCCATATCTTCCAGCAATTTGAGCATTTGTTGAAGCATCTCACATCCATTTGAGCTATCATCCATCCCCTTGCAATCATGGTTTTTCTATGTTTAAAGCAATCCACATATCAATACACCAAGGAATAAATATCGTAGTGTGGGAACTTGCATTATTGTTTTCTTTGGATTTCATTATTGAGTATTGCGATTATTTCTTGAGTTATGTAGACATTGAAATTTAGTTCTTTTGTTCTTGTTTGCATTCTAATTTCTAGCATATACACCACCCAATTTTCTCCAACATTTCATCAACCAACACACCCCAACCACCTACAACAGACCTATCACCAAACATCCAAAACTTGATGCAAATAATGGACAACAAGGGCATAAAAGGAAACAATACTCCTTCACAGATATTTGTCCATATCCTTTTGATCGCTCTCTCAACATGCCACCCTTTCCTAAGAACTTCAAAACACCAAAGTTTGACAAATACAAAGGGAAAGGAGACCCTCAAGAACATCTTAGGGAATTCTATATTGCTTTCCTAGAAGTCTCTTATGACAATACATATCTCATGAGAGTTTTTCCTTGGAGCTTAGGAGGACAAGCTACCGAATGGTCTGCACACCTTGTCTCTAGAATCAAACATTTCATGAACTTGCATATAAATTCGTTAACCACTTCTCTTACAACTTTGAACATGAAGTGTCGATGATGGACCTTTGTAACACAAAACAAAAGAATGGGGAAATCTTTGTTGCCTTTTTGCAATGATGGAGGACCCTCACAAGCAAAATTTCATGGCCCATCCCTGAGAAACAATTGGTCAATATGTTAGTCACAAACCTTAATCAATAAATGGGCTTTCATCTCCAAATATAACATGCCTCAACATTTCAAGAAGTCATTGACAAAGGCACCACCATTGAAAGGGCCTTTATTACCAAAGGGGCCATCAAAATTTATAAGGAAAAGAATGACAACAACAATAACAATAAAGTCAAAAATAGAAACAACACCACCAACAACAACAACAATAATTAATCCTATGAGAAACCTCATTTTTGGGGAAAAACAAAAACACTCTCAATGATGGTGTGACTGATATTAAAAATGTTCAAAACATACAAGTCTCTCCACCATCCAAACCATTCACAAGCAACAATAACGTCAACATTCCTAAAGGAAAAACAACAAAGAATAATGTACCTAAAAGAAAGTTCACACCTTTAGAACCTATCGAAAATGTTTTGCGCAATTTGGTTAAAGCTAACTTAATCCAATTGCTTGCTATTAGGCCTTATGATGAAAATCAATTCAAACCCTCATAGTTTAACAAAAATGCTTATTGCAAATACCATAGATTCAAAGGCCATAAAACATATGATTGCATGAGGCTAAAGAATTGCATACAAGATCTCATAGACCAAGGCGATATCACAATCAATGATCCTCCTAAAAGATCACCAAATGAGAACCTCAGTGCATACAAAGATCCACTCCCTAATCACGACCAAGGGAAAGCTTCTAGTTCAAACTAATCTTACAACATCATACATCCTCCTTCTTTCGATTCCGTTGTGGGGCGAATAGAAGAATATTCTAACCACGTATCCACTATTACCATAAAAGATAAGATGCCTAACTGCATTGTTACCACTCATCGTGAATGCATCACAATCCAAGGAGAATCATCTGAAGCACCATCCACAAACCCCTCATCCTCTAGAAAGTACAACATCCTTGACCACCTTAGGAAGACTCTCGCACAAGTCTCTATCCTAGAGTTACTTTGTACTTCACCCACCCATAAAGAAGTCCTTAACACAGATTTACAAGAGACTTATGTTCCCAATGACCTTAATGTCAATCAATTCAAGGTGATGGTAGGACATCTCTCATCCTCTCATAACCTTACATTCTCTAAAAAGGATTTACCCACATCTCATACATCTCATAATGACACATTACATATTGAGGTCCGCATCCATAAACATATCATCAAATAAGTCTTAATAGATGGTGAGTCAGGCCTAAACCTTTTCACTCTCAAATTAATAAAACATTTGGGATATTCTGATGAGGTGGTAGACTCTAGTAGAAGCATCACTATAAAAGGATATGATGATAATGAACAACAATTTGAAGGAACCATCAAGTTACTCATTCAGGTAGGACCTATGATTTTGGATACCACGTGTCAAGTACTTGACCTTGACCTCCCATATAATATTCTCCTTAGCTGCCCATGGATTCATGCCATGCAATCCCTTCCATACAAATTCCATAAATGCCTTAGGTTCCCCCATAATGGAACTAAAGTGACCATATATGTCAACCCCCGTCCCTTCCAGTATTGTAGAATGTTGGAGAGAAGGTATAAGAACTTTAATCAATGCCCCATTAACGATGTTGCCAAAGTATCCACATCATATGTTGACCCATAAAACATCACCTCATCCTCCACTTCATTACCTACTATTCTTGATGTTAAGGTCAAGATAACTAATCAAGGGTACAGACAATACAACATTACAAAACTTCCACCCTCTCCAAAATCATATGGGAGACTAAAATCTTCCAACTTGGTGTCAACAGTGGTCATAAAAGAAAAATTTGAATGCAGTCATCTCCTAGATGAAGATGACTTTGAAGACATATTGTAATGGCTCTACAAAGATGAGGAGGATGAGCTCGTCCTTTTACCTCTAGAAAAATATGGAAATGGTATTTGCATTGTAAAGAACATGGGCTATAAAGGACAAGACAGCTTAGGCCTTCATGAACAAGGAATCATTGAGCCCATCAAAGCCACACAAGGTTTTCACCATCAAGGTATAGGGTATGGGACACCTGATCTTCAACCCTCAGAACTCAAGTGTATAATTAGTGAGGTAGCTAAGGCATTTCCTAGCGTTGAGAGCACCAATGAGAATTACTACGATGATTCCTTTGAAAACATCATTTTCCTCTTCGAAGACATGACCATTTGTACCATATATACCTTTTCATCTATATCATCCATATCCAATGATATTCCCCTCATCTATCCCCAATTGATAGATTGGGACCAACAATAGCCTCCTATCCTCGACACTTTCTAGAACAATGAGGGCATAGCAAAACTTATGGGAGTTAGAGAACATATTCCATTGGGATATCAAAAAGCAGGGTATGCCACTGAGCTTAATACACATGCATATTTTGGGGAGACCGTAAATTTCCTTAGTCACAAAAATAAGAATATAAAAATCACATCCCCTAGAGAAAACCACCATGTGGCACTTTCGGATGACAAAAAAGTAAAACTAAAGGACGTATCCTCTAGTGAAAACCTCCCAAAGGCGCTAGAGGATGAGGAACTTGATCTCCCCGAAGTACAAAGGTTCTATCGAGATAAGTCCATAATATTTGTAAAAGAAGTAGAAGAAATTAATTTGGGAACAACCACAAAAGCACCAAAGATCACCTTCAGAGCTGCGTCTCTAACCCCATTGGAACAATAAGAATTCTTAGCATTCTTCAAAGAAAGGTCTCATAAATTTGCATGGACCTATGCAGATATGCTGGGATTGGATCCTGAACTTGTTTTACATTATCTTGTAGTCCATTGAGATACTAAGCTCATTAAACAAAAACTCAAGTAGATGCATCCGCAAATTGCACTCCTAGTAAAAGATGAACTACAGAAGTTGCTACAAGCTAACTTCATCCCCCCCATTGATTATCCTCAATGGGTACTCAATCTTGTCCTAGTAGTAAAAGTAACAGGGGACATATGTGTTTACATTGATTTTAGAGATGTTAACAAGGCATGTCCTAAGGATGATTTCTCCTTACCAAACATTATCATCATTGTCGATTTGACAGTAGGACACGAAATGTTATCACTCATGGATAGATTTTTAGGGTATAACAAGATTCATATAACACAAGAGGATCAACACAAAATAGCTTTCACATGTCCATGGGGTACATATTGTTGGCAGGTTATGTCATTCAGGATTAAGAATACTAGGGCAACCTATCCAAGGACAATGACTATGATATTCCATGACAGGCTACACAAAACAATGGAAGACTATGTTGATGATATCCCAGGAAAATCAAGGACAAGGGAAACTCACCTACAAGTTTTGGGAAAAATCTTTGACCAGTTGGAATAGTACAACTTGCATCTTAATCCCAAAAACTGTCTTTGGGGTTACATCTAGAAAACTCTTAGGCTACATTATTTCCTAAAGAGGCATTGAAGTGGACCCTGTACACTCAAAAACATGACTCGGTTGGACGGGGCAGTCGAGTCAACTTTGACAAGCACATGGACCCTTCTCCTTGCCACGGGGTGAACCTCCACGTCACTCTTGCTCTCGTGGAAGTAGCCAGTCGAGAGGAGGTGAGACATAGAGTGGTCCTGCTTGCTTGAGAGCTAGACTTCATGGAGAGTGATTGACCGGTCTTGGGGCCTTTCTTGGGTATTGATTATAATTTAGTGCTTTGTGATCGTTGTAGTTGAAATAACTATATGACCCGAAGGGTCACTAGTTACTGTTCTCCTAATTGGATTTTGAAGATTCCAACATTGAGTTGGTGGTCGATTGTTCTTGTTTATGTTTTTTTCAAGTTGGAATCACTCTTCAAATTGTTGTATGATGACTTGTGTTTGAAGTAACCTTAGCCTATGTTGTTGTTTGTGGGTTGTTAATTGATTGTGTTGTGGCCTTGGTTGTATCTCCTCAATCTCTTTAAGGATCGCTCTCACCCACTCACCTCTAAGCCCAAGGCACATTTTTTAGTCCAAACCGAGAGTTGGTTGGAGTTGACCATGATTTGACTTAGGTTTGACTTAGGGTTTATGACCTAAGGTTTAACTTGCTTTGGTTTGCGTTGGTTGACTAGTGTTGACATTATGATGAAATTGACAGCTTACTTGAGTTTTCATCTTGTTTTGACTTTGGCTGACCTCATGATGAAATTGAGGGTTTGCATTCTAGAATTTGAAATATGTATGCAATCTAAAATGGGTTTACCTAATGCAATCTAATCTATGTTTTTTTGGTTTTTCTTGATATTTTGGATCTAATCACTCTAAGAAATGAAATTGCTTTAAAACAAACTAAACTAATAATGCAAAGTACTTAAAGTAAACTAATATAACAAAAGACTTCTATTTATCCTATCAAGGAAATTGCAACATCTAATTACTATTCCTAAGAGCAATTTTAAGATTAGATAATTACTATCACAATGAAAAAAAGCACTAAAGAACCTGGAATGTGAGACACATGAGCCTCCACTACCCTCATGAATCCTTGTGTCAGCAACCTCTTTATCCTCTTACAACAGCAGGGATCTCCTTTAGGCAACAATAGGGAAGGGATGCAAAATAGCTTTAGAAAGCTTGAAATGTGAGCTCAATGTGAGCTAAAAGAGAACTATTGCTACGCCCTTAATATTGGTGTACATAGGGTTATGAATAGTCGGCTTGTGGCTATCTTAACTCCTAATTAAGTCATATTATCATTATTATATTGTTATTTAGTTGTTTAGGTCGGCCTAAGGCTTCTATAGGTCTATCTAAGTCAGCCTGGATGATATCCTAGGCATAAATAGGTATATATAGGAGGTAGTGAGTCTCATTTCATATCATATTCAGTATTGTGTTCTCATTGAAGACTGTTGGAGGTATTACCCTCGAAGTGGATTAGGAGGTTGCCCCCTCGAAGTGGCATATTATTATCAAGTATTTTCAGCATATTTACTATTATATTCAGATATTGTGCAAGTTGTTTCATTACAAGTGGTATCAGAGCATGATCTTGGCACCGTAGAGGTAAGATTTTTTCTCAACATTGGAGGCGATTTTGGGAAGAGCATAACTTTCAGATTTTAGTGAATTTTTTAAAGATTTTTAAAGGGTTTTTGAAGACCATATTAAAGAAGATACAGTCTAGATTTCAGAGGAATTGAAACAAAAATAAGCAAGTTATTGCAAAATTAGGGTTTCCAACAAATTCACTCTCAAGGCAGAAAATTTGCTAAGTTTTTGAATTTTTTTCTGGGTAAGTGGTATCTTGGCCTTAGTAAGTTACAGTAAAAATTTCAGAAAATTTACATTTCATTTGTGTGATTTATTTCAAAAATATTGGTTTCCATCATGACGGGGCCTACAACAAGAGGCAAAAAGAATGCTGCCACACCGGGGAAATCTTCTGATAAGGATGAGGAAATAATAGAGGATAGTAATCCCAATGAGGAAATGAGTAAGGTCAAAGAAGATGTGTCCTCAATTAAGAGGGATATGTGTGACCTAAGAGGAGATATATCAGATCTACGAAGCATGTTCAACGCCTATATGAATGAACCAAGAAAGGAGTTCTCAAGCAACCAAGGTGAAACCTTCAAGTCGGCTAATAATGACACAAATTTTAATACTCCTATGGGATCTAGGAATTTCTTTCCTAAGGTGGATATGCGCAAGTTCGATGGTAAGGATCCTCTAACATGGATTAACCAAATGGAGAATTTTTTTGAAGTACATCAAATCCCATATGGACAAAAGGTCACGATGGCTTCCCTATATCTAGAACCAGTTCAATTCATTTGGTATCGTTGGCTTTGTACTCATCAGAGAAAAAAGGGTCTCACCGTCTCATGGTCAATTTTTACAGAAGAACTCCAAGCACAATATAGCAATAGTGTGGCAGACAACTTCTTCAACCAGCTTGCTAAACTTCAACAAACAGGATCAGTTAAGGATTATATTCAAAAATTCCAAAATCTATCATTAAGAGTGGATACAATTACAGAGGAGAACTTGAATGATTTATTCTTGGGTGGTCTCAAGGATTACATTCAACATGAGGTACGTATGTTTAGTCCTAGCTCAGTAAATGAGTCTTTTATCTTGGCATGCAGGGTAGAGGAGAAATATTTGACTTCTAGAAAGCAAGGGGCTAATATGACAAGAGAGAAAGGATATTGAACACCTTCTCTTCCTCAACCTACTAGGTTGACTCCATAGCAAATCGAGGAGAAAAGAGCAAAAGGGTTGTGTTTCAATTGTGATAGCAAATACAGTCGAGGACATAAATGTAGTGAAAAGAAATTGTTCTATATTGAAGGTCCAAGTGAGGAAGAAGAGGAGGAACCCATATTAGAGGATGATAGGGAGTCAAGTGAGGAATCACATGATTCTCAGCCAATCATTTCTTGTCATGCTCTCTCAGGTTTCAGTGCACCACAAACTCTCAAGGTAGTGGGTTTCTTAAAGAAGAAGAAAGTAACAGTGTTGATCGACTTAGGTAGTACTCATAATTTCATCAACAAAAAGTTGGCAACTTGTCTAAATTGTTTTATATATCCAGCCCCAGAGTTTCAGGTTTTGATTGCAGATGAGGGTATAGTTAGTTGTTCGGGGAAGTGTCATAGCATTAAATTATCCATGGGAGATTATCAACTTGATACCCCAATGTATGCAATATCCATGGGTGCAGCAGATATTGTTTTGGGAGTACAATGGCTTACTACATTGGGAACAATTGAGATGAACTTCCAAGAACTATTCATGAGATTTCAATCAGAAGGAAAGGTAGTGGAGCTAAGGGGGTTGAAGGCAAAATCCCCACAGATGGTAAGCTCTCATCAAATGCAAAAGTTGCTTAAGAAAGGAGCAGATGGATTTGTGGCCTAGCTATGTTCATTAGAAGTCTCTCAATCTAATGCTCCTACTCATCCAGATTTACAAGCAATAATTGATTGTCACTCAGTGGTTCTTGGAGATATGCCTAAAGGACTTCCCCCTAAGAGGGATCATGACCATGCCATACAACTAGTTCTAGGGAGCCAACCACCAAACATCAGGCCTTATAGGTACCCACACATACAAAAAAGTGAGATAGAAAAAATTGTTGAGGAGATGCTAGAGGCAGGAATTATCAGGCATAGCCAAAGTGCTTACTCCTCGCCTGTGGTGATGGTGCGTAAGAAGGATGAAACTTGGTGCATGTGTCCAGATTATAGAGTGCTCAACATGTACACCATTAAAGATAAGTTTCCTATTCCAGTCATTGATGATTTGCTAGATGAATTGAATGGAGCTATGCATTTTACCAAGTTAGATCTTAGATCTGGTTATCACCAAATTCGGATTAAGGAGGAAGATATTTGTAAGACAGCATTCCGAACTCATGAGGGTCATTATGAATTTTTGGTGATGCCATTCGGCCTTACCAATGCACCATCTACATTCCAAAGTTTGATGAATTCCATTTTTAAGAAGTTCTTGAGAAAGTTTGTGTTAGTGTTCTTTGATGATATATTGATTTATAGCAAGACTTGGGAAGAACATTTGCAGCATGTAGATCAAGCATTACAATTACTCAAAGATCATCAACTCTATGCTAAGCCATCCAAGTGTGCTTTTGGTCTTAAGGAGGTGGAGTATTTGGGACACATAGTTTCACATGAAGGAGTAAAGGTGGACCCTAACAAAATTAAGGCTATCATGGAATGGCCTATTCCAAAAACCATTAAGAAATTGAGGGGTTTCTTGGGATTGACAGGGTACTATAGAAGATTTGTGAAGAATTATGGTCGTATAGTAGCACCCCTCACCACTCTCTTGAAGAAGGATTCTTTTCATTAGAATGAGTCTGCTAATGTAGCATTTGAGCAATTGAAGGAGGCTATGTGTACAACTCTAGTGCTTGCCACTCCGGACTTCACCAAGGAATTCATTGTGGAATGTGATGCTTCTGGAAATAGGATAGGAGCAGTTCTCATGCAAGAAGGTCGACCAATTGCTTTTGAGAGTCGTCAATTAAAGGGTAAAAATCAGCTCAAACCTATTTATGAGAAGGAAATGCTAGCAATCCTTCACGCAGTTAAACAATGGAGGCCTTATTTAATGGGTCGACACTTCAAGGTTAAGACAGATCATGATAGCCTAAAATATTTTTTGGAACAAAGACTATCCTCTGAAGAGCAACAAAAATGGGTCACTAAGATGTTGGGATATGACTTTGAGATTGTATATAAGAAAGGGAAGGAAAATATTGTGGCTGATGCACTTTCTAGGAAGGATGAGAAAGATGAAGCCTTATTGTGTGCCCTTTCAATTTTACAAGCAAATTGGGTGGAAGAAGCCAAAGCAGAATGGCAAAATGATGTTGCAACAAGTAATCTCATCCAACAATTAAAAAGTGATCCTAGTAGTTCAGATAAGTTTTGTTTGAAGGGAGATATTCTTTGGTATAAAGAGCCTTTGTATCTCTGCAAGAATTCCACTCTTAAACACAAGATTCTCACAGAGCTACATGAGTCCCCAGTTGGTGGTCATTCAGGATTTTTGAAGACATATCATCGAGTCAAGCAAGATTTTTTTTGGGAAGGGTTAAAAGGTGATGTTCAAAAATTTGTGGCTGAATGTTTGGTTTGTCAAAGAAATAAGAGGGAGACAATTAAGACACCAGGTCTCTTGCAGCCCTTATCTATTCCTAGCCAGCGTTGGGAAGAGGTATCCATGGACTTCATCACAGGGCTTCCCAAATCTAAAGGTCATAATGTCATCATGGTAGTAGTTGATCGCCTCACTAAATATGCACATTTCATTGCATTATCACATCCTTTTACAGCAAGTGCAGTGGCAAAAGTTTTCTTGGAGAATATCCAAAAGCTACATGGTACACCTAAGGTTATTGTTAGTGATCGTGATCCTATCTTTACTAGTCACTTTTGGAAAGATTTATTCTCATGTTTGGGTACTCAATTGGCTCATAGTTCTTCATACCATCCTCAATCAGATGGGCAAACTGAGGTTGTTAATAAATGTTTGGAAGGATATCTACGTTGTTTCACTTTAGAAAAGCAATCTCAATGGGTAGATTGGCTACCACTGGCAGAATGGTGGTATAACACTTCTTTTCATAGCTCATCAAAAATGTCTCCATTTTTGGCACTTTATGGATATCATCCTCCTTCCATCACATCATCATTAAAGGTGTCACCAAGAGTTCAGGCAGTAGAGGACCACTTGCATCATCAACAACAGGTACTTTCAGGACTCAAGGAGAATTTAGCTATGGCACAAAATCGAATGAAACAACAGGCAGACCAACATCGTAGTGAAAGAAATTTTGAAGTTGGGGATTGGGTCTTCTTGAGATTGCAACCTTATAAACAAATCTCAATGAAGCAACACAAAAAGAATAATAAGTTGTCTCCAAGATATTATGGGCCATACCAAATCATGCAAAAGATTGGTAGTGTTGCCTACAAGCTAGAGTTGCCACCAACAACAAAGATACATCCAGTTTTTCATGTTTCTTGTTTGAAGAAGGTAATTGGGCAGAATATTCCTACTTAAACAGTACTACCCGAACTCAATGAAGAAGGAAGAATAATTTTGGAACTAGAGGGCATTCTTCAAACTCGCACAAAGAAGCTGAGGAATAGAACCCTCTCTCAGTATCTCATCCAATGGAAGAATTTACTAGTTGAAGAGGCCACATGGGAGGATGAGGAGTTCATTCAAAAGAATCCACACTTGGTTAGCATTGAGGACAATGCTTCTTTGAAGAGGGGGGGCATGCTACGCCCTTAATATTGGTGTACATAGGGTTATGAATAGTCGGCTTGTGGCTATCTTAACTCCTAATTAAGTCATATTATCATTATTATATTGTTATTTAGTTGTTTAGGTCGGCCTAAGGCTTCTATAGGTCTATCTAAGTCGGCCTGGATGATATCCTAGGCATAAATAGGTATATATAGGAGGTAGTGAGTCTCATTTCATATCATATTCAGTATTGTGTTCTCATTGAAGACTGTTGGAGGTATCCCCCTCGAAGTGGATTAGGAGGTTGCCCCCTCGAAGTGGCATATTATTATCAAGTAATTTCAGCATATTTACTATTATATTCAGATATTGTGCAAGTTGTTGCATTACAACTATGGCTTGAAAACAGGCAACATAATGATGTGATGAGAAGATTTTAGCAAAGCTTGGATGAAACAACAATGAAATAAAAGGCTTGTAAGTCCTGTATGAGCATATGGATGTTATGTGGAGAGAAAAAACCTGTAAAGATTGGATACACAAATGAAATTGCCTCCTATGGGAAATTTGAAACTTGACAAACAATAAATGCTAATGCAAAGAAATCTTAGAAGCTTTGAAATACTAAATAAAGAAGAGGCTCAAGGGCCTGTGAAGAAGCTTGAAAAAAGCTTGTGAAGAAGGGACGAGCATTCTCCAACTTGGAAAATAATGGAGAGGTGAGGGGTATTTATAGCTTAGAAGAGGTCATGAAAGGTGGAATTGATTGAGAAGTTAACTCAATTTGATTGAAGAGTTAACAAGGTTGATTGGACAAAGAACTAGATTGATTAGGGAGTGATGAAGCAAATATAACTTATCATAGAAGCAAAAATGGAGTCATCAAGAGTCCAATAGGTGATAATTTTAGATCAAAAGGAGCTAATTATGAATGCTTGAAGGCTTGGGATAGTTAAATCTATGTTTAGGCTGAAAACTCATACAAACACAAAGAAAAATGGGTCAAAACAAAGTTTTTTCAAGTCTAAAACTTGAGTTTTTCCATGGCTGGAAATGAAGGTAGGGTCGCCCATGGCTCACCCCTTTTACCAGTCCAAATTGCCTGGGGTGACCCATGGGCGACCCATAGAAGATTGGACCTGGTTGAAATTCATAATGGGAGATGGTTAGTTACGTGATGAGGAGGTGAATTGCCTCTATAAAATGGTTGAAAGGTGGTCAAAACCCAAATCTCCACTTGTAAATGTCAAATCTGTCAGGGGAGATCCTGAAATAATAGGGGAAGATTTGTCCTGGTTGAACATAACTAAAAATTGAAAGTTGGAGATGGCTTGGGAGGTCCTCTAGAGGGCTCGTATGGGTTGGGTTGGATAAAAAAACTAGGGAAAGGTAAAATTAAAACAACTAGACAAATAAAAGGCTTAGAGATGAAGTCACAAACACAAAAAGTGAAAATTGACAAGTGTCAAAAAGTGTCGAAAGCAGGGGAAAGGTTAGTACAACAAAGGTGAAATAGAAAGAAAAGTGAAAACCCATATGTTACCAAGAGAATCACTACTAAGAGGGCATCATTTCACACTTACATGTACGTGACAACGATTATGAGTCATCATGGGGTCTTCGTGGAGGCTGTGCATGATTTTAGTGCTTATAGACCCTGCGAAAGTCAAAGTTATAGTAGACATGCCTCCACCAAAGAATTTGAAACAACTACATAGCCTCTAAGGGAAATTAAAACAATTAGATGGTTTATTACACAACTAGCTGATAAGTGTCATCTCTTCTCACATCTCTTGAGGAAAAATGTATCATTCCATTGGAATGAAAAATGTCAACAAGCATTCGATCAACTAAAGAAATATCTTGCTTCTCCTCTAGTATTCATGCCCCCTAATTTAGATCAACCTCTATTATTATACATTTCAGCAACATCAGTAGCACTAGGGGCTCTTTTAGCACAACATGGTGAAACTAGAACGGGATAAGAAATATACTACATCAGTAGAGCTTTAGTGGGATATGAAATCAACTACACTCCCATGGAACGAGCATGCCTAGTAGTTGTCTTTACTACACAAAAATTAAGACATTACATGATCAGTCATAAGATCAAGCTCATCACCAAAGTAGACCCACTTAAGTACTTGTCAAAAGAAACACTCATTAGATGTATGGAAAAATGGATAATGATCCTTAGTGAGTTTGATATTGAATATGTTGATCGCAAGGCCATAAAGGGACAAGTGACAATAGATCAATTAGTAGATGCACATGTTCAATCTGACCATCCACTTATCATAGAATTCCCTGATGAACTTGTATCTATAGTAACCCTAGTAGCCCCATGGAAACTATACTTTGATGGATCATACACTTACCATGGTTCGGGAGCCAAAACTTCCTTCATCACGTCGTAAGGTGACTGTGTCCCCAAGGCTTACAAGATCACCTTCCAGTGCACAAATAACATAGAAAAGTATGAGGCCCTTATCATAGGACTAAGAATCGCCATCCAATGGAGGATTGATACTTTGAATGTCTATGGAGACTCCTAGCTGGTGATCAAAAAGGTTAATGATGAATATCAGACAAAGGATGACAAGATGATCCCCTATAAAATAATGGTAGATGATCTCAAAGACTATTTTCATGAAATCCACTCTGAAAGTTCCTAGGACTAATAACAAAGTTTTTGATGCCATGGCCACTATCAGATCTTTCTTGGACATGTCAAATAATAGCCACAAGTGTGAGTTCCTTGTCAAACAACTACTGGTACTTGCTTATGATGTTCCATATTTAGAACGTGTACTCCCTTGTCTCCCTGGTATCAAGACATCTACCTTTACCTTCATGACAACACCTTGCCACCTAACCTAAACAACACACAACACAAACACATTCATTCACTGCTCAACTCGTTACACAATCCTCAGTGACTCATTGTATCAAAGGAGTCTAGATGGAACCCTTCGTAGGTGCCTTAATGAGGGAGAAGCAAGAAATGCCTTGCAAGAGGTACATGAGGGTATTTATGGGTTGCAATCTAGTGGTCTGATGTAGGAGCATCCCAGGTTGCAGAGCAATCTTGCATCAACCAAAAACATTTACATTTCTTTTCATTCTAGTCGCAGTTCAGTGATTTGTAGTTTAACATTTTCTATCGCATTTTATCACATCATCATATCAAAGCTCATGGAATAGGATTTAGCTTCTATGCCATGTCAGCTACAATATACTAAGATTTCAGGAGATTTGGATTTGTCTACAGAAAGTTATCACTATCAGAAGATCATCATCTTTCACAAAGTAGAGCATTCATGTAGTCTGTTGAGAACAGAAGGTTTGCGGAGCACTTTCGTGACTTGTGGAGCTAAATGGAACATATCAAAAGGCTAATAGGAATCATATAGACCTTCCTTGAAGACTACACCATGTTTATTCATTTGCATAGCAATACCATGTGTTGTAGGCCGACCTACATGTTTTCCACACATTACATCATTCATTGGAGTTTGTAACCTCTTAAGTTTGACGCAAAGGATTCTATAAGATTGAAGATGATATATATATATATATATATATATATATATATATATATATATATATATATATTATTTGATAGATTTAAAAATAGTTTCTTTTCGGAAGGCACTTGAATGCCATATCTTTCATTTTTGTTGTAACTTGGAAAGCAGGCCTGTGAGCCCTTTGATTGTAGCCCACATGTTTCTGACATATAAGCATTGTGATTATCTAATATATTGAGCATTTGAATCTTCTATTGCATTTTGTCATTGAGTTGTTTCCATTGTGTTTACTCTAGCTCCATGGTTTGGATAGTTCATTCTTTGGACCCTCCATCCATGACTGCACCAAGTGGTATCAAAGTGAAGTTGTGAATCCTATGGAAGTGAAGGCATTTTGGAAGATATTATGGTGAACAAATCACCAAACTGAGGTAGTCTAATTGTGTGTCAACAAAGCACCAATTTGAGGTAGTTGCTACCTTGTAGTCAGATCACCAAATTGAGATAGTTGCACCAGATCCTAGGAAGAGATGATGCCAAGGAGGATGCCTACTATGGCCAATGTTGCTATAAGAATGGAAGAGATGATAGAGATGATGAGGACAATGAAAGTTAGATTGGATGCTATAGAAGAAGATAAAAGAAGAGGACTGAACCCTAGGCATGAAGATGAAAGTGATGATGAATTTCAAGATGCTAACCAAAATGAAGAAACCCTAGAAGAAGAAGAATCAAATCAGGTAAAGATGTTGAAGGCTAATTCTAAGATGGGTAAGAGACGTAGAATGGAAGTACCAAACTATATTGGAAGTTTGAATACTGAGGAATTAATTGATTGGATAAATGACTTGGAAGAATATTTTGAATATGAAGAAATTGAAGATCCGGAGAAAGTAAGATTTGTAAAAAGTAAATTTGAAAGGACATGCTGCTATTTGGTGGAAAGAAGTTTAATTAGATAGAATCAAGAGAGGAAAGAGAAGATCATAAAATGGGATAGGATGGTAACAAGGCTGAAGAATCAGTTCATACCTGCTGACTATGAGTTGGAATTATTGAAGAGATTACAAAACATAAGGCAAAAGGAGAAATCTATGAAGTACACTAAAGAATTGCATAAGATGATCATAAGGACTGGACATAGTGAAGTAAGCAAGGAGAAAGTGGTAAGGTACATAAATGGATTGAGGATGAACATTCAAGAAGAACTAAATTTGGTGAGGATGATAACAGTAGAAGCATATCAGTTTGCATTGAAAGTTGAAGACAAGTTGAATAAAAGGCATGAGGAAAGACAAAGAGGTAGAGGAAGCAAATTTCAAAGAGGTAGAACACATTCCATAGGAAAAAGACCTTATGCGGAGAAAAACAAGGAGAGTAGCCCATACCGGCAGGAAGAAGAGGACAATAATTCATACTACAAAGGGAGAGATGATAGAAATTTCTATTGAAACAACAGAGGGAATCATAACTCTTACTTCAATGAAGGATATAGGAGAGATGAAAGAGAAATTGATAAAACATCATTTAGAGGAACTTGTTTTAAGTGTGGAGGAGGACATAAAGCATTAGAATGTCATCAAGGGAGTACTAGCAAGAGGATAGTGAATAGTGCAAGAGCAGCTTATGCGAAGGAAGAACCTATTGGATCACCTAGTTCGGTGGGAAATCCAGAGAAAGGAGAGTCATTGGTCATGAGGAGAGCATTATTTCAAGCAAAGACAACTGAGGAACCACCACAAGGGAAATGTTTGTTCTGGACAAGATGCAAATCAGGAGGTAAATGTTGTAAGGTTATCATTGATAGTGGAAGTAAAGATAATTTGGTTTCAGAGGAGATGGTGACTAAGTTGAACTTGGAGAGATTAAAACATATGAAGCCCTACAAGATAGCATGGATTCAAGATGATCACAAGGTACTAGTGAGTGAACAATGTTTGGTGACATTTCATATATGATCTTATGTTGATGAGGTATTGTGTGATATTATGCTGATGGATGTATGCCATATATTGTTGAGGAGACCATGACAATATGATAGGAAAGCAATACATGATGGGAGAAAGAATACTTATACTATAACATCAAATGGGAAGAAATATATCTCGATACCGTTGGAAGATGAACCTAAGAGTGAAGTATGTGGGAATGCTAGAATCTATTTAGTTGATGGAAGGAAATTTTTGGATGGATTGAGACATGAGAATATGTGTTTTTCTTTGATTCCAAAGAAGTGTGGAACCCTAAGTGCAGAAAACTCCATAGCAAAAGAAGAACCACCACCAGAGGAAATAATTGAATTGTTGACAAAATACCAAGATATCAATTAGATAATGTACTTGAAGGATTGCCACCAATATGGAGTATCAGTCATCATATGGACCTTAAACCTAGAGCTAGTTTGCCTAACAAAGCATCACACTGGATGACACCAGCAGAAAATGCAAAGCTGAATAGACAAATACAGGAGCTGTTGAGGGAAGGATTTGATGAAAGAAAGTTGAATCCCATGTGTGGTACCTGCAATACTAGCACCAAAGAAATATGGAGAATGGAGGATGATTATAGAATCTAGAGAAATTAATAAAGTCAATGTTAAGTATAGATTTCCATTGCCAAGGATGGATGACATCATGGACTATTTAAGTGGAGCAAAATATTTCACAAAGATAGACTTAAAGAGTGGATACCATCAGATCAGGATCAAAGAAGGAGATGAGTGGAAGATTGTATTTAAGACAAATGAGGGATTGTATGAATGGTTTGTGATGCCTTTTGGATTAACTAATGCACTGAGTACTTTCATGAGGTTCATGAATGAGGCTTTGAAGAAATTCTTGGGTAAGTTTGTTATTGTATACTTGGATGATATTCTGATTTTAAGTAAGAGAAAGGAGGAACATTTGTGGCATATTAGACAAGTATTACAGAGGTTGAGAGAAGAGAAATTGTTGATAAACATCAATAAATGTAGTTTCATGAAGGAAGAATTGGTATATTTGGGATTTGTGATTTCTGTGGAAGGATTGAAAATGGACCTTGAGAAAGTTAGAGCAATTGTTGAGTGGCCAACACCTGTGAACATTGGAGAGGTAAGATCATTTCATGGATTAGAAAGTTTCTACCAAAAGTTCATCAGAAATTTTAGTATTATATGCATACCAATGATAGAGACAATGAGAGGTGACATAAAAGATTTTAAGTGGACATCATGAGAAAATAAGAGGTTTGAATTGTTGAAGCAGAAGGTGACAGAGCAACCAGTGTTAGCATTACTAGATTTTAACAAAGTATTTCAAGTTGATTGTGATGCTAGTGGAAATCCAATTGGAGCAGTGTTAAGTCAAGAAGGGAGACCGATAGCATATTTTAGTGAGAAGTTGAATGATGCAAGGAGAAGATATTTAGTTTACGATAAGGAGTTCTATGCCATAATTCAAGCTTTGAAGAAGTGGAGACATTACTTGTTGCCAAAGGAATTTGTGTTGTATACTGATCATCAAGCTTTGTAATATTTGAATAGTCAAGGAAAGTTGAATCAGAGTCATATGAGATGGGTAGAGTTCATACAGAGTTACACATTTGTATTGAAGCATAGGAGTGGGAAGTCAAATAAAGTTGCAGATGCATTGAGAAGAAGAAGGAATTTGCTAACAGAGATGAGGGTAGAAGTATTAGGATTTGAGGAACTTAAGCATATGTATGAAGAGGATCTTGATTTTGCAGAAGCATGGGAAGCATGTAAGGAGCCTATTGTGACAGATAAAAGTAAGTGGTTAGATTATTACATTTAGGAGGATATGTTGTTCAATGGAAATCAATTTTGTATACCTAGGAGTTCAATGAGAGATAATTTGATCAAGGAGAAACATAGTGGTGGATTGGTAGGACATTTTGGTATTGACAAGACAGTAGCTTTGGTAAGTGAACATTACTTTTGGCCTCAGATATATAAGGATGTAAGAAAGTTTGTTTAGAATTACAGAGTTTGCCAAGTTGCAAAAGGAAGTAGTTAGAATATTGGATTTTACAAATCTTTGACAGTACCAGAGAAACCTTGGGAAGATATAAGCATGGATTTCATATTGGGTTTGCCAAGAACACATAGGGGATATGATTCTATATTTGTAGTAGTGGACATATTTTCAAAGATGGTACATTTCATTCCTTGTAAGAAGACAAATGATGAGGTACATGTTGTAGACCTATTTTTCAAGGAGATTGTTAGGTTGCATGGATTACTTAAGAGTATAGTTTCAGATAGGGATACAAGATTCATTAGATATTTTTGGAGAACATTATGGAAGAAGATGAAGATAAACCTAAAGTTCAATTCAACATTTCACCCATAGACAGATGGACAAACAAAAGTTGTAAATAGGAATTTGAGTAACTTGTTGAGATGTTTAGTAGGAGACAAAGTAGGAAATTGGGATCTAATTCTACCACAACCAGAGTTTGCATATAATAATTTAGTGAATAGAAGTACAGGGAAGACACCATTTGAGATTGTGACAGGAGTACAACCTAGAGGAGTTGTAGAGCCGAGAGACATTAGTATGGAGAACAAAAGGAGTGTAGAGGAAAAAGAATTTGCAGGATACATGAAGACACTACATAATCAAGTCAGGAAACATTTGGAGGAGATGAATAGTAAGTATAAGGAGAAAGTAGTTGAGAAGAGGAGACATAAAGAATTTTTAGTTGGAGATGAAGTAATGGTACATCTAAGAAATAAGAGATTTCCAGTGAGAACATAAAACAAGATGAAGATGAAGAAGTATGGACCATGTAAGATTCTTAGGAAATTTGATTCAGGGAATGCATACACTAGTAGAATTTTGGCAAATAAATGGCTAAGTGACTAAAACATTTAGTCACAACAACTAAAAATGACTAAATTTTACTAATTTTTTGCAACTCAGCTATAAATGAGTAAATAAATGACTAATTTGGTCGTTGATTAAAAAATTATTTAGTCACAGAAATAAAATGACTAAATAGTTAGTCACCCAAATACAAATTAGTCAAAATTTTAAAAAGAACTTTTCAAGAAATCATTGGCAGGATGTATTGCCACGATTCACTATTCACGTTCATTCCAACATTTTTTGCTATATGCATCACCATCATACCCTGTTCTATATCTTCCTTCTATTTGCACTCAAATCTCCAACTCCTTACTAAATATCACCATCACCATTACGCTCTTCACTTGCAGGCACTCTAACATGCTCTTCACACACTCAACTTGGAATATCTTTGATCGTTCAGAGCTACTTGTGGTGGACTCACTGAAAAACAAAAGGTCAGGAATGTAGAGATCAAAGTACTTTTCTAGAGCTACTTCGTACTGAGGCATTTTGAGTTAAATAACAGCTACTTGCATGGGTGATAAAGAGGAGAGGACATGAAGACTTCTAAAAAGGTGGGAAAGGAATTCAAAGTTTATTGCAATGAATTTGAAGTCGGTGAGGCCCTCTATAGTGAAGTCAGATTTGGGGACACCCTCTGTAGGGAATTTAGAGGTAATTCAAAAGCCTCGTTACATTTATAAACACAAAATCTATAGATTTGTAATTGGCAACTTACAGTAGTTACAATCTACTTCTCTCAATAATATTCTTTTACAATCTTGCCACTATTTTTCTTCATAATGTGTTCTAGCTAAATGTAATAAAATTTGGGTGTCAGTGCCAAAATAGAATTTCCTCAAACAATTTTGATACATTTTCACTGCAAGAGAAAACTATCCTTGTGCAAAGTAAACGTGTGCTAGATTTACCCACACATCAGGCATTTGAACAAAGATGTTTCCTGCTGTAGCTTCTTGTACCTATGTAAAAATTTCCTTTGCAATATCAAATTGACCCCTTTCAGCTAGCACAATGGCTGCCCCATTTGTAGCATAAACATTTCCTGGTCTCTGTCCCAACACTTTACAATATAGTTCTCTAGCCTTCTCAAGATGTTGTACCTCACCTTTGGATCCCTCCTGTCATTGTGAAAAGATGCAAAATAATTCCAATTTCCAAGTGAAATGTCAAGATAAGAATTCTTTGCATTTGATTCACTTTGTGCAACTTTAATTGTTTCTTTTTTTTAAGTCAATCATCTATTTTCAATTCTATTTTGCCAAGCATAGATAAAGCATTTGATGAGTTTTTATCAACCTTAAGTACATCCCTAATCAATTCTAGGCTTATTTGGATCTCATTCTGAGCCCGAGCCATGGATGCAAGACGTAGATATGCATCCACATAATCAGGAATCTTGAACAATATTAGCCTGTATAAAAGATTTTCTTTTTTAGTATCATGTAGTTGTTCAAACAACCTAGCAAGATTAAATAGTGTTGTGACTTTATCCCATGGTAGCTCAAGTGAAACACCACCTTCTTCTAGTCGATGGAAGAAATCTATATCCTTAAAGAGCATAGGAAAAACTATAGAATTGGCACTAGGGCTTTTATTTATGAAGTCAACCTAAGTGCCATTTCCTAATGCCTCCATAAAAGTTTGTTGAGCCAACTCTAGTTCATCACGCTCAAAATGAAGAACCCCAATGTTTTTTAACAATTGAATGGGTACTTCTTCTCTGTTCTTCTTCAGAAGAGACTTTGTTGTCTTAAGAGAATCTAAGGCTGCACTAGGGTCTGATGATATTAATAACTCACCCATCTTGATAAATGCATGGGCATCACATAGATATATGCAAGTTACCTTTCTTAAAATTTCCAAAGCCTTCTCTGTCTGCCCTTGCTGAGTATAGATATGTCCTACAACTTTTAAGCTCTCAAAGTTCTCAGGGTGGACCTCCAAATCCTTTTCAAAATTTGAGAGAGAACTCTTAAGATCTTCTAGCTTCAATTGAACCTGTCTACAAAATCCTGTGGCCTCTAGCTTTCCTTGACTGATGCCATGTAGTAGCGGCTAGTGGTGTCATAATCACCTTTAGTCAACTGTGATTTCTATTATAATATGAATGAAATTTCATGAGAGGGTGATTAGTTGAAACAAGAGCTATCTTAGTCAACTGTTCCACAAGAAAATGTTGCCCTATGAAGAAAAAATGGTTTGTTAAATGATTCAATTCCATTGCACAGTATGGGTATAATTCAAAGGCTCTACGCATCTTTTCCATTCCTTCATGAACACTACCTTTTTCACTAACTGTGAGAATGCTACAAGTAAAAAATGCACAAAACTGACCACAAAGATTTATGTCAAGGTAGAACATGATGCAGAGGAAGGACTCACACACAATAACCTTGACACATCCCAAACAAAGTTTCAATACACTTGATGCAAATCTGCACCCTTTTTCATTCTTGACAATTTGCTCCTAAGCCTAAAACATGGAAACAACACCCTAGTGACACTCAATCATTAAAGACAACATGGAATATGGGAAACTTGGTTTATTCAAACCTTTTACAACATCTTCTAGGGGTTTCCAAACGTACATGACCTAACCAAGTGATTGACACAATGATTTATGCAATTTAGGTCTTGCTGCCACTAGGTGCATTCAAGGTGATGACTCCAAACGAAGGTAAGAACACTTGTCATATGAATTCTCAGGCTTGTGTAGGCCCTAACAACATGCCACTATGATTCTTCATCCCTCCATTGACATATAGTGCATAGATTATTCAAAGCAACAAAGAACCTAGGGTTTTAGGACTGTCTCACAGCAAATCTGCACACACAGTCAATCATATCTTCTTCACACATGCTAATCGTGAGTTATCCTCTTGCAGGGATGTGGATAGGCATGGGACAGAGCTTTCCACCATTTTTTAGGATTTTTGGATGGTGGAAACTCTACCCATGATCAAATTTTGCTCCTTAGAAACTCTAGGTAGGGTTTAGACTTACACTCACCAAAAATGCAATATCTCGCACAAAACTTGATGAAATTCTACCAAACCAAATGCATTCAAAAGCTAGAATTTTGTTTCTAATAGATTTTTGTTGCTATGTGTAGAACATTATAGATGGATCAACATCGAAGGTTGACTACGGATCAATACCATGCATTTGATGAGAGTAGCCAATAAGAGGGACATGGCCAAATATCCATGTCCATGTAAAGACTGTCGTGGTGGAAAGGTGAGAAAAAGAAACCTGATTCTTTGACATATGATAAGATATGGGCATAGTGGTATAAGCCCTTGGGATTACAATTATTATGAAGATATGATAGAATTACAAAGTGCGAGAGATGAAGAGGCAACAAACATAGGTGAAGTGGCACCAAACATAGATGAAGAGGCAACAATGTTAGACTAATGGTTTGAAGTTGATAGAATGTTGAATGAGGGTCTAGACAATGATTGGGCCAAGTCGATGGAGGATGCTTTAAAGCCTATGTATGCTAATTGCAAGTTAAGTCGTTTGACAACAATCCTTCAAATTCTTAACTTGCAAGTGGTGCATGGTTGGACAAATGAGAGTATAGATCAGTTATTAGCATTATTAAGTTTTTTGTTACCACCTGACTCAACATTGCCAACAAAACAAAGCCATGTAAAAAGAAAATCACTAATCTAGGCTTAGGGTATGAAAACATCCACACATGTATCAATGGTTGTGTATTATTTCGCAATAATCTTGCAAGTGAGAGTGAATGTCTGAAATGTCACGAAGTGAGGTATAGACAAGGGTTGAAATCAACTATGGTTCCTAGAAAGGTTCTTTGCCACTTTCCAATAATCCCACAATTACTTTGAATGTATAGGTGCAGAGACATTGCTAAACTTATGCAATGGCATGCCCAAAATAAGAGCACCAATGGAAAACAACGACATGTGCCTGATTCTAAGACATGGATGGAATTTGATAATAGATGGCCTAATTTTTCTCAAGATCCTTGTAATATAAGGTTGGGTTTGGCTCTAGATGGGGTGAACCCATTCTCAAATCACTAAATGGTCAACTTGGCCAGTGTTTTTAATAAATCATAACTTGCCTCCATGGTTAGCAACTAAACCATTTTTCTTAATGCTATCATTGATTATACTAGGAAAGAAAAGTGTGACTTTAGATACAATCGATGCTTATCTAGAGCCATTATATTATGAGCTAATGGAATTGTGGAAAGGAATTGAAGAAATTTTATCTTTAAGGGATGGTCATTCAATCAAATTCACTTTAAGAGCTGCCTTATTGTTTACAATTCATGATCTTCCTGCATATGGCACATTGTCTGGTCTCAGTGTTCATGGATAACATGGATGTCTTGCTTGCAACTTTAAGGATTTTGTGAGGCACTCAAGAAGTTTACGTAAGTGTATTTATTGTGGACATTGTACTTACCTTAAAATGGATCATCCATATCGTCAACAAAAAACACGTTTCAATGGTCAAGAAGAGAATCGTGAAGCACCATTGCTAATAACAAGTGATTACATTGTTGAGAATGGACAAAAAAGAATGTCATTTATTGAAAATGATGGGATTGCTAATAGTAGATATGATCCATGCACTGAAAGCGGTGTAAAATGGTTGTACATATTCTATAAGTTGCCATACTTTAAGGATATAGCCATTAGGCATACTGTTGACTTTATGCATATTGAGAAAAATATAGCCTATGCTATTATAGAAACTCTTTTTGGTGCTTTTGATATTGTTTCATCACATGAAGACTTTTGACAACTAAAGATTCGTCAAAATCTTTGCGTTGAAAAATGTGCTGATGAAAAATATAGAAAACCTAGTGCTCCTTATGTCTGGACAAAGGAACGTGTATAATTCTTACAATTGTTGTCTCAGACTCACTTTCCCACTAGATATGTAAGTAGTAGTATTAGAAGTCAAACTGACATTAATGGATTAAGAGGCCTCAAGACCCATGACTATCATGTCATAATCGAGAATATTTTACCTATTGTGGTAAATATATCAAGTTTGGTAAAGGGGCCAAGATTGGAAGTTATAAAGTTGGGCCTAATATTAAAGAGAATGAGTTTACATGTATTAGATCCTTCGAACTTTGATAGTTTGAGGGAGGAGGTTGTTGAAGTCCTTTGTCTATTGGAACGGGAATTTCCACCAACAATCTTTAACATATCTATGCATCTTTTGATACATCTAGAATATGAACTAGAGCATTGTGGCCCAGTAAGAACGAAATAGATGTATCCTATAGAATGATATATGAAGGTTTTGAAAAAAATTGTTCATACTAGGGCAAAACTACAAGGCATCATGTCTGAGGGATATTCAATGCAAGAGGCCATGAGATTTTGCACATAATATATGAAGGATTTTAAAAATGTCAATCGACATGTATGGGATGATGACAAAGATGAAAGAGTTGTAGGTGAAGTATTGGAAGGCAATGGATGTCACTTCAAGCTATCACATCAAGAAAGAGGTGCGATACATGCCTATATTCTTCAAAACACAACTTCGTTCGATAAGTGGCATAGGTAAAAAAATTTACACAATAATTTATTAACTCAATTGCATTTACACATTTATATTATTAATCTTACTATTTGTATGTTAATATTCTATGTAGAAAATATGAAGAAGAGAATCAAACTTGGATGCAACATCAACCTCAAAAGCGCAGACGTCATGATTTGATTGGAGGTGATTCTTTTCCAAAATTTGAAAAATGGATTGCTAATGCAGTCAGTCATGCAAAAGAAGGTCAAGATGTAACAACGGAGGAAAGTGAGCTTTTACAATCTCCACATGTATGGGTTATGTGTTTTAGTGGAATGTGGGCCTATGGTAGTCATTTAAGAGTGGAAGAAAAAGAAAAAGGAAAGACAAATTGTGATTGTGTTCTTAGTGCTAAATTTCTTCATGAAACTGAGAAGAAATTTTATGTTGGATTCATCCAAGAAATTATTCAAGTGGATTTTGGTGAAAATAGTCCTATATTATTAGAATGTAAGTGGATCTGACCATCCACAGTACAATTTGATGAGTATGGATTTGTACGCGCAAATACAAGGCAATTTTTATCAAAGATGGATGAACTATATGTTTCCCTTCTTCAAATTAACCAATAATTTCTAATTGATGATGTAAGAAGCCTAGGATGGTTTTATGTCATTCAACGTTCCAGATGAAAATTCATGGAAGTTGTCGATATAATGCTTGATGGGCAATATGTTAATTTACAAGAAACATTCGAAGAAGTGGATGAAGACGATGATGGAGTGTTTGAAGAAGAGATTTTGATTACCAATGAAGAGATTGGGAGAGAGAATAAGCAACATGTCACATATGAGGATGAGGAAGAAAATCAAGCAGATGCAGACATGAGGGATCAAGATTCTGATCTTGCTGGCAATGCAGATGATTATGATGATGTTTTGTCACCTTAACTAGCCTGTCACCGTAAGAGGTTATCTTGTCACCTATACTTTGGTTATATGTATGGTGTAATTTATTATTGAATGTAATAAAGATCTGAGTATAGGTATGCTTATTCACTATTGTTTTACTGATACATTTTGGAATGTAATCATCATTATTCTGCTGGTACATTGTACACAAAACCTGAGATGTTCACTACTGATTTGAAGTACATTTAAAGTTAGGTTCAATCATTCTTCTTAGTTTTCTCACTTTGGTTGAAATTAATTTTGTTTAGTTAGAATATAATTTCTTGTATGTCCTATATGTTTTCTAGATGCTAGACTTTTTTTGTATGTTCTAGATGATAGCTTTAGTTTGTAATACAGATTCTAGCCTCCACATGCATTGAATATGCTTGTGTGAAGGAAACAATGACGAACATCTGTGATTTTATAATACATATAGATATCTTAACATTAGGTGAACTAAGCCTCCTCATTACAGAAAAAGAAATGATCTCTTAGATATCTTAACTAGAATTCGAGCACCAGATTAAATCTTCTTCTCCATTGATTGCTTCAAATAGATATTACAGTATAACAGAAGTCTCCTCATATATGTTTCTATAAATGCCTATGATGATGATATCAAAATTTGGTCTTGGTTTCTCTTTTATAAGAGAACCAACAAGATTTAAACCATTACAAAATATGGCATCTTTTCAAAATTCATGCCTCTTTGTATAAACTAATCATTAATTTTTCTTAAAACATAATTAAGAGAAAATAGAGAAAGTAGACAATATTGATTGGAAGCCCGCGACACTTGCAAAACACTTGTAGCCCGTTAATCAACATAGGAGACCCATGATCATCCCGATTTGGAAAAGTCCCCCTCTCCATGATAGAGTGTTTGAAGGCTTGATTCTTCCACTGCAACATCTTCAAGGCCCTATTCTTCTGGAGGAGCTAAATAATCTTGCTCCCATTAGTATACTGTGTAGTCATGAGGCCATGATGCTCATTGCTCCCCTGCACGTATAGCCTATCTATTCATCATCTCGAAGATACTTCTCTTGCCATTCAAACATAGTAAAATCACTAGGCCACTTATAATCTTGAATTTGGAGCAAGTTGTCCTAGTGATCCTTCCACCTTTTGTCCAACAATGCTTTGACATCAATTACAAACTTTGTATATCCAACATCCAAAGCAATTACTCTGTCTAGAATGATGTTGAAGTTGAGAATATTGAAATCTTCATCCTTTTTAAAAAATTCCATGACCTTAGAAATTGTATGACCAAATTCATCCTTCCACGCATCAAAATCCTTGATCTTTTCATTCTTTGTTAGGATTGATGGAATGAACTGGTGTTTGAAAGTGGCAAAAGAATCAATCTTTGCCTGCATTCTTTGATTCTCACCATTCACATATTGATACTCATCCAATATCATATTGATCATTTTCTCTGTTGTCTTTATAGTTGTAGGAGCATCTTGATTCCATTGTAGAACTTTACACAGAGTGATTAGTGTGTGATGTGTTGACTACCATCTTTGATACAAGGGATCTAAAACAAAAAAAAATTACTTTCAACTGTTCCATGGCCTGAGACAAGGAAGAGTAGTAGTCATGCACATCTCTGAACTTGTCAACAACCATTTTCACTCTATATTCCAAAATTTTCTCAAACACTTCAAGAATTTTCAATTTTGCCTCATTCTTTGTTTTCTTGTTTTGCCTTTTCAATGTAAGAGTCAATGAGACTCAGCAAGCCAGGATCACCTGCAATCAAGACAACCTTCCACACAAAGATGACAAGAGAAGATGCTAAAACAATGGAGCAACTCTATTAGACTGTCATATGTTGTATTCAGTATGAAATACAATGAGAGAGCCTTGCTTATAAAGGCAAGGTGAGAGCTAGAAGGGTGGAGTGAAAGGTGGAGATATTCCAATTAGAGGATGATAACCAATTGCACATGTGGAGGATAAGACAACTAACTCCAACTATCAACAATTCAACACACAACTAGAAACACCTAGACATCTAGAAGACTCACTAAGTCAACTTAATATGTGTGAATTATTCCTCAATTTATTTTTCCAACTTCAATTTCAAAACATTGAATTGTTCAGCAGTCACTGTGGTATCACCGGTCTCTTGTGGCACAGGTGTTTGAAATGGCACAATGGCTTGAATATGAGAAGAACTCTCACCCTTCAGTTGTTATTTCAGGTTTACATTTTCAAGATACAATCTATTTACCTCATCATTCATCTCCATCTGAGTTTTCTCATAATCAAACAATCTTTGCTCTAGATTTACAATAGCAACTCGTGTAAATATTGCAGTATGCATAGTGAGGGTGGCTGCTTTAGTTGCTGATGTGTCTTGGAATGTCTTGAGCACAACTATTCCCCTTATTTCTTGGACCACATCAAGTAATCTTGGTTTGCCGATGTTCTTTTGTATTTCCCATATTGCCAAAGTCTTTGTTTTTGGATTGAAACCACAACCAATGACACCTTCCTCAGAGTCAAATTGAGAAACTAGCATAGGGTCATCTTGATTCCTAACTTGGTCTAACAAAAACATTTTCTTCAACTCAAGCCCGGGAATGATCAACATTTTGCTCCTTAATACCATTTGTCTAGCCTCATCAGGGCTGACAGTTATTTCATCTATTTTCATATTCTTGAAAGTTTGTGAAACAATTTGCTCATGCTGAGATTCATCAGCACCCATTTTATTTATTTCCATTTGTTCTTGAAATTATTTCATTTTCATCTATATCCAAAAATCATTGAATTCAGGAGAATTAATGAAATCATCATCCTCCATAAATCTCATAGAAGCCATAACTCTTTCATCTTCTTCTAATTCAGGCTCCCCTTGTGCCTGTTCGACCATTCTGGCCTCTGGTTTGTGTGCTTCTATTTCTTGGCCAACAAGTGGCTGATCTATTTCTCCTTCATCTCCCATATTTCTCAGGATACTAGCCACTTCATCAATGTCACCCCCTTCTTCGCTCAATTCATATGGAACTAGTGGAGAAACATCCTCAATCCTTTGCCTTTTGGCAAGTGGTGAATTAGGGACATGACCTAGATCCTATAGTGACATTGCAACTGGTGCAAGCTCTTGAATCACAACTCCTAGTGGTCTTTTAACACTGAGCTTGGTAGCCTTTGAATGCTGCTTCTCAGACTTGCTATATATTCTTTCGAAATTGTCAATTATCAGATCTATTCTTCTCAAAGGGTCCCTCTCTTCAACAAAGAATCGAGGAAAAATAGGATTTTGTTTTCTCCTATCATCCTCAATCCTTTTCAAAATCTCCCATTTTCTTACCCTATTATATACTTCTTGAAAGGTGACAAGATTTTTGATCACATCCTCATCAAAATTGATTTGATGGGATATTCCCATTCTTGTGAGGATGGTTTGTCTGACAAAGTTCATGTGACCCTCTGGATCACAAACCCTCTCTACACCTGGTTTCAAAGAATATTTAGCCTTCAAATAGGCTTGCAAATCCTCTAAAGTATTAGAACCAATGGACCAATCACCAAACATTGTGGAATTAGGAAGAAATGTGCCTTTCTTATGTTTCTTCATTACATCCTTCTCCATCCACATCATTTGCCACATGAATTCAAGGAATGCAATTCTATCTAGCACAAATTTGGGCAACACATGGGGTGGCTGAGTACACCCATATACCCTGATTATAGTATGAACTGGCAAGAAAAACCAATCAACATGGTTATGCCTATGACCCTGTTCTGGCCTATGGGAAAGAGGCCTCAACATTTCCCTGATCTCTTTTGCCAATCTAGGAGAAAAGCTACCAAGAGAATTCATTATTCTAATTGAGAAATCATCACAAAACACAACATACTCACAATTCTTGCAATGGCTATTCCATTTGTAACACCAACACTGTGTTGGCAATCTTTGTCTGTTTTCATCAATCATGCTCAGATCCATTCTGCTAGGCCAGATCCTTCTATTTTGATACAAAATCAAATGACATAACAAAGAGTAGTATTTGAAATCTATGGGCTTTTTGTTTTCTCTTATTTCCAAAAATCCATCATGCAGTTTCTTTTCAATGAATGTTGCAAAATCATATTCAACATTAGCTTCTGGATTTTGAACTCTCATGGCCATCATCATTAGGTTGAGAGGCATTCTACCTTGGGCATCAATACCCAACACCTGACACAAAGCAAAATATGTTCTTTTGAAATAGACAACAAAATCTCCAATAGAGAAAGGTTCAATTACAGTGGATGGGATTTCAATTCTTCAGTTATTTGCCCCTTTCCTCATGTGCATGGGCACCTCATCCCTTCTGAGTGTTTTTTTCAAACTATTGTACTCTTGCTCACTCTTCTGCAGATCTATTTGTGTGAGGGCTTGCTTGCTCAACATTAAGTAGTCTATGATTGCGTTCCTGTCCACATCCACTAATGGTGGCCCATTTGGTAGTCTGACTATTTTGGTGGCTGAGTGATAGTGTTGTGCCAATGTTCTAATCAAATCCACATCCACAAATACATTTGGCACCACAACCTTTGCCAAATAAAAATTCCATGGGTTTCCAACTGATCCCTGTCCATCTTTCTTTTCAAAAAAATACCAAAAAAGGTTCCATCCAGAGATAGGGATTGGAACATCCCAACATCCTTCTGCAACATCCTTGAACAATTTCTTAGACCCCTTATTAATTGAATTTGGCAGAATGTCCAACAATGATTATTGAAGTGATCGTTTCTTGGGAGCAGGGGGGTCAGTGCTCTTACTCACAGACTCAGTTTTTTAGGTGCCATATTTCAGTGCCTCTACGAACTAGGGTTTTGATATTTTACTTGCTTTACCAGACTAGTTGAAAACAAAGCACAAACGAAACACCAACTTTTATGTAAAGAGTGATAGGGAAAACTTACCTGGTTGGAAAATGCCTAAGGAGAGCACACAAAGCTTGAATTCGTCTTCTACAATCAACACTGAATTCATTGGAATAAAGAAATACAAAGAAATCCCAAGTTTTATCATGCCATGAAGCTGGTCATTTTGCCATTAACTTGGTTCGTGCCATGAAATCAACAAATCTCAGGATTTAATTCTTTTCAAACATAGACCATTGATTTGATCCAATCCAATGGCTAGGTGAGTATTTCAAGACTTGCAGTCCTTTCTTCGAAAATCAGAATCTCACAAGTAGATCAATGATAACCATTGCGGGGCAGCACTAAAGTCATTTTGACATTTAATTCCTTACCGCATCACCACAAGATCAACTTAGGGAAATCGCGGGTCCATAGGACCTCTTGGACAGTTATGTTCATCTTCACCACTTACTGCCACTCTGCAAGCCTTGTTGCACACCACCGCAGGATGGCGAGATACATGTTATCCCTTATGTCTTTTACCACACCACTACCAAGCTTTGGCCTGACCGTCGTGTGGCTACGGGAGACTTTGGTCTCCCATTCATTGTTTACCACATTACCGCCAATCAAAGTTATCAGCATCGCGGGGCCACAGTATGTAGCATTACTGGTTACTTGAACTGCTTATATCGTAACACCACAGGATCGAATTGAAACCATTGTGGGGGCATGGTGAACACTTAATCTTGACTCCTTCCTACCACATTGCCGTTGGTCATCTCCTTACTTGTCATGGGGGTGCGGTAACATATTATGTGTCGCTTGAGTTTATACCGTAACACTGCAACTAAATTTTTTGCATGCTGCAGGGAAGCGGTAACTGTGTATTCACGTCCTCTAATTCTTGCACACCTACCAAAGTTGTTTGCATGTACTGTGGGGCTACAGTAGGAGACAAAAACACATCAATGGTCAAAAATATAAATTTATTTTACATAGACCTAATATGAGATGCTCATAAATGACTCCTGGACCAATTCTAAAAGGAATATGAATCCCTAATTATGGATTTATGGAAGGAAAATGTATGAAACAGAGTGGGACTATGTGAAATTGTGAATGGTTCTAACACACCTCATGATGAACTAGACTATGTTTTTCCTTCATCCTGCTTGTGTTATGTTTTTATGAGTTCTTTTCTTGTGAATACATCCCTAAGGAAAATTTGTCTGATACCTGTAATTGTAAACATCTTCTTGGTTTTTGACTGTAAATTCTTTTCAATCTGTAAACTAAATTCTATTTTAAGTTTTCATTTGCAGTTATCAGCACACTAGAAACAGTTATCAACTTATGAACTCAATAAAGTTTTACTGATTCAAGTTGTTGATTTATACATTATTGTTTATTTGGACTTCAGGAAATGAAGAGAAGGGTTGTAAGGCGCGAATTAGATGATAGTGATCATAATGTTGAAACTTCACTGACAGATTATGAGTGCCTTCATAGAGAAAAAGTGGCCAAGAATAATGAATATTTATTGAGACTTGGTTTGACAAACAGGCAAGTTGTAAATCCACTAAGTAGTATATTATTTGTTTAGTAGTGTTTAATGAAATTTTATAGGCAAGAGCTTTATGTATATAAGACATAATGTGATATTATTTTTTGTTTTATAGGAAACAAAAAGAGTGCAAAGAAAATGCGGAGAAAAAATAAAAGGAAAGAAAAGATACAGTGCTGCCATCTCATAGAAGCCACTGCTTTTGTGATTCAATAAATGTAGTTGGTGAAAACAATAGTTGCAATGATGATCATGTGCAACCTGATATAGCATATGCTGATGTGCAGCCTGATATAGCCTGATATAGCACATGGTGATCATGTGTAGCCTAATATAGCACATGGTGATCATGTGCAGCCTGATATAGAACATGGTGATGTGCAACATTGTGATGATCTCTTAGAAAAATGTCTAAGAGAATTATTGAAAAACATCAGAGCATTAAAGGAACAATAGGTCTGCAGATGATTTATTCAAGATTAAAGGATGGGTTTGAAGTGAAATTTGCGGAGACCGGTACTCATGATCTACCTACTAATTCCACACCTGATGTGGCCAAGGAGCATGAAGTTTTGGTTAATGAAAGTCATGGAGAGAGACCGCTTGCATCTGTTGTGCCTTAGATTGCACCTGTTGCATCTAGAACTATTGATGGAACTAGTGGATCAGTCAGAAATACTGGTAGTGGTTTAATAGAAGATGTGGATGCTTTTTTCAAAAGACAAAGATTGAGTCAAGATTTGTACAGATCTACAAAGGAATGCAAAACTTAGAAAATTAGAAGGCAAGAAGCCATTCTTGCTTGAGGTATCGAGAGATGGTGAGCCCATTGGGCCAAATGCTGCAAAGTGGGCCTCCGAGTTGGGTGTAAGATGTAGGACCCATTTGGATATTTGCAAATCAAGTTTTGTAAAGCAAGATCCACGATCTGTGGAAAATGTTATATGAAAATGGAAAATGCTTTTGAGACTGCAGGTGGACAAATCTCTATAAAATATTACAAGCAAAAGATGAGAATTTTGATGAACAATTTTAGATACAATTGTAGAAAAGCAATCATGGAGGGAAAAGAGAGGTTAGACTCCACTCTATGTCCCAAACAGTGGGAGGCATTGAAAGAAAGAATGCATTCCAAAGAATATTTGGTAAAGAGTAACAAAGGTAAGAGAGTAAGAGATAATGTGAGGGCTGGATATACATTTGGCCGAGGCAGGTTGCAGGCCAAAATGGATAGATTTGGAGTAAGTGTATGACTTTTTGGTTCAATTTACATTGTGTTATTTATTTCAATTTTTTATTAAACTAACTATATGTTGAAATTGACATTGTATTTTAGGTGGAAAACAGTGATAGAGAAGCAGGTGCAGAAGATATTGTCAATTATACGGCAGCACTAGATCCTAGTAAATCTAAGAGTAGGATGAAGTGGAAATCTAGTTCATCAACAAAGATTTCACAGCCATCTGTTACATGCCCAGTAGGATCAACCTCTCCAGATCATGTCAACTCAAATGAAGGGTACCAATATGTACTGAATTGCATATGCGGTCTCAGTCAGCAAGTTTAGTAGTTGGTTGCCTCTGTTAACCCTATAGTTTTCGCATGGAATGAGCATAAATCCATGGATTCAAATGAGGTAAGAAGCTCTATTGATCTCATTTCTTCTTGTTTGGCAATTTTGTATACAAATGCCTCTTGATATGTAGATTATTGAAATCTGAGCGTAGGAGAATCCAACCCAGTTTCTTTATTGTTGGAGTGATCCAGAAAATGTTCTTTTGGACAAATTTATAGCTTGCATTCTTTACTTGAATATTGAATGCTTTGTATATTTTTTTGCATGATGGTTAAACCACATACAAAGCAATTTTTTCAAAGCAGTATGAAAGAAAAAATGCCTTCATGATGTCAACAGAGTTGCCGATATTGATAGTGATGATTATGATGAACTGGACAAGACTGTGCAACACAGTTGTCATAGTTATGTTGAAGTTGAGGTAATATAATAGTTGTTAGTTATCTATCCCAATTTTTTGTCATTCTTCATGCTTAAAATGTTCTTTTGGAAAAAAAATTATAGGCTTTGCATTCATTAAGTTGTAATTTAATCTGTCCCAATGTTTTGTCCTTAATTCTTCATGCTTATAATGTTCTTTTGGATAAAAATTATAGCTTTTGCATTCTTTACTTGATTTATATTAATTTTTTCATGATGATTAAACCACATGAAAAGCAATTATATGAAAGAAGAACGAAAAGAAAAAGGCCTTGTCAATAGAGCTCTCTACAAAACTGTACAACTTCATGTCAATGTTGATAGTGATAATTATGATGATCAACTCGACGAGCATGCACATGATATTCATAGTAGTAGTCGTGCTGAACTTTAGGTGATTGCTATGAAACCACATGGAAGTAAGTACTATTTAAGTAAGTAATGGTTGTTTTATTATGTAAATAAGGGTAATCATTGCCTATTTGATAGAAGCTGGTTAGAATAGTAGTGAAGTGTAATTAGCTAGTATACATAGATTATGGAAATAAGGGAGAACATATAACTTACATATGGAAGCGTAGAGCTTAGTTGTAATAGAATGCATACATAGATTTTGACTATGCATTAGTGCATTATGTTTGGGGATGTCATGGTCCTCAGGACTTCATTGCCAATCCATGTCTCTTTCTGGAATACTCGTACAGTCTAGCACTATTGTAGTCTTGCCCTCCATTTGTTTGTACCTAGTAATGGGTTAGTTTTTTTTTTTCAGAGTAAAAATTTGCTTCTTTGTTATTCAACAAAAAAAAAAAACACATACAAAAATTGATTTGTTCCAAGAAATAAGACATTACATATAGCTGTCAAATAAAATATAATGTGTGTTTTATATCTCAATATAATGTGTATTTTTTTGTTTTTGCAAGCATTTAATATTGATAAACTCCAAGAAGGGGATAAAGTTTGGGTGTTGGATCCTAGTGATGGTGCTACGTCTATGGGCATTGGGTGGATTCACTCACTATCTATTGTACATGGAGTCAAATTGAAAGGAATAGGAGATACAAATGTAAATATTTTAAAGGTTACAAGTAACATACCCCTTGCTTATGAAGACAAAATAGATGGAGCTTTCCATCTGAAAGAGAAAGAAGGGACCTTCACACAGTGGCCACTAAAATATTTGAAAAAAATGACATAGTTGATGTTTATCATGTACTATCTATTAGATAGCTTGGCCCACTGCTTTATGCAATAGTTTGAATGTGTTGTTTAGGGATCTTAGTGTTTTTTGTCTGATTTAGAGCTGTATAAGGAAAAAAATCCATTGTAACTCAGTTTTATCAGTCACAGCACTGAGAACCACACTTTGTAACACATTTTTCAAAGCAAAGACACACATTTAAGTCTTATGGGTTTTTTAGACTTGATTTTATGTTGTTTTTCCTCCCTAAACATTCAGCATCACTGCCTTATATGCCTTTATGAAAATATTCTAGGGTTATTGTTGGCTACATTGAAGGAGAGAGCTTCATATATGGGACATGATCAACACTCAGTCATGAAGACTCAAGGAGCATAAATGAGAGAGCTTTATAAAGGAGAGAGCTTCATTTATGGGATGTCATGAAGATAGTCACGAAGACTCAAGGAGCATAAATGATAGTGAGCAAGAGATAAAGTACACAGTTCATGCCATAGACAAAGTGAGATGAGTCTTAAGTTGTTGTGATCAAGGGTAGTGTGTTAGTTTTTGAGAAAAGAAGGGCAGTAAGCAATGCACAAAGATCAATGAGGAAGATTACAGTCATAAGGTGATGATGTTAGCATTTCATCAAGACTTTGGAAGCAACCAATAGACAAATTTATAGAAGTCTTAAATAGCAAAAATGAAATCCACTAATAATGCTATTATTACAAGGCATATATTCTACATGGCAGTATAGTTGCAGAAATATGACAGTTTCATAAACCTATGACAATCTACAAATGGAAGTCTAAATTATGTATACTTATGGGTGATTGTTCTATAATAGAGAGATAATGAGTGCATAGAGGTACGATGTTCATGGTGAGTGGCAATGGTCAATGGTTCCCAAGGATACAGGCACAATAAACATGGTTTCAATGGCATGAGAAAAGGAACAGAGGACTGCATTGTTAGCATTGATTAAAAGGAAAGTATATGAAAGTTGCAGGGCAATCATCTAGAAAGCAAGTATGCACATTTCAGTCACCACAATGAGTAGTGAAGACCAAGGACACTAAATATATATGACTGCCTACCAAGTGTCCAATGTAATAGAGGCAGGGTAAGTGAACGGTTTAGACTCAAAAAGAGGCTTTTGAAGATGCATTAATGAAGGAAGAATCTGATTCCACGCCCTAAGAGGCCTGATATCTTCAAACTCAATAAAAACATGTCCCATAAGCAGTGTTGATGATAGTACAAGACACAAGAACACAGTGATGTTTCATTAAGGAAGCCTAATCTAGTCCATGTTTCACATTATGAATATCCTATCATAGGCTTGACTACATATGACAGTGTATTTCCTTTGGTTGCAGTCAAGAAGGACAAGTGCTAGACTGATGGGGTGGATTAGATGACCTGTGGAAGTAGTTAGGCTAGTTGAGAATCAGTTACTGACAGTTCACTTTTTGGCAAAGCATTGTAAACTTGGAGAAGTTTCTTTCTTGTCATTTCTGTGCATTGTAACTTAGATTTTCAGTCTTGTGACTGAAAATAAACATTGTAATACTCTATTTCTAAGTATTTTTCAAGCAAGATAGATATTTCAGACTTGTGCAAGCTGTAATAACACCTTTCTTTTAATAAAGTTCAGGGATTTTGCCTTCTCAATGGTTTTTATATTGTATGCAATTAATTGATGATTATGATGTGTATTTCTGTGTTTTATGTTTAAATCCTCAAATATCAGTCAATTAAAATAACTAAATATACTACTAATTGATGTCAATTAATAATTAAATTGACTAAATATAGTACCGATTGACAAAAACCAGTGAACAGTGAATAAATATGACTAAATATCTGACCAGTGTTAAATCAATGAATAAAATGACTAAATATACTACCAAATTCATCAAAATGATGATTAAAATTAATGACTAAATACACTACCAATAGACATAAATCAGTGAATAAAAATGACTAAATAAGTGACCAGTTAACAACAATCAATGACTAAATTAATGACTAAATATATCAGTGAAAAATAAATGACTAAATAAGTGACTAGATTACAGCAATCAATTACTAAATCAATGACTAAATATACTACCAAATCGATCAATAAAAACAATCAATAAATGACTAAAAATGGTTGAGTCATCAATTTGGTTGTGTTATAAATGACTAGCAATAAACTACTAATGGTCACGTGACCATGTTTGGTCATTTATAAGCAGTTTTTACTAGTTTTTTAGTAATATATTGCTCTTTTTGTACTAGTGATATGAAGTGGAGTTACCAAAGACATTTGGTATATCACCTATACTCAACATTGTAGACCTATATCAGTACCAAGAAGGGGAATCAAGCAATAGCATTGAAGATGGTTTGAAGAACCAGTTACCACAACAACCAGAGAAGATAGAGCAGATCTTGGATAACAGAGTTGGACGTAGTACCAAAGGCAAGCAATATAAAGAGTATTTGGTTAAGTGGAAAGGAAGACTGGAAGAAGATTCATCACAAATTTCTCAGGCTGAAGTAGATCATCTTGGTTTTCCTCTAGTCCCAGCAAATTGAGGGAATTACTTTTTCAACAAGCCTAGGTGTCTGATGTAGGAGCATCCCAGGTTGCAAAGCAATTTTACATCAACCAAAAACATTTGCATTTATTTTCATTCTAGTTGTAGTTCAGTGATTTGCAGTTTAGCGTTTTCTACCGCATTTTACTATATCTTCATATCAGAGCTCGCGAAGCAGGATTTAGCTTCTATGCCATGTCAGCTACATCATACTAAGATTTTAGGAGATTTGGATTTGTCTACAGAAAGTTATCGCTATCAGAAGATCATCAGCTTTCATAGAGTAAAGCATTCATGCAGTCTGTTGAGAACAAAAGGTTTGCGGAGCACTTTCGTGACTTACAGAGCCAAATGCAACATATCACAAGGCTAATAAGGATCAATACACCTTCCTTGAGGACCACAGCATGTTTCATTCATTTGAGGAGAAATACCATGTGTTGTAGGTTGACCTACATGTTTTCCACACGTTACATCATTCATTGGAGTTTGTAACCTCTTAAGGCTGATGAGGAGGATTCTATGAGCTTGAAGATGATATATATATATATATATATATATATTCCTAGATGTGTTAGAAGGATATTAATTAATATTGGATGATTTGATAGTGTTGTGTCATAAAATGTCCCCCTATAACTTTTACCTCCTAAGTTTAACTCCTAGGTCCCTTAGATTTAATCATGCATGTTACAAATGAATCCCAGAGCAAAATCCACCGAAACCCATGACAAATGGGACTTAGGGGCCACTCTCAAGCTTAAACAAGTCCCAAAATAGGACCATGTACTTGGGCACCCATGCCCTAGTCCAAACCTATTTTGTCAAAACCCAAATTTTAAATGTCCACAAAGTGACCGTTAAAAGGTTTCCCTTTGTCGGCCTATTTAATTTGAATTAGGAATGTTTAGCGAGAATGCATATATAACATGTTTAGGACTTAATTTTAAACCTAGATGGATAATGTGAACTTGTGGTCTTGTGCTAAGGATATTCAAGACTTTCATTGTGTTGCAGAGTAGTATTGTGTTGTGCTTGTACTTGTTTGTTGCAGATCTATCTTCATCAATCCATCTCCTCATGGCATTAAAGATCTTCATCTCCCTATGAGAGATTCACCTCCGAGGTGACATCTATTTTGTGTTTCAATCAATTTATCATATCATTTTATTTTGCCTCTATCCACCAAGGACACACACTCTATCTAACAATGGTGTTGGAAGGCTTGAATGCCATTCCTGGGCTTGATCGACGCACGCTCCTAAACACCACAACTCCAACCCCTCTCTTGTGATTGTAGGTTATAGGTGTCAGATCTTATGGAGAGGAGTTGTAGGAGATTAGAGAAGACCATAAAGATTCCAAATCTAAAGAAAATGACAGATACATCCCTAATTGGACACAATCACCCACTCTTTTGTCCTCCAGTTTGGCAATGTTGGGAATCTCTCAGCAGGTTACAATTTGAAGCATATTTTGATCCAAAGCCCTCAGAAAAAGTACCACATTGGACAAGGTCACCTGCTCTTTTGCTTTCTGGAATCTAAAATTTGGTATGTATCTAATCTGCATTTAATGCCTTGCTCTGCAAGCATTTGACGTATTTCATTTGTTTGTTTACAATTTTGCATAATTAGGGTTTTAGGCCTAATCAGATTAGGGTTTTAAAAAATATCAATCTATTCTATCTTTCCAATCTTCTCATAGTGACATCAGACTTGTAGCTGAGTCCTCTATCATAGTTGTGACTTATCTCGATCTATGTCCTTGAATGTATGTGTGAAAGAAGGGTTTGATTGAATCTAATTAACCATACACTATACAACTTTCCTTCAACCCCATTTTCATCCATAAAATTTTGGTGAAACTATGTTTTTCTAAACATTACATCTTGTTGAGTGTTGTAAATCATATTTTCATTCATACATATCATATTCATCATTCTACATTCAAAAATCTTGCATAAAAATTGAAAATTTTCAAAAAATCAAGCATCCTAGGCTTGCATTAAGGCATAGTTTGCACTATTTTCATTGCATATCATTTAAATCTATGATATTTACATAATATCTGAGATAAATTACAGAAAAACATCATTTTATAATCATTTACATTGCATTTACATACTTTATTTGCTAGAGTTTGCTTGAAAATTTGCATTTTTCATATAACCTAGTAATTCCAAAAGCTAGGGTTTGTGAGTAAAATATTGTTTCAGATTTTACTACTCATTTTTAACACTCATTCAAATCTTATTTTAGACAGTAGTGTTTTTTCATTGTGTGTTTTTGCATCCACATTTCAAAATTTGCATTTACACATTGTGTATTTCAACAAAAAGAGGCATATTCATTCATACTTCCTTAAAATTTGACTTGCATTGAGCATTATAGGATTTTGGCATCATTTTCAAATCTGATCTGAGTTATTTTATATATTAAATCTGATTAGATTCCATTTATTCATCATTTTGCATATTTTCATGCCTTAATTTCACTATTAGGGTTTCAAAAAACCTTGCAGTGTTACTACATTTTGGCTAATCTTTCATCTACCATTGCAAGATTGGTGTATTGTGAAATTTTTTTCTGAATTATTAGACTCATTAAAAGGTTTTAATTTTCTTCCCCTCATCATTCTCCTAATTCAATCACATATTTTGTGCATTTGCATTGAAAAAAGTGAAAAATTTGAGCATTTTAGGTGCATAAGCAAGCATAGATTGGTGTTGTTTCATTGCATCCATCTTAGATATCTTGCATTGCAGATCTCTCATATTCAAGAATATATTCATTGGTCATTTGAAAACTTTGCATAATTTCATCTCATTGTGTGAAAATTGCCATAATCTTAACTACACAGTGTGTATTTCAACACTACTTGTTTACTCACCTTTTCACATCTTTTGATCAAAACCTTTAAAATCATCAATTGGCCCTTGTTGTGTTGTACTATGTCCTCCTATCCACTTTGTTTTTTGTGGACTCTGCATGTATTTTTTACCCATTTCCCTCAAAACAAGTGTCTTAGGTGTGAGATAGTCTCTCATCTATGACTTTTCACCATAAAAACAATGCTATGATCCCTCGCCTTGATAAGAAAAGGAAGACCCCTGAACCTGAAATAACATTTGTACCAAACATTAGAACATGAAAAGATATTGAAGATCCTCTCTACATTACCATTAACATTATGGGGACTCCTGTAAGAGGAGCCCTTATTGATCTAAATTGAATGACTAACATTGCTACGGAAGAGTTCCTTTACTCACATAAATTAATACAAGAAACTCATGAACCTACCAACATGATGATAAAAGAACATAATGAAAATTTAATCTCGACCATAGGGAATATTTCTTTGATGATTCAAGTGCTTGATAAAGCTTTAGAGCAAACATTTGATATTATTCCAATATTTGACCTCTTCCGTGTAAAACTAGGCCACCCGTGGCTCAAGGCTATGAAAGCTATGTTGCAAGGTGTGCACCCTTGGTCTCCTTGTGTTGTACAATGCAACACTTTAGTTTGTGACACGGCTTAACCACCTCTCATGGATTCATTAACTCTAGTGGTTGTATCAGGCATTAATGGGTCGATCTTTTGGTGCAACGACAACCGTCTTTCTAACAATTGGTATCAGAGCCTAAGTCACGGGTTCGAACCCCTCACTGGCACTGGGGGGATTGTTGCAAGGTGTGTGCCCTTGGTCTCATTTTTTTGTGTAGCACAACACTTGGGTTCATGACAAGGCTTAACTGCCTCTCATGGATTCATTAACTTTGGTAGTTGTATCGGGTATTAATAGGTCGATCTTTTGGTGCAATGACAACATATTTCTAACAAGCTATCCCTTCAACTCTTCACTAATGCATAAAATTCCCTCACCATGGGTCTATACAAACTATTCACCATAGTCTATGGTGACCTGAGGTGACTCAGAAAAACATCATTCTGGACTACTTTTGGTCGGGACCTGTAGAAGAACCTAAGCCTAGAACAGTCCAAACCTTCTTGGGATATCAACATTACAAAGCACAATTACTATCTAGATTACTTGGTCCTCCTATTCAAAAAACAATACCCAAAGAGAAACTAGCATTACAAGAACCCCCTAGACTGAAAGGAAAAGGGATATATGTGGAGGTTCCTCCTCTGTCATCCCTACAAGGTTTGGGAGAAAACCATAGAAAACAATACCATGTGTCACCGTGAGTTAATCACACATCTACTTCTTCCTCTAAGATACAAAAACCTATGGAAAAACATGAGATTCCTTTTGAAGATATCAACAACAAAACAAGAAGAAATTGACAAGCTAGAGAAAGAAGGAAGAGAAGACAAGCCTTGGCTTGAAACAATGCATCACCTCAACAAGAAAACATTGAACCACCTAAAATAGAAGCAAACCAAGAAGAGCCTAAGGTTGATAAGGTAAAGGATAAATAATCTAAGTGGGTACTTGTCCCCTACGTACCTGTTTCCTCTAGGATTCAGGATTTGGAGGAGGATGATTTTCTCATTGACAACCACTAGCATAGTTGTGCTTTCGGGTAAGTATTTCTAACCCTTTGTGGTCACATTTGTCGTAGCATTCTTTTGCTCACTTATGTGACCCTCTCTATGTTATGTTCCTCTAGTGATGTGCTATGTATTGTTTAGGTCTCCTTGGATGACCCTTGATAGTCTTGTAAGGTCAAGGATACTGGGAGACTTCCTCTGTTGTGACCATTCTTCTATTTGTATCATCATTCTTCTATTGTTCCTCTCCTATATTTTATTGTTGTGTGTCGTGCCTTAGGGGCATAGCATTGTGGAGGGTGTTTTGCGAGCATCCTCTTATGTGGTGTTCCTAAGGAGCTTGTTCTCCTCTCTCATTTTATTATTAACCTTCTTCTAGTGATTCCACCTAGTCAGTGAATGACGAAAACAAACAAATACTAATACAGACAGTGTGTCCCTTTAGCAAGCAAAGCAAAAATGGACCTAGTCCATACATGATAACGGGGTTGATATATATATATATATCCAATGCTTGACTAGTAGAATCACTCCATGTGAAATATCATCTAATGGAATTTCTTATGACTAACATTTTACAATCCACTCAATCTTCTCTTGCACACTTTGATTGGTATCTCACCTTGTTACTACACTCGGTTCAGAGGTACCTGCAGAATAGCCCAACAGTTATACTCAGTTCCAACCCTGTAGTATAGCCTTGGTCCTTGATGTGACTGTTTTCATGCATATCTTTAATGAATTTCTTTAGTTATTATCTTAGAGAAAGATTTCTAACCTCTCTTGTCATATTATCTTAGCATATCTTATCAATGTGTTTGTGGGAACATTTGGCAATCGTGAGCACATGTCACCTTGGGGGCATGGGCTTTGTGAGAGCTCTTGTTCCCTTGTGTGTCTTCTCTCTACCTTAATGTGCTTGATATTGGTACATGACATCAACCACCTTAAGGTGGGGGCATATATAATGATATTTGTCTGATGATTTTGGTACTAACGAAACATGTTTGTAAGCCCTCTCCGTGAAACAAGATGATGTAGCTCTGACGTGAGTACACATCTTTATTTATATTGCAATCAAAAAGTCTTCTCTGTGAGGCAGGATAGCATATCCTTTATCAAAGAAGCCCTCTGCGCGAGGCAGGATAATGTATCTCTTGAGCTAGTGTGTATCCTTTTATTCAAAAGCCCTTCTACGGAAGGTGGGATGGTGTATCTCTTGAGGTAGTGCACATCCTTTTATTACAAAAGTCCTCTGCAAAGGTGGGGTTAGATCTTGAGACTATGCTCCCTTAAGCATGTTTTTAGCGGTTGTTGTGGCATAAGCCCAAATGTCAAGTGTGTCTACAACGTGTTTGAGATGGTGGGACTTAGCAATAAGCTCCTTTGATCACCCATGTTTGCATTGTATAAGATGTATAGTATGTCTATGGCATGCCCTATAGTGCTCGTGTATTTTGCGTGTCTTCCATGTGTTTTCCCTCATGTGTGGTTTCAAGGGTGTAGTAATGAGCTCCTCCCACAGTCATTTTTTGTATGGCGTATTTTCCCCCAGGTGTAGTATCAAGGGTGTAGCAATGAGCTCCTCCTACAATTTGGCTTTTGTATGGCATGTTTTCCCCCGTGTGTGGTTTCAAGGGTGTAGTGATGAGTTCCTCCCACCCTCAGGTTTTGTATGGCGTGTTTTCCTCCTGGTGTAGTTTCAAGGGTGTAGCGATGAGCTCCTCCTACATTTTGGGGTTTTGTGTTGTAATTTTATTTCCATATATATATATGTATATGTTAGGAAAATGTTATATCATTGTATTCATCATGTTTTGCATGACTGCTCTCATGTATTCATATTTTTTACATGTCTACAATACTTTATTCTCTATGTCTTACATTCTTCCTACTATCTTCATTGTGTTTTGTGTGTCTGCGATGTGTCTTCTAGTGCTTACCTGAGACTGGGGGCTAGAAATAGTTCCTCAATCTTTGTGTTTTCCTTAGCTTCAAGTGCCTAGCATGTTTGATGTGTTTTTGACTATACTTTAATGCATGTATGGGTCGTAAGATCATACATACATTAAAGTGGGGGCGAAATGTTATGTCGTAAAATGTCCCCCTAGGACTTTTACCTCCTAAGTTTAGCTCCTAGGTCCCTTAGATTTAATCATGCATGTTAAAAATGAATCTTAGAGAAAAATCCCCTGAAACCCATGACAAATGGGACTTAGGGGCCACTCTCAAGCTTCAACAAGTCCCAAAATAGGACCCTGGACTTGGGCACCCGTGCCCTAGTCCAAAACTATTTTGTTGGGACCCAAATTTTAAATGTCAGCAAAGTGACCGTTAAAAGGTTTCCCTTTGTCTACCTATTCAATTTGAATTACGAATGTTTAGCGGGAATGCATATATAAACATGTTTAGGACTTCATTTTAAACCTAGATGGATAATGAGAACTTGTGGTCTTATGCTAAGGATATTCAAGGCTTTCATTGTGTTGCAGATCAGTATCGTGTTGTGTATGTGCTTGTTTATTGCATATTTGTCTTCATCAATCCATCTCCTCATGGCGTGAAAGATCTTCATCTCCCTGTGAGAGCTTCACCTCCGAGGTGACATCTATTTTGTGTTTTAATCAATTTATCATATCATTTTCTTTTGCCTCTGTCCACCAAGGACACAGTCTATCTAACAACGGTGTTGGGAGGCTTGAATGCCATTCCAAGGCTTGACTGAGGTACGCTCCTAAACACCACAACCCCCAACCCCTCTCTTATGATTGTAAGTTACAAGTGTCAGATCTTGTGAAGAGGAGTTGTAGGAGATCAGAGCAGAGCATAAAGATTCCATATCTAAAGAAAATTATAGAAAACATCCCTAATTAGACACAGGCACCCGCTCTTTTGTCATCTAGTTTGGCAGTGTCGAGAATCTCTGAGCAGGTTATAGTCTAAAGCATATTTTGATCCAAAGCCCTCAGAAAAAGTACCACATTGGACAGGGCACCCTTTCTTTTGTCCCTGAAGTTTCTGCTTTCTGAAATCTAAAATCTAGTATTATCTAATCTACATTTAGTGCCTTCATGTTTCATCTGTTTGTTTATGATTTTGCATAATTAGGGTTTTAGGCATAATTGGATTAGGGTTTTAACAAAATATCAATCTATTCTATCTTTCCAATCATCTCATAGTGACATCAAACTTGTAGCTGAGTCCTCTATCACAGTTGTGACTTAGCTCAATCTATGTCCTTGAATGTATGTGTGAAAGAAGGGTTTGATTGAATCTAATTAACCATACACTATACAACTTTCCTTCAACCCCATTTTCATACATAACAGATTGATTTAAAGATAGTTTCTTTCTGGAAGGCACTTCAATTCCATATCTTTCATTTTTGTTGTAACCTGGAAAGCAGGCCTATGAGCCCTTTGATTATAGCCTGCATGTTGTTGGCATATAAGCATTGTAATTATCTAATATATTGAGCATTTGAATCTTCCATTGTATTATGTTATTGAGTTGTTTCCATTGTGTTTAGTCTAGTTGCATGGTTTGGACAGTTCATTCTTTGGACCCTTCATCCATGACTGCACCAGTGGTCCTACCCTAGCCAAGAAGCTATGGAGGATAGGATATTACTAGCCAACCATGGAACATGACACCTGGAGTAGTTAATTAATAAATGTTTGCAGTGCCAACAACATGGTGATTTGATTCATGCACCTTCTCAAGAGCTACAACCAATCACCACACCTTAGCCTTTTCATAGTCGGGACTTGACCTCATTGGAAAAATTACCCCTTCATCATCCAATGTCCACAAATTCATCATTACCACCACTGAATATTTCACAAAGTGGGTAGAAGCCATTCTATTCACTTATATCACTGGCAAACAAATATCCAAGTTTATCTTGCATTACTTCATATGCCAGCATGGGATACCTCATGCCATTGTCACATATAATGGTAGGCCTTTCAAAATCAAGAGGTATGATCCCTTTGCCAACAATTCATTATTCAACATCGCTTCTCCACACCCTATTACCTACAAAGTAATGGCCAAGCCAAGGCTTCAAACAAGAATATCCTCAAGATACTCAAGAAAATAGTCAATGAAGTTGGTTGTGACTGACACCTACAACTTAACCCCACCCTTTGGATTACCACACTAGTATTAGAACACCCACAAGAGCCACACCATACTCCCTTGTCTTCGGTTCTGAGGCTATTTTACCAATCGAGGTTCAACTCCCCTCATTGTGTATATCACTATAGAATCTTATTAATGAAGAGGAATATCAGGTTTTCTGGTTACATGAGTTAGAGTTGTTAGACAAAAGGCGTCTCAATGCCTTAGACCATTTACAAGTCTATTAGAATTATCTCTTTCACAACTACAATAAGAAAATCAAGGCCAAAGAATTTGAAGTAGGCGATCTTGTACTTAAAGAAAATCAAAGGAACCAACAAGACCAAGAGAAAAAGGGTAAATTTGAGCCTAATTGGTTGGGTCCCTTCATTATCACTGCCAATTATGGATCAGGAGTATATCAGCTTGCCACACCTAAGGGCCAGCCTCTGGAAGAGCCAATTAATATCATCCATCTAAAGAAGTTCTACACCTAACATCGGATATTCCAAAAGTAAAGAAAGCAAAAAATCCAAAAAAATCAGAAAAGTCTAAAAAATCAAAAAATTACCAAAAAAAACCAAGTGTAATAAAGTTGTCCAATGGTGAAACCACTTCAGTGATGCCTTGGATAAGTACCATGATGAAAACCTATCTCAAGCATCATGATTAGTGGCCTTACCTACCATTTTTAAATTCTTTCTCATCCACTCCATCCACCATCACCTCATATCCTATCATGACTAGAACTTGAAAGCATTAAGTGTCTCCATTTCTCTCCCACTATCACTCCATACCGGGGGAAAAAGCCCTAAGTCTAGATAATGAATTGGATCTTTGTATGCATACTATGTATCACTATATAGTTGACCTCATGTGTCCCTTGTACATACACTATCCTAGAAAAATACCAAAAAAGTAAAAAAAATCCCAAATTCTAAATAAACTAAAAAAATAAAAAAACCTTCAAAATCCAAGCAATAAACCACTTGAATCAAGGAGAAAAGACAAACAAGAAAAACAAACACCACATGCAAAAACAACATACCACAACACCAATCACACAAGACCAAATCCCCAAAGACCACATAACCATCACATCTTGCGCCTATCTTACAACATTCACAATCACAACCTATGCCTTAGGATATAGCATTCCCACAATAGCAATAGCCTAATCACATCCAATCCACATTCTTGGAAAAAGATTCAATGGTTCTTGGTTCGTCTATCAGTTGGTCTTTTATTTTTCACTTATCTTTTTGTACCCCTTCTACATTTACCCAAACACTGGCCTTGATCTTCCATATCTTGGTGTGTCGTTGGATGGTATAGAATGGGGCAAGAGTCATTTGTTGATGTATGTCATGTTTGTTGGATGTTCTTATTACTCCAACTAATATTCATATCTTATGTGTGTCAGAATAGGTTTTTGCATAACATATGCCCCTTGCACCTAAGGCTTATACCTTTTGTGCACTAGGACTACCATGCTCTAAGTCTCTTTCCTAACACGTCTAGACAAGGTTATACTATGTTGGGCATGTGTAAGCACATCCCTTGTTTGAGCGTCTAGTCTATGCAAATATTGGATATACATCATCAACTTTGTCTCATATACCTTAGTAAACAATATCCTTTTTACTATATTAAAACTTAAGATTGCTCAAAAACATACCAGCATAATCCCAACCCCTGTCTATCCTATCATACTCACCCACCCCTATCAAAAATCCACATCTATCCATGACACCCCCATCTTTGTCTTTGCATTAATAAAGATGGAGACTCATCCTAATTCACTTCCCCCCATCCCACTTAATCCATTTTCTAATCACCTCTGAAAAATCCCCCAATCAACCCCCCCATCCTAACTAATCTTCTACCCACCCTCCCAATCTTATTCATCCTCTCATCCCAACTAACCCTCCCAACCTTATTACTAACTAGTATCTGGAATAGTACAATCTATAGGTTGATTTGAGTGTGTTCATGTTGCTTTCTGGCTTTGCCCCCAATCACCCCTCATAACCCCCCATCCCCAAATATACCTAACTACCCGCTCACAGGCACAAGGGCACTTTGTATCATGACCTAAAAAACTCAATGCACCACCTTCACGACCATCCACTGCATCCACCTGTATCAATACATAACCATCCACATAACCAAATCCACCACATAACTGCATACGCAATCACTCAAACACACAATATGAATCTTACACACATGCAAATTCAACACCACAAGTTTCCATCAGTTATCTCCCGCTCACCATGATCCTAACAATCACATACATCACAATACCCACCTGCATACATACACGCTTATTCACATCCAAATACATGCCTAAAGAAAGTTATTAATTTGAACGCACTACATAGGCATACCTTACCACCCATGCTTAGAGCTAATGATAAATTAAGATTTGATTTAGTGTATGAACGTACATACACAGCGTCACACATCCATCACCATCCCATAACCCACACAGATTGAGTCTTTTTATACAACACACCTAAGTCTCATCACTTACAAATCACACGTAAGAACACCAAGACTTAAAATAACACTCCACATGTATCCATCACCATACCATAAACATACAAGATTGGATCCTTTTGATAAAGCACGTCGTGATTTGGCAGTCATGACACAAGAGATTCCATCTTATACATGCATCCATAGACCCATAAAATAAAAGGATTCAAGATAAAACCTAACCATACATCACATCATCCTAGCCACACCCTAATAATCACCATAACATATGTATAAACCATCAACAAACAAAAATCACATAAACTAGGTCATCCAACATACATCAATGCATCCATAAACCATAAACCACAAAAGACATCAGAAGGGAAGAAAAAAGTGACATTTATTTCATTGTGTACATCTAAGGCCTAATCACAAAAACATGTCATCATTGCACCTCATCCACTAAACATGTTAGAGAACTATAATGGAATTGATTTCCTGGTAACTCCCTCCAACAGTTGCACATGAGCTTAGAAACTATTTTCTTGTGTACCTCTGAATGTTCCACCTCATAATACCTACATCACAACATAAAGATTACATCATAATCAATACATAAAAACACATCACATTACATATCTATCATGACCATCTATCCATTTGCCACACAAGCCTGAAGAAAGTTATTGCTGATAATCACTAGCATCTACATAACTTTAATGGATTAGGTTTTGATTAACATCTACAACATCATCCATCACATAATCCATATCATGATAAACATCCATAAACATACATAATCCATATCATAATTTATTACCCATCATACATGCACGATCCATAACATAAACCATGATCCATAACATAAGCATAATCCATGAAACATCACATAATCTATCACATATCATAATTCTTAAACCATAACATAAAACATATGTAATCATATGTAATCACATAGTCCATATCATAAGCATCCATCCATAACATCACATAATGCATATCATAAACATCAATCCATAACATCACATAATGCATATCATAAACATCCATCCATAACATAAGCATCCATACATGATATCACTAAAACTACCCATCACATCATAAATAACCTCTTAAACATCATCCATATTCATATCATAAACCATCATAAGCTGCCCACAAAATGATCATTATATATACATCAAAAAATAATTCATGATACAAAATGTGCTTGTAGGCTCAGTATATAAATGTCTGGTACAAAACATACAAAATACCACTAAGTGGTGTTATCCCTAGACTCTATTGGAGCCTGTAATCCTACCCCTGAGAGCCTTGCACCTATAGCCTGAGCACTTGTAGCATGTGTTCCTGTCCCCTGAGTCCCTCTCCCTAGTGGTGGTGCTACTGGTACTTTTGTTGGTGGTGACATCACCTGAGGTTGTCCCATAACTAGCCTTGTCACAGAGTGAGTCCTCGATCTCCCTGATCAAATAGCCCTTGATCTTCTCTGAGCATTATGGTTGGGTTGTCTCTACTCCTCTGACATTGTTGAATAATACAATGTACTATAATGTTGTGCCCTCACCCGTGACTTAGCTAGATCACCTTGAATCCACACTAGATCATACCACATATCTCCCACTGCTGCATACTATCTATCTACTCATAATAGGGGCTACTGTTGCTTGGATCATTGCCACAAAACCTGAGTTGTGTTCCTCTCTGTAAAAGTTGTATCGCGCTCCTGAATCACACGAGGTAGCTCTACAGGATCCACACTGCCTCCTTCCACTGCCAACAACTCTACTATCTGCCCCTGTGAAGCTCTGAGTTCCCCCTACATCCTGTAAACCTCTTCCTTAGCCACTTCCAACTATGCCTCTGCAGTATCTCTCTCCACCCTGGTGTTGGCTAGCTCCTCCATCAAACTACGAATCTTAGCCTGAAGCACCATTGAATCCACCTTCTCCTAAGCCACCTACTGCTGCCTCTACCCTATGGAAAATGCATCACCTACCAATCGCCAACCCACCTTTGCCACCTCCTCCATCTCCAACATCTCTGCCATCATCCTCCTCCTTATAATCCTCCTCACTTTTCTCAACCTCCACTAACTGCCCCATTGGAAGGGTCAACCATCATAGTCTGGTGTAGTACCAGCATCTACCACATCTACCCACCACTCCCACTAAACTGGAACCAATCTATGGAATGTAGTAATAACTGAGCATGGATCAATGGGAACTCCCCATCCCTCTAGTCCCTCCCTCATAACTCGAGGGAATACAACCTCCACCTGTGGCTCCCCCTAGCGGAGTTCAAACTACCTCAACACATGCTCTGGCATGTATCGGTCAATGATTTTCTCAGTCCTCCCCATAAGATATCTACCATACTGAGAATAGGATAGATGATCCTAATCTCCCTCCTAGGTGTTGCATCCTCACCATTACCACCATATAATTGAGTCGAGCTCATCAAAAACTTACCTCCAATATCTCTAGGTCCCTAGTCGATGATGCTATAACAATCCCTCATACAAAACACATAGGACCACCCCGCTAGCCTATCATAAGTACATACTGGTTGTGTCATGGCTATGTGCTCCTAAGCCCACACATGGAGTAGAGTGACCCCACATCCTAGGCTCTCTCCTCGTCTGTACACTGCTAGGTGCATATCATGATATAGATGAGCCAAAACACATGGTTGCCATGCATACACAGTCCCCTTCTCATACATCCTCTCTAACACAACTCCCTATCCAACTGAGAAGCCACACAACCTCCTATCTGGCACTAGTAGGCCTCCAATCAATGATGCAATATATAATACCATACCCTCCAGAGTGACCATCAAATATCACCATATAAGCTCGTGACCTCTCCTATCTAGTGGGATAACATCTGGTGAAAATACGCACCTCAGTGCTGCTACCCCCACCACCTGGTCATATACAACTAGCTCTCCATGTATTGGGATCCGTAGGATCCTCCAAATATCCTCAAGGGTGACAGTAATCTCCCTAGTAGGAAGAAGAAGGGTGCACCGCTCACTCTGCCACCTCTCCACAAGAGCTATCATCATGGATCTATGGGCCTGAATCTCTGGCATATAGGATAAATGCCACAATCTGATCTACTCTAGCACAAGAACATCTACTAGCCTGAATCTCCACCTGAAAGATAAGGGAGGCAACCTCCTCTCCCTGGACTGTAATGTAAATAAAACCTCCTACATCCATCACACCATTTAATTAGCTTTTTTGTCATTCCCAATCTGGAACACTTAAACACGAACCATAAAACATAGATTAAGTATTTTAGCAAAATGAAATTTTAACCTCTAGTTTTAAAATAGTAAAAACCATATCACTAAATTTTTAATCGATATGCCATATGCACAACCAAAATTGAATATATTTTTACATTAGTCATAATATTGTATATAAGAAAATCAAGAATTAAACATTTCCAATGCAAGTATACACAACTACAATAAGCACCATTTGATCATCCAATCGCAAGGTGGGAAAATACTTTCTTAGCACTAGTGCCTTGCACAAGTAACAGTCCTAAATCTACACAACTAAATATAAACATCAATTCCATAAAGATCAATAAATATACATATTAGATATAAATGCACAAGATGTCAAGTCTATGGGCCCTAAGGGGTCGACCTAATGCCTCAGGGGCTCATCTGTGATGGCCTTGCCTACGTACGCGTAGCGCAGAGGCTTCGTAGTTCGGTAAACTTGGTCTTGTAACCACACGATTGACTCAATAACACCTTGATAATGATTAGGAACAATAACAGTTCAATACCTAATTCATAATTAACTGTAATGTCCATGAAAGAGTCTCACTCTATCAATTGTATTCCTTTATCCAATATCTACTTTGCTCTTATAGCTCACTTTAATAAGGGAAAATTAATACATTACCTATTTGTCTTCTACATCACACTTTGATGCATGCCTATTCATCTTGAATAGACGATAATTTGTTTTCCACCTCATTTCTAGAGCTCTATTCAACCCATTACATAAATCCAATTGATAAAGAAGATATCTACAATATTCCAATAAAACACTTAATAAGGAAGTCAAATAAGATACATAATTTATTTCTATACTACAATATGAAATGAGATAAATGCAATATCTAATTTATTCCTATGTTATATTTAACAACAAAACCCAATTCTTTCTAAAATTATACTTTAACAATTACCATCTACTTTATTTGTATTTTTACACAAGTGATAAGGAGATAGTTGCATTATCCTTAAAATTACAAATGCAGGCTTTTATATTAATACTATTCTAAAATTATACTATAGATTTCATAGATTTCATTTTTAAGGATCCTGTTTTCTACTTAATATTACAAAGATTAATTATTATCTATCATAAGCACTTCTTCTATAATTGTATCCCTTAAATGCAAATTGAACAACCACATAAAGATTGGATTCTTCCTAACATTTTAAACAAGATTATGTTACTTAAACTTATTATTGTTTATATTAGAGAGAGATGTTTTTATAATTTTAAACATAATGCTAACAAAAGTACTCATCAAATTGGTTGACTCACTTAGACTAATATAATTGTTAACAAATTTCAACTTGGAGACTTAAATCCAAATAATATAAACTATAATAACAATGAACACTCTACAGTGATTTTTACTAAACTAGTTAATAAATAAATTAAACATATTTCTAAATAATCTAATCTTCAATAATCTATAACTGCTCCAAGAAAATTCCTAAAAAAATCCTACTAGTATATTTATATTTAAAAAATATATCTAAAGTACGCCTAGAGATATCCTTCTCCAGGTGCCTATTCTTTTATCAATTTACCGCACTCACCTCAAATCCTACAATTTGATATGTTCGTTCTACATGTGAAAAAAATTAAGGAAGGAGGCAATATAAATAGATTAAATCTATATCTTTTCATATACCATTGAGTAACATTTCTTTCTTTCAACTTAGTGCATACTATGGTTTCTATGAAACCGCCATCCACCTTTCTTTCCCTCCAACATGTATTTTTTTAATTCCTTTCACCTTCTTTTTTCTGGTTTTTTTAATTTATGGAGTGACTATTTGGTTTTTGTAATAAAGATTCTAGATTGGAATCTTATAAGTTTACATAGAAATTTTAGAATCTTTCATCTCTCATTCATGCTATGAATGTAGGAATGCCTCTCGCGTAATCATACTTTAAAAGTAAAACTACTATATTCTTTCTATAAGTGTGTGTGTATGTATAATCTTTCTACTGCAAAACATGTTAATAGCTTTTCATAATACACATTCCTTTTATATAATTCATAAAAATAAATTAATATTCCCTCTATAAAATTATTCTACATATATATAAAACAATTCACATTTTTCTTTAATCTAAATTCTTATAAAAGAAGAAGAATTACTTAATGAAACAATTCTAAAGAGATTAAAGGATTTAATTCTTAAATAAAACTAGATTCTAAGAACTATCATTAATTAAACATGTATTTACATTTAACATTTAACTACAATTAATAACATCTAATGTGACACTAATCAATATTTAAAATTAGAATCTATTTCATGCTCAAATATATTCTAATTATTCAATTCTTATTACCAAAAACTTATATACTTGATATTCTCTATTATAATAGAAAGATTTCTATTAGAAAAATTAGAAATGTATTCTAACTTAAGTTAATTTGAAAAGAAAGATTATTTAACATATTATTAATTCTTCTCTACATGAATAAGTTTAGAATTTATTCTAATTAAAAAGGAAAGATGAATTCCTTCTTAATTATGTTTCTCAAACAACTATCTCAAAATGCTTTCTACATCCTAACATATCTTTTCACATTTAATAATTAATGACAAATAATATAGTTGTAAATACATGTATTAAATTACAAAGAATTAGAATTTATACAACAATGGATCTGAAATAGAAAAAAGAAGTCCAAGAGCATCAAGTCTATATATATATAAACTCATTCAAAAATGCATAATCAAAACACATATAATTTTCCCAAATTCATATTACTAATTAATTAATATTTAAATACATTTATAATAAGATAACATGGTTTCCAATTTTCAACCCTTTGTTATAATCGTAATAACTATAGTCTAAGTAAAACTATTTAATAAAAGCAATATAATCAAACCTTTTTCCAAAACAATTAAATTAACTTGCTAATATGTGATTAATATGAACTATAAAGATAATAAATTAATAAAATAATTTACAAGTTTCCTAAAAACAATTTCATTTCCCATATTTTCTCCTTTCCATTTAATCTTGCTAAATTAACTCAAATTAACAAAAGTGTAACGCCCGCCTTGAACACCTTAAAGAATTACACATTTATGCTACATGAAACAGGAACACATTTTTTTTTAAAATGTTTAAGATAACAAGTAATGTTAACATAACTAGTTACGACATATTCTCTAAGGATTCAAGGATGCATTACTTTACAAACTAACTAACATGATTTAACATACATCAGTAACTGGTCTGAATCCAATGCACAATAACATAATCTTATTCATTGCATGACATCGTGTATTCTAATCTGCATGATCAATTACTTAACTGAAATGCTTTCCTTACACATAAGTATATCATGACATCATTACATTGCCATTTTCAGACTACATCAGAATCACATACATTATGAATGATCTGTTATACCAATCTGGTACAAGATTATACACATACATCTTCATCAACTGGTACAAGTACAATTGTCTGAAAACTAGGATAAATCTTTTCTGCACATGAACTTTGACAAGGAATAACCAATGGATAATAAAGCTCTTCCACCCGACCTTGTGGAACCCTAAGGTCCACCCCCCGAGCTAGGAGTTAACATGAGGTCCCAAACAACAACAGTCAGGTAGACAAAAGACTAACAAGAACAACGGATGACCAACTCCAATACGACACATGGCAATATCATAAACAACACAACACAAATTAACTCAACTTTCAGAGGCAACACTTAACATATGTGGAGAGACCAAACAAGGAATTCTAGGTTGTAGTAGGGAGAGTGTCATCGCATGGTCCTAGCATGGGTTACCCTGGCAGTCCCTCACTAGACTCCGGCCCCCATCTATGGTTACACTGGCAGTCTCTCACTAGACTTCGGCCCCATAGGGTGACACATGCGGAATCGACCTTCCTTTCGTGAGGACAAGGAAGTCAATCTCGCCAACCAGGCCTTCTCTACCCATCCTTAGTCTAAACGAGCACTACAGGCCATGGGAGAGGAATCCATTTATCTTGTTTAATGTGAAATCTACCCTTAACCCCCTAGTTCATTTTAGGTTATCACTTGATTAATCCACTTTCAATGGGTTACCCTGGCTGCCACTTTGGGCGTCGGCCCCACATTGAAAGCCACTCTCCTTCCTAACACCTAGTAAACCTTAACCAACATACAAAGCATTATAACAATACACATAAATGTTCACTACGAGGCATAAACCCTCTTGCATTACAAAAGAATCATAACACCAATTGTTATCCATCGCTTATAACATTACAACACTTTACTCTATTATAGATCCCAAGTCTCTCCATACAACAATTTCGACAAAACGGATACAAGATAGTCACAAGTGGCTAGATATCCCATCCAATGAATATTACTTTACAACACATAATCAACCAGGCAATACTTCATTACACTTCATACATCCTAAATCCACATGTTCGTTATAATACAAAAACAACTATACACATGTATTGTACACAACTATGACCTTCTATGCCTCTGGAATTAAAACTTGACCACCTACATTGTGCCCTACTACGATAACAAGTTTACATAACTCATGCAGTTCAGTTAAAGTACTAGAGTCAAAACTACAATTTCTTCTCTATTCAGTGTAAACAACTTCCGTAATAAATCAACATTATATTACATTATCTCTTTTTCCAAACCAATTAATTTTAAATTATTACAATAATTAAATTAATACAATACAACTAGTCATCTGAATAAATTACACTCATGATTACTAAATAACTACAACAACTCATTCTTAAAGAACCACTCAAATCAATTATAATATTTAATGCCCACTTACCCTTACGATTTTCGAATTATTCTAACAATACATTCTATATTATCTTTCTTCACCCTTGACTGATTAATTTTACTCATTCAAATGATGAAAGGAATAATAATGCTAGGATGGGTGTCTTACGATTGTACAACATTTACACGAGGAGAATTCAATGACGAACATTAATGTTTGTTATTCCTCAAGGTTCTACCTTCATACGGTCTTTCAGACATTCTGTGGAGCTCCACCAAATGAAACCTTTTTAAGATGTTTTGAAGATGTCTCTAGAAATGATTTTATCTATGGTAATTTAATTTTGTCAAGGAGAACGGTCGTAGATGCGCCCAATGCGAATAGCTTGGACTATTTTACTGATGAGGTGTAAAATTGCTATTGACTATTTTACTATTGACGTGAATGATATGTAACCAGTCTAACGACTTCTGGCAATGTCCAATAAACTTGGAAATTTAACGAGTTGATGGTATCCTCAAAAATAGTTTTTTTTTTTCTCTAATGAAAGGCAATAATCACAAGAAAACAATGATAATCAGGAAAGGACAACTGGAGTTGTTGAAAAGACTACTTACGGCTTCTAATAGCGTTCTTCTTATACCCAATGTCAAAATGATTCTTCCTACGTTTGTACAGCTTTCCAAACATAAAGGTATGATTACAATTTCAAATACTATAGCGGTGCCTCCTTTTTATGGTCTGACAGAAGGTTACGCTATTTAATCTTACTTTGTAACTATGATCATAGAATGCTAACAATTATTCGTTGTTTAAGCTGAGTTATTTACCTTGCTACACTGGATACTGTACTGGTTATGAGGAATGTTTTAAACTCTGTTAAACTGAATTTGAAGTGAGATCAAATCTGGTAAGAGCACCATGATACAGCAAATGTTTATGGAGATGATTTGATTGCAGTTTATGAATTTCAAGGGGCAGCGGTGGGTCGTTGTTCACCAGATATTGGCTGATAGTAAAAGAAAAGACGTCTTAGAAACTGAATCTACAAAATCAAATGTAATACCCCAGTTATCTGTCTACGTGGGACTGCACACCGGTAGACAGCCGCTGTCAGGGAAACCTATCCTATGTGCACTACTTATCACTTGTCTCGTGTCTGGCATATGAAAGATTCGCCTATTTCATTGGCTCGTTAATTAATCTGCATTGAACATGCATTACAGGGTGCAATCTGGATAGAGCATCCTTCCTATGTGCGACTAGCTACGCACATCGATCCATAAGATTGATATGACTGCAGGTTAAAGTTTGAAATGATCACTAGACAAGAGAAAAAAAGGAGACGCTGAACTGCACTAAGGGTGCGATCTTCATTAATGATCTCCGTCAGATGTGTGCCCAGCCAAAACAGCTAGGACTTATAATGGAACGAGTGAAAGATAGGTATCCAAAACAAAAAGAAATTTCAAATTATTAACATTGAAAGAATTCGTGGCATCCAAAAATTCAGAGGTTTGATGCCTTCCTAATAGCAATCGCTCTCCTTAACCAGTAGCGCCTCCTCCAATAGTGGGGACAAAGGCCAGAGAAGAGTGTCCCATCATGGTCGAAGGGGGGACGTTCCTAGAAGACAAGGAAATAGAGTGGCGAAGGATCTCTGGACAAACATCTGCCTTAAAGCTATCATTGGAGGATGGAACACTACCGAAAGGAGAACATTCTCTAATGACAATTTAGGTTTTTTTTTTAAAAAAAAAAAATATGATTACACAAATGCAAATGCAACACTCGATCCATTGTCTAAACTTGTTCTTTTTCAAGGAAAAAAAAACTAGGGTTTGATAACTGATCAAAGACGCCCTTTTTTTTTTAGAATTCAATGATGACATAAAAACAGAGATCTAAGAATTGCCGCTGTTTTCCAAATCGATAGCTGAAACTGTGATAAATTTACAGGGCCGATTTATTTGTTGACAGCTAGTTTCATGACTAAGAGAGGATAAGGAAATTTGCAGAAGGAAATTCTTGATTAAATCTGCGTAAGGATTTTCCAAAAAAATAATATGAGGGAACTTTAGGGTGATGTCTAAACTATAACTTCCAATACCTAACTCACTATGTGCCAATCACAGAACTTGTAGAATACACCCTCAACGCCATGTTAAAACCTATTAATGATAAGACGTCTAAGGGAAATTGATGTTTCCTAAGAATGCATGACTATACTATGAATTCATCCTTTGAAAAGGAATAAACACAGAAAGGACAGAATGTTCCCGCAGAAAGAAATTCAATCATAAGAATTTCGTTTGCAAACAAGGAAGAAATCAACCCAGCATATACAGATGCAGAATTAGAGGAAGAAATCGAGCATTTAGAGGAAACTGGCTGCAACATCGAATCGAGAATTATGTTTCAACCGCTGCAGTCCAAGCTCCTTCCCAGTCTTCTTCTCTGCTCTCCTCCTTAATCCTTCTTCCTCAGCTCTCTTCCTGCAATCACTCCCCCTTGATCTCTCTGCAATTCCCTTTTTATTAACAAAACCCCCCTTCCACCTACGTAGGCGTCAGCACAGGATCCAAAGTCTCTCCCATTCTTCAAATTATTATTTAATGATCCCAAGAGGTAAATTTTTTTTTAATATTAACACATAATTCCAACAAAATTTAATTTCTTTATAACCGTCCAACCATATTGTTATTAATAAAATTATAATATTACAACAATCTATAATTTTACAACTATATTTTAATTTATTTTATTAATTAAGTTGTGAATCACAAATTACAACATGACTTACAACTATTTTATTTATTTAATTATTCATTATACATAATATTATATTTAACAATACAAAATTTCTTACAACTTTATTTAATGATTTTACTTCTAATAAAATAATAATTTATTTACAACAATAATTAACAACTATCGACATTATGCTCAATATTATCTTTTATAAATATATTTAATTATTAACATTATAATTTTCGTATAATGATTCTAATTAAAGCACAACACTACCTTACACACTTAAACACCTTCGGACCTAATTAGACTTCAAAGTACAACATTACCTGTCTGCAAGTCATGATCAAACAACAGACAAGGGCCACAAGGGTAAATTGACAACTAGACAACACGGACTAGGGACCCCACGTTAACTCCAAACAACTAATCCATTGGCGAAGGCACGCTCAGACCTGGTAATTAGGTGGAGTCGGTGCCTAGTACCTGCATCCTGCAGCAACGCATGGTTAAACATAACAAAATATATATATCCACATGCAGTCCTATAGTGAATGGAAATCGCAGTGGGGTAGGGTACTCGAGAGCGAGTAATATGACACTGTTCCATTCACGTTTATGAATAAGCAATTAACTATGTTGAACAAGGTATCTGATTACTAGTCAACAACATAAAATGATCAACTATCTTTCAAATCCCATATAGTGAATAACATCAAAGCATCCATAACATCTAGTTCATTTATCAAATTGTAAAGCATAAAATAACATAATCCAACATCAACATCTGTTATCATAACAATTAGGTTCATAATGAATTAACAAAATAACCAGGAATCCATCATCAAACAATCTAAAATACTGTCATAAGGTCTAATACTACTAAGCAAACATCAATCTGATAGACGACCAGTTGAGGGGCACTACATCCTCCCCCACTAGGATCAGGCTTACTCTTGGAAGCCTGCGAACAAATATGGATATAGCTCTCGCATTCGGAATGCATCTTCCCAGGTAGCTAAAGTATCATCACTAGGATCCCATTGGACCCTTACCTGCTCTATGACTCTGCCCCTGAGAGCGAGTCGCCTGTGTTCCAAAATGCCTACGGGCTCCAAAGCTAGCTGCCCATCCTCTACCTGTAAGGCATTCCAATCAAGGACATGAGAAATATCTGGATGATAAGGTCTAAGAACAGAAACATGAAATACATCATGGACGTGCGACAAGCTAGGCGGCAAAGCAAGACGATATGCAACAGGACCAATTCTCTCCAAAACCTTGAATGGCCCTACAAAATGCGGTGCAAGCTTAGAGCCTCTTCCGTAACGGATCGGACTCTTTCACGGACGTACCTGCAAAAACACCTGATCACCAACTGAAAATTGACGATCAAGTCTATGAGCATCTACATATTTCTTCTGTCTATCCTGAGTTGCCACTTGATGCTCTCTAATGCGATCGACCTGCTGCTCCATCTCTTGGAGCATCTGTGGACCTAGGAGAACTCTATCCTCAAGACGATCCCAACTCAATGGGGTACGACAAGGACGACCATAAAGGGCCTAAAAAGGAGACATGCCAATAGAACTATGATACCCATTATTGTACGCAAACTCCACCAAATACAAATAATCTTCCCAACGGTTTTGTTGATCCATAACATACATTCTGAGCATATCCTCAAGAACCTGATTGACCCTCTCAGTTTGCCCATTAGTCTCTGGATGATAAGCTGAACTGAAGTTCAACTGAGTCCCCAATGCATGTTGAAGGGATGTCCAAAGAGCTGAAGTGAAAATTGGATCACGATCAAAGATAATCTTGTGAGGAATCCCGTGCAATCTGACTATATCCTCCATGAAGATTTTGGCCTCAGATGAAGCATTATATGAAGATCGGACAGGAGAAAAGTGTGCTACTTTCGTAAGCCTGTCTACAGTGACCATTATTGCGTCATGACGACGAGAGGACATGGGCAAACCAACTATAAAATCTATCGAAATAATGTCCCATTTCCATTCCGGAATAAGATGTGGCTGGAGAAGACCCGCGGGATGCTGATGTTCCGCCTTAACCCTCTGACATTCTAAGCATCTCGAAACAAAATCAGCAATATCCCTCTTCATTCCAGCCCAAAAATATATTTGGCGAAGGTCTGCATACATCTTCTTGACACCTAGATGAGTAGAATAAGGTGCCCGATGTGCCTCAGTCATGATTAGGGTGTGGAGAGCCTCTGTAGAAGGCACATAAATGCGACTTAAATGTCGCAAGAGACCATCTGACTCGATAGAATATCCAGCATATCTAGCCTCCAAGGTTCTACCAGACTCAACTTCTTCTTTCACTTCTTGATACCATCTATCTGCAGGGAGTGCTGCAAGAATTTGTCCTCTCAAATCCACTCCAAGAGTGATTGATGAAAGTTCATGTCTTCGCCGGCTAAGAGCATCTACTACCACATTCTCCTTTCCTTGGATATATTTTACCTCAAAATCGTACTCACAAAGAAACTCCATCCACCACCTCTGTCTCACATTTAGGTTTGGCTGTGTAAAAATGTACTGTAAACTTCGGTGATCACTATGCAGCTCAAACCGATGCCCCAGTAAAAAGTGTCTCCATCTTACTAATGCATGAACAACAGCAGCCAACTCTAGGTCATGTGTAGGATAGTTCAACTCGTGATCTTTGAGTTTACGGGACTCATAGGCTATCACACGACCCTCCTGCATTAAAACTGCTCCTAAACCTTCCAAGGATGCATCAGTACATACCACAAAATCTCCAGCAGGATCAGGCACTGCTAGAATAGGTGCACTAGTTAACCACTCCTTAAGAGTCTGAAAGGCTGCTTGACACTGCTCTGACCAAATGAACTTCTTTCCTTTTCTCTGAAGAGAAGTTATAGGGTGAGCTATCTTTGAAAATCCTTCCACAAATCGTCAATAATAGCCTGCTAAACCCATGGAACTACGAACCTCTGAAACATTGGTAGGAGCAGGCCAATCTATGATTGCTTGAATCTTTGAAGGATCCACCGCAATACCCTTATCAGAAATAACATGTCCTAAATATTTCACTTTACTTTGAAAGAAATCACATTTAGCCAGATTTGCATATAACTGATTTTCTCTTAAACACTGTAGAACCTGTCGCAAATGTTCTTCATGCTCCTCCATAGACCTTGAATAAATCAATATATCATCTAAGAATACAAGAACAAATCTATCAAGATAGGTGCGAAATACACCATTCATCAGACTCATAAACACTGATGGTGCATTTGTCAACCCAAAAGGTACAACAGTGAACTCATAGTGCCCATAACGGGTGCGGAATGCTGTCTTGTGGATGTCAGCCTCAAAAATACGTAACTGATGATATCCTGACTTTAGGTCTATCTTTGAAAACACCTTAGCTCCCTTGATTTGATCAAAGAGGTCATCAATTCGTGGCAATGGGTATTTGTTCTTCACAGTCACCTTATTAAGCTGTCGATAGTCGATGCACAATCATAGAGATCCATCCTTTTTCTTCACAAAAATAACTGGTGCTCCCCATGGAGAGACACTGAAACGAATGAATCCCTTCGCTAATAACTCCTCTAGCTGCAAGCAAAGCTCCTTAAGCTCTTGAGTAGTCATTCGATATGGAGCTCGTGAAATAGGTTCTGCTCCGGGAACAAGGTCTATCTTAAAATCAATATCACGCTTTGGTGGCATTCCTGGGATCTCACTAGGAAAGACATCTTCATACTCCTTGAGAATAGGATGATCGTCAAGGGATGTCTCCCTGTTCTCCCCAAAATCTATGTCATTAACCGTTACAGCAAACAACTTGCATCCTTGACGCAAACATCTCTTCAATTGCATAGCCGAAATCATACGTAAAGAGATGGGTCTCTGAATCCCAACCACTTCTACTTCATTGCCCGATTCATCAACACACCTCACTAACTTGTGGCGACAGTCTATCACTGCTCGATGAGCATCCAACCAATCCATTTCCAACACTATGTCATAGGATCCTAGTGGTATAATGCGAAGATCAGCCGTGGTAGACAAAGGACCTATCCTCAACTCGCAACCATACACAAGAGAGTCTGCTGATACCCTAGATCTCCAGGCCAATTCCACCTGCCACTTAACATCTTGCTTTACTACCACTAATTTGCAACACTCCACAATAGAAGGGGAAATGAAAGAATCTGAAGCACCAGAGTCAAAAAGAATAGAAATAGTAATACCTTGCAAGACCCCTGTAGTCTCCACAACGGTGCCTTGGTGCTCTGCTTAGCGATTATCTACCGCTACAAACACCCTATGCGACCTGCCTGCATCTCCGACAGTTGGCTCTGAAGCTGCGGGCCTCTGTCCAAATCCTGAAGTATTCTTACATGGACACTGTCTAGTAATGTGGCCCTGTTGGCTGCAAGACAAACATCCTATTCCCCTACCAAAACCTCCACCACCTACAGAAGCATTCGATTGCTAAAAACTTCCTCTACTTGCTGCAGACTGTGTGCTCTAAGTTGGCTGATTAGGACGATGACGTTTATTTCTTAGCCAATTTCTATCTTTAGACTAGAACCTATTACTCTGCAGTGACTGAGAATGCTTTGGTTTTCTCTAAGAAGACCGATGCTGTTGTCCACTCTTAGAAGTTACATAATGACTCCTTGAGTTACCTGTTGTATGGGACTGACCACCTCGAAAACCAGAACCTGCTCGAGACGCGCTACCAATTTGTACACTAGTATGACCCCCTAGGGCCATTGTCAAGTTCTCCTCCACCAGTCGAGCCTTCTCAACTGCTACCTCCATGGTCTTCAGCTCAAAAACATGAACTCCTCCACTGATGCGCGCATTCAGACCCCTAATAAAATGCTGAACTAACATGGCCTCATCGTTTCCAATGCCTGCATACTGCTTGAGTTCATAAAACCTGCGCTCATACTGTTCCACTGTCATGGCCATCTGTCTCAACCCATGGAACTCGTCCGCTTGACGTTGCCTCCAGTGGTCAGATAGAAATCGAGCTCTGAACCTTTCCAGAAATAGTTCCCATGATACTGTGGCAATATCTAAATGCAACTTCTGTTCCTCTAATCGCCACCATGTGGAGGTAAAACCTCTGAGATGCATGATGGCACATCTTGCCTTAGTGTTACTACCATAAGGATGCATAGCAAAACACCTCTCCAAATCAATTAGCCATGTCTCTGCTTCCATACCGCTACCAGAACCATCAAAAGTAGGAGGACGGGCTCTCATCAAGTCTCTCATGTGGCCTGCAAGAATAACTTCTTGTTCAGCTGTGATTTCTCTCCTTCTGGGAGATCGTTCTCTTTCTCTCTCTTCCGGTTGTTCCATCTCCTGCCTAGGACCAAGACGAGCAAGAACCTCCTCAAGTAGCTGACGTAGCTGAGCACTCTCTAACTAACCCTGATTCTCTTGATTCTTACTTCCACCTTCTTGTGTACTCTCATGAGGAGAACTAGGAGGAGGGCTGTTAACAACACCTCTCCCATGACCCCTACCTCGTCCACGTCCTCGGCCTCGTAACCTAGGCATCTTCCTGGACAACACACCCAAGAACAACTTCAACTTACTAGGCGAGGACTATGAATTAATTTATTCTTCAGAGTTTAAACAACTAGTATAGCTTAATGGGCTTAAATAAGACCCAGAGTACTTAGTGTTAGAAACTTGGCTCTGATACCAGATGTAACGCCCGCCTTGAACACCTTAAAGAATTACACATTTATGCTACATGAAACAGGAACATATTTTTTTAAAAATGTTTAAGATAACAAGTAATGTTAACATAACTAGTTACAACATATTCTCTAAGGATTCAAGGCTACATTACTTTACAAACTAACTAACATGATTTAACATACATTAGTAACTAGTCTGAATCCAATGCACAATAACATAATCTTATTCATTGCATGACATCGTATATTCTAATCTACATGATCAATTACTTAACTGAAATGCTTTCCTTACACATAAGTATATCATGACATCATTACATTGCCATTTTCAGACTACATCAGAATCACATACATTATGAATGATATGTTATACCAATCTGGTACAAGATTATACACATACATCTTCATCAACTGGTACAAGTACAATTGTCTGAAAACTGGGATAAATCTTTTCTGCACATGAACTTTGACAAGGAATAACCAATGGATAATAAAGCTCTTCCACCCAACCTTGTGGAACCCTAAGGTCCAACCCCCAAGCTAGGAGTTAACATGAGGTCCCAAACAACAGCAGTCAGGTAGACAAAAGACTAACAAGAACAATGGATGACCAACTCTAATACGACACATGGCAATATCATAAACAACACAACACAAATTAACTCAACTTTCAGAGGCAACACTTAACATATGTGGAGAGACCAAATAAGGAAAGCTAGGTTGTAGTAGGGAGAGTGTCATCGTACGGTCCTAGCATGGGTTACCCTGGCAGTCCCTCACTAGACTCCAGCCCCCATCTATGGTTACCCTGGCAGTCTCTCACTAGACTCCGGCCCCATGGGGTGACACATGCGGAATCGACCTTCCTTTCGTGAGGACAAGGAAGTCAATCTCGCCAACCAGGCCTTCTCTACCCATCCTTAGTCTAAACGTGCACTACAAGCCATGGGAGAGGAATCCATTTATCTTGTTTAATGTGAAATCTACCCTTAACCCCCTAGTTCATTTTAGGTTATCACTTGATTAATCCACTTTCAATGGGTTACCCTGGCTGCCACTTTGGGTGCCGGCCCCACATTGAAAGCCACTCTCCTTCCTAACACCTAGTAAACCTTAACCAACATACAAAGCATTATAACAATACACATAAATGTTCACTACGAGGCATAAACCCTCTTGCATTACAAAAGAATCATAACACCAATTGTTATCCATCGCTTATAACATTACAACACTTTACTCTATTATAGATCCCAAGTCTCTCCATACAACAATTTCGACAAAACGGATACAAGATAGTCACAAGTGGCTAGATATCCCATCCAACGAATATTACTTTACAACACATAATCAACCAGGCAATACTTCATTACACTTCATACATCCTAAATCCACATGTTCGTTATAATACAAAAACAACTATACACATGTCATATTGTACACAACTATGACCTTCTACGCCTCTGGAATTAAAACTTGACCACCTACATTGTGCCCTACTACGATAACAAGTTTACATAACTCATGCAGTTCAGTTAAAGTACTAGAGTCAAAACTACAATTTCTTCTCTGTTCAGTTTAAACAACTTCCATAATAAATCAACATTATATTACATTATCTCTTTTTCCAAACCAATTAATTTTAAATTATTACAATAATTAAATTAATACAATACAACTAGTCATCTGAATAAATTACACTCATGATTACTAAATAACTACAACAACTCATTCTTAAAGAACCACTCAAATCAATCATAATATTTAATGCCCACTTACCCTTACGATTTTCGCATTATTCTAACAATACATTCTATATTATCTTTCTTCACCCTTGACTGATTAATTTTACTCATTCAAATGATGAAAGGAATAATAATGCTAGGATGGGTGTCTTACGATTGTACGGCATTTACACGAGGAAAATTCAATGACGAACATTAATGTTTGTTATTCCTCAAGGTTCTGCCTTCATACGGTCTTTAAGACATTTTGTGGAGCTCCACCAAATGAAACCTTTTTAAGATGTTTTGAAGATGTCTCTGGAAATGATTTTATCTATAGTAATTTAATTTTGTCAAGGAGAACGGTCGTAGATGCGCCCAATGCGAACAGCTTGGACTATTTTACTGATGAGGTGTAAAATTGCTATTGACTATTTTACTATTGACGTGAATGATATGTAACCAGTCTAACGACTTCTGGCAATGTCCAATAAACTTGGAAATTTAACGAGTTGACGGTATCCTCAAAAACAGTTTTTTTTTCCTCTAATGAAAGGCAATAATCACAAGAAAACAATGATAATCAGGAAAGGACAACTGGAGTTGTTGAAAAGACTACTTACGGCTTCTAACAGCGTTCTTCTTATACCCAATGTCAAAATGATTCTTCCTACATTTGTACAGCTTTCCAAACATAAAGGTATGATTACAATTTCAAATACTATAGCGGTGCCTCCTTTTTATGGTCTGACAGAAGGTTACGTTGTTTAATCTTACTTTGTAACTATGATCACAGAATGCTAACAATTATTCGTTGTTTAAGCTGAGTTATTTACCTTGCTGCACTGGATACTGTACTGGTTATGAGGAATGTTTTAAACTTTGTTAAACTGAATTTAAAGTGAGATCAAATCTAGTAAGAGCGCCATGATACAACAAATGTTTCTGGAGATGATTTGATTGCAGTTTACGAATTTCAAGGGGCAGCGATGGGTCGTTGTTCACCAGATATTGGCTGATAGTAAAAGAAAAGACGTCTCAGAAATTGAATGTACAAAATCAAATGCAATACCCCAGTTATCTGTCTACGTGGGACTACACACCGGTAGACAGCGGCTGTCAGGCAAACCTATCCTATGTGCATTACTTATCACTTGTCTCGTGTCTGGCATATGAAAGATTCACCTATTTCATTGGCTCGTTAATTAATTTGCATTGAACATGCATTACAGGGTGCAATCTGGATAGAGCACCCTTCCTATGTGCGACTAGCTGGGTACATCGATCCATAAGATTGATATGACTGCAGGTTAAAGTCTGAAATGATCACTAGACAAGAGAAAAAAAAGAGACACTGAACTGCACTAAGGGTGCGATCTTCATTAATGATCTCCGTCAGATGTGTGCCTAGCCAAAATGGCTAGGACTTATAATGGAACGAGTGAAAGATAGGTATCCAAAAAAAAAAGAAATTTCAAATTATTAACATTGAAAGAATTCATGGCATCCAAAAATTCAGAGGTTTGATGCCTTCCTAATAGCAATCGCTCTCCTTAACCAGTAGCGCCTCCTCCAATAGTGGGGACAAAGGCCACAGAAGAGTGTCCCATCATGGTCGAAGGGGGGACATTCCCAGAAGACAAGGAAATAGAGTGGCGAAGGATCTCTGGACAAACATCTACCTTAAAGCTATCATTGGAGGATGGAACACTACCGAAAGGAGAACATTCTCTAATGACAATTTAGGTTTTTTTTTTTTTTTTTTAAATACGATTACACAAATGCAAATGCAACACTCGATCCATTGTCTAAACTTGTTCTCTTTCAAGGAAAAAAACTAGGGTTTGATAACTGATCAAAGATGCCCCTTTTTTTTTTTAGAATTCAATGATGACATAAAAACGGAGATCTAAGAATTGCCGCTGTTTTCCAAATCGATAGCTGAAACTGTGATAAATTTACAGGGCTGATTTATTTGTTGACAGCTAGTTTCATGACTAAGAGAGGATAAGGAAATTTGTAGAAGGAAATTCTTGATTAAATCTGCGTAAGGATTTTCCAAAAAAACAATATGAGGGAACTTTAGGGTGACGTCTAAACTATAACTTCCAATACCTAACTCACTATGTGCCGATCACAGAATTTGCAGAATACACCCTCAACGCCATGTTAAAACCTATTAATGATAAGACGTCTAAGGGAAATTGATGTTTCCTAAGAATCCACGATTATACTATGAATTCATCCTTTGAAAAGGAATAAACACAGAAAGGACAGAATGTTCCCGCAGAAAGCAATTCAATCATAAGAATTCCGTTTGCAAACAAGGAAGAAATCAACCCAACATATACAGATGCAGAATCAGAGGAAGAAATCAAGCATTTAGAGGAACTTGGCTACGACGTCGAATCGAGAATTATGTTTCAACCGCTGCAGTCCAAGCTCCTTCCCAGTCTTCTTCTTTGCTCTCCTCGTTAATCCTTCTTCCTCAGCTCTCTTCCTGCAATCACTCCCCCTTGATCTCTCTGCAATTCCCTTTTTATTAACAAAACCCCCCTTCCACCTATGTAGGGGTTGGCATAGGATCCAAAGTCTCTCCCATTCTTTAAATTATTATTTAATGATCCCAAGAGGTAAATTTTTTTTTGATATTAACACATAATTCCAACAAAATTTAATTTCTTTATAACCGTCCAACCATATTGTTATTAATAAAATTATAATATTACAACAATCTATAATTTTACAACTATATTTTAATTTATTTTATTAATTAAGTTGAGAATCACAAATTACAACATGACTTACAACTATTTTATTTATTTAATTATTCATTATACATAATATTATATTTAACAAACAAAATTTCTTACAACTTTATTTAATGATTTTACTTCTAATAAAATAATAATTTATTTACAACAATAATTAACAACTATCGACATTATGCTCAATATTATCTTTTATAAATATATTTAATTATTAACATTATAATTTCCGTATAATGATTCTAATTAAAGCACAACACTACCTTACACACTTAAACACCTTCGGACCTAATTAGACTTCAAAGTACAACATTACCTGTCTGCAAGTCATGATCAAACGACAGACAACGACCACAAGGGTAAACTGACAACTAGACAACACGGACTAGGGACCCCATGTTAACTCCAAACAACTAATCCATTGGCGAAGGCACGCTCAGACCTGGTAATCAGGTGGAGTCGGTGCCTAGTACCTGCATCCTGCAGCAATGCATGGTTAAACATAACAAAATATATATATCCACATGCAGTCCTATAGTGAATGGAAATCGCAGTGGGGTAGGGTACTCGAGAGCGAGTAATACGACACTGTTCCATTCATGTTTATGAATAAGCAATTAACTATGTTGAACAAGGTATCTGATTACTAGTCAACAACATAAAATGATCAACTATCTTTCAAATCCCATATAGTGAATAACATCAAAGCATCCATAACATCTAGTTCATTTATCAAATTGTAAAGCATAAAATAACATAATCCAACATCAACATCTGTTATCATAACAATTAGGTTCATAATGAATTAACAAAATAACCAGGAATCCATCATCAAACGATCTAAAATACTGTCATAAGGTCTAATACTACTAAGCAAACATCAATCTGATAGATGACCAGTTGAGGGGCACTACAAAAAGCATTTCTAAAACATGGATTAGATAAGGAAATCAAAATGACAAGTTTTAGATTTTTTTTCCTTTTCCTATGGTCATGGTTGTACAGCCTATATGAGGATATTAAACCTTTTCCCATTTATAATTTGTTTTCTTCCCTAACACTAATGATCTTAGAGACAAGTAAAAGGAAAAATTTTAAGAATTTTATGTGGTAAGGCTTAAGGCATTCCAAGGTTTTCGGCTCTTAAAGACCAATAGATTTATCTCTATTTTTTCTATTATTTTTGTTTAATAATTTGCTTGTAATCTTTTCCTAATTTCACATGCATTTTGACTATTGCAATTTTAGTTTATCTCACCATGATCAGAGGGTTAATTTCAAATGGATAATGGCTGGGTATATGGCAAATAGGAACACTATTACCTATCACCTATCCATTTATAGGATATCTTAGGAGGAAAAAGAAGAATTGGTTGTCTTCACTAGATAATATAGCTAGAAAAAATCTCTAATAGTCATATATACAAAAATTTGAAAGCACAGATAGGGCATACGAACTATTAGACTATATATCTCAAAGAGATGTCATCACATGGAAAACAAAGATTACAAGATATGCACACAGGCTATTGATAAAAGAAAACCTAAATTTCCACAACCTTTATCTCCATCCTTGTAATGTCCCCATTTTCAGGTTCTCTTGTAGTTCAGTCAGAGCTGACTTTCTGGGTTTGTGACAGCATAATTAGAGGAGTTTTTTTATGTCACCAGGATGTTCAGGTGATCTAGTGGAGTTGGGTGACACTTTTCGGAGACATTTCAAACCACTTGTTCATACTTACTATTTATAGTAAGTGCTTGCATGTTGTGGATCTTTTTGGGTTTTTCTGGGTTTGTTCTCTTTGGTCCCTGGCATACATTGCTATTTTTAGTAAGTGTCAGTTTGGCATTGTTTCAGTGACTCGACAGTCAGTTGTTGGCTCTTCCTGGCATTACATTGAGCTCAAAGTTATCAGATGGTTTGTGGGTCTAGTTGGCACCCTCTGTATGAGCTCAGTTGCTTATGGCCGTTATTTACTATTTTTAGTAAGTTCAGGTTCAGGGTCAGATCAAGATTTTGAGAGTGGTTTTGGATTTGTCTTGTCAAGACCTTTCCAACGAGCTATAGATCATTGGTTTCCGACATCATCTTGGCCTCCATTATAAAGTTTGTAAATTAAACATTATTATTTAATATTGGACCTTGGTACCTAGGCTCAACAACTTAATGTTGTTTTAAAAGAGGGGACTTTAAGGGTGATGTTGAGAAAAGAATTAAAGAGAATTATAATATTTTAAAATGTATTTTCCCTCTCATGTTTTATCCCATATGCAAGAGGATTTTAGAGACTCCCAATTGAAAAAGTATAAAAAAAGGAAAAGAGCTCTCATTTGAATATGCTTGGTTTTATATTTTCTTCTCTCTTTGAGATTTCCCTTGCTAGGGTTTTGGAACTTTAGCTCTAGGGTTTGAAGGGATTCAAACCAAAGGCTCTTGGAGATGAAAACCTCTCTGAGTAGCAACATTCTATAGGTGTGCAATACCACCCAATGGTGCTTCTTTGGTGGATACATCCAGTAATCACAATTGTGCTTCATTGGAGATTGATTTGTTGAGGTTTTGAGAGCTCTTGGACATATTCTTTGCAAATTTGTGAAGGTTTCCTTATGCAGATTTGAAGGGCTAATTCAAATACAAATTAGAGTAGATTTCATTGTGAGTTTGGGGACTTTTATTCATTGTTGTTGCAAGCTGTACCATTTCAAGGTAGATATTTAAGGAGATTTAAGGGAGCATTTGCATTCTTATATGGTCGCCTAGCCTTGGGAACAACATATAGTCCATTGTAGCCTTGTTTCAGAGGCCATACACCATTTTGTTTGTTGTTCATCACTTCTAGCATAGGTCGTACACCTCCAAGAGTGACGTGGGGGCATTTTGGCTTCATTTCTCTTTGTGGGTATTGTGGATTTTGCATTGCTAGAGGCATTTGGAGCCCTTTGTATCACTGATATCATTTTGTATGCTCATATTTGTATTTCTTGGGAGATTGGAGTGATTTCCAGCCATACCTAGTTGCTGGTCTGGCAACAACACAAACATGAATTTGTATTTCTGCACATGGGTATGTGATAGTAATTAATATTTGGCTATTCTGCTATCTAGGTCTTTGTTATTTTCTCCATATCTATTGTATTTTTTCTAGGTTTGCATTCTCTGCTCTATATTGTATCGTCTAGCAACACATCTGCAGGAAAACTAAAAACCCCTTCTGCATTCTTTTGTCTAGTCTATAAGAACACAAAAATAAAAAATAAAAAATAAAATAACACAAAAAGATCTCTTAAAAATATAAATAGGTACGGCACATTACAATGGTATCAGAGCTAAAGATCTTGCCATCCTATGAGGTCAGATTCAGACATGCAGTTTAGCTTTGCATGTGAGTGTTCAGCACTTCCATGAGTGTTCAGAGTTGGGCAGTTGATAGGTTTTGACCATGGAATGTGATATCATAACATCTCTCTAGGACAAAGGTCGGTGTAGAAGACTTTGTAATGCTTATAGGAAGCTAACATCTTTGCACTGGTTGGATGAAGCTGACTTCTTAGCTCTGGAAGAAGTTAAGGAATGCTTATCTGAAATTCCTCAAGCACCTTTTCAGCTATTGCCACTATCATTGATGCTTCCAAATACCTTGTTGAGTAAGTGCGAATGGTTGAAGCATCCTGATAAAAATATAAGATTGGCAGTTATCACATGCATCAGTGAATTTATGAGAATTACAACTCCTGAAGCACCTTACAGTGATGACTTAATGAAGGAGATGTTATAGCTGATTATTGAAAGCTTTCATGGGCTAGGTGATACCAAAAGTTTATCTTTTAAAAAGATTGTTAAGATGTTAGATGTGATGGCAAAAGTTAGATCTTGTCATCTTCTGATTGATCTCAGGTGTGATGATGTACTACTCAAAATGTTTCATTGTTTCATGGACAAGATTAGAACATATCATACAGATGAAGTTAGAACAGCAATGCAGACTATATTGTCTCTGATTATAGATGAAGATAAGGACATCTCCAAGTTGTTGTTATCAAATTTGTTGAGCATTTGGAGAAAGGAACAACATGTTTCTCCTACAACGTATGAGTTGTCGAACACCTTGGTTAAGTAGAAAATTGACAAAATTAAACATCTCTTGACAGAAGAAGAATGTATTACTTGTGGTTTATAGATTACAAGAATGAGCAAGAATCAGTTGAGAAGAGAGCAGCGTTGTTTCACATGCGAACAAGCTTGGACATCTCATCATAAATGTGGGAACAACAAAGAATGTGAAAGAGAAACTTCCACTTCTTGTTCATTGCAGCCAAATAATAATGAGAACAAAGATGAACCTGAGTCTTTATATGATGAAAACAAGAGCATTGATCAAGCGACATGTGAAGGAGAGTTTTTTGATTTGGGAAAGACTTCAACAGAGATTTGTGAAGTTGGGCCTCGCTTTGATGAAGATCTTGAAGTTACTACTTCCGAGAATGAATTAAAAATGATTGATAGATTGCTAGAAGGTGACTTTGCAAGCGAGCCTAAGAGCATTGATACTGAAAGTCTTACGTCCTCAAAGGACCTAGATGAAATGTATGCAAATAAAGACTTTAAATCAGCCATGGGTGATGAAATTAATGCTGCCATAACCGTTGACCAGAGTAATGGAGATGGTTCTGAGGATTGTTTGATGGATGTGCATGCATCAATTTGGATAGGGGAGGTGTGCATTGATATTGGCAATTCTGCAACCTCTAGGATATCAGTTGAGCCATCCCAGGAGATTCATAACAATAGTACACTTGACAAGGATGTGTGTGAAGTTGATAGCACACATGGGGATGCTTACCAATCGGTGAGTGATGATGATTTAGCCTCTTTCCATAGTGCAGATTTCAAATCAAAAAATTTGTGTGGAGACATTTTTCAGTGGGGTCTAATCATTTAACAAGACAATTGAAGATGAATGAAGGCATGATTGCTGCAACCATAGAACACTTTGATGTTGCTCAGCAGTTGTTGGTAAATTATTGTTGGAAGACTCCAGAAATACATAAGCACTTTGATAGTGAACTTTCCCTTTCTGAGTTCTAGGCACTCAGAGATGTAGTTGGAGTAATGAAGAATAATTACCTATAGCTGCTATCAGATAGAAGTCATCTTCTCATGCTCGATGGTATTTATCATGATGCTTTAAGGAGAAAGGAAGAGGAGGTTCATGAGCTCACCTATGAGCTTGGGGTCACCACAGACTCTTTGAAGAGCACACAATTAGCCCTTCAAGAGTCAAACCTGTGGATAGATGAGCTTACCCTAGAGTTGAGCTTGGTGTAGTCTTCATCACATATAGATATGATTCATAGATCTATGGCAGTGTGTTGTGATGAGCATACATCCACAGATAGTGGTAATGAGCATGTGGAGGATGTGGTTACATCCATTTCATTTATTGGTGCAGGTGACACCAATGGGATGATTGTTTTGGATGAGAGTTGTAGAGAACCACATGATGCACCAGGCTCTCTGATGCAGAGGCATCCACACTAAAACCTTGACATACAGCATGGATGTCCGCAACCCCTCATCATCATCATCATATTTCCCTTAACACTGTCAGCATCATCATATTTACTCTGCCGACCGATATCCTCCTACAGACAAACCTTCGACCTTTCGCCTGTCAGCAGCATCATCATATCCGACTATCGGCAGCATCATCATATTCGGCAAGCGCAAACATCCTCCTGATGTTCACTGTTCATCTCACCGCCAACCTTTATCTTCATCATCATGATGTACAACATCATGTTCATCAGTATGATATAGAACATCCGGTTCCTCCCATATATCCTGATGACGACAACCTCATGCACCCTGTCTTCGATGCTTACGTCACCCCGATATCCTGATGATGATTATCCTGATGACGATGACGTCACATGCAGTTCCTTCAATATCCTGCTGTCGACCAAACTTAACATTATCAGCCCGCGATGGTTTTATCAACCCGATCTTCTACCTTATGCCGATACGCTCCTCCTCGGCAACACCTGATGATGATCACCCCAATGCACATTCACCTTATGCAAACGACTACATCATGCTCATCTCCACTTACTCGGATGACGCCCGAAGCGACTGCAGGATATACACAGAAATATCCTGATGATGCCGTTGTGACGGATTTTCGAACCTTAGCGAATTTCGATCCGCCGAACCTCCTGGGATGACCCGATCTGCTTTCAGGGTGATCTTTCAGACTCTAACAACCAGCACGACCTAGCACATACCCATGCTAGGGTTCTTAACACCTCTCGATCGCGATCCTGCAAACATGCACATGAACAAACACAAAATGCAAACTAAATCCTACCCTACTGTACATGGCCATTCCACCGATTCGACGAATCAACCGGTGGAATGGATCGGCGAATCCATGAAACCACCAAAACAGCAAATCGATTTCACAGTGGAGATCAAACAGAGAATTGACACAAACAGGATCTTTATTGATTTCAAAAGATGCAATACAATGATCAGTCTCCCTCTCTGTCTCACTCTGTGCAACCTAGCTCGATGATCTAAAACCAACCGATCCTCATGCATAAATAGGATCTCTTGCGAGTACTACTGACCCGACTCCAAGCGGCTGGGAAATCTCTCCAGGCGGCTGGGAGATCCAACCGGACCTACAGCATAATAGCTGTCTAACAAACTAGCTAAAAATAGTAAAGCATGGTCAACATGACCTTATTACATGCATTGGTCTTATCAGACCTTCTTGGAAAACATTAACAAGACTTAAACTAACTAACTGCCTCATGGAGGCTAGCTGTCAGGTAGGTGCTCCTAAGGTTAGTCCCATGATAGGTGATGCAGAGCAGGTTGTTGATGACTCTTGTGGTATAGTAGTAAAATTTCTAGTGAGTTTGTTGACGGATCACCACACTACTTCATCATTTTCACAGAAGATATGCAAGGCATCATCTAGTAGGGAGATCGATTCTCATGTTGATTTGTTTCCCTCTCTTGGAAACAAATCAGAGATTGCATCCTATGCAGCTAATTGTGATAGACAACGTACTAGACCACAGGATTGGAGAGATCAGCTGAAGGTTTCCGAGGATAAGGTTGTTTAAACCTTAACTTGTATTGACAGTACCCACAAGTTTGTGGAGGATCTCTTTTGGATGGCACAATTGGAGGAGAGGTAGATAGGGGTAGTAGCAGGCACATCTATATCTGATTTGAGAATTATCTAGCATGCCATGGAGTGGATTAAATCAGAATACCTCCAATTGCTTGCAGATTGGGACCTTGCTATTGGGTATGCAAAGAGGACTTGTGGAGTATCTACCCAATTAGCTATTCAGGATTAGAGACATGAGCCATCTTTTGATTCAAGTGATGAGGAGTGTGTTCCTCATGACTATGGCAGTCAACCATTGACACAGGTAGGTGCTTTTTATCTTGACTACATAGTGAGGAGTGCTCATCATTTTTCCTCTGGTCCACACATAGATGACTTGATGCGTAAGTGTGGATCAGCTCAGGATTTATACCATCCATTGTGGCATGAAGGGTTGCCATCTACAGGAGATGGAACTAAAAATTTCAGGTGGCTAACTCAGATACATTTAGAGGATTATTTGCAGAGTCAGAGATCAGATTACCATCATGGTGATATGTATCGGACAGAGTTTGCAGCTTCTTGGTCTCGTAAATTTCCATTGAAGACATGGCTTCTGAGAGGTTGCAGTGTTAGTAGGCATGATGGCATGTTTAGTCTTTACAGTGGTGATAGAGGAGAGTTTATTCATTCCCTTGTTCTGAGAGGAGCAATTTCATATCTTCCAACACCTATGTTGTGTAGTCAGTACATCTATAGGAGTTTTGCAAAGGATGGAGGGGAATGTTGTGGTTCGGACACTTCAAGGTTTAATTTCCTTTTCATGATTGATGGATGTGAGGTTCTAATGTGTTGGGATCTAGGTGGTGATAGGTTTGGCATGATAGTTCAGTTGGATTCTGAGGTGTTGCTTCACCACTCTCTACATGGTGAAGGTTTTATCAGAGTAGCGCAGCGTCGAGCTGGTGGTTCTATGCTGAGAATAACTTGGGACTCTGGGATCATTTTTTGTTTCAGTTTGTTTCCTAGAGGTTGTATTGGCATTGCTTGAGGACAAGCAATCTTTGGGAAGGGTGGACTGTAATGTCCCCATTTTTGGGTTCTCTTGCATTCAGTCAGAGCTGACTTTCTGGGTTGGTGACAACATAATCAGAGGAGTTTTTTTATGTTACCAAGATGTTCGGGTAATCCAGTGGAGTTGGGTGACACTTTCTAGAGAGATTTCAGACCACTTGTCTGTACTTACTATTTATAATAAGTGCTTGCATGTCGTTGATCTTTCTAGGTTTTTTCTGGGTTTGTTCTCTTTGGTCCCTGGCGTACACCGCTATTTTTAGTAAGTGTCAATTTAGCGTTGCTTCAGTGACTTGGCAGTTAGTTGTTAGCTCTTCCTAGTGTTACATTGAGCTCAAATTTATCAGATGGTTTGTGGGTCTAGTTGGCACCCTCTGTATGGGCTTAGTTGCTTATGACCGTTACTATTTTTAGTAAGTTTGGGTTTAGGGTCAGATTAGGATTTTGAGAGTGGGTTTGGATTCATCTTGTCAAGACCTTTCCAACAAGCTATAGATCATTGGTTTTTGACATCATCTTGGCCTCCGTTTTAAAGTCTGTAAATTAAACATTATTATTTAATATTGGATCTTGGTGCCTAGGCTCAACAACTTAATGTTGTTTTAAAAGAGGGGACTTTAAGGGTGATGTTGAGAAAAGAATTAAAGAGAATTATAATATTTTAAAATGTATTTTCCCTCTCATGTTTTATCCCATATGCAAGAGGATTTTAGAGACTCCCAATTGAAAAAGTATAAAAGAAGGAAAAGAACTCTCATTTGAATATGCTTGGTTTATTATTTTCTTCTCTTTGAGATTTCCCTTGCTAGGGTTTTGGAGCTTTGGCTCTAGGGTTTGAAGGGATTCGAACCAAAGGTTCTTGGAGACGAAAACCTCCATGAGTAGCAGCATTCTACATGTGTGCAATACCACCCAACGGTGCTTCTTTGGTGGATATATCCAATATTCACAACTGTGCTTCATTGGAGATTAATTTGTTGAGGGTTTGAGAGCTCTTGGACATATTCTTTGCATATTTGTGAAGGTTTCCTTATGCAGATTTGAAGGGTTGATTCAAATACAGATTAGAACAAATTTCATTGTGAGTTTGGGGACTGTTATTCATTGTTGTTGCAGGTCGTACCATTTCAAGGTGGATATTTAAGGAGATTTAAGGGAGCATTTGCATTCTTATATGGTTGCCTAGCCTTGGGAACAACATACAGTCAATTGCAACCTTGTTTTAGAGGCCATACACCATTTTGTTTGTTGTTCATCACTTCCAACATAGGTCGTACACTTCTAGGAGTGACGTGGGGGCATTTTAGCTTCATTTCTCTTTGTGGGTATTGTGGATTTTGCATTGCTAGAGGTGTTTGGAGCCCTTTGTATCGCTGATATCATTTTGTATTCTCATCTTTGTATTTCTTGGGAGATTGGAGTGATTTCCAGCCATACCCACTAGGTGGTCCGGCAACAACATAAACCTGAATTTTTATTTCTGCACATGGGTATGTGATAGTAATTAATATTTGTTTATCCTGCTATCTAGGTCTTTGTTATTTTCTCCATATCTATTGTACTTTTTCTGGGTTTGCATTCTATGCCCTATATTGTATGGTCTGGCAACACATCTGCAAGAAAACTAAAAACCCTTTTTGTATTCTTCTGTCTAGTCTATAAGAACACAAAAATAAAATAAAAAATAACACATAAAAGGATCTCTTAAAAATACAAATAGGTACGACACATTACAATCCTTCTAGTTCATTATGCATTTAGATGGGATTGATTCAAGTAAACATACTAGAATGAAGGATTGAGAAGAGTAAAAAGGTGTGCACTAATTGTACAATCCTCTTCCCCAAATTTTTCCTTTTCATAGACCCCTTTAAATAACTTTTCTATCTCCATTAAAGGAGTAAACAGAGCATCTTCAAAAATGCATTCAATTTTCTACTCAAAATAAAAAATAATAATAAAAGCATTTATTTTTCCAATAACTCCTATCTACCCACTCCCTTCACTATACAGATTTAATTAAAAGCAATAATTATTCTGGTCTGTTCCTTTCCTCTTCTTTCTTGTAATGTCCAAATTGGCAACATTTGACTCTTCAACTTCAAATCCCGTCACCCACTTTCTCAAGAATTAAAAATATTTTAAAACAAGTCTAAAACATATTTTTTATGATTAAACAAGTACCCTATTACTAAATTCTAATTTCTAATATAACTTATATCACAACTTCATAATCAAGTCTATTAAATACATAAGAAATTGTTGGGCAATGATTAGGCCTTACATTTTTTGTCAAAAACTATGCAAAAGTGCTAAGTTTTGTTGTGTTGGCACTAATAGAAGCCACATTTGCACTAAGACACATGCAAGCACTAACTTATCCTACATTGGTACTGAAAGGCATGCAGGTGCTAATAGACTCTGTACACTCAAAAACATGACTTGGTTGCATAGGGTGGTCGAGTCATCTTTGACGAGCACATGGACTCTTCTCCTTGCCACGGGGCAAACCTCCACATCACTCTCGCTCTCATGGAAGTATCCAGTCAAGAGGAGGAAAGACACAGGGGTGGTCCTACTTGCTTGAGAGCTGGACTTCATAGAGAGCGGTCGGTCGGTCCTAGGGCCTTTCTTGGGTATTGATTCTAATGTGGTGCTTTGTGACTGTTCTAGTCAAAATAACAATATGATCCAAAGGGTTACTAGTTACTATTCTCCTATTTGGATTCTGAAGATTCCAACGTTAAGTTGGTTGTTGATTATTTTCATTTATGTTTCTATCAAGTTGGAGTCTTTCTTCGAATTGTTGTATGATGACGCGTGTTTGGAATAACCTTAGCCTATGTTGTTGTTTGTGGATTGTCAATTGATCGTGTTGTGGCCTTGGGTGTATCTCCTTAATCTCTTCAAGGATCACCCTCACCCACTCTCCTCTAATCCCAGGGCACATTCATGAACCCAAACTGAGAGATAGTTGGTTTGATTTGACCTACATTTGACTTAGGTTTGACTTAGGGTTTATGACCGAAGGTTTAACTTGCTTTGCTTTGTGTTGGTTTGACTAGTATTGACCTTGTGATGAAATCGAGGGCCTGAATTTTCACCTTGCTTTGACCTTGGTTGATGTGAGGCCTAGCTAATATTATCCTAGATATTTTGACTTGATTTTATATTTTAGTGTGTGTGTGTGTATTGGACTTGATTGATGTTGAGATTATGGACTATGGATATTATTATGGAAATAAATGTTTTATATTCATGTTAGATATTTATTTGTTTGTTTAAAATGAAATAATGTGTTTATTTAGTAAAATAATTGACTATAGTGAAAGGGGTTGTGCTTAAATGGCAAGGCCATAAGGTTCTCAAAATGGAGATCCAAGTTCGAATCTGTAATGTCCCCTTCTGGTAAGTCAAAATTTTCCTTAACCTTGCACAAAATTTCAGCTTACAAAAGAGAACATTAATATTCAATTCTTCTTTTCATATTTAGAGTTAATAACTAAGTATTAAACTCATATATTTTCCACAATTGTATTTAAGGCTTATAATCTTTAATTATAATCACATATATTTCATCTCTATACTTATAGTTATGATTCATATGAAGTTCATACATTTCATATTCGTATTATTTCTCTCATCGTTCCCATGCATAATCTAAAGAGAGTTCTTGGTTAGCCCTATCATTAATCAACCTTGTCTTCCACATGAGCATGGTTTGTTAAGGCGTTAACCATCCCACACAGAGGCCCAAAGGTTTCTCCCAACACCCGGGGTCCTTCACCATTTGGCTCAATGGAACTTCACGCAACACCTGGCATTCTTCATCCCATTGAGAGTCACCAACCGTCGGGCACATTTATTATGAGCTCATAATACCATAGGCCCAAGAGCTTCACTCACACTCGGAGTTTTTCGTCTCTTGGCTCAAGGGACTTCACACACACCCAGTGTTCTTCATCCACTTGAGGGTCACCTAGGTCCAATTTTACATCCTTAACTTAACCCCATACTCATGGGTTGATTAAAGTGATTAAGGATGAGGCTTGAACATCCTTTTGATTACATCATGAGTTCGTGAGCCACAATTTTATCAATTTGAGATCTTTACATCTAGATTCTTGTTCTTTCATGGAACCTCAATTTATTCTTATTGATAGCCTCATACTAGGCTTCATTGATAATTCATTTTATGCTTATTTTTGACATATAAATGGTTTCATTGCCTTATATTCACATTATTATCATATAGTTTATATCATTCATATTTACTTTCAAGCATGAGACAATTAACCAATACCTTATTTCACTACTAATCATAATTCATTTTTTTCTACCATAATTATATTATTCTAGCATTATATTTCTCATTCATAATCATGAAATGCTATTTACCTATTGACATATCTTTATTTATTTAATTTCATTCCTTTCTAAGTTCATTATTTACCTTATACAATATATACTGAAATATTACTAACATATATTATACTATATATTTAATTACTTAATGAACAGCGTACCTATGATAGTTGCAGACTTGCCTTGGCTGCCCCCGTGACTTCCTTGTGATATCTTCTTGTTGCATCTTTGATGAATTCTAATGTTGTTTCTTTTTTATTGCCTTTATTGACTTCATAGCTATTTATTTATTTCATTTTATTACTTCTTTCTTCCTATGATGATTTCCTTCTATCTCATAACCTTTATTTATTTCCCTTTCAAGGGATATGTTTGAAGAGGTATGTCTCTTATTATTTTTATTACTTTATATTAATTCCCTTTTGTGGTAAAACTAGTTCTAACCATACCTAACTCCGTTATCATAAGAGGATAGGTTAAAAGATGTTTATTTATTTTATTTATATTTACATTATATCATTTATATTATAATAAATGATATATGATATATTTTATATTATTTATACTATATCATTTATATCATAATAAATGATATATGTTTATATTATATTATTTGTATTTATATTATAATGTAAGATAATTATAAGAATATTCGTATTTATATTATTAGATATATTTATATATATTGTTATTTATAATATGGATATTATATTTTAATTATAATAAAATATTCATACAATAATATTATTTATTAAATAATATATAATGTATGTAATTATTTCTATTATCACAAATAATATTTTACAAACCATCTTTATCATGTTCAAATCTTTACTTTAACAGTGTCTTGATATGGGGACATGACAGAATCCCCCAAATAACATCTAAGTGGCTTCTATATGGCTTCTAAGTTGAATAAGTGGACTCTAAGTTGAGTATGTTGATGGGGAGGAGGCCCCACTTGTGACCTCCATTGGTGCGGGGCTAGCCTATATAATCCCTCCTTACAAACCCAAAAAAAAATTGATTATAAAATATTAATGGTTGTATGTTTAATTCCCACAAAATAAATAATAATATTTTAGATTTTAGATTTTGTAATTATTGATGTTAGAAACGTTAAAGTTAAATGTTTAATTTCTTCGGCTATAAGTTTCAAAATATACTGATGTTTCAATGAGATTTTGCAAGTAGAGTGGCCTAGGTTCCTTAAGAATCGGAGACACAATCCATATGCTCAAATATTAATTATTGTTTATTTTTTTTTATTTCTTATAACTTTGTAAGGGAGGTTTGTGTCGAAAAGTATGTGATATTTTATTGTGTTTATTTGAATTAAAAAGAAGTATTTGTTTTAATCTGTGAGAGGGGAAAGTAAAGAGTTGGAAAAATATTTTATTTTAAAGGAGGAAATGTAAATCATTTTCCTCATTCTTCTTGAAAATAGAAATGTTGTAGCTTTCTTGGCAAGAGTTATCTTTCTTGGTTTCTATTTTTGAATGCTTCTTGGATGGTGAAAGAAGAGGATTTTGGGACTGTAATGAAGGCATGATCATGGATTTTAGGCTAGAAACAAGTTATTCATCTTTTTGGTGTATATAGTGGGGCTGATCCTAACTTGGACAGCCAAGGTATGATTGATTTCTTGTGGAAAATTTAGTGTTCTATTAATTTTTGAGCATGTGGAATCCAAGGGATGTGTTAGTTGTTTTGAAAACCTATGTTGTCTTGCTTGAATATAAGTGGGTTTGGGTGTGAAAAGGGAACTGCCCTCCAAGTCAGATGAGAGCTTCCCTCATGTGGGGTTAAGGAGGGTGTGGAGCCTCTCTTGGGGTTTTGTGGAGTATGTGATGGTGTTGTAACTGGTTGTGTTGGGAGAAATGGTGAATGGGAGTGAAATTTGATGGGAGATTGTGGAAAATGAATGGGAGTTGGGAGGAAGTATGGATGGTTGTGATAAAGGGAGTGTGGAGTTGTGTGAAGAAAGGGAGTTAAATTGTGCCCCAAGAAGGAAGGGAATCCCCCTTCTTCCCCTTTACTGGAATTCTGTGTGTGGATTCCATGTGTGTGAGTCCTTTGTCATTATTTTTATTTTTGATTTTTGTTTTAACATTATTTGCAATGAATAATGGATTTTGTTTCCCACTCGAGGGTGGACTAGAATCATCAGTCCTACGGATGGGTGGAGAGCAAGATGGGGCTGCTCTATTTTGGTGATTGCAGGTTTTTTTTGGAAACAACATCTGGATATTATAGCTTATTGAGGATTTTATTTTATCTCTTGTTATGCTGACCTATTGTGAATATATGAGCAGCGGGAAACAAACCTCTGGAGAAGAGCAAAATATATATAGTGATCTAGTTATAGTTCATGTAATATGTTCTTTCTGTATCATCATCAATTACATTGTTTGTGTCAGCTGAGAAATTCTATTTGCAATGTAATTTACAATGTAAAAGATATTGTATTTTTGTAATTTGGTAGTATTGTGATTATTTTGTATTGTATTAATATCTATTTTAGTTTTATGAATACTTGTTATAGAGATATTCATTTTGCTTACCAAAGAGAAGTAAATATATTTTGGATATATAATAATCTTTGCGAGCACATAGCTAAAATATATTGTTGTTATTGTAATACCATTATATAATAATAGGTATTATCTTTTAATGTTTTTGATAGATAAATGGTGGGTAGCCATGACTACCACTGCCACCCACAACAGTGGTGTGGGTACCATGGGAACCATGGCTCCCACACCCCTTAATAGTGGGCGACTGTGGCTGGCTTATCACCACCACAGTCTGACATCCTTAGCATTAATAAAAAAGAAACATTTCATAGATTATTTATTGATGGCATTTAATGAAGTCTGTAAAGATTCTTATATCTGTTGTTTGTTAATTATTATATACTTTGATATATATTATATATATATATATATATATATAATATAATGTCTATGGTTGTGTTGTTATCTAAGGCACTGCACAAATAAGTCTACTCTATAATTTGGGATCGAGACATACTCAGCAAATAAAGTTGGATATATATAAATATATCATATACAATATTTACTTAGTAACTTCTGTATCATGTATATGTTGTTTCAATGGAGACTTTGAGAATATATATATATATATATATATATATATATATATATATATATATATATATATATCATCAAATGAAATATATGTTGGTATTCTAATAGCTTGGTTAATAGAAACTACTCTTGTTACAGTAGTGATTGTGTAATTATTTATATGTGTGTGTGTGTGTGTGTGTGTGTGTGTGTGTGTGTGTATTCACATTTACATACTTGGTACACTTGATATAGACAACATCATGTTATAATTCGAATAAGAATGGTCGAATTTGCATATGATTAAGTTCTATGATAAAATAATGTGTGTAGTCTTTTCTTCAATTTGTTAGATATGACATTTCTAACTCGGAGTATTATTTTTATTTTAGTTATTATTGGGCAAGCCTTTGTCAATCTGGTTAAATTTCTATTTCATAATGTATTTCAAATAAACTTTAGTGTAAGTTGATGATCTTAAAATCCCCTCTCTAGTAGACTAATCATTATATGTTTATTATTTAATTTATAATTGAATTATTTGTTTACCTTTTTGGGGGGGTATTACAGTTGACCTCATGATGAAATCGAGGGTTTGTGTACTTCGTGTTATGCCTATGTTTTTATTGTTTTCTATTTTTGAATGTATGCAACCTACATGTATGCAAGACAATATTTTTGTGCTTTTTTGGATTTTTATGAAAGGAAAGTGCATTTTAGTGTAGAATCTAAAATATGTATGCAATCTAAATTGGGTTTACCTAATGCAATTTGATCTATGTTTTTGGTATTTTTTTGATATTTTAGATCTAATTACTCTAAGAAATGAAATTGCTTCAAAACAAACTAAACTAATGATGTAAAGTACTTGAAATAAACTAGTATAATGAAAGAATCCTAGTTATCCTATCAAAGAAATTGCAACATCCAATTACTATTCCCAAAAGAAATTTTAAGATTATCTAATTATTATCACAATGAAATAAAGCACTAAAGAACCTAGAATGTGAGATGCGCGAGCCTTCACTACCCACAGGAATCCTTGTTTCGGCGACCTCTTCATCCTCTTGTAGCAGCAGGGTTCTCCTCTTGTCAACAATAGGGAAGGGATGCAAAAGAGCCTTAGAAAGCTTGAAACGTGAGCTCAATGTCAGCTAAAAGAGCACTATGGCTTGCAAATGGACAGTGTATCAACGTGTTGAGAATATTTTAGAAAGGCTTGGATGAAACAACAATTAAATAAAAAGCTTGTAAGTCCTGTATGAGCATATGGATGCTATGTGGAGATCAAAAACCTGCAAAGATTGGATGTACAAATGAAATTTCCTCCAAAAAGGGGGAGCTTTGAAGCTTCAAAAAAATGAAAGCTAATGCAAAGAAAGCTTGGAAGCTTTGAAATACTAAAGAAAAAAACTAAGAGGCTCAAGGGCCTATGAAAAAGCTTGAAAAAGCTTGTGAAGAAGGGAAGAGTATTCTCCAACTTGTAAAATAATGAAGAGGGGAGGGGTATTTATAGGTTTGAATGACACATGAAGGGTGGGAATGATTGAAGAGTTAACTCCCTTGATTGGAGAGTTAACAGGCTTGATTGAGGAGTAAACTGGATTGATTAGGGAGTGATGAAGCAATGATAGCTTATCACAGAAGCAAAAATGGAGTCCTCAAGAGTGCATGAGATGACAAGTATAGATTAAAACAAGTTAATTATGCATTCTTGAAGGCTTGGAATAGTTAACTCTATGTTTAGGCCAAAAACTCATGTAAACAGGAAGAAAAACAACTCAAATGGAGCTTTTTCACATCTAAAGCTTGAGTTTTTTGTGGCTAGAAATGACGGCAGGGTCGCCCATGGTTCACCCCTTTTGCTAGTCCAAATTGCCTAAGGGCGACCCATGGACGACCCACAGAGGAGTGGACCTGGGTTGAAATGCATGATGGGAGATGGTTAGTTAGGTGATGAAGAGGTGAACTGCCTCTAGAAATTGATCAAAAGGTGGTCAAAAACCAAATCTCCACTTGCAAATGTCAAATCTCCCAAGGGAGATCCTAAAATAATAGGGGGAGATTTGTCCTGGTTGAACATAACTGAAAACTGAAAGTTGGAGATGGATTGGGAGGTCCTCTAGAGGGATCCTATAGGTTGGGTTAGATGAAAAATACTAGGGAAAGGTCAAATTACAACAAATATATGAATAAAAGGCTTTGAGACGAAGTCGCAAGCATAGAAAGTGGAATTTGACAAGTATCAAAAAGTGTCAAAAGTGGGGGAAAGGTTAGTACAACAAAGGGGAAACAAAAAGAGAAGTGAAAACCCATATGTCACCAAGAGAATCGCTGCTGAGAGGGCATTATTTCATGTTTACATGTACGTGACAAGGATTATGAGTCATCATGGGGTCCTCATGGAGGTTGTGTGTGATTTTAGGCTTACATATTTGCCCCCTCGGGGATGGTAGTCTACATGAAAGGTAGGTACCGTTCCTGAACTAGGTGTTACCTATTGTCAATTTCCCATGATTGTACCTACAATAACTAGCATTAGTTCAAAATTTTAAATGTATCAAGATAAATAATAAAACTAAAATGACCAAACATACCATAGATTTCATTGTAAATTCACCTAGTCACTTGCTTTGTCAAGGAGACTTGTAGGGATGAAGGCACGCAAAACAAGAGCACAAAAGATGCACAAAAGAAATAGAAAACATGATAATGTAGAGAGGAGAAGAATAGATTCTCGTTTTATTGCAAATTTTGAAGAACATATTTGATTTTTAGGGATTTTTGAGGTTTTACAAATTTTTAGGTTTTTTTTAATTTCCTAATTTTTATGGTTTTTCAGGAGATTTTGCAAAGGTTTGATTTGGCACTCCTTCAAGTATTTGAGAGACCTACATTGAATAGGTTTACACCCTTTCCTTGTTGCATGGGGAGACTTGTGCACTTGATTACACAGTTTTGCTCTTTTGACTTGTTGGAGTTGTGACTTGTGCTCAGACATTGTTTTGCAAAGAGGCCACATTAGTAGAGATCTATATGTAGCTTTAGTTGACATCTTGTACTTCACCTTCCCTTTTATGCATATGGTTGGATAGAGCTTTTATTTTTCTTAGGAGAATTCATACCTAAGATGATCACACATAGATGATGTAATTTTGTTTTGTCTTTTTCTGATATGAATGACATGCTGATGAAGGGGTTAAATCCTAAAACACACAACAACAAAAATTGCACATAAAAAATAGAGATGTTCTTTTATTGATTTGGATAACACATTACATTACAGAAGCTGAAATACAATCAGAGGATGAATCCTCCATAGGCTGCAACACATTACATCTTCCTATCTCCAAACTCTAGAATGTTCTACCTTCTGTAACCTAAAATCTACTAGAGTTTATATTTTCCCGCCTTTTCTTGACTCTACACCTTCCCCCTTATCTCTACCATTGCCAAGGGTTTCCAAAAATGGTCATAAATAGCCCTTTTGGCGGCCTCCAGCCAAAATTTTGAAATTTGCAACTCCCTCCAAAAGTAGGTCAACATCTGAGAAGCATAACGTTTGATCCGGGTGTCCAATTGATGAACTATTTAAAGCACCGAAAAGCTCACAAAGTGAACTACAACGCCAAAAATTTGCAAATGGATTTCTATAAACTTTTCAAGGTATTATGGGATGTTTTAGTACCTCATATTTGATTTCAGAACTTTTATGAGAACCTCACAAAATTGAAACTTTAATATCTTGAAATCCAGACATGATCTGGAGCTGAAATTTACCAAGAATGCTTATTTGCCTATTCCGAAGCTTTGGGGAAAATTTTGGGCTCAACCGCTTCTCTGATAAAGTATTATTAAAAATAGTAAATTCTAGTATTCTTAGCCCTGTTGGAAACTTTGAAGGTTCTTAATCATTATTCAAGCAAATGGGTATCCAAAAACACAAATTTTGAAAAGAAATGAAAACAAAGACATCAATTTTGAATCAACATTGTTTTTGGGTGATGCAAGATTGCACTTACACCTTTGGATGCTCCTGCATCACATGCAATGTGTTTGGATGTGGTTCACAAATATTAAATGCAAAGTACTATGTTCTAAGTGCTATGAATACCATGATGTTATTGCATGTTTTATTTCTTTTAATTTTCTATGATAGCATGTATGTAGGTGGAACAAACAATGTGACTACTCTTAAGTAGGATTTTTGACCTAGGGGATTGCAAGTTAACTTGGTATAAAGAGACTAGAGGATTGCAATGTTATTTTGGGATGGGATTAGGGACAAATGATCATAGGGAGGAGATGGAGTGCTTCTAATTTTGTGCTTTGAAAAAGGCTAAACATTGATCCTTATCTAGATAAAATAATTTAAAAATCTTTCAACTCAGATAAGTAACAAATTTTATTGGTGTTTTCTAGAAATAGATACTAGATGGCAAGCAAGATAGACCTGGGGTAAAGGAAATAGGGAAAAATAAGGGTCCCTAGTTAGAAAATGGTCCTAAAGACTATTAGAATGTTGGCTTTGCTCAACTAGTGTAGTGTTTTCTTTGTACCTTTCTCTCTTACTTCCTATGGTAGAATGCCACCCTTGAATCTTTGAGCTTAGATTTATCTCCACCCAAGGGTACAAACATTCAACAATCTTCTCTCCATCACTCTTTTTTTGTAACTCTATTTTTTTTTTCTCTCTTTTTTATTTTATTTTCTAGAATACCTCACTTGATTTTCTCATTTTTTTGAATTTTTGACTTTTATGGAAATGAATCCTTTTGAACTTTCTAAGTAATTTTGGATATGAAAAAACTTTGATCTCTCTATTCTCACTTTTCTCATCATTCTTATTTTTTTTATCACTTATTTTTTATTCACTCATATTTTAGATTGCTTCCTCCAGTGTTTTGATCCTCCTAATGTTTTTGGCTAGGAAAGATAAGGGGCTGAGCGCCACCAAAAGTTTTCATAGTCCAGTCAGACTTCCTTTCTACTAGGGAAGAATGGGGAAGGTCTACTTGCAAGATTCCTTTGAACACTGTGGGTTTGAATACTAACTTTTCTTAAACTTAACAACATGAATCATTAAGACTAGGATCAATGTAGAGCAAAAAATTAGGCTTTGATTGGAATCATTGGGAAAATATGAATAGGGGACTGATAAATGGTAAACATGATTTATTATGGGATCTCAAAGGCTCAAAAGGTTAACCTATACCTAAGCAACCTTAGACTCCTTACTAGCACAACAATGGAACAAGAGCATGACACTCACAAAATGCATGATGGAACAGAATGAAGAATGCAAAATTTTGATCTTTCATCCTTTTTATGGAATTTTTAATTATTTGATTTTTTTTGGATTTTATAGGATTTTACAACATCTTGAGATGTTGAACTCTTCTCCTTCCATAATGCACAAGAGGCAAACGTCATTTCTGACGTCTTCCTTAACTATGTCTGGACCTATCCAATTTGGTCTGAACTTCGCTTGAAAGTCTTTGCAAGGACACTCAAAGACTTGGTGTGAAAATTTCTTTGTATTCAGTGAGGCATTTTTTGTACTCACATGTTTCATTGTTTGATGATTTTCCCCCTAGCTTTATCATTTTCTGTTCTTGTTGAGTTATGTTTCCTGTTTTGAATTTTTGAGGGACAAATGAGGTTGGTGTTGACTCTCCTAGTTTTTGTGTGGGTTTCGGTTCTTCTTCTTTAGTCGTGATTTCAATCATATGAATGTTTATGTCTAGCTTGATTAGAATGACAACTAAGTTGAATGGGGCATAAGACTTTTTTGAGTGGGCATCGAAGGAGATTTCTTTTGTCACCCACTTTCCTATACATTTTGAGGTCTTGGCTACATTTACAATTTGTTTTGATGTCTCTCCTTTTTCAAAACTATTGATTTTTAGGTCATTGGTGGTATCCATGGTCTTTCCCTTCTTTTTGACTTGTTCAACTCTATAAACGTTGAAAGGATCAGGATCTGCTTTGATTATGTGGGTTTTTCCCATGTGCGAGAAGTGTATTTCTTGAAATAGTGTTGAGGTAATGGCCCTCATTCTATGGATCCAAGGTCTTCCTAGGATCATGTTGTAAGAGGTTTCTTCATTTATGATATAAAATTTAGTTGGGAGGGTTTTGTGACCCAGTTTGACTTGAATATTAACCTTTCCCATGGTTTGAATGTTTAGGTTATCGTGAATACTAAGGATGGAAGTTTCTTGTGTGATTTGAGTATCATTATAACCCATTCCTTGAAGAAGAGATAAAGAGACTATGTTGATTGCAGACCCATCGTCTATCATTACACATTTAATGGAATAGTTCTAAACTTGGAATATCAGATGGAGGGGGAGATCACCTTGTTTAGCTATGTGATTATCTGAGTGTAACTTTTCAATATCAAATGTTGAAGAACACTTTTCACTTGGAGTGTTTTGAACTAGATGGCCTAGATCTAAGGCTTTGAGGAGAGAGTTCTTGTGTGTAGGAGAAATTTTGAGAAGTTATATCATGTGAGAAAAATATAAATTATTGGAGGTGTCATCTGGTCATTCTGGTTCTTGGGTGACACAAAATCCTCGATCTTTGTTTAATTCCACAAGGCCTAAGGATTTTTTATCAAAGGAAATTTGATGGATTTTAGGATTATTTATTTCATCTTGTGAGAATGTATCCATGCATACTTCTTATCTATGTTTTGGGAGAATTGTGTTGAACACACTAGGATACTGAGAGGGGAGTGAATCAGTATCTAAACAATCTTCAAATTCTCTGGAGTAGTTTAGAACTTAAGCATTACAACATTAACATAAACATGAAAGATCAACACAATGCACATCAACACATAACACCAGATATATGTGGAAAACCCAAGGGAAAAACCATGGTGAGGATTAACTCACAATATATGAAGCTCAAAATAACAACTTTGTTTTAGGGCTACAACCCAAGGAAACTACTACTCCCTACTGACTTTGTTTTAGGACTACAACCTAAGGAATCTACTACTCCCTAAAAACTTTTCTTTAAGGGTCTCTCCCAAGGAAGCTACAACTCCATGAAGACTTTGTTTTAGGGCTACAACCCAAGGAAGAAACTACTCCCTGATCTAAGAACAAACTTAGAGATGATTACAATATGACAGTCCTTCTACTTCCTAAAAACTGAAATTAAAGCTCACACCTTTGATGATTGCAACTCTACTTCTTCTGATGATTGAATCAATTAGACACACTCTTCACTTCCCTCCTATCACAAAATATCTTCAAGATGAATCATGATAGCTTCCAACATATTTGCTCTTTCTCCTTCAGTTGGACATCACAATGCATGTAATTTTCATCTTCTGCTCTTCACACCCTCACATATTCATGTTCACAATCATACTTACCTAGACTAACTAGGTTTACAATATATACATGATATTTCATTTATTACATTGCAATTGGGCTAATACAATAAGAATATTACAATTTACAAGTCGGCCAGAGACCACAACATGAAACATGCATAGGGCAAGCCCTATCATGAACAAAACACTACTCCAAAAGAAAGCACATGCCTTGCAGATCTCAATACATGCTTAGTCCAGTCCCAAACAACATTCATAGTATCATTCATTAAGGAATCACATCCACATGTCACACCTATTTGAAATAGGTCGCCCTTAAGCAAGAACACATGAAGCTTGTAGCACAACTGTACACCTAGAAGATCAAACATTACTTGTGGTACACCAAATCACTAGATACTTTACAAAAGTATGCATTGAGCCTATTTGAGCATGTTAACAAAGTTTTATTGACAAATCTTCACATCCGGAAGACTATGGAATACTCTAACAAGTCTTCATCATCATTAAACTATGCCATGACATAGACCGGAACTCTGTCATTCATAACTTTCATTTCAGAGGTCATACAGAATTTGTCTCTTGGATATAACATCTTCACAAGACACTGAGCTTAACTTCTAAACCGCAGGACCTCATCTTCACACATGGAGGAATGTGGAGCCAAACATTGCCACATAGTGAATCTTTTCTTTAGAACCAACACTGTCAACTGCAAAACACCCTTTCAGTAATCCAAACACCACGAAACTTGGAACACACATGCTTTGACACTATATAAAGCTATCTTCCAATAGAGGCACAACATGAAAATGCAAAGCAATCTGCTAGATAGTCTTCAATACAGTCTTTCTATAACAGAAACATTCACCAACTTTCAGAGGCCAAAGACTTCATATAATAGAATATACATCCTTGAGAACATGAGAACAAGACATCTAACAATGAATTGTATCTTCTCCACTAGATAGGATATGACATCCAACCATGAACTTCTAATTCCCATCTTAATATATCTTCTCTACTATCATTAGATAAGACATGACATCCAACCATAAACACCATCACACATCCATGACAGTGTTGACATCAATGACAATTAAATGCCAACAATCTCCCCCTTTGGCATTGATAGCAACACATACCTGCACATTCTCCCCCTTTGACATCAAGGACAAAAGGTAACTTCTTTCTTAGGGCATAACTTCTTCTTGCAACAAACAGACTCCCCCTATCATCAACAACCACTACCTACTCCCCCCAAGAGGTAGCCACTATCACCAGGAAAAAGATATAACATGAAACACTCCCCCTAGACAGATGCACTAGTATATATCTAGCAAGAAATAGGGGCAATTACCCTTAGCCCCTATCGAAGATCCTCAAAAGTGTTGCAAGAGCCTTTGCGAAAATATCTGCCATCTAATCCTTTATTGGAACATATTCCAACTTTACTTCCTTATCTGCAACCTTCTCTCTTAAAAAGTGATACCCAATTGCTATATGCTTGGTTCTAGAATGCATTGCTAGATTTTTGGAATTATTGATGGCACTTGTATTATCACACAAAATAGGAATAGGCTCATCATACAATACCTTGATATCCTTCAGGGTTTGCTTCATCCACAACACTTGTGTACAACAGGATGTTGCTGCAATATACTCTACCTCCATAGTTGATAATGACACTGAATCTTGCTTCTTACTCTTCCATGAGACCAATTTGCTTCCTAAAAAGAAAGCACCACCACTTGTTCTTCTTCTATCATGAACACAACCAGCCCAATCAGTATCAGTGTAGGCACTCAAATCAAAGTCATTACCTCTTGGATACCATAATCCATAATCCAGAGTTCATTTCAAGTATCCAAATATTCTTTTTACTCCCTTCTCATGTGTTTTCTTGGGATTATCTTGATATCTGGCAACCACACAAACTACATGCATAATATCAGGTCTAGAAGAAGTTAGGTACAATAACCCTCCAATCATAGATCTATAGGTAGTCTAATCCACCTCCGGAGACTCGTCATCCTTTCTCAAGTGACATCCAGTGACCATGGGAGTACTCACCAGTTTTGAATCCTCCATACCAAACTTCTTCAACATCTCTTTGACATACTTAGCTTGAGAAATAAAGATATCATCATCTAGCTGAGAAATTTCAAGTCCAGGGAAGAAAGACATCTCACCAATCATAGACATCTCAAAATCTTTTTGCATCTCCTCTACAAACTTCTTACACATATCATCATCTCCACCAAAGATGATGTCATCAACATATATTGCAACTATCAATATCATATCTCCTTCCTTGATGTAAATATTGCTATATGTAGTACCTTTCTTGAAGCCCTGCTAAAGTAAGTACTTGTCCAACCTAGCATACCAGGCCCTAGGTGCTTGCTTGAGACCATACAAAGCCTTTTTGAGTCTACACACCATGTTTGGATCTTCTGATATCTGGAAAAACCATCGGGTTGCTCAATGTAAACCTCTTCCTCTAGATCACCATTCAAAAATGTTGACTTGACATCCATCTGATATACTTTGAAGTTCTTATGAGCAGCAAGGGCAAGGAACATTTTGATTGCCTCCATTCTAGCTACTAGAGAAAAAGTCTCCTTAAATTCAATGCCTTCAACTTGAGAGTATCCCTTACATACCAATCTTGCTTTGTTCCTCACAACTTCACCATCGTCATTCAACTTGTTCTGAAACACCCACTTTGTTCCTATAACATTCTTATTGGCTGGTCTGGGAACCAATTCCCATGTTTGATTCTTCTCAATCTGATCCAATTCTTCTTCCATTGCCTTTATCCTTCCATCATCTTTGCTAGCATTAGCAAAGGTTTTTGGTTCTACCTTTGATAGTAAACATAAGTTTACTGGCTCACATGCTTTTGCAAAACTTCTCCTGGTCAGCACACCTTTATTCTTGTCCCCAATGATCTGCTCTATTGAATGGTTCTTCTTAACATACTTTGTTGGAGTCTTAGGTATCTGCTGTGGTTCTTGTTCCTTTTCTACTTTCCCTTCTTCTACTTCATCTTCAATACATGGAAAGATATTAGATCTGGAGTCCTCTGATTCTTGTGAGATCTGATACAAGTCTTCATCTACTATGACATTTGTGCTTTCAACCATCTTTCCTAATCTGTTGTTGCAGCATCTATAGTCCTTGCTTCTGGTTGAGTAACCAAGAAAGACCCCTTCATCACTTCTTGAGTCAAACTTTCCTAGGTCTTCTTCATCTCTTCCAATATAGCATTTGCTACCAAAGATCCTGAATTATATGACAGTAGGAGGTCTTCCATACCATAGCTCATAAGGGGTCTTAGTGTTATTGACACTTAACTGTACTCTTTTAGTTATATAGACAACAGTGTGAATGTAAGGTCTACCTATTTATTTAGATATTTTATTATGCTTTTATGACATATTATTTAGTGAGGTATATTCTTTTATTATTATGGTGATACTATTATGCATAGAGTAGGAGACTATGGTGCATGTGGATTTGGACATTTTATTTATGTGATTAATGTGTGGTTAGGAGTGTTTGGCTTATGTGATGTTGTTAATTAGATTATTTGATTTTTAAATGAATGGGATTATGTTAGATTGGTGAACACTTTTACTTAAAAATACCAGTAATGGTGTTGTCAAATTAAATGAATTTTAGCTATATGTGAGATGATCAATTATGGATAAGTGTATGTTTATTTAAATGTTTCTTCGGTTATATGTTTCAAGACAATCTAATGTTTAAAATTGAGTTTTGCAGGGGGTGGCTAATGCTTATATGATACGGAGATTTATCAAGAACTATTGTTGTGTTAAACCGGTGAAAACCCTAGCCTATTTTGCTTATAGGAATAAAGGCTTAGTCAAGTTTTGGTGTGTGTTCTATGATTTAAGATTTTTCATAGTTTATATATATATATATATATATATATATATATATATATATATATATATATATAAAGTGAAATGAATTAATTTGTCTTTTAAAATTTTATCATGGTTTTGATTTTTATTGTTGTGATAAGATTTTAGTTTTATTTTTATTTATTTCTTTTTAATTTATTTAAGATTTTTTGTTTTATTTTTGTTTTTACTATTTTATTGAAAAGATTTATTGTTTTAATGAATTCTTTTTGTTTTCAGAAAAAAAAAAGAAGGGAATTAAGTTTGTTTTAATGGAGTTTTGAAAGAGTTTTTTTTTCATGAAAGGGATTTGAAAAAAGGAGTTTGGAAAACTTTTGGGAGGCTTCTTGAAGTTTTGGATTTTGGGAAGGCTTGCTTTTGGATTTTTGTTTTCATGAAGTTACAGTTTATTGATTGGTTTGTGCCTCTCCTAACTTGGAAGGCAAATATAGGATCTTCACTTTAAAAATAATTCTTATGAGCAAGGCCTAAATTGACAGTTGTATAGCTGTATTTAGGCTTTTTTGCTATAAAATACAATCAAAATTTTAAAAACACTATATCATATGAAAGGAGAGATTTTGGACAAACTATCAAAATTTATATAGGATTATGATTATTTATATATTTGATTTTTATATGATTTACTTATACTAAGGCATGCCATAGTATTTGAAGGGCGCAATAGAATAGATAACTGTCATAAAAAAATTATTTGACAGCCAAGGTCGACTGTTAAATTTAATCCCTGGTTATGAGTGTATGGTTTGATTTTATTGACATAAAGTTTGTTATTTAAAATTTGGTTGTTGTTGGGTTTTTATGGGAATATTTTCTATTGGGGATCCAGGGAGGTGACAAACCTCTCTCGAGGGAACAATTTCCGTAGTTGGGTTGATGTGAAATGAAGGGTTGTGATATCTCCGTAGTTGGTTTGATATGAAATGAAGGGTTGTGATATATCCATAATTGGGTTGATAAGAAATGAAGGGTTGTGATATCTCTATAGTTGGGTTGTTATGAAATGAAGGGTTGTAATATTTTCGTAGTTGGGTTGCTATTCTTCTAAAGGGTTGTTATATCTCCGTAGTTGGGTGATGAAGTTGAAGAGTTGTTTTCTATTGTTCCCCAAGAGAGGAGGTTTCTCCCTCTTTCCCCTTGATTAAGAATCTAGTTCAATTCTTGTGTCTTTTGTGAGTTCAATCGAGAGTTAGAAAAGTTTGTTGTGTATGTGAAATTTATGTGTTTGTTTAAATGCTTGAAACCAAGTTCTTGATAGATCTCCCACACTCAGGGGTGGGCTGGTATTCCAACCCTACAGTAGGGTGGAGAGCAAGCCAGGCCATCCAGTTTAGCTTGTTGTTGTGCAGGAATTGTGATTGGATCTGATTTATGAAAGAAGATTTGTATTGAAGAGACTTGTGTTGTTCTATTTCCTTATCTATCAAGAGCTTGGAGCTCTTCCTTTTAGATCTTTTTGGAAAGTTGAGGATTATGGATTATATATCCATTTGTAAATTTTTATAGTAGAAGTATCTCTTATATATGTATAATTTTTATAACTTCATCTCACATTATTTTTATTTGTGAATTTAACAAGTTTACTAATTTTTATAAAATTGGTAATCTGTCCCTAGAAAAAATAGTATGTTATGTCCTCATTAACTTTTGTTATAGAAAATGGGTTCATCTGAAAATTTTAGAACAAGTGCCTCATTTAGTTTTATAAATCATATAAAAAAATAAGTGATACCCAGATTCTAGTTTTTGAGATATAAAATATTTGTGACTAGATGTATGGGCTGTTATAAACTATCTTGATAAAAATCAGTCCATTGTAGCTTTAATAAATTTCATTTTAGAAACTGGGTTTCTTCGATAGTTTTATTGAAGATGTGAAACTTAGATTTGTAAATCCTCACAATAATTCAGCCATACCCAGATTCTCAATTATGAGATATGTACAAATCAGTAACTGTCTATCTCTGTTATTTTGAAGGTTATGATTTTACATGTGATTATATGATTTTTTTAGAAAACTATATTAAACAAAATTAATATTTTATTATTTATGATATTTTTAGATCTCAATTTTACCTTTCTAACACATTTTAAAAATAGGAAAAATCATGGATATTTAGTTTAATTAAAAAGAAAAAGAAGACAAAGCATTTTATGGAAAAAAAATAGAAAGAAAACAATAGAAAACCAAAAGGAATTGAAAAGTAAATTTAGAAATAAAACTTGTTTTATTCGTGTGTTTTAATGATCCATCAAATCAATTCTAATAGTTTCTAGTTTATTAATATTCATTTAATTTTTAATATTGTTAGTTCAAAATTAACTAGTTTAAATTTATTTCCATTTATCTTTATTTGGAAACATATTGTTTAATAAGTTTATTTAATCTTTTAAATGAGAAATTCAATTAGTTAAGTTAATTAGGGAGTGGCTTTATTTATTAATTTAACATACATACATACATACATACATATATATAGTTTTTATTCAACTATTTTTATTAAGACTATTTTTTAGTACAATAATTATTTTAAGATTTAGTTGTTTGCATTTATAATTTAATAATTTATTTTCAAATTAGAACAAATTATTTTATTTAGTCATTTTATTAAATCTATTCAAATTAGTAAATGAGTTTTAAATAGTAAGGAATGATAGTGCAATTTAGTAAGATTTAATCCTTTTTGTGTGTCAATAAATCCCTACCTTTTAGTTGGCCAAATCTTTTATTTGGCATACTTTCTATTTCTTTGACTCTTATCCTTTAATGTTTGTTAATTAATTTATAATGATAAGCTTTAAACTTTTAGTCTAAGATTCCATCAATATTATTAATGTATTTTTTTTATGGGTAAGCAGAATTATATTATATATAAAAAGTTTCCAAAATAACATAGTATGTGTAGTTTTAGCCACCATGGCCAGATTTAACTATCCTTCTGCTCAGACTGAACTAAGAGAGCCAGGGGTCACACATGACCGACATACAAAAGCCACGCAGGGCCACCCAAAGCAAGAAGTTGACTGAGACTGAAACATAAAACAAAGGAGGCTAGCCTCCGACTTCGACCCAAACTTACATGTTATTCAAAGTAGAGATAAAAAACTATACATGGATAACACACTACTTCCATAAAACTATGACAAAACAACCATTAGAGAAACAACACCTACGTAGAGAAAAAGGATCAACCACCACCACCCATAATCCAGCAAGGGTTTGTCAAAGCTCGCCTTCCTCGAAGAGGTAATCGTGGAAATCCCCAACCCAGTCAAAGCCTTCAGTTGGAGTTAGGTTAAGCATTTTCTTCAGAAAATTCCTCCCCCTTCGAATCCTACTCCTGTGCACAACCAGCTCAGCTCCTCTAATGTCCAAAATGCAAGGAAAATACTCTATCACAACCCCTGGCTGATTGGCTTTGAATAAATCTTTAGGCCTCGAAAGCCCACCTCTAGCAGTTGTCGCGAGCACCTCATCGAGCCCCTCCAGAAATGTAGCCTTGAAAAGACGTTGTACCAGAAGGTTAACCTCATCCTTAGGGGTAGAAACATCCAATAGCGCCGCTACCACCCTGGAAGAGATGTCTGAGTCTATGCAGTATCTTTCTCCTCCTGAGACAAAACTCTTTCCAAGGATGAGCTTGGTCGCCTTAACAAAGAAAACATCATTCTCCCTAAGAACCCTTTTGAGCCTCTACTCCGTGATTTCTCCTTTGAAAGCCATTTGTCTGACTTTCGCAGTGAGACAAACTGGAGATTCCATGCCACCACAATCTAGGTAGCTAGCAAGAAGAAGATGAATGATAATCGGTGTAGGTGGAAACGTCATACAAAGCTTTCTGAGCTAGAACCAAGAGCCAAACACAATAAAAAGGAGACTGTCATAACTTCAAATGATGAGGGGGTCTCAGACAATTACTTCCTATTATGTCACCAATGCACACCATGATCTCTGAGAAATGAACTATCCAAATAACTGCCCATTCACACACTTGAGCACCTGTCACCTGACCTTGCTTAGCATGGAGCCATCCTTGCTAGCCTATAACTACCGCCGACGTTGTGCAGGAATGATTGCTCCCAAATAAATGACCCTACCAATCTGCCGAGACAGCCACCTCATCTTGGTGAGGTGGCGCCTCCCTGCCACCCTCAATATTATTAATGTATTTTATCTATTTATCTTATTTAGAATTGATTAAATTAGAATATTTAAAGGTTATACAAAAGATATGTTTGTTTATATTTATTCAGGTAGTGGAAAATTTACATTGTTGTAGTAGGAAATTATTTTAGGATGAAAACTTAATTATTTTAAAGAACATTGTGTCTTCACTAAGTTAGAATCAGTGATTTAAAAGATCCTTTGAAAACAGAGGTTTAAATTTTTGTCTAGATCAATGTCTTTAAGTTAGAAACAAATTTGTAGTTACGTAAGTGTGTGCCCACTTGTATGTGTTTATATGGGTGGGCATTACATTTGGTATTAGAGCCATATTTCCAACACTTTGGGAGCTCTGGGGATTTGTTTGGGTCCTGTTGTCGAATGCACTTTTGTGCAAGTAAGGGATGTAGGATGATATGATGATGTTTTAGGAATATAGACACATATGTATCTGATGTGTAGGTTGATTTTTGATTAAGTATCAAGGTTAATCTTAGATTCTGTATTAATGTTAAGACCACCATACGCCTCCTCCCTTTTGAGTGGCTTGTTATAGTCACGAAGTGATTTTTGTGAAACAATTTTATTTGACTATTCGAATTTTACATATGTTGTGGATTTATTTAATTGAATTAAAACCAACACTATGAGAATTTCTTTTCTACTTTTGGTTGCTTAGCCGATTTATTTTGATATGTTTCCTTGCCTCGGGAACTCTTCTAATTGGGACTTTAGATTGAATTTAAATATTTTATTTTGTGGCCACTCTTGAAATTTTATTATTATTATGAGATTTTGTTTTTTATTTTATTTAAGACTTTATCTTTTTGAAAATTATTAGTTATTGATTTTTGAGGCTTTTGTTTTTATTGATACTACTGGTAAGTGTAAAATTTTCATTTATTATAATTTTACTTTTTGAAAGGGTACCCTAGTTGGATTGTATGGGGAGATGGAACGAGGTGACATATAAATTCTTGTAGACGTAAGCCTAGTATTAAACTAGTTTAGGATGGTCAACTCTTTCTTTCTTAGATACTAGACATGCATGCCTATGATATTTATGTTTTGGATTATTTGTGTTATTTGATTATGTTGTTACTCATTGCAATAGATTTATATAGTTATTGTACTTGTTTTTTTTAATGTTATGGATTAGACCTCATATCCTTACCTCTTTGAGGGCTTCTAGGAGGAAGCCTAATCTTAGGGGGGGAGAATATAAGGCCTACCTATTTATTTAGATATTTTATTATGCTTTTTATGACATATTATTTAGTGCGGTATATTATTTTATTCTTATGGTGATACTATTATGCATAGAGTAGGAGACTATGTACAGTGCATGTGGATTTGGAAATTTTATTTATGTGATTAATGTGTGGTTAGGAGCGTTTGACTTATGTGATGTTGTTAATTGGATTATTTGATTTTTAATTGAATGGGATTATGTTAGCTTGGTGAACACTTTTACTTAAAAATACCAGTAAATGGTGTTGTCAAATTAGATGAATTTTAGCTATATGTGAGATGATCAATTATGGATAAGTGTATGTTTATTTAAATGTTGCTTTAGCTATATGTTTCAAGACAATCTAATGTTTGAAATTGAGTTAAACCAGTGAAAACCCTAGCCTATTTTGCTTAGAGGAATAAAGGCTTAGTCAAGTTTTGGTGTGTGTTCTATGATTTAAGATTTGTCATAGTTTATGCTTATATTATTTATTTTTATTTTTAAGTGAAATGAATTAATTTTAGTCTTTTAAAATTTTATCATGGTTTTTGTATACACCTAAAAATGACATGACTCTACTTAAATAAATATTTTTAAATATTTATTTCATCATTCACATTCTTCTATCAATAAATAAATATTTATTTATTTATTTGATTCACTTCCTCTCATTTAATTAAATAAATTACATTTATTTAATTAATTAAATTCATCTACACCAACTTCATTTTTCTAAATAATTAAATAATTTTAATTATTTAATTAAAATCTTTTATTCTTCCAAGTTTAATAAAATGCAATTTTATTTAAATAAAATCTTAAATCTCCAAAAAAATAAAATATGATTAAATATTTTATTTATTTCCTCCAAATTATCTACAAATAATTAAATAAATCTATTTATTTAATTATGCTTTCTTATCTTCAAAAATTCTTCTTATCTTCTAAAAATACATTCCTCTTGTCATACAAAAGCAAAAGCTGAGCTAAAGCAACTTTGCTCTTAAATTAGAAAAATAAATTCTAATTTAAGAAAAATAAAACGCATCCTCATCAAGAAAGTATTTAACTCAACAAAGCTTCTTTTTGAATGACACATGTCCTTCTTCTATTGGTTGCACGTTCCTCAACCATCCTCCTCCGTTGATCTTCTCATTTCTTCTCAACCATTGATCTTCTCTCATACAACTCTATAAATACAACCTTCTTCTTCTTCATTGCATATCCATCATTTGAGTAAACTTATACAACCTTCTTCTTCTTCATTGCATATCCATCATTTGAGTAAACTTATGCTGCAGGAAATCTAGCGCGCCATTGGCACCCCTATCTCCATAGCACTTCATATCATCCATTTCATTAGTGTGTTGAAGCTCATCTTCAATCACACAAAGTATCCTAGCCAACTTCATCTTGTCATCTTGAGGACTTCGAAGCAAGGAAGCAAGCTTCCTAAGGGCCAACGTTCATCTCCATCAAGATCAAGACAGAAAAGGCGAGTAATGGAAGACGAAAGGTAAAAGGTTGTAAGTATCACTTCATTGTTGTTTAAAATCCTTTTTTCCTTCATATTCTATTGATGTTTAGGTTTATATTCTTAAATTGATTAATCCACATTTTTACCGTTACATTTTTTGCACCCACCGTGGGGCCCTTGCCTCTGTTTCTAATCAAAAATCTAAGTTTTTGAGACGCAGCTTCTGTACAAGTTTCGTACAAATTTTATGACAGGATCATCTGGCGCATACACTCTCTGAATTGGTGCATTTACCTCATGTCATGGCACATACAGTCTTTTGGTGCATTCACTCTCTGGACCGGTGCTTCTGCCCTCTGTTTTGACGCTTATGACAATACAGCGCATACACACTCTGTTTCAGCACTTATAACCCCTGTTCTGGCACTTTTTGCATTTATGACGCATATATTCTCCATCGCGATGCTTTTATACTATTTGACGGCGCTTTTGTTAGTTTAATGCATGTGTCTTATTATAATGCTTTTGACACCTATCTTAGCGCATATGTACAACGACACAGGTTGGCTTTGTTTCTGCACATTCAGACTGCATAGCGGCGCTTCTGTCCTGCACTGTTGAAATATACCAAGCCAATTTTTTTCACTTTTCTAATTACAACAAGCAGAGCAATACACAATTGTTGAAGTTAGCAATTAAACCAAACGATGCGGAATTCAACTCTAACCAAGAATGTACACCAGGATGGCGTGATCATATGGTTAGAGGATCTCTATGCAATGCTGATAAGGGAACTCTAACCAAGAATGCGCCTGATGATGACGAGCATATGGTTAGAGGGTCTTGATGCAATGCTGATATAAAGAACTCTAACCAAGAATGCGCCTAATGATGACCAGCATATGGTCAGAGGGTCTTGATGCAATGCTGATATAAAGAACTCTAACCAAGAATGCGCCAGATGTCGACGAGCATGTGGTCAGAGGATCCCTACCAACTATTATGCTAAAATAACTCGACGTCAAGAATGTGCTTTCCAACCCGAAGTGGAATTGGAGCTACCATATGACGGAGATGCAAAGTATTATAAAGCAAATATGAGAAGAAGTATGAAGTGCTGACAGTACTACTGTTCAGCTTACAATAATTAGAGACTTCCAACCCAACTCAAATGATAGAAGTTAGCAAACTGAAATGACGGATCAGCAACTTTGGAAAAACTAAACCAGCAACATAAAACCCTACAAAAATGCTCACACCTCACTCATTTCTCAACCAAATGACCTCAAATCTAATGCAATGCACTCCTATGACAATGGCAACCAAGCTACACACTGGAGACCACTCTTAAACCCAAGTATTTATTTAGCACGCTTTCTAATGCACTCCAAAGAGGGGCAGCCTGGCAAGAAGGGCGATTTCCTTTTAGAAAATCAGATTCTTCATAATAAATTCTACAAATTGGCACAATGGGGCGCCCAACATAGACAAAGGGAAATATGAAATACCCAGAACGAATGCCTTTTTATTTTCAGATTTATGAATGAAACTACAGATTCAGCCCTGTTATCAGCAACTCCAAAAAATGACATAAAATGCAAATAACTGAACTACAAACAGAACTCAAGCTACAATGCAAACCTAACTACAAAAATCACTACTATCAGCAAACCTCTCCCTAGGTGCTATCTCTCAAGCACGAAGTGAGCCCAGGCTAGGAGGCATTCATTCCTCGAAGCAGTCCCAGAACCATTACGGCAGCATAACATTATTAAGATTTCAGATACCCAAATGAGAGCACTCTTCCTCCTTTTATACTTTTCCAACTGGGAGTCTCTAAAATCCTCTTGCATATGGGATAAAACATGAGAGGGAAAATAATATAATCCTCTTCAATTCTTTTTCAACCTCACCCTTAAAGTCCCCTCTTTTAAAACAACATTAATATTAAATAATAATGTTTAATTTACGGACTTTAAAATGGAGGCCAAGATGATGTCGGAAATCAATGATCTATAGCTCATTGGAAAGGTCTTAACAAGACAAATCCAACCCCACTCTCAAAATCCCGTTCTGGTGCCAATCCTGAACTTACTAAAAATAGCGTAACCAACAAGGACTAAGGAGAACAAACCCAGAAAGAAACCGCCAACCAAACCACAATCCACGAACAAAAGCAACCACCAAAACATGAAACCCCAATTTCAACCTCCAAGTAGCCTACGGGTCTCCAGAATAGGCCAACGGTCAACTGTAAAAGATCGAGCTAGAAAACGGGACATTACAGTCCGCCCTTCCCAAGATTACTTGTCCTCAAGCAATTGTAAGCCTGGATGCTGCAGAATCTCATCATTCTCCCAAGTAGCATCCTCCATAGGCAAGTTCTTCCACTTCACCAAATACTCTCTGATAGTTCTTTTCCTCAAGGAACACTCCCTGGAATCAAGAATCTCTTCTGGAATCAAAACTAACTGTCCTTCTTCATCCAAGGGTGGCATTTGTGATGAAGCAACAACATTGTGTCCAAGTGCCTTCTTGAGGTGAGACACGTGGAATACATTATGCACTCTGCTATCCGAAGGTAGGTCCAACTCATAAGCTACTGCCCCCACCTTCCTAGTGACCTTGAACAGCCCATAAAAACGTGGTTTGAGCTTCTCAGCTCCATTTTCTTGAGAGTGCACTATCTATAAGGTTATAGTCGAAGATAAACCATATCTCCAACTTCAAAAGAGCGCTCAACATGCCACTGATCAGCGTACATCTTCTGCTGATTCTGTGCAATCTGAAGATTATTCTTCAATGAGTTCAAGATATCTTGACTTTGCTGCAACAAATCTTTGGCCTGAGGGGCTTTGCTATCACCAAACACCAAATCAGCAAAGCTAGGAGCCTCATAACCGTAAAGAGCCATGAAAGGTGACATCCTTATTGACATGTGAAAAGTAGAATTATAACAATACTCGCCCATGTGAAGCCACTTCACCCAAGCTCTTTGCTGCTCCGAAACATAGTTTCTCAGGTAACCTTCCAACCACTTGTTCACTATCTCTGTCTGTCCATCGGTTTGAGGGTGATAACTAGTGCTTGGAGTAAGCACTGTACCACTTATTCTGAAAACCTCTTGCCAAAAAGTGCTTAGGAACTTGCTGTCCCTATCACTCACAATGTTTTTTGGCAACCCATGTAATCTAAACACCTCATGAAAAAACAAATCTGCAACTTGGGCTGCTGAAAAAGAGCTGGCAATGGCGAAGAAGTGAGCAAATTTTGTTAATCTGTCCACTACAACATAGATACAGTCTTTACCTTGAACCTTGGGCAACCCTGTGATGAAGTCCATTGATATGCTTTCCCATTTTTGATTGGGAATGGGAAGAGGTTGCAGAAGACCAGCTGGTAAAGTATGCTCATTTTTGTTCATCTGACAAGTGGGACACTCCTGAATGTAACGTTGAACCTCCCCTTTCAGCCCTTTCTAAGGAAATCTTTCCCTGATCTGCCTATATGTCTTGAAGAACCCTTGATGACCAGCAAGTGGAATGTCATGAAAGGTCAACAAAATCTTCTTTTTGAGCTTAGAATTAGCCACCACAAAGATTCTACCCTTGTAGTGTATCAGCCCTTCGACCACTTTGTACCTTTCGTCAGGAAAAGTACCCTCAATGATGTTGGTTGCAAACTGAATTATGGCATAATCAGCAAGCAACATGTCCCTCCAATCAGCTGTAAGCTCACACAATGAGCTCAAATGAGGTCTCCTAGATAGAGCATCAGCCACAATATTATTTTTTCCTTTGACATATTCGATGTCAAAATCGTAAGCTTGAAGCTTACTCACCCACTTTTGTTGCCTCTCGTTCAAATCTTTTTGCTGCATGAAGTGCTTGAGGCTATTGTGATCAGTCTTGACCACAAACTTGCTCCCCACCAAGTACTGTCTGAACTTAGCCAATGCATGCATAATGGCAAGCATCTCCTTGTCGTAGATGGAGTAGCTCCTTTCAACACCTCTTAATTTTCTGCTTTCAAACACAATGGGATGTTTGTCTTGCATCAAAACAGCCCCAACTCCTTCACCGGATGCATCACACTGTAGCTTGAATGGCTTGGAGAAGTCTGGGATAGCTAAAACCGGACAAGAGCTCATGATCCCCTTAAATTTATTAAAAGTAGTTTGAGCCTTTTCTGACCAACAAAAGGCACCCTTTTTCATGAGGTCAGTAAGAGGAGCAGCATTCTGAGAGTAGCCTTTCACAAATCTTCTTGTAAAATCCACAAAGACCCAAAAATCCTTTCAGATGAGTCAAATTCTCAGGAGGTAGCCAATCAACAATTGCCTTGATCTTTTCAGGATCAACCTTCACTCCTTCAGCACTGATTATATGGCCAAGGTAAAGTAACTCCTTCATTCCAAATTCACATTTGGATTCTTTGGCAAACAAACTCTCTGATTCCAGGATGCTAAGCACTTCAAGTGCTTGAGATGTTCTTCCCATGTCTTGTTGTAGATCAGGATGTCATCAAAAAATATCAATACAAACTTCCTCAACTGCTTCTGAAAGATTTTGTTCATACATGACTGGAAGGTAGAAGGAGCATTAGTCAACCCAAATGGCATGACTAGAAAATCAAAGTGGCCATAGTGACATCTAAATGTTGTCTTCTCAACATCGGATCCTCTCATCCGAATCTGGTAATAACCCGATCTCAAATTGATCTTTGAAAAGAACTTGGCTCCATGTAGCTCATCAATGAGCTCATCTATCCTCGGGATGGGATATCGATTTTTGATGGTGCTTTGATTCAAAGCACGATAGTCCACACACATGCGGATGGTACCATCCTTCTTCTTCACCAGGACAACTGCTGAAGCAAAGGGGCTCTTGCTTGGACGAATGAAGCCCATCTCCAAGAGTTCCCGAATGTTTTTCTCAATCTCGTCCTTTTGCTTCTTAGGATACCGATAAGGAGTTGTAATAACTGGTTTAGCTCCTTCCTTGAGCTCTATGACATGCTCCGAACCTCGATCAGGAGGTGGTCCAGGAGGTAAATCAGTATACGCCTTGCTCTTCTTTTTGAGTAAAGACTGAATATCAGGAGGGTAGTCTCTCTTTGTTTCAACCGGACTAGCAGGAAGAATCATACACTCTGCAGCCCACTCAACTTGATCATGATGAATCAGCCTCGCCATCCTCTTGAATGACACAATCCGAGGACCACCATTGGACATTCCTCTTATCACTACATTCTTCCCTTCGGATTGAAACTTGAGCTCCATGGTTTGCAGATTTAGAGTGATCTCCCCGAGTGAACGCAGCCATTGAATGCCTAGGACGGCATCTGTATATCCAATTTTGACTACATAGAAGTCATCCTTGACCTCATAGTTTCCCACTTGCATGGTCATGTTTGAGATCTTCTTGGTGCAGGTGATGTGAAAACCATCAGCAACCATAACCTTGAAGCCTTCAAACTCTTCTGTTTGCAGCCCCTTCTTTGCCACCACAACTTCGTCAATGAAGTTATGCATTGCTCCAGTGTCAATCAAAGCAACTATGCGTTGCCCCTTAATCATCCCTCGAACTTTGAAGGATTCATTTCTTTGAAAGCTCAAAAGTTGAGCCAAAGTGCCTCCACTTCCCTTTTCATCTTCGGATTCCTCTGGGACTTTTTCCACTTCACTGTCTTCAGAATCAGACTGCTGGTCTGACAAATCAGAATTACTTTCTTCAGCTGAATAGTATTCAATTTGATGAAATTTGCCTCCTTTTGGGCAAACATGATCTTGGGACCATTTTTCTCTACACTGGAAACATAACCCTTTTCTTCTGAGTTCATTAAGTGTCTCAGGATCCAACCTTGTGACATGAGGTTGATGCTGTTTGAACTCCTTATGCTGAGATCTTTTTCCTTTATCTCTTTTGTGAAATGATGGCTTGGGTTGAAACTTTGCTTTAGGAGCAGCCCACTCCATGTTTCTTGCCTTCTTCATTGCCTCTTGTAGAGAGGGTGGATCAAAAGCTTTAATCCAACCCTTGAGTGGCTTCGTCAATCCTTCACTGAATAGGATCACCAAGCGCCTCTCAGTGACTCCTGTGACCATGACTGAAAGCCTTTGAAACTCAGCTATGTAGGCATCAACTGTACCATATTGCTTAAGTTGTGCCAATTCTCTGAAATGCACTTCTAGATCTTTTTTCTCAAATCTCTCTATGTGCTTATTGGTAAACTCATCATAAGTAGTGATAGACTGATGACCCAAGGTGACTAGACCATGGTACCACCACTCATGCGCCACCCCATCCAGGTGTAGCGTAGTGAACTTAATCGCCTCCTCCTCCTCCATAGGTCTGAGAGCTAGATAGTTGTCTAACTTCTGTATCCAGGCTCTGGCTGAACTATTGTCACTCCCATCAAAATGTGGAAGCATAACCTTGTTGATAGCTTGATGCAAATCCCCATGAACTATTGTCCTCCTTTGTTCATAATGTCTTCCTTGTCCTCTATCCTTCCTTTTATGATCCATAAAATCATTATAAGACATATCTGCCTTAATTTCATCAGGTAGAGAATCATACTCAGCGCGGCCGAGTCTCAACTGTTCAACAAAGGACACATTTTCTTCTGGATCAAGATGAGGTTTTACTGGTGCCAAGAAAGTGGGTTTGAATGGCCTGGAAGAAATGTATGTGCTATTTGAAGCAGGCTGAGCAGCATGTCCATTATGCTGGTTGGTGGCACTGTGTTCTCCACTATGTCATGAATTGTTTAGTGGAGGTTGGTTCTGACCCATTCTCCCCATCATGAGAGATATCATATCCATTAAGGTATCCATCTTCCTCTCGAACCTCTTTGCTGGACTTAATGATCTTTCTCTTCCTTTCCCACTATCATCTCTGTTACTTCCTGACATCCTCTCATTATCCCCCATTTCTCCTTCAGGAGAAGACTCACAATTGGCTCTTAATACTTCTGAAGCTGTCTGACCTTCTGGGGCCTGATACCAATGAAACTGATTGGTAGCCTTCTTGTATTCTCTTGCTAAGTACCTCCGTTCTCTGTCACTCATGGAAGGTTTGCTTTCACAGGATGGCAGGATGCGTGGCTCTGATGCCACTGAAATATACCAAGCCAATTTTTTTCACTTTTCCAATTACAACAATCAGAGCAATACACAATCATTGAAGTTAGCAATTAAACCAAACGATGCGGAATTCAACTCTAACCAAGAATGTACACCAGGATGGCATGATCATATGGTCAGAGGATCTCTATGCAATGCTGATAAGGGAACTCTAACCAAGAATGCGCCTGATGATGACGAGCATATGGTTAGAGGGTCTTAATGCAATGCTGATATAAAGAACTCTAACCAAGAATACGCCTAATGATGATGAGCATATGGTCAGAGGGTCTTGATGCAATGCTGATAGAAAGAACTCTAACCAAGAATGCGCCGGATGTCGACGAGCATGTGGTCAGAGGATCCCTACCAACTATTATGCTAAAATAACTCGACGTCAAGAATGTGCTTTCCAACCTGAAGTGGAATTGGAGCTACCATATGACGGAGATGCAAAGTATTATAAAGCAAATATGAGAAGAAGTATGAAGTGCTGACAGTACTACTATTTAGCTTACAATAATTAGAGACTTCCAACCCAACTCAAATGATAGAAGTTAGCAAACTGAAATGACGGATCAGCAACTTTGGAAAAACCAAACCAGCAACATAAAACCCTACAAAAATGCTCACACCTCACTCATTTCTCAACCAAATGACCTCAAATCTAATGCAATGCACTCCTATGACAATGGCGACCAAGCTACACACTGGAGACCACTCTTAAACCCAAGTATTTATTTAGCACGCTTTCTAATGCACTCCAAAGAGGGGCAGCCTGGCAAGAAGGGCGATTTCCTTTTAGAAAATCAGATTCTTCATAATAAATTCTACAAATTGGCACAATGGGGCGCCCAACATAGACAAAGGGAAATATGAAATACCCAGAACGAATGCCTTTTTATTTTCAGATTTATGAATGAAACTACAGATTCAGCCCTGTTATCAGCAACTCCAAAAAATGACATAAAATGCAAATAACTGAACTACAAACAGAACTCAAGCTACAATGCAAACCTAACTACAAAAATCACTACTATCAGCAAACCTCTCCCTAGGTGCTATCTCTCAAGCACGAAGTGAGCCCAGGCTAGGAGGCATTCATTCCTCGAAGCAGTCCCAGAACCATTACGGCAGCATAACATTATTAAGATTTCGGATGCCCAAATGAGAGCACTCTTCCTCCTTTTATACTTTTCCAACTGGGAGTCTCTAAAATCCTCTTGCATATGGGATAAAACATGAGAGGGAAAATAATATAATCCTCTCAATTCTTTTTCAACCTCACCCTTAAAGTCCCCTCTTTTAAAACAACATTAATATTAAATAATAATGTTTAATTTACGGACTTTAAAATGGAGGCCAAGATGATGTCGGAAATCAATGATCTATAGCTCGTTGGAAAGGTCTTGACAAGACGAATCCAACCCCACTCTCAAAATCCTGTTCTGGTGCCAATCCTGAACTTACTAAAAATAGCCGTAACCAACAAGGACTAAGGAGAACAAACCCAGAAAGAAACTGCCAACCAAACCACAATCCACGAACAAAAGCAACCACCAAAACATGAAACCCCAATTTCAACCTCCAAGTAGCCTACGGGTCTCCGGAATAGGCCAACGGTCAACTGTAAAAGATCAAGCTAGAAAACGGGACATTACAACTGTGATTTTAGGGATTCATCTGACTTTTATGTTTGAGCTAACGTTTGTCTTGTAGGATTAGAGGCTGGATTAGATCATTTAGCTACATTGATTAGTTCATCTAGATTGATTAGGGGAAAAAGTAACCAAAAAAATGAATGCATGCAAGCTTCACGTAGTCCTTAACTAGGAAGAGAGTAATTGAACCATTGCTATATCTGCATATTGCTATCTTCTTTATTTAGATCATTGCTATCTTACAAATGGGAAAATGAACAATGCTATCTTTAAATACACTTCAAAGTTAACAAATGTGTGAGTGCACAAGTAGATAGCCCATTTAGTTGTTTTCCTTTTAACTAGATTTAGATTAATTAGTGTCTTCTGTGTTTATCGAATGATAATAGGCTTATGCTCTCCCCTTTATTGGGTGACCAGAACGCTAGACTTGTTATTCCATTTGTTTAAACTTTAGAGGGGCCTGCCCTTGGATGCACGCCTGTCCAAGTGTGAACAACCCTGAGTGGAAATAGGCTAAAGCCAAGCCCTACCAATCTACTTTAAATAAATATGCTTGAAGCTTCCTACAACAAGTATTTTTGTGTTACACAGACGACCAACCTCCCCCAAAACCCTCTAAGGTGTAACCCTTTAAGGCTGGGAGACTCCATAATGAAGAGTAGTCTCGCCACACATGTAACCACTCGAGCGGTTGCCTTGACTACGAACCAATTGTGTAGTATACCAAAAACCCCTATTTGTTGACACAAAGGGTGGAGCCCTTGAAGTGGCCTTGATTCATGTGATTCTTAGTAGAGGTAGCAAGGACAATCCTATGGTTCGGTGGGGGTACGAGCCCAAGGAAACCTGGATCTAGTATGCATGAGAAGTGAGTGTCGTGGAGGGTAGCTAGTGCTACCAGATCTTGGAGCTACATGCTTTGAATATGCACAGCTAGAGGATTCAACAAATATTGTCCTATCTAGCCTAGGGTGTACTTGTTTTTGAGTAAAAAAAAGTCCAAAAATACAAAAAAAATAACAAAAAGATACAAATCATGAAAACTTCTATGTGTTTGTTGTGTCTTCGCCATAATTGAACATCAAATTTTAGAAACACCAAGTTTTCAAACCAAAAAAATAGAAAAATCTTGAAAAACGTTCCAAAAACTCTAAAAAAACCAAGCTAAAACCAAAGTTGTGCATTTGTCACAACCCATGGCGCATTTGATCCGACTTTCAGCGCATTTAAACTCTATTGCAGCGCTTTTGAGAAATCACCAATATTGCACATTTGATAAGACTTGTGGCGCATTTGAACTCTGTTGTAGTGCATTTACTGTTGCACATCCAATCCAGAGAGTAAATCTATACCTTCCAAGAACAAAATTTTCAACTTTTCAAAAGGCCATTTCAAACCTGTCTTAGTTGATCCAAAATCTAATTAAAATCTTGCAAAACAACCATTTCCCTCTCTTTCCACACCATAGTTGCTTTTTCATCCAAAATATCACAAAATTCTTCCAAAATCCAACAAGGTTAGAACTAAGCTATTCTTGATCACATCAAAAATCTCAAACAAACCTAGTGAGTCTCCATTATCAAGGATTACTTATCCTTTTCTCTAGGAACTCCACTAGTGGCTTGTGCAAGACTAGTCCATATCAAGCAAACGAATTTCTATCATCCTTGCTTCGACTATCATTTTGTTCACCCAACTTATTTGACACCAACTGATCCAAGGAGAACATTGCTTATAATCTTGATCCATTCTTTCACACCTTGTTCAAAACTTTCTCACTCCATCCCATCTCTAGTCACCTTGCATGGTCTTAACATGGTCTCAAAAGCAAAAACAGATTGAAAAGGCTAAGAGAATTGTTCCAAACGGTCACGAAAGTGATGAAGAAATTTCTATGGATGAGATCCTTCAAACACAACATGACCCAAAATTTCAATGCCTATTGGAAGAAGTACTTGCCCAAGACCCTACCAATTCTTTTTACACCTAGCAAATCTAGGAGTCAAGCTCCCTAAAGATTATGACGTAGAGGCTCTAAAAGAAACTGAGGAAGAGAGAAACCCTGAGGGAAGTAGACATGAGGAAGTACCCACAGACAAAAGCAAAGCAACCATTGATTCCATGGATGCCCTAAGTTTAGTGAACCAACAGATCCAAGCTTTACAACAACAATTCACAGACATGAAAACAGGGGCATCGACCAAACATTACACCCTAGAGGATATTTCACCATATCCTTTTGATAGGACCTTGATCATGATGCCTTTCCCCTCTAAATTTGAGGTACCAAATTTGATAAATATCGAGGAAAGGGCGATCCAAGGGACCATATTAGGGAATTCAATGTTGCTTGTCTTGAGTTAGCACATAATGACACTTACCTTATGTGACTATTTCCTCGAAGCTTAGGACGACAAGCCATGGAGTGGTTTTCTAGACTACCACCCAGCATTAAAACATTTAACAAACTTTGTGGACAAATTTGTTAACCACTTCTCTTACAATATTGAGCACGACACATCAATATTGGATCTTTGTAACACAAAGCAAAAAGGTGGAGTCTTTCGTCGCCTTCCTACAAGGATGGAGACAACTGGCAAGCAAGTGCCCACACCAAATGCCTAAAAAACAAATGCTAGAAATGTGTGTCCATAACTTACAAACCAACCTAAGCTATCAGATACAAATCCAATGTCCTACTTCCTTTAGCAAGGTCATTGAAATGGGTCTCATCATTGAAAAAGCTTTAAATGCCAAGGGTCAAATAAAGCTCTATAAGGACACTCCTAGTACCAACACCAACACAGATAAACCAAGATTCTGGATGAAAAATAAGAATATTGTGAATGATGGGGTGGTAGATGCCAAGAATGTGGCACCCAAGCAACCAATCTTCAACTTATCAACTCCTCAAAACAACCCCCCACAAAACAAACCAAGAAACACTAAATTGCGGTTTACCAATTTTCAACCTAGGATAAAATTCACACCTTTGGGAGAATCCTTGGAAACTACTCTATGGAAGTTAATCACAAACAAGATCATAACACTTCCCTCAGCACGAGAATATGAACCGAAATTCAAACCCCATTGGTGAAACGACAATGATTTCTGTGAGTACCACCGAAACAAGGGGCACAAAACCAATGACTGCATTGCTCTAAAGCACACTATCCAAGATTTGATTGAGCAAAACAAAATATCGCTTGACAGACATACCTCCAACAATGATCACCAGGCATTCAAGGATCCTCTTCCCAACTATGAACAGGGCGGACCTTCCAACAAAAACAACAGTGGATCTAACAATGCAAATTACACAAATGTCAGCTTTGACTATGTTGTTAACCATATCTCAGAAAGTGATTCAAGTATCAATGTGATCACTATAAACAAGGATCTAGATTGTAATTTTACTACCCACAGTAATAGAGTCACTCTTAGAGGAGCCCCCGCCACTCTGGCTAATCAGTACAGTATCTTGGATCAGCTGCATAAGACACCTGCACATATCTCCATCCTAGAACTTCTGCGTCTATCCCCATCCCATAGGGCCATACTTGACAAAGCCTTAGTGGAAGCCTCCATTCCCATGAACCTCACCAAAGAATAGTTTCAAACCATGGTAGGTCACATTACCTCACCTCATTCCCTATCATTCACTGAAAAGGATGATATGTCAATAACCCAACCCCATAACACATCTCTTCATATCGAAGCTTTCATCCACAAACACAAGATCAAGAGAGTCCTAATCGATGGAGGAGCTGGTTTGAATATTTGCACCTTGAAGCTAATCCTTACATTGGGGTTTTTAGAGAAGGCTATAGATCTAAAAAAGAAAATCACTATCAAAGCTTACGATGAGGAGGAGAGAACTTCCAAGGGAATTGTTACTTTACCGATCAGAGTGGGACCTGTAGTAAAAGATGTGGCTTGCCAAGTCCTCGATATGGAGCTAGCGTATAACATTCTTCTTGGGAGACCATGGATACATGCTCTGAAAGTAGTACCTTCAACATACCATCAGTGTATCAAGTTCCCCTATGAAGGTCAAGAGATCACTATACAAGGCGACCCCAATCCATTTCTATACAATCTAAACCTGAAGTGGTGATCCCTAACAACCATGCTTCTGCTTCATCTTCATCTTGCGTTGACCCACCTACACTTGCTTCATCTTCGAATCCTTCCCAACCTGACCTCAAACTCAAAGATAAGGGCTTGGGAGAATACACAATTTCCCAATCCCTCTGCTTAGCACAACTCCCCTTATCTCCAAGATCATATGGAAGACCTACTCTGAGCAAACTTGAAGCAGATAATGATAACAAAGGTCCATTTGTCAAATGGGGAAGCCTCAAAGATGAGAGTGATGAGAAAGATATCCTACAATGGCTATACAAGGATGAAGGTAGTTCATCAACACAACAAGACCACCCCACTATACCAACTGAATAATATGGTCAAGGTTTCCAAATGCTATAAAGAATGGGATATGAAGGACACAGTCCACTCGGTTCAAGAAAAGATGGTATCATTGAACCCATCCAACCCCATACCTTAATAGCCCGAGACACTATAGGGTTAGGTTACACTAGCACACCAAGAACCGACAGAGCAACTAAGAATAAAGGCAAACAACCAAAAACATCTACTAGCAATCTGGTTGAGCAAATTCAACAAATGCAACTTCATCTGGGGAGTGAGACTGATTCCAATGAATATGAATGGGATAGCCTCTTTGAACTATCTTGTAATGAAAAAGATGTCGATGTTGTCCACGAGTATGACCCAACCCATGCAAATGAGGGACAAAGTCTAAGGGCTAGACCATTAGAGTCCGTTCTGAATGATAATGATAGTGAAAGTCATGAGGAAAGAATGATACCCCCCTTGACGGATCCGCTAATAGAGAGTACCATCGTAGATTTTGTCTGTGCTTTTAACAACTCTATCCTAACCATCAATACCATCAAACCAGACCAACCAAATGATCCCTTACCTTTGGTGCACCTTGAACTCATAGATTGGTACCTACAAGGTACTACACCTGAGCTCAATACCTTTGAGAATGATGAAGCCATCATAGACTATCTTGAGCTTAGAGATCATATACCCGCAGGGGACCACATAGCTGGCTATGCTATAGAACTCAACGAGAAGCCCTATTTTGGGGAGAGCGCCAAGCCTTTCAGTCTCAAAAATGTCAAAATGAAAGAACAATCTAATGGTTAAAACCGCTCTACAGCAGTGTTAGATCATGAAAATAGTAAAAATAAAGACGTATCCAACAGTGAAAACCTCGCTGAGGTGCCAAAGGATGGAAGGCTTGACCCTCTACCCAATCTTACACATCAAGAGAGATCTTCAATCTTGATAGAACCAACAGAGCTAATCAATGTCAGTATAGGTGACGATCCCATAATGATCCACATGGCAAAGGCTTTAACAGAACAAGAAAAACCAACATTCACTGATTTCTTCAAGAGAAAACAAATCAACTTTGCTTGGACATATGCAGACATGCTAGGGTTAGATCCGAATCTCATAATGCACCACTTGTCCCCAGCTCCAGGAGCTAAACCAGTAAAGAAAAAATTTAGAAAGATGCACTCGCACGTGGCCCTCATGGTGAAAGAAGAGCTGAAGAAACTGTTAGATGTTAGATTCATTAGACCAATAGACTATCCTGAATGGGTCTCGAACATAGTACCAGTTGCCAAACCAGATGGTAGAGTCTGAATATGTAATGACTTCAGGGACCTAAACAAAGCTTGTCTGAAAGATGATTTCCCCTTGCCAAACATTCACATGATTGTAGATCTCACGGCAGGACACACCATGCTGTCACTAATGGATGGTTTTTCTAGATATAACCAAATAAAGATTGCACCTGAAGACCAACACAAGACTGCATTCACATGTCCTTGGGGCACCTACTATTGGTGTGTCATGCCATTTGGTTTGAAAAATGCTGATGCAACATATCAGAGAGCTATGACCACAATCTTCCACAACATGATGCACACTATAATGGAAGATTATGTTGATGACATTTTGGCAAAATCACTTACAAGAGAAGGACACCTAGCGATACTGAATAAAATCTTCAACAAACTAGAAAAATTTAATGTGCACCTCAATCCAAAGAATTGCGTGTTTGGAGTTACATTAGGTAAGCTACTGGGATACATAGTGTCTGTAAATGGAATTGAAGTTGACCCAGCTAAAGTGAAGGCCATCATGGAAATGTTGCCTCCTAAAAATCTCACTCAATTAAGGTCTCTATAGGGAAAACTACAATCTATCAGACGATTCATTTCTCAATTGGCAGACAAGTGCCACCCATTCTCTCATCTTCTACACAAGAATGTCCCTTTCAAATGGAATGAGTCATGTGAACAGGCATTTCAATAGTTAAAAGAGTATCTAATGAAGCCACCTGTGTTGATGCCACTGATTTAGGGGAAACCTCTACTACTATATATCTCAGCTACACCAACAGCTCTGGGGGCTCTCCTTGCACAACAAAACTATGACGGGAAAGAACAAGCAATCTACTATATCAGTCGAACACTTGTTGGATATGAACTACAGTACATGTCAATTGAAAGAGCATGCCTTGTTGTGGTCTTCGCCTCACAAAAGTGAAGACATTACATGTTGTCGTATTCTGTCAAACTGATAGCAAAGATTGATCCACTCAAGTACTTACTCAACAAGGCAGCCTTAAGAGGTAGATTGTCCAAATGGGTCATGCTTCTCAGTGAGTTTGATATTGAATATGTAGATAGGAAAGCAATAAAAGGCCAAGTACTTGTGGATCAACTGGTAGATGCATCTTTAACAGACGAAAGCCCTTTGAGTTTTGAATTTCTAGATGAATCTATCTTTCACATAACCACGACAACCTGGAAAATGTACTTCGATGGATCATACACTCAGCATGGATCGGGGGTAGGTATCTTGTTGATCACACCTAGTGGTGACACCATTCCTAAATCATACAAATTAATGTTTCCTTGCACTAACAGCATGGCAGAATATGAGGCCCTAGTCATTGGCATCAAGCTAGTAGTTGAATGGAATATCAAAGAACTTCAGGTGTACATTGTCTCACAGCTGGTCATAAATCAAGTAAATGATGACTACCAGACAAAAGATGAGAAATTGATCCCTTACAAATGAATGGTAGATGACTTCAAAGAATACTTCATCAAGATCTCTTTTGAACAAATAACATGGATTGAGAACAAAGTGGCAGACACCATGGCCACGATTGCATCTCTCCTCGATATTCCAGAAAATCAATCACGTTACGAGTTCTTGGTAGAGCCAGTGTCCTGTCCTGCATACGACACCCCTAAATCCCATATCATTTGCCACATTGTCAGAACTAATTCTCCCCTCTATGGAAAAATATGTGCCTATCTTAAAGAGAATACCCTTCCACCCAATCTCTCTAATAACCAAAAATGAACCTTCATCCGTCAGGCATCCCAGTATGCTATTGTCGCCAATACCCTATATCACAAAGGTCTCAATGGTACTCTCCTTAGATGTCTTGATAGTGAGGAATATCAAACTGCCCTGAGTGAAGTGCACAATAGTATATGTGGGACCCACTCTAGTGGCCCTACCCTAGCCAAGAAACTCATACGCATGGGATACTACTGGCCAACAATGGAACAAGATTCCTACCATTTTGTAAAGAAATGCAAGAAGCGCCCAATCCATAGGAACCTGATACATGCACCAACACAGGAGCTGCAGCCACTAATGACTCCCTAGACTTTCTGTCAATGGGGACTTGACTTAGTGGGCAAGATTCACCCCTCTTCATCAAGCGGCCATAAATTCATAATCACTGCCACTGAGTACTTCACGAAGTGGATTGAAGTTGTGCCCTTAGCCAACATCACAGGCAAGCAGATTGCCTCTTTTATCCTGAACTATATCATTTGTCATTATGGTGTCCCTCCATCCATTGTCACGGATAATGGATGACCTTTCAAAAATCAAGATGTCAAGGAACTATGCGAGAAATTCCATATCCAGCACCACTTTTCAACCCCATACTACCCCCAAGGTAACGGCTAAGCGGAGGCATCAAACAAAACCATTCTGAAAATCCTAAAGAAGACTGTCAATGATGCTGGCCGTGATTGGCATGTCCAGCTAAATCCAGCATTGTGGGCCTACCGCACAAGCATCCGCACACCCACAGGTGCAACACCATACTCCCTAGTCTACGGATCTGAAGCTATCTTTCCCATTGAAGTCGAGATCCCATCCTTGCGAGTTTCTTTAAAAGGCCTCATATCTGATGAACAGTACAGAGTGTCCAGACTTCAAGAGTTAGAGCTGCTCAAAGAGAGAAGGCAACAGGCCTTTAACCACCTAAAAGCATATCAACAATGCATGTCCAGAAGCTACAATCATAGGGTAAAGCCCTGAGTATTCCAAGTTGGTGATCTAGTCCTAAGAGAAAATCCCAGAAATCAGCAAGATAGAGAAAAGAAAGGCAAGTTTGAACCTAACTGGTTGGGTCCCTATGTCATCATTGCAGCTTATGGGTCAGGAGCATATCAATTGGCTACATCTGAAGGTGAACTGTTCGATGATCCTATCAACAACATGCACCTTCGCAAGTTCTATACCTGAAAACCCCAATACAAGGGAGTCCTGAAAAAATCCAAAAAAATCAAAAAATGGAAAAATGGAAAATAACACAAAAAATCGTCCTATGGTGAAAACCTGGCAAACAAGCACCTAGGATAGGTACCATGATGCAAACCTGGCAAATAGGCATCATGTGTACTTTTAGCTTTCATGCAAATTAAAGCAAGTAGTGAAAACCTGGTAAATAGGTGCTATCTGCGACAAACCACTTCCTCCATCTGTTGTGACTTCATATCTCGTGTGTCCATCATATCATTCATCTTGAACCAGTCCTTTGAACTGTTGTCGAACTACATCACATCTGAGTTATCATGTAGGTAAGGCCATTCTTAATGCACCCCTGAGGCTCTGCTCCATTGTCCCATCCGTCCCATATATGGTCCTTCTATCTATCTAAGTCCACACCACTTTCTATCGCCTAGGTCTTAGGTCCATCAGGTTCACCCCGAACTACATTACCTCTACATCGTCATGTAGGCAAGGTCATTTAGCTATGAGCCCCCAAGGCACTAAGTCTGTACCTTAGGGTCCGTCTCTCCATATCTATTTTGTCGTCTCACCCATAATAAGTCGATCCTTGTCTAAACTGGGGGCAACTCCTCGACCTAGTTGCAGATTTGTATTCTCGAATGCCACATGTTCTAAGAGGATACCAATAAGGATTGTGATACCTTTCACTAGACAAGCAAACGCAACAAAAACAAGCTTTCAAAAATAAAAATCTTGACGCAGACCATCACCTTGTCCTAAGCAAAACAAAGCACCATACCAAAACACTCAAACTAATTCTATATCAATTATGGCAAAAAGACACATCAAATGCAAGAATGTTTTGTGAACAGGTTAACTTACAAGGTCTTGAATTTTTATCATTATGTCTTCCTATGCTACCCAAGGATGCCAAAAGCTAGAGATGCTATGATGGGGGCATAATCTTTTCCTTTGTTTGCTGCTTATGGGTTAAACTTTAGTAATGTGACGACTTTTGTCTAACAACATGATCAGCAAAAGATCATCGAGGACTTCAGAGGTCTAAACATTAAACAGGGCAATCCTTGTCTATTGAAATGCAAGAAGTACTCAGTTCATCTAGATTCAAGTTTGACTAGATGCTTGTATCAACTTGCTATATCAAAATCCATGTAAGAAGTACTCAGGTCATCTCGGTCTAATTATACCTAGATGCTTGTATTTTCTTACAACATTTTAAAAAGAGAAAATACCAAAAAGAGCCCAATGATGAAAGCAAACGACTTGCAATATCAAGATGACAATCTGCATCCATCCCATATCCCAAAAATCCATATCATCCATGCAATAAGTAAATCTTGCAGTATATCAAATAAAAGCTTGTATTTCTTCATCTCTATTCTTTCACTTGTCTATATCATCTCTGTGTCGGTTGAGTACATTTGGACATATCAAAAACATAGCATAGATAGCATATCATATCACATTAGATAGCCATTCACATGATTAAATCATTTGCATACATAATAGGTACATTAGGTCATCCATATACATTTACATCCGTATATAATCTCAAAAAATAAAAAAACATAGATAAAATGCATATAGAACTGCATAATCATATTCATAACATGTCACATTTGCATATCAAATCATCCTAACATCCATCTAGTCTGCATCACATATAGAACATCATAAGATAGACTACATCCATAGCATATAAACATAAAAACACATGCATGTAGAACATCAATAAACTGCATCATCATATAACCATAAAATTGTGTCCAAATGTACAATATATCAAAAACATCTGTCCGTATCTCAGAGTCATTTCATAAACATGTATACAAAATACAACAAGATGGTGATACATGTCTCAGGGCAAAAATAATACATATACAGGCTATCTCAACCATCAAAAATGTGTACATCTGATAAAAAATGGTACAAGTCTCCAGGTCTGTCTAACCCTACTGTCGTGGAGCACTGCTCCCTGCACTACCCTCTCCTCTGTCTCCCCCTGACTGCTGGGGACCCCTGACTAATCCCAAAGATTGAGACCCACCTACCCTCTGAGATGCCCCTGACTGGCTCCTGAAGCTGGGTGCACGATGCTCTGCTGACACTGCCCCATGATATAGACCTCTGTAATAATGAGCCTGAGCCTGTGCTCTAGAAAGCTCACTTTGTACCTGGGCTAACTGTGTTTGTGCCTGCTATACCTATGAAACCAAGAAGCTAGAAGTACCATATGTACCCATAACCACCACGGCTACATCTCTCTCTGCTCTCATGGCCCGCATGCTAGCTAAGGCTGCATCTCTCTCTCTAGTCAACTCAGAAATCCGTCCCGCATCTGCATCTCTATGAGACTCTGTTGCCCTCAGATGAGCCCTCAGATGCCTAACCTGAGTCTATAGTGCAACCATAGCCTGCTATTGTAAGTCAGGCTATGGAGCTTGCCCTGCCTGAACCTGTCTTGGTACCACCTACGGTGCTGGCACCTGTCCCTGCACCTACTGTGGTGGTGACATCTGTCTCTATGGTGACCCCTGCTGTACTGGCACCTGTCCTGTAGCCTATGGCTGCGCAACTACCTGCTAACCTGAGGGTCCCTCCCCAGACCTCCTCCTCCATCTCCTCCTCCTCTTGCATCATGCCAGCGTCCACTATGTCCCTCCTCATGGACCAAGCCGCATGAGGAATCTGCTAAAAATCTATCAAAGCCTCCTCATATGATGCTACAGGACCCCACCTGAACCTCTCTCCATGGGTCCTCGTAAAATGTGCCTGTCCCTGTGGTCTGCCTTGTACTCGGCCAAACTACCTCTGCACTCTACTCACAATCTGTCGCTCCAGAATATACCTAGTCCTGCCAATGAGCCAACGAGTCTGAAAGCAATATGGAAGCTCATCTACCTCATCATCCCATACCTTGCAGTCTAAGTATGGACACTAGATAACCTGATCTATTTTATCAAATGCATGTCTCTAATACTTGAGCTTCCCCAGCTTGTGCTGGGAAATCACATCTGCATAGCCATAACTGTAGGGCTCACCCCTCTACCTATGAAATAGACATACCATCTGTGTGATAGCTATGTGCTCCCACAACCAAAACTGCAAGACAGATATGCTTACTGACAAACTGGCTCCTCTATGGTACACCACCTAGTGCATATCTCTATATAAGTGTGCAAGAATGCACACACCCCATGCATACCGGGTCCCATCCGTAATCATGCTCTCTAACACCCTCCCCCAGCCAATCGGGAAGCCGTGTGACCTCCTATCAGGGCATACTATGCCACCGATCAATCCTGCCACTATGTCCAGGAAGTAGTCATAGCAGTCATGTATGTCCTGCCACGAAATCACCTGCTCCACCAACTCTGGGTCATCGAACACCCATCTACACTCAGCTAATCCAACATCCCACTGTGACTCATACTCGACCAACTCTCCCTGAATAGGGAGGTACAGAATCCGATACACGTCCTCAAGAGTGATCCCCATCTCCCCCGTCGAAAGATGGAATGTGCCATCCTCGCTGTGGAATCGCTCCACCACTGCAGTCAACATCGCCCAGTTCGCATGAACCTTAGGCATGAAACAAACATAATGCAATCCCATCGCACCAAGTGCTTCACGGTCAATCTCAGTCAGCATATACCATTGCAATAACGATAAAGGGAACTACTCTCGTGACATAAGAGTATCCCGGATATCCTCCTGCAACCAAGAAAAGCATAACGTCAGAGAAACCCATATCCAAACAAACCTACTCAAAGCAATCAAACTATCCTATCATTGACTTAACATATCAAATTAATCAAAACAAGCATATCATCTCTTGACTAGATTCTCGGCAATCTCAGAGATCGCTTATCAATTGACACGTCGATCAAGGTGCCAATTGAGTTAATTTCGTTAAGTCAATTGATTTTCCTAGTGCAAATGCACCGATCCAGGTGGCAAATGTGCTAATCCATATCATAATCGCCGCTTCACCATGAATGTGCCGCCCTTAGACGTGCATGCGCCGTTCTAGCACATGAGTCGCTTCTTATGTCACATGCGTCGTTCCACAACGTATGCGCCAATTCAAAGCCTACATGCACTAAACTATCAAATGTGCCATTTCAGATCCCAAATGCGCTACTTGGAAACATATACGCTATTTCAGAGTGTATCGTTCGGTGCATCTGTCCTAGTATTTTTCCCTAAGCATTTATTGCCTTAATAAATGACTTTGAGTAGGTTTTAACGAACTACATACAGGTGGTCCTGCCTCTGCTAGCCAATTGAACCATCAGATCTGCTCAAACCGGTGCTCCTCACGTGAAATATCCATCTCTCTGGCTGCCATGCTCTCCTAAGCTCTCAAAAGACCAATCAACTAAGGACAAGTGTGCAAATGAATGGAACTTGTGGACCTGGCTCCTATATATAGAAAGTGAACCATATCTGACTGTATGACAATTGTGACTACTTCCCATGTCTGTTTCTCTGAACCATATCCTATTTTTCTCCATCCTAACCCACTTTTCACCTTCTTCTTCGTGAGATTGTCTGTCTCACGCCTTCTGCCTTCTTCCCATCCAATCTCCTAAGGGGGCATCCTGTCATTAAACTTGTACCAGGGGCAAATTGGGGCATGTATCATTGTTGAAAATTCTTATTCTTTGAAACAACGTGATAAAACACATTGCACCAAAGAGGGGCAAAATGTATACACCTAAAAATGACATGACTCTACTTAAATAAATATTTTTAAATATTTATTTCATCACTCACATTCTTCTATCAATAAATAAATAAATAAATATTTATTTGATTCACCTCCTCTCATTTAATTAAATAAATTACATTTATTTAATTAATTAAATTCATCTACACCAACTTCATTTTTCTAAATAATTAAATAATTTTAATTATTTAAATAAAATCTTTTATTCTTCCAAATTTAAATAAAATGCAATTTTATTTAAATAAAATCTTAAATCTCCACAAAAATAAAATATGATTAAATATTTTATTTATTTCCTCCAAATTATCTACAAATAATTAAATAAATCTATTTATTTAATTATGCTTTCTTATCTTCAAAAATCCTTCTTATCTTCTAAAAATACATTCCTCTTGTCATACAAAAGAAAAAGCTGAGCTAAAGCAACTTTGCTCTTAAATTAGAAAAATAAATTCTAACTTAAGAAAAATAAAACTCATCGTCATCAAGAAAGCATTTAACTCAACAAAGCTTCTTTTTGAATGACACGTGTCCTTCTATTGGTTGCACATTCCTCAACCATCCTCCTCCGTTGATCTTCTCATTTATTCTCAACCATTGATCTTCTCTCACATAACTCTATAAATACAACCTTCTTCTTCTTCATTTCATATCCATCATTTGAGTAAACTTATGCTGCAGGAAATCTAGTGCGCCATTGGCACCCCTATCTCCATAGCACTTCATATCATCCATTTCATTATTGTGTTGAAGCTCATCTTCAATCACACAAAGTATCCTAGCCAACTTCATCTTGTCATCTTGAGGACTTCGAAGCAAGGAATCAAGCTTCCCAAGGACCAACGTTCATCTCCATCAAGATCAAGATAGAAAAGGCGAGCAATGGAAGATGAAAGGTAAAAGGTTGTAAGTATCACTTCATTGTTGTTTAAAATCCTTTTTTCCTTCATATTCTATTGATGTTTGGGTATATATTCTTAAATTGATTAATCCACATTTTTACCCTTACAGTTTTGATTTTGGTGAAGTGTTTTAATTTTTAAATCAAAGGTTTTTTTTAATCCGTAAGATAAGCATAAGGGAGTCATACCCCATAAGTAAAAGCACAAAATAAACCAAAAGCATTCCTTAAAAATAGGGGTGCAAAAAGCAAGTGAAATACTTGCATCAATCTAAAGACAATCATTAGCAAACCCTGATAGCCCATTAAAGCATGGGCACAAATACAAATTATGATTTTGAAACTTCTCCTTTTTTCAATGACGATCTAAGCCTCAAATGCAACTTTGGATGAGAGAAGACTCCCCAAAACCACTGCTTCGATTAAGTTGCATTCTAGACACCCGATTTGATGTGAGATTGCAATTGCATTTTAATTTGATTAAGCTCCATCTTTAAAACTTTCTTCTTCTTACTTTGTACTTCTTGCCATCCTTTCTCAGCCTCAATCTTTTGTATTTTAATGGTGTTCAAACTTCGGGGGACAGCATGAGAAATATTCACCCCACCCTTTGCCAGAGAACTCCCACCACTCACTGGAGTAGAATTGGCGATTGGGACTGAGTTCATATTCTCAGGATCAACTTTTGATGAATTAAAATTATTCATATTTGTTTGTTGTTTATGAGTTTTATCTTCCTCTGCCTCCAAATTTGGGGATAAACCAAGACTTTAAGAAGATTCTGACTTTTCCTCCTTCATCTTTGCCGAGGTTTTAATTGAATAATGATATGGCTGACCATCATCCCACCAGGATTGCTGAGTAGCATTCTTAACAATTCTAGAGCAGGAATTGGCCATATGCCCAATTTTAAAACATTTCTTGCATTAGAAGGGTAAACCTTCATAATCTAGAAGTTGCTTCCAGCTGCGGTCCGAAACCCTAAAGGTGATGTTAGGGAAGCTCTCTTGTGACATCCATGTCTACCAAGATGTGTGCAAAAGTTGTATGGGTGAAATTAGTTGTGTCTGAATCCACATCCAAAAAGCAACCCATAGAATCACCAATCGACTTAAAGCAGTCTGTGAACCAGAATTGTAATGGAAGATTTAGAAGGCGAATCCAAACAGGTTTTATGGAAAAGGATGCAGTAGCAGGGTTGAAGTCTGAAAACCATGGTTTGAGAAGGAGCAAGTTTTGCCCCCAGCACCATTTCTCTTGCAGAATGACATCTCTATCCTACCTGCAATCAAAAACCACAATAAAAAACCCTTGCGCGCAAGGGTAGACTTCTACATTACCTTTGAGCATGGGCTTCTAAGCCGATGAAATCCACTTATGTAGATCTAGTAATTTTGGCCAAAGGCGATTGAACTGGCCAATTAATCCATTGGAAGAAAAGAACTGCTCACCTTCATCGACCTCCTTTATGAGCTTCTCCAAAAAAACCAGAATAGGAAAACATGGCGCCTTTCTTATGATGGTTCTTGGGCTGCTCTTGGATGTTCCATGCTCATAAGAAACTGAATTGCCCTTAAGCGGTCGAGCATCCCAAGCCACAGGATTTAATTTGTCCTGAATCAGACCAGCAACCATATCCCTGAAGGAAAGGCTTTGTCCGAACTTTGATTCCATTGATCCTTGAGATCTAGCATCAGGGCAAAGAGAAAATGGATTGCTTAAATGGAAGAATTCCGAACCCCGAAAGCTAGAAAACCTAGGTGCCAAAGTAGGGTTCGCCAAAGAAGGATTTTTGAGCATCTGTCCCGCTGCATCCTTCCCCGCCAGCAGATCCCCTTAATGGGCTTGAAAAACGGAGGCATTTCCACCGGAAGCAGGGGGCGAACTTGAAACAGCACCAAAGATTCGACAGAAGCTACAAATTTGACAGCGAGCGGCATCATGCAGAAGTCCCTTTTTTTTCGAATTGAAATGATATTATGTTATATTTTCTTATTTTAAATCAAAGGTTTATTATTATTTTTTGATAATTTATTTATTTTAATGTTGATAAATTACCTTTATTATTGTGATAAGATTTTAGTTTTAGTTTTATTTATTTCTTTTTAATTTATTTAAGATTTTTGTTTTATTTTTGTTTTTCCTATTTTATTGAAAAGATTTATTGTTTTAATGAATTCTTTTTGTTTTAAAAAAAAGAAAGGAATTAAGTTTGTTTTAATGGAGTTTTGAAGGATTTTTTTTTTCATGAAATGGATTTGAAAAAAGGAGTTTGGATTCGTAACTTCATGAAAGGGAGGCTTCTTGAAGTTTTGGATTTTGGGAAGGCTTGCTTTTGGATTTTTGTTTTCATGAAGCTATAGTTTATTGCTTGGTTTGTGCCTCTCCTAACTTGGAAGGCAAAGGTATGTAGGAGCTTCATTTTGAAAAGAATTTTTATGAGTATCGTTTGATTTTATTAACATAAAGTTTGTTATTTAAAATTGGGTTGTTGTTGGGTTTTTATGGGAAGATTTTGTATTGGGGATAAAAAGAGGTGACAAACCTCTCTCTAGGGAACAATTTTGATAGTTGGGTTGATATGAAATGAAGGGTTGTGATATCTCTGTAGTTGGGTTGATAAGAAATGAAGGGTTGTGATATCTCCGTAGTTGGGTTTTTATGAAATGAAGGGTTGTAATATTTTTGTAGTTGGGTTGCTATTCTTCTAAAGGGTTGTTATATCTCCGTAGTTGGGTGATGAAGTTGAAGAGTTGTTTTCTATTGTTCCCCAAGAGAGGAGGTTTCTCCCTCTTTCCCCTTGATTAAGAATCCAGTCCGATTCTTATGTCTTTTGTGAGTTCAATCGAGAGTTGGAAAAGTTTGTTGTGTATGTGAAATTTATGTGTTTGTTTAAATGTCTAAAACCAAGTTCTTGATAGATCTCCCAAGCTTTGGGGTGGGTTGGTATTCCAACCCTACGGTAGGGTGGAGAGCGAGATGGGCCATCTAGTTTAGCTTGTTGTTGTGTAGGAATTGCGATTGGATCTGATTTATGAAAGAAGATTTGTATTGAACAAACTTGTGTTGTTCTATTTTCTTATCTATCAAGAGCTTGGAGCTCTTCTTTTTAGATCTTTTTGGAAAGTTGAGGATTATGGATTATACATCCATTTGTAAATTTTTATAGTAGAAGTATCTCTTGTATATGTATAATATTTATAATTTCATCTCACATTATTTTCATTTGTGAAATTAACAAGTTTACTAATTTTTATAAAACTGGTAATATGTCCCTAGAAAAAATAGTATATTCTGTCTTCATTAACTTTTGTTTTAGAAACTGGGTTCATCTGAAACTTTTAGGACAAGTGGATCATTTAGTTTTATAAATCATTATAAAAAATTAGTGATACCCAGATTCTAGTTTTTGAGATATAAAAATATTTGTGACTGGATGTATGGGCTGTTATAAACTATCTTGATAAAAACTAGTCCATTGTAGCTTTAATGAATTTCATTGTAGAAACTGGGTTTCTTGATATTTTTATTGAAGATGAAAAACGTAGATTGCTAAATCCTCACAAGAATTCAGCCATACCCAGATTCTAAATTATGAGATACGTACGAATCAGTAACTGTCTATCTCTCTTATTTTGAAGGTTATGATTTACATGTGATTATATGATTTTTTTTAGAAAACTATATTAAGCAAAATTAATGTTTTATTATTTATGATATTTTTAGATCTCTATTTTACCTTTCTAACACATTTTAAAAGTAGGAAAAATCGTGGATATTTAGTTTGATTAAAAAGAAAAAGAAGACAAAGCATTTTATGGAAAAAAAATAGAAAGAAAACAATAGAAAAGCAAAAGGAATTGAAAATAAATTTAGAAATAAAACTTGTTTTATTGGTTTGTTTTAATTATCCATCAACTCAATTCTAATAGTTTCTATTTATTTTATTATTCTTAGTTCAAAATTAACTAGTTTAAATTTATTTCCATTTATCTTTATTTGAAAACATATCGTTTAATAAGTTTATTTAATCTTTTAAATGAGAAATTCAATTAGTTAAGTTAATTAGTGAGTGGCTTTATTTATTAATTTAACATTCTATATATATATATATATATATATATATATATATATATAGTCTTTATTCAACTATTTTTATTAAGACTATTTAAGTGCAATAATTATTTTAAGATTTAGTTGTTTGCATTTATAATTTAATAATTTATTTTCAAATTAGAACAAATAATTTTGTTTAGTCATTTTATTAAATCTATTCAAATTAGTAAATGAGTTTTAAATAGTAAGAAATGATAGTACAATTTAGTAAGATTTAATCCTTTTTTTTTGCGCCAATAAATCCCTACCTTTTAGTTGGCTAAATCTTTTATTTGGCATACTTTCTATTTATTTGACTCCTTAATGTTTTTTAATTAATTTATAATGATAAGCTTTAAACTTTTAGTCTAAGATTACATCAATATTATTAATGTATTTTATCTTTTTATCTTATTTAGAATTGATTAAATTAGAATATTTAAAGGTTATACAAAAGCTATGTTTGTTTATATTTATTCAGGTAGTGGAAAATTTACATTGTTGTAGTAGGAAATTATTTTAGGATGAAAACTTAATTATTTTAAAAAACATTGTGTCTTCACTAAGTTAGAATCAGTGATTTAAAAGACCCTTTGAAAACAGAGGTTTAAATTTTTGTCTAGATCAATGTCTTTAAGTTAGAAAAAAAATGTGTAGTTACGTAAGTGTGTGCCCACTCGTATGTGTTTATATGGGTGGGCATTACAGTGAACTGCTTCCTTCCAATACATGTCAGGCAAATTTGCATCCTTCAACATTGCCCTAGCCATCTCTTGCATAGTCCTATTCTTCCTTTCCACTACCCCATTTTGCTAAGGGGTCCTAGGAGTTGATAGATGCCTCCTAATACCATGATCTTCACAAAACTTATCAAATTCATTTGAAGTGAACTCATCACCTCTATCAGACCTTAAACATTTGATCTTAGTATCCATTTCATTCTCAACCATAGCTTTGAAAACCTTAAACTTATCAAAGGCATCTAATTTTTCTCTTAAGAAAGTAACCCAAGTCATTCTAGAATAATCATCAATAAGTAACATGAAATACCTTTCACCTTGTTGACTCTTTACTCTTGTGGGACCACAAAGGTCAGTATGGATCAGCTCCAATGGCATTGAAGAAGAGTACTCCTTGCTTTTGAAACATATTTTTGTCTGCTTTCCCATTTGACATTCTTTGCATATTGTGTTTGTAGGCTTGGTTATCTTGGGCATATCTCTCACCACATGAATAGAGCTAGTCTTTACCATATTGTCAAAGTTGGTGTGTCCCATTCACTTGTGCCATAGCCAGTACCCACTGGATTGAGCCAATAAGCATGTTATTCCATTCATCTCTTTCAAATGATAGATGTCACCATATGACTTGATGCCTTCTGTAACTAGTTTTCCAGACCTTGTCTTCCTGATTTCACAACCTTTGGCATGAAAGGTAAGATTGTATCCTTTACTACACATCTGACTGACACTAAGCAGATTATGCTTTAGTCCTTTGACATAGAGAACATCCTCAGTCCTGTTCTTCCCATCAATAGTTATAATACCCTTTCCACACATTTGTGCTAACTCATCACCACCAAACTTGACAGCTCCGCCATTCCACTTTTCAAGGCTAATAAATTTATCTTTGTCACCAGTCATATGATTAGAACAACCACTATCAATTACCCAAGCTTTGGCTTCTTCTCTTGCATGAAAAGCAGTCCATACAACCATTGATCTATCATTGTTTTGGTATGTTTGCAAGTCATCAGTCTTCTCACATTTTCCAACATCATCCTTTTTGTCACCAACATTCAAGGCCATGAAAAGTGTTTCATCATTTGAATCATCATGATCCTCATCTTATGAAGAACAACTGCTCTCTATGGAATACAGGCTTCTTTTAAACTTGTCTTTCTTGTTACCACCCCTTGATTCTTTAAGAGGACATTTAGAAGAAAAATGACCAATCTTTCCACAATTAAAACATTTGAAAGGTAACTTACCTCTGTATTTTCCTATGCCTTTCTTCAAGGTTCTTACAAAGTTTGCTTCTACCTCATCAAGGTCATCATCTTGATCAGCTGCTTCATTTTTTGTATTCTTACTGGCTTTAAATGTTGCTTCCTTCTTTGGGGCACCTTTGTCAAATTCTCTCATTTCAAAGGTTGTGAGAGAGCCAAACAACTAATCTATTGTGTATGTATTCAAATCCTGAGTTTCTTCAATGGCATACACCTTATGACTGTAAGATTTAGGAAGAGATCTCAAGACCTTCTTCACAACCTCATCTTCTTTCACTTCTCCACCAAGACCTCTAATGTCATTGACTATCTCATCTACCCAGAGCATGTAACAAGCAATGTCTTCATCTTCTATCATCCTTAGGGTTTCAAATTTTCTCTTGAAGATTTGCATCTTGGCTTGTTTCACTTTACTATCTCCTTCATAAATACTTTCAAGTTTGTTCTAGACATCCTGAGCAAATGTACAACTCATTATCTTCACAAGTTCAGAATCAGCTAGTCCACTTGTAGATCAGGGAAAATCAGGAAACAAGCCTGAATCACTCATAGCAACCACAAACTATATAAATCCAAGCTAAAATGCCCTAATCCAACAATGGAGTACAAAATCAACATACAAATCACAAGAAAACAACAACTATATCTAAAATTCATACGCTAATCTTGGCTCTCCTCCATTGCTCTTCTTAACTTTGCTTTAAATTTGCTCTCAGATTTGAAGACATGCAAGATTCATGAGAAGCTCAATGTGAAATGCAGAAAAATCTTGAAGATAATGACTGTGGTTGTAGCTAAAATGAGGCTGGAGGATTTATTTTATAGAAGACTTGGGTTCAAATGAAGGGTGAGGATTGGGAGTTGACTTGAGTGATGTGGACGGTTGACATCGAATAGGGTTTCCCTCCACATGGAGAAAAAAGTGAGATTATTTTATTTAAATGAATGATGAGGTGGGAGTGCATCAATTAAATAAATTTCCAATTTATTTAATTAATTTGAATTAGGAATGAGTGGGAAACTTTAATTAAATAAATAGGATTTATTTAATTAAAATGTGAGGGCTAATAGTTAAATAAATGTTTTATTTATTTAAACTAGTTGGGTAATGGAGAAATAGGATAATGAATAATTAAATAATTAAAAATAATTATTTAATTATAGAAGAAAATAGAGGAAAAATAGATGAATAATTAAATAAATAAAATTTATTTAATTATAGATTAGAAAATAGAAAAAAATGAATTAATTAAATAATTAAAGATTATTTAATTAATAGAGGAATGCGACATTAGAGAGTAATTGGCATGAAAATATTGTTCGTAAGCTTAGGACATTTTAAAGTGTCTACATTTTGTCCCTCTTTGATACAATGTCAATCTGGATGTTGTGTCAAAGAATAATTCAAAAAAAATTATGCTCTGGACTTGCCCGAGTGTGCCCTAGACAAGGTGGGATAGCTTGATGCCCCCTCAGGAAATTTGACAATTTTTCAAAAAAATTTGAAAATTTTGGGAAATTTATTGAAAAGTTATTTTGATAGGTGAAACTGCGTTGGCAATGAAAAACTAGGTTTGTAGGGTATTTATGTGCGAAAACAAGAACTGACATGGCCAAATTTCGAGAAAAGGGGCCCCCTTAGGTCAAAAAGGTATAAAAATAGGCCCTAGGGGGGTCAAAATAAGTCATTTGTGCACATAGCCTTTAGAAGTTTTTAGAAGTCTTAGGGCTATAAGCTAGCAGTGTGTTGCGGAGTAGTTGCAAAGATGTCGCTGATTCCAGCCCACCACCACTAAGGATACTGAGTCAGCACATATGAACGGCCAGCAGGCGCAGGACCAGCAGTGAGTACCCAAACCCTAGTTTGCAATTTTGTTGTTTATTTGATATATTTTAGGGCTCGAATAAGAGCAACGAATGCAGTGCAGAATTATGCACTGCAATCATCGTCACGAGTGACACAAGTGTGAAATCTTGCGCCACAAGTGAAATTCCATGACACAATTGATGTATTGTGATGCATTTGATAGTTTTTGTGACGCAATCACTTTAGACTATACATAATTGCAAATGGTCACATGATTGATTGACAGAGCGACACAATTGTCATTTTGCGATGCATGTGTGAAATGTCACGTCGCATTTGTGAAAATGCAACACAAATGATGAATTGTGGGATGCAATTGTCGAAATGTGATGCATGTGAATAACAGTGTGACACAACTAACTCTTTGGCAATTTTTGCTTAGGGTTTGACCATATTTTGACTAAATTTGAGTCTGATAGGTCTGTTTAGGTGCTTTGGCTGACATGTCATGATGTTTTGTGGATGTAGGTTAGATTTCCTCCAATTTACATGTGGGAGAGCCAACTATCCTATTATAGGTTGCGGGACCACCTGAGCTAGGAGGAGCAAGACACATTGCATGCTCTTATATCATGTTTCATTCATGCCCATAGTTAGGGCAAACCAAGGGTTGTTGACAGTGTTGGCCGAGCAGTGGCACTCGAAGACTAGTTCTTTCCACTTACCCACTGGAGAGGCCACTGTGACCTTGGAGGATGTTCGGCACATTCTATAACTTCCTATTCATGGGGAGTGTGTTATAAATGACCCAGAGAGAGGATTGGCAGCCATCATAAGATTATTTGAGACTGATAGTCTTTTGGAGCTAGGTGTGGAGGACTATGAGATCCTATGGGACACTTTAGCAAATAGATATGACAGGTTGATTGTGGTACTGTGTACTATCATCGGCAACATTTTGGTTCCAAATCATCAAGTCCATGGCTTCCCTATTGGATGGGGAGAGATGCTCAAGGGTATGATGGAGCATGCGACCATGTATGCTTGGGGTACCTGTGTACTTGCTATGTTATATTTCTAGCTACATGATGTGGCATACCGAGATGGTCAGTCAATCAGCTGTGGGACCACTCTTCTTATGATTTGCGCATGGGAGTGCATTCATGTATTTAGGGCTCATGTGGATAGCGGGGTAGTTGAGGACCTTCCTTATGTTTATATATATGGAAGAGTAGTTGTTCAAGCATGGATTGGTGATGTTCGTTTCTGGCGACATGGTATTGATCACATGGATTTTTTCATATGGAGGCCATATAGAGACTGCATACCATGGGGTGAGGATGAAGATCACCTACCATACTATCAGCAGACTAGGTATCTGATTGGTCACATAGTACAATCCCAACACATTATTGAGTGACATTTACTTGAGCAGGTATGGAGATAGTTTGGAGAGAGGCAGGGTGGGCCTAATGGGATTGTAGAGTTAGCTCAGTCATCCCAGGAGGTATACGACTGGGGGCCCATGATCAGTATTTAGATGGCTATCCAGGAGATAGCAATGTTATATCCTATGTAGTGGGGTGCAACAGCTCATGTTGCAAATGCGAGTACCATGCCCAAGTACGATGCATGGTGGGCTCAGCATAGGCCCACACCATTTTTGCATCCAGATGAGTTAGCACCAGTCAAGAGGTTGGCGAGAGGGCCTTGAGGCAGATTGCGAGGCAGAGGCCAAAGTAGATATGAGGGTCAGGGAGGTGGTGGCAATGATGGCGATGATGGTGGAGATAGCTAAGGAGGACGGGGGATGGTGGGAGAGAAGACAGAGGTTCGAGGCTATCTCTAATTCATGAGGAGGGTGATGCTACAGTGGGTCAGATAGAGGCCGAGATGGAGGAGATCTGGGTGGAGGATGTGGAGGAGGATGTAGCCATGGAGGAGGCTCGAGGGGAGGGTGGATACATGGAGATGGATGTTGAGGAGAGGATCCAAAAGGAGGCCCTACAGGATATCCCTATTAGGGATGTGATTTTGGATGAGGAGGATGTTGAGGATGTCGAGGATAGAGGAGATGACCTCTAGGCATAGATCCATGCACTACAGGCTTAGGTGTAGGGTTTGTAGGGACAACTATAGGGTGTACAAGGATAGCTACAAGGTGCACAGGGACAAATAGCATAGCTCACAGCAAAACATTATCTTGTGATCATCAAAGCACAGAGGGCTGATTAGCGATGCATAGATTTCATGGCTACCATTGGCGGGCCCATGATAGACTTAGCGCATGCACTATATAGGGTAGGCTAGGAGGGTGGATACTATAGGGGTTTATATGAGAGTGTTGTACCTACAGATTAGAGGGCACCCAGCTTGCAAAGTAGGAGCCAGAGCAGGACCCACACACGGAGCTCACAGAGCAGTGGCGAGGTCTCCCAGCCTAGGAGGTCAGCTCCTTATGACAGACCATCTAGGTCCAGGGCAGTAGGGTTAGAGCACAAAGCACCTCCCTTGGGATAGGCACCTTTTGGAGGTGGATATAGCACATGCTAGGCTTGTTTTTTGTAGACATGATGTATTGTTTTGATCGAGCCTACGAGCTCCATTTTGGCAGTCACTTTTGATATTGTACTATGACAATTTTTGAGATATATTTATGAGATGCACTATTTTGTGATGACTACGTGATGTTATCTTTCTATATGTTTGTTATGTGATGATTCTACATGATGTGATGGATTTATGTTATGCATTATGGATTCATGTTATGTTTTATATGGTTACTATGATTATGCAATGCTTTCTATATGACATGCATTATGGGTTTATGATTTATGCTTATGATGCTTATGTGATGATGTAGGGTTTATGCCTTATGATGTTATGGATGCTCATGATATATGAATGGTTATACATGATGTATGGATTCACATGATATGTTCATGATATGCTTATATGATGTGCATGCAGGTTCTATATGATGTATGCAAATGTTGATTCTATATGTGATGCAATGCTATCTTATGTGATGCAATGATGTAATGTAATGCAATGTTTTTTATATTTTATTATGTAATATGGATGGCCTAACATGTATATGATGATGCCTATATGTTATTCTAACATGTTTATGTATGCAAGATGATGAATCTAGTGCATTTATTTTTGTGTGTCATAGCAAACCATCAGGATGACTACAGGGATGGATAGAAGAAATAGACGTGCAGAAGAAAAGACATGGAGAATGATTGGAGAAGTGAAAATATTTTTCTTGATAGATTTTGAGCTTTTAGTTTCCTTGCATGATTTATTGATGTTATCATAGGGCTTATTATGGCAATAGATGATAAACACCATAGCATGACATAGGCCAAGGTGGAAGATGCGATCCCTTGCAAAACGGATACATGACAGACAAGGAATGTCGTGACACAGACTAGTTACCATAGAACCTTGTTAGAATATGTGAGGGAATAACCATAAGCATGTTGATCCTAGTACAAGGAAGTGTTAAACGACCTTTCACTTGCACGGTATGTTTTGATCATAACAAATGGAATCCCAATCACACACAAGGAACTTAGTTGCCCTAGTCATATTGCCACGACAAACCACAAATAGAAATCAAAGAGAAAAAGGTCATGATCCATCATCGCTCCTCTCATCACTTGTGGACTTCCTAGAGGAGCATAAGAACAAGACCAAAGATCAATCAAATGAAAAGATGAGACAGACTAGACCAACAAAGTCAACAGCCATTGCGATCTTTTTTCCAAGTGATGAATGTTTGTTTGTGTGATATGATTATTGAATAACACCTAGTTTTAGGAAGGGAAACATGTTGTATAAGACATTGAATCTGGTTTCAACGATGCAACCACTTGTATAAGGAAAATGAGATGGTTGGGTCTGGTTCCAGAAATGAGACAACTCGCATAAGATGCCTAGTCTAGTTTCGAGAGTGCAACAATCTGTATAAGACAATTGATATGTTTGATTGTGAATGTAATGATGGTGTCTGGTTTCTGGAAATGAAGCATGTCATATAAGACATAGAGCCTAGTTTTGACAATGTCCCATTCTGTATAAGACAAGTGACAATGGTAGTGATATATAGGCAATTGGTCTGTTATGATTGAAGATGTGATGGATAGTTTGTCTGTTGTTGTGAGATTATTTTAAGCTATGTTCTCTTGTAGGAGATAGTTGTTTGTGTCTAATCAAAGTGTCAATTGTAGCAAGGGATGACTTATTATGAGATGTGAACAATGAAGACTTAACTCAACGGGCCCTATGGGACTGACCTAATGTCTCGGGGGCTCATCGAAGATGGCCTTGCCTACGTAAAGCGTAGAGACAACGTAGTTCGACCATGTGGACTATTTGTGTAACCTAGGACCTAGGGGATGGATGCCCCAAGGGCTCATCAAAGATGGCCTTGCCTATGTGAAGTCAATTGTAGCAAGGGATGACTTATTATGAGATGTGAACAATGAAGACTTAACTCAACGGGCCCTATGGGACTGACCTAATGTCTCGGGGGCTCATCGAAGATGGCCTTGCCTACGTAAAGCGTAGAGACAACGTAGTTCGACCATGTGGACTATTTGTGTAACCTAGGACCTAGGGGATGGATGCCCCAAGGGCTCATCAAAGATGGCCTTGCCTATGTGAAGTCGCAAAGGCAATGTAGTTCGACCAAGGTGGACTTGCATTGTTTATTGCTTGGAATTTTGGTTGGCTATTTAATTTTTTTATGTTTTGGAAATATTTGCTTTTTTGGATTTTTGACATGTTTTGATTTTTTGGATTTTTGACATGTTTTGAAAGCTGTCCTCCAATACCAAGTCTAGGATCCCTTATCAAAAGTTAAGTTGAGGAATTACCCCTGGTCAGGTAAAGGACAAGGTTATTAGCCAGGAATGGAATGAAGATAACATTTACTAAGGATGGATACGGAAAGTGAAGGACAACAAATGTCAACTATTCTCAAGCCATGAGAAGGACAACAAAGTCTTATTGCAGGTTATGATGTAGATTATGATGTGGATTATGGTGTGGAATGATAGTGAAGGATGGAGGTATGAAGGGTAAAGCGAAAGACTAGATAGAATGATGGTAGAAGATGGAGCAAAGACTGACCACACATGGTGTCTGTTTGCCAGGTTTTCACCATGGTAATTATCCAAAGTGCCACCGAAGTGGTTTTCACTATTGGATGGATTATTTCTCTTTACTATTTTTTTTACCTTTTTGATTTTTTTGAATTCTTTTTTGATTTTTTTGATTTTTTTATTTAAGTATAGTATCTGCGAAGGTGCATGTTGTTGATTGGTTCTAGTAGCAGATCACCTTAAAGAGTGAAAAGTTGATAGGCATCGGATCTATATGTAGTAGTGATGAAATAAGGACCCAAACAGTTTGGCTCAAATTTTCCTAGCTTCTCTCGATCTAATTGATTCTTTGGGTTCTCCTTTAAAACCAAGTCTCTGATGTTGAACTATCAAAATTTGACTTTCTTGTTGTAGCTATGATGGAGATGATTTTGATAATCTTGCAAGTGAACCAATGCATTCTGTCTTCTTTCATCCAGCAACTCTAACTCATGTAATCTGGATACTCGATATTCTTCATCATTAGTGAATTGTTTCATCGATACTCTCAAAGAGGGTAACTCGACCTCAATAGGCAGGATGGCTTCGGAACCGAAAACAAGAGAATATGGGGTGGCTCCAGTGGGTGTATATATGGATGCTAGTTTGGTAAGCCCATAAGGCTAGGTTGAGTTTGATATGCCAGTCACAACTAGCATCATTGATAGTCTTTTTGAGGATCTTAATGATGGTTTTGTTGGATGCCTCAGCTTGGACATTGCCTTGGGGATAGTATAGAGTGGCGAAATGATGTTGGATGTGGAATCTCTCGCATAGTTCACAGACATCCTAGTTTTTCAAAGGATGGTTGTTATCTATGACAATAGACTGGGGAACACCGTACTGGCATATGATGTAATTCAGTATAAACTTAGCTATCTGCTTGCTGGTGATGTAGGTCATGGGGATGGCCTCAATCCACTTGGTGAAGTACTCAGTTGCAGTGATGATGCATTTATGGCCATTGGTAGAGGTGGGATGGATTTTACCCACAAGGTTGAGTCCCCATTGAGAAAAATGTCATGTTGATGTGAGTGGTTGAAGTTCCTAGGTAGGTACATGCATGAGATCTCCATGTATTTAACATTGTCGACATTTTTTGTAAAATTATATACATTGTGTTCCATCGTGGGCCAGTACTATCCAGTTCTTATGACTTTCTTGGCTAAGGTAGGACCACTAAAGTGAGCTCCGCATATACCCTCATGTATTTCATGTAAATTTGTTTGTGCTTCTTCAGCATCAAGACATCTCAGGAGGGTATTATCAAAGCTATGACTGATGATGACATATCTAGCAGGTTGGTGAATAAAGGCTTTTCTTTGGTTGGAGGATAGGTCAGAGGGAATGATTTGGTTATGGAGATAATTGTAAATGTCTTTGTACCAAGGAGAATCAGGACCAACAATCTCACACACTAGCTCTAATTCATTGATGTCGAAAGCAGGGATCAGTAGTTGTTCCACTAAGAATTCAAACTAAGGTACGTTGTTTGGAATGTCCAAGAGAGATCCTATAGTGGCCATTACATTGGCCGCTCTGTTCTAAATTATGGGAATCTAGTTGAAGACAATGGTATCAAAGTAGAGCTTGAAACTATCATCAATTCTCTTGTAGGGCATGATCTTTTCATCTGTTGTATCGTAATCATCATTGACTTGCTTGATAACTAATTGTGAGTCACCAAAGAGTTAAAGGTTCTTAATTTTCCACTTGATTTCAATGTGTAGTCCAGTGAGCAGTGTGTCATACTCATCTATGTTGTTTGTATAAGAGAATGCTATCCTGACTGATTTGGGTATTGCATCTCCTTGTGGTGTGATGAAGACTCCGTCCCCTGAACCATGATTTGTACAAGACCCATTGAAGTATAGATTCCATGTGTTTGAACTTCTGCTACAAAGATTGACTGATCTAGAAAATCTAAAATTAACAGATGATCTGTTGTGATTGGTGCGTCTTCTAGTTGATCAGCTATTACTTGTCCTTTTATTTCTTTGCATTCAACATATTCTATGTCAAACTCACTGAGAATCATGACCCATTTAGCCAGTCGTCCTGTCCAAGTTACCTTATTGAGTAGGTATTTCAATGGATCAATTTTTGCTACAAGTTTGGTTTGATGATTTAGCATTTAATTTTGAAGCTTTTGAGTGGCAAAGACCACTGCAAGGAATGCACGTTTAATAGGACTATAGTTAATCTTGTACCCTACAAGTGTTCTACTGATGTAGTAGATAGCTCTTTCCTTTCCTTCTTCGTCATTCTGAGCTAGGAGTGCCCCCAACGCTGAAGAGGTAGCTGAGATATATAATATGAGAGGTTTCCCATCAATTGGTGGCATAAGTACTAGGGGAGAAACTAGATAATCCTTGATTTGTTGGAAAACTTCTTGACATCGGTCAGTCCATATGAATGGAACTCCCTTACGAAGCATGTGCTTAAATGGATGACATTTGTCGACCAATTGAGCTATGAATTTTTGGATTGATTGTAGTTTTCCATGTAAACTATGTAATTGTTTAATGTTAATCAGCAGAGGCATATCCATGATAGCTTTAACCTTGGCAAGGTTGACTTCAATTCCTCTATGAGAGATGATGTATCCCAATAATTTACCTAATGTAACTCCAAAAACACACTTCTTGGGATTTAGTCTAACTTTGTACTCTTCCAATCTTGTGAAAACTTTGTCCAATATGTTGAGTTGAGCATCTCTTGTGACTGACTTTGTTAGCAGGTCATCAACGTAATCCTCCATAAGTGTGTGCATGTAGTCATGAAAGATTGTTGTAATGGCTCTTTGATATGTCACTTCGATGTTTTTAAGGTCGAAGGGCATGATGTTCCAACAGTAAGTACCCCAAGGAAAAGTGAAATCTGCCTTGTGTTGATCTTTAGGGGCTATTCTAATCTGATTGTATCCTAAAAAATTGTCCATGAGCGAAAGCATTTCGTAACCCACTATTAGGTTGACTATCATATCAATATTGGGCAGTGGGAAGTCATCTTTTGGACAAGCCTTGTTCAAATCTCTGAAGTCTTCCCAAATTTTTATTCCACCATTTAGTTTAGTGACTGGTACAAGATTGGAGACCCATTTCAGATAATCTATAGGTTGAACAAAACTGACATCCAGTAGCTTCTTCAGCGCTGCTTTGACCAAGACTGCAATTTGCGGATGCATCTTTCTTATCTTTTGCTTGACTGGATTTGCATTTACGAGTAGTGGTAAATGGTGTAAAACCAACTGATGATCGAGTCTAGGAATATCAGCATATGACCAAGTGCAATTGATTTGCCTTGCTAAGAAGAATGTTGTAAACTCTAGTTTTTCTTGTTTTGTCAAGGACTCTACAAAGTGGACAATTCTGGGATTATCATCAGTTCCAATGTTTGTTTCTACCAATTTATCCACCATCAGTGGTGGTCTTTCTTGATTCATAGGGAGCACGTCCAAACCTCCATCCTTGGGTGCCTCAAAGAGGTTTTCACCCCCGGATATGTCCTTTATTTTTATGTTTTCACAGTCAAGAGGCACCTTTCCGTTTTCACCTAGAGACCTACTTTTATTTTCATTTTCACTTTTACAACTAGAAGGTGGAGTGGATTTTCTGAAGTAGGTTGTGTCATCAAGATCCATGATGTATCCAACCTTATGATCCCCACTCGACATGCCTTCTTAGAGTCCCATAAACTCAGCAATAGATTCATCATTTTTGAATAAATCCAAGCTTGGAGGTGCCTATTGGTCTCGATCTATTAATTGAGGGTGAACTAAGGGTAAGTCATCATCAACATTGGTATAGCTTAAGGATAATGGGGTTATGGTGCATACAGACGTATCATTAGGGTCCCAAAAGATGATAATCCAGGCAGAGCCATCAAGTAGTTTGGTTTGAATGGGGTTTGTCTCGAGATTTTCCTTTGATGTCTCAATGTCTTTAGAAGAACTTACGTTCTTACCCAATAGCAACTTAGTATGAGGAGCGTTCCCTCCCAATGATGCATACCCTAACCGTTTGCTCTTAGGTAACTTGCTTGGTTGTATGGGTTCTATCCTTCTATTTTTGTTTGGACCAAGTCCACTGTGTCTGTCATATCCTTGTTTTACAAATTCATAGCATTTCTATACTGCTCAATTGGTAGTTGCACAGGTTTGGTCTTGTCTTCATCTCTGTAGAGTCATGTAGAGAAATCCTCGTCTATGTCTTCTTTTCTTAATTCACCCCATTTGGTGAAAGTGGTGGGGGCAGCACAAATAGTATCCTTAGGTTTGATTGGGATGGGTTTTCCATGAGACTTAGGTGATATTGGTAGCTTGCAATGCAATACAACCTCTCCATGTTGTATTCTCCACATCATGAGTCATGGATATGGACCTTGGATTTGAAAGGTGGAATGAATGTAGTGGTAGATTTTGATAGTGTGGAAGGATCAATATTATGAGATGAAATGGATGGTGAAATTCCCTTGTTAATAGGCACTTGATGTTGAGGTGTTTCTCTCAAGTGGCTACAATATTGAAAAGCATCAGGGTCACCTGCTATAGTAATTTATGTTCCATTATAGGGAAATTTGATGCATTGATGGTAGGTGGATGGTACGGCCTTCATGGCATGAATCCATGGGTGAACGAGGATGGGTTGTAAGGAAGGTCCAGATCCAAGACTTGAAATATGGTATCTAGAGTAGCGGGCCCAACTCTCAACATAAGTGATATCACAGACTTAGAAGAGCATTCTGCATCATCATAGGCCTTTATAACAATTCTCTTAGATGGATCCACACAGGCCTTAGAATATCCTAGTATCATGACCAATTTCAAAGGACGTATGTTCAATCCTACTCCACCGTCTACCAAGACTCATCTAATCTTATATTTTTTGATAAACACTTCAAGGTGCAAGGGATCATTATGGTTGGGTCTATGTGAAGGCAAGTCATTCTTAGTGAACATAACATGATTGGGGGTCACTAAGTGTCCTACCATGGCCTAGAATCGGTTAGCATTAAGGTTCGTAGCAATGGGTGATTCTAGCAGGGCTTTATTTAAGATGGCCTTGTGTTAAGGAGATAGATGAAGCAATTCAAAGATGGATATTTGCACAGGGGTCTTCTTTAGATGGTCCAAGAGATTGTATTGGGACTTTGATTACGAATCAGATGGAGAGCTTCGTAAGGTCAACTTAGGTCTGCGAGTAGTAATGACACACTCAAGACAAGACTTGATGCTGATCATTGAGACATCATTATCATATGCTTAGATGTTATTGACAGTGTATTCATAAGCAACATAGTTGTAGTTGGGTTGATCATTTGTCTTAGTCCCCAAATTGGAGGCTTTTCTTGATCCGTGGTCCTATAGGGGATTTTGGAAAATGGTATGATTAGCATTGGAGGACCCTTGAGGATTATCTCAAACTATGTCGCCTCATTCAATAAGGTCTTGGGTGGTGTGCTTTAATTTGTAATAGTTGGATGTTTTGTGTCCTTTTATCTGATGGTATTTGCAATAGTCATTGTCATTCCATGAAGGAGGTTTGAAGGTTGGATCATATTGCTTCACCTTCAAAAGTTGAATTAGGTTGGATTGCAACAACTTTTTTAAGATTGCCTCAATAGGTTCCAGCAAGGATGTGTAATTCCTTCTTGGAGGATTGTTCCTCGGGGGAGCTTGTCTTTGGTTGTTTTGGATGATATTGGTTTCTTATTATTGAATAGGTGGTGGATTATTTGCTATAGTCGGTGCCTTGAGAGTGATAATGGGGCTAGCCTTGTTTAATGCTTTCACGTCAACTACCCCATTGTTTGTGACATTCTTGTTCCTAGACCAAAATTTGTTCTTGTCATAGGAAGGGTTTTGATTGTTTTGATTTTTGTTTCTAATTTTAATTGTTCCCTTGGTGATAAGAGCTCTCTCAATGGCCATCCCTTTTTCAACATCTTTAAAGGTAGTGTAACAATGGATTTGCAATTGGTGCATTAGTTACGTGTTTAGGTTTTCCACAAAAATTGGGACCAATTGATTTTTAGGTATGTGACATGGACAGTTGCTAGCCATGCTTCTCCATCTTTGGATGGAGAGGAATGTTTCTCCATCATCTTGTTTTGTATGACATAATTTTACGATATTCACATTAGTATCAATGTTATAGGAGAAGTGGGCTATGCATTTGTCTACTAATTTGGTCCATTTTCTTATCCCCATGGGAAGATGTGCAAACCACTTGACTGCTTGACCCACAAGGCTTCTTGGGAACAATCTCATTAGATATGTTTCATCGAATGTGATTTATAGACATGCGGTATGGAATTCTTGCACATACTCTATAGGACTCCCTTTTCCTCTATACTTGTTGAAGTTTGGGACATTATAGTTTTGGGGAAAAGAAGGCATGTAGATACTCCTATCACAAGGATATGGGCATAAATCTTCCATGGAGTAAGCCTTCTTTATGGTGGATGCTTGCATGTTGGAGAATCATTGTTCTAATGAGTGCATTTTGTGTGCTAGAATTTCCATGGAGGATAGTGATGTGTCCATAGCATTTGTAAGTGCATTGTTATATGGATTGCCCATGTTTGAAGTCATGTTTTGAAATCCCATGTTTATAGCAAGAGGGTTGGTGTTTGTGTTAATGTAATTGTGTGATGAAGACAAGTTTTGATTTTGGATATTTGGTATGTAAGTGGTATTTGGATTCATGTTGATGTTTTGGAAATGGGATGGGATATTCGTGTTGTTTTGGAATTGAAGTGGATTGGAGTTTGTTTGAAAAGGAGGGTTTTGGTTGACTTGTTGTTGTATGGGATTTAAATGGGTATTTTGATAAGATGAACTAGCACCTTGGTTAGTGTTTTGGTGAGAAACATTATTGTTTTGAAAAAGTGGGTCCATGTTTTGATGATTCAAATTGTTGTTTGGTTAAGACCCCAAATTCATGTTTGTATTTGGTATGGTGTTAGTCCCTTGTGATTGTGTTCATGGGGTCACTATATGTATTCTTCTTGTTCTTTTTGACCCACACAGATTTATGTTTTGACCTATGGGGAAGATATTGTTTTGGAATGTCATTGAAGCAAATGGATTCTCAAAATCTAATGGTTGAGACATGGAATTTGTATTGTTTGCTCCAAGTAGTGGAGGTATGTTGACAGTTGTGGTATCATGTGAAATTTCCCCAAATGGTACGTTAGTGTGTTCTTGTCTTGGATTGGTGTGACTAGTTGAAGATGTTGCATGACCTTGACTTTGTGTTTCATTGTTTGAAGATGATCCTATAATCATGTTTATGTCAACACCTAGGGAGCTTTTGGCTCCATTTTGTAAAAGTTGCATGAGATAGGTTTGTAGGTTTGCAACTATCATCTCATCTAAAATATGCAATAGCCTAGGGTCTTGGGTGGCTTCATCTATTTCTTGTTGTGTAACTCCTTGGTCTACCTCATGTAACGTAATATTTTCAAAAGGATTGGATACATGAGAGTGTGACTCAATAATTTCATTGGAGGATGATCCAAACCTCATTGTGTTAGTGGGATTGTTGTCGAGGTAATTTGAAGAATCCACTCCCTTTCTTTCCCTTTGGGACCTTGTTTCAACCATATAAGACTTGTAAGTTTTGGGAATGGACACAAGCTAGGGATGACAATGCAAGATTACTATGCAACTACACTATGTTTTTTTGGGATTTTTGGATTATAAGGATGACAAATGTAACTAAAGGTGTGAGAGATAGTGAGTGATAATGAAATTATGATAATGTTTGAAGCTATGGGATATGCAACTTAAAGATTTGAAAAAGAGGATACTAAGGCAAACTATGATATACCAAAGTGACTAATTGGAATGTCAAGACCTTAAAATGCTAAAGGAATGATGATTTATTAAAGTGAATCTAAACTAGACACATGAGTTTGAGACCAAACTTGTTGATTGATTGAGGAAAGTGAACCTAAAATAGACACATGAGTTTGAGGTCCAACTTGTTGATTTGATGAAAAATGACAAGGTCTTAGACAGTCCAAGTTTGAAACAAAGGTATAATCGAGTATGATAAGTCTCCTATTTTCAAGTCTCAAAGAGGACTGAAACTAAGGATGATCTAAAATGAGGAAGGCTAATTTTGACAATACAAGGTAAGCTAAGCAAATGTAATGGATGGAGGAAGGGCAACTAGGTAATGCAAACTATCCTAAGGAAATGCAATGGATGAGCTAACTAAAACTAAAAAGTCGCAGGTATTAACATATGGTCACTGTTTAGACCAGATAAGGAATGTGAATACTCAAATGTTCCCCCAAAATTTTTATCTCAGGCAAATGCGTCGCTACAGGCTTCAATTGCAGTGTCAAAACCTATAGGTGCATTGCAGAATTGAATAGTTGCAACTCAGGGAGCTTCAGTTGTGGTGTTTTGTTTATCAGTTGCATTGCAAAATGTGTCAGTTGCATTGCAGGAACCTATAGTTGTTTCACAGAAATATATAGTTGTGGTGTACTATTGTTTGTGACCTAAAGTCAGGGTTTTCTAAGTGATTTCTTTTGTTTTCGGGTGTTTGTTTCGATGATCAGAAAACACAACAAACACTTGGCATATAGATTTTGGTTGTTTTTGACTCTTGACTTTGAGGAGGTATGGTATTTTGCAAGTTTTCTACCATAAAACTCACTCAACCTTGGTTCATAAACAATAAAGAAAGCACAACCTAGCTAGTAGTAAAGGTTGTTTACCCTAGTAGGCTTACCTCACCTTTCGATTATTTTAGGTAGGAGTAATTGGAGTGGGTAACTAGAGTATGCTAAGATCCTAGACCATCTTGGAACCTCTTGCATTGAAAGGTTTAAGACCTAACAAGGAACCTTGTCACCTCAACCAAGAACCCTATGTGGTGAGTAACTTCAGGGTACCATCCACATTCCTTGCACCACTATGATAAATGACCAATAGGTCTTAGGCTTCTACAAAAAAGGTTTGTAGTGAGGGAACTCCTAAGAACACCATGACATAGTAGCAATGGGAGACCGAAATCTCAAACCCACATCTAGAATCACTCGAGACCGCAAGGACCACCCCCTATGGCACAAGTGGATTGAGCTCACCTTTCATTTTTTGCCCCTTTATATAGCCTGTTGGAGATACATGCTTGTGGTCAAACCTTGGGGTGAACTCCCAGGTAGGCCACCTACTAAAAATAGAAATGGAAAGCTTGTGTATTGTCCTTTCTCTTCACCCAAGATCGCACGTAGCGCAAGGGGAGAGGATACTCAAACAATATTGTGTTGCTATGTTCTCTTGGACCCAAGATCATAGAACAAGAGAAGTACTCAAGACATCATGGTGTTGTTATTTCTCATCACTCAAGACCGCATGTAGCATGAGGAGAGGATACTTTAGACAATACAATGTGCTATTTCCATTACCCAAGACTCATATACAAGGGAAGAGGAATAATAGATGGTCATGCTTTCAATGAACTAACTAACAAATGTGCAAGCGCACCAAACACAACAAACACTTGTTCTTTTTAGAGAACCAAATTGAAATGTTCCTACTTTAAACACACAAGTTCATTTTAAAGCACCAAAACTAAGTGTTCCTATGTTAAAAATGTAAACACACAAATGGATCCCTGCAACAAATGAATTAGTAGTTTTAGCTCAAAGTCTTCTCCCAGCGGTTGCCATGTAGCTATAGATCAAACATTAGTAACAAAAAAAGCCTCTGCCCTACTGTGTGTAATAGAAAAAAATGAAAAATAACAGATTGAAAACCCCCTTGTATGACAGTCAGATGCGGTGCAGGAGGGCTATAATGCATTGCAAGATTCGACAATTGCGTCATAGAATGCTACAGATGCGGCACACTGTCAAACAGTTGTAGTTCAGGAATGGGCAACTACATCACAGGATCTGGCGACTGCGTCGCAGGAACTGTCAACTATGGTGCAAGATTCAACAGTTGCATCATTCTATTCCTGACAGTCAAAAACACAATAAATCTGATAAAAATAGTCTGAACCAGAAACCATAATGACGGATATGAAATCCTAATGTTGTAGGCTCACTGTTAGGATGCTAGAAAGATAAATAATCATTGTAAATCACTCATATTTTTGCAATAAAAACAACAATGATCCAAGGATGCTTTAAATCTACCAAAAGACCCTCCAAACATCAAACCATAATGATGAGCCTAAAAAACCCTAATGTTGTCAATTGATTACCAAGAGGTTAGGTGAACAGATAAAGCATTACAATTGATCAGAAAAACATTTAAAACCCCCTACAAAATAAAGTTAACAACAAATGTCCCAAAAGATTTAGAAAACCCTAGTCAATAATCAAGTGTGTTGCCAGAAGCTGTAAGTGCATTGCAGAACACAGTGATTGCGGTGCAGAATGCTTCAATTGTGTTGCACTATCATCTGGACATCAAAAACATATGAAACTTGATAAAAACAATCAAGGGTTAAAACCCTAATGATAAGCATAAACCCTAATGTTATAAAATCGGTGTCAGGGTATCACAAAAATAGAAAAGGCACTAGAAACTTATCAGAAAACCAACAAAACCTTACAAACAAAGTTAAACAACACAGACCCTTGTCAAACAATAGATAAGTGTGGTGCCATAGGCAACATATGCAGTTGTCTGCAGAGTGAATGCATCTTAGAGATGTTCAGATGCGGTGCAGAAGTCTATGGTTGCAGTACAGGATTTGTCGATTGCGGTGCAGGATTCAGCAAGTGCGTCGCACTATTTGCAAAACCTAATTCATCAAATTTGTACAAAATACAACTAGATTCATGTCAGGTTCACCAATGTAGATCAGGGAAAATTGGGAAACAATCTTGAATCACTCATAGCAAGCACAAACTATATAAATCCAAGCTAAAATGCCCTAATCCAACAATGGAGTACAAAATCAACATAGAAATCACAAGAAAACAACAACTATATCTAAAATTCCTATACTAAGCTTGGCTCTCCTCCATTGCTCTTTTAACTTTTCTCTAAATTTGCTCTCAAATTTGCAGACATGTAAGATTCATGAGAAGCTCAATGTGAAATGTAGCAAAATCTTGAAGATAATGGTCCTATGGTTGTAGTTGAAATGAGGCTGGAGGGTTTCTTTTATAGAAGACTTGGGTTCAAATGAAGGGTGAGGATTGAGAGTTGACTTGAGTGATGTGGACGGTTGATATTGAATAGGGTTTCCCTCCACAAGGAGACAAAAGTGGGATTATTTTATTTAAATGAATGATGAGTTGGGAATGCAATTTATTTAATTAATTTGAATGAGGAATTAGTGGGAAACTTTAATTAAATAAATAGGATTTATTTAATTAAAAGGTGAGGGCTAATATTTAAATAAATATTTTATTTATTTAAATTAGTTGGGTAATGGAGAAATAGGATAATGAATAATTAAAAAATTAAAAATAATTATTTAATTATAGAAGAAAATGGAGGAAAAATAGATGAATAATTAAATAAATAAAATTTATTTAATTATAGATTAGAAAATAGGATAAAAGAATTAATTAAATAATTAAAGATTGTTTAATTAATAGAGGAATGTGACATTAGAGAGTAATTGGCATGAAAATGTTGTTCGCAGGCTTAGGAAATTTTAAAGTGTCTCCACAAAGACCTCCGATGCCATTGACTGTCTCATCTACCCGGAGCATGTAACCAGCAATGTCTTCATCTTCTGTCATCCTTAGGGTTTCAAATTTTCTCTTGAATATTTGCATCTTGGCTTGTTTCACTTTACTATCTCCTTCATAAATACTTTCAAGTTTGTTCCAGACATCTTGAGCAAATGTGCAGTTCATTAACTTCACAAGTTCAGAATCAGCTAGTCCACTCATGATAGCACTCTTTGCCAAGGAATTGTTATCACACAACTTAATCTCATCTACATCCTTAGATTCACTACTGGGAGCAATGTAGCCTTTCTTGAATAATTGGTCCCATCAAACATGGGTACCTTGAGAGAACCATTTGAGCCATCCCAGACCTTCCTCAAGTGGTTAAGCTTCTTCTAAGTAACTTGGCTCTAATACCAATTGTTAAACACACTAGGATACTGAGAGGGGAGTGAACCAGTATCTAAACAATCTTGAAATTCTCTGAAGTAGTTTAAAATGTAAGCATTACAACATTAACATAAACATGAAAGATCAACACAATGCATATCAACACATAACACTAGATATACGTAGAAAACCCAAGAAGGTAAAAACCATGGTGAGGATTAACTCATAATATATGAAGCTCAAAATAACAACTTTGTTTTAGGGCTACAACCCAAGTAAGCTACTACTCCCTGTTGACTTTGTTTTAGGGCTACAACCCAAGGAAGCTACTACTCCCTGGAAACTTTGCTTTAGGGCCACTCCCAAGGAAGCTACAACTCCCTGCAGAGCTTGTTTTAGGGCTACAACCCAAGGAAGCAACTACTCCCTGATCTGAGAACAAACTCAGATATAATTACAGTATGGCAATCCTTCTACAACCTGAAAATTGACATTGAAGCTCACACCTTTGATGATTGTAACTCTGATTCTTCTAATGATTGAATCAATTAGGCACACTCTTCACTTCCCACCTGTCACAAAATATCTTCAAGATGAATCAGGACAGCTTCCAACACATCTACTCTTTCTCCTTCAGTCGAACATCAAAATGCATGTAATTTTCATCTTCTTCTCTTCACACCCTCACATATTCACTTTTGCAATCATACCTCACCTAGACCAACTAGGTTTACAATATAAACATGACATTTCATTGATTACATTACAAGTCATCCAATACAATAAGAATATTATAATTTACAAGTCGGCTAGAGACCACAACATGAAACAAGCATAGGGCAAGCCCTATCATGAACAACATGCTACTCCAAAAGAAAACACACACCTTGTGGATCCCAATACATTCTTAGTCCAGTCCCAAACAACATTCATAGCATCATTCATCAAGGAATCACATCCACATGTCACACCTATTTGAAATAGGTTGCCCTTAAGCAAGAACACACGAAGCTTGTAGCGTAACTGTACACCTAGAAGATCAAACATTACTTCCAATACACCAAATCACTAGATACTTTACAAAAGTATGCATTGAGCCTCTCTAAGCATGTTCACAAAGTTTTGCTAACAAATCTTCACAACCGAAAGAGTGCAGAATACTCTAACAAGTCTTCATCACCATTTAACTCTACTAGAACATAGACCAGAGCTTTGTCATTCATAAATTTCATTTCAGAGGTCATACAGACTTTGTCTCTTGGATATAACATCTTCACAAGACACTGAGCTTAACTTTTGAACCGCAGGACCTCATCTTCAAACGTGGAGGAATACGGAGCCAAACATTGCCACATAGTGAATCTTTTCTTTACAACCAACACTATCTTCAACCTATCAACTACAAAACACCATTCTGATAATCCAAACACCACGAAAACTTGGAACACACATGCTTTGACACTATATGAATCTATCTTCCAATCCATAAAGACACAACATGAAAATGAGGAGCAATCTCCTAGATAGTCTTCAACACAGTCTTCCTATAACAGAAACATTCACCAACTTCCAGAGGCCAAAGACTTCATATAACAGAATATACATCCTTGAGAACATGAGGACATGACATTCAACCATGAACTATATCTTCTCCACTAGATAGGACATGACATCCAACCATGAACTTCTAATTCCCATCTTAATATATCTACTCTATTGTCATTGGATAAGACATGACATCCAACCATGAACTTCTAATTCCCATCTTAATATATCTTCTCTGCTATCATTGGATAAGACATGACATCCAACCATGAACACTGTCACACATCCATGACAGTATTGACATCAATGACAACCAAATGCCAACATATTGATATGAAGGGATGGTACCCCTGATATGACTTGATATCATGCCCCCTTCTCTTGTGAAATGAGAAATATTCATCATGATTATGATCTTGAGGTTTATGATGATTATTGTATGACTACTTGTTGATTCTCAAGGGATAGTTGTTGACATTTTGATTCCCCAAATTTGTATGACTATTGTAGTCATAATTTTTTTCTAGATGTTGACGTGTTTGTTAACCCATCTATGTCTTGATCATTTTTCAAAGATTTGTTATTTCTATCATGGTTTATCAGCCTTCCATTAACATCATACTCTCTTCTTCCACTATGAATAGTGGCTTGGTCAATTCTAAGGGCACTTTCGAGTACTTCTTCATATGATTTGTAAGGGAGTTTTTGAACTCCTTCTCATATGTCATTGTTGAGAGGATGTAAGAAGATATCACAAAGTTCCTTATGATTCATGTTTGGTGCGCTAGTTGAAGAATAGAAAACTTTCCTCCATCGTGTGATAAAATGTGTGACTGACTCATTTTATTCTTGTTTGATTGTTAAAAATTCTCGTATTCCTGTCTTGACTAGTTTGTTTATGTCAAAGGCAGCCACAAATTGATCGATGAGTTGCCTAAAAGAGTGGATCGATGCTTCTAGAAGTTGATAGTACCAATCTAGAGAGATACCCTCCAAAGTCTTTAGAAAAATCTTTACTACCACCCCATCCCACGGAAGGCGTTCTCGCACTACCATGATGTAAGACTTGATATGAGAGTCGGGATAACCCTCTCCTTTAAATTTTGGAAGCTTAGGGAGAGGATGTGGTAGTATGGCTTGACAAAAGTTTATAGTCAAGAGGCTCCCTTAAATACTCAGGGTATTCTCCTAGGAGGGTATTATGTGTAGAGGGTTTTGTTCCTCCAAACATTATCCCTTCAGGTGGAGCATGTTGTGTTTGTTGAAAGTGTATGCTAGATTGTTGATATCTTGAAAAAGTTGGAAGACTAGATGGTGTCATGTTTATGTTTTGTAAATTGGGTGGGATTGTTTGTGGTTGATTTTGTATTATAGGAATTCTACATAATTGATTGAAACTTGTCATGTTGGATGATGAGGGAAATAGAGGCATGAATGCTTCATTATGTGTGTCATGAGAATGGAAGTTTCGATGAGGGGTATTTTGTGTTACCCCCTGGTTTCATTCGATCTTGTCAATGAAATGATTTCCCTATGCCTTAGGTTTTTCCTCAATTTTGTTTTGGTAATTTTGTTCAACACTCCTAGCCTCAAAGGTCTCGATTTGTTGGATTAAACTTTCTATAAGGTCTATGGGTGAGGCTTTGTATATTCTTTAAGTTTTTCCACCTTGCGATGGATTGCTTTGCATTGGGGTTTTAGTGACTCTATTTGTTCTTTCTGATGAAACTTCACATGTGGATTTTTTATCTTGATGTACTATATGGATTTATTTTTGTACCTCCCGAGCTTCTTGTAAGTTCTTCTCTTGACAACATACTTCATTGTCCCTTTCGGTGGCCATTTTTCTATGGCTTGTTATGGGTTGATCATCTTGATGGATCTTAGATTAAATGTTCACATGTGTTTTGATTCCAACTCAAAGTTGTGGGGATTTTGTTGGATCCATTTCAGATTTGTAATTTTACTTGAGGGAACATTCCCTTGGACTTTTTTCATGAAACATCATGAAATGTGCAAAAATGTGAAAGAATCCATCCCAAAGGATTCGTTCTTCACGTCAGGTTCACCAAAATATGTGGTGAATCCAGCGTCAGGTGCAATAGTGATGATGAAAGTGGGATCTTGCAATGAAATGTAAAAAGCTCAACCAAAAGGTTTTTGCTCTTCACGTCAGGTTCACCAAAATATGTGTTTGGTGAATTTGATGTCAGATGTGAAAGTGATGATGAATGAATTTGGATCATGCAATGGAAATTCAAAAAGCTTAACCAAAAGGTTTTTCTCTTCATGTCAGGTTCACCAAAATATGTACACTCAAAAACACGACCTGATTCCACGGGGTGGTCAAGTCAGCTTTGACGAGCACATAGACTCTTCTCCTTGTCACAGGGTGAACCTCCATGTCACTCTCCCTCTCCTAGAAGTAGCAAGTCGAGAGGAGGTGAAACACAAGGGTGGTCCTGCTCGCTTGAGAGCTAGACTTCACAAAGAGTGATCATCCGGTCTTGGGGTCTCTCTTGGGTATTGATTCTGATATGGTGCTATGTGACCATTGTAGTTGAAATAACTATATGACCTGAAGGGTCACTAGTTACTATTCTCCTATTTGGATTCTAAAGATTCCAACATTTAGTTGGTTGTCGATTGTTTTCTTTTATGTTTCTATCAAGTTGGAGTCTTCCTTCAAATTATTGTATGATGACGCATGTTTGGAATAACCTTAGCCTATGTTGTTATTCACATGGATTGTCAATTGATCGTGTTATGGCCTTGGGTGTATCTCCTTAATCTCTTCGAGGATCACCCTCACACACTCTCCTCTTAGCCCAGGGCATATTCGTGAGCCCAAATCGAGAGAGAGTTGGTTGGAGTTGACCTTTATTTGACTTAGGTTTGACTAATGGTTTATGACCTAAGGTTTAACTTGTTTTTCTTTGCATTGGGTTGACTAGTATTGACCTCATGATGAGATCAAGGGTTTACTTGAAATTTTACCTTGCTTTGACCTTGGTTGACCTCATGATGAAATTAAGGATTTACTTGAAATTTCACCTTGCTTTGACCTTGGTTGACCTCATGATGAAATCAATGGTTTCTATACATCATGTTATGCTTATGTTTTTGTTGTTTTCTATTTTTGAATGTTTACAGCCTACATGTATGCAAGATAATATTTTTGTACTTTTTTAGATTTTTATGAAAGGAAAGTGCTTTCTAATCTAGAATCTGAAATATGTATGCAATCTAAAATGGGTTTACTTAATGCAATCTGATCTATGTTTTTGGTATTTTGTTGATATTTTGGATCTAATTACTCTAAGAAATGAAATTGCTTCAAAACAAACTAAACTAATGATGCAAAGTACCTGAAATAAACTAATCTATTGAAAGAATCCTAGTTATCCTATCAAGGAATTTGCAACATCCAATTACTATTCCCAAGAGCAATTTTAAGATTAGCTAATTACTATCACAATGAAAAAAAGCACTAAAGAACCTATAATGTGAGACGTGTGAGCCTCCACTACCCTCAAGAATCCTTGTGTCACCAACCTCTTCATCCTCTTACAGCAGCGAGGATATCCTCTTGGCAACAATAGGGAAGGGATGCAAAAGAGCTTTAGCAAGCTTGAAACATGAGCTCAATGTGAGATAAAAGAGCACTATGGCTTGCAAATGGATAGTGTATCGATGTGTTGAGAAGATTTTAGCAAATCTTGGATGAAACAACAATGAAATAAAAGGCTCGTAAGTCCTGTATGAGCATATGGATGCTATGTGGAGAGCAAAAATTGCAAAGGTTGGATGCACAAATGAAATTACCTCCAAAAAGGGGGAGCTTTGAATCTTGAAATCAATGAAAGCTAATGGAAAGAAAGCTTGGAAGCTTTGAAATACTAAAGAAAGAAACTAAGAGGCTCAAGGGCCTGTGAAGAAGCTTGAAAAATCCTGTGAAGAAGGGAAGAGCATTCTCCAACTTGGAAAATAATGAAGAAGGGAGGGGTATTTATAGGTCTGAATGACACGTGAAGGGTGGGAATGATTGAAGAGTTAACTCCCTTGATTGGAGAGTTAACAGGATTGATTGAGGAGTGAAATGGATTGATTAGGGAGTGATGAAGCAATTATATATTATCACAGAAGCAAAATGGAGTCCTTAAGAGTGCATGAGATGACAAGTATAGATTAAAATGAGATAATTATGCATGCTTGAAGGCTTGGAATAGTTAACTCTATGTTTAGGCTAAAAACTCATGTAAACAGGAAGAAAAACAGGTCAAATAGAGCTTTTTTGCATCCAAAACTTGAGTTTTTATGTGGCTGGAAACAACGGCAGGGTCACCCATGGGTTGCACCTTTTGCCAGTCCAAATCACCTAGGGGTGACCCATGGGCAACCCACAGAGGAGTGGACCTGGGTTGAAATGCATGATGGGAGATGGTTAGTTAGGGTGATGAGGAGGTGAACTGCCTCCAGAAACTAGTCAAAAGGTGGTCAAAAACCAAATATCCACTTGCAAATGTCAAATCTCCTAGGGGAGATCCTGAAATAATAGGGGGAGATTTGTCTTGGTTGAACATAATTGAAAACTGAAAGTTGGAGATGGATTGGGAGGTCCTCTAGAGGGCTCCTATGGGTTGGGTTGGACGTAAAACACTAGGGAAATGTCAAATTACAAAAAATAGATGAATAAAAGGCTTAGAGAATAAAAGGCTTACAGAAAGTGAAAATTGACAAGTATCAAAAAGTGTCGAAAGCGGGGGAAAGGTTAGTACAACAAAGGGGAAACAAAAAGAGAAGTGAAAACCCATATGTTACCAAGAGAATCACTATAGAGAGGGCATTATTTCATGCTTACATGTACGTGACAAGGATTATGATTCATCATGGGGTCCTTGTGGAGGTTGTATGTGATTTTAGTGCTTACAGACCCTGTGATTGCGCTGGTACTCGCGTAAGCGCTAACAACAATCGCGGAGGTGCTAAACCCCCATGAAAGTGCTAAAAAATCCCACACTAGTACCGATAGGTGCTTAGGCACTAATTTCCCATACACTGGCACCAAAAGGCGTGCAAGCACTAACCCCCCTAGTGCACGCGCTAAAAGGCACGGAGGCACTAAACATTTTTGTGCAAGCACCGAATCGGCACAAATGTGCTAAACCACTCATCCTAACTAGCCATTTTTTGTGTAACGAATGTGCTACTCTGCAATGGAGGTGCTAAACCAAAATGAAAGTGCTAATCACCCCGTTGTAGGAACTACACTTGACTCGATTGCACTAACCTAGTTCTTTAGTGTAATTGTTGACCCTAATCTACCCCACATTTATTGCATCATAAATACCCAAAACCCAAAGCACAAAGGAATGATAGGTGACATACCAACTCGCTAGCCTCTAGAGGTTGCCTGTACTCTTGAACTCACTTTGCACGATGCTTGTGACATGGAATGATGAAATGGTCTGTAGATTTAAAAATGACAAGGTCACCCCTTTCGTCATTTAGGGTCACCCAGGTGACCTAGGAACACTAGGTGTGACCCTAAGGGGCAACCTAGGAACACTAGGGGTGACCCCAAAAACACAATGGACGACCCTAAACATGCAAAAAGGAGAGGTCAACAAGGAAACCCAAAAAGCAAGAAAGTTTGAATGAAAGGCAAAATAAGAGGGACAAAAGATGACAAAACAAAAGGGGAAGTCATCAAGACATGAAACTATTGGGAGAGATAAGATATGTCTTCAAGGGTTGTGAGTTATGACCACAATCTCATCATAGGACCACCATATTTTAGTACCTATAGTGCCATATATGCTACTAGTGAGGTTAAGACATTAGACATAAAAGGTTTTGTTGATGCAAATTGGGCAGGTGACATGGATAGTCAAAGTTCCACAAGTTGGTATGCATTTACTTTGTTTGGAGGTGCAGTGAGTTGGATGAGTAAGAGGTTTGCTTTATCCACCTTCATGGTTGCTTCCCATGTCTCTAAGGAGGTAGTATGGCTACAAAGATTATGTACAGGTATTGGTTTTGATTAGAGGAGAATTCAAATTAGTTGTGATAGCTAGTGTGTAATCTATTTAGCTAAGAATCCTATGTATCATGCTCAGACTAAGAATGTGGATTTTCAGTACTACTTTGTTTAGGAAATGAATAAGGTTGACACTCAGGAGAATGTTGCAAATTCTCTTACCAAGCTTGTGAGCACAAAAAAGGTTCACTTGATGCAGGGAGGCCATGGACCTCATATCTTGTACTTAATTTATGTTTTACCTATGGATGTATTTACAATGTATGATGTCAAGTGGGAGAATGTTTGGATTAAGGTGCCATAAATCTTGTAAATCCCATGTATCTAATTATTCCTAATATATTTTGTAAATGCATTCATAAGGGACGGAGGATTCACCAACAATGGTAATTTTTTTATTGTTATAGTAATTAATTATTTACTAGAAATAGTAATTAATTATTTACTGGTAGTGATTGCTATTTACCATTTGAGCATCTCTCAATTTATGAATGTAAATGAGGTGATAAGGTAAAACTAGGTGCCCATATTGGAGTGGATATTATTGGGGGCTATGACATGTGTAAGGAGTCTTTGTATAGCTATTGATAGTCTATGACATGTTGTAAGAGCATCTCTTATTTTCAAGGGATTGTATGATAAACTAGGTGCCTAAAATAGAGAGATAATTTTGGTTAGTTATGATAGGTTGTAAGAGGCTATAAGAAGTTGCAAGAGACTATGTTTAGCATGTTAACTAGACTCCTAAAATGAGGCATTGGGGTTTTCTCAATTTTGGATGCCATGTCTTTTATATTCTCATGTCATATGTAATTTCTATATAATAGGTTCTTAAGGAGGTAGAGAAGTAGTGTGTTGAGGTTGCACGGGTATACAAGTGTTGAAGGAGAGTTGGAAGTGATTGCATTGAATTTTTGTTTCATGATAATATATAGTTGGCCTCTCTTCTTGGTTGAGTTTTTTTTTTCTCAAAAGGGTTTATCCACATTAAATATTGTGTTATGTGTAAATATCTTGTGTTTTCTGATTTTACATGTTTAATCTCCATTTGGTATTCTACTGTTAAAAGTTAAATTTACAAATTAAATTTTAGATTTCCATAGTATGATGGTTTTCCTTTATTTCTAACATTTGGTATCAAATCTTGGCTAGCTTTTCTTCTTGGGTGGAAGAGTGAAGCTTTTCTATGTTGTAGTGGGAGTTCTGGTTGAATTTGTTTTGCAAACTTGTGTGTGGAAGCCATGGCTATATCTATATCTCGGTTAGATATTGAGAAATTTAATGGAACAAACCATGAGTTATGGAAGATGAATATTGAGGGTCTCCTTGAAGAGAGGGATCAATGGTTAGCTACAACAAATGAAAATAAATCAAACAAATTAGATCAAGATGAGTGACATAAGATGAATAAGAAAGCACAAGGGACAATTTGGCTTTGTCTTGCAGAATCAGTTATGTTAAATGTAGTTGAAGAGTCCATTGCATATTACCTATGGAAATTTTTGGGTGAGATCTACCAAGACAAAATTTAGGTAAATAATATATATTTGAAATGAAAATTATTTTCTCTAAAACTAAAGGAAGGTGATTTGATTGTAGAACATTTAAATCCTTTTAATTTACTTTTGAGTGAATTAGCCTCTGTTGATGTTAAGGTTGATGAAGAAGATAAATACATTATGCTTCTTTGTTATTTGCCTAAGTCATGGGAGAATTTCATTCATTTTATTAGTGCTAATCTTGAAGATCCCAAGCTAGATGCTCTTTTTGCAACTATAGACACTTGAAAATGACGTGTCCTCACACCATCATTTTTGGACACTTCCCTAATGTCACCCATCTTATCCCCTTCCTCCAAATTAATTAAATAAATTAATTTTAATTATTTAATTATCACAATTCTCACTTTAATCTACCCAAAATTAACTAAATAAATAATTAAAATTTATTTATTTAATTATCTCCTCATTACCATTAGCCTAAAATTAATTAAATAAAGATAATGTATTTAATTAATTCACCTGCCCTATAGCCAAACCTTAGTTAAATAAATCTCATTTATTTAATTAGCCACCCTACCCTACCAAATCCCTATTCTCAAATTAATTAAATAAACCCCTATTTAATTATTTTGAGCCACTAATTAAACCATCTCCTAAATTCCACCAACCATATTAATTAAGCTAATCACTTAATTAACCTAAGCCTCTATTATCTCGTCTCCCCATAATCAATTAAATAAGCAACATTATTTAATTAATTGGAGTCACATGTGTCTCCACCTCATCTTTCCATATCCATGCAAGTGAATTATTTAATTCATTTAGCTCACACATGTCTCCACCCCATCTTTCCAAATTGTACTTGTCATTTCCTATCCCACTCACCCATTAAAATGAATTTAAAATTCATTCACATGTCTCGATCCTCATAAATGCAAAGCCTTCCCAAGGTTGAATTAAAAATTGCAAAATAATGAGAGCCCTTCATCTTTGTTGATGAAATCTTGGCCCTTGATTGCACCTTGAAACCTCCACCCTTGGATGTCAAATTTGAACCTCCACCATTGATCTAAAATCCCCAAAAATCTATAAATAAGAGCCTTCCTACAACCATTTTTACACTTTATAACACTCCACTATACTACAATTACACTATTTCATTGCACTTATGCTCTCAAAACTATCTCACCTCCATAGCCAAACTATAGCCAATTTGCATCCAAATCCTTACCTTCACTATGTTGGTATTTGCTTGAGAAATCCACATTGATTTTGTATTGGATAAAGCTAGGATTTGCACTTGGGTGCATGCATTTCCTCCACCTTATCAAGGAGACTTGAATGGAGGAGTTTTGAAGGTATAAACACTTTGTTTTGTTTTGATTTATGTTTATAACACCTTTTCCATTCCAAGAATCGTCATTTTGGATGCTTAGTGGGACTAATGTCCCTAAATTTATTCCTTTTTGGAAATAAAATTCGTGTCTTTTTGTATAGGTGACAAGTTCACATTTGGCTATGGCTTAGCACCTTCATCAAAGACAGCAATGCCTTCGACCACTTGTTTAGCATCTTTGGTTGTGTACTAATATTCTATTTTATAGGACATTTTAGCACTTCTGAGCCTTTTGTTAGCACCTAGGAGTAGTAGTTTAGCACCTAGGTTATGTATGTTAGTGCTTACATGTTCTGTTTTAGTGTCTATGCGTCCTACAGAGGCACCTCTGATATCTATAGTAGCGCTTTCACTCTGTGTATTTGTTGACTAAGATTTTTGCAGTTTTGACTTTCGACAGTGTGTTGTGTAGCTTATTTGACATTTGTTTTGCAGCTTTAACGTTCTGTTCTAGAAGGAACTAGAGATTTTATCTAGGCTTCTCATTAGATTTCTTTTATCTCATTAGGGAACATTCTGTTGCTAAATCATCCTCAATTAGATTTCTATTATCCATAGTTGTTTCTAATAATTTTGAAATTGAGCAAATAGATTTGAAGACTACATTTTTTAATGGAGATTTAGAGGATAAAATTTATATGCAACAACTAAAAGCATTTGAGGTAAAAGGGAAGGAATACTTGGTTTGCAAATTGAAAAGATCTCTTTATGGTTTGAAACAATCACCCTAGATGTGGTATCAAAAATCTGATTTTGTTATGTTGAAGTTGAGTTTTGTAAGAATCGAAGAGGATCACAATGTTGACATTATATGTATTAATTGTTAACTTGTATACGGATGACATGTTGATTTTCAATAACACCAAGGGTATGATTAATGAGCTGAAAGCTCAAATTTTAGTTGCATTTGAGATGAAGGATCTGGGGTAAGAAAGGTACATATTAGGAATGGAAATTAGGATGGATTGTGAGAATAGAAAGCTTTGGTTGTCACAAAGTATGTGAATACTATTTTGCAAAGATTTAATATGTAGAATTGTAATCTAGTTAGAATTCCTTTACCAATAGGAAAAAATATTGCATTAGCTATGTGTCCCAAGTGTGAAGATGATTTTGAGGATATGGTTAATGTAGCATATGCTAATGTAGTAGGAATTTTGGTGTATGAAATGATTTGCACTAGGCCATATATTGCCCAAGAATTGGGAATGTTGAGCAAGCTTATGTTTAACCCCAGTAGAGAGCATTGGAATTACGTGAAGAGGGTGTTAAGATATTTGTATGGTACTTTTGACTATTGTTTGGTTAATTATGGTACTAAGAGTGAGGTTAAGACATTAGACATACAAATTTTTTTTAATGTAAATTGGGCAGGTGATTTTGATAGCTGATGGTCCAATAGTGGGTATCTATTTACTTTGTTTGGAGGTGTAGTATGTTGGATGACTAAGAGGTAGACCACAGTTTCTTTATCCACCACTGAAGTAGAGTATATGACTACTACACATGTCTCTAAGGAGGTAGTATGTTATAAAGAGTATGTATAGGTATTGGTTTTGATTGTAGGATAATTCAAACTGGTTGTGATAGCCAAAGTGTAATATGTTTAGCTAAGAATATTATATATCATTCTCAAACTAAGCATATGGATGCTTAGTACCACTTTGTTCAGGAAATGATTGCAAATGGAAAGATTCAGTTGAAGAATGTTGAAACTTAGGAGAATGTTGTATATTCTCTTACCAAGCCTGTGAGCACATAAAAGTTCACTTGGTGCAGGGAGGCCATGGACCTCGTATCTTGTACTTAGTCAAATTATGTTTTCCCAAGGATGTATTTATAATGTATCTTGTCAAGTGGGAGAATGTTAGGATTAAGGTGACATCAACCTTGTAAATCCTATGTACCTAATTATTGCTATTATTGTTTGTAAATGCATTCATAAGGGATGGAGGATTCACTAGCAATGGTAATTATTTTCTATTGGTATGGTAATTAATTATTTACTAGTAGTGTTTACTATTTACTGTTTGAGCATCTTTTACTTTGGGAATGTAAATGAAGTGATAAGATCAAACTAGGTGCCCATATTGGAGTGTCTATTATTGGGGGTTATGACACACATAAGAAGGAATATTTACATAGCTATTGATAATCTATGACATCTTGTAAGAGAATCTCCTATTTTTAAGGGATTGTATGATAAACTAGGCACCCAAAATGGAAAGATAATTTTACTCAATTATGATAGGCTGTAAGAGACTATATTTAGCATGTTGACTAGATTCCCAAAATGAGGCATTGGGGTTTTCCCAATTTTGGATGTTGCATCTTCTATATTCGCATGTAGTATGTCATTCCTATATAATAGGTGCTTGACGAAGTAAAGAAGTAGTGTGTTGAGGTTGCACAGGTATACAACTACTGAAGGAGGGTTAGAAGTGATTGTATTACATTCTTGTTTCAAGATAATACATATTTTTCCTCTCTTCTTGGTGGAGTTTTTTTCTTGAAAAGGTTTCTTCACATTAAATATCACATTATGTGTAGATCTCTTGTGTCTTCTGATTTTTCTTGTTGCTTATTTTACATGTTTTAATCTCCATTTGGCATTCTACTATTAAAAATTAGATTTGTAGATTGATTTTTAGATTTCCATATTATAGTGGTGTGCCTGCATTTCTAACATTTGGTATTAGAGCCTGGATAGTATTGCTTATTAGGTGGAAGAGTGAAGGTTTTTTGTTCTATAGTGGGAGTTCTAGTTGAATTTATTTTGCAGATTTGTGTGTTGAAGCCATCGCTATATCTACATCTTAGTTAGATATTGAGAAGTTCAATGGAACTAACCATAAGTTGTGGAAGCTGAAGATGGAGGATCTCTTTGAAGAGATGGAATAATGGTTAGTTGCAACAAAGGAAAATAAACTAGACAAATTAGATCAAGATGAGTGGGATAAGATGGATAAGCAAGAACAAGGGACAATCCAGCTTTGTCCTACATATTTAGTTTTGTTAAATGTAGATGAAGAGTCCATTGTGTATGACCTATGGAAATGTTTAGGTGAGATCTACCAATCCAAAAGTCAAGTAAATAAATTATGTTTGAAATGAAAATTGTTTTCTCTAAAAATGAAGGAAGGTGATTTGATTGTTGAGCATTTAAATACTTTTAATTTACTTTTGAGTGAATTAGCCTATGTTGATGTTAAGATTGAGGAAGAAGATAAATGTATTATGCTTCTTTATTCCTCTCCCAAGTCATGGGGGAATTTCATTCTTTCTATTAGTGCTAATCTTGAAGATCCCAAGCTGGATGCTCTTGTTGCAACATTGTTGTCACATAAAATGAGAAGGAAAACTATGGATAGATCAACATATGCTTTAAATGTGAGGGGAAGGTCCAAGGAAATAGGTGGATCTAAAGGAGAATAGAAGGGTAGATCCAAAACTCCTGGTAAAAGGAATAGAGTGAAATGTTGGAATTGTGGAAAGAGGGGACATGTAAAGAAGGAACACATAAATAAAAAGAAACAAGGGGATTCCACTATACAAAATCTCTCATAATCAAGTGATGAAGCCTTATTTTCTTCATGTAATATTATTTCTAATGAACAATTGTTGGTTGGCTTAGGATGCACATATCATATGACTCCTCATAAGGAGTGGTTTTCCACATATGAAGAATATGATGGAGATGAAGTTTATCATAGGGACAACAATTCATATCTAATAGTTGGGCAGGGCAAGGTATAGTTGTGTTTCAATGATGGGAGAATAAAAACTCTCCTTGGTGTTTTACATATTCCTAGATTAGCAAGAAATTTAATTTTTGTATCTAAGCTAAATATTTTGGGAATGCATGTAATATTTGATAAGCATGGTCACAGATTAATGAGATGAAGCTTGGTGGTAGTGAGGGGGACAAGATTGGGAACTCTATTTAGACTAAATGTCACTATTTTATGTAAATCCACCAATGTGACTAAAAAATCTAAAAATACATGTATGTTGTGGCATTGTAGATTGGGCCACATAAGTGAAAATGGTTTAAAAACCATCATGAATAAAAAATTGATTGACGGTTTTGTCTATTTTGATGAGTATTTTGATTTTTGTGAGCATTATGTGTTTGGGAAACAAAATAGAGAATCATTTCCTTTGAGAAGTAATAAAGAAAAGAGTAAATTAGAAAGTATTCATACGGATGTGTTTGGTCCTGTGAATATTAATTCTTTTGGAAAATCTTGGTATTTTGTGTCCTTCATTGATGATGTTTCAAGATTTACCTAGATTTAATTTTATGAGACATAAATCTAAAGTTTTCACTAAATTTAAACAGTTTCAAGTCTTAGTAGAGAACCAATCATAACATAAGATAAAGGTTTTAAGATCTAAAAATAGAGGGGAATATTGTTCTAAGGAACTTGATGAGTTTTTCAAGCATGCAAGTATAATAAGATAAAAGACTACGCCTTACACACCTCAATAGAATGGGGTTTCAAAAAGGATGAACCAAACTATAATGGAAAGAGCCAAAAGTATGTTAAGTGTTGCACAGTTGTATAGATGCTTTTGGGCAGAATCTATGAGTATTGTTGTTTACTTAATTAGTAGATCTCCTTACAACACTCTTGATTTGATACTTTATGAATTGTGGATAGGTAAGAAACCTTTAGCTTCACATTTTAGGGTTTTCAGTAGCTAGGCTTTTGTTCATGTGCTTAAGAAAAAGCATCCTAAGTTGGATCTAAAAGCACATAATACATCTTCATTGGATGTGGTGAGAATGTTAAAGGCTATAAGCTTTGGAATCTTCTAACCAAGAAAAATGTATATTCTAGAGATGTGATTTTTAGGGAACTTAGAGCTATTTCTAATACTGAATAGCCAAAAGATAAAGATCGGAAGAAAGTGCATTTTCAAATTAAGAAAGAGGATGCACATGTGGAAGAATAAAATGATGGATTTGAGAATGGAGAGGAAGAAGAGAGTTCAAGTGTGAGTTCTAAGAAGGATGACTCTAAAGTTACTAAAGAGGTTGAGCATGTAGAAGAAAAATAGGAAGAATCTCTTACTCCATCCTTGAGAAGTTTCACAAGGCAACAAAAATCTAGTTGGCAAGTATATCCCACCATATTTCTATTGTGTATTTTCTTGTTAAGTACTAATGATGAACCTAGAACCTATAGGGAAGCTATTCTACTAGATGATAGTGAGTCTTGGAAACAAGCCATGCAAGAGAAGATGATGGATGTAGACTCTTATTACACTTAGGCTCTTGTTCATTTTCTTAAAGGAAGGAAGGCCATTGGATGTAAGTGGGTCCACGAGAAAAATTTGGAGAAAATGGTTCATTGGAGATGTACAAGGTGAAACTAGTGGCCAAGGGTTACACCCAAAGAGAGGGAGTTGATTTTAGTAAAATTGTATCTCCTGTTGCTAAATTATCCTCAATTAAAATTCTTTTATTCATAGTTGTTGCTAATCATTTTAAAATTGAGCAAATGGATGTTAAGACCCATTTTTGCATGGAGATTTGGAATAGGAAATTTATATGCAATAGCCAAAAGGATTTGAGGTAAAAGGGAAGGAACACTTAGTTTGTAGATTGAAAAGATCTCTTTATGGTTTGAAACAATCACCCTGGATGTGGTATCAAAAATTTGATTCTTTTATGTTGATATTGAGTTTTGTAAGAAGTGAAGAGGATCACTATGTTTAATTAGATGTATTGATGATAATATACTATGTAATGAGCTAAAATGAATTATTTCAAAATTAAATCAGATCTGAAATTGTTTTTTTTAAACTTCTATAGAACTCCCGAAATCACAAGATTTAGCTAGGTAGTTAAAACCCCAAATAATACAAACTTGTCCAGAAACTTATGCCATTGATTCTCATTGATATGAAATTTATTTTACAATATTCTGAGTGTTATAGCATTCATAACATCTGCTGCAACAGTAAATATAGATCTAGAAACAAAATCACAAAACCCACAAAACTGCTTACACCAAAAGATATCAAATCTTACTAGAAACACCACAACTACTATTATTTGATTTTTCTAATTGAAACAACATCTACTCGGGTTTGAGACACTGATTATAATAGGACACAAACATTTAACACAAATTACAAAAACCCACAACAAACTGTGTCGAAAACACATTGTGTATTTCAACAGTACATAGCCAAAAGACAACCAACACAACCCAATTTTCCAAATCTAATCCTAGCACATGGAATGGATGTACAAAAACACCTACAACAACATGCAACAATGGAAACACACTGAAATCACCATAAACTACAAACTAGACAATCCTGCACACAAACAACTAAACTCTGAATCCTCTGAATCTTTTTAGCTCCTATACAATCCCTGAATGGAATTTCTCTCTGCAAGAACAAAGGGTTTTCATCCTCTAGCCACCTAAAAATCATTGGATTTCATCCAAAATTCTCCTTACTCCAATGGGGTTTCATCCATTGAAGAAGCAATTTGCAAATCTACAAGTATTGAGAAAATATGAGATAATTGTCAACACCCCAAATGAGAGATTTTCTAGATTTTATATGTTGCATGCATTTGAGATGGGCACCCAAAACCCAATGCATTCTTGGGGAATATTCCAAAAGCTTGTTCCAAAAAAAGTAGATTTGATAGTTGTGATATCTTCATAATTGCCTTTTGCAAAGAAGCACCATCTGTAATCCAACAATATGGTACAATACAATACTAGGGTAAGTGCATGGAAATGGGGGACCATAAGGGGGTCAAAACTGGCCCACTTTTTTTTCTAAAATGATTAAAAACTAATCTGGATGAGAAATTGAAGATAGTCGTGCTTAAAATTAGAAGATGTGATAAGAACAAGTTTTGTAGTGCTCAGAATCTAGTTTCTAAACTACTATTTTTTTCTAAAAATGGTGGAGATTAAGAGGTTCAAATAGGGGGAGCACACAAAGTGCTCCTATTTTTGTCAAAAAAATATAACATAGTGTCTGGTGTGCTCCCCCTAAAATGTCAAATTTTTTTAAGTATTTGACAAATCACTTCAGTGGAAAATTAGCTAACACCGTGTAGTTTATGCCTAATTTTTTTGTTAATTTTTTAATGAATATATGATTTTTTATGAATTTTCAAAGTGGACACATCCTAAAAAATGAAAATTTGAGTGTGCTCCCCCTAATTGTTTTGAAAAATAATCAAAAATTATTTTTTTCAATGTGTATAGAATTGAGTCTAGAATCTAAAAATGTAATTTGTTTCAAATTTTGATAAACATGTAAACATGACACCAAAAATACTAGACATAGGTTTTCTGAAAAAAAAAAAAAGAACACATTAGCAAAAAATACATGGTTAGAAATCTAATAAAAAATTTGAAGTCATCCTGGTATTTTTTCATATTGACATTGAAAAACGTGTAAACCTGATGGAGAGTACGCACGATATTTGGTTTGAATTTTCTAACTTTTTTTTAAAACACGTCTTTGGCATCCAAAAGGTACCTCCAACCCTTTGGGTTGGATGCCCAAGGAAAATCCAACCCTTAGGGTTGGAATTTCCCAAAGAAGTAAAAAATGTGCTCGCATTATAACGCAAGAGCATTTTGAAGCATTTAAAATTCTTTCTATCCATATAACTCTCTCTCTCTCTCTCTCTCTCTCTCTCTCTCTCTCCTCTCTCTCTCTCTCTCTCTCTCTCTCTCTCTCTCTCTCTCTCTCTCTCTCTCTCTCTCTCTCTCTCTCTCTCTCTCTCTCTCTCTCTCTCTCTCTCTCTCTCTCTCTCTCTCTCTCTCTCTCTCTCTCTCTCTCTCTCTCTCTCTCTCTCTCTCTCTCTCTCTCTCTCTCTCTCTCTCTCTCTCTCTCTCTCTCTCTCTCTCTCTCCTCTCTCTCTCTCTCTCTCTCTCTCTCTCTCTTCTCTCTCTCTCTCTCTCTCTCTCTCTCTCTCTCTTCTCTCTCTCTCTCTCTCTCTCTCTCTCTCTCTCTCTCTCCTCTCTCTCTCTCTCCCTCATGTGCCAAGGGGACGATAGAGAGAGAAAGATAGACAGAGGAAGATAAAGTTAGAGAGTGGGAGGATGGAGAAATAAAGAGATAAAGGAGAGATAGATAGAAATTAAGGGAGAGAGAGAGAGAGAGAGAGAGGATAGGTAGAAAGAGGACTCCCCCATGTAGATACAAGGTTGCATTTGTCCCTCCTAGTATAGACAAGTCTATTCACCAACCACATGGATATTTGAGTCTAGGGGATTCTCTTGGACCATCACTTAATTACCTGTTTGATGGCACTACATGCATAGTTACAATAGATCTTATGGATAGCATGACATCCTAGGACCATGAGTTTGGCATCAACATTAAGAAGGTTATGATTTATAGGAGTCTATTATCAATTTCCTCCTTTCACTTGGTTGAAATGTAATTATATGTTTTTTCTTCTAGAACATGCTCTCCAATCTCTCCTCTGAATTGAATGGTGATTTGTAGAGAAATGATTCATAGGATAATTCCAATATCAAGGTGGGAAAGAATTTTCCTTGAACTAAAGCCAACTATAAATCAAATCTCTAAACAACCTTCTAGAAGATGCTCCAATTTCAAGACTAGCCTTAGCAACTAACACCAGCTGTGAAAACAATATAATGATCAGTCTTGTGACCCAATCAATAAAAGATAATCCTTTTTTAGAGGATTACCACTTCCACTTATACAATATGAAATAAGACTACAACTTGGGCCATAAATTTGATCATAAGCTTCACACGAAGAAGATTGATCTAAGGAAATAGTGACATAGTCTAATACAAATATTAAGCATGGTGGTGTTACCAGTGCAAAATCAAATAGAAATGACTCTTATCTATGAACATGTGATGTATGAGAGATAAATCACCTCTTTGATTAGTATGCCAAATAAAAAGAAGTATAATGGACCTCAACTCTACACATCAATGCACTAGAGACACGTACGAGATATGGGCATGTGACATCACACTTACTAATTATGGCATGAGGCGCAATCAAGGTAGGGTTATAAACATAAACCAATAATAGTTGATGAAGAATTCTCTAAGAAACTTCAATAAAATATGCCTCTAATGCACACATAATGGTGTAGGATTCACACCAAGTTCTAGTCTTGGAAAGCACAACTAGGTATAATAGAACCAATTCACCTAAAAGTTTCCTATGACCTAGTTCATTTTGAAGCGATGTCTCATCCCTTATATTATGCAACCAATATTGAATCTATACCCCTTTGGTCATATAATCTATTCTATTTAGAAATTTTGGAATAACTCATTATAGTCGCAATCCAAGAGTTTCAGGCTCAAGTGTAATGACTTCTTGGTTGGGTCCTTAAAAATGTAAGGAACTATCCCTTGACTGTAAACCCAGAGGAAACACCAAAAAAAAAACCCACAAATCATCTCTAGAGTTGTAAGGAGAAGCAAGTGCCATGTGGCCTAAAACTCTCCTTACAAGGGTTGCTTTTGTAGAAACTATAATTGAGCTATGAGTACCCGAATCGGTAAGTACCCCTAAATTAGAATGCCACTCCCTTATCTAAGTTTTCCCATCCATGAATTTGTCCCTCATCAAGCCCCTTTCTATCTCATGGGATTCTAAGACCAACATCACTCCATACTATATAAGTTTCCCCATCCATGACTTCTTGGCATGTGCCAATGATTTGGTCCATAAAGGATAATGTGCCTTCTGGGATCACACAAGTAGTTCTATGCTATTTGTTAATTCTTACCAAGAACCACTAGAACCCATGAAGCATAGGAAGTAGTTCCTCTACAAAACCATCTTTTGAAGGGGAAAGAGAAAGAGAGTTTGGAGAGAGTAGAAGAGAGAAAGAGAGAAAGAGAGTTTGTGAAAGAGTAGAAGAGAGGATGCTAGTTTAAAATGTGCTCGCGTTATAACGTGAGTACGTTTTAAACTAGCTAAAATGATGACTAACAGCTTGTAAAAAGGCATATCACATGAATTTTGGTGCACATGCTCTTTTATATTCCCTATTATGCGCTTTTTCCAACATTGAAAGAGACTTTTGATGCTTTTGAGGTTCTCCCGTCAAATTGGTGCACTTTTTGTTCTTGTTTCGATATACAAGATTCCAATTACATGTTTTAAATTCAAATTTGATATTGCAAATTATTTTTTTCATATTTTGAGGGATTGCAACTCTTGATTGAACAAATTAGCTAGTTTTTTGTCTTACATTGACAAAAAACATTGTAATTGTGCATGTTTTGTATTATAACTTGATAAATTATCAAATATTTTTTTGTGTTCTTTTGACCATTGTTTTAGATTGATATAGAATTCAATACAATGCTAAGGAAATGACCAAAAACTCTAACACCGGAGGAGCATGAAGCCAAGAATGAAAAGAAAAGAGAACGAAGGAAATAACTTTGTGACAATAAGAAATTGAACTCCACAAATGAAGGTCAATTGTATTTGCCGATTGAATTGGATGATGAAGCATCCAAGAGAGAGAAAGATTTGGAGAAACAAAAGGAATGAATGAAAAAAACTTCGTGCATGTAAGAAATCGAATGTGGGAGTCGAAGGTATGTCATATTTGCCATCTCAAATTGATATTGTAGAAAATGTTAATTACCAATTGAAAATGATGACGCATTTGCAAATGTGAATATATATGATACACCAATTGATCAAGTGTTGAGTGACCGAAATTTATCTTGTGATTCAAGTTTTCCATTGAGAACACCTCCTAGAATTTTGCGTAAAAAGCCTAAGTTTTTTATTGAAATTGATGAGAATATAATAAAAACAATGGTTGATAATATTCCTGAATGTACTTGTAGAAGAAATGTGAATAAGATATGGAACCTATTTTTTGAAAACATAAGTGAAACTGGAAGATGTCAATTTGTTGAGATGATGAAAAATCTTAAGTTTAGGCCAATCATGAAGATTCTAGGCCTAAGAACATCAAGTGGTAATAGTGAAAAATATATTGTAAGAAATCTAATTTGTTGGCACCTACAAAAATTTTCTTCCAAAATGCTTCATTTTCCCCTAAAAAATCAAAAAGTCATGTTGACATATTTTACCCAATAAGGCTCCAATAGTCACCAAGGTAAAATGTCATGTCTTGATACATAGTCAAAGGTCAAGTTCAATAAATTCCTTAAGAGAATTGAATTCTAGGCAACTTTTCATTTTGAACCATGTCAAAATTCCTTGAAATGAGGAAGTTATGCTTGTTCAAAGTTTGGTTTTTATGTTTTTTGCCTTAGTCAAAAAAATGGTTGTCTTGTTCCCTTTTTATCCCTTATAAATTTTTCATATTTTTCCTTGGTCAGCGAATTGACTTTTTCCAAAATCATTAACTTTTCAGGAGTTCAGCTTTTAGCCGATTCATCGATAAGGTGACAATAGAGCAAAGGGAGACAAGGTTGCAGAAGAGAAAGACAAAGAAAATAAGTCTATCGACAGGGCTTGGTTCAAGAGCCCGTGGTTTCGTCGATAGGGAGTTCGCCCGATGACTAGTTTGTTGATAGAAGGCAGATGGAGTCAAAGAAAGGGGCAAGTTCGAAAAAGGCTAATCTTACCAATAAGGCAAACTAGAAATTTGAGAATTTGGCTAAGGAAAAAGAAAAGAAATGCCTTTGTCAGGGAATTTGCCCAAAACTAAACTTTCCACAAGTTCGTGTTTTTTGTATTTCGTTGATGAAGCGATAAAGGCAAAGCATAGAGCAAAGCTTCCAAAGTTCTAAAATGGTCAAGTTTGCGATGGCATTTTTCTAACCAAAGGGGAAAAGACTAAAGGGTGCATTTCCTCTAGTTCAAAGATGTCACCTTTTGCCGATAAAGCATGAAAGATGCGCCTGAGGAAGAAATAGAAAGTTTGGCAAAATGAAGTTTTTTCGACAAAGGTGATATAAAGGGAAATCTGCCTAAGTTCATAGAAAGAGGAGATTCGCCAACTAAGTCAATATGGCCAGCTATGTTCGTGATGGGTGCTTTTCACCAACAAGGTGCAAAGGGAAAAGAAGCGAGGTTTGAAAAATGCCCTTTTGCCAATAAAGTAGAAGGTAGAGGACTGAGGCCAAACTTGCTAAGTTTGAGAAAAGCCAAGTTTGCTAATAAGGTAAACACATTGTAAAATTTGATTAAGGAAAATAGAGAAAAGATGGCAAAAGGGACTAAGTCAGGGAATCGACGGAAAGCTGAACTAATGAAATAGTTTGAAATTTTGGCATTTTACTGATAGGTCATTTGACTGACAGGGTCAAAAAGAAAGCAAAAGAGAGTTCAACAAATGGCATTTTTGCCGATAAGGCAAAATAGAAGGGCAAGAAAAGGCGGCAAAGAGTTTGGTTTGAGAAAACAAGATTTTACCGACTAAGAAGATAAAAGTGGTTCTACAAAACATAATTTTGTCGATAAGAAGAAGGAAGGCTAGCAAGTTCAAAAACATTTGGATTTGTCGATAAAGGCACAAGGAAGATGAAGACAAAGGAAACTTCACCAACCAAGGAGATAGTCTGGCAAAAGAGAAAGTTTTCCATGAGGCAATTTTGCTAACTAATAGATAAATTTTGGCAAATTAAAGATTTTCCAATAAGGCAAATATAGAGCAAGAAGAAAAAGTTTGAAAGAGTGGGAAATTGCCGACAGAGAATGAGGAGACGGCTTGTTTGAAAAATGAAAAATTTGTCGATAAAGCAAGAGAGTGAAAATGAAGGAAAATGGCAAAGGCTCAGTTCAGAAAATGTGATATTTTTGACAAGGTGAATAAGGGGAGAAAATGCAAGCGGCAAGCAGAAGAAGAAATTTGTCGATGGAACAAGTAGAGGCGAGTTCCCGCTGGAAGACTTTTTCTGATATGACAAAATTAAAATGCAGATTTTGATGTAAAGCATGATTTTGTAAAATGATGATGATTTTAAATATTTATAATATTTAAAGTGTTGTAAAAGCTTTACAAAAACTATGGAAGGGCTCTTATTTTTAAACGCCTTTCTTCCCCCTTGGCCGCCATGAATGTAAAATTACTAATGTAAGGAACAATGTATGCTGTCAGTGCGTAGGTACAAAATCTAGTGGCAGGATGTAGTGTTTTAGTGATCACAATCTCTATAGGTATGTCAATGGTAGGAAATCAATTTGTAGGTCATGGGTAGGCTTCTAATGTGCATTTTCTCTGACAAATATCTCGGCCTAAAATTTATTTTAGAATGGTGTGTACTCATTGACTGAATGCAATGTTGGGAATTGGTGCAGTCAGTTTGAATTGTAATGCTATATATGCATCATTTTGAGATGTTTTGGGGGTTGGTCTTTGAGCCAATTGTCTGGTCTGTAGTGCCTCGAGATAGTTTTAGGGCTTCAAATCAATCCAGTCTGAGTGTTAAATGGAGGAATGTGTTTTGATGCAGCATAGGAATGAATTGTAAAGCATATTTCATATATATGTATGTCGCCATGGTCATTTGTAATGATTCAGGGGAATGTATAATCGTAGTTGTATGTTTTCTCTCACCACATTTGCTGGTGCGATTGTAATATAGATTTGATAATGTGTGACAACATTTAAATCTATTCATGATTTGTGTTGGGTCATTTCTTTATTGCAAATGGGTCATTATAGTTTGGTTCTGGATAGTTAAGTATGTCCAATGTATGAAGTATAATCTAAGAAATGTATGTGAATACATTTTGGTATTCTTTTGATGTTGGTTCAATCCTTTCTTTTCTCTTTACTGCTTATGACTCAATTGCCCAGTGGAGTAGGCACCAGTCCATATTGGAGAGGGATGGATCAAACATCTTTTTAAAAATCAACAAATCTTTCACCTGTGGTTTAGGGTAAAAAACCATCTTTCTTGTGCATGTACATTCATACAGTTGAATTAACTTAATGAGAGGCATTTGCAGCCAGTTTGTCACGATCTAGCGACAGCTTTGGGGTCAAGTGTACATTGGGTATGGCTATGTATGTTTATTTTTTATTTCATGCCTCTAGGAATATCCCTCCTAGGTCTAGCTGAGCCTGAAGAGTAGAGGAGTCTACCCACTCCTGTAGTTGGCCAAAATTCCCTTTAACTTGTTGATAAACCTCTTCCTATCACCTTGACAATAATCGTTGGCCTGGGTGTTTTAGGAATGTTTTAGAGTTTTGGGTTGCAACTATTTTGGGAACCAACATAATCAATGCATATCAAAGCATTGGTTCCACCTCACGCACCAAATATAGTAATGCTACATGACATGTCATTACATCAACTATTGCGAGCAATCAAACAAAGAAACCTCACTTGATAAGAAAACAAGTCAAGCACTAAAGATAAATAGAGAAACATTAATGAAACTCGTTGGGAGGTGTGAAAGAATTGAGGACCTGAATAGCAATGAACTATGGGCATTTTCTGATAGACTCCCATGGAAAGATAAAGCCATATTTGAAGCCGTAAAATCCCTAATTGAGGAGTTTTGGATAAATAACACAAGAATATCTCCTATTCAAAGGGATGTTGTAAGAAGGGGAATTGGTTGTCAAAAATGTGAGCCACATCCAAAGCATTTTTTAGATATGACTCAAACACAATTTTTCTCCAAATTTGTAGCTACTTATCCTCAAATTCAAATTAGTCAAAGGTATTTTGAAATGGAAAAACCTTTTTATGTCAAAATAAATCACACACACACAACTTGTTGTTGTAGAGTTCACATCGAATTTTCTATGTATTATGATGTTTATCGACAAATATGTGTATCTTCGCATACTAATGATGTTTTGTAGGAGTGTATGATAGAGGCTTCACCTAAATCGAAAAGATATTTCATTTCAAGCATTTTTTGTGAAATAGTAGATGGGAAAATATTTTATAAGACATCATGTTTGGATGGAAAATATGATAGTTGCGGTGGTTTGCAATGTTTGAGAACTTGTGTACACATGGAGAATGGACATGCAATTGGAAATGAAATAGTACCTTTTGTGAAATATAAGACAACGGCATACAGTCTAAAAGATGGTAAAGAAGCAAAAAGGTGTGAATTGGTGAGTGAAGAAATACTAGTATCTGCATTTATGCCTATTTTTAAGAAAAGATAGTTTATGAGTATGCAAGGCATACACACAGAGCTCGATGGTTGGACTTGCAATTCAAGTTATGCAAGGACACATTTCCTCTTTGTACGATCGTGTCAATTGTGAACTTTGCAGAGAACTATACACTACAACCACAAAATGAGGTTCAACCATAGTACTACAACTCCACTCAGGTTTCTATATTTGTGCATATAGCATTCATTCATGCACTTGACAGTATAGAGGAAGATAGAAAGATACTGAGGGAGTATCATTTTTATATTATTGATGATCGCACACATTCTATAGATTTTGTGCAAGGTTTCTTTTAGATGTTCTATGGTCATTTGAGTAGCAGGAACATCATCTTTGATCAGCATATCATATGGTCAGATAATTGTGCATCACAATTTAAGAATTCACGAATATTCTATTGGTTGAGTAGGATGAATATATTCAATGGTTTTCAACATATATGAAATTTCTTTGAGGTTGGGCATGGAAAAGGGGAGCATGATGGTGTTGGAGCATGTATTAAGAGCCTTAGCACGAGAAGAGTTGAAGTACAAGGATAGTACAAAGTTGACAGATGCAGCATCCATCATCGAATGGTGCAACTCTACAATGGGTCTAGGTAATGAAGGTAAGTCTATAGTTTGTAGATTTTTTTGTTGATAGAAAAAGCTAGCATTGCAAAATATGAAGATTGTTGTACAGTGACAGGATCGAGTGATTTCTATTGAGACTCAAATTTTCTGTGCCTCAAAATTGCTAAGTCTTGTCAAAATTCCTTAAATTTTTTCTAAGGGAAAGATGTTAAAAAATCTAATAGGTCCAGTTGAAATTATGCCAAAGTAGGAAGTGAATTGTGTTAAGAAGTCAAATGGGTATCTGCAATTTGAATTTGACAAAAATCTTATGATTTTTGGCTAAGTTATGGTAATTGCTCCATCTGGATGTTTGGATGTCCAGTTACACTTCTTTGTATGGTTATCGGGTTTCCTTCATGTGTAGATCCATTTGTGTTCCTTTATTTTTCCAACTAGATATTAGGTTGTGTCTCGATATCTTGTTCCATTTGCACTAATATGTCTAGTTTGACTAGGATGGATATATCAGGTTGGAATGTGACATCATAATGATGCATCCACTTGCTTTTGGGTTTGAAACTTCCAATTGGATATGGAACCAAATGTGGATCTTCAGTGCGAACCAATTTCTAAATGTTCAGATGAAGATCGAGTTCAGGCTAGTCTATAAAGTTCATTGAGAAAGTTTCTAGATGTAAATTGATTTATATGCTAACCGGATGTGGATCTTCCAAGTGAACTAGATATTAAGTATTTGCAGATGTCATGTCCTGTGGGAAGATCGAGTTAAGTGTTGCTTTGTCCCACATAATTAAACTGCATTTTAAAATTGGGTCAGATCCAGAGCCTTTTTTAATTTATTTCGAATGCTTAAGAGACCACTTCTAACTGGAACCTATTTGGCATGCTATGTTGTGGTATCTTCATTCTGATGTGGAGTCAGATGTGGGTTGTCAAGTTCGCTAATGTCATGTCTGGTTGGGATTTCCGGTTAGGACATCCGGTTGGAATACCTTGCTTATTTCAATGAATTTTTAGAAACTTCCAAAAGTGACCTTGACTAAAATTTGATGCTCTTTCTATTTGCATCTTCACTTTGAGCTTTTCAGATCCAAAATTATTGCTTTTGGTAACTTCAAAACAAGGAAAGATTAACAAATGGCACAATAGCTCTGCTTGTTTGAGCTTTTAGTGCAGGTATGATGATGTATCTCTTTACTGATGGAGCAAGGCATATAATCAATATCAATGGAGCTTCTCATTTGCATGAAGATGTATCAAGAAGAAGGCAATATTTAGATTTGTTGAAGGAATTTCGAGGAGGTATGACTTGCAGTGTACTTCTCGCCACCAATTTGTAGCCATGATGGGACTGAAAAGGATATTGTCAGAATGAAAAAGGAAAATTTGAAATATTTCCCTGAATGTTGTCAAATCAATCATGTCTAATAACATGATCAAACAGGTCAGGTGTTATGTTGAAAATAGATAAGTTACCAAATATGGACTCTGACCTAAGCAATTATATGATGGAAAATAAAGGTATGGTCAGATGCTAGATATTTTTCTCGTGCTAACAAATTTGAAAGTATTTTAAGCTATAGTTGGCCATTAAAGGAAGGTTTCAATAGGTGGGTGCAGATATGTGTGATATGATAGTATATCTGAAATATAATGAGATTTTGCTATCCAATTCAAAATTGATAAGTTGATCAGGTGGTCTAAGTGTTGGCAATTTAGATGGCACATTTCTTAGGATAAGGATCATTTATGGAAATGCAAGTAAATTGGTCTTTGTGCCTTTAATGATAATTCATGCCATTTGGTTATAAAATGAAACAAAGTATCTTGTATCAGAGTAGTTATCATTTTAGTATGTTGGATATGGGTGTTTTCCACATTCCTAAGGTGTTGTTTATGTTTAGAAAGATGATGTCTAAATACTCTTGGCTGCAATTATGTACCTTCAAGAACAAGAAAATAGAATGCCTCCTTTCAGAATGGAGGGTTTAGGGAAAATGAGAAGATTGTCTATGTGTCGGTCATTTTGCTCCATCAATTTCACCCTCCAATGGTTGGAACCTGATGGGGAGTGGGCATTGCTACCTAACCACTCCAACTGTATGTAGCTGCTCATTGGATGGTACAGAGGAATCTTAATTTTTAGTAGCCAATCTTGATTGGAAAAATTAGATGTGGGGGTAGGGCCTCTCCACCCCAGTTCCCCTTCTCCTTTCCTTTGATGCATCATAGAGGGAGAATATCACATTAGGGTGGTCCAGAAGTAGGTAATTGATTGGGCTTCTATTGGCAAGTATGAGCGAATGAGTGATAGGCACCTAGTGTCTTCTTCATCCCCACCTTCATAGCGATTAGGTGTTGTCAACTTAGCTTGGGTGGGTGAAGATTAATTCATGAGCTTTCCCCATGACTACCTAACTACCCACGATCATTCATCATGCCATTTCAAACAAGATACAGTTATTTCAATGGTTTAAAGGGACAAGTATAATCGCTCGTGTGCTCTGCACCTTTTAAAATGATTATGGTTTGGTATATGTGTCATTCATCTAAAGAATTTGAAAGAGGCTCCCTTATTCTATAAAATAGATGTGCTCATTGTTGAAAAGGGTTGGTTAGTGAAAATACAAGGGATAAATTTTATAGTCTATAGTTTGTGTCTAGGAGATAGGGGATTTTGGTTAGTAAATGTCTTTGTGATGTACTTTATCAGTTGATTTAAGTGACAGAATGCAATCTTCTATGCATTTCATCTCCATTTGTATTCTACAAATGACAGTTGAGAATTAATATAATCAAGGATTTGTTGTTTCTCCCGTAATACATTTGCTATTATGAATTATTGTGTGTTAGTTCATGTTTCAAGTAGACAGAGTAATTCTTTCATGCTAAATAATACTGTCATTCATAGTGTGAAAGAATATTCAAGAACGATCTGGATAGTGTTTGCCATCATTGAAAAATCAATATCAACGTTGAGGCGTTACTATCTTTAAACAAGATAAATTGATTTTCAACTCGTGAAAGTTTCACTGCAAAGTCCTACAAATCACATTGACTTTGTTTTCCCAAAACAGGCATTGGTCTTAAGATTATGTCAACCTCCCAACCACCCATTCATATTCAAAGTGATAAATCATGCTCATCATGTAATTTATTTTTAATTATTCTATACTTTAATAGCAGATGCTAAAGGTTAGAGGAGAGTTTTGTTCATAAATTTAGATATCTTAATCTCTTCATAATCCCTATGAAATAAATCTACTATCCAACACTATGGTTGTTAATTGAGTCATATTTCCATAACCAATGTTTAGAAAGGGAAACCCACCTAGGTTTTGCAGAGCCTAAAGTGTAGAGGATATTGTCTTTCAGACATTGCATCTTGTTCATTGGTCATTTTCCACTTATTTATCTAAGCCCAAAATAGTTTAAGAATTGGTGGGGTACAATTTAGAGCACCAACAAGTCCCACTCTTTTAGAAGCTCAAACGCAGCTTCATGGACTATTTACTTGAGGTAGATGGTGTGTTTTTGTTTATTGTGTAAGGATTTTTCTTGGAATGATTGTGTCAAAAGAATGGGTTGATGAATGGTGTGCTAGATTGTTAAGCCCACTTCAAACATATCAACTTCCAGGAGCACTACAACTCATGTAGATGGAATCATCAATTGACTTTGACCATATTTCAGATCTAGTTGAACTGGGTAAAATGTTACTTAATGAAAATTAATATATATTTTAGATTATGATGTAGTATTTTTTTATCATTTATTGAATTTTAATCTTTTTTGTGTAATTTAATCTAGGGCATGTTTATCTAGTTATTGTGGATGAAGTAATGATCATGGAATGAATTATTATTTATGTCATTGTGTTGAGGCAAAAAAGAAATTGACAGCCCCTGTCATAGATGGAGAAAATATTGAGTATCATATAGGATCAGTGGTTATTGTCGGAACATGTCTTAGAAGGTATTCAATGAAGAAGTCAGATGTGTGGTTGTTTGAGAACTTTGACACACATAGGAAGATTCTTCATTATTCTAACCTTGTTGTGGCATCAAATGTTCATTTGATAAAATATGGGGGTAGACCATTGAATATAAACTTGTAGTAAGTTCGCAAGTCTAACCATGAAGCAATACTTGACATCATAAAGAGTAGAGCGGAACCACATGGTCCATTAGATTGAATTAGTGGAATGACACAAAGGTATGTTATGTGTACAATTATTAGGTTTTGTGATTTGATTACATTTTTCTTTTCTATCCTCATTTCACCTTATATATTTTTGACATTTTTCTTACCTTCTTATATGTGCTCCTTGGTCCTAGTTGATTAGCTTCATTTCATTATAGAGCTCATGACTAAATGGCATGGTTGTTGATACATTTGGATATTCCCCAGGGTCATGATTGGTGAGTTGGTTTGATCAAACTAAGTCAAGTGGTTGCTTATGGCATGCTTTGAATGCTTTCATTTGATATGACATGTCCTTTGGATTCAATTTGATGATTGTTCATTCAATTGATAGGTCATAGGTCATTATGTTTTCTTGAAGAGTCTTGTCTGGATTGAGGTTATATTTCATGTTTTCACCTTGTTTATTAGCTTATGTAGGGAGATTTTGATGGTATTGTCTCATTTCATCATGTTGGTGTACTCATTTTGGCTAAATAGTGCAATTGTGTTTGCATGAAAGATTTGAGTATGATGGAGGAAGGAATAATCCTTATGGAGTAGGTTTTGGAAGCAAAATAAGGTAGGAATAATCTTTATGCATCCCTAACCTAGCATGGTGTGACTCTGATTTTTAGGTCATGGCATTATGGTACATTAGCAAAAATGAGGTTTTCATGATTATTTCATGATGATATGTCCTTTGGAGTCAATTTGATGATTGTTCATTCACTTGATAGGTCATGCCATTATGTTTTCTTGAAGGGTCTTGTTTGGATTGAGGTTGTATTTCATGTTTTCACCTAGTTTCTTGGTTTATGTGGGGAGATTTTGATGGTATTGTCTCATTTCATCATGTTGGTGTACTCATTTTGGCTAAATAGTGCAATTGAATTTGCATGCAGGATTTTCAAGTATGATGGAGGTAGGCATAATCCTAGTACTAGTGGTGGAATTCTTGGCCAAAATATCCTCTATCAAGCTTGGGAGCAGCCATGGTTCTTCATGCATCATAGTGATTCGAGTTCCTTCAAAGATTGTTTCATCATGTTTTATTATGGTTTCACTCATGGAAAACAAAGTTGCAAATTGTGCATCAAGCTTATCTTTGTCATATCCTATGAGGAGATTATGACATGTAAAGGGTTAAAAGAGGGTTTGATGGGATTGATGGATGGTTTGGCTAGATCCTCCTTTCACTCAATACATTCAAGGACATTTAACCGAGTTGAATCACAACATAACTGCAAGAAGGCTCCACTATAGGTTGGTTGTCACTTGTAATGATAAGGAAATTTGGAATTGATTTATTGATGTATTGATTTTAGTCTAATTAAGCTTAAAACCTTAATTATGCAAAATCATAAACAAATGGATGAAACTTGATAAATGCTCGCACAAAGATAGACTAAATATAGATCAGATACATACTAGATTTTGAGTTCTACGGTATGGAAAAGTCAGGGGCTAAAGAGCGGGCGCCCAAGCCCAAGGTACTACTTTTTCTTAGGGCTTCGGGGTATTTTCCGTCACTGACTGCAACCACTTCAGAGATTCTCCATGACACAAAATTGAGGGGCAAAAGAGTGGGCACCCAAGCCCTTCCTAAGCTATTTCTTGCCTTTTTCTTCAGATCCTAATTCCTTATGCTCTACAACAGTCCTCTACAACTCCACTCTTCAAGATTCGATACATATCACCTATAATCACAAGAGGGGTTGGGGGTTGTGGTGTTTAGGAGCTTGCCTCGGTCAAGCCCCAGAATGGCATTCAATCCTTCCAACACCGTTGTTAGATAGAGAGTGAGTGCCCTTGTAGGACAGAGGCAAAAACAAATTGATAAATAATTGATTGAAGCAAAAATAGATATCACCTCAGAGGTGTAGCTCTCAAGTAGATGAATATCTTTCAAAACATGAGAAGATGAAGCCAAATATTGAATTGTCTTTGCTATTGTCTATACTAAAACAGTGCCCTCTTTGTATTAGTGATAGCAGACACTTGTAAAAATTTATTTGAATCATGTCCATTAACCTTGATGAAACTCTTATTATTCCTCTTAAAGTTGTTTTGTGAAGGTCCAGTCATGGATTGACCAACTTGAGCCGATGAGTTTTGGTTTTCATACTGACTAGACGAAAGTTGATAATCACGAAGGGTTGTGCATAAGTGTTGAAAAGAGTTATACTTCATCAAGAGGATTTTATCATGAATGTTAGGTTGTAGATTTGTAATAAACACCTTCTGAACATCCTCATCATTCATCTGGTATTGAATTTGTGCATAAAGAGCTTGATATCAACTGATAAACTCAGTTAACTTCTCTTTCAGACCTTCTTTGTAGTGAACTAAATCAATCAATGAGACTTGAGGTCTAATGTTTGCTTGAAAGTGTTGTAAAAATTGATCAACTAATTGAGAGAAAGAGTGTATTGAATTCGGAGGTTAAGAGAAAAACCATTCCAAAGTAGTATCTTTGAGAGATCGCGGGAAGAGTTTCGCTAACAAGTCCTCTTCAAAGAAGAAATCACTACACATAGCCGTGAATGTCGCCACATGAGTATTGGGATCACCTTTTCCACCATATTTTTTAAAGTGAGGAGTTTCAAACTTGTCAGGCATAAGAGTTCCTAATATTACAAAAGATAGAGGATTTCGAGCATGGTATGTTGGTAAATTAGGTTGAGAAGAATTTGTCAAGTTTGTCACCTTTTGTTGTAAAGAGGTCATGCTTTGTAAAAGTTGATTTAGGAGGGCATCATTGGGAGATGTGGTTTGAGAATTAGAAGTCGTGTTCATGAAATTTCAAGGAGATTGGTTGTGAGTGTTAACAAGTAGTGGTTGAGAATGAATTTAAGTGAAAGATGGTTGGGAATAGGTGGTAGTAAAAAGTGATTGAGAGTGAGTGGGATGGAGAGGTGGTTGAGAGTGATTATTCATAAAAGAAGTCACCCTAGGTGGTTGGTTTTGGTAGTTGAATCCCACGGCCTTGTAATTTTATGAATTAGTGCCATTAGATACTCCAATACTAGTGGTAGAATTACTACAAGCATGTGCATTAGTAGTGAAAATTGATGATGTAAAAGTAGACATTCTAGTAGTCGGTATAAGTGTCGATACTTGTGTATGAGTCAGTGATGACATGTTATTAATAACATTTGCACATTCAGTCACCGGCATAACATTATGATGCACTATATGCACTAAGCTTCAAAGCATGTTAACATCATCTTGTCCTTCTTTTAACAACTCTTGTATGTTATGAACCACAGGTATAGCTTCTTCTGTTATCATTTCATTTTCCATAAATGCTTGAAAATCGGCTAGTTCTTTATCAAGTTTGTTTATTTGATCATTAGGTACATGTGTTATCACATCAATAGGGTCATCAACATCATGAAATACTTGTTCTTCCATTGTAGTTGCAGGAGGTATAATATCTTGCAAAGTTTGTGTTTCTCCTTTTGTAAAGAAGGTGTTCAATGGATTTTCTAATGTAGGAACACCGTTGCTATCAGGAGCACTAGAACCCATTAATCTAATACTTCTCCTTAAAGGGATATTTCTATTAGGGCATTGGGTTATAAGACTCATGCAAAGGCATACAACACTCAATGCACAAACTAATAGAACAAACCCTAGGATGAAGGTATGTTTGTTGAAATACACAATGTGTAAATGCAAAATTTGAGATGTGATGCAAAAAAACACTATAATGAAACACTCAATCTAAAATCATATTTAAAAGAGTGTTTAAAAGAGTAGTAAAATCTGAAACAAGATTTTAACCACAAAACCTAGCTATTGCAAAGACTAGGTTATATGAAAAATGCACAATTTCAAGCAAATTCTAATAAATGAAGTATGAAAATGCAATGCAAATGATTATAGAATGATGTAATGCTGTAATTTATATCAGATCTTATGTAAATATAAAAGAATTAAATGATTTAGATGAAATACAATGCAAATAGTGTAAGCCATGTCTAAATACAAGCCTAGGATGCTTGATTTTTTTAAAATTTTCAAATGCAATATGATGAAAATGAAATGAATGAATGCAAATCTAAAGTACAACACTCAGCAAGGTGCAAAATGTAAATAACACAGGTTCACCAAAATGTAAATGGTGAAAAGAGGGTTTGATGGGATTGATGGATGGTTTGGCTAGATCCTCCTTTCACTCAATACATTTAAGGAAATTTAACTGAGTTGAATCACAACTTCTGCAAGAAGGCTCAACTACAAGTTGGTTGTCACTTGTAATGATAGGGAAATTTGAAATTTATTTATTAATGTATTGATTTTAGTATGATTAAGCTTAAAACCCTAATTATGCAAAATCGTAAACAAACAGACGACACCTAATAAATGCTCACACAGAGATAGACTAAATACAAATTAGATACATACCATATTTTGATCTCCAGAGTATAAAAAAGTTAGGGGATAAAGAACGAGCGCCCAAGCCCAAGGTACTACTTTTTCTAAGGGCTTTGGGATCTTTTCCATCACTGACTACAACCACTTCAGAGATTCTCTATGACACGAAACTGAGGGGCAAAAGAGTGGGTACCCAAGCCCTTCCTGAGCTATTTCCAGCCTTTTTCTTCACTACACTCTTCGAGATCTGATACCTATCACCTGCAATCACAAGAAGAGGGGTTGGGGGTTGTGGTGTTTAGGAGCTTGCCTTGGTCAAGCCCCAGAATGGCATTCAAGTCTGCCCACACTGTTGTTAGATATAGAGTGTGTGCCCTTGTAGGACAAAGGCAAAAACAAATTGATAAATAATTGATTGAAGCACAAATAGATATCACCTTAGAGGTGTAGCTCTCAAGTAGATGAAGATCTTTCACAACATGATAAGATGAAGCCAAATCTGTAATAACAAACACAACAACACAATTCTGCTCTGCAACACAATGAATGCCTTGAATGCTCTAAAATCATAAGTTTACCAAAATCTCATAATCATCTTCTAGTTTACAAATGAAGTCCTAAACATGCTTATATATGCATTCCTACTTTAATTTCGTAATTCAAACTCAAGATGTCAGTAACAGACACCTTTTAACGGTCTCCAACCGACATTGAAATTTGGGACCCCGTCAAAATAGGGTAGGGCAAGGGTGCGGGAACCCTTGTCTTGGGACCTATTTTGGGTCAGGATTAAGCTCTACAATGTCCCCTAAGTCCCATTTGTCATGGGTTTTAGGGAATTTTGTCTCGAGATTCATTTCTAACATGCATGATAAAAAATGAGGGACTTGGGAGCTAAACTTAGGAGGTAAAAGTCCTAGGGGAACATTTTACGACATAACATGACCATAATATCATGATGTTACTACGAGTTTTAATGACAAGGGTTCCATCTTACAAACCCTCATGTGTTTCTTGACATTTGGTGCTAAGAATTTATAACCATTGAATGTGATTTCATGTTAAGCTTTGATTCATATTATGTTTATTATACACCATTCCATAACAGTGATAAGGGTTTCTTTAGTTCTTAGTAAAACTTTTGGGACAATCATAACAGTGGTAAGGGCAACTAAATTCCTCATTTTGGGATAGTCATAACAGTGGTTTTGTGTTGCATGGGTCTTACAATGGGTTTTGTAGGTTCATCATCAAGTCCTAAGAAGTCTTTGAAAGGCTATTGTTATGAAACAAAAGTACAAGTAGTTGATTGTCCTAAAATGCAAGAGGATTGTGGCATGGTTGCCTTATGTATTTGTCATGTTCATGTGACTTGTCCTTTCATTCATTGATCACCATAGTAATCTATAAGGTATTCTTATATTTTTCATGTATTAGGAACGTGGTAAGTTGAGAATCACATTTAAATTGACATTAGAGAGTAAATAGGACTGTCATACATACTAGGACAACCATCTCCATAAAAGGTGTAATGCTTGGTGGTGACCTAAAGAACTACCAATTTTACTTTTAACTATACATACCATTTACCTTTTTACTTGATTACTATTGTTTGTATCTTAACCCATCTTTCAACTAATATGCTTATTAAACCCATGTTTTGTTGAGTGTGGTTTCACATATTTTTGCACTAAACAAGGCATGGTACGAGAGATTCAATTCTTCTCTATTAAGTATTGTTGTATAATAGATTTGGTTCATTACTCTATAATAGCTATACATCAATTACATGATAACTTTTTATGATAACTTGGTTTTTGATGAAAACATCATTAGGATTGCCCAGATCTACAAGATACAAAATATATTCCTTATTCAAGTAAGAAGCCTCTTACATATATTCCCCCTTCAACAAACTTACAAACTTGCAATAGGAGTGAAATTTTTCATTCCGCACCTCGTGGGGCCAAATGGACCACACCAACAAGTCAGGGTGGGTGAGTAAGTTCTAGGGGAGGTGTCTTTTCAGTGGTGAAGCCTCCTAGTCATTATTGGCTACATCGAATGGAGACAGTCTCTTAAGAGCCCTAAGACAAAAAAGGTGTCAAACTTTAGACCAATTGTTCTGTCAAACCATGACACCTATGAACATCTTCTTTGTGTGTATAGGTGGATGTTAAGTCCACCTACAAATACCTACCTCATTTGTTTAAATCAATTTCATTTGCCTATGGTGGCAAGGGATGTAGTGTTCCAAAATGCTTCAAATTCATGCAGTAGAAAGGTGCTAGGAGTGGAATTTTGCATTTTACACCTTGTGGGGCCGAACGGACTATGCCAACACATCAAGGTGGATAAGTAAATTCTAGGGGAGTTCTCATTTCGTGCACCAAGTGTCCCAGTCATTCTAGGTTACAAGCTTCCAACAAAGTCACTTAAGATCCCTAAGAGGAAAAAACTGTCAAACTTTGACGGAGCAATTCTTAGAATCTGTGGCACCTGGGAATGTTTTGTTCAGACCTATAAGTGCACATGGGATCTATCCATGATAACCTCTCTTAGTTTTTTTAAACTCTAATCCATTTGACTGTGTCGAAATTAAATGCATTCTTGCAAAATGCATCAATGGCATTCAACATTACCTTGCCAGAAGCCATATTTTTTGTTTTGTGCCTTATGGGGCTGAATGAACTATGCCAAAACATCAAGGTGGGTGGGTAAATTATAGGGGATGTCTTTTTTCATGCACCAAGTGTCCTAGTCATTCTGGGCTACAAGCTTCCAACAAAGTCAATTAAGCTCCCTAAGAGCAAAAGGTGACCAAACTTTGACGAAGTAGTTCTCAGAATCTGTGGCACCTAGGAATGTTCTGTTGGGACCTACAAGTGCTCATGGGGTCCATCCACAATAACCTCTCTCTATTTTTTTCAACTCCAATCCATTTGACTATGTCAAAATTAAATGCATTCTTGCAAAATGCATCAGTGGCATCCAGCATAACCTTGTTAGAAGCTGTATTTTTCGTTCTGCGCCTTGTGGGGCCGAGTGGACTGTGTCAATAGTTGGGAGGGTAAATGATAGGAGAGGTCTCTTTTCATGCACCAAGTGTCCCATTCATTCCGAGCTACAAGTTCCCAGCAAAGTCACTTAATATCCCTAAGAGCAAAAAATACCAAACTTTGACAGAGCAGTTCTCATAATCTGTGGCACCTAGGAATGTTTCGTTCAGACCTATAGGTGCATGTGGGGTCCATCCACAATAACCTCTCTTGGTTTTTTCAAATCCAATCCATTTGATCATGCTGAAATTAAATGCATTCTTGCAAAATGCATCAATGGCATTCAACATAACCTTGCCAAAAGCCATATTTTTCATTCTGCATTTAGATTTTGTGTATGTCCATTTCCCTTGGCAATGTTTAAATCATTAGTTTAAAAAATAAAACATAGGCTCATATTAAAATTAAATCTATAATGAGTAAATTTATTTAATTCCCCACTAACTATATATATCTTCGAGAACCTGTCACTTTGTCTGTCATCCTTCTTTAAAGTGTACCAAGTCTTTAAGGGTGTAAAGCCAAATTCCACAACATTAGCCAGCATCCTCCTTGCATATGCCAAATGGGATCTTTGGAATAGGGTATGTACATCCATCAAAGCATAAAGGATATGGGAATTTCATCTGATGTTTTAGTTGCATATACCCTAGGAGACATGTATGCAAAGTGTGGAAGCATAGACAAGGCAAATGAATTGTTTGACATGATGCCTTAAAGAAATGTTGTCTCATGGAATGTAATGATTACAAGATATGCACAAAATGGATTTTTTGATAAGGCTTTAGAAACTTTCAAACAAATTCAATTAGCAGGTGTAAAGCCAAATTCCACAACCTTAGCCAACATCCTCCTTGCCTATGCCAAAAATGGGATCTTTAGAACAAGGTATGGTCATCCATCAAAGCATAAAGGATATGGGAATTTTGTTAGATGTTGTAGTTACAACTACCCTGTGAGACATGTATGCAAAGTATGGAAGCAAAGACAAGGCACATGAACTATTTGACATGATGCCTCAAAGAAGTTGTCTCATGGAATGCAATGATTGCAGGATATGCACAAAATGGATTTTTTGATAACGCTTTAGAAACTTTCAAGCAAATGCAATTGGCAGGTGTAAAGCCAAATTCCACAACCTTAGCCAACATCTTCCTTGCCTATGCCAAAATGGGATCTTTGGAACAAGGTATGGGCATCCATCAAAGCATAAAGGATATGGGAGTTTCATCATATGTTGTAGTTACAACTGCCCTGGGAGACATGTATTCAAAGTATGGAAGCATAGACAAGGCACGTGAACTGTTTGACATGATTCCTCAAATAAATGTTGTCTCATGGAATGTAATGATTGCAGGATATGCACAAAATGGATTTTTTGATAAGTCTTTACAAACTTTCATGCAAATACAATTGGCGGGTGTAAAGACAAATTCCACAACCTTAGCCAGCACCCTCCTTGCCTATGCTAAAATGGGATCTTCAGACTAGGGTATTGACATCCATCAAAGCATGAAGGACATTGGAATTTTGTCAGATGTTGTAGTTGTAACTGCTCTGGGAGACATGTATGCAAAGTGTGGAAGCATAGACAAGGCCCCTGAATTGTTTTACATGACGCCTCAAAGAAATGTTGTCTCATGGAATGCAATGATTACAGGATATGCACAAAATGGATTTTTTAGTAAGGATTTAGAAACTTTCAAGAAAATGCTATTGGCAGGTGTAAAGTCAAATTCCACAACCTTAGCCAACATCCTCCTTTCTAATGCCAAAATAGGATATTTGGAACAGGGTATGGACTTCCATCAAAGCATAAAGGATATGGGAATTTTGCTAGATGTTGTAGTTGTAACTACCCTAGGAGACATGTATGCAAAGTGTGGAAGCATAGACAAGGCACGTGAACTATTTGACATGATATCTCAAAGAAATGTTGTCTCATGGAATGCAATGATTGCAAGATATGCACAAAATGGATTTTTTGATAAGGCTTTAGAAACTTTCAAGCAAATGCATTTGACGGGTGTAAATCCAAATTCCACAACCTTTGCCAGCATCCTCCTTGCCTATGCCAACATGGGATCTTCAGAATAGGGTATGGACATCCATCAAAGCATAAAGGATATGGGAATTTTGTTAGATGTTGTTGTTGCAACTACCCTAAAGGACTTGTATGCAAAGTGTGGAAGCATAGACAAAGCACGTGAACTGTTTGACATGATTCCTCAAAGAAATGTGGTCTTATGGAATGTCATGATTACAGGATATGAACAAAATGGATATTTTGATAAGGTGTTAGAAACTTTCAAGAAAATGCAATTAACGGGTGTAAAGACAAATTCTAGAACCTTAGCCAGCATCCTCCTTGCCTATGCCAAAATGGGATCTTTGGAAAAGGGTATGGACATCCATCAAAGCATAAAGGATATGGGAATTTTGTCAGATGTTGTAGTTGCAACTACCGTAGGAGACATGTATGCAAAGTGTGGAAGCATAGAAAAGGCACACAGACTGTGTGACATGATGCCTCAAAGAAATGTTGTCTCATGGAATGCAATGATTGCAAGATATGCACAAAATGGATTTTTTGATAAGACTTTAGAAAACTCCAAGCAAATGCAATTGGTAGGTGTAAAGCCAAATTCCACAACCTTTGCCAGCATCCTCCTTTCCTATGCCAAAATGGGATCTTCAGAATAGGGTATGGACATCCATCAAAGCATAAAGGATATGGGAATTTTGTCATATGTTGTAGTTGCAACTGTCGTGGGAGACATGTATGCAATGTGAGGAAGCATAGACAAGGTGCATGAACTATTTGACATGATACCTCAAAGAAATGCGGTCTCATGTAATGCCATGATTGCAGGATATGCACAAAATGGATTTTTTTATAAGGCTTTAGAAACTTTCAAGAAAATGCAATTGGAGGGTGTAAAGCCAAATTCCACAACCATAGTCGGCATCCTCCTTGCCTATGCCAAAATGGGATCTTCAGAGTAGGGAATGGACATCCATCAAAGCATAAAGGATATGGGAATTTCGTCAGATGTTGCAGTTGCAACTGCCCTAGGAGACATGTATGCAAATTGTGGAAGCATAGACAAAGCACATGAACTATTTTACATGATGCCTTAAAGAAATGTTGTCTCATGGAATACAGTGATTGCAAGATATGCACAAAATGGATTTTTTGATAAGGCTTTAGAAACTTTCAAGAAAACGCAATTGGCGGGTGTAAAGCCAAATTCCACAACCTTATCCAACATCCTCCTTGCCTATACCAAAATTGAATCTTTGGAACATGGTATGGTCATCCGTCAAAGCATAAAGGATATGGGAATTTTTTAGATGTTGTAGTTGCAACTGTCCTATGAGACATGTATGCAAAGTGTGGAAGCATAGACAAGGCACATGAATTGTTTGACATGATGCCTCAAAGAAATACCACCTCATGGAATGCAATGATTTCAAGATATGCACAAAATGGATTTTTTGATAAGGCTTTAGAAACTTTCAATAAAATGCAATTGGCGGGTGTAAATCCAAATTCCATAACCTTTGCCAACATACTCCTTGCCTATGCCAAAATGGGATCTTTGGAACAGGGTATGGGCATCCATCAAAGCATAAAGGATATGGGAATTTTGTCGTATGTTGTAGTTGCAACTGCGCTGGGAGACGTGTATGCAAAATATGAAAGCATAGACAAGGTGCGTGAACTATTTGACATGATGCCTCTAATAAATGTGGTCTCATGGAATGCCATGATTGCAGGATATGCATAAAATAATTTTGCAAGGATGTTGTCAAAATATTTGAATTAATCAAACACTCTGGAAAATATATTGAACCATAATTCAACATAATATCATTTCATGGAAATATTGAGGAACACGTACGCAATATCAAAACTTTTAAGCATGATACATTATCTATCCTGTAACCATAATTGATCATCATATATATAATATAAAATCTCATATACATAATGTCTTTAAAATCACATATAGTGTATATTTAAAGCCATATAGGCATATACAATGATGCACATCGGTAATATAGAAAAGTATGTTTACAAATCCATAAAGGCATACAAAAAAATATCCCAAAATCAAATTTCCTATGGAGTTCTATCAAATAATCGGCGACCCTTTCTTAGCCGTAAAGATGGAGAATCAATCAACGACTCGTCCTCTCTCATCCACTGACTAGACCTCCTCAATAATGATTCTTGAAGCTCTACCTATTAATACAATAAAAAATATCCACATTAATATAGAAAACATGAAATATACAACATTACATAAGTAATCAATCACTTACCGCCAACTGGTGACCTCTCTCGATCATTTGTTGTCTCTCTTCTTTTGTAGCTAGATGGGTAGGAGTTGTGACGTCCTTTGAGAAGCATGAATAAGCAAATTTGAGTAAACATGAATATCATTTATGTACATTAAATAATGTGAGATAAAACAAGAAATATAATTTGACATTTACATGTTACTGGTTCAAACCTCGGTCAAAGGATTTGCAAACAAAACAACTGCAGCAATGCCCACCTTTGCTGACTAACAAAGATGAGGAGGAGTCTCCAAATTTGTCATCATCTAAAAATAGAGTCTAAGGTTATTTGACCAAAATAGATACATAACATTATATAAATGCATAATGATTAGAAATGGTAAAATTTACCTCAGTAAAACTGCCTCTACGACTGGCCCAAGGAAATCCTTCTGATGGTGAAGCTCCAACATCCACTTGTTCATCATCAAATTGTCTCTAAATAAGATTACCATTGATATATGACAAAAAGTTTACATGTACTATATTTACGATCTTGTGACAAATTACATACATGTTGACTCGACCTCCTCTCACAACCTTGCAATGGATGGATGATAGATGCAGGATTAATACTTTGACCCTGAAATTTCATAGTGCATACAATTACCTACATTAATTTTGACTTATAATATGTATTAATATAATTAATTAGAGATTTCAAATACAAATGTAATAAATTGCAGAACCTTCTAAAAAATTACCTGGGAATCAATACCAAACATATCATGCAACAAGTCATATGTCAGTACAATATCATCCAATATGGATGTGTCTTGTACTTGATGGTTCCCCTATGTCGCATAGTCCTAAAACTCTGGAGCATCATCTCTAATGTCTACATGGGGAGTTTCCTCGGTCCCATAATCACACAAAGCTCCACATGATCAACAAATATGGGGGGACCAACAATGCCTACTGCTCTCACCATCACCAGCCTGGGAAAGATCACTGCCATATTTTGCTAAAGACTAGGTGAGGGAACTAAGAGAGTGTTGTGTCTCCACCTCAACACTCTCCTTCAAAGTCAAAGGGAGTGAGATATGCTATGGCCTCATAAGGGGTCTATGTGGATGGTTCTGGGCATGATGTGCCCCCTCTCTATCTTGTGTTGAGTCACCGCCTATGCCCTAGAAATCCTGGATGTCAAAGTGGTTCAGGATCTCATTGAGTTTGAACACACAATAGACATTCCTCAAGAAATATTATGGGACCTCATTATTATTATAGGGTAGGTCATCAAAAACCATATACCATCTATCCCAAAAATTTTGGGATATTTCATCGTGCACACACCAATGAATGGGGAATCATTTGCAACTCCCATGTAATGATTGATTTGTTCTAGGATCGATAAAAAGTGCACATAGATCAGCTTTCAAAATTTGCTTATCTTTAACCTGTTTGTACGATAATTTATCTGCATAGAATTGTCAACATCTCTCCATATAGTCTGCGCATTGGTTGATTTCGTTCATCACTAAGGCAACGTGAGAAATAATGGACTCTAATGAACTGGCAAGGGATCTCCTGTGATCATTGCTTACATTTGGAGTTTTTAATTTTTGAATTAAGGCTTCAAGTTGTTTTTTATTTTCTTGGATTTTCCCTAAATAGTTTTCTTGTGTGTCACATGGATGGCAAGGAAGTGAAGGTGGATTTTGAGGAGGGTTTTGAGCCTCCTCTTCAACTGGAATCTCATCTCTTAGATTAGGGTTTTGGGGTGATTCACTGGTTGAAAATTGAAAATAGAAATTCAATCAAAATAATGAAAAACAAATTTAATTTATTTTCAAATGTAGAGAAAAGATGAAAACCCTACCTTCTTGAGTTTTCCAACTTTGTTGAGCTCATGCACGATGGGAACGGTGACATGACATTGTGTTTGTGTGATTTCCCCCTCAATCTCCTCAAAATGTGCTTCTAAAATAACCCTTTTCATGTTTTCACACTTCTAAAATGCAAATGAAAAATGGGAAGTCATGGGTCTGTGTTTTTTTATGTTTAGCAGTAAAATGCAATCGTGTTTTACTTTTCTAGGACCAAAAAGTGGGGTGGCTACTTTTTGGTCTCCCATCTTCATGCACACGCCCACTAGTGATTATCTTATTTAATTCATTTCCTTATTAATACATAAGCATGCACATGAAACCATAGATCCAAAACATATTAAATACAATAAATAGATTTCTCATCACATATGAACACATCCTTTCCATCATTGAATACAATATGAATGCAAATACATGAATAAGCCAAACGAACATCAATAGTAACCACAAGTAATTTTAACCCTATGATTTGACTTAAAACTATACATCCAAGACCATATCTAACATCCACATGAATTGCTACTCGCATCCCATACTACGAAATCTCTCTTCACGTGATGCTATATGTATTACTAAGAACATATTTCTAAGGTAGAACTACATGCATCCTAACCTCAGCACACACAAGTATCCAAACATACATAAAACAACAATCTGAATACACAAACACACATAAAGCAATAACATTTAAGAACATACAATCAAAACATCCATAACTCAAATATACAAGTCACACACATAAAGAAAGTACATAATACAAGCATAGAATACAATCACATCATACATTACAAGCTCACAACAATAAGACACTCATATAAAACAAAACCACACAAAGAATCTACAACCATAACACACACTTGGTCCCCACAACCCATCAAGAGGGCATCTCCCAACTGTGTAGTGTACCATGTTGAATGCACAAGACAACTGCGAAGGGGGTGAATCAATTGTAACTTATAATTCCAAAACCCTCACACATATTTAGATCCACATTAATTCAATTAACCCTTAAACTGTTAAGATGATTAAGCATGGAAACAAATAACAGAAACTGAATCAAATCAACATCATACACAAGAGAACACCAAATTTACGTGGAAAACCCAAGAAGGGAAAAACCACAATGAGGATTAGCTCATAATATAAAGTAATATCAACACCTAATACAATAGGGCTCACTGCCTAAAAGAAAGGCTCACTGCTAGAATAGAAAAGAAGATAGAGAAGAATGTTACAATGAGAAAACCATCTTAATGCAACAGAGAAGTCCACCACAACATCACTAACACCTTTGCAGTCATATTGAAGAATTGTAGACACCTTCTGTTCACTGCATCTAGTAGTCTAACACTTGAAAGATTGCATTGCACCTCACACTCTATCACACTGTCATTCTCATCTCATACACACCACACACCTCTACCTCAATAACTCAACACTTTTTATACCATCTTCAACCTTGAAAACATTCTCCAAGGTTGGAAATACATCTTCACCATGTAAATTTAAATTAGGTCAGCACCAAAACATTCCCACGGTGGAAAGGAATAAAGGAAAACCATAACACACCTTATCTTGGACCTAAATCCATTCATGCACGCCACACCACGCTTCCACAATCATCAAAGCAAATCCGCAATTAGTGTAAACACCCAAGGTCAGTCGAACCTATGTTAACACCATAAACATTTAAGTACACGCTTCCTCAAATCCAAATATGAATCATGGACCACACACCATGCTTGAACATAATATAGAACATCCTACAAGCATCTTGAAATCCAACAAATTCCTCTGCAACAACTTTCACCTGAAGAAAGTACACACCTAGTTTATTCAAACATCTCTGTCATACACTACAACTCAAGAAATTGACTTGTGGAGCACCAAATCATGAACAATTTAAACTAAAGGTAGATATGAACCTTATAAACACACTTCCAAAACCACAAGACCTAAAACCATTATGTGGAGAAATGGGGAGCAAAAACCTTTCTTCCAGACACTTTTACAATACATAGTTCACACACTGGTGAACACACCTTCCTATGCAAAACGATCCAACATACCAAAGCCTAAATGCAACACCTATGAACACCTCTGATCAACATATCCAAACCGCACAAGCAGATCTTCAACATAGAAGAAATGCGGAGCAAAACCAAAACACCACTCTGTAAGCCAGAACACCTTTACAACACATTGTTTCCTCTATTATTCAAATTTTCTCAAAAGCACTTGGAAACCAAGCACCAAAAATATATCAACATCTTCAACACTTCCTCATTATCAAAGACAACATCAACTCAATACCAACTTCTCACATTCTTGCAATAATCTCTTGCTCATACAGTTGACACCAATGACAACACAAGCTTGTTGACATCAATGACAACACTAACTGTACATACTTGCAACATACCCAAGTACCACTACCTCACATAAGACAAGAGGGTTAACTATATCACCACATAGCACCCTACCTCAACCCCTCAAGGTAGAACAACATGCATGCTAATAAACAAGCCACGGGTCTTATCCTTAGAGATCTCCTATATACTAGTGATGGATGGAAAAAATAATGCATAAACAGCCTATGGACCTTATGCCATCGAGAGCAATAGAGCTTCACGTGATGTGGTGTGTATAGAGAGAAAGAGCAATCTTGATTCCTCAGCCAACTTTCTTAAGGGGATGATGTCTTGATGTGTTGGAATCGAAGTAGAGAAGATTATGACAGGATATATCCACCCATGACTAGGACATCCAACCTCTCCTACTTCTTTAATCTTGTCACTTCCAACAGAAGTCAAGATATCAACTATTCTAGCCCTTGGGATAATTAGGTTTCAAGAAGCTCTGAGATCACTCCCATAAACTGCTTACTCATATGACCACCTCTCTACTCTCACGAGTAGAATCGTGACACAAACAAATAGAAACATCTCCCCAAGGAGATAATACATTACCAACTCGAGTTATTGATGTTGCAACAAATTGTTTTTCCCATGACAGTTTTACCAGTTCTAAAAGAAAAGAGTCAACTTGTTTTAATAATAGAAAATAAAAGATAAAAGATAAAATTACAAAAATTTAAGGTAAACTTTATCCCCTAATTTAAAACTATATATCAAAAAATTAGAAAAACCTAGATCACTGTTTAAGAGATATGTCTAAATTAAAATGGGTTCTTATTTTCTTTTCAGCCTCTTTCCAAATTTTCTATTATATTTTCTTCTTATACAATAAATTAATATTTTCAATATTTTAAAGACCATATTCAGATCAAATAACCTATCAAATCTTCCTACTAAGTTTAAGAATTTTGGACAAGTATAATTCAACAAAATTCATTTCTAAATCTTCTAAATCAATGAATCTACAACTTGTTTAAATATTTTTTTACATAAAAAAATATACAATCACAATTTCTTCACAACAAATCCTATATTCAATTATTAACCAAAGTAAATTTTGTTAAAGTCTTTCATAACAAGAATCCTACCTCAATCCTTGTAGTAATTTGGTAAAAACAATGGAGATGAACTAATCAATTTAGAAACCACAACAATCCTTAGTTCTTTAAAAAAAGCACTTTCAAGCCCTTCAACTTCCAATTCCATAATCTATTTTCTTTTTCTTCTAAATTGCATATTAAAATTGATAACCAAAAAAACTAAATTTCTTCTTTTAATAACTCTTCCTTTTCCTTCCAAAACCTAAAATGCAAATTATAATATTTTATTCTCTATAAAAACAAAATAATATTAAAATATTATCCATTCTAATTCTATCCAAATAAAAGAATTCACTTAAAAAACTAATATTAGAAAATATAATTTTCTAATTCACAAATATGATAAATATAATAAATTATTTTCTAAATCCTTAAAATAGACATGCACATTCAATAATTAAATAAATTAACAAATTAAAATAATTCAACATATTTCTTTTTCCAAAAGAAATTAATTACCAAAATAAATAAATAAAAGAAATAATTCTAATTATTTATTTATTTAAATTAAATTAATTCTTCTTATATTAATTAATCTTTTCCCAAATTGAAATAAATATTATTATTTATTTCTAAATTTTAAAATAAAAACATGCACATAAAAAACAATATTTCAATTATAATAATTAAATAATTGAAATACAAATTGCATTAATTTTTATTTCTATAAATATTAGAAACTATAACTATCTAACTAAATAATTAATTTAAAATAAAATCTAAGCATCAAATAAATAATTAGCTTTCTCTATTTATTTTATTTTCTAATTAACCTTAAGAATTAATTATCAAATAAATAAATAAAATTATTTTTATGCACTCAGATAAATTAATTAATCCACTAATTAATTATTTAGCTTAATTTAATTTATTATTTAATTGCCCACACCACTAGATCATTTCAAGACACTTCAGCACCAGGAACTAGTTTTCTTTCCCTAATACCTGTACCTGTCACACAACATAATCTTGCCACACGCACCTTAGTAGCATTATTATGAAATAATATAATCATATAATCACCTTTATACAATTAACAATGGTAATAGAATCAGCACACAATGCATAAATTAACACTTTACACTCAAAATAAATCAATAGGGCTTATCTAATTTTACTATAGAATTAAAATATCATAGACTCATAAAGAAACCCAAAATGAGGGATGTTACAATCTTGTGTGCTTGAAAAACCTCATCTCTTAATCCCTACCAAAGTGATAACTTGAATTGGTGATAACAACATCAACAACTACTAGAAACAAGGACTTCATAAATGGCTTACAAGTTGCAAACAGGCGGTTTTATACTTATAGTTTAACTCATGAACAATAGATGATGAACTTGTGGTTTACAAATTGACATAATTTGAAAACTTTAGGATAAAAATGCTAAGTGTGATCATAATCATTGGAACCTTATGGAAACCCCTAGAATTATATCATGAATATAGTAGAGATTGGACAATGCCATAAAGGATATGCCCCTAATTAGGAAACATGTGTATATGTATGTAGAGCATGTGAGATACAAATTTCAACCAATGTTAGGTTCTTCATCCATTAAGTCATCTTCATCCCAATTGTCTGGTTTGTAGCCACCTTCAAGTAAGTGAATTTCATCATGATAAGATGGAGAACTATTATTCAATATACTTGAGATATGTGGAATGGGTGTGATGCTCTTATTTATCCATTGCTCATGTGGTTTTGGAGTAGAATCCACTTGTTCCTTTGGAATATTTATATTTTTCTTTGGAACACATATGAAGGAGGGAACTTTAGAAGATGTAGGCAATGGGATTGCCAAACATTACTACTTTAACTTTCTTTGGGGGATAAGGATGAAAGCTTCCTTTCTTTGGCATGAATAAATGCCTTATTATTTCTCTCCTTATGGTGGAGGGAAAGAATTGTAACTTACTTTCTTCTCTTGAGATACCTTGGGAGGCAATGAAGAGGGCTTTAGTTGCTCTATTTTTTTCTTTGTAACTTGTTCTTGGGCCCTTCATTGTAAATGCATCTAATATAAATTATGAACCATATCTGTGTTTTCATAGGGACCTTCTTTAGGAGTCTCTATATATGTATCACATGTGAAATGAATTGACTCAAAAATAGACACATATACAGTATATTTCAAAAATTCTATCACCATGAACATATTTCAGGCATTGATAAACCATAGAGGGAACTACCTTCAATTTCTCAATAAGAGATCTTCCGAGTGGCATATTAAATGTATTAGAAGATGTAATAACATGAAATAAGACCTCAACCTACTCAAGCCCCAGTTGGAGAGGCAATATTATACAACCCAAAGTATCAATGAGCATATAATTAGTCATCTTCAATGAGATACCCAAATGTGCATAACTATCCTATTGCAGATGATGATAATATACAAATTATTTCATAGAAATGTTAAAATTCACTAGATTGATAAGGATACCATCACATCGATGACCATGGATGGTACCACAAACATTTAATGAGATAACTAGAGTTGGAGGAGGAACAAAACCCTAGTATGAGTCATCCCCCAAAAAGTATCTGCACAAGCATGGGAGTATGAAAAAACATGTTGTATATCTATAAAATGTCTATCCACTTGGGTACGATACTTAAAATTATCAAGAGGCTCAAGCACCTATTAAAAATCTATATTGTTAGATTGAGAACATTAAGGAAATTGTTTGTATAAATCTATAAATTTTGATAAGGTGGATCAACCTAATGATTTCCCCCATAATTAACACCATCTACATGGATAACATTATTATCTATCAAATGTTGCACCTTATGTATGAGAGCAATACAAATTTGTGTGTGATGGCCATTAACCTTGTGATAATTACAAGAAAGTGTTTTCATTTTATCCTTTAGGGAGTCCTCTAGATGGATCTAGTGGATGAATGAGAGGAAGAGTGATCAAATTAGAATTCAATAAACTTTAAAGCACGTTGTCTAGAGGTTTAATCAATCTTGTGAATTTTCTATCTACTTGAGGCTTAAATTTTCTTATCATAATGCCCATTTGAATAGTATTAGAAATTTGGAATTTGGAAGGTTAAGAAGGTGCCCATTTAAATACATGACTCATTTATTTCTATATATTTCCTGCTTTAAGACTTTGACTTTACTCTAGGGCATATATATATATATATATATATATATATATATATATATATATATATATATATATATATATATATATATATATATATATATATATATATATATATATATATATATATATATATATATATATATATATATATATATATATATATATATTGTGATTATATTTGTCTTTTGGATGGATTATATGCATGTTTAGTCCTTATTTCCTTTAGATGAAATCTTTTGGCTAATTACTATGAATTATATTTTCAAATTCATATCTTATGGAATTCTTGTACAAGTTGTGTGTGATTGCATGAGGAATACAACAAGGAACTTCCCAGAGGCCTCCAGACCCCTATGGAGCCCCTTTCTTTGTGAAGAACCTAAACCCTGGAGAGCTCTAGATGCCTATAGTGCTTCAAGAGAGGCATCCTCCCCTTGAGTCAATGATTACTAAGGCCAATCCTAGGGTCAATTAAGAATCTAGTGATGCCAACTCAACAACATGAGCAACTGTTCACTTCAATTAAATCAACTTATTGACAACTTTGAAGTCCAAGTCCACATGTCACTTTGTTTTATGATAACTGAAGTAGCCATCAATCAGCACCATGCCACTCCAAGGATTTACTTAACTGCTGATAATTAGATTGATACAAATTCTTGATCTGAAGTTGAATCGCAAAAGGAACTGCTAATGTATTAAATAAAGCAACTGGTTCAATCCCAGTTTGTTGTAGTTAGGATCCAATATAGTTATTTATTTCAATAAATGCTTAGATGTATAAGTAGGAGCCCAATAGTCTCTCTCAGTTAGTTCCAATTTTTAGTCAAATATTACTGCTTTCCATCCAGAGGAAAACTTCTTGTTTTCGCTCATGTATCCATGCCCATTTAGGATTATTTTGAATGCAAATGAAAGGGAATTTCTTTTGAAGATTGATTGAGTTCAAGAGGATCATCTCCAGCTAGGAAAGTAGGGCCCGCTTCCCCAACTAGGAGGAGATCTCTCAGTATTTATTCTTGTGTTTCTCTTTTATGTTTTATGTTTAGTATCATTGTGTTGTGCGTTAATATTAAGTTGTTGTATTTCTCCTCTATGTAAATGTTTTAGATGTTAGCACCTACAGGTTTGTCCTTTCAATTCTAAAAATACCAAAAAGAGATATTTGTTATTCTATATAGCAGCACTGTTTTATTCAGAGTATTTCATTTCTGTGGTTTGATAATTGATGCAGTTACTTCTGAGTTTCATTTCAAGCAATTAGAGTAGTTTCCCTTCAAAGCATGTGTGTTTACTTTCCAAGAAAATAGAATAGTTTCCTTTAAAGCATGTGTGTTTCTTTCCAAGCAATTAGCATAATTCCCATTTCCAGCATGTGTGTTTCTTTCAACAAGTAGGATAAAGTGAATTCCAATAAGATCCCTTTAGAAACCAACACAAACCATCCATCCACAAGATTCGGACTCCACTCCAACACCCCCCCCCCAAACTAAGAGTCTCATCGTAGATAGCTCCAGACACCTCAGGATTGATAAATTAAATGATGATGAATAAAAGACAACTATAACGGCCTCATCACAGAGGATGTATGAGGGGTGCATATTTTAAACCATTGGAAGCAAGCAACATAATTTTGACATTCTTAACATGAGCACAAAGGTCCATGAAAGAAGAATAACTATTCAAGTATACATTGTCTCAAATAGGAGATAATAAACCCTTAAAATACTTTGCAATTCATCATCAAGAGGAGGTATTTCATTTTAGCACAAGGAGATCAAAATTAAATGATTTAATCATGTTGTTTCATTTGTTAAAGCCTTAAGCACATTAAAATAAATTTTAAATTGGTGGTTTAGGCCCATATTCACTTGGAAGTGGTTAAGAAAAGTTATAGCTAGCTAATCAAAAGAATAGATAGAGCTAGGAGCCAAAGAATTAAACCATTGAATAGCATAGTCTCTAAGAGTGCATAGAATTAACTTAGCCGAAATCTTGTTATCGTAGGCATAGTCTAAGAATTTTGCATTACATGATTGAAAATGAGTATTAGGGTCACCTTTACCACAATACAATTCAAATCAAGGTTCCTCAAAACCAATGGGTAGTGGGCAAGTCACAATTTCAAATGCAAGATGTGTGGTGTGTGCTAGAGAATAAGTAATAGCATCGTGCTCACTAGGCATGGAATTGATTTTCTTCTCAACTATATCTAGCTTTTGCAATAGTACATTAAGGGTGTAAGTTAGGATAATGGTAGTAGCATTGGCATTGGTAATAATATAAGTATACAAGTAATGGGAAACAAGAGGCAAGGATATGGCACTAGAGGGATGAAAAGAAACACCATAAGGTACACAGGAAGGTGCAATACTAGTTAGGTGAGATGATGGGATGACACTAGTGGATGAAGGGAAAGAGATGGAACTAATGAGACAAGAGATAAGTAGAACACAAGTGGAAGGAGAGGTAGTGAGGACACTAGAAGAAGGAACATGAGAAGTGAGGGTTACAGTAGAAGTGGTAACATGGGAAGTAAGCACAATGAGGGTACCTACCTTGAGTTGAGAACAAGAGCGATTAATTAAGCAGGAAAGGTGGGTGAGGAAGGAGGAAGATGCACCCTGTAAAGAGTTAGAAGAGGCCATCATAGTACCAATGCCATGAAGAATCTTTGTATCAAAGGGTGCAATGCTCGATAAATTATGAAGAGATGCAACTTACTATGAAGGACAAGTAGCATTATCAAGCTCTTGTAAAAGTAATTGTCAAGAAAGAGAAATATCTTGCTTATCCACGTGTATCATGATCAAAATCAAATTGTTAATTATGATTAGCCTCAATAGGATCTCCTAACCATCGAAATGAAACTTAGCCATATGAGGGTTTAGGTGAGCACTTTGTCTCAAAGGTAAATTAGAGTTTTGGCTAGATTTTGATGTAAACAAACCCTAGAAAGATAATAAATGATAAATCAAGGAAGTTATGAATATAAATCTCAAAAAATATAATCACTCATATATGAAAATTAGTAATAAAAATTAGAAGATAAAACCTAAGGGGGTGTAGGACCAAAGGGGTTTACCAATATGAAATGGAGGATAAAATCCCTTTAAAAAATAAAACCCTAGGGTAAAAGAATTAAATACACATAATCAACAAAATACCCTAGGATTAAATAGTTGATATTAGTAACTACCTAGAGTAATGTGCTAAAATAAATGTAGAAATTAAATAAATAAAACAAAGGTACCTAGCTATAAAACTAATGCTAATATGTTATGGCAGATTGATAGAAGTGATTTGCTAATATGTTAAAATTTAAGGAATGACCAAAGAAAAGCCTTGAGATTCGTAAACTAATTGTCTATCATTATGAGTCACTTTTGCAACCATGGGATCAATTGTGCACTTGCAAATTTGACCTATGCAAGTGTAGATCTAATTTGGATGCATGGATTTGACATTTGTAAATCTCTAAATGTTTGCCTTCAACTTGCCTTGAATGCCTATATCTATTTCTACATAAAAATGATAGGGAATACATCTCCCCTTGTTCAAAGCCCTAGAATACTAAGTCAACAACTCTTAGAAATGATTGAAGACAACAACTAGACATGCAACAAATGCCCTAGATATTGATACAGGCAAATAAATGTAGTAATGAATGCTCTAGTTTAGCGTTCCTTGAATTATGATGCAAATGAGTGTAAAAGGTAGTCAATAATCTTTATGTTGATGAAAATGAACTAGGGTTAGTCCTTAAACACAACTCCAAAGGACACAAATGAAGTGTTTTGTACTTTGAGTTGGCAAATGTTAACTAATTGGAAAGATTAGGTTGGCCTTAAATTTGAATTTGAAAACTAGAAGCTTTGGGGTTATTTGCACAAATCTTGCAACTGACCTAGGTCACTTGCACAAATCATAGATCTAGCCCTAGGCAAGGAATGGATAAAATTGAGGATCAAGGCTAGTCCTTGGGATTGAGTGGAAATGAAATCAACAAGGCTTAGGTTATGTGCCAACTTTCAACAAAAATAATGTCCCTTGTATACTTATCATTGTATAAGAAATAATTAGATCAAAGTAAACTAAGGAGAAAAGTGTAAGGTATACAATTTTCACCATTATAATTATTATTTTTAAAAAACTAATTAAAAATCATATTCTATAATAAAAGTACACTGTATTAATTATGATGAGATTTTTTTTAAATAGTAGATGCAAGTTCTAAAAGTACAATTTTTTTCCCCATATTTGATTTCAAAAAACACCTCCTTCTCCTACTAACATAGCCTTGGCAGCTTAGTCAGGGCTTAAATTTAACAGTCGACCTTGGTTGTCAAGCAATATTTTTGACAGTTATCTATTCAATAGTACCCTTCAAATACTATGACATGCCTTAGTATAACTAAATCATATAAAAATTAAATATATATCATCATAATACTATATAAGTTTTGAGAGTTTGTCCAAAATCTCTCCTTTCATCTGATACAGTCTTTTTAAAATTTGGATTGTATTTTATAGCAAAAATACCTAAATACAACTATACAAGTGTCAAATTTAAGCCTTGGGCTTAGTGTTTGACTGCTCTTGTTTTTGCCTCTTTAGCTTTAGCTTACACTTTTTGGGGTGTGATTCCATTCCACCCGTCTTTTATGTGAATTGTGTAATATAGTTTTGATATATTAATATTAATGTATGACACTGTTCATCATAAAAAAACACATACAAGCTATAAAGATTTGACTTGATTATGTAATTTTGTGTGCAGTTTTTTAAAAGCTCGTGTTTGGTTGTTATGATTATTTCCTTTTAAGGGCTGTGTGCTATTTTAATTTTTGATTCTACCAATTTGTATGTCTTTAAGATGTAATACCATTCCATCCACATAAAAAACATTGTATCTATTTATTTTTTTATATATATACAAAATGTGAGGGTTATAAGGAGTTATAACATCTTCATTCTTACCAAAATTTTCCAACACTTTAAAAAAAGCAAAAAAATCTGTTTGTTGACCTGGTGATTTGACAGTTGTTTCCTTTGTAGAGCCATGTTCTTGTTTTTTTTGTGTAGCTGTTTCTTTTTTGGGACCACATGTTTCTCTAGTGCCCAACTTTACCAATCTAACTTATGATTTGAATATATAATCTTGTCATTAAAAAAACTTCGGAGACCCAGATAAATAGTTTTAGTTTTTACCAAATTATTGTGATTAAACAAGCTTAAATTGATTCTTGATATGTGACTTGATTATGTAATTTTATGTGCAGTTTTTCTAAAACTCGGGTTTAGTTGTTATGATTATTTCCTTTTTAGGGCCATGTGCTATTTTAATTTTTGATTCTACCAATTTGTATGTCTTTAAGATGTAATACGGTTCCATTCACATAAAAAAAACATTGTATATATATACACACACAAAACGTGAGAGTTATAAACAGTGTACCTTCTCTAAACAGAGTTATAACATCTTTCTTCCCATAATTTTCTAAAACTTGTTTGTTATATAATTGTAATATTTAAAAAAAAAATTGTTGAATTGGTGACTTGACAATTGTTTCCCTTGTAGAGCCTTGTTCTTGTGTTTTTTGTGTGGCTGTTTCTTTTTTTGGGACCACGTGTTTCTGTTGTATCCAACTTTACCAATCTAACTTTGGAATGTGATCTAACTATAGAGTGTGATCTCATACCCGCTCATATTATTTGAAGATCATAACTATATGTTTTACTTATGATTTAAATATATAATCTTTTCATTAAAAAAAACTTCCAAGACCCAAGACCCAAGACCCAGATAAATAGTTTTAGTTTTTATCATGATTGAGCAGGCTTAAATTGATTCTTGATATGTAACTCTGCAGCATTCCCAATTCAAATGTTTAGCAGATGAATAATTTCATAGGAATTAAAGATTTTATACCATGTTTGTTATGAATGCCGTTGTATACAGTACATATAATGATGGCTTTCCTGAAGGTTGCTAAAGTTAGGGCCCACAAAAGGGCAGTGATGGAAGAAGATTCAGGAACTGTATACAAGTCTGAAGGGCCTGCATTTGGCTTAAGTGGCCAACACCTACTTTTATTGCTGCCTTTCTTTTGCACTTTTGTTTGCTTTCAACCTGAAAAAATGGATCAGTTAAGTTGGTAGATTGGTTCACAAAATGCCCGACAACTTTACAGGAGTACCCCACATTGTTATTTTTCTGTATCCGTGTTAAGTGGTAGGAGCCCACCACCACAGATTGATTTGAAATCTTGGTCGCTTGATCGAAGATAGCACGATAGGATTTAGGGTTTTGGGGTGGGTTTTCTGGGATGTCTTTTGGCTTTTTACTTTGATGTCTTTTGGCTTTTTACTTTGATGTTGATTTTACAGGTTTTGGAGCTATTGGAGATGAGACAACACACATCAAGAAACTTGGGAAGTTTGTGCTTGGAGCACTTTATGAGGCAAGGATGTTTATATCATTTTTACTATAGTTTTACTTTTCTAAATGGTTAGAATAGTTTATATTGATAGAGTATTTTGTTAGAAGGAGCTCTCTAGTAAGTATGTTTTGAAATTGGGCAAACACTTTTTATGTTTTGAAATTGGGTGAACACTTTTTAGGCTCTCTATAGCCTTAGGTAGGTTGAATGTTGTCTAAAATATGATAAGGTTTTTTTCTCCTTCCTTCTTTGTTGAGGTAAATTATGTGAATGTTATTTTTAAACATGGTATTGGTATGTTCATAGCTTCTTGTTTGTTTTTTCTTCTTAGATTTGTGGTTTATGAGCGGTAAGCTCTCACAATCCCTATTTAGGTTGAGTTCCTAGGTTTTCCTTGGCCTTATTAGTAATTTCTAGACTAGCTAGCCTCCTCCTTAGATAGGATGTTTTGTCTTCAACCAAACAAATTCCATTTTAGTTTTTAGTCTTGTGCAAAAGTGACTTTATATGGAATGAGATCTCTTGAAAGATCATAGAGATTCAATTGATATTTAAATTTGTGGCGTTCATCATGTCCAACAAGTTGTGTACATCAACCTTCCTAAAAATTGCTTTTGGTCTCATTTTTTTTATCACAAGATCAAAGATTGCTTATTTGTCACCCTGAGATTTAAGCTAGCTTCAAACCCTGTGACTACATCACCTTCGGTAAATGGTGAGGATGGATAAATGGTGGATGGAAATCAAAAGGATTGTCATAACACAACCAACAAAGGCACCAATCATAACATCAATAGTGTTTCCACTAGCAAAGTTGTAACTTTAATCCCTAGGCTGGCTCTTGTCCTCATAATAACTCTAAGGCAACTATAGCAATAGCTCAACCAACTCTAGAAGCCGCATGTAATTAGGTGGAAACATTTGTATAGGTTATTAAATTGTGGTTTTCAAGAACACCACTTGTAACTAGTGTTCTTTCCTTGCAAAAAAATGGTTCTAGTGTGCAACCTTTTCTCCAACCCATGTCTCCTCACAAGGCCTCAATTAGGCATTCTCGTAGCTTGCCTCACACCTTAGAAGAAGGGGAATGCATATCAGACAATTGAATCAACTTGGAGATACTATGCATCAAAACTATGTCAAGTTTCTATAGAATAATTATGTTGCCTTCCAAGGGTTGAACTTAGAGGATATACCCTTAGAACCCCATGTTTTATGAATCATCTTCCATAGAATGTCAAGGGTCTTATGAACCCCTTCATAAGTATGTAGTATGGGTTACTCAACAAAGATTTGAAGACATCAACATTTTCTCTTTGCAAGAAATCTAACTCTTTGGATTTTTTCTTACAACTAGTTGTTATTCCCTTATGGTGGAGCCCTTGCTAGATACTATGCTTTCCCAACCATTCTTTTATTTGGTTTTGCATCGATGCAAGTGATGGAATTAGACCACCAAGTAATCTATTAGAGAACCAAACAATTCATTAGATCACCAAGCAATCCATTTTGACTAGGGTGTCAAGTACCATCACACATTTACATTTACAATGTCTTATTTGATATGAAGCAACATGATTGAACCCAAAATGCAAACAGAGTCCTACACAAAAGTGTGACAAATGAATATCTTCATGAAACCTACAAAATTTATTAGACACTTAGACTAATTGAAACTAAAAACTTACAAAGCTTATGTAACCCTAAACTATGGATAAATTTTGAAAAAATCTACAAAATACATTTTGTTTTTGGATGAAACCAATGTGAGAACAAAACAAATAAAAACTAGCCAACCTAGGTGTAATAACCTAACAACTAGGAATGAAAAGATTATTTTACATTTTACAAAGATAATAATTGTGACATAGGAACTATAGAATAAAAGTAGCCTATGTCTAATCCTATGCACTATATACCTTATGAATCCTCATCATTCCTCAAAATTATAGAAGCATTGGATTCTAAAGCTCTCAAAATATAAGGAAAAAGCTAAGACATTATTGCTAAGAAACCCATCGAGCCTAATGCTGAAATTTTCCTTGTTTAGAAACAAGTTATGATGTTGTGGAATCCTATCAAGTCTATAGAGTAGATCCATGTCAAAAACTTTATTGACATCCAATGGAAGCTAAAAATCAAGAACAACATCTACATGATGTTTGATGGGAAGCTTAGGCTCCAATGTCAACTCATGGTAGTGTTTAAGTAGATCAACATTAATAATGCCACAAATGAATAACTATGTTGGAATATCAAGTGAAAAGTATTCTTGAACACATACTATAGAATATTTTAAGGTCCATATCAAAGATGTTTGACCTTACCACATGTCATTTCTCCTAGAAGTAATGTTTGCCCAAGTATAACCAATTTTTTCCCCAACATAAAAATGATAAGGAATACAATGATAATCCATGAATTGCTTATGCTTGTCTTGAGTCTTTTGAAGAATGTAAATAACTTTAGATTGAAGAGATTGCAAATGTTGGATGAAGAGGTGGTCCTTATCTTGTTTTATTTTGAATGTGCTTGGCAACTAGGAAATGAAAAATAAGGTAACTCATAAGAAGCCAAAGGCTAAAGACCAAGATGGACCTCAAAAATCGAATGAGATATGGAAGAATGGAATACTTAGTTGTAGGCATGCTCAATGCGGGTTATGCTAAAATCCTACTTGGTAGGACATACATGGTAGTGTACCTAGAGTTCTACACAAGGTTGCACTATTAACAACTTCAGTTTTACCATTCGATGGTGGATAAAAGGATTTAGAAAAGTTAAGACAAATTGCCAAAATTTTCCACAAGGAATATAAAAAATGGCACACAACACATGATTCACACTAAAAACAATGCTAGTAAGTAGATTAAAGGATCACTGAATAGTTAAAGACTAATTAGGCTAAGTCACTCACAAACTAGTCTTACAAGAAGGAATGAACTTAGCCATTTTTCTAAATCAATTGACAAACACAATTGTGGCAATGAATGGTCATAAAAAAACCACTAACTAGGGCCATAGAAATGCTTTCTCAAGGATGATTAGGAATTAGCAAAGGAACAAAAAAGCGCAATTTTATGTTACTGGCTTAGAGCAACAACAACATATTGCACAATGCCTCAAAGACGTAAAGAACACCATGCTGCATGTAAGGCCAATAGAAGAAGCATTGAAAATGATGAAGTGTTTTCTACTTTTTGAAATGATCACTATTTGGCTTCAAGTTTTGAAAAGTGGCAAGAGGGATAAAAAATCATAATTCCTAACTAGGTGTTAAAAAATGGCTAAGTGGATTGAGAGATGTGAAAGCAAAATTTTAGTATTAGACTTACAAAAGTGGCAAAGGGATCCAAAAAGCGTGAATTTACACTAAGTGATGAAAATAGGCAAAGTAGCGACCAAAGCACAAAAGTGCAATCTTGGTCTACAATTTGGTGAAATGTCAAAAAGTGGCAAAGTGGTTTTCAACTCATAAAATGTGTTTTTCAACTAGAAAGGACAAATTTAAAAAGTGGCAAGGTGGCATAATAACACAATTTTTGTGATTGCTAAGTGGAAGAGTTGAAATAAAAAAATGAAAAGTGGCAAAGAGGTGAATGTGGAAAGAAAGTGCAATTTGTGTGATTGTGCATTAAAATGACCAAATAAAAATTGGCAACTTGGTTGAGAAAGTGATGCAGTCTAGATAGAGGGTCAACTAAACAACCACCTTTACCTAATAGCCCAAAAAATCACCAATAAATTCATATGCTAAATGGAATTAAAGATGATGATTTATTGCATTATATCATGAAAATCTACATGTAAAAGGTTAACAAAACAAGGTGAAAACACAACACATAAATTTTCCTATAGGATAGTTTTCCACCGAGGATGAATGAGATCAAGTTAACTTGGTCCTTCCCTATTTTGTTTTGTCGCCCTTTGTCTCAAAACAATCTACCTTCATTCTCTCATGCCTACCCCTTGTCATTTTCCCCCCTCTTGCTCAAATATTTTAGATCTGTCACATTTTAGGGCATGATTTTTGCCCAAAAATAGCCTTCCCATGTTTCTAAACATGCATCACACCTTTGTAGGGTTTTGGATTCATCTTTTTGGCCCTAAATGCCACATGGATGATTGGATGAGTGACTCCAATCATCAAACTTTGTTCAATCACCTATCATAGTGGTTATGGCTTTTTGATGGTTGTTAAAAACAAGATAGACAAGTGTTTTAACTTTGAAATATGTAGGTGTTTGAAACTCTCAATTAAATATTGATGGATATTTTATGTATGTCAAGTGTTTGATGAAATGCCAACAGGAACAAAATGCAAACAAGAAAACATGTGGCCCATGATGACGTGCTAGAAGCATAAAAATAAGATAACCTAGACAAAAGATAATGTGAGATGTTCATAAGTGTCAACACCAACACGATTCAACTCTACCAGCTTCAATAGGCTATTAGAAGCATTCTATAGGTTGCCTACAGGGGTTCTCTAAGGCTAAAAACTTACCTATAATTATGTCACATGTTGATTACAAGTGTTATTAGGCATTTTCTACTACTACCAAAGTTAATACGAATGATCTTTTAACTTCCATGACTCATCCATGTCGTTAGGGCAAAAATCAAGTTTAAAACTAAAACAACAAGATATTAAACCCTAACTAGCACAATAGAGCATGAGCAAGAATGAAATTCAAAATAACAAACGAATGCAAACCCAAATCCACGCTAAACTTGATTTATCTCCATTGCTCTTCTCAACCTCACATAAGAATGCAAGATTTCGAAGGTTGTTGATGGAGGAATGTTGGTTGCTCACCATTGCTGCATAACAGTACTCAAAAGCTAGATATTAGAAAGTTTGACAGCATGAGGCTAATCAAAAACTCGATGATCAAATGACTTGTGTGAGGGTTGATTTATAGGAAAGGATGACTAGGGTTTCCATCCTCTACAAGATAAGAGGGAATTTTCAATTTGAGGATATGATGAGCTGTAAAATCAGATAAACTTGCCCAATTTATTTGATTTATTGAGATAAGGTATGTGAAAAGGGGCTTTTTCCCTTAAGTGAGGGGTTGTGACATGCGTAAGATAAATCTAATTTAAATAAAATTTTATTTAAATTAGTTGTGCATGTGAAGTATTGTGAGGGAATAATTCAAATTATTTTATTTGAATTATTTGAGACATGTGAAAAGGGGAATTAATTAAATAAATAAGATTTATTTAATTAATTGGTTAGATGATTAAGTTGGAATAAGTGGGATTATGCAATGACCTAGGGAAAAACGTTACAAGATGTCTCACAAGATGATGTCGCAAGACATGTACAAATTTAGGTGTCTACAGTCCACTCTCAAAACCCAAATCTTCTCAACCATATTTTACTTTATATTTTTTTGGTGATGTGATATTACTTGTGGACCTAGATGCTCCTGCATCAAACACATCAGGTAAGAAATGAACAATGGGCTCCTATTGATGAACATTTATGAAATCTTGGACTGGGATTTCAAGCTTAATAACTTCAAATACATACATCCACATTGCTTCTTCAAATATCTTGTTCTTCCATTTCAACAGATACTCTCTACATTCCTTCCATCTTATCCTCTTGATTACTCGGGAGTCAATCACCACTTGTACCTCATCCATTACCTTATTAGGCAACTATTGTACCCAATCCTCCATTAATGAATCTAAACATGTACTTTCTTATCTAGTTATTTGCCCCTCATAATATGTGAATCAACAATGTTGAATTATGGCAACATATTTACTCTTTTCAGGAGCTTCATCTTGTAGGCATTTGCTAAAAACTTCTTAAAGACCTGGTCCAATCTTTTTCCATTTTAACTTGTCATAAGTTCCTTTTGGGGATGTTTCCTTATGTGAGCTAAGACTATCTCTCCAACTTCAAATTCTCATTTTCTTCTCTTGAGATCAACATGTTACTTGTATTGCAAAGTGTTCTCTAGATTTTCTTTTACTTGTTTGTGTAACTCATGCATATATTCACTAAAATCTTCCACTTCAATACTTCTCAAATTAGTTGTATTTTTCAACTCATCTACTCCTTAGGGTTGTACCCATACACAATGTTGGCAACACATTGGGAGCTGAAGCAATCACCACAACATAGTGTAAAGGACCTGCAAAGCATAAGGCCGACAAGGGAAGTAGATAGAAAGGTTTCATATAAAGGACACACCCCTATATGATGTATATAGATATGTATGTAACAAACCAAGAGAGAGATGAGAGGATAATAGAGTGATATATGAGTAGAGACATAACCCTGCCTATTATACATGATTATATGATAAATATATATATGGAGCTATAAGGAGTATTGACTGTGGTAATGAATGTGTTATATTGTTTTATGTGTTTACTTGTATGGAATCTTACTGCATATTAATGTCTCTTTTATGCATGTACTTCTCTTCTATCACTGTTACTACTGGGGTATAAACAGACTACATAAGAGTAACCTAGGTACAGATCTCTGGACTATACCCTAATCCCTCTTGCCAACATTTCATTTCATTGTTGAGACCCTAGTAAGGACAGTGAAGAAGCAGGGAGAATTTTTTTTTAAGAGTTGCGGTAGAAATCCCTTTTAATTCCTACCCTCGTGAGAGGGGGGCAAGCACTTAAGGGATGACAAATGGAATGGGGGAGGACAAAGCGAGCAACACTGCTTACCCAATAAGAGCTTTGTTAAGTTGTGGTTTTCAAGAACACCACTTGTAACTAGTGTTCCTTCCTTGCAAAAAATGGTTATAGTGTGTAACCTTTTCTCCAACCCATGTCTCCTCACAAGGCCTCGGTTAGGCATTCTCATAGCTTGCCTCACACCTTGGAAGAAGGGGAATGCATGCCAGACAATTGAATCAACTTGGAGATATTATGCATCAAAACTATGTCAAGTTTCTACAGAATAATTATGTTGCCTTCCAAGGGTTGAACTTAAAGGATATACCCTCAAAACCCCATGTTTTATGAATCATCTTCCATAGAATGTAAAGGGTCTTATGAACCCCTTCGTAAGTATGTGGTATGGGTTACTCAACAAACATTTGAAGACATCAACATTTTCTATTTGCAAGAAATCTAAGTCTTTGGATTTTTGCTTACAACTAGTTGTTATTACTTATGGTGGAGCCCTTGCTAGATACTATGCTTTCCTAACCATTCTCTTATTTGGTTTTGCATCGATGCAAGTGATGGAATTAGACCACCAAGCAATCTATTAGAGAACCAAACAATTCATTAGATCACCAAGCAATCCATTTTGACTAGGGTGTCAAGCACCATCACACATTTACATTTACAATGTCTTATTTGATATGAAGCAACATGATTGAACCCAAAATGCAAACATAAAGTCCTGCACAAAAGTGTGACAAATGAATATCTACATAAAACCTACAAAATTTATTAGATACTTAGACTAATTGAAACTAAAAACTTACAAAGCTTATGTAGCCCTAAACTATGGATAAATTTTGAAAAAATATACAAAATGTCATGTTTTTTGGATGAAACCAATGTGAGAACAAAACAAATAAAAACTAAACAAACTAGGTGTAACAACCTAACAACTAGGAATGAAAAGATTATTTTACATTTTACAAAAGATAATAATTGTGACATAGGAACTATAGAATAAAAGTAGTCTATGTCTAATCCTATGCACTATATACCTTATGAATCCTCATCATTCCTCAAAATTATAGAAGCATTGGATTCTAAATCTCTCAAAGTATAAGGAAAAAGCTAAGACATTATTGCTAAGAAACCCATCGAGCCTAATGCTGAAATTTTCCTTGTTTAGAAACAAGTTATGATGTTGTGGAATCCTATCAAGTCTGTAGAGTAGATCCATGTCAAAAACTTTATTGACATCCAATGGAAGCTAAAAATCAAGAACAACATCTACATGATGTTTGATGGGAAGCTTAGACTCCACTGTCAACTCATGGTAGTGTTTAAGTAGATCAACATTAATAATGCCACAAATGAATAACTATGTTGGAATATCAAGTGAAAAGTATTATTGAACACATACTATAGAATATTTTAAGGTCCATATCAAAGATGTTTGACCTTACCACATGTCCTTTCTCCTAGAAGCAGTGTTTGCCCAACTATAACCAAATTTTTTCCCCAACATAAAAATGATAAGGAATACAATGACAATCCATGAATTGCTTATTCTTGTCTTAAGTCTTTTGAAGAATGTAAATAAATTTAGATTGAAGAGATTGCAAATGTTGAACGAAGAGGTGGTCCTTATCTTGTTTTATTTTGAATGTGCTTGGCAACTAGGAAATGAAAAATAAGGTAACTCATAAGAAGCCAAAGGCTAAAGACCAAGATGGACCTCAAAAGTCAAATGAGATATGGAAGAATGGACTACTTAGTTGTAGGCATGCTCAATGTGGGTTATGCTAAAATCCTACTTGGTAGGACATACATGGTAGTGTACCTAGAGTTATACACAAGGTCGCATTATTAACAACTTCGGTTTTACCATTCAATGGTGGATAAAAGGATTTAGAAAAGTTAAGACAAATTACCAAAAATTTCCACAAGGAATATAAAACATGGCCCACAACACGTGAGTCACACTAGAAACAATGCTAGTAAGTAGATTAAAGGATCACTGAACAGTTAAAGACTAATTAGGCTAAGTCACTTGCAAACTAGTCTTATGAGAAGGAATGAACTTAGCCATTTTTCTAAATCAATTGACAAACACAATTGTGGCAATGAATGGTCATAAAAAACCACTAACTAGGGCCATAGAAATGCTTTCTCAAGGATCATTAGGAATGAGCAAAGGAACAATCAAGCCCAATTTTATGTTACTGGCTTAGAGCAACAACATATTGCACAATGCCTCAAAGAAGTAAAGAACACCATGCTACATGTAAGGCCAATAGAAGAAGCATTAAAAATGATGAAGTGTTTTCTACTTTTTGAAATGATCACTATTTGGCTTCAAGTTTTGAAAAGTGGCAAGAGGGATAAAAAATCATAATTCCTAACTAGGTGTTAAAAAATGGCTAAGTGGATTGAGAGATGTGAAAGCAAAATTTTAGTATTAAACTTACAAAAGTGGCAAAGGGATCTAAAAAGCATGAATTTACATTAAGTGATGAAAATAGGCAAAGTAGCGACCAAAGCACAAAAGTGCAATCTTGGTCTACAATTTGGTGAAATGTCAAAAAGTGGCAAAGTGGTTTTCAACTCATAAAATGTGTTTTTGAACTAGAAAGGACAAATTTAAAAAGTGGCAAGGTGGCACAATAACACAATTTTTGTGATTGCTAAGTGGAAGAGTTGAAATAAAAAAAATGAAAAGTGGCAAAGAGGTGAATGTGGAAAGAAAGTGCAATTTGTGTGATTGTGTATTAAAATGACCAAATAAAAATTGGCAACTTGGTTGAGAAAGTGATGCAGTCTAGATAGGGGGTCAACTAAACAACCACCTTTACCTAGTAGCCTAAAAAATCACCAATAAATTCATACGCTAAATGGAATTAAATGTGATGATTTATTGTATTATATCATGAAAATCTACTTGTAAAAGGTTAACAAAACAAGGTGAAAACACATCACATAAATTTTCCTATAGGATAGTTTTCCATTGAGGATGAATGAGATCAAGTTAACTTGGTCCTTCCCCTATATTGTTTTGTCCCCCTTTGTCTCAAAACAATCTACCTTCGTTCTCTCATGCCTACCCCTTGTCATTTTCCCCCCTCTTGCTCAAATATTTTAGCTCTATCACATTTTAGGGCATGATTTTTACCCAAAAATAGCCTTCCCATGTTTCTAAACATGTATCACACCTTTGTAGGGTTTTGGATTCATCTTTTTGATCCTAAATGCCACATGGATGATTGGATGAGTGACTTCAATCATCAAACTTTGTTCAATCATCTATCATAGTGGTTATGGCTTCTTGATGGTTGTTAAAAACAAGATAGACAAGTGTTTTAACTTTGAAATATGTAGGTGTTTGAAACTCTCAATTAAATATTGATGGATATTTTATGTATGTCAAGTGTTTGATGAAATGCCAATAGGAACAAAATGCAAACAAGAATACATGTGGCCCATGATGACATGCTAGAAGCATAAAAATAAGATAACCTAGACAAAAGATAATGTGAGATGTTCCTAAGTGTCAACACCAACATGATTCAACTCTACCAGCTTCAATAGGCTATTAAGAGCATTCTATAGGTTGCCTACAGGGGTTCTCTAAGGCTAAAAACTTACCTATAATGGTGTCACATGTTGATTACGAGTGTTATTAGGCATTTTCTACTACTACCAAAGTTAATATGAATGTTCTTTTAACTTCCATGACTCATCCACTCTGAAAACCCAAAATCTTCTCAACCATATTTTACTTTATATTTTTTTGGTGATGTGATATTACTTGTGGACCTAGATGCTCCTACATCAAACACATCAGGGAAGAAATAAACAATGGGCTTCTGTTGATGAACATTTATGAAATCTTGGACTAGGATTTCAAGCTTAATAACTTCAAATACATACATCCACATTGCTTCTTCAACTATTTTGTTCTTCCATTTCTACAGAGACTCTCTACATTCCTTCCATCTTATCCTCTTGATTACTCAGGAGTCAATCACCACTTTTACCTCATCCATTACCTTCTTAGGCAACTATTGTACCCAATCTACCATTAATGAATCTATACATGTACTTGCTTATCTAGTTATTTACCCCTCATAATATATGAATCAACAATGTTGAATTATGGCAACATATTTACTCTTTTCAGGAGCTTCATCTTGTAGGCATTTGCTAAAAACTTCTTCAAGACCTGGTCCAATCTTTTTCCATTTTAACTTGTCATAAGTTCCTTTTGGGGATGTTTCCTTCCTCATGTGAGCTAAGACTATCTCTCCAACTTCAAATTCTCGTTTTCTTCTCTTGAGATCAACATGTTGCTTGTATTTCAAAGTGTTCTCTAGATTTTCTTTTACTTGTTTGTGTAACTCATGCATATATTCAGTGAAATCCTCCACTTCAACACTTCTCAAATTAGTTGTATTTTTTAACTCATCTACTCATTTAGGGTTGTACCCATACACAATGTTGGCAGCGCATTGGGAGCTAGAGCAGTCACTGCAACATGGTGCAAAGGACCTGCGGAGCATAAGGTTGACAGGGGAAGTAGATAGAAAGGTGTCATATAAAGGGCACACCCCTATATGATGTATATAGATACATATGTAACAAAGCAAGAGAGAGATGAGAGGATAATAGAGTGATATATGAGCAGAGACATAAACCTACCTATTGTACATGATTATATGATAAATATATATATATGGAGATATAAGGAGTATTGATTGTGGTAATGAATGTGTTATATTGTTTTATGTGTTTACTTGTATGGAATCTTACCACATATTAATGACTCTTTTCTGTATGTACTTCTCTTCTATCAATGTTACTACTAGGGTATAAACAAACTACATAAGAGTAACCTAGGTACATATCTCCAGACTGTATCCTAATCCCTCTTGCCAACATTTCGTTCCATTGTCGAGGCCCTAGTAAGGACAGTGAAGAAGTAGGGAGATTTTTTTAAGAGTTGTGGTAGAAGTCCCTTTTAAGTCATACCCTTGTGAGAGAGGGGCAGGCACTTAAGGGATGACAAATAGAATGGGGAAGGATATGAAAAATCCCTAAAAAGATGTACCTCTTCAAGGTGAGTTGACCATGGAATACATAAGGATTAATGTAATGCCAAATCTAAAACATCCATGGGGAAAGGGAATAACAAGAAACTAAAAGAAATTAAGGAAATCATTAAAACAAGAATGGAAATGAGCCAAGAAGAAAGACAAAGATAGATCCAGGAATGACAAGAAAGATACTGCAGAAGGATGGAGAAAGTAGAGGAGTTAGAAAGGGAACGTACTAGAAAAGTTGCGGAAGGAAAAGTGGATGAGCGCACCAATGTGGGTGCTTCCAGAGAAAGTAATATAGTAGAGGAATGAAGAATGAATGAGTGCGCCATAAGGGTTTCCACAGAATTAATAAACAAAGATATGGACAATTCAGGATCATTGACCATACATTTAGACATGGCTACAAAACTACTCAAGAGTTAGGAGGAAGTATCAACGCCTATGATCAGTCAATAAGGGTATGGAAAGAAGAGCATAATCAAGCTCGGACCATACCACAAATAAGAAGAAACCCTGAAGTTCAACCTGATTTGACAAATGTCCATATTAGAATAGATTAACAATGGGAACACCTACTTGACCCTATCAAAACCCTCCTGTTGCAAGTATGGGCCTAACCAGTGTTGTCATTGATGTCAACATACTCCTGTTGCATTGATGAAAAGGATTGGATGAGCTGAGTGCTGAGGATATTGAGAAAGTTAGTCCTAATCAGGAACAGAGAAGAACAGTGAAGACAGTAAGGTAAAAGTCCAAGATAAGATGAGGATCAGAGGATGCGGTTTAAAGGGTTTGTAGATATGTATCATAAGGTGATTCAGTAAAGATTTTAGAGGTCCACATGAAGATCTGAAGAAGTTGTGGTTGTTCAAGTAAAACCGGTTCCGGCAGGTGTTTAGAGGTGACAAAGTGACACAAATAGGTCCGGTGAGATCCAGAAATGCATTATCCTATTCTACGGATTGGAGGGAGTGTTGAGGAAGTCTTTGTAAAGTGTCAACTCAATTGGTTCATGGTTTGAAGGTCCGTAAGCATCTATTCCTTTGTGATAGTGGTGACAAACTGTGTTCTTGAGGTTCCGGATGAAGGAGAGAAGGATTTCAGTATGTAGATGAAGTACGGATGTTCTTGATGATTCAGGCAATCTTGTGGAGGTCTTTGGACCGTGTCCAGTTCCTGTTGGTGGTCCGCGTTGGATTTGGAGCCTGCAATTAAAAAATAACCTCCGGATGATGGTGTCCTTCCTAAGACTGGCCGACCAGATGTATTACACATTTTGCGGATGTTCTTGTAGATGTTTTCCAACTTAGATGATCATTCCTAAGTTGAGGTCTTGTATAAATAAGGAGTTGCAAAGTCATTTCAAAGAGTGTGGCATGGAAATGTAAGTGTGGTAGCGAGGAGGAGAGCAAAAGGTAGAGCAGAAGTATTGGGCTTAAATGGAACTGATTCAAGCATAGTAAAGATGCTATTCTCCAGTTCATGTATGTAATACTTATTACTTTGTAGATAGTGTGTCTCTTGTAGGCAGTGAGCCTCTTGTGAGCAGTGTGCTTGAGCAGTGAGCCCTAATTGGCATGTGCCATTTTGTTCTTTCTATTCTTCTAATAGAGAATACAATCTTGGGTTAATCACCCCGTGGTTTTTCCCTTAACCAGGTTTCCCACGTCAAAATCTTGGTGTATTATGTGTTGATGTGTTTCTGCTCTTGATTTAATGCATTATGTTTCCATGATTGATTTGTTGATATACTGCTAATCACTAAGAGGATTTAAGAGTGTAATTGGAAAGAAAGTTTTAGACAATTGATTCACCCCCCCTCTCAGTTGTCTGTCCTAAATCTAACACCTCTAACCCCTAAAATTCAATGTGGCTGACCTAGATCGCTTGGTTAATCAAAGTATAATGAAGATGAGACAAAGAGAAGAAGGTGTAGTATACAATGAAGTTAGTTCCGGAAGGGCAATTCGGTTTAGAGAAACAACACCTTTAAGTAATCAAATGTCATTCACAGATGAAAAGATATCCCCTAAGATAAAAAGGCACTTCGAAGAGACACAACCCCCAGACCAGGAGTCATCCCCTGTGCCCTATAAGTCAAGAAGAATTTTGATTGAGGAAGAAAATAATAAAGTGAATAAACAAGAGAAAATAGTAGAAGAGTTCTGAAGAGATTGTGAGGAAGTTTTGGGAAGAGATTATTTTGATATCAAGTTACAAAGACATAAGGGTAGAGAACATAAAACCCTAGTACAATGCACCCCCTAAGGAGAAAACCAAGAAAACACACCACACAACACTAAAGCGCCAGTAAAACAAAGGGAACCACCAATGGATACACCAATCAAGTTACCAGTATTCAGAAAGGACACCACTGAAGCAGCACAACATATTTTTGTCCTAGAATCTATCTAGAACAGAAAGAACATAACAAGGGATCAAACAAAGCTATTTGACTTTGTCGGAACACTCCAGAATGATGCCCTAAAATGGTATAGGATGACCTACCCTAACCATGATAAAAACATGAGATGAGATAAAACAGGCATTCTTAGACAACTTTGATTCACCAAAGGTTCCGGTTGAAGGTGTGAGCAAGATGTGGCATATGGTAATGAAGGAAGGGGAATCCATTATGGATTTTGATAGAAGGTTTAAAGAAATCACTCGAAAGCAAAAAATTGAGTGGTTTATCTCAGGATTAAGCCCTAACATTAAGACATCATTAGATGGAAAAGAATTCATTATATACTTGGAAGCGGTCACCCTAGCATGCCACATAGAAGTAGAAACCTGGTAGAGACAAGATAAGACTAAAGAAAACATGGAGATGGAAAAACTAAGATTAGAACTAGAACAACTAATACTGTGGAAAGAAATATTAGCAAAAGAAGGAGAAAATAAATAAAAACAAAGACAAATATGCAATCAATAGTCCCCCACAAGAGGGAAAGAATGAGACTAAATATCCCCCCATAAAGAAGTAGTTCATGTGCCAATGGTGAATGCTTGAAGAAGAATGCTAAAGAGAATCCAAAACTGGCAAACAACATTTCTCCCCTTGGGAAGAAACAAATCCAATGGTCCATGTAGAAGAAACTCCAACTCCAAAAAAAAGAGAATGGAAGAAGTCTCATGAAGGATGGTGTCTTTGAAAATTGTTCAAGTGTCCACATGTCACAATCAATAGATGCCACAAAATCAAGAACTCCATGCCTAATCAAAGAGTGTGAAAATCCAAGACAATAGGAAAACTCATGATCAACAATCTCCAAAGACAAAGATGGTGTGATAACAATCATGCTATAACAGTCATCAAGAGGAAATGAATATCCTCGAGTGTGTCCTCCAAATCTACTAGATGGGACTCAATAAAAAAATCTAAAATACATGTCAAGTACTCATCTCACAAAGCTAAATTTGAAAGATAATAAACATCATGTTGAACTGAAGTACTGGAAGATGAATCAACACACAAATTTGAAGAAGTGGAAGGTGGAGGAGATGGAAGCTTAGAACAAGTCTAAAGAACCAAAGTGGATGAAAGAATACCAAGGTTCAAGTGACCAAACTTCTCCTCATGAATACAATCCACACTAGATGTAGAAGTGTGAATACTAGTCAAAGGAACTACCATATCATCAGGGGCAAAATGAGAAAAGTGTACAATCAAGATGCATGATCAACCATCCCAGCAATAATGATCTCTCTACTCTCCAAGTCTCTAATAAATATTGAATCAGATGTAAACTCAACACTTCTCCCTGTTCCACCATGAGTAATCTAATATATAGAAAGAAAATTATTGGACAAAGAAGGCACACACAATACATTATTGAAGGTACCCTCCTTGACATTAACAGATCCCTTTCCAATCGCATTCATATATGTGTTGTTACCCATGAATATTGGTGGCATAGTACAAGGCTCAAATGAAGACAACATAACCTTTGAAGAGTCATATGATGGGAAGCTCTAGAATCAAGAAGTCATCTTTGTGACTAAAAACTTGTAGATGCAAAAAGTGCTTGACCCTTCATCTTTATATTTTTGTGCCATTAGCTAATCCAATTGTCCTGACTATGTAGATGATGATGTAGAAGAAGAAGATGATGAATCAGATGACATTATTGAAGGCAACTAAATTGTTCTTTTGAAGAAGATGCTTCAACTCACCAATCTATTTTTTATAACAATTATGTTCATCATGCCTTGTTTTCTTACAATAAGCACAAGTGATTTTCTCCTTCTTAGATTTGTCCTCTTTGAAAGATGTGGGAGACTCATTAATTGAATTTGATTATGTCTTAGGTTTTGGTTTCTTCTTGCCTTTGCCTTTTGATGGTTGATCTACCATGCTTGACTATTGGGAAGCGCATCTAACTCAATAAGACTAGCATGCTCTCTAGTCAAACAATCACAAAACAACTCAAGAGAAGGCATAGTGAATGCATCACCTAAGGCATCCATAGTGGAATAAAAGGTAGAAGAAAAAACTACATATGGCCCTTTTAACTTAGACAAAATCAATAATATGCATTCCTTATCAAATTTATCTTTCCCACAACCAAACAATTGAGATCTCATAGATTTGAACTTAACCAGATAATCCTCAATGGAAGGAAATGTATCCAGAGAAAGAGAAGTCAATTCTGCCTCTATTTGTAAAGCAAAAAATTCTCTAAATTCACCAAATAGATCTTGATTCTTTGTACTTATCCTATACTTTCTTAGGTGTTGTACAATCCTCAATATGAAACAAGCTATCAAAAACATGTAAAGCAATAAAACCCATAGCCTCATCAAGTTTGTTCCTGTGAGCAAATTTCTCATATTCCTTAGTAAACTTTGGTTGATCTTCATCTAATGCTAACTACAAACATTTAGACTAGAGTACTCATTGAATTTAGTGTTTCCATGAGTGATTGTTATGAGGAGTGAGGAGCTCAAATGATTTTAAATCAACCATTAGAGAAACAACACCAATAGACAAAAATAGACAATATACAATAGTAATCTATCTTAGAACCCTTCAAATATAAATCAATATTGAAATTGAAGCCCCCAAACAAAAACAACCACCAAATTCAATAATTTTTCAATCAATGAGTGAAAATACCCAAAATAGCCGCAAATTGAAAATCTGATGTCTAAAGCTGAATTTAGGAAAAAGGCATGGATAGATTTGTAGTACTCAGAAATACCTTTCCAACACCTATAAGAAGTCAAAATTTTGACACCGTGGGTGCAAGATATGCCTTGGTGAATATTACAGGCAAGTACATGCTTCAAATAGCAAAATCAGGCACCTATGGCAAAATTAGCAAAAAAATACATGCACCACTACAAAGTGCTCAAAACTAGCTTTCTGATGCCTATTTGTTTGCACGAAAATATGATATCATGGTGAAAAGTTATGGCTTCTAGAACAAATCACCCTATTAAGGCATGAAATGGGGCCTAGGGGCCCTGTTGGTGGCACTCAAGAAGCCTGATGGTGGCACCTGGACTAAGCACTAGTGGTTGGTATTAGAAATCAGTAGAAAACATTGACAAAGGTGATGGAATCGAGTGGTAGCGGTTGGATTTGTTGCTTTGATGCCGCTATCGGGCAACGATGTCGGAAGTGCTGTCTACTAGGTTAAGCCCTTTGGGACTGGCCATGACCAAGGATCAAGGGCCCCGTGATTAGGGGCTCTAGGTTAAATTTGAGTTTCCTACCCAACAGTTAACCAACGGGCAATGTCCGTCAACTAATCAAAAAACTATCGGTCAAAAACCAATAACCACCAAGAAAAACAAATATTCATCATATAAAATTCAACCACCTACACATAAAATCATTTCGTTGATGCCTGTGTACCCTGTCGATGAATGCTGACACAATAACCATACCTTCTGACAAATCAAAAACATTGCTTGTACAAAGATGACGTACAGGAATGACGCTAGAAAAATATTTTGGAATATGCAAACTACATTGTGACCTACATGATGTATAGTGATTCATACAGTATGGATCCATATGGATCGTATGGATTTTGTACAATTTGTACAGAATTTCCCTGTGACAATTTTGAAAATCCCCAAAAATTGATGAAAATTTTCTTACACCAAAATATGGTGTTATATGTCAAAATTTGTCTCTCGAGCCTTTTGGATGTAATGGCAAGGTCCATTTTGCACCAAGATGCATTGTGAAAATTCTTGGCAAAAACTCTCTAAAATAAGGGAAGGGAATTGCATATCTAAAGCTCTAATACCATGTAAGAGTCACACAATGGACTTAAGAGATGCCTAGGATCACCTGCAATCAAAACAACCTTCCACAACAACAGAGAAGCAATAACAAAGCTATATTTCCAAAGAATGATAATGATGCATACAAGGTACAAGATACACTGTGATTATGTACAATGAGAGCCCTTGCTTATATAGGCAAGGTTGAGACCTAGGACAACATGTGATCATGACAAGTGTCTTAATCCTATGACATGAGACACAAATATTAAATGTCCTAAGTAAACTTAACTAGACAAGTATGAATAGGACCTAATATGGAACCAATCATGTAATATACGCCGTTCACACCAATAATACATAGTCCTCAAAATTAGATTTTTGAAAAGTATAATATATAATATTTTTTTAATATATATTTTTTAATTTCTATAAGCAAGATAGGTCCATTACAAAAAACAAATAACTATATTTGAGACACTAGGAAAAATAGTAAACAATGTCCAAAAAAATTCAAAAAAAATGCATTGCACTCTACATTGATGTCCTTGTTTCAACAAAAAAATTAGTTTTGATAAATATCCAAAGAGAAAAGCATTACGGTAAAATATAGGTCTAAATTTTAATTAGTTCCAATTAAAAATATTCAATAAAAAATTACCAAAAAATGTTTAGGCACTAAATATTAGAGTTAATGATCTATTTCCAAGAAATCTTGAAAAGATTTTATTTGTAGTACAAGTTGTGTTACAGTAAAATGTCACTCACTATAAAATAATAGAAATATTTTTAAAGATTTATTGAAAACTAACCAAAAAATTATAGAGTTTTAAAAAATTAGAAAAATTATAAATTGAATCTACAAAGAAAACCACAAATCACTAGTTTACATCATCCTTAAATTCTTGACAGTTTGATCGGTATTATTAACAAAATGTACTTAATGCTTTAAAATGTTGATTTTGGTTGCTCAATAATGCTAAAAGGTGGGATACATTATTGTGCTTTCACCCCAATGCTCTTCCACTAGATATTTCTTTCCTTATCAACTTAGGTGGCTAATTTATGTGAAGCACACCATCAAGTAATTGAGTTATAAAATAATATGATCACTTGGCCTCTTGTGTAGAGTTCAAATGATCCTCTAACAAAAATTTGAGATAGATGCCCCAAAGTGTTCCAATCTAGCAGTATCAAGGTCCACCAAAGAGTAAGTTTATTCCTTACAACAATAACAATTGTCATCTATTGATTCTACTAATAAGATTAGCTTTGGAAGTACCTCCTCCAATTTACTCCTATTACAAATTCCACAAGACTAATAGTCATGATGGATGAAATTATCTAGAAATGCAGAGATTGATGTAGTTGATGTAGATCAAGGGACTTTGCATACCCTGAATGTCTACAAGATTAACTCAATGTAAACTCCACAACAAGATGTATTAAATATGAACCCAATATTGATAAAGTAGTAAATGATCTAAATAGCCATTAACTTGTTTTTAGTTCTGCATAGAAGCAAGAGCTAAAAAAGAGCATGAAAAAGAGAAGGAGAAAGTGGAGGGGGGAATATGGATTGAGCCACCCATGAATAAGTCATATTTCCAAGAGAGCATCCTTCTCCCTACAATACAAAGTCCTAGAAAGGAGATGAATATTTTAGCTACTCCTTCAGCTTTGGTCAATCTCTTTAAGTTGGGTCAAGGATTACTAGCTTAAAAAGAGCATATTTTTGTATGAGATATAAGAGAAATTTCACAAGTATATCGCATATTCTCTAATGAAGACAAGGGTACACAAATATTTGAAGATCAATGTTATGGCCCTATTCCTACTACCATTCAAGAAGGCCCCATCTACATAAGGGTTGACCATGATTCAATCTTCTATTTCTCTTCATTCAAAGATTTTTCTAGAGTTCCTTCTCATGAAAAATCTAAAGAATTCTAGTAAAATCAAGCTTCTCAATATTCTCTCTTCTAGACATTGGACTTTTTAATGCAAGTTGAAGCTTTCCTTCAGAATATTGATATGGGTATGCAACCATATGATGAACATGTTTTTCTCTTTGAGATTGATTCATCACTAGGGTGGGTATCTTCTATGTGTGTGAAAGAAGAGGTGTTCTTTAAAGATTTAACATTTTTCAATAAAACTAAGCTATAATTTTTTATCATGAAAGATGAAGAATATTGGTTTTGTAATGAGGAGCCAAAATATTATGGCTTCAACATCCATGAAGATCTACAACAAAAGTTTGCTTTTGTAGTTTGCAATCAACATGTATTCATGGAACTTGTCTACAGGGAATATTTTTCTATTTATTTTTATCTAAAAATAGTGTTTAATTTCCATCAATGCTTTCCTTGCATAGGCCCAAATTCTATCATGAGCCTTTGTTTATAGTTAGTACTTCCCATATTTTCTAAGGTTACCTACTATCATGATTGAACTCTCAGCTTTTAAGAAGGGGATGTTATTTCTCTTATCTCATTAATGATTGTGTAACTTTTTTCATTTCTCTTCACATCTACTTGTAAATAAGCATTTTATATAATTTATCTTTTGTGTTTGTCTTATGTGTCATGTTGCCATGTGTCATTTGCCAATTATTTGTATCATCTATTAGGTAATTTAGGAAACTTCTTGACCTCTTTCCCAACAATAAGACAATGGTATACTCTATGAACTTGAGATTCTAAAAGTTCTCACACATCCCAGGTATGTGTCATGGTCCCTAGATAGAGACAATTGTTGTAACTATACATTTTTTGTACTATGTCATTTTCATGTGTAGATGATTGATCCCTTCCCCTTTGTAATCCTTCATTTTAAAATATTCATACCCTTGTTTGTTTTCACATATTATCAACTCAATCCAATTTCATCTTATATCCAATGATGAGGGAATTTCAATGCTTCAAATAAGGCAAAAATCAAAGTCCAAACAAGAAAGTTGTGCTAAATGAAGAAAAGTTTCAAAGATAACCCAAAACTACAATTCTTGACCAAGTTTTGAAAAATGGCAAGAGGGTTTAAAAAATGTGATTCCTAACTAAGAAAAAAATGGCAAAGTGACCCAAGAGACATGAAAGTTTTAGTCTTGGACTAAGGAAAAGTGGCAAAGAGATTGAAAAGGCACAATTTTACACTAAGACAAAAATGGGCAGAGTGGTGACCAAAGTGCCAAAGCATGATTTTGGACTAAAACTTAGTGAAATGTTAAAAAGTGGCAAAGTGGCTTTCAACTCACAAAAACATGATTTTGAATTGGGAAGGACAAAATTTTAAAAGTGGTAAGGTGCCACAAGGTAGTGATTTTTGTGACTACTAACTTGAAGATTTAAAATTTAAAAATTTAAAAGTGGTAAAGAGGTGAATGTAGCAGATAGAGCATAATTTGCACAATTGTGCATTAAAAGGACTAAGTTGAAAATAGAAAATTGGTTGAGAAAGAATGAAAGTGTGATTCATGGCTAAGAAAATGTTAAGCTGAAAATCAACAAAATGGCATACATGGCTCAATAGCACGACTTGTGACTCATAACTTAAAAGAAAGTTAAAATGTGTCATAAGCATAGATAAGAGTTATTTGTTTCTTCAAGCATATTTTTTTAGCTAACATCCCCAAAAGGGGAGAAATGGCACATGAAGGAAGAAAAGACAATCTATACTAAGGGAGCTTAAATTCAAATTTAAAAATGGTTATAGAGGGACATTAATGGTGGTTGATTTTAACTTATAAATCAATTAAGGTCAAATCATTTCTTTAATATACTCATTGTGTCATTTTCAAAGAATGAAGAGGAGAAATTTCATCAGTTTAATTATAGAAGGATTGAAAGGAAGCACTATGGTTTTGCTTTATAGGTTTTATGAAAGAACCATTTAGGTTTTGTGTGATTATTGTAATCATTGAGATCAAATCATGCATCTAGGGGTTGCACTTTCAAAAAACGTCATGAAGAGCATTCAATGAGAAAGTGTTTAAGGTTTAGGATTTGGCATAGTTATGATAATGCAATTGTAATGTTTTTGTCTTATATGAATGATCATGTGACTTAGATAAAAATTAGTAATTATTTCAAGCTTTTTATTGTAGTGATTATTAATTTGAGTACTTGTATCTTTGTAACTTAGGTATTTGATTTATAAAATTATGTCATGTGTAATTAGAATCTTTAATTTAGTTCTTGTGTGAACATATTTTCTAGTGTCCATTTTTATCCAAGAGGTGTTTGTGTTTGTGTTGTGATAGGTTAAGTTGCTAGTAGAAGTCATAAAAGATAAAATCTCGTATTTGTGTGTATGGAAGAACTATTGTGGTCTTGTTCTCATACCCAAGAACAAAAAGATTACCCAATTTAAGTTTTTTTTCATTGCATGTTTAAACCCTAGAGAAAACACTTGTGCATATTGTAATAAGTTGTATATTTTGTCAATAGTTTAGGGTACTATATTTTTTGTTCAAGTTTTTCCTTTACAAAGGAGCTTTCCCTTCCAATTCAAAAAAGGTTTTAACTTACATGTTGTTCCTTTTTGTGTAGTCCCAAAAGGACAAATTCAAAACACTAACAAGTAGAAGTTTGCTATATTGACAAAATTATGTAATTTTGTGATGATAAGAGTCGACCATTTGAGAAGAAATTTCACTCTAAGATGATCCACTTGAATTCTACAGGCATCAATGATAAACCCAAGATAGGGAATTGATGTGTGAGAAAAAGAAAACTCGAATAGGTTGGCATACAATTGGTTCTACTAGAGTAGGCAAAAAAAACATGTTTGAAATGTTGGAGATGTACCTCCCAAGTATTGGAGAAGACAAGGATCTCATCTAAATAGATGATAAAAAAACTAGCCAAGGCAATTCTGAAAGACATCATTTATCAATCACATGAAGGTGGGAGGAGTATTTTTTAGCCCAAAAGACATCACTATTAACTCAAAAGACCCATTTAAGTCTTGAAAGTTGTCTTCCAGGGGTCCTCTAACTAAACTCTAACCTAATGATTGCCAGGTTTTAAATCAACCTTAGAGAGAAACTTTGCACCTTGAAGTTGATCTAGTAGATAATTAATCTGAAGGAGTGGATATAATTTTTTTGTTAGAATATTATTAATTCCCAAAAATTAATACAAAGATTCCAAGTTCTATCTTTCTTGAGAACAAGCAAATTGGAGAAGCATAAGGTGACATACTTGGTTGGATGAAACCTTTGGACAAGTCCTAAATTTTCTATTTGACTTCATCACTTTATATCATTGATGTGGGATACAATCAAGAATAAGGAAGAAGAACATAAAGAAACTTAATTGTGTAATAGTTTGTTATATCATAGGAAATGCCTTAGGCTCCTACAACACATTTGAATAGGGATACAATATAAGTGATCAAGACTTACATGTAGTGTGGAAAATGTGACTTTTATTGGTGATGAATTAGATTTAGATTATGACCTTATGAAAATTAATGCAATATCCACTACTTTATTGTCTTCTTTATGTGCTTGGCAATGCTTGCTTGCAACTTAGTAGTAAATTTGTTGTTTTTGTAGTACATCTATTTATGTACTTTTTAAAAATCTTGTTGAAGAAACATAGTAATCTTTCTCATCACATTAATAAGTTTTTCCAATGAAAAACCACAATAATCAATAGTGGTCACGACATATGTGAGCATATCATTAGCAAATGTCATAGTGAATGCATGCTTGATATGTAAAAATAAACTATTGTCAGTCCATCCAAGTGCATATAGATGAGGATGTGGATCCATTGGCAAGTCAAATTTGTCAAAAATGGATCTCACAATCAAATGAGGGAAGTGTCATCACCCTAAAATTGCAAGAGGAAAATGAAAGCCACGAGACTTTAAAATGGGCAACAAGATTGTCTTTTGTTAGTTATTCTTTAATTAAATGTAGCACCAAGTGTCTCAATATAGGCATGTTTCAACTATAGAAATAGGTGTTCATGTAAATCACTCTTGAATTTAAAAATAGACATGGTGCTTCATCTGTAATTTTGAACACAATTCTTAGGTGGTTAAATCGGTAGATGTAATTGTAGACACCTAAATCATATTGTGTCCTAACATCACACTAATCACACTAATTCATCCTGCATTCTCCCTTCTAGCATCAACTTTTGTTCATCCAATATTAATTAAATAAGTTGCATTATTTAAATAATAAATCTAACCTTTCTTCCAACATTAATTAAATAAATTATGATTATTTATTTAATTAATTAACTAATTCATGCCTTCTTCTAAAGTTTTAATTTTAATTAGATATTCAAATTCAAAGGTATCCGGTTACAATGGTTTCAATTTCAACAAGTATCCATGGACAATGATTTCATATTTAGAAAGGTATATAGATTCAAATGGTCTTTAGCTATTCCATATTTAGAAAGGTATAAAGATTCAAATGGTCTTTAGATATTTCATATTTCACAACTCTTATGCCTTTATCCACATTTCCTTGCTGGCACATGTTTCTCACTTACATGCCTTCACTGTTATATCGTTGGCCTTAGGTGATCTTATCCTTGCATATTCCATGTGATTTTCATGCTTACATCCTCTGAGATATCCTTACATGCTTTCATCTAGCATATTGGCATTTGTTTATTGTCCTCGCCATTGGGTGAAACCTTGGCCTTTTTAAACAAGCTTACATAAATACATCTTGCCATTTTAGCTATTATTTGTCATGCGATGATATATATGACACTTGTTCCATGATCGTTGAGCTTTGCATGATCATATCTTTTCCACTTCAAATTTTCTCCTCTCCCCTAATTCGTTGAATCCTTTGCATGCAACTAATTGAAGGGGGGCATACAATATCATTGATGTTCTTTCATGATTATGATTACAGTGACTATTTGGTGGTTATGATGGCTCCTTTGCAACCCACCTTTGTTCTATTGTGCTAGCTTCTTTGCAACATCACTTGTGATTATTCAAGCTCCTTTGTAGCCAGATACATCATTTTCTTTTGCAGACTCCTCTACAACCACATATTATTTTCTTTTTGTAGGCTCTTTTGTAGCAACATATATCAATTCCTTGCGTTGGCTCCTTTGCAACCCCATATATCTATTTCTTTTGTAGACTCTTTTGCAATCCTCATCTTTTTAGATTTATGCATTGTTGTTCACATTGTTAAGCAGTTATATATGCCTACATATTTTTGTCAAACATTGCTCAAAATTTAGTGCTTGTAGGTTTCAAGACAAAATTATTATTACAAGGAAAGCATGTGTCAATCATCATCCATATCCATATTCTTTTTATATGTGCTTGTCATTTACTTTCACGTGCATGAGTCAAAGTAGTTCAAGTGCATGAGTCAAAATGTGAGCAAAGTGTAAGGGTGAAAAGTGCATCCCTAACACTTCTCATTATTTGATTTGGACTCGTTTTGACCAATTGTCAATGTAGTGGTCTAGTGTGCATATGACATATTTCTATGTGAAAGTGTATTTTTCTCTATATGTTGACTAAACCTAACTCCACACATCCCAAGGATCCAAATCCAATTTTCAGATAAGCCTAAGCTAATTCAACCCCAACTAGTCATTCCCTATAGACTTGAGTGAGAAATATTCAAAATTGCAAACTAGGGTGTTGTATACAAGGACAAACCCTAATTCATTTTTGGACATTGGATATCATCATGATTTAGCATCACATAATTATTACAAGAGTATTTTAGAAGAGCATAGCATTCACACTACATTGATAAGGATAAACTAGGCATCTACATTCCACTTGGTGTGTGTTCCAACTTGTCAAAATCATTAAATTGATCAAAGGGTTTGAGTAAGCCAAAAGGGGGGGAGCAAGTTGCCTCCTATGCATAGCATAGCAAACTCTATTGGTGATAAAGATAGTTTAGGGATCTACCTTCTGCATTATGCATATTTCAACTTAATCAAACCCTTGGGTTGATTTAATGATTTTGCACAAGGCAAAAGGAGGGGAGCGAGTCCCCTCTCAAGCATACCGTAGCAAACTCAATCGGCGATTATCAACAACACCATGTTCAAATATCAAAGACACATTTCTAAAGGATTTCACACAAGAAGTTCAAAGTTACATGAAATGGTCAAATGCACAACAAGAGTTCAAAACTATAACTATGGGGATCAAATGCACAATTACAGATTTACCTAGAGCAATGAACAATGAAATTATAGTCTATCAGGACTCACCTAATGGAGACCTGAGTGCTTAACACAGACGAATCATAAAACATCTTCTACAACATAATATTCTTCATTAATCCAGAGCTAAGTATACTCATCCTCTTTGATGAATTTAATGCTTATTTATGAACATGTTTGCATAGTATTAATGACTCCGTTCAAATATCTTGATTTATTTATTATTGCCCATTTGCATTAATTTAACTTAGAATTTATATTAAGTGGTTGCATTTCCTCTCTTTTTGCACATGTACATACATGTTTGTGTTATATTATATATATTTTTTTAAATTACACCATTAAATCACTGCCATTTACTAAATGTATATTTTAAAAATGCTCTCCACGTGATAAATTTCTAGCCTTTTAAACACCTTCCAAAACTTTTCCCATAAAAATATGATTGCTTCTATTTTTGAAGTGAAGATTCTATATTTTCCTATTCACTCAACCTAGCACTTCCATGAAGCCAAATACACGAGAAATAGAAGCCCAAGACCCCTCCATGAAACCCATCCTTAGGAAGGGGTCCCATGGCACTGCTAGAGGATCTATTTTTGTGGAGAAAGGGGTCCCATGAAACCCAAAAAAAAATTGCTACAACGTAAATTAGAATCTTTTCCTCCAAAATAGGAGCAGCTATTTTTTAGATGGTTGATTTTGAGCAAGTACATTTGAGGTGGGGCTGAAACTTTCCTCCACTAGCTTAGGGAATTTTCTACCAGTTTTTAGATTCCTTCCATTTAATTTAAGAAATATTTTGGAGGGAAAAAATTTTATTTGATGATTTTTAATCTTTTTATTTGTAAGTCATAAAAAATCTCTGCTAAATCAATTAGCATTAAACTAAAAACCTCATGAGACCACCACCTTCGTTTTAAACCTTCCTGCAACTACAAAATTCATGGGACTACTTGTTTTAAAATGCTCCTAAAAAATCTCAGCAACACTACTGAGATAATTTGGGAAGCCCCCCTCCATGGGTCCGCTTCCTTACTCATACTTAAGCAAGGTTAGAAGGCATGCTTTGTGACATTCGAAGGTTTTAACTTCATAATTAGAATCAATCAATCTATCAACAATATAAGAGTATTTTTTTCTGAAAACTCAAAGTTAATTTGAAATTTATATTATTGTCCACTAATAACCATAACAGGTTAATGGTACTGAAAGGATTAATGGTTCTGAAAGGGAAGTGCATTTCAAATAATGTCATGAAAAGAAAAGAAAAGAAAGAAAAAGCAATGGTACATTAAAAACTAAAACATTTCCCAAACCAAGTTTTAACTTTTAAGCTTCTCAATCCCAATCCCAATCCCAATCCAACATTGTCTTAGAAAAGTAAGAAAAAGCTTCAAGTTGGTACCGTGCTTCTTAGCTCCATTAAAACCATCATACGAGAAAGAGCCCATCTTTTCCAACAATAAAAATTAGGAACATCAGAAAGACCATGCAGCAGCAAAATGCGTATGAATGGAAAGAGCAAATTTTAGCAAAATTTAAGAAGCTACCAGCTACAACGAACAACTTATTTAGAAGCTTGATTTCAATATGTAAGACAATTGTAATCCATGTTCACTTTTTTGAAAGAGGATTAAGGCCATAAGAAATACCGATGTTTGAAATAATACCATGTAGAGGACCCATTTACAGCCTTGTTGAGTCAACCACGGGGTTCAAATTAGCAACAAAAAGCTTCATATTTTTTCAGACCAGCTTTAAAACTAGAAGCATCACAGTAAATTTCAAGTTTGTACTAAAATTATTAGCCAAATAAGCTTTTTCCATTGACAGAAAAAAAAAAATCCATTAACAAATCAGAATGTTATTAGCTTTCATTTTTATGTCCTCTCCTCTTTGGAGACCCCTGTTCTCAGTGGTGCTGGCCCCCCATTACATCAAGGCCTGATTCACTGTCTTTATCAATTTAACCTTCACCTTAACCCTGCTCCTGCTTTAATCCCTCCTGTGCATGCTATAGACGATTCCTCCCATGATCTGGCCAATTTGAAGGTTGAGAATCCTAAGGATAAAAATAGAGCTCCTGGTGTTACCTCTGTTGTTAGGCCCAATGTGCAAGCCAATAAAAAGAAGAAAGCAGCCCCTCAGCCCCCTGAAAAAATTCTGCTCTCTCAAGGGTGATATTGCTGATAATGCTGTCGATACTCCTAAGATTGAGGGGGTAAAACATAAAAGTATAAAAATAAAGCCTGATATAGCTAAGATGGCTATTAATGTCAGGTTTGTTGTTGATGAGCTTAAGCAGATCGCTATTGATGAAAGCCCCCCCATGAAGATCTCAAAAATTAAACAGCAGGAGATTGAAAACAAAACTAAAAAAGGTACCGTTGAAATCAATGTATCTAGGAGTGGGTGAAGATCTGCTAGAATTGCTAGTAATCTTAGCCACCTTATGAATAAGGATAATCTAGAGGGAGGTAGTAAGCAGGTGACTAAAGAGGTTTCTAACAAAACTGTGGAGGAGACTGTCACTGATTTTGATTCTATTACTTCTTAATATCTTATAAATCAAATAACACTGATAGTGTTTCAGGTAAGGAGGAGGATTCTCCCCCAGAGGAGTCGAAAAATGTCTTATCTGATACCCCTATTCATGTTGATTTGCCTGAAGATGGTGAGGATGCATTTGCTAAGGGGCATAATTGCACCAGTTGTAAAACTAAGTGGGCTGAGGTGAATGAGAGACTCGATGTGGTTCAGAGCAAAATTAATAAATTTGATGATGCTATTGCTAAAATTGTCAACCTCAGTAAGTATATGATGCGGTGTTTTGCTACAAGTATTGTGCTTCTGCAGTCCAAGATCAGGAAGAGGAAGCAGGGTTGTGAGGATAACACAGAGCATTCCAAGAAGAAGCTGAAAGCTAAAGGGATTTAGGAGGACTGTGGTGAGACTCCTACTTGGGAGGTGAAGTTAAATATCCTCACTGAAGAATGGGGGGATTTGATTACCCTCCATGGGCATGTTTAGTTAGTTTTCTCTGCTGTTCTCTGTGTTGTCTTAGTGCTGTTTTTGTGTTGTTTTTGTGCTGCTTGTGTGCAGCTTCTTTGTCTGTTCTGTTTGGTCTATGGTGCTACTGTTGTAACCTTTTGAACTCTATTTTGCTGTAAAGGGACTGGGACCCTTGTTTCCTTGTTTAATATATCAAAAAAAAATTTACGTCCATCAAATTCTCCAATATTAAGAAGGATTCAACCTTTCAATGAAATTATTCTAAAATCCGGAAGCAATAATTCAAAGCTTCTTTTGACAGCACAAAAAAGGACAAAAGGGCATCCTTGTGTTGCATACATTTACAGGCCAAATGAATGAAACACCCATTAACCTCTTTGTGAACAGAAGTGGTCATAAAGTGAGCAACATTTTTATGAATCCAGGTTCAATGCCCAAAGCATTAGGCATTAATGGATTGACTTATATTCAATCATATCATTTGTCTGTTCAGTTTATATGAAACATAAAAACATTTTAACTAGAGGCAAGAGTCATTTCATCACCACCTTCCACTATATTATAAAATTTTCAAGGATACATCTCTCATTAACAATACCTTTCAATGTGGCCAGTTCGGATTTAGCAGTTCCCCAAGCTTTTTTCCCAGGTTCAATGTGGTTGGGTTTAGCCATACAATTATATATGACCATTATTTGCACAAAATGTACAAAATTAAATACAGAATTGAGAACGCAGCTGATAATTGATAATTCAATGTCACTTGTCAAATCATAAACATTAAAGATTAATCAAAATATGTTGGTCTCATAGTGGCATTACTCAGAATCAAAATTGACACGGCAAACCAAAAGTATAAATGGAGTTCAATTACTTGAGATATAATCATAAACAACTTGGGAAAAAGAAATCGCTTTTCCATCTAACTCAACAAAAAAAATTCGTTTTTGCTTTTTAAAACTAGAGCAAGTTTGCCTAGCATGCGGCCCGGGCCAAGTGACCAGACTAGGCCAAACCATGTTAGGATTAAGGTGCCATCAACCTTGTAAATCCTATGTAATTTATTATTCCTATTATTGTTTGTAAATCACCCATAAGGGATGAAAGGTTTCACCAAGTAGCGATCTTGTTTCAGTCGTGTGTTTGATCCCAGTACTTGTCGGATGTTGGTTATGGAGCACATTTCATTCCGGTGGGATGCAAGGGGGGGTACCCCCCCTATGGGGTCCGGGAGGGATGACCCCTAGCGGAGGTTCGGGGACAACGCCCCCGAAAGCCACATTTTATATATATTTATTCATTGTAAATCTAGACCATTCATCATTAGGTCACAAATTTGACATTAGAGGTTATGTTGGTTTTTCTTACCCTGAAAGGCAACCCCTTTATGAGGATATTGTATTACGGCCATGAATGAGTAGAGTAGAAAGTTGAGACTAGAAAAATAGGTGCTGCTAGATTGAAGACTGAAGAGAAGATTGATAGTGTTGTATTGTAAATTCTATTGAAATTAATACAAACTGGTGCATCTCTTCTTGTGTGGAGGTTTTTCCCAAAAGGGTCTTTCCACAAACACTGTATTATGTGTTTGATCTTCTGTTCCGTTATTTCTTTGTGTTGATTTCATACTATCTCCATTTTGGTTCTGCACAGTTAAATATCTATATTACAGTTGTAATCAGATTTTCATTGATAGTTGTTTACCTTCATTTCTAACAAACCATAGCTCAACCAAGGATTAGAACTTGGCACAAACCTACCCAGATTGGCCTAGGGTTCCTGGCTAACCCATTAACAGTTGGAAATATCGAAGGGGAAGATTATCAATTAGCCTTTCAGCCAAAAACCTTGGCCAATTTTTTTGGATATCTAGCAAGATAATATGAAATGGAATTTATTTCATTTTTTCTCCCAAAAAGCTATGTTAACTCCTACCCCTACTCCAACCCAAACCCTGTCCATGTCGCATTCAGCTTTAATCTTCTAGGACTTTCCTCTTAACATTTTGCCTCCTTTAAAAGTTTGACACTGTTGCTTAAATCATCCATAACACAAACACCCCACGATGCTCTTGAACGAGAAGATGGCCAGTTTCAGCTACACATGAATTCATTCTCTGTAAATTCCTCTCCCACATCAGAAACAGAACTCCAAAATGTATGCCACATTTTTTGCAACAAGGCTTGCTCCTTGTACCTCAAATCTCTGCCAAAATATGCAGAACATTATCACTGCAGTTAATCTTCTTCACATGCTAGAACTATTTTCTTTATGAGTCCTTAATTTTAATATTGGAATCATTACAAAAAATTGATCACCCTAGAACTTACATGTGGAACAATTCATCTAAATAGGCAAATAAAGTAATATCCCCTTTTGAACCAACAACGTAGGAGTAGCAATTGTTGGGTGAGTGGACTAGCAGCATAGGAATAGTTAGGGTCAATTAAATCATGAAATAAGGTGGATGATTCAGTTAGTGTTAGTTAAATAAGGGTGGATTTGTTAGTTAATTGCCATCAATTGAGGAAGGAACTTGTTAGTCAGACTGCCATTGATTGAGGACTGGATTGCCTATGATTGAGGAAGCATATATAGGCAGCGTTGGGAGGAAAAGAAAAACATACTTCTGAAAATTACAAACAAAAATCAACTTTATTCTTAGGCTTGTAACGTTGTCACAATAGCTGGTGGCGTTTGGAGACAAAACCCCAAGCATGTCGACCTGATTTCTTGGGGATGGAAACAATTAGGGAGCAGTTCATGGTGCAGAGTGACAGCAGGATCGTACAGAATGGCATTAGTCATCAAGGCATTCAAATTTTCTGCCGAGCGTCTAGGATCATTTAGGCATTTACATTTGCATGCTGGGCGCACCCAATGAGATGTTTAAGACTGGTAGATTTTCCATTGAATGTATGTGTTTGCATAAAGACAAAATAAAAAAGAAAATAATAATTGTTGCTGGACTATTTCTGGGTTTGTTTTTTTTCTATATATATGCATTTAGTCAAGTCTTTACAGTGGTAATTTTTGTTTCTCACAAGCTGGCAAGATCACAACTCTAATACCATTGGGATGTCCTAAATTAAATACATACAAAAATCAAACCCGGAAAGACTCTAACAACAAAGACTTTTTACTATATTACAGGATCAGCTAAAAAATGCAACGTTTCTGGGTACAAGTCGTACCGGAATCAGGTACAGATTTGAAACGCCTGTGGAATTGGGCAAGGTTCGGGTTTGAGCGTCTAAATCGGATGGAAACAACGCAACGCTTACCTAGATGATTTAGCGGTCAATGTGGCGATTCCAAGCCATTCCTAAATGAATTCCAGCATCGAGCAAAATTTTTGAGGCAATTTTATGACTTTTTTTACTTGTAGAAACCTAAACGCCCATCCTTAAACATAATGACCGCCATATTATCATATTTCATTTGTAGTCTTGTCGCAACAAAGGAACACCACCATTCTAGTCGCAGAAAGAAGGAAAACTCACCATTTCATGTGTTGTAATCAGTGGAAGCAAACAATGACCAGGGAAAAGAGTGCTCAGTGCAGCAAATAGAGAAAAGAACCCGCTGTGAACAGAAACAACCCAGAAATTACAAACAGTCGACGACAACTCGGGGATTTTTTTGCTCGCATTTTGATTGAGTGTAGGAATTTTTCGGCGCGCATTTTGACTGGCCAACCACACTTCAACAGAAATCTCAAATCACCTTACAATATATGTTAATATTGTTCATTTACAACATGCTCAACACTGGACAGAGTCATAGAAATGGATTAATAAATTTAAATGTTGGTGAATACAAATTTATTAATGCATTGCTGTTGATTAATGCAGATTTATGTTTTATAACGTAAATTAAATAATTTAAAATTTAATATTTAGTATACATGATAATTTTAAATTTTATAAAATAATAATTAATTAAAATAGTGTATAAATTTATGATTTTAAAATTTTAATTTTAATCATAGATGTTAAATATATGATTTTAAATTATATATACATGTTAAATATACAATTTTAAAATTTTAATCATACATATTAATTTATTAAATGTATGATTTAAATATATGATTTTAAAATAATTATATACATGTTAAGTATACGATTTTAAAATTTTAATCATACGATCTACAATTTTAAAATATATGGTATTCTGAACTTAAATCTGTTTTTAGGCTACAAATGTGTGTTTGTTGTACGAACATACCCAGAATGTACCCAGCCCTCCAAAAAATCTGCCGTACTGGCATATCATACCCACATACCCGTACCCAATTCCAATTCAGCAACTTAGATTTTTTATATTATCTTATGAAACACATCCATTCAAAAGAGAGAGCAACTAATCTAATACAACTCACTGGGAACACCCAGCATACAGATCTAAACTCTGCAATGTCCCTATCACATTGCGGCATGCAATCTGATCGCCCTGCTGTTGTTCTGCACCACATAGCAATCCTGGCTGCTATCGTTCTGCAACACATATGCCTCCTGAGGGTTTTGTCCCCAAGAGGATTAGGTTTATGCCTGAAGGGTTTTGTCCTCAAGTGCTAAGCAAGCTGTTGTAGCAGCATGACCTTCCTGAAGCTGTAGTTGAGTTTTGGTTTGTAATTTTCAAAAGATGTCCTCTCTTTTGCCTTAGACGCTGTTTAATAAGCCCAGCTCCCTGTGATCCCCAATCATAGTAAGTCAGCCCACAAACGAGTCGACTAACTGACAATCAATATCCTCAGATGTTGGCAGCTAACTGAACAACTCCCTCTAATTGCAGGTGTTAACTGACTGGTACACACAGCTAGGAGACCAAAACCCAAATAGCCACCTTATTTTATGGAGTAACCTCCTAACTGACTTTATTGCTGACAGGCTTACTTGCTTTATTCTTACTGAAAGACTCGGTCCTTTTTTATTCTAACTGTAGACAGAGCACTCACCCAGTGATGCAGGTTAAAGGGGAACATTACAGACAAATAACAATTTCTTTACTGAATAAGCAACCTGTATGAGCACAACCTATCGGATAAGCTCCTCCTAACAAACAATCATTATCCTGTGAAGTTGTTGATCTTGCGTATCAAGAAACCATGTAAGCTCCAGAAGAAATATGATTGTTCTCATCAAAAGCCTTATGGATGAGGCCAGCTGTACACCCTCTGTTTGTGTTGTAATCACCTTAATGGTAGACTCCTTTTCATTAGACATTTGTATGTAATCTTGCCACAGGAATATAAAGTTGACATAGAATTGATCCTTCTTCCCCAAATATGTTGATTCAGATGTTTAGTCTTATCTCAAGCAGTTTGCTCAAGCTATTAATGTTTGTCAAGACAACGGCCACTCTTTTGCAAATGTTAGCATGCAAACCTATCATCTATGGTCTCAATTCTTATATCGACCTCGTATTCCCTCTGTATGCATTTTAACAAGACTCTTTTGTTGTTAATATATCCTAAACATCCTGCAGAACCTTGGGAGAAAAAATAAAACAGTCGCTGTTTAGGCACAGCTACAGCATGTAAAGGTGCTAATATAACTCTTCAAGAACATCCCATACAACAGATTGAAAAATTTAATGTTATAAGAATACTTCAAGCATCAAGATACAAAACTTCTCTAAACTAGATGAAGTCATTTTCCCAATGATTTAACCACCTTCAAAAGTGTAGCCATTTAATTCTGACAATATCTTGGCTCCTTGCAATCTGCAAAAGTTCAAGGCCCGAAATAATCTGATACTAAGCATTTAGCATAATCAACAACAGAGAAACCCATATACACCTATGCCCAAGGTCAAATTTTCATCTTCACTGAAAGGTAGCTTAGAACTTCACAGAGAACATATTACAAACTGGAAGAAAGCCTTTTTATTGCTCAAGCAAGGTACTGACAAAATACTTCGTTGTGCCATTACACTTGCAACTCTGATAAAGAACTTGACTTGAAACCAGCAGCAAGTTTAACTTTCCACATGATAGCATAAGCATGTAAACTCTGAACAGTGCTGAAAGTTTAGAAGATCTGATCTCAAGGTTTCATATTTCATACACATGGAAGGCAGTGACATGATGGATTTAGTAAAAAAGAATATTAGGTTTTTGGTCTCTCATCTACAGGTTCATTAATATAGTACAAGCAGCTTAATAATGAATTAATAAATATTTGCAGAGTTGCAACTATACTGGAGTAGCTTGTATCAGTTCTTGAATCAATAACCACTGATAATTTCACTCGAATTTCTATCAAATTGCATATCCATGTGAATCAGCCTGCACGGCATTGAAACGGTAACAGTATCCAGTCTTAGTATTTCAAATTAATGGGAAATCAATGAACTGTAATGTATCCTTCAAAAAAGGATCGTTTTGGTTACCTTATCTGGAGCAGTTCATTTACATTGTATAATTAGGTCCACAAATAAACTATTCATTTTTTTCACAATATTGCAACTATTGAACATCCCAATGTATAAAAGGTTACATCCATTTTCAAGCTAGATATCTGAGTAGTAATACAATGTATCAAAGCTATTGCTGTTCCAGAGCATTTGAAAGGAAGTAAATTTAGCCTAGTTACAATCATTGAGAAGGAGGTATACTATCTAACCGGTAATATATTACCTAACCAGTTTCCCTCTTATAGGTCCTTTTCACACCTAGTTAGGTAAGTTTACTTAGGGCATTTATTTTGTGTCTCAAATCACATGATTATAACACTTGTCATAATCAATCCTATGTTGTCCTATGTCTCACCTTTCCCTGTATATAAAAGGGTTCTCATGTACATTATCACCTTGTATGCATTGTACCATTATTGGCATATAGCATTTTTCATTGCTTCTCTCTTGTGTGGAAGGTTTTTTGGTGTTCCAGAGTGTTCTTTCTCTTGCGAATCCTTTTGGTGACCTCAACATGGTGTTAGAGTTTTGAGTCTACAAGTCACTTCTCTTTTTTGGGGAGATTCTACCAAATTTTTTCCAACAATGCATCCGAGTCGAAATCCAACCTCATAGTTGAGTCCAGAAGGTCCAAACCTGAATAGATCGACTATAAACTCAACAGGGTTTTGTTACAATCCCTGAAAAGTTTTTTTCCAGCCCCCCTAACCTCGTCGTACAGACCGTACTGTCCTTGTGCAGAGCTGGTATATTCTGCGATTATTCTCTGTTTGCATCATTGTTGGTGGTCAATGCTAGCATAATCATTACGGAATTTGCAAGGTATACGGTTTCCTTTAAAAATTAAGGTTTTCCATCAATAAATTTGTGGTACTTCTGTCATAAGGTACGGGGAGCCATAAGGCTTGGGCCCCTACCTTTAATTTTTTACCCACAAGCCAACAATTATGCCTATTAATTGGTCCATAGAGGGTACCATGTGCAGATTTGGCAGGGTTCGTGGATCCTAGGTTTGTGGCACTGTTTGATCCATGGTCTATGGTCCCTTGCAGATTCACAGATTTTATTTTCTTTGGAGGTTTAAATTCTTGTTTGTGATTTTCTCCACAGATCTGACAGAGGGTACTAACAGCTAACAATACCTATGCAAAGAACTGTTGACGTCCTTGGTGGCAGCTCCTGTCGGCCACTAAGGCTGTGGGTTTTTCATTTGGCTTAGCTCTTAAGCTAAGTGCTTAGGTTTAGCACCTAAGCACTACACAATTAGTGCCTAATCCACAACATGTAAGACTTTGGGGAGCTCTACTCCCTCCACCACCTTTGCTTGGGGTTACTTTGCTCAGCCAATGATCTCCGACCCCACTCCACCACTATAGTTCTGTGCTTTGCTTGAGCAACTCCACCCCAACTTGTAACCAGCAACTAGCACTCTGCCCAGACAGTGGTGCCACCCAAACAGTAACCAGGGGGTTCATTTTTTAGTCCTTGGAGGGCTTTTTTTTACGGGCCCTAACTTTCACCCATGGTGGTATTTTTCAACATTCTTTTTAGCAATGAAAAGCTTTCTCTAAGCACTTCATAGTGGTGCAAGTGATTTTTTCAAATTCTGCTCCAAGTGACTGTATTTTCAGTTTGAAGCTAGTTTTTCCCTCCTTTTTTGCAACAAGCATAGCTTTTGCTCACGAAGTCGAATTTTGACCAAAAAAAAAAATTAAATTTATTAGAAAATCACAAGGGATTTGTTTGTAACCTCCAAGTTTCTATTTGGCAAGTATTTTTTCTGAAAATAGTAAAAATCACCTTATGTTATAAATGGATGATTTTAGATTTAGGTTTGTCCACTATACAAATTGCACTTAAGTGCCCATTGTTATTTGTTGGGGGGGTTGCAACTACAACATTAATATAATTTGGGGGGGGTGTAAGGCACGATTTAAGTGCCCATTATCTTTTTGCTCTCAATGTTGGTTGTTAATCATCGCAGAACCTAGGACTATTGAGCTCCTCACTCCACACAATTATGTAATGTCCCCGTTTAGGATATTCCTGATTTCTTTACCTGCATACAATAATGATCACTAGAAAGGGACATTAGAAATATTAAAGATCAATAAATTAGATAATAATCAGTTCATGGCATTATTCATATTAAAATTCATCTATCATTCATATTAAGTTCATCTATCATAGAATAATTATTAATGAGTTCAATACATATATTAACAAGCACAAAGTATACACATCATACACGAAGAAGACATATAATAATTTCAAGGTTATTCCCAATGGTCAACCACATAATGAAATTCTATGAGAGAGCCTACAGGGCGCTGCGAGTCTGTCCGCTTCAACCAAGCCCAAGGGCGGGTACGTCCATCTTGGATAATTTACCCCCTTGGCCCACAAGTGGCAAAAACACCTGTCCATCCAACTTGGGGTGACCTACTTGATGAAGGGACCAGTACTACCATTTGTCCCCTAATATGCATTTCTCTGTCCTCCTCAATCAAGCCCAAGGGCGGGTACGTCCATTCCGGATAATTTATCCCCTTAGCCCACAAGTGGGAGAAACACCCGTCCATCCAACTTGGGGTGGACTACTTGATGAAGGGACCTGTTGATGTGTTTTTTATGCACATGCAAACTCAGAATAAAATATTAAGTATTCTATCCCTCTTGAATAAAGTCTCTCAAAGGCTAAACAATGTGATCCAATGAGACAACTCCAAGGTTCATGATATGTCAGGTCTTGACTTGCAATGGATAGACTCAGTAGTTGATGTGATAATGCTGGTAATCACAAAGGGACTTACGCTGAATTTACTCCTTATTCCAATCAGATATGCTATTCTCCTTGTGAAATGGAATTTTAAAACCAACTACGAAAAGAAAAATGCAAAAGAGAAAGGGTCTAGAAAGCTATTCTAAGGACAATGATATAATAAAATATGCCAAGATAGACAAACTCCTCATGAAACCAGACTTCGCTTCGCCATGAGAACCAACAACTACACGAAGCCGGTGCAATCTTTTAAAGAAACTCAAGGATTTTCATGTTGCGAATCTCCATCCAAACACCCACTGTTGGCGCAGCTTGAACAAGCATCCACAACTGAACTAAAACAAATGTGGTTCAAGCTAACTTTGCAAAATGACTTATCAGCGACAAATCATAAAAACTATGAACCATTTAAGGAATTCATCAACTATCTCCACATACCAACATTACATCAATGAACTTCTAATCTAATGTTACTCTACTTGGAAACATCTCTCCATCATATTCGAGAATTAGAAACCATGCTAACATTCCACAATCACACAAAAATCACCATGCGAACCAACAATGAGCTTGTATTGATTTTGGAAATGATTATAACAATTTCTCATGCCTCTTCAATGATTTCGAAGAGTCTCCTCTACTCAACTCCTATTCTACTCCTACTCTTGTGCGAGCTAACCAATCTTCCTTTTTTTTTTACAAATGAGAGAAATGGACCTTATATAGGCTCCAAAATTACACGAACGGCCAGGATTAATTTCAAAATCAATGGCCCAGATTTTGACAAGGCAATTTGTTACAAAAATTACTATTTTTAGAATCATTGAATGCAAATGGATGATGTAGCAGACTGTGATTGGCTTGATGGTGTGCACATGCCACCTCAGCATTGAGCGAACCGGTTTTGATTTTCTTTGTGTTCATATTGCTCGGAATATTTTCCCAAATTTTGTCATCTTTTGGAGTAGTCTTCGAATCTTCGAATTTTCACCTCTGGAACTTGGCTGCTTCGAACTTGAAAACTTGGGAATTTTGTCGAATTTCTTGTTGTTGTCGATCATACAATTGTACTTTTGAATGTATAATTCATGGATTGCTTGATGAACTTGCTCATCTCTCTTGTTCTCGTGCAAATGGTGATCTTGATGTAGGCATTCCTCCGTGTGGTGATGATGTCTTCTCCCTTGAATGTTCTTGAACAAGACTCCTCCATGCATTGAACTTTTCCTGTGTAAGCCTTTCTCCACTATCCTTCCATATCGCTCTTCATAACTGCTTGCCTCTCCTTCGCATTCACCCTTCACCTACACAAATACCCTGAATCATCATATTGGAATAATGCCCTAAAATGCAAAAAGGATAAGATTCTACCACATAACACATGTGGGATTAAAATACACAGTTAAAAAAAATCACCTTGCTCCCATTTGCAATAAAAGTAACTAACGTGAATTTTGCAAGAAAACTCGACTTGTTTTTCAACAAATCTACCTCTAGTTCGCCATTCTTCATGTTGCCATGATCTGGCTATTAAAATAACAACCAGAAATGAGATAAATGAATTCATCATGAATATCGGTATCATCAGTTGTAAAGCCATTTCCATTAATATTTCAAACAACTTCATTCTCTACCTGGGTAAATTTACTCAATTTTCTCAATCCCAAACTTGTGTCTGGAATTGCAGGTAAGAAGTATCAATTTCAAAGCACCAAAGGCGCCCACGGCTGCCCGTGCCCTTAGCCAAAATCAATTACGCACTATGATAGACATGAAATTTCTTACTGTGGTGAGCCAATGTCAAAATGGCACCAAGAAAAAACTTACAACCTTAAATCACTGATTTGGATATCTTGTTTCCTCTACGAACATTGCAAGCTAAAGCCTTGTCGAATGATTCCATACTTGGGAGACATTGCTATATATTCAAGTGATGCTATTTATAATTAGCAGATGCATCATCACTCTCTACTAATAATAGCCTCCCAGTGCTCGGCATTATGAATTCGAACCTATGATAAACTGTCGATGCATTCAATAGGTGCCCCAAATGGTATTCGTGTAAGGTGCTATTCTTAGACAATGCTATTCTTAGACAAAGCGAATCTTTCTGTTTTGTGCACCTTGAATGATTCGATCAAGAATCTTAACCATCGAGGGAGGGAGGTGTCGTAGACAATTCCTATCTTTGGGCATTCCTGCCATCGATCAGCATACCTGGCGGACTTTCTATTTCAACGCGACTATGTGACTGCAAAGGAACCGAGGACCTCCGCTTGAGGCGGACATTTTGATGCTCATAGCATACTACAAATAATGTCATCGATCAGCATTATCCGCTTGGAGTAAAGTGAACGGGCATTTTGATGTTTACGGCATAATGGGAATAATGCCAACGAGCAAATAGAGTCCGCTACTAAGCAGACAATTTGACGTGTAATGTAATGTTTGAAACATCCCTACGTATTGAAAATGTCCGCTGCGTCTGTGTGCTATGAGTACGTGCCTTGCAAATAAATCGCGAGAGTCCGCCTGAGCGGTCATTTCGATCGTCAAGGCATATTCTAAACGATGCCATTTGTTTAACAAAGTCCGCCCATAGAGAACTGAGCGGACAATTTGGAAGTGTCGTGTCATGTTTGAGCAATCCTTGCGCATTGAAGATGTCTGCCCAAGCGAACTCTAGACTTGAAACATGAATCCATTTCTCCGCTTCATTGACTGCTTTACCAACCCGCTCCTATAGAGAACTTAAACTTACTTGCACAACCGCCGGCTCTGAAGATTTTGCAGGACACAGAGCAACTAATGAGAAGTTCTCGGGCGGACTCTTGAAGCCATCACGCATAGACATGAAGAACCAACGTCTTGCAAAGGGAAGACAACAAGTCTGCTTAGATGGAAGTTTGAAAATGCTCAGCATAACTTAAAATTTCACTTCTAAAGTCCACTAATATTGCATTGTGAGCGAACATCCCAAATTATTGAGTAAAATAGGGTAAGAGACCACCGCCAAAATAAAGCGAATTCAACGCCAAACCCAAAAAGAGGGGGTCCCCGTCCGTGATGGGGCGATGTTGCGAATAGGTCACAACAGGACCTTTGCTGCTTTTCGCATTCATTCCAAATGTGATGACTCATTGGGTAAAATGGGTAGCATAAAGTACCTCTTGATAAGTTTAGTTGCAATGTCAATATATATTCCTGTTGTTACTGTATATGGCAGTGCTGCTGTGATAATACCAATATCTGCTGTAATTAATGCTACCTGCTCTTCTTATTTATCTATTTCTGCTCTTATACTTCAAATAAAATATTCCTTGATTCATATATGTATCTCTGCTGTTATCAATAATACCTCTGCCGTTCACAGTTGTAAATATATTACTGCTGATATATTCCTTTCTGCTCTTATATTTAATTCTGCTTCTTTTATATTCCCAATAATAGTTCCTTGACTGATTGGTGTCTTCAAACCTTTCCATCCTCTTCTTCTTATACCTACCCATCGCAGCCTTTCATAAACAATGCTTCTCTTCATAGAATAAATCACAGCTCTTCATAACTTTAATCGCTGCCTTATCATTAATTCAAATCACACCTCTTTATATGATCCTTGGCGCTTTCATTTAAGGGGAATCGGCCTGATTTCAAGTCAGTCAGCTTTATGGATGAGATCAACCATATATCTAGTCAGCCCATGCTCATGAAGTCGGCTTCTTGTTGGTTTAAATTAAATCTTTAATTTAATTTAATCATTGGATTTATTCAGCGATCTCCTTTTCTATTTGACAGGGAATATTACAAATTATCACACATGGAAACTAAAAATGGGACAACTACTGCAATCTAAGGGACTTTGGCAAATGTTGGGTGCAACACAACTTGAATTCACTAAGGAATTTGAGAAATTTACATATAGAAACAAGTCAGATGAAGCCATGGGATTTATAGGATTGCATGTATCTGATAAATTGTCGTTTCACATTGCGAAGTGCACTACACCTAAGCGAATATGGGACAACTTTGATGATTTGTTTGGCACCATTAATGAGTTCAGTGTTTTGCAATTAGAGACAGATTTGACATCACTTTCTCTAGATGATTTTCCTTCTATTAAGGACTTTCTTGCGAAGTTCAGGTTGTTATTTTCACAATTGAAAGGTTGTGGACAAAATAAAACAGATACAGAATGTATCTTCTTGATTTTGTCTAAGTTGAAAGGTCCATTTCAAGTGTTTTCATTTCCTTCCTATTCCACCATGGATGCCTTAGGGACTGATTTTAAGATGCCCGCCCACTTTTGAGTTGTTTTGTGAGCATCTTACTGGGGAACAAGCCAAGCTTATTCAATTGGATGCACTTCTTAGTTCTAAGAGCCAAGCATTGATGGCTCAATCATCCAAGGGCAAAGATAAGAATAAAAGGAACCCTAAGACAGAATCTACTCCAATTAGTGAGTCTCCCTCCAAACCAAAGCAAAAGAACACGACAAAGTCCACACCTCTCTCCAATTTTCCTAAGTCAGCTGAGTCTTACTCCAAGACAAAGAAGACAAGTGATCATTGTACTTTTTGTGGCAAGCTTGAACAAGATGAATCCAAATGTTGGCAAAGATTAGAGGCTTTGGACGAAGCCATACCAATGGCATAATATTTCTATCTCCAAGCCCTCTTCCACAAGTAAAGGGCAAGCCCTTTCTGCACGGGCTTAGCGGGGTTCATCTTCTCATGATTGAATTCTTGATTCAAGTTTTCTCACCATACGACACATTCACATGATCTACTTTGTTCATTTTCCAACAGTAATACTTCTCAGATTGCAGTGGGAGACTCTTCACACTTTCCTGTTTTAGGATCAAGTAGAGTACAGTTGGTCGATGGGTGCATCAATGATGTTCTCTTGGTTCCAAAGAATTCTGCTAGCCTTCTTTCCATGTATCAAATTTGTCAGTCTGGTGAGGGAAAGACTATTGAGTTTACACCACATTATGTAGTCATTCAAGAGCTACAAGAGCCTAAGATTGTTGTTGCTATAAGAAGTGTTGATTATGGACCCCATTTCAATAGGTTTGATGATTTTGAGTCTTCTTTAGGATCATCCCTCATTGCACATGTTGATTCTTTGAGCAAGCTTTGGTACGAATAGTTTGGTCATTTGACTTACAGAGTGATCTTCAGCAATTGAGCACATAGGATATGGTGATTGGTCTTCCCAAGATTTCATGCAGTAAGGGAGTTTGTCAAGGTTGTGTACTTGGCAAACATCATCAAGAACCCTTTCCCAAGGGTAAGGCCTCTTGTGCCAAGGCACCCCTCAAGTTGGTTCATAGTGATCTTATGTCATTTCCGACTCTTTCATTTTTAGGGGCCAAGTATATGCTCACCTTAATTGATGACTTCTCACGACGCACATGGGTGTACTTTCTCAAGTACAAGAGCAAGGTTTTCACCACTTTCAGGACCTTCAAAGCGTTTGTGGAGAAGTAGTTGGGTCTTTCTATTCGGCTGATACGCATAGATAATGGGGGGAGTATGTGAACCAAGCATTTCAAGATTTCTGCAGTGAACATTGTATTCAACATCAACACACAGTTCCTTACACTCCTTAGCAGAATAGTGTGACCAAGAGGAAGTATAGGACTTTACAAGAGATGACCAATTGCATGATTCAATTTAGGTCCATGGAACCCACTTTTAGTACTAAAGCAATCAATTGTGCTAACTACATTCAGAACCCTATACCCCATAAGGCAATGCGGAATATGACTCCTAAGGAGGCTTGATACCGTGTCAAGCCTAATGTTTCCTTCTTCAGAGTATTTGGTAGTGAGGCTTGGGCATTCATTCGGAATGGTTGGAATAAGGCTATGGAGAAGAAGAGTCAACCTTTGCTTTTTGTTGGCTATTGTGAGGATGTGAAGGCTTACCGGTTGTTTGATCCTATTACTCAAGATGTCTTCTTTTGGCAAGATGTCCAATTTGATGAACAATTCACACAGATGGATACACCATCCCCTACTTCTCCCACAACCTACTCCAACTCTTGAGGACACTTTGCTTCTTGAGGGTGATGATGATGATGATCCTAATCCACCACCTCCTAGTGCATAGTCTTTGTCCCTTTGGGCCTGCACTACTCTTGAGGCGGTTGGACCTTTGGTTGGTGATCCTACAGATTCTCACTGCATTCGTTCACAGACAGCAGGTGCAAGTCTTTTAAGTCATGCGCTTTCAAATGATCCTCAAAGGTTTTCAGATGCCATAGGTATTCTAGAGTGGGACCGTGCTATGGCCAAAGAGTATTCTTCTTTGATAAAGAATCACACATGGGATCTTGTACCTCTTCCCAAGGGAAGAAAATTGATTTGGTGCAAGTGGGTGTACAAAACCAAATAGCAGTAGATGTGCCCATTGACAAATACAAGGCACGTCTTGTGGCTAAGGGGTTTTCACAGGTTGAGGGCATTGATTATTCCAAGACCTTTGCTCCTATTGTCAAAATGGATTCTATTCGTCTTGTACTTTCTCTTGTTGCATCACAGGGATGGTCAATTTATCAGATGGATGTGAAGAGTGCCTTCTTGCACAATGATCTTCATGAGGAAATCTATATGGAGCAACCTCCAAGTTTTGTGCAAGACTCTTCACTTGTTTGCAAGTTTCATCGTTCATTGTATGGTCTTAAACAAACCCCTTAGGCTTGGTATGAGAAGATGGATAGCTTTTTGCTTGCTTCTAGTTTCTCCCGCTACCATTCCGATCTGACAGTTTACACTCAGAGACATGGGGATGATCTTTTGATGCTTGTTTTATATGTGGATGACTTGATTCTCATAGGTAGTTCCACCTCTATGATCTAGGGTGTTCAGAGAGCATTGATGGAGCTGTTTGATAAGACCGATCTCAGGCTTCTACGTTTCTTCCTTGGTCTTAAAGTTCTTCAATCTTCCAAGGGGATTTCCATTTTTCAACAAAAATATGCTCTCGGTTTGCTTCACAAAATTTGCATGGTTGATTGCAAGCTTGGACCCACTCCATTTCAATCCAATGTCACACCATCTACCAGTTGCACTACATCCAAAGTTGATGCCACATTGTATTGGCAATTGGTTGGCAGTCTTTTGTACTTGACACACAGTCATCCTGATATTTCCTTTATGGTCGGTCTTGTCTCTCATTTCTCTCAAGATCCTAATGAGAGTCATTGGAAGGCAGCCAAACATATCTTGAGGTATATCCAGGGCAAGTCTTATTTTGGAATTCCCTACACATCAAGAGCTTCTTAGATTGTGGGCTTCACTGACTCAAATTGGGCTAGTGATGATGATCAGAAGTCTATTTCTAGTTTTGTCTACTACCTTGGTTCTGGTCTAATTGCATGGTCTTACAAGAAGCAAACAATTATTGCATTATCATCTACAAAGGTTGAGTATCGAGGTGTGGTTCTTCCTAGGTTCTTCGGATTCACCAATTGGTGATGGAGATTGACTTTCCTCCTGATCAACCCATGACTTTTGGTTTAATAATCAAAGTGGCATACACATTTCACACAACCCAATGGAGCATCAATGGACTACGCATATTGAGATCCACATGCACTTCATTTGGCAACTCATCCAAGATGGTGTTCTCAACTTGAAATATTTGCCTACTAAGAAGCAAGTTGTAGACATCTTCACTAAGCCTTTGGGATCGCCCCATTGTCATCACTCGCAATCGATGCTTGGGGTGAAGGAAGTTGTCCTTGGGGGATCATCTTGAGTCCTCTTTCCTTCACTTGTACATGTTTCTTTTCATGTTTCTCTCTTTTGAGAAGAAGTTTTTTTCTACGGGTTCTCCTTTTCTCCATTTGTGAGAAATCTTTTGTTCATGGGTGTACCTCATTAGGCCTTGTTGCCAAAAACCCATTTTTGAGTCTTTTTTCCTCTTTTCTTTTTTCCTCCCTAAGTTGCACTTAAAGGGGGGTGTTGGTGCGAACAAGGTATATTACCTAACCAGTTTCCCTTTTAGGCCCTTTTCGCACCTAGTTAGTTAAGTTCACTTAGGACATTTACTTTTTGTGTCTCAAGTCATATGATTATGGCACTTGTCATAATCCTATATTGTCCTATGTCTCACCCTTGCCTATATATACAAGAGTTCTCATGTACATTATTCATCTTGTATGCATTGTACTATTATTGACATATAGCATTTTTCATTGCTTCTCTCTTGTGTGGAAGGTTTTTTGGTGTAGAAAAGTGTTCTTGCTCCTATGAGTCATTTTGGTGACTACAACAGGCTACAATCATTGAGAAGGTATTTGAATCTGATATAGGCTATAGCTGTTAAGAAGTACAAACATGGAGACAATTACATATCACTAGTCAAAAAATGAAAGAAATACAAATTCAAGTGTACTTTTTCTGCCTTCGGAAAAACATCCTTCCCATCCAATATATTACCAGGAAATTTCTATAATACATAAAGCAATGGAGGACAGCTTTCACACCCACACACTGCATTTCAGTTAAATACAATCAAAATACAAAGGGAACAAAAATCTCAGAAAAAGCTAGTACTCCCATTTTCTAGTTCTCCGATTCACAACATTCTTATAATGCATAGTTCACCTATATACAAGTATATGAGGCACGGGCCACTCAAACCTGCAGTATACAGACTCTTGCAAAGGTTCATGTAGAGTTCAGTATAACCGCTCTGCAAGTGATTTTTCTGCAAGCCCTTAAGCACCACCATCGTTTCCAAATTGTCAGGGTGTAGCCCTTTCTTAAGCATGTCCATCAATGTTTTTGCAGCCTCTTCAAAATGCCCACCTTTAACATACCCACGCACTAGCCATGAAAAAGTTTTCTTGCCAGGTATTTTCCCAGCTGCTTCCATTCCAGCCATTATTCTTCCCACTGCTGGCAAATTTTTCTCCACAGCACATACAGCTAAAACAGTGTCATACATCTCTGTTGGAGGCTCCCGACCAGCAAGCTTCATTTGCCATAAATGATGCTCAGCTTTCGCACTTCTAACTGCAACCATGTACATGGCAGCTAACTTCTCGTGAATTTGCCCCATAATCTCTGGCATGTTTTCTTCAATCGCCCACTTGGCAATCTGCTCTCCCTCTTTGTGAAGATCTCTTTGATATGAATCAAAGGCTTCTCTCTCCGTTTTTTCAAGTTCACCTACCTTTCCTTTTCTCTGAAAGGCTTTGAGTTCATGGACAGCCCTTGTAAACTGATTTTGCTCCATTACAACAGCCATTAGTGCAGTGAGATAGCTGTATATCTTGGGTTTCAAGCCACAATTCCTGAGGTCAAAAATCAGGTTTACAACTTCGCGATGTTCTCCACCCTTCGACATTTTCCACATAAGATAAGCAGTTGGATCTTGATCCTTTTCATCTTCCATCACAGCCCCACTAAATTCTAGTAAATACTTGACAAATTGGGAAGCCTCTGACCTTTTACCTCTATCCCAATACAATGAAATTAATGTCTCGACCATGTCGTAGTTTGGTACCAAACCAACACACTTCATTTCTGTCAAGAGGATCTGGATTTCTTCAACTGAATGTTCTTCTTCTACTAGTTTACCCAACCAACTTGACATGATTGAAAGCATCAGATCCATGGTCTCATCATCCACCCTATCAACTCTCCGCATCCAATCAAAAACCTCAAGGACACACCAGGAATCTCTTCCTTCCTGGGAAAAGTAAACCAACACCAACTGCAAGTCCCGAGTAGACAAATCCTCCTGCAGTTCATCCAGTATATCTGCAGGCTCTCGTGCCATGCGCTCCAACTGATCAATGACTTCATAAAAACCATGCCTAGTTTCTTTATTTTTTATTTGTCCATGACCTATAGAAGCTCTTACCTGGGAAGAACTCACTTTGCCATAATACAAACAATGCCCATATTCCTTTATTATTGGGAGCAGCACACCAGATGAATCCAACTGAGTAATTGGTTTTGCAGCTCTGGATCGGTTCCAATTGGGCCCCAATTCATTTCGAACAGAACAAATCTGCCATGATGCACTGTTAATGACAGGTTTTGTGCACACAGATATAGTGTTGCTGAAGCTGAGTCTCAAAGAACACACTTCATGACCCATTCGAAGGAAGTTACCGTAGAATCAAACTTACTCTTTGGTTATATGAGAAAGTGGTGGATTGGCCAGCTATATGATGTAAAATCCCATCCTCGCTACCTGTAGATGGTGGAAACGGACAAAATACCCGGTGATTTGTAATACCCTGAATCTTATATGCACCCTGAGTACACATCACCTACGCTTTTCCTCGTGGTGCTCCCCACCACAGTGCTTCTGCTGTATAAATTTTGTCCTACCACTTCATGCTTCACCTTCTGAAGAAAATAAAGTAAAATCCAAAACTATGCTCCTAGCACTTCAATGTTCTGCTGCATAATATTTATCAAAATAGGTTAAAAATACAATAAAATCAAAATGTATAATGTTCCTGCCACTTCAATGACTGACATATATAGCTTTTATCAAAATAATTTAACCAACAGTGTAAAAATTAAAATTTCATGCTCTTCCACTTAAATTCTTCGGACATATATAATATTTATCAAAATGGTTTTTAAAAAAACAGTAAAATCAAATTCCATCTATCCTCTACCACATCAACGCTTCTGCTAACGTATTTATTTTATCAAAATGAAAACAAGCTATGTTCCACGGTGTTTCGGGGATGGGGACGGGGGACGGTAGGGGACGCGTTTGGGGGACGACAGTCCAAGGACCTTTTTTGGGGGACGGCGGGGGACAGCAATATATACGAATTTTTCAAATACATATATATATATATATTTTTCAAAATATTATATATATATAGAGAGAGAGAGAGAGACAAAGATACTCAAATTTCTACAAGTTAATGGACAGCAGTATAAGACTATAAGCTGAATAACAACAATAAATATTAATAGCAGCATAACAGCAATAAAATTAGTCATGATAGCAATATAATGACAGTAATTTTAATCATGACAGCAGTATAACAACAAAAAAATTTATCGTGACAACAATATAAGAGCAATTTAATCATGACAACAATATAACAGTAATTTTAATCGTGACAGCAATATAACGGCAATATTTCATTGCCAGTTGTGAGTTTTTTCTCTAAACATTATAATATGTATGTTTGATTGGGGACGGCAACAGGGACGCGGGGACGGGGACGGGGGAACAGGGACGGGGGTCTTGGAGCAGGGGACGCGTCCCCGTGGAACAATACAGTAATTAGAAAGCTATCATGCTCATACCAACTCAATGCTGCTGATATATAATTTTTTATCGAATTGAGATTAAAAAATAAATCAAAATCTATCATGCTCCTACCAATTCAATGTTTCTGATATGTATAACTTTTATCCTAAAATCAAATCTAGTCATTCTCCTACCTTCAGTGCTTCCGATATACTTCAAAATTACTCAAATATACTATAAAATGAAAGCCTGTCAATCTCCTATTTATCTAAGAACTGAAGATACGGATAAACGATTGAAAACAGACAGAAAAATCAAGATTTATCATACTCCTACCACTTCAATGCTTAGGACATATAAAAGTAATATTTCCAAATAAGTGAAATATACAAAAAATAGAAATCAAACTAAGACATATTTTGAGAAAAAAAAAACTAGGGTAAAATTGAAGCCTCCTGAGAACCTAAACATTTATTGACACAATTAAAACCGAAATTCAAATCACAAGGAAACAAAATCTTCTTAACCCAAAAAAACACCAGGACGAAAGCATAATCACTTAGTTTTTTCCAGATATGATTGCCCAATTGACTTAGTTTTTTCAAGATATGATTGCCCAGTTGGTGAAAGAAATGTAAAACCCCAAAAAATGCACGTACCAGATTCTTGTTGAGCCTCCATGTTGAAGATCTATTGCTCGAATCTCGGCATAAGTAAAAAACCCCTGGGTTTTCCAGCCATAATTCTGTGGGTTTGGATATAAATTACAAGCACTGTAAATTGCTCATCGTATAATCCATTATTTAAGGAGCTTGTGGGATAAACAATGCCATTTTTGATGCTCTGTTCTAACGCAACGTATCCTGCCAAAATTTTAATTTTATTTATTTTTCGCTCCACGAGTGGATAGAATCTGATGGGAATGTTCAAGCTTTTGAATCATATTTTTAAACCCTTTGTGGGGATGGTAAGTCCACTCAAACCTATCGGGTACTAAGGTCTGCTTAATTGTTAGTGGATTATTTATGTTCATACAAGATGGGTTTTTTAAGCCTAAAGCCTGGTTTAACAGCAAAACTGTTGTTTTAGGCATCTAAATGGTGCCAAATGGTGCCAGTTAAGTCTGTGCTGCTTTAATTGAAAAAAAAATAGCAGTAACAAAAAAATATAGTTATTTGCTGGTCATTACATCAAAAATTTGATGGAGCTTTAAAATTTCTTTATTATTATTTTTTAAATAAAAAATAATTAATTCATATATCTTATATCATGAAAAAACAACTTTAACTTTCACTGCAAGTAAATAGGTATAGAATCCCAAATTTTGTGGTGATTAAACTTATAAATATTATAACTTTATTCTTATAAGTATTACAATCTATTATTTTGATTTTACCTCTCTTTAACCCTACCCATGTGCCCAATACTCTTATGGCCTTTTATTTGCATTCATTTTAATAGGTGATGTAAAAAAAATTGGTGTTCCGATTTTGTGTGATAGAGTAAGTGTATGTAGAGGGATGGGCACTGATCCTTTTTTTTGCTAGATAAATTATGGCCTTGGGGGTAGTTCCATTTTGCATTAATATTAACCAAACTTAACAAATGAGTTCATTACAACATCTCTAAAAAAACAAAGTATCAAAAATACCAAGTAGAGCAAAATTCTGGTAAACCCCTTCCCTATAACCATATTCCTAAATACTACTAATAACCTAGTGATTTTCAACCCCTGTAACCCTATTATCAACATATTACAAGCATTAAACCGAATACCAAACTGAACTATGTGTCAGAATCCACCTGGTAGTATTCATTGATAAAATTTGTCATCCATTCATATCCTTCAATTCTCCCCAGCACCTTCTTGAGAAAACTTGCACCCATCATTGCTCATCTTTGCCTCCCCTGCTCCCTGTTTGCCCTTGAAACCAACACAAATGGTTGCCACTCAACCATGTCTCCTCTCTCATTCACCTAGTGAAAGTCCGACGCTAATGGAATACCAACTCCTAGTTTTGCCACTATCAGGACCTCGTCCAAACCTCCTATTAATCCCTTGCAAACGAAAGTGTTCACCAATTCTTGAATTTCCTCCAAGCTTTCCCCTATATCCAATAAGGATCCTACAAACATTGCTGCAACATCAGAATTTACACGGTAGTGATATGCAGATCACATAAATTCCTCACCTAAAACACATTCAGTCGCAAACCTCAGGATTCCGCTCTAGGTTTTAATTTTTTTGCATCCACTAGTCTGAAATCTCCCCCAAAAAAGTCATTTGCCTCTTAGCTTCTTTCAACAGGATTGGGGTGTTAGTAGGATGCATGGCACAGAGCAAAGCCAACCGAAAGCTGGCACATACACTATGTGGAGGTTGCAGCCGACCTATGATGATAGAAGACACATCCCTAGATGTAATAGATATAGTATATATAGATATAAGATATGATGATATAGGATAAGCATGATAGGAGATAGATGATATGAGAATGACATAGAAGTCATGTATGTAGATGGATGAGGCAGAGACTTAGACCTACCGAAGGATGGATGTATGATATTTGATTACCACTTATATATATATATATAGAGAGAGAGAGATGCCGGTACCGGATAAATTTGTATTGTTCTATTGCTATGATTTGTATGTGATACTCTATTTTTGTTATTCTTTGTGTTTTGCTATCAATCTCTAACTACTTGAGTGAGGTATAAATTGACTACAAAGACTTGACTAAGGACCGGATCTCCAGACCGGTAACCCTCACCATTCCTTTTTAACATTTGGTTTAGTTGTCGGGACCCTGGAAGAAGGTAGTTAAAGATTGAAGGGGCAAAACATTCAAAGTAGTAGCGCAGAGTTCCAGAAAGTAGAGAAGGATAGATTGGCGGAGAAAATTTTCAAGTTGCAGAGAAATTTAAGTCTCCTTAGGTTCTTACCTCTATGAGAGGGGGCAAGCACTTAAGGGGATGGCAAGTGGAAAGGGGGTAGGGTCCGCAAGGATCCTTCAAATGATGTGACTCTTCAAACAAGGCTACCATGGGATATAAAAGGACTAATGGATCACCAAATCAAGAAAACCCATGGTGAAAGGGGAGAAGCGGAAGAAAAAAGAGATCGACGAACAAATCAAAATTGGAATAGAGATAAGCAGAGAAGAAAGATTGAAGCAAACTCAAGATTGACAGGAACGCTATCACAGAAGGATAGAAAGACCACAAGAGTAGAAAAGAGATGACAGCAGAAGTTGTGGAAGGAAAGGAGGAGCAATTTATTGAGCACGCCATGGAGGATGTTGCCGAAAGGGAAGAAGAAGACAAGCGTGTCATGGAGGGTGCTGCCAAAGGAAGGAGATTGGAAGGAGAAGAAGTAGAGCATGTCATGGAGGATGTTGTTGAGCACACCACTATGGGTGCCACTGGAGAAGAATGCAGAAGGGAAAAGTAAGGAAGAGGCGAACTAGGGTTTCTACCGCAAACTGCTAGAAATTATGAATTAACGCCAAAAATTTTGAAGATGGATGACGAATATATAAAGGAGCTAATTTGCCGAAGCATAAAGGAGATAAGAGGAGGAGGAGATGTGGCAAACATTGAGAGGAGTTTTTAGAGTTTTGGAAGGTTATTTCAATCATCATTGGAGGCTGACACGATGTCATTCACAAATACAAGAGTATCCCCTAATTTGAAGAGACACTATGAAGAGACACAACCCTTGGACCATGAGTCACCCCGAGTGCCATATAAAGTCAAAATAATTTTAGTTGAAGAGGTAAATATTCAAGCAAACAAGTAGATAGAATAGAAGAGATCCAGAGTAATTTCGCAGAAGTTTTAGGAGAGGAGTACTTTGATATCCGACTACAGAGAGACAAGGGAAGAAAAAGAAACTGAGTTGATAGAAGATAACCTAACTGGAGGAGCAAACTAGAGGAAACCTACTGCAAAGTACCAGAGACTTTGAGAAGACCAATCATGGATATTCCTATCAAGTTACCAATATTTGAGGACACTACTAAAGCAACAGAGCACATTTTTGTTTTGGAGTCTATTTGGAACCAGAAGGGGGTGACAAGGAATGAAATCAAGTTGTTTGACTTCATAGGCACTTTGCATAATGAAGCATTGAAGTGGTATAGAAAGACATGTCCAAACAGTGATAATGAATGGGATGATATCAAGAAACTATTCTTGGAGAATTTTGCAGTTCCAGATATCCCTATAGAAGGGGTTAGTAAGATGAGAGATTTGATGTAGTTGGATAAAGGATTTTAATAAAAATATTCAAAGAGAAAACTAGGAAGTTGGAGGAACCACTGATTGAAAAGTAAAAGATAGAATGGTTTATCTCTGGAATAAGACTTGACATAAGATCCACCCTGGATGCAAGAATATTTCAAACATATGCGGAAGTAGTGACACTAATCTGTCAGATAGAGTCTCAATCCTGGTGCAGATAAGACAAAATGAAAGAAAACCTAGAACTGGAGAAGTTGAAATTGGAATTAGAGCAATTGAAGCTGAGACAGGAGATTTTGGCTAAGCAAGAGGAGAATACATAGAAGCAAAGGCCTAATATTTGGTGCTCATATTGTACAAAGGAAAATCACCTGAGAAATGAATGCCATAGAATAAAAGGTGAAAGATAAGTTGCTGCAATGAAGACAACAAAAAGAATAAATTTAGTAGACTGCAGATTGTGCGAAGAATGGGATGACCATGAAACACCAGATTGTCCTTCACAAAACTTCTGGAGGAAAAAAGATATTGATGATGAAGAAGATGAAACATGGTACAGTAACACAAACTTGACGAAGAGCAACAACATGTCATACGTGAAGGGCATATAGTAGAAAGAAACTCATATGTTCAAGGCTACAAGCAACCAGATTGGAGAAACCAGAGGAATGCCAATGCAATACAGAATTCAAACTCTAGAAGTCCATCCTATGGGAATAGCTATAATAATGATTATAGAAAGCAATTTGGAGGCTACAGAGGAGGCATAGGCCATGGAAGAGGGCAAAGAAGGAGAGAGGATGCTACATGTTTCAATTGTGATAAGCTAGGACATTTTGCTAATGAATGTTGAGGTGAAAGGAAAACACAATGTTCATTCTATAGAAATATAGAGCATGACCTATTTTCTTGTGACAGAGCACAACAATACTTTTAGAATGCAACACCACAATCCAAGAGTGATGAGTTACAGAACATGAATTCACAAAAAGGGGCTAGGATCATATGAAGGGAACCTAAGGGTCAAGGAGCAAGAACTTGCCGGAAGAACAACAAAGAAGAAACAAACATATCTTCAACTGAATCTATAGAAGAAGAAGAAGAGTATTACTGAAGAAGCAAGCCAAAACATACCTAAAAAGATATAGAAGAAAAAGGAAGGAGAAAGTTGCAGTACTGACAAGACAAGGAACAAATACCAAAAGAAATTACACCATAGAGACAGAAGAAGAAGATAGTGAGGAGGAAGAAGAATTTGTTCCCACTAAGAAACAACATGAGGAAGTTATGAAGGAAGCTAAACAAACAATAAGGAAGGAGAAAGAATAGGAGAAACAATACAGTCAGTTTTTCACCGAAGAAGAAGTACAAGCTCTCAAGCAGTTAGCCCAATTGACACAACACAGACTCATTGAGAAATTGTAGCAATTCTCAAAATATTGGAATAAGGAGCAAGGTCAAAAGAGTCAACTCTAGAGGATGGGAAGAACAAAGAGAGAATAGAAGACAAATCCACTTATGGTGGATGCTCATATCAATCACAGAAAATTCCAGAATGTCATGATAGATATGGGAGTAGATGTCAACGTGATCACAAAGAAGCTTTGGGAACAGTTGGGAAGACCTAAACTGACATAGACTTGACTTACAACATAATCTTGGCAGATGGATCTAACATGCAGACAATGAGAACATGGAATCAAGTGGAAGTTAACCTAATGGTGGTCAAACAAGTCTTAGACTTTATTATTGTAGCCATGAAGGATCAAGGAGAAGCTTTCAATCACGAGGTCCAATCCCCCCGCCCACGTGGTGTTGACTCCCAAAATAACTACAACCCAGAACCCTAAAATATTTTACAATCACCAAGGCCAGGGGCATCATCGGGGTGATTAAAAGAGGTTTATCAATAGGTTTTGGGTGATTTTGGCCAACCCACAAGAGTGGGTAGGCTCCTCTACACTTCAAGCTCAACTAGACCTAGGAGGGATATTCCAAGAGGCATGAAATAAAACAAATGCATGCAAACACAGCCATACCCAATGTACACTTAACCCCCAAAGCTATCACTATGTTAATACAAATTGACTGCATAGGCCTCTGATTAAGCTAATTCAACTGTGCAAATGTACATGCACAAGAAAGATGGTTTTTTTCCCCTAAACCATAGGTGAATGATTTGTTTGTTTTAAAAGAGTGATTGATCCCTCTCCAATATGGACCAGTGCCTACTCCATTGGGAAATTGAGTCATAAGCAATAAAGAGGAAGGAAATGGACTGAACCAGCATCAACAGAAAACTAAAATATATTCACACATTTTTCAGATTATATTTCATACATTGAACATACTTAATTATCCAAAACCAAACTACAATGACCCATTTGCAACAAAGAGATGACTCAAAACAAAGCATGTATTGACTTGAATGTTGTCACACATTATCAAATCTCTATGACATTTGCACCAGCAAATGTGGTGAAGGAAAAATACAAAGTTGTGACTATGCATTCCCCTGAATCATTACAAATAGTCATGGATACATACAACTGCATGAAATATGTGTTACAATTCATTCCTATACTGCATCAAACACATTCCTCCATTCAATGCCCTGATTGGATTGATTTGAAGCCCTATAATCATCCTGAGACACTACAGACTAGACAATTGGTTCAGCGACTTGTTCCCGTAAAACATCTCTGAATCATGTATATATAGCAATATTTTCTCTTCTACATTCTAGGCGGGAACCAACTACCCCACCAACTGCCATTACTCCAATCATTAATTCCACCTAACTCTGCGACTAACCTGTAGATCCTCATCAATTATGCATTCATGGCGGCCAGGGAGCAGATGGACGTTTAAAACAAAAGCCTGCCAAAAGTGTCTGTAAAGTTTTTACAACACTTCAAAATATTTTAAACTAACTTAAAAATATTTTAAACTATTACATTTATAATTTGTGCTTTACATTTGATTTTATACTTCAATTTTTCCTTATTGACAAAATCCTTCTATCACAAACCTTTCTTTACCCATCACTTTGCCTTTTCTTTTGTTTCTCCTTTCACAATCGGCGAATCTACAAAAATACGAACTTGTGAACCTGGTTGGTGAAAATGGCAGTTTGTGAACTAGCTGATTTGCTAAGAAATGACTTAGCTTTCCTTTTTCCTTAGAAACTTTTTCTACTTCCCCTTGGTCTCCTTCGCTGCTTGGTCACCTTATCGGTGAATCGGCAAAAACCAAAACCTATGAACTCGGTTGGCGAAACTAGAAGTTCACAAATTTGTCGATTCATCGACAAAGGCCTTAAATGGACAAACTTTCTAAGGGAAGAAAATACAATGAATAAAGGGAACTTTACTTAAGAAAAATTGAAAGAAAAGACCACTATAAATTGTCTCAGATCAGATTTAAACAGGGGATTTTGAATGCAAAGGCAAAGGGGGATTCTTAATGGATTTTGGGGAAAAATAATGCATTTTGGGAGCTAATTTTTTAGGTGTCAACACATGGTACCGAAGGTCACGTCGTGCTAGCGTCATTGGTCACGTTAAAAAGTTTACCCGGTGCACTGCAATTTATAGGGGGGCTATGTCGATTCCTGCGGTCTAAAAAAAGGAGAAGCTTTCAATCCACTTTTGGGTTTGAGATGGTTTGTAGATGCAAATGGTATCATAGTCTCCTGGAAAGAAGAACTATCATTTGCTAATGATAATAAGATTGTCCATATTCCTTTGGGATCATCAATGGAAGAAACATACATAGAAGAAGCCAATCAGTCAGGAGACAGTGAGAAGGATTCAAATAATATATACACAATTTCAAGGTTGGATATAGAAGAGCCTAACTCTAAGGGAGAATTAGAGATAGAGGATGATCACTACAACATAGATAGTGAGGAAGTTCTAGAATTTTGGTTGAAAGAAGAACAAGAACTAAAAACATGGAAAATGCTTGGTTACCGTAGGATATTCATGATTAGGATTGGCGAGGAAGACATGTCGCAATCCTCCGCACTTCATCAAAACTCACTGGAGATCACATGCAGCACATCTAAGGAGGATACTAAAGATATGGATCAAAGACCTTATCGGGTAAGTCACGTTTTGAAAGGCATTTCACATATCAAGTTGCCTAGGTTTTCAGGAGTACAGAATATACATACATATCGAAAAGAAATGGAGATATTTTTTTAGATGAAGACATAAGGTTACAAGTTGTACAACACACATTGGTATGCAATGCCGCAAATTGGTGGAATATACACAAAGACACAATCAATTAATGGCCAGCATTCAAAATACTCATCAAGACAAGATATTTGTCAGAGGAAGGAGAATATGACATAATACCCAAATACTCAGGTCACATTTCACTGCAAGAACAATTATCCATGTGTACAATGGTATGGAGAGAAATAAACGAATATAATGAGATACTGTATATCCAATTCTTTTATTGGACACTATCGCCAATTGCACGGACATGATATATAAATCAGGAAAGAAGGAAAGAAACTAGATATTGGGAAGAACTACAAAAGGACTTCATTCACACATTCTCATTCTTTAGTCTAAACAAGAACATGTACACATCACTCCATAGAATCAAGGAGATCATCTTTCAATAGGATGCAGAAGAAGAAGAAGCAAAACTGGAACAAAGGTCACCATTGGCAAGAACAAAAGGCATATGGAAAATCATGGAATAGATGGATAAAGAATCATATCCAGAGAGACACAAATGCTACAAAACAATAAAATGGGACGATGAAGAGAGTAGAGAACAAAAAATAAAGGTTGAGCAAGGAGAGAGAAAGCTGGTGGAATCAACAACTATCAAGGAAAAATACTACAATAAGCCCATCCAACTAAGGGAAGAGAACATTGCCAACGAAGGAGATCCTAAGCTATCCAGAATAGGAGACTATTGGGATGAGAAGGTAGTGGTGCGAGTAGTAGAAATTTTGTCTAAGTATGAGGATTTGTTTCCTAGAAAATTTACAGAGATGAAGAGAATCAAAGAGGAAGTCAGAACAATGAAAATTCAACTAAAAGAAGGCAGTAAACCAATCAAGAAAAGGCCATATAGATGGAATCCAAACATGAAGAAGAAAGTTAAAGTAGAACTTGATAAGATGCTTGAAGCAGGTATCATAAAACTAGTAGAGGAAGAAGAGTGGATCAATCTAATGGTAGTACAGAATAAGAAAACAAGAGAAATCAAGATCTATAGAGACTATAGAGAATTGAATAAAGCTTGTATTCATGATCCTTTCCCTACACCATTCACAGAGGAAATCTTAGAGTCGGTTGCTAGCAGGGAGATTTACTCCTTCACTGATGGATTCTTCGGATACCACCAGGTAAAAATTAGAGAAGAGGACCAACCTAAAACAACATTTGCGTCTGAACTAGGATTTTTCATGTATATTGTTATGCCATTTGGATTGAAAATGCACCTGCAGTATTTAGTAGAATTATGGTAAATGGATTCAAGGAGTTTATACATGATTCCTTAGAAGTCTATTTGGATGATTGGATTGTATTTGGACTAGTAAAAGATCACACACAGACATTGAGATTGATGTTAAATAAATGTAGAAGCTTGCAAATCTCCCTGAACTTAAAGAAATGTACTTTTGCGGTACCATTTGGAACACTACTGGTTCATATAATATGCAAAGAAGGATTGATGGGTGATCCCCTCAAAGTTACAATTATTCAAAATTTACCACCACCAAAAACTGCATATGATGTCAAGACATTCCTAGGATATACCGGTTACCACCAAAATTTTATCAAGAGTTATGCAACCATCTCAAAACCTATAGAAGAACTATTTAAGAAGGAACAGGGAAAAATTATTACCTCGAATGAGTAGTGCCAAAAGGCATTTGACATATCGAAGCAGAAGATAGCAGAAGCACCAATACTCATATTTCTGAACTATGACAATACATTCCTTGTTCATGTTGATGCGTCAGGGATTGCAGTAGGAGTAGTACTGACTTAGCCAAGGGGTTCTAAGGATCATCCTATAGCATTTGCAAGCAGGAAGTTGTCAAAAGCAGAGAAGAATTATACTACAATTGAAAGAGAAGCCCTAGCAATGGTATATGCATTATAGAAGTTCAAACATTACCTCTTGTCAACACCTTTTGTATTCTACACTGACCATGAACCATTGAAATATATACTCAACAAACCAATCATTCAAGGAAGAATTTGTCAATGACTACTTTTGTTTCAGGAGTTTAAATTCTCAATCATGGTGAAACCAGGAAAGCACAATCAAGGCCCAGACTATTTGTCCAAAATTGAGACAGGGGAAGATCCAGAGGTACATGAAGAGGAACTACTAGGAGCAAATCTTTTCAGAGTAAATGTGGTATTTGAAGAACTAAAAGATATAGCATACCTATTAGATATAGGTAAACCTCCAGCAGAGAGGTCAGCACAAGAAAGACAAAACCTCATACGAAAGTCTTTTCCATATACATTGATTGAAGGAGAGATACATGTTTGAGGAAAGGATGATATCATAAGAAGGGTAGTATATGAACATGAAAGAGAATAAATTCCAAGAGAAGCACATGAAGTGATAGTAGGAGGACATAATGTCGAAGACATGACATCAAGAAAAGTAAAACTAGCTAAGTTATGGTGGCCGACACTTTTCAAAGATGCAAAGAGATATGTCAAGAATTGTGGTGTATGTCAAAGGACAGGAAGACTACCACAAGAGATGAAATGCCATTGAGACCAGTTCTAGCACAATTACCTTTTCTGAAATGGGCCATTGATTTCTGTAACAAGCCATCTCTTATTAACCCAAAATTAATCTTGACTTAATTACCATTAAGTCTAAAGTCATGATTAGCATAATCAGAATTAATCAAGTAATAATCAATATCAAAATTCAAAATCAATATGCATATCTTTTCTAAACATTTCAAAACTAAAATTTACAACATTTCCAAGATATCATATTAGTGATTTACTTTCACTATACATTTACAATATTTTGCTCATAACATCAATGATAAATTACATATAAGTTTGACTGTCAAGTCATATAAAAGAATTATACTGTCTCTCGAACTTTGATATCTGTCTTCATAAGTCTAATCTTGTCTTCTGCTTGGGAAGGAGAGCATCACCTGAGTGCTTTTCCTCCAACCACAGACCATCGATGGTCCCCCGCACAACTTCCTACCAAGAAGCGGCCCTACCCTTCACGAAGGGATTAGTTATAAGGAACCGATTAGTTTGCCATCTGAGTATCTGGTGTTGTGTCCTTCACAATACTTCACGGTCATACATCTATAGATCCACTCTAACTATGTATGACACTATTGGAAGCATTATGCCATCTGGAGCACTGTGAACCAACTAATGCATGCATAGATGTATGCATTACTTTGGCCAAAGATTTATATACATGATGTTTCGCAATGAACGTAGTCGAATGTTCACACACCTCGACTTGACATAGAAGTTGTCCCATCCTACAATGTTCAATTTCGACCTTTCTAGGTCATAGTAGAAAAGTTGGGTTTAATTCACCCCCAGTCCCTCTTTCTTGGACTTTTGACTCTAGTTCCAGGAGTGCATCTTTTAATTATTTAGTTATCTAAGCAATAGGGTACCTGTGACTCCACGCCACTTCATTTCCATTTTTCTTTGCTTTCAAATGCATGTTCATGGTTTCCAGTTTCAAAAGACCATCCTCGGTCTAAGTTTCTTTGGCTACTTGGTGTTCAAGGTTTTCATCGATTTCATGTTGACTATATGACTTGCCAATATAGGCTAATAAGTCGTCAACATTAGGTAGACCATTGGTCAAAATAGTTTAAATGGGTTCTTGAAACTCGTAGCTTCATCCATGAAGCTTTGCCATATCAGAAAGACACATATACATTATACATTCTCAACAACAGAGTATCAATTCATTTTCCAAATTCTTTCCTACATGGAATATAATATTAATCGAGGTTTTACCCCCTTAACATGCAAAATTCAGCATGCACTCAATGCAGCCCAAAACAAGGTTATCAATATTAACTAGTTTTACCTCATGGCAACAAGAGTCATATTACTCTCCTATAACATAAATAGCTTACACCCGAAAGAATAGTGTTATTTTTCATAAACACAAAGTGTTCCTTTCTTCTTATAGTGCCTCGACTACCTCAAAGGCTTAGACACTATCATAGACAAGGTTGTCGTGAATAACTCATTACTCATTGTATGGCCATTGACCTTCTTTTAAACTATACTACCTCTCTACAAGGCTTTAACCGTAAACCTAATAAAAGGCTCATGAATCTATATGGCAAGGCTCACGACCTGCTCGAAGGGTAATCATTAAATGATTCTATATTATGGACATCTATTTCCTTCTCCCCAGGTGATACTCTCCTTCCATCCTCAAGGAAGAATTTTTTCCTGGTTACACTCACAACCATATAATCATGATCAGTGTATCATCATTTAATTCATAAATCATTATGATAAAATAATCTTAGCAATAAGTAACCTCATGTTTAATATAATCATAAATCTAATATTTATGTAATCAATGATTTCACTTTATATTTTTCACAAATCATTAAGTCCTTAATCTAAGATTAATCATCTTGTTTACCACATAAAAGTAAAATTAGGCTAAATCAAAATTTGGGGATGTAACATATCTCCCCCCATATGAATCATCGTCCCCGATGATTTAATGTCTCTAAAATCAAACCAACATAATATAAAAGTGTTTACTCATCAAAGCAAAAAATTTTTAAAAGAGATGGGGAAATCTTGCATAAATATCTTCATAGTTCTCCCAAGTGGCATTTTCTTCTGCATACTAGTCTCACTGGACCTTGCATTGAGTTATCTCTTTATTACGTAAGCATAACTTACGTGTTTCGAGCACCTTGATGGGCTCGATCACTACCACCCCTGGGTCGTTCACCTGTATAACATTCCAATCAAGAATAGGGATATGATTATCTCCTAAAATAAACTTTTTCAAATAGGAAACATGGAAAACATTATGCATCATGGCAAGAGCTGGCGGCAGAGCAATCCTTTATGCGAATGGGTTGACCTCTTCAATAACTTTGAAAAGACCCACATATCTAGGAGCCAATGTGGATGTCTTTCCAAACTTAATGGAACTCTTTTTGGGGTTTTATCCTTAGAAGGACTTTTTCTCCCATTAAGAAATGCCTTGCAATGTGTTTAGCATCCGCATAACTTTTTTGCCTATCATTGGCTTCCGCTAGCCTTTTCTTAATTAGATGGACTTGCTCTTCCATTTCTAACAACATTTCTGGACTAAGGCTACCCCTATCTTCTAGCTTATCCAAGCTTATAGGGGTTCATCACTTTCTTCCATATAATGCTTCAAATGGAGCCATCTTAATTGCAGAATCATAGGAATTATTAGAGGCAAATTCTACAAGAGGAAGGCAATCTTCCCATTTGTATTGATGATCCATGCAATACATTCTCAACAAATCTTCTAGCACTTGGTTTACCCTTTCGGTTTGATCATCTGTCTCGGGATCATAAGTAGAGCTTATATTCAACTAGGTTTCAAGTGAGGAAAACAAGGTTTGCCAAAACCTTGATGTCATACGGGCATCCCTATTTGAGATAATCTTCTCAGGAATATCGTGCAATCTAAAATTTTCTTGCACAAATTTGTGGGCTATGACGGGTGCCCCATTTGTTAAATTCCCAGGAATAAAATGCATTGCCTTGGTGAGTCTATCCACCACAACTAGAATAGCATTGTGTTTGTTCCTTGACATATGAAGTCCTTGCACAGAATCCATGCTAATGATTTGCCACTTCCATTCTGGAATTTCATGAGGGTATAAAAGTGCTATCAGGTGATGGTGTTTTGCCTTCATCCTCTGGTATTCTAGACATCCAGCTATAAAATTTGCAACATCCCTCTTCATTCCCTTCCAGAATTATAAGGGTTTCACATTAGCTAGTAACTTTGTTACTCCAAGATGTCTTGAATAAGGTGCAAAATGAACCTCTTTCCACACAATATTCCTTAAATCCTCAGAGTTCAGAAAATATACCCTTCCTTTATAACTCAATAACCCATCTGGTTCAAGGTAAAATCCATCATATTTCAGATTTTGGGGATTCTCCAAAAGGGCCCGTTTTACCTGCTCGTAAAACTCATCTCCTTTAGACTTTTGTAATACCTGATTCTTAAAATTAGAATGTATGGAGATCATTGAGGAAATATGTCTTCTCCTACTTAAGGCATCTACCACTCGGTTTTCCTTTCCTTGAATATATTTAATCTCAAAATCATAATCTGAGATTAGCTCTAACCACCTTCTTTGGCAAGCATTCAAATGCACGGTTGAGTGAATAGATATTTAAGCCCTTGGTGGTCTATTTTTAGTTCAAAGGGTTTCCCAAGCAAGTAGTGTCTCCACATTTGTAGAGCATGAATTACTGCTGCCAATTCCAAATCATGAGGGGTATAGTTTTGTTCATATGTTTTTAGTTTCCTGGATTCATATGTAATGACTTGTCCATCTTGGACTAGTACACCACCTAAGCCTTCCCTCGAGGCATCAGTAATAACTACAAAATGACCTTCTCGGTCAGGTACTTTCAAGATAGGTGTCGTAGTCAACCTTTCCTTTAGTTGGTCAAATACCTCTTGGTACTTTGCTGACCACTCAAACCTCTTGCCTTTTCTCTGCAAAGAAGTAATAGGATAAGTAATTTTGGAAAAGTTTTTCACAATTTTTTTGTAATAACTTGCTAGGCCCATGAAACTTTGAACCTCATGTACATTTCTTGGTGCTGACCATTCCAATATGGCTTTAATCTTGGTTGGGTCCACATCTATTCCCTTAGCTGAAATTATATGGCCTAAATACTGCACTTCCTTTTGAAATAAAGTATACTTAGAGAGATTGCCATACAATTTATGCTCTCTTAACCTCTAAAGAACAATCCTTAAATGTTGAAGGTATTCTTCCACGTTTTTATAGTAGATTACGATATCATCAAGAAAAACTAGGACAAACTTGTCCAAATAGTCTCTGAACACACTATTCATTAAGTTCATAAACATTGTAGGTGTGTTTGTTAACCCAAAGGACAAGACAGTAAATTCGTAATGCCCATACCTTGTTCTGAAGGCTATTTTGTGGATATCATCATCTTTTAACTGCAATTGATGGTACCCAAATCAAAGATCAATCTTAGAAAACACAGTTGCTCCTATCATTTGATTGAAAAGATCATCAATGCGGGGCAATGGGTATTTGTTCTTATTGTTTCTTTATTTAACACATGGTAATCTATGCATAACCGCAATGTACCATCTTTCTTTTTCACAAATATTACTGGTGCTACCCAGGGTGACACACTAGGCCTTATCAGTCCTTTATCCAGCAATTCTTGTAATTGAGCATTTAGCTCCATTAACTTAGTGGTGGTCATTATGTATGGAGCTTTAGATATAGGTTCTGATCCTAGAATTATATCTATAGAAAAATCAAAAGCTCTTTTCGGAGGTAATTCCAGTAGCTCATCTAGAAACACATCCTCAAAATCTCTAAGAAAAGAGTACCTATCCATATCTGATCTTTCTTGATCTATGGACTCCCTCTTCTCAACTCTTTTGAGTTTCTAAGATTCATAAAACATTAAATCATCTTAAAAATTAGTTTCCTCAAAACTATTTAGTTTCTCCATTTTGACTCAAAAAGTTGGCATCCTTTTCTTTGAGCTCTTTTCATCTGTAGGGCAGATATTTGTCTTAATTTAACCTCTCTAGGGTTTCCTTGTAGAAAGACTTTGTTCCCTAGGTCATCTAGACATTCTATTGTTTTGGCATAACAGTCCACCTTAGCCCGGTGTCTCCATAACCAATTTATCCCTAGGATAACATCATATGAGCCTAATGGGACTACGTAAAGGTTCACTTCAGTGGAGAAACTTGGAAGTTCAACCTTAGCCTCAAACAAGCATTACTCTACATGAGCTTTGGTATGATTTTCATATTCAACAAACGAAGTGTTTGCCATGTATCCAGCTTTTCTAGGAATTTGACTTAAAACTTTTGGGGAAACAAAACATTCTGTTGCACCTGTATCTATCAAAACTGAAATTGGGAAACCAGATAAAAAACCTATAGTTTCAATAGGATTGATTTGATATTCATCTTACCTATTATCCAAGGTTGCATGTATGCATTGTTGGAATGCCGCCTGTTGAGAGGGTAACGGATTCCCTCGCAGTTGAGTTCCCTACGTCTTGTTAGGACACTAGTTGGCATAATGGTTACCACCACATGTATAACACCCTCCCACGGGTCCTCACCTTTCCTGAGGCTTCCCAAAATTATCTCCATTTTTCTTGGAGTTTTTATTACCTTTCTTTTCCCCCAGATTCATTTTGCTTGTTCTTAGACCCTTTATCACTTTCTCAAAAAAGTCCTACTTTTTGCCCTTTTTCTTAAAAGATTGGGAGGATTGGGACCAATTATACCTTTTGTGGTTCCTTTCCCTGTAAGAAGACATAGATTTCAAATTTTGTTCCTATTTAATAGCTTTTTCATAAACCTGGTCCATTGAGGTGGGACCATGCATATCAACTTCACCCCCAATCTGAGTGTTCAATCCCATAATAAACTTTCAGATGCGAAACCTTTCATCCTGTTGATATTGCAGAACATACCTGAGTAATCGAGTGAACTTTTCCCAGTACTCGTTCACAGTTAAATTGTCCTATTTCAGATTCTAAAAATTTATAAGCTTTTGGTCATAGTACAGTTGAGGCAACCATCTTTGACTAAAGAGTTCCACAAACCTGTCCCAAGTTAAACTCATAGACCTCAAGCCTAACTCCATTTTCTTATTCATCCACCATGTGGATGCTTCACCCACCAACTGGTATGCTCCCTATACTGCTTTGGTGATTTCAGTATAATTTCTTATTTCGAAGTATTTTTTCCATTACCGTAAGCCATGCCTCCGTGATATCTCTGCTTACAGACCCATCGAACTTGGGAGGCATAACCTTTTTCATATCTTGGGATAATTCCAAAGCCAAGTGGCTTCTTCTATCCTCTTCATGTATGGCCTTGGAGTTATTATCTCCACATTCACCTTGGGTGGTGTCCTCATGACATGCATTGTCATCACCCCCATGATAGGCTTCCCGCCTGGGTACATGTTGACCTGTGACCTCCTGCTCGAGAGTTCCAATTCTTGCTCTCATCTCTTGGAGCATAGCAAGGATCTAGTCAAGTTTAGATTTGAAGTGACCTGAAGGTTGCCCTTCTTCCTGGCTATCTCCCATATTGGTTCTTGTCTGAACCGTGTTGCAATCTACTTCTCCTGAAGTTTGCAGATTGATCATTCAGTTAGTTTTTCATACCATTGAATCCATTCTCATTCATGTAATCTTTAACAAGAAAGAAGAGATTTGCCAAAATTTCAAAATGCATTATAGTTTCCATGGATTACATATAATCCATCCATAGTTACAAAATTTTTGTTTACATCTTGCTACTGCAAGTCGTTATCAGATTAGGATATCTTCCCAAGTTCATTTCTCATCCTTGGGGTTTATCAAATTAGTTTTAGGAGGTGGACGTACTCGCATGTACTCATCCACAACCTCTCGAGTAACATTAGGATCCTTAAGATCACTTTTCAAGATTGGTTCCTTAGGTGTAGAGGGCTTCACTTATTCATTTTCAGAGATAGGAGCAGTAACCCTAACCACTTTCCCCATCTCCTGCTTGATGTGTTTAATAGCATCAGCGAAGGTTTCATCATCAGCCAACCATGCGCCTACCAAGCAACCAGTTTGTTCAAGGCATTTCATTCTTGAGGCTCGCTCCCTCAAATCCTTAAGATAACGTCCATTTCATGTTACCTTCTTTCTGAGTGTCGTTCTTATTCTTACCATTCTGACATAAGAAATCCAAACATTAGCAACTATTAATGTTGGAGAAAAATGTCATGTAGTGAGCTCATAGGTCCATGTATTAAACTCGGTAGCTCTAATACCATATATAACAAGCCATCTCTTGTTAACCCAAAATTAATCAACTTAATTACCATTAAGTCTAAAGTCATGATTAGCATAATCAGAATTAATCAAGTAATAATCAATATCAAAATTCAAAATCAATATGCATATCTTTTATGAACATTTCAAAACTAAAATTTACAACATTTCCAAGATATCATATTAGTGATTTACTTTCACTATACATTTACAATGTTTTGCTGATAACATCGATAATAAGTTACATATAAGTTTGACTGTCAAGTCATATAAAAGAATTATACTGTATCTAGAACTTTGACATCTATCTTCATAAGTCTCTTCTTATCTTCTGCTTGGAAAGGAGAGCATCATCTGAGTGCTTTTCCTCCAACCACAGACTGGCAGTCCCTCGCACAACTTCCTACCAAGAAGCGGCCCTACCCTTCATGAAGGGATTAGATATAAGGAACCGATTGGTTTTCCATCTGAGTATCTGGTGTTGTGTCCTTCACAATACTTCACAGTCATACAACTATAGATCCACTCTAACTATGTATGACACTACTGGAAGCATTATGTCATCTAGAGCACAGTGAACCGACTAATGCATGCAAAGATGGATGCATTACTTTGGCCAAAGATTTATATACATGACATTTCACAATGAACGTAGTTGAATGTTCACACACCTCGACTCGACTTAGAAGTTGTCTCATCCTAGAGTGTTCAATTTCAACCTTTCTAGGTCATAGTAGAAAAGTTGGGTTTAATTCACCCTCGGTCCCTCTTTCTTGGACTTCTGATTCTAGTTCCAGGAGTGCATCTTTTAATTATTTAGTTGTCTAAGCAATAGGGTACTTGTGACTCCATGTCACTCCATTCCCATTTTTCTCTGCTTTCAAATGCATGTTCATGGTTTCCAGTTTCAAAAGACCATCCTCGATCTAAGTTTCTTTGGCTACTTGGTGTTCAAGGTTTTCATCGATTTCATGTCGACTATATGACTTGCCAATATAGGCTAATAAGTCATCAACATTAGGTAGACCATTGGTCAAAATAGTTTAAACCCATATCTTTATCCACGAAGCTATGCCATATTAGAAAGAGACATATACATAATACGTTCTCAACAACAAAGTATCAACTCATTTTCCAAATTCTTTCCTACATGGAATATAATATTAATCAAGGTTTTACCCCCTTAACATGCAAAATTCGGCATGCACTCAATGCAACCCAAAATAAGGTTATCAATATTAACTAGTTTTGACTCATGGCAACAAGAGTCATATTACTCTCCTATAATATAAATAGCTTATACCTGAAAGAATAGTGTTATCTTTCATAAACACAAAGTGTTCCTTTCTTCTTATAGTGCCTCGACTGCCTCAAAGGCTTAGACACTGTCATAGACAAGGTTATCATGAATAACTCATTACTCATTGTATGGCCATCGGCCTTCTTTTAAATTGTACTACCTTTCTATGAGGCTTTAACCATCAACCTAATAAAAGGCTCATGATTCTGTATGGCAAGGCTCACGGCCTGTTTGAAGGGTAATCATTTATGGATATGGCTCTCAGCTTGTCCAAGAATATATTATTTCATAGTGCTAATAAATAATATTATCTACTCTCAGCCTTAATGTCTTCGAGGGCTTGAGACTGCTACAACAGTGCCCATAGTTACTTGGCCTTTTGGCCTCAACAATAATAACCAAATACACATAGTTCTATCATTCGACTAACACATTCTGTTTATCTCCTCAGCCACAAAGGCTGTAACAATAATTATCAACACATTAAAAATGATCATAAAAGATAACATGGTCTGCATTCGACCACTGTGGTTACCATTTGTTAACATATGAATGCTACTGCATTCTACAAAAGCAATACAATTGTATTAACAATCTTACCTGCAATAATGTATTGTAACCAGATTACGTCCAGTTGATAGCGAGCTTTGAATCCACTACTAGCTTTCCTTCCCAAGCTCACAAAATAGTGAAGGGCTATCCTGTAGCTTCTTCTTCCTGGACTCTCTCCTTTTCCCAAAAGATAAAACGTCAACAATGAATAACAATCATTTTTCTCCCTTCTTGTTTCTAAAAAGGTTCTTTTCTTTACATGTCGATCCATCACCACCCCACGAAATCCGCCACCTTCGAAGTGGGGTGTGGGTTTTCAGTGGGTAAAGCTTGCCACCCACGGGTTAAATGGATCCATGATACCATATTACCTCCCATTCAAGCTTGTGGTAAGCTCCACCACTGTTACCACTCTCTCCACTCATCGTGGATAGTGGTGTGGTTGGTAACCAAACATAAAAGCTTGTACCACAAAATGCTCAACCACAAAAAGATATTAGATATGTCTCACACTATCGTTTATAATGAAACGATACTATAGGGGTATTAAAATAATCTAGGATATTACATGGCTATGCTATCATATTTAAGGAGGTAACATTAACATACGATTATGGGGTTGAGTCTTACTCCCCCACTTTGCTATATTAAACTTTAGATAAGCTATTGATAAACACAAGGTATGGTAAAGGAAAAGATACTTAAGCATAGAAAAACTTGACATTCATCCATGATACTATAAACTACAAGAACATTCTAAGAACATTACTTAGTTGATTTGACGTAAGTAATGTCGAGAAACCCTAACTCAACTTAATCGACAATAGTCGGATCGAAAACGACTTGCAAGAAAGAAAAGACTCATACTTACCTTGTCTTACATGGGTTCACGAATGGTCATTCTCGATACTCACATGGCATTCTAATCTTTTTCAAACATCTATTTCCTTCTCCCCAGGTGATACTCTCCTTCCATCCTTGAAGGAAGATTTTTTTCTTGGTTACACTCACAACCATATAATCATGATGAGTGTATCATCATTTAATTCATAAATCATTATGATAAAATAATCTTAGCAATAAGTAATCTCATGCTTAATATAATCATAAATCAATATCTATGTAATCAATGATTTCACTTGATATTTTTCACAAATCATCAAATCATTAATCTAATATTAATCATCCTATTTACCACATAAAAGTAAGATTAGGCTAAATCAAAAGTTGGGGATGTAACAACTTCATTGGACCTATAGACCCACCAACAAAGCAGTCAAGAGCTAGATTCATCATTACCGGAGTAGAATACCTAACTAAGTGGGATGAAGCACAGCTAACTAGAGATTGCACAGTAAAAACTGATGCTAAATTTATCTATGAGAATATAATTACCAGATTTGGCTTCCCACTGAGTATAACCAGTGATCAAGGTAAATATTTTGTCAACAAGATGATTTCAGAGCTACCAGACAATTTCATGATAACACACAACAAGAGTTTAGCATATCATCCATAAGCAAATGGAGAAAGTGAAGCCTTGAATAAAAGCATTGGGGTAGCATTAACAAAGATGTGCAATGAGAACAAGACAGACTGGGATGTAAAAGTACCCGCGGTACTCTAGGCATACAGAACAACCTTCAAAAGAACCACTAAGTTCACTCCCTATGAACTGGTGTATGGCATAGATACTATAATACCAATACACTTCATAGTGCCAAACTTCCACACAACAAGGACTCTCAAGCTGAATGAAGAAGAATCTCTCACACAAAGGATTGAAGAGTTAGAGAAAATGGATGAGGACAGATTGATGGAAGCATATAATATAAACTTGGAAACAAAAAGATAGAAGGCTTGGCATGATAGAAACCTGAGGAACAAGACATTCAAGGAAGGTGACCTTGTACTCCTATATGACAGCAAATTCAAGAAGCAGGGAAAACTGAAAACAAGGTGGTTAGGACTATTCTACATTGAAGAAATTGCAGATTTTAGAGCAGTCAGACTGAAAAACATGGAGGGTCAAATATTAGCTGGATATGTCAATGGTGCGAGACTCAAGAAGTATTTTCAACCAAAGCAGAGCATGTCTTGAGGGCAAGACATAATTTTGCAGGGGGATGATGTTAGCAGGATGCATGGCATAGAACAGAGTCAACTGGAAGCTGGCGCATACACTATGTAGATGTTGCAGATGACCTATGATGAGAGAAGACATATCCCTAGATGTAATAGATATAGTACATATAGTTATAAGATAAGATGGTATAGGATAAGCATGACAGGAGATAGGTGATATGAGAATGACATAGAAGTCATATATGCAAATGGATGAGGCAGAGACTTAGACCTGTCAGAGGATAGATGTATGCTATTTGATTATTACTTTTGTATATATAGATATGTCGGTACTGGATAATTATGTGTTGTCCTATTGCTATGATATGTATGTGATACTCTATTTCTGTTATTCTTTGTGTTTTGCTATCAATCTCTAACTACTTGACCGGGGTATAAACTGACTACAAAGACTTAACTGAGGACCAGATCTCTGGACCGGTAACCCTCACCATTTCTTGCCAACATGGTATTCATTTCTGCCATAAAACTACCTCAGGCTTTGTTATTTCCTTCATATATAAGGTAAGTTCTTTGTATTAAAACACCTGTCAACTCTGCCAGCCTCCTCATCATGACAAGCTATGTGGAACCTCTTCCCATGCTTGCCCTTTGCCACTTACATCTTTATGATGTGGAAAGTTCTGGATATTTCCTCTAATTGCAAAATGAAATAATTAGAAAGAAACTTCCCATTTCAAATCCTCCTTCCCATTGATGGTTCTGTTCGCCAACTTGTCCGCCTCTTGGTTAATCTCTTGGTAGATATGATTGATAGTATAACCATCAAATTTCTTTAAATACTCCAAAGTCTCATCTAAAAGAACTCGTAGGTTCCAATTAGGCATCTCCTCTTTCCTTATTGCATTCACAACAATCTATGAGTCACCTTCTATTTCCACCCTATTTATGCCCATTTTTAGACAAAGTTGCAGCCCCAATCCTAAAGCTTGGAGTTCAATGACATTGTTTGAGCCTGGATTCAACCTCTTAGACACCTTGCCCACAATATCTCCTTTGCAATCCCTAACAACACAACTGGGCCCTAATACTCCCGGGTTGCCTCTAGAGGCCCCATCAAAGTTTAGTTTAAAACACCCTTCACTCGGCAGTTCCCATTTAGCCTCCATTATTTCCCTATTAGAATCAACTTCACCACCCCCATTAACGTGGGGGAGGGGCACTAACCTTACGCCCAATACTCTTACGACCTTTATTTTGCATTGATTTTAATGGGCGATATAACTTTTGTTGCAATTTTGATTTTGTATGATAGGGTAATTATATGTATGGGGAGGGGCACTAATGTGGTGCAAATTTCCTAATGTGTAAATGTGTAGATTAATTCTATAGAACTTAGGAGTGCATATACATCATATAATATATTTGTTAAAAAATGAGCCATTTTGGACAATTAAAATTAAGAGCTTAAAATTTTAAAGGTATGTGGGGACCATTTAAGGTAATTTTTATTTAGTTGATAAAGCATTATGAGGTGATCTTTCTTGATAACTAAAAAAGTTCCATATAATTAAATTATATTTTTTAAAGTTTAGGTGTAAAAAAAAACTGACATGTCACTTGTCTTACTAATAATTGTCTCGGCTATAATTTGGCTAAAAATTGGATGAATGTTTTAACTATCTTATAATGGTTGCATGTTTCACCTGAATGGAGTTGCAAAGTGAATAATGACAAATAATGTGAGATAATGGAAAGTAATTATGAGGTCAATTTTCTTTGTATTACTTCAACTATCTACATTATGTTCAATTTTCTATTGTTTCCCATGACTTCACTTCAATTTTTTTAATGAATTGGTGTCTTTATATTACTTTGGATAAAGATAAATATACACCATATTCACACAAAAAAGTGGGTGGAAAAAGTCACACGCCATAGTCCATGCAAGGCCTTAAACAACATATGTGAAGAGAATGGTGAAAAACAAGTGGCGAAGCCACTAAGTAGCAAGAGCTATGGATCCAATAGTAGGAGGAGGAGGTGAGTAATGATCATTCAATTTGCCCCAGCCATCAATAAGGTCCTAGCTATTTGGAATAGGCTCCCAGCAGATAAGCATACTTTCATTATTAGCATTTTCATCATCAAGGGGCTAAGTATCATTCTTGGTAGTAGAAATAGCCAAAGAGAGCCAAGGAAACTTGCCAACATCCAAGCAACCAAAAGCACCTCTATCATGAGGTCGAGAAGAAACTAAACATAAATGAGAATGTTGGGACCAACTGTGAGCACTATGCCCCTAGCTCTATGATAAGGTGATTAAGAAGTATGTGAATCATGAGATTCACACCAATAGGCATTATAACTACATCTACACCAACACCCTCAAGGAGGTGATCGACCCATGTTAGAAGGAGGTTGGTGGGACTTTGTGATGTGGTCTAGATCAAGGTGCCTAATTAACGATAGCATAACCTAGTGCCCTAATAAACTTAAAACAAAAATCACACATGCTAGAAGGAACAACAATTACATTTACTTGTGTTAAAATTAAAATCAATCTTTAATGGCTCCAAACATGTTGAGAATAAAAAGCTCTAGCTACTACAAACTAAAAATTGCATAAATCTGCTTTGTCTTTGTTTGGATGAATTTTTTTTACTAATTTTTCTTTTGCCAGTTATCTCTTATTCCCCTTGTTCTACCAATGTTTTTCCCCCATTTCTAAAATCACCTTTCATTGTCCATATACTTGCCCCAATCATTTTTCCCCATTCTTGGCCATTTTATTTCTAATTTTTCACATTCTTGGGTATCATATTTACCCAAAAATAGCTTGCCCCTATTTTATGCATGCCCCACACTTTTTCAATGATTTTGCTATGTTTTCTTAGTTTTAAGCACCACATGGATGATAGGAGACAAGATTCCAATCATTAAAATCTTCCCATTCACCTTTGAGATCAATTTGGATTCTTGTTGGGTCATTTAAAAACAAAATTTGATTTTTCCCCAAACTCCTTTTTACAACACGCAACCCATTTGAAAGGTTAAAGTATAAAAATCAAACAAACTAACCAATGAATAACACCAAATATCCTTCAATGTCACAATAGACCACCTTTGCCGACTATTATTTTTATTTTAATGCCAAAGCCATTCTCGTTGTTGTTGAAGTCAAGGCTACTACAAATCTGAAATATTTTGTTGTGTAAAAACCACCCTCATATTCATGTTCCTCTCAAAAAGTGATACAATTTCATAAAAGCATCTCGTTTCGAGTTCATATGAAGAAGTTATGGCCTCGAGAATTTTTATTAACGAAGTGCACAATAATGGTTGATGAAATGCACAATAGTGGATAACAAAGTGCACAACAATGGTTGACAAAGTGCATAGTAGTTGCTAATGAAGTGGAATAAACTATCACAAAAGTCGTATACAAGCTTATCATTAAAGAAAACAATGATTCTAAAGTACCTTTCTACTAAAGTGAACTCATGTTGCTAAAAAATATGATAGGTTGTTGCAAACATAAATTTTTGTTACTGCAAAAGATGCACTATAGATTTCCACTACTACAAAAGTTAGTTGGAACATTATTTTGACTCTCTAAATTGTTTAAATATGCCATTTCACCTAAAAACACACACTAAAACCAAATTCTTCTTAGTTTACCTAATTTTGTTTTTTAGGTGATGCAGAACTGCTCATGAACTTGGATGCTCTGGCATTAGACATGTCAGGTAAATGAAATGTATCGTGAGATTGTGGCTTATGAACATTTTATGAGACTTGGAACTAAGATTCCATGTTTATTCCTTATCTAATTTGTTTCTACATCTACCTTATTACTCCTTTTCACCAAATACTCAATGTCTTCTTCTTCTCTTGCCTTCTTATTCACTACTTTTGTCTCATTCGTCACCTCTTTAGGCAATTGCTACATCCAACCTTCCACTAGTATACCTAAATTTATACTTACTCCTACACTTGTCTAGAACACTCATAACAATTATACAAATCTACAATACTAAAGACTAGTGAGATATCCACTCCTTTTGAGAGCCCTATTTCATATTTATTCATTGCAAACTTTCTCAAGACCCTACATGGTTATTGTTGGGTCCCAAAACTATAGGTCCACAATCCTAGAGCATGTTCTCACCTTCAAGGCAAGGGGTGTCATCAAGAAGGTAGAACAAGGGCTCGTCCACATATCAAGGATGGTTAAAGTCCAATCGACGAGAGTGGGTATGCTCTCCTACACTTTGGTGTTCCTAGATGTTACATCCCCAACTTATGGTTTAGCTTAATCTTGCTTTTGTGTGGTAATCGATATTATTAATCATAGTTTAATGATCAGATGTTTGTGGAAAATATCAGATTTAATCATTGATTATGTGAATACTGATTAATGTTAGTTAGACATGAGATTACATGTTGATATGATTATTTAATTATAATGATTTGCAAATCAAATGAAGATACATTGATCATGGTTATATGGTTTTGAGTGTAAATAGGAAAGAATCCTCCGCCAAGAATGGAAGGAGAGTATCATCCAGGAGGAGGAGATAGATGTTTGGAAGAGGTCAGATTGAGTATCAGAGCTAGTCCTTAAGAATTTTAGAGTGAGTATGCCTTACCTTGTTAATCATCTTCCAATTCTTTCAGTATCATCTTGTTAAGGTGAGGTATCTCAACGTTTCTCACGTCGATTTGATTAACGATGATTTTAGAACATCGATTCTAGTCGATGGGTGATTTTGGCGAGTTGTCGAGTATTTCCTTGTTCCCTTATCCAATTCCCTACTAAGATTTTGTGACTATTGTTATTATTTCTTTTAAATTTTGTTTATGGTCAACTTGGCGATGAAGGGGGAGTAGTACTCAACCCCAAAATCACATTTTGATTGTGCCACCCTATTGTTGATGTTGTCATTTGATAACATTTTAGATTATTTTGTTTACCCTTAAACATCATGTAGATGCAAGGGAAACTTTTTGTAACATAATTATGGTAGCCCTTATGACCGGGCACCTTTATTACTAATAATATAGATAACTTATATTGTTAGGCTGACCACCACCCACGATGTGCAGGGTGAGTGGAGGCCAATGTGGAACTTATCCTATTTCCTATCCACGTTGCCACTCCATCATGGAGGATAGTGGACTGTTGGAGCCCCAAAAGGTCGCGGGTGGCAAAGTTGGTTATGGGGTTTTACCCCTACGTGGACCAAAAAAGGTGGTGGGCTGTGTTGCATGCAATGCATGCAAAAGTGAAAACAAAGCCTTTGGTTTTGGGGTTATGTGTTTCGGTATGCTCTGGGAGAGAAAGAACAGGGAAATAGAGTCGAAGGTTTCTATAGAAGAAGCTTGCTATAGTTGTAGCTAAGTGGAGAGAACCCACGAGCTCGGGATAGAGCTATCGAAGGATAATCAAATGTGACCCTCGATAGGGCGCTCCCAGTGACTAAACTTTAACAGGTATGAATCCTAGTAATGGTATTACATTTGCATTTTGTATGAGGTCGACTGTGTCGACATGAAGTGATATTATTTGCCCACTGTGTTATCAAAACAGGCCTTCGAGGCCGTAACCGATACTATGTGTAAACTTCACTGTATGCAATGCTGTGTGTAAACTTCATTACATAGCAATGTTGTGTATTAACTATGATATTTCAAGACAATGTTGGGTTTATCTACGAAACTTCATAAATAATGTTATGTTTAAACTGAGACACTTCCATAGAGAATGCTATGTTTAAACTATGGCTCTTTCGTAGCCATTGATGGGAGAACACCACGATACCACATATACTGTGGGGTTATCTTTATAGGCCTTCAAGGCCATTTATCCATTTATAATCTAAAGTCTATAAGCATTGTTTATAAGCATGTTGGCTAAGGCCATAAGGCCAAGCCTATGTATTGCAATCACATGCAAGAAGTTGGGTGTCAATATGGTAATGGATTACACTGGTTCTTTCATTATTTGAAACTCTCTTTATTACTATATGAGCTTACTGTGCTCACTATTGTGAATACATTAAACCATAATGGTTGTGTATGGGTATTATGTACTCTATCTTAGAGTAGGCCGAGAGCCTCACTCAACCCTTAATTACATTATCATTAATATTTAACCTTGGTTGTGCATGAGGCATGTAATAATCAACCAAGACTGCTAATAACAATACTTAATTGTTAAGGATAGTTATTATAATAACTACGGTACATCTTTTGTATTTTCAAGTATATGTTGACTCCTCATGGAAGAAGGAGAAATTGGATAAAAAGGTAAATGGTATTATTTGTGCGCAGCCTTATGTGCATGTCCGGGGGTATTGGAGAAATTATTTCTCCTAGACAATTATTTACTTATGAGAATGAATACTATGAATAGTATGAAACTCTTGCATTTAATATAAATGAAAGTCATTTCTTTTCGAATGGCCTCACTCCACGAATGAAGAATAAGATATTAAAACCCATGTGGATACTTGGGATAGAGTCTTTTTAATAAGACCGATTTACTAGACTATTATGATAGAAGTCTTGGATGACATGAATTGAATGTAAACCTTGTGATAAGGCAAACATGAAGCCATGGACTTAGAAGGTCATAAGTTGAAAAATATGATTCGACTATTGTCATTTTGAAAAGAAGGGAATAGAGTGACGTGGAGTCACAGGTTCCCCGTTCTGAAAACAATGTAACATAACTAAATGAACTCTTAAGACAAGAGTTGGTCATCCTAGAGTTGGACTGAGAATGAACTAAACCTATCTTTGCTAGACCTAAAGAGGTCAAACTATGATTGTTGTAGGATGTGATAACTTCTAAGTTGAGTTGAGGTGGTGGACATACAACAACGTTCATTGTGAAATATTTATGTATGTAAATCTTTGGCCAAAGTAATGCATTCATCTCTACGTGCGTTGTCAGTCCACAGTGATCCATATAGCATAATGTTTCCAGTAGTGTCATACATAGTTAGAGTGGATCTATAGTTATATGATCATGCGACATTATGAAGGACACAACACCAGATACTCAGATGGAAAACCTAACGGTTCATTACATCTATACCCTCCGTGAAGGGTATGGCTACTTCCAAGAAGGAAGTTGTGCAGGGGATTGTCGGTCTGTGGTTGGAGGAAAAGCACTGGGGTGATGTTCTCATTCCCAAGTAGAAGACAAGCCAAGGCTTATGAAGACATATGTCAAAGCTCCAAATACAATTCTTTTATTTAAATGACTTAACAATCAGATATTATGTATATTTCTATATAATTTGATGCCTTGAACATAGCTTTGTACATGTACAGTGAAGGTTATTCACTAATGAATTATCCTTGGATATTGTAATTTTAAGTCTTGTTATGATCTAGAAAAGAATAACATGCTTAATTATCATGATGATATCAATTCATTTTTGCTTAACTGTGATTATGTTAATCATGATGTATTCTTACTTAGTTAAGATGGTTAATTATGGCATTATTTTGGATCATGTGAGATGACATGTTACACTAGAAGTATCAAATGAAGCAAAAATAAACAATTGCATCCATACCCAATGTACACTTGACCCCAATATTTGTCACTAGGACAAGACTAACTAACTGCATTAGACCTCTTATAAAGTTGATTACCGCACCTTGCAGGAATGCATGACATGATTCTCCAATAACTTGAACAATTCAAGTTGCTTAAGATGAGTCCCTGGTTATAATAATGAATCATGAATAGCATGTGAAATCTAATCTACTCCTACAACTAACTAGAGAGATATTTATAATTCAAAAGTGTTGGCCCTTCACCAATCAAACTGGTGCCTACTCCATTGGGCAACAGAGTCACACACAACAAAGAGGAAGGAGATACATTTGGCAAAACATCAACAAAACCAGATATGCATTTACATACTAATCACAAATTACATCTTATAATGGACATACTTAAAAATCCATAACAAAACTGCAATAATCCATATGCAACAAAGGAATGACTAATACAAAACCTTTGTATTACATTAGATGTCATCACACATGCACCAAACCTTGGTTAAAATCATACCAGCAAATGTGGCAAGAGGGGATGAGTAACTAGGTTCAAACATCCCCCTAAATAATTACAATATCCCATGGAGACATACCATCATACATAGATGTGCTTTACAAATCCTTCCTACATTGTACCATATGAATTCCTTCATTTGCAACCCAGACCAGTGATATCTGATGCCCTAGAATCATCTTGAAGCACTTGCAAACCAAAATTGGCTTAGAGACCAACCCTTTTTACATCTTACCAACATGTATATATAGCATTTCATTTTCATTGTTGTTGTTTGGGCGAGAATCCATTTTCAACATCTCACCTACCTTTGTACCTATTGCATTTAACCTCACCAACCTCCGATATGTGTGTTCTAGGCATTAATGACATTTAAAGTTGAGAGCCCACAAAAAAATGTGTTAAAAACACATTAAAACCTTTTATTCTTACTTTGTCAGTGCCTATAGGATCACTAAGAACTTGGTTGGAGGTTTCCCAAAACCGCTGACATCTTCATTTCTCCTTTTGTTCCCTTGTGTCGATGATTCACTAAGCATAAGGAACTCAAGAACTTTCTTCTCTATTTCTATCTTTTTCTATCTCTTTCCCACATTCTTTTCTCCTTTTCACTAGCCATTCATCCTTCTTATTTCTCTTTCAACATGTTAGAGCTTTTGGGTTGGCTAGGAACCAAGTCAGAGGTTTCGATGGTTCCCATTAGAACCACTGATGTTCCATCTTCTTTTTGTCTTCATCTTCTTCATCCCTTGTCTTTATCTTCTCTGTCAAAACCATCAGAACCATTGACATTCCATTTTCTTTTTGTCTTAATATGTTCATCTCTTGTCTTTATCTTCTCTGCCTTTGCCTACCTCCTTTCTCTTTCACTTCAATTATGTTTGTCAGAGCTCACGCCAACATTGAGAACCCAAGAACCTTGTCAAAGGTTCCAGTGGTTTCAAGAACCACTAGAACCATCAATGTTCCATTCCTTCTCCTATCTAAGTCAATCTTTTGTTGAAATCAACTAATGTTGAAGCACTCACCTTCTCATGCCCCTTACATCATTCTTTCTTTTCCTTTATATCTTCCTTGGTTCCCTATTCCATTTTTCAAGGGTTCAATTGGTTTTGGAAACCAATGGAACCATTGACACCAAAGGGAGTGTCATTCTATCGAATGTTAGCTAGTTGGGGGGTGCAGGAACTTAGGAACCCATCGGGGGTTCCTCAAACTTGTTCCTATGAACAAGAAAAGGGTTGACAAAGGCCAAAACAAAGGCATTTTTAGGATGTTTTGAAGATTTTCAAAGGTTTTGAACATGGGAAAACAACAACAAGGGTAAGGGGAAAACACCAAGGGCCAAAATCAAGAAATTTTGTAGGTTTTAGGAACCAAAAATTCTAGGTCCCTGTAAGCACAAAAATCACACACAGCCTCCATGAGGACCCCTATGATGATTCAAATCCTTGTCACGTACATGTAAGCATGAAATAATGTCCTTTAAGCAGCAAACCTCTTGATGACGTGTCTTCTTTCTTGTCTTGTGTTGATTCCTCTTTGTCAATTTCTCTCTCTCCCCGTTTGTGACGCTTTTCGACACTTTTAGTGACACTTGTGGATTTGCATTTTCTGAGCTTTCAACCTTGCTCCTAAGCCTTATAAGCATCTTGTAGGTGAATTTTCACCTTTCCCCTATGTTTTTCATCCTCTACACCCCCTAGAAGCCCTCTAGAGGTCCCCCTATCCTTCTCCCACTTTAGTTTTCAGTTTCGCTAAACCAATCCAAATCTCCCCCTATTATTTCTAGATCTCCCCCAAGAGATCCTGCAAGTGCAAGTGGAGATTTGGATTCTTGCACATGACTAACCTGTTTCTGGAGGTAGAACCCCTCCTTTTCTTCTCTTCTTTCATTTCCCCCTGCAATTCTTCAGAAAACCCTGTCTAGCCCGGATCTCCCTTGGACGACCCAAGGTCACCCCCTGGGTCACCCAGGGGTGACCCTACTGGCAAAAGGGGCAACCCTATTGTATTTTCAGTCGTGGAAAAACTCAAGTTTCTCACTCGTTTTAGCTCTGTTTTCACTTGTTTTTCTTCCAGTTCACATGATTTTTGATGCCTAATATGAAGTTGACTATTTCATGCACCAACACATGCATAATTAACTCCAATTGATCTAAAATTAACAAATCAATCAATCCCATGCATCTTTCCATCTCCAATTCCTCTTCAGTGATAAGTTATTATTGATTTATCACTCCATAGTTAGCTAAGTTCATTGGGTAATCAACCTTGTTAACTCCCCAATCATCCTTGTTAACTCATTAATCAAATGAGTTAACTTCTCAATCAATCCTATTCCTCAAACCTATAAATACACCCCTCCCTCAAGCACAAAGAGAGGCAAATTCATTGTGCACATAGCTATTGCCAGTTTTTGCTCTCCAACTTAGCATTCAAATGCTCTTATAGGATGAAGGTGCCTTTTGCTTTATTCATTGTTCAACCAAGCATCGTTACGCTACTTCATTCAATGCCATTGTGCTCAACCAAAGCTCTCATTGAGCTCTTTCAAGCTTCAACAAGCATCTTTTTGCTTCTTTATGTCGTTTTGTCATCAAGAAGATCTCCCATTACTTCCAAAGGACTCGAGGTTGCCAATATCAAGGATTTCTGAGGGTAGTGGAGTTACACAAATCTTCATTTCTTTCAAGTTCCTTCATTGCTTTATTCAATTCATAGTAATTAGAAAACCAAATTTGCTCTTGGGAACAATAAATCTTTGTTTTTTCCTTGATAGTTAGATCTTGCATGATTAGAATAATTGTTTTCATATTTCTAGATTTAGATTATTTGAAGAAGCAATTTCCATTTTTTAGATTAGATTACTTCAAAACAATCAAAAACCCAAAAACATAGATTAAACTTGCATTAGGAAAAGTCATATAAACTTGCATTCATATTTCCCTTTCATAGATTAAAAAGCACTTTTATTTCTAAAATACTAAAAAAGTACCAAAAACACGTTTGCATATCATTTAGTTTGCATGCATATAGAAACCCTAGAAAAAACAAACTTGCAAACCCTCGATACTATCACGAGGTAAACCATGATAAACAATTTAGTCAAACCCTTGATCACATCACAAGGTAAAAATAAGTCAAAGCATAGTCAAACCCTAGGTCAACTAAACCTTAGGTCAAAACCCTAAATCTAGCTAAGGTTAGACATCACACATCTACCTCTATCTTGGTTCACGAATGTGCCTAGGAGTGAGAGGAGAGTGGGTGAGGGCTATCCGTGATGAAATTAAGGAAATCAATCCATGACAACAACAAGAGACATTTACTCTACCACAACAGGACCCATTTGTCCTCTTATTAAGAGAAGAACAAAGACAACTCCAAATACAACGAGGACTCATTCAACACATTCAGAGACAAGAGAACATAAATGCAAGAAACCGCTTACCCACACAAAGGTGGAATAGAAGAAACCCTAACAGGAGGAGAGAATCTTGTGACCCTTCGGGTCATAGGGTTATCTCAACAACAACTACCATCAAATGAAACATTCAACTTAGCACACAACAACAAGGGGCAGAGGACTTGCCAACCCCTCTCTGCGAAGTCTAGCTCTCCAACGAGCTAGACCCCCACTGTGTCTCACCTCCTCTCGACTGGTTACTTCCATGAGAGCAAGAATGAAGTGGTAGATTTCCCTGTGGCAAGGAGGGAAGGGTCCGTGTGCATGCCGAAATCTGACCCAACAACCCCAGGCAATCGGAGTCACGATTTTGAGTGTACATATTTTGGTGAACCCGACGTGAAAGGAAAAGCCTCTTGGTTATGCTTTTTGCGTTCCTATTATGTGGATCTCATTTCCATCATCATTGTCACATACGACGTCAGCTTCACCACATTTTTGGTGAACCTGACGTGAATTACAAAATCTATTGGTTTTGTAGTTTGCATTTCAAGCACTTCAAAAACTTTAGCAAAAGCTCCAAAACATTTTCACACCATTCTTCATAGCCGCTTTAGCCGCTTCAGCTTCTATTGCCTACGCCATTGTCTGTTCCATTTGTTCTATGGTGTCTATGGCGCCTCTAAATATGATAGAACCTAACTTAAACCAAGGGAATATTCCCCCAAGAGAACAAGAAACTCCTTTCAACAGGTATGTGCCGCCGCATCCTGATGCACCAATCACCAACTGTTATGACTACGAAGATTCTAATTATGAACAAGATCAAAGAGAATCAAGGTGTTCTCTATCTTTCAACAACCTAGCTTAGGGAAACAACCCGACCATACCAAATGCGCCACAGAAAGCTAGAAGGATAAGGTCAAAAATACACCAACCTGAACAACCTTCCACAAGCACATCAAGTACTCATCTTGATGAGGAAGTCAAATGATTAGAAAAACATCTGCAAGAAGCCGAAGACGCTCAAGAAGCATTGAGGATCACCTTGTGAGAAGAGAAAAGAGAAAACGCAGCATGTGAAGAAGCATATCACCATGAAAATAATCAAAGAGAAAATGCTAGAAATGAAGAAACACCTAGAGGAAACACCTAGATCTGCTACTCTTGCAGATTTAATCGCCACTCTAGTACAAAGAATTAGAATCTTGGAAGCAGAGCAAGCTACTCCAGAAAGAAGGCAAAAATCTCATGAACATGACCAAGGGCCATCTCAAAATCTCCCTACCTTAATTATTATTCGTGAAACGTTAGCAATGACACATGTTTGAATGGGAATCCTCTTGTTCAGAACAATCAAACAAATTTGACAATGGGTTATCAAAGCCCACCTACAAGGTTATTACTATTAACCCTGTAATCTCAAAGTGCCTTTCTAGGAACATATCTTGAGTATTTGAAGGAACCTTTGGACCAAAACATAAGAAGCGTGCAACTGACTCAACCATTACTAGATCTCCTGAAGTTCAAAGGAAAAGGAGATCCAAACTCCCACATTAAAGCCTACACCACGGCCATAAGAGAACTCCTCCCTTGGGATGGAGTTGTATTATCGCTTACCAGAAGCTTCAATCCACTTGTTCAGACAACTAATCAGAGAGTTTGTCATGGCATTTGACATGAACAAACTCGTTAAAATAGGGATTAGAGAATTCCTCACAATGAAACAAGAGCCAAACAAATCTGTAGCACACGTTGTCACTCGATGGAGGTAAGTCCTTTACTCTTCAACTAGTGCTCCAAACATGGACCACTGAGAACTATGAGACCTCTTTTTATATGCCCTTAACAAGGTCATGAGAGAGGATGTTCAAAAATTGCCATACAAATCCTACAAAGAGGCATTGGAAAGTGCTTTGAGGATTGACCAAGCTGCCATCGATAGCAGTCGAAAGACTTACGATACCAATAGAAAACTTAGGACATCCAAAGGAACAAAGAAGACTACATCCAATGTGCCTCAAGTGAAAGATGTTAATGTCGTAAAAAACAATCCCAGTAATGACAAATGGCGACAAAAGGGAAATCAAGGATCAAACCAACCCTTATACGACCCCAATATTTATTGTTGGTTCCATGGGACAAAGGGTCATGAAACAAAGTATATAATAAAGCTATCTCCAAACTTACTCTAGATCAACAAAAAAACTTCCTTAAAGTCCTCCAATCCCAAAGAAAAGAGAAGGAACCTCAAATCGAGAAAGGGAAGGTCAATCAAAACAATTCCAGTAATGTAGAACTAAGCCAAGAAGTGTTTGTAATCCATGAGGAAGAACAAACAGATCAAACTAAAAATGTCTTCTCACAAGTGATAAATTTGTTGAGAGCCTCTCCCTCACACCGCAAGACATTCCTAGAAGTATTGGAAGTAGGATGTTCGACACAGGAGGAATCACCTCCTCTCACATTTGATGTTTCTAAACTACCCCAAAACGAAGGAAGTAAGAAAAAGGATTCGCCTTTATACATACAAGTTCAAGTTGAAGAGGTCACTATAAAAAGAGTAGTGGTGGATGAAGGATCGACAGTCAATCTCTTTCCAATGTCATTCCTACGGAGAATGGGATATAGCAAAATAGGAATCAAGCAACAAACTACCACATTAAGGATTTACGGTAGTCATGACATCCAAATAGTGGGAAAAATCAACCTACCACTCACTCTGATGGGTAAAACCATCTCTACAGATTTCTATGTCATCAATAGAGAAACCAATTACAATATGATCCTTGGAAGACCTTGGATTCATGCCATGAAGGCCATTACCTCTACTCTATTCAAAGAAATTCATTTCCATCATCTAGGAAAGGTTTCCATCGTCAAAGCAGACCCTGATCCCTTCAATATCTATAGAAAGGAACAGAAAGAAAAAGATAAGAAGTTAAAGGCGCAAGAGAAACAGAAAGAGGAAACTCGAGATGTCCAAACAAATACAAGCACTCACAACATATCCTATCAAAGAATGGATGATCTTAGGGAATTCATCTTTGATCAATGTACAACCAAGTCCCATGCACCATTCGGCTTAGTAGCCATTCCGTGTATCAACAAATGGGATATCAAAAACCTCTTGGTTGGAACAATTGAAATCATTGAAGAAGGAGATGAAAAAGAGAAGCAGACTTCCACTTATGAATTCAGAGAAACTTCTCAATCACAAAATTGTCAAAGCTTGTGGACCCTACATTTCAATGAAGCTAGTTGCAAAACAGGGGCAGGTATGGGGATAATCTTGACATCTCCCAAAGGAAAAGTCCTCCCCTTCGCCTTCAGACTAGATTTCTTTTGCACCAACAACATAGATGAGTACGAAGCCCTATCCCTAGGAATCATGCTAGCCATGAGAATGGGGATCAAGAATATCTCTGCCTTTGGGGATTCTCAATTGATAATCAACCAATTTACAGAAAATTACGAGACAAAATCAGAACGATTGCGACCTTATAAAGAAACCATCAGGAAGTTGGTTTAGTTCTTTGACTTCTTCTCCATCAAACCCATACCTAGAGAAGAAAATCAAGTGGCAGATTCAATGGCCACGTCAGCCGTGTTATTCTCGCCACATGGCCAACTACAAAATATAGAATACATCATGTCAGTACGCGGAGAGCTGTTATTAGAAAGCAAAGTATTACCAAATATCCTAATTATGCCATGGGTCAAGAAGAGAGACCAACCAGAGACTAGGCTGAGAACGATGAAGCTATCCTAGAATATCTACATGCTTACGATGGACTTCCAAGGGTACTGTTATCGAGCAGGATTGCACCCATTATGCAAAGTTGTGAAGCTCAGCAATCCTGTGTAACATGGGATCAAACTCAGGTTGTGGGTGACCTATGGTGAGATTGAACCTCTATATTATGGGTTGGTTCCCTTATAATTTTCTAATGGGTTAATGAATTTGTAGGTAAAAGGATAAAAGAATGAAAATGAAAGGATAAAACTGAAAGTAAATGGGTGGTGATGCACCTAAATGATGATAACAACCTGCAAAATGATTCACAACTACCTCCGAGAACACTATTTACACAGTTCAATACTAATGACTTAATCACAAAAATGTTTCTAGAGTAGGCAAAATAGCTTGCTCTTTCAAGAGGAAAATAAATCTTCATAGTTTCAAGAACAAAATGAAACAACACAACTCCAGACCTGTGATGGATGCACAATGATGAATGAGACAAATTTAAAGGTTTTAATGGTTTAAACACAATAACTTCATCAAATCATTCATGAAAGCACTTGCATTAATCTGAAAAGGCAATCTTGATGTATTCTAAACGAAAATAATAGGAAAGTACTGCAAAAATGGCAAAAACATGTAACCTGTAACTTGTTGTACTGTATAGATCTGAAAAAATGAGATACAAACAAACTCTGCCTCTTTGAAATGTGTAAGAGAGAATAGAATGCCAGAACTAGAAAAACATAAGTTTTTCTCCCAATATATAATCTGCTCACAAAAAAGACCTAAAAGGTCAACTGCAGTCAACTGCCTCTGAAAATAATACCTCCAAGATTGATTCATGAGCAAGCATAAAAATCCCTAAAAAGAAGGGCTATAACTAATCCAAATTGAGCTAAAATAGCTCCAAACTGCCCCACACTCAGCTTGACCATGCAGAACCTCAAATCCCTCTAGTTTGACCAAAAATCATGCAAAGAACTCCAAAATAGCTCAGTTAACTCCATCTCCTGATTTTGCATGACTTGGGCATGAGTACAAGCAATGTGAACAAATAATAAAGTAATCAACATGATTTACTTTAATATTTGTTATAAGTTTTTATATCTTTTTTTTTAAAAGATAATGCACCTGGTAAACTTTTTAACATGACCGACGATGCTGGTGCGACACGCCCTCCAGCTCCACGCGAATGCTTTTGCCCGGAGCAATGAACCAGTGTGGCCACAACATGGGGGATCTCATCCCCTAGCAAGAACACTTCAAACCCACAAGCTCGTTGGCCCAGCGGGGGTTTAAACTCTGGTGGCCGCCACTACAACCGAGTGACTTAACCATCGAACCACACCGTCATCGACAAGTTTTTATATCTTTTGACTCATACAATTTTGTGACAAATAATAAAGCAATTTATAATTGCATTGATTTATTATTTGTTTACATTTAGTTTATAAGTTGCAAAGTCAAAAAATGGGATTTTGTCTTCAAAAGGTTTTTTAACAATTCCTTATATCTCCCTTTTGATTTGCACAATTACATTATGCATCCTATGATGATGCCAAAAATATATAATCTCCATGCATGCAAAATTCTTAAAAATATCCTTATTTTAATCCCTCATGTCTCCCATATCACTATGCACAATCTTAACTCATTTTCAAAATTCAAAGTCATTACACCTTATGACTCCCATGCAAACACATAACATATTTTATTTTGCATTATTCAATGCCAACAAACCTTATGACTCCCCATGCAAACATATGCATCACATCTTACCTTTGCATCATTGCCTTTGTTGACTTGAAGAAAATAAAAAAGAACATTATGATCAAACTTCATAGGCCCCTTCACTTAGCACTAGGTGATATGATGCATGCTTTTGACCACGAGCAAGCATTAGATAACAATTATTTCTTAAAAATAAAGTAAAAAAAGTTCAGTCAAGCTAGGGCAACTAGCAAAAAGGAAGAAAAACGTAAAAATCTTTATCATTTTGTTTTGTTTCTTTCGTTGCCGCTCCAAACTCGCCGCCATGCAAGGGTTTCTATGGACTTCCTGAGGCATCTATGGGGTTCCAATTGCTATTTATCTACTATTTTCAACACCATACTCCTTTAGGTAAGTTTCTCTTCTGCATATCATTGTTTTTTTTGCAAGAAAAGTGGAAAAAATGCATTGTTTGGCTGCTCCTGAAGCCACTTTCATTCTGGTTTTTGTTTAGTGACATGATGAAAGATAAAGTTCCTTTTTTGCTCCTCTGTCTACTCCATAGAAAGGGAAGAATGGTGGTTTGTTGCATTGGTTTTTTATTATACTCTTTATTCTTTGCTTTGTATACTCTTTCTCCTTCTGTTCAGCCTTCATAATACAAAATGACTGTGAGAGTTTTTGTGGGAAACTCCTTGAAAAGGGAAAATGTAGCTTGTTTTTGTGGGAAACTCCTTGAAAAGCAACTGAATCTCCTTTAAAGCACATGTTTAAAACATGATGAAGAAATGATAGTTTATAAATACCTCTCTCTTGAAACTGCACTGAAATGTACTACATAATCAGTAACATCATAACTAAAAAATGAAGTCAGTTAGATACCTGTCATTCTTTGAATGTCTGGTTTCTTGTCTCTAGGGCATTTCACTTACCAAGATAGTTTGATAGCCCAGCTTGAGCTGTCATATGATCCTAATAAGTGGTATTTTCTTGTTCTTCTGTCAAGACATCAGACATTTAACTAGATGAGCATTGCACATAAAAATTTTCTTTACCCCCTGTAGACACCTAAAAATGTCTCCTACCATCAAACTGACTCTCGATATCCCTAATCATGTAAATTCCCCTCCAAACCAATTAATTAAATTTTATTTAATTAATTATCCCTTCATTTTCCTATTTTTCCATCATTTTATCCCCAAAATTGAATTAATTTCATTAATTCAATAGTCCAAAGCTTAGCCAATTGAGTTAATAAATATGCAATATTTATTAAATCAATTTCCCCTTTTCCACTAAATTCAATTAATTAGTTAAAACCATGTTAACTAATTAATTCAGCCTATAATTGACCTATCCCTACCCTAGACAATTAAATAGCTATTATTTAATTGCCTACCCTAGCCTACCTCATCCTAGCCCTAGGATTAATTAAATAAAACCTATGTTTAATTAATCCTAACCCCTTCATTTGGGTGGTCAAACATTGTTTAACACCCTTCCCCACATCCTCTAAATAAAAAATTGAATTAAATCTACATAAGTCAATTTTTTATTTAAAAACATCCCACATCACATTTATTTCTCCTTACAAACCCATACCCATTTATTTTCTCTCTTCCCCAAATGAATTTTAATTCATTTACATTCCCCCATATGAATATTTAATTCCAAAATAATCCTTCACCCCCATGCTCATTAAATAACCCATTTTCCCAAAATGAATAAAAGAATCACTTTTATTCCTAGCCCTCCATTCATTCAAGATTTAATCTAGGCCCTCCACATCACTTTTATCCTCCGCCATTGATCTTCTAAATCAATCTCCACCCTTGGATCAAAATCCCTTCTAAAAGTCTATAAATAGAACCTCTCACAAGCCATTTTCATCATCCAATTTTATGCAAAGTTATTATGCTAAAATTACTCTTAAGCTAGAATAGTGAGTTGCAAATTAGAGTAGCATTTCACATTCAAATCCATTGTCTAGGGATTATCTTTGTCTAGGAGCTTGTTTTGGGTGCAAAGGCTTCTTCCTCCCTTGATGGGATTGGGTTTACATGTGAGGTATAACTTTGTGTTTATTGCATTTTGTTTAATATTTCTACCTTGTTTACATATCTAATCTACATTGGCATGCCCGGTGGGACCCACAAGGTCCAAGTCTAAATTGTGTTGTGAGTTTTTGGTGTGAGATACGTGCTTTTACAGGTCTGGCGCCATCATACCTGCGCAGCGACACCATCACTAGCTCCGTTTAGCGCCATTTCCTCTTTTAGCGCTATTCTGCGCAGCATATTCTTCTTCCAAAACTCCTTCACATTTATCTTCTCCCAAATGATCTTCCTGCTATTTTTATGACTTGATTGCTCTTTGTTTTTACAGGAATATCAATTGAACAAGGGGAGGTTATGCCAAAATTTTTGCATAAAATCTAACATGCATGATAGTGTTTATCTTGGTTTTTTTTTGTTTGCTAATGACTAAACAAGACTAACCAAGACTTCCACTTTGCTGTCTGACCCTTTGTGTTGCTAAGAAAAAAACACTTTTTGCAGGTCGGACGCGTTCAGTGCCGTATCAACGCTATCACCTAGATCGGCGCTATCCGCAGGATAAACAGACTCTCTGGAAAGTTGCACAGTGACGCATTCATATTCCCATATTAGCGCTATTACCTATTTTTACGCTTTCCACATGATGTATTAGCGCTAAATACTTTATTAGCGCCTTAATTGTACTATTGTAGCGCTATCTTCTATTTTGCCACTTTCATGGTCTTCTATTAGCGCTATATTTTTAATTAGCACCATCGGTATAAGTGTCGGGTTGTTCTGCTTGTAGTGGCGCTATTGTATCTCTGTTGTAGCGCTATTTGAAAAATTGACTTTGCTGTCTGTGCAGGTACTGACAAGTGTTTTTGCAGGTCCTTGCTGTCATTTCGGAGATACTAACTAACTTTTTGCAGGGTGATTTCATTTCTGTTTTAACAAAAAAAAAATACTTCAATTTGTAACTTAAATGAACCCTTTGCATGTTAGTTAGTCAAACACTTCGATTTGGTGCAATTAAAATTGAACAAACAAACAATAAAATAAACTTTTGTGTGTGCGTGTGTGCCCAAACATTTAACTTGGTGTTTTAAAATTTACAATTTGTATGCCAACAAACAACAATCCAAAACACTTCAATTTGGGCTTTAAAAAGAACCACAAATTGCATAAATTGAAAGCATTTTGGTTAAAAAGAACAACAACTTGCATCTTTCATGCATATAATTAAGAAGATCATTTTTAATTGTGTGAAGTGTCTTGTGCTCTTTTTTCTTGTGTTGTGAAAAAGTGTATGCTTTTCCCTCGCACTGTTTTGGAGACCTTGGGAATCAAAAGCTTCTCACGAAACTTGCATTAATTACACCCAATTTAATCCAAAGATCTAAAAATGAAATATGTTTAGTGTGACGCAATCATAGAAGATATGTATGCTCTCCCCTCACATCTTTGAATGAACTTGGGGATCAAAAGTGTTTTCATGATTGTATTACTTTTGTAAACCTTAGAGGGCCTGCCACTCCACTTCGAAAGGTGGGAACGACCCAAGCGGCATCAAGCTAAAGCCAAGCTCCTCCAAGCCACTATATAAAATAAGGCATTTGGGACAAAAGTCTCAAGCGACATGTGTTGTTGTGTTATACCGATAGCCAACCTCCCCCAAAACCCTCCAAGGCGTAACCCTTGGAGGTTGGGAGACTCCATAACAGAGAGTAGCGCTACCGCATGTATAACCACCTAAATGGATGCCCTTACTACGAACCATTGTTTAGCAAGCCAAAATCCTTCTATTTGTTGACGCAAAAGGGAAACCTTTGAAGCGACCCCGATTCATGCAGTTCTTAGCCGAGGTAGCAGGGACAATCTAAAGGTTTGGTGAGGGACAAGCCTTATAAGAAACCTGGATCTTGGTATGCATGAGAAGTGTGTGCAATTGTAAGGAGAAGCCAGTGCTACCAAGATCCTGGAGCTACCTGCTTTGAATAGGCACAGCTAGGGGATTCAACAAATATTGTCACATCCTCACCTTAGGTTGTTCAAAGTGCTTGTTAAATAAAATCACACATCTTTTTTCAAAACAAAACAAAATCTTGATTATTGTGCGATTATTGTGCGATTATTGTTTGCAACAACATTGCCAAGAGACAAACCAAATCATTTGATCACATTCCAAACAAAGAAAATCCAAAATTGCCATAAAAAAATCTATCTTTTTAGGACCTCAACAAACACTGTCTTGTTTTAGCGCCATATCTGTCTGATTTTGGTGCCATTTCACCTGTGGATTGGTGTTGTTCTCATATTGACTTGCCTAAAATAGAGACCTATCCATTTGAGATCTTCACCATCTGCTCTGCCATAATTCATATTCACATCCCAAAAATCTGATAATAGTACATCCATTTTCTTCAAAATTGTCCAAAATCACACCTTCTCATTGACCTTAGACGATTAATCACCACCATTGTTGGACCCCTTTGCTACATCAAACCTACCTCATTTTCATATCCACCTCATCTTTATTAATATTTGCATACCTTTTGGACCAAACCAAAATCCTTGTCATAAGAAAATCATTCCCAAAAATCCCCAAAATCTCCCAAAATCAAAACATCATCAAAATCCATCATCCTTTTGAGCTAAAGTTAGATCTAGATTTCATCCTTCACATCATATCTTGCTTAGAAAGTCAATAGTCTACCTTCCAAGTGAAATCATTATCCCTCTTTGCGTAAGGTCATTAGTCTACCCCAAACAAAGAAAAACATCCATTTGTGCAACCACAAATCTAGGTCCTACCTAAGCTCAATTTGTTAACTATCAAAATCATCCATATCAAACATCAAAATCAAAAATCAAACATCAAAATCTCTTCAAAACAAAACGTCATCCATCACCTATCTTTTTGGTCCAAAATTTGTGCAAAATCAATATCGCCCATCCATATCACCCTTAGGTTAAAACCTTTAAAAAGACATATCGATCTTCCACCACATCCTCTCTTCTACTCCATCTTGCTACTACATTCATCTTTGGGTCCAACACAATCAATCAGATTCTCTAAGGTCTCCATCCCCATCTTACTCTACATCTAGAAATCAACCCCATATGCGTGCATGCCCATCACGAGATCACAACACAAAAAGAATCAAGAAATGGTCGAACATTGGCAATTTAGCATGCCTAATACCGATAGCAACAACATACCCATCTATCAAACACGCAACCCACCTACATACTCTTACCTCCCCCCATATGGTCCCAATGAAAATCCCTTCAGTTACTTACAACAAACACAACCATCACCACCCCCACCACCACCAACACAAAACGTCCCCGTCATTTCCCAAGATGATCTAGATGTCTTGAGCTTTACACAAGATGTTGATAACATGGACCTACTTGATACAATCCTAAGGTCGGACTCAAGTAGATATCTTGATCATCTTCTCAAAATTGGTGCTCAACTCCCCCCCATCATGACATCATTACAACCATCCACCTCTACAATCATCCCTACCCCATCAAATACCCAAGCATCTACATCACATACCCAACCTACCATCTCTCAAACGTCAACACCTACCATATCTACCACCTCCACAAGCTCAACCGCTACCACATCTACAATTCCCACATGTACCGCCATCCCTACCATCTACCAACCCATCATCACTTCTACTACCACAACTACCATAAACCCTTCCACTTCACAAATCACCATGGGCATACAAGGCAACATCATGCAAGCAAGTACCTCCACGAGTGTGCCCCAACCCAACCCTCAAACCATTGCATACCTATGACAGTTATTCTCACAAACACCTCGCAACACATCTAACCAATCCAACATCCACATACCCAACGTCAATCCATCCACTATCACGTATCCACATAATCCCATAACATCATCTATACAACATCAAACCAATCCCCAAATACCACCACATGTTCTCCAACAACTCTACGCACATCAACAACATCAGGCACCAATCAACCCAAACACCAACCCGCAATACCAACACCTCAATCAAACACATCCCCAACATCAAATCCCACCCCATCTCCAACATCTCACCAACCAACAGGCGTACATACAACAACCATAGGATCTCACAACTGTTGTACAGACCTTGATCCAAAAGGTAGATGACCTACAAACTGGGGGCAAGAGAAAGCACTATTCCTTTGAGGATATTTGCCCCTACCCATTTGATCGCACTTTGTACATGCCCCCTTTCCCCAAGAACTTCGAGACACCCAAATTCAACAAATACAAGGGAAAGGGAGACCCTAGAGATCACCTTAGGGAGTTCTACATCGCTTGCTTAGAAGTTTCTAATAACGATACCTATCTAATGAGACTATTTCCACGAAGCCTCGGCGGTCAAGCCGCTGAATGGTTCACACATCTTCCCCCAGGCATTAGGACTTTCCCTGAGCTTGCGGAGAAATTTGTAAACCACTTCTCCTACAATTTCGAGCACGAAATGTCTATGACAGACCTTTGCAACACCAAACAAAAGAACAGAGAAGCCTTCACTTCCTTCTTGCAAAGGTGGAGAGGCTTAGCAAGCTCCCATGGCCCATTCCTGAGAAACAACTTGTCACCATGTTCGTGGCCAATCTCAATCAAGAATTAGGGTTTCATCTACAAATCCTTTGTGCATCTACCTTTGAAGAGGTCATCGACAAAGGCACCACCATCGAACGAGCCCTCATTGCCAAGGGCTCCATCAAACTATACGACCACAAATCCAACAACAACAACTACTACTACTACTACAAATCCAATAACAACACCCCCAATACAAACAACAATGCCAACACGCAATCAAACGACAAATCACACTATTGGGGGAAGAACAAGAACAATCTGAACGACGGCGTCATGGATGTGAAAGCCATCCAACATATACAAAACCAAACACCTGCGCATACATATGCAACAAATGTAAATAACCAGAGAGGCCCAACTAAACCATGCAAACCTCGCAGATAATTCACACCCTTAGGGGAAGCCGTCGAAGACATCCTTGATAGATGTCTCAAGCAAAATTTGATCACACTCCCACCCGTTAGACCCCGTCAAGAGAATGAACTAAAAGCCGCATGGTACAATGAGAACAACTACTATGAATACCACCGCGTTGCGGGTCATAAAACAGCCGACTGCATGTAACTAAAACATTGCATCCAAGACCTTATAGAACAAAATTTAGTCAGCCTCGATCACGGCGCCCAACCATCACCAAACGCCAACCTCGGAGCTTACAAGAATCCCCTACCTAATCATAACAAGGCCTCCTCGTCCAACCAAGCATACAATGTCACCCCACCACCCGCGTCCTATGACTCTATTGTAGGACGGATAGAACCATCATCCCAACATGTCAACACAGTCACCATTCGGGCACAAGCACCTGATTGCACTGTTACAACCCGCCGTGGCCGTGTATCCATCCGCACAGCCCCTCCCACTGAACAAACACCTGCATCCACATCAGATCCCCTACCTCCTCGTCCAACCACACGTCCATCACCTACCCACCAGTATAACCTCCTAGAACACCTAGGAAAGACATCCACACAAATCTCCATCCTCGAGTTGCTTCGCACATCTCCCCTTCATAAGGACGTCCTCGACAAAGTGCTCTTGCAAACACAAGTCCCTACCAGCTTGAATGTAACTAAATTCCAAGCCATGGTAGGACACATCGCCGCACCCCACCATCTCACCTTCTCAGAAAAGGACCTACCCGCCTTCGAACACATACATAACGACGCCGTACACATCGAAGTCTGCATCCACAAGCACACCATTAAAAGAGTCTTAATAGATGGTGGCTCCGGCCTCAACATATGCACTCTAAAACTAGTAAAACACTTGGGGTACTCCAATGTGGTTGTCGACACCAGCGAGTGCATCACGATCAAAGGCTATGATGACACTGAACGGCTTTGTGAAGGCACTATCAAGCTTCCCATTCAAGTGGGACAGAAAATATTAGAAACTAAATGTCAGGTTCTTGATCTTGACCTCCCCTACAACATCCTTCTCGGCAGACCATGGATTCATGCCATGCAAGCCGTCCCATCCACCTTCCATCAATGCATCAAATTCCCTCACAACCGGATGGCCGAATCCGTTGTTGCACCAATTTCAGGGATCTCAACAAGGCCTGCCCAAAAGATGACTTCCCACTACCAAACATCAACATGATAGTGGATCTCATGGCAGGACATGAAATGTTATCCCTCATGGATGGTTTCTCAGGATATAACCAAATAAAAATCACCGAAGAGGATCAGCACAAAATAGCCTTTATATGCCCATGGGGAACATACTACTGGGTGGTAATGCCATTTGGCCTGAAAAATGCAAGAGCTACCTATAAAAGAGCTATGACCGTCATCTTCCATGAGCTCTTCCACCATATCATGGAAGACTATGTGGATGATTTGCTAGGGAAATCAAAGACCAGAGAAGAACACCTAGATGTGTTGGCCAAGATCTTCAATAGGTTAGAACAATACAATGTCCGTTTGAATCCAAAGAAGTGCGTCTTCGGCGTCACCTCAGGCAAACTCCTGGGATACATAGTCTCGAGAAGAGGAATCGAAGTTGATCCTGCAAAGTTCAAGGCCATCACCGAAATGCCACCTCCAAAAACACTGAAACTACTGAGAAGCTTGGAGGGAAAACTTCAGTCTATCCAATGATTCATTGCCCAACTTGTTGATAAGTGCCAACCATTCCAGCATATGCTCTGAAAAGACATAGCTTTCGTCTGGAACACTCAGTGTCAGGATGCCTTTGACCAACTAAAAGAATACCTGGCTAATCCTCCTGTACTAACTCCACCAAGGCAAGGCGAACCCCTCCTGCTTTACATCTCCGCAACAGAGACAGCTATCAGAGCCTTGCTAGCACAACTCGATGAACAGGGGAAAGAAAGAGCTATCTACTACATCAACTGTACCTTGATCTCATATGAGCTCAACTACACACAAATCGAGTGAGCATGTCTAGCCCTCGTCTTTACTTCACAAAAGTTAAGACACTATATGCTCAATCATAAGACCAAGCTCATCGCTAAGATCGACCCACTGAAGTACCTGCTAAACAGAGCTACTCTTACAGGGAGAATGGCTAAATGGGTCATGATTCTCATGGAGTTTGATATATAATACACTGAGAGAAAGGCCATCAAAGGGCAAGTTATAGCAGATCAGCTGGCTGAAGCACCTATTCTGATAGAACATCCTACAATAGCAGAGTTTCCTGACGAAGCTATCTTGACAATCACACCAGCCACAGACACATGGAAGATGTATTTTGATGGATCATACACTCACAGAGGCTCGGAGGCAGGCGTCCTATTTGTTACCCCTCAAGGTGACACAATCCCTAAATCCTTCAAGATCACATTTCCATGCACCAACAACGTAGCAGAGTATGAGGCCCTTATCACAGGTCTCTGAATGGCCATCCAATAGAAAATTGAAAAGCTAATTGTATATGGCGACTCTCAATTAGTCATCAGGCAGGTCACTAATGAATACAAAACCAAGGATGACAAGCTCCTTCCCTATAAGAAGATGGTCGATGATTTCAAAGACTACTTCAAAAACATCCACTTCGAGCAAATCCCAAGACTCAACAACAAAGCAATAGATGCCATGGCAACCATCGGATCTCTGGTAGATATGAAGAAGGACAGCAAGAAATGTGAGTTCCTGATCGAAGAACTCCCCATCCCAGCATACGATGTTCCTCAATCCGGACTAGTGTGCGAAGTCATTGGTCCCTTATCCCCGTGGTATCAGGAAACCTACCTATACCTTCATGATAATATGCTCCCCCCTAACCTATCCACATCACAGAGAAAATTGTTCCTCCGTCGAGCCTCCCGTTTCAATCTTGTAGGCGACACCCTGTACAAAAGGAGTCTTGATGGCATGCTTCTATGATGTTTAGACTCTAGGGAAGCTGAAGTAGCCTTGGAAGAGGTATACGCAGGCATCTGTGGGGCGCATTCAAGTGGACCCACTCTTTCTAAAAAGATCCTCAAGACTGGATATTATTGGCCAACAATGGAACAAGATTCCCACAGGTTTATCAAGAAATGCCTCCCATGTCAACATCATGGTGATCTCATCCACGCACCAGCACAGGAGCTGCAACCGATCACAACGCCATGGCTTTTCTCATAGTGGGGACTCAACCTCGTAGGGAAAATACACCCTCCATCATCCAATGGCCATAAGTTCATTATCACTGCTACCGAATACTTCACAAAGTGGGTGGAAGCAATACCACTCACCTTCACCACAGGCATCCAAATCTCAAAATTCATCCTCCACTATATCATCTACCAATATGGTATCCCCCATTCCATCGTCACCGACAATGGAAAGCCCTTCAAAAACCAAGAAGTTCGCACCTTGTGTGAAAAATTCAACATCAAACACCACTTCTCCACACCGTATTACCCTCAAGGAAATGATCAAGCAGAGGCTTCTAATAAAACCATCCTCCGCATTCTCAAGAAAATAGTCAATGAAACTGGCCGTGACTGGCACCTCCAACTAAACCTCGCCCTATTGGCATACCGCACTAGCATCTGCACTCCCACAGGAGCCACTCCATTCTCACTAGTATTTGGATCTGAAGCCATTTTACCTATTGAGGTCGAGCTCCCATCTCTACGAGTATCCCTGCAAAACATCATCTCTGATGAGGAATACAGAGTCGCAAGGTTGCATCAACTAGAACTACTGGATGAAAAATGACTAAATGCGTTGAACCACCTACAGGCATATCAGAACCGCTCCGAAGAAGCTACAACAAGAGCATTAGAACCTAAAAATTTAAAGTAGGTGACCTTGTCCTTATGGAAAATCAGAAGAACCTGTAAGAACGTCCTAAGCAAGGAAAGTTTAAACCCAATTGGCTAGGACCTTATGTCATCACGACCGATTATGGGTCAGGAGCATATTAGCTTGCAACACCTGAGGGGCAGCCTCTAGATGAGCCGATGAACATCCTGCATCTCAAGAAATTTTATGCATAACCCATCTGGTACCCCAAGTCAAAAAATCAAAAAATAAATTAAAAAAAATCAAAAACACCAAAAAATCAAAAAATCAAGAAAAATCAAAGTGCAATAAAAACTTCCAATGGTGAAAATCACTTCGATGACGCCTTGGATAAGTACCATGGTGAAAACCTATTTCAGGCGCCATGCATAGTGGCCGGTTCTACCATCTAATAAGTCCTCTTCCCGTCACACCACTCCATATCTCATGCATCCCATGGCTTAGAATTCTGAAACATCAAGTCCTATCTCCCAACCCATCCTATCCCATCCTAAGGTCAACTTATGGAACGAGGATCCTTGTAAGCTCCCTTTGTACATACAAAATCAAAAAATCCAAAAACAATACAAAATCTAAAAATCCAAAAAATAGTAGAAAAACACAGAAAATCCAAAACAATCACCCCATACATCGATCTCGCTACAAATCACAATCATCAACACATATATCAAATCCCCACCATCACAAACATCCCAAACTATTCCCACATCATCAAGTCTTGCTAGAACTACATATTCATTTCGCCTGCATCTTAAAAGTACCTTGATCCCGTGGACATAGGGTATGTAGGCAATCTGGAATACAAAGGATGTTTCCAGTACTCAGGTATATAAGATGCACCCATCCAACCTGTTTGGATGGTCCCCATTCACTGAGCTTTCTGGATCTAATAAATGATACACACGCTACGTATACGCCTGAAACATGCTTCCTAGCACAAAAATCATCAATCAACATACCAACTACAATCCTACATCTGGCCATACTGTTCTTTTGCCCATCTTCCAAAAAAATTCAATCAACACCAACTAATCTGCATCCTAGGATATATCTTTCCTACAATGGACAAAAATCTATCATTCTATCATCACGTCTCTTGGCAAGAGCACACAAAGTCTATTTGTATCTTTTCATTGGTCTTTTTGATTATTGATTTTTATCTTTTTGTCTCACTCTAAGTCATCTCCAAAGCTACCTTGATCTCATTATATCATGGCAAGAGGCGGACAGCACCTAGAGTAGACATGGTCATTGTTTCTGTATGCTATGCTTGTGGGTTGGTTTCATTACTCTAGGAATAGTATTCATATCTTGACGCCTGGGCCAGTTCTAGCATGATGTGTCCCATTTACGTATACAGGCATCAGAACCTTATATGCATTATTCGCACTCATCGCTATGAGTCCCCTTCCTAGGCTAGACAAGATTATACTACCTTGGGCATGCATGACATCAACCTATTGTTTGTGGGTCTAGTCCATGCAATCGTAGGATATACATCATCACCTAGGTCATTTCATACCTTTGTGAATTGTATCCTACATTGCTATAGTAAACTAAGAAATGCTCTCAATTAATCTTTTGCAACTATTGTTACTAGCTCAAATCATCATCCTAATCACTCATTCAACTATCCCATCTCGGCCTAGATTTGATAATCACTTTCCCCCCCACCCCCCATCAATCCAATCCCCTCACTAATCCCATTGCCCCACCCTATTTCCACTCAACACACCCTGAACCAAAGAAAATCCCCCTCAATGACGTGGTGTCTTATGACCTAAACAATCCTCTCGTCTTCCCACCACCATTTTCTAGAAGCTCCCAATCCTATTCATACCCCATCAAAACACCCCTATCATTTCTCCACCTAATCCCCTCTCCCATAGCCTCACCACTCAGGGTCAAACAAAGAACATCATGTGTATCAAGACCTGATCATCCCACCTATCACCTAGCATGCATCCCGCGTATCGCCTAACTACATATCATAATCGGTTAATCTCATTTAGATTCATTATAAATCCCTTTGCATATCAATTAGATTCATTTAGATCACTTAAATTGCATATCATTTAGGTTCATTTTAATCCATTTAAGTTGCATATCACTTAGGTCCATTTTAATCCATTTAAGTTGCATATCATTAGGTTCATTTAGATCACTTAAGTTGCATATCAATTAGGTTCATTTTTAATCCATTTTAAGTTGCATATCACTTAGGTCCATTTTAATCCATTTAAGTTGCATATCATTAGGTTCATTTAGATCACTTAAGTTGCATATCAATTAGGTTCATTTTTAATCCATTTTATTTCCATATCACTTAGGTCCATTTTAATCCATTTAAGTTGCATATCATTAGGTTCATTGCAAATCATTTAAGTTAAATTGCATTAACAGCCGATAGTTTGCATAATAATTAAGTTCATTCTAGAATCATTTAGTTGCACATTATACATCACATTGAACGTCACTCATTAACATTTAGTTATATTACATCATCACAAATCATCATCATTGAAACTATATTTAAATCATCTAGTTGCATCTGCATATTTTCATACATAAACATACATTTCCATAATAAATGTTTCTGAAACATTCATTTACATTAGACATCATATAGTCCATAAGATCACAAACACTATCACAACGAATCCATCATAAATGCATCCATAAAATCAAAAACATCATTGCATAAACATAACACATCCATAGCATATAAAATCCATAAAGAAATACTACATCCATCACATAGGCATCATCATAATAAAGCATCATAATCATAAGCATCATAAACCATAAAAAATCATCGCATCATATATAATCACCGCAAAAAATGTACATCGCTCATGTATACATCAAAAAATATATAGTGTCCTGATACAATGCCTCTAAGGGCTAACATGATATGACTATCACATGGAGGATCCCCTCTCCGAGGGAGTGGGAGGCTTTGACCCTGGTCGCGGCTATGATCCTGTCGGCGGTTGTGGCTGTGGCTGTACTTGCACCTGTGGAACCCACTGGGGCACGTGTGAGGGAGGAGGCATCGTCTGCTGAACAGACTGAATAGATCTCGATTTATGTGATCTTGATGCCCTCAATCCACTAACTTGGCTATAGCTCGGTGCTCACTGCTCCATTGGCACAACCGCATAATACAGGCCCCGATAATATTCCATCTGCCCCCTGGTCTCTGTCAACTCTCCCTGTACTTGAGACATCTGAACCTGAGACTGGGACAGTTGTGTCTGCATCAATGTCAAAACTGGGGCTAGCCCAGCCCCTGATGCCTGTAAACTACCCACTATAGTCTTTGCCTGCTGAGCCCTAGCGAGGGCTGCATCTCATTCCCCTGTCAACATGACTATGTCACCCCGCGCCTGTAGGCTACTCAATATAGTCTTAGCCTATTGGGCTCTGACAAGCGCCGCATCTCGCTCTCCTGTCAAAGTGACTCTGTCACCCTAAGCCTGTGCTAACTCTACCTCGCGGCTCTCTAATGCCTCTTGCAGACTCACCACCTGTGCCCTCAAAGTCTCCATCTCCTCCTCCTCACCCCATGGCCGCTGACGAGGTGTAAGCCTCTCTACCTCTGCCTCTCTAGCTGTCACTGAGGAACCTGCCTGTTGCCCTGCTGCCTGTTGTCATCCCCCAATAGCCTATCGCTGCACTACCTGTGGTAGAGGCAGATCTCCCCTATCCACCCCCGGATGTCCCCCATGACGCTGAGGTCTTCTAGGCTGTCACCCTACTCCAACCTGCACCTGCTCAATTGGAACCTGCTGCCCCACCTGCCCCTGTCCTGCTGCCACTGCTGCTAGTACATCTATTGGTTGGCCATCCCTACCAACCAACCTCTCCTCTCCATCCTCTCCAATCTCCATGAGGACGTCCTCAATGATCTCCTCCCCCTCCTCCAATCTGTCATCCCCATCTGAGTCATCTCCATCATCACCTGAATCATCCCCCTGAACCTACTGCCCCCTCCGCTGGATCCGTCAACCGAGTGGGCCGATGCATATGCCACCATATATCATATGCAACCATAGTCCCTGCATCTCTAACTGTGCTCCTCCAATCCCACCGCACTGGTCATAAAGCTGCAAAATCAGCTAGGGCGACCTGTGGCTATATGGCTGCAGGCCAATAGGCCGCTTCTCGAGGTGTCTGCGTGAATATCGCCATCTGCTGCGGAGTGTCCTATACCAAACCAAACTGTCGCATGACTCGCGAGGGTAGATACATATCTATAGTATGGTCTCCTCGACCCATAAGGTACCACTGCTGAAACACAAAAGGAAGATGAATATCATCATTTGGCCATGGCTCTACGCCAATATATGATCGCCAGGTCACACTAATCACATCATCTAATATCCTCCTCCAATACCATACCTATCCAGTGTACGTATACTCTGCATCTCGATATAAAAATACAAAGGCCTCAAAGGGCCGCCGATAATACCCACATGTTAGCCTGGTAACTGGGATGTGCTCCCAAATCCATACATGAAGCAGAGTAACTCCAGCTGATAACGCTCTATCATGCAAGTAGGCAACTGTGTGCATCTCATGGTACAACTGACCCAGCATCACCGGTCCCCAGGCATAGACAGTCTCATGCCTCACCATCCCCTCTATCATCCCCCCAACCAACTGGAAAGCCCCTGCCTCGCCTATCAGGCATCACGACCCCTCCAATCAACACACATAGGAATAAGGCAAAGGGATCTGCACTCGCAACCAGTGTCCCCTCATAGTCCATCTCTCTCCCGTCTACAGAGAGAACCATGTGATCTGCCCCGAACACTCTAATCAAGGCATTCCACCCCATCCTTGTGTCATATCGAACCCGTCAACCTCTAATAGGTAGCTTGAGGATGCGATAAACATCCTCAAGTGTAATGGTAATCTCCCCAGTCAGCAACAGAAAGCTGCAGGTCTCAAAGCGGTACCACTCCATAATCGCTATAATCAGAGCTCTATGAGCTTGCATAACTGGCATCAATGACACTGTCAGAAGCCCCAATATCGCCAACCGCGCTCGTGTAGCATCATCAAAACCATCGAATAGTGCCATCACGGATGGAACTCGTCGCTCGCGTGACTGCAATATAAATCGTTGTGTATCCTGCATACGCAACATTATGGTTAGATGACAACCTATCTGTTTCTAAACCAACCTTTTCTTCTAAATGTCTAAAAAGCCAACATCATGCGGCACCAAAACAGACAACCCCTTGTGCCATTTTACAATGGCGCTAAAATTTCCTCTAAATGGCACTAATACAGAGAATCGCGCCACTGCGCAGACCTCTTGGCGCTAATCCAACAAATAATGCTACTGCACGCTATACATGGCACCATTTTTAACAATGGCGTCACTACACATTTTTGTACTAATTCAAAAAATAGCACCAATCACCCCACACACGCCAATTCCTTAAATAGCACTAATCCGATAAATAGCGTTAAAATACAAAATAGTGCTATTCCCCATGATGGCGCTGTTCCAGATAATAGGGCCACTTTCAACCCAATTTGGTGCTAAAGTGCCAAGATACTATTCTTCTACACATCGCGCTAATCCGGATGATAGCACTAAGATACCTCCCAAATGGCGACAAACCGCCCTACCCTACCCTGGGCAGATAGCGCCAATCCAGAGGATGGCGCTAATCTGCTTGACCGTTGGTGCTACGCGCTCCAATCCCAAATCCTAAACCCCAAAAATGCACGTAAAACAAAAAAATTACAAAGTCAGGGTTAGGCCCTATTGGGGGTCTAGCATCCGGTGCCCGGCCAAACTCTCAGAACCGCTCTGAGATATGTCGAAGTCGCGAGAATTGGGGGTTGTGGTCAACCATCTCTCCTTTGCTCTTTCTTCTCCAAAGTCAAAAGTGTGCAAATGTGGCACTCTAAGGGCCCACTTTACCTAATATAGTGGGCCATGTCATACTTCCACCCCTTCCTTTTCCCTCCAAGGTGCATATCTTAGCCTTTTTCCTCCATTTTTCTTCCTATCATCCTCTTTTCCCATCCCCTATCCAACTTTCACTCCCGTCGCATCCTTTTCGAGAACTCGCCTGGAAAATTTTTATTTTCCCACCAACCTCTCGAGGGGGCATCCCTTATCCATCTCATACCTGCTCGGCAGCTGGGACATATTTTTCTTCGACCTGACGCCACTTCCCTCTTAGGTCCGGACGCCACGTCAAAGAGGGGCAAATATAGACACCTAAAAATGTCTCCTACCATCAAATTGACTCTCGATATCCCTAATCATGTCAATTCCCCTCCAAACCAATTAAGTAAATTTTATTTAATTAATTATCCCTTCATTTTTCTATTTTTCCATCATTTTATCCCCAAAATTGAATTAATTTCATTAATTCAATAGTCCAAACCTTAGCCAATTGAGTTAATAAATATGCAATATTTATTAAATCAATTTCCTCTTTTCCACTAAATCTAATTAATTAGTTAAAACCATGTTAACTAATTAATTCAGCCTATAATTAACCTATCCCTACCCTAGACAATTAAATAGCTATTATTTAATTGCCTACCCTAGCCTACCTCATCCTAGCCCTAGGATTAATTAAATAAAACCTATGTTTAATTAATCCTAACCTCTTCATTTGTGTGGTCAAACCTTGTTTAACACCCTTCCCCACATCCTCCAAATAAAAAATTGAATTAAATCTACATAAGTCAATTTTTTATTTAAAAACATCCCACATCACATTTATTTCTCCTTACAAACCCATACTCATTTATTTCCTCTCTTCCCCAAATAAATTTTTAATTCATTTACATTCCCCCATATGAATCTTTAATTCCAAAATAATCCTTCACCCCCCATACTCATTAAATAACCCCTTTTCCCAGAATGAATAAAAGAATCACTTTTATTCCTAGCCCTCCATTCATTCAAGATTTAATCTAGGCCCTCCACATCACTTTTATCCTCCACCATTGATCTTCTAAATCAATCTCCACCCTTGGATCAAAATCCCTTCCAAAAGTCTATAAATAGAACCTCTCACAAGCCATTTTCATCATCCAAGTTTATGCAAAGTTATTATGCCAAAATCACTCTTGAGCTAGAATAGTGAGTTGCAAATTAGAGTAGCATTTCACATTCAAATCCATTGTCTAGGGATTATCTTTGTCTAGGAGCTTGTTTTGGGTGCAAAGGCTTCTTCCTCCCTTGATGGGATTGGGTTTGCATGTGAGGTATAACTTTGTGTTTATTGCATTTTGTTTAGTATTTCTACCTTGTTTGCATATCTAATCTACACCCCCTTTCCAACAACTGTTGTCTAGGCCTCACTAAATTAGGTTGAAAACATAATTTAGTAATAGGTACACCACAAAAAAGGATACATGCTCCTCCCTCATCCAAAGGATTATTTTGGGAATTAGAAAGAAATCCTCCAGATTGAAGCAAAATTAGATTTACCACCTACCCCTCAGAAGTTTGAGGAAGGACACCCGTCCTTAACTGGGGATACTATTGATATCAATGTTGGAACACCCGAAAAACCTAGGATGTTAAAACTAGGAGGAGAACTAAATGACGAAGACCTGGAGGAGTACACGAAATTCCTCATCAAATGTTCTGACATATTCACGTGGGCATATTGAGACATGCCATGATTAGATCCAAAAGTAGTAGTGCACAATTTAGTGACAAAACCAGATGCGAAACCCGTAAAACAAAAACCAAGACCCATAAAGCCACAAGTGGCTGAAATGGTGAAGGAAGAACTAAAAAAATTGTTAAATGTTGGCTTCATCAAACCAGTGGACTATTCAAATTGGGTGTCGAACAGTGTCCCAGTTTTGAAGAAGAATGGAAAATTTTGGATATACCTCGATTTTAGAGACATCAATCAAGCTTGCCCAAAAGATGACTTTCCTTTACCATCCCTCGATCAAATTGTTGATTCAACAATAGGATACGAGATTCTCTCTCTCATGGATGGAGTTTCAGGATATAACCAGATCAAAATCACATAAGTTGACCAAAACAAAACAACATTCACTACCCCTTGGGGGACTTTCTGTTACATAGTCATGCCATTCAGGTTGAAGAGCGCAGGAGTAACCTACCAAAGGGCAATGACACATATCTTCCACGATTATATCCACAAGATAGTTGAAATGTATGTGGATGACCTTTTGGCTAAGTCAGAACGAAGGTCCAGACATGTGGAGAACCTTCGCAAAATCTTCAATAGACTTCGAGAATATAAAGTAAGGTTGAATCCTGAGAAATGTTTTTTCAGAGTCACAACAGGAAAGTTGTTGGGATTTATTGTCTCACGAAGGGGCATAGATGTTGACCCCGCTAAGGTCAAGGTAGTCTTAAATGCAACCCCGCCAACGAGTGAGACAGTGGTAAGAGCCTTCTTAGGACAACTAGGCACAATCAGATGATTCATACCAGACATGACTTTTAAAATTCATCCAATTAATTAGTTATTAAAAAAACAAGTTGGCATTACTTGGACGGTAGACTGTCAAAACGCATTTGAGCAGGTGAAGAAATTCTTGTTGACCCCACCCACGCTGATGCCACCAAGACATGACAAGCCCTTCATCAGATTATACTTCAGAGCAACTGATATCTCTGTAGCATGCATGCTAGCTCAGGAGGATGAAGGTGGAAGAAAAAGAGCCATCTATTTCATAAGTTGAACCTTGTTGGAATATGAGAAGAACTATACCCAAGCTGAAAAAGAATGTCTAGCCATAGTCTTTGCGACCTGAAGGCTATGACACTACATGTTGAATCAAGAAACTAAAGTCATGATACGATCAGAGCAACTAAGAACTTTCTTAAATCAGCCCATGCTCTCAAGAAGAGCTAGTTGATTCATAACTTTGTTGAGTGAGTTTGAGCTAACTTACTTCAATCAAAAAGAAGTCAAAGGATAGATAATAGCAGATAATCTAGTTCCCCAAGAAGAACCTATGAATGAAGATTTCCCTGATGAATAAATTTGTGTGGTGGATCTCGAGAAGTATGCCACCTTGTATTGGTATAGAGATATCGTGAATTATCTCGCAAACAAGACTTACCTGAAAAAATGACCCCTTTGGGAAAAAGATGATTGTGCGTCCTCACTATAAGATATGTTTTAATAGATGATGTGCTCTATCGAAGGGCCCTAGATGGAATGTTGCTTCGATGTGTTAACAAGGAAGAAGCACAAAAAATCTTAGAGTGTCATAGTGGAATATGTGGAGGATACTTTGGTGGTCATGCCACGACACAAAAAATACATAGAATGGGATACTTCTGGCCTTGTTTACAAGGGGATGCGATTAAGTTCGTAAATAGGTGTCCAAAATGTTAGGCTTACGCTCATGTTCATCACACACCAACAAGAGATTTACAACCGATCATTACCCCTTGGACCTTTTCCACCTAGGGGTTAGATCTGGTGGGGAAGATATCTCTCCCTTCGATGGATGGACATTTGTTCATCATTACCGTGATAGAACATTTCACAAAATGGGTGGATTTCATGCCTCTCACCACAGTGTCAGGGATCGTAATTGCTAAATTCATACTGAACCAAACAATTTCCCGTTTTGGAATTCCCCAAGTGATAGTAATGGATAATGCATCATCATTTAAAAACCCGCAAGTAAGAGAGTTATGTGAGAGATTTCACATTAATCATAACTCTCCCTCAGTCTACTATCCTCAAGGAAATAGACAAGCAGAAGCTACCAACAGAACTTTGAAGGCAATACTGGTCAAAATCGTGAAAGATTCTAAGAGAGATTGGCATTTACAACTATATCCAGCTCTATGGGCTTATAGAACAAGTGTCAGGACTCTAATTGGAACCACCCCTTACGCCCTTACTTTTGGGTTAGAGGTGGTATTACCATTGGAAGTAGAGTTGCCTAGCCTGAGAGTTTCATTACAAGGATTATTGGACAATGAAGAATATAGAGTAGTAAGATTGGCCGAATTAGAAATGATGGACGAAACACACTTGAGAGTTATTCAAAGACATGATTCTTACCTAGCAAGAGTGAAAAAGTAATATAACAAAAAGGTCATCCCAAGACCCTTTCAAGTGGGAGATCTAGTGCTTAGGATAGACAATTTTATCGAGAAAAGAGCTGGTTAAGGGCAAAAATTCAGACCTAGTTGGACAGGTCCTTCCATGGTCAAATAAGACGTCAGAAACAATGCCTATCTCTTGTGCACAATGGAGGGAGAGGAATTTGGCAAAACAATCAATGCCTTTCACCTCAAGAAATATTGTCTAAAACACCAAAAAAATCATAAAACATAAAAAAACAAAAAAAAAAAAATCAATATGTCAAAAACAATTTGTTTCTTGCATTTCTGTATCATTATGTTCATCTTGCATTACTATTAGTGACTTGCTCTTATACTATTTTTTCTTTAGTAAGGAGTCTAAGGTTGCCTAGATATACGTCATCCTTTCAGGACCTAGAGATTCCCCATTTTTCACAATCGTCATTATCCCCCTTCATTCCCAGTGATTCTAATCAAAGCCTAACTCTTATCTCTACATTGATCCCAGTCTTAATGAGTCAAGATGTTAGGTCTAAACAAAGTCAGTATTCAAACCTACATTGTTCAAAGGAAGCTTGCAAGTAGACCTTCCCAATTCTTCCCTAGTATTAGAGAAGTCCAACCAGATTACGAAAACTTTAGGTGGCTCTCAGCCCCTTATCTTTCCTGGCCAAAAATATCAGGAGGATCAAAACTCTGAAGGAAGCAATCTAAAATTTGAGTGAATAAAAAAATGAGTGATCAAAGTAAGAGTGTCAAAAAGTGAGAATTGAGAGATCAAAGTATTGTTTATCAAAAGATTATGAAAGCATTCATTTCTTGAAAAGTCAAAAATCCAAAAAAATGAGAAAAATCAAGTGAGGAAAATACAAAAAAAAAAAAGTGAAAAAGCAAAAAAGCAAAAAAGAGAGATACAAAAAAAAGAGTGAAAGAGTGAAGATTGTTGAATGTCTGTACTCTTGGGTGGAGATTAGTCTAAGCTCGAAGCCTCAAGGGTGACATTCTAATAGAGAAAAAGAAAGGCACAAAGCACACACACGCACTAGCTGAGCAAAACTGAAGAGTCTAGTAGTCTCTAGGATCATCTTCTACCAAGGGACCCTTGTTCTTTCCTATTTATCCTTTACCCCAGGTCTACCTTGCTTGCCAGCTATGATCTAAGTCTGGCGAACACCAATAAAATTCGTTACTTGTCTAAGTTGAGAGCTTGTCAAATTGTCTTATCTAGATAAGGATTAGTGTTTGGCATTTAGCGAAGTCAAAAATTAGAAATGCTCCATCTTCATTCCTGCTCCCCACTTGAGTTTTTAAATCCTATCTCACAGCCTTGAATAGGTCTCTTATATCAGCACAACTTGCAATCCCCTGAATCGAAAATCGTATTTAAGAGTAGTCACATTGTTTGTTCCACATTACATTCATGCCAAAATTAGAAAAAGAGTCCCAAAGCAATAAAGTCCAATGTCATATATCATGACATTCAATAGGAGTAAATGTTTCATTTCAACATTTTTGTGTTCTTGCATTATCATATCGTAAACTGCATCTCATATGTATGCCATCAAAAATTACTAAGACATGTGATTGTTATCATACTTGCATCGTTAAAGAGTTGAAAAGGTCAAACACATAATCAAAAAGTTCCCAAAACCTCCAAACATGCACAAGAGATGAGTACAAATCCAATAGGCGAAAACCATAAAAGGATAAACTTTCATAGATACATCCGAAGTTTACATATACAAGAGTATCAAAGAGCTCAGAAAAAATGCTCTCTAGAGAAGTAGAGGCTCCCCATGCAAGGGGGCATGATTTCAAGAAAGGAGGTCAAGGCCAGTTCCCTCCAACGGAACCCTCAGGACTTTGGCTCCTCCGTCTACGAATACCACTTGTTGCCCCATTAGACCTATGGGAGTGAGGTGCTCTACTGTGAATATGTGACTATGAAGGTCCCACCATACTAGCATCACGTCATCCAAAACTAAGATGAGCCATCTCTCGGAGTACCTGATTCTCACCCTTAAGGGTGTCAACCTAGGTCTTCAAGTCAGCATTCACCTGACATCCATGATAGATAAGAGTGAAAATCTCAGTGTGTCGCCTAGAAGTAGGGGGCACACCAGGATCATCTAAAAGATGGTCATGAGTCATCGTAGTGAAGGGAGATTAATCTCACGAACAAAATCCCTCCACTCTCTGATGTTATCTGAAAGAGCGAATCGAAAGAAAAACAAGTCAGTTCCTCATGAAAAGAGAAAGGACAAAAGTATGAAAAGCAAACAAACTAAACTTATGTGGCTCACCAAGCTACCAACCAGGGTCAAATTGTTGCATCACCTCATCTGAATGAGGAGGTTGGGGAATAACAGGAGGACCCTCAAGGATATCAGGACCATCATCGTAATCATCAATATCATCAAAACCCTGATCCTACACATCCTAGGGAAAGACCTCTTTTGACGAATCATCATCATTTGGAACATAGTCCTCGTCAGTAGACTCTAAATCTATAGCCACAATCAGAGATCGGGAAGGAGTCCCCCTCCCTCTTCTATGTCCTCATCTCAAAACTCTAGTAATGAAGACTCCAAAGGGAGTCCAAACTATGGTCCTCTGTCCAATCTCACCCATATCCTGAATAGTCTTGTAGCATGTGGACACTGGGGGCAACTCCTTGGGGATGTCCTTGCCAAACTGCTGTGAAACTCAATCAACCAGATGGGCCTCAACTAGACCATTACGGTTGGAAATCTCTGATACTCTGTGACAGTACTCTTTGACCTCACCATCATGGGCCCAGGATCCCTCCATGTCACGATAAGGATCAAAGACCATGTCGTCATCTGTAAGAGTAGCAACAGTGGGTAAAGAAGCATCAAAGTGACTTACATGCATCCACCTAGCTACTCTCAGTAAACATCTATCTAGAATTAGAATGAGCTTTTGATAGGGCCTCATGTGCTCAAATATCCATGTCATGATCAAAGTAGAGTGGCTAAAAGCTAGAGCCCCTCGCCATGAAATATGATAGAAGTCTCTGTAAACCATGGCTAAGATGTCCGGTCCCCAAGCATAAATTGTGCCCTCCTCAATACCACGATATATGGGTGCTTAACACCATCTCAGGCGAGTTGAGGCCTTGTCTCCTGACAGCCTCAATGCAATCAAACCGATTAGGAATCTCCTCAAAAGTGGAATGCGAAGTCGAGGTACAGATATGAGGTGGACTCATGTCTAATCCTCGGGGTGACTAACCCCCATGAACTCTGCCCAAGATGCCTTGTCCTCGAAGGACTCGCTAGCTGGAAGGACTAGGGGACGTCCTCTCACTGGTATCCCAAGTATATGATACATATCATACAGAGTGATGGTCCACTCTCCAGAGATCTGTGGGAACCTGAATGTGTTTCTTTTTGCATCCCAGTAAGTCAGAATGTCACAACATATAGGAGACACAGGATGAATAACAAGCATGTGACAAACTCTAGCTAGACCTTCCCTCCTCAAAATAGCACGATCCTCATTACTCAGCGAAGAAAACATCCCTGAGAGCCATCTCTGCTCTCGACAGGCATTCCATATGATACGCATGTCTTGCAAAATCAAAAGAGAACTTTAGATTAGATCTTGTAAACTCGTAGAAATCCCTAAAAATCGTAAAATTACAGAAAAACCTTACACAAAAAAAGCGTATAACCCTTCAAAATTGTAATAAACAAGCAGATACAGTAGCCAAAACATGTCAGATCAGAGTGAAACAAGTGTCAAACAAAATGAAATTTCAGTCAAAATTAGCTCAATAGGGTCCCCCCCGGGCGACCCAGGTGTTTTGTAGGATCTCCCCCGGGCGACCTGCCTAACAAAAGGGGTGACCCTAGAGGAAGATCCCTCGATCAAAAACTACTCTAAAAACTTCATTTTTCAGTTGATTTCAGAAAATGAAAAACCTATCTTGCTCTAAATGATGAGACAAAGACAATGCAACAAGAAAAATTGACAAAAACAAACAATTTCAAGAGATTTTTCATAAAATTCAAACTAGGATTTAGAGAAGGGTTTTTTACTATTTACGTACTCGATTCTCTGCGGCTGAAGAAGAGGCAGCCATCTTTGCGATCTCCTCGACGACACCTTTCCAACGATTGCTCACACAATCGATTCTGCTACCATTTCGCTCTTATCTCACAATTTGACTTGCTTTGTTTGCCCTTAGCTTAGTTTCATTTGTGCATTTTAGATTAGTTCTTTGCTTTTATGCATCTTTTTCATGCGTCATTTTGCGTGCTTTCATTCATACAGGTCTAAACCGACAAAGGCAAACAACTAGTCAAACTTGAACGATCTATGGTAAGTTCATCATTTTAGTTTTCATTATTTATATTGATATATTCAGATGCCAGACTAATACTAGTTATTGCAGGTACAATTGTGGAAAATTGACAACAGGAAGGCCTAGTTCGGGAATGGTACCTACTTTTCATGTAGACTACCGTCCCCGAGGGGGCAAATATGTAAGCACAAAAATCACGCAGAGCCTCCACGAGGACCCCTATGATGATTCAAATCCTTGTCATGTGCATGTAAGTGTGAAATAATGTCCTTTGAGTAGCAAACCTCTTGATGACGTGTCTTCTTTCTTGTCTTGTGTTGATTCCTCTTTGTCGATTTCTCTCTCTCCCCGTTTGCGATGCTTTTTGACACTTTTTGCGACACTTATCGATTTGCATTTTCTGAGCTTTTGACCTTGCTCCTAAGCCTTGTAAGCGTCTTGTAGGTGAATTTTCACCTTTCCCCTATGTTTTTCATCTTCTGCACCCCCTAGAAGACCTCTAGAGGTCCCCGCTATCCATCTCCCACTTTTGGTTTTCAGTTCCGCTCAACCAATCCAAATCTCCCCCTATTATTTCCAAATCTCCCCTAGGAGATCTTGCAATTGCAAGTGGAGATTTGGATTCTTGCACATGACTGACCTATTTTTGGAGGCAGAACCCCTCTTTTTCTTCTCTTCTTTCATTTCCCCCCTATAAATCTTCAGAAAACCCTGTCTAGCTTGGATCTCCCCCGGGCGACCCTACTGGCAAAATGGGTGACCCTCTCATATTTTTAGATGCAAAAAAAACTTGAGTTTCTCACTCGTTTTAGCTCTGTTTTTACCCATTTTTCTTCTAGTTTGCATGATTTTTGATGCCTAATATGGAGTTGACTATTTCATGCACCCACACATGCATAATTAATTCAATTTGATCTAAAATTAACAACTCAATCAATCTCATGCATCTTTCCATCTCCAATTCCTCTTCAGTGATAAGTTATTATTGATTTATCACTCCATAGTTAGCTGAGTTCACTAGGTAATCAACCTTGTTAACTCCCCAATCATCCTTTTTAACTCATCAATCAAATGAGTTAACTTCTCAATCAATCCCATTCCTCAAACCTATAAATACACTCCTCCCTCAAGCACAAAGTGAGGCTAATTCATTGTGCACACAACTCTTTTCAGTTTTTGCTCTCCAACTTAGCATTCAAATTCTCTTACAGGACGAAGGTGCCTTTTGCTTTGTTCATTGTTCAACCAAGCATTGTTACGCTGCTTCATTCAACGCCATTGTGCTCAGCTAAAGCTCTCATTGAGCTCTTTCAAGCTTCAACAAGCTTCTTTTTGCTTCTTTGTGTCGTTTTGTCATCAAGCGGATCTCCCGCTACTTCAAAAGGACTCGAGGTTGCCAATATCAAGGATTTCTGAGGGTAGTGGAGTCACACAAATCTTCATTTCTTTCAGGTTCCCTCATTGCTTTATTCAATTCATAGTAATTAGAAAACCAAATTTGCTCTTGGGAACAATAAATCTTTGCTTTTTCTTTGATAGTTAGATCTTGCATGATTAGAATAATTGTTTTCATATTTCTAGATCTAGATTATTTGAAGAAGCAATTTCCCTTTTTAGATTAGATTAATTCAAAACAATCGAAAACCCAAAAACATAGATTAAACTTGCATTAGGAAAAGTCATATTAGCTTGCATTCATATTTCCCTTTCATAGATTAAAAAGCACTTTTATTTCTAAAATACTAAAAAAGTACCAAAAACACGTTTGCATATCATTTAGTTTGCATGCATATAGAAACCCTAGAAAATACACACTTGCAAACCCTCGATACCATCACGAGGTAAACCATGATAAACAATTCAATCAAACCCTTGATCACATCACAAGGTAAAAATAAGTCAAAGCATAGTCAAATCCTAGGTCAAAACCCTAAATCTAGTTAAGGTTAATCATCACAAATCTACCTCTATCTTGGCTCATGAATGTGCCTAGGAGTGAGAGGAGAGTGGGTGAGGGCTATCCATGACGAAATTGAGGAAATCAATCCACGACAACAGCAAGAGACATTTACTGTACCACAACAGGACCCATTTGTCCTCTTATTAAGAGAAGAACAAAGACAACTCCAAATACAATGAGAACTCATTCAACGCATTGAGAGACAAGAGGACATAAATGCAAGAAACCACTTACCCACACAAAGGTGGAATAGAAGAAACCCCAACAGGAGAAGAGAAACTTGTGACCCTTCGGGTCATAGGGTTATCTCAACAACAACTACCATCGAATGAAACATTCAACTTAGCACACAACAAAGGCCACAGGACTTGCCGACCCCTCTCCGCAAAGTCCAGCTCTCCAATGAGCCATACCCCCATCGTGTCTCGCCTCCTTTCAACTGGCTACCTCCACGAGAGCGAGAGTGACGTGGTGGATCGTCCCGTGGCAAGGAGGGAAGGGTCTATGTGTGTGCCAAAATTTGACCCGACAGCCCTAGGCAACCAGAGTCACGATTTTGAGCGTACAGTCCCAACACTAGCTCTAGTTGGGGACGTGTGCCTCTTGCAGGCACAACGAGAATCTAGCTATCTCTGGGATTAGACCAAAAAGGCAAAATAAAACAAGGGAAAAACAAAAGATGTATGTATAGGGAAACACACACACACATCCAATGGCATGAAATCACAAAGGCAATGAAAGGATGGTTGTGAATCAAAATTTTAACATAATTACAAGTAAAACCTTGCAAAGAAACTCCGTGGAGCTACTTTCCTCTGTCAAAGACAAGTTGAATGAAGGAGATGATCTCCCTCAAATTGAAACCACATTCACCACCCAACTGCAACAAATGAAATCTTTTACCTGCATGCATCATTCTGTAAACAATGCCCATGAGGTGAAGAAATCCACCATGAACACTACCACTGTAGGGCAACCATAAATAATAGGTGCATGACCTATTTCATTTCAAATTGTGCATGTTCCCAGCAACAGGGATGAGACATTAAAAATTAGGCCAGCATCAACACACATGGATGAAGACAAACATCCATCATCAAATGCAACATTGTTATATATGTTGACCTCTTCACGTGAATTAAGGGTAAAAGAGAATACCTCTAAGTCACATGGAAAACAAAAGTATGCCTAACTGCATTGTTGATTTGCAAAAAGAGAACCTTCTTCCTACAAATCAAACCAGAAAGCCTCAAGCTCAGATATACCTCCAAGCTAAGCTATAAGATGTTGATCTCCAAACTGGCATATGTGTTATAGCTCACCATCTTCTTCACATGTATGTTGAACCCACCTGCATGACTTAAATTCAGGCACACAACTATCATCCACAACACTAGAAAACATGACCTCCATGTCACAAAGGAAAGCTTCATAATCAACAGTGTCCACATCAACCTTTTGAATAATAGGCAACCAACATACACTACTTTCATTTGTGCTAGTACAATCTTCAATATCTAAATCATAAGCACGATTCAGGTTGCAATCTAAATCATCAGTACAAAAATTAGCACTATGAGACACCTCAAGTGAAGAACCAAGTTCTTCCAATTGCCTCTATATTTGGAGCTCATTATGGCAGCTTGTTGTGTTATACATATTGTTGCAACAAGACTGATGACACATGTTTCTTCCTAATTCAATCCATCAGTAGAATCTATTTGTGGCCCATTTGAAGCACACTCAGCATGGGGAAGACAATAAACTTTACACCAAATAAATAGGTTCTCATATGCGTCCACATGATCATCATCTTCATAATCATCAAGGGCAAATCTCTCAAACTGAAAATCCATGTCTACACTAGAATTTATATCTAATTAGTCATCATCAAGTGCAAACACATCCATATCATCCTCATGATCTACTTCACCATCTAATAGAACAAAGAAAGGCATTACATCAAACAAGAAACTAGTTTCTTGCTCATCTTGGATTCCACATACATGTGCATAGTTAGCATAATTAGCTTCATGAGCTAATCCACTTGATATCTACTTATGCACATGTCTTCCCCCTTGTCCATCAGGCCACATGCCTTAATATAAAGCTAGAAGTCATCATTGGTTTCATCATTTTCATCTTTGACTGATGACCTATCTAGTTAAAGGTAGGTGCATACATTGTCTTCATCATTTGCATTATTGTCATATGATGCACCATTTCCATTTTCTACCCACCCGACTAGTACCATTTTTATATAGTCTATTTTTATTGATTAGCACCATCCTTTATTGTTACTTACTACAAATTATCTTCTTTTTACATTATATATTCATCAAATACTGGAAAAATGAGTTGTGTTAAATAATGATAGAAGCATTCTATGCTATTATTACTTTTAAATACGAATCAAACTATATAAGAGAAAACAATAGGACCAAAAATGTATTAAAAAAACTTGCATATATCCACATTAATACCTAGATTGAATCCAATTGGTCTACTACATTACATATTGTCTTCAACCATTTTTATGATTACATTAATTGAAGCTCTAGTTGCCATGACTTTGTTTACTAATTTGGTGCAATTGTATTTTGTAAGAGTTTAAGCTACTAATTGCAAAGACATAAGGAGGGTAATCCAAGGCATATATAGATCATAAAAAAATTTGCATAGCATTATGGCAACATTATAGCATTATTGCAGTAACATTATAACATTTTCATTCACAAATGTACATGTTTCATTTTGTTGAAGATTTATTTTTCAAAGCTTTGGGCCTTTGGGAGTTACGTGGATTTGAGAATTCAAGTGTTTTAGTATTTTCCTTTTGATAATGATAAGAGAAACACAAATTGGAGTAGAAGAAATGAGAATCCTTCTCTCCTGCTATGAATTCCTCTTGGCAAAGTAAGGGTTGTACCAATGGCATAGTGTGTGCTTTACAAATTCAAGACCGCTAGGAAGCCTTTAAAGGAAAGCTTAGAAGGTGTCATAGTCACCTTAAGGGCATGTCTCAAATAAGGTTGTATTGTTATTATGGATTGATTTTGAATAAACCTTAAAGGATAAGGATGCTCCCTAGATGAAACATTTAAAAGATTCATCTTGAGAGATTGGTTAAAGGATGAACTCATACACTCCTATGAATGGTGACTATAAATCACAAGAACTTGGGGATCAAGTGAGAAACAAATCATTAAGATTTTGAAATAATGACAGGAATTGTCATGTCTTGGAAATTTATGTAGCAAAACTACATTTCAAGCATGATGACATCTACTTGATAAGTCCCTTTCGAGGGCAAAGGTGAATCTAAAACAAACCATGAAGGTCTAGGTATGCATATATTGTAAGAACATTGAATTACAACCAATGTAAATTTCTTTGAGAAATGACTTATCAATGCAAGGAAGGCATGAAAGTCTTATTACATCAAGATCCCAATATTAATCGAGTAACACTTGATGCAATGAAGGAGTTAAGGATCCATAGGAAGATATTAAAAGATGGAGTGGAAATGAGGTTTAATATTGATCAAATAACACTTAATGCAATGAGATGAACATATAGGTATCAAGAAGGCATGCTATGTCTTACTACTAATAGATCTTCATACTTATCAAGTAATAATTGATGTAATGAAGGACTCGTGATGATATCGAGTGACACTTGATGTAATGCAAGGTATTGTGGTTGGGCAAGTAACACTTAACACCTACATGAGTTTCATTCGATCAAGTGACACTTGATAAATATGTAACTATGAATGTAGTGAATTAGTCAACTAGACTTGTGACAAATCAAGGTCAATTTTAATAATATTCAAGGATATTAATAATGCTTGGAAGTATTTAAACAAGAACAACAAAGAAACATGAATTCTATTTATGCTTTTGATTAGGATGGTCTGAAAAAGGCATAATGTGGAAATCTTTATGCATTCTAGCAATAGTCTCCTAGATCGCTTTTAAAACAAACATGTTTTGTTGGTTTTGGTACCCTATTTACTATTGAATTGAGATCTTCATTTTGAATTTGAGGTTATTCATTGTTTCATAACTTGATTTTTATTATTCTTTGAAGTTCACTTAATGTTGTCTTACTAGATTATGGGATTTTGATTTTTTTTTCTTAAATCCTCAAGGAAATCTTTATTTTATTAATTTGTTTTCAAGTTGAATTGTAAAATTTATGTTGTTGAATCTATTTCATGTTGGGAATTTTTGCATTTTATATGTTGAATCCTACTAGAGCCTAATTGTTGTCAAGTGATGAGTGCATCCATCACAAATTAAATGCTTTTACCATGGGTGATAGAAGGATTAAGTAAAAATTAATCAGGACATGGGGCATATACTAGTCAAGTAAAAATTAAAAAAAACATGGGTCCTATGAAGATTAATTAACACTTAATTAGGATGTGTCATATATTTAGTCAAGTAACAACAACATATGAAATTACTTCTTTTTTTTAAATTGACTATTGAGTTAGGACATGTAACTCAAATGAGGTTGAGGTATGAACTTAAGGGGATACATCTGACAAATATAATGCCATGATTGGTCCTTAATGCTCTAGGAGCAAGATTTACATACATGTGACACATAGAAAGCAAAAATGAATTATCTTGTTAGTCCAAGGTAAGGACAAGATGATATGACTTAAGGAAGGGTTCTGAAAGGACTTACCAAATTGGGAATACTAGGATGATATTCTTTTATGGGAGGGAGGATGTCATAACCCTCTATGGGACCCCTCAAGTCTGGGCTCAATGTGGCATGTCATGAGCCGAATTGGATGATGTTAGAACCATCATTGCTAATAGGGTAGGAAGCTTGGCAAAGTTTTCAATTCAAGGAAAGCAAATTGTGTACTAAGAAGGTATTTAAGGTGTACAATCCTTACATCTTACATCCTATTCAATACAACATTTTATATGGAGATCTCTTTTGACAATGTTAAGGATTACAACTCTCTTGTGAGTGATGCACGACCTTTTTTGTGATCTCCTTGCCATGTATCATAATAGGAAGTTTGATATCATCATACATCATAAGTAGATATAAACATAATACCCCATTTTAGCATAACCTTGTGAAAGGTTTTTATGCATTGTGTTGTTCTTATCATCTTGGGATGGATATGTAGTGGGGACTTGATGAGTAGCAATGGTCCATTTTGTTTTTGGGATGCAGAGGGGAGTCTTTAAAAATCCAATTTATAAATTTAAGGACTTTAGATTCTCTTAAGGTTCTTATTTGGAATTTAGTTATTTGAATTATACTCTTCCACCTTTGGCGGGAACGATGTGGACAGTATGGTTAGAAAATAAAATTGGAGCATTTATCAAGGTCTTTTTCCATACAGTACAGAAGACTGGTAGTTATTGACAGTAATAAGTATATGTACTGGATTTACGGAGAGTCTTTTTCTGGGCTCTGTCCTTGTACTATGGTATTAAGACATTTATGTTATGTTAACCCAGAGTAATAGTGTTTTCTATGCTGTGTGTGGTTTACATGAGGAAACTTGCTCTGTTGTAGAGTTTTACTTTGGAGTACGAAGCTCTAAGTTTGAGTTAGTTGTGATGTAATACATGGTGATCTTTTAATGGTAAAACCTTACATATTGAGCATGAGGATTAATCTAGCTATAGCAGATTTTCTTGAGAAATGCTATACGGAATATGATAATTGCAAGAAAACCCATTGTCAGGATGTACTGTACAATGTATTGTTCCTTTGGTTGTTCAATGAACTCGGTCATGGTACTTCTTTGTTACCTGAAGGATGTTAAAAAGATCTAACAAGGACTCATGTGTAGAGGGACTTGTTGTAATCTGCAATTAACCATTAATCATAGTACTTGACATTTGAGTTGAACTTTCGATTTGGAGTACGGGCTATTCATAGCCATTATAAGGTAAAGGGGATTACTGCCTGAGAGAGGGATGTTAGCTAGACTGTTACAAGAATGTCATCCTTTTAAGTTCTAAGCATGAAACATGAATGGATGTATTAAAGGAATTTTTACATGAGACACACTTGTTAAGTTGAATCTGTAAGGTTAAACTGGAACTAAGGGCTGAGTCAAGTACAATATTATTAGAGTGCATGTATCATCATAATTTGTATGATGACATGTGAGTATTGTTATCATATTGGGTATTATGATAATGCATCTTCTCTTCACTATGTTAGATTGATGATTATGTTTGTTTGTTGAGAAATTTGCATTTAAGAGGTCCTTTTTTCCCTGTCATTCTGAACTATAAAGCCTTTGATTTTCTGGTTGGGATACGTAGGTAGAACCAAAGATATGGCACTTGAAGGAATAGAGCCAGGGATTGGGTTTTGCCCTATAGTTGTGCCTTTGCTCGGTTGTTTTCTTTGTAAGCTGAATTAGATTGTCCTAGTATAGGTTTAGTAAATAGTTTGTTGTGGTATAAGTTGTTTGGCCAATTAAGGCTATGTAAAAGTCCTGATGGTGAATTTTTCCAATATAGAAGACCCGGTGTGAGATTGTGGAATTTTGATATGTTAGAATGCGTAACTTCTGATAATGGTGTATAAGTTTTTGTGCAGGAAATAGGTATACTTATTTATAACTCTCTGCTAAGAATGACAATCTGAACCTTACTAAGGTATGGATGAATTGTGATAATTAGGATGGTACCGTTGTTCATGTAGTTTTAAGTTGCATTGCTGATAAAAGTTATTGGAATTTCAGTATTATAGACATGGCTAATGTGTGTACTACTTCCAGGTGAGGATTCCAATGATAGAGGTCTATATAGTTCCGGTTGGAACAAATGTTGTAGCTTATTTCTTCAATAAGAAGAAAGGGCATGTATAAGGAATACCTTGTATTAAGAAAGGAGGTTCTTGAATAGTGATAATTTTAAGAAACCTCTCTTAAAATTTATATAAAATCTCTGTAAATCTTGGTCTAGTACATTCATTTTTTTTGAGAATCTATGTTTTTGATAAAGGTAAGTAGGGACTTTGAAAGGGTCCTAACCCTTGTACAAGAGATGAGATATAGCAATGAAGCCCAGCAAAATTAGAAAGAACAACAAACAACAGAACAACGTAAGACAAGCCCAACACCGGGCCAAATAGACAAAGGGTCAAGGACCCCAAGCAACCCAACAAAAAATTAGGGTGTTTTGAAACCAAATTTCTCCAACGAGCTCTGAGTACACATTTTGATCTTACCCTCATATCTCATTTTCTTGGAAGATCTAGAACAATCCAAAGGGCCACACGAGGTCCCATTATCACATTGCATCTCAGCCAAAGGAATCCCCAACACATCTCTATTTTCCCTAATCTCCTTATCTCGCAAATTAGCCGGAGGAGTCCTCTTTTCAGGGTTTCCATCATAGGTGCATCCACCAAGGGAGGGATACCCTCCTTTCTCTTCCACACAGGTTGTTGCTTCTTTCTATTAGGGCAAGCAACGCCAGAATGACTAGCTTTGTGACAGCTAAAGCAAACAACATGAGAGTGTTCAAACTCAATTTGTTGAACCCATCTACCAAACTTGGACAATAAGGTGATCCTGGAAGGGAGTACCTTATCAGCTTCCACAAACACACAAAATCTAGCAAACAGAAGGTGTCTTTTAAATTTTGTAACCACATCAACCCCAGCAAATTGCCCAAAGGAATTGGCAATACCCATAAAAATCTCCTTGTCCCAGTATTCTAGTGGGAGACTTGGTAGCCTAATAACTTCCTGCAAGCCACTAAAGGGTTGAAGCACGGTGCCCAGTTTTGTAGGCAGAGACCATTATGCCCAAAAAACCAAGGACTGGCAAGGATCCTTGAACAATCTTCAGAGTTCGCAAAGGAGAACAAGAAGAAGTTGTTCGGCAAAGCAACCACCTCAACCTACCCCCTTAGCCTCCAACTTCGAAGCGCCCACCTTCGAACCACATTGATATTAAGGCGATTACCGCAGAATCTCCCAACAAGAGAGTTACAGAGCCACCCAGTAGCCCTATCAATGATAGAATCAGGTATGTCGATATGGTTAATTGTTGAAGCCTCATCCCTAGCAGTATCAGTGATAGGAAAATGAGAGGTAACATCACTCTCCACAGCCTGTGAGTTAGCCTCCAAAGCAGCTCCAAGCTCCTTCCAAACCTCCTCAAGCCGGTTGACACCAACCTCAGCAGCGGTGCCGTGCAAGAAACCAATCTCGCACAAAGGATTAACAGCAGCATCAGCCCCTCCGACAATAGTAGCAGAAGCTCCCATGGACAAAATAGAACCCGTCAAAACCCCTGAAACAACAGGGGTGTCCATACTGCCCACAATTCGGTTAACAACTGAAGCCTCATCTCTAGCAGTGACAGCAGGAATAGCCTCCAACGCAGCTCTAGACTCCTTCCAAACCTCCTTAGGCCGCTTGACCCCAGCCACAGCAGTAGTGTCGTGCAAGCCACCAACCTCGCAAAAGGGATTAACAGTAGCCATAGCCCCTCCGGTGTTTGAAGCGCCCATAGACGAAGTTAAATCCGTCAAAACCCCTGAGACAACAGGGGCGACCTTACTGCTCACGACAAGCTTGGCATAAATGGAGGGAGAAGCAGCAGGTTTCTGGAGAAGAAACCCCCGAGACAGCTCGCAGCCAAGATCACCTTGCCCAGCAGAGGAAGGCTGCCGCTTCTGGGAAATGGATTTCTGGACTTCCAATCACAAGTCCAACAGACTTTCATCCTCTTCCTCGTCAAAAGAGGTTGCCCACTCATCCAGAATCTCCTCATCATCGCTGTTGCAGGACCAGTCCTCTGTGTCGCCGTAGTCTTCCTCCCCATCTTTGTCACCATCATCTTCATCGTCATCCCCGCTTCTTGCACATTCCGGCTCTGTCCCTGTTCAAAAAAACTTTTCCTGCTCATTTTGTAATTTTTTTCCTACCCAGCAACCAAATAATCTAAAACTCCAGAATCTATGTTAATTCTAGGGAAAAAAATAATTTATGTGGTAAATCTGTGCATTTTGTCCAAGAAATTTTTTTTTTAGTGATCATAGACCAAAACATAGAAATAAAATAATTTATTTGGTGAATTATCAATTGATTCCAAAAAATAAAATAATTTATTAGGTCAATTATTGATTGATTTGAAAATATTACATAATGTAAATGGTAAATTATTTGCTAATTTAAAAATATTACATAATTTAAAGGGTAAAGATTAATTTATTTAGAGTGGTTGTTCCATTCTTGGGAATAAGTCTTGGAATTAACCATCAACTGGTTGATTTACTCAGATCAAGGGTTGTAATTGCTTGTAGTTAGTTTTTTCTTTATATATTTGTTTGAAAATTTTTGCATTGTTCCATGAACAGCGATGAACAACTGAAGCTATATTTTAGGAAGGAAATCTAATCCACACACCATTTAAGATAAAAGTTTTGGAATTCACCAATAATCATAAATAATAAACTTTAATAGAAATATAGAGCATTTCTAAAAATGTTTATACATTATTAATTCATTCCCCCACATCTCATAATATTGATGTTGATTTTTGAAGAGATCTCATAGGATTTATTGATGGCATTGGTGATAGGTATATAAAATGATAAAAAATTCATATTTATAACCCTCTTCTTGGAATTCTAGTTTTATTTGTCATATTGAAGGTATGTTAAGGTCAAGAGTCCTTGTAAGAACTAAGAGATTTGAGTTTATGGTCTCTACCTATTGAGGAAGTTTACAGTCAAGACAGGTTATGTATGTGAAGGTCATTGAGTTAAAACAAGCATAATTGTTTTATAGTGCTAGAAAACCTCATGTTAAAGGTATTAAGTTATGCTTCAAGCAAACCTTCGGACTATGGTATAAAATTTGAGTTTTTGGCTTATATAATATCCCAATTGTGTTCATTGGAAAATAGACCTTGGTATTGTTATTGAAAATAGCACTGAATTCTTTTAAGCCGCATTGGGTAAAAGTAACTCTTATGTGTTCAGGGTGAAAGCTTGTAGGGCTCTATAAACGAATAGTGGAAGGTAGAAATGGACAGTTTTATATCTACGTGTGTGATAGCACCGTGGCTCAAGAGTATGGATTGGTTTAATAATTTTCATACCTAGCTATCATTATTATACCTTGTTAACCACCAAAACATCAAATGAGTAACTCGCTGCGAGGGATCATGGACTACTTTTTTTGTCCAAATGGTATCACTGAAGCACTTGAAAGGTGTAATAGAGTTGTGTGGTGGGGTTTCCAAGGTGGAACAAGATTTGACAAATCAACTAAGAGTTTCGTAAGTTTTATTCAATCTCGAGAATACTCTTGAAGATTTTAAAAAATATACATAATTCATAAACAATTTGACTGTGGTGAACAATCCTAGTCACTGAAAGGGAATTAAAAATGGTGAGAATAATGTAGGGTGTAAGGGCAAAAGCCTTTATATTGTACTGACGGTGGTGTGGTAACAAGTAATTACTAGCGTAACTCAATTATGCATTGAAACCAAATGATAAGGATAGCTTGGAAAATTTGTCTGACCTGGGAGCATATCAAATCTGTATAGTGACTCATAGGGCAGTGAATCCTGGAGTGCCAATGATAAAATGGCTCGTAAACCTTGCTCACATTAGTAGGGTGGGATAAAACCATGATGCATTATGTTTGAAGGTTTATGAAAGGTTTAAGGTGCTAAACAAGTTATGCACTGTTGAACTGATTAAGTTCAATTTAGAAGCAGTGTTTATTGTGTGGAGCTGTTACAGGGCTTTTTGTGGAGCAGGAAGTAAAGAAAATTATGTCACAAGATAAATTAGAATATTGTGTAAAAAAATAAGAGTCACTATTTTTTAGATTTTAAATTTTAAGGTGTCTTAGAGGTGGGACTGAAAACTTCTTTTACCAATGTTAAAATTTTGCTGCCACTTCATTCATCTATAATTTTTTAAATTCATGCCCATAATTTTTTAGATTTAACTATGTAGTTGTAGATTTAACTGTAGAGTTAGCATTCCTTGTTGATAAAAAATAATCATGAGACCACAAGCTCCCTGAAATTTTGGAGCGTAAAATTTTAAGCTTGCACATTTTTACAAAATTTATGGAAGCCCTGCTTATAAAAACTCCTAAAAGTTCTCCGCAGAACTTGTTGAGATATTTTGAGAAGCCCCTCCATGGAACAACTACCTAAGCAACATTGACAATTTATTAACAAAAAGGTGTTTACAATGTTACATTGTAATCACTGTACTAGCTCAATGAGATCTATTTGGGCAACAAGGAACAAACTTGAATTGACCCATGTCTAGAAGATATCTCTATTCCAGTGTGAAATGGCTATCCTTGTTTAAGTAATCACGGGCAGTGGAAGCTTCTGTAGATTCATTTAAGCAAATGTCACATGCCTATGATGGAGAGTATGTGATCTCTCTGACTGTACTCTATCAGAGGGATTAGTTCATAATCCTGAAGCCATTGGTGTGAGAACATCCAATTGTTGGGCTGTTCCATATTAGCATGAAATCTTTTCCTGGGAGAAGGATGGTCTTCTGATGCAGGGGATGGCAAATGCATAGATGGAGCTGTGAAATTGCACATAGTTGTGTAATATTGTTAAGTAATCACTATCATAACTCGGTTATGCATTGAGACTAAATGACAAGCATGGCTTGGAAAATTTGCCTGACCTGATAGTCATATGAAATCTGTATAGTGACCTCACAGAGCAGTGAATCCTAGTGTGCCTATGATCAAATGGCCCTTAAACCTAGCTCACGTTAGTAGGGTAGGATAAAACCATGATGCATTATTCTAGAAAGGTTATCAAAGGTTTAAGGTGCCAAATGAGTTATGCACTGTTGAACTGATTAAGTTCAATTTAGAAGCAGTATTAAAATTCTGTCCAATAAAGAAGCAATACCGTGGAGCTGTTACAGAAATTATTTTTGTGGAACAGGAGGAAGAAGAAAATTATGCTACAGCAATACCGTGGAGCTGTTCTATATGAGCATGAAATCTTTTCCTGGGAAAAGTAAGATAGTCTTATGCAGGTGGTATGGTAAGTAAGTATGCAAGCTATGAAATGTCATGGCTAATTCCAATCAAGATCCTTGAGGCACCACACATAAACAACCATTTCAAAAACACAAAAGAGAATTTAAACAACCATTTCAAAAACATAAAACAGAATTTAGTTTATTAATTGGATTGGGGTTGCAGAATTTAGTTTATGAATTGGATTGGGGTTGTGGGGTGCGCCAGGCTTCTGCAGTAGTGCAAAACAGAAGCGACGCTCGAAGGGTCTGGTAGCAAGCTACCGTTTGAACCTTCCCCCTAAAGAAATTAATTTAATATCGTGTGGTTCATTGAACCACGTATCAGATATTAAACTGATAAGAACAGATACTACACTTGATCTTAGCCAAAAGGCCGAGAAAGGTATGCTTTGAAAGGGTTCTCCTTTCCTTATTTATGGACATGTTCTCTCCCTTCAATCTCTCGCTGCTTCTTCATGTGGGATAAATATATGTCTAAAGAGGTCTCTTTAGTCTTAATCCATGGAAGAGTATTACAGTCTTTTGAGTTAGAGGGATACTGAATTGGCTTGTGAATTTTCTCCTTCATGCCATAAAGGAGATGTAACACCAGATATGACTCGCATATATGTGTTCTAAAACTTTTGTAGATTAAAAAAAATATTGCTTAAATGTCCCCAATATAAAATTCTTTAAGAAACTCTTCAGGTACAATGTAAAGTTTTATATCAAAGATATTTGGGAAAGATTTTAATTTATGAAATACTATTATAAAGAAATAAAATGAATTGTTTTTTTATTATAATAATTAGGTATTATAAGTGTATTAAATAATATAATTAGTTTAATTTAGAGTTGTGAGAAATTATATGATAAAACAAAAAATAAAATTGAAAATGAGGGAAAGTATTTAGTTGATGTTTATAATCAAAATATAGTTTTCATTGTTTTGATCTTAATTTTTGAATCATAAGTTAGGATTGTTTATTGGAAGTATAACAATGAATGTGAACTAGGTTGTTTTCATAATTTGGCTAGGGTTGAATCTGTGTGTGAGAAAATGAACTATATGCACAAAAATAATTTGGGCAGAAATTATCATTGAGGATCTATTTGCCTTAATGATTGCTACCTCCGTCTAAAAGGGGTGATGTCAATAAACACGATTTGTATGGTGGAGATTCCAAAGTAGAACAAAATTTGACAAATAAGCTAAGAGTTTTGTAAGTTTTATCCAATCTCGAGAATACACTTGATTAAAAAAAATACATAAACTCATAAACAGTTTGACTGTGAACAATCCTAGTCACTAATAAAGGGAATTAAAAAGGGTGAAAATAGTGTATGAATGTAAGGGCAAAAGCCTTCATATCATAGGGATGGTCTCAATTATGCATTGAGACCAAATGATAAGGATAGCTTGGAAAATTTGTCTGACCTGGGAGCCATATCAAATCTGTATAGTGAACTCATAGGGCAGTGAATCCTGGGATCCATATCAAATCTGTATAGTGAAGTCATAGGGCAGTGAATCCTGGAGTGCCATTGATCAAATGGCTCCTAAACCTAGCTCACATTAGCAGGGTGGGATAAAACCATGATGCATTATGTTAGAAGAGTTATAAAAGTTTTAGGGTGCTAAACAAGTTATGCACTGTTGAACTGATTAAGTTCAATTTAGAAGCAGTGTTAAAATTATGTCTAATAAGGAAGCAATACTGTGGAGCTGTTACAGAAATTATTTTTATGGAACAGGAGAAAGAAGAAAATTATGCTACAGAATCTTGTGTAAAAATAGGAGCCCCTACTTCTTAGATTTTAAATTTTAAGGTGTCTTTGAGGTGGGGCTTTCTTCCACCAGTGTTGAAATTTTGTTGCCACATCATTCATCTATAATTTTTTAAATTCCTGCTAATAATTTTTTAGATTTAACTATGTAGTTGTAGATATAACTGTAGATTTAGCATTTCTTGTTGCTAAAAAATAATCATGAGACCACAAACTTCCTGAAATTTTGGATCTTAAAGCTTTTAGCTTGCAGGCACATTCTTACAAAATTTATGAAACCCCTGCTTATGAAAGCTCCTAAAAATTCTCAACAACACTTATTAAGATATTTTAAGAAGCCCCTCCATAGAACCAATACCCAAGCAACCGTCGAAATTTATTAACAAAAAGGTATAAAATATTATATTTTTGAGTATGGCAATGTGGTTATTACATTGTAATCACTGTACTAGCTCAATGAGATCTATTTGGGCAACAATGAACAAACTTGAATTGACGACCCATGTCTAGAAGATATCTCTATTCTAGTGTGAAATGACTATCCTTGTTAAGTAATCATGGGCAGTGGAAGCTTCTGTATTGTTGATGTGTTTTCCTTGCACAGACAACGGAGCATAAAATACTTGCGTATTTTATCCTCTCTTGAACAAAATCACCCAAATGCTTAACTTCGCGATCAAATGAGTAGATTCCAAGGTTCCAAATATCTTCTTTTACTTGACAAATGAGGATAACTTGTGGCAAAGATGTGTTTTGTTGTTTCAACAAAGGGACTTACACTCACTGTTCAACGACAGGAAAATACAGTTTACACTCGCACAGGTGATAATAATTGCTTCAAGGCTACACGCTATGATAAACTTATGATATGACAATACAGGTCTTGATCCTACTTCTAACAATGTGTTTTAAAAAAAGTGCAAAAGATGTGAGTTTAGAGAGAATATCTAATCTAGGTGTAAGCTATCATCATCAATTCATGGAAATCTCAACCACGCTTTGCTTCGCCATTTGACAACAACTCCACAAAGGTGATGTAATCTTCTAAGGATAAGCTAAAGGTTTTCAAATTGCTTTATGGGCAATCGAAGTGAGGCTTGTAGATGAGTTCAGTCTAACCTTACAATATAACTTGCCAACGACAAATCATAAAAGGTATGAACATATAGAGATTTCACAAATAAATTGAAAGACAATGACTTCCATGAACTAAAACTAACAAACTTTAAAAGAAATAAACTAAGTTAAAACATCTAATGCGAGTGAGTACTTAGCAACCATGCAACTTGCAAAGAGAACATAATATCACCATGAATAGCTCAACAATGAACTTGTATTAATCTCAGCAATGTCTTAGCAACAACTCTAATTAGCTCAAAACTCCCATACAAAATGAGGAGGAATGAGGTTTATATAGACCTCAAAATACAATGAATGACCAAGATCAATTTGGATTCAATGGCTGAGATCATGCCACATCAAAGGTGGTTACAACAACTTTCTATTTTTAGAAATATACAAAAAGTGATAAAGGCACATTTTCCAAGGTGACACCTTGGCGTCTATGTGGGCTACCCACGTGGCATTTCTTTCTTATGTCTATTCTTCTCAACCAATACCGTGAACTTTGGAACAACCTTCACCATGTCAGCAACTAGTACACTTGGCGCGTTCCGAATGGTTCTTTATGCCAACATCACATCTTGTGCATGCTCGTCAATTCTCTTCTCCCACTCAACTATACCAACCTGCTTCCCACCAACAAATGAGATCAAGGAATAGATGTTGTTCAACTATTCACCAAAAATGAAGTGAGTAGTGTTGAAGTAATGTGAATGTATGTAATTCTTCATATCATGGATCGCAACCTCTCTTGAGAGATCACACATATCATCCATCACACCAACTATCTTGTTATGAGCCCTTTGGAGTACACTATCCACTCGAACACAATCCATTTTAACCTTGTCAAGAAGCTGCTCTCTTATGTACATAGTGAAGTACCAACTAGAGAAATCATACGATGAACCTTCTTCAACTACTCCTTCCTCTATCAATGCTGACAATGGAGTGTTCATCAAATCTTGCAAATGTGGCATATAATTTCTCTTGACCTCATCGAATTTGGAACATGCTGTTGAAACTGCTTGAAGTATTTCCAACAACTGAGCAATAGTTTCATACTTTTGGGTAAGTTCTTCAATGAATGCATATATTTGGTTTCTAACTCTCCCTATCCAACTTTTTAGTTCTTGAGACTGTGATCTCATACCTTTTAGATGAGCAACGGATTCTTGTGAAAGCATGGGAGGTGGAGTAGACATCCCTTCACGATGTTGAATTGGATTCATCAATTGCTAGATATATTGTTTGAAGGCGAGGTTCCCTTTCTCCAATCGATTTCCTCTTTCATTTTCATGCCTCCATCTTTCTTTGACCACTGAAACTGATTCCTCCAATTCTTCAAACTCTTGCTCTTCCGTTGCTGGTCCCAAATCCACAGTGGTTACATTGTAGTCTTCAGGAACAATATCATCCACTATTTTGTCTATTTTTAGCACTGCAATGTGTACCTTCCTTGACCCAGAACTATCCCTTTTGATCTTGGAGAGTCTAGTTGCCTTTTCTTTTCCCTTATCTTGCCTTCTTTTGCCTAACAACTCTTGTATGTTAACCTCAGGTGCTACTTCCACGACTGAAGTCTCCTGTACTCTCTTCCTCAACCAATCTGGCAAGGTAGACAGATCTTCTTGAACACCTTGTTCTTGAGCTCTAGCTTCTGACTATGATGACGATGCTTTCTCATCGGACTCTTCAATGTGCATATCTATTTCATGTGTGACAACTTCTTGATCCTTGGAAGGACTTGATTAGGCTTCTTCACCTAGAACCTCATGCATGTTTGCTTGATCAAATGTCCATGGAACTCCTTGGTTTTCTCTTTCTTCATTCTCCACTACTGATGTTACATTCATATCTTGAGAACGACCACCTCCTTGTCTAAAAGAAATACTAGTTTCAGGTCGTGAACTCAACTTTATCTTCTTCCGACTACCTTCTCCACGTAAGTCATCTAGATGCTTCCTCTTGCCAGGCTAAGCTTCTTCTTTGGAGATTACACTATATCCACTAGACTCACTGTGGTGTTTGTTGCTAGACTCACTATCATCCACTTCCTGTGATTGTCATGAGTCGTCTTCCCCCATCAAGTTATATGTGAAATCTTGACTTGCATCCTTGATCTTCTTAACTTGATGGTCTGCATACTTCTTGGTGATATGTATGACTCGTTGTATCCAATCATCATGAACAACTTCTCTTTTAGCCCAATTGATAGTGATAGGTCCTTCCTTATCAAACAACTTTTGCACGAGGAACCTGTTAGTTTCTTCTAGTTGATTGGGAATAGGCATTATGTTACATGACCTCACCAAGTCCCACGCCATCCTTGAACATCTCTATTCTCTAATGTCCTCATCATCAGCTACATCTGCCCAATGATCCTCTTGATGCTCTTGGTGCCTAAACCTCTTCCCAAATGCTTTCCAAATTGTGTTGAATGGATCAAAATGGTCTCGACCCATGTCATGAAGCACTAGATTGTAAGCTTGAAGTTCATACTCTGAATGTTGTGCATCTTGTAGTGTTGGACAAGTCTCCAACTTTCCAACTCTGATTGGGAAGCTAATTCTAGCTTTCTTCTTATCTTTCTAAATTTTATCCCAAGCTAGTAGTTGCCTTGTCACCTCCAATACCATCTTGTCGGTAGGATACCTCGGCAAGTGGTAAGGATAAGATGAAAATCCTTGGATCCTCAGGTAGGTGAACTTTGGGAATTGGATGTACCATTGTCCAAATTTGCCAGTCAATCTCTTTACATCCTTCAATAACCTCTCATGCATATCACCTTGAAGCTTCCTCACAATGAACATGAAGAATGCATCATTCACCCGCTTGTAATGGGCTATGGACTTTAGCTACAACTGCGAGTAGCAATCATACACATTGAGTTGTTCAGGGCCATATCCTATATTACCTTCGCAATTCAATCCATCATATCTTCCACACATCGTGAGGATATAGATAACATATGAGCTCACGTAGAAAGTCTTTGTCTCTTGCAACTTGATCATTTACTCATGAATGTTGTTGCTTATGATGCCGGCCCAATCAATCATCACCTCACCCTTAACGATCTCTTGCATGAATAGGAACATCCACACGTCGAATGTCAATGATTATTGACAACCCATGATTCTGTTCAAGAAGATCACCATGTAGCTGAACTCTGGGATAAAATTTGATTTGTGAAGCTTATTCGACAACTTTCTATGATGACTTCTTGATTGCTTCACCCAATTAGCATTTATCTCCTGCTTACAATCACTTGTCACTCCTTCAAACACCTTCTGAGCCTACTCTCGAGTGTAGATGGTGACCTTCCTATGCTTCGGGATGTTGAATGTTTCGGTAATGGCCTCCCTCCTCAAGTGAGCTAAGACTTCTCCATTAGATGTTTCAATACATCTAGTCTCTTGGTTGTAATGACTGGTGCATTCCCACATAAGCTCGGCACTCGGCAAAATGAACGTAAAAGAATGTGGCTTGGACGATTCCATTGCAGAGCATCTCATGAATGACCTTTGAGTGGGTTGGCTTGCAGAGCTCCCTCTTGATCTCCTCCATGTCAATGTGACCCAATTTGGTGTTGCTCACGTTCCTCCACTTAGACATGATCTTCGTCTCTGGCATGACTCCTTTCTTATCACTCTTGATCAAGACTCGTCTTTCTTTGGCTTTCATCATCTACCTTCTCCTACAAGAGAAGACAACACATGTTAGAAGGTTGATGTGACACTTAATAAAAGGATTCTCCTAACATCTAACTGAAAGGAAGCTAGGTGTGCGGAAATCGCTTCCTACACTAATCTAATGACGGGAGATCTATACAAATTCAATTTAATCCTTATCACTATAGCAACATACAACATCTAACAAAGTTATTACAACAATACACAAGAACCAGAAAGAAGATAGAAGAAGACAGACAAAGATATATAGTGGGGAAAACCCTTATCAGGTGAAAAAATCCCACACTCAAAAACCTACACAATGTATTAACAAATATGAAAGTTGTTTACAATACACTTGCAATGCAAGCTTCAAAAGTCTTTGACACTCGTGTCTGGAGTCAATCCGACAGCATAATAGTACCTGTAAACCTGTGATACAAACTCCATCTCCAAGCACCTGTTTATATAGAAAATACAAGGCAATATTGGACCTATCTTGAGATGGGCGTCCAACATGGCTTCATGGACCAAAACCCACGCCTAAGGACACTTGATCAACATTGTAGAATGTCCCTGACACTTGTCCACAGCTCCCATCCCAAAGAGGTCACCTATTTCCAAAATGGGCTATGACAGATGCTCTTATGACACTTACGACCATCATAGAATCTGTCATAGCGGTTACAACTTACAGCTGTAAGATAATCTATCATACACATGCTATAAATAGCATATTCTCTTACAACATGTCATAGTCCACCTTGGGGCACCCAAATATGCCTTATTCAAAGATGCTTCATGACACATGTCCTTACCTGTCTTACAAACTTCTATTTCTGACTCTTACATGTCATAGATTCTGTCATAGGAATCCATCATAACCGTTTTGGTCAATATTCCCTTACACAACATGGAAGATGCCGACACATGGCAAAATTCTCCTACCACAAAGTGGGACGCCTATCTCTTCATGTGAGGACACAATTACAAGTTGTCATATTCCATGTAGGATCGACACATCACCGTGTCACATCCCACAATATGACAATATGGAATTTACAAATATTTACAACATAGGCAATTAATTAATAAATACAAACATAATAAAGCAAGGAATTACCAAGGTTGAGACACCTTAATTCCCAACATTCTCCCACTTGTCGAACACCTTGTAAGAGCCAATAGAAAAATAGGATTTAACTGCTATAGGCCGAGAGACCCATAGACTCTGAACACCATCTAAACTTCTCTGTGCCCACTGGTTTCGTTAATGCATCTGCAACATTCTTCAAAGTATCTACCTTCTCCAAATTTATCTTCCCATCCTCAACCATGTCTCACACGAAGTGAAACTAAACATCAATGTGCTTTGTTCTAGCATGGAAAGTTAGATTCTTCGCAAGGCAAATTGCAATCTGACTGTCACATCTAATCGTGATCTGACTTGCATCAACACCAATATCTGAACACAATCTCTTAAGCCAAATGGCTTCCTTACAAGCATGAGTTGCTACCATATATTCAGCTTCTGTCGTGGACAAAGTAACAACAGGTTGTCGCTTACTCATCTAACTAATGGCACAACCAAATAGTGTAAACACATAATCACTGGTGGATCTCCTGCTGTCAATGTCACCTACCCAATTTGAATCCACAAATCCACGAATATCAACAGAATGCGGAGGTCTTGAAACATTACCATGATAGCAAATGGAATACTTGGAAGTACCCCTCAAATATCTGAACACTCACTTAACTGCATCCTAATGAACCCATCCAGGATTAGCCATAAATTGACTAAGGACTCCCACTGCTTGGGCAATGTCTAGTCTTGTGCAGACCATAGCATACATCAAACTGCCAACAACACTAGCATAACGTACTCTGCTCATGTCCTCCACCTCACTAGGAGATTTTGGACAATCCTCAACAGACAACTTTGTCCCCAAAGAAATGGGAACACATAATGGTCTACAGTCTGCCATGCTGAACTTGTCCAACACGGTCTTCACATACTTACTTTGGCTTAACCAAAGTTTTTTGTTGGTTATGTCTCTTTTGATTTCCATTCCTAGAATGTACTTGGCTGCCCCTAAATCTTTCATTTCAAACTGTGCTAACAACTGAGATTTAAAATTAGAAATCATATTTTTACCCTTCCCAATGAGCAACATATTATCAACATACAGTGCAACAATGAGAATACGGTCACCATCAAATTTATAATACACACAGTGATCTGATTTCGATCTCACAAATCCAATTGACAACACAAAGGCATCAAAATTCAAGTACCATCTCCTAGGGGATTGCTTCAAACCATACAAAGACTTTTTAAGTTTGCAAACCAAATTTTCTTTACCTTTCACCATGTAATGCTCTGGTTGTGACATGTAGATTTTTTCCTCCAAGTCACCATGAAGGAAAGCTATCTTCACATCCATCTGTTCTACCTCCAAGTCATAAGCTGTTGCAAGAGACAACAAGAATTGAATGGATGTCAGCTTTGCAACGGGAGAGAAGATCTCACCATAATCCATACCCTCCACTTGTGAATACCCCTTCACAACCAATCTGGCCTTATACTTCTCAACACTGCCATCTGCACCAAATTTCTTCTTGAACACCCATTTGCATCCAATGGGTTTTCATCCAGGAGGAAAAGGCACCAAGTCCCAAGTTTGATTCTTTTGCAAAGAAGCCATTTCATCCTCCATGGCCTCCTTCTAGGAACCTACATCTTTCATGTTCATAGCCTCTGATATAGTTCTAGGTTCATCACTGTTAGTAACCAAAGCATAAGCACAACTAGAATCAAGCAATGTAAAACCAAACCTTTCAGGTTGCTTCCTTATCCGTGTAGACCTCCTCAAGAGCTAAGGTTGAGGTTCAGCTTCTTCATCTAAGCTTTCAGAGCTGCCAGAGCTCTCCTCATCATCAGGTCCAAAATTGTCTTTCTATCAAATCTTCTCAGGGGTAGCAGGAAACTGAACAACATCCTATTTCTTTACTATTTCTTCTCGCTGCAAAACAGTGGAAGAAGGTGTAAGCTCTCTGAAGATGACACTTCTGCTATACAACACCTTTTCAGCCACGGGGTCCCAAAGCTTGTATCCTTTCACACCGACACCATAGCCAATGAAGATACACTTAACAGCCTTGTTCTCCAACTTTGACCGCTTCTCCCTAGGCACATGTGCATATGCCTCACAACCAAAAACATGAAGATGCCTTATTGAAGGCTTTCTACCAAACCACACCTCCATGGGTGTCTTTCCAACAAGAGCTAGTGTAGGAGATCTATTTACCAAATAGCAAGCAATGGCAACAGCTTCAGCCCAAAACTTTTGTTCTAGGCCAGCTCCACTAAGCATACTCCTAGCCTTCTTTATCAGTGTCCTATTCATCCTCTCTGCAACTCCATTTTGCTGCGGGGTGTATGGAGTTGTCTTATGTCTTTCAATCCCAAGCTCCTTGCAATATTTATCAAATTCTGTAGAACAAACTCACCACCATTGTCAGTTCTCAAACATTTAATCTTTTTACCAATCTGATTTTCAACAAAGGCCCTAAACTCCTTAAACTTGCTATAGACTTCAAATTTGCTTCTGAGAAAGTAAATCCATGTCCTTCTACTATAATCATCTATAAAAGATACAAAATATACAGACTTTGATAACAAAGGAACATTAACAGGACCAAACACATCAGAATGAATAAGGTCCAACACACCAGAAGACTTATGAGAACTCGAGTAAAACTATACACGGTTTTGTTTTCCATAAATGCAATGTTCGCAAAAGTTGAACTCAAGATTACAATCATCTAACCCCTCAACGAAGTTCTTATTTTTCAGGGTACGCAGACCCTTCTCACCAATGTGGCCAAATCTCTTATGCCATAACATTGTCTTTTCAGCAGGAAGTTTAACTTCCAATGCACGATTACAACCATCAAGACTAGAAACAACAGATTTCTTCACTACTCGTTTAGATGGTAGGGATGAAGTGACTGCTGCCCTCTTCCTTGAGTCAGAAGAACTATTGTATTGTGAAATGCATGCCTCCAGCTGAAACAGAGTACCTCTCCTAGTACCCTTAGCAAGCACCATAGCTCTTCTAGTCATCTTGCATCCTTCTTTCGAAAAGACAACCTGCATCATTCAAACTACTTACATAATGTAGGTTTCGTGCTAAGCCTGAGATGTGCATAACCCCAGAGATCCCCTTCACTTGACCATCAGGGAATCAGATAGAGACTCTTCCACGACCAATAATCTTTAGATGAGAGTCGTCACCCAGATACACCTTTCCACCATCGAACTCCTCATACTTAGTGAACCAGTCTCGATGCGAGGTCATGTGGAATGAAGCACTAGAGTTGATTAGCCACACATCATCAAATGCATGGGTTGCTAGGGCTACGATGAAAGCATCACCATCATCTTGTGACTTATCGAAATCTAAATCAGGAGCTTTCTTCTTCTTCTTCTTCTCCTCCTCTTTGCATTCCTTTCAGAAATGCCTAGTTTTGCCACAGCTCCAACAAAGAGCCTTACACTTTCTAGGAGATTTGGATCTCCCACGGGATTTAGATCTACCCTTCTCAACTTTCTTGTCCTTCTTCTTCCCTTTCTCCTTGGGTCTTCCACGAACTGCAATGGCCTCTTTAGCTACCTCAGAAGACTTTCTCCGCATCTCTTCAGACAACAGAGAAGAAACCACTTCTTCCATTTTGAATGTGGATGTGGTGCTTCTAATAGCCATGACAAGATGATCCCATGAGTCCGGAAAAGAACAAAGCAAGGTCATACATCGATCCTCCTCCATCTTTACACCAATACATGTCAATTATGCAACCAACATGTTAAAAGCATTCATATGTTCAGCAACGGATCCTCTATCCTCCATTGGAAGAGAATACAACTTCTTTCTCAAAAAAAGTTTATTAACCAGGGATTTTGCTTGATACACATCTCCCAACTTCTTCCAAAGTAGTTTTGCAGTAGTCTCCTCATGGACATTTAACAACACAGAATTAGCAAGACTAAGTCTTATGAGACCCTTAGCCTTCTGATCCTTGAGATCCTAGTCATCTTGTGACATTGGAGCTAGTTTAGTTCCATTAACACTTTCCCAAAGGTCTCGGTCAACAAGCATGTCTTCCATCTTGAGCTTCCACAGCTCGAAATTACTGCCATTGAACTTCTCCACTTCAAACCTTCCTAATGTGCTTGCCATCTCCTTGCTGCAATAGAAATCAGAATACTCTGTATAGACTCCCACTCAACTTAAGATCAGCTCAAAAAATCCCTACCCAACAGCTAAGACCAAAACTGGCCAGGCTCTGATACCAACTGAAAGGAAGCTAGGTGTGCGGAAATTGCTTCCTACACTAATCTAATGAGGGGAGAGCTATACAAATTTAATTTAATCCTTATCACTACAACAACATACATCATCTAACAGATTTATTATAGCAATACACAAGAACCAGAAAGAAGACAGAAGAATAGAGACAAAGATATACGGTGGGGAAAACCCTTATTGGGTGAAAAAAACCCACACTCAAAAACTTGCACAATGTATTAACAAATCTGAAAGTTGTTTACAATACACTTACAATGCAAGCTTCAAAGGTCTTCGACACTCATGTCTGGATTCAATCCGACAACATAACAGTACCTGTAAACCTGTGATACAAACTCCATCTCCAAGCACCTGTTTATATAGAAAATACAAGGCAATATTGGACCTATCTTGGGATAGGCGTCCAACATGGCTTCATGGACCTGTTACTAATTTTTTGTTCACACTTAAAATTAGTTGGACCTGAGTGTAATTGTTCAGAAGGAATAATAGAAAACTTCAAAGTTATGCATTTCTTGAATGGTTGATGCCTTGACAAAGTAGAAAAGAAGATCCAGTTGTCAGGATAACCCATCAGTCCAATCAGGACTGATAAGTTATCATGACAAAAGAATTGATTATCAAGAAATCAAACATTCAAGGAGATACAATTGTTCTACAAAGTTTGATCTTTTAGGAGTTATAAGTTAAATTGATTATTCAGTTAATTAGATTTGAATAAAAGAGAAAGATATTGTATTACACTGTTATTTCATGTCATGTTTTGAACATACATCTAAGCATCTGTTACTTTATCTCATGCATTGATTGAAAAGGAAATACATATACATCATATGCATCAGAGAAACTAACTGATAATTTTTAAAAGAAGTGTTCAAATGTGTCCCACACAAGCTGTGGGAGTAACTAGACTGAGTAATTGCAGACATGCAAGCTATGTATCTGTTTGATAAAAGAAAAGAGAAAAGAACATATGATAAATCTAAACATCCATCATTGCCTGATGATGGAGGTTACTGTTGAAGCTGGTCTTCAAAGTCCTTAGTCTTCATGCTTCAATCCAAGCCACCATCCAGTTGAAACCTACAAATTTTTTTGGGACAACCCCATTAGTGCTCCGGATGTTTACAGTTATCACATGCTTTTATCAAACAGAGATATCTACTTATCATATCATGCATTCAAATAAGAGATGAGATCAGATAAATGACACAAATCAGGAAGAAGTCATGAAGAAGATCAATCAACACTATCAGGTACTTTTCATGCTAACTTGTTTGTTTGTTGTGCAGGTATAGGAAAAGTAATGTTGCCGATTCAAAGACAAAGCATGTGGAGAAAATGTGGCTCCCACAAGGGTTGATCCCAACATCCTCAAAGTGATGCCATTGTGTACAAAATATTCAACTAAACAAACAAATAGCAATGTTACATCATGTTCTCATTATGCCAAATCATATTTCATCAATGATCAAGTACAAGAGGTGAAGTGCAGTTATATCAGGGATTACAGTCAAAACTTTAATATAGGTACTTTTCCCATCTCTTATCATAAAGGAAATATAATATTGCTAAAGAGCATATGTAGTCTTATATCACACATATGCAATCATGAGATAAATCTTATCAAGGATGTAGCATATCATAAACAAAGTGACTGCATCAAGGGGAGGTGTGAGTTTATTTCCAATAAGTCGTACACAACTTGCTTTTGAGTTAACATAGCTAGAGGATATAATGACAGTTATAGTGGAGACATTTGCAAGGGAAGTACAGTCATGCCTTTAAATGACAAACAAGTCAAAGACAACCAACTTTTTACATGATAGTTATAAAGGACCAGGAAGCTATGAAGAACCAATCATGTCACCAAAATGCAAGGCAGGACAGCTCCATCAAGGGTGATACAGTCAAGAAGGCATCATGAAACAACAATCTCAAACCATGATGATGAATGTAACTGTGCTTTTACTTCTTTCAAACTTCAAAGAAAACTAGTAAAGAGAACAATGATTAGGTAAAAGTCAAATTGGAACAGTCAATAAGTATGAGACGGTGTTCATACCTTCATTTTGCCATTAGTTCATCAAGACCAGTGGGACAACCTGCCAAGAGGAAGCAACCTTGTATCATGCTATGACGGTAAAAAAGGAGCAGCTTTTAAGTAACAGGCAAGGGTAGGCATGTACAAAAGAGTAGCATCAAATCATATGAAACAACTATGAAGAACCCATCATGTCATCAAGAGCCACGAAAAGAATAATATGGAGACATCATAGATAGTATGAAAAGATGATCATCAATGGATAGAACATAGGTACCATGCATAGAAGGTACAGTTGCCAAGGTGATGGAACGGAACAACATAAAGATAGAAATTCATGAGGATACCATGCCTTCTATATATTGTACAAGTTATATTTCATCAGAGCAAGAATGCAACAAGCTTTACTATAGCATTGGCATGATCAAGAGAAACAATACATCATGTCACAGTGACAGTCTATCTTTTTGAGATAGTAGATCAGACTTGCATTCACAAAGTTGAAGTTGAAGATTATCATGTAATACACAGAATTACCAGTTAGTCACCAACACATCATCTTGTATAAAAAGCCAAAGAAATCTTAATGCAATTACCTAGACAGAGGGTCTATCCACATCTTGCAGTGGTCTGTATAATAGCGCAAGTGATAAAGTAATCTCATGGTCTTGTGTCAACATCAAACTCAACATATAAAGAAGTCAACAAACAATGAAGACAGAGGAGTAGCATGATTGGCATAAATAAGGAGTTTTGAGCTGTAGTAGTCATATAAGCATATCAAACAATGAAGAGGGCAGCATATCAGTCATATGCAATATTAAGAAGTAGCTGAAAACAGTGAGAAGCATCTATCACTTATGATGGACAGGGATTGCGTAGAGTTTTCTGGAACAACAATGAAATGGAGGAGCAATCATATCACTGTTAAAGAGATCCATCAAACAAGATAAAGCATACATATGCTTGTCAGAATGCATCCATTAGGGCTTTTAGAGGACTGTCACTATTTGAGCCTTCAAAAAAACATGCACCAACCATTGTGACAGTCATCGAAAAGGAATAATAGGAAGCTCAACTCATGAGGGTATAGTCATCTCAGAACATACAAGAAGAGTAGTGTAGGCATTCAGCTTGGACAGAAAATAGAACAAATAGCTACCATTTTGTTGTGAATGAGGTGTAAAATTGCTATTGAATGTTTAAACATTGAGATGGATGACATTTAAATAGAATAGTTTCATGTTGCTATGATAATCATACACTGCATAAGGACAGGTACTCCAAAGTGACAGTATGGATATGCTAAATAATAGTGGACAAGGAGTTCATGTAGAAATAATATCAACAGCCATCAACACAAGTAAATAGAAGACAACACCAAGAAGAGATCATGCAAAGAATAGCATAACAAGTAAATAAATAGTTATACATCAAGGCACAAAGATCTATCAAGCTTAATTAGGTTTTTTTGAACAACAAACAAGATGTTTTGTCATAGTAGAAACTTCAAAAGGACAGTCACAAAAAAAAATGATGTAACAGGAGCAGTATACATTCATGTCGACGACTCATAACAATAGATAGCCACAATCATCTATATGACTGCAAATATCCATAGTTACAGCCAGCCTTTCATCATCTCATGGAAAACTCAAGGTGAGATTCTAGGAGGACTTTGTATAAAAAAGAAAATAGACTTTGCAGTGCTGTTCAAAACCTAAACATGGCCAGGAAGACTACTCCCATAAAGAAAAGTTTTCACCTCATTATGGTAAGCATACATACATTCTTATTGCAGTCATGTCGTGCTATATGGAAAGGAGCTTCATATTATTCATTTACAAACCCTAGCAAGAGGGTTTCATAATAAAGAAGAGTGAAAGATAGTCACAAGAGAAGAATTGTCATGACTGCTACAAGAGAAGGTTTCAATATGCGAAATAACAAAGCATCACTGTTATTTTTGAAACCCTTATTACATTTTTCCTACAATCAAAACAAATTGCTACAAAGGAAGGTATATGGAATGCAATAAATACAGGTCATGCACAGGAGAGGCCATTTATTCAAGAAAATAACAAACCTACTTTCTTCTTTCAAAACCCATAAGAGTATCAAAGCTATAGTAAAGAAGCCATCAAATATGTAGAGAAATCATGTGTCTCTATAGTGTGAAAAGAGGTTTCAGGCCAAGCCTCCAAAGCTCTTTTCTCTTCAAGAATAAATGAAACCCATATACTTATTTTTGAAACCCTTCGTATTTTCAAATACAATGAGAAAGAAAAGAAGATATATGTGAAAGAAAGCACACAGTAGCTATGGCCACAACCTGAAGGTCAGTTCTTTGCAACAGAAGTCAAAGAAATGTCTCAAAAAAATGACAAACATACCTCACCTTTCATTCCATGTCGAAGGCATAGGAGAATATCATGGAGAGCCTTCAAGAAGTTGAAGGCAAAAACAAAGAGAAACTCCAAACCCTAGAGCAACCATGGCGGCAACATCACAAGGAGCAGCAAGAAACAAAGTGAAAAATGACAAAAGTTTAGGGTATTTTCCCTTCTTTTGGTCGATGGTTTGGAGTTTCTTTTCCTTAATTTTTTTATTTCCATTTCTTGAAAATCATCATTGTGGTCAGTGATTATAGGGGTGGGCATTATGCCTTGCAAAAAAATTCAAACAAACACTCATTACCTTGTGGTCGACATTGCATGGTCGTAAAAGTTCCCTATCATCATGTGCTTTTTTGATAAGACAAGGATTTACTCAACAATACATGTATCAGGTGAGGTAACCAAAATTGGTTAAAAAGAATATTCCTTATGCTTTGAAGTGTCATCAAATGAAGACAAAGGTGGCAGACAAGGAGATTGCAAGATGAAGATAAAGTGTCAGAGATATAATATTTTTTGCATGAAGGAACTATGAAAGGAATATGATGTATTTGGCATGATGATGTATAAGGCAGTGAGATAATTTTACATGATAATTGGAGTTATAAGGCAAAGTTTAGATATCTTTTGCATTTTGATAATGTATTTGGACAGATAAGGGTGTGTTTTTTCCCTTAAAGCAAATTGTCATGCAAGAGGGTGTTTTTCTCTCACAAGGAGTTATAAGGATTGTATTTATCTCTAAAGTCCTATTTTTGCTAGAATCATGCAAATTAGGCATATGTATTTGGAGTGATAAGGAGTTAGTTTTTTTCATGCATGATTTTACAAATACATTAATTGTAAATAAATAATAAAGTAATATTCTATAAATTACTTTAATATTTTTCACAAATTGTAAAATCAAAAATAGAACAAATTGTAACCAATAATAGACTAATATTCTATTACTTTATTATTTACTCACAATCAATTTTGCTCATGCAAAATCATGCAAATTGATTAGTGGAGTTAACTAGGCCACCTAGGAGGTTCTGCATGAATTTTAGGAGTATTTTTAGGGTCCTTGGTCAAAATTTTGGTCAAACATATGGAGAGGCCCAAATTGAAGCAATTTTTGCTCAATTTGTGGCAGTTTTAGGCCCTAATTTTGAGGATTTTTGAGGTTGCTCAGAAAAGAGTATTTTTAGAGGCAGTTATCTGCAAGTCCATATTTTGTGCATGCCTCTTGGAGAGAACAAACCTATATATTGTAAAGAAAAAGTTTGTTTTTGCTAGTTCTTGATTTTCATTATGATTCAGACAGATTAGAGAATTCTTATAGCTCACTATTATAGTTTTATTGAGAGATCGGCAGGTTACAGGTTATCTTTTGTCATTTTTTGCAAAGATTTCCTTTGTTATTTCAGATCAGTTGAATTACCTTTCCTTTTAGTGCTGAATATTGAAGTGATTTTGATGAAATTTTGCTGTGTTTTATTATTAAACCTTCAAAATTATTGTCTCATCTCATTGTTTACAGCATTAAAGCATAAATTCATCACAGGTCTTAGGTTGTGTTAACCAAAAATAGTCTTTTTATGCTGTGAAAAACCATTTTCCTTCATAAAAACTTGTTTTCAAACCTTCCTTAAAATCATTTTTGTGATATTTATGCCAAGTCTGGATTGTGTAGAAGTTAGATTTTCGAGTAAGCATTGTGAATCAGATTGCATTATTTTTATCTATATCAGGTGCATCACCATTTTACACTTAGAGTTCATTTAGTTTCTTTCTTCCCTTTTCCCAAAAAGTAAAAAACATACATCTCAATAGAACATTTGATGTGAACCAGCCCACAATCTAGAGGTCTAATCTCATCATAGGGCACCCACAACCTGAGATTAGTCCCATGTTACACAGAATTGCAGTGCTTTAACCAGCCTTGCATACAGGCGCAATTCCTAGTGATAATAGGACCAAAACCCACGCCTAAGGACACTTGGTCAACATTGTAGAATGTGCTAAACACTTGTCCACAGCTCCCATCCCAAGAGGTCGTCTATTTCTAAAATGGGCTATGACAGATGCTCTTACAACACTTACGACCGTCATAGAATCTGTCATAGCGGTTACAACTTACAGCTGTAAGAGAATCTGTCATACACATGCTATAAATAGCATATTCTCTTACAACATGTCATAGTCCACCTTGGGGCACCCAAATATACCTTATTAAAAAATGCTTCATGACACATGTCCTTACCTATCTTACAAACTTCTATTTTTGACTCTTACATGTCATAGATTCTGTCATAGGAATCTGTCATAACTGTTTCGGTCAATATTCCCTTACACAACATGGAAGGTACTGACACATGGCAAAATGCTCCTACCACAAAGTGGGACACCTATCTCCTCATATGAGGATAAAATTACAAGTTGTCATATTCCATGTAGCATCGACACATCACCGTGCCACATCCCACAATATGACAATATGGAATTTACAAATATTCACAACATAGGCAATTAATTAATAAATACAAACATAATAAATGCAAGGAATTAAGGTTGAGACACGTTAATTCGCAACACTAACTCATCCTCTTATGCATGTGGGACAAAAACAATGCATTTTAAAACAACATACCTTAGAAAAATCTGAATTTATGAATAAAATCAGAATTTTAGAAGACTTGACTTTTGAAGATACTTGAATTTTTTGACATCTCCTTTTAAAATTCTTTTGTTCCTTGCTGCTATAAACCTGCTCTACTGCAAATTAGAAATGGTTTTGGATTTGTTTTTGATTAAAATTGTAGAAATGAACTTCCATATATACCAAACGCTGCCATAATTCAAGGCAGGTCAACCTAGAGGATGTGGTGGGCCAAAACAAGAGAAAATTAAAGTTTTTTTGAAACTTTCCATGTGCATGTGCTGTGAGCGCTCACCTTGGGTGGGTTTAGAGGTGTTAGGTGGATAGTGTCATGTGAATGACATGATGTTGTCCAGATGAATGGTCTAAGGCTGCCTAGCATGGGTGGATTTAAGGGAGGTGTGTGGATTTTCATTACTTAAACTTTTTTGACTTGGTTTTGATGATCTAAGACATCTCCACTTACCTCTATGATAATTTAACTTCCTTTGAATGCTATAGAAGCATGGGCGGATTTAGAGAGGGTGTATGGAGAATGTGATGTGGAGGAGGTGATGTTGTCCAAGTGTAGTGCTCAAGGACGCCTAGGAAGGGCGGGATTGGAGGAGGTGCATGGATTTTCATCACTTAAGCATTTTTTTAACTTCACTCATTGCTCATTCCTCTCCTTATAAAAACCTTTCTCTCCAACTTCCTTAAGACTTAGGCAATTTTGAGGTGTTTTTTGAAGTTGAAAGACACATCATGGATGCTAGGTGATCTTATCCATATGCCTTGGCGAAATCTACCTACGAAGGGTGGGTTTAGAGTGTTAGTAAGGATTTTGCCATGTGAACACTTCTCTAACTTAACCTTAACACTCTTCATCCATCTTCATGACCTAGTCCCTCTCTTAGAACGACCTTGCATGGATGTGAAGCATCATGGTGAGTTGGAGAGTCAAGATGGAGTAGTTGCAATGCTTAGACATCTGACTCCAGACTCACCTCTCTAGGATAACCAAGTAGGGCAGTTTTGAGAGTAGGCCTTGGATTTTTGACACTTAGAAACTTTTCACTCTTATCAATTTGACTATCTCATCTCCTGAGTGTCACCTTCTTCATTCTTCATCAAGTAAACTTGCAAAATGTGCCATCTACATCCCTGAGCGGTCCTGGAGGCAGTATGTAGAGAGTTTCATGTGGCAGGAGACAGAATCCAAGACCCCCTCTTGAGGTAGCCCAGGTAGGGCGGGCTTGGAGGTGACCTTTGGATTTTGCCTTAAAATGCATTTAGTTCCTCCAAACTTGCAAACTTTGATTGGAATTTCATCATATCCTTGCACTTTGCCCTCAACATCTTGCATACCTAACTACTTTCCTCCTTGGGCGGATTTGGAGGCAGTATTTGGACAAAGTCTTTTGAAAGTGGTGAAACTGTCCAGAAGAACCCTGTGAGGCCTCCCAGGTAGGGCGGCTTGGGAAGCAGTGCTTGGATTATGCCTCACAATCACTCAAACTCATGAAATCTACCTTGAAGTTCATCAATCTTAAGCCCAAAAACCTTGCAAACTTTCATACCAACCCTTCTAAGGCACATCTAGAGACTCTAACCGGAGAGATGTACCTGTAGGAGATTGAATCCATGACTCCATGCCTAGGCCGCCCAGGTGGGGCAGGTTTGGAGGCAGGGTTTGGAATGTACCTCATTAACTCCAGTCTTGATCATTCAAAGTGTCTTGTGAAAAATTCTAAGGCATGACATCTGTCTGACTTGTCCTACACTCCTTTTGCATGTGTTTTGAACCAGAACCTAAGCCGAGACTCAAAAACCTAAGCAAAAAAAAAGGGGGTCCCCATTTTCAATGGGGTGATGTGTGATGAGTTCACAACATTTGGTGACTCCATGAGAGAAATGTTCCTGAACATTTCAAGAGTAAAGGCTCATTTGACACCCAAAATCTTCAACATAACTTCTTCAAGTTCGTCCAGTGACTAAGAAACATACTCAAAAGAAGAATAGAAGCATAAATTGAATCAAGACATTTCATCTCTATTGTTTCATAAGATGAGCATTTCATTTAATGTTCTTCATGCATTCCTAAGATAAACAAGAATCATAACTTCAAAATCCTTGAGTACACCCACAAACTAGGTCACATAGACATAACTACGTGATCACATGATCAAAACCAATTGCCAGCATGACCATTCATATTTCAAAGATCCAAGCAAGTTCATGGAAAGCGAATAAATGGATGTGGGCACGTGAGCGAGTAGAATGGTTAGGAATGGTATGGAATGAAGTGAAATGATAATAATAATGGAAATGACAGGATGGATAGGTGGAATGAGACAATGTGTCTCTATGCATGACGCCTGTTTGCCAGGTTTTCATAATGGTACTTATCCAAGGCGCCACCAAAGGTGGTTTTCACCTGTGGACGAAAGGATTTCTATTTACTCTTTTTTTTTGTGAATAATGACAATTACACATGGTGCCTGTTTGCCAGGTTTTCACCATGGTAATGGATAGGATGGACTCAAGAGTCTAATTCTATGGATAACACGATAGTCCATACAAAACCATATCGAGTCAGTATGTTCACCGATGTTGGTAAGGAATGACAGATAGGATACAAACGATATAGAGGTGAGGGGAAATAGTGGACTATGAAGTGGCTTACGCAAAACAGATAGATGGGCATATCCAAACATGGACCAAGTAATGGTGGATTATGCAGGATAGCGGGGAATGGATTGGAAATGAATGGTATGTATTGGGATGAATGGAATGGAATAAAATCACAATCAATGTCTGTACGTATTGGACTAAACTTTGAAGCTTGCAAAGGGAAGGAAAGTATAATGGGGAACGGGAATGGATGGTAACTAGTAATGATATCTTCATGACCTTCCTGAACTTAGATTTCCCTTTTTTTTAATTTTTATTTTGGTTCGTGGGATGAAGTAATAGATGGAATGGAATGAGTGATGACAGATGCTTTAGATGCAAAAGCCTCTTTGGATTTGGCTTCTTAAGACTTGAATACCCAGGATATCATTCTATAGCTTTTCTCTATTGAAGGTATGAAAATGGAATAACCTTTTGAATATGTTTTGCTTTGATTTCTAGCACTTGTACTCTGAGGCATAAAGATCTTAGGATTTTCAGGAATTTCTTCATTTCATGGGTAAAATCATCCAAGTATTTATTTCTTGAAACTATGGGATAGGCGGATGGATTGCAAGCTTCTCATTTAGACGACATTTACATTTATTGATCATGATTAGGAAACGGGTAAACGGATAAAGACTGCAATGGATGAAGAAATGGATAAAGGGATATGAATATATGAATTAGGCAAATGGAAGTAAGACGGATGACGGAAAGAGTGTATGTGGAAGGTGTGTGGTCATATGCTTTGGAATTTGCATAGTAACGAAGACAAAATGGATACACATATAATGGGTGGATAATGGAAAATGATGCATTTCAGGCGGAGCAGATGGGGATACCAACATCTTGACCTTGCCTTTCTGTGTAGTGGCTAAGGTCATATGAAGGGATATTGACATAGATAGACTCCAAATGTATCGTTCATAAAGGATTTAAACCTTTATCTTAGCAATTTATCCTTTTGGAGTATGTAACGAACAACAGGACTATATGGATGATTCAGACATTAGACTTGAGTTCATTATTCAATGGAGAAGGTAAAGTGGATGGAGACCTTTATTATGTATAGGAGGCGATGAATGGAATAGAAATATAGAGGAATGCGAGGATGATTATTATGGAGGGCAATGGAACCATGAACCATCTTACTTAATTCAAGCTGCGACTTCAGGATCTTAGGTATGTAAGGTATAATATCTCAAAACATTTCAAGTCATACTAAACAATTGACTCCTCTCCTAAGAACAAACAATCATGCTATACGACACTAGAAATGGAATCCATAATGGATCCATCCATATGATGCAAGTTTATCAAAAGAAAGCAATGAAGTGTTCATTTTAAGATTAAACATTTTAAACACATAAGCAAAGATATCCATGTCCAGATGCAATGTATGATTCCATTCTTGAGTCAAGTATAGACCTTAGTAAAAAGATAAACTAAAGAAAGTTACCTTCCGATCTTGAAGATTTTCATGGACATTTATGCAAAAAAATGAACTTAACATAACTTCATGAAATCAACCAAAATGTGTTCGAAAGTTAATCACCCCTAAGTGTAATGAAATCCCCCCAAATGACTAATCCAAAAACAACAAACCCTAAAACAAAGCAAACTAAACTAAAACAACTAAATCTAAAGCACTTAAAAGCTAAGGAAAACTACCTTACGGAAAACAGGAAACACCTAATCTAACTATATACAAGAAAAGTCCCCTCCAGGAACTCAGGTTTGGAAATAATGTTTTAGGTATTGCCCATTGACGGGCAATGGTACGTTTTCTCCAGTCGGAGTTTTCAACTTGAAAGTGTTCTCTCCCAAGATTCCTGCAATTTGGTATGGACCTTTCCAGAAGTAATCAAACTTATCATGATCTCCTCTTCGTTCATGGACTTTATCCCAATACAAGACTAGTTCTAAAATCCTGAAGGACTTCACTGTTGCTTGGCGATCAAACCAACGCTTGACTACACCCTGGTGTTTCATGAATTTGTCTAAAGTTGTGTCTCACTTTTCTTCTAGGTGTAACAGTTGTGAAATCCTAGTCTGAACTCTTTCATCCTGATCCATGTAGTCTTGCATAAATTGAAGTGTTGGGTCCTCAGTTGTATAGGAAAGATCAGGTCCTGGTCATAGACTAAGTGGTATGGAAAAGTACCTAGGGATGATTTCACTCGAGTTCTGTCTGCCCAAAGAGCAAACTTTAGCTGGGTATGCCAATCCCTTGGGTTCTTATCCAGTAATCGCTTGATTGCATTCAGTAAATTCTTATTCATTGATTCACCTAGGCCATTCCCTTGCGGATAATAATTGGAAGAAAATTTCAATGTAATCCCATATTCAAAAGCCTAGTTAGAAAACTTAATTGAAGTGAAAGCAGACCCATTATCACAAACTAAGGCATGTGGACATCCAAACCTGGTGATAATATTCTCTTCAGGAAATTTTATGACAACATCTGAAGTGCACAGTTTTAATGCATAAGCTTTTGACCATCTAGTGCAATAATCAGTAGCAGTTAGAATATACCTGTGTTGTGCTGAGGAAGGTGGATTAATCATACCAATAAAATCGAGGCCCCATTGAGTAAAAGGCCTTACTTCAAAAACTGGTTGCAGTGGCATCGCAAGATTCCTTTCTCTCGAAGCGGCCACCTGGCATGTGTGGCAAGTTTTGACATGTTGATGGGCATCGTTAAACAAAATGGGCCAGTAATACCCTGTCCTCAGGATTTGGTGAGTTGTTACCAGTCCACCACCATGACAAGTACCATTTATTGTGAAACTGTTCCATTATTTGTCCTGCTTCCTGCTTACCAACACACCTTAGGTAAACCCCTTCATGGTTCTGTCGAAACAAAACCACTCCTTGTAGCATAAATCTTTGACTCCTGTATTTCAACGCACTTCTTTGTGATGGGTTCATGTATGGCGGACACCTTTGAGTGAGCAGATGGTAAACAATGTCGTCATACCACTCATCAGGTGATACTTCTTCTAGCACATATGCTTGATTAACCAACCCGGGCCCTTCAACTGCTATTGTTTCTGTAAGTGCCTGACCTCGAACCAACTTCATGGGCTGAATCTCTATATCATATTCTTATATGATGGCGACCCACTTGCCTCTTCGCTCTCCTAGCTCATTTTGCATTAACAAGGTTTTTATTGCAGCATCTGGCACTATAGCATACACCTTGCTTCTGAGAATATAATGTCTAAATTTCTTGATGGCTCTTACCAGAGCATAAGCATGCTTTTCGACACACAGGTATCTTAGCTCTACCACTTTGAATGGAGCACTCATGAAAGCAATGGGATGTTTATCCCTTCTGTTCTTTGTGTTAGGATGCCTGCACATGTGTGATCTGATGCAAATGAGTATAGATAGAATGGTTTCGTGTAGTCTGGACTAATAAGAACCGGAGCCGTAGTAATAGCCTTCTTGATCTCTTCAAATGATTTCCTTGATTGTGGAGTCCAGTCCATCTTTGCATCTCTCTTCAACATCTCATTGAGTGGTTTCACTATTTCTGCGAATCCAGCGATGAACTTTCTGACAAAATTGATCTTTCCAAAGAAAGATTTTAACTCCTTTTTACTGGCTGGCTTACTTATCTTCTGTATTGCTTCCACTCTATTAGGATCAATTGAAATCCCCTCTGCCGAGATTACATGCCCCAACAATTTGCCTTCGGTAACTCCAAAAATGTATTTCTTCGAATTAAGAGAAATACCATATTGTCGACATCTTTCAAACACTTTCTTTAAATGCATCACATGGTCTTCCCTTATCCTTGAAAACACTGTTAAGTTATCCATATAAATCACAATGTACTTTTTGACTATGTCCCTGAATGCGATGTCCATGGCCCTCTGGAATGTAGCTTCGGCATTGATTAATCCAAATGGCATCCTCCTGTATGCGAAAATTCCCCATTCGGTAGTGAAAGTTGTTTTCAACCGGTCTTCTTCCTCAACCATGACCTGGTTTTAGCCTGAATATCCATCTAGAAAGGACATCATTTGCGATCCATTAATGACTTGAAGGACTTCATCGAGCGAAGGCAATGGGTAATTATCCTTCTTTGAGGCTCTATTGAGATTTCAAAAATTGACACATAACCTGATCTCACCATTCTTTTTGCAAACAGGTACTAAATTGGCGACCCACATGGAGTGCCTTACTGGAAAAATAATCTGGGCTCGTAGAAGCTTCTTGACTTCTTCGTAGATAAGTGGTTCCAACAGAGGATTGACAGGCCTCTGCTTTGCTGAAAAGGCTTGCTTCTGGGCTTGAGAGGAATTGTGTGAGTGATAATGGAAGTATCATATGTTTTGAGATCTTCGTAATTCCATGCAATAACATCTTGAAACTCCGTCATTAGTTTAATGATGTTCTCTCTTTCATCTAGTGTACATACTTTGCCAATGACAACATTCTTCACATTTTCTTATGTTCCCAGGTTCACTGTGTCACACTTACTTCCTCCTCCTTTCTGAGATTGAAGAGCATTTAACCTGTCAGTGTCAAAAAGTCGCTCGAGCTCTATCATTCCTCTTGGGATTGTATTATTCTTCAAATTCATTATCCCATCGGGATCAATCTCTGCTTCTTCAATCTCTTCTTCATCAATAATCTGTGTTGTAAATATCCCAGAGTTTGTTAAAAAGTCCAGTATATGCTTGTCATCCTCAAATACTTGAAAATTCATGACATTATCTGGAACTAAAGGAACCGATGTCATTTCAACAGTAAACTTCTTTAATCCCTCCATTGATAAGGGTGCCAAAGACCCTGCTGCTTGAGCCAATGCGTTTGCAACTTGATTTTTCGACCTATATATGGATTTGATGTTGAAAGAGTCAAAGTCCTCTATGAGATCCCATACTCTATTTCTATACCTCTTTAAACGCTTATCATGGCAGACATATTGCTTTCTAACCTGCTTAGTGACAACTTCTGAGTCTCTAAAAATATGCAAGATTTTAGCTTTCTTCTTGATAGCTAAGAGTAATCCATGTACTAGAGCTTCATACTTCACAACATTATTTGTACATGGAAATTGCAATCTCAATGCTAATAAGTACGTCTCTCCAACTGGACTGATTAATTCAAAGCCAGCTCCATAACCTTGTTTGGATTTAGACCCATCAAATCTCAATGTCCATACCTGGTCTGTTCCTTGCTCCAAACTTTGACCTTCTCTATCTTCACTTTTCTTTTCTTCACTCTTCTCTTGACATTTCCATGAAACTATTTCCTGTATGTCTTCTTCTCCTAAAGTGGAACTATCATCTTCTATGGAAGACTCACTGGTGGAAAGCTCTTTTATTTCTAGCTTTTCTTGTTCTGCTTCCGGTTTCAATGCCTCCAGAATTCTTTTCCTGACCTTCTCAAGGGCTACTTTGCACATTTCACATGTGAATTCCGAATGGAAGGCATTATGTACTCGGCACCAATTCGGTAGCAACAAATCCTAAATTTTGGTATATCCTCCAATCTCTAAACTTTGCTGGACATTTCTTAACACAAAGTTCCTGAAATTTTTAAACATGCCTTCACTCTCTTCATCTAAAGGAATCTCACGATCACTCTCTATGAACACCTCAGTTGAACTTTGCAGCATCAATACCTCTTGAACCTTAGGTTTATATACGCCAAGATTGGATTCTACAAACAAAACTTCATTGTCTTCGTCATACTCTGTGATAGTGAGCTTCAGTCGAGGAGTACTGTCGATCCTAATCTGGTTTGACAACCCTTTCCATGATAACCACATGTGCGAGAAATCTGTCGATACATATCCATTGAGTTTACGCAACCAATCCCTACTTAGCAGCATCCCATAACTTTATGGAATGTCGACAACTGATATATCGATATAATGTTGAATCTTGGGGTCAGCTGCCAGCTGCATGTGAATATTGTGTAATTCCCCAACGACTGGAACTTCTGTTTTGTCTAACTGCGTAACCTTCTTGGTGGTCTAAGTTGGAACTACGCCTAACTTCTTACATATGGCAAGTGGCATGACATTGCTCGAAGCTCCTAAATCTATCAAACAATTATGTAATAGTCTTCCAAAAAGTCTTACCAATAGAAGGAATGGTGCTAGCTCATCTCTTCCTTGATAAAACACCATTGACTTCTTATTCAGAGCTATGAAGCTTGATTCTTTTAATGTATGTGGTTGTACCTTGGCATCTTGACCTTTTGTTGTGCTAGTAGTAACTACTAATTCTTCCTTCTTACAGGCTTTATCTCATACCTGCTTCGCTGGCTCAGGCACATTTTGTGCTACATACACTGTGTTCGACTGTTCTTGTGATTGAGATGGTCCTGATTGTGCTACATTGGTGTTCTATGTCATGTTAACACGAGGTTGACTTGATATGGGTGGAGCGGTTGAAGTTGAAGCCTCTGGTGTGTTTTGATTGCTACTTCTGATTTTGTTGTCACCTAGACTTCCCAAAAAGGTGTCTCTCACCTCTTGAACCTTCATTAATTCCATCAATGGAAAACTAATCTTTACCTTCTTAAGTTCTTCAACAACACACTGTCCTAGTCTCTTGAGATCATCTTTGGCATCTGAACTCGAAGAAGAACTAGCCCTTTGTGTCTCTTTCTGCTGCGGGACACTATATTGTGGAATTGTTCTTTGTGGAACATCCCTCTACCTATACTCAGGTGAATCCCTTGGATAGTCTATATTGTTACTTGCATTTGGATCTTGTGGTGTATTAAAATTGTTTGGAGGCGTTGAGGTGGTAAGAGGATTCTGCGTTCGTGGATTTCTCTGATATACTCTTGGTGGCATATTTCTTGTCAAATGCTGGAAAGCTTCTACTTCACTTGTTCCCTCAGTTTGATACTCGCCTTCGAATGGATGACAATCAGTAAAGTCCTCTACTGGTCGATTTGCTGAAGCTGGTGGAAACTTCCCATTATAACTGCTCAAGTCGTACTCCATCATTGGGGGAAATACAAAATCTTCAATCATCAGTGCCTGATCATATTGAGTTGTAGGGACAAGTTCATATCTTGTAGTTGGTAGTGACGTTTCCTGTGCTTGCATACTCTGCATTTCTTTCTAGAAAATGTTAGCAGCAATCTTAAACTCGGGACATTGCATCTCAGAATGTTGATTAGTGTTGTGCAATTTGCACCAGGTTGATAGAGCTACTTCTGCTAGGAACACCTTGTTGGATGGTTTTGCGTCAGAACTTGGACTGTTCTCTAAATGAGAAGGAACGTTGCCATTATTGGGAGATGTATTCTAGGTCCTGTTTTGCCTCTGGTATCCCTGGTTTGCTCGAAATCCTTGATTATATCCTTGATTTTCTTGATATCCGCCTTGATTTCCTTGATTTGCTTGGTAGTTCCTTTGCACATTCTGCAAATAGTTGTTTTGATTTCTCATATGCGTAACTTTGGTGGATAACCTTTTCACTTGATCTATCAACTCTTTCATTTCATCTTTCTCTCCTTGAGTCTTCGTAGAAGATGATGATGACCCTTGCAGATATACCAGTTTGGCAGGCAAAGCTTGTGAAACAGGCGCCCCAGGATGTAATACCAATTGATTAGTAGGAGCAGGAATCGGATTCATGACTGGCGTGTGATGGGCCAATGCTTGGTTGATCCCTTGAATTTGATTATGCATCACCGGATACCCTATGTGATTGAGAGGTCCATGAGTGTCCATCCCCAAATCAGTATTCACTTTGACGGCTTCAACATAAGCTTCTATTAAAGTGGTAGGCGGAGCTCTTGCTCTCTTCACAAACATGGAAGTGAGCCAATCCAAAGCCACATAATAAATCTCCTTTGCCATTGCATCATTGATATCATATGGACTTTGCAGTCTTGAATAAGGCTTGTGGAACCTGTGGTTGAAAGTAGTGATAGGCTCATGCTCCTGTCTTCTTACTTCGATAAATTGCTTATAAAGCTCTGCTGGAGTAAGAGGAATTCTGAATTTTTTCTAAGAAAGCATCTTTCATTTGTTGCCAACTAGTGATATATCCAGCAGGTAAGTTGACATACCAAAAGGTAGCATCTCCTTCAAGTGTATATGGAAATAGCCTGCAGGCTACATCTTCATGTTCAATTCTCCTGTTTGACAGTGTCCTCAAAAATCTTGATGTGCTCCTCCACTATTCGATTCACATCATTGATGTGAAATTTAGAGCAGAAGTGTTCAGGATTCTTGGGCATATCATTGTAATTTGTGAAAGCTCCAAGAGGAGAAACATTTGCTAGGGGCTAGGTCGCCATTGGACTGTTAGGTTGCTAAACTTGTACCACTTGTGTAGCTCCTTGTTGAAGTGGAGATGCTTGGATGACTCCTGATGGAATCATTTGAGAGATTGCTTGCGTAGCACTTGGTTGAACAATTCCTATGGATGGGTTTTGTGGTGGTGGCGTTTGGAACTGTCCTCCTCTTGAAGATCCTTGGCTTGATGAACCCGCTTTCTTGCCTCTTTTGGACTTGGTTGGAAACCCCAACTCAACCAAATCTTTGGATGCTCCTGGTGTAGACCTTAAAATCCTCTGGTGCCTATCGGGTGAAAACGAACCGATTCGATCCAGCATGAACTTTCTTGCTTTTATGACAACCTGTAGAGTTCTCGCCCTCCTTCTAGCACCAATTCTATTGATGTGTTTTCCTTGCACAGACAACATAGCATAAAATACTCACGTATTTTATCCTCTCTTGAACAAAATCACCCAAATGCTTAACTTCGTGATCAAATGAGTAGACTCCAAGGTTCCAAATATCTTCTTTTACTCGACAAATGAGGATAACTCGTGGCAAAGATGTGTTTTGTTGTTTCAACAAAGGGACTTACACTCACTATTCTTGTGATTGAGATGGTCATGATTGTGCTACATTGGTTTTTTGTGCCATGTTAACACGAGGTTGACTTGATATGGGTGCAGTGGTTAAAGTCGAAGCCTCTGGTGTGTTTTGATTACTACTTCTGATTTTGTTGTCACCTAGACTTCCCAGAAAGGTGTCTCTCACCTCTTGAACCTTCATTAATTCCATCAACGGAAAACTAATCTTTACCTTCTTAAGTTCTTCAACAACACACTGTCCTAGTCTCTTGAGGTCATCTTTGGCATCTGAACTCGAAGAAGAACTAGCCCTTTGTGTCTCTTTCTGTTGCGGGACACTGTATTGTGGAATTATTCTTTGTGGAACATCCCTCTGCCTATACTCAGGTGAATCCCTTGGATAGTCTAGATTTTTAATTGCGTTTGGATCTGGTGGTGTATTAAAATTGTTTGGAGGCATTGAGGTGGTAAGAGGATTCTGCGTTCATGGATTTCTCTAATATACTCTTGGTGGCATATTTCTTGTCGAATGTTGGAAAGCTTCTACTTCGCCTATTCCCTCAGTTTGATACTCGCCTTCGAATGGATGACAATCAGTAAAGTCCTCTACTGGTCCATTTGCTGAAGCTGGCGGAAACTTCCCATTATAACTGCTTAAGTCGTACTCCATTGGTGGAAATACAAAATCTTCAATCATCAGTGCCTGATCATATTGAGTTGTAGGGACAAGTTCATATATTGTAGTTGGCGGCGACGTTTCCTGTGCTTACGTACTCTACATTTCTTTCTGGAAAATGTCAGCAGCAATCTTAAACTCGGGACATTGCATCTCAGAATATTGATTAGTGTTGTGCAATCTGCACCAGGTTGATAGAGCTACTTCCGCTAGGAACACCTTGTCGGATGGTTTTGCATCAGAATTTGGACTATTCTCTAATGGAGAAGGAAAGTTGCCATTATTGGGAGATGTATTCTAGGTCCTGTTTTGCCTCTGGTATCCCTGGTTTACTCAGAATCCTTGATTATATCCTTGATTTGCTTGATATCCACCTTGATTTCCTTGATTTGCTTGGTAGTTCCTTTGCACATTCTATAAATAGTTGTTTTGGTTTCTTAGATGCGTAACTTCGGTGGATAACCTTTTCACTTGATCTATCAATTCTTTCATTTCATCTTTCTCTCCTTGAGTCTTCATAGAAGATGATGATGACCCTTGCAGATATACCGGTTTGGCAGGCAAAGCTTGTGAAACAGGCACCCCAAGATGTAATACCAATTGATTAGTAGGAGCAGGAATCCGATTCATGAATGGCGTGTGATGGGCCAATGCTTGGTTGATCCCTTGAATTTGATTCTGCATCGCCAGATACCCTATGTGATTAAGAGGTCCATGAGTGTCCATCCCCAAATCAGTATTCACTTTGACGGCTTCAACATAAGCTTCTATTAAAGTGGTAGGCGGAGCTCTTGCTCTCTTCACAAACATGGAAGTGAGCCAATCAAAAGCCACATAATAAATCTCCTTTGCCATTGCATCATTGATATCATATGGACTTTGCAGTCTTGAATAAGCCCTGTGGAACCTGTGGTTGAAAGTAGAGATAGGCTCATGCTCCTGGCTTATAAAGCTCTGCTGGAGAAATAGGAATTCTAAATTTTTCCAAGAAAGCATCTTTCATCTGTTGCCAACTAGTGATAGATCCAGTAGGTAAGTTGACATACCAAAAGGTAGCATCTCCTTCAAGTGTATATGGAAACAACCTGCAGGCTACATCTTCATGTTCAATTCTCTTGTTGATAGAGTGTCCTCGAAAATCCTGATGTGCTCCTCCGCTATTTGATTCACATCATTGATGTGAAATTTAGAGCAGAAGTGTTCAGGATTCTTGGGCATATCATTGTAATTTGTGAAAGCTCCAAGAGGAGAAACATTTGTCAGAGGCCAGGCCGCCATTGGAATGTTAGGTTGCTGAACTTGTACCACTTATGTAACTCCTTGCTGAAGTGGAGATGCTTGGACGACTCCTAATGGAATCGTTTGAGAGATTGCTTGCGTAGCACTTGGTTGAACAATTCCTATAGATGGGTTTTGTGGTGGAGGCGTTTGGAACTGTCCTCCGCTTGAAGATCCTTGGCTTGATGAACCTGCTTTCTTGCCTCTTTTGGACTTGGTTGGAAACCCCAACTCAACCAAATCTTTGGATTCTCCTGGTGTAGACCTTAAAATCCTCTGGTGCCTATCAGGTGAAAACGAACCGATTCGTTCCAACGTGGACTTTCTTGCTTTTATGACAACCTGTAGAGTGCTCACCCTCCTTCTAGCGCCAATTCTGTTGATGTGTTTTCCTTGCACAGACAATGCAGCATAAAATACTCATGTATTTTATTCTCTCTTGAACAAAATCACCCAAATGCTTAACTTCGTGATCAAATGAGTACACTCCAAGGTTCCAAATATCTTCTTTTACTCGACAAATGAGGATAACTCGTGGCAAAGATGTGTTTTGTTGTTTCAACAAAGGGACTTACACTCACTGTTCAACGGCAGGAAAATATCGTTTACACTCGCACAAGTGATAATAATTGCTTCAAGGCTACATGCTATGATAAACTTATGATATGACAATACAGCTCTTGATCCTACTTCTAACAATGTGTTTAAAAAAAGTGCAAAAGATGTGGGTTTAGAGAGAATATCTAATCTAGGTGTAAGCTATCATCATCAATTCATGGAAATATCAACCACGCTTTGCTTCGCCATGAGACAACAACTCCACAAAGGTGATGCAATATTCTAATGATAAGCTAAAGGTTTTCAAATTGCTTTATGGGCAATCGAAGTGAGGCATGTAGATGAGTTCAGTCTAACCTTACACTATAACTTGCCAGCGACAAATCATAAAAGGTATGAACATATAGAGATTTCACAAATAAATTGAAAGACAATGACTTCCACGAACTAAAACTAACAAACTTTGAAAGAAATAAACTAAGTTAAAAACATCTAATGCGAGTGAGTACTTAGCAACCATGCAACTTGCAAAGAGAACACAATATCACCATGAATAGCTCAACAATGAACTTGTATTAATCTCAGCAATGTCTTAGCAACAGCTCTAATTAGCTCAAAACTCCCATACAAAATGAGGAGGAATGAGGTTTATATAGACCTAAAAATACAATGAATGGCCAAGATCAATTTGGATTCAATGGCCGAGATCATGCCACATCAAAGGTGGTTACAACAACTTTCTATTTTTAGAAATATACAAGAAGCAATAAAGGCACGTTTTCCAAGGTGACACCTTGGCGTCTATGTGGGCTCCCCATGTGGCATTTCTTTCTTATGTTTATTCTTCTCAACCAATACCGTGAACTTTGGAACAACCTTCGCCATGTCAGCAACTGGTACACTTGGCACGTTCCGAATGGTTCCTTCTGCCAACATCACATCTTGTGCATGCTCATCAATTGTCTTCTCCCACTCAACTATACCAACCTGCTTCCCACGAACAAATGAGATCAAGGAGTAGATGTTGTTCAACTGTTCACTAGAAATGAAGTGAGTAGTGTTGAAGTAATGTGAATGTATGTAATTCTTCACATCATGGATCGCAACCTCTCCTAAGAGATCACACATATCATCCATCACACCAACTATCTTGTTATGAGCCCTCTAGAGTACACTATGCACTCGAACACAATCCATTTTAACCTTGTCAAGAAGCTGCTCTCTTATGTACATAGTGAAGTACCAACTAGAGAAATCATATGATGAACCTTCTTCAACTACTCCTCCCTCTATCAATGCTGACAATGGAGTGTTCATCAAATCTTGCAAATGTGGCATATAATTTCTCTTGACCTCATCGAATTTGGAGCATGCTGCTGAAACTGCTTGAAGTCTTTCCAATAACTAAGCAATGGTTTCATACTTTTGGGTAAGTTCTTCAATGAATGCATCTATTTGGTTTCTAACTCTCCCTATCCAGCTTTTCAGTTCTTGAGACTGTGATCTCATACCTTCTAGATGAGCAACGGATTCTTGTGAAAGCATGGGAGGGGGAGTAGACGTCCCTTCACGCTGCCAAATTGGATTCATCAATTGCTGGATATATTGTTTGAAGGTGAGGTTTTCTTTCTCCAATCGATTTCCTCTTTCCTTTTCATGCCTCCATCTTTCTTTGACTACTGAAACTGATTCCTCCAATTCTTCGAACTCTTTCTCTTCCGTTGCTGGTCCCAAATCCACAGTGGTTACATCATAGTCTTCAGGAACAATATCATCCACTGTTTTGTCTACTTTTAGCACTACAATGTGTAGCTTCCTTGACACAGAACTATCCCTTGTGATCTTGGAGAGTCTAGCCGCCTTTTCTTTTCCCTTATCTTGCCTTGTCCTACCTAACAACTCTTGTATGTTAACCTCAAGCGCTACTTCCACGACTGAAGTCTCCTATACTCTCTTCCTCAACCAATCTGGCAAGGCAGACAGATCTTCTTGAATACCTTGTTCTTGAGCTCTAGCTTCTGACTATGATGACGATGCTTCGTCATCGGACTCTTCAATGTGCATATCTATTTCATGTGTGGCAACTTCTTGATCCTTGGAAGGAGTTGATCGGACTTCTTCAGCTAGAACCTCATGCATGTTTGCTTGATCAAATGTCCGTGGAACTCCTTGGTTTTCTCTTTCTTCATTCTCCACTATTGATGTTACAATCATATCTTGAGAAGGACCACCTCCTTGTCTAGAAGAAGTACTAGTTTCAGGTCGTGAACTCAACTTTATCTTCTTCCGACTACTTTCTCCACGTGAGTCATCTAGATGCTTCCTCTTGCCAGGCTGAGCTTCTTCTTTGGAGATTACACTATATCCACTAGACTCACTGTGGTGTTTGTTGCTAGACTCGCTATCATCCACTTCCTGTGATTGCCGCGAGTCGTCTTCCCCCATCAAGTTATATGTGAAATCTTGACTTGCATCCTTGATCTTCTTAACTTGATGATCTGCATACTTCTTCGTGATATGTATGACTCGCTATATCCAATCATCATGACCAACTTCTCTTTCAGCCCAATTGATAGTGATAGGTCCTTCCTTATCAAACAACTTTTGTATGAGGAACTTGTAAGTCTCTTCTAGCTGATCGGGAATAGGCATTGTGTTACATGACCTCACCAAGTCCCACGCTATCCTTGAACATCTCTTTTCTCTAATGTCCTCATCATCATCTGCATCTACCCAATGATCCTCTTGATGCTCTCGGTGTCTAAACCTCTTCCCAAATGTTTTCCGAATTGTGTTGAATGGATCAAAATCGTCTCGACCCGTGTCATGAAGCACTAGATTGTAAGCTTGAAGTTCATACTCTGAATGTTGTGCAGCTTGCAGCGTTGGACAAGTCTCCAACTTTCCAACTCCTATTGGGAAGCTAATTCCAGCTTTCTTCTTATCTTTCTGAATTTTATCCCAATCCAGTAGTTTCCTTGTCACCTCTAGTAGTACCATCTTGTCGATAGGATACATCGGCAAGCGGTAAGGATAAGATGAAAATCCTTGGATCCTCAGGTAGGTGAACTTCGGGAATTGGATGTACCATCGTCCAAATTTGCCAATAAATCTCTTTGCATCCTTCGATAACCTCTCATGCATATCACCTTGAAGCTTCCTCACGATGAACATGAAGAATGCATCATTCAGCGCTTGTAATGGGGTATGGACTTTAGCTGCAACTGCGGGTAGCAATCATACACATTGAGTTGTCCGGGGCCATATCCTATATTACCTTCGCAATTCAATCCATCATATCTTCCACACATCGCGAGGATATAGATAACATATGAGCTCGTGTAGATAGTCTTTGTCTCTTGCAGCTTGATCATTTGCTCATGAATGTTGTTGCTTATGATGCCAGCCCAATCAATCATCACCTCACCCTTGACGATCTCTTGCATGAACAGGGACATCCACGCGACAAATGTCGATGATTGTTGACAACCCATGATTCTGTTCAAGAAGATCACCATGTAGCTGAACTCTGGGATGAAATTTGATTTGTGAAGCTTCTTCGGTAACTTGCTATGATGACTTCTTGATTGCTTCACCCAATTGGCGTTTATCTCCTGCTTACAATCACTTGTCGCTCCTTCAAACACCTTTTGAGCCTGCTCTCGAGTGTAGATGGTGACCTTCCTATGCTTCGGGATGTTGAACGTTTCGGCGATGGCCTCCCCCCTCAAGTGAGCTAAGACTTCTCCATTAGATGTTTCAATACATCTAGTCTCTTGGTTGTAATGACTAGCGCATTCCCACATAAGCTCGGCACTCGGCAAAGCGGACGGAAAGCATGTGGCTTGGATGATTCCCTTGCAGAGCATCTCATGAATGACCTTTGAGCGGGTTGGCTTGTAGAGCTCCCTCTTGATCTCCTCCATGTCAATGTGACCCAAGTTGGTGTCGCTCACGTTCCTCCACTTAGACATGATCTTCGTCTCCGGCATAACTCCTTGCTTATCACTCTTGATCAAGGCTTGTCTTTCTTTGGCATTCATCATCTACCTCCTCCTACAAGAGAAGACAACACATGTTAGAAGGTTGATGTGACACTTAATAAAAGAATTCTCCTAACATCTAACTCATCCTCTTATGCATGTGGGACAAAAACAATGCATTTTAAAACAACATACCTTAGGAAAACCTAAATTTATGAATAAAATCAGAATTTTAGAAGACTTGACTTTTGAAGATACTTGAATTTTTTGACTTCTCCTTTTAAAAATCTGTTGCTCCTTGCTGCTATAAACCTACTCTGCTGCAAATTAGAAATGATTTTGGATTTGTTTTTTATTAAAATTGCAGAAATGAACTTCCATATATACCAAACGCTACCATAATTCAAGGCAGGTCAGTCTAGAGGATGTGGTCGGCCAAAACAGGAGAAAATTAAAGTTTTTTTGAAACTTTCCATGCGCATGAGCTATGAGCGCTCACCTTGGGCGGGTTTGGAGGTGTTAGGTGGATAGCGTCATGTGAATGACATGACGTTGTCCAGAAGAATGGTCTAAGGCCGCCTAGCATGGGCGGATTTAAGGGAGGTGTGTGGATTTTCATTACTTAAACTTTTTTGACTTGGTTTTGATGATCTAAGACATCTCCACTTACCTCTATGATAATTTAACTTCCTTTGAATGCTATAGAAGCATGGGTGGATTTAGAGAGGGTGTATGGAGAATGTGATGTGGAGGAGGTGAAGTTGTCCAAGTGTAGTGCTCAAGGCCGCCTAGGAAGGGCGGGATTGGAGGAGGTGCATGGATTTTCATCACTTAAGCATTTTTTTTAACTTCACTTATTGCTCATTCCTCTCCTTATAAAGACTTTTCTCTCCAACTTCCTTAAGACTTAGGCAATTTTGAGGTGTTTTTTGAAGTTTAAAGACACATCATGGATGCTAGGTGATCTTATCCATATGCCTTGGTGAAATCTGCCTAGGAAGGGCGGGTTTAGAGTGCTAGTAAGGATTTTGCCATGTGAACACTTCTCTAACTTAACCTTAACACTCTTCATCCATCTTCATGACTCAGTCCCTCTCCTAGAATGACCTTGCATGGATGTGAAGCATCATGGTGAGTTGGAGAGTCAAGATGGAGTAGTTGCAATGCTTATACATCTAACTCCAGACTCACCTCTTTAGGATGACCAAGTAGGGCGGTTTTGAGAGTAGGCCATGGATTTTTGACATTTAGAAACTTTTCACTCTCATCAATTTGACTATCTCATCTCCTAAGTGTCAATTTCTTCATCCTTCATCAAGTAAACTTGCAAATTGTGCCATCTACAGCCCTGAGCGGTCCTGGAGGCAGTATGTGGAGAGTTTCATATGGCAGGAGACAGAGTCGAAGACCCCCTCTTGAGGCCGCCCAGGTAGGGTGGGTTTGGAGGTGACCTTTGGATTTTGCCTTAAAATGCATTTAGTTCCTCCAAACTTGTAAACTTTGATTGGAATTTCAGCATATCCTTGCACTTTGCCCTCAACATCTTGCATACTTAACTACTTTCCTCCTTGGGCGGATTTGGAGGCAGTGTCTGGACAAAGTCTTTGAAAGTGGTGAAACTGTCCGGAAGAACCCTGTGAGGCCTACCAGGTAGGGCGGCTTGGGAAGCAGTGCTTGGATTATGCCTCACAATCACTCAAACTCATTAAATCTACCTTGAAGTTCATCAATCTTAAGCTCAAAAACCTTGCAAACTTTCATACCAACCCTTCTAAGGCGCATCTGGAGACTCTAACCGGAGAGATGTACCTGTAGGAGATTGAATCCATGACTCCATGCCTAGGCCGCCCAGGTGGGGCGGGTTTGGAGGCAGGGTTTGGAATGTACCTCGTTAACTCCAGTCTTGATCATTCAAAGTGTCTTGTGAAAAATTCTAAGGCATGACATCTATCTGACTTGTCCTACATTCCTTTTGCATGTGTTTTGAACCAGAACCTAAGCCGAGACTGGAAAACCTAATGAAACCTAAGCAAAAAAAAGGGGGTCCCTATTTACAATGGGGTGATGTGTGATGAGGTGACAACATGTATGTTGATTCATTTAACTAATGTCACATGCCTATGATTGATGTAAGGACAGTTTGTGATCTCTCTGACTGTACTATATCTCGAGGGATTAGTTTATAAACTTCAAGCCATTGGTGTGAGAACATCCAATTGTTGGACTGTTCCATATTAGCATGAAATCTTTTCCTGGGAAAAGAATGGTATTCTGATGCAGGGGATGGAAAACGCGTACATGGAGCTGTGAAATTACACATAGTTGTGTAACTATAATATTGTTAAGTTATCACTATCATAACTTAGTTATGCATTGAGACTATGGCTTGGAAAATTTCCCTGAGCTGATAGTCGTATGAAATCTGTATGGTGACCTCACAGAGCAGTGAATCCTAGAGTGCCAATGATTCAAGTGGCCCTTAAACCTATCTCACATTAGTAGGGTGGGGATAAAACCATGATGCATTATGCTTGAAGGTTAGGATAAAACCATGATGCATTGTGCTTGAAGGTTATGAAAGGTTTAAGGTGCCAACTGGGTAAATGCACTGTTGAACTGACTAAGTTAAATTTAGAAGCAGCGGTAAAACTCTGCCCAGTAAGCAAGAGTGGCAATTTATTAACAAAAAGGGAGCATATATGAACATTAGAAGTTTGCGAGTGTAAAAATATTATCATTTATGGCAATGTGCTTGTACTAGCTCAATGAGATCTATTTGGCGGCAAGGATCAATCATGAATTGACCCATGTCCAGAAGATATCTCTATTCCAGTGTGAAATGACCATACTTTTGTAAATAATCATGGGCAGTAGAAGCATCTGCATATTGATTCAGTTAAGCAATGTCACATGCCTATGATTGATGTAAGCAGAGTTTGTGATCTTTGACTGTACTCTATCCCGAGGGATTCATTTATAGTAGCGAATCCATTGGTGTGGAACATCCAATTGCTGGGCTGTTCTATATTAACATATAGTCTTTCTGGTAAAAGTATGATAGTCTGATGCAGGTGATGGAAACCGTGTACGACTAATTCGGATCCAGATCCTTCAGGAACCAAACATAAACAACAATTTCAAAAACAAAGAACTGAATTTAGATAATTATTTGAATTGGGGTTGTGGGGTGTGCCAGGCTTCTGCAGTAGTGCAAAACAGAAGCGACGCCTGAAAGTTCTGGTAGCAAGCTACCGTTTGAACCTTCCCCCTCAAGAAATTAATTTAATATCGTGTGGTTCATTGAACCACGTATCAGATATTAAACTGATAAGAACAGATACTACACTTGATCTTAGCCAAAAGGCCGAGAAAGGTATGCTTTGAAAGGGTTTTCCTCTTCTTATTTATGGACATGTTTTTCCCCTTCAGTCTCTCGCTGCTTCATGTGGGATAAATATATGTGGAAAGAGATCTCTTTTGTCTTAATCCATGGAAGAGTATTACAGTCATTTTGAGTTAGAGGGAATTGGCTCGTGAATTTTCTCCTTCATGCCATAAAAGAGATGTAACACTAGATATGACTCGCATATATGTGTTCTAAAACTCTTGTAGATTAAAGAAAATATTGCTTAAATGTCCCCAATATAAAATTCTTTAAGAAACTCTTCTAAGTATAAAGTAAAGTTTTATATCAAAGATATTTGGGAAAGATTTTAATTTGCGAAATAGTATTGTAAAGAAATAAAATGAATTGTTTTTTATTATAATAATTAGGTATTATAAGTGTGTTAAATAATATAATTAATTTAATTTAAAGTTGTGAGAAATTATATAATAAAATTAAAAAAATAAAATTTAAAATGAGTGAAAGTATTTGGTTGATGTTGAGAATCAAAATATAGTTTTCATTGTTTTGATCTTAAATTTTGAATCATAACTCAGAATTGTTTATATTTGGATGTGTTGGAAGTTATAACAATGAAATGTGAACTAGATTGTTCTCATAATTTGGTTAGGGTTGAATCTGTGTGAGAAACTGAACTATATGAACAAAAATGATTTGGGTAGAAGTTATCATTGGGAATTTATTCACCTTAATGGTTGCTACCTACAATGAATGTGCTCTTTTGGTCAAACCCCTATTGTTGATTTAATGGTTTGATTAGAAGGATTGAAAACAAGCAAACATGCAATGAACGCCTAGGACGTTGATGTAAGTTGATGATGCGATGTTGATGCTCTATAATTCTCCTAGAGTGATAATGCTAATTGGAATGAGAGTTGTGGGTTCTTGTGCATGGTTTGAAATGCATTATGACTTGTCCTTAAATGTAACACCCTAGTACACAAGTTAACATGGTTTGTGCTTTAGTCAACACATAATAGCTAATTGCAGGAAGTTGGTGAGGGTCCAAATTTAAATTTAAATTTTACGAGTTTAGGGATCATTTTCATGATTTAAGGAACTGCCCTTGGTTAGTACAATATTCAATATCTAAATCATAGGCATGATTCAAGATGCAATCTAAATCATCAACACAACAATTAGCACCTTGAGACACCTCAAGTGAAGAACCAAGTTCTTCCAATTGCTTCTCTATTTGGAGCTCATTATGGCAACTTGTTGTGTTATACATACTGCTGCAACAAGATTGATGACACATTTTTCTTCCTAATTCAATCCATTGGTAGCATTTGTTTGTGGCCCATTTGAAGCACACTCAGCATGGGGAAGACAATGAACTTTGCACCAAATAAATAGGTTCCCATATGCGTCCACATGATCACCATCTTCATAATCATCAAGGGAAAATCTCTCAAACTAAAAATACATGTCTGCACTAGCATTTATCTCTTATCAGTTATCATCAAGTGTAAACACATCCATTTCATCCTCATCATTTGCTTGACCATCTAATAGAACAAAGAAAGGCATTACATCAAACAAGAAACTAGTTTTTTTGTTCATCTTGGATTCCACAAACATGTACACACTTAACATAATTAGCTTCGTGAGCTGATCCACTTTATTGCTCACGTATGCACATGTCTTCCCCCTCGTCCATCAAGCCACATGCCTTAATATTAAGCTAGAAGTCATCATTGGTTTCATCATTTTCATCTTCGACTGATGACCTATCTAGCTGAAGGTAGGTGCATACACTATCTTTGTCGTCTACATTGTTGTCATATGATGCACCATTTCCATTTTCTACCCACTGACTAGTACCATTTTATATAGTCTATTTTTATTGATTAGCACCATTTTTACTGTTACTTACTACAAAGTTATTGTTACGTCGTAAAATGTGTACACTAGCATTTTACGCTTAGTTTAGCACTTGGGTGGACCTAAAATGTTTACACATGTTAATCAGGACCTATTTTAACACCTTTTGAACATTAAGCGATTAATTCTTGATCCCCGTGATAAAACCTGACAAAATAACAATGAGACCGACCTAAGAACACCTAAAGAGACTTATACTAGGATTTTTGGGGCTAAAGGACAAGGGCGCCCAAGCGCCCTGGTCCCTCATTTAGCCCTGACCTATTTGTAAGGAATGTCAACTTTAAGCATCTTAAGTGGTTCCTCATGTCGGCCCTATTTGGTTTTATTCATCATTTGTGAGCAGGAATGCATATAAAAGCAAGTTAGTTTATTCATTTGAACATCTCTAAACTCTTTCTAACTTCTTGAAGGATTCTAGCTCTCTCTTCTTCTCTTTCATGCTTCTCTAAAGCTCTCTATGGTGGATTATTACTGTAGCACTAACTTATTACAGGTCTTGTGAAGATCTTTGTACTTCTTTGGACTACACCAACTTCTTGAGCCAAGTTGTGACGCCGCATCAAGCATGCTAGAGTTTCCATGCTCATGGTAATTTCTTTCCTTCATGCTTTGTTCTAGCATTCCATTCTACTCCAAACTTGCCTCTGCCCTCCTTGGGCACACTCTCTTTATCTATCATCATTTCTATCGTGGAGGTGGAAACACCATTCATGGAGCTTGACTTAGGCAAGCTCCTAAATATCACCCACCATTTTCCTTCTTGTGTGTGTACAGGTCAAATCTGAAAGAATTTGCATAAAACAAGTTACAGGGAGCAGGAACATAGAAGGGTGAAGACACTGGAGGTTTAACATTCTACAAAACACTAATTAGGGTCTAGGGCACCTAAGTGCCTTGGTCCTTTGGCCTCCCGACTCTGGATCCAGGTTCTCCTCTATCCACCGGTCTCTGTTGTGCTTTCAGATTGTCTGTATTTGTTTTTGATAGTTTGTTATACTTTGATCTTGCTCAATTAGGGTTTTGTGTTTTGCCCTAGTTTTATTGATTAGATTTGATTGATTCTTCTCTATACAACAAAGGGACAAAGCCCCTATAGTTTGGCTCTCCTTCTTGGGTAGAAGCCAAGCTCGGCTTGTGCTCCAATGTTTGGATAGAAGAGGGTTTGACCTAGTTTGATCTCTTGAGTTAGTCTCTCTTTTCTATCTAACAATTATCTTCTTTTTACATTATATATTCACCAAATATTACAAACAAGAGTTGTGTTAAATAATGATAGAAGCACTCTATGTGATTATTAGTTTTAAATATGAATCAAACTATATAAGCAAAATAATAGGACCAAAAATGTATTAAAAAAACTTGCATATATCCACATTAATATCTAGATTGAATCCAATTGGTCTACTACATTACATATTGTCTTCAACCATTTTTATGATTACATTGATTGAAGCTCTAGCTGACATGACTTTGTTTACTAATTTGGTGTAATTGTATTTTGCAAGAGTTTAAGCTACTAAATGCAAAGACACAAGGAGGGCAATCCAAGGCATATATAGATCATAAAAAAGTTTTGCATAGAACTATGGCAACATTATATCATTATTGCAGTAGTATTCATCCTACAAGCACTTAATTCATAAATGTACATGTTTCATCCCATTGAAGATTTATGTTTCAAAACTTTGGGCCTCTGGGAGTTAAGTGGATTTGAGAATTCAAGTGTTTTAGTACTTTCCTTTTTGATAATGATAAGAGAAACACAAATTGGAGTAGAAGAAATGAGAATCCTTCTCTCCTGCTATGAATTCCTCTTGGCAAAATAAGGGTTGTACCAATGGCATAGTGAGTGCTTGATAAATTCAAGACCACTAGGAAGCATGTAAAGTAAAGCTTAGAAGGTGTCATAGTCACCTTAAGGGTGTGTCTCAAATAAGGTTGTATTGTTATTAGGCATTGATTTTGAATAAACCTTAAAGGATAAGGATGCTCACTAGATGAAACATTGAAATGATTCATCCAGAGAGATTGGTTAAAGGATGAACTCATACACTCCTATGAATGGTGGTTATAAATCACAAGAACTTGGGGATAAAGTGAGAAACAAATCATTAAGATTCTAAAATGATGACAAGAATTGTCATGTCTTGGAAATTTATGTAGCAAAACTACATTTCAAGCATGATGACATCTACTTGAGTTTCGAGGGCAAAGGTGAATCTAAAACAAACCATGAAGGTTTAGGTATGTATATATTGTAAGAATATTGAATTACAACCAATGTAAACTCCTTTGAGAAAGGACTTATCAATGCAAGGAAGGCATGAAAATCTTATTATATTAGGATCCCAATAGTAATCGAGTAACACTTGATGCAATGAAGGAGTTAAGTATCCATATGAAGATATTAAAAGATGGTGTAGTGATGAGCTTTCATATTGATCAAATAACACTTAATGCAATGAGATGAACATATAGGTATTAGGAAGACATGATATGTCTTACTATTATTAGATCTTCATACTTATCAAGTAATAATTGATGTAATGAAGGACTTGTGATGATATCAAGTGACACTTGATGTAATGCAAGGTATTGTGGTTGGGCAAGTAACACTTGGTTGTGCATTAAAAATGGATTAGTCAAGTAACACTTAACACCTACATGAGTTTCATTTGGTCAAGTGACACTTGATAAATATGTAACTATGGATGTAGTAAATTATTCAACTAGACTTGTGACTCAAGGACACGTTAAGTTTCACAAATCAAGGTCAATTCTAGTAATATTCAAGGATACTAGTAATGCTTGGAAGTATTTCTAGAAGAAAAACAAAGAAACATCAATTCTATTTATGCTTTTGATTAGGATGGTCTGAAAAAGGCATAATGTGGAAATCTTTATGCATTCTAGCAATAGTCTCCTAGCTCACCTTTAAAACAAACATGTTTTGTTGGTTTTGGTACCCTATTTACTATTCAATTAAGATCTTTATTTCGAATTTGAGGTTATTCATTGTTTCATAACTTGATTTTATTATTCTTTGAAGTTCACTTAATGTTGTCTTGCTAGATTATGGGATTTTAATTTTTTTTTGCTTAAATCCTCAAGGAAATCTTTATTTTATTAATTTGTTTTGAAGTTGAATTGTGAAATTTATGTTGTTGAATCTCTTTCATGTTAGATTTTTTTGCATTTTATATGTTGAATCCTACTAGAGCCTAATTGTTGTCAAGTGATGAGTGCATCCATCACAAATTAAATTTATAATCTTGGGATGGATATGTAGGGGGGACTTGATGAGTAGGAATGATCCATTTTGTTTTTAGGATGGAGAGGGGAGTCTTTAAGAATCCAATTTATAAATTTAAGGAATTTAGATTCTCTTAAGGTTCTTATTTAGAATTTAGTTATTTGAATCATACTCTTCCACCTTTGGCGGGAACGATGTGGAAAGTTTGGTTAGAAAATAAAATTGGAGCATTTATCATGGTCTTTTTTCCATACAGTACAGAGCATTGGTAGTTATTGACAGTAATAAGTATATGTATTGGATTTATAGTCTTTATCTAGGCTCTGTCCTTGTACTATGGTATTAAGACATGTATGTTTTGTTAAGGCAGAGTAATAGTGTTTTCTATGCTCTATGTGGTTTAAGTGAGGAAACTTACTCTGTTGTAGAGTTCTACTTTGGAGTTATTGGAGAACATGGAATCCTGGTGGTAAATAGAGTTATACTAAAGGTTTGGATTATGAGAGTCATGTGTAAATTGTGTACGGTAAATACATGGTGATATTTTAATAGTAAAACCTTACATATTGAGCATGATGATTAATCTAACCATAGCAGATTTTCTTGAGATGGGGTTATACGGGGTATGATAATTGCAAGAAAACCCATTGTCAAGATGTACTGTGTAATGTATTGTTCATTTGGTTGTTCAATGAACTTGGTCATGAAACTTCTTTTTTACCCGGAGGATGTTAAAAAGATCTAACAAGGACTCATGTCTAGAGGGACTTGATGTAACTTGCAATTAACTATTAATTAGAGTACTTGACATTTGAGTTGAACTTTCGATTTGGAGTATAGGCTATTCATAGCCATTATAAGGTAAACGAGATTACTGCCTGAGAGAGGGATGTTAGCTTGACTGTTACAAGCATGTATTCCTTTTAAGTTCTAAGCATGAAACCTGAATGGATGTATTAAAGGAATTTTTACATGAGACACACTTGTTAAGTTGAATCTGTAAGGTCAAACTGGAACTAAGGGCTGGGTCAAGTAAAATATTATTAGAGTGCATGTATCATCATAGTTTGTATGATGACATGTGAGTATTGAAATTGTAGTGTTTCAGGAAAAACTATGTAGCTTTTTTGACATGTGAGTATTGTTATCATATTGGGTGTTATGATATATGCATCCTCTCTTCAGTCTTCTCTGTGTTAGGTTGATGATTCATGTTTGTTGAGAAATTTGCATTTTAGAGGGAAAAAAGGGGTAGATTTTTTCCTTGTCAGTCTGAATTACAAGGCCTTTGATTCCGTATTTGGGATACATAGGTGTAACATCCATATCTGATTTGACTAGAAAAACTAGGTTTTCACAAAGGTAATTTTTTTTCACTAGGTAATCAAATACAAAAGAACTTATCCACTACCAAGTATAACATTTTTCACTTTAACTTAAACATGATCTCATTTTTCATAAAACTAAAAGAAATGATATACAATAAACATTTTGTTCTCTAACAATTTGAAATTTTCTTGAAACAAACAAAATATTGGAAACATACCATTATCATGCATCTCGATTGTCGACCCATCACATTCAAGACTCGGCAATCCTCAGTATTTGGAAGAGAAAGTATCTTCAAGGAGCTTAACCTCCAACCACAGACTGTCGGTCTCCCGCACTCCTTCCTAACCTGAAGTGGCCCTACCCTACTCAAGAGGATAGACTTAGGATAACCATCGGTGTTTGCCATCTAAGCTCTAGTGTTGTAACTTACGTGTCTTGTTATCGTGCAGATCCCTAGATACCCTCTAGTCATGCACGACTCTCCACAAGAAATGCCATCCAGTCATAGTGAACATTCGATGCACTTGAGGATCGTGCACCACCTTGGCCAAAGGATTTATTTTTAAATAGCGTTCTAAGAACGCATGAACTTAGTTCACCCACCCTACTCGACTTGAACTGATCAAAATCCTACAGTTTCCTATTTGTAAGGTTTAAACAAATGTCGACCTCGATGACCTCAAGGTTTTAGGATTTTCTCCTGTAATAGCGCATGGCACAACGTTTACTCTAATCCTGATTTCATAGTTTCATAATCCCATATTCTTATAAAACATTGTTTAATAACACCCACTCCTAAGTGGTTTCAAACTTGGTTACTCGGTTCCCATGTTTGTACAACATACTCAAGTATCTAAAACAATTTCCCGTTATCCCAGAATTTAAGGGTTTTAGACTCATAAGGTCTACAAAATAAAATGATACTAGAACCATCGCATGCAACGTAATCTAGACTCAAAATGCGGGTTTTTCCCACCCTATTTGTTTATTACAAATCCATGACGGCTTTCGACCAATACTAATACTTTAACTTTCTACTCCCCTTTCCAAGTCAAATAGTTTCACATGGTTCATAGAGATAAGAGTCATATATAAGATAATAAAGGGTTTGGAATCTTTCCTATGACATTAGAGATGACCAATCACATGGTCGACCTCTAACTAAAGATATAAGACGAATAAGACACTAGCTGGTTACAACTACATCTTCGGCTGACAAACACACTAAAGTTTACGTCAAAACATGCTTTAAATCTGAGGTTTTAAACTCCTACACAACATGCACATGGAGCAATGTGTTTTCTCGCTATGGAGCTATCGTTTCCAGTGCACCAAAGGCAGTTTAAGTTGATAATACAGTCTTAAAGAAAACTCTTTAATCATACATCATTGCCAACCGTCTGTAGGATGTAGTTTACATTTTGCATCATGCAGTGATCATTCCTAGATGTGTGTACATTAGAGGACTGTGTTCTATCATCATACAATGCCGTTCATGACAAGCAATGATACAGTTTCTGAGTTCTCAAATTCTAAAAGACAGCAATGTTACTATTTCTGAGGTTTCAAATACCAAAGCACAGCAATGATACCATTTTATGGATTAACCTTACACAAAAATCGCAATAGAAGACATTGTCATCATATTCTATTTGGTGTAAACGTATTACTTTATCTTTGCAATGAAGAGACACAAAAACTGACTTAGACTGCAAAGAAAGAAAAGAATGGGAAAAACCTGTTGACAAAGTTGAAGACTGCTGTGGTAAGTTCCCGGCGATCTTTGCAGATTCTCCACTCTCTGCACACCTATCCACATTCTCCTCTGGCAAGACGTGCCTCCTCCGGTCTTCTAAACACTATCTACCCTGCTAGTCTAGCACAGCGAATGCCAAAAAGACCCCAATCAATCCCCTCTCTGCCGTTTTTCTTATTTTTAGACAGCGACAGCCTCCACCATGCTCTCCCCACGTCGATGGTGTGTCTCTCCCATTTAACTCCCCTCCTCTCTCATTTTCCAAACTCTCCAACTACCACCTCTTCCCATGATGAAGAAGTAAACAACATTCATCTACCGTTCCACTAAATTCTCCCCCCATCACTCCTACACAGCACAGCGAAGAAAGAAAAAGACTCCCCCTCACTGCGGTTTCTATGGTTTCTTAACAACCACCGTGCCCTCCATGATGATGGAGCTTCCACATTTATTTCAACGGTCACACTTATATCACAACCGCATAACCTCCTCCCTCTCGCGCCCATGAAGAAGGAAAAAGAAGCATTCATGTTCGGTTCTACTATATTCTCCACGTCATCACTCTTACCAAGCTCAGTGAAGAAATAGATTAGTCTATGTCTACGGTCTTAATGATTCTAAACAACAGCCACACCGATACCTTGCACCCTCAACGATGATGGAGCAACTCGGCCTTGAACTCACGGCCGGCACATGCCTAAACACAAGGGTCGACATAACTGCAGCTATCCGACTCCTCTTAAGCAACGGCCACACTCAATACGGAGGTTCTAAATGACGATGTGACATATCAACTTCGTCATTCTTCCACAAGGAGACTTCTAACCTTCGACAAATGCAACCTAACAATGCTAGCGGAGTGAAACTCACACAAGGTGATATCTAATAAATACAAAAGATGACTCCAAGGTCGACAAGAGGTAAAGAATCAAAATCGACTAAAATAATAGAGTATGGGTTTGGTCCAAGACAACTCAAGTCGTAAACTCGAAAAAGAAAAAGACGTATTCGCAAGGGATGACGTCTCAACCGACAGAGCTTGGGCGTAAAACAACATGACTCGACGAGAAGTCAACATCAAGCAATCTGATGAAAAATACCTCCCGTTAACTAAGTTATGACTAAAACGATTTCGGAATATCCTTCCAAATGACGACAAGAACAGTTATAGCATAAATCAACTTCCCATTCGACTTCCATCGATTAACAAAAGGGAATAATTCTCAACACATGATTAATGCAGTTTGACGACAATCATGATAGATTGGTCGTAACACTTCACAACATTTCTAAATCATTTGATGCACAAAACAACTTCTCGCATCTTTCAACTACGAGATGTGATCCACCATTTCGCCACAAATAGGTTCATCTATTAACCTACAAACGAAATAATAATCATCTATATAAGACGACTCGTTTTGGTGGACTTGCGACAACCAAGTCGATTCTAAAAATTCTATATGACAACTTACGAAAAGGATACTACACCCTATCTTTAGACGTCGACATCTAGTTTAACTATCCCAGTTGACAAACAAAACTTAATTGATGGCTTCAAAGTTTAACTACCTGTTTGGCGTTCTCAGTAACAAACACCCATGGTTAATTTCCAGAGTCTATACTCTCTCTCAAAGATACTTTCTCTTCCCATCGAACATAGTCCACCTGTTCCTACAACGACAGTCTCACATACAATTTTGCGGTCAAAGCATAATATATCCAAAACATCATTTCTCTTAACAAAAAGAACATTTAGTCTACAACATCACATTGATCATAATCAATAGATTCAAAAATTTCATATAACTAACTTTGTATAATAAATCATCAGTTTCCATGTCGTCCACAACATATTATATTACTGAAACTTGCAATAAAAGTAAATAGCATAATCAGTTCCAAAAAGAGGGATGTAACATATCCTTCCCCTTTAAAAATCATCGTCCCCGATGATTAAGTTTATCAAGCAAAATTTAAACTTAAAACAAACTTTTTATAGTTCAACATTAATGTCTTTGAAAAGTTTAGGAAATCTTTGGTAAATGTCTTTATAGTGTTCCCAAGTGGCGCTATCCTCGCCATATTGGTCCCACTGAATTTTGCATTGCAAAACTTCTCGATTACGTAAACGATGTTTACGCATTTCAAGCACCTTGAGTGGCTCGATCACAACCACCCCGGGTTCTTGCATCTGTAAGGAATTCCAGGTAAGGATGTGGTTATTATCTACAAAATATTTCTTTAAATATGAAACATGAAAAACATCATGCATCTTAGACAAGGCTAGAGGTAGAGCAACTTTGTAGGCAACTGGATTGATAATCTCAAGAACTTCGAAAGGTCCGACATAACGAGGAGCCAATTTTGAAGATTTACCAAATTTTATAGAACTCTTTTGGGGTTTCACTCGCAAAACCACTTTCTCACCAATAGAGAAGTGTCTAGGCACTCGTTTGCGATCTACATAACTCTTTTGCCTATCATTGGCTTCTGCCAACCTCTTCCTAATCATTTTTACTTTTTCTTCCATATCAGCAAGCATTTCAGGTCCAATGCTTATCCTATCTTCCAGCTTATCCCAGCTTATAGGAGTTCTGCATTTCCTTCCATATAATGCTTCAAATGGCGCCATCTTAATGGCAGAATGATAGGAGTTGTTATAAGCAAATTCGACAAGAGGTAGATATTCCTCCCATCTGTATTGCTGATCCATGCAATACATTCTCAAAAGGTCTTCTAATACCTGGTTCACTCTTTCTATTTGTCCATCAGTTTCGGGGTGATAAGCAGTACTCACATTAAGTTTAGTCCCTAATGCAGAAAATAAAGTTTGCCAAAACCGTGAAGTTATCCGAGCATCTCTATCAGATATAATCTTTTCAGGTACCCCATGCAATCTGAAAATTTCTTGCACAAATTTCTGAGCCAAAAGATGAGCTCCATCCGTCAAATTTCCCGGTATAAAATGTGCGACCTTGGTTAGTTTATCCACAACAACCAATATTGCATCATGCCTATTCTTAGACATTGGTAACCCCTGAACAAAATCCATACTAACAACTTGCCATTTCCATTCCAGAATATCATGCAGGTATAACAATCCAGCAGGATGTTGGTGTTCCGCTTTAACTCTCTGACACTCCAAACAGCTAGCTACAAACTTTGCAGCATCGCTTTTCATTCCCTTCTAGAAATATAGCGGCTTGACATTCGCTAACAGTTTTGTTACACCAGGGTGTCCAGAGTAAGGAGCACAATGAACGTCCTTCCACACAAGGTTTCTAAGTTCTACTGAATCAGGAACATAGATTCTTCCCTTGAATCTCATCAATCCATTGGATTCAAAACTGAATCTGTCATATCTTGGGTCCTTAGGGTTTAAGTGTAGAGCCTGTTTCACTTGTTCATAATACTCATCTCCAGATAAGTTTTGCATTACTAAGTCTTTAAAGTTAGCATGTATGGAGGTTATAGAGGCTATGTGCTTTCTTCTACTTAAGGCATCTGCTACTCGATTTTCTTTGCCTTTGATATAAGAAATTTCAAAGTCATAATCTGATATTAATTCCAACCATCTCCTTTGCCTTGCATTGAGATTTGGTTGTGTAAATATGTAGCGAAGGCTTTGATGATCAGATTTTAAAATAAAAGTCCTTCCCAACAAATAATGTCGCCACATCTGAAGGGTGTGAACCACTGCTGCCATCTCTAGGTCATGAGGAGCGTAGTTTTGCTCATAGTTTTTCAGCTTCCTTGACTCATAGGCTACTACCCTACCATATTGCATAAGCACACCTCCCAATCCTTCCCCTGAGGCATCAGTGATAACCTCAAACTCTCCCTCAGGATCAGGAACTTTCAGAATTGGAGCAGTTGTTAATTTTTCTTTTAACAAGTCAAAAGCCTTTTGACATTCATCCGTCCAAACAAACCTTTTTCCTTTTCTCTGCAAGGAGGTAATTGGGCTAGCAATGCTTGAGAAATTCAATACAAATTTCCTGTAATACCCTGCCAATCCAATGAAACTTCGTACCTCTGACACATTGGTAGGTTCAGGCCATTCCATAATAGCTTTTATTTTGGCCGGATCAACTGATATCCCATCGGCTGATATTATGTGCCCCAAATACTGTACTTCTTTCTGAAAGAAGGTGCACTTTGAGAGTTTCGCATACAATTTGTGTTCTCTGAATCATTGCAAGACTATTTGAAGATGTCGTGCATGCTCTTCTTCATTTTTGGAATAAATCAGAATATCATCAATGAAAACTAGCACAAACTTATCAAGACAATCTCTGAAAACACTATTCATGAGATTCATGAAAGCAGCAGGTGCATTGGTCAATCCAAACGGCAACACCGTGAACTCATAATGACCATACCTCATTCTAAATGCTGTCTTGGGAATATCTTCTTCTTTCAACCTTAACTGATGGTATCCAGATCTCAGATCTATCTTAGAAAAGACTGATGCACCACGCATTTGGTCAAATAGATCATCAATACGTGGCAAGGGATACTTGTTCTTTATTGTCGCCTTGTTAAGCATCCTATAATCTATACACAGCCTTAGAGTTCCATCTTTCTTTTTGACAAATATAACCGGGGCTCCCCATGGTGATACACTTGGCCTAATTAGATTCTTAGACAACAGCTCCTGCAACTGAGCTTTTAATTCCATAAGTTCAGTGGTCGTCATACGATACAGAGCTTTAGAGATTGGCTCTGATCCTGGTTTAATATCTATGCCAAAGTCAAATGTTCTCTTCGGAGGCAAGCCTGGTAACTCCTCAGGAAATACATCCCTGAAGTTGCATAGATATTGATATCTTTCCTCAAATGTTTGTTTCTCCAAGGTTTCCTCAACTAGGTCCATTTTGACTGCAAAAAGTTGACACCCCTTTCACCTAGCCCATTTTAGTTGTTTTGATGAAATGGATCTAACCCTTATTTCTCTTTGAATTCCTTGGAGATTTACTGTTTTTCCCGTCTCATCCAGACACTCAATGGTTTTATGAAAACAATCTACTTTGGCTCGATGTTTCCACAACCAATTCATTCCTAAGATGACATTGTAGGACCCTAAAGGCGCTACGTATAAATTTGCCTCAGTGGTGAAGTTAGAAACATCAATCTTAGCTTCGAACAAACATTGCTCTACCTGAGCCTTTGAGTTATTTGCATACTCTACTGTCCATGGTTTTGACATAAAACCAACTTTTCTAGAAAATTTACTTAAGACTCTAGGTGACACAAAATTTTCTGTTGCACCAGTATCAAATAGAATAGAAACAAGAACTCCAAATAAGGTACCTGTCATCTCAATAGGGGTGATCTGATACTCCGCTTGTCGATTGTCAAGAGCGGCATGAATCCTTTGCTGAAATGCTTCCTGTTGGAAAGGAAGTTTCGTGTTCCTAGGCTTCCCATTCTTCTTCTTGTTAGGGCAACGATTGGCATAATGATCTCCTCCACAAGAAAAGCATCCTCCTATAGGTCCTCGCTTCTCAGATGGCCTACTTGCAGAATCATCATTCTGCTTAAAATTTACATTTCTCTTATAATCTTCACCTCTTCGCTCATTACCAAATCCCCCTTGATTCTTTCGATTTCCCTTATCAAACCTCCTGTTTCCATATCCCTTCTCATTTTTCCTTTTAAAAGACTGATCGTTGTAGTTCTTATCAAACTTCTTGTGTTTCTTATCACGGTAAGCAGAGATAGATTTGATCTTCTTCTCCTGTTTAGTTGCCTTTTCATAAACTTGATCCATTGTGCTTGGACCATGCACCTCCACCTCACCGCCAATCTGAGGATTGAGTCCCATGATGAATTTTCTAATTCAGAACCTTTCATCCTTTTGGTATTGAGGAACATACTTCAGTAGTCTAGTGAATTTTTCTTCATACTCGACCATAGATAGTTCACCTTGCCTGAGGTTTTGGAAATCTGTTAACTTCTGATCAAAATATAACTGAGGTAACCACCGTTTTCAGAATAGTTCTATGAACTCATCCCATGTCACCTTCAAGGGACTTAATTCCAGCTCCATTTTCTTGTTCATCCACCAAGTGGACGCTTCCCCAGATAGCTGATATGCTCCCCACACGGCTTTAGTAACCTCAGAGTAATTTCTGATCTCAAAATATTTCTCCATCTTCGTTAACCATGCTTCTACTGCATCTCTAGTTTTCGTTCCATTGAACTTTGGAGGGTTAACCTTCTTCATATCCTTAGATAACTCTAATGCAAGTTTATCCTTGGTTTTTCTTTGGACTTCACTGTCGTCAGGATTTTCACTTGACGTGCCATTTTCCCAATGTTTACTCTTATTTGTATAATGTGAGTTCTCATTTTCACCCTCTGTGTTGCCAGTTTCATCCATTTTCTTTTCCAGTTTGTTCAACCTTTCCTTGGTTTCAGTAAGCATGTTTAGAATCCTATCCAACTTGTCAGTGGAGTTTTCTCGAGAGTTATGACCTTCCTGATCCTCCCCCTCGTTAAACTCTGATTGGTCCATTATAGTTTAGTTTCTCACCTGATTAAACATATACTAATCAGTTTTATGCTTATCATATTATAAATCATCAAAAGAAAACAACAATTGATCATAATCATAATTGTTCTCAAACCAAAATTTTGTCTTTATTCATTTTGCAAAATTGTTTCAACATCATTAGAGATAGACATATCTCATGTTTTTACTCAGTATTATCTAATGGAGTGTAACCTTCAGATTCATTGTCTGACACATAATCACAAGGTGTATACCCCTTAGACTCACTATTAGAAGATAGCTCAATGATCTCAGCTCTAGGTACTACATGAGGATCCCTGGTGATCATGGGTATACTAATAGGTACACTCTTAGGTACACTATTAGGTACAAAACTGGGGCAGCAGTTGATCATGATTCGAGCTGCCGTCGCTGCTCCCTCTAGGAGTTCTCTCCTCATTCGTTTAAGTCGTGACATTGCATTGGCTAAGGTTTCCACATCATCAAGCCAAATGTCATTTTCGTCATTAGTTTTCTCAATGGTCTTGATCATCGCAAGTCGTTTCTGCTTAGCTTGCAGATAATGCTTCTTACCCGCGAAGGATTTTCTTGCGGTTTTCTTGATGTATACCATCCTGGCACAATAAATCAAATCATTAGCTACCCGCATAATGTTGATTTCCTAATCAGGTTAGTGGACTCATCAGCCCTAGTGCTAAACCTGGTTAGCTCTGATACCATATGTAACATCCATATCCGATTTGACTAGAAAAACTAGGCTTTCACAAAGGTAATTTTTTTTTACTAGGTAATCAAATACAAAAGAACTTATCTACTACCAAGTATAACATTTTTCACTTTAACTTAAACATGATCTCATTTTTCATAAAACTAAAAGAAATGATATACAATAAACATTTTGTTCTCTAACAATTTGAAATTTTCTTGAAACAAACAAAATATTGGAACATACCATTATCATGCATCTCGATTGTCGACCCATCACATTCAAGACTCGGCAATCCTCAGTATTTGGAAGAGAATGTATCTTCAAGGAGCTTAACCTCCAACCACAGACCGTCGGTCTCCCGCACTCCTTCCTAACCTGAAGTGGCCCTACCCTACTCAAGAGGATAGACTTAGGATAACCATCAGTGTTTGCCATCTAAGCTCTGGTGTTGTAACTTATGTGTCTTGTTATCGTGCAGATCCCTAGATACCCTCTAGTCATGCACGACTCTCCACAAGAAACGCCATCCAGTCACAGTGAACATTCGATGCACTTGAGGATCGTGCACCACCTTGGCCAAAGGATTTGTTTTTAAATAGCGTTCTAAGAACGCATGAACTTAATTCACCCACCCTACTCGACTTGAACTGATCAAAATCCTACAGTTTCCTATTTGTAAGGTTTAAACAAATGTCGACCTCGATGACCTCAAGGTTTTAGGATTTTCTCCTGCAATAGCGCATGGCGCAACGTTTACTCTAATCTCGAGTTCATAGTTTCATAATCCCATATTCTTATAAAACATTATTTAATAACACCCACTCCTAAGTGGTTTCAAACTTGGTTACTCGGTTCCCATGTTTGTACAACATACTCAAGTATCTAAAATAATTTCCCGTTATCCCAGAATTTAAGGGTTTTAGACTCATAAGGTCTACAAAATAAAACGGTACTAGAACCATCGCATGCAACGTAATCTAGACTCAAAATGCAGGTTTTTCCCACCCTATTTGTTTATTACAAATCCATGATGGCTTTCGACCAATACTAATACTTTAACTTTCTACTCCCCTTTCCAAGTCAAATAGTTTCACATGGTTCATAGAGATAAGAGTCGTATATAAGATAATAAAGGGTTTGGAATCTTTCCTATGACATTAGAGATGACCAATCACATGGTCGACCTCTAACTAAAGATATAAGACGAATAAGACACTAGCTGATTACAACTACATCTTCGGCTAACAAACACACTAAAGTTTACGTCAAAACATGCTTTAAATCTGAGGTTTTAAACTCCTACACAACATGCACGTGGAGCAATGTGTTTTCTCGCTATAGAGCTATCGTTTCCAATGCACCAAAGGCAGTTTAAGTTGATAATACAGTCTTAAAGGAAACTCTTTAATCATACGTCATTGCCAACCGTCTGTAGAATGTAGTTTACATTTTGCATCATGCAGTGATCATTCCTAGATGTGTGTACATTAGAGGACTGTGTTCTATCATCATACGATGTCGTTCATGGCAAGCAATGATATAGTTTCTGAGTTCTCAAATTCTAAAAGATAGCAATGTTACTATTTCTGAGGTTTCGAATACCAAAGCACAACAATGATACCATTTTATGGATTAACCTCACACAGAAATCACAATAGAAGACATTGTCATCATATTCTATTTGGTGTAAATGTATTACTTTATCTTTGCAATGAAGAGACACAAAAACTGACTTAGACTGCGAAGAAAGAAAAGAATGGGAAAAACCTATCGACAAAGTTGAAGACTGCTGTGGTAAGTTCCCGACGATCTTTGCAGATTCTCCACTCTCTGCACACCTATCCACATTCTCCTCTGGCAAGACGTGCCTCCTCCGGTCTTCTAAACACTATCTACCCTGCTAGTCCAGCACAGTGAATGCCAAAAAGACCCCAATCAATCCCCTCTCTGTCGTTTTTCTTATTTTTAGACAGCGACAGCCTCCACCATGCTCTCCACGTTGATGGTGTGTCTCTCCCATTCAACTCCCCTCCTCTCTCGTTTTCCAAACTCTCCAACTACCACCTCTTCCCACGATGAAGAAGTAAACAACATTCATCTGCCGTTCCACTAAATTCTCCCCCCATCACTCCTACACAGCATAGCGAAGAAAGAAAAAGACTCCCCCTCACTGCGGTTTCTATGGTTTCTTAACAACCACCGCGCCCTCCATGATGATGGAGCCTCCACATTTATTTCAACGATCACACTTGTATCACAACCGCATAACCTCCTCCCTCTCGTGCCCATGAAGAAGGAAAAAGAAGCATTCATGTTCGGTTCCACTATATTCTCCACATCATCACTCTTACCGAGCTCAGTGAAGAAACAGATTGGTCTATGTCTGCGGTCTTAATGATTCTAAACAACAGCCACACCGATACCTTGCACCCTCAACGATGATGGAGCAACTCGGCCTTGAACTCACGGCCGGCACATGCCTAAACACAAGGATCGACATAACTGCAGCTATCCGACTCCTCTTAAGTAGCGGCCACACTCAATACGGAGGTTCTAAATGACGACGTGACATATCAACTTCGTCATTCTTCCACAAGGAGACTTCTAACCTTCGACAAATGTAACCTAACAATGCTAGCGGAGTGAAACTCACACAAGGTGATATCTAATAAATACAAAATATGACTCCAAGGTCGACAAGAGGTAAAGAATCAAAATCGACTAAAATAATAGAGTATGGGTTTAATCCAAGACAACTCAAGTTGTAAACTCGAAAAAGAAAAAGACGTATTCGCAAGGGATGACGTCTCAAGTGACAGAGCTTGGGTGTAAAACAACATGACTCGACGAGAAGCTGACATCAAGCAATCTGACGAAAAATACCTCCTATTAACTAAGTTATGACTAAAACGATTTCGGAATATCCTTCCAAATGACGACAAGAACAGTTATAGCATAAATCAACTTCCCATTCGACTTCCGTCGATTAACAAAAGGGAATAATTCTCAACACATGATTAACGCAGTTTGACGATAATCATGATGGATTTTTCCAACGCTTCACAAGGTTTCTAAATCATTTGACGCACAAAACGACTTCTCGCATCTTTCGATTACAAGACGTGATCCACCATTTCACCACAAATAGGTTCATCTATTAACCTACAAACGAAATAATAATCATCTATATAAGACGACTCATTTTGGTGGACTTGCGACAACCAGGTCGATTCCAAAAATTCTGTGACAACTTACGAAAAGGATACTACACCCTATCTTCAGACGTCGACATCTAGTTTAACTATCCCAGTCGACAAACAAAACTTAATTGATGGCTTCAAGGTTTAACTACCTGTTTGGCGTTGTCAGTAACAAACACCCATGGTTAATTTCCAGAGTCTATACTCTCTCTCAAAGATACTTTCTCTTCCCGTCGAACATGGTCCACCTGTTCTTGCAACGACAGTCTCACATACAATTTTGTGGTCAAAGCACCTATGTTCCAAATCAAAGCATAATATATCCAAAACATCATTTCTCTTAACAAAAAGAACATTTAGTCTACAACATCACATTGATCATAATCAATAGATTCAAAAATTTCATATAACTAACTTTGTATAATAAATCATCAGTTTCCATGTCGTCCACAACATATTATATTACTGAAACTTGCAATAAAAGTAAATAGCATAATCAGTTCCAAAAAGAGGGATGTAACAATAGGTAGGACAAAAGATATGGCAGTTGAAGGAATAGAGCCAAGCATTGGGTTTTGCCCTATAGTCATGCCTTTGTTCAGTTGTTTCCTTTCTAAGCTGAATTAGATTGTCTTTTAAGTATAGGTTTAGTAAATAGTTTGTTGTGGTATAAGTTGTTTGGTCAATTAAGGCTATGTAAAAGTCTTGATGGTGAATTTTTCCAATATAGAAGACTTGGTGTGAGATTGTGGAATTTTGATATGTTAGAATGCGTAACTTCTAGTAATGGTGTATATGTTTTTGTGCAGGAAATAGGTATACGTATTTATAACTATTTGGTAAGAATGACAATCTGGACTTTACTAAGGTATGGATGAACTTTGATAATCAAGATGGTACCATTGTTCTTGTAGTTTTAAGTTGCATTGCTAATAAAAGTTATTGGAATTTCAGTATTATAGACATGGCTAACATGTGTACTTCTTCCAGGTGAGGATTCCAATGATGGAGGTCCATATAGTTCTTTGTTGGAACAAATGTTGTAGCTTATTTCTTCAATAAGAAGAAAGGGTATGTATAAGGAATACTTTGCATTAAGAAAGGAGGTTCTTGGATAGTGATACTTTAAGAAACCTTCTTAAAAATTTATATAAAATTCTGGCAAATCTTGGCCTAGTATATTAATTTTTTTGGCTGGGGAAAATTTAATTTCCATGGTGAATCTATGCATTTTGTCCAACAAAGTTATTTTTTGGTGGCGAATTATAGACCAATACACAAAAATAAAATAATTTATTTGGTGAATTGCCAATTGATTCGAAAAAATAAAATAATTTATTAGGTGAATTATTGATTGACTTGAAAATATTACATTATGTAGATGGCAAATTATTAACTAATTTAAAAATATTACATAATTTAAATGGTGAATTATTATGACACAAAAGGGTAAAGATTAATTTATTTAGCGAATATATCTCTTTCATCTCTTTCCAAGGATCTAAAGGTTGTTGTTCCATTTTGGGAGCTAAATCATAGGGATATAGTTTTGGGGAAATAAGTCTTGGAGTTAACCATCAACTGGTTGATTTACTTAGATCAAGGGTTGTAATTGCTTGTAGTTAGTATTGTGGATGTATAGTGTCATTAGGTGGCGGGACCGCATGTTTTTTCTTTATATATTTGTTTGAGAATTTTTGCATTGTTCAATTAACAATGATGAACAACTGAATCTATATTCTAGGAAGGAAATCTAAGTCACACACTATTTGGGATAAAATTTTTAGAATTCACCAATAATCATAAATAATAATAGAAATATAGAGCATTTTTATAAATATTTATACATTATTAATTCATTCCCCCACATCTCATTACCCTGTTGGCAAATCATGACATCATGCATGAAAAACATTTGTTGCAACAAAATAAAAGATTTTAATAAATTGATATTGATTCTTAAAGAGATCTCATAGCATTCATTGATGGCATTGGTGATGATAGGTATATAAAATGATATAACAATTCATATTCATAAACATCTTCTAAGAATTCTAGTTTTATTTGTCACATTGGACATATGTTATGGTCACAAGTCCTTGTAAGAATTAAGAGGTTTGAGTTGGTCTCTACCTATTGAGGAAGTTTATAGTTGTCAAGGTAGTTGAGAAAAAACAAGCATGATTGTTTTATAGTGCATAAAAATTGAGTTTTTGGCTTATATAATATCCTAACGGTGTTCATTGGAAAATAGATCTTGGAGTGTTCTTTTAAGTCGTATTGGGTAAAAGCAACTCTTATGTGTTCAGGGTGAAAGCTTGTAGAGCTCTATAAACGAATAGTTGAAGGTAGAAATGGACAGTTTTATATCTACGTGTTATAGCACCGTGGCTCAAGCGTATGGACTGGTTTAATAATTTTCATACCTAGCTATCAGTATTATACCTTGTTAACCACCAAAACATCAAATGAGTAACTCACTGCGAGGGATCATGGACTACTTTTTTTTCTGTCCAAATGATATCACTGAAGCACTTGATAGGTGTAATAGAGTTGTGTGGTGGGCTTTCCAAGGTGGAACAAGATTTTACAAATCAGCTGAGAGTTTCGTAAGTTTTAACCAATCTCGAGAATACACTTGAAGATTAAAAAAAAATATACATACTCATAAACAATTTGACTCTGGTGAACAATCCTAGTCACTGATAGAGGGAATTAAAAAGGGTGAAAATAGTGTATGAGTGTAAGGGCAAAAGCCTTTATAGTGTAGTTATGGTGGTGTGGTAATAAGTAATCACTATCATAACTCAATTATGCATTGAGACCAAACGATAAGGATAGCTTGGAAAGTTTGTCTGACCTGGGAGTATATCAAATCTGTATAGTGACCTCATAGGGCAGTGAATCCTGGAGTGCCAACGGTCAAATGGCTCCTAAATCTTGCTTACATTAGTAGGGTGGGATAAAACTATGATGCATTATGTTAGAAGGGTTATGAAAGGTTTAAGGTGCTAAACAAGTTATGCACTGTTGAACTGATTAAGTTCTAAGTGTTGTCCCGTGGAGTTGCTACATGACTTTTTGTGGAGTAGGAAGAAAAGAAAATTATGTTACAGAATAAATTAGAATCTTGTGTAAAAAATAGGAGCCCCCACTTTTTAGATTTTAAATTTTAAGGAGGTGTCTTTGAGGTGGAACTGAAATTTTTTTCCACCAATGTTTAAGTTTTGTTGTCATGTCGTTCTTCTATAATTTTTTAAATTCCTGCCAATAATTTTTAGATTTAACTATGTAGTTGTAGATTTAACTGCAGATTTAACATTCCTTATTGCTAAGAAATAATCATGAAACCACAAGCTCCCTAAAATTTTGAAGTTTAAAGTTATAAGCTTCTACATTTTTACAAAATTTATGGAACCTCTGCTTATGAAAGCTCCTAAAAAATCTCAGCAGCACTTGTTGATATATTTTAAGAAGCCCCCTCCATGGAAGTTGGAACCACTACCTAAGCAACAGTGGCAATTTATTAACAAAAAGGAGTTTGCAACTATAAAAATTGTCATTTTGAGTATGGCAATGTGGTTGTTACATTGTAATCACTGTACTAGCTCAATGAGATCTCTTTGGGCAACGAGGAACAAACTTGAATTGACCCATGTCTAGAAGATCTCTCTATTCCAGTGTGAAATGACTATCCTTGTTAAGTAATCATGGGCAGTGGAAGCTTCTGTATGTTGATTCATTTAAGCAATGTCACATGCCTATGATTGATGTAAGGAGAGTATGTGATCTCTCTGACTGTACTATATCACGAGGGATTAGTTTATAAACCTGAAGCCATTGGTGTGAGAACAGCCAATTGTTGGGCTGTTCCATATTAGCATGAAATCTTTAGCTGGGAAAAGCATGGTCTTCTGATGAAGGAGATGGTAAATGCGTACATGGAGCTGTAAAATCACACATAGCTTTGAATATTGTTCAGTAATCACTATCATAACTCAGTTATGCATTGAGACTAATTGACAAGCATAGCTTGGAAAATTTGCCTGACCTGATAATCATATGAAATCTGTATAGTGACCTCACAGAGCAGTGAATCCTAAAGTGCCAATGATCAAATGGCCTTTAAACCTATCTCACATTAGTAGCGTGGGATAAAACCATGATGCATTATGCTTGAAGGTTATGAAAGGTTTAAGGTGCCAAATGAGTAATGCACTGTTGAACTAACTAAGTTCAATTTAGAAGTAGCGCTAAAACTCTGCCCAGTAAGCAAGAGTGGCAATTTATTAACAAAAAAGGGAGCATATATGAACATTAGAAGTTTGCAGGTATAAAAATATTATCAATTATGGCAATGTGCTTGTACTAGCTCAATGAGATCTATTTGGGCGGCAAGAAACAATCTTGAATTGACCCATGTCTAGAAGATATCTCTATTCCAGTGTGAAATGACCATTCTTGTATAAATAATCATGGGCAGTGAAGCATCTGTATGTTGATTCATTTAAGCAATGTCAGATGCCTATGATTGATGTAAGCAGAGCTTGTGATCTTTATGACTGTACTCATCACGAGGGATTAGTTTGTGGTACTGAAGCCATTGGTGTGGGAACATCAAATTGCTGGGCTGTTCTATATTAGCATGAAATCTTTTCCTGGGAAAAGTAAGATAGTCTGATGCAGGGTATGGTAAGTATGTATGCAAGCTATGAAATGACATGGCTAATTCAGATCAAGATCCTTCAAGCAACCATTTCAAAAACACAAAACAGAATTTAAACAACCATCGTATGGTTCATTGAACCACGTATCCGATATTAAACTGATAAGAACAGATACTGCACTTGATCTTAGCCAAAAGGCCGAGAAAGGTATGCTTTGAAAGGGTTCTCCTTTTCTTATTTATGGACATGTTTTTTTACCTTCAGTCTCTCGCTGCTTCATGTGGGATAAATATGTGTCTAAAGAGGTCTCTTTAGTCTTAATCCATGGAAGAGTATTACTGTCTGAGTTAGAGGGATACTGAATTGGCTTGTGAATTCTCTCCTTCATGGGACATAAAGGAGATGTAACACTAGATATGACTCGCATGTATGTGTTCTAAAACTTATGTAGATTAAAAAAATTATTGCTTAAATGTCCTCAATATAAAATTCTGTAAAATTTTATATCAAAGATATTTGGGAAAGATTTTAATTTGTGAAATAGTATTGTAAAGAAATAAAATGAATTGTTTTTTATTATAATAATTAGGTATTATAAGTGTGTTAAATAATCTAATTAATTTAATTTAGAGTTGTGAGAAATTATATAATAAAATTAAAAAATAAAATTAAAAATGAGTGAAAGTAGTTGGTTGATGCTGATAATCAAAATATAGTTTTCATTGTTTTGATCTTAAATTTTGAATCATAACTCAAAATTGTTTATTTTTGGATGTGTTGGAAGTACAATAATGAAATGTGAACTATGTTGTTCTCATAATTTGGTTAGCGTTAAATTTGTGTACGACAAAATGAACTATATGCACAAAAATGATTTAGGTAGAAGTTGTCATTGGGAATCTATTTGCCTTAATGGTTGCTACTTACGTCTAAACGGGGTGGTGTCGATAAACAAGGTTTGAGAGTATGTTAGACAATGAATGTTCTCTTTTGGTCAAACCCCTATTTTTGATTTAATAGTTTGATTAGAAGGATTGAAAACAAGCAAACATGCAATGAACGCCTAGGATGTTGATGTAAGTTGATGATGTAATGTTGATGCTCTATAATTCTCCTAGAGTGATAATGCTAATTGGAATGAGAGTTGTGGGTTCTTGTGTATGGTTTGTAATGAATTAGGGTTTGTCCTTAAATGTAACACCCTAGTACACAAGTTAACATGTTTTGTGCTTTAGTTGACACATAATAGCTAATTGGAGGAAATTGATGAGGGTCCAAATTTAAATTTAAATTTTAGGAGTTCAGGGATCATTTTCATGATTTAAGGAATTGCCCTTGGTTAGTTCCACATATTGTGGATTTGACCAAGTAAAGGAATGGATGAAGTAAGAATCAAGACCATCCCTCAAAATGTATGCAAATGGAATAAGGTTGGGCTTAAGTTATTTGCCAATTTTTTTGGCTATAATAGGCCTCTTGTGCCTAATCTAAATTGCACTAAGGACAACACTATCAAAATGGGCCCAAAACAAAAGGGGAAAAGTATGGGTAAGCATTTTTTATCATTACATTTTGCTCTCACTTTGATTTTCATGTGAATTATTGTGAAGATGCATATCAAAATAAAATAAATAATCAACATGAAAGTAAAATAAGTACTTTTGTTGGTGGAGATTAGCAACACAAAGTTCTAAAGAAGGGGCAAATAGTTACTCTTCCAACTCAGTGGTGGTGTTGGTCTCGTATGAGTGGTGGGAATGCATCAACTAGCACCCATAAATGTGAAGGAAATGAGACATGCATTTAAGCACATCATTCAACCATTCAATTCATCTAATTTGATCATAGAAACATGACTCCAAAGTCTAGACACGTTAGATGTGGCCTAGGATTGGTTGATGACTCAACAGAGAAGTGATAAGAAAGAATTGTGTTTTCTTTGCTTTAGGCTTAACAAATTGTCATTCAATGCAAATTTTTATTAAAAAGTGGTAAAAAGGGATAACTTCCAGCAATGGTTTAATTGGTAAGGAAACACATCTAACAAAAGAGAAAAAATATTGAACTGACATCAAAGCTCAGTCAAGTTGTCTAAGAAACCTTTTAGATCTAGAATGAAGATTGCTTCATATATACCAAGTGGTTTGGTGATGATGTCAGCCAAGATTGGGATAAAAAAAGGCCCAATTTATTGTGCATGTAATACTAAGCTTCTCTTTCTTCAATTGTTCAATGCATGGGAAAAGTGCCACATTTGTCTAACAACACTTCCACCATATTAAAGTCACTTCACACAATCCAAGTTGTAGTAGGTGATGAGTCAACAATCCAACGCCAAAGATCATATCTTTCCACAACATCATTAGAAGCATAAACATTCATAATCCCAAAGGAATGATTTTTAATATTGAAAGGGGCCCAAAGGCCATATTGGTGGCATCGCATTCCTAATCTAGCAAATATGGTTGCCATTTGAGAGAAAGAAAGGTGACAACAACACTGCATCTAGTCTCATGGTTGTTACATAGAAAATGACTAGCTAACCATATGATATGACAAACAACAAAAATCAAAGAGCTAGAAATTGTCACCTCTTGCAAACAAAGAATGCCTAGGTTTGTAAATCTTTGTATAATGTACCACATTGTATATGTTCTTGTGAGGTATGTTAGACCTCAAACATTCTATGAGAGAAAATTCATTGGTGGAGATAATTCAAATGCATATCATTGTTATCCATCTCATCCAAAGTTGCATAATTATTCTGCAATAATTCCTCTTCCATTGATGGGTTGAAACTTCCTAGCTAGAAATTAATGTGAAATTTCTCTACTTATCTGAAACATATTCTCCATCTTCCAAACTCTAAGATGGATTGTGAGAACAACTTGACACCACTCAAGGAGAAGGGGAAGGCGATTTAGCCAACACTTCTATTCAAGAGTACATCACACTCGTTGGAAGTGTTCTAACAAATCTAAGTTTTGTTGGGAAAGATGTGGTGTACACCTTGCATAACCTTGCATAATACACATAATGTAAAATGTAATATTTAATTGTGGTGTATCCTAGAGATGTGAAAATCGCAATGGGTTAGGCATTCTTGGGGCCACTTGCAAGTTGTATGTAACATTGAGATAAATATTTAATGTGGGTTACACATTGGGAAAACTTAGTACCAAAAAGTAAATGAAGGGGACATGGTTTAGTGAGCTCATGGTTTAGAGGGACATGGTTATGTCATAACACTTAGTGGTTTTGTGCAAGCTTATTTCTCTAAAAGCAAGCACATGAGTAGTTGTTGAGGTTGGCTTGTTGGCTAAGGTGGTCATTTGAATTGAGTTTCTCTTGTAGGTTGCATATGTGAGGAGAGGAAGCATGGATTGGGATGTGTGGTTACATGATTCTCATTTGCTTGTTCACATGGAGTGTAATTAGGGAGCTTGATGATTCATAAGTATTCATGGAGGCTATGTATTGTAATCTTTGTTCATGAGATTATCAATCGGTGTGGATGCTTTTGGAGGCTGGGTTTTTTTCCCTCATGGAGAGTTTTCCTAGGGTATATCTTGTGTCATCTTGATGGTATGTTTGTCTATTCTTTTGCTTGTGGATTCTGAATACTTGTTTACATATTTATCTCTTGCATGGGGTTATATGAAAATTGTCTATTATGGCTACCAATTTCTAATATTTAGTATTAGAGTTTGGTTTCTAGGTTGTGGGAGGAGATCTCCTCGGTAATTGTAACCCTTGCTACAAGTAGTTTTTGGTGCATAATTGAATCCGTGGCCTTGCAGGAAAAGAATGAAGGCATTTTCAAGGTTACAGGTGTGTTTGCAGACTTAGGTTGTTGCAAATCTAGGGTTTGATGGAGATTTAGCAAGTGGGTTTTCTATTTAGGCTCTTTCTATGAGAGTTTTGGGGATGAGATTTTGTTGGAGGCCTCTTGGATAAAATAGACCTCACCATTGAGTCAAGAAGGCCCAAAAACCTATAGATCCATAATAACTCGACTTTATTTAGAGACATAATTTTATTAGCCATTTTAGGGCTTGTACTCTTCAAAACGTGACACAGACATAATCGTGGATGAGTCAGGTCCGACACAACACATGGGCCCTCTCCTTGCCTCGGGTGACCTCCAAGTCACTCTCGCTCTCGTGGCAGAAGCCAATCGAGCGGGGGCGAGACCCCGGGTCCTGTTCGCTTGGGAGCAAGACCTCGCGAAGAGCGGTCGGCCTGATCAGTGGCATGTTGTTGTTTTGGATTTGTCTTGTTCTTTCTATGACAGTTGTTGTTGAAATGACGATATGACCCAAAAGGTCACTTGTGGTTTGTCTCCTGTTGGGATTTTTGATATTCCAACGTCTAGATGGGTCTTGATTTGCTTCGTTTATGCTTCTAGTACGTTGTAGTCTAGCCTTGAAAGCTTGTATGTGTTGTTGAATTTGTCATTCTTGCACTATAACCCTAATGAAGTGTTGTTCTTGCATGAGTTGTGGTCTCAAGCTTAACTCTTCAATCTCCTCAAGGACCACCCTCACCCACTCGCCTCTGATTCCAAGGCACATTTGAATTCTTGAATAGAGAGTGAATTCAAGTTGACCTAGAGTTGACTCTTTGACTTAGTGATGTGAACTAAGGTTTTTCTAGTTGTTTTCTTGAGTCTGTTGACCTTGTGATAAAATCAAGGAGTTTTGGCTTGTGTTGAGGTCGTGATGCAATCAAGGGTTTGTGTGAACTTGTTTTACTTTTTTTGGGGTATTTTCTAATGTTTTTACATATTTTGTGGGTTTTTGTATGAAATGCAAACTATAATGTATGCAAATAACTTTTTGTTCTTTTTCACCAAATTTTGAAATAAAATGAACTAATTAAACTAAGAATTAAAATATGAATGCAAGCTATAATGAAATTACCTAATGCAATCACTCTATATTTTTGTATTTTTCGAGATCGATTTTGGAACACTCTAAGAATTAAAAAATATGTTTTAAATGAAACTAATCTAAAATTGCAATTAAACTACTCAAAATAAGCTAATCTAAACAATCTAAATTAACCTATCAAGGAATTTGCAATGACAAGATTACTATTCCAAGAGCAAGATTGATTATCTAATTACTACTAAAAAGCATGAAAAACCTAGAATATGAGACGCGTGAGCCTCCACTGCCCTTAGGAATCCCTGTGTATGGCAATCTCCTTGTCCTTCTGCAACAACAGGGTCGTCCTCTTGGTGGCAAGTGGGATGGAGAAGCAAATGAAAGAGCTTTGAAATCTTTGAATGAGCCCAATTGAGAGCTAAGAGCACTATGGCTTGATAAATGGTGAGCGTAGCAATGCTATGAAGACTTTGAAGGCTTTGGAAAAATAATAACAATAAGCAAAAGGCACCCATGCCCTGCAATGAGCATAAGCATGCTAATGGGAGAGCAAAAACTAAGCAAGAGATTGATTACAACAATGAATTTGCCTCCTATGGGAAAGCTTTAAATCTTTGCAACAATGAAAGCTAATGCAATGAAAGTTTTAAAGCTTTGCAACAATGAAAGCTAATGTAATGAAAGCTTTAAAGCTTCAAAAAGACTAAAGAAAGAAACTAAGAGGTTCAAAGGCCTGTGAAGAAGCTTGAAAAGCTTGTGAAGAAGGGAAGAGCATTCTCCAACTTGAGAAATAATGGAGAGGTGAGGGGTATTTATAGGTTGGGAGAGCACAAGAGGGGTCGGGATGATTGAGGAGTTAACTCCCTTGATTGGAGAGTTAACTTGCTTGATTTAGCAGAAGACTGAATAGATTGGAATGTGAACAAGCCTTGAAAGGTTATCACAGAAGAAGAAATGGAGTTAGCATGAGAGAAAGAAGAGTTATCAAGAATAGATTGGGCTAAATTTGCATGATTGGGAGTGTTGATTGAGCTAATTATGGCCTCCTCTATGTTTAGCTCAAAATTGCATGCAAACTGGGTGAAAATGGAGCCTTTTGGGGATCAAACCGAAGGAGAAACTCACGTTCAAAATCTAAAAGTGTCGCCCCAGGGTCACCCCTTTCACTAGGGCAGGTCGCATGTGTATGTGTTTGACCTTATATATATATATGCATGTGTATGTATATATTACCTTATGAATGTATATATATATGCATATTGATATGTATGTATATATCCATATGCCATATGTATGTATATATACGTACTTGTGATTGTGTGTATGCATGTTTGTAAGAACATGATTGTATATGGATATGCATCCACATTTGGAGGTGTAAGGATGTCGAATCAAGCAGTCAATAAAAGAGTACAGTAAGTTAACATTACAGACCACACAAGCATTCAACCAAGTTGATCAACCTCTCCATTATTTCCTACAAAACCATGATGTATTAAACTTTCTATGTGTATAAACCATGTCAGTTGCATTTATGTTTTGCAAATCCTTGTAAATCATTCATGTATGCCACCTAATATGAATAATAAAATACTGATGAAGTAAATCATTTGTCTACTAATTGATTCAATTACAAATAACAACTTGCCCCACTATGGGGAACTCCTATACTCATGATCTAAATGCATGAAAATCCTATCAACTAGGACTACCTTTTAGTAGAGAACTATTCTACATGAACAAACCATTCTACTAGAGAACTATTGATAAGTGCATTGGGAGACTTGCTTACCCAAAGGCATTTTGGGTTGAGCTATGCTGCAGTCTACAAATCAAACTGATTTGATGATAACTACAACATAGCTTAACACTAAAAATGCTTTTGCATTATCAAGACTCCTCAAAGTAGAGCCATCTCCAAAGCCTAAGTGGCACAGTTTCGGTGCCATCTACAACTACCAAATGCAGAGAGCAGAGTCGATAATGGTGTCAAAGGGTTTGTTGAGTGTGAAGGATGAGAGCATTGAACGCTCCATAGCTGCGAAAAGCCAAGGCACGATAACCAGCAAAATACGGAGGGAAGTGGAGTAAATGCATTTGCATGGGTGTAAATGCATCTGCTTTCCTTCGTTAATTCGAGAGTGTGTGATGAAAAGGTGGTGAGTTGCTCTGATGCCACACGACATCGTGAGCACAACTCACGATGCCACTTCCCGCCACTAGGGTATGTTGTGTCCGGTTGTCGGTCGACGGTAAAAAATGGTCAGAAATTCAACCCCGCCAAAGAAATGTGTCGTCCATGTGGCAAATCAATGTACAACGTGTAAAAATGATATATTTAGGATGTCCACCTCATTGCACGCATGTTTCAGTATAAGTGCATATGACTGAAATGAAAACATGCCATCTATAACAGTGAAGAATGTGAAGCCCGTGTTGACCTTGACAGTTAGGTTGCACCACATTCATGCCCTCAACATATCATTGTACTCAAACAAGTTTTATGTTGAATATTGGGTGTTTACTAAATGCAAATCATTGACATGCCAAACATAGATTTGAATTCCCCTTTCATTAATTTGATTCAAAATACAAATTGGTCTAGTACAAAATGCAAAAAAATGCCTCCCTAGGCTACAATTTCAAACTTGTTTGTGTACAATGATTAGTTGCTACCAATCTCATTCAAACCATGTGGGAAAACCTAGTGGACTCGAAGTGGCAGAGGTTGTTGTTGCCTGGCTGCTTAACAAATTACTCCCAATCATATTCTCCTCCCTTGCCGGTGGACTTAGAGTGCTGCTCAAATGGGATGGCCTTAGGCCTACAAATTATGTACTGCTCACAATGGATGGGGTTACGCTTGGAAATTGAGTGCTGGTCACAATGGATGGAGTTAGACTTGGAAATTGAGTGTTGCTCACATGGGATGGGGTTAGACTTGGAATTGCTGGTCAAATGGGATGGGGTTAGACTTGGAAGTTGACTGCTGGTCAAATGGGATGGAGTTACAGTTGTATGATAGTTAGGGATATGAATGTTCACCATCTCCCTAAACAAGGCATGATTTTCGGGCAAAGGGTTTAAGGGGTTGCTTAAACGCCTTTCTCTCTGTAGATCTTTCCTTGCCATTTCAAGCACTTTTTCCTTTTTATCCTGCTCCTTATGAATCCTTTCTTGCTCCCTTTTGAGCTCTTTTTCCTTTTTCTATTGTTCCTTTGCTTGTCATGCAATCTCTCTATCTATTTTGGCTTGATCCTTCAATTCCTTTGCAACAACACGTGTTGCCTTTCTCTCCTCAATTTACTCCCTCTTTTGTTGTTTTAACCCCTGAATTTCTTTTTTCCTTTGCTCTTGTTCCATTAATAGGTTCATGTATTCGTCTGTTGTTAATAATTGGGATTGCCAGCTCAACCGAATTCCTCTATCCTCTGTTGTCCCAGGTTTTCCCTTCATTATGTGAACTGACAGTTTCATAAATTTGTTGATACGTGAATCTACTTGGGAACCCAAGGATTGGCTGGAATCTCCACGAATGTTGTGTTCAGCCTCATCACAAAATGCCTCAGTATCCTGGCTCAAATATGCAATATCTTGGGTATCACCTTCTCCACACTCAACATAGTAATGCACCATTTCATCCACATTCAACGTGGGTGGTGGAGAGGGGAAAGAGAACATGCTACCTTCTTTCTGTGGATGCAAGTCATATCCTAAATTCATGGCTCCCTCCACCATCCATGATGGCTGGCTTGGGGGAGACAGAAGGCTAAGTCCATCCATGGTAGTCTCTTGTTGACTTTCAACCATGTCATCAACTAGTTGACCCCCCACTATAGGTACAGCTGAATCATGTAAAGTTGTTTCCTCTCCCACTGTTTCTACTATTGTAGGGTTTAAATCACCATCGGCAAGCCCTGACAACAATGTGTTGGCAACTTCCACATTTGACACATCGACCCCGGAAAGACTAAGGATGTTCTGCACTACAGAAGCATCATCGTGCATGCTGAACTAAAAAGTTTCACTAGGGTGCATGTCCTCCATTAGAGCATCTGGATTGAGGGGCCATATACCTATTCTTTTAAAACCAACAATGATGTTTGAAACTGTCAGTGCTTTCTAAAATGACTTGCTGGCCAATTCTGCTAATTCTGCTCTTTTTATTTCTATGTTAGGAAATCTGGCCAGCCACGCTGCTCTTTCTGATTTGAAGTATGACTTGAATGTTGATGTAATGTCCCCTTTTTAGCTGATGTTGTTTGTGGATGGTTTAGCCTATTCCTGACCCTCGTAGGCTAATGTACATGGTTAGGGGGTCTTCTTGAGGCAGTCACCTGGTCGATGGTTGGTTTCCTGGATTCAGTTAGATGGGAAAAATAAGGGAGATGATAATTAAATTAATTATTTGTAAGGTTATTAAATAAATAAATATTATAAAGTGACCTTATATTTAATTAATTTAATAAAGTGACTTAAATAAATATTATTACATAAAGTCACTAAAATAAAATAATATTATTTTTCTAGAAGCTTCTTGAAGTGGGATTGAAAAAGTATAAAAGAAGGGGGAAGGCAAGCTTCCAGGCATCCAGGAATTGATATTTGCTTTGATGTGATTGTTTAGTGAAGGAGCCAGCAAGTGTTTCTGCCATTGAGCCATTGAGAACGAAAAATCTCATTGGTTATGCAATTTTGAGGTTGTGAAATATCAGCTGAATTATTGCTTCATTGTGGGCTTCATCCGGGAGTCCAATCTGTGCTTAAATTGGAGAAGACATTAAGTTTCACAAGAGTTCCAAAGGTTAATCATTTGCAGATTTGAAATTGTTGGTGACATGAATAGTGGCGTGAATAGTGTCGCGCTACAGTAACCAGCCATAGAGTTTTTAGATTTTCATTGTTGGAGGCCTATCTAGACACTTTTTTATTCTGGGTATTTGAGGGATCAATTCTTCTTGTGAAAACAATCATTTCTATACCAGTTTGGAGGTGTTTCAAGGCTGCAATTAATTCATTCTGAGGACTGATATACTACAGCAAGGGTGCCATTGGCAAGACATTTTTGTTCATATCTCATCACTGAAGCATCCTATGGTTCTGGGCATTGTTGCATTTTGATCCTTTGATCCTATCAATCATTTCAAGTACCATAAAGTAGAGTTTTATCGTTGCATTTATTTTTAGTTAAGATTGTCAGGCAAGGGCAAGGGCGGCTACTTCTAAGAGGTGCAATTTCATGCAAGGAGGCTCAATAAAATTGAATAAAAATCAGAGATAGATATCATTGCATCTGTTGATCATTCCGGACTTCATAATCAAGTTCTTTGATGTATTTCGCATTGTCATATCAATTCGCATAAGGTGTTGCTGTAGATGGTCATTTTATATCAAATTTGGCATTGTTGTATATATCATTGTAAGCCAAGAGTCTTGGCAAATACATAGCATCATTGTAATTTAGATTGCACTCAATTAAGGAGATATATGTTGCATACCATATGTTTGATGAAATGTCCATCTTATAGCATACATAATCAGCATAGTAGTTTGCATGCCAATTGTTTGACAAAATGTCAATTGGCTGTAGGAGTTGATTTACACTTGCATTAGTCATCTATTGCATTTGGAAAATGCTAAGACACTTGCATTTCATGCTATACTTGTAGTTTAGTCATTTAGCATTTATTTCAAGGCTTTTGCATCATCTTATCTTCCAATTTCATCAAGCAAAGCAAATTGAAACTTAGAAACAACAAGAACATACTTTGCATACAAAGTGTTTGACGATATTCCTTGAGCCTCTAATCAGCATTTTGAGGTCAAAACTAGCAAGGGATATTACAGTTGAAAAAATACTGACATCTAATGGCTGCAATTTGTGTGATGTGTGCGCTAGTAGTGTGAGCAAATCGATACCCAAAGACCTAGGTTCTTGGATGGTTGTCATGGCTGCGTGGCTGTCATGGCCATCAAATATGAGCAAGTACCTATTTGTCAGCGATACTCCACCCGGAACTGATTGTGCAAAATGATGCAACTAGTTCATAAACAACTCTTTCATCATCCAAGTGTGGAGTTGGGCAGCCATGCATGCACCTGGTTCGCAGCCAGCAATGTAGTTTTTTAGCTACTTTTTACCTTTGAAAAGATAGAAGCCTGGTATGCTCTGTCTGATAACATTAACACAACATAATTTTTTTTATCAATTCCCTACTCTTTGGAATAATGTATGAGACACTGTTGCTGCCTCTTTTGGCCAAAACCCACATGGCTCCATTTCTCCCAGCCTGAATTCTAGTTTCATCACAATTCCAAATTTTATGTGGTCAGTATGAGTTGGCTTGATATGCTTTGGACAGTGTGTCATAGAATGCAACAACTTCAGCAGGCCTAAGGTTTAGAGCTCTGTCTTTATCTAGTCCTTCCGCTGTCCTTAATATCAATTCAAGATGACGCTTTTTAAACCCAGTCCACCAGGACTTCCCAGGCAGCCCATCCTTAAAAGGGTTTGGTCGTGTTTGGCATATTTGCACAACTTCTGCTTTGAGATTAATAATCTCTAGTCCATGGCCCACTGCAGCCATTTCTTTACACCATTCCACTATCAAACCCTCTTCAGCTGCTGTCAATATTGTGGGAGGACCTTTTTTTTATGTAGTTGTTAAACCGTCTAACCAGTTGCTGAGCGTTGTCATAGGGATTCCCCACTTTTTGGCTACACTCCTTATCGAAATTCCATTATCCTCCACATCTTTCAATGCTAAATCCATATCCTCTTTCCTCCACTCCCGTTGAACTAAAACCTTCTTGCTTCTAGCAGCTACATTGACTTCAATAACTGGCTCAACTGGTTCAGGAATAGTCTTGTTAGCAACTTGACTATCTTCATTTGATAGGAGCTGAACTCCTCTTTTTTCTGGAGGCATGGTTGTCTTTAGTCTCTTGGTGCCACATCGAGTCTGCATTTGAGCTTTGTTCTTCATCTGCACATGGCAACAAACACCTTTGGACATCAATTTTGTAATTTGGAATCTTTTGAATCTTTTCAGTACAAAGTTAAAGAAACAAAGAGCCTAAAGCATTGAACTGGACATCCGACTTGCCTGTGTTGATTAGTAGAGAGGCCTGCAGGGTGGTGCTGCCTAAGTATCAAGATCTACTTGGGCTTGTACGTGACTGGTACAACAAATATGATTACTGGGGCATGCGTGTAGTGAGGTTGACAGTGTAAAATCAGTACAGCAAGATAACAACATAGACCAACAATCAGCTATACTAATATTAATCACAAACATTACAACATTTGGCATTCCATTTTCTTCATCTCTGTAAGTTTGTAATTTCAATTTGTAAGTTTAGTCAGAGAGTTCACAGTGATGCTCTGAATAGAAGATGTGTGATGTTATATGTTTGTTTTGATTGTGTCACATTATGATTTATGATGTTCTGTGTTTGATTTGATAGTTTCATATTTTGATGTTCTATTCTATGTTGTATGTTTGAATTTACAGTTTGGTTGTAGTTATGATTTCGTATGTTGTATGTTTGTTTTTTATGGTTTGACATTTAAGAATGCTACTAAAATTTGTCTAGATCAGATAACAATGTTGATACTCTGTCTGACATTTGAGACAAACAGAGCATGTAATAATGCTCTCTGATAGTCATTAATTTTAAAGTTGTAATCATCATTCCATTGTCCAAATCTTTTCCAACCAGATATGACTTGCTGGGCAGACAGTACAATTGCATCTAATCTTTTTATCTATTTTTTTGTCAATCAATACAGCCTTACAAGTGGTTTAACAAGCATTCTTCCTTTCAAAGTTTCCAATTATTCTTCAATCCATTGTGCTTCCTTCTTCAACTTCACCCCACCTAACATTTTCTTGAATGTAAACAATCATAATTTACCAGATAAAACTAAACCAAATCAAAAAAATTATGTCAATTGGTGAATGAGCACTTATATGTGCTCTCTATTGGATCTGTCTCATGAAATTGGTCTACACCAAAAGGTTGTAAAGATAGTCTTTGGCCTCCTTGAGCCGAAGCAATCACATATGGTGAAATGAAAGAGTTAAACATATCAACTGAAGTTTGAGTTGACAATATGTAATAGCACAAAAGTTTAAAATTTTTTAGGTTCAAACTTGCCGACAACAATAATGGGTTGGGATTATGAATGTAGTAGCTAAGGAAAATTTGTTCCTCTATTTTTAAAAATTTATCTAATAGAGAAGTAGTTTTACAAAATAGGGAACCCAACATGAGAAATCGAGCTCTAATGCTTCGTTTTGTGCATTTGATTTAGGCAAATCATTTGATAAGAGGACCCATCCAATAGGATGAAGTGAGCCTTAAAGACTTGTAAGATTTAACATTGTGTTAATGTGATTCTAGATGTGTGTACATGTTCTCTATGTTGTTTAAGTTGTTTTTAATCTAGAGTAAGGAAGATTGGTTGAGATGTTTGAAAGCTAAAGCACTAAACAATATAAAAAGCAAAATTAGGGCCTAACCAATTTCATAAGACAGTTGAACTTTCAATCCTAAGGGTTTTTTGAACCCAATGAAAGAAACTTATCAATTATAAAATCATCATGAACTTTTTGATGTGCATGCCTAACAAGACAAATTCCAAGCACCAATTGCAACGTAGTTTCTGATTCAAACACAAGCAACGCATAGCACCCAATCATATCACAAAAACCTAGATTGTTAAATATTGCTCATGAAACCTACCAAATGAAAAGCATCCTAAACCTTGGTTTGTTAAGACTTGGAAGTTGCCCACTATATAGTCCTTAAGTCAGCTAGTTAAGTCAGTTGCCCACTATGAAAATGTGAGGTTATAAAACTGATATATCTTAAGTCAGTTAGTTATATTCATACTGCAATCAGTACAGTTTAAAACACAATCAGTGCAGTTTGGTTATATTTCAATGGTTATTTTGAATACATTCTAAACAAATAAGGCAATACAGATTAATCCATAACAACATTTTTTCTGAGCAACTCGCCACCTTTTTTTTCACACGCTCTCGCATTAAAAGATATTTGTGTTTTAACTGTATTGTTGTTTGGTTTAAAATCTATGTTGTTTAGTTTAGAATTGAAGCTAAACATCTGTAATTCAAAACAACAATAGAGTTTAAACTTAAACAACAAACATTTGAAATGGAAACGGACATTACAGTGATGTTGGAATATTGAACTTACCTAAATGTTGATAGAACTCTGCAATTCCAAGCCTCCAAGAGTCTTGTGTATGGGATGTTGGAAACTTGCACTAGGAAATTTGGGGTTTATGTAGGGAAACTTAGAATTTGTTGTTTGTGATCTGTGCACTCTCATTTGATTGGTTCAAATTATTTTTATTGCACTTCATTTGAATGATTTGATGGATGTCTATAAATTTGAATTTGGTATTAAATATGGGAGGTGATTGATTTGGTCGAATGCTTGTTTGCTTTGAATTGGTTGGTTTCCTTTAATATTTTTTGACTACTTGATTGGTGAGTTTTAAACCTTCAATAGTGTGCAATTAATGGAGAGTTGATTGATTTGGTTGAATGCTTGTTTGGGTTGTTTGTGCTAGATTTTAATAATTGTTGTCCTCTTGTTTTGACGGCTAGTTTGGTGAGCCTTACACCTCCATCTATGGCCTTTTTTGCAGGTATTAAAGAAAAGGGACCAATAGATAAGCATTTATCATTGTTTTGAGTGCACTTGGGCACTATTACATTTTACTTGGGACTCCAACTTTTTATTATATGCATTTTTTTTGGGACGGATCTCCATATTGGATGGGATATGTTATAATGAAAAAATGTTTAAAATTGTTTATTATAATGCAACTTGGAACTTAACTTAGGTTGATCGTTGGTCATGTACTTGGAAGCTATGGATGTTTACTTTTTAATATAAATGCTTTAATGTGACATTTTGGGTTCTGTTGTTGCATCCACTTGTGTACAAGTTCAAAATAATGTCAGTTGCATTTATGTTTTAAAATCCTTGTTAATCATTTGTGTATGCCACCTAATATTAATAAAAAAACACTAAAAAGTAAACAATTGTGATGGGAACATTGATTGGTCCCTATATGTCCTATTTTTAGAAAAAAAAATGAAATATTTAATAGATCCCTTATTAAAAAGTAGTGGGCCCAATTTGGTCAACTCTTATACCATGTATAGGAGCCCGACCCACTATCGGGCCCTCTCCCCTAGTGCTAGAGTGCTAAAAAACCTCATGTTAAACATATTAGGTTATGCTTCAAGCAAACCTTTGGGCTATACTATAAAAATTGAGTTTTTGGCTTATTAGCTGATAGGCTTTTAATTGTGAGCATTATAATGCTCGGAACAAACTTGTCTCACGCTATAAAATTCACGCTGGAAAATTTCAAAGTCCGATAATAATTTAATAAATTGTCAAATTACTGCTAATGTAGCAGCAGGAATTGTCTCATGCGGTACAAAAAATTTACATAGAAACGGAAATCTTCTAAACTCGTCTGTTGTTCTCACGCTGGGAAAAAGTGTGTCACCCAGAATGTTTGTATGCTTGTTAGAACAGACATCCGATCTAATATAGATTGCAGAAGTAAATGTAGAGATCTTTCATAGATTTTGGAGTAAATGCAAACTGCCTTAACTATCTATAAATAAAATTAATTTTTGGAGACAGGACAGCAAACAAAAGCAACTGAGATTGGCGAGATTGGCGCTAGGGTTTCTTCTCTAGCTGCTTCAAATCTTTTTTTCGCCACCATCTGTGTTGCAAGTAGGTTCTCTATTTTACTTATTTGGTTGTTCAATTTTGTAGTAGGATCGATGAGGAGAAAGACAAGTGTCGTTTCTCAAAACATGCGCAGTCGCCGCCTGAGGGCTTTCGCCTTGGCCTAAAGGCTTGAGAGCCCACGCTGTCCACATCTCTTCCTTCGATGTCTGAGACCCTACTCTCTGTTTTATTCTTTTCTTTACTTGAATTGCTTCTGCAATTTTATTGTTAGAATGGTTTTGGTGTGAGTGATGAAAGAAGTTCGGATTCCCACTGATGTACAAAGTGATTTCACAACCAGCTACTTTTGACACACCATTTTATTGTATGACTGTTTTTAACTTTTTATCTTCTAATCTTCGTTTTTAATGTATTTCTAAGCTCCCAGTGTTTTGGATAATCGGGGTGGGGCTTTTTTTGTTAATGGGTTAGGGTTTGAGCTCCTAAAGTTGTTGGTGTTTAACACCGTGGGGTTATTTGTTTTCTAGAAATCACTTATCTGTGTACCATCTGTATATTGGCTTTTTTAGTTTGCCTTTTTGAGTTAGCTTTTTGAGTTTGGTTATAAAAAGGCCAATCGGTCAACCATTAGCAATGGCGAGAAGCAACTATAGAAACAACCATGTGAGTAATCAATATCACGATGGGATTGTAGGGAAAGGAGCAAGAGAACTTGTTCTGTTGTTGATTCTTAGTCTCATTATTGTGTGTTCCGCGTGGTTCCTATGTAGGAACTCTAGTATTTCTTCCCCTCCTAAAATGATGGAATCGTATTTTTTGTGAAAATGTATGAATTTAGATTATCTTATTATATGTAATAGATCCTCTGATGCAGACACTCTTTTATCTCTGATATACAATCTTTCGTAATCTATGGTGCATCATCCAGCCCTTTTAAAATTCCAAATCTCCTAGTTCAAACCTGGTTTTACCTAAAATCTGTCTTTATGAAAACCAAAGCGCCGAGATACCAAATTGATGTGGATAAACCTCTTCCTCGTCCGGACTTCATTTTGCAATTCTGAATCTCTTTGTTCAGATCTGGTTTTACCTAAAATCCGTCTCTATGAAGCCAAAATGCCAAGATAATTCCTCATACCAAGAGGAAATACATCGAATGACTTATTTCAGATCTGACAGAGAAAGAATTAGTCACAACATAAGGAGAATAATAAGAAAAAATAGCTTGTACACAGCACTCTATATGATATACATAAGCTCCTTTTGTCTCTGCCCTTAAAGCTCTATTCTGCAATCTATACTAAAGAATTAGAAAGGAAACTGAGATGTTGCAGCAGTAAATAATAAACGAGCAGCACTGATAATTAAAACTTACAACCAGCAGGAAAGTACAGTAGACAGGTTTCTATTAGCAAAGAAATATATTTAAAAATTTCCAAAATCTTCTTTTTTCATCTAATCAAATTTAAGCCAAAAAGTGGCCATCCTTTACATAATTTTTAATCCAACTTACTAAGATAAAAAGAATAGCTAATCAATCTTCTAATTGACATTTGTATCCTCTTTCCCAGAATAACAGGGCAATTTCAGCCACTACTATGACAATTCTTAATCCAACTCTTAAGATAAAGAAAACAGTTAATCAATCTTTTAATTGACACTTGTATCCCCTTCGCTCAGAATACCAAGATTTTCTAAACTCGTTGGTTGTTCCTATCGGCGTATTCCTTGAACCTCCTATTGGTGCAAGTGCTAGTATAATATCCTAACGGGATTCATTGGAAAGTAGACCTCAGGATTGTTATCGGAAATAGAACTGAATTCTTTTAAGTCGCATTGGGTAAAAGCAACTCTTATGTGTGTTAGAAGTGAAAGCTTGTAGGGCTCAATAAACGAATAGTGGAAGGTAGAAATGCACAGTTTTATATCTCTGTGTGATAGCACCATGGCTTAAGCGTATAGATTGGTTTAATCATTTCATACCCAGCTATCAGTATTATACCTTGATAACCACCAAAACATTGAATGAGTACCTCACTGCGAGGGATCATGGACTACTTTTTTGTCCAAATGATATCACTCAAGCACTTGATAGGTGTAATATAATTGTGTAGTGGGATTTCCAAGGTGGAACAAGATTTGACAAATTAGGTAAGAGTTGTAAGTTTATCTAATCTGGAGAATACAGTTGAAGATTAAAAAAATTATACACTCACAAACAATTTGACAATTTGACTGTGGTGAACAATCCTAGTCACTGATAGAGGGAATTAAAAAGGGTGAAAATAATGTACGAGTGTAAGGGCAAAAGCCTTTATATTGTAGAGATGATGGTGTGGTAATAAGTAATCACTATCATAACTCAATTATGCATTGAGACCAAATGATAAGGATAGCTTGGAAAATTTGTCTGACCTGGGAGTATATCAAATCTGTATAGGGACCTCATAGGGCAGTGAATCCTGGAGTGCCAATGATCAAATGGCTCCTAAACTTTGCTCACAATAGTAGGGTGGGATAAAACCATGATGCATTATGTTAGAAGGGTTATGAAAGGTTTAAGGTGCTAAACAAGTTATGCACTGTTGAACTGATTAAGTTCAATTGATTAAGTTCAATTTAGAAGCAGTGTTATCCTGTGGAGTTGTTACAGGATTTTTTGTGGAGCAGGAACAAAAGAAAATTATGCTATAGGATAAATTAAAACCTTATGTGAAAAAATAGGAGCCCCTACTTTTAAAATTTTAAATATTAGGTGGGGCTGAAAATTTCTTTCCACCAATGTTAAAATTTTGCTGCCACGTCATTCATCTATAATTTTTTAGATTTAACTATGTAGTTGTAGATTTAGCATTCCTTGTTGCTAACAAATAATCATGAGACCACAAGCTTCAAGAAATTTTGGAGCTTTAAGTTTTAAGCTTGCACATTTTTACAAAATTTATGGAACCCCTGCTTCTAAAAGCTCCTAAAATTTCTCAGCAGCACTCGTTGAAATATTTTAAGAAGCCCCCTCCATAGAACCATTACTTAAATAACATTAACAATTTATTAACAAAAAGGAGTTTGCAATGTTACATTGTAATCACTGTACTAGCTTAATGAGATCTATTTGGGCAACAAGGAACAAACTTGAATTGGCCCATGTCTAGAAGATATCTCTATTCCAGTGTGAAATGGCTATCCTTGTTTAAGTAATCGTGGGCAGTGGAAGCTTCTGTATGTTGATTCATTTAAGCAAATGTCACATGCCTATGATCGATGTAAGGAGAGTATGTGATCTCTCTGACTGTACTCTATCACGAGGGATTAGTTAATAATCCTGAAGCCATTGGTGTGAGAACATCCAACTGTTGGGCTGTTCCATATTAGCATGAAATCTTTTCCTGGGAAAAGTATGGTCTTCTGATGCAGGGGATGGAAAATGCGTACATGGAGCTGTGAAATTACACATAGCTGTGTAATATTGTTAAGTAATCACTATCATAACTCAGTTATGCATTGAGACTAAATGACAAGCATAGCTTGGAGAATTTGGCTGACCTGATAATCATATGAAATCTGTATAGTGACCTCACAGAGCAGTGAATCCTACAGTGCCAATGATCAAATGGGCCTTAAACCTAGCTAACATTAGTAGAGTAGGATAAAACCATGATGCATTACGCTAGAAAGGTTATGAAAAGTTTAAGGGGCTAAATAAGTCATGCACTGTTGAACTGATTATGTTCAATTTAGAACTAGTGCTAAAACTCTTCCCAGTAAGCAAGAGTGGCAATTTATTAACAAAAAGGAAGCATATATGAACATTAGAAGTTTGCGAGTATAAAAATATTATCAATTATGGCGATGTGCTTGTATCAGCTCAATGAGATCTATTTGGGCGGCAAGGATCAATCTTGAATTGACCCATGTCTAGAAGATATCTCTATTCCAGTGTGAAATGACCAGACTTGTATAAATAATCATGAGCAGTACAAGCATCTGCGTATTGATTCATTGATGTAAGCAGAGTTTGCGATCTCTCTGACTGTACCCTATGACGAGGGATTCATTTATAGTACCGAATCCATTGGTGTGGGAACATCCAATTGCTGGGCTGTTCTATATCAACATGAAGTCTTTCTGTGAAAAGTATGATAGTCTGATGCAGGGTATGGATACTGTGTACAACTAAGTATGAAATAACATGGTTCGGATCGAGATCCTTCAGGCACCAACATAAATAACTATTTCAAAAACACAAAATACAGAATTTAATTTATTAATTGGATTAGGGTTGTGGGGTGCGCCAGGCTTCTGCAGTAGTGCAGAACAGAAGCGACGCCTGAAAGTTCTGGTAGCAAGCTACCGTTTGAACCTTCCCCCTCAAGAAATTAATTTAATATCGTGTGGTTCATTGAACCACGTATCAGATATTAAACTGATAAGAACAGATACTACACTTGATCTTAGCCAAAAGGCCGAGAAAGGTATGCTTTGAAAGGGTTCACCTATTCTTTTTTATGGACACATTTTCTTCCCTTCAGTCTCTTGCTGCTTCATGTGGGATAAATATAAGTCGAAAGAGATCTCTTCAGTCTTAATCCATGGAAAAGTATTAGAGTCTTTTGAGTTAGAGGGATACTGAATTGGCTTGTGAATTTTCTCCTTCATGCCATAAAGGAGATGAAACACTAGATATGACTCGCATGCATGTGTTCTAAAACTCTTGTAGATTAAAAAAAAATATTGCTTAAATGTCCCCAATATAAAATTCTTTAAGAAACTCTTCAAGTATAATGTAAAATTTTATATCAAAGATATTTGGGAAAGATTTTAATTTATGAAATATCATTGTAAATAAATAAAATGAATTATTTTTATTATAATAATTAGGTATTATAAGTGTGCCAAATAATATAGTTAGTTTAATTTATAGTTGTGAGAAATTATATAATAAAATTTAAAAGAAAAAATTTAAAATGAATGAAAGTATTTAGTTGATTTTGACAATCAAAATATAGTTTTCATTGTTTTGATCTTAAATTTTGAATCATAGCTCAAAATTGTTTATTTTTGGATGTGTTGGAAGTTATAACAATGAAATGTGAACTAGGTTGTTCTCATAATTTAGCTAGGGTTGAATCTGTGTGTGAGAAAATGAACTATATGAACAAAAATGATTTGGGCAGAAGTTATAATTGGGAATCTATTCACATTAATGGTTGCTACCTATTGCTACATACTTTGTGAAACCCCTGTTGAGATCCTTTTATGCACTCTAGCTTACAGTGGTCTTTTTATGCATTTGTGTTCATGTTGTGGAATTTCTTGATAAATTTACCTTATTAGATGTGTCATGTGATGTCTCTTGATCCCTCTTGGCCCTAGAAATACCTTTGAAACATTTGAATTATACCTCCCACACTATCACACACTGAACCTTAAAGCCCTTTGGCTCACTCTAGCACAAGCCCGTGGAGCCCGCATCCCATTAACCCACTTGACTTCTCGCTATGGTGTTTGTGTTCATGTTTGGCTTCTCCCACTTATGTCCTAATGCCTTGCTCAACTTGTTCCCATAATTTCCCCTATCTTTTCCTTATATAGATGACAAGACTACACTCCTCTTGCATTTCATGCTTTAATTGTCCACTGGTAGTAGCCTCCCCCGGCGACCCCATGGCCATCTATTACTTTGATTTAAAAATCATTCCCAATGGCCCCCACTTGACTTACATGTACTTCAAGTTTGAGTCATGTTGTGACACCTATCATCCAACCCCACCATGAGCTAATTTATCAACACAACATAAGAATAGAAAGTTGCACCTTACATGTGACCACTTTATGCTATCGTGCCCTAGTTCTTGCATTGTCCTCAAGAGGGGGGACCCACTTACTCTCTTGGTGCACTGGGGTGTAAATAAATGACTCGATGACACATGGCATTTGCCTCTCATGTCCAGCAAGGCCCAAAACCTGTACAAAGGCTTGGGTGGGCCCGACTTATCAATGGTGGCATAACACTTTCCCATGTGGTAGCCCATGTGTCTTAACAGATAAGTGGAGACCCACACCCAAGCTCAATGACTACGCCCTAACTCACAACTTGTTAAAGATTAGTTATGTGCGGCTATGTGTGACCGTTGATCTAAAAGCAAGATTGAAGATTGGTGGCAGAGGATGTACAAGCTTTGAAATTCTTGACCCACCCTCTGAGACAATGGAAAAGACTCCATATTTGAAGTATTTATTGTTCAAATGTATGCACACTGACAGGTGCAATGTGGTGCATTACTCGAAGGATTTTCTCGACTCCATATGAAAATTGGCTTTTCCCTAATTATTGTTTGAAATCTCTTCAAGCCAGAGCCATGGAGAACTAGTGCCTATAGCAGTCGTGTGTTGTGAATGCTTATCTTTGGTCTTATTTAGTTAATATTTTCAGTGGGTGCAGATTTGAAAGATGAATCTAATTCCTCCATTATCCTTGGTTAATTATCTTGTAAAATCCTTGCATTATAATTGAAAAGGTTCTTTAGCTTCAAACATATTCTCTCGCCATTAATATTGTTATTTGATTGCCTTTTGAGAGATACACTTCAAGTCAAACTTGATTAGCAACATTACCCACTTAGCTAGACGACCAAACAAGTCTATTTTCGAGAAAAGATGCTTTAACATCCATCAAAAAATATAATAACATGCATTTCAACATGGAGAAAATAATGTCTTAGCTTATGCATTGCAAATACGAGAGCTAAACATTATTTCTCTAAAACTGAATAACAAGTCTCATAGTCCAGTAAGGTACGATTGATATAGTACACAACATATTCCTTACCTGCATTATCATGTTGGGCTAATAAAGCCACTAAGGCATGAGAGGATGCAAAAGTGTAGAGAAGAAAAGGACATCTTGTGATGGCTGGCATGAAGATAGGAGGATTGGCCAAATAGAACTTAAGATCATTAAAGGCTTTTTGACAATTCTCATCCTAGTCAAAACAAACATTATTTTTTAGAAGATGTGCAAATGGAAGAGTTCAATCTGCAAGTTGTGAAATGAATCGGTGAATGGCCTGGATTTTTTCTTGTAAGCTCTAGAGCTGAGAGATATTCTTCGGAGGTGGCATATTCACAATAGCATTGATCTTGTTTGTATCCACTTCAATACCATGATGCAAAACTATAAATCCCAACAGTTTGCCAAAGTCAACACCAAAGACACACTTATGGGGATAATGTTGCATGTTGTATAAGCAAATACATTCAAAGATACAATAAAGATTACATACATGATCTGAGCACAAAATGGATTTAGCCAATATATCGTCAACATAGTCTTCTAAGATATTGTGAATAAAATCATGGAAGATAAGGGTCATCGCACATTGGTAAGTTGTACCAACATTCTTAAGTCCAAACGACATGACCACATAACAGAAATTTCCCCGAGGTGAAGTAAAAGCGGTTTAATACTGATCTTGGGGGTTGATGAGAATTTTATTATAACTCGAAAATCTATCCATAAAAGAAATCATAGCATGACCAGCCATTGAGTCAACTATCGTGTCAATGTTCGGAAGAGGAAAGTCATCCTTCAAGGATGCTTTGTTGAGATCTTGAAAATCAATGCAAATTTTAATACAATTGTCGGGTTTAGCGGTAACAACAATATTTGAAATCTAAGGTGAACAGTCGATCGAGTGGATAAAATCAACTTGTAGAAGCTTTTCTATCTCAGCCTTAACCATTAAGGTGACCTTGGGATTCATTTTGCAAGTTTTTCGCTTTACTGGTTGAGCATTGGGATATAGCACAATGTTATGGACCACAACATTTGGGTCAATACTAGGCATATCCTCATATGACCAAGAAAATAAGTCAAGAAATTCACGTAAGAGAGTCGAATGCATTTGTCACTCTTCTGAGGATAAGCATTGGCCAATTTGTATGATTTTGTCCTTATCTTGAGGATCCATTAGGACATTGATAGTATCTCCGACAAGGAGAGTACTACGATCCTGAGGATCAGATGAAGGGTATCCTTGAGAGTACCGGGGGATGAGAAGATATCATTTGACAAGTCAATGGATTCCCCAAAATATGCTTGCGCATTTAGACAAAAGGGGAACCCACGATCATGACGATATATCGGCATATGCTCATAAACACCTAGAAATCTAGCAAGGGCTTCATTTATAGAGAAGGAATCGAGAGGAGGAATATTAGAATCAGAATCTTGCATTATGAGTTCAAGATAGACCAAAGGAAGAGAAGGAGAACTTAAATGTGCAGAGATCATATTATCATCTATGTAGTCATGGTAGGAGGCTTTAGAGGGTCAAGTAGGACCTAGTATACAAGACCCTAGAGGAGTAATGCGGATTAGACTCTAAAGAGATCTAGATACCCTACTCTTTTCATCCACAACCATTACCTTTATAACTGATACTAGAGCTCGAATATGAAAACCACGACCATAACGGGATTGTATCTCCTTAAAGGACGGAGGATCCCCATTAGTGGCATAATCAATGCAATAAGTATAGTCGCACACATCTTTAGGAGAAGAGGGGGAATAATTTTTTGTTGATGTAGAAGAAGTGTTTAGGATTAAAGACTTAGAGTTAGTTTTTGAGGTGTCAGGATGAGATGGATTGATCTTATACTCTCCTATAAAGGATGGTGTAATATCTAGTGAGCCCCAATCATCACCTGGACACGTGTTTGAAGATGATTCGACACCATGGTCAACCTCTTGAGTAGGGGTTGAAGATGGGAGAATCATTTTTTTGCAGAATAAGGAATAAGATTTTGAAGAATTGGAGATGTATCAGGCTGAGTCGCAAGATCCGCTTGTTGACAATATTACATGGGATCTGGATTAGCTTTATCGTGTAAGTTTTTTTTTCATAAACAAACTTGACAGATCCATGAAAGGTAGATGGAACTGCACCCATGTTGTGGATCCATGGCCTACCAAAAAGGAGATCGTAAGATAAAGCATAGGGCATAACATGAACTAGAGTAGGCATAGTAATAGGGCCCAATTTAATTGGTAAGGTGATTGTGCCCAAAGTTTGTCTGCCTACATTGTCAAAGCCATGAATGGAAAGATTGGTAGGATATATACAAGACGTATCAATATTGATTTAGTTTAACAGGTTTACACCACAAACGTTGAGACATGAACCATTATCAATAAGGGTACATTTGATACCAAAAGAGTTAATGCCAACAATGATAAGAAGAGGATCATTTTACTTCTGCACCTCTAAAGAGGGTAATTTATATTGTCGAAATACAATATCTAGAGAATTCATATAAATACAATCAAGAAAAGTAGCTACATCATTTGACATAGCAGAAGATGCTACTGGGATCTTTTGTAAAGCTTCCTGGAGCATTGCATAATATGTTGGTGAAGTTTGAATGATCTCCCAAACAAAAATCTTGGTAGAAGTAGCACAAAGGTGCTCTACAAGATCATACTCCGTGAGAGGTTTTTGAGAAAGATGGGGAGATGGAGGAAGAATAGGTGAAGAAGCTGGGAGGGAAACAGGGATAGGTGTAGCCTGTTTGTTTTGCCTTGTGTTATACGTGTGGGCTATTGCATGATAATCAGGAGGCTTGACACATTTAACATTATAGATTTTTTAACTTCTGTTAAGTAATTCAAAGGTCGAGGTGTGTTCGAGGCACCTTGTTCATAGTGATCACTGGTTTAGAAGTTTCTTAATTTTCAAAACGAAGATGCACCACAATTTTTGGCTTCACAAGTTCTTGTGTAGAACTAGAAGCATAACACTTGTGTTAATCATTTGGTTAGAAGGATTTTGTTTTGATTGAAAAGAGGAAGAAGTGACATGGATAAATTCATTAAGGGATTCATCAAGCATGTCAAAGTCTTCACTACTAAAAGGATCGTCAAAAGGGGTGAAGGTTTGGAGAAATAGATCTGACATGGTTGAATTCTTATTTGCACCTTGGATGAAAGAAAGAATAAATGAAGTGGAAGAATAAGGGAAATGCAAGTGAACACAATTGGGTTCACCAAAATGTAATGGATAAATTTGAATCCTACGAAAGATTGAAGAACATAATCTAACTAGAAATAAATTTCACAATTACACGAGGATCTAACTAGCTTCAATGAAGAGTATTATGTTGTTGTCCAATTAGGAAGAGAAGAACAACTCTAACTAGATCCTACCTTGTTTAATACTTAGAAACTAATAACTTTCGATAAGTAAGAACACTAAGGCACAATAATAAAACTATGATTTCTAAAAATCTAAAAGCAAGATCAAAAAATACATGAAGAAAAACAAATAGAAGATAAAAAGGAATATGGTACCAGAGAGAGTCTCTGTTAGGATTAAGGTGCCATCAACCTTGTAAATCCTATGTGATTAATTACTCCTAATATTGTTTGTAAATCACCCATAAGGGATGAAATGTTTCACCAGCAGTGATCTTGTTTCATCCGCATGTTTATATCTGGTCCCTGGCGCTAATTCATCCACAACGGGGGGTCGCAGGGGGTTTCCCCCTGTGAGGGGCTGGGGGGATCATCCCCCCAGAGGGGGGTCCAGGGGGCCGCGCCCCCCGACAGGAGCTCAGGGGCAGCACCCCCGGAGCTAAATTTTATCATTGTAAATATGGACCATTCGTCATTAGGTCACAGATCTGACGATCATTATTATGTCAGTTTTCTTGCCCTAGAAGGCAGCCCCCTTTTATAAGGATATTTGTACTATGTTTTCAGCAGAATTGAGAGTAACATGCGTCGCTAGATTGAAGACTAAAGAAGGAGAGGAAGTGCATGTATTGTAATCTCATATTTGAAGATAATACAACTTGGAGCCTCTTTTCTTGGTGGAGTTTTTTACCCGAAAGAGTTTTCTCCATGTTACATAATGTGTTATGTGTTCAGTTCTTAATGCATGTTATTTCTTTGTAGTAGGTTTTATTTTTGTTGCAATCTCCATTGATTCTACATTATTTAGAGGACATTAATAAGGTTTGAATCAGATTTCCATTGTGTGGTTTGCACCTTCATTTCTAACATTTGGTATCAGACCCTGGCTAGTTTTGATTCTTGGGTGGTAGTGTGAAGGTTTTTTAGCTGCAGTGGGAGATTTGGTTGTTTGTTTTCTAATCTTGTGTAGATATCATGGCTTCATCCACTGTTGCTTCTACCTCTCGGTTAGGCATTGAAAAGTTCAATGGCACAGGGTATGAATTGTGGAAGCTGAAAATGGAGGATTTGCTAGAAGAAAGAAACTAGTGGTTGGCTACTACGAAAGAGAAGAAACCCAATGATGTTGCTCCTGATGAGTGGGAAAGACTGGATAAAAAGGCACGAGGTACAATCTAACTGTGTCTTATAGATTCTATTCTACTGAATGTTGTGAGCGAGAAGTCTGCACATAGCTTGTGTAAGCGTCTGGGTGAGATCTACCAAGAAAAGAGTATGGTAAATAAGCTTTAATTAAAGTGTAAGTTATTTTCCATGAAAATGAAATATGGTGAATCAGTTGCAGAGCATTTGAATTCGTTTAATTTGTTATTGAGTCAACTAGCATCTCCAGATGTTGGGGCGAATGAGGAAGATAAATGTATATTGCTTATCTGTTCTTTGCCTGAGTCATGGGAGAATGTTATTTTTTGGCTATCATTGCTAACCTCACAGTATGAAGTTGAAGCACTCTTGTTTCAATTTTGCTGTCACATGAATTGGGGAAGAAAAGTTTGAATAGTTCAAGGGATGCTCTCAGTGTCAGGGGATGGTCTATGGGAAGAGGACCAAAAGGAGATCAGAAGGGGTCTAAAGACAAGTCTAAGGGTCATTCTAAGACTCCTAGAAAGAAGAACATAGTCAAGTGTTGGAATTGTGGAAAGAGAGGACATGTGAGAAAGGAATGTAGAAACTCAAAGAAACAATGGGATTCCACTACTGACAAGTCTTCGAATGCAGGTGATGAGGTTTTACTTTCTACATGTAATATTGTTTCTCATGATCATTGGTTGGTTGACTCAGGATGCTCATACCACATGACCCCACATAAAGAATGGCTTTCCACATACGAAGAGTATGATGGAGGAAATGTGTACCTCGGGGACAACTCTACATATCTTATTGTTGTATGAGGGAAGGTAATGTTGTGTTTCAGTGATGGGAGAATTAAAACCCTCCCTGGTGTTTTGCATGTTCCTAGATTGGCTAGAAATTTGATTTATGTTTCAAAGTTGAATGATTTGGGAATGCATGTGACATTTGATAAGCATGGTTGCAGATTGGTGAGAGGAAACTTGGTGGTAGTGAAGGGGAAAAGATTGGGAACTCTGTTTAAGCTAGAAGCCACTACTGTTTGTAATGCCTCTTATGCATATGAGGCTAATACTGAAAATACATGTATGCTATGGCATCGTAGATTGGGCAACATAAGTCAGTCTGGTTTAAAAAATTGTTTTAAATAAAAAAATGTTATATGGTTTATCCTATTCTGATGAGAGTTTCAAATTTTATGAACATTATGTGTTTGGAAAATAGAATAGATCTCCATTTCCTTCAGGCAGTAATAAATCTAATGATAAATTGAAACTTATTCATTCAGATGTTTTTGGTCCAGTGAATGTTGAATCAATTGGAAAATCTAGATATTTTATTTCCTTCATTGATGATGTCTCAAGGTTTACCTGGATTTATTTTATGTGTCACAAATATGGAGTTTTCACTAAGTTTAAGGAATTTAAAGCCTTAGTTGAAAAGCAATCAAATTATAAGATAAAGGTTTTGAGATCTGACAATGGAGGGGAATACTATTCTAAGAAATTTGATGAATTATGTAAGCATATAGGTATTGTTAGACAAAAAACTACTTTGTATACTCCACAACAGAATGGAGTGGTAGAAAGGATGAATTAGACAATAATGGAAAGAGCCAAAAGTATGTTGAGTGAATCACAGTTGAATAAATGCTTTTGGGTAGAAGTTGTGTACTATAAACTACTTGATTAATAGATATATGTGTAAGGCTCTTGTTTCAACTCCCTATGAAATGTGGACATGTAAGAAACCTTTTGTTTCACATTTAAGGGTATTTGGTTGTGAGGCTTATGTTCATGTGCCTAAAGAAAAATGAACTAAGTTGGATCCAAAAGCTGAAAAGTGTACTTTCATTGGATATGATGATAATGTAAAAGGTTATAAGCTTTGGAATCCACTAACACGAAAGATTATCTATTCTAGAGATGTTATTTTCAGGGAACTTAGTGTAATTTTAGAACCTGAACAACCAAAGGAAAAATAAGAAAAGGTGAAGAGAGTGCACTTTGAATTAGAGCATGAAGATGCACCTCAAGAAGAACATAATTATGGATGGGTGAAGAAGCAGAAGAAAACTCAAGTGAAAGTTCTGATGACAAAGAATCTATTGTGACAGAAGAAGTTGGTATAGATGAGCATGTAGAAGAACCTGAAGAGTCTATTACTCCACCTCTGAGAAGATCGACAAGACAATAGAACCTAGTTGACAAGTATAGCCCACCAGATTTCCGTTGTGTATTTTCTTTATTGAGTACTGACGATGAGCCTAGATCCTATAGGGAATCTATTCATGCAGATGATAGTGAGTCATGGCAGTTAGCCATGCAAGAGGAGATGATAGCTTTAGACTCTTGCAACACCTGTGATCTTGTTCATTTGCTCAAAGGAAGAAAGGACATAGGTTGCAAGTGGGTCTTCAAGAAGAAGTTTGGAGTAGACGGTTCATTAGAGAAGTACAAGGCTAAACTGGTAGCCAAGGGCTACTCCCAGAGAGAGGGAGTTGATTTTGATGAAATTTTCTCTCCTGTTGCTAAATTAACTTCTATTAGATTTCTCTTATCCATTGCTACAACTCTTGATTAGGAAATAGAGCAAATGGATGTCAAGACTACGTTCTTTCATGGAGATCTTGAGGAAGAAATTTACATGCAACAGCCTACAGGTTTTGAGGTAAAAGGGAAAGAACATTGGATTTGTAGATTGAAGAGGTCTCTTATGGTCTGAAACAATCCCCCAGAATGTGGTACCAGAAATTTGATTCATTTGTGTTGAAATTGGATTTCATTAAAAGTGAGGAGGATCACTGTGTTTACATTCATTATATTGATGATTCTATTCTGATCATTGCATTGTATGTTGATGACATGTTATTTTTTAGTAATACTAAGAGTATGATCAGTGAGTTGAAAGCCCAACTTTCAGGTGCATTCGAAATGAAGGATCTTGGAGCTGCCACGTATATTTTGAGGATGGAGATCAAAAGGGATAGAGGTAATAGAAAACTTTGGTTATCTCAAAGTAAGTATGTGAATACCATTTTGCAGAGATTTAGTATGCAGGACTGTAACCCAGTTAGAGTTCCTTTGCCCATTGGTACTAAACTTTCATTAGATATGTGTCCAAAGAATGAGGATGATTTAGAGGATATGTCTAATGTGCCATATGCTAGTGTTGTAGGGAGTTTGATGTATGCAATGGTTTGCACTAGACTAGATATTCCCAAGCAGTGGGAGTTTTGAGAAGATTCATGTCTAACCCTGGTAAACAACATTGGAATTATGCAAAGAGGGTGTTTAGATATCTTGCAAGCACTCCTAATTACTGTTTGGTTTATTCTGGTACTGAAAGTGCTGACAAAACTTTGGACATACATGGATTTGTTGATGCAGATTGGGCAGGTGATTTGGATAGTCAAAGGTCCACTAGTGGCTGTGTTTACTTTGTTTGGTGGAGCAGTGAGTTGGATGAGCAAAAGGCAGTCCACAATTTCTTTGTCTACCTACTACCCATGTCTCTAAGGAGGTAGTTTGGCTAAGGAGATTGTGTACATGTATTGGTTTTGATTGTAGGATCATTCATATTGGTTGTGATAGCCAGAGTGCTATTTGTTTCGTCAAGAATCCTATGTATCGTGCTCGGACTAAGCATGTTGATGTACAATATCACTTTGTTTGAGAAATGGTTGCAAATGGATAGATTGAGCTGAAGAAGGTAGACACTCAGGAGAATGTTGCAAATGCTTTGACCAAGCCTATGAGAGCAGAGAAATTTGTTCGGTGCAGAGAGGCCATGGGCCTTGCTTCTAGTGCCTGATTATTTTATGGTTTTCCTATGGGTATTTACAATGTATGATGTCAAGTGGGAGAATGTTAGGATTAAGGTGCCATCCATCTTATAAATCCTATGTAATTAATTACTCCTAATATTGTTTGTAAAACGCCCATAAGGGATGAAAGGTTTCACTAGTGGCGATCTTGTTTCAGCCACATATTTATATCCGATCCCCGACACTAATTCGTCTGCGACGGGGGGTCGCAGGGGGGTTCCCCCCTGCAAGGGGTCCGGAGAGATCATCCCCCTGGAGGGGATCCAGGGGGCCGCATGCCCTGATGGGGGCTTGGGGGCAGCACCCTCGAAGCCAAATTTTATCATTGTAAATCTGGATTGTTCGTCATTAGGTCACATATCTGACGGTTAATATTATGTCAGTTTTCTTGCCCTAGAAGGTAACCCCCTTTATAAGGATATTTGTACTACATTTTCAGCAAAGTTGAGAGTAACAAGAGTCGTTGGATTGAAGACTGAAGGAGAGGAAGTGTATGTATTCTAATCTCATATTTGAAGATAATACAACTTGGAGCCTCTTTTCTTGGTGGATTTTTTTTACCCGAAAGGGTTTTCTCCATGTTACATACTGTGTTATGTGTTCAATTCTTAATGCATGTTATTTCAGTGTAGTGGGTTTTGTTTCTATTGCAATCTCCATTGATTATGTATTATTTAGAGGACATTAATAAGGTTTGAATCAGATTTCTGTTGTGTGGTTTGCACCTTTATTTCTAACAGTCTCAACCCAGGATGCCAACGCATTGCGGGGATGTCTATGTGTTGTGTTTTTTTCCATACAGCGGCAAAACACCAAAAATCTTTACAATGTGATCAATTTTGGGTCTAAGTATACTTCATCCGGTTTGCACACAGAACTAGAATGAGCACCTAGCAATACAACATGCTAATAGATTGAAAAAATAATGCATTTAATTAAATGACAATAAAGAAATAAATAACAAGAAGAGATTAGGGTAGTAATAGACAAGCTCTTGTGTGTTTAAATCCTCTTCTTCAACCTACATAGCATAGACCAAGAAAAAGGGTTGGGTTGCTTGGGAGCTTACCTTCAAGTCAAGCCCCTATTTTGGTCTTTTGACCTCCACAGAAAACCACTATAGAAAATAAAAATAAGAGTGTGTGCTCCTATTTCCTAAGTGCGTCTAGGAAATAACCAGTAGGACAAAATAAATAAAAGTAAGAGCATTATCCCTGGTCTACGGGGAAGAATAACTTAGTGCACGAATGAAAATAGGGTGGTGGTTTGCACCACAAGTTTGCCAAAATATAAAAGAAAAAATATATCAAAGATTACCACTATTTTTTCTTATATGAAATAATGTTACCAGATTTTGTAGCAAAGGAAGAGACTGCAATCTCCTTGAGGGCCAAATCTGTAGATAAACAACTCAAAACCCTTGTGAGAGAGCCTCTACCAAGTACAAGTTGTGACCAAAATCCCACAAAGTTGAAATGGGAGATGCTACAATGTAGAAGAGCATCCAGATCACCAGATCCTTTTTGTGAGAGCCAAAAAAGTCAATCTTCAATAGTTTTCTATATATTTTTCTCAAAAGAACATATGAGAGAGAGATAGAATGTAGGAAAGCAAGAGGGCCAAGAGGAAGAAAACTAGTTTTTCCTCAAACTTGCCTTTTTGCATGAGAAAGGAGAATCTGGAAGGGTCGAGTATGCTACAGGGGTCGTTTCACTGCCGCATGAGCGTTACCACTGACGAAATCCAAAGACAAGGTGGGAGAATCAATGTTTAAAATTTTAGAATATTCAAGATGCTAGCGCGTCACGAGAACGTCTATGCATAGCGCTTGCGTCCTCGAATTATTCTCTAAAATTCCAAACGTGTTCTCAAAAAGTTGAAAGAGATAAATGTATAAAATGATTTTTGGCAAACCTTGGTGAGGGGTGAAATAGGACAAGGTTAAGGTTAAGTGGCCCTAGAAACATGCTATGAGCATGGACTCCAAAGTGAGTCAAACCACAACGTGAAATTGTGATGGTACACAATTTTCTATGTTACACAATCCAATTAAATCAATCAATCCTTGTGTTGTTCTCATCATTAACAACACAATCCTTGCATTATTTTTATCGTCAACAACACTATCATCAATCAATCGATCCTTAATCTTTGATGCTTGGGGAAATATCTATCATCCACCAGCAATTCCTATTTCTTCCTAGCGACCAGGGCAACCTGCCACCTATACTTGTTCCTCTCTACTTTTTATTCTTCTTTGACATGACGCCACTTATTCTAATTGCAACACCGTATCAAAGAGGGGCAAAATGTAGACATCACAAATTTACCTCACCAATTTCTCACAATTATTCCCAAATTAACCACTTTCTATCATTTAATCTCATTTTCCCGTAATTAATTAATATGACTAATTTAATGTCGTAATTAATTAATTCTTCCCTCATGTCAAAACTAATGTGACTAACCTAACCTAATTCAAACTAATTCCATTCCCCACAATTAACCCCTTTTCTCATCTCTAAGGTTAATTAATTTAATATACATAATTAATTAACCTTAGCCCAAATTATTCCTCCAACTTAATCCATTAATTAATCCATAATTAGTTAATTAATTAAGACTAATTAATCCCCCTTAACTTTTCTTCCAATTTAGAAATCCACACCACCTTCAATACTTGACCTTTTAATCATAACCGTCTAATCCATCTACATGGATAATGATCTAAATCGTCCATCATCCGACATGTGTCCAAACCCCCCTTAATGCTCACACATGTGTGAACATGCTAACTCATCCCACTCCTTGCTCACACATGTGTGAGCTTGCCCACTTGGAAGCATGATAGACCTCCACCTCAACCCACTTCATGCTCCCACATGTGTGAGCATGTTTGACTCATCCCCCACTCCTTGCTCACACATGTGTGAGCACACTTGGTCATCCACTTCATCAACCCATGAGCAAAAGAAATCTCAACCATTCATTTCATCCTTGCATCCTAGCCCTCCATCTCTTATCCAAAAAATATATTTAAGAGAGGCTTGCCTCTCTCATTTGATCAACTATTCATGCACTACCGTCATCCTACCAAATTAAGCAATACCCAAGCAGTTGAGCACCCATATTTTATCATTGCAGCACATCCACAAGAACAATGGAGGTAATATGCTTTTCTTTGTGCCTTGCATTGTGATTTCTACTTCCATTATTGTTCAAACTAAAGGTAGATGTTAATTTGGATTGTAGGTTTGTTCATGACTCACTTGCACTTGTTTAATCTGATTTTATCCTCTAAAAAGGGTATTTGCAACCTTATTTGTCTTCTAAGGGCTAGACTAGATTACATACTTTTGACAAAAGTTGATCTCACTTTCCTATTGTTTAATATCATGCCTAACTTCTTCTGGTTAATCGTATGGGAGAACTTTGTATCAACAAACTTTGAAATATTCTAAGTATACCATTCTAAAATACTTGGAAGAAAGCTTATATTAATTTATATTGGTTTTTAAAAAATAAAGCCCTAGGTTATAAACCCTTGTAGGGTGGTTGTTCATAAAGGCATAATGGGTTGGATGACTTATGTTAAAGATCTCTTTGAAATGTTTTGAGCATACCATTCTAAAATACTTGTAAGAAAGCTTGTATTAATTTATATTGGTTTTAAAAAAATAAAGCCCTGGGTCACAATCCTTTGTAGGGTTATTGTTCATAAAGGCATAATGGGTTGGTTGACTTATGTTAAAGATCTCTGGGTAGGCAAAATGTTTGCATCTACGTTCTAAATTCTAGTTGTGCAGTTTTGGATCTCTTTCCTTATGAAGTTGGAATCTTGTTATAGTAAGGATAGTAATGGTTGTGATAATTATGGTTTTCTCCATTGATTTCCTTAATGATCAAAATAAAATTAGTAATCGATGTCATATAACATGGAAGTTGTTCATTCTTGATGATACTCCTAGTGTATGGTATTCTGATCTATAGTACCCTTTGAATTGAAAGAGATGATATGGGATAATTTTCCTCTAGCAATGTTGGGTACTATGGTATGAATCCTAATAGTATAATGAAGTTTTAAATGATCCTCTACTCTAAACCATGATGATAGTATTGTATTAGAGCATAGGCAGGTAGAAGGCATTATGGTATATAAAATGATAAAAAGTTCATTTTCATAACCTTGGTCTACGAATTTTAGTTTTATTTGTCATATGATGTATGTTATGGTCAAGAGTCCTTGTAGGAACTAATAAGTTTGAGTTTATGGTCTCTACCTAACGATGAAATTTATAGACATGGTAGGATATGCATGTAAAGGTCATTGAAGAAATACAAGCATGATTGTTTTATAGTGCTAGGAAACCTCATGTTAAACGTATTGCGTTATGCTTCAAGCAAACCTTTCGGGCTATGGTATAAAAATTGAGTTTTTGGCTTATATAATATCCTAACGATGTTCATTGGAAAGTAGACCTTAGGATTGTTATTGGAAATACAACTAAATTCTTTTAAGTCGCATTGGGTAGAAGCAACTCTTATGTGTTAAGGGTGAAAGCTTGTAAGGCTGTATAAACTAATAGTGGAAGGTAGAAATGCATAGTTTTTTTTTTATCTCTGTGTGATAGCATCATGGCTCAAGCATATAGATTGGTTAGTAATTTTCATACCCAATGATCAGTGTTATACCTTGTTAACCACCAAAACATCAAATGAGTACCTCACTGTGAGCGATCATGGGCTACTTTTTTGTCCAAAGGATATCACTTGAGCACTCGATAGGTGTAATAGAGTTGTGTGGTGGGGTTTCCAAGATGGAACAAGATTTGATAAATTAGCTATGAGTTTTTTAAGTTTTATCCAATCTCGAGAATACACTTGACGATTAAAAAAAAGTACATACACAAAGAATTTGACTGTGGTGAACAATCCTAGTCACTGATAGAGGGAATTAAATGTTGGAATGTGAAGTCCAACAGTCCCCGTAGACTTGCCTCTCCCACCAAAATGTTTGTCTTTTGAGTTTCCTTCGGAGACCATTATAATTCGTATGGATAATGTAATAAATATGATGTATATACTGTTGTAGATGTACTGTGAAAACAGAGATAATAATATAGAGATTTCCCTTGCTTCTCGTGGACGTAGCCAAATTGGTGAACCACGTAAACTCGGTGTCCTGTGTCCTTAAATTGTTTTTTTCTCTTCCATCTTTAATTCTGCAACTGTTAATTATTTATCTGCACTTTAAATCAATAGTTGGTATCAGAGCTCTGGGAAAGAGTTGATTGGGAATTTGTGAAGAATTTCCAGAAAGATAGAAGAAGTGGATAAATGGAGAATTAAAAAATTCTCGGGACATAATTTTGTAATGTGGAAGATGCAAATGGAATCGTTGTTGATTCAAAGAGATCTTTCAATCGTGTTGGAAGACAAATCCAAGAAGCCAACTACGATGGCCGATGAGGAGTGGGAGAGAATAGATAAGAAAACAAGAGCAACTATTATCCTTTCTCTATCCAGTAATATATTATTTAATGTTGCAGTAGAAAAGATTGCAAAAGGATTATGGGAAAAATTGGCTGATATGTATGAGTTGGCTTCAGCTTCAAACAAGTTTTTCCTCATAAAGAAATTGTATAATTTAAAGATGAAGGAAGGAGGTAACATGACAAATCACCTAAAAGAATTCAATACATTAATTAGCCAATTGATTTATGTAAACATAAAGCTGGATGATGAAATCAAAGGCATCTTATTGTTGTGCTCTCTATCGGACAGCTGGGAATGAGTAGTGATGGCAATCAACAATTCAGTGTCCGGTAAAAACAAACTGAAATTCGATGATGTTCTTGCCACTCTTTTTAGCGAAGACATGAGGAGGAAAAATCAAGGAAACTCCTTGGGAGATGCTTTGATATTTGGTAATAGAGGGAGACCTCAAGAAAGAGGCAGTGATAATAATAGGAGAAGATCAAAATTTGCAAAGAGATCTAAGTCTAGAGGAAGAAATGAAGGTTGTTGGTTTTGTGGCAAATGACACATCAAGAAGAACTGTTGGTCATATAAGAAGGCACAAAATCAGCTAAAAGACAATGAGGTTAACACTACATATGTAGAGGATGGTGAGGCTTTAGTCTTGTCAACAAATGAAACTACAGCTAATTCATGGGTAGTGGACTCTGGTGTTTCTTTTCATGCAACCTCATGCCGGGAACTTTTTCAAAATTATCAAGAAGGTAAACTTGAGAGAGTCTATCTTGGTGACAATGAACCATGTGATATCATTGGCAAAGGTGACGTGGTGTTGAGATTAAAGAATGGAAATAAGTGGTTGTTGCGGGATGTTAGACATTTTCCTAAGCTCAAGAGGAATCTGATTTATGTTGGACAACTTGATGTTCAAGGATGTAGCATCACATTTTCTTCAAATACTTGGAAGGTGACCAAAATAGCCCTAATAATTGCAAGAGGCAGCGAATTGGGCACTAAAGAGTGCCACGCTAAAGTGGGAGCTGCAATGGCAGTTGTGGACAATGGGACAGAGCTTTGGACAAGAGGCTCAAGCATATGAGCAAGCAAGGACTTGAAATTTTGCTCAAAAGGGATCAACTTTCAGGTTTGTAATCTATTGATTTAGAGTTGTGTGAGCATTGTATCTACGACAAACAAAGGTGGATCAACTTTTCTAAAACTGGATATGACAAGAAGACAAGGCCTTTGGAGCTCGTGCACTCAGACGTGTTTGGTCCTATAGAGGTAACCTCTATTGGAGGGGTAGATTACTTTGTTACTTTTCTTGATGATTGCACTCGCAAAGTTTGGGTTTATATGTTAAATAGGAAATCAGAAGTATTTAGCAAATTTAATTTGTTTTCAAAGCTATTGTTGAAAATCAAACCAAGAATAAAATAAAGTGCTTAAAAACGGATAATGGTGGAGAGTTTTGCTCTTTAGAGTTTGACAATTTTTGTGCAGATAATGTCATCCATCATATTAAGATTGTTCCATTCACCCCTCAAGAAAATGGTGCAATTGAGAGGTTGAATCGAACAATCTTGGAGAGAGCTCGGAGTATGCTCTCTAATGCAGGTTTGGGCAAGGAATTTTGGGCAGAGGCAGTAAATACAGCGGTGTATTTGATCAATCGAGGCCCTTCATCTCGATTGGATCTTGACATTCCGGAGGAGAAATGGTTGGGAAGAAGGATTTCAAACAATCATTTATGGGTCTTTGGCTGTGAGGCTTTTGCTCACATTCCCAAGGAGAAGAGAACAAAACTGGATGCTAAATCAAAAAAATGTATTTTCGTTGGCTATGGAGAAGAGCAATGTGGCTATCGGTTGTGGGATCCGACTGCCAAATTGATAGTCCGTAGTCGAGATGTGATATTTAATGAAAAAATGTTTCCAAGTCTGTAAACACAGGGAACACAAGCAAAAGAATATGTGCCAATTGATGATATTGGAAGTGGCAGTGATATGTTTAAAAAATAAGACCAAAATCTGCATTTACATATATGTTTTGGTACAGGGGATCATGACTCTGGCGCTAGACATATTCCTCAAAGTCTGCGGCCCCATTGGCATGAGAACCATGCGCAGCAGACTCCTTGCTTGGCATAGGGGAGATTAAATGCCACACCAACGTCAACTTTAATTCCCATGCTACCTTTTTAATATCCCACGCAGCCTCATAACAGTTTGAGGCAATCAGTTTTAAGTCTGTCACAGGGTTCTTCACATGAGTGGCCTGTGCAAACTCTAAATCTGTCGCCCAATGTTTTCAACTTGCCCACGCAGTCCCATTGTAATCTCGCACTGCCTTTGAATACTCCCTCACAGCAAGGCACTGCAGATTTGAACGAGCCATATTTGGCACAGCATACTTTTGACAATGTGCCAACATTGGCACAGGAACATCTTATTCCTAAAGACTTTAATGTGTAGCCTCTAGTGATTTCATGGTCTATTGAAAAGTCAATTAAAAACTTGAATGAGCCCAATGTTGAACAAGGCAATTTCCAGGAACAAAGTGAATAGAGTACTCTGCAGAATCAAGTTCCTCAATTGAGGAGGTCAACCAGAGAGAGAAAACCTTCTGCAAAATTTGATGATTTTATCCATCATTTGTTAATTTATGATCTAGCAGAGCCAGCTACCTTCAAAGATGTCTACACAGACATAAATAGTGCGAAATGGGTAGATGCAATGAAGGAAGAAATGGATTCGTTATTAGCCAATCACACATGGGATTTGGTGAGTCTTCCACCCAATCGAAGAGCACTGAAAAATCGATGGGTGTACAAATTGAAAGAAGAAGAGGAAGGCAAGAAACGATATCAGGCAAGATTGGTGGTGAAGGGGTATGACTAGCAAAAGGGGATAGATTTTATTAAAATTTTCTCACCAATTGTAAAGATGACCACCATCCAAGCAGTTTTGGGTTTGGCAGTGGTGTATGACCTTAAGTTAGAACAACTTGATGTTAAAATTGCATTTCTCCAGGGCAACATAGATGAGGAATTATATATGCAGCAACCTGAAGGTTTTGTGAAAGAAGGACAAGAGAATTTGTATTGCAAATTGAGGAGAAGTCTGAATGGGCTTAAACAAGCCCCGAGACAGTGGTACCTCAAGTTTGATTCCTTCATGGCTGAGCAACACTTCACCAGATGCGAATCTGATCCGTGTGTCGACTACAAGGTGTTGGACAATGGTGAGTTTGTTTTATTGCTGCTATATGTTGATGATATGCTAGTGACCGACACTAGCATGAGTGTTGTTCGTGATTTGAAGCAACAATTAGCTCGCAAGTTTGCAATGAAGGATTTGGGAGCAACGGAGAGGATTCTTGGCATGACTATAATTAGGGATAAACATAAAAGAGAGATCAGATTGTCATAAGAAACATACATCAATAAGGTTTTGGACAGGTTTAATATGAGTGGTGCTAAGGTTGTAAGCACCCCACTTGCTAATCATTTTCATTTATCCTCCAAAATGTGTCCCAAGACACAAGAAGACCAAGAATATATGAAAGGAATTCCATACTCATCCATTGTTGGGAGCCTCACATATGCCATGGTATGCACTCATCCCGATATTGCCCATGCAATGGGAGTAGTAAAGAGATTTATGAGCAATCCGGGTAAAATTCATTGGCAAGCAATAAAGTAGATTCTACGGTATTTGAAAGGCACTTCAGATCATGTTTTGTGCTTTGGAGGGAAAGATGCACAGCTGCAAGGTTTCGTTGATTCCGATATGGCCGGTGATTTGGACAAACAGAGATCAATTATTAGTTATGTCTTTACTTTTGTTTTGGCAGTGATTAGTTGGGTTTCTAGATTGCAACAAGTGGTTGCTCTATCAACTACCGAAGCCGAATACATTGCTCTTACTGAAAATGCTAAGAAAATGATATGGTTGCAGCAATTATTGGGTAAATTGGGATGCAAACAACATGCTTTCACTCTCTTTTGTGATAGCAATAGTACTATTCACTTGGCTAAGAATGCACCATTTCATAATCGAACCAAGCACATTGAGCTGAGGTATCATTTCATCTGGAGTGCTCTTGAAGAGGGCAAACTGAAAGTAGAAAAGATCCTTACAAAGGTGAATCCAGTTGATGCATTGACAAAGATAGTTTCAAGGGAGAAGCTCGAGTTTTGCAAGGCTTCTCTTGGCATTGTCAAGATGTGACAATAAGCTTGAAGTGGAAGAACATCTCTGAGCAACCTTCTTGTAATAGTGGTTGGGCTTCAAGTGGGAGATTGTTGGAATGTGAAGTCCAACAGTCCTCGTAAACTTGCCTCTCCCGCCAAAATGTTTGTCTTTTGAGTTTCCTTCCGAAACCATTCTAATTTATATGGATAATGTAATAAATATGATGTATATACTAATGTAGATGTATTGTGAAAACAAAGATAATAATAAAGAGATTTCCCCTACTTCCTGTGGACATAGCTAGATTGGTGAACCACGTAAACTCGATGTTATGTGTCCTTAAATTGTGTTTTCTCTTGCATCCTTAATTCTGCAACTGTTAATTGTTTATCTGCACTTTAAATCAACATTAAAAAGGGTGAAAATAATGTATGAGTGTAAGGGCAAAAGCCTTTATATTGTAGTGATGGTGGTGTGGTAATAAGTAATCACTATCATAACTCAACTATGCATTGAGACCAAATGATAAGGATAGCTTGGAAAATTTGTCTCACCTGGGAGTATATCAAATCTGTATAGTGAAGTCATAGGGTAGTGAATCCTCGAGTGCCAATGATCAAATGGCTCCTAAACCTTGCTCACATTAGCAAGGTGGGATAAAACCATGACAGTTTTAAGGTGCTAAACAAGTTATGCACTATTAAACTGATTAAGTTCTAAACCTTGCTCACATCCGCAGGGTGGGATAAAACCATGAAAGTTTTAAGGTGCTAAACAAGTTATGCACTATTAAACTGATTAAGTTCAATTTAGAAGCAGTGTTCAAATTCTGTTCACTAAGGAAGCAATACCGTGGAGCTGCTACATGAATTATTTTTGTGGAACAGGGGGAAGAAGAAAATTATGCTACAGGATAAATTAGGATCTTATGTAAAAAATAGGAGCCCCTACTTCTTAGATTTTAAATTTTAAGAGGGTGTCTTTGAGGTGGGGCTGAAAATTTCTTCCACCAGTGTTAAAAATTTTGCTGTCACATCATTCATCTATAATTTTTTAAAATCTTGCTAATAATTTTATAGATTTAACTATGTAGTTGTATATTTAACTGTAGATTTAGCATTTCTTGTTGCTAAAAAATAATCATGAGACCACAAACTTCCTGAAATTTTGGAACTTAAAGCTTTAAGCTTGCACACACATTATTACAAAATTTATGGAACCCCTGCTTATGAAAGCTCTTAAAAATTCTCAGCAGCACTTATTAAGATATTTTAAGAAGCCCCACGTTAGAACCACTACTTAAGCAACCGCGGCAATTTATTAACAAAAAGGTGTTTGCAACTATAAAAATATTGTCATTTTGAGTATGGTAATGTGGTTGTTATTTTGAGTATGGCAATGTGGTTGTTACATTGTAATCACTGTACTAGCTCAATGAGATCTATTTGGGCAACAAGGAACAAACTTGAATTGACCCATATCTAGAAGATATCTCTATTCCAGTGTGAAATGGCAGTGGAAGCTTCTGTATGTTGATTCATTTAAGCAAATGTCACATGCCTATGATTGATGTAAGGAGAATATGTGATCTCTCTGACTGTACTCTATCACAAAGGATTAGTTCATAATCCTGAAGCCATTGGTGTGAGAACATCCAATTGTTGGGCTGTTTCATATTTAGCATGAAATCTTTTCCTGGGTAAAGTATTGTAGTCTGATACAGGGGATGAGAATTGTGTATCTAACCTATGAATTGACACGGCTAATTCAGGTCAGGATCCTTCAGGCACCACACATAAACCGTTTCAAAAACACAAAACAGAATTTAAACTACAATTTCAAAAACACAAAAAACAGAATTTTACAAAACAGAATTTAAACACCAATTTCAAAAACACAAAAAACAGAATTTAATTTTTCAATTGGATTTGGGGGTTGTGGGGTGCGCCAGGCTTCTGCAGTAGTGCAAAACAGAAGCGACGCCTGAAAGTTCTGGTAGCAAGCTACCGTTTGAACCTTCCCCCTCAAGAAATTAATTTAATATCGTGTGGTTCATTGAACCACGTATCAGATATTAAACTGATAAGAACAGATACTACACTTGATCTTAGCCAAAAGGCCGAGAAAGGTATGCTTTCAAATGGTTCACCTATTCTTTTTTATGGACACATTTTCTTCCCTTTAGTCTCTTGCTGCTTCATGTGGGATAAATATATGTCGAAAGAGATCTCTTTAGTCTTAATCCATGGAAAAGTATTACAGTCTTTTTGAGTTAAAGGCGATACTGAATTGGCTCGTGAATTTTCTCCTTCATGCCATAAAAGAGATGTAACACCAGATATGACTTGTGTTCTAAAACTTTTGTAGATTAAAAAAAATATTGCTTAAATATCCCCCAATATAAAATTCTTTGAGAAACTCTTCAAGTATAATGTAAAATTTTATATCAAAGATATTTTGGAAAGATTTTAATTTATGAAATAGTATTGTAAAGAAATAAAATGAATTATTTTTATTATAATAATTAGGTATTATAAGTGTGTCAAATAATATAGTTAGTTTAATTTATAGTTGTGAGAAATTATATAATAAAATTAAAAAGAAAAAATTTAAAATGAGTGAAAGTATTTTGTTGATTTTGAAAATCAAAATATAGTTTTCATTGTTTTGATCTTAAATTTTGAATTATAATTCAGAATTGTTTATTTTTGGACGTTTTGGAAGTTATAACAATGAAATGTGAACTAGGTTGTTCTCATAATTTGGTTAGGGTTGAATCTGTGTGTGAGAAAATGAACTATATGAACAAAAATGATTTGGGTAGAAGTTGTCATTGGGAATTTATTCACCTTAATGGTTGCTACCTACATCTAAAAGGGTTGGTATCAATAAACACGATTGGAGAATATCTTAGACAATGAATGTGCTCTTTTGGTCAAACCCCTATTGTTGATTTAATGGTTTGATTAGAAGGATTGAAAACAAGCAAACATGCAATGAACACCTAGGACATTGATGTAAGTTGATGATGCAATGTTGATGCTCTATAATTCTCCTAGAGTGATAATGCTAATTGGAATGAGAGTTGTGGGTTCTTGTGCATGGTTTGAAATGCATTAGGACTTGTCCTTAAATGTAACACCCTAGTACACAAGTTAACATGGTTTGTGCTTTAGTCAACACATAATAGCTAATTGGAGGAAGTTGGTGAGGGTCTAAATTTAAATTTAAATTTTAGGAGTTTAGAGGTCATTTTCATGATTTAAGGAACTATCCTTGGTTAGTTCCACATAGTGTGGATTTGACCCAATAAAGGAATGGATGAAGTAAGAATCAGGACTAGTTCCTCAAAATGTATGCAAATGGAATACAGTTGGGCTTAGGTTATTTGCCATTTTTTTTTCTATAATAGGCCACTTGTGCCTAATCTAAAATTGCACTAAGGACAACCCTATCAAAATGGGCCCAAAACAAACGGGGAAAAGTATGGGGTATGCATTTTTTACCATTACATTTTGCTCTCACTTTGTTTTGCATGTGAATTACTATGAAGATGCATATCAAAATAAAGTAAATAATCAACATGAAAGTAAAATAAGTACTTTTGTTGGTGGAGATTCGCAACACACAATTCTAAAGAAGGCACAAATAGTTACTCTTCCAACTCAATGGTGGCATGACGGAGCTCTAAGGTGTTGGCCTCGTATGAGTGGTGGGAATGCGTCAACTAGCACCCATAAATGTGAAGGAAATGAGACATGCATTTAAGCACATTATCCCACCATTCAATTCATCTAGTTTGATGATAGATGCATGACTCCAAATTCTAGACACATTAGATGTGGCCTAGGGTTGGTTGATGATCAACAGAGAAGTGATAAGAAATAACTGTGTTTTCTTGGCTTTACGCTTAACAAATTGCCATTTAATGCAGAATTTTATTAAAAAAGTGGTCAAAAAGAACAACTTCCAGCAATGGTTCAATTAGTAAGGAAACACATCTGGCAAAGGAGAAAAAAGATTGAACTGACATCAAAGCTCAGTCAAGTTGTCTAAGAACCCTTTTAGATCTAGAATGAAGATTGATCCATATATACCAGGTGGTTTGGTCATGACGTCAGCCAAGATTGGGATAAAATAGCCCCAATTTATTGTACATGTAATACTAAGCTTCTCTTTCTTTAGTTGTTTAATTCATGGGCAAAGTGCCACATTTGTCTAACAACACTTCCACCATATTAAAGTCACTACACACAATTCAAGTTGTAGTAGATGATGAGTCAACGATCCAACGCCAAAGATCATATCATTCCACAACATCATTAGAAGCATAAACATTCATAATCCCAAAGGAATGATTTTTAATATTGAAAGGGGCCCAAAGGCCATATTGGTGGTGTCACATCCCTAGTCTAGCAAGTATGGTTACCATTTGAGAGAAAGAAAGGTGACAACACCACCACATCTAGCCTCATGTTTGTTACACAGAAAATGACTAGCTAACCATACGATATGACAAACAACAAAAAGAAAAAAGCTAGAAATTGTCACCTCTTGCAAACAAAGAATGCATGGGTTTATAAATATTTGTCCAATGTACACATTGTATATTTTATTGTGAGGTATGTTAGACCTCAAACATTCTACGAGAGAAAATTCATTGATGGAGATAATCTAGCATATCATTATTATCTAGCTCATCCAAAGTTGCATAATTATTCTGCAAGAATTCCTCTTCCATTGATGGGTCGAAACTTCCTAGCTAGGAAATTAGTGTGAAATTTCTCTATTTAACTAAAATATATTCTCCATATTTCAGAATCTAAGATGGATTGTGAGAACACCTTGACACCACCCAAGGAGAAGGGGAAGGTGATCTAGCCAACACTTCTATTTAAGAGGACATCACACTCATTAGAAGTGGTGTTCGTTAACAAACTTAGGTTTATTTACCTCTTTGGGCAACTCCCCATACGGTGGAAAGATACTAACTTCCTTCCCCTTTTCCAAAGGTTTTGAAATTGAAACGCTAGAGATCATTAGTGATACCCTATTGTTAGCAAGTGGGTTTTTTGGCCCATTATTCTAGCTATCCTTGTGGTTCGCACCATTGTCCAACCTTCCTTTTTTGGGGTAGGAGTGTCATTTGCAGGCTAAGGGCTAGCCTTGGCTCTAGAAGTAACAAGGGGATGATCCTTGATCTTGTGCTTAGATGATTGACACCTTAGTAGGTGTTAGGTAAGTTGACATAAATAACTCTTTGATTGTGGTACATATGAGCAATTTGAATGTCAACCAACTCCTTTAGATCTTCAAAAAGACTTATATCAATGCGAACCCATTTTTGTGGATGATCGGAAAAGAACTTGTTGGGCTCAACACAAATGGCATGGCCTAAAGAGGCAACAATGCAACCCAAGAAAGGCCAACCAGAGAAACAACTCAAACAGGGACTCGAAGAGCTCACTCCTCTAAGACAACAAAGTCTTAGGTCTAGGGTGTAAAAAATAACAAACTACACACATACCAAGGGCCATGTTTGTGAATGGATTCAATGTGGCTTGCTTTCACAAACCTAAAAAGGAAAACCCCCTTAGTGAGGTTTTGGATGAATTCAAGTTAGGCTCAATGAGAGACCTAGGATTTGTTAATCCATTCTTGCAACATGCTATTATAGGGACCCTCCTAACAAAATAACCAATTAAAGTAAAATTTCTAGCCATTTACATGCACTATCAAATTCTAGAATAGGCAATCGACCAGGGTTTCAAAAGACATACCTTGTGAGACACTTGTTGGGATCCTTTTATGCACTCGAGCTTACAGTGGTCTTTTTGTGCATTTGTGTTCATGTTGTGAAATTTTTTGATAAATTTACCTTATTAGATGTGTCATGTGATGTATATCGATCCCTCTTGGCCCTGGAAATGCCTTTGAAACATTTGAATTATACCTCCTACACTATCATGCACTAAACCATAAAGCCCTTTGGCTCACTCTAGTGTGAGCGCGTGGAGCCTGCGGCCCATGAACCCACATGACTTCCCACTATGGTGTTTGTGTTCATGTTTGGCTTCTCCCACTTGTGTCCTAATGCCCTGCTCAACCTGTTCCCCTAATTGCCCCTATCTTTTCCTTATATGGTTGACCAGACCGCACTCTTGTATTTCATGCTTTAATTATCGACTGGTAGTAGCTTGCCCCCCTCCCGATGACCCCACGACCATTTATTACTTTGATTTAAAAATCATTCCTAGTGGCCCCCACTTGACTTACATGTACTTCAAGTTTGAGTCATGTTGTGACACCTATAATCCAGCCCCACCATGAGCTAATTTATCACCACAACATAAGAATAGAAAGTTGCACCTTACATGTGGCCACTTTATGTTATCGTGCCCTAGTTCTTGTATTGCACTCAAGAGTGGGGCCCACTTACTCTCTTAGTACACTAGGGTGCAAACAAATGACTCGATGACACATGTCATTTACCTCTCATGTCCAGCAAGGCCCTCAACCTGTACAAAGGCTTGGGTGGGCCCAAATCATTAATGGTGGCATAACACTTTCCCATGTGGTAGCCCACGTGTCTTAAGGGATAAATGGTAGACCCGCGCCCAAGCTCAATGACTGCGCCCTAACTCATGACTTGTTAATGATTAGTTATGCGCGACTATGTGTGACTGTTGATCTAAAGGCAAGATTGAAGATCGGTGGCAGAGGATGTACAAGCTTTGAAAGTCTTGACCCACCCGCTGAGCCAATGGAAAAGACTCCACATTTGAAGTATTTATTGCTCAAATGTATGCACATTGATAGGTGCAATGTGGTGCATTGCTCAAAGGATTTTCTTGACTCCATATAAAAATTGGCTTTTCCCTAATCGTTGTTTGAAATCTCTTCAAGCCAGAGCCATGGAGAACTAGTGCCTGTAGCAGTCGTGTGTTTTGAATGCTTATCTTTGGTCATGTTTAGTTAATATTTCCAGTGGGTGCATATTTGAAAGGTGAGTCTAATTCCTCCATTATCTAGGGTTAATTATCTTGTAAAAACCTTGCATTATAATTGAAAAGGTTCTTTAGCTTCAAACATATTCTCTCGCCATTAATATTGTTATTTGAGGTTACGACCCAAACACCATAATCATAGCAATCTAAGCTTTACCTGCTTAATCATGACAAGCAAAATAAAACTCACCCAAGACCTCTCTTAAATTTTCCCATGGACATTAAAATCTTTAAGAGTGCAACCAATTGTGATGCCCTAACAAATTTGTTGGAAGATAGTAAGGCAAAAATTAGAGATGCAATGACTTTCAAAAATGGAGGGGAATTGTTCAAGGCATTTCATAGGAAGGCCCAAGGATATATCCCCATATGCAATGGTTGGAGGTTTGACATTAGCAAAATTGTTGTTCATAATTGCTTTGTGGACTTTGACCTGGTTGAATGGACTGCCAAAATGCACAATCCCAGGGTTATAGTGTATATGATTACAAGGGAAACAAAAATTTTACCATCAACAATGGTCTATTCTAAAGCGTTTTCCTTCTAAAAATTGAAGCCTATGTTGTACTAGATTTTAAATCATTAGCCATTGAGTATATTGGGCTAAATGATTACCTAATTTCAGAGACAGATATCAAGGGCATAAGCCAAAGCCAGTTCCAGATTAAAAAATAGAGTCACTAGAGGGAAGAAGTTTGCACCTTATTTCATGAACACCTATGAAGCAATGTGCCAAGTTATGGGGATCGATGCGGTCCCAATGATATCAAGAGGTGCTTTGGTTTTCACCAGTCATATTCAAAGCAGACATATAAACACTCTCTACGATTTTGTTAGTTTTCTTACCAAGCACTTGAGGCAAGATTTGAAATCTATAAAGGGGTGTGGACCAGTAAAGCCTTGCAGATGGTGCTCGTTGTTGTGCCATATCTACTTGTACATTGATGCTAAAAGATGGGACTGTGAATTGGAGGTCCAGGTGTACTCTAATGTAAACAAAATGGGGCCTTATAAGGCAATGTAGTTGTGGACTTTGCATTTGAATACATTTGACTCCATATACCTGTTGTTGATGAGGATTACACCCTTATGCAAAGCTGTGACACTCTGCAATCCTTCGAAACATGGGGACAAACTCAGGTTGTGGGTGACCTATAGTGAGTTTGAACCTCCAGATTATGGGCTGGTTCCCTTAAAATATTCTATTTGAAACTATGATTTTTTCTGTTTTGGAAAAGGGGAAGAAGGAAACTATAAGGAAATAAAGCTATAAAATTTGGTGATGCACCCAATAAGGATGGAAAATTTGCAATCTGGTTCATAATAGAATTCAGAAATCTGACCCACACAATCCAATCTTGGCATAAATATCACAAAAAGTGCTTCTGAGGAAGGCTAGAAAATAAACTCTTTATGAAGGAGAATGACTTTTCACAACATAAAAGAACTATTTTATGTAACACAACCTAAGACCTGTAATATCACTATGCTTAACACTGCAAGTAAGAGAGACAATAATTTTAAAGGTTTTGATAATTAAACACAGTAAAACTTCATCAAATCACCTCATACAATTAACATCAAATGGAAAGGTAACTACTTGATTCAAAAAAAAAAATAAAGGAAATATTGCATGAAAACAAAGAAATTGGACCTGTAATATGCTGTGATCTCTATAAAACTGTCAAAAAATGAGCTACAAAACCTCCTTCTCTCTCAAAGTGTAAAAGAGCAAAAAAGCAAGAACTCGAAGAATGAGCTACAAAACCTCTTGTCTTTCAATGTGTAAAAGAGAAAAGAATGTAATAACTAGCAAAAACCAAGTTTTTGCTTTACAATATATAGTTTGCTCTCTCCAAGAGGCATGCAAAAATGAAACTGCAGCTAACTGCCTCTAAAAATAAGTCCTCCAAAGTGATCCACGAGAAAACCAAGAAATCCCTAAAAATAAGGGCCCAAACTGCCACAAATTAAGCAAAAATAGCTCCAAGTTGACCCTCTCCATGTGTTTGACCAAGAAGTTGGCCAAAACTCCTCAAATCACTCCTCAAATCATGCAAAAAGGCTCTAAATAGCCTCAGTTAACTCAACTCGTCAATTTGCATGATTTTGCTTTTGCAAAATTGATGTGAGTGGATAATAAAGTAATTTAGAATAATTACTCTATTGTTAGTTACAACTTGTATGATTTTTTTATTTTACAATTTGTGAAAAATAATAAAGTAATTTGAAGAATATAACTTTACTATTTATTTACATTTGATTTATTTGTAAAATCATGCATGATGAAAAGAAAAATAAAACTTCTTGTCTCTCCAATTACATATGCCTAATTTGTATGATTTGAGCAAAAATAGGACTTAGAAAAAAATAAAATTCCCTTATATCTCCTTGTAAGAAAAAACACCTAGTTGCATGACATATGCATTAAAGGCAAAAATTTACCCTTATCACTCCATTATATTGCCAAGGAGAAAAAATATATCATCACAAAAGCACTAAGGCAAAAATAAATACTTCCCGCCTTCCCCTTACCTTTTGTCTTCATTCATCATACCAAAAATGCATTAGATCCTCATTCATGCAAAATACACCCTATCTTCAACTCTGCCACCTTGCATGTATATCATTCCCTCTTATGATCGTCATTTGATTCTTTACCTTTGACTTTGAATATGAAGATAATAAGGCATAAAAACTCCTTGACCATATTCAGTCATCCTGTATGATTTGCAAAAGAAACTTAGCCAAATCATAAGCCAACCACATAGGAAAAGGTTTGCAAATTTATAAGGCACTTAGTCTTTCTTTTTCATGATGATGATCTTTGACTTTAACAAAATCAAAAAGCAAGAGAACATGTTGTTGGCCCCACTCGAGCACTAGGGATCTCAATGTTGAAGTTTTGACCATGGTTATTAAGGTAAATGATTTGTTTTAAGTCAAAAATATACAGTGAAAAGAAAGTCATCGAACAAAAATGAGACTTGAACCCTAAAACTCATTCATTTTTCTTTTTTGCCTTCTTCATTGCCTCGGCTCTGCAACTCATTGTCACTTCTAGGGTTTGATACTTCTCTCAAGCTCTCCATGATTTCTTGGCTCTCTGTGCTCAATTTCTTTGCATCTTCTGAGTTAAAAGAAGTGGCAGAGACTGGTGAGTATGGTATTTTGAGTTTTTACTGAGTTTTTTCACCATTTTTGTAGCTCTTTGACCTTGAATGGTTGCGGCCATACATGCTCTCTCTTCTGCTATACTCTTTTGACACCATTCTTTATATTTCTTTTGTGTGTTTACTCTGCAAATGTGGCAAAATTTGATAAAATTCCTCACAAGGAGGCAATGACCATGCTATTTCCTCTTCTCTACAACTTTGAAGGTGAGCCTTCCTCATTTCCTGATGTGTATTCTTTGATATATTTGATCTGCAAAAATGAGGTTTCTTTTATAAAAAAGATATGGGTGTCTGATTTTAAAAGAGAATGTCTCCTCCTTTGTAACGACCATGCCAATGAATGCATTATGTAGTTGTTTTCCTTCTCTTTTGATGTAAACTCTTGAGGGTTTCATCTATGGAATGTGGGTTTCTTCTTACTGTGCACAGAAATGCTCTTCTATGTCACGGCTATACTAGTAGACATTTTGTATCATTCTCCTTTGACTGTATTTGTAGAAAAGAAAAGAGGGTTTCGAAACTTGATAAGGGTTTTTTACAAAAATGCATATAATTGCCATTTTCTGGCATGGCTTTGACAGAGACACGCTGTAACACCAATCTCTTTTCTGTAACAACAAAAAGATGTTAGGGTTTGAAAATTTTCTCATGTGGGTATCTCAAAAAATCTCTCTCTATTACGGCCATGCTAAAAACACCTCTCTGCAATTTCTTCTTTTCACTGTGTAACTTAAAATATGAGATAAGGGTTTCGATTAAAAATGAGGGTTTCATTTTTTATCAATTGGGTATCATTTTCAGGTACAAAACTTGTCTTCTAGTCATGGCCATGGCAGAAAAATTGCACTGCATTTGTCTACACTATATTTCTTTAGCAATCAATCATTCATGGCATTTTGATTGCATCTTGCACAGTCATCATGAAAAATACTTCTGGATTTCAAAGCATCATTTTGTTTGGATATCATCCACCTCAATGTTGAAATACACTTCATATGCAGCCTTATACCTTATTTACAACAAAAAGTGGTAAATATTTGTCCTATTTTTATTGTCCTAGACTAGGCCTCCAACTGTTGAAGTGAATGATGTTTAGGGCTGATTGATTTGATACTTCCTTGGTTGTTGCCTCATGTGTGACTGTCCTGTGCTTGTATGGTTTACTTCTACTGATACATTTGGATTCTATGATCATTCTACAGGAGTTAAATTGTACCTTTTATTCAGGTATAGGAACATGTCACTTCTCTTATTGCTGTTATGACTTGACTGTCCATCCTCTTCGACATTTGAAAAGTGATTGAAAAAAAACCTTTTATGCCTCAAAATGGCAACTGTGACAGTATAGTGGCATTGCATTAAATTGATATGACTCCTGTAGCCTTGTATAGTCATGTGGACTCATACATTACTTCCTGTTTACTTGACTTCTTTACAATAGTTCTGCTACATGATTCTACAAGTTGATTTTCCTCTTTTGTAAAATGTATTTGATCTTGAATGAAGACTGCTACAAGTGATATCTTATGATAGAATGTTGCTTATGCTATCCTATCATGATTGGTTTATCTATAAAGTACATTTTAGACAGCAATACACACTTCAATCATAATTAAGAGATGAAAGTACCTTCTATGGGTCTTTGTACCTTTTGTACTTGCACTTGACATCTCTTGATATGACATTTCTTTGATCAGTTAGCTCTGCGTCTGCACTTCATCCTTCTTCTGCATGGATACATTTGATTCATACTGTGATATGAAAATGATCTAGTAGACTCCTCTTGTGATGGGGCATAGTTTATAGGAGCAACTGCCCATTTGTCTTTCTATTATGACCTCTTGACTGCTTTAGTGATGGCTGCTTCTATGCATGATTACTTTATTTATGCAATTTGATGTCCTTGAATGGATAAGAAGGGAGCATGCTAGGCTCAACCCTTGTGGGAGCCACATTTTTCCCCACATGCTTTAATGTCTTCAAATCAGTAACATTACTTTTTCTATACCTGCACAATGAACAAACAAGTTAGCATAAAAACATACCTCATGGTATTGATTGATCCTCTTCATGATATTCTAATTTATGGCACATGTTTGATTTGATCTTTCATATGAAATGCATGATGTGACAAGTTGATATGTCTGCTGATAAAAGCATATGATAACATTAAATATCTGGAGCTCTTACAAGACTTTCCCCAATTTTTTGCAGGAACAACTGATACCACTAGAGCTGAAGATGAGGACTGAAGATCAACTGTCCAACTAATCAACAACCTCCTTGCTTAGGCAATGATGGATATTTAGTTTTATCATGTGTTCTTCCTTATTTCTTTTATCATCAGATGTATAGCTTGCATATGTCTGCATTGCTTAGTTTAGTTACTCCCACGGCTTGTGTGGGACACATTTGAACACTTCTTTTAAACATGATCGGTTAATTTATCTTATGCGCTTGATGTATGTATTTTTCCTTTTTAATCAATGCATAGGATAAAGTAATAGATACTGAATTGTATGTTCCAAATATGACAAGAAATGACAGTTCAAATAAATTTCTTTCCTTCTTTCTTTCAAATATGATCAACTAAATAATCAATTTGTCTTATAACTCCTGAAAGATAACACTATGTTAGATCAACTGTATTTCTTGAATGATTGATTCCTTGACATCCTGATTCACTTGTTATGATGATTCATCGATACTGATTGGGCTGATGGGTTATCTTGACAACTGAATATCTATTTCTGCATTGTCAAGACATCAATTGTTCATCAAATGCAATAACTTTGAAGTTTTCCTTTACTCCTCCTGAAACAACTACACTTAGGTCTAACTAAATTTAGTGTGAGCAAAATCTAGTAACAATACCATTTCTGCTTCTTTGAAGATTACTTCATAGCTCCTATTCTAAGCAAATTGGCTTACAACAAACCCAGACTTCCCCATGATTTCTACGAGTTCCTTAGGCCTTTGAAAAATGTAAACAACCCTAAAGGACTACACAATTGGGCGACAGGTTCCTCTGTAATGGATACACTACGATTAGGGTGTTTGGATGCTCGTGTGTGCCACACAAATTACCATCTAAAGTACCTACTAGACTAGCATATCTAGAAACCTTGTAGTAAATAGCTTGATTAGTAGGTATAGCCAGAATTTTTTTGAGGCAAGACAATATGACTTTGAGGGATACATAAGTGAGTCTATAAGACAGTTGGAGATCTCTAGTTACAAGCACCAATATGATGAACATGAGGATCTTATTAGAAGCTATAAGGATGAAAGGGAAAAGAGAGATCAAAGGACCAAATGGTTTAGAGTCAAAAGTGTTGAGAGTAAGAAGTTGCAACTTGATCCTCATAATTTCAAAGGCTTTTTCATGGACCTTGTTAACCCTATCTAGAGAATGCAGGCTTTGCTAGACAATTGGGCTCACCTTTGTGCAGTTTTCCCAAGATTATAACTACCCAAATCCCTTCCCCCAAATTGCTCACTCAAGGAAGTGTCCAGTACCTGAAGCATCTATATCAGGGGGAACTCAGAATGTGAGCAATGTTGTAAGTGCCTAATCAAAAGGTAAAGGAATACTTATGGAAGAGTCATTTGGATTGCCATGGTTAGAGAAGTCAATAGTTAAAATTCTAGATTCCCCTGAGCAACCAGAGACTGCAGGTGGTGTTGACATTGTTGACCTTGTAAATGAGGAAATCATTAGAGTTGTTAGCTCCCTTGAACACTTGTGGAGGATATTGGATATTGCACTAGATGTTATCATAGTTCTAAGTGATCTTGAAGATGATGAAATGATAAATGATGTAAGGGTCAAGGCTTGTGGGGCATTCATGAAGGATGGCCAATTCATCAAATCTAATGAATTTAAAAACTGTGCACTCAAAATTAAGACTTATGCCTTGAGTGACCTACAAGCTAGATAAAAGTTTGCCAAGGCCCTACGCTACAACCTTGATGTAGAAGGAGGTGATTCTGCCTTTAATGTTAGTTGTGAACACATTACCCTTGAACAAGCCAAGAGATCGGTCAAAGGTAGATGCTTACTATTACCAGGGTGGGATATTGCTTTAGAATTGGCCTTTAATACCTTGAGAAGGAATGTAGAGGCAATGATGTTTTTACTAATGTTGAGCAAGCAAGGAAGTTTTACTCAGGCTCTACATTCTGCCCTAATAATAAATCATTGGCACTTTGGGTAATTGACCCTAAACATGAAAAATTGATAGTCCATGATGATCCATAGGGTTTAATTAGATCCTTGATAGTAAAGAGAGTGGCTGACACCCCAATTCCTGAGCTACAGTCTAAACTATACATACTACACAATTCAACGAGGTCGTGACTGTAAGCACAAAAATCATGCACAGCCTCCACGAGGACCCCTATGATGACTATAATCCTTGTCACATACATGTAAGCATGAAATAAAGTCCTTTAAAGCAGCAAACCTCTTAATGACATGTCTTCTTTCTTGTCTTGTATTGTTTCCTCTTTGTCGATTTCTCTCTCTCCCCGTCTGCGACTCTTTTCGACACTTTTGCGACACTTGTTGATTTGCATTTTCTAAGCTTTTGACCTTGCTCCTAAGCCTTGTGAGTGTCGTGTGGGTGAGTTTTCACCTTTTCCCTATGTTTTTCATCCTCTGTACCTCCTAGAAACCTTCTAGAGGTCCCTCAGATCCATCTCCCGCTTTCATTTTTTAGTTTTGCTCAACCAATCCAAATCTCCCCTATTATTTCCAGATCTCCCCCGAGAGATCCTACAAGTGCAAGTGGAGATTTGGATTCTTGCACATAAATGAACTGCTTCCGGAGGCAGAACCCCTCCTTTTCCTCTCTTTTGTCATTTCCCACCATGCAGTTCTTCAGAAAACCCTGTCTTGCCCGGATCTCCACTAGGTGACCCATGGTCACCTAGGGGCGACCCTACTAATGAAAGGGGTGACCCTATCGCATTTTTAGCCGCAGAAAAATTGAGTTTCTCACTCAATTTAGCTTTGTTTACGCCCGTTTTTCTTCCAGTTTGCATGATTTTTGATACCTAATATGGAATTGACTATTTCATGCACCCACACATGCATAATTAACTCCATTTGATCTAAAATTAACAACTCAATCAATCTCATGCATCCTCTCAATGCCAATTCTTCTTCAGTGATAAGCTATTATTGCTTCATCACTCCCTAATCAATCGAGTTTACTAGGTAATCAATCTTGTCAACTCTCTAATCAATCCTTGTTAACTCATCAATCAAATGAGTTAACTTCTCAATCAAATCCTTTCCTCAAACCTATAAATACCCCCCTCCCTCAAGCATAAAGGGAGGCAAATTCATTATGCACATAGCTCTTGCCAGTTTTTGCTCTCCAAATCAGCATTCTAATGCTCTCACAGGATGAAGGTGCCTTTTGCTTTATTCATTGTTCAACCAAGCATCGTTACGCTGCTTCATTCAATGCCATTATGTTCAACCAAAGCTCTCATTGAGCTCTTTCAAGCTTCAACAAGCTTCTTTTTGCTTATTTGTGTCATTTTGTCATCAAGAGGTCTTCCCGCTGCGTCAAAAGGACTCGAGGTTGCCAACATCAAGGATTTATGAGGGTAGTGGAGTCACAAATCTTCGTTCTTTCAGGTTCATTTATTGTTTTACTCAGTTCATAGTAATTAGAAAACCAAAAATTGCTCTTGGGAATAGTAAATCTTTGCTTTTTCCTTGATAGTTAGATCTTGCATGTTAGAGTAATTGTTTTCATATTCCTAGATCTAGATTATTTGAAGAAGCAATTTCCTTTCATAGATTAGATTACTTCAAAACAATTGAAAACCCAAAAACATAGATTAAACTTGCATTAGGAAAAATCATATTAGCTTGCATTCATATTTCCCTTTCATAGATTAAAAAGTACTTTTCATTTCCATAAAATACTAAAAAAGAACAAAAACACGTTTGCATATCATTTAGCTTTGCATGCATATAGAAACCTTAGAAAAGACAAACTTGCAAAACCCTAGATACCATAACGAGGTAAACCACGATAAACGATTCAACCAAACCCTTGATCACATCACAAGGTAAAAACAAGTCAAAACATAACCAAACCCTAGGTCAACTAAACCCTAGGTCAAAACCCTAAGTCTAGTTAAGGTTGGTCATCACACATTTACCTCTATCTTGGCTCACAAATGTGCCTAGGAGTGAGAGGAGAGTGGACGAAGGCTATCCTCAACAAGATCGAGGAAATCAATCCATGACAATAGCAGGAGACATTACTTTACCACAACAAGATCCATTTTTCCTCTCGTTAAGAGAAGAACAAAGACAACTCCAAATACAACGAGAACTCATTCAACGCATTGAAAGATAAGAGGATATAAATGAAAGAAACTGCTTACCCACACAAAGGTGGAATAGAATAAACCCCAACAGGATAAGAGAAACTAGTGACCCTTCGGGTCATAGGTTTATCTCAACAACAACTACCATCGAACAAAACATTCAACTTAGTACACAACAACAAAGGCCACAGAACTTGCTGACCCCTCTCCGCGAAGTCTAGCTCTCCAATGAGCCAGACCCCTGCCGTGTCTCGCCTCCTCTTGACTGGCTACTTCCACAGGAGCGAGAGTGACGTGGAGGATTGCCCCGTAGCAAGGACGGAAGGGTCTGTGTGCGTGCAGAAATCTGACTCGACAACCCCAGGCAACCGGAGTCACGATTTTGAGCGTACATATTTTGGTGAACCTGACATGAATTACAAAATCTTTTGGTTTTGTAGTTTGCATTTTCAAAAACATTTAGCAAAAGCTTCAAAAAAATTTCACACTACTCTCCATAGCTGCTTCAACTTCCATCGCCTACGTCATCGTTCATTTCATCTATTCTGTGGTGTCTATGGCACCCCCGAATATGATAGAACCTAATTTAAACCAAGGGAATATTCCCTCAAGAGAGCTTGAAACACCTTCCTTTGATAGGTATGTGCCATCACATCCTGATGCACCAATCACCAATTGCTACGACTAGGAAGACTCTGATTACGAGCAAGATCAAAGAGAATCCAGGCGTTCTCTATCTTTCAACAACCCAACTTGGGAAAATAATCCCGCCATACCAAATGTGCCTCATAAAGTCAGGAGAATTAGGTCAGAAATCCCTAAAATCGATCAACCTCGAATACTCATCTTGATGAGGAGGTAAAAAGACTGGAAAAACACTTGCAAGAGGCAAAAGACGCACAAGAAGCCCTAAGAGTTGCCTTGCAAGAAGAACAAAGATAAAATGTTGCACAAGAGGAAGCACAATATCATACCAACACTCAAAAAGATCATCCAAGGAATGAAGAAAGACCTAGAGCTGCCACACTTGCATATTTAATCGCAACTCTAGTACAAAGGATTAGAACGCTAGAAGCGTAACAAACCACTCCTGAAAGAGGACAAAAGTCACACGATGACAATCAAATTGAATAGGACTAGGGGGCATCTCAACCTCCCCCCTACCTCAACTATTATTCAAGGAATGCAAGCAATGACATATGCCAAAATGGGAATCCTCCCATCCAAAACATTCAAAACACGCTAGGGAATCCCGCAAACCAAACAGTGGGATATCAACATCCCCCAGCTGGATTGTTGTTAACTACACCTCAATCGCAAACCGCCTTCCTCGGAACATATCTGGAGTATTTGAAGGAACCTCTGGATCAAAACATAAGAAGTGTGCAGCTACCTTGGCCATTTCCAAATCTCCCAAAATTTAAGGGAGAATGAGATATGAACTCCCACATTAAAGCCTACACCACGACGATAAGAGAACTCCTTCCTTGGGACAGGGTTGTAGCAAAAATCTTTCCAAAAACTCTTGAAGGCATAGCTTTGGATTAGTACTATGGCTTACCAGAAGCTTCAATTCACTCGTTTAGACTACTAATTGGAGAATTTGTCATGGCATTTGACATGAACAAACTCGTTAAAACAGGGATTAGAGAATTCTTCACGATGAAACAAGAACCAAATGAATTTGTATCTCACTTTGTCACTCGATGGAGGCAAGTCCTTTACTCCTCGACTAATGCTCCAAACATGGATCACCGAGAACTATGCGACCTCTCCTTGCATGCCCTTAATAAGGACATGAGGGAAGACGTTAAAAAATTACCTTACAAATCCTATGAAGAAGCATTGGAAAGTGCTTTGAGGATTGACCAAGCCACCATCGACAGCAGTCGAAAGACTTATGACACCAACGAAATGCTTAGGATATCCAAAGGAACAGAGAAGGTCACATCCAATGTATCTCAAGAAAGAGATGTTAATGTCATAAAAAGTAATCCCAGCAATGACAAATAGTGACAAAAAGGAAATCAAGGATCAAACTGACCTTCATACGACCCTAGTGCTTATTGTTGGTTCCATGGGACAAAGGGTTATGAAACAAAGACTTGTTATGGATACAATAAAGCTATCTCCAAACTTACTTCGGATCAACGGTAAAACTTCCTCAAACTCCTCCAATCCCAAAGAAAGGAGAAGGAACCTCAAACTGAGAAAGGGAAGGCCAATCAAAATAATTCCAATCATGTAGAACTAAACCAAGAAGTGTTTGTGATCCATGAGGAAGAACAAATGGATCAAACTGAAAATGTCTTCTCACAGGTGATAAATTTGCTAAGAGCCTCTCCCTCACATCGTAAGACATTTTTGGAAGTCTTAGAAGTGGGGTGTTCAACGCAAGAAGAATCACCCCCCTCACATTTGATGTTTCCAAGCTACCTCAAGGTGAAGGAAGTAAGAAAAAGGATCCACCCCTATACATACAAATTCAAGTGGAAGAGGTCACTATAAAGAGAGTAGAGGTGGACGAAGGATCGACAGTGAATCTTTTGCCAATGTCATTCCTACGAAGAATGGGATATAGTAAAATAGGAATCAAGCAACAAATTGCCACATTAAGGATATACAATAGTCATGACATTCAAACAGTCAGAAGAATCAACTTACCACTCACTTTGATGGGTAAAACCATCTCCGCAGATTTCTATGTTATCAACAGAGAAACCAATTATAATATGATCCTTGGAAGACCTTGGATTCATGCTATGAAGGCCATCACCTCTACTTTGTTCCAAGAAATCCATTTCCATCACTTGGGAAAGGTTGCCATCGTCAAAGCAGACCCTGATCCCTTCAGTATCTACAGAAAGGAACAGGAAGAAAAAGACAAAAAGTTAAAGATGCAAGAGAAGCAGAAAGAGGAAGTCCAAGATACCCAAGCAAATACAAGCACTCACAACATATCCTATCAAAGGATGGATGACCTTAAGGAATTCCCCTTTGATCCACATACCACAAAGTCCCATGCACCATTCAGCTTAGCAGCCATTCCATGTATCAACGAATGGGATATTAAAAACCTCTTGGTTGGAACAACTGAAATCATCAAAGAAGGGGATGAAAAAGAGGAAAAACTAACTTCCCCTTATGAGTTTGGAGAAACATCTAAATCACAAAACCATCAAAGTTTATGGACCTTACATTTCAATAGAGCTAGTTGCAAAACTGGGGCAGGCATGGGGATAATCTTGACATCTCCCGAAGGAAAAGTTCTCCCCTTCGCCTTCAGACTAGACTTCTTTTGCACAAACAACATCACTGAGTATGAATCCCTATCCCTAGGAATCATGCTAGCCATGAGAATGGGGATCAAGAAGATCTCTTCCTTTGGGGATTGTCAATTAACAGTCAACCAAGTTGCGGAAAACTACAAGACAAAATCAGAACGATTACGACCTTATAAAGAAACAATCAGAAAGTTAGTTCAATTCTTTGACTTCTCCATAAAATCCATACCTAGATAAGAAGACCAAGTCGCAGACTCGATGGCTATGTCGGCCACATTATTTTCGCCGAATGCTCAATTACAAAATTTAGAATACATTGTGTCAGTATGTGGAGAACCGTTGTTAGAAAGCGAAGAGTTGCCAAATATCCTGAACTATGCCATGGGTCAAGAAGAGAGACCAACCCAAGACTATGCTAAGAACGACGAAGCCATCCTCGAGTACTTACATGCTTATGATAGGCTTCCAAGAGTATACCACAAGAAAGGATACATACTCCTCCCTCACCCAGATGACTATTTTGGGAATGAGAAAGAAATCCTCCAGATTGATGTGAACTCAGATTTACCACCTGCTCCTCAAAAGTTCAAGGAAGGACACCCATCCCTAATTGTGGATACGATTGACGTCAATGCTGGAACACCTGAAAAACCCATGATGTTAAAGTTGGGAGGAGAATTAAATTACGAAGAACTGGAAGAGTACACAAAATTTGTCATTGAATATTCTGACATATTCGCATGGGCATATTCATATATGCCAGGACTAGATCCAAAAGTTGTGGTCCACAATTTAGTGACAAAACCAGATGCAAAACCTGTGAAACAAAAGCCAAGGTCCATAAAGCCACAAGTGGCTGAAATGGTGAAGGAGGAATTAAAAAAATTATTAAACGTTGGCTTCATCAAACCGGTAGACTATTCAAATTGGGTGTCAAACATTGTCCTAGTTCTAAAGAAAAATGGAAAAATATGGATATGCCTCGATTTTAGAGACATCAATCAAGCTTACCCAAAAGATGGCTTCCCTTTACCATCTATTGATCAAATTGTCCATTCGACGGCAGGATACGAGATCCTCTCTCATGGATGGATTTTTAGGATATAACCAGATCAAGATCGCAAAAGTTGACCAAAACAAAACAACATTCACCACCCCTTGGGGAACTTTCTGTTATATAGTCATGCCATTCGGGTTGAAAAACGCAGGAACAACCTACCAAAGGGCAATGACACATCTTCCACGATTATATCCACAAGATAGTTGAAACTTACGTTGATGACCTTCTAGCCAAGTCGAAACAAAGGTCAAGACATGTGGAAGACCTTCGCAAAATCTTCAATAGACTTCAAGAGTATAAAGTAAGGTTGAATCCTGAAAAATGTGTTTTCAAAGTCACAACAGGAAAATTATTGGGATTCATTGTCTCACAAAGACGAATAGATGTCGACCCAGCTAAGGTTAAATCAGTCTTAAATGCAACCCCACCAATGAGTGAGACATCAGTAAGAGCCTTTTTAGGACAATTAGGTGCAATCAGACGATTCATACCAGACATGACTTTCAAAATTCATCCAATCAATCAGTTATTGAAAAAGCAAGTTGGCATAACTTGGACGGTAGACTGTCAAAACACATTTGAGCAGGTAAAGAAATTCCTACTAACCCTGTCCATGCTGATGCCACCAAAACATGACAAGCTCTTCATCTTATACTTTAGAGCAACCGATATCTCCGTAGCACGCATGCTAGCTCAAGAAGATGAAGGTGGGAGAGAAAGAGCCATCTATTTCATAAGTCGAACCTTGTTGGAATATGAGAAGAACTATACCCAAGCCGAAAAAGAATTTCTAGCCATAGTCTTTGCAACCTGAAGGTTGTGACATTACATGTTGAATCAAGAAACTAAGGTTATGATATGATCCGAGCAATTGAGAACTTTCTTAAATTAGCCTATGCTCTCAAGAAGAGTTGGCCGATTCATAACCTTGTTGAGTGAGTTTGAAATAACTTACGTCAATCAATAAGCAGTCAAAGGACATATAATAGCAGATTGGTTGGCAGATAATCCGGTTCCCCAAGAGGAACCTGTGAATGAAGATTTCCCAGATAAAGAGATTTGTGTGATTGATCTCGAGAAGTATGACGCCTCATATTGGTACAAAGATACTGTGAACTACCTCACAAACAAGACTTACCCAAAAAACATGATCCCTTTGGGAAAAAGATGGTTACATGTCCTCACTGCAAGATACATTTTAGTAGACGATGTGCTCTATTGAAGGGCCCTAGACGGAATGTTGCTTCGATGTGTTGACAAGGAAGAAGCATGAAAAATCTTAGAGGAGTGTCATAGCGGAATCTATGGAGGACACTTTGGTGGACATGCCACAAGGAAAATACACAAAATGGGCTACTTCTAGCCATGTTTACAAGGGGATGCGATTAAGTTTGTAAAGAGATGTTTGAAATGTCAGGCTTACACTCATGTTCACCACACACCAACAAGAGATTTACAACCGATCGTTACCCCTTGGTCTTTTTCCACCTGGGGGTTAGATTTGGTGGGGAAGATATCTCCCTCATTGATGGATGGACATTTATTCATCACTACCGCGATAGAATATTTCACAAAATGGGTGGAGGCCATGCCTCTCACCACAGTGTCAGGGACCGTAATCGCTAAATTCATACTGAATCAAATCATTTGCCAGTTTGGAATCCCCCAAGTGATAGTAACAGATAATGCATCATCATTCAAAAATTTGCAAGTAAGAGAGTTATGTGAGAGATTCCACATCAATCGCAACTCTCCCTCAATCTACTATCCTCAGGGAAACGAACAAGCAAAAGATACCAACAAAACTTTGAAGTCAAAACTAGTTAAGATTGTGAAAGACTCTATAAGAGATTGGCATTTACAACTATATCCAACCATATGGGCTTATAGAACAAGTGTCAGGACTCCAATTGGAACCACCCCTTATGCCCTCACTTTTTGGTCAAAGGCAGTATTACCATTAGAAGTAGAGTTGCCTAGATTGAGAGTGTCATTACAAGGATTGTTGGACAACGAAGAATATAGAGCAATAAGATTGGCCGAACTAGAAATGATGGATGAAACACACTTGAGAGCAGTCCAAAGACATGATTCTTATCTAGCAAGAATGAAAAAGCAATATAACAAAAATATTATCCCTAGACCTTTTCAAGTGGGAGACTTGGTGCTTAGGATAGACGACTTGATCGATAAAAGGGCTGGTGAAGGACGTAAATTCAAACCCAATTGGATGGGTCCTTACATGGCCAAAGAAGATGTTGAAAATGGTGCCTATCTCTTGTGCACAATGGAGGGAGAGGAGTTTGGTGAAACATTCAATGCCTTTCACCTCAAGAAATACTATGTCTAAAAAATTTAAAAAATCATAAAAACATAAAAATACAATTTTTTTTATAAAAAATCAAAATGTCAAAAATAATTTGTTTATTTGCATTTCAGTATCATTTTGTTCATCTTGCATTACTGTTAGTGACTTGCTCTTATGCTATTTTCTTTTAAGTAAGGAGTCTAAAGTTGCCTAGATATACGTCATCCTTTCAGGACCTAGAGATTCTCCATTTTCACAATCGCCATTATCCCCCTTTCATTCCCAGTGATTCTAATCAAAGCCTAGCTCTTATCTTTACACTGATCCTAGTCTTAGTGAGCCAAGATGTTAGGTCTAAATGAAGTCAGTATTCAAACCTACGGTGTTTAAAGGAAGCTTGTAAGTAGACCTTCTCAATTCTTCCCTAGTAGAAGAGAAGTCCAACCAGACTACAAAAACTTTAGATGGCGCTCAACCCCTTATCTTTCCTGGCCAAAAAATCAGGATGATCAAAACTCTGAAGGAAGAAATCTAAAATCTGAGTGAATAAAAAAATGAGTGATCAAAATAAGAGTATTGAGAGATCAAATCATCGCATATCAAAAGTTCCAAAAAGCATTCATTTCTTGAAAAGTCCAAAAATCCAAAAAAAATGAGAAAAATCAAGTGAGGAAAATACAAAAAAGTGAAAAGCAAAAAAAGAGAGATATAAAAAAATAGTGAAAGAGAGAAGATTGTTGAATGTCCGTACTCTTGGGTGGAGATCAGTCTAAGCTCGAAGCCTCAAGACTGACATTCTAATAGAGAAAGAAAGGTACAAAGCACACACACACACTGGCTAAGCAAAACCAAAGAGTCTAGTAGTCTCTAGGACCATCTTCTACCAAGGGACCCTTGTTCTTTCTTATTTATCCTTTACCCCGGGTCTACCTTGCTTGCCATTTATGATCTAAGTCTAGTGAACATTAATAAAATTTATTATTTGTCTAAGTTGAAAGCCTGTAAGATTGTCTTATCTAGATAAGGATCAGTGTTTAGCCTTTAGTGAAGCCAAAATAAGATCCACTCAATTTTTCACTCCCGCTCCCCATTTGAGTTCCAAATCCTATCTCACAGCCTTGATTAGATCTCTTATATCAGGACAACTCGCAATCCCCTGAGTTGAAAATCATATTTAAGAGCAGTCACATTGTTTGTTACACATTGCATTCATGCCAAAATTAGAAAAAGAGTCTCAAAACAATAAAGTCAAATGACATATCTCATGACATTCAGTAGAAGTAAATGTTTCATTTCAGCATCTCTCGTGTTCTTGCATTATCATATCGTAAACTGCATCTCATACATATACCATAAAAAATTACAAAAACATGTCATCGTTATCATACTTGCATTGTTAAAAGAGTTGAAAAGGTCAAAGATATAATCAAAAAGTTCTTAAAACTTCCAAAACTGCACAAGAGACAAGTACAAATCTGAAAGACGAAAACCATAAAAGGATAAACATTCATATATACATCAGAAGTTTACATATACGAGGGTATCGAAGAGCTAGGACAAAATGCTCTCAAAAGGAGTAGAGGCTCCCCATGCAAGGGGGCACGATTTCAAGAAAGGAAGTCAAGGCCGGTTACCTCCAATGGAACCCTCGAGACTTTGACTCCTCTGTCTACAAGCATCACTCGTCGCTCCATGAGACCTATAGGAGCAAGGCACTCTACTATGAGCATGTGATTGTGAAGGCCCCGCCATACTATCATCTCGCCGTCCAAAACTAAGATGAGCCATCTCTCAGAGTACCTAATTTTCACCCTTAAGGGTGTGTATCTCGGCCTTCAAGTCTGCATTCTCCTGACATCCATGATAGACAGGAGCAAAAATGTTTGTGTGTCTCCCAGTAGTAGGGGGCATACTAGGGTCATCCAAAAGATGGTCTCAAGTCATCCTAGTGAAGGGAGAAGCCAAACCAACATTAATCTCACGAACAAAATCCCTTCACTCTCTGACATTACCTGAAAAAGTGAATCGAAAGAGGGAAACAAGTTAGTTCCCCATGAAAAGAGAAAGGACAAAAGTGCAAAAAAAAAAAATCAAACTTATGTGGATCACTCGGCTACCAATCAGGGTCACGTTGCCGCATCACCTCATCTGAATGAGGAGGTCAGGGAACAAAAAAAGGACCCTTAGGGATGTCAGGAGCATCATCAGTAGCATTAAGATCCTCATCCTGTGTATCCTTAGGTAGAGCCTCATCTGACGAATCATCACCATCAAGAACATAGTCCTCATTAGTAGACTCTGAATCCATGGCAACAATGAGAGATAGGGAAGAAGTCCCTTTCCCTCCCCTCTGTCCTCCTCTGGGAACTCTGGTAATGAAGACTCCAAGAATCAAAGGAGTCTCCTAAACAGTCCTATAGCAAGTGGACACTAGGGGTGAGTCCTCAGGGAAATCCTCACCAAACTACTGTGAAATGCGCTCAACATGATGAGCCTCAACGAGACCATTACGGTTTGAAATCTCAGATACTCCACGACAATACTCTCTAACCTCGCCATCATGAGCCCAGGATCCCTCCATGTCATGATAAGGATCAAAGATCATGTCCTCATCTGTAAGAGTAGCAACAGTGGGTAAAGAAGCATCAAAGTGACCAACATGCATCCACCTAGCTGCTCTCAATAAACATCTATCTGGAATCAGAATGAGCTTCTGATAGGGCCTGATGTGCTCAAATATCCATGTCATAGTCAAAGAAGAGTGGCTAAAAGCTAGAGCCCCTCGTTGTGAAATACGATAGAAGTCCCTGTAGACCATGGCCAAAATATTTGGTCCCCAAGCATAGACTATACCCTCCTCAATACCACGAATGATGGGTGCCCAACAACATCTCAAATGAGCCGAGGCTTTGTCTCCTGACAACCTCGATGCAATCAAACCGATCAGGAATCTCCTCAGAAGTGGGATACGAAGTCGAGGCACATAAGTGAGCTGGACTCTTGTCTGATCCCCAGGGCGACTAACCCCCATGAACTCTACCCAGGATGCCTTGTCCTCAAAGGACTCGCTAGTTGGAAAGACTAGAGGATGTCCTTGTTGGTAGATGGTCATCTCTCCCCATGGGATTCGTGACATGGACTAACTACTTCCCATGGATTCATTAACTCTGGCGCTTGTATCAGAAATTGACAGGTCAACCTATTGGTTTAACGGCAATCATGGGCCAACAATTAGTATCAGAGCGAAAGGTCACGGGTTTGAATCCCCTGGGTAATGCTGGGGGAGTTTGTTGGTAGATGGTCAGTGCTCCCCGTGGGATTCATGACATGGACTAACCGCCTCCCATGGATTCATTAACTCTAGCTCTTGTATCAGAAATTGATAGGTCAACCTTTTGGTTTAACGACAATCGTGGGCCAACATTCCTCTCACAGGAACTCCAAGTATACGATACACATCATACAGAGTGATGGTCCACCCTCCAGAGATCTGTAGAAACTGGAATGTGTTTCTGTCTACATTCCAGTAGGTCAAAATATCACAGCATATGCAAGACACAGGGTTAATAACAGGCACGTGACAAACTCTACCCAGACCTGCTCACCTCAAAATGGTATAGTCCTCATTACTCAATGAAGCTAACATCACTAAAAGCCATCTCTACTCTCGTTAGGCATTCCATCGGATGTGCATGTCCTGCAAGATTAGAAAAGAACTTTAGATTAGATCTCGTAAACTCGTAAAAATCCCTAAAAATCATAAACTTGTAGAAAACTTTACACAAAAAAATGTATAACCCTTCAAAATTGTAATAAATAGGCGAATGTAGTAGTTAAAACATGTTAGATCAGAGTAAGACAAACATTAGAAAACATGAAATTTTAGTCAAAATCAACCCAACAGGGTCGCCCCCAGGCGACCTAGGTGTTTTATAGGATCTCCCCCGGGCGACCCTGTTGTCAGACAGGATCTCCTCCAGGCGACCTGCCTGACAAAAGGGGCGACCCTAGAGGGAGATCTCTCGAGTGAAAATTGCTCTAAAAACTTCATTTTTCAACCAATTTTAGAAAATGAAAAACCTATCCTGCTCTAAACGACGAAAGAGAGACAATGCAACAAGAAGAATTGACAAAAACAGACAATTTCAAGAGAATTTTCACAAAATTCAAACTATAGTTTAGAGAAGGGTTTTTCACTATTTACGTATCCAATTCTCTGTAGCTGAAGAAGAGGCAGCCATCTTTACGATTTGCTCGACAATACCTTTCCAACGACTGCTCACACGATCAATTTCGTTGTTTTGCTCCGATCTCACAATTTGACTTGCTTTGTTTGCCCTTAGCTTAGTTCATTTATGCATTTTTTAGATTAGTTCTTTGCTTTTATGCATCTCTTTCATGCATCATTTCACATGTTTTCATTCCTACATGTCCAAACCGACAAAGGCAAACACCTAGTCAAACTTGAACGATCCATGGTAAGTTTGCCATTTTAGTTTTCATTATTCATTTTGATATATTTAAATGCTGAACTAATACTAGTTATTGCAGGTACAATTGTGAGAAAATTGACAACAGGTAAGGCCTAGTTCGGGAACGGTAGCTACCTTTCATGTAGACTACCGTCTTCGAGGAGGCAAATATGTAAGCACAAAAATCATGCACAACCTCCATGAGGACCCCTATGATGACTATAATCCTTGTCACGTACATGTAAGCATGAAATAAAGTCCTTTAAAGCAGCATACCTCTTGATGACATGTCTTCTTTCTTGTCTTGTGTTGTTTCCTCTTGTTCTATTTCTCTCTCTCCCCGTCTGCGACGCTTTTGCGACACTTGTCGATTTGCATTTTCTAAGCTTTTGACCTTGCTCCTAAGCCTTATGACTGTCTTGTAGGTGAGTTTTCACCTTTCCCCTATGTTTTTCATCCTCTCGACCCCATAGAAGCCTTCTAGAGGTCCCCCAGATCCATCTCCCACTTTTAATTTTCAATTTCGCTCAACCAATCCAAATCTCCTATTATTTCCAGATCTCCGCCAGGAGATCCTGCAGGTGCAAGTGGAGATTTGGATTCTTGCACATGACTAACCTGTTTCCAGAGGCAGAACCCCTCCTTTTCCTCTCTTCTATTATTTCCCACCATGCAGTTCTTCAGAAAACCCTGTCTTGCCCGAATCTCCCCCAGGTGACCCATGGTCGCCCAGGGGTGACCCTACTGATGAAAGGGGTGACCCTATTGCATTTTCAGTTGTAGAAAAACTTGATTTTCTCACTCAATTTAGCTCTGTTTACGCTCGTTTTTCTTCTAGTTTGCATGATTTTTGATGCCTAATATGGAGTTGATTATTTCATGCACCCACACATGCATAATTAACTCCATTTGATCTAAAATTAACAACTCAATCAATCTCATGCATCCTCTCAACTCCAATTCTTCTTCAGTGATAAGCTATTATTGCTTCATCACTCCCTAATCAATTGAGTTTACTGGGTAATCAATCTTGTCAACTCTCCAATCAATCCTTGTTAACTCATCAATCAAATGAGTTAACTTCTCAATCAAATCCTTTACTCAAACCTATAAATACCCCCTCCCTCAAGCACAAAGGGAGGCAAATTCATTGTGCACACAGCTCTTGCTAGTTTTTGCTCTCCAAATCAGCATTCTAATGCTCTCACAGGATGAAGGTGCCTTTTGCTTTATTCATTGTTCAACCAAGCATCGTTACGCTACTTCATTCAACACCATTGTGCTCAACCAAAGCTCTCATTGAGCTCTTTCAAGCTTCAACAAGCTTCTTTTTGCTTCTTTGTGTCATTTTGTCGTCAAGAGGTCTTCCCACTGCGTCAAAAGGACTCAAGGTTGCCAACATCAAGGATTTCTGAGGGTAGTGGAGTCACACAAATCTTCATTCTTTGAGGTTCCTTTATTATTTTACTCAGTTCATAGTAATTAGAAAACCAAAAATTGCTCTTGGGAATAGTAAATCTTTGCCTTTTCCTTGATAGTTAGATCTTGCATGTTAGAGTAATTGTTTTCATATTCCTAGATCTAGATTATTTGAAGAAGCAATTTCCCTTCATAGATTAGATTACTTCAAAACAATTGAAAACCCAAAAACATAGATTAAACTTGCATTAGGAAAAATCATATTAGCTTACATTCATATTTCCCTTTCATAGATTAAAAAGCACTTTTCATTTCCATAAAATACTAAAAAAGAACAAAAACACGTTTGCATATCATTTAGCTTTGCATGCATATAGGAGCCCTAGAAAAGACAAACTTGCAAAACCCTCGATACCATCACGAGGTAAACCACGATAAACGATTCAACCAAACCCTTGATCACATCACAAGGTAAAAACAAGTCAAAACATAATCAAACCCTAGGTCAAAACCCTAAGTCTAGTTAAGGGTGGCCATCACACATTTACCTCTATCTTGGCTCACGAATGTGCCTAGGAGTGAGAGGAGAGTGGGCGAGGGCTATCCTCAACGAGATCGAGGAAATCAATCCATGACAACAGTAGGAGACATTTACTTTACCACAACAAGATCCATTTGTCCTCTTGTTAAGAGAAGAACAAAGACAACTCCAAATACAATGAGAACTCATTCAACGCATTAAAAGACAAGAGGATATAAACGAAAGAAACCGCTTACCCACACAAAGGTGGAATAGAAGAAACCCCAATAGGAGAAGAAAAACTAGTGACCCTTCGGGTCATAGGGTTATCTCAACAACAACTACCATCGAACGAAACATTCAACTTAGCACACAACAACAAAGGCCGCAGAACTTGCCTACCCCTCTTCGCGAAGTCCACCTCTCCAAAGAGCCAAACCGCCACCGTGTCTCTCCTCCTCTTGACTGGTTACTTCCACGAGAGTGAGAGTGGCTTGGCGGATTGCCCCGTGGCAAGGAGGGAAGGGTCCGTGCGCGTGCTGAAATCTGACCTGACAGCCCCAGGCAACTGGAGTCACGATTTTGAGCGTACAATGATTAAGAAATTGTAAAAGGATTATGACATGTTGTCACAAGAATCCATAAGGCTACATCAGGAGTTGAATGAAGAAAATACAAAATCAGAGAGAGATATGCATCCGATTAAGGGAAAGGTGCTAGCCACCTCGGCTCCTCAATTACAAATTGTTCAAAGAAATGATATGCTTTAGGATGAGAAGAGAACATTGGAGAGACAAATTAAAACTTTGCAAGCAAAGGTCTAGCAGTTGGTTCACAAAGCCAAGCAGGTGTTAATGATCTTGTTAGAGGAATCCTGAGAGCTAGACTTGTTAACTTGCTAAGAATATCTGATGTTTTTTGGGAATGCCATGCACACGCGAAGAGTGCTAATGAGCATATGAATGAGGTAGTTCCAAAGTTGAAGGAGTTGAATATGAAATAGATTCCCCAAGCCCCTGTCATGAAAATTATTTAAAAAAAATGCTAAGTATAATACTGACAACCCCAAGCTCATTAATGAAATATTTGAGATGACACACCTTTTGGGTAAAGTTTTAGTATTCATGAATAAGTTACAAGTGTGATTGAGGGAAAAGCAGGTGGAAAATAAGAATTTAATTCATCTTGGTCTTCTAGATGTAATGGACCCCAAGGGTCTTGTCAAAGACACCAACACATGGAAGTATGGTTTTGAGGATTTAATCCCTTTATGGTTAAATCCTATTCTTTGAGATGACAAGATTAACCCTATGTTAGTCAATGCCCAGGTGGACAAAGCAATAGTGCTTGAGGGCAGAATTGATAGATTTGCAAAAGGGGTCAAGATCCTATTGGATGCTAGGTATGCCATTAGTGTCAAAAAAATTAAATTTATATTGGAAGTAGTGTGGCCATCTAATGAAGAATTTGATAGTTGGACATAAAAGTTCGCACAGGATTACTAGTGACATATCAAGTTTTTTTTTGTCCTTATTTTTCTACATCCACATACTATGGAGCATGCCAATGCCTACTTTTTAAGGTTAACAAATTTGATGTAAAGGAAAGCAATGGTGTTTCCAATTGCTAAGTTGAAGTTTTTCCTTTTTGAGATATGATTGAGATTCAATTCAAGGTGTACATTGATGTCACACATGCAATCTTTCTTGTTTGGGCTTGCTTCGAGGTGTCCTATTTTTTGCCTTTTTGAAGATTTTTCTATATATAGAAGTGATCAACATGGTTTCTACCATCCATTTTGTTGTTGTAAACATGAAGTCTATAAGTGTTCTAGCTAGCCGTGGAAAGGGAGGATTCGGGAAGAGCTTCAGGCTCTATTTGTCACCATATTTTGTATCCATGTCTTCTTTCTAGTTTTCCCTCCTCTTTTGGAAGTATAGGTTATTCAAGTTGTTTTAATCCTTATGAAACTATCTCTCAAGATGAGAAGCCTTGGCCAGAGTCCTAGGTTGCATTCCAACAAACCCTTACAACATGCGGTCTCCAAAATAATGTCTACCACGAGCAAACCCGTGAGGAGGAAATGAATAATTTTCTTCCTCTCAACATGTTTTTGAAACCCAAAAAATAATGCAAAGCAATAACATAAAGATAAACAATGCAAATATACCTTCAAACCTTGAAATAAATCAGACTTCTGATAGGAGGAAATTGTTAGGATTAAGGTGCCATCAACCTTGTAAATCCTATGTAATTAGTTACTCCTAATATTGTTTGTAAATCACCCATAAGGGATGAAAGGTTTCACTAGCAATGATCTTGTTTCAACCACATGTTTATATTCGGTCCCTGACGCTAATTCGTCTGCGATAGGGGGCGCAGGGGGTTTCCCCCCTACGAGGGGTTCAGGGGGATCATCCCCTTGGCAGGGGATTCGGGGGCCGTGCCCCCGGAGCCAAATTTTATCATTGTGAATCTGGACCATTTGTCATTAGGTCACATATCTGATGGTCGATATTATGTCAATTTTCTTGCCCTAGAAGGCAACCCTACATTTTTAGCAAAGTTGAGAGTAACAGGCGTCGCTGGATTGAATACTAAAGAAGAGAGAGAAAGTGCATGTATTGTAATCTCATATTTGAAGATAATACAACTTGGAGTCTCTTTTCTTGGTGGACTTTTTTACCCGAAAGGGTTTTCTCCACATTACATATTATGTTATGTGTTAAGTTCTTAATGCATGTTATTTCTGTGTAGTGGGTTTATTTATGTTGCAATCTCTATTGATTCTACATTATTTAGAGGACAATAATAAGGTTTGAATCAGATTTCCGTTGTGTGGTTTGCACCTTCATTTCTAACAGGAATGAAGTGCACCCAAGCTCCATTGATTTATCTCATGGATGATTTGTGGGCTGCTCACACAACCAACATAACCCTAGTAGAAAATTATATGAGATATGAACGTGCGTACGAAATTTGATGAGAGAGTGTGAGGGTTTGAAATGAAAATGGAAGTTTGATTTATAGAAGGAGAGGGGATCAAATGGGTGGCTAGGATTAGAAGGGTGAGGGATGAGGTGGACGGGCATGATTGAAAGTCAAACTTAGTGTTTATGAAGCACCATAAATGGGGATGACAGGTGACCAAAATCAGGAGGGGAGTGGGAATAAATGGGATTTTTTAATTGATTCTAGAGAGGAAGTGCTTATGACGCACAATGAATGAGGTTAAAAATAGGGATGTGAGTGGGGATAAATAATAAATAAATAATAAAATTATTTAAATTATGAGAGATGTGTGGAATTTAAATAAATATTTAATTTATTTAAACTGGATGATGGAAGAAAATAAGATTAAATAAATAAGATTTATTCAATTTGGTGCAAATGGAACACAAATAGAATTAAATGAATAAGATTTATTTAATTTGATGTAAGAGAAGGATAATGGATAAAAGGGATTAGTTAAATAAATATAATTTATTTAACTAATGGGAATGATGGAAGGGGTCATGAAAGGGACCTAGGACAAGGTGTCACTGTACAACTAGAAATGTGAATGATCAATTAAGTATCTAAATAACGGAATACAAAGATCAATCAACAAATCTACGTACTCAATAAAGAAAATATATAATTATGAATGCAAATATAAAACTATTAACAATCAAACCGAAAGCTTTATTGTTAAATCTCGTGATCTTCGTGATGATGGCTCTCAGATTTGCATAATGAAACTATTTGAATGCTTTGAGGATCGAGTGCTTTTGATAACTATCGATTGCTTTTGATAATGATTGAATGATAGAATTTCGAGAATAAAAACGATAGTATGAGGCTACAATTGAGAAGTGATGTCAAATGGCAAAGGATATGCATGTATATAGTTTTCATGAAAAATAATGGATGACTGAGATAAAAAAGAACTCAAATATGATCAACAATTGCAAACAAATGAGACAAGCAAGAGAGAAATAATGAATCAGATACATAAATCAGGGATTTGAATGAGTTAACTAAAGAGTTGACTTTGAAATTTAAGGAAATTGATTTGAGATGGCTAAGTTAAGTCCCAAAATCGAAGGAATTGATTTGAATTGTATTCGAAAATTATGGAGATTGATATGAGAACTCAAAGTTAGTTTTGGAGAGGTGGAGAACAAATAGACATGTGTTGAATAAATAATAATATTTTATTATTATTATTTGTCATTTAAACATGTGCGAGAATAAGATATTTAGAGGAAATAAAATAGGATATTTGAATTGATTTTAAAAAAGCAACGTGAAATTTGAGTTGAACAAATTTGAGATATTTATAAATGATTTGACTTGAGAAATTAAATAAATTTTTGATTTATTTAATTTGAATTGAGAGATTAAATAAATTTTTGATTTATTTAATTTGACTTGAGAAGTGGGATAATTAAATAATTTTTATATTATTTAATTATGAGAGAGAAGAAATAATTGAAAGAAATAATTAAAGTGAATTTAATTATTCTTTTGGAAGAAATAGTTTGATAATTAAATAATTAATGTTATTTAATTATTTTTAGGAAAAGGATAAATTACTGAATTAGAGGAATAATTAGATATAATTAAATAATTAATATTATTTAATTATTTTAGAAAAAATAGAAGAATAAAGAGGTTTTATTAAATAATTAATATTATTTAATTATTTAATCAAATAAGAGAAATTGGGTGAATTAAGAAAGTTATGCGTAGTTATTTATGAAATTTCTAAATGCAATCTAATTTATATGCATGCATGTAAATATTTTTGTTCCTTTTCTGATTTTTGGTGTTAACTAATTACTATGAAAAATAAATTTGTATGCAAGCTAAATGATTCTTTTCTTATTTATAATTTTACTATGTTTTTTATGTTTTCACTTGTGAATATCACAATAGTTGAAAATAAAGAACAATGTAATGAAAAGACAATCTTTCCCTATACTAAAGCAACTTTGTTTTGGAAGAAGAAATGTAGATCAATTTTTTTAATGCAAGTATTTCAATGCAATCTAATCTATGGACATGGAAGAAGAAACTAATCTTTTCTAAGAAAGAAGAATGCAGAAACAAATTTCTACAAACAACTTTCTTTTGCAAATCTACCTCTTTTAAATGTAGATCAACCTATGAATGCAAAAAGAAGAAGTAATATTTTGAAACAATGCAATTTGATTTTTCTAAATGCATATTGAAGAAGAAGAAATGCAACTAATCTAGAAGCAAAATGAAGAAGCAAATCTTTTTTGGTGTAAACAACTTTTTCTCTTTTTTAATGAAATGCAAATCTACTTCTATGTATGTAAACTATCTTCTAACTACTGCTCAAATGTGAAAAGAACCTGTATGCAAATCATGCTAATGCTAGACAAATCATCCTCAAAGGTCCAACTAATATCTGAATGTCCTCTTCTGTAGCAGTGGGGTTCTCTACTCGATGATAGGAAGAAGAAAAAGATGTGAAGAAATCAAAGTATTGAGAAGCTTTGTGGCTCATGGGAAAGACAAAATGAAGAAAGCTCAGGGATAGTAAGGATAAAAGGAAAGAAAATGCTTGAGGCATGTATGAGAAGCTCAGTTAGGCTAAAACTTCTAGAGATGTTTGTGCTAGAAGATATCTAAAGCAAGAACAATAAGCAAAAGGTTTGAAGCCTTGTAGAAGCTTACATGAAGCTTAAAATAAATGAAAGCGCAAAGAATATGCAAAGGAAATCAAGAGCAATTGAGAGTGTGTGAGAGCATATTTCAATAATGAGGAGAATGGTTGTATTTATAGGTAAAAATGAGAGGGAAGAGAAGAAAAGAGATAAGATCAGAAGGAAAAGTTAACTAAAGAGAAAGAAGGAAACAATCCATGAATAGACGAAGAGATAAGTGAGAAATCAAAGAAATAAATAAAGAGATAATTCAATCAAGATAAAGAGATAAATTCCAATCATAAGTTCAAAATAGAAAGAAAGCGAGGCAAGAAGTGAGTTAACACGAAAAAATGCAAGTTAAAATGGGCTAAAAATCAAGTTATGAAGCCAAAAAGATGAAATTTCATGCGGATGAAAAATGAGAGGGTCACCTATTCTATCAATCAGGGTTACACGGGCGACTGGAGATTACTAGGGGTAACCCAAGATCACTAGGGTGACCCTAAACAAGCAGAACAAGGGGTTCAGCTAGGCAATACAAAAGAGGAAAAAGGTCAAACAAAAGGCAAGCCAAGAGGGGGAAAAGACAAGAAGATAAAAAAGAAAATCATGAAGGCATGAAACTTCTGGGAAGAGGTAAAATCACATCTTCAAGGGTTGTGAGCTATGACTGCCATCTCTTGATAGGACTGCCACATTGGCTTGACATGATTTTTGTGTGTACAGGTTCTCATCTTGAGTGTCCATCTAAATCAAGGGCTTTGATCTTCTAGTTTTGTCTTTAATTTTCTTTAATAGATCCTTAATCTTGGCTTGAGCATCACTTTGAATGAAGGGCTCAGATTTGATAATTTTTCTCCTTTATTTCACTTTATTTTCCTTTCAATCTTAATTTGAGTGCATATGCTGACTTGGGTGCCACTTTTCCTTTGTTTCTATCTTCATCTTGGAAAGAAACAAATGTTATTTTAGTGTCCAGAAGAACTTAGGTACCCAATTATTATTATTTAAATATGATCCTCATTGGGGATTTACTTTTGTGGATGCCAATTTTGAGTTATTTTGATTTTGGCATTCATTAGGGATTTTTCCCGATGGACGCCAAAATGGGAATTCTATGCCTCGAACACCAAAAACAAAAGTTGGCACTCATTGGGGATTTTCCCCAATGGATTCCAAAGTTAGGAAATTGATGACCTAGATACCAAAACTAAAGATTTTAAAATGTGATGCCAAAAATGAACAAGACATGTGCGCTTAGAGTGCTTTTTGATGAGTTCTTGAATGATTTTAGAAAAACTTTTAATCTTTTATTAAAATTGCTCCATTTTGTCATTCTCGAATGTTGTGCCATAAAACCTCCGACTTTGATGAGTTTTCCATCATTTTACTACCTCCTAAAACCATTTTTGCATGTGAAGCTTGAATTTGTACTATTGACCTTCTACCGTTGCCATATATTACTTTTTAGTGGAAAAGAAAAAAACCAACAAGTAACATTCGAAAAATAGATATTTGTGATTTTTGTGCTTATCTCCTCAATCCAGGACACAATAAAAAAAAAAGTAGTTTTTTTTCTAAAAATAGAAAGTTTGATCTCTAGTATTCATTGAAATTACATGTCTTGAATATTGGACCCTCCAAAGTGACAACTTTATGCTTGGAAGATGTGAAAGGAAGCAAGGTGCGCGAAATATGCTTTCTACATCGATCTAATGAGGAGAGTTGTACAAATTTTTATCTTTTAAAAGCTACAGTAATGAGATACACAATACAAAGAAGATCAAATAACATCAAATGCAAACATAAAAGCTCACAACACAAGATATATGTGGGGAAAACCCTTTTGAGTGAAAAACCCCACACTCCAAAGTACAACCCAATGTATTAATCTGTAAACAATGAAGGTTACAATACACTTCCAGAGCCAAGGTCCTATAGGAGTTCACCACTGTTGATAATCTAGAGTAATTGCGGTAGCATAACAGTATTGCAAATGAACCATACAAACTACTCCAGCAATCACTTTATTTATAGACAATAACAAGCATGAAGGAAGCTTCTAGTGGAAGATACAAGAGGTGGGCGTCGAAATCCACATGGCACACATTCCAACACCTATTCTACAGCAAATGACACTTGTACAATATTCCCTTACACCTCTTACAACCCTCCAAATTTGGGCACCCCAAATTTACCTAAAATAGGTATGACAAGTGATCTTACACCATCATAAACTTTGTCATATATGACAACATTTACAGCTATAAGAGAATTTGTCATAACTAACTAATAATAAATGATTATTTTACAACTTGTCATAGTCAAACTTGGGCACCTAAAAATGCCTTATTCAAACATGCAAATATGCTTTATGACACATGTCATACATGTCATAAGAATCTTCTATTTTTAGCTCTTATATGTCATCGATTCCGTCATATGTTATAACCTCTTACACATTGCTCAAGATGCTGACACATGGCAAATTAATTGCCACCTCAAATGGGACACTGACATTTCCTCATGTTGACATGTCCATCCAAGTCACCTTCTAAGTGGGATGACAACTCACCATGCTACCTCACACTAAATGATGAAATAGGTTGTGCATAATAAATACAATATAGGCAAATAATAAATAAATAATTAAATACCAATGCTAGGTATTTGCAAAGGTTGAGACACCTTAATTCCCAAAATGATGATCCTCATATATGATTCTATCTCAATGTGCCAGAGAAGATTTGTCTTAGCCTCAATCCTTCCTACTTGTGCTTGTTATCTGCCATCATAGTAGATTTCTTTGAACTTTACCCTTTCTTTCATCTACTAGTGCTGGAGCTTAATCCTCCTTTGGGATTCATAACTTGATAATCTATGTGACGAGCAACTTGTATACAATGTTAGCAGACCAAGGTAGACCAAAACCTAAGGACTTAACCAAGTTTCGATAGGAAAGATACTATAGTTGACATTTCAATGTGACAAGAATGACTTGACATTTGGCTAAAAACATGATTGAAAACAAAGTTTTCTAGGGGTACCAAAATTGGTACCAATAGTAGATATTTTGTAGACCATGGGACGTACTTGGGCCATAGGAGAACTTTAGAATATCTAGAAAATATTTAGAACAAGGTATTATCTGCGAGCAATAGAGTCAAGCATAACAACTAACATCTAAAATAAACACACCTAAAATGGGACAAAAAGCAAACACATCACTGACAAGGGAAAACATTACAACATCATGAATAAATAGAAATGACAACATACCTACCTACCTATGGGAAAAAGAAAACACATGACTAAGTGAAACCATTAACAAGATAGAAAAAGTAACATCCTTTCCATTTGAGTCAAGATTATGACCATGACGTTGCATATATTTTGAAAATCTCTGCAAATTGTTTATGAAGATCCCAAGTTCAAGTAGGTAAGAATGATCATGTAGTGAAAATTATAGTGCAAATTGATTGATGAGCATAGGTTCTGGATGATCCTCTTGCATATTGAAAAGCCTCTCTAACATGTGAAGATATTGTGCTTCTTTTTTAATATATCTAACAAGATCCTACAACTGCAACACATCTATTAGAACAATGACCTTTGCATATCTCATTTGATCCTCTTCTCCTATCCCTTTGGCATACTGAATCTTGACTTCAATCCAAACATCATTTTTTGAAAAAGGTTAAAGGTGTTGAAGAAAAATTTCAATCTCATGTTCTTGACTTTCTAGATCCCTTATTAGCTTCAATTGTATATCTCTTGCTTGCAATTCTTCTTCAACATTTATTTCCATTGAATATTCATTTGACAACCCCTCCAAAATTGAACCTTAAAGTATTAGATTTTTATCATGTTGGAGAAAACAATCTTCCTCTAGTGACAAACTTTGCCATCCATCATTCCATATTGGTGGGCCTTGAGCAAACTAGGTTTCTTTGATTGTATCAATGTAATTAGTTTCAAAGAATGTCTTTAAGAGGAAGAAAACAATTAGTTTCACCATTGCCATCTTCATTGATTAACCATTTTCTTTTTTAAGTATATCCAAATCTATCATCAATTCTTTGACTACCACTAAGTTTTCAAGTCCTAGTTCTTCCACCTTGTCTCATGAAAGTTCTTCAAATAAACCCTCAAATGTAGATAATAACTCTTCTGATGCATCTTCTTTTGTTGTGTAGTCAATGTCTTCTTGCTCGAAGAAAATACCTAGATCCTTGTCATGTTCTATGGATACTTGGGAGACTTTATCCTCATCAACAAACAAATGATATGTGATCTCTTGAAAACAAGTCACCATTGGTGGATTCTTCCATGGATATTCCTCATCCATTCTCCTCTATTCAAATATTTGTTTTTCCATAGATGTTTGATTCCATGAATCGTTAAATTTATTTACTTTACTAGCACAAACTAGTCTATTTTGATTATATCTGTCATAGAATTGCCATTAGACTCATTTAGAAGAAGTTGAAGGTTACCTGAAAACCTTTGATATTTTGACTTGGAATCCATCAAAAGCTACATCATGTGATGCATCTTTGGACAATTTTTAGCATCATGATTGCTTGTTTCATGGAAAGAGCAAAAAAAATTGTGTTGTCCCTTTAAAGCTACCCCTAAAACTATTGTATTGAACTTTTATACTGAAGTTCTATTTTTTCATGTTGGTCATATCAATCACCAATTTCAGTAATAAAGGCTCGACAAGACTTGGAACCATGGACTTGATGGTATATTTTCTAATTTCACTCATAGGGATCGTGTTATCTTCAAGTTTGACTGCTCGAGTTGGGGCTTCTTCTAGCTCATTAACTTCACCTATTTTGAGAAAGAGGGCAATGATTGAAGGAAGAGTGTTGATGAAGTAGCTTAGGAGAATTTATGGAGAAGGCCTTAAAGAATTATTGATTCTTCCAACAATTCAGTTGAATCATGCTACAATCTCCCTCGTAGGTTCATTATGATTTTTCTTTGAATTTGTGAGTTGAGCAAATACATCATGTCAATCTTTAACCAGTTTGAAGCATGAGAGAAATTTCGTGTGTATAGTATCCTAGCTCATAATGCAACCTTGAGTGAGGTGATGGAACTGATCTATCGTTGCTCTAACCTAAATTTTGACAAAAAGTCTAATTGCAACATCTTCACAAGAAACCCCCAATATGCTACAAGTAGTAAATGTTGAGATATGCTCATCGAGATGTTGTGTGTCATCACCATGAAATTTTAAAAAAACTTTCTTGATCTTGGTGGAAAATCATGGTGAACTACAACTGCCAAAGGACCAATGATGACTCCCCATGGCAATGAAAATGGAGATAGATCTTCATTATTGCGAACATCATCAACCATTTCTTGAAATGGTTCCTTATGTTTATCTGGATTTTTTGGATCTGATGGTAATAGTGATTTTTCAAGGATATTATTGCTAGTATGAACTAATATAAAAGTTTGTTGTAGGTATAGATTGATATGAAGGAATTTGTAAGAATAATAGTCTAAAAAATATGTTGAGGTCAACAAGGTACTCCCCTTGTTGGTTACCTCATCCTCTATGTTTGGAATATGGGTGCAACAAATCACATATGAGGCCTCCTTGGTGTTTTGTCACCACTATAATATGTTGGGCCATGCTCTGGATTGATGCAAGACCTCTAGAGGTCAATAAAGACGCATGAAGAAAAAGGTTCATCCCTCAAGTGGTAGAAGATTCTCCTGCAGGATGTATCAGAGAGGTGGGTGAACCACTTATGGACAAGTCTAATTTGGTTGGACCCTTAGAGTGAATATATACCCAAGGAGTGTCATTTGAAGGAGATTCACAAGGAGAAGGAATCTGTCAAGGAGGATCTAGTTAAGGATCCTCAAACCCTCAAAGCTCCTGGGTCTTGACACTCACCCTCCTTGAATAAGGAAAATAGGATGATGGTTTAGATCAAGAAGCATATTGAGATGCCCACCAACAACAAGGGGCCAAGTAAGGTCCAAAGTTCCCTAAAATAATTTGGCTATAATCCACCTTGACTTGTTTGTGTCATCTTACTCCTACTATTTGGGGACCGTTGGTTTGCTATTGTCTTGTTGTCTTTGCTTGGTCTATCTTTTGTTGTTCCATGGTGTTGTTTAAGTGTCTTTGATGCTTTGTGTCTAATATTTGTAAAAGGGTGGGGCCCTTTCAAAACCCCTCTTTCCAGTTCATAGCTTCTGTCAAAAACATTTATCCATAATAAAAAAATTTATTTGGAATGTGTATGTTGTTGTGGTAATCTTGAAGGTAATAATGTTGCAAGTACAATTAGTAGTATAGTATGAAACAATGATGATCTTGTTGGTGTAGGTGTTGTAACATAGATTTGGTAGACCTGAAATTACTATAATAGTCATAAAAATATTATGTTGTAGGTACAACCATTGCCACAGAAGGAATTTGTAGGTACAAATTTGCTACAACAATTCAAAAAGTGATGTTTTCCTTATGTAAATCATTGTGACAATTCTAGAATATGGAAATTTGTAGGTACAAATGTAGTACCAACGATTGGGCAAGTATGAAATCATTGTAGCAACAAAAAGGCCCTTGTAAAGTATTGGAGACTGTTGGAAATTGGTGGAAGCTGCTGTGAAACAATGTTAAAATTGTGAATTTTGAGCTATAAATTTCCACTCTTGGGAGATGTAGGAATAACACTTCATGTTTAGAGAAATATTGGAAAATCAACTAGAATTCTTGCCATGCCTATTTACTATGAAAGAAAGACACAAAAGGATGTCGATTCCTTTGACAATGGTTGAACTTGTGCTTGGAAGTAATGTCAAAGTGTTGTAGTTTAATGATGTATGGAATGAAAGAATCTTCAATCTTGCTTTCCCTATGTCTTTGAGGATATAGTGTTGAAATCAGGAGGAAACCTACAAAAATATTGATTATGTGCTTGAAGGAGGTAGGAATAACGATGTAGAATGTTGATTCTGTCAAAGAATGGTCTTCAACAATATTGTTTTTGATCTTCAAATCTTGAATGGTGCTAAAAAAGGTCTTTAACTTGCAAAAATAATTGAGTTGCCTGAAACAAATCTTCACTTGAATGTGCTTGAGGAGGTGTTTGAAACATTGGATTAGGAATCCCTATCTTCCACCATGATTTGGTGTATACTTTATCAGCCAACATGGAAGTGATAAGATCTTTTGCTTGTGAACTTGAATCATTTATGTCTCATTCCTAGTTCAAGGATTTATTATATCTCATTCCCTAGCAAAGTCCCCAAAAATTGTTGGTGTTTTAATTTGTCACTCTTGTGACAACACAAAACAAAACAATAAATATAGTAAAACAATTCTTCAAATTAGAAGGGGAAGCTCTATGAGATCTAACTAAACTTAGACTAATAGAAACCATAAATATTTACACTATACAAATCTTCAATGAAAATTTTGCATTTAATATAATATTACTTTGACTAGATTTTGCCTTGGATGTAGCACTAAACTAACAGTAGCTAAGACTATAGATAGATTTTTACATTTAACAACTCAAGCGGGAACAAATATAACTTCCTACTACTTAAATACAGACCAATGTTCAACCATCAACAAGGTTTTGATTGAAAAACACCAATAGATATTATTTATTGGCTAAATTAGAGACCAATATGTTAGCATTGATATAAGAAATGATAGTAAGTTGTCAAAAGAATACGCAGAGTTATCACTCTGATAAGTAACAAATATCAACACAAAGTTTGACAAGATCGTTTAATTCAATTCAACTCCATGGAATTACAAATAGGTGAATGATCTCCACAAAAGTTTTTGTAGCATAGGCTTTAGATTGACTTACATAAGTTCATTCATTACACATTACACTAACTTGAATTCAACCTTTGAATAACAATTTCTATAGCATAAATTTGGCATCAACTCTCATTACATTGTATGTGTAAATGACAAATATTTATAACCTTCTAGTTGCAACATCTTAAAGTTTCAAAAATAAATAAAAATAATTTCTTTGAAAGCAATTTATCCTTATATTATTTAAATAATATAAAATATTAAATTCTTTCTATTATTTCTTCTCATCTTGAGTGTCGATCTGAATCAAGGGCTCTAATTTTCTGATTTGCCTTTAATTTGCTTTAAATGATCCTCAATCTCAAGGCATGGGTGTCACTTTGAATGAAGGGCTTAGATTCAATGATTTTTCTCCTTTATTTCACTTTATTTTCCTCCTAATCTTCATTTGAGTGCATATACTAACTTGGATGCCGCTTTTACTCTCTATCTTCATTTTAGCAAGAAAAACATGTTATTTTGGTGTCTCAAAGAATTTCGACATCTAATTTTTTTTTAAAAATTCATTGAGGATTTGCTTATGTGGATAGTAATTTTGAGTTACTTTTATTTTGGTGCTCATTAGGGACTTTTCCTGATGGACACCAAATTGGGAATTCCATGCATTGAACGCCAAAAACAAAAGTTGGCACTCAATTGGGGATTTTTCCAATGGACGCCAAAATTGGGAAGTTGATGACTTGAACAACAAAATTGAAGATTGTAAAATGTGATGCTAAAAATGAACAAGGCATGGGTTCTTGGACTGCTTTTTGATGAGTTTTCAAATGATTTTGCATAAACTTTTAATCTTTCATTAAAATTGCTCCATTTTGCCATTCTCAAACGTTGTTCCATAAACTGAAGATTTTAGAATGTGATGCTAAAAATGAACAAGGCATGGTGCTTGGAGTGCTTTTTGATGAGTTTTCAAATGATTTTGCATAACTTTTAATCTTTCATTAAAATTGCTCCATTTTGCCATTCTCAAACGTTGTTCCATAAAACCTTTGACTTCAATAAGTTTTCCATCATTTTATTGCCTCTTGAAACCATTTTTCTTGATGAAGCTTGAATTTATATTGTTGACCTTCTACCATCTATCGCTTTTCATCAAAAAGCAAAACAAAAAAAAAATAACTTTCTAAAAATAGACAGTTGTGATTTTCATGCTTATCTCCTCTAGGACACAACAAAAAGCAAAAAGCAAAAAACAACTTTTTCTAGAAATAGAAAGTTTGATCTATATTATTCACTAAAATTACTTGTCTTGAATATTGGACCCTCCAAAATGACAACTTTATGTTTGGAAGATGATCCTCATATATGATTCTATCTTAATGTGGTAGAGAAGATTTGTCTTAGCCTCAACCCTTCTTGTTTGTGCCAGATATTTGCCATCATAGTCTTTCTTTGAACTTCACCCTTTCTTTCCTCTGCTAGTGCTAGAGTTGAAGCCTCATTAAGGATCATAGCTTGATAATCTTTGTGAAAAAGCAACCTGCATACATCGTTAGTAGACCAAGATAGACCAAAACCTAAGGACTTAACCACTTTGATATGAAAGATAACATATTTGACATTGATGTGACAAGAATGACCAGACATTTGGCTAAATACATGATTGAAAACAAAGTTTTGTAGGGGTACTAAAATTGGTACCAATAGAAAAGAAATCATTCTTATTGTTGTATTACAAATTATATGTTATTCTAGTGAAATATATTTTGAAGTAATATAAAGGGTGAGAGCATTGTTCCTATTTTTTATAGTCTATTTTTATTGATCGAAACCATTTTTTTATTGCTACTTACTACAAATTTGTCTTCTTTGTACATCATATAGTTATTGAATACTACAACCACGAGTTGTGTTAAATAATGATAGAAGCGATCTATGATATTATTACTTTTAAATATGAACCAAACTATATAAGGAAAATTATTATGATCATAGATGTATAAAAAAACTTGCTTATATCTGCATTAATATACTAGATTGAATCCAATTGGTCTACTATATTACATGTTGTCTTCAACCATTTTTATAATTATGCATTATTTGCCACGGCTTTGTTTACTAATTTGATGCAAATGTATTTTGCAAGAGTTTAAGCTACCAATCGGAAAGACACAAGAAGGGAAATTCAAGGCATATATAGATCATAATTTTTTTGCATACAAAATTGTAGTGAGTTTTCATCCTACGAGCATTCCATTCACAAATTTGCTTCACTCATTTCATTGAAGATTTAAGTTTCAAAAATTTGGGCCTTTGGGAGTTAAGTGGATTTGAGAATTTGAGTGTTTTGGTATTTTCCTTTTTGATAATGATAAGAGAAACAAAAAGTGGAGCAGAGGAAATGAGAATCCTCCTCCCTTGGTATGAATTCCTCTTGGCAAAAGAAGGGGTGTACCAATAGTACAATGGGTGCTTGAGCAATTCAAGACCACTAGGAAGTCTAGAAATCCTAGAAAGCAAAGATTAGAAGGTGTTGTAATCACCTTAAGGGCATGTCTCAAATAAAGTGATGTTGTTATTAGACACTAATTTTGAATAAACCTTAAAGGATAAGGATGCTCACTGGATGAAAAACTAAAATTATTCATCTTGAGAGATTGGTTAAAGGGTGCACTCATACGCTCTTATAAATGGCAACTATAAATCACAAGAACTTGAGGATTAGGTGAGAAACAAATCATTAAGAGTCTGAAATGACAATATAAATTGTCATGTCCTATAAACTTATACATCAAAACTACATTTCAAGCATAATGATATCTGCGTGAATACATCTCTTGCCAAAACAAAGGTGAATCTAAAATAGACCATGAAGGTCTGGGTATGCATATATTATAGGATTATAACCAATGTTATAAATGATTGTAAGCAATTGTTTCAGGATTTAACTGTGTTAGACTTTTTTCTCTCAACGTTTTGGATCATTGTGTTATATATATATATATATATATATATATATATATATATATATATATATATATATATATATATATATATATTCTCACATTTTGTCTCAGATAGTTGTGACTTTTATTCTTTTTTTTTTTATTGTGTTTTGTTTGCTTTATGTATCTTTATTAATTTCTTTTATATATCCATTTGGTTCTTTTTCCTCGTTTATGTTGTTATTATGGGGGTGTGAGTATTTCCCTTATATACTTTATTTTTTCCTCCCTCTAATCTTTTGATTCCCGCGCTATTCCCTTCTCTATTTAGCCTGCTTTGTCTACAAATTACCTTACTGTCTCTTCTCTTGCTCTATTTTCTCCTGATGATGGATCATGGAGTGTGATCCAAAACGTTGAGAGAAAAAACTCTAACACAGTTAAATCCTGAAATAATTGCTTACAATCATTATGGACTGTGGAAACTTGATGTCTATCAATGTTATAAATTTCTTCGAGAAATGACTTATCAATGCAAGGAAGGCATGAATGTCTCATTACATTAGGATCCCAATATTGATCAAGTAATACTTGATGCAATGAAGAAGTTAAGAATCCACAGGAAGATTTAAAAGGCAATGGTAATGAGGTTTAATATTGATTAACACTTGATGCAATGAGATGAACATATGGGTATTAGGAAGGTGTGATATGTCTTACTAGTGTATACACTAGAAAATGAACATAAAGAAACAAACTAAACAAGAATTGGCCTATTTCTTCCAAATCCTAATATACCTTTGATAGAGAAAACAAGGCATGCAAAACAAGAAGGAAACTAAACAATACTAGTTACCATGCAAACCTTGCTTAAGTGGATGTGCCCTTTGATGTGTTGATGTGTAGATGGATCCTCAAAATTGCAACATTACTTTGCTTCTCATGGGGTCTTGAAAATGCTTGGGATGAGGCTTAATTTATAAATTTTTTGATGAGGGGTTGGATGGATGAGATTGATTGGGGAGATCAAGGTTTGAGGTTGATTGGGAGCTCTCAAGCAAGGAGAGCTTGCCAAGTGGCATGGTGTGGTTAGATGAGAAGGGATGTCCTTGGATTGAGAGGAAATCAAGGGTGGAAAAGTGAATTGGATAAAGTGAAGGGATGGGATTGAATGAGGACAAAAGGACTCTTGTACAAAGGACTTTGACCATACCTTTGTAAGCAACCCATGTGGTCTTGTACAAGAGGCCATGCCTTTGTACACATAGAAGGATGGGAAGGATTTGACTAGGATTATGATAGGATAATGGAATGTGTAAGTGAGGGGTTAGTTAATTAATTAAATTTAGGTCACCTAATCAAAAGTGTAGAAAATAGGAAATTAAATAAATAGATATTTATTTAATTCATGGGATGGGAAAAGGGGATATTAGATTAATGAAATTTATCTAATGTTTGAACTATAGAAGAAGGTTAATAAATGATTAATAAATCATTTATGCTGGGGATAAGTACCGATGTAGGTAGTGAGAAGTACATGAATAGTGATTTTGACAATAAAATATTGTTTAATCACGGTTTGAAGGGGAGATGGATAATTAACTGCCTAAACATGCATTTATTCAATTAATAGTGAAGAAAAGGTGGTTTAGGGATTAGAGATGGTTAGTGATGGTTTAGGGATGTTTATGGATGAATAATGTTAAATAGTGATTTTGATCAAATCACTGTCGAAAAAGAGGGATTTGGATGGTTAATTGAATAAATTGTAATTTATCCAATTAGGGGGTTAAATGATGGTGTGATTAGGGTTGAACTGTGTCGAGATGAAAGAGATGGAAATTTTTAGGTGTCTACAACTAGTACTTGATGTAATGAAGGACTCATGATGATATTAAGTGACACTTGATTTGTGCATGTTTGATGTACCTAATTAAGTGACACTTGATTCATGCATATTTGATGCAAGGTATTGTGGTTCGCCAAATATCACTTGGTTGTGCATTGAAAATGGGTTAGTCAAGTAACACTTGATACTTGCATGAGTTTCATTTGATCAAATGACACTTGATAAATATGTGACTTTAGATGCAGCGAATTAGTCAACTAGACCTATGGCTCAAGGGCACATTGAGTTTCACAAATCAAGGTCAATTCTAACAATATTCAAGAATATCATAAATGTATGGAAGTATTTCTACAAGAACAAAAAAACATGAATTCTATTTATGCCTTTCACTAGGATGATTTGAAAAAGGCATAATGTGGAAATCTTTGTGCACTCTAGCAGTAGTCTCCTAGCTCACCTTTAAAATATACCTATTTTGTTGGTTTTAGTACCCTATTTACTATTGAATTGAGATCTTTGTTTCAACTTTGAGGTATTTTTTCATTTCATAACTTGGCTTTTATTATTCTTTGAAGTTGACTTAATGTTGTCTTGCTAGATTTATGGATTTTTGGAATTTCTTTGCTTAAATCCTAAGGAAATCTTTATTTTATTAAATTTGATTTCAAGTTGAATTGTGAAGTTTATGTTGTTGAATTACTTTCATGTTGGGTTTTCTTTTGTGTTTCATATGTTGAACCCTATTGGAGCCTAATTGTTGTTAAGTGATGAGTGCATCCATCACAAATTAAATGCTTTTACCATAGGTCTAGAAGGATTAAGTAACACTTAATTAGGACATGGGGCATATACTAGTCAAGCAACACTTAATAGATACATAGGTCCTATGAGGATTAAGTAACACTTAATCAAGACTTGTCATATATTTAGTCAAGTAACATTTGACAAAGGCACGGGTCTTGTAATCTTTAAGTAACACTTAATTAGGACGCGTCTTACAACAAGACAAGTAACACTTGATAGTGGCATATGAAACTACAAAAAAACCTCGTGCATTGAGTTAGGACATGTAACTTAAATGAAGTTGAGGTATGAGTTTAAGGGGATACATGTGACAAACGTAATCCCATGATTGGTCCCTAATGCTATGGGAGCAAAATCTACATACGTGTGACACATGTAAAGCATAAATGAATTATCTTTTTAGTCCAAGGTAAGGAAAAAATGATATGACTTAAGGAAGGGTTTCAAAAGGATTTACCAAATTGGGAATACCAATATAGTATTCTTTTATGGGAGAGAGGATGTCATAACCCTCTTTAGGACCCCTCAAGTCTGGGCTCAACGGGTCATGTCATGAGTTGCATTTGATGATGTTAGAACCACACTGCTGATAGGGTAGGAAGCTTGGTAAAGTTTTGGATTCAAGGAAGGCAAATTGTGTACTAAGAAGGTATTAAGATGTAGTGTCCTTACATCCTATTCAGTATAACAGTGTGTATAGAGATCACTTTTAACAATGTGGAGGATTACAACTTTGTTATGAGTGATGCAACCTTGTTATTATCTCCTTGTCATATATCATGATAGGAAGTTTGATATCATCATACTTCATAAGTAGATATAGCATAACCCTATGAAAGATTTTTATGCGATTGTGTTGTCCTTATCATCTTGGGATGGTTATGTATTGGGGGCTTGATGAGTAGCAATGGACCATTTTGTTTTTGGGGATGAAGAGAGGAGTCTTTATAGGGGAGAGGAGCCAATAGTTGAACACCCTAACTTGGTGCCTCTCAAAATCATACATGGCAATTTCAAATTACTCCAAAATTTTTACAATAGCTTACTTGGTAAGACCCCTGCTTATAACTACGGTTTTAGGTCCACATCATCAAATATGATGCCACATCAGCGTGCTTTTTGTTGAGGTGTCTAAAAAAACCCAAAAAAAAAGATTGGACCAATAGTTGTGTATTAAGTCATGTTTTGTTGGTGCACCAATGTGGCATCACATGATTTGTTGCTTTTTAGAAATTTCATTTAATTATAAGTCTTATGTTCAACATTTGGAATAATCATTTACAATATATAGTATATAGGGTGTTCAATGGCTCCTACACCCACAAGTACTATCACAACAATTGGATCCCGTTCAACTATAGTCTCCTCTATGAAATTCTTATTTGGAATTTAATTATTTGAACTATATTCTTCCACCTTTGGGGGCAACGATGTGCAATGTGTGGGTAGAAAATCAAACTGGAGCATTTAGTAAGGTCTTTTTCCATATATTGCGGAGGACTGGTAGTTATTGACAGTGATAACTATATGTACCGGGGAATGGGGAAAGTTTTGGTAATTTTTTATGGGGATGACGTGAAAGGTATTCGGCCCGCGAGAAGGAGAGGTTCAGACTGGTTTATGGCGATGATTGTAGAGCAGCATTTGATCATGGAGGGAAAGATGTGCAAGCCGAAAGGGTTTTCATTGAGTTTCCTAGATTCTGCGTCAGTTGGAGTATCTCAGGGAGCTAAGAGGTTTGTAAAATCTCCTTTGGAAAGGTTCCCTGATTATACAACCGGGTAAGGTAAGTTCTTTTACTGTTTTCCCTCTGTTTGGCACTGTTGCTTGAGAACTAGTTTGGGATTCTTGCAATTTTTCACGGAATTCTTTTGTTTTCATATCAATGGTGTTAAACTACAGCATAGGCTTTAGGCACGGCTTAAATTTGACAGTTGTATAGCTGTATTTAGGCATTTTGCTGTAAAATACAATCAAAAAGACCGTATCATATGAAAGGAGAGATTTTGGACAAACTGTCAAAATTTATATAGGATTATGCTGATATATATATTTGGTTTTTATATAATTTACTTATATTAAAGTATGTCATAGTATTTTAAAGGCACCATTGAATAGATAACTGTAAAAAAAATTTGCCTGACAGGCAAGGTCGACTGTCAAATTTAGGCCCTGGCTTTAGGTACCCTGTGCTATTCATTGCTTTTGTGAAACCCCACTTTGAGGTGTGTGGGGGGTTTACCAACAGTATTTTTTGGGGGCATTATCCTTAATTTTCTTTAAGTTAAGTAGAGTAGGAAGTGGTTCCATGGAGGGGCTTCAGGTACTATTTTTATGGAACAGGGGTCCTATGAGACCAAAAAATAAAAATGCTATAGGATAAAATAGGATTTTCTTGTGTAAATAGGAGCCCTTATTTTTTAGGTTGTGTTCCCATTGGGGGGTGTTCTAAAAATATTTCAGCAGGTGCTGCTGAAATTTTTGAGGAGCATTTTAGAGTGAGTGGTCCCATGAATTTTGTAGTGGTGGGTAGGTTTAAAACTTTAAACTCTAAAATTTATGGAAGTTGGTGTTCTCATGAGTTTTTTTTAACAATAGCTAATGCTAAATAATTTAACTGAGATTTTATAGGAAGCTAGCGGTCCCATGATAAACTTTAAAACTGTAATTATACATCCCAGCTTATAAATATATTTAATTTTATTAAAAAATATTATGCTATACACATAGTCTTTGTTTATTTTTTACAATGATCTGTTGGTGTTAGAAAAAGGATGAGAGATACCAGGGATGAAATGAATAAGCTCTACATTATTGTCATAATAGAAAGAAAGAGGACTATATCTAAGAATATTTAATTTTAGCCTCGAAAACTAAAGCACCAATGCTTATTATTAATTTTCTATAAATTTGGCCCATCTGTGATAATGTAATGCCCCCACCTAAAATTAAGGCACAACGCTAAGAAATCGCCGGTCAAAGAATTTCCAAGGCAACCACAAAATCGCCCAGTTTAAACTATTAAACAAGAAGTTGCCCGATGCATTCAGATTTTAGATTAATGCACCCAAGTCAGAGGGTCGCTGATAAATACAAGGCAGATCGGATTAGGCAGAAGCCGCTATTATACAAGGGAATATGATCATAATCACAAACCGCCAAGGGTAATTAAGAAAGCACCTAAGGAAAGAGAATTAATAACTGAAATTAAATAAAGTTTAGTCTTAAGAATGGTCAAAGATAAGATATATAAGGGAGATCAATCAAGGAGAAGGAGACATCATTGTGAAGACATTTTATATTTTATTATTACTCCTTGTGGAGCATGAACCATGGTTCAACAACCTGAGGACGGTTAGAAATTAAAGGACGAAAACCCCTTAATTTCCATTGTTGAGTTAGTGGACAAAAACCCTTGATTCAGGTAGACCCAAAGACATTTCAAAGGCAATTTACTAAAGATAGATCATTGCAGATTTGGGAAAGATTATCAGTAGATATAGAGGATAAGTTTAATTTTACCTAAAAATACATTCTAAATAATATTTCTGAATTAAATAAATTGTTACAACTACTTTTTCTAGGTTGATTCCATACTTATAATTAATTGTGCAATTATTATTGTGAGCTAGGATTTATTATATTTAAAGAAATAAGGACAATTTAAAAAGGAACATTACAAATGGTATCAGAGCAGGATCTTGCTAGCCTGTGAAGTCTTCCTTCTTATGCAGTTTAGTGACAGAGCCAACAGATATTATCAGAGAACTTGGGAAAACTCAAATTTCTAAGGACAAAGTGATCGAAACTCCTTTCGAATTCGAGGTAGTAGAATCAAATATGGATAGAGAGAATGACAACTATGATTAAGCAAATAAAATTGATATAAAATTTGATCTTATAATAGATATGATGAGGCAAATGTTGCATAAGGTAAATAACGAAGAAAAGTCCCATAGTCAAGATCGCTGGGAAACCTCTAACAGTAATAATAATAAACAAAAAAGTTCCACTCAAAGAACCAAGATTTGATTTGTCGATAGGCCCCTTTGTCCTAATTTTATTCAAAGGGGAGAAAAAGTTTCCTTTGAAGCACAAAACACAATGCAAGATGATATCATCGCATGTTATGAAGAATATAGAAATCTCCCTGAAGAAATTAGAGAGGCAATGTCTCTCACAAATTACATGAATATGAAGAGAAGTAGAAATGGGTTGAGAATGGAGCCTAGGCCCCAACCAAGACAAAATGAACATCAACAAGCTTTGGGTAAGTTAACATTATCTACATTTGATGGATCTAATAAGTTTACTGCTCATGCATGGGTACAAAAATTAGAGACATATGTATCATTGAAACCAATGACTGAGGATGATGCCATAAAATTTGCAACCTTACACTGGAAGAATCAACTCATGAATGGTGATACCATGGGTTTTTTACCCAAGGTCTCGAACTAATAGACACATATGATGAATTCTGCAAAAGGTTGATCGAGAGGTTTGATAGAAAGGACTCGGAAATCTATTTTAGAGAGTTGGCCCAATTAAAAAAAGGAACAGTGGAGACATGTAGACGAATTTCAAAAATTATCGATGATGGTGCCAGATGTTTCGGGAGGGCTAAATGAACCTCTTAGGGGTTTAATTAAGGCATTTGATCCATTTTCCCTTCAAGATACTATCAGAAGAGCTTTGAATTTGGAAACTTCCGTAACCAAGAATAAGTTATTTCAAAAAACTCCTCCTATATGGCCAAGTATGAAACCTTTTCAAAAGGGTTTTTCTCAACAAAAGACATCACCATCGAAGAACAATATTAATGAAGTAACCAAAAATGAGCTATGTCGAAACAAATTATGTTTTTCTTGTAGAAAGCCATGGGAACCGGGACACCGTTGTTGGGGAAAAGGCCAAGTATATTACATAGAAGTAAGGTCTGACGAGGAGGAAGAATTAGAACCCAAAGTAGATGAAGATGAAATTGAATTAGAAATAAAAGAAGGTAAATATTCAAGGGGCACACTTGCAACCTTCTTAGGGGATCCTAAATATCATCCTTTTCGAGTTCGAGGAGTCTTACAAGGGCACAAAGTTATAGTCCTAATTGACAGTGGAGCAACACAACTTCATTGATGAAGGTTTAGTTGTGAAAAGAGGGTTACAAACATAAGATTTCAACATATTCAATGTTATAGTGGCAAATGGTTTTACCATCCCATGCACTAAGAAAATTCAACAATTGGAGGTGACTCTTGGTAGGCACAAGATGCAAGATGACTTCTATGTGATAGGCATAGGAGAAACTGATATGGTTTTGGGAGTGCAATGGCTACACTTTTTGGGAGAATTTACACAAAATTTTCAAACTATGGAACTAAGGTTCAAATTAGAAGGTAAAGACATAGTGTTACAAGGCATTTCTAGTGGAGCACTTAGAATTGAATGAGCAAAAAGAATGGAGAGATGTTTTAAAAGTGGGCAAGTAGCATGGGTAACACAATGTTTAGTAACTTCTACAAGAACTACAAGTAAGAAAGAGTATCATATGGACATACAAACTATCTTGGACAAGCATAGCAAGGTTTTTAAAAACATTCCTTCAGGATTGCCTCTTGATAGAGGGTTTCAACATATTATAGAACTAGAAACAGGAACAAAACTTGTAACTACTACTCCCTATAGGCATCCAAAAAGATTTAAGGAAGAAATTGGAATAATAATCAAGGAACTTTTGGAAATGGGTCATATTAGGCCGAGTTTCAACCCTTTTGCATATTCAGTTGTCTTAGTAAAAAAGAAAGATGGGACTATGTGGATGTGCATAGATTTCAGGGCTTTAAACAAGAAAACTACTAAAAACAGATATCCAATTCTTAGAATTGATGAGCTAATTGATGAGTTACATGGGGTAGTATATTTCTCAAAAATTGATTTGAGATCGGGATATCATCAAATATGAATGAGGGAAGAGGATGTGCATAAAACTGTTTTCTGATGTCATTTTGGGCATTTGAGTTTTTAGTCATGCCCTTTGGTTTAACTAATGCCCCTGCTACCTTCCAATCGTGTATGAACCATGTGTTCAGAAATCAATTGAGGAAGTTTGTCTTAGTATTCTTTGATGATATTTTGATCTATAGCAAATCATATGAGGAACATTTACAACATTTGGATGAAGTTTTGGGTATATTGGAGAAACAATCCTTTTATGCTAAGGAATCCAAATGTGAGTTTGGATTCATGGAGATTCTCTATTTAGGATATGTTATTAGTGATCAAGGACTACAAGTCGATCAACAAAAGATACAAGCTATCATAGATTGGCCCCCGCCAACAAATTTATGTCAGTTGAGAGGGTTCTTTGGACTTTGTAACTTTTATAGAAGATTTGTCAAGGGATTCTCTCAATTAGCTATTCCGTTGATAGATTTAACTAAGAAGGGGGCATTTGCATGGACTGAGATTGCTCAACAAGCTTTTGACGAACTCAAGGAAGTAGTAAGTTCATGTCCCGTACTAGCCATTCCAGATTTCTCACTTCCTTTCGTTCTAGAATGTGATACCTCAGGTGAAGGCATTGGAGCAATATTAATGCAAAAGGGGCACCCAATAGCTTTTGACAACCAAAAGTTAAAAGACATTGAAAAGAGTTACTCAATCTATGACGAGGAGATGTTAGCCATAATGCATGGTCTAGACAAGTTTAGACAATATTTGGTTTGTGGATGATTTGTGGTCAAAACCGATCACAATAGTTTGAAGTTCTTTCTTAACCAAAGAAATCTAAACGAATGACAACAAAAATGGGTAAGCAAACTTCAAGCCTATGACTTTGACATTGAATACGTCAAAGGTAAGAATAATTTAGTAGCCGATGCTCTATCAAGAAAGCCTTACTTATGTTCCTTATTGGAGATTTCCCTTGATTGGAAGGCTAATATAATAGTAGAATATGGAAAGAACACATTTACTACGGATATCTTGGAAGGAAAGATCCATGATGAAAGGTATAAGGTAGTAGATGACCTTATTCTTTACAAAGACAGAGTTTATCTTATCCTAGGATCAAAAGTAAAGGATAAGGTTTTAGAAGCGACACATGATATAACTTTGGCAAGACACTAAGGTTATTTTAAGACCTACCAACAAATTAGGGAGAGATTTTCATGGAAAGGTCTAAAAGGAGATGTTCTTAAGTATGTAGGGAGTGCCTTATCTGTCAACAAAATAAAATAGAACATACTTTTCTTTTAGGGTTATTACAACCATTACCGATCCTGAACCAGAAATGGGAAAGCATATCAATGGATTTTATTACCGGACTCCCTAAGTCACAAGGTAAAGATTGTATATGTTGTGGTCAACAGACATACTAAGTATGGTCATTTCTTTGCCATATCTATGAAGTTTAAGGCACCTCAAGTAGCTGAATTGTTTTTCGAAGAGATTTTTAGGTTACATGGCTTACCAAAGAACATAGTAAGTGATAGAGATAGTCGGTTCCTCAGCTTATTTTGGCAAGAACTCTTGCACTTAACAAGAACTGAATTATCTCCTAGTACCAGTTATTATCCCCAAACCGATGGACAAACATAGATAGTCAATAAATGGATTGAGGGCTATTTACATAATTATGTAGCTGGGCATCAGTCAATTTGAGTAAAATGGCTTTATTTGGGAGAACAATGTTACAATACTACATATCATATGTCCATTGGGATGACACCTTTCAAGGCTTTATATGGTTATGATGCTTTATCTTTTATGGATTTGGTCATCACTGATAGCAAAGTACCAAGGGCAAAAGACTTATTCAAGCAAAGTCAAGAAATTTTGGGCTCACTCAAAGAAAACCTACAAAGAGCACAAAATCAACAAAAATTATATGTTAATCAACATCGAACTGAAAGAATGTTCGAAGTAGGAGATATGGTCTTCTTAAGACTACAATCGTATAGACAATCTTCCCTAAAGAAAAGTGGAGCGGAGAAATTAAAACCAAGGTTCTATGGTCCTTATAGAATCAAAAGACGAGTTGGGGAGATTGCATACAAATTGGAATTACCAGAAAATAGTAAGATTCATAATGTATTTCATGTATCTTGCTTAAAAAAAGTTTTAGGAAGTCACTTGTCATTCCTTATTAGAGTTACCCCCACTGGATGATGAAGGGAAATTGATTTTGATTCCTGAGGTCATTATAAATTTTAGAGAGAAAGCTAAGAAATAAAACAATGACATGATATCTAGTTCGATGGAAAGATCTTCCAGAAGAGGATGCAACATGGGAGAGTGAGGAAATCCTTCAACATCCTAATTTACAATTGCTTGAGGACAAGCAATCTTGGGAAGGGCAAATTGTAATGCCCCTGCCTAAAATAAAGACACATGGCTAAGAAATTGTCAGTCAAAGAATTTCCAAGGCAACCACAAAATCGTCTAGATTAAACTATTAAACAGGAGGTTGCCCGATGCATTCAGATTTTAGATTAATGCGCCCAAGTCAGAGGGTCACTGATAAATACAAGGTAGATCACATTATCACTGATAAATACAAGGTAGATCACATTAGGCAGAAGCCACCATTATACAAGGGAATATGATCATAATCACAAGCTGCCAAGGTTAATTAAGGAATCGCCTAAGGAAAGAGAATTAATAACTGAAATTAAATAAAGTTTAGTCTTAAGAATGGTCAAAAGGCATGTGAAGGGTTGTGTCTCATGAAGAGATAAGATATATAAGGGAGATCAATCAAGTAGAAGGAGACAACATTGTGAAGACATTTACATATTACTCCTTGTGGAGTGTGAACCATGGTTCAACAACCTGAAGACGAAACCCCTCAAGGTTAGAAATTAAAGGACGAAAACCCCTTAATTTCCATTGTTGAGTTAGTAGACGAAAACCCTTGATTCAAGTAGACCTAAAGACATTTCAAAGGCAATTTACTAAAGATAGATCATTGTAGATTTGGGAAAGATTAGTAGTAGATATAGAGGATAAGTTTCATCTTACATGAAAATACATTCAGAAATATTATTTCTGAATTAAATAAACTGTTACAACTACAATTTCTAGGTTGATTCCATACTTATAATAAATTGTGCAATTATTATTGTGAGCTAAGGTTTATTATATTTAAATAAACAAGGACAATTTAAAAAGGGGCATTATAGATAAACCTTATTGTGTACATTGATCGATTGAGAGAGCCCATCAAGAGAGGTATTCGAGTTGACACTACAACCCTTGGAGAGGTATTTGATAAGAAGCAACTTGTTTAAGGTCATCAATAGTAGTTTTACAACAAAGAGTTCCTCAAATCTTTTGGAACATTGATAGTGAAACAAAAATGTACTGTAAAATCCAATTTCCTAGTTATTCCTTTCCTCTTATTTTGTTAATTAATCAAGTCTTTGAGAAGATAATTAGAGTTTACAACAAAAAGACTACTAAATGCTTTAGGTTTTCATGATTTTATATTTGTAAGTGCTTGCTTCTGGGCTCTACAAGTGAAGCTTACAAAAACTACATATAATGTTCTATATGGACTATTAAATATATATTCTAGACACAACACAACATACAAGTCTAGTACTAAAGGCATGCCAAAAATTAACACCTATATAAGGATACATGTAAGCAAATATAATAGATGACTACTATATTGCTTTACCATTACTTAGCATAGTTGAAATTGATTATTGTAATATAAAAATTAAGCTTTTGCTAACTTCTACATTACATTCAATATGTGCTGGACTGGAACATGCTAACTTATAGGAAACTGAAAAATAATTTATAGAAATAAGTTACAAAGACAAAAAGAGGACAAAGAGAGGACCCTGGAGCCAGAAGGAGGAACCCATTGTCCAGGACGCCATTGCATCGTGCAGACGTCTGTGCTAAGCGTTGTCATTCGTACAACCTAGAAAATCGAATAGTTTCTAGAAGACGTGAAAATCCACTCAACAGTTCACCCAATCTGCAAAACCAGAAAATGGAACACAACATAAAGGTGCCAAATAATAATAGAAATGAAAATATAATAAGGATAAACTAAATAAATCAAATGAAATAATAGAATGGATAAGAGAAGGGAAGAGATACTAGCAAAACTTCCATGCGGTTGAATACTCTCCTAAATACTTGTAGCTGAAGACAAGAAAAATTGTTGGGGTTGTTTGGGGGTTTGCCTTCAGGTCAAATTCATGCTTATTTCTACCTCCACAACAACCAATAGGTAGATAGAAAATAGTGTGTGAATGCTCCTATCCAAAATATGCCTAGGAATGGTACTTGAGCTGTGATTGTGCAAATAGTGAAAACTAGAATGAAAGAAATAGAAAGGATGTGAGGATCCCAAGGTGCTTAGGGGAACAACAATATAAATGTTACAATAATAGCAAGCATAGAAGAGAATAACAATAACAAAGAACAAGAACAATATCATCTTGCAAGAGCTTGACAAAGCCAAGGAGAGCAAGAGAGCTAAAGGGGAATGTTGTACTGTAGAGAGCTATAGAGAGAATCCCAAACAGAGAGGGAGTCAAGAGAGAGCCAAGAAGAATGCAAGTGTAAATAGATAGGTTCAAAAAGAGAGGAGGGAAGAAGAAGAGCTTGATGAGCCATTTGGATTCATCCCGAACCATTACCACTGGCCTGCGAAGTGGCAAAATGCCTAGAAACGACCGCCAAAAAAGAAACTGTCGTGGGATGCTAGCGCGTTGTGTAGATATCTGCACGAAGCATTAGTGTCTAGACAGTTTGGGCTAAAAAATGATGAGACACTAGAAGATCACAGGGATAACACAAAAGTGACACCATATTTGATAAAACAACAACACAAGGAATGAGGACTAAGCACCATGAGAAGGAAAAATGCTAATGCAAGGGCAAAAATGATCCTACAAACAAACTAAGGGAATGGACACTAAAGTAAGGCCAAAATATAGTGTGGAATTACAAGGGTATGCAATTTTTGATGTTACAATTATCCAAGCACCTAGAGTGCAAATCAAGAGAATAATTGACTTCTCATCTTATACTTGATCAACTATTCCACTGCCATTGAAGAAAATACCAACTCTCAAATGATTACAACTTGCTAAATCATGCTTCAAACAAATCATGTCATAAAGCACAATTCTTGAAAGATTCAAAGCATAATGCACAATAGCATCCTCACAGTTAAATAAAAATAAATATGACTATTCTAAACAGATGTTGCTAAAATCCCCAACATTCATAAAAGATTCAAAACTTGATAAAAATGGTGTAAAAATTTCCAAAACCGACACAAAATTAAAGACATGTTTTCAGATCTAATAAAACCCTCTAAAATTGATTTAACTCTTACTTTCTTTGGCTCTACATGTCTACACTGTTCACATCACCATTTACAAATGTCACTAATGTTGATCAAGCAAGTGTTGCAACTAGGTCACCTGATTCATTGGTTGGCACATTTGTTCCATTGTCAACAAAAACATCTTCATATGTATTAGTTTCATCTTGTATAAAATCTAACATCGTGTTATGCAATATGCAACAGACAAGAATGGTTTTTGGAAATACTTCCAAATTTGGATGTCACATTTTGGATTATAAATTTCGCCACATTTTCTTTAGTCTTCCAAATGCACACTCAACTACAATACATGTTGATGACAACTTAAAATTGAATTCCCTCTGACTAGTTGTTAGAGCTCCATTGAAAGATATGATTAACCATGGCAACAATGGATATTTACTATCACCAATAATGTACTCTTAATATTTAATGAGCCAATTAATATTGGATGACTATTTAATTTTTGTCCACCTTCAAACATTATATGAAAACATGAATTTCGTAGAATTATAGAATTATTTATAGAACCATGCCACCCTATAAAAACATCTAATGAAATGCATATTATTGTTAACAATTGCTTGTAATGCCATACTATATTTATGATCTTGATCATACCAAACAGAGGAACACTCATTAGGTGGAAGATGGAATTGAATTATATGAGTTACATCTATAGTCCCACGACAATTTGAAAATCTTTGTTTTTTGTGAAAGTCTTCCTTTACATGTTCAAGTACTGTGTGGTTAGTTGGCCATTTGATATGACTTCGAAATTAAGTATGAATGATATTAATGAACTTATTTACAAATCTTACCACAATTGACTTTCTACAACCGAATAGTTCATTAATGTTAAGCATTGTCATTCTAGATGACAATTTTAAAATTGCAATGACAATCTGTTTTTGAATTGGAATGACCCTACTTTTTATAGACATAGCAAACAAAAATGGTATTTCACCTTGCTGTAGGTCATTCTTCAAAGCTTCACAAAAATATTTAAATAATGTATATGGTAACCTAAAAATGCCACGAAAACGTTCATCATCACATCTAACTTGAAAAATGTAGTGGTTCCGCCAATGTAAATAGCATGATTTGATATACCACTCACCCTGAATCCTTCCTTCCCATTAAGAAACAGATAAATTGATTCCAACAATTTCACTTTCTAGCTCAGAAGTGATTGCATGAAGCACTATTTCCATGTCATCTAATTTCATGTTTGATGATTGAGATAAATCTATTCTATGTTGCTTAAATTTGTGTTGCATATTGGTTGAATTCTAAAGATCACTCCAAATTTACAAAATGCTAATTGGATAATATTTGATGCAATGGTCAGAAGTAATTTCATTTTTTCTTTTGAATTAGAATTCATTGTGTAATAATAGATGGTATTGACCATTGAGAAATAATAAATATAATGTCCTTCCTACAAAACCACACCGTGCAATATATCATTAAGTATGATATAGGTAAAACAATGACAAGAATCATTCAACTAACACAGTAAAAAAATTATCTCTAACACAAAAACACACATCAAAACCAAAGAGATCCATATTAAATTTTTTTTACTGTAGTTAAATAATTTTGAAATACAAATTTTTATTGACATACTTATTTCAATTTGTAAGGTTTCACTTGAATTGGTCATCACTTGGTTGCGCAACAATCTACCTTTGTGCAAATTTTCATATTCTAGTAAGCTAATACGTATTAATCATGTTTTGGTTCTATATTTCAATTGTTACTATTTTGTGTGAAGTATATCCTGTTACTGTTGTGTACATTTAATACCTTACTTAGCAGCTGTATAATCTAGTCACAACATCTTACAAACCTTATTAACAAACCAATCCTTCAACTTTTATTCTTTATACACAACGTTTCTATCTTATTATCTTAAATTTAAACTCGATACATATAAAATAAGTATATCATATAGACAAAATCAGCACCGCACACATACTGAACTTCTACACATATTTTCAGTCTTGTGTTTTTACATTAAAACAAAATGAAGTATCATAGCAGTAATCACACCTTCCAAAGAAAAAAAATCCTTTGATTTTTACATTTTTTGCACAATTTTTAAAATTTTATTCTCTTCCATTTAATCATCAAAAAATGATGCTCAAAATGTATATACAATAGGCATATTTTGTGTCGACAAAATTCAACATTTCATAAAACTTCCATCTTACGATCCTTCAATTTTTACACTCTACATAAATTTTTTTTATCGTATGCTCTTAATCTTGGGGCAGATAAAATCAACGTTATATATTTGTAGAGGATAGTTTGCCTCAAAATATGGTTTAAGACAATTTATATTTCACAGACTGTTTTGTTCACAATATACTAAATTGTAATGTTCTCGTGGAACTATAAGAATGATAAATCTAATCCTTTCCTTAAAAATGTTCAGTAAAGAGATGTCAACCTACAATAGGTCATTTTTAGATTTAAATTATATTTATTTTTTAGATTTATGTATAGTAAGAAATAATAGATGCATTGAAAACTAAAAAATAATAAATTTGATCGATCTCCTTCCTAGAAAACCACATAGTGTTATATATAGGTGAAGAGTAATATAGGCGAATCAATGACAACTAGAAATCAACTAAGAAGGTATAAAACTGATCTCTTTATCTTACAAATACAGACATCAAAACCAAAAAGATCCACATTCAAAATTGTTTATTGTAGTGAAATAAATCTGATATACAAATTGTTATTGGCATAGCTAGTTAAATGTCGTAATGAGAGCCACAAAATTTAACTTAGCTAACTACAATAAGATTGAGAAAAATAATTTTTTATTTGAAAATGATTCAGATATCTTCAACATTGTTTGTCCAATATAATTTAAACCCAACACGGTTCATTTGCACGTTGGTCTTTTGCTCTTCTAGTTTAATCAACTTTTCATCATTCAATTCTTTTTTATTCAATTGTCATTTCATTAGAGCATACTTTTTTTTATGGCGTTTTATATGCCTCTTTAGTAGTTTGCAATGTAGAAACAACCAATTTGTTATTTTCGAGAATAGTGTCTTTCATGCCAGTTGTTTTCAATGTTGATTTATGTTTTTTACCTATGCAAACTTTTTATGTTTCATTTTCAGTGTTTAGTGAGCTTTGACATGTGTTTGGTGTTTCAAATTCATCCACTGGAACATTTTCATTTGGAGAAGAAACTTCATCACTAAATGCATAGTTGTTGTTTGAAGTATCAATGGTTATATTACTAGGGTCAATGACTCTATCATTACCAAAACTAACCTCCATTGCATCCATAAGCTCCTTTGAAAAGTGTGTTGGAAGCTTCTTTCAACTCTGTCTTGGCTTGTTATATTCCAATAACTATCACGACCAGAGAGAATATGTGATTCATAGTCTATTATTCATTTGTAATTTGACAAAACAATCTCCAATTGATCTCGACATTGATTTGTTGTCTAAAGGACAACATGACCAAAATAACAGTTTTGCACAATTCTCTACTTTTCAACAGATGTTATAGCTTTCTTCATTGTCTACCATTGGATCATGTCTTTTTCAATGCATTTTGCTTCAATAAGGATTATAGTGTTTGCAATGCTCCAATATGTCTCTCTTTCTATGCACCATGAACTAAAGATAGTTTATCTTGGCCATTTGATTATTTGGTTGACAAATGATTTTGAGTTGTAGAAAAAACATAACTATAATGTTCAAATGGAGTATCCTTCTAGTAGAGGTGAATTCTTTTTCATTTGTCATTTTTGTGCATAGAGGAAAATTAAAGAGTTGTTTTATTGGTTGTTTGTGTACTTGGAACAAAATTAGGGAGGCCATCATTTATGAAATATAGATTTTCATCTTCTATGTCATTTTGTAAAAGCATTGCAGTAAATCTCCAAAAACTATGCTTCATAGGAATTGGGTGATGCAAATTCCTGTCCATGATAATGACAAAAAAAAAAATGTCGCTTATCACTACAATAAAATTAAAAATATACATTAAAAAATTATCATGTTTACTAAAAATGTTGTGTTTTTGATAATGGTAAGCGGGGATTTTGAAGGGGCCCTGACCCTTGTACAAAAGAGAGATATATCAATGAAGCCCACAAAACAACAAATAACAAACACAGGACACTAACAACACATCAGTTGCACAGCTATAGCAAGACAAACAAGAGGCGGAAACCCCCAAAAAACAACAACCAACCTAGATTCAGGGAGGTTTGAAGCCAAAATGCTCCAAAGATTTTTGAGTGAAATCACCCAGCTTGTTGAAGTTCTGCTCAAATCTTCCTTTCTTGTAAGCCCCCTTTTCGCTTGGCAGCTCCATCAAAGGAGTCTCAGACATTTCTTTTGGGTCCCCAGCATCCTTCTCCTTACTTCTCTCAGAATCCTTCTCCTTACTTCTCTCATCCTCATTAGAGGTCTTGCAAGTAATACCAGATGCTTGCACCTTTTTCCTCCACACAAGATGATTTGTGTTGATAGACATATATGTTACAAATAAAATAAATATCAATCTAACAATTTACATGTATATAAAAATTAGTAAGCTATAGAAATGAGAAATAAAAATGAAAAGACAACTTTTTAAAAAATATAAAAGTGTAAACCCCTACTACCATCAAAATATGGTCAGATTAAAAAAGACTTCAGGATTTTGCAAAATATGTGAGAATAAATTTCAACATGTGGATTATGGAGTTTCCCTTGTGGCTAGGGGTTATGAAGTTTCAACACATGGATTAAGCATACAAAATGATAGCTAGAATCACTTTGAAATATACATTGGAGCATGCTAGTTTAGCTATGTTTTTCTAGCTTTGCCATTTTAGCTTTTCAATTTTTCAATTTTCATATATCTAAATTCTATTTCCCATGCAACTCAATGGACAAGAAAGAAATTAGGGTTTAGGGTTTAGGGTTAGTAATAAAGGAGTTCAATGTGTAGAGACTTTTTGCCATAGACAAATGAGGGGATCAACTAAGGCCTATACCAAACAGTATAAGAGAGTTGATGGTATGGCATATGAGAGTTGTCCCAAATAGACTAAGAGAATAATATTAATAATAAAGAACAAGGGAGGGTATATAGTCAGCGAAGTGAAATGATTCTTCAATAGAGGAGATTGGGTTCTAATAAAAGTCTAGACTCCACAGTATAAGTTGCGAATGGGCTAATAGTATAGTGGTAAAGAGCCTTCATATGCTAATGGGAGGTCTTAGGTTTTAGTCCTAGATGGTCCATAGAAAATAACATGATATTTGAGCTAGACAAAGATCCCCAAGCAAAGAGGTGTGGCTGTGGCTTGAGAGGGCAATACACACTGAAGACTATATTTTTTTTTGTCATTATTATGGATTGGAATTTGCATCATCCAATTCCTACGAAGCGTGGTTTTAGGAAGTTTAATGCAATGTTTTTACAAAATGACATAGAAGATGAAAACATATATTCCATAAATGATGATGTCCTTGATTTTTTTCTAAATACACAAACAACTAATGAAACGACTCTTTGATTTTCCTCTAAGTACGAAAATGACAAATGAAGAAGTATTCACATTTACTAAGGATACTCCATTTGAATATTATAGTAATGTTTTTTTTGCAACTGAAGATCATTTGTCAAACAAACAATCGAATGACCAAGATAAACCATCTTTGGTTCATGGTGCACAAAAATGCAAGACACATTGGAACATTGTAGACACTATAATCTTTATTGAAGCAAAATGTATTGAGAAAGGCACACAACCCAATGGCGGGGCAATGAAGAAAGCTATAACATCTTTTCAAAAGTAGAGAATTGTGTAAAACTATTATTTTCGTCACAGTGTCCTTCGGTTAGTAAATCAATGTTGGGATCAATAGGTACATGTTTTGCTATATTACAAAATAATAAGACTAAAAGTCACATATTCCCTCTGGCTATGATAGTTATTGGAGTATGACAAGTCGAGTGAGTTGAAAAGAAGTTTCCAACAAACTTGCCAAAGGATCTTATGGATGCAATGGAAGTTAGTTTTGGTATGATAGAGTTATTGGTTCTGGTAATATAACCAGTGATACTTTAGACAACAAGTATGCATTTAGTGTAGGAGTTTCTTTTCCAAATGAAAATATTTCAGTGGATGAAAACACCAAACACATGCCAATGTTCACTAAACATTGAGAATGCAATAGAAAAATTTGCATAGGTAAAAAATAGAAATCAACATTGAAAACAATTGGTATGAAAGACACTATTGTTGAAAACAACAAATTGGTTGTTTCTAAATTATAGACTGTTGAAGAGGGGTGTATGAAATGCCATGAAAATGAGTATGCTGTAATAGAAGGTGATTGGATAAGGAGGAATTGAATGATGAAAAGTTGATTAAATTGGAAGAGTAAAAGATTAATGTGCAAATGAACTTGGTTGTGGCCTTAAATTCTATTGGACAAACAATGTTGAAGATATTTGAATCATTTTCAAATGAAAATAATTTTGTTCAATCTTATTGTAGTTAACTAAGTTAAATTTTGTAGCTCTCATTATAACATTTAAATAACTATGCCAATAGCAATTTGTATTTCAGATTTATTTCACTATAAAACAATTTTGAATGTGGATCTTTTTGGTTTTGATGTCTGTCTTGTGAGACAAAGAGATCAATTTTCTACTTTTTTAGTTGATTGCTAGTTGTCATTGATTCGCCTATATTATTCTTAATGATATATAGCATTGTGTGGTTTTCTAGGAAGGAGATAAAATTGTAATGTCATTCATATTCAATTAAATTGTAATGTCATTCATATTCAATTTTGAACTCATGTCAAATGACCTACTAATCACATGACACTTAGCATGTAAAGGAAGACTTTTGCAAAGAACAAGAATTTCCAAATTGTTGCTGGAAGTTATAAATATAACTCACATTCAAGAACTGTTTTCCACCTGATGAGTGTTCTTTTGGTTGGTATGATCGAGATCATAACTATAATATGATATTACAAGCAATTGTTGTCAATAATATGCATTTCATGGATCTTTTTACAGAGTGGCTTGCTTCTATAAATGATTCGAAACTTATACAAGATTCATGTTTTCATAGAATGTTTGAAGGTGGACAGAGAATGGTCATCCAGCATCATATTGGCTCAATAAATACACGAGAGTACATTTTTGGTGAGGGTGGATATCCATTGTTGCCATAGTTAATCACGCTTTTCACTGAAATTTTAACAACTAGTTAGAGGGAATTCAATTTTAAGTTGTTATCAACACGTATTGTAGTAGAGTATGCATTTAGAAGGCTAAAGAAAATGTGAATCCAAATGTGTCATCCAAATTTAAAAGTACTTCCAAAAACTTTTCTTGCCTATTGCCTATTGCATAATACATGTTATACTATGTGCAAGGTGAAATTGATACATATAAAGATGGTTGACAATGGAACAAATATGCCAATTAATGAATTGGGTGATCCAGTTGCAACACTTGCTCAAACAACATTAATGACATTTGTAAATGGGGATGTGAATATTGTAGACATGTAGAGCCAAAGAAAGTAAGAGTTAAATCAGTTTTAGAGGGTTGTATTAGATCTGAAAACATGTTCTTAACAATGGGGGTCATTGATTGCCTACTGTGGAATAGTTGATCAAGTATAAGATAATAAGTCATTTATTCTCTTGATCTGCACTCTAAGTGCTTGGATAATCAATTTGAGATATGCCCAATAATGGTGAAGCAATATGGTAGGCGTCTATTATACTTGCCTACATGTATCCTTATATATAGGTGTTGATTTTGGCATGCCTTTAATGCTAGACTTGTATGTTGTGTTGTGTTTAGAATATATATTTAATAGTCCATGTAGAACATTATATGTAGTTTTTGTAAGCTTCACTTGTAGATCCCAGAGGTAAGCACTTACAAATATGCATGTTTAGTACTAGACTTGTATGTTGTGTTGTGTTTGGAATATATATTTAATAGTCCATGTAGAACATTATATGTAGTTTTTGTAAGCTTCACTTGTAGATCACAGAAGCAAGCACTTACAAATATGACATTATGAAAACCTAAAGCATTTAGTAGTTTTTTTTTTGTTGTAAGCTCTAATTACCTTCTCAAATACTTGATCAATTAATAAAATGACAGGAAAAGAATAACTGAGAAATTGAATTTTCCAGTACATTTTTGTTTCACCATCAATGTTTCAAAAGGTTCAAGGAACACTCTATTGTAAAACTATTGTTGGTGACCTTAAATAAGCTGCTTTTTATTGAATGCCTCTCCAATACTTGTGTCAACTTTGATATTGGTGGGTTCAATGTATATAGTAAGATTTATCACAAATGGGCCAAATTTATAGAAAATTAACAGTAAGCATGATGCTTTAGTTTTTGAGGCTAAAATTAAATATTCTTGCGTTTAGTCCTCAATGGTAACTTAAAATGCATTCCTTCCCCTGTAGCATCTTTTGGCCTTTTTCCTAGGTCAATTTATTTTCTTTCTATTGTGACGATAATGTAGAGGTTATTCATTTCATCCCTAGTTTTGTCTATTCATTTCATCTCTGGTTTTGTCTCATCCTTTTTGATCAATTTATAATTGTCGCTTCCATAATCAATGTTATTTTATATCTACACCAATAGTCATTGTAGAAAATAAGCAGAGACTAACATTTAAAAAAAAATTAAATATATTTATAAGTTGGGATGTATTATTGCAATTTTAAAATTTATCACGAGACTGCCACCTTCCTAAACAATCTTTTAGCTAGATTATTTAGCATTAACTATTATTAAAAATTCATGAGACCACCAACTTCCATAAATTTTAGAGCTTAAAGTTTTTAGTTTGCCTACCATTACAAAATTCATCGGACCACCCGCTTTAAAATATTTCAAAAAATTAAAACTTTTATCAGCACCTGCTGAAATATTTTAGGAAGCCCCCCTCCATACGACTGCAGCTTAATAGTGTTATCTATGCTCTATGTGGTTTATGTGAGGAAGTAGAGTTATACTTAAGTTATACTTCAAGGAGTTATCCAAGAACAGGAAATCCTGATGGTAATAGAGTTATACTAAAGGTTTGGATTATGAGAGGGGTGTAAATTATGTATGAAACTCTTAACTCTGAGTGAGTTGTGATGCAAATACATGGGGATCTTTTAATAGTAAAACCTTACATATTGAGCATGAGGATTTATCTAACTATAGTAGATTTTCTTGAGACAAGCTATACGGGGTATGATAATTGTAAGAAAACCCATTGTCAAGGTGTATTGTATAATGTATTGTTCACGTGGTTGTTCAACAAGGAAGCAAAAATCGTTTGGAGATAAAATCGGCAAACCAAAAGTATAAGATTTTTTCAAAAAATCGTGAAAAAATCGGATCTAGGAAAAATGTAGAAAAATTTAATAAAAAAAGAAACCCTATTATTTTTTAAATGATATAGATATTATAATAGAATAATAAATATTATATTTTAATATTATAATATATAACTATTAATAATATAATATATAAATATAATAATATTTATACTATATTTTTTTTTTTTGCTTTTATACTATATTATTATATTTTAATAAATATTAATAATATGATATATAATATTATGTTATTATAATATATTAATCTAAAAAATATAGATTAATGATATAAATATTATAAGAGAATAATAAATTATTAAATACAAATAATATATTATATATTAAAATATTAATATTATATTTTAATATTATAATATAGAATTATTAATAATATAATATATAATATTAATATTTTATATCATATATATAATATAATATATAATATTAATACATAATATAATATATATAAATTTATTGACATAAATATTATATAAATATTATAAATAAAATAATAAATACTAATAACATATTAAATATTTAATAAACCCCGTGAAATGTCGACAAGAACAACTGACGAGTTTAGAAATTTTTTCGGCGTGAATCGTTTTTAGGGCGCGAGACAATTTTTCGAGCTCTATAATGCTCTCGACATTGTGAACATTACAGTGGTCGAAAATTTTTCTCACGCTGTAAAAAACTTCACGCCGGAACATTTTCTGAACTCGTCGGTTGTTCTCGCTGGGGAAAATCATATGAAAATTAGCCGATAGGCTTATCATTACAGTGCTCGAAAAATTGTCTCACGCCTAAAAAAAATTCATGTCGGAAAATTTTCTAAACTCGACAGTGCTTGAAAAATTCTCAGGGGTTAAAAAAATTCACGCTAGAAATTTTTCTAAACTCAACAGTGCTCGAAAAATTATCTCACGCCTTAAAAAAATTCACGCTGGAAAATTTTCTAATCTCATCAGTTGTTCTCTATTAACCCTAGACGCTGGGAAAATAAATTAACTGTAGACGCATACAGAAAACCTTAGATGCCGGGAAAATAAATTAACTGTAGACGCATACAGAAAACCCTAGACGCCCGCGATTTATATAGAATCCGATTTTTTGGGGGTAAAAAATCGTCTAGCTTGGCGATTCGCGATTTTTTGGCGATTTATGCTTCTATGGTTCAATGAACTTGGTCATGGAGCTTCTTTTGTACCTACAGGGTGTTAAAAAGATTTGACAAGGACTCGTGTGTAGAGGATCTTGCTGTAACCTGCAATTAACTAATTAATCAGAGTACTTGACATTTGAGTTGAACTCCCGTTTTGGAGTATAGGCTATTCATAGCTGTTATAAGGTAAAGGAGATCGCTGCCTGACAGAGTTATGAATGTTAGCTAGACTATTACAAGCATGCATTCCTTTAAGTTCTAAGCATGAAACCTGAATGGATCTATTAAAGGAATTTTACATCAGATACCCTTGTTAAGTTGAATCTGTAAAGTCAAAGTGGAACCAAGGGCCGAGTCAACTACAATATTAGTAGAGAGCATTGTTGATGTGTTTTTTATGCACATGCGAACTTAGAATAAAATACTAAGTATTCTATCCTCTCGTGAACAAAGTCTCCCAAAGGCTAATCTATGTGATCCAGTGAGACAACTCCAAGGATCCAGATGTCAGGTCTTGACAATATGTTGGATATAGACTCAGTATAGATATATGATGTGATTTTGCTGTAAACACAAAGGGCCTTATGCTGGATTTACTTCTTCACTCACTCGACTTATTACTCCTTTTCATGGATGGAAACCTCTTAATTCCATAATTACAAATAAAATGCAAAAAGGTCAAGGGTTTAGAGAGAATCTACTTTACTTCTAAGGACAATGAGACAATGAACGATGCCAAGATAGACGGATTCCTTCATAACAAGCTCCACTTCGCCATGATGAATTCAACAACTACGTAGAACAAGTGCAATCTCCCAAGGATGACTTTAAGGATTTTCATATTGCAAACACACATTCAAGTACCCTCAACTGGTGCAACTCAAACAAGCATCAACAATCGAACTATTGCAATAAGTTGAGGTTCAGGCTAACTTTGCACAATGACTTGTTGGCGACAAACCATTAAAAGTATGAACCTAGGAATTCATCAAATATCTTCACAATACATTCACTATATCAATGAACTTTCTAATCTACTTTACTTTGAAACACATCTCAATCATCTTCAAGAAAGAAGAAACCATGCAACGTTCCAAAACAACACAATTGTCACCAAGCTTCAATGAGAAATGTATTAATCTTGGAAGTACTTACAACAATTTCAAGTTCTCTCCAATAACTTTAGAAGAGCTTAGATTCTACTCTACTCCTACTCTACTTGCTATTCTACTCTCCTACAACAATTCTAATGTAATATATATCCTTACAAATGAGGCGAATGAGCCTTTTTGTACTCCTCAAAATACAATGAAGGGCCAAGATTGATTTGGGCAACCGATGGCCAAGATCTTGCCGCATCAGCAATTAGTTACAACAACCAACTATTTTTAGTAAAAAGTAAAGGTTGACACAATCTATGTACATAAAAACCCAAAGGCAATGAAGGCACGTTTCCCAAGATGATAAGTACGACATATTGGAATCTCTGGGAATCTTCTAGATAGGGCGCCCTCTTTCTCTTGGACTTTGTTGCATATACATTGAACATGGACAAGTGACATGACGAGCTTTGATCGATTGATGATGTATAGATGCCACTTGAGCATTTCTTGAGCAAATTTGCTTGATTTTCAATATTTTTTCAATTTCTTGATGTTATTCCCAAATTGTATCTTTTCTTGGCAAAGTCTTCGAACTTGAATTTTCACTTCTGGAACTATTTCTTCTCAAATGTGGAATTTGGGAACTTGTCCTTGTTCTTCACTTCTTGTTGTCTTTGCATTCCTGTAATTTGTGGATTTTCTTGATAATCTTGCTCATTTGACTAACTTTTCTTGTGATGCTTATGTAGGATTCTTACTCTGGATGTTGAAGTAGAGGAGATGACTTGGGTGTGAATTCTTGGAGTAGACCTCATGATGTTTCCTCTTGATCTTTTGGTGCATGAAATGGAATGCTCTTGAACTCGAACATGGAAATGATCTTCTGGATTTTCGGACGATGGAGTTTGCAAGATGGATGATGAAGTTCTTTCACCCCGGCGATGAATTTGATGATGTCTTGATGAAGTGTAGTGTTCCAGTGACGATGCCTTCTTTGGATGCAAGGTGGATGAGCTTGATGATGTCTTGATCTTCTGAATGCTCCTTTGGATAGCTAGCCTCCGGATTCTCACATACTTGCAAGATGAAAATACACAAGTCATAGTATTTGGTAACTTCAAGTCAAGTTCATTAATACATGTGAGAAATTGAAAGACATTGATTGAATTTTGCAAAATCTCCAAAACATGAGTGGATTTTGTTGAAGGCAAAGTGAATGTCAGAATTTCCACTTGCTCGTGGAATTTGTGAAATTTTGTGGCAATTTCCAGGCTTGCATGGAAAATGCGATTTTGGCATGAATTTTAAGTGTTTTCAATGGATGGAATTTTCATAAATTTCAAGTGGTTTTTTCAATGGATTTGAATTGAATTTTCATGTTGAAGCAAAAAGTATAACACTTGATTGTCGCTATTTCCAGCATGAAAATTGCGACATTTCCATCTCATGCTAAAAAATGTGACTTTCACTTGTCAAAGGAATTTTGATGGCTTTCTTGATAGATTTTTGAATGATTTTCAACTGCATTTCAAGGGCTATTTGAATATTTTCAAGTTGATTTTTTTGATTTTTGTGAGTTAAGATTAAAATTTCATTTTGGCGCATTTTCCTTACTAGCATGGAATTGCAATTTTTGTAGGGATTTCCATAGGTCAGTGGAATTTGCGATTTTTCCACCTTATGTTCAAATTTGCACCACTTTCCATGAGGTTTTTTAGTGATTTCTAAGGAGTTTTTGAAGTTTCCTTGATGATTTTTCATGATTTTTCCAATTTGCAAGATCTAAGGATCAATTTCTATTCAAATTTCCTCCTAGGCACAATTTCCACTTGAAGGTGGAAATCCCGAAATTTCCACTTGATGCTAAAAATTGTGACTTTGGCAAAAAAAATCTCCATATTACTTGTAATTACGCCCACTTCATGATGATTTCTTCACAAACTTTTCAAGGTTTTCTTCATGATTTTCAAGGGATATTCAAGGGATTTCTATTTGCTTTGAGTTCTAATGAAGTCTACAAGGTGGTGCGATTTCCACCTATGAGTGGAAATTGCGAATTTTCCACTAGTCCTTGAAATTTGTGACTTTTTATGTTATGATTCATTTTGATAAACTTTGATATTTCCTTTGAAAGTGTCGCAATTTCCTTATGTGTGTGGAAGTGGCGATTATGTTGTGGAGTTTCGCATATTTGAGGATGGCTTGGAATTTCGCATTTTCCAGGTCCTTGAGGACTTCGCACTTTTGAGTGCCCCTTGGAGTAGTTTCATTTCGCACTTTTTGGCCCCCTCTGAAATTTCGCATTTTTCATAAAGTCAAGGATTATCTTCTCCTTGATCGCAATTCTCATCATGTTCTAAAATTTCTCACTTTGGAGCATGTCATGGATTATCTTTCGCCTTGGAGGAGGAATTCTGTAAATTTTGTGGTAGCTTGGAATTTTGCATTTTCCTCATGAGCCTAGAATTTGCGATTTTTTTCTTTCTTAGCCATTTTTTTCAGTCCCTGAAACCACGTATATTTCAAAATATATTTAAGTATACTTTAAATATTTTGAAATATACTTTCAGGATCTTTGAGATAGGTCTCGGATCCATAAGATTTAACATGCGGATTCTAGATTTTTGAGGATCCACCAGATTTTAGACTAAGTCAGTTTTTCAGGATTTCAGGATATCAGACTTAGTCAATTTCAGGATTTCAGGGACATGCATTAGGATGAAGGCATAGGGATTCCTCGGTTGAATATCCATCCCTTAGGCAATTTCTTCAATCACTTCATGGATTTGAGCAAGAACTTGGCAAAAATTGGACAAATCAATACTACCAAAGCTACAAACTCAAAGAAAACCAAAACACTAAAGCAAAACTAAGACAGAAGGTGAGAAAAAGGGTGGGTCCCCATTTGCAATGGGGTGATGTGTGAAAACGTCACAACAAACATGTATCATCATAATTTATATGATGACAAGTGAGTATTGTTATCATATTGGCTATTATGATATAGGCATCTTCTCCTCACTGTGTTAGATCGATGATTCATGTTTGTTTGTTGAGAAATTTGCATTTTAGAGGGGAAAAGAGGGTGGGTTGTTCCTTGTTAGTCGAACTATGAAACCTTTGATTCCCTTGTTGGGATTCATAGGTAGGGCCAAAGATATGTCACCCCGAGGAATAGAGCCGGCATTGGGTTTTGCCCTATAGTTGGGCCTTTGTTCAGTTGTTTCCTTTGTAAGCTGACATTGATTGTCTTGACTCTTAAGTATGGGTTTAGTAAATAGTTTCTTGTGGTTTAAGTTGTTTGGCCAATCAAGGTCATGTAAAAGTCCTGATGGCGAGTTTTCCCAATATAGAAGACCTGGTGTGAGATTCCCAAAATTTTAATGTGTAAGAATGTGGAACTTCTGGTAATGGGGTATAAGTTTCTGTGCGGAAATAGTATACTTCTTTATAACTGTTTGGTAAGAATGACAGTCTGGACCTTACTAAGGACGAATTTTGAAAATTAGGATGGTACTGTTATTCATGTAGTTTTAAGTTGCACTGCTGGTAAAAGTTATTTGGAATTTCAGTATTATAGACATGACTAATATGTGTACTTTTTCCAGGTGAGGAATTCAAATGATGGAGATCCATATAGTTCGTGGTTGGAACAAATGTTGCAGCTTAATTCTTCATTAAGAAGAAAGGGTGTGTATAAGGAATACCTGGCACTAAGAAAGGAGGTTCCTGAGGTTAAGGTGCCTGTTAAATGAAGTTTTGGGTAAAAGGTATTTACGGTCCTATGCATCTTCTAAGGGCTAGACTGTCGCATACATACTTTTGACAGAAGTTGATCTCATTTTTCTATTGTTTAATAGCATGTCTGACTTCTTAGGGTTAACCATATGGGAGAACTTTGTATCAACAAACTCTGAAATATTCTAAGCATACCATTCTAAAATACTTGGAAGGAAGCTGTATTAGTTTATATTGGTTTAAAACAATAAAGCCCTGGGTCATAAACCCTTGTAAGGCTGTTGTTTATAAAAGTATAATGGGTTGGCTGACTTATGTTAAAGATGGGCTGGGTCATAAACCCTTGTAAGGTGGTTGTTCATAAAGGCATAATAAGTTGGCTGACTTATGTTAAAGATCTCTGGGCAGGCAAAATGTTTGTGCCTATGTTCTGAATTCTGGTTGTGTAGTTTTGGATCTCTTTCATTATGAAGCTGGAATCCTGCTATAGTAAGGATAGCAGTGGTTGTCATAATTATGGTTTTCTCCATTGGTTTCCTTAATGGTCAAAAGATGAGTAGTCGATGTCATATAACATGGTAGTTGTTCATTCTTGATGATACTCCTGTGTATGGTATTCTCATCTACAGTACCCTTTGAATAGACAGAGAGGATATGGGAGAATCTCCCTCTAGCAATGTTCGTTACTGTGGCATGATCCTGATAGTGTAATGAAGTTTTAAATAAGCCTCTGCTCTAAACAGCTATGATAGTACTGTGCTAGAGCATAGGTAAGTAGAAGGCATTATGGTACATAAAATGATAAAAAGTTAATTTTCATAACCCTGGTCTTGGAATTCTAGTTCTATTTGTCATATTGGACGTATGTTATGGTCAAGAATCCTTGTAAGTTGTAGGAACTAAGAAGTATGAGTTTATGGTCTCAAACTATTGAGAAAGTTATATAGACAGGGCAGGATATGCATGTCAAGGTCGTTGTTACTCTTGGAGAGGAAAAACAAGTGGTTTAACTGTTTTATGGTGCTAGTAAACCTCATGTTCAAAGGTATTAAGTCACGCTCCTAGCAAATCTTTCGGCTATGGTATAAAAGTTGAGCCTCGGCTTATATGATATCCCAACGGGATTCATTGGAAAGTAAACCTTAAGATTGTTGTTGGAAATTGAATTGAATTCTTGCAAGTCGCATTGGGTAAAAGCAACTTTTATATGTTCAGGGTGAAAGCTTGTAGGGCACACTTTTATTTGTGTGAGATAGCGCCGTAGTTCAGGCGTATAGATTGGTTTAATAATTTTCACACCCAGTTATCAGTGTTATACCTTGTGAATGAATGAAAGATTCTAATAACATCCATGAGACCAGGCAGTCTAAGAGACCCAGAAAACTACGTCTCAAAGTATTTTCAAACTCTTTTCGAGGTCTGATCTTCTACTATGAATCTTGATCAATAAATCAGCCGTATTGTGAATCCTTGCCTCCTCGAATAACTCACTAAGGCTGTCCACACTCCAACTGTCCACATACTGGCTTTGAATATCTGCATATGCAGCACACTCAATGATGAAATGCCTTTCAGTTTCAACCACCCCTTTGTTGCAGAAAATACAAGTTCTTTCTGCCCAATCTTCCTTGGGTATCGTCCATATACCTGTCTCACATCTAAGACGATGGGACCCGGTCCTCAGCTGAGCAACTAAAATCCTAACCTTTCCCTTGAGTGCAGCACAGTCTTTTTCACCATGCTCCCACGTGGGATTGGACTCTTTTACATAATGTTCTTTTTTTCTGGCCCACCTGTTTTGCCCACGTGGCAGTCCCGGATTATCACCAAAACATCAGCGAGTACCTCCCTGCGATGGATCATGGACTACATTTTTGTGCAAAGGGATATCACTGAAGCACTTGACAGGTGTAATAGAATTGTGTGATGGGATTTCAAGGGGGAATTTGAGAATTTAGCTAAGAGTTTTGTAAGTTTTATCCAATCTCAAAAATACACTTGAAGATTAAAAAATGCATGAACTCATAAACAGTTTGACTGTGGCGAACAATCCCAGTTACTGAAAAAAGGAATTAAAAAGGTTGAAAATCATGTATAAATGGAAGGGCAAAAACCTTTATAGTGTTAGTGACGGTGGTGTGGTAATATTCTTAAGTAATCACTATCATAAATCAATTATTCATTGAGACTACTGATAAGCATAGCTTGGAAAATTTGCCTGACTGGTAGTCAGATGAAATCTGTATAGTGACCTCACAGAGCAGTGAATCCTAGAGTGCCAATGATCAAATGGCCCTTAAACTTAGCTCATATTAGTAGGGTGGGATAAAACCCAGATGCATTATGCTAGAAAGGTTATGAAAGGTTTAAGGTGCTAAATGAGTTATGCACTATTGAACTGATTAAGCTCACTTTAGAAGCGCTAAAACTCTGCCCGGTAAGCAAGAGTGGCAATTTATTAACAAAAAGGGCGCATATATGAACATTAGAAGTCTGCAAGTATAAAAAGATTATCGTTTATGTCAATGTGGGCAGCAAGGAACAAACTTGAATTGACCCATGTCTAGAAGATATCTATATTCCACTGTGAAATGACTATCCTTGTATAAATAATCATGGGCAGTGGAAGCGTCTGTATGTTGATTCACTTAAGTAATGTCACATGCCTATGATTGATGTAAGGAGAGTATATGATCTCTCTGCATACTCTGTCACGACATTGGTGTGATAACATCCAATTGCTAGGCGGTTCCATATCAGCCTGAAATCTCTTCAGGTAAAAGTATGGTAGTCTGATGGTTTACACGAAGCTATGAAATGACAAAACTAATTTGGGTTGAGGCCTTTCACCAAACACAATCAACCATTTCAAATACAAACACAATTTAGTTTATTAATTGAATTGGGGTTGTGGGGTGCGCCAGGCTTCTGCAGTAGTGCAAAACAGAAGCGACGCCTGAAAGTTCTGGTAGCAAGCTACCGTTTGAACCTTCCCCCTGAAGAAATTAATTTAATATCGTGTGGTTCATTGAACCACGTATCAGATATTAAACTGATAAGAACAGATACTACACTTGATCTTAGCCAAAAGGCCGAGAAAGGTATGCTTTGAAAGGGTTCTCCTTTTCTTATTTATGCACATGTTTTTTTCTTAGAGTGTCTCGCTGCTTCATGTGGGATAAATATATGTCTAAAGAGGTCTCTTTTGTCTTAATCCATAAAACACATGTAACATTAAGATATGACTCATGTATGTGTTCTAAAACTTTTGTAGATTAAAAAAAAAATTGTGTTAATGTCCCCAATATAATTTAAAAAATAAAAATAAAAAATCTTTTTTCAAGTGTAATGTAAAATTTTATATTAAAGATAATTGGGAAAGGTTTTTTAATTTGTGTAATAATACTATAAAAAACAAAGTGTTTTTTTTTTTTAAATTATAATAATTAGGTTTTATAGATGTGTCAACAAATAATATTAACTTTTTTAGATTTGTGAGAAATTATGCGATAAAATAAAATTAAAATTAAAATAATGGAAAATATTTAGTTGATTTGACAATTAAAAATTTAGTTTTCATTGTTTTGATTTTAAATTCAGAATTGTATCTCAAAATTGTTTATTTTTAGATGTTTTGGAAGTATAACAATGAAATGTAAACTAGGTTGTTCTCATAATTTGGTTAGGGTTGAATTTTTGTGAAAATACACTAGGTCAGATACATGATTTGCAAAGCTACACTATACATGTAGATTTGAACTATGTGCACAAAAATGATTTGGGTAGAAGTTATCATTGGAAAGTTGTTCACTTTAATGTTTGCTACCTACATCTAAAAGGGGTGGTGTTGATAAACATTGTTTAAGAGTATGTTAGGCAAGGGATGTTCTCTTTTGGTCAAACCCCTATTGTTGATTTAATGGTTTGATTAGAAGGATTGAAAACAAGCAAACATGAAGTGAATGCCCAAGATGTTGTTGTGAGCTAGTGATGTGATGTTCACTACTTATGTTTAAAAGGGGTGTTGTTGGTAAACATTGTTTAAGAGTATGTTACTTGCAAGGGATGTTCTCTTTTAGTCAAACCTCTATTACTGATTTAATGGTTTGCTTAGAAATATTGAAAACAAACAAACATGCAGTGAATGCCTAAGATGTTGATGAAAGTCGATGATGCAATGTTGATGCTATATAATTCTCCTTGAGTGATAATGCTAACTAGAATGAGACTTGTGGCTTCTTGTGTATGGTTTGAAATGAATTAAGGCTTGCCCATAAATACAACACCCTAGTACACAAGTTGACATATTTTGTGCTTAAGTCAACACAACATCCAGTTGGAGGAAGTTGGCAATGACCTAAATTTAAATTCAAATTTTAGAAGTTTAGGGGTCATTTCTATGATTTAAGGAACTATTCTAGGTTAGTTCCACACAATGCAGATTTTTGACCTAGTAAAGGAATGGATGAACTAAGAATCAAGATTGGTCCCTTAGAATGTATGTAGATGTAATTAGGTTGGGCTTAGGTTATTTGCCAGTTTTTTGCTAGAATAGGCCGCTTTTGCCTAATCATTGCACAAAGGACAACTGTAACAAAATGGGCCGAAAACAAAAGGGGAAAAGTGTGGGGTATGCATTTTTTACCATTACATTCTACCTTCAATTTGACTTGCATGTAAATTACGATGAAGATGCATATCAAAGTAAAATAAATAATTAACATGAAAGTAAATTATACATACACTTGAATCATAGATATCTTCCTGACCATTTGCATTGTACACTAAAATGCTTCCTTATACCACCTCCTTATATCATGGTAACCTATTTGGAAGTTCAAAATAAAATAAATCTTGATTGATTTTTTCCTCTAAATTGATTAGCATTTTGTGTAAATGTTTGATGGGTAGACATTCCTTGTTCTACTCTAGATTATTACACACACACACATGGTGATCATGACCTTTTAATTGTATTCATGTCGTGTTACTAAGTTGATTAGAACCCATCTTGTACTTGGACAAGAAACTCTAGTGCCACTCCCAATAGCAACATCTACATCACTCTTGGTGGTATTAGGTGATATGTCATACTTAGCATTGAAATTAGAAGCCTTGGTAAGATGACATTTGAAATTTTATCAAGTGACCATGTCTCTTCATAACTCTCCTTTGGAATTCCAACAAGTAAAAGTCAAGAAAGAAGGAAAAAATTCTTATGTACAATACACCTTTAGAAGGTAAAACATATAAAATCTACCAAAGATTAATCTAGATCCCAATCCCATGGCATAGAGTGCTTGTATGAATATCTTAACCATGTTCGTGTGGATGTAATAAGTGTAAATCCCTATTTAGCATTCTAAAAACCAGTGAACTTTTGAGAAAAATCCTTTACATCCCAACTTGATAGTATGCCCAATTAATTTTAGATAGTTTTTTTAATGATGTTTGCATGTATGTTGACAAGCAACTACATCATACATTCATAGTGATGGGGGATTCTATAAATGAAGCTTGTGATTCCCTATACTACCATCCCTTTCCCCTCCTAATAGTTTTGTGTAAACAAAAAAGTCCATATTCACATTATGTTTTAGTATTGTTTGTATGAGATCTTCTCTCTGTTGCAAGTATGTGCCTAATCGGTGTTGTCATTGATGTCAACATATCTGTATTGTCATTGGTGTCAACTGTGCTCTTACTTTGTTGAGGATATTGAGAAAATTAGCCCTCCGGTGATAGCACTATGTTGTAGTAGAAACAGTGCATGATAGGCAGAAGAACGGTCCAAAAGAATGCTTCGCATTTCTTGTAGAATAAATATCTTTGCCTGCAGACTGGAAGTTATTTAGAAGCTTGTTTGAAGATGTTATATTCTGAGTTTGAGCCTTCGGTATGAAGAATCGAGTGAGATATGTTCACCAGAGTGAAAACAACTTTTTCTGTGTGTTTGGTGGCGATAGGGAGAAAGTGTTTTGCTTCGCATTGAAGTATTTTGGTCTGCGGTTCTGAAAGTAAGTCTATGATGATGTGAAATGCCTTCAAATGTAATGGTTCGTGATTTGGTGGTCCGCAAGCTATCTTTTACTCATGACAGTGGCTGGTAGTGTTGTTCTTGTGCTCTGATTTGAAGAATTTTGTTGATAGAGATGTTAGAGATTGTGCGGTTGTTCCTGGTGATTATAATGTGCTTGTGGATGTCTCTTGATCATGCTTCTACATTCGGATTGGTACGCAAGGTGTAATTCAGATCGTGCATGAAGTGTGTTCTTGAGAATAATTGTGTTAACATTAGTCTTGGCTGACTTGGTTGAATTCATCACTTGCGAAGATGTATCGAAGATTGTGATAGCGTGTTGTAGCGTGGACGATTGTGTTTGAGTCCTAGCTAAGGCGTGGCATGATCTGCATACATTCTTACATCTTTTCCTTAGCTAAAATTGTATTAGGTCCAGACCTATTTTATGTATGTTTGTAATGCCGACCTTGGAGATTGTTCCAACGGTTGATGATTGTAATGCCAACCTTGGAGATTGTTCCAACGATTGATGATTGTAATGCCGACCTTGATGACCATTCCAAGGTTGATGTAGTGTATAAATACTTGTAATTGAGTCGTGAAAATGTATCCAAGTGCGAAGATGCGAAGATAAAGTGAAGTGAAGTAGCAGAGTAGAGTAGAGGTGTTTGTGCTTCAATAGAATTGAACCTTGGCATGAAGTAGATGTTATCTCAGTTCAACCCATAGGCAGTGAGCCATCCATAGGCAGTGAGCCTTTCTTTGCAGTAAGCAATTTGGGCAGTGAGCCTCTGTTTTCGGTATTGATATAACTTATATATTTCTGTGGGCTAACACCCACCATGGTTTTTCCCTTTTAGGGTTTTCCACGTAAAAATCTGGTGTCTCTTGTGTTATCTATGCTTTTGTGTTGAGCTTCTCATTTAATGCTTTCATGGTTATATCTGAATATAAGTAATTGATAAGTTGATGATCATATTTGGTTAAAAGTTTTAGGACAACTGATTCACCCCCCCCTCTCAGTTGTCCAGTGCAGTTCAACACTCTCAAGAAGTGATGGTGAAATAGAACCAAATGAGAAGAAATATGTAGGTTTTATATGGTCAATAATGTACAACACTATTGTTTGAATGACTAGAACCATTTATTAAGTGTTATATGTTTGACTTTATTTAACTTATGATTTGTTTATTCTTTTGAGTAAAGGATAAAAATGAATGACATTTAATGCAACCTAGAAAAACCTACTCAATAACCAAAGACCATAGTTTTTACAAGCTACTTTTATTTTTTTGGTATTAACATCTTTTGATTGTGGATTGTACAAATTATGGGGACTCTACAACCATGTTCAACCATAGGATTGAATGTATTGCCCCAATTTTTACATTAGGAAATTAATAGACAAGACATAGATAAATATTTTTTTGTGATATAGTTGTATCGCTAATGTGTCACAATTACACACTCATGCACTAGAGATGTCATGAAACAACACAATGACACTCTAAGAATGTGACATCGATTCACAAAGCATGACTGCACAAGCGAAAGACTTACATATCATAGCCACATTGACCATGCAAGAGGATAGAGCTACCTCTAGCCACAACAATAGAGTATAAGACCACTATCCTCAACTCTCACAAATGACAAAAATAGAAGGGAATGAGATGCCATCTCCTTGCCAAGGGAAAGCATCAACATTCATTATCCACTAGGTCTAGGGCAAGAACGATTAGGTTTCACAAATCATTTACAAAACTATAGAAGAATAGAACAAATGAATCCATCCTTCAAGATGATAATAGAAGACATCAATATATTTCCAACAAGGTAAATAAGTCCTTCCCAACATTATTTTTTAGCATTTAATCACATAGATACAATTTAGAGTAAAATGATCACAACTCACTAAAAAAAAATCATTTTTCTAGCTTCTAATACAAAATAGTAAGAGTAAGTCAAATTATCAACAAAAACCTTTGAGCATTTTCCAAAATTCACTTTAGATAAGAAGTGATAGAGAAAACAGTTAAAATTAGACTACCCTACCTAGAATTGCCCCTTTTGCTAGTTCCAAATCCCCCAAGCTATCTTGAGCTCATCTAAGTGACCCTCAAATCACCCTTTTTGCTATGGAAAATTACTCTTGGTAAAATAGGTGATTCACAAATAGTGGACAAGCCCTCGAATGGGTAATGAGGTTCCCAAAAGCCTAGAAATTGGTTCTAAGGCACTATGAAGGGTCCCCTACAAGCCTAAAACTATTCCACACACTCAACACTAACTTCCATTGGCACACAACAATAAATGAGGCACAAACCCCAAAATGAGTGAAGGGCTAGGCCTAGGCAAGCCTAAAGCAACTTATGCAAACATGGCATGTCTTTCATAGTTAAAGAGCTATTTAAAATGGCTTGAACTAATGAATTGAATAGGATTAATATTTTATTTACCATGATTTGTTGGACCACGATTGCCGTTAGACCAAAACCCGCAGGCATTAATCTCCACTACAATTGCCAGAGTTAGGATCCACAAGAGGCGGTTAGTCCATGTCATGAAACATCATGGGGAGCATTGGACGCACATGCCAATAATCTCCCCCCCATCATTACCCGGGGAGTTTCAAACTTGAGTCCTTTTTCTCTGATACCAATTGTTGGACCACGATTGTCGTTAGACCAAAACCCGCAGGCATTAATCTCCGCTACAATCGCTAGAGTTAGGATTCACGAGAGGCGGTTAGTCCATGTCACGAAACATCACGAGGAGCATTAGAGGCACATGCCAATATGATTAACATCCACAAACACCATATATTCAATTTTAACCAAAAGCATTCGATAACCCACAAGCCTGGCTCGTCCTCTTCTAACAAGACAACTACAATATATATATATATATATATATATATATATATATATATATATATATATATATATATATATATATATATATATATATATATATATATATATATATAAAGCACAACACTATGCCATAATGAAGAGCTAAGAAAATTTGACATGCCATTTGATTTCACAAAAGCAAGGCATCAATATCATCTACTAACATTTATCACCATCATACATTCAAATTGAACTAGGCTACAATCCACAAAGCATAAACATACTTCCAATAACCGAAAGTTATTTTTTATCCAAAACAGTTAACCATTACTCTTGCATTCAAATGACCTCATCCTCTAACATATAGATAGGAACTTATACGAAAATAAAGAATTCTAATTACACAATTCAATTATAATAATACCACTTAATTATAAGATATACACATAGTTGCAGCTACACAAGTTCTAATTAAAATGCAAAAAGATACCCAAATAGCTTAAACTTCTTCAAGCTTGACTCTGTGATCACAAGTTTGACCAATGATGATTTGTCTACCTCCCAATCAATGTGGGGCCCTAAGGCCCACTCCACTAGACTAAGAGATATACAAGTTAGGCAACATTCACACATACACCAAACAAGATAGGTCTAACAACCATACATGCACCAACCATGAAAGCATCTCAACACACATCAAATAATTTTCACAAACACACTCATATAGGCTTCTCAATTCATAGGACAAGATCTCACAATGAGATAAAGCAACACACAAGGAAGAGGCATGATAATCTAGACAAGGAGTGTCATCACATTGGGTCATCCAAGACACCAAGCAGAACATGTGAGGGTATGAAACACCTCAAGTGTGTTGAGAAACAAGGTGAAACTACTGCAATATAAACTTCTTAAAGTGTAGGCAAATCTGAGATTAATCTCTTAATAATTGGATTACCATAAAAGATTGTGTGGAAGCATAAATTAGTAATAAGAATAAACTTAACAAACCATAACATAGGATTTACGTGAAGAAACCCTTTTGAGAAAAAAACTCTACTAGAGAAAGAGGACAAGTATATATTAATCTTCAAAGAACATGGATACAATATCAACTCACTTCCTCTTAGCACTTTGACAACATTTGAACAACACCTACGTACTTGTAAAAATTATACGATATCAAACTACTATCTCATACCTCCAATATATAGGAAAAGAGAGGCCAAAGCCATAAATGATTTGACCAATACAATGGATACCAAAACCATGGTATCTTGCAAAAGAAAACCCATGCCCACCTTGGAGAGCATCTTTCGAGAATAGTAAATACAATCAGTGACTTAACATGGACATCACATGGGCTCAATCAATAAATCCTCAAATAGTAAATGTAACCACAAAGGCATCTTTGACTCACAACTCCCTAATGGCTCACATCCTTAATTGTAGTGCTTCATTTTGGAGAAGACAACTCATGTGGGTCCCATCCATTATGACAAGATTCTCCAATGGTCAATCCTAGCACCTAGAATTGAGAATATGCCTTAAATGAGTCCAAAGTCAAATGTAACCACCATCATAGTGCTCCACCTCCCTCATGAATGCATATGACAACTAATGCCAAAATTTTAGGAGAATCTTAATTATAAATTATTACTCCAACTACACCTTAGGTGTCCAAGTACACCTTCTAAGAGTGATGGAGACACATAAAATATACATAGGATTTGCAAGGTTAATGACCCCTTAATCCTAACATTCTCCCACTAGATATTATACATTATAAATACATCCAAAGAAAGCATAAAATAAATCAAGTACAGGATTCAAATTCCATGGCCTTCCTGCACCAAGAGAACTTATCCATGGTCACTGGCTTCATGAGTGAATCTACAATATTTTCCTAAGTATCAACCTTCTATAATAAGACCTTACCATTCTCTATCATCTCATGCACAAAGTGATATTGAACATGAACATGCTTAGTACAAGCATGGTACATGAGATTCTTGGCCAAATAGATAGCACTTTGACTGTCACAACCATTTCTAACAACACTGTGCAATCAAAATCAATACCCACACAATGTCTCTATAAATGTATCACCTTTTTAGAGGCATGTGTAGCAACCATATACTCTTCTTCAGTGGTGGACAAAGCAACTATGGGCTTCCTTTTACTCATCCAACTTACTACACCACCAAACAAAGAAAACACAACCACTAGTGGATTTCTGACTATCCAAGTCACCTACCCAATTTGCATCCACAAAGCCCTGTATGTTTAATGAATTATCCACACTATCGATACTATGATAACACAAAAATTAATTAGAAGCCCCTTAAAAAATATCTAAAAACCCTCTTAATATAAGTCCAATGCTCTTTACTAGGGTTAGACATAAACCTACTTAGAACTCCCACTACTTGGGTAATATCTAATCTACTGTAAATCATTGCATACATCAAGCTACCAACAACACTAGCATAAGGAACATTAGACATAACTTCAAAATCATCATCTAATTTGGAACACATATTTAAAGAAATCTTAGTTCCAACAAGAAATGAAATACTCACTAGTTTACAATCATGCATACTAAACCACTACAAAATGGTAGCAACATACTTACTCTAACTTAACCAAAGCTTTTTGTGTACCCAATCTCTACTAATCTCCATACCAAGAATGTATTTTGTAGCCCCCAAAATCCTTCATATCAAATGTGCTAAAAAGTTGAGTTTTGAGCTCCCTAATCATTAGCTTATTGTTACCAATAAACACGTCATCCACATACAAGACAATGATTAGAATCTAATCATCAATAATTTTAACATAAACACAATGATCCTTCGTGTTCCTAACAAACCTCAAACTCAATGCAAAGACATAAAACTTTTGGTACCACATCTTGGGTGACCATTTCAATCCATACAATGACTGTTTTAACCTGCAAACCAAATGTTCCTTCCCCTTCACAACAAAACCATCAGGTTGTCACATATAAATTTCATCCTTGAGATCTCCATGCAAGAAAGTAGTCTTAATATCCAATTGCTCAATCTCAAAATCACAAGCTGCAACAATAGATAATAAGAATTTAATAAAAGTTAACTCAGCAACAGGAGAGAAAATTTCACTGAAATTGACTTCCTCTCTCTAGGAGTAGCCCTTGCCACTAGTCTGGTGTTTTATTACTATAACCATTTATCTGTTCCAATTTTCCTTTTATACACCCACTTGCAACTAATGGGCTTTTTTCCTTCAGGAAATCTCACAAGATTCTAGGTATCACAACTATCTAGGACCATCATCTTCTCTTGCATGGCTTGCATCCAAGACTCACCATCATCTTAAGAGAGAGTCTCCCTAAAAGATCTAGGTTCATCAACAATACTCAATAAAGAAAATACACAATGAAAATCTCGTGGGCTATACTTGTCAACTAGATTCCGACGTCTTATGGATCTTCTCAAGGTAGGAGTAAGGGGCTCTAATTGTTCTTCTACCTGCATATCTTGTATATCCTTGTCTAAACTCTCATCTGAACCCTCTTCTTCCTCTCTATCATCTGATCCATCAATTTCTTCTTCCACATGTGCATCTTCTTTCTTCTTGATTATAGTTTCAAAATGCACTATTTTCTTCCCATTATTTTCCTTTAGTTGTTTAGGACCTAAAAAAGCTCTAAAATCCTTGAAAATCATATTATTAGAATAAATAATTTTCTGGTTAGAGGATTCTAAAGCTTATAACCTTTTACATTCGCACTGTATCCCATGAAGATGCATTTATGAGCTTTTGGGTCCGCTTTAGATTGCTTTTCTTGAGGCACATGAACATAAGTTTCACAACCAAAGACCCTTTAATGTGAAACATAATGCTTCTTACATGTCTACACTTCATAAGGTGTTTTGTCAACAAGAGATGAATAAGGAGATCTATTAATCAAATAACAAGCAGTACTTACAACCTCTACCCAAAAGTATTGATCCAACTATGTACCACTCAACATACTTCTGGCTCTTTTCACTAGAGTTTGGTTCATTCTCTCTACAACCCCATTTTGTTGAGGTGTATATGGTGCAGTCTTTTGTCAAACAATACTTACATGCTTACAAAACTCATCAAATTCCCTAGAGCAATATTCATCACCATTGTCAGATCTCAACACCTTTATTTTATAATCTATTTGCTTTTCAAGGAAGGTTTTAAATTCCTTAAACTTAGTGGAAACTTCAGATTTAACACGCATAAAATAAATCCAGGTGTATCTAGAGGCATAATCAATGAATGGAACATAAAATTGAGATTTTCCCATAGAACCCACATCTATTGGACCGAACACATCCAAATGAATGATGTCCAATAATCTCTTTGCTTTATAACTTCCAATAAGAAATGAAAATCTATTCTATTTACCAAACACAGAGTGCTCATAGAAATCATTTTTACCAATAGAGCAATAAAAAACTAACCAATTTTTTTAATTAATTATGGTCCTAAGACCTTTTTCATTTATGTGACCCAAACGTTGGTGCCATATCATATATGCATTTTCAGTCTTGTCAGTTACATTGGTATAGTTACAAAATATAGAGGCATTCAACCTAAACAAGGTCCCAATCCGAGATCCTTTAGCTACTACCAAGTTCCTTCTCACCAACTTGTAACTAGATTTACCAAATGTCACATGCACGTTCCATAATCATTCAACTTGGATACAAAAAGTAAGTTTCTCAAAAGTCTTGGAATATGCAAAACATTACTAAAGGTTTTAACCCTTCCATCATTGAAACACAACTGTGCCTTTTCCTTACCAACAATCCACTTATTACTATTGTCACCAAGGAAAAACTCTCCTCCATCATAACCTGTGTAAGTTGAAATGGGGAGTCATATGGTAGGAGCAACTTGAATGAATGAACTAAGCATCATCACTAATAGTGTTAATAGAAATAGATAAATCATCACTATCACCATCATCAAAAGTTTTTTTGTGGAGGAATTTGAAGATTTCTTTTTGTTTCTACATTCCTTCTTCGAATGCCTTCTCTACTACACGAAAACATGCCCTTACAGAGCATTAATGATGACCAGGAGGGTCACTAGCCAGTCAAATCATGTTTTCTCTGTGAAGAAAGAAGTCGTTAGAGTTTCGGAGATCGGGCCTCTGACTCTCCACCCTATCGCTCGCAGAAAAAAGGAGGAAGGTGAAAACCCTGCGCTTCGCCTTTTATAATTAGAAGATTTTACCTTAGCGGAGATCGGATCTCGGAGCTTCTGTCTTCCGACCTCTGGGGTGCCAAGTGTCATCTTTCCGCGATTCCGCCATAACCTTTTTCTTTAATAAAACAATCCTCGCAGAATGGCAAAAAATCTAAGAACCTTTGAGAGCGGCGGAGTTCAAAGTTCGGGCTTTCGACCTTCCTCCTTTCGAAGAAAGGAAGAGGGAAGACGAAAACCATGAAGTTCGAAACTTCGAAACACTTAGAAACATTTGTAATGAAAAAGAGCAGAACTAGGACCCCCGTACCTTTCCTCCTGGATGATGTCACCGCCACCTGTCCTTATTCCACAGTTTGACTATCGCTTTTTCCTTAATAAAATAATCCTCGTGGAATGGCAGAAACATGCCACGTGGCCCATCGAGAGTTGGTCGTTAGGCCTTCCACCTTCGGCCTTTTATGAAGAAGACGGAACGCGAATATCCCAAACTTCGACCTCCGGCGATACATAAAGCTTTACTTGGCGGATCTTGGCAAGCGGACCTTCAGTGTTCAGCCTTCCAAAAGGGAAGGCAGAAGAGCAAAACTCTGAAGTCCGACAACGGAACACTTAGCTAGATTTGCAGAGAAAAGGATCGAAGCTCGGGACTTTGGGCTTTGGCATGGTGAAGAGGTGAAGCCCAAACTTCGACATACCGACTAGACAGAAAAACACAAGAAAAACTCTGAATTTTTTGGGACTTAACCATTTTTTGATGTTTTTCCTTGCATCCTCAGAAGGGGAAACACTAGGATCTCATGGATCTTAGACTATTTGGCCAAGGGGGTAAAATAAGATAATAGTGTCATTAACCTTGTAAATCCCAATATTGTATTTATTCCATTTTATTATATGTAATTACTCATAAGGCAATGAGGTGGTTTCACTAGCAGTGGTAATTCTGGATTTATCGGAGATAATTATGGAGTGACATTTACGGTTGACAATTGCAAAAATCATGAGTAAATGAGTGTAGGTGCCACCTTGGAGGAATCGACTATTTTTATCATGTATGACATGGGTCATAAAGTTGGTGAGTGCATGTAAGAGAATCTATGATAGCTGCAAGTTGTCATAAGATTCTATGACACTATGACAGCTTATGACATGTAAGTAATAGTTGTAAGATGCTATGTTTACCTCTAGGCGCCCATATTGGGAAGATGCTTTCTAGTGGAATCTATGACGGTTATGATGCGTCATAATATGTTGTAAAAGGCCTTGGGTGCAACTTTGCATGGCTGACTTTGGACAAGTGTCATGAGTTTATAAGAAGTCATTTAATGTTTGCATGTTGGAGATTTTTAGGAGAGAGAAAGTGGACGCCTAGATTGGAGGGAAAACACTTCTATAAGTATAATGTCATGTAAGTGTTGTATGACAGATTTTTGTACACAAGTTCTGTCGGAGTGAAGGTTGGAGAGAAGAAGGAAGTGCATGTATTATGTTATTTAGTTTTCGAAGATAATATAACTTGAGCCTCTTTTCTTGGTGGAGTTTTTTTATCCGAGAGGGTTTTCTCCACGTTATATCTTGTGTCATTCTTCTCTGGTGTTTTGTTCCTGTGTTGTGATTTTGATTTCCTAATGCAATCTTTATTGACATTACACTATTTGAGATCATTAACATATTGTAATTAGATTTCCATTTGAGTAGTTGTTGCCTTCTTTTTCTAACATTTGGTATCAGAGCCTGGCCAACTTTGACTCTTGGGTGGTAGTGTGAAGGCTCTTTATCTACAGTGGGAGATTTGGTTGTTTGTGTTTGTAGATCTTGTGTAGATATTATGGTTGTATCCACTGCTGCTTCAACCTCTTGTTTGTACATTAAGAAGTTCAATGGTACGGGGTATGAGTTGTGGAAGCTGAAAATGGAGGATTTGCTAGAAGAAAGAAACCAGTGGTTGGTTGTTCAAAAAGAGAAGTCTGATGATGTGAGTCCAGACGAATGGGAAAGGTTGGAATAGAAGGCATGGGGAACTATCCGACTGTGTCTTGCAGATTCTATCCTGTTGAATGTCTCAAAGGAAGAGACTGCATACAAACTCTGGAAGAGATTGGGTGAGATTTATCAAGCCAAGAGCATGGTAAACAAGCTTTATTTAAAGAGGAAATTGTTTTCTGTTAAAATGAAAGAGGGTGATTCCATTGCAGAGCATGGTAAACAAGCTTTATTTAAAGAGGAAATTGTTTTCTGTTAAAATGAAAGAGGGTGATTCCATTGCAAACCATTTGAACAATTTTAATTTACTTTTGAGTCAACTTGATTCCGTGGATGCTACAGTTGCAGAGGAAGATAAATGCATACTATTATTTTGTTCTTTACCTAAATCTTGGGAGAATGTTATCTTTGCTATTACTGCTAACCTTGAAGATCTGAAGTTGGATCGTCTTGTTGCAACTTTGTTGGCACAGGAGATGAGGAAGAAGACTTCTGAGGTTAACACTAAGGCTCTCAATGTGAGGGGAAGGTCTAAGGAAAGAGGACCGAAAGGAGATCAGGAAGGGGCTAAGGACAAATCTAAGGGCCGGTCTATGACTCCTGGAAAGAAGAACAGAGTTAAGTGTTGGAACTGTGGTAAAAGGGGACATGTGAAAAAAGAGTGCAAAAACCCAAAGAAACAATGGGATACTGCTTTTGATAAGTCCTCGAATGCAGGTGAAGATGTTTTACTTTTTGCATGTAATGTTGTTTCTAATGATCACTGGTTGGTTGACTTAGGATGCTCGTATCATATGACCCTGTATAAGGAATGGTTTTTCACATACGAAGAGTATGATGGAGGTAAAGTGTACATTGGGGACAACTCTACATATCCGATAGTTGGGAAAGGCAAGGTATTGTTGTGTTTCAGTGATGGGAGGATTAAAACCCTCCGTGGTGTTTTGCATGTTCTTGGATTAGCTAGAAATCTGATTTCAGTTTCGAAGTTGAATGATGGAATGCATGTAACATTTGATAAGCATGGTTGCAGACTGGTGAGAGGAAACTTGGTGGCAGCAAAGGAGAAGAAATTGGGAACCTTGTTTAGGCTAGATGACACTACAATTTGTAATTCCTCTTATGTTTCTGAAGCCTCTGAAAACACTTGTAAGTTGTGGCACTATAGATTGGGCCACACAAGTAATAATGTTTTGAAAACTATTAAAAATAAAAATTTGTTGGACGGTTTCTCTTATTCTGATAAGCACTTTGATTTCTGCGAGCATTGTGTGTTTGGAAAACAAAACAAAACATCATTTCCTTTAGGAAGTAATAGAACAAAAAAGAAGTTAGAGATTATAATTCATTCAGATGTGTTTGGACCTGTGGATAATGACTCTATTAGAAAATTTTATTATTTTGTCACCTTCATTGATGATGTGTCCATATTTACATGGATTTATTTTATGAAACACAAATATGAAGTTTTCACTAAGTTTAAGGATTTTAAAGTCTTAGTTGAAAACCAATCGGGATTAAAGATAAAAATATTAACATCTGACAATGGAGGAGAATATTGCTCTAAAGAATTTGATGAGTTTTGTAAGCATGCAGGTATAATCAGACAAAAGACAACTCCGTATACACCACAACAGAATGGTGCTGTAGAAAGGATGAACCGAACAATCATGGAAAGAGCAAGAAGTATGTTGAGTGATTCACAATTGGAGAAATGCTTTTGGGTAGAGGCTGCGTGTACGGCTTGTTACTTGATTAACATAACATAGAGTAAGTATGTGAATACCATTTTGCAGAGATTTAGTATGTAATCTACTGTAACCCAGTTAGAGTTCCTTTACCCATTGGTACTAAGCTTTCATTAGATATGTGTCCAAAGAATGAGGATGATTTTGAGGATATGTCTAATGTTCCATATGCTAGTGTTGTAGGGAGTTTGATGTATGCAATGGTTTGCACCAGGCCAAATATTGCCCAAGCAGTGGGAGTTTTGAGTAGATTTATGTTTAACCTTGGTAGAAAACATTGGAATTATGCGAAGAGGGTGCTTAAATATCTTGCAGGTACTCTTGATTATTGTTTGGTTTATTCTGGTACTGATAGTGTTGATAAAAATTTGGACATACAGGGATTTGTTGATGCAGATTGGGTAGGTGACTTCGATAGTCGAAGGTCCACTAGTAGCTATGTGTTTACTTTGTTTGGAAGAGTAGTGAGTTGGATGAACAAGAGGCAGTCCACGGTTGCTTTGTACACCACCGAAGTAGAGTATATGACTGCTACTCATGTCTCTAAAGAGGTTGTTTGGTTGAGGAGACTGTGTACAGGTATTGGTTTTGATTGCAGGGTTATTCAGATTGGTTGTGATAGCTAGAGTGCTATTTGTTTGGCCAAGAATCCTATGTATCATGCTTAGACTAACATGTTGATGTTTAGTATCACTTTGTTCAAGAAATGGTTGCAAGTGGACAGATTGAGCTGAAGAAGGTAGACAATCAGGGGAATGTTTCCGCTTCATTGACCAAGCTTGTGAACACAGAGAAATTTGTGTGGTGCAGAGAGACCATGGGCCTTGTTTCTAGTGCCTGATTATTTTCATTTGATCTCCTATGGATTGATTTACAATGTATAATGTCAAGTGGGAGAATGTTGGGATAAAGTGTCATTAGCCTTGTAAATCCCAATATTGTATTTATTCCATTTTATTATTTGTAATTACTCATAAGGGAATGAAGTAGTTTCATCGGCAGTGGTAATTCCAGATTTACCAAAGGTAATTATAGAGTGACATTTACAGTTGGCAATTGTAAAAATCATGAGTAAATGAGTGTAGGTGCCACATTGGAGGAATCAACTATCTTTAGCATGTATGACACACGTCATAAAGTTGGTGAGTGCATGTAAGAGAATATATGACAGCTGCAAGTTGTCATAAGATTCTATGACACTATGACAGCTTATAACATGTAATTAATAGTTGTAAGATGTTATGTTTAGCTCTAGGCGCCCATATTGGGAATATGCTTTCTAGTGGAATCTATGATGGTTATGACACGTCATAATATGCTGTAAGAGGCCTTGGGCGCCCAACTTTGCATGGCTGACTTTGGACAAGTGTCATGAGTTTGTAAGAAGTCATTTAATGTTTGCATGTTGGAGATTCTTAGGAGAGAGAAAGTGGATGCCTAGATTGGAGGGAAAACACTGAACTATAAGTACAATGCCATGTAAGTGTTGTAGTTTGACATATTTTTGTACACAAGTTCTGCTGGAGTGAAGGTTGGAGAGAAGAAGGAAGTGCATGTATTATGTTATTTAGTTTTCGAAGATAATACAACTTGAGCCTCTTTTCTTGGTGGAGTTTTTTACTCGAAAGGGTTTTCTCCACATTATATCTTGTGTCATTTTTCTATGTGTTTTGTTCCTGTGTTTTGATTTTGATTTCTGAATGCAATCTTTATTGATATTACATTGTTTGAGATCATTAACATATTGTAATCAAATTTCTATTTGAGTAGTTGTTGCCTTCATTTTATAATATTAGGTTGTAATCATTTGTAAGATGGTATTTGGTTCAATGGGGGTCATATATTGCCTACTGTGGAATAATTGATCAGGTATAAGTTGAGAAGTCATTTATTCTCTTGATTTGCACTCTAGGTGCTTGGATAATCAATTTGAGATATGCTAAGTAATGGTGAAGCAATATGGTAGGTGTCTATTATACTTGCCTACATGTATCCTTATATAGAGGTGTTCATTTTGGCATGCCTTTAATGCTAGACTTGTATGTTGTGTTGTGTTTGGAATATACATTTAATAGTCCATGTAGAACATTATATGTAGTTTATGTAAGATTCACTTGTAGATGCTAGAGACAAACACTTACAAATATGCATGCTTAGTACTAGACTTGTATGTTGTGTTGTGTTTCGAATATATATTTAATAGTCCATGTAGAACATTATATGTAGTTTTTGTAAGCTTCACTTGTAGATCACAAAAGCAAGCACTTACAAATATGACATCATGAAAGCCTAAAGCATTTAATAGTTTTTTTTGTTGTGAGCTCTAATTACCTTCTCAATACTTGATAAATTAATAAAATAAGAGGAAAGGAATAACTGAGAAATTGAATTTTAGTACATTTTTGTTTCACCACCAATGTTCCAAAAGGTTCAAGGAACTCTCTATTGTAAAACTACTGTTGGTGGCCTTAAATAAGTTGCTTTTTATTGAATACCTCTCCAATACTTGTGTCAACTTTGATATTGATGGGTTCTCTCAATCAATCAATGTATACAGTAAGATTTATCACAAATAGGCCAAATTTATAGAAAATTAATAGTAAGCATGATGCTTTAGTTTTTGAGGCTAAAATTAAATATTCTTGGGTTTAGTCCTCAATGGTAACTTAAAATGCATTCCTTCCCCTGTAGTCTCTTTTGGCCTTTTTCCTAGGTCAATTTATTTTCTTTCTATTGTGATACTAATGTAGAGCTTATTCATTTCATCCCTAGTTTTGTCTCATCCTTTTTTTATCAATTTATGATTGATGCTTTCATAATCAATGTTATTTTATATTTACACCAATAGTCACTGTAGAAAATAAGCAAAAGACTATGCTATATAGTATAACATTTAAAAAAAAAATTATAAGCTAGGATGTATTATTGCAATTTTAAAGTTTATCATAAGACTGCCACCTTCCTAAAAAATCTTAGCTAGATTATTTAGCACTAGCTATTATTAAAAATTCATGAGACCACCATCTTCCATAAATGTTAGAGCTTAAAGTTTTTAGTTTGCTCGCCATTACAAAATTCATGGGACCACCCACTTTAATATGCTCCTAAAAATTAAAAATTTCATCAGTACTCACTAAAATATTTTAGGAAGCCCCCCTCCATACAACTGCAGCCTAATAGTGTTATCTATACTTTGTGTGGTTTATGTGAGGAAACTTACTCTGTTGTAGAGTTGTACTTCAAGGAGTTATCCAAGAACAGGAAATCCTAATTTCGCCGAGAGGCGAACTACAGTCGCAGTGGGGGTGGAGATGAGAGCACTCATTTTTTGGTTGTAATTATAAATTAAAAAAATTGAAAAGAAAAAGAAAATAGGAATAAATTAATTGAATATTTTCTGTTAATTAAATCTTGGTAGCTTAAAAATAATATTTCTTTTGCAGTTACTTTAGAATTAATGACGTCTTCCTGCTTTGAAAAATAACAAGGGATGCATTGCGTGAGGTTCCTGCTGTTGGATGTGTTATTTGTTAGTTGATGTTGAAACTGATATTGGTAGCAATCTAAGTTTGCTATAGTGTTAAGAAAATAAGAATTTATTGAACTAATGTAGTTGAATTCGACATGGAATTGAATTGTGAAATTAAAATGAGTAACATCACTATTTCTAAAAAAAAAATTAGCTACAGTTGGAAGTAAATAATGAGGGACAAATTTGAAATGGCAAATATTGAGTACAAATATTTTTTTTCAACTTGTTGAAAATAGGTGATAGTTTGTTATATAGAATCCCTTTGAAACATATATGACAAATGATATATAAGTTTCTTTATGCAAAATCTTATTAAACAACATAGAGCTTCATTGTAATATGATTTTTGGCTCCATTTGCATCCTGCAAGATATGTATAAAGATGGTTGTCAATAGATTATTACAGTAAATAAGCTATTGTAATGAAGAGTGATATCTAAATAATAGATTGTCTAAATATTTTAGTTGTGATGAACAAACTAATTTCTTTGAAATAGTTTTTTAAATAAGACATTAGAAAGGGAAGTATAATTATACCCTTTGATATGCATTAGTCCTCCTTACAATTGGCACTGATAATAATATTGTTCTGATTAAGTGTGAAGTCTCCTTTTGCCGAAAAGTCTCTTAGCATGAAGACAATTTTTGATTTGTCATCAATAGGTGATGTTCTAGAGTTCAGGGAGTAATATCTGAATGATGGACTTGTCACAAGAACAGTTAATAGTTTTTTTTATTATCAGTAGTTAAAATTATTTTAAGATACAAGGAGTGTATGTATGCAACTTGTTCGTTGCATATAATGCAATGGGTAGTGTGCTCTTCTAGTGTTCCATATGCATCAAATTTGTAATTACAGTTTGGACAGAATGCATGGAATGGACTTGAGAAGGCATTGGCTATTCTTAATATTCCATGGACCTACAAGACATGTTGAAGTATTATTTTCTTTTGGCTCAGATTTACAAAATTGTAAGTAAAGAAATCCAAGAGTTTGAAATTACTTACCTCAAATGTTGATTGTAGTACTGTGTTTAATCTATCCAAGGTCCTTTTATTATTTGGTTTAATAACATATGTTGACTGGCCTGTATGAAGTGTGTTGTCCCTTGAATCTATCCGTTTAACAATATTCTTGAAAAGCATAGGTGGGAATTCATTCCTTTGGGCTTGGTCTTGCATTGCTAGGAAGTGGTGCTCCAAACTTAAATGCATTATCAATTATTTTTTATCAAGAGAGTTAGCATTTTTTCATATATATAAGGAATATAAGAGAAAATGAAAGAGGAACAATACAATGAATTGATGATTGGAGAGGATAATTGACCTGTGCTTTGTCAAGTTCAGTATCTTCATCTTTAAGATCAACAATATATTGGTTTGCTTTCTTTGTTGTGGCCACTACCAAGGCACCAATAGTTCCTGTAGAATATTCATCTGTGCTTCTAAGTAATTGTTTGATTGTAGTGCTTGGTATAAAGTTGTATTCTTGACAAATTCGTGGTATGACTTCCACTGTGCTAGAGTTGTTTAAGATAAGGATGCAATCACAGTCACCACAATCATAATTTATCTTTACAACAATCTCGAAGCCTGAAATGTGGATGCTTGAACCTGGGACTATCTTCTGTTCATATTGCTTGACAAGGTCACTGATTATGTTTACGGTCACTGTCATCTCAGCTTTGGCATCTGTTAGGTCAGCCTGAAGCACTTCACGTGTTCTATTGTTTTTATCTAATGTTGTCTTATAGACAACAATGACATCTCCTTCAAATGTCTGTCCAGCTCTCCGGGCATTGATATCTTCAATAGACATTGAGTTTGGATTTTTTGTCTTTGATCTGCGGGGATTGAAAGAAAATTATTTGAATACTAGGAAATTGAATCAGTATGATATATTTGCAAATTCAAGGTGTTATTTACCTTTTTGTTGATTGTTGTTGTTTCGCATGCAATTGTTTCTCGTCTTTTGTTGCTTCCCATTTTTTAGCTACAACAAAATTGTCAAATGTTAAGATACATGGTGTGGAATGTTAATTTAGTAATTGTGCTTTTTAATAACAAGGAGTTATAATTTTGTCATAAATGAATAATGGAATTTTGTAATAAATAGTGATCAATTCATACCTCCAAATATGTTGAATAACATGGTAAAGTTGATTTATTGACATGAATTGCTCAAGAGGCTTTTGATTTATTTTGCATCATTGATTTCAATCATTGTAAAAATTGCATGATGATCAGTCTAGTATGCTTCTGATTTGTAAATACAATATGTTTGTCTATGTACATTACACCAAACATGATCAATGAGTAGTCTAGATAGGGATTGTACACTATGTAATAGAAAGTTCATTGTGTGATTTTGCATATGGCTAGAGAATTCTTTTGTTTTCTTGTTATCTATAGACATGTCAATGTTGAAATCGCTTACAATGTATAGAGTAGCATTTATATTTATGCAAGAAAAAACTTGGTTGGTGATTTCTATGATTTCTAATAACGGGGTAGCAGGGCTTACATATAGATTAGATATGTTGATTTCATTACCGCCGAAACTTGTTGTTATTGTTATAGCTTCAGCATTATTTGTTTTGTGTTGCATAGTTTTTAATATCTTATATTTTTTTTGGTGAAAGTCATAACACCATGTATATGATATGTTGAGAAATAATTAAAATTTTCAAATGGATTGATAAAATCAGAGGATCGAGTATGTGTTTCTTGTAAACAAAAAATATTAGATGACATTATATCGTGATCATTGAGTATGTCTTCTATATGAAGAGGTCGGTTACGTGTATTCAATGTGGACAGTAATATTTGTGCAGTATGGATTTCTTCTAAATATTCATTTTGAAATTTCCACATTGTTGTGGATTGTAGACGTGACATTTCGATAACTACTTTTTTCTTTATTTTGAAATTGTTTTGTGTAATAGGTTTCAACAAAAATAATTTGTCGATTGTTCTAGTGTGTGAAAGCGCTATATATGCTAATCCATGTTTGTTTATGCCCGAAGAGTCAAATGCAAGACCTTCTATTGTAAGTTCTTGGGATCTATGAATAGTGCAAGCACATGCTAACTGGATTGGGAATTATTTTCTAATAGTTATCTTCTTTTGGTTTGAATGCTTTTGAATAGGTTTGGCAATTCGAAGTATAGGTGTCCAATCTTTATCAATGTAATTGGTAAAGCATTGTGCTAGCCTTTTTGACTGTCGATGTCCAATTTGTGGATCATTAAATTTAATCCAAACAATGTCAAAGTTAGCAAATTTGGTGTATGCTTTAAACGTTCCATCGGATCCATTGACTAGACCATCTTGTGTGTCATAATTACTAGCATAAATTTCAACTAACATATTTGGCTTCAACAATATTTTAGTTGGTAAATTGGTTGAATGATTATAGAATGTTATTGCATGATAATTGTCTTCATATTCATCAATTGAATTCAATATGATCATATCTCCATGTGCAATTGAAAGCATTTTTCTATTGTGTGTATCGACATCTTTTCTTCTATAAAATAGAAAAGGGAACATTGGGTCCATTGGTGGTGGACGGAGGCAGTTTTGATTGAGATATTCTAAGTCGTCATTTGTTTGTGATCCAATGCGTATTCTATTCAGTATGTTGATAAAATTTTGATTTCTTTGTCGCATTGTTGTTTGCAAGGAGTAGTACTTTATTTTTTGTTTCCAAAAATTATACGACATTAGTTCATTTGTTGTTAGTAAGTTTTCGAATACTAAAGAATCTTGTACGGGTTGTGCTTGGTAAAGATCGCCACAAAAAATGATATCAAGATTTACAAAGTAGCTAGTAGGCACTTGCATTATATCTCATAATCATTTGTCAATAGATCGCATAAATCTTGCACCTACTAGTGAAATTTCATCTATCAAAAGGACTCATAATTGTTGATAATGCATTGACATTGTATCCAATGTTTCAGAATTCAAAGGAATGAATTATGACTTGTTGAAAGGCATATGCAATGCTGAGTGTATTGTCATGCCACAAATGTTGTATGCTGCTTTTCTTTTATAAGCAAGAATCAGGCCTTTTGGTTTGTCTAGATCATTATCAATAGAATTGTTGTATATGTGAATAAGACTTTGTTATATTGCTTTTGCGGTAAAAGTTTTTCCAGTTCCAGCTCCTCTTGTTAGGAACAAATGTAATGGAGTTTTGTTATTTTCCAATTTTTTTAACACAATGTCTTTTACAATTGCTTGTTGTTCTTTGTTTAACATTCATCTTATTTTGTAATATTCGGCATTGTCAATCATTTGACGATGTTTCGAAATGTCAAATGCAGTAGAATTTGTTTTGTTGAGTTTTACTGTATCAACATCTAATTCTATGTTATATTGTTCTTCTTGTGATGAATGCTTTTTAGGTGAGGGTTGGTTGTGAATTTGTTCATCAACAGTTTTTAGTTCGGCAATAGCAGTGTCAATGTCACCCCATGTGTGATTGACATTGTAATTGTATTTGATGAAATTAGCTCTAATTATATGCTCATGATATGAATATGCATTATGCCATGTTTCAAAACCATCTTTTAGTGTGTTTTCATTTATTGAAAACGACACATAAAGTAGTAATTGCTCTCTGTAATGATTCTCTTGGTCAATATGTCTATTAAAATTGACAAATCATATAACATTTGTCTTGGCTTTGGCTTCTAATTTCATACCATTTTTTTTGTATTCTGAAACAAATTGTGCAAGACAAATGTCTGTTATTATTTTAGGTCGTGCAAGATAATAGTCTATTAATGAATTGCAAGTTACATTTTCTGAATCGTCTGGTTCTTTGTTCAAATGTTTTACTGACTTTAAAATAAATGTTCGCTCATTATCTAGCTTGGTGTCAATGAATATGCATTTCCTTGAGCTATAGTTTAGTGGAAGATATAGTACGAGGTGAACAACTTGTTGTGAAGACATTTGTTGTAAATTAAGCAATGCATTTCCAAGTTTACTTATCATTCTTATAGCATCTATTTTATTTTGTTCATGTTCTTTTCAAATTCATCATATAAGAGCTGCAATACATTGCTACGGCATATGCATTCAAGACAAATTGTGCGTCTGTATTTGCGTTCCAGATTTCTGGTATTTTTTTGGCAAAGCTATTATTCCATATGTGTGTTGGTTTTCTTTTCAAAAAAATTGTGGGCCTATGGATTGTAGATTTGATGGCCATTATGTAATCGTCCTCACTTAAATTCGTTTCTTGTAAAAACATTTCGACAGAGAATGACTTGTCATAATTTGATTATTGTAAAGTGGAAAGAATATCTTTTGCTCTTGAAATTACAGTTTGATCATTGTCTATAGATGGTTCAAAAATTGAAGTTTTCCCCATTGGTGGAAGTGGAAAATTATATCGACAATATTGTTATTTTGATTTCCTGCATTGCTTGGTATGGTGATGTTTATGTATTATAGCTATGTCAGGATGTAGTTCTTCAGTATTACATGTTATGTACTTGTCTACAAATTCTTCAATATTTGCATTACTATCTCTACCATAAATTGGTGCATCTCTAATCCACAGGAGGAAATGGTCATGTTCATATCTACGATTTTAGAATTCAGTTATAGAGAAATAATCCAAGATTTTCCCAAAGAAGGAATTGTCTGTCAATATTAGTTTTTTAATTGCATTGATTCTATCGCGATAATAACGTGCACATGTCATAGGATCTTTTCTTATGAGTTGAAATTTGTCAGTTTCATTTGCTATGTTGTGTTGTTGATTTGTTGTTGTTTGATATGTATTGTGTAATTCTTCAAGTGTTTTTGATAGTGGCTCCCAGTATTGTTCAACGCTTGTAAATGTAATAAAAAAGGTAGGTGGTCCAAGTTGTTTAATCATTGCAAATACATTTCTTTTCAATTGGTGCATATAATCTGGAGATATTCTTATCCTTTTGAAATCAATGTAACCAATGTCAGATCTAAGAATCTTCTCTAAATTGGGTTTATGTTTGACATCTTTTGCTACTAGCTTTCTTTCTTTTAGTTGACCTTTGTGTAGTCTTATCCACATTGTGGATAGAACTTGGTGTATGAGTATCTTAATGGTCTTGAAAAATAGATTTGTTGTATGGTAAGCAAACTTTCTATTTGAGTTTTGTAATTCCCATTGTGCAATTTTTTTGGTATGGAAAAGCTTTGGTTATGTTTTCATCACGTGGTTTCCCAAAGAATAGTGTAGGAAAATTCATTTCTTTTGCATATTTGTCTTTAAAGATTCCAATAGGATTATAGCCTTCTGCTGGTGCAAGTTCTATAATCTTGTCTTGCATTTCATGTATAGATTTCGATTCAATGAATCTATGTATTAAGGTCTCACAAGGATTTTCATTTTTTATATCATTTTCCAGATCGCTTTCAACATCGCTTTCACTGTTAGTATTTTCATTTATTTGATCATTGTCGTTATTGTATTGAAGAGTTTTTTTCCAATCTTTGTTTAATTGGACATTTTCCATTTTATATAATGTTCTTTTGCATAATTGTTTTAAATCTTTCATAACGATAGTTGCACGTACCATTCCTGTTTTGTATGTGTTTCTATATTGTAGTCGTCTTTTAAGAGCAACATCAATTGTAGATGTCTCGTTAGTAGAGCGTGGTAATGTTGTTTGTATAATGTCTATGTTAACTGGTACATTGATAATAGAGCCTGTTAGACCCATTTGGGAATTTTTGTATCCTATTTGCCATATTTGTGCAAATGCAATTCTAAGTGAGACTAATCGTTCTTCCAGTTGTGAAAGTATTGCTACATAGTGCAATGGTTTATTCATCCTGATATAATCTAGTGTTGCATATCTAGGTAGTTTGAGTTGGTTCAATGATGCTTTACAATTGTGACAAATATAGTTTTGTGATAGAATACATTAATTTTTTGTTAATTTGAAATATGCATGCTTTTGTTTGTCCTTGAGCATTGATATATCTTTCTTGAAATGCGATATTTGTCAAATTGAACATGCATATTTTGGCGTGTCTTGAATTTTTTTTTGGGAATATTTCTAATGGTGACATTTGAGCTTTTTTCCCCAAGGTTGTAGGTACTAGTATATTTCTTGCGCGTATTTGTTTTTTAATTTCTCGAAGTGATCCGGGCTTATTATTTGTAATGTTTTCAGTTTGGCTCAAAAAATTTATGTCATGTTTATTATTAATTCTAATGATTTGTTTAATGTTACGTAATCTTATATATGGTGATGTTGAATGTGATTGAATATCAATTGGTTGTACTTCATAATGAACGAGTGATTCAAAATGGCCATGAAGAGGATTTGCATCGTGAAATAAGATAGAGTATGCTTGTCCATGCCATGCTTCGTTGAAATGTAAGTACTTCTTTCCTTTTGTCATTGACCAAACAGATATTTTTATATTTAACCATTTGGATAGACAAAGAATACAAAACATGTCTCCCCATAATCTAATTTATTGATTATTTGTAGTTGGTATTGCAGAGAGTCGCATTCGACGGAGGTACGTTTCAACATCTTCTATTTTGTGTAATTCATAGAGTGTATGAGGATCCAATTGATAGTTATATGGACTAATTGCTTCTATGTTGCCTTGTGAAAGGCAATTGAGGAAGTAATCGATAAGTCCATTGCGTAATTCAATTGATGTATAGCGATGATGAAGTAGGAGTTCTAATGCATCAAAGAGATAGTCACCTACATTGTATTTAAATGCGGTAATCCTAGACAATTTTTCAAGCCTTAATGCATTGTCGATATTGGAAATTTGAGTATGATTTTTCAATTTATATTTGTCAACTTCTATTATTTCTTTTATATGTGTTTGTATATTGTTTGATTGTATTTGATAATGTAGGAGTGGTTCAAAATGACCGCGAAGAGGATTTGCATCATGGAATAAGATAGAATATGATTTTCCATGGGATGATTGATTGAAATGTAAGTACTTCTTTCCTCTTGTCATTGACCAAACACATATTTGTATGTCTAACCATTTGGATAGCCAATGTATACAAACTATATCTCCCCATAATCCAATGTCTTCATTGTTTGTTGTTGGCTTTGCAGAGAGTCGCATTCTACGGAGGTATGTTTCGGTATCTTTTATTCTATGCAATTCATAGAGTGTAAGAGGATTCAATTCATAGTTATATGAAGTAATTGCTTTTGCATTGCCTTGTGAAAGACATTGTAGGAAGTAATCAATAGTTCCATTGCGTATTTCGATTGATGTGTAGCGATTGTCAAGTAGAAGCTCAAATGTATCAAAGAGACAATCTCCAACATTATATTTAAAGTTGTTAAGTCTAAAAAATCCTTCAATTCTCAAATCACTATCAATGTTGCAATCTTGAGATTGATATCCCAATTCATATTTTTCTACTTCTATTATTTCTTTCTTTTGCACTGCTAAAGAATTTATCTTCCTTTTCATTTTTTTGTGCCTTGAAACAAATTTTATAATTGCAGGATAGGAGGGATATGTTTTACCTTTGATATAGATGACGTGGATGTTTACTAAATTCGTATTCGTATTTGATCTTTAGATTGCCACTTTTTGTTCTAATACCTCTTCTTGATTGTGGTTCTGCAATATAAAATTGTCATTGTTATATTCACATGGTTTTATTTTTGTTGTAATCATATTCAATAAATGAACAATTTTTCAATTATCTATTCACCATATGGACATATGTAGTCTGCTAAGTTTTTGTGAACTAGTGAGACATTGAAATATATTTATTGCCATTATTAGATTAAAATTTTATAAAAGTAGAATAATGATTGCTTTGATATCGGCTTGAGTAAAAAATACAACAAGAAAATTGTATCTATATATTAGATGAGACATTGTCAATCTATGGTTTTGATAGAATTTATGATTACAATTATACACTTTGTTCTAAATAAGTTTTCTCGTGTTATCCAATCAAGTCGTATTGATAATGCTTATAACTCATCTAAGTTCAGTTTTGATTGAATTTAAACAAATCAACACTTTTGACACTTATTTTGTATTGCATTTGTATGCACTTAAGCTAAACTTATTCTATATATAGATATTAAAAATGATATGGACTAGAAGTAGAGATTCTCAAAGGAGCATTAAAATCAAAACATTATATATCATAATTGTTTTAGAATGCTCTTACAGAAGCCAAGCAGAAAAGAAATTGCTTATACATATTAGATAGTTGAACTAGATTCATTATTGTTAGAACTGAAAGCATCAAGAACTGGAGGGGTCGTCTGAGTATTTGGAATAATTGAACTAAGTTGAGCAGCATTTGAGATAGTGGGGACAACATTTTGGATAGGGGTAGAGTGATGAAGCAAAGGTGGATGAGGAACATGGCCCAAGAGAAAATGAAGGGCAAGAAAAGTCATTTTGACCCGTGATGCAAAGTGTGGACCAAGTTGTAATTGATGGGAATCCATAACATTTTCCATAGTGAGGATACAATCAATTTGTATGCCAATTTTGATAGCATTATAAACACACAACATTGTTGGATCCTTGCATATCTCATTAAAGGTAAAAAGACCTCCTATGAGAGCTAAACCATAAAACAATTCATAGTTCTCAATTGCCGACTTATAAGTTTCCTTTGATATGAGATAACTTTGTACATAGTGAAATGCCAACTTTCTAAGGAGGTCAAAATCCTGGAGGAGATCCATTGCATTGGAAAGGAAGATAGAAACAACTTCTGAGTACTGTAGTACTTGTGGAAATTCTTGAAGGATTTCTATCCCCACCACTATTCGAATTGCCTCTTCCATAGCTGCACAATCAATCATAAAAACATGGGCCATCTTCATAGTATCATATCTTCCAATGTCTGTCGGTTCCCATTTTTGAGTTGGGAAGAATATGCGTTTGTTCTTTTGCCACTCCTTCATTTTGAACTGTCAAAATGGTGTGTAGCAAAAAAAATATTGTACTAGAAAATCTTTGACCAATAAGATAGTGAAATATATTAAATATAGCAAGAATGCGACATAGTGCCGATCTAAGTAATATATTGTACAAATTACATGTTTTGAATTTACATATGTTTTAGAAATTGTTTTATCTTTGTTGGTTGTTAACTAATATATGATGAACTATTTTATGGGTAAACATTTTAAACAGACTTTATGTCAGAAAATAAAGCCACACCCGAAAGATTTAGCTAAAACAATAAATCCCCAACCTGAGATGGGAAGGTGGGATTTTAGAAAGAAGAGGTTGCTTTGAAGTTGATTACATTAGAGAGTTTGGCTTACTTTGTTCTTAGGGCCATTTGTATAGGTATCTGGACCCTGTATTCTAGTCGACTTAATTGAAGTCAAAATTGGTCATTTAGTGATATGCATAAGAATGCTAAGACTATAGATGCCTGAAAATGTCCTCAATTTGCAAACATCATTTTCTTCCAGAGTGTTTGGGTAATAGGAATTCATCTAGGATAAAAATAGATTGCAATAGGGATTCAACATACCACCCAAAGTGTCTAATCTATGCAAATGATAAAGAAGATTATCAACAATGGATTTATATGTTATTTCAGTGTGTGTTATATTATTGCATACAAACTGCTCATGCAAAATTTAAGAAACATCATGTTTATAGAAATAAAGCTATATGATCTTGCTCTGAGATTCTTCAAGAAATTCTTTAAACTTTTTCAAAACAATAGTAGCTAGCTATTTTGAAAGGCAATTTAAAACCTGACCATCAAAGTTCATAACCATATAAATAGAATTCTTCGAGGTGAGTGCACATAGAATGCTCAATTTTGCAACTAGACCATTGAAGCAAATAACAATTATCAGAAAGAAAATTTTGCACATATAGAGAGAACTCTTTGACAACATTATCGAATTCAATTTAGGCAATAGACATTGTTCAAATCAGATCATGTTCAATTACGAGAGTTATTATATAAATATACTTATAAATACATAAAAACACAAAGACAAAGAAGTCTATACTATTGTGTTGTGTGGTTACACAACACGCCCCATTTTGACTTGACAAAACAGGGACCCAGCCTTTTGTTTGGTTTTGCTTGTGTTTCCTGCTTGCTGGCGGTCTGGTAAAAGTAAGTCAATGCAGATGATCCTGCATAAAGAGGACTGGGTAGGTCATCATGATGAGGTCAGTTATTTTCAAAGTTAACATTTCATGTCAATAACCTCATGGGTAGATAGAGTACAAAATTCCATGCAGGTTTGCCTTTTGGATCACCCAGATATTCCTTAGGGAACAAAAGTTATGATTAGTCAAAGATCTGGTCAAACCTGATATTCCGAGGGGAGGATCATATTTCTCAACATCAGTCATCTTACAAAAGATCATCCCGATATAATATTATCACCCGATAAAATCATTTGCTCCGAACATCCGGACGTCAACTTTAGGTGATAACGATATCTACCCAACAAACAACGTCATATGTTTTGCAAAGGTCATATTCCTAAACATCACCCTGATATTTGAATATTGTCCCGATATTTGAATATCAGCCTGTCGCAAAATATCACCCCGAACCAATATCCTGCTGATGTCATCCAAACTCGATAATCGAGGAAATAAACATGATGATGACATCACCATTCTTTTACCTCGAGGAGGTATATTTCCAAACATGACCCTTCCTACATAACATGATGATGACGTCATAAAGCCACAATGTTGAACCAAGTCATTATCCTGATGACGTCATCCTGATATTTCGATGGGAAGTCATTTTAGTATAGGGGGTGATATTATAAACATCACCAGACATTCCGAACATCCCTTGATATTTTGAACATCACCCGATATTCTTAACCCAACCCGATGTTTCAACATCGGTCCTTCCACTTAAAATAGATGATCATATTATACCAAGGGGGTCATATTCCTGAATATCACCCGATCTTTAGAGATCACCCCGCGCCTTGCCGCCATAACATTAAATGAACTCAGATGTGGTAGGTGATTCCCGCCGATTACGAACCCGATACATACACCTGGCAGGATCTGACAGTTACGTACAAAGAAAACCAGCTGTTGCATTTAATTTTCCCTAGGTGACCCGATGCATAGGTTTAAAATGAGTTTACCGAGTCATTTTGTATTTACTTTAAGATAAACCAGTTTTAACAGAGAACTAAGCTTCTGAACCCTCTGATGAATAACATTCAGACGCCACATTTTACTGCAGAATGAGGCAGGCGAAGGTCATCAGTATCAGGGTCATTTTCAGTCAATCATTAGCATACTCAAGAGGATAAGCGCATCAGGTAAGTAAGTTGAAGCCCTCTTGTTGACATCTTTTGCATATCTAGGTATCATGGTGTTTAACTGGTTTGAAGTTATGCATATCAAGATAAACTAGATGATAAAAACTATAATATGCATGATGATTAATAAAATATAGCGTATATGCGTGCTGGAAGATATCCATTGTAAGACCAAGCCTTGTTCTATTGCAGGCATCCATGGCGGACAAGCGGTTAGCTAAGTCAGAGGTAGAATTCCTAAAACTGATGTTTGCTCATCCTGGGGGTGTTCAATTCAAATACGGAGCCATCACAGATACACACCAAGGGAATACGGATCTGACTGCCTGGTCAGTTAAAATGGGTGATGAGAAGAATAACAGCGCCCTGCTGGATGCAGTTTTTGTGTCTGGGATGTGGAATGCAGGTGGTTTTCCCTACTCCATGGAAACCCCTGAGCTGGCTGTTGAGTGTGCAAGAAATTATAACCCGCAGACGAGGAGGGTAGAGAAGCATGGTAGAATATATGCTGATTTGTCAATCAAGGGTATTGCTGCCACTTTCAGTTTACCATTGGACAAGAAAGTTGCCAACATAGATTTGAGGAAGTCGGAAGTAAAATATGAAAATAATAAGAAGTCTGCTAGGAAGAAAATGTACCAATGGAGGGTGAAGAATAGTCCTTATCCAACAGCAGCTAAACTTCTTGTTCATTTATATAAATTTGACTTTGATGATGAGTACCAGTACATGATAGCATTGCTGAGCAGAGTGACAGGCCAGCCTGATGCTGGAAGTTTTAAGGACTGGATGTATGCAGTCATCCTAATGTGTCTCTACATAGACAACAAGCCAATGTGGGCCAAGATGATAAGTGATGCTCTGGATGAGCAGCTGATGAACCTAGGAGGTCCGGATTGTTCCTTCTATATGACTTCATATATAGTTTATTCATGTGCCTACAAGGGTACATTTGTTGCACTGATTACAGATGGAAAGATTGGAGGCACAACCAATGATGCACACATATGGGATCATCATCCCCAACTGCAAAGAGTGAATTATCTCCAGGATTACAAGCTGGTAAATGATGCATTCTCTATGCACCTGGTGAGAACAATGGAAGAAGATAGAACCAAGAGACTGAGCATGGAGGCTCAGGAAGTTATCTACAGGCATGGAGCCTGGTTTATCCAATTTGCCACTTTTTCCTATATCAGGATTGAAGGTTTTGAGGGGGAGCCTCTCATGCTCCCAAGGTACCCTACAGATGCAGTTGTCTTAATGGAGTTTCTAAGACAAATCTCTACAATATTAAATGCCTATAAGGCAAATAACAAGCTTCCACTAGTTTTGTTTCCAGTTATAATGGGCTGGTATATGTGCCTAGATTCTGAGAATATAAAGAAGGCCATAGATGGTCTAGCAATGATGAATTTCTAGCCTTTTCCATTAGTAAGGTCATATGATCCATACGGAAGGATGCAGAGGATCATGGGGAAACCCATCCATCGAAGGAACCTTGAAGATTTCTGGGCAGATTGTGAAGATGAAGTTGAAGCCCGAAGAAGAAGGTATCAAAGGTTAACACTTAACCAAATCAAGACCTTTGATTGCATCTCCATCCCAGCATAATTGAAGAAAGATGATGGAAGGATAATGGCTGATGAATATGAAGAGAAAACGATATATAATGATATCATCTCTGCACCGGATCTCACTATACAGGAGGATATCTCCTTAGATCCATTCATAGGCAGGCTATTACAGTTAACCCAAGCTTGGGTGGATGAGCAGATAAATGTACTGAAGAAAAAAGGTGTTGTCATCACGGTGGACAATAAGAAGAAAAGACAAGAAATTGTTGAAAATGAATATGATGACTTCTTAATTGAGAAGAGAAAGACTAAAGGAGATAAGGTACCACCTGCTGAAAAAGCAAGAGATCTTCAAAAGGTAAGAAGACTGATACTGAACCCAAAGGGGTTGTAGTGGAAAGAGTGGTAGTACCAGCTAAGGATGCATCAAGATCAGGACAAATATCAGCATCATTAGCACAGCCTCCTCAGGATAAACAAAAGGCTAAACAGATCTAGAGGCCAGCTGCACATCTTGTTGATACATCCGAAGAGGGTCAGACATCATAGAAGAATACAGAGGAAGATATCCCTCTAGAAGAAGAGCCTGAAGAAGAGAAAGGTCCTATATCCTTCACAAGAAAGAGAAAGGCACCTCAGGTGATACCAACTACGCCTAAGAAACCAAGGACTTCTATGAGGGGTGAAATAAAACAAGCTCCCATAATGTTGAGGGGAGCAGGTGGGGAAGTATTTAAGAAGGAATTGCAACATAATGTTCCACTTCCCACCATTGTGAAGTTCAAAACTGAACAAGCAGAAGAATAATTGAAAGAAGCCTCTAAGGCAGTGCAAAGTGGTCTGGTTTCATTGGATGAAACAATTGACCTATCTGATGATGAGGTAGTGAGAGATGTAGCTTCACAAAAGATGGAAACCCTTGCTGCTAATATCCAGATAACTCCTCATGGAACACTCCTAAAGAAAATAGAGTAAGAAAAGGAAAAGAGTCCAGAGAAGATTGCTCAACAAATAAGACTCGATGCATTAGTTGATCAGGTGACAAGTCCTGCAACAATAGATTTGACATATGTAAAGGATGTAGATCCTAAAGTTGCATCAAGTACACCTGAAAGGACAAAAAATGTCAAGGAGGTTAAACAAAAAGAAGTGGAGAGCAGAGCTCCAGGCGTAGGTTAGCAATAGCACGATGCATCAACCGAACCCAAAGCAGTAGAAGTCCCACCAAAGGACAAGGAAGATAAATAAATGTCTGGTCCTGAAGACCACAAGAACCAAGAGGTAATTGACATAGGTCCAGGCTTGAATATAGTTGCAGACCAGGTGGACAAGCCTAAGGTAGATACAATAATATCTACGGAAACTAATGTGCCTCATGATGAGAAAATCACTAAGGTAGGTGAGATACTCATGGAGGAAGCAAAAGATCAGGATCCAGATAAACATGATGATGATCAACAGGATCACCCTCTAGGAAAAGAGGTCCCTCAACAGGAGGATATACCTAAGGATCACCTTCATGAGGAACGTCATGAGGAAGAAAAGAGAAGATCACCCTCACCATCGAACATGATGGTAGATACCAGAGATCAGGGTGATCATCATGATGATGATGGAGACCAACAGTCAAAGGATCAAATTCCTCAGTGGCTGGAGAAAGAAATTGATGCAGAATCAGGTATGGAAACACAGGAATTTGATGTATCCACATTATTTACAGAAACCCTGGTAAAGCCATAGAGGAAAGCTAGAATAACTTCTGCAATACGAAGGGATCCTGATACAGGTAGGAGAACAACCCAGGTAGCTATTCCTACAGTTGATAAAGAAAAGGGCAAGATCACTCTGGATGTGTTCTAGATTACTACAGTAGATTTGGGATTTGCCAATGAGGATTAAGAAGGCCAGGAAGGTAAGGACATTATTGATTCATTAACTCAAAGAGTTAAAAGAGAGAAAGAGAAGAATAAGCAGCATAAAGAGCACATTGCTCAACTGCATGCATACATAAAAGGGTTGATTGACCCTGATGATACATCTAGTGATCATGCAGTCCCATTGACTGCTATTTCTCAGGATGAAGTAAATAAACTGGATCTCATGAAACATGAGTCCTCCATAATGAGAAAGTGGATGTTATCCACATTTGATGAAGCAGAGGAAGTGGTAAAAGCCTCTTTGAAGAGATGGAATTCTTTAAGTGTCTCCAAGAGAAAAGTTGATAAATTACAGATGGAGATCAGGAAGAGGTCTTTTCAGCTGGAGAAAATTTTGACCATCTTGGAGGAAATAAGGAGAATTGACCCTCAGGTTCTCATAAGCAACCAAGTGCTAAATAACAATAATGCATTATTGATAGATATATGGTATAAAGACATCTAATTTGAATGTGATGTACTTAAAAGGTGCAATAATAAGCTGAGAGAAATTAGCATGAAACTACATGATATGATGTCTTTTGAGGCAGAAATTTTGGAAATGATGGAAGGGAAGGTGGAAGGCAAGATAGAAAATCAGGATGAGGAGTTTGCAATTAAAGCTCTACATAACAATTTCCAACAGGTAGCTGATGATCCCTTAAATCACTTGACATAAGAAACTTTGGATAAGATCATGAGGATCAGAATCAAGATGGAGAATTATAACGAGACATCCAGCAGCAGGAAAAGTAAATTAGAGAATCTCCTACGCAGCTATCAAATGCATAGGCACACCACCATCAATGCAAAAACTCAAGATGGCGGGGAGATAGAGAGAATAGTATAGTTATATGAAAATATCTGGACATCCATGCAGGTCCATGTACAAGGAGAAGCTCATCAGGATGATGAAGGTTTTGAAAGTGAAGATCCTAATGCTCCTGATGACGGAGATGATGACAAGGAACCTGATGAAGATGCATCATAAAAGGAATATATGCATCAGGTGCAAAAGAAGGCAAGTCGTCTAGATGGTTGCTAGCTGGCAACCGGTGCCACATGATAAGGTTGACAAAGTCAAAGAGAAATGTGAACCATAGATTTTAAATAGATAAATCCTAATCATAGATCAATTGTAACCACTCCCTCATCTTGTTCTATAAAAGGTGCAGGGATGCTTCATTTTAAACATTCGAAACTTAATTGAAATCTGTTTGCTGAAGTATTCAGGACTCATTTCAAAGCTATTGTATATGTACATGTCTTTTGCATACTTAATAAAAAGAAGAGCATTTTGATTACAAATCTTCGTAAATCTTGAGTAATCTGCATCTGAATTCTGAATATGTGCTTTGATTTGCTACGTCCCTTGGAGTGCTCATCATGTTGCATGTATTGTTTTCATTCACCATCCTCTGAAGTTTGCATCAACTATATCTAGCTGTGGAACATCCTGGTGAACATATGGTTTGATTTCTTCTCCTAGTGACAGTATCAAGTGTGTATGTGGCTCAATGGCTGAAGGTTCAACTTTAATTGAAGTATTCCTTTCAATTTCTTTCAATTTCAGAGCATTTCATCATCACAATTACAAATAATTGATAATTTTAAGCAAATAATACAAATATGCAGACATCCCGTAGATAACTGAACATATTCAACATATTTGAGGTTAAAGCATGTCAAAATGACAAATATCATGCAAAGATTTAAAGATAGACACAATATTTGAAGTATATCCTGTGTAGAAATAACTCTTTGTGCAGCATCATTACAAGAAACATTATCTTACTGATGAGATCTACGTAAGGCCCCAAAATGGAAACAGCAACACACATCAACCTCTGAGTAACGTCAGAAGATTAAGACCTAATCAACGAAGACTTGAGATCATGAATTCTCTGAATTCATTGTATCTTTCAAGATGAATAAAGGTTAATGTGTATTTTTATTCTATGTTTGTTTATGACTAACATTATGATCAACATGTTGCCCTGTATTGACTGTTGGTTGCATATACTTCCTTGTTTTAGATTGGAATCTTCATACTACTTCTTCCATGCCTATTTGCCTTGAGTTCATAATGGTTAGTAACCACCAAAAAAATATAAGAAAACTATTACATCACATATCAACAATATGCAAAAATGTAAAGTGTTTTTTACTAGAATGAGCAATAGAACCACTATGAACACCTCGACTATCATAATAGTGTATACTTGTAACATGATTTCATCCTCATAAGAGCGAGCCATTTCTTTTCCACACTGGATAACTATATAATTTGTAATTGTAATCGCAAAGAACAACTATTTGCAAGCTCTTAGCATTCCATTGATCACATTTGCATCTTCTGTCAACCAATCATAAAATATCCTTTAGAATGCGGGTTGTATCAAAGTCTATGACTATTATACTTGTTTGAAGAATAATTATACTGTCATGAATGGTATATGTAAGTTCACTATACTATTCATGATGATTTGATTAGGATCTTGACTGTGAATAGTAAATAGATATCTAATTGTTTTTGTGTGGAGTTTTTGCAATTCAAGCTCCATTTTCATGACAGTGTAGAAATTGGACGACAATATGATTCAAGTAGAGTTGGTCATTCATTAATTGTTTTACTTTGGGTGATCTACATGAAGCTCTAAAAGATTATCTAGTGACAACAATATATGTTCTTGGTGATCAATTGCTCTTATTGGAGCTATTGCTTTCCATCAACATACAAGTGGTGGGTCTGGTCATGAAAATAGAAATGACGGTCATTATCTTTGAAGTAGACAATAGCTATGGAACTAGTACTCTTCCTGTGGATGTATCCAGTATTGAAAAGTTGTACCATTGTTCCAATTGATTAAAACTAATTTTAGCTATAGTAAGTTACTTTTTTTTCGGTTTTAGGATAAAGTACATAGTAAACCTAATACACTATGAGATAAAAACTCTAACCGATTCCATTTATTTCTCCTAACATTTGTATTTTATGTTCAATACCAAAACAAATCTGTATAAGAATAGACATTTAAAAGTCAGAAGAAGTAGTTTTGATCATTTTCATATGTAGAGTTTCATTGGTATTGCAACATAAAAGTTATAGATTATCAACAATAGCTTTGTCAGATTTATATATTTGTTGCAGATAAAAAAACATGACTAAGAATAAATCATATTTTTATAGAATATCTTTTAGTTGTGCTCTTAAGCTATTCATATTAATAGGGAATATTGTAATAAAAAAATACAATTCTTTATTTGTAATTTGTACTTCTCTATAAGTAAAAATAAGAATATTGTTCAATGGAAATTTTGTTCTTCAAAGAACAATATCAACTCTATTTGAAATTGTTTGCTTGAAAAGCTTGTAAAGAAACAACTTTTCATGCATTACATGTTTTTCCAATTGTATACACACTCTAATAACTTATCTTAATAAGACGTTTGACATGATCAATAGCGAGGTCAAATGTGTTAATCTTAGTAGCAGATACATGGCTACTTAGTAGCAAACACATGGCTAGTGGTAGCCATAGATGAAATGCTACAATTGTGATTGATATTGTATATCTCACTTGTATCAATGTCATTACTGACAAGAGCAGGGTCTTCCAAGAATTGATTAGGACAATGGTTACCAATGCCATATGGAAAAATGGCCATGCCAGAGTTTGTTATGGGAATTGTATTCATGATCATGCTGCTACTAAACAAACACTTGTCAGTAGGACTAAAGCAGGATTGACACAATGAAGATGTACATTGAGTAATATAATTGGTTGAAGTTATATCATTTGTCTTTAGGAAAAACTTGTTCTAATTTGGAACTAAACTCTAAAGTACATAATGGTACAACATATTGCTTGATCAAAAAATTGGTACTGCTATCAACTTTAGGGAGACACATGGATAGTTGTAAATTGTTTGATTTACCTCCAAGAAAATGATCATTCTTTTCTATCATTTTTGTTAAAGGTTCCATGTAATCATCCCTTGCCATTTGACCAAAGTTCTCATCACTTCTAGCATTTGATTTCTCTTGACTCAAAACTGGATTTAATATAGGAGTAGACTGCAAAGTAGACAAGGGCAAAATAGGTTGATTACTAGAGAAATTGGATGGCTTTGAATTGACATACAAGAAATTTGTTCTTGCTTTACTGCCATTGATAGATATAGCAGCCTTATCATAGGCAAGAGCGGCTTCTTCTATTGTATCAAAAGATCCTAACCATTGACGTCTCTTGGACCTACTATTCCAAATTTTTGCAACATAGCTACCCCAAGGTCGTGTCCTAACACCTCTATATGAGATATCCTTTGTACAGTCGTCCATTTCCTTACGACTGAAGCATGGATCTTCGCTTCCTTTACCTATTTCTATGGAGTCTTGATAGCTTGATTCTGTGTGAACATTCTTCATTATTTGTTTCTCCTTCTTCTGATTGGCTTCGAAACTGGAAAATGGAACAATAGGCTTCTTGGAAAATAAGTAACATGGTTTTGAATTGGAATAGATAAAATTTGTAATTGCACTATAGCCTCTCATTGATATAGCAGCCTTATCATAAGCATAGGCAGCTTCTTTTGCTGAATCAAAAGTTTCAAGCCACTTCTATTTTTTCAATTTAGGATCCCTGATTTCTGCAACATAACAACCCAACGAGCGTTGTCTAACACCTCTATATCTCGTTGCTTCTGTAGAATGTTTTGAATATATAACACTTAGGCTTAAGTGTCTTCTTTTTTGTTTCTTTTGTACTGACTCTTCAGTATTTGATTGCTTTAGCAATTTCTCCATTCAGTATCTCTTTTCAAGACCAAAATTACAATGGTGTTAGAAATTTTTGTACTGTCAAATTAGTTAAATTCAAGATTTCTTCAACTATCTTTGCAAGTTGGAATCCATATTTGAAAGACTCCTAGACATTATGAAATGCAACTAACTACAACAACTATATCCTTTTTTATTCATAACAATTATATCACTACAAGATCAGAGGATATTAAAAATGAAATATGTTATTGGTATTTATGGTTACTTTTTCTATGGTTTTCATAAACATATGGTGCAAGCATTAATTGATATTAGAATATAAGATACATTATAATCATTACGGTAAGCACATTCTTCTTTGAACATGCAACTAATAGATGTAATCTTATTGGCATAGATATAGGCACATATGTTCAAATATATTAAAAGTTTTGGTTTTATAAGAATTATATAATAACTACTAACTTTGTATAAATATTATTATTAAAATTAGTTTTCACTTTGTATGCTATTATTTTACTTTTTGATTACAACGTTTAATGCATTGTAACCTATTACAGATTTAACACAATTTAAAATGATTCAAGCTAATCGCATACTTTATATATATCTATCTACATTCTTGATTTTTAATTAAAATATTTCATTGCAACATTGTGGATGAAAGTAGACGAAAAAGTAAAGAGTAGTTTTAACTTTAAACAAATGACATAGGAAATTTGAATGCACCTTTGTAAACAAGAGATTTCAGACTACTCCTGTAGTGTGCCACAGTTCAGGTTCAAAAAAACCTTTTATTGAGTTCTACACAAAGACAAATAAAGAAATTAAAATCAATAAATATAGGAAACTAGTATAATACATTTTGCATTTAACACAAAAATTTATTGTAAGTTTCTTGTATGTAGTTTTGATTCCTAATGAAGCACAATTCATTTCCCAGACTGTCAAATCCTCATTGTTGTATATCTAACAACAAATTCCCAAGTTAAACCTCAGAGTCCACATTGACTCTATTTAGAATATATTTTTTTTCATAGAGAGTAAGTAAAAGTACTTATCTTTATCTATCAATTTTAATATATGTTTTGGTGTTTGTCTTAAAACTCAATTGTTCTATCTAAATTAATTACATAAGTTGATGTGATGAATAGATGCAGAGAATTGCAATAGAACAATCAATTCATTATGAAGACAGAGCTGGAATACATAAAAATGATAGTCATTTTACTACTTTATTAATGTGAAGGGGTTCACCAAACTTCAGATAATATTTATACATGAATGAAGACATCAAGAATATACAACTACCATCCACCATGCATGTTGCACTTCATCCTGAATGTAAAGGGAACTAGGTAACTCGACTATTTCTACAAAGAAATGTTTGTCATTCGCCAACATCTTGGATGAGATTCATACCTGGAAGATCATCAGAAGTAGCAAATGTGCTTATGTATGAATAAGCATAAGAATGCTTAATCTTTTTTTGAGCATAGTGGATTGTGCTAGGAACATACCATTCTCCTAAAAGTTGTGTATTTATATGATGTAAATACCATTCCAGATAACCATAAGGAAATTCTAAACAGAGATCAAGAATAGATTCAAATGTGTCCCTAATAGTTATGCCTCAAAATGGGGTCATATGAGACAACAAATATTTGGTATGGAGGTTCAGCGTACTGAGGAAAGTGTCCGTACAATGGTTTCCATAAGAGCAACCTTGGATTATAGACTTGCAACTAATTTGCAAATGGATAACCTTATATTTCCTTGCAAAAGCTTTTAATAATATAATATTACTTCTTGTAATAGCAGAGGTCCATATCAAAACTTCTTTATTTTCTGGATTTATAGTGATATTGTCCCATGCAGAAGTAGTATCCAAAATATAAGGATAGTCATGATGATATAAATGCTTTTCGATGATGGCCTTTTGACATTCTAGTGGAAGCTCTTCAATTTTCCTGAGTGCAGTGTCAACATAAGCTTGAGATAGAGGATGGCATGCATATAAACTCATGATCTTCAAGATAGAATTCCCAGGACAAGGATATTCTAAGAATGACACTTCTTGAAAAGTCCTTAAAAATGCATGCTAACATGGTCATAAAACGTTGTCAGTTTGACATTCTTGCCAATAAGATAGAGCACATCAAGCCAAATGACATTAACTTAATAAAAGGTTTGTTAGCATGTAGTCATTCAGCTCTGGTAGAATGGGGTCTATAATCTGTTACAGAAGTTACTTTGTTTATTCAATTTATTAGAATCAAAGTGGAAGCAAAAATCTCAAAGGCAACACCCTGAACACAAATATCGCCAGACGGTTGGTGGGAGCTTATTTTCTTGGCAATAATTATGGCCTCACCTGCACATAAATATCTTTCAGTTGTTATTTTCTCTTATTTTTTAAATTTTTTTTACAAAGAATTATAGGCTGTATAAGACTAATAGCTTAATTGGATATAAACAGAAAGAAGCTTAATTTTATTTAATGGCAAAAAATTCCATGCAGACTTGATTTTTTTAATTGAGAGTTATAGGGTATGAGTAGGACAAGTGCCTGACATAGGTTAAGCAGGTTTTAACAAAAACAAGCTTAATTGGTTTAAATGGAGAGAAAATATATGCCAACTGATAATATTTTTTTATCACCTTGGTTTTTTTGATTGGGTAATGGCTTGCTAGTAGACTAACCGGCTTTTAGCAAAGAGAAGCTTAATTGAAGGAAAAATGCATACCAATGATAATATTTCTAGATTAGTGGCATAGATCTAGACACATATATTCGAATATATTAAAAGTTTTGCTTTTATAAAAAATTATGTAATAACTGCTAACTATGTAAAAAAATAGTATTCACTATGCATACTACCATTCTATTCTTTAATTAGTCTTTAATTAGTTATAAGCTATTACAGATTTAATAGAAATTGAAGTGATTCAAGCAAATGGCTTATTCTATAATACAGGGAAATTATATGTACCTTTATAGACAAGAGATTTCACACTGCTCCTGTATTATCGCTCAACTCTGGTTCAAAAAATCCTTTTATTCAGTTCTACAAAACAAATGTATTGACAAGAGAAATAAAGAAATTAGATAATTGAGATCTCATAATTAGATAATTTAGCCATTACTAAAAGTACAGAAAATCTTGTCCAAAGAATATCCAGATTCCAAACATGGAACTTGGTTTCTAATAGATAAGCAAAATCAAAGGTAAAAAAAATGAAAATTCTTGAAATATTTGATATCTTGATATTCATATAGACATATCTTCATTGATGGATGTTATCCAAAACATTTTTGAATAATGTGGAAAACAAAGTTTCTGTATTTAATATTGAAATATGAACATATTAAAAATCATATTACAAGTCTAAAACTTAAACTTTATTAGAGAATTATGATAGAGAATATTGTTAGTCTTATGTGAATGGGGATACAAATTCTTTAATGTCCTCTCATATTCCTTTACAATAATATTCTTGGTAGAAGGTTCCGCACTTCTTAAAAGGCGTAAATTAGTTTAATATTGTTACTGCCATTCCATTACATGATACCACTGAAGAGCATGTTCTGCTCAATGTATCCAGAAAAGAAAAAATGTGAGTAATTTATCTGGGTTTGATTCAACTGTGCAGATCCATTCACAGATATCAGAGACTGACAGAGCAAACATATGCAAATGCCCTAGGACGTTACTTGTGAGAGATATCTCATGGAAAGTGGTGAGAACTATTCAAAACCTTTGGAGGAGCATAAACAGAAAAATGGTTTAAAGGGTGTGGATTTGAAAGAAACATACACAGAAGAGGAAGATATAAAGTCAAATTCCTTAAATGTGTTTGATGATGTGATAAATTCAAAAGACATTTCAAATGGTGAGACAATTGACACACTTTAAAAATGGAGAGGTCTCTCAACATCTTGAAGAGAAAAGAGATGAAAATGAACAAGAGGATTCTCTGGACAATGAAGAAGCACTGAAGATGCCCTAGAATGAACACAAAAATGAGTCTGATTCCAGATCAATGCAAGATTTGGTTCCAGAGAATTCTTCCAAAAAATTTATAGGCGAAGACTGTTGTGAAGATGATCACTTGCATCAGTGTGACAAAATTGAGGAGAGGGGTGAGATAGAAGATATAAAAGTTATTAGGAGTATGGAAGGGAAGGGGACAGTTCAGGTTGAAGATAATGCAATTGGATTGCCAATTCAAGACTATGAGATTGAGTCTCCTGCAACGGTCAAACATATAGAGCCTGAATAGATAGTTGATCCAAAATCATTGGAAAGCACAGTATCAGAAACCCAAATTGCTATAAACAAATATGTCTTCCAACCTGAGCCTGAAACTATAACCCATTAATGGAAAACCAATGTTTACAAATGTTAGGGATGTAAACAAAATACACAGGTCAAGTCACTAGAACCAGCTGATCACCTTACATGAACTAAAGATTGGGTATAAACATGGGCAAATTTTGAAAACAACTTTTCCTAAAACAAGTTCAACATTGAGAATAAAGTCCCTAAAACATGCAAAACATAAAATAAAGACCTTACAGATTTCCATAAAGACCTTACAGATTTCCTCAGCTTATTTATAATTAGCTCTTCATGAGATCGGAATTAGCATGGTAAAACAAATTTCAAGGTCACTGGAAATCTATATAAAAGAGTTGCTCAGACGTAGGTCATATTGATGATTCCTTGAACCTAACTGTTCTTGTTCAACTAGCTCTGCAACTCAATGATGCTTAGTCTACTATCTAACTTATAGAGATATAGATTTAAACAACAAAGTTCTGAGGATTCGAACCACATACCCAGTTCAGACATAAGATATAGATACACAGCAAGAGAAAGTAGAGCATATTCATGCTAAACATGATACGAAGAGAGATGAGGATATGAGAGTTAAAAAAAAATGCAAGCTTGTGTTTTATTCCACAATTGACGATGATGATGAGAACCAATAGAAAGCAAATGATACTGGTTGAAAGCATTGAAGCCTTGATTTAATAAGCGGATTGGTAACTTTAACCCTCCCAAAAATGAAATCACTTGAATGTCCTCATAGAGAAATCTCAAATCAATTTGATATTCCATAGACAAAATCAAATAAAATAAATTATAACTTGTGAAAGTCAAGCTCTATTAATTTCAAGCATGAGCAATAGTGTACAGAAGACATGAATTGTCTATATGTCCAATCAACTTTTTAAAAAGCCATCCAAAATCTCCAAAGGACTAAATTTTGATAATGAATAATGAGGAGGAAAACATCACAGCCGATGAAATGAAATAGAAGTCAAACGACATTTATGAGGAAGAGTGATTTCAAGCCATAAATTTTTCTGTGCAGCAAAAAAATCATGTGATGTCTTTTAGATGAAGGACGGGGCATATATACAAGAGACATGCTCATGTGACAGACCATACGTGTTAATAATTTTTGGACTGTAATAAATACCAACTTTCTCCCTCGTCTTTTCAAAATTATTGAGACAGTTGACAATGTAACCTATGAAAAGCACAAGTACAGTGCAAAATTCAATTTCTCATTGGAAATTGAATTGCCGATTTGGGAAAAAAAGTGAAAATAATTGAGGGGCAGGTTTGGCTTAATAAAAGCATTCTACTGACAGGTTGATGTACAAAAATTGGTGGCATTCTGTCATGATTTGTGTGAATGTATGTCAATTCAAAGAGATGATATTGTTGCATACCAATAATATTTTTTCTTATATTGAATTATTGTGTATCCCAGACAAAAGAGTCCCTTGTAGCCACAAAATATAGTCAATTTATAAAACTAATAATTAAATATTCACAAAGAATTGTCTTGTATCCACTTTGACATATATGTATTTGCATTAAATATATGCAAATGCAAAAAAAAATAAAAATCTATGTCAATCAATTTGATTGCAATTGGTAATGTACCTTTTACTGTATTGATTGACATTAAATATATGAAAATCAACATCATGCTAATAAGACTATTAGACACTTCATCCAATAAAATATTAGATAAAAAGAATTAATATATTGAAATATATTGTGAAAAATAATAAACATTAGAATATTTAGTCAATTGATTTTAATTCTCAATGTTGACTAGTCCATTGAATAAAAATAATAAAACCTGCATGAATGCATTAGCATTCCTGCCTAATGTAGGAACTAATAATAAATTAAAAATTCATAAACGGCCAATGCATGAACCACCATGACACCACAGGGGCTCTGGGAAGTCCACCGCTGCTTATGCTCAGTGGAATTGGCATCAATTTGCCTCAGCTGCTAGCCCATGCTTGCCATACCCTGCAATCATGGTGGTCTACTGGATAACATCCCTATCAAAATTCCCATCAAACAACAGGCGAGAATCCTGGATGCTCCCGGATTTGGCATACATATCAACAAGAGCATTCCTCAAGAGAGAATCAGAGCAAAACTTGCTTTTGGTTATGTGGGCATGCACCTGCTTGCCCTGATCAAGAGCTGATAAACCTGCACAGGCTGTGAGAAGAGCAGCATAGGTGCCCTGATTTGGCTTGGTGGCACAACCAGGCCGTTGCATTGTGCAGAAGAGCGTGAACCAGCCCCGTATCCATTTTTGTGCGCACCCTGCGATCATTGCATTCCATGAAGCCAAATCTCTGCGGGGCATTCGTCCAAACAATGAAAATGCATCCTCTAATCTGCCACATTTGGTGTACCCTGCAATCATAACAGTCCATGAGATGACATCTCTGTGAAATCATAACAGTCCATGAGATGACATCTCTGTGAGACATTGTGTCAAACAGTTGGCGCGCATCATCCACGACACCACTTGCTGAATACATGCGAATGAGAGCAGTGAGCAAAACCAAGTCCGACTGAAATCCAGCAATCATTACATGGGCATGCAACTGTTTGCCCACCTCCGTCTCTGTCCCACACATGGATTCAGTGACATCAATTTACCATTACCATGGAGGATGTCAAATGGGCAGTGTTGTTGATTAAGAGTATAGACTCCTTGGAGCAGATGGTGTTCGAGTCATTAATGGATTCGCTTTTCTTTTCTCTCAGAAACTAACCCTCACGCTTTGCTGATGCTTGGAAGGTGTGCCTAATGTGCGTGTAATTGATTTATTTGTTTTCAGATTATGTTTAGAAAATTTCCTTCTCAAATTGCTGGATTTGAAGTGAGCTGGAGTGCGAACAGGAAACAAAAGAAACGCCTTTGGAGGAATCTATCCAACATCGTGAAGGAAATCTTTCTTTTTTCGAAAGGTATTTCTATTTTACCATTACACTAATATACATTTAGACTTTTCTATTTACCCAATCAGTTTCTTGCAATATATAAATCCATATTAGTGTGGCAGATAAACTTGTTGGTTGTCACAACCCTGAGTGTATGGGTAGGACTACATCCTTAACTATAACTCTAATGCTTCAGCCATGGCTTATATAAACAATGGAATACTTTGGTTTCTTTCTGGTCTTGGGCTGAGCGGGCCCCCACAAGATGAGAGCATTTTGAGGCAAGATTTATCAGAAATTCCCTCTGCCATTTTCTCCACATTAGGTGAGATGATTAAACTTAGGTTGCCTGTCATTACATTCCGAAATGTTGCAGAAAGGCTGATTGAGATTGAGATTGAGGAGGATTTTGTGTGCGCGATCTGCTTGAGCTCCTTCGAAGAAGATGACGAAATTCGGGAGCTGTGCAGTTGCTGTCACATATTTCATATAAATTGTTTGGATAAATGGATTGATAACCATCAGGGTTCCTGCCCTTTTTGCAGATGTCCTCTGCTTCCACCAATTGAAAGTGTTGATCAATGCAGATGAATGCATTTCAAAATTATGGCAGAGGATTAAACCCTCTAAAACTCTAAGTGATGATTTCATGACGGTTAGATTGTTTTCATTTTACTTCCTTAATAAGCTTCATTAAGTGGGGGAATTTACTCTTCCAGTGATTAAAATGAAAGGTTGATCTTCAATTGTAAAAAAGAGTGTTGATTAAGAACTCTATTTGTCATACTTTTGTACAAGTTTTATTCACAGATAAAAAGCACATTGTTCAATAGAAGGAATGATTAAATAATGTGTGGGGAATGATTAAATAATGTGTGGGGTAATTAGGTAAATTTGCATTTTCCATTATGTGAAGTAATGCAAAGTTCCATGCAGGTAATGGATTTAAACCAACACACCCATTGTGACCCATTTCATATGTAAGAAATTAATTAGTCTTGAAAGGGCTCTCTCCTACAATAGAAATAATCAATGCTATATGGAGATAGTCTACATCTCATATGAAAATAGTAAAAGCATTGGTGTTGCTTACATCTGTCTGCAATACCTATACTTGTAGATAAATGTTCTGCACTATGTATAGAAGAATGGTCTGTGTATATTCTATGTGCATCTGTCATTTTAAGTAGTCCCAGGAGTGGATCTTCTTGTTTCATTAACTGTCTGTATGAAAGAATTTGTTGCGTCAATATTTATTCCTTGCATCTACAGTTTGGTTAATGATATCACTCAATGTCTCAGAAAATTTTATATGCAGATAATTTGTGAGACCCAATTTGTGGAAGATGATTTGTTGATGGTGATGTTATATCACTCTACTTAAATATCATCCATTTTAATGATCAAACACTCAATAACAATTTTACACTATTGAAGTGGATGAATTTAAGAATAGTCTTATTATATATCTTGAAATGTTGGAGGATTACGTAAAGATTGCTTTAGAGATTATATGTTGATTAAGAGTGTTGATCAGAGATATGGTGTTGGGCAGTCTATAACAGTGAATCTGAGTGCTTCTAATTTAAACTGTGTTTTTTTGTCATCAATGTTTTAGATCACACTATATGATCCTTCATCCATCCTAATGATGGATCATGTAGTATGATTGTTGATGACCAAAAACACAGACTTTAAACCAAAAGCACTTAAATTCACTTAAGAGTGTTGGTTGATTGAATCAGTCATTTTATGCCATTTGATTTTAGGTTATCTTCATTTTTTTTTATTTTTATTTTTAGTTTTATAAATTTGTGATGTTAAAAATATAGATAGATTCTTCTAAATAAAATATAATTACTATGGATTCATTGAGAATATTTTTTTATTAAAGATATAATGTTTTCACAGTCCATGCTGTGTTGAAGTTTTTGAATATTTACTACCAGAAGTTTTACTATTACAATATTTTCATAACTATATAAATTTAATAATTAATTAAAAGAAATTTTCTACGAGTTTTAAATTTCAAAAATAATGGAAAAATGATTTATGTAAGAAAATATTATTCAGAAAAAAAATCATTCCTTTCAATACAACAAAATACTTTCCATTAACACTTGGCCTGTGTCCATATTCCTTATCAACAAACCTATAATTATATATACAATTATTGTTAAAAAAAGATTGGATTCCCAAGCTACCAAAACCAGATCAAGTGTAGAAAAACACACAAATTATGTATGAAGCTCTTAACTTTGAGTGAGTTGTGATGTAAATACATGGGGATCTTTTAATAGTAAAACCTTACATATTGAGCATGAGGATTTATCTAACTATATTAGATTTTCTTGAGACAGGCTATACGGGGTATGATAATTGTAAGAAAACCCATTGTCAAGGTGTACTGTATAATGTATTGTTCACGTGGTTGTTCAATGAACTCGGTCATGGAGCTTCTTTTGTACCTACAGGGTGTTAGATCGATGATTCATGTTTGTTTGTTGAGAAATTTGCATTTTAGAGGGAAAGGGGTATATTGTTCCTTGTTAGTCGAACTATGAAACCTTTGATTCCCTGGTTGGGATGCATAGGTAGGGCCAAAGATATGGCACCCCGAGGAATAAAACCGGCATTGGGTTTTGCCCTATAGTTGAGCCTTTGTTCAATTGTTTCCTTTGTAAGCTGACATTGATTGTCTTAAGTATGAGTTTAGTAAATAGTTTCTTGTGGTTTAAGTTGTTTGGCCAATCAAGGTCATGTAAAAGTCCTGATGGCGAGTTTTCCCAATAGAGTAGTTGTGAGATTACCGAAATTTTAATGTGTAAGAATGAGTGACTTCTGGTAATGGTGTATAAGTTTTTGTGCGGAAATAGTATCCTTCTTTATAACTGTTTGGTAAGAATGACAGTCTGGACCTTACTAAGGACGAATTTTGAAAATTAGGATGGTACTGTTATTCATGTAGTTTTAAGTTGCACTGCTGGTAAAAGTTATTGGAATTTCAGTATTATAGACATGACTAATATGTGTACTTTTTCCAGGTGAGGAATTCAAATGATGGAGACCCATATAGTTCGTGGTTGGAACAAATGTTCAGCTTAATTCTTTATTAAGAAGAAAGGGTATGTATAAGGAATACCTTGCACTAAGAAAGGAGGTTCCTGAGGTTAAGGTGCCTGTTAAATGAAGTTTTGGGTCAAGGATATTTACGGTCCTATGCGTCTTCTAAGGGCTAGACTATCGCATACATACTTTTGACAGAAGTTGATCTCATTTTTCTATTGTTTAATAGCATGTCTGACTTCTTATAGTTAAGCATATGGGAGAACTTTGTATCAACACACTCACCATTCTAAAATACTTGGAAGGAAGCTGTATTAGTTTATATTGGGTTAAAAAAAATAAAGCCCTGGGTCATAAACCCTTGTAAGGTGGTTGTTCATAAAGGCATAATGGGTTGGCTGACTTATGTTAAAGATGGGCTGGGTCATAAACCCTTGTAAGGTGGTTGTTCATAAAGGCATAATAAGTTGGCTGACTTATGGTAAAGATCTCTGGGCAGGCAAAATGTCTGTGCCTATGTTCTGAATTCTGGTTGTGTAGTTTTGGATCTCTTTCATTATGAAGCTGGAATCCTGCTATAGTAAGGATAGCGGTGGTTGTCATAACTATGGTTTTCTCCATTGATTTCCTTAATGATCAAAAGAAAATGAGTAGTCCATGTCATATAACATGGTAGTTGTTCATTCTTGATGATACTCCTGCGTATGGTATTCTCATCTACAGTACCCTTTGAATAGACAGAGATGATATGGGAGAATCTCCCTCTAGCAATGTTGGGTACTGTGGCATGATCCTGATAGTATAATGAAGTTTTAAATAAGCCTCTGCTCTGAGCAGCTATGATAGTACTGTGCTAGAGCATAGGTAAGTAGAAGGCATTATGGTACATTATATGATAAAAAAGTTAAATTTCGTAACCCTAGTCTGGGAATTCTAGTTCTTTGTCATATTGGACGTATGTTATGGAGAAGAATCCTTGTAGGAACTAAGAAGTTTGAGTTTATGGTCTCTACCTATTGAGAAAGATATATAGACAGGGCACGATATGCATGTCAAGGTCGTTGTTACTCTTAGAGAGGAAAAAACAAGTGTTTTAACTGTTTTATGGTGCTAGTAAACCTCATGTTAAAAGGTATTAAGTCATGCTCCAAGCAAACCTTTCGGCTATGGTATAAAAGTTGAGCCTCGGCTTATATGATATCCCAACGGGGTTCATTGGAAAGTAAACCTTAGATTGTTATTGGAAATTGAATTGAATTCTTTTAAGTCGCATTGGGTAAAAGCAACTTTTATATGTTCACGGTGAACGCTTGTAGGGCACAATTTTATTTGTGTGAGATAGCGCCGTAGCTCAGGTGTATAGATTGGTTTAATAATTTTCAAACCCAGCTATCAGTGTTATACCTTGTAAGAATGTGTAACTAGTGGTAATGGTCACCAAAACATCAGCGAGTACCTCCCTGGGAGGGATCATGGACTACATTTTTGTCCAAAGGGATTGTTGTCATGCTGGGACCCTCAACCCTCCGTCGATACCCCTTAACCTCTCTGGTGGCGCCCTCACTGATAGCTTAGGCTTTTGGTGTAGTGGCAGCTGGTCTGTGTTAACAAAACTGGCGACTCTACTGGGGAGGGTTCAACTCCCACCCTCAACAGGCCTGCTCACCTCGTGGTCAACTATGTCCAGTACGGATCTCTCGACTCGGGTGGTAAACTGTTGTCGTGCTGGGACCCTCAGCCCTCCGTTGGTACCCCCTTAACCTCTCCGGTGGCACCCTTACTGACAGCTTAAGCTTTTGGTGTAGTGGCAGCCGGTCTATGTTAACAGGGATATCACTGAAGCACTTGATAGGTGTAATAGAATCGTGTGGTGGGATTTCCAAGGGGGAATTTGAGAATTTAGCTAAGAGTTTCATAAGTTTTATCTAATCTCAAAAATACACTTGAAGATTAAAAAATGCATGAACTCATAAACAGTTTGACTGTGGTGAACAATCCTAGTCACTGAAAAAAGGAATTAAAAAGGGTGAAAATCATGTATAATGGAAGGGCAAAAGCCTTTATATTGTTGGTGACGGTGGTGTGGTAATATTGTTAAGTAATCACTATCATAAATCAATTATGCGTTGAGACTAATGATAAGCATAGCTTGGAAAATTTGCCTGACCTGGTAGTCAGATGAAATCTGTATAGTGACCTCACAGAGCAGTGAATCCTAGAGTGCCAATGATCAAATGGCCCTTAAACTTAGCTCATATTAGTAGGGTAGGATAAAACCAAGATGCATTATGCTAGAAAGCTTACGAAAGGTTTAAGGTACTAAATGAGTTATGCACTATTGAACTGATTAAGCTCACTTTAGAAGAAGCGCTAAAACTCTACCCACATTAGAAGAGTGGCAATTTAATAACAAAAAGGGAGCATATATGAACATTAGAAGTTTGCATGTATAAAAACATTGTCATTTATGGCAATGTGGGCAGCAAGGAACAAACTTGAACTGACCCATGTCTAGAAGATATCTCTATTCCAGTGTGAAATGAACATCCTTGTATAAATAATCATGGGCAGTGGAAGCGTCTGTATGTTGATTCATTTAGGCAATGTCACATGCCTATGATTGATGTAAGGAGAGTGCATGATCTCTCTGTCACGACGTATTAATTTATAATTCTCAAGCCATTGGTATGAGGACATCCTATTGCTAGGCAGTTTCATATCAACATGAAATCTCTTCATGTTAGTCTGATGCAGGGTATGGAAAATGTGTACACGAAGCTATGAAATGACAAACTAATTTGGATTGAGGCCCTTTAGACACAATTAACCATTTCAAAATTCACAAACAAAATTTAGTTTATGAATTGGATTGGGGTTGTGGGGTGCGCCAGGCTTCTGCAGTAGTGCAAAACAGAAGCGACGCTCGAAGGGTCTGGTAGCAAGCTACCGTTTGAACCTTCCCCCTCAAGAAATTAATTTAATATCGTGTGGCTCATTGAGCCACGTATCAGATATTAAACTGATAAGAACAGATACTACACTTGATCTTAGCCAAAAGGCCGAGAAAGGTATGCTTCGAAAGGGTTCTCCTTTTCTTATTTATGGACATGTTTTCTCCCTTCAGTCTCTTGCTGCTTCATGTGGGATAAATATATGTCGAAAGAGGTCTCTTAAGTCTTAATCCATGGAAGAGTACTACAGTCTTTTTGAGTTTAAAACACTAAGACATGAGTCATGTATGTGTTCTAAAACTTTTGTAGATTAAAAAAATACTGTGTTAATGTCACCGATATAATATATGAAAAAAAACACTTTCTAAGTATAATGTCAAATTTTATATTAAAGATATTTGCCAAAGGTTTTTAATTTGTGTAATAATATTGTAAAGAAATAAAATGTTTTTTTTAATTATAATAATTAGGTTTTATAAATGTGTTAACAAATAATATAATTTATTTTAGTGTTGTGAAAAATTATGTGATAAAATTAAAAAAATTAAAATTAAAATAAGTAAAAATATTTAGTTGATTTGATAATAAAAAACTTAGTTTTTATTGTTTTGATCTTAAATTTGGAATTGTATCTCAAAATTGTTTATCCTAATTCAAAATTGTTTATTTTTGGACATGTGTTGTAAGTATAATAATGAAATGTGAACTAGATTGTTCTCATAGTTTGGTTAGGGTTGAATCTGTGTGAGAAAATACACTGGGTTAGATACATGATTTGCAGAGCTAAACTATACATTTAGATTTGATCTATGTGCACAAAAATGATTTGGGTAGAAGTTATCATTGGGAAATTTGTTCACTTTAATGTTTGCTACCTACATCTAAAATGGGTGATGTTAATAAACACTTTAAAAGTATATTAGGCAAGGGATGTTCTCTTTTGGTCAAACCCCTATTACTGATTTAACAGTTTGATTAGAAGGATTGAAAATAAGCAAACATGTAGTGAATGCCTAGAATGTTGACGTGAGCTAATGATATAATGTTCACTACTTATGTTGAAAAGGGGTGGTGTTGATAAACATTGTTTAAGAGTATGTTAGGCAAGGGATGTTCTCTTTTAGTCAAACCCCTATTATTGATTTAATGGTTTGCTTAGAAATATTGAAAACAAACAAACATGCAGTGAATGCCTAAGATGTTAATGTAAGTTGATGATGCAATGTTGATGCTATATAATTCTCCTTGAGTGATAATGCTAACTGGAATGAGACTTGTGGCTTCTTTTGTATGGTTTGAAATGAATTAGGGCTTGCCCTTAAATACAACACCCTAGTACACAAGTTAACATATTTTGTGCTTAAGTCAACACATAACATCTAGTTGGAGGAAGTTGGCAATGACCCAAATTTTAATTTTAATTTTAGAAGTTTAGGGGTCATTTCTGTGATTTAAGGAACTACCCTGGGTTAGTTCCACACAATGCGGATTTTTGACCTAGTAAAGGAATGGATGTTCAAACTAAGAATCAGGATCGGTCCCTTAGAATGTATGTAGATGTAATTAGGTTGGGCTTAGGTTATTTGCTAGTTTTTTGCTAGAATGGGCTACTTTTGCCTAATCATTGCACTAAGGACAACCCTATCAAAATGTGCCCAAAACAAAAGGGGAAAAGTATGGGGTATGCATTTTTTACCATTACATTCTACCTTCACTGTGACTTGTATGTAAATTACGATGAAGATGCATATCAAAGTAAAATAAATAATTAACATGAAACTAAATTATACATACACTTGAATTGTAGATATCTTCCTGACCATTTGCATTGTACACTAAAATGCTTCCTTATACCACCTCCTTATATCATGGTAACCTATTTGGAAGTTCAAAATAAAATAAATCTCAATTGAATTTTTTTGCTCTAAATTGATTAGCATTTTCTGTAAATGTTTGATGGGTAGACAATCCTTGTTCTACTCTGGATTATTGCACACACACACACACATGGTGATCATGACCTTGTAATTGTATTCATGTCGTGTTACTAAGTTGATTAGAACCCATCTTGTACTTGGACAAGCAAATCTAGTGCCACTCCTAATAGCAACACCTATATCACTCTTGGTGGTATTAGGTGATATGTCATACTTAGCATTGAAATTAGAAGCCTTGATAAGATGACATTTGAAATTTTATCAAGTGACCATGTCTCTTCGTAACTCTCCTTTGGGATTCCAATAATTAAAAGTCAAGCAAGAAGGAAAAAATTCTTATGTACAACACACCTTTAGAAGGTAAAACATATAAAATCTACCAAAGATTAATCTAGATCCCAAGCCCATGGCATAGACTGCTTGTAGGAATATCTTTACCATGTCTGTGTGGATGTAATAAGTCTAAATCCCTATTTAGCATTCTAAAACTAGTGAATTATCGAGAAAATTCCTTTACATCCGAACTTGATAGTATGCCCAATTAATTCTAAATAGTTTTGTTTAATGATGTTTGCATGTATGTTGAAAAGCAACTACATAAATTCATAGTGATGGGGGATTCTATAAATGAAGCTTGTGATTCCCTATACCAATCATCCCTTTCTCATCCTAATAGTTCTGTGTAAACAAAAAAATTCATATTCACATTATGTTTTAGTATTGTTTGTATGAGCTCTTCTCTCAAGAAGTGATGGTGAAATGGAACCAAATGAGGAGAAATATGTAGGTTTTATATGGTCAATAATGTACAACGTTATTGTTTGAATGATTAGAACCATTTATTAAGTGTTTTATGTTTGATTTTACTTAACTCATGATTTGTTTATTCTTTTGAATAAAGGATAAAATTGAACGATATTTAATGCAACCTAGAAAAGCCTAGTCAATGACCAAAGGCCATAGTTTCTACCAGCTACTTTTTTTTGGTATTAACTATTGGCAAGAGACACTGTGTGGCTTCATGATTGTTGTCATTGATGGCAACAAAGTCTATCCCACACATCTGCAGAGCATAGTATGTCTATACCGGAAGTTAGATTGAAGAGTGTTTTGGTCCGGTGAACAAGAACAGAGCATGCAGTAAGGTCCGACAATTAGGTCCGGATCTCTCAAAGAATGTATTTCAGCAAAATGTGGACTTGGGGTAGTCAAGAGGAATACCATGACTGCCACATTCTAGAGATTGAGCCTCCGGTGATGAAAGAGTGAAAATATATGAGCACCTAAGTGTTGGGTTCCTGACAGGCAGAGTAGACTGAGGAAGAACTGACCGGTAGAGCATTAGACCTTAATCCGGATGAGAAATTGATGATGGTCAAGCTATTTGAGGAATCATACATGGTTGCCCGACATGACTGATGACTTCTATATCTATGTTTTTGATACACATCACATATTGAGCATGGATCCAGCCGACAGATCAGTGTTTAGTAAATATCTTGAGATTCCGGTTGCCGACTAGAAAGATGTTGAAATCTTTGGTGCGGATATATATACCAGATGGATTTTGGTATGAAGGTGTGTGTGTGGAGAAATAGTGTGCGAGAAAGGGCAGAAAGAAGTGTGGAAGCAGCAATACAAGTCCGGTATGTGATAGAACAACAACACTAAAGAAGAGGAAGCATGAAGTGCAGTAGATCAGTATATTGAGCCTAACCGGAACTGAACCTCAGCATATGTGGATGCCCCTCTTCAGTTCAAACATCTGGTTTCCTTCTATATCCTTGTAGATAGTGAGTCTCTTGTAGGCAATGTGCCTCTTGTGAGTAGTGTGCTCGGGCAGTGAGCCCTAATTGGCAAGTGCCATTCTGTACTTCTTATTCTTTTAATAGAGAATACAATCTTGGGTTAGTCACCCTGTGGTTTTTCTCTTAACAGGGTTTTCCACGTCAAAATCATTGTGTTATGTGTGTTGATTTTATTTCTTCTCTCATGGTTATGTATGCTTATATGTTTTGATGCTGCACTAATTGTTAAGGAAGATCAGATAGTTAAAATATTTAAGATAACTGATTCACCCCCCTCTCAGTTATCTACCTTGTTTCCAACAATTGGTATCAAAGCTAAGTTCTCTAAATAGAGTGTAACAACTTGAGGAAGATCTAGGAATCTTAATGGATATGTATGGTATGAGGGAACAACTTCAGTCTGCCCTAGATGATCTTGAGCAATCTCACTCTGAAGTCAATAACCTGAGGGAAAGACTCAAACAAGCTAATGATTTCATAAATGAACTCAAAGAAAAACTGAGTATCTGTGTGAAAAAGAGAAAGGAACTACTTCAACAATTAGCAAGTCAAAGTGAAGCCAACGATACTAATGAAGATCTGAATGAGAAAAACAAGTTATGTGAGAAGCTGTCAAAGGAGGTCATTATGGTAAGACATGAAATGGAATCAAGGGTTATGAAATTCACCTGAGAAATTGAAGAGAAAAGAAAAATTGAAGATAATCTAAAACAATCTCTCAAGGAGAAGTCAGAAGACTGCCACAAAATGGATAGAATAATCAGGCATCTAGAATCTGATCTTGAAGAAGTTAGAGATAATGAAGAACAACTTGAGAATCAGATAGACACTCTTAAAAGGGATCTTCAAACATCAAATGAATACAAAGAGAAATTCAAGATAAGCTCTACTCAACTTGAAGTTCTTCTTGAAATCCAAAAGAGGGTAGATGACAAGCATAGCTTGGGGTATGAGAAAGGTGAAAGCTTTGGATCTGATCAGAAAACTCTGGATTAGGAAATCTAAGGAACAGGCCTAGAAGACCTCTAGTAAGGCAACCAAATGCTCAAAGATATCCATCCTTCAATGGATACTGCTACAATTGCAATAACTTCGGTCATAAAGCAAATCAGTGCAGAAGAAGAATGAATTAAACTAATTCATCCTTCTTCAGACAGTGTTTTAACTGCAAAAGGTATGGTCACAAATCTCATGAATGTAGAAATATGCAAATAAACAATTCATTCAATGGTAGATGCTTTGCATGCAATAGAATGGGACATATGGCTAATCAATGCAGATCAAGAGGATACTAGTCAAATATGCAAAGAAATGTTGTTTGCTACAATTGCAATAGATCCGGTCATATTGCCAAATTCTATAGAAGTAAGAATCAGGGTAAAAAGGGTTCGGTGCATCATAATCAAAATCAAGACAAAGGAAAAGAAAAAGTGAATGCAGATGAAGTTCAAAGGGAGATGAACAAGATTTAGGTGAAGAGAAATACAAAAAATGTTGGGGATGGATCCGCACCAAAATTTGGTGTTGATATTCCTTCCGGAAACTATATTAGATGAGCTCTGGCTCAGGGGGAGTCACAAAGGAAAATAAATTTCCCCAGCCAGTCAATTGGTGCCTAAATTTGGCACATGGAATGCTGCGGATTAAAGGGTTCTGAGAGATATATCTAAATAACCCTCGGTAAAAATATGAAAGATCCGCAAGAAGCTTTGAAGAGTTTAATCATCCAAGATTGATCCGGTTTGACATCCATTTGGCAAAAATAGGATTTTCACAGTTAGATCTGGTGTGATTCTAAATAAATGGGATGATTCGAGGAAAGGAGATACATTGTCAATTATCACTAAAATAACTCTAAGTACATCTTAGTGATCCGAAAAGATCTCTCTTAGAACAAGGCAACCGAATTGACTTAAGTTTTGGATTTATTGCAATATGAAATTAGGGTTTGTGCAGAGATAAAAGGGTTCCTTTACTCATCATTTGCACATTTGCATTCGAGAAGAAGGAAAGAGCTCTACAAACAAGATTGCTTCAACCCTTTCAAAGATCAACCGCAGAATCTGATTCAACCAGTGATCTTTTCTGGCTCATATCGTGAACCCTAGAAGTGTAAAAAGAGGATGAATGGGTCCAGTATGTTCTTAGCAGAATACATTGTAGACACCCTAAAATGACCAAGTCATCGCAACACTTGCATTTCGTCATCTGTCTAATCACCTGCATTTCAGTATTAATTAAATAATCTAATTATTTAATTAAATTCATCAAATTCTTCTAAATCTCCTAAAATTCGACATTAATTAAATAAATCCTTGTTATTTAATTAATTAAATCAAATTCCTCTATATTCTTCCCCAATTAAATAATTTTGATTATTTAATTAAAGTCATTATCCTCTTTCTAAATTTTAAATCCACATCAATTAAATAAATCCCATTATTTCATCACAAATTTAATTCTTCCCAAAACAATTAAATAATTCTTAATTATTTAATTAAATCAAATTCATTCTTCCAAATTTGAATAAATCAAATCAAGTTTATTTAAATCCTCTCAATCTCCAAAAATAAAATAAATCAAATATTTTATTTATTCTTCCAAATCATGCACAACAATTAAATAAATCTATTTATTTAATTTGCTTTCTTATCTTCTAATTCTTCAAATATCTTTCAAATCTTCTAAAAATAAGTCTTCTTCTCCATGCACACAAAATTAAATAATTTATTATTTAATTTCTCTCAACTCATGCAAAAGCAAATCTTAAGTTGAGTTATCTATTCACTCAACCTTGTTTTTATCAATTTCTCTTAAATTAGAATTTTTTTTTTCTAATTTATGAAAAGCATGTCTTATCTTTAGAAAAGAAAGTGATTAACTCAAATAAAACAGTTTTTGTGTGACACTTGTCTTCTTCTTATTCGTTGCACGTTCCTCAACTATTCTCCTCCGTTGATTCTTCTGAATTATCTAGACCGTTGATCGATCTTCCTTGAAACCTATATAAACCCCCCTCATCTCCTTCATTACCCCTCTCTTCGATCACTTATTCTCATGCATACTTAACAGCGCTTTGAGCATATATCGCATCGATTGAGCAACTTCACGATCTCTTGACATTGATCTTTTGAGCACACTACTTGCTTGTTGCAACTATGGTTTTGCAGCAATATTAAGCAATCCATATTCAATCCAAAGGGAACAATACAAATCTCGGTAAAAATTTTCATGTTTCATTGATTATTATTATGGCTTTTATTTAGATCAGTTTTCTTTATGTTATTGGGTTTTTGATTTGTTTAGTTTAATTTAGTCAATTTTTCTCATACACATTCTGGCACGCCCGGTGGGACCCACTAATCCCTCTTTTTCTTTGAGAAATTAAATTTTTTTGAAGTTACAGTACGGAATAGCGCAAACGACACAGAAAAACGCTTTTGGCAGTATCCTTAAGCGCTTCTGGAGGCACAGTACATTGCCCTTAGGTGATACTGAGGTGCTTTTGGTAGCACAGAGTGACGTTTTTGGCAACACAGAATGACGCTTTTGTTAGTATCGTTCAGCGCTTTCAGTAAAATAGGTTTTCTGACTTTGGTTGGTGTTTTTGCAGGGTTTTATTCATATCACATATCTTTGATTTGTTTGACAAGCTGTTGTATTTGTCTTTCAACTATCTTTTGATACTTCCTAAGCTGACTTATTTAGGGGTGTTTTTGATATTTGAGTTAACCTATTTATTCGCAACACCTTTTTGAGTTTGATTGATTGCAGGATCCAGATTTAGCAGATATTACTTCTCAGAACATTAGATCAATCATGAAATCCTATCTAAACCTAGTTATTTTGACAAAGTATAACCTTTTCTTGATTTGAGACAGAACAACGCTTTTGGTCACACAGTACAGCGCTTCTGGTAGCACAGTACCGCGCTTTTGGTTTTGTTACAGCGCTTCGGGTAATATAGTAAGGCGCTTCTGATCTGCATCACCACGCTTTTGGTAGCACAGTGAGTCGCTTTTGGTAGCACAGTAACACGCGTTTGGTCAAATTGTTTTATTTTTGCTAACTTGTGAGTTTTTGTGGAACTAACTGGCTTGTTGCAGCTTCTTATCACTCACACAGAGCAAAAAAGTTTTTCTAACATGTTCATGCAGGACGAGCATTGAAGAACTCTTGATTTATCTCATTAAGTCTTAGAAACATATTGCCTTCTTAAGGGATAATTAAACAAATCATTTCGGCAATCTAAGTCTTAGGAACATACTGCTTTTCTTAAGGGACAATGGACATGTATGCAAAAACACCTCATTTTTCTAAGGGACAATGGACATGAATGCCAAACACTTCAATTTCATAAGGGACAATTGACAACTACAAATGTGTGTGTGCCTAATTTAGTTGCACCTTATTTTTCTTATAACGGGACAATTGAACCTTTGTTTGACGTGCTTGCTCTTACATTTCAGTACTTCCTTTAGAAGGGCCTGCTTTTGGATTGCGCTTCATCCAAAAGGAACGATCTTAAGCAGAGATTTCCTTTGAACCGCTATATAAGAGGGATAAGGCGAAAGCTAAGTCCTAACCGACGTCAGCCTTACCTTGTGGTGCCAAACTGAAAAGAGGTGTACTAGCTCTTTGTAGAAACAATTTTCACATTGAGCGAAGTGTTTGATACTCTTAGCAGGATTGGTTAAAACTTTTAGTAGCTTGTTGCATTGCTCGTAAGGCATTGGTCCCTCAAAGTTACTAAGAACCATTCTAGATAGAGACTACCCAATCTACCTCTGAACGTTGCGGTAATCATCAGTGCAAGGGGAATCGATTTAAGCCCTTAAGATACTCACCATTGGCTCCCTTGAGAAGAGATTGTATTCCCTTGGCCATAAAGCTCTTGTGACTTAGTTGAGCTTTCCAAGGGGAGGGTGAGATATCCCTACCTATCATCTCTCGCAAAGATACAAAATATCTGACACCTTTATGGAATGATATTTTTATCGATGGAGTATTAAGCTGTGAGCTGATCTACCGCAATGAAACCTGGTCTCTAGGGATAAAAAGTGCTTGTTATTGATTGCAATTGTCTTATACCTATGGAAACATTAGACTTTTTCGTGAGCCTCGAACATACACTATTTGTTGTGTCAGTCCTTTTTTGACCACTTGTTTGCTGTGTTTTCTCTTGCCAAAAACAAATCCAATCAGAACCATAACCAAATCTGTCAAATTTGCCTTTAAAAACATCAGACACTACTTCAGCACCTCTGGCATTACAGCAGCTCACCCTTGGTGGTACAGTAGCTCGCTTTTGGTCACCGTAGCTCGCCTTTGGTAGCTTAGTCCATTGCCTTTGGTATTACAGTAGCACGCTTTTGGTTGCATAGTTCTGCGCCTCTGGTCAAATAGTATAGCGCCTTTGGTCCAGTTACTTGTGCATCAGAGTTTTGTCTTTTTTTCTCAAAACACAAGCAGAAATCCTAGCATTACCTTTTGTCCTAGTGTATTCCATGGTAACCACTAGGCTCCAGCAAACTATGAAGTCCAAACAAGTTGTCCCTAGGAAGTGCAAATCCCCTCTCACACACCGCAATCGGGCCGTCTCAACATTACTCCCAAGGTTACTCCTAAGACACCCGCGGCAAAATCAACCAGCTCTCCGAACATGCCGCACATTGACCAACCAAGCAATTCTCAAGAAGGTAGGGTCCCTTTGGTAAATACACCCCACTATACCACCGGCTTGCCTTCGGATTTTGTTCCACAAGGTTATATTGCCAATCCGGTCCCGTCCCACGAGGAAAGAGTTCCTTTGGTAAACACACCTCACTATACCACTGGCATGCCTCCGGAGTTTGTCCCCCAAGGTTATACTGTAGATCTAGCCCCACCTCAAGAAGAGCGACACTTTGAAATGGGTCAATCCGCTCAAGAAGATGGGCAAGATCTTGATGAATTCATACAAGATCCTAGAGCTGTAGCCACCTTTGACAAAATCCTTAGTGAGAACCAAGATCATTTCTTTTGCTTGCTAGCAGAGCAAGGAGCCAAACTACCTCAGGATTTTGATCTTTCCAATCTCAAGGAGACAAACAATACCCTAGACACCATACAAGCGGTTCAAACCATGTCAACAGTGACCACGCCTTTACCTAAACAAGGCTCACAAGGGAAAACAATGGTGCAATACAAGAATCCCCTTTATCAAAACCCAACGGGAAAGAGGGCCGTATCACCGCTTCTGACTCCTATGGAAATCTACAAAAATCAATAGGAGACTCTACAACGTCAAGTGGAGCTAGCTAAGCAAGCCACCTTAGCTCAAGCAAATATACAACAAACTCCTAAAATGTCCACACCAACTGCAAGTGGAATTTTGGTTACTCCTTCACGAATAGGTTTCCCACCCAATTACAATTCAGAGAACAACTATGTAGCCATGCAACAATGGTCTCAACACGTACCACCTCCCATATCATCAAACCTCCATGTCTCTCAACCAATTAGAGTCATGCAATCCCCCCCACAAAATTCTTCTACGCTCATCTCCAATCAACCATCGCAAATCACTTCTACCTATGTCCCTCCTCCGCTACGTTCATCCTTGCTAAATTTCTTTCACACATTGCCTAGCCATCCTCAACATTCCCAACATTAAGTCTCCCAAAGCTATTTGCCGCCATCGCAACCTAATCAAATGCACTTTAGCTTTCCTCCACCCAATTCTTTTCTTCAACCATCACAAAGCCAACATTCTTACCTAGCACCACCTCCACCTCTTCCAAATCAAAACCTCCAATTCCAACCCAATCTGAACCCAACGTACAACGCATACAACCCCAACCAATCTTACGACCATTATAATACCAATGCCCATGGCTTACAATACAATCTTCCATATGGGCAGCAACAACCACTTCTAGGACAACAAGAGATGTTTCCAACCCCTCCCACGGTAATGGAGCTAAAAATCATAGAAGTTCAACAACAGCTATCTAATCTTACGTTTGGCCACACTAAAAGACCTTCTCTTTAGAAGAAATGTGTCCCTATCCTTTTGATCGGTCATTACCTATGATCCTTTTTCCTCAAAATTTCACTATTCCTAAATTTGATAAATACAAAGGAAAAGGTGACCCAAAAGACCATCTTAGGGAATTCTATCTTGCTTGCTTCGAGGTTTCACATAACGGCACATACCTTATGCGTCTCTTTCCTCGCAGTCTTGGAGGTCAAGCTATAGAATAGTTCTCACACTTACCTATGGGCATCAAGTCTTTTAACGAGCTAGCAGAGAAATTTTCCACCCATTTTTCTTACAACGCAGAGCATGAGATTTCCATGATTGATCTATGCAACAATAAACAGAAAAATGGTGAAACTTTCATTTCTTTCCTTCAACGATGGAGACAAATGGCTAGCAAATTCCCTTTCAAGATTGCAGAGAAATAGCTTGTTAGCATATTTGTGCATAACCTCAACCAAGAGTTAGGTTTTCATTTGCAAATCCTTAGTGCTACAACCTTCGACGAAATCACATACAAGGGAATCAACATTGAAAAGGCCCTCATTGCTAAAGGTGTAGTCAAAATCTTCAAAGAAACAAAAGACAATGCTCCTCATCAACAATCGAGCGATAAACCCAAATATTGGAACAAAAACAAAAACATAGTCAACGATGGGGTGGTCGATTCTAAACATGTCCAAATGTTACAAACGCCACTGCAACTTTCCAAACCAAGTCAAGCTCTGCCTCAACAACAGCAACAACAAAGGCAACCTTATCAAAACCAACAACAATGACAACAAGAGTGGCCTCAACAAGATTACCCTCCGCGGTGTCAATTCACTCCCTTGGGAGAGCCCATAGAGATAGTCTTACAAAAGATTTTACAGAAAGGACTCATCACCCTACCTGATGCTCCCCCGTATGGTGAACCTGTTTACAAAACTACGCGGTATAGAGAAAATGAATACTGTGAATTCCATAGGAGCAAAGGGCATAGAACCACATCGTGCATGAAACTCAAGCACCTAATCCAAAATCTCATTGAAGGCAATCAAATATCTCGACAAGATGATCCACCATCTTAGCACACAAACAAAGACCTCGATATGTACAAGGAACCATTCCCTCATCATGGTCCACCTCCTCCTTAGGATAGAGGTAAAGGTGTTAATCATGCTTCCACTTCCTTTGATTCCATTGTAGGTCGTTTTGAAGAGAGTCGAGTGTCTACCCTCACAATCAAAGGCAAATCTACGAATTGCGCTGTTACAACTCATCATGGTCGTGTCACCATTCGTGGTCCTACACCCAGTCTTCCGGCTCAATCTGATGATAATCTTGTTGAACATCTAGGGAAAACACCAGCACAGATCTCTATCTTGGACCTTCTATGGTCATCACCTGCACATAGAGTAGTGCTAGAAAAAGCCCTCCAAGAGTCTTCGGTTCCTAACAACATAGCGGTCGCAGATTTCCAAGATATAGTAGGTAACATTGCTTCGCCCTACAATGTGGTCTTCTCTGAGAAAGATCTCCCATCCCACGATCTGTGTCACAATGATGCCCTTCATATTGAAGTTCTCATCCATAAGCGCAAAATCAAACGTATACTCATAGATGGTGGTACTGGTCTCAACATCTGTTCTTTAAAGTTACTTAAGCAATTGGGATACTCTGAGGATCATGTCAACACTGATCAAAGTATTACAATCAAGGGATATGATGATGTTGAACGCCGTTCAGAAGGTATTATCCACTTGCCTATACAACTGGGCCCTGTCATGCTTGAAACCAGATGTCAAGTCCTTGATATTGAGCTGCCTTACAACATTATCCTAGGCCGCCCATGGATCCATGCAATGAAAGCTGTTCCCTCCACGTACCATTAGTCTCTAAAGTTCCCATACAATGGTACAGAGATAACTATCCCAGGAGACCCCAATCCTTTTGAATTCTGTCGTGTCTTGCAAGGCAGTTATAAGAATTGCAACCAAGTGCCTAACAATGCAAAAGCCCTTGAATCCCCACTATATGTTGATCCGAAAACTCTGACACCAGCCTCTACAAGTGAACCTAATCCTATCCCTGCAATCAAAGCGCACATCCGTGATATAGGCTTTGGCACTTATGATATCTCCAAATCTTGTTGTGTAGGGCGGATGCCTTTATCTCCAAAATCTTACGGCCAACCACCCATTGCCAACATTCCTCCCCCAACATTCCTAACCCAATTCCAATAGGGACGGTTATTGGAGGAAGAAACTATTGAGGACATTTCTTCTTGGCCCTCTAAAGAGAAAGAACCGGTCACAATACCAGTCAAGCAATATGGTAATGGCTTAAGGATAGTAAAAAACATGGGCTATAAAGGCAAAGGTGGCCTTGGGAAACAGAATCAAGGAACTATGGAACCCATTGTTGTGACAAAGAAACTAGACAAGAGGGGATTAGGATTTGGTAAGAAGGTACCGCGCGCCTTGGACATCGAGTATATCCTCGACGAGGTGGCTGAAACTTTTCCCATCGATTCGACGTCTACAGAGGATATCATCGATGACTCTTCCCTCCATATGACCAACCTATTCGCAGAATCCTCCATTTTTACGCTATCCTCCATATCCTTAACCTCCACCACAAACACCCAGAATGTCACACTTGTCTACCCTGAACTTATCGATTGGGACCAACAAGGGTCCCCCGTAATAGATGTATTTCAGAATGACGAAGCTCTAACAGAGTTCATGGGACTTCGGGAAGGTATCCCTCTTGGCGATCATAAAGCAGGTTTTGTAATGGAACTAGAGCCAACAACTTATTTTGGTGAGAATGCCAAATCCTCCAGTCGCAAAAGTAAAAATAAAGAAAGATCTCTAGGTGAAAACCACACTGTGGCACCTCGTGATCACAAAATAGTAAAAACAAAGGACGTATCCAAAGGTGAAAACCCAACTGTGGCACCTGAGGATGGAGAATTTGACCTTCCCCTACCATCTAAGTATCAAGAGAAGTCAGCTCTCCTAGTGGAAGATTCTACAGAGATAAACCTTGGCACAGAGCAAAATCCAAAGACCACATTCCTAGCAGCATCATTATCAGAAACATAGCATAGGAATCTTAACACATTCTTCTTACAGAGAACCATCAACTTTGCATGGACCTATGCTGATATGCCAGGGTTAGACCCTAAGCTAGTTGTTCACTATCTCACTGTTGATCCAAAAGTTAAACCGGTAAAGCAAAAGTTGAGGAAGATGCACCCACAGATAGCTCTCTTGGTGAAAGTGGAAATACGGAAGTTGTTAGATGCAAAGTTCATACGACCTATTGACTATTCAGACTGGGTATCAAACATTGTACCTGTGTCTAAACCCAATGGGTGCATCCGCATGTGTAATGACTTTAGAGATCTGAACAAAGCGTGTCCCAAAGATGACTTTCCATTACCGAACATTGATATTATAGTAGACTTGACAGCAGGTCATCAAATGCTTTCTCTCATGGATGGATTCTCAGGCTACAATCAGATAAGGATAACAGAAGAAGATCAACATAAAACAACTTTTACTTGTCCTTAGGGCAATTATTGTTGGTGTGTCATGCCGTTTGGTCTAAAGAATGCAGGAGCAACCTATCAGAGAGTAATGACACTGATATTCCACGACCTCTTTCATCATATCATGGAGGACTATGTTGATGACATACTAGCTAAATCTTCTAGGGCAGATCACATACAGGTTCTAGGACAGATCTTTGACAGGCTCAAGAAATACCAAGTAAGACTCAATCCAAAGAAGTGTGTCTTCGGTGTAACATCAGGGAAACTATTGGGATATATTGTATCTCGTAGAGGTATCGAAGCAGACCCAACAAAAGTAAAGGCTATAGTGGAGATGCCTCCACCAAAGAACCTCAAAGCATTAAGGAGCCTTCAGGGAAGGTTGCAATCCATCAGGCGTTTCATCTCACAGCTAGCAAATAAATGTTAACCATTTCAACACTTACTCCGAAAGGATGTCTCATTTTGATGGGACGATAAGTGTCAAGCAACATTTGATCAGCTTAAAGAGTATCTAGCTACACGTCCTATATTGATACTACTAGTTGTGGATAAACCTTTGATATTATACATCTCAACTACAACTTCGGCCCTAGGCGCCTTGCTAGCACAAAATGATGATATAGGAAAAGAGCATGCAATCTATTATATCAGTAGAACCTTGGTGGGATATGAACTCAATTATTCACCAATGGAAAGGGCTTGTTTAGCAGTAGTGTTTGCTTCCCAAAAGCTGCGGCATTACATGTTGAACCAACACACAAATCTTATAGCCAAAATTGACCCCTTGAAGTATCTACTAGCAAAAGCAGCTCTTACAAGCAGACGAGCTAAATGGGTCATGATCCTTAGTGAGTTTGACATTGAGTATACGGATCGTAAAGCAATCAAAGGACAAGCTCTAGCAGATCAACTAGTAGAAGCACCCATGACAGATACACACCCTATGGTAGCAGACTTTCTAGATGAGAATCTATTCGCTCTTGCCAGCTCAATAATGTGGAAGTTATACTTTGATGGTTCCTACACACAGCATGGATCAGGGGCCGGCATCTTATTCATCACACCTCAAAATGACTATATTCCAAAATCATATCAGCTTGCATTCCCTTGTACCAACAACATTGCCGAATATGAAGCACTCCTCATAGGTCTCAATACAGCAATTCAATGGGACATCACAGAATTACAAGTATATGGAGACTCATAGCTAGTCATTCGCCAAGTCATAGATGAGTACCAAACAAAAGATGAAAAGTTGGTTCCCTACACTACATATAAACCACACTTTTCTAGCATTACATTTGAGCAAATTCCAAGAGAGCATAACAAAGCTGCAAATTCTATGGCTTCTGTCTGGTCACTGATTGACATGCCTACAAATACACAGAAATGCGAATTCTTGATCGAGCAATTGTTGATACCAGTCGTCGATGTTCCCGTTACTGAAATCATTTGTGAACTCATTGGTCCCAATTCCCCATGGTACGAAGATATCTACGAATACCTTAAGCACAATACCTTTCCCCCTGACCTATCATCCACCCAACACAAAACCTTTATCCGTCGATCCTCTCATTACACCATTCTGGGTGATACACTATATCGCCAGAGTCTCGATGGTATCCTCTTACGATGTCTTAATGCGGAAGAAGCTGAAGCTACCTTACGAGACATACATGAAGGTGTCTGTGGTGCACATTCTACCGGTCCTAATCTCGCTAAGAAGATACTCAGAACAGGTTACTACTGGCCTACAATAGAGCAAGATGCTGCACAGTTTGCTAAGAAGTGTCTACAATGCTAGTAGCATGGAGATTTGATTCACGCACCAGCTCATGAATTACAACCTGTGACAACTCCTTGGCCTTTTTCTCAATGGGGTCTCGACCTTGTAAGACAAATCCACCCATCCTCATCCAATGGCCACAAGTTCATCATTACGGCCACTGAGTATTTCACAAAGTGGGTGGAAGCCATTCCCATGACCTATATCACCGGTAAGCAAATAGCCAAGTTTATCCTTAACTACCTCATATGCTAGTATGGTATTCCCCAAGCCATTGTCACTGATAATCGGAGACCATTCAAGAACTAAGATGTCCGTGCCTTGTGCACACAATACAATATCCAACATCGCTTTTCAACTCCCTACTATTCACAGAGTAACGGCCAAGCTGAGGCTTCCAATAAGACCATTCTCAAGATCCTCAAGAAAATAGTCAATGAAGCTGGTTGTGATTGGCACTTGCAACTCAATCCCACCCTATGGGCCTACCGCACTAGTATCAGAACACCAACTGGTGCCACACCTTATGCCTTGGTCTATGGCTCTGAAGCCATCCTACCTATAGAGGTCGAGATCCCATCCCTCAGAGTATCCATGCAGAACCTGATCGGTGGAGAGGAGCATCGCACTTCCAGATTAGTTGAGCTGGAACTACTAGATGAGAGGCGCCTTGGCGTGCTTAATCATCTCCATGTCTATCAAAACCACCTCCGGCGTAATTACAACAAAAAGATCAAAGAAAGACGGTTTCAAGTTGGTGATCTTGTACTCAAAGAGAATCAGAGAAATCAAGCAAATCGAGAAAAGAATGGCAAGTTTGAGCCTAATTGGTTAGGTCCCTTTATTGTGACAGCAGCATATGGATCAGGAGCTTATACTTTAGCTACACCTGACGGCATTCCTCTGGATGAGCCACTTAATAGTGTCCATCTCAAGAAGTTCTATGCTTGATCTTCAGAGTATTCCAAAAATAAAAAATAAAAAATAAAAAATAAAAAAAATCTGTCATATGGTGAAAACCTGGTAAACAGGCGCCTTGGATAATTACCATAGTGAAAACCTGGCAAACAGGCGCTATGTGTAGGGTCAGCATCCATCATCTAGCAAGTCCTATCCACTCCATGTCCAGATCACAACGCACTTCATCCATCCATCCATAATAAAACCATTGACCTTGTTTGCATTTCCATCTCCCTATCTAGTATAGCTTGGAAATTTGTCAATGTCCCACATCGTCATCCCACGCCTTGATTTGTGTCAGCAGTTATCACTGTCTTGTCCTAGGTTAAGCTTTCTATGCCTTCTTTGTCAGTCACCCATGCAAATTCCTCTACCGGAATGGGGGCAACTCTTTCCTTAACTTAGGTCTAGGGTTGGTTCCTTGTTCGTGGTTCGCACGCATGCTTCCATCTTTTCTCCTTTCTGCAAGTAACACTCTTTAATGGATACATCGCTCCTACGTAAGGTTGTTATCTTCTCAAATGCTTTTCCTACATCATCACAACCACCAAAACTACAGATTATCATCTTCTCAATCTTAAGGTACCTTGATCCCATGGATATGGGTATGTAGGCAGTCTGGAATACGAAGGAAGTATCCAGTGCTTAGGTACATAAGATCTCCCCTCCTCTCCACCTCGATCCATCTCATCACTCTATCTAGAACTACATATTATCATTTTCATCTTTCATCATCATGTGCCTTGATCCCGTGGACACAGGGTATGTAGGTAGTCTGGAATATGAAGGATGTATCTAGTACTCAGGCACACACGATCCATCATTCTCCACCCACCGCAATCCATTAGCGTGTCACCTTTCTATCTTCCATTTATCCAAATCTATTCGCCATGACTTGACTAACTCAAACAACAAGCTAGCGCATCCTTTCAAAGCAAAATTCCTTAGCAAACTTGAAGCAAAGAGGCCTACTTCCAGAGTCATCTACTGTCCTGCATACCGATTGCCAACATCAGCTAAGTACCGCTTAACCAAAGCCCTAGATCAACAAGCTTGTCTTTTGCGAAATGTTCCATTGTTGAGACCAACACACGCGTCTCCTGCAACATGTAGCATCTCCTGCAGCGAGACATTGCCTTTTTAGGTAGATGGCACCCTTTAACGGACACAGAGTTCCTACGATAAGGCTGTTATCTTTCCTATCTAATCTATCCTGAGCAACCTCTTTGGCAAGAGAATATGTTGGCTGTATGTTTACTTTGTAAGTCAGTCAATTTGTGTTATGGTTTATCTTTTGTTCCTTTATCCATTACCTATTCAAGGCTGCCTTGATTTATCTATAATCTTGGTATGTTGCGATGCAGTACGGATTGGGGGCATAGTCATTGCTTTTGTGTGCCGTGTTTGAGGAATGATCTTTAGCATCTTTCTTAGCATCAGATTTATCTTGTGTGTGTTACGACCTAGCATCTTACATATTTAATACTCTTCTTGCATTTGCATGTATTGAAGTTTATTTTATGTTCAAGACTATGGCTCATTCACATGTTCCAACAAGGTTATATTATGTCTAAGGGATCTAATTTCAAACCGCTTGCTTGCAGAGTCAACGTCCATGCACTCGGATATTACTACACCTTGGTCTTTTATACCTTGGTGGCGAACTATCCACGTGCTATATCAAAAATAAGGATTGCTCTTTATATACAAATGTGAATTTATTGCAACAAGCTCATTCACCCTTTTGTTCGCCCATGGCCTTATATCATTTTCAGAACAAAGATCAATCAAACAGTCTTTGTCTTCCGTCTTCTCCTTTTCTTCTCTTTGGTGTTATCTGCAAAACCCACATGTTAGATATCACTAGTCATAACATCTATATCATCATACATCTCTATCATCATACATCTATAAGCATCATATACACAATATACATCATCACATAAATCCATAATCATACATACATATCCATGACATCAAGAAGTGCATATATACAAGCATGAACAACAGTGAGCCGAATAGATCATCATATATCTCATATAAAGGTCATCATAAAATATAAAATGTACGTGTCTACATCAATAGGCCATCTGTATACATCAATATAAATACATCAAGGCTACTAAGAGCTCGCAAAGTATACATCAGAATGCACACAAGCATCTGTTCAAAATGATACATAATGATACAATATGCAAACATACATGCTCTAGTGGGTAGAGCTGCCCTCCTGCTGTGGCCCTTGTCTTCCACCTGTACTCAGTACAGGTCCCCTGGATGGTCCCCCTACTGGTCCTCCTCCTCCTCCCCCTGGTGGCACAAATGGTCCTCTCACTGAGGATAATGATTGCCCTATCTTGCGAGACCCTGATGTTCCAGACCTGCTCCTGTCTCTATATCTCAGCTTTTGCTGCGCTGCTGGCACCGCACCTGCGTAAAGCACCCTGTAGTACTTCGCCTCTCTGCCGGCTGATACTAGCTCTCCCTGAACCCGGATGAACTCACTATATAGGGTCCTCTGATCTGCACCCAGTGCACGGTGTGCCTCATCTCTCTCTCGCCTCACTCTATGGAGTGTGGCCTCTGCTGTCAGCCATAGTTGTACCTCTGCGTCTCTCTCCCTCGTCACCTGGGCTAGCTGCCCGTCATCTGCTACTGGTACGGCTGGCGGCTGTATCTGTGCCTGTGCCTGTGCCTGTGCCTGGACCTGTAGCTATGCCTATGCATGTGCCAGGGCTGTCTGTGCTGCTGCTGCTACTTGTGTCTGCACCTGGGCTAGGGCCTTGGCCTGTCTTGCCTCAACCCTCGCGGCATCCCTGTCCCTCCTTAATCATACCATCCGGAGCTCTAGTCGAGTCCTCCAGGTTATCTCCTCCTGTAGCAGCCGCTCAGCCCTCTCTAAATCAGTCTCTACGACTGGCTCCCCCTCCTCCGCCATCTCCACGTCTACCTACTGGCCGATGGCCTCTCCCACTGCCTGCTGTCTGGCCACTCTAGCCTGTTGTCTGATCCTAGCCTCTACACCTGGGACTAGTACCTCCCCCACTGCCCCTGCCACACCTGGCGTCGTCAATCTAACCGGCCTGTGTGTCTACCAGTACCTGTCATACTTTGGCAGTGTACCTAGATCTGCCAATCCTGTGTCCCAATCCCATCTCATGGGGACCAGTCCCCATACCTCTGCTAAAGCTGTGGCTACTGGAATCTCTGCATCCCAGTCTCCAACCTCTCTCCATGTCCTGGCGTGTGTCGCCTCCCCCACTGGCAGCCCCTGTGGCAACCCAAACTGCCTAAGTACCCGCTCGGGCAGGTATCTCTCTATCGCATCTGTCTGTCTCCCAAACAAATACCGAGCCTGTCTGCAGTACATCAATTGCTCATGCTCGTCCTCCAACTCCTCGCATAGTAACCATGGCCTCCAAATAAATAGGTCCATCTCATCGATTTGCCGCCTCCACTGGCTGACAGATCCCAGCCTTTGATGTGTAATCACTCTCTCATATAGGAATGCGTATGGCTCTCCCCTATCCCGATGGCGCTGTGTCATGTGTCGGATCACTGGTATATGCTCCCACGCCCACACCTGTAGAAGAGTCACCCCTGCTGAGAGACTCCTGCCTCTTCTGTACACGCAGTGGTGCATATCATGGTACAACTGTCCCAGCACACATGGGCCCCATGCATACTAAATGCCATGTGTAAACATCCCAGATAGTACAGTACCCTAGCCAACTGATAATCCTCTAGATCTCCTATCTGGGCAGAGGAAGCCGCCAATCAACGAAGATACTATCCACCTAATCCTGTCGCAGAGTCTCGGGATGTCTGCCCACCGAATCTCTCCATCGTCTGTCTGCAAATCATCTGTGCAAAGTACCTCTACCATACTTGCCTCTCCCCGCACCAGGTCAAAGTCCACTCTCTCTCCGTCTATCTGAATCCTCAAGATGAGATACACATCCTCTAGCATCACTATCACCTCCCCTATCGGAAAGTGAAATGAGCCTATCTCACTACGAAACCTCTCCACCACTGCTGTCACTAGGGCGAGATTCACCCTAATGTGTGTCAAGTGTGCAACGTGCCATAGTCTCGTGTGCTCTAGGAATGCGCCCTCCTCCCATGTCAGCTGTACTACCTCGTGTGCTATAGGGTGGTGTCGCTCTTGCGACATCAACAGTGGCATAATCCTCTGCATCCATAAGCAAACCACTTGTCAGTTCTTCTGTGTCATATCCCCCAACTCCTATCTGCTTCTATTCTATCCAACCCCTTTTCTAAGCTAGGGTAGTCAACCCTTCGGTCAACCTTAACTAGGTTCCTCTTCTCAGCTAACCAAAAGCGCTTTGTTTCACGTAAAGGTGATGTCCTGTTCTACCAAAAGCGCATTACTGATTATGCAGTAGCACTGAACTTCTTATACCAAAGGTGACTTGATTTACAAGAGCACCTCACTCTGCAGCCAAACGTGCCTCACTGCGCTACCAGCCGTGACCTGATTTCTTGCTAAACCTTCCAACCACGCCTTACTTCCCCACCAACCACGCTACACTGTATAACCAGAAGCACTATGGCTTTGTACCAAAAGCGATGCGGCGCAGAGCCCCAACACCAAAAGCGCTGAACTTTCCTACCAAAAGCACTGCGACGCGCCAATAGCACCTAACGCGACTACCACTAGCGCCGCACTACGCTAAAGCACTTTTGGCTGACCTGTAAACCCTACCTAGACCTAGACCTAAACCGCCCTAAAACACCAAATCAAAATGGGGGTTTTTGGACACTTACCACTGTCAGAGCTCCTGCTGGCCTCCTGTATGTCCGCACTAACTCCGCCCGATGCCTGTGCACTGGAATCGGCATCTCTCCGTGCTGTCTGCTCCTTCCACTCAACCTAAGTTTGGAGGCTCTACTCTCTAAATTTAGAAGCTCCTAGTGTGCAAATGAGGATTGTGGTCCCCATGGGACCTATTTATAGTGCCTCCCCTACATTTTTTGTTCCTTCCCCCCCTTTCTGCTTTTTCTTCTTACTTCTTGCGCACTCTTCTAGTCGAGCGTCAACCCAGTTCTTTTGTCACTTCCTCATCTTTCCGCTCGAGGGGGCATACGCTGGGGCAACTACCTACACTGGGGCATCAAAAATTGTATCATATCTTCAACTATCAATTTCTTTGACACAACGCTATAAACTGCATTGCATCAAAGAGGGGCAAAATGTAGACACCCTAAAATGACCAAGTCATCGCAGCACTTGCATTTCGTCATCTGTCTAATCACATGCATTTCAGTATTAATTAAATAATCTAATTATTTAATTAAAATCATCAAATTCTTCTAAATCTCCTAAAATTTGACATTAATTAAATAAATCCTCGTTATTTAATTAATTAAATCAAATTCCTCTATATTCTTCCACAATTAAATAATTTTGATTATTTAATTAAAGTCATTATCCTCTTTCCAAATTTCAAATCCACATTAATTAAATAAATCCCATTATTTAATTAATTCATCACAAATTCAATTCTTCCCAAAACAATTAAATAATTCTTAATTATTTAATTAAATCAAATTCATTCTTCCAAATTTGAATAAATCAAATCAAATTTATTTAAATCCTCTCAATCTCCAAAAATAAAATAAATCAAATATTTTATTTATTCTTCCAAATCATGCACAACAATTAAATAAATCTATTTATTTAATTTGCTTTCTTATCTTCTAATTCTTCAAATATCTTTCAAATCTTCTAAAAATAAGTCTTCTTCTCCATGCACACAAAATTAAATAATTTATTATTTAATTTCTCTCAAATCATGCAAAAGCAAATCTTAAGTTGAGTTATCTATTCACTCAACCTTGTTTTTATCAATTTCTCTTAAATTAGAAAAAAACTTTCTAATTTATGAAAAGCATGCCTTATCTTTAGAAAAGAAAGTGATTAACTCAAATAAAACAGCTTTTGTGTGACACTTGTCTTCTTATTCGTTGCACGTTCCTCAACTGTTCTCCTCTGTTGATTCTTCTGAATTATCTGGACCGTTGATCGATCTTCCTTGAAACCTATATAAACCCCCCTCATCTCCTTCATTACCCCTCTCTTCGATCACTTATTCTCAGGCATACTTAATAGCGCTTTGAGCATACATCGCATCGATTGAGCAACTTCACAATCTCTTGACATTGATCTTTTGAGCACACTAGTTACTTGTTGCAACTATGGTTTCGCAACAATATTGAGCAATCCACATTCAATCCAAAGGGAACAATACAAATCTCAATAAAAGCTTTCATGTTTCATTGATTATTATTAATGGCTTTTATTTAGATCAGTTCTCTTTATGTTATTGGGTTTTTTATTTGTTTAGTTTAATTTAGTCAATTTTCCTCATACACATACATGACAACTTCATGTGGTTGATGAGGCCATTCAAGATAACAAAAGATGCCATTAGGGCTGTAACCGGATTGCACTCAACCAGTGGGTTACTTGCTCTTAAATCGGTCAAGAACCAAATAGTAAGTGAGGCTACTGGATCGAAGTTTGACAAAAGAGCAATGACAATAGAAGATATCACAGATCCGGATATCAAATTTGCCTCCATGATAATTGGCTACAAAATATATCATTCCAGTAGGGAGAACTCTGTATCCGGAACTGCAATATACACTGCATATCAGATGCTAAGGGAAAATGCATATTATGATCTATGCAACCTTCTCTTGAACAAACTGTTAGAAAACTTGCAGAAAATAAAGAACGATAAGAAGAACTCATTTAAGTATGGTTGCCTAATACTATGTCTCTTCTTTTACTATATGAATGAGCTTCTCGGATCCAGTGGTTGGGTATGGCAAAATGACAGACCAATTGCCATACAAATCAGAGATTATATGTATGGGCTTGGTGATGCCAAGGCACAAAGTACAACACTCTGGGGATACTTCAAAAACTTCTAAGGCATGATGCAGGCCAGAGAGAGAATCCCCCAATCTCTAGTTGAAAAATACAAGGATACAATGTGCTTCATGGTAGACACTGATCAATGCCTAATGGAGGCAGTGGAACCCAGAATAGTCTAGATTATGCCAATGGGATATGAGGTAGATGAGAAAATTCTGGAGCTGCATGTTCAACACCTGCTAAGTCAGCCGAAGGACCCTGAGGCAGAAAGGTTTGGAACCTTTCAAGAATTAAGTGTGAAAATACATGTTGAATTGAGACAACCAGAGATAAAAAGGAAAGTGAGAAGAGAAGTGGATAAAATTGCCAAGAAATATGGCATATCAAAGGAGGCAGTTGATGCCAACAGAGAGAAGGTAGAAAGAGCAGAGAAAGAGAGACAAGAAGCAGAAAAAGAAAGTGTTCCGGTGCAAGCCCCCTACCGGACTAGATCCTCAAAGAGCTCTGCAGCTGCCACTTCTATGAGCCCAAAAGCCTCAAAATTGGAAGCAAAGACATCTAGAAAAGGAGAAAAGAACAAAGATAAAGGCCACAAGGTCATACACAAGCCAAAAGGATGATGAAGAGACAGAGACTGATGAGGAGGTTAAGAAAATGAAGAAGAAAAGGAAAACTTCCAGGAAATCCTCTGCCGATGAAAACAAGGAAGAAGAAGCAGAAGAATTTGTTGAAAGGCCTACTCTTTCTATTGATGATGTCATCAAGGCAGTCACTGTGGATGGGAATCTGCAACCAATGACAAAATTTTATGATGAGTATAGTGACACAGACAAAAGGATCTTGGAAGAAGCAACAGTTAAGTACCTAAACATTTATAATAAAGCATTCATTGAAATCATTTCTCTAATTCCCAAAAGTTTAGAGAAGGTACTTGAACTTAGAAAAGACAATGCCAAGGAAGAGGATTTGGAGATTCAAGAACAGATTGCAATTTAGTTCTATCCTTCTATTACTCCAAAACAAATGACCATGATCTTCAAGGACTGCAAGGATGAGTTTCGAAGCAAAGCAAGAATGAACAAACTTATGCTCAGAGAGACTGATCAGGTGGCAAAAGAGACTGAAGACATCCTCCAGAATGCATTTAAAAGATTCAATCTTCCTGTTATAGAGGACATAGATGATGAACCTTCTGCTATGAATGACAAAGGACTAAGTACATCAAAAGAAGAATCTCCTAAGAAAAATGCAGAAGAGCCAAAGTTGATAAGTGGGGAGAGGACTAAGGACTTGGATTCCTCTATTCCAGAAGAAGTCCATGAAGAAGTAAATATCTCTCTTCCAGATCCCCCAGCAGACTCTGGAACTGAAGGTGAAGAAAGAAAAGAAGAGAAAATTAGTCAAGGAGAAGAGGTAAAGGGAAGAGAAGAAGATCAAACAGAGAAGATCCTAGATGACAGTTCTTAAGTGGGAAAAGGAAAGAAGACTCTGTCTCCAGCAAGAGACACTGCTGAGGCAGTAAAGAGCTTATTGAACAAAGAAATGTTAGACATAGATGAACTGGAATTATTTCAAGGACCACTCAATTTTGACTCCCTCTCTCTGGTTCAGACAATGAAGGTAGCATCTTTTGCTCAAGCTAAAGCAAAAGAGAAGCTTCTGAAGTCTCACATGGAAGACTGTGAGCTAATAGAGATTGCGTCTGGTGTGCTAGAGAAAATCATGCCATCCTTCCAAAAGGATCTTTCAGCCTCTTCATCCGGTAATCTGAAATCTCTTGTTAATTATGTTAGAACACATTTTGATTCTTTGGAGAAATCAACAGAAGAGAAAGTCCGGAAAGAGTTTTTGGGAAAGAGATTCTCCGAAGTGCAGGGACTCATAGCAAATGATAGGAGAAATCTGGATATTGGGATAAAGAGCCTAGAAAATGCTCTTAAAGATGGCAAAGAATTATACAATTTTTTTTTATCTTGGTCCACAGTGACATTATACATTGCAAAGAAGGTGGAAGAACAAGAGGGTAAATTGTCAAGTTTATCTCAGAAATTTGATCCTCTCACCTCATCCATAATGAATCAAGAGTGCCAGTCTATTGCCACTATAAATGAGATAAAGAGGCTTGAGAAGGAGAAGAAGAATAGAATAAGTAGAATGAGTGAACTAAGGGGGATAATTATCCCTAAGTTAGAGGCAATGCATGAGGCCTTAACTGATGCCCAGACCACAGCCCGGACCAGTGATCCGACAGACTTAAAGAGGGTAGAAGCTTTTGTATTTTTGTTGAGTGGTCACATCTCAATTTTAGACAGGATGAAGCAGAGTTGGGTGACAGAGTTTATCCAGTTGAAGACCACTTTTGCGGATATACTTAAGTATATGTAAGTATAACTTGTATATATACTTATGCGGCAATGTATAGATTGATTTTTGTAAATTTTGGTGTGTAAATTTCACTCTTTGCCATTGATGTCAAAGGTGGAGTGAGGAGTAGTGGAAAATGTGGAATCCAGCTAAGGGGGAGCTCTAGTAAAAGTGTACATAAGACAGAGCATCAGCCAAGGGGGAGTTTGTTACGACACTTAGTCATTTTTCACTAAGTGTTTCCATCAATGCCAAAGGGGGAGATTGTTGGCAAGAGACACTGTGTGGCTTCATGATTGTTGTCATTGATGGCAACAAAGTTTATCCCACACATCCGCAGAGCATAGTATGTCTATACCGGAAGTCAGATTGAAGAGTGTTTTGGTCCGGTGAACAAGAACACAGCATGCAGCAAGGTCCGACAATCAAGTTTGGATCTCTCAGAGGATGTATCTCAGCAAAGTGCGGACTTGGGGAAGTCAAGAGGAATACCATGACTGCCACATTCCAGAGATTGAGCCTCCGGTGATGAAAGAGCGAAAATATATGAGCACCTAAGTGTTGGGTTCTTGACAGGCAGAGTAGACTAAGGAAGAACTGACCGACAGAGCATCAGACCTTAATCCGGATGAGAAATTGATGATGGTCAAGCTATTTGAGGAATCATACATGGTTGCCCGACATGACTGATGACTTCTATATCTATTTTTTTGATACGCATCACATATTGAGCATGGATCTAGCTGACAGATCAGTGTTTAGTAAATATCTTGAGTATTCTGGTTGCCAACTAGAAAGATATTGAAATCCTTGGTGCAGATATATATACCAGATGGATTTCGGCATGAAGGTGTGTGTGTGGAGAAACAGTGTGCGAGAAAGGGCAGAAAGAAGTGTGGAAGCAACAATACAAGTCTGGTATGTGATAGAATAGCAGCACTAAAGAAGATGAAGTATGAAGTGCAGTAGATCAGTATATTGAGCCTAACTGGAACTGAACCTCAGCATATGTGGATGCCCCTCTTTAGTTCAAACATCTGGTTTCCTTCTATATCCTTGTAGACAGTGAGTCTCTTGTAGGTAGTGTGCCTCTTGTGAGCAGTGTGCTCGGGTAGTGAGCCCTAATTGGCAAGTGCCATTCTGTACTTCTTATTCTTTTAACAGAGAGTACAATCTTGGGTTATTCATCTCGTGGTTTTTCCCTTAACAGGGTTTTCCACGTCAAAATCATTGTGTTATGTGTGTTGATTTTATTTCTGCTCTCATGGTTATTTATGCTTATATGTTTTGATGTTGCACTAATTGTTAAGGAAGAACAAAAAGTTAAAATATTTAAGATAAATGATTCACCCCCCCTTTCAGTTAGCTACCTTGTTTCCAACATTAACATCTTTTGACCATGGATTGTACAAATAATGAGGACTCTACAACCATGTTCAACCATAGGACTGAATGTATTGCCCCAATTTTTACGTCAAGAAATTAATAGACAAAACACAAACAAATATTTTTTTGTGATACAATTGTATCGTTAATGTGTCACAATTACACACTCACACACTAGAGATGTCATGAAACAACACAATGACACTTCAATAATGTGACATCGATGCACAAAGCATGATTGCACAAGCGAAAGACTTACACATCATAGCCACAATGGCCATGCGAGAGGATAGAGCTACCTCTAGCCACAACAATAGAGTATAAGATGACTATCCTCAACTCTCACAAACATACAAAGATAGAAGGGAATGAGATGCCATCTCCTCGCCAAGGGAAAGCATCAACATTCATTATCCACTAGGTCTAGGGCAAAAACGACTAGGTTTCACAAATCATTTACAAAAATATAAAAATTAGAACAAATGAATCCATCCATCAAGATGATGATAGAAGTCATCAATATATTTCCAACAAGGTAAATAAGTCCTTCCCAACATTAATTTTTAGCATTTAATTACATAGATACAATTTAGAGTAAAATGATCACAACTCACTCAAAATGTAAATCATTTTTCTAACTTCTAATACGAAATAGAAAGAGGAAGTCATTATCAACAAAAACCTTTGAGCATTGTCCAAAATTCACATTAGATAAGAAGTGATAGAGAAAACAGTGAAAACTTGACTACCCTATTTAGAATTGCCCCTTTTGCTAGTTCCAAATCGCTCAAGCTATCTTGAGGTCATCCAGATGACCCTCAAATAACCCTTTTTGCTATGGAAATTTACCCTTGGTAAAATAGGTGATTCACAGATAGTGGACAAGCCCTCAAACAGGTAACGAGGTTCCCAAAAGCCTTAGAACACTCAACACTAACTTCCATTGACACAAGACAAGAAATGAGGCACAAACCCCAAAATGAGTGAAGGGCTAGGCCTAGGCAAGCCTAAAGCAACCTATGCAAACATGGTATATCTTTTACATTTAAAGAGCTATTTAAAAATGGCTTGAACATAATGAATTGAACATGATTAATATTTTATTTACCATGATTAACATCCACAAACACCATATATTCAATTTTAACCAAAGACATTTGATAACTCACAAGCCTAGCTCGTCCTCTTCTAACAAGGTGACTACGAGATATATATAAAACACAACACTATGCCATAATGAAGAGATAAGAAAATTTGACATATGCCCTTTGATTTCACATAAGCAAGGTATCAATATCATCTACTAACATTTATCAACATCATACATTCAAATTGAACTAGGCTACAATCCACAAAGCATAAACATACTTGCAATAACTCAAAGTTCTTTTTTATCCAAAACAATTAACCATTGCTATTACATTCAAATGACCTCATCCTCCAACATATAGATAGGAACTTATATGTAAATAAAGAATTCTAATTATACATTTCAATTACAATAATACCACTTAATTATAAGATATAAATATAGTTGCAGCTACACAAGTTCCAATTAAAATGCAAAAGATATCCAAATAGCTTAAACTTCTCCAAGCTTGACTCTGTGATCACAAGCTTGACCCTGTGATCACAAGCTTGACCAATGATGATTTGTCTACCTCCCAACCAATGTGGGACCCTAAGGCCCACCCCACTAGACTAAGAGATAGACAAGTTAGGCAACATTCACACATACACCAAACAAGATAGGTCCAACAACCATACATGCACCAACCATGAAAGCATCTCAACACACACTCAAATGATTTTCACAAACACACTCATATAAGCTTCTCAATTCATAGGACAAGATATCACAATGAGATCTACCAACACACAAGGAAGATGCATGTCAATCTAGACAAGGAGTGCCATCATATTGGGTCATCCAAGACACCAAGTAGAACATGAGGGTATGAAACACCTCAAGTGTGTTGAGAAATAAGGTGAAACTTGTTAGTGTAGGTTTTTATTTTCCTAGCGGGTTAGTTATTTCCCTATTTCCTAGGTTTTTCCTACTCTTTTATTAAGCTTTCTTAGGTTAAATAAAGTGAGTTTAATTAGGTGAGTGGGCATTTGAGGTGTCACCATCATATGAGGGAGTTATATTTATTATGTTTAGACCATTTGGTGGTCTCTCTCTATTGATTAGTTTTGCCATCTCCACCCCTCTCCCTGGTCTATATAAACTCATTACCTAGCTTGTATTTGGTATCTTTTTAGCATCTTGTATGACAATTTTGTCAGTCTTGGCATAGCTTCTTTTGAACTCTTAAGGAAATTCTATCACCCTGACATTTGCATATCTCTCAGAGTCATCGATTTGCATTGTTTATGCTTTTTTCAGTTTATGTAGCTTAGAATTTCTCTTATAAAGTTCCTGGGTTATCAATCTATTTCAAATTTCTAACATAATATCAGAGCTTTTATTTTGAGAATTCTGAGTTTATAGATTCCTAATTGAGAGTTTGAGCTTATTTTCTATGAGATCTTGTAAAATCTTGTATGCTCTTCTCTTGCGTTTTTAACGATCTGGAGAATCAGAAAGGATTTATGAAGATCCGATAACCTCTTCATTTTGTATGCATGTTTTGTGAAATCTGGGTGATTGTAGCTATTCTAGTTATAATGGCAGTGTTTTAAGTTGTTCCAACGCATATAGGAGGCTCGAGAGAAAGTCAAGATTGGCATTCGTTTCATCCAATTTGGAGATCGTTTGACACAGTTACAAACAAAGGTTTGGAGCTTAGATATGAAAGTCAACTTTCGTTCGGGGCATTTTTAGGCCAAAAGGAACCTGCCATTGTGTCGAGAAGGCTGAATAAATGAATTTTGACATAAAATTTGCCTAGTTTCGGTGCTGGGGGCATCTGAGGCAAAACAATTTGCCAGAAGGCCATTTTGGCTCCCTATCACGCAAATCGGAGTTGTTTCTTTGTAAATTTTTCATTTTTTTTAAGTTCTACATTTTTAAAATTTCTTGAAACAAAAATTTCATAGGCCTTTGTAATTGAATTGAAAAAATAAAATAAAATAAAAAAGGGGCATTCATTGTGAGGTACGCAAAGTACCCACTATGCGGGATGTACACCCTTTGCACAGGGGCCTGCACCCCACAAGACCACTACGGACCTCTATAGAGGCCTTAACCTCTATTTAGAGGCTTACGCACCTCTAAAGAGGGTGTAGCCTCCTTGCAGGTCGTAGAGTGTGGCCTTTGCCCCCTGCCTCCCATGACCCCATTTTCTCATTTGGCCTTTCTTAATGTCTTCAAAATATTTTTTTCATTTGGTCCTTTGGGCCCTTGAAAACTGCATCTCAGATCTGCATGACCTTCTCAGCTTCTATGCCAAGTTTAGTGACATTCTTTTTCAAGTGCCTATATTTGGCAGATTCAACTGTTCTTGGTGGTTTGCTAAATATAGCTCTGACTAGTTTTGACTGAAGGAACTCTATTTTTAACTTCATCTAGCTACATCTAGTGAATCTCTATACTTGGCAGACCACTATATTTGGTGGCAATTCTGCCAAATTTGGCGGAGCCTCTTTTGCAAACTCAGACCCCTCTTTGTTGACAAGTTGGTTTTTGAAGGCAAACTTTGAAGGCTAATAACTTGAGCTCATGACCTCCTATTTCAGTGCAATTTTTTTTTTTTGGGCTAATTTTTCACGTTCTACGCGCTAGTGTAAACATTTTGTGATTTTGGTGCCTAGTTTTCCTAGAAATTACAAATTCTCACAGGTGACACTACAGAGTTCTCGTTTTGGGAACTTTGGAGACTCGTAACTTTCGCATACGACCTCAGATCGAGGCGATTCCTTTTCTAAAAGTGCATGATTTTTTGGGTACTTTGCAATGGTGCTATTTGTTTCAATTGGTTTTATTCTAAGATTGTACTTTCAACATATGCTCATTTGTTGAGACTTTATAAAGCATTGAGATCAAATCCACTTGGCGTTTCTTGCTAGTGGTAATTGTAATCACACTAAATATAAAGTGCAAATCATATTTGCTTGGGGGGTTCTTTGATTGAGTGAAAAAGGGGGGGTGTTTTGTGTGCTCTCTTTGAGTTCTGCATTCTCATTTCTGCACAACAACAACAAACTCAATCTTCTTTTCTGCATAAAATGGATCAAGTAGTAGTACCAATACTCACACCTTATAACTACTTTGATTGGAAGTCAAAAATTACCATCTATCTATAGAAGCAAGGATTGTATAGGGTAACAATGGGGCTAGAAACTTAACCAACTTTAATTGCAGAAAAGCCAAAATGGTTTAATAAGTGTGATGAAGCTTTAAATGGAACCTTGTGTATGTCTGTATCTCCATATTTGTTTTTCCATATTGAATTTGTTTCTACACCAAATGATGTACGTACCACTTTGGAAAATCTCTTTGGTACACAAGATGAAATTAGAGGACATCTACTGGAGAATGAGCTCATAGGGTTAAGTCCTACCAGTTTGATACTATTTAGGACTTCTTCACTAAGCTGAAGGCCATAATATTATAGCTGAAACAATGTGGGATTGAGAAGAAAGATTCTCAGTTGATCTTAAGTATTCTTTCCAAAATTGGTCCTAATTATTCTATGTTTGTTTCTACATTTCATACCACTAAAAGTGCCTTGGGAACCACATATAAAATGCCTTCTCTTGATGATTTTACAAATGAACTCACAAAGGAGCAAGATAAATTGGTTCAAATGGGCACAATTAAGCCCTCTAAGTCTCATGCTCTAGCTGTAAATTAGGGCATTAAAGATGGAAAAGGGTTTGGTAAACATAATAAGAAACAACAAAATCAAGGAGAGAAGAAACCAGATCAAAAAATGACTACTCCTAAAGCAGCTAATGAGGCCTCTTCATCCAAAGGTGACAAGCCTAAGAAGGAGAAGACAAAGTGTGCCTATTGTAAGAAACCTAATCATGATGAACATAAGTGTTTAAAGAAACAAATTGATCACCTAACACATCTTGAAAAGAATAATGTCAAGGTGCATGATTTTGTCAAACAAAGTTCATCTCAGGAACCTTCCAAGGACATAGACAAAAGTAAGGGGAAAGGAAAGGGCAAGGCCCTAGTTTTTGTTGCTTCACAACCTAATACCTAGATTATTGACTCAGGTGCTTCACACCACATGGCTTCATCACAAGATGGTTTTTCCTGTTTGGAGCCATGTTCTATGCCATCTATACTAATGGGTGATGACACTCCTGCTGAAGTGAATGGGAGAGGGTCTATTTATGTGGGAAAAGGAACATTTCATGATGTTATAATTTGTGTTCCATCTTTGTCAACTAATCTCCTATTTGTGTATCATATCACTTGTTGGTTTCCAAATCTGCACACATCAAACTCTAAAGATTTGCTAGTTCTTATGCCCAAGTTCAATGGAGACCTAGACAACAGAGTGGGAAACTATTTTTCACTTATCTCCCCTGCACTTTACACTCTGCCAAACCTAGGGTTGTTAGGGTTAGGGTAAATAAGACATTCAATGCAGCAAATGTGCATAAGTGAAATCCAAAATCCTTGATTCCTTCATTCACAAAAGAAATGCATACATTCAAGGAGACAATTGTAGGAAAACACACACATATAGTGTTATTCATATATTGCAATCTGAATTGAAAAATTATCATACAAAGATTTATTCATGTACAGGCATCATTATGCTCTGTAATCTTGACAATACACTTACTCAGCCATAGGAACCACTCCCCAAGATGTGGATAACTTGTATCCAGAGCCCAGAACATAATTCCTTTTCCCCTCTTCAGGAATGTCCTTCTTATACTCACTGTCTATATTTTTACCTATATCATACTACGACCTTTGAAATTCTATAAATAGGCAAACTATGTCATCCAGGATTTCCTTAGTACAACTTTTCAATTACAATACATTTAAAATATTTGTGACTTAGGAAACTGCACCCTTGTTCTGATTGGTGGGCACTTTTTTTTAGCCAATTCCTTGTTCCAGAATATTCTAATTGGCTAGAAATTCTTCTGGGCAGTTAAGAATAGATGTCCGCTCTTTATCCAGAATTCAGGCTCAAATTGTGGGCTGCTGGGAAGGCAACGCAACTCTCCATCTTTCAATCCTCGTCCATTGGAGATATAAAATTTGGAATCATCGAGGCGGCTCTCAACAGTCGAACCAGAAGATGTCATCCTTGCTGGGTCCAAGACTTCTTTGATTCTATCAATAGAGTCCCACTTCTACGCTATGGTCCCTAGCATCAAACCATGATGCCTTCCCTCTACTTCCATTCTTGATGAAAGTCATCAAAGGGAGGGATGACGTGAGAGAAAACTGGTATCACTCCTTCTGCGCTCTTGAATGCCAGTCCTGATTGAGGTTGCTGCAATCATACCTAGTTGGTCCACCCCGTGGAGACAACTTCATGCAGTTGGAGTATTTGGATGATCTGATTGGAGTCTCCCACCAGAATGACACTATTCAGCTATGGTTCTGGGAAACTAGCAAGACTTATGTAGCCAAATACTCACAATTTTTCCAATACCTCCCATTCCAATGACCAGATCTTGCCTTTCCTTAATTCAGAATGAACAGACCTGCAACCAAGAGAACAGGGACATAGTTCTTTTTGAAACATAGGATATAAATTGTGGGGAAGTATTCTGCACAGTACTCATGATGGTAACTGATGTGAACAATCCATGGGAACACTTCCATTTATAGCAAAAATGAATAGAGGTCCTTTACCTGAGCAATTTCCATTTTCCAACAACTTCTTTAATTCCATTTCAGGTGTTCATAGGCTCGGCACATTTGAATTCATATCTGGAGATCCTCAATGATCTGTCCACACCCTCCAAAGCATGAAATGGAGGTGCAGATTAATGTCACCTGACTACAAATGCCTTCCACATGGACAACAAAGTTCTGATTCATGTACCAAGATCGAGTTGTGTATCAGGAATTACTAGAGAAATGTGTAGGTTGTCAAATCACCTTCTTGCATACTCAAGCTACGTCCTCTAGCTCACATAAGAACACAGCTAATAATCTCAAAAATCCAACTAAACATGCCATGTTACTTCAGAATTTGAACCCAGACCGTTGATTTGGAACACATCAGAACAAAATCATCAGCTTAAACTGAAAAAAGAATCCACTAGGACAACTAAAAAAGTCATCAACCAATCTAGGAATACCAACAAATAAAGCCTTTACAATCAACAAACCATGACCTTTCCACATGTCACCTCATCGTAGTAGCGCAAGCCTGAAAGGGACCCACACTACTACCTCCACGCTCGTGCCCTATGTGCTTGCTTAGCTTCTTTCAAGATAAATTTGGGTCCCACCTTCCAGTTGTCATATCATTGCAACAACACAGAATATTCCACAACTTTTCGCAGCGCACTCATGTGATCCAACAAGAAGTAGACACATGGCAATCAAATCAGCAAGCAAGATCCTAGGCCTACCAACTCAAAACCAACGCCCATCACGTCAGCGCAGTCCCAATAGATCTGGTGGACCAAAGGTCTGCAATAGTGCGATAACCATCCATTATACTTAGAGAATATTTGCATAAACAGGGAAAGCCAGTGACTGGATTCATGGGGCCGGTTACGAATGAAGCTGGTGACATTAATCATAACTTAAACCTTGGGTGACCGCCTATCACAAGTCAACTTACATTTATAACATATGCTCTGAAAAGACCCAAAGGCTCAAGGACTTAGGGTTTAGGCTCCTTAGTCATAAGTTAGGCCAACATTTAGGGTTCAAAGTCAGAGAATAAATAAATTATGGGGGAGGTTCCATTAGTGGCTCTGGTTGGGGACGCATGGCTCTTGTAGGCATGACGAGGACCACAAAACTCTGGGGTGCAGACCATTTGCCAAACTCGTTGGGGATACTCTGTAAGTGCTCAATTAGGAGTTGAAGACCAATTGAAAGGTAACTTAAATTTCAACTCCAACCATGGCCACCAAAAACAAGGAATTAATACTTACCTCTATCAAGTATCATGTTTTTCAACAAACAACCTTGTGCTCAATCTAAGAGACTATACAATTTTATTGTCAATTAAATCAACCTACACTGAGTGAACAATGTTAGCAAAAATATATACATCATTTACATGTTCATACTGCCTCTGATCAATCATACTATCATTATAAGTCCTTAAATTCTAATTTTTAAAATGGAATAGCTCATAGCCCTCCAGATGACTCTCATTATCAAATTTAATCCTATCCCTATTTACCACATCAAACCTAAAACCCTCATAAAATATTTTTGATAACTACTGCTATGGAGTGTATTCAACACTTGTTAAACCTTCATAAGAGAAAATGAAGAATTCATATTCAATCATTCTTTCTGTTGTCACGAAGGATTGCACCCTTGTTAAGCACTAAGCCTAACAATCCCATGACACATTGGATCACTTTCAGATTGTGGGTTGTCTATAGTGAAAGTGAACCTCCGAAAGAGTCAGCTCCCTTTAAAAGCCTCCTGGATCTGATGTACTTTCAAGGAAAAGAGATAGAAAGCTAACTAATGAAACTAAAATTAATCCTAAGAGGTGATGCACCAATGATTGTATTCTAATTCGCAACCTGATTCACAACTATCTTTCAATATATTTGCTCACACAACTCATTTTGAACAATCTTAACACATAAATATTTCATAGAAAGGCCTGAAATCAATCTACTTTTGTTTGAAGGAAAACCAATGCCTTCACAACTTGAAAAGCAAATAAATCAATTGCACAATCTACAACTTGTGGTAAACAACTGCCTTTTTGTATCGATGATTCAATGAATGAGACAAAAATTTAAAGGTTTAATGTTTGAAACACAATAAATTTTCATCAAAATCACTCAATAGAACATAACACCTAAAAACTGAGAAGGAAAACACCTGATTTTTATTGAAAAATGGTAGGAATACCTCTACAATAACTATAAAATATTCTAAAAAGTAAGCTGCTACTGTATAAAATCTGTTAAACTGTTGAGTTACAATACTAAAAATCTCTCTCCGCAATGTGCAAAGGTAAGAATAAAAGCAAGAACCGAGAAAAAAGCACAAGATTTTTCTCCTATAATACAAAGATCTCTCCACAAAAGCAAAGGGAAGTCATCTCTTGTGTAATTGGACTCCAACTGATGCATGAATAAGTTGGAAAAAGATCCTCAACCTCAGAAATAGTCAACTCTCAGTTGTTGGGCGAGCAAGAGGAAAATGCCTAAATTAGAGGGCTCATAACTGCTCCAAATTGAGCTATTTTAGCACTGAACTCCTCTTCTCAAGGTGGTTGACCAAAAAGACTTCCAAAAATAGCCTATTTGACCAAAAGTAAAAAATAGAAGCAAAATATCCTCATGTATGACACTAGTACAGAAACAACAATATGTGATTAAAAAAACTACTAAAAACTACTTATAAATGACTAAACTTGGTCACGTGACTGTACGCTCAAAATCGTGACTCCAGTTGCCTGGGGCTGTCAGGTCAGATTTCAGAACGTACATGGACCCTTTCCCTCCTTGCCATGGGGCGATATGTCATGTCACTCTCGCTCACGTGAAATTAGCCAGTCCAGAGGAGACGAGACACAACGGGGGTCTAGCTCGTTGGAGAGTTGGACTTTGCGGAGAGGGGTCGACAAGTACTGCGGCCTTTGTTGTTGTATGCTTTGTTCGATTGTTGTTGTAGTTGAGATAACTCTATGACCCGAAGGGTCACTAGTTTCTCTCATTCTGTTTGGGTTTCTTTGATTTCACCTCTGTGTGGGTAAGCGATTATTCTCATTGATGTCCTCTTGTCTTTGTATGCATTGTAAGAGGTCTTGTTGTATTTGGCGTTGTCTAGTTTCTTCTAACAACAAAAGGACAAATGGGTCTCCTTGTGTTTGAACAAGTGTCTGTTGTTGAGGTCTTGGATGAATCTCCTTGATCTCGTCACGGATAGCCCTCACCCACTCTCCTCTTACTCCTAAGCACATTCGTGAATCAGAAGAGAAGAAGTGTGATTACTAACCTTCACCAGACCTAGGGTTTTGTTGACCTAGGGTTTGTGTTTTGACTTTGCTTGTACCTTGTGATGAAATCAAGGGTTTATTTGGAATCGTTTGAATCGTGCTTACCTCGTGATGGAATCGAGGGTTTGCAATGTTGTCTATTCTGAAGTTTCTATATGCATGCAAACTAAATGATATGCAAAATGTTCTTTTTGGCATTTTTTAGAGTATTTTGAAAATAGAAATGCTTCTAATCTATAAAAAGGAAATATGTGTGCAATCTTATATGACTTTTCCAATGCAATGTTAACGTATGTTTTTTGTGTTTTCGATGTTTTGAATGCAATTTAATATAAGAAAAGGGAAAAATGCTTCTTCTAACAATGTAGATCTAGAAATATGAAAACCTTTAATCTAACATGCAAGATCTAGTCATCAAGGAAAAAGCAATGTTTTACTGTTCCCAAGAGAAAATATGATTATCTAATTACTATGAAAGCAATGAAAACAATGAAGGAACCTGAGAGAAATGAAGATTTGTTGACTCCACTACCCTCAGCAATCCTTGCAATAGGCAACCTTAAATTCTTTTGTGGCAGCAGGTGATCCTCTTGACAACAAAATGACCCAAGGAAGCAAAAAGAAGCTTTGATGAAGCTTGTATGAGCTCAATGAGAGCTTGGATTGAGCAGAATGGGTTAGAATGAAGCAGCGTGACACTACTTGGTTGAACAAATAAAGCAAAAGGCACCTTCGTCCTCTAAGAGCATTTGAATGCTAAGTTAGAGAGCAAAATTTGGTAAGAGCTGTGTGCACAATGAATTTGCCTCCCTTTGTGCTTGAGGGAGGGGGTATTTATAGGTTTAGAAGAAGGAATTGATTGGAGAGTTAACTCATTACATTGATGAGTTAATAAAAATAGATTGGGGAGTTCACAAGGTTGATTACTTAGTGAACTCAGCTAATTAGAGAGTGATGAAGCAAAGATAGCTTATCATTGGAGAGGAAATGGAGGTGAGGGAATGCATGAGATTGATTGAAGAGTTAAATTGAGATCAAATAGAGTTAATTATGCATGTGTGGGTGCATGAAATAGTTAACTCTATATCAAGGATCAAAAACCATGAAAATAGAGAGAAAAACAGGTGAAAACAGAGCAAAAACAAGAGAGAAACTCAAGTTTTTTCTGCGGCTACAAAAATGACAGGGTCGCCCCTTTTGCCAGTAGCGTCGCTCGGGTGAGATCCGGGCTAGACAGGGTCAGATGCAGAAAAACAGGCTGGGAGATGGTAGAAGAGAGGAAAATGACAGGTTCTACATCAAGAAAATAGGTCAGTCATGTGGAAGAATCCAAATCTCCCCTTGCGTTAGCACGATCTCCTAGGGGAGATCTGGAAATAATAGGGGGAGATTTGGATTGGTTTGACGAAACTGAAAACTAAAAGTGGGAGATGGAGAAGGGGACCTCTAGAAGGCTTCTAGGAGGTGCACTAGAGGAAAAATAAAGGGGAGAGGTGAAAACTCACCTACAAGACTCTCACAAGGCTTAGGATCAAGGTTAAAAGCTAGAAAATGCAAGTCGACAAGTGTCACAATAAGTGTCGAAAAGCATTTTAAACGGGGAGAGCAAGAAATTGACAATGAAGAAACAACATAAGACAAGAAAAGAGGACACACCATCAAGAGGCCTGCTACTTAAAGAATATTATTTCACGCTTACATGTATGTGACAAGGATTTGAATCATCATAGGGTTCCTCATGGAGGCAGTGCATGATTTTTGTGCTTACATATTTGCCCCCTCAAGGATGGTAGTCTATATGAAAGGTAGGTATCATTTCCGAACTAGGCCTTACCTATTGTCGATTTTCCCACAATTTGTACCTACAATAACTAGTGTTAATCTAACATTTAAATATATCAAAGTAAATAATGAAAACTAAAATGATGAACTTACCATAGATCGCTTGAATTCGACTAGTTGCTTGCCTTTGTCGGTTTGGACTTGTAGGGATGAGAGCACACAAAACAATGCACGAAACAGATGCATAAAAGCAAAGAACTAGTCTAAAATGCATAAATGAACTAAGCTAAGGGCAAACAAAGTAAGCCTAATTGTGGGATCAGAGAAAAATGGCGACGGAATCGTTCGTGTGAGCAGTCGATAGAAAGGTATCATCAAGGAGATCGCAGAGATGGCCGCCTTCTCCTCAGCCACAATGAATTGAGTATGCAATCAGTGAAAAACTCCTCTCTAAACCCTAGCTTGAATTTTGTGAAAAATCTCTTGAAATTATCTATTTTTTGTGATTTTCTCTGTTGCATTGTGTTTGTCTCATCGTTTAGAGCAAGTCTAATCTTTCATTTTTTGAAATCAGTCAAAAAATGAGTTTTTTAGAGTGATTTTTGCTTGAGGAATTCACTCCTAGGGTCGCCCCTGTTGTCAGGCAGGGTCGCCCGGGGGAGATCTTGAAAAAACAACTAGGTCGCCCAGGGGAGATCTTGAAAAAACAACTAGGTCGCCCAGGGGCGACCCAGTTGGACTGATTTCTGACTGCATATGATGTTGTTTGACACTCATTTCACTTCGATCTGACATGATTTGGTCACTGAATTTACCTGTTAATTGCAACTTTTGAAGGTTTATGTGATTTTTTGTGTAAGGTTTTTTGCAATTTTGTGATTTTTAGGGATTTTACGAGTTTACAAGATCTAATCTAAAGTTCTCTTCTGATTTTCTAGGACATGCGTATCTGATGGAATGCCTGCCGAGAGCAGGGATGTTTTCTTCACTGAGTACCAAAAATCATGCTAGACTGAAGAGGGTAGGTCTTGCTAGAGTTTGCCATGTTCCTATGATTCATCCTGTATCTCACATATGTTGTGACGTCTTGATTTACTGGGATGCAGACAGGAACACATTCCGGTTCCCACAGATTTTTGGAGAGTGGACTATCACTCTATATGATGTATACCACATTCTTGGAGTACCTGTGAGGGGACAACCTTTGTCTCTTCCTATTAGTGAGTCCTATGAGGACAAGGCTTCTTGGGCTGCATTCATGGGGGTTAATCACCCTGGAGACTAGATAGGAGTTTAGCTTACATCTGTGCCACGACTCCGCATTCCACTCTTGAGGAGGTTCCTGATTGGTTTTATTGCTTCGAGGTTGTAAGGAGACAAGGCCCCAGCTCGTCTGAGATGGTGTTGGGCACCCATTATTCATGAGATTGAGAGTACAGTTTTCGCTTGGGGACAAGACATCCTGGCTATGGTTTACAGAGACTTCTATTAGATTTCACAGCGAGGGGCTCTAGCCTTTAGTCACTCTTCTTTGATCACGACCTAGATTTTTGAGCACATGAAGCCTTATTAGAAGCTTATTCCTCTTCCAGATAGATGGTTACCAAGAGCAGCGAGGTGGGCGCATGTTGGTCATTTGGATGCTACTTTACCCATTGTTGCTACTCTTACTGACGAGGACATGATTTGCAATCCTTATCACAACATGGAGGGGGCTTGGGCCCAAGATGGTGAGATTAGAGGGCACTGTCACAAGGTTTCAGAGATTACAGACCGTAATGGTCTGGTTGAGGCTCATTGAGTTGATCGTGTTTTGTAGTAGTTTGGCGAGGATGTCCCTGAGGACTTGCCCCCAGTGTCTACTTGTTACAGGATTGTTCAGGAGATGGGTGAACTCAGAAATGTCATTTGGACTCCTTTGACTCCAAGCATCTTCATTACTAGAGTCTCTAAAGGAGGCCGAAGGGGAGGGAGAGGGACTCCTTCCTGATCTCTGATTGTACTGTTGATTCAGAGTCCACTAACGAGGACTATGTTTCAGATAGTAATGATTCGTCAGATGAGGCCGCTCTCGAGGATGAGGACTTTGATGATATTGATGATTTAGATGATATCCCTGATATCCTCGAGGGTCCTCCTGTTGTTTCTCGACCTCCTCATTCAGATGAGGTGATGCATCAATTTGACCCTGATTGGCAGCCTGGCGATCCACGTAAGTTTCTTTCATTTCCTTGCTTTTCACACTTTTTGTCCTTTCTCTTTTCATATGGATCTGACTTGGTCTTGTTTTGATTCTCTATTTCAGGCAATGTCAAAGAGTGGAGGGACTTTGTTCGTGAGGTCAATGTTGGATTAGATTCTCCCTTCACTAGGATGACTCGTGATCATCTTTTGGATGATCCTGGTGTGCCCCTAGCTGCAGGGCGACACACTGACATTTTTGCTCCTATCTACCATGGGTGTTAGATGATTATAGAGTTGAAGACCTAGGTCAACACACTTCAAGGTGAGAATAAAGTACTTCGGGAGATGACTTGCCTTAATTTTGGGTGTTTTGATACTAGCATGGTGGGACCTTCACAGTCGCATGCCCACAATAGAACACATCATTCTCACAGATCTCATGGAGTGACGAGTGGTACTCGTAGACAGAGGAGCCAAAGCCCCGAGGGTTCTGTTGGAGGGAACCATCCTTGACTTGCTTTTCTTGAAATTCATGTCCTCTTGCATGGGGAGCCTCTACTTCTCTCGAGGGCATTTTGTCTTAGCTCTTTTATACCATTGTATATGTAAACTTCAGATGTATCTATGAAAGCTTATCTTTTTCTATGGTTTTTCTCTTGTCGAATTTTGTACTGATCTCTTGTGCATGTTTGGAAGTTTTTAGGAACTTTTTGAGTATGTTTGACCTTTTCAACTCTTTTAAGAAATGCAAGTATGACAACGATGATATGTTTTTCTAGTTTTGTGGGATATATATATGATATGCAACTTACGATATGATAATGCAAGAACACAAGAAATGTTGTAAATGAAACTATAACACTTACTAAATGTCATGAGTTATGACATTTGACTTTATTGCTTTGAGACTCTTTTTTTAATTTTTGGCATGAATGCAATGTGGAACAAACAATGTGACTTCTCTTTAAATACGATTTTCAATTTAGGGGATTGCGAGTTGTCTTGATATAAGAGACCTATTCAAGGCTGTGAGATAGGATTTAAGGAAACTCAAGTGGGGAGTGGAGATGAATATGGAGTGTTTCTGGTTTCTAGACTTCGCTAAAGGCTAAACACTGATTCTTATCTAGATAAGACAAATTGGTAAGCTTTCAACTTAGACAAGCAACAAATTTTATTGGTGTCCGCTAGACTTAGATCATAAATGGCAAGCAAAGTAGACCCAGGGTAAAGGATAAATGGGAAAGAACAAGGGTCCCTAGATAGAAGATGATCCTAGAGACTACTAGACTCTTCAGTTTTACTCAGCTTAGTGCGCGTGTGTGCTTACTACCTTTCTTTCTCTGTTAGAATGTCACTCTTGAGGCTTCGAGCTTAGATTGATCTCTACCCAAGAGTATGGACATTGAGCAATCTTCTCTCTTTCACTCTTTTTTTGTATCTCTTTTTTTTGCTTTTTCACTTTTTTTTTGTATTTTCCTCACTTGATTTTTCTCATTTTTTTTGGATTTTTGACTTTTCAAGAAATGAATGCTTTTGGAACTTATGCTATGCAATGCTTTGATCTCTCAATTCTCACTTTTGACACTCTTATTTTGATCACTCATTTTTTATTCACTCGTATTTTAGATTGCTTCCTTCAGATTTTTGATCTTCCTAATGTTTTTGGCCAAGAAAGATAAGGGGCTGAGTGCCACCTAAAGTTTTTGTAATCTGGTTGGACTTCTCTACTACTAGGGAAGAAATGGGAGGGTCTACCTACAAGCTTCCTTTGAACACTGTAGGTTTGAATACTGACTTTGTTTAGACCTAACATCTTGACTCATTAAGACTGGGATCAGTGTAAAGCTAAGAGCTAGGTTTTGATTAGAATCACTGGGAATGTAGGGGGATAATGGCAATTGTGAAAAATGGGGATCTCTAGGTCCTGAAAGGATAAACGTATATCTGGGCAACATTAGACTCCTAACTCAAGGGAAAATAGTACAAGAGCAAGTCACAAACTATAATGCAAGATGAATAGAATGATGCAGAAATGCAAGAAACAAATTATTTTTGATATTTTTGATTTTTTATAATTTTGTTTTGTATTTTTATGTTTTATGATTTTTTTGGTCTTTTAGACATAATATTTCTTGAAGTGAAAGGCATTGATTGTTTCGCCAAATTCCTCTCCCTCCATTGTGTACAAGAGATAGGCATCGTTTCTGACATCTTCCTTAACCATATAAGGACCTATCCAATTAGGTCTGAATTTTCGTCCTTCGCCCGCTCTTTTATTGATTAGATTGTCTATCCTGAGCACTAGGTCTCCCACTTGAAAGGGCCTTGGGACAACCTTTTTGTTATATTGCTTTTTCGTTCTTGCTAGATATGAATCATGTCTTTGAACGGCTCTCAAGCGTGTTTCATCCATCATTTCTAACTCGGCTAACCTTATTGCTATGTACTCTTCGTTGTCCAATAATCCTTGTAATGACACTCTTAGGCTAGGAAATTCCACTTCCAGTGGTAATACCACCTCCGACCCAAAAGTGAGGGCATAAGCGGTGGTTCTGATTGGAGTCCTAATGCTTGTTCTGTATGCCCATAGAGCTAGATATAGTTGTAAATGCCAATCTCTTTTAGAATCTTTTACGATCTTGACCAATATTGACTTCAAAGTCTTGTTGGTAGCTTCTGCTTGTCTGTTTCCTTGAGGATAATAGATTGATGGAGAGTTGTGATTGATGTGAAATCTCTCGCATAGCTCCCTTGTGGATTTTTGAAGGATGAGGCATTATCTGTCACTATCACTTGAGGGATTCCAAACTGACAAATGATTTGGTTCAATATAAATTTAGCGATTACAACACCTGATACGGTGGTAAGAGGCATGGCCTCTACCCACTTTGTGAAATATTTTGTCATAGTTATGATGAACAGATGTCCATCTGTTGATGGGGGGGATATTTTCCCCACCAGATCTAATCCCCATGTGGAGAAAGGCCAAGGGGTAACAATTGGTTGCAAATTTCTCGTTGGTGTATGGTGAACATGCGCGTAAACTTGGCATTTTGGGCACCTTTTAACAAATTTAATTGCATCTCCTTGTAAACAAGGCTAGAAGTATCCCATTCTGTGTATCTTCCTTGCCGTGGCGTGGCCACCAAAGTGTCCTCCACAGATTCCACTGTGACACTCTTCCAATATTGTTCATGCTTCTTCCTTGTCAACGCATCGAAGCAACATTCTGTCTAGGGCCCTTCGATAGAGCACTTCATCTATTAGAACATATCTCACGGTGAGGACTCGTAATCATCTTTTTCCCAATGGGGTCATGTTTTTCGGGTAAGTCTTGTTCGTAAGATAGTTTACAATGTCTCGGTACCAATAAGAGGCGGCATATTTCTCAAGATCTACATCGCAAATCTCTTCGTCAGGGAAATCTTCGTTCATAGGTTCTTCTTGGGGAACCGGATTATCTGCTAACCAGTCTGTTATTACTTGTCCTTTAACCACCTTTTGGTTAATATAAGTTAACTCAAATTCACTTAACAAGGTTATGAACCAGCTAGCGCTCCTTGAGAGCATGGGTTGATTTAAGAAAGTCCTCAGTTGCTCGGATCATATCATCACTTTAGTTTCTTGATTTAGCATGTAGTGTCATAGCCTTCGGGTTGCGAAGACTATGGCAAGACATTCTTTCTCAGCTTGGGTATAGTTCTTCTCATATTCCAATAAGGTTCAACTTATGAAATAGATGGCTCTTTCGCTTCCACCCTCATCCTCTTGAGCTAGCATGCATGCTACGAAGATATCGGTTGCTCTGAAGTATAAGATGAAGGGTTTATCATGTTTAGGTGGTATCAATGTGGGTGGAGTTAACAGAAATTTCTTTACTTGCTCAAATGCATTTTGACAGTCCACTATCCATGTTATGCCAACTTGTTTTTTTAACAACTGATTGATTGGATGAATTTTGAAAGTCATATTTGGTATGAATCGTCTGATTGTGCCTAGTTGTCCTAACAAGGCTCTTACTGTTCTCTTACTTGTTGGCGGGGTTGCATTTAGGACTGCTTTGATCTTGGCTAGGTCGACATCTATACCTCTTCGTGAGATGATGAATCCTAACAACTTTCCTACGGTGACTCCGAAAACACATTTTTCGGGGTTTAACCTTACTTTGTATTCTCGAAGCCTATTGAAGATTTTGCGGAGGTCCTCAACATGTTTTGATCTTTGTTCTGATTTAGCCAGTAGGTCATCAACGTAAGTTTCAACTATCTTGTGTATATAATCGTGGAAGATATGTGTCATTTCCCGTTGGTATGTTGCTCCAACGTTTTTCAACCCGAAGGGCATGACTATATAACAGAAAGTTCCCCAGGGGGTTGTGAGTGTTGTTTTGTTTTGATCCACTTCTATGATTCTGATATGGTTGTATCCTGAAAATCCATCCATGAGGGAAAGGACCTCATATTCGGCCGTTGAATCGATAATTTGATCGATGGATGGTAAAGGAAAATCATCTTTTGGGCAAGCTTGATTGATGTCCCTAAAGTTGAGACATATCCAAATTTTTCCATTTTTCTTCAGAACTGGGACAATGTTTGACACCCAATTTGAATAATCCACTGGTTTGATGAAACCAACATTCAACAAATTTTTTAGTTCTTCTTTCACCATTTCTGCTACTTGTGGTTTTATGGGCCTTGGTTTCTGTTTCATGGGTTTGGCATCTAGTTTCGTTACTAGATTGTGCACCACAACCTTTGGATCTAACCCTGGCATATCTGAGTATGCCCATGTGAATATGTCAGAGTATTCAATGAGGAACTCTGTGTATTCTTCCAATTCTTTGTCATTTAGTTCTCCTCCTAGTTTTAACATCCTAGGTTTTTCAGGTTACCAATGTTGATGTCAATCATATCTCTTGTCAGGGATGGGTGTCCTTCAAATTTCTGAGGAGCAGGCGGTAAATCCGAGTTCGCCTCGATATGAATGATTTCTTTTTCATTTCCAAAAGAGTCCTTAGAATGAGGGAGAAGTAGGTATCCTTTTTTATGGTGGACTCTTGGAAGCCCATCATATGCTTGTAGATATTCTAGGATGGCTTCATCATTCTCAGCGTAGTCTCAGGTTAGTCATTCTTCTTGACCCATAGCATAATTTAGGATGTTTGGTAATTCTCTGCTCTCCAATAATAGTTCTCCATGCACCAAGACAATATATTCTAAATTTTGCAACTGAGTATGTGGCGAAAATAATGCGGCTGACGTGGCCATTGAGTTGGCCACTTGATTTTCTTCTCTGGGTATGGCTTTGATAGAGAAAAAATTGAAGAATTGCACTAACTTAGTGATGGTTTCTTTATAAGGTTCTAACCGTTTTGATTTTGTTTCGTAATTTTTTGCAACCTGATTGATTATCAACTGGGAATCTCGAAAGGCAGAGATTTTCTTGACTCCCATTCTCATGGCTAGCATGATTCCTAGGGACAGGGCTTCATATTCAATGATGTTGTTGGTGCAAAAGAAGTCTAGTTTGAAGGCGAAGGGGAGGACTTTTCCTTCGGGAGATGTTAAAATTATCCTCATTCCTGCCCCTATTTTGCAACTGGATCCATAAAAATGTAGGGTCCATAAGTTTTCATGGTTTTGTGAATGAGATGTCTCTCCAAATTCATAAGTGGAAGTTCATTTTTCTTTTTTTTGTCTCCTTCAATGATCTCGATTGTTCCAACCAATAGTTTTTGATATCCCATTTGTTAACACATGGAATGGCTGCTAAGTTGAATGGTGCATGGGATTTAGTAGTATGCAGATCAAAAGGAAATTCCCTAAGATCGTCCATTCTTTGGTAGGATATGTTGTGAGCGGTTGCACTTGTTTGAACATCCTGAGTTTCCTATTTCTGTTTCTCTTACGTTTTCAACTTCTTTTCTTTTTCTTCTTGTTCCTTTCTGTAAACACTGAAAGGATCAGGGTTTGCCTTGACTATGATTACCTTTCCCAAATGATGGAAATGTATTTCTTGCAATAACGTAGAGGAAATGGCTTTCATGGCGTGAATCCAGGGTCTTTTGAGGATCATGTTGTAATTGGTTTCTCAGTTAATGACATAGAAATCAGTAGAGATAGTTTTTCCCATCAGATTGAGTGGTAGGCTGATTTTTCCAATTGTTTGGATGTCATGACTGTCGTAAATTCTTAGCGTGGCAGTTTGTTGCTTGATTCCTATTTTGTTGTATCCCATCTATCGTAGAAAGGATATTGGCAAAAGATTGACTGTCGATCCTTCATCTACCACCACTCTTTTTATAGTGACTTCTTCAACTTGAATTTGTATGTATAGAGGGGAATCTCTTTTCTTACTTCCTTTGCTTTGGGGTAGTTTGGAAACATCAAATGTGAGAGGAGGTGATTCCTCCTTTGAGGAACATCCTACTTCCAAAACTTCTAGGAATGTCTTGCGATGCGAGGGAGATGCTCTCAACAAATTTATTAGAAGATGTTCTCTGTGTGGTCTATTTGTTCCTCTTCATGGATCATTAACACTTCTTGGTCTAGTTCTATGTTATTGGTATGGTTTTGGTCAGCCTTTCCTTTCTCGATTTGAGGTTATTTCTCCTTTCTCTAGGATTGGAGAAGTTTAAGAAAGTTCTTTTGTTGATTCAACGTAAGTTTGGAGATGGCTTTATTGTAACCATAACAAGTCTTTGTTTCATGACCCTTTGTCCCGTGGAACCAGTAGTAAGTATTGGGGTCATATGAAGGTCAGTTTGATCCTTGATTGCCTTTCTGTCGCCATTTGTCATTACTTGGATTTTTTTTTACGATATTGACATCTTTTCTTGAGGCACATTAGTCGTAGTCTTTTCTGTTCCTTTGGATGTTTGAAGTTTTCTGTTGGTATCATAAGTCTTCCGACCACTATCGATGGTGGCTTGGTCAATTCTTAAGGCACTTTCAATGCCTCTTCGTAGGACTTATATGGCAGTTTTTGGACATCTTCTCTCATGTCTTTGTTAAGGGCATGCAAGAAGAGGTCGCATAGTTCTTGATGATCCATGTTTGGAGCATTGGTTGAGGAATAGAGGACTTGCCTCTATTGAGTGACAAAATGTGCTATAGATTTGTTCGGTTCTTGTTTCATTGTAAGGAATTCTCTAATCCCTATTTTCACGAGTTTGTTCAAGTCGAATGCCATGACAAACTCTCTGATGAGTTATCTAAATGAATGGATTGAAGCTTCTGGGAGATGATAATACCAATCCAAGGTGATGCCTTCAAGCATTTTCAAGAAATTTTTTGCTACAACCTCATCCCAAGGGAGGAGTTCTCTTATGGCTGTAGTGTAGGCTTTGATGTGTGAATTCGGATCTCCTTCTCCTTTGAACTTCAGGAGATCTAGCAATGGCCGAGGTAGTTGCACATTTCTTATGTTTTGGTCTAGAGGCTCTTTCAAATATTTGAGATACATTCCCAGAAAGGCACTTTGAGATTACGGGGTTGTTAGTAATAACCCTGTGGGTGGGTTTTGATAACCCGTTGTCGGATTCATTGGATTGTTTTGAATAGGAGGGTTCCCATTCAGACAGGTGTCATTACTAGCATGTCATGAATAATAATTGAGGTAGGGGGGGTTTTGAGATGCCCCTTGGTCCTGTTCATGAGACTTGAGTCTTCTTTCTAGAGCAACTTGCTCTGCTTCTAGGATTCTGATTCTTTGCACTAGAGTTGCGATTAAATCTGTAGGAGCTGCAGCTCTAGGGGTTTCTTCTTTTCTAGGATGTTCTCTTCGAATATTTTCATAGTGATGAGCTTCCTCACGTGCAACATTTTCTTTTTGTTCTTCTTCTAAGGCAATCCTCAATGCCTCTTGAGCATCTTTGGTTTCTTGTAGACACCTTTCCAACCTTCTAACCTCTTCATCAAGGTGGGTATTCGATGTACTTGTGGAAGGTTGTCCTGGTTGATGTATTTCTGACCTCACCCTTCTTTCTTTATGCGACACATTTGGTATGGCCGGATTGTTCTCCCAAGATAGGTTCTTGAACGATAGAGAGCACCTAGATTCCCTTTGATCTTGCTCATAGTCAGAATTGTCATAATCATAACAGTTAGTGATTGGCACGTCAAGATGTGGCGGCACATACCTATCAAATGAGGGAGTTTCTAGTTTCCTTGAGGGAATTCTCCCTTGGTTTAAGTCAGGTTCCATCAATTCGGGGGTGCCATAGACATCGCAGAATAAATGGAATGGATGACGACGTAGATGATGAAAGTTGAAGTGGCTAAAGTGGCTATGAAGAAAGTTTTGAAGTTTTTAATGAGATCCAAATAATGGGAATGTGAACAACACAAATAAAACTTTTTGCTCTTCACGTCAAGTTCACCAAAATATGTATGCTCAAAATCATGACTCCGGTTGCCTAGGGCTGTCAGGTCGGATTTCGACACGCACACGGACCCTTTCCCTCCTTGCCACAGGGCAATCCACCACGTCACTCTCGCTCATGTGGACTTAGCCAGGCAAGAGGAGGTGAGACACGGCGGGGGTCTGGCTCGTTGGAGGGTTGGACTTTGCAGAGAGGGGTTGGCAAGTACTGTGGACTTTGTTGTTGTGTGCTTTATTGTATGTTTTGTTCAATTGTTGTTGTAGTTGAGATAACCCTATGACACGAAGGGTCACTAGTTTTTCTCCTTCTGTTTGGGTTTTTTTGATTCCACCTCTGTGTGGGTAAGCGATTGTTCTCGTTGATGTCCTCTTATCTTTGTATGTGTTTTAAGAGGTCTTGTTATATCTGGCATTGTCTAGTTTCTTCGAACAACAAAAGGACAAATGGGTCTCCTTGTGTTTGAACAAGCATCTGTTGTTGAGGTCTTGGATGAATCTCCTCGATCTTGTCATGGATAGCCCTCACCCACTCTCCTCTTACTCCTAAGCACATTCATGAATTAGAAGAGAAGAAGTCGTGTGATTACTAACCTTCACTAGACCTAGGGTTTTGTTGACCTAGGGTTTGTGTTTTGACTTTTCTTGTACCTTGTGATGAAATCAAGGGTTTGTTTGGAATCATTTGAATCGTGTTTACCTCGTGATGGAATCAAGGGTTTGCAATGTTGTCTATGCTGAAGTTTTTATATGCATGCAAACTAAATGATATGCAAAACATTCTTTTTGGTATTTTTTAGAGTATTTTGGAAATAGAAATGCTTCTAATATATAAAAAGGAAATATGTGTGCAATCCTATATGACTTTTCCAATGCAATGTTAACCTATGTTTTTTGTGTTTTTGATGTTTTGAATGCAATTTAATCTAAGAAAAGGGAAAAATGCTTCTTCTAACAATCTAGATCTAGAAATATGAAAATGTTTAATCTAACATGTAAGATCTAATCATATACGAAAAAGTAATATTTTATTGTTCCCAAGAGCAAATATGATTATATAATTACTATGAAAGCAATGAAAACAATGAAGGAACCTGAGAGAAACGAAGATTTGTTGACTCCACTACCCTCATCAATCCTTGTAATAGGAAACCTCGAATCCTTTTGTGGCAGCAGGTGATCCTCTTGACAACAAAATGACCCAAGGAAGCAAAAAGAAGCTTTGATGAAGCTTGTATGAGCTCGATGAGAGCTTAGATTGAGAATAATGGATTAGAATGAAGCACCGTGACGCTACTTGGTTGAACAAATAAATAAAAAGGCACCTTCGTCCTATAAGAGCATTTGAATGCTAAGTTGGAGAGCAAAATTTGGCAAGAGCTATGTGCACAATGAATTTGCCTCCCTTTGTGCTTGAGGGAGGGGGGTATTTATAGGTTTAGAAGAAGGAATTGATTGGAGAGTTAACTCAATAGATTGATGAGTTAACAAGAATAGATTGGGGAGTTCACAAGGTTGATTACCCAGTGAACTTAGCTAATTAGAGAGTGATGAAGCAAAGATAGCTTATCACTGGAGAGGAAATGGATGTGAGGGAATGCATGAGATTGATTAAAGAGTTAAATTGAGATCAAATAGAGTTAATTATGCATGTGTGGGTACATGAAATAGTTAACTCTATATCAGGGATCAAAAACCATGCAAACAGAGAGAAAAACGGGCGAAAACAGAGCAAAAACGAGAGAGAAACTTGAGTTTTTCTGCAGCTGCAAAAATGGCAGGGTCGCCCGGGGGAGATCCAGGCTAGACAGGGTCAGATGTAGAAAAATAGGCTGGGAGATGGTAGAAGAGAGGAAAAGGACAGGTTTTGCATCAAGAAATAGGTCAGTCATGTGGAAGAATCCAAATCTGCCCTTGCGTTAGCAGGATCTCCCAGGGGAGATCTAGAAATAATAGGGGAAGATTTGGATTGGTTCGACGAAACTGAAAACTGAAAGTGGGAGATGGACAAGGGGACTGCTAGAAGGCTTCTAGGAGGTGCACTAGATGAAAAACAAAGAGGAGAGGTGAAAACTCACCTACAAGACTCTCACAAGGCTTAGGATCAAGATCGAAAGCCAGAAAATGCAAGTCGACAAGTGTCGCAACAAGTGTCGAAAAGCGTCACAAATGGGGAGAGGGAGAAATCGACAAGGAAGAAACAACACAAAAATAAGAAAAGAGGACACATCATCAAGAGGCCTGCTACTTAAAGGACATTATTTCATGCTTACATGTACGTGACAAGGATTTGAATCATCATAGGGGTCCTTGTGGAGACAGTTTGTGATTTTTGTGCTTACAGTGACCATTAGTAGTTTATTGCCAATCATTTATAACGCGACCAAATTTTTGACTAAACCAATTTTAGTCATTTATTTGGTTGTTTTGATTGATCGATCAATTTGGTAGTATATTTAGTCATTAATTTAGTCATATATTTAGTCATATTGTTCACTGAGTTTGGTCACGATTAGTAGTTTATTGCCAGTCAATTATTTGGTTGTTTTGATTGATCAATTTGGTAGTATTTTTTTAGTCATTGATTTAGTCATATTTATTCACTGATTTCTGTCAACTGGTAGTATATTTAGTCATATATTTTTAGTCATATTTATTCACTGATTTTTATCAGTTGGTAGTATATTTAGTCAATTGGTAGTTTATTTAATTATTTTTGTTCACTGATTTCTGCCTAAAAGTGTTGGAAATGAGACAATGCTTTTGAGGTTTAAACATAAAACACAGAAAAACATAATCAATCATTCATTTGCACATAATGAAACATCTATTAAGAAGGCAAAATATTGAAATTTTATTGAGAAAAGGTGTTCTTACAGCAGATACAAGATAAAAATATGTGTCTTTGCTTTGAAAAATGTGTTACAAAGTGTGTTTCTCAGTGTTGTGACTGAGAAAACTAAGTTACAATGCTTTATTTTTTGCTTATACAGCTCCAAAACATGAAATAACTCCTTGAAAAATGAAGCCTAAGGGTCCTATGAAAGACTCCTCTGCAGACTTCACACCATGAATACTCAGTATGGACTGAGAACTATGTTATGCATATACCTCGACTGATAAGCTTTATTGAACATGACAGTGGACAAAACCAAACCGATCACAAAAATTTATCAGTGGACGAGCATCTGGAAGTCTTGCTTCCATAAGAAAGTTCTTTGTCTTTTCAACATCATAAAAGTTTGACTCTCTAGTTACACGTTCCACCTCCTTGATTTGTCCAGTTTTGGCTGCTGCTTCAATGTATTTGAAGCGAATGTGAGATCCTCACTACCAATGACATTGAAAATACAGTTTACCATATAAGTACAAGGTTCCCAAGCTACTACAAAATTACCTCCTCAAATAGATCAATAAATATCAGTGACAAAATGATACAAGTGACAATCCAAAGTCCAATCACCTAGAGCTCAAATATGCACCAAAGAAGAAATATAGCCCTTCATAAGACTTGAACTGTTCAAACAACTTGATGCATGAATCTACACCCAATACAAGCACTACAAGAAATAATCATATAACAAAACAAATTACATTGAGAGTAATAGTTTAATAGTCACCTCAACTTCAGAGTTCCATATAAAAAACCATAAGCTATTATCAATAGGAAGAAGATATATGAATTTACAACAACTAGAAAACAATTACCTGAAGAAAGAGATTCGTGATGACATTGTAATCAACTTGACAACCACCCTCCATTTGAGACATCATCAGTGCAAAGTTTACAGTGCCCTACAAAATTTACTCAACAAATAAGGCCTCTCTTCAAAACATCTTCAGATTCAACATCAGAAATATATTTCTATCAATTGATAGTACCTGGGGATCAGAGGGCAAAATTATCTGGAGGAACAAGTAATCAGGAGTGTATTGAGGACATGGTCCATGTGAGATGCTGCCAATAGCCACCCAACCAAAAGGGAAAATAGTTGCTCAAATCAGTATTATACACAAAAACCATAAAAAATGCATGAGAACAATCACTAAAATTTGAAATAAAATGCACATCATGTTTGTTTGACATTCTTGGGTAGGATCTTTCATGAGACAATGTCTTTTCAAGTCTATTACAAAATATAAGAAAAAACATTAAATTCCCTACAATAAGGCAGACAATCTTCATAACACTCTTAACCAACAACCTCTATAATGTTACTCATGTTTGGAATATGGAAAATTGGTTAAAGAACCAGGTATTTTGCCATTTTCTTATCCCATGTGAAGAAAATCAAACAAAAGCAAATCCTTGGTTGTGTTTCTTCTTGTTTGTATTTGATTCACCTATGCTTAGAGGCATAGCAAGGTCTATAGATACAACTTCCTGAAATGCTTGAGATCACGTCTTAGAACTGGATAAAAGCAAGGTCTACAGATACAACTTCAGGATAAAAATAGTCTACCACATCAAAATTAGCTAAACCCAAAGACACCACAAACAACACAAAATTTTTAATTTTACCGCAACACCACAAGGTTTGTTGCTGGGCCTTGCGGTGATGCGGGTGACACCCGCATCACTACAAGGCCTAGCAATAAACCTTGTGGTGTTGCGGTGGAGGCTTTGTGCATCATTCAAAAGAGAATTTGTGCATGAATTCTTCATTATCGACTTAGCTCTACAGATTCTACATATTAACTCTATAAATCATACAATATATTTACACATCTTGAAAATAGTTCATCACTACTACTGTTACCTAGGCCATCATTTCCTTGTTGCCATCAACCTGATAGTCCTTAATTGAAGCAAATGTTCTTCCCACTGCAATTCCCTCCTATGACAACAAAGACAAATTTCACATACTTTAGGGTTGTCATTTCCTATGAGCAACTTTACATTGCAGATCACAAGGTTTTTCTTGAATAGTTTGGGCTTATTCTTACCGTCAGTGCAATCAATCCACTCACAAGACCAACTTTGATGTCCAATGCCAAATAAGGACCATGAAAATATATCATGTTTGTTGAAGTTGGATTCAGTCCTTTCTGCAAGTGACCAATTTGTGGGAATTTGATGGAAAAACATAATGAATTTGATTGCTTAAAAAGGCAGGAAGAAAGAAAGTACTAGGAATGAAAGATATATGCTATTGCTAGAAATCGTCTCAATCACAAACGAAATTGGCTTAGCAAATGAAGGCAGCAGGGTATTTCTAGATTCAAGACTTTTACTTAATGCTGTGGAATAGAAGAAAAAAGAATCATTTATCTGCCACCATAGTGAAAAGTTAGCAATTGCATTTGGTTTGTTAAACATGGCCCTTGGTACAACTATTAGAGTTGTTAAGAACCTTCAAGTATGTTCTGATTTTCACACTGCATCTAAATTCATCTCCAAGATTGTTGCAAGAGAAATTATTCTGAGAGATGTGAACCATTTCCATAATTTTAAATAGGGACAATGTTCTTGTGGCATGCAAAAAATAGGGGATACTTGCAATAGGCTTGACAACACAAATGACTTCTCATGAGATCAGTGGATGGAAAGAAGATCTCTAAGGAATAGGGATTCAAAAGTAAGAAATATGGAATTGGATGACTGGAGTGATCTTAATCAGAGGGACACCATTGGTACAAGAAGTAATCGTTCAAAAGGTGAAACTTATGGTGATGTCCTAATCACAAGTGGTAAAGGTAACTAGGTACCTCGAAACAACTATTATAGTTGTTAAGAACCTCCAAGTATGTGCTGACTGTTACAACACAGCAGGAACTTGCATTAAGCTCTGTGTTGAAAGAAACATTGATACAATTCACTTCTAGGAAAGGGGGTTTAGCCTACAGATGGGAGAACTCGAGAGAAAATAAATGTAAAGTCTTCTACAACATTACAAGGAAGAATTGATAATAGTAGTGGCAAATTATGTGATTGATTAGCGAGGGCCTCGAGAGGCTGGGATCTCACGTGCAATAGGTAGAGAGGGCCAATTAAAAAATACGCTGCACATTTTGCTTAATACACACGCGCTTTCAAAGGAGAATGTCCATTCCTTCATCGCTCACTGGCAATTTGCCTTTTCACATAAAAGAATGAGAAATGGAACATAATTGCAGCATATAGAAGGCACATGTATCCTCATGAGATAGTAATATTGTTTCATCATATGCAACAAACATGTTCACATTTGCAAGTGTATCGAAGGAATGGGAGAGTTAAAAAAAAATTCATCTTGGCTATTTTTCCACGGAAGAAGAGGCCCGAAGAACTCATGCCACAACAATTGATGGTTTTGAACAATCTATGCTCGAGTGGGGCATATTACCGCTAGATGAATTCATAGCACATATTCTATGGAAGGCTCAAAGTTAATTGTGATGAATGGGAATCTAGAACAAAATTCAAATATCATTCTATAGTGGGTGTGCACAAGAACCAAGATTTTATACGTCTCATTAGTGGGTGCAGAGATAAGGCACTCAAATGGTTTGCAGATTGCATGAAGACCATGATTAGAAGCATAGGCCTTCCCACGTTCCCGCATAAGCTATCAAAAGTTAGTGTGGGTTTGCGGTGAGGTTCCCGCGTTCCCGCACAAGCTATCAAAAGTCAGTGCGGATTTGCAATGAGGTTCCCGTGGCCCTGCAAAGAGCTAGGGCACGAGGGTATGGGCTAGCAGGAAGAAGGTCAAGCCTTCCCCACATCATCATGGAGGGAAGATTTTGTATGTGCGGGTGAGCGGTGATCTCAAAGGCACAATAAATAAAATAAGATTTCTTCCATCAAAGCATAAAGGATAGAGAAATTTCATCATATGTCGTAGTGGCAACTACCCTAGTAGACATGAATACAAAATGTGGAAACATAGACAAAGCACGTGAACTATTTGACAAAATGCCTCAAAGAAATGTGGCCTCATGGACTGCAATGATTGCAAGATATGCACAAATTGAACTTTTTGAGAAGACTTTAGAAACTTTCAAGCAAATGCAATTGGCAGGTGTAAAGCTAGACTCCATAACCTTTGCCAGCATCCTCCCTACCTGTGCCAAAATGGGAGCTTTGGAATAGGGTATGGACATCCATCAAAGCATGAAGGATAGAGGAATTTTGTTAGATGTTGTAGTTGCAACTTCCTTGGTAGACATTATGCAAAATGTGGAACCATGGACAAGGCACATGAATTGTTTTATAGAATGCCTCAAAAAAATGTGGTCTCATGGACTGCAATGATTGCAGGATACACACAAATTAGACTTTTTGAAAAAGCTCTATAAACTTTCAAGCAAATGTAATTGGTAGGTGTAAAGCCAGCTGACTGCACAACCTTTGCCAACATCCTCCCTCCTTGTTCCAAAATAGAAGTGTTACTAATTTTTTGTTCACACTGAAAATTAGTTGGACCTAGGTGTAATTGTTGAGAATGAATAATAGAAAACTTCAAGATTACGTATTCATTGAATGGTTGATGCCTTGACAGAGTAGAGAAGGATATCCAGTTGTCAGGATAACCCATCAATCCAATCAGGACTGATAAGTTATCATGACAAGAGAATTGATTGTCAAGAATATCAAACATTCAAGGAGATACCGTTATCCTATATAGTTTGATCTTTCATGAGCTATAAGTTAGATTAATTATTCAGTTAATCAATTTTGAGTAAAAGGAAGAAAGATATTTTGTATTACACTGATATTTCATGTCATGTTTTGAACATACATTCAAGTATCTGTTACTTTATCTCATGCATTGATTAAAAAGGAAATACATATACATCATATGCATAAGAGAAATTAACTGATCATGTTTAAAAGAAGTGTTTGAATGTGTCCCACACAAGCCGTGGGAGTAACTAGATTGAGCAATTACAAACATGCAAGCTATGCATCTGTTTGATAAAAGAAAAAAGAAATGAACATCTGATAAATCTAAACATCCATCATTACCTGATGATGGAGATTGCTATTGAAGGTGGCCTTCAAGTCTTCAGTATTTAGTCTTCACTTCAAGCCATCATCAGTTGAACCTGCAAAATTTTGGGGACAACCCTGTTAATGCTCTGGATGTTTAAAATTATCACATGCTTTTATCAAATAGAGACATCTACTTGTCATATCATGCATTCAGATAAGAATTCAGATCAGATAATGATGCAAATCAAGAAGAAATCATGAAGGAGATCAATCAATACCATCAGGTATATCTTTTATGCTAACTTGTTTGTTTACTGTGCAAGTATAGGAAAAGTAAACATTGTTGTTTCAAAGACAAAGCATGTGGAGGAAATGTGGCTCCCACAAGGGTCGAGCCCAATATGCTCAGGTGATAGATACCATTGCATGTTATGCTATATCTAGCTCATCAGTGATCAAAATTCCAAATGATATACAAGAAGCAAGGTACTGTTTTACTTTCTTTATCATCTATGTGTGGTATTTCATAACAAATCCTATGCCATCAAGGTACCTAAGGTATAGTCATAAATGATGATAATAAGCAAGCTATACCACAGAACCAAGTATCAGGTTTGAAAGATCAAGATACATCCTATGAAGCTGCCACCATAAAGAATAGAAAAGTAAAATGACCTGAGGAGGAAGGTAGTGAACCAAGTGATCATGACCAGTAGGACAGCCTGCCAAGAGGTACAGTTGCCAAAGTGATGGGACAGCAAAATAGGTACAGTTGGTACCTCATATTCTTCTTTCTCTTACCTTCATCAATGAACTAATGCATATAAAGATACAATGCATAAGCTAGAAATAGATACAGGCAGACAGTCATATGTTGAATGGTAAAAGGTAACTAGATGATATCAGTCATTAGAACAAACCACAGCTACATCAGTAGCAGTCATAATCATGATTTTTCCAGCATGAGATGAGCCCATAGCTATGTGTCAAGGAGCAGCAATATGATGCCAAGGTGCAGTCTTCATTCGTAAAAGATATAGAGAATTGAAAGACACTACACCAAGTGCAAGAGGTGCAAATGAAACATACAATTGAGTAGCTACATGGATCACCAGTGACATGACAATCAGATACAAAGTCCAAAGCAAGAGACAATCATTTCTAGAGCAAAGAAGGATTTAAATACAGTAAGCACAGTGGAGTGTTAAGAATGCCATAGCCCAAATATGACAAGGTGGTTTCCATGCACCTCATCACTATTTTGATTAGACAAGCTTTATCTCACATGCCTAAGCTACAGTAATATCATGTTATAGTCAACAAATGCCATAAAGAAAGATGCATTGCAAGAAAAAAGACAAATGCAGTCATCATCACCATGGATAGCCAAGACAGTGACCAGTGAAGTGGTTTATATAAGCAAAAGACATCCATGATATATCATAAGGGTCATATCCATCTACAGAAGAGCATGAAGTATGCACAAAGATGACTACAAATGAAAGATGCACGAAGGCATGCTACAGGTATATTGAAAGAATGCATAACAACTAAGAAGAAATAAGAACATGTTTATGCTACAGATATGCCTTGAAAAACACAAGGTTGCTATAAATGAAGAAGAATGCTTGATAGATATGCTGCTATGACATTCAAATCATAAGTGCAGTTAAAGCACTTAGGACAGATTATGGATGATTTAGAGCTTGTAAGATATGTAAAGACCTCATTTGTAAGTGATCACAGTGTATCAAGAGCATCTATTCATGACCATGTTCAAGAATTATTGAGTGAGAATGAAAGCAAGGGATCTAAGCCTCAACCATTATGCATAAATACAATGATTGCTAGTAGAGTGATAACTCATAGTTCTACAAAGGTAAGGGTCATGATATTGAATTTGTGTTAGCTCATGCTGGTGGATCTGTACCTGTAGCACAATTAATAGTCTGGGTAGGAGGAAGGAGATCATCACAAGTGCTATAACAGCTAATGAGCAAAAAGATAGAATGGAACATAAATGTAGGGTACAATGCACAAGATCAAATAAATAAATGGTAGTCCTATTCATGAGAAACCATTACAAGTCAGTCAAGCATCATGAGCAGTTTGAAGACAAGGATCTTGTTTCAAATAAATATAGTGAATATCAAAGAGGTCTAATTGTATGTGATAGTGACAAATCTTGAATTTTTGATCATAAAGACCATCTTCTTCACCATGACCTCTAGTCATAAGAGCAACCTCTACCTAGCAGAGCACAATCAATTCAAGGGAGCAAGTTTGTTTCAGGAACAAATATGAGTTTCATTTGAGGAACATTGCATACAGCAGTCTCACTAAATGGAACAGTAGCCATACCTTGTAGAAGGATAGTGTGAATTATAATAGCAAGATCACAGTGACAGTCTATCTTTCTGAGACAGTAGATCAGACTTGCATTCACAAAGTTGAGGTTGATGATTATCATGGAATACACATAATTACCAGGTAGTCACCAACACATCATCTGGTATAAAGATCCCAGGCAATCTGAATGCAATTACCTAGACAAAGGGTCTATCCATGTCTTGCCGATATCAGTCTATAGTGCAAGTGATCTCATGGTTTTGCGTGAGCCTTAAACTCATTTTCCAAGGCAGTAAAGGGAAACCGTCACTTTGGTTTGTCAGTTGGGTTAGAGGACAACAAATAGGACAAATATTTACCACTTTTTGTTGTGAATGAGGTGTAAAAGACATAGTGATCAAGTAACAGATCTTTATTTTGGCTCAAAATCCTTATCATTTTTCCAAGCCTCAGGTTCAATAAAGTGGAAGCTACAATATAAGAAAGAAAGGAGTAGATACATAAAAAGGGGCAGAGTTCTTTCTCTTCATTATATCATGGTGTAAAGAGACAACAAAGGGTTTTTTACAATTTCCTCATTATAAACCCTAACAGGTTTAGCTCCACGCAAGAGCCAGAATAGTGTCATTTTCTTCATAAATATTAAGATCCGTATCATATATGCTGAAGACAGATATAAAGGAAATGGAGGATTTCTTCATAGAAAAGCTAGCTTCACTCTTTATGGAATAGTCTACAGAAACCATGAAAGGTTTTCATAGCCGAAAGCACATCCAAACCCTCAGGCATTTCAAAATAAGAAGACAATCAGAGATATGTTCATGGCTGCAGAGTATGAGCAACTTCAAAGAGTAAATAAGCATATAAAAAGAAACAAGAATATCTCTTCCTTTTTTTTAAGGCTCAAACCGAGCATATTTGTGCAGATAGAAGAACAAAAAGAAGAGATTCTTCCTTTATGTTTCTACTAAGCAAAAATCTAGAAGGAGAACTTACCCGAGCATGAAGATATTACAAGGAGCTCAGCCAGTGAACAACTACAGAGGACCCTTCATGGCGGCGCAAGAGGATCTTCAACAACAAGTAAAGGAATGCAAATGACTTTCTTTAGGGTTTGATCAATCTTTTTTGTGCCATAACTCGAGTCTTCCAAGTCATTTTATGACTTTTTTTAAAAACCAAAATCATTAAAAATCAAATTGATGACCGAGGTCAAACACTTGCAGTTACAACGACCAAATGCAGGGGCCCGTGGGCAATGATTATTTCTTTGCCTTTTTGATTTTACTAAGTCAAAATTGAAATCATTGAAAGGTAATGCTTAAGTGTCTTAAAGGAGCCTTTTATTTCTTTAACTTCATGGAGGTCAACAAATCAAGGTTCTTCATACCTTAGACATTTCTAATACATCGAGGGGAAAAGACAAGAAATCATATGAATACAAAAGAAATTGCAAGGTGACAGGGTTTGACCTTTTGTTTTTTATCATTGCATGATAAAGAATCTAGAAGGTATATTTTGCATGAGGATGCATATGGCAAGGTGATGTGAAGACTTAGGTTTTGTTTATCCACGAGGACAGAGCATAGTGGCAGACAAGAGAGAAGATAATGTTTTCTCATTAATTGGAGTGATAAGGGTAAATTTTTTTTCCTTGATGTGTAAATCATGCAAAATAGGGTTATTTTCTCACATGGAGGTAAAAGGAGTTTTTATTTTTTCTAAGTCCTATTTGTGCTCATATCATGCAAATTAGGCAAGTGTAATTGGAGTGATAAGGAGTGATATTTTCTTCTAATCACGCATGATTTTACAAAGTTATTAATTGTAAATAAATAATAAAGTAATATTTTCCAAATTACTTTATTATTTTTCACAAATTGTAAAATCAATTAAGAACAAATTGTAACCAATAATAGAGTAATATTTTATTACTTTATTATTTACTCACAATCAATTTTGATCATGCAAAATCATGCAAATTGATTAGCTGAGTTAACTAGGCCACCTAGGAGGTTTTACATGACTTTTAGGAGTATTTTTAGGATCCTTGGTCAAAATTTTGGTCAAACACATGGAGAAGCCCAAATGGAAGCTATTTTTGCTCAATTTGAGGCAGTTTTAGACCCTATTTTTGAGGATTTTTGAGGTTGCTCGGGAATGAGTATTTTTAGAGCTAGTTATCTGCGAGTCTATTTTTTTGCATGCCTCTTAGATAAAGCAAACCTATATATTGTAAAGCAAAAGTCTGTTTTTGCTAGTTCTTGATTCTCATTCTGATTCAGATAGATTGGAGAATTCTTGTAGCTCACTATTACAGTTTTATTGAGAGATTGGCAAGTTACAAGTTATCTTTTGTCTTTTTGCAAAGCTTTCCTTTGTTATTTCAGATCAGTTGAATTACCTTTTCTTTTAGTGCTGAATATTGAAGTGATCTTGATGAAATTTTGCTATGTTTTATTATTAAACCTTCAAAATTATTGTCTCATCTCATTGTTTATAGCATTAAAGCATAAGTTCATCACAGGTCTTAGGTTGTGTTAACAAGAAAGTCTTTTTATGCTGTGAAAAACCATTTTCCTTCATAAAAACTTGTTTTCAAACCTTCCTTAGAATCATTTTTGTGATATTTATGCCAAGTCTGGATTGTGTAGAACTCAGATTTCTGAGCAAGCATTGTGAATCAGATTGCATTATTTTTATCTATATCAGGTGCATCACTATTTTACACTTAGAGTTCATTTAGTTTCTCTCTTCCCTTTTCCCAAAAAGTAAAAACATACATCTCAATAGAACATTTGAACTAGCCCACAATCTGGAGGTCTAATCTCATCATAGGGAACCCACAACCTGAGATTAGTCCCATGTTACACAGAATTGCAGTGCTTTAACCAGCTTTGCATACGAGTGCAATTCCTAGTGATAACAGGAAGCTTTGGAACAAGGAATGAGCATCCATCAAAGCATAATGGAAGGGGATTTTTGTCAGATATTACAGTTGGACAGAATGCCTCAAAGAGATGTCATCTCTTGGACTGCAATTATTGCTGGATATGCACAAAATGGATTTGTTGGAAAGGCTTTACAAACTTTCAAGCAAATGCAATTGGCAGGTGTAAAGCCAAATTCCATAACCTTTGCCAGCATCCTTCCTGCCTGTGCCAAAATGGGAGCATTGGAACAAGGTATGGACATCCATCAAAAAGTAATGGATAGAAGAATTTTGTTAGATGTTGTAGTTTCAACTGCCCTGGTAGACATGTATGCAAAATGTGGAAGCATTGACAAGGCATGTGAACTATTTGGCAGAATGCCTCAAAGAGATGTCATCTCATGGAATGCAATGGTTGCGGAATATGCACAAAATGGATTTGTTGAAAATGATTTAGAAACTTTCAAGCAAATGCAATTAGTAGGTGTAAAGCCAATTTCGACAACCTTTGCCAGCATACTCCCTACCTGTGCCAAAATGGGAGCTTTGGAATAGGGTATGGACATCCAGCATAACATAATTGAAGGGGGAAATTTGTTAGATAGACATGTATGCAAAATGTGGAAGTATAGATAAGGCACATGAATTGTTTGATGGAATGGCTCAAAGAGATTTCATCTCTTGGAATGCAATGATTGCAGGATATGCACAAAATGGATTTTGCATGGATGACCTCAAAATATTTGAATTAATGAAGCACTCCGGAACATATTCTAACATTGTTAACTTTTCTTGTGTTCTATGTGCATGCAACCATGCAGGTTTAGTGGATGAGGGTTGTACATACTTCAATCAAATGATACCAACTAGAAAATCTAGAATTTTTTCATCCCTTAATTTTGTCTTGACATTTCCATTGATCTCTACATTAAGCACTTCTGCAAGCAAATCATCATGGAAGTCTAGAGGGAGCTTTCTTCTCTCATGAACGAGCTCTCCTAGCTTCACAAGAATTCTCTTTCTTGCCTGCATCACAAATTTTTTAATAAAAAGGAGTACAAAATTTTAACTCAAATATTAATTAAAAAACCAAAAATCTTAATGAGCTATGACAAACTATGTACTAAGTTGCTTGACTTTAGCAGTGCAATACTTATTTACAAATCACTTGTATTTATAGGCTTGTAAATTCTTCTAAGTCATAGTAGATTTATGGTAACGTCTTTAAAGTGTCATTAAGCATAAACATATATATAGAATTCAAAACACCTGAAGAACTATCTTAGAATTAAAATAAAATAAAAGTGAATATATATATAACTTTCGCTAATTAAATATAAATTTGAAGCAAGTCACACAGTCGCTGCAAACCAACAATTACAAGTGAGAAGACATCAAAAGATAAAATTCTAGATCTGAAAATGTCAACTGAGAAGATAGCAGATGGTCATAATCCTGATTTGAAGTCAATTCCAAATGACAAGGCAGGAGTAGCTAACAGTGTAGATGCCAAGTTTGTGACAAATGAGAATACAGTAGAACCTGAAGTGGTAGACACTCACTCAGCTGAAAATATTCAATTTGATGCATCTGAAGATTTTAATAAGTCAATGCCTGATGTCTTTGAAGATCAACCTGATCAAATTGTGAAGAAAGAACTTGATGCGCCCGATATTGATTTTTCCTCATGTCTAGATAAGAAAATGGGGATTGCAACTATGCTTATTCAGACTCTCAAAACTAAAGGCATTGTTGAGGAAAAGTTCAAGATTGATCTCATGGCACCTCCTAAAAAGTCTTCTTTTGATACAGACGATGACAGTGTACCTGATTCTGTCAGTAATGTTGCTACTGAAGTACCAGAAGGAACTGGAGAAATTATCGTCATGTTAGAAATCATGGTAGTCACAGTAAAGGAAGAAAGACAATCGAACAAGAAGGAAGATGAGTTGAAGGTAGAAAAGGCAGAAAAGAAACATGACAAGAGAGACGAGGGAGAAGAGAAAGTCTTGGAGAAGGAGCATATTAAAGAACAAAAGGAATTGATTTGCAATTGGATGGAGAAAATTTGGAGAACGTTTCAAATAAGCCTTTACCATAGAATGAAAAGCATATTCAATAAGAAAAGGTATTATTGCTGTAGCAATTGTTTTCCTACTGTGCGTGCCTATGTGTGAATGAAATTTCACTTATAGGACAATTGTTTTACAGTAAACTCACCACATTTGTAGAGATATTACAAATTGAACAATTGAGAGCTCTAAATCATCAGTACCTTGTCTTTAATTTCATGTTGTTTAGCTCATGGCGTGGTGCCAGTGCTACATGCCCCAAGATCTCAATTGCAATCATAGGTTGTGATAACATGATTATATGCTTGAAGTTCCTAATTGCAATCGCAGGGTGTAGCCCCAGTATCGCGGCCACTGCAACTCCCATTACAGATGCCTCAAGTCCGACAGCAAGTGTTTAGTTCATCAAAGAGATGTCATCTCTTGGACTGCAATTATTGCTGGATATGCACAAAATGGATTTGTTGGAAAGGCTTTACAAACTTTCAAGGAAATGCAATTGGTATGTGTAAAGCCAAATTCCACAACCTTTGCCAGCATCCTTCCCACTTGCACCAAAATGGGAGCATTGGAACAAGGTATGGACATCCATAAAAAAGTAATGGATAGAGGAATTTTGTTAGATGTCGTAGTTTCAACTAACCTGGTAGACATGTATGCAAAATGTGGAAGCATTGACAAGGCATGTGAACTGTTTGGTAGAATGCCTCAAATAGATGTCATCTCATGGAATGCAATGATTGCGGGATATGAACAAAATGGATTTGTTGAAAAGGCTTTAGGAACTTTCAAGCAAATGCAATTAGAAGGTGTAAAGCCAAATTTGACAACCTTTGCTAGCATCCTCCCTGCCTATGCCAAAATGGGGGCTTTGGAACAGGGTATGGACATCCATCATAGCATAATGGAAGAGGGATTTTTGTCAGATATTATAGTTGGAAATGCTCTGGTAGACATGTATGCAAAATGTGGAAGTATAGATAAGGCACATGAACTGTTTGAGTCAAGGGAGTCAAGTCTAGAATGTAATGTTGTTGTTGCTATGTTTGCAATAAGAGAATACGTCATTTGAAACTAATATCTCTATCACACCTCATTATTGATCTATTCCCTTTTTCAACAGTCATATGGCTGTGATATGCTTCTTCGCTATGATGACTAATCGTTGCATGATGATGTAAACTATCACCGTGTTTGTGTCACAGGGCATTTGACTATATTATTAGACCATGTGTATTCTTATGGTCTCACAAACTCTAGGAAATAACCTAAGACCCTTGGATTGCCTTAATACTCTCCTCTAACTTGCCATGCTCTAACAGTCTCTTACATTGTCCTTTATCGCCAACCATATACTTGTAGACTACTTTTAGAAGTTTGTTTATTGTCCTCTTTTATATTTTTCATAGGCTGTAACTCATCCATTAACAACTTGAAATTTTAAAACAAGATGCTTAACAGTTCTATCATGATTGTAAGTGTGATTGTGTAGGCTATCTTGTGACCTGTAGAGGTGACCTATGGATTATTTGTCATCTATCCTTCATGCACACTTGTCATACAGTCCCTAACTTATAACTATCATCTGTAACAGTTCCATGACACAAAACCTTAAGGCCTAATTCAAGACAGTGTCTCATAAAAATCCTTATATACTACCTTCTACTCACACTCACAATGTGGAGATAGAAATCACTTACATACTCCTATGCCAAAGAATATGCTCTTGTTCACGATAATCTTAGGATTCACTTATATTTACAAAAATCTCATTAAATCTCTTAGAGACACCACTCTTTAAACAACATTGCCATGAAAGGCTTGTCATACTGCTCTATGTCATTTGGTTTGACATGTCATTATACACTGCCTTCATATTCTCCATTCATTATTTTTCATGAGAGAAATATTTTGTGAGTCCTCAATGAAACATCACATACCTATGACTTCCCTTGTGACTATCATGAAACTCGTTCATATTATCTTCACAAACCATTTACTTGAGTTATTGTCTTTTGACTTGATAACAATGACTTCTTTTTTACCTTGTCTAACAAGGTTTAACATGGAAAACCTCCATAGATTTTGATGAAGGTGCTAGGGTTTAACTAGTGTTAAATTCTAGGCATCATGAACTATAATGGAGAATCCAAGAATCCAAGTGGAAGTGTGGTTTCAGTTGATATATTGCACTATAGACTTTATAGTGGTGATAATATGAAAATAAAACCTGGCATAATTATTACCAACAGTAGGCACCTAATTGTATGCTAAGTTCAAAAAAATACTAAAAATAAAACTCTAATGATTATGATAGTTGCCTCATCCTCATACTGTTGAGTCCTTGCATTCCAGCTCAAAGAATTTAACCATACTTATGATGGAAAGTCATTAGATAAACAGTCGTACAAAAGAAGAAAAGAATAATCCATGCAAGACAAAGAAAAATAGATGATTGACCGTGTCAACTAAAGAGAAACACTTCATTAAGATGTTTTACTTTTAATTGAACTTATCAAAAAGTTTCCTCATATCAACGTATGTTTATAAGAAAAGCTACACATAACAGAATAAGGGAAATATACAGATAAACATACCTAGTTTTCAAAGGAACTAGCACTGGAAAGCTATGACATTCATTGTGTTCTCCAGCCTCCCAAACTCTTGCAGAAGACAATATTACACTTGAAACACTAAATTAAGATTCCAACAAGAAATCATCATTGAATATAGATCATTGACAAATATAACTCCAACAGAATACACCAATTTTCAACCAAGAACATGGCAACATTAAAGACCACACAACCATTGGAGTCTAAAAGCCCTATATATCTGACACATTACCATTTGATGTGGAGACAAGATGAAATGATATGGGTGTTTTATAAGACACAAACAAATTTTGTCATGCCAAGTTTACATTTAAAATTGCTTGATCTTATCTTTCATTATATTGCATGCCTCCGAACAAGTCTTGAAATTTTCAATCTTAAGATAGTATCTACAAAGAGCTATGAAACTAACATCATAAAGAAAACTTACATGCCTAAAAGCAAGAAACTTGAATATACTTGTTTGTAGTCATGTGTTCCAAATGGAAGATGATTTTATTGATCTTCAAAGACAACTTAATCAAGAATATGAATGATATGATATGATCTTCATGTCCCAACAATAAAACACATGTTGTAGAATAAAATTTGAGAAAACAGTATCAAGAAAATACACTTTCCATAAGAAAACTTAGTCCTTGTCCTGCCAAGGTAGCATTTCACTAACAAATTGCAGGCTTCACTGCAGAAACTCAAGCATTATTAGTGCACAAAAAATTTACTTTCCATTCTACAAGATTAAATTCCAATTAGAAAGTGCAAATTGCACTTCAGAAGTCAATCAATGATATTATTGTACAAGAGTAAATGTATTAAGTACATGTTGCATATTTGTAGATGTAACACAGAGGGGGCATTAATAACTTAAGCATGTTACAAGGATTGGAAGCGCTAGTGAAGGAGGATGCTCTTCCACTCTACTTCACGCCTTTTAGTTATTAGTCAACAATGGACCATATGAGTCCATCTTTTTATTTTCCTTCCCACCTTTTGCTCAAACATCCCCATGTTATTTATATGCCCTAAATAATACATTAAAACTTCTATTCTATGCTTTTAGGATTTGCATGTACAGTGCTTTAGTTGACCCAGGCAAAAAAGGGTAGGTGCCATTTTTTCTAAGGAAGAAAGTATCATAGGCAGTTTTTTTAATTGGAAAAAGGGAACTCCTTTTGATGGACCCTTGACAGGGAAGAGACTACATTTGATTTTTGACATCTCTGAGATATCTAACTCAGAACTTATCAAAAGCATACTAGAAAAAGAGAAATAGATCCTTGTCCAAGGAAATAAGCAAACCAAAATTTCTATTGCAGATTGCTTTATCTCCAACTTCACAGCACAAATTCTGAATAAATATTTATTTGTGTAGGTGGCCAATGCTCCAGTCCAGGATCAATACTTGCATGAGCAAGATCTGAATACTGATTAGTATATGTGCAAATAGGCATTCAGTTCAAGTGTAAGGATTTCCCAATGAGGAGGAAAACTAGGTTTGTACTTATGGAAGCAAGCTTCCCATGACTAGTTAAAAGGGTTTCATTTCCACATTTTAAACTCTGGAAGAGAATTTTAAGGTTTTGAAGGATGATTTTATTACTTTCTTAAGATTTTGATGATGCCAAAAGAATTGTAGAAAACAAAGGAGGCAACCACTTCCTAGTCGATGATCTACCCATATCAGAACCCTTGCTTCCTTCTAGACTGTTATCAGTGACCATTAAGGAAACAAAGGAAAGGATGTGAATTCAACATCCTTTTGATAAAATCCCTCCTCTTAAACTCCTTGTATCTGACCATAAGCTATTTATCAGTAGGAAGAAGATATATGAATTTACAACAACTAGAAACAAATTACCTGAAGAAAGAGATCCGTGATGACATTGTAATCAATTGGACAACCACCCTCCATTTGAGACATCATCAGTGCAAAGTTTACAGCGCCTTGCAAAATTTACTCAACAAATAAGACCTCTCTTCAAAACATCTTCAGATTCAACATCAGAAATATATTTCTATCAATTGATAGTACCTGGGGATCAGAGCGCAAAATTATCTGGAGGAGGAACAAGTAATCAGGAGTGTACCCAACCTAATGTAATCACCGGTGGATGTGGGTATTGGGATGGGGATGTAATCCTCATTCCTATACTGAAGTTTCCTTATTTATAAATGGATGAAAATGAAAATAAATTCTTTTACAATTATTAAATAGAATTAATCTATTAGACAATCCTTTGACCCCGCTTGATTTGTTGGAACTAAAGTTGCATGCAAGCAGATGTGGTATCAGATTTGGATATGGTGAATTTTCAAGATACCCTAATAGAGAGACAATTAAATATGAGGCTATATTCAATTATTTATATATCTAAGCCTATAGAACATAACTTTGAAAATACATGAACATAATTTTTGACTTTGGCTTTGGAGGGAGAATCTACGTGAACATCTTTCTATGCAAGGTTTCCTTGATTTTTTGACAAGACAAGGAAGGAAAGCTCAGTTTATGAAGTAAACTACAACTTTGCAATGGGAAAAAACTGTAGGTCTACATCTTTTCGATTCCTTTTTTACATGATTTTTCCATATTGAGGGAGTTTTGTTGATTGCCAAGAACATTGAGAGGGGGGGTGAATCAGTGTTCTATAAACTTTTTCTTACACTTTTACTTTTAACCATTTCAAGGGATTACTCAAATAGAAGCATAATATACAAATGAACAACATCCACAAAAGCATGACACATAACACCAAGATTTTACGTGGAAAACCCAAAACGGGAAAAACCACGGAGAGGATTAGCTCTCATAAATATATTGCAATCTTTACATGAATGATGTTCAGGATTGGTCACTCCACGGGCCTAGAACATGTTGGCTTACAACCATGAAGTACAACTATATTTAGCAGGCTCACTGTCTCAACGCTAAACCTAGCAAGATTACAATGAGGGCTGTTAAACCCTACTGGAGGCTCACTACCGGCTTACTACCTTGATGACAAAAGCTTGCTTCCAATCAGATCACACATAATACCTGAGTACTGCTTAAGCATCTGCCACTATGCCAAGGTGCAGTCATTTAACAACTGTATTCTGAATCCCAAGTCTTCATCGCTGATCTTCTAACTTTGCTCTTCTATTCGCATGCTCTCATACACACATTATCTCTGAGTCTTGAGTCTTCATTGCTGCTGCTCTTCTAACTCTATTCTTCTATTCGCATGCTCGCATATCACACATTATCTCTGCTCTGCTTCTTCACTTTGCACTTCTCTTCACAACTTCGCTTAGGGATGTATTTTCCAAGACTTCGTTACATGTTTATATACAATTCATCAACCTTGGAATGTACATCAAAGTCAGCATTACATTCATCATTCATTGGAACAGTCTCCAAGGTCGGCATTCATACATACATCAAATTAGGTCTGGACCTAAACACCATACGCCACAAAAGAATGAGGACATAATGTATTACACCTTAGCTTGGACCTAAATCTATCCAAGCACGCTACACATCACTTAAACATTCATCAAAAGCATCTCCTTGATCACCACAATTAATTAGGTCGGCCAAACAGTATAAACTGGGAGAATTCTTGATCACATTCTTCCTTGATAACAAACATAATAAGCAGACCTTATGCAATGCTTTAAAATGATCTTGACGCCTCCATGAACAACATAAATTCACCTGAGAGCCAATAAATCCATCTACAACAGATCTCACTTGGAGATTACTAAAGACAACAAATATCACCTGAACTCAACAACTTTCATCTGAAGTATAACAACACAAACTTGTCTTCCAGAGCACCAAATCACAAACCCTCTGGAATGAGGATAGCTATGGACTTTCTAAGCTTAAATCCAGAACTGCAAGGCTAAATTCCAATCTGCGGAGAAGTGCAGAGCACCACACTTTCTCCCTGTCACTCTGCATACATTGCCAAAACCAGTCTTCAAACTGGTGAATAGATATTCGATGTATAGCATTTCGGACCACCAAACTCAGGAATTAGTATCTTCAAACACTTCTCTAAATCATATCCCAATCTCACACTCCAGTCTTCAATGCTGAGGAAATGCAGAGTAAAACATTTCATTGTTCTGGGAGACAAACACTTGTTCCAACTTAACCAAGTAACTTCCTTGGATGCTGACCTTAGGTATTGACATTAATGACAACACTTACTGCTCATACTTGCAACAATCTCCCCCTTTGTCATTGATGGCAACATATGAAGTGAAAAACCATCAATACATGTAATCTTGCTTTGCTTCTTTGCTCCCCCTCACTTGATGCTTTCCCTGACTGCAAGCATCAAGTGAGGTTTTTCACATGAACTTCTCTCCCCCTTTGACATCAATGACAAAGGGTGCTGAAACTTTTACTTCTCTCCTTCTTGAGTTATCAAGGCTCAACTCAGATCTTATTACCACTGCATAACTTCCCCTATCAATCAATACTGAAACACTTACAACTCTTTATCAGGAACTCATATTAGCATCACCTACCTACTTCCTCTGGGAGGTAGCCTCATAATCCTCTTGACTGCCAACACATGCAACTCTCTAGGTTCTTGAAATCTTGCCACAGGACAAACTGCATATATTACATCTAGTCTGGTATATATTAGATACAGTAGTCCTCTAATCATAGACCTATACTTTTTCTAGACACTACTGCTCTGATTCTTTACTCCTAACTTCAACAACCATCTCTGATTGCTACCTGCTCTGCTGCATCTTTTTCTTTTACTTCTTTGAATACCCCCCCTCAGGAATACACATCAAACTGTGTCAGCTTTTGCTCATATTAACATATCTTGTCTTCTCAGAAATTCAGACTTGACTTTGCTCAAATTAGAGTATGACATCCAACCATGAACTTTCCTTCTTCTTAAGGAACATAACATTTCATCTTTTATAATGCATATTAATCAATGATAGCACATATAGCCAATAATTTCTTTAGGTCAATACTTATTTGTCTGCAACTTTTCTCCTGCAGGCATCCTTTATCCACAACCACACACTCTCACTTTCAACAGAAATTCATTGCTCTTATATATCCGCATCATGATTTATTTCACCAGTCAGCCTGTTCCTCAAGAGCATGCTTAATAGGTTCATCTGCTGACTTACAACTTCTACTGTAGATTACAAACCATTTTCAAAATCGTATCAAGGACTCTTTACACATTCCCAAACTTACCCTCAAAACCGCAAGGTATGATATAATCTTGCAGAGAAATGTGGACCATCAGAACTTAGACTCTATCTCTGTCAGACTCTATCAAACGCTATGCCGATACTTAGCAACTTGTAACTATCTTTCCGGTGAACTTCAAATCTCCCAACCCTAGAATTAGACACTTTACATAAGTGTTTACAACACCTCAAAACTGCATAACAAAAATGCTCACCTGCAGAGGAATGCGGACCACTGCATTATACCTTGTTCACTATTCCTTTTATACCTTTGCTTGCCCAGACTTAGACATTTCTTCAAGATGACTTTTAGAGGAAGTTAGGACTTGATTTCTGAAGCATAACACTATCAAACAATTGAAAACATTATACCTGAGCCGCATTACCGGATCATCATTTGCGGAGGCATACTATCCAACTTACTGTCCTCCACTCAGAATACTTTCCATACTTAGTCATTTTCTGTCAACCGGACTTGGAATCCAACATGTTCAACTTTTCTCTTCATTCACTAGGTTCATCTGATTTAGATCTGATATTTTTTCCCTTGTCTTGATCAACCATCACATTAGCACTGTCAATGATTTTCTTCAATCTCTTATTGTAGCATTGATAGGCTTTACTCTTGGTAGAGTATCCAAGGAAGATTCCTTCATCACACCTAGCATCAACCTTGCCTAGTTCTTCTTCTTTCCTTTGACTTGAACTATGTTTAGGATATAGACAGTTGTATGTATAATTTTTCTCTAGTACACTTCCGGTAGGTCAGCCTGCTTCATCATAGTCTTAGATGCCTCTTGAACTGTCTTGTTCATTCTCTCAACAACTTCATTTTGCTGAGAATTTCTTGGTGCAGACAACTGCCATTCTATCCCTTGTTCTATTTATCTACAATTCTTCTTCTTTGTTAATGCACCTCTGCTCCTTATAGTGTGATGCCTTTGCACAAACCCTTGTACTTCCTTCATCTTTTGCTATTTGATTCATGTCCATTTGCCTCTGAGTTCATCAACTACTTCTAGTCATCATGAAAATTGTTTTGTACTGAAAACAACTATGTTCTGTCAACCCGAACTTCTGTTACTCATTACATTCAAGCTACTTATCAAAATTAGACAAATTTCCTGATGTAGATGTAACCAGTGACATATAACCATATGCTAGAATCGCAGAGCAATAACTTCAATGATAGACCAATGCGGACCAAATTATCAAAGCACTGTAGACTTGATTATGTCTTCTTTTCTTGATCAAATCTTCTTGCATAGCAGACTTCTCAAACTGCACAAATCTTCCTGAATCCTTTACAAGTATAGTTCTTTGTCCTGACTTAGACCTTTGTTGCCAATGCTTGACTTGTCTCTATGTGTTGAGTGTTGGGAATTAAGGTGTCTCAACCTTGGTAATTCCTTGCATTATTTATGATTGTATTTATTTATTCATTGCCTATGTTGTAAATTAATTGTAAATTCCATATTGTCATTTTGTGGGATGTGGCATGGTGATGTGTCATCCTACATGGAAGATGACAACTTGTAATTTTGTCCTCACATGAGGAGATAGGCGTCCCACTTTGTGGCAGGAGTATTTTGCCATGTGTCGGCATCTTGGATGTTGTATAAGGGAATGTTTGACCAAAATGGTTATGATGGATTTCTATGACGAAGTTATGACATGTAAGAGTCAGAAATAGAAGCTTGTAAGACAGGTGAAGACATGTGTCGAAGAGCATCTTTGAAAAAGGCATCTTTGGGTGCCCCAAGGTGGACTATGACACATTGTAAGAGAATATGCTATTTATAGCATGTGTATGACAGATTCTCTTACACCTATAAGTTGTAACTGCTATGACAGATTCTATGATGGTTGTAAGAGTCGTAAGAGCATCTGTCATAGCCCATTTTGGAAATACGTGACCTCTTTGGGATGAGAGCTATGGAAAAGTGTTAGATACATCTCACAATGTTGATCAAGTGTCCATAGGAGTGGGTTTTGGGCCATGAGGCCAAGTTGGACGCCCATTCCAAGATAGAGCCAATTTTGCCTTGTATATTCTTTATAAACAGGTGCTTGGAGGAGGAGATGTAGTATGTGATTGACAGGTACTGTTATGTTGCCAGACTGACTCCAGACACGAGTGTCGAAGACTATTGAAGCTTGCATTTCAAGTGTATTGTAAACCATATTCAGTTTTGATAATATATTGTGCAGGTTTCTAAGTGGGGTTTTTCACCCGATAAGGGTTTTCCCCACATTATATCTTTGTCTCTATTTTTTTGTCTTCTTTTTGGTTCTATGTGTATTGTTGCAATATCTCTGTTATATGTTTCATGTTGCTGTAATTGTAAGGATTAAATTAAATTTGCATAGCCCTCTCCTCATTAGATTAGTGTAGGAAGTGATTTCTATACACCTAGCTTCCTTTCAGTTGGTATCAAGGCCTGGCCAATTTTGGTCCTAGTTGTTGGGTAGGGGTTTTTTGAACTGATCTTAAGTTAAGTGGGAGTCTGTACAGAGTATTCTGAATCTTATTGCAGCAAGGAGATGGCAAGCACATCCGGAAGGATAGAGGTGGAGAAACTCAATGGCACTAATTTTGAGCTGTGGAAGCTCAAGATGGAAGACATGCTTTTTGATCGAGACCTCTAGTAAACTATCAGTGGAACTAAACTAGCTACAATGTCACAAGCTGATTGGGATCTCAAAGATTAGAAGGATAAGGGTCTAATAAGACTTAGTCTTGCTAATTCTGTCCTGTTAAATGTCCATGAGGAGAATACTGCAAACTTGCTTTGGAAGAAGTTGGGAGATGCGTATCAAGCCAAATCCCTGGTTAACAAACTTTTCCTAAGAAAAATGTTGTATTCCCTTCGAATGGAGGACGGAGGATCTGTTGCAGAAAATATGAATGCTTTCAACATGCTGGTTGCACAATTGACATCCGTTGGTGTGAAGATGGAGGAGGAGGATCGCTGTATGACCTTGCTTTGTTCTTTGCCGGACTCCTGGGATCATCTTGTCATGGCTATTGGAAGCACCACATCCACATTCAAAATGGATGAAGTGGTTTCTTTGCTGTTATCCGAAGAGATGCGGAGAAAGTCTTCTGAGGCAGCCAAAGAGGCTCTTGCAGTTTGTGGAAGACCCAAGGAGAAAGGGAAAAAGAAGGACAAGAAGGCTGAGAAGGGTAGATCCAAATCCCGTGGGAGATCCAAATCTTATGGAAAGACCAAGGCTATCTGTTGGAACTGTGGTAAATCTGGACATTTCTGAAAGAAATGCAAAGAGGAAAAGAAAAAGAAGAAGAACCCAGATTCAGATTCTGACAAGTCACAAGATGATGGTGATGCCTTCATCGCAGCTCTGACAACCCATGCATCTGATGATGTGTGGCTGATTGATTCTGGTACATCATTCCACATGACCTCACATCCAGACTGGTTTACTAAGTATGAGGAGTTCGATGGTGGAAAGGTGTACCTAGGTGATGACTCTCATCTGAAGATTGTTGGTCGTGGAAGAGTCTCTATCCGATTCCCTGATGGACGAGTGAAGGGGATCTTTGGGGTTATGCATATCCCAGGCTTAGCACGGAACCTGCTTTCTATAAGTATGTTGAATGATGCAGGTGTGCAAGTTGTCTTTTCGAAAGAAGGATGCAAGATGACTAGAGGAGCTATGGTGCTTGCTAAGGGTACTAGGAGATGTACTCTGTTTCAGTTGGAGGCATGCATTTCACAATGCAATAGTTCTTCTGACTCAAGGAAGAGGGTAGCAGTCACTTCATCCCCACCATTTGAATGAGCAGTGAAGAAATCTGTTGTATCTAGTCCTGATGGTTGTATTCATGCCTTGGAAGTTAAGCTTCCTGCTGAAAAGACAATGTTATGGCATAAGAGATTTGGCCACATTGGTGAGAAGGGTCTGCGTACCCTAAAAAATAAAAACCTCGTTGAGGGGTTAGATGATTGTAATCTTGAGTTTGACTTTTACGAACATTGCATATATGGCAAACAAACCGTGTTCAGTTTTATTAGAGTTCTCATAAGTCTTCTGGTGTGTTGGACCTTGTTCATTCTGATGTATTTGGTCCTGTTAATGTTCCTTCATTATCAAAATCTATATATTTTGTATCTTTCATAGATGACTACAGTAGAAGGACATGGATTTATTTTCTCAGAAGCAAATCTAAAGTCTATAGCAAGTTTAAGGAGTTTAAGGCCTTTGCTGAAAATTAGACTAGTAAAAGTATTAAGTGTTTGAGAATTGACAACGGTGGTGAGTTCTGTTCTACATAATTCGATAAATATTGCAAGGAACTTGGGATTGAAAGACATAAGACAACTCCATACACCCCGTAGCAAAATGGAGTTGCAGAGAGGATGAACAGGACACTGATGGAGAAGGCTAGGAGTATGCTTAGTGGAGCTGGCCTAGAACAAAAGTTTTGGGTTGAAGCTGTTGCCACTGCTTGCTATCTTGTAAATAGATCTCCTACATTAGCTCTTGTTGGAAAGACACCCATGGAGGTGTGGTTTGGTAGAAAGCCTTCAATAAGGCATCTTCATGTTTTTGGTTGTGAGGCATATGCACATGTGCCTAGGGAGAAGCGGTCAAAATTGGAGAACAAGGCTGTCAAGTGTATCTTCATTGGCTATGGTGTCAGTGTGAAAGGATACAAGCTTTGGGACCCTATGGCTGAAAAAATGTTGTATAGCAGAAGTGTCATCTTCAGAGAGCTAACACCTTCTACCACTATTTTACAGCTAGAAGAAAAAGGAAAGAAAGAGGATGTTTAGTTTTCTGCTACCCCTGAGAAGACTGGACAAAAAAACAATGTTGGGCCTAATGATGAGGAGAGCTCTTGCAGCTCTGAAAGCTCAAATAAAGAGGATGAACCTCAACCTCAGCTCTTGAGGAGGTCTACATGAATAAAGAAGCAACCTGAGAGGTTTGGTTATACATTGCTTGATTCTAGTTGTGCTTTTGCTTTGCTTACTAATAGTGATGAACCTAGAATTGTATCAGAGGCTATGGATATGAAAGATGCAGGTTCCTGGAAGGAGGCCATGGAGGATGAAATGGCTTCTTTGGAAAAGAATCAAACTTGGGACTTGGTGCCTTGGCCTCCTGGACCCGTTAGATCCAAATGGGTGTTCAAGAAGAAATTTGGTGCAGATGGTAGTGTTGAGAAGTACAAGGCCAGACTAGTTGTGAAGGGGTATTCACAAGTGGAGGGTATAGATTATGGTGAGAACTTCTCTCCTGTTGCAAAGATGACATCCATTCGATTCCTGTTATCTCTTACAACAGCTTATGACTTAGAGGTAGAACAGATGGATGTGAAGACAACTTTCCTTCATGGTGATTTGGAGGAAGAAATCTACATGTCATAGCCAGAGCATTACATGGTGAAAGGTAAAAAAAAATTGGTTTGCAAGTTAAAAAAGTCTTTGTATGGTTTGAAACAGTCTCCTAGGAGGTGGTAGTTGAAGTTTGATGCCGTTGTGTTGTCTATTGGATTTGTGAGATCGAAATTGGATCACTATGTGTATTATAAGTTTGATGGTGATCGTATTCTCATTGTTGCATTATATGTTGATGATATGTTGCTCATTGGGAAGGGTAAGAGTATGATTTCTAATTTTAAACCTTAGTTGTCAGCACAGTTTGAAATGAAAGATTTAGGGGCAGCCAGGTACATTCTAGGAATGGAAATTAGAAGAGACAGAACTAACAGAAAACTTTGGTTAAGCTAGAGTAAGTATGTGAAGACCGTGTTGGATAGGTTCAACATGGCAGATTGTAGACCATTGTGTGTTCTTATTTCTTTGGTAACAAAGTTGTCTGTTAATGATTGTCCAAAATCTCCTAGTGAGGTGGAGGACATGAGCAGAGTACCTTATGCTAGTGCTATTGGCAGTTTGATGTATGCTATGGTCCGCACAAGACCAGACATTGCCCAAGCAGTGGGAGTCCTTAGTTGATTTATGGATAATCCTGGATGGGTACATTGGGATGTAGTTAAGTGAGTGTTCAGATATTTGAGGGGTACTTCCAAGTATTCCATATGCTATCATGGTAATGTTACAAGACCTCCGCATTCTGTTGATATTCGTGGATTTGTGGATTCAGATTGGGCAGGTGACACTGACAGCAAGAGATCCACTAGTGCTTATGTGTTTACATTATTTGGTGGTGTTATTAGTTGGATGAGTAAGCGACAACCTGTGGTTGCTTTGTCCATGATAGAAGCTGAGTCTATGGTAGCAACTCATGCTTGTAAGGAAGCCATTTGGCTTAAGAGATTGTGTTCAGATATTGGTGTTGATGCAGGTCAGGTTACGACCAGTTGTGACAGTCAGAGTGTGATTTGCCTTGCAAAGAATCCAACTTTCCATGTCAGAACAAAGCACATTGATGTTCAGTTTCATTTCGTGCAAGACACGGTAGAGGATGGGAAGGTAAATTTGGAGAAGGTAGATACTTTGAAGAATGTTGCAGATGCATTGATGAAGCCAGTGGGCACAGAGAAGTTCAGATGGTGTTCGGAGTCTATGGGCCTCTCGGCCTATAGCAGTTAAATCCTGTTATTCTATTGGCTCTTACAAGGTGTTCGACAAGTGGGAGAATGTTGGGAATTAAGGTGTCTCAACCTTGGTAATTCCTTGTATTATTTATGATTGTATTTATTTATTCATTGCCTATGTTGTAAATTAATTGTAAATTCCATATTATCATTTTGTGGGATGTGGCACGGTGATGTGTCATCCCACATGGAAGATGACAACTTGTAATTTTGTCCTCACATGAGGAGATAGGCATCCCACTTTGTGGTAGGAGTATTTTGCCATGTGTTGACATCTTAGATGTTGTGTAAGGGAATGTTTTTTTGAAACGGTTATGACATATTCCTATGACAAAGTTGACATGTAAGAGTCAGAAATAGAAGCTTGTAAGACAGGTGAAGACATGTGTCAAAGAGCATCTTTGAAAAAGGCATCTTTGGGCAGCCCAAGGTGGACTATGACACATTGTAAGAGAATATGCTATTTATACTTTGTGTATGACAGATTCTCTTACAATTGTAAGTTGTAACTGCTATGACAGATTCTATGATGGTTGTAAGAGTCGTAAGAGCATCTGTCATAGCCCATTTTGGAAATAGGTGACCTCTTTGGGATGGGAGCTGTGGACAAGTGTCAGATACATCTTACGATGTTGATCAAGTGTCCATAGGAGTGGGTTTTGGGCCATGAGCCCAAATTGGACACCCATTCCAAGATAGAGCCAATTTTGCCTTGTATATTCTATATAAACAGGTGCTTGGAGGAGGAGATGTAGTATGTGATTGACAGGTACTGTTATGCTGCCGAATTGACTCTAGACACAAGTGTCAAAGACTATTGAAGCTTGCATTGCAAGTGTATTGTAAACCATATTCAATTTTGATAATACATTGTGTAGGTTTCTGAGTGTGGGGTTTTTCACCCGATAAGGGTTTTCCCCACGTTATATCTTTGTCTCTCTTCTTCTGTCTTCTTTCTAGTTCTATGTGTATTGCTGCAATATCTCTGTTATATGTTTCATGTTGCTGTAATTGTAAGGATTAAATTGAATTTGCAAAGCACTCTCCTCATTAGACTAGTGTAGGAAGCGATCTCCGCACACCTAGCTTCCTTTCACTGAGGCACCAGCACCAATCCTTTGGCAGGGGAGAAAGGATTTTCATTAAAGCTCCCCCTGAGCCAAAACACCAAATTCACTTCCCAGAGGAAGTATCTGCACCTGAGTCTGGTGCAGACTCATCTCTAACTTCATTTACTTCCTTCTTGACCCAAACCTTGTTCATCTCCTTCTTGACGTCTATCGGATCAACCTTTTCTACTAGTTTCTTCAATTCTACCTGAGTATCCTTCTTCATGTTCTTACTTCTACCGAATCTTGCAATGTATCTAGGCCTGTTGCAATTGAAATACATATTTCTGACCATTGTTCCTTTCATTCATCCTTGACCTGCATAGGTTAGCCTTGTGCCCAAATTTATTGCATGTATAACAATACCCACTAAAGGATTTAACTGTCCTATTCTTGCCATAGCCATTTCTCACTTGACTTCTACACTCATTTTCCCTATGTCCCATCTTATTGCATGCATAGTACCTAATAGAATTCTATCTTTCTTTAGTTCTGCATACAACTCTATGACCAACTTTATTGCATGTAAAACATTTACCTTTGAAAGATTGATCATTCCTTCCATTGTTGAAACCTTTCCTTAGTTGACTTCTACATTCTTTTGCTTTATGACCAATTTTCTTGCAATTGAAACACTGACCAGAGAATAATGGAGTCTTTTGACTCATTTTGCTCCTACACTGAGTAGCCTTATGACCAAACTTATTCATGAATTACAATAACCATGAAAATATGGATACCTTTGTGCATTTGGTTGTCTGACTGGAGGTCTTCTAGGTCTTCTTTTTTGATTTATGAATTGATTTCCCTTGTTTTACTGTACTTCAGTATTTGCTTGACCAGACTTTGAACTTTCCCCTTTTTCATATCCTAAACCTTGCTTATCATCTGCACTCTTCTGGCTGCCAATCATTTCATCAAGCTTTGTGATACTTATCTTAAATTTTTCTTCAAAACTTTTGGCCTTGTCTCGGTCCATTTTTAGAGTTGCAATTTCTTTTTCCAGTTTTGCACAATCTTCTGATTTGTTTTTGACAATTGAATTCAGATCATCCTTTGCTCTTGATCTTTCTACAACTTCTGCTTCCATATCATTCAAGACTTCATTTGCTGATAACAATTGATCACTGACTTCTATGTATTTATCTTTGAATTTCTTAACTTGCTCTTTTAGCTTTAAGATGCATTCATCGGCTTGTTGCAAGTTATCTTTCAGATCCTTGACCTCTGCTTTAGAATTTTCAAGATCCATAAGAGCTACTTCTAGTTGGATGTATCTTTCATAACTTCCATACCTTCTTGCTGCCATGATCATACTATCCTAGATCTTCCTCAAGCTGTTAAACTTCTTCCGAGGAACTTGGCTCTAATACCAATTGTTGATTGTCAGGAACACTAAGAGGGGGGGTGAATCAGTATTCTATAAACTTTTTCTTGCACTTTTAGTTTTAACCATTTCAAGGGATTACTCAAATAGAAGCATAATATACAAATGAACATCATCCACAAAAGCATGACACATAACAACAAGATTTTACGTGGAAAACCCAAAACGGGAAAAACCATGGAGAGGATTAGCTCATAAATATATTGCAATCTTTACATGAATGATGTTCAGGCTTGGTCACTACACAGGCCTAGAACATGCTGGCTTACAGCCATGAAGTACAACTAGATTTAGTAGGCTTACTGCCTCAACTCTAAACCTAGCAAGATTACAATGAGGGCTATTAAACCCTACTGGAGGCTCACTGCCGGCTTACTACCTTGATGACAAAAGCTTTCTTCCAATCAGATCACACATAATAACTGAGTACTGCTTAAGCATCTGCCACTATGCTAAGGTATAGTCATTTAACAATTGTATTCTGAATCCCAAGTCTTCATCGCAAGTGATCTTCTAACTCTGCTCTTCTATTCGCATGCTTGCATACACACACATTATCTTTGAGTCCCGAGTCTTCATTGCTGCTGCTCTTCTAACTCTGTTCTTCTATTCGCATGCTCGCATCTCACACATTATCTCTGCTCTGCTTCTTCACTTCGCACTTCTCTTCACATCTTCACTTAGGGATGTATTTTCCATGACCTCCTTACATGTTTATATACAATTCATCAACCTTGGAATGTACATCAAAGTCAGCATTACATTCATCATTCATTGGAATAGTCTCCAAGGTCAACATTCATACATACATCAAATTAGGTCTGGACCTAAACACCATACACCACAAAAGAATGAGGACATAATGTGTTACATCTTAGCTTGGACCTAAATCTATCCAAGCACGCTACACATCACTTAAACATTCATCAAAAGCATCTCCTTGATTATCACAATTAATCAGGTGGGCCAAACAGTATAAACTGGGAGAATTCTTGATCACATGCTTCCTTGATAACAAACATAATAAGTAGACCTTGTGCAATACTTTAACATGATCTTGACACCTCCATGAACAACATAAATTCACTTGAGAGCCAATAAATCCATTTGCAATAGATCTCACTTGGAGATTACTGAAGACAACAAATATCACCTGAACTCAACAACTTTCATCTGAAGTATAACAACACAAACTTGTCTTCCAAAGCACCAAATCACAAATCCTCTAGAATGAAGATAGCTATGGACTTTCTAAGATTAAATCTAGAACCGCAAGGCTAAATTCCAATCTACGGAGAAGTACAGAGCACAACACTTTCTCCCTATCACTCTGCATACAGTGCCAAAACCAGTCTTCAAACTGGTGAATAGATCTTTCACTGTATAGCATTTCAGACCACCAAACTCAGGAATTAGTATCTTCAAACACTTCTCTAAATCATATCCCAATCTCACACTCTAGTCTTCAATGCTGAGGAAATGCGGAGTAAAACATTTCACTATTTTGGGAGACAAACACTTGTTCCAACTTAACCAAGTAACTTCCTTGGATGTTGACCTTAGGTGTTGACATCAATGACAACACTTACTGCTCATACTTGCAACAAGTTTCTCCTCTTTTATGCACGAGTTAGGGTTTCTCTTAATATGTATGAGGGGATGCATGATGGAGAAAAAAATAGTGAGTACATCCTAAGCCCGCATGTTTTATATTCATAATGTACCCAGCAGAAGCAGCTTTGAATAGGTAAAGAGTTCAAGTTTTTATGGAAAGGTTATGAAGTTTTGGGATGTGAGCAAGGTTTTTGAAGAGTGATAGAGTCTCACATATTGGGATCAGTTTGAGGACCATGCAACAAATTTGAAGGTCTTGTCTAGCAATACAAATGATAGTCTCATTCAAAGGGCAGATCGAGCATTGACAGTCTATTTATGAATGATCTTGTTGCTTTCAAATGGTTGTCTCTTCATTATGGCAGTTAGAATTTTCAAGAGCAATAAATAGACCTAAACAAGATAATTACAAAGGGTATTTAAGGGTGACAGTGTTTAATAGCAGTGGTAAAGAATAGTGCCAAACAAAGTGGTCAACCAAGGGTTTTCAAAGAATGATATTCAGTGTAAGAGGCAATGCATTTTTCATGGTGTAAGGCAAAGAAGTGCAGTCATGTTGTTAAAAATAATAATCCTTAGTCCTGGTCTTATCTATGCTCACATTTGTTTTTCTATCTATAGGATATATCATTTAAATGGCTTTTGTGAAAGCAATAGCTTTGAAGTCGGAGTGATTTGAAGGGAAAAAATGGAATGGAGAGACTATTGTGTGAAACACCATTTGAATAAAAAATAAATACAACCTATAAAATATAAAACCAACTACTATTAATGCTTGAATAAGGGACAAAGTATCTCCTATTTCATTGCTTTACTAGCAAAAGAACAAACAACAATAAATACTGCATTCCAAAATACGTTATTAGAGTTCACGCAGGAATTTTATACATTCTTACATTTTGCATAAAATCACTTATGAAATCCTTAGATAACATCACATAAGCTCATTCATCTCAAGGAATAAGAGTATAAGTTGTAGAACAATATGATTTGCATACCTCGCTATAGAAGATCTCAAAAAAAATATAGAAGTCACACCTCTTATTATTTTCATCTACATAGATTGATCTACCCCATCTTCCCTCTCCAAGCCTCGAGATTTGTTAGTTTCCTCACTCAAACAGTCTCCTTTAACTAAGTCTCCATATGGAAGAGGAGTAGATCGAGGAAGGAGAAATGACATGGAATGGTGTGGCAGAGAAAACATTTAGGCCGTGAACTCCAAAGAGAGCAAGAGGGAGTCAATCTATGATGCGTGAATCAAAACTGAAAGCCTCCTCCATTTCACACCCATATTTTCTTTTTTAATTTCTGCTATTTCCCCCCATTTCACTTTTGGTGCCCATATTTTCTTTTTTATTTGTGTGACTAATTATTTAGATGTGTTTTTTACCCGACGATCAAATTAGTCATTTATTTAGTCATTTATAACTGTGTTGCAAAAAATTAGTAGAATTTAGTCATTTTTAATTGTCGTGACTAAAAGTTTTAGTCACGTAGTCATTTATTTACCAAATTCTACTAGTGTCCACAGTGAGCTTTTGAGTTACATTGACATTCCATGCCTTGATATTCATGGCAAGAAGAAGCAATAGACACCCACATCAAATCATTCAATACTAAGATGCCTTTTAGCATAATACAAGTATGGATTGTAAAGAGACAACCTAGATAGTTACAAGATGTAGAAAAGGGTATAGTTAGCAAAAGAAATAAGACAGTCATGACAAATCCTCAAAGGGTCATCATCAAATGAAAATAGACAAGTAAGATCTTCCTCGAAACTTCAAACAAAACTAAAAACCCTAACGACATAGAGTATACCTAGCAAGATGTGAGGATGAAGGCTTCCAGGAAAACCTTGAATATTATCTCAACGTGGGCATGATCTGTCCTCAAAACCTTAGACAATCTCCTTGTGCATGCAACAAGTCTTCAAACCCTTGTGAATCTCTGCAGTGTGGATGAATTCAAAGCCAACAAAGAAAGGTTTCTTTAGAGCAAACTCAACATGCCTTTATCCCAGATCTTCTCAACAACATGGATAGATGATGGTGTAACCAACTGCTAGTTCTACGCCATGCCCAAAAAAAATCTTTAAAATTCTTCCAACCAACAAACTAAAAAGCCCGCTCAATAGACACTTCAACTGAAAATTCTCTTTTTCATTGTTTGGCACCCAAGGAAATGAAAATTCTCTTTTAAAATTATTTGGCACCCCCAAAAAAACTAAGTCTTTCACTTTCTTTTTTATTACTTTCCACTTAATTTTCCACTTATGATCAAATTAGTCACTTATGATCAAATTAGTCATTTATAGTTGTGTTGCAAAAAATGATTAGAATTTAGTCATTTTTAGTTGTCATGACTAAAAGTTTTAGTCATGTAGTCATTTATTTGCCAAATTCTACTAGTGTGAGTTTGCAACCTCAGTTTAATAACTCCTTTGTTCTCTTTTGCATGTTTGGAAGGCAACTATAGATTGTTTTAACAAGTATTAAGGATAATCCATGTGTATGTTTTACCTTAATATGTGTTATATGATCATCTTCTTTGGTTTTGTGTAACAAATATTAAGGTAATTTATAAAATATCACCCTTAATAAGTGTTAAAATACAATATGCTTGGCTTCTACTCATACAAAAAGAAAAAAAGGTTTACATGATTACAACTTGAATTATATCTCCTACCCTTACAAAAAGCTTATAGTTTATGATACTGCCCTTTTTACCATTAGCTTGTGAAAAGACCCCAAACATGCTCAATGATGCAAAAAAAAGCCTAAGTCACATGAAAATACTTAAAAGGCCATCATAACACTCTGGTTTCAACATTAATCATATCAAAAAGGTCAAAACCCTCATTATTTCCTTATTTCTCCCTTATCCTCCATGGGCTTATGATGTTTCACTAAGCATTCACACTTGAACAAGTGTTGACCTCAACCTCCATTTGATTTTAGATGATTTCTTTTTTAACAAAGTAAAAAAAGTGACTAAAGGCACGAGCCTTGCTAGGGCATCGGGCAACAAAACATCACAAACCCTAAAAGTTTTCATTTCATTATTCTTTTACATTGCAATGAAGCTCTGCACTGCCAAGGGTTTCCTGCTGCTATTGGAGGTTTTTCTTGTGTTACTTCATCTTTCTATTCTACTGGTAAGCTCCTTCTTCACCCCCTATTGCTCTTTCTATGACCAAAATAGTAAGGAAAACTTATTTTTTTCTCTTTATATTGTTACTTTTGTGGGAAGAGAACAATGCATACTTTGATTTACTTACTTTCACTACTCTTGTTTTCTCTGTTCTCTCCTTCATAAAATAGTGGAACTCTCTAATGAAGAAATAGTGAAAAGATTTGGTCTATGAGATCTCTACTGTGACTATTTCCACGAAGAGAAAAAAAAAAGAAAAGTTGCTTTTACTGTATATGCTTGTGCTAGGGTTTTATGAAAGTTCTATTTGAAAACTGTGAAAAAGAACTTCTTTTGCTTTCTGTGAACAATAACCAAGGGTAAAAATCTGGCTCCTTTGTTTGTTGTGGCTCTGTGATTTCCTTAAGAAGCAAAGAAACTCTGCTTTTGCTTACTTTATTGAAGGAAAACTGTGAAGAACCCCCTTTATTCGAACATAAATAGTGAAAGATTTTCATTATTTGGACCTTTGCTAGTTTTTCTTTGATATGGTTCCACTATGAGGACAGTCTTTTTATCTCTGCTGGTTCATAACTCTACATCTATGCATGAAAGTGAAAACCCCCCTTCATTTCTTTGATATGGTTTAACTATGAGTAGTAACCTATAGACCTCATTTCTTCTCTTCACTCTTAACTGGATGTGGCTCCTTGCTTGATATTTTGTGATTGTTCCTACTGAAACAACTATCCTGTACTATGGCTCATTTGAAGTTCATGCTTGCTTCTCTATGCTCTTATAAATGAAGAAAAATGAAAAACATTTGTAAAACCTATGACCATATGTTTCACTGCTCTTTCTATCACTGTACCTATTCCTTGGTATGCCTTGCGTTCCTTTTTGAAGACAAATGTGGAAAACTAGTTGTATGCTTTCATTGTGGCTCTTTGAATCTATTTTTGAAAGTCCTTTTGTGTCTCTTGTGATGTTGATTAACACTGCTATCATTATGAGATTGTACATAAATATCACAGCCCATACCTTTTATTTATGACGTACCCTATCACTCATGGTTATGTTTAACTGTCCTCTTCACAGATTTTGACTTACATGACTGCTATGCTCTTCTTCTCAATAGTAGCTATCTTGTGACTGAGAAGAACTCAGTGGTATAATTGAGAAGCCTATTCCATAACTGAGAAATTGTGCTTTGACAACTAGAAATTCATAATGGACACTGTTCAAGGCATAAGATAAAGACATTCAGTGGCAAGTATCCTGAGTGGTCAGACTTTTCTTAGCCCTCTATTTGCATGTTTGAATAGGCCTGGTTTTGAGGTTATCTCAGTCCAACATCTATATGCTTTGATCTCTTTTCCTAAACTTCAATAGGGCTTAGAGTCCTCTACTAACTCTGCATTGTCCCTCCTTCAATTGACTACCTTATAGGTGAATCTTGCCCTTGATTTTGAAAGCTGACTTTGTAAATACATGCAATCTCTATGTTCTATCTATTGTTTCTACTCACTTCTTAAACCTTTGTACAATGGGTGAAAGACCATGAAAATTTCTAGAGGAACATGAATCTTGGTAGACTGTTATTTCATCAACCCTTATGGCTGTCATCAAAGTTAAGGTCTTTTAAACTGTTATCCCTGATTTTGTGACAATCATAAGGATTACTACTCTACCTTGTGGACAGTCATTTTGTGACTCTTCTAGGACTGTTATTAGAGTCATTACAACCATTGAAATAACTACCTCTTTAAGCCTCTTGGCATTCTCCTTATTTGTTTAGCTACTCCCTCAAGTCTCCAAACTCCTAAAACCTTTTTGAAACAATCATAACCTTAACTGCTCTACTGTCCCTTTGATTGTGTCAGCTTTGGCAATTTACAAGTTAAATTCTTGCTCAGCAACCAATATAGCCTGTAAAGTTATATAAAGTTTCTTCTTTAGGTGTATTCTTATGACAATACTTTCCCTTAGGCTCTTCCAAAGGTTCTTGCCAAACCTCTAAATGTATCTCATGATCTCCTATGACTGTTCCCTATCACTCATGACACCGCTCTGCTTTGTAGTGCCTTGGACTGTACCTCTGTCATTTAGCCATCTGAGATAGCTGTGAAGGTCCTATTGACTCTTAATGCTGCTTTTTATGTCCCTCAAAAGAGTATCCTCTTGCTTACATTCTTACTCACCCCACTGTGATGTTGTGACTACTAGATCTTGCAAAAGGGCTCTTAAGTTTCTTCTTTTGACTGCTCCTTTGATTTTGGTGGTTGCTCCTTGGTTGGAAGTGATTGTCTTCATACTTTGACATGACTCTTAATTGTATAGTGCAAAGCCTAGAGTGGCACTTGGTCCTCATGACCTTTTGTTGGCTATCCTAGGTGACTGTTTGGCTGATTGTCTAAGACTGCTCTGCATGATTTTTTTCCCCTTCATAGTGACTGTCCCCTTTCAGTATTGGTGACTTCTTCCTTCTTTGTTATCACTATCCTTATATCTACCCAAACTCTTCTAACTATACATTTTTCTCATGTTCTTGTTGAACCCTTGTAAGGTTAGGGTTTAGGTTTATTTAAGCAAGCTCTATAAATACTAAACATTCAACACAATTTCATGATTGTTTTCCTATAGCAATATCTGCATGTTGTCCCTTGTGACAATCAAGGAGTGACTATTCCTTCATGGTGGTTGTGATTGTTTAGTCTTTGTTTCTCTGTTGCTTTTGTAGTGGTCATCATGGTATAGTGGTATCCTAGGTCTCTTCACTTTATTCAAGGACCATACCTAGGTATTAGTCATAAGAATATTCTGACTATTTTTTGTAACTTGAGACTCCCCATTATTCATGACAATCTTGTTCACTGTGATCTCCTTTTCGAACATGCTTATAACTCTATCCTGGATGATTGTTCTTTAAACCTTTTCACTTTGGTGACAATCATTACTTATTTTTCTATTCCGTGCATCTTCTTGACAATGGACTATCCTAAATCCTTTGAGTACTACTCCTTATTACTAGACATGACTGCCCCTTTGATGTTGTTACAGTCTTCTGATGCTTTCCATGATATTCATTGATGCTTATGCTCTTATGGGCTATAAACATCAATCATAAATGACTGCTCTATCACTTGATTAGTGTGATGACTTTGTATATTTGTACCTGCACACTCAACAAACTAGTTAGAGAAAACATGGAGGCTAATAGCTCCTTCTTTAATCATATGATCTTCATCTTCTTGCATCCTCTCATAGCTGTATATCTAATTCTAAGGACTGTTTATCTCTTTTATCTTCCTGATTAGATGCTTATGAAAGGTAACATGTACATTTTGATATTGTTTGATATAGTAGTGAAAAAGAATCCTGAGCTCTAAGAGACTTCCTCTCTCTCTCGCAGGCACCTGTGAATACATTTAATGGAGGATCTGAAGATGGTACACATGCCAGTAGGGTTCGTCATTCAGGCAATGATGGATTCCTTTTCCCTCCTATGTGCTTACCTTTTTTTATTTTAGATGTATATGATTTCTTTCATTTTATCTTGTACAGTCATTCCCACAGCTTGTGTGGGGAACTATGAGCACATTCTCTTTATGAATATAAATAGTTATTTCATGCAATGATTTGTGTATTATTTCTTCTTTTCGTAAATCAATTGCATAAAGAAAATCTGAAAATTATTGCATGGTACAATTGTTTATGATCATGATTAGGTTTTAGCAAACCTTCTGTACCTTTCTCACTTGATAACTGGATCACCTGTAATGAATGGACCATGGAAACAATCTACAACTCATAGGTTAGTCTTCTCTTCAATACTGCTTGCTTTGAGATGTCTCCTGCTCTAGTAGGATGCCCTTCCCATTCTTATCTAGTTTGTGTAGAAATTCTTATTGAGTTGCTACATGAATCTGGTAAAAGTGATCATAAGAAAGGCCTTCTACTTGAGTAGTAGGCCTTCGACAGTAAGCTGTAAGATTTCATCTTTTTCTCTGCTCTTCCCCTTGAAATTCTCTCCTTCTTCAAAGTCACAAACATTAGTGTTGTCCCAGCCCAACCTTATTGGGCTGAAATGCACAATTAGGTAACACTTTCTTCCCGACCTATATCAAAACTGTATTCCTTTAAGTTCTGGAATTCATCTACTCCATCATGCATCTTGGTGTCTTGTAGGGGGGATTGAATCAAATTTGAGTCAAAATATTCACAAGGCTGAATAGGTCTGTCAAACTTTTGAGCACATGAAACCCAACCAATCTTTACCAACTCATAAGTAAATCCACTTACCTCAGACTGGTCTTGCTCAAGTTTATTACATTCTTCATCATCTACAAAGATAGGATTATCCTTGCACCAATAAGGATTACCATTTCCTACTATTGATGGGGCCAAAGGCTCATCATACAAGACATTCATGCATGCCTTAATTTTTTTTGCCTTGTTATTGTGAAAATTTGCATCATTCTCAACATCATTATACTCAAAATCATCAGAATAATACATACTCTCACCATCACAGTCCACAATCATGCCTTCTTCCTTTGGTAATTGTCCATTCTCAATAGAATAGGTACCTTCATTAATACACTTGACAATAGGTGCTTCAACCTTTGCTTCACACAAACTATCGTTCACACTTATAAAACAATCACCAATATCTAAATTGCATATAGGATTTTCAGGCACAACATCTATATGTCCATGTGGCTCCTTCTTAATATCATTTTGAAGAGAGATGACTTCATGTACATCTTTGCATTTGTTTCCTTCAAATTTAGTTCTTATAGAACAATCCTGAACTCTACTACCTTTGTGACAAACTAGATTACTTTGTTATATCATAAGATTTTCATTTCTATTCACCATACCAAATTCTTCCTTATTCCTCTCAACCTGACCATCACTACTTTGAGATAAAATATTAACAACATTCTGAGACTTGAAGAGAACATACTTACTGACTTACCCTGCATACCTATATCAAAACCTTGGTGATACCCCTGATTAACAATTATCTTTGCCTTTATCATCCCATACTTTTGATTATTCTCAATATCCATTGCACCTACAAATGCCTGACAAAGTGTAGTAGTTCCTTATCTCTTAGCATATAACTCATTTCCTTCTCTAATGCACCCAAATATACAACTAAACAATATGCATCATTTGGCCTTATGTACTCTGGGATATCTCTGATTGCTTTTGAAAATATTAAATTGAAAGCATGCAGTGATACATACTCCTTTTGAATTGTCATAAAGTTAGTCACTAGTGAAACCATATCAAATCTTTCACCAAATTGTTCTAAAAACGCAACTTTGAACTCAGACCATGAAGAGATAGAACACTCAGGTAAGAAAGAAAACCAGTCTCTAGCATCATCTTTTAATGAATGAAAAAAAAAGATTCATAACAACATCTTCAACCTCAATCTCATAATTTCCTATCAAATCACAAAAAATTTGTAGATGCTGATTTGCTGATTCAGAATTCATTCCACTATACTTTGACAAATATGTTCTAACTTCATGTGGTATAGCATTTGGATATCCTTGAATACCATTAAAATTTAGAGCTTTATATCTTTTAGCAGAAAACAACCTCTTCTGAGAACATGACCACGGATGTTGTTCTAATCTAATCATATTGAATGAAAGAGATGAAGTACCTGGGAATATATTGCAGCTTCAAACAAGTTCAAAAATAGTCACCACCTCTCCAAAGAGGATAGAACATCAAGTAGCCAAAACCTCCTACTAGACCAATTATATTCTGGATTCGCTTCACTGGCAGAGCACCTTTCATGAAATACATCAGTAGGCTGCAACAACTTCCTTTCTCCAGGTATGAAGATATTTACTATCTGCCCCTAATGATAAGAAAAAATAATGGCTTGACTCTTTTCAAATGGATAACTAAACCTTTCCCCAGTAGAGTCACCATTTCTATTGGTTCCCAAATATGCACACATCAAACTCTAAAGATTTGCCAGTTCTTATGCTCAAGTTCAATGGAGACCTGGCCAACAGAGTGGGAGACTATTTTTCACTTATCTCCCCTACACTTCAGGCTCTGTCAAACCTAGGGGGTGTCCCTCATATTGCAGTTAATAGATTTGTCTTTCACTGTATCCGGAAGAAATGTTCTCATTAATTTGCACCAAGATATGCAAGATTCATCCTAGATTGGCAATATTCTTGGATTATCTTCAATATTAAACCTGCGAACATCCATTAAAATCTACTCCAACTACAATCAATCAAACTGAAAAAATTTTATCTTCAGATTTTTATTCTTTCTAGACCCTCTACGAGTAAATTTCTTGATTGGTGCCTTATCAAGGGTAACAGAGTTAAAATTCCACACTGCAAATGTTTTTTTTATGACAACAAAACTTCAAATTCAAAGGGTATATCTGTATCAATGACTTGCAATGACACACCGAAGAAAAGTATCTCCTACAACTCTTCTTTAATAATCCCTAATGTAGTACATGACTTCCTATGTCTTGCTTAAAGCATATTTAATCCAATCCTTGATCAGAAGTAGTAAATAAGACATTCAATGCAACAAATCTGCATACGTGAAATCCAAAATCCTTGATTCCTTCATTCACAAAAGAAATGCATACATTCAAGGAGATAATTGTAGGAAAACACACACATATAGTGTTATTCATATATTGCAATATGAATTGAAAAATTGTCATACAAAGATTTATTCATGTACGTGCATCATTCTTCTATGTAATCTTGACAATACACTTACTCAGCCATAGGAACCACTCCCCAAGATGTGGATAACTTGTATCTAGAGCCCAGAAAAAAAATTCCTTTTTCCCTCTTCTTTAGGAAGGTCCTTTACCCAAGCAATTTCCATTTTCCAACAACTTCTTTAATTCCATTTCATGTGTTCACAGGTTCGACACATTTGAATTCATATTTGGAGATCCTCAATGATCTGTCCACACCCTCTAAAGCATGAAATAGAGGCGCAAATGTGAGGACCGCCCTTTTTACTTCTGTTGTTATGACTATTTACATTACTGTTATTGTTATTTTTATATTTGTGGGATAGCAGTTCCCGGAATTGTCAAACTATTAAACTTTATTATGATTTCGGAAAAACTAATTGGGTGATGTTTGGATAAGTTTACATTTCAGAAAAAACATTAATTAGGTGATGATGGAAAATTGTAATATGATTTCATTTATGTTAATTAGTACTATGTCATGATAATGCATGTTTTTAGTTGCTTCGGCTATGATGATTTTATGTGGTTACTGATCTTGTAATTTAGTGTGCAGGAATTACTAATCGAACCACAGAATTCGGAGATCATTCCGCACCTTGTTATTTGTTATTCCCTGTTAAGCCGATCTGATTCCACGAGGAACCAAGATCTCTTTGTGTTTGATGTAATGATGTAATGTGGTCTTTCGTATGGTCGAGTGGGTTAGGTTACCCTCATGTAACATTATTTTATAATTTGTGTTGTAAAAAGGATTGAAATTGAATTTCCTTATTTAATTTAAATTTATGAGGCCTTTTCTTGTGCTTTACCTTGACCAGGGGTGTCTTGTATGGGTTAAAGTTGACCCTGGGTTATACCCCATGGGTCCAGGGGCCCATTTGGCATGGGTAACCCTTGAGTAACCTCCATCTAGTCATCTTAACTTCCCCCTGAAGTTAAGTGGCGAAAATTGGAGGTAGGAGGGGACATGATGGGTTGTACCAACACCCAACCCATCCCCTCTACATTCCCCAAGGTAAGAGATGCCATCCATTATTGAAGGATTGACTTAAAGTCACCCCTTCCATAGTGAGATTCCCCCATGTGCTGTGGGGACACCCATGTGAAGAAGGGAAGAAGGGGCATGGGTCACCTGTCTTCTTCCCCATTAACTCCTTTTATTTCTCCCATGCGTAAGAGGAATCACATGAGGAGAGGAATAAGGAGTACTCTTGGGAAGGGTGAGTGACATAAGCCACCAGGGCAGAATAGTGGTTTTGGGGGAGAGTGAGAAGGTGACAAGTGTCACCTCCCCATTCCTCAAAACTGAAAAGAATTTGGTTATTTGTTTCGAACTTTGGGATGGGAGGGAGTTAGTTGAATTTTGGGGAAACTTTCATTTTTTGCCTTACCAAAAATAGAAAGGTTAGCTTGCAGGAGAGAGAAGGGAAAGGGAGTTGGTGGCTAAGGTTGGAAGAGAACTCTGTGGGCTCTGCAACAGCTTCATTCCAGGAGGGCTTTGTAAGGTTGGTTTAAATTTTACCCTTGTTTCGTATAGCTGAATGTGTATGTAAAGTGTGTGAATTTGTGTTTAGATTTGTTTTCTGTGGGGTTTGTTGTCGGGTTGTTTGACAGAGCTTCTCACACTTGGGAGAAATGCTCATCAAGTTTGGGGTAGGGGAGGAGAGATCCTCCTCGGGTGCATACCTGTTTCCATCTTTTGGGATGTTGAAAGCCTGGAGGGCATGTATCTGTGTCTGTATCTTTGACTTGAGAGTCATATACAGTTTTCTTAAAAATTTGAGATCAAACTTGGTTTGAGACCAAGAGAAATGGTATTGGTTAACTTATCTGTCAGGGTGACACTCTGGAGTCGAGTGTGTCCACTCTCCTGCCCCTTATGAAACTCACTGTAGTTGAGTTTCCGTGTTGTGTAAATGACCCACGGGTGTTTGTATGCTTTGGGATTGTTGTTGTTACTGTTGTGAAGTGGAGTGTTTGAGTTCCCAGGTGTGAGTATGGTCTCCCTAGCTCGGGGGTGACCCACTTGCGGGTCTACGGAAGGGAGGAGAGCTAGATGAGTGGTGTTTTCTTCTTTGTTTGTCTTTGATACGCAGGTTTTCCCTTGGAGCTTCTGGTTGGCTTGGGAGAAGTTATATTTGTGAAGAAACAGTTATTCTTCTTTGTCATGAGAATTAGGCCTGGTTCATTTCTTAAGAGTTGAAGAGAGAGCACCTCTCTTGTTATTGCTGTAATTTATTGTTACCCTGGGGGTGAAGGAAATCACCTCCCTGATCTTGTTATTAATGGACTTCTACTTGGTTGTCCCAAGTTATCAGTTGTCTACTGTTTGGGTGAAGAAAGTTCATATCTGGGAAGTTGGTTGTTGTATCCATGGTTTAAAATCTGTAATATGAATGTGCTTAAATTTTCAAGTTTGTTGCTTTGTATACCTTTTTAAATAGAAAAGTCATCTCTTATTTGCAATCTAATCTGAGTTTGTTTATGTAATTGAAAGTTTGGAATTGCTTAACTAGTTGAAATGTTAGTTTTATGGTTCATTGTTCTAAAGGAAAAGACAATTTTAAATATTTAAGTTTATTCTTCATATATAGTGGTTTCAGTTAATTTGAAAAGATTAGAGGAAATCTAGCATGTATATATTTCTGTTTGTTAATTTAAGAAACTTAAATGTTTTATGAAAATGGAATATATATCGCTACATATAAAAATATATATATATATATATATATATATATATACTTATATATATATATATATATAATAAGTTGTTATATATTTACCATTTCTACCGAATAAGTGAAACTGGAATATATATAAATATATATATATACATATATATATATATATAAATATATATATATACATATATATATATATATATAAATATATATATATACATATATATATATATAAATATATATATATACATATATATATAATCGTTATTTAATTATCATTATAACAGGTTGAAATTTGAGAAAATTTTGAAATATATATATATATATATATATATATATATATATAAAACAGTTGTTATAAATTAACATTTTGATAGAATTAGAGATACTGAATAAATGGTTGATTGAGAAAATGTAAATGACAACTTGAAACTGAATAATATATATATAAATATATATATATATATATACATATATACATATATATATATATATTTAATTAGCATTGGTTAATAATAAATTCGGATTGCATTCGTTTGACAGTCAAAATGCGAAATGTGAGAGCGCTGTGAACAACACAGCCGAAGCTTCATATTGGGCGGTGGGGAGAAATCCCCACCGCAGTATCTATCTATTAATAAGAGGTGTGCGGAGGGGCGGAGCCCCAGCCACACCCCACATCGTGGGATGTGGGTGGGGCTCTGCCCCTCCCCACATTCCCCTTCCCTTATAACTCCGCGGCCTACACAGGCCATCACTCTGCGCGGCCGACTGTCTCCTCTGTCGCTGCGGCCATCGCCGCCCATATCCGCCGCTGCTGTGTCTAAAACAAAAAAAAAAGTTAGGGCTTTTGGCCCTAACATATGAGTTGATCTCTTTTAAAAGGAAACACATTATAAATGCCATATATATAGACATATATAGATACTATATATGTCTATATATATAGCAATATATATAATGAAAGAATTAATATATCTATATATATATATATGTATAAATATATATATATATATATATATATATATATATATATATATATATATATATATATATATATATATATATATATATATATATATATATATATATATATATATAAGGGATGACGAGGAGTTTGTTAAACAAAGTTAAAAGATCATTTTTGTAAACTACATATACATTAAAATATATATATATATATATATATATTATATTTATGGAAATAGTTTTATGAGCCATTTTATTGGACCCTCGTTTAAAATCTTGATAAAATGTGACACATGGATATACAAAAATAAAATTAAAAAATATATTTTCACAGTAGTTTTTTATTAAGTGTTGAACACAACAACCAAAGAAGTTATGTTTCCATGATCAGGGTTTTATAAAGTGGAGAGCCTCCTACATGTATTAACAACGGTAAATGATTTACAATAAGAGTATTAATAATACTGATTAGGAATAATAACAACAGTAATTATAGATAAGAGAAAATAAAATTATAATTTAATGAGAGCATAAAGGAATATACTGTGTTACCCAGGAAGAGTTTCTCGGAAGTTTCACTATCAACGTAATTTCAATCACCCGGAAAATGAAGAGGAAAATTACACGTCACCTTGCTTAAAAGAACACTGGAAATAAACTTAAGAAGCCATCACAGACATTCCATGTGGCCATTTTAATCCCAACTGTAGTAAACGACCTCATAAGTAAACCTGCAAGAGAGTCCGAAGAAGAAAAACTAACATTGGAAAACACAGAGGAGAAAATGCGCGACATTTCCCACATGGGATAAGAGAACTAAGTTGACGGACCCTTCTGCTAAATCTGCTTAGGAACAAGATTAATTAATACAAACGAAGAGGAGATACCGTGATCGGAGAAGACTAGGAGACCGAGTCTAGCGAAGTAGTAAACCAGTCTATGTGACCTAGACCATCCTGAAGTTAGGTTTAATATCAACAATAGAAACAGTGATAACCCTGATTGATGTAAATCATGAAGAAAGGCCCGGATATACATAAAAAAAGAATAGAAAACGAAAGAGAGAGAGACCGAAATATAAACAAACTAAATTATCACAGAAATTGTTAAGGTGAGCGCGATAAAAATACAATCAAAATTAAGACCCAGAGAAAAGGGAAGAGAGAGCAAACAAACCGCCTTGTTGAGAATGCTAAGTCGTAGGAGGAGTATGTTTCAGGAAACAAGAGAGGAGACAGACAACCGTGCCTTGCTGAAAATTGACTAAATAGGGAGATCACTAGTTGGTTTAGTCAGAACAAGGCATCGTGGGAAGTTGTTAATCTATTAGCGAACCACGTGCGTAAATGAGTGCTGCGTAATTCCCACTAACGCTGTAAGGCGTTATGCTGCCAGAAATTGCCAAGGTTTAGATTTAGGAACTTTGGTAATCTCACTCTTGCAATGACGTTAGCGGTGTCGTAGAGATCCTCTTGTTTGTCTGCTTGCATCTGGTTGCACGCAATTGTACTTATATCCCGCCAAAAGCTGTAGTATTTTCGCCATGAGAGAACATCGCCGAGCATGCTTACGCATGCAAGGGGGTTTGTAGGACAGAGTGAGAAAAGTTTTTCATATCTCGTGTCATAACCACATAACAGATGTGGCTATGACACGTGTGATGTGTGTTGTGACCACAAGGAAAATGTGGGCATGACAGCAAATTAATGTCACCTAACTATAAATGCCTTCCACATGGACAACAAAGTTCTGGTTTATGTCTAATATCGAGCTGAGTATCTGGAATTACTAGAGAAATGTGTTGATTGTCAAATCACCTTCTTGTATACTCGAGCCGCATCCTCCATCTCACATTAGAACACAACTAATAATCTCAAAAATACAAGTAAAAATGCCATGTTACTTCAGAATTAAACCCGGACCATTGATTTGGAACACATCAGAACAAAATCATCAGCTTAAACTGAAAATAGAATCCATTAGGACCACTAAAAAAGTCATCAGCCAATTTGGGAATGCCAACAAAGCCTTTACAATCAATAGACCATGACCTTTCCACATGTCATCTCATCGCAACAATGCAAGCCCGAAAGGGACCCATGCTACTACCTCCACGCTCCCGCGCTATGCACTTGCTTAGCTTCTTTTGAGACAAATCTAGGTCCCACCTTCCAGTTGTCATATCATTGCAATGACGCAAAGAATATTCCACAACACCTTTCTGCAACATGCTCATGCAATCCAACATGAAGTAAACACATGGCAATCAAATCGGTAGGCAAGATCCCAGGCCCGCCAACTCAAAACCAACAGCAATCGCATTAGCACAGTCCCAATAGATCTAGCAGACCAAAGGTCTGTGATAGTACGATGACCATTCATTATACTTAGAGAACATTTTCATAAACAAGGAAATCTAGTGACTAGATTCATGGGGCTGGTTATGAATGAAGATGAGGACATTTATCATAACTTAAACCCAGGGTGACTGCCTATCACAAGTCAACTTACATTTATAACATATGCTCTGAAAATACCCAAAGGCTTAGGGACTTAGGGTTTAGGCCTCTTAGTGACAAGTTAGGCCAACATTTAGGGTTCAAAGTCAGAGAATAAATAAATTATGGGGAAGGTTCCATCATCACTCACACTGGCTCTGGAAAGTGGGTTGAGTTCACTCTAGACAAAGTGGTAATCAATGAGTCACACAATGGGTCTACAATTGCTGTGGGATAAGCTGATCCTTAGTCTAGACTATATTAGTTTTCTCACTTTGTTCCTGATTCTCCTTCACTTGCTTTGCTCACTCACTCAGATGAGGTGAGTTGTTTGTGGCATCAACGGTTTGGCCACTTGAACTACCACTACTTGTAGCAGCTCAATCAACAAGACATAGTTTTAGGGTTGCCTTCTATTAAGTTTTCTGATGGGGTTTTCCAAGGGTGCATTCTTGGTAAGCATCTTGAAGAGAAATATGATAAAGGCAAAGCATGGAGGACCACACAACTTTTGGAGTTAGTACATAGTGACTTGGCAGGACCATTCCTACATCCTTATTTCAGTAGGGCTCAATATGTTCTGACATTTATTAATGATCTTTCCAGATACACATGGGTATATTTTCTTGAATAAAAGTCTGAGGTCTTTGAGTCTTTTCAGGACTTCAAATCTTTTACAGAGAAACAGTCAGGGAACTCCATCAAGATTCTACGTACAGACAATGGGGAAGTATGTCGACTAGAGGTTCGAGCAGTTTTGTGCTTCAAAGGGCATTGATCTTCAACACACAGTTCCCTACAGTCCATAGCAAAATGGTGTCACAGAGTGAAAGAATAGGTCCTTGAAAGAGATGGCTAATTGTATGATTCACTCCAGGTCAATGGCACCTCAGTGTTGGGCGAAGGCCATCAACTCTGTGTGTTACATCCAGAATCAGGTTCCTCATTGAGCTGTGAAGGGGGTCACTCTTTTTCAAGCTTGGACCAGTCGTAAGCCCACAATAAAGCACTTTTGGCTGTTTGGTTCTCTTGCATGGGCCCACATTCCAATAGAGAAATGCAAGGATATAGATCTATAGAGCAAGCCTTGCATATTTGTTGGGTACCCAGATGGTGTCAAAAGCTACATGCTTCTCCACCCCACCACTCATGAGTTGTTCATTGAGAGGAGTGTTCATTTTGAGGAGGATGTTTCCGGTTCTTCTCCTACCACTTCTTCATCTACCATCACTTTGGAGACATTGCGGCATGATGATAGTTCTTTTGAGGATCTTAATCCTCCTAATCTTGATGAGGAGTCTTCTTCGTCCACTTCAAATGGTGATGATAATGATGAGGATTCATCTTCCTCCTCTCCTAGTCATCATTTAGATGGTGATGATTCTCCTTCAGATTCGCCTACTGGGCTTCTTTGGGATCATCATACATTGGTGTCAGTAGGTGATTGGGTTGGTGATCCTTCATATGCTAGAAGAACAAGGTCACAGTTTGAGCAAGCTCCACATCTCTTCATTGCTTCAGCTTCTGATCCACAATCTTTTTGGGAAGCTTCTAGTGTCCCTGAGTGGGATGTTGCTATGCAGGAAGAGTTTAGTTCCTTGGAGAAGAACCATACTTGGGATTTAGTCCCCCTTCCTAAGGGAAGGAAACTTTTTTGATGCAAGTGGATCTATCAGACAAAATTTGCCGCAAATGGGTTGATTAATAAGCATAAGGCTTGCTTGGTCGCAAAAGGATTCTCCTAGGTTCCTGGTATTGACTACTTTGAGACTTTTGCTGCAGTTGACAAAATGAACTCCATCCGACTTGTCCTTGCCATTACTGCAACCCATCATTGGGAAGTTCATCAGATGGATGTGAAGAGTGCTTTTCTTCATGGTGACCTTCAGGAGGAGATATATATGGAGCAACCACAGGGGTTCGTACATGATCCTTCACTTTTTTTCTGTCTTTGGAAGTCTCTCTATGGCCTCAAACAGGCCCCTCAGGCTTGGTATGCCAAGATAGACTCCTTCCTTTTGTCAGTTGGGTTCACACAGTGTCATTCTGATCCAAATGTGTACATTCTATAGGAGGATGATACTCACATGTTCCTTGTTCTCTATGTTGATGACTTGTTGATTACAAGGAGTTCCTCATCCACCATCAAGGCAATGAAAATTGCCCTTCATGATCATTTCTTGATGTCAGTGACATCAGGGCCTTCTACACTACTTCTTGGGGATTGAGATCACCCAGTCTTCATCTGGTATATTCATGACACAACTCAAGTACGCACTTGATATACTCCCCAGATTTCACATGACTGACTATAATCCTGCACTGACTCCCTTTCTGTCAGGAGTCAAACTTGAGGCTCACCGTTCTTTAGCATTGGTGGATGCTACCTTGTATCACCAATTAGTTGGGAGTCTCATATACTTGACTCACACGAGACCTGGTTTGTCATATGTTGTGGGTCTGGTCTCCAGGTTCATGCATGAGCCACATGAGTTGCACAGCGAAGAAACTAAGTGGATTCTTCAGTATGTACAGGGCACTCATAGTTCTGGGATTCAGTATGTAGTGGGCATGGATATTGACTTGGTGGGACACATGGATTTAGATTGGGTAGGGGATTCTCAGGATCTCAAGTCTACTTCAGGGTATTGGTTCTCACTTGGTTCTGGTCTAGTTTCTTGGTTGAGCTTGAAGTAGTTTGCAATTGCTCTTTCACCTACGGAGGCCAAGTATCGAGGAGTAGTTAATGCTACTACTGAGGTCATTTGGCTTTAGAACATTCTCACTGAGTTTGGTATTCCCTTCTAGAAACCTATAGTCATCTTTTGTGACAACCAGAGTGCAATACAAATATCTCACAATCTGGTCTATCACCAATGAACCAAACACATTGAGATCCATATGCACTACATTCAGGAGCTTATTCATGAGTAGATCATTGATCTCAAGTACTATCCGACATCAGAGAAGATCGCATACATCTTCACCAAACCCTTCACTGAGAGCAAGTTCCTTCATTTGTGAACTTTACTAGGGGTGTGACAAGTGTCCACTTCAGGGGGGCTTTTTAGTCTTGTTTTCTCTCTCTATTTTGGGGGGCATTTTCTCTCTTTTTTTTGGGGGGGGGATTCTTCTCTTTGGGGGGGAATTCTTCATGAGACAATAAATTGTCTCATCTATTAGCTAAATAAAAGCATACATTTTGCTTAATTAATGTCATTACATGTCTTAATGATATTGCATGTTTTCCTTGTAGTAAACAATTAGAGGATTGGAGAATAAATTCTACCAAATTGAAGTTCCAGAAAACTTCCTAAAAAGAAGCACGAAAAGATGAAGTTAAAAATATAGTTGCAGTAAAATGGTGATATCTCCCTCATTTCTCAATAAAATTTGGAATTTAAAAATGATCTAGAAAGCTGGGAATGAGAGGAACAAAACCTAGAAACTGTTTGAAGAGATTCGTCAAAATAAGTGAATAGTTTGCGACTGAAGTTGATTGAAATAAAAGTGGCATGAAAGAAGGCAGCGAAATCATAGGAAGAAGTTGTAGTTTTTCTCCTCAAGAATAGGATCTTAGATCCACATTCTTGGTGGATTGATTGAGAATAAGACTTCTATAAATGCATTGTAATCAAGGAATCAAATGGGAAGAGTTTTATGAAATAATATAGTTCAGTATTTTAGTTTTCATTCCTTAGCTTATTTTTCCAACAATCTTTCAATTCTCAGTTATTTACTTTTCCAGCAAGTGTGGTTATTTTTAGAAAGCTAGAATAGTTTCCTTTCCTGTAAGTGTGTTTATTTTCCAGAAAGATAGATTAGCTTCTTTCAATTCTGTGTGTGGAAAAAGAATGTCATGCAAATGATTTCTTCTCCCTCTTGCATATTGCCATGGACACCGCTCTGGTTTGACATTTTTAATTAAATGATGAGGGCTGTAGTGCCCCTCATCATTTTTGGTGCTGTTGTCAGGGATAAGTGTCATTAGGGAGTTTCTGTTGATCTGGTGACAGCAGGTCACGAGAGAAAATTGGTTTGGCAAGTCTTTTTTAGGTTTATTATTTTAGAAACTCCCCCCAAAACAACAGATCCAAAGGAAGAGGTTCTTGCATGCAAAGGTGACAACTCTTGTGTAGTCTCCTCAACTGGAGGACCATGACTTCAAGCCCCAGCAAGAAAAAGATTATTGTTTGGACACCTTCAAAGTCCAAGGAGGGCTGCCTAATCAAATATTTGAAGGATAAGGAGTTGCATCCAATCATGCATGCAACAAAATGTGAGAAAGGATTGCAAGATCTTTTTGATCAGCCCATGCATCTACTCGAATCATATATTATGGAGAAGGATACCATTTCAAATAAATGTGAAGCATCAGAGTTCAAATATTTAGTCATCTTCTCATGATTTTCCTCTTCTTTCAAAAAGTTGAATGCATGGATCCATCTTTTGAGAAAAGGATGTTATTTTCCACAACCAGTTAATGGTTTTGTGTAACCTATCTCTACATCAATAAGTAGAGTAGGATAGAGTAGGTTTATTTTCTACAAATAAGTGCTTAGCATATGTTATTCCTTCTTCCAAAGCTAAACATGCATTTCTCTACTAAAAATGTTGCTCCCAAGAACTCTTGCAGATTTATTTTGGCATTTGATGGCATTCTGGTTCTCTCCATAGCTTCAGATGGGCTCTATTTCCAACATTAGAACATTCTGGATCTCTCTGGAGCCGCTGAGAAAAAAAATAGTTAGCTTTGGATAGCTCCAAATTAGCTCCAGAGAGCTCAAGATTAGCTCCAGAGAGCTTCAGAGTAACTCAGAATTGACCATGGGGGAAACACAGCTAGCTCTGGATAGCTCCAGAGTAACGCAGAACATCTTCAGAGCATCTCCAATGCACCTCTTAGAAAAATCTCCAGAGAAATTACAATAAAGGTGAAGAGATTGGCTCCAAAAGCTCACTATGAGTTGCAGGAGGACCTGCAACATTTTAGGTGTGGGGGAGATGATGAGACAATAATTGTCTCACCTATTAGCTAAATAAAAGCATATATTTTGCTTAATTAATGTCATTACATGTCTTAATGATATTGCATGTTTTCCTTGTAATAAACAATTAGAGGATTGGAGAATAAATTCTGCCAAATTGAAGTGCCAGAAAACTTCCTAAAAAGAAGCATGAAAAGAGGAAGTTAAAAACACAATCACAGTAAAATGGCGATATCTCTCTCATTTCTCAATGAAATTTAGAATTTCAAAATGATCTGGAAAGATGGGAATGAGAGGAACAAAACCCATAAACTGTTTGAAGAGATTCATCAAAAATAAGTGAGCAGTTTGTGACTGAAGTTGATTAAACTAAAAGTGGCATGAAAGAAGGCAGTGAAATCAGAGGAAGAAGTTGTAGTTTTTCTCCTCAAGAATGGGATCTCAGATCCACATTCTTGGCAGATTGCTTGAGAATAAGACTTCTATAAATGCATTGTAATCAAGGAATCAAATGGGAAGAGTTTTATGAAATAATATAGTTTAGTATTTTAGTTTTCATTCCTTAGCTTATTTTTCCAGCAATCTTTCAATTCCCAGTTATTTACTTTTCCATCAAGTGTGGTTATTTTCAGCAAGCTAGAATAGTTTCCTTTACTGCAATTATGTTTATTTTCCAGCAAGATAGAATAGTTTCTTTCAATTCTGTGTGTGGAAAAAGAATGTCATGTAAATGATTTCTTCTCCCTCTTGCATATCGCCATGGACACCGCTCTGGTTTGACATTTTTAATTAAATGATGAGGACTGCAGCGACCCTCATCAATTCTTTGTATATGGGTACCTCATTAGGCTTGATTTTCTGAGATCCATCTTTTCACCCACCTAAGCTATGCTTAAGAGGGGGTGTTAGTGTAGGTTTTTATTTTCCTAGTGGGTCAGTTATTTTCCCTATTTCCTAGGTTTTTCCTACACTTTAATTAAGCTTTATTAAGTTAAATAAAGTGAGTTGAATTAGGTGAGTGGGTCATTTGAGGTGTCACCATCCTATGAGGGAGTTACATTAACTAAGTTTATACCATTTGGTGGTCTCTCCCTATTGGTCAGTTTTTCCACCTCCACACCTCTCCCTGGTCTATATAAACTCACTACCTAACTTGTATTTGGTATCTATTTTGCATCTTGTATGACAATCCTATCAGACTTATTGTTGCTTCTTTTGAGATCTTAATGCAATTCTATCATCCTAATATTTGTATATCTCTTAGAGTCATTGTTTTGCATTGTTTATGCTTTTTTTAGTTTATGTAGCTTAGAATTTCTCTTATAAAGTTCTTGGGTTATCAATCTATTTCAGATTTCTAACAAAACTAGTGCAATAAAAACTTCTTAAAGTGTAGCCAAATCTAAGATTAATCTCTTAATAATTAGATTACCATAAAAGATTATGTGTGGAAGCATAAATCAGTAATAAGAATAAAATTAACAAACCACAACAACATAGGATTTACGTGGAGAAACCCTTTTGAGAAAAAACTCTACCATAGAAAAAGGACAAGTATATATTAGTCTTCAAAGAACATGGATACAATATCAAATCACTTCCTCTCAGCACTTTGGCAACATTCTGACAACACCTATGTACTTGTAAAAATTATATGATATCAAACTACTATCTCATACCTCCAATATATAGGCAAAGAGAGGCCAAAACCATAAATGATTTCACCAATACAATGGATACTAAAACCATGGTATCTTGCAAAAAAAACCCATGCCCACCTTGGAGAGCATCTTTCAAGAATAGTAAATACAATCAATGACTTCACATAGACATCACTTGAGTTCAATCAATAAATCCTCAAATAGAAAATGTAACCATAAAGGCATCTTTGACTCATAACTCCCTAATGGCTCACATCCTTGATGCAATAAAAACTTGTACACACCTGTAAACACACGCTCTGATACCATTGATGAAATACAAGGCCCACCTCACAGCTGCAAATTCTCAAAATCCACACAAACTCACCACACAATAAAATGCAAACAACTCACATATGTTTCATTTTATTGAAATCAACAACTTCATACAAATTACATAAAATATTAGACTACATAAATCTGAAACATTATTACACACACTTCGCCTTTCATGGCCTCTCACAGGAAAATATCTTCACTCATGTTCTCCATTTTCATCATCAGCTACAGCAACTCTCCTCTATTTTTCCAACAGCAACTACATTCCTCTTTGTGCCTCTCTCATGGGCAAAATTCTCTCTCAAAAACCCATCTCTAAAAATCTGCCACCAAGTCTTATTTAATTTCTGTTGTTAAAAATTGCTTCCTTCTACCCATTCCATGCCATACCTCTGCTGAGCATCCCCGCTTCATCAATTTTATCTACTATTTGTATATTAAAATCTATAATTAATTGCCACCATATGTGGCATCCCAAATCTTCTCTATTGTTCTATTTTCATTAGCATTACATCCTCTTTCAGGCACCTCAAACCTATGCCACCTATCCTCCTTTCCTTGCATTTATTTTGAGTCTTAAATGAGGCATTAGATCTGCATCAATTGTCTTATTAAATTTTAGTTTTTAATTAATAAATCTGCCACAAACTAAGCACCTTCATTTTCTATTCAAAGCATTTTATTTCTATTGTAGCGTACCTTCTTCAAGGCTGCCTATGTGGTGTTTGAAACAACCACTAAAGATGTCATAGTGTAACCCCCTCCATGCCTCCATTATTTATTATCCATTTCTCATGAATAAGGCACCTTAAATATGCTTTTAAGGCTCCCCTCTAAAATCAGAAATGGTTTTTTTAAACTGCTCTATGTTGAGGCGTTTCACATTCCAAATTAAGATTTAAATGTTTGTTAAAAATAACCTCTAGTTTGGTCTCAACACCTCTGCAACTTATTCCTCCACTAAGATATGATTTCCCTACAATTTTAAGGTGCCCAGTCTACAGAGTGGCCATTCAAAAGGAATTAATGCATATCCTCATTTTTCAGAGAGTCGTTACATAGTGGAATTGCGGATAAAATCAAAAGATTATTTGTCTCTTCCACATAGACATTTTAAATTCATAAAAGAATCAATATAAAATAATTTAGATTCCCTGAATGATACCTTTTAAAATTTGTTTCAGCCAATAAAGAGAAAATTACTCTTCGCGATGCGGCAAGATGCGTCGATAGCGTGAAAACTGACTTTTTCCATAACTCGGAAGCTCATTTTTATGCAAAAATTTGCCAAGATGCATATGATGACCCTACAAATCTCTCCACCAAGCCAATTTGTTCCATACTTCATAAAAATCAAGAAATTAAATTTCCTGTAAACTGCCAGCCTCGATCAGTGAATTTTAAATTCTCTCAAACGGTGATGAATTTGAATGTGATTCATTTTTCACATTAGGTGAAATACCATCACAAATCATTCCCTAGAAGGAATTTTTCCTAGCTCTTAAAAATCTTGAAAATTAATTGTTTCTATAGCTGATAGGGCCAAATTTTCTAATTTTAAATTCTCCCAATCTGTGAGGAATTTAGTCATGAAACCTTCACCACATTGTGTGCAATTCATCCAATGATATATATTCTGAAGGATTTCAACCTAGCTCTTATGGATTTGTGGAAACAATTATTTCTGTAAAACTGCCTTGTGGAGCCTTAAGACGACAATTTGGCGAAAACTTGAATCTTGCAATTTTGACCAAATTTCTGAGTTCCTCCTGCTAAGAGATGCCAAGAACACAAAAAACAAACAAAAATAAATCAAAGCAACTACAAATTCTTTTTGGGCGATGCAGGATTTCCTATGGACCCAGATGCTCCTACATCAGACACGTCAGGTAAGAAAGATTTTGTGAGTAGGACTCACAAAATGGAGTTGGATGACTGAGTCACCCTTGTAGGTTGTAGACAACCTGCAACAAACTCCATCACTGCATCAAGTTTAGAAAAATGCTTCTTCTTTCTCCTCTTCTAGCATCTGCCTGGAACACTTCCCATACTTCTCCACCAACAACTATGCTCTGCACTCCTCTTTCTCTTAATGGAATCTAATCCACTGTAACCCAACCTCCTCCACCAATAAGCATCTGCACTATCCTCTGCAATATCACACCAATATTTCTCTACATATAAATCAGCACTAACTGAATCCAACTGTACCATCTCTTCTACATTTACCAATTGTTCTTCTACACTTATTATCTTATTCATTTGAATATGCAAATCAACTTTCACAAATTCAGAAGGGTATAGCTTTACCTCTTTCACCTGTTCCTCTATCACTACTGCTGCAACATCTGTCTTCTCACTATCTGCTACAACATTTTCATCTTCATACACTCCACTCTCATCTTCATCATAAAATAGAACATATTATGCATTACCTCTTTCTTTGCAATATTTTGGTCACCATTGTCTGTTGCTCCATCTTCTTCATGTTCATTCTCTACTACTGCAACCTCATGATCTGCAACAACTACCTCCTTCTTCTCATCCTCAACCACTGCTATAATCTCTTCCCTTTCCTCTTCCTCAACCTCTTTCTCTATGCCTCCATCAGGGCATACTGCTGCAACTTTTTCCTCTTTACCTACATACACATCATCACTAGCAAACACATTTTGATTAGAAAAATAATGGGACTCCTTCATAACCACTAATACGACTCTGGTAAAATCCTAATTTTTACATAACTTGTGAGTCCTTGGTTAGGGTCTAAATGTTTTTTGAAGATGTTATCCCTTAAACCCTATTCCAGAATTTCATTAGAAAATGTTTTAAATCCTTTTGTTGCTCATTGTTGTAAAATCAAAAACCATTGTTGAATCCTTGTTGAGCCATCTCCTATCATGTTATGCTAAACATTTGCAATTTTTATCATTACTGCATCCCCGTGGGTATGTTTGATGAACCCTTGCGGACATGTGGGAGATAAAAGTGTAGTATAGCTGTTCACCGCATTACTGCAACGGTCTATATGGGTTGTGGCGGGATGGCGATAAGTAACGATGCAGTCACCGTACTACCACGACCATCAATTGAAGGGTCTAAGGGCTTGCGGGAGTAAAAGAAGTGGTCTGAACCACTCACCGCAATACCACAATGATCTGTAGGAAGCGTGGTGGGCCAATAGTAAGGATCTAACCATCACCGCACTATCGCGACAGTTATGGAAGAAGCCCGCGGGATAGCGGTGAGAAGCAATGTGTTCACCGCTGTACCATGGAGGTCATCAGAAAGGCGTGTGGGATCACAGTAAGTAACAAGATAGTCACCACATTACCATGACAGTCATAAAGTCACCATGCGGGATGGCGGTGAGATTATTCATGAAACACAATATGTTCAACGCATTGCCACGATAGTTAGAAAATGTGTACGTGAGCTTGCGGAAGCCCGAGGCATGAAGTGAATTTTAATCGCAGCCATGTGGGAGTCTTCTCTCTACCGTGTGGGTTGGTGTTAAAGGCGTGAGTGGAGCCATTAAAGGGTTCACCGCACTCCCGCGGCTACTGATAAAGATGTGTGTGGGCTTGTAGGAGCCTGCGGTATAATGTGCCCACTAGCCGCAGCCCCGCAGGGGTCTTAAGGGATTGCTATAGGATGGTGGTAGAAGGTTAATAAGGCATAAAATGTAGCCACAGCCCCACGATGGGTTTACATAGCAACATATATGGTGTGCGGGACTACGATAAAGTCCTAGTTGGCGTCAACACAAGGTTTTAGAAGACAAAAGACCATTGACTTTGACATGGTAGTCTGTGTCACGATTTAGGAGGCTCGGTGATGTTTTGCAGAAGCTCATATCCTACATGGAAGCCGCCAGAAGACTCCAGGTGGATTGCAAATTCTGAGATGGCATCCTGACGACAGAAATTGTTATGATCATTTCAGGCGGTGGAAGATTTGATCTTGGGTTCTAAAGCTATCAAAATCTGAATCAAATTTGATTATCTGACAGTGCTTTTTATTTGTGCCATTACTTTGCAACTAATGGCATTTACTGTGTTCAGAACTGAATATTGGGATCGGATTGCTTAGCAATGAATGGGTAGATTGCTGTTATGGTTAAGTAACATTGTAACACGTGTAATGGCCTGAGGCTTGTTGCTCCTTATTTATAAAAGGAATTTAGGGCCATTTACACGGGGGTTGGCTGGTTGGTTTTCTAAGAAGATTTTGTGCAGTAGAACACATGGAATAGAAGTTTTTTGCTTTTTTCCAGGTTGTGAGTTTGAATTGTATGTATTTGTAAATTTGTTTTAATAGTACTAGCATCCTAATGAATATACTAGCAAGTTTATGAATTTAGTTGTCTCTTGAGGTGTGGTTTGCACAAATTACGAGTGAATAGATCAAAGATTGTTCATCTTATCTCCATAAACTTCTTATAGATGTGTTTTTTTGTCTAAGGCTCTTATTCAAAGAATGAGTTAAAATGCTTTAACAAGAATACATATTTGTGTGAATGTATGCAAGGATATCATAAGAATGAGTGATTCATAAATACTGAGTAAAGTGTTGTAAGGCAATGTTATAAAGCTCTTTGATGCTGAGGTTAAATATTGTTATCAAGCTTCAATTACACCTAGTTTGACTCTATTGCCCAATGGATGAGGCACCAATCTCTTGTCTCTGTATCTAGCTTTCACACTCTAGAATCAGTCAGACACTCAAATACTTTAAAATCATTGAAATCAACCTTAAGCATTTGTTTATTTAATGTTTTTCCCTGTTCTATGGCTTTGAGGAATGCAAAAGCTTGATTGATCTGAGCTAGGTTTTCATATTTTCATAATCCTCAAGTGAATCTGCATAGAACCAATCTACTTTTCACAGTATTTGTAATAAATGGTATAGGAGGTTAATGAATACTATTAAGGGATCACCCTCCTAGGTTTTGTAGAGCCTAAAGTGAAGAGGGAAAGTTGTGTCAACTTTCACCTATGTGTTGGCCAACCCCTTATGATAGCTGAACATTGAAAGTGGCTAAATCATAGGCTATTTTATGAGATAAGGTTGGGCTTTAAAAATAACCAATAGAAATGATGACTCTACTGGGGACATTCTAGTAGTTTGCCACGGGTGTGTAGATTTTGCATCTTTATAGTGTTGTATTATTCCCTTTGAAGAGGGTGGCGACTCTGATCAGAAAAAAGAAATAGTTGTATATGAAAAAGGAAGGATTCCTTTGTATTTTCACCTATATCTTTGCAGAGCTTCTTTGAAGGATAGAATATATTTAATTCCCTCAATTGGATGGCAACTCTGATTCTCCTATACTGGTGAAAAATTTACTTTAAATCAATTGAATAAAAGAGGAAGCTGGAAAAGTTGCAGAGAGATGAAAGAAACCAGAGGACACATGAGAAATCATCTTGAACAAAAGCTGGAAGGGGAATTGCCACAAAATACTCGGCAATCATGGAAGAAAAAGATGCAAACACTGGTAAGTCTAATATATGCTCTCCTCCACTAGGATCTAGAGGTTCTCTTCATAATAGTGCTAATAATTTGCAAAGGTCATATGAATTTGGTATGCTTGTTGCAAATGAGGATGATTCTATTTTGAGAGATTTTGTTGAAAGTGAGAACTCCAGATCAAGACTCCTAGCTAACAAATAGTCAATCCCTAGAATGACAAGCCCTATTCTTATAGATTTTGACCTATTAGGCAATCTTGTTAGTAGGTCACCTACCCCTGCTTTTCACACGAGTGCTACAAATCTCTTGGATAGTACCCTGGAAACTTCTGATTCAGACACTGCATTACCTAGTGAAGAAGAATTAATGAAGGAGATTAATGAGTTACATAGAGAGACTGAGAGAGTAAAGGAGTTGAATGCAATAAAGGCCAAGGAGAGAGAGGAGAAGATTAGAAATGCTATGGATGAGAGAGACATGATGAAGTTGAGGCTGGAATGTTTGAAGTAGTAACTCTAAAAGAGATTGAACCTATATTTGTTACACTCAATGGCCCAATAGTTTCTCAAATACCTACCCAAAATAATGTGGTTGTCCCATTGAATACTATCCTTGTAAGTACTTGGACCAGTTCTGATGTTACCACCAATGTTGCACCCCCTTTTAAAACCTCTTTTTAGGAAGGTGATAAAGGGAAGAAGCCTTTGAAAGGAGTGCATATTAATGAAGGTGGATCAAAATATTGTTGCAATGGAGGATTCTGATTCATTAGATCTTAAGTTGAAGAAAGAAAATGAACAACTGCAAAAGGAATTGGAAAGAATAGAAATATTAGCTGCAAATTTTGAGATGCAGAGGAAGATTGAGTTCTTAAAGACTTATAGAGGGAATCCTGTAGCCTCTGTTTCCCACAACCCATCTACTACTTCGCCTATTGATACAAATATTTCAGCTCTTGCTAACCAGTCCAATCCCAATTCTCATACATATACTCAATCTGGAAGTCAGAATTTGGAACAAAAAGGAAGTCTAGATGTAGGGGGAAGTGGTACAAATAGACATGTAAATCAGGGATGTCAATTTTCTAGAAGACCTATGCAACCAGATAGATACAGACAATTATGCTTTGACTAGATACCTAGATATCCAAATCCTTTCCCTGATGACATAAGGAACGTGCTAGTCATATTCTCTAGAAATAACGCTATAAGTGGAGAAGATCACCTAAGGTCATTTAGTAATATGATGGACGAGTTTGAGGTGGAGGGTGAAGATGTAATGATGAAGTTATTTATGCAATCACCCACTGAAGATGCTAGGGATTGGTATAGGGGTTTGCCTGAGGCCAGTATTGGGTCATGGGATGAATTTAAAAGAGTGTTTAGAGAACAGTATGGTGACAAAATAGATCCTCAATTCATACTAAATGAGTCTAACATCTCTAAAGGATACAATGAGATAGTTTCTGATTTCAACATAAGGTTTCAGAAAGCCATGAATAGAATTCCAAACCATTTAAGACCAAATGAACCTATGTGCTTGGTTACATATAGAAATGCATTTGATCCTAAGATGGGATATCTTCTTAGGGATAAGAATCCTCAGACTCTAAGAGATGCTTATAGAGTTGCCTTGCATATTGAGAGCAACGGGAAAGCTACTGGCATGTGAAATTGTTGAAAAACCCTAGAGATCAGGAAAAGTTCCCAGCACAAAAAGATAAAATGGATAAGGTTATGAGTGCCTTAAAGGATCTGAATTACAAGATTGCTAGACAAGAAAATGGTCTAACAAATGAAATACCAACTTTCCAAAGGAATGATAAGCCACCAAGATTGCATGATTAGCCATACAATACAAATTGGTATGAAGGTAAGCCACTTCCTAATAATCAGAAGAATCAGCAAAGTAGGGATCCTCTTGATCCATTGAAGAAGGCTTTTGCAAATTTTGTAGATGATACTCCTTGGTGCTTAGCTTGCCAATTTCCCCACTCACCACACCAGTGTGCTCCTGCCCAATTTGTAGAAGAAGATCAAAATACATGTGGTGATTGTGACTTGTCTCATGAACAAGATGGGGTGATTAATATGTTATTTTCTGATGGTGAGTTTTACTCTAATGAAGAGACAAGTGAAGTGGATGTTGAAAATCAGAGGTATATAGCAAGTGCATATCAACAACAGATATTCTCAGACAAAGATGAAGAAGAAAGTTGTGTTGTGTATGCCCTTGAAACTAAAGAACATGATGTCACTTTGAGAAAACCATCAAATGAAGAGATTAAAAAATTAATTGCTGCTGCTATTGCTCAGTTTAAAATCAATTATCATTTGAGGAATAGAGTTGTAAATAGTGATCAGGGCAAGGCTGGCAGTGTTTTCATTAAGGAAAATCTAGCAGATACAAAAGGGGAAGAATCCAAAGTCAAAAATACCAAGGTATGGGGAAAGAAGCCTGGTGAAAAGCATGCTACTGAACCATTGACCCCTCCATCACTTCTGAACAAAGCTCATAAGTTAAATAACGGGAAAAAAAGAAAGGGAGTGGGACCCAAGAGGAAGGAACTTTTGATGCAAATAAGGGATAGTCCCAGGACAGTCTTGTGGATGTACAAGATGTACCTAAATATGCCCCTGTTGACATGTTCTAGTTGTTGACACAAATGAAGGTGTCAGTTCCATTTCTGGAGTTGATGAGGATTAAGGAGCATAAAGATAAGGTGATATCTTTTATCAATAGTATAAATGCATCATACAATAAAAGGAAAGATAATGTTCAGCCTGAAGGGAGCAACAATGATAACCCTCAGATAGTTTTGGGTGCTACACTCACTACATGTCCAAATCAAATAGACCCTTTTTATGTATCTCTGATCATAAATGATAAGACTCTGAAGAACTGCATGATTGATTCAAGGGCATCCTCCAACATTATGCTAGTTAGAATCATGTGAGAATTGGGTTTGAAGATCACAAAGGCTTATGGAAAGTGCTATGCAATGGATAATAGAGAGGTCCTAGGCATAGGGATTATAAGAGAAATACCATATAGATTGGCTGCATATCCTGACAAGGAGTTTGTGATGAGTGGAACTGTGGTTGATATTCCTCCAACTTATGGGATGCTTTTGTCTAGAAAGTGGTCTGCTGCCATTGGTGGAAGTATGCAATGTGATATGTCTTTTGCCACCATCCCCATTGATGGCAAGGATGTCAAACTTCATAGGGAGACCCTTTCTTCATATACAATTGTGGAAGACCAGCCTGAAGAGCGTATCCACTTTGTTGATACAGATCTTGATAACTTTAGATTTGAAATGACAGAAGAAGAAAAGGGTAGGAAACCTATACCCTTGGAAAATGAAGTAAAGGAACAAGCATCCAATGATGAACTATGGAATATGTATTTTGATGGTGCTTGTTCTAAGGAGGGACTTGGTGCAGGTGTTATCTTTATTTCCCCTAGTGGTAACACTTAAGTTTTCATTTTCATTGATGTTTGTCTGTACAAACAATATTGCTGAATATGAAGCTCTATTACTTAGGTTGAAAGTAACACTCAAGCATGGAATAAGAAAATTGAGAGTCATGGGTGACTCAGCATTAATTGTGTCTCAAGTAAGGTCAGTTTTCATGTCAAAAAATAGTAGTTTGAAGCAATACAAAAATGTTGTTTGGGACACCGTAGAAATTTTTGATGCTTTTAATATTGAATGGATAGAAAGAAATAATATTGCTATGGCAGATTTGCTGGCAAACATAGCATTGAGGCCTAATGATATGACTTTTGTAGGCATCTCAAAGGTTGAGACACAAATAAGGCCTTCTGTCCTTGACAGTATTTAGAATTGGCAAGTGTTTAATAATGATCAAGATGTATTGAATTTCTTGCAATGTGTAGACCGATATGAGGGTAAGGAGATAGATTTTGGAGCTTTTGTAGAAGAAAAGAATGGAAAATAAATGGTGTTTGGATGTGAAGTGATCCAACTCAAGACTAATAAAATTCCTAGAGGTCTTGTGGCTTTGGAAAGGGTTTTTGATGGTCCTGATAAAAGTGTTGTTAAGTAGAGTTCTACACATCTAGATGATTTAGAGGAAATAAATCTGGGAACTCAGAGTGTTCCAAAGAAGGTATACATAGGAAAAAGAATGAGACCTCAAGTTAGGACAATGTTGATTGCACTATTGAGAAAACATAGGCATGTGTTTGCTTTTTCCTATGATGATCTGAAGGCATACAAAGAAGATTTATTCCAGCATGAAATACCTCTCAAACCAGATGCAAATCCCTTCAGATAGAAATAAAGGTCCATAAACCCAACACTGGCACCTAAAATGAAAGCAGAGCTAGTAAAGCTAAGAGGGTGGGATCATAAAGACAATCAGGCATTCAACTTGGGTGTCAAATCTTGTGCATGTTAGAAAGAAGAATGGTGATATCAGACTTTGTATAGATTTTAGAAATTTGAATGTATCATAATTAAAAGACAATTACCCATTGCCAAACATGGAGGCAATGCTATGGAAAGTCACTGGTTGTGAATTATTATCTATGATGGATGGTTTTTTAGGTTACAACCAGGTGAAGGTCAAGGAATCTGAGTAGTTCAAGACAACATTTACAACTCCTTAGGGTACCTACGTTTATGTCAGGATGCCTTTTGGCTTGACTAATGCTGGTGCTAGATTTTAGAGAGCTATGGATGTAGTTTTCTCTGATCTTATTGATGTCATCATGGTAGTGTATCAGGGTGATTTAACAACTTTTTCTAAGAAGGAAGAGGGTCATTGTATGCACCTAGAAAAGATCTTTATCAGAGCCTCAAAGTATGGAATATCTCTCAATCCAAAAAAGTGTGCTTTTGGAGTCACTGAAGGGAAGTTACTGGGACATATTGTGTCCAAGGAGGGGGTACAGATTGACCCTGAAAGAGTAGCTACCATTGATAGGATACCACAACCAAGAAATGTCAAAGGTATTCAGTCATTCTTTGGACATATTAATTTCTTGAGGAGATTTGTAACAAATTTTGCTGAGATTACAAGGCCTATGTCTAAAATGTTGAAGAAAGGAGAAATGATATCATGGAGTGAGGAACCATGTAAAGCATTTAAAGGTATAAAGTATGCCATCAAGGAAGCTCCTATGTTGAAGTCTCTAGATTTTTCAAAGCCATTCCAGCTCTTTTATTTTGCTTCTTTTCATACAATTGTTGTAGTCCTGTTACATAAGAATGAGGAAGGCTATGAGTAGCCTATTGCTTTCTTTAGAAAGTCATTGCAAGTAGTTGAACTAAAGTATGATATATTTGAAAAGAAAGCATATTCTTTGGTAAAGGCAGTAAAAAATTTCAGACCATATTTGATTGGTACAAACATTGCTGCCTTTGTCCCAAGTGCTACTGTGAAGGACATTTTTACACAACAGGAGGTTACTAGAAGGAGGTGTAGATGGATAAATAGGATTCAAGAATTCAACATTGATGTGTAGACCACTAAATTGGTTAGAGGACAAGGACTAGCCAATTTGATGACAAAGGCAAATCTGGAGGCAAATCAGGTAAACAATGTTGAATATGTTGATGTATCTCCTATTTGTCATATGCAAACAACAGGGTGGTATAAAAATGTGGTATACTACCTGCAAAATATGGCATGACCTGAAGGAATGAATGATAATAAGAAGAGAACATTAAAGCTGCAGGCTGTGAAGTATGTCATAATTGAAAATGAGTTATGGTGGAGAAATATTGATGGAGTATTGTTGAAATGCATTGATGGAAATCAAGCTCTAGAGATTTTAACTGAAATGCATAGTGGTGTTTGTGGTGGTCACTATATGGCCAAAACAACAGCCCATAAGGTTTTAAGGGCAGGATTTTGGTGGCCCACATTCAAAGATGCACATAGACTAGTGAAATCATGTGATGCTTCTTAAAGATTTTTAGGGAAACTAAAATTCTCAGGAAATCTGCCTCTCAGACTAGTCATAGTGCAGACACCTTTTCAATAGTGGGGGATTGATTTTATAGGAGAGATTGTAGAAAAATCTAGTGGAGGACACTCCTAGATTTTGGTAGCCATTGACTACTTTACAAAGTGGGTTGAAGCTATCCCTACAAGGCGGGCTACTAGCAAGGTGGTGATTGATTTCTTAATGAACAATATTTTGATTAGATTTGGTGTCCCAGAAAAGATAGTGCCTGACAATGCTATGTGCTTTAGATCAGAAGAATTATTAGATTTATGCAATAAATATGGGATACAGATTTTCTACTCAACCCCTTACCATCCACAAGGGAATGGACAGGTTGAATCCAACAATAAGAGTTTGATGAAGACTATAAGAAGGGTAATAGAGAAGAATAAAAGAGCTTGGGATTCAAAACTAAGGCAAGCCCTTTGGGATGATAGGATGACAAACAAAAGGGCAACAGGGCATTCTCCTTTCAATTTGGTTTATGGCCTAGAAGCTAGAATGCCAACTAATAACTTGTTGCAGGTGTACAAATTCATTCAGGAATATTGAGAATATTACAGATGATATGAAACATAGGATCAATATTTTAACAAAGCTAGATGAGATTAGAAGGGATGCACGACAATGGAATCAAAAGTTGCAATTGTAGGTCAAAAGTTATATGACAAAAGGTCTTATCATAGAAAGTTTGAAGATGGGAGCATGGTTCTGATGTGGAATACCAAGGCTGAGGACAAAGGGAAACATGGAAAATTTGATGCCTTATGGTTGGGTCCTTACATGATCAATAATTCTCATGGAGAAGATTCATATTTTCTACAGTCTCTGATAGGTGAACTTTTGGAATTGCAGTACATGGACAATTCCTTAAGCCGTACTTCTCTTGAGGTATGTTGTTTTCCATGTACATTGTATCATATGTATATAGGGCATTTGTTTCTTTTTGGCTATCTGGATTTGTCTCTCTGTGTTTTTCTCCAGTTTGGTCTGCTCCACCTAGAGACTTCTAGATTCTCGCCATGCCCACAAGGGGCATGCGTCCCCGAACATGAGCCACTAATAGGACTCTAAGATTTTTACATAATCTGTGAGTCCTTGGTTTGGGTCTAAATGTTTTTTGAAGATCTTATCCCTTAAAGCCTATTCCAGAATTTCATTAGAAAATGTTTTAAATCCTTTTGTTGCTCATTGTTGTAAAATCAAAAACCATTGTTGAATCCTTGTTGAGCCATCTCTGTTGTGTTATGCTAAAACTTTGCAATTTTTATCATTATCACATCCCCACGAGTATGTCTGATGAACCCTTGTGGGCTTGTGGGAGCTAAAAGTGTAGTATAGTTGTTCACCACATTACTGCAACGATCTATATGGGTTGTGGTGAGATGGCGGTAAGTATAGTCACCGCCCTATCGCAACTGTCAATTGAAGGGTCTGCGGGCTTGCGGGAGTAAAAGAAGTGGTCTGAACCACTTACCGTAATACTGCAATACCCTAGCAGTCTGTAGAAAGCGTGGCGGGTCGGCGGTAAGGATCTAACCATCACTGCACTACTGCGACGATTAAGGAAGAAGCCCACATGATAGCAATGAGAAGTAATGTGTTCACCGCTGTACTGCAGAGGTCATCAGAAAGGTGTGTGAGATCATGGTAAGTAACAAGACAATCACCACATTACCGCGGCGGTCACAAAGTCGCCATGCGAGATGGTGGTGAGATTATTCATGAAACACAATATGTTCACCGTATTGCCATGACAGTCAGAAAATGTGTACGTGGGCTTGCGGGAGCCCGAGGCGTGAAGTGAATTTTAACTGCAGCCCCGTGGGAGTCTTCTCTCTATCGTATGGGTTGGCGGTAAAGGCATGAGTTGAGCCATTAAAGGGTTCACCGCACTCCTATGGTTGCCGATAAAGATTTGTGCGGGCTTGCGGGAGCTTGCAGTATAATGTGACCTCTAGCTGTAGCCCTGCAGGGGTCTTAAGGGATTGCTGTAGGACAACAGTAGAAGGTTAATAAGGCATAAAATGTAGCTGCAGCCCCATGACAGGTTTACATAGCAACATATATGGTGTGCGGGAATGTGGTATAGTCCTAGTTGGCATCAACACAAGGCTTTAGAAGATAGAAGACCGTTGACTTTGATGTGACAGTCTGTGTCATGATTTAGGAGGCTCGGTGATGTTTTGTAGAAGCTCATATCCCACGTGGAAGCCTCTAGAAGACTCCAGGTGAATTGCAAATTCTGAGATGGCATCCTGATGACAAAAATTGTTGTGATCATTTCAGGTAGTGGAAGATCTGATCTTGGGTTCTAAAGCTATCAAAATCTAAATCAAATTTGATTGTCTGACAATGCTTTTTATTTGTACCATTACTCTACAACTAATGGCATTTACTGTGTTTAGAACTGAATATTGGGATCAGATTGCATAGCAATGAATGGGCAGATTGCTGTTATGGTTGTCAAGTAACATTGTAACACGTGTAATGGCTCGAGGCTTGTTGCTCCTTGTTTATAAAAGGAATTCAGGGCCATTTACATGGGGGTTGGCTAGTTGGTTTTCTGAGAAGATTTTGTGCAATAGAACACGCGGAATAAAAGTTTTTTTCTTTTTTCCAGGTCTTGAGTCTGAATTGTATGTATTTGTAAATCTATTTTAATAGTACTAGCATCCTAATGAATATACTGGCAAGTTTATGAATTTAGTTGTCTCCTGAGGTGTGGTTTGCACAAATTATGAGTGAATAGATCAAAGATTGTTCATCTTGTCTCCATAAACTTCTTATGGATGTGTTTTTCTATCCGAGGCTCTTATTCAAAGAATGAGTTAAAATGCTTTAACAGGAATGCAGATTTGTGTGAATGTATGCAAGGATATAATAAGAATAAGTGATTCAGAAATACTAAGTATAATGTTGTAAGGCAAGGTTATAAAGCTCTTTGATGTTGAGGTTAAATACTGTTATCAAGGTTCAATTACACTTGGTTTGACTCTGTTTCCCAATGGACAAGGCACCGATCTCTTGTCTCTGTATCTATCTTTCACACTCCAGAATCAATCAGACACCCAAATACTTTAAAATCATTGAAATCAATCTTAAGTATTTGTTTATTTAATGTTTTTCCTTGTTCTATGGCTTTGAGGAATTCAAAATCTTGATTTATCTAAGCCAGGTTTTCATATTTTCATAATCCTCAAGCAAATCTGCATAGAACCAATCTTATTTTCATAGTATTTGTAATAATGGTATAGGATGTTATTGAATACTGTTAAGGGATCACCCTCCTAGGTTTTGCAGAGCCTAAAGTGAAGAGGAAAAGTTGTGTGAACTTTCACCTATGTGTTGGCCAGCCCCTCATGATAGCTGAACATTGAAAGTGGCTAAATCATAGGCTATTTTATGAGATAAGGTTGGGATTTAAAAACAACCAACACCCATATTTTCCTCTTCAACTACTGCATTTTTCTCTTCTTCCTCACTCTCTTTCTCCATGCCTTCCTAATGACATGCTGCTGCAATTTCTTTTGCCACTTCCTCTTGTCTATCCTGCAATGGAGCTAAAACAAATTCTTTCCCATTCTTGATTATACCATATGTATTCTTCCTACCATCATGCATAGCTTCTTTATCCTAAATTTAAGGTAAACCCAATAGGACATGACATACATCCATGGGTACTACATCACATATAGTCTCATCCTTGTATCTACCAATATTAAAATTAACAATACTTTGCTCACTTACCCATATCTAACGATCACCTCCATCCATGAAATGCAATATGGGTTAGGATGTTTCCTTGTCTCTAGTTTTAGCTTCTCAACCATTTCTAAAGACACCAAGTTGTCTATACTACTATTGTCCACAATAACCCTGCAATATTTTTTTTCCTAACTTGCATACTATCTGAAACAAATTCTTCCTCTGGATAGGGTCCTGCTTCTCTTTATGTGGCTTCAAAAATACCTTCTTCATCATCAGGCATTCTCCTTGCCTCTAAGACATTATGTCAAACACTTTCCTCACAACCTCAACCTCCAACCTACACAAAGTTCATAACTTACTCTCTGTGGCTTCAATGTCTTCTCAACTCTCACTGTTGTAGGACTCCTCCACACCTGCACCAAGCCTCTCGATCTCCTCAGACAACCCTCACCGCTTCACTGTCCACCCTCAAGTCCTGGCATAGGTTGCCTCACATTCGATGCTCTACTTGTGCACTCAAGGCCACTAGCTTTGATACCATTTGATGCAATAAAAACTTGTCCACACCTGCAAACACATGCTCAGATACTGCTGATGAAATACAAGGCCCACCTCACAGCTGCAAATTCTCAAAATCCACACAAAATCACCACACAATAAAATGGAAACAACTCACATATGTTTCATTTTATTGAAATCAACAACTTCATACAAATTACATAAAATATCAGACTACATAAATCTGAAACATCATTACACACACTTGGCCTTTCATGGCCTCTCACAAGAAAATTTATTCACTCATGTTCTCCATTTTCAGCATCAGCTACAACAACTCTCCTTCTCTATTTTTCCAATAGCAACTACATTCCTCATTGTGCCCCTCTCATGGGGAAATTTCTCTCTCAAAAACCCATCTCTAAAAATATGCCACCAAATCCATTTAATTTTTGTTGTTAAAAATTGCTTCCTTTTGCCCATTCCATGCCATACCTCTGCTGACCATCCCTGTTTCATCAATTTTATCTACTATTTGTATATTAAAATCTATAATCAATTACCACCATATGTGGCGTCCCAAATCTTCTATGTTCTATTTTCATTAGCATTACATCCTCCTTCAGGCACCTCAAACCTATGCCACCTATACTCCTTTCCTTGTATTTCTTTTGAATCTTAAATGAGGCATTAGATCTCCATCAAGTGTCTTATTAAATTTTAGTTTGTAATTAATAAATCTACCACAAACTAAGCACCTTCATTTTCTATTCAAAGCATTTTATTTCTGTTGTAGTGCACCTTCTTCAAGGCTGCCTATGTGGTGTTTGAAACAACCACTAAAGATGTCAAAGTGTAACCCCCTCCATTCCTCCATTATTTATTATCCATTTCTCATGAATAAGGCACCTTAAACATGCTTTTAACGCTCCCCTCTAAAATTAGAAATGGTTTCTTTTAAATTGCTCTGTGTTGAGGCGTTTCACATTCCAAATTAAGATTTAAATGTTTGTTAAAAATAACCTCCAGTTTGGTCTCAACACCTTTGCAACTTATTCCTCCACTAAGATATGATTTCCCTACAATTTTAAGGTGCCCAGTCTATAGAGTGGCCATTCAAAAGGAATTAATGCATATCCTCATTTTTCAGAGATCCGTTACATAGTGGAATTGCGGATAAAATTGAAAGATTCTTTGTATCTTCCACATAGACATTTTAAATTCATCAAAGAATCAATATAAAATAATTTAGATTCCCTGAATGATACCTTTTGAAATTTGTTTCAACCAATAAGGAGAAAAATTACTCTTCGTGATGCAGTAAGATGCGTCGATAGCGTGAAAACTGACTTTTTCCATAACTCCTTACCGAAAGCTCATTTTTATGAAAAAATTTTCCAAGATGCATATGATGACCCTACAAATCTCTCCACCAAGCCAACTTGTTTCAGACTTCATAAAACTTGAGAAATTAAATTTCCCATAAACTATCAGACTCGATCAGAGAATTTTAAATTATCTCAAATAGTGATGAATTTGAACATGATTTCTTTTGTACATTAGGTGAAATACCATCAAAAATCATTCCCTAGAAGGAATTTTTACCAACGCTTAAAAATCTTGAAAATTAATTGTTTTCGTAGCTGACAGGGCCAAATTTTCTTATTTTAAATTCTCCCAATCTATGAGGAATTTAGTCACAAAACCTTCACCACATTGTGCATCCAATGATATATATTCTAAAGGATTTAAACCCAACTCTTATGGATTTCTAGAAACAATTGTTTCCATAAAACTACCTTGCGGAGCCTTAAGATGACAATTTGGTGAAAACTTGAATCTTGCAATTTTGACCAAATTTCTGAGTTCTTGCTACTGAGAGATGCTAAGAACACCAAAAACAAACCAAAATCAAGAAAAGCAACTACAAATTATTTGTGGGTGATGCAAGATCACTTGTGGACTTGGATGCTCCTGCATCAATCCTTAAGTGTAGTGCTTCATTTTAGAGAAGACAACTCATGTGGGTCCCATCCATTATGACAAGATTCTCCAATTGTCAATCCTAGCACCTAGAATTGAGAATATGCCTTAAATGAGTCCAAAGTCAAATGTAACCACCACCATAGTGCTCCACCTCCCTCATGAAGGCATATGACAACTAATGCCAATAGTTAGGAGAATCTTAATTATAAATTATTACTCTAATTACACCTTAGGTATCTAAGTACACCTTCTAAGAGTGATGGAGACATAAAATATACATAAGATTTGCAAGGTTAATGACCTCTTAATCCTAACATTCTCCCACTTGAAATTATACATTTTAAATACATCCAAAGGAAGCATAAAATAAGTCAATTACAAGATTCAAGTTCCATGGCGTTCCTACACCAAGAGAACTTATCCAATGGTCACTGGCTTCATGAGTGAATCTAGAATATTTTTCGAGTGTCAACCTTCGACAACAAGACCTTACCATTCTCTACCATCTCATGCACAAATTGATATTGAACATGAACATGCTTAGTACGAGCATGGTACATGGGATTCTTGGCCAAATAGATAGCACTCTAACTGTCACAACCATTTCTAACAACACTACAATCAAAACCAATACCTGCATAATGTCTCTATAATCGTACCACCTCCTTAGAGGCATGTGTAGTAGCCATATACTCTTCTTCAGAGGTGGAAAAAGCAACTGTGGGCTTCCTTTAACTCATCCAACTTACTACACCACCAAACAAAGAAAACACATAGCACTAGTGGACCTCTGACTATCCAAGTCACCTACCCAATCTGCATCCACAAAGCCCTATATGTCCAATGAATTATCCACACTATCAGTACTATGATAACACAAAAATTAATTAGAAGTCCCTTGCAAATATATAAAAACCCTTTTAATATAAGTCTAATGCTCTTTATCAGGGTTAGACATAAACCTACTCAGAACTCCCACTACTTGGGCAATATCTAATCTAGTCTAAATCATTGCATACATCAAGCTACCAACAACACTAGCATAAGGAACATTATACATAACTTTAAAATAATAATCTAATTTGGGACACATATTTAAACAGATCTTAGTTCCAAAAAGAAATTGAATACTCACTAGTTTACAATCATGCATACTAAACCACTACAAAATGGTAGCAACATACTTACTCTGACTTAACCAAAGATTTTTGTGTACCCAATCCCTACTAATCTCCATAAAAAGAATGTATTTTGTATCCCCCAAATCCTTCATATCAAATGTGCCAAAAAGTTGAGCGTTGAGCTCCCTAATTATCACCTTGTTGTTTCCAATAAACATGTCATACACATACAAGACAATGATAAGAATCTAATCATCAATAATTTTAACATAAACATAGTGATCCTCTGTGCTCCTAACAAAACTCAAACTCAATGCAAAGACATAAAAATTTTGGTACCACATCTTGGGTGACTATTTCAGACCATACATTGACTGTTTCAATCTACAAACCAAATATTCCTTCCCCTTCACAACAAAACCATTAGGATGTCACATATAAATCTCATCTTTGAGATCCCCATGAAAGAAAGTAGTCTTAATATCCATTTGCTCAATCTCAAAATCACAAGTTGCAACAATAGATAATAGGAATATAATAAAAGTTAACTTAGCGACAAGAGAGAAAATTTCACTGAAATTGACTCCCTCTCTCTAGGAGTAGCCCTTGCCACTAGTCTAGTGTTCTACCACTCTAACCATTTATCTGTTCCAAATTTCCTTTTATACACCCACTTGCAACCAATGGGCTTTCTTCCTTTAGGAAAACTCACAAGATTCTAGGTATCACAACTATCTAGTGCCATCATCTTCTCTTGCATGGCTTGCATCCAAGACTCACTATCATCTAAAGAGAGAGTCTCCCTATAATATCTAGGTTCATAAAAATACTCAATAAAGAAAATACACAATGAAAATATAGTGGGCTATACTTGTCAACTAGATTATGATGTCTCATGGATCTCCTCAAGGTAGGAGTAAGGGGATCTAACTATTCTTCTACCTGCATATCTTGTATATCCTCATCTAAACTCTCATCTAAACCCTCTTCTTCATCTCTATCATTTGATCCATCAATGTTTTCTTCCACATGTGCATCCTCTTGCTTCTTGATTTTAGTTTCAAAATGCACTATTTTCTTCCCATTGTTTTCCTTTAATTGTTTAGGACCTAAAAAATCTCTAAAATACTTGAAAATCACATTTTTAGAATAAATCATTTTTTGGTTAGAGGATTCTAAAGCTTATAACCTTGTACATTCTCATTGTATCCCATGAAGATGCATTTATGAGCTTTTAGATCCACTTTAGATTGTTTTTCTTGAGGCACATGAACATAAGCTTCACAACCAAAGACCCTTTAATGTGAAACATAATGCTTCTTACATGTCTACACTTCATAAGGCATTTTGTCAACAAGATTTGAATAAGGAGATCTATTAATCAAATAACAAGCAGTACTTAAAACCTCTACCCAAAAGTATTGATCCAACTGTGTACCACTCAACATACTTTTGGCTCTTTCCACTAGAGTTTGGTTCATTCTCTTTGCAACCCCATTTTGTTGAGGTGTATATGGTGTAGTCGTTTGTCAAACAATACCTACAGGCTTACAGAACTCATCAAATTCCCTAGAGCAATATTCATCACCATTGTTAGATCTCAACACCTTTATTTTATAATCTATTTATTTTTCAAGGAAGGCTTTAAATTCCTTAAACTTAGTGGAAACTTCATATTTAACACGCATAAAATAAATCTAGGTATATCTAGAGGCATCATCAATGAATGGAACACAAAATTGAGTTTTTCCCATATAACCCACATCTACTGGACCAAACACATCCAAATGAATGATTTCCAACAATCTCTTTGCTCTATAACTTCTAATAAGAAATGAAGATCTATTCTATTTACTAAACACATAGTGCTCATAGAAATCATTTTTACAAATAGAGTAATAAAAAAACTAACCAAATTATTATTAATAATGGTCCTTAGACCTTTTTCATTTATGTGACCCAAACGTTGGTTCCATATCATATATGCATTTTCATTCTTGCTAGTTACATTGGTAGAGTTACAAAATGTAGAGGCATTCAACCTAAACAAGGTCCCAATCCGAGATCCTTTAGCTACTACCAAGTTCCCTCTCACCAAACTGCAACTAAATTTGCCAAATTTCACATGCACACCAAAATCTTTCAACTTGGATACAAAAAGTAAGTTTCTCGCAAGTCATGGAATATGCAAAACATTACTAAGGGTTTTAACCCTTGTATCATTGAAACACAACTGCACCTTTTCTTTACCAACAATCCACTTATTACTATTGTCACCAAGGAAAACCTCTCCTCCATCATAACTCATGTAAGTTGAAATGGGGAGTCATATGGTAGGAGCAACTTGAATCAATGAGCCAAGCATCATCACTAATAGTGTTAGTAGAAATAAATAAAGCATCACTATCACCATCATCAAAAGTTTTTTTGTGAAGGAATTTGAAGATTCCTTTTTGTTTCTGCATTCCTTCTTCGCATGCCTTCTCTTCCCACAATTCCAACACTTAACTATGCTCTTCCCTGGGGCTTTTGACCATCCCTTTAACTTGGATCTTTCTTTTTATCCCCTTTAGACCCTCCTTTTTGCTTAAGCCTTCCCGAAACATGTAGAACATCCTTTGAGAAATCATTCATGGATTTTCTTCTCATCTCCTTTGAAAGCAAAGTAGTAATGAGGCTATCCATTTTAATCTTTGCACCACCACCACTAATGACAACAATTAAATTTTCCCAAGAATCAGGTAAAGAACAAAGTAATAAAATGCATTTATCTTCTTCTTCCAACTTAACATCTATAGAAACTAGTTGACTTAAAATCAAAGTGAAAGCATTTAAATGATCTACAAACATAACAATATAAAAGGATCTACCACAACCAATCATTTTCATTTTTATGTTCTTTCAATGAGATACAAAATTCTTCAAAATTTATATTTAAATATTCCATTTCATTATCTATCCTTAATTTAAGATTAGATTTATTTTCAACCAAAGATTTGAATTCCTTGAATTTAGAAAGTACTTTATTTTATTTTAATATAATGTGCCCATATAATGTTGGTATAATCATTAATGACTATTATAGCATGAAGAGATCCACTAAGGGACTTGTAAAGGTCTCTTAAGGTCACTATAGACTAATTCCAGGGGTTAGAAGAATTGTCAATGTGGTTCTTTTTATATGGTAAAGAGTGTTGTTTACTTAGTAAGCATCCTTCACATGCTTCTAGTTTGTTTTTTATTTTATGTAAACCAATAACAAGGTCATGACAAAACATATCACTTAGAATTTTGATAATTAGATGGCCTAGTCTTTCATGTCAAAGTTGAGTGTCATCTTTAGTTTCGATTGAAAGATGGTTTTCTTTTGAGAAACCATTGAAAATATAAAGGCCATTCTTCCGAATGCTTTGATCCACTATAAAATCATTATGATCCTCAATGAACTAGTTGTTTGTAAGAAGAATACTTTGAAGTTTTCTTAGGTAAGTTAAGAACAAGAAAGAAGTTTTTTCCTTAATTTTGGATTAAATAAAACACCTTCAATAAAATTATTGGAGATTCTAAATTTTCCTTGCCCTTGTGCTTCTATGATTAACTTATCTTCTAGATAAAATTTCTCATTACAATATTGGATATCAGTTCCGATATCATATACATATGTCATATGTCTTAATGCACCACTATCTAGGTACCACTCATTATCATTAGAGGTAGATAGGGCAATATAGAGAGCAATAGTTTAATTTTGATTTTGATTAGAACTCTAACTTTGATTAGAATATCTTCTCCTTTTATTATTTCTAGAGTTCTTGTTATTGAAATATCTCTTATTTTCCTTCTTAGTGTAACAAACTATTTCTTTGTAACCAATTCTGCCACATTTACAATTTCTAAGGAATTTGCTCTTATAATTTTTAGAGAATATATATTTTTTCTATTTGAATCTAGGGTGTTTATTCTAGTTATCACCCTTGTTTTTAGATAAATAAGTTTTCTTTTTGAGTGAACAATCATTGACTAACATTTTCCTTATAATCAAAGTTCGACATCACTTGCTCTTCTTAGTTAAGAAGTGCAAGGAGACTCACAAATTCAAGCATGTCAAATTCATGCTGATATTTTAATTTAAATAGAGATGATTTTTTAAATTGCTCATGAATATTCATTTGAATAATAAAAATGAACAATTTATCTTGAATCAAATTGCAACTACTATAATCTAACTATAATTCAATATTTTCCACTCTGGCTTGATAATTAACAATTTTCTCATCTCATTTCATGGGATTAGTAAATGATTCAAATATTAATTTTATAATCTTTGAGAGTTTTGAACTCTCATGCATGGTTTCTAAAGTTTTACATGCTTCACTAGGAGAGTCTGAATTACCAATGTGTGAGAGAAATTCATCTCTGACACTTCAAAGATGAATGGAAACCGACTCTTGAGTTCTCTAGTAGAAAGAACTCACCAAATCAACCATAACATGTCTCCTAGAAGGTTATCTTTCTATTCCATCTATGATGGACCACAGGTTTATAGCCATGACTTTGGCCTTTAACCTAATTTTTTAAATGCTCTAACTATTCTCATTAAGCACGTGAGATTTATTAATAGTGAAACTATTGTGGGAACCCATTTAGAATTCAATTGAATTCAATTTTAAAAAGAATTGAATTGAAAGAATTTGAATGTCATTTGAAACACAACACAAGTTAGATCTTTGTAAAAAAGATATATAACAAATTGGAAAAATCTCATTTTCATTTTTTTTCCTTCAATACTTGCATATGTGTTGGCATTTCAATTCGCACCTCTGGAATGCGAGTTGGAAACAAACAACTATGCATAGATAAACTGCTCTTCTATTATGAGGGGAAGTTCCCTTTTTGCTGATGTTTGCTTAAAAGATAAATAAATTAAATTTTGCCTATCTTTTTGCTTCTTAGCTGCGAGCACAAGGTTATACAACTCTATCACTGCAACAAAGGTTTTTCTTTTTGACTTCTAACTACAGCTAGGCCTAAACTAAATGACACTTTTGATCACTTAAGTAAATTCAGAGCATAGGAATCAAAAGTTAACAGAGAATGATTTGTTTTAACATAAAATCTCAAATAAACTTCTTCCAGATCACATCAGAAGACTCATTGTATTTTAAGATGAAAACTAAAAGTAAGATTACACAAGCAAAACATCTGGCAACAAAACTAGATGATCGTGAGATAGAGAATTAGAGCAAAAGGCAGGCATGAGATTTCTTTTCCCAAAATCATAGTTATTACAACTCTAGGACAACAATATTGTAGCAAATGGCAGACATACAATATGCAATCAAACACTGGATAACAGATAACATAGAGTGAACAAGCACTTGAAATAACAATTTCTGCAAGCTAGAATAGGCACAACAAATTTTGCTATCACAATTACAGTCCTCGAACAATGGGAAAGGCTACCCTTATTTATACTAAATCAAAGGAGTAGGGAACCCTAAAATCCCCTTGATTTTATCTAACTTGCCAACTCACAATCTTTATTTATATTCTAAGACAAAGATTACAACTAACAACTACTTTAAAACAATTTGCTTTAAAGCAAAGAAAGCTCCAACTATTACAAAGTGACTTTTACTATTTTAAGGATGGATAAAATTTGGATGAAAGCAAATGCTTTAAAACAAAAAGTATTGAGTTAAAGCTGCTTTCTTTTGAGTCACATCCCTATCTTTATTATTGCCTTATTGGTGATGTCATCCACTGATATTTTGGGAAATAATATCTTCTAAAAAGCTATTAACTGCATCTTTGCCAAGAACACTGATACTCTCTAAGATGATATTCTAATTTTCTAACATTTCTTCACCATCTGCAAATATCTGCCAAGAACACTGATACTCTCCATCTTGCTAGTACTAAGATCACCATTAAAATTGTTATGAACGAGAGTCTGGAATTCTATCTGTACTTCCCTGAGATCATACAGGGTACCATCTTCTCTCTCATATGAACACGGGATTTGAGAAACAAAAGATCTCATGAACTTGAGAACATTTACCACTTTTTCTTTCCATTCCGCTAACTCTAAGATTATACTTTCATAGGTTTTTTACTATGAAAAGATACTGTGCTTTCCAAGTAGAAACAATCTTCTTATCTTCTGTTGAATCAATGGAATTATATGCTATCTTCAAGTCAGAGATTATGATCTCAAACATCGGTATATTTTCATCCATAGTCTGTTGTAACCCCTGAATGCCTTGACATAGATCATGAGCGTTGTACTTTAATTGATAGAACTGTGAAAGTATATATCTGCCTTTAGTTACAAATTCTTCCATCCAATCCTTCATGTGCCTCCCATAAATGACCAACTGAATCAACTACTGCTGATTGACTGGTGATTCCAGAATCTGAGGAAGCAATAAGTTAGCTTGTGAAGTGCTATGAAAAAGATTGGAAATATAATGCCATAGTTGCCTATTTTCAGCCTTGAGGGCTGCTTTATCTTCTCTATCTTTCAACACCCTCTCCTTTAAATTATCTTCTATAACCTCGAAGAGATTTAGATCTGTATGCTGGGTACTCCTACCAAGATTAGCTCTGACAAACTTGAAGTCATCAACCTCAATCTCATTAACATTCTTATCTTCTGGCGGTGTTGCAGTTTCAAGTATCTTTTCTCCATCAGCATTCTTTTCAATGTAAACTTGCTTCTTAAGTTTCCTATCTAGTATGTCTTGGTAGATGCTATTAAGCTCTGTCAAGTTCAACTGATATGAAGGCTTTCTCCTTTTCTGACCCAAGATGTTCTCAAGCCAAGATGGACCAACCTCTATAGGAGGCTTAGTTCTAACTTTATCAACTCCTGATGAACCAATATGTGTCTCAGTGTTATGAATTGGCAAGTCTGACTCTGAATCTATATGAATGGGAGAAGAGCTCGGTGATGGAGGTGGAGAAACATGAACTAAAGGCATTGTTTCAACATGTGGTGCTAGTTCAGTGGGAACTTCTGAAGCAACTGCTGGTTGTTCCTGCTAACTATGGACTGGAGACTCAACCTTTTTCCTCTTCAACTTGGCCATCTTTGTTCCTTCTGGAAGAACACTCATAGCCTTAACCCTTGGTTTTGGTTTGAAAGTGGAAGGTACAAATGGTAGAACTACTGACGGCCCTACAACTAGAATGGCTTCTCTCTGCTGCTTCTTATCATTCAAGAATATCGTACTATTTTGATAACCCGACTCGTTCTTTCCTCAATTGAGGTGTTTTCTTTGACGGACCAATTAACTGATGACAGTGGTTGTTGCTCAACCTGATCTCTAAAATATGTGGGAAGTAGAACCTCACCATCATCATCTGACAAGCCCTCTACATCCTCTAACGGGATATCGGGCAACTGCTGAAGGGTAAACCTATTGTAATTACATTTCTGCACTTTGAATTCATCTGCAAAATTAGCCTAGAAATCTTCAACCGTAGGCGCATGTACACAATTTTGACCAAGGTGTGATGCAAAAACACCACAAGGATCATATGATAACTTCCAGTCAAAAAAATTAAGGCCATACTTGGACGATTCACTACCAATTACTTTGGCATCTGCTCCAGATCTGCATCTGTAAATACCCATCCTAATCAGAAAAATGAAATTCGTCTTACGCCTGCTACGTAGAAATGAATGAACTTCATAGAATTGCCTCAAAAATTCCATGAATGCTACCTCATCTATAGGATATCTTGGCAGCATGGATGGCTCTCCTGAGAAGCCTTATACTCTGATGTAGGAGAAAGTGGGAAACTGGATAAACCAATCAGCCCATTCCACCATTGCTAATCTGGCATCAGCTGAAAATTGTATATGCAACTCATTATCTAGATCTCACATCACATGCATAAGGAATGCATCATTTACCTACTTGTAATGTTGCTCAGCCTGAGAAAATTCTAACTACGGAAAATGGTGATATACATGTTGAATGCCCAGAGTTCCAACAATATTCAAACCCCTAAACTGACCCTGAAAAGCCATTAAATATATGAGGTGTGACATCATGTGGAATTCATGGGCCCTTGAAAAATCAATTATCTGATGGTGGAGACTATCACTAATTAGTGCTACCTAATCATAGTATTCTGTTCTATCAACAATATGGGACATGATGTAAAACATCCAAGGCTGAAATTTGTTAGCTTCTGCTTGACCTGTGATTCGGCTCAGCAGAATAATCATTATTGTATGTTCTTCCTTGAACTCTCCACATCCATTGTTCTTTGGCAAAACGTTTTGCTTTTCTTTCAACCACTTTTGAGCAATCTTTTTCTGATATTTTTCTTTATCATTGTGCCACACCCTCTTACATTCTTCAATAGAAACAACTTGTTGGGAATTAAGGTGTCTCAACCTTGGTAATTCCTTGTATTATTTTCATTGTATTTATTTATTTATTGCCTATTGTGTAATTAGGATGCAAATCCTATGTTGTCATCTTATGGGAGTTGACATGGTGATGTGTCATCCTACATAGCATATGACCACATGTAAATTTGTCCTCACATGAGGAGATAGGCATCCCACTTAGTGGTAGGAATATTTTTCCATGTGTCAGCATCTTGGATAGTGTTTAAGGGAATATTGACTGAAATGGTCATGACAGATTCCTATGACAGTTCTATGACATGTAAGAGTCGAAAATAGAAAAATCTATGACAGGTGAGGACATGTGTCGAGAAGCATCTTGGAAGGAGGCATCTTTGGGCGCCCCAAGGAGGGTTATGACATGTTGTAAGAGAATATGCTATTTATAGCCTATGTATGATAGATTCTCTTACAACTGTAAGTTATGATAGCTATGACAGATTATATGATGGTTGTAAGAGTCGTAAGAGCATCTGTCATTGCCCATCTTGGGAATAGGCAACCTCTTTGGGATGGGGTGACTTGACAAGTGTTAGGAACATCCTACAGTGTTGGACAAGTGTCCGTAGGCATGGGTTTTGGGCCATGAGGCCATGTTTGATGCCCATCTCAATGTGGAGCCATTTTTGCCTTGTATGTTCTATATAAACATGTACTTTGGAGAGGAGATGTATTATGTTATTGACAGGTACTGTTATGCTATTGGTTTGTCTCTAGATACGAGTGTCGAAGACTCCTGCAAGAGCATTGGCTCTGTGACTGTATTATAACCTTAATTATTTATGAAATACATTTGAGCTGTGTTTTGGAGTGTGGGGTTTTTCACCCGATAAGGGTTTTCCCCACGTATATCTTGTGTCTCTCTCTTCTGTCTCATTTATGTGTGTATGTGTTTGCTGTAATATCTCTATTATTAGGTTGATAACACTGTAATTGTAAAGATTGAAAATAATTTGCACTCTTCTCTCCTCTTTAGATTAGTGTAGGAAGCAATTTTTGCACACCTAGCTTCCTTTCAGTTGGTATCAGAGCTTGGCCAGTTTTGGTTCTAGCTGCTGGGTAGGGGTTTTTTGAGCTAATCTTAGGTTGAGTGGGAGTTTGTGTAGAGTATTTTGTATCTTGTTGCAGGAAGGAGATGGCAACCACATCTGGAAGAGTAGAGGTGGAGAAGTTCAATGGCACAAATTTCGAGTTGTGGAAACTCAAGATGGAGGACCTACTTGTTAATTGTGACCTATGGGAAAACATTGATGGAACAAAACCTACAACAATGTCACAAGCTGATTGGGACCTCAAAGATTGGAAGGCTAAGGGTCTCATAAGACTCTATCTAGCTGACTCTATCCTATTGAATATCCATGAGGAGAAGACCGCAAAAACTCTTTGGAAGAAGCTAGGAGATGTTTATTAGGCCAAGTCCTTGGTGAACAAGCTCTTTCTGAAATAGAAGTTGTTTTCTCTGAAGATGGAAGATAGAGGATCTGTTGTGGACCTTATGAATGCTTTCAACATGATTGTTGCATAGTTGACATCTGTGGGTGTGAAAATAGAGGAGGATCAGTGTATGACCCTTCTTTGTTCTTTGCTGGATTCGTGGGATCATCTTGTCATGGCCATTAGAAGCACTACAACCACCTTCAAGATGAATGAGATAGTGTCTTGGCTATTATCTTAAGAAATGCAGAGAAAGACAACCGAGTCAGCCAAAGAGGCTCTTGCGGTTCGTGGAAGACCCAAAGAGAAAGGGAAGAAAAAGGACAAGAAAGGTGAAAAGGGTAGATCCAAATCCCGTGGGAGATCTAAATCTCCTGGAAAGTCCAAGGCTCTCTGTTGGAATTGTGGAAAAATGGGGCATTTCTGAAAGGAATGCAAAGAGGAGAAGAAAAAGAAGAAGAATGCTCTTGATTTAGATTTTGACAAGTCATAAGATAATGGTGATGCCTTCATCGCAGCCCTTGCCACCCATGCATCTGATGATGTGTGGTTGATAGATTCTGGTGCATCATTCCACATGACCTCGCATCGAAGCTGGTTCATGAAGTATGAAGAGTTCGATGGTGGAAGAGTGTACCTAGGTGATAATTCTCATCTGAAGATTGTTGGTCGTGGAAGAGTCTCAATCCGATTCCCTGATGGACGAGTGAGGGGGATCACTAGGGTTATGCACATCCCAAGCCTAGCATAGAACCTGCTTTTTGTAAGTATGTTGAATGATGCAGGTGTGCAGGTTGTCTTTTCGAAGGATGGATGCAAGATGACTAGAGGATCTATGGTGCTTGTGAAGGGTACTCAAAGAGGTACTCTGTTTTAGCTGGAGGCATGCACTTCACAGTGCAATAGTTTTTTTGACTCGAAGAAAAGAGATGCAGTCACTTCATCCTCACCATCTGAATGAGCAGTGAAGAAATCTGTTGTAACTAGTTCTGATGGTAGTGCACATGCTTTAGAAGTTAAGCTTCCTATTGAAAAGACGATGTTATGGCATTTGAGATATGGACACATTGGTGAGAAGGGTCTTAGAACCCTAAAAAATAAAAACCTCATTGAGGGGTTAAATGATTGTAATCTTGAGTTTGACTTTTACGAATATTGTGTATATGGAAAGAAAAACCGTGTTCAATTTTAGTCTAGTTCTCACAAGTCTTCTGGGGTATTGGATATTATTCATTCTGATGTGTTTGGTCTAGTTAATGTTCCTTTGATTTCCAAATCTATATATTTTGTATCTTTCATAGATGATTACAGTAGAAGGACATGGGTTTATTTTATCAGAAGCAAATATGAAGTCTTTAGTCAGTTTAAAGAGTTTAAATCCTTTGCTGAAAATTAGACTAGTAAAAAGATTAAGTGTTTGAGAACTGATAACAGTGGTGAGTTTTGTTCGGCAGAGTTTGATAAGTTCTGTAATGAGCAAGGGATTGAAAGACATAAGACAACTCCATACACCCTGCAGCAAAATGGAGTTGCAGAGAGGATGAACGAGACACTAATGGAGAAGGCTAGGAGTATGCTTAGTGGAGCAAGCCTCGAATAAAAGTTTTGGGCTGAAGCTGTTGCCACTGCTTGCTACTTGGTAAACAGGTCTCCTACATCAACTCTAGTTGGTAAGACACCTATGGAGGTGTGGTCTGGTAAGAAGCCTTCAATTAGATATCTTCGTGTTTTTGGTTGTGAGGCATATGCACATGTGCCTAGGGAGAAATGGTCTAAATTGGAGAACAAGGTTATTAAGTGTATTTTCATTGGCTATGGTGTCGGTGTGAAAGGATACAAGCTTTGGGATCCTGTGGATGAAAAAGTGTTGTATAGCAGAAGTGTTATCTCCAAAGAGCTAACACCTTCTTTCGTTGTTCTACAGCTAGAATAGACAGAAAAGAAAGAAGATGTGGTTCAGTTTCCTTCTACCCCTGAGAAGATTGAACCGACAAACCCTATGAGACCTGATGATGAGGAGAGCTCTAGCAGCTCTAAAAGCTCAGAAGAAGAAGCAGAACCTCAACCTCAGCCATTGAGGAGGTCTACACGAACAAGAAAGCAACCTGATAGGTTTGGTTATTCATTACTTGATTCTAGTTGTGCTTTTGCTTTACTTACTAACACTGATGAGCCTAGAACTGTGAAAGAGGCTATGGGCATGAAAGATGCAGGTTCCTGGAAGGAGGCCATGGAAGATGAGATGGCTTCTTTGGAGAAGAATAAAACATGGGACTTGGTGCCTTTGTCTGAAAGACAGAAACCCGTTGGATGCAAATGGGTGTTCAAGAAGAAATTCAGTGCAGATGATAGTGTTGAAAAGTACAAGGCTAGATTGGTTGCGAAGGGGTACTCACAAGTGGAGGGAATTGATTATGGTTAAATTTTCTCTCCCATTGCAAAGCTGACATCCATTCGGTTCTTGTTATCTCTTGCAGTTGCTTATGACTTAGAGGTAGAACAGATGGATGTGAAGACAATTTTCCTTCATGGTGATTTGGAGGAAGAGATTTACATGTCACAGCCAGAGCATTACATAGAGAAAGGTAAAGAAAATTTGGTTTGCAAGTTGAAGAAGTCTTTGTATGGTTTGAACCAGTCTCCTAGGATGTGGTATATGAAATTTGATGCCTTTGTGTTGTCCATTGGATTTCTAAGATCGAAATCTGATCATTGTGTGTATTACAAGTTTGACAATGATCGCATTCTTATTATTGCATTGTATGTTGACGATATGCTATTGATTGGGAATGGTAAGAACATGATTTCTGATTTGAAGTCTCAGTTGTCAGCACAGTTTGAGATGAAAAATCTTGGGGCAGCCAGGTACATTCTAGGAATGGGAATCAGAAGAGACAGAGCTAACAAAAAACTTTGGTTAAGCCAGAGTAAGTATGTGAAGACCGTGTTGGATAGGTTCAGCGTGGCAGATTGTAGACCATTGTGTGTTCTTGTTTCATTGGGGACAAAGTTGTCTGTTAATGATTGTCCCAAATCTCATAGTGAGGTGGAGGATATGAGCAGAGTACCTTATGCTAGTGTTGTTGGTAGTTTGATGTATGCCATGGTCTGCACAAGACCAGACATTGCTCAAGCAGTGGGAGTCCTTAGTCAATTTATGGCTAATCTTGGATGGGTACATTGGGATGCAGTTAAGCGAGTGTTCAGATATTTGAGGGGTACTTCCAAGTATTCCATATGCTATCAAGGTAATGCTATAGGACCTCTACATTCAATTTGTATTCGTGGATTTGTGGATTCGTATTAGGCAGGTGACATTGATAGCAGGAGATCCACCAGTGCCTATGTGTTCACTATGTTTGGTGGTGCAATTAGTTGGATGAGTAAGCGACAACCTATGGTTTCTTCATCCACGATAGAAGATGAGTATATGGCAGCAACTCATGCTTGTAAGGAAGCCATTTGGCTTAAGAGATTGTGTTCAGATATTGGTGTTGATGTAGGATAGATTACGATATGTTGTGACAGTCAAAGTGCGATTTGCCTAGTGAAGAATCCAACTTTCCATGCCAGAACAAAGCATATTGATGTACAGTTTCACTTTGTGCGAGACATGGTAGAGGATGGGAAGGTGAATTTGGAGAAGGTAGATACTTTGAAGAATGTTGCAGATACATTGATGAAACCAGTGGACACAAAGAAGTTCAGATGGTGTTCGGAGTCAATGGGCCTCTTAGCCTATAACAATTAAATCCTGTTATTTTTATTGGCTCTTACAAGGTGTTCGACAAGTGGGAGAATGTTGGGAATTAAGGTGTCTCAACCTTGGTAATTCCTTGTATTATTTTTATTGTATTTATTTATTTATTGCCTATTGTGTAATTAGGATGCAAATCCCATGTTGTCATCTTGTGGGAGTTGGCACGGTGATGTGTCATCCTACATGGCATATGACCACATGTAAATTTGTTCACACATGAGGAGATAGGCATCCCACTTAGTGGTAGGAATATTTTGCCATGTGTTGGCATCTTGGACAGTGTGTAAGGGAATATTGACCGAAACTGTCATGACAGATTCCTGTGACAGTTCTATGACATGTAAGAGTCAGAAATAGAAGAATCTATGACAGGTGAGGACATGTGTCGAGAAGCATTTTGGAAGGAGGCATCTTTGGGTGCCCCAAGGAGGGTTATGACATGTAAGAGAATATGCTATTTATAGCCTGTGTATGACAGATTCTCTTACAGCTGTAAGTTATGATAACTATGACAGATTCTATGACGGTTGTAAGAGTCGTAAGAGCATCTGTCATTACCCATCTTGGGAATAGGCAACCTCTTTGGGATGGGGTGACTTGACAAGTGTCAGGAACATCCTACAGTTTCAGACAAGTGTCCATAGGCGTGGGTTTTGGGCCATGAGGCCATGTTGGACGCCCATCTCAATGTGGAGCCATTTTTGCCTTGTATGTTCTATATAAATAGGTGCCGTGGAGAGGAGATGTATTATGTGATTGACAGGTACTGTTATGCTGCTAGTTTATCTCCAGATACGAGTGTCAAAGACTCCTGCAAGAGCATTGGCTCTGTGACTGTATTGTAACCTTCATTGTTTATAGAATACATTTGAGCTGTGTTTTGGAGTGTGGGGTTTTTACCCGATAAGGGTTTTCCCCACGTATATCTTGTGTCTCTCTTTTCTGTCTCATTTCTGTGTGTATATGTTTGCTGCAATATCTGTGTTATTAGGTTGATAACACTGTAATTGTAAAGATTGAAAAGAATTTGCACTCTTCTCTCCTCTTTAGATTAGTGTAGGAAGCGATTTCCACACACTTAGATTCCTTTCACAACTAAGTTCTCCTTCCATATTGGTATTGAAAAACATTTTTCATAGTCATTTGGCTTGAGGCTGTAGAGTACATGCATATTTGCTGATTGGATTTCCCTTGTAACTGAATTGTAATTCTTAGTACAAGCAAACATGAATTTAATGCTTTGCACTGTGATGGGGAATGAAGCTACTGCAAGCAACCTGGAGTGACTCAGATTCTTGATAGCGATGTTTCCTGCATCTTCCAAAGCATGCAAATTGAACACTGGAAGCACCTTATGCAAATCTGTCTTGAAAGTTCTCAGGTAATCATGAACCAACGCCGTTTTAGGCTTGATTTCTATTGGATAGTACTGCATACTGAAAAACTTAAAGAATGACTGTGAACACGCCTATGTTTGGAAATATTTTGCACAAAAGGCTGAAAATTGTTTGCTGATTTCTTCTAAAAAGCATATTCAAGAGAAAAAGATGGCACATGGGTTTTGTAGATAAACCCATTTTGAAACAACCTAGATCATCAGATTTTGAAAAAGCAGAAGATTTCCTGAAAAAATAGCAAAAAGCAGATTTTGGAAAAACTAAAATTTTCCAATCTTCAAGAGGACAAAATTCTAGATAGACCCATTTCGATGAAAACTGAAAAAGCTTCGGCCCTGTTCTGAAAAATGATGCCCTAGAAAAATGGACCTTGAAAAAGCGTGCCTCTGTGCTTCCTAATCCCAAAACTATGAAGAACACTGAAAAAACACTTCATTTGGGTTCTCAAATTTTCATGAGAAGAAAATGATGTTTTCTTCCTTTGGATGCGACTTGCAAAAATAATGAATAAAGGAGGCCAAAAGCTTGTCTTTATAGAACTTTAGGGCAAAAAAACAACTTCTTTGTGAAAGCACAAAGCTTGAATCTTATCCATGAAGAAAGCATCTTTTAAAGCACAAATCCAAGTTGATATGCTCGAATAGGAAGAATCCCTATTTTATAGCTGCCTATGGCTTCATGTGTGAGATGATTAAAAATTGTTTCTTCAATGATTTCATCAAACACGCAAAGTTGCAAAAGTGTTAGCCAATTTTTCCTTCTTTTTGAAACTTTTTGCATTCGTTCTGACTTTGGCATGGCCTGCCTCCAACTTTAACAAGATGACAAACTATCATCGTTGAATAAAAAAGCTGACTGATCATGCCATTTTGAAACTTTATCAATCCTGATTTCATCCCCAGCCTCGAACTGACGATCAGACGACGTTTGACTGCAAATCTAACTTTTGGAAACTGTCACCAGATGAAGATAAGAAAAAAAGCTATCAGATGACATCAGCGAAACACAAAAAAACTATCTTTGGTGACACCAAGCTTCCCCAGCCTCTTGGGGCGCTTGGATTTTGATGCCTTAGCCATTTTTTGGAATTTTTAACTTTTTCATTTTCTTGTTTCCGCGTGTGTTCCGTTGACTATGGGACCCGGTTAGGCTGTCAAATCTCACCTGCCAAAGAAAAATGGAGACTGATGGTCAGGCAATCAGGGAAACCTAATGAAAATTGAACTGATTATACCTTCTGCCTGCCTCAAAAATTGAGCCAAACTAATTTTTTGTGAATCTGAACGGGCTGACGGAGGAAGATTTGTCATTTTCTGGAAAAACAAGAAAAAATGGTTAAGTATGGAGATGATGGGCACCCCTAACCTCCTGGGGCACCTGAGATTTCATGCCTTGGAAAAAATTTGGAATTTTTCAAATTTCATTCCATTTCTTCATTTTATGTGCTGCAGGTCCTGTTCGATCTTTATTTTTTGGTCGTCCGGCTGACTACTAAAGTAGGATGAGAGGTGGTCTGAGTAGCTTGAACATACCTAAGATGAATTTCTAGCTTTTATGGGCATTTCAACTGAGTTTGACTGATTTTGACCACTTGGAAGCGGGCTGACCAAGAATTTTTGACGTTTCTAAAAAAATGTGAAAAATATTCTAACACTGAGAGTGATGGGTACCTTCAGCCTCTAGGGGCGCTTGGATGTCAATGCCTTAGTCATTTTTATGGTTTTCATCTTTGTTTGTAGTTTACCTCGTTTCACGTGTAGGCAGCGCCTTTTTGTCATTGATTTTGATGATCTGTCAGACAACTGCCATTGGATGAAGGATGGACTAGATAGCTTGGGCATATCTGAGGTGATTCCCAACTTTTTAGGACCTGTTGACCAAAATGACTGCTTTTCTCCACCTGAAAACTGGTTGACAGAGGTATTTTGAACATTTTCTAAAAAACACAGAAAAAAATTCTAAGTCTGCCAAGGTTGGGCATCCCTAGCCTTCAGGGGCGCTTGGAATTTCCAGACTTAAACAATTTTGAGGATTTTTAACTTTTCTGGACTTTCTAGATTCATCATGCTCCGTTCTCCATTTCTCGTCAGTTGATGACTGCTTGACATTTCTGCGTTATCTGAACAACCTAGAAAACTTGAAACTGATCCCTGGCAGATGAACCTCCTCCATTAATGGCCTTAGAGCTCGTGCTTGGCCATCTGAAAAAGTAGAATTGACCCAGTAGGGAAAACATGATCTTTTGTAGATTTCATCTGGACCACATTGATCGTGAAGCAAAATCAACCAATCAGAATCAGGCATGACACCTGAATCAAAGATTCTATTTTTAGAAACTTTCTATTTTAGAAAAAATTGCCAGCATCTGTATCTCAAGAAACCTAGAAAACCTAATTTGACGTCTATTTTTAGAAACTTTCTAAAAATAGAAAATTTCTATTTTTAGAAATTTTGACTTTTTGACGGAAAAAAATTTCTAGACTATTACAAAATGCCTTAATGAAGCAAAAATTTGATTTGGCACAACAATTGGCTCTGTCTGGGGACCATGTCAGATACTTACGACATAGGAGAACCGAGAATCTCTGGACTTTCTAGCTTAGACCAGTGCCTTGTCCATTAGGCAATAGAGTCAGGGAATTTTCCTAATCACCTAGAATAAGACTTTTCCCTAAAATCACCTAAGACTGGACTTCCTAAAATCACCTAAGAGTTGGAACTTCCCAGAAACACAAAGAACACAACTGTCACATTACGAAAGGGGAAATACATTATGACATAAGGATCACATCATGAAAAGGGGAAACACATTACGAGAATAGAGAGTGCACACAAATGCTCTTTTTTTTCAAAGACTATCACACAAAACCGTCAACCGGTTCGGAAAAATAAGAACCATTTCTCCTTAGCTGTGAAGATTGTCTTGGCAACACAACTTTTCTTTCTCTGCAACATCTTCTCAAAGAGCCACGATTCAGGTGGGTATTCACATTTAGGCCATGAGAAGTTCATGAGGAACTGGTTGATATGCTAGAGATCAAGTGGAGCATCTTCCTCTAAAGTAAGCAACCTCTGTAATAGATGAAGGTACAAAACCTCTTTTTGCAGATATGGAGCAAGGTCTTGTGGCTAAAGTATACTGGTGGGAATGGTAGTCACCACATATAGAACTTGACGTTCATTTATATCTTGAACATACGCAACCTTGAACTCAGTCAATGTATCATCCTCTAAAAATGGTCTAAGTTGCTCATACACAATCCTCATTACCGATTCTTGGCTCACCAGATCCACAACTGTTGTCACCCATTTTTCTAGTGTTTCAGGTACTTCTTCTTCATTGGTCATGTTTTCATCCATCCAATCCTCAGAATTTGATAAATCATCAAGGTCTGAATGCTCAAGCTCCTAATCATTATCGAAGTATACTTGATGGATGATATCTCCACCTGGAAGCTCACTTTGCCATTCATTATTTTGAATTTCGTCATCCTCCATAGAGCAATCTTCTTCAATGCAGATATCTGGTAGCATCCCATTTTCAATCATGTACCTTTCTTCTAATAGGCAAGTGGAATCAAAGATGGATTCATCTGAGCTATATGTTTCTTCTTCATCTTCTTGATCGATTCCACATATGGCATATCTCACCATACACTTGTCGAGGATTTCTAATTTCTCCATACGATTTTCTTCAGTGACCAAGACTGAATATCCCATGAAATTTTCTTCTCCACAAGTCTTTTCATATGTTGCATTTTGTGTTGGCTTTACCATATCTGTGATGTCTCTTTCTTGCATAGGTTCATGGATGAATTCAGCATCGTCTTCTTCACTTATGTGTATGAAAGCTTCTTGAGACAAAGGTGAAGACGAGCTACACTGTAAAGGAAAATCTACAATACCCTCTATTGAAGAATCACTTTCCAAGTGATGTAGAAAACAATTAATAATCTCCAATGATGAATCATCTTCCAAATGAAGAAGATCTTGTTCTTGCTCCAATTGCAATGCTTCTTTGGTCTCTTCTCCTTTGAGCGTATTTGACACAGGTTCTTCAAACCAACCTTCAAAAGATGAGAAGAACAAATTGGATTCATCATTGCTCTCTGCATCATATTTGATCTTTTCCTCGTAATTTTGCCCTTGAGAAGATCGTTGCATTTCTTCCTCAAAGAAAGTATGCAAGTTGTACATTTCTTCAGGTTCTTCCTTTGATTTGCCAACTGTGCACACAAACTCCTTATTCTCTTCAGTTATTTCAGATAGCATAACATAAGTACCAGGACCAGTTTCTTGGTATAGCACTTGTGCTTGAGGATCATGAGACTTCACCACATTGAACCGAGACTTGGTTTCTGGTTCTAACTTGAAACTACCTTTCTTTAAAGGAATGGTCGCAGATGACCAATCCAAATGTATCTCTCCTCCAAGATCTTTGCAGAAGCTTCTACTTAACAGCATCCCGTAACTGGCTGGAATGTCGGCTACCAAGATAGTCATCATAATTTTCTTCTCGGGGCAAGCCGCCAACCATACTTGAGCATCCTTCAATTGTCCAACCAACAACATTGACTTAGACTCAAGTGAATAAAATTTGTCATGTGTCTTGGTGCACGAGAGTCCTAATGCATTCGTCACCTGCAAAGGCATGATGTTGTTTGAGGCTCCTGAATTAATGATACAATTGATCAATTTATAGCCTCTTATACATAGAGAGATATAGAAAGGCTTGGGCTTCTCTTCTACTAGAACGAAAGATTCAAGCAATGTAGGTTGTAAGACAACCTCCTTCTTGACATACTTAACAATTCTATCTGTTAGCACTCATTTTGACCTGGGGCTGATTTGTCATGATCAGGAGGTTTCTTCATATGAAGCCTTCATCTTCTTGCCCAATTTTTCTAAGTGTTGGACCTCCTCAGCGTTTTTCAGCTGCAGCATCATATTTTTCTGAGGAGGAGGTCGTCATCATCATCTTGTCTTCGATGATGGTCTGCATCAGCATGTTCTTCGTCGACTTGTTTTTCTCATCGTCATCATCATATTTCAACTGTCGGGTGATGTTTGGATATCATCCTGATGATACTGGTGAGCTACAGTGCGCCCTCAGTTGCTTGCGGGGGTGATCTTTTCAAGTATCCGGTGATCTTCCGAATATCACCTTGCTCAAACATGATGACAATGTTGCCCCGATATCTTGAAGGGGTTATTCTCTAAGTTGTCGACCTGACTTGTTTTTTCCTAAGGGTCGTCATCATCATGATATTTTCAGTTATCATCCTGCTGCTTGCGGAGGTCATCATATTTTCTGCCTTCATGATATTTCGCCGGGGTGATATTTTTATCATCGGGTGATCTTGGTTATGATCATCCTGATGATGTTGTTGAAGAGTTCTAAGTGCGACCCGATATTCACTAGGGTCATCATATTTTGAACGTCAGGATGATCTTGGTCAATATCATCCTGATGATGTTGTATCACTTCTTGTTCGTTGTTTTGGCATCCTGATGATGCTGACGTCATCCGTATATCAGGGTGATATTTTTCTTTCTGCCTATCTGCATCATGATATTTCCGAAGGAGGGGGTGATATTTTCATATCACCCGGATATATGTTTGTTCGAGCATCATGATGATGCTGATATCAAGGAGATATCCGCCTGTTGGCTTCACGCATTATCTACTGGGGGTGATCTTTTCAAGCATCATCATCACATTCAGTTATCGCCCCGATCTTATAGAGGAGCTACAGTGCAACCTGATGTTTGAACGTCAGGAGGATATTTCCAAATATCCGGTTGTCTTCCGAATATCATGATGATGTTAATATGATGATGACGTCATCAAGGTCCGCGGGGGTCATACTTCTAAACAACTGATCATCTTGAAGAGACCTCCTGATATTTGCAAACATGATGATGACGTCATCCGGATATGAGGAGGTGCGCAGTAGGCAGATATGATGATGACGTCAGCAGTATATGATGATGACGTCATCAGGATGTTCATCGGCCAGACTTTTGGAACAAGCTCAGCAGGAGGATGTTCCTCCGATGGATCAGGTTGTGCCGATTATCATGAAGGGTATATTTCAAATATCATGATGACGTCAGGGTGATATTTCGAACAACAGGATATCATGCTGCTGGAGGATGATGATGATGAGGTTATATACTAGTGTCGTCAGGAGCAAAAGCACCGACATGATATATGCTCATGACCTAGTATATAAAGTGTTATTGAGGTCATCGCAGGATGCATGTGGGATAATGTTATCCTGCATATTCAAAACATCATGATGATGAATCTCGGCGGGAAATGCTTGCGATAGTCTGTATGATGATCTTCCCAAGGCCGCGGGTTGGTGCGCCATTAATGGCGATTGTTGCAGAGGTATGGGCGATGGCGTGGGTCGATCTTGTACCCGACTAGAGGTGTCAATCAGCGGACAGGAGAGCAGGGCTCGAGAAATCTTCCTGTCTCCTCCCCTACCTGCTGCATTCAAGTTTGGGCGCCAATCCGATTGTGTTTGAGCGCCATTTTCATGATACTGTGTATCTGGCGAAATTTTGGTCAACATTGTAATTAATTGCTGAGCACCTACCTGGCTGTTATAAGCAGGTGGTGTGCTCATTTGAGGGGTTGTTGAAAGTTGATGATTTTGGCTCTGTAATGCATAACAAGCTGATCTGGTTGCTCTGTACAGCTTACCTATGAGTTTATGTATCTCTTGTTGTTTGTTTTTGGCATGAACCCACTGATTTCATGATTAAACTTATATGAGAAATGCTGTTTGGCATGTGTTGTGTTAATTCTGTCTCCAGTATTGCATGTATTCTTCTTCTGAATCTGGATGTTTGGTAATGTTTGGATTCTAGAGCATAGAATTCCTATGTTGAATGTCTGATCTTTTAACTTCTGCTCAAGGGGTAGATTAAACTGTTTTCAGGTTGAACATTGGGAGGGATATACTGCAGTAGGGATACCTTAAGTAGAGATAACCTAACACTTTGTATTGGGAGATGCCTGTAAGGCAGGTATCACACATATCCCCTTGAAACCCAGTTTTAGTTGTTCATGCTGATCATCCACAGGTGTATGTCTATTGACTCCAGGCCCTGGATAGGCACCAATCATGCTTTGTTTTGTGTTATAACCATATCCAGCTTTGCATCCACACTTAAACTCCAAAGCAAAATCTAAAACCAACATTAGGACATTAGAGTTAGTTTAGGATCCTCAGTCCTCTGTCTACAACTGCTAATAGGCCCAAAGCTAGCCCCTTTGCTCTTATCATTCAGTTTTGGTCTACTTACAGGAGGACTCATCTGCTTTCTGTCAGCATCCCAGCCTTGCATGCATATCCTCATGGATGTTGAGTAGGGAATACCCCCCTAGGTCTTGCAGAGCCTGAAGAAGAAGAGGAGATAAAATATAGAGTCTATCTCCTATACTGTTGACCCCCTGGCCCAGAGATCCTGTTGATCACTGATGGCTACCTTGTAGGGAAATCTGGGAATAAGCATCCAGTCTGGGAAGAAGTCAACACTATCCAGCTGAGAAATCTGCACCTTTGTCTTCATCATAGAATCCACTATATCAAAATTCATTGAAGACGGATCTTGAGTAGCCTTGACATTTTCATGTGGAGACTTGACATTAGAAGTGGAAGCCACTTCCTTCCCCTTTTCTTTTGATCTTAGTTTATCCTCTTCTTCTTTATGCACCTTGAAATGTTGAGCACATGTAAACACAGGCGTCAAAAGATCTTCATGATTCACTGCAAGAGAATATTGACGAAGATCCTCTTGTTCTTCCTTAATTAAAATAGGTTCTTTCTGGAAGTATCTCGTAGTAGAGTTGCCATCGAAGTTGTCCATTTGCGGTAAGACAACATTCACACTTGGGGAAGGGATAATGTTTGAAATGGGTGTAGCATCAGCGTATCCCACAATCTGATTCATTCTTAAATTTTCAGGACATGTGGTACTAGTATGTGCATCGGTTTCATGAAAGGAACAAAACATTACATTTTGACTAGCATCAACTGCTTGTCTTGGTGGTGGTGCTGGCAACTTGGGCCTATAGTTATTAAAAGGTTGGAAATTGTTCCTCTTAGGTTGATATGGTTGCTTTGGTTGATACTGTTGCTGCGGTTGGAATTGTGGTTGGGGTTGGTATTGTTGTTGTCATGACTGATACGGGTGTTGTGCAGGTTGCCCCTGAGTAGGCAACTACCTCTTCATAATAGTCACTTCATTTTCTACCTTCTGTAGTAGTGGATCTGCAAAACTCTGAACAAGAGGCCTGATTAAATTCATCTTCATCTTGCCAGAGGTAATCATGTTATCCTCTAACTTGATGGCATTTTCTTGTGCACTAGATAATTTTGTTTCTGTAGCTGATCTTAAGAAAAATGTTATCTTAGAAGGAAGAGAGTTAATGAAACTGCTCAACAAAATTTCTGGAGATGGATTGAGTGTATGAGAAAGGCGCATAACCAGGCAATTAAACCTTGCCATGAACTCCCTCATCAGTTCATTGTTTTCCATCTTTGAATTTAATAGTTGGGCGAACAATTGATGACCGTCTTCGGCAAGTTTGAACCTTGCCAAGAATTTATCGCTCATAGTTGCCCAATCTATAATGATGCTTGGCTCTAAAAGATTGAACTAGTCGGCAGTGTTTCCCACAAGAGTCTCAACGAAGAGATGCACAACAACATCTTCATGTGATACATGTAAAACGATGCAAGTTGTTGCGAATGCAGAGATGTGTTCATCAGGATGTTGAGTCCCATCACCGTGGAACTGGGGAAAGTGCTTCCTTGACCCCTTTGGTAGCTCATGATGTACTTGTAGGGCCAAAGGTCCAATGTTATCACCCCAAGGTAATGGGGGTGGACGCCTTTGATTCAGATTATTGCGATTGTTATTATTTGCATCACCCATTGCTATAGGCTGGATTACTGGTTCCTCTTGAGGTTCTTCCTACTTGATTTCAGGAACTAACTGGACTTTAGGAACTATGTTGGATGCTTCTCCAAATTCTGTAGGAACAAGATCTTGGAAGAAAGGATCTGTAGTACCATCTCTTCCCCTTCTCGTATAAACCCTATGAGCCAGGATTATCTACTGCCACATGGGAGGTGGTAATACTGGTCTTCCGACCGCAAGATCTACTTTGTGTTCTTCTTCGTCAAGAATAGTAGCCGCATTTCTCCACTGAGCAGGACTTTTCTTTTGTGTAAATATGAAACTCCTCAGGCTACTAATGATGTCCATTTGCTCTCCTTCCACACATACAAGATTTGGTTGAATAGTAGGTGGTGTAAGATTTGGTTGTTGAAAAGGAGTAGTAGGATGCCAGATAGTCATTCCTGTGACATAACCTTAAGCTTGCTTGAAGTTTTATTCCTCATGCCCCACGATGGGCACCAGAAAACTGTTGGCGTTTCAATTCGCACCTCTGGAATGCGAGTTGGAAACAGACAGCTATGCATAGATAAACTGCTCTTTTATTATGAGGGGAAGTTCCCTTTTTGTTGATGTTTGCTTAAACGATAAATAAATTAAATTTTGCCTATCTTTTTGCTTCTTAGCTGTGAGCACAAGATTATAAAACTCTATCACTGCAGCAGAGGTTTTTCTTTTTGACTTCTAACTATAGCTAGGCCTAAACTAAATGATGCTTTTGATCACCTACGTAAATTTAGAGCACAGGAATCAAAAGTTAATAGAGAATGATTTGTTTTAATATAAAAGCTCAAATAAACTTCTTCTAGATCACATCAGAAGACTCATTGTACTTTAAGATGAAAATTGGAAGTAAGATTACACAAGCAACACATCTGGTGACAAAACTAGATGATCGTGAGATAGAGAATCAGAGCAAAAGGCAGGCATGATATTTCTTTTCCCAAAATATTAAAGTTATTACAACTCTAGGACAACAATAATGTAGCAAATGGCAGGCATACAATATGTGATCAAACACTGGATAACAGATAACACAGAGTGAACAAGCACTTGAAATAACAATTTCTGCAGGCTAGAATAGGCACAACAAATTTTGCTATCACAATTACAATCCTCGAACAATGGGCAAGGCTGCCCTTATTTATACTAAATCAAAGGAGTAGGGAACCCTAAAATCTCCTTGATTTTATCTAACTAACTTGCCAACTCGCAAGCTTTATTTCTATTCTAAGTCAAAGATTACAACTACAACTACTTTAAAACAATTTGCTTTAAAGCAAAGAAAGCTCCAACTATTACAAAGTGACTTTTACTATTTTAAGGATGGATAAGCTTTAGATGAAAGCAAATGATTTAAAACAAAAAGTATTGAGTTAAAGCTGCTTTCTTTTGAGTCACATCCCTATCTTTATTGCTGCCTGATTGGTGATGTCATCCATTGATATTTTGGGAAATAATATCTTCTAAAAAGCTAGTAACCGCATATTTGCCAGGAAAGATGATACTCTCTAAGATGATATTCTGATTTTCTAACATTTCTTCACTATCTACAACCATCTGAAGGAATTCACTAACTTCGCCCACAACTTTGTCAAATTTTACTATCATTGCGGCAAAATGATCCATCTTGCTGGTATTGAGATCACCATTAAAATTATTGCAGACGCGAGTCTGGAATTCTGTCTATACTTCCTTGAGATCATACAGGGTACCATCTTCTCTCTCATATGAACACAGGATCTAAGAAACAAAATATCTCACTAACTTGAGAACATTTACCACTTTTTCTTTCCATTCTGCTAACTCTAAGATTATACTTTCATAGGTTTTTACTGTGAAAAGATACTATGCTTTCCAAGTAGAAACAATCTTCTTATCTTCTGTTGAATCAATGGAATTATATGTTATCTTCAAGTCAAAGATTATGATCTCAAACACCGGTCTATTTTTAGCCATAGTCTGTTGTAACCCTTGAATGCCTTGACGCAGATCATGAGAGTTGTACTTTAATTGATAGATCTATGAAAGTACATAGCTACCTTTAGTTACAAATTCTTCCACCCAATCCTTCATGTGCCTCAGATAAATGACCAACTGACTCAGCTGTTGCTGATCGGCCGGTGATTCTAGAATCTGAGGAAGCAATAAGTCAGCTTGTGAAGTGCCATGAAAAAGATTGGAAATATACTGTTGTAGCTGCCTATTTTAAGCCTTGAGGGCTACTTTATCTTCTCCGTCTTTCAACACCCTCTCCTTTAAATTATCTGTTGCAACCTCGAAAAGATTTACATCTGTATGTCTGGTACTCCTACCAAGATTATCTTTGACAACCTTGAAGTCATCAACCTCAATCTCATTAACATTCTTATCTTCTAGTGGTGTTGCAGTTTTAAGGATCATTTCTCCATCAACATTCTTTTCAATGTGAACTTGCTTCTTAAGTTTCATGTCTGGTATGTCTTGGCAGATGCTATCAAGCTCTGTCAAGTTCAACTAATATGAAAGCTTTCTCCTTTTCTGACCCAAGATGGGCCAACCTCTCTAGGAGGCCCAGTTCTAACTTTATCAACTCCTGATGAACCAATATGTGTCTCGGTGTTATGAACCGGCAAGTCTGACTCTGAATCTATATGAATGGGAGAAGAGCTCGGTGATGGAGGTGGAGAAACATGAACTGAAGGCATTGTTTCAACATGCGGTGTTGGTTCAGTGGGAACTTCAGATGCAACTTTTGGCTGTTCCTGCTGACTATGGACTAGAGACTCAACCTTTTTCCTCTTCAACTTAGCCATCTGTGTTCCTTCTGAAAGAACACTCATAGCCTTAACCCTTGGTTTTGGTTTGGAAGTCGAAGGTACAGATGGTAGAACTACTAGCAGCTCTACAACCGGAATGGATTCTCTCTGCTACTTCTTATCATTCAAGAATATCGTACTATTTTTGATAACCTGGCTTGTTCTTTCCTCAATTGAGGTGTTTTCTTTGATGGACCAATTAACTAATGACAGTGGTTGTTGCTCAACTTGATCTCTGAAATATGTTGGAAGTAGAACCTCACCATCATCATCTGATAAGCCCTCTACATCCTCTGACAGGATATCAACCAACTGTTGAAGGGTAAACCTACTATAATTACGTTTTCGCACTTCGAATTCATCTGCACAATTAGCCCATAAATCTTCAACCGCAGGTGCATGTGCACAATTTTGACCAAGGTGTGATGCAAAAACACCACGAGGATCATATGAAAACCTCCTGTCAAAAAAGTTAAGGCCATACTTGGATGATTCACTACCAATTACTTTGGCATCTGCTCGAGATCTGTATCTGTAAATACCCATCCCAATTAGAAAACTAAAAGCCGCCTTGCGCCTGCTATGCAGAAATAAATGAACTTCATAGACATGCCTCAGAAATTCCATGAACACTACCTCATCTGTAGGATATCTTGGTAGCATGGCTGGCTCTCCTGAGAAGCCATTTACTCTGATATAGGAGAAAGTGGGAAACTGGATAAACCAATCAGCCCATTCTGTCGTTGCCAATCTGGCATCAGCTGAAAATCGTATATGCAACTCATTATCCAAATCTCGCACCACATGCATAAGGAATGCATCATTTACCTGCTTGTAATGTCACTCAGCCTGAGAAAATTCTAATTGCGGGAAATGGTGATATACATTTTGAATGCCCAGAGTTCCAACAATATTCAAACCCCTAAAATGACCCTGAAAAGCCATTAAATATACCAGGTATGACATCATGTGGAATTCATGGGCCCTTTGAAAATCAATTATCTGATGGTGGAGACTATCACTGATTAGTGTTGCCCAATCATAGTATTATGTTCTATCAACAATCCAGCACATGATGTAAAACATCCAAGGCTGAAATTTGTTAGCTTCTGCTTGACCTGTGATTCGGCTTAGCAGAGTAATCATTATTGCATGTTCTTCCTTAAACTCTCCACGTCCAATGTTCTGCTTTTCTTTCAACCACTTTTGAGCAATATTTTTCTAATATTTTTCTTTATCATTGTGCCACACCCTCTTGCATTCTTCAATAGAAACAACTAAGTTCTCCTTCCATATTGGTATCGAAAAATATTTTTCAATGTTATTTGGCCTAAGGCTACAGAGTACATGCCTATCTGTTGATTGGATTTCCCTTGTAACTGAATTGTAATGCTTAGTACAAGCAATCACGAATTCAATGCTTTACATTGTGACGGGGAATGAAGCTACTACAAGCAAGACGGAGTGACTCAGCTTCCTGATAGTGATGTTTCCTGCATCTTCCAAAGCATGCAAATTGAACACTGGAAGCACCTTATGCAAATCTGTCTTGAAAGTTCTCAAGTAATCATGAACCAACACCATTTTAGGCTTGATTTCTATTGGAGAGTACTGCATACGAACAAACTTAAAGAATGACTGTGAACACACCTATGTTTGGAAATATTTTACACAAAAGGCTAAAAATTGTTTGCCGATTTCTTCTAAAAAGATGATTTGGAGAGAAAAAGATGGCACATGGGTTTTGTAGACAATCCCATTTTGAAACAACCCAGATCGTTAGATTTTGAAAAAGCAGAGGATTTCTCGAAAAAGCAGCAAAAAAGTAGATTTCAAAAAAACTAAAATTTTCCAATCTTCAAGAGGATGAAATTCCAGATGGACCCATTTCGATGAAAACTGAAAAAGCTCCGGCCCTATTTTTGAAAAATGATGCCCTAGAAAAATGGACCTTGAAAAAGCGTGTCTCTGTGCTTCCTAATCCCAAAACTATGAAGAACACTGAAAAAGCACTCCGTTTGGGTTCTCAAATCTTCATGAGAAGAAAAAGACGTTTTCTCCCTCTGGATACAACCTGCAAAAATAATGGATAAAGGAGGCCAAAAGCTTGTCTTTATAGAACTTTAGGGCAAAAAAGCAACTTTCTTTGTGAAAGCACAAAGTTTGAATCTTATCCATGAAGAAAGCGTCTTTTAAAGCACAAATCCAAGTTGATATGCTCGAATAGGAAGAATCCGTATTTTATAGCTATCTATGGCTTCATGTGTGAGATGATTAAAATTGCTTCTTTGATGATGTCATCAAACACGCGAAGTTGCAAAAGTGTTAGCCAATTTTTCCTTTTTGAAACTTTTTGCACTCATTCTGACTCCGGCATGGCTTGCCTCTGACTTCAACAAGACAACAAACTATCACCGTTGACTAAAAAAGCTAATTGATCATGGTATTTTGAAACTTTATCAATCCTAATTTCATCCCTAGGCTCGGACTGACAATCAGACGACGTTTGACTGCAAATTAGACTTCTGGAAACTGTCGCCAGACGAAGATCAGAAAAAAAGGTTGTTGGATGACATCAACGGAACACGAAAAAACTATCTTTGGTGACACCAAGTGCCCCCCAACCTCCTAGGGCACTTGGGTTTTGATGCGTTAGCCATTTTTTGGAATTTTCAACTTTTTCATTTTCCTGTTTTTCGCGCACATTCTGTTGACTGTGGGACCTAGTTAGGCTGTTGAATCTTGTCTGTCAGAGCAAAACTGAGACTGATGGTTAGGCAATCAGACAAACATGATGAAAACTAAACTGATTGTACCTTTTGCTTGCCTTGAAAACTAAGCCAAACTAATTTTCTGTGAATTTGAACGAGCTAACGGAGGAATTTGTCATTTTCTGGAACAACAAGAAAAAAAGGTTAAGTGTAGAGATGATGGGCGCCCCTAGCCTCCTAGGGTGCCTGAGATTTCATGCCTTGGAATTTTTTTTGAATTTTTGAATTTTCATTCCATTTCTCTATTTTACGTGACACAGGTCCCGTTCGATCTTTATTTTTTGGCCGTCCAGCTGACTGCTAAAGCAGGATGAGAGGTGATCTGAGTAGCCTAAACATACCTGAGATGAATTTCTAGCTTTTATGAGCATTTCGACTGAGTTTGACTGATTTTGACCACCTGGAAGCGGGCTGACGAAGACTTTTTGATGTTTCTCGAAAAACATGAAAAATATTCTAACACTGAGAGTGATGGGCACCCTCAACCTCCAGGGGCACTTGGATGTCAATGCCTTAGTCATTTTTATGATTTTCATCTTTGTTTGTAGTTTACCTCGTTTCGCATGCAGGCAACTCCTTTATGTCATTGATTTTGATGATCTGTCAGACAACTGCCATTGGATGAAGGATGGACTAGATAGCCTAGGCATATCTGAGGTGATTCCCAGCTTTTTAGGACCTGTTGACCAAAATGACTACTTTTCTCCACCCGGAAATTGGTTGACGGAGGTATTTTGAACATTTTCTGAAAAACACGAAAAAAAATTCTAAGTCTGCCAAGGTTGGGCGTCCCCAGCCTCCAAGGGTGCCTGGAATTTCAAGACTTAAACAATTTTGAGGATTTTTAACTTTTCTGGACTTTCTAGATTCATCATGCTCCGTTCTCCGTTTCTCGTTAGTTGATGACTGCTTGACATTTCTGCGTTATCTAAACAACCTAGAAAACTTGAAACTGATCCCTGGCAGATGAACCTCCTCCATTAATGGTCTCGGAGCTCGTGCTTCGCCATCTAAAAAAATAGAATTGACCCAGTACGGAAAACATGACCTTTTACAGATTCCATTTGGACCACATTGATCGTGAAACAAAATCAGCCAATTAGAATCAGGCATGACACTTGAATCAGAGATTCTATTTTTAGAAACTTTCTATTTTTAGAAAATTTTTCCAGCATCTGTATCTTAAGAAACCCAGAAAACCAAATTTGACATCTATTTTTAGAAATTTTGACTTTTTGACGAAAAAAAATTTCTAGACTCTTACAAAATGCCTTAATGAAGCAAAAATTTGATTTGGCACAACAATATGTAAATATTGTATGCAATTTAAAATTTTTTTCTTTACAACCACAAAGAAAATAATTGCCACTTTTTAATTTTCCATAAAAAAATCATACAAAAAAAGACATTTATAAATAAAAATGATTTTTCTTTTATGATTGGATCACACATATATAAATATAATGTCAAAGGGGTTGTGCTCAAATGGAAAGACCATAGAGTTCTCAAGATAGTGTCATCCATGTTTGAATCCCCATAACGACATCTATGGTGGAATTCTAAGTGGTGACTCTTGGACTTCCATTGTGACTTCTAAATTCCTTAAAAGTTGAATATATTGAATAAAGTGGATGTGTGAGTGGGGAGGAGGGGGGAGGTGGTCCCCCTTGTGACCTCCACAAGTACAAGACCAACCTAAATAATCCTACCTCACATATGTCAATATATAATAATAATGGCATATTGGGTTTGGGTCTAATGGTGGAGAGTGAGGTGTTTCCCACCATAGACCTAGGTTCAAATCCCATTGGGTTGGGCTTCCTTGTAGAGGCCATAGGGACACTTAGAGGTAGGGGTTGCACTTATGGCAATGCATGGACCGATGCCCACCCCTATGTTTTACCATGGGAGTACCTTGAAGTAAGGTCAAGTGTAACCATATTAAGGAACCAAGCCCGTACCCATGTCCTCTATGAGCTATCCCCCATCAGCGCAAGCTGGTGTAATTTTTTTGAGGTCCTCAAGATCTTGAATCCCAATTTACCTAAGGTGTGCATGGTGTGGGGAATTTATGAGTTGCCTAGAGGATACATCCCTATTCTAAATTTTTTATTTGACAAAAAAATGTATAATAATGTATATCCTATATGACATTTCAAATTATTCATACTTTAATTATATCTATGTTATTTTATATAACATATAATGTTATATGTTTTTTAAATTATAATATAGATTTTATAAATGATAATTCATAATATATACATTATATTATGTAATATATATTATAGAGTATTATTATATAATATAAACTGTATATAAAATATTTAATAACAATGCCAATAGGGTTTGAAAAACCAAAAAAAAATCATTTCAAATCATTTTTGTCTAAGTAATACCCATGACCAATGGTCTTTATTCCATTCAAGGCAAGGTGTGATGCATATAATAGAGGAATTGACTATAATGTTGATTGTATGGTGATCAAATATTTCAATATGGTTGTGCCCTTCAATGGCCTTTGTGGCTATAATCAATGGTGGCCATTTCTTGAGTGATGGCCACAACCCTTACCAAGCCATGGTCCATCTTATATAATGTTTCTATATTTTCTTTGTCATTTTTGTATGGCTTTAAACATGGATATGCTAATGTCAAACCTTGGCCTACCATTTTTTTTAATTATTGTAGTATTTTAATTGGCTTTTTAAACCATGGTCAATTGAGTCTATTTTGTAAAAATATTGAACATTGAAGTTTTTATGAATTACAATGCTTATATGGTATTTTGTTTATCTTGTACGCATTTTATTTCATGGAGTCCAATTTAGAGTAATGATTTTCTAAATGTAATTTCCTATAATTTAAAAAGCCCTTTAAAGAAAGGAATAAAATATTATTTTGAATCTAGAGTTTTTGAGATTTAATTTAATTGGAACCCTATTACAAGAATGTTTATATATTTTTTATAGAAGAAACACTATGGTAGCAGAAGCAAAAATTTATTTTTTATAATGAATCAAAATTGGGTACTTAAAGAGAGCCCAATTTGTCTTCTCCTTTTGTAACCTATATTTCTCTGGAAGTATTTTCTTTAATTTTGTAGGCAAGGTTAGCATAGATTAAAGCAATTAAGAATCCAAGATCATGAGGTTTAGCCATGACAACAATTAATTATATTGTATTAAACAAGATAAAAAGAATTATACATGTAAAGAAATATAGAGAAAATTAACACAATACAAATGAATTTATATGGAAAAAATCTTATAAGTAAAAAATCCCACAAATGCATCATTCTTTATTTGAGAAAACTTACATTATATTGTAGACATGATATTTCCACAGTCCATGATGATGAAATTGTAGTGCTTCTAGAAAAATTGTGTAGCTTTTTTGCCTCAAAAAAGCTACACACAGTTTTTCCAGAAGCACTACAATTTCACTTACATTATATGTCAACCAACTCAAGAACCTTATTTTTCACAATCTCTCCTCTTCTTCCAATGCCTCAACACCCCTTGTAGTGATACCAAAATTTCAAGCAAATATATCACCAAAATAATATTTTTCCCATACATAGGAATCCCTTAAATATAGCGCTGGAAGCAATCATTCATTATAATTGAATGGTTATACCTTTTCATTAAGATATATGATATTTAGCTTCAAATGGCTGGATTCACCCCATGCCTCTTTACACGTGAGTGGTTTGGAGCACAAATGGGAGAAGCCAGATAGAGGGTGGGTCAAGTTCAACTTTGATGGGGCTGTCAAAAACAATCCAGGCATTGCTGGAGGTGGTACATTCAGAGATTCTTTGGGCAGGCCTCTATTAATTTTTGCAATAAACTTTGGTACTGATACCAACAATATGGTTGAGGCTAGAGCCATGCTCTAGGGCTTGATGATTGCTAGGGAGAAAGGTTGGAGGAAGCTTTAGATTGAGGGCTATTCCAAGCTTGTTACATGGGCCTTGAAGGGTGGTAACATCAGTAACTGGCATTTGGAGGTGGTCATTGATGCAACCAAAAGTTTGATTGGTGATCTGGAAGGAGTCATGATTTCGCATATAGGTAGAGCTGGTAATATGGTTGCTGATTGGGTTGCTAATGCTGGCGCCAGTCTTAGTACTTATGGTGGCAGGTTTTCAAAGGAATGGTGGGATGTCTCCCTTTTGATGTCAAGCTGTTGGTTGCGCGTGACAGGATGGATTAGCTTCTGGGTTCTCATTTAGGATTATAGCTATCTATTTTTCTTGCTGCTTCGTGCGGCTGGGACAACTCTATGCATGATTTTTTTATTCTTTCGGGTTCTTGATCCCTTAAAATCAGGTTTATACCATAAAAAAAAAGATATATGATATTTAAATAACAAAATAATATTTTTATTAATCTATTAATTAATTATCAAACCCAATTTTTTATATGACCTTTATAAGTCATATTATATAAGACTAAAACTTATATTAAAATAGAGTCATATTTAATGTTATTAGGACCAATTATAAATAAGTGTGACTCCCTAATGAACATTATGATCTAACAAAATTTTTAAGGCAAAACCCTATAGGGTGTAGGATACATTAGGTTAATCTATAAATTTAGAGGAATATATTACACTTTACATGAATAATCTATAGACCAATTAAATAAATGTGATCAATAAAACACAAATTAACCTAGATAATTGAGTTAGGACATATAATTGCAATAAATACACAAAAAATAAATGTGAGATAAGAGCATTTAGTGGGATTGAATTGACATAATGTGAGCCTAAAAAGTTGCTCACCTTTACCTTCTTGGTATCTCGATCTATCAAGGTGGTGTCTAGAGACACCATTTAGGTGCTTATATGTGAACAAGTTTTCTTAAGTCAAACTCCTTGGTAGGTCAAATTAATGGCAATGAGAAGTATCAAAGACAACATTCACCAATATGCAAATGTCCTATATGCAGATGCGATTCTTTTGCCTCTTTAGAATTTGAAGTGTGCTCTAATTGTTCTTTTTGTCATCCTCAATCTTCTATTTTTCTATCCTCAATCTTCTATTTTTCTAGATGATGAATCAATTACATGTACTAAATGTCCTTAAAGACAATGACATAACATGTCACACAAGCGTGTGCCAAGTTGACTCATAACAGTTAGTAGAAAGCGCTGGAAAAGTGGAATTTAAATTTTGATATCATTTCTGCACACCTTAAAATTCAACTAAGTTGATCTCACATCGCTTAGAAATGAATTAGAGAATAAGATAGTAATTTCATAGTATTGAGTGGATAAATAAGAATAATTATAAATATAAATAGATTAATACTGAATACATTAAGTTTTATAAAATATACTATTATTACATTAAAACATTCTTGTTAAATAAACACAAAACTAAAAAAAAAAATTAAAAAATATACTAATTTAATCATTGCAAATTTCCCTTTAATATTCTGATTTGACCATTACAACTATTAATTGCCTGACTTCAAAGCTACTAGTGCTTACTCATTACTAATAATTAAATGAAGGGAACTCTTCAAAACAATTCCCATCGAAAAAAAACAGACAAATCAATGGAGGACAGCAACAATGAATGGGAGGAGAATACATACATATTCTTTATACTAATAAGGGGGCCACCATTTTCCATGTTTTGGAAGGAGAAAAGAGTACAGATAATTTCTGCTTAAAATGGTGGTGGCCGAAACATGATTAGTTACAGGAAGAAGATGCTGAGCACAAAGAAGATTAAGTGTGGGCATGATAGAGAGGTGTGAGATAGATAGGTAAAGGTGTAAAGGTCTCATTCACAAGATCATTGTTATTGCCCACACGGAATCCCCACACAGGGACATTCTCGGATGGCGTCACCTGGACATGATTTTGAAAGACTGCTAAAAAAAAGTACAAATTGTAGGATGTACAGTTGTGCATCTTTTCACTCATAAATGATAGGTATATAAGTTTTATTTGTGTGTTGGGGAAGTTTTAAAATAGATCTGATGTTTTTGATATTAATGGTTGTTATAGAACTTTTTAAAAAAAATCACATCTATAACTTCTTTCATTAAGTCATTAGAAGAGCATGCAAGAGGAAAACATAATAATTTTTTATATTCATGTTTATGGGTATATATATGTTAAAGAAAAATGAACTTTCCTTAAGATTCATCTAGGTTAATTTGATGAAATGTTAATATATCAGCATAAATTAATTTAGATTAATTAAAGATGGTTAGGTTACTTTTTTGAAATTAAATGTTAAGTTATGAAAAGTAAATGTAATGGATAAGGGTAATATGTTCTTTGAACGAAGAATGAATATTGTTTGCTCAAGATTTTGAACTTTAACTATTTCTAGTCTAAAAGTGTGATCTCTTTGTTAGTAAAATACCTAGGAGCTTGCATTGAATCTTTGTTCTATTTGGGATCTAGTTTGTGATTGTGGATTTGGTTAAATTGATCTAACCCTACGCAATACATACCTCTGCTCTTTGGTCTGCTAGATTCACCTCTACTTACCTTGTTTCCTTTGCTTTAGGATTATAGGTATTCAAAAATACATTAGAAGGATTGTCGTTGTGTCGGTAGGCGACATGTTCTCTTAGGTCAACCCAAAGAAATGTGTGCACAAGATAAAAAATAACAAGCAAATGCCCTAGAATGATGTACGTAGACTTATTACTCCTTTTAGTGTTCTAAATCCGAATATTTCTTTATTAATTGTGAAAGGAAGTAACAATGCAAAATATGCTTCCTACACTAATCTATGAGAGGAGGTATGTGCAAAAATTAAACTAAACTTAGAGTTACTTGAGGAAATAAACATAAAAGCAATATACCATAACACAATGTTTTACATGGGGAAAACCCTTTGGAGAGAAAAAACCCACTCCAAATCAACTCAATGTATTATAAATAGTAATCAAAGGTTATAATACACTTGCAAAGTCTAAGGCTTTATAGGAGTATCGCCAACAAGACATCTGTAATAATTCGAGTAGCATACTAGTACCTACAAAACTCATTGTGAAAACCTCCATCTCAAGCACCCAATAAATAGGAGAAGTAATACATAAAACCATCAAATGGTAATTAGGAAACCATGAGCTAAAACCACCCAAAATATGGTGTCCAAATCCCTAGTTAAAAATCCAATGCCCAAATCCAAAGATGAGTCCTTAGACTAAAAGTAGCATATTCCTTCCACCTATCATAAGTTCATCATAATCCACTCACCAATGTGGGTGCTACATTATCTCCATTCAAAGATCCCTTATGATGTGTCATAACATGCATCATAACTTGGTCAACAATTGTAACTCCTCCTTACATTTCTCTTATGTGTCGTAGATGTTCTTACATTTTTGATGTGGGAAGCCCAACTTTCAGAGGCCATAACTTTTGATCTAGCAAGTCGACTGAGCCCCTTTTTTAAATTGTAGAGGTCAAAGAGATCTATGCCCCTTTCATCAAAGAATCAATGCCATCCTATCTGAAATTTTTTTCAAGGCAAAAAAAGACCTCTATAACCCATAAATTGAGTTTTCTATTCTATAGCGCCCCAAAATTGTATTTTTTGTATTCTTAACATTATGATGCAAGGTTGACACACCTCTCCTAAAAAATACTCCTTTAAATCTCTAGAATGAGAGAGAATGTATGAGAGATTTTTAGATACTTGAGGATGTATGAGAGTTGAGAGAGTAAATAAATGCTAATGAACGCCATTAAATACTAGTACATAGCATCAATTCCTGCAAAACATATATTTAGTGGCTTAGGGCAAGAAAATAAAGGGCAATGGTTAGCTATAATTTCAATTTAAATTTTGAAAAGGCAGGGGTCAAGTCTGCAACTACAAGGTTGACCTCAATATGTGGGGATATTTGTATACAGGGATAAGAAAAGGATAAAGTAATGAGCCCAAGTTTGCGCAAGATTGTGTCACTTATCAATATGTACACGTATTGAGATAGTCTCACAAAATGAGCACAAAACTAAATGGGAAAAGGCATGGGTATGCAAATTTCACCATTGCATATTGGCCCCACTTTAAGGTGCATATGAATCCTAAAATGGTCACATATCTACAAGTATGTAGCATTCACAAACATGTATGTACGGTAAATATTCAAACATAAAAGGATATCATGAGGGTCCACATGAAGTAATGGACCCTACATGACATCATCATGTAATTGTGTCCTTTGGCATGTGCTCTCTGTGGAAACCTACAAAATAGAGGAAAAATATGCAATGAGTAGCTTCTATCTCAAAAATTAAAATTAAGTACAAAATGGGAGCTTGCAACTTATCTATTGAAGAAATGGGAAAAGTAGGAAATGAGTAAAGTTAGGGAATTCTACTTGTTTGGAAAGTAATATTGTTATGTTTGGTTTGATGGCCATAGGTTGACAAGGCACATGGGTTGTAAGGCATTTCATGTGATAATGCTCTATTTGGTCACAATGGTGAGTCTCTATGTAGCATCTATCATTACCTAAAAGCTCAACATAAGAATAGAAGTGATAATATATGCCCTCTTCAATTGGTTGTGTCCATAGGATGCAAGGAATTCAAGGAAAGGGAAAAACGTACATGAAAGTAAATGTAATCTATCAATAATCATGTAAGCATATGAATTATGTAAAGTAACAACAATAATGAATACATTATGTGATAAGCATGTGTAACATCTAGAATGACAAGTTATGATGAGCATATATGGGTTGGACATAAAATCTCTACATACAAGGGCTTCTCCCCACATGGCCAAATAGTAAATGGTTGTGTGGCCCTCAGTTTCTAAGAACAATTGTGTAAGCATATATAGGTCACTAGGATAAGCATATGCCTCCAATGTGGCATCCAATAAAATGAGCACATATTGGTCAAGGTATGGCAATAGGTCCCTAGTGGTAACATGAATCTAAGCATGAAAAAAGTAAAATGGAGGAAGGCATGATGCCCCCAATAAGAAGGATGCCACTAAGAGTGATGCAAGTATGTAATGTCAAAGAGGGGAAGGATATGAGGTCCCCGATGTAGAGGTATGTCAATATGGTATGCAAGGGGGGAAGTATAATGCCCCCAATGTGAAAGATATGTCAATGAAAGCACAATGTGTAAGAAGTCATGATGCCCCCATTGTGGATATGAATGCTAAAGATATGGCAAGAGGAGTGCAAAAGGTGGGGGAAGACATGATGTCCCCAAAGTAAGGGTATGGCAATAAAAGCATAAATATTACAAAGGGGGTAAGGCATGATGCCCCCTAGTATGGCACAATAACTCTATTGACTCTTGGAGTTGTGGGTTCTAAAATTCCTAAAGAGAATGTATACCTAAGTGTCAGGGGTGTCAAACTTAGGACATATAGCTCATGACCTATGATCAAGACGAGACAACAATGGACCAATTGATAAGGGTTGGTAACTCCTTTTGCTTTTGGTTTTACTAGGCCAAGAGAGGTGTTGCTTGAGGTTTTCTTTTAGAACAATTAAAGAGAAATGATGAGAGAACAATCAACACACATAACACAGATTTTTATGTGGAAAACCCTGTTAAGGGAAAAACCACGGGGTGACTAACCCAAGATTGTATTCTCTGTTAAAAGAATAAGAAGTACAAAATGGCACTTGCCAATTAGGGCTCACTGCCCGAGCACACTGCTCACAAGAGGCACATTGCCTACAAGAGACTTACTGTCTACAGAACTTACAGAAGGTAATCATGTGTTTGAACTGATGAGAGGCATCTACAAATGCTAGAGTTTTGTTCCGGTTAGGCACAATATACTGATCTGATGCACTTCATTCTTCCTCTGCTTTAGTAGTGTTACTTTGTCACATACCAGACTTGTATTGTTGCTTCCACACTTATACTACTTTTCTTCACACTCTATCTCATTACTACTTCATATCACACACCTACATACTGGAATCCATTTGGTATATATATCCGCATCAAAGGTTTCAACAACTTTCTAGTCGACAACCAGAATACTCAAGATATTTACAAATTACTGATCTATTAGCTGAATCCATGCTTGATTTGTGATGCATAACAAAAACATAGGCATTGAAGTCATCAATCATGTTGGCCAACAATGTATGATCCCTCAAATTGCTTTATCAACATCAATTACTCATCTGGATTTAAGTCTGATTCTCTGTCAGCCAGTTCTTCCTCTGTCTGCTCTACTTGACTGAAACCTGATGCTCAGATGCTCATAACTTTTCCATGCTTTACTACCAGAGGCTAAATCTCTGGAATATAGTAGTCATGATACTCCTCTTGACTTATCCAAGTCCGCAACTTGTTGAGTTACACCATCTGAGAGATCCAGACCTGATTGTCGGACCTTGTTGCATACTCTGTTCTTGTTCACCAGACCAAAACAATCTTCAATCTGACTTCCGGTATAGGCATACTATGCACTGCAGATGTGTGGGATAGACTTTTTTTTCCATCAATGACAACACTCATGAAGCCACACAGTGTCTCTTGCCAACAAACCATACCCAATGGATAAGAAAATTCCAATATGATTGTAACTAAGTACCTATGTGCTAGTTTGTTGATTCAAGGATTTCACACCTTTATTGAAAAAATATATAACCATGTAAAGATCCAAAGATATTTCCTTATTAACCCTTAATGGTATTCACTTTTAAAGCATACACTCATACATGGATGTAGGAGGAACAACAATACACATCTCACTTAGGATAGTGCTTGAAGAAACTACTAAGATTATACAATGTTGGTAGGCCTACTAACACCATGCTTGTTAAAATATTTATATTTGTTGTTTAAATGTGGTAGTACTATGTAAGATTGAGTATATAGTAGATGGGTGCCTTTATCTTGTGTGGGTAGTAGAGTCTATATTCTAAAACAAAAGAATAACATGAATGTATCCCAATAAAAACACCTTAATGAAGATGAAACCAAGGACTATGCATCACAATACCATACATAAGTTAGGCTCTATGCACACAAATATAATGACCCTTAGCTAAAATATTCATATAAATTGCTTAGATCTAGAATAATTTAATGAAAATCAAACACAAAGATTCACACAAAATACTTGGATCTGAAATGCCCACATAGAATAAAAAGATCTACTCATATAAACTAACTAGAATAAACAATTTAAATCACATATTTCATTAAAATGATATGCTACTACAAGTATTTTTTGATAATCAAAACTACAACAATTACAAGGATATTTTGAAAATGATCAAATTGTTGAAAGATCCAACTATTGTTGGAATCCTCTAGGTTAAAGTGCTAATGCAACCTCTACGTGAATATGGCCTATAGAAACCAAAGGGATTTCATCCTTTTATCTTGAAATCCAAGGGGTTTCATCCTTAGATCTAATTGTTGAACACAAGTGCTCGAATTAGGCTTTGGGGATTGTTTAATGTCATGAAAAGATTATCCTAATTGACAAAGTTACTTCCCTTATGTAGGATTTAAAGGCCTATCATGGGACCAAACATGCTAAGAGATATTGGAGGGTTTCTTGCCATTTTACATTTAAATTTGGGCCCATTGATGGCGTTCCTAGTTGGTCATCGTAGTGGGTGAAGTCCTTTGTTTGAATGATGGGGTTCCATGAAAGTACATGCTTGGGTGAGAGGGTTTGAGAAAATGTACACTTGAAGGATAAGAAAGGAACTCTCCAATAGTCTGATGCTAGAATTTCAAAAATTTGCATGGCTTAAGGAAATAGTCTTGCGAGGGTATAAGGTTTCGCATGCCTGGGGGATGCAATGGTGAGGGTGTTGGCAAGAGACACTGCTCTAGTATGGACTTGTATGTTGTCATTGATGGCAACAAGGCTTAGAGATCTCATCAGCATGATAGGGAGACACAACTCTGGAAGATCAAATTAGATTTCAGGTCAGGTTGGAAGAAATGGCTAAGTATGGATGTGCATAGAGTATAGGACAGTAAGTTGGATAGTATGCCTCCGCAAATGATGATATGGTAATGCAGTTTAGGTATAATGTTCTCAATTGTTTGGTAGTGTTATGCTTCAGAGATTAAGTCTTGACTTCCTACGGAAGGCACCTTGAAGAAATGTACGGAAGGCACCTTGAAGAAATGTCTAAGTCTGGTTAAGCAAAGGTATAGCAGGAAAAGTGAACAAGGTATAGTGCAGTGGTCCGCTTTCCTCCACAGGTGAACATTTTGTTATGAGGTTTTGAGGTTTTGTAAACACTTATATGAAGTGTCTAATTCCATAGTTGGGAGATCTGAAGTCCATCAAAAAGATAGTTGCAAGTTGCTAAGTATCGGCATAGTATTTGACATAGCTTGACAGAGACAAAGTCTGAATTCTGATGGTCCGTATTTCTCCGCAAGATGATATCATGCCTTGTGGCTCTGACGGTAAGTTTGGAAATGTATGAGGAGTCCTTGATATAATTTTGGAGATGCTTTGAGATCCGCAGTAAAAGTTGTAAGTCAATAGATGAACCTGTTAAGCATGCTCTTGAGGAACAGGCGGACTAGTATGATAAATCAATGTGCAGAGAAGAGATAATATTTGAAGGATCTATCTAAGTGATTAAATGATTAGAGCCAACCTATATGAACACATTTGGGAAAAGGTTTTGGGTCCGCATAATGTATAGTGCATTGGATTAAGCCGACAAGCCACATCTTTCTATGTACACGTTTCTTTTCTTGGATGCTGACTTGATTGTGGATCAAATCATGATGCAGATATATAAAGGCGATGAGTTTCAGTTGTAAGTGTGCAAAGGTGTGTGTGATTGATGCGAGCATGCGAATAGAAAAGCAGAGTTAGAAGATCAGCAGAGATGAAGACTTGGGATTCAAAATTTAGTTGCTAAATGACTGCACCCTGGCATAGTGACAGATGCTTTTGTAGTATTCAGTTTTCATGTGCAATTTGCTTTGTACTTTACAGTGAGATTTCTTCATCAAGGAAATGAGCTTGGCAGTGAGCCTCCATTAGGGTTTAACAACCCTTAGGGTTTAATAGCCCTTATTGTAATCTTGCTAGGTTTAGGGTTGAGGTAGTGAGCCCGCTAGACCTAGTTGTACTTCATGGTAGTGAGCCAACATGTTTCAGGCCCGTGGAGTGACCAAGCCTGGACATCATTATTTGTAAAGATTGCAATATATATATATATATATATATATATATATATATATATATATATATATATATATATATATATATATATATATATATATATATATGAGAGCTAATCCTCTCCATGGTTTTTCCCATTTTGGGTTTTCCATGTAAAACTCTTGGTGTCTATGTGTCATGTTTTTATGGTTGCTGTTCATATGCATGTTATGCCTTCATTTAATTAATTTTGGAAAATGGTTGAAAGTTAAAGTATATCAAAAGACGTTTAGAACACTAATTCACCCCCCCTCTTAGTGTTCCTGGCATTCAACAATTGGTATCAGAGAAAGGCTCCTTGGAAAAATTCTAACAGCTTGAGGAAGATCTGGGATAGTGTAATCATGGCAATAAGAAGATTTGGAAATTATGAAAGCAACAAACAACTAGAAGCAACTCTTATGGATCTTGAAAATTCTGAAGCAGAAGTTAGGGATCTAAAAGAAAATCTGCAACAAGCTGATGAATGCATCTCAAAGCTCAAAGAGCAAGTCAAGAAATTCAAAGACAAATACAAAGAAGTTAATGATCAATTGATATCAGCAAATGAAGCCCTGAATGAACTGGAAGCAGAAGTTATGGAAAGAACAAGAGAAAAAGATGATTTGAATCTGATTGTGAAGAACAGATCAGAAGATTGTGCAAAACTTGAAAAAGAAATTGTAAGTCTAAAAACGGATCTTGAAAATGCCAGAAGCTTTGAAGAAAAATTCAAGATAAGTACTGCAAAGCTTGATGAAATGATTGCTAGCCAAAAGATTGCCGATGATATGCAAGGATTGGGATTTGAGAAAGGGGAAAGTTCAAAATCTAGTCAAGCAAACACTGAATTAAAGCTAAACAAAGGAAACTAGTTCAAAAATCAGAGAAGAAGACCAAAAAGACCTCCAGTCAGACAACCAAATGCTCAAAGGTACCCATCTTTCAATGGTTATTGTAACTCATGTAATAAGTTTGGTCATAAGGCTACTCAGTGTAGGATCAAAATAAATCAAAAGGTTCCAACATTCTCTAGCCAATGTTTCAATTGCAAAAAAATTGGTCATAGAGTAGTTGAGTGCAGAAGTAAAATGGGTTAGAATTCTATTAGGTGCAATGCATGCTATAAAATGGGACATAGATCAAATGAATGCAGAAGTTTGGTAAGAAACATTTTTTAAAATGTAAGGAACAAACAATCATTCAATGGAAAGTGTTTTACATGCAATAGATTTGGACATATGGCTAATCAATGCAGATCAAACCCAATCAATAAAAGGAATCAAGGTCAAAAGAATGTGGTGTGCTTCAATTGCAGCAAATCTGGACATATTGCAAGATTTTGCAGAAGCAAGAATGTGAAGAGAAATTACTATTATGAAGAAAGGAAGACATAGTAGAGAAATGATAAGGGAAAAGAGAAAGTTGATCCAATTGAAACCAAGAAAGAAATGGACAAGGTATGGATCAAGAAATAAGTAATTGAAGTCAGGGATCGACCCGCACCAGTATCTGGTCTAGATACTTCCTTCAGGAAGTGAATTGAGAGCTCTGGCTCAAGGGGAGCAATGTTGAAAATCCAAATCCCCCTGCCAGAAAGTGAGTGCCAGAATCCATCACGAAGGTGTATGATGAAATATGATGTGACACAACTCTTAGAAGAAAAACCAGAAGAAAAAGGGTCAATGCGGCATATTGCGGAACAATCTTAATCGACTGTGTTCTACAGTGAAGGGTTTTGATAGCTTTTTGGAGTGAGCATTTAATAATGATTAGGTCAAGTGCGAAGGATAAAAAGTAAGTCATTTGCCTTCTGATTCACTTTGCATTCAAGTTTCCAGACGTCAGAGAGAGATTAAAGCAAGATTTTGAGGCACAACAGAGATTCAAAGAACTCTGAATGATTCAAGTGAGGAAAACCTAAATTTTGGCATATCAAGGTATTTACCGTAGAAACCCTCATTATGAGTTTATTGAATCTTTTCTATGGCAACTCCATAAGTTATAGATATTACTGAGCATCCTCGATCCAAATTCAAGAAACATCCCCACAAAGCAACTGAAGTTGATCCAATGGGTCCATTCTCGAGTATACCTTATGGAGTTCTGTATGTTGAGGATGTTATGGCATATATTCATGTTGCCCTAGAAGAACACATCGACGTTTGCCTATCAGATTTATATCTCAAACATCTAACTGATGACCAGTTTGACCTCAAGGAAGAATACAAAAACCTAAAGGAAAATAAATTTATTCAATATGTGGATTTTCCTATGTTTGCGAAGGATGAATTGGTAAGATATGTCTTGAGCTGAATTCACGACGAATTCATATGGTTAGGGTAGCCTTTCAAAATCACTAAGGAATCAATTAGGGCAGTGACAGGATTAAGTTCCACTGGAGGTGTGCCCTTGCTGAAGGCAGTGAAGAATCAAACTATTATAGAGGCCACTAGAGCAAAGTTCGATAAGTGGGCACTAACTATCAATGATATCACAAATCATGATGTGAGATATGCCTCAATGGTTTTGGGTTACAAGATCTATTTCTCCAATCGAGAGAACTTTGTTTCAGGGACAACAATCTATACTGCCTATTGGATGATAAAGAAGAAATGTTGAAGTCTCACATTGAGGATAGTGAAATCATAAATGATGCATCCAACATTTTGGACAAACTGGTGCCAACTTACCGAAAGGATACCTCTCTGTCTGCCTCTTGTCAACTCAAGGGACTAATTCATTTTGTAAGTACACACTTTGAATATCTTGAAAAATCTGCTGAAACAAAAGTTAGACAAGAGTTTAATGAGAAAAGGCTTGATGAGTTGACAAAGTTGATAGCCCATGATAAGGCTCAACTAGAAAATGGAATATAGAATATTTAGAGTGCTATTGTAGAAGCTGGTGATGTGTATAAATTTTGTCTATCATGGCCAGAAGTTACAAAGAAGACAGACGAAAAGATCAAGGAATTGGAAGAAAAACTGATGGATATTTCTAAGAATTTTGATCCGGTACATGAATCAACCAGCAACAAGGAAGCTTAAGTCATTAACATTCACAATGACTTGAATAATTTAATAAATCAAAAGTATCAAATAAAGAGTAGAATGGGACAATTGAGAAGACTGATCAGTCCCAAACTGGATTCAATGACTAAGCTTGTGGCTGAAGCACAGCTTGCTGGACATACTGCCTCACCATCAGATTTACAAAAGGGAGAAACTATAGTTTTTCTAATCAGTGGTCATACTCAAAATTTAGATAATGCCAAGAAAAGCTGGGATGGTGAATGGGCTCAAGTAAAGAACATGTTCAATGACATCCTTCAGCACATGTAAAATTAAGTTGAAGATTGCACTTGTAAATATGTGGTAGAGTACATAAATTTTTTGAAGTTTTGACAAATTTTTGGTTTCGGATCACACCCTTTACCATTGATGTCAAAGGGGGAGAAGAAGATCAGTGAAAAATGGATAAACATCTCAGGGGGAGTAGAAAAATAAAGCGTATATAGTAAGGGGGAGCAGTCAAGCATTTTTCACTAAGTGTTGCCATCAATGCCAAAGGGGGAGATTGTTGGCAAGAGACACTGCTCTGGTATGGACTTGTATATTTTCATTGATGGTAAAAAGGCTCAGAGATCTCATCAGCATTATAGGGAGACACAATTTTGGAAGATCACATCAGATTTCAGGTCAGGTTGGAAGAAATGGCTAAGTATGGATATGCACAGAGTATAGGATAGTAAGTTGGATAGTATGCCTCTGTAGATGATGATCTGGTAATGCGGTTTAGGTGTAATGTTCTCAATTGTTTGGTAGTGTTATGCTTTAAAGATTAAGTCCTGACTTCCTCTGGAAGTCACCTTGAAGAAATGTCTAAGTATGGTTAAGCAAAGGTATAGCAGGAACAATGAACAGGTTATAGTGCAGTGGTCCGCTTTCCTTCGCAGGTGAGCATTTTGTTATGAGGTTTTGAGGTGTTGTAAACACTTATATGAAGTGTCTAATTCTAGAGTTGGGAGATATGAAGTCCACCGGAAAGATAGTTGCAAGCTGCTAAGTATCGACATAGTATTTGACAGAGCTTGACAGAGACAAAGTTTGAGTTCTGATTTTCCACATTTCTCCGCAAGATGATATCATGCCTTGCGGATTTCAGGGTAATTTTTGGAATGTATGAGGAGTCCTTGATATGATTTTGGAGGCACTTTGAGATCCACAGTAAAAGTTGTAAGTCAGTAGATGAACCTGTTAAGCATGCTCTTGAGGAATATGCTTACTAGTATGATAAATCAATGTGCGGAGAAGAGATAATGTTTGAAGGATCTATCTAAGTGATTGAATGATTAGAGATGACCTATATGAACATGTTTGGGAAAAGTTTTTGGGTCCGCATAATATATAGTGCATTGGATTAAGCTGACAAGCCACATCTTTCTATGTACGTGTTTCATTTCTTGGATGCTGACTTGATTGTGGATCAAATCATGATGCAGATATATAAAGGCGATGAGTTACAGTTGTAAGTGTCTGAAGGTGTGTGTGATTGATGCGGGCATGCGAATAGTAGAGCAGAGTTAGAAGATTAGTAGAGATGAAGACTTGGGATTCAGAATTCAGTTGCTAAATGACTGCACCCTGGCATAGTGACAGATGCTTTTGCAGTATTCAGTTTTCATGTACAATTTTCTTTGTACTTTATAGTGATATTTCTTCATCAAGGCAGTGAGCCTCCATTAGGATTTAATAGCCCTCAGGGTTTAACAACCCTTATTGCAATCTTGCTAGGTTTAGGGTTGAGGTAGTGAGCCAGCATGTTTCAGGCCCATGGAGTGACCAAGCCTGAACATCATTATTTGTAAAGATTGCAATATATATATATATAAGAGCTAATCCTCTCTGTGGTTTTTCCTATTTTGAGTTTTCCACGTAAAAATTTTGGTGTCTATGTGTCATGTTTTTATGGTTGTTGTTCATATGAATGTTATGCCTTCGTTTAATTAATTTTGGAAAATGGTTGAAAGTTAAAGTATATCAAAAGACTTTTAGAACACTGATTCACCCCTCCTCTCAGTGTTCCTGACATTCAATAGAGGGACACTAGTGAAATGGGAGTCAGGATGCCACTCAAAAGTATTTTCATTTGGTATGTCAGTATTATGTTCTTTAAGGGTCTAAGGTCAGGGGTTTGGGGAATGGAATGCAGGGATGCTAGGGTGCCAAGGGTAATTGTCTATAGGGATAGAGAGTTGGTGATACCTGATGCAAGAAGTGGAGATTGGGGTTTCAACATAATTGATACATATGAGGATTAGGGATTGGCAATACTACATACCCATTACCATCATAACGAGAGAAGGGGAAACCTAGAAGTTTGTAGAAGACAAAAAAAATATTAGAAAAGTATGGGAGTAAGAATGAATGAAAGGTATGCTAGTATGAGAAACTCCAAAATCTTTCGCAAAGTAGGAAAGTGACTAATACACCCTCATACCTAGGATACGGGACATTACAAGTCCACCCTTCCCAAAATTTCTTTCTCTCAAGCAATACAAATTTGGATGCTCCAAGATTTTGTTCCTTCCCAAGCAACATCTTCAATAGGTAGATTCTTCCAACAAACCAGATACTTTGTAATGTCTTTGTTCCTCAACTTCTTTTCCCTAGTATAGATAATGGCATCAAGGTCCAATATGATTTTTCCCTTATCATCCTAGGCTAGAAAATACACTGATAGTGTGATATATTGCCCAAGGGTGCTCTTGAGCTGAGACATGAAAAACTGTAATGTCCCCATTTTAGGGTTCTCTTGCAGCATAGTTAGAGCTGACTTTTTGGGTTAGTGACAGCCTAATCAGAGGAGTATTTCGATGCCACCAATGTGCTTAGGTGATCCAGTGGAGCTATATGACACTTTCTAGAGGGATTTCAGACAACTTGTCCATACTTACTATTTATAGTAAGTGCTTGCATGGTGACAATCTTTCTGGGTTTTTCTGGGTTTGTTCTCTTTGGTCCTCGAAGAATGCTTCTATTTATAGTAAGTGTCAGTCTGGACACTATTTTGGTGACATGGTAGTTCAACTGTCTCAGGGCCTTTCTAGGTGTTGCATTGAGATTAGTAATGTCAGGAGGTTCGCGATGATGTCTTTATGAGCATTTTCATACCTTTTGAGCCATTCTTACTATTTTTAACATGTTGCTATTTCAGTAGGGTCTCCACTCAACATAGACTTCTCATGTGGCATAGTTTCCATGTCATTGCATGATTGGTCACTCTTTCGGTTTCCCGTTGGAGTTTGTGGGCAAAGTTATATTAATTAACATTAATGTTATTTAAATTAAATTAAATATTTAACTTAATGTTAATTAAAATATTAAAGTGACTTTATAAAAGGACCATGGGGAGTCATAAGTTGTTTTTAAAAGAGGGCCAAGTTTACCTCCTAGGGATGGGCGCCCACTTAGGGAGACATAAGGGAAATAAAGTGATGCAGACAAGACAAGAGAATCTAATGAAGGATTGTCTCATCATGCAGCCCAATCAACTTATCTTACATACATTGAAATAACAACAATATTTATGCCTTCAAATTGTTAATCATGTGCTCAAAAACTTCAAAGATTGAAACAAATTGTATATGCCAACATAACCTTGTTAAATTTCAGCCTTAAAATTGTTGTTTTCCAAGATTACTCCTCTTCTCTTAGGTGAAAATTAACTTTGATAATTTCCAGCCAATAAGGATTTTTGTTTATCCCTTTGATTTCTTTAGTTGCAGCAAAATAAATGTATATTAATCTCTTAAACTTGCAGCCCTTAAGTTCAAATAAATTGTGAATGTTATAGCAACAATTTCAGCTATGAAGTAACACCATATCTTGATAATTTCATACATGAACAATAGAAAATTCTTACAACCCAAATGTTTTTATGCAGCCAATTAGGATGGTAACACACATGCATAACCTCCACAAATCCAACTATGAAATATCTCCAACAAACTTTCCAACTATCCACCTTCCACAAGCTTACAAATTCAGAAATTTTTCATCAAACAAATCACCATGGACGTTCACCTTCTTTGCCTCATCAAAATGGATGTATTTCCCTTAGAGAATTATCTTCAACATCACCCATGGATGTCCTCTTGATGACCTACAAAAATCCAAAATAAATTTGGGCTCCTCTCTTATTTTCAATGCCTCTTTGGAGCCAAACTTCAATCTATTTATAAGATCTCCTTTGCATAGTTTCATCTTCCTCATTTTGGGCTCCAATGACTCTTGATATTCCTCTTCTTGCTTGGTGGCATACAACTTGGAGAAATCTGACTCTTCAGATTCTTTTATTTCTTTCTTTTATGACTTGGGTGCTTGAAAACCCTTCATTGTCCAATCTTTGTCTTCTAGCATGTAGGTGACTAGGATTTTGGTCCATATGCAACTTGCCTTGTCTTTTACTTGGAGTGTTGGAGAATTAAAATATTTGTTTTATTTCCCCAAATTTTGTGTATGATGTTGATTAACATGTCCATGAGGGTGCCCCTGCACCATATTCCCCAGAAAAAAGAAATTTTAGTTCCACCTCAAATATGGATCTTCTTTCTTGTCTTCCAGTTCCTTTGCATGCGTGCATTATTTTCATTTAGCTGGATCTCAAGTACATTTGTATCTATTGGTGCACTTGTGCTTTTTGGTCCAACAACATGCTTCTTGAGCCAAGGCCAACTTGGTACAATGTAGCCATGTGCTTGTGTTTGTTTTCTTGTTCTAGCTTGACCTTGGATGGCAATTGTAAATTTACTTTTGTTGTCATCCACTTTGTCTTCTTTACCTACATAGGAAACAAACATATTAAAGAAATCATATTCTTCTTCTTCATACTTCACTTCTTCATCCACCTTATGTTGTTTACCACACATTATTTTCTCTTCATTATTCTCCAAATTCTTTGGTTGCCCCTCAACCATACTCAGCCATTCATTTTCATTTTTGAATTGCTCATCCATTCTTCCATTCTCCTTGACATCAACATTCTCAACTCTCAGTTCTTCTCCTGAGAACCATGCTATCTCCTTATCCTCCATTACTATCTCCTCTCTTTGGACTATCCTTGAGTCCTCTACAACTTCTTTTGCTGTCTCTTCTTCTTCTTCTTCCTAAACATCACCCACTTCAACATCAATGTCACTATTACTTTCATAAGTTTGAGCAAATTCAAAAGAAAACTCTTCCATTTCTCGTTCAACTGATTTTTCAAACAACATGTTTTCAAAATTTGTTACCTCAACCATTACCTCATTTGGATTTGCTTCATATTGTTGTACTGTTGTGTTCTCACTTAACAATAAGCTTTCAATTCCTATGCACTCATCCTTCAAGGTTGTTAATGCAAATTTCATCCCATCTTTGTCTATAATGTCATATGTGTTGTTTTTTCTGTTATACTTCACTGCCTTGCTATAATGCCACAACCTTCCAAACATAAGGTGACATACATCCAAATGCATAATATCACAAACTATTTCATCCTTATAACCGTCTATGTGAAACTCAACTTTGCATTGCTCATTACATTTACCTGATTACCAGTTTGAAGCCAACTCGCAGAATAAGATGTGGGGTGTGGTATTCTTTCCAAACCCAATTTATCTACCATGTATTCAGAAACAATATTATCCATGTAGATATCTGAAATCACAAGTTTACAACATTTACCTTTAGATTTGCAGGTAGTCCTAAATAATCTTTCTTTTGCCATCTTTCTTTCTCTCTTGGCTGAAATTTCTTCCTCCACCATTTCTTCCTCCTCTAGCTTCTTAGCTAACTTGAACAATGTATTTAACAATGATGATGCCCTTTTCCCATCTTTCTTCTTATTAAGAGCCATCCTTAAACATCAAATCTATTGAACCACGTTAGTCAAATCACTTCCCAAAATCTTCTAGCTCTGATACCAATTTGATGCAGACAAGACAAGAGAATCCAATGAAGGATTGTCCCATCATGTAGCCCAATTAACTTCTATTACATACATTGAAATAACAACAATATTCATGCCTTCAAATTGTTATAATCATGTGCTCAAAAACTTCAAAGATTGAAACAAATTGTATATGCCAACATAACCTTGTTAAATTTCAGCGTTAAAATTGTTGTTTGCCAAGATTACTCCTCTTCTCTTAGATGAAAATTAACTTTGATAATTTCCAGCCAATAAGGATTTTTGTTTATCCCTTTGATTCCTTTAGTTTCAGAAAAATAAATGTATATTAATCTCTTAAACTTGCAGCCCTTAAGTTCAAATAAATTGTGAATGTTGTAGCAACAATTTCAGCTATGAAGTAACACCATATCTTGATAATTTCATAAAACATGAACAACAACAAATACTCACAACCGAAATGTTTTTATGTAGCCAATTAGGACGGTAACACACACACACACATAACCTCCACAAATCCAACTATGAAATATCTCCAACAAACTTTCCAACTATCCACCTCCACAAGCTTACAAATTCAGAAAATTTTCATCAAACTGTTACCTAATTTCACTACTAGCTCAATCAGGTACAACTTTTCAATTTTTTTAAGAAGAGAAAGGTACATTTTATTTCTGCTGCATTATATCCATGAGCATATATAGTACAAGTTAAGATTATAGTGCAAGGTTGCATTTTAAATGCATTTCAAATTTAAGAGATTGTACTGAACTTTTAAAAGGAATAGTAATCTTTATTGAAACAATAAATGTATAAGGTCTCACACAAGCTGTGAGACTAACTATTTGACTGCAAATGAAAAGAGAAAATATACATTTATAGAAAACTAAAGAGATAAATATGCATATGAGATAGGGTGACTTGTCATTGCCTGAATGATGAGTCTTGGTCTTGTTTGTTGTTCTGTTTGTCATGTCTTGTGTCATCCCATGTTGTCCACCTATCATGCACTCAGCTGTTGTCTCCTTGTTGCCCCTAGTTATCTGCATAAAATTTTGAAAAAACTAATGTTAGAGCAATGATGAGGCATCATACATCATATGATATACATCTACAAATATACAGTTTGACTTTTAGATGCAGTAAACCAGTTCGTACCACATGGACCTTCGAGAAAGCAACAAGATAATCAAGAAAATTAATCACTTGCCCATGTTTTTCTTAACATGTTTGTTTCATGTGTAGATATAGGTGTCATTTAACACTCTTTTCATTTTATCAAGTGGAGTAAAATGTGGCTCCCACGAGGGTTGAGCCCAGCATGTCTAATTGAGAACCATTACTGCTTTCAAACAATATAAAAGAAAGAGATACAAGTGTAGAAAATGAGGTGCAAAAGTTATCCTGTAGCTGCTCATGATGAACATAATATGCAGATACAAGATCTAATAAGAACAACATGATATTATTGCCAAAGACAATCATAAGAATATTTTGAAGTGTCATGCATTTGTAACTATCATTTAGAGTAGTCACATCTAAATTGTTGATGACTGTAGTAGTTAAGAGATAAACAATGCCTACAGATTGTGTGTGAACAATAAGCAGTCATGATAAGTGACAACTGAAGCATCTTACTGCATATGATAATGACAACATGACAATGGTAGTGCAACAAAGAAAACAATGACATCTAGATCCCTTAAGGTTGCCTGAGCATGTAGTTATGAACCTACAAATGTCTGCACATAAAGGGCAGTCAAAGGACTACATACAAAGGAGTAGTCAAGTGATTGCATACACACAAATACTACCAATCTCATGAAGGAGCAATAGTCATGAAAGACAAGCAGACAGTTTTTATGCCATCATCACAATGAGATCAGGAGTTGATAAGTCTACTACAAGATAGATGACCCTGATCCAACAATCCTGAATATGTGTTGAAGTAGTCAGTATACAAAAGAAAGAGCAGCCATATTTGCATGACTAGCAGAGAGAACTGTAATAAGATGTATACAACAATCATATGTTGAAGGACAACAATCAGTGAGGAGCAATTTTCAAGTACTTGTTAGTAGCATGAAAGGTGCATATATATGCAAACAAAGGATCAAAAGAATAGTCATGGACTTAATGATTGTTACAAGCTCAAATTACATCTCAAAGTGAATCCATAGTCCTATTAGTCAATGGACAATCATGAAGACTGCAATGACATGAGAATTATAGTCACTCAAAAGGCTTAGAGAACAAACAAATATATATCTCAGTACATAATGGTCGATAGCAGATAGTCCTTCTTGACTATCACAAAGAAGTCTATAATTGTTCAAGGCATACATATAGGTGTTCATAGGTCTGTCATGAGGTCAAGGCACCTAGCATAAAGTAAACTATGTAAATAGTGGTAGACAATGGCAGCCTTATGTTTAAAGGAAAAGATAAAGATTTGTATACATTGAGCATTATAGGAAATGATGACTGGTAGCATGCACAAGGAGCATCATGAAGGACTGTTATGATAGTCATATTAGATGATGAACAAAGAGCAGTCAATAGAAGACTATAAAAATATTCCAAGCACATGATACAAAGGTCAAGTGGCACAGTCAGCATAAAGACTATCAAAAATATATACAAGTTATAAACCCTAGTTAGGGTTTCAGTTGAAAATGAAAAGAGGACTACAGAAGAAGAAATCCAAACCAAAAGTTTCAGGAGAGAATGTACTGCTAGAGTAACCATGTAAAACTCGTTCAAAACTAGTGGATATATCTTTTTATGCCAAGCTGAATGGCTACAGATGCACACAGTGCCATGAAGTCAAAGATACAGTAATGAACCAGCTGAAGGTAGCAAAATGCCCAGAATGAAATAAATATACAGAAATGATCAGCTACTGAAATATTATACACAGAAGGGTATATGCAAACATATGGTATAGGGTTTGTTTCTTTAAAACCCTAGGATAAATCCACAGAAATGACATTGTTTCTTCACTACCAGAGAAAGACAAAAGCTAAATCATGAGAATATTATACACAGAGGAGCATTTTATATAGAAATGATAATTTTTTTTCTACTTCTGTAGCCTTTCACCTAAAAAATATAGCTTGTCTGAGCATAAGATACAGTATACATGGCACACATAGCAAGAGAGTAAGAAGATGTATCATATACTGAGTAATAATGGCAGAAACAACATAGATTTTTAGTTTTTGCTTCATGAAAATAAGTTTGTTGAACTTACCTGTGGCTTTTTGGAGCCTTGCACTAAAAGATATAGTGAGAAACCCTTCAAAACATAATGAAGTATCTCCAAAGTAGAGCTACAGAAACCCTCCATGGCAGTGCAACAAAGTTGCAAGAATACAAAAATGCAAAATGAAAAGTGAAAAAGTTGTTTTCTTGCTTTAGGGTTTCGACCATAAAAGTGAATGATGGAATAAGATGGCATTTTTTGCCTTTTTCTTTCAAAACTTTACAAACAACTAATACCCCAACCATGTATGCTAGGATGTGTGCCTTTTGGGATTTTGTTTGTCATTTTCCTTTGCATTTTTTGCATTTGACTTCCAAATGTTGAAGTCATGATATTTATTCTGCACATTTTTTATTGTAAGACATTGAATAATGGTGATATAATTATAAATCACCTTATTTAGTGTTAATTACTTGTGCAAAAGGAAATAGGAGACTTGGTTGTATGATAAATGCCAAGGATGTAGGGGTGTTGGAGGACATTGGCAAACACATGCCAAGAGTATAGCATTTTGGTTTACTCTTAAGTTGAATATTAGACTAAGTCATGAGGGTATTTAGTGGTGGCGTTGAATGTTTTGAGAGCATCTAGGAGGTGTTTTATTGCCTTTGGAGTCTTTTAGGAGTGGTTTTCATGTGTCATCATGTTAGACCAAGTCTTGATAGACTTTTTCCCTCATTTGGAGCTCTTTTGGAGCAGATTTAGGTGCTAGATTTGGGGCTTTTCTATTGCATCTGACCCAAGGTTGTTTCTAGCTCCTTGTTTGGTGAAACCACTTGGCTAGTGATAGATATAGTCACTTTTGTGACTCTTTTGCAAATAGTTCTGATTATGTAAATTTTAGAGACTTTTGATTTTGACAATCCTGGCTCAAAATTTTGACAGTTTGTAACTCATTTTTTCAGTTTACTTGATATGAAATACAATGAAGGCCTTGAGTGTCATTGACTTGGATTTTTGCCTACTTGTTCTTTGAATTATTGTGCTTACCAACTGATTGATAAAGTTATCTGTGAGGTAATATTTATTTCCTTGTAGCTTTTTCTCAGATTTTAGTGCCTTTATGTAGAAATTATACCAATGCAAGTTGCAAATTGTGTCAAAAGGTGTGGGTTGCTTTTGAATGTGAAGATATTTTCCTTTTGAAAGTCTGGACACTAGGACCTATTTGTGAAATATTTATGCAAAAGTATATAGTAACAAGTTGTGCAAACATGTTTTATATCATTATAGCAAGTGCATGTATCTGAGTTTCATATTCCTTTTAATCAGGTGTATCACCCATTAGAGTTTAGTTTCAGTTTTAATGCATATGTTTCTTACCCTTTTCCTTATCAAGCCCATAGAATAGTTAGTCTTAGGTGATATAAAGTTAGGAAGCCGGCCTTCTTTGGAGATTCACTCTAATTTCTAGGTGACCCACATCCATAGGAGTGTTTCCATGTTTCTCTAGAGTACCAATTTTCTACAAATTGGTAGGGTGTAACTTTCAGAGATAATAGTTTTTGGCATGCCCGGTGGGACTGTCAATTCAAGACAATTTTAGTTTTCAAACTTTGCTAGTTTTGATATGTAGCCAACATATTTCAGCCTTTAAGAGGTGTTTTCTTGCATATTTGGCGACTCTCATTGAGAATAGAACAAGTAAACCAGTGTTGTTTTACTTTTATGAAAAGGATACAAACCTGAAGTTTGAGTTGTTTTGAATATTTACAGTTGTCTCCACCTAGAAGACAAAGAAAAACTGTGAAAAGAACTCCAATTTCAAAGAGAGTTCAGTGAACTCCACCAAGGTTTAGACCAATAGTACCTGTATCTCCTGTACTAGTCCAAGCAAATCCACCCCCAGCTATTCCAATGGAAAGGAATCAGCCGTTTGTGGCATTTGATGGGGGCAACCCATTAAATTTAACACAGCATGATGATATACCCATGACAGCCTTGAAGAATCTACCTTTTTTCATAGGGGAGGATCAAACTACCCCAATTGAGCACATCAGAGAAATGACTTCCTTATGTGGAGTTCATCATGTAACCTAGGAGAATGTAGCCATTAGGCTGCTAGCAGCTTCACTAAAGGGAAAAGCCCTGCAATGGTTCAGGGGACTACCAGTGGCAACTATTAGAACATGGGATGATTTGGGTGATAAAGTGCACAAGCATTTTCAAGATAAGTCTGATCACTTATTGCTAGTTGAACAGCTGACCACAATAAAAAGAGCTCCTCAAGAGCAAATGATGGATTTTAACTTCCATTTTTAGAGAAGATGGCACATAATTTCGATCACAGTAAGACCCTCATCAGATTATGCTTTTTTGTACTATTTAAAAGCTCTTAACAATGATATTTCTATCATGATACAATCAATGGGAGGTACTAGTTTACCAGATGCTTATGAAATAGCAATTATAGTAGAAAATAGCCTGATTCAGGCTGGTAAGATAGCACCGAGGCCACCAATGCCTATTTTTCCTGAAATCCAACCTTCTATGCCATTCCAAATTTCATCTTTTGCCCCTTTACCTACTGTTGCAGTAGTGCCAACTGCTATCAATCCTGAGGTTGCTGTTTCCAGCTCATCACAAGAGATAAAAGAGATTAAAAATAGCCAACAAAAGATTGAAAACATACTTCAAACTTTTGGAAATGAACTGGTGAACATAAAGAAGCAACGGTCCCAAAATAGATAGCCATATCAGCCACAAAGTCAAGGTCAAAATCAGCCATACCAAGCAAATAGACCACCATACCAAGGAAATTACCAGGGAACATGGCAAAATGTAAACCCAAGGCCTTTTCAGCCGTATAATCCTGCACCAATTAATGCAGTTAGAGATCTTGTTCCTATTCAAAATAACCTTGCAGCAGAGTATGAATGGTGTTTTCCTTGCAATCAGCCACACAGTCAAGCTACCTGCTCAAATGGAGTTATTAATCAGGCATTAATGGTACAAAATGTTGCAGTTTCTCAGCCTAACACATCTAATGATGGGCCTTTCCAGCAACAAGAACAACCTCCAAATGATACTGCCTTCCTAAACTGGCAGGGTGAAGAGTTTTGTGGAGTAAACAGGGATGATTCTCTGATTGTAGCAAATACAAGAGCTAAAAAGAGGGGCTTTGAGATGGAACAATCAGCAAACAAAGGTAAAGAAGTTGTTGAACCATCTACATCTCAAACTCCTCGCATATTACAAAGAAATGTCCAAGGTGCTACTAAGGAACAACCTCACATGCAGGCAAACCTTGCTACTACAAAGTCCCATCAAAAGGTAAATATTCCTTCACCTTTCAACATCATTGAAAATATGAAGAAAATGAATGTGACAATGTCCATGTGGGATTCCTTATCTATCCTAGGCCAAAAAGACTTGTTACAATCTGCTTTATCTGATTTGAAAGTGTCTAGTGATGCAACAGTTGACCCAGCTAAGGTTGTCTTTACAAATTCACCTTGAGACATTAATAAATAGCCAGGTAAGGGTGTCAAACCTCTCCGATTTTATGTCTCATTGATAATAGGGGACAAGTTAGTACATAACTATATGGTGGATAGTGGGGCAAGTACTTCCGTCATGCCAAAACAAATTGTAGACCATTTAGGACTGAAATACCAGCCTCTTGAAAAGGGAGTACTCTAGTTAGATGGAACATCTGTCAACACTGTAGGTGTGATTAAGGACTTAGGTCTCACATTGCATGCATGTCCAAATGTTTCAATCTCTCAACAGGTGTTTATCATTGATTTACCCCCTTATTTTGCCATGTGTTTGTCAAGAGAGTTCACTGCCAAAATAGGAGGGTATTTGTCCTCAGATTGGTCCCACATGTTCTTTAGGACTAGATATGGAACAAAAGTAACTATAAAATCTGAGTTGCTCTCCAACAATCACATTGAACCTTATGTGCCAAGTGCAGTTAATGCCAATTGCACTGTTTTTGATGATAGTGAGCTTGCTACTGCTCAAGAATTGCATGCTGAAAGTGTACCAGAAGTACTTTTAAATGAGTGGGTAGTAGAAAATGTTGTAGACAATCCTAATGAACACATTCATGAAGCTGGTTTAGGTGTTTATATGCTGCATGAACCTAGAAAAGCCATGCCAAACCTTGAGAAAAGTGCAGAACAACAGTTGGAACAACAAGATGAGTTATGGAAAATGTATTTTGATGGCTCTAGGAGTAGAAATGGAGTTGGTGGGGGTGCAATGCTTATGTCCCCACAAGGTGACAAGTATTATTCTGCTTTCCATTTTGCTTTCTCATGCACTAATAATACTGCTGAATATGAAGGTTTGATTTAGGGATTGGAGTGGGCCAGGAAGAGGAAAATCAACTGCTTGCAGGTATATGGGGACAATGAACTTATTGTGAATTAGGTTAGAGGGTTGCATGTTACTAAAAATGATGTTTTGAAATCCTACAAGCATAGAGTGTGGGATATGATTGAAGAGTTTAGTGCTTTTAACCTGATTTCTATTCCAAGGAGTCAAAACAATCATGCAGATAGGTTAGCTGCAATAGGGGCTCAATTTGATATAATGATATAAAAAAGGAAAAGGCTCAGCATTATGTTAAGGTGATTGTTAGACCTTCTATTCCTGATAACAACATTCACTGGCAAGTGTTTGGGAGTGATGAACAGGTGCTGAGATTTTTATTAGAATAAGATGAGTTTTTAGTGATGAACCAAGACAAGATTTAGAAGCACTATGATGAGTAGATTATTCATTTGAAGACTAACAAACTGCCTAAGGGGTTAGTTACATTAGAATCCATCTTTAGCACTAATGATCAGTTCAAAAAGAGAAAAACTAGCATACAAGTCAAAGAGGAACATTATGAGGAGCTAGAAATTTTCAAAGGTAAGCTCCTTTAAATTGGTAAAATCTATTCACCTGAAGATAAGAAAGCTTTTATTTCTCTTTGTAAATAATTTCAAGATGTCTTTGCTTGGGAATATTCAGATTGAAAGAGTTTGATCCTCACATTACCTAGCATACCATATAATTAGAGCCAAATGCAAAACCTATTAGGCAGAAACAGAGGCCTTTAAACCCAAAACTTGAGCCTCTAATGATTAAAGAGTTAACCAAGCTGATTGAGGGAAATATCATTTTTCCAATCAAGCACACATCCTGGGTCTCCAATCTCATTCCTGTGAGGAAGAAGAATGGATAAATTAGGCTCTGTGTAGATTTTAGAGGCCTCAATAGAGCATCCCTGAAAGACCATTATCCATTGCCCTCAATGGAGCAAATCCTGCAAGTAGTAGCTGGTTCAGAGAGATTTTCATTGCTTGATGGTTATTTAGGCTATAATTAGGTTTTGGTCAAAGAAGATGACCAACATAAGACCTCTTTCACTACAAAGTGGGGTACCATGGCATATAAAAGAATTCCTTTTGGCTTATCTAATGTTGGTTCCACTCTTCAGAGGGCTATGGATATGGCCTTTAAGGGTATGCTTTATAAGTTGGTACTGGTGTACCTTGATGACATCACAGTGTTCTCCAAGAATGCAGATAAGCATTTATCACATTTAAGACAAGTGTTTGAGAGATGTAGAGAGTTTGGTATATCCCTCAATCCCAAAAAATATATTTTTGCTATCCATGAAGGTAAGCTTTTAGGACATGTTGTGTCAAACTAGGGGGTTTCTATTGATATAGAAAGAGTAAAGACCATTTTGGAGCTGCCTTTACCTAGCTGCAAGAAAGGACTGCAAAGTTTTATAGGCAGAAATAATTTTCTGCAAAGATTTATACCTGATATTGCAAACTTGTTGAAGCCATTGAATTCTATGTTAAAGAAAAATGAAGTTTTCAGCTGGACAAAAGAAGCTAAGCTTAGTTTTGAATCCATAAAAGAAGCCTTATCAACAACACCAACTTTGGTAAATACTAATTTTTCAAGAGATTTCATTTTGTATGCTTATGGTAGTATAGACACCATTTCTGCAATTCTGGTACAACAACGAAATGAAGGTTTTGAACAGCCCATTGCTTTCTTTAGTCAAGGCTTACAAGATTATGAACAGAGGAACAATTTTATTGAAAAGCATGTCCTTGCAGTTGTTAAGAGTTTAAAGAAGTTTAGACATCTTGTTTCTAACAACAAAGTGCATTTAATGGTGACTCACCCTGGTGTGAAAGATTTTCTGATGAGCAAGGATGTGAATGAAAAGAGGGCTGGGTGGATTACTAAAGTCATGGAGTATGACGTGGATATCAAGATAACTAAGCTTGTCAGGGGAAGAGGACTTAGTGAACAACTTGCTACTAGGCCTGAAGATGAAATAGAAAAGGAAGAAGTAGTACTGGTCAATGTGGATGAGCCTCAAAATGATACAACAACAGTTGAAACAAGTTGGGTTAAGGATATGACTCACTTTCTGCAAACTGGTGAGTGCCCAATGGGTTTTGATAGACCCAAAAGGAGGTATTTCAGACTGTAGTCTATTCCTTATGTTTTGGTCAATAATGTTCTTTTTAGAAAGGATCTGAATGGTGTACTTTTAAGATGCATTAATGACCAAGTTGACAAAGTGCTTTATGAGTTCCATGATGGAACATCCAGGGGTCATTTTTCCCCAAGAACAACTGCCTGGAAGATAATGAGAATTGGCTATTATTGGCTCAGATTATTCAGAGATGCCCATGCATGGGCTAGAAAATGTGTAAAATGTGCCATTTTTGTAGGCAAAGAGAGGCTGCCAGCTTTACCTCTGCAGCCAATTCAAGTGGAACAACCCTTTATGAGATGGAGCATTGATTTTATAGGTACCATTAACCCACCATCCAATGCAAGCCATAGGTGGGTACTCACAACAACAAATTACTTCACGAGATGGACTGAGGCAGTGGATTTGAAAGAAGCCAATGAAAGTGTTGTCTTAAACTTTTATTATGATTTAGTGACCAGATTTGGAGTTCTTGAATCAATCATTTCAGACAATGCTTTAGCCTTTGTTAGATTAAGAGTAAGTGATTGGGCTGTGAAGAATGGCATTTATTTAAATACATCATCAAATTATTACCCTCAGGGTAATGGTTTGGTAGAATCCACAAACAAGAATCTGATAAGGATTATCAAAAGAACTATGGAGGATAACCAGAGGACCTGGCACACCAAGCTGAAATCTGCTCTGTGGGCAGATAGAATAACTCCCAAAAGGTCTATTGGGAACTCTCCATATATGCTAGTTTATTGCAAAGAGGCAAGGTTGCCTTTATCTGTTGAGCTACCAGCTCTTGACATCATGAATCAATTGGAAATGTTTGAAGAAAAAGATCCAATGGTTGTTAGATATGCTCAGGTCATGGAGCTAGAAGAAGTAAGAGATAAGGCAATGAAAGCTATGGAGAATCATCAGCTTCAAACAAAAAGAGTATTGATAAGAAAGCCAATCCCAGAATTTTTAGAGAGGGTGACATTGTGCTTAAATGGGATGAGTTGAAAAGCAGGCTAGGGAAACACTCCAAGTTTGATAGCATGTGGAGTGGCCAGTTTATCATCACTGAATGCAAGGAGCATAATGTATTCCAGTTATCAAACATGGATGGAGAAAAGTTGCCTATCCCAGCTAATGGGATACACCTGAAAAGGTGTTTTGAGGTATGATCTACCTTTGAGAATAGTAGGTTAGGTTTCTTGCTTTCAATAAGTGCTGCTGCACCATAGTTTAGATGCTTTGTTTTTTCCCTAAGACCTATCTAGCACAATTAGATAGTTGCCTTTTTGCATTTTTTTCTTTTGTTTAGTTTTTCAGGTGTCTTTCACTTTGTTCTATTGAGTTGCAGAGGTTAGAAATCTATTTATCCAAGTGTTTTAGAAGTCTTTGAGTGACCCCATGCCCAATGGATAAGGTCTAGGCAATTGGTCTGATGTTTAGCAGGCAAACATATAGCAGATGTTGCCAAAAATGTTACCTAATTTCACTACTAGTTCATTCGGGTAGAGCTTTTCAATTTTTTGAAGAAGAGAAAGGTATATTTTATTTTTGCTACATTATATCCATGTGCATATATAGTACAAGTTAAGATTATATTGCAAGGTTGCATTTTAGATGCATTTCAAATTTAAGAGATTGTACTGAGCTTTTAAAAGGAATAGTAATATTTAGTGAAACAATAAATGTATAAGGTCTCACATAAGCTGTGAGACTAACTAATTGACTGCAAATGAAAAGAGAAACTCTACATTTATAGAAAACTAAAGAGATAAATATGCATATGAGATAGGGTGACTCGTCATTGCCTGAATGACAAGTCTTGGTCCTGTTTGTCATCCTATTTGTTGTGTCTTGTGTCATCCCATGTTGTCCACCTGTCATGCACTCAGTTGCTGTCTCCTTGTTGCCCCTAGTTATCTGCATAAAATTTTGAAAAAACTAATGTTAGAGTAATGACGAGGCATCATACATCATATGATATACATCTACAATTATACAGTTTAACTTTTAGATGCAGTAAACTAGTTAGTACAACATGGACCTTCGAGAAAGCAACAAGATAATCAAGAAAATTAATCACTTGCCCATGTTTTTCTTAACCTGTTTGTTTCATGTGCAGATACAGGTGTCATTTACCACTCTTTTCATTTTAGCATGTGGAGTAAAATGTAGCCCCCATGAGGGTTGAGCCCATCATGTCTAATTGAGAACCATTAATGCTTTCAAACGGTATAAAAGAAAGAGATACAAGTGTAGAAAATGAGGTGCAAAAGTTATCCTGTAGCTGCTCATGACAAACATAATCTGCAGATACAAGATCTGATAAGAACAACATGATATTATTGCCAAAGACAGTCATAAGAACAGTTTGAAGTGCCATGCATTTGTAACTATCATTTAGAGTAGTCACATCTAAATTGTTGATGACTATAGTAGTTAAGAGATAAACAATGCCTACAGATTGTGTGTGAACAATAAGCAGTCATGATAAGTGACAACTGAAGCATCTTACTGCATATGATAAGGACAACATGACAGTGGCAGTGCAACAAAGCAAACAATGGCATCTAGATCCCTTAAGGTTGCCTGAGCATGTATTTATGAACCTACAAATGTCTGCACATAAAGGGCAGTCAAAGGACTGCATACAGAGGAGTAGTCAAGTGACTGCATACACACAAATACTGCCAATCTCATGGAGTAGCAGTCATAAAAGACAAGCAGACAATTTTTGTGCCATCATCACAATGAGATCAGGAGTTGATAAGTCTACTGCAAGCTAGATGACCCTGATCCAACAATCTTGAATATGTGTTGAAGTAGTTAGTATACAAAAGAAAGAGCAACCATATTTGCATGACTAGCAGAGAGAACTGTAATAAGATGTATACAACAGTCATATGTTGAAGGACAACAATCAGTGAGGAACAGTTTTCAAGTACTTGTTAGTAGCATGAAAGGTGAATATATATGCAAACAAAGGATCAAAAGAATAGTCATGGACTTAATGATTGTCACAAGCTCAAATTAGATCTCAAAGTGAATCCATAGTCCTATCAGTCAATGGACAGTCATGAATACTACAATGACATGAGAAGTACAATCACTCAAAAGGATTAGAGAACAAACAAATATATATCTCAGTGCATAATGGTCAATAGCAGATAGTCCTTGACTATTATTGACCTATTTTCCTCTGTCCAGAGCCAAATAGTTCACCTTGTATTTTCCTTGAAAATATTTTGGAAAATGACCATACAAGGCGTAAATTCTTCAATTACTCATGCTTTGCCTTTCCAAATTTCCTAAAATCTCACCTGGAGACTCTTTGCAAAAAACCTAGATTAGCTTCAAGTATTTTCTATCGATGGGATTTCTTAGTTTCATGCTTGTATTTCAATATGCATTGTTGAATGTACATTCGCATATACATTCGCCATTGTATGTTTGGAACATACATTTGCAATATGCAAAGGCCTAGATGCAATCGCCAAACATACAAGGTTGACATACAAGTGAGAATGTACAGTGGAATGTATATCGCCAACATACAAGTCTAACATGCAAGTCCGATATACAAAGATAATATGCATCGGCTACAGTTGAATGTACATCGGCAGCGATGTACAAAGGAAGGACATACAAAGGGCAATGTATATTCGACATGCATCGGGCACATACAAAGAGATGCATACAAAAGGCCTTGTATATCGAAATATACAAGGTCAATATACAAGTCGCATTGTATATGCAAGATACAAAGGGTCACATACAAGGGAAAGATGCAAAGACTTTTGCATATCGGCAAAATACAAAGGCGATTGTATGTCCGATATACAAGAAGGAAATATACAAAGTCAGACATACAAGGAGGAGATGCAAAGGGTGGGGCCCACCGCTTGTATATTTGCGATTGTATGTTTGCACATACAATCAAATATGCATTCCTAATATACAAGCCGGATCTGAAAGGAGCATACATTCCAGTTGATAAAGGGCAGAATTCCACAGTTTGTATGTATAATTGGCTTGTATGTTCACATTGTATATGCGACATACATTGGTTATATACAAGGGGGAAAACATACAAAGCGGACCTGACTGGGAACTCAAATACAATTAATGATCTTTTGGGGTCCGCAGCTTGCATGCATATGGCATTGTATCTCCCGATATACAAGAGATTGAAGATACAAGGCCCGGATTTCAAATTTCTCCTATCCAGTTGATAAAATGGTTCAGGTCCGCGGCTTGTATATTGACTGCATTGTATCTTGCGATATACAAATGAAATTTACAAGAAATAAATATACAAGGTGGACCCGACTGTAAAGTCAAATTTGCCAAATTCAGTGTTGGGGTCCGCGCATTGTATATACATGTGTTTGTATACTTGCAATTGTATGTTTATGCATACAATCAGATATACAAAGCCGATATGCAAGAGGCCATATACAAACCGCTTTGCATATGCAAAGGCAGACTCAGAGGTAGTTTCAGAGGCCAATAAAGGCACAGATGCAAAGCGATATATACAGGTAGTTGACCGAAACTTTGACTGCCCATATCTCCTCTATTCTAGTGAATTTCGACATGCTGCGAGAGGTAAAAGTGCTTATTTTTGCCTCCTCTTTCATTTGGCAGGGATGTCAAGGGAATACTCTTACTTTTCAATTTCAGATCTGGATTTGCATGTTTTGGGCGACTGGACGTTTCAAGGACCATTTTGGGCAAATGCAGATATTTGTTGCATTCATGGGTGCAGATCGATGATGCAGTAACTTGCATTAAAGACTCAGAATATCTCCCACCTGCCCAGTTCCAGATATTTCCACACCATAATTTCTGCAGGTGGACGTCCCTTCAAATAGATATTTTCCTAGTACAGCTCATGGAGCGAATTTTGTAACCGACATAGGGCATTTTTTTTGGAATGCTATATATATGCATTCGTAAGTTGTAAATAAGGTTGGAAATTTTTTGGCATTTAGGCTTTTCTGTTTCCAAACAGAGCTTTCTGCTACTGTAACTGTGCCTTTCCACTGAATATATGCAAGTCACTTTACCTCTTTTTACTGAATTTTAGTTTAGTGTGAATTCTCATATGATTGTCTGTGAATATTCCATTCCTCTCCATCATTTTGTTTCTCACCTCTACTAGGATCATTTGAATCTGTGTATGCTTATTTGTTGTATCTAGTTATGTTGTGCATTTTCTCAGTTCTATGAAAGTTTCTTTTAATCAGTCTGGTGCATCACCCTTTACTTTCATGTTTTCATATTTTTATCTTTCATTCAAAGAAGCATTCCTTCTCCCTTTTCCTTTGAAGATTTAGTAGTTTTAGGTGATATCCAGTCAAGGAAGCTGACCTTCTCTGGAGGTTTGATCTCATTTCGCAAGGTCCCACACTTTAAGATCATTCCCATGTTACTCTAGATTGCTGAAGTTTCATAGCTGCATTAGAGGGTGCAAATCTGGGTGATAACAACTTTGGCATGCCCGGTGGGACCAGTTCGATGAACTTCTCATCAAGGTACTAAGAGATTTGGTGTTTCTCCTAGTATTACCAGCCTTTGGAGGCAATACAAACAACACCATGGCGACTCTACGGAACAAATCAGCTGGTTTCAGCAGCCCAAGTACCTAAAATTTCATCAAAGATCATGATTTTGGTGGTTTTCCTGGTCTATTCAGCTTCCAAAAGTATTTCAATCACCTAGCGACTCCCTCTCTGGTATGTATCCAGTTTCTCTTTGGTTGCAGACCTACTTTGCTCTCATTCTAACATTTTAATGATTATCCAACATTTAGATGCTATAAAATGTCAGAATTTTATGAGAATCATGGTTTTTCCCCTACCCCTAATTAAAATACAGACTATGGGCCTCCATATCAGCAATACCAGGCCCCAAATGCCTCTGATTTTATGCCATATAGCCGTACCGCTGCAGAATATCAGTATCCTCATGATGCTTACCTTCCTCCTACCCCTAATGTTGCCCCTGAGAATATTGTTTCTTTCAATGAGCTCATGAGCAGTTTTCTAAAGCTTGACGAAAATTTAGATAAGGCCAATAGAGCAGCTAGGTACAGTCAGCCTCAACAGTTTTATGATCTCAACATCATAAGCATGTATGGTCTCAAGAAGCTGTCACTAGATCTGAATAGGGAGGCTGATGAATTTATAGAAATGTTAACATGTGACCAGCAGCGAGAAGCACAAGAGGAGGTTTTTCAGGAAAACATTGCTGTAAGGAGGACACCTGCTCAGCCTACTGATGAAGAAGCCCCAAAATTTAAAATCCCAGGTTTCAAGCAGGATAATCCATCTGTGCCTCCAAAACTGCTCCCCAATTTTCAAAACCCAATTTTTAGAGGCCCTCAACCTTCACAGGAGCTTGTTCCGGCACAAATTCAACCCTCTATCTCCTGTTTACAGCCCTTTCAAATCCCCTTATCAGATGGGCCTAGCATGGACAATTATGATGAGATTGCTAAGTTAAAAGAGCATGTGTTTACAATTCCAAATTTTAGCCAGTCACTTTCTTCTGCACATGTTCAGCCTACAAAAGAGCAACCTAGACTCCACAAGTTTCCAGGCTTCAAAGCCTATATCCCTTCACAAGTCCCTATTCCTATGCAAACTCAAATTGTTACTCCCCAGGAACAAATTTGCCCAGACCCCTCTCCCCCCCGAGAAATTCAAGAAGATATTCAAGCCTCTTTCCCTGATGATATTTCAATCTTCAAGGGGGGACCTGTTGTCTACCAAGATAATTGGAAAGATGAGCCAAAAGAGGAGATGGGAGAAGATAAATCTAATGAGGAGCAGTTTGTTCCTACACTCACAAAGATAGAATTGTTTGAACCTGTTGCATCTGTGAGTAATGTTAACCCAAATAAGGGATTGAGTCCTCTAGACTTTGGTTCTTTTGAATCCTTTTCTCATGCATCCAATCAAGCAAACAAGGTTGAAATGCAAAGAGTGCATGGAGAAAGCCTTCAGCTACAGAGACAACTTAACCAAAATCTAGAAGAGCTGCAGTCAAAGGATGGAGGCATAGGGAAACAAGTTGCTAAGGTCACTTTAGAAGTGGATGATGCTGCCCTACTTCATGAGCTACCTGATTATGTTGAAGATGAAGACAATGAACAACTGGTTGTGGATGTGCAACAACAAGAGAACACTAAAAATAATGACAAATTGTTGCAGGTTGAGGCTGAGCATGATCAGTCAGGACAATAGGTTGAGAAGCTTGAAAAGGATATCAGAAGTAATGATTTCATGTTTTCATTCGATGAACTCCCTTCTTTTATCGAGTTGAATGAGCATGAAAAGGTCAAACAATCTTATGAGTTGCTGACAGAAGACAATCAATGTAATAATCAAGTCTTGGTGCAGCTAAAAAATGTAAATAAACATGAGGAAAGGATGGTCCATGAGCAGCATGAGCAGAATGACAAAGCTCATCTTGATTTAAGGCAAAGTCATGAGTTAGATGAGAACATGTTTTCAGAGATCATTGAGGTTTTTTGCTCTAACATCAATGATAACCTAGTGTCATATGAGCCAGCAGAATGCAATCAGCCTGTTCAGATCAAGGAGGCAGGCATTCCTTCATTACATTCATGTGAACCAACTCTTCCACATCAGGTTGAATTTGAGATAGAGGGTGAAACATCTTTGCGAGAAGGAAATCTTGCACTGCAAATAAGGCATTCCAATCAACAAGAGCTGGGGTTTCCAGACCAACAAGAAGAGAAAAAATTAGAGTAGAGACATGAGATCAGACATGATTTGCATGTCACTTCAAGGGGATGCCCAATCAGGCATCTGGCCAAGCTGGAGACACATCAAGAGGAGTCACCACTTGTCATGCTTACCTCTAAGCCTAAAGTTGAACATCAAAATAAATGGGATCAGCCTATTACTATTTATTCACCACAAGTTAGTAGCATCAACAATCAATCTAGGTGGGTAGGTGAGTTTATCTCCATTTTATGGGGGGTGTCTTATCAATTTGTCATATGCCCATTCCCCCTTCGCTTCTTTTTAACTACCCATATGCATGAGAAACATTGTAAATTGTTAAGAAAGGGCAGTTATTTTCAAGAACCAGTTAATGGCTTTGTTTAAGGTCATGTTTGACTGGTTAGTTTAGGATTAGAGTAGGTTTCATTTCTGCTTTAGTTTTCCATTTTCCTAAGTGCTTCTGCACAGGCTGCATTGTCATTAGGAGAATGTAGGCCCTTTCCCCTTTTGTGTTTTGGAGGCAATTTCCAGTTTTCCAGCAGGTTTTAGACTTGACTCCATGCATAATGGATGCTTAAGGCCAATGATCTAATTGTTTAGCAGGCAAACATCCCATAGAAGTCACCAAATTGTTGACCTATTTTCCTCTGTCCAGAGCCAAATAGTTTACCTTGTATTTTCCTTGAAAATCTTTTGGAAAATGACCATACAAGGCGTAAATTCTTCAATTACTTATGCTCTGCCTTGCCAAATTTCCTAAAATCTCACCTAGAGGGTCTTTGCCAAACACCCAGAAAAACCCAGAAATCTTTTAGCTTCAAGTATTTTCTATCGCTGGGATTTCTTATTTTCATGCTTGTATTTCAATATGCATTGTTGAATGTACATTCGCATATACATTCGCCATTGTATGTTTGGAACATACATTCGCAATATGCAAAGGCCTAGATGCAATTGGCAAACATACAAGGTTGACATACAAGTGAGAATGTACAGTGGAATGTATATTGCCAACATACAAGTCCAACATGCAAGGCTGATATACAAAGATAATATGCATCGGCTATAGTTGAATGTACATCGGCAGCGATGTACAAAGGAAGGACATACAAAGAGCAATGTATATTCGACATGCATCGGGCACATACAAAGAGATGCATACAAAAGGCCTTGTATATCAAAATATACAAGGTCAATATACAAGTCGCATTGTATATGCAAGATACAAAGGGTCACATACAAGGAAAAGATGCAAAGGCTTTTGTATATCGGCGAAATACAAAGGCGATTGTATGTCCGATATACAAGAAGGAAATATACAAAGCCAGACATACAAGGAGGAGATGCAAAGGGTGGGGCCCACCGCTTGTATATTTGAGATTGTATGTTTGCACATACAATCAAATATGCATTCCTAATATACAAGCCGGATCTGAAAGGAGCATACATTCCAGTTGATAAAGGGTAAAATTCCGCAGTTTGTATGTATAATTTGCTTGTATGTTCGCATTGTATATGGGACATACATTGGTTATATACAAGGGGGAAAACATACAAAGCGGACCCGACTGGGAACTCAAATACAGTTAATGCTCTTTTGGGGTCTGCAGCTTGCATGCATATGGCATTGTATCTCCCGATATACAAGAGATTGAAGATACAAGGCCTGGATTTCAAATTTCTCCAATCCGGTTGATAAAATGGTTCAGGTCCACAGCTTGTATATTGATTGCATTGTATCTTGCGATATACAAATGAAATGTACAAGAAAGAAATATACAAGGCGGACCCGACTGTAAAGTCAAATTCGCCAAATTTAGTATTGGCGTCCGCGCATTGTATATACATGTGTTTGTATATTTGCAATTGTATGTTTATACATACAATCAGATATTCAAAGCCAATATGCAAGAGGCCATATACAAACCGCTTTGCATATGCAGAGGCAGACTCAGAGGTAGTTTCAGAGGCCGATAAAGGCACAGATGCAAAGCGATATATACAAGTAGTTGACCAAAACTTTGACTGCCCATATCTCCTCCATTCTGGTGAATTTCGACATGCTGCAAGAGGTAAAAATACTTATTTTTGCCTCCTCTTTCATTTGGCGGGGATTTTAGGGGAATATTCCCACTTTTCAATTTCGGATTTGGATTTGCATGTTTTGGATGACTGGATGTTTTAGCAACCATTTTGGGCAGATGCAGATATTTGTTGCATTCATGGGTGTAGATCGATGATGCAACAGCTTGCATTAAAGACTTAGAATATCTCCCACCTGCCCGGTTCCAAATATTTCCACACCATAATTTCTACAGGTGGACGTCCCTTCAGATAGAGATTTTCTTGTTACAGCTCATGGAGCGAATTTTGTAACCGACTTAGGGCATTTTTTTGGAATGCTATATATATGCATTCGTAAGTTGTAGATAAGGTTGGAAATTTTTTGGCATTTAGGCTTTTCTGTTTCCAAATAGAGCTTTCTACTACTGTAACTGTGCCTTCCCACTGAATATATGCAAGTCATTTTACCTCTTTTTACTGATTTTTAGTTTAGTGTGAATTCTCATATGATTGTCTGTGAATATTCCATTCCTCTCCATCATTTTGTTTCTCACCTCGGCTAGGATCATTTGAATCTATGTATGCTTACTTGCTATATCTAGTTATGTTGTGCATTTTCTCAGTTCTATGAAAGTTTCTTTTAATCAGTCTGGTGCATCAACCTTTACTTTCATGTTTTCCTATTTTTATCTTTCATTCAAAGAAGCATTCCTTCTCCCTTTTCCTCTGAAGATTTAGTAGTTTTAGGTGTATCCAGTCAAGGAAGCCGGCCTTCTCTGGAGGTTTGATCTCATTTCGCAAGGTCCCACACTTCGAGATCATTCCCATGTTACTCCAGATTGCTGAAGTTTCACAGCTACATCAGAGGGTACAAATCTAGGTGATAACAACTGTCACAAAGAAATCTATAATTATTCAAGGCATACATATAAGTGTTCATAGGTCTGTCATGAGGTCAAGGAGCCTAGCATAAAGTAAACTATGTAAACAGTGGTAGACAATGGCAGCCTTATGTTTAAAGGAAGAGATAAAGATCTGTATACATTGAGCATTATAGGAAATGATGATTGGCAGCATGTACAAGAAGCATCATGAAGGACTGTTATGACAGTCATATTAAATGATGAACAAAGAGCAGTCAATAGCAGATTGTAAAAATATGCCAAGCACATGATACAAAGGTCAAGTGGCACAGTCAGCATAAAGACTGTCAAAAATATATACAAGTTATAAACCCTAGTTAGGGTTTCAGTTGAAAATGAAAAGAGGATTACAGAGGAAGCAATCCAAACCAAAAGTTTTAGGAGACAATGTGCTGCTAGAGTAACCATGTAAAACTCATTCAAAACCAGTGGATATATCTTTTTATGCCAAGCTGAATGGCTATAGATGCACACAGTGCTATGAAGTCAAAGATACAGTAATGAACCAGATGAAGGTAGCAAAATGCTCAAAATGAAATAAATATACAAAAATGATCAACTACTGGAATATTATACACAGAAGGGTATATGCAAACATATGGTATAGGGTTTGTTTCTTTAAAACCCTAGGATAAATCCACAGAAATGACATTGTTTCTTCACTGCTAGAGAAAGACAAAAGCTGAATCATGAGAATATTATACATAGAGGAGCATTTTATACAGAACTGATAATTTTTTTCTACTTCTGTAGCCTTTCACCTAAAAAATATAGCTTGTCTAAGCATGAGATACAGTATACATGGCGCACATAGCAAGAGAGTAAGAAGATGTATCATATATTGAGTAATAATATAAGAAACATCATAGATTTTTAGTTTTTGCTTCATGAAAATAAGCTTGTTGAACTTACCTGTGGCTTTTTGGAGCCTTGCACTAAAAGATACAGTGAGAAACCCTTCAAAACATAGAGAAGTATCTCCATATTAGAGCTACAGAAACCCTCCATGGTGGAGCAACAAGGTTGCAAGAATACAAAAATGCAAAATGAAAAGTGAAAAAGTTGTTTTCTTGCTTTAGGGTTTCAATCCTAAAAGTGACCGATGGAATAAGATGGCATTTTTTGCCTTTTTATTTCAAAACATTACAAACATCTAATACCCCAACCATGTATGCTAGGATGTGTCCCTTTTGGGATTTTGTTTGTCGTTTTCCTTTGCATTTTTTGCATTTGACTTCCAAATGTTGAAGTCATGATATTTATTCTGCACATTTTTTATTGTAAGACATTGAATAATGGTGATATAATTATAAATCACCTTATTTAGTGTTAATTACTTGTGCAAAAGGAAATAGGAGACTTGGTTGTATGATAAATGCCAAGGATGTAGGGGTGTTGGAGGACATTGGCAAACACATGCCAAGAGTATAGCATCTTGTTTTGCTCTTGAGTTGAATATTAGACTAAGTAATGAGGGTATTTAGTGGTGGAGTTGAATGTTTTGAGAGCATCTAGGAGGTGTTTTATTGCCTTTGGAGTCTTTTAGGAGTGGTTTTCATGTGTCGTCATGTTAGACCAAGTCTTGATAGACTTTTCCCCTCATTTGTAGCTCTTTTGGAGCAAATTTAGGTGCTAGATTTGGGGCTTTTCTGTTGCATCCGACCCAAGGTGGTTTCTAGCTCCTTGTTTGGTGGAACCACTTGGATAGTGATGGATATAGTCACTTTTGTGACTCTTTTGTAAATAGTTCTGATTATGCAAATTTTAGAGACTTTTGATTTTGACAATCCTGGCTCAAAATTTTGACAGTTTGTAACTCATTTTTTCAGTTTACTTGATATGAAATATAGTGAAGGCCTTGAGTATCATTGACTTGGATTTTTGCCTACTTGTTCTTTGCATTATTGTGCTTACCAATTGATTGATCAAGTTATCTGTAAGGTAATATTTATTTCCTTGTAGCTTTGTCTCAGATTTTAGAGCCTTTATGTAGAAATTATACCAATGCAGGTTGCAAATTGTGTCAAAAGGTGTGGGTTGCTTTTGAATGTGAAGATATTTTCCTTTTGAAAGTCTGAACACCAGGACCTATTTGTGAAATATTTATGCAAAAGTATATAGTAACAAGTTGTGCAAACATGTTTTCTATCATTATAGCAAGTGCATGTATCTGAGTTTCATATTCCTTTTAATCAGGTGTATCACCCATTAGAGTTTAGTTTCAGTTTTAATGCATATGTTTGTTACCCTTTTCCCCATAGAATAGTTAATCTTAGGTGATATAAAGTTAGGAAGCCAGCCTTCTTCAGAGATTCACTCCAGTTTCTAGGTGACCCACATCCATAGGAGTGTTTCCATGTTTCTCTAGATTACCAATTTTCTACAAATTGGTAGGGTGCAACTTTCAGAGATAACACAAACAAATCACCATGGACGTTCACCTTCTTTGCCTCATCAAAATGGATTTATTTCCCTTAGAGAATTATCTTCAACATCACCCATGGACGTCCTCTTGATGACCTGCAAAAATTAGAAATAAATTTGGGCTCCTCTCTTATTTTCAATGCCTCTTTGAAGCCAAACTTCAATCTATTTATAAGATCTCCTTTGCATAGTTTCATCTTCCTCATTTTGGGCTCCAATGACTCTTGGTGTTCCTCTTCTTGCTTGGTGGCATCCAACTTGGAGAAAGGTGACTCTTGGGATTCTTTTATTACTTTCTTTTATGACTTGGGTGCCTGAAAACTCTTTATTGTCCAATCTTTGTCTTCTAGCATGTAGGTGACTAGGATTTTTGTCCATATGCAACTTGCATTGTCTTTTACTTGGAGTGTTGGAGAATTAAAATATTTGTTTTATTTCCCCAAATTTTGTGTATGATGTTGATTAACATGTTCATGAGGGTGCCCTTGCACTATAAAGTGAAATTTAAAATATTATTTTTTTGCCTAAGTTGTGCATGGAAGTGAAGGAGAGATAAAAGGGGGTTTGAGCTCATTTTTGTATATGCTTGGAATTTTTTTTCTTCTACAGATTGGAGACTGAACTTTGGTTCATGGCCTTTTGAGGATGAAGACCCTCAAGAGGAAAATTATTTGCAGGTGTGAAAGATCACCCAAGAATACTCTTCTGATAGCCTCACACAGGGGTTATGCTGGAGCTGAATAGTTGAAGATTTTTCAGTGATTTGAAGCAACAGTTTGGATGCAGATTTTACAGAGTGATTTAGAAGAGCATAGCAAATGATCATTTCTGATTTTAAGTATTTCTTAGAGCTGTAAGTTCTCCATTATTGGCTTCTCCAAGTATTGTAGTTGAACGTTGGAATTTTGGGAGTTATTTTCAGATGATTTCAGTGTTATTTCACCTTGAATGTGGATGCCTAGGGCTGGAAAATAAAGGGTTTTGAGAATTTTGAAATTTGAGTATTTTGCTAGGGTTTTTTGGAGCTTCCATTGCTGTTCATAGACTGTTTCAGACTTGCACATTGTAAGGCAATAAATGGGTATGTTTCAAATATGATATTTGAGTGATTTTATCATCTGGGTATTTGTTATAATCCCTCTATTTAATGTATTCAACAAATATATCTCAAAAAACATATGACAACAACTAGGTTTTCAAAATATTTGATTTTCTAGGGTTTCCTATCATATGGATATTGTTGATTTATGTTCTTAGTGGTTGTTTCATTTCATATAAGCTTCTGGGTATTATTGGAAATGATTCTTGTTGTTATATTTCAATTATATGCAAATAAAAAATGACATGCAAGCCCTAAACAGAAGCAAACAACAGAAAACACACAAAAAAAAATCATGGTGGGACATTACAAAAACATTATGAATCTTGCTATTTTTTGGCAATTCCAACTTGTATGCAACTTCACCAACTCTCCTCAAGATCTGGTAAGGCCCATAAAAGCATGATTTGAAATTTTTAGCCCTACTACTTTTGATTCAATTTTTCCTATAAGGCTACAAACTTAGAAAGACCATATCACCAAATTCAAATGACCTCTCTATGTGTTTTTGATTTGCATAGATTTTTTTTAGGTTTTGGGTTTGCTAGAGGTGATCCTTGAGTGACCTCAATATGTCTTGGCTATGCTTCACCAAGTCTGGCTATAGGCACTCTTCTATCTATAAACACTAAATTAACAAAGGTTAATGCATCATAACCATATAATGCCATGAAAGGTGGATAATGTTGTAATTGTACTCTCCACTTAATCCAAGATGATTATTGATCCAAAACATCATTCTTGAAATAGCCTTTAACCCATTTGTTCACTATCTCTGTTTGTCCATATGTTTGGGGATGATATCTTGTGTTGGGAGTGAGCTCAATACCTGTTAGATGAAATAGCTCCTACCAGAAAGAACCAAGGAATCTACTATCCCTGTCACTAACAATATTTTTAGGCAACCCATGTAACATAAACACTTCTCTAAAAAGTAAATCAACTACTTGATGTGTTTTGAGTTCTAAAGACATAGAAAAGAAGTGTGCATACTTCATTAGTTTGTCCACCACAACAAAATAACAATATTTTCCTAGTACCTTGGGGAGGCTTGTGTTGAAATCCATGGATCTATGCTTTCACACTTTTGATTGGGATAGGTAGTGGTTGAAGCAAGCCTACTAGAAAAACATATTTTCTTTATTTTGCTAGCAAGGTATGCATTCTCTAATGTGTTTGAGGAAATCCTTCTTGAGAGCCTTTCCCTAATTTGTTTGTAGTTATTGTGGAATCTTGGGTGTTCTACTAACAGTGCAACATGAAAATTCTTTATGATTATCTCCTTCATTTGGGATTTAGGAACTGGGAAGATTCTATTTTTATAAAGAATGAAAATGCTATTAGAAATCCATGGGTAAAATCATAATATTCAGTCCCAAACTTGGGACATGAAAAATTTAGGAGGGACGGGGGCAAAAAGCATCAAATACCTTTGTTCGAAGATATTTCTTCGAATGAAGGTACCTGTGAATGAAGATCACTATGCAACAATCTTCGCTTGAAGAAATATATTCAAACGAAGGTTCTTGATTATTGAAAAAACATTAAAATAATACCTTTGAATGAAGAAAATCTTTGTTCGAAGGTATTATTTTGTTAAGTGTGAAAAAGATGAATGATGACAACTAGCATGCACACTAGGTCAAACCCTCTTCCATAATAATATTTAAGGACACGACTGAGCCAAATCACTACCAAGTAAAGGTGGAATAAACTACAGATCTTGTACTCAAGAGTTCTATGGAAAGATTAGATTTAATCAAGCCTTTTATCAAACCCTAAGTCAACCAATGCATGAAACCCTAGATTTATGAAGATCTGATTATAACAGAAAATGTATAATAGATAATCAGAAAATAATTGCACAAGAATGATCAAGAAAATATCAGAACCTGTGTCCCGGAAGTGGGAATGTCAAAGGACTATTTCATGACCGCCCAAGTCCCGAACAGTTGAATCTCTGGAAACTGTAAACTGGAAAATTGTTGTAGAGACTTCCCTAATGTCTGTTCTGATGTCAAAAAGGGTAGGAAGACTAGGGCAGTGGCACCCAAGTCTTCTATAGAGGAATATTTATGAACTGCTGTCAGATCCTGAAACCCTAAACCTTGCTCAATCTTCCTGTATCTCCACTTTTCTGAATCTCACAATTGTAACCTATACACAAGAAGGAGAGAAGGGGTTTGGGGGTTATGGTGTTTAGGGACTTGCCTCAGTCAAATCCCAAGATAGCATTCAAGCTTCCCAACACCGTTGTTTGATCAAGAGAGTGTGCCCTTGTAGGGCAGAGGCTAAACATAAATCAATGAGATGAAATCAAATGATGATGAAAAACAATGATATAACCTATGTAATGTAACCCTTAGGAGAATGAATGCTCTTCAACTCATAAGGAGAGATAGATGATAACTTTAAAACCTAAAAAAACACACAATGACAATACAAATCTACTCTAGAATCACAATGAATGCTTTGAATGCTCTTTTCTCCATTGCTTCAAGTTGGCTATCTCTATCTAGGTTCATAATGAATTCAAAAACACACTTATATATACTTTCTCACTAACATTCATCAAATTAAACCAAAAGAACCGATAAGGAAAAACCTTTTTAAAGGTCTTATGCTAACATGTGATTAAATCTGCCTCGACCAATTAGGAGAGACTTGGGTGGTGGCACCCAAGTCTTATGGCTCCTTTTAGGTTTAGGGTAAGATTAAACATGGGTCCCTTATTCCCAATTTACATTGGTTTCTGGTAATTTTGCATTAGGATGAATATTTGGAATGTATAATGTAATAATGGGGACCTAGGAGCTAAACAAGGAGGTAAAAATACATGTGTCCACTTTCTATTCCATAAGATTTAGCCCCCACTTTAATGTGTGTAAGATCTTACAATCAATACATGCATTAAAGTATGGTCAAAACATATCAAACACATCAAACACTAGAGTGAAGACACACCCTAAGTTTGGAGAACCATTTCTAGCTCCCAGCCTTAGGCAAACATAAGAAAACACTTGACAGTCACGCAAAACATAGAGAATATAGTAAGGAAGCATGTATTACATGAAGAAGACAGTAAAAGGCATGCAATACATGGAGAAGACATGAACAGAGTCATAGTACACAAGGCACACACGAAGAGAAGACATGATTAAGCAATTATATAACCCTAACTAGGTGATGGGGGGGTGTATCTCTACATGTCACCATCAAAAGCACACAAACACATTGTGTGGGGGGAGATCATCGCTACACACCACCACAAAACATGCAAAACACATGGTGTGGGGGGAGCTCATTGCTCCACACCGCCACTAAAACATGCAAGACACGCAAGGAAGACACACAGAAAATACACGGAATACACGAGCATCGTAGAGTATGCCATTGACACACTATATGTCTTAAACAAAGCAGACACAGGCAACAGGGAGGAACTCATCGCTATGCTCCACTATCTAAGACATGCCAAACACACCTAACGATTGAGATACACTACAACAACCGCCAAAGACACGCTTAAGGGTGAATAAATCAAGATCAAACCCCACCTCTGCAGAGGAAATTTTTACAAGGATGTGCAACGAATCAAGGGAATACACAATCCTGCTTTCTATAGAAGGCATTTTTAAAAAACATACAACCCCACCTACATCACAGAGATGCCTTATGGTGAAAAGGAAGCATGTGCTCAAAGTATACAACCCCACATGCATCATAGAGATGCCTTATAGTGAAAAGGAAGTATACACAAAACAAAACAAAGTACACAACCCTACTTGCATCGCAGAGATGCCTTATAGTGAAAAGAAAGCATACACCACAAACAATGTCTAAGAGTTCTAAGCATTTACCACAATATATGCCCCCACCTTAAAGTGGTTGAACTTGCTTGCCGGTATCAAACACATTTAAGGTAATGTTGAAAATAGGTGAGGGAATAAGAGCTTTTGCAAAGCCTATGCCCCAAAGTGACATGTGCCGATTGTTCCCAACAAACACATCAATATCATTTGCTAACAATCATTGATTAACAATATATAAGATTTGGTTAGAAAATCTAAGCCAAGAAAACAACCAAATCATCTCATGAAACTTATACAGAAATCATATATCACTTAATAAACCAAGGCTACACTTACGGGTTCGAAACTGAGTATAGCTGTGAGGTCATACTTCAGGTATCTTAGAATCGAGTGTATCTACAAGGTGAGATACAAAATAATTCAAAGTGCATAGAAGTAGATTTAAAGTATTGCAAAGGCTTGTTAAAATAATTTCACAATACGATACATGATCGCATCACAATACAAAGTGATTCTACTAGTCAAGCGTTAGTATCAAATTAACCCCATCTTCATATATGGGCAAGGTCCATTTTTATTTTCCTGTTTAGGGACGCATGGTCCTTATTAGAAGTTTATATTTGTTGTCATCATCTACTGACTAGTAGAGCCACTGAAGAATGAAAACATGAAAAAATGAGAGAGGAGATAAAAGTGACTTAGGTTTACAATGTGGGAAAATGCCCCCAAGACATCCTCCACAACGTTATGCCCCCAAGGCACCACACGCAACAATTGCAATAAGAGAGAGGAGAATATTAGAATAGAGAAATAAATAGAAGTGTCACAACCAGTCTCCTTGTATCCTTGACCTTACAAGAGTATCAAGGGTCATCCAAGGAGACCTAAACAGCATTTAACACAATACGAGGGAACACAACACAACACTATCAACATATATATATCTAGGAGGAGGCCACCGTTGAGAGCAACTGGAATAGGTGCTACATCGAGTGTGGCAAAATGAGGGAGAAATACTTACCTGATTCAATGGGATATTTCCTGGTAGACAATCCATGTCTATCATCTCAGGATACATCATATTTAGTCTTGGACTTGTTGATATTGTATTAACATTAAGTTTAGGATGATGATAAGCTTTGGTGGGTTTCAAAGAACAATATCCAATACCAATTGAGTAGTTAATTGCAACAGCTTATAAAGGTACTATGATTCCTTAATGGTTTACACCACAACCATTGCCTATGTAGTCACAATTTTCATAAAGGATTTGAAATCCATGACCATAGAGAGAATCCATCTTTTTAGAAGAAGGCAGGGCCTCATAAGTCTCATATTCTGAAGTATAAGTAAGAGTATTATTTTTATTTGCTACTAAAGAAACCTTAGGTTTCTTAGGTATTTCCAAAGATTGATTTGATGAGATTGAGGCAACTTTTGATGCTTTAGGATTAAGTTTATATTCCCCTATAAAGGAAGGAGTAAAATCTAATGAACCCCAATTGTCACCAAGAAGTGCATTTGATGGTGATGTTGAATCTTGCACAACATTATCTGTGGCAAGACGTATTGATGAATCAAATTTTAAGTTATTGGTAATCTTGTGATTGACAACTTGTTTTTCCACCTCAATTTGTAAACAACTTTCTGGATTTAGGTCATCTTCAATGGTGTGAAGTTTATTTTAGTAAATAAACTTTACTGATTGATGAAGGGTAGATGGCACTGCCCCCATGGCATGAATCCATAGTCTACCCATAATTATGTTATATGAAAGTGCACCAGGCATGACATGGATAAGGGTAGATAATGTCATGGGTCCAATCTTTATGGGTAAAGTTATGGTACCCATGGATTGTCTACCAACATTATCAAATCCACGAATGTGAAGTTTATCCGATTTGATTAAAGATGTATCAACCTTGATTTTGTGTAACAAATTAACGCCACAAACATTAAGAGCCAATCCATTGTCAATCATAACTTTCTTTATCATATTTTCTTTATTGTGACAAAGATTAGAAGATGATCATGTTGATTTTGAACTTTAGTTGATGGTAACTCATGTTGTTGAAACAAAATATTTGTTTTTGTCACATGCATATAATCTAACAGAACTGCTACATCATTAGACTTAACAGTGGGTGGTATGATCACCTTTTGTAAAGCTTCTTGGAGCATTCCGTGGTATGTAGGTGATGTTTGTATGAGTTCCTAGAGGCGGGAGTAGTACGAAGCTACTCAACAAGATCATAATCTCAACCAACATTATGAGTAAGACAAGGTGGTTGAGGAAGCATAGGTTGAGAAGTTGGTAAAGTGACCAGAATATTTGACTGTTGTTTAATTTGTTTATTATTTCACGTATTGTATGTGTGAGCAATCGCATTGTAGTAGGGTTGTTGTGACACATTTTGATACACTTGATGTCCTTGAGTAATTTGTTTTACAAAATTGAGAATGTAACCCATGGGTCAAGGTGGTGTTGGATCACCTTGAACCGTAATCACCAGGTTGAAGCGAGGAGGCACATTAGGTGCCTCGTGCACAATGTTTTTAGGAACATTACTACACTTATTCACTATCCCATTAGTGGGTGGAATAAGTCTATTAATGATGATTGGATTAACATTGTTTTTACTTTGATTAAGCTCAACATCCATCACCAAAGGATTTAATGTGAGAGACCTTTCTTCATCCACCAATGCTTCATCTTTTGAAGGGAGAGCATTAGAACGAAGGGAAGGCAAAATGTTGTTAAGAGAATTGTTGATGATTGTATCTTTAGTGATGTCCAAGGGGTTTGAATATGCAACCAAAGGAGAACTATTTGCATCCTTAGTGATGTCTAAAGTACTTGAACATTCAGCCAAAGGATGAAGATCAAGGGTCTTCGCTTCCTTGGTGATATCCAAGGTGTTTGAACATTCAACTAAAGGAGGAATAGGATGACTCATAGAAGCCTCATGTAGTATGTTATTAATAGAAGATTTTAGTTAATTATATAGATGGTCATTATCTACCCATGGAGGATCCTTTTTGAGAGGAGATTCTTCATCCACTAATGCTTCATATTTCAAAATGAGAGCATTAGAATGAAGAAAGGGTAGGGTGATGTTAAGGAATGTATCAATGATTTCATCCTCTTGCACCAAAATATTCTCACAAGTGGGAACAAATTTGGGAGAGAGATCAAAAGCTAGGTCAAAATCACATGTATTCGAGATAAAATTCATGGGAATAGGCATAAAATCATTATAACTTGTAGTAGAAGTAAAAGGAGAATTATCACCATCATCTTTCTCATGACAATTCATGGAGATGAAATTAGTAAAGTCCTTTAATATCAAAAGATATTCATTTGTGAGAGTTATGAAGTTAGTAAAATCTGATACGTAATCAAGGATTTCAAATGAAGAGTATTTGAAGATATCCCTATCATACATGGATGCTATATGAGTCAAAATATAAGGATACATATTAATGAATTTATAAAAATGTTCAAAATCTTTGATATATGCATGCAAAGATACCAAAGAGGAACAATTAGAAGATGCCATAATGAAATTTCTGGGAAGAGTAATATATACTCAGATCTATTCATTTATCAAGTACCACCAATATGAGAGACTTTTGTACACCACAACACTAGTTTGAGGAAATAGAGTTTTTGCATATTTTTTCAAAGATAAAAAACACACTAGTGTCACTACAAATAGAGTGATCAAGATGTTAAAAGTGTTGCAAAAAAGGTAATCAATTTTAAGATTTATTGCAAACAAATGTTAAAGAGATGTCAAAGTTCTTATGTTGAAAGTGTTACACATATGGTTCCTAGGGTTGTCATTGATGTCAACACTGTCACTAGGTTGTCATTGATGTCAACACTATCATGGAGGTGTGATGGTGTTCATGGTTGGATGTCATGTGTAGAGAAGGTATAGTTTATGGTTGGATGTCATGTGTAGAGAAGGTATAGTTCATGGTTGGATTTCATGTTCTATCAAACATAGAAGATACAGTTCATGGTTGGATGTCATGCTCTATCTAGTAGAGAAGATACAGTTCATGCTTAGATGTCATGCCTTGATCAATGCAAAGTTAAGTATGAAGACATATTAATATGGGAATTAGAAGCACTAAGAAGATCAAATATGTTTGTGATATTAGGTGTTACTAATGGCCTGAGGCATGAATGTTCCAAGTTTCATGATGATTAGATCACTGGAAGATTATTTTGTAGTTTGATGGCAGTGGTGAAGACAACTACTATACGACAATAGAATGCTTTGCATTCCTCCGCATTTGTAGATATGGCCATGCAGTTCTGGAAATATGTTATGGGTATAGTGAAGGTGATAAGTCCAAATTTTTAGATCATTTGTCCTTCCGCTATGAAAGTTATGCATGATAAAGTACCGGCATGTGTTCTGGCAAAGTAAGCTAGTGTTGAAGGCCTACTAGAATGCTCCGCATTCCTCTGAAAATGAATGGTTGACCTTGTAGTTTTGAGGACATGTTTATGGATGTGTATTACATGCTTCCTTGTAGTTTCAAGTTTCTTGGTGGTCTGCAACTCAATTTTTCAAATGACATCATGTTGCACTGTTCCAGATGGCTTATTGTTCCCAAAGTTCATGGTTGAAGATGTACGGCACAATTCCTTAATGTAAAGAGGTAAGGAGTGTTTGGGGATGCTGTATGAGTCATGTGGACTCATATGGAAGAGTTTCATGAAGATCTTTCTTGTTTCCAGAACCGCACAAGGTTTTCAAGTTGCTGTGGCCACCCAAGTTTTCATATGTTTTGCCTAAGGTTGTCTTATTTCCAAATGAGCAGAGTGTGTGGATGTAATTCCTTGGTTTTTGAATCTGTGAAGGATGTTTTGGACCTAGTTAAGCAAGTGTTGGTACCAACAAGGCATGGATCTTCTGCTGGTGTAACGTGTGGTTGTGTATAGGACCTAGCTTCTACACGTTTCATAGTGTATATTGTTTGGCTGACTTGTAAATATATTTCTCATGTTGTCTCTGGCTGAAAAGTGATGTAATCAATGTAATATCATGTATAAATAGTGAATAAAATTGAGTTAGGTAGTGTGTGATTGCAAAAATATTGATAGAGCTCGCATGTAAGATAAGGAGCAGAATGAATGCATTTTGATGTGCGACTAAAGGAAAAAGAGTAGAAATTGTAGATGATGTCTTGATTCATCTTGAAGACATACTTGTGATAGTGATCAAGTGTAGAGTGTTCCTAACTGATCTGATCATCATAAGAAAGTGTGAAGAGACAGAATTGCAATCATCAAAGGTGTGAATTTCAATGTCAATTTTTAGACAGTAGAAGGACTGTCATACTGTAATCTTTTGTAAGTGTGTTCTCAATTCAGGGAGTAGTAGTTTCCTTGGGAGTGACCCTAAAATGAAGTCTTCAAGGAGTAGAATCTTCCTTGGGAGTGACCCTAAATCAAAGTTATCAGGGAGTAGTAGCTTCCTTGGGTTGTAGCCCCAAAACAAAGTTATTATTTTGGGCTTCATATATTGTGAGTTAATCCTCACCGTGGTTTTTCCCTTCTAGGGTTTTCCATATATATATGGTGTTATCTGTTGATGTGCATTGTGTAAATCTTTCATGTTCATGTTGATGCTTTAATGCTTAAGTTTTAATCTACTTTGGAAAAGTTAAAGTTTGTTTGGATATTGATTCACCCTCCTCTCAGTATTTGGGTGTGTCCAACAATTCGTATTAGAGCCAAGTTCCTCTGAAGGAAGCTTAACCACTTGAGGAAGGTCTGGGATGACACAAAGTGGATCCAACAAGATTCCTAGGTTTGATGGAACCAATTATGCTTTTTGGAGGCTAAGGATGGAAGCCTATGTCAACTCTCGAGGGTGTGGTGTTTGGGAATCTGTTAAGATTGGTTATAAATTTCTTGCTACTATTCCTACAAATGGAGATGAAGTTAAGAAGTATGATAACAATGCTAAGGCAAAGTTTGCTATCATGAGTGGGTTAGCTGATTCAAAACTTTCAAAGGTAATGAGTTGCATTTCTACTGAAGAAGTTTGGGATAAACTTGAAACCATTTATGAAGGAGATAAGAAAGTAAAGCAAGCCAAGATGCAGATCTTCAAGAACAAATTTGAGAACCTAAAAATGTCAAAGGATGAAGACATTGCTAGATATATACTCTAGGTGAATGAAGTGGTCAATGGAATCATAGGTCTTGATGGAGAAGTGAAAGAAGATGAGATTGTGAAGAAGGTTCTGAGATCTCTTCCCAAATCATACAGTCATAAGGTATCTATCATTGAGGAAAATGCAGACTTGGATACATTCACTATAGACAAATTGTTTTCTTCCCTTACTACCTTTGAAATGAGAGAGTTTGGTAGTGATGCTCCAAATAAAGAAGCTGCTTTCAAAGTCAGTATGAAGACAAAGGAAGAAGTTGCTAATGAAGACAAGACCTCTAATGAAGTTGAAGCAAATTTTGTGAGAAGAAAGAAGAAAGGCACTGGCAAATACAAAGGTAAGTTACCATTCAAATGTTTGAATTGTGGAAAGGTTGGTCATTTTGCTTCTAAATGTGCTTTCAAAGAATCAAAGGGTAGTAACAAAAGAGACAAGTTCAAGAAAAGTCTATATTCCATAGAGAATAATTATTCTTCAGAAGATGAGGATCATGATGATTCAAATAATGAAACACTTTTCATGGCCCTGAGTGTTGGTGACAAAAAGGATGATGCCTTGCAAACAATGAAAGATCAGTGTTTGTATGGATTGCCTTTCATACAAGAGAAGAATCCAAGGCTTGGCCAATTGACAGTGGATGCTCAAATCATATGACTAGTGACAAAGAGAAGTTTATTAGCCTTGAGAAGTGGGATGGTGGTGCTGTCAATTTTGGTGGTGATGAGTCAACACAAATCTATGGAAAAGGTGCTATAACTATTGATGGGAAGAATAGGACTAAGGATGTCCTCTATGTCAAAGGGATAAAAAATAATCTTCTCAATTTCAGTCATATGTGCAACAAAGGGTATAATCTCACCTTTCATGCCAAGGGGTGTGAAATCGGCAAGGCAGGGTCTAAAAAACTAGTTGCAGAAGGTATCAAGACATATGGTGATATCTATCATCTAAAAAAGGTAAATGGAAGAACATGTTTGTTGGCTCAATCCAGTGAGTGTTGGCCATGTCACAAGAGAATGGGACACAACAATTTTGATAATATGGTAAGGATTAGTTCTACTCATGCAGTGAGAGACATGCCTAAGATAATCAAGCCTACAAACACAGTATGCAAACAATGTCAAATGGGAAATCAAACAAAGATAAGTTTCAAAAGAAAGGAGTATTCTCTTCAAAGCCATTGGAGCTTGTTCACATTGATCTATGTGGCCCTACAAGAGTGAAAAGTCAACAAGATGAGAGGTACTTTATGTTGTTTATTGATGATTATTCTAGAATGACTTGGGTTACTTTCTGAAGACAAAAGTCAGATGCCCTTGATAAATTTAAAGTGTTCAAAGCTATGGTTGAGAATGAAATAGATGCTAAGATAAAATGCTTGAGGTCTGATATAGGAGGTGAGTTTACTTGAAATGAATTTGAAATATTTTGTGAAGATCATGGTATTAGGAGACATTTGTCATCTCCTAGGACCCCTCAGCAAAATGAGGTAGTGGAAAGGAAGAATAGGACTGTGCAAGAGATGTCTAGGGCAATGATGAAAGATGTATATCTACCTGATATGTACTAGAAGGAAGCAGTTCATACTGTTGTCTATCTAATCAACAGAGTTCAACTGAGGGTCAATAACACTAAGACCCCTTATGAGCTTTGGTATGGAAGACCCCCCACTGTCAGATACTTCAAGATCTTTGGCAACAAATATTATATCATAAGAGATGAAGAAGATCTACGAAAATTAGATTTAAGAAGTGATGAAGGAATCTTTCTTGGCTACTCAACTAGAAGCAAGGGTTATAGATGCTACAACAAGAGGTTGGGAAAGATGATTGAAAGCACAAATGTCAAAGTGGATGAAGACTTGTATCAGATATCACAAGAATTAGAGGACTCTAGATCTAACATCTTCCCTTGCATTAAAGATGAAGAAGAAGAAGTGAAAGAAGAAAAGGAACAAGAACCAGAGAAGTACCCAAGACTCTAGAAAAGTATTTTTAGAAGAACCACTTACAAGATCAGATCATTGGAGATAACAATGAAGGCGTGCTGACAAGGAGAAAATTTGCTAAGACACATGAGCAAATAAACTTGTGTTTGTTATCAAAAGTAGAACCTAAAACCTTTGTTGATGCTAGCAAAGATGATGGATGGATAAAGGCAATGGAAGAAGAATTGGACCAGATTGAGAAGAATCAGACATGGGAAGTGGTTCCTAGACCAACCAATAAGAATGTTATAGGAACTAAGTGGGTATTCTGGAACAAGCTAAATGAAGAAGGTGAAGTTGTAAGGAACAAGGCAAATTGTGTATACACCTAAAATTGGCTCATGTCAAATTAAGTAAATATTTTAATATTTATCTTAATTCTTATTCTTCTATCAATTAAATAAATATTCTAAATTTATTTAATTGGTTCCTTATCCCATAATTAAATAAAAATCAATTTGTTTAATTGAGTACCATAATTCTTCTAATGTCTCATATAATTAAATAATTTCACATTATTTAATTAATCCTAAATTCTTCTATTCCAAAGTCCTAATCCCATAAATCCACCTCACCTTTCCACCTCACCATGTTGCACATGTAATTAAATATTTTAATATTTAATTAGCTAATATTCCCTCACCCACATGTCCTATTTCTCCTCCAGTCAGATTAGTTAACTCATCAATCAAATTTGTTAACTAATTAGTCATTTGAGTTCACTAGTCAATCTATTCTATTGACTCCCCAATCAACCCAGTTAACTATTCAATCATCTCAATTAACTCTCCAATCTATTATGTTAACTCCCATAAACTCATGAAGAAGGCTTGGACACTTGTCCTCTTCTAATTGGCGCACATTCCCTCAAGCTTTGTCAACCGTACACATCTTAGGAAATTCCTCCAATCATGGATCTATTGACACTTGGATTTGGTCTCCACTCAGCCTATATAAGCAAGGTCTTTGTACCCTCATTTGTATCCATCTAAGTTTAAGCAATCTTACTCTGTAGGAATCAATACAGTGTACCTTTGGCAAAGTTATCATCCATTTACATTCACACAACCTCATTATCATAATCATCATTCCATCATGTCTCCATCAATCCATCTCCATTAGTATTGCATTGTAGTGTGATCTCCATTGCATTTCCACCTACAGCCATTATGTTCTTGTCATCTTCAAACAAGGAAGTGCACACTTCTGAGAGCTCCATTACAATCAAGATCAAGAGGAGATAGGTGAACAATGGAAGCATAGAGGTAACACAGTCTTTGAAGGTATATTCTTGGTTTATTTGTGTTTACATCAATTTCTATTGAGTTATTAGATGATTAGTTGTTTAATACTATTGTTCATATTTTCTGATAACAATTGGTATGCAAGGGATACACACAAGTTGAAGGCATTGACTTTGAGGAAACTTTTGCTCCAGTACCTAGGATGGAGGAAATCAAGATGTTGCTTTCTCTTGCATTTCATAAGAACTTTAAGGTATATCAGATGGATGTTAAGTTAGCATTTCTGAATGGTGATCTAGAGGAAGAGGTTTATATTGAGCAACCAAATAGTTTCTAGAAATCATAAAATCCGCACATGGTATGTAGACTCAAAAAGGCTTTGTATGGTCTCAAGCAAGCACCTAGGGCTTGGTATGCTAGGTTAGACAAGTACTTATTTTAGCAGGGCTTCAAGAAAGGTACTACAGACAACAATCTTTATATCAAGGAAGAAGGAGACATGATTTTGATAGTTGTAGTATATGTTGATGACATAATCTTTGGTGGAGATGATGATATGTGTAAGAGGTTTGCAAACGAGATGCAAAAAGAATTTGAGATGTCTATGATTGGTGAGATGTCTTTCTTCCTTGGACTTCAAATTTCTCAGCTAGAAGGTGGTATCTTTATCTCTTAAGATAAGTATGTCAAAGAGTTGTTGATGAAGTTTGGTATGGTGGATTCAAAGCTAGTAAGTACTCCCATGGTCACTGGATGTCACTTGACCAAGGATGATGAGTCTCTGGAGGTGGATCAAACTGTTTATATAGATCTATGATTGGAGGAATGTTGTACCTAACTACTTCTAGACCTGATATTATGCACGCAGTATGTGTGGTTGCCAGATGTCAAGCCAATCCCAAGCAAACACATGAGAAGGCAGTGAAAAGGATATTCAAATACTTGAAAGGAACTCCAAATTATGGCTTATGGTATCAAAGAGGTAATGACTTTGATTTAAATGCCTACACTGATACTGATTTGATAGGTTGTGTTGATGATAGAAGAGGTACAAGTGGAGATGCTTTCTTCTTAGGAAGCAGATTGGTTTCATGGAAGAGCAAGAAGCAAGATTCAGTGTCTTTATCTACTACAGAGGCATAGTACATTACAACAACATCCTATTGTACACAAGTGTTGTGGATGAAGCAAGCCTTAAAGGATACCAAGGTATTGTATGATGAGCCTATTACTATTTTGTGTGACAATACAAGTGCTATCAATATTTCCCAGAGTCCAGTGATGCATTCTAGAACCAAGTATATAGCAATTAGGCATCACTTTTTGAGAGAGAAGGTTGCAGATATGGAAGTGAAGTTGGAATATGTTCCAACAAAGGATAAAATTGCAGATATGTTCACAAAGTCTCTTGCAAAGGACATTTTTGAGGATCTCTAGTAGAGGTTAGGGGTAATTGCCCCTCCTTCTTACTAGATTCAAAATGGTGCATCTATCTAGGGGGAGTTCATGTTATATCTTTTTCCTGGACTGATGGTGAATGCCTCTCAGGAAGAGCAGGTAGTGATTGTTGATTATAGGGGGAGTTTGTTTACTACAAGAAGTCATGCTCTAATAAAGAATGTGGAGGCATGTGGTCACTGATGAGCAAGTAGTGGTTTCCCTTTGTCGTTGATGTAAAAGGGGGAGAGAAGTAGAGATGTGTTGCCATCAATTCTAAAGGGGGAGATTGTTACACATATGGTTCCTAGGGTTGTCATTGATGTCAAAACTGTCACTAGGTTGTCATTGATGTCAACATTGTCACTAGGCTGTCATTGATGTCAACACTATCATGGAGGTGTGATGGTGTTCATGGTTGGATGTCATGTGTAGAGAAGCTATAGTTCATGGTTGGATGTCATGTACAGAGAAGGTATAGTTCATGGTTGGATGTCATGTTCTATCCAACATAGAAGATACAGTTCATGGTTGGATGTCATGCTCTATCTAGCAGATAAGATACAATTCATGTTTGGATGTCATGCCTTGATCAATGCAAAGTTAAGTATGAAGACATATTAATATGGGAATTAGAAGCACTAAGAAGATTAGATATGTTTCTAATATTAGAAGATGCTAGTAATGGCCTGAGGCATGAATGTTCCAAGTTTCATGATGATTGAATCACCAGAAGAGTGTTTTGTAGTTTGAAGGCAGTGTTGAAGACATCTACTATACAAAAATAGAATGCTCTACATTCCTCTACATTTATAGACATGGCCATATAGTTCTAGAACTATATTATGAGTGCAATGAAGGTGATAATTCCAAATTTTTAGATCATTTGTCCTTCCCCTATGAAATTTATGCATGATAAAGTACCGACATGTGTTCTAGCAAAGTAAACTAGTGTTGAAGGCCTGTTGGAATGCTCTGCATTCCTCCAGAAATGAATGGTTACCATTGCAATTTTGAGGACATGTTTATGGATGTGTTTTACTTGCTTCCTTGCAGTTTCAAGTTTCTTGGTGGTTGCAACTTAGTTTTTCAAATGACATGTTGTAGTGTGTTTTGGATGACTTATTATTCCTAGAGTTCATGGTTGAAGAAGTACGACACAATTCCTTGATGGGCAAAGGTAAAGGAGTGTTTGGGGATGTTGTATGAGTCATGTGGACTCATCTAGAATATTTTCATGAAGATTTTTCTTGTTTCCAGTACCGCACAAGGTTTTCAAGCTGTTGTGGCCGCTATGCTTCAAGTTCTCATATGTTTTGCTTAAGGCTGTCCTATTTCCAAATGAGCGGAGTGTGTAGATGTAATTCCTTGGTGTTTGAAGCTGTGAATAATTTTTTGGACCTGGTTAAGCAAGTGTTGGTGCCAACAAGGCATGGATCTTCTGCTAGTGTAACGTGTGGTTTTGTTTAGGACCTATCTTCTACACGTTTCATATTGTATACTGTCTGGATGACTTGTAAATGTATTTCTCGTGTTGTCTCTAGATGACAGGCAATGTAATAAATGTAATATCATGTATAAATAGTGAATCAAATTGAGTTAGGCAGTGTGTGATTGCAAAAAGATTGATAGATCTTGCATGCAAGATAAGGAGCAGAATGAATATATTTTGATGTGTGACTGAAGGAGAAAGAGAAGAAGATGTAGATGGTGTCCTGATTCATATTGAAGACATATTTGTGATAGTGATCAAGTGTAGAGTGTGCCTAACTGATCTGATCATCATAAGAAAGTGTGAAGAGATAAAATTGCAAGCATCAAAGGTGTGAGTTTTAAAGCTAGTTTTTAGATAGTAGAAGGACTGTCATATTGTAATCTTTTGTAAGTGTGTTCTCAATTCAAGGAGAAGTAGCTTCCTTGGGAGTGACCCTAAAATGAATTCTTTAGGGAGTAGAAGCTTCCTTGGGAGTGACCCTAAAATGAAGTCTTCAGGGAGTAGAAGCTTCCTTGGGTTGCAGCCCTAAAACAAAGTTATTATTTTGAGCTTCATATATTGTGAGTTAATCCTCACCGCACGATTTTTCCCTTCTAGGGGTTTCCACGTATATCTGGTGTTATGTGTTGATGTGCATTGTGTAAATATTTCATGTTCATGTTAATGCTTTAATGCTTAAGTTTTAATCTGCTCCAAAAAATTTGAAGTTTGTTTGGATACTGATTCACCCCTGCTCTCAGTATCCAGGTGTGTCCAACAGAAATACACAATGTGTAATTACAAACATATGAATTTTTGAACCAAAATATGAAATGATACAAAAATTTTAAATGAACAATGAAAATATGCTATAAATTAATGCAAGATCAGATTTAAAATGTTATGATGGTAGCAAAATATGAAACAAGATTTTCACTACAAACCCTAGATTTTGAATTTGTCTAGGTTTTAAAAAATGCAACTTTTCCAACAAAACTCTAGCAAATGAAAGTTTCAAATGCGAGATGCAACACCATGAAATGATTAACTGCTGTAATATGAATCAGATCTGATGTAAAAATTAGATATTTAAATCTTTCTATGATGATATATAATGTATATGTAATGAAACAATGCAAAACTATGCCTTTTTGCAAGCCTAAAATGCTTGTTTTTTTTCACTTTTTTCAATTGAAATATGCAAAAGATGTCCTAAAAAAGTGAGGATGATAAGGTAAAACAACCTAAAACCCTTTATTCAATCCAATAATGCAATAAGACTTACCACAACATGCCAATCTTGAAACCCTAGGTTGAAGATTAGCTAGATTTCCTAAAAATGCAAGGATTTTTGAAACCCTAACAATGCAATTAAGCTATGTAGCTATGCAAAATGATAAATGAATGGAATTTAATCAGATCTAGGGTGGAAAATACCTTAGATCTGATGCAAGAATGATACAAAAGTGTAAGATTATATAGGTTCACCAAAATGTTAAGTGTGAAAAAGATGAATGATGACAACTAGCATGCACACTAGGTCAAACCCTCTTCCACAATAACATTCAAGGACAAGGCCAAGACAAATCACTACCAACTAAAGGTGGACTCAGCTATAGATCTTATACTTAGGAGTTCTATGGAAAGATCATATTTAATCAATCCTTTTATCAAACCCTAGGTCAATCAATGCATGAAACCCTAGATTTACGAAGATCTGATTATAATAGAAAATGTACAACAAATAATCATAAACCAATTGCACAAGAATGATCAAGAAAATATCAAAACTCATGTCCCAGAAGTGGGAATGTCAGAGGACTATTTCGGGACCGCCCAAGTCTTGAACAATTGAATCTTTGGAAACTTTAAACTAGAAAATTGTTGTAGAGACTACCCTGATGTTAGATCTAGTGTCAAAAAGGGCAAGAAGACTAAGGCGGTGGCACCCAAGTCTTCTGTAGAGGAATATTCCCAAACTACTATCAGATCCCAAAACCTTGAACCTTGTTTAATGTTCCTGTATCTCCACTTTTCTGGATCTCACACTTGTAACCTACACACAAGGAGAGAAGGGGTTTTAGAATTATGGTGTTTAGCTTGGACTTGCCTCAGTCTAATCTAGGGATATCATTCAAGCTTCCCAATAATGTTGTTTGATCAAGAGAGTGTGCCCTTGTAGGATAGAGGCTAAACATAAATCAATGAGATGAAATCAAATGATGATAAACAACAGTGATATCACCTATGTAATGAAACCCTTAGGAGGATGAATGCTCTTCAACTCATAAGGAGAGATAGATGATAATTTCAAAACTTGTAACAACACACAATGAAAATACAAATATACTTTAGAATCACAATGAATGCTTTGAATACTCTTTTTTCTAATGCTTCAAGTTGGATATCTCTATCTAGGTTCATAATGAATTCAAAAACACACTAATATATGTTTTCCGCTAACATTCGTTAAATTAAACCAAAAGAGCTGACAAGTAAAAACTTTTTTAAAGGTCTTATGCTAGCATGTGATTAAATCTACCTCGATCAATTAGGAGATACTTGGGCAGTGGCACCCAAGTATTAGGGCTCCTTTTATGTTTGGGGTAAGATTAAACATGGCCCCCTTATTCCCAATTTACATTGGTTTTGAGCAAATTTTGCATTGGGATGAATATTTAGAATGTATAATGTAATCATGGGGACCTAGGAGCTAAACAAGGAGGTAAAAAGACATGTGTCCACTTTTTACTCCATAACATATTTTAATATTTTTTTAATTGCTATATGAGCCGACAAATTTGTTTTGTTGGCTCATTTTAGTGAAAGAGACTTTGAGTGCGAGCTGAGGACAAGCGAAGGTGAAGGACCCAAGCAGAGCTCGAGTCTTTTGAAGGAGCTACATGGAGATTCATTCAAAGATTCTACAATGTTTAGGGGTAAGCATAGTCTACCACCATTTTTAGAGTGATAGACTGCATTTACCCTAAATTTATTAGCATCTTTTAAGCTTTGTCAAGCTCTGTTGCTCCTTAAATTTATTAGCATTTTTTAGTATCTAGAGCGAAGCTCTTAGAGCTTCCAAGTAGCATATGAAGAACTTAATGTTTACATCCATCCAATTGAGAAATATTAACATGGCAGACTGCATTTACCCTAAATTTAATTTGGGGTTTAAACCCTAATTGCGATGTAAACATGATATATATACATTGAATGATATATATGTTGGAATCATTTGCCGTTGCACCAAAAGCTTGAGCTATCAATTCTCGCTACAAACGCCAGACTTAACCTAGATCCAAGGGAGGCTCACTGCCATGTCATGAATCCTGAGGTCAGTGTTGAATGCCTCACTGACAAGGGGGTAGCTCACTGCCAACAATCCCCCCTCAATGCAACCCAAGGGATTCGAACCCATGACCCATGGCTCTGATACCAATTGTTGGAATTGTTTGCCATTGCGCCAAAAGCTCGAGCTATCAACGCTCGTTACAAATGCCAGACTTAATCTAGATCCAGGGGAGGCTCACTGCCATGTCACGAATCCTGAGGTCAACGTTGAACACCTCACTGACAAGGGGGCAGCTCACTGCCAACAACATACTGTGTCAAAATTTATATCAGGGTAAGTGCAAGAAGATGGGGGGCCAAAAAGGGGTCTTAAGTGGCCACTTTTTTTTTCTTCTAAAATTAGGAAATACTAACTTTGGATGAGAAATTGAGCATAGTTACACTCAAAATTTTAAGATGCAACAAAAACAATGTTCGTAGTGCTCCGAGTCTACTTTCTAAACTACTATATATTTTTTAATATGGTATAGATTAAGGGGTTCAAAAGAGGGAGCCACATAAATTGGTGTTGTTTCTATCAAAAAAAAATAACATGGCGTGTTTTGTGGCTCCCTCAAAAGGTTAATTTTTTTTGGTATTTTTAAAATTGCTTCAGTGAGAAATTAGCTAACAGCATGTAGTTTATGCCTGATTTTTCTGATAATTTTTTAATGAATATTTGATTTTTTACTAATTTTCAAAGTGGACACATCCTAAAAAATAGAATTTTGGTCGTGTTACCCCTGTAAATTTTGAGAACTAATTGATTTTTTTTATTATTTGTAGAATGGAGTCTATTTTATAAAAATGTAATTAATTTGAAATTTCAATGAACGGTTAATTTATAATGAAAAAAAGACCAAACACTGGTTTTTGACCAAAAACGGACACACAAACAAAAGAAATGAAAGATGAAAGGCTGAACATTGTCAAAATGTGAACAAAATTACATCATTAAATAGCTAAGAGAAAGACTAACATTACACAGGTGTTTGATTTGTTCGACCTTGAAACACGTGCAAATCTGAGGGTTAGCATGAACAAAATTATGTGAAATCTTGTAGAATATGCAAAAACATGTCTTTTGACGTTGGGAAGACACTCCAAGCCTTTGGGTTGGAAATCCAAAGCAAATCCCAAGCCTAAGGTTTGGGATTCCCAAAGCAAAATATAACGCGAGCGCGTTATATTTTGCTTTTCTTTCATTTTTGCAGGTTTGCTTGATGTTTGCCTAGTTCAACATAACGAGCGCATTATAATGTGCTCACGTTATGTCTCACTTGGAAGGATTTATGTTCAAGGTTCCTAAGTATGTTTGATGTATGTATATATGTATATGTATTCTTGTATGTATGCATGTATGGTTGTATGTATTTATGTACATGTATCCATGCTTGTATGTATGTATATATGTATGCATGTTTGTATGTAATGTATGTACATGTATGTATGTATGGGTTTTGGGTTTAGGGTATATATGGACCTAATCTCGTATAGTTTTTAGGGTTGAGGGTTGAGTTTTTTGGGTTTAGGGTTTAAGGTATAGGGTTGAGGTTTGAGGGATTAGGGCTTAAGTAATAGGTAGAGGGTAGAAGGTAGAAGTTAGAGGGTTGAGGGTTATAGTTGAGGGTTAATATTCAGCTTGTTGAGTGTATAAGATTAATTGTGTAAGGCATGGGGATTAGGGTTTAGGATATTAGGTTTAGGGTTTACGATATGGATTGAGGGCATATAAGGCATAGGGTGACTTGGGTTGAGAGTGTATGGTTTAGGTTTAATTTAAGTATATGGTTGAGGCACAATATTTAGGGTTTAGGGTATAAGGGTGAGGTTATAAGGTATAGGGATGAGGGTTTGTGGGTATAGGCTTCAAGGTTTAAGTTATAGGGTTGAAGATTGAGGGATTAGGGCTGAAGTATATGGTTGAGGGTATAGGGTTAAGGGTTGAGAGTTTATAGCTGAGGGATAATGTTCAAGGTTGAGAAAGGTGGAGAGGAAGGGAAATATCTAGAGAGATGTGAGAGATATACAATTGAGAGACCTACAACCTAGGGAGAGAGGGGTGAGAGAGATAGGGGAGAGATGGGGGTGAGGCAGATAGGGGAGGAGAGGGGTGGATAAGGGTTGAGGGTTTAAGGGTTGAGGGTTAAAGGGTTGAAGTATTAAGGGTTTAAGGGTTGAGGGATCAGGGTTTAGGGTTGAGGGATTAGGGTTTAAGGTATAGTGTCGAGTGTTGAGGCTTCAAGGATAGGGTTTAGGATTTAAGGTTTAAGGGTTGAGGGTTGAGGCTTTAGGGATAAGGTAAAGGGTTTAAGGTATAGTGTCAAGGGTTAAGGGTTTACAGATAGGGTTTAGTATTTAAGGTATAAGGGTTGAGGCTTTAGGGATATGGTTTAGGGTTTAGGGATGAGGGATTAAGGTTTAGGGTTTAGGGATGAGGGATTAAGGTTTAGGGTTTAGGGATAAGGGTTTAAGTTATAGTGTTTAGGGTTGAGGGTTTAGGGATAGGGCTTAGGATTTAAGGTTTAAGGGTTGAGGGTTGAGGGTTTAGGGATAGCATTTAGGATTTAGGGATAAGGGATTAGGGTTTAGGGTTTATGGATTAGGTTTTAAGGTGTAGTGTTGAGGGTTGAGGGTTTAGGGATAGAGTTTAGGGTTGAGGGATTAGGGTTTAGGGTTGAGAGATTAGGGTTTAACGTTGATGGTTGAGGATTGAGTGTTTAGGGTTGAGGGATTAGGGTTTTGGGTTGAGGGATTAGGGTTTAAGGTATAGTGTTGAGGGTTGAGGGTTTAGGGATAGGGTTTAGGGTTTAGAGTGCAGGGATTAGGGTTTAGGTTTGATGGATTAAGCTTTAAGGTTGAGGGTTGATGATTTAGGGTTTAGGGATAGGGTTAAGGGTCAAGGGTTTAGGGTTAAGGTAGAGTGTCAAGGGTATAGGGATTAGGGACAGGGTTTAGGGTTGAAGGTTTAAGGATTGAGGGTTGAGGCTTTAGGGATGAGGGTTGAAGATATAGGGTCGAGGGTCGAGGGTTTAGGGATAGGTTTTAGGGTTTAAGGTTCAAGGGTTGAGGATTGAGGGATAGGGTTTAGGGTTTAGGGATAAGGGATAAGGGTTTAGGGTTGAGGGATTAAGGCTGAGGGTTGAGGGATTAGGGTTTAAGGTATAGTGTTGAGGGTTTAGGGATAGGGTTTAGAGTTTAGGGATTAGGGTTTAGGGTTGATGGATTAGGGTTTAGGGTTGAGGGATTAGTGTTTAAGGTATAGTGTTGAGGGTTGAGGGTTTAGGGATAGGGTTTAGGGTTGAGGGATTAGGGTTTAGGGTTGACAGATTACGGTTTAAGGTTGACGGTTGAGGGTTTAGGGATAGGATTTAGAGTTTAGGGATAATGGATTAGGGTTTAGGACCTTAAGGGATTAGGGATTAGGGTTGAGGCTTTAAGGATAGTGTTTAGGGTTGAGGGTCAATGGATTAGGGTTAAGGTACAGTGTCGAGGGTAGAGGGATTAGGGATAGGGTTTAGGGTTGAAGGTTTAAGGATTGAGAGTTGAGGCTTTAGGGCTTGTTGATTATTTTCCCAGACTGGATGCTTATCCCCAGTCATCCCTACAAGGTAGCCATCATTGATCAATAGGATTCCTGGGCCAGGGGCCAACAATATAGGAGATAGACTCTATAAATATCTCCTCTTCTTCTTTAGGCTCTGCAGAACCAAGGGGGTATTCCCTAGTCAACACCCATGAGATATAACTATGCAAAGACTGGGATGCTGACACAAAGCAGATGAATCCTCTATTAAGCAGACCAAAACTGTGAGATAAGTGCAAAGGGGCTAGCTTTGGGCCTATGTTCAGTTGTAGACAGAGGATTTTGGATCCTAAAACTACTTCTAATGTCCTAAAAGGTTTGTTTATGAAGTTTGGGTTTGATTTATATCTGGATGCAAAACTAGGACTTTGGGTTACAACAGAGATACCAGACCAAATTGGTGCCTATCCAGGGCTCGAAGTCAATAGACATATATATGTGAATATCTACCACAGACTTGAGATAGTAATCAGATTTCAAGGGGCTTCTGAAATGTCTGCCTTACAGACAATACCCAAGAGAGAGTATTTAGTTAATTCTGCTTACCAACATCCTTACTGCAATGTATTCTTCTTAGCACTTAATCCAAAACATTCAATCTACTCCTTGAGCAGAAGTAAGAGACTAAGTACTCAATATAGAAAACCTATATTCTAGAATCTATAACACCCCTTAGATGTTCAGAGTTAGAAGAAAATACACATTCAGTTTGGAGACAAATAACGAAATACATGCAATAGAGCATTACTCATTTAAATCAACATGAAATTGATGATTCTGTGCATAATACATACAACATACAATTCATAAACTCACGAGGCACCTGAAATAGAGTCACCAAAAAGTTGTATTCCTACTGCAACACCAAAACTTGTCCAGTTTTCAACAACAACAAAAGAGTAACACAATTTTCTTAAAACAGCAAGAAAGTGTACTTCACAAAAATTAATTACAAGGCAAGTTCAAAATTTCCCGTCAGATACACAGCACCAGAAATGGTGCTCAAAATAATAAATGCAGCAGGGGACAAAACATGGAGAAGCAAAAGAAGGACGGGGAGTGGTTGAGCTCAAGCCCTGTGCCGCCGCTGGAAAACTCCCCATATATCAGGCCTCCTTGTATATTTTTCATTGCATAAGACCTAATATATATTGACATACATTCATTCCTACACATACAAACACAGGATCTTCTACAAAATATTCCCTCAATGTATCTTCCACCTTGAACCCGATATGCAATTGAAAATGCATACAAGTGCAGAATATTCCTGGGAGTCTTGCGAAAGGTTCCACTAATGTATATGCAACCCGATATACATTAAAACATGCATATAACTCAATTTTTCAACATTTTATGGAAGCTGATTAAGATTTCACAAGCTTGCCTAAAACACTACATGGGGACTGGTCAACCAATGAACACTACAACATGAAGATAAAATTGAGCAACCAGGAACCCACCATAGAAGGCCACTAACAGAGTAGACAAAATAGTGCAAGACCCCACGACTCAGAAAATTTAGGATTTGAAAGAGAAAAATCAGCAAACACTTAAGCTTAAAACCCTAAACATAAATGATTACCAACATAGGCTCTGATTGGGGACATGCAGGTGCAAGATTGCAGCGAGGACCAGACTACTCCTGGGTAGACCAGACAAAACTCAAAACTCAAAATGCGACCGACTATACAAGGCATGTACAAAATATTTACAACTAATTTACAGTGTGCATAGAAGGTACTCATTTATGTGAAAAAGGTTTTAAGGAATTTACCGTGCACTGGCAATTCCATTAGTTCACCATTTAGGGCTTGGAGAAAATAGGAATCATCTCCATAGATATTGCTAATTTGATATGGGCCGGTCCATAAGGGTTCAAATTTACCGTGCTTGCCCTTAGCCTGGCTCCTTGTATTCCACATAAGGACCAAGTCACCTATCTGAAACCTTCTCTCCGTAGCCCTTTTATCAAACAGATACTTCACTCTTTGTTGTTTCTTGATGTTTATCTTCTGTGCTTCTCTTCTGATTTCATCTAGTTCAACCAGCTAATTTATTCTTTCAGTCGTTGGGTCTCCAATCTCCTCATTGTTCACTTGGATGAACTTATAAACTGGCAGGAGGTTATTCATAGGCAATCTAGCTGCTGCACCATATACTAATTCATAAGGTGACCCTCTAGTTGCCTTTTTCACTGTCACCCTATCAGCCCATAATGCCAATTTCAGCTTTGAATCCCAAGACCTCTTATTTTTTTCCACCATTCTTTTGATGATTTTCATGAGGCTCTTGTTGCTTGACTCTGCTTGACCATTTCCTTGCGGATGGTATGGGGATGTATGAGACAAATTCATTCCATAGTTATCGCAAAAATCAACAAATTCACCAGACCTGAAGCACATAGCATTATCTGTAACTAATTTTATTGGCACTCCAAATCTGATAATGATATTTTCTAAAATAAAATCCATCACCACTTTGCTTGTAGCTTTTTTAGTTGGAATGGCCTCAATCCATTTGGTGAAGTAATTAATGGCAACTAGAATCCAACTGTGCCCTCCACTTGATTTTTCTGAGATTTTCCCTATGAAATCAATCCCCCATTGCTGAAATGGAGTTCTACAGTTATAGTTCTAAGGGGCAATGCACCTTCATATCTTAATTTCCTTGAGAACCTTTGACAAGGATCACATTTTCTTATCATTTTGTGTGCATCTGAGAAGAGAGTTGGCCACTAGTATCCAGCTCTGAGGATTTTGTGGGCTGTTGTATAGGCAGCATAGTGTCCACCACACACTCCATTATGCATGTCACTTAGAATGTTCTTAGCCTGATTTTCATCCACACATATGAGTAACACACCATCATGATTTCTCCAATACAGCTCTCCTTGAACAATGATGTACTTAATAGATTACAGCTTCAGGGTCCTTTTTTGGATATCACTGAGATGGGAAGGACAGTTTAAATTCTGCAAATAGTATATTATGTCCTTATACCATTCAGAATCTGACATGTTTATATCTTCATTATGTACTGCATTCACTTGGCATGCCTCTAGATTTGACTGTGTCATTAGCTTTGCTAAACCCTATCCTCTTACCAATTTTGTGATCTGTATCTCTATGTTGAATTCCTACAACTTGTTTATCCATCTGCATCTTCTTCCAGTTACCTCCTACTGAGTAAATATATCTTTGACTACTACATGAGGCACATATGCAATTACTTGTGAGCCTACCAAATAGGGCCTGAAGCTCTTGACTGCTCTGACCAATGCATACGCCTGCTTCTCCATTATATCATACTTTAATTTAGCAGCCTACAATGACCTACTAAAGAAAGCTATAGGCTGTTCAAACCCTTCTTCATTTTTTTGCAATAGGCATGTAGCAACAGTATGGAAAGAAGCAAATGAAAACAATTGAAATGGCCTAGAAAAATTTGGAGATTTTAAAATAGGAGCCATCTTTATTGCCTCCTTTATGTCTTGAAATGATTTGGTTGCTTCATCTTCCCATTTGACAATTGCATTCTTCTTCAGCATTTTAGAGATCTCTTTGGTGGTCTCTACAAAATTAGGAACAAATATCCTAACAAAATTAATCTGTCCAAAGAAGGATTGAACACCTTTTACCATTTTAGGGATCTGGATTTTGTCAATTGCAACTACCCTTTCAGGATCAATCCTGATTGCATCCTTGGAAACAATGTGTCCAAGCAGTTTTCCTTCCACAACCCCAAAAGCACACTTCTTTGGGTTAAGTGAGATACCATATTCTAATGCATTTGCTCCAGATGTATACAGTGCTGCTCTTCTTTCTTTGAAAAGGTAGTTAAATCATCTTGATACACAGCCAAGATTGAATCAATCAATCCTGCAAAAGCAACATCCATTGCCCTCTGAAATGTGGCACCTGCATTTGTCAATCCAAACAGCATCCTCACATAAACATAGGTTCCCCATGGAGTAGTGAAAGCGGTCTTGAATTGTTCTGATTCCTTCACTTTCACTTGATTGTATCTTGAGAATCCATCCATCATAGATAGAAGCTCACAGCCAGTCACCTTCTACAACATGGCCTCCATGTTTGGCAATGGATAATTGTCTTTCAAAGAAGACACATTTGAATTTCTAAAATCCACACAAAGTCTAATGTCACCATTCTTTTTTCTAACTGGGACAAGGTTAGACACCCAAGTTGAATGTCTGATAGGCATGATTATTCCAGCCTCCCTAAGCTTCATCAGTTCCTCTTACATTTTTGGAGCTAAGGTTGGGTTGATAGGTCTTTGTTTTTGTCTGAACGGCTTAGCTCCAGGCTTCAAAGGGATTTCATGCTGGAATAGATCTTCCCTATAAGCTTTAAGTTCCTCATATGACCAAGCAAAAACATGTTTATACTTTCTCAGTAATGCAATCAACATAGATCTGATATGTGGTTTGAGTTGTTTGCCAATGTATACCCTTTTGGGAGCATGAGATGTCCCCAAATTTATCTCTTCTAAATCATTCTTGTTTGTTGGAGCTGCCTTTGTAATAAATTGATCCCTATTGTCAAAAGCCCTCTCTAAAGAAACCAACCCTCTAGGGATTTTGTTTGTCTTGAGTTAAATTACCTCCTTCCCTAAGAGAGTTTCTTTTCCATCTACTACCTCCACAAAGTTCTGAAAATCTATTTCCTGGTTCTCATACTCATCAACACAATGCAGAAATCTCAGTAAATCTTTATCATCATCAAACACTTGCCAATTGCATACATTATCTGGCACTGTAGGTCTAAGCTTGACCTCAACATTTGTGACATCTAATAGAGTGATGTCGTCTGGCCTTATGGCTACATTAGCTAGAAAATATGCCCTGACATTCTTCGATCTCTCTATCCAATTTATTGAAAATGCATCAAACAATTCTATTATATCCCAAACAACATGCTTATATTGTTTTAACCTCTTATTCTTTGATGCATACTTATCTCTAACTTGGGAAACAATAAGCTCTGAATCACCAAACACCTTGAGCATCTTAATTCCATGCTTCAGAGCTACATTCAATCCTAACAGCAGAGCCTCATACTCTGCAATATTATTTGTACAGGCAAACTTCAACAAGAAAGAGAATTTTAGAAGCTTACCAGCTGGAGACAGAAAAACAATCCCAGCTCCTGAGCCTTCCTTTGAACAAGCTCCATCAAAATACATTGTCCATAGACCCTGTTGATCCAATTCTTGAATGCAAATATTTTGCTCTTTACCTTCTTTAACATCTGAGACAACTCTGAAATTATCACAGTCGGTGTTCACAAAACATATCTGTTCCTATGATTCTTGATTCTCCATTGTCTCTGATGATCTTTCCTCCCTGATCAGTTTGGCATTCCTACCATTCATAGGGATCATAGCGTATGACATATCTAATTGCATACTTCCACCAATCAATGCTGCCCATCTTCTTGACAACATGTCATACTATGGCTTAATATCAACAACTGTTATGTTCATTTTGTAGGTCTTTTCAGGATATACTGCCAGTCTGAAATTGACATCTTTCATAATTCTGATGATAGGTACCTCCCTAGCATCCATGGCATAGCACTTCCCGCATACCTTATCTATCTTTAATCTAGCTTGCTGCATGATGGCCAAAGGCATGATGTTTGTGGATGCTCCTAAATCAAACATACAGTTTCTAATTATTCTTCCATTTATAATAAGGGAGACATAAAATGGCCCCACTTGTGAAGGGCACTTTGTCATGGTCATCCCTAGATATACCTCAAGAACCTCATCTTCTTCAACACACAGGGCCTGTTTCTTGCCCTGAGGTTCATCATTCAACTTGGTTTGACAGGGTACACCTGAAATCAGGGATACAACCTTATTTCTAAACTCTTCTACTTTCATCAGTTCCATTAGTGGAATAGAGACTTTTATTTGAGACAAGACCTGAGTCATGTCAAATGGAGCATAATTTTGTATGACAATTGTAACTTGCTCCACCATTTTACCTCTATCTTGAGATGATCCAGCTTTAGTTTTTATGGCTCCTTGACTGTCATTCTTGCTCTAAGAATTTCTACTTTGATCCTCAACCTGGGGAACTGTGTTTTCTATTTTTTGAGAATCGTAACCTGTTTTTTGCTTAAAACCTTGTTTATTATTGTTCCATTGTTTCTTATATGTTTCAGTCCCCTTATAATTTTGCACTGGTTGGCTCACAAAAGTGTTCTCTGGCTGAGGTGTACCACTTACCTGAGCCTTACCTCTGAGATTGTAATTGCTCTTGACTTGAGCTATTGTTGCTACTGTGAGGGCTCTAATTTCTTCATCTAAAGGTCTCCTCAAATTACTCAGGAAATTATGTGAATCCTAAGCATAGGCATAATTGTCTTCGTCATCTTCGTCACAAGGAAATAGCTGGCAGACCTGAAACTCGTCATTTGCACTTGTATCAACATCATAAGAGGGATATCCCCTGTTGGTAGACAACATATTGACATTATCATCCTCCATGCAATGCGGCTCATTGCATTCATCACAGGCAACAACATTATTATATAAAGACTGAGCAATCATACATTGTGACTGTGAATGAGGCATTTGACAAATTATACACCATGGGGTGTCATTAACAATATTTATAGCTTTCTTCAAAGGATCAGGAGTTTCCTTTGTATTCTGAGCTCTTGGATTTGTATTGTTGTGCGGGAGGATGGGTTTACCATCACGCCAATTAGTATGATACGGCATATCATGAAATGATGGTCTTCTTTCTTGCCTTTGGTAAACTGGCCTGTCAGGACCTATCCCCTTTTCATTTTTAGCTATTCTATAACTCAGGTTCTTGACAACATTTGTTAATTTATCTATTTTATCCTCATAAGTAAATGCATTACCTTGGATACTCTGAGATTTAGTGTTTGGATTTTGTAGAATTTTCACATCATCCCTTCTATTTGTCTTACCAGACACCTTCCTATTATTTTCAATATTAGTTGTTATTTTGAAGGCATCCCTGAGGCTGTGAGGTCCCTTGTCTCTTAATCCATAAGCTGTCTTGGCATCAAAAGCATTTATGTACAACACTATGCACATAGGTTCATTAGGCCTCAAGTCTTGTGGCAATTTGTTCAATACCTTCATGAATCTAGCATTGAAATCATCAACTTGTTCATTTGATCCTTTGGCAATGCCAGTGAATTCATTAATCAAGAAACTAGGATCAGTTTTGTCACCATATTGTTCCTTGAATATTCTCCTAAATTCATCCCATGATGAAATGCTTCTGTCAGGCAGACCTTTGTACCACTCCTTGGCTTCATCAACTAAGGATTGCATAAATGATTTCATGAAAACATCCTCATGCTCAACCTCGAAGTTGTCCATGATATTCTAAAATGCTTTTAGATGGTCTTCACCTGACATAGTATTGTTTCCTGAAAATTTAGGCACTTGCAGCCTCACATGTTTGTCAATAGGATTTGGATAACCTGGAATGCCATAAAAAACAAGCTGTCTGAATCTGTCTAGCTACATGGGTTGTCTACCAAATTGGTTAGCATTGGCATTTCTATTTGCATTCTAATTTCTTACGTTATTTAATGGTATTCTAGCATTATTTGCATTCTGTCTTTGATCATTATGTTGATTCTGGACCTCATTCCTTTGCTGATTTCTCTGCACATTTGTATTTTCAAGGGTAGGAATTGAATCATTCTGAGCAACTCTCAGGGCTTGCACTTTCTGTCTCATGTCATCTCTAATTTTCACTACTTGCAGATACTCAAATTCTGCCCTTAAGCTCTCAATTTGATCAGCTAGTTCTTCCTCTCTAAGCATAGAAGAGGAGGGTTTCATCATATTCTGATAATCATTATCATCATCCCTTAGGGATTCAACTTTTTCAAATCTATCAGGGGAGTCGTGGAAAGGGCGTTCTTGAAACACTTTTGACCTTATTCTCAATCCACCACCTTGCTGTCTCTCATACACATTCTGAATTTCAGCCTCAGTGTTTGAAAAAAAAGGTATTGTCTGCTCTAAAGATCCTGGATTGTCCTGAATAAATTCATTTTTCTTGGGGCTAGGAGAACCATCTTGACTGGCTTGAACCGTCCCCTTTTTCCTATACATCATTTTTGTGGGTAACTCTTCAAACAGAGTATTACGCTGGGATCTTCTCCCTTGCATACAAATTTTTTCTTCACCGGTTGGGAGATTGGTTCGGAGTCGCCACCTATTACTAGGAATTATTTTCTTTTAAAATCAGGGTTCTTTCACTTCACATCCCCAGCGGAGTCACCAAAATCTGTTGGTTATTTTCCCAAACTGGATGCTTATTCCCAGTCATCCCTACAAGGTAGCCATCATTGATCAATAGGATTCCCGGGCCAGGGGCCAACAGTATAGGAGATAGACTCTATAAATATCTCCTCTTCTTCTTTAGGCTCTGCAGAACCAAGGGGGGTATTCCCTACTCAACACCCATGAGATATAACTATGCAAAGACTGGGATGCTGACACAAAGCAGATGAATCCTCTATTAAGCAGACCAAAACTGTGAGATAAGTGCAAAGGGGCTAGCTTTGGGCCTATGTTCAGTTGTAGATAGAGGATTTTGGATCCTAAAACTACTTCTAATGTCCTAAAAGGTTTGTTTATGAAGTTTGGGTTTGATTTATATCTAGATGCAAAACTAGGACTTTGGGTTACAACAGAGATACCAGACCAAATTGGTGCCTATCCAAGGCTCGGAGTCAATATACATATATATGTGAATATCTACCACAGACTTGAGACAGTAATCAGATTTCAAGGGGCTTCTGAAATGTCTGCCTTACAGACAATACCCAAGAGAGAGTATTTAGTTAATTCTGCTTACCAACATCCTTACTGCAATGTATTCTTCTTAGCACTTAATCCAAAACATTCAATCTACTCCTTGAGCAAAAGTAAGAGACTAAGTACTCAATATAGAAAACCTATATTCTAGAATCTATAACACCCTTTAGATGTTCAGAGTTAGAAGAAAATACACATTCAGTTTGGAGACAAATAATGAAATACATGCAATGGAGCATTACTCATTTAAATCAACATGAAATTGATGATTCTGTGCATAATACATACAACATACAATTCATAAACTCACGAGGCACCTGAAATAGAGTCACCAAAAAGTTGTATTCCTACTGCAACACCAAAACTTGTCCAGTTTTCAACAACAAAAGAGTAACACAATTTTCTTAAAACAACAAGAAAGTGTACTTCACAAAAATTAATTACAAGGCAAGGTCAAAATTTCCTGTCAGATACACAGCACCAGAAATGGCACTCAAAATAATAAATGCAGCAGGGGACAAAACATGGAGAAGCAAAAGAAGGACGGGGAGTGGTTGAGTTCAAGCCCTGTGCCGCCGCTGGAAAACTCCCCATCACAAATCAAGTACTTGACCGTTCAACCACCGGCCCATGCCTATTCGCAATCCAGCCATAATGGCTCAACCACTGGCAGCTCCTCCCGAAAACAGTAACAATGCACCCATGGAAAATTCCCGCTCAAAAAATGACCGCAGATGCAAGGAAAAAATCCATCGCCGAAGTTTCAAAACCCGACCGTCGATCTAAAAACCCATCGCCAAGATCAATGGTCCCAAAATATGTATGAAGAGCCACCAGCCAACGAAATCGTGCCACGTAGGCACCCCATGATTCAATCGCTGGCCATTCGCACCTTTATTTTCCCCTTTATCGCTTTTGCATATGTGTGCTGAAATGCGTATACAAACACCACTTGTTCACCTTTCAAAATCCCTGTATATGCAGAATGCATATACAACTATCTGATATACAAGGTGAATCCCAAAGTTTATAGAACAATTTGAAAATTGGTTCAAATTCGGCTTGTATATCAGCATATACAAGCACTTTATACAACTTGGACTTCAAATAATCATAGACTGCATTTGATTCCTTCTCCGTGTCTGGGTTGTATGTCTTTCCTTTTTGCACACTTTCGAATGTATAACACATATACATTCGCCCTTGTATGTGGGATACAAAGCTGCTTGCGTGTGAGGCGGACCCCACCAAATGCATCACCTCTGCCGCACTGTAGCAAATGTATATTTGTTTGTATGTCAAATATACAAACACAAATATACAAACCCCTTTATACAACTGCGGAATCTGCGACAGAATATTTGATGAATGCATACTTTCCTTGTATCTTTGAACGCCTGCATGTTGACTTGTATATTAGAGATACGTTCACCCTTGTACATTTTTCATTGTATATGCTAGTGATGAACCTTTACACTGTAGCAGATGTATATCGGGCCTCCTTGTATATTTTTCATTGCATAAGACCTGATATATATTGACATACATTCATTCCTGCACATACAAACACAGGATCTTCTACAGAATATTCCCTCAATGTATCTTCCACCTTGAACCCAATATGCAATTGAAAATGCATACAAGTGCAAAATATTCCTGGGACTCTTGCGAAAGGTTCCATTAATGTATATGCATCCCAATATACATTAAAACATGCATATAACTCAAATTTTCAACATTTTATGGAAGCCGATTAAGATTTCACAAGCCTGCCTAAAACACTACATGGGGACTGGTCAACCAATGAACACTACAGCACAAAGATAAAACCGAGCAACCAGGAACCCACCACAGAAGGCCACTAACAGAGTAGACAAAAGAGTGCAAGACCCCACGACTCAGAAAATTTAGGATTTGAAAGAGAAAAATCAGCAAACACTTAAGCTTAAAACCCTAAACATAAATGATTACCAACAGGGCTGAGGGTTAAGGGATTAGGGTTTAAGATATAGTGTCGAGGGTTGAGGGTTTAGGGATAGGTTTTAGGGTTTAATGTTTAAGGGTTGAGGGTTGACAGATAGGGTTTAGGGTTTAGGGATAAGGGATTAGGGTTTAAGGTATAGTGCCAAGGGTTGAGGGTTTAGGAATAGGGATAGTGTTTAGGGTTTAGGGGTAAGGGATTAGGGTTTAGGGATAAGGGATTAGGGTTTAGGGTTTAGGGATTAGGGATTAGGGTTGAGGGTTGAGGGATTAGGGTTTAAGTTATAGTGTTGAGAGTTGAGGCTTTAGGGTTTAGGGTTGAGGGATTAGGGTTTAAGGTATAGTGTTGAGGTTTTAGGGATAGGGTTTAGGGTTTAGGGTTGAGGGATTAGGGTTTAAGGTATCGTTTTGAGGGTTGAGGGTTTAGGGATAGGGTTTAGGGTTTAGGGTTGAGGGATTATGGTTTAGGGTATAGTTTTGAGGGTTGAGGGTTTAGGATAGGGTTTAGGGTTTAGGGTTGAGGGATTAGGGTTTAGGGTCAAGGGATTAGGGTTTAAGGTCGAGGGTCGAGAGTCGAGGGTTGAGGGTTGAAGGTTAAAGGTTTAGGGATAGGGTTTAGTGTTGAGGGATTAGGGTTTAGGGTTTAGGGATATAGGATTAGGGTTTAAGGTATAGTGTCGAGGGTTGAGGGTTTAGGGTTGAGGGATTAGGGTTTAGGATTTAGGGATAAGGGATTAGGGTTTAGGGTTGAGGGATTAAGGTTTAAGGTTGAGGGTTGAGGGTTGAGGGTTTAGGGATCGGGTTTAGAGTTTAGGGATAAGGGATTAGGGTTTAGGACATATAGGGATTAGGGTTTAGGGTTTAGGGTTGAGGGTTAAGGGATAGGGTTTAGGGTTTAGGGATTAGGGTTTAACATGTATAGTGTTGAGGGTTGAGGCTTTAAGAATAGGGATAGTGTTTAGGGTTTAGGGATAAGGGATTAGGGTTTAGGGTTGAGGGATTAGGGATTAGGGTTTAAGGTATAGTGTTGAGGGTCGAGGCTTTAGGTATAGTGTTTAGGGTTTAGGGATAAGGGATTAGGGTTTAGGGTTGAGGGATTAGGGTTTGGGGTTTAGGGATAAGGGATTAGGGTTTAGGGTTGAGGGATTAATGTTTAGGGTTGAGGGATTAAGGTTTAAGGTTGAGGGTTGAGGGTTTAGGGAGAGGGTTTAGAGTTTAGGGATAAGGGATTAGGTTTTAGGACCTTGAGGGAATAGAGTTTAGGGTTGAGGGACTAGGGTTGAGGGTCGAGGGATTAAGGTTAATGTTGGGATAAGGTGCCTTTAACCTTGTAAATCCCAATATTATTTTTATTTCATTTATTATTTGTAATTTGTAATTACCCATAAGGGATGTACAAGTTTCACCGGCAGTGGTAAGAATTATTTACCGTCCACGGTAATTACGGAGTTACTGTACGGTAAGTCCCAGAGTTATCGGCGATAGTTATGGGATGTCATTTACTATGGTAAATGGTAATTGGTCAAAGTGGGGTGCACATGTGGATGAATAATCTATTTTTAGTGTTATGACACACGTCATAGATGTTGTAAGAGGGTGTAAGAGATTCTATGACAACTATAAGTTGTCATAAGAATCTATGACACTAATAATAGCATATGACACGTCATAAGATGCTGTAAGTGGCTATTTTTGGCCCCAAGGCATTCAAGTTTGCATGGGCACATTTTCCCAAGTGTAGGATGCATGTATGACAACATTTATGACCCCGTAAGAGCCTATTCTTGGCCATGGACGCCCAAGGTTGTATTGTTGACTCTTGACAAGTGTTATGGGATTGTAAGAAGTCATTTAATGTCTTAAGGTTGTGTAAATTATATATAAACCATAGCATAGTAGATGAGATGGATATAACAGTTTATAGGTACCCAGGTTCTGCCGGAGTGAAGGTTGAAGGACAGAGGAAGTGAATGTATTTGTAATCTCCTTTTGTGAAGATAATACAACTTGGCCTCTTTTCTTAGTGGAGTTTTTTACCCGAAAGGGTTTTCTCCAGGTTAAACACTTGTGTTATGTGCTTCATTCTGCTTCTGGTATATTTATGTATTGTGGGTTTATGTTTTGTTTACAATCTCCATTGTTAATGCACACTTAAAAGACTGCTAAAATTTATTCGAATTAGATTTCCATTGAAGTAGTGTTGCTTTCATTTATAACATTTGGTATCAGAGCCTGGCCAGCTTTGAGTCTTGAGTGGTAGTGTGGAAGTTGTAGTTGCAGTGGGAGATTTGGTTGTGTTTATTTTGTAGATATTGTGTTGTTATTATGGTTGCATCCACTGTTGCATCAACCTCTCGATTAGACATTGAGAAGTTCAACGGAACGGGGTATGAGTTGTAGAAGCTAATAATGGAAGATTTGTTGGAAGAAAGAAACCAATAGTTGGTGTAGACACCTAAAAATGTCTTTTACCATCAAATCGACTCCTGACATCCCTAAACATACCAATTTCCCTTCTAAACCAATTAATTAAATTTTTATTTAATTAATTATCCCTTCATCACCCAATTTTTCATCATTCTATCCCCAACAATTGAATTAATTCTATTAATTCAATAGTTTAAAACCTTAGCCATTTGATTTAATAAATATGCAATATTTATTTGATTAATTTCCCTCTCATTAAATCTGATTAATTAGCTAAGTCATGTTTAACTAATTAATTCAGCTTTTTAATTGACCTATCCCTACCCTAGGCAATTAAATAGCTATTATTTAATTGTCTATCCTAGCCTACCTCATCCTAGCCTTAGGATTAATTAAAAACAACCTTGTTTAATTAATCTTGAACCTATCATTAAGATGGTCAAATCTAGCTTAACACCCTTCCCCACATCCTCCAAATAAAAAATTGGAATATACCCACATAAGTCAATTTTTTATTTAAATACATCCCACATCACAATTAATATCTTTTACACCCCCATACCTCATTTATCTCCACTTATCCCCAAATGAATCTTTAATTCATAAATATTCCATCTCACCCATACTCATTTAATTCCCCCTTTTCCCAAAATAAATAAAATATTTATTTTTATTCCCAGCCCTCCATTCCTCCAAGATCAAATCTGGGCCCTCCACATCACTTTCATCCTCCACCATTGATCTTCCAAACCAATCTCCACCCTTGGATCAAAATCCCTCCAAAAAATCTATAAATAAAACCTCTCCCAAGCCATTTGAGAATCAAATTTTCAAGTAGTGTTATCATGCCAAAATGTCCATTGAGCTACCATTGTGAGTTGTAATTTGAGATAGAGCATTTCACATTTTATTCATCTATTAGGGTATATCTTATCTAGGAGCTCTTGGGTGCAAAGCTCTTTCCCTTTGATGAGATTGGGTTTTCATGTCTAGGTATAAACTATTTGTTTTATTATGCATTTAATTTGTGTTTTTACCCGTTATTCTGGTTGGGAAGACCTCTATTTTGCAGGACGGACGAGTTCAAACCCGTATTGGCAATATCGGCACCTAGAGCGGTGCTATTTTCAACTATGACTGGACCCTTTAAACACAGGCACAACAGCGCTATCCTTGGCACATTTTAGCACTATTCCCTGTTGTAGCGCTTTATGTATATTATTGTAGTGCTATTTAGTTTTGTAGCACTTTTTGTATAATGTTTTAGTGCTAACGTGTATTATGGCGCATTCTGTATCTGATATTAGCGCCTATTTGTAATTCAGTGCTATTTGGGTGTTCACCAGCGCTATCTATCTAGGGTCAGGTTTTCTTGATAGGTTTCTGTCAGTAGCACCATTTTTTTCTGTAGTGGCGCTATTTATTCTCTATTTTAGCGCTATTTTTAAAGACTAAATTTTTGTTCTGTGCACGGACTGATAAATTGTTTGCAGGTCATCAACATCATCTTGCGGACACTAACAAGTTTTTGCAGGGTGTTTATCTTTAGTTTAGCAAACACTTCATTTGGGAATTAAAAAGAATCCTTGCATGCTAGCTTAAACAAACATTTCGATTTGGTGCAATAAAAATTGATCGACAAACAACAAACAAATCTTTGTGTGTGCCTTAGTTTAGAACAAACATTTGAATTTGGTGTTCTAAAATTCACAAGTGTGTGCCAACAACTCTACAAAACATTTCAATTTTGGGCTTTAAAAAGAACCACAAAGTGCATCAATAAACTCATTGGATTAAAAAGAACAACAATCTGCATTCTTCACTCATCTAAACAAGAAAATCAATCTAATTTGTGTGAAGTGTTTTCGTGATTATGTTTGTAGCGTGAAAAGTGTATGCTCTTCCCTCGCACCATTGGTGACCTTGGGAATCAAAAGCTTCTCACAACACTTGCATAAATCACCCCCAACATAATCCAAAGAATTAAAATGAACCATGTTTAGTGTGATGCAAGCACAAAGAATACGTATGCTCTCCCCTCGTATCTTTGTATGAACTTGGGGATCAAAAGTATTTTTGTGATTGTGTTGCTTTTGTTAATCCTTAGAGGGCCTACCACCCTGCTTTGAAAGGTGGGAATGACCCAAGCGGTAATAGGCTAAAGCCAAGCTCTTTCAAGCCGCTATATAAAATAATGTGTTTGTGATGAAAGTCACAAGCAACAGGTGTTGTTGTGTCATACCGACAGCCAACCTCCCCCAAAACCCTCCAAGGCGTAACCCTTGGAGGCTGGGAGACTCCATAACGGAGAGTAGTGCTACTGCACATATGGCCACCTAAACGAATGCACTTACTACAAACCTTTGTTTTACCAAGCCAAAAACCTTCTATTTGTTGATGCAGAAGGGAAACCTTTGAAGCAGCCCCGATTCATGCGGTTCTTAGCCGAGGTAGCAGGGACAATCCTAAGGTTTGGTGAGGGACAAGCCTTCGTGGAAACCTGGATCTTGGTATGCATGAGAAGTGTGTGCAATTGTAAGGAGGAGCCGGTGCTACCAAGATCCTGGAGCTACCCGATTTGAATAGGCGCAGCTAGGGGATTCAACAAATACTGTCATATCTTCACCTTAGGTTGTGCAAAGTGCTTGTTTAAACAAAATCACATGTCTTTTCATGAACAAAAATCTTGGTTATTGTGTGTTATTGTGCTTAAATTATTTTCAAACAACTTGCCAAGAGACAATGAGAATCATTTGATCAAACTTCAATCAAAACAAATCCAAATTTGCCATCAAAATCTATCTTTTTCAAAGCCTCGACCAACACTGCCCTGTTTCAGCGCCATATCTATCTGATTTTGGTGCCATTTCACCTGTGGACTGGCGCTATTTTCAGATTGACTTGCTTGAAACTAAGACCCATTTAGTTGTGATCTTTAGGACCTGCTTTGCCATAATCCATATCCACCTTCCAAAAAACTGTCAGTATCCCATCCATTTTCTCCTCAAATTTTCCAAATCATACCTTCATTTTGACCTTAGAGAATCAATCATTATCATTGTTGGACCCTTTTTCATCCTCATTAAATCTTTGCATACCTTTTTGGACCAAAACAAAAAAAATCCTTGTCACAAGAAATCATTCCAAAATCCAAAAACATATCCAAAATCTCCCAAATCAAAACACCCATCAAAAAATCATCAACCAAAAAACTTGTCATCCCTTTGAGCTAAAGCTAGATCTACATTTCATCTTTCACATCATATTTTGCTAGAAGAGTCATTAGTTAACCTTTCAAGTGAAATAATCATCCTTCTTTGTGTAAGGTCATTAGTATACCCCAAACAAAGAGAAACATCCATTTGTGCGACACAAATCTAGATCTTACCTAAGCTCAACTTATTGACCATCAAATCCTTTTGAAAAACATCATCCTAAATCTCTCATATTGAATATCAAAATCAAACATCAAAATCTCTTCCATCAAACCATCCTTAAGAAAACATCATCCATCATCTACCTTTTGGTCTAAATTTGTGCAAAAAGTCAATACTGTCCATTCTTATCATTCTTAGATCAACACCTTTTTGAAAACTTATCAATCTTTCATCACACTACAATCATCCCTTCATCATACTACACTCACCCTCTCCATCTTACTACCGCATCCATCTTTGGGTCCAACAATTTAATCCAAATTCTCTAAGGTCTCCATCCCCATTTCACTCCATATCTAAAATCAAATCCATACACGTGCATGCCTATAACTAGATCACAACACAAAAAGAATCAAGAAATGGTAGAATCTGGACAATATCAAAGCATAGGAATGCCTAACACCAACAACAACAACATACCCATCAACCAAACACACAATCTACCTACATTATTTCAAATCCCAACATACAATCCCAATGAAAATCCCTTCCATTTCTTACAACCACCACCACCACCAACACAAAACGTCCCCACCATATCCCAAGATGATCTAGATGCCTTGATCTTTACACAAGACACTGATAGCATGGACCTACTTGACAAAATCCTAAGGTTGGATCCAAACAGATATCTTGATTATCTCCTCAAAATTGGTGCTCAATCACCCCACAACATGACATCATCTCAACCATCCACCTCTAACGTCACTCCTATTAGGACAATAAAAATTTGAAATTTTTACTATCTCCTCATTCCATCATATTTGAATAAATCCCGAAAAATATCCCAAAAGACCATAATAAAAGTTTTTATGTATCTCACAAGAATGAGCAGTGCCAAATTTCTTCAAAATCAATCCATCGGCGAGATGTGGTTTTGCTTACACCGATACATAAGGGATCATTTGAAATTAACCATCGGCGTGAGAAGACAGATCGGAAAGAGAATTATGGAAGTCACCGATGGAGTAAGTAATACCGATGACCTTACATCGGCAAGAGAGGCAAGTGGTCATACCGATCGGTATGACAGATGTCTATCGGATGACCTTTTAAAAGTTGCCCCCACAATATATATCATACCGACAAAGCATTTCGGCAAGAGTTTCACCGAACGTCTTGCGAGGACAATGAAGCAAATGACTATCGGCAAGAAATAAACTATCGGGATGAGACATAAAGAAGTTTCCGATGCTTAAAGTCTGGGCGATAAAAGAACTTTTGGCGAGACTCACAACGATACATATACCTATCGGGATAACTCAGCATATCGGGACAAGGGAGTCAGGTCTCGCCGATTCACAAGTCATGGCGATCAAAAGGCATCGGTGACACTTTAACATACTCTGTCCGATGAAGGATATGAAAGGGGCATCGGGGAGACGATTTGAATCGGGATATCTTTAGAAAGCTATCCCGATAGTGTATGTCATTCCGATCAAGATAAAGTTCATACCTGAGAATGATTATCGGTGAGACAACAAAGATCGGGGGAGCATAATTATATTATCCCGATAGTGTTAATCAATCCGATAAGCAAGTCATATCGGTAGGACCCGCTACATCGCAGAGAGATCTTAAACACATGGCGATGAAGGAAGTCATGCCGATGGTCGCGCCCACTTAAAATGTGACATTACATAGCATCGGGAATACAGTTGAGGGGTCACGCCGATTGACTGTTTGCGCCATAAAAGCATTAAGGGTCGCCCAGACATTTTAAAAATCACGCCGATAAGAAGAGTTATGGCGATGTGACACTTCACAACGATGAACATTGAATTAATCAGATAGTTAATACAAACGGCTACGAAATTCATACGATCATTATAATTGCAAAAAACCATCCAAGAAGAGAATACAGAGGAATTCTTGAGGCGTAAAACAGAGGGTTCCAATCTCAGCCACCAGACGATAGGTACATATACATTGCATAGCCTGTATTTAAATTTTCTGCTAAAGTTTTAAAATGGAAACTCCGGGAAAGGGGAAAGGAAGAAAGTTACAAGGGGAAACTAGTAAGCCTAAAAAACAAAAAACTGATCAAACCCCTGAAGAGAAAGTAAAAGATAGAAAATTAAATCAGGACCTAATTGATCAATTGCCTGGGTCAACTCCCAAGGTCAGGAGGTCTGCCCAACTCAGGGCAGAAGTAGAAAAATTGGAAGATAAACATAAACGCCTGGGAGATATCTGGACCCCAATTTGGGGGTATGAGCTTTTCAAATTCCACTATAATAGACGATTTAGAAATGCTCCTGTGTCAAACCCATGGCACATGAATTTAGGCAAACTGGTTGTACCTAATGTATTCTTGAATGTGGAACTCCTTCAACTGCTAGCCAGACATTACAATTCAGGCCTGAAAGCTATCTACAACCCTCAAGGAGAACCAATTGTACACCTGTCAAAAAATGCTATTTGTGAGGTGTATGATTTAGATGATTTGTGCACTGTCCCTATTGTTTATGAAGATTTGGATAAAGAGTATTGGAGAATGGATACAACTTACAATGGATGGAGGTTACCCATTCATAGGCCCAGGATTGAAGGAGAAGTGATACCCTTGACTGAGAATGATGGCCCTCCCTTTCATGTAGCCATTTTTGAACCATACATACAATATACTTATTTTTCTGTAGGCCAAGTCCTTGGCTCAGAGGTCCCTGAGTTCATGACTATTCCTCTGATGGTCATAGCCTCTGATATTCAATGTCACAATGCCAGACAATTTGATTCTGCCTCCTATATTGCTACTAGAATAGACTCTGGTCTATCTGCAATAAAAAACAATGCTCCAGCATGCTCTTTTGAGCATTACTCAATGCTTATGCATATGGTGTTATACTATGGCCAGGAAGTAGGATTGTGGCCAAGTGAGTTTCGAGTTGTTGCTGCAGATAAGAAAGGGAAAAAGATACCTGTACAAATGTGGACCAGAATCTGGGATAGCAGGTATGCCAACTCCAGCTATGCTCAATTTGAAGAGCATTCTGTAAAAGTGTTGTATAGGTATTTCAACCACCCCTGTGAATATTCAATTTCAAATGAAATAAAAAGGTTTCTCAAACCTAAAGATTTTGGTGGTCCCCCTACTGTCACTCATAATTGGGGAGACTGGTACTACTTTGAGGATGCCACTATGATCAGAGTTTATGGATTTGAGGATACTCCATTCATATTGCCTAAAACTGTCCCTGACAGACTTGCATATTTAGAAATAATTAGGCAAATGCATTGTTCGAATGTGATGCATCTAAGTTCACATGATAAACAATCATTCATGCCCAGCACTTTGTGTTTTGGAGATTTTACTGTGGTTTCAAAAGAAGGATACAATCTCATTTTGGATAAACTAATGCATTATAACATGGTGACTGCTGAGGTGAGGAAAGGGTTTGACCCTGAAGGTTTCATTGACTCTGCAAGAAGAAAACAGAATCTCAGTGGATACATGCACATACATTATCCACATGATGATGTCATTAGAAATTTGGAAGAAGCTAAAGTCGACTTGGTGGTAGAAAAATATAACAGAGATTTAAATGAAAAGAAAAAGCAGTTGGCAGAAGTTGAAGTGGTTTCCTCTGAAGATGAAGAACTCACTGAACAAGGGCAGCCACAAGATAAAACCATGGAAATGTCCAAAAGAAAAATACAACAATATCAGCCTCCAGTTGTGCTACATGATGAGGAGGGGTCTGCTGATGAAGATCCACGCCAAACGGCCTATGATTCTTTCATTTCAGATGATGCATTTATTCAGTCAAAGGAATTTAAATCATTCCTGTATAAATACAAAGGAAAAGAAATTAGAGAGTCAGTAGATGATGTTTTTGTTGATAATGAAAAACAGTTATTAGATATGCTGAAGGAAACAGTAGATAAAGAAATGCAGGACATGACACCTAGCAAGGGTAGACAGTTACTCAAAGATGCAGGGGTTATGATTTTTCCTGGTTTGGATTTAAATTCTGCTCTGGTTTTTGATAGCTTTTTGAATAATGCTAATGACAAGTATAAGCTTACTCCAGAAGGAGTTAATGAAGTATATATGGGGACTAGATACAATAATGATGAAAATTCTTTGATGATATGGGCGTTGTATCCTCCCCATAAGAAGATGGCCATCATAGACACTGAAAAAACTTTTGGCCATGTTATGACTTTCAGAGCAGGTGAAACTGACCCTATAATTACTGCAGACATTGGTATCAATGTTGCAAAGTTAAATAAAGCACAAGCTCAGATGCTGATCAAAGAAAGAGATGCTTATAAACTGAATTGTGAGAGATTAACAAAAGAGAATGATTACTTGAAGGATGCTGTTAAGAGCACCTTTGGCCAATCCACAAAAAGTATAACTCAAGGTGAGAGCTCACACGGTAGTCAAGTAATATCCCCTGATCAGGCCGCACAAATTCAGATAGACGCATTTGTTACAATACTGCAGAGCAGGTATGCAAATATGGTACGGTGGTTAAACCAGTTTTGGGATAACTACTCAAAAAATCATAAAGCAGTCAAAGAACATGAAAGGCTTGATCAGAGGATACAAGAAAAGGTGATTGAGTTACAAAACAGAAGTGCCACTGATGGTACAGATATCTCTGATGCAAGAGCATTGCTCAAACAGCACCAGAATTATTATGACAAACTTAAAGCTGATCCTAAGGAAGGGACTGATGCCTCAGGCACAAGAGTGCCCTGGATATTCAAAGATAATGGAGAGGTGAAGAGCAAAGAAGAATGGACTGTTGATTGTCAGGTTATATTGCACAAAGCCACAGGAGCTCTGAAAGATAAAGCCTCTGCATCTAAAGAAGCTTGCAAACAATTGGAGGAAATGGTCACCCTTGATGTAATTACCAGGAGCGCTGTTGATCTTACTGATTCTCACTGTGAGCAGGAGTATTTAGATCATCTGGCAAAAGTTTATTTATGGCTAAATAGAGCCTAATTACGCTTATGTAATTATTGTTAATACTTGTTAAGTTCCCAAGAGACTTATTGAAGAGTTGTATCTCTTCATAGAAATATCTATATAAGTTCAAACAATCGATGCTGAAATGATCATCAGCAGTAGAAGATATTCATATATACATAATATACAATGTTCCAAAATGACTATGTTGCATATTTTATTTGAAGAAGAAATTTGAAGTTCCCTGATTCAGTGTTTCTACTTTGGTATCAGTTGTTTGTTGAAATTATTCAATTGTGTGGCTGTCTCCATTTCTGCATTTCCTTGTTATTCAGATTAAGATATCAAGTATATATTTAATCTGTCAATACACATTTGCTGTATCTATGTGATTAATTTGGTTGGTGTCCATCTAAGGAATTAAACCCTTCTAATTTAGTCGCAGTAGCCTGGAAGTAGTAAGTTGGGATTACTAAGTAGAGCCATATAATTAGGATTGCCATTCTGTCTCCAGTAAAATATTATTTGTTAATCTTGTCCATTCATTTCATTTGGTTCCTTCAAGTAAGGATTAAAATACCTTCTGGTGAATTATAAGATAATTGATTATATTGGTTGGATTATCAAGAAGAGTCTGTCAGTCATTTACTTGCACGTTTATACAAGCTATAAACCAAAACTGTGCCAAGCAATTAGAATTATCACCATTAAGAAACTACTGATCTAGGTCCTTCAAATTGACTCTGTTACCCAACAAGGCACTAGTCTCATTCAACTCATTATTCAAAACCTTTTACCTTGATATTGCTTATACAATTTCTACCAATCATTTATTAAACATTACACATAGAATTAATTAGTCAGCTTCTTCATCTATCTTACATCCTATGCCATTGTAGATAGATCTAGTTAGTCCACTCATCCACACTCAGACTGCTTTAATATTTCAAGGTTCACCCACCTAGGTGTAGCAGGACCTAAAGTGTAGGAAATCATCAAACCTTGAAGGTTGATTTCGTCAAGTTGGTTCAAAAACGTTGCAAATCCAAACATAAAGCCTGGCATCCTCTTAGGATTAGCAACCTGCATTTTTGAGACCTAACAAACCGGTGACTCTGCTGGGGAATTAGTAAAAGACCTTAGAAATTAATCCTTTCTTTCATAGAGTCATTTCAAAAAATTTAATTTGGTAACTCTGCTGGTGACAAGAACCCTACAGATAAAATATAAACTTTTCCTATTTAGTAAATAGGTGGCGACTCTAGTTACAATTATAACAAAAATTTCAAATGGATGGTAGGAGATCCAAGATGGAAGGTAAAAATTTGCAGTCATCTCCACCCCTCAGAAACATTCCCAAAAGAAATGTGAGTTCAAAGCATTCCCATCAAGATAATAATCTGGACATCCAAGAGAATGATTCAGAACAAAATATTTCAATTCACAACAAGTTCACACCTCTACATGATTCAAATGAGAACCTTAGTGGAGCAACTGATGATATTTTGGCAAGGTACAGACCCACCCCTCAAGAACAGCGTGATCATGATGCAAAGGTCATGAGGGATATTGATAGAAACCAAGCCGAACATGATTTCAAGATGTCATTATATCAGGGAGAAGAGATAGGATATGAATTTTCAAATCAGGGAATGAATGACAATCCAGAACATCAGGAAATAAATAATCAAGACATGAGTGATGAGCAACAGGAAATACTCATGCTCAGGAAAGAACTTGAAAGGTACAAGATACAAGAGGAGAAGGAGTTGTTGCAGCAAGAAATTCAACAGAGGAAAAATAAAGCCAAAACAGCTCCCCTGAAATATGTACCTCCGCATAGAGGGAATATTTCAAGAAATACACAGCAAAATACAGGTGGAGTTCAAAAATCACATGCTTCTGGAAGTCATCAGAACACTGTTCCCCAAAACCCTAGACTACCTCCCATACGTAATGCATCTCAACATATGGCAAATAATTACCCACCCCCTGGTCAACAATATTATAGGCCACAAAATCAACACATAAATCCCCATATGAACCAACATCAACAATATGCATATCATCAGCCACCAGGTGGATATAATTACTATCCCAATCCACCACCTCTGAATTTCCCTCCCCAAAACCTTGCAAATATATGCAGTCAATTTGATTTAACTGGATATCAATTATATCCATATCCTATGGATAGTACTTGGAGAAATATGGTTCCCAAGTTTACTGGAAACAATGCAGTATCTGCAGAAGATCATATCAGAAGTTTTAATGCCGTTATACAGGATATAGGTATGGATTGGGAAGACATTAGAATGAGGTTATTTATGATGTCCCTCACTGAAGATGCCAGAGATTGGTTTAATAGCTTGCCCGATGCATCAATCAATTCAATAACTGATTTCCATAACCAGTTTAAGGATCAGTATGGTAACCAATACACTCCTGAGTTTGCACTACATGAACTAATAAGTATACAGAAGTATCAAAATGAATCAGTGTTTGATTTCAACCTGAAGTTTTCCAAGTTACATAATAAGGTGCCACATGGAGCCAAGTTATCTGACCAGGCAGCACTGAGTATCTATATGAAAGCATTTGACCCCAAAACAGGATATGAACTCAGAAACAGGTGTCCTTCAACATTGGCCGAAGCACAAAAAGTAGCCATAACTATTGAAAATAATAGGAAGGCTGCAGGAATGGTCAGTAAAAGGGACAATCATAGAAATCTTCAGAATCCAAATGCTCAACAGATTAAACCAGAGGGTCAGCATAGACATGAAAGACCTAGATTACATGATATGCCTTACAATACAAATTGGAAGGATGGAAGACCTATAGATAATAATAGAAATTAACCATATGGAAAGGATACTCCTGATCCCCTGAAGAGAAACATGGTACATATGGCAGAAAATAAACCTTGGTGTTTTGTATGTAACTTACCACATTTACCTGAATACTGTGAGGTAGCTAAATCAATACAGCAAGAGGAAATGCTATACAACTATAATAGGGATAATCACACCATCAATATGATGCAGGATACACCATGTGTGGTAACAGAAGATTATTCTTCTTCAAAAGAAGAAGGATATGAGTATGATGTAGGGAACCAAAAGTATCACATTAACATGGGAGAACAAGAGATATTCTCAGACCAGGAAGATAGTTGTAACAACAAATCATATGGTCAATGGAGAAAACCTACTGAAGATGAAAGAGAAGCTCTCATAGTGGCTGCAGTGGCTCAAGCTCGAAACACTTATAATTTAAGGAATAGAACAACAAATGTTGGGCAAGGAACTCCTGGAAGTGTATTTATAAAAGACCAGAATAACAAAGGGAATAATACAAAATCATCACCTAAAGAACCAGAAAAGGGGGATAAAAGTAAAATGAAAGAAAATCAAGAAAAAGAGAACACAAAAATAGAAAAGAATGACCAGATCATAGCCCCTTCTTTTGACATTGCACAAGCAGTGTCTCAGGTGAAGATATCAGTCCCACTCCTAGAGATGATGAAAATAGATAAATATAGGAGTACAGTTGTTAAGATGATTTCTGATACACCAAATCCAAAACATAAAGGGTTTGAAAAAACAACAAATAATGTGCATCAGGAAAATTTTAAGATGCCTGAGGTATACCTTGGTGACACACTTACAAAAAATCCCTCACAGGTAGATCCATTCTATACTACACTAGTAATCAAGAATAGAATAGTCAGGAATTGTATGATTGATTCAGGTGCTGCTGTGAATATCATGCCTATAGCAGTGATGAAAGAATTAGGGATGTAGGTTGATACTACTTATGGCCAGTGTTATGCAATGGATAACAGATCTATTCTAGTGGTCGGTATTATGAAAGATGTAGAGATAAAACTTGCTTCACATCCTGAAGCAACATATAACATTGACATCACTGTGGTTGATATCCCACCGTACTATGGAATGCTGCTATCAAGGCAGTGGGCTGCAATGGTAGGAGGCAATGTTCAATTAGATCTATCATATGCCACCATACCAGTAGGTGACAAGGAAATCAAATTATGCAGAGAGCCAAGGTATGACAATATTATAGAAAGAATGGACCGGCATCAGGTGAATTTCTTTTGTGACATAGCTTTAGGAGTTTTCAAAGTTGGAGAAACTACCCCAGAATTGCATAACACTGACCCAATACACACTGAATCTATGAAAGGAGAGAATGATTTGTGGAAAATGTATTTTGGTGGTGCATGCAGCAAGATAGGAAATGGGGCCGGAGTAGTTTTTATCTCGCCAGGAGGTAAAACATTCAAATACTCTTTCCTATTGACATTTGAATGCACCAATAATGTAGCTGAATATGAAGCCCTGCTCATTGGCCTAAACATAGCCACAAAACACAAAATAAAAAAGTTGGCTGTCTTTGGTGATTCTGAACTGGTCATCTCCCAAGTAAGAGAAAAATATTTATCTAAAAATAAAAGATTAAGGCAGTACAGAAACGCAGTTTGGGATAGTGTTGAATTATTTGATGCCTTTTCAATCAACTGGGTTGATAGGTCTAAAAACATTATGGCAGACTTTTTAGCAAACATTGCATTAAAGAGAGATGATGTTACATTAGGAGGGATCACAGAAGTAGAATTTAAAACTAGACCTACCATCCCTGATAATATACAGAATTGGCAAGTGTTTGATAGCGATGCTGATATAATCAATTTCTTACATTGTGCTAATTATTATGAAAATCAAGAAATTGATTTCAGTGCATTTGTGGAGGAACACGATGGGAAGGAAACCCTTTTTGGCCAAGAAGTGGTCCAACTGAAGAAAAATAAGATACCCAAAGGACTTATTGCATTAGAAAAGACATTTGATGGCCATGACAGGTATAAAAAGAAAGACACACCAGTGGTAACTAGTAACCTTGAAGAAATCAATTTGGGGACACAAACAACTCCAAAAAATGTGTATATTGGAAGAAGTCTTGACCCAAAAATCAGAAGCAGACTTATCAACCTGCTCAGGAAGTACAGGCATGTGTTTTCTTGGTCATATGATGACTTAAAAGCATATAGAGAGGATCTATTTCAACATGAGATACCACTGAAGCAAGATGCTAAACCTTTCAGACAGAAGCAGAGACCGATTAATCCTACACTAGCCCCTAAAATGTTAGAGGAACTTACAAAGTTAAGGGATGGAGCTATAATCAAACCTATTAGACACTCTTCCTGGGTTTCAAAATTAGTGCCTATAAGGAAAAAGAATGGTGATATTAGACTGTGTGTGGATTTCAGAAACTTGAATAAATCTTCCCTCAAAGATAATTATCCTCTTCCCAATATGGAGGCGATATTGCAGAAAGTCACTGGATGCGAATTATTGTCATCAAACCCCACCTAATCTTCAACACCTCATCCATCAACAAACCTACACACCCCAACCACAATCAACATTAGATCTCACAACCGTTGTACATGCCTTGATCCAAAAGGTAGACGACATGCAAACTGGGGGCAAACACAAACATTACTCTTTTGAGGATATTTGTCCCTATCCATTTGATCGCACATTGTACATGCCCCCTTTCCCCAAGAATTTTGAAACACCTAAATTTGACAAATACAAGGGAAAGGGGGACCCTAGGGATCACCTTAGGGAGTTTTACCTCACTTGCTTAGAAGTCTCAAATAACGATACATATCTTATGAGACTATTTCCAAGAAGCCTCAGTGGTCAAGCCGCTGAGTGGTTCGCACATCTTCCCCCGGGCATTAGGTCTTTTCCTGAGCTCGCGGAGAAATTTGTCAACCATTTCTCCTACAACTTTGAACATGAGATATCTATGACAGACCTTTGCAACACAAAGCAAAAAAGAAGAGAATCCTTTGCTTCCTTCTTGTAGAGGTGGAGAAGCTTAGCAAGCAAACTCCCTTGCCCAATTCCTTAAAAACAACTCATCACCATGTTTGTGACTAACCTCAATCAGGAAATAGGGTTCCATTTACAAATCCTTTGTGCATCTACCTTTGAGGAAGTCATCGACAAAGGTACTATAATTGAGTGGGCCCTCATTGCCAAGGGCTCCATCAAATTGTATGACTACAAATCCAACAACAACAACAACAACAAACTCCATATCAACACCCCCAATACAAACAACAATGCCAACACACAATCAAATGACAAGCCACACTATTAAGGAAAGAACAAGAACACTTTGAATGATGGCATCACGGATGTGATATCCATCCAACATGTACAAAATCAAACACCTGCACATACATATACTGCCAATGTAAATAACCAAAGGGGGCAAACTAAGCAAAACAAACCTCGAAGGCAATTTACACCCTTAGGGGAACCCATCGAGGATATCCTCGATAGGTGTCTCAAGAAAGGTTTGATAATGCTCCCACCTGTTAGACCCCGTCAAGAGAATGAGCTCAAAGCTACATGGTACAATGAAAATGATTATTGTGAATACCACCGCATTGTGGACCACAAAAGCGCTAACTGCATGAAACTAAAGCATTGCGTCCAAGATCTCATAGATCAAAATCAAGTCATCCTTGATCAAAGCACCCAACCATCGCCAAATGCCAATCTCAGAGCTTACGAGGATCCACTGCCTAACCATAACAAAGCCTCCTCATCCAATCAAGCATACAACGTCACCCCACCACCCACATCCTATGACTCTATCGTAGGGCGGATAGAGCCATCATCTCACCATGTCAACACAATCACCATTCGAGCACAAGCACCCAATTACGTTGTCGTAACTCATCGTGGCCGTGTATCCATCCGCATAGCCCCCACCACTGAGCAAATGCCCACATCCACATCAAACTCCCTACCCCCTCGTCCAACCACACGTCCATCACCTACCAATCAGTACAACCTCCTAGAGCATCTAGGAAAGACCCCTGCACAAATATCCATACTTGAGTTGCTCCACACATCACCCCTTCACAAAGACGTCCTTGACAAAGCACTCTTGGAAACTCAAGTTCCTGCCAACTTGAATGTGACCCAATTCCAAGCCATGGTAGGATATATCTCTGCACCTCACCATCTCACATTTTCATAAAAGGATCTTCCCGCTTTTGAACACTTACACAATGACGCCTTACACATCAAAGTCCGTATCCACAAGCACATCATCAAAAGAGGCTTAATAGATGGTTTTTCCGGCCTAAACATATGCACTCTTAAATTATTAAAACACTTGGGATACTCATATGTGGTTGTAGACACCAGTGAGTGCATCACAATGAAAGGGTATGATGACACCGAATGGCTATCTGAAGGCACTATCAAGCTCCCTATTCAAGTGGGACAGAAAATAATGGAAACAAAATGTCAAGTCCTTGATTTTGACCTCCCCTACAACATTCTTCTCAGACGACCATGGATCCATGCCGTGCAAGTAGTCCCATCTACATTCCATCAATACCTCAAGTTCCCTCACAATGGCACAGAGGTAACCATCTATGTCAACCCCCACCCCTTCCAATACTGTAGTTTCTTGGAAGGCCATGACCACACCTTATGCCCATACAACAAAGCCATCACCAAAGCCAATCCAACAACTTCCACCTCATACATCGACCCCAACAACATTGCCACCACTTCATCCCAAACACCACCACCGCCTGAGGTCAAGTTCAAGCTCAGTGACATGGGATGTGGGGAATACGACCTACACGGTACCTTTTGTGTTGGCACATTACCCAATCCTAAAATGTTTGGCATCCCAAAGATAGAAGCAGCCAACACAGTAGTCATCAAGTGTAAACCATCACCCATCTTTGAAAAGAAAAATCTCCTAGATCAGGACGTGCTCGATTTCTTTGACTCATCCATATGCACCATCTACACAGTCACCACCCTAGCCTCGACATCTAATGACTTACCACTTATATACCCGGACCACATAGATTGGGACCAATGGGGACCTCCTGTCTTCGACGTAGCACCAAACGATGAGATCATCGCTGAAATGATGGGGGTTAGAGATCACTTCCCCCTGGGAGATCACAGAGCAGGATACATCATGGAACTTGATACAGCTGCCTATTTCAGGAAGACAACCCCTGCTTCCAGTCATAACAATATAAAAATCAAACATGGATCTGATGGTGAAAACCGCTCTGTGGCAGTGTCAGATCCCCAAAAAGTAAAAACAAAAGATGTATCTCCTAGTGAAAACCTCCATGAGGTGCTAGGAGATAGAAGCATGGGCCTTCCCGAGATAGACAAGGTTTATCCAGATAGGTCACCTGTCCTGGTAGAGCCAACCCAAGAGATGAATCTTGGGACGGAAGAAGAGCTAAAAATCACTTCTAGGGCAGAATCTCTCAGCACAGTAGAGCAAGAAAACTTCCTAGCATTCTTCAAACGTAGAAATCACAATTTTGCGTGGACCTATGTAGACATGCCAGGGTTTGATCCCACTTTGGTCGTCCATCACCTAGCAGTATGCCCTAATGTAGAAGCTCAAAAAAATGAATCCTCAGGTGGCCCTCCTAGTCAAAGAAGAGCTAAAGAAACTACTGGATGTTGAGTTCATTCGCCCAATTGATTATCCCAAATGGGTTTCCAACTTAGTACCAGTAGCCAAACCTGATGGCCGAATCCGCTGTTGTACTGACTTCCGAGACCTCAACAAAGCCTGCCCAAAAGATGACTTCCCGTTGCCTAACATTGACATGATAGTGGATCTCACGGCAGGACACGAGATGCTATCCCTAATGGATGGCTTTTCAGGGTACAACCAAATCTGGATTGTAGAAGAGGACCAACATAAGACAGCCTTCATATGTCCATGGAGGACGTACTGCTGGGTGGTAATGTCATTTGGTCTAAAGAATGCTGGAGCCACGTATCAAAGAGCCATGACTGTCATCTTCCATGATCATTTTCACCACACAATGGAAGATTATGTGGACGACTTTCTAGGGAAATCGAAGATAAGGGAGGAACACCTCAATGTATTGGCAAAAATCTTTGACCGACTAGAGCAATACAATGTTCGCTTAAATCCAAAGAAATGTGTCTTTGGGGTCACCTCAGGAAAACTTTTGGGACATATAGTCTCCAGAAGAGGAATCGAGGTAGATCCCGCAAAGGTCAAGGCCATCACTAAAATGCCTCCTCCAAAAACACTAAAACAGCTGAGAAGTCTACAAGGAAAGCTCTAATCTATTCGTCAGTTCATTGCCCAACTAGCCAATAAATGTCAACCATTCTAGCACCTACTTAGAAAAGATACAGCTTTTGCCTAGAACACTCAGTGTCAGGCTGCCTTCGATCAGCTAAAAGAATACCTATCTAATCCTCCTATTCTAACTCCACCAAGGCAAGGAGAACCCCTCCTATTATATATTTCAACAACAGAGACAGCTATTGGAGCCTTACTAGCACATCACGATGAGCACAGAAAGGAAAGAGCCATCTATTACATCAACCGTACTCTGATATCCTATGAGCTCAAATATATGCCAATTGAATGAGCATGTCTAGCCCTCTTCTTTACTTCACAAAAATTAAGACACCACATGCTCAATCATAAAACCAAGCTCATCGCCAAGATCAATCCATTGAAATATCTGCTAAACAAAGCTGCTCTTACTGGGAGAATGGCAAAATGGGTCATGATTCTCACTAAATTTGACATTGAATACACTAAGAAAAAAGCCATCAAAGGACAGGTTATTGCTGATCAGCTAGCTGAAGAACCCATTCCTGCAGAACATCCGACACTGGTAGAATTCCCTGACGAAGCCATCTTGAACATAACACCGGCAATAGAAACATGGAAAATGTACTTCAATGGATCATACACACAAAGGCTTAGGGGTAGGCATCCTGTTTGTTACCCCTCAAGGTGACACAATCCCCAAGTCATTCAAAATCACATTCCCATGTACCAACAATGTGGCAAAGTATGAAGCCCTTTTCACAGGTCTTCGAATGGCAATCAAATAGAAAATAGAGAAACTGACAGTGTATGGAGATTCTCAACTGATCATCTAGCAGGTAAACAATGAGTACAAAACCAAGGATGATAAGCTACTACCTTATAAAAATATGGTCGATGACTAAAGACTATTTTGATGACATCCACTTTGAGTAGATCCCAAGGCTAAACAATAAAGCTACAGACGCCATGGCCACCATCGGATCCCTAGTCGACATGAAGAAAGACAGTAAGAAGTGTGAATTCCTAATAGAAGAGCTCCCTATCCCAGCATATGACGTTCCTCAATCAGAGCTAGTGTGCGAAGTCATTGGTCCCCTATCCCCATGGTATCAAGAAACCTATCTATATCTCCATGATAACATCATCCCTCCCAACCTATCCACCTCACAAAAAAATATTTCATTCGCCGAGCCTCCCGCTTCACCCTTGTAGGAGATACCCTATACAAAAGGAGTCTTGAGGGCATGCTTTTACGATGTTTAGACTCTAGGGAACCTGAAGTGGCCTTGCAAGAGGTACAAGCAGGTATCTATGGGGTACATTCCAGTGGACCCACTCTTGCTAAAAAGATCCTGAGAACCGGATACTATTGGCCAACCATGGAACAAGACTCCTAACGGTTTATCAAAAAATGCCTACCATGTCAACAACATGGAGATCTCATTCATGCACCAGCACAAGAATTGCAACCAATCATGACGTCATGGCCTTTCTCGCAGTGGGGACTCGACCTCGTAGGCAAAATACATCCACCTTCATCCAATGACCATAAGTTCATCATCATAGCTACCAAATACTTCACCAAGTGGGTGGAAGCAATACCACTCACCTTCACCACTAGCACCCAGATATCCAAGTTCATCCTCCATTATATCATATGTCATTATGGTATCCCTCATTCCATTGTCACTAACAATGGAAAACCATTCAAGAACCAAGAAGTCTGCACTTTGTGCGAAAAATTTGAAATCAAACACTTCTCCACCCCATATTACCCTGAAGGAAACGGTCAAGCAAAGGCTTCAAATAAAACCATCCTCCGCATTCTAAAGAAGACAGTTAATGAAGCTGGCCATGACTGGCACCTCCAACTCAACCCTGCCCTATGGGCCTATCGCACAAGCATCCACACCCCCATAGGAGCCACTCCATTTTCCCTAGTATTCGGATCCGAAGCCATTTTACCTATTGAGGTCGAGCTCCCATCCCTACGAGTATCCCTGCAAAACATAATCAATGATGAGGAATACTGAGTCGTACGATTGCATCAGCTAGAATTACTAAATGAGAAACACCTGAATGCGTTGAACGACTTGCAGGCCTATCAAAATCACCTCAGAAGAAGCTACAACAAGAGAATCAGAAATCAGAAATTTGAAGTAGGTGACCTTGTCCTTATGGAGAATCAGAAAAACTTGCAAGAGCGCCCTAACAAAGGAAAGTTCGAACCCAATTGGCGAGGACCGTATGTCATCATAGCTAGCTATGGATCAAGAGCATACCAGCTTGCAACACTTGAATGCCAGCCTCTGGATGAGCCTATGAACATTTTACATCTGAAGAAATTCTACACATAACCCATCGAGTATCCCAATCAAAAAATAAAAAAAATAGAAAAAAATAGAAAAAAATCAAAAAACCAAAAAATTAAAAAATCAAGAAAAAAACCCGAGTGCAATAAAAAACTTTCAATGGTGAAAATCACTTCGGTGATGCCTTGGATAGATACTATGGTGAAAACCTGTTTCAGGGACCATGTGTAGTGGTTGGTTCTACCATCTAATAAGTCTTCTTTCCGTCACAATACTCATACCACACACATCCCATGGCTTGGAATTCTGAAACATCAAGTCCTATCACCTATCCCATACTATCCCATCTAAAGGCTAATCCATGGAACGAGGATCCTTGTAAGCCCCCTTTTGTATAGCTGAAAACCAAAAAATCCAAAAACAATACAAAATCATCAAAATCTAAAAACAATACAATATCACCCCCCATACATCACTCTCGCTGTAATTCATGACCATCAACATCTTTCAACCCATCACATCACAACCATCCAAAACCATTCCCACATCATCAAGTCATACCAGAACTACATATTCATTTCACTCGCATCTTGAAAGTACCTTGATCCCGTGGATATAGAGTATGTAGGTAGTCTGGAATATGAAGGAAGTTTCCAGTACTCAGGTACATAAGATGCACCCATCCAACCCATTTGGATGGTCCCCATTAACTGAGCTTGCTAGACCCAATATATGATACACACACTAAGTATACACTTGAAGCATGGTCCCTAACGCAAAAATCATCAATCAACATACCAACTATAATCCTACACATTGCCTGACTATCCTATTGCCCACCTTTCAAAAAATTTCCAACCAAATCCAACTGATTTATGTCCTAGGATATATCTTTCCCACAATGGACAAGAATCTGTCATTCTATCATCACGTATCTTGGCAAGAGCACACATAGGCTATTTGTATCTTTTCGTTAGTCTTGATGATTATTAATTTTTATCTTTTTGTTTCACTCTAGGTCATTTCCAAAGCTACCATGATCTCATTATATCATGGTAAGTAGTGGACAATGCCTGGAGTAGACACGGTCATTGTTTCTGTATGCTGTGCTTTTGGGTTTGATTTCATTACTCTAAGAATAGTATTCAGATCTTGAATCTTGGGTTGGTTCTAGCATTATGTACCCCATTTGCATATATAGGCATCAAAACCTTATATGTACTATTGGCACTCATTGCTATGAGTCCCCTTCCTAAGCTAGGCAAGGTTATACTACTTTGGGCACACATGAAATCAACCTATTGTTTGTGTGTCTAGTCCATGCAATTGTGGGATATATATCATCACCTAGGTCATCTCATACCTTTGTGAACTGTATCCTACATTGCTATAGTAAACTAAGAAATGCTCTCAACTAATGTTATGCAACTAGTATTACTAGCTCAAATCATCATCCTAATCATTTAATCAACTATTCTATCTGGGCCTAGATTTAATAATCACCTACCATACCCACCCACCCTATCAAATCCCCTCACTAATCCCATTCCTCCAACGTATCTTCACTCAACACATCCTAAACCAATTCATATACCCCCACCCCCTCAATGATGTGGTGTTTTATGATCTAACAACCCCCTCATCTAACCATCCCAACCCCCCCCCCCCCCAATCTAGCCGCAACCCATCATACCCGTACCCCATCCATTCCCCCTATTCCCCTATCCACCAGCCCCACTACCCAGGGTCCAACAAAGAACATCAGGTGTATCAAGACTTATTCATTTCACCTATCACCTAATTTGCATTTCACCTATCACCTAATTTGCATATCATCTCATTAGGTTCATTTTAGAATCTTTTAGTTGCACATCACAATCATTTAATTCACATTTTAGAATCTTTTAGTTGCATATCACAATCATTTAATTCACATTTTAGAGTCACTTAGTTTCCATATCAAAATCATTTAATTTGCATAACCATTTAGGTCTATTTTAGAATCATTTAATTGCACATTATATATCATCATATTGCATTCTATATATCATCACATCACATTCCATATACCATCTCATAATCATTTAACTGCATTTTACAAATCATCTAGTTGGATATCCATATTTCCATACATAACATGTGTTTATTTAGATAAACATACATTTCCATTACATTACATCCATAATAAATGTTTATGAATCTGAACATTTATTTGCATTATACATCATAGACCATAGATCACAAACATGCATATAGCACAATAAGTAAACCATCACTGCATCCATCATATTACATCAATAGATACATCCATAACATCAACATAATACATTGTATGGCATAAACACAACACATCCATAGCATATAATCCATAAAGCATATAGCATCCATCATCATAGAGCATCATCATCATCATATAACATCATCATAAACAAACATATAGGCCATCAAAAAGCATCATATCATATATCATCATCGCAAAAAATGTACATCGCTCATATATACATCAAAAAATATAATGTCATGATACAATGCCTCTAAGGGCTAAAATGATACCACTGTCACATGGAGGATCCTCTCTTTGATGGAGTGGGAGATCCTGACCCTGGTCATGGCTGTGGTCCTGTCTGTGGCTATGGCTGTGGCTGCGACTAAACTTGAACCTGTGGAACCTGTTGGGGCACATGTGATGGGGGACCCATCACCTGCTGGATGCTCTGAACTGATCTAGATCTGTGTGACCTAGATGCCCTCGATCCACTGACCTAACTATAACTTGGTGCACGCTTCTCTGCCGGTACTGCCACATAATAGAGGCCCCGATAATACTCCATCCACCCTCTGGCCTCTGCCAACTCCCCCTACGCCTGGGTAAACTACCCCTGCACCTGAGACAACTATCCCTATACTTGATATAACTGTGTTTGTGCCTGAGACACCTGGGTTTGCATCAATGTCAAAACTGGGGCCATACCAGCACCTGAAGCCTGCAAGCTACCCACCGTAGTCTCTGCCTACTGTGCCCTCGCAAGTGCCGCATCCCACTCACCGGTCCAAATCACTATCACCCTAAGCCTGGGCTAACTATGCCCGCAATGCAGCCATCTGCCCATCTGTACCATCCAACAATACTACTGTCCCCCACAACTGCACCAACTCCGCCTCACAACTCTCTAAAGCCTCCTGCAGGCTGGCTACCTGTGCCCGCAGAGTCTCAATCTTCTCCTCCTCACCCCGAGGCTACCGATGAGGTGTGAGCCCTCAAACCTCAGCCTCTCCACCTAGCCCTGAAGAGCCTACCTCTGCCTGCTGCCCTGTTGCCTCTACCTGTGGCCCTGCTACGACAGCCTGCTGCTGTGCTACCTGTGGTGGGGGTAGACCCCCCTATCTACCCTTGGCTATCCCCCATGCTATCGAGGCCCTCTATGCCTCCGTACCCCCCAATCTGAACTGGTTCAATAGGCACTTGCTATACAGGTGCCTGCTGTCTCACCTGCTGCTGGGGCACTTATCCGGCTACCACCGCTGCCAGTACATCCATCGGCTAACCATCTCTCCCAACCTCCTCCTCTCCATCCCCTCCAACCTCCATGAGGTAATCTGCAATGATCTCCTCCCCCTCCTCCAGGAAATCATCTCCATTAGAATCATCATCCCCATCATCCTCTGAATCATCATCCCCTGATCCCGCCTCCTCCATAGGGACCACCTCCTCAGCCGGATCAGTAAACTAAGTTGGCTGCCACATCTGCCACCATATATCATATGCAGGAGTAGTGCTTGCATCCCTGACCGTGCTCTACCAATCCCACCACAATGGCCGCAAAGCCACAAAATCCTCCAAAGCAACTTGAGGATGTATGGTTGCAGGCCAAAAGCGCGCATCTCGGTGGGTCCGTGCAAAAATGGCCATCTACTAAGGAGTATCCTGACACAGCCCAAACTATCGCATGATTCGCAACGGTAGATACATACCTATGATGTGGTCTCCTTGACCCATCAAATACCACTGCTAGAAAGTAAATGACATGTGTACATCATCGTCTGGCCATGGCTCCACTCCGATGTAAGGTCACCAGGTAACTCGAATGGTATCATCTAGCATCCACCGCCAATACCACACCTGTCCAGTATAGGTGTACTCGGCATCTCGATATAAGAACACAAAGGCCTCAAATGGCTGGCGATAGTACCCACATCTCGGCCAAGTAACTGTAATGTGCTCCCAAATCCACACATGCAACAAAGTAACCCCGATTGATAAGGCTGCATCATAATGATAGACCACTATGTGCATCTCATGATACAGTTGCGCTAGCATCACTAGTCCCCAGGCATACATGGTCTCATGAATGACCATCCCCTCGATCATCTCCCCCCAGCCAACTGGAAAACCTCTGCCCCTCCTATCAGGCATCACTACCCCTCCAATCAATGCACACAAGAATAAGGCAAAGGGATCTATACCCGCCGCTAGAGTCCCCTCATAACTCATCTCCCTCCCATCCCTTGATAAAACAATATGATCCTGGCCAAATACTCTAATCAGGGCCCTCCATCCCCTCCTCGTGTCATATCTCACCCGCCGGCCACGAATAGGTAGCTTGAGGATGCGATAAACATCCTCAAGAGTGATAGTAATCTCACCAGTCGGCAGCAAAAAGGTGCACATCTCCGGTCGATATCGCTCCACTACTACTATCATCAGAACTCTATGAGCTTGCAACACTGGTATCGACGCCGCTGTTAAAAGCCCCAACCTAGCTAGTTAGGCCTAGGTGGCATCATCAAACTGATTGAATAATGCCATCACCGATGGAATGCGTCACTCCCACGAGGACACTATGAATGACCTCGTATCCTGTATCCACAACATTCTGGTAAAAAATCTACCTATCTTTTTCCAAAACACCCCCTTTCTTCTAATGTTGAATGCCAAAATCATTTAGCACCAAAACATACCATGCTTCGCGTCGTTTTACAAATAGTGCTACTACTTCTCATGGCACTATTTCAGATAATAGCACCACTGCACAAAACACATTACACCACTTTCATACATAGCGTTACTGCATAATTCACTTGGCACCATTTTAAAAAATGGCACCACCCCGTCACTTGGCTCTAATCTAAGGATTAGCGCCAATTCTCCCAATCGCACATTTTCTACAAATTGCGCTGATCTTCTCAATAGTGCTATTCAAGCACATAGTGCTATCTTAGCATCTATTTGGCACTAAAATTCCAAAACCCTAACCCCTACACACATAGGGCCAATGCAAACGATGGCACCAAAACGCTAGGAATTTGGCACCAATATACCCCTATTCTACCCGAGCGGATAGCGCCAATCCAGAGGATGGCGCTAATCCGCATACTTTTAGCACTGTGTGACCTTACGATAGCGCTACCAATCCCCAAACCCATTTCCCAAACCAAAAAAATGTGACAAAAATCAAAAATCACAAGTCAGGGTTAGGCCCTACCTGGGGTCCAGCCTCCGGTGCTCGGCCAAATGATTGAAACCGCTCAGAAACATGTCGTGGGAATTGGGGGTTACGCTCTGCCATCTCTCCTTCGGTCCTTCTCAAGAGGTCAATGTTTACAAATGTGGCACTCTTAGGGCCCACTTGTCCTAATATAGCATGCCATGTCATCCCCCCGCCCACTCTTTTTCCCCCCAGGGTGCAGATCCCAACCTTTTTCCTCTGTTTTTCTTCTTTTCGTCTTTTTTTTCCATCCCATATCCAACTTTCACTTCCGTCGTGTCCTTTCGAGAGATCACCCTAAAAAAAATATTTTTTCTGCCGACCTCTCAAGGGGGCATCCCTTATCCATCTTATTCCTTCCTAACAGGATCCCTTATCCATCTTATTCCTTCCCGGCAGCTGGGGCAAATTCTTTCTTTGACCTGACGCTTCTCTGCTAGGTCCTAACGCCATGTCAAAGAGGGGCAAATGTAGACACCTAAAAATGTCTTTTACCATCAAACTGACTCCCAACATCCCTAAACATACCAATTTCCCTTCTAAACTAATTAATTAAATTTTTATTTAATTAATTATCCCTTCATCACCCAATTTTTCATCATTTTATCCCCAACAATTGAATTAATTCTATCAATTCAATAGTTCAAAACCTTAGCCATTTGATTTAATAAATATGCAATATTTATTTGGTCAATTTCCCTCTCCTCGTTAAATCCGATTAATTAGCTAAGTCATGTTTAACTAATTAATTCAGCCTATTAATTGACCTATCCCTACCCTAGGCAATTAAATAGCTATTAATTGCCTACCCTACCCTACCTCATCCTAGCCTTAAGATTAATTAAAAACAACCTTGTTTAATTAATCTTGAACCTATCATTAAGATGGTCAAATCTAGCTTAACACCCTTCCCCACATCCTCCAAATAAAAAATTGGAATATATCCACATAAGTCAATTTTTTATTTAAATACATCCCACATCACAATTAATATCTCTTACACCCCCATACCTCATTTATCTCCACTTATCCCCAAATAAATTTTTAATTCATTTTACATTCCCCATATGAATCTTTAATTCATAAATATTCCATCTCATTCATACTCATTTAATTCCCCCTTTTCCCAAAATAAATAAAAGATTTACTTTTATTCCTAGCCCTCCATTCCTCCAAGATCAAATCTGGGCCCTCCACATCACTTTCATCCTCCACCATTGATCTTCCAAACCAATCTCCACCCTTGGATCAAAATCCCTCCAAAAAATCTATAAATAGAACCTCTCCCAAGCCATTTGGGAATCGAATTTTCAAGTAGTGTTATCATGCCAAAATGTCCATTGAGCTAGCATTGTGAGTTACAATTTGAGATAGAGCATTTCACATTTTATTCATCTATTAGGGTATATCTTATCTAGGAGCTCTTGGGTGCAAAGCTCTTTCCCTTTGATGAGATTGGGTTTTCATGTCTAGGTATAAACTCTTTGTTTTATTATGCATTTTGGTTTGTGTTTTTACCTTGATTTGATTTTTCTAATCACAGTTGGCTATTCAAAAAGAGAAGAAACCTGATGATGTCTCTCAAGATGAGTGGGATAGACTGGATAAGAAGGCATGGGGAACCATCCGGTTGTGTCTTTCAGACTCTGTCCTATTGAATGTCGCAAAGGAAGAGACTACATACAAGTTGTGGAAATGGTTGGGTGAGATCTATCAAGCCAAGAGTATGGTAAATAAACTTTATTTAAAAAGAAAATTATTTTCCATGAAAATGCGAGAAGGTGAATCAGTTGCAGAGCATTTAAATTCTTTTAATTTGTTAGTGAGTCAGCTTGATTCAATAGATGTTGAGGTTAGTGAGGAAGATAAATGTATCTTACTTATTTGATCTTTACCTAAGTCTTGGGAGAATGTTATCCTTTCTATCACTGCTAACCTCATGGATCCGAAGTTGGATGCTCTTGTTTCAGTGCTACTGTCACAGGAATTGAGGAAGAAGAGTTTGGATAGTTCAGGGGATGCTCTCAGTGTCAGGGGAAGGTTCGAGGAAAGGGGACCTAAAGGAGATCAGAAAGGGGCTAAGGACAAGTCTAAGGGATGGTCTAAGACTCCTGGTTAAAAGAACAAAGTTAAGTGTTGGAACTGCGGTAAAAGGGGACATGTGAAGAAGGAGTGCCGAAACCCCAAGAAACAGTGGGAGAGTGCTTCGGATAAGTCCTCGAATGCAGGAGAAGAAGTTTTACTTTCTGTATGTAATTTTGTTTCTAATGATCACTAGATGGTTGACTCGGGATGCTCATTTCATATGACTCCGCATAAGGAATGGTTCTCCTCATATGAAGAATATGGTGGAGGTAATATCTACCTTGGTGACAACTCTACATATCTAATTGTTAGGAAAGGAAAGGTATTGTTGTGTTTCAGTGATGGGAGGATTAAAACCCTCCCTGGTGTTTTGCATGTTCCTGGATTAGCTAGAAATCTGATTTCAGTTTTGAAGTTGAATGATTTGGGAATGCATGTGACATTTGACAAGCATGGCTGCAGATTGGTGAGAGGGAACTTGGTGGTAGCGAAAGGGAAGAGATTCAGGAACTTGTTTAATCTTGAAGCCACTACAGTTTGTAATGCCTCCTATGTTTATGAGGCTTCTGAAAACACTTGTATGTTGTGGCACTGTAGATTGGGCCACACAAGCAATAATGTATTAAAAACTATTAAGAATAAAAATTTGTTGGATGGTTTCTCCTATTCTGATGAGCACTTTGATTTCTGTGAGCATTGTGTGTTTAGTAAACAAAACAAAAAATCATTTCCTTCAAGAAGCAATAGAGCAAAAGAGAAGTTAGAAATTATTCATACGGACATGTTTTGACTTGTGGATAATGAATCTATCAGAAAATCTTGTTATTTTGTAACCTTCATTGATGATGTATCCAGATTTACATGGATTTATTTTTTGAAGCATAAATCTGAAGTTTTCACTAAGTTTAAGGAATTCAAAGTCTTAGTAGAGAACCAATCAGGTTTAAAGATAAAAATATTAAGATTTGACAATGGAAGGGAATATTGTTCTAAGGAATTTGATGAGTTTTACAAGCATGCAAGTATAATCAGACAAAAGACAACTCCGTATACACTACAACAGAATGATCTTGCAGAAAGGATGAACTGAACAATTATGGAAAGGGCCAGAAGTATGGTTAGTGATGCACAATTGGATAAATGTTTTTGGGTAGAGGTTGTGTGTACTGCTTGCTACCTGATGAATAGATCTCCTTGTAAGGCTCTTGATTCAACACCTTATGAAGTGTGGATAGGTAAGAAACCTTCTGTTTCACATTTAAGGATTTTTGGTTGCGAGGATTTTGTTCATGTGCCTAAGGAAAAGCGATCTAAGTTGGATCCAAAGGCTGAAAAGTGTACATTCATTGGATATGGTGACAATGTCAAAGGTTATAAGCTTTGGAATCCACTAACCCGCAAGATTATCTTTTCTAGAGATGTTATTTTCAGGGAAATTAGAGCTATTTCTGAACCTGAGCAGCCAAAAGAAAAAAGATGAAAAGGTAAAGAAGATGCACTTTGATTTAAAGAAGCAAGATGCACCTCAAGAAGAATAGAATGATGGATTGGGGGGTGAAGAAGAAGAAGAAGATTCAAGTAGTTCTGATGAAGATGAATCTATTGTAACTACAGAAGAAGTTGGTGCAGATGATCATGCAGAAGAACAAGTAGAGTCTCTTACTCCACCTTTGAGGAGATCCACAAGACAACAAAATCCAATTGATAGGTATAGCCCACCAGATTTTCATTGTGTATATGCTTTATTGAGTACTAATGATGAACCTAGATCCTACAAGGAAGCTATTTCTACAGATGATAGTGAGTCTTGGCAGTTAGCCATGCAGGAGGAGATGATGGCTTTAGAGTCTAATAACACCTGGGATCTTGTTCATTTTCCCAAAGGAAGAAAGGCCATAGGATGTAAGTGGGTCTTCAAGAAGAAGTTTGGAGCAGATGGGTCATTGGAGAAGTACAAGTCTAGACTGGTAGCCAAGGGCTACTCCCAGAGAGAGGGAGTTGATTTTGGTGAGATATTTTCTCCTGTTGCTAAATTGACTTCTATTAGATTTCTCTTATCCATTATTGCAGCTTATGATTGGGAGATTGAGCAAATGGATGTTAAGACTACGTTCTTGCATGGAGATCTTGAAGAAGAAATTTATATGCAACAACCTACAGGTTTTGAGGTAAAAGGAAAAGAACATTGGGTTTGCAGGTTAAAGAGGTCTCTCTATGGTTTGAAACAATCCCCCAGAATGTGGTATCAAAAGTTTGATTCATTTGTTTTGAATTTGGGTTTTGTTAGAAGCGAGGAGGATCATTGTGTTTACATTCATTGTGTTCATGATTCTATACTGGTTATTGCTTTGTATGTTGATGACATGTTTTTCAGCATTACTAAGGGTATATGGTCAGTGAGCTTAAAGCCCAACTTTCAAGTGCATTTGAGATGAAGTATCTTGGTGCTGCAAGGTATATTTTGGGAATGGAGATCAGGAGGGACAAAGTTAACATAAAGCTTTGGTTGTCACAAAGTAAGTATGTGAATACTATTTTGCAAAGGTTTAGTTTACAGGACTGTAACCCAGTTAGAGTTCCTTTACCCATTGGTACTAAGCTTTCATTAGATATGTGTCCAAAGACTGAGGATGATCTTGAGGATATGTCTAATGTGCCATATGCTAGTGTTGTAGGGAGTTTGATGTATGTAATGGTTTGCACTAGACCAGATATTGCCCAAGCAGTGGGAGTTTTGAGAAGATTTATGTCTAACCTTGGTAGACAGCATTGGAACTATGCGAAGAGGGTGTTTAAATATCTTGCAGATACTCCTGATCATTGTTTGGTTTATTCTGGTACTGATAGTGTTGATAAATCTTTGGACATATAGGGTTTTGTTGACGCAGATTGGGCAGGTGACTTGGATAGTCGAAGGTCCACTAGTGGCTATGTGTTTACTTTTTTTAGAGGTGCAGTGAGTTGGATGAGTAAGAGGCAACCCACAGTTGCTTTGTCCACCATAGAAGCAGAGTATATGGCTGCTACACATGTCTCTAAGGAGGTAGTTTGGTTGAGAAGATTGTGTACAGGTATTGGTTTTGATTGCAAGATCATTCAGATTGGTTGTAATAGGCAGAGTGCTATCTGTTTGGCTAAGAATCCCATGTATCATGCTCGGATTAAGCATGTTGATGTTCAGTATCACGTTGTTCGAGAGTTGGTTGCAAATGGAGAGATTGAGCTAAAGAAGATAAACACTTAGGAGAATGTTGCAGATTCATTGACCAAGCCTGTGAGCACAGAGAAGTTCATGTGGTGCAGAGAGGCCATGGGCCTTGTTTCTAGTGCCTGATTATTTTTCATTTGATTTCCTATGGGTTGATTTACAATGTATAATGTCAAGTGGGAGAATGTTGGGATAAGGTGCCATTAACCTTGTAAATCCCAATATTGTATTTATTTCATTTATTATTTGTAATTTGTAATTACCCATAAGGGATGTACAAGTCTCACAGGCAGTGGTCAAAATTATTTACTATCCACGGTAATTACGGAGTTACTGCACGGTAAGTCCCGGAGTTACCGGCGATAGTTACGGGATGTCATTTACTATGGTAAATGGTAATTGGTCAAAGTGGGGTGCACATGTGGAGGAATAATCTACTTTTAGTGTTATGACGCACATCATAGATGATGTGAGAGGGTGTAAGAGATTCTATGGCAACTGTAAGTTGTCATAAGAATCTATGACACTAATTATAGCATATGACATGTCATAAGATGCTATAAGTGGCTATTTTTGGCCCCAAGGCGTTCAAGCTTGCATGGGCACATTTTCCCAAGTGTAGGATGCATGTATGACAACATTTATGACCCCGTAAGAGCCTATTATTGGCCATGGACGCCCAAGTTTGTATTGTTGACTCTTGACAAGTGTTATGGGCTTGTAAGAAGTCATTTAATGTCTTGAGGTTGTGTAAATTCTATATAAACCATAGAATAGTAGATGAGATGGATATAACAGTTTACAGGTACCCAGGTTCTGCTGGATTGAAGGTTGAAGGACAGAGGAAGTGAATGTATTTGTAATCTCCTTTTGTGAAGATAATACAACTTGGCCTCTTTTCTTGGTGGAGTTTTTTACCTGAAAGGGTTTTCTCCACGTTGAACACTTGTGTTATGTGCTTCATTCTGCTTCTGGTATATTTTTGTATTGTGGGTTTATGTTTTGTTTACAATCTCCATTGTTAATGCACACTTAAAAGATTGCTGAAATTTATTCAAATCAGATTTCCATTGAAGTAGTGTTGCTTTCATTTCTAACAGTTAAGGTAGAGTGTCGAGGGTAGAGGGATTAGGGATAGGGTTTAGGGTTGAAGGTTTAAGGATTGAGGGTTGAGGCTTTAGGGTTGAGGATTAAGGGATTAGGGTTTAAGATATAGTGTCGATGGTTGAGGGTTTAGTGATAGGTTTTAGGGTTTAAGGTTTAAGGGTTGAGGGTTGAGGGATAGTGTTTAGGGTTTAGGGATAAGGGATTAGCATTGAAGGTATAGTGTCGAGGGTTGAGAGTTTAGGAATAGGGATAGCATATAGGGTTTAGGGTTGAGGGATTAGGGATTAGGGTTTAGGTATAGTGTTTAGGATTGAGGCTCTAGAGATAGAGTTTAGGGTTTAGGGATGAGGGATTAGGGTTTAAGGTATAGTTTTGAGGGCTGAGGGTTTATGCATAGGGTTTAGGGTTTAGGGTTGGGGGATTAGGGTTTAAGGTCGAGGGTTAAGGGTTTAGGGATAGGGTTTTGGGTTGAGGGATTAGGGTTTAGGGTTGAGGGTTTAGGGATAAGGAAATAGGGTTTAAGGTATAGTATCGAGGGTTGAGGGTTTAGGAATAGGGATAACATTTAGGGTTTAGGGTTCAGGGATTAGGGTTTAGGGTTCAGGGATAAGGGATTAGGGTTTAGGATTGAGGGATTAAGGTTTAGGGTTGAGGGATTAAGGTGTAAGGTTGAGGGTTGAGGGTTTAGGGTTTAGGGATAGGGTTTCGAGTTTAGGGATAAGGGGTTAGGGTTTTGGACCTTGAGGGATTAGGGTTTAGGGTTGAGGCTTCAGGGATAGTGTTTAGGGTTGAGGGTCGAGGGATTAGGGTTGAGGGTTGAGGGATAGGGTTTAGGGTTTAGGGATAAGGGATTAGGGTTTAACCTATATAGTGCCGATGGTTGAGGGTTTAGGAATAGGGATATCGTTTAGGGTTTAGGGATAAGAGTTTAGGGTTTAGGGTTGAGGAATTAGGGATTAGGGTTTAAGGTATAGTGTTGAGGGTCGAGGCTTTAGGTATAGGGTTTAGGGTTTAGGGATAAGGGATTAGGGTTTAGGGTTGAGGGATTAGGGTTTAGGGTTGAGGGATTAAGGTTTAAGGTTGAGGGTTGAGGGTTGAGGGTTTAAAGATATGGTTTAGAGTTTAGGGATAAGGGATTAGGGTTTAGGACCTTGAGGGATTAGGGTTTAGGACCTTGAGGGATTAGGGTTTAGGGTTGAGGCTTAGGGATAATGTTTAGGGTTGAGGGTCGAGGGATTAGGGTTAAGGTAGAGTGTCAAGGGTAGAGGGATTAGGGATAGGGTTTAGGGTTGAAGGTTTAAGGATTGAGGGTTGAGGCTTTAGGGTGAGGGTTAAGGGATTAGGGTTTAAGATATAGTCTTGAGGGTTGAGGGTTTAGTGATAGGGTGTAGGGTTTAGGGTTGAGGGAATAGGGTTTAAGGTAAAGTGTTGAGGGTTTAGGGATAGGGTTTAGGATTTAAGGTTTAAGGGTTGAAGCTTTAGGGTTTAGGGTTAAGTGAGAGACCTAGATGGATAAGAATGGATGGAGAGGTAGGCAAGGAGTGACTGAGAGATGTAGAGAGGGAAGAGGTAGAGAGGTGAGGGGGAGAGATAGGTGAGAGATTTAGAGGTGAGAAATAGAAGAAATACATGGAGAAATGAATAATATAGATTTTTCTATAGCAGGCCAAAAATGTGCTCGCATTATAACATGAGCACATTTTTTATTGCTATGCAAATGGTAAAAAGGCCTAGACCCCTGTGATCCATGCCCACATACTCTGTTTTGTTCTGTTTATGCGAGTGTTCTGACAAAAAAAAGTGTTTTCATGTTGTTGGGAAGTTCACATGCACATTTTCACATTCTACCACCTTTCCATGAACTTTCCACCACCTTTTTCTGCTTTACCAACTTAAGGAGGAAATAACATAGTTTTCACATAGAATTTGATATATATCAATTCAAGTTTCATTTTTTGTAGTGTTGCAATGTTAATTGTGATTGAATTGTAGGAATTTAACATTAGAGATTGGTTAATAGTATTGTTGTTACTAATTCTATTTGAGTGTTATTCAATTTAACATTGAAAAGGAAGCAAGTGGTGAAAAACTCAAATTGTTGAGGAGTTTGATGCAAGAAGAAAAAAACACTACATAATTGGGTACTCTCTCCATTTGAATGTTTGTTTTGTGTTATACTCTCTATTTAATCTGTCTCAGATAACCTTCTGTGTTCTTCATGTGGTCTTCAGCACTTAGGTTGTATTATGTTTAGGGTTATCTAGTCCTTAACCTCCTAAAAACCCTAGTCTTTACTTTGCTCTAAAATCTAAGTTAATACCTTACATCTGTATCGGTGTTATTGTACCAGCGATATCCCTGAAGAGTCTAAAGTGTAAAAAGGTAGGAATCTTTGATGAGCTATTACTCAGAAACCATGACACTTAGAAACATTTCATCTAAGGAAACATGATCATGTAGAATCCCTCTACAATAACCTCTCACAGTTTTTGATATCTCCAAGGCATTTGCCTATGGTGAAAGGTTTTCTGCTGCCCCAAAAATTATCAGAAGGAGGTAGTGTAAAGTTGCAAAGGGGTGTAACATTCGTCCTGCTCCTAATGTGACCAAACTGACAGTTCCAACCCGTCCAGATGGGTATGTTTAGGCTAGGCATGGTCCTGTTTCGCACCCAAACATGCCAAAATAGTTTGAGCTACATTGTACCAACGATATCCTTGAAGAGTCCAAAGTACAAAAAGCCAGCAATCTTTGAGGAGCTGTTACTCAGAAACCTATGTTACCGGGTTCTTTTCCTAGAGACACGGGTTCGGTTGGGAGCGGGAGCAGGAGCAACCTGGGAGTGGCCCTGCCACCCTGGGTTCCTTGTGGGTTCTCCGATGGAGAACCCACAAGGAACCCGGGGTGGCAGGGCTGCTCCCAGGTGCTCCTAGGCCCTCCCAAGCCCTCCCAGGTGCATTTGTGGGATTTAGTTTTAAATTACAAATTTTCTTTTAAAAAACTATAACTATATAAATTATTAAATACTATATATTATATAATATAAAATAGAATATAATATAGAATATATTATATTATTATATTATATATTCTATATTATATTATATTATTATATATTATATATTATACTTTATTATAAATATTAAATTATATATAAAGTACAGCCGTACCCACAACAAAAAAATCATCGTACCGACATACCAGAACCCCGCTCCTGTATCCACTCCCGTACTAGAATCGGCAACTTAGTCAGAAACCATGACACTTAGAAACATTATATCTGAGGAAATATGATCATGTAGAACCCCTCTACAATAACCTCTCTCATTTTTTGATATCTCTGAGGCGTTTTCCCGTGGTGAAAGGTTTTCTGCTGCCCCAAAAATCATCAAAAGGAGGTAGTGTAAAGTTACAAAGGGGTGTACCTTTCATCCTGCTCTTGATGTGAGCAAAACAATAGTTCCAATGTGTCCAGATGGGTACATTTTGACTAGGAATGGTCCTATTTCATACCCAAACATGGCGAAACAATTCGAGCTACATTGTACCAGCGATATCCCTGAAGAGTCTAAAGTGCAAAAAGGCAGCAATCTTTGACGAGCTATTACTAGAAAACCATAACACTTAGAAACATTCCATTTGAGGCAACACGATCACATAGAACCCCTATACAATAACCTCTCTTGATTTTTGATATCTCTGAGGTGTTTGCCCACGGTGAAATGTTTTCTGCTACCCCAAAAATCGTCAAAAGGAGGTAGTGTAAAGTTGCAAAGGGGTGTAACTTTCGTCCTACTCCTAATTTAACCAAACTGATAGTTCTAACACATCTAGATGGGTATGTTTAGGCTAGGTATGGTCCTATTTTGTACCCAAACATGCTGAAATAGTTCAAGCTACATTATACCGGCGATATCCCTGAAAAGTCCAAAGTGCAAAAAGGTAGCAATCTTTGAAGAGCTATTACTCAGAAACCATGACACTTAGTAACATTTCGTCTAAGGAAACATGATCATGTAGAACCCCTTTACAATAACCTCTCTCATTTTTTGATATTTATGAGGTGTTTGCACATGGTGAAAGGTTTTCTACTGCCCCAAAAATCATCGGAAGGAGGTAGTGTAAAGTTGCAAAGGGGTGTAACTTTCATCCTGCTCCTGAAATGACCAAACTGACAGTTCCAATGCATCTGGATAGGTACGTTTAGGCTAGGCATGGTCCTATTTTGCACCCAAACATGCCGAAACAGTTTGAGCTACATTGTACTGACGATATCCCTAAAGAGTCCAAAGTGCAAAAAGGTAGCAATCTTTGATGAGTTGTTACTCAGAAACCATGACACTTAGAAACATTCCATCTAAGGAAACGTGATCATGTAGAACTCATCTACAATAACCTATCTTAGTTTTTTCTATCTCTGAGGCATTTGCCCATGGTGAAAGGTTTTTTGCTCCCTTAAAAATCATCAGAAGGAGGTAGTGTAAAGTTGCAAAGGGGTGTAACTTTTGTCTTGCTCCTGATGCGACCAAACCAATAGTTCCAATGTGTCTAGATGGGTACATTTAGGCTAGGCATGGTCCTGTTTCACACTCAAACATGCTGAAATAGTTCGATCTACATTGTATCAGTGATATCCTTGAAGAGTCCAAAGTGTAAAAAGACATCAATCTTTGACGAGCTATTACTCAGAAACCATGACACTTAGAAACATTTTTTCTAAGGCAACACGATCACATAGAACCCCTCTACAGTAACCTCTCTCAGTTTTTGATATCTTTGAGGCATTTTCCCATGGTGAAAGGTTTTCTACTGCCCCAAAAATCGTCAAAAGTGTAACCGAAAAATTTGGATAAAATGAAAGATAAAAAAAAACATGCAATACCTTTTACCCAAAACCTTTCGAATACCTTAGATGCCTTGAAATATTGATGCATGCAAGATAGATTGCTTGAATGATTAGATGTTGATCACACACTTCAGCAGCATAATGATTGGATAAAGATTTGATGAGAAGAAGATAGATGTTAGGGCTAGAGGAATTTTGACAGCATGATGTTGCATGCGAGAGATGGGGTCCCTTAAAAGACTAGAGAAGGGTTCAATTTATAGGCAAAGGTGAGAGGATGTAGGGATTAAACTTCCATTTTGTGAGTGGTAGTGAAATTAGAAAGTTGATCGTGCAACAAGAGAGAAGAAATGGAAGGTGAATGAAGTTAACTTGAGAGATTGAGTCATCTTGAGATATGGAAATGGAAGGTAAGCTAATAATTTAATATTATTTAATGTTACTAAATTATGTTCACACCTAATTTAGCAAAGCCTAAACATCAGTTGTTTAGAAGGGGTACAAGAATTTTTTGCTTATGCAAGATCAATCAATCAAATGTCTGATCTCTTGACAGAAGACAAGACATTCAAGGAATGGAAAGAGTTAAGGGGTTTCATGTTTCAGTTGCTGATTATTCATTATGTTGCAGTGCAGATGGAAGAGGTATTTATGAATTGTCAAATTATACATCATGTTGTACACATATGTTTCAATAAGAGATCAGTTATTTTATGTTATGCATTTGATTTAGAAAGTAAAACATATAGAAGCAATTGCATAAAATGAGATAACTGATTTTATTCAAGAGAGTGTTTAATTATGTCCCACACAAGCCGTGGGAATGACTAAACTGAGCCAATGCAACCAATTGCAAGCTATATATCTGAAGATAGAATAAAAGGAAAGAACACATGAGGAAAAGATATCCATCATTGCCTTTAAAGAAGGTTGAAATCTGAAGGGTGTTGAGCTCCATGTCTTTTATCTCCCGCTACCAATCCAAAAAGACAAACCTACAAAATTGAGAAAAAGGTACAGTTAGAGCTCCAGATATTCATTTTCATCACATGTCATGTCAGCAAACATATCTCTTGCAATCAGATATCAATTACATGATAAGAATCAGAAATGAACATATATATGTGTCATAACAGGAGGATGAGATCATACAAAGCACTTCACATCACTTTCAAAGGTATGTTTTTATGCTAACTTGTTTGTTCACTGTGCAGGTATAGGAAAAACAATGTTGCTGATTTGAAGACATTAAAACATGTGGAGAAAATGTGGCTCCCACAAGAGTAGAGCCCAACATGTTTTTTCCTTTTTATTCATTTGAAAAGAATATCAGAATGTAAAAGACATGATGCATTATTCAAGACAATACTATGAATCATAATAGTCAAACTTGCAAAAAGAGTGAAGTCATCATGATAAAGTGAAAAGGAGCAGTTGCTCCTATAAACTATGCCTACTTGATAAACAAACTGTCAAGATCAGATCAATCATGTTCAGGTTGCTTCATTACATGTTACAAGAGAAGCAGTGATTCTGAATAAGACTTGTCAAATTGCTGAACATAGAGGTATAGTCATGTTAAGGTACTCTTCTTTATTTCTATGGTCATTGAAATATCTCACTACTGTTCATATGTATGCTATAAGTATAACAGTCATCTGGGTAGGTCAAAAATTAGAAAAATTAGACCTTAGATGTTATAAAAGTACATAGGTGCAATAAAGGATAGCTTGGTGATGAATAGAGAATCAACTGAGAAGTATATGCCATGACTATCTTAATTTGATCAATAACAGCCTCATTGGAATGCTGAGATATATGAAGTGAACACTACAAGAATCAGTATAGATGATAGATTGTCATGTATATTTTTAGTATGCAAAAGGTCTAGTGTCCTTGTTACAAAAGAGCATAAATGACAAAGCATACCATGTTACAGCTATATCACAGTTCATCATTGTTCTTTATGTAAGTTATGTTCAAAACAGTTACAGGGGATAGCTCAAAGGAACAAGTGACAGTCATACTATGCTACAATACTGAAATATCATTCATACCATACCAATGTTCAAGCCTCATGCATCAAGGATATTGCAAGTACAAGACAGAAGGAGAGAAGAATCTATGCTATAGGAGACATCTGAAATAGTTAAAGACATATCATATCATGATCATATTATATTCTAACAGTAACAACCAACATGAAGGTATAAGGTAAAAAATGGCAATCATCATATGAGTAATAGCCAAAGAGAATAGTTTAAAGTAAGGTCAAACATAATGAAGAAGCATCTGATAGTCTTGCATATAGTACAAGAAAGAGCTACAGGCATAGCCATGATCTGGAAGAGTTTGTTGAAAGAAATATCAAAACCCTTGTTACAATTCTTGAAAACCTTCTTATATTCTTTATCTACAGTGGGAAAGAGAGGTTACAGAGAAGAAAGATTGAACAGGCCATGGCTAAAAAGGGCCATTTGTGCAAAGGAAGTGACAAAACCCATCTCATATGTGAAACCCTTGTCACACTTCCATATACAGTCAAGGTAGATACTACAAAGAAGGTAAAAATGATGACTGTTACAAAAGGGAGAGCTCATTCTTGCAGATATATCAAACCTTTGTTGTGTTTTTGAAACCTTACAAGGTCTTGTGTATATAGAAATTGTATGGCTGTGCTAAGCAGAAACCTTGTTGCTCAGAGAAATGCAATACCCACTTTCAAATTTTTGAAAACCCTTGTTTCATTTCTCTTGTTACAGTCAAAGAAAGATGCAAAAGTCAAGCTAAGATACAGAGTAGGCATATGCAAGCACGATAAAAGCACAAAAGCCATATTTTCAAGAGAGAACAAACACCCATATGAATATTGTAAACCCTTGTCATTTTTATGACATTTCAGTGTAGGAAAATGACTGTAGGAAAATGACAAATGAAGATACAAGAGAGTCGAGAAACAAAAACTCACCTTGTTTTCTTGTATGGAAGGATCTACAGGCCGCAACCTCTTTTTTAATCTTCTCAGAGAACAAAGATACATAACAGAGAAAGAAGACACAGAGACGAGAAAGATTGTTAAGTGTTGATAGTATATGCACAACCATAGAAGCCGCTGCCAGAGATGAAGTGATAAAACACATAAGTAGTAAAGAAATCGCCAGATAAAACTGAAAAAGACATATTTACCTTCTTCATCTGTTTAAATGCATTCAAATGCTTGAGATTCGACCAGAGAAACACCAGATGGAGGGCAAAAAACTAGAGGAGATGTGTGTTTAGACAAACCCCTAGTGGTGGCCAAGTAAGTTACAGAGAAAAATGGAGGCAAATGCAAAATGTAAAATGAAATAAACTTTAGAGTTAATTTGTTGCTTTTGTTCGAATAGCATCTTCTTTTTTCCATCTATTTTGACTTAAAACAAATCATTCACCATATCTAGATCAGGGTCAAGACTTAGTCTTGATTAAAACCTAATCATCATGCCAAGGAGGGGCTGTGGGCCAACAGCATGATATCTTTTTGCATTCAAGATTTTGATAAGTCAAGGATTGAAATCATTATAACGCAAGGCTTTAGTGCCTTTATATTCCCTTTATCATGGAGGTCAACCTATGATGTGGTCGAAATGCCTTAGGTGGAATTCAAAATCATGGTTGAAAGTTAAAGTTCCAAGATTCTTTTTATCATATGCATGGAGACCAAGTATGGTCTAATTTATTCCTTATACATTATGATGTATCAAAAGTCAACAACAAAGAACATCATTTGAAGACAAAGTAATGCATGAAAGGTGACAGATCACATGAAGACAAAGGGTGAGATGGCAGAAATAAGGATAAGGTGAGGTTTTTTGCATGATGATATTTGCATGATACCTTATGAAGACAAGGGGATATATTTTTACCTTGGTGCATTTGAGATGCAAATATAGAGTTTTATTTTGCATGGAGTGAGAAGGGGGTTTTATTTTTTCTCTCATGTATTAAAGACCTAATTTTGGCATCAAATCATGCAAAATTGTGCAAATTAGGCAAATGTAAAAGGAGAGATAAGGTGATTGTTTTCTTTTCATCCATCATTTATGATTTTACAACTGAGAATCATTGTAAACAAATAATAAAATAATATTTTATAAATTACTTTATTATTTTGTCACAAGTTGTATAATTGAAGAAAATTATACAAATTGAGATTCATAATAAAGTAAGTCATGCAAATGATTACTTTATTAATTTTTCCACATGATCATCATGCAAAATCATGCAAGATGGAGGAGTTAAGTTAACTTAGGTCTTTTGAAGACTTTTTGCATCACTTGGGGGCTAAAATAGACAAAATTGGTCAACTCTTGGATCAAACACATGGAGACTAGCAGATTGGAGCTATTTTTGCTCATTTTGAGGCTATTTGGACCCTTATTTTTAGGTATTTCTTGGTTTGCTCATGGATCAAATTAGAGGGCTTATTTTTCGAGGCAGTTAGCTACAGTTATTTTTCCATGCCTCTTGGAGAGAGCAAACTATATATTGTAAAGCAAAACTTAGGTTTTGGCTAGTTCTTACATTCTTTTCTCTTTCACACATTGAGAGATAGAGTTTGTTTTGTAACTCATTTATTAGTTCTTGCCTTTTTTGCTCTTTACACTTTGAGAGAGAAAGAAGGTTTTGTAACTCATTGATTACAGATTTTATAGAGATTACAACAGGTTACAGGTTCCATTTTTTTGTCTTTTATGCAATATTTTCCTTTATTTTTTATTGGAATCAAGTGTTTGCCTTTCCATTAATGCTACTTGTATGAGTGATTTGATGAAATTTTATTGTGTTTAAATATCAAAACCTTTAAAATTATTGTCTCATTCTTACTTGCAAGTATTAAGCATAGTGATATCACAGGTCTTAGGTTGTGATACTGAAGTCTTTTTTCCTTCATGTTGTGAAAAATCTTTTTTCCTTCATAAAGAAGATAATTTCCAGCCTTAGAAACATTTTTGTGATCACATTGCCAAAAGTGGATTGTGTGGATAGATTTTTGAGATCTATTGTGAGTCAAATTTGCAAGTTTTCTATCAAAATTAGGTGCATCACCGCATTTACAGTTTTAGTTTTAGTGAATCCATTAGATCTTTTTAACCCTTTTCCTACAAATTTATCATTCTATCAAGGGAACTAGCCCATCTGGAGGTTCAAACTCACCATAGGTCACCCACAGCCTGAGTTTGATCTCATGTTTCGAAGGATTGCAGAGTTTCACATCTTTGCATAAGGGTGCAATCCTAATCGACAACATTTAAATCATGAGGAATGTGAGGATAAAATAAATAAAATTATTTATTTATTTATTTTAAGTGGGGAGAAATAAAATGATAGATTAAAATAAAATAAAAGATTTATTTTATTTAATTCAAGAGGAAAGGGGATTAAATAAATGAATAAAATTTATTTATTTTAATAATGTGAATGGATGGGATAAATTAAATAAATGTTAGATTTATTTAATTTATTAGAGGAAGTGCTAGGATGAAGAAGGGGTTATGAATAGAAAGGGAATAAATGAAATTAGTCAAATAAATAAGATTTATTTAACTAATTAGGTCGTGACATGGGTACCTAGGGAAAAACATGCTACAAGATGCCTAAATGATGTAATGTTGTGACAAGGTGGACATTTTTGGGTGTCTACAAGAAGCATGTAGTGTACAGTTGCAAGGTAGGCTACTTTTTGTTTTGTTCTTCATGGGGCCAAACCGTTAGCACCAACACATCCAGTTGGGCACATATACGCTATGCATGGTCACTACCCTTCATTATAAAAGGGTCATAGTCTTTTCTATTTGAAGGGTCACAACTTTTTGCCTTTGAAATGTCATCAGTATTCGTTAGAACATCAAGATAACACTTTCTGCAAATGTTCTCCATGCATTATCATCCTTTTTATTTCTCACCCCAATAAATTGGGTTGCTTTCAATATCAATGCGTCAACCATTCATGTAGCACAAGGTTTAAAGCATCAATCATTAATGCATCAACCATTCATGGGCACTGACAATCCATAAAGCACAAGGTTTAAAGATCAATAGAGCAACAGTTGATATTAGAAACTCAAATTGTCAGGATCTTACATTCACAACAATGTCATTAGTTGTGGCAAATCTTGGCTAGAAGTAGTTGTAGAGAGGATGTAAATAGTTGCTATTTCAACTCAGAAGTGACATGATAGAGCTTTATGGTGGTGACCTTGTATGAACAATAGTGAAAATGCACCAACTAGCACCCATAAATGTGAATAAAGTGGCATTTATGCTTGATAGTATTATTTCACCATTCAATCTAGCTAGTCTGATGAGGAGGATGTGGCTCCAAATTCTAGTAAACATGTCATAAATGGTCATTCAAGCCCTTTGAAAACCCTTACATATTCTAAGTAGAGATTATTCCACATATACCATGGAGAGTGATTGTGACATCATACAATATTGAGATAAGAAAGCCCCAATCTATTGTGCATGTAGGACTAAGCTTCCATCTCACTAGTTGTCTATTACATGGGGAGAAATTAACATTCTTGTTTGATGCCACTTCCACTATATTAAATTCACCACACACAACCCAAGTTTTTATGACTTTGATATACAATCTCATGTTGATATTCAACATAATGATTCATTTTTATTTTAAATGCAACTTTTATCTTTTAGTTCCAGAATGAGGTTTAGGTAATACTTGAATAATAATAGCTGGCTTATTGGATCAACAAACATCCTATGTAATACAATTGGACTTTAAATATTTGAAGTAAACCATCTACAAATATCCATTGAAACATGGATTTATAATGCAAATATGGATGCCATCAACAAAAAAGATTTGTATTAACCAAATATCCATATAGGCATACATCAATATCTATTAATATAAGTATAACATATATACAAAATAACCATATAGACTTACAAGAATGCCATATAGGCATACAATGTCAATTATATGCAATACAAAATATATGTCCACAAATTCCATACATGCATACAACAAAGGAACACAATAAAAAGTCATTCCCCTTTGTCTGGTGAAGAGAATAGATCATGGGAAGCCTTCGATCTTCGAGGGGATGGAGATGTGTATGAGGGTGGTCTCCTACGAACCCAAGGGCTACTCCTCCTATTTAGTTGTTCATGGATCTATAGCTTTTACAATAAAAAGTATAGACATTAATATATAGAAATTACATTATAAAAAATGAAACATTTAACAAAATAATCACTTATCGCTACCATATAATCTGTCTCCTCATTTTTCTTAGTACTAGGATTAGGATGTGGTGTTGTAATGTCCTATAGAAACCATTTAGATAGAAATTAAACTTCAAATCAATAATCATTTAATTTTTCAAAAATAAACAACTATAACAATGAATGTAATTTGAAATTTACTATTCTGCCTCATACCCCCGTCAAAGGCATGGAGCTATGAATCAAAGAGGACAAACCATGCTCCATTTCCCTATGAACATCAAGAGGTCTCTCCGCAACCTGCATCATCTGAAAATAAAACAACATTATTCAATTATGAAAACTATAATAGTGATGCAAGTCATGGCTCCTAACATACACACATGCTCACCTAAACATGGAAGTACACACAATAAAACACACAAGTCACATGCATATATACAAATTAGATGAAGATTCATGACTATTGTGTGGTATAAAGGTCAACAAAGGAGGGACCATAATAGCATCAAATTTTAGATTTAAGAAGTTAGAGAGGGAGTGAAGGTGTTAGTTTAGGTTTAGGTTGGTGGTAGGGTGGGGTAGGGTTGTGCTCAAATTTTTGTTTGTTTGGTAGTTATGGAGGTAGGACAACATGCCTAAGATAGATTTTGTGGGTTTATGGGACAATGCCTAAACTAGAAATCACATAGACATTAGGTAAGTTTATGGGTTTACGGGAAGGAGGAATATCAAGAGTTTGTGGGATAATAGGAGGGAGGAAAGATACTAGATAGGAGAAGAAAAACCTTATTTTAAAAATTTCTTATCATTTTCTTTGTTTTGAGGTTTGTCAGGGGGTGGGTTGGAAGTAAACTAGGCCTGGGATGTCTGGTAGGGGTATATTAGGAAATAGGTAGGGTATGTATGGGTTGGTTAGTAGGTTGGGTGTAGTGTTGGGGAAATTTCTTAAGCCTACTTTTAGAAGTGGATGGGGAAAGGTCCTACACTTTTTCTTTTACTTTATCTTGGAGGGGTGTTAGAGTGGAGATAGAAGTCAATGAGGAAGGTGAAGTAGTAATAGGTGGATATATGATGGGGAAGATAGGGGCATATTTAATGGAGTAGGTGAAGTAATAGAAAGAGGTTGTGGGGTTAGAGCAACAATGTGTTTAGAGGCATATGATAGGTAAAGGTGAAAGAGGGAATTGGTATGAGGTTGAGGTGGACCAGAAGGGGCTGACAAAAAATAATCTAAGGAGAAGTGTCTTAAGGTAACAACTAGTTGGTATGGGCTATGAGAAATGGTGAAGACATTACCATCATGGGGAATTTAAGGCACTGGTGGATGACAGTTCAGGGACAACCCACATTGCAATGAGCCAAGAATGACCTAAGAAAATAGATAGTGCTATGAGATGGGGATGATATGACATGAGACATCTAGGCATTTAGGTCCTACCTAGATTAGTAGTGTGAGGGAGACAAACATAGGTATAGAAGTGTCATTATGTGTACACTAGGAGATATCTGAGGGCGATAAGAATCTCTTTGCATCCTAGTGATGTATAAGTGTTCCTCTGTAACTGCACTAATTCCACCTTGATGTACAAGTGTTCCACCTTGAATCAACTATCATTTTATAGTGTACTTGTGCCTCAATCTATAGAGGATCGTTATAATCATCAGTAGGCACATTGTCAAGCAAGAAGGTGATGGCAGGTGTAGAAGTGGGTTGAACAATGAAATTATAAGGTTGAATGTCTAATGTGCCTATCATCTCAAATAATATAGTAGTATTAAAGGAAGGGTCCTCATTAGATTTAGGTGGGTTAGATGTAGGATCAAAAGTAGGGATCGAAGAAATTGAGCCAATAGGATTGACATAGTTTGTAGGGGAATGGATTAGTGTAGATTCATTAATAAATGTAATCAACGATATGAATATAAACTACAAAAATCTAGTAAGTACAATTCATTAGTTAAACTGTTTATTTTATTACCTAAGTGAAGCTTTGAACGCCACCACCACTGGGGGTGTTGCTGTCAAATCCCTAAGATTAACCTATTAAACATCCAAAATCAGATATTATAATACCATTCGTATAACAATGCTATTCACATGTAATATTTATAATTGTTTTCTAGTTACATACCTCGACAGTAGATGTCATAGTGTAATATGGAGGTGGAGAACTGCTAAAGACAGAATGAACGCTATGAACCTGAAATTTTATTAAAATCATCAAACTAAATTATTTAATCTTGCATTTCAAAAATAAAATTTAATAAATTAAATTCAATGAACTTGCTAACATTTACCTGAGTATCAAGGCTGAAAGTCTCACTCAGGAGGACATCTATCATCGCCATCTGCTTAGTTGCAGATGTAGCCTGCGCATCTGTGTCCTGACTATCCGTGGGGTCATAACCACAAGTTGACCTGTAAGACTGACAAGTATGGGGTGGAACCCTACTCCTCGAACTCTCCCATGACCCATGTTGTGCTGCAGGATTGCATCCTCTATGATGCTCTAGGTCAAGGCACTAATGGACTGAAGTGTCTCGACCCCAGCACTCTCCTTCACAATGGAAGGGATAGACACGTGCTCATGGGCTGGTCTATCGAGTGCTCATCTTGTTGGCCACTGTGGGTCAACATGTGCCCCTGGTCTATCATGTGCTGACCCCCACCTCTACCCTAGAAGTCCCACATATCAAAATAGTTTGGCACTTTATTTTTTACAAACTCGCAGTAGAGTTTCCTCAAAAAGTATTGCGGGACCTCATTATTTTTGCATGGAGGATGGTCAAAAACCATCCACCACCTCTGCCCAAAATTCTCCCTTATCGCTTGGTTGTTGCACCAATGGATAGGGAACCTTTTGCATGTAAGGGGTAGAGGTTAATTTGTTCATGGGTTTGTAAAAATGGAACACAAGTCCAATTTTGTAATTTGTTCATTGTTTACTTGCTCATATGACAACTTGTCTACATAGTACTCTCTAAATTCTCTCCTCTTTTTAGACCAACTAGTTATTTGCTTGCTAATTGAATCTACATTTGATAACATAGATTCAAGAGATTGAGCAAGCGTGGATCTATACGAGGTTAAAGTTGCATGATCTTTCAACCTTGCAATTATATCTTCAATTTGTTTTTTATTGTTATCAATTTGCCCCATTAAATTTTCTTGTGTTCCAGGGGCATGTCAAGGAATGGATGGAGGAGTTTGTTGTTTAGGTTATTCTTCAGCAGGTATTTGCTATTTAGGTGATTTAGGATTTTGTGGATATTCAAGAGGAGGAGGAGGAGGAGGTGCATTATCATTTCTTGTCAATTAAGGAAATTTACATCAAAAATCAACTTAAACCTACCTATTTAGAAACAAATTCACACAAAAAACAAATACAACTCACTCATTTGGCCTCCTGACATCGTGGCGGCATTTTGGCGATGAATCGACAAGATTTTGGTGTCAAATTTGGTCTTCAATAATGCAAGCGCACTCCTTAGGGTTTATAGGCTGTGGGTGCAGGGAAGATGGAAGGAAAAAATGAGCACAAATGCTACTTTTTTTTAATAGTAAAACATAACGCGTTCGTGTTATAACGTGAGCACGTTATGGTTTGGTGTTGCTGAGCCTTAGACTCGGCATCACCAAACCATAATGCGAGTGCATTATAACATGCTTGCATTATGTCTTAGAAGTTTTTTTTTTAAAATTGGTGACTTTTTGGCCCCCCAACTTTTTGCATCCGCCCATCAGTGATATATATACATTGAATGAAATATACTCAGTCAAAATTTATATACTTGATTACAAACATTATATATGCATTCAATGATATATATTGTGTGATATATCAATGTGATATATATATAATGATGATATGATATATATATATGATGTGATATATATAGGATTATACCACACAACATTATTGATTAACGAGTTTAATAATTGTTTGGTTACTTTCCTTATGTAATCTAAGGGGCACATTCATTAGGTATTGAAAATTATTATTATATTTATAAAATATTATGCATTTAACAATACTTGTATTATATGTGTTAATAATTGATTTGAATGATGAAACAAGTGATCTAAATTCCTTAAGATTGAAACAAGTGATAATCTTGAGCTTAACCAAGTATTCAATGTTGGTATAAAATGAAGATATCACAAAAACCAAAGGGGAACTCTATTTAACATGTTCAATCAAGAACTAGGGAACACCATACATGCACGTCTATTCTTTGACAAAAACTTGAGGATATTGTATGGTTATCTAACATTCAAAACTTGACATCAACATTAAACTAGATCTTAGTGGACCACGTGGCAAGAAAAATACTCAATAAGAAAAAATAGCTCGAAAACATCCAATCTGTTGGTAGCAAGAAACCATTAGTTGTTCATGAATGTGAATTTCTATTTCAATGTGACCTTAGAATATACCTATCCTGGGAATATAGTATATGAACTTGAACCTAAGAAAATGGAAACTTCTAAATGAGGAGAATTAAATTTGCAAAATAATCTTGATGCAATTTGGAAAAAAATTTCATAAGACTAGAGTAAATAAGCCTTAGACTCTTGTGATTGATATATTAAATATTAGATTTAAAGTTATCTCTTTCGTGTACTCTTTAAAAATTAAATTCCTTTGAGTTCATTTCAATTGTCTATAAATGGGGAAGCACTATTAGACTGGAACCAAACTTGTGTTAGATAGATGCAATGTAAAAATTCAAGGTAAAACTAGATACAAAAGTTCTAGAGGCGTGCCTTCATGTTAAAAATACACAATGTTCTTGGATAAGAATAATATGAGCTTGAGGAATATATATGATACATTCATGGTTATGATTAATACCATAAGGGTGCAAATTATACTAAATGAGAAGAAACAAAAATTAACCCTAGTGAATTTCCCTCACATTTCATATAAATCTTAATGCAATAAAAAAATCAACCCTAGACCAAAGGAATCAAATGTATCCCAAGAATAAAAAGGAAATATACAACCACCCAATATGGATAACACCTTAGATCAATAAAAGACCTATGTTATAACATAGTTGAGGACATAAAATGAACTAAATAAAATGTGTCATTATTTAATGTAACTCAACACTAATGAAAAGAAATTCTAAAATTTTAAGCACTGACATGACCTAAGGAATCAACCAAAATATATAAAACATTGAATATGTATATGACCTAAGGAATCAACATTGAATATTTATATTATCATAAATATACCTGAGAAAAATTTAGTTACATCTACTCTTTCTTACCATTAGGATATTTGAAATGAATTTAATCTTGATTACCTTGAACTGATTTGGGCACATTTATAAATGTGATTCCATATGATATCTATTAAAGACTTGGCCTAGTACCATAGTACGACCAATTCAAAAGGTATATGGTTGGGGAGATGAATATCATTCCCATACATTTATTTTAATTATTTAATTCTCAATTTAGACAGAACATATATATTTAAATTATGGATAATCCTAACACCTTCAAATCATGCTCATGAGCTAGACTAGTGTTAAATGCTCAATAGATATATAATGAGACTAATTTATAACATATGCACATCTTCTGTGGTTCAAGTGATTCATAATGAAATTAGGAAAAAAATAAAGGCCAACATAAAACATCTCATCATAGAATACAAAAAACCTAATGCTCTTATGTTCATTGTACATTGAGCTAGGAATCTATACACTAGAAATCCAAAAATAGAACAAGATTCTAGCTATCTCTATTGTATTGCTAAGTAAAAATCATACCCAAGCAGATCTAGTGTGTAAATTTAGATTTTATGTGTTGAAATAAGCTTCCTAGTATTCAATAAACTAGTCAACCCCTCCAATTTATTAGACATGGGAGACCCAAAATAAATTTTCATTGTAAATGAATTCACTCCTTGAGGACAAATAGTTATTGGGATTATTAGAATATTTTTATGTGGAGGGTTTAGAATATAAATATAGAATTTCAAAGTGAGAGAGATCTACTTTGTACGAGCACATGTATGAAAGAAGAGACCTGAATTTTAAGGATCGCCAGTCATCATTATGGAATTGTCTACCAAAGCTTAATTCAAAGAAATACTAGAGTACAGTTGGGAGATTTTTGGAACGTGCACATAAGTTTCAAACAAGAGTTAGTCCTCTATCAATACATAGATGGATTCATGTCCCAAAATTAAGGTAATATCCCATACCCCCCCAAACTAGAATTTTCCAAATTTGATGGTATTGATCTTACCAATTAGATATATAAGGTAGACTAATATTTCAAATGTAGTAAATATAAAGTGCTGGAAGTATGTGCTTATCGGTGTTGTCATTGATGTCAACATATATGTGTTGTCATTGATGTCAACTGTGCTCTTGTTTTGATGCTTTCTTGTGTTGAGATAATTAGTTTGTGTTGGCTTACATAAGTGTTGAAGATAATGAGAAAGTGTTCCTAGTATTGAGTTTCCAAGTGCTTTTGAGAAAATTTGCTCTCTTAGTGGAAACAGTGTGTTGCAAAGTATCTTGGTTTGTCGAAGAACAATAAAGTGTTTTGCTTCGCATATTTTATAGATTGAATATCTTTGTGTGCAGTTTGGAAGTTATGTTGAAGGATGTCTATAGTTACTATGTTTCAAGTTTGAACCTTCGGTGTGAAGATTTGAGCAAGTTCTGTTCACTAGAGTAAAAACTATTTTTCTATGCATTTAGTGGTGACAGGGAGAATGTATTCTGCTTTGTATTTCTCCGCAATTAAGTCTTACGGTCTGTGGTTCTAGAATTAAGTTTTTGATGAGGATATGTGCCTTTAGTTCAAATGGTTGATGATTTGGTGGTTTGCAAGTGATCTTTCCTTTACGACAGTGGCCGACAGTAAAGTTCAAGTGCTCCAGTTTGAAGAATCTTATGGATAAAGTGTTTAGAGGTTGTGCGGATATTCCTGTTGATTGTAATGTACTTTTAGATGCCTCTAGATCATGTTCCTACCTTTTTATTGGTCTACAAATTATAATCTGGATTGTACATGAAGCATGTTCTTAAAGGTTTTAGTGTTAACACCCATTTTAGCCAACTCAGTTGTTCTCACTACTTGTGGTTATACTTTGGAGATTGTGATAGCACGTTGTAGCATGGAAGATTATGTTTGAGTCCTAGCTAAGGCGTGGTTTGGTCCACATTCATTCTTTCTCTTTCAGTAATTTATTTAGGTCCAAACCTATTCTTATGTATGTGTTTTTGTCAACCTTGGAGATTGTTCCAATGATTGATGATTGTAATGCTGACCTTGATGATTATTCCAAGGTTAATGAGTTGTATAAATACTTGTAATTAAGTCATGAAAATGTATCCAAGTATGAAGATGTGAAGATAAGTGTGAAGTAAAAAGTAGACCAGAGTAGAGGTTGTTTATTGTGCTTCAATGGAACTAAACTTTGGCATAGTGTAGATGTTGCTATCTCAGTTCACCAAATTTGGCAGTGAGCCACCCACTGACAGTGAGCCACCCCATTGGTAGTGAGCCTCTTCATTTACAGTGAGCATTTTGGGAAGTAAGCCCTAAGGCAGTGAGCCTCTGATTTTTGGTATTGTTATAATATATCATATTGTGAGCTAACACTCACTGTGGTTTTTCCCCTATGGGGTTGTCCACGTAAAAATTTGGTGTCTCATGTGTCTCATGTGTGAATGTGTTAAGTTTTTTATTTCATGATTTCATGGTTAAAATACAATAATAGTGTTTAAGTGGATGATGCTTTAATGGTTTTGAAATATTGGTTACAACTGAACCCCCCCCCTCTCAGTTGTCTTTCCCTTTTCAACAATTGGTATCAGAGTGAAGGTTCCTTGGTAAAGAGTCTAACAGCTCAAGGTAGATCCAGAATGGCACACAGGAAGGAATCACCACAGTTCGATGGAATGGATTATGCTCTTTGGAAGGTATGGATGAAAAGTTATCTCATCTCTCTTGGTTATGGTGTATGGAAAATGGTAGAAACCAAATACACTATTCCTCAAAATGGTCCAACAAAAGAAGATGGAATCAAACAGTATGAATTAAATGAAAAAGCTAGAGATGCTCTATTGAATGCCTTATCTAACACTGAGTTGATAAAAGTTATGGATTTGGAGACTGCTCATGAAATCTGGGAAATGTTGAAAAGTTTATACGAAGGAGATGATTCTGTAAAAAGTGCCAAACTACAAAACCTAAAAGCAAGGTATGAAACCCTGAAGATGAGTGAAGATGAAAACATAACTATCTACATGAAGAAAGTTGATGAAATTATCAATGGAATCAAAGGTCTTGGAGGAACTATTGATGAGAATGAGGTTGTGCTGAAGATTCTTAGGTCATTACCTAAATCCTATAGTCACAAGGTGGCAGCAATTGAAGAGGTTATGAGTGTGCAAAAGATTTCAAAGGATCAGTTGCTTGGAAAGTTTACAACTTTTGAAATGAGAGAGTTTGGTGATGCCCTGCCAAAAAGTGAGATTGCTTTCAAAGCCATCACTTCAGAAAAGACTTCAAGAGCTTAGAAATATGTTGTAGAATCTGATGATGACCTTGATGAGGTTGAAGCTAACTTTGTGGATAGAATGCAAAGAGGTTCTGGTAAGTTCAAAGGCAAATTACCATTCAAATGCTTTTCTTGTGGTAAGATTGGTCACTATGCATCCAGATGTTTAGAGAGAATTGAAAGAGGTAAGAAGTTTGAAAGTAAACCTGTCAAGAAATTCTAGACTGTCAGAGATCTTGATGATGATGGTGTAATAGATGATGAGTCTGATGATGCTAATACTAGTACGAATGAATGATTGTTTATTGCTATTAAAGAAGAACCTGTGTCTACTAATCCTGCTAGTTGTGTAAAGGAAGAAAAACTAGTGGAAGAGAGTGCATTTTCTGTTCAGGTTGAGAAGGATAAGGATGAATGGATTATTGACAGTGGATGTTCACATCACATGACCGTTGGTAAAAGCAAGTTTGTAAGTTTGGAAAAGTATGATGGAGGACTAGCTAGGTTTGGAGATAATGCAGTTGGTAAGATCCGTGGAAGAGGATCTATTTCCTTTGATTTCAAGCACAATACAGATGATGTTCTATATGTCAAGGGCCTAAAGCATAATCTTTTAAGTGTTGGGAAAATGTGTGATAAAGGGTATGATATGAGTTTCAAGGACAATGCATGCAAGATCATGGAAATCTCTGAAACAGTGATTGCAACTGGTAAGAAGACTAGAGGCAATATCTACCATTTGAGAGGAACTAATGATTGTTGTTTGTTGGTTCATACAGATGAGAGTTGGTTGTGGCATAGGAGGATGTGTCATATCAATTTTGACAACTTGGTGAAGATAAGTTCAGTGCATGCTGTGAGAGATTTGCCTAGGCTTATGAAGCCTGCTAACACTATTTGCAAGGAATGTCAAATGGGAAAACAGACAAGAGAAAATTTCAAGAGTAGGGAATAATTTTATGTTGGATTGTTTGAGTTGGTGCATATAGATTTGTGTGGTCCTACAAGAACAAGAAGTCTACAAGGAGATAGGTATTTTATGTTGCTTATTGATAATTATTCAAGAATGACTTGGGTTACTTTATTAAAGGATAAATCAGAAGCCCTATACAAGTTCAAGTTTTTCAAGGTGATGGTTGAGAATGAGTTAGATTTAAGGATCAAGTGCCTAAGGTCTGATAGAGGAGGAGGGTTTACATCAAATGAATTCAATGCATTCTTTGAAGAACATGGGATAAAAAGATAGTTGTCTACTCCTAGAACTCCCCTGTAGAATGGAGTTGTTGAAAGAAAGAACATGACAGTTCAAGAAGTTGTTAGGTCAATGATGATGGAGGCTAACCTACCAGAAGTGTATTGGAGAGAAGCTATACACACTGTTGTCTACATTCAAAACAGAGTCCAAGTCAAAGGTAATGGTACTAAAACTCCCTATGAATTGTGGTATGGAAAAGTTCCTACAGTGAAATATTTCATTTTTTTTGGAAGCAAATGTTATATCAGAAGAGATGAAGAGTTAGGCAAGTTTGATGCTAGATGTGATGAAGGTATTTTCCTTGGATACTCCACTAAGAGCAAGGCCTACCGGTGCTACAATAAGAGATTGAGAAAGATAATTAAGAGTACAAATGTGAAAGCTGATGAAGACAAGGAAAGAATATCATATCTGAATGGCTATGAATCTGATGAATTTGCTACTACAGAAAAAATTGAATAAGACAGTGAAGAAGAAGAAGAAAAATCTTTGGAAATTGTTGTAAAGACTCCCAGGTATGTAAGGATCAATCATTCTGAAGATCAAATCATTGGTGACAAAAGAAAACAAGTATCGACAAGGAAAAGAGCTGCAAAGGTACAAGTGAACTATTGTTTGCTTTCACAAATTAAACCTAAAAATGTAAATGAAGCCTACAAAGATGAAGGTTGGATAAAAGCCATGGAAGAAGAGCTGATGCAGATAGAGAAAAATCAAACTTGGGAATTGGTTCCTAGACCTACTGATAAGAATGTGATTGGAACTAAATGGGTATTCAGAAACAAGATGAAAGAAAATGGAGAAGTAGTGAGAAACAAAGAAAGACTAGTATGCAAAGGATATTCTCAGGTTGAAGGCATAGATTTTGAAGAGACTTTTTCTCCTATGGCAAGGATTGAAGCAATAAGAATGTTCCTAGAATTTGCAACACACAAAGACTTCAAAGTGTATCAGATGGATGTGAAGTCTGTATTCTTGAATGGAGAGCTAGAAAAAGAGGTTTACATTGAACAACCAGAAGAATTTTAGTCATCAGACCAAGGTGACACGGTATGCAAATTGAAGAAAGCCTTGTATGGACTTAAGCAAGCCCCTAGAGCCTAGTATGCAAGATTGGACAAATATTTGTTGCAAGTAGGATTCAGTAAAGGTACTGCTGACATCAATATCTATTTCAAAATCAATGATGATCAAATTTTGATTGTTGTAGTCTTTGTTGATGACATTATCTTTGGAGGCAATGAGGGTATGTGTAAAAGATTTGCAGAGGAAATACAAAAAGAATTTGAGATGTCTATGTTTGGTGAAATGAATTTCTTTTTAGGACTACAAATTACTCAATTAGGAAAAGGAATTTTCATTTCTCAATCCAAGTATGTGAAAGAATACATTGAAGAAGTTTGGAATGGAGGATTCTAAGCTAGTATGTACTCCTATGGTAACTGGCTGCAAGCTAATCAAGAATGATGAATCACCCAAAACTGATTAGAAAAAGTATAGGTCTATGATTGGAGGATTGCTTTATCTAACCCATACCAGACCAAACATAATGCATGCAGTCTGTCTTGTGGCAAGATTTTAAGAAGATCCCAAAGAATCACATGTGATGGCAGTTAAGAGGGTTATGAGATATTTGAAAGGCACTTCAAACTATGGATTGTGGTATCCCAAAGATATTGATTTTACTCTTAGTGCTTATACATATGCAAATTGGGCTGGAGATGCCGATGATAGAAAAAGTACAAGTGGAGGTGCTTTCCTCTTGGGTAACATATTGGTTTCATGGTTGAGCAAGAAGCAAGAACCAGTTTCTTTTTCTACTGCAGAAGTAGAATATATTGCTGCAACATGTTGTTGTACTCAAGTGCTTTAGATGAAGCAAATATTGAAGGATATAAGAGTTGTGTATGAAGAATCAATTGCAATCTTTTGTGACAATACAAGTGCTATAAACATTTCAAAGAATCCATTGATGCACTCAAGGACAAAGCATATATCTATAAGGTATCACTTTCTGAGAGAAAAAGTAACAGAAAATAAAGTAAAGATGGAATATGTATCTACAAAGGATTAGATTGCAAATATTTTCACAAAGCCTCTGCCTAAGGATAATTTTGAGTATCTTAGAGAAATGTTAGGGGTTATTACCCCTTCTGCTCTAAACTAAGATGCATGAGAAGTACATCAGTCCAGTGGTGCCTAAAGTCTTATTCTTTGATTTGGATTGATGTTTTAAAGGCTCTCAGGGGGAGTAGGTAGAGGTTGCTGATATAAGTTCTTGATAAAGAGAAATAAGTATTGTAGAGATGTTGATAGAGAAATTACAGTTTGATCAGAGTAGTTGCTTTCAAGTATGTGCAGAGAAAGAAGAAGTGATGTCCTTTGCCATTGATGTCAAAGGGGGAGAGAAAATCATGTGAAAAACGCAGGGGGAGAAAGAATTCAAAAGTGTAAAAAGAAAGAGGGAGAAAGTAATCAATGCAGAGTCTTGTCTTGCTTATAGTTTTTCACATCAATGTTGCCATCAATGACAAAGGGGGAGATTGTTGCAAGTATGTGGTTACTGGTGTTATCATTGATGTCAACATATCTGTGTTGTCATTGATGTCAACTGTGCTCTTATTTTGATGCTTGCTTGTGTTGAGATAATTGGTTTGTATTGGATTACATAAGTGTTGAAGATAATGAGAAAGGTTTCCTAGTATTAAGTTTCCAAGTGCTTTTGAGAAAATTTGCTCTCCTAGTGGAAACAGTGTGTTGGAGAGTATCTTGGTTTGTAGAAGAATAGTAAAGTTTTTTGCTATGCATAACTTGTAGATTGAATATCTTTGTCTGTGATTTGGAAGTTATGTTGAAGGATGTCTATAGTTTCTATGTTTCAAGTTTGAGCCTCCGGTGTGAAGATTTGAGCAAGTTATGTTCACCAGAGTAAAAACTATTTTTCTATGCATTTAGAGGTGACATGGACAATATATTCTGCTCCGCATTTCTCTGCAATTAAGTCTTATAGTCTACAATTCTGGAATTAAGTTTTTGATGAGGATATGTACCTTCAGTACAAATGGTTCATGATTTGGTGGTCAGCAAACAATCTTTCTTTTATGACAGTGGCCAATAGTAAAGTTCAAGTGCTTCGGTTTGAAGAATCTTAGGAATAAAGTGTTTAGAGGTTGTACAGATATTCCTAGTGATTGTAATGTTCTTGTGGATGTCTCTAGATCATGTTCCTGCCTTTTGATTGGTCCATAAAGTATAATCCAGATCGTGCATGAAGCGTGTTCTTAAAGGTTTTAGTGTTAACAGCAGTGTTAGCCGACTTGATTGTTCTCACTACTTGTGGTTATACTTTGGAGGTTGTGATAGTGTGTTGTAGCATGGAAGATTGTGTTTGAGTCCTAGCTAAGGTGTGGTTTGGTCTACATTCATTCTTTCTCTTTCATTAATTTGTTTAGGTCCAGACCTATTCTTATGTATTTGTGTTTGCCGACCTTGGAGATTGTTCCAATGGTTGATGATTGTAATGCCAACCTTGATGATTATTCCAAGGTTGATGAATTGTATAAATACTTCTAATTGATTGATGAAAATATATCCAAGTGTGAATATGAGAAGATAAGTGTGAAGTAAAAAGTAGAGCAGAACAAAGGTTGTTTATTGCACTTCAATGGAACTGAACTTTGGCATAGTGTAGATGCTACTATCTCAGTTCACCAAATTTGGCATTGAGCCACCCACCAGCAATGAGCAACCCTGTTGGTAGTGAGCCTCTTCATTTGTAGTGAGCATTTTGGGTAGTAAGCATTTTGGGTAGTGAGCCCTAAGGCAGTGAGCCTCTAATTTTCGGTATTGTTATAACATATTATATTGTGAGCTAACACTCACCGTGGTTTTTCCCCTATGGGGATTTCCACGTAAAAATATGTTGTCTCATGTGTTGAATGTGTGAATGTGTTAAGTTTCTAATTTAATGCTTTCATGGTTAAAATACAATAACAATGTTTAAGTGGATGATGCTTTAATGGTTTTGAAATATTGATTACAACTGATTCACCCCCCCTCTTAGTTGTCTTTCCCTTTTCAACATAAAGTTCCCCATGATTAAAATCTCTTTAGTTCTTCTTTCAAAGTAGAAAATGAATCCATTCAATGGTTAGATAAAATTCAATCCTTTCTCACATGGGAAAAATTTTGCACTTGGAAGTCCTTAGCTAAATTTCTATATATGTGGTTATATGTGTTTGATTCAACAATGTATTTGTAATGAAATAACTTGCACAATGGAAGAAGATGGTATGAAATATTCTGCAAATACTTGATAAATGCTGAGAATAATAGGCCACTTCGAGGGGGCAACCTCTAGATATCTCCAATGAGAACACACTTCACAATATGATGATGAAATAAGACTCACATCCTCCTATATATATCTAATTGTGCATAGGATGAATAGACACGCCCCTATATAAGACCTAGTCTGACCTATCTAACTAAATAATAATATAATAATGATAACATGACTTAATTAGGAGTTAAGATAGCCACAAGCTGGCTATTCATAACCCTATGTACACCAATATTAAGGGCGTAGCCTAGCCCCCCTCTTCAAAGAAGCATTGTCCTCAATGCTAACCAAGTGTGGATTCTTTTGAATGAACTCCTCATCCTCCCATGTGGCCTCTTCAATTGGTAAATTCTTCCATTGGATAAGATACTCAGTGAGGGTTCTATTCCTCAGCTTCTTCGTGCGTGTTTAAAGAGTGCACTTTGGTTCCAAAATGATTCATCCTTCTTCATCGAGCTCTGGTAGTACTGTTTGAGTAGGAATATTATGCCCAATTACCTTCTTCAAACAAGAAACATGAAAAACTGGATGTATCTTTGTTGTTGGTGGCAACTCTAGCTTATAGGCAACACTACCAATCTTTTGCTTGATTTGGTATTGCCCATAATATCTCGGAAACAACTTATTATTCTTTTTTGTTGCTTTAGTGAGATTTGCTTATAAGGCTGCAATCTCAAGAAGACCCAATCCCCAACTTCAAAATTTCTTTCACTACAATGTTGGTCCGCTTGTTGTTTCATTCAATTTTGTGCCATAGCTAAATTTTCCTTGAGTCTTGAAAGTACCTATTGTTGATGAAGTAAGTGGTCCTCTACTGCCTGAACTCTTGGTGACACCTTTAAGGATGATGTGATGGAAGGAGGATGATATCCATAAAGTGCCAAGAAAGGAGACATTTTTTATGAGCTATGAAAAAGTGTTATACTACCATTCTACAAGTGGTAGCCAATCTACCCATTGAGACTATTTCTCTAAAGTGAAACAACATAGATATCCTTCCAAACACTTATTAAGAACCTCAATTTCCCATCTGATTGAGGGTGGTATGAAGAACTATGAGCCAATTGAGTACCCAAACATGAGAATAAATCTTTCCAAAAGTGACTAGTAAAGATAGGATCACGATCACTGACAATAACCTTAGGTGTACCATGTAGCTTTTGGATATTCTACAAAAAAACTTTTGCCACTGCACTTTTTGTAAAAGGATGTGATAATGCAATGAAATGTGCATATTTAGTGAGGCAATCAACTACTACCATCATGACATTATGATCTTTAGATTTGGGAAGCCTTGTGATGAAGTCAATGGATACCTCTTCCCAACGCTGGCTAGGAATAGATAAGGGCTGCAAGAGACCTGGTGTATTAATTGTCTCCCCCTTATTTCCTTGACAAACCAAACATTCAGCCACAAATTTTTGAACATCACCTTTTATCCCTTCCCAAAAAAATCTTTCTTGACCAAATGATATGTCTTCAAAAATCCTTAATGACCACCAACTGGGTACTCATGTAGCTCTGTGAGAATCTTGTGTTTAAGAGTGGAATTCTTGTAGAGATACAAGCTCTCTTTATACCAAGGATTATCCCCCTTCAAACAAAACTTATCTGAACTACTAGGATCACTTTTTAATTGTTGGATGAGATTACTTGTCGCAACATCATTTTGCCACTCTACTTTGGCTTATTCCACCCAATTGTCTTGTAATATTGAAATGGCACACAATAAAGCTTCATCTTTCTCATCCTTCCTAGAAAGTGCATCGGCCACAATATTTTCCTTCCCTTTCTTATATAAAATCTCAAAGTCATATCCCAACATCTTAGTGACCCATTTTTGTTGCTCTTCAAAGGATAATCTTTGTTCCAAAAAATATTTTAGGCTATCATGATTTGTCTTAACCTTGAAGTGTCGACCCATTAGATAAGACCTCCATTGTTTAACTGCGTGAAGGATTGCTAGCATTTCCTTCTCATAAATAGGTTTGAGCTGATTCTTACCCTTTAATTGACGACTCTCAAAAGCAATTGGTTGACCTTCTTGAATGAGAACTACTCCAATCCCATTTCCAGAAGCATCACATTCCATAATGAATTCCTTGGTGAAGTCCGGAGTGGCGCACTAGAGTTATACACATAGCCTCCCTCAATTGCTCAAATGTTGCATTAGCAGACTCATTCCAATGAAAAGAATCCTTCTTCAATAGAGTGGTGAGGTGTGCTTCTATACGACCATAATTCTTCACAAATCTTCTATAGTACCATGTTAATCCCAAGAAACCCCTCAGTTCCTTAATGGTTTTTGGAATAGGCCATTCCATGATAGCCTTAATTTTGTTAGGGTCCACCTTTACTTTTTCATGTGAAACTATGTGTCCCAAATACTCCACCTTCTTAAGACCAAAAGCACACTTGGATGGCTTAGCATAGATTTTGATGATCTTCGAGTAATTGTAATGCTTGATCTACATGCTGCAAATGTTATTCCCAAGTCTTGCTATAAATCAATATATCATCAAAGAACACTAACACAAACTTTCTCAAGAACTTCTTAAAATGGAATTCATCAAACTTTGGAATGTATATGGTGCATTGGTAAGACCGAATGACATCACCAAAAATTCATAATGACCCTCATGAGTTTGAAATTTTGTCTTATAAATATCTTCCTCCTTAATCCGAATTTGGTGATAACCAGATCTAAGATCTAACTTGGTAAAATACATAGCTCCATTCAATTCATCTAGCAAATCATCAATGACTGGAATAGGAAACTTATCTTTAATGGTGTACATGTTGAGCACTCTATAATCCAGACACATGTGCCAAGTTTCATCCTTCTTACGCACCATCACCATAGGCGAGGAGTAAGCACTTTGGCTATGCCTGATAATTCTTGCCTCTAGCATCTCATCAACAATTTTTTCTATCTCACTTTTTTTTATGTGTGGGTACCTATAAGGCCGATGTTCAGTGGTTGGCTCCCTAGAACAAGTTGTATATCATGATCATGATCCCTCCTAGGAGGAAGTCCTTTAGGCATATCTCCAAGAACCACTGAGTGATGATCAATTATTGCTTGTAAATCTGGATGAGTAGGAGCATTAGATTGAGAGACTTCGAATGAACATAGTTGGGCCACAAATCCATTTGTTCCTTTCTTAAGCAACTTTTGCATTTGATGAGAGCTTACCATCTGTGGGGATTTTGCCTTCAACCCCCTTAGCTCCACTACCTTTCCTTCTAATTGAAATCTCATGAATAGTTCTTGGAAGTTCATCTTAGTTGTTCCCAATGTAGTAAGCCATTGTACTCCCAAAACAATATCTGCTGCACCCATGGATATCGCATACATTAGGGTATTAAGTTGATAATCTCCCATGGATAATTTAATACTATGACACTTCCCTGAACAACTAACTGTACCACCATTTGCAATCAAAACCTGAAACTCTGGGGATGGATATATAAAACAATTTAGATGAGTTGCCAACTTTTTGCTGATGAAATTATGAGTACTACCTAAGTCGATCAACACTATTACTTTCTGCTTCTTTAAGAAACCCACTACCTTGAGAGTTTGTGGCACACTAAATCCTGAGAGTGCATGACAAGAAATGATTGGTTGAGAATCATGTGATTCCTCACTTGACTCCCTATCCTCATCTAATATGGGTTCCTCCTCTTCTTCCTCATTTGGACCTTCAATACAGAACAATTTATTTTCACTACATTTATGTCCTCGATTGTATTTGCTGTCACAATTGAAACACAACCCTTTTTCTCTTTTCTCCTCAATTTGTTGTGGAGTCAACCTAGTAGGTTGAGGAAGAGAAGGTGTTGAATATCCTTTCTCTCTTGTCACATTAGCCCCTTGCTTCCTAGGAATCAAATACTTCTCCTCTACCCTACGTGCCAAGATAAAAGACTCATTTACCGAGCTAGGACTAAACATGTGTACCTCATGTTGAATGTGATCCTTGAGACCACCCAAGAATAAATCATTTAAGTTCTCCTTTGTAATTTTATTCACACATAAGGATAGATTTTAGAATTTCTGAATATAATCCTTAACTGATCTTGTTTGTTGAAGTTTAGCAAGTTGGTTGAAGAATTTGTCTGTCACACTATTGCTATATTGTGCTTGTAGTTCCTCTATAAAAATTGACCATGAGATAGTGAGACCCTTTTTATTCCAATAAGTACAAAGCCAACGATACCAAATGAACTAATCTGGTTCTAGATATAGGGAAGCCATTGTGACCTTTTATCCATATGGGATTTGATGTACTTCAAAAAAATTCTCCATTTGGTTTATCCATGTTAGAGGATCCTTGCCATCGAACTTGCACATATCCACCTTTGGAAACAAATTCCTAGATCCCATAGGAGTATTGAAATTTGTGTCAGTATTAGCTGACTTGGAGGTTTCACCTTAGCTGCTTGAGAACTCCTTTCTTGGTTCATTCATATAGGCGATTAACATGCTTCGTATATATGATATATCTCCACTTAGGTCACACATATCCCTCTTAATTAAGGACACATATTCCTTGACCTTACTTATTTCCTCATTGGGATTACTATCCTCTATTGTTTCCCCATCCTTATCAGAGGATTTCCCCGGTGTGACAACATTCTTTTTGCCTCTTGTTGCAGGCCCCGTCATGATGGAAACCAATATTTTTAAAATATATCACACAAATGAAATGTAAATTCTCTGAAATTTTTACTATAACTTACTAGGGCCAAGATACCACTTACCCAGAAAAAACTCCAACAAATTAACAGATTTGCAGCCTTGAGAGCGAATTTGTTGGAAACCCTAATTTTGCAATAACTCACTTATTTTTGCTTCAATTTCTCCAATTTTTGGACTGTAGGCTCCTCTATTATGTATTCAAAAACCTAATAAAAATTTGGCTCCAATTCTTCAGTATGTGAGAGATATGTAGATCCCAAATAAATTGTGTAGAAATCATAATTCTACAATAATTCACTCAATTATACTCAAATTCCTCTAAAATCTGGCTTGAATCTTCTTTAATATGGTCTTCAAAAACCCTTTAAAAATTAGAAAAAAATTCACTAAAATCTGAAAGATATACTCTTCCCAAAATCGCCTCCAATATTGAGAAAAAATCGTGCCTTTACAGTGCCAAGATCATGCTCTAATACCACTTGTAATGGAATAACTTGCACAATGGAAGAAGATGATATGAAATATTCTGCAAATACTTGATAAATACTAAGAATAATAGGCCACTTCAAGGGGGCAACCTCCAAATATCTCCAATGAGAACACACTTCACAATATGATGATGAAATAAGACTCACATCCTCCTATATATATCTAATTATGCTTAGGATGAATAGACACACCCCTATATATGACCTAGTCTGACCTATCTAACTAAATAATAATAGAATAATTATAACATGACTTAATTAGGAGCTAAGATAGCCACAAGCCGACTATTCATAACCCTATGTACACCAATATTAAGGGTGTAGCAGTATTAACATTCATACTCGATCTCTTTGGATCAATATAGTTAAGTGCATTTAATCTATTCATGATTAATTGAAATCCTAAATTATCATGTTCATTTATGTTCAATCATCATGTTCTAGAGCTAATTCATTTACTAGTTTAAAGGTTGATTTATGTTTCAATGTATATGCATTTTTTTAATTATTCGAAATTAACATTAGGTAAAGTTCATTTTTCAATTCATATTTTAATTATGAAAATTTATTTGATTTAACATCATACCTCCAGTGAAATGTTCCCAATCTGAAATTTTTTATTAAATCCAAATATGAAAATGTCTTTAATAAACTTAACACTAATATGCATCAAAACATCCAAACTAGCTCACTAGTTTGCACAGGTAGCACACCAAAATGAACATAAACAACTCAAATATTTTTTATTATGATTTTTTGATATAGATAACATCAAATCAGGCCTGAAAAACTGATTTACAATAGCCATGACATTTGCAACACTTCACAACAAATCTGCTAAACACCACACTAAAACAAGCTAAAATACACGTGTAAACCACCCAAAACACCCTGAAACCCCAAGAACAATGTCCCACCATGGAATAGCTGCACCAAGGTATTGGAAATGATGTAGGAAAACAAACATAAACAACAACAAGCCTCCACACAATAGAAATCAACAACAACACCTACAGAAACACACAAACACTCCAAAACTGTACCAAAACACCCTACACAACACACCAAACAATAAACTGCTCCAACTCTTTAAGCTTTGATGCAATGTCTAAAGCGAGACTACCATTTTCAACCCAAGAAAACCACCCTAATATTTCTATAAAATCATTTCCATTGGTCACAAGCTTCACTCCAATGGTTTCCCTGTCCACCAGAGAAAGTACAAAGCATCGGCTCTGCAAGAACATTGTGAAATTGGCAATAGTCCCTCTACATGCAAAATAAACAATACTTATAGGATCCTTGAGCATTTGTAAACTTCTACCATATTTATATTCATGTCCAAATATTCTTCCCCAAATTTAGGCACTTACAGAAGTCATAAAATGCATTATAACATCTCTAAAATTAGCCTTTCATATTGTACGACTTAAGAGGCATCTTTTGACAACTCAAAATGCATTTTTCAAGGCACCGAAATGCAATTAAAGTTCTAACTCAAAAAATCATGACCCAAATGGAAATATTCTCTTTCATGAAGTGCATGTAACCTCTGATGCCAAGTCTTGGGAGTTACACCAAATAATATGCCAAAATAAAACTCCAATAATTGCCATAACTCCAACATAACCATAATGCCAACTACAAATCTTTATTTCCAATAACTTGAGATTCCCTCCATAATTTCCATGCCCAAGGAAGAAATTTAATTATTTAATATTTATTTGTTAGGAATATGGATATTTCACCCAAGCAAATAAGATATTATTTCCCCAAATGTAGTCCTATGATCCTGACTTATAGTTTCTGGACAGTGGGAACTTACTAAAAATAGAAAGTGTTATTTTTAGAAAACAAGACATGAAAAGTCCTCCCTCCTCAAAATTGCTTGTCCTCAAAAAATGCAGACCAATATGCTTTGGAATCATTGTGTCAATGTGATATATCATGCTAAACTGTCCATAGAGCCTAGCTCCTGTAACTATCAAGTGAGATAACTCTTGCCATAGAACACTATGCAAACCTGGAAACTTAGATTTCTATGTAACAATGTCATGAAACCAACAAACATATCCATGTAAATCTTTGTTACATTCACTCCAATTCCAAATCTAAACCATAGCTTCCCAAAGCAATTGTGTGAACTCACCAAATGCCTCCCATTGTTTATAAGTACTAGCATGTGACAAATCAAACCTGAGACTCTTGCAACTTCTCCCAATGATATAAATCTGATTTGTGTTGATATTAGGACTACTGTAACAGTCATTGCATCCTCTGTAACAGCAAGTGCATCTTTGGGAAATAATAACTACTTCTACCTTCAAAACACCTAAATATACATGGTAGAAATGCATACTAGCTGGCCTAAACTTTACCTCAACTTGAAGGTCAACAAGTATCATCATGTAACAACAGCAAATATTCTGCCCAATATTAAACCTACAAATAACAACTTGTTTTGAAAAATGATGTAGTCCTTGAGTCCATCCACTAGCACATACTTGTCAACCTTCACAATTACATCCAAAATGTTAGCAACCAAAGTATTTTGGGCATACTCAACCATGATATAAATCTTCCCATCTTCAAAAATGACACCAATGATACCAAGTATAGGCATCATGAAAACAACATGAGCAACTACCTTCTTGCACAACTCCTGTAATTTGGTCAACTCTTTGGAAAATATTTCACCCATTTGATATGATCTAAATTTAAAATAGATTATAATTGTTGTTGATGAGGATTGCACCCTTATGCAAAGCTGTGAGACTCCGCAATCCTTCGAAACATGGGGACAAACTCAGGCTGTGGGTGACCTATAATGAGTTTGAACCTCCAAATTATGGGTTGGTTCCCTTAAAATATTCTATTGGAATGTATGATTTTCTATTTTGGAAAAGGGTAAGAAGGAAACTATAAGGAAATGAAAACTGTAAAATTTGGTGATGCACCTAATATGGATAGAAAATATGCAATCTGATTCACAATACGACTCAGAAATCTGACTCACACAATCCAATCTTGGCACAAATATCACAAAAAGTGTTTCTAAGGAAGGCTTGAAAATAAACTTTTAATGAAGGAAAAGGATTTCTCACAACACAAAAGGATTATTTTCACTAACACAACCTATGACCTATAATATCACTATGCTTAATACTGCAAGTAAGAGTGAGACAATAATTTTAAAGCTTTTAATGATTAAACACAATAAAACTTCATCAAATCACTTCATACAATTAGCATCAAATGGAAAGGCAAATACTTGATTTCAAAGAACAAAGGAAATATTGCAAGAGAGACAAAAATGGAACATGTAACCTACTGATCTCTATAAAATGGTAAAAATTTGAGCTACAAAACCTATTGATCTCTATAAAATGGTAAAAAATTGAGCTACAAAACCTTCTTCTCTCAAAGTGTGTAAGAGCAAAAAGGCAAGAACTAGCAAAAACAAGTTTTGATTTACAATACATAGCTTTGCTCTCACTAAGAGGCATACAAAAAATGAACTACAACTAGCTGCCTCTAAAAATAAGTCCTCCAAGGTGATCCACGAGCAAACTCAAAAATCCCCAAAAATAAGGGCTCAAACTGCCACAAATCAAGCAAAAATAGCTCCAATTTGGACCTCTCCATGTGCTTGACCAAAAAGTTGACCAAGAATCCCAAAAATTGCTCCTCAAATCATGCAAGAAACCCCTAGATGGCCTAGTTAACTTAACTTATCAATTTGCATGATTTTTCTTTTGCAAAATTGATTGTGAGTACATAATAAAGTAATTAAAATAATTACTCTATTATTGGTTACAACTTGTACTTATTTGATTTTACAATTTGTAAAAAATAATGAAGTAATTTGAAGAATATTACTTTACTATTTATTTACATTTGATTTGTTTTGTAAAATCATGCATGAAAAATATAAACTCCTTATCACTCTAAATACACATGCCTAATTTGCATGATTTGAGCAAAAAATAGGACTTAGAGAAAAATATGATCTCCTTATGGCTCCTTGTGAGAAAAATACATCCATTTGCATGCCAGTATGCCCTAAGGGAAAGATATACCTTTATCACTCCAATTACTTTGTCAAAATACATGAAAACAAGGAAATTGAATTACAATCCTTATAACTCCAAATTGTATCAAAAAGAAGATAAAATTCCCTTCTCTACCTTATAACTCCAATATACACATGCAAAATAGCCTCTCTGCTACATACATATATATCATGCAAAATAAAAGCCCTAAGTCTCCTTATCTGCCACCATGTTAACTTAATCTATCTTTGTCTTCATGCATATCACTCTTTGACTTTGACTTTGCAAGACATAAGGAATACCCATCTCATCAAAAAGATATAAGGCACAAATAATATCCTTCGACCATGTGATATTAGCATCATTCGACTATGAAGTAGTTGACCACAAGGTAATAATCATTGTTTGACTTTTTTGCAAGGTATAACACTTACCTTTGACTGTCGACCACCTTTTGGAGTGCAATACATACCATCTGTCAGCCATTTCTTATGATGATTACTAGGAAACTACATCATTGATGTTGTTGACCCCGGTCGACATTTGGATATAGCAATAATTTACATTTGGTGAAGTCAAAAAATCAAAGATGAAAAAGATACTTTCAAACAAAAGAGTGACCAAACCCTAATCACTTGTCATTTTTCATTTTGTTCTCCTCGCTGGCCACTGCTTTGCAACTCCTTTGCATTACTTAGGGTTTCTTTGTTTCCCGACTTCCTCGTCACTTCTTTGAGGTCGAAACTCTGTAACTTTCTTGCATTTTCTGGAATAAAAAGAATGACAGATAAAGGTGAGTGTTGTATCATGTCTTTGACTGGCATTTCCTTCATCATTTTCTGAGGTTTCTTCCATATTAATGGCCGCAGCCATCTATGCTTTTCTTGTTCCTTCTGTAACATCTCTTTGACAATGCTCTTTTGCTCTCTATTTTTTCTTTATGCAACTATGATAAAAACTAGGAGAAACCTCTCCATGAGGTCATGGCCGTGGTATTCTTCCTCTCTACAATTTTGAAGGTAAGCTTTTGCTCTTCAAGTTCTAGATACTTTAACCTATCTTTGAATATGCAAAAAGAACAAGGGTTTCAATTTCTGTCATCTGGACATTGATAATACTTCTCTCTTTCTGTATGGTCATGGCCATTATCATTTTCTGTAGCATATTTAATGGTTTTCCTGTCATGAAACTCGAAGTCTTCATATTTTGTCATGAGGGTTTCTTCAAAAATGCATACAAATGCATTTCATGCTTACAGCCATACCAGAAAATACATATTCTGAGCTTTTGACTATTCTTTGCAAAAAAAATGAGAAAAGAGTCAAACCTGCAACTATGGTTTTTCACTGTGATGATGAGATCTATCTTCTTCGAGCACGACCATGATAAAAGACATACTATAACCCCATTTTCTTTCTGAAATGGCAAAAAAGATATTAGGGTTTTATGAAAATCCATATGGGTATCAATGAAAACCACTTTTTCTGTTACGGCCACGTTATAAAAATATCTCTGTCATTCTCCTTCACTATGTGCATAAAATGAAGATAAGGGTTTTTATGAAAAAAAACATATGGGTATGAATGAAAAGTCTTTTTTATACTATGGCCAGACTATGAAAATAATTCTCTGTCAGTTTTTCCTTCACTGTGTGCATGAAATGAAACTAGGGTTTCATTCTTGAAAATGAGGTTTTCAAATTTTGATAGCTGGGTGTCTCCAGTTATGCACAAAACATTACTTACAAGTCATGGCCATGATAAATAAATACATTGTGACTATCTCTCTTTTTACTGTATACATAAAAATAGTCTTAGGGTTTCAAAACCCTCTTCAACAGTTTCATTTTGTATGAATTTCAATGTAACACTATGGCATTTTCCTTCTTTTCCTAAGCATGAATTCTTCATTTCTGTCCTCTTTTTGTCCTTCAACCTGGCAAATGTTTGTCCTAATTATATCAATCAGAAATGATGATAACTTGTATCTCCTTCAGCAATGTTACTGTAGCATAGATATGGCATATCATGAGTCTTCTATTGTATCACTTCATGTAGATGCATTTATTATTATGTCCAAGATAATGATGTCTATACTTGATATTTCTCTTAAGTTGAATCATTCATTTGATCTTCTCTCGATATATCTTCTTCATTTCTCACTAATAATTGCTTCTCATAATGAACCTGTATCTTGGTTGTTTGATCATGAACTGCTTTAGACATGACTGCTACTTGTGCTTTATTATTTGTATATGTATGCTATGACTATCACTCTTTAGTTTAGGTTGTCCTTCTTTATGGCATATACATGTATATGTCAGAAACTTGCATTCACTTGATCTCATTGCCTTTGTCAATTATGTTCGTCAGATGCTATTAATGGTGAACCTGTATGATCTTGTCCTTTCAGAGGCATAATTGTATCACTTGCTTCAGTTGCACCTGATCACAATGAACACGTGTACTTGACATTTTTCTCACTGTCCTTTGAGTATAATCAGATAATACCTTTGATGTTTGTATCATAAGTGTGATCTGCAACTTGTCTCTAACTGTTGTATGAAAATGATAGCTCCTGTAGCCTGTTCTTTCTATTTGATATGCAATTGAGAGTTGATTGGTATATGTGTTTTTCTACCCTTGATTGTTCTTTCAGTATTGTTCTTCATCTCATTTTCATATTTCTGTCATTTCTTAAGTTTGATTTTTGTGAAATGTGACATGAAATATGACAACAATAAAGTATTTTGATAATGATATGAACAAGAGGAATACCTTTCATGAATGCAATTCTAATTTTTGCACTTTGCCAACTTGACTCAAGCATTCTGAATTAATCTGATTTGTTTCAATCAACTGTAATGAATATCGTGATGACATAGCTTCTCTGCAAGTTGATTAAATAATGCAAAATGTATCTTGAATGATGCATCCTGTCTTTTTCTAATATTCCTTTTCAAATGAATAAAAGGAAACATGCTGGGCTTAAACCTTGTGAGAGCCACATTTAATCCACATGTTTATTTATCTTCAAATCAGTAGCATTACTTTTCCTATACCTGCACAATGAACAAACAAGTTAGCATAAAAAATATACATGATGATATTGATTGATTATCTTCATGATATTCTAATTTATGGCACATGTCTAATTTGATCCTTCATATGAATTGCATGATGTGACAAGTTGATGTATCTGCTTGATAAAAGCATATGATAACTTTAAACATCCGGAGCTCTAACAGGACTTTCCCCAATTTTTTTTGCAGGTTCAACTGATGATAGGAGCTAAAGATGAAGACTGAAGACCAACATCAACAAAACAACCTTCTTGCTCAGGCAATGATGGATGTTTACTTTTATCATGTTTTCATATTATTTCTTTTATCATTCAGATTTATAGCTTGCATATCTGCAATTGCTTAGTCTAGTTACTCCCACGGCTTGTGTGGGACACATTTGAACGCTTCTTTCAAACATAATCAGTTACTCTATCTTATGCACTTGATGTATGTGTATTTCTTTTTTAGTCAATGCATAGAATAAAGTAACATATATGTTTGTATGTTCAAAACATGACATAAAATAACAGTTTAAACAAATATCTTTCCTTCTTCCTTTCAAATCTAATTAACTAAATAATCAATCTATCTTATAACTCCTAAAAGATAACACTATGTTAGATCAACTATATTTCTTGAATGATTGATACCTTGGCAACCTTATTCTCTTATCATGATGACTCATTAGTCTTGATTAGACTGATGGGTTATCCTATCAACTGAAATCCATTTCTTCTCTGTCAAGATATCAACTGTTCATTAAATGCATAACTTTAAAGTTTTCTTTTATTCCTTTTGAACAATTGCACTTAGGTCTAACTAAATTTAGTGTGAACATAAATTTAGTAACAATAATAATATAGGCACACTCAGCAAGCCCATTCCCATCATTGTTGTAATCTTCATCATGAATCCCAAAAATACCAACAATGGCATCCTTGAACATGCCTTTCCATTCTTGATGATGGATAAGTAATGGCTGCAACAAACCTACCAGAAAGTCATGTGCTACTTCATTTTGTAGAGTATCATTCCTCTCAAATTCTCCTCCACATACCCAAGGATATCAAACCTGTATGTAGCTTGTCTCCAGCAACACCAAACCATAATTATTAAAAAATTTAGGAATATCAAATTGATATCTATCTTTCTTACCACATTCCAAATTCAAATCTTCTATCCAAGGCATGAGATCTTGTTTCATATATTATCTTAAAATCAATGACTGTCTTGTGCACACACCACCATGTTTCTTTTGTTCCCACTTGTCACTCTTATGTGATGTAATATCCCAAACACTAGCTTCATAGTTTTATCCTTGGGCTCCAATGGAAATATTCAAGTTATTGTTAAAGGGTCTCTTCACAATATAGGTCAGTTCAAATTGCATGTAAGCTGAGAATAAATCATAAGAGTCACAAACCTCTTTGAACTTCCTTTCCAATAGCGTTATGATGGTTGGAATGACTGTCTATAATAGTGAAAATTTTATTTTATCATCATCATGTAAGTAATCTTTTCCAAAGTGCACTAGTCTATAGCTATACATAATTGAAATCATCAAAATCAGCAACATGCCCATGATGTAGAGACTGCAAAAACAACAAACCTGAGTAACACTCATTAGTGTGATCAATATGAAATTGATGGGTAGCCATGTATGAATCCAAAATCTCTCCATAAATATCAGAAACATAGAGGTTGGAAGCAAACATACAATGACTGAAAATACTCCCATATTGGCTACAATCTAAAAATCACTCAAGCCCAAAACTGAAAACACCTTTTTGATCTTTTCCAAGACTTCCTATGTAGCATCCTCATGAATACTTTGAGCGCCAAAGGCTTGTCTCAAGTATATGATATTAGATCTCCATGTAGATACTTTGGCAAATGCATCATGTTGGTAGAAAGCATCCTAAGTTTTGATGGCCTTCTTTCTCCAAAAGTCACATTTGAAGCCAGCTAGAATATTATGAAACTACTCACCTAAACTCTGGATTGTCTCATTATCATATTCACACAAGAAGTGGCATCCTTCCAATTGAATCATATGCTTGCAAACATAAGTATGATGGTATCTACTTCTCCTCTCTCTTTGGAAAATGATGTGAGATGATGGCATACTTACATCCCAAAGTAAATTCTAAGGCATATTGAAATCCTCTGTCTGAAATAGAAGACCCATTTCCTGCATCTTTCAACTTCTTTCTCATGATTTGAGTGGAGTCCCACCTTTGCATTAGTGAAGCCCAATCCTCTTCTCCTAAAACATAATATTCTTCCACAAATACCTTGCCATGCTCAATCATAAAATATACAATATCAAAATCACATATGTTTTTCTTACCATCTTCCCACCTCATACATTTTGTTTGGCCACCATCTATAATCTGGTCTCCCATTTGGGAACTTAGCTCCAAGGAACCATCTATAAATCTGGAACATCGATTCTTCATAACACTATTAGTATGCACAATATACTCTATGTGATTTCTCATTAAATCCCTTTTAATCCATATGCAAGAGATAGGTAATTTAACATCATCATATTTCCTACCATCTCTATTTTTTAAAGTATCACCTAGATCCCACAGTCTCATGTATGCACATACTATTTCATCCTCCTTATAATCCTTTCCATGATTAAAATGATTTTGTAGTGACATAATAGGAAGAAATAAGTCTAAAATGTGTTCATTATGTTCATACCTTAGGCTATCATCAAAATGCTCATCCACCATTGTCAAAAGAGACATTGTTGAGATGCCCTCAACACTTCCATCCAAGTGACTCAACCTTTTTGTGCTAGGGCTAACCAAAATGTTCTCCCTAAGTGTGTATTCATCTATAATGATGTACTAAGAATCAATCCATGGCTCATTCCAAAAATCAACATGCTCTTCAGCTAAAGCTTCTAACAAGATAGTCTGAAAATCTTCTTAATCCACCTTCTTCTTTTCATGTGCTACTCCTGTAACTTCTAAATATTTCTCTTTGATTTCATTGATATTTTCTTGACATATACAATCATCAAAAGTCAATAAAGCATATTTTATGACCAAATAATTTTTACCTTCAAATTTTGCTTCCTTTCAATCTCCTACAAATCTGATTTTTCTTTATGTTGCATCTTCACCATCTCTTCCATATCTTGAATTTGTATCTCAGGTGTTTCTATCACTGTCTCTGGTTCTTTACCATCCTTCCACTTTTTTTCTTCCCCTCTAGACCTGATGTAGTACCTATCCAATGATTCTGTGACTCTGACATCTTCAAGTTCTCCTTGGTATTTGTCAAAAAAATTGATGATTTCCTCATCCAAAGGTATAGTTTTTCTTGACAATTCTAAATATTTTTAAAATGATAGAAAGTGTTTACACCTTTGATATTATTCATACCATTTTGATATTTTCCTCGCATCATTAATATTTTTCTATAACCACATTTGCTCCACAATGTTAGCCAATTTATCAACAACAACAATCATTTTATCACCTAGGTCTCCCTCATTCTTCCATCTTTCTTCATCCATGATTTTCTCTTCTTCAATAGCCTACAAGATGGCAAGACCTTTTCTCTTATACCACTGAAATGTCCCTAATCTGAAATTTATTATTAAATCCAAATCTAAAAATGTCTTTAACAAACTTAACAATAATATGCATCAAAACATTCAAACTAGCTAACTAGTTTGCATAGGTAGCACACCAAAATGAACATAAACAACTCAAATATTTTTTATTATGATTTTATGATATAGATAACATCAAATCAGGCTTGAAACATTGATTTACAACAGCCACAACATCTACAACACTCCACAACAAATCTTCTAAACACCACACTAAAACAAGTTGAAATATACATGTGCAAACCACCCAAAACACCCTGAAACCCCAAGAACAACGTCCCACCATGGAATAGATGCACCAAGGTACTGGAAATGATGTAGAACAATAAACATAAACAACAAAAACCCTCCACACAAAATTAATCACCAACAACACCTACAGAAATACACAAACACTCCAAAACTGCACCAAAACACCCTACACAACACACCAAACAACAAATTGCTCCAACTCTTTTAGCTCTGATACAATCTATGAAGTGAGACTACCATTTTCAACCCAAGGAAACCACCCTTATATTGTTGGAAACTCATGTCCACTAGCCACAAGCTTCACTCCAATGGTTTCCTTGACCACTAGAGAAAGTACAAAGCATCAACTCTACAAGAAAATTGTGAAATTGACAATAGTCCCTTTGCATGCAAAATAAACAATACTTATAGGCTCCTTGAACATCTGGAAACTTCTACCATATTTAGATTCACATTCAAATATTCTTCCCCAAATTTAGGCACTTATAGAAGTCATAAAATGCATTATAACATCTCTAAAATTAGCCTTTCATATTGTACCACTTAAGAGGCATCTTTTGACAACTCAAAATGCATTTTTCAAGGCACCAACATGCAATTAAAGTGCCAACTCAAAAACTCATGACCCAAAGGGAAAGATTCTCTTGCATGAAGCACATGTAACCTTCGATGCCAAGTCTTGGGAGTTACACCAAAGAATATGCCAAAATAAAACTCCAATAATTGCCATAACTCTAACATACCCATAATGCCAACTGCAAATCTTTATTTCCAACAACTTGAGATTTCCTCCATAATTTCCATGCCCAAGGAAGCAATTTAATTATTTAATAACTTTTATTTAATATTTATTTGTTAGGAATATGAAAATTGCACCCAAATAGTTAAGATATTAAATAAATATTATTTTCCCAAATGCAGTCCTGTGATCCTGACTTACTATTTCTGGACAGTGGGAACTTACTAAAAATAGGGTAATCCCACAATAATGAGTCCCACTTTTTGGGCAAGATGGACATTGATATCAACATTTTTAACCAAATCTTCACTTTCTGAGACCTATAGAAGATAAACTATTAAGAATTTGGAGATGATACAAACTAGTGGTTTGTGGTGATTTGTGTGTAGATTCTAAATATATATTTTTAATTTCTTTTGAAATAAATCATGAATCTTTCAATATCTCTTTTAATAACTAGTTTTTAATAGTAAACAACATTTTTAGAAAGTAACGTTTATGTTATCCAACATAACTTTTTTTCTAGAAAGGATAAAATTCTAATCTTTTAAAATATAGATTTTTAACATCAATATCTAGTGCATGGATATTTTTTCATAATTTTTGTTACACATTTTTTTTAATTAATTTTTGAAGTCAAGGTAACTATAATTTGGACATAGATGTATGTCATCAAGCATAACTTGTGTATATATCGAAATTCTTTTTTTTTTTTTGTGAAACAAGCACTTCAATACCTAGTGCACAAATATTTTTTAGAATTTTCCATTGTCTATTTTTCAATTTTTCCACGTGTGTGGAATAGAGATATTGATGTTCGGTCAAAAACCTACGTTTACTAGACAATAGAAAATAAATATAAAATCAAATGAAACATATTCAAAATCATACTTTTTGGAAATCTTATACTAAGGGCTACATTTTTACAAAATAGAATTTCTAAATGACTCCATTTGATCCCCCAAAAGGTGAAGTAAAATTTATTTTTGTCAGCATTTTGGTAGGTACAGGGAAGACTCCATCAAGGGTTTGATTTAAGACTCAGGGGATTCTTTCCAAGGGGATTTGATCTAATGGGGTTTTATTGAACCCTTCAATTAAAACACTTTAGATGGAACCCCTCAATGCTTAAGTCATTAATTTTTCTAAAGAATATGTGATTTCAGACAAAAATTAGGATGTGCCATAAGTGGGACACACTATTGTGACAACACCCAATAGAAAATTCTATTTTTAGAAAAAGGGACATGACATCCAGTTTCACTTTAGGGTTTAAATTTATCTTCATTAGTTTTAGGTTAAATTAGATTTATGCAAGTTCTAAAATTGTGCATCATTATTATTTTTAGATTTAGGAAATGATGCAATATTATTTTAGACCTATGTACATGTGCTTGAATTAAAATTAAAGAACTTAATTAATTTTTTGTGCACATTACACACCGATATGGATATGCTTTGGACACGTATTGATTTTGAGATTAAGAGATTGAGACAGATTCTAGCTGATCCTTCTACCACTGGGGTGTATAGAAGTAATTGTAGTATGATTTTACAGAGTTTGGTCACCATTTGATAGTCATTAGGAGGTATTCGTGCATATTATGGGGATACATTAGCAGTCTTCCTTGCCTAGATGAGGGATCAGGTATCAGGTGATGTTCCTTTAAGCACAGCCCAGAGCAGAGTGCCAAAGGAAACTATCAAAACTCAACGTTGTCCCCAATACTCCACTAGATCTCAGGTTAGGGCATATCAAGTGACTAGGTGCATATGCCCTAGGATGACCCCTTTGATATATCCATGATTTCTTGTAGCACACAGTCGTTATCCAAATAATGACTAGATTCCATTATATTTTGCACAACAGTAATATGTTGAGGTCCAATTAGGCCTCAACGTTAGCTATTTGGATTTACCAGGTCATTTGGGGCAAGGGCGTGCTAGGGTTTGTGATAGGCATGCTTACCATCCTGCAGTTCAACAACCCATAGATTACAGGGCCTTGGTTAGGCAGAGGATGCCTATTGTCTCTCCAGCCATTACCACTATTTTCAATGAGGTCATTGCTTCCCAAAGAAAAGCAATTGACAGTATTGCTGATATTGCAGTCTAGGCTCAGCGCATATCTATAGATCACATGGGTAAATACCTGATGATACATCCATGTAGGTCAACTATTGATTTAGATGCATATGTTGTGGTAGGTATCCCATCTCCATATGATATAGACCACATTGTTAGATCTAGGGCATACAGCTGAGAGGGGGGGTGAATCAGTTGTATAAAAACCTGCTCTTTTAAATACTTGATTCTTCTTTGTTAGTTAACAGTATATCAATTAATCATACATGAAAGCATAATGCATAAACACAAGAGTAGATAAACATCAACACATTGAACACCAAGATTTTGACGTGGAAAACCCGGTTAAGGGAAAAACCACGGGGTGATTAACCCAAGGATTATTCTCTGTTAGAAGAATAAGAAAAAGAATGGCACTTGCCAATTAGGGCTCACTGCCCGAGCACACTGCTCACAAAGAGGCCCACTGCCTACAAGGAGACACACTGTCTACAGAGTGATAAGAATCACAATCTTGAACTGGAGAATGACATCTCTACTATGTCCGGATCAGTTCCATTTAAGCCCAAAATCCATGCTCTGCCTTTCGCACTTCTCTTTGCTACTCCACACTCATTCCCACAATTCACACTACTAAATGAACTCACAAACCTTTATTTATACAAGACATCGACTTAGGAACAATCATCTAAGTTGGCAATCAACCATAAGAATATCCGCAAGATGAATAACACATCCGGTCAGCCATCATAAGAACATTCGCAGGATGAACAACTCATCCGGTCGGCTAGTCGGAACAAGAACTTCATCCGGAAGAATAACTTCAATTCTGGGCTCTACCATCAATGCGGACCAACAACACAACTTCATCATGATCCAAGAACCTTCACAAGCCTGCCTGAATGACCAAGTACATCAGCACTTTCTCTACATACTGGAATCTCTTCTCTTCCTCATCTGGAACTTCAAGAACACAGTCTGTCGCCACTGTCACAATGCAGAAGGCACTTTCAGACCTCAAAATCATACACAACTCAAGATGACACATTACAAGGACATCCCAAACACTCCTTCCAATCCGTAGATTAGGATTATACAATTCCGGACCTCACCGGACCTTTCTGTGATCCTCTGTCACCTCTGAACACTTGCCGAAACCGGTTCTATACCGATAGCCACAATGCCTTCAGATCTTCATGCGGACCTCTGAAATCTTAACTGAAGCATCTCAAGACTCATATCTACAAACCCTTTAATCTGCATCCTTCAGTTCGTATCCTATACAATACATTTGCCTTCTTCTTATCACTGTTCTTCATTGTTCCTGACTGAGGCTAATTTTCTCAATATCCTCAGCACACTGCTCATCCAATCCTTCTTGTCAATGTAATATGAGTATGTTGACATCAATGACAACACTAGTTCACCTCATACTTGCAACAATCTCCCCCTTTGTCATTGATGGCAACATATGATGTGAAAAACCATCAAGACAAGAACTTCTCCTTTCTGTCACAGCTCCCCCTATCAGCAACATGTCTTCTCCTCATTTACTACTCCCCCTTTGATCATCAACCACTTGTTTTTCACATGTCTTCTCTCCCCCTTTGACATCAATGGCAAAGGGCTCATACTTGCAATTCTAACACATCAGAATCATACCAGCTGCTCCCCCTTAGTAGCAACTCCTCATCATCAATCCAGATCATAAGATATGACTGTGATATCCACCGGACTGATGCACATCAGTGCATCTTAGTTCATTACCGGAGGGACCATGACCCCTAACTTCTCCCGGAGATATTCAAAAGAGTCCTTGGGAAGAGGTTTAGTAAAGATATCTGCAATCTGATCCTTGGAAGGAACATATTCCAACCTAACTTCTTCCTTGTTCACTTGTTCTCTCAAAAAGTGAAACTTGATAGATATGTGCTTAGTCTTAGAGTGCAATACCGGATTCTTAGAAATATTAATTGCGCTTGAATTATCACAAAAAATTGTAATAGGCTCCTTATATTCAACTTTAATGTCTCTTAGCATCTGCTTCATCCATAAGATTTGAGTGCAACTGCCTGCTACTGCAATGTATTCTGCTTCAGTTGTAGATAGAGAAATTGCATCTTGTTTCTTGCTTAGCCAAGAAACCACTCTCTTCCCCAGAAAGAATGCTCCACCACTGGTGCTCTTCCGGTCATCCACATCTCCTGCCCATTCTGCATCTGTGTAAGCATGAAGAGAGAAATCCAGATCTCTAGGGTACCATAGACCATACTCGACTGTTCCTTTCAAGTACCTAAAAATTCTTTTGATTGCCATAACATGAGTTCTCTAGGATCAGCCTGGAATCTTGTCACAAGACCAACAGCCTGCATTATATCTGGTCTAGTCTGAGTGAGATACAACAATCCACCAATCATTGATCTATACTTTGTCTGATCTGCCTTTAGGGAGTCATCATCCTTGCTCAACTTACATCCGGTTGCCATGGGAGTGTTCATTGGCTTTGAATCTTCCATACCAAATTTCCTCAACAATTCTTTCACATATTTGGTCTGAGAAATAAAGATCCCTTTCTTTGTTTGAGTAATTTGCAGACCCAAGAAGAAATTCATTTCACCAAGCATAGACATTTCAAACTCACTTTTCATCTAATTTGCAAAAGTTTTGCACATACTATCTCTTCCTCCAAAAATGATATCATCCACAAACACTTCAACAATCAAAATATTTTCATGATCAATTTTGAAATATAAGTTGCTGTCAGTAGTACCTTTGTTGAATCCAATCTGCACAAGATGCTTATCCAACCTTTCATACCATGCTCTTGGGGCTTGCTTTAATCCATACAAGGCTTTCTTCAACTTGCAGACCATATCATCATTATCAGACAATTGAAATTCATCCGGTTGTTCAATGTAAACTTCTTCTTCCAGATCACCATTTAGGAAGGCAGACTTGACATCCATCTAATATACCTTGAAGTCTTTGAAGGTAGCAAATGCTAGGAGTAATCTGACTGCTTCAATTCTTGCCACCGGAGCAAAGGTTTCTTCAAAATCAATTCCTTCTATTTGAGAGTAGCCTTTGCAGACCAATCTTGCTTTGTTTCTGATTACTTCACCAGCTTCATTCAGTTTGTTCTGGAAAACCCATTTGGTTCCAATCACATTCCTGTCTCTAGGTCTGGGAACAAGATCCCAAGTATGATTTCTCTCAATTTGCATCAATTCATCTTCCATTGTTTTGGTCCAATTTTCATCATTGCAAGCTTCATTTATTGTTTTGGGTTCAATCTTTGAAATCAGACAACATTCATCCTAATTTTGAGCAACATTCCTTCTAGTTTGCACACCTTTGTTTCTGTCACCTATGATCTAATCTTTAGAGTGGTTCTGTATTACATACCTTAGAATTTTGGGAGCATTCTGTACTGCTGCTTCTTGATCAGGCTCATTCAGACCTATTTCTTCTTCCTGATTTACCAGATCAGGCTGATTCTGACTTACCGGAGAGGATTGAGCTCCTTGAATTTGAACACCATCTTGGTCATCCTCATCAAACTCATAAAACCTTGAGGGCTTCTCAATTCCTTCATCAACTTTCACATTAGTGCTTTCTATCATCTTCCTCAATCTCTTATTGTAACACCGGTATGCTTTGCTTTGAGTGGAGTAACCCAAGAAAATTCCTTCATCACTTCTAGCATCAAACTTTCCTAGATCTTCATCTCTTTAAATATAACACTTGCTACCAAATACTCTGAAATATTTCACAGTAGGAGTGATGCCAAACCAGAGTTCATAAGGGGTCTTACCGATGTTGTTTCTGATTTGAACTTGATTGAGAGTGTAGACTGCAGTGCTGATAGCTTCTTTCCAAAACATTTGAGGAACATTTGCTTCCAACATCATTGTCCTGGCAGCTTCCTGGATGGTCCGGTTCTTTCTCTCAACTACTCCATTCTGTTGTGGAGTCCTGGGAGCAGACAACTATCTTCTTATACCCTGCTTCTCACAAAAGTCAATGAACTCACCAGATGTAAATTCACCACCTCTATCAGACCTTAGACACTTCAATTTCAATCCGGTTTGATTCTCTACCATAGCTTTGAAGATTTTGAACTTCTCAAGGGCTTCTGATTTCTCCTTTAGGAAGGTAACCCACATCATCCGGGAATGGTCATCAATTAGCAACATGAAATATCTATCACCTTGTAGACTCTTGATTCTTGTCGGACCACAGAGATCAGTATGTACTAGTTCTAACAATCTAGTAGAGGACTGATCTTTGCTTTTGAAAGAGATTCTGCTCTGTTTACCTAGCTGACATTCTCTGCACAAACTATTTGTAGGTTTCATCAATTTTGGAAGATCTCTTACAGCCTGAGTATTGCTTATCTTGATGATGTTATCAAAATTTACATGACACATTCTTCTATGCCATAACCAACTCTGATCAATTTGAACAAACAGACAACTTTTATTTGAACCAACCAGATGAAAGATATTACCTTTTGTCTGAGTACCGGATGCAATTTCAGTTTCAAAAATTGTAAAGATTCTGCATTTTCCATTCTTGAACCGGAGTTCATAGCCTTTGTCTACTAACTAACCAACACTGAGAAGACTGTGCTTCAATCCTTCAACATATAGTACATTGCCTGTTTTGCTCTTTCCATCAAAGGAAATAGTTCCCCTACCTCTGATTCTGCCAGCAAAATTGTCACCAAATTTTACCATTCCTCCTTCATACCTTACCAAATCCAAGAACTTATCCTTGTCACCAATCATATGGTGAGAACATCCACTGTCAATAACCCAATCATCCTTTTCTTCCACTTGAGCAGCTAAAGCTTTTTCCATAACCTTCTGATTGACAGATTCAGAGAGTATTGAATCTTCTTCCTTGATGGCAATAAACACCCATTCATTTCTGGATTTGCTACCTAGTTCTGATTCATCATCTGTTACTCCTTCATTGTCATCTTCTTCATGAAAATAATAGCAGTTCTTTTGAAACCTTTGTCTGTTAGAATTAGTCCTTGCAGATCTTTCCGAACATCTTGAAGCAAAATGACCAATCTTATTGCAGTTGAAGCATTTAAAGGGTAGTTTTCCTTCATACTTACCGGATCCTCTTGGCAGTCTCTTTGCAATGAGGGCTTCAAGTTGAGCTGTTTCCGCTTCTTCTTCTTCCATGTCTCTTCTTGCTTGATCATACCATGACATCTTCCTTGAAGAGTTTTCACCCGGATCAAATCTCTGTTTGCCTTTCACATAGGCACTGGCTTTGAAAGCAGATTCAGTCTTGGGAGGATCATCTCCAAACTTGGTCATTTCAAATGCAGCTAGTTTGCCAGCCAATTGCTCTCTTGTGACAGTTGTGTGGGCTCTGAATTCATCAATGGCAGCAACCTTGATTTTGTAGGCAGCAGGAAGGGATCTGAGGATTTTGCAAACAATCTCATTTTCATCCAGAGTTCCACCAGCATTTCTAATTCCACATACCAGCTCATTCACTCTTGGCATAAAGGTAGTGATGTTTTCATCATCTCTCATCTTCAATCTTTCAAATTTCCCTTTCAGACTTTGCAACCTTGCACTCTTGACAAACTCATCTCCTTCATACAGAAGTTCCAATTTAGTCAGGATCTCATATGCAGTTGGTAGGTCGATAACATTTGAGAGATCTGAGTCGTTTAATGCACTTAGTAGAGCTTCCTTGGTCCGCAGATTGTTTTCAGCATCTGTGATTTCATTCAGAGTTGTCGGACCACCTTGTGGTGGTACATATGGTTTTGAGACCATGGCCAAGTATGCTTTTCCCATACATTCCAAGTGACATTTCATGTGACCTTTCCAGAGGGTAAAGTTGGTTCCGTCAAACTTTGGACTATCCTTCTTGTATGACGACATCCTAGATCTCCTCAAGCAGTTAAGCTCCTTTTAGAGGAACTTGGCTCTAATACCAATTGTTAGATCTAGGGCATACAATTGAGAGTGGGGGGGTGAATCAGTTGTATAAAAACCTGCTCTTTTAAATACTTGATTCTTCTTTGTTAGTTAACAGTATATCAATTAATCATCCATGAAAACATAATGCATAAACATAAGAGCAGATAAACATCAACACATTGAACACCAAGATTTTGACGTGGAAAACCCAGTTAAGGGAAAAACCACGGGGTGATTAACCCAAGGATTATTCTCTGTTAGAAGAATAAGAAAAAGAATGGCACTTGCCAATTAGGGCTCACTGCCCGAGCACACTGCTCACAAAGAGGCCCACTGCCTACAAGGAGACACATTGTCTACAAAGTGATAAGAATCACAATCTTGAACTGAAGAATGACATCTCTACTATGTCCGAATTAGTTCCATTTAAGCCCAAAATCCATGCTCTGCCTTTCACACTTCTCTTTGCTACTCCACACTCATTCCCACAATTCACACTACTAAATGAACTCACAAACCTTTATTTATACAAGACATCGACTTAGGAACAATCATCTAAGTCGGCAATCAACCATAAGAATAGCCGCAAGATGAATAACACATCCGGTCAGCCATCATAAGAACATTCGCAGGATGAACAACTCATCCGGTCGGCTAGTCGGAACAAGAACTTCATCCGGAAGAATAACTTCAATTACGGGCTCTACCATCAATGCGGACCAACAACACAACTTCATCATGATCCAAGAACCTTCACAAGCCTGCCTGAATGACCAGGTACATCCGCACTTTCTCTACATACTGGAATCTCTTCTCTTCCTCATCTGGAACTTCAAGAACACAGTCTGTCGCCACTGTCACAATGCAAAAGGCACTTCCAGACCTCAAAATCATACACAACTTGAGATGACACATTACAAGGACATCCCAAACACTCCTTCCAATCCGTAGATTAGGATTATACAATTCTGGACCTCACCGGACCTTTCTGTGATCCTCTGTCACCTCTGAACACTTGCCAAAACCGGTTCTATACCGACAGCCACAACGCCTTCAGATCTTCATGCGAACCTCTGAAATCTTAACTGAAGCATCTCAAGACTCATATCTACAAACCCTTTAATCCGCATCCTCTGGTTCGCATCCTATACAATACATTTGCCTTCTTCTTATCACTGTTCTTCACTGTTCCTGACTGAGGCTAATTTTCTCAATATCCTCAGCACACTGCTCATCCAATCCTTCTTGTCAATGCAATATGAGTATGTTGACATCAATGACAACACTGGTTCACCTCATACTTGCAACACACATTGCACGTGATACCCAAATTTTGAGGGATACTGATTATAGATTGTCTGACGAGTTGATGAGAGTGTATCGTTTGATCTCATCATAGTTGGGGATCCCATTAGTAGATGTTGCTTCATTTGTGGGCAATGTTGTGGAGATTTATAGACTCCTATAGCTTAGTCTCAGTATTCTGATGTGGATCCTATAGTTAGATCATCTAGTGGGGCACATGAGCCACTTACTTGCTGCCATTCTACCAATTCGTCATAGGTGCATCCACAAGTTGATGATTATGCTGGTCCAGGTGCCTAGTCATCTGCTGCTCCAAGTGCTTAGACATTTGCTGATACACTCAAGCAGGTTGCGAGAGGTCTAGGTTTTATGGAGATGATCTCTTCAAGGTCGATGCCATCTCACTTACATAGTCTGCTACACACATCATTGGTAGAGCTAGTCTAGGGTAGGACTACAAAGGAGTTGGTGGATTCTATGATTGTAGAAGGTGGCATTGAGGATGTAGAGGTGACTCAGGTATATCTGTACATATAATTTTTAAGTTTTTAAAGTTTTAAATAAATACATGTAGTATGTAACTTCATTGGAACCACGTACAACATAGTTTTATAAATTATATAACTCGAAATTCATTTTCTTTTTTTTATGTATTCATGCATATGTGTCTAGGTGGAGGTCGAACATGTGACTCCTAGTTTGAGGGGAGAGTGCGTACATACACGTTCTCCGCCTGGCCACATCAATGGACAAGTGAATTTTAATTTTCATCTAAGTTAACATATATATGTACATATTCACTTGTTCATGTGTGTGTGTATATATATAAATTTAATATAATTTTTAATTAATTACATAATTTTGTATATGTATATACATGTAGGGCTCAACGCATTTATCGGATGCTCAGGATTCATGCTTGGATGGACACTTGATTAGGAGCTGACATGATGACCCAGAGACCAGATGACCTGCACTAGTTTATACACATGTGTTTATTACATTTTATGTTTATTACATAGACATTTTATGTTTCTTACATGGAAATTTTATGTTTCTTACATGGACATTTTATGTTTCTTACATGGACATGTTTTATTTTTATTACATGGACATTTTATGTTTCTGATCACTTATATTTCATAGATCTACTCTAGACATGTATATATATCGATTCCAGATATTTGAGTTTATGTTTATGTTTTAGATCTATTGATGTATGTGCACATGTGTACATTTATACATTTGAGATATATATGTCATAGATGACATTTGTGTTTATGACTTCTTATGTTTCAGATATATATATATATATATATATATATATATATATATATATATATGTATGTATGTTTATATGTATGTTTATATATATATATATATATATATATATATATATATAAACACACACACACACACACACACACACACACACACACACACACACACACACACACACACACACACACATATATATATATATTTCAGATATTATGTATCCCTCAGGGACATAATTTATGTTTACATGTTTATGTTTACGAAATTTTATGTCAAATGAAATGATCGATTTAACTAAATTTAGATATATATGTACATGATGTGCAGTACTATGAAATTTGGTTATATATTATATGATTTGGTTAAATTTGGTCAACAGAATCTAAATTAGCATATCATAATATTAGAATCATTTATCATTCTATAAATGCATTATAAGAGAATACATTGATCATCACAAGAATATTGCATCCTTTCCTACACCATCATTGATCTTGGTTCATTATCATCGAGTTGATTTGTTTGGGGGAATAACTGAGTAGAATATGATCCTCACTTAGTGCAACTTCCCAAATGATGTATATATAAACCACCCCACTTTAGACATAGGTACAATGAGATGAGGCAAATCTACTATAACCATCCATCCCTATACTATTTCACTTTTATAAATTGAATTTCAATTGTGTGTTTTGAATTAGTTTAAAATACACATGGATTTGAATTAAAATATAACAAAATTAAAGTATAAATTTCGGGGTGTTCATCTAGGCAAGACCCTAGAATATTAGCACATTGGAGAATCACTTCTTAGAATCTTCAAGTGAATATGACCTTTTATTTTACACCACTTGATGTATATATTCAATTATGTTAGATTAAGGGGACCCTTCTAGAATTAACTAATAAAGATAAATGATATCAAAATCCTTAGGTTGTTTAGATATTAATTTTAAGGAATGAGAGGTAAATTAATTGAGTAAATGATGGTAATTTGTAATGTCTTGGCCTCTTGCTAATATTTAATGCATGTATGCCCCACAAGATCTTATAAGTTCCTTGTTGTGAATTACAGTTCACAAGTGAGAGAGGTAGGAATATGAGAGACATAACAACATAAACTAAACTCATTAAATTCAAATCTAAATATTTTACTTGAGATGCATCCAATCATGTTCTAAAGCTCTACCACAAGTCCTAATATAAAATTGAAATAAAATCAATAACATAACATCATCTTTAATAATATAATTTAAGTAGAAATAGAATATGATAAATTTTACATGTAAAGCTTGGCATCCATAAAACCATCATATGTAATTAGATCATCTCAAGTTATAACATATAACATCATTCTAATATAAAATCACTAATCATTTTATAACATATAACATCATAGATAATACATAATTTAAATAGAAATAGAATATGATTTTACACATGTAAAGAGGCATCCATAAAGCCATCACAATCATCACACGCGTATTTTACCTTTATGAACACTAAGGCTCATATTATCATCATGTAATGAGAAAGACATGTAACAATTTATCACAATTTCATTTGTACATGTATCTAGCAACTTAGGTAAATATATAGATCATCCATGTGTGCATTTCAATGAAACAAGAAAAATCACATATCATGTACCCAAATGTTATAGATCTCTAAGGTGCATGCACTTATTGTTCTTAATTGCTTAAATGCATTTATTAACTTTGAAAATACTTTTGAAATTATGAGCAAGATAATAGAACTTCTTGAACTAAGCAAAATAAATTCATTCTCAGACACCTTGCTTATTCATGTACCACATCCATTAGTTCAACTCGCTCTTCAATAACTTCTAGTATTCTTTGATGGTCATCTCTATCTAGTCTCCACTTATGACGTCCACTTTCACGTGGAACTTGATGAAGAGATAGGCTAGTAGCAATTACTAGGTGGCTATACTGATACATCTTGTTTTCAAGATGGTAATCAGTAAAATGAATCCCATTTTGAACAATTTTTACTTGTTAGAGATATGTCCCTTGCACTACAACTGAACTTGTGGGAGACAATATTCTATTGCTTGTTTCTGGTTTTGTTAACTTCATCCTCTCCTCTGTACAACATAATAAATAATAACTAACACCTTCTATGTTTCCAGCCTCTGCTATGACCGCAAAAACATCTCATGTACACATATACAATGTTCAATTTTTAAAAAATAGAACCAATCTCTAATTGTAGAAAAAAATTAACATTAAACAAATTACAATTAAATTTTGTCTAAATTAACAAATATTATAATTTATCAATCTAAAGTTACAAACTTTGCAATAATTTATATATATGCACACATACCTTTTTTAATCAATCCTGAAATGTGGTCATAATCAATTGAAATCAAATGAATGTCTTCAAATATTTCATCTTCATCTTCATTGTATGAGTGAGTAACAACTAGTGGCACCGAATTCCATTCACTGACATATCCACGTTCTTGGTTGTTGCAATTCACATAATTTCCCAAAATGCACTCATAACAAAAACAAGAGTAATCCCTAGTCCACAATGTCTATGGGTGCCTATTTGTACTCATGACACAATGTAAAGATCTTGTTTTCTCTGCCCTCTTGCATCCATCCATTGTTCTTCTATCCACACCTACAAATTATATATAATTCAAAATAATATAAATATAGAGTTCTTAAACTTAAATTTTTAAAAACAAGTGAAACTTTTTTTAAACAATAAATTACATACGTGATATCTCCCAAAAACACTCTATTAGGACATGGGTTCCTCCCTGAAGATGTGCTGACATCACATGCAAAGTATTTCTTACACCATTCAACAATATCATGTGCATCATTTATATGATCTCCCTCATAATTCATTTGATGTTTTCTTAGAGCGTGTTTGATGCAAGCTCTTGCGCCATCATGTTCACCCTTTCCATGCCCACTCTCAAAGAAACTCCAAACATGTGTTATATTATCTTGTCGATGATATCTACATAGTGCATAAAATGGCCTTGATGATTTGAATTGTGACGCACACCCATCAAACCATACAAAATGTTTTTCAATCTTCACACCTCTTCTTGCCAAATCTTCAAAAAAAATCTTAAAGCAACATTGGACAAAAAGTGTGTCATGCTCTTTATCATCACTAATATAAAAGTGATATTCTTTCTTAATGACTCATTTTTCATATATACTGTCAACACCATCCAAATCCAATTGTGCATGTCGATAACACACATGCACCATAATAGTGACCTTCTCTAAATAGTAATATTGTGTTTGAATCTCCTTTTGATGGGTAAAAGAGTAATTTTTTGCAAAGTCAACTACTGATAAAACCGTTCCAAGTGGGAAAGTATCTCTTAACAACTGAAATTGTTTTTCTTGCCACTTAGCATAAAATGCATGATGTATGTATGGTTGTATCAATTTACAAAAATTTTCCATAAATGTTCCAATAGGTACCTCCTCTTCTAAATAATCTAACCTTGTGGATTCTTTCCCAATTTTTGTTTCAAACTTTATGTACTTGTAACTCTTACAATTTACCATCTTCATCATGTTAGTATCTTCATTTCTCAAAGGAATTTTAGCCAAATTTCCACATGTTTCACAAAGTCCTTTTATGCATTTGATTGGACCATCTAAATCATCATCAGATTTATCACATAATATGGATTCTATGAATTGACTTACCCATTTAGGAGGTGCATTTTGAGAACCATCACTTTCTTCTCCAATCTTTCGAAACACCTAATAGTAAAGATCAAATTCAATATGATAATGATAACAAGTTTCAAAAACCTTGTTTGCCTTCACATAATGTCACCTTAACATTTGAAACATTGTTTGTCCAATCTTTACATGATGATTTGCATCACAAAACATCACATACATCTCATGTTGTGTTATGTCTAACCAATGTTTTGTATGCAGTTCAAAATTGTCTCTGGGCTCGATCCTATGTTTTAGAACATCTCTTTTATTTGATGAGGGATGAGTATGATCATGCCAAAAACTTGAGATCAAGTTCCTAATACCATCTTCAATCTTGTCAGAACGAGGAGCCCTACACATCAATTCCCAATTGCCTTTTGCAGAAGTATCATCCAAAACCTTTCTCCTTTTCACATATATTGTTAGTGTCTTTCTACTTTAGCCAATTTTACTTGAAAGTGAAGAGAGTTGACGTTTTCTTGACATTTATGGACTTACAATAGATATCAACATCACTCTTCTTGAAATGCTCTTATCCACTGATTGAGATTGTTTCCCAATGGAACCCAAACTTTTTTTAACATTTTCAACAATATCTTTTTCTAGGTGTATTTTCCTCTTTTTTGTGAAATCTACACCCATCAATTGTAATGGCTCTTTTAGGTCATCATGAAGAAGCAATGTTGATAATAATTGGGCTTGACCAAGTGTATCATGATTTTTGAAATAAGCCTCAATTATTTCCTTTGAAGTTCTTGTCAATGCCCTCTTAGTAGTTTGACTAGGTTGTTCAACATAAAGTTTTAATTTCTCTATATCCATTTCAAGCAAATGATCTATATTTTTGTAAGAAATTTTTCTCTTCACCTCTTTAATTAGATTCATAGTATGAATATTAGTAGAAAGAAATGATCCTGACCCCTGTCCAACATCAGAGTGTGTATGGGCCTCCTCTATAACATCAATTATTTGTGCTTGGGTCTCCTCCTTGACATCAACTATGTGTGCTTCAACCTCCTCTACTCCAGTAACTAAATTAGGTTGGACCTCTACTCTAGTTTTCGTATGTTGAGCCCCTACACATATCATATAAAAGAGAAGATTAAATAGAATATATAAAAGTTAGATTATATTAAACTATGGATAAAGCATCAAGGTGATTATGAGTTAAGAATGAGAAAGTGTTAGGGATGTAGTATTCATCCTTACAATTTTCTCCAACTTTGAATTACAATTAAACTATCGATCAAGTGCATGCATGTCAAAGTATTTGTACAAGAAGAGAAAATGAAAATGTAAATAGAAATAACATCTAAAATGATATGTCCATATGGATGGTCATATGTACAAGTTCCATCTAAAGTTAACTTTTCATGTTCTATTGATGTTACAATCAAAAAATTCTAGGAGTATCATCTAATCAAAATCTTAAATAAGCTCATTAACAACTACTTGCTAATTTGTCAAATTATAATTTATATGTAGTTCAAGTAAACTTTTAGGTATATATTCAATTACTAGATCATTTAACCTAAAAAGAGATTCAATGTAATAAAGATTTAAGTGTGTACCTACATGTCACATCTCGATCTTTGTGACTCTTTTTACAACTCAGACTATTGATTATTATCTTGAATATTTTATTGCATGGTTAAATTGCATAAACATAAACAAGTAATTGTCATGATTTTGATGGATTAAAATGTATGTAATTATGTATCATGTTTTGTAAGCTTCGGCTATGATTTTAGAACTAACGTATTAATGAAAAGTTGAGCGCGATTGAACGTAGGGATTGTCAAGGATGAGAACGCCGAGGTAGATATGTTCTAGCTACCCGATAAGAATTGACAAGATGGAACCCCGATACCTGCACACACCACTTAGTTCATGTAGAATCATGTCATTTTGTATGTTGATTGATTTCATTGAGTGTTTTTGGCATAATCTTCTTGAACTCTGCTAGCGTGAATGTTCTATACGGAATAGATAATGTATATAATTATGGTGTTTGCTTCAAATATGTTGTTATAGTGCAAAGATCAACATGCCTTCATCATTAATTATGTGAATTGATAACCTTGTGACTTCTTTTGCTCTAGAACGTTGTTCTCGATTGAAGGAGTTAAACATCAATTCTACCTTCTTATCGACTATAGATTGTAAATATTATAAAATGAGTATATTTCAAATGAAGTTAATAATATCTATTGAAGTATTATATTAATAAATATATCAAATAGTTAATAATAATATGCATATTTATTTTTACTATTCCTTTTTGTTATGAAAGTAGGATTTAATAATAGCTTATGTTGTGGTTTCTTTTAACTTTTATATAAATATAATGTAATTAATGTATATACTTATGCATGCGGTGAAATATGATAAAAAGAAATCTAAATATATAAAAAAATATATATTCATGCAAAAGAGAGGCACCAACACCATGCAACCAAAGTAAAGTTAACAAAAGGAAATAAACTAAAGTTCTAAACTTACCCACGCCATTATTAGAGGTTTCAAGAAGATAAAAAGAAGCAGGAGGTTTAAGAAAGACACACAGAAAGCAAGAAGGATGATGCACAATAGATTCAACAAGAAGGATTAATCAAAGGGACTTCGTACCAGCTGAGAATTTACATTTTTTTCTCCCTATTACTTCTTCTTATGGTTCATACTACCATGTGCAAATTCTCTTTTAAATCAGGCATTTATTTTTACTGTTGGACCTATCTGTGTTTCTAAGGGCACATTAGTAAAACTCCCTAAGTGAATCGATCTCTTTGTTGTGTAGTTTGTTGAATCGACCCCATTATCTAGTTTTATAGCTCCTTACAACCTTATTAAAATTGATCTAAGATCTTTGATTTATATGTGAAAATGGAAATTGTGGAAAGAAAACTTGTCACCGGTCCTCTATGTTTTCAAAGCCTTCGCTGTGGCTCTAAGCGCCCTTTGTAGAAATGTTTTCCTTGTTTTGAAACACGTTCTTTGCTTCTAAGTGTCTACATTGCTTTTGGAATGGCTTCTTTATTTTTGTTTTGAAATGTCCACCTTGTTAACTGTAATGTCTTCTGATCCTTGTAATATCCTAAAATCGGCCATATCTAATTTAGATCGGCCTTTTGGCCAGTTTTGAAGTTTAACCTGAAACCTTCTCTACTAAAAGAAATGGCCCCTCTGTGTAAAGAATTGTCCATCCTTTATTTAAATGGCCTTCTTCTCTTAAAAACCATCTCCGTTTCTTTTTTTAATTAGATCCTACTAGCATAGTCGGCCATGATACTATGTATGTCAGTCTCTCATAGTCCTAATCAGTCTTCTTGTTTGGTTCGTGGTCTAAACAACCAATGAGCCTTTCGATTTACTTCGGCCTCTTTTAAATGTGTAATTCGACCTACATAATTACTGAACAGCCTGCTATATATCTAATGGTCTGTATTTTATAATTTGGCCTGTGTAGAATGTTAAAGCTAATATCTTGCTTGAGCGGCCATATTATTGTTTCAATAGTTCTTCTTTATGATTTAACTACCATATCCCTTATGGAGCAGCCTCTTTCCTTTTTAAAACAGCCTGTGTTACCTTTAAAACGACATTCTCTTTTTATTTATTCTGCTTGGGTAATATAAATGTGGCCTCCTTAATACCAGCCAACATAGTAATTGTAACGCCCTGGTAGAATATTCTCTGTCGACCTTATTCCTTTTCCCTTAGCCATTGGGGTGTAGATATAATTTGATTTCTCAACATGACTATATCCTAGGTTACATGTATAGGAATTATGGTTTTGATCTATGTGAAAATGTTGTTCAAATATTAATGTTACTAATTTTTTGTTCACACCAAAAATTAGTTTGACCTAAGTGTAATTGTTCAGAAGGGATAAAAGAAAACTTCAAGGTTATGCATTCATTGAACAACTGATATCTTGACAGAACAGAGATAGACTTTAGATGACAGGATAACCCATCAGTCTAATCAAGATTGATGAGTATGACAAGAGAATCAAATGGTCAAGGTACAGTCATTCAAGAAATACAGTTGTTCTACATAGTTTGATCTTTCAGGAGTTATAAGTTTAGATTGATTATTCAATTAATCAGTTTTGAATAAAAGAAAGAAAAATAGTTGTATTAAATTATTTTCATGTCATGTTTTGAACATACATCTAGGTATCTGTTACTTTATCTCATGCATTGATCGAAAAGGAAATATATGTACATCATATGCATCAAAGAAATTAACTAATCATGTTTAAAAGAAGTATTCAAATGTGTCCCACACAAGCTGTGGGAGTAACTAGACTGAGCAATTGTAGACATGCAAGGTATGTATCTATTTGATAGAAGAAAAGAGAAAAGAACACATGATAAATCTAAATATCCATCATTGCCTGATGATGGAGGTTGTTGTTGAAGTCGGCCTTCAAGTCTTCAGTTTTCAGTCTTCACTCCAAGCCACCATCCAGTTGAAACCTGCAAAATTTTGGGGACAGCCCTGTTAGTGCTCCGGATGTTTACAGTTATCACATGCTTTTATCAAATAGAGACATCTACTTATCATATCATGCATTCAAATAAGAGATCAGATCAAATATATGACACAAATCAGGAAGAAATCATGAAGGAGATCAATCAATGCTATCAGGTACTTTTTTATGCTAACTTGTTTGATCACTGTACAGGTATAGGACAAATTTTGTTGCTGATTTGAAGACAAATAAATATGTGGATTAAATATGGCTCCCACAAGGGTTTGAGCCCAACATGTTTTCCTTTTCAAGTAAAAAGGAGTATCAGAAAAGGACAGGATGCATCATTCAAGTTACATCATGCATCATTAATCAACTCACAGAGAAGGTATATCATGACATTTATTACAGTTGATTAAAGTAAATCATTTAAGTATGTAATGCCTGAGTCAAGTTGGTTAAGTGCACAAAATAGAATTGCAGTCATGAATACTTTATTGCTGTCATATTTCATATCACATTTCACAAAATCAGATTTAAGAAATGACAGAAATATGAAAATAAGATGAAGGACCATACCTTTGTACTAGAAAGGAGCAGTGATACAAAGAGGTACTTACCAGTAAGAAAGTTGAAAAGAATCATGAAAGCCTTCAAACCCTAGGTTATCCATGGCAGTGCCCAAAGAGGGAGGAATGAAGTGCAAGAGTGAATGATGTCTAGGGTTCATCTTTTGTTTTTGTGTTTATCGACTACATAGAGTCCAAGAAGGAATTCAAGACTTAGTGATGTTTACCACTATGTTTTATTTTTTGCAAGCAAGACTTAATCATTCTCAGCTCGTGGTCAACACTTGTGTTGAAAGTATCCAATGATGCTAGGGGGACCGTGGGTGAACTAAATCTTTTCTTGGCATTTGATTTTCTTTAAGTCAAGGAACAAAATCATTAAGAAATAAGGCTTTAGGTCAACAAGTAAGAAGCCGATGTGCCTTAGCCCACATGTAGATAAAGACAGAATATTCCTTGTGACTTACAAAGATCAAATCAAAAGTATTAGTCAAAATCAGGAAATGATAATAAGTGAAAACAAAAGATGTTGATATGACTAAAACATGCAAGGAGAGTGCAAATTACTTGCAGTGCGGAAAAGGTAGGTTTACAAGGTGGCATATAAGGTATTGCATTATATTGATCAAATTATTGCATGAAGGCAATTATCATGGAGTTATAAGGTTTTCTTGATATTGTTTGCACAAGGGGATATAAGGTGACTTCAAAATATAAAGACAAATGTATGCACTAAGGCATCCAAGGGAGATATAAGGTTTTATCGACTTATTATTTAAATAGTAAATAAATTGTTTTTTATCCAAGATATTATTAGAACAATTACATTAAGTGTTGCCAATAATAGCTTAGGTAAATTATTTTAAATATAAGTCATTTATAGCACACAAGAGGATTGGATGGTATATTCATTTATTGAATATTATTTACTTACCATTACATTGCATGGATTGGTGAAGATATAAGTTATTTTTGACTTGTGCATGGAGAGATAAGAGGGGTTAAGCCGTCTGTTTGAGCTTTCAGTTAGAGGCAGTTTCAGGAGTAGTTTGAGGAGCTATATGGGCAGTTCACCTTGAGTTGAGAACTTCATTTCATTAGTGCATCAGTCAGTGGCAGTTTCATCACATTTTCACATCTTTTTCAGCAGTTTGGACACTTTTTGCATGCTTTTCAAGCTTGCACGGGAATCAGTAATCATTTTATGCATGTGCTTTTTTGAGATAAATGAAGTTCATTTCCAGTTGTCTTTAGGTCAATCTTTTGACCTATCTTTTCTATATATTGTAAAACTTCATTCATTATGAAGTTAGTTCTTATTTCTCATTCTGATTCAGACAGATTAGAGAATTTTTGTAACTCATTTTTATTCAGAGATTTATATACAGCAACATGTTCATGAGGTTATATCATTCCATTATTTGCAAATTTTTTTCCTTCAATTTCTTGATGAGAGATAGTGTTTTCCTTCACGGATTCAGGAATCTTGCATTTATCAATCATTTGATGCAGATTTAATGTGTTTTGAACATTAAAACCTTTAAATTTTATGTCTGGTTACTGAATGCATGTATTCATTTTGAGTTTAGCCACAGGTCATTGAATGTGCAACAGGTATATCAACCTTTTAAGTTGTGAAATTTATTGTTTCCTTCACAAAAGGGTAGATTATCAAGCCTTTCCTTGAGATAAATTTGTGTCCAATCTCTTCAATTCAAGTTGTGAAAACAGATTTCAATAGGAAAAAGTTGTGAAGTTTTCTGCAGAGTTTGGTCAATCTTCATTATAGGTGCATCACCATTTTCCCTTTAACATTTATTCAGCTTCTTTCTTCCCTTTTTGCAAATAGTAAAAGCATACTTCTGAATAGAACATTTGAAGGGAACCAGCCCACAATCTAGAGGTCTAATCTCATCATAGGGCACCCACAACCTGAGATTAGTCCCATGTTACACGAAATTGCAATGCTTTAACCAGCCTTGCATACGGGTGCAATTCCTAGAGATAACAGTTAACAATATCCTTTTCTTTTACACCGTCGTTAAAGGAGTAAAATGGATATATCTTTCTGTTAAAGCTATAGATTAGAAAGAATTATAGTCTTTATTGTATACTAGTATGTTGGAACATTTATGAATGCAAATAGTTTACTTAATGAAACACACGAAGGGTGGATGTCGATGAAATAGAAAACCTTATGCTTACATACTTATGAATATATGTATTAGTCAAGCAAATATATGTGTTTGAACACTTACTTTTCCCTCATTTAATTCCTCACAAGAGCTACATATGGTTAACAATTATGTATATTTCAAAATGGAAATAGAAGTATCTCTCTGTTGTTTTCTCGAAAGGAAGAAATTATGTTTGCTCTGAGTGTATTTTTTTTAATTTTCAACACAATGGAATTAGTTATCTTTTTGTTCTTTTATATGCATGTTGGGTTGCTTTTGGGCTAGGATGTCGAATGTGGGCAAATAGAGAAGGCTTTTCCTCTTTTTCAAGATTTGACTGTAACTATTCTAAGTGCTTAGGCCAAGCCATGTTCATTGAAATAGATGAAAGATTGTCTAGCAAAGCTTTATTTATATATTTCTCTGCCACATCCTATTGTGAGATATTGCACATCATCATATAGATCTACATTTAGACATCAGGTTGCATCAGGTGTTCCCTCTTGCCAGTTGTTTCTAAGTTTCTAGGCATTTCATGCAGGGTTGGGTTTCCCTCGTGTTATGAAGGATTTGGGGAAGTGTAATTGTTTCATGGTTGGGCAGAAAATCACCCAAGCCATGTTCCTGTTTCTCAGCTTGTAGATGACCATGTGGGTTAGTGGCGGCTAGAGACATTGATTTAGATCTTATTCTTTACTTGTACCAGATTATTATAGTTTGATATTCATTATGATAACTTATGGTGTGTGAGCCAAGATGGACATTGTATATTCTTTTATAGTGAGCTAACACTTGGTTAAAGCATGTGGATTTGTATGATGTAATGTGACTATTGATGATATATTTTAAAATCTATCTTTTTACTTGAGTTGATGTAACTAAGTGGATTATTTACTTCTGTAACTTTTGCTATGGAATGCATACTTTACACTACAAAATTACAAATCAATATATAATATTGTAGTAGAGGAGGAGATAATATTACATGTTGCATGAATAATGTTAACTACATGTCCTATGAATAAATAATCAATTATAGAATCATGGTGAATGTGGTGCAAAATTCCTAGAGGGCTACAATAATTATATGCATGTATATAAAATATTTGTTCAATATATTACATACATGTCCCCTCTAAGTGGTTTTGCACAAATTATGTAAGTGATTAAACATGTGAGTGGAGAATAAATGAACATGGTAAAAATATAACATGTTGTAAGATAAATAATCATGTAATGTACAACCTATTATGTCATAAAATGTCCCCCTAGGACTTTTTACCTCCTAGTTTAGCTCCTAGGTCCCCTTAATTTAATCATGCATAACATGTAAAACTTGCCTCGGAGCAAATTCCTCCTAAACCCATGAAAAATGGGGCTTAAGGGCCTATCTTAATGCTTAATCAAGACCAAAAATAGGCCTCTGGACTTGGGTGCTCGTGCCCTAGTCTAGACATATTTTTTCAGGACCTAAATTTTAAAGCGTCAATTTATGACCGTTAAAAGGTTTCTTTTTATCGGCCTTTTCAATTTAATTTACGAATGTTAGTGGGAATGGATATATAAACATGTTTAGGACTTAATTTTAACTAGAGATGGATAATGCAAACTTGTGATATTGAGCTAAAGATATTCAAGGCTTTCATTATGTTGTAGAGCAGTATTGTGTTGTGTTTGTATGTGTTTGTTGCAGATTTGGCTTCATCAATCCATCTCCTCATGATTTGAAGGCACTTCATCTCCGTGAGGGTTTCACCTCCAAGGTGATATCTATTTTGTGTTTCAATCAATCTTTCTTATCATTTGATTTGGCCTCTATCCACCAAGGACATGTACTCTATCTAACAACGGTGTTGAAAGGCTTGAATGCCATTCTGAGGCTTGACCAATGCAAGCTCCTAAACACCACAACCCCCAAACCCTCTCTTGTGATTGCAGGTTACAGGTGCAGGATCTTGCAGAGAGGAGTTTCAGGAGATCAAGGAAGAGGATAAAGATTCAAGATCTGAAGAAAAGAGTGGAGAATATTCCTTTCTAGACAAGGGCACCCACTCTAGTGTCCTCCTGATTGTCAGTGCTAGAAACTCTAAAGCAGGTTACAGTCTTCATCACTTCATAGTTTCAGATCTATAGAAAAAGTGGCATGTTGGACTAGGGCATCCATCCCAGTGTCCCTAAATTTTTCACCTTTAGAAATCTGAATCTTGGTATGTTTTTAATTTGCATTTAGTGTCTTCTTGTGTGGTCATTTGTCATATCTTGTCTGTCTGTATCCATAATCATATAATTAGGGTTTAAGGCTAAATTAGACTAGGGTTTGACATATTTATCAATCTATTATATCTTTCCTATCATTCTTAAGTGACACTCAACCTGTAGCTAAGTCCTCTCCATCTATAGTGACTTGGCTCAGTTGTCCTTGAATGTATATGTGAAAGGAGGGTTTGATTAAATCTAATTAACCACACTTCAACATCATCCCACTTTTCATATAACATTTTGGTGAACCCGTGTTTTTACTGAACTTGCATCTTTTTGAGTATTATAAATCAGATTTGCATTCATTCATATCATATTCATCAGCATACATTCAAAAAAAGATTTCATACATTGAAAATTTTGAAAAAAAAAACATTTTTTTGCTTGCATTAAGGCATAGTTTGCACTATTTTCCTTGCATATCATTAAAAACATTTAATGTTCTGATATTTACATCAGATCTGAGATAAATTACAGAATTTCATAATTTCATAATGATTTACTTTGCATTTGCATATCTCATTTGCTAGGGTTTTTGCTTGAAATTTTGTATTTTCATATAACCTAGTAATCTCAAAAGCTAGGGTTTGTAATTAAAATCTTGTTTCAGATGTTATTACTCATTTAAACACTCTTTCAAATCTGATTTTTGACTGTAGTGTGGCTTCATTGTGCTCTTTGCATTTACATTGGCATTATTAGCACATTTACATTGAGAAAAGTGAAAAAAATTGGGAATTTTAGGTTCATAAACAAGCATAGATTTGCATGTTTTCATTGCATTCATTTTCAAGCATATATTCATCTATCATTTTAAAATTTGGCATTATTTAATGCTTTAGATTGAAAATTGGCATATCTTCTAAATTACACATTGTGTATTTCAACACTAAAGGTTGTATACACTTTCTTCATATTTCTTTAAGCAAAATTTCAAACCATTCATCTTGCCTTGTTGTGTAGCAATATTTCCCTCTTATTAACTTTGTTTTTTGTGAAATCTGTGTGTCTTTTAGAACCCGTTTTCCTCAAACAAGTGCTTTGGTGCAAAATAATCTCACATACATGGCTTCTCATCACAAAAACACTATTTTTCCTCCTAGAGTTGATATGAAGAGGAAGACTCTTGAACCTGAATTAGTCTTTACACCACATGATAGAACAATCAAAAACATTGAAGGACCTCTTTACATCATAGTGAAAGTAATAGATATCCTTGTGAGAGGAACACTTATTGATCCTAGCTGCATGAGTAATGTGGTTATGGAGGAATTCCTTTATGCACATGATTTGATACAAGAATCCTATGAACCAATCGACATGATGATTAAAACTCATAATGGAGCTTTCCTCCCAGCCTTAGGGAAGATTACTTTATTGATCATGTTATTTGATAAAATTTAGAACAATCATTTGATATCATACCTACATCCAACCTCTTCCGTATAAAATTGGGCCATCCATGGCTTAAGGCCATGAAAGTTGTCCTCTCAACAATTCATAAATGTGTAAAATTTCCTCTCCATGGATGCATGCATACTATTCATCGTAGTCTATGGCAACCAATGGTTACTCGAAAAAACTTTAATCTTGATTACTTTTGGCCATGACCTACCGAACCTCTTGAACCACGACAAGATCAAATGTTCTTGGGATATAAATGATACAAAGCAAAATTACTATCAAAAGTGGCTAGACCTCCTATTCAATAGAAAATAAGTGAAGAACCACCTGCATTACAAGAACCACCTAGACCAAAAGGTAAGGGATTCTATGCCAAGGTTCCTGCTCCATCATCCCTACAAAGATTGGGAGGCACCTATAAAGAACAAAGCACTTCATCACAACCAATCAAATTTGTACCACCTTCCTCCTCTGAGATGTTAAAAATTGTAGAAAATAATGACACTACCTTTACAAACATCACCAATAAAACAATAAGGAATAGGCAAGAAAGAGAAAGGAGGAAGAGAAGACAAGCTTTAGCTCGATAAAATACACCTCAACAAGAAAATATTCCACCAATAGATATTGGATCAAACAAGGAAGAACTTAAGGACGAAGAGCTTAAGGTTGAAGAAGAATTTAAAGTCGATGATGAAAGTTAGGCAATTGTACCTTATGTATGTCTCTCCTCTTGCATTCAAGATTAGGAAGAAGATGATTTGCTTGATGGAAAGTGCTAGCTCGGTTGTGTAATAGGTAAGTATTTCTAACCCTTGGTGGCCACCCTTGTCGTAGTACATCTTTGCTCGCTTACGTGGCCTCCTCTCTATGTTGTGTTCTCTCGTGATGTGTTATATGTTATTTAGGTCTCCTTGGATGACCCTTGATACTCTTGTAAGGTCAAGGATAGTGGGAGACTGCCTCTGTTGTGACCATTCTTCTATCTTGCCTCTCCTCTATTTTATTATTGTGTGTCATGCCTTAGGGGCATAGCATTGTGGTTGATGTCTTGGGGGCATCCTCCTACATGGTGTTCCTAAATCACTTATTCTCCTCTCTCATTTTATTGTTTACCTTCTTTAGTGATTCTACCTAGTTGGCGGATGATGAAAACAAACAAATACTGATACAGATCGTATGTCCATTCAATTAGCAAGCAAAAATGGACCTAGTCCATATATGAAGATGGGGTTGATATATATCTGACGCTTGACTAGTAGAATCACTCTGTGTGATATATCATCTTATGGCATTTCTTGTGACTAACATTTTACAATCCACTCAATCTGCTCTTGCACACTTTGATTTGTATCTCACCTAGTTGCTACACTCAGTTCCAAGCTACCTGCAGTATAGCCCAACAGTTATACTCATCTCCGAACCTGAGTATAGCCTTGGTCCTTGATGTGATTATTTTCATGCTTTCATGATGTTATCTTGTTATCTAATCTTAGGATATCTTATCAGTGTGTTTGTGGGAACATTTGATGATCGTAAGCACATGTCACATCAGAGGCATGGGCTTTGCAAGAGCTCTTGTTCCCTTGCGTGTTTTCACTCTACCTTAATGTGCTTGATATCGGTAAGCGACATCAATCACCTTAAGGTGGGGGCATATATAATGATATTTGTCTAATGATTTTGGTACTAATGAAGCATGTTTGTAATCCCTCTTCACGAGGTAGGATGTTGTATCTCTTGAGCTAGTGCACATCCTTATATCAATTGTAATAAAAAATCCCTCTCCGCAAGGCAGGATAACGTATCTCTTGAGCTAGTGGGTATCCTTTTATACAAAGCCCTTCTGTAGAAGGTAGGATGGTGTATCTCTTGAGCTAGTGCACATCCTTTTATACAAAGTCCTGATCAGGAGGTGGGGTTGGATCTTGAGCTATCCTCCCTTAAGTGTATCTTTGGCGGTTGTTGTAGTATAAGCTTGAAACTATCAAGTGTTTTTGGCATGTTTTAGATGGTGGGACTTAGCAATAAGCTCCTTCCATCACTCGTGTTTGTCATGTTTAAGATGTATAGTATGTCTATGGCATGCTATACGGTGCTCATGTATTCCGTGTGTCTTCTTTATGTGTTTTCCCTCATGTGTGGTATCAAGGGTGTAGCGATGAGCTCCCCCCCACACTCAAGTTTTGTTTGGTGTGTCTTCCCCCTTGTGTGGTATCAAGGGTGTAGCGATGAGCTCCCCCCACACTCAAGTTTTTTTTGGCATATTTTCCCCTTGATGTAGTATCAAGGGTGTAGCGATGAGCTCCCCTACATTATGGGTTTTGTATTGTATGCTTTTGGCAGTTTCAAGGGCGTAGCGATGAGCTCCCCCCACCCCTTAGATTAGAATTTTATTGCATATATGAAAATGTTATATCAATGTATTCATCATGTTTTATGTGCTTCCTACTATCTTCTCTATGTTTTCATGATTCTTACTATCTTCATTGTGTCTTGCAGGTCTTCAATGTGTCTTCTAGTGCTTACGTGAAACTGGGGGCTAGAAATAGTTCCTCAATCTTTATGTAAGCCTTAGCTTCATGTGCCTGGCGTGTTTGATGTGTTTATTACCATGCTTTAATGCATGTACGGGTTGTCATATCATACATACATTAAAGTGGGGGCCAAATGTTATGTCGTAAAATGTCCCCCTAGGACTTTTTACCTCCTAGTTTAGCTCCTAGGTCCCCTTAATTTAATCATGCATATGTAAAACTTGTCCTGGAGCAAATTCCTCCTAAACCCATGACAAATGGGGCTTAGGGGCCTATCTTAATTCTTAATCAAGACCAAAAATAGGCCTCTAGACTTGGGTGCCCATGCCCTAGTCCAGACCTATTTTGCCAGGACCTAAATTTTAAAGTGTTGGTTTATGACCGTTAAAAGGTTTCTCTTTGTCAACCTTTTCAATTTAATTTACGAATGTTAGTGAGAATACATATATAAGCATGTTTAGGACTTAATTTTAACTAGAGAAGGATAATGCAAACTGGTGATATTGAGCTAAATATATTCAAGGCTTTCATTGTGTTGCAGAGCAGTATTGTGTTGTGTTTGTATGTGTTTGTTGCAGATTTGGCTTCATTAATCCATCTCCTCGTGATTTGAAGGCACTTCATCTCTGTGAGGGTTTCACCTCCAAAGTGATATCTATTTTGTGTTTCAATCAATCTATCTTATCATTTGATTTGGCCTTTGTCCACCAAGGACACACACTCTATCTAACAACGGTGTTGGAAGGCTTGAATGCCATTCTGAGGATTGACTGAGGCAAGCTCCGAAACACCACAACCCCCAACCCCTCTCTTGTGATTGTAGGTTATAGGTGCAAGATCTTGTGGAGAGGATAAAGATTCAAGATCTGAAGAAGAGAGTAGAGAATATTCCTTTCTGGACAAGGGTGCCCGCTCTAGTGTCCTCCCGATTGTCAGTGTCAGAAACTCTGAAGTAGGTTGCAGTCTTCATCACTTCATAGTTCTAGATCTATAGAAAAAGTGGCATGTTGGAATAGGGTTCCTGCTCCGGTGTCCTTGAAATTTTTGCCTTTGGAAATCTAAATCTTGGTATGTTTTTAATCTGCATTTCGTGTCTTCTTGTGTGGTCATTTGTCGTATCTTATCCGTCTGTATCTGGAATCATATAATTAGGGTTTAAGGCTAAATCAGACTAGGGTTTGACATATTTATCAATCTATTCCATCTTTCCTATCATTCCTGAGTGACACTTAACTTGTAGCTGAGTCCTCTCCATCTGTAGTGACTCAGCTCAGTTGTTGTCCTTGAATGTATATGTGAAAGGTTTGATTGAATCTAATTAACCACACTTCAACATCATCCCACTTTTCATATATAACACAACCAAAGGAAAACTCATGAGATATCACCATTATTGCACCAATCCAATTCACTTGGATAATTAAAAATCTATCAAATAGCACAATTGATATATAAGGACATGTAGAAATAGATATAAATATAATATAAAATATTTAAGCATGTGTAAGTAATATCTAACACATGTAGATTTAAAACTCAATAATATTTAAGGTAAATAAGGTTTAGGGTTTAGGAGTCTAGGGTATATAAGAAACTCTCACAAGTCTTTAATTTGTAACTATAATTTATTTGTAATTATAATATTTAAAGAACTTAGGGTTTAGGGTTTAGGGTTTAAGACTTAGGCAAGTTAGGACTAGGGATGTTTCGAGGATAGTCAAACTACACATGTATCCATTAGGGCAGGGTCCTAGATAGGACCTAGGGTTTATCATAGATTCACTTGGCAAGTAAGGTACAAAAATATAGTAGAAAGGAATTTGATTAGTTAATTTAGTGGAAGAAAATTTAGCCAAAATAACTAATCATATATTTAGCTCAATAATATTTGGGTTTTATGATTTAGGGTTTCTAGGGTAAATAGGGCGTAGGTTTTAGTTAAGTAGACTTAGGGAACATAGTGGTTTTAGTAGAGGACTTAGGAATGGTAATTGAATCCGCAACATTTAAATAAATTAATATATTTAAAACATACTTGAATTGAAAAAATTACTTCAATTGAACACAATTTAATTTTATTGATCCTAATCTTATCTAGAAGATGATTTAATTGAAAGAAAAATTCATAATTTATATAAAATATACATACCTTCTCTTTGAGCATAATATCTTTGCATCCTTTCTTCATGTAGTTTTTGTTCCCTTTCTATTGAATGATATCATGCAGCCTTATTTTGCCTTGTCCTTTTATTTTCCATCTTCTTCAAGGATTTGCAAAATATGATCTTGATAATTTCTTTGCCAATTCCACGTTCCAAATTTGTAAAGCACTTGCAAAACATATGACCTTTCAAATAGACCTAGCAAATTTTCCTTTATTTTTTGATATTAAAATCACAAAATACAACCTTGTATATGTACATGTAATTCAAATAGACACATGTTTTTAAAAGTCAACTAAAATTGGCCTTTGTTCGAAGGTCGACTGTTAAAAATCCACACACATATCTTTATTCAGTGACCTTCATTCGAAGGTATTTAAATATTAATTTCCTGCTAACTTTTTTGGAAGGTACCTTCATTCGCAGTTACCTACGAATGAAGGTAAAATCTTCGTTCGTAGGTACCTTTGTTTGAAGGACCTTCAAATGAAGGTGCTTACCTAGACACTTTTTGTGTCTGCTTCAAAATTTCCTCATAAAATCTAGTTTCAAGCCTTATATTAGACCTTCAAATGTAACTGACTTGACAAAATAATTTGCAAGATCGTAGTCCTCAAAACAAGCTTTCCAACAAGTATAATTTTGATATATTTTCATTTTATTATGTATTTAATTTTTAATTTTTACTAAACATTGGTTTTTCACTAAACATCAAGTTCTTCATTACACACAGGTGGAAATATAGTAAAACATTGAAAAAAATTCCAAAAAATAACTTTGCATTATGTATTGATGTCCTTGTTTCACCAAAAATAAATTAAATTTTGATATATACACAACAAGTTATGCTTGACGACATACACCTATTTCCAAATTATAGTTACCCTGACTTCAAAAATTAATTAAAAAAATATGTAACAAAAAAGTATGAAAAAATAGCCATGCACTAGATATTGATGTTAAAAACCTATATTTTAAAAATTAGAATTTTATCCTTTATAGAAAAAAAATTATGCTAAACGACATAAGCGTTACTTTCTAAAAATGTTGTTTACTATTAAAAACTAGTTATTGAAAGAGATGTTGAAAGACTCATGATTTATTTCAAAAAAAAATTAAAAATATATTTAGAATCTACACATAAATCACCACAAATCACTAGTTCGTATCATCTTCAAATTATTAACGGTTTAGCTTCTATAGGTCTCATAAAGTGAAGATTTAGTTAAAAACGTTGATATCAATGTCCATCTTAGCCAAAAAGTGGGACTCATTATTGTGGGATTACCCCCATATTCCCTCACATTCCCATCAAAGAGCTTAGTAGAAGATACATTTTTAACATATTCTGCCTTAATAGTGACCTTCTAATTGGCAAAAATAGAAAAAATAGAACATAGAGTAGGATTTTTTGAAAGAGCATCAACAACTACATTTTTTCCCCTTTATGTACTCTATGTCAAAATCATAAGCTTGGAGCTTACTCATCCATTTTCATTGCCTACCATTCAAGTTATGTTGGCCAAGGAAGAACTTTAAGTTGTGGTATGTCTTCACCAAAAATATTTCATATACCAAATAATATCAGAACTTGGTCAAAGAATGCATGATAGCTAGCATCTATTTGTCATAGATAGAGAGTCCCTTTTCTGATTCTTTCAATTTCATTCTTTTAAATTATATATATGGATGTCCCTTTTGTACCAAGGTAGCCCCAATTCCCTCTCCTAGAGCATCACAATCAATAACAAATGGATGTGATAAATCTAGGATAGCACAAACAAGGCATGAACTTATTAGCTCCTTAAGTTTTTCAAAAACTTCTTGACCTGTTTCTATCCATACAAAAGATTCTTTGTGATATTAGTTAAGGGTGCTTCTAGATATGAAAACCCCTTAACAAATCTCCTATAATAGTTTCAAAGGCCAAATAATCCTTTTAGTTGTGTAAATATGGTAGAAGGAGGCCAATAATCCAAGATGTATTGAATCTTTTGTTGATCCACTTGAACACACTAAGTATTAATGACATGGCCCAAGTACAAGATCTTCATTACCCAAACTTATATTTTGATTCTTTTGGAAAGAGATATTTCTTCTCTAATATTCCAAGAACTATATCTAGATGCTTCAAATGATCTTCCCAAGTCTTGTTGTAAATAAAAATGTCATCAAAGAAAACCAAAACAAATCTTTTCAATTGATTGTTGAAAACATGGTTCATGCATGATTGGAAAGTAGATGGTGCATTTATCAAACCAAAAGGCATGACTAAGAATTTGAAATACCTAAAGTGACACCTATATTTTGCCTTATGCATGTCCTCATTCCTTATATGAATCTAATGGTATCTTGATCTCAAATTAATCTTTGAAAAATACATAGTTCCATGCAACTCATCAGTTAGCTTGTCGATCTTGGGAATGGCATACTTGTTTTTTATGGTCTTCTTATTCAGAGCTCTATAATCATCTACATACTACCATACTTTTTATTCACAAGAACCATAAAGGAGGTAAATGTGCTATAACTAGGCCTAATGTGCACCATCTTCAAGAGCTCCTTTATGGCCTTTTCTATATCTTCCTTGTACATCCTTGGGTGGTGGTAAGGAGTGGTCATTATAGGCTTAGAGCCTAGTTCTATCTCTATGATATGCTAAAATTCTCTATCAAGTGGTAGTCTTAGAGGAAAATCACTAAACACCATGTGATGCCTATCCATAATATTTTGAATATCAACATGGTAAGTTCATTGCTTATCCTTGGATAAATTTGTAGGCATAACCAAATAGCGTGCTACCCATGCAACTTAACCTTTGCAAAATGTCTTCTCCATCCTTTTATTTGTTACCACTCATGGTGCTCCACTAGAAATTACTCTAAGCACCACATCTTTCCCTCTAGATTTAAACTTGAGCTCCATGTATTGATAATTTTGTGAAAACTCTCCAAGGGATTGCAACCATTGTACACCTAAAACCATGTCAATCTCTCCTAAACCCACAACATAGAAATTATCACATACCTTGTGATTTACCATGGTTATGTTAAGCTATCAAATTATTTGGTGCATGGAATAGTGAGTCCATTAGAACAAATCACATTGAATCCTTCAAAAATCCTCAACTTTTAGACCTCTCTTAATCATCATGCCTTCATCAATGAAATTGTGGTGGACCCACTATCAATAAGATTCATGATCCATTTCTTTAACTACATTCCTTGAACTCTAAAAGGAGGGAATATGGGTGCTCCTAAAAGAGATGCAAGTGTACCTCCATTGGTGTCTTTGTCCTCCAACTTTTCAAGTTCATGTTCTTATATAGCTAATTGTGTCTTAGGTTCCTTAGGATCTAAATCATCATCATATATCACCTCAATGTAGTGAACTTTTCCTTTGTTGAGGCATATATGACTAGGCTCTCGTAGTTCCTTGCAAGAAAAAACATAGCTTCCTCCTTTTCAGTTCATTCTTACTACAGTCATTTGTCTTCTTTGTGATAGGGGGTGGAGGTGTGATCGTTTGCGAATAAGATCCACTTTTCTAAAAATTTCCTTTATGCTACCCAAAAGTGGTTTCTTTAGGTGGAAATTTGTTTTGTAGTAATGATGATTCAATTGTTAAAGCCCTCTTGATGGCTTCATGGAGACATGTTGGATCAAAAACATTAGCTGGGCCTCCAAGAGGCTCAAACAAACCTTCAATAAAGAGGATAGTGATTCTTTTTTCTAAAACATCAAGTACCATTAATGTAGGCCTCTAAAAATCTATCACATAATTATCTACTAAACTACTTTGTTTCAATTATGCCAATTCTCTAAAATAGATCTTAGGATCTTCCTTTTGAATCTATCAATCAACCTCTGACTAAACTCATCATATGTTGTAATGTGGATATGACCTTGGATAATCAAGCCACAGTACCACCACTCATAAGCTACTCCTTCTAGGCGAAGATGCAATAAATATAATCACCTCTTCCTCATAAATTAGACTTAAAGAAAATTAAGTATTTAACTTTTGGATCCAGACATAAGTTGAACACTTGTTGAACCCATCAAGTGAAGGAATTGAGATCTTCCCTAACTAGTACTAAAAATCCTTATTAGTCTAGTTTTAATTTGGAATCCTCTTGCTCTTAGGCCTACTATTTATTTTCAAAGTACATAAATTCATAAAAGAAATGTCAACACAAAATTCATCACTCTATGCATTGTATTCAACATGGAGGTTTGCCACATCATCATCCTACTAATCTATGAACTCTCCTTTTGGCTACTCCATCTCTTTCTATAGAAAGGTACATTTGGTATACCAAAACCATTGGTTGCTCCAAATGTTTGATTCATTCTGGGGTAGAAGATTCACCTTGATTTCCCTTATGTAGGGAGGTAAATATTGAGTTTACATTAAGGTTCTAGAACATTAATTAAAAGAAACTAATTGTTGGGAATTAAGATGTCTCAACCTTGGTAATTCCTTGCATTATTTATGTTTGTATTTATTAATTCATTGCCTATGTTGTAAATTAATTGTAAATTCCATACTGTCATATTGTGGGATGTGGCATAGTGATGTGTCATCCTACATGGAAGATGACAACTTGTAATTTTGTCCTCACATGAGGAGATAGGTGTCCCACTTTGTGGTAGGATCATTTTGCCATGTGTCGACATCTTGGATGTTGTGTAAGGGAATATTGACTGAAACGGTTATGACGGATTCCTATGACAGAATCTATGACATATAAGAGTTGAAAATAGAAGCTTGTAAGATAGGTGAAGACATGTGTCATGAAGCATCTTTGAAAAAGGCATATTTGGGTGCCCCAAGGTGGGCTATGACATGTTGTAAGAGAATATACTATTTATAGCATGTGTATGATATATTCTCTTACAACTGTAAGTTGTAACCGCTATGACAGATTCTATGACAGTCGTAAGTGTCATAAGAGCATCTGTCATAGCCCATTTTGGAAATAATTTACCTCTTTGGGATGGGAGTTGTGGACAAGTGTCAAGCACATTCTACAATGTTGACCAAGTGTCCTTAGGCGTGGGTTTTGGGCCATGAGGCCAAGTTGGACACCTATTCCAAGATAGGACCAATATTGCCTTGTATATTCTATATAAACAGGTGCTTGGAGGAGGAGATGTATTACAGGATTGACAGGTACTGTTATGCTGCCGGATTGACTCTAGATATGAGTTTCGAAGACCATTGAAGCTTGCATTGCAAGTGTATTGTACACAACTTTCAGTTTTGATAATACATTGTGTAGGTTTCTGAGTGTGGGGTTTTTCACCCGATAAGGGTTTTCGCCACGTTATATCTTTGTCTCTCTTCTTTTGTCTTCTTTCTGGTTCATGTGTATTGCTGCAATATCTCTGTTAGATGTTCTATGTTGCTGTAGTTGTAAGGATTAAATTTAATTTGCATAGCCCTCTCCTCATTAGATTAGTGTAGGAAGCGATTTCTGCACACCTAGCTTCCTTTCAGTTGGTATCAGAGCCTGGCCAGTTTTGGTCTTAGCTGTTGGGTAGGGGTTTTTTGAGCTGATCTTAAGTTGAGTGGGAATCTGTGTAGAGTATTCTGTATCTTGTTGCAGCAAGAAGATGGCAAGCACATCCAGAAGGATAGAAGTGGAGAATTCAATGGCACTAATTTCAAGCTGTGGAAGCTCAAGATGGAAGACATGCTTGTTGATCAAGACCTTTGGGAAAGTGTTAATGGAACTAAACCAGCTACAATGCAACAAGATGATTGGGATCTCAAGGATCAGAAGGCTAAGGGTCTCATAAGACTTAGTCTTGCTGATTCTGTCTTGTTAAATGTCCATGAGGAGAAAATTGCAAACTTGCTTTGGAAGAAGTTGGGAGATGTGTATCAAGCCAAATCCCTGGGTAACAAACTTTTTCTAAGAAAGAAGTTGCATTTCCTTTGAATGGAGGACGGAGGATCTATTGATGAACATAGGAATTCTTTTAACATGCTGGTTGTACAATTGACATCTATTGGTGTGAAGATGGAGGAGGAGGATCAGTGTATGACCTTGCTTTGTTCTTTTCCAGACTTGTGCGATCACCTTGTCATGGCTATTGGAAGCACCACATCCACATTCAAAATGGATGAAGTGGTTTCTTCATTGTTGTCTAAAGAGATGCAAAGAAAGTCTTCTAAGGCAGTTAAAGAGGCTCTTGCAGTTCATGGAAGACCCAAGGAGAAAGGGAAAAGGAAGGACAAGAAAGCTGAGAAGGGTAGATCCAAATCCCGTGGGAGATCCAAATCTCCTGGAAATCCAAGGCTATCTATTAGAACTATGGTAAATCTAGGCATTTCTGAAAGGAATGCAAAGAAGAAAAGCAAAAGAAGAAGAATACCCCAGATTCATATTCTAACAAGTCACAAGATGATGGTGATGCTTTCATCGCAGCCCTGGCAACCCATGCATCTGATGATGTGTGGCTGATTGACTCTGGTGCATCATTCCACATGACCTCGCATCGAGACTGGTTCACTAAGTATGAGGAGTTCGATGGTGGAAAGGTGTACTTGGGTGACGACTCTCATCTGAAGATTGTTGGTCGTGGAAGAGTCTCTATCCGATTCCTTGATGGATGATTGAAGGGGATCTCTAGGGTTATGCATATCCCAGGCTTAGCATGAAACCTACTTTCTGTAAGTGTATTGAATGATGTAGGGTTGTAGGTTGTCTTTCCAAAAGAAGGATGCAAGATGACTAGAGGAGCTATGGTGCTTGCTAAGGGTACTAAGAGAGGTAATATGTTTCAGCTAGAGGCATGCATTTCACAATGCAATAGTTCTTCTGATTCAAGGAAGAGGGCATTAGTCACTTCATCCCCACCATCTGAACGAGTAGTTAAGAAATCTGTTGTTTCTAGTTCTGATGTTTGTATTCATGCCTTGGAAGTTAAGCTTCCTGCTGAAAAGACAATGTTATGGCATAAGAGATTTGGCCACATTGGTGAGAAGGGTATGCGTACCTTGAAAAATAAAAACCTCGTTGAGGGGTTAGATGATTGTAATCTTGAGTTTGACTTTTGCGAACATTGCATATATGGCAAACAAAACCGTGTTCAGTTTTATTTGAGTTCTCGTAAGTCTTCTGGTGTGTTGGACCTTGTTCATTCTGATGTATTTGGTCCTGTTAATATTCCTTCATTATCAAAATATGTATATTTTGTATCTTTCATAGATGACTACAGTAGAAGGACATGGATTTATTTTCTCAGAAGCAAATCTGAAGTCTATAGTAAGTTTAACGAGTTTAACGCCTTTGCTGAAAATCAGACTAGTAAAAAGATTAAGTGTTTGAGAACTGACAACGGTGGTGAGTTCTGTTCTACAGAATTTGATAAATATTGCAAGGAACTTGGGATTGAAAGACATAAGACAACTCCATACACCCCAATGAAGTTGCAGAAACGATGAACAGGACACTGATGGAGAAGGCTAGGAGTATGCTTAGTGGAGCTGGCCCAGAACAAAAGTTTTGGGCTGAAGTTGTTGCCACTGCTTGCTATCTTGTAAATAGATCTCCTACATCAGCTCTTGTTGGAAATACACCCATGGAGGTGTGGTTTGGTAGAAAGCCTTCAATAAGGCATCTTCATGTTTTTGGTTGTGAGGCATATGCACATGTGCCTAGGGAGAAGTGGTCAAAATTAAAGAACAAGGTTGTTAAGTGTATCTTCATTGGCTATGGTGTCGATGTGAAAGGATACAAGCTTTGGGACCCTGTGGCTAAAAAAGTGTTATATTGCAGAAGTGTCATCTTCAGAGAGCTTACACCTTCCACTGTTTTACATCTAGAAGAAAAAGAAAAGAAAGAGGATGTTGTTCAGTTTCCTGCTACCCCTGAGAAGACTAAACAAAAAGACAATGTTGGACCTGATGATGAGAAGAGCTCTTGTAGCTCTGAAAACTCAGATGAAGAAGCTGAACCTTAACCTCAGCTCTTGAGGAGGTCTACACAGATAAGAAAGTAACCTGAGAGGTTTAGTTTTACATTGCTTGATTCTAGTTGCACTTTTGCTTTGCTTACTAATAGTGATGAACCTAGAACTGTATCAGAGGCCATGGACATGAAAGATGCAGGTTCCTAGAAGGAGGCCATGGAGGATGAGATGGCTTCTTTGGAAAAGAATCAAACTTGGGACTTGGTGCCTTTACCTCCTAGACAGAAACCCATTGGATGCAAATAGGTGTTTAAGAAGAAATTTGGTATAGATGGCAATGTTGAGAAGTATAAGACTAGATTGGTTGTGAAGGGGTATTCACAAGTGGAGGGTATAGATTATGGTGAGATCTTCTCTCCTGTTGCAAAGCTGACATCCATTCACTTCTTGTTGTCCCTTGCAGCAGCTTATGACTTAGAGGTAGAATAGATGGATGTGAAGACAACTTTCCTTCATGGTGATTTGTAGGAAGAAATATACATGTCACAGCCAAAGCATTACATGGTGAAAGGTAAAGAAAATTTGGTTTGCAAGCTTAAGAAGTATTTGTATGGTTTGAAGCAGTCCCCTAGGAGATGGTACTTGACGTTTGATGCCTTTGTGTTGTCAATTAGATTTGTGAGATCAAAATCAGATCACTATGTGTATTATAAGTTTGATGGTGATCGTATTCTCATTGTTGCACTGTATGTTGATGATATGTTGCTCATTGGGAAGGGTAAGAATATGATTTCTGATTTTAAATCTCAGTTGTCAGCATAATTTGAAATGAAAGATTTAGGGGCAGCCAGGTACATTCTAGGAATGGAAATTAGAAGAGATAGAACCAATAAAAAACTTTGGTTAAGCTAGAGTAAGTATGTGAAGACCATGTTGGACAGGTTCAACATGGTAGATTGTAGACCATTGTGTGTTCCTATTTCTTTGGGGACAAAGTTGTCTGTTGAGGATTGTCCAAAATATCCTAATGCGGTGGACATAAGCAGAGTACCTTATGCTAGTACTGTTGGCTGTTTGATGTATGCTATGGTCTGTACAAGACCAAACATTGCCCAAGCAGTGGGAATCCTTAGTCAATTTATGGCTAATCTTGGACGAGTTCATTGGGATGCAGTTAAGTGAGTGTTCAAATATTTGAGGGGTACTTCCAAGTATTCCATATGCTATCATGGTAATGCTACAGGACCTCCGTATTCTGTTGATATTCATGGATTTGTGGATTCAGATTGGGCAGGTGACATTGACAGCAGAGATCCACCAGTGCTTATGTGTTTACACTGTTTGGTGGTGCTATTAGTTGGATGAGTAAGCAACAACCTATGGTTGCTTTATCCATGACAGAAACTGAGTATATGGTAGCAACTCATGCTTGTAAGGAATCCATTTCTCTTAAGAGATTATGTTCAGATATTGGTGTTGGTGCAGGTCAGATCACAATCAGTTGTGACAGTCAGAGTGCAATTTGCCTTGCGAAGAATCCAACTTTCCATGCTAGAACAAAGCATATTGATGTTCAGTTTCACTTCATGTGAGACATGGTAGAGGATGGGAAGGTAAATTTGGAGAAGGTAGATACTTTGAAGAATGTTGTAGATGCATTGACGAAACTAGTGGGCACAAAGAAGTTCAGATGGTGTTCGGAGTCTATGGGCCTCTTGGCCTATAGCAGTTAAATCATGTTATTCTATTGGCTCTTACAAGGTGTTCAACAAGTGGGAGAATGTTGAGAATTAGGTGTCTCAACCTTGGTAATTCCTTGCATTATTTATGTTTGTATTTATTAATTCATTGCCTATGTTGTAATTGTAAATTCCATATTGTCATATTGTGGGATGTGGCACGGTGATGTGTCATCCTACATGGAAGATGACAACTTGTAATTTTGTCCTCACATGAGGAGATAGGCGTCCCACTTTGTGGTAGGAGAATTTTGCCATGTGTCAGCATCTTGGATGTTGTGTAAGGTAATATTGACCGAAACGGTTATGATGGATTCCTATGACAGAATCTATGACATATAAGAGTCAGAAATAGAAGCTTGTAAGATAGGTGAAGACATGTGTCATGAAACATCTTTGAAAAAAGTATATTTGGGCACCCCAAGGTGGACTATGACATGTTGTAAGAGAATATGCTATTTATACCATGTGTATGACAGATTCTCTTACAACTATAAGTTGTAACCACTATGACAGATTCTATGATGGTCGTAAGTGTCGTAAGAGCATCTGTCATAGCCCATTTTGGAAATAGGTGACCTCTTTGGGATGGGAGTTGTGGACAAGTGTCAGGCACATTCTACAATGTTGACCAAGTGTCCTTAGGCGTGGGTTTTGGGCCATGAGGCCAAGTTGGACGCCCATTCCAAGATAGGACCAATATTGCCTTGTATATTCTATATAAACAGGTGCTTGGAGGAGGAGATGTATTACAGGATTGACAGGTACTGTTATATTTCTGGATTGACTCTAGATACGAGTGTCGAAGACCATTGAAGCTTGCATTGCAAGTGTATTGTAAACAACTTTCAGTTTTGATAATAAATTGTGCAGGTTTCTAAGTGTGGGGTTTTTCACTCGATAAGGGTTTTCCCCACATTATATCTTTGTCTCTCTTCTTCTGTCTTCTTTCTGGTTCATGTGTATTGCTGCAATATCTTTGTTAGATGTTCTATGTTGCTGTAGTTGTAAGGATTAAATTGAATTTGCATATCCCTCTCCTCATTAGATTAGTGTAGGAAGTGATTTTTGTACACCTAGCTTCCTTTCACTAATGAGCTATTATTTCCCATGATTGATATATCTCATGGTTTGCATGAATTCTCTTCTCTCCTAATAATCTACATCCATCGCTTATTATTGGAATAGATCTTGTCCTTGATCAAGGGTTTGCTTCAATTTTCTTTTCTCTCTCCTTTGATACCTCATCTCCCTATCACTAGGAATCATTAACAACTCTTTGTACCCTATAGGATTGTAAGATCAATGATTTGATACCACTATAATAAACCTGCTAAAATATTCATATAATTTTCTCATATCTAGAATAATTCAATAGAAATCAACCACAAACATTCACACAAAATACTTGGATTTAAAATGCCCACGTAGAATAAATAGATTTTTGCATATAAAGTAACTAGGATAGAGTATTTTGATCACACATTTCATTCAAATAATTATATGGATCTGCCACTAAAGGTATTTCCTGACAATCAAAACTACAATAAGTGCAGGAATATTCTAAAAATGATCAAATTGTTGAAAGATCCAACTATTGTTGAAATCTACTAGGTTGGAGTGTTGGTGCAACCTCTATATGAAGCTACCTCTAGAAATCAAAGGGTTTTCATCCTTTTACCTCCAAATCTAAGGGGTTTCATCCTTAGATTTAATTTCTAAACACAAGTTCTCAAACTAGGGTTTAGATATTGTTGATGTCATGAAAAGATAATCCCAATTGATGAAGTTGTTCATCTTATATAGGGTGTAATGGGAGGGTCGGGAGTTGGTGATACACCATGCAAGAGTGAGTGGGGATCAGAGTTTCAGCATAATTGATACTGGAGGGATCAAGATACTGCATACCCATTACCATCATAATGAGGGAAGGGGAAGCCTAGAAGTCTATAGAAGATAAATGATTAGGAAAGTGGGGGCATGGGAATGAAGGAAAGACATGTTGGTATGATAAACTCTAAAATCCTGCCTAAAACTTAGGAAAGCGACTCTGACCGGATACTTAGAATAAGGGACATTACAACAAATTGAAAATCATCTAAAATTGTAACAAAACCAATTAAACATATTACCTTAGTTATCCATGAAAAAACACATAAACTTCATATATTACTTTGATAAGATTCCTTACAAAGGATTTTCAAGGAGTTTTACAATATTCTAGTTGACAAACTAGTCAAGAGTAATATTCAAAGTAGCAAATGTGAATAGAAGGATCAACAAGATCATCTGAGGCTTACACAATGTTCATGGAGACATTAGAATAGAAACCAATCTACACATTAACACACTTCTTAGGGATTATAAAGACACATTACAATTAGGGGATGAAACCTAAAATCTTATATTTAAAGGGGATCTTGACCTATTACAAAATAATTGAAACATAAATCTATAACTTAATCAACCAAACTAGATACAAACTAAGAACTACACACACACACACACACACACACACACACACATATATATATCTATGTGTGTAGTTCTTAGTTTGTATATATATAGCATTTTAGCATCCCTATGTTGCTTGGGTAGGAAAGCAAGAGTGTAAAACAAATCCACAAGTCATCCATACCTATGTGCATCACCTTCACATGGCTAGGTACCTAGAACCATGTCCCTCAAAATAGTAACCATATGTATTTGTACATAAACCATGTATTTGAGGGGACCATAGGTGTTGAGAGGTGTCTAGAGTTTATCTCCTATCTTATCATGTTCAATTGAGATAATTAATGGCGTTTTGGGACATGTAGGGAGGTAGGTATGGCTTTCTTCTTAAGCAACAAAACTATGGGGTAGAACTAAAAGTGGGACTTGCACATGTGCATGGGAAGTTGAAGAGTCCACAAGGGGAATGCATGTGGGGATTAGGGATTCAAAGGATGAGGGAAAGGTGTGAACCTCCTCACGCAATCTAAAATTCTATAAGAAACAAGGGAAAGATAAGTGAAATTTTGAGTGCACTTTGCATAAGGTGCAAACGTGCACACAGGGTTTGAAACTCCACTAGAGCCTTAAAAGTGACTTGAAGCCCCCAAACTTATAAAATTTTGTCATTTTGGCACATGACAAGGATTTAAAAATTTTGCAATCACATAGTAGGCTCCAGATTGCATATGCATGAGGAGACGCCTACTACTAAATATATGCTTACAATTGCATGGAATAATAACATCTTGGAAGCACAAGGCCCACTAGAATGATGTGGAGGACCAAACCAATAGCACAGTAGAGAATGGTTGTTAGGCAGACAAATCTTTAGAGGAGCACGAGGATTCCATGTGGATGAGTTGTCACATATTCATTTCATCTTATTTTTCTATAGGCCCATGGACACATAAATAGGGTGCCCAATAATATCCCACATGTGAAGGAGAAGCCATATATTGTTGGTGTTGTCAATGTGTTGAACGTGGTTGTAGGCAATGGATTTGAACCTTGTTCCGACATTGGGGTCCCTGTGCTAGCTTTCAATCTTTTGGATAGTGTTGTTCCATGCTCTTATGTGGTGGTTGTTGGTAGAGCTTCCACATTCACTATGTAAGATTCTCATCCTCCTTCACATGGAAAAAAGGTGCCTCTTCCCTATGCTCAATCCTCCCCTATTGTGGTCCTTAGATAAGACATGATTGATCATGAGGAAATTTTCTAAATGGGGTTTGATTTGTAGATTTAATTGATTGTGGCCATGTCTCTTGGATTTTCATTAGTGGATTTTAGAACAATAGAAGCCTCTCTTTGAGGTTAGAAATAAGATTTATCCCTATGCCAGGAGTTCTTTATTGCATGATCTTTGACTCGGATCTTGACAGGGATGTTGTGAAAGATGGATGGCTATGGATGTGCGACTAATATTCCATTTTCTCAAGCCTTGGTTTCCATCTTTCAAACCTCTAACTAAATCTCTCAATATTGTGCCAATTTGGACTAGACTGCCTAATCTTCCTCTCAAGTTTTGGTGTGACTCCTCTTTTGAAGCCATTTGCATTACTTTAGGTCATTTCTGAAGGTTAACTCTACTTCTTCAAACTATTACCACACTACCTATGCATACAACCTGATGGACATCAACATATCCAAGGCTCTTCCTAGGGATGTAGTCATGTAGGTTAAGGATAGGCCTTATATTTAGTCTGTCAATTATGAGGGTCTCCCCTTTCATTATAGGTGGTGCTTTGATACTAATCGTTTGGCTTCTAATTTCCCTAATTCTAGATACAAGGTTTTGGGCTCAACTTCTTAGTGGTGAAATTCCCTCCCCCACCTCCTAATGATGGATTTTTGATGATTCTAACTTTCTAGTAGAGGGGTCTACTCTTCTTATGCCTTATTCAATGGACTTTATTTCTATTTTGGATACTATTGTACCTATTAAGAGATCTTCCTCAATTCTAGCTCTTGGAGCTCCTATGTTGGATTCAATTCCCCTTATGGTAGATGCTGCTAGGGATCTTCCTCATGTTGAGCCTAGGATTCCTACTATTGTTCTACAACTAACTTCTCCAATCAAGTGTCTTTGGTCCTCCCCTTCTCATGTGGTGCTCTAGGTTGAGGTGGTAGAGGAAAACTCAGCTCCTATGTCCCATTGTTTTGAGGATTTGGACAAATTTATGTCTTGGATGACCATTCAAAGGAGGAAGAAAGGTCTGAACCAAAATTTATTTCTAAATCCCACACTTGGGTCAAGGGTGTGTAGGTTTCTAGGTTGGGGTAAGACTATTGCAAGTATGTGTAATCAGTGTTGTCATTGATGTCAACAAGCTTGTGTTTTCATTGGTGTCAACTGTGTCATTTGTATTAGTTACCTTTGGTGCAAGAGTATGAGTAGTTTGTGTTGAGTGGATATTGTCTTTGATATGAGGTTATTGCAATGGTATGGGCTATTTGGTCAAGTTGTCTTGATGAAGATGATGTGGTTTCTTTGAAGAGGTGTTGAAGATGTTAGGAATATCTTATTGTTGGTTGGCTTTCAAGTGCTTTTGAGAAAATTTGATTATGAAAGGAAACAGTGTGTTGAAGTGGCTTCTTGGCTTTCAGAGTAGCGTTCTGGTTTTTCTCTGCATTTCCTTCATGTTGAAGATCTGTCTTTACTATTGGATATGTTTTGAAAGGTGTGAAGAGTTGTTATATTCCAATTTTGGTGCTCCAGTTCATTGTGCAAAGAAAGTTGTGTTTACCAATGTGTGGACTATGTTTCCGAGTTGTGCAGAAGTGTCTGGGAGAAATGTCTTTGCTCCGTTTTTCTCTAGAAAAACGTTTCGGGTCTTACAATTATGGATTTTTGCTTATAAGGTTCTTATCTTTCTCCAGTTGAGGTTATTCATGATTTAGTGCTCTGAAAGAGGACTTATCAAGTTGCAGTGTATGACAGAGACATTTGAGTTTGCTAGGTAAACAGAATAAGGTTGTATGGCAAGTGAAAGTTGTTGCAGAGGAATTTGTTGGATATCAAGAAGTTTCAAGATGTTTGTGGAATACTCTATATTGTTTTAAAGCCTTGCATGTGGTCCATGAGTTGGTTTTGGGTTCAAGGAAGCGTGCACTTAAGAGTTCACTGTGTTAACATAGGTTTGGTCGACCTTGGGTGTTTACACTATTTGTAGAGTTTTTGTGGTGATTGTGAAAGTATGGAGCAGCGTGCTTAGATGAATTTAGGTCCAAGATAAGGTGTGTTGTGGTCCACCTTCATTCCTTTCCATTGCAGGAATGTGTAGGTCCTAACCTAATTTGAATTCTCTATGTTAAGGTGTAATGTTGACCTTGGAGAATGTTCTCAAGGTTGAAGACAATATAAATGAGTGTCAAGAGTTCATGATTGTGTGTGTGGGATGGATGTGATGTGAGCAGTAGTGTGGTGAATGTGTGTGGTGCAGTACAATCTTTCATACATTAGATTACTGGATGCAGTGAGCATAAGGTGTCTACTACTTTCCAGTGATGCTGCGAATATGATGTTGTTGTTGTGCATATTGGTTATGTATTTTGAGCTTCATTGGAACTATACTCCATGCATATGTTAGATGTAACTATAACAGTTCAAACCTTGGTAGTGATCCTTTCTTTTGGGCAGTGAGCTCCTTGGTAATGAGCCTTTCTTCTAGGCAGTGAGCCTTTCTTCTAGGAAGTGAGCCTTTCTTTTGGGAAGTGAGCCTATGGCAGTGAGCCTTTTTTTAATTTGATGTTGTTACTACTTTATATTATGAGCTAATCCTCACAGTGGTTTTTCCCTTCTTGGGTTTCCCACGTAAAATCTAGTATTGTCTTGTGTATGGTGTTGTTATGTTTCAGTTTCTGTTATTTGCTATTCATGCTTAATCATCATAACAAGTTTAAGGGTTAATTGAATTGATGTGGATCTGAGTGTGTATGAGGGCTTTGCGATTTTAAGTAACAACATATTCGTGCCCCCCCAGTTGTCTTGTGTATTCAACAAAGACATAGTGTAGGCCTTTGGTCTCTTTGTATTGTGATGTTATTGGTGTGTTGTGTTGTCGGTGTATCAACTTTTGTTTCCTTTTAGTTTGTTTCTTGGTGGTTCTTCATTTTATGGATGTACAAGGGTTTGGGCCATTTTGAAAACCCATCTTTACCCATAATTAAAAAAGATTCAACTCTAAATAAGTATAAAGCTATTTACATTATGTGTGTGTGTATATATATATATATTAAAAATTATATATATAATTTTTAAATACTTAAAGTGTTTATGTTTTTCACTACAATATAAGTAGAGAGTTCAATACAAATAAAATATAATATAGTTTAAAATCAATTATAAGTTTTAATTATAATATACAGTACAAAATTGTATAGATAGATTGAAGTGCTTGGAAATTGATTAGAGCATTTAATCATCTAAAAAGGTTGAAACTTGATGTGAATGTGATAAAGTTAAGAGCTATTAAATACCATTAATTAAATCTATTTTATTTTGTTTTGTAAGTGATTTTAAAAAATTGGTGCACTTAGGAATTGATTAAAGGATTTGAATATCTAGAAATTTTGAAAATTGAAATGATTATGACATAATGTTAATTTATTTACTTAAGAACTATTTTATTTACTTAAGAGCTATTTTATTTATTTGTATTTTTATTTTTAAACTAAATAATATATTATATTATATATTAGTTCTTATACATGTGTAACTTGATTTTGATGGTGACTGATTGTCATTGATGTCAAAAAGGTGTAGTATAGCTTGCCATTGATGTTTTGATTATAATGCAAGGTTGGTTGACACAGTGTGTTCACAGGTTATCTTTCAATGTAGAGATCATTCTTTTGGGGAATCAGGACTTCATTGTTGTTTTGGTTTTTATCTTCACAAGGTCAGAATGATATTTATGATTAGGATTTGGGTGATATGATTTGTCATGATGTTGGTGCTTCTTGTTGCAGAGAGTTTGGTCTCCATAATATCCTTTATTATGTTGAATACAAAGATTGAATGGACAGGTCATACTTTTTCAAGAGGTGTTTGTTGGTGTCATATGATGTCTTGACAAAAGGTGCTCTGGTTTGGCTCTGGTGCTTATTTTAGTGATATACAGTGACATCTTATTTTTAGATAGGTGCAATTGGCATAATGACAATGTTTGGTGGTATAGTCTTCATTTGATCTTAATTGCAGTTGGAATCATGTGTGATCTTCATGCTTTCAGTAGAAGTGACATTTGTTGGCTCATCATTACAATTAGGGTATTGTTGTCTTGTTCTTCTCCTTCATAGTTGGTTTCTTGGTTATCTCAGGTTGTCAGGCTGATCTTGTTAAGCACATGATAATGTGAAGGGTATTCTATTGTAGTTATAGTATTCAGTATATCTTTGTGAAGAAATGATAAGTTGCTCCATTGTGTTAGGGTTATTGTGTGAAGGAAGGACAAGTGTCAAGATTTGGATCAAGTGTTGAGAAGTCTTTATCTCATATTGTTCTTTAGTTGTTGTTGTAGTATTGTCTTATCTTAAACATGTTCTTGATTCTTCTCTGAGTTTTTACATTTGTTCTTATCTTTGTCTATGCTAGGTTTCACTCTAATCATAGAAGCCTAAAGTCTTTAAAATCCTATGGTCTTAAGATTTAAATCCCATACAATCCTAAGAGTCAAAGACCTAAATGCCTTTGTTCACACGGTCCTAAATAAACCTAAACTCTTGATAGCACGTCATGCCTTTTTTGGTTCTAATTATCTGTTGACCGGTCGAACCAGTCATTGTCACTTAAGTGACAAATTGATGGTATGTGCGTCGTTATTTTAACCGGCCCTGATGCTTAGGATGCTCGGTTACTAGGTAAAAGCTCAATGGACTTGGTGGGAAAAGGCAAATCAACGACTGTAGTTCAAGTGACAGGTGGTGGGAAATCATGATCGAAAGGATAAGTTTTAAAAAGGAAAAAGAACACCAATGGTTAGTTAGTGTTTCTAAATTTGATGGGCTTTTTGGAGCAAAAGCCAAAATTTAAGGACTTTTCTTATTCCTCTAAAGATGTATGGAAGGCTCTTTCTATTTTGGAGGAATATAAAAGATCTTCAAAAGTTTTTTCTATAATTGATTGGTTTTGGCATGTGAACCAGCTATTTTTAAATGGAAATAATTGACATGGATGGTGATACATAAATAATGTTTTTTTGAAGATGATATCTTTTTCTTCTAGTCTATTGTTTTTGAAGACAGAGAGTTTTTGTTAAATGATTATTTTTGGAAGAATTTTTTAGGGGGTAGAATATATGAAGAATGGGATTTGATATTATTTTATTTTGGAAGAGTATGAGGAAAATGAAGGAAAGCATAAAATGAAAAGGTTATCACAGCTGCATTGTAATATGAAGAAAAATTGTCTTATTTTTGCAGGGGCAGAATGATTTTATTGAAGACTTATTTTGTTGAGAAGATGAAGAGATTTTTATATTATGAGAAGAGGAAAATGGATCTGAGAAAAGAAGAATATGAATGGCAGAGAAATTTAATATTATTTTTTGCAGGATATTTATTGATAAAAGAAATATATGCAAAGTTGAATATGAGGATTGAAAAGGATATGAAAGGACATTTTTGTATTTTATATATAATTATTTTTGCAGATGCTTTGTGTGTGTGTGTTGTTATGCAGATCAATGATGAAGATAATTTGATGACACAGATGAATGATTGAGTGAACCAATTTGTAGAGTAAAAGACATATTGTGTGAGATGTTCTTTATAGTGAAATGTTCTTATAGGTATATCAAAATGTATAAAGACACTTGCAGAGGTTTTTAATATTTTAGATTGCAAGGAATCAAGCTTTGATTACAGTGATTGATGAAAGATTGATAAAGACAATTTGCAGAGATAATTGTTTATAGAGATTTGTAAGAGGAGATTATTTGCAGAAGTGTGTAAAAGAAGATGGTCTTGATTTGAAAATCAAACAGGAGGTATAAGGATGTATGATGAAACACAGAGTATATAATGGTGCAAATCAAATTGAATGGCAATCATGTCTTGCACACAAAGTTTGATGTTTTGATAATGGTGATTGTGTTTACCAGCGAGGCTTATGGTCAGTGAGACCTTCCTATGCTAGCGAGGCTTGTGGTCAGTGAGACCTCTATATATGTTAGTGAGATATTTGTAAATTTGAAGTTTTTCATTTAAGCTAGTGAGGCAGTTTGAGTGGTTTTTCTACCCCTGGAGGGTTTTCCACTCGGTATATCTTTGAGTTAAACTTCTTGTGTTGTTTCTCTGCATTAATAATTGGTGTTTAACAATTTGATGATTGTGAAGTTAATATTTAATCTCAATTCATAATAAAGTTCATTGACAATTTGTAACAGGTAATAAAATTGAATTATTATATTAACACTGATTCACCCCCCCTCTCAGTGTTAATTGTACTCCTACAGATTTATCTTTTGTATAAATTAGAATGTTATTTTATAATTTATAAATAAAAATTATAATTAGTTATTAAATTAATTTTAATTTATAGTCATAGTTAACAAATATTCATCTATAAAAATTCTCTCTACACATAAATTAACATTAACTCACCTCTTCCTTTATCTGAATTTAATAACTATTACTTAATAATTTATTTCCACAAATTATAATGTTACTTTATAATTTATAATTTACAAATAGAAATATTATAATTTATAAATAGAAGTTATAAATAGAAATTAAATTTATAATAAAAAAATATAGAGTTCAATGTAAAATATTCTATAGAATTCAATGCAAAATATAAAGTTCAATATAAAACAAGATGAATTAGATTCTAAATAAGTATTAAATCATTAATAAGATGTAGTTATTGAGTAGATTAATTTAATTAAATATTTTTTATATTTTTGATTGATAAGTTGTTACCAAGGGGGTAGCACCCTTTATATTAAAGCAAGAATTTAAAAATTATATAGATTTCCTCACATGAGGGATTTAGTTAGTAGTTACATTGGCCTTCTTGGACTTATGATGTATGAGAAGGCGTAGGCCTTTAGAGACATCAAAGGCATGTTCCACTTGTTCTAGAGATAATATGGCATTAGAGTGTCCAAAGTAAAAGTTTAACACCTCCATATTGTCTTGTTCAATGCCTTCTTAGAATAGGGTATAAGCATGTTTGATGTTCTTGCCTCCTTTTGTATTAGCAATGTAGAAGACTTTGACAACACTCCCCGAGCTTGGCCACTTATTGTAGGCTGATATTGCCTCAAGAGCCACATGTTTTAGTTGATTGTAGATGTACCCATGCACTACCAATTTCCCCCAATGATTTCTACTAAGGACCAGACTATGGTTTTCTAGAAATAATTCCAAAATCCTGTTGTCATGAACATGGTCAGCCTTGAATATCCTACTGTTGATCAACTTCCTGATTGCATTCTCAACTACCTCTACATCAATATTGAAAATCCTCTTAAGCCATGCCGAGGAATCCTCATTGCAGCATGGATAATTATACTCTGTAAACTACATTTTTCCTTACCTTGAAATGATCCACCCTTCCATTCCATTTATTCTTGTTGATGAGACTTATTAAGATTTTTTGTAATAACTCCTCTATTTCGATCAACCTTTGGTGATCAATTTAGTACACCTTTGATCTTGCAAGTGAGTTCGTCATGAAGGAATGTAGTGTCCATGGTAAGTGGATCATAATGGCAAATCTTACATCTTCTCTTGTTATTTGTTATAAACTCTTCTTCTAACTGCTCACATGATTTATTTTCTAAGAAGTCCATTTTGTGGTTTCCCTCTTGATAACAATGTGTAATTGATGTGTTTTCCATGGCATCCATGATTGCCCAAATGGACTCATCTATATTCTTTAATTTCTAATTTAGCATCTTTTGGTTATGTATTGTGTGGACACAGATTTGGGAATCTCCCTCAATATCAATGTTTGTTATGTTTTTCTTTTTGCATAGGTGTAAGCCTGTTAATAGCACCATGAACTCCACTTTCTTGTTTGTGCCTATCTGTATCTTCCTGGAAATGGACCATACCAACTCCTCATGATCATTCCTTATGACAACACCTGGACCTAAAATGCTTGAGTTGCCATGGGCTGCACCATCAAAATTCATCTTTAACCTTCCACTTTGCGGAGGACACCATATAATTTTAGCTCTATTTTTCTTTGTCTGCTAAGCTTTTGTGTTGTATTCCTATGATATTTTTAGAGCTTCCCATTTTTCATCATTGCCCCATCCCAACTTGTGAATGGTTTCAGGGAGGAAGTCAAGAGTCTCGTCATTACCACTTCACTGATGTCCCTCTCAATTCTCCTTAAGACTTCTTCTATGTTGGATTCTCTCATTGAATATTCTATTATTTCACTCCTTACATATCTGCCATATCAACATTAAGGGACTGGATGTCCATATGCCTTCCCAAATTGAGTTACATGTTCTCAGCCAACATCTGAAAAGCTCCACAATATCATTTGGAAGTGCCCCATTCCAGTCCAACCTGTTGTGTAGCCAGTCCCAGCAAGTGCTCACAAAGGGGAAATTGAGGAAAATGTGATTAGATGATTCTTCCTTGAATTTACACATGACACATCGTGATGGACCAAATATACCTATGGGTTTTAGTTTCTCTTATGAGAACTCTTTTGTGTAGTGTTGTCCAAGCAAAGTCCCCCACTTTGGGAAGATTACATTTGTTCCAACATAGTTTAGTTAACTAGTTAGTGCTCTCCTCCAGAAGGTTATGTAGATTGTATCCAATTTTGACGAAATATGCCCCAAATTTGGACCATGTCCAAATTATTTTATCCCAATTTGGTTTATGAATATTTTCCTCTTTTTCAATTCCTCTTGTAAATCTCATTTTGTATCAAGAGGTATTGGTAAATCTTCCATGTTATCCCATTCCCAGACATTGCCATTGGTAATGAGATAATCTCTGACATAAATCCCCCACATATTCAAGATCATTTCCAATGTGCATTAAGACTTGGCATGTTTTCAAGTGGTATGCCCCAAATTTTGACGAAGTATGCCCCAAATCAGGAATTGAGTGTGAATGAGTGCAAGGATGTGTCAAAGGCAAGGGCATGGTTAAGGTAGAGGTGTTCTAGCCACCTGACAAGAATTGGCTTGAGGAAACTTTTATGCACACACACACAATGACATAGTTCATACTACATCTTCCATCCTTTATCTAGTCGTGGTGTTGCATTTTGTTTCAAGGGAATGATCTTCATTGAGCTTTTAACATAAAATGGTGGTGTGATTGATGAAAGTAATTAATAAATTTTGTTAGAAACATTCCTTTTAATTTATGAGATCATTATGCTTTCTTGAGGACGTACAATTAAATGATTTGATTATTATATTTAATATTAAAAGTATTTCTTTTGATAGAATGTGATAAATTAAAGTCAAATTTGTATTTTATTATTAATATATATACAAAGATGATTTTCTTTTGAAATTTTAAAAAAAATAATATTGAAGCTTTAAAACGAAAAGCAAAAAGGACTTGCATGCAAAAATTAGAAAAGATTAAAAAAATAGAAACAAGCTAACAATAAAAGAAGAGAAAATCTTTAAGGAGGGGAGATGCCTTTGAGGAAGACACAGAGAGAGAGAGAGAAACAAAGAAGGATATAGCGAAAGAAAGAAACACATATACAGAGGAAGAAGAATCTTAGACAAAGCAACACGGAATAAAGAGAGAAAAGTACAAAACAATGAAGGTCAAGTGTTCATCTAATGCATGTAATTAGACGTAAATCGGTGCTTCTGGCTTGTTTTTCATGTTCTTTGTTCATCATCAACCTCCTTTGTTTGCATTAGCCTGCTATCAACCCTATCTTATTCTTTTCCAATGCAATTTCGAAAGCTTTAAAAATGCTTGTTAAACCTTTCTTTTATCCAATCTTGTTGTCAGCTTTCCAACAACTTTTCAATGGCTTGAATTTTTGGCTCCTTCCTTGTATGGTTTTTAACTTCATAAGTTTCAACAATCTATATTCTATTTTATTGATCTCCATAAGTCAATCATCCTATTGATTAGTTCGTGGCCTTTAAAACATCTGGATCAACCTTTGCAAAACATGTGTGATTACTCTTAAAGCAACCTTGATCTATGTAATGTCAGCCTTATCAACTCGGTTGGCCATCTCTTTTTGGAATCAACATCATAAGTTTTGAATCAATATTATTGTTAAGATCGACTTTATCTGGTGTATTCAACCTCATAGCTAGTAGTGGCCTCCCTGTGATTTTAGAAACCTTAGCTATTTCAGTGATGTGGCTTTTCCTTGTGCTTGTGCTTGAAAATTTAGCTTTTCTCTTCTCAACTTCTGCAGCTTTATGTTTTGTTAGCACTGCTATCACATACAAGAGCTGCCTTTCTGCAATATTAATTGGCTTTTAGACTAGGTTATATATATTTGTTTAAATCTATTAGTTTTATTTAGATCCTAGTGGCTAGTGTTTCCTTTCACCTTTTTGCAAATTGCATCAGCCAACTATTTAATGAATTATCTTATACTTCAAACGCCATTTTTCAAAAGGTAATATTTTATCTTCTTTACTGCCTGTTAAGCAACCTTTTTCCATCTCCTATGAAGTGAAATGGCCTCAGTGCTATTATAGCGACATTGCATTAGATAAATGACCAAATAATTATCATATCAGTCAGCATTTCCAGTCAGTGTCTTAAAATGCCCTTCTTAACTTTCAAAGGCCCTTATTTAATTTTTATCATATTTTGTTATGCATTGTATATTTTATGGATAGACTACGTTACTTTAATGGAATCAGTCTTAATTCAAAATTGAGTAGACCATATTCTAAAGGGCATAGCCTGTATTGACACCCAAATGGCCTACTTAGTGACCTCTTCTATCAATCCTAAGAAGCCATTCTCCTATGGTTTGGCCTCCCTTTCTGTGTTCCTCAGCCTCCAATGAATTGATCTATCGATCAACCCATAGTCGACCTATTTTACATTCCATCGGCTTTGTAATATTTTGATCTACCTTCAGAAATTAACCTTATCTAATTCTGGTCTGTTGCTTATGATAATGCCTCTTCTCTCTTCTAATCTTGGCCTTATAATTATCTGGCAGTTCTTTGTTAATGGCAGTGGCTTTAAATTGTTATTAAAGGCATTTTATCTATTATTTTTAAAAATGTTTTTTTAAATCTATTTCAAATAGCCTTCAATGTAATTTCAAAGGATTTAGACTTGGTTAAACTTTTTCATCATTCTCCTTTTTATGTCAACGACCTTGCTATGATTTCATTAGATCTATAAAACTGTAGTCGGCTTGTTATTTTTTTCTTTTATCTTTTTATCCAATAAGATTAGCCTTCTTCAGAAATTGACCTTGCATTTAATTTTATTTAATGTCGTTCCCTATCAAAACTACTAGTAGTTTTATCTCTTACTTCTGTAGCAAATATTCAGAAAAGAATTTTCTTCTCAAACTAAGACATTACTTCGTATGCAAGAATCTATGTAAACTAGGGAATATATGTATGTCATTGACGAATAAATCTGTGGTTCTTGGGGTATTTAGATCTTGATAAAAGGAGATGATTTAATTACTTAAGCATAATGAAACAACCAGACCTATTCATAATCCTTCTACAAATGTATTTAGACATACTTTCTTTCTTTAAACCTTTCAAGGCATTACTAGAAATTTACATTAAATGGAATAAAATTGGTAAGACTTGATGACTCATAGTTAGATTTATCAAATAAGTAACGTTATTAGTATGAGCATAAAAGTGAATAAAATTCAAGAAGATATGGGCACCTTGTACGTAAACATCATGCAATTTCATTAAAAACCAAACATGAATATTTGCAGTTGACTAAAGTTAAGGAACTTTGTTGAAAAGAATTGTTGGATCTATGTATTCTTGGTAATTGTAACTAGTAATGATCTTAATCAAATGTTATGCTATTATGTTGTTTAAGAGTAGTAGTTATTTTTATATGCATTAGGTTGAGCTTCCCTTCCAGGATAGGATGTTGAATGTGGGCTAACAGAGAAGGTAGTCTTCTTTTTCAAGATCTACCAAATGTGTATTTATGATTTGGCCAAAGCTATGAATGTACCAGTGAAATAGATGGATATTTAATGCCTAGTAATTAATATTTTCTCTACAACATTTTGTTTGCAAGAGATTAGAATGCATATAGGCATCAGGCATGCATCGAGTATTCCATCCTGCCAATTGTTTCGAGCTGCTAGGCATTTCGTACAGGGTTGGGTATTCTTCGAGATAGGAAGAATTTTGGGGAAGTGTAGTGCTTTGTGGTTGGGTGGAAAAAGCACCTTAATCATGTTCTTGTCCTTCATCTTGTGGAAGATCGGTGGGTTATGGTGGCTGAAGATGGATATTTGTATAATTGATCATAACTGTATAATTCAGACATTTGATATATCATTATATTGAATAATTTTATGGCATGCTTAGCCAAGACTTGTAACTTGTATAATTCCTTGTGGTGCTATTTTGGTATTGGCACTTGAAAAATTGTGTGATATTATACATTCCTGATTATCTCTATAAATAGAAAGTTTTATCTTTCCATTTTAAAGTTGAGTTGTTTTTACTTCTATATTTTTAGCAAGTGGATTGTGTACTTTACATTTGGTATCAGAGCGTCTAGGTTAAACACTAGGACCCTTTCCTATTGCGTTAAAATGCGAATTTGATGCAGATTGATCACAATGGATACGAGGCACACCAACCGTAGTGGAGGATCCCACAGTGACCAAAATGAAAGATTGGACCAAATCCTTGGCAGCAAGAGATCATAAGAAGCCAAGATGGGAAAAATTAAAATGGAAGTTCGAACCCAAGAAATGAGAACCACAAGAGCGAAGTGCAGAACCCTAAAAATGAAGGAAATTCAAACAATCAGGGTAGAGTTGCTGAGGAGTTGGGTAGGGACCTCAAGAAGGTTACCCCACCTAAGTTTGATGGTAAAACCATCAGAGATGGGGTGGAGGTGTGGATCATTGAAATGGAGAAATACTTTGATCTTCGTAACTTGTTCAATGAGACCAAAGCAATTTGGGGTTTGTACCAACTCACCGGCAAAGCAGCCACTTGGTGGGATAACAAAAAAGCAAAGAAGCAAATGTTACCTGGAGAAATAACATGGGAATACTTCCTTCAACTCTTTAGGAAGAGATGGCTACCATAGTTATATTTTGACAAAAAGATGACTGAGTTTCAGAATCTAACTCTGGGAGGAATGTCTATGACACAATATTGGGAAAGATCCTCCCATCTGCTCAAATATGTACCACAATACCCTTTAGATGAGAGATTCGGGATCTATAAAATCATCATGGGGTTAAGAGCTAAATTTGGGGTAGATTTGGACATTCATAATCCCTCGACTATGGATGAAGTCTTTGAGAAATCAATTAAACAAGAGCAAAAGTTGCAGCAAGTTACCAACTACCGCAAGGGTAGAGATGTGAAATATGGAAACAAGAGGTTCCAAGGTAATAACAATAATCAAAACAACAACAATCAGGGCAACAATAAAAACTGGTAGATTCATAATTTAAAAAGAGGAAATAACTCTCAGGACTGAAATGGTAGGAATCAGAATGGCAACAATAAAAGAGCCAACTACAACAATAATAATAACAGTAACAAGAGAGATATATCAGATAAACCTAGAGCACCCTATGCTAGATGTTATACCTGTGGAGGAGAGCACTATGCCAACTTGTGTCCTCGGCAAGCAAGAAATCAAAGGGATAAAAACCAGCCAAGAGTGCCACAACATTAGATTCATGCGACAATTGACAATCACCAAACAGATTTACAAGAAACACCAATCCAATGTACTCGTAAGCTCTATGGCTATCTTGTTTCTAAATTAATTGACACTGGAGCAATCGAATGTTTTGTGGACCCAAAAATAGTTTCTAAGTTATCTGTTAAACCCAGTTATATGGCTAATTCATGGAAAGTTCAGTATGGAAATTAGGTAGAGAAGAGGGTAGATTTGTGTCTTTCTTGCAACAAATTAGACCTTCCCAGCTTCCAAACTCAGGTCAACCTATATGTAGCACCCTTAGGGTCTTACAATGTATTTTGGGGATTAATTGGCTCACTAAACATAAGTCAATTATAGATTGAAAGGAGAAGAGTGTGAGATGTTTAGATGATCAAGGAAATCATGTGGAAATTCATGGCTCTAGGAGACCCCTTGAACTCAAGTAAATCTCAGCTATACAGTTAAAGAAAGCCAACAGGAAAGGGTGTTCCATCTATGTAGTTAAGGTTAGAGATATTGATAACTTGGAACCATCATTTAATGACTACCCTATCCTTAGGGAGTTCCAAGATGTGTTCCCAGATGAGTTGACTGAGCTACCACCAAAAAGGGAGTTTGACTTTTCAACAGATTTGCTACCTAGGACTGAACCTCAATCAAAAGCACCTTATAGGATGACCACCACTGAGTTGTATGAATTGAAAGCATAGTTGCAAGAGTTATTGAACCAAGGGTTCATAATACCTAGTGTGTCTCCATGGGGAGCACCGGTCATTTTTGTAAAGATGAAGGATGGGACCTTGCAGTTGTGCATTGATTATCGGATGCTCAATAAGGCAACCATAAAGAATAAGTACCCACTCCCGATGATAGATGAACTCTTTGACCAGAGGAAAGGAGCTAAAGTGTTCTTGAAGATAGACCTTAGATTTCAGTTACCATCAATTGAGGATTAAGAATGAGGATATCTCAAAGACAACATTCAGGACTCGTTATGGTCACTACGAATTCACAGTGGTACCATTTGGGTTAACCAATGCTCTCGCAACATTCATGAACCTGATGAACAATGTATTTTGAGATTGTTTAGATGATTTTGTGTTAGTATTCTTAGATGACATCCTAATTTATTCCAAGTCAATGGAAGAGCATGATAAGCACTTGAGGATAGTCTTACAACACTTAAGAGAGCGTAAACTTTTTGGTAAGCTATCCAAGTGCACTTTTTATCAAAGTAAGGTGCATTATCTAGGTCATGTCATTTTAGCAGAAGGGATCACAATAGATCCAAAGAAGATTAAAGCAATTATGGAGTGGCCTACACCACAAAATATGACGGAAGTTCAAAGTTTCATGGGACTTGCTGGATATTACAGGAAGTTTGTAAAAGGGTTCTCTACAATAATAACACCCATCACTTCACTTCAGAAGAAAGGAAAGAGATTTGAGTGGAATGACAAGTGTGAACAAACATTCAAGCTTTTGAAGGAGAAGCTCACTACAACTCCTATCTTGATTGTACTAGATCCTAATGGGAATTTTACAGTGATAACTGATGCTTCGAGAGAGGGTGTAGGAGGAGTACTTATGCAGAATGGACAAGTGGTGGCATGTGAGTCCAAGAAGTTGAAACAACATGAGTTGAACTATGCACCACATGATTTGGAGTTATCTATCATAGTTCATGCACTTAAAATGTGGAGGCATTATCTTCTAGGGAAGCCTTCCGAGTTGAAGATAGACAATTTGGGGATTAAGTACATCTTTACTCAACCCAATCTAAATGCTTGTCAAAGGAGATGGTTAGAGTTTCTGAGTGAGTATGTTTTTGGAATTGAGTATAGTAAAGGGAAAGAAAATAGAGTGGTAGATGCTCTTAGAAGGAGAAGACATCTTGTAACTATGCTCACTACAAGATCAAATTTGAGGCAACAGATAATTCAGACTCTACCAGAAGATGAACACTACTCTAGAGTTAAACAAGCCTTAAAGAAAGATCCCTCAGATCACCAGTTTGATGGGTACATGATTGAGTCAGATGGAATTTTGAGATATCTAGGAAGGATGTATGTTCCTGACTCGGGGGAGTTGAGAAAGCTAGTTCTCAAGGAATTCCACAATGCACCATATTCGGGGAACCCTGGAGTGACAAAAATGATAGAAGGATTGAGACCCTTGTATTTCTGGACAAGACTTAAGAAATATGTTACAGAATTTGTGGCTTGATGCTTGAAATTCTATTGAGTCAAGGATGAGCATGTGCATCTAGCAGGGCTTCTATACTTTATTCAGGGGCTGCCAATGACCAAGAATCAACATGATACATGAGGCTTATCAAGGTCATTCAAACTTCACAGTGGTGATGTTGAGGAAACTCTGATTGAGGTCTATGGAAAAGATTTCCTTTCTCAATCTAAAGTTAGATATGCTTCCCATATTTCTTCACATTTTTTTTCGAACACAATGGATCTAATTCAGAATGTCGACTTGGTCAAAGGTTTAGCTGCAAATTTCATTCATGATTTTCTGTTACCTGCTGATAAACTACATCTTGGTTTTGCTAACTATGAGAGCAATGGATATTGGTGGGCTTTTTTCTCAAGTTGACATTATGGAAAAGCCCTATGTTAATTGTGTTTATCAAGATTTTATTCTTAGTATTCAGAATAACAACTTTGAATCTCTTGATTGTTCTCTGCGTGCCCATAAGAGGCAAATTGGAATTGGAAGGAAGGAAAGGATTGAAGATGTTTTTAATGCTTGGACCTGTAAGTGGAATTGGAAGGAAGGAAACGAAAGGATTGAAAAACAACTCAAAATTGGCTCATAAGTATTCAAATATAGAACATAGCCATATACATAAGCCAAAAAACCATATACATAGTTGGTGAAGATGAATCTGTAGGGTTCCATGGATTTAAGGTAGCTGACCTCAATGCTTTGAATCCTTAAGTCATCTCTTCTCTAGTTTTTTGGCTTATGTATATGGCTATTTTCTATATTTGAATACTTATGAGCCAATTTTGAGTTGTTCTTATATGTAATACTTGGTCTTTGGACCCTCCTTTTATAAAAATATTTTTAATCTAATATAATATTATGATGCATAGCATCCTTACTGATAAAAAAGAATCGACATGATGTCATCTTGGTTGTCGTAGATAAGTTGACAAAGTGGCACATTTTATTCCAGGGAATCTCAAGGATGGATCTTTGATCCTAGCCAAAACGTTTGTCTAGGAAATCTTCATTTTGCATGGAGTGCCTGAGACTATCATTTCTGATCAATACACTCACATGACTTCCAGATTTTGGACGACATTGAATGCAGCCTGGGGAACTAAATTGAACTTCAGTTCATCCTATCATCCTTAGACTAATGGTTAGATAGAGAGGGTGAATCAAGTGGTGGAGGACCTCCTCAGGATGTATTGTATGGATCAGCAGTATAAGTGGGAGGAGTATCTTCCCTTGGTGGAATTCACTTATAATAACTCATATCATGCATCCTTGGGAATAACACCTTTTGAAGCTCTTTATGGGCGTAAGTGCCGTGCACCTATCAGTTGGGATAATGTGGAAGACAGGATAGTAATTGGACCAGATATGCTTAAGGAAATGGAGGATCAGATGAAGTTGATTAAAGAGAAATTGAAACATGCTTTAGATCAATAGAAGAGTTATGTGGATAAGAATAGAACGTTCAGACAGTTCTCATTAGGGGACAAAATCTTCTTGATAGTCAAGCCTCAGAAGAGTTCCATTTCATTTGGCAAAGCGTCCAAACTTGCTCCCAGATTTGTAGGACCATTTGATGTGTTGGAAGTGATTAATCCTATTCCATATAGACTTGCTCTACCGCTTGCTCTTGCCTGAATCCATAATATTTTTCATGTGTCCTTACTTAAGCCATATCATCCTAATGCTTCACACATACTTGATTGGTGTGCTTTGCAGGTTTACGATCTAGGAGTGGTGCTGGTGGAGCCCACTCAAATTTTGGAGAGACATAACGTTAAGTTGTGTAACATGGATATTGTGTAGTATAAGGTCCAATTGGACCAATATTCCATGGATAATGCTACCTGGGAGGATGCTGATGAGATAGATAGAGTGTTTCCTCATTTGAGAATTTAGTAGAAACTCTTTTAATTGCTTAATTATGACATCTTGTTATTACATTGATATTAGTTGTGTGAAACATTATTATTTTAATATTTGTGTAATAAGACATCGGGATGATGTCTCTTCCTAGTGGGGAAGGATGTCACGTCTCAAACTTTCTAAACAATCTAAACTCAATTATATTTGAATTATTAGATATTTTAATGTGATTATGTTATTAATAGGCAAATTGTCAGTGAATAAAAAGTGAGATATTATCATTCTTTTTCATGTATGCAAATAAAAAGTTATTAAATGATGAATTTTGATGCTTATGTGATGCTTTGGCAATGGTTTTAGTTACTAACCTATTAATTAGGAATTAAGTGTGAATGAGAGTAGGGATGTGTCGAAGGCAAGGGCCTAGTTAAGGTAGAGGCATTCTAGCCACCCGACAAGAATTGGCTTGAGGAAACTTTGATGCACGCAAACACAATCACATAGTTCATACTACATCTTGTATCCTTTATCTAGTCATGGTGTCACATTTCATTTCAAGGGAATGATCTTCGTTGAGCTTTTAACGTAAAATGGTGGCATGATTGATGAAAGTAATTAGTAACTTTTGTTAGAAACGTTCTATCATGCTCACATTTCCCATGCGGTCACGACACGCAACACACGTGTCATGTCCACATTTGTCATGTGGTCATGACATGAAATATCAAAAAGTTTTCCATATGTCCCTAGAAACCCCCTCGCACGCGTCTGCGTGCTCGGTGGCAATACGCAAAATGCGTAATCATGTCAATCGATACTTGGGGAAGATCATCTACGTACGTAATCCCTTGCGCGATGATAGCCAACTAGGAGATGCGACGTGATGAGCATCACTACTAGGGTTAGAATTTGATTAATTCAAAACCCTAAGTTTCCTAGGTGAGTGAAATGATTTCGACTAAATCAAAATCAAACCCTAATTCCAATGCATAAATAAAATCAAATAAGATAACGCTTCAATAATATAATGGTTGCATGATGAAATGGAGTGATAAAAATAAATGTCACAAAAAATGCCATTAAAATAAAACCCTAAATTCCAAGAAAATTCGGCAGCATAATGCGTTTTCAACATAAAAAATAAATATTTTAAAAGGAATTTATCCAAGAGATAATTAAGGAAAAAGTTAAATAATTAAAGTAATTAAATAATCCCAAGGGTCAAAATAAAATTTTCCACTCATCAAAATATAAAACTCAAAATTAAATAAATGACCAAAATAAAATTCAATAATTAAGTCCTTTAATAAATATAATTGCAACAATTATATTTATTAAGTGACTCAAGTTAAAAAGATAAAAAAGAGGGAAAAATTAAAACATCCCTTCCCATAATAAAAGTCAATTAATTTAAAATAATTCAATAAAAAGAATTCCCTAATAAGTTAGATTAAAACCTACTAGATAACTAATAAGGGTGTCAAAATTGAATAACCTACAAAAGGATAAAGAATCTCAATTAAATCAAAAATCCCATTCCCCATTAAAATAAATCCCACATGGAAATAAATAATCCAATCCCCAAAAGAATATCTAAGTCAAAATAAATTAAAACACTAAGGAAGGCAATAAATCAAAAAGTCAAAATGCAAAAGAGAGGGAAGTTTGAATTCCCGTGCATATGGGAGAAATAAATAAAATAATACTTCTAATTTCCCTCTCATCCTCCAACTCAGCCATATTCTAATATTTTATTTGTTTTCTAAAAGAAATGTCCTAACAATATTTTACTACTTTCCTTACCCTAACCCTAACCTCTCTTATTCTTATCTCCTCAATCTTTTCTTTCTCTCTTTTCTTCTCTATCTTTTTCTTGCCTCCATTTTGATTTTCTATGTTTGCAGGTTGGCCCACCTCTCAAATGGCTTGGCAGCCATGGGAATACCTCTCAGAGGTATATATTTAGTGTATATATACTTAGGGTTTCGTTTCTTGATATGTGTTTGTTGATATACATCCAGAGAAGTATATAAATATGTGTTTGTTGATATACAGTGAGTAATATATATATATATTCTTTTATTTGCAGGTTTTAAATAAAATATAGGCATTTTTTGAAGGGGCCGGAAGGCGACTGTAGCATATTCTATTATGGAGAGGGAGGGCAAAATACTCCCCACGGCGCCGCCGCCATGGGGAAACTCAATGCGCAGACTTCAAATGGGTAATGGTGTGGGGAGGGGGACGAGCCCCCACCCACACCCGTGAACTAAGAGGAAAGTGTTGGGCGGTGGTGAGACCGTCATCCACCCTGCAATTTCTTTTTTTATATAACTTAAAACATTTACAAAACGAAACCCTCACGGGTTCGACAGTTATCCCTTTCATACAGTCTTTTTTCTTATCAGCATAACGAGTACAGTCTAATATATAAGTTACATAATATAGTTTGTTAATTGTTGAAGTATACACATATGTATGTGTGTGTCTATATATATATATACATTGTTTATACACAGTGTTAACAGTGGGTTTAAATTAAATATAAAAATAGAAATATATATATATATATATATATATATATATATTATGTACAATATATATATATTCACATTCATCTAATAAAATAATATCACCAGAATTGAAAACATAACTTAAACCAATATTGTATATTTTTTTTGTAAAATAAATAAAACAAAATTACTATTTCTTCTCTTTTCTTTTGACAGAAAATAACTAAGAGAGAATAACATATTTATTTTTGAACAAAACTTTTCCATCTACAACTATCTTTTCAACAGTAATAAATGACAGTTCTATTTCCCTTCTTTTTCTTTTACATACATACAATAACATCTGGACAACATTATCTCTTTTTTTTTGTTTAAATGCAACATAATACTAAAATCGAAATAACATTTAGTATAAAACAGCAAGAATATTTTCTTTTGTCAACTTTCCATAACCACATAAACACAAACAGCAACATAATGAGCATATTTTTGGCTTCACAATAAAAAGTATTTCACATTAAAATTCTCTTCCACAACAATCACAATGGAGAGCAATAATTTGAACAAAAAAAATACAATAAGGCCTCCAAGGCTATGGCTCACAAACAACCATCAAAATAATGCAAATAATGCTGAAATAAACTTTTCTCCAAAGCTCCAAGGGTCTAAAATGACCTACAAAATATAAACACAAAGAAGGGGAAACCAGGCCACTCAAATCACCCTCCACCCTACCATAGACTCGCTAGTGGGTCACCCCCGAGCTAGGGAGGTAGATATCACACAGGATTCATTTCACACCACAACAATGAAATCACAAACAACACAAAATTTCACCCAAGAATTTGCACAAAACTAAACTCATTAAAATGAGTTTTGAGGGGTAGGGGAGTGGAACCCTCAACTCAAGAGTCACTCCAAACTCAATAATCCCAAAATCTCAAGGCCTCAAGCCAAAACAATATCTCCATGAAACACCAAAAAAACACCATGGAACTCATGCCAACCAAAATGCTCCCAACACCAAAGAATGCCCTCAAGGCTATAAATAGATCAACACTAGGAGGTGACCTCGAGGAGGTTCACTCTCCCCCACCCCATACGAGTTGAGCATTTTCTCCAATGGAGATGCTCTCACCAACACCCAAAGCCCACACAAAGAAAATAACACCCAACACACAAATTTCAAGCACACAACAAAAATAAAAATAAGCATAAGGAAATGGCTATTGCCATAGGGCTTACCTTAAGAGCCCAACAATGGAAGCACATTTGAAGAAGAGCCCACAAGCTTCTCCAAGTCTCCAAGCCTCCAAGATTTCTCCAACACTTCCCAAAACCTCCAAAAATAGAAACAAATTTCAAAAATCCAGAACCCCCAACTCCTCTCCAAGAGGAGATAAAATAGGCCTTCAAATTTGGCCCTAAGGAATGAGAAGGCGACAAGTGTCACTTTCTCCTTCCTCATCCCATGCCACTTGCAAGGGGGAATGAGTGTGAGGGTGACAAGTGTCACCCTCTAATCCATTCAAACCCTCGCCTTATCCACTTGTGCTCTCACACATATGTGAGAGACCAAGTGGAGAGGTGGTAACTCTCCTCAAGGCTCCATGAGGATAAGGGATGACACATGTCATCCTTTTATCCTCCAAGAGATCCCTCTCCCTCCAAGATGCTCTCACACATGTGTGAGAGTCTTGGAGGGAGATCCCACACACTTGGGGGTCTTGAAGACCCCCCAAGTCTTCTTGGTGGAGGAATCCCCAAGCCTTGGGAACGGAGATGGGCCTTTTCCAAGGCATGAATCATCTCCCACCCTTAGCCATTTTAAAATTTCGTCACATTTACTAAACCCAAGTTTATAGTGACTAGATGGGATTTACCCTAGGGTTTAGTAAGTTCAAATAGACCCTAGACCCTAGGGGTACCACCTAGAGTAAGTTTGGAACTCGAATAAACACATAAGGAGGTGTAAAATCACATTAAATGGCCCATAAATAAAAGAACACCAAATGGTGTAAATTAAAATACAAGTTTTACAACACATAATTTAAATCAAATAAAAAGGGTGAACTAGGCCAAATAATTAAAATTAAGCATTTACGAAAACATCATTCGATCAAACATGATCCTCATCCCTCTTGGGAATGGATCGGCTTAATAAGGAATTACATAAGTGTGAGATCTACCTCCAATTTTTTGTGGCCTAGAAAATCACCTGCGCACTTGATCAAATGATTAATCCAACATAGATATATCATAGCCAAAGCAATAGAAATTAAAATCATGTCATCGCATAATTCATACACAACATTAACAACTCACATCATAATTAGGATTCATAATTGCATTCTCTATCTAATATCTCAGAATCAGAATCAATAACAAATCCATAAAATGAGCTCATAATCATCATCAATAATAGTAATCAAATGTATCTCACATGACTAGCATCATAAGAGCATCAAAATAGAATCTAACCAAATCACCACATAACTAATCAAAACTAATCCAAATCAGGTGATATAGTCTAAATCTGCATAATAGAAATCAAGTCTCTAAATGTCTGATAATGTAACACGATCAAAATAGGGAAGTGAAATAAATAGGCCTCACATCATCCCCCCCCTAAGACTAAACTTCCTCCTGGAAGTCATCAAAAAGGTGAAGGTAGAGCACCCCCAAACTAGCTACATCCTTCCAAGTCTCTGTGACCTCATCATATCGATCCCACTGGACCCTAACTTGGTCCAGCTCTCAACCTCGAAGGCCCAACATCTGATGAGCCAATATGTGAATTGACTCCAAAGCCAATTGTTCATCCGCCCCTACTTGTAGTTTCAATAACAGGGGTCTGAAAGTTAGCCTTGCAGTTATCAACTGCTACAAACATGTGGTGGGATCTACCAACATCTCCAACTGTCAGCTTAGATCCTTTAGCACGACGCTATCCCCAGTTGTAAACCCCTATGGGCACTCCCTAGCTAAGTGACCCTCACCACCACATACATAACATAGTCCCCGAGCCTGCACATGTCTTGACTATGTCCTACTCAACTGCTGCTGCTCAGGTTGACCCATGGAACTCTATGATCCTCCAAAGGAGTATTGTGACCGTGCAGGTCCTGCAATAGGTGGTGCATGTTGTCATTGATCTCTATGCGCACCCTATTAATGTTGCTGCTGCTATGGAGGCCTAGGAGGTAGTGGTGCTGAACTAAATCCTCCTCTCTGAGGTGGTGGTGGCAGTCGACGAAATCCCTGTTGCTGCTAGCTATGATCCTGAAACTGAGGGCGTGAACTCTGACCTCATCCTTGTATCTCCTCAACAATGTATGCCTTCTCGGCAACATCACTCAATGTTTGGGGGTCTGCCATGCGCACAGGCCCTGCTATCCCATGGTTCAACACTCTGATAAACTTATGAACTAGGAGTTTCTCATCATGGAGATACTCCGCATAACGTGACAACTAAGTGAACCTACCCTCATACTATGCTATGGTAAGCCCTCTCTGCTGAAGATCATGGAACTCGTCTATGCAACGCAATCTGTAGTGATCTGATAAATATCACTCATTGAAGCACTCAATGAATGTCTCCCGTGAGAGTGTGTCCAACGACAAGCGGCGGCTTGCACTCCTTAGTGCGCCACCAAGTTGTTGTTGCGTCTCACAACAAGTGGACTACCACGCGTGCCTTTGTATTGCCCTCGTAAGGACACAATGCGAAGCACCTGTCTAAACTAATGAGCCAAGCCTTAGCTTCAGCTCCCTCTGTGGTCCTAGTGAATGTAGGTGGATTCAACCTCAACAAATCCCTAATAGGGTCTCCTCAGTCTCTGTACCCCTGGATAGGCTCATCCGTATAAAAATCATAAGGCCTGTGAAAAATTTGCTCTACTCTCACTACCTCCTCATGCCTCGTATGATACGAAGGGCTCCTGCTATGGGCTCTGTAAGCTGATCCAACCTCCTCCACTGTCGTATCAGGTATCTCAACATAAGGTTCCACACGTGGTGCCTCTCACGACTCGACATGGGGCTCCACACGTGACTCTACTCATGGCTCCTCCGCAGATTAATGCGGGGCTCGGCACGTGGCTCGATGCACGGCTCAATTGTGGCCGGTAGTAGCCTATCTAACACTACTTATAATGCCTATAATATCTGTGGCCTAATATTAGGTGCAGGTGGTTCCTGTGGTACTTGCGGTGTTGGCGGTCCCTCGCCCTCAGCTGAAGAGTCACTATGCACCTCTATGGACTCAGTACTACGTGAACACGCTCACCGAACTTGTCAGGGAGGCATCCTACAAAACAAGGTATTCAAAAATTAATCGAAATTGAGAAAAATATAATGTGCCCAAACAAGCCTAGTGTTTAAACTTGTCTCTGATACCAAATGTCATGCCCACATTTTCCATGTGGTCATGACATGCAACACATGTGTCATGTCCACATTTGTCATGTGGTCATGACACAAAATATCAAAAAAATTTCCATATGTCCCTAGAAACCCCCTCGCACGCATCTGTGTGCTCGGTGGCAATACGCATAAGGCGTAAACATGTCAATCGATACTCGGGGAAGAGCATCTACCTATGCAATCCCCTGCATGATGATAGCCGACTAGAGGGTTATGCGACGTGATGAGCATCGCTACTAGGATTAGAATTCAATTAATTCAAAACCCTAAGTTTCCTAGGTGAGTGAAATAATTTCGACTGAATCGAAATCAAACCCTAATTCCAATGCATAAATAAAATTGAATAAGATAATGCTTCAATAATATAATAGTCGCATGATGAAATGGAGTGATAAAAATAAATGTCACAAAAAATGCCATTAAAATAAAACCCTAAATTCTAAGAAAATTCGGCAGCATAACATGTTTTCAACATAAGAAATAAATATTTTAAAAAGAATTTCCCTAAGAGATAATTAAGACAAAAGTTAAATAATTAAAGTAATTAAATAATCCCAAGGGTCAAAATAAAATTTTCCACTCATCAAAATATAAAACTCGAAATTAAATAAACGACCAAAATAAAATTCAATAATTAAGTCATTTAATAAATATAATTGCAACAATTATATTTATTAAGTGACTCAAGTTAAAAAGATAAAAAGAGGGAAAAATTAAAACATCCCCTCCCATAATAAAAGTCGATTAATTTAAAATAATTCAATAAAAAGAGTTCACCAATAAGTTACATTAAAACCTACTAGATAACTAATAAGGGTGTCAAAATTAAATAACCTACAAAGGGATAAAGAATCCCAATTAAATCAAAAATCCCATTCCCCATTAAAATAAATCCCACATAGAAATAAATAATCCAATCCCCAAAAGAATATCTAAATCAAAATAAATTAAAACACTAAGGAAGGCAATAAATCAAAAAGTCAAAATGCAAGAGGGAAGTTTGAATTCTCGTGCACATGGGAGAAATAAATAAAATAACACTTCTAATTTCCCACTCATCCTCCAACTCAACCCTATTCTAATATTTTATTTGTTTTCTAAAAGAAATGCCGTAACAATATTTTATTACTTTCCTTACCCTAACCCTAACCTCTCTTATTCTTCTCTCCTCATTCTTTTCTTTCCTCTCTTTTCTTCTCTATCTTTTTCTTGCCTCCATTTTGATTTTCTATGTTTGCAAGTTGGCCCACCTCTCCAATGGCTTGGCACCCATAGGAATACCTCTCAGAGATATATATTTATTGTATATATACTTAGGGTTTCGTATATATATATCTGGAGAAGTATATAAATATGTGTTTGTTGATATACAATGAGTAATGTATATATATATATATATATATATATATATATATATATATATATATATTATTTGTAGGTTTTAAATAAAATACAGGCATATTTCAAAGGGGTCGAATGGCAACTGTAGCAAATTTTATTACGAAGAGGGAGGGTGCAATTTCTTTTTTTTATAACTTAAAACATTTACAAAACGAAACCCTCACGGGTTTGGTGGTTATCCCTTTCATACTATCTTTTTTCTTATCAGCATAATGAATACAATCTAATATATAATTTACATAATATAGTTTGTTAATTGTTGAAGTATACACATATGTATGTGCGTGTGTATATATATATACACTGTTTATACATAGTGTTAACAGTGGGTTTAAATTAAATATAAAAATAGAAATATATATATGTTTAATACATATATATGTGTGTGTGTGTGTGTGTGTCCAATATATATATATTCACATTCATCTAATAAAATAATATGACCAGATTTGAAAACATAACTTAAACCAGTAGTGTATATTTTTTTTGCAAAATAAATAAAACAAAATTACTATTTCTTCTCTTTTCTTTTGACAGAAAATAATTAAGATAGAATAACATATTTATTTTTGAATAAAATTTTTCCATCTACAACTATCTTTTCAACAGCAATAAATGACAATTCTATTTCCCTTCTTTTTCTTTTACATACATACAATAACATCTGGACAGCATTATCTCTTTTTTTTTGTTTAAATGCAACATAATACTAAAACAGAAATAACATTTAGTATAAAACAACAAGAATATTTTCTTTTGTCAACTTTCCATAACCACATAAACACAAACAGCAACATAATGAGCATATTTTTGGCTTCACAATAAAAAGTATTTCACATTAAAATTCTCTTCCACAACAATCACAATGGAGAGCAATAATTTGAACACAAAAAAATATAATAAGACCTCCAAGGCCATGGCTCACAAACAGCCATCAAAATAATGCAAATATTGCTGAAATAAACTTTTCTCCAAAACTCCAAGGGTCTAAAATAACCTGCAAAATATAAACACAAAGAAGGGGAAACCAGGCCACTCAAATCGCCCTCCACCCTACCATAGACCTGCTAGTGGGTCACCCTCGAGTTACAGAGGTAGATCTCACATAGAATTCATTTCGCACCACAATAATGAAATCACAAACAACACAAAATTTCACCCAAGGATTTGCACAAAACTAAACTCATTAAAATGAGTTTTGAGGGGTAGGGGAGTGGACCCCTCAACTCAAGAGGTCACTCCAAACTCAATAATCCCAAAATCTCAAGGCCTCAAGCCAAAACAATATCTCCATGAAACATAAAAAAAAACACAATGGTACTCATGCGAACCAAAATGCTCCCAACACCAAAGAATGCCCTCAAGGCTATAAATAGATCAACACTAGGAGGTGACCTCGAGGAGGTTCACTCTCCCCCACCCCATACGAGTTGAGCCTTTTCTCCAATGGAGATGCTCTCACCAACACCCCAAGTCCACACAAAGAAAATAACACCCAACACACAAATTTCAAGCACACAACAAAAATAAAAATAAGCATAAGGAAATGGCTATTGCCATAGGGCTTACCTTAAGAGCCCAACAAAGGAAGCACGTTTGAAGAAGAGCCCCTAAGCTTCTCCAAGTTTCCAAGCCTCCAAGATTTCTCCAACACTTCCCAAAACCTCCAAAAATAGAAACAAATTTTAAAAAGCCAGAACCCCCAACTCCTCTCCAAGAGGAGATAAAATAGGCCTTCAAATTTGGCCCTAAGGAATGAGAAGGTGACACTTGTCACCTTCATCCTCATCTGTCATGCCCACATTTCCCATGCAGTCACAACACGCATCACACGTGTCATGTGGTCATGACACGAGATATCAAAAATTTTACCACACTTCCCTAGAAACCCCCTCGCATACGTAAGCATGCTCGGTGGCGTTACGCATAAGGCGTAAACATGATAGTTGAATGCGGGATAATGCGTTCACTTGCGCATACCATTCGCAATGAAGACCAACTAGGGTTAGGATCAATGATCGAAACCCTAAGTTAACCTTTGTGAATGATGGGATTTTGACGTAAGTCAAAATCAAAAGCCAAATTTAAGTGCATGAGAAAAATATAATTTAATGTCAAAAACCTGATGCCAATAACCAGCAAGAACAATAATTTAATCCTAAGTAAGGTTAAATTTCACTAACCTAGCTAACCCTAAATTCTGGAAAAATTTGGCAGCATAACGCCTCACGGGCGTGATTAGGGTAATTAAGATAAAACTAATTTTGATCAAAAGTTACTGGTTTAGTTTTAAATTACCTACGTCACACTAGTTAAAATTGGTAGATTAGTTAAATAGATTAATTGAACATTTTTCAACAAAGCTTGATCAATTTGTTCTCCTTCACATTTTCTATCGATCAGAGTTATCACTGCATCCTTTACATTATTCCTAATTTCTTGGTAGATCAGATCATGGAAACATGTAATACTAACTTCGTTTAAATAGTTTACTAGGTTTCCAAGTTGGTTTGAACGACATCTTTATTAAATTAATAAAATCGCTCTAGATATAATTAAAAAGGAATATTAAAATAACAATCTAGTTATATATTAACCTTGTCGAGTTTGGTTTTAAAATTAAAGGATTAACCCCATTTTTTAAAATAAAAACATCTCTATAATTAAATAGGTATAAAGTTGAATAAAACAATAAAATCCTTTTTTCAAAATTCAAATTAAAAATATATAAAATATATAATCCCTCTAATCATAATCTAATCTATATATATTACCATGCCACTAACATATAAATAGGACATTCCCAAATGAAATAAAGATTACCCATTTTATATTTATCACAAAACCCCATTTTTAAAAATAAATTTAAAACAATGAAAGGAAAATAAATAAAAGAGTGGGACTTAAAAGTAAGGGCAATTTTTAAATGCAAGCCCTAAAATCCACTCAATTAAAAAACAATTTCCTTAAGGGCACAAAGCCCTAACCCTATTTCCTCAAATGTCATTTTCTTTTCTCCTTGTTTGTTTTTCTCTTCTTTTTTTTTCTCTTCTCTTATTTTTTTTGGATTGTGTTTGTAGGTTTAATGGAGGGCCATTCATGGGAGTGCATATATATATATATATATATATATATATATATATATATATATATATATATATATATATATATATATATATATATATATATATATATATATATATATATATATATATATATATATATATAAGGAGGTGATCATGTCCTCTGCTCCGAAGGTTCCTGTGCCATCTACTCCGAAGGTTCCTGTGCCTTCCTTCGCATTTTGCAATGATTCTGCCCTCCGAGATGTGGCGTCTAAAGGTTGCACCTGCCCTAACACAGCATCTAAGGGAGATTCTACTTAGGGCTCGATGGGCACCTCTCTACCCACGCGGTAAAGGGATGATGCTTGGCAGTTGGGAATTGGCGATAGGGGCGATACAAACCTTGACTTCCTCCCTGCGAAAGGTAGCACCAAGGGTTTGGGCATTGAGGGCAAGCTAGGTTGTGTCTCAACTCAGAAAAGCTTCGCAGAGGCGCTTGCCTCGAAATCTTCTTCTTCGTGCAAGGGTAGCCAAGAGACGATGGAAATCCATGGGGCCCGGGCTCTGGGAAAATCTCCCTCCGTGATCAAAACCGCAAGTTCCATCACTAATGGTGGCACCAATAGGGGTCCTACCCCTTCCAATCCTCACGAGCTGCAGGGTGGAACCTCTCTGAGCCCTCCCTTTGTTATTTGTCACTCATCTTTTGCCCTTGAGATTTGTTTGGATAGCTTTGCTTGTGACAGAGAAGACTTTTTGCAGGCTCATGCCTTGATCTGTAGATTTTCGAAGGTATGGCCTAAACTGTGCGATCTCCACTCATGGATTGATACAAACTGGAAGGATTACCTGGAGGATGAAATCAGCATTTACCCTTGCACAAAGGGGTTTTTTATTCTAGAATTTGAATCTGAGGAAGATAAAGAAATGGTGCTCAACTCTGGTCTATGGTTATTCCAAGGTGATTTTTTATGCATGAAGCCATGGTTCCCCTCTTTTGATCCGCGAATTGAGACTTTCTCAACAGCATTCTTGTGGGTTCACTTACCTTATCTCCCATTACAATTTTGGGAAATAGATTCCCTGAAGGAGATTGGGAATGGCCTGGGGAAACTTCACAGCCTCTCTAAAGAAACAATAAACGATGAATATTTGACTTTTGCTCGCATGTGCGTAGAAATGGATGTATCAAAAGGTCTTCCAGCAAAATGTTTTCTCAAAGTTGGAAAGAGGAGATGGTGCCAGCCAATAGATTATGAAAAGATCACATTCAGATGTAGAATTTGCTGTGATACAGGTCATGTTACTGCACATTGTGAAAGGAGATGGCTTGAAGTGCATGCCAATGCTGTCCCTTTCAACAAATCCTCTTGGTGGGAGGGGGCTGAGTCTTGACATTATGTTGTCTCACCTCCTAAAAAGGCCGCTTCTACTACTTCTGCCACTCTTCAAGGTACTAGTCGAGCTATTTCCACCCCCCCTCTTGTCGAGGAGAAAAACTGTTTACATGAGTCTACGTCTGATCTGAAGTCAAAAGGCGATTGTATGGCTGCTTCTTCTCCATCCTTGGAGGATTCCAACACTGAGTCCTCTTCTTCTCATTTGAACACTGATGCAAACAACATTTTTGGAAAGCCCTTGAAGGAGGATTTGTGCATAAATCCGCATCTCTCCCTAGAAGCTAAGCAAGCCTGGACAGAGGTGAAGAGAAAGAAATCCCCATCTTCAAAACAAAAACACCCTATGTCTTTAAGGTCCTCTAAGAAAGTAGGGAATTTGGAGAGGTAATTTGAGGGCACACCTAGCATTGGAATGATTCTAGATATTTCAGGTTAGGAGAATAGGTTCGAATAAGTACAAGTTTATGATGTGTTATAGCACCCCTGGTGGCAAGGGCTGCATTTATTTTCTTTTTTTGGATACTATATAATGGGAGCTGCCCCCTTGGCAGCACTTACCTAACAATATATATATATAAAACATGCTGTGGGTGTGGGGTTTACTACCCATAGAGGGGGCCAAAAGGAGAGTGACGGACGGCGGCGGCGATGGTGTTGTTGGGCAGCGGCGGCGATGGTGTTGCTGTGCAGCGGCGGCGGAACTGTGGATAGCGTGGGGTTTAAAGTTTCCATGGCGGTGACGGGGGTTTTGGAAGGTGTGGGGAGTGATGTGTGCGGAGGTAATAGCGACGACGGGAGGAGAGGAGGTCCGCGGGGAAAGGGGAAGTGGGAATGTGGGGAGGGCACAGTGGGATGTGGGTGGGGGCTCCGCCCCCTCCCTACACTCCCACTATATAAAAAGCGACGATGGGGGGGTTCGAACCCCCCCACCACATACTTCTCTTTTTTTATCCAAAAAATAAACTGTGATCCATGCAAAATGTAACACAGTCTATTTTCATTTTTAACACAACATTTATTTTAAATGGTTTTTTTATTTTATTTATTTTTATTTGTGTGTATATATATATATATATATATATATATATATACAGCAACATAGTTTCATTCCTATTCTCAGTTTAGTGTTTAATATTATATGACAGCAGGTATAAAAATATATATGTGTATATATATCTATATATATATACATATATATATCCTCTGCAGTATACACAATTTTAGTACTAATTTTTTTTAAAACAGTATAAATAAAAAATAGTTTATATTCAAATATATATATGCAAATATATATATATAACTATAATTTCAAATATACATTTCTCCTTCAAAACTCACAGATTTTCTTTTTAACAAATAAGCAAAATATACATTTTTTTTTTAATCAAATTTATATAAAGCAAAGGAACATTTTTTTTTTTTTTAAAACATATTTCCACATAATCATTCCTTCAAAGAATTTATTCATTATTTTTTTTTAAAAAGCAAATGCATTTAATTAAATATTTCAAATATACAGCAACAACTAAATTTTTTTTCTAAGGAAATAAAATGTAGAAATTATCATTTTATCCCACATAGATAAAATAGCAACTATCCTATTTCTTTTTTTTTTAAATAAACATACAACTAAATAGAAATAAGACCATAACTTTCTTTCATTACTCTATTTTTTTGAATCAAAAGCATTGAAATCAGCAAATCAAAATCTTTTATTCTACAAAAGTAAATAGTTATTTCAACACAAGTAAAATCATACTCTTACAACATGAGAGAGAGAACATGGTTCTCCTCTTTTGAAATCTAAAAATGATACAAAAGCCTAACTTGGCCATGCTCTCTTAAGAGCTAAAAAAGACAAGATAACAACTCTTGAGAACCATTATAATTTCTTCAACTTCACATAGCTCCTAATATCTTGCAATAACACAAAAAGGGGAAAGAAGCCACAACAACATGCTCTCCTCCCTACCATTGACTCACTCATGAGTCACCCCTGAGTTAGGAGGTCATCCTCACACTAGGAAGACTCAAACCACAACACAACATTGCATTCAACAACCAAACATAAAATTATTCCCATGGCTATCACAACACAAAACTCACTCAAGATGAGTTTAAATGGGGTAGGGGAGTGGACATCACTCAACTCAAGAGTGCCACTCCAAAACTTCCCAATACAAATACCTCTCAAGGCCTCAAACCAACACTTTTAAACATAGTTTCACAAAGCTTTCATTTGGCTCTCAAGCCATTTCACATATTGCACATATACACATATTGCTACAACTCCACAAAATCAAGGATGTGATCCCAAGGAGGTTCACTCCTCCCCCACCCCACACATGTTGAGCATATTCTCCCAAGTAGGAGAGGCTCTCACAACTCCCATACAATTTTTCCCCACAACAGCAAGTAAAAACTCAAAATGGAAACTCACACATAGCATCACACAAGTAAATGAAATACATAAAGGAAGGAAATAGCCTTGAAACCTACCTTATAGAGCCCAATTGGAAAGTAGTTGAAAAGAGCTCCTCTAACTCCTTCCCCAAGTTGAGCCACCAATTTTCCTCCAACTTTTTCCCCAAAATAATTAAAATTAAGAATTGCTAAAAATTTAACAACCCCATCCCTCTCTCCAAGAGGGATTAAAATAAGCTCTTCTCATGAGCCTTGAGGAATGGGGAGGTGACACATGTCACCTCCTCACTCCTCCCAACTACAAGCAAGACTCTTGAAATGGGGTGGTGACACATGTCATTCACCCACCCCACCAAGTCTCTCTCCCCTCCACTTGTCCTCTCTTAAACATGTAGGAGAGAAAAGTGGAGCTTAAGAAGGAGTGGGTGCCACATGTGCCCCAATCCTCTCCTCCTAAGAAGGACCACACAATCCCAAGGTACCCTCACCAATTGTGGGAGAGACTTGGAGTAAAGTCCTCCACAATTAAGGGGTCTTGAAGACTCCCCCAACCTAGGGAAGAGGAAAGGAAGAGGTTGAGTGTTTGACCCACTCATCCTCTCCCTCCCAAGCTTCAATTTTCGTCACTTTACTTCAAAGTGAAGTTAAAGTGACCAAATGGGAATTTACCCAAGGTTACACAAGCCCAAATGACCCCTAGACCCTAGGGGTACAACCCAGGGTCAAGTTTAACCCAAATTTAGCACCTTAGGATGTAGAAAATCACATGAAAAGGGGTCACAAAAAAAATTGAGACAAAAATTGAGTCAAATAAATATTACACATTTACAACACCATAATACAATCAACTGAAAAAGGGTGGACCTAGCCCAAAGGACACCATACGTAAACATTACGAAAATTCATCATGCAATACACAGTTTATCTTGGTTCCTCTTGGAACTAGATCGGCTTCACAAGGGAAAACAACACAGTGTGTGGGATGATCTCTAAATTTATGTGGCTTCGTTAGAAACACCTGCGCACTCAAATGAAATTTTAATTCAACATATATATGACAGCCAAAGCAAAGTGGAACAAGCACATACAATATCACATGTTCATATAAGCATCAAGGAAATCACATTATAGTTAAATTCTAAATTCTGCATTTCAAACATTCATCCCAAGATAGAATCACATAATAAATTTTTAACTAAAATCACATGCATAGTATCCAAATAACATCATAATGTAAATCACATGTCTAACATCGTCAGTAAATCCATATCAAGTTATAATCACATTGTAATCATGCTAAACATAATAAATCCACATACAACATAAAGTCTAATAGTCCTGCAAATCGGGATCAATAGTCCCATAAGTCTAATATGTATCACCTATAGTAAAATAAAGTAGTCAAATATATGGGAATGAAAAGGGTAGGCCTCACATCCTCCCTCCCTAAGACTATACTTCCTCCTGGAAGTTGTCAAAGAGGTGAGGATAAAGGGCCCTCAATCTTGCTGCATCCTCCCATGTTGCCATGACCTCATCATATATGTCCAACTGGACCCTAACCTAGTCCAGCTCTCGACCTCGAAGGCCCAGCGTCTGATGAGCCAATATGTGAATTAGCTCCAAAGCCAGCTGTCCGTCCACCTCTACCTGAAGAGCACTCCAATCCAATACATGAGATAAATCAGATATGTAACGCCGTAAAATAGAAACATGAAAAACATCGTGGATACGCGACAAGTTAGGCGGCAAGGCTAGACAATAGGCTACGGGTCTTATCCGCTCCAAGATCTCAAAAGGTCCAACAAAACGAGGTGTGAGTTCAGAGCCCTTTCTATAACGGATTGGACTCTTGTGCGATCGTACTCTCAAGAACACTTTGTCCTCAACTGAGAAGCTTCGATCTACCCTCTTAGCATCGGCATACTTCTTATGTCAATCTTGAGCCTCCTGAAGTCTCTGCCTAATCAAAGTCACCTGCTGCTCCATATTCTGAACTAACCCTGGCCCTATCGCAACCTTGTCCTCAATACGATCCCAACTCAAAGGTGTACTGCAAGGTCTGTCATACAAGGCCTGAAAAGGAGGCATACCCAACGAGCTATGATGCCCATTGTTGTAGGCAAACTCAACTAGATACAAATACTCCTCCCATCTACTCTGGTGATCCATAAAGTACATACAAAGCATATCCTTAAGAACCTGATTAACTCTCTCTGTTTGTCCATCGGTCTCAGGATGATAAGCGGAACTCAAGTTGAGTTATGTGCCCTGTTGGGTCTTTCTCTCCGAATTGGCAAAGGGTTTGCCAGTTCCCATGCACAGGTAGATTCAGCCAACAAATACAGGAGGTTACGTGAGCTACCTCCCCTTCACTTTTGGTTCTGCCGCACCAATGGGGAGTATCCCTATAGCTAAAGATTCAACTTTGACTCGCCCAATGACAGAAAGATTTAGCTTTACAACAACAGGTAGAATACTCTCATGTATGGACCAAGATTTGTGGGATAAATCACAAGGTTGGCAATGTTCTTGGACATATCTAACTAGTTGAGGATGAGAGTATGTAGGGGTCCTATTTCTACTCCTACAAACTAATAGGTTGGAAATATGAAATGACTTGTATTGATATTTTAGATGCAAGACAGGGGGTTTTGGATCATAACTACTACACAAGGGCAGACCAGTGCCTATCTCAGGGCAAGGAGTCAACTAGACATATACAAGGGAATGATTTGCACTGGCATTCAAGTTTCAAGGGGTTAGGACTGGTATCTGCCTTACAAACACCACCCAAGACTGAGTATTTAGCTGCCTCTACTTACAAATATCCCAGCTGACATACATTCTTCTTCATACTTAACCTAAAACAGTTTAATCCACTCCTTGAATGGAAGTCATAGATCAAGCATGCAATACAGAAAGTCTATATTCTAGAATCTTAGTAACCCTCAACAACCAGATTGAAAAGAAGGGATGCACACAACAAATGGAGACAAACAGCTAAACACATGCAAAGAAGCATTTTTCATATAAACACAACATGAAACTGAACATATGTGCAAGGTGCACTCAAATGCAACTCATAAACTCACAAAAGAGATAGAACAGCTAAGGAAATGCTATGTTTTTGTTATTTCTCAAAAAAAAAATTGCCCAAGTCTTTTCCACCCAAAAAATGACTAACACAGTTCTAATATAAACCAAGAACATGTATTCAACAATTAATTACATGGTCAACTCCAAATGCTGCCAGATACAATGCACCATCAGAATGGCACCCAAAATATTCAATGCAGCAGAGAGACAAAGAGGAAAGGAGCAGGTGAGATTGGGGGATGTGCCGCCGACTGAAGATTTTTGCCCTTAATCAGGTAGTTGACCTATCAATCAAGACCATGCCTCTGCAAATTTGCCATTAATGCCAACCTACCAATTTCAGGATGCAACAATGGTTCGCGTGCTTCTAAAGCTTCTTCCTACTTGAAAAGATGCAGCGAACACATAGAAATTCCCTGCTCTTAAAAATTTTGAACGATGACCATCGATTCATTTCCTTCTGCTGAGATCTGCGGCCTCAATTCATGTTGAAAAGTCGTCGGCCAATGAGATCGTGCCACGCAGGCGGCCCTTTTCCATCGCTGACTTTTCCCTCTTCCATTTACCTTTTTCATCTTCAAATCCTTGTATATCTAGTTGTATATACATAAGACTAACTTGGACATGTGGCAGCATCTGATTGGTTCTCCATCGTTGAAAAAATGCATGTTCATCGGTCATCAGAAAGACCCTGGAAGTGTCCGCCGATATGCATTGTCCTGCTGACAGGCCATTGTAGCTTCATTTGCACCTGCGGTTGCATATGAGATTGTATACATACAATCACCCTTCATAAAAGGCAGACCCCAAATCATTGTGAAACAAATTGAAACTGCAATCGGGTCCGGCTTGCATCCTCATTCTTTGTATGTCTCCTTGTCTATTGTATATACAAATGTAATATACAACCTCAGACTCTAACTCATTATCAATCAGATTGGAAAAAACCTTTGAAATCCAATTTGTATCTTTTTCTTTTGTATATCAGCATATACAAGCACTTCATCATGCAAGCTGCGGACCCCAAAATGATTATTCCCTGCATTTAATTTTCTAGTCGGATCTAGATTGTATGCTTTCCCTTTGCATATGACCCTTGTATGTACAAACATACAACGCAGACATACAAACAAAGATGCAAACAAACACTTGTCTTTATCAACTAAACTGCATATCCATTTCGGGCCCAGGCCTTGTATATCAGGAATGTATATCGCATTGTATATGCGATTGTATGTGCAAAGATACAATCGCCTATACATGTAATTGGTGGGCCCCAAACTTTGTATCTCCTCCTTTGTATCTTGGCGATGTATGTTTCCTTTGCATATCACCATTGTATCAACCCGTTGTATATCAAATATGCAACAACATATACATGCAAACCCTTACATACAAGCATGGAATATTCCAGGAATCTATAATGGAATCTTCAATGTACATCCACTTTTCACCCTTGGAATTGCACACATAAGCCCGATATGCATACAAAGATGCATACAACCAATTTTTGCACTTTTTGAAGCTGATTTGACTTATTTTCAGGCCCGCCAATGTACATTCGCGTTTGCACATTCAAATGTACATACAAACAACAATACATATACAAAGATACATGCATGAAAAAGTGAAGGCTGACAAACTTAGAAAATTTGAAGGTTTTACAATGAAAATGCCTGCAGATTTTTAGCTCAAAACCTTAACTCCAAGTGTAGGCACCAACATGCCCAATGCCTGCTGCAAGGCTCTCTAAAACCCTGAAGTGAATAGTAAATCCTTGTCAGAAATGATACCATGAGGTACCCATGTAATCTAACAATCTGATCCAAGAATATTCTCGCTACAGATGGTGCATTGTACGTTGTGCGTACAGGTGAGAAATGCACCACCTTGGTCAACTTGTCAACTGTCACCATGATGGCATCATGACGGTGTGATGACATAGGAAGACCAACAATGAAGTCCATGGAAATGGTGTCCCATTTCCACTTAGGTATCTCGTGAGGGTATAAAAGACTCACTGGATGCGGATGCTCAGCCTTGACCCTCTGGTACTCAAGGCAATGAGAAACATATTCTGCAATATCCCATCTCATACCTGCCCAATGGTATAATTGTCACAAGTCGGCATGCATCTTCTTCACTCCTGGATGTACTGCATAAGGTGCTCTATGAGCCTCTGAAACATAGATGCGCTATCGATGTCTAATCAAACCATTTGACTCGAGGGAATATCCTGCAAATCTACCCTTAAGGGCCCTCTATGACTAGATCTCTTGCTGCACCTCAAGAAACCACTCATCCTCAGGCAGATGCTGAATGATGCGCTCTCTCAAATCCACACTCAAGGTCAAGGTCAGGATCTCGTGGCGCCTCTGACTCAAAGCGTCAGTGACCACGTTCTCCTTCCCTTTGATGTAGTGGACATCAAAGTAGTACTTGCATAGAAAATCCATCCAATGCCACTGGCGGGTGTTCAAATTCGGCTGTGTGAATATGTACTACAAACTATGGTGATCCAAATGAAGTTCAAAGCGATGACCCAAAAGAAAGTGTCTCCAACAAACAAGAGCATGTACCACTGCTGTGAGCTCTAAATCATGAGTAGGGTAGTTCAGCTCATGTGTCTTGAGCTTATATGCAATCGCTCTTCTACCCTACATAAGCACGGCTCCCAAACCCTCAAGTGATACATCTGTGCAAACTACAAAATCCTCTACAGAATCTGGAACCACTAATATGGGAGCACTGATAAGATGCTCCTTGAGGACCCCAAAGGCCCTCTCACACTGCTTGGTCCAAGTGAAACTCTTCCCTTTCCGCTGAAGGGAAGTGATGGGGTGCGCTATCCTGGAAAAGCCCTCTACGAATCTGCGGTAGTAACCAGCTAATCCCATGAAACTCTTGACCTCTGTCACACTAGTGGGTGCTGGCCAATCTCTAATAGCTCTGATCTTCGATGGATCTATGGAGATGCCATCACTTGATAGGATGTGCCCCAAGTACTGTACCTCTATCCTGAATAAGGCACACTTCGCCAAGTTGCCATACAATTGCTATTCTCTCAAGCACTGCAAAACCTGACATTGGTGCTCCTCATGTTCCTCCTCGGTCTGCGAATAGATCAAAATATCATTGAGAAAAATGATCACGAACTGATCCAAGTAAGTGCGGAACACCCCGTTCATGAGACTCATGAACACTGCAGGGGCATTTGTCAAACCGAAGGGTACCATTGTGAACTCATAGTGGCCATATCTAGTTCAAAAAGTAGTCTTATGAATATCTGCCTCTGTGATGCACAACTGGTGATACCCAAATTTCAGATCAATTTTTGAGAACACTCTGGCTCCCTGCATCTAGTCAAAAAGGTCATCAATCCTAGGCAAAGGGTAACGGTTCTTCACCATCACCTTATTCAACTACCTATAGTCCATGCACAAGAGAAGAGACCCATCCTTCTTCTTCATGAAGATAACTGGCGCGCCCCATGGTGAAATGCTAGGACGGATGTGTCCCTTCTCTAGCATCTCCTCTAATTGCAATTTGAGCTCTGTAAGCTCATGAGTGGTCACCATGTAGGGTGCACGAGACACTGGCTCGACACCTGGCACTAAATTGATATAAAAGTCTGCCTCATGACGGGGTGGCATCACTGGTAACTCTAGCGGAAACACGTTGGCAAACTTTCTCAAGATGGGATGGTCATCCAATGATGCCTCAGTCTCATCCTCTGATCTATCACTAACTGTGATAGCGAACATCTGACATCCCTTTCGCATGCAGCGCTTAAGCTGCTAAGCGGATATCATATGAACTATTGTGGGCTTCTGAATGCCCACTATCTCAACCGATGCACCATGATCATCTAAGCAACTAATCGCCCTTCGGCGACAATCTAGCTTGGCTCTATGAGCCGCAAGCCAGTCCATACCCAAAACCACACTGTAGGATCCTAATGGCATAACTCTAAGGTCATAAGACATAGTGAAGGACCCCAAAGAAATCTCACAATCCTGAACCAAGGTATCTACTGACATCTTGGCCCCAGAGGCCAACTCAACCTCCCACCTAATGTCCTACCTAGAAGCCACCAACCTGCAACATTCCACTAACGATGTAGATAGAAAAGAATCAGTAGCTCCAGAGTTAAAAATAATAGAGATGGGGGCACCCTCGATCATACCTGATGTCTCAATCATGGATGTCTGATAGTCAGCCTGGCGGTTATCAACCATTGCGAACATGCGGTGGGACTTTCCCACATCCCCTACAGTCTGCTCTAACCCTCCTGAATGGGGCTGTCCCCCTGTCATAAAGCCCTATGGGCACTCTTTGGCTAGATGACCTGCCCCACCACACATGTAGCATGGGCCCCGAGCCTGTATCTGTCCTGACTAAGTCCTACCTGATTGTTGCTATCCAGATCTACCTGTGGAACCCTGTGAACCCCTGTATGACTACTAAGACCTCGCAGGCCCCGCAGGTGGTCTCTGCTGCCTCTGGTCTCTACGCAGGCCCTATTGCTGCCATCCTCGATTATGCCCTCGTTGTGCCCTTTGCTGGGGTCTAGACCTCTGTTGATTCTATGGCTACTATTGTTGTTGTGGAGGTCTAGGAGGTAATGACAAAGAACTAAATCCTCCTTTATGTTGTGGTAGTGGTGGTCTACGATAACTCTGCTGGTACTGCTACTGCCCACGATCCTGAAACTGGGGGCGTGATCCCTGCCCTCGTCCCTGTATCTCCTCAGTTATGTATGCCTTCTCGGTAGCATCACTCAATGTCTAGGGGTCTGCCATGCGTATGGGCCCTGGTATGCTATGGTTTAATTTTCTAATAAACTTATGAATTAGGAGTTTCTCATCGTGGAGATACTCTGCATATCAAGATAACTCTATGAACATGCCCTCGTACTAAGCAACAGTAAGCCCTCTCTCCTGAAGGTCGTGAAACTCGTCTATGAGACCTTGTCTGTAGTGATCGGATAAATACTGCGTATTGAAGCGCTCAATGAAAGTCTCCCAAGTAAGTGCGTCCAATGATAGATGCCGCTTGCACTCCTCAGTGTGCCACCAAGTAGCTGCTGCATCTCACAATAGGTGGACTGCTACATGAGCCTTCATGCTGCCCTTGTAAGGACACAACGTGAAGCATCTGTCTAAACTGATGAGCCAAGCCTCAGCTTCAACTCCCTTTGTAGTCCTGACGAAAGTAGGAGGATTCAACCTCAACACGTCCCTGATGGGGTCTCCTTGGTCTCTATGCCCTCTAATGGGCTCATCTGCATAATAATCATATGGCCTGTGAATGATCTGCTCCACTCGCGTTGTCTCCTCATGCCTATCATGACGTGAAGGGCTCCTGCTACAGGCCTTGTAGGCTGATCCAACCTCCTCTACCATCGTATCTGGTATCTCCATAAACGGCTCCACATGTGGTGCCTGTCGTGGCTTGATGCGGGGCTCTACACGTGGCTCAGCTCATGACTCAGCACGCGGCTCCTCACATGGCTCCTCTCACAGATCAACGCGGGGCTCGTCACATGGCACTGGTACAACTGGCGGTAGCCTCTCTAACATGGCCTGTAACGTCTATAAAATCTGAGGTCTTATATCAATTCCTGGTGGTGCCTACAGTACCAGCTGATCTGATAAGGCTGCTGGTCCCTGACCCTCTACTGAGGAATCGCTGTGTACCTCAGCGGATGTAGTGTGACATGATCGTGCTCGCCGAATGTGTCGGGGAGGCAGCCTACAAAAATAGGGTAATCACTAATTAATCGAAGTTGTTAAATAAGTAATGTGCCCAAATAAGCCCAGTGTTTAAACCTAGGCTCTGATACCAAATGTCATGCCCACATTTCCCATGTGGTCACGACACGCATCACACATGTCATGTCCACATTTGTCATGTGGTCATGACACGAAATATCAAAAATTTTACCACGCTTCCCTAGAAACCCCCTCGCACGCGTAAGCGTGCTCGGTGGCGTTACGTATAAGGCGTAAACATGACAGTTGAATGCAGGATAATGCATTCACTTGCGCATGCCATTTGCAATGAAGGCCAACTAGGGGGTCAATGTGACGCGGTTAACGTCACCAATAGGGTTAGGATCAACAATCAAAACCCTAAGTTAACCTATGTGAATGATGGGATTTTGACGTAAGTCAAAATCAAAAGCCAAATTCAAGTGCATGAGAAAAATATAATTTAATGTCAAAAACCTGATGCCAATAACTGGTAAGAACAATAATTTAATCTTGAGCAAGGTTAAATTTCACTAACCTAGCTAACCCTAAATTCTAGAAAAATTCAGCAGCATAACGCCTCATGGGCGTGATTAGGGTTAATTAAGATAAAACTAATTTTGATCAAAAGTTACTGGTTTGGTTTTAAATTACCTACGTCACACTAGTTAAAATTGGTAGATCAGTTAAATAGATTAATTGAACATTTTTCAACAAAACTCGATCAATTTGTTCTCCTTCACGTTTTCTATCGATCAGAGTTATCACTACATCATTTACATTATTCCTAATTTCTTGGTAGATCAGATCACGGAAACATGTTATACTAACTTCATTTAAATAGTTTACTAGGTTTCCAAGTTGGTTTGAATGACATCTTTATTAAATTAATAAAATCGCTCTAGATATAATTAACTAGATATATTAAAATAACAATCTAGTTATATTACACTCCCACTATATAAAAGGCGACGGTCAGGGGGGTTCGAACCCCCCCCCACCACATACTTCTCTTTTTTTTAATCCAAAAAACAAACTGCGATCCATGCAAAATGTAACACAGTCTATTTTCATTTTTAAAACAACATTTATTTTAAATGGTTTTATTTTTATTTGTATATATATATATATATATACATTTATATATATCCTCTGCAGTATACATAATTTTAGTACTATTTTTTTTAAAACAGTATAAATAAAAAAATAGTTTATATTCAAATATATATATATATATATATATATATATATATATATATATATATATATATATATATATATATATATATATATATATATAATTTCAAATATACATTTCTCCTTCAAAACTCACAGATTTTCTTTTTAACAAATAAGCAAAAGATACATTTTTTTATTTTTTATTAATAAAATTTATATAAAGCAAAGGAACATTTTTTTTTTGTAAAAACATATTTCCACATAATCATTCCTTCAAAGAGTTTATTCATTATATATATTTTTTAAAGCAAATGCATTTAATTAAATACTTCAAATATATAGCAACAACTAAATTTCTTTTTCTAAGGAAATAAAATTGAAAAATTATCATTTTATTCCACATAGATAAAAATGCAACTATCCTATTTCTTTTTTCTTTTAAATAAACATACAACTAAATAGCAATAAGACCATAACTTTCTTTCATTACTCTATTTTTTTGAATCAAAAGCATTGAAATCAGCAAATCAAAATCTTCTATTCTACAAAAGTAAATAGTTATTTCAACACAAGTAAAATCATACTCTTACAACATGAGACAGAGAACAAGGTTCTCCTCTTTTGAAATCTAAAAATGATACAAAAGCCTAAATTCGCCATGCTCTCTCAAGAGCTAAAAAAGATAAGATAAGAACTCTTAAGAACCATTATAATTTCTTCAACTTCACATAGCTCCCAATATCCTGCAATAACACAAAAAGAGGAAAGAAGCCACAACAACATGCTCTCCCCCCTACCATTGACTCACTCATGAGTCACCCCCGAGCTAGGAGGTCATCCTCACACTAGGAAGACTCAAACCACAACATAACATTGCATTCAATAACCAAACACAAAATTACTCCAATGGCTATCACAACACAAAACTCACTCAAGGTGAGTTTAAATGGGGTAGCGGAGTGAACATCACTCAACTCAAAAGTGCCACTCCAAAACTTCCCAATACAAATATCTCTCAAGGCCTCAAGCCAACACTTTTAAACATAGTTTCACAAAGCTTTCATTTGGCTCTCAAGCCATTTCACATATTGCACATATACACATATGGCCCTCAAGGCTACAACTCCACAAAATCAAGGATGTGACCCCGAGGAGGTTCACTCCTCCCCCACCCCACACATGTTGAGCATCTTCTCCCAAGTAGGAGAGGCTCTCACAACTTGCATACAATTTTTCCCCACAACAATAAGTAAAAATTTAAAATAGCAACTCACACATAGCATCAAACAAGTAAATGAAATACATAAGGGAAGGCAATAGCCTTGAAACCTACCTTATAAAGCCCAATTGAAAAGTGGTTGAGAAGAGCTCCTCTAACTCCTTCCCCGAGTTGAGCCACCAATTTTCCTCCAACTTTTTCCCCAAAATAATTAAAATCAAGAATTGCCAAAAATTCAACCCCAAGAGGGATGAAAATAGGCTCTTCTCATGAGCCTTGAGGAATGGGGAGGTGACACATGTCACCTCCTCACTCCTCCTCCCAACTACAAGCAAAATTCTTGAAATGGGGTGGTGACACATGTCATTCAGCCACCCCACCAAGTCTCTCTCCCCTCCACTTGTCCTCTCTTAAACATGTGGGAGAGAAAAGTGGAGCTTAAGAAGGAGTGGGTGCCACATGTGCCCCAATCCTCTCCTCCTAAGAAGGACTACACAACCCCAAGGTACCCTCACCAATTGTGGGAGAGACTTGGAGTAAAGTCCTCCACAATTAAGGGGTCTTGAAGACTTCCCCAACCTAGGGAAGAGGAAAGGAAGAGGTTGAGTGTTTGACCCAGTCATCCTCTCCCTCCAGAGCTTCCATTTTCCTCACTTTACTTCAGGGTGAAGTTAAAGTGACCAAATGGGAGTTTACCCAAGGTTACACAAGCCCAAATGACCCCTAGACCCTAGGGGTACAACCCAGGGTCAAGTTTAACCCAAATTTAGCACCTTAGGATGTAGAAAATCACATGAAAAGGGGTCACAAAAAAAATTAAGACAAAAATTGAGTCAAATAAACATTACACATTTACAACACCATAATACAATCAACTGAAAAAGGGTAGACCTAGCCCAAAGGACACCATATGCAAACATTACGAAAATTTATCATGCAATACACAGTTGATCTTGGTTCCTCTTGGAACTAGATCGGCTTCACAAGGGAAAACAACACAGTGTGTGGGATGATCTCTAAATTTTTGTGGCTTCGTTAGAAACACCTGCGCACTCAAATGAAATGTTAATCCGACATATATTTGATAGCCGAAGCAAAGTGGAACAAGCACATACAACATCACATGTTCATATAAGCATCAAGGAAATCACATTATAGTTAAAATCTGAATTCTGTATTTCAAACATCCATCCCAAGATAGAATCACATAATAAATTTCTAACTAAAATCACATGCATAGTATCCAAATAACATCATAATGGAAATCACATGTCTAACATCGTCAGTAAATCCATATCAAGTTCTAATTACATCGTAATTATGCTAAACATAATAAATCCACATACAACATAAAGTCTAATAGTCCTGCAAATCGGGATCAACAGTCCCATAAGTCTAATATGTATCACCTATAGTAAAATAAAGTAGTCGAATATATGGCAATGAAAAAGGTAGGTCTCACATCATCTCATGCCACTTGCAAGGGGAAGGAGTGTGAGGGTGACAAGTGTCACCCTCTAATCCATTCAAACCCTCACCTTATCCACTTGTGCTCTCACACATGTGTGAGAGACCAAGTGGAGAGGTGGCAACTCTCTTCAAGGCTCCATGAGGATAAGGGATGACACATGTCATCCTCTTATCCTCCAAAAGAGCCCTCTCCCTCCAATATTATCTCACACGTGTGTGAGTCTTGGAGGGAGATCCCACACTTGGGGGTCTTGAAGACCCCCCAAGTCTTCTTGGTTGAGGAATCCCCAAGCCTTGGGAAGGGAGATGGGCCTTTTCCAAGGCATGACTCATCTCCCACCCTTAGCCATTTTGAGATTTTGTCACATTTAGTAAACCCAAGTTTAGAGTGACTAGATGGGACTTACCCTAGGGTTTAGTAAGTCAAAATGGACCCTAGACCCTAGGGGTACCACCTAGGGTAAGTTTGGAACTCTAATAAACACAAAGAGGTGTAAAATCACATTAAATGGCCCATAAATAAAAGAACACCAAATGGTGTAAATTAAAATACAAGTTTTACAACACATAATTTAAATGAAATAAAAAAGGTGAACCAGGCCAAATAATTAAAATTAAGCATTTATGAAAACATCATTCGATCAAACATGATCCTCGTCCCTCTTGGGAATGGATCAGTTTAACAAGGAATTACATAAGTGTGAGATCTACCTCTGATTTTTTGTGGCCTGAAAAATCACCTGTGCACTCGATTAAACGGTTAATCCAACATAGATATATCATAGCCAGAGCAACAAAAATTAAAATCATGTCATCGCATAATTCATACACAACATTAACAACTCACATCATAATTACGATTCACAATTGCATTCTCTATCTAATATCTCAGAATTAGAATCAATAACAAATCCATAAATGAGCTCATAATCATCATCAATAATAATAATCAAATGTATCTCACATGACTAGCATCATAAGAGCATCAAAATAGAATCTAACCAAATCACCACATAACTAATCAAAACTAATTTAAATCAGGAAATATAGTCTAAATCTGCATAATGGAAATAAATAGTCTCTAAATGTCTGATAATGTCACCAACTATAATGTAAAACAATCAAAATAGGGAAGTGAAATAAATCGGCCTCACATCCTCCTCCCCTAAGACTAAACTTCCTCCTGGAAGTCATGAAAAAGGTGAGGGTAGAGCACCCTCAAACTAGCTGCATCCTCCCAAGTCGCTGTGACCTCATCATACCGATCCCACTAGACCCTAACCTAGTCCAGCTCTCGACCTCGAAGCCCTAGCGTCTAATGAGCCAATATGTGAATTGACTCTAAAGCCAATTGTCCGTCCACCCCTACTTGCAATCTCGATAACAGGGGTCTGAAAGTCATCCTCACGGTTATCAACCACTGCAAACATGTGGTGGGATCTACCCACATCTCCAACTGTCATCTTAGATCCTTCGGCACGAGGCTGTCCCCTTGTTGTACCTAGCTAAGTGACCCTCACCACCACATACATAACATGGTCCTCGAGCCTGCACCTGTCTTGACTATGTCCTACTTGACTGCTGCTGCTCAGGTCGACCCATGGAACTATGTGATCCTCCAAAGGACTGTTGTGACCGTGCAGGTCCTACAACAAGTGGTGCTTGTTGTTGTTGATCTCTACGCAAACCCTGCTAATCATGTTGTTGCTGCTGTGGAGGCCTAGGAGGTAGCGGTACCGAACTAAATCCTCCTCTCTGAGGTGGTGGTGGCGGTCGACGGAATCTCTATTGCTGTTGGCTACAATCCTGAAACTAAGGGCGTGAATTCTGACCTCATCCCTATATCTCCTCAGCAATGTATGCCTTCTTGGCAGCATCACTCAATGTCTGGGGGTCTACCATGTGCACAGGCCCTGCTATCCCATGGTTCAACCCTCTGATAAACTTATGAACCAGGAGTTTCTCATCATGGAGATACTCTGTATAATGTGACAACTTGGTGAACCTGCCCTCATACTGTGCTATGTAAGCCCTCTCTGCTAAAGATCATGGAACTCGTCTATGCGACGCTGTCTGTAGTGATTTGATAAATATCACGCATTAAAGCACTCAATGAATGTCTTACATGAGAGTGTGTCCAATGACAAGCGGTGCTTGCAGTCCTTAGTGCGCCACCAAGTAGTTGTTACATCTTGCAACAGGTGGACTACCACGTGTTCCTTCATGTTGCCCTCGTAAGGACGCAACACGAAGCACCTGTCTAAACTGATGAGCCAAGCCTTAGCTTCAGCTCCCTCTGTGGTCCCAGTGAATGTAGGTGGATTCAGCCTCAACAAATCCCTAATAGGGTCTCCTCGGTCTCTATGCCCTCGAATAGGCTCATCTGTATAAAAATCATAAGGCCTGTAAAAAATCTACTCTACTCTCACTGCCTCCTCACACCTCACATAATGCGAAGGGCTCCTACTACGGGCTCTGTAAGCTAATCCAACCTCCTCCGCTGTCATATCAGGTATCTCAACATAAGGCTCCACATGTGGTACCTCTCACGACTAAATGTGGGGCTCCACATGTGACTCTACTCGTGGCTCCTCTCGTGGATCAACACGGGGCTCGGCACGTGGCTCGATGCGTGGCTCAACTGCGATCAGTGGTAGCCTATCTAACATTGCCTGTAACGCCTATCATATATGTGGCCCAATATCAGGTACAAGTGGTGCATGTGGTGCCTGCAGTACCGGCGGTCCCTGACCCTCAGTTGAAGAGTCACTATGCACCTCTACAGACTTAGTGCGATGTGAATGCGCTCACCGAACTCATCGGGGAGGCATCCTACAAAACAAGGTATTCACAAATTAATCAAAATTGCAGAAAATATAATGTGCCCAAACAAGCCAAGTGTTTAAATTTGGCTCTGATACCAAATGTCATGCTCACATTTCCCATGTGGTCACGACACGCAACACACATGTCATGTCCACATTTGTCATGTGGTCATGACACAAAATATCAAAAACTTTTCCATATGTCCCTAGAAACCCCCTCGCACGCATCTACGTGCTCGGTGGCAATACGCATAAGGCGTAAACATGTCAATCGATACTCGGGGAAGAGTGTCTACCTACGTAATCCCCTGCATGATGATAGCCGACTAGGGGGTTATGTGACGCGATGAGCGTCACTACTAGGGTTATAATTCAATTAATTCAAAACCCTAAGTTTCTTAGGTGAGTGAAATGATTTCGATTGAATCGAAATCAAACCCTAATTCCAATGCATAAATAAAATCAAATAAGATAACGCTTCAATAATATAATGGTCGCATGATGAAATGGAGTGATAAAAATAAATGTCACAAAAAATGCCATTAAAATAAAACCCTAAATTCTAAGAAAATTCGGTAGCATAATGCGTTTTCAACATAAGAAATAAATATTTTAAAAAGAACTTCCCCAAGAGATAATTAAGGCAAAAGTTAAATAATTAAAGTAATTAAATAATCCCAAGGGTCAAAATAAAATTTTCCACTCATCAAAATATAAAACTCGAAATTAAATAAATGACCAAAATAAAATTTAATAATTAAGTCATTTAATAAATATAATTGCAACAATTATATTTATTAAGTGACTCAAGTTAAAAAGATAAAAAGAGGGAAAAATTAAAACATCCCTTCCCATAATAAAAGTTGATTAATTTAAAAGAATTCAATAAAAAGAATTCACCAATAAGTTACATTAAAACCTGCTAGATAACTAATAAGGGTGTCAAAATTAAATAACCTACAAAGGGATAAAGAATCCCATTTAAATCAAAAATCCCATTCCCCATTAAAATAAATCCCACATGGAAATAAATAATCCAATCACCAAAAGAATATCTAAATCAAAATAAATTAAAACACTAAGGAAGGCAATAAATCAAAAAGTCAAAATGCAAAAGAGAGGGAAGTTTGAATTCCCGTGCACATGGGAGAAATAAATAAAATAACACTTCTAATTTCCCACTCATCCTCCAACTCATCCCTATTCTAATATTTTATTTATTTTCTAAAAGAAATGCCCTAACAATATTTTATTACTTTCCTTACCCTAACCCTAACCTCTCTTATTCTTCTCTCCTCATTCTTTTCTTTCCTCTCTTTTCTTCTCTATCTTTTTCTTGCCTCCATTTTGATTTTCTATGTTTGCAGGTTGGCCAACCTCTCCAATGGCTTGGCAGCCATGGGAATACCTCTCAGAGGTATATATTTACTATATATATACTTAAGGTCTCGTTTCTTTTCTTTATATATATATATGTGTGTGTGTGTGTGTGTGGGTGTGTGTGTGTGTGTGTGTATATACATACATATATATATATATATACATCTGTGTATATATATATGAATATATGTATAAATATAATATACATCTGGATAAGAATACAAATATGTGTTTGTTGATATACAGTTAGTAAAATCTATATTCTTTTATTTGCAGGTTTTAAATAAAATAAAGGCATATTTTGAAGGGGCCGAATGCAACTGTAGCAAATTTTATTATGGAGAGGGAGGGCGAAATACTCCCCACACCACCGCCGCCGTGGGGAAACTCAATGCGCAAACTTCAAATGGGTAATTGTGTGGGGAGGGGGTCAAGCCCCCTCCCCACACCCACGAACTAAGAGGAGAGGGGTGGGCGGCAGTGAGACCGCCGTCCACCCTGTAGTTTCTTTTTTTTATAACTTAAAACATTTACAAAATGAAACCCTCACGGGTTCGGCGGTTATCCCTTTCATATAGTTTTTTTTCCTATCAGCATAACAAATACAGTCTAATATATAAGTTACATAATATAGTTTGTTAATTGTTGAAGTATACACATATGTATGTGTGTGTGTATATATATATATGCACTATTTATACACAGTGTTAACAGTGGGTTTAAATTAAATATAAAAATAGAAATATATATATATTCACATTCATCTAATAAAATAATATGACCAGATTTGAAAACATAACTTAAACCAGTAGTGTTTTTTTTTTTGCAAAATAAATAAAACAAAATTACTATTTCTTCTCTTTTCTTTTGACAGAAAATAATTAAGACAGAATAAGATATTTATTTTTGAACAAAATTTTTCTATCTACAAATATCTTTTCAACAACAATAAATGACAGTTCTATTTCCCTTCTTTTTCTTTTACATACATACAATAACATCTGCACAACATTATCTCTTTTTTTTTGTTTAAATGCAACATAATACTAAAACAAAAAATAACATTTAGTATAAAACAGCAAGAATATTTTCTTTTCTCAACTTTCCATAACCACATAAACACAAACAACAACATAATGAGCATATTTTTGGCTTCACAATAAAAAGTATTTCACATTAAAATTCTCTTCCACAACAATCACAATGGAGAGAAATAATTTAAACACAAATAAATACAATAAGTTCTCCAAGGCCATGGCTCACAAACAGCCATCAAAATAATGCAAATAATGTTGAAATAAACTTTTCTCCAAAGCTCCAAGGGTCTAAAATGACCTACAAAATATAAACACAAAGAAGGGGAAACCAGGCCACTCAAATCGCCCTCCACCCTACCATAGACCCGCTAGTGGGTCACCCCCGAGCTAGGGAGGTAGATATCACACGTGATTCATTTCACACCACAACAATGAAATCACAAACAACACAAAATTTCACCCAAGGATTTGCACAAAACTAAACTCATTAGAATGAGTTTTGAGGGGTAGGGGAGTGGACCCCTCAACTCAAGAGGTCACTCCAAACTCAATAATCCCAAAATCTCAAGGCCTCAAGCCAAAACAATATCTCCATGAAACACCAAAAAAATACCATGGCACTCATGCAAACCAAAATGCTCCCAACACTAAAGAATGCCCTCAAGGCTATAAATAGATCAACACTAGGAGGTGACCTCGAGGAGGTTCACTCTCGCCCACCCCATACGAGTTGAGTTTTTCCTCCAATGGAGATGCTCTCACCAACACCCAAAGCCCACACAAAGAAAATAACACCCAACACACAAATTTCAAGCACACAACAAAAATAAAAATAAGCATAAGGAAATGGCTATTGCCATAGGGCTTACCTTAAGAGCCCAACAAAGGAAGCACGCTTGAAGAAGAGCCCACAAGCTTCTCCAAGTCTCCAAGCCTCCAAGATTTCTCCAACACTTCCCAAAACCTCCAAAAATAGAAACAAATTTCAAAAAGACAAAACCCCCAACTCCTCTCCAAGAGGAGATAAAATAGGCCTTTAAATTTGGCCCTAAGGAATGAAAAGGTGACACTTGTCACCTTCTCCTTCCTCAACCCATGCCACTTGCAAGGGGGAAGGAGTGTGAGGGTGACAAGTGTCACCCTCTAATCCATTCAAACCCTCACCTTATCCACTTGTGCTCTCACACGCGTGAGAGACCAAGTGGAGAGGTGGCAACTCTCCTCAAGGCTCCATGAGGATAAGGGATGACGCATTTCATCCTCTTATCCTCCAAGAGATCCCTCTCCCGCCAAGATGCTTTCACACATGTGTGAGAGTCTTGGAGGGAGATTCCACACAATTGGGGGTCTTGAAGATCCCCCAAGTCTTTTTGATGGAGGAATCCCCAAGCCTTGGGAAGGGAGATGGACCTTTTCCAAGGCATGACTCATCTCCCACCCTTAACCATTTTGAAATTTCGTCACATTTATTAAACCCAAGTTTAAAGTGACTAGATGGGACTTACCCTGGGGTTTAGTAAGTCCAAATGGACCCTAGACCCTAGGGGTACCACCTAGGGTAAGTTTGGAGCTCTAATAAACACATAAGAAGGTGTAAAATCACATTAAATGGCCCATAAATAAAAGAACACCAAATGGTGTAAATTAAAATACAAGTTTTGCAACACATAAGTTAAATGAAATAAAAAGGGTGAACTAGGCCAAATAATTAAAATTAAGCATTTACGAGAACATCATTCGATCAAACATGATCCTCATCCCTCTTGGGAATGGATCATCTTAACAAGGAATTACATAAGTGTGAGATCTACCTCTGATTTTCTGTGGCCTAGAAAATCACCTATGCACTCAATCAAATGGTTAATCTAACATAGATATATCATAGCCAAAGCAACAGAAATTAAAATCATGTCATCGCATAATTCATACACAACATTAACAACTCACATCATAATTAGGATTCACAATTGCATTCTCTATCTAATATCTCAAAATCAGAATCAATAACAAATCCATAAAATGAGCTCATAAACATCATCAATAATAATAATCAAATGTATCTCACATGACTAGCATCATAAGAGCATCAAAATAGAATCTAACCAAATCACCACATAACTAATCAAAACTAAGCCAGATCAGGAGATATAGTCTAAATCTGCATAATGGAGATCAATAGTCTCTAAATGACTGATAATGTCACCAACTATAATGTAAAACGATCAAATTAGGGAAGTGAAATAAATCGGCCTCACACGTTCCTTTTAATTTATGAGATCATTACGCTTTCTTTAGGATGTACAATTAAATGATTTGATTATTATATTTAATATTAAAATTATTTCTTTTGATATAATGTGATAAATTAAAGTTAAAATTGTATTTTATTATTAATATATATATACGAAGATGATTTTCTTTTGAAATTTTTTAAAAAAGATAATATCGAAGCTTTAAAACGGAAAGTAAAAAGGACTTGCATGCAAAAATTAGATAAGACAAAAAGGACTTGCATGCAAAAATTAGATAAGACAAAAAAAATAGAAACAAGCTAAAAATAAAAGAAGAGAAAATCTTAGAGGGGAGACACCTTTGAGGAAGATAGAGAGAGAGAGAAACAAAGAAGGATATAGAGAAAGTGAGAAACACATATACAAAGGAAGAAGAATCTTAGACAAAGCAACATGGAACAGAGAGAGAAAAGGACAAAACAACGGAGGCTAGGTATTCATTTGATAAATGTAATTAGACGTAAATCAGTGCTTCTGGCTTGTTTTTCATGTTCCTTGTTCATCATCAAACTTCTTTGTTTGTATCAGCCTATTATCGACCCTGTCTTATGCTTTTCCAATACAATTTCGAAATCTTTAATAATGCTTTTTAAATCTTTCTTTTATCCAATCTTGTTGTCGGCCTTCCAACAACTTTTCAACAGCCTAAATTTTTGGCTCCTTCCTTGTATGGTTTTTAACTTCATAAGTTTCAGCAATCTATATTCTATTTCATCGATCTCCATAAGTCAATCAGCTTATTGATTAGTTTGTGGCCTTTGAAACATATGGATCAACCTTTGCAAAACCTGTATGATTACTCTTAAAATAGCCTTGATCTATGTAACATCAGCCTTCTCAACTCGGTCGGCCTTATCTTTTTGGAATCGACATCATAAGTTTTGAATTGATATTATTGTTAAGATCAACTTTCTCTAGTGTATTCGGCCTCATAGCTGGTAGCGGGCTCCCTGTAATTTTAGTAATCTTAGCTATTCTAGTGACGTGGCTTTTCCTTGTACTTGTGCTTGAAAATTCATCTTTTCTCTTCTCAACTTCTATGGCTTTATGTTTTGTTAGCACTACTATCACATACAAGATCCACCTTTCTGCAATATTAAATTAGCTTTTAGACTGGGTTACATATATTTGTTTAAATCTATTAGTTTTATTCAGATCCTAGCGGCTAGTGTTTCCTTTCACCTTTTTGTGAATTACATCGGCCAACTATTTAATCGGTTATCTTATACTTCAAACGCCATTTTTCAAAAGGTAATATTTTATCTTCTTTACTGCCTGTTAAGTGGCCTTTTTCTAGCAGAATTGGTCTCCTATGAAGTGAAATGGCCTCGGTGTTATTATAGCGGCATTGCATTAGATAAACGACCAAATAATTATCATATCAATCAGCATTTCCAGCTGATGTCTTAAAACGCCCTTCTTAACTTTCAAAGGCCCTTATTTTATTTTTAGCGTATTTTGTTATGCATCGTATATTTTATGGATAGACTATGTTACTTTAACTAAATCGGTCTTATTTGAAAATTGAATAGGTCATATTTTAAAGGGCATAGCCAGTATTGACACCCAAATGGCCTACTTAGCGGCCTCTTCTATCAATCCTATGTGGCCATTCTCCTATGGTTTAGCCTCCCTTTCTATGTTCCTCGGCCTCCAATGAATTGATCTATCGATCAACCCATGGTCGGCCTATTTTACTTTCCATTGGCTTTGTAATATTTTGATTTGCCTTTAGAAATTGGCCTTATCTAATTCTAGTCTACTGCTTATGATAGCACCCCTTCTCTCTTCTAATCTCAGCCTTATAATTATCTGACAATTCTTTGTTAATGGCAGCGACTTTAAATTGTTATTAAAGGCACTTTATCTATTGTTTTTAAAAACAATTTTTTAAAATCTATTTCAAATAGATTTCAACTTAATTTCAAAGGATTTAGACTTGGTTAAACTTTTTCATCGGTCACCTTTTTATGTCAATGGCCTTTCTATGATTTCACTAGATCTGTAAAACTGTAGTCGGCTTGTTATTTTTTTCTTTTGCTTTTTATCCAATCAGATCAGCCTTCTTCAGAAATTGACCTTGCACTCAATTTTATTTAATGTCGTTCCCTATCAAAACTACCAGTAGTTTTATCTCTTACTTCTATAGAAGATATTCGGAAAAGAATTTTCTTCTCAAACTAATACATTACTTCGTATGTAAGAATCTATGTAAACTAGGGAATATATGTATGTCATTAACGAATAAATCTGTGGTTCTTGGGGTATTTAGATCTTGATAAAAGGAGATGATTTAATTACTTAAGCATAATGAAACAACCAAAACTAATCATAATCCTTCTACAAATGTATTTAGACATATACTTTCTTTCTTTAAACCTTTCAAGACATTATTAGAAATTTTCATTAAATGGAATAAAATTGGTAAGACTTGATGACTCATAGTTAGATTTATCCAACAAGTAACATTATTAGTATGAGCATAAAAGTGAATAAAATGCAAGAAGATATGGGTACATTGTACATAAGCATCATGCAATTTCATTAAAAACCAAACATGAACATCTGCTTTAGTTGACTAAAGTTAAGGGACTTTGTTGAAAAGAATCATTGGATCTATGTATTCTTGGTAATTGTAACTAGTAATGATCTTAGGCAAATGTTATGCTATTATGTTATTTAAGAGTAGTAGTTATTTTGTTATGCATTAGATTGAACTTACCTTCCGAGGTAGGATGCCGAATGTGGGCTAACAAAGAAGGTAGTCTTCTTTTTCAAGATCTACCAAATACGTATTTGTGCTTTGGCCAAAGCTATGAATGTACTAATGAAATAGATTGATATTTATGCCTAGTGATTAATATTTTCTCTACCACATCCTATTTGTAAGAATTATGATCATTCTAGATTAGAATGCATATAGGCAACAGACATGCATCGAGTGTTCCCTCCTGCCAATTGTTCTGAGCTGCTAGGCATTTTGTGCAGGGTTAGGTATTCTTCGAGATAGGAAGAATTTCAGGGAAGCGTAGTGCTTTGTGGTTGGGTGGAAAAAGCACCTTAACCATGTTCTTGTCCTTCAGCTTATGGAAGATCGGTACATTATGGCAGCTAAAGATGGATATTTATATAATTGATCATAACTGTATAATTTAGACATTTGATATATCATTGTATTGAATAATTGTATGGCATGCTTAGCCAAGAGTTGTAACTTGTATAATTCCTTGTGGTGTTATTTTAGTATTAGCACTTAAAAAATTGTATGATATTATAACATTCCTGATTATCTTTGTAAATAGAAAGTTTTATCTTTCCATTTTAAAGTTGTGAGTTGTTTTTACTTCTATATTTTTAGCAAGTGGATTGCATACTTTACACTTCTTTAGGAAGTTTAAACCCTGGGTTTACTTTTGATGCAGGAGCATCCAGAAGCATTCAGAAGAATTGAGATAGTTGACAGTGAAGTTGCAGATAGCAGAGAGCGACCTTGGAGAATTCTGGCATTTGAATATTAGAGGCTACGGATCTAGAATTAACATCTAGACATAATCAGTTATAACATATCAAGAATTTAGATCATTTGGCTTTGATTCTGGAAAGATATCGCTACCGGAAGATTGATTATTTTTGTAGAACAAAGTCAACATTGTTTAGTGGAGTCTAATCAGCTTGTGGAGCAAATCCATGACTTGCGGGGCAAAAAGGAGCATTGTTCAATGAAGTTTAGGACCTGGCCGACCTTCAATGGTGATCCGCATGAAGTTCTATGCATTTGTGGAGCAGTGCCTTATGTCTAGGCCCAACCTATTTTGTGTACACATTACATAAGCTAGTCGTTGCAATTAGGCCGACATGGTGATGATTTGAAAGCTTGCGGATGATATAAATAAGAGATAAACTATTGTTTCTAGGCAATGATCGATAGCACGAAGATTTGAAGCAAGATCTAAAGTTGTTTTGATCCGAAGGAGTAGCAGAATAGAGTAGAAGGCAGAGCAGGAAGCAGAATGAGTTGCAGAGTAGAGAATTGAGTTGTAGAAGAAAGAAATCATGAAATAATATTGTTGTATGAATCTTTTGTAATCTCTGGGCTGTGGCCTAGCATCTGTAAAGCCCTTGAGGCATGTGTAATTCGATTTGAAGTATAATATATGAATAATGATCTTTGAAGGCTAGGTTTTTCCCTATTAGGGTTTTCCCAGAATATATCTTGTGTTATGTGTTCATGAATATCTTTTATCTTTCTGTTGTTTAGCTGTGAGCTTTTGTTGCATATCTATTATGATCATGGTGTTGTTCAGATAAGGCTGCAAGGTTGGACAATCCCTCACCAGACCCTCCTATCTTGACTACATTAAGTGGTATCAAAGTTGGTTTCGAATCTGCTAGGCTGGTTGTGAATCTATTAGAAGTGGCGAATCCGATAAAGTGTTGTGTGAAACCCTAGAAGTAACAAGTGTCATCGCTGAAGAAGATCAATGCAAGGAATATTTGGTAAGCTTTTCAATTTTAGTTGTTTATCTAATTTGTTTTAGATGGGAAAGATTGGAAAGAGGATGAAGAAAGAAAATGAAACCCTAAGGTGCGAAAAGAATATTCTGGAAGAAGAATTGTGTGAAATTAGGAAGTATAATGCAGAATTGTTGGAGAAGATGAAAGATCTAGGAGTGGACAAGTTTGATGGCCTTGAAGAAGAACTGAAGGATGTAAAGAGCAAAAATGAAGACCTAGAGGTAGAGTTGAAATTGTTTGAGGATGTTGAAAAGAAATTTGTAGAACTAGAAGAAGGATTTAAGTTGTTTTATAAGGTTGAACAGAGGAACAAAGAAATAAAAGATAGTTTGGAAGAATTGAAGAAGGAGAATAGTTTGCAGAAAAGTGAAATATCATAATTAAAAGCGCAGAGGGATCAGTTGGAATTGTCACTTGTAGCTTGCAGAAGAGAGAATGAAAGTCTGAGATCTAAGCCTAAGTTGTGTGATGTTTCTTGTGATACTAATGATTTGTGTGATAATCCAGAAGTTTCTTTAGATAGTGAAATTAAAGATGACAGTGTGGCAGAACCTGGAGTTGTTGGTGATGACATTGGTTTCAAACTCATTCAAAGAATGGGATATGAAGAACAAGGATTGGGAAAGCATCAGCAAGGATTTACAGAACCTATTGAACCAGTAATCAGATCAAGAAGTGAAGGCCTTGGCTATGACAAAGGTAAGGATGTTATGGGAAATTCAAACAAATCAAATCAGGGAAGAAGAGGTATGTATTGTTCACATTGTAGTAGACATGGATATGAGAAGGCGTTGTGTTGGGATCTTTACCCTTGTAAGTTTTGTGGATTAAGGAATCATTCTGAAAGGATGTGTTGGGATAAAATGAGGAGGAGAAGATCTATAGCAGGTTGTATACAGAAGAATTATGGATGGATTGATGGATAGGAATGGAAACATGTTACTGGTATGTTTAGAGGAAGATATAGACTAAAGTATTCATGTGTTGGAAGACCTTATGCGGAGCAGAACAAGGATAGTATTTCAAACTACAGAGGGAGAAGTGATAGGAGTCATCACAATGAAAGATACCATAAGAATGAAAGAAGTTCTGTTAGAAGAGTTTGGAGAAGAAAATAATCAAGCAGTGAATGTCATCAAGAACTTGTTATCAAAGAAGCTAATGAAGGAGAAGCAGTAACTAATTTAGAGACAGTTTGTGCAGAGGATGAAGAGCCCATTAGTACAGAGATAGTTTATAAAGAAGAAGAAGAGCTTGTTGATACAAAGATAGTTTATTCAAAGGTGGAGGAACCTTTTGAGACATCAGATTTGATAGAAAAACTAGAAGAAGGTGAAGCATTAATCTTGAGAAGAATTGTGTTTTAAACTAATCATCAGAGAAAACAGTGCAAGGCATATCATAAAAAGAGAAGCTCATGTGGCAAAGAAAGAGGGAATTTTGTGTATTGGAGTAAAGTAAATGTGGATAAGAAAATAGAGAACAGTATAGGAGAAGTATATGCAGAGAAGAAAAATGAGACCCAGATGAGTGCAGAGGAAATTGTATCTGAAATTAGAGATCAGAATGTGTGCAGAGAAATTCAAGACTGTGTTGACTGTATCAAAAGAAAGTAACTTATTGTACCAGAGGAGAAGGATTGTGTACCGGATTGAAGTGATTATGGTAAAGGGAAACAAACTGAAGTACAGAAGTAGTGTAAGCAGAGTGGAAGCTGTAAGATTTTGATGAGTGCGGAGGAAATTGTGTTAAGAATCAGAGAGTAGACAGTGTTACAGAGAAGTCAAGAAAGTCTATTGACTGAATCAGAAAGTAACCTAATTGTTCCGGAGGATGCAAGTATGTATGTATTGACTCTTAATTGATTGAAATAGACATTGATCTTGAGGCAACTTGCAGAGAAGACTTGCTCAGACCGCTGATCATTGAGGCAGTGCAAGGCTTGCAAGTAGACCGCCGAACCTATACCATGACAAGAGGAAGAACTTGAGGCAGCTTTTGGAGAAGACTTTCTCAGACCACTGATCATAGAGGCAGTGTGAGGCTTGCAAGTAGAGACACTGACCTTAGAAGAATTTGAGGCAGTTGTGCAGGGTGGACTTGAACATGCCGCAGACCTTGAGGTAGTTGCAAGTACCTGTGAACAAATCGCTGAACCTATTCAAAGCAGCAACATTGAATCTAACATAATACAAACCAAAGTGAAGAGGCTCACCTTTCAAATAACTCCAAGAGTCTGATGCAAGAGCATTCTGAAGCATTCAGAACAATTGAGATAGTTGACAGTGAAGTTGCAGATTGCAGAGAGAGCAACCTTGGAGAATTTTGGAATTTGAATATTAGAGGCTACGGATCTAGAATTAACATCTAGACATAGTCAGTTATAACATATCAAGAATTCAAATCATTTGGCTTTGATTCCAGAAAGATATCGCTACCAGAAGATTGATTATTTTTGTAGAACATAGCCGACATTGTTTAGTGGAGTCTAATCGACTTGTGGAGCAAATTCGTGACTTGCGGAGCAAAAAGGAGCATTGTTTAATGAAGTTTAGGACCTGGCTAACCTTCAATGGTGATCCGCATGAAGTTCTATGCATTTGTGGAGAAGTGCCTTATGTTTAGGCCCAACCTATTTTGTGTACACATTACATAAGATAGCCATTGCAATTAGGCCGACCTGGTGATGATTTGAAAGCTTGCGGATGATATAAATAAGAGATAAATGATTATTTCTAGGTAGTGATCGATAACATGAAGATATGAAGAGAGATCTAAAGTTGTTTTGATCTGAAGGAGTAGCAGAATAGAGTAGAAGGCAGAGCAGGAAGCAGAATGAGTTACAGAGCAGAGAATTGAGTTGTAGAAGAAAGAAATCATGAAATAATATTATTGTATGAATCTTTTGTAATCCCTTGAGGCATGTGTAATTCAATTTGAAGTATAATATATGAATAATGAGCTTTGAAGGCTGGGTTTTTCCCTATTAGGGTTTTCCCAGGATACATCTTATGTTATGTGTTCATGAATATCTTTTATCTTTCTTTTGTTTAGTTATTAGCTTCTATTGCATATCTATTATGATCATGGTGTTGTTCGGATAAGGCTGCAAGGTTGGAGAGTCCCTCACCGGACCCTCCTACCTTGACTGCATTAACTTCCTTCTCCTCACCTCCACATCTCTCCTAATGGCTTCCATGATGAAGGGAATCCATGGCCCGTTGAATTTGGGTGGCATCATTGGCCATACTCCATTTTCTGACCTAAAACCCAACCTCACTACCGCCAAATTTAGGTCTAGACCCCCACTCCATTTGGAGAAGACTAGGGTTTTCATAATCACCTGGATGATATATTTCTCCACTCCTACGTCCAACAATACAACTATGAACATTGATGCAACATCTGAATTAACCCTATAGCAATTCCCATCTGAAACAAAATGGTCTCCTAGAACCATTTTAATTCCCATTAGAACAATCCCAGACTGGGTTTTGAAAATCTTCCTAAGCCTGAGCTCAGAGATCTCACCTCGAAAAGACATTTGCCTCCCTCTCCCAAATAGGCTCATCGATGTCTCCATTCTTGTCCTGCATATCTAAGTTGGGCATGCTAAATAAGCCTCTTCAATGCTTCTTCATAATACCACTAGCATCGTAGCGTCCTTCTCTAGCCAAGCTCCATCAAATCCCATGCTCGATCATCAAAGGATTTCATAAATGCTTAAGGCCTCACCCTGCGAAGGAATGATTACTAATCCTTCTCAAGCAAACTCCACTCTTCCCAATCACTCGTTGCATACTCTAGCATGTGCATGTTGATCACCACATTTGCCAACTCATCCACCCCTTTATTTGCTTCCCTAAAGACATGGCTCACTGTGAAGTAGTCTAGTTTATCGATGATGCCCATGCACAATCTTAAAATGTTCCTTAGCTTCCACCTTAGGTTCCCTTTATTGAAGTTCCTAATTCCATTAATTACTTATTGGGAATCACCTTCTATACTTATAGCTAGCCTCTTTATATTTAACTTTTTCCCCATTTGGAGGCTCGATGACAATGCATGTGCCTTAGCTTCATTACTTGTGCCTACGACAAGTGTTTTATATGTGAATATCATCATCAGCCCTTTGTTGTCTCTAATCAGACATCCTGCCCTAGAAATTCTAGGATTTCCTTTTGATGCTCCATCAAAGTTTAATTTTTTCCATCCCTCCCCAGGAGGGACCTATCTTGCATGTACACAAGGATTATGCAACAGATGATCCCGAGCCTTCCCATAAATGAGGGCAAATTTTATAAATTTTTATTATAATATAAAATGTAAAATATAGAGTTCAATTTAAAATATAAAATATAGTGTTGAATAAAACTATACTTGAATAATATGGTTAAAAAAACTATACTTTGAAAGGAAGCTAGGTGTGCAGAAATCACTTCCTACACTAATCTAATGAGGAGAGATGAATGCAAATTCATTTTAATCTTTACAGTTACAACAATGTTAACCCAACAATAGAGATATTGCAGCAAACACATACACAAGAATGTAAGACAGAAGAAGAGAGAGACAAGATATACGTGGGGAAAACCCTTACGGGTGAAAAACCCCACACTCCAAAACACAGCTCAAATGTATTATCTAAACAATGAGGTTTACAATACAGTTACAGAGCCAATGCTCTTGCAGGAGTCTTCGACACTTGTATCTGGAGACAATCTGGCAGCATAACATTACTTGTCAATCACATAATACTTCTCCTCTCCAAAGCACCTGTTTATAAAGAAAATACAAGGCAAAAATGGTTCTATCTTGGGATGGGCGTCCAACATGGCCTCATGGCCCAAAACCCACACCTATGGACACTTGTCCAACACTGTAGGATGTTCATGACACTTTTCAAGTCACCCCATCCCAAAGAGGTCGCCTATTCCCAATTTGGGTAATGACAGATACTCTTATGACTCTTACGACTGTCATAGAATCTGTCATAGCAGTCATATCTTACAACTGTAAGAGAATCTATCATACACATGCTATAAATAGTATATTCTCTTACAACATGTCATAACCCTCCTTGGGTCACCCAAAGATGCCTTTTTCCAAGATGCTTCTCAACACATATCTTCACCTGTCATAGAATCTTCCATTTACGACTCTTACGCGTCATAGATTTGTCATAGGAATTTGTCATGACTGTTTCGGTCAATATTCCCTTACACACTATCTAAGATGCTGACACATGGAAAAATATTCCTACCTCTAAGTGGGATGCCTATCTCCTCATGTGAGGACAAATTTACATGCGGTCATCTTCCATGTAGGATGACACATCACCGTGCCAACTCCCACAAGATGACAACATAGGATTTGCATCCTAATTACACAATAGGCAATAAATAAATAAATACAATGAAATAATATAAGGAATTACCAAGGTTGAGACACCTTAATTCCCAACATACTTCCATAATGTTAATTTGTTATATCTAAAATATAGAGTTCAATGTAAAAATAAAAAAATTCAATATAAAATATAGAGTTAAACATAAATAAAATAGAATATAATTTAAAATTGTATAATTTTTTACTAAAATAATATAGAGTTCAACATGAAATAAATATAGTATATAGTTTAAAATTGTAAAGGTAAAATATAGAGTTTAATATTAAATATAGAGTTCAACATGTGAATAAAATATAATATAGTTAAAAACTTGTAGTTTTGTAAATTTAATTTATTTGCTTAAGAGCTTTTTTAATCACTTAATATATACTTAATATATGGACATGTAAATAGATAAGTAGGACATAAATATGTTTTATTTACTTAAAAAATTATGTTTCTTAGTCTCGTGGAAATATCTTTCTTTTTTCTTAATGTTGAATGTAAGGTATTATGTCACATACAATTCAACCATGATAATGATTCATCTCAAACAAACTTTTTCCATGCATATATGAAATGCTCCATGCACTTAGATCATTTGTGTATGATAGAAGTTGCAAGAAGTTGGTTATTTTCTTTACATTGTAAATGTGAACAATGGAAAGTACATAATGTACCAACAATTGTTAGAGTTTGGCTCAAATATTACTCAATTTCAAATATCGATTCATTCGAGTGTGATGATTTCTATTGGAGTGAGTTGTTATTGTATAAATCATTTCATGAGATTATAATTAACATTGGAATTGAATGTGAAGACCTTATTTCAAATTTGGAGAGCATTAAAAATACATATCATCCCTGGCATAATGCAACTAATCCATTAGAAATGAATAATGCTGGTGATGTTGATCTTGAAGAGCATGTTGCTAATAATAACACATAAATGGACAAGTGATAGGTTCTATTTAAGTTGGTTCCTAGACAAGATATACAATTATTTGATATTAAACTACTTTTTCAACGTGACTTTGACATGGATGTGAATTGCAAGGTATTCATGAACCTCTTATGATCATCATCCAAGGAACCATTGGAATAGAGAAATCTTACCTTATTAGTTATATTAAACATGCAATGCATAACAATTTAATCAATGGTAAAATCCCTTGTTAATCCTTACACCAATAAGATTTGTTGGTTTTAACATATGTGCAACTATAATTCACACATCCTTAAAGATGCCTATTAAAAATAGTTGACCTTTAAGTGGACAATAATTAACAACATTGCAAGAAGAGTTAAAACATGTTCGATTTAATCCTATTGGTGAATTGAGTTTTATAGACCTCAAGATGTTTGTTAATATCAACAACCACTTGAAACTAGTTTTTACCTCACATGACACAAAATATTTTGGTAGAAGGCCAATTATCATTATTCATGATCTCACACAATTACCTCCTATGAAGGACATACCATTGTATGCAAGTATAATCCACTCAATCTTTCTACTTCATATGTCAAACATTAAATAACATTTGACAAAACCTTTTTTTTACATGTACAATTTCTATTCTACTTGAATACAAACAAAACTTATAGTAAAGCATTGTGGGCTACATTCCAAATAATTGTGACCTTGGAGATAGTTTTCCATCAACATGGCCACAACCTAAACAAGTTAGATTCAAAAATATATTAACAAACATTCAAAATGCATTAACAACATATGATGGCTGGCAAGTCCTCATGGGATGAACAAACATCTCTATAAATGTTGAGGAACATGTGTTATTTGATGCATCAATGCATTTATATGCAACAAACAATACGATCATGCTCAAGACCAAGAGAATGTTAAAGTTGTTAAGTACACAAATTGCATGTAGTGTATTTACATATACCAAACATACAAAATCACATGAGAATGATGATGATCATCTAAAAAATGAAGTACTATTTTGTGCTACCCAACACTTAATGTTGGTCTACAATTTATGAGTAGATGTTATCTTAGTTAATGGGGCACTTGGTATTATAAAGAATATAGTCTATTTTGAAGATATTAGTTTGTCTAACTTGCCCTTTTGTGTGATCATTGAGTTTAATAATTATGTAGGTGTCCATTAGACTTCAATAATCCAAAGTTCATCTTTGTTCTACTTGTTACAAGAGGCAATCATAGACAAATTTCAATCAAAATGGTATGGGCTCTAACGATACACAAATCACAATGAATGACATTAGAAAATGCCACAAAGGATATTGGTGATATAGAGAGAACATGTTTGATATTCACTGCTATCTCTAGAGTTAAATCTCTCAATTCATTATGAATATCACTGTCATTCTCATTTGAATTCTACTGAAAAATAAAAAATATGCATCATGTAAATAATTGAAAACATAAAGAGAAACACTTACAATCCTTGTCTCTAAGATAATACTTCAAAGAAATAGTGAATGACCATCTTTTTGCATGAAATTAGCATGATTTCTTAGAATATGGTTTAATCTTCCTACTTACAATAATAGTGCTCGTTGCTATCTAAAATCATAATTATCAAAATAAATCTATTTATATGACTTTATGGTCATGTTTTTGATAATGATAAGTCAGCAAACAAGGGGCTAAACCCTTTACAAACAAGAGCCACTAGGCCCTGGCAAAACAGGCCAAAACAGGCCACACACAGAACATAAACAGGATAGGAATAGCTGACAGATAGTTATCGAACAACAGACGAAGACTAGACAACCCCAGAACCTGAGGGGACAAATCTGACTCCCTTAACCCTAGGCCACAAAGTAGCGACAAATTTGGGGAATCCCTTCTTCTTTCTCTGCACAACAGACCAAGAAGACTCGGAATCAAAGTCCACCGAGCGAGGCGAGAGGAGCGGATCTTCAATAGCCACCACGAGCAATGAGCCACCACGCATCGAGGGGTCCGATAGTGTAGAAGAGGAGTCGGGAGCATTAGAAGGACCAGCAGAGGTGATCATCAAGGGTCAGGTAGGCTTTGCCTGAAGAGTGACAATAGTTTGAGGCACTAATGGTTCCGCTGAAGGGATAGCCAGTAGAGGATCCTAGGGAGGCACAGTCTCCTAGGAAGACTCAGCCAAGGAAGGATCATCCTCCTTGGAGGAACCATCCGAAGAGGGAGTACCCATTGTGAGATGATCAGTGAGAACATCCTTCCACCAGATTGTCACGCCCTTGTGGTGAGCAAGAGGGCATCCAGAGGCCATATGACCAATGAAGAAACATCTCCTACACCGAAAAGGGAGGCCCTCATAGTCTAGAAGTTGCGTCCATGGTCTGTCCTCCACCATCAAGACCACATCACCATGGAGTGGTTTGGAGATGTCCATATCTACTAAAATATGAGTCATCGTAGTATGCCCAAGATCCTGAGTCATAGAGTCCACCTTCAAAAAGCGTCCAATGGCGTTGCCAATAGCTTCATAACATGATTCCCCCCAAAACTGAAGAGGGAGATTCTGTAGTCAAACCCAAACTAGTCTGGTATTCAGCAGCTCCATAAGAGGATTGAAGGAGTGAGTCCAAGGCCTGATGGACAACGAATGATCACCCCACAACCACCCCCTGTCTAACACTCGGTCTCACTCCTTGGAGGTAGTGAAGGTTGCGATGAAGAACCCCCTTGTACTGAGAAAGAGTTCAATCTGCCTAGAGACAAGAGGCTTCCAGGAGACCAAAACCCAAAGCTACAAGCCATTAAACCTGTAGACCACACCATGTCTCAAATAGAAACCCTCATTTTTTGCAATCTCAAGTCCACAAACGACAATAGGGGAAGCACAGGCACAGTGCAAGGGCCTAACCCTAGCCTATGCAGGTAAAGTCTGAGCACGAGCATTAGAAACAACATCAGAAAAAGATTTCTAACGGCAGCCTAAAGAAGCCCTAACAAACAAGTCAGTAGAATCAAGAACAGAAGATGGCTTCACAATATTTTTAGGTGCAGAGCGATTAGCATTTGCCAAAACCCCAGCCACCTAAGGAGAAGGGTCCGTGTAGGACACCCAAGCTCCAAGACCGGCAACAACAACTTCTCCAAGACCTAGGGGTTCCAGAGAAGACTGCAGACCAACCATCACCAGCAAGGGCATGCCCAAAACATTCATAGCCATTGATTTGACCTTCCCCAACATTGCAGAGGCTCCCTCACCATCGTAACCTATAGAAACGACAACACCCAGGACAGAAAGATCCACACCAACCACCACGACCTACCCTACAACATTCACGCACTCCGTAGCATTTGAACAACCTAGTGCGAGAGCTCCATTCTCACCAAAAACTATGATTGAAAAAAATATGTTACTTATGGTCATTCAAAAAAGATTCATTCAAAAAAATCTAGGGCATAGGGTCAAGCAGGAATTGAGCGGGAGAGTTCATTTTCAAATTATATTAACATGATAATAATAGTATTTGGTGTTGATACGATGTTGTTGAGGTATCTTGTTAGTAGTGAAGTGGCATCAAATTCCTCTCATAGCATGCCCATTTGTAGTGGCCCAGCTATGTGTGGACCCATCCCTTCTCTATTTTTTTCCTTCTTGCAGGTTAGTGTCAAAGTTTTTGGCTAATGAATGTTCCCAATTGGTGGCTTAGGATTCTTCTTGGCCTTCTTCATTTGTTGTTGGTATTGGCAACACATTGAATGTGTCTTCTGATAATGATTCTATGCCCTATTCCAACATTGGGCTCCCTGAATTTGCTTTTGGTCTTTTGGATAGTGTTGTCCCTTGCTCTTTTATGGTGGTTGTTGGTAGAACTTTCACATTCTCCATGGAAGCTTCTTGTCCTCCTTTATGTGAGAAAATGGTGCCTTCTCCATGTGATCAATCCTCCCTTGTTGTGGCCTTCAGTTAGGATGTGATTGGGAATGAGGAATTTCTTGCTAAAAGATATATGATCTGCAAATTAATCAATTATAGCCATGTCTCGCTAGTTTGCATTTGTAGATTTTGGAGCACTGGAAGCATCTGTTTGAGAGTAGAATCAAGATTTATCTTTGTGCCAGATGTTTATTCATTATGACCTTTGACTTGGTCCATGATAAGGATGTTGTGTTGGGTAGCAAGCTTTGGCCATGATGAGCTAGTAATCCCTCTTGCTCAAGCACTAGTTTCCTTCTTTCAATCCTCTAACCGAACCTCTCAATATCATGTTGGTTTGGATCGGATTACTTAATCTTCCTCTCTATTTTTGGTTTGACTCCTATTTGAAGTCAATGACAATGATCTTGGTCATTTTCTGAAGGTTCACTCTGCTTTTACCTATCCCACACTACCTATGCTCACATTCTAGTGGATATTGACATTTTCAAGGCTCTTCCTAGAGATGTAGTCCTACAGGTGGAAGATATGCCTTGGACTCAATCTCTTGATTGTGAGGGTCTATCATTTCATAGTAGATGGTGCTTTTCTACTGATCATTTGGCTTCCACTTGTCGCTACTCTAGCTGCAAGGTTTCAAGCTTGGCATCTTATCCTTTCCCATGAGCTTATCATGGATCTTGTTGATTCTTCCTCTCTTGTGGACAGGTCTACTCTTCTTGGGACCTAGCCAACGAACTCTATTGTTGTTTTTTATATTATTGTACCTATAGAGAGATCTTCCCTAGTTCTAGCTCCTAGTGCTCCTACATTGGACTTCATCCCCCTCATGGTGAATGTTTCTAGGGTTCCTACTCCTATTGTGCCTATGAGTCCTAACTCTGCTCCACAATTGGCTTCTCCAGTTAGGCATCTTCAGTTCCCCCCTTCTCATGTGGTGCTCCAAGTTGGGGTGATAAAGGTGGACTCCCCTTCTCTCTCCCCTCACTTTGAGGATGCGAAGAACTTTATGTCTTGGATGGTCATTCAAAGGAGGAAGAAAGGTCTTCCTAAATCTATTTTTGAATCCCACACCTAGGTCTAGGGTGTACAAGTTGCTAGGTCGAGGTTAGGCATTGTGTAGTCATTTGGTCCCTTTGTTTTGTGATGTTGCTAGTGTGCTATGTTGCTACAATATTATTTCTTGTTGCCTTTTTGAGTTTTTCTTGGTGGTCCTTCATTTTGTGATTGGTTTGGTTCCTTTCAAAAACTCACTTTTACCATTTATAAAAAACTATAATATAATGTTACTTACTATATCATATATCATGACACACTTAGCACTATTATAGAGTATGGTTCAATATCATGACTATTAATGTTTTAATTTATCAATTATAAAATAAAATAAAATATATTTTAAAAATTGATTAATTGAAAAGTACCAATAATGATAAAAATTATCCATCAATATAATTACTTACTAAACAGAGACTAATGATTAAATGATGTGACAATTCAATATTAAAGATATAAAAAATTTATAATCCACAATTTAAAAAACAATTTTTAAGAACAAAAAAATAACATTTTAAATGAAATCTTAAAATAGTAATAGTTGTTATAATAATTCATGGCAATTTAACCAAAACATAACTTAATTATTTCCATAAAAAACAACAATTTATAATATAACAAAATGTAATTTAAAATACATAATCACATGATGTAATCCAAAGTCATGCTTACTTCTCTCTGTTTTTTTTTTTTTCAAAATCTGTTTATAATTTAAAATTATCTTAACATGTCTAAATCATGCCAATAAACCATGGGTCCACTTTGAGGAAAAAGATAGAGATAATAAGAAGTATGGAACATAAGATGGTGTTGAAGGTCAAAGATTAAGAATTATCCACCATGTGCTTTGACCATCTTTTAAGTTCGGGCTACTTTCCCAAATGTTGCTCTCCCAAATGAAGGGTAATGCTCATTTTAAAAAAACAAAAAGGAAAAAGGTTAGCTATATGTCATGTGTGAACATTCAAGACAAGGACCTTTATTGCAGGAAGATGAAGATATTGAGGATGATCATGTTGCTTCATTTCTCAACTATGTAAGATTAAAACATCATTAATGTAAAGTCAAAGCTTGTCATATCTACTCAACTAGGGGCAATGTCTATCGTGCACATTTGATTATAAATATTAATTAGTTAAATTTTAAAAAATATATTCGTTTTGAATTTTAATTAATTAATATATATTTATGTTAAATATGTTGAATAAATAATATGTTTAATTAGGTTGGATTTTTTTGGTTTAAATGTATTTTATTAAAGAGTTTAAGTTTTTAATTGTAAAATATTATTAATTTCTTAAGATTATATTAAATAAATGGTAATTTTTTTGGTATATAAAATGGAGTAACTTTTTTTGATAGAGATGGGCCTCCTTTTGTTTTTTGTTCGAACAATGTCTGGTTTGACTGTTTTTTATGTTGTTTTGTTTAAGGATTTTACTTACATCTAGATTTTTTGGGATGTGATGCTATTTCACCTTTTTTTGGTGTGAATTAGTGTATACTATTTTTATAAATTAATATAAATAGGCACTTATTCATCAAAATGTATATTAAATTTTTTATGTTTCTTACTAATCATGAATCATTTTTATATTTGAAAGATTGTTTTCAATAGATAATTGTCATAATAATTTTACATGAGAGACAAGGTTGAACGCCAAATCTTTTTCCTAATCCCACACATAAGGGTTTAAGTTTTTGGTACAATTTTTTCTTGTAATAATAGAGAGATCACAAGTTCAATCCTTGTAGGCACCATTGTGTTCAATGCTTGTATATAAGGAGTGAACAAGTAAATAAAAAGTTAATTTTTTCTTTCTTGTAATATCTAGGTTATTGCTTCCCCAAAGGACCAATTAAGGTTCTCTTCATTATTCTTCTTTTTGGAGAAATGGGGGAGAATAAGAAGGGAAACTTTCTACCACGGATACTATATTTAAAAAAATTTGTGAGCTAATCCCTTTTGATATAAAAAAGAAGCAAATAAATCTAACAATTGATTATTGATATTGTTTTTATATAAGTGGTGCTTCCATAGTTTATTAAAGTATGTAATGATTTATTAGGATTCAATTGTATAGTTTTGATTCAATCTTCATCAAGTAGTATTTTATATTCACTTACTGCACCAAGGTGATGTTCACAAAGATGAAATACTGAAATTTGGTCACTTATCCTAATACTATTCTGACTCAAACATACTTAACTATAGGATTTCTTTCAAAATCAATTCCACTTAACTTACTACCCTATTTATAAAACTTTCAATAAATATTATACTTTATAGTTCATTCATTTTAAATCTCCTTATATCTATTGTTTTGTTTTTCACTAATATCTATTGTTCTTGTTTGTTTGTTTGTTTGTTTTTTCACTAATATCATTTTTATGGTGCTATTGTTTTTTTACTCATATTTTAATTTTTCTTTTTAATAAGTAGGTGAGAAAAGACAAAGGCGGTGAAGAAATTGACTGTCACAACAATAGATCAGCAATTAGGCTATACAATTGATTCCAGAGCAAAAGGAAGACCATAGTAATTATACAATGTCTGCTGAAACAAAAACATGAAAACCAAAAGAGACAGAGATTAAAGTCTGCTGAACAAAACAAGAAATTGTTTATAGATTGAACTCTTCCACAATAGACCAGCAAAATTGACCACATAGTTGACCGCATCTTGGACAGAAGTGTAGATCGTTCCTTGATTATGAAGGGTTTGACTTATAGTGTTTACATTATTAGCTTCCTAAGCAATCTGATTTATCATCGTCTCTATTTAATACCATGTGATTTTGAATTCATAGCTCTAACTAAACAAATAGTTTTAAAAATTGAGTATTTGTCTCACAAATATATATATATTAGTCTCAAGATTAGAATAATTACTCACAACCGCTTGAGTTTGCATTGTCTCTTGAATTCTTGTATAGTTAATTAATATATCCATGGAGACGATATTAACTAGTAGTTCAGAGGAATATGTTGGGAATTAGTGTTCACATAGGTGTTAGGAATATTGCATCATTTATAGGATGCATATAATAATTGTATATTAGGTTAGTAGGTTTGTTATAGTTTGTTAATACGTACGTATTTGTTTGTATTGAGTTGTTAAAACAACTCAATATATTTAGATAAATTGTTTGGGTAGTTTCCTATAAAATAGGATTATGAGAGTCCTATAAATATGTGATGTGTTTGATTGAAAAGATATCAAGCACGACATTATCTTGTATAATATTATTCTACTTAACTTTGTCCCATATTTTCTTATAGAATATTTATCATAAGAATATTATATAGGTTTAGGTATTACTTCTTGTGAAGATTTCAAATATTGCACTACTATATTCTCCTCTTCTTCGAGATTTGAAAGGTTATTTTTTCATGAAGAGGTCGACTAGGATTCATTTAGCATACAATCAAGCAAAGGAAATATACTCCTAATGGTGAGTGTTTTCAAGGACCATAATGAATTCTTTTGTTGTTTTTCTAGGTAAGAGGGGATAGGCCGTTACCCTTATATTTATGAAGTGAAAATTTTACAAAATTCGTTAAGTTGTTAGAGGAAAGCCTTTTTATGGTCAACCTATGAATGAGTTCATTAGATTACATTGATAATATTATTTGTTACTGATTATATGGCTAGAGAATAATAATATGGTACTATAGTCTACTTATTCTATTAAAGCATGATTCTATAGATTTACTTTATTTAAATATTATCTACTTCATCCACAATAAAATGTGGTAAATATTTGTCTTGTTTTTCTTGGTCAAAATTGACCATTGACTGTTGAAGTGGATAATATTTAAGAATAACATTATAGATTGATCAAAAGTCCTAGAAAAAAAAGTGTTGAATTTTGAGCTCCCTCATGCTTAAACGACTTGATCAAGGAATAGGAATAAGTTTTGTGAGAAAATGGGAGTGTTAGAATTTTGAGTTCCCTCATGCTTGACCTGATCAACAAATGGGTTTTGTGAGTGTTGAATTCTGCAAGCAAGTCACCACCATTGTCTGCAATAGTCTCCAAGTCTCCAGTCTCTAGAACATCCCATACTGCCTTTAGATTATGTGATATTCTCATTATCCTTCTTTCCACTCAGATACAGTTGCCATGGACACCACCCCTCTGAATTCCACTCCATTCATCGTCAGCATATCCTGAGGGAAATGCCATTCTCTGGACGTCACCTCTTCCAAACCCAGTCTGAATTGCTCCTTCACAAATCTTCAATTTTTATCATTGCCTCCATGGAGCAAGTGAGCCTTAAAGCATTCAATAGGAAATACGAAACTATCTCTAAGTTGACATGGCTTCGCATGTCAAGCTCCATGTAGTCTGTTCCAATTATATCCCTAATCGTGATCATGATTTGTGAGGTGTCTATGATGAAGATTATATAATGTCTGTTGCAGTGAATTGGCCCGCAAAAGGGCATGAGAACGAGTAGGAGGTAGGATTAATGTGGTGAGCCAAGACTTCACACTGTTATATCATTGTCATTATGATATAGATATTAATGTCATAACTAACGTTGGTGGTGAAGGAGTTCTAGCTGTGGGCAAAGTAGGTGTAGACATCTGGCTATTTTTAAATATCATTCATTTCAATCGTCAAAGGTCAATTTTAGCCAATAAAAATAGGACAAATATTTACCACTTTTTGTTGTGAATGAGGTGTAAAATTGTTATTGACTGCTTAACCACCGAAGTGGATGATATTTAAATAGAGTGATCTTGTCTAATGATCATGTTGGGCCCACATTCATTCTGCGATCAGAAATCTTGATTTTTGTACATGTTCCCATGTTTGCTTAGTCCTCCTCACTCATTTAAATCAATTGCAATCTTTTGTTCCCCTATGTCATTAATGCTAGCATTTGGAAGGTAATCAGTCGATAGTTAATCTCACAGAAACAATGCTAGATTGTTATGTCATCAAAGTAAGTCATAGCCAATCAAACTTGGTGCAGTATGCTTCCGATCTTCCAATTCTAGCATTTTCTTCATTTTAATGCATTTATAATTATTAGTGAGTCGCCTTCTATTATGTTTTTCCTTGCTCCCTTTAGAATTGCCATTTGGATAGTAAGGGTTGTGGCTAAGGCTTTTGCCTCATTATTTATGCCCTCCATTAATTTCTTTGAGGCAACCACCACAATATTATTATTGTGGTCCGTGAATATGCAACTAACTCCTGATTTCCTTGAATTACCTTGAGAAGCTTCGTCAAAGCTGATCTTTAGATAGCTACATAGGGGGGACGGAGGTGAGGACTTGGTAGCATCTTATCTTTACAGTTCACATGTTCAACCTTAGAGATCCCTTGAATGGGCGATGAATTCTTCTATTGTATTAGTTGTTCCTTGAAGGTATTCCTTGTTCTAAAATTCAATTGCAAATGCATACATCCACATTCAAAATGACACATGATATTTTTAGTTTTTAGATTGAAACCTATAGTCCAATGTTTGATATATGGGCCAATACAAAAAAAAATAATTTATGATTGAGGGTGTAATGTTAAAAATTACATTCCTTGCAATTTTATGTTATGTCTTGGGCTCACTTTAGTGTTTGTAACCCCTGGTGTATTTTTAAGTTCATTTGACCTTGTCTTAGCCTTCTCCCACTCATGATGCCAAATTGTGTTTTATGTTTTCATGTGTTTTTTATTTTTCTATGTTAACCAATGTTGCTTTAGCATATATCTTGTGTTGTGATGATGTGTCCATCATTTGGATGATCTATTGTACTTGGGCGCTAGCACGATGCACAGATGTTCACGTGATTTAGTATCATCCACTAAAATTCCAGTCATACAACAATCATCTTCTTTGAATCTTGCCACCTTTCCTTCAATGATCAAGTTTTATAACTGACCTAGGCTAAATCCCAATGGCTAATTCGAATTCCTTGCCTCTTCATCTTCCCTCTTGGCTCCATTTTTTAATTTATCACTTACACTTTTCAATCTACCAAGTTCTCTTGATTCTCTCTTATAATTTTTTTGGTTTTCAAGCTCTCGTGTGATCTATTACTAGAAATCTTACTAGCATTTCAAAGGTTATTGAGAACTCTGTTATCCAACATGGTTTTCCTTGGCATTCTTGCATCTTAGAGGACATCTTACTTGTGGGTCATTGCAAGTTTTCATTTATGTTCCTTGTGTGAGGTGATTGTGTTTAAACCTTTTCATTTTGCTTCCATTTTCAATAGTATTTTTTAATCCATTGGTGTTGTTGGCACTTGTTTGGTTTTCCACTTCTTTTTTACTCTCATACACACTAGTTTATTGCTTCTTGTAGACCTAGAATTAATATTCATAACATTTTCAATTTGTTGCTCTAGTTATGGGACACATTTAGGCTAGGAGCACACATATTTTCTACTTGTTTATCATTGATTGATGTGGAAGCTGGGAGGCCAAACTAGGGGCTTGACCATTCATGGAAAGCTCCCAAGTAGTCTAAATCTTGTTTTATGTCTAAAGCTATAGTTTTCTTGTGATACAAGCGCATGAAGGTGCAAGGAAGCTAAGGTAGACGAACAACTTCCCACACTAATCTTGAGAGGAGGGTTATGCAAATCTTTTTAGATTTTTACAATAGTTACAAAAATTATACATAAATAAACATAAATAGTAGTCATACCACAACACAGTGATTTATATGAGAAGAACTCTTCTGAGAGAAAAACCCCACAATCCAAAAGCAACCCAATATATTATTTAGAAATCTCAACAAGATTACAATATACTTACAAAGCAAGCTTTCACAAGAGTATTGCCAACCAGAGATTTGGAGGTAGCTTAACAACATCTATAAGACTCCTACACACAACCTCCATCTCAACCACCTAGTACGTAGGAGATACAATACATGTAACTGTCAAAATGGTAATTCGAAAACCATGAGCCAAAACCACTCAAAAGTAGCACCCAAATCCTTAGGGTTCCATTATCTCCAATAAAGATGCCTTATGATGTGTCATAACACACATCAACATGTGTAACTCCCCCTTACAACTCTTTTCTATGTCCAACACATTTTTTACATTTTCTAATACTAGAGGCCCAACTTATGGAGGCCATAAATTTTAATCTAGGAGGCCGATTGGGCCTTTTTTTTTTTTTTTAAATTGAAGAGCTCAAAGATATCTACACATTGAGCACCACTAATGGTGGTGTTGAACAATCTAGAATTTTTATTTTGGTAAAAAAGCAATTCTATAGCCCAACAATTGAGTTTATTCAATTTTATAATAAAAAAAACATACTTTTTGTAATTGTAAGGTTGATCTACACATTTCCTAACATTCTCCCACTTGTCAAACACATTGAAAGAGAAAAGGGGGTATCAACACCATGATTTAATTGCTAAGGGTCGAGAGGCTCATAGACTCCAAACAACCATCTGAACTTCTTTGTGCTCATAAGCTTAATTAATGAATATGTAACATTCATCAAAATATCTACCTTAACTAGCTTCACCCTGCCATCCTTGACCATATCTTTGATAAAATGATATTTCACATCAATGTGCTTGGTCATGACATGAAATTTTGGGTTCTTAGCTAGGCAGATCACACTCTGACTATCACAATAAATTGTCACTCCACCTTGTTTTATTCCAATACATGAACACAATCTCTTAAGCCAATTAGATTCTTTGCAAGCATGAGTATCTTTCATATACTTCGCTTCAGTAGTGGACAAAGCAACCACAACCTATCGCTTACTCATCCAACTAATTGCACCACCAAATAAAATAAACACAAGCATTGGTGGATCTTCTGCTATCGACATCACCTACCCAGTCTGAATCTACATAACCACAAATATCAAGGGAATACATGTCTCCTATCAAATTACCAATGTAACACAATGGAATACCCGTCTTCTATCAAATTGCCATGATAACACAAGGGATACTCTGAGGTATGCTGCAAATATCTAAAGACTCTTTTAACTGCAACCCAATGAACTCTACCAAAATTAGACATATATCTGGAAAGAACTCCCACTGCTTGGGCAATGTTTAGTCCAGTACAGACTAGATAGCATACATCAAACTTCCAACTACACTCTGATAAGGCAATTTGCTCATGTCTTCCATCTCCAATGGGGATGTTGGACATTGTGAAGCAGATAACTTCATTCCAACTATAAAAGGAACACACGATGGTCTACAATCCTACATGTTAAACCTTTGTAAAACTAAATTGGCATACTTATTCTAGCCAAACCTTAGTTTTCTATTCGCTCTATCTCTTCTAATTTCCATCCCAAGAATGTGTTTAGCTACACCAAGATCTTTTATTTCAAATTTAGCTGCAAGTTGAGACTTTAGTTTTGAAATCATTCCTTTCCCTTTACCAATAAATAACATATCATCAACATATAATGCAATAAACAAGAAATGATCACCATCAGATTTATATTAAACATAGTGATCTGATTTATAAAGATCAAATCCCAAACTCAACACATATGTATCAAATTTATGGTACCACATCCTAGGACTCTGTTTCAAGCCATACATGGATTTCTTCAATTTAAAGACCAAATTAATTTTCCCTTTCACCACTTGTGATTTGGCTATGTCATATAGATATCCTCCTCTAAATCACCATGAAGGAATGTTGTTTTCACATCCATTTGCCCAACCTCTAGATCATAAGTTGCAACAATAGAAAGCAAGAATCTAATGGATATCATTTTTGCAACATGAGAAAATATCTCATCGTAATCAACACCCTCAACTTGAGAGTAACCTTTCGCAACCAACTGTGCTTTGTACTTCTTAATACCTCCATCTAAACCAATTTTTTATTGAACACCCATTTGCATCCAACAAAATTTTCGTCCTTCATGAAATGGTACTAGATCCCAACATGTATCATTCTTTTTCAAAGATGTCATTTCTTCATCCATGGAAATCTTCCAGGATTTTGCATCATTCATATCTAATGCCTCTTCTATAGATCTTGGTCCATCTATGTTAGTATTCAAAGAAAAAATACATCTCTAGTCATTAGGTGAATACCTTTCAGGTGGTTGTCTATGCCTTGTAGACCTTCAAACAAGTTGAGTTGGAGGTTCTTCCTCCTCTTCTGAAGATTCAGAGCTAGATGAGCTCTCCTCAACTTCTTGTCTATCTAGGGGCCACAATTCAACTTTCTCAGGCATAGAAGGAAGTTGAATCACATATTTATGTTCGCTTCAAGTTCTAGCTGCAATATAATTGAAAAAGATTTAGTTTCTCTAAAAATCACACTTCTATTATATATTACCTTCTATGCAATAGGATCCCAAAGCTTGTGTCCTTTCACACCATAATGGTACCCGATGAAGATACATTTCATAGCCTTGTTTTTAAACTTTCTTCGCTTCTCCTTTGGCACATGTGCATATGCCTCACAACCAAAAACTCTAAGATGTCTCAATGAAGGCTTGTGACCCAACCATGCCTCCATAGATGATTTATCAACAAGAGTTGATGTAGGAGACTTGTTAATCAGGTAGCAAGCAATGGAAATAGATTCAACTCAAAACCTTTGTTCTAGACCAACACTAGTAAGCATACTCCTAGGCTTCTCCATCAATGTCTTATTCATTCTTTCTATAACTACATTATGTTGTGAAGAATACATAGTTGTCTTTTGTCTTTGAATGCCACAATCTTTACATAATCTATCAAAATCATTAGATCAAAATTCACCACCATTGTTAGTCCTCAAACATTTATTTTCTTTCTAGTCTGCAACTCAACCATTGCTTTAAATTCTTTAAATCAACTAAAAGCTTCAGATTTACTCTTTAGAAAATATATCTATGTCCTTCTGCTATAATCATCAATAAATGAAACATAATATACATATTTTTCAATGGAAGGAATATCTACAAGACCAAACACATCAGAATGAATATTATCCAATACACCACAGGATTTATGAGAACTCAAGTAAAATTGAATGTGATTTTGTTTAACATTAATACAATGCTTAAAAAAATCAAAATCAAGATTACAATAAGTCAATCCTTCAACAATGTTTTTATTTTTCAAGGTCCTTAGATCCTTTTCTCCAATGTGGCCAAGTCTTTGGTGTCATAACATAGTCTTCTCTATAGGCAATTTTGATTTAGAAGAAAGAGGATCCTTAGGTGGGTAAAAGTTCAAATTTGTTGTGTACATATAGAAAATGATCATAAAATAGAACAAAATAAACCAATATTAGCATGTTATACTCATTAACCAATGCAACCTCATGATTGAGCTAAAGAAATGCAAACATATGAAGTTAAACAAGATAACTACATGCAAACATTTATGTGTGGATGTGCTCTTGATGTCTTGATATGTTGATTGCTCCTCAAATTGATAGCATAATAATGCACTTCATGGAGACTTGAAAATGGATTGGGGTGATGGCTATTTATAGATTTTTGGATGAGGATTGGATGGATGAGATTGATTTGGACGATCAATGGTTGAAGATTGTTGAGAGGATTGTTGATGAGAGGACACCAAGTGGCATGATTAGATTGGAGGATAAAGATGGTCCTTGGATCAAGGAAAGATCAAGGGTGGAGGATGGTCTTGGTTAAAGTGGATGGAGAGGATCAAAGGAGGACAAAAGGACCTTTTGTACAAAGGACTTGCCCATCCCTTTGTAAGAGACCTATGTGGTCTTGTACAAAAGCCTATGTCTTTGTACATGTTGGAAGATGTGAGAGGTTTGAATATTAATGAAGGATTAGGATTGTTTAAGCATGCAATTAAGTTGATTAAGTGATTTTAATCAACTTAATCAAAAGTGCACAAAATAGGGAATTAAATAAGTAGGAATATTTATTTAATTTTTGGATGGGGATAAGGATATTAGATAAATGAATATTTATCTAATGTTGGACTATGGAAAAGGATTGATTAATTGAATAAATGATTAAATTTATTCAATTAGTGCTAGGAGATGGTATGGATGAATAGTGCATGAATAGTGATTTAATAATAAAATATGATTTAATCACTATCAGAAGGGGGATTGGTCAATTAACTATTTAAATAGGTGTTTATCCAATTAATTATGGAAGGAAGTGGTTTAGTGATGTTTTGATTGGGGTTGGATGATGAGTGGACAATTTTACGTGTCTACAACTATGTTACACTTCAGGGCAACTTATCAAGCCAACTAAAAATCAATTTTGGTGAAACATATGTTCTATCTGGATCTATTCTAGTTAAATTAGATCTAGACCACAACTTTTACAACTAGAACCATCCACTAAAAACATATGTTAACAAGGCATCATCAAACCTCATACTTTAATTCATTATTATATGTGTCAACCAGGGTGGTGTTTGATGGCTATTTGCAAAAGGAAGTCAAATATCTCAACTCAATAATGATTTTTAAGCCATAGATTAAAGAAATAATTTTGCAGAAGTAAAAATCTAAACTAGGAAAGCACTTTAAGGTTTATTCTAAGAAAACAACTTGAAATTTAACTAAGAATATTTTCAAAACAAAAGATTGCAACAATAAATCACAAACTAACTATTTGACTACTTTTTAAGAAACAAACTAACTTTTTCAAGTAAACAGAGTTGTCTAAATTGTATTCATGCAAGAACACTTTGTCTATCAGCTATGCATGTAAAATGAATAATACAACACTATATATTTTATCCCCTATATACTAGCTTCTAAGATCATGCCTATAATCTAGCTTTGTGCAGTACATGCATTATTGTTGTTTTAAAGTCTTTCAACTAAAAATCATAAATATTATAGAGTTTAGTTTGTAAACAATAACAAAGAAAATAAAGGAACTACTGAAGTTAACTCCCAACATGAGTCTTCTCATGCAAGAGCAAGACACTTTCGAAACAATTATGGACCACATTTCCAAATAACTTCCATCACTGCAAAATAGGGGGAACAAGTACACTGATTTAGGTGACAAGTGTGTGAGATAGGAAATTCTTTTCTATTGCCATGACTCTTCTGAAGCATGAACTTTCGGCACCATGATTATTCCCAAGCACCTTTTTTTCTGGAGTTTCCTCTTTCTTCCTTTTCTGAGTCTATCCTTCATTTCTTTCCAATGTCTATCCTTCTAGAGCTATATGAGTCATGTTTGATAAAAATGGATCTTTGCAGCCACAAAACATTAGCATTGGAGTTTTTTTAATGCAGGATAGAAAACAAAAGTATGTACATCATTTTTAATTAGGTTAGATAATAATTTATCATAAAATCAATCAAATGCTAGCATGATAGGATTATTAGGTTGCAAAGGAAGGTGATTCAGTTAAAATATGATGAGGTTAATTTTCACCTCATCATATGTAGCATCACTTTGGGGCTAATTTACCAAAAAAATAAAATTATTTGAAAAACTTAATGTTCTAACAAATCCTACTTGTGTAAATAATCATTTGAAAAGAATCTAAAAATACCCTTTTATAGATTTATAAGTCTACTTTGTAGAAATATAATTTTTTAAACATTTAAATTAGTGTTTATATTTTATTTTTTATTTTTACTAAAAGTAGGTCATCAACACCAAAATATGATGTTGATTGTCCTCTCAAGAAAAAATAGTAAAGCTTATCAAAAAAATTTACACTAGAGGAGAGATTCCATGTCGAGATGATATATTTTTTTTCCTATTTTGGATAAATAGTTAAGAAAAAAGTTGGCGTCCCATCGAAACAGTAGTGTTTTTCATTACATGCAACTTCTAAGATTTACTTACAAATATATATTTATCAAAATGAAGAAAAAAATAATCCATACACTAAAGTTTTGAGTTATGAATATATAATTTTAAAAAATACAAACATAAAATACACTAAAAAATCTACATTTTATTAGTTTACATCATTTTAAAATTCAAAAATATACGTCACTTTGTAGTGATTCAAGTTAAAAATTTAGATCAGTGTTGGCCATTTCCTTTATAAAAGTGTGACATAGCTTTGAACTTTCACACAGGTACTCAGAAGCCACGACCATCTATTGAAGAGGAACTCCTCACTTTTTCCATCGAAGTAGTCACAGACTTGCTTTTCATAGAAGTACTATTGCGCTCAATAGTGTATGCATCAAGCTTATATTATGTACCAAATCTGGAACCTCTAGCAATTGCCATAGCACCTCTAACCATCTTGCATCTTGCATCAAAAAAGTCTACTTGCTCACCCACATCTATTAGTTTCTCACAAATAATAAATTTTTTGCTAACCTAGGGATATGCAAGACAATGTTAATCTTTTTTACTCTAGCATTAGGAAATTTGACTTTAACTTTACTATGGCCAACAATATTTAAATAATAATCATCACCCAAGTACACCTTACCTCCATTAAATTCTTCATATTTAGAAAATCAATCTCTATTAGGGGTCATATGAAAAGATGCACCTGAGTCAATTAACCATGCATCATTACCTATATGAGTGTCCAAAGTTCTAATGAACGCATCACCATCTTCCTTCTTAGACTCATAATCATAATCAAATTTCTTCTTTTTATTCTTCTTTTCTTCTTTGCACTCCTTACAAAAATGTCTAGACTTACTGCAATTCCAACAAATAACTTTGGACTTTCCAGCAGATTTGGATCTCCCCTTGGACTTGGATTTGTCACACTTCTTTCTCTTCTTGCCTTTTTCTTTAGATCTTCCATGAAAATTTAGGGTCTCTTTGGCACTAATGGATACCTTCCTCATATCTTCAGAAAGAAAAGAACCCACAACATCCTCAACTTTCAAGACAACAGAAATATTCCCAATAGCCATAACAAGAGAATCCCATGAATCATGCAAAGAACAAAGCTAGATTTGACATCTCTCCTCCTCATCCTTTTTTACACCAAGTGATGCCAATTAAGCCATCAACATATTGAATGCTTCCAAGTGGTCTACAATTCATCCACCCTCTTCCATTCTAAAAGAATACAACTTCTTCCTTAAGAAAATCTTGTTTACTAAAGATTTGGCTTGATATATCTCACCAAGTTTCTTCTATACTTTCTTCCATAGTTTCTTCATAGAGGACTCTTCATGGACATTGATTAAAACAAAGTCTACCAGACAATCCGATTAGACCCTTGGCTTTACTATCTATAACCTCACATTGAGTAGCCAAAGTAGCATTTGTAGGCCTTGAAACATGCTCATCAATAGCATCCCATAGATGTCGATCAATTAACAGATCTTCCATCTTCAGCTTCCACATCTCAAAATTGTTACCAAAAATTTTCTTTACCCCTATTCTCCCTAATGTGTGTGCCATCTAAAAATCCCTACAACAAGATCACAAAGTATCTTCTAGACAAGCTCCCACTCAAAATTGGATTAGTTTAAAAAATCCAACAACCCACAATTGAAACTAAAGGTGATCAAGCTTTGATACCACTTGTAATAAATCTAAGGTGCCTATTGATGTTAAAGTTGGAACCTGAATCTTGCACCCACATGTAAACCTACACCAACATGGGAAACCTCACAAACGTGGGACGTGGCTTGTGATATAACTTCCAAGATTTTAGAAGCCCGCTCTTCGTAGGATGTTTAATGAATTCTACTTCAATTTGCAAGGGAAAGAGAAAAGAAAACTAGAAAACAAATCCTAACTAAAATGGCGATACACCAGAATTTAGAACCTCTTACTGAATTTAGATTTGTACAATATTTGACCACTATTCAAATTATGATAATAAATTACTACAACAAAGGGCATTACAATGCACGATTTTTAACCAATAACAAATTATTAATCATCAAATAGGCAAATATAAGAATAGTGACAATACAGAACTATGAGAAAGTTCATGCAAAGACAAATGTCAGGAATAGAATATCAATTTCTCTTCATTGGTGAGCTAAGAATAGATTAGAAAATGCTAAGAGCACAAATTACTCAATATTCAATCAATTCTGAGAAATGCATACAAAGGCTTATATCTATTACAAAAAATCCTCCTCCTTTCATTCAATCTCATGTAAATCCTTTTTATAACTGATGGAAATACACATGCCGATAAAAATCAAAGCATTAATCTAAGAGCATGAGCATTTGGCTATTTCAGAGGACTACTACAAAAGAAAAAGTAAATTAAGAGATTTCACAAATGGACGGTGGAGATCACTTCAAAATCTATTGGTTTCAAAGAACACCAAGTGAGATCCAGTTATTTTACTTCTAACCAATGGTGCAATAAAAAGATGTGTCAGAACTGATGGTAGCTTAGGAGTGCAAAGCTACCAAGTGTCATTGGGGAAGTTCTCAGTTTATTCTACCATCAAGCCCACACTAGTGACCTAACTCATTATGGTCATCCAATAGCACAATGTTATAAAGTTGTCACAATGACATCGCTTATAACTTGTGTGAGCCATTAGATCTTCTTGGACATGATCGATGTCTCAAACTCTCTTAAATTTTGTCAAGAGAATGGGGCTTGCCAATTCCATCTTGGCACAATTTGACCAATGACACAACAGATAAAATGTGTTAGTCCTGCCATTTCCAAATGTTGTGCAATGCTACCATGTGTCTTCCACAATACACATTCATTTTATTTATTTTTGGATAAAACCCTGGCCCCACAAAGGTTGTTGATTCATATAATCCCAACTAATGGTGCGATGTGATAGAGTTGTCAGTTTTTCTATCTCAAAATGTTACAAAAAGCTACCAAATGGCATTTGTACTCACATTCAGACCCACCATTTGTTACATTCATTAGCTAGGAATCAAGGCCCACTACTTGTTGATTCATATGCTCTTGCAAATGGCGCAATGTTATAATGTTGTTAGAACTGACAATGTTTATAACTTGCACAGTGAAGCCATGTGGAATCCTTGAATCACAAAATCAATGGCTCTACTTGAATCTTCATTTTGCATTGAGCTCTTAATGGATGGACCATGCTTGGTCCTAACCTAGAACAAGCCACCAATAGCAAAATGTTATAAACTTGTCAGGGCTGACAACATTTGTAAATTGTGAAAATTTACATGTGGCCTTGCTTCTTCAAAACAAAACATTGTTTTACAAGCCAATCACAACAAAATACAATGAAGGACGAATTGTGACCAAAACCTAATAGCTTGGTAGCAAAACTCTGATCTAGAAAAGAAAATGGAGAGTGAAGCTCTATAGATCTGAGCAACTTCTCAAGGGATCTTTTCCTGTAAAGAGGATTCTAGTTGCTAACATCCAAGCATAGAGAGACAAAATTTCAAAATTTGATAACAAAAAGCCAAAATTAAAGCTTCTCAAGGGCAGTTTATAAAGATGCCCATTCCTCCTTTAAAGGCTATCCCTTCTTCGTCAGAGCTTCAAAGGCTCTATCCAGCTCTATGATCTTGTGGGAGATACTTTGTAATTTCTCAATCATAGTCTTTACCTAGAATTCTAATTGAGCTAAAGGTCAGAGGACTGCCTCTACTTCCACAATGCTTAGTGATTGTTCCCAGCCCTGAAAAGATGTCTGGTCTACTTGTTTTCATGCAAGCATTGTTGTGTACTCTTTTCTCCCATTACATCATTATCATCTCAGAAAGGAGTGGGCAATCCCTATTGGACCAAAGAATTTATACACTCTCTCATCTCCTTCACAACTTGCTCTAAAGTAACCAATTATGTCCTACACTTTAGAGTGGCTTTATTTCTACTCCTTACCTCATTCACCTTGGAAGTTGTGGCATACCTATTGTCAACCCCTACAAATAGGAGAACCTCATCAGCTGAACTATACAGTTTCTCAACTAGAGCTTGATATTGAGAGACTTTAAGAACAAGCGATAGAAGCGTCTAATCCACCTCAGCTATGACTTGTTTTATTAACTTTTGAGTGGATGTAATGAATTTGAGTGCCTCCTTAAGTTTAGTAGTGCTAGTCATTATTATGATCCAATGAGAGGCATATAGATCTTTTAGTGGTGAATGATGCAGAATGAGTGGTTTGAATGCACAAATGGATTTTTAGTGTCTACAACAAACACTAATTAAACTATTAAAAATTTATATTTTTCAAAACTACACTTATAGATCTACAAAAGGGTATTTTTAGATTTCTTTTAAATGTAATTTATGTTAGTAGGAGTTGTGAGAACATTATGATTTTCAAGTAATTTCATTTTTTGTAAATTGGCCCCAATGTGATGCTACATATGTATCTAGTGGATACTTCCAGCTAGAAAAATTGTGGCCTAGATCTAATTTAGCTAGAATAAATCTAGCTAGAACATATATGTTTGACCAAAATTGACTTTTAGTTGGAAATAATTTTATTCATTTGTGCTAATAAGTTGGCTTGAAGTGGGACACAACTTTGAACTTTCACCCCTTAATATAATAAACACAACCTAGTACTCACACTAGACCAACAATCCACATGCATATACACGGATGGGAAGGATGATAAAAACCCAACAATGGCTCATCTAAAGGAACATAAGTAATATGAAAGTCATGCAAGGTTCAAGAATTTCACATATACACATGCCAATCCACCAAGGATGCATATTGGATCACAACAAATTGCACACAATCATATAGAAATGAAACTTAGTAGGGGAAGGAGGAAGGGAGAAAAGTCTCCCACACATTCAACCCAACCCATTTATCAAGATTTCCTTCACACTCCCAAGGAGGTAGCTCTAACATAATTTCTTCCAAATATCATAACATAAACAAAAAAGGGGATACACAAGCACAATGTAAATAAAAAACCAAACATAAGATGTTCAAGAATAAAATAATCCAAAGAAAGAGGGTGTCATTAACTATACAATTCCACCATAATTTTGTATAGGAAGTCTACGTGAGCTTGCAACCAAAGTATTCTTCTAATTTTACCAAGGGTATCAAGAACTAAGATTTCCCAAAATAAAATCCCTTTTGTCATTACCATCCATCCCATTTCAAACATAAAACAACCCATTTCATTTGTGATAATAAGACTACTCAAAACTAGTAGTTATGGTTGCCCCAAAAGAGTCTCAGAAAGGTATTAATGTAACAATAACAATGACCCAAAAACCATTCAAATAAACATATAGATTCCAAAAAATCATTCCAAATATGTGGTTTGGTAAGGATGATTACAACAAGGTAAACCCATAATATCATCAATAAACCTCAACCATGGGTGACTTAGGAAGTGTAAAAGATAAGTGTTTAGAATTCTTCCTACTTCTTCTTATGGGTTTTGATTTTCCAAACAATCATTCAAGAAACTATGAACATGCTTTTTGTTTCTATATTTCATGATGTCTTTCAATACCATTAAATCTAATAAGAGAGATTAAAAAATTCTTAACCATGGAAGAGATCACATATCATGACAAGAAGAAAGTGGGAGATTTAAACCATGAGATGAAATCCAATGGGTATGCTGGTTGTTGTTCTAGCAAGAAGAATGCCTAGGAATCCTCCTACATGATGGTTAAAAATGGGGTGAATGACTCATCAAATCTTGGCACACAAAAGCGGTATAAATCAACAAGTTTGGGTGCCATTGTGAGAGGAAGAATCAAAAGGTATAACACCATAGAGAAGAGGATTTTTGTTATAAGTTTTTGCATCCAAAATAGAGGTCATTTTGCAGATGTTGGTTGCCCCAAGTTGAAGTTCCTTTCTAAAATCTAGGTGCCCAAAAGGAGTGCTTATTTTAGTAGTTTATTGCATCCAAAAGAAAAAGAAATAAAACTAAATAATGGAATCTATGGTGAGGAAAAGGACCAATAATAATGGTACCCTTTAATGGTGGATCAACACCAGCAATATGACACACCAAAGAGTAAAATGTTTCTACTATGGCATCCCAATCTAATGTTGAAAGTTTCCCATTTCAAAATCCCTCAAAAAGAGAGAACCCTCAAAAAATAGTGTCTCAAACACTCCTAAATAGAGAAACCCTACCCCTTCCCAACTATGGTAGCCAACAAATTTTAGCCTTTCAGAATCCTAAAAGAAAAGCCCTAAAATCCTCAAAAATAATAAAAAATTACAAATTACAAATAAAAATTAAAATGAAAATTTTATCCCTTTTTGAAATCCCTAGAAGACAATTTTTGGGATACACTAAAAGAAAAATAATGATGAATGGATACAAGGGAGATAAGTAGTGTTGCTAGAATTAGGTGTGTCATTCACCTTGCAAAAAGTCTTATAAATTGTATTTAATTATTTAGATGATAAATAACATATGATCTCCAAACATAATGGAGTGGGAAATATGGGATGCCCATGTGAAGATGGGAAAATTATTTATTTATTATTTATTATCTAGGATACTTGGGATATTGTTTAAGGAAGGCATTGAATAGGGAGGTTACATTGAAAAGATTAAAAGTGAGAATTATGTAGCATCAAGTCTCAATTTGGTGGTTATAAAAAATACATTCAATAACCTCTTGGAGCCCCTAGATTTGGGAAAATGATAAATTTGACCATTATGACAGAATCTATGAAGCATAAGAGAGTTGTAAGAGGTGTAAGAGGAGTTAGTAATCTAGGTTTCTTGACCATGACTATGGGGTATTGGACTTTTACTATGGTTCATAGTTTTGGATACCACTTGATGGTTTCTAGTTTCCAACTTTTATATATATTGAAGGCATGGGATAGATGATTGTAACGTTCTTTTGCAAATACTCTTATGTTGCCAGATTATTTTCAAAGGGATAAGTGATTGTATTGGTGTACACATTTGATTGCGATTAATATAAGCTTGAGTCTCTTTGGTGGTGGAGTTTTTCCCACAAGGGTTTGTCTATGTATATTTAGTGTTCATATGGTTTACATATTTTATGTTTGCTTCTCCATTGTTACATTAATCTTATTGGTTTAATCACATGCTTTTTTGTATTAAAATACTATTTTGATAATAATCTCATTGTGTCATCAACTTGTAATCAACATTTGGTATTAGAGCTATGTCTTGATTTTACAAAGGGATACCTTTCTTGTAGTGTTGTGGGTTTTTTGTGGTTGCAATGAGAGTATTTTGTTTAGTGGTTTTATAGATCCAAGGTGGTTAGAGAAGCCATGACAAGCACATCTAATTTGGAGATTGATAAGTTTAATGGCTCTAGGTATGAGTTGTGGAAAATAAAAATAGAGGATCTCTTGGAAGAAAGAGATCAATGAAGAGTTATGGTAGATAAAGAGAAGTTTATTGGTCTATTGGATGAAGACTAGGAAAAGTTCAACAAGAAGGCTCAAGGAACAATATGGTTGTGCCTTCAATTTCATCCTTCTGAATGTTTTTAGGAGACTCACATACAACTTGTGGAGAAGGATAGGTGAAATCTATCAAAGAAAGAGTTTGGTAAACAAGTTATATTTAAAAAGAAAATTATATTCCTTGAAAATGAAGGAATGAGACTCTATACATAAGCATTTAAATACTTTTAATCTTATTTCAAGTTAGCTGGGAAGTATAGATGTTGAGCTTGATAAGGAGGATAAATGTATTTTGTTGTTTTTTCTCTTTACCTAAATCTTGGGAGAATTTAATAGTTGCAATCAATGGTGGTACTTTAGAGGCCAATAGGGATGTCTTTGTTGCTACTTTTCTTAGTGAAGAAATGAGGAGGAAATCCATGGATGAGTGTTCTAGGGATGTAATGCATGTTTGAGGTAGATCTAGGGAAAAAAATGTTAAAAGAGGGGGATAAGGATAGATCCAAGTCAAAAGGATGGCCTAATACCCCTAGTAAGAGTAGATTAAAATGTTTTAACCATGGGAAGTGAGGCCATATGAAGAAGGAATGTAGTAATAGAAAAAGACTTCTAAAGATTCCTCTAATGAAAAATCCTCTGATGATGAAAATGATGCCTTATTCATTTCTATTAGCATTGATAGTGATGGCTCATGGTTGATTGATTGAAGTGCCTCATATTACATGACTCCTCATAGGGAGTGGTTCTCCTCTTATATAGCATATGATGGTGGTGAGGTGTTCCTTGGCAACATTGGATTATTGATAAAGGAAAGGTAAGACTTGTGTTCAATGATGGGAGAGTAAAACCTCTCATAGAAGTGTTGTACATTTTAGGATTAGCACAAAATTTACTCTTGGTTTCTAAAATGAATTATGTTGGAGTCCATTTCATATTTGATAGGAATGGTTGCAGGTTGGCTAGAGGGAACCTGGTGCTAGCTAAGGGATCCCAATATGGTACTTTGTTTAAGCTAGATGCATCTTTATGTTGGAATTACCTATGTAACTAAGAACTCTAATTCATGTGTTGTGGCACCACAAGTTGAACCACATTGGTAAAAAAGGGCTTAAGGCCCTAGTTAGTAAAAATATGGTGGATGGTTTATCTAGTTACTTTATGTATTTTAATTTTTGTGAGCATTGTGTGTCTAGAAATTAGAATAGAGTTAAGTTTAACTCCAGTAGCATTAGAACAAAGAGATTAGTGGAGGTTATTCACAGTGTTTTTGGTCTTGTGGATGTTGCTTCAATTTGTAAATCTTATTATTATGTTTCTTTTATTGATGACTACTCATGTTATACTTGGATTTATTTTTTGAGGCATAAGTCTAAAGTTTTTAGCAAGTTTAAAGATTTTAAAGTCTTTATTGAAAATAAAATGAATCATAAAATAAAAGTATTAAGGTTAGATAATAGAGGGGAATATTGTTCTAGAGAATTTGATGGTTTCTATAGACATGGAGGCATTGTGAGATAGAAAATGACTCTATATATGCCAAAACAAAATGGCACCAAGGAAGATGAAAGAGACATTAATGGACAAAGATAGAAGTATGTTGAGTAGTGCTTAGTTAGATTAGTGTTTTTGGGTTGAGTTTGTAAGTACTACTTGTTATTTAATTAATAGATCTTTGTGTTCTACTCTAGTTGATAAAACATCCTATGAAGTGTGGATGGGTATGAAACCCTCTTTTTTGCACATTAGAGTTTTTGGTTGTGAGGTTTTTATTCATACGCCAAAGAAAAATGGTCTAAGGTTGACTTAAGGCTAATAAACATATTTTTGTTAGTTATGGTGATAATGTTAAAGGTTATAAACTTTGGAATCCTCTAATCTTGAAAATAGTATATTCTAGAGATGTGATTTTTAGGGAACTTAGATTTAAGATTGATTAGGTATAGTCAAAAGAAAATTATGTATTTTAAAACTAAAACAAAGAAGCAGGAAGATGCATAGGTGAAAAAGTATGTTGGATAAGGGGATGTAGCAGTAGAAGAAGGTTCAAATTCAAAGAGTTTGGATGAATAATAGGAAGAGCCTCTTACTATAACCTTGAGAAGGTCCACAAAGCAACAAAAACTAGTTGACATGTATAGCCCACCAAATTGTTATTGTGCAATTGATTTATCTTATATTAATGACAAACCCAAATATGTGAAGAAAGCTCTTTCTTTAATGGAGCATGAGTCTTTGATGGAAGCCATGGATTAAGAGATGATGGTCTTGGACAAGAGTGAGACTTGGGATCTAGTTGAGCTCCTCGAGGAAAGGAAACCCATTGGTTGCAAGTGAGTTTTAAGAAGAAATTTGGAGTAAATAGATAGTTGGAAAGGTACAAGGGAAGATAGGTGGAAAAAAGTTACTTTTAGGTTAAGGGAGTTGATTTTAGTGAAATTTTCTCTCATATTGTAAAACTAACTCCTATTAGATTCCTACTTTCTATTGTTGCTGCTTATGATTTGAAGGTAGTGAAAATGGATGTTAAAACTAAATTTTTACATGGGAATCTTGAGGAAGAAATTTATATGAAAGAGCCTGATAGTTTTGTAGTAAAAGGGAAGGAAAACTTGGTTATTGTATGGTCTAAAATAGTCATCTTGAATGTGGTATCAAAAATTTGATGCTTTTGCATCGAAAATAAATTTATTAGAAGCAAATATGATCATTGTGTTTATTTCAAATTGATTGATAATTAGTTGCTAATCATTGTCATGTATGTTGATGACATGTTGTTCATTGGAAATAGTAATGGTATGCTTAGGGATCTCAAAACTCAGTTATCTAGTGTCCTTGATATGAAAGATTTGGGGGCTATAAAATACATCTTAGGTATGAAGATCAACAAGGATTAGGTTGGCAAAAAGTTTTGACTCAGTCAGAGTATGTTCAAACTATTTTGTAGTAGTTTGTTATGCAAGACTATAAGCTAGTGAGTATTCCTTTACTTGTCAATACTGAGATATCATTAGATCAATGTCCTTATGCGAGTGTTGTAGGTAGCCTGATGTATGCTATAGTCTATACAAGACTAGACATTGCCCAAGAGTGGGAGTTCTTAGCAAGTTTGTGTCTAACCCTAGTAGAGACCATTGGAATTATGTGAAAAGGGTTTTCAACTATTTGTGAAGGACTTTTGAATATTGTGATTGCTATCATAGGACTAATGATGTGGTCAAGTTGCCTAATTTACACGGGTTTGTTGATTTAGAAGTCAGATGATAATTCAAAAGATATAATGTTCCTTATGCGAGTGTTGTAGGTAGCCTGATGTATGCTATAGTCTATACAAGACTAGACATTGCCCAAGAGTGGGAGTTCTTAGCAAGTTTGTGTCTAACCCTAGTAGAGACCATTGGAATTATGTGAAAAGGGTTTTCAACTATTTGTGAAGGACTTTTGAATATTGTGATTGCTATCATAGGACTAATGATGTGGTCAAGTTGCCTAATTTACACGGGTTTGTTGATTTAGATTGGGTTGGTGATTTGGATAGCAAAATGTCCATGAGTAGTTGTTCATTTTGTTTGGAGTAGCTATTAGTTGGATGAGTAAGTGATAACCTATAGTTGTGTAGTCCACTATAGAAGTATAGTACATGGTTGTACAACACATGCTTGTACAGAGGTAGTGTGGTTATAGAGATTCTATTTAGGTATTCACTTTGAGTATAGATAGGTTATGATCAAATTAACAATTAGAGTGTTATCTATTTGGCAACTTAGAACTCAATGTACCATGCTCATACAAAGCATGTTGATGTTCACTATCACTTTGTCTTTACAATGTAAATGTCAAGTGAAAGAATGTTAGGATCATATGTGCTACTCATCTTACAAATCTTAATTCTTGTAAATTGTATTTAAATACGCAAATGATAAATAATGTATAATCTCCAAACATAATGGAGTGGGTAAAATGGGATGCCCATGTGAGGGCGGGGATAATATTTATTTATTTTTCATTCTCTGGGAAACTTGCGATATCATGTAAGAGGCATTGAATAGGGAGTTTACATTGAAAAGGTCAAAATTTAGAGTTATAGAGTATCTTCTCAATTTGGTGGTTATGACAAATGCATTGAATATCCTCATGGATTGCCTATATTTGGGAAAGTGTTCAATTTGACCATTATGATGGAATCTATGATGTGTAAGAGAGATGTAAGATGTGTAAGAGGTGTAAGAGGAGTTACTTACTATTCTAGGTTGCTGGACTATGACTGTGGAGGCATTAGGATTTTATTATGGTTCATGATTTTTACTCGTAGTTTTGGATACCACATTACGGTTTCTACTTTCTAAATTTTCTATATATTGGTAATATACTATAAACATAAATAACTTAAAGAACCCAACAAGATGTGTTTTACACATTTTAACATTACCAACAACCACATCACTTGTTCCTCCATTACTTTCACCCACAATGTTGCCAATTCTAAATACACCTCCAAGATGCACTAACATACCACCACTTGATCAAGTTTAAATGAGCCAAAGAACTTTCACTAAAATCATTAACAAATAGAGCACCCTAATAGGACTATTAGAGCACTAAAGATTGAAATTTTTATGTATCCTTGATGAAGGAGCATCCAGTGGTGTAAGAGCAATCTTGCATCACCCAAAAATATTTGAAGTTGTTTTGAATTTCTTTGTTTTTGTAGGTTTCTTTAGTTGTGTTGGAATCCATGTTGACACTTCAGTGATTCGGGACTATCAGAAGTTTAGAAAGGCTAAAAATAGTAACCTTCTATTTTTAGTAAGTTGGCATATTTGGGTACGTATGGAACTAAAAACTTACCCCAAGAAGTGGAATTGTAAAAATAAGAAATGGTGAAGAAATCGTCTGAATATCATTTATAGTTTGAAAGATATTAAAGTTTCCGTCTTGGAAAATTGCTCTTGATGAACTTCATATTTGAATTTGAGGCCTTTAGAAGCCTTGTTGGGGTTCGAAAAGTGGAAAAAATGATCTTTAGATTATTTTGGGCATTGTAGACCTCTTCACAATCTTTCCAACGCCTATTTTTGTTTGTCAATTGGACTCCCTGTTCAAAAGTTATGGCCCCTGGAAGATGCGTTACAAAATTTCAAAAACTTTAAAATTTTCAAATTGCCAATTTCTTGGGCAGGAAAATGGACAGCTGGACTTGGCGCCCAAAAAGGGGAGTTACACTTTCTAGAACATTCAAGAAGGTAGTGGAAAAGTGGCATGGAAGTTATTGGTGCCAAATAAAAAGGGGAAATAGAAAGGTTACGGAGGACAGTCCATATGTGCAGTTGTGGCTCCGGATCGTAGAAATATCTGATAGAGTAGGATTTTCTCTGTTGTGAAACAACCCATGTGTTGTTGTAGCATGTAATACTAGATTTTGCACTCCATTTTACCGAATAAATAAAAGTTTCTTGATTTCATTCCTCACATTTTTGGTGTAAATCTTTGTTTTTGTTTCATGTGTGAGTGTTGGGTGGAGTAGCCCTTCATCAAGTGGTATCAAAGCAAGGGTTCTTGAGTGTGTAGACGGATCGCTGACCGTGAGGTAGTTTGCACTAGAACCTGAAGTTGTGGGTTTGTTGTAGGGATCAAAATGTCTCCACGAAGAAACCGTGACAGTGGGAGAAATGCTTTGACAGAAGAGGATTTTAGAGCCCTACAAAGGCAAATCAATGCATTGCAAGAGGAGCTATGAAGAGGGTTTGAGCCAAGGAGAAGAGAAGAAAGAAAAGATGAAACTAAAGAAGAAGAGTCGTTCAAGGAAGAACAAGGTGTTGCAAGAGATCCTAAGAAAGATAGGTGGTTGAGGGCCATTTCGAAGATTGGAAAGAGGCCTAGGGTTGAAGTTTCCACCTATTCTAGAGATCTGAATCTGAAAGAGCTCATTGATTGGATTAATGATATGGAGGAATATTTTAAGTATGAAGAAGGTGGAGGATCCAAAACGTGTTATGTTTGCAAAACAAAGTTGAAGGGCCATGATAATATTTGGTGGTGAGAGGTCTAGTTAGAGAGAAATATAAGAGGGTCTATCGTGCTCAACCATTGACCTTGCTCAATAATGAAAAGATAACACAATAAGAGGGTCTAGAAAGAGGGTGGATTTTCCCTTGGAAGACTTGGGGAAGAAATATGTGGAGAAGATAGGCTTGTGATCATTTATCGAATCATATGTAGAATATTTGTAGGAACTACATATTACCTACTATTGGAGCACTTGAAATTTATAGAGTGCCATGGGGTCTCCAATACCAACAATAACCACAACCCATGAAGCTAGTTCTTTGAGCATGACACGAAACATAAAGTCTAGTAAAATATCATTCTACATAGATAAATGGAGATTACAATTGAAATGTCTTGGAGCTCATTAGCAACTTTTGTGGTCTTTATTATTAAAAGTGTTTTGTATGTGTTAGTTTATGTTAGTAATGATTATTATTTAATGTGATGGTCAGTTATTAGTTTTAAGGTGGTTGTCGAGAGGTTGAAGTTGCTAAGGTGTATTGGTTCAAAGAATGGATTATATAATCCAAATGTCAAATGTTGTAAATCATCTTGTGAAGTTACTATATTGACAATTACATTTTATTCATGATGTAATTATGTAGTTGGTGCGTTTTAATCCACAAGTGGTATCTCTCAACAATTGAGATCTAGATGATAATGGAAGCAAGATAAAAGTAATGGTGATTACTCTGAGAAGAAATTCGATGGTCAAAATTCATTGAATTGTATTTAACTATAATCTGCAGTGGGTTTGTTTGGCGATGAGTTCCTGGGATCCACATTGGAAGGTTGATTGGCCGCGCTAATGGAAGCACATGTATAATTATTTTCCTAAATTGTCTGGAGTCTAAAGAAAGTGAAGTTTTATTGCAAGGTTTTTCTATTTTTACAAGTCATTCCTCTATTGTTTAATGGAAATTAGTTAGACATGACACAGTAGTTTGCAGAGTTTTTCTTTTCATTTTTCGTAAAGCGAGTCAAGCAAGGAATTGACTCTAGCATATTATATATCTATAAATTCGTGGTTGCTTTTGACCGGTGCTGCATTCCAATTAGATTTGTTCGATGAGACTGATAAGTTTGATAGAAATTTCTCATTGTTACTGCTATCATTGCTTTTTAATATTTGTTTCAAAATCTCTACATAAAATTTGTATATTAGAGAATGTACTCCCACCTGTCACCCTTGCACTTAGAATATCACCCTTGCACTTAGAATATCACTCACAAAGCTTTGGCTATGACCTAATAATGTGTTGGTTTTTTTATATTAGGTGGTTTCCCTGGTAAATAGTTGGTATGTTGAATTATAATGTATCATTTTATATTAAACAATGAGGTACGTCCTCTTGAAAATTATGGTTGTAGTGGTTGCAGATAGTACTGACAAAAGAGTTGTATAAGTCTACTTAAGAAAAATTAGACAAAATATTATGCAAAGGATAAAAGGCATTTGTAACATGAGTTTTATTTTTTTGGTTTATTGGAATAAAATTTAAAAACAAGTGTATAAAGGAGTTGATAGTTAGCTTTTGTTAAGTCATTTAAATCGATTGCTATTTCATCTTGGATTCTCCTTTGTCATTTTAGAGAGAAAAAGTTTTTAAAATTATAAAATGTGTATTTTTTTGGAAATTGATAGTTAAAACTTGTAAATGGATGGTTGTATTTTTTGTTTTAGTTTGTGTTGTGTTTATAGTATGTAAGCTATCATTTTTGTTTTTTGGCATTGATAAGGAGTAATAGTCTAGTGGAGGTATGTTATTATATTTCTCACCTCTTAACTAATAGGAGGAAGGTAGGTCTTCATGATCAATCAATAAGTGGTTGAACCTCTGATATGTGTTTCCTATGTTAGGGATGTAAGGCAAATGGGGTAGTTGATGTGTGTGTTTGTGGTTAGATAGTTGGACCTTGATTGTGGATGCATCTAAACTTTGTCGAAAGATGAGAATCGATAGGAAAATTACCATTAATTTGGCAATGATGTATCTCACTCATATTGTATGTAGTACAAATGGTCAAAGGCATGTTATGATGGACTTAAGCATGATCATATCAAAAAGAGGCAATTAATCTTCATACTATAGGAGGTAGTGGTGCATAGCATTGGATGTACATGACTGATGGGTGTGACATATAGAATAATGCCAAGCAAAGGGTTAGGCATCAAGAGGGTGCACATAGGTGTTGACACAATTTGATCAATACCAAGAGACAAGGCTAAGTTTATAGAATGGCAAGGTAAGTCAAATTAATGGATGCTTCAAATCATCTTGGTTTCACCCCATTTTGATCAAGGGGATTTGCTATCTTTTGTGGTCCAAGTGTAATCCAAAAGTGTTTTGTATGTGTTAGTGTTATTTGCTATTAGTAATGTTTGTAATGTAATAATGGTTAGCACTTAATTAGTTTTTATGTGGTTATTACAAGTTCAAGTGGTTGAGGTGTATGGTTGAAAGAATGGCTTATATAAGCCAAATGTAAAAGCATGTGAACCATTTAGTGAAGTTAATATATTAACTATTATTTTTCATTCATGGTGTAATTGTGTAGTTCATATGTGTTTTTTGTTTTCTGATCATACAACAAAGTGCTTCAATTCCATTCTTGGATAGCCTAGCACAACTTGAAGGAGGCATAAGGCAATGACATCAAACATGTTGTGAAGGGGTTGTGAACTACCTTTACTTAATATGTAATCACGACACATTAAAATACATTATACTCAAGTGGTCCCTAAAATCAAATACTAAAAAGGGAAAAAGGTAGAGATCAAATTAGCAAAGTGCAACACAGAAGAAGTCATGGGAGAAGATATAGAAATAGAAAACATATCTAGTGAAAATAATTACTTGACATTTTCTTAAAATGAAGAGTAAAAATCAAATCAAGGCATTAACCCCCTTTCTTTAAATTAGTGAGCAATAAAACCCATTGTGATAAGATGATCATGAACATTGTAGCATTAGAGACAATCATAATTGCATCCCACCTAGTACATAATAGAAGCATTAAGTGTATTTAACCTAAAGATAATTAGCAAGAATGTTAGAAAATATTATGCCAAGATCTAAACAAAAAACAAACTAACAAATTAATATAAATCATACCACAATAAAGGTGAGATAATATTTTTAAAGAGACGAAACCATTTGAATGGGGAAAACTCCACGTGTATCAATAAAGATGGAAATGTGAAATCTTACAATGCTTAGAATCTCTTCACTACAAAAAATGAGACTTTCAAAATAACAATATAACCAAGTATGACCATAAAGAAAATGGATGGAGATCTTTTATTTTATAGAGGTAAAAAGGAATAGTTATGCATGTAATTCCAAACATCTATATTTGTTGCCTTGCATTAGTGTGTGCCTATGTCTTATTCCCCAATTCAAGAGATGAGCACACAAATGTGTGCAAAGAAAGGGTTTACACTCTAATATTCCTTACAAGAAATATAATGACACCTAAGAAGGATTTATTCTCCAATGTTCCTTGTAAGGAATATGGTGACACCTAAGAAAGGAGCTACACTCCAAGGAATATTAGATAAAAGATAAATGAGGTGTGGGATAATATAAATTAATAAAAATTGTAGCCAACCCACTAAGGACAAAACCTCCTTAAATGTTGGAAAAATCCATACACAAAAGGACAAAAATGATGAGTAAAAATTTTCCATTATAAATAAATAAATCTATCATATGGCTCTAGGATTTAATAACTAGAATTGTAAAGACTAAGGAAAAATAAATTATAACCAAGAAGATTGGCAAACCCCATTTCCTTCTATAAAAGCACGTGACCAAGAGATGTGGTTGAATCAAGATGAAAGTGAAACATTTTTTTTGTGATTTTCCTTCCATTATAATGCATTGAGGTCCTAAGTAGCAAGCAAGCTTCATGCCCATAGCTAGAGGTAAGGCATCTACTATGTTGTTAGTGTTGGTTCCCTAACTAAGAGAGAACATTTGAAGACAAGATATCACAACCAATTTCTATTTGTTAGATGGAAAGACTTATTTGAAAAATATACTTTATGGTGGACATATCTTAATCATTGCTTGATTAATATTATATTGAGTAAGATTAGTATTATGGATTAAATGCTAATGACATTCCAATTAAATCAATTTTGTTACATGCAATTGTTATCTAATAAACATTGTTGCATCTTAATTTTATTATGTGTAGATATCCTTGATTATAAATATTCTAGTTGACTCAGACTAGCTATATGCTAGTTGGTTAAGGTGGATGTAGGATAACTATGTCATAATAGTGAGACCCAAAGAGTATCATCAAGGAGAACTATATTATATTTTAGTAAGGTGTCTCTAAAGAGGGACTAAGAGGAACATTGCACACACCACTTATTGGATTTTATTATTTTACTACTAGATAAGTTTCTTACTTTATCTTGCCATGTTAATGGGTGCTTGTTTTCATTCTATGTTGCATGTGACACTTTGTAATTTCATTAGTATTATGTTTTCTTAACCATGTTATTTATAAATAGACTTAAGGTCTCTATCATGGCCATGATGCCCTTAACTTATATTAAAAAGTGTTTAGACTTCGAATTTCATGGCAATCTTTATTAAATAAGGTTATGAAACTTAAGACATTGGCTAAAACAATAATTTAGTGAGTTGAATATGGGAGTGATGGTATTTTTGTGGCTTATGATAACATATATATTTTAAGTCTTTTGTTTTGTTAAATTATGGATAAAAGATAATATTTAATTTGGATTTTGGAATTGGGCTTAGGTTGTTGAACTAGACAAGCCATCATTAGGGATATGTGGTTTTGTTGAACAAGAAAAATTGGGTAAGTGCATGAAAATGGGGGACCAAAAGGGGTCAAAAGTGGTCACTTTTTTTCTGAAATCAACAAAAATTAAGCTTAGACGAGTAATTCAAGATACCCACAATCAAAATCTCAAGATGTAATAAGAACAAGATTAGTAGTGCTTGGAATCTAGTTTCTAAACTACTATTTTTTAAAATGGTGGAGATTAAGAGGGTTAAATAGGGGGAGCACATAAAGTGGTCATATTTTTGTTAGAAACATATAACATAGCATTAGGTGTGCTCCCTTAAATATTAAATTTTTTTAAGTATTAACGAATCCCTTTGGTGGAAAGTTTATGTCAGATCTTTTTGCTAATTTTTTAATGAATATATGATTTTTTATTAATTTTCAAAGTAGACACATCTTGAAAAATAGAAAATTGAGCGTGCTTCCCCCTTAATTTGAGAAAACTAATAAAAAATTATTTGTTTTGAATGTGTATAGAATGGAGTCTAGAATATAAAAATGTAATTTGTTTTAAATTTTGATGAGTAGATAAAAATGACACCAAAAATGAAGACACTACTAAAACTAATTGGAGATCAAGACCTTAATAATTTCATATTTTAAAAAATACATGGTTAGAAAGCTAAAATAGAGCTTTATCTCATAGTGGTGTTATTTTTGGAATTTTATCAGAAAATACATGAACCTGATGGAGAGCATATTAGATATTTGTATGCTTTTGTATGAGTTTTGTGAAGCACATTTTTGGCACCCAAATTGAATGTCCAAAAATTCAAATGTGTACCAAGCCTAATAAAAGGTGTTTGATTGGTCAAAATAGGAACGCAAGCACGTTATAATGCGCTCACATTTTGAAAAAAACATATGAGCCATAACACAAGCATATTATAATGCATACACATTATGCTTCCAAAAATGCAAAGCTCACGTTTTGAAGAATTTTAGATATTGACCACTTTTTGATCTTCCTTTTTTTACACTTACCCAACTATTATTATTTTTGTTGTGATTGTTTCTTGTACTAGTCTTAATGCTGAAGTGGGAGATGAATGGTATGTTGCACATAAATTGGAATAATAGGAACATGCTAACTAGGCCCTAAAACCATTATTTTGATTGCTAAAAAATGTAATAGGAGTTGGGCATAAATTTTTGGGTGATTTACATGCAAAGTTTTAGGGAAGGATCTATTTTGTTTAGATTTTGGGGTATTTATTTACCCATCACCTTTGTGTTACAAGGTGGCTCTCATGAAAGAAGGGTGTAGTTTTATGTCGGAGGTTTTGCTAAAAGGAGGGCTTGCTTAAGAAGGACAAAATAGAGATGCCATTTATAGCTAGTATAGTGTGTAGTTGGTCTTTTATATTCTCCTCTAATTATTCATTTTATTTTTAAATGAGAATTTTGAATGGCTTTGTTTAATGCAAATCCAAATTGCAAAGTATATTTGTGTTTGGAAATATGTTTACACTATCTTCAAGATGGTGAAAGGTAAGTTTCTAATCATTGGGATATAGTATAGATTTATTTCCATTTAACATTATCCAATTTTTTTGTAAGTTATATCAATATTCAAAACAAGGATATCATTAATAATTGAACATCTTTTGAGATCTTGAACCTATTAGGGAGACTCTATATATTATACTAGTTGGGTTTTATTGCACAAATCTCATGTTTTGAGTTATATAGATGATTTTTGTTTAGTCTTTGATTGATAGGATGGTAGAATGTTGCTACCTTAGGTGGAAATGCACAAGAAAACTAACCACTAGCCTAGGTAGTATTTTATGGTTGTATCAAGAGGAATATGTTAGTGGCTATATCTATGTTTGTTCATGATTTTTACAAACTTGTTTAGTTTTTTTGCTTGTTACTCCTTAAACCTTATTGAGATATTAGTTAATATTGTATATGGTTGTGTATATGATATGAACCTAAGGAACTTAAATGGTATATCTAATAATAGTAAATATGATGTCATTCAATATGATTGTACACCATGATCGTTATGGAAATGTCATCATTGATAACACAAAATGGATTAAAGGTAATATGTCTATGTGTTTGATCCTTTTAGGGATTGTTGTGACAAACTAGTCTACTTTGAGATAATATACTTCGTTTGTTGTGAATAGTCGAAAGCAACACAATTTATAGTTGATATGCTTACAAAAGTTTGTTGGAACATTTCTTGAGGGATTCACTTAGTAAACTTATCCTATATCACATGTAATCATGCAATTTTAAATGACACCTCTAATTTCATTTCTACCCCTACATCTTGAATTTTTTATACCTCCTCCTAGTACATATTTCTTGTTAAAATATCTCATTTTTTACCATATATCTTAGGTACCTATTTTTAATGACATTTTTTATACCCCTCTTGCATGCAACTAAACATTTCATTTCCACCACTATCACACCTAGCTCTGAATGGAAAGTCTTCAGGAGATTATGAAATAAAATACATTAAAAATATTTTTATATTATACTAATTTGATATTGATCCCTAGAATTGAAAATATAATTGAAAAACTAGTTCTAGGGAAGTGCATGGAAATGGGGAACAAAAACGGGGTCAAAAGTGGCCACTTTTCCATAAAATCAACTAAACTAGAACTTTGACAAGTAATTCAAGATGTTTACACTCAAAATTTTAAGATCTGATAAGAATAAGAATCATAGTACTTTGAATCTAGTTTCTAAATTTGTAAAGATTTTTCAAAATGGTTAAGATTAAGAGGGTAAAACTCTAAGCACACAGTTCATGTTTTTCCACTAAAATATAGCATAGCATCTAATGGGCACCCTCCCCACTTCTTTTTTGATTTGTTAAGTATTTTTTAAAACCAATTGGTGGAAATATAGATAAGAGTGAGTACTACAAGTTATATATATTTTAGTATTTTTAATTGAATATTCTTTTTTTATGATTTTTTGAAGTGGGTGCATCCTGAAAATAACATCACTGAGTGTGCATGTCATAGAACTTCTATAAGATTAATAAAAATGCAATTTTTAATGTGTATAGGAAGAAGTGTAAAACAATCTTATTGATTTTTTTTCAAATTTAGATAAATGGATTAAAAATTATGAATAAAAAGAAATACATATGTATTTGAGGAATATGAAGACACTATTAAAAATAAATAAATAAAAATACCTTAGTTTATTCAAAATTAAAAAATGTGACTAGAAAGCTAAGAAATAGCTTAACATTTTGGTGGTGGTTGCATGAAATTTTGTCATAAAATGTGTAAAGCTGACTAGGATGAATTTGGAATGTGTTATTTTCTGTTGAAAACATGGATTTCATAGTCAAAGGGAAGTCGAACCCTTGGTCTTGGAAATCCAAGCTTAATGGGTGGGATTTTAAATTTTTTACATTATAGCATAAGAAACGCACTCACATTATAATGTAAGAAAATTATATAACATGTACACTTTATTTCAAGCTTTGAATAAAACTTAAATCATAATGCATACATTCTATAAATCATATGCATTATAATTCATATGAGCTATAACGCATGCATCTTGTCTTGTTCAATTCCAAGCCATAACATGTACACGTTTACAAAGCATGTACATGTTTTGTCTAAAATTCCACATTTGACCATTTTTTGTCCCTCATCTTGGTGCACTTACCCAATTATTTGATGTGAATACATGACCATTTTTTACTTCCTTTATATTTTTGGATGGAGAAAATAAATTAATGCTTGTTTATAGGGTAAACCACAAAAAACTATAAATATAATTGTCCACCAATCTCATATTTACCATCAAAATTGACAAATTTTCTTTAGTTTTATCATGTTTGCAATCATTTAAATAAGGTATCTACTAATCTCTAAAAAAAGCGGTGAAAAAAGGTAATGATTTTGTCCTTATCATTGCCAAAGGAGATTTATTTCCCATTTACCTTGTATATTGTCCTACAAAGTATACATAGGTCAAATCCCTCTTTTTGAATCAAATATGTGTTGCAAGTATGAGGTGAGCCTGTGTTGTCATTGATGTCAACATACTTATATTGCATTGACAAGAAGGATTGGATGAGCTGTGTGCTGAGGACATTGAGAAAATTAGCCTCAGTCAGGAACAGTGAAGAACAGTGATGAGAAGAAGGCAAATGTATTGTATAGGTTGAGAACCGGAGGATGCGGATTAAAGGGTTTGTAGATATGAGTCTTGAGATGCTTCAGTTAAGATTTCAGAGGTCCGCATGAAGATCTGAAGGAGTTGTGGCTGTCGGTGTAGAACCGGTTCCGGCAAGTATCCAGAGGTGACAGAGGATCACAAAAAGGTCCGGTGAGGTCCGGAATTGTATTATCCTAATCTGCGGATTGGAAGGAGTGTTTGGGATGTCCTTGTGATGTGTCATCCTGATTTGTGTATGATTTGGAGGTCCGGAAGTACCTCTTGCATTATGACAGTGGCGACAGACTGTGTTCTTAAAGTTCCGGATGAGGAAGACAAGAGATTCCAGTAAGTAGAGGAAGTGCGGATGTATCCGGTCATTCAGGTAGGCTTGTGAAGGCTCTTGGATCATGTTTAGGTTGTGTTGTTGGTCCGCATTGATAGTAGAGCCTGAAATTGAAGTTACTCTTCCGGATGAAGTTCTTGCTCTGTTTAGCCGACCGGATGAGTTGTTCATCCTGCGAATGTTCTTGTGGTGGCCGACCGGATGTGTTATTCATCTTGCGGATACTCTTATGGTTGTTTGCCGACTTAGATGTTTGTTCCTAAGTCGATGTCTTGTATAAATAACGGTTTGTGAGTTCATTTCAGAGTGTGGATTGTGTGGATGAGTATGGCATAGTGAAGAGAAGTGCGAAAGGCAGAGCAGAAGTTTTTGGGCTTAAATGGAACTGATCTGGACATGGTAGAGATGTCAGTCTCCAGTTCAAGACTGTGATTCTTATCACTTTGTAGACAGTGTGTCTCCTTGTAGGCAGTGGGCCTCTTGTGAGTAGTGTGCTCGGGCAGTGAGCCCTAATTGGCATGTGCCATTCATTCTTCTTTATTCTTCTAACAGAGAATAATTCTTGGGTTAATCACCCCGTGGTTTTTCCCTTAACCGGGTTTTCCACGTCAAAATCTTGGTGTTCAATGTGTTGATGTTCATCTGCTCTGAGTTTATGCATTATGCTTTTATAGATGGTTAATTGATATGATGTTAACTAACAAAGAACAATCAAGTGTTTAAAGTAAGAGTAAGTTTATACAACTGATTCGCCCCCCCCCTTCTCAGTTGTATGCCCTAGATCCAACAATTGGTATCAGAGCCAAGTTCCTCTGAAAGGAGCTTAACCGCTTGAGGAGATCTAGGATGTCGTCTTACAAGAAGGATAGTCCGAAGTTCGATGGAACCAACTTCACTCTTTGGAAAGGTCGCATGAAGTGTCACTTGGAATGTATGGGAAAAGCATACTTGGCTATGGTTTCAAAACCATATGTACCTCCACAAGGTGGTCCGACAAGTCTGAATGAAATCACAGAAGCTGAAAACAATCTGCGGACCAAGGAAGCTCTTCTAAGCGCATTGAATGACTCAGATCTCTCGAATGTTATTGACCTACCAACTGCATATGAGATCCTTACTAAACTGGAACTTCTGTATGAAGGAGATGAGTTTGTCAAAAGTGCAAGGTTGCAAAGTCTGAAAGGGAAATTTGAAAGATTGAAAATGAGAGATGATGAAAACATCACTACCTTTATGCCAAGAGTGAATGAGCTGGTATGTGGAATTAGAAATGCTGGTGGAACTCTAGATGAAAATGAGATTGTCTGCAAAATCCTAAGATCCCTTCTTGCTGCCTACAAAATCAAGGTTGCTGCCATTGATGAATTCAGAGCCCACACAACTGTCACAAGAGAACAACTGGCTGGCAAACTAGCTGCATTTGAAATGACCGAGTTTGGAGATGATCCTCCCAAGACTGAATCTACTTTCAAAGCCAGTACCTATGTGAAAGGCAAACAGAGATTTGATCCGGGAGAAAACTCATCAAGGAAGATGTCATGGTATGATCAAGCAAGAAGAGACATGGAAGAAGAAGAAGCAGAAACAGCTCAACTTGAAGCCCTCATTGCAAAGAGACTGCCAAGAGGATCCGGTAAGTATGAAGGAAAACTACCCTTTAAGTGTTTCAACTGCAATAAGATTGGTCATTTTGCTTCAAGATGTCCGGAGAGATCTGCAAGGTCTAATACTAACAGACAAAGGTTTCAAAAGAATTGCTATTATGTCCATGAAGAAGATGACAATGAAGGAGTAACAGATGATGAATCAGAACTAGGAAGCAAATCCGGAAATGAGTGGGTGTTTATTGCCATCAAGGAAGAAGATTCAATACTCTCTGAATCTGTCAATCACAAAGTTGTTGAAAAAGCTTTGGCTGCTCAAGTGGAAGAAAAGGATGATTGGGTTATTGACAGTGGATGTTCTCACCATATGACTGGTGACAAGAATAAGTTCTTAGATTTGGAAAGATATGAAGGAGGAATGGTAAAGTTTGGTGACAATTCTGCTAGCAGAATCAGAGGTAGGGGAACTATTTCCTTTGATGGAAAGAGCAAAACAGGTAATGTACTATATGTTGAAGGATTAAAGCACAATCTTCTCAGTGTTGGTCAGTTAGTGGACAAAGGCTATGATCTCCGGTTCAAGAATGGAAAATGCAGAATCTTTACAAGCTCTGAAACTGAAATTGCATCCGGTACTCAGACAAAAGGTAATATCTTTCATCTGGTTGGTTCAAATAAAAGTTGTTTGTTTGTTCAAATTGATCAGAGTTGGTTATGGCATAGAAGAATGTGTCATGTAAATTTTGATAACATCATCAAGATAAGCAATACTCAGGCTGTAAGAGATCTTCCAAAATTGATGAAACCTACAAATAGTGTGTGCAAAGAATGTCAGTTAGGTAAACAAAGCAGAGTCTCTTTCAAAAGCAAAGATCAGTCTTCTACCGGATTGTTGGAATTAGTACATACTGATCTCTGTGGTCCGACAAGAATCAAGAGTCTGCAAGGTGATAGATATTTCATGTTGTTAATTGATGATCATTCTCGGATGATGTGGGTTACCTTTCTAAAAGAAAAATCAGAAGCATTTGAGAAGTTCAAAATCTTCAAAGCTATGGTAGAGAATCAAACCGGATTGAAACTAAAGTGTCTAAGGTCTGATAGAGGTGGTGAATTTACATCTGGTGAGTTCATTGACTTTTGTGAGAAGCAGGGTATAAGGAGACAGTTGTCTGCTCCTAGGACTCCACAGCAGAATGGAGTAGTTGAGAGAAAGAACCGGACCATCCAGGAAGCTGCCAGGACAATGATGTTGGAAGCAAATGTTCCTCAGATGTTTTGGAAAGAAGCTATCAGCACTGCAGTCTACACTCTCAATCGAGTTCAAATCAGAAACAACACCGGTAAGACCCCCTATGAACTCTGGTTTGGCATCACTCCTACTGTGAAATATTTCAGAGTATTTGGTAGCAAGTGTTATATTAAAAGAGATGAAGATCTAGGAAAGTTTGATGCTAGAAGTGATGAAGGAATTTTCTTGGGTTACTCCACTCAAAGCAAACCATACCGGTGTTACAATAAGAGATTGAGGAAGATGATAGAAAGCACCAATGTGAAAGTTGATGAAGGAATTGAGAAGCCTTCAAGATTTTATGAGTTTGATGAAGATGACCAAGACAGTGTTCAAGGAACTCAATCCTCTCCGGTGAGACAGAGTCAGCCTGATCCGGTAAATCAGGAAGAAGAGATAGGGTTGAATGAGCCTGATCAAGAAGCAGCAGTGCAGGATACTCCCAAAATTCCAAGGTATGTAAGACTGAACCACTCTGAAGATCAGATCATAGGTGACAGAAGCAAAGGTGTACAAACTAGAAGGAATGTTGCTCAAAATCAGGATGAATGTTGTCTGATTTCAAAGATTGAACCTAAAACAATAAATGAAGCCTGCAATGATGAAAACTGGACCAAAGAAATGGAAGATGAATTGATGCAAATTGAGAAAAATCATACTTGGGATCTTGTTCCCAGACCTAGAGACAAGAATGTAATTGGAACCAAGTGGGTCTTCCGGAACAAACTAAATGAAGCTGGTGAAGTAATCAGAAACAAAGCTAGATTGGTCTGCAAAGGGTACTCTCAAATAGAAGGAATTGACTTTGAAGAGACTTTTGCTCCGGTGGCAAGAATTGAAGCAGTCAGATTACTTCTTGCATTTGCTGCCTTCAAAGACTTCAAGGTATATCAGATGGATGTCAAGTCTGCTTTCCTAAATGGTGATCTGGAAGAAGAAGTTTACATTGAACAACCGGATGGATTTCAATTGTCTGATAATGATGATATGGTCTGCAAGTTAAAAAAAGCATTGTATGGACTAAAGCAAGCCCCAAGAGCATGGTATGAAAGGTTGGATAAGCATCTTGTGCAGATTGGATTCAACAAAGGTACTGCTGACAGTAACTTATATTTCAAAATTGATCATGAAAACATTTTGATTGTTGAAGTGTTTGTGGATGATATCATTTTTGGAGGAAGAGATAGTATGTGCAAAACTTTTGCAAATCAGATGAAAAGTGAGTTTGAAATGTCTATGCTTGGTGAAATGAATTTCTTCTTGGGTCTGCAAATTACTCAAACAAAAGAAGGGATCTTCATTTCTCAGACCAAATATGTGAAAGAATTGTTAAGGAAATTTGGTATGGAAGACTCAAAGCCAATGAACACTCCTATGGCAACCGGATGTAAGTTAAGCAAAGATGATGATTCTCCAAAGGTAGATCAGACAAAGTATAGATCAATGATTGGTGGATTGTTGTATCTCACTCAGACTAGACCAGATATAATGCAGGCTGTTGGTCTTGTGGCAAGATTCCAGGCTGATCCTAGAGAATCTCATGTTATGGCAATCAAAAGAATTTTTAGGTACTTGAAAGGAACAGTTGAGTATGGTCTATGGTACCCTAGAGATCCAGATTTCTCTCTTCATGCTTACACAGATGCAGATTGGGCAGGAGATGTGGATGACCGGAAGAGCACTAGTGGTGGAGCATTCTTTTTGGGGAAAAGATTGGTTTCTTGGTTAAGCAAGAAACAAGATGCAATATCTCTGTCTACAACTGAAGCAGAATACATTGCAGCAACAGGTAGTTGCACTCAAATCTTATGGATGAAGCAGATGCTAAGAGACATTAAAGTTGAATATGAGGAGCCTATCACAATTTTCTGTGATAATTCAAGTGCAATCAATATTTCTAAGAATCCGGTATTGCATTCTAAGACTAAGCACATATCTATCAAGTTTCACTTCTTGAGAGAACAAGTGAACAAGGAAGAAGTCAGATTGGAGTATGTTCCCTCCAAGGATCAGATTACAGATATCTTTACTAAACCTCTTCCCAAGGACTCTTTTGAATATCTCCGTGAGAAGTTAGGGGTCATGGCCCCTCCAGTGATGAACTAGGATGCACTGATGTGCATCAGTCCGGTGGATATCACAGTCATATCTTGTGATCCGGATTGATGATGGGGAGCTGCAACTAAGGGGGAGCAGCTGGTATGATTCTGATGTATGAGAATTGCAAGTATGAGCCCTTTGCCATTGATGTCAAAGGGGAGAGAAGACATGTGAAAAACAAGTGGTTGATGATCAAAGGGGGAGCAGTAAAGGAAGAGAAGACATGTGAAAAGTTGTTGTTGATAGGGGGAGCTGTGACAGAAAGGAGAAGTTCTTGTCTTGATGGTTTTTCACATCATATGTTGCCATCAATGACAAAGGGGGAGATTGTTGCAAGTATGAGGTAAGCCTATGTTGTCATTGATGTCAACATACTCATATTGCATTGACAAGAAGGATTGGATGAGCTGTGTGCTGAGGACATTGAGAAAATTAGCCTCAGTCAGGAACAGTGAAGAACAGTGATGAGAAGAAGGCAAATGTATTGTATAGGTTGAGAACCAGAGGATGCGGATTAAAGGGTTTGTAGATATGAGTCTTGAGATGCTTCAGTTAAGATTTCAGAGGTCCGCATGAGGATCTGAAGGAGTTGTGGCTGTCGGTGTAGAACTGGTTCCGGCAAGTATCCAGAGGTGACAGAGGATCACAAAAAGGTCCGGTGAGGTCCGGAATTGTATTATCCTAATCTGCGGATTGGAAGGAGTGTTTGGGATGTCCTTGTGATGTGTCATCCTGATTTGTGTATGATTTGGAGGTCCGGAAGTACCTCTTGCATTATGATAGTGGCGACAGACTGTGTTCTTGAAGTTCCAGATGAGGAAGACAAGAGATTCCAGTAAGTAGAGGAAGTGCGGATGTATCCGGTCATTCAGGCAGGCTTGTGAAGGCTCTTGGATCATGTTTAGGTTGTGTTGTTGGTCCGCATTGATAGTAGAGCCCGGAATTGAAGTTATTCTTCCGGATGAAGTTCTTGCTCTGTTTAGCCGACCGGATGAGTTGTTCATCCTGCGAATGTTCTTGTGGTGGCCGACCGGATGTGTTATTCATCTTGCGAATACTCTTATGGTTGTTTGCCGACTTAGATGTTTGTTCCTAAGTTGATGTCTTGTATAAATAACGGTTTGTGAGTTCATTTCAGAGTGTGGATTGTGTGGATGAGTATGGCATAGTGAAGAGAAGTGCGAAAGGCAGAGCAGAAGTTTTTGGGCTTAAATGGAACTGATCTGGACATGGTAGAGATGTCAATCTCCAGTTCAAGACTGTGATTCTTATCACTTTGTAGACAGTGTGTCTCCTTGTAGGCAGTGGGCCTCTTGTGAGCAGTGTGCTCGGGCAGTGAGCCCTAATTGGCATGTGCCATTCATTCTTCTTTATTCTTCTAACAGAGAATAATTCTTGGGTTAATCACCCCGTGGTTTTTCCCTTAACCGGGTTTTCCACGTCAAAATCTTGGTGTTCAATGTGTTGATGTTCATCTGCTCTGAGTTTATGCATTATGCTTTTATAGATGGTTAATTGATATGCTGTTAACTAACAAAGAACAATCAAGTGTTTAAAGTAAGAGTAAGTTTTATACAACTGATTCACCCCCCCCCCCTCTCAGTTGTATGCCCTAGATCCAACAATATGTATCTCTTGTATGCTATACAAACACCACCATCATTGCAACCACTTACAACTAAAAATCTATATGCAATCCCTAATAAATACCATAACCAAATCCTCTTTTACCCTCATAATTTATATTTTTTTGTCCAACTTCCTATCTTTTAAAACCCAACCCCAACCCATTCCACACTCTTAACCCCAATACATAAGAAAAAACATTAATACATACCTATTTATTTTTTCCCCAATATAAAATACCCCATCATGCACTCATGTATTATGATATTGCATGTCTAGTGATGATCTTGGGGAACATTTATCCTTATGTGATTCATCTAAATATTTTATAAAGTCTATTGATTATATTGTTGAACCACTATCCACTTTATTCTATTTTGTTTAGGTATGTGAATTATTTACTTGCAATAGAGTTTACTTATAGATCTAGTAGAGCCTTGATAATTTGTATATGTATAAGTTCTAACCTTATGACTTTAAGCTTCACCTATAAATATTGTAATTGATTTTTAATAACTTGGATTTTATTAAAGGATATCAAGTTGCTAGAATACTAAAATAGCTATCCACATTCTTCTATACCATTGTATATACCTCTTTGGTTTATGTGGAGTATTTCCTTACCCATTTGTAGAAGTAGTTGAGTTGTGTTGGTTCATTCAAGGAGAGCTTGACTATCCTTGGGTGAACCATCAAACCCAAAGTTTATTTGTGTCATCAGATGTCTCTACTTGAGTAGTGTTTTTGGATATAATTGTCTTGATTATAATAAGATGTAGTTAGGCTCTACTAAACTAAACTACATTACATGAGATGTTTTATTTTTGGTAGCAATGTTATCTATTGGTAAGGGTATGGATTGCCAAGTGTCAGGTAAGCCAATGGGAGTTTGGACCCTATTATCTTTTCCAACACCCTTAATATGAGATGATTGGTGTTGGGTAATCCAATGTGAGTCTTGCCCTCATTATCGTATCCAATGTTCACACTCAAGTGTCTTAAACTTTGAAATATTTACCTAGATACATATTGTGGGTGTCAACCACCTCCCAAGAGCACAACCTACAAATAAATCTTCACAAACGAGAGAAGCAACACAAGGCTATTTCATTAGAGATGAAAATATTGAATGAGATGATAAATTACATAGTATACAAGCCTTTTAAAGGCATGAAATATGTGATGTGTGAACAACTACCCGATACAAGAAAAAACCACCTACATGATTAACCCTAAGTGAAAACTTAACTCTACACTAACACCCCCCTTAAGTGCAACTTAGGGAGAAGAATTATTATGAGATGCAATATGGGTCTCGACTACACAACCATGTTAGGTACCCATTTACAATGCAAAAAAGAAATCTCTCACAAACGGAGAAAAGGAGAAAAACCCTATTGGAAAAAACCCCTCTCCAAAAGAGAGAAAAGAAAACAAAATGATGCATGGATGGAGGACTCAATTACACCCCCCAAGGACTACATACATCATGTATATACAATCAATGACCCCCCATAAGAGGGAAAGAGAGAGACTATATAGCCCTCCCCACAATGTGTAATTGCCTACAAAAATGGTAAGTGCCTGAAGACAAAACATGATCCAATGCCGACAAACAACTTGTCTTCCTTTTGGAAGAAACAAAACCAGGTACAAATGCAGGTATGCTTCCCATTCTAAATAGGGATTAGCAAGTTAAATCCAAATGTAGGATGATAATGTCTCTAAAATTTGCTCATGTGTCGCCAAGACCTTGGAAAATGATGCCACAAACCAATAAGGAACATGCCCAATCACAATAGAAGGTGACAAACAACGTACCACTAGAAACTGATTTTGAACATTCTCCAAAGATAGAGATGGAGTGACAACATTTGTACCACAACTATCATCAAATAGGAAAATTAATCCCTCAAATGTGTCTTCCAAGTCTAAAATGTGAGATTCCACAAACAATAAACCAATGTCCGGCAAATACAAATCCCAATCAGGAAGACAATGATAATCCTGTTGCTTAGGAATGATGGAAGTACTTAATGAAGGTGGATCAACTATCTCTGACAAAGAATCAAGAACCTCTGAAGCAACTGCAACCTCATCTGAAGTCTCAAAAACCTCCAAAGGATCACAAGCATGGTTTATCTTCTCTGAAGAATAACAAGGCACATTAGTATTAGAAAGAGGGTCATCGAGAGATGGCAGAGTATCATGATCTCCATATGATTCTCAAATGTAAGTCCAAAGAGCATAAGGGCACTCAAAATGAACAAGTGAATCCAAAAGGTCATCATCATTTATATGCTCATAAATAACTCTAAAGACTTGAGCCCTATATCCTTTCCAAAACATATCCCCACAAGGTGTGTCTGGAATAGGAACTTCATTATACAAATATGGCAATAGATTATGCTCACTAAGTTGAGTGAGAATAAAATGACTCCATTGCCTAAATTTCCCTTTCTCCAAAGAAACCATTATAACTGAATTCTTCAAAAAAATTCAAAGATAGTGCTTTCAAAAACTTCCAAAAAAGAATTAAACTTGATTTGTTGTAAAAAATGGTGGGGCCAATTGCATGATCTCCATGCTAACACCAAGCAAACTCCACCAAGAACTCAATCAAAATAGCCTCATGTGAGACTTTTTCAGAACAACAAAGATACTGCAACGCTATTTAAATAGCGAAATGATATCCCATGCTACCAATGTGGGATAAATATTCCCAAAACAACTTCAAAAACTTGGGGTCCACACCGCTTCGACCGCACATAAGCCCTAAAATGAGATATTTCTATTGGAACTTTATAAAATATAAAGGTTTGATCAAAGATATATGGCCATTGTAGACTTCATTTACGGTCTCCAGCAGGCGGACTGCTCCATGCTGCCAAAGGTGCATGAGATTGGCAAGACAAATACCCTTCGCATGATTATGCCCTCTCCTTAAAATCTTTCCCTTCAAAGACGGCTTGGAAAGCTTGTCGGGGATCGTGTGGAGTTTGTGGTCAAGAAGTCTCTTGCCTTTACCGAGTTGATGGAATTAGAAGATTTTCTCAGTGAACCCTTGATGCCCTGTGCAACAACATGCATACTTATTATTGTCTCAGATTTCACATGCCTTCCTTCACAAAATTAGGCCTTCTTCAATAAGAAAACGGGTTGTGTGAATGCGGCACAACTGAAGATGAATAATTCGAAATAAGGCAATTTTGAAATTTAACAAATTTCAAATGCCAGAAAAACTTCAGCAAATAAATGATCTCAAAACAACTTGGATGAAAACTCTTAATGGTGGAAGAAAGCGCAGGTTGAAGGCTCTGATACCATGTTGGTGTCAACCACCTCCCAGGAGCACAACTTGCAAATAAATCTTCACAGACGAGAGAAGCAACACAAGGCTATTTCATCAGAGATGAAAATATTGAATGAGATGATAAATTACATAGTATACAAGCCTTTTAAAGGCATGAAATATGTGATGGGTGAACAACTACCCGATACGGGAAAAAACCACCTACATGATTAACCCTAAGTGAAAACTTAACTCTACACTAACACATATGAATTTAGTGAGATTTGTTATTATTTGTTTAGTATATGGGAAGAAGGCAACATGTCTTAAAAATAATGTGATTCAAGTATAAACTAGTAATGCTTCGTATAGAGATTGGGTATTAAGATTTGATTTATAATTATAGTTAGAGATCATGAGTAGGTTATGGAATGGTTGCATGTGATGAACATTAAGAAATTAGAATAATTTGTGTGACCTACTAGTGTTTCCTATTAAACCCACATACTTTTGGATAGAGAATCATGGGTTTTGTGGCTACTATTGTTGGTGTGTACACACTAGAGAAGGTGCTTTGTCCTTTTTACTAGACTAGTATTATCTTTATTTGTGTTCGTACTTGTTAAACTTAAGATTACTTAGGTAGTTTGTGTCTTCTTCTTGTGTTAGCTAGTCACATGCCCATTTCTTTCTATGTCATGTATAACTAATTGACATTTAGCTAGTTTAGGTTGAGCTTTGTACTGGTACTTGTTATACTAGACTAGGTAGAGTTAGCTACCATCTATTATGCCAGATTAGGTTCAATTAACTTCCATCTATCATTACTGCATTATCTTCACCCTTGCTAATAAAAAACAAGGGCTCATATGTACTTTGTACTTAATTTAGTTAGTTATTATAATTATGTTGTTTTTTCTTGTATTCATTTTTTCTTTTGTGTAGATCTTAGTCGAAGGTTTATTGGTCTAATGGATTATGGGATAAGAATACTCTTTATTCTTTCATGGTATCAAATCCTATACATTTAAACCCCTTCCCATTATGAGGTTCCCTCTATTTATGTTGTGCTTTTCATGTATCTTTTGTGGAGGAGGATCAATTCCAGATCTCACACTACAACCATTAGAGTGCTAGAAGACAACTTATATGAGTGTTTTGGAGAAAATATAAGCCCACTATTACATTTATACTAGCCAAGAAAGTCATGTTTGTCTTTCACTTCATTTGAAACTAAGACCCAGAGTGAATTAACACAATTACAAGTTTAGGGTTTTTCTACTTATTTTGCACATAACTTTCTTGGGAAGCACGTGGCTGGAGAAAATCTAAGTACAAAATTATATTTAGAAGGCCTAAAAAATTTAAGGATCACCTATCAATTCATTCAAGTCAAACACTTCTACTAGAAGCCCCAATTTTTTCATACTTCTAGTATGCCACACAACCTAAGGTTGTAGTTTAGTATTTTTTAAAATATATATGTTTAAAAACATTTAAAGAAAAAATATTGCAATTTGTTTTCAATGGGTATGGTTGAATGAAAAAAATTGAAATATTAAAAAAAACACCTTTTATTAGTGTTATCTTTAGAGAAGTTCTTCCATCACCAATACCCTCCTATACCACTTGGACTACCACGTAGTTCACCACATCAATGACCCAAGACACATTAGCAACACATGTAAAGTTAGCTATCTCAATCAACCCCCACTTGTATGTGTAGTCAACATCTTGCATAGTCAATGCCACATCAAATTGATGCCCAATTACTATGCTAAACTTAGAACAATGTCATACTAATGTCATCACCTACTTTGAGGAGCCTAGACTATGGGGTTTGTATTTTCATTTTGACACCTCAACTTCAAAAGAACCATTCTCCTCTGTTTAGATTCTAATCAATGTTAAATGTTTTTTATTCTAGCCATTTTTTGACAACTACACAATGGTGACATTGGTTTTTGGGGTTTGCATCCTTATTTTTCAAATAAATTCAAGTTTATTAGATTCTTGTTTAGTAGTTCTCATTTTTGGAACTACCATAGGTCCATTTGAGCTCATATAAAATCCTTTTCAGATCCATTTTTGGAAGTGCGTATTATTCATAATTCGCATTGTTGACTTCATTTTGTTCCTATTTTGACTCAATTTAGTGGATTTAGTTCTTGGTACTTTTCTTGCAACTAAAAGAATTTCTAATGTAAAACCTAACATTAATATTAATGTTGGTTCCAAGATCTATTTTACGGTATAACTTCTTTTTTTATTTGGTACCATTTAGACAAGTTTTGAAGTAGATCATTTTAGGATTTGCGTGTGGACTCTTTGAAGAGGTTTTCTTGGTCATTTTTTCAACTTTTTAAGCTCCCATTTTCTCCTACTATTGCATTGTACTTATATTCTTGTATCACCTGTTTGGTATTTTGTAAAGATAGAAAATTACAACTTACAGGGGTCATTTTTACACTTTCAAGTACCTCATACAATTCAAGGAGGGTTGCATCACTATAGGACAAGTTTTTTATGGTCTTTCCGTATTAAGATAGCACATTGTGTCAAACTCATTTGAGAAGTGCACCATGTCAAAATAACTGGGCACTTTGGGGTTACCATAACACTAGCAATGCTTCAATAACACTTCTACTAGACTCACATGCTTGCAAGCATTCAGTGTCATATCAAGTCATGCACTCCTTATAGCATTGCAAAGCCTACAAACAAGAAGCTTGGACCTTACATTACTCTCTTGATGCTAACACAACCAAGGGAATCCATCAACATGGATTTCTTGAGCGAACTACCTACAACCAAGCACCAACGTGAAATTGTGTTTATTGTGGTAGACACATTTTCCAAGATGGCCATCATGGTCATGTGCAAGAAAAGCCTCGCCATGCTAGATGTCATGTGACTTTTCTTCACCCATGTTTGGGTTCATTTTGTCTTACCTGGACATCCATTGTTTCAAACTACAACCCATGGTTTCTCAATCACTTTTGCCAAACTTTGTGAACCATGTTAGATGCATAGTCAAATCAATCTATGACCTTCCATTATAAATAGATGGCAAAATAAAGGTGGTCAACCACACTCTTGTGCATCTACAATAGCATGCACCTATGAACTTGGGATGACAACATCCCCGTTGAACATGCCTGTAGGAGAGCTCTACATAGTTCTATGGGACACAATCCTTTCCATACATGTCTTAGGTTCCAACTTGTGGCATCCCTTGATATATCCTACCATGCACCATCCATGTTGAAATCACATGCACAAGAACAAGAAGTTGACAAGGCATAAAAGTTTTTGTAGCACATCTATCATGTGCACCAATATATCCAATAGATACTTACACATCAACAATAGAAATACAAATGGTGCCACAAACTCACCATGCATCTCACATGTTTTATGTTGGTGACAAAGTCTGGGTGCATCTTCAAAAGGAATGCTCCAAGGGTCCACAATAGAAGATAAAGCCTCTACACTATGGTCCTTATGAATTCTTCACACAGTTGGTGAGAACACCTTTGTTCTTGACCTTCCACAATTCTTGGGCCTACACCTTATATTTGATGTGGAACTCCTTAAGTGGTATTTTAAACCTCTATTAGAGCCCGCAACTATCCAACATCGATAGAATTGGACTCGATACACTCACAACGAGAAATGAGGGATAACATCATCCACACCACTACTCATACTTGCTACAATGCTCATCAACTCTTTCAAATAGTCAAGACTAGGAAATATGTAGATCAAGCTAAGTGGTACACTCTTTAACAATTGTGCATGCTCACTACCACTGCAATGGAGACCATTGCTCCTCAAGGGAGGATGAATGATTTGAACACAACCTCACAGGTCCTCTTTAGCAGCTTCATTAATGCACCAAACAATGTTCAACATATGCACCACAATACTCACACACCTACACACAATATTGTCCTCACACCTTATGTACAATACTTGCGCACAATTGTGCACCACTACTTACATGCATAGTGTGGCCGTGCACATGGTTAAACATGTTGGAGCCTATTTAGACCATACATGTGTGACATAGAAAACATCAATGACTACATGTTACACTTCCATATGCGTGCACCACTTGCTAGCCTTTGCACCATAGAACATGGTCATATAACTAGCACCATACACATCTAACACATGGTGGCATATGTGCCACATATCACATTGATCCAACTGGCACCATACATGTTTGACATCTGTCATCATCCCATCCACATAAGCAATGTGCTATATGCGTTGGACACTTTTCAACATCTATGTGGAGCCTAGTTGTTGGCCTACTTGTATAATACTTACTTTGTACATTTTGTAGATTAAAAGAGGCATGCATTGATTCTCATCTCCCTCTCTATACATTTCTTGTATTTAGTTTGAATAGAAGTTGTATATTTGCCAAAATCTTTCCACATAAGAATGTGTTTTGATTTACATATCTATTTTTCTTTATGCATTCTATGATCTTGTTGCATTACTAGCTAATCTGTAGAATTGTCCCCCAGTTTGCCTTGGGAATTGGATCACACTAGAGATTGAACCCAAGCATCACAAGAATGTCTTGATGTGTGGAAATGATACATGGCTAGTGAGAATGATCTATCATAAAGTTGTAGCGGTTCAATCTCTTTGTCTTCATCTTCGTTGTGTTTGATTCTATCAAGGTGATGTTTACAAATACATTAGAGGAGATTGTCAAATCACTAGGGTCAAGTTCTCCTAAGTCAATCCCCTATTTGGATTGACTTCATGACTTTGAGAAAATGATTGAAGACAAATGCACAAACTTGTAGATGACCTATGTGATTCTAATGCAGAATAATAAGATTCTTTGTCCCTTATAAAATGAAATGTGCTCTAGTACTTTTCTCATTGTAATCACATATGATTCTTCGATAGATGGATGATGTATTAATGGCACATTAAATGTCTTTAAAACCAAGATACAACAAGTCACAAAAAACGTGTGTGAAGTAGACTTCAAATGACTAGTGAAAAGGGGTGGGATTTTAGATTTTAAAAATTAAATTTTGGGGTCAATCTTGAGGCACTTAGGATTGGCCTAGGATAGGAAAGTGTTAAGTTTGAGGTAGGGATCGAATGTGTGGATATGAGTACAAATTTAGGCTAATAAATTATGTGTAAATAGCAAATGTATGGGAATGTGTGTAAATAGGGATGGGATAAGCTCGAATCTATGAAAATAGGTGCAAATGAATGTGAAATGGATAACGAAAGGAATCAGGTTCTAAACCAAGCTTAACACGAGTGCCACTTGTTAATAAGTAATTGTATTAAGACATTCCATCAAAATAAGTCCAAAGCTACATAGAAATTCACATGGGTATGCTAATTTCATCATTACAATAATACAACATTACAACATATGTTTCATACAATTTTTTTTTTTTCATTGATCAAAGTTATAGATAAACCATTTCTAATAGTGAATGAATGAATGAAAGCTTTTAATGACGTCCACGAGACCACAGTCTATGGGACCCAGAGGTAAAACAGACCACATCAAAGTTTTTAATGACATCCACGAGACCACAGTCTATGGGACCAAGAGGTAAAATTCAAACCAGAGGCGATTTTCATTCCTAAAAAAGTTCAAATAAAAAGCCATTAAATACCCAAACTACATCAACTATCGCTATACCACATAGCCATGTACTTTTTTCATTGTTCAAGATAGGGCGGGAGCAAATGTAGATGTTACGAGTATGGAATGCCCCAAACGTGGGATCTTTTCGTTGAATATTATTTAGAGGGGTAGATGGTACGCGGTACGCGCGACATTCGCAGCCAAAAGCACTAACATAAAATGTTTTAGAAGTAACTAGTGAAAGAACTAAAAAGATTACTTAAGAATCTCGATTTCCTTGTGTCATTTTCTTCCAAACTTTGTATTTATCCTCTGTGTTTTCGTCCGAGGCATTTCATTCTGGCTGAAATCGATTAAGATTTGACAAGTCTTTACAAACATCTAATCCAGGAGTTTTGGTGTGCATTTCAATTGAGGAGGGGATAGCTACTGTTCATCTTTGGTGCATCTTGACAGGTGGGTTTCTTTTCTTCTTCTTTTTTCTTCATTTCTTTCGCTCTGCTTTTAGTTTGTTGTTCTGGATTTTGCCCTCTCGAGGATTATTATTCGAGTCCTCCTAGTGTGTTTTACATATTCTCTCCTCAAGGATATCGGAAGTTGCAGACTTTTGGGGACCCTTCAGGATTTTGCTCATATGAATGAAATATGGTTTTGAAAGACGAAATCTTTGGTCTTATGAGTATCATTGGGATGCGAATTTGGGGTTCTAAAGCGGTGTTTTCGATGAGCTGGATTGCCCACTTGATCATGTCTAGGTTTAGGGACAATTTGTTTGATTTATTCCTGTGAATGGTGGTATCCAAAGTTAGTTTTGGAATGTCTATATGCTGGTTTGCTATGTGCCCATATGGTTTCGGGACTGCCCATAGTTTTGGTTTTGGGATACCCATGTGAGGGTTTGTACTGTTTATGGCATTGATCTGTTTTTGGCTTTCAAGATACAGTCTTTTGATATGGAGATTTTGATTTACCTTAGCTGTCAAATTTTAAAAAAGAGATCGATGGAGTTTTCCATATAGAAGGGAGTGAATAAAACTCCAATGAAACAAGAAAACCCAATGTATTTGAAGCTTAACAGAAGGAATACTGGCCTTTTTTAACGTTTTGAGGCTTATTCCATGGACAAAAATTCATTGAATATGCAATCCTGCCCGTGTTTCAGCTATACCGGATGGCCTTATTATTGTTTCGATCCTATCTGTGTCTCATCGTACATCAGACGTCCTTGCTTTTTCTATATCAACATCTGTTTCATAACAGACTCCTACTCCTATCTTGCCCTTTTTAATCTAAAAGCTGAAGCTAAAAGTATTACTATCTTTTTGGGTCAGGCCTCACTATTTCTTTCTGTTTATCTTATATGTTGTTCTAATTTTGTATTCTTGGGTTTTGACCTAGAGACCAAGTTCGCTAGTAAACTTGAACTAGTTTCGTATTCTTGGGTTTTGACCTAGAGGCCAAGTTCGCTAGTAAACTTGAACTTGCCAAATCCATCAACATGCAAAGTATCAAATAAGTAAATATATGTCTTGGCTGTTGGTTCAAGTGAGATAACTACCAGTTACTCTCTTTAATGCCTTATGTCATTATACCTGCCAAATTATGACAGCTCATTTTCCAGATAGGTTTTCTAAGCAGCCTCAGATTTTCATATAGGAATAAGGATTAGAAATGGACATATAGGGAGTTGTGTTGTTTTTCAAATGCCTATATGAGACACTAATCAGGAATCACCATGTGAGGGACTGTGTTGTTCCTTGAACGTCCATTTGGGTGGGTCTATTGGGCCTCCTGTTTCTGGAAGGCACGTGTGAGTGGTTTGTTGTTTCTGGAATGACCATATGAGGGGTTGTGTTGTTTCTGAGATGCCCACACGAGGGATTGTGTTGATTCTGAGATGCCCACATGAGGGATTGTGTTTTTTCCTGTATGTCCATGTGAGGGGTTGTGTTTTTCAAGAATGCCCACATGAGGGATTGTGTTTTAGACTTTTAGCAGACTGGTCACATGATGGGTTGTGTTATTTATGCAATGGCCACATGGTTGATTGTGTTATTTTTACAATTCCTACATGGTTGATTGTGTTGGTTTTAGATTTTTAGTAATGGTTATATAGCCCTCTTGGATTGATTGTGGATATTTTAGAAACTCCCACATAATCATATGCAGTTGAATCCAGATATCAATCTCACAAATTTAAACTGTGAGTGCAACTACGCACCACAACTCCCATATGATTCATCGTGGTGGGTTTTGGGGAAGGCTTATTCAACTGATTGTGCTAGTTGTGGGTTTTCGGAATGCTTATGAGCCATTTTGATGATTTTGTCAATTCCTACATGAATGATTACAATAGTTTTTACAATAATAATATGAACTGTAAGTCTGATCAATTATGTAAGTTTTTTCTTTATATTGTTAGAAGAAAACAGCAATAGATGCTATAATATACCACAATTTTTATGTCATGGTTAGGGAAATATGGTGAAATTTTATCTCTGATCAAGGTATATTCTTTTGCTTTTTTATAAAGATAGCGCATACAGGAGCAGTGAGAACTTACAGGATCCATAACAGAGGATAGGCCATGCCAGGGGTTGAGCTAAATCTGCAGAGGTTGCCTAGCTTGTTCAAGCAGGCAGCTATTTCTTTCAGAGCCAATATAAAGATTCTTCTTGTCATAGCTGCCTTATCCTCAATGTATGATACAGCCATCGAGAATTCTATTGGTATGGCTGGGTTTTCTTTTAGTATATCCCATGGAAACTTTTCACTTGACTTTGATTTCCAAGATAAACAGAATCACATCCCTCCAGACCCTACGGGTGGTGCAACACAGCGGCAAAAACTTTTTGTAGATGGGAATAACAATGCCATTGTGCCAGGTGGTCAGGCAGGGCAGAATAAAGATTCTTCCATAGGTCACTTCCTCCCATCTTATTTTGTGCCACCATCTGTTGATGAAGCCAATGGACATTTACATGAGTTGATTCAAGGTGCAGATGAGAGAACATTTGCCACTAGTCCAATTGAAACAAATGACGGACAAAGGGAAAAAAAAATGGGTTCTCAAGCAGAGGACCAAGGAAAAGAGGCATCAATAGAGCATGTAACCACTGGAGAAGATCTTGCTAATGATAACAAGGATACTCAAGGTTATCTGAACATGGGAGAAGATTTTTCTATTGATAACAATGATGGTGGAGGTCCACGTTACATGAATTTGAGGCTGATTTTTTCTTTGAGAAATGACACACAAAAGGAGGTTACTGAGGATCTTGAAGAATCAGAAGAGGTTGGAATATTTGCAGGAAGGTTATTTGGTGGAAGAGGCTTTGATCATCCAGGGGCAATGCCTCAAGGAACTGGCACCACAATGCTTCTGATTTTGCTTCTTTTTGGGGTTTTGGCAACTCTTCTCGTTGTAGTAGCTTTGCAGCATTCTGCTGTTCTTGGAGCGGTGGCATATTCTGTAGTGACTACATACATGAAAAAAAGAGTTTCCATCCGACAATCTGTGAGATCAGGCCTTAGAACTGGCATGTGGAGACTAATATGGCTAGCAGTTTTGCATGGAAGTCTGCGAGCCCTACAATGCCTGTTCTTGATGAAATCTCTCTTTGGGAAAGTGTTGGAATTGGAAGAAATGGAGAGGTTGGTCTTGCGGTTGTCGACCATGCCATTTGCATTCCAGGCTTCTTGGAAGGATGACTTTGCCACAGATTTGGGTGTGTCTTTTAGGATTGGAGCATTTATTAGCTTGGAGTACTTGTTTGATGGGCTGGCTTATAGTATCTACATTACAGCTTGCTGGGTAGCCATAATGGAAAGGCAATACAGAGGTGCTGAAACCCTCCATAGAGGATGGAACCTTGTGAAAAGCATGGCATTCCAAGCAGCTACAATTAAAGTCCTTGAGTCTGTTGTATGTGGCCGGAGCTTTAAATGGATACTTCAACAAGTGCTTGGTCATTTCTTGGCAACACTCATAGTATCCTTTATGCAGAGTTACTTCTTAGTGTTGTGGTTGGTTTTCTATTTCTCAGCAAGGGCAAAAGAAAGTCAGGGACGTGCACAGCGGTTCTCTATAAGAGATTTGGAGGACTTTCACAACAGGCTTCGGTAGGCTTCCTTCCTGGAAGCTATAATTGTAACTGTACTTTTTGTAGATCTCTGTGCGGCATGGTTAGCTTTGGCTAAAAATATTTCAAACAGGCAGGTGCTTGTATGAAAGAGATATTTGCTTACGTCTAGCTTGAGTTTTGTTACATTAAGCTTGAATGGAGAACTCATAGCAGGCTTTCTTGGGTGATTTGTAAAATATGGCTCTACTGCACCAGCCAGAAATTTGTAGGATGTTTTCAAATGGTATAAAAGTGAAGTTGTACTTTGAACGTTTGAAACATGGGTTGTTTGTCGTAATTGTACAACTTATTCTTTGTATTTAGTTGATTACTTTACCTCACAGAAAGGTCCAGGAAGCAAAGCATCAGACATTTAATTTGCATAGAGCACTTCTCTTTAGGAACTCTCATGGCTTTGTTTATTGCCCACCCTGCTTTCTTGGCTCTATTTTGAGGTTCAGTGTCCAGGCTAATGGAGATCCTAAAGGCTTCTGGTATGAGTACTGTATTGTTGATTGTGGATATTTCTTCCGAGGTTACACAATCCATTTTTGAATGTTGCTTGCACTTGGGTTTTCTTCATAAAATATTTGGAACATACTAAATAAAGTTCCTGTGAAAATGATACCCAATGGGCCATGGTACATCAGGTAGGTCCTACTAAATTGTTAATTTTGCCTCCTTCCCTGGAACAGCCTTAGTGTTGTGCAAGTGAAAATTGGGTTACATGCAGCTTTTTGGCAGATAATATAGGAACTTTTTCTTTTCATGTTCATTGGGAAAGAACTGTTCTAACTTCTTTAAAGGTGTCTAATCAAGTTCATTTCCTGATCTTATTTTCATTTATGTTCATTGCACTTATGTATTGGCAGTCTTTGCACAGCCTCTCTAGAAGTTTGATGTCGTATTTCTGTTATTATATTTGGTTCATTGCTTTGGGTTCAAAGTCAGAAATCAGGCTTGCCAGGAAAGAAAGTGATTTAATGCAATTCCACATAATACTAAGTTATGAAGTTCAATTCATATTGAATCTATTGCCTTTCATTCCCTTAAATCTAATGCAAATAATCCTTTTCAATGCAATTGTGCCAATATGGCATCCTATTTCTCCCTTCTGCCGGGCTTTCCCTGATTGTCTTACACAAAAGAAACAGAAAAATGAAAAACAAATTACTGGATCCTTTACCACAATCTTGTTTAACATTTTCACTGCAGCATGATCTAATGTTCCATGTTTTAAATCAGTGCAAGTTACACAGCATCTGCTCTCTAAGTTGTAAAAACTGTCCGTGTGATTACAGGAGCCAACTCTCTAAACGACTCCCTTATAGGGACCTGGGTTCAAGGTTTCCATTTACATTTACTTTCAATATTTCTAGGTCTTTCCTAGGATATCTAATAATCTATATGGTTTTATCATTTTAAATTCGCCTCCTCTGGATAGATCCCTTTGTTTTAGTTGAATATTATTAATTACTAATTAGCTGCATTGAGATATAATTGTATCCTTGTCTTGCCCTGGTCAAATTTATAATAAGAAACTAAACTATGCTCTGTGCAGATTTTATAAAGAAATTTATTATTTTTATCAGCCACCGGGACTCAAATCTTCTTTTGTTAGGGACCTGGGTTCAAGGTTTCCATTAAGGTTTACTTCCAATTATCTGGGTCATTACCAGGATCTGTAATAAGTTATATGGTGTCACCGTTTTAGGTTTGCCTCCTTATGCCCTTTTTGTAAGCTCTTTAGATAAATCCCTTTATTTTAGTTGAATATCACAAATTTCTAATTAGATTAATCGAGCTATAAATGCCATCCTTGTCTTGCTCTGGTCAAATTTATAATAAGAAACTAAACTATGATCTGTGCTGATTTTACAAAGAAATTAATATAATTTTTATCAGCTGCTGGGACTACAATCTTCTTTCATTAGCAAATTTTTAGCTTCTCATTGTATCATGGACAGACGGAAGCTAGAGTCATACCAGCCATTCACTTTCTAACATATACGGGTTGAGTTGCTATTTGTAGATATGGAGTATACTCTATTTCTTTTATTATTCTCCAATTAAGCTGTCTGGAATGCTATAAATAATGTACTAATAATAGCGTTAACTGTAAACCTGCCAAAATTTGTATAAATGCTATCTTGGAAACCCATTCCTTAAGTAAATTCTGAATTGGATTGCAGAAACTTTATGATCTTCATGATGTGTTGAATACTTATGGCATTTGTTCATTTCTCAGTTGCTTTCCTGCCAAGGCCATTATGCGTTTTCTGAAATATGGTCTTTCTTTGTTTCTCTTGTAAGAGGCCACAATTTCTAATTGCATCTTTCCTATAACAAACCTTTGCTTTATTTTCTGTTGTCAGTAAAAGACATTCTCCTCCATTGTTACTCCTGGTAGGCTGGTACTATATGCACCTGACAGTTGATTGTTCATGCACTATTCTTATTTTGTATACAACTTCAGTAAATGTATGATGCAATAGCCTATGGTAGCTTGCATATGTTCTAAGCAGGGAAATAGCTATGCATATTAATCTTGCTTTGGTTTTCATAGTTAGTTAGAGAGGTTATAATCTTTAGTCCACAGCACAAATTATTGATTTTGTTGTAAAGTCCTAGTCTTCTGTTGTTTTGGGTCTTGATCATGGTGTGGGTTTCCTAGAATAATTGGCACAACTGAAATGGCTATTGATCCTTGAACTGATAAAAAAATGAAAAAATATTTTGGCTTTCTTGAGTGTCACATGGAAGAAGTTATAATGTTTTCTCTGGTTAAGATGAACTTGAAGCTCTTGTCTATTTACTGTTTTGATGTTGCAGTGACTGTTAGCACTGAACACAAAGACTTTAGTAGATAACCCTGCAATATGTCTTTTATTATTGTGAAACACCTATTTTAAAAAAATTCACATCACCTTTATATGTCTCCATTATAACATGGAGCAAGTTGACCAGGTAGGAGCCTGGGCCATCATGGTGATAGTGTTCCACCATATTGCTAGACCACAGCACTCAGCATGTGGGCCTTTTAAAGTTGAATGGAGATGCATTTATTTGTAATAGTAATCAACAAGATTCTATTGCCCATTCAAAGACAGGTTTGTGTTGAAGGCAACTTGCTTTCAGATGATTAATCTGAACATCTGCTGTTTCTCAATTTGTAGCTTCTGTTTGCAATGATACATGGATGGTTAGGGTTCATTGTTCATTGATTGTTATGTTACATGGATGGGCATGGTTGGAACTTGGGTGTATTGAGGCTTTCAAGAACCATAAGCTGTCGTATCATCTAGCAATGCACTTTTAAGGATTAGGAAGAGAGCAACTTGAAAGTTTAGTTTTTAATAGATCTATGATCGGGACAGTGACATAAGCGTGGCCCTTATGCAATTTACCTATATATAACTTGCTTTTCAATGACGGCAATGTTTGCTAATTGCTATAATTGACTGTTACTTCAAATATTAGTATTTATAACATGCTTTCTTATGTGTTAAGCAGTAATTTAGTAAGAACGTCAGGTACAGTCAAGGTAAGATCATACGCCATGATTTTTGTGGTCTGTAAATGCAAACGCCCTAATCCCTACTGTTTTTTTCCTGTCTTTTTTCTATTAAAAAAAACTATTCAAATCTGTGTTTTTTTGGTTCCAAAAATTTTCTTTTTTCTTCAAAATTTCCCCTTTTTTCTAGCGTGATTAAACTTCAAGCGTGCTTATTCCCTCTCCTTTTAATACGACTCTCATTTCTTTGCCTAATATAATTTGTTACCTTCCTAATACTGCTATCATTGGGGGTACTCCAAAATAAGTTCTCTGTTCTATCTTGTTCCATCTTTTCATAGCTTTCATTGCACTATGCCATGTTATAGTAGGTAAGGTTGCGATATCTCTAGAGTCACCTATCATAGGTTTGAATATTCTAAATAGTTTCCTGACCCTTATTTGTGGCTCACCATACAGGTGGGCTTCTATAGCAGCTTCTAAATCTTTCATCATATATTCACTCTCTAGCTTTATTTATCTTCCATTGATTGTAAATCCTGATTTGGTAATTGTGTTTTTCCAATTGTATATACTCTACTTGTGGGTTTAAAATCAGATTTATTGTCGTCTTCCCATATTTTTAACCATGTCATAACCTGTTGGCTCTCAAAACTATAGCTCGTCTCCCCTACAAACTGAGACTAGGGGAACATACTATCTAAGGCAAAGAGAAGGGTTCCTAACAAGGACATGCCAACTTTGGGCTAAATCATAGGGTAGGGCAGCCTTACTTTTACTTCAGGCTTTACAAAGCCTAGTAGAGTGATCCTCAAGGTCTCCTTGACAGGTCAATTAAAGAGAAATAAAAAATAACTTAGGACTTGATTACCATGCCCCGATGGCAGCCATGAATTGACCTACTAGACCTAACTACAAGTAGATATAAACAAGTGTGCATATGCACCCATGGATGAAAGATAAGTTTATAATACTCTTGATGAATCCCCTTGAAACATTTCATATGCACATGCATCTTGTTTCATCAATTCAGCCCTTTGGATATTTGTGACTCAATGGTTTGGGCCAAGTCATATGGTAGGGCAGCCCCTCTTCTATTAGGTTTGCAAAATTGAGGAGGGTGATCCTAGAGGTCTCCTTGATAGGACACTTAACAAAAAAATGAAAAATAACAACTTAGGCCTTGATTACCATGCCTCAACAGTAGCCATGAATAGACCTACTAGACCTTATTATAAGCAGATGAACAAGCATGCATGTGCACCCATTGATGAAAGACAAGTTTATATTACTCATGATGAATCCCCTTAAACATTTCATACACACATGCATCTTGCTTGAATATTTGTCACCCAATGGCTTATTAACGGTATTTATTGCTAAAGCAATGGGATACAAAGATGAGTGAGACTCCTACAAGATTAACCCTTTGATATTATGGCTTTGAGAGAGGTCTCTTTGAAAGGAAGTTAGGTGTGCGGAAATCGCTTCCTACACTAATCTAATGAGGGGAGGAGAGTGCAAATTCAATTTTATCTTTACAATTACAGCTATGTTAACCTACTAACAGAGATATTGCAGCAAACACATACACAAGAAAGTAAGACAAAAGAAAAGAGACACAAGATATACATGGGGAAAACCCTTACGAGTGAAAAACCCCACTCCAAAACACAGCTCAAATGTATTTCGTAAACAATGAAGGTTACAATACAACACAGAGCCAATGCTCTTGCAGGAGTCTTCGACGCTTGTATCTGGAGGTGAGCCGGCAGCATAACAATACCTGTCAAACCTGTAGTACATCACCTCTCCAAAGCACTTGTTTATAAAGAGAATACAAGGCAAAAATAGCTCCACATTGAGATGGGCGTCCAACATGGCCTCATGGCCCAAAACCCACACCTATGGACACTTGTCCAACACTGTAGGATGCTCCTGACACTTGTCAAGTCACCCCATCCCAAGGAGGTCGCCTATTTCCAAAATGGGCTATGACAAATACTCTTACGACTCTTACAACCGTCATAGAATCTGTCATAGCTGTCATAACTTACAGTTGTAAGAGAATCTATCATACACGGGCTATAAATAGCATATTCTCTTACAACATGTCATAGTCCACCTTGGGGCGCCCAAAGATGCCTTTTTCAAAGATGCTTCTCGACACATGTGCATACCAGTCATAGGATCTTCTATTTCTGACTCTTACATGTCATAACTTTGTCATAGGAATCTGTCATGACCATTTCGGTCAATATTCCCTTACACACATTCCAAGATGCCGACACATAGCAAAATATTCCTACCACTAAGTGGGACGCCTATCTCCTCATGTGAGGACAAAATTACATGTGGTCATATGCCATATAGGATGACACATCACAGTGCCAACTCCCACAATATGACAACATATGATTTGCATCCAATTAATACAATAGGCAATAAATAAATAAATACAATATAAAAATACAAGGAATTACCAAGGTTGAGACACCTTAATTCCCAACACTCTTAAGGTATGACAAAGTCGTAAAGCTAGATTAAGCATGTACGTAGAGTATGTTGGGACCCAACTTGAAAAATTCCAGATTCATCTTAGTCCTTGCTTGTTTTGTCTAAGTCTTGCCTTTTGTATTCCCCATCATATGTTGAGAACCTTTAAAAAACTTTCAAGCCCTTGAGAAACCTTCAAGTCCCTAAGTCTTTCAAAATCTCCAAGTGAAGAAGCCTTTGGACAAGTTTGCAAGTTCGCAAACTTGTTGAAACCGTAAAAAGTCTTTGCAAAGGAGGACATTCCAGCTTTTTGGTAGGTTCACAAACCCATAAGCTTGTCGAAAAGATTCATAAATTACCCAAGTAGCCGACAAAAAGAAGAAAGGAAAATGTTCCGGCTTTTTAGCAAGTTTATAAACTTGCCAACCTACTAAAAAGGTTCTTTGGTTCGTGAAAGTTTTGAATGCCCAAAAGAAGAAATAAAGTAAAAAAAGAGAAAGTTTTGGCTTTTTGGCAAGTTCACAAACTAGCGAACCTACTGAAAATGTTTGTAAGTTCTTAAAGTTGCTGAAATGTCGAAAGTTAACATGCAACAAAGAAAGGAAAAATGTTTCGGCAAGTTTGTGGGTTCGCAAACCTGTTGAATCGTTGAAAAGAGAAAACAAAAAAGAAATGGGGATGAAATGAGAAAGCAAATGTTTCAGCAAGTTCGTGAGTTCACGAACCTACCGAAATGCCAAAAGAACAAAGAAGACAAGCTTTTCGACAAGTTCGTAGATTCATGAACTTGCCAAAACATCAAAAAAAGGGAAGAGAGATGAAGTTCTTTCGGCAAGTTCGTAGGTTTGTGAACTTGTCGAAATATCGAAAGAGTTCGCCAATTCCTAAAAGTCTTGAAAGCCCAAAAGATGAGTAAAGAAAAGAAGAGAGAAAATAGAGAAAAGATAAAACATTTTGACAAGTTCGCTAGTTTGCGAACTTGTCAAAATACAGGAAAAAAATTTAATGAGAAAATTAAAGCTACGAACTTGATGAAACATCAAAAGAGTTCGCCAATTCCTAAAAGTCTTGAAAGCCCAAAAGATCAGTAAAGAAAAGGAGAGAGAAAGTAGAGAAAAAATAAATAAAAAATTAATGAGATATTTAAAGAGTTGGCATGGTAAAGAAAAGAAAGATTTAAAATTGAAAGCCCACCAAAATAATAAGTGCAGCACAACGGAATGGAGATTGAAGCAACAAACAATGTTGACAAGCATTTAAATGCCTCAATTGCCCCAATATGCTCCAACTCTTAGGACCACCATCACTGATCATTTGATGGTGGTGGGTGTGGTAGGTGGATTCCATACACCTCAGGACTCTTGTAGGTCCTTCACTGATGCAGATTTTTGTATTGAGGCATGGGCGAACATTCTAGATAGGTGTTTTTATGGTACTAACCCACATGGATGTGATGCAAATAGGTATGGTCGCCTAGGTCCTCTTCTAAATGACAAATCTCTTCTTTCACTCTTCCTAAAGGATTAAGCAAATATATAATGCAATCTTGCATTCATTTAAGAGGATGCAAAAATTTGGTTGTAGAGCAAAGCAAAAGAATACAGCTCTGAATGTTTAGAGTTTCTTCCAGTGGTCATGTAAGCATTTTATTTGTAATTTCTCCTAGGTTTTCTCTCAAATGATATGAGAGCATTGTAATCTCCAAATAATGAATTAAAAGTGCACACTTAATTGAGTGTCTCTATAAATATTGCATGAGCTTTTGGCGATTTGACAAATCCCCTTAATCACATTTACTGATTTGAGTATTATTCTTGATTAGTTAATCAACTAGAACACTGTAAAATCCTCTGTAAAGACTTTGCAAGGTATCTCCTAAGATAATACATGAAACTCATGGATTTGTTTCTGGATTATTAAGGTATGGTCAGTAATATGTTTCTGCAATTCTCTGTATCTATTTGTTGTTATGCACAGATCCTAGCTTATGTGTAAAACATTCAAGTGTGGTTTTTGTTGGTATCTTGATCAAGATACCATAATCTTATTACATGGGTGTCCCCTTTGATTGAAGAACCAGACTCTACTGCCCCTATTGGTTAAAGACACTAGTTTGCTTTCTGTTCAACTTCTTTTTCCTCCAACACACTCAAAACATAACAAAATCTCAATCTCGTATACTTTTGTATTGTTGTAATACCCACATCCATGTCTAGACGTATGTTTCTGCATTAAGGGCTATCGAAGCATCATTTTAGGCTCTTTACATGGTTGTGTATTTGTTATATTGAAAGTGTAACAACCTTGTGTTCTTCAAACTAGCATACAGGGACTTAGTGATAGTTAAATAGGAGTTTCCTATGCATTGGGTATGGTTTGATTCAAGGTCTAGCTTCACATTGTTATCAATTATTGTTCTCATACACCTTAGGGGATACCCCCCTTAGTCTAGCAGAGCCAAAAGGTCTTATCCACCTTATCAATGTTGTCCTTAATTGCCTCATCCTAAATATAACTTTGTAATCATTGTCTTTAGTTTGACACCCCTAACACTCAAGAACTGATTGGCTTTAGGGATTTGAGGAGTCTCAACTTTGAGCACTAACAAAATTAGCAGTGTTATCGAGGATGAAATACATATGAATCATATCTTTTTAGACTTCTGTAGTCTGGTGAAGTTTGTCAAAGAGATTAAATTCTGGTTCTTAATTTGAAGGTCTTTATTGCTAAAGCAAATTCATCTCAAGTGAAGAGTGGTGACTCCATTTAGCTAAACCCATCAAAAATTTGAAAGAAAGAATCAAAGAAGGAAAGAGAGAAGCATTTAAAGAACTCACAACAACCTGATGATATAGCAACACACTCAGGAAGACATCGTAGTGCCTGGAAAGCTACAAACAAAGGCATGTCCAGTAGATAAACTGTTAAATAAGATGTTGTTGGTCATTATGTTAGAGATATGTGCATGTTGATTAGTATCCCTATACTTCAAATGATTCTAGTGATAAAATAGTCAAATCTAGTAGAAGAAACCAATGATATGACTATGGTATGCCAAGAAATTCAATGAACTTGACTAGAGGGAATAAAAGAATATCTCAAAAGGCACAATCTCAAGTGTTGAATGCATTAAATCTCACAAACATAAGAATTACAAGAGTAGGATCACATCCTAATTACCCTACCTCTGTACATGGGACTAAACCTAAACAAGATGATTCATTCCATGATGCTAGTGCTACCACACAATCAAAAAATGAGCATAGGGACAAATAAATTAATGAAAGGTTGGATTTGCTTGATCACCTTAAGCAAAGATAGAGAATTGCAAGCTCAAATTGATTTGTAGCAAACCCAACTTGCACAAAATGCTCAACAACAAAATCTGCCTCAACATCATAATATTTCTAATCAACATGCAGCAAATCAGCAACAACACAACCAATAAATTATGAGAGCTCATAACAAGAGGCATGCTTAAAGAGTTCCATTACCTAGACATCCCTTAGGAATGGAAAATATAGACAGCTAGAATTTTATGGTATCCCAAATTATCTCAATCCAATACCTAAAGAGATCAGGTGTAAGGTGCCTAAATTTCAAGACAATAAGGTTGTCACTGGTGAAGAACATTTGAGGAGATTCATTAATATGACTGATGAGTATGAAATTGAGGATGAGGATGTTATCATGAAGTTGTTTGTACAATCATTAGAGGAAAGTGCTAAAGAATGGTATGGAAGTCTTCCATACAGTAGTATTGACTCATGGGAAGAATTCATGAGTCTTTAGGTTGCAATACAAAGAGAGAATTGATCCCAAGTTTGCAATCCATGAATTGACATCAATTAAAAAAGGTGTGAATAAAATTGTTGCATAATTCAATAGTAGATTTGTCATGACAATGAGAAAAGTGCCTCCCAACCTGAGACCAAATGAATCCATGTGCTTGGCTGTTTATTGTGGTGCATTTGATACAAAGTTAGGATACTATTTGCATGACAAAAACCCTTAGAATTTAAGAGACGCTTATACCATGGCAATCAACACAGAAAGCAACATGAGGGCATCTGGAAACATGTCAAAAGAGCTGATGTAAAGATTTTGAAACCAGATGCAACAACTTCAAGCAAGCCTCTTACTATTGAATACAAGCTAGATAAGCTGATGGGGGCAATGAAAGATTTGTCATACCGGAGTGCATGAAATGAAAAGGGTTTACCTTCTAATAATGCTTCTACTTATTTCAATGAGGGGCAAAGGTTACATAATAGGCCTTACAATACTTATTGGTTAAAGAGACTAGGGCAGAATGATAAACAGGTTGTTCTTAAGTAATAAAATACAAGGCACCATGATTAAAATCACACCTGATCCTTTAAGGAATGATCATGTGAATGAACAAGATTATTCATTATGGTGTGAAGCATGTTTCCTACCTCATAACCCAATAAAATGTGTTGTTGCGGTAGGGATATTAAAAGAGGAGTTCCCTAATGATGAGGGAACCCCTGAATATTATGAAGATGTTGATGTAGATCAATTTGATGAGCATGAAGAAGATGAACTCTTCCAATGTGATTTTAATCATCCTCAAGTCCAGTATAAACTACTAGCTCATGACTTTCAAAATCTCAAAGATCTCATGCAGCAAAGATACAAAAGAGCAATGCCCTCAATTGAAGACATCAAGGCCCTTACTGATGTAGTTGTCATGCAAGTTCAAAGTGAATACCAACTCAGAGGTAGACGAGTAACCCGGGGTGAGTCAAAATACAGCAACACCAAAAGTGTCAAATACATCTGCAGATAAAGGAAAACAAAAAGTGGAAGTTCATGTTAGAAGGGGTGACACTGCAGATAAAATTATGAGCAAGACTGTAGAAAGGTAAACATAAAAGAGAAGATCATTTATAAATGATACCCCTATGCAAAAGAAATATGCTTCAAAGAGTAAAAATGTACGTGTACTAGTAGATAAGGCAAAAAATCCAAACGTGACAAAAGTTGGCGACAAGCTAAATCAAGAAAAGAAAAGTTTTCAAGGACAGTTAGCCCAGGCAAGTGGGAATAACATGGATATTTAGGTAATACATTTTATTCTTGACACCCAAGCAACAACTATGTTATTTTCTACCCCCTGCCTAATTATGTCTCCATTGACATGGCTTTCACTTTGAGCCAAATGAAAGTCCTATACCAGTCCAGGAGATGCTTAGAATCCCTGAACATAAAGAGAGGACTCTACAATATATCAATGCTCCAACCATATTTGAAGACCAGACAAATCCTCTAGATGAGTATGCAGAAGATACAAGTGCTGAAATAAATACTCAAAAAATACCTGAGGTATACCTTGGTACAACATGTGTAAGTAACCAAACCATGGTTGATCCCTTTTATACTTCATTGCTAATAAAGGAATGAGTGGTGCGTAACTACATGTTGAACTCTAGTGCATCAAGTAATGTGATGCCATTAGAAGTCATGAACTTTACTAGGCTTGAAAGTTTCTAGGTCTTATGGCAAGTGTTATGCAATGGATTCTTGGGAGGTAAATGTTATTAGAATTATCAATGGAGTAAAGGTACAACTTGCTGCATATTTAGGTAAATATTTTATGATAGACATAATCATTATTGATTATCTAGCCAAGTGGGGTATGATATTGTCAATAAATTTGGCAACTTCAATAGGTGGTAGCATACAATGGACTTACCCTATGCCACCATTCCAATCAATGGAAAAAACGTTTAGTTGCATAGAGAAAAGAAAATGTTACATATTGTGGAAGACCCAGAGAAAGTGAAAGATGAGGTGCACTATGCAGAGAGTGGGCCTGACAATATAGTTGGGAACTTTGATGACAATGTTAACAACTGTATTGACCTGACCTCATGCCAAAAGCCTTCTTATCTTGGAAGAAATAACATATGGAAAATGTATTTTGATGGTGCCTATTCAAGGGAAGGGAATGGTGCAGGTATTGTTTTAATCTCCTCAAATGACATATCCTATAGATTCACCTTCAGATTAAATTTTGAGTGCACCAATAACATACTAGAATATGAGGCATTGTTGCTTGGCTTGAATGTTGCATTCAACTATGAAATTAAATGTCTAAGCATGCATGGTGATTATGAGTTAATAGTATCTTAGGTTAGAGGCTCATATATAGCAAAAGAGAAAAAATTGAAAATGTATAAGAATGTTGTATGGGATACCATTGAGTTGTTTGATGATTTTGATATCAAGTGGCTAGATAGAAATAAGAAAGTTACAGCTAATTCCCTTGTTGTCATAACCTCAAAATTTAATGCCTCTTTGTCATCACATAATTGCACTAATAGTGTGGAAGTCCTCACTAGGCCTAGCATCCCTAATAACATATACAACTAGCAAGTATTCAATTATAAGAAGCATATCTATGACTTCTTGAATAGTGTGAGTGAATTTGAAAATCAACAGATTGATTGGCATTCAATGATTGAGGAAAAGGATGGAAATGAGACCTTGTTTGGAAATGAGGTCATTCAACTCAAGACCAATAGCATTCCAAGAGGTCTTGTAGCTCTTGAAAGAATTTTTGATAGTAATGATTGCTACAAAACAAGGAGTAAATCAACTGGCCTAAATGATGTTGAAGGAGTGAATCTAGGAATTGAATCAACTCCAAAGATGATCTACATTGAAAAGAAGCTAAATCCAACAGAAAAGAAATGGCTTATTAGTCTATTGAGAAAGTTCCAGAGGTGTTTTGCATGGTCATATGATGAGTTGAAAGCATATAGGGAAGATTTGTCCTAACATACCATTCCTTTAGAATTTGGTATGAAACCATTTAGGCAAAAGAAAATACCTATTAATCATACATTGGCTCCTCATATGCAAAGGGAATTAATGAAGTTGAAGGAGGGTGGTATAATTAAAGCAATTAAACATTCAGAATGGGTGTCTAAGCTTGTCCTGATGAGAAAGAAGAATGAAGACATAAGGCTTTGTGTAGATTTTAAGAAGTTGAATATAAAGTCCCTCAAAGACAACTACCCATTGCCTAGTATGGACCATTTGTTGTAGAAAATGACAAGATGTGAATTGATATCAATGATGGATTGATTTTTAAGATATAATCAAGTAATGGTCAAAGAATTTGAGCAACACAAGACAACCTTCACCACCACTTGGGAAACATTTGTTTATGTAATGATGCCTTTCAGACTCAAGAATTAGGAACCACCATTCAAAGAGCAATGGATGTTGCCTTTGCAGGATTGATAAATGAAATCATAGTTTTCTATCAAGATGATTTGACTGCATATTCTAAAGATAGAGATGATCATTGCAAACACTTGGAGCTAATTTTCCATCGATGCTTAGAATATGAGATTTCCTTAAATCCCAAGAAGTACATTTTTGGCATGGAAGAAACATCTAGTGTCTAAGGATGGTGTGAGAATTGATCCAAAAAAAGTCAAGGCAATTGACTTCACTCCTCAACCTAGAACAGTCAAGGCAGTGCAGTCCTTTTTTGGACAAATTAATTTTGTTAGGAGGTTTATTCCTAACTTCATTGAAAAGACAAAGGTAACTTCCAAAGTACAAGAAATGACAACCAACTAGCTGGGATAAGAAATCAACTGATTGCTTCATGGACATTAAGAATGCACTTAAGAAGGTCCTAGTATTGGCTAGTCCTAATTATTCCAAGACTTTTCAACTATTTTCATTTTCTTCTTTCTACACCATTATTGCAGTGTTACTTCAGAAGAATGTTGATGGATATGAGCAGCCTATTGCCTTCTTTAGTAAATCATTGCAAAATGTTGAGTTAAATTTATAGAACACACAAATATACTGAGAGGGCGCTGAGTCAGTGTATCAATAAATTTCAACCTTAATTACTTTGTCAATAATCATCAACATACTATTGAGAATTTTAACTTGAACATCAATAGAGCAAGTAGTAAAAACAATCACACAAAAGAACACAATGCCAGATTTTACGTGGAAACCCTACCAAAGAAAAACCACGATGAGCAAGCTGCTTGGATCTACTGCCCAAATCCAGCCTCACAAAAGAATATTGAATTACAAATATTTTGTAAGCACCAACCCACATGAGTTTCAACCTAAGAGGACACCAATCCCCTTTACTGATTCGCAGGCACCAACCTATAGGAGACTCCAATCCCCTTATCAAACTAAGCACCAACCAAGTCACTGAGCACCAAATCAGATAAAACTCTTGAAGATAAAACTCCTTATGAAATGTGGGTAGGTAGAAAGCCTTCTGTTTCACATTTAAGGATCTTTGGTTGTGAGGCTTATGTTCATGTGTCTAAAGAAAAGCATACTAAACTAGATCTAAAAGCTCAAAAATGCATCTTCGTAGGTTATGGTGAGAATGTAATAGGTTACAAGCTTTGGAATCCTCTAACCCAAAAAATGATTTTATCTAGAGATGTTATTTTCAGGGAGTTTAGAGCTTATTCAAGTGAAGAACAACCAAAGAAGAAAGAAAAGACTAAAACAATGCACTTCGAGATACATACAGAAAAGTAGGAAGATGCACATGTGGAAGAACAATTAGATGGATTAGAGGATGGAGAAGAAGAAGAGGGTTCAAAGGATTCAGATATTGATGTGCAGGATGAGCATACAAAAGAACATGTGGAGCCTCGTACTCCTACCTTGAGGAGATCCACAAGACAATGGAATCTAGTTAATGGGTATAGCCCACCTGATTTCCATTATGTATTTGCTTTGTTAAGTACTGATGATTAACCTAGATCTTTTAGGGAAGCTCTATCTTCAGAGGATAGTGAGTCTTGGTTACATGCCATGCATGAGGAGATGATGTCTTTGGATAGTTGTGACACCTGGGATCTTGTTAGTTTGCCCAAAGGAAGAAAGCCCATTGGTTGCAAGTGGGTATATAAAAAGAAATTCAGTGCAGATGGAAAGTTAGAGTGGTACAAGGCTAGATTGGTGGCCAAGGGCTACTCCTAAAGAGAGGGAGTTGATTTTGGTGGAATCTTCTCTCCTATTGCTAAGTTAACTTCTATTAGATTCCTTTTATCTATTGATGTTGCTTATGATTTTGAGATAGAGAAAATGGATGTTAAAACTATTTTCTTGCACGGGGATCTTGAGGAGGAGATTTATAAGTGACATCCTAATGGTTTTGTTGTGAAAGGAAAAGAACACTTGGTTTGTAGGTTAAAACAATCATTGTATGGTTTAAAACAGTCACCCAGGATGTGATATCAGAAGTTTGATGCTTTTGCATTGAAGTTGGGTTTTGTTAGAAGCGAGGAGGATCATTGTGTTTATATTAAGATTATTGATGATCAGGTACTAATTATTGTCTTGTATGTTGATGACATGTTTATTGGTAACAAAAAAGTGATGATTAGAGAGCTTAAGACTCAGCTTTCTGGCACATTTGATATGAAGGACTTGGGGACTGCTAGATAAATTATAGGGATGGAGATCAACAAGGATCTAGTACACAAAAACTATGGTTAAGTCTGAGTAAGTATGTTGATACCATTTTGCAAAGATTTAATATGCATGACTGTAAACCAGTAAGCATTCCATTTCTGATTGGTACTAAGCTTAGTTTAGACATGTGTCCTAATTCTTATGATGATTTTGAAGAGATGTCTATGGTTCCTTATGCTAGTGTTGTTGGTAGTTTGATGTATGCGATGGTTTACACTAGACCAGATATTTCCCAAGCAATGGGAGTTTTAATCAGGTTTATGTCTAATCTTGGTAGAGAGCATTGGACTTTTGCTAAGAGGGTATTCAGATATTTGAGAGGAACTTTTGATTACTATTTGGTTTATCACGGTACTGATAATGTGGATTTAAGTCATTGCACATGCCTTGTTTTGTTGATTCAGATTGGGCAGGTGACTTGAATAATCGAAGGTCCACTAGTGGCTATGTTTTCACTCTATTTGGAGGTGCAATGAGTTGGATGAATAAAAGACAACCTACGGTTTCTTTGTCCACCATAAGTAGAGTATATGGATGCTACACATGCCTCTAAAGAGGCAGTATGGTTACAAAGACTTGGTACAGGGATTGGTTTTGATTGCGAGATAGTAAGGATAAGATGTGATAGTCAGAGTGTCATTTGTTGAGCCAAAAATCCTATGTATCATGCTCGTACTAAGCATTTTGATGTTTAGTATCACCTTGTGTGAGAAATGGTTGAGAATGGCAAGGTTTTTATTGAAAAGGTTGACACTTTGGTTAATGTTCCAGATTCTCTGACGAAGCTAGTTACCACAGATAAGTTCTCTTGGTGCAGGAAGGCCATTGGCCTTGATCACTGTACTTCCTTAAATAATTTTGTTACCTCATAGATGTAATTGCAATGTATAATGTCAAGTGGGAGAATGTTGGGATATGTTGTCATTAACTTTGCAATCCTAACCATTGTCATGTGTCTCCAAAGTTCTTGGAAACTATCTTTGGGCGCCTAGGAGTTTGGGAGATTAAATTAATTGTTTATTGTCAATTGTAGTTGCATCTAGAAAGGTGGGACCCACTTGTATGTGTCAAATATTTGCATGAGACAGTTCTAGGCATCCAACTTAGAGGTGGGGCCCATTTGAGTCTACTTGGATTTGTAAGTGTAGTTTAGCAAATGCATGTTTCCAATCTTGGGCAGAAACTTGTTGGTGGGACCCATATGAGAATGCATGTTGTTGATTTTGCATCGCATGATATCCCAAAGTTGGGCGCCAAGTCTTGGTGGGGTCCATATGGCTTTGCATATGGTTGCATGTTTTTGATTATATTGGTAAAATAGGCTTTGAAGGGGCCCCGGAACCCTTTACAAAAAGAAGCAAACTGAAAATAGTAGGCCAACCGAAAGCTACATAAACAACATAAGCATAGAAAAACACAGCAAAAAAGAACAGCCCAGATTAAGTCATTTTCTTTAGGGTCTATGTTGCCTTAATTTCTTGGTCATAGAATTTCTCATGCATCTTGGCGAAGTTTATCAATTCTTTTTTCTCCTCCTCAGACTATTTCTTTTTACTTCCCCTTGTGCGAGTTGAAGGGCCACCAGTATCCTCCATAGTGACATGCTTACCTTTTTCTTTAGTGCCTTCCTCTTTGTCCTGTATGCCCAGGTCTTCCACATTCAGAATGTCCTCAACTCTGAAATCTTTAAACTGATCTTTTTGGAGCTCTTTGAGTTTTTTTGTCATCATCTTCATTCCGTTTAAACTATTCTAAATGGTTAACTTGCTGATATGCATTATCTTCTCCAAATTATTATTGACATCCATTATTTTTTCCTCCAAATACTGAACTCTCGTGCCATACTCTTCCCTTATCCTTCCCATTTCGCGCTCAATCTCTTCCATTTTCGGTATGGCTTCCCAGTTTAGAAAATTAGTTTATTTTGTTCCACGGCCGTGTTACCTCCTTTGCCTAGGCATTCCTGTAACAGCTGTAATTTGATGTTGATTATGTTGATTTCAACAAAGAACCATTTGGTCATCTTATGTTGAGAGTTGACAACATATTTCACCAGTTGAAACACTTACTCCACTTCGTCTTTGTTTTTAGCCTTGGCTAACAAATCATCAAAGTCCTCTGGGAGATTGCAAGACGGGTCTGGAATCTTAGGAAAACATAGGCCATTTTTGGGACCAGGTGTTTGTAAAGTTTTACCAGGGGTTTCCTTAGCTTTGAAACCACTCTCCACACCCTTCTCAACCATAACATCATAGTTCCCATGTTTCAGGGTGTTCTTCTCTCTGCCTAGCTCAACCCCCATATCCTCAATCCCTTTCTTAGAAGACTGCTTACCCTTCTTTGCTAGAATAGGATTTTTTATTTTCACAGGCAAACTCTTCTTACCTTTCACCACCTTGAGAGAGGCATCAGACTCATCTCCCGTATTCGACCCATTAGACTAAGAAATATTAACTTCCCTCTTTTGAGTCCTATTTTTGCTAGACTCAGCTTCACTTTCCTCCTCTTCTTCTTCCATAACCCAGTCCTCATCATCCGAGTGGGTTTCCTCCTCACTAGACACCATACACACCTTTTTCTTGCCATTGTGCTTTTCCTTAAGCCCTTTTCTAGGAGTGTTGATTTTCATATATTCCATAATCAAAAGAATAAGGCTTTCATGCAAAATGGGCAACTTAGGGTTTCTATAGTTTTCCTTTATGCCATACTCCAACAAGGAAAGCAAATAAAACAGGATGGAGACATACATACCATGGCAAAAATGGTTGAGCAAATTAAAGTGATAGCTGTAGACTACAATGTACCTCCCCTCCAACGTGATATACCTCACTATCACTTCCACCACCTCGACCCATATCGGCTTAATAGAAAGATGATTATACCCTCCAAATTGCAGCTTAACCAGTTTATCACGTTCATTGCCCTTAAAAAAATTATGCAGGGCTTCCTCATTGTATTTCCATTCATGGAAGAATTGTTTCCCTTTGGTAGGTAACCCAGAGACTGAAGCTATGAGGTCTTCTGTAATGGATAACTCCCAGCCATAGGCAGAGACCTTCATGTTCTTGTATTTTTTCACAAACAAACCAGTGACATTAGGGTCGGCTCCATGTAGGGAGTTAACCCATTAGCCTCCATGATTTTCCACATGTTTTGTTTTTGTCAGATCCCTTCACAAGACGAAGGCTCAACTCTGTTCCTCTCACCACCCATGCTGAACTTCGAACCCCTATTTTCTTCATAGCCACTGCAAAGCAGAACAAGAACAAGAAGGAGTTGAAGCCTGTAATGGAAATTTTGGCCATTAATCCTACCCATAATCCATGTGACCCGACTCTTCATGAAAGAGTTACCCTTCGAGATCATAATGATCTTTTCATTACTTCTCGAGCCTCGTACCACGCTTGCATTCATTGACAATTAGCTCCTTAACCTTGCTTGGGGTTATTTCCACATCATCCCATATGATCTTAGATTGGCTGGTAACTCCAAGGTTGGAAAATATATCTGCCACCTTGTTTCCTTCGCAAAAGATATGAGAGATATAAGTTTCATCGAAGGTCCCTAAAATCTTAATCGCATCTTCAACGAGGGTTGTTGTAGAACAACTAGGTTTTAGGGAATTCTTAAGGCAATTGATAATGTTATTAGAATCCCCTTCCACCCAAACTTTTATGTACCCCTTAGAATGAGCAAGAGCAATAGTGTGATAGGTAGCCGTAGCTTCGACAAAGTGGTTTGTCTGGGTACCTAGAGGGAGTACCACAACCGCTAAGAACCTACCAAGATCATCTCTCATCACTCCCCCACTACCAGCAGCTCCAGGGTTCCCTTTCGCTGCACCATTGCATGTGGTTGCATGTTGTCACATGTTGTTGCATGTTTCTAGCATGTCAATCTATTTGGAGTTTTAGGGCTTGCATGTCTCTTGCATGTTGTTGCATGTTGTCGCATGTGTCCTGCATGTCAGTCTATTTGGAGTTTCAAGGATTTCATGACTCTTGCATGTTTATTGCATGATAGTGGAATTGGATGAGCACTCAGGACACACTTAGTTTTGACTACATCTGATTAGTTGTGTCTACTATGCAACATTGGAGTTCACAATATTGGGTGCATGGATTTTGCATGGGAATATTCTCTTGTTATTGGATACAATTCATTGTATTTTGAGATCCATGGTGTCTATATAATGATGCCTTAGGTTGGTAGAAATTATGACAAGTCTTTGAAGTTGAAGGAGTAATGAAGTGTTGCCAGAATTTAGAGAGAATTTTAGTGTTAATGTAAACTTGATTACAAGCATTAATACAAGCATAATATCTCTTTGGGTGTGGAGTTTTTGCTCGCAAGGGTTTCTCCACGTAAATTATGTGTCAACTTCCTTGATTAATTTCCTTCATTACTACATTGATTGAATGTGTTAATCACATACACATTAAATTGAAACTCATTAATCTAATTTTCATATTTGAACACACATAAATAATATTTTATAGCAACAATTTCACCTTGTTTTTCAACAGGACTTTGTGGGGGGCATAATTTTATGTCAAAGACCAATACCCACAATGTGATTAAAGCAGGATATTAGTGGCCCACATTATTCAAAGATGTGGCCAAGTTCGTTAGAAAGTGTGATCCTTGCCAAAGATTTGCAAAAAAGATGAAGTTTGCATGTGCACTCCCCTTCACATCTATATCAACTGAGGCTCCATTTCAACACCGGGGTCTTGATTTTATTGGAAGATTGTGAAAATATTTAGCAATGAATGCAAATGGATGCTTGTAGCTATTGATTATTTCACCAAATGGGTAGAAGCAATACCTACTAGAAATGTAGCATCTACAGTAGTGATTGATTTCATAATGAATAATATCATCACAAGGTTTGGTTTACCTACAAGGATTATTGTTGACAATGCAATGTGTTTTAGACCCCATGATTTTCTTGACACATGTTCTAAATATGGGATAGATTTAAGAAATTCTTCCCCTATCATCCATAAGGGAATGGTCAAGTTGAATCTAGTAACAAGAGCATCAAGAATATCATTAAGAAGACACTTGAATCAAATAAGAAGAGGTAGGACGATAAGCTCAAGCTTGTTGTTTCGGCAGATAATGTAACCTTTAAGAAGGCTATTGGTTAGAGCTCCTTTGAACTGGTTTATGGTGTGGAAGCTAAAATGTCAATTAGTCTTGAATTGCTTGTGTACACATTGTTGCGGTAGATTGAAGGAAAGAAGAATGATGTCATTTACCTAAGATTACATGAGTTGGATAAACTTGATGAAACTAGGAGGAATGTGCATGAAAGAAACTGGTTACATCAATAGAAAGTTAAAAATATGTTTGATAAGAGGGCAGTTCAGAGAAGCTTTCAAGTGGGTGACCTAGTTCTCATGTGGAATTCTAGGGCTGAGGATAAGGGAAGCATGGAAAATTTGAAGCTTTATGGGTTGCCCTTATCAAATTGTGGGAAAATACAAACAAGACACTTTTTACCTCAAGAATTTAGCTAAAGAATTTATGGAACTTCCAGTTCATAGTAAGCATTTCAAGCATTACTTTTCTTAAGTAATGAGTTAAATTTTGTCTTGTATATAATTGTGTTGTTGTTTTACCTTGTACATATGTCTATGTGTTTGTTCTTCCTTGTCTCTCATTGTTTTGTTTTGCCTTTTGGTCTTCTCCCAGAGAAAGCTGAATTTTTGTTGTGCCTGCAAGAGACATACGTCCCTAACTAGAGCGAATGTTGGGACCCAAATTAAAAAATTCTAAATTCATCTTAGTCCTTGTTTGTTTTTCCTGAGTTTTGCCTCTTGTATTCCCCATCATATGTTGATAACCCTAAAAAAAAATTCAAGTCCTTGAGAAACCTTCAAAGTTCTTAAGTCTTTCTGTCTTGCCCACATTTTACATGTGGACATGAAAACTGAACCAACAAAAATTTTAATAAACAAACTCTAACTCTCACTCTCACTCTCACACTACACACACGATCTTTTAATGAGTGCACATAATGACGTTGCACATGCAATGTATGTTTGGCACATCGCACAGGGTGATTCCACAATAATGTGTCCCACTTTTTGGCCAAATTGGGACATTGAAATCAACACTTTTAACCAAATCTTCACTTTCTAACACCTATAACAGCTAAACCATTAAGAATTTAAAGATGATGCAAACTAGTTATTTGTGAGATTTTGTAATTGTGGATTTTTTTATGTAATGTTTAATAACTTTTTTTATAGTAAACAACATTTTTAAAAAGTGACGTTTCCATAACACATAATTTTTTTATACAAATGATAAAATTCTAATTTTTAAAATATAGATTTATAACACCAATATCTAGGGCATGGATATTTTTTCATAATTTTTGTTGCTTTTTTAAATTAATTTTTGAAGTGAGATTAATTATAATTTTGACATAGGTTTATGTCATAATGCATAACTTGTTTTGTATGTATCTAAATTCAATTTTTTGTAGAAACAAAGACATGAATACGTAGGGCACGAATATTTCTCAAAAAAAAATTTCACTATTTTACTATTTTTCCACATGTGTAGAATAAAGAACTTGACGTTCGATGAAAAACCTATGTTTAGTAAAAAATAAAAAATAAATATATAATCAAATTAAATATATTAAAAATTATACTTGTTGGAAAGTTCATTTCGAGGGCTACAATCTTACAAATTATCTTTTCAAGTTCATTCCATTTGAAGGTCCAACCTGAGATGTGAAACTAAAATTTTTGAGGGAAATTTGTGGCAGAGTGAAAGAGGCTAGCCAAGCACCTTTGTTCGAAGGTCCTTTGTTTGCAGGGACCTTTGTTTGAAGATTTTACCTTCAAACAAAGATACCTACAAACAAAAGTACTTTCAAACAAAGGTCCATTTGGCCAGCCAAAATAATTTAAAATTTTTCTAATGACCGACCTTCGAACAAAGGTCCCTAAATTAAAAAAATATTAAAAAATTTGTAACCGCCAACCTTCGAACAAAGGTCCTTTGAGCCAAAAGTTTTTTAAAAAATATTTATGGGGATGACATATAAATAAGAGGTAATTTTTGTAATTTTTGTAATTTTGTAAACCATATAATAAAGAAATTTTCACATTTTATTTATATTTTTTTGCAAGTGAAATTGGAAAATTTGTGTTTGTAATTTTTGGAGACTTTGGATGACAAAATATTTGGCAAAGCAATTTTTGACTGATATTTTGCAAAGAAGGAGATGGGAAATAAAAAGACAAGGAAAAATAAGATTGCACAGTCATATTCAACAAAAAGGAACAGAAATTACGTGAAGAAAGATTGCAAAGATATTACAAACAAAGAGAAGGTACGTATTTTTCAATTTCTATGAAAATGTTTAAAAAATATTAGTTTGTATTTATCTAAAGTTCAAATTCTACATAGATTCCAACCAAATTTCTCTAGATTAAGTTCACTAGTTCCTCTCTAGGGTTTGCATCTCTTTTCTCTCCTTCGTCAACTCTAGGGTTTCAATATATTTTCTAGTTTTAGATTTAATTTTAAACTAGAATTAGACTCTTACATGTTCTACATTAATCTAAATTGTTTAGGTTAAATTCACTAGATGAACCCTACTTTCTCTGTAGAGTTTGTAACTCTTTACCCTACTTCCACAATTGTAGGGAACTTGAATATAGTTTCTAATTTTAAATTAGATTCATATATGTTATACATTCATTTTTAAATCTCTTGGCCTATCAACTATGACAAAGAGATATTTGAATCAAAGAGATATAGTCAAGTAGTTTCCAATTTCTTGCATTAATAACATTACACCTCACGTGTACAATGTCAAAAATAATTAGCATCATCACCTAATTTTTCAATTAAATCATCTTCTATAAATCATAAATCTTTTTCAATTAAATCATGTCTTCTATAAGATCAGGTACAATAGGATCAAATACTGATCCATAGTCATATATGATTTGTACAACAAGATGATATATGAAAATGGATGAATACCACACTTGGAAAGCAAAATTGCCTCAAAAGAACTAACTTTGTTTCCCTTCGTAATGAGCTCTACAAATGTTATAATTTCAATAATACCCTGGTTAAATAGTACTTTTGTGGGAACATTTAACACATTAAAAAAAGAAGTCTGAGATGGATCTAGACCAATGTTTCTAGGGGGAACAAACACATCAACTAGAGCAACCAAACCCACATGTTCTGGAGCTCCAACCTTATATTTTGCTACTTACTCACACGCCTCCTTCAAGTCACCTTTTGTGAAAATAAGAATGGAACATTTCCCACAAGCAAGGGAATTAAGTTATGGGAAGTGGTGTTCCTGCTTTTCTTGGCATAAATACGTATGGATCTCTTCATCATGGTGTTCTTTTGCATTAGTAGGATGGAGTCAGTTCAATCGTGCTTCCTACATGTCCTACATTCATCTTTCATATATATGCATGGACAAGTAATATAGGCCCATATGGATGTATGTATATATCCATCCCTTAAATATATATTCTAAAATATTCTTTTTTTATATGATATGTGTCTAGCTCAACATACATCTATACTAGAGCAAAGGAGGCCGAAGCACACATAGTTGATGTCAAACATAATTAGCATCATCATCTAATTTTTCAATTAAATCATCTTCTATAAGATCAGGAACAATAGGATCAAATACTGATCGATAGTATGCATTTATGATTTGTACAACAAGTTGATATGAAAATGGATGAATACCACACTTGGAAAATAAAGTTGCCTCAGAAGAACTAACTTTGTCTCCCTTTGTAATGAGCTCTAAAGATGTTATAATTTCAATAATACCCTTGTTAAATAGTACTTTTGTGGGAACATTTAACTTGTATGAAAAAAGGAGTCTGAGATGGATCTAGACCAATGTTTCTAGGGGGAACAACCACATGAACTAAAACAACCAAACCCACATGTTCTCGAGCTCTAACTTTATATTTTACTACTCTCTTGTACACCTCCTTTAAGTCACCTTTTGTGAAAATAAGACCAACATTTCCCACAAGCAAGGGAATTAAATTTTGGAAAAACCAGTTTCTAGTCTTCTTGGCATAAATACGTATGGATCTCTTCATCATGGTGTTCTTTCCCATGTAAGTAGGATGGAGTCTAGGTTTAACAGTGCTTCCTACATGTTAGGTACATTCATCTTTCATATATATGCATGTGGAAAAGTAATATAGGCCCACATGGATGTAAGTAATATTTATTTGCCACATTATGGGCAACACATCTTGGATTCAATCTTGTATGTAATTTAACTAATTTAAAATGATATTCAAGTCATCTCAAAATATGTTTGTGCACCTATTTATGCTACTATTAAATGCAAGTATATATCTAGACATGAGGAAAATGATACATTTGAAATTTACATGTTTAATTTTATAGTAATTTGAGAGTAAATGGAAAAACAATGCTATACATTTGAGCTTATATTTAATATTATATTTAATAGAGAATGATAAAATATTAAAATGTTAAACTTACAATTTTTTGAAAATGAAAACTTTACATATATATATCCATCCCTTAAATATATTCTAAAATCTTCTCTTTTATATGATATGTGTAGGGGCTCAAATACAGATACATGACTAGAACTTGAGCCTAATTTAGACACTAGAGCGGAGGAGGCCGAAGCACACATAGTTGATGTCAGGAAGGAAGCCCAACCACAAACTATTGATGTTAGAGAGGAGGCCCATCCACATTTTGATGTTGGACAGGGGTCAGGATCACTTCCTTCTATAGATATGTATGTGAATCTAATTAAAGAGGTGAAGAGAAAAAATTCTTTCAGAAATATAGATCATTTACTTGAAATGGATATAGAGAAATTGAAATTATATGTTGAACAACCTATTCAATTTACTAAGAGATCGTTGAATAAAATTTTAAAGGAAATACTTAAGAAGCATTTTAAAAATCGTGATACATTTGGTCAAGCCCAACTGTTATTAAGTATACTTCTTTGTGATGAGCTAAAAGAGCCTTTACAATTGTTGGGTCTAGATTTCACAAAAAAGAGGAAAAAATGCCTAGAAAAAAATATTGTTGAAAATGTTAAAAAAGGTTTGGGTTCCATTGGCAAAAAGTCTCAATCAATGGATAAGAGCATTTCAAGAAGAGTGATGTTGACATCTATTGTAAGTCCACAAATGCTAAGAAAGTGTCAAATCTCTTCACTTTCAAGTGAAATTGACTTAAGTAGAAAGACAGTAACAAGATATGTGAAAAGGAGAAAGGTTTTGGATGATAGTACTGTAGAAGGCAATTGGGCAATGATGTGTAGGGCTCCTTGTTATGACAAGATTGAAGATGATGTTAGGAAGTTGATCTCAAGTTATTGGCATGATCATATTCGTCCTTCATCAAATAGTAGAGATGTTCTCAAACACAGGATTAGGCCAAATAGTTATGAAATTCATACAAAAAATTGGTTAGACATAACACAACATGAGATGTATGCGATGTTTTGTGATGAAAATCCTCATATAAAGATTGGGCAAAAAATGTTTGAAATGTTAAGGCCACATTATGTGAAGGCAAACAAAGTTTTTGAAACTTGTTGTCGTTATCACATTGAATTTGATCTTTACTATCATGTGTTTCGAAAGATCAAAAAAGAAAGTGACGGTGTTCAAAATTCACTTCCTAAATGGGTAAGTGAGTTCATAGCATCCATCTTATGTGATAAATCTGATGATGATGTAGATGGTCCAATGAAATGCATAAAAGGACTTTGTGAAACATGTGGAAATTTGACAAAAATGTCTTTAAGTAATGAAGATACTGACATGACAAAGATGGTAAATTGCAAGAGTTACAAGTACATAAAGTTTGAAACAAAATTTGGGAAAGAATCCACAAGGTTAGATTATGTAGAAGAGGAGGTATCTATTGGAAAATTTATGGAAATTTTCTGTAAATTAATACAACCGTACATACAAGATGCATTTTTTGCTAAGTGGCAAGCAAAATAGTTTCAGTTGCTAAGAGATACTTTCCCACCTGGAATAGTTTTATCAATAGTCGACTTTGCAAAAAAATACTCTTTTACCCATCAAAACAAGATTCAAACACAGTATTACTATTCAAAGCAGGTCACTGTTATGGTGCATGTGTGTTATCAACATGCACAACTGGATTTGGATGGTGTTGACAATACATATCAATGAGTCATTGAGAAAGAATATCACTTTTATATTAGTGATGATAAAGAGCATGACACACATTTTGTAGAACATTACTTTAAAAAGTTTTTTGATGATTTGGTAACAAGGGGTGTGAAAATTGAAAAGCATTTTGTATGGTCAGATGGGTGTACATCACAATTCAAATCATTAAGGTTGTTTTATGCACTTTGTAGATATCGTTGAAATTATGTTATACCACATGTTTGGAGTTTCTTTGAGAGTGGGCATGGAAAGGGTGAAGATGATGGTGCAGGAGCTTGCATCAAACACACTCTAAGAAAACATTAAATGAATTATGAGGGAGATAGTATAAATGGTGCACATGATGTTGAATGGTGTAAGAAACACTTCACATGTGAGGTTAGCACATCTTCAGGGAGGAACCCATGTCCAAATAGAGTGTTCTGGGAGATATCAAGTACGTATTGTTTGAAAAAAGTTTGACTTGTTTAATTTATTTACTTAAATAATTATTTTATTTCATGTTGTGATTATAGTTTTATAATTCTAGACAAAATTATAATTGTAAATCATGTATGATACACACACATAAACATATATATAATTTGTAGGTGTGGATAGAAGAACAATGCATGGATGCAAGTGGGTAGAGAAAACAAGATCTTTGCATTATGTCATGAGTATAGATAGGCGCACATGGACATTGTGCACTAGAGATTACTCTTGTTTTTGTTATGACTGCATTTTGGGAAATTATGAGAATTACAACAACCAACAATGTGGATATGTCATTGAATGGAATTGGGTGCCACTAGTTGTTACTAATACTTACAATGAAGCTGAAGATGAAAGCTTTGAAGACATTCCTTTGATTTCAATTGATTATGACCACATTTCAGGATTGATTAAAAAAGGTATATATATCGTGCAAAGTTTGTAACTTTCAATTTTTAAATTTTAATATGTTGGTAAAATTTAATTGTAATTTGGTTATTAAATATCAAAATTCATGACACATTCTAATTTTTTTACATTTCATTACATGGTGCAGGAGATGTTTTGCAGTCATAGCAGAGGCTGGAAACATAGAAGGTGTTAATTATTATTTATTATGTTGCACAGAAGAGAGGATGAAGTTAACAAAACCAAAAACAAGTGATGGAATGTTATTTCCCATAGGTTCAGTTGTGCAAGGGACATATCTCAAAGAAGTCAAAATTGCTCAAAATGGGATTCATTTTATTGATTACCAACCTGACAACATGGTGTATCAGTATAGCCACCTAGTAATTGCTACCGGCCTATCTCTTCGTCAAGTTCCACACGCACATGGACGTGAAAAGTGGAGACTAGATAGAGATGTCCCATGAGAGAATATTACATGTTATTGAAGAGAGAGTTGAACCAATCGATGCGGTATGAAAAATGTGGACAACAACTTATATTTTATTTCAAGTATTCACTAGACCTGTAGTATTAATTATGTTAATTTATGCTTCAATGGTTCTTTCCTTTCATTATAATTTTAATGGAACTTCTTAACAAATTTTATCTTTAAATCAAATGATCTCTAGGTTCTAAATTTTTATTTACATTTCATCATGGCCTGACCTCTAGATTTTTTCTTGCAATCATGTAGAGCTTAAAGGATTTCAAGTTATTGTTTCTTGTTGCACAGGTATGATCTCTACACATGATCTATAGAGTCAACTTCTAGGTGTCAAGTACATGTAGTCTTTAACTTAGGTGACTTAGAATTTGATATATATACAATAGGTGTGACCTTAGGTATATAATAGGTGTCAAGTACATATACATCTTAGGTCTAGACTTAGTGAATAATGTGTAAAATCTAGGTGTCTCTAGGTATCTTGGGTTCTAACTATAATAGACCTGTGTCTCTAGGTGTCTTAGGTCTAGACTACAATAAGGTATATAAAGTCTAGGTGTCTTAGGTATACTATATGTCAACTAGGTCTAGAGACTAGAATAAGGTATAATTTAATCTAGGTGTCTTAGGTAGATACTATATGTCAACTAGGTCTAGAGACTAGAATAAGGTATAATTTAATCTAGGCGTCTTAGGTAGATACTATATGTCAACTAGGTCTAGAGACTAGAATAAGGTATAATTTAATCTAGGCGTCTTAGGTAGATACTATATGTCAACTAGGTCTAGAGACTAGAATAAGGTATAATTTAATCTAGATGTCTTAGGTCTACTATAATAGGTGTCTAGGTGTCTTAGGTCTACCATAATAGGTGTCTAGAAGTGTCTTAGGTAGAACTATAATAGGTGTCTTAGGTGTAGACAACGATAAGGTATAAAGTCTAGGTGTCTTAGGTCTACTACATCTATAAATCTAGGTATACTATACAATAGGTATCTTAGGTGTCTTACGTCTACTAGAACAGGTGTCTTAGGTATTAGGTGAGGCCACATGAGCTTCCACCTTGACGTGGTTGGCCTTGTTTGTATAGAATAAATATTTCTTGAAGCTACAAGAAGCTCTTTTTCTTCTACAGAGAAGTTATGAAAAACCAATTTGATTAAGTTGTTATTATTTTGTGCTGAATGAAATTACATACAAAATGTTAATTTTATTATATTTTTTTGAAATTATAATTTTTAGTTTTTTTCAAAGTTAAAAGCAAATCTCAAAAGTTTTAGTAGATAGAACCAAGTATTCTTTATCAAATATAGCAATTTAGAGTAGGTATTTGTCTATTTTATTTTGATATTTAGGGTAGGTATTTCTCTTTATTTTGATATTTAGGGTAGACCTATTTCTCTAATTTTCTAAATTTCTTTTGTAAATTTAAAGGGTAGGTATTTCTCTATTTTTCTATAAAGGCCCTACAATGTCCAAATATAAATTATGAAAAGTACTCCTAAAAACATGTCAAGAACATATTAAGCAAACAAAGATTAAACCTAGTAAAGCATAGAGATATACCAAAATTTTATTAGTAATTATGCACTTGTATGATAGTCTTTATAAATATCCAACTTAGTCTGGATCTAATAAATGTTTAATAGATTAAATAAATTGATTAAAAATGGTTAGGATTGACATATCTAATCAATAAAATTTTCTTAAATATTTAACTCAATTATTTAACCTCCCAACATTTGACTCATGTAAATCCAAAAAGAACCATAGAAATTACTAGAATAACTTAACTTTCAATAAATAAATATTTTTAAGATTTAGTGCCCATGATCAATTGTCTTCATAGACTTTCCAATTATTTATTCATTAGCTCAACAAAGTCAATATTAGATTCAAAATATCCAAATATAACTTAGTGTGTATTCCCCCTAGTGAATTGAAATGTGCCTAGCAATATAGTCAATCTAGCTACACGTGTTCATCTTATCTATGTAATTCATTAATTTAAATGAAAACATTAGTTAAAGGCAAAATAATTAGTGATCCACAAATGATCAAAATTTTTAACAATATTGACTTATTGGACCTCTTTTCAATTGGAGATAATTTCATTCCAAGTTATAACTTGTTGGACTAATTTGTCTAGACATGACTCCTAGATGTGAATTATTTTTCAAATTAATATTTGAAATAAATGAATTTATTATATTTTGGACCAAATATAAATCTCTCGAACATAAATGTCCATTCATCTAAAATTTATAAACAAAAACATAAACACAAATATATGACATGTCAAATATCAACGTAAACATAAGTTCACAAATGTCCATCATATCTAGAACATAAATGTCTATCTCTGAAACATAAACGTAAACACAAATGTCCATGTGATAAACATAAACATGTCTATCTTTGAAACATAAACATAAATGTCTATGTGTGATATCTCAAACATAATTGTCTATCTCTAAAACATAAACATAAATACAAATGTCCATGAAATCTCTAAAACATAAACATAAGCACAAATGTCCATGATATCTCTCAAAAATAAACAAATATAAATGTCCATGATGTCTAAAGTGTATAAAAGTCCATCTCTAAAACACATAAACTAGGTGGTATGGTCATTAATTCGACTCCTAGTTTGGGAGCGACTCTCTGAGTGCAAATCCTACTCTAATAAATGAGTCAAGCCCTACACATGTAAATGTTTATTTAAATTATCTAATATATATACGTGCATGAACTTCCTATGTATACATATACATACATGTAGAAACATGAAAATTAACTCACCTATCCACTGACATGGTCAAGTGAACCACAGGTGCGTACATGCTCTACCCTCAAACTAGGAGTAACATGTACTACCTCTAGCTACACACATGTGCATGTAAAAAAGAAAATTAATTTCAAATAAAATTTATAAAGGCGTTAGGACTATGTAAGCATATATACATTGTAAATTTTATAATATAAATTTAACTTTTAAAATGTTAAAAATTACAAGTACATACTTGTGTCGCACCAGGATCTTGAATGTCAGGTGTATCTCCTATGATGATGGTATCCACTAAATCCTCTGTAATGCCATCCTCCAATAGCTGTAGAAATGATGAGTGTAGTGGACTATGCAAACGAGATGGCATTGACCCTAAATATTGTAGCATCTCCATAAAACCTCGACCTCCCACAGCCTAGTCAAGTGAATCAATAGATGTCTGGGCATGTGCACTGCCAGAATGATCAATGGGTGGTTGTGCCTATGTAGTGGGAGAATGATTTGATGTAGGTGGTTGTACCTGTGCAGTGGCAAATTGATCGATATCATTTGTCCCATGTGCCTCACTAGATGATCTAACTGTATGATTTGCATCAGAATGCTGGGAGTGAGCTACATGACTCTCTAAATCTCCATAAATGTGACCCACAAATGAACTAACATTTTCTAGAGGGATCCCCAGCTATAATGAAATCACGAGGGATGCTCTCATCAGGTCCTCAAACAAATAACCTGCAACCATATGAATCTAACCATCAATGTTTATAATGCAGGATATATCATCCAGAGACGGATGCTTACAACAACATAGGGATCATTTGATTAAGCATGTGACCTACGTGGATGCTTCAACAAGTATTGCACCATCTAATCTGTAGATATCCTCTGAGTCTGCACTGTAATCTCAACAATACTATCAATTGCTTCCGGTTGGGAAGTAATGATAACATGATCAACAATAGGGCTTAGGGATGGAGAGATAGCAAGCATCCTCTCACCAACCAAGGTCCTAAAAGCAGGACGCTCTTGATCTGCATGATGGTATGCATCCCTTTCGTATACCCTACCATGCCATTGCCCCAAATGAGGAGGTAAATCCAAATAATTGACCTTCGAGCCTAGATGAACCTCAGCATATAATTATTGTGCAAAATATAATGGAATTTGGTTGTTATTTGGATAATGACCTTGTGAAGCGAGAAATCGAGGGTAAATTAGTGGTGCCATCCTAAGGCATACGCACCTAGTCACTCGATACGCCCTCACAAAGTTTTGAGGCATATCGTGGAAAACATTTTGTTTTGATAGTTTGTTTTGGCACTCTTAATTGTACCTAAATCAATGGAACATCCCCAGAAACTTGTTCCCACATTTTGGGCTAGAATGGTTGCTAAAGTCTCACCAAATTATGCGTCCCCTAAAGAATGTCTAATTCAAATCAAACTCTCTAAAATGGCATCACAATTGGTGCTATAAACCCTTGTGGTCGAAGGGTCAGCTAGAACCACTCTCAATCTCTTTTGTGTGTACCCAAAGGCCATCCATATCGGTGTTGTACAAAAATAAATTAAGTTCTAATTTAAATTTGCATGGGTCACATGTTGCACATATGTTCATATCATGTTAGGGTAAGGCCAAAAATTTACATGAGTATGAACTTGACCTAAGGTAGATAGTAAATTATGATAGTACTCTTCAAAATACTTTTTGGAAATTATCAAAAGGCTAAAGTCAAGACAAAGATGTAAGAGATTATAATTCTTAGAACAAGCTCCAATCTAAGCCCTCTATCTATAGAAATCCAAACTAGGAAATAACTCTCAATGCTATCAATATCTAAGAAGTAACAATCATAAATTCAAATCAAATTAAGTAGTAAAAGATTTGCATGTTTGCATACGAAAGAATATTTAAACAATTGAGTCCTTGCACATAGCACAAATTGTTCTTCAAAATAGATAATTTAACTAGATTGCACTCTTTCTTAAATAAATTTTGTACATAATTATAAACTTGTGACAATTTTCATAGTTTCTTGTGCATCTCTTTAAACAATAGAATAATGGTGATTCACTAAGTCCTTTTAAATTATTGGTATAGATCTTGGGATCTTTCATGTGCATTTTCTAAAATTCAACCTAAATTTATTATATGCTAATGAATTTAATGTTTCTTTGTACTCTACACTTTCGGCCTCAATAAAGCTCTACAAATCATCCATTTGAGTAATGTCATTTGGATGTATTTTCTTTAAAAATTTTAGCAAACTATCTACATCATAGTAGTTGCAAAGACTAGAAACTCACTAGAGACTTAACATTATAAGGGATTCTTGGAATGTTTGCATATCTCATTGCTAATCCTAAGTCTTTCCTAACTTTAGATTATAAGGGGGTCTTTAGATATATTCTCACATGCTTTATTTTATGGTTTATGTCCTAATTTTATGTCTCATATTTGTGGTAATTGACCACACCCAATTAAGGGGTGGTTACTTGGGTGTTGTTGGTTCCCAAATTTGCACACATCAAACTCTAAAGATTTGCCAATTATTATGATCAAATTCAATTGGAGACTTGGCCAATGAATGGGAGATTGCTTACACCTATCTCCCTTGCACTTCAAGTTATGCCAAACCTAGGGGGGTATTCCTTATTATAATGTCAACAGATTTGCCTTTCACCATATCAAGCGTAAATATTCTCATAGATTTGCACCAAGATATGTAAGATTATCTCAAAACTTGGAAAAGTTCTTGGAGATTTTCACATTGCTGGCTTTGAGAACATGCACTAAAACCTACCTAAACTAATGCTAAAGCAAAACAAAATAAAATGGCTCAAATGATTTTATCTTTGAATTCTTAGGTTTCCTGGACTTTTGGGCAAATTCACTCCAGATCGGTGCTTTATCAAGGCAACAGAGTCAAACTCGGTAGTGTAAATGCTTCCTTATGACAACAAAACTTCATATCCATAGGACCCAAAACAGTAGTATTACTGCCTTACAGTAATATGTCCAAGAAAGAGTTTATCTGTGATTCTTCTTCACTAATCCCTTGATACAACACACTTCCCATTATATATGACCTAAAGCAATTTTAATCCATTCCTTGAACAAATGCAACATATCATATATACAATATAGCAAATATATATTGATGAGATAAAAAACCCTTAGCAACTTCATTCAAAAGGAAAATGCTCATATCCAAGGAGACAATCACAGACAACACACACAACAAGTGTTTTTCATATAACTCAATCTGGAAAGAAACAATGTCATTCGGAAATTTATTCACTTACATAGCAAAATATGTCTCTACAACCCAAAATCCAGTCACCTTCTCGTACAAAAATCTTTTTGCCAAATGTGTGGATAGCTTGTATCCAAAGTCCAGAATCCCACTATTACAATGCTACCAATTCTATATATAGGAAAACAGAGTAATGTCAGCTTACAATAGTCAGTTACAGATTTTGTTTTTACATTTAATTCTTTGTAATCGTGAGGACTCTGCATTTGTTATTTGATTGGATCCTGTTGGTAACACATTTTTTGCAAATGATCTAGTCTGTCGAAATGAACTGAGATTGATACAATCTATTTTTCTTCATTATCTCCTTGAAAATCATGAATTCCTTCACTTTTGAACGTGGACCGTCGATTGAGCTAGTTGCATCAAATGAACAGTTGATATTTGAAATGACCACCCTTGAAATAGGCTTATACGCTTTAAAATAGTACGAGCCAATGAGAATGTGCAATCTCAACAAAGACTTTCCACCTTGGACCTGTGTGTCACCTCATTGCCGTAGCGTAGGCCCAGAAGGACCCACACCACAGCGCTTGCACTCATGTGCTCAGCTTTCAGCTTTAGCGTACTTAGACAAGACGGGACGCACACCTCCACGTGTCACCTTGTCGCAGCAGCATGGAGAATATTCTTCAGTATCTTTTTCTAGCTCGCCCCTGTGATCCAATGAGGAGCAAGTGAGTGCTTAGAAGATTTGGATGACAAGGCCATAGGCCCACTTACTTGGAATCAACAGTCAACACATCAACACGACTCTAATAGATCTAATAGATCTAGAGCTTGTGATGCAGCGACAACCGTCGATTTAATTTTAACAACTTTGCACTTAGACTCAGGAGAGATTAAACGAACGAGCAAGGCCGGTCACTAGGCTCATGGGGCTGGTTTTTAATAGGATGAAAGACACTAGGTCATGACTTAAGGTATGGACGACTGCCTACAACAGGTCAACTTAAAATTATAACGTAGGCTTAGAACAAAAGGCTAAGGGTTTAGGGTTTAAGGCTTTTTATGCATAGACTTAACCATTTGCAAGGCTTTAGGACCAGAGAGTAAGAGAAATTGTGGGGAGGCTCCACTAGGTGTTTGGAAGGTGGTTACACCACCTCTTTGTATTTATATATGTACTCTTGTACATTATTTGATATATTAGATATATATTAGTTTGTTGTGCATGATATTGTTTTTTCTAGATTTCTCTATCATTTATTTGTTCCATCATCTCTTGGAATTTTCTCTAAGTCTTTTTCATTTATACTTTGTGTGTTGCCCTATTTTGTAATCCAAATGAGCCTTTGTTTGCAAATTAAGTACGACCAAAATATGTGTTTGGACTTGTGCTTTATTTTCTATTTTGGCGTTGACCCACTATTACCAATATCCCATGACTTATGTGCTTGCTTTAAACATTATGGAGGTGATCATTTACTAGTTTTTTGGGAAATTTTCCCTACAAGTGATTGGGGTAGCCAATCTACTTTACATATCCTATAATTCACAATGATATTATCAACATATGTATGTCATTTGATGTGAGTTCAAACTAATTGTGGCACATTTTTATTGGTTTGGGATTATATGAGTAGATACTTCTATGGACTAGTATGATAAAGAACAAATCAAATACTGCCATGTGTACCCTAAAAGATATGACTATGGTAAGATGTATTTTATTCTAAGTAAATAAACAATTATAACAATTTAATGTTGTGTGTCACGTCTAGGGGAAACACTAAAATGTAACAACACTCAAGTTTGGCTAAATAGTCATTCAACCCATGATCATAAATCTTTCTTTGATTATCTTGCACCATAGGATCTATTAGCAAACAATTTAATATGACATTCGAGTCTATGTGCCTAAATCCTATTGGTCATAAAATGATTATGAAAGAGTCCATGCATGGACATATTTCATTAAAAAGGTAATAGCAATTTACCAAGTTATTCGAGGACTTATATTTGATGACATCATGCATTAATTTAGTGTATGTTTAAGATATAACTGCATAATTTAAAATAACTATCAACAACAACATGCTTGCTAAAAATGTGGATAAACAAATTGCTACGAGCTCAAACCCTAGGATGTGCATATATCAAATACGTGCTATGATTTAGATTTAATCAAACAACAAACATCACAAATAAGATTTCATATATCAAAAATCAATTTAAGAGATCAGTCTCATAAAAGCTTAAGATAAGATATTGTTGAATGCACAAGACAACTGAGAGGGGGAGTGAATCAGTTGTAACAAAACTTCAAACCCTTATAAACATTCAGATCCACAATGACCTTTAAGTATGTTATGATGGCTAAGCATGAAAAGCAAATAACTAAAACTAAAGCATAACAACACCACACACAAGAGAACACCAAATTTTTACGTGGAAAACCATAAGGGAAAAACCACAGTGAGGATTAGCTCACAATATAATGTAGTAGCAATACCGAATTACAAAGGCTCGCTGCCAAAGGGCTTACTGCCCAAAAGAGAGAATGCTCATTGCAGGTGGACTCACTGTCCAAGTGGACTCATTGCACACTAAGAAACAAAGAAAGAAGAGAAGAATGGCTCACTTCCAGGCTTTTAATTTATATAGTTGAATCTAACCTATGCATGGAGTTTAGTTCCAATGAAGCTCAATATCCATCACAACACAAACAACATCTTTGCAGCATCACTGAAAATAGTAGACACCTTCTGCCCACTGCATCTAGTAGCCTAACACATGAAAGCTCTCACTGCCCTGATCAAATTTGCATCACAAACATCATATCCCTTGCACACACACATTCATAAATTCTTGACACTTATTTATACCATCATCATCCTTGAAAACATTCTCCAAGGTCGGCAACATAACTTAACCCATAAAATTCAAATTAGGTCTGGACCTAAACATTTCCGCAGAGGAAGGGAATGAATGTAGACCACATCATACTTTAACACAGACCTGAATCCACTCTTACACGCTTCATCATGCTTTCACATTCACCAAAGCACAATCGCAAATAGTGTAAACAACCAAGTCATCCATCCTTGTGTTAACACCATGAACTTTTAAATGCACGCTTCCTCAAAATCACACGAGGACATGTGGATCACGTACCAAGCTTGAACATGATCTAGGAACATCCACAAGCACCTGAAGACCAACAAATTCCTTTACAACATCTTTCACCTAAAGAAACTTCACATCAGAGTACTTAACCAGCTATATCAAACTCTGTCATCATCTACAACTTAAGAAATGTACTTGCAGAGCACCAAACCACGAACCACTTGAGCTGAAGGAAGATATAGAATTTGCAAGAACACATCCTGAACTGCAACATCTAAAACCATTATGCGGAGAAATGCAAAGAAAAATACTTTCTCCTAGACACATTACAAACACTGTCAAACACTATTCTCAAATTGGTGAACACAACTTCCACTGCACAATTATCCAAAGCACCAAATTCTAGATTTAGCATCTTCAAACACTTCTAAACAACATATCCAAACTGCACAGTTAGATATTCAATTAGGAAGAAATGTGGCTCGATCATAACTCTGTTAAGCGAGAACACATCTTCAACACACTGTTTCTTTTGTTAATCAAATTTTCTCAAAAGCACTTGGAAACCAAGCAACAAGAGCATATTCCCAACATCTTTAGCACCTCCTCAAACCAATCAAATCACTTTAACATGGCAACTCAATCAAACAACAACAACCTCATTAGAAGACACAGTTGACATGAATGACAACACAAGCTTATTGGCATCAATGACAACACCGATTAGCACATACTTGCAACAATCTCTCCCTTTGTCATTGATGGCAACAAATGATGTGAAAAACCATCAAGACACAACTCTACACCAATCTTCTTTACTTGCTTACTCTCCCCCTTTCTTTTTCACATCTTATTCTCTCTCTGATCACTGATTGTTCTTTCTCCCCCTTTGTTTTTTACATGAACTCTCTCCCCCTTTGACATCAATAGAAAAGGTTGTCACAACTTTCCCTTTTCATGATACTATACATACTTGCACTATTTACTACTGCTCTGCAACATCTTTTTCTTTCACTGCTCTAAATACTCCCCTTGACTATAACAATCATCATGACTACTACCTGCTCCCCCTGAGAGGTAGCCTCCAATCATCAGTCTAGAAAAGAATGAAACTTGAAATCCACTAGACTGATGCATCTCCTTATGCATCTAGTTCAAGGAAGGAGGGGCAATAACCCCTAACTTCTCCCAGAAATACTCAAATGTATCCTTAGGAAGAGCCTTAGTGAATATGTTAGCAACCTGATCCTTTGCAGGCACATACTCAAGCTTCACTTCATTCTATGCAACCTTCTCTCTCAGAAAGTGATACCTAATTGAAATATGTTTTCTTCTTGAATGCACCATTGGATTCTTTGAAATGTTAATAGCACTTGAATTGTCACAGAAAATAGAAATTGGCTCATCATACACAACTTTGATATCCTTCAAGGTTTGTTTCATCCATAACACCTATGTGCAGTAGGAGGCTGTTGCAATGTATTATGCCTCTGTAGTAGACAGAGATATTGAATCTTGCTTTTTACTTAACTATGACACTACTCTGCCACCAAGAAAGAATGCTCCAACACTTGTACTTTTCCTGTCATCTACACAACCAGCCCAATATGCATTTGTATAAGCACTTAGAGTAAATTCAGTATCTTTTGAATACCACAAGCCATGATCAGAAGTGCCTGTTAAATATCTAAAAATCCTCTTCACTGCCATAACATGTGCCTCTCTAGGATCTTCTTGAAATCTAGCCACAAGACAAACTGCATGCATAATATTTGGTCTAGTAGCAAATAGACATAGTAATCCTCCAATCATTGATATGTACTAGATCTGATCAGCCTTAGGTGATTCATCATTCATAGTCTATTCCTTCCCCTTGTGAGTAGCCTTTACATACAAATTTTATCTTATTTCTTACCACTTCTCCATTCTCATTCAATTTGTTCTAAAATACCCACTTAGTTCCAATCACATTTTTGTTCTCTAGTCTTGGGACAAGTTCCCAAGTCTAATTTTTCTCAATCTACATTAGTTCTTCTTCCATAGCCTTGATACAATTCTCATCCTTGCATGCCTCAACCACTGTTTTAGGTTCAACTTTAGAAAGTAAACACAGATTTACCTGTTCTTTAGCAGCTTTACTTCTTGTCAATACACCTTTACTCTCATCACCAATGATATGGTCTTCAATGTGATGCCTCTACACAAACTTGGGAGTTTTAAGGATACTTTTCGAAGCTTCTTGTTCTTCAACCTGTACTTCTTTTTCTTTAGTTTATTCTTCTCTGCTTGAAGACTCGTCATATTTATGTCCATTCACTTTTTAGTTCAACTGTACATCCTCAAACACCTGCAATTAACATGAAGACTGCTTTGTACTAGAAACGACTGTGTTCTGTCAAGTCAAACTTCTGTTACTTATTATTGATCAAGTTTTCTTGCACAACAGACTTCTTTATGAAGGATAAGCTCCTCTTGCAACATTACTATTGTCACATAGAATTGCACCCAGCTTGCAGAGAGTCCAAGCATTCTAATGACACAATGGGAATGATCTCAAGGTGTGGGACCTTACAAGTTGAGATCAGACCTCTAGAGAAGGTTGGTTCCTCTTTCTAAGCCTAAAGCTAAGAGAAAACTATCTAAACCTAGTGCTAATGCTTGCAAGGGAAAAGGGTTAGGAGGAAACATGAAAAGAAGTGAAGGTGATGCACCAAATTTAATGTGATTGGCTGCAACCGAATCAACACAGTAATAATCTCACAACTGCCAGGACTCACACAGACTAAATTGATTTCAACAGAGGCTAGAATAGATAAGTAGAGAAATGAAAGGGACTATTTTATCCACAATGTATAACTCACACCAATCCAAAGAGTAGACTTAGTGCTAAAATCAAAAGAGAGAGGCAAAATAATAGATTATATTGATCATAGAGGTCAAATAACTATTACAGAAGAGAGAATAATGCAAGAGATAGACATAGAATAATCGATTCCATTCATTGTTGAACAAAGCTAGAGACATGAGAGGCTCAGCATAAGAGCACAGTCCATCACATCTAGTTGTTCTTGCAATTGCATTATAGAGGTCTAATTATAGAAATTCTCTACCCTATAATAGCCCAAAAGAACAACCAACCCTAAATACATCCTTTAGACATGTATATATAGCATTTTAGTACTCTACTATAGTAGCCATGGCGGGAAAAGGAGAAGTCAATGAGAAGAGACATCGACCATGCTGCATTGAATTCTGCTCAGAAACCCCATACAAATTAGGGTGAAGCCCATACCCTGTCAAACCTGCAAATAGGTTGCTTATTTGAAAGAATGCCAAGCACATTGATGAGGAGATGCAGAAAGTCTTTATCTTTTACTAATGAATCGACCTTGTATCTGCATTTGTACCCTAGCATTGAAGGTTCGTCGTTTCATCTACCCTTATCGGCCTGAGCCACAAAAATTGAATGTTGAGTTGATAGGGAGGGGTAGCTTTTACAACACTTTAAATTTTTTAGCCCTTTGAGTCTCTGTAAAACTCACCAACTCGGTTGAATGCTTTGGCATCACTGGGAAGTTCAAAAGATCCTGAGTTTAAATTGAGTCCATTGGATGAAGAAATGACTAGAAGATCGATGGTCCCGCGAGCCTTACGGATTCCTTTACTTGTACCTTTGCTGATGCCATTGGACACATGGAAATGTTTTACAAGCACGCATGGGATCTTTACATCAGTAAGATTCTCGCGCGATGCTGTGCTACCATTGATTTACCTGACCGCGGTCCCACCGTCGATGCATTTGACGGGTGGCACGATCAGAATGGGTGGCTTACTTTCCTTTAATAACTGCTGGCGAAGGAGGGTCCACCTGGAAGTTTTCGTAGAGAAGACATGATCTTTCCACTTGGCAACATCTTGCGGCCACGCACCAAGTTTGTGACGTCAGCAAGATTCTCTTGCGATACTGCGAAATACTGCCACGTAGCACTATGGGCCCGAAGACTTAAGACTTAAGAAAAAACATTGGAACATGATCCGATGGCTATGAAAGGTAAATCTTAGGACTTGGGGGTCAGTCATTTCATGACTTAAAGGGCTCAAGCAATGACTTAAGTGATTGGGCACCGAAAATAGACAATCAACTTCAAATTAGAATAAAGATAGGACCTGACCGTGAAACTTTAGGGTTTAAGGAGAAACAAGGGAAACCCTAAGAGTTTGAAGGGTTTGAATAATTTGTCCTACTTGACAAAGAAGGAAAACACCAATTTAATTAAGATTGATTTAGACTATTTGGCTAGGAAGGCAAAATAGAATAACAATTACCAACCAATCTAACCTGCACAACTCTACCTTTATCCTTTGCAATCATAGTCTTTGTCATGTCTTAAACCTTTGTTGCTAAACCTTAACTTCATCCCTTCGTGCTGAGATATCAGCACCATTCCTTTGGCAGGGGAGAAAAGATTTTCAATAAGGTTCCCCCTAAGCCAAAGCACTAATCTTAGTTCCCGAAGGAAACATCTGCACTGAATGCTGGTACAGGCTCATCTTTGACTTCTGTTACATCCTTCTTAATCCAAATCTTACTCATCTCCTTCTTTATCTTTGCTGGATCAACTTTTTGTACTGGTTCATTCTTCTTTACTGGATTATCCTTCTTCATCCTTCTGCTTCTGCAGAACTTAGAGGTATGTCTAGGTCTATTGCAATTGTTGCACACAACATTTGTCTGACCAGTATTTCTTTCATTCATTATGGATTTGCATGTGTTAGCTTTATGCCCAAATTTCTTGCATGTATGATAGTAGCCACTAAAAGATTTAACTATTATATCCTTTCCATAGCCATTTCTCATTTGACTTCTGCATTCATTAGCTTTATGTCCCATCTTATTGCATGCAAAACACCTAATAGAGCTCTGACTCACTTTACTTCTGCATACAACAGCTCTATGACCAACTTTATTGCATGTGAAGCATTGACTAGAGAAGGATGAAACATTTTGATTCCTTCTACTTCTAAATTCTAATGCTTTGTGTCCATACTTATTGCATAAATGACAAGAACTATTGAAAGATGGGTACCTTTGAGCATTTGGTTATCTGACCGAAGGTCTTCGAGCTTTATTCTTTTGATTTCAGATCTGTTTGACATCATTCCTCTAATTTGAAGTCTGATCAAACTTTGTACTTTCACCTTTTTCAAATTCTAAGCCCCCTTTATCATTGGAACTTTTTTGACTTGCAATCACCTCATCAAGCCTTGCAGAACTTATCTTGAATTTTTCTTCATAATTCTTTGCCTTCTCTAGATCTGAATTGAGATTCACAACTTCTTGTTCAAGCCTTATACATTCTTCAGATTTGCATTTCACAACTACATTAAGACATTCCTCAATTCTTTTCTTTTCTTCAACTTACATTTTTAAACCAGTGATGGTTCCATTTGCTTGCACCAATTGCTCACTGATTTCCTTATTCTTTTCTCTAAACTTCTTGACTTGTTCTTTCAATTTTCTGATACTTTCTTTCAGATCTCTATTTTCTTCTTCAGTTCTTTCAAGGTCCTCAAGAGCAACCTTGAGTTCTTCACTATTGATAGTTATACACTCATCTTCTAAAGATCCATCAAATAGAGAAACATCCTTCTTGTGCGCTATCCCAGATCTACCTCAAGCTGTTAAACTTTTTTCTAAGGAACCTTTCTCTAATACCAATTGTTGAATGCACAAGACAACTAAGAGGGGGGTGAATCAGTTGTAACAAAACTTCAAACCCTTACAAACATTCAGATCCACAGTAACCTTTAAGTATGTTATGATGACTAAGCATGAAAAGTAAATAACTAAAACTAAATCATAACAACACCACACATAAGAGAATGCCATATTTTTATGTAGAAAACCCTAAAAGTGAAAAACCACAGTGAGGATTAGCTCACAATATAATGTAGTAGCAATACTGAATTACAAAGGCTCACTATCAGAGGGCTCACTGCAGGTGGACTCATTGCCCACTGAGAAAGAAATAAAGAAGAGAAGAATGGCTCACTACCAAGCTTTAAACTGATATAGTTGCATCTAACCTATGCATGGAGTTCAGTTCCAATGAAGCTCAATATCCATCACAACACAAACAACATCTTCGCAGCATCACTGAAAATAGTAGACACCTTCTGCTCACTACATCCAGTTGCCTAACACATGAAAGATCTCACTGCCCTGATCAAATTTGCATCACAAACATCATAGCCCTCACACACACACATTCATGAATTATTGACACTTATTTATACCATCATCATCCTTGAAAACATTCTCCAAGGTCAGAAACAGACCTAAATCCACTCTTACACGCTTCATCACACTTTCAAATTCACCAAAGATCAACCACAAATAGTGTAAACAACCAAGTCGGCCATCCTTGTGTTAACACCATGAACTTTTAAATGCGTGCTTCCTCAAAATGACACGATGACATGCAGATCATGCACCAAGCTTGAACATGATCTAGAAACATCTACAAGCACCTAAAGACCAACAAATTCCTTTACAACATCTTTCACCTAAAGAAACTTCACACCGAAGTACTTAACCAGCTATATCAAACTCTGTCATCATCCACAACTTAAGAAATGTACTTGCGGAGCACCAAACCATGAACCACTTGAGCTAAAGGAAGATATAGACTTTGCAAGCACACATCTAGAACCGCAACATCTGAAACCATTCTGCGGATAAATGCGGAGCAAAATACTTTCTCCCAGACACATTACAAACACTATTCTCAAACTGGTGAACACAACTTCCACTACACAATGATCTGGAGCACCAAATTTTGGATTTAGCATCTTCAAAAAATTCTAAACAACATATCCAAACCGCACACTCAGATATTCAATTAGGAAGAAATGCGGAGTAAAACTCGATCATAATTCTGTTAAGCCAGAACACATCTTCAACACATTGTTTCCTTCGTTAATCAAATTTTCTCAAAAGCACTTGGAAACAAAGCAATAGGAGCATATTCTCAACATCTTTAACACCTCCTCAAACCAATCAAATCACTTTAACACAGCAACTCAATCAAACAACAACAACCTCATCAAAAGACACAGTTTGACAACACAAGCTTGTTGACATTAATGACAACACCAATTAGCACATACTTGCAACAGATATGAGTGCCTAGCTATTTCACATGTGAGGTTGATTTCCTCTTTGATGTACTAGTGTATATGTGATACATGAAACAAAATGGTTATAATATTAAATGATGATGGCACATGATAGTGAGACATAATAAAAGAATTGATAGGTCAAAAATTTGGATCTATAAACTATTGTGCACCACACCCTCTAGTCCTAATTTTAAATGTGCTATATGTGACCCTATCCTACTTGTGTGACCTTGTTTCCTACCAGTAATGTTTTGTGGGATCTTTCATGTGTTCCTAAACTTGTTTCTAAAAAACTTGTCATTTAAGAAGCATGATGGTGTTTAAACTTGAAGGAAAAATTTTTATGACCTAATCTAGTATCAACATAATAACTCAACCCCCTAGAATAAACTACAAGTTTCATTACACAATATGCATGCAATGATGATGTAATTTAATAAAACACTAAGATACACATGAATCTAGGTATAAATTGGGTGATAAGGTGGAGGACTTGATGCCTCTACTTTTAAAGGGTGGCTCTAAGAGCATGATAAGGTAATGTAGGTAGAGATGGAATATGGGAAATAATTATGCCCCACATGTAAATATATGGCTATGAAATCATATTAAGTATGTCCCAAAAGGCATTATGCACCCAATGGAAGGATATGACAATGAAAGTTCAATATGTCTAAAAATATGGTATACTGAAATGTAGGATCAATAGCCATAAGATAAATTATGGAGAGCATGGGCATGTGGTTTAAATATGGTAAATATCATAGGCGTATGAAGCATAGGTAAATCATAGTAGAAAATATACTTAAGGATATAAAGTAAAATGGGAAACAATTTCAAAGTAAAATGAGAAACCATTGAGTAATATGATTAAGCTAGTCAAGTGATGGGTTTGTTGACCCATGAGTATGGCCAATTTTTATGTCCCTTTATCTATAATATCTTCAATTGTATGCTTAAATACAATGCATCTATCTATCATATGTCCATGTATGTGATGATAGGAATAAAATTACATATCCTTGCGTGGTGAAAGCTTATAGTTATCCATTGTCATAATTGGAGGTAAAGTTATAAGATAATGTTTCAAGAGTTGTTTCAATACCATGTGTGGAGATTCCTCTAATTTGTAGTGAAAGTTGTAAGTTCATTTGGTTGTCTGTATGCATGATGATCATCATAAGTATAGCCTCATTCTCCTCACTATTTGAATGTGACAAACTACTAGAAATATATTGATATACCCTAATTGTAAAACCCTAATTGTATACCCTACTTGTAAAACCCTAAAATTTCAAACCCTAAATTTATGTTTCAATTGCATATAAATTTCAAACCCTAATTGTAAAATCCTAAAATTTCAACCCCTAATAGTAAAACCCTAAAATTTATGTTTCAATTGCACATTTTATTGTTTCACTTTGACATTTTAGGGTTTGATTTTGCACATTCTAGGGTTTGAATTTGACATTTCAAGGTTTCAATTTAACATTTTAGGGTTTCAATTTAAGGTTTGAATCTGCACATTCAAGGGTTTCAAATTGAATTTATCTTTCACTGCTATGAAAATTTCTTTGAAATTGAACTTCTTTCACCATGAAAATGTGTTTGAATTTAAACTTATCTTCTTTCACCATTAAAAATTCAAGAACATCAATTGCCTCGAGAGTACCCGATTGATGTCAATTGATTGAAGTGGACAGAGTTCCCTGGATGAGGTGGACAAGTGGAGGAAGTTCCCTGGCTAAGGTGGATGTCTTTGTTCAAAGGCATGTGAGAAGATTCAAGTGCTAAATGTTGTGTGGAGCCCATTGAAGCCATGGAGCTAAAGACTGTTCACAAACTTACATTCAGTTCCTGTTTTGGTGAAAATGATAGTGAAAGTGTCTTGTTTTCAATGTCATAAACCCTTTTTTTTTAAATCAATAAAATAAGACCTTCGAGCAAAGGTTGCCTTTGCTTGAAGGTCTTATTTAGTGATTTTGAACTGATAGCCTAAGACCTTCGAACAAAGATCACCTTTGCTCGAAGGTGATTTTTGCAAAATCTTTGAGCAAAGGAACTTTGTTCGAAGAAATTTCTTCAAATGAAGACGTCTAAAAAAAAATTTCATCCGAAATCAGAAAATTGATGTCCCAAGTTTGGAACCCATTATTGTGGGATGACCCCATGATGTGTCAATACTATAGTAAACTGCACATGGGCAATATAGTGCCATTAAATCCTTGCTTAGATAGACTTATATAGGGCAATATATAATATAGGTTTAATTTGCTTGGATATATTGGCCATCATAGCATAGCATAACGAATAATGTATTACAATTCACTTCAATTACTCAATTTATCTAGGTATGTTTAGCTTTCAAATACTATATGATTAGGTTTACAACAATATAATTTTGAAATTAGGTATTGTTTGTGATGAGACACCTTCATAACCTTATATATCTAAAATAAATCTAAATTTTTTTAGGAATTAATATGGACATACCTAGTCACATAATGTTGGAGTGTTTTCCATTTGATTTTCTCACCATGTTTAGATTTCTCTCAACCATATTTATGACAATTTAACGTAATTATTCTCAATTACATCAAGATCTCCATTTGCATTCCTTTGAGTCTTAATAAGAACTTTCATGTACTCAATTCATTCAACAACAATCATAACTTTAAGAAATCCCCCTAAAAATTTATATAAAATCCTAGCGCATCTTGGCCTAGTACATTAATTTTTTTGGCAAATCTATGTTGACTCTGAGGAAAAAAATCGATGGCAAATCTATGCACTTTGTCCAACAAAGTTCTTTATAGTGGCAAATTATAAAATAATACATAAAATAAAATAATTTATTTGACAAATTACCAATTGATTCATAGAAATAAAATAATTTATTGGGTAAATTATTGATTGATTTTAAAATATTACATAATATAAATGGTGAATTATTGATTGATTTACAAATATTTCATAATTTAAATGACAAATTATTCTGATCCAAAAGGGTAAAGATTTATTTATTTTGTTGAATATACCTCTTCTGATTGCCAAGGATCTGAAGGTTGTTGTTTCATTCTAGGAGATAAATCATACCAATGTGGTTTTGGGGAAATAATTCTCAGAATTAACCATCAATTATTCAATTTGTTCAAATCAAGGGTTGTAGTAGCTTGTAGTTAATATTGTTACTATACAATGTCATTAGGTGGTGGGACACAGTCACATGTTTTTCTTTACATATTTGTTTGGTAAATTCTACATCATCTAATGAACAATGATGAACGGCTAAAGCTATATTCTAGGAGGGAAATTCAATTCACGCACTTTGGGATAAAAGTTTTGAAATTCACCAATAAGAATAAGAATATAGAGCATTTTTAAAAAATATTTATACATTATTATTTTTTGGATAGATAAATGTGGCTTGTGGCGGACCACTCCCATTATGTTTATCCAAATGTAGATACATAAATAGAGATGCCCCAAAACATGAATCTTTGCAACAAAAGATAATAGACTAGACCATTCACAACAAGAGTATACCATAAAATATAACCAAGATTACAAAATGAAGTTCAAAGTCTCAAATTTCAAAGTAACAAACATAAGGAATTAACCAAATCCCAAAGTAGTGAAAGGAGTAGCAAAAAGCTAGTTCCAGACCATATGAGGGAAACTCCGTAACTTAGGAAAAAAATGTATTCACATGGCCAAAAGATAAACCATTGTCATTGCACTTTAGTTTCTCTCACTTGAGCTATTAATTTCAATTACTTCATGTTGGGCCATATAAACCCTCCTAGGCCTTATTTGAATAGAAACATTCATGAGAAGAAAATCCACAACCCTCATCACATTCCTAATTCTAGAAATCAAGAACCCACATATCTCTTTCTCATGCTTAGTCAAGGAATTGTTGAAGTTGACAAGTGAACTAGTAACTAGACCAAAGATAGATTTGGTGAATATACACATAGCTACCTTAGAATTTTTCAAGATAGATTTTGAGAAAACACCCCCCAAATCCCAATATCTAATATCCTAGTCATAAGCAACAATGGTGTCATCTAGAGATTTTTTGTAGAACGGATAATGTTGGATATACACAAATGCCAGCTCTTTCACCATGAACTTACCCCAATCAAATCCATAAGGTTTGAAAGGAAGAAAGGAGCCACTAAACTTAGAAGATTTTGCTAAGGAAGCTCCAAGAGAATCTTGTCACCAACCACCCACCGAATAACACTCTCAACCTAATGGAAGACAATAATGAAAATGTTTCTTAATTTGTCTAGATCATAAATACTAATATGTTGAGTCTCCCATTTGATTATAAGAAACATAATCTTACAATTTTAATTTTTCACCATCCTTATTGCAACTTGACTATGAACCAAAAACCACCAACACAAAATTATGTAACTCAAAGTTTTAAAAGCCACCTCATGAATGAAGTTAGATATAATAGCCAAGGGCAATGGTTGTATAGATGGAAAGATCACATACACTCTTGAGATTAATGGCTTAATCTCATTAGATAATATTTATACATTATTAATGTATTCCCCCACATCTCATTATCATGTTGGAAAATCATGACATATTTATGGTGGCATTGTGTAGAGATTTGAGTTGGCAAATCATGCATGTGAAACATTTATTGTAACAAAATGAAATATTTTAATAACATCGATATTGATTCTTGAAGAGACATCAAAGAATTTATTGATGGATTATTCATTGTAGCTTAATTAAAAAATATCACAGTGAGGGAAATGATTATATTTGTCTTGTGTCTTGAGAATTTTCTCCATTAATATTTTAATTGTGATTGAAATTTAGAGTGTGCAGAGATAATGTTGCAAGTTTGATGGCATTGGCAATGATAGCTTAATCTTTTGGGCATTGGTAGCAGTAGCTTAATATTTTGGTTATCTCTAATCTTTGCTAGTCTTTTCTCAATGACTATGTGTCTTTTTTTATTACATTAATATATCTAGGTGTTATAGACTAAAAAAATGACTAAATATTATTTTATTATTTTCTTAGTGGCCCTAGTAGGGTGAATTTATTGAAGTTGTAGGTCATCATTCAATTTTATTTGTACTGAAGCTACAAAAAGTTACTATTATTTAGGTTCGACGTATACTTGGCACTTGTCTCAATATCAAATTGATTTAGAAAATGAAAAATTTAGAAATACAATAAACTTAGGTTGTACTATTGTCTATTGCAAATTTACAATTCGATTACTAAGTGGTTTAAAGTGAGATTGCACTTGAAAAGAAATTCAAATATCAGTTGTGGGCCATAGGAGAGTCATTCAGTCATTATATTCATATTTTTGGGTAAGTGAAACATTGAAATCTTACATTCCTTCGAACTTTCTATTAGTATAAGCCTTCGATATCAAAATTATTAATGTCTTGGTGGCGCTTTATGTATCCAATATTCATATTGTACACTCATATTTTCTGTAGTCTTGAATTATTGAACAACCAGATAGTAGAAAAGGAAGTCTTAAAGTAGTGGCATTCATCATGATAGCTATGCATAGAAGGTAAGTAAAATTTAAATTTGTATGTAAAATTTTATATAAAAATTGAGTTCAATTGCCTTTTTTAATTTTTATATGATTACGCAAAATGTATAACAATGATACCTAGACAAAAAAAATTGCATGGCTCTGCAAGATGTTATCTATTTCAACTTCTCATAATGAAAAATACAAGCCTTTGTCAAATCAAATTTATTATGTCAAGAATTGACATTTTTGACTTTTGCAAGTGAAGCATACTACGATGGATGGTGGGTTGAATTTGAATTGTATGCATGAGAAATTTAAAATTGGAATGGACACATGGATCATATGGTGTTGTAATGTGATTGACAATGACATGCAAAAAATAATTTAATTCTATTTTATTGGCCTCATTGTTACCCACACCTAGTGGTTTCTTGTATGTATAATTCAAAATTATATGGAAATTCATTTATTAACATTGTGGAAGACCACATGGTCGAATATACCATGCACAAATTGTATATTAATAGGTTGGTTATAGGTTATAGTGAAATATCCATTCAACATATTGGATTAAAGAAACCAAAAATATTTTGAAGGACAAAGCTACGAATAAAGACTTCTATGACTTCAACTTCAAAGTAAAAGTTTTGTATGTTTAAAATTTTGATATATGTGATAGTTGAACTAAAGAAAACACATAAGTTTATAACAAGAATGAATATATCACCATCCTATCTATGAACTTATGTGATGTAACTAAACAGTGTATTTTTATATTATTATAGTACATGTTTTGATTGTTAATTGAGTGTCTTGGTATCTTAGATTTTTTAAATAGATGCATTTAAGATATCTTTTTTTTTATAGATAAAATGTTGCAAGGGGCATCTCCCATTTCATTCATAAACCAAAAAAGAGATTACATTGCTAGTAGGCTATTTGGGCAACTTATGGAGGATATACCTCACTCTAGAGCTGTAATCAATGGCTCTCCTCTTTTGTTCCTAAGTGTGAGGGGAAGCCATATGATTTACAAAGAAATCGAAAGTTTCCATAATGTCCCTTATGACTCCCTCCCTAAAGAGGACTATAGCTTGTTGGACATCTTGATTTTATAGGTTGGTGGCAATATCAAAAACACCCCCCAGTTTCCATTCTTCGGGGACTTGTTGAAGGCTTTAACAACATTGTTGGCTATGGACAGGAGGTGCAATGCAACTAGCTTCTTGAGGGCTATCTTGGTGAGTCCCTTGTGCCCCTGTGCTAAGGTAAACTACGCAATAAAATAGTCAAGGAGAACTTGGTCATGACAGTTGGTCTCAGGTTGGAGGGCGAGTTGATCACCTACCGCAATGCCCTTTGATACTCTTCATTCTGGATCAGAAAAATCCTTCACAGATGTTTCTCCACATTGTTTGTGTCATAGGGGTAGTCATACCCATTGATATTAGCATAAGCCATGGCGCCAAGAATGAAAATGAAACAAATGATGCGACAATGCCTAGGGATTCGTCTATTTGTAGTAATTCTTCCTTCATTTTGAAAATCCAGGTAATCTAATCTTCTACGTGTTGTAGAGGTTAAGAGATACAAGCTATAGATAAGAATGTGCATAATCGGTGAGAAAATTAGAATGTGTGAAATCTGGCCATTCTTCCTATGAGTCATTTCCAATTATCCATGTACTGTAGTTTGGACAACCGTATTAAGTCATATTTTATTTCCTACGGTAATCATCCAATTCCTTTAGTTCTTGGTTGGAGAAGTGCTTATGGAGTACTTTTTGTCCCAAAGATAGTAAGATCCAAATTTGAGGTGTCATTGGTAAATCTTCTAGAATTAATCACCTTTCATAAGCAAGGTAGGTGGATAATAGAGGATCCTTGTGTGGCACAGAAAAGGACATGTCAGGTGGCGTACAGATGATGCTGATAGTTTGGGGTCAAGCCCCAAACCCAAAATCCATTAGTTATTTTCAGGGAGTAAAGGGCTCTGCCATTGACTCCCTTCAAGATTTCCCTAATTGAAAGACCTTTTGTCATTACCTTCGCACCATTTAATGTGTCCTTTGGGTCGGCAGATCCTTTATTGTTCTTTGACTTGTCATTCCTTTCCAAACTAATCCCACCTCTCTATGTAGACTCTTTAGGTTCTCCTATTTTGATGGGTTCCTGGCATTACATGGTAGGTTGGCTAGGAGTCAATTTGCACTTTAATCCGTCCTCTCGGTGGGTTGATCCTTAGTTTTTGTTCGAAGGATTAATTGGGGAAGTGGGACTTATATTTTTCCCTTTCCCCACATCAACTCCTTCTTGTCTACTTTGCTATAGTGGGTTGGCAACTTGCCCCTCAAGGGCTGTCAATGGAGCTTGTATGGCCTGGCTATCCTTTAATTTTTTTTTTACTATTTCACTTGTGCATATCTGGGTTGTTTTCCCATTTATAGCCTTTTGATTGTCCTTCTCCCTGTTGTTTCTTGGACATTGGGTTGAGGCATGATTTCTTCTCGTACAATTTAAACAAAAAAAAAATGGTTCCTCGACTTCCAAAGATTGGATCCATTTGTGGTGTGAAGAACAAAGGATAATTTCCCATGAAAATCTATTGATTATGACAACTTGTAATCGAGCATACAGGTATGAGTCTTGCTCCAGTAATTCTATATTGATCGGCATCAAAGTCCCCAATGACCTTCTGATCTTTGCCAGACATTCCTCCGACCAAAATTCCAAGGGAATATTATACAGGCGGATCCATTTGGGTCCATCATAAGGATCACACTAAATAGGATTGAAATTCAGGATCCATTTATGGATATACAACAACATTTCATCTATTTTCCATGATCTACCCTTCAAAATTGTATCTCTATCTTCTTCCGAAAGGAAGGTGACACTAAAGAAACCCTTCGGTAGAAACTTTAATGCACATTACAATCTCTAATTTTCCTCTATCCAAGTTCGGATATGCTTCCTTGTTTTCTTCAGGCCAATGAATATACAAATTATGGTAGAATTTAAGAATATCTCAACGTCTTCTCAGCTTTCCTCCATAATGTTAATGGACAGTATGGGTGGTCTTCCTTTGACGATGATGTCTTCTGCTGGCACGAGATCATCATGCGCTGCTTCTACTCTTCTTGAATTTGCTCCCGACCGATCCATTTTTTATATATATTTGGATTCTTGGATATCTTTTTATTTTAGTATTATATTATTTTCAATATATTACTCCACAAAATATTTAAAAAGGAAGGTTGTATAAGATGTGGATATTAATTTATAAGAATATTTAACAAGCAATTATAATTTACATTAATATATATGGTGATCTATAAGATATTTAACTATAGAATATAAAAGTTAAGGTAACTCATTATAAGAGGTTGTACATTCTATATTAATGTTTGATATAGAAAAGTTTGTTAAATTTTTTTAAAAATAATTAATCTTTTTTTTAATCCGTAATCGTTCGAGGTCACAAGGGGGACCTCCTCCCCATCAACACATCCACTTAATCCAACTTAGGCAACTTAGAAGCCATATAGAAACCACATGTTACTTAGGGGATTCGAACTTGGATCTCCATCGTGAGATCCATTTGGCCTATGCCATTCAACCATAACCTCATTCACAAAATTTAGACTAGGGATGAACCCCTTGGGCGACATGCAAATGCCCCACTCCACATGTCGCGGGTAATTCAAGATACAAGATCCTGGGGGCCTCGAGAAATTTTTACACCAGCCCGAGCTGGTGGAGGGCATCTCATAGAGGACATGGGGGTGGGTTTGGTTCCTTAATATGGTTACAGTCGACCTTACCTCAAGGTGCCCCCATGGCGAAACATGGGCGTGGTCATTGGTCCATGCATTGCCATAAGTGCGACCCCTACCTCCAGGTGTCCCCATGGCCACTACAAGGGAGCCCCTGCCTGGTGGGATTTGAACTTGGGTCTATGGTGTGAAACTCCTCACTCCCCACTACTAGATCTAAACCCGTTGGGCAAAAAAATAATTAATCTTAACTTATTTACTTATATAATAATTTTTTTATATAAATTAAAGTTAAATTAAATTTAACAAAGTACAAACTATATTTACTTAAATAATTAAAATTTATTTCAAATAAAAAATAAACTTTAAGATTTCATAAAGTTTAAAAATTATGTATAAAAAAATTATATATGTAATTAAGATAATTCATTTTTATTTATTTATATTAATTTGTATGCAAATAAAAATATAATTTTAAAATATTATATATTTCTACATATAAATTATATTTAAAAAATAAAAGTACTTGATAATGGGATTGTTTAGTGGTGGGGGATGTCTGATTGATGATGTTATTCGCATGTGCACATATTGATTGAATTTGCACCCTTATATTTCCTCCTTTATTGCTCTTCGTGGTGGCAGTTGGGCAATTAGTAGGGACACATGTGTTTCCTCTTTCTCTATGGTGGTTTGTGAATTCGACGCATGGCTTCTATAGAGGGGTGGTAGGGTGGTGTTGGTAGGAAGAGTGTGAAGTATAAAGGAAAGGAGAAAATTGATGTGAATCTCCCGAAGCAGTAAAAACATAAGGTTTTGCAAAAGAAATGGTTGTGAACTTTATGGCGTTTATCAATAAGGAGATCAAGGACCCTGATCTTTGGCACTGGGTTGCTAGGATTTGACATTTGGCAAAGAATATTGATGGATCTCTGAGCATGGGGATTCACTCTGCCATGGAAAATCTTTTCCTCGACCCAAGGTACATGAGAGGGAGGTGGAGTGTCTTCAATGTTGCCCAATATTTATCTTGCACTTCTTTATTGTCAAATGTGGCTAGCTCCTATTTGCTTCATGATGATATAGAAGACAATGTTAACCAGGGAAAGGTCTATTTTAGTTACATCCTAGAGCATTTACATGCTTTCAAGAAGTAGCAATAGTGCTTGCAGGTGATGGAGGAATTGGTGAAGGGTTTGAAGGTGGTGCTTCCAACGGAGGCTATCCCGTCATTTTTAAACTATTGTGATGGTGAATATTCAAATTACATAGAGGTGGTGGCTCCACTAGGTAAGCATTTACAGTGTGATAAATGTAATTTTATTTCTTGGGGTAATTTGGGGCTTGCATAATTTGCCATAGCCTCCTTTTAGACTTTGTTACAGTTCTATACTCTTTGCATATTGTATGTAGTAGGGTTTAGGTTTGGAGGCTTCCTCAATCTCTAGCGAGTTTTGGTTGCTTGGGTTGTTTTTGGGACTCAAGAAATAGGTTTTGTATATGATACTTTTGCAACTCCGTTTTAGTTAATATAAATGGATATGCTAGTTTTTTGGAATGTTTTGGTTCAACAACTCATCGAATCTCTACATTTTTGGACTTGGGGCTTTGTGCCTGCTACATTCAAGGAAGTTTCCCCCATTTAGATTGTTTCTTGGATCCTAAACTAGGTATATTATCAAAAAAATATTTAAAAAATAAAAGTATAATACTTAATATGTTTATTAAAATGACTATAATTGACCTCAATTTTATTATTAACATAAAAATTGTCTTAGCTTTGATGGTAAGTATAAAAAATTAAAATTCATGTGTCCATGTATATATGTAGTAAATAAAATAGTTCTAAAGTAAAATAAAATAGCTTGAAACTGATATTTCTTGGCATTTTTTAGATAAATGTATTTAAGATATCTATACTAATTATTAGCATTCTTATTGGCTAAGGAGTTTCACCTCTTATTCCAGCTTTCACATTATTCAAATTTAATAATTATCTTTGCACATTTTTTACATGTTAAAATTTAAATTAATGAAACATATTTCAATTTGATGCGCGTTCAAACTTTCCACATTCGATAAATGACAATGGATAGTTGTAGTTTAATTTTGGAAGGCAAATATTGAAAGCTAGATATTGGGAACACAAACCTCCAGAATCAGCCCAAAGTTGTTAGATTGATTTAGATCAATAGTTGAGAACTTGAGATTTGTTTTAATAATTATTAGTTGCCCATTTAATAAATTATCAATGAGGTTATTTTAATAAAGTTGCAAGCTATCATTTAATTTTTTTTAAAGAGGGGGTAAAAATTTATTGAACTGCAAAGAAAGAATACAAAGCAAAAGGCCCTGTTGGTTTTTTCCCAGACTAGATGCTTACTCCCAGATTTCCCTACAAGGTAGCCATCAATGATCAACAAGATCTCTGGGCCAGGGGCCAACAGTATAGGAGATAGACTCTATTTTTATCTCCTCTTCTTCTTCAGGCTCTGCAAAACCTAGGGGGTATTCCCTACTCAACATCCATGAGAATATGCATACAAAGGCTGGGATGCTGACATGAAGCAGATAAATCCTCCTGTAAGTAGACCAAAACTGCAAGATAAGAGCAAAGGGGCTAGCTTTGGGCCTATTTTCAGTTGTAGACAGAGGACTTGGGATCCTAAAACTAATTCTATTGTCCTAATGGTTGTTTTGGAGTTTGATTTTGATTTTGTGTTTGGATGCAAAGATGGACCTGGTGTATAACCTCAACACAGAACTAGATTGGTGCCTATCCAAGGCTTGGAGTCAGTAACCATACACCTGTGAATGGTCAGCATGAACAACTAAAACTAGATTTCAAGGGGATTTATGTGATATCTACCTTACAAATATCTCCCAATATAGAGTGTTAAGCTATCTATACTTATGGCATCCCTATAGCAGTATACCCTTCCCAATATTTAATCTGAAAACAATTTAATCTACCCCTTGAGCAGAAGTTAAAAGATCAAACATTCAATACAGGAATTCTGTATTCAAGAAAACCAGACACCCCTTAGATATCTAGACTCAGAAGGACACATGCAACACTGGAGACAGAATTAACAAAACACATGCAAAACAGCATTACTCATATAAGATTAATCATGAAATCAGTAGATTCATGCAAGAAACATGCAACAGGAGATGCATAAACTCACAAGGATTCTTGCACAGAGCAAACCAAAACCAGTCGTATTGTATTACAGAGCCAAAAATGTCCAACTTTCAACAACAACAAAGAGTGACATAGTCTACTTTTTGCAGCAAAACCGTGTACTCAACAAAATTAATTACAAGGTACATAAAAAAAAATGCCAGATACAATGCATTAGAAAAATGGCGCTCAAAAGAGTTAATGCAGCAGAGGGACAAAGAGGAAGGAGCAGGTGAGAATCAGGATCTGAGCCGCCGCTCAGGGACATTCCTCATAAATCAGGTAGTTGAACCAGTCAACTCGACCCATGCCTTCCTGCATAATGTGCCATTAAAGTTTCAGCTACCCACAACCTTTGGAAATGCAGCCGCAGCAAGTTTCTAAAAATCTCCCACCCAAACGCAGCTGCAGATACGAAGAAACCCATCGCTGCATCAAAATTGAAAGATAGACGTTGATCAAAAAGTCACCAGCCAACCAGATCGTGCCATGTAGGCACTTGAAGTTTCTACCGCTGGCCCATCGCATTGCTTTTCCTTAAATTTTCCCGCCGAGAGTCCTCTGCCGGAAACATGCGCGGAAGCCACCACGTGGCAAGCTCCATGGCACTCTTGAAACATTTGAAACTTTTAGAAACTCTCATGCGGAAGCTGACATCTGGCAGGTTCTGCGCTACTTTGAAACTTTTGAAAGGGTCCCATGAAACTCAGACGGAGGTTGACACTTGGCACCGTCCGTGGGGCCCATGAAACATTAGGAAATAATGTGGAAACCTACGCGGAAGTAGCCACGTGTCGGGCTCCGCAGCACCCACAAGGGACACATGGCGCTGTCCGCGCACTCGTTGAAACAAAAAGAAACTGCCCCCGCTGTGACACCTGGCGCCTTCCGCACTAAAAGAAACTTTATAAAGGGGCTCCCAAAACTCAGGCAGAGATTGCCACTTGGCAACATCCGCAGCAGCAGGGACACTTAACTGGGACCCACCTTCTCTTCGCCACACTTTGAAGCAAATAGAAACTAACGCAGAGGCCGACACGTGTCGGCTCCCGTAGTAACCACAAGGGGCACGTGGCATGCTCCAACCCTACTTAGAAACTCTTTAGAAACTTAAACGAAGAGTGACACGTGGCGCGCTCCATGAAATCCTGAGAAACACTTAGGGTCTTTCAGAAACTTGGCGAAGATCGTGAAACTTTGAGAGTCCCTCGGGTGCCTCCACATGGTGCATTCTGCGGCACCCTTGAATCTTAAAAGAAACTGCATAGAAACTTCGGCGGAAGCTGACACGTGGCACGCTCCGCAACAAGTAACTTAGAAACAAAAGAGAAACAGCTTCTGCTACGTGGCATAATCCGCGTTAGAGTTATCATTCAAAAGCAAAAGCGCGGCTTAAACAGGGGCTTGACACTTGGCAGATCCCGTGGCACTGGCAAGAAGAAACCCTCTCAACCACTATTAGAAACATTCAGACATTGGAAGCTGTAGCCCGATATGCATTCAGAAATGCATCTGACTCATTTTTTTATCATTTTCGAGGGACCGAGGGAGATTTCACAAGCTTGCCAACACACATTTCGCCTTTGCATACACAGAATCTAACAATTTTCTCAAATGCAACAGGAAAAACAATTAAACCATGCATGTGGGCTGGGGAACAATTTAAACCAAGGCACTAAGGGTCTGAAGGAAAACACACAGGAACCTACAAATTGGAAGTCAAAACCCTAACCCTAGGTGAACACCACTAGTGGCTCTGATTGGGGACGTGCAGACGCAAGACTGTAGCGAGGACCAGACTACTCCAGGGCAGACCAGACAAAACCCAAAACTCAAAACACGACTGACTATATAGGGCATGCATAGAATAATTACATTTAGTTTACAATGTGCATAGAAAATAACCATTATAAGAAGTAACGCTTCAGGAACTGACCGTGCACTGGCAATTCCAACAATTCACCACTTAGGGCCTGGAGAAAGTAAGAATCTCCTCCATGGATGTCACTGATTTGACATGGGCCCACCCATAAGGGCTCAAATTTACCATGTTTGCCCTTATCTTGGTTCCTTGCATTCCATACAAGGACCAACTCACCTTTCTGAAACTTTCTTTCTGTAGCTCTCTTATCAAACAGATACTTTACCCTTTGTTGTCTCTTGATGTTTGTTTTCTGTGCTTCCCTTCTTATCTCATCTAGTGCAACTAGCTAATTGATTCTCTCAGTCATTGGATCTCCGATCTCCTCCATGTTTTCTTGTATGAATTTGTAAACTGGCAAAAAGTTGTTTACAGGTAACTTAGCCACTACACCATATACTAGCTCAAAAGGAGATCTTCCAGTTGCTTTCTTGACTATCACTCTGTCAGCCCACAATGCCATTTTCAGCTTGGAATCCCAAGCCCTTTTTTTTTTACCTACCATTCTCTTTACAATTTTCATGAGGCTTTTGTTGCTTGACTCAGCTTGACCATTTCCATGTGGGTGATACGGTGATGCATGTAACAAATTAATTCCATAATTACCGCAAAAATCAGTAAATTCACCAGACCTGAAGCACATAGCATTATCTGTGACTAATTTTAACGGTACTCCAAACCTGATAATAATACTCCCTAGAATGAAATCCATCACCACCTTGCTGGTAGCTCTTTTGGTCGGGATGGCCTCGATCCATTTGGTGAAATAATCAGTAGCAACAAGAATCTAGCTGTGTCCTCCACTTGATTTGTCTGAGATTTCCCCTATGAAATCAATCCCCCACTGCTGAAATGGAGCTTCTACAGTCACAGTCTTAAGGGACAATGCACCTCCATATTTTAGCTTTCCTGAGAACCTTTGGCAAGGATCACACTTCCTTATCATTCTATGTGCATCTGAGAAAAGAGTTGGCCACTAGTAGCTAGCTCTGAGAATTTTGTGGGCTATTGTATGGGCAGCATAGTGTCCACCACATACTCCATTGTGCATGTCATTTAGAATGTTCCTAGCCTGATTTTCATCCACAAATCTGAGTAATACACCATCATGATTTCTCCAATACAGCTCTCTCTGAATAATGATGTATTTAATAGCTTGCAGCTTCAAAGTTCTCTTCTGGATATTATTGAAATGGGAAGGACAGTTCAAATTTTGCAAATAATATACTATGTCCTTATACCACTCAGATTCTGACACATTTACAACTTCATTATGCTCTTCATTCACTTGGCATGCCTCTAGATTTGACTGTGTCATTAGCTTTGCTAATCCTTGTCCTCTTACCAATTTTGTGATCTGTATCTCTATGTTGAACTCCTGCAACTTATTTATCCATCTGCATCTCCTTCCAGTTACCTCTTGCTGAGTGAAGATATCTTTTATTGCTGCATGAGGTACATATGCAATTATTTGTGAGCCTACCAAATATGGCCTAAAGCTCTTGACTTTTCTAACCAGTGCATATGCCTGTTTCTCCATAATGTCATACTTTAATTCAACAGCCTGCAATGACATACTAAAGAAAGCAATAGGCTGTTCAAACCCTTCCTCATTTTTTTGCAATAAGCATGCAGCAATAGTATGGAAAGAAGCAAATGAGAATAACTGAAATGGCTTAGAAAAATCAGGAGACTTCAGCACAGGAGCCATCTTTATAACCTCTTTTATGTTCTGGAATGATTCAGTTGCTTCATCCTCCCATTTGACAGTTGCATTCTTCCTCAGCATCTTGGAGATTTCTTTTGTGGTCTCTGCAAAATTAGGAACAAATCTCCTAACAAAGTTAATTTGTCCAAAGAAGGACTGAACACCTTTTATTGTTTTAAGGACTTGAATTTTGTCAATTGCAGCCACTCTTTCAGGATCAATCCTGACTTCATCCTTAGAAACAATGTGTCCAAGTAATTTTCCTTCCACAACCCCAAAAGCACATTTCTTTGGGTTAAGTGAGATACCATATTCTAGTGCTCTAATAAAAATCTGTTCCAAATGCATACAATGTTGTCCTTCTTTCTTTGAAAAGGCAGTCAAGTCATCTTGATAAACAGCCAAGATTGAGTCAATCAACCCTGCAAAAGCAACATCCATTGCCCTTTGAAATGTAGCACCTGCATTTGTTAGTCCAAATGGCATCCTCACATAGACATAGGTTCCCCATGGAGTTGTGAAAGCAATCTTAAATTGTTCTGATTCTTTTACTTTCACTTGATTGTACCCTAAAAAACCATCCATCATAGATAAAAGTTCACAACCAGTCACTCTTTGCAACATGGCCTCCATATTTGGCAATGGATAGTTATCCTTTAAAGAAGATACATTTAGGTTTCTAAAGTCCACACACAACCTTATATCACCATTCTTTTTTCTGACTGGGACAAGGTTAGACACCCAAGTTGAATGTCTGATAGGCATGATTATTCTAGCCTCCCTAAGTTTCATAAGTTCCTCTTGCATTTTTGGAGCCAAGGTAGGATTAATAGGCCTTTGCTTCTGTCTAAATGGCTTAGCTCCAGGCTTCAAAGGGATTTCATGCTGAAATAGATCCTCTCTATAGGCTTTCAAGTCCTCATATGACCAAGCAAAAATATGCTTATATTTTCTCAATAATGCAATCAACATACTTCTGATATGTGGTTTGAGCTGTTTGCCAATGTATACCCTTTTGGGAGCATGAGATCTTCCCAAGTTTATCTCCTCCAAATCATTCTTGTTTGTTGGAGATACTTTTGTAACAAATTGGTCCCTATTGTCAAAAGCTCTCTCTAAAGCTACCAGCCCTCTAAGGATTGTGTTTGTCTTGAGTTGAATTAGTTCCTTCCCTAAAAGGGTTTCTTTTCCATCTACAACTTCCACAAAGTTCTGAAAATCCATTTCTTGGTTCTCATATTCATCAATACAATGCAAAAATCTCAGTAAATCCTTATCATCATCAAACACTTGCCAGCTGCATACATTATCTGGCACTGCAGGCCTAAGCTTGACTTCAACATTTGTAACATCTGACAAAGTTATATCATCTGGCCTTAGGGCTACATTGCTAGAAAATCTGCTCTGACATTTTTTGATCTTTCTATCCAATTGATTGAAAAAGCAGCAAACAATTCAATTGTATCCCAAACAGCATGCTTGTATTGTTTCAACCTTTTATTTTTTGATGCATACTTATCTCTAATTTGGGACACAATAAGCTCTGAATCACTAAACACTTTGAGCATCTTAATTCCATGCTTCGAAGCAACATTTAACCCTAATAACATAGCCTCATACTCTGCAATATTATTTGTACAGGCAAACTTCAACAAGAAAGAGAATTGGAGAAGCTTACCAGTTGGAGACAGAAAAACAATTCCAGCACCAGAGCCTTCTTTTGAACAAGCTCCATCAAAATACATGGTCCAAAGACCTTGTTGATCCAATTCTTGAATGCAAATTTTTTCTCTTTTATCTTCCTTATCATCTGAGACAACTCTGAAATTTTCACAGTCAGTGTCCACAAAACATATATGCTCCTCTGATTCTAGATCCTCCACTGTCTCTGATGATCTTTCTTCTCTGATCAGTTTGACATCCTTGCCACTCATTGGGATCATGGCGTATGACAGATCCAATTGCATACTCCCACCAATCAGTGCTGCCCATCTTCTTGACAGCAACATACCATATTGTGGCTCGATGTCAACCACTGTTATGTTCATTTTATAGATCTTTTCTGGATATGCTGCCAATCTAAAATCAACATCCTTCATGATTCCAATGACAGGTACCTCCCTAGCATCCATTGCATAGCATTTCCCACATGCCTTATCTATTTTTAATCCTGCTTGTTGCATAATGGCTAGAGGCATGATGTTTGTTGATGCTCCTGAGTCAAGCATACAGTTTCTAATCACTTTTCCATTGATAACCAGGGAGACATAAAATGGTTCAACCTATGAAGGGCATTTTGTCATGGTCATCCCTAGATATACCTCAGGACTTTCATCCTCTTCAATGCACATAGCTTGTTTCTTATCCTGAGTCTCAATATTCTGCTTGGCTTGACATGGTACTCCTGAAATCAGGGATACAGTCTTATTTCTGAATTCTTCAACTTTCATCAGCTCCATTAGTGGAACAGAGACTTTTATTTGAGACAAGACCTATGTGATGTCAAATGGAGCATAATTTTGAATAACAGTTGAAGCCTGATCCACAGTTTTACCTCTATCCTGAGATGATCCAGCTTTAGTTTTTATGGCTCTCTGACTGTCATCCTTGTTCTGAAAATTCTTATTTTGATCCTCAACCTGGGGAACTCTATTTTCTGGTCCTTGAGGATCATAACCTATTTTTTGCTTAAAATTTTGCCTATTATTGTTCCATTGCTTCTTTTGTGTCTCAGTTCCTTTATGACTGTGTACTGGCTGATTTGCAGAAATACCTTCTGGCTGATGTGGGCTACTTACTTGAGCTTTACCTCTTAGGTTGTAGTTGCTTTTGACTTGAGCAACTGCTGCAGCTGTGAAGGCCCTAATTTCTTCATCAGAAGGTCTCCGCAGGTTACTCAAAAAGCTGTGTGAATCCTGAGCATAGGCATAGTTATCCTCTTCATCATCTTCATCATATGGGAACTGTTGGCAGACCTAAATTTCATCATTTGCATTTGCATTAGCATCATGAAAAGAGTATTCTCTATTTGTAGACAACATGTTGACATTATCATCTTCCATGCAATGAGGCTCATTGCACTCATCACAAGCCACGGCATTGTTATATAGAGACTGAGCAATCATACATTGTGACTGTGAATGAGGCATCTGGCATATTATACACCACGGGGTGTCATTAACAATATTAACAGCCTTCTTCAAAGGATCAGGAGTTTCCTTGGTATGTTGAGCTCTCTGATTTGTGTTGTTATGTGGCAATACAGGTCTACCATTATGCCAATTGGTATTATATGGCATATCATGCAATGATGGTCTCTTTTCCTGTCTTTGGTAAGCTTGCCTATCAGGACCTATCCCTTTTTCACTTCTAGCCAGTCTATAGCTTAGGTCCTTAACAACATTTGCCAATTTATCTATTTTATCTTTAGGGGCAGATGTACTACCTTGAGTGTTTTGAGGTTTGTTTGGATTCTGCAGAATTTTCACATCATCCCTTCTATTTGTCTTGCTTGATGCTTTCCTATTATTCTCAATATTTGTTGCAATTTTGAAGGCATCTCTGAGGCTGTGAGGACCCTTGTCTCTTAATCCATAACCTGTCTTGGCATCAAAAGCATTTATGTACAACACTATGCACATAGGTTCATTAGGCCTCTAAGTCCTGTGGCAATTTGTTCAATACCTTCATGAATCTAGCATTGAAATCAGCAACCTGTTCATTTGACCCTTTAGTGATACTAGTGAATTCATTTACAAAAAAGCTAGGGTCAGTTTTGTCACCATATTGCTCCTTAAACATCCTTTTGAAATCATCCCATGATGAAATGCTTCTGTCAGGTAGACCTTTATACCATTCCTTGGCTTCATCAACTAAGGATTGCATAAATGATTTCATGAAAACATCCTCATGCTCAACCTCAAAGTTGTCCATAGTATTCTGAAAAGCTTTCAAATGGTCTTCTCCTGAGACAGTATTGTTTCCTAAAAAATTAGGCACTTGCAACCTCACATGTTTGTCAACAGGGTTTGGATAACCAGGAATGCCATCAAAAACAAGCTATTTGAATCTATCCAACTGCATTGGGTGCCTTTCAAACTGATTAGCATTTGCATTTCTATTTACATTTTGATATCTCACATTATTTAATGGAGCTCTGATATTATTTGCATTGTGTCTTTGATCATTGTGTTGATTCTAGACTTCATTTCTTTGTTGATTTCTCTGCATATTTGTATTCTCAAGGGTAGGAATTGAATCATTTTGAGCAACTCTCAAAGCCTGCACTTTCTATCTCATATCATCTCTGATTTTTACTGCTTGCAGATATTCTAACTCAGCCCTTAAGCTCTTAATTTCATCAGCTAGTTCTTCCTCTCTAGGCATAGAAGAGGATGGCTTTATCATATTCTGATCATCATTATCATCATCCCTTAGGGATTTAGCCTCTTCAAATATGTCAGGAGAATCATGAAAAGGACATTCTTGAAACACCTCTGACCTTATTCTCAAACCATTACCTTGTTGCCTTTCATACACATTCTGGATTTCAGCCTCAGTGTTTGAAAAATAAGGTACTGTCTTCTCTGAGGATCCTAGATTATCTTGAATAAATTCATTTTTCTTGGGGCTAGGAGAACCATCTTGACTGGCTCGAACAATCCCCTTTTTTCTATACATCATTTTTATGGGTAACTCTTCAAATAGAGTATTACGCTAGGATCTTCTCCCTTGCATACAAATTTTCACTTTACCGGTTGGGAGATTGGTTCGGAGTCGCCACCTATTACTAGGAACTATTTTCTTTTAAAATCAGGGTACTTTACAAAGTTTCTCCCCAGTGGAGTCGCCAAAATCTGTTGTTTTTTTCCCAGACTGGATGCTTACTCCCAGATTTCCCTACAAGGTAGCCATCAATGATCAACAGGATCTCTGGGCCAGGGGCCAACAGTATAGGAGATAGACTCTATTTTTATCTCCTCTTCTTCTTCAGGCTCTACAAAACTTAGGGGGGTATTTTGTACTCAACATCCATGAGAATATGCATACAAAGGCTGGGATGTTGACATGAAGCAGATAAATCCTCCTGTAAGTAGACCAAAACTGCAAGATAAGAGCAAAGGGGCTAGCTTTGGGCCTATTTTCAGTTGTAGACAGAGGACTTGGGATCTTAAAACTAATTCTACTGTCCTAATGGTTGTTTTGGAGTTTGATTTTGATTTTGTGTTTGGATGCAAAGCTGGACCTGGTGTACAACCTCAACACAGAACTAGATTGGTGCCTATCCAGGGCTTGGAGTCAGTAACCATACACCTGTGAATGGTCAGCATGAACAACTAAAACTGGATTTCAAGGGGATTTATGTGATATCTGCCTTACACATATCTCCCAATACAGAGTGTTAAGCTATCTATACTTATGGCATCCCTATAGCAGTATACCCTTCCCAATATTTAATTTGAAAACAATTTAATCTACCCCTTGAGCAGAAGTTAAAAGATCAAACATTCAATACAGGAATTCTGTATTCAAGAAAACCAGACACCCCTTAGATATCTAGACTCAGAAGAAGGACACATGCAACATTGGAGATAGAATTAACAAAACACATGCAAAACAACATTACTCATATAAGATTAATCATGAAATCAGTAGATTCATGCAAGAAACATGCAACAGGAGATGCATAAACTCACAAGGATTCCTGCACAGAGCAAACCAAAACTAGTCGTATTGTATTACAGAGCCAAAAATGTCCAACTTTCAACAACAACAAAGAGTGACACAGTCTGCTTTTTGTAGTAAAACTATGTACTCAACAAAATTAATTACAAGGTACATAAAAAAAAATGCCAGATACAATGCATCAGAAAAATGGCGCTCAAAAGAGTTAATGTAGCAGAGGGACAAAGAGGAAGGAGCAGGTGAGAATCGGGATCCGAGCCGTCGCTTAGGGACATTCCTCATAAATCAGGTAGTTGAACTAGTCAACTCGACCCATGCCTTCCTGCATAATGTGCCATTAAAGTTTCAGCTACCCACAGCCTCTGGAAATGCAGCCGTAGCAAGTTTCTAAAAATCTCCCGCCCAAACGCGGCTGCAGATACAAAGAAACCCATCGCTGCATCAAAATTGAAAGATAGCCGTTGATCAAAAACCCATCGCTAACATCAACGGCCCCCAAAAATTGCTAAAAAGTCACCAGCCAACCAGATCGTGCCACGTAGGCACTTGAAGTTTCTACCGCTGGCCCATCGCATTGCTTTTCCTTAATTTTTCCTGCCGAGAGTCCTCTGTCGGAAACATGCGCGGAAGCCACCACGTGGCAAGCTCCATGGCACTCTTGAAACATTTGAAACTTTTAGAAACTCTCATGTGGAAGATGACATCTGGCAGGTTCCGCGCTACTTTGAAACTTTTGAAAGGGTCCCACAAAACTCAGACGGAGGTTGACACTTGGCACCATCCGCGGTGCCCATGAAACATTAGGAAGCAATGTGGAAACCTACGCGGAAGCAGCCACGTGTCGGGCTCCGCAGCACCCACAAGGGACACATGGCACTGTCCGTGCACTCGTTGAAACAAAAAGAAACTACCCCCGCTGTGACACTTGGCGCCTTCCGCGCTAAAAGAAACTTTATAAAGGGGCTTCCGAAACTCAGGTGGAGGTTGCCACTTGGTAACATCCGCAGCAACAGGGACACTTAACTGGGACCCACCTTCTCTTCGCCACACTTTGAAGCAAATAGAAACTAACGCGGAGGTTGACACGTGTCAGCTCCCGCAGTAACCACAAGGGGCACGTGGCACGCTCCGCCCCATGCTTAGAAACTCTTTAGAAACTTAAACGGAGAGCGACACGTGGCGCGCTCCACGAAATCCTGAGAAACACTTAGGGTCTTTTGGAAACTTGGCAGAGACCGTGAAACTTTGAGAGTCCCTCGGGTGCCTCCACGTGGTGCATTCCGCGACACCCTTGAATCTTAAAAGAAACTGCATAGAAACTTCAGCGGAAGCTGACACGTGGCATGCTCCGCAGCAAGTAACTTAGAAACAAAAGAGAAACAGCTTCTGCTATGTGGCATAATCCATGTTAGAGTTATCATTCAAAAGCAAAAGCGCGGCTTAAATAGGGGCTCGACACTTGGCAGATCCCGTGGCACTGGCAAGAAGAAACCCTCTCAACCACTGTTAGAAACATTCAGACACTGGAAGCTGTAGCCCGATATGCATTCAGAAATGCATTTGGCTCATTTTTTTATCATTTTTGAGGGACCGAGGGAGTTTTCACAAGCTTGCCAACACACATTTCGCCTTTGCATACATAGAATCTAACAATTTTCTCAAATGCGATAGGAAAAACAATTAAACCATGCATGTGGGCCGGGGAACAATTTAAACCAAGGCACTAAGGGTCTGAAGGAAAACACATAGGAACCTGCAAATTGGAAGTCAAAACCATAACCCTAGGTGAACACCACCAGGCCCTAGGCCCACAAAGAACCAACAAGAGTCCCACTAGAAACCCCAAGAAAACCAACTACCTATTCCTATCCTTAATAATTAACTTTTCTAAAACTAGAGTATGCTCTGGTGATAGAAGACCCTAATCCCCAACATCCCATCTCTCCAGATGCTCTGAGGCCCACTTAGCCAGACAATTCGCCACTCTATTCCACTCATGAGGAATGTGGCGAAAGGAAACATAATCCAAAGAGCAGCAAAGATCCAATATCTGTTTAACCATAATGGCCAGCTACCAATTAGCTCCATCCACCCTTTTCTCCTTCAGTATATCAACCACAATCTGTGAATCAAATTCATAGAATATTTTTTTCCAACCAAGGGAACAACCTCGTTCAACAGCACAAAAAATAGCAAGGGCTTCCATAAAAGTGTTAGTATGAAGCCCTTTATAAGTAGAGAAGAAAAACACAACATCCCCAACACTATCTCTGCCAATACCTCCAATCCCTGCATGTCTAGGATTCCCTCTAGAAAACCCATTAGTATTTACCTTCAGAATTCCTTGGGGAGGAGGGTGCCACTGACCCTCCCAATGAAGCTTCCATTTGGCCTATCGAGGCCATCTACAGTAGAAAAACCCAAATCACTGTCAACCAAATTTAGATTCCTAATAATAGTCGCATCGTTAGGATCCACATTAACCGAAAGATCACATTTTGCTAAAGTAGTCTCTTGGATATTGCTACAAATCTTTTTCCATAACTGAACCACCCCCAACCTCACATCCTGAAATAGCCTCCTATTCCTTTCCAACCAAAGGTGCCAGATAATGAAGTAGGTCCAATAGTCCAAACAATCTGGAGAAATGAGGTCTGAGTTGGAGGTCTACCCAAACTTTCCTAGAATTCAACCAAGGAAGTGGCATGAACACAAGCATGATTCCACACCCCCCACCAAAGGTGCCAAAGCTCCCTAGAGAAAGGACACTAGAAAAAGAGATGTGAGACACATTCTTCACTATTGTGGCAAAGCACATAGATAGAAGGGCCCTGGAAGCCTCTCTTCCTCAAATTCTCCTAGGTAAGGCACCTATTTGGGACAACCAGCCAAGCAAAGAAGTTACACTTGGGCCAAGAAAATTTATTCCAAACCTTTTTCCACCAAGGAACACCAACCTGCCCATACAACTTTCTTTCTAACTCCAAGTAACCCGAGGCAACCGAGAATTTTCCTTTCGGATCAGGGCCCCATGCCAGGACATCCCTCCCTTTGAGAGAGTTATACATTCTCCTAGCCAAAATTCTAGCAAGCTCCTGTCGATCCTCCTCATTACCACCTGACAGCCACTCATGAGGTTCCTTCCAACACATCACCTCCACTTGACCTAAAACCTAAATAGACTTAAAGTCTGCCACTCTGGTCCAATCAACTTCAAGCAAACTATTGCAGAGGGTTTGCAAATGAGGGAACATAGTTAAGATAGGGGGTGACCATCCCAAGAATCATACCAGAAAAGAGCCTCAAAGCCTCCATTACAAATTTAGAAAAGGCCATCCTTGATAAGCTTTGCCCCTCTTTTGAGGGTATCCCAAATCATAGATTCCTTCCCCAAAAGGCTATACTAGGGCACATCAGAGGGGTCAACCCCTCGAAGGTACTTGTGAGTGAGAATTCTAGCCCAATCCTGATCCTGGCAAGTGTACCATCTCCAATACAATTTGGCAGCTAAGACCTGACCATTCAACCCTGCAAACTTGAGTCCAAGTCCTCCCTCCTACTTCATCCTACAGATAGATTCCCACTTAACCAAACTCCACTTCAAAGAGGACAAATTGCCTACCCAAAGAAATTGTCGAGCAAGGGCATCAAACTCCATAATGAAACTTGAGGGAGCAACCTACACAAAGCATCTATAGATAAGGAGGCCTTAAACCATTGACTTCAAAAGTGTCACATGCCTAGTCGACAAGAGCCATCTACAAGTCTAATGACTAACCCTCCTACGGAACTTATCCAGAACATCCTGCCATATCTCCCTACGTTGAGACCCCACAACAATGGGAATCCCAAGATAATTCAAAGGAAGAGAACCAATCTAAAAATGAAGAATCCAAGCAATCCTTCTTTGAATAATTTGAGGAGTATTGAAGAAGAAGATAGAAGACTTATCCTCATTAATATTTTCTCCAAAGGCAGCCAAACAGATATCCAAAGTTTTCCTTAAATTCACAGCTTCATTAATTCTGGCCAGGCCCATCAAGGCAGTATCATCCACAAACTAAAGATGAGAGTGAGGAGGTAGACTATTACTCCAACTCCATCCTTGAATCAACCCTTGTCTAACTCGTGACTTGAGAAGTCTACCCATTCCTTCCACCATAATAATGAACAGATAAGGAGATAAGGGATCACCTTGACGGAGGCCTCTGGAGGCTCCATATAACTCAGAAGGTTCCCCATTGATAAGAATAGAAAATGAAGTAGAGGTCACACATCTCATCACCCAATCCACCCACTCCCTACCAAATCCAAAACCCAGAAGAACTTTTTACAGGAAGGCCCATTTGACCCTATCATAAGCTTTTGCTATATCAAGTTTGATGAACATGGATTTTTCCTTGGAGGTCGCCATGAAATGAACGACTTTAGTAGCTATCACAATCCCATCTAGAATTTGTCTACTAGCAATAAATCTCCCTTACTCCTTTGAAATTAAAGAGTTGAGCCAAGGCTTAAGCGTTTCTACAATCAATTTGGTAATAATTTTGTAAATCACATTACAAAGTGCAATGGACTGAAATTGATGCAAACAATTAGCACCTTCCTTTTTAGGAATACGAGCTAGAAAAATAGAATTCAAGGCCCTTAACATTTGCTTATTTCCTTGAGACTCTTGCACCACCTCTAAAAGATCCAACTTGATAATTTCCCAAAACTCCTGGAAGAATTCTATAGGAAAACCATCAGGGCATGGAGCTTTACCTTTTTCATTTGGAACACCACCATCTCCAATTCCCGCAGCGAGATGGAAAGTATGAGGGTTGCATTCATCTTGTTGGAAACTAGCAAGGGAATACAGTCAAGAATACGAATTTCATCTTCTCTAGCAAGAGGAGAATCTTCAGTAAATAGAGCTGAAAAGAACCGAGAAGCCTCTCTAGAAATCTCACCCAGAGAAGAGAGTTGAGTTCCCTCCAGAGACACAAGAGAAGTAATAAGCTTACCATTCCTTCTAGCTTTAACTGAGTTATGAAAAAAGGAAGTATTTCTATTTCCTTCCTATAGCCAGTCAATACAAGATTTTTGCTTCCAAAAAATCTCCTCCCGCAAATCCCATTCGTCCAACTCCTTAGCTGCTATACACTCCTCCCTACTGAAATATTTAGTAAGACCTTCATCCTGAATTTGGTGGGTGATAATGTCCAACCGAGCCTGAGCTATCATTTTATTGTGGTCCAAATTGCCGAAGCACTACCTATTCCAATTCTTGATCCTGTACTTCACATAGTATAGCCTTTTGTCAAAAGAATACACAGTCCCTACCATGAGCATGCATCCCTTTGTGCCACCAATCAACAATTAAGTCCTGGAGAAAAGGATCTCTCAACCACATTAGTTAAAACTTAAAAGAAGGGTTCTTAGGAGCCCCGAAGGGAACTACTAAAAATTTAAGTGACCAATGGTCTGAACCCTTCCAATCCAAAATCTCTAAGGTGGTATTCCACCTATCCCCAATCCAAAAACATGAGACTAAGAATATGTCCAGTCTCTCAAAAATAGTACCTTCACCACATCTTATGTTGCTCCAAGTGAAGATACCATTACTCAGCTTCACATCAATTAAATGCAAAAGATCTATGTTATCCCTTAGGAGATAAGCAGAAGGGTCAAGCCTAACAATGCCACCTCTTTTTTCTTCCAAGAAATAAACATCATTAAAGTCACTTGCCACAACCCAAGGAAGCAGGGGAGAAAGTGACCGAACATAATGCACATGAGACCAAAGTTGTGATTTACCCAGAAGATCAGTAGAAGCATAAACATTAGTGAAAAGATAGATTTCACCAGAGTCTAAACTAGAGGCAGCCAAAGAAATAGAAGAGCGGCTTGAGATCCACCAAAGAGGAACAACCTTCCTTGGATTCAAAAAATAGGCCACACCACCAAAATTGCCATGAGCCCCTACACACTGACACAAACCATGGGCCCAAATACTGGGAGCTTTGTTCAACAAACCATCCACAGTCAACTTAGTTTCCTGAAGAAAGACAATATCGAGAGAATGAGTACCAATCATCTCACGAATAGCCTTTTGTCTAGTGATGTTATTCATACCCCTTACATTCCATGAAATAACTATCATTTATGAGGCTAGGAGAAATGGGGATCAATGGTCTTCATTAACCCAACATCCACAAGAGTCTCCTCAATTAGTTTAACCTTCTTGTGGTCCTTCTTGCAACCCACCTTGGACGGTTTCTCTGGAGGCTCCTTTTTAAGGGGCTTTGGTTGTAGTCCCAAGGTACTCATGGTTCCACTGCCTTTATCTAAATCCAAAGCCTCCATCACCTGTGAAGAAACTGGATCACTCACATCTTTTATAACTAGAGCCTCATCTGATTCAAGACCAATCAACAATCAAGAGGATAGCTCTGTAGCCAGCTAACCCTCCTACACATCCACTAGAGGCAAATTCAGAGTATCATTTTCTCTGTCTTCTGGCAAGGCTGCTCCCATGGATCCAACCTCGGAAGGTAGCTCCACTGGAATTCCCTCCTCCTGAACTAAGTCCTCTAAAGCATTAAATTGATTAAAGACCCCATCAACTTGTTTGTCCTTAAGGGTTCTCTTCAAACTTCTCCCTCTATTATGGGGCTTAATTGGAATAAATCCCTCCCTATCTACAGCCCCATCAACTAAAGGAGCCTTCCCTTTATCCTTCTTAGGACCAAAATCAAAAGAAGAATTAGCTACATTCGATGCTTGAGAGAAACAAGGGAATTTCCTTTGCAGATGCCCATACTCATGACAAATCTGACATCTAAAAGGAAGGGTTTCATAGTTGAGTTACTGGATCCAAGATAAATTTCCATAGAATCTAGCAAAAGGTTATTTAAATCAATTTCCATGCAAATACGAGCAAAAGAAATTACCTTTCGATCCAGAGTTTGTTGAGTCGAGCCAATCGGCTTACCAAGCAAAAGAGAAATCATATGCAGAATGTCACTCCTCCAAAACTTAAGAGGAAGCCTAGGAAGATGAACTCAAACGGGGGCCTTTGTAGGGAGCTCTTCAACCAAGTTAAACCCCACATGCCAGGGTTTCATGAAAAGCCCAACCTAATTGAAGAAATAAGGACCACCTTCAAAGGACCTATTTATGTATGTCATGCACGTAAACACAGCCAAGAAGTAATTATTCGCAACCATCATTAACTCCATATCACCTTCGGGGTTCCAAACCCTCCAAGTCCAAGATTCCAGAGCTGGCAACGAGAGACGAAGGCCCACAAACTTACAAATTAGAGCATGATTGCTCAGGTACTCTACATCCTGTAAGATCGAATTTGGCTGAATCATCAAGACAGGACACTCTTGACTTCTCTCCAGACAACTATTTACTTTCTTGATTCTGGGTAAGCCACTCATGGACGTAGAGCCCACGCCAACCAATAATTTCCCTAGGTGCTTCAAAGTCCTTACATGTAAAGAGGGAGACAGATCCGCCATATCCATGTCTATGGAGATCTCCAAAGTTGGGGCTACAACACCTTTCTCCATCTCAAAACCTATCCAGGAGAAATGAGAAGCAAAAGCAAAAAAGGGGATCCACAATCCCCAAACCCCCAAGCACAAAGGGTAGCAAAACAAATAAGATCAGGGAACTTGGCACAACAGGAAAAAACCCCTCCATGCAGCCAAAAGAGGGGAAACAAAAAGATGTAAATAGAGACAAAGCCACCAAAGCGTTGCCACACAAGATAAAACTACCCCTGCCCCATGCACCAAACACCACAAGTAGCCCCCTGATCCACCCTAACGCAGATATCAGACAGAGAACAAGCACGACTAGGGTTTCCCCTAGCCCACGTAGCAAAAACATGCTTCCATCATCTCGACCACTGTTTAGATCTCCTCATTTAATTTTATTTTTATTAAAAGTACAAAATTTTATTTTTGTTTATGTTGTGGTATGTATACTTGGCACTTATCTTAGAATTGCACATTGTGGAAAACAAGAAATTTAGAAAATAAGAAACTTAAGTTATAGTAGTGCAAATTTGTAATTCGACTACGAAGTGGTACTAGTTGGAATCAAAATTGCATCTAAAATTTGAATATCAGTTATGGGTCATGGTAGAATCACTCAATCATTATATTCATCTTTCCAGGTAAGTGAAACATTGAAATCCTACACTAATTTGAAACTTTTATTAGTATAAGCCGTCAACTTCAAAATTTTCAACCTTGGGGTTTAGGGTTGAGGGTTTACAAGCATGTCTACTACCATAGTAACCAAAGGAAAATAAAAAACTAAAATCTAATACACAAAACTGCTTAAAACCCTAGGTTTTATTAATAAATACTATGATATTTATGATCCCATAAATATTGGTAGGTACACCTCAGAGCTTAGATACACATGTGAGAATAAGCCAAATAATCAAAAGTTTATTAATAAAAAAAGTGTCACTACACCATGGGTGGTCGGATTGGGACACATGATGTTTCACAAGGTTTTCCCTTGCCAAAAAATTATCACGGTCTATGCTCAGAATTGCAATGAAAATAGAAAAGCAATTATTAACAAAGGCACCCAAGAAGAAATCTTGTTCATTACTAAGAAAAATGTTGGTGTCAAGTTGAGGTTTTGATATGAAGAATTAGGAATCACCCCCATTAACCTATAAATAATTGCTACTAATTATGACTTAGCCAGTAAAAGTTCCAAATAATTTTTTGTCAAAAAGCTAACAGTTAATGGTAAGGTACCCAAAGAGAAGCCTCCTTATGAAATTATAATGTTTAAACATTGGGTTAATGATACCATTTCTATGCTAAAATTTTACCTTAGATTGGTTAGTGATAAGAAAGTATATGGAACCCTCCTTGAAATGGTATACAATATCCATTATGGTCAGCCACTTGTTCAATATTGATTTGTTGAGCACGTTTCAAAATCTATGCATAAACAATTTTTAACGATAACACCAAGACCTTTAGGTTCACAACCTACTTGTTCTATTTATTTCTATAGCAATTTATTGGATGGTTTATGGCTGGCAAGCCTCAAATTTAGCCCTATTTTGATTATCAAGGCCAGACAAAAAGGTTGGTTCCAATAATTAAGTGGACCTATAATATAATGATGCATGATAATAGAAGGAACTAATAATTTTATGGACTACTTTTTTGCTCCAATTTATAATGTAATTATAAATACTCTAATACCTAGATTACCTATGACTTGCAAAAAATCCATTCAACTTGGATCAAAAATAAAATTGCTTGACTAGTACTTCATGGTAGAATATATTGTGCCAAGATTTTATGGATTAGGAGTATAGTTCCAGAAACTTCCAATACATGTGACAAAGAGGTTTTTATATTGGAATACATACGTTATAGATGGATCGTACAGATGAACTATACTTTGTTAGTCAACAAAAGAGGAGCATATTTTCATCGTTACTTTTTTCATGTGGAGGGTTCATATTTGAGAGAAAAGCATTCATTGTGGTACATGCTATTTTACAATTTTTTTAATTTTAATGTTAACTCTCACTAGCAATGACCCATGTGAGGTGATTAAAGAAAAGGTAGTGGCCAATGAGAACTATGAGAGTAGAATTTAACATGAAAGTAAACTCTTGCTAGAAAGATTGAAAAACAAGAAATCTTGGGACAAGGTAAAAAAAGTAATGGAAGAAACTGCTATTGAGAAAGATATTACTTTTCAAGAATTGTCAATATAAATTATGGGATTGCATCCACAAGCATAGATAGAGGTAGAGAAGCCAATCAAGAGATCATGCAACATTTTTTTATAAAAAATTGATTTTATATCTTTTTATAAAAACATTCTAGAGGCTCTAGAACAAGCTCGTGTAGATGCTCATTAGACATAATAAAAAAAATCTTTTGATATATGAGGAAGGATCTAGGTGTTCTAAAAGCTACTCCACAATTTGAGGATATCCTAGAAGATAAATAATTTAGCAACTTGAGGAATATAGAGCATCCCTCTAAAATAACAAATTTTGAATTTGATGAGGATGCAAAGGAATGCTTGGATCTCTCGGTCTAACCACCACAAGATGTCAGTGGAGATTATTCATACAAACCTAGTCCTAGTATGACAGAGACCACAAACAAACATATACTACAAGGGTATTCATAGCCCAAAACATGGGTTATCAAAGTGGTGGTTTGGGTCCCACAAGACAAGGCTCTTGGCTAGTAAAAGAGGTAGAGCCTACAAAACCTCTAGATGTGTGAGGCATTAGAGTTGATAAGTAAGACCAAGGGTATACAAGTATAGGTAGTACAATTAAATTTGTTCTAGCTTCAAATCCTTAGTGTGAGATACAATCACAACCAATACCACAAGGGTCTTTAGGTCCTCAATCTAATTTATTGGTTAAAGATTTAATTGGTATAGGAGATGTTGGAGAATTTAGTGCTATTGGTGGCAGTGGTATAGGTAGTAGTAGTGGTCAAAAGTGATACAACAAAAAAATATTCATAAGAGGTCAATACAAATAGATACTATAGAGTATATCCACCAACAAGTCCATGAGAAGATGCAAAAGACTATCACAGTTCCAAGTATCTCCACCTAAAAGGAATTATTTCTAGTAGGCACCCATCCTATTGTTACTGTGACTGGGACAAGAATGGATCATCCTTGGCATCAAACAAATGCCCCCAACACAAGTACTCATTTACAATTCAAGCATTAGATTGCACCAGAATCACAGGTTTTGATTACAAAGTTGAGTTTACCAAGAAATTGGATAGAGATAAAAGGAAAAAGAAGCAAATGCTAGAGACTATTGAATCTTTAGACCCTACAACAACTAAGGTATTGCCTACATATAGCCAAGATAAAGATGCCATAGATGTATGTTATGCCCAAAGTCGACAAACTAGAGGATCAGATGCATCGTTGTGACTATGAAGTAAAAACCATATCATTGGATTTTAGTGGAATGAAAAGTTTTGACAAAATAAGTGTATAAAAAAGGAACATTGATGTGTATACACATCATTGCTAAAGATAGAGAGAGAAAGATATAGGTTGGAGAATTAAATAGGTAAGTTATAGTCAAACCTAGAAAATGAGAAAGCAAGGAGGAAAGTGGTAGATACCAATAGTACAATGAATTAGAGAAAAGGATAAAAACATCCACCTCTACATTTAAAATCAATGTGAATGAATAGACAGAGGTGGAACTGAATGAATTGAAGAAAAAGTAGAGGAGCGTACAAAGAAATATAATAATGAAAGAGGAAGGTTAGAAAATTTACAACAAAGATTGATGGAAGCCAATATCTTAGCAAGGAAAGTGTAAGAGAACTTGATGGAAAAGAAAGAAAAAGTAGAAAAATGAGCAGAGAAATTAGAGGAATTGAGAAAATACAGTGAAAAATTGCAACATGAGTTGAAGAAAGTAGAAACGAAAACAATGTCTTTCAAATGCATAGTATCTGAATTTTATAACAAGACAATGATTCATATAAAACATAATGTTTGGGGGGAAATAATGTAGAATATTGATGGTTTGAATAAAACATTTGAATTCATGGATGGTCTATAGGTAGAGTTTTAGAATCTCAATAAATACATTATTGAAAGTAGAAAAGTGTTGACTTCAAGAGAAGATATAACAAAGTAAATTTTAGAAATGATCTACAAAATGAGTGATGTTAAATTGGCATCCAAAGGAATTCACAACTGCAGTGATGCCTTAATAAAGGAATCGTCTATCATTTAGAAGTTTATGAAGCTAGGTGAATCACAAGAATTACAGAATTGGTGTGGAATAATGTTACGAAAGTTGCATGGAAAGGTAGGACACCTCACAAAGCTTGGTTTGTTGTTGGATTTTGACACATCAAACAAATTTATTAAAAAGGATGTTTTAAAAAGGAAGATAGAGGATAGAATGAAGCAAGATAAGAACCAACTTCTTGAGAAGCTAGATGAGGCAAACTTTTTGGGTCTCATCAAACCATTGATAACCTTGAAAGTAAGTTTGGATGATACATCAAAGGAAAACTCCACACTCAGTTATGAATTGTTAACAAATTTATAATTCATTTACTACGAGTTACAACAAATTGCACTTCCAATAGATGAAGAGTGGAATGTGTCATAGAAATGATATGCTAGCCACATAAATTATAGAGTATAATTCAATTTAAATAGTAATTTATTTTTAAAATTTTTATTGTGCTTTTCATTTTTTTAAGATTTAGAATATTATGTTTTAAGTGTTGGATTAGTTTGACAGAGACCTATTCCAAAGTTACTAATTTAGCATACATTATAGAAGAGGTTAGAAACTATGTATATCAAAAGAGTGTGATAGTCCATTTTGAGATTTCAACTGAGCATTGTGTAGAGTTATTTTCGAGCAAGATATTGTAATGGTTTTATGTATTTATTCTTTTAAAAATTAATATAAGACTCAATTCCATTTGTGTTTAAATTATCTCCATTATTTGATTGCTTACTTCGAGGAATCTCTAGTTTCTAGGTATATATTTGTTGTATATGCTATTGTTGTTGATTAGTGTGCATTTAGTTGAATGTTTGTAAAACTTTTCACAAGTACGTGGGGTATTCAAATAAATAACGGATTATTAAGAATTATCTATTCTATATAAGTTAGGATGACATTAGATTGTTTAAGTACAATGTTTAAAATTTAGATTCTAAAATGGAACATTAGAAAATAATAAAATGTTAAATTGTTAATTTTTAAATAGAAATTGAAAAATGTGTGTCAGTATGCTCGTTGTTACCAAATAAACACTACAAGTACAAATAAAATCAAATTTAGAAACAATGTTTAAATTTAGATTCTAAAATAGAATGTTGGTAAATAATATGTTAATTTGTTAATTCTTGAATGGAAATTGAAAAATGTGTATCGCTGATAGACAGATAAAATATTATCAACAAAAAATTCGCATATGAAATACACTATAAATACCTACTAAATCTCTTCCAATTGTCAAATCATCCACTCACTTTGACTATGAGAGACATCCTGATCCCCACTCTTTATTTTTTTTTGTCTAAATACTTCCACTTAACTACATCTCATCAATGCCACTAGATGTGGTGTTCATTGTTTTGGATGTGCTAACTGTATTGTTTTAAGTGTTGCACAACCCTCTTCTTTCACATGTGGACCTCCAAATTCTCAGCGCCCTTTCAAAAGGATAACTCTAGATATCATATCTAGTTGTATACATCCTCAAACAATTTTCTAAATTCTTGTCAAATGTGTTTCCTATCTTTGATTTGAAGAATCCCAATGCACTAAAAACTCTCTCATCCTCCACCGACCCCAATATCATGGTTTGACATAGATCAACAAGTTTGAAATATTTTGATATTGAATTGCATAATATTTCACTCTAACTTAAGGTTACCCAAAGCTTTGTTATCGATCCATCTTGGAAGGGAATCTCCATGAGTTTTCAAATTGTTCCATCATTAATGTTGCAAAATGAGCTAATTGCTTTGTAAGATTAGATTTATTTATAATTCCTTCTATATGATGTCCATTGAATTCTAAACTTTTGGAAAACTATTTGGCCAAGATCTTTATCTTGTTATAAAAATTAGATGGTTGACAATTGATCTAATATTGAGGATACACAATAGACATGGCTTCAAGCAGTTCATCTCAAGGGTATCGCTCTCTAATATCTTAGGAAATATATTTCACAATATCCTTTAAAGTAGTACTTACAAATTTAACAATATTGTCAAAAGCTTCCCTTGTAATATGTTCTTTGGTTGTGTGCCTAACCTTGGAAAAATAGTGCATTGGTATCTCATATCTCTATACTAAGACACATAACTCCCTACTTGCATTAAATTGCAAAAAATAGCAGTATTGTTCACATTTTCCATCAAGTGCCAACTATTAAATTTTGGACTTACGAATGACTGCTCTGATAGATATAAATTATTGAGGATCATGCATATCATTTTACGTAGCTTGTATATTCTAAAATGTTCACAATTTTTTCTTGGGATTCTTTCACAAGAATGTTTATTTCCTCCAGCATGGGAATAATACTAGATAAATTTAGAGGTGTATCTATGGTACTTAACCTAAATAAGGGATCAAGAGCTTTGTTTACTATGTGGTGATGTTCATACATTACTCTAATCAAGGATTGATACTCTACAAAATACTCTTGGCATTGTCCCATGCAAGGAGATCCATTTGGTATCAACATCCTTAAGAATCTTATTCCCTATGGCTATTCCCTTAGAAAAATGTTAAAATTCCAAAAACTATTTGGGACTTTGACAAAAGTATGGGTGTTTCTCATGAACTAGATCTTCAAATTTTGATACTATAGAAAATTTGCTAACAATTTTAGATGTAAAATTCATTCTATAGGCCATGTAGTGAATCGTGATAACGTATGGTGAAAAAGAAGTTTGTAGCTTTACACAAAGACCATTCCTCTAACCTTGCATTATTGAAGCTCCATGCACCCTTACATACATTAAAATTTTGGTAATTGTGTAGTCATCCATACCTCCAATTTCATTCAAAGATTTATTAACCAGTTCACATAGATTATGTGATGTTGTATTATCCCTCATTTGATGAATAGAGAGTATATGAGGTTCGTGGACATCATTTTCTATAGAATACACATGCATACATACCTCATAAATATTATTCACTACTATAACTTCATCTAAAGATAATGCAATAAAAGTTGATTGTTTTATTTTTCCCATACATCCTATTTTTCCATCACAACAAGACAACTTGCCCATTCCCATCCACTATTTATTGACCAATGTGTGTTAGGAAAGTTAGAAACACCTATAAAAGACAAAAAAAATATTTTGGGTAGTCTATCATAGGACATCCTCTAGTCAAAATATGAAAAGTGACACTCAATTGAATGGTTTTTGCCATTTTTGTTGCTCCCATCATATTTCTAAATTGATCTTGAATTGTACCTCCACATGTAACAAGCTTCGCTTGTTTTTTATTATACTCATCATATTCCATGGCATGCATAATATGAAGACATTCTTCCTTTGTTTTCCATCTTATCACTACTTTTTCCTTTCCATCTATAATTTATTTTTCATAAACTTTACCAACATGTTTTTCTATGGTGTCAACTTTTAGCTGCAACTTCTTGTCCCTACCATATTTCCAACTATAAATCTTACACCTACATTCTATGGGAGGTTCATATTTGTTTTTATTCTCCATTGGTTCAATGAATGGGTAATTTTACACCCAATCAATCTCAAAATTCCTTGACAGATCCTACTCACACCCCATTTTTTATTTCGCTTTTCTTTTTCCCTTCTACGGAAGATCTCTATTTTCTTCATCACTTTTTGAGGTGGGTTTATTAATATTATTCCCACTACATTGGGACTCATTTGGAACATCATCTCTGAAATTGTCATGCAACTCATTACAATCTTCCTCTGAGGTATTCCCTTGTTTGTTGATAGTTGGTAAAAATCCTTATGTTGTAGGTTGATCTACTAGTGTTGAACTACACACACTACCAAAGTACAACATTATATTTTTGCATTTTGATGTGCACTGATGCAAAGCCACAGCCAGGAACATTCAATGGAATGGTGGAATTTGATATTTCTTATTTCATCAGCAAGAGCTGTCTAACTGTCTTACCGATATACCCTATCGGCCTGACAATAACTATAGGCACCTCCTATTCATCTCACCCCAATACCCATGAGCATTTTCGTTTATGTGCCTATCAGCAAGACTTTGTCTATCAATCTCACCAATCTCTGTTGTTCCGATGGCTATCGTCACAACGATGCATACAAATACTGACTTATTAGTACTGGTTTGCTACAATGCTTGGTATACCGATTCACCACCACAACCAGTCACAATTGTATCAGGCACTTGTATCTCCACCAATGTATATTTAAAATGTACATTCCTCAACATACAAACTTTAACCTCTTATCGCCGGTTCCTATTACCTCCGCTACCGGTCGCCCAATGTATCTTTCGACAATGTATAAGCGCAATGTATATTTCCAATATACAAGCGCTAGATACAAACAAAACATACATTCACTGAATATCCCTCCGGATATGCCCTCAATGTATGTTTGACCCACTGACTACCTTGTATAAAATCCTTTGTATCGGTAGAATGTATATTTGGACATACAATCAAATATACAACCACAAAATATACATCTGCAGAATATAGCTAGGAATATTCCCTCCGACGGTGGTTGACCATTGACTTCACTTGTATCACCTCAATGTACATTTGAAATGTACATTCGGTATACGCAAACTATAAGGTGCATTTGATGTATACAGAGGATTTGTATCAAACATGCAATTGCAGTATACACACGAATTGTATGCAAAAGGTGTATACACACAACTTGCATGACCCGATGTATAATAGCGATATACACAGAGATTGTATATCGACCCTTTACCAAATCCACAACATACGAACCTGATATGCGAATGACGGATACACACAAAATGACCCTTGGATGCAAAAGTGATATACACATCAATTGTCCCCAACAAACAAAAGCAATATACACAGGAATTGTATATCTGGGCTACTTCACCTCTGTACCTTCGAAACATGCATTTTTAACATGTTTTAACACCCGATCTGTTTAGCGATATATGCACAGATACAAATGCGATATACACACAAACTGTATGTCGCATACAAACACTGTATATACGTCAAATGTACATTTCAACCAAAACCCGTGAAACTTCACAAATTTCGCATAGAAAACGCTGAGGTCGAGCCGATCTGTTTCCTGGGCAATCTTAACTTAGCTTTTATCCTTCAAACCCTAGCACATGAGGATGCTAGGATAGATCATAGCATGCTACAAATCGATCCCAAAAACATGAAATGCACGAACATAAAAATAGAAAAGAAAACTAAACTATTGTACATGCCCATTCCACCGATTCAGAGAATCAACCGGTGGAATGGATGAATGAATCCATTTCGCCTACAAAATCAAAATCGACTACACAGATAAATCAAAAATCAGACAAATGAAACAACGGGATCTTCTTTATTTCAATAACAAAAATGCATACAAATATCACAGCCCCACTGTATCACAATGCTCAGTCTGATCTCCAAAAAAACAATGTCTTTGTTTCTCATATGCAACTCTCTCTAAAACAAACTGAGCTAGGTCATATATATCTACTCCTTACGAGTAGTACAGAGTCAATTACCAGCGGCTGGGAGAGGACAGCTAGCATAACAAACTTCTAACTGACTTGACCATAAACCTAGATTGACTTAAAACATAAGAATTGGTCACATGGACCTTATTACATCATAATGTAAAACATACTATAATTAGACTTATTCTTTATTTCAGAGGGGTGCTCCTGCACCATACTCCCTAGAAGAAGAAATCTTAAGTCCACTTGAGATGAGAGTATGTAGGTCAGAACCATGTTGGTTGATCTGTTCTACAGTCATCCACACTGCTTCTGAATCAAGTTTTCCCTGCCAAGCCACCAAATATTCCAGATATTCTTTGTTCCTGGTCCTCTTGATCACTCTTATGTCCAAAATCTTCTACAACTGTGGTGGATCATGTTTTGGAATGTCATCAGCTGTTGTATCCTGTAGTAGTTCCGGTTCTTCATCTGGATTATGCTTGTATGGAGTTAAATCACATACATTGAATATAGGTGATAAACCAAGATCAGAAGGAAGTTGTATCTCATAAGCATTCTGTCCATGCTTTCTCAAAATTTGACATGGTCCAATCTTCCTCTACATGAGTTTGGTATATTTACCTTGAGGAAGTCTTTCCTTTTTCAAATGAACCCATACCAAATCTCCAACATCCAATTGTACATCTTTCTTCTTTCTATCAACATATTCTTTATACTTCAAGGTAGTTTGTTGTAGCTGGTTCTTTACTTGATCATGAACCTCTTTTATGGCTTCTGCAAAAGCTTCACCATCTGCACTAACAGAATCTCCTGTAGGTAGATCTCTCAGCTCCAAAAAACCTCTTGGATGTATACCATAGACTATCTGAAAAGGTGATTTCCCTGTGCTTCTATTGACAGTATCATTATAGGAAAATTCTGCCTATGGTAGGATATTATCCCACTTGTCTCCATGCTGTCTTATCAAACATCTGAGCAAATTCCCTAAGGAACGATTTACCACTTCAGTCTATCCATCCGTTTGAGGATGATATGCAGATGAGAAAGACAAATTTGTTCCAAGCTTCTTCCAAAGAGTCCTCCAAAAATGACCAATGAATTTCACATCTCTATCTGACACTATGCTCAATGGCAATCCATGTATTCTATATGAAGCATCAACAGTGGTTTTGCATGGCAAGAAATGTGCCATTTTGCTGAATTTGTCCACTACAACAAAAACACTATCATATCCTTTTCTGGTTCTGGGTAAACCCAACACAAAATCCATACTTATACTTTCCCATGGTCTGGAAGGAATGGGTAATGGCTGATATAGACCTACATTAGTGGATCTTCCTTTTGCTTTCTGACATATCACACATGTCTCTACAAATTTTCTGACATCTAATTGTAACTTAGGCCAATAATAATGTCTTCTGACAAGATCAAGAGTCTTATCCAAACCAAAATGTCCTGCCATAGCTCCACAATGTTTTTCTTTTATGATGTTCAACCTCATAGAATACCTTGGAATACACAACTGTCCACCTTTGAACAACAATCCATCTTGGATCAGAAATTCAGAGAACTCAGCATGATATTTATCTCCAAAAGAAGTACATACCTGATATATCTCTCCAAAATCTTCATCATCATCATACATGGTCTTCAATGAATCAATGCCAACACTTTCCAACTGGATCTGGTTGACTGTTAGAGCTCTCCTGCTCAAGGCATCAGCTACCTTATTTTTGACTCCTTTCTTATGTTTCAATGTGAAAGTAAAAGCTTGCAAAGTTTCTACCCATTTCATATGCCTATGATTCAGTTTTTCCTGGTTGTTTATGAAACTCAGAGCCTGATTATCTGTGAATACTATGAATTCTTTCGGCATCAAGTAATGCCTCCATTTCTTGAGTGACTAGACTAGAGCATACATTTCCAAATCATATGATGAATACCTCTTTTTAGCATCATTGAACTTCTCACTAAAAAATGCAATTGGTCTACCTTCTTGGCTGAGTATTGCTCCAATTGCCATGTGACTTGCATCACATTCTACCTGAAAAATTTTGTTAAATTTGGAAGTGCAAGGACTGGCTGTTGTGCCACCTTCTTCTTCAATCTTTCAAAGGAATCATCTACTTCCTTAGTCCAAGCAAATCTACACTTCTGTCCTCCTTTTATAGTATCGAGCATGGGTGCACAAATATGACTAAACCCTCTTATAAACTTTCTGTAGAAGGTTGCTAACCCATGGAAACTTCTGACATCATTCATAGTCCTTGGAGTTGGCCAAGACAATATGGCACTTACCTTCTCCTTATCCATTTGCAGCTTTCCTTGGGAAATGACAAAACCCAAATATGTGATCTCCTCCTGCATGAACAAACACTTGTCCAAATTTATCATCAGCTTCTCTTCGTGTAACTTCTTGAGAACCAAATCTATATGTCTGAGATGTTCTTCCTTTGTGTTGCTAAAAATTAGAACGTCATCTAGATATACTATGACAAACTTTCCCATGAATTCTCTCAAAACCTCATTCATCAATCTCATAAAAGTACTAGGTGCATTAGACAAACCAAAAGGCATAACTTTCCACTCATATAACCCTTCATTGGTTTTGAATGTTGTTTTCCATTCATCTCCTAGCCTAATCCTGATCTGATGATAACCACTCTTCAAATCTATTTTTGTAAAATACTTAGCACCTTCCAAACAGTCAAGTAAATCCTCTATCCTAGCTATTGGAAACCTATACCTGATTGTGATCTTATTAATAGCCCTGGAATCTGTGCAAAGCCTCCAAGTGCCTTCTTTCTTTGGTGCTAGTACAGCTGGTACTGCACATGGGCTTAAACTTTTGCCAATCAGACCTGTGTCTAATAATTCCTCAATTTGTCTTGCTACTTCTGCATTCTGTTCTGGAGTTAGCTTGTATGCTGCTTTATTTGGAAGTGTAGATCTGGGGATTAGATCTATGCAATGGCTGATATCCCTTACAGGTGGTAGGGAACTTGGCATTCTCCAATGCCCCGATGGCATCCACCTCTGCAGGGATGCGTTCCGTTAATGGTCGCGGAACCCTTGGCTGATCCAAAACGCCGTCGCGCGGTTCTCCCTCCTGCGAACATTTTAACCAAACAACACATGGAAAATGCAAAAAAACATACATAATAGAAATAGAACTCAATGATCCGGAGGTCATTCCACTGATTTCAAAGAAATCCACCAGTGGAATGACCCCGAACGATTTACCCTGCGATGACACCTGAACACAAACTTCTTTTATTTCTTCACAGAATTGATTTACAATCTTTCTGATCTATCTATCTCATCTATGCTCATCTATGCTCAAATCAATCTGAGCTACTCTATTTAACTACACAATAGCGGTAGTATAGACTTGTCTCCAAGCGGTTGGGAGATGTAACCACCTAACCAACTTAACAGCTGTCTAACAAATTATCTAAAAATAGCAAAGCATGGTCAATTCAGACCTTATTACATTTAATGTCTGTTTAGGACTTCATTGAAAACATAAAAACAAACTTTAAGACAACTAAAGCCTCATGGAGGCCACTGTAGATTAGGTGCTCCTGCACCATACTCCCCAAGTTGAAAAAACTCTTGTCCCAAGAGTTATGTGGTCTGCTGCAAACAACTTCATTTTGTCTTCAATCTTCTCAACTTCAGGCTTCCAATCTTCACATCCATAGCTAGTGACCAACCAACCAACAAAATCAAACAACTATCAACTTTAGAGCTTCTTCAGGCTCCTTCTACTCCCATCAGTGGAGTATTCTTCAGGCTACAACATCAAGTGCTTCTTCAGTCAGGTATCCATCTCTCTCACTGCTTCACAACACCAACTCACCAAACCATTCATCTCACCCAACAACAGATCCTGGTGATGCACCTACCACTCTCTCCTTAGTGGTTTCTCTCTGCACCCTTATCCAACCTAATCTCCATTAGAGAATGGTCATGACAGAGCTCATCTTGTTTGCCCACACACACAACCTCAGAAAACATCCTTCTGCAGCTAGATGGACCAAGCACCTACAACCAAACAACTTAGCAACAAAAATAATGGTCACCAACAAAACATTATGTTTCAACTCTTCATCTCAGAAATAACATCTCCTCCCAGAGCTTTTGCTAGCTCTGATACCACTATGATGCAGAGCCACAGCCGGGAACATTCAATGGAATGGTGGAATTTGATATTTTTTATTTCATCGGCAAGAGCTGTCCAACTGTCTTATCGATATACCCTATCGGCCTGACAATAACTATCGGCACCTCCTATACATCTCACCCCGATACCCATGAGCATTTTCGTTTATGTGCCTATCGGCAAGACTTCGTCTATCGGTCTCACCAATCTTCGCTGTTTTGATGGCTATCGTCACAACAATGCATACAAATACTGACTTATTAGTACCAGTTTACTACAGTGCTTGGTATACCGGTTCACCACCATGACCAGTCACAATTGTATCGGGCACTTGTATCTCCACCAATGTATATTTAAAATGTACATTCCTCAACATACAAACTTTAACCTCTTATCACCGGTTCCTATTACCTCCGCTACTGGTTGCCCGATGTATCTTTTGACAATGTATAAGCGCGATATATATTTCCAATATACAAGCGCTAGATACAAACAAAACATACATTCACCAAATATTCCTCTGGATATGCCCTCAATGTATGTTTGACCTGCTGACTACCTTTGTATAAAATCCTTTGTATCGGTAGAATGTATCTTTGGACATACAATCAAATATACATATGCGGAATATAGCTAGGAATATTCCCTCTGATGGCGGTTGACCATTGACTTCACTTGTATCACCTCAATGTACATTTGAAATGTACATTCGGTAGATGCAAACTATAAGGTGCATTTGATGGATACGCATGATCTGTATCAAACATGCAATTGTAGTATACACACAAATTGTATGCAAAAGGTGTATACACACAACTTGTATGACCTGATGTACAATAGCGATATACACAGAGATTGTATATCGACCCTTTACCAAATCCACAACATACGAACCCGATATGCGAATGACGGATACACACAAAATGAGCCTCGGATGCAAAAGTGATATACACATCAATTGTCCCCAACAAACAAAAGCTATATACACAGGAATTGTATATCCGGGCTACTTCACCTCTGTACCTTCAAAACATGCATTTTTAACATGTTTTAACACCTGATCTGTTTAGCGATACACGCACAGATACAAATACGATATACACATAGACTGTATGTCACATACAAACACTGTATATACGTCAAATGTACATTTCAACCAAAACTCGCGAAACTTCACAAATTTTGCACAGAAAACGCTGAGGTCGAGCCGATCTGTTTCCTGGGCAATCTTAACTTAGATTTTATCCTTCAAACCCTAGCACATGAGGATGCTAGGATAGATCATAGCATGCTACAAATCGATCCCAAAAACATGAAATGCACGAACATAAAAATAGAAAAGAAAACTAAACTATTGTACATGCCCATTCCACCGATTCAAAGAATCAACTGGTGGAATGGATGAATGAATCCATTTCGCCTACAAAATCAAAATTGACTACACATATAAATCAAAAATTAGATAAATGAAACAATGGGATCTTCTTTATTTCAATAACAGAAATGCATACAAATATCACAGCCCCACTGTATCACAATGCTTAGTCTGATCTCCAAAAAAATAATGTCTCTGTTTCTCATATGCAACTCTCTCTAAAACAAACTGAGCTAGGTCATATATATCTACTCCTCACGAGTAGTACAGAGTCGATTCCCAGCAGCTGGGAGACTTCCAAGCGGCTGGGAGAGGACAACTAGCATAACAAACTTCTAACTGACTTGCACATAAACCTAGATTGACTTAAAACATAAGAATTGGTCACATGGACCTTATTACATCATAATTCAAAACATACTATAATTAGACTTATTCTTTATTTCAGAGGGGTGCTCCTGCACCAAGCACCCTTTACCACTTCCAAGAAACTATCTCATACTTAATATGTCTCATAAATTGGAAACTAAAAAAATGCCACTGTGTTTAAGGTAACGACTCACCATCAAAGACTCAACACTAATGGTTCTTGATATCATCTATATTATGTAACTGTTATCACCTGAAATTGCACCCATTTGTTGAAGCTTTGACAGTTCCAATAATTTTAGAGTAACATGGGCTTGGTCTCAAGGTGTGGGACCTTATAGTCGAGACCAAACCTCCAGACAAGGTTGGTTCCTTTTTTTGAGCTTAAGGCTTAAAGAGTTAAACTAAATCTAATCCTACACAAGGAAAAGGGGAAGAAAATACTAGAATTAAAATGGGTGATGCACTAGATTTATAATTGTGTTTAACTGTGTCTGAATTAATACAACAATGACCTCAAGACTGAAGAAAACTCACATAGACTCATATAAGCTACATAGAGGTTTCGAAGAAAACTAGAGCTAAGAAAGGGATCGTCTTGCCCACAAAACTAGCATCTAATTCTCAAATAAACACAAAATAAAACTTAAGAGAGAGGCGAAATAACAGTTTGTATTAATCATGAAGGCTAGAAAGCTATTATAGAAGTAGAACAATTCACTGCAGGAGAAAAAGACACAAAATAATCAATTACATTCATTGGTGAACCAGACTAGAAGACATTAAAGGCCTAGTTGTAGGCACAATAAATCAAATTCTACTAATTCTTGCAATTGCATTACAAGGCCTGTGATCTACAATAAACTCCTCTACCCACGCGATGACCCAGAAGAGTAGCTAACCAACAATGCTTTTTACATCTCTGCTTCATGTATATATAGCATTTGAATCTATCTACAACATTGGGCACTAAAAATTAGTCAACTGACCCTGCCCAGGCACCCACACTGCATTCAATTTTGGTCCAAAAGTGATGTCAGAAGATCTATAGAATGGGACAACAACCATGCCCTGTTAGGCTTGCAAAATGGCAAAAGATCTCTGGCACACATGGCATGTCAGGCACATTAAAAGGGGAAGGTTTGAAATCCTTCCATGTACTAGCAAAGTCCATTTTGTCCCTTTTTGTACAATCACATTGAAGGATTTAATTGTTTCAACTACCTGATTTTGACTTTTCTACAATATTTGTACTTCGAGTATTAAATCCCCTCTATAACAACAAAAAATGTGTCCTTCAAGCGTTTACAACACTTTAAAATATCTTAAATTTCTTTAAAATATTTTGAAGCATTATATCTCATTGATTTTTCTTTTCTGGCTCTCTATTTTGCCTTATCAGAAAAATCTCTCTTTCACTAATTGAGCTTACATCTACCTTTTGCATCATCTTCTATTTTGCCTTATTGGCAAACCTTCCATTTGGTGAACTTGACCTCTACATCACTTTATCGACAAAATCTAAGAATCATGAACTTGTTGGCAAGTTTGTCATTTTTTCAATTCCCTGACCTCTTTTTCCTGTCTTCAGTCAACTTTCTTTTCTTTGGTTTCTTCCTCTCCCACCTTATCGGTGAATCTTCACTTTTGTGAACTTGGCTCTCATTCTATCTTTCTTTATCTTTGTCACAGTTTCACCCTATCGACGAATTCTTACCTTCACGAACCAAACTTCCTTCGCCTTATTGGTGAATTTGCAATTTTGCAAACTGTCCGTGCCTCTTGTCTTTCGGTTCTTTATCTCTGCTCATGCCATCAATTTCCCATTTTTGCAAACTTGGCCTTTCAATCACGTTGTCAGTGAATTCCTGAAATCACGAACTGGTCAGCAAGTTGTCCCTTTTGCCGATTTCTCGACTAGCTGACCAATTCTTTTATTTGGTCTTTGACTTGCCTTTTCTATTACTGCCTTATCGGCAAACTTTGCATTTCACAAACTTTATTTTCCTTATTCGATTTTTCCTTTATCTCCTCCATCGACGAATTTCCCCTTTTGCGAACCAACCTTGGCTTTGGCCTTTTTTTGCTTTATCGATGAAAACCTCTTTTCGCTAACCAATGCCCTTTGTCGCTTCCTCCTCTTTTCTAGGCCCCTTTTGTCGACAAATTGCTCCGTCGGCAAACCTTGGAAAATATGAACCAATTGGCGAGTTTTCCTTTTTGCTGATTCACCGACGGAGCCTTTTATTTCATCTTTGCCTTATCCATTTGAGCCTTTGATCAAGATTCATGTCGCCTCCTTGTCTTCTACTTTTATCTTGAGAAGGCAAATTCGTCGATCGACGAACCTAATGTTTGCAGAACCAACACTTTGCCAATAAAGGCAAACCTTGCCTACTTTTGCCCCTTTTCCTTAGTCATTTTCGGCCTCTCCTTTACTTAGTTGGTGAATCTCATGTCGAAAAAATCGTTAATTGACGAACTATGAGGTTTGCAAACCTTCAATATTACCAACAAAGCACGCCCTTTGTCTTCTTTCCTTTTGCCTTAGACCGCTTCGCTTGGTTCCTGTCTCTATCTCGCTTTGGCCTATCAGGGAATCTACTCGTCGACGAACCAAGAGGTTCGCCAACCTCAAACTTTGTGATGGCATGCTCCTAAAACATGCATATATACCCCCTAAACAAATTGTGAACTGACTACCTGGGTTCCCCTCATTGAATTGACTTCTACAGACCTGCTGTCACAAAAGTGACAGGAACTAGGCAGGAACAATAAAGATTACACATTATAAGGCAGATAGTAAACAATCAAATATGTTACAAGAACTTAAAGTTTGACATAATTTAACAACAGTGAGAGTAACCTAACTGAAACTACTGCAATGGCCGGAATCAGAAATGCAAAATATTATTCTTTATTTAACTACAACCAACCCAGCTTCGGTTACAAAATACAAACAGAGCCTCTTGCTCCTGATGCTACAGATTAGGCAACTACACACCCATTGAGCCTGCACCTTAAACTTTGATCTTCTCTTGGCTTATGTCACCTTAATGCCCTTTGCAACTTCCTCAACCCGTTGACACTCTCATCATGGACCATTCAATCTCTATGCTCTACCTATAATGTTGTTATCACAAGATCCGGCAGTCTTCCGCGCCTATAACCGTTCGGCCTCTTCCTTTTTCATTCAGCCCTCTTTCATCAACCTCTCTCTCTTCTCCTTTACTTCATGGCCTACTCTATTCCTTTTGTGCAGCCTCTATATATCGGCCTCTTCCCTTCTTGGTGTATTCAGCCTCATTCTTTCCTTTCTCCGGCCTCTGTCTATCGGCATGTTCTCTCTTTGCCCAGCGGTCACTCTGCCTTTCTCTTATCAGCCTTTTTCTTCTGTAACTCAACCTTTTTGTCTTTGGTCATTCTCCCTTCTTTTTCACTCATGACCACCACTCCACCTCTATCTTTATTCCATCGAATCTTCTTATGCATTCTTCCTTCTTGGGCATTACAATAGAATTCGAACCGTCGTCGATTCCAACTACTGCGGCTCTCAATCTTTTTCCCAAAACATTCCATCTTTGCCATGTAACTGGCACACCAGTCTACCTAGGCCTACCAAAAATGTTTATTCTTTCTGCCAGTGATGCCAATCATGCTATCTGCCATTACAATTATTGGCCTATAACTGTCGGCCTCCTTCCATCTTTCGATAGCTACTTGCCTTTAACTATTTATTCTCCTTCTATTTGTAACTGTTGGTCTACCTTTTGTGAAGCTATAGTTGCAGAGCATTACATACCATGTTCTCTATCACTCGACCATCCATCTCCCCTTTGGAACTGTCCCAATGGTAACGGAAATATCAAACCATATTTTCTGACACTTGGAGACAGGAGGATTCTTGCTAATGTTCATACTAAAGTTGAGACTGCTGTAACTGACCCTTTTAACTACACACTAATCTATATCTATTATTTTCCTTTTGTCAAAGGCAAACATATCAAATTATTAAGCTCCACTCCATGAGGCGACAGGAGCTACCTTTACCCACCTAAGACATAAACACTATGCAAAAATCAACAAATATAAATGAATGAAACAAATGCCCCTACATCATACTTCCCAGGGGACAAAAAGTTCATGTGCTCCTGCACATGTGTTGTTTCTACAAACTTAATTATCTTTTCTTCCTCTTCTTCCACATTCTCTGTGGCCCATAAACAACATCCTTCCAACATTTTTGTGCAACACTGTGGGATGCCCTCATGAGACTATCTTCTTTAATCTCTGTCCACCTCCCATTGCTGAACACATCATAACCAAATAGAAAATTTTCTATGTTTTCAACATTACCATACACAGCATGCTTCTTTGTCATCTCTTCCAACCACTCTTCTTTCCTAGCCATCTGTTGCGCCACATTGTTTTCAGTCTCATCTCCTATTTCATGACTCATGACATTCATCTTCAAATCTTCAATCCTTTTATTCCACTCTTGCTCAATGGCTGCCAATTGTTTCCATAAATCTTCTTCAAGGTCTTTAATCGTCGCTCCTTCAAATTCTTTTGCTGCATTATCTTTATCATTCATTGCTACTCCCATATCCAAATATGCACTTTCATGTTTTGCAACATATGCCACTGTTGTCCTCTCTCCTTGTTTAACTCTTCTAGCCAACTTTTTCTTTTCTCTAGCATGCTTCACGCTACACCTTTCAATATGTCTTGGTTTACCTTCTTGCTTCTTTTGATACTTATTCCTCCTCATATCTTTCTCATCCACAATCTTCCACATTTCCATCTCATACTCATTCATCTCCCTATCACTATTCAACTCATTAACCTTGGTATCTTTTCCATCAACACAACCTGACATCTCGTTCAAATTCTCTCTATCTTTACTTTCAACAAAATCATCCAAAATTTCAAAAGCATAATTATACGCAACTTCCTTACCTTCCTCTGCAACCTCCAGAATTGTTACACCTTCTTCAATTGCATCAACTTTTCCTTTCCCATTCTCTATTGGGTTCATCTTGTTCCCTTGCTCATTGACCTCTTCTTCACCTCTTCTATCTTCTTTTTCATATTTTACTATGATTTCTCGTTCATGGGGCTGGTTCTCTTCTTCACGCTTCCAACTCATTGTCCTCTCTTCCACACACTTGTTTGCTGCAGCTTGCTTTGCCATCCACACTTTATTATTAGTTTGTTGTCTCTTCATTGCTGCACTTGTACTCCTCTTCCCTTGCTCTATTTTCTGCCTCAAATCATCTTCCCTAGGCCTCTTCGCTGGCCAGTTCACCCTCACATCTGGTTGCCACTTATTCATCTCCACAACTCTTATTCTTTGCACTTGTTTGTTAGCATAAACATAATCAAAAGTATTCACTTCCTTACATGTTAACTGTTGCCCCACAACAATGTGTTTTCCTTGCCAATATGGCAATATATACCCATGATCCTTAATCATATTTACATTTTTCAACTGCTTCCTCTCCGTATCAACTTGTCTCTCCATATTCACACTTCTATTCACATAATCAAAACTAATAATTTCCTTACCAAAACTAACATTTTGTCCTTCTGTTATCGGCTGTCCCAAATTACTTCTCACCTTGGCTTCATAACTTGTGAACTCTTCTATTTCACAAGATTCCTTTTCTTTATCCACATCATCTTCTAAAGCATCATGAAACTCCATGTCTGCTTCCTTATCCTCTTTATTTTGCTAGACATCTTCAGCTTCGTACTCCTCTTCACGCTCGGGTACTCTACATTGTACCACTACTGCAAACTCTTCTTTACACTCTGCTGCAATCAACCATCTCTCATTCTCATCTTCCACTCGCTCTTCAGGAGCCATTCTTGCCCCATCTCTCATCATCTTCAAGGTCTCATTCTTGACCTTCTCTATTGCATTCTTTACACCTGCATACACATCTGTAAAAACAATATTAGCAAACAAAATAAGAGACCACAATGTCTCAATTAATGCCCTCTTCATGGACATTCTCCTTTCTTCATCACTTTCTACTTCAAGTGCTCTCCACTGCACTTTCTTCTCTTCCTCTCTTTCTTTCAAGTCCTCCACTATGAGAACTTCTTTGACCTCATTCGGTCCATGTTGCTCTAGAGGCAACTCCTTGTTGTCCCATTTTCTGTGGGTATCCTTTCCATTCTCATCTATTCTTTTCAAGGCATTCATGCTTTGCCTTTTCCTTTCCTCCATAATCCTCTTTACATGCCATTTTACTTTCTTGTTCTTTGGCCATACCCAAAAATATTCTTGGCTCTCTTCTTCCAACCTTTACTTCCTTGTAATCAGGTATTGTGCCAAATCTTTTCTTAATGCTGCCAGTTCTCTTTCAAACTCTGTACTTTACTTCTTCATGTTTTCCTGGCTAAGTTGCCTCACTTCGGTGATCTACTCAGCACTCAGAACCTTCTGCGCTCTGATACCAATCTGGACACGCTCCTAAGACATGCATATATACCCCCTAAACAAATTATGAACTGACTACCTGGGCTCCCCTCATTGAATTGACTTCTATAGACCTCCTGTCACAAAAGTGACAAGAACCAGACATAAACAATAAAGATTACACATTATAAGGTAGATCGTAAACAATCAGATATGCGACAAGAACTTAAAGTTTAACACAATTTAACAACAGTGACAATAACCTAACTGAAACTACTGCAATGGCAGGAATCAGAAATGCAAAATATTATTCGTTATTTAACTACAGCCAACCCAGCTTCGGTTACAAAATACAAACAGAGCCTCTTTCTCCTGATGCTACAGATTATGCAACTACACACCCATTGAGCCTGCACCTTAAACTTTGATCTTCTCTTGGCTTCTGTCACCTTAATGCCCTCTGCGACTTCCTCAACCCATCGACTCTCTCATCATGGACCATTCAATCTCTATGCTCCACCTATAATGTTGTTATCGCAAGATCCGGCAGTCTTCTGCACCTGTAACCGTTCAGCCTCTTCCTTTTTCATTCGACCCTCTTTCATCAACCTCTCTCTCTTCTCCTTTACTTCACGGCCTACTCTATTCCTTTTTTGCGGCCTCTATATATCGACCTCTTTCCTTCTTGGCGTATTCGGCCTCATTCTTTCCTTGCTCCAGCCTTTATCTATCAGCTTGTTCTCTCTTTGCCCCACGGTCGCTCTGTCTTTCTCTTATCGGCCTTTTTCTTTTGTAACTCATCCTTTTTGTCTTTGGCCGTTCTCCCTTGTTTTTCACTCACGACCACCACTCCACCTCTATCTTTATTCCGTTGAATCTTCTTATGCATTCTTCCTTCTTGGACGTTACAATAGAATTTGAACTGTCGTCGATTCCAACTGCTACAACTCTCAGTCTTTTTTCTCAAAACATTCCATCTTTGCCATGTAACTGGCGCACCAATCCACCCAGACCTGCCAAAACTATTTATTCTTTCTACCAGCGATGCTAATCATGTTATCTGCCATTACTATTATCGGCCTATAACTACCGGCCTCCTTCCATCTTTCGATAGCCACTTGCCTTTAACCATTTATTCTCCTTCTATTTGTAACCATCGGTTTGCCTTTTGTGAAGCTACAGTTGTAGAGCATTACATACCACGTTCTCTATCACTTGACCATCCATATCCCCTTTGGAACTGTTGGTTATTTTTTCTGAATCAGCAAAGGGTTTGCCAGTTCCAATGCACAGGTAGATTCGGCCAATAGATACGGGAGGTTACGTGAGCTACCTCCCCTTCACTTCTGGTTCTGCCGCACCAAGGGGGGTATCCCTATAACTAAAGGTGTAACATTGACTAGCTCAATGACAGGAAGATTTAGCTTGACAACAACAGGCAGAATACTCTCATGTGTGGACCAAGATGTGGATGATACGTCACAAGGTTGGCAATATTCTTGGACATATGTGTCTGGTTGTGGATGAGAGTATGCAGGGGTCCTAATCCTACTCCTACAACTAACAAATGGAAGTTATGAAAAGGTGGATATGATGATTTGGATGCAAGACAAGGGGTTTTGGGTCATAATTACTAACCCAGGAGCAGACCGGTGCCTATCTCAAGGCAAGGAGTCAACTAGACATATGCAACAGATGGTTTACAACTAGCATTCAAGTTTCAAGGGGTTGGATTGATGCTTGCCTTACAAACATCACCCAAGAATGGGTATTTAGCTGCCTCTACTTACAGATATCCCTGCTGACAAACAACCTTCTCCATGCTTAACCTAAAACAATTTAATCCACTCCTTGAATGGAAGTTAGAGATGAAGCATGTGATACAGAAACTTATACCCTAGAATCTGAGAAACCCTTAGCAGTCAGATTCAAAAGAAGGAAATGCATGTAATGAAGGAGACAAAGAGATAAACACATGCATAAGAGCATTTTTCATCTATATCAACATGAAACTGAACATACGTGCAAAATACATTCATGATGCAACTCATAAACTCTAGAATGAGATAAAACAACCCAGGATCATGCCCTGTTATTCATTATTTACACAAAAATGCCCAGGTCTTCAACAACAACAACAAGTAACACAGTTTGGCTTTTATACCAAGACTGTGTACACGGCAAAAATTAATTACATGGCACATCAAAATTTTGCCAGATATAATGCATGAGAAAATGGCGCTCAAAACTATTGCAGGCAACAGGCAGAAGGAAAGGCGAGGAGAAACAAAACTCGAGCCCCGTGCCGCCGTTTGGGGACATTCATAAAAAAATTGGTAGCTGGTCCATCACTCAATCCATCGCGCCTCTACACGACTGCCATTAAAGCCTCAACTACTCGTGGGATGCAACAACAGATGGATCTAGAGAATTTCCCGCTCAAAAATGGTCGCTCACGCTCAGGAAAAACCATCACAACAGGTTCAAAACAAGACCGTCAATCATCCCTCCATCGCTGTGATCAACGGCACCCAAAAACTTTGAAAAGTCATCGACCAGTGAAATCGTGCCACGTTGGCACCTCATGTTTCCATCGCTGGCCCCTTTCCTTCTTCAATTTTGCCTTTTTCGCCCTTGTATATGCGTGCTAAAATGCATATACAAACACTCCTTTTAAATCTTTGTATATGCGGGATGCATATACATGCAATAGTTCCCAGGCACGTGGCAGCTTGTGACTCGTCCTCCGTCGCTGTGCATTTGATCTCCATCGGCCATCGGAATAACCCAAGAAAGGCTGGCCGACACATATGGTCTTGGCGACAATCTCTTTGCATATCAGCTATTGCACAAGCATACAATCGCTTTATACAACCCCCAGACCTCAAATGACTGTTCATTGTATATGACTCTTCCTGCATGTCCGGGTTCTATATATCTTTGTTTTGTATATCGGGTTGCATGCTGCATATACAAACCTAATATACATGCTGCGGACCCCAAACTTGTATGAAGCATCTTGGAATTCTACTCGGGTCCGGAATGCATCTTTTCACTTGTATGTTTTGCATGTATGTCGGCATACATACAATTACCATTGTATATAACTGGTGGGCCTGACCTATTTTCTCTTTCCCTTGCACATTTGATTGCACATCACATATACAAATGCAATGTACAAGTCAGACTTTGCCATAATTAAAAAGCACCTTTGAAACACTTTGGAATCTGGCTTGTATATCCGCGAATGCATATTTTCTTTGTATATAGACGATATACAAACTCACTTGTATATATTTGCGGGCCCCATCCACTTGTGTCTCTGCTGCATGTATCTTTGAGTATCCACGACACTGTTCACTTTGGATGTCGTGGGCCCTTTGTACATTTTTGAATGTACATTCTGCCTTGTATATCCACGAGCCCCACCACATGCATCTCTGCCTTTGCACTGTAGCAAATGTATATTTGCGCCCTTGTATGTCAAATATGCAAACACAAATATACAAACCCCTAAAATACAACTGTGGAATCTTCTACATAATATTCTAGGAAGGTATCTTCCACTCGCCACTGTGGCAATTGCATATTAGCACCTCCTTGTATACTTTGCTTTGTATATAGCCCGATATACAAAGTGGGAATATTCTTGGGAATCTACGAAAGATTCCCCCTTTGTACATGCACCTTTTAGAGCCCGATATACATATAAAATGCATATAATTCAGTTTTTATCAATTTTTTGGAGGCTGATGGTGTACATTTGCAATGGCACATACAAAAACCTAACATTTCTCATGCGTGCGACAGGAAAAGGCAGTAAATCATTACATGGGGGCCGGTCAACCAACGAAAACTAAATCATGAGGATGAGATTTAATAACTAGGAACCCATCGCAGAAGGCCACTAACAAAATAGACAGAACAATGCAAGACCCCATGACTCAGAAATTTCAGGGTTTGCAAAAGAAAACCTACAAACATTCAAGCTCAAAACCCTAAACATAAATGATTACCAATGGGAACTATCCCAACGGTAACAGAAATATCGAACCACAGTTTCTGACACTTGGTGACAAGAAGATTCTTGCTACTGTTCATACTGAAGTTGAGACTATTGTAAATGACCCTTTTAACTACACACTAATCTATATCTATTGTTTTCCTTCTGCCAAAGACAAACATATCGAATTATTAAGCTCCATTCCATGAGGCGACAAGAGCTACCTTTACCCACCTAAGACAAACACTATGCAAAAATCAACAAATATAAATGAATTAGACAGATGCCCTTGCATCACTTTGCCAACAAAGTGTACCTTTTGTCCTCTTTTTCTTTGCCTTAGACATTTTCCTATTGCCTCGCTCCTTCAGTCGGCAAACTGACGAATCGGCAAATCGACGAACCAAAGGTTTGCCAAACTAGAATTTTGTTGACTAAGACAAAAGAAAAAGGTAGAACACTTAGAATTTTTTGGGATTTTCATCCTTCCATTTAGGCTTTCTCAGATCGGATTTCTCTAATGAGCAGAGGGATTTTGGGCTATTTTGACCTGGGCAAAATATGACAACATTTTGGAAACTATGTAGGGGTATTTACCTGCTAGACACAAGGATCCAATTGCCTTATACAATGCATTGGGCACAGGGTCAAAAGAAAAATTGTAGCAAAATGACCAAACAAAACTGAAAACTACCTCTAGAAAACACAAAAACACACAACAAGGCAAACAATCTCTTAATGAGAGTATTGCCTGTACAAAAGCATTTAGAGGAAGGGAAACCTAAAACAAAAATAGATCTACTATAAATATTTACAAGAATCCCAAAACCAAACTTAGAAGTATGGCTTGAGATGAATCTCATTCACTGGGACCAGTAGTGATTCACCAGTCAGCTAGGAGAGTTGAAAGGCATTAGCTTGCTTGCAACTAGTGATGATGTAAGGGCCGCTCCATAAGGTGTTAAATTTAGAATGCCTCATAGCCTTAGCTCTGTCTTCATCCCATTTCAGCACCAAATCTCCCTCTTGGAAGACTCTGTCAACTGATTTCCTATCAAAGGTCCTCTTGACTTAATCTTAGTGGGCTTCAAGGGTTTTCATAGCAGCATCCCTTTTTTCTTCAAGCTCCATTAGCTCAACATGCTTGACTGTCATAGCATCATTCTCCAGCAACTCCAGCTATTGGGCCAACTCAAGGGAAGGCAATTCAAGTGATAATGGAAGCCTTGCTCCTTTCTATATACTAGCATGAAGGGTGAATTGCCAATGACCCTCTTAGGGATGATTCTATCAGCCTAGAGAGTTGTCTTCAACTTGGAATGCTAAGTTCTTTGATTATTATCCTCTGTTCTTTTGATGATCTTGATCAGGTTCTTGTTGGTCGAATCAACCAAACTGTTCCCTTGAGGGTAATAATTGGATGATGTCTTCAAATAAATCCCATAATTAAGTGCCCATTCACTAATTTTTGTGCCTACAAAGGCCTTGGCATTGTCAGAGATGAAGGTGAACGGAACACCAAACCTGGTAACTATCCCCTCAAGGAAGTCTAAAATGGAGGCCTTTGTGGCATCCTTTAATGCAACTATCTCTGTCCACTTGGTGAAATAATCAGTGGTTGCTAAAAATCCATTTGTGGCCAACACTGGAAGGTGGATTAATCATCCCAATGAAGTCCAAACCCCATTAGGCAAATGGTTGATCAGTCTGAATTGGGTGCAGAGGAAGAGTGGCCAAACTTTGTTTTCCTGCAAATAATGCACATTCTTTGTAGCTTCTTACCCATCTATGGGTGTCTCTGAACAAATTAGGCCAATAATAACTAGCCCTCATGATTTTGACAACAATTGTTCTTGGAGAATAATGGCCACCGACAAGGCCATTATGAAATTCTTCTAGTACCTTAGAGGTATGATCTTGTGCAATGCATCTAAGAAGAACTCCATTGATGTCTTTTCTAAACAAGACACCATCAACAAGAACATAGGGGATGAACTGAAGCCAGAAATACCTTCTTTTGGTCTGATCCAATCCATCTAGGCATCCACTTGACTATAAAAATGTGACCATATCATGGTGCCAGTTAGTTGGAGCATGGGAACTAGCTGGTTGGGTCTGCCCAAGGACACATACAACGCCATCTCTATCTTCAAGGTTAGTAGCCATCTACTCACATAGGCCTTTGTCACGTACCAGCTTGGTGATGTTAATGTTCACATCATATTCCATTACTTTTGTAATCCACCCAGCCCTTGTTTCATTAATATCTCTTCTCAAAAGAAACTCGTTAACGCCTGGGTGGTTCACCATCAACTGTATCTTGCTATTTGAAAGCATATGTCTAAACTTTTTGAGTGCTTTCACCACAACAAACACTTGTTTTTCAACAAAATCATACTTCAACTCATATTCTTTGAATGACTAGTTGAAGAAATCAATTGGCTATTCCAATTTATCTTCATTATGCTGTGTTAAAACTGCTGATATGCCCTCCTTGCCTCCAAAGGCATAAAGGATAAAATCCTTCTCATAGTTAGGGTTTATCAATGTAGGAGCCTATGCAATAGCTTGCTTGATAGCTTCAAAATTGTCTTTGCCTTCCTTTGACCATGTGAAGGCAGTGTTCTTAAGCATGGCGGTGAGGGGTTTTGCTATTGAAGCAAAATTGGGTATGAATCTCCTCAGGAAATTAATCTTTCTCAGAAAACTTTGCAGGCCCTTCTTGCGACTGGGAAGGGGGAGACCCAGAATGGTGCTAGTTCTTTCCAAATCAATAGCCAGCCCTTCCTTTGAAACTACATGTCCCAGCAATTTGCCTTCTGGGATAGCAAACACACATTTCTTTGGATTCAATGATATGCCATATTCCCTACATCTTTCAAAGACTTTTCTCAAATGACCCAGGTGGTCAGCTGCATGCTTAGAATACACAGTTAAATCATCAAGATACACTAAAATAATATCATTAATTAGGCATTTGAAGGCCAAATCCATTGCTCTTTGGAAGGTTGCCCCGACATTAGTCAACCCAAATGGCATTTTCTGATAAGCCAAAGTACCCCACTTGGTGGTAAAGGTTGTCTTGTACTGATCTGATTCTTTTACAAGAATTTGGTTATAGCCTAAGTAGCCATTTAGGAGTGAAAATCTTTCAGCTCCTACCACTGTTTGGAGAATTTGCTCCATGGAAGGGAGTGGATAGTGGTCTTTGAGGTAAGCCTTTTTTAGGTCTCTGAAGTCCACACATAATTTGATTTCCCCATTTTTCTTCCTAACTAGAACTAGGTTAGCCACCCAAGAGGAATGCTTAATTAGATAAATGATTTTGGCCTCTATGAGTTTGGATAGCTCTTTTCTCATTAATAGCTCAATTTTGGGTTTGACTGGCCTTTATTTTTGGCAGATAGGTTTTGCATTGGGATCAAAATCAATGGTATGTTGGATAAACTAGGGTCAAAGAATTTCAGATCCCTATAATCCCAAGCAATTAAATCATCAAATTCGTTACAAAGTTCAACAAAACCTTGCCTTTCAGTTTGATCACATACCTTGCCATGTTTTAGAAATCGGCCCTGTGCAATCTCCACCTCTTCATAGTCTTCATTCTTGACTGTCATGTTCATTTTTTCTCTTTTTGGTTGATCATCAGCACCAAATATGTTCTCCAATGCTACTAATCCTCTAGGCATCTTATTGGTCTTCAGATGGATCACCTGGTCACCATATTGCTCAATTTGGACTAGTTCTTGACAACAAACTTTGCCTCGTCTTATAAGAATTCATAATCTGCTGATCACTCTCAAATACTTGCCAGCTTGTTACATTGTCAGACACAACAAGCCTCACAACAATCTTCACATGTTGATCTGAGTTTTGTTTGACATTCTGGGGAATATCAATCTGGGCACCAACTGTAGCCAACCTATTAGCACCCTTATTTCTTTGTCTAGGTACTACCTAGATGTTGAAGGCATAAAAGTCTTCAATCAAGTCCCAGACTCTATGTTTATATGACTTGAGCAAGTCATTCTTTGAAACACTTTGTGATCTAATTTGGTGGACAACACACTATCACCAAATGCTTGTAAAACTTTTATTCCTCTTTTCTGTGCCAGCTGTATACCCTGAATTGAGTAAAAGTTCAAACCTATGTCACACTTTTGGCCAATTAAATAGTTTCTATAGAAAGGGTTCCATTCGGAAACACATAGCAATTATGTGGCATTGCATGAAATGAATAGTTCTGAGTGAAACAAATTATCCCGAATTTTAAAACCATATAAAATTTGATTTAAATTTTAAAAATGTGTTTATTTATATTGGAGGTTTCAGGTGAGGAAGTTTCGCTTGAAACCTTTTCGAGCGATACATTCTCACCTGAAACTGTCTATATGGCATCCCATGTGGCAACCAACCCCCCCATTTACAACAAATTGAACAAAACTTCAATTCCTATTGTAAATTTCTCCAACCAAAGGGCATTTTCATGAAAGTTTGAAAATACCTTTTGGTAGATGTTGGAGTCTAGATCTTATAAATATATATTTTTTATATTTTGATAATTTTTATTAGGATTATTTTTAAATTTATTGCAAGTAGGTTATTATAATCAAACATGTAGTTGATTAGAAATTAAAAATAAATAGGCAAAACATATTCAAAAAATTTGAAAAATATATGGTTCACTAGAGGAGGGAATCCTCTCCAAGAAGGTATTTATTTTGAAATTATATATTGTAAAAAAGTTAATATCCCATGGAAACTACTATGTTCTGATTAAAATTGACTTTAAAAAATAATATTTATCCAATTTTTTTTTTCTTTTCCATGCACTAGATATTTGAGTTGGCTAATTGGGAAAAAAAATTAAAGAAAAAAAGTAATATTGCTATATTGTTCTTGATGTCCCATCAATGTCACTTTTTTAAAAAATATCAACATTTAAAATTCATCAATTAAATTTATAAAAAAAATCCACCTATTTAAAAAAAAATTAAAAAATTATAAACATAAACTACATTAAAAATTCTACATTTCATTATTTTATGTCATTTTAAAATTCAAAACATACATATGACTTTTTTTACATTTAAGTTGGAAAAATATGTTTGTGTTGGTTGTTCCCTTTATAAAAGTGTGACATAGTTCTGAACTTTCACTAATTAAGGCTTCATATTCAGCCACGTTGTTGGTACAACTGAACTATAATCTAAAAGCAGAGAAATAACTTTCCTTCTAGGGTGAAATTAACACAACCCTAGCACCCGCTCTATTTTTGCTTTTGGAGCCATCAAAATATAACTGCCATATCCCGCTTGGCTCTGATGTTGCTTTCTCAAGATTAGGGATGATGGCATCCTCCTCATGGATACAATAAGTACCCAACCCTATGTCTTTTATATGATCAGGAGTGTCAAACTAAAAATAATTTGCCCACTCATCAAGCAATATATTAGGGATTTCTTCCACTGGTGTTGCAGCCTCATGCATATTGTTGTCATCCTCCTCCAACTCGTGGATTGTGCAGTTCATATTGTTAAGGTTAGGAAAATAAGGCTCTACATGATCATTAGCAATAGGCTCAACCTTAATGAACTTTAGTGCCATATCTTGTTCTAAATAACATGTGGGAACAATCAAAAGATAGGTACCCACCTATTTTAGCGGTGAAATCCCTAGATAGGCATATTCCAAAGTATGTAGGGAGGTCAATAACTGAGATGTCTTGTGAAACAGAGTAGCCAGGGCATGCATGTAGGGTGAGCTTCAAATCCTTAATCACTCCTACTGTCTTAATAGCAGTACAATCTAGTTGCACTACCCCCTTATTCACGGGCTCATATTCAATGCCTAACTTATCAGCTATATTTTTAGGCATAACAGAAGTACCCGCCCCAGAATCTATCATGCAATTATTTAACAATTTGTCACCAATGATTAGGGAGACATAAAATGGAGGGGGCTTACTGATTTTGCTTGTGCCCATTCCTTCTTTTTCTGGCTGGCATAGGTTTGCTGGGATGACGAACTTTTCTTTTGTTGCCTCTACGGCAGGCTAATTGAAACTTGTCAAATCTTCCTACACAACAAATCCCTCTGTGATGGGATCAACAAAGCACCCCACATAGTGACACTAAGGTTGGTCTTCTTCATTTGATCAACTATGCTGGAAGGAATTTGACTGACCTTTTGAGAAGTTGTGGCAACAACATAGTCGACATTGGATCGTTGACCAACCTAAGGCTATTGTTGTGGTGTTCAATTCACTTGCCCAACAGAATGATCTACCTGTGTTGAAGGTGTCCCTGGCACCCTTTATTTCGATGCATTTGCTGGGGACACATTAGGCGTGGATGCGTGTGAAGTGGAGGCATGAGCAGCCATAGGAATAGTTGCATCCTCAGTTGCCCTCCTTTTGGCTCTTGTGTTAAAAGCTATTGGGCCTGTGCCCTGAGACATCACATAAATTATTCTATGTCTAATTCATCAAGGTAGAATTGTTTTACATTTGTTCTTCCCCCCTACCATCTCTTGATTGAGATTGACTGGTTGTTCTAAATTCATTGGCTAGCTTTACACTATCAAAGCCTGACCAAATTGTCTACTTTGGCACAAATTCTAATCATGTGGTTGATTGCATGGATAACACCAATCATTATCTTGAGCCAAATTGTTTTGTATGGGCACCAAAAGTCCATATGTGCTCACAATATTGGGATGGACGGCATTCAGTGGCCTGATATAACTAGGTTGATTTTGCCTTTACACATTTCCCTGATATGGCAGTCTATTTTGTTGATAAGCTTGATTGAGTGGCTGATATGGTCTGTTAGGTTGTGCATTCTATCTTTTTAGTGCCACCAACTCATTTCCAAAGCTTTGTAGTAGAGTCTTAACCTCGTGCAATTCATCTGAGGATGCCACCAAAGAGGTTGTAAGGGTGACCATTGTAGGAATTGGAGCTACAATAGGATGAATAATGGGGGCCTCTAGAAATAAATTCATTGGTGGCCTTGGAGCAATCTTCCCAACTTGAATTAGATAGTTTTATACCCTTATAGCTATGTCATATGCATCTGGTAACACAGTCCCTCCCATAGATTAAATCATGACAACAATGTCAGAATTCAGAGATCTCAAATAATAAACAAATGCAATATTTGGGGAGGGTTTTACCAATAATGGGATCCTGTCCCATGTCTTCAGGAATCTGTAGTTGAAATCCACCATATATTCACGGGGGACTCTTTTGATTGTAGTTAGCTGCTCCATTAGAGACAAATGATCACTCTTGTCTTCAAAGTGGTGGCACAATCTAATTCCCAAATCATCCCAGTTGTGAATGGAATTAGCTGGGAGACCTCTATACCACTGAAGGGTTTTCCCTTTGAAGGAAGAAGCTAGAAGCCTCACAACCACATTATCTGTAGTGACATTATGGACAAAATAGACACCTGGATATGCTCAGTAGGGGTGGTGGAATTTTCACCAGTGAAGAGTGGAATTGCTTTCAGAGCTAAGGCAGGGATATCATCATACTAGGCTAGGTCAAGAGGGATACCCCCATTGAAAGCAACAAATGGAAGGTTCCTTGCCATATTGGGGATATTCAAGTTGATTCTGGGTATATGCAAGCTCCTTCTTGAATATTGGAATAATTGGAGGGGGCGTAGATGGAACAACACTCCTATTTTCCCTCACAGGGGACCCAAATAGTCTACTTCTTCTTCTTGAATCAGTAAATGATAGTTCTATGAATCAAAAATTACCTCTGGAAGAAGATCGGGTCTACACTCTAGGCATGAAATGTTGAATGATTTGAATACCAGACCAACAGAGTCACCAAGTGCTTGTTGAATGCTTCCACAACAATGAATAAACTAAGAAAAACATTGAAATTCTCAGTTTAGCCCTAACTTAGAGCAGAGAGTCCCATCGGGTGTGCCAGAAACTGTTATCACCTGAAATTGCACCCTTTTTTGTTGAAGTTTTGATAGTTCCAATAATTTTAGAGTAACATGGGATTGGTCTCAATGTATGGGACCTTGCAGTTGAGACCAAACCTCCAGAGAAGGTTGGTTCCTCTTTCTGAGCTTATGGCTCAGAGAATTAAACAAAATCTAATGCTACACAAGGAAAAAGGGGAAGAAACTACTAGAATTAAAAGAGGGTGATGCACAAGATTTATAATTGTGTTTAACTGTGTTTGAATTAACATAAAAATAACCTCAAGACCAAAGAAAACTCACACAGACTCATATAAGCTACATAGAGGTTCAACAGAAAACTAGAGCTAAGAAAGGGACCATTTGCCCACAATACCAGTGTCTAATTCTTAAATAAACATAGAATAAAACTTAAGAGAGAGGCAAAATAATAGGGTGTATTAATCATGAAGGCTAGAAAGCCATTACAGAAGTAGAACAATTCACTACAGGAGAAAAATACACAAAATAATCAATTACATTCATTGGTGAACCAGACTAGAAGACATTAAAGGCCTAGTTGTAGGCACAATACATCAAATTCTATTGATTCTTGCAATTGCATTTCAAGACCTGTGATATGCAATAAACTCCACCCACGTGATGACCTAGAAGAACAGCTAACCAACAACCCTTTTTACATTTCTGCTTCATGTATATATAGAATTTGAATCTATCTGCAGCATTGGATGCTAAAAATCAGTCAACTAACCCTACCCAGGTGCCCACGCTGCATTCAATTTTGGTCCAAAAGTGTTGTCAGAAGATCTGCAGAATGGGACAACAACCATGCCCTGTTAGGCCTGCAAAATGGTAGAAGAAGATCTCTTGTACACACGGGATGTTAGACACATTAAAAGGGGAAGGTCCAAAATCCTTCCATGTACCAACAAAGTCATTTCTTCCCTTTTTGTACAATCACATTGAAGGATTTAACTGTTTCAACTACCTGATTCTGACTTTTCTGTAATATTTGTACTTCAGGTATTAAATCCCCTCTATAACAATATAAAATGTGTCCTTCAAGCTTTTACAACACTTTAAAATACCTTAAATTTCTTTAAAATATTCTAAAGCATTATATCTCATTGATTTTCCTTTTTTGGCTCTCTATTTTGCCTTATCGGCAAAATCTCTCTTTCACTAATTGAGTTTACCTCTACCTTTTGCATCATCTTCTATTTTGCCTTATTGGTAAACCTTCCATTTGGCGAACTTGACCTCTACGTCACTTTATCAATGAAATCTGAAAATTGCGAACTTGTTGGCAAGTTCACCATTTTGCTGATTCCCTGACCTCTTTTTCCTTTGTCTTCAACTGACCTTCTTTTCTTTGGTTTCTTCCTTTCTTGCCTTATCGACAAATCTTCACTTTTGTGAACTTGGCTCTCATTCTATGTTTCTTTATCTTTGTCACAGTTTCGCCCTATCGGTGAATTCTTACCTTCACGAACTAAACTTCCTTCGCCTTTCGCCTTATCGACGAATTTGCAATTTTGCATACTGCCCATGCCTCTTGTCTTTCAGTTATTTATCTTTGCTCTTGCTGGCAATTTCCCATTTTTTTGAATTTGGCCTTTCAATCACCTTGTCGGCGAATTCCTAAAATCACGAACTAATTGGCAAGTTGTCTCTTTTGCCAATTTCTTGACTAGTTGACTAGTTCTTTCATTCAGTCTTTGACTTGCCTTTTCTATTTCTGCCTTATTAGAAAACTTTGCATTTCGTGAACTTTCTTTGCCTTAGTTAATTTTTCCTTTATCTCCTCCATCATTGAATTTCCCTTTTTGTGAACCAACCTTGCCTTTGGCCTTCTTTTGCTTTATCGATGAAAACCTCTTTTTGCTAACCAATGCCCTTTGCCGCTTCCTCCTCTTTTTTGGGCCCCTTTTGTTGGTGAATCGCCCCGTCGATGAACCTTGGAAAATATGAACCAATTGACAAGTTTTCCTTTTCATTGATTCACCGACAAAGCCTTTTCTTTCATCTCTACCTTATCCATTTGAGCCTTTGATGAAGATTCTTGTCACCTCCTTGTCTTCTGCTATTCTCTTCAGACAATGAATTTTCTGATCGACGAACTTGCCAATCGGCGAACCTAAGGTTCGTAGAACCAACACTTTGCTAATAAAGGCAAACCTTGCCTACTTTTACCCCTTTGCCTTAGTCATTTTCGGCCTCTACTTTTCTTAGTCAGCGAATCTCCTATCGAAAAAACTGCCGATCGGTGAACTATGAGGTTCGCAAACCTTCAATATTACCGACAAAGTGTGCCCTTTGTCTTCTTTTCTTTTGCCTTAGACTGCTTCACTCAGTTCCTATCTCTGTCTCGCTTTGGCCTGTCCGGGAATCTACCCGTCGGCAGACCGAGAGGTTCATGAACCTCAAACTTTGTCAACAAAGCGTGCCTTTTGTCCTCTTTTTCTTTGCCTTAGATAATTTCCTGTTGCCTCACCCCTTCAGTTGGCAAACCAGTGAACCAAAGGTTCACCAAACTAGAATTTTGCTGACTAAGGCAAAAGAAAAAGGCAAAACACTTGGAATTTTTTGGGATTTTCATCCTTCCATTTAGGCTTTCTCAGATCGGATTTCTCTAATGGACGGAGGGATTTTGGGCTATTTTGTCTTGGGCAAAATATGACAACAGTAACAATAAAACTAAATATACAAAGTCAACAAAAGGAACCATAGATCCCTAGTGCTTAGATGTCTCAATAATCATTATCATCTATAACAATGAAACCAAATAGATAAATAAAAGGGAGGAATCTTATATTATACAACAATAAATAAATTATCACTTGTCTTTCGTTGACTTGCTATTCACTAATGCCTATAGTTGTCTATGACTCACTAAAAAAATAGAATTCCAGGTAACAAGCAGGGATTGGACATAGTAGAAACCAAAGGAAGGAGTCCAAAATAGAATTATTCAAAGGATGTAAAGATTTAAGAATTGAGTCAACCTGAATCGAGAGCAGGACAAAATGTGTAAAATAATAATTTAGAGTTTTAGTTGTATTTATATGAATTTAAATTTGGCAAAACTCAATAAATTGTAAAGTAGTGTAGTAAAAATGCTGTGAATCCCACATGATTGTAAAATGAAAGAGTAAAAATGTGGCAAATCTCATGTGATTGTAAAATAGTTGATGTAAATGTTAGGGGATTGGGACCATGATCCAAAGCATATGTTGTGATGTCAAGGCAATCATGGCCCCAACTATAGAATGACATTATAATGGTATTGGTGAAATTGGCCCTCATACACAATCGAATTTTAATGGTATTGACAAATATGCCAATTAATTAAAACATGCCTCTGAAATTCTAGGTGATTCCTCATTACAAACACACAATTTATTATGGCAAAAATATTATATACTTCATAAATAAATTAGCAATGATTTTACATCCATTGGACCAATAAAACAAAAAATATGGGCCATTTGGGGCCCTGACTATTTCATTATATTCACCAAAATTGAATTGGTTGATACCAACTATTTACCAATTGGCAAAGATTTGCCACTAAAAAATCACTGTTCAACAACATTTAAATGGCTTTAATACTCTCGTCATTGACTCCATTTTTTAATCTTTCTTCTTAGGTAAGGAGATTGGGAATTCCTCCCCTTAATTTACTATTTCCATACAACATATTTACATGAGTTAGGAAACCAATAAAGCCAATGAACATTATAGTCATCATTCCCCAATATTTGTCTCTTTATTCATGGTAGCATATGTCATGTCCTCACCTCCCATAACAAGTGCTTTCAATCTCTAACGAAGAAGTTATACTTGTGTTACTTTCTAGTAGAGATAAATTATTACAATCTTAGGTTAGGATAACATTGATTGAGGTTATTTACTTCCTCATATAATCTCATTTTACATTTTGGTGCCATAATAGGAAATTTAAGGGGTTAATAAAGATATTTGTTCCTCTACATTCCATACTAAAATTAATAACATTCAAAACATACTTGTGCACACATGTAACTACAAATTGATTAGAGGTTTCCCTAGTTTATCTAACAACAAGTGTATCCACTAGTGTTACAGGTTTTAGAAAAATATTGAATTTTGTTGCACGTTAATATATAACTATGTTAGACACACAAATTTATAGAATAGAGGGAAAAACAACTATAGCTTTAGCCCACTCTATATGATCATACCTTTACTAACCATGGAATTATGTAAAAAGGATTATTAAAATGTAGAAATAATGTTTAGTAGTTGGAATTTCAAGGTTAGTTGTAATTAGATTTTTAATTTTCTGGAATTTTTTTCATGTACTATTAAGTTATTTTTAATATGAAATAAGGAACATATAAATTAGTAAGTGATGTTAGTATTGGATAGAAGGAAGATGCAAACATTTCAACTCAAGGATTCTCACTTTAGAGTATGTTCACCAATGAGTAACATCCATTCAAAACTTTGTATAACTTGTACTAGAAGCTTTGTCAAATTATTAATTTGTGTGCACTAGAAGCTTTGTCAATTTGTAACATGTACTTGAACCTTTGCTAATCCATACTTATATTAGATTTTTTTTCAATTTGTAAAACATGTACTCGAAGCGTGGCCAATCTATAATATTCACTCAAAGCTTGCTTGATTTGTAACACACTGAAAGCTTTTCCTAGTAACATGTACTCGAAGCTTTGCCATTTGTAACATGTACTTAGAGATTTACCAAAATGTAATAGGCACTCAAAACATTGCCAATCTGCAACTTGTTTTAGAAGCTTTTTCAAAATTTCAATCTCTATTAACTAGTAACTTTGCCAATTTGTAATTTGTATATTTAAGGTGTAAATTCTTGGATTAATGTGTTCACATCTTTATATTTTCTTGAATACTAATATTGTTTAGAAATGTTTATATGCTTTATATGTATGATTATCATATGATTCTCACCAATGTATATTAAAGAAAAAAGTGGTCAAGTAACCTTTAGTCTATCGGTGAAGTTTGAATGTCTCTCATTGGGGATCAAGTCTTACTAGTGCAAAAACCCAACATTCAAAAAAGATGAAGTAAAATCATGCCTTCAATAAATTTGGAGAGTAAAAACAATGTGAAGATATATTAAATCTACCATTGTAGAGTGCTTATTCAAAAGACTTATGAGAGAAAGTTATCTTGTTATACCACCTTATCATAATGATTAGAATTCAAGTAATTGGCAAATCCATTTGTTCAGCATTCTATGTTTGTGAAAATTGCTTTACCAAAAGAAAATGTAGATTTAAAATTGAATGGCTACTATGGATGTAGCGTCTCCCGAGTTTGACCATATGATGGGTAGCATTTTGCAAGATACAAAGAAGATATAACTGAATATGATCTTTTAACAATACACAATCTCTTACAAAAACGATTAGTATTCACATTTCATAAGCTCCCCAAATGATGTTGAGGAGCGCCACTCCCGTCGGATATGGAGACACAATTATTCTTTCTTCTGTAGGAACAATCTACACGCGTACTCCATCTTCCAAATTTGTAGTTAAAGGCGCCAGTGGTCTGAGTTCGAGTTCCAGCAGCGGAGACCGGAATGCTAATGTACCTGCTATAAAGTTCATTAAACCACGTAATCTAAAGACATCGAAATGGTCTAAAGGAGATGGGCCAGGGGAGTATGGAGGCCCCCCTGCGTATACAGAACCCAGAAAATATTGGGGAGGAGACAATTCTGATCCTATCACCACTAAAAATGATTTTATTTGGAACAAAGAATGGCTGGGTTTTGTCCAGACAGCTACTCCCGAGATACCACAGCTCGAATCTCCCCAAAAGGTAATAGTTTATCAACATTTTAAATAAAATTGAATGCCTTATGTTCCATTGCTCTTCTAAATATCTAATCTTTTGGGTATTGAACTGCTCGTTTTTTAATTGTTCTTGTAAACATTAGTTTTTCACTAGGTGAAATTCTTTTTGTTTTTTAATACAATCTTTGGGTACCTCTTAGGTCAAGTTCATCTGGGACTTGCACCCAGCGTTATAAGTTGGGTACACTACACCTAGCAAGTTGGGTGCTTGCAAATTTTCAATACTTTATTATTATGGCTTCTGCTTTTTGAGCTTGGGACTCTGTTATGGAAGCCTCAATAGTTTTACCACTTAAACCTCATCCCATTTGATATTCTTCTTGTAAATTTTGCTTCATTTAATTTGTCTTCTGTTTTTTTTGGTGTGTTGGATGGAGACCTCTCTTTGTTGTGACTGAGAATTAGTCTTTGTTCTGCTTTGTAAGATTTCAAAGAAGGGCTGCTTAAAAAAATTCTGGTATAGTGGGAATATCACCAATGCAAAAGTACAGCTGGAGCATTCCATCATAAGGTAAATAAATGTAAAGGATTTTTTTTGGGTTACAGCCAAGGCAGATGTCAATTTGGAGTATGAGACCTAGTTGTGGAAGCCCGCAAGGAAGTTTTTCCATTTACCTTTTGCATTGTTAAAATTTTGTATCCCTAGGTTTCAATCTCATTACCTGGCTTGGGAATAAACCGGACCTTGCCAATCCGCCTACGCCAGTTGTACAAATGAGTGAAGGCTTTGATTCCATGACCTCCCCCAAACTTCTTTGTTTACTACTAAGGACTGTGGCATCAGAACATAAGGTAACTAGCTTAAAAAAGAGAATTCTCATCTATTCGTACAAGGTAATCTAAAAGAAAATTGTCACCTACTCATACAAGGTAATTGGCCTCGTACAGAAAATCATTACTTACTCGCACAAGGTAATTAGCCTCAAAATGAAAATCATGATTGCAAATTCAAAACTAAGAATGAACTCACGTGAACTATCAAATAGGAAGATAGATCCTCCTTAAGATACTTTTGCTAACAAGCCTCCTAAAGAAAATCATAACTTACCCCCACAAGGTGATTAACCTCAAAATGAAAATCATGTAGCAAATTCAAAACTAAAAATGAACTCACATGAACTATCAAATAGGAAGATAGACACTTCCTAAGGTACTTTTAGAACAAAGAATCTTTAAGGTGTGTTACTTAAATGAAGTAGAAGGTGAAACCCATTCCCTTTTAAATTGATTCCTATACAATGATATTAGGCAGAATTACACAGATATTTGCTGTCATACTCTAGGACATGAAATCTTAAGTTGAGACAATCAAACAAGGCTTAGAATTTTATTTTAAAACCAATAGAAGCAATCTTTTAAACAAGTAAACATAATTTGATAAGTCCTTTGAACTGCTTTGCTTTTCCAGATTCGATCTTAAAATCAAAAGCAGGGCCTTCTTTGCACATTTTTTTGTAACTTTTGCTCCATTTGATTTGGTAATTTTTATTGTGGTGTGCTGGAGGGAAATGCTTCTTTGGTGTGACTTAGAACTAGTCTTTGTGCTGCCTTTATTGACAACTACTGGAAGTTATATTTGAATTTCAGCTTATGTATTTTCAATTTTGCAATTCTTTTGCTGGGTAAACCTTGGGTGAGATTGTGGGCCACCTTTGATGGGGTGTGGATTAAGCTTGGATCACATTTTTGAGATATTTAAACATGGTCATGCTGGCGTGTGGGGTAATCTTGGACCACATTCCTAAAATTGGTAAAAATTGATCGTGCTGGGGTGTGTTGTGACGTGGTCCAACATCTCCCCATCAGCCGTGGGGACCCCTTGATTTGGTGTTTTGGTCTGTGGTCTTGGTCAGAGTTTCTTATCTGGGCAAGGTTGTTTGCAGGGGTCATTAGGGTACGTTATAATCCATTTTTTGGTTGGTGTATGACTTACAATGCATATGAAATATCCTAACTAGGCGTTGAGCTCATTTATTCCAAATCTCTATCCTGGTGGACATTTTCATCCACCTTACACTACATTGAGATCTTCTTTCAACAGCATGCCCGCTCCCCCTGGATCTCCGCCTAAGCGGACTTCATTTACCTTCTAGCATTGCTTTTCATTTCCTATTCTCTCAACCAGCTAAAGGACCGCTTGAGCGGATCTTCTTGACTCGTCAGAAACTCTACATGTTTTGAGTTAGTCTCCGGTGGGCTTAAGTGACCGTTTGCCCAGGGTGTCTGTTGCTTGGCATGGTTATTAATGCCCCTTTGGCGGATCTTCTAGGCATCACGGAAATGTTCTATTCTCAGCATCAAGCCTGGTATGAAGCATAGCGTCTGCTCCAAGTTGATTGTTTGGACTCTTGGCAGCGATTAAATGCTTGGTGAGCATTTCTCAAATCATGCAACACCCTCGTAAATGCATGGAGGGGCGGACTTTTGAGAGTCTGCTGCAATTCTTACATTATGCACGTTGAAGCAAAAGGACCGCTAGGACGGAGATAGGTCTTGGGTTTGCAATTTTCTTTTTGGCCAGGATCTTAAGCATTTGCGCTGACCCGTTGTAACACCGTCACCTCTTTGGCAATCATGAAGACCCGTTGAAGGAATCATTGAACATTTTTTGTGCAGAACGAATCTATTCTATTCTTAGCGTGCCATTAAATAGGTACTGCACTCTAAAAAAACGCATGGATAGTGAGTTAGTTAGCATTGATGAGGAGTATTAAGGCGCGTATCTTTTGAATATTGGCTCATCCTATTTTTAGCCCCACGTTTTAATTCAAATAATGACATGTATGCGGTAGAGAAGGTGGAGCGCACTATTTATGCTAGCAAAATCTTTTGAACATTATTGTGAGTAAAGTGCCAACTTTATGAGCATTCATGGTATGCGCTGTCCTCCAGAAAAGGTGATTGCACTGTGTGGGACGATAGGGATTCGAAGGTGTTTTGTCATTTGTTCTAACAGTGAGCTTCGCCTCCTGCATCAGTATTTGGAAACCCGACTGTGTTCATGAGTTTTGTCTGCAAGAGGGGATCCTTATGAGGTTTGTCTGAGTGGGTGCTTGGACGTTGAACTAGTTAATATTACATAATCTGCCCGGTGTTCTCAACGCTTCCTGAGTGCAGGTTTAAGAGTGTCTTCCTTGGTTGAAGTCTTCGAAAGTTTAAGAAAGATCACCTTCTATTGCTTGGAAATCGACTTCCCCTCCATTAAAGCACATAAGGGATTACAACACACGATTATTGCAGGTCCATTAGGAGATCAGATTTGACAGGGGCAAATAGGAGCTAAGTGTGTTAGTGAGACATTTGGACATTTTGTTCTCGCGGGAATCGCATTATTGTTGTTTTTCTTTAGCAGAGGGGTGAGATAAATTGAAATCTTGCATTCGAATTATCCCGCATGCATTGTGTGGTCTGTTTTGTCTCATATGCTATTTTATTTACATTATTCTATCAAGCTGATGTCTGAAATTCGTGTAGGTGAGCAATGAGCGCAAGAGACAGACAGGCACTGATGAGGAGCGACATGAAGGGAACATGGCCAGAAACGAAGATCACTTCGAAGTGGCGAAACCTCTGTGACACCAATCTGGGGAAGACCAATATGCAATAGATTCGGCAAAATTTGCACAAACCCAATCCACCGGATCTAGTCAGACGAATGTTGAAGAATGGGATTGTGCAAGCTGCTTGTTTCCCGCCAACAATGCTGTGTCTAGAGCTGATGTTAGAATGCGCCAAACATTATAATCATGAAAAGAGATGTATCATGACTAAAGAAGGCAAAGTACTTGCTTATCTGAGAAAGGAGGCGATCGCGGAGGCTTTTGACATTCCCTCATACAAAACTACTACATTCTGCGACAAGGAGTTTGCTTTGCAACTTTATTTGGCTGGACCTGAGAAATGTATGGAGGTGATAAACAACAACTGGTTGACGCAACCAAGGCCACATGTGAGTAGGGTGCCTAAAAAACTTCACAAGTCTGACTTTCATCAAGAGATCAACTATATGGTTGTGTTTTTGAGCCGCATCATGGGCTGCCCACAATCGGCAAATTTCGAGCCCTGGATGTTCTTCTTCATTGAAGAAATTATAAGTGGAAAAAGAATGATAGATTGGGCTGAAATGATCAGCAGCAACATCGATGATCAATTGAAGGGTTTACAGGAAACGAAAGTGTTTTACATGAGCTCGTATATTATATATATGCTTGCCAGAAATGAGAGATATCCAGGATTGAACTGCAAGGGGAGAGTTGGAAACGAAGAAGGACAGTTCAAGGTTTATGATTGCTATCCTCAGCTGCACTTATAGGCTATATCCCATTACAGAAGGTTTAATGATGCCTTTTCCATGCATATTGTTAGATTATTACAAGGTAGCACATGCAGGAGATTGTCGAAGGAGGCCATGGGCTTCATCGCAAAATACGGAAAATGGTTTATTCAGTTTCCAAGATTCACATACATCCGTGTAGAGGGCTTCTCATCACTGCCTTACAGATTGCCGAGATACCCCACTGACAGAATGGTGTTGTTGGAAGTAACACGACAGCTGGTTGCATTTGACAAGGTCCAGAGAAAGAGGAAAAAGACTACAACAAAGTTTCCAATCAGCATCGGGAGGCTCGAGACTTGCATGTCATTACAAGCCGCTGAAAATTCAGAGATAGAGTTGCAGGCTTACAACTTGGTATGCCACAATGATGCACGCAGTAACTTTGATCCATTTGGCACAGTCAGGCAGAAATTTGGGAGCAAATACGAGCACAAACCACAACTAGAGGATCATTGGATAGATACATATGATGATATAGAAATAAGAAAGAAAAGTTGTTACCGATTGTCTTTGGATTTGGTCAGATCAACAAGAGTGATCAACATTCCGGATCAGCTTGAGGAGAATCACAAAAGACTTTCACAAAGTTCGTATGAAGAGAAGAGGGATAGGCCCTTCACCATCAATTGGTCTGAGCAAGAGGCCACATGCAATGATGATCTGATGATGCCAATAGTATCTCATACAAGAAAGTATGTAGACTTCCAGATTCGCAGGCTCTAGGAGAAGAATGTCCAATTGACTTACAACCTGATGGGAGGGGTTAGTGTACATCAGTCCAAGGATGCTTCAAGTGGTGGGTCATCCAATAATTCCAATGGTTCAGAGGGTGAAGATGATGATCCGCATGAGGATATTCAGCCAAGTAAGAAGGCAAAGACTAATGATCAGGAGGCAGCTAGTGCATTTTCAAGACAGGAGGGTAATAACATAATAAATATTGATGAAGATGAAGTGAGACATGATGAGCAGACAGCTTTGAAAATTCAAGATGATCAGGGAAACAAACAAGGTAATCAAATTGGTGAAGTAGTGTCAAAATCAGCTAAGGAGCAAGAAGTGGTCATGATAGAAATAGAAGCTGAAAATCGAGGTGACAAAGAGTTGTATGAGTTTGATGAGGAGGTTCTTCCCACTGTTCAGCATAAGGGAGTTCAAGAAGAAAGTCAGGAGGACTTGTTCGATCTGCCTGAATGGTTAAGAGATCGGTTCAAGGAAAAGTCTGTTATGGAAAGGGAACCCATACTAAGTTTGGAAGACTTGCTGAGCAGGGCCAAAACTGACAATGGAAAGCAGAAAATCACTAAATTCTCGAAGATCACAAGAGGCAGCTCGGGGTCAAGGCAAGTGCATATTGCTGTCCCAAAAATCAGCAAAGAGGCAGATGGTGGCGTTCCGAGTGCATATGACATCAATACTTTTGATTTGGGACCAGCCACAGCAGAGCAGGAGATAGAAGAGTTGGAAGATTCAATTGCGGTCATCAAAGAAAGGCTACGGAAGGAACAAGAACAGAGGATTCAGTTAGAGAAGGATAACTTGGCATTTCAGCATTATATTCAGCAGTTAATGAGGCCACTATGCCAAGCTGAAGAGATGGTTGCACCACCGGCATTGCTCTCGCAGGAGTCTGTGGTTCATTTGGAAGAAATGAGGTCCTCTTCTCAAGTATTGCAGGACTAGGCATCAAATTTCAAGATCAAGGCTGATGGGTTCGTGGATGAGATTGTGAAGTTGTACAAGGAGGCTGCTTCAACATTTGACAGAGTTCAGAATATTCTAATTACTTGTGCACAATTCGGAAATGTGAGGGAAGAAGTTATGCCTCAGTTGAAAAGGCTGATTTATACTCCATGTGCCACATTGTTGGATGAAGGGGTGATTGAGCGGGGTCCAACATATAATTTCCATTCTTGGTATTATGCACTCAGCATAAAGGAGCAAGTTCTGGGAAAGGTTGAGAGTGACTGCACTCAAACAAGAGAGGTACTTCGGGAAATGCAAAACAAAATACTTGTTTTCGTAAACAGGGTAGTTGATTCTAATGGAGAGATTGATGAATACTTGCTGAAAGACAAGATGCATGCAAAGTATTTTCGGCATACACAGGCTGTTTCGAGGGAGTTGTTGGATGAAATTTGCACGCTTTCCACTTTCATGGGCACATTTCAGACATCCATGGCTAGTTGGGAAATGACAGTTGTCAAATCTACAGAGGAGCTGCAAATCATAGAGGGCACCATTCAGACTCTACCAAGTGTACCTATGGAGGAGGTTACACGTGTCATCACTAGATTTGTGGAGTTTACTGCAAAAAGGAAAGGTCATAAATGAGGGTATTCCACTTAGTTGGTGCATCATTAATGCAAGGTCCAATTTTAGTAAATTTTGTAACCACTTGCCTGTGTGGCATAATATCGGCCCTCGATTTGAAGTTTTAATCTTGGCCATCCATTGAGTTTTGGGGCCTGTATAAACCCATTTTGCTCTCATTTGTGAGGGGGAATGCTCTGAGAAATTGTTGCTCAAGACTCTGCTGAAATAAATACAAATTCATTGCTGAAATTTTCATGGTGATTTGTGTTGTTTCAAATGAATGCATGGTTTCTAAGTGTTCACTCATAGAATAAGATCTGTTTAGTTTGTTTTCAGCATTTAGTTTTATGTTTTATGGGAGTTGTTGTTGCTAATTCATGTCTGGTGTCTACATAGTTCATACCATTTATAATTTGTCGATGGCAGATTGTAGTGCATGGTTAGTCTGAACATCATCTGAGCTTAATCTGAAAATCTTACTTTACCCTTAGAAGATAGCACCACTTTTGTGTAGTTGTTTCCTTATGGCGAAGCAAAGTGTGGTTGAGATTCCGGTGAATCAGTGGTGATTGCTTGCATTTAGATTAGAGCCTTCTAAACTCATTTCCTTTTGCATTTTTCTTTAAAATCTTGTTAGATTTAGATTCAAGAACTTCCATTGTCATATCTTAAGTTATCGAATTGGTAGACCTTCAAAGATGCTGTGTTAAATGTTATCCAAGAGAAACAAGTTTCCTATTGTTGAGCATTTACGTAAATCCCTTTGTGTCAGACAGTAATTCGCATCCTACTGCTAAGTTATCCCAAGTCGCAACATAAAAAGTAACTAATCAAGAACCTTGGAGTCTACTCATTTGATCACTTAGCTTAGCATTTGAGGGATTTTGTTCAAGAGAGGATAGAGTACACCAGTATTTTATTCTGTGTTGTATGTGCAAGGAAAACACATCAACAGGGTGGAGGGTAAGCTTGGACCATATTCTTAAGATTTCTAAACACAGATCACAATGGAGTATGGGATAAGCTTAGACTGCATGTTTAAGATTGTAAACAGGGATCATGCTGGAGTTTGCAGTAAGCATGGATCACATCCTTAAGATGTATAGAGATTGGCCATGCTGGAATGGACTACATAATCATCAGACCTCAACCTCACCACACGTCTGTCAGTGTTGTAGGCCGCCTTGTTGCAATGGAGTGATTTAAACATGGGTCACACTCTTACTAGTGTCCCTGTCACCTTCACACAACAAATCCCTTGGACTAATTTGTAACTTTAAATTTCAAGAAATAAAAAATGAAGAGGTAATGTTGACATGTCTTTTGACACACCAATGGTGGGGAGCTGGTCAATGTTCACTTGAAAAGGATTTGACTCCCCCAAGGCTTGGGATTCTTCTTAGAGGTCTTGTGTGTTTACTAGAATCCGGTAATTAGCTGTTCTGTAAGGAGATACTGGTTAATACTGGACCAAGAATGGATTGACCAGTGCTTCTAACTAGGATACGTGTTAACTTCTGCAACAAGGTTTAAGGACATCTCTAAATTAGTCACTACAGTTAGCAATGCAAAGCTCAAAATGACATTGAAAATATCAAGGTTAGCATAAAGGAAAGCTCAAAATGACATTGAAAACATTTTAATCTAATATCTATACTAAGTTTAATTTACCTGGGATTCGAAAAAGAACAAAAGATGAGCAGGGTAAGGAGAAAAGAGAGACAAGAATGTTCATCTGGAGTGACGTTCCTTGGTTTCCAAGCGATCTAAACAAGTTCCCAAAACTATCTACGCCACGGTTTGCCTTGACACAAACAAAGGACAAAGATCATGCAATTGTTAAGAGGTACTTTACATCATGTAGTACGACAACAACTCCCATAAGAATTGCGAAAGCTATAGTTTACCACCGGTTTCAAACTCTAAGCACTCAATTAGACATGCTCATATAAACTATAGAGACTCCATTCACAAACAAACAGTGGTCAGATTGAAAAGATGAAAAACAAAGACTTCTACTGAAAAAGATAGTATTGCAATGTTTCTAAATTCTCCACTATTTTCCAACTTTCCAACCCTTATAAAGAGATATGGTTGGGTATTTTATAAAAGATTCAGGGTTGTTACAAATCAAAAAGCCGAATGAAAACAACCCACAACAAACACCGACAAGAGTCACAAGAGCTTGCGAACATCTTAAATCTAGTCACAACAGATTTTTAACAAACTACAACAGGCTTCAACAATATGAGAAGGCCTGGCACATCCTCGAAGTGACTGCTCAATCATGGTGGATGGATAAAACAATCTGAGAATTCCTCTTGGGTATATGTGGATGATCTTCAGATTCTCTAGACTTTCTAGTCTGTGGCTGTTTGTAACCGCCTACAGAAGCACTTGGAAACTTCTCAAATCGGATTCCCACCCCTTTGATGTCTCCGAATTAAGTCATTACAGATCCCTACATGCAGATAAAAAAGTTTAAGCATGAGAGAAACCATGGAGAAATTCAAATTCAAAAACTGGTTTTAACTTAGGGTGCTGTGAAAATAATTAATTAACCAACCAGGAAGAGCCATGCACCTTATAACCATTATTTTAGTTGGTGTCACATATTTCAGCAGTAAGAGAACATTCCCCGGTTAAGATTTGTACCTTAACCGGTTTCCTTGCCACGAAAATCCAGCAAGAAAAGCCATTGGTAATAACAGCCAACCGTGGAATCTAGTTGGATTAAAACATCAGATGCAAAAAGAAATAAACGTTGGGTTAAAAAATGAAACCGGATCTGGGATTTGATTGGAGTGAAATTGCTCTTTGAAACAACTTTCACCTCTGATGAAATCCAAATATGAAGCTATTCTAAAATCTGGATTTATTTAACCCTGGGGGAAGCCTACCATGTTATTGACCTAACTAGAGTGTATTGGGGGAGTGAATATAACTTGACATGAAAATTTGGATGCAAAGTCTGGTTAAATCTGAATTAATAATATATTGGTTCTGGGATGATCTTAGAGTAGAAAACATCCAAAAATATGGAAAGTTGCTTTGAAAGTAATTCGGATGCAAAATGTTACAAAATTTTGGGTCCAAACTCTAATCCAAACTCAAGTTAATTCATTTTCATCCCCTGACAACATGGCATGATCTTGCAGCCTTTGAGGAAATTTGGACAAGCTAGGTGTAAAGATCCTGTGGTGTCTGGGCAAAAGATTAACAAGATGGATGGGAAACATACGGCTGACATGGCAAAATCTTGCAACACCTGGATTCTATGCGGCAAGATCTTGGAGGGAGGAGTTGTTTCATAATGTGGGAAGAATTCCTAAGAGGAAAACCGGACACAAAAAGCGATTAAAACTCAGATTAAATCCCATTTCGAGTCTGGAAATGCCTTGAAGCTAAAAAATTGAAAATCAACTGAAAAGTTACTCGGAGAGAGATCTGGTTTTGGAATCAGATTAAATCCCAGGTTAAAGATCATTTTAGGTCCATTTTGCTTTGCACCTCAAAATATAAAAAAATGCCAAAGTTATGTGCGAAACCAATCCGGATGCAAAAAGATTATTAAATTGGGTTAAAGAGAGGATCAGGTTTGGATTAAATAGGATGAACCATAACAAGGGAAAGATGAATGCAAAAAGCAATTTAAACCTTAAGTAAAGATAATTTCAGGTTTGGACTAGAGATACTAGGCACTAACTTAATAGAGAAAGCAAACTTAGGTGTAGAAAACATTAAACCAAGGAGAATATACTGGATCGGCTTTGAATCATGGTACCAAGGCATAAACGTGGAAAACTGGGTGCGAATGACTTTAGACGTTGATTAAAGATGATTTCAGGTCTGGGCAGAGCTAAAAAGATTAAAAAAATAATTGATTGCTGCTCTGAAATAAAGCTGGAAGCAAAAAGAGATAAAATCTGAGAACAGAGACCTGGTCAGGTCTAAATACTCAAGCCAAGCGAGAAACAAAGGAGACTCTGGATACTAAACCAAACTTGACTTGGGATTACAATCTTTGACATCTGGATTTCAATTCAAACCGATTTTCTTGGGAAATAAAGCAATGAAGCCCAGGAGTTCGCATCTCAAGCAAAGATTAATCCTAAGAAGACATGGCTGATTGAAACTTTCGCCTGGAAATCTACAGACCTAACCCGAACAAGAGGGATGAATCATGATTAACAAACTGAGATGACTGTAAAAAAAGAAAAATTGAGCAATTAAGCAATCACAGTCATCAAAAAGAAACCTGGAAAACTAACACATGAAGATTAAAATTCAAAGAAAATCATCAAGAGGATCCCTGATTTTGGTAAACTGGGATTAGAGTGTGGTGATCACAAGAAATAGGACTTGTAAAACAATTATAGCTGCAACCATCTTTACACAAAATAAGACAAGTAAAACTTTACAGCAGCAAGCAAGCTTGAATTTGCATATTTTTCTTTTCTTTTCTAGGCTTGAATTTTCATATTATTGGCACAATGGTCAGATAGTTCAAATGTTAAGCCTTCTGCCTTCCCCTTGATACTGCCAACAATTCAAAACCTACAGCCATTAAACGAAAAAATAATTACAAACAATGAACATAAACAGCAGCTGCAGAATTTTTAACAGGATTCATCATGATTAGACAGAGTATCCTAATGTTGGGATCCTTTTGGTACATAAATGTGAAAGTATGCAGGAGAGGAAGATTTTAGAAGAAGAAAAAACACTTGGACTTCATTGATCAATGCAAATTTTGGTCATTGCACTAATCCTATGCATTTTTTCCCCGGTATATTGGTCAACATTGCCCCCTGGGGAATGTAGCTATTCCATCAAATTTCCCCTGGGACTCTAATTCAGAGTTGTTTTCCCCTCAAATAATGCATCCATTATAAAAAAGTGTTCAAAAAGAAGCATTTTGGCTATAAATTGCATATAATTATCTTTCTAGTGTGTACCACTACTCATATAGCAACTATCGATTGAATGATATGAACTGTGCATCATAGGCTTGGCTCTTGACCTTAGTAGTGCAATACCTCCAAATTGAGAAACAAACACGTATTCTCTTTTTGTCAGCCATAAATATCAATGTTGACCTACATTGGAAAATACAGACCACGTTTTCTTGTTTTTTGGGGTGAATTTTTTCTCATTTCCCCAAACAATTATATTACATGAGAGTTCTATATGTTGTTTCTCACGTTCCACCTCCCCCCTTTTTTTACTTGAATACATCTCATGCTTTTTTGAACGTATTATATTTCATTTTTTTACAAACATGGTTACCATGTTCTAACCTTGCAATGTACCAAAGCCACTTTGTCAATGTTATATTGCATACAGTTGCCTCCTTTACACTTTAAAGACAATATTGATATCTAACTGTTGTCACAAATATCTATGAAGTTGTTGATTATTAGTTGGAGTCAATGATATTTATCACTAGTAGTCTATGGATGTACATGGCTTCAATGTGACTGCTGCCAGAATTTAGCTTTTGCAAGCTTGTTGAATGTGCTTATATCTCCATGTTCTACCCTTGCAATGTACCAAAGCCACTTTGTCAATGTTAAATTGCATGCAGCTGCCTCCTTTACACTTTAAAGATAATATTGATGTCTAACTGTTGTCACAGATATCTATGAAGTTGTTGATTAGTAGTTGGAGTCAATGATATTTATCACTAGCAGTCTATGGATGTGTGTGGCTTCAATGTGACTGCTGCTCAATTTAGCTCTTGCAAGTTTCTTGAATGCCCTTATATCTCATTATTTGAAAAATGACTTTGGATTCAACATTTTCCTTCTTACAGGAACAGGAAGCAGGTTTTCTGAGCCTTAATAGAGCCATGTCTCTTGACAGGTTCTTGTAGTCATTGATTTTTATTTCCATGTAGTGTCTGGATTTTTCCTACAACTTGTTTTTTTTATTGAAATCAAGAAATATTCTTTACTTCTGATGGACAGCCTTGAGGTGGATTTAAGTGAGGAACTAATGAAGCCTTCAGTCTCAATTTTAGAGCAACAAGTAGAAGCAGCCAAGCTTGGGATTTCTACTGATGAGGTGTTTTTTATATATCTTGTAAATCAAGTTGCAGACAACTTCTTAATTTAACACTTTTCTATGTTATGCTTCTTGCTGCACAACATTTTGATTTCTATTTTGTTCTTACATTTCACCTTGTTATCTCTTAGGCCATCAGGGCTGACAAACCTCGATGGCAAGCTGCACCAACAACACGTGAGCAGCAGAAATGGGAACGGGCCAGCAAGGCTACAACAGGGGGCACTGTATGTGAACAGCTTCCTGTTTCTTTTTGAGTGCACATGCTCATCTTTCTACAGAGATAAAAAGATAATATCTGTCAGAAATTTAACACTATTTTACTGTTGAGTAGAAGTTGTGTCTAGATGATTTTTCAGGTGCTTCTTATTATAATCTGATATTGCATTAAGAAATCTGAAATTTTCTGATGCATAATTTTACATTGTGAAACTGACCAATGCCATGCTATATTCATGTAGTTTAGGTATAAAGTGAAGGTAGAAATTAGGCTTAACAAACATTGATATGTTTTGAATGATTTAGTCAAGTCAATAGTTCAACCTTTATATTATTGACCCAGGTTCATGATTGATCAAAGAATAAACTCCACAAGCAATAGAAGATAACATTAACATGCTGGTGGTGTCAAAAGACACCAAAGAAATATCACTCAATGTATAATATGAAAAATGAAAGAATACATGAGTCTATGTATGTGAGATAGTGGAGGTCTTTGTAGACACACCATTTAAAATATAAGTTACGGGTGGGATGGGACCTGACCCATGTCATGGGTAGGATAAGACCTAATGCATGTCATGGGTCATGGGAAGGATAGGACGTAACCACAACTTACCCACAAGTTACACATACAAGGTACACATTCACCCAAGCAAGTTACACCTGAAAATTTCACATAACCTTATGGTATACCAAAAATGTAGGCAACTCAAAGGGACCCAACAAAATGGGTTTTCCACATTCTAACATCCCCCCAAACTCAACTTGGTGGAGTTTAAGGAAGGTGACATTGAAGCCTATCCTTCATACGAAGAGCGAGGGCCTTAACATCACCCCTAACAATAGCTTTTAGTGGATGAAGCAACTCCCACATTCTTGAAAAATGATCATCTAATGGTATCAATCTAAAATTGAACATCTCTTGTGTCTTCTCTGGTGAACACATCATTATTCTGTTAATTTTCAGACCATGGAAAGCAGATTCTGCTCTTAGAAGCATTTAGGTAGCTTAAAACACAAAAACTTCAATCAAAACAATAATATCTGATTATGCTAATCTACATACACATACTGCTGAAAATATCAACAGTGAATGCGTAGCATTGAACTCTCAAACTTGCAATTGTCTTATCATTAAATCTGAAAAGAAATACACTGCACTAGCTCAAAACTGGAATGAATAAATCACTCAATACCTTTTCTTGATAAGTTGAGGCCTTGCAGCTCTAGACACTTATCCTCTGTTTTGGTCTAGATAGTTCCTACAGTCTGGCATTGCATGTTGACAGGCTATGAATAATCCTGTCTGTTTGCTATCTTATAAGATGTTTGAACAGTTCCCATGCTCTCCATATGGATTTTGAGCCTTTGAGGCTACCGAGCAGTTGATTTTTATAGTCATTTGAGTAGTTAATGCCTCTTTTAAGGAGTATAATTAGCCCTACTGCAGTCATATATATACTGAATTATTGGTTGTCTTATTAAGATTTTTATTTCTTTATTGCCTTATCTACACTAAATCCACCTAACAGCTGGTGCTCTTCATTGGATAGCTATTTTTAACATTTCTAATTCCCATATTGTTTTGGGCATGGTATAGATTCACCATTAGATGATTAGTAATCCTTTAGGAATGATCCAGGGATTTTATTACTTAATGATGGCTGCAAGTACTGTTGGACATGCCTCGTATTTGCCTGCCACTGAAAGATCTTGGGCTCTTTAGTTTTGGAACTTGATATAAATGTCACGTATAATATAGTCCCCCAATTTATGCACTGGTTATATTAAGTTCAATCCAGACTGCGTAGGAGAAGCAGAAGACTGGTTTGGTTCTTCTAATGAGGGTGAGGATGTGCGTCTACTCGACCTTTGGCTTTTGGCCTGTCGGAGTGTGGGTTCTACTGCCTCCAGGAAGAGCCATGACACCTCCTGTGTGGGTTCTGGTGCTCTACAGAAAACTAAGAAGGCAGTCATTGGTGGCTTTGAGGGCCATGGTCTCCGCAAAGGGTTCCTCCTTCCCTCTCAAGCACGAATGGTTGATGTGGGCGATGGGGCTTCTTGCCCTGTGGATAACACAGGTAGTTTTCTAGCAAGGAAGGGATTCTGACTGATCCCTGTGTCTTTTCCAAGGAGGTTTTCTGTTCTCCGGGGTTCATGAATGCGGGTGTCTTGATTGAGCCCTCTGAGATTGCGGGCTGCTTGTCTTGCCCTAACCCATATGTGCCTTCCCCTGTTATGACGGAAGGTCTTGGTACTGAGGCTATTCTCCTTAGTCCGCCTGATGTTCTTATGAAGGATGGTCCTAAAGGTGGAAGGAGTCTTTCTTCTCTGTAGGGGTAGGGCTTGTCGTCTGAGTCAAGTCCTTTGACTGGGGTTGCTTCTGGGGATTCCCAGATTTATGTTCCCGACTTTGTTGTTGATAGAACTGCTGCTTGGCTCTGGAGTTCTCTGGTTGGGAGATTCTGTGGTAACTGTCCCAATATCGACGTGATCAGAAGGTGGGTGCTTCAAAAGTGGAAGATTAAGGGGCAGGTGGAGGTAATAGCTCTGTCTAATAACTTCTTCCTCTTTTCATTTTCTTGCACAAAAGATAGTTCTAGGATTCTTTTGGGTGGTGCCTGGTTCCTGGGGCAGAATGGACTTTTTTAAAAAAAATTTGGTCCCCTGGGTTCAACCTAGAGGAAGATTGCACCATCAAGTTTCCGGTCTAGGTTCGGCTGCCAGGGCTTCCTTTAGAATATTGGGATGAGGAGGTTTTTATGGGCATTGCCAGTGCCTTTGGACAGTACAATGCGGCGGATGCTGTTACAAAATTCTAGAGACGTTTGCTATTCGCCAGATTTTGTGTCTTTGTGGAGACGAATAGGGTAATCCCTTCTCAGATTACTATATCCTCCAAGTTTGGTAATTGGGTACAACAGATTGAATATGAGAACTCTTCAGTCATATGTGATCATTACTGCAAAGTGGGTCATGCTGCTGATGTTTGCCCGGGATCCAACATAAAACACCCTGTGTGGAGGAAAAGGGTGCAAACAGCTGATAGTGCAGTTACTGAAGAGGATAGTAGGGAGAAGGAGGAAGCTATGATGAAGACTCCTTTGATGATGGTGCAGCAGCAGAAGGATTTCAGTTCTATGGACAAAATGAAGGTGCAATGTGATAATGGGACCCTGAGTGGACCTTTGGATTTTCCTAGCTCTCCTAAGAAGATGAGATCTAAGAACAAGGATTTCAAGTTCAAGATGCAAAGCTCCTTGGAGCAATTTGGTTTCAAACCACCTTGACTTTCGGTTGGTTTCTTGCTTTGGGTGCTTGACCCTGTGTCTGGTTTTCTAGCTGTTTTGCTCCTGTTGTGCTGTTTGTTTGTTGTTGGTTCTGTTAGTCTTGCTGGGCTTCATTGTTATATCTTTTCTTTTGTACAAGGGTCTGGGCCCTTTCAAAATCCCTGCTTACCATAATAAAAAACAAAGGGTTTTCCCTGCATACAAGAAATTTCCCCCATTTTGATCATCCAAAGTGAGGAGATATCCAAAGGGAGATTTCATCTGTGCCATTGTGACAGCTGTTGTTGAATTGGGGCTCTGAGCACGTGGTCGGTATGCATCTTCTGGTATTAGACACATTTCTTATATCCTGCAGAAGGGTGAGGAGTGGCATCGGCAAAATGCACGTGGATAACTTGATAGCCGCGCAATTCCTATTCATTTTTGAGAAGGAAATGCAGACCATTTTCTGTGAGCAAAAGAAGTTCAATGGAATGGGGTAGTCTTTTCTGACAGACCTTTGGAGAATAATGCTACTAGATAGTTTGTTAGTCTCTAGTTTTACTTTCTGATGCTACTAGTGAGGAGACACTGAATGTTATCTTTGATGCATGGTATTGGACCAGGGAGTTTCTTGTTTAAAAATCGAACCACATTCTTGCTTGAGGGGTCTGTACCCTTGTCTTCTTGCTTTGTTTCAGTTAATAATATTATTTTATTTTCAGGATATATTAATGCGCAACATCAATAGAAATCGGGAGGACCCTGCTGTCGTTGCTGCCCAATCAAGGGAACAATACATTCAGGTATACGAATAGATATTTGATCTCATTCCTGTTAAGTAGGATAACTATCTGGAAAATTTATTAATTCATGTTATCTGAATATGGATGTAATCCTAATTGTTACAGTTGAAACAAAGGTTACAGCTTATCACTTTGGCCTTGGGTGGCCTTGGCACTGTAAGTGCTTATGTATCATATTCTCCAGAAGTTGCTACAAGGTAAGGAAATCCTATCGTGTCTTTTTAGCATATATTCTTATATGTCCAATTCCAGATATATCACAGTCAAATTCTGAGTAAAATCTTGCAAAGATAAAATTGTTTTTGTGTTTGTGAGTCATTGACTAAAATGGGATGCAACTCAAATAGAATTGCTCGTATATTGTCTAGCAATGAAAAGCATGCTGTTGTCTTATTTATGAAGTTATTAACTCGAAGTATGTACATTCCCATGTCTGGTGGGACCCTAATGAGAAAATACTGTAACCATAAAGAAGTATTAAAATAAGAGAAAGACCAGTAGATAAATGGGAGAAGGTTCCTCCAATAATAGTATGTGCATCTTTTTCAGTCTGCTCAAGTTGCGGCTTTTTTCCAATTTACAATTCGAATTCCAGTTTATTCCCACCAATGACAAGAGTAACAGCCTTATTCTTAGACTGAAAGGCTTTTCTTTAGGGACATAAATGGGATTCACTTTCCTAAAAAATAAAATTATCCAATAGAGAAGAAGGGCATTCTTGCCCAACTTTGGTCATGAATATATGTCAACACATTTCCAAATGTTAATGCTGTGGGCATATCAACAATATAATATTCAGAGCCAATTTTTCTTGATACTATTTTACAGATTATTTCACAGGACCCAAAAATTACTCAAATGAGATTCAGTTTCATTTGGATAACTTCTTCTGAGTAATCTCTTTGTTGTATTCATGTACTTTGTTATTTAGAATGCAGTACAAATACACTTATCTTTTGTTTCTCCTGTAGGTTTGAAGCTTACTTAAGTTAATGTTAATAATAGAATTTACTTCTTCGGCACACTTATGTTCTCAAAGTGGCTATTTATTGAAAAATCTGTCATGGTAAGTTGAATAAGTATCTAATGTTAAGTGGGGACATTTTGACATAGTTTGTCAAGAATTGAATTCAAACTCTATTTTGACTATAGGATCTTCTTGTCTTCTGAGCAGCTTTGGTGCTGGATTTCTTGGATCCCTTGCATACATCCGCATGCTGGGAAACAGTGTGGATTCTTATGGGAAGCAGGGTGTTAAGGGGGCTGCAAGGTGATTCTAACTCATAACCAAATCTGTTATGTTTGCTTTGTCTCTTTCTTTATATTATTTAGTGTTTGACTGTTTTAGGCTTACCCATTGTAGTTATATTTACATTGTCTTAGTATTTAGGATTTTCCAGAAACTTTGTTAGATGATCTCTCAGCAAGTTAGTTATTTTTCTGTCTGATATCATTTATGATGCTTTCCATCCTGTTTGAAATTTCTATTTAGAAATATTATTGGATGCTTCAAATCTGATATATAAATTGTCAACAAGATTGTCAGCTTGGGTAATGCTTATCATGGGTGGAAAACTATGTTGCCAGAAATGAGAAAAAGGAGATATGATGGCAACAACAATGGCAGTAGATGGGTTTGGAGAGGTTCTGGTGCAAGGAACATATTAATTTGTTTGTGTATTTGGTTAAATGATAGAATGATAAACGAAGAAAGAGTGTGTTTTATGAATTATTGAATCCATCAGCTTTTATCTTTGCTTTTTAGAAGTGGGATTATGGTTGGACCTGAAGAATGAAGATTGTCCTATGGGTGGAAAAATAGATGCTTAAATTTTATTTAATTTTGAAATTAATACCAACTGGGAGTTGGCATCTTGCCAACAATAATTTCACATCTCTTAATCCTAATGAGTTAAAATAATTTCATACGATAGTTTGTATTGGCTCAATTCTGGGAGTATTATCAATGGTTTGTGTAGCCATAATAACTCTAGTATTTGGTGTGTATCTTTAGGAGTATATATATTTGAGAATTTCAATTTTCTTAGAGACTCATTAGTTATCCACATTGCTAATAGGCTTGGTCTCTACAATCCAAAGTTTTCTATATTGAAGTACAGGTGAGCTAAACATATGTATGCCACAAGATTAGACAACATCAAATTTTCTAAATTGAAGTAAAGTTGAACTGAACATATGTATGCTCCAAGGTTGGGTACATCAAAAAAGAGTTAACTGTTATCTAAATCTTGTATTCCTACTGAAATATTATGAGGAAGCATGCTAAAGCCACATGATAAAAAGTTGGGCTTATTGTCTGGTTTTGTAGTTGTTAGCCTTAAACTTATGGGGTTGATGAGAAGTTCAATTAAATTGAGATTTATGAATAGATAAGTATATTAATGTCCATGAGTGACCCAAAGTAGGTCAATGGGACTTGAGAATACATTAATGTACGCTAGAAAGCTATAGGAAGATAGCATCCCAGGAAAGCAAAATAAAGGAACAAAAGCACTAAAAACAAAATGAAGCAGTGCAACACCAACACTAGTGTTTAAGAAACCAATACAAATAGCCATGTGGGGTGATCAAAATCCACAAGAGCAAGGGCTGATGAAGACTGGAAGGATAGGATACAAATTTCATCAAATATCTCTATCAGGACTTGGAAGGGAGGAAGAATTGGTGCTATTGTCAATTACTGTGAAAGGATTGATACACAATTTGGTAATGCTCATCAAGGAGTGTTGAAGGCCGGGGGGTCCAAGCATGGTGGTGCAAGGAGGAAGCAAAGCACTCCCTCTAGAATCTTTCTTGACATCCAAGGCTGGTGTAACGCCCATAGTAGTGAAGAAACTCGTAATGTGTCTATGTAAAGCATAGAGAAATTACTAGGAGTGAAACATGGCATTTGAAAAATTATTTCCCTTGTCTGATTACATTCCTTTGGTGAACCTAAAATAAGATTTTGGGTTAGCCTCTTCATTCTAACATTTGTAGGGCTGTCTTGGTCAATATGCACATCATTTGGAGCATGGGAAGTTGTATTTTACTCTATTCCCTGTCTTTAAATTTAGGAAATGTGTATAGGTTCTGTATTTATGGGGTTACATTTTTTGTTATTGCTGAGATTTGTGTAAATTTGATTTACTTTATCTATTCAAATATTCTTTAGATGCCCGTGTTGGGAAAGGTGTATCAACCTTGCATCCCAATTTTCCGTATTTATTTATTATTTTGTTCTCACACGGAAAAATGGCATCCCACTTTGAGATGGCTATCTTGGCTACGTGTTGATATTTGTAATGTACGTAAGAGCATCTAATGTCATCATGATATGCAAGAGCATCTTATGACATTGTAAGATGGGAGTTACTTATGATGGATTCTATGATGTGTAAGAGCATGATTATAGGGGAGTTAGATTGGAATCTTGACCAACATTATGATGTGTCATAAGGCATTTTTGAATGGAGATAATAGAGCCAAAATGGAGCGCTAAAGCTAGTGAGTTGGTTATGATAAATTATGACAGTGTAAGAGGATCTTCTAATATTAGCATGTTGACTCATCATGGGAGTTGGGCATTGGAATTCCTCATGGGGATTTGGTGCCATTTTTAGAAGTGGTATTCTCCCATGATAAAGTTTACCATTTGTGGTTTCCTGATTTGTATCTTCTAAATATTGGTGCCTAGGATGGAGATGTAGTATGATGTAATTTTGTAGGGGGTTATGTTGCTGAAGTTTCTCTAGACTTGTGTTGGTTGTTCTCCTATGAAGGCTTAAGCCTGTTGATGTATTGTAACCGGATTGCTACTATGAATACATTGGTTTGAGAGTTGGAGGTTGGGTTTTTTCTCAAAAGAGTTTTCCTAAGATAAACATTGTGTCATTGTGGTATTGTTTTTGTATGTATATTTTCTTTTGAATTTGGGAGAACGTATTTTGCATGTATTTCTCTCGTCATTGATTAGTATAAGAAGTTTTTCCGCTATCAATTTCTTTTCAGCCCACCCTCATTTTCTTCCCTTGAAAGAGTTATTTCCTAGAGATGTTAGAGAGTTTGTATATTGCCAATATATTTTGGTCACTTGGATTTCCACTCCATAGCCCTCAATCTCAAGCAGGATTTCTATGTTGAGCATTATCATTAATTGACCTAGCTACCTCCAACATCATTTGTCACATTGCTTGAGGGCCCCCCTTGTCGAACTGAGAGTTTGCTCCCATTATTTATGGGTTGAGACTTATCAACATATTTTTTGCGATGACAAGATTAGTTTTCATTGCTCCCTCCAGAAAGCGGAGTTTGAGGAGCACATTATTTTAAGGAGTTTGATCTACTACGATATCAAAGGGAGTAGGTACCATTGTCTATACAAAATTCTAGTGGTGCCCTAACCAATTTCTTCAACTATCCTAATAAGAGATATACTATTCTTTGTGAAAAATTCTGCATTAGCATGTACCATTGTCTATACAAAATTCTAGTGGTGCCCTAACCAATTTCTTCAACTATCCTAATAAGAGATATACTATTCTTTGTGAAAAATTCTGCATTAGCATGCAATTCTTTATCAAGGTATGGAAATTTTCTTGTAAACCCTACGTTGCATAGTCATGGTTAGTATGCAAAATTTGTTTTGTCTGAAGCCCAAAAATTGACAGGCCAAAACTTTAATGTCTAGTCACAAAATACACACCATTGCTGACTATAGGATTTGTGATAAAATAATCCTAAAAATAGAAACCAAAACGATATCAAATATTCTAGATTTTGATAAACTTCATAAAGAAGCCTTGTTATTAAAATTGTCCATTTTTAATGATTTGATCCCAAAAATTTGGAATGTTGCTTTTGTAGGTGATCTTTGAGAAAGTCTGAAAAACAAATATCACACTTTGAAAAAGGTAGTCCTTATTTGAAGAAATCTATTGTTTTCCATGAAGTTGGGTGAGGGTGGGTCACTATCAGATTATCTACTAAGGATGAAAAACCTAAGGGATCAACTCTTTACTAGTAATAAAACAATAGATGAAAATGATATAGTTGCTTTGGTTCTCAATAGCTTGCCATTGTCATTTGAAACTTTTGTGGATTCTTTGCATCTGTTGGCAAAAAAGTCAGCTCATATTTGTTGCAAAAAGAACAAAGACAAATGCAAATGGTTGAGTCTAGTTTTGGACAATCTGAAAGTGCACTTGCTGCATAGGATAAGGGCAAATCAAAGAAAACTTTGACTTTTGATTCACAATCCAAACACAAAGTGAAGTGTTGTTATTGTAATAAGTTTGGGCATATTGTAATAAAATGTTGGAAACAACAATATGATCTATTCCATAAGAAGCCATGGACTTAGGTTAATGTGAAAGTTGAGGTGAAGCAAGACTCTTGTGAGGAAGAGTATGCTTTTATGGCATCTTCTTGAGATAACAGTGATGCAATTGGTTGTTGGTTCTTTGATTGTAGTGCATATTGACATTTCATTTGTTGTAGAGACTGGTATGTCAAGTTTACTATAGATTCTAGTTCTTCAAATTCTATTTCTTTGGGTGATGGTAAAATACATGTAGTAAAATGGATAGGGGATGTTTGGATTGTTCTGAGTGATGCAATGAAATTCATAGAGGGGCATAGATTGCATAGTTGGAGTCAACTCGGACTAGGTAGACCAAAAATTTTTCGACTTGGCAAAACTTGGCAACTTAGAAAATACTTAAATTTCTTAAAAAATATAATTTTTATGCAAAATATAGTTACCAAATGTATTAAATGAGTCTGGTGGGTTGAAGGGCAGCGCCCTTGGCACTTTCGTTGTTTGGTATAGGGTGGGGTCAAGGGGTGGAGCCCCGCCACCAAGCCCAAATGAAGGCTTTCAAGACCACACAAACCTTCGGATCCCCTATAAAATCCTTCCAATTTTCTCAACAATGTTGAAATGATAGTGTGCTTTTTTAGCTTGGGCAGATAGGGCTTATAAAGCTAGAAATTTACATTTTTAAAGCATTTTTGTTATTTTTACTGCATTTTTTCCTAGCGCGGTGCAAGTTTTTGGGCACGAATTCGCAGAGTACTCGCCAATTGACTTGCAAAAACTCGCCTAAGACTCAGCATGAAAACTCGGTGAGTTTACCTTGAAAAGGCTCAGCACAATAAAAAACCCACAAGAGCTCGGTGGCTCACCGAGTAGTTAAACTATGGTGAGTGGTGTTAGGTTTATTCCACATATGAACAAAAATCTATTGTCTATCAGTCAGCTAATATAAAATCCTCACATTTTTGTGAAATTTTGTGAAAGAAGTCTATTGTGATTGATTTGAAAGATGATATAATGGTTTCCCTAGGCATTGGGCAAGGTGGTTTGTAAAGACTAGTTGATCATGTCATGATCAATGTGCATGCATTAGTTGTGGAGGACAATAGCAGAATTTTGTGGCATGAGAGATATGGATATCTCAATCTTCATTATTTAGCTAAACTAATTAGATGGGTATGTTTCATGAATTGCCATCTATTTAGGAGAAGCAATATATATGTTTGGGGTGTTTGGTTGGTAAGCAAACATGAAAATTGTTTCCAACTAAAGGGGCATGGTGTGCAAAGGGAGATTTTGTTCTCGTTCATGCATATCTATGTGAGCCATCTTGTAAATCATCAACAATCCTTAGTGCGAGGTACTTTTTATTGTTGGTTGATGATTTCTCATATAAAATGTGGGTATACTTCTGAAAAAAAGGTCTGATTGCTTTGAAACCTTTGTCATGTCCAAAGCATTGATTGAAAACTAAGTTATTGGGAACGCCAAAACTTGGAGCCTTACCAACCCGAATGGATCTAGGTTTTGGTATGTTTCTAGCGTGTTTGGGGTGCGTCTTGGATAGAGTTGCATGGACATGGATATAGATACAATTTTTTTCAAGGCCTCCTAATATGGATACGGTTGGATACGACATCAATTAAAAAACCACATATCTATATTATAATTATATAACACAATTCAAATTTTAATACAATTTGAATTTACATCATAAATAGTTCTAAAATAATTTTAAATCTAATAACTAATACAAATATTTATTATTATCTAAATCTCACAAAATTAAGCATAAAAAGGAATTAAATCAAAATTTAAATTTCAATCTAAATTAAAATATTAAAATAGTGCAAACTATATGCAAATTTGAAAAATAAAAAAAAAATATTTTACTCATTAAAATTTAAATGATAGATATACATAAGAACAATATTAAAATTTTAACTTGATAAATAACAAATGTATTAGGGCGGGGGCCCTGGCTTGATTGGCTAAGTATTCCTGTTGTAGGTAAGGAGGTCACGAGGTCCAGTCTCCCCCCCCGTCCGCGTGGAGCCGGAGGGCGTGTCGCGCCAGCGTCATCGGTCACATTAAAAAGTTTACTAGGCGCTTAAAAAAAAAAACAAATGTATTAAATTTATTACTAATAAATATTAAACATAATAAAATAAATAATAAATATATGTAAAAAACAAAATTAACAATAAATAATATAGTATAATATAAATAATATATATTTAACAAATATATCATATACCTCCCTCGTTCATGGGGCACTTGGTGTTCAAACTGCTTGAGTGGACAAATCGAAAATCAAGTGGATACCACCCCCTTGGGGTTTTGTGAAATCGAACTTCAATGGGGCAGTGCATGGGAATCTAAGATTATCAGGCACAAGGCGTGTCATTTGCAATTCAAAGGGCAAGTAGTGATGGGTGCCTTGAGGAAATTAAATCTGGGCACTGATAATGAAGAGGAAGCCTAGGCTTTGTTTTTGGGCCTCACAGTGGCAACTCATAGTGGTTTGTTACAAATTATAATAGAAAGGGATTCAATGATATTGATCAATGCAATTCAAAGGTGATAGACTCTCAATTGGAGATTGGACAACATTTTACAAGAGGCTAGGGGATATTTTAATTCCTTAGTCATATTTGAATGCTAGCATTGTTATAGGGAGGCAAATATGGTTGCCAAGTCTTTGGCCAACCTCATGATTGACAAGCCTAAAGAGGCCATTATTTCCAAGTACCTTGGAGAGTGGCATGATGAAAAATTAAACACACTTTGGGAAGGTGATAGGATGGCATTGTCTTCTTCTCCATTTGAAATGTAATCCCAACCACAATGCCCACAACTCATAGGAGATCACATTTTTAATGAGTCCCAACACATGGCATGCAATGTAATTTTTTCTCACTCTATTGGGTTGCAATTTATCTCCCATGATTTTGGTGTAATCCAAGGGCAATCCTCTGAATTGATGACCAAAGGTCATTTAGCTCATGTCTTTGAGTGGGCTTCGAGATTGTTTGGTTGTGGTTGGTACTATTTCTTGATGGTTTGGGTTGGTGAGTTCTTCATCCTTTCGATGTGGGCTATGTCTTTGTTTTTTGGGACACTTGGCTCTTTTCTCGGTTGTGTGTTTTCTTGCCTTTCCCTTGCTTCTAGCTTGCTACTTGTGGGCAATGGAGGGTGTGAAGCTGCACACTGAAAAAAGGAGGGATTTTTTTGGTAACATCTCCAAAATTCAGATGGGAAAAGTCTTTAATCCCGATTTGAAGGGTATTATGAAGGCTATATTGGTGGTGCTATGAGAAGGATTTCATGAATGGTAATTATCTGGACAGGGTTAATTTTGTTATTGCCATTGAATTTATTTTCAAGCTTTAGTTCTTTTTAAGGAATTGTGATGTCTGCTTCTTAGCCTTGTTCCATGTCAAACTTAGGTATAGACTTGGCCTTTAGGAAGTTTTAGAGGCAGTTGAGCTTAAATCCATGGGGGCTACCCATAGAGGGTGTATGGCCATGGAAGTCCATAAGGAGTTGGAGAAACATTTTTTTGCACTGGCCACTAAATTGGAGAGGGTAGAATTATATTTGGCTTATGGCACTAGGGTGTTCAAAATGGGGCTATATTTTGTAAATATTAGGGCCCTGCTACAAAAATCCGTTGTAGAAGGGTGTCCAAACAACATAGAGGCAGTGAGGAAGGCTATACATGTTTTGATTAGGGCTGTGAATTTGAAGACTTTGCTCGGTAGACATAGATACAAACAGTCGTACGATTCCAAGTGCTATTGTGGCTCCTAGCCTCTTTGTAGACCATGGTGTGTCCCTGGTGGTCTACTTGGATTGATGGCAATGGTAAGGGCGGTTTCTTTTGTTTTGTTGGTGTTTTGCAATGGCAGTTAGGGTGTTGATCTTTGACCTTTTTGGTTAATACAATGGGCTATTTTGATTGGGGTTCGGCAGAGTTTGAGCTTATCTATCGCCCTCGACAAAGATGGTAATATGTCATTTATTCTAGCTTGTGTGCCTATTTTTATCATTTGGCCTATGAGTTAGGAAGTTGCTAATTAGTTTGAATTGTATGGTTAGTAATAAGTATAGATCTCTAGACCTACGTGCTAGATTTGGTGGTTTGGATAGCATGCCATGGTTTAAATTTGAAATATAGAGTTTGATTTGTAGCTCTAGCTTTTTAATTATTATAATATAAAATGGGAGTGGGCCCTACCCACACGTCATCTATAAAAGAAATCGTATACCTAATAAATGAAATTTAATAAATAATAATTTTAATAAAAATAATCATAAGATTAATAAATAATAATTTTAATAAAAATAATCATAAGATTAATAAATAATATTGAAATCAATAAAATTTTAATAAATTAACTTAAAAAGTAAAGCTTATCTTTAATAATACTAAACCTAATAAATAAGGTAAATTTAAAAATTAAACCTAACTATTTTTAAAACAAAAAAACCCAAAAAAAAGCATAGTTACCAGGAGATGCGTCTCCCACCCCCTGGGACACGTCTCAGAGACTGGTACACGTCTCCCGTCTCGGAGACTTGACTGGGTACGTCTCCCTTCACAGGAGACTTCTGGTCGCATCTCCTGCGCGTCTCCAGGTACCCTGCATCAATAAAAAGGCGTCTCCACTTTTTTTTCTTTTTCTACTTTTCATTTTTTCCACCATTTTTGTACGAGCTCAGTGGATTCTTACTCCTATGGACTTCAAACCTCAATACTAGTGTCTATAGTAATATATATACATTAAGTTGTGCCAGTCTCTTGGCAAATATAGCTTACTATATATATTTATACACACACACACACCCAAGGCATCCATGATTGCCGCATTGGAGCTATGCAAGTGTTCGGCTAGAGATTGTGTGTAGAAGGGCATTTCGCCCTACCACTTGTGGATTTGGGGGTGGGACCTTCATTCTGTGTAGATAAACCTTCTCCAATCCGTCGCGTCTCCCTTGAACTAGAATCCAAATTTGCCTTCCCGTCTCGAGGTCTGAACTTGGCATCTCCGACCAAGTACGTGAATCTATTTTCAGAGGACCGAAATCTTGGAAATGTCGGGAGCGACTCCATTTTTCATAATTTCCTTAAATTGGTATATTTATAAATTTATTATATATAAGATAATATTAATATATATTAATTTACCTCACTTTATAAGTTTATAATTGTGATGGTGAAAATAACGTATGTAATGTCCCCTTGTCACAAATCAGAATTCCTGTTTCCCTTGTCCAAAAATTTCAACTTGCAACAAAGGAACATTAGTACATTTTCATTTAAAGTCAATATATATAAAATTCACATATAGCACATTGCTTTACCATTTAGTTCCAAACTGATTTTTATCAATATGTATCGCTATGCAAGTTACTATTATTCATCTATGATCATTTCTATGCATATCACTAGTATGAACTCATAGTTATTTTCAATGCATATCATTATTGCTAATCTCATTATTGCTTTCAATGCTCTTTGTATTTCACAAGTTAGCCTTAGGATCATAATGCATATGCCTTGCATAACATTAACCTTTCATATGTTACTTTCATGATCAATACTAATATGCTTTGCATATCATTAACATTTCATATGTCACTTTCATGATCAATACTAATATGCCTTGCATATCATTAACATTTCTCATGATCTAGGATATTCATCAATGCAATCTATTGGTCTATATGTCATTTGCTAACAGCTTATGGGAGATTGGAGGATAGTTACCATTATCCACTATGGGGCTCTATGGTCTCTATCCTTGGACTCAATGCGGTATCCTTAATACCTTAGAGTCAAGGCCTCTATGAGACTCCTTGGTACTCTTATGATGCCTTACATCAAGTAACCAAGGCCTTATATATCACTATCCTTGCACTATGGGTACCTTATACCTCATGTGACAAGGCCTCTATGTGATGATCATCCTTGGCATCATGGGTACCTTATACCTTATGTGACAAAGGTTTCAATATTACCCATGTGGCCTCTTGGCAATTTCCTTCCAACTCTTATAGGAGGTTAGCAAATCACAAAGCATGGTATATGATGGTTTACAATATAATTCACTTGAAATATTGCATAATAAATACATTACAAATGATTCCTCTATGTGATTGTTTACATGTCATCATTCATGATGATTCTATCATCATGGATGATGGGATGTAAACACTGCCTTACTAAGCATGGCTGTGCATAAATCAATAGTATCATGACAGAGGCATTTTTGAGTAAAAGCATATGAAGACTGTCATAAATCAGAATCAATGCATTTATGAGAGGTACCATATGATTATCAAGAACTGCTATAATCAATACATTGACATGAATAACTGCATATGATTATCAGCATACTATATACTATCAATGAGGAAACAATAATATGAATTATGTGTACCTGTGTCGTACGGCCGCCATCAGCATTAAATAATATAAAGTGCTCACCTGTAAAAGGAGATGTATGGCAGTTTTGGACGATGATCTTTAAATGAGTTAATAACAGTTTCTGCTTACTGGCATAGATGTCTCCAAGAACTTCAAATTCCTTATTGCTGTCTATTGCACTGCTGTGCAGGTATGTTTCCTTCCTTTGAGTGTATTATAAATTATCAAAATGTTCAATGCTGAATGCCGCCCAGAATGAATGAGTAATCCTTCTTTTATGGTGTGGAAGAGCCATCAGTGGAGACCCTTAGGCCTTCGTGCCTATTTGTTAAACTTATTTAATTACATGTATCTTCTTAATGATGATCGATCCTTAGTGGTTTATTCAATCTCTCCATAATTGCCTTTATTTTATTAAAACAATTATAATTTGTCTTTTAGTGCCAAGTCAGCCTTTGTCCTATTCTTAGTTTGTCTTTTCTTCTTGCCATGAAATTTGGCTAAGTATTAAGACATATGTAATCTTCTTTTCAGTCTTTATTTGGAAGACTATTAATTGCTATGGTCTGAAAATTAAGGGACATGACAGGCCTCCCTCCTTAAGATTGCTTGTCCTCAAGCAATTTGTGTGTTGGGGAGTCTAAATCTTCTAGTCTTTCCCACGTAGCATCATCATTAGGCAGGTTCTCCCATTTGACAAGATGCTCTACGATGGTTCTATTTCTTAGCCTTCTCTCCCTCGTGTCTAGAATTGCCTCAGGTTCTAATATTAACTGCCCCTTCATCATCCAAGGGGGTAGTGTTGTGACCAAATCACACCATCGCCCCATTCACATGGGGACCCCTAGTTTTTTCATAGGATTAGCTGTTTCTAGGTGGGTTATTTGTATCACCTCAAAGTTAGCTCACCTTAAGGTCAGTCAATCGATCAAACTTTGTAAATGCATCATAGAGACTCCCTGAGGGTCAAGATTGAAGGTATTGAGTTAAGGAAGCACCTAGGTGCACTTTGTTTCTCATTCCACCCCTGTGGAGCACCTAGGTAGAATATGACTCTCAAATGAGTGCTTGGAGGTATTTATGAGTTTGGGCGCCTTGCCTCACTTAGACCATCTCAAGTGGCATCTAGCCAAGGGAAACTCCAAGTTTCATCATCATGAATATCATTGAGTTTGGGCGCCTTGGAAGGAGTGTTATGAGGTTTGATGAGTGCCTAGAGTGAAGAAGACACTTGGCCAAAACTAAACTTAAAGGATAAAGGCGCTTTGTATGCCCAGATTCATCCCAGATGAGCGCCCAATGTACATTGCAACACCCTAGGCACACCTTATACTTCTTATTGATCATTCTGGCGCCTTTCATATGGGAATTCATCTATATTAGCGCCTTGGAGTGGATTGGTGATGGAAATGAACTTTAGCGCCTTGGAATGTTCTGAGGTTTGATAACACTTAAGGGTCTTAGAACCAACTGGAATGAGGAATAGAGCATGAGCCTCCATGAGCGCCTTGATGGTGTATAAACTTGCAATTTTGAGAAGTGAAAGACTCTAGGCGCATTTTAGACCCATGTCAGATCATTCTTGAGTTCCCAAAAGTTTAGGCACCCCTTATACCACCTTTCAATTCATTTTGGCGCCCCTCATATGGAATCTTACCTGCATTGGCGCCCTGTGTAGGAGTTGAAGAACATTGTCTTGTGGGAGATAAGTGAAAGTATGACCTTGGCGCTAAGGAGGCTTTGAAAACAAAGTTGTTGGATTCACTTAGAATGCGCTTTTGGATGAGGGGAATACAAAGTATGTGTAAGAATGAATGAATCTCCAATGAGCGCCTGGGAAGAATTTGCTTGAAACAACCTTTTGGAGGATTCCTTGAGTGATGAAATCATCCTGCACCATCTCCCATTGCCAGAACTTATTGAGATATCACAACTTAAGTCCAATTGATGATTAGGCGCCTAAGTATGCTCAACTTATCATTAAGATGCGCCTTTAAGAAGACTAGTGTCACTAGTTGAAATAAGGTGCTATTATCATGAATGGGCGCTTTGCAAGGGGAAGATCTAAAGGCATGAAATAGATGTCATGTGGGAGTTAGGATCATCAAAATTGAAAGAAGTATGTGAGGCGCTCCCTAGTGCTTAGACCACCCTACATTGGCGCCCTAACAAGACATCAATCCAAGACTACGAGGAGAGTGCGCCCTGAGGAGTATGAACTCTTTGGAATGTTTAAATTGATTTTAGCTCTCAAAAATGTCTCTAATGCGCCTCAAAGTCAAGAAAATATAAGGACTAAGGGTTGATTGGAGAAGTATTGATTTAGGCGCCCAAGGCTGTTGAAATCATCATCATGAGCGCCTTAGTCAATAAAATGATTAGGAGTGCTTTGAAGTGAGCCCATGAGTTTGAGTGCCTAGATAAGGGAATTTATTCAAGACCTTGCTACAAGCATAAAGGATGATAAGAGCAAGTCAATAGGGTTAAGGCGCATTGTATTGCCAAATCCATCCTGTATGGGCGCCTAAAGATGAATGAGTCAAAACAACACCACTTAATTGCCTAGAAGAAAGAATGATGAAGATATTGGATTTGAAGAAGCATCTAGGTGTATTCTATCTCACCTTGAGCACCTTGAAGGAGTGAAACAAATGTTTGATGTTTAGATGAATGTCTACTCTAGGCGCATCTTATCTCTCTTTTTACCCATTTTGGCGCTCCTCAAGTGGATTTTTACCTATTTTGGCGCCTTGTGTTTGAATGATCATTTATGAATTTTGGATCATGCCTTGTAAGAAAATGTTTGATCTTCTCCAAATGCATTTGAGGATGGTGAAGGGTAAGTCAGAGAATGAAGCAAGATGAAGACACTCTCCTTGTCCCTTTCACTCAATTATGAGCGCCCTGGTACATTGTCATTTGTAGAGACCATTTGAGCGCCGTGGAAGAGGATGATATGATTATTACAGAATATGTCATGAGGTTTAGGTGTCAATTGGACTTTGGGTAACCTCATGCATACGCCTAAGAGGGTTTTTTGTGATTCAAGCTTGGGGAAGGTAGAGAAGCATCTAGGCGCTCTTGTAACATCACACCAACCACAAAGTTCGCTTAGCACCAAAGAAGTTAGGAATCACCAATTTGTAGCACCTTGAAGGAAGGAAGGGGTTATGAGGTATGAAAAACAAGTATAAGGTTTTGGCGCCTTGTATGTAGTTTCATATTCCATTTTGGTGCCTAGACTAGGATAACACTCAAGTTACTTTTGATGAAGTGCCCTGTGTCAAAATTGCCAAAATGACTAAGACTTAGTAAGTTAACTCTAGGCGTTCTTCTTGTGCAAAATCATCATTCTTGGCGCCCTTCATATGAGTTCTTACCTATTTTGGCACCCAAAAGGTTTTGAATTTTGAAAAGAGTGCATTAAATGCTTACCTTGGCCGACCTCCTTTTAGCCCACCAGCATTAAATGCAAGTAGAATCACTACATATAGAGGAGCGCTCCTTCTTCATTTATCATAATCTACATTACAATTTGCACTAGGAGTGAATCTCTTAAGGAGGAGGAACAGATTTTGAAGGCAGACCTGCATTTTCAAGACTGATTTTTGATATTCCATATCTGATTTTTGTCATTTTAATACTGGTTTTCATCATTTTATACAGAAATCTGCTTTTCCTAGGTCAGAAAATTGGCATAAGGTATGTTTCAGCCACCTTTTACTTCATAAAATTGTCTTCTCTTTACTTAATTTTGCTAAATTTCATAGTTTTATCATCTAAAAATCAGGTTTAAAAGGGTGAATTCTATCATTTCAAGTCACTTACTCAAGTCTTGTTTTGTAGATAGATGGGCATGACGGCGAAGGAGAGGCAAATGATGATCAAGATGGATGCTAAGTCCACCATATCCAATTCCAAGTTTGAAACTCATTGGAAGAACGTGGGAGACACCAACATGGGACACGTCAACTTGGAGGAGATAAAGGATTTCTTGCTCGCCATCACGAGGAATGAAGATATCAAGGTCATTGTGAAGAGTGGAATTGTTCAAGCAGCATGCTTCCCACCTACCTTGCCTAGCACTGAGTTAGTGTTGGAATGCATTCAGCACTATGACAAACAGAAGAGACAAATTGTAGCTAAAGACGGGACTGTCCTAGCTTACCTGCAAAGAGAAGCCATTCAGGAGATCTTCAACATCCCAAACTGGAAGGCAGTGTTCATCTGTCCTACAACTACTCAATGTACTTTTGAAGGCAACCCCAAGCACTACATGCAAGAAGTAAGGAAGAGGTGGATGATGGATTCATCAATCAAGATATACAACTCTGAAGATCCAAAGTTTCACAAGGCAGACTTCAAACAAGAGATAAGTTACTTCATCATGTTCTTAAATCGAGTAACAGGTAGGCCTCAATCATCTACTTTTGAAGGATGAATGTATACCTATTTTGATCATGTGTTTACAAAGAATAAGATGGTTGATTGGGCTGGCCTTATAAGTCATTGTCTTGATGAACAATTTGAGAGGTTTGATGAAACAAAGTCTTTCTTCATGACTTCCTATCTTGTTTACATCCTAGCAAGAAATGTGGTTTATAAAGGGTTAACATTTAAAGGGGAAGTAGGTACAAAGTCTGGTCAGATTCTATCACATTAGTGTTATTCTCAGCTCCATTTGAAGAACATCAATCATTACAAGAGGTTCAATGATGCCTTCGCCATGCATATAGTAAGAAAGTTGAGAGGAGAATTGCATAGAAGACTAACAGGTGCTGTTAGAAACTTCATTGAGCAATATGGAAGGTACTACATTCAATATGACAAGTTTACCTATATCAGAATTCGGGGCTTCACATCCTTTCCATACAGATTGCCGAGGTATCCTACCAATAGGATGGTGTTGCTAGAAGTTTCAAGACAGTTGTTAGAATTCCATAAGATGCAAAGGGTAAGAAAGAAGGCTGGGGTTCAGTTTCCTCTCGCGCTAGGGAGATATTATTCATGTACATCACTTCAAGCAGCTGAACATTCGGAGGTTGAGCTTCAGGCATATCATCTACATCTTCATGACTCAAGGAGGGAGAACTTCGATCCACACGGAGCTATTAAGCAGTCATATTCTTCCTACCGGCATGTTGAGCAGCTTGAGGATCATTGGGCTAATGCCATCGATGATGATGATATTAGGATGCAAAAGTGTTCAAGGTTGAGATGAGATCTAGTGAGAGCTACAAAGTTGTTAAGGATTCTTGATCAGTTAGATGATGAAAGAACTCTCAGGTGATGAATACAATAAGATTCGGAACCTGCCTTATGATGTCAATTGGACTGATAGAGAAAAAGTTTATGATGAAGAACTGATAGAGCCTATCATTGCTATCACGGAGGAACAAGTAAAAGAGCAAGTACAAGCATTGATAGATGAGGGAAAGAAGCTCACTTACATCAAAATGGGAGAAATTGAGCAATAGGAACAACATAGTGCACCTGGTAGGAGTTCGCGAAGTAAGGACAATGAAAGAGATTCAAGTCAAGCAAAGAAAAGAAAACAACTTGAATCTACACAAGGAGAATCAAGCAAGAAAAAGAAAATAATAAGTATTGAAACTGTTTCGTCTAGATAGCCAGGCGATACTCCAATGAATCAGGATATAGTGGTGCATGTTGAGGATGCAGTTCTAGAAACTCCATTTGAAGAAGTGCCTTCAAGTCCACATGATACTGAGATCATTGATGAGGCTAACTCTGAAAATAAGGATGAAGCTGAAGAAGAATCATTGCCTGTACAAGGAAAGCAGATACAATAGTTACAAGATCTTTCATCATTTTCGGAGTGGTTGCAAGATATAATTAAGGAAAGCTGTGAAGTTGAGAAATATCCTCCTATTCCAGTTGAAGAATTGCTTCTAGACATGTCCAATGAAAAACCAAAGAAGAAAGCAACTATTCTTTCAAAGATAACCAAAGATGAAGCAGGTGTGAGAAAAATACATGTAGCTGTTCCAAGGCTTGAAAAGAATGTAGAAGATATAGCACCTGAAGATTATGACATCAATACAATCAATTTGGGCCCATTGACTAGAGCACAAGTAGAAGAATTTCAGGATTCAATTGACAATGCTCGAGCTATCATAAGACAGGAAACAAAAGGTAGGATTAAAGCTGAGCAAAGGTGTCAAGCCTTAGAGCAGTATATTCAGCACTTAGTTCATCCTATCCGTCAGCAGGAGAGAGTTTCTACACCTCCATCTCTTCTTCCTCCAGAAACAGTTGTACATCTTGAGGAGTTGAAGTCTTCATCTCACAGGTTGAAAGATTGGATGAAAAGGTCAAAAGAAACTACATATATACACCTGGAAGATATCATGCAAGTGTATGATAAGATTGCTGATCTTAAGGGAAGAGTACTTGCACTGTTGACAGTTTGTGTTGAGTTCAAAGTTATCAAGGAACAATACATGCCACATTTGAAGAGCTTGATGGAGACTTCAGTTGATGATTTGATACATGCTGAAGTAATTGAAGAAGGCATGACATATGACTTCTCTTCATGGTATTATTGCTTTCGCAATAAAGGACAGCTACTAGATAAGGTAGAAACAGATATGTCGAGAGTAAGGAGTGTACTTCAAAGAATTCAAGATGGAATACATGCATCCTTGATGAAAATATGTAATCCATTTGGAGAGATGACTCTTGATAATATGAGAGAACAAGTTCAAGCTTTCTACTTCCAAGAGGATGATGTTTCTAATGGGAAGCTTGATAGTATATTCTCACTTGTTGTCCACCTTAGCGCCAACAAAGTTAGGATGACTGATTGGGAGAAGACACTTGGCCTTTATTCAGATGATGTACTTGAAGCTGAAGGAACCACTAAGAATACGCCAAGTGTACCTTTTGATGATGTCAAGCAGATAGTGTCTAGATTCATTGAATCTCAAAATACTAGTGATGGTTATTCACATGGAGACTCTTCATAGGCTATTGATTTGTCATCCTTATCTTCTTGGGAAACGTGCCTTTGTTCCCTCTTTCATATACTAAAAATAGGAGTTTGTTATAACTACCTGTGATGTGGCATGATTTGGTCCATTGGCTTTGCCGATCGATCTTGACCCTTCATACATTCTTGAGGTCTATATAAGGGCTCCTTTTGCTCTCATTTGTACGATTGAAGACTCTGAAAATTGTTGCAAGAGCTCTCTGAAATAATATAAGACTCATTGTTTGGTGATTCTATATATGTTTCTAAGTGTTGCATGGTTTAGATCTCTTCAAGCGAATGTTAAGATTAGATTAAGTTTTCTTTAAGTATATGTTAGTTGGTGGAAGGCTTCATTATTGTTTGTGGTGAAATCTACATGTTCACACCATTTGTAGTTTGTGGCTTGCAAATTGCAGTGTATGGTTGGTCTGAACAAAATTGAGCTTAACTTTGATCTTTATGTTTGTTGAAGTTCTTCATGAGCATAAGTGATTTAAACATCTTGTATAACCCTAGAAGATAGCATCAATCTTGTGTAGTTGTTTGATCTGGCGACGCAAGAGTTGGTTTGATTTCACCTGAGCAGTAATCATACCTTGCATCTAGGACTAGATTAGTTTTCCTGAACCTTTCATCTTTTGCCTTTTCTTTTATTGATTTGGTTAGAATTAGGATCAAGTACTTCATCGCGATATCATACGTCATAAGCTGTAGTACATAGATATTCTGGTGTTCACCCTTTTCCATTGAATCAACAAGTTGTTCGAACAATTGTGTAAGTCCATTTGTGTTTACCAGCAAAATCATACTAAGTCATTGAGTTATCCCTCACGAAATATAAGAAAAGGAACCTTGGAGTCATCTTGTTTGATCACTTTGTTTAGCATTCGAGAGGCTTTGCTCAAGAGAGAGTTAGATACTCTGTATTTTACTCACAAACATCAACAGGTAGATCCTCACAGGGCGTGACCTTTTGACCAAGTACCTTTTTGAGTCTGGAGACGTGAAATACATTATGGATCTTACTATTGTTCGGCAATTCTAACTCATATGCAACCTCGCCAATTCTTCTTATTACCTCGTAAGGCCCATAAAACCTCGGTTTAAGTTTTTCGGCACCATTGGACTTTAAGGAGGATTGCGTATATGGCTGCAATCTTAGGAATACCATGTCTCCGGCTTCAAATGTCCTCTCCACACGCTTCTGATCAGCATATATCTTTTGCTGATTTTGGGCATGATGTAGATTGTCTCTAAGTACCCTCATGATATCTTCATGTTGTTGAATGAAGTCCTTTGCTTTGGGACTTCTACTTTCTTGGAGTATCAAGTTCCCAAATGAAGGGGAATCATATCCGTATAGAGCCTTGAAAGGACTCATCCTGATTGACATATGGTATGTTGTATTGTAGCAATGTTCCCCAAGGTATAACCATTTAATCCATCCCTTTTGCTGCCCGGTGATATAATTTCGGAGATATCCTTCGATCCATTTGTTTACAATCTCCGTTTGACCATCTGTCTGCGGATGATAACTTGTGCTTGGTGTAAGTTGTGTGCCTGCCAATTTGAACAATTCTTGCCAAAAGAGACTCATGAACCGACTGTCTCGATTACTAATTATGTTTTGTGGTAAACCATGGAGTTGAAATATCTCTTTGAAGAATAATTCGGCCACTTGAGGTGCTTTATAGTTGCAGGATATGGCCATGAAATGTGCATATTTAGTAAGTCTATCCACGACCACGTAAATGCAATCTTTCCCTTGTACCTTAGGGAGTCCAGTGATAAAATCCATGGTGATACTATTCCATTTTTGCTTTGGAATGGGTAAGGATTGTAATAACCCGACAGGATGTGTATGCTCTATTTTATTTCTTTGGCAAGTTATACATTCTTGGACATGTTGGAGTACATCTTTTTTAAAACCCCTCCACGCAAACTTGTCCCGAATTTGTCTATAAGTTTTATAATAGCCTTGATGACCTGCTAGGGGGTTATCATGGAATTCTTGGATGATTTGATCCTTCATTTTGGACCCTACGGCCAAAAATATTCGATCTTTGTATAGGATGAGTTCCTCTTTGACTACATAACTTTCATCCTTAATGTGCCCCTCCATTATATTATTTCTGAAGGGATCCTTTACATATTCTGCAGTGATCTTACTCTTCCAATCGGGAGATATGCATGACATAGCATATAAGTGTGGTCTTCTCGATAGTGCATCCGCTACCACATTATTCTTTCTTTTCAGGTAGCTAATATCAAAATTGTATGCTTGAATCTTGCTCACCCATTTTTGTTGTCTATCATTTAAATCACGCTGATTAAGGAAGTGCTGCAGGCTGTTATGATCCATTTTGACGGCAAATTTTCCACATACTAGATATTGGCGAAATTTTGCCAAGGCATGCATGATGGCCAACATCTCTTTATCATAAGTTGAATACAATCTTTCGGCGGCTGTCAACTTGTGACTTTCAAATGCTATGGGGTGTCTATTTTGCATCAAGACGGCGCCAATGCCTTCACCCGAGGCATCACATTCCAATTCAAAAGGTGAGGAGAAGTCGGGAATGGCTAACACGGGACAAGAGCTCATAACTTTTTTCAATTCTTCGAAAGCTTTTTCAGCAGCATCATTCCATTGGAATAGTCCTTTCTTTGTAAGGTCGGATAAAGGTGATGCAATTTTGGAAAAATGTCTTACAAACCTTCGGTAATAACTACATAGTCCTAGGAATCCTCTTAAGTGAGTCAAAGTCTTAGGTCTAGGCCACTCCTTAATGGTTTTAATCTTCTCCTCATCAACCTTGACTCCTTTGGCACTAATTTTGTGCCCTAAGTAAAGAATCTCTTCCATTCCAAATTCGCACTTCGAAGCTTTAGCATAAAGGGATTCTTGTTCTAGTATGGATAGGACCTCATCAATATGTTTCAAGTGTTCCTCCCAAGTTTTACTATAAATTAGTATGTCATCAAAGAAGATTAAGAGGAACTTTCTTAGTTGCTTTCGAAAAGTATGGTTCATGCATGATTGGAAAGTCGCCGAGGCATTGGTTAGTCTGAATGGTGGGACTAGGAATTCAAAATGGCCATAATGACATTGAAAGGCGGTTTTGGGAATATCTTCTTCTCGCATTCAAATTTGGTGGTACCTGGACCTAAGGTCTATTTTTGAGAAGTATTTGGCCTCATGAAGTTCATCAATTAGTTCATCTACCCTGGGTATGGGGTATCGGTTTTTTATGGTTTGTTTTTTTAAAGCTCTATAGTCTACACACATTCGCAAGGTTCCATCTTTCTTTTCACTAGTACCACGGCAGATGCGAATGGGCTAGAGCTCGGTTGTATATGGCCCATTTCTAGGAGTTCATTTATGGTTTTCTCTATTTCTTCCTTAAACTTTAGAGGATGTTTATATGGGGTGGTAATAACTGGTTTTGCCCCTTTTTCCAATTCTATGACATGTTCGAATCCTCTCTTGGGAGGCAACCTTGGTGGAATGACTTCAAATACTTTCTTATGTTTTTGTAGGATGGGTTGAATATCTATGTGGACGGCTTGCCCCTCTTTAGTTGACTTGTCTAAAATCATACATTGAGCTGCCCACTCTACTTGGTTGTGTCGGCAGATTTTTGCTATTCTTTTGGATGACACTACTCGGGGTGATCCATCGGAAAGTCCATGTAGGATAATCTGGTTTCCTTGATCCTCAAAATGGATTTCTAATTTTGGAAAATCAATAGTGACTCGCCCTAGAGAGTGTAGCCATGGCATCCCTAGGACAATATCTGTGTCTCCCAAATTTACCACGTAAAAATCTTCCTTAACTTGATGTTTGCTGATGGTCATTTCTAGTTGGGGCATAATTTTTGAGCATTCTCTTGTAGAATCATCGGCTAGTGAGACTTTATACCCTTCAAAATCTTGGGGTCCTAGTTTTAATCTTTTTGCTAGGGATTCATCTATAAAATTATGAGTAGCTCCGCTGTCTACTAAGGCTGTTAATTTGTTTCCTTTTAATTTACATCTAAGTTTAGAAGGATGATGTTTAGATACCTTAGACATGGAAGCTAGGATGACTTTTTCCTCGGGTTCACATTTCCTTTTCTTAGGAGGGTTTTCCTCTTCCTCTTCATGGGTCATGGCTTCTATGGTACGGATTTGCCCACATTTATGACCCGGTTCCCATTTGTCTTTACATCTAAAACACAAACCTTTTTCTTTCAAGTCTTGCCGCTTTGGACATTGGTGGTCACATGACCATGGGGATCCACATGAGAAACAATTCCTTCTATCTCTTCTCTCATCCTTGTGACGATAGGATTTGTCATACTTACCTTTCTTATGGAAGGGTTTTGGAGATGAGTGGTAAGGTTTACTTTTTTCTAGGTGAAGGGCCATTTCAACGGCATCATCTAAGGAGGTAGGTTTGAGTGCTCCTACTAAGCCTCTTAGTTTATCATCCAAACCTTCTATGAATAGGAATGTGAGTCTTTCATTTTCAATTCCGGTAACCCGTTATGGCAACCTTCTCAAATTCATTGATATATTCATCTACGGTTCCCCGTTGCCTTACTTGGGTTAAATCTTTGAAGTCTTGTTGCAGGTGTCGTCTCTCAAATTTCTTAAGGAATTTCTTAGAGAACTCCGCATAAGATGTGATGGAGTCGTGACCTCGGGTGAGTTTCCCATTATGCCACCATTCATATGCTAAACCTTCCAAATGTAAGATGGCAAATTGGAGTGCATCCCTTTCCGTCATAGGACTAAGTGAGAAGTAGTCATTTAGCTTTTGGAGCCACGCATGTGGTGTGATCTTATTTGTCCCATCAAAATTAGGGAGGTTTATTTTGTTGGTTTTATGTTTTAAGTCCTTGTTAGGGGGTCTTCTTTCCCTCCTTACCATTTCATTCCTTCTAGTATTGCTATAATCATTAAATGATACCGCTCTCTTTACTTCCGGTTCTAGGCTTGCATAAGCCCTTGCAATATCATCCGCACTTAATGCATTTGTAATAGGTTCATCGGCTCTTGAGTTTTCTTCTTCCGGAAGGAAAGATGGCATAGGAATCCTTGGATTTGATGAAGTTGGGCTATTCTCCGCATGGTTGGATCCTATGTCTCTTGCATTTGTAGAGTTTGGCTGTTCCGTGGTGTTACCCACTTTTTGAAGTGCCTCTAAGAACATTTGAGTTGTCTTTTCACCTTGGTCCATCATGGCTTTGGTGATTCTTTCATTTTGTTCCATCATGGCCTTGGTGGTGGCTTCCATGAATGCCTTCATTTTGTTGTTCATTTCATCTTCTAGAAGTTGTTGGTTCCTTCTAGTGTATGCTTGCATAAAACTATCTCACAGGATGGCAGGAACAATGGCTTTGATACCAATTGTAATGTCCCCTTGTCACAAATCAGAATTCCTGTTTCCCTTGTCCAAAAATTTCAACTTGCAACAAAGGAACATTAGTACATTTTCATTTAAAGTCAATATATATAAAATTCACATATAGCACATTGCTTTACCATTTAGTTCCAAACTGATTTTTATCAATATGTATTGCTATGCAAGTTACTATTATTCATCTATGATCATTTCTATGCATATCACTAGTATGAACTCATAGTTATTTTCAATGCATATCATTATTGCTAATCTCATTATTGCTTTCAATGCTCTTTGTATTTCACAAGTTAGCCTTAGGATCATAATGCATATGCCTTGCATAACATTAACCTTTCATATGTTACTTTCATGATCAATACTAATATGCCTTGCATATCATTAATATTTCATATGTCACTTTCATGATCAATACTAATATGCCTTGCATATCATTAACATTTCTCATGATCTAGGATATTCATCAATGCAATCTATTGGTCTATATGTCATTTGCTAACAGCTTATGGGAGATTGGAGGATAGTTACCGTTATCTACTATGGGGCTCTATGGTCTCTATCCTTAGACTCAATGCGGTATCCTTAATATCTTAGAGTCAAGGCTTCTATGAGACTCCTTGGTACTCTTATGATGCCTTACATCAAGTAACCAAGGCCTTATATATCACTATGGGTACCTTATACCTCATGTGACAAGGCCTCTATGTGATGATCATCCTTGGCATCATGAGTACCTTATACCTCATGTGACAAAGGTTTCAATACTACCCATGTGGCCTCTTGGCAATTTCCTTCCAACTCTCATAGGAGGTGAGCAAATCACAAAGCATGGTATATGATGGTTTACAATATAATTCACTTGAAATATTGCATAATAAATACATTACAAATGATTCCTCTATGTGATTGTTTACATGTCGTCATTCATGATGATTCTATCATCATGGATGATGGGATGTAAACACTGCCTTACTAAGCATGGCTGTGCATAAATCAATAGTATCATGACAGAGGCATTTTTGAGTAAAAGCATATGAAGACTGTCATAAAACAGAATCGATGCATTTATGAGGGTTACCATATGATTATCAAGAACTGCTATAATCAATACATTGACATGAATAACTGCATATGATTATCAACATACTATATACTATCAATGAGGAAACAATAATATGAATTCTGTGTACCTGTGTCGTACGGCTGCCATCAGCATTAAATAATATAAAATGCTCACCTGTAAAAGGAGATGTATGGCAGTTTTGGACGATGATCTTTAAATGAGTTAATAACAGTTTCTGCTTATTGGCATAGATGTCTCCAAGAACTTCAAATTCCTTATTGCTGTCTATCGCACTATTGTGCAGGTATGTTTCCTTCCTTTGAGTGTACTATAAATTATCAAAATGCTCAATGCTGAATGCCGCCCAGAATGAATGAGGAATCCTTCTTTTATGGTGTGGAAGAGCCATCGGTGGAGACCCTTAGGCCTTTGTGCCTTTTTGTTAAACTTATTTAATTACATGTATCTTCTTAATGATGATCGATCCTTAGTGGTTTATTCGATCTCTCCATAATTGCCTTTATTTTATTAAAACAATTATAATTTGTGGTTTATTCGATCTCTCCATAAGTATTAAAACATATGTAATCTTCTTTTCAATCTTTATTTGGAAGACTGTGAACTGCTATGGTCTGAGAATTAAGGGACATGACAACGTACCTTGCACTTTTCGCATTCATTTTGGGCTCACTTTGACCTGATTGTCCTTTGTTCAATGAATGACATACAAGTGGCATATTTTTGTGTATAAGTTGGCAAATTACTTGAGCGTTGATTTATTTTGAATCCACATCTCAAGGGTTCAAACCTGATCTGCAATTTATCATTTTCTACCCTGGTTCAATTCCATGGTGCGAATTTTAACTTGCCACGAAATCGAACACTGCATTTTTAAATCCAAATTTTAAAAATTGGGCCCCTGCTGTCTCCTTCCAACTAGTCGTTGCCCCCCAACTTGATCATGAAATATTTCAAATTGCATGCTCTGGAGTTGTACAAATGGACAAGTCCTAATTTAAAGAAATAAAAGTCACTATACATAAATATCCTAGGATAATTTAATTAAAACCTAGGATATAGAGTTGAGACTAACATTGATAAATAATTGCAATAATAAATGCATGGAATGTAAATAAACAAAACAATGGCACTTAGTTCTAATTCTGATGCTGGTTTGATTGTGATAAATGTTGCAAAATGATTTGCAAAGTCTCATGACCTTGGAAGTTGTCAAATAACTACTCCTGATCCGAAAAATTGACTATTCAAAGCTTTGGGTTAATTTCAGTCTGGGAAATCCATTTGAGTTGAAAATGCACCGCAAAGTTGACCCTTGTTCTTGGAATTGACTTGCTGCATGCAAGATCAACCTGAGGAATTATGTGATCTAGAAATTGGTTCGCCTTGATGTCTAAACATACAATAAGTAGACTGGTAGTGTTGTCAAACACCTTTGAGGAGCTTGCTAGGCAATGTGATTCTCCTTTGGTCAAATGTCTAGGTGGATCGATTTAATGGCTTTGTAACAATGATCGAAGACATGCCAAGTGATCATGCAATATGCCTAGTCATGTATTATTGCAAATGTCTAATGCTAGGTGCTGGTGTAATATTTTCGAATGACCTATCTTGATGTGTGCAAGAGTGGCCAATGATTCTTTGATAGTGCACTAGATTCTCCTAGATCCTAGATGATCAATATGAATTAGGGCTTGTTCTTTTATTCAACCCCATAGCATGCAATTTGACATATTTCATGCCCAAGTCAGTGGGCAACAACTAGTTGGAAGGGGACATAGGCCCAATTCTTAAAATTGGAATTAAAAAATGTAGGGGTCCATTCGCATCGCAAAATTGAACCATGTTGGAAAATGATAAATTGCAGATTGGGTTCAGACCCTTGGGATGTGTGGGTTCAAAATAAGCCAATGCTTGGGGTGGAGGTGATTGATGGAGTTAGGATTAGGACTTTAGAGGGTAGTAGTATGATGACGTCAAGCTTACTTTGAATTGAAAGAAGACACACATGTTCTTTGAAAGACTTATTATGTGATCTCAAAATATTCAGATAAACTCTCATATATGGATGATTCAGAGATCAATCAAGTTGTGAGGGGATTTCGACTAAAGTTAGATAGAAATGAGGAGGAAAGAGTGGAAGAAAGTTTGTGAGGGACAGTTTTGACCTTAGTCAAACTCATTCAACCAATTCAGTCCTGTGTGAATTTGTCATGATGAGAATAGGATACAGCTGATAGCTTTGGCTGCAGATGAATTTGTTCCATATAGGACAAAATAATGGAAATTGTACTCATTCGGGGAGTTGAATTGTTTCTACTTGACTTTTTGCATGGGAGATGTTCCATTACCTCTTGGTCAACTCATGTACCCATCCTTTAGTATAAATACACCCATTGGAGTATGTGCAAAGAGATTCTTCTATCTGTCTTGCCCCTGTATTAATTGAATTAATTATGTATTATTCATTCAAATTAAAGATATGAATGACATTAAAATCTATTATTATAAATCATAAATTGAATATCTTTTAAATATTATAAGTTGAAAATATTTACATTAAATAATATAAATTAAAAAAGATATACTTAATGTATTTAAATATATTCAAATTAGATATTAAATATACTATATTTTATATATACTTAAAAATTTAAATATTATAAATTAAATACTATAATGTTAATAAGTTAAACGTAAGTGGCAGCAGCGAATTTCACAACAGGAGCGATCAGAAATAAGGATTGCCAACCATAAGGAGGCACGAATATATCAAAGGGAGTATCTTAAGGAAAAGGTACCTATTGATATAAAGGAGCATCTATTTGTATACGGTGGCAATTAAAATAAGGTAATAAACAGCAGCGATCAGGGTTAGATAATCAGCATTGTTAACAAAGGATTATGCCCCATGTGAAAGGCTATCTCTCTTTAAAGAGATACCTCACTTCATAGGGAGTTAAAGGTATAAATTTAGATTGGTATGAGTGAGGGAGGACACACATAGAAATTGAAGAATAAATATAATATTCAATCAAAAGAAAACTGATATACAGGTCTGCAAGAAAGAGATATAGAAAAGGCATTAACTTAAGGAAGGGTCCATTAATCTACTTGTGGTAGGATACTCACATGGGAGTATAATGTAGAATTTAAATATGATTAATGGTTTATGCTTGTTGTTATCATAAATTATTAAATTACTAATGTGATTATTTGTAGATGTGAATTTGATTAGTTTATTCTGCACATACCTCCACCATGATAAGAGAAGGGAGAATTGCAAAGGGGGAACGATGAGAGGGCCCTCTACTAGGTATGCCACCCATGGGGAAAACAAGATAAGCCTACATGGGCCAAAGGGGGTTCTGCCTTTTAGTTGAAGGGTGCTGCCTTTGGGCCTAGAGAGTTTTGGCTACTAGGACACCCTTCGTAACCTCACTCTCTTATCATGGTGTGACAACATAGGGAGATCAATCATGGGGAAATGAGAAAAGATGGCAAGATGAAGGGATAACGGATCCTCACTAGGTAGGCGATCTCATATGAACAACATGCGCCACATGAAGTCAAAGATACCTTATATGAATGGCATGCGCCACATAAGGAAAATGGACACCTCATATGAATGGCATGCGCCACATGAGGATTACGGGGATGGTATATCTGCCCAGGGTCCTAGGGAGGCTAAGTTACCCCATCAAGTCACTCTCTTCCATGCTCTCCCATGATTGAGCATCCCAAGGTAAGTTTTAATAATTAGATTAGCTAATTCTCTATGGACTTAATGATGTTTAATCATGGTACTCTATTTGATAAGTTATTATGGTAATTGTTTTCTAACATTGTTTGTAGGAGTTAAATCAAGTCAAGGTACTCTCTAAATCCATTATTTAATTGGGAAATCAGTAATTTAGGTTAAAACTAATATAATTCCTATTAGGGACATTACACTATCATGGAGAGGATTCTTTCTTTATGGGTAGGCAAGGATTGGAAAGATAAGAGTTCTCTTGAGAATTGCATTCTAGTCATACTAGTTTTAGGGTTATTGGCAATAAAAGGTGAAAGTCCATTGCCTTGTTTCTTGAGATTGTATGATTGTGTATAGCCGTTCGAATTTGTTAACTTGGGTGCAAGGAGGATGTTAGGTTGGTATTCTTAGTGGCCTTAAGAAGAAAGCAAGCCTGTACAACTAATTTTGATAGTGGATTCTTTGTTGGAACTTTTCCCCATGTTGGGTTTCTCTAGGGTAAGTCTCTCATGTTATCTTTTGTTTGTGTTGTGTTCTCATTTACTTGCTTCATGCTATATTCTTTAGTTAACAACTAAATACAAGTGAACATGGAACGTGAACGTTCTTTCTATCATTTAATGGAAGTATGATGTTGATGAATAAGTCATCATCAAGCATAAGAAATTCATACTTTAACCCTTCCATGTTACTCATTGATACATAGAATGTTCATTGTGGGAGAGATAAGTGTTTATATATTCTTAGCAGTGATGGGAAGTTATATATTCATATTAAGCTTACTTCCAAGTTCCACCTTTCCTATTCTCTTGTGAGGAAAGAGATGGGATTACATCAAAACAATTAGAACTTGCCAATGTATAAAAAATTCTTCTTTAGCAGGAAGTACAAAAATATTATTGTGCGAAAACAAGCATGAAAAAGAAGTTTGATAGCTCAAGGCTTTACACAAAAAAGGCCTTTCTTAACAATAGTTAATATCACTAAAAAGGTGGCCATGTGAAAGTGCTTAATAATACTTTTCAATCGGCTAACTTGCATGGGTTCTGGGCTATGCACTTGCCCTAGTGATTAACTACAAAGTAACTGTATATTGCCTTAAAAAGCTCTTAAAGAGCTATATAAAAACATGCTTGTGTATTAGTTAGTTTGTAATACTAACACCAAACTTATGGATTGTGGTTGGTCTTATTAATGGAGCTTGTGAACAAGACACAAATATCGTATAGAATCAGACTCCATGATGCCAAAATTGCCTATATATGTGTTTGTGTAGTTCGACAACTATGTTGTTGAGTGTGGGACACACAAACCTTGATCTATTCCTTAGCCACCCATAAAATGTGGTGATCAAGCATAGATACCCTCCAACATGGCTTGAACACCTAGAATACACAAATCGCTAGTACTCACATTAGATGGGGCCACAATTGACATTAAGAATAGCAAAAGGTAAGGGATGACCTTCAAAAATATACCTGAATTCAAATCCTTCAAATGTCTTGTATAACACTAGAATTCTCTTTCGACTACTTGATCCAAAAAATGGATCATAGTTGCATGACTGTATAGTCATGTGTTGTCATTTATGTTTAAGAAGTAGTCTAAGGACTATGGTTGCATATGTTTCCTTTATTTGGCGGGTTTCGAAGCCATGTTGTTTGGTCTTAAGTTAGAGATAACCTTGGGGTGATCTGAAGCATTTGAAGGAGGTTAGAGAGTAGGGGATCAGACAATGATTTAGAGAGAAAAAAGTATGGTGACGACACTGCTGGTTTTTAGCAGGTGGCATCATGTAATTGCCCCAACAGGCTCAAGAGTGTAACTGTGGATTAATGGTGGTCTTGCAATTGCTCCAATGGTTTCGAAAGTGACATTGAGGATTAGTAGTGGTCTCATCACAACTTGGATAGAACGTGGAAGATGAAGGGTTTAAACCTTCAATTCACATTCCTGACATTAGATCTTCTTTGTGGCACTGAGGATAGACATGGGGAAGGCATAAAAAGACTTCAAACTCATTGTATAGGGGTTGGTTCTCAATTTTACCTTCATGTCGTACACGTTTTGACTGTTGCAAGAGTAAGAATAGGGTTTCCATAGTGCAGAGACCATTTGTATCTGTTTGGAGCTGGTTGTACTTGTTGTCAAGGCTCTATTTTGTCCAAGGGTCATTGTAAACACTTGTAATTTATTGGAAGATAGTGGCATGATGAGCATGAGCTCACTCTTCTGGAGGATTTCTCCAAGTGTACTTGTTTGTTTCAGTCCTTTTGTGGTTTGTTCTTGCACTGGATGGATGCGTTTCTTGTTTCCTTGTGTTATTGCAATGATGTACATGCTAGAACTAATTCTACAGGCATTTAAGCTAGTAATTCAATTTTTTGAAGATGTGTGGAGTTGACAAGCAGGTATCTGCAACTGGTGATTGCTAGGAGAGTATCTCCAGCATTTTATGGATCAAGTGGTATTAGAGCAGGGCTTTGAATATCCATGCAAATGTGTGATTGATAAAATCAGACTTTTGACTAGTTATGCCCTCTACAAGATCAAGTGGAATTGAGGATTTGTTCCCTTTTAAGCCTGAAATTAGTACAAGGAGAGTGGAATAGGACAGCAGCATCAATGACAAGATATATGGACAGAGAAGTGGATGAGGATGAGGCATGATTTAGAAGGCTGGAAAATGATGTTGCTCGTATCTACAACTCAGTAGGAAAGATAGATAGGCTGGAAAACATCATGATTGCCTTGACTGAAAAAATGGATATTGCAAAGGAGCAAGACGAAGAAAAAAAAGAATCTGAGAAGACTGAGCAAGAGCAAGGAGAGACATCATATGGTGGATTCCTCAAGGCTGAAGCTAAGATTGACATTCAGCTCTTTGATGGAGAAATAAGTACGGAGAAGCTAGACCAATGGGTGTCTCAAATGGAAGTGCATTTTAGATGTCTTCCCATCAACAAGTCTCATTTGCTCAACTCAAGCTATTGAGGCATGCTCTCATGTGGTTTGAAAGCTATACTCATTCCTTGAAAGTTCATAATTGTCAACGATCTCCAAATGGGAGGATTTCAAAAGGCTGCTTAAGAAGTAATTTTACCCTATTTGCTATGAAGAAGAAAGGGTGATGCAATGGCATTGCATTAGACAAAGACAAGGTCAAAATGTGCAATAATATACAAGTGAGTTTAGGAAGAAGGTGGTCCAATTGGGAAAGGAATACATGGAACATGAGGTGCTCATGAAATATATAGGTGTGCTGTTTGGACACCTAAAGAGGCCTGTATTGATCCAACCCCAAGCCATAGATGAAGCATCTGCACAAGCATATTACTTGGAGTTGGATAAGAAGAGGAGCACTTCCTACTTTGATAACAGCAGGGTAAAGGACAGCAGCATGGTGGTGACAAAAGCAAGGGTAAGGGCAAGAGGAAAAGCAAGAAAAATGCTGCTATTATCATTAATACCAAGGGAAAAAGTGTAATGTCCCTTTTTGGGATATTCCTGATTTCTTTACCTGCATACAATAATAACTACTAGAAAAGGACATTAGAAATATTAAAGATCAATAAATTAAGATAATATTCAGTTCATAGCATCATTCATATTAAATTCAACTATCATAGCCTAATGAATAATGAGATCAATACTTCATAAGATAATCAATATTTGGTTCAATCCATCATAACACAATCCCTTAAGTCAATCACATAGTGAATTCCTTAGGAATACTTACAAGTAGCAATATCAAGGCGGGTCATCCTTAATATTGCCAAGAGCATGTAAGGGGGCCATCCTCCCTCCTAGTCCACCTTGGAGGGCCATCCTCCTTGATCAAGCTCAAGAGGGCCATCCTCTTTGATTAAGCTCAAGAGCATGGAAGGGCCATCCTTCTCATCTCTTGGCTGACTTGATGAGAGCATGAGAGGGCCATCCTCTTCATCTCTCGTGAACTTGGAAGGGCCATCCTTCCTACCTGCAAACATCTCCCTGAATTCAAAACTGATTGTTTGGGAATTTGTTAGATGATTGATATAAAGTACCTCTTGAATCCTTGATGGATTTCAAGTTCAGTCCAAGGATTGCAATATATCTTTCTTTGCTGTTAACAATTCTTTGTATGTCAGGTATATATATTACTGCTGATATATTTCCTTTTGCTCGATTCTTATATTTCTTTCTTTCAATATCAATATTTTTACTGCTGTTATATATATATATAAATTTATGTCTTGCTGCAGATATATTCCTTTTCTTCTTTTTTCTTCCCTTCCTTCCAAGGTTCTATGATTCTCCCTTTCATACTTTACTTGGTAAAGAGTCACAACTTCTCCAAGGTTCGCTGCCCTTTGGAGGGAACACATCTCTTGGTAAATAACAACCGCTGCCACTTTGAAGTTTAATTAATTAAGTTGTCTTTTTCAAACTTTTTTTTGTCTTTTTTCTATCTTTTGTCTTTGTCTGCTTTTTTGTCTTTTTTCTGATTTTATAACTGTACACCTTCCTCTAATAGTTTGGCCAAGTATAAACAGGTCAATGAATCTTGTGATTTTCTATTTTAAGTATCAGGTCTCCCTGCAAGTTTAAAATTCTGATTCTACGCAATCCATAACAGCAACTTTGTGTAGTCAAGAGCTTTTAACCTCAATTGATACACTTGACATAGGGATCAAGAAGCTATCAAGATGACCAATGTAAGTTGGTTCAGAGTTCCTCTTTCTAATCAGTTCTGATCTCTGGTTTTTGCATTACCTTTTTGTTTTTTGATCCTCAGTCAGATTAGTTATGTGTCCAGTCTGAGTATCCATACATTTGTTTGAGGCCTCTACATTAGTCCAGCGTTGTCTGTATTTGCGTATATTAGCTAATGGATAATTGATAAATATGGATTTCTTACTATGAAGTTGATTTGTCACAGACCATCCAACTCAGTTCTGATATTGCACCAGTGTAATGTCCCTTTTTGCGACTGCTGTTTGAAACGTGACATTACAAAGAGTGAGGGTAAGTTCCATTGCATTCATTGTGAGAAGGATGGACATACGGAAGAGAGGTGTTGGAAGTTGCACCCGGGGTTGGCACCTTCTTAGAAGAAGAATAATAATGACAAGAACATCACATATGTGAACAAAGGGAAAGAGTTAGATGGCAGCTCCAAGATTGACGAGAGGTTGCCATGTGCCACAGTTTGTAAGGGTGTGTGCATAGTGAGTGATGGGTTTCACGATGAAGATGAACCACCAAAATCTTTGAGATCAAAATCCAAGTGAAAGGGAAAAAGATAGATGCTTTTTTTGATACATGCTCTCAAGCAAATGTGATTTCTCAAAAGCTGGTTGGTGGATTTGGTTTGAAGATTGGAAACCATCTACACCATCTACATCCATATTCTTTGCGATGGCTGAAGCAAGTAGTGGATATATTAGTGACTAAGCAATGCAAACCACAATTTGGACTCAACTTGGAATCTAGAGATGAGGTGGTTGTAGATGTAGTATTGTTGGATGTTTGTGGTCTCATCTTTGGAAGTCCTTATCTATATGTTTGGAATGCCGTTTACTTTTGGAGGAAGAACCTATATAGGCTTCATTTGAATGTCAAGAACTAATCTTAATTCCTAAGTGGGCAGGTCCAAAATATCTATATTAGGTGCTTCACAGACCAAGAGACTAATCATGCTAGTGGCAAGTTTGCTTTGTTGTAATTGCAGGACAAAGAGGAAACAAGGGTAGCTGAGATAAAAACAGTACATGGGCTGCTTACAAATAAGAAAAAGAAAGATGTAGATCAACTTGTTCAACAATTTTCTGAGTTTTCTTAGAGCCCAAGGGGCTGCCCCAACAAAGGGCATGAAATTCAATTTCTACCCGATCACTCTCTTCCAAACATAAGGATGTAGAAGAAAAACTTTTTAGAGGCCAATGAAGACAAGATGCACTAAAGATTCTCATTGAGTAGGGAGTTATAAGACCTAGTACTTCGCCTTGCAGTTATCCCATGGCGGTGGTGCCTAAGAAGGACTGAACTTGGCATACGTGTTTAGAATTTGGATTATATAGCTTTGAACAAGATCACCATGAAGAACAGGTGCCCTCTACCCCATGTTGATTATCTCTTCAATCAACTACAACATACTAAGTATTTTATTGTACTTGATCTCAAATCTGGGTATCACCAAGTAAGGATGAAGGAGAAGGTATTTGGAAAACAATGTTCAAGACTATGTGAGGGCTATTTGAGTGGCTTGTTTTACCATTTGGGTTATGCAACACTCCAGCTACCTGTTGATGATGTTTTTTGGACAACACAACAATAGAATAAAATACTGAGTATCCTATCCTCTCTTGATCAAAGCTTCCTGAATGCTGAATTATATGATCAAACAAGAACGCTCCAAGGTTCCTTTGATGTCAGGTCTTGACTTGTACGTGGATAGACTCAGTGAATGAATGTGATTTTGCTGATAATCACAAAGGGACTTACACAATTGTTCAAACACAACTCTTGTTTCACTTTCGAAGGAAGATTTCGTAGAATTTCTAAGTCTTACAACTTATGGCGAATGATATTGCAATGACGTTCTTAATCCTAATTTCTAACAATTGTTGATAAAAAAGTGCAAAAGATGTAAGGTTTGGAGAAACTACCCTAATCCTATATGCAAGAAACGATTATTGATCAGGTGAAATCAACCGACTTTGCTTCGCCAAATCAAACAACTACACAAAGACGATGCAATCTTCTAGGGTAATGTAAGATGTTCAAATCACTTGCGTTCATGAAATATCAACAAACACAAATAATTGAAGTTAAGCTCATTTGAGTTCAGTCTAACCATGCACTGCAACTTGCAAGCCACAAATCACAAATGGTATGAACATAGAGATTTCACCACGAAACAATAACAATTACTTCCATCAACTAACATAACACTTGAAAATAAAACTTATTCTAAACTTAATCTACGCTTGAGGAATTGGAAACCATGCAACACTTGAAATAAAATAATAGCACCAAATCAATGAGTCTTGTATTTATCTCAAAGAGTTCTTGCAACAATTCTCCAAAGTCTAACTTTACAAATGAGAGCAAATGAGGCTTTTATAGCGCTCAAAAATACATGAAAGGCTAGGATTGATTGGCAAAGCCAATAGCCTAGATTGTGCCACATAAGCAGTTTGTTACAACAACCTTCTATTTTTAGTAAGAAAGCAAGAGCAATGAAGGCATGTTTTCCAAGAAGATGAGCTTGAAATGGAATCTTTGAAACATCCCAAGGTAGGCGTCAACTTTAGGTTGTTATTTGTGTGCATGCATTGAATAAAGATGAGTGAGGTGGGGAAAGATGATAGGACTGATGATGTGTACATGCCACCTTAGCATTAAGCGAACCAATTTGATCTTCTTGTTCACACTGCTTGAAATGTTTTCCCAAATTGTGGATTTATTGAAGTAATCTTCGATTTTGGATTTTCAACTTTGGAACTTTGCATCGTTCGAACTTTGCAAATTTGGGAATTTGTCGAATTTTTCAAGTTGTCTTTATGCCTTAGTGAAATTTACAAATTACTTGATAATCTTGATTTATGAAATTTTTGTCCTCTGTGCAGGCTTCAACTCTGGATGATGCAAGAAGATGTCATGTTGATCTTCTTTGAATGCCTTTTCATAGAGAGTAGCGTAGATAATAATGCTTCCTTCATAACATGGAGTAGGAGACTTATCTTAGAGACTTGAAAATTCAGGAAAAATCTTGAAGTTTGATGGATGAATGTCCTCTATGATGCCGATGATGAAGTGTACTAACATGATGAACTTGAAGTGGCCTCTTGGAGTGGTAACATGATGTCTCCCTTGCAGTGACTGCCTCCTAACTTCATTCTTTGCTTGAAGATGGTTCCAGGGGCCTTGCTCCTTGGATGACTTCTCAACCCCATTGATGCTCCTGCAACACAAACCGAGAAACATATCAATCCATTGATAGGCATTTTGACCTCATAACACAAAGAAATCATTTCGAACATTTATTAGCCTTTCCAAGCCTAGGCGCACATTTAGGCCTGTGGAGATGCAAAAGTGCGCCTTCATCAAACTAGCCTTATATTTGCCATTTCTATGATTTCAAACAATTGGAAATGTCTTAGAATATTTCTCTTTCTCAAGGCGCTCACTTCCTGATGTGAATTCATGTGCTTTTCTTGAGGCGCAAATTTAGGGCTTTAGAGATAGGAAAATGCGCCCTCAACCACTTAGTCTAAATTTTGCAATTTTATAGTTTTAAACACTTGGAAGCATTCAATAATTGCATTTTCTCTCAGGGCGCCATATACTTGTCAAGGATTCATGTGTTTCTACTCAAGTACAACAATCTAGGCGCAAATACTAGCTTGCAGTGAAGGTAAAGTGCGCCTTGGTCATCTTAAGGTCTCAGGCTCCAATTTATGATTTCAAACACAAGTATAAACCTTTGGAGAACCTTCTTATCTCCTGGCGCCATCAATTTTTATAGTTTCCAACTCCCTTTCTTCAAGGCGCATAAAGGTGATTCTACAGATGCAGACTTGCTCCTAACTCCAAATATGTATGCTCTTCAAGTTTTATGAACTCAAGTGTGCCTTGACTTGAAGATGGTGATCATGCTCAGTTTTATAGATCCAGACAAGTATACAAGTGTTTAGAAGACCTATTTCTTGGTGCTAACATAATCCATGATTTCAAGCCTAGGTTATCTTAGATGCAAAATGATGACTCTAGAGGTGGAAAATTGTGCCTAAACCTCTATGTGGATTTCTTTGAAGTTCTATCTAAGTTAAAATCCCTCTTTGATCTTGGACGCTAGAATATTGATGTTCTCCTCTGATGAATGTTAGGCGCATCTATTGAGGTGCAATTCTATGATGATTCTACTTCCAAAACCTCAGGCGCAATCAGGTGATTCTTCAAGAGCAAAATGCACCTAGCCTTGAGGGGGGGAAAATACTTCAACTTCTATGAATTCCAATCACTGGAGATAGCCAAGGAAGCTTTATTCTACTAAGGCACCACCAAAATAGATAGCTTCAATCCAAGTTTATCAAAGGCACAAAAGGATAACTCTACAGGAGCAAATTGGTGCCTTAGGTTGGGTGAATGAATTTTTGGATTTGGGCAATTGAAGGTGTCTTGGGAGGTCTAACTCTTTCAAGGCACCACTTTCTTTTATAACTTCCATCATCCTTTGCTCAAGGCGCACATTTATAGCTCTACAAGTGATAAAATGCACCTAGCTTTCTCTTGAAACAATTTTGGCTAAGTTTGATCCTCCAGTATGTCTCCAAGCGCAAACTTGTTATTATCAATGATGGCTTCACTAGTTTTTACTGTGGGCGCACATTTTGACATAAACAGTGGCCTGAATGCGCCTTCACTTCCCTTGGTGTTTCTCAAAACTTTCTAAGTCATAACACTTCATGTTTAATCCTTAGGCGCACATTAATGATTGTCAATGATGATTTTGCATAGTTTTTACCCTAGGCGCATATTTGGGTCTCTGGGAGATGCCTTTTCTTCCTAGGCGCACATTTGTGGTTTTCCAGGAGCATATTTGCGCCTTGGGCTCTAGGGTCATTTCCTTGCAAAATTTTCTAAGTTTAAACCATGTTGAGGATCAAAACATCATTTTCTAGCAGGGCGCCCTGGTTTGGAGTGATTTGAGGCTAGTTTTGATTGAGGCGCACATTTTGACTTTGGCATTTTCAAGATTCATCCACATTCTCCAACTTTCTTAAGCCATTTCTCATGTTTTCAATTGTATTTTCAAGAATTTGACCTCAACTCATCAATCTACCTTAGGCGCATTTCACATGTCCATGAGGATTCTCCAAGGGCGCATATTGCATGCTAAAGGGAAATTTGCGCCCTTTTACTTGATCATGACTTAGTTAAATTTCTTACTTCAATCTATCCTTCCATTTGCAATGTCACTACTTAGACAAATTTCTTCCTAGGGCACAAATTCCTTGGCCCAGAGCATTATGCGCCTAACCTTGATCATTACTTAGTTATTCATTGCTTCAAACTTCATACATCCTCATGCTTCCTCCTTTCATTAGGCATCTTCTTCAAATGTTTCTAAGTGCTTTTCCCTTTGGCGAATTTCACTTGATAGTTGAACCACTTAGCATTTTCATTTTGGATCAAACCCTCTTTCCTAGGGCGCAAACTCCTTGCTCCAGAGCATTATGCGCTCTTGCCTTTTGATTTTCACTTTGCCTTAGATATTTCTTTGAGACTTCAAGTTAAGATCCTTAATATATCAAATTTCCTAATGATAAGTTTGGGCGGATTTTGCATACCCTAGAGCATCATGCACTCCTCTTCTTTTGATGAACATTTCACTTCATTCACTTGGATGATAGCCTCAAACATTCCTTATAACTCCTCAAGGCAAGTTTTGATCTCACATTGGACAAGTTTCTTAGTGCAAACTCTGGGCGCAAATTGTTTGAGGCAGAACATTTTCCATCATTTCCAACTCACCCTCTAGCTAGGGCGCAAAATGCAAGGGGTAGAACATTTTACCCATTTTGGCATTCTATCATGGCCTTCCCTTGAACTTTCAAAACAAGGTTGAACCTCTCAAGATGTTTCATACTTAGAAACTTTCAAACTTCAACATCACTAGCTCATTCCCTTCGTTGCTTTCATGACCTTTGCATTTCGAAAATGACTTCAATTTATCTTCCACCTGGAGCGCAAATTGCATGTTAAAGAGAAATTTCTGACCTTGCAATCAATACTTAGTCAAATCTTGCAAATCCTCACCTAGGGCGCAAATTTCTCTCCAAAGAGAAATTTCCCATTTTGCATTACTGATACTTAGCCAAATTCCCAGTTTAATTCCTTAATTGTTTGATTTGACAGTCTTATTTCCTCGGTGTTATTTAATTGTCTAGACAACTTCCATTTGCATGATGATTGAGCAAGACTCAGGTCTAGAAACCCTAAAACTACAAAAGCAAAAGCGAAAACTTGGGTGTCCCCATTTGCAATGGGGTGTGTGATTAGGTCACAACACCACCTTCATGAGATTGATAAATGAGATACTTAGAACACTCATAGACTCTTGTACAATAGTTTATTTGGACGATATCTTTCTTTTTAGTAGGACATATGAGGAGTACATATCTCATCTTAAGCAAGTTCTATAAGTTTTGAGGAAGGATGAGTTGTTGAATGGAAAGAAATGTGAGTTTGCACATATATCACTTGTTTAGGTGCATGGTGGGTAATGGAGAGATTAAGATCGATCTTGCAAAAGTTGAGGGCATTGTGAATTGGCCAAAGCTTATTTTAATCACCAAACAAGAAGTTTTTTTAGGGTTGTCCAATATCTAAGAAGATTTGTCAAAGCTTTCTCCTATATTGCTGCTCCATTGCATGTTATAACAGGGGCTGAAAAATGTTTTCGTTGTGGTAACAAATAGCAAAGAGCATTTGAGGAACTTGAGTATAAAAATAAATCATGCATTGGTTCTTGTCTTGCCTAATCTCTAACAACCATTTGAAGTGGAAATGGATTCCAATGATTATGCAATGGGGGCTGTTTTGTTGCAAGGAGGAAGGCCTATATGTTATTCTTTGGAGCTTTTTAGAGGGGCAGTTCTAAACTATAGCACATATGATAAGGAGTTGTATGCTCTAGTGCAAGCGGTGAAAAAGTGGAAACACTATTTGTTGGGCAAAGAGGCAGTTGTTTATACGGATCATCAACATCTTCAGTATTTGCTATCTCAAATTAAACTTCAGCAAGGAAGGCACTACAAGTGGATGGGGTTCTGCAACAGTTCCACTTGGTGATCAAGTACAAGTGAGGTGTGACCAACAAGGTGGCTGATATGTTGTCTAGGTCACCTCTTCTTTCCACGGTGATTACTCTTTCTCAATTGGATCCTTTTTCCAAAGAGGTCTATGCTGAAGAGTATGAGACTGACAAAGATTTCAGTAACATATACAGGCAAGCAAAGAGAGAAAGTGGCTGATTTTGAGCCAAATTTGATTTTCCTCCAAGAGGGACTTCTATACAAATCAGGAAAGTTACGTGTTCCAAAAAAAAGAAGCTTGCTGTTTATGCGTGAAGCTCATACCTCAAGAGCTTTAGGTCATTTTGGTGTGACTACAACAGTGGTAAATCTTCAAAGGTATGTGTATTGGCTGTATATGCAAGTGAATGTTTTGAGATTCATTTGGGTTGCAAGTTGTGTTGTATAAGCAAGCCAAGTAATCATAAGTTGGGGTTGTACAATCACTACTTGTACCTTAAAGGCTATGGAAGAGCATCTCCATAGACTTTGTAGGAGGTTTACCCATGTCCAAGAAGGGGCATGATTACTTATTTGTGGTGGTGGATCGATTCAGCAAGATGCATGTGCTCATTCAATGCAAAAATAATCTTAAGGGCGAAGCTGCCGTGTATATTTTTCATTTGTGGGTTCATTTTGGTTTTCTAGAGAGTGTCATATTAGATATAGATGCTAGATTCTTGGGGAAGTTTTGGTGTATGCTTTGGGAGAAAATGGATACTCTCTTTGGACTGTTCTAGTGCTTTTCATCCTCAAACTGATGGGCAAATGGAAGTGGTGAACCACACCTTGGTACAACTCTTGAGGTGTTATAATCAGAAGTAGCCTAAGTCATGAGATGAAACTTTGGTTATGCATCCACCCAATTGTTACCTTTTGAGCATGTTTTGGTTATTTGCCTCTTAGTTCTTTTGATGTCGTCTTGGGACAGTCAAGAGAAGGGCTAGAAAATATGGATTCAGAGGCCCACAAGGCTGAATGGTTCATTGACAAGGTTTGGCAAATTCATCTCCAAGTGTAGGAGAAGTTGGAGTCGCAAGCTAAGTACAAGCAGCAACATGGGCAGCATAGGGCGGCATAAGCTTCAAGTGGAAGACCATGCAAAAGAGAGACTTCAAGGATCAGCTAAGATGCTTAAGCCAATATGGTATGGTTTGTTTCAGATTTTGGAACAAGTGGGAGAGAATGCCTTCGGCTCGATTTGGCTCCCTACATGAAGATGTACTGAGTCATAAATATTGATAAGCTTCGTTTGTTTGATCCTTCTATGCTTGATGAGGAAGAGGACTTGGTGTTACCTTCCATTGATGATTTAGCTCCAAGTAGCCAAGAGGAGCTGGAGGGTGATGTGGTGTTGGACAAAAGTGAGGCAGACAAGAAGAGGAGAAAGTGAGACATGGTTATTAGGGTTGAAGGGGCAACTACCGAACAAGGCCAAGTGGTAGCCCAAAGAAGATGTGGGGAAAAGATTTCCTCACTTGTTGAGTCCCTGAGCATTTGAGGACCAAAAGCCCACTTAGTGGGGACGTGTGATCTGAAAAATGGATCATAGTTGCATGACTGTATGGTTAAGTGTCTTTTCTAGTTGAGAAGATTTCTAAGGACTATGGTTGCTATGTTTCCTCCATTTGGTGGGTTTCGGAGCCATGTTGTTTGGTCTCATGTCAAAGGCAGTGTTGGGGTGATTTGGAGCATCTCAAGGAGGTTAGAAAGTAGAGGATTAAACAATGATTTTGAGAAAAAAATGTATGGTGACAAAACGATTGATTTCCAACAGGTGGTGATCTTGCAACCGCCCCAACAGTTTTAGGAGTGTGGATTAGTGGCAGTCTTGGAAGCAACACTAGGGATTAGCAGCAGTCTCATCACAACTTGGACATAATCTGAAAGATGAAGGGTTTTGAACTTTCATTTCACATTCCTGATGCTAGGTCTTCCTTTTGGCACCAAGGATGGACATGGGGAAGGCATAACAAGACTTCAAACTCATTGAATAAGTGTTGGATCTCAATTCTACCTTCATGTTGTACAAGTTTTGACTGTTGCAAGAGGAAGAACAAGGTTTCCATGGTGCAGGGACCATTTGCAAATGTTTGGAGCTGGTTGTACTTGTTGTCAAGGCTTTATTTCATCCAAGGGACATTATAAACACTTGTAATTGAGTAGAAGGTAGTGGCATGAGGAGCATGAGCTCACTCTTTTGGAGTTTTCTTCTCTTTTGAGCATTTCTCTAGGTGTACTTGTGTTTCAGTCCTTTTGTGGTTTGTTCTTGAATTGGATGGATGTGTTTTCTTTTTTTTTTATGTTATTACAATTATGGACATGCTAGAACTGATTCTATAGGCATTTAAGCTAGTAATTCATTGTTTGAAGGTGTTGTATGGAGTTGACTAGCAAGTATCCCTAATTGGTGATTGCTAAGAGAGTATCTCCAATATTTTATGGATCATTGCTACCTGAGGATGAAATAAATTGCTTACTATATATCTTTCATTTTCAATTTCAATAAAGAAAATTAGTTCGATTCCATTATATTACGACATAATATCAATATGTTACGTCATTGATGGTTTTGTGAAGAACAACTCCATCTATAACCTTTTGTGCCCCTTTGCTTATTGGCACATGTGCTAGCTTCTAATGGTGTCAGTGCTTATATTGATTTACGAGCATTGGCATAATCCATGTAAAACATGAAATGGATGATGATAAGGAAACATTGAATTAAAATAAGAATTTAGATAAATGCTAGTCTCAGCTGATATATAGTTTTGCATTTTAAACTTACTTTCCTCTCTTTGGGGGTGATCATGGAATCATAGTTTTAGAACTCAGTGAGTACTCACTGGACTTGTGAGTTTCTGCAGTAGACGAGTAACTTGCTCACGACTCGCAAGAGGAGTCTGCTGCAGAAACTCCTGAGTATTTCATGAGTTACTCGGTAAGTCTTTGTCAAGATTTGCTCGGACTCGACAACTCCAGGAGAGCTCAACCATTGTGTAAAACCCTTATTTTTTGTCATTTTTTGTTTTCAACAATTTGGATCATGGAGGTGTGAATTGATTGTGGAGTGATTGAAAGGATTTATTGACCATTGATTAAAAGCAATAAATTTTTGAAAAATGGCTGCCCTTTGGCCCTATCGGAGGCTGCCACTCCTAGATCCCCACTCTAGTTTTGAAAACCAAAAACTAACAATTGTTTTGGGTTGCATTGGATTGAAAAGCAGAGTTGTTTTTTCTTTTATTTGGATTGAAATAACAAAAACAGCATTTTTTCCCCTATTTTATATAAATTCTTTCAGTGCCTTTAGTTTTCTGATTAAATGCTGAGTAATTGAATTTCATTTACACCGTTTGTTTCCTGAGTCAACCCTGATTCCGAGTAATGCTCTTATTATCAAAATAGACTTATGTGTTCTCTAAATTCATTCTTATGCTTCTCATGCACTATTTAAGTTTATTTTGTGTATCTATGTAATTTATTTTATTTGCTGAGTTTTTCACCGAGTTCAACTCCAAAGTCAAACTTTTGGGCTGCCAAGTTTTAACTGAGTTTGAGATTTTGAACTTCTATGGAATGATTGATCATTGTACGTCTTATGTGGTACGAATAATGGTGATTAGATGTTAATTAAAGATGAAAATGATTTATTGATTTTAAATGATAAAAGTTTTTAGTTCCTCAATGCTGCTTGTTTATTTTATAATGATGTAACTATATCATGCCTTTGCCCTTTGTTGGTTCACACTTTGTCTGCTTCTCTCTAACATGCAGGATTGGTGTTTCATGAATGGGTTGCAGCCTTGAAATATAATATCATATGTTTTTTCATGTGAGACAGTTTTAAGTGTGAAACTCTTATAAATTTCAAAAAATTCAAACTTTTACTTCTGGTTGTTCTAATTCAATACTCAAATCATTTTCTATATTTGGATTATGACACCACCTAATAGATAACCAATTGAAAAATTTTCGGTCGTCTAAAGTTTATCTTGACAAGCTATCCTTTTATATGCAGAGGAGTTCTAGGGCAGCCAAGGCTTTTGGTTCCTGTGATCTTGGTCATGTTGTATAATCGTTGGAATGGGTGAGTTAAATGTGCTAAATAAATGAACTGTATTTTGGTTTGTAATTTTTGATTTTGTGATTATTTTTCCTAAAGTTTAGCAAGCAGTTAATAGGAAAGGTTAGTCCTTGAGTATTAAAAAATGTTTCAAACTAAATTTACATTGTTAGTTTCTTTCCTAGTTGCTAATCTTCTTTGTTGATTGACCCTACAATAAATCTCTTGACTTTTCCCTTTTCAATAAGTTTTCTTTGAAGTTCTGGGAGGTCGGATGATAAGTATCTAAAGATTGTGAAAAATTCCATAGTTTGGGAATTTTTGCTGTATGTGGAAGAGGTTGGTTTGATCATAATTATGCATGCAAAAAAGTAGTGTTGAAAGTATTTGTCTGTAGCTCTTCCTTATGCAATGAATGCAAGGAAAAATCTCCCATCAGTTTCTGTAAATGAATACCAAACTCATTGCTTTTAGTTTTGGGGCAGATTATACAATGAATGAAAGAAGCCGAACTAGAAGAAAATGTACTAATATTCTCAACCATCCAAAATGGTTAGTGGGATTGGATTCGCGAATCTATTAAATTAATCTAAATTTTATATAAAAACACGGTGAGTACTTTTTGGAAATTTATTAAATAGAGAATCTAATTTTGTAAAAATGTATTGAAAAATTAGCCAATTGGAAAAGAATAGCCCATAAGAAGTATAGGCAGGTGATTCCTGAAAAACAATATTACATTGGGAACAAATGCACAAAAATGAAAGAGATAGGGAGCTCCACATTGAATGGTTCATATGGCATAAGACTTGAAGGTTTTACAAATGGGTGGTAACAAGCTAAGTGGGCATAACTTAGGAGGAAACTCCACAGTTAAGCATGTTTAAGCCGCAATCAAACTTAATTGGGTAGCCTCCCAGGAATGGCTTTACCTCTCTGAGCATCACCTAGATGCTGTGAGTGTGAAGTGGACCAGTCAAGCTCATGAGAGATGGGTCCTTGTGAACCACTACTCATGAAAGGTGGGCCGTGAATACGACTTGATTTACTATGCTGCTGATCCCTAAAAAATGAGATCATATGAAGATGCATCATGGGAACACCAAATGCATAAAAAATATTCCATGTCTATATTTTTGAAAAACCTAATCCTCAAAATCTGCCAGATCTACAGCTTTGAAATTTATTACTTCCCTACCATGACTATGGAAACAAGGTCTAGACCAACATTTGACTTGGATACAATATTTGGTATGTTTAACGGAATTACATCCTTGTTACTATCTAAATTTAAGTTTCACAAATGTTGCATATTGCAGCATATAACATGATATATTGTAGATACCAGTTTTTTGAAAGATTTTAAGTTGAATGTAAGGGTTGACACCTAAATGATAATGAATTAAATGGGAAAAATCTTCAACCTGATTCCAGAGTAAATACTATACTTAATTCTCCTCAGTAATTAAGTCTCCAAAACCCAAGTATTATCATTAAAAGTCTCAATCATTCATATACCCAAAGAGAACTCTTCATATTGAATGGCCTTGGCAATTTCTGAAAGTATTGTTCATCAGTAGACCTGGTACATTTAAGAGACCACTAAATTAAGCGAGATAAGAACCTATTTGACTCGTATTGGTTTGAATGCTATCTACAAGATTTGGGGTACTAACTTTGCAAAATTTAAATTGACAAACCAGAATTTGATCTTGCAAGTGCTATTTAGTTCTTTTTCATTCTTATGCCATGTTTGTTGATTGGAAAAATAAAAAAACATAAAGAAATTGGTGTGTAGATGAAAACTGGAAGCACAAAGAAGAAAAAATATTAGTACAAAGAAGAAAAATTAGTAGCTATGTTGATGTATGCTTAGCATCACATTTCATTTGGACGTGATATTTAATGGTTGTTGTACACACTACTTATAAATGGAATTTTTGTTCTTGCTGACAGGATCCTAGTACCAGAATATGGGTTTGTTCATCTGGATCTAATACCAATGCTAGTGGGATTTTTCACATATAAAATTGCTACCTTTGTACAAGTTGTTCAAGAAGTCCTTCCTACAGTTGGAGGGAAAGTGCAATCTTGATCTCCGTGTAGGGTTTCTTCATTCTTTCAATTATTTTTATTTATACCCAAGATACCCTGCCTCAGTTCACGTATCTGTGGGAGTTTGTCTAAACATAGGAATGAATATACTATCTGTGATTCAATTTTTAGTTGAATGTGAATTCAACACAATTTTCTTTCTAAAAGCGATTTTGTGATGATGTGTTTTCATTATTCTATATGTTACCCATAAATCTGGGTTTGGTTCTACAATGACTGTTCCAACTTTCTACTTTGTTGCGAATCCAAGCATCAAGGTAGATTATGGCCTCGGTATTGGACTGGGGAAGAAAACTATTATGATGAAAGTTGTTTCCTATGGGAGATATATTAAATAACGAGTCTATGGGTGTGCCTACCTATATATGGTAGCTATTTGCCACTAGCCAAGACTTTGTGTATGTCTTGTGTTTGTAAGCAATGCACGCTTACATGTGTTCTCTATGGGATGTGTTTTGGGAGAAATATTTTCTTCCTTAGGTTCAAGAATGCAACTATTAGAGGGGATCATAGAAATCCAAGTCTGCACGTGGTTTCATTTTTTCCCACTGCTTCTTGATTGGGAAGAACTGGCATATGATTTGAACACTGCCTTTCAAAGTTATATCATCCAAAGGTGTGACAGAAGTTACATCATCTAAGTTAAATTGTTAACATTAGGAGATTAATTAAATGTATCAAGCTCAAAGTCTCCAAGAGACACAGAAACTCTCATGGATATTGCAATTATGTTTGGCCATCCTCAAGTCACTTGGAAAATAACTTACGCAAAAAACTGTTTCTGTCAAGGTGCAACTTCATGATATTCAAACATGTTATTGATTGTAGATATAATATTTTGTTTCTCTTATCATTGCTACCAATCTTTAAGTGCTTAGCTGTAATATCCCTTGTCAAGTATAACCCAATTTTTTACTTTCCCAAACTTATTCAATTCTGATTACAACTTTCACCCAAATTAAAGATTTGAGTGGCAGAACTTGTAATACATACCCGGTACCTTATGCCAATGAAAGGAATGATGTTGTAGTTGATGTTAAAGTCTTCCATGCACACTTCCAGCTCCAAATATGAAGGTATTCTGATCTGATATGAACCCTGTTATGACTGGTATGAAACCCTGATATGCTGTTATAAACTGAAATAATGCTGATCTGACATCAATGTCTCCCAAAGATGATAGCGTCTTGACATTAGAATGTCACAGCTGATATGTATGATGCCGAAACCTCAATGTATATACACCAAATGACTGAAATAATCCTCCAATAATTATTATGCTTCAAACCCTAGAGGTAAGCAGCCAAGATGGATGTTTTTATGCCTTCAAACCCTTCTACTCTTGCAGAAATCCTCACAATTAAGCTCAGATTGAACCTCTGAATGAAGTCCACTATCAAGCAATGAAGAGTTTTCGTTCTCCAAAGCTGAAATTGACTGAAACCCTTGTGTATTTCTACACACAACTCTCATATCATAAGCACAAGTCATAAAAATGTTTTCAAGAATGAATCTAATTGTTTTTTGATGCCTTTTTATAACTTCTCCAAGTAGGTCGACCTCATGAAGTGTATTTAATTTGCCTTTGAAGTCCACTTTTAGGTTTTCAATAAATACTTTATAATATCTCCAAGTTGGGCACTCACTTTTATGCAAATATAAATGTACTTTATTAATGGCTTTTAAAATAAATCATTATAAACCCCTTATACTATAAGGTCTATAAACCACATGATGCCCTTTTTAATAATAATTAATTATTATTAAAGATTACCTTTAATAATAATTAAAAATCATTTATCTCCATAAATAGACATCATTTTTTAATTCTGTTTGAACCTGGGGTTCACCATGGTACCCTCAATGCATCCAACCGCCTTACCAAAAATAGCAGGGGTCCCTCTCTACAACCACAGTCTTACTATAAATAGTAAGTAGGTCAAACTGAGTCCAACGAAGGCCAAACCTGAACCAAAATTGTGCTCTGAGAGAAATTACACACTGATGTCGGCCAAAAGTGGCCCTCTATCCATATGCTTTAGCCTATGAGGGCTAGTGATAGGCTAAATTGACAAAAACAATATCGTCATAAAAAGGGGACATTACAGTCTGCCCTCCTTGAAATTGCTTGCCCTTAAGCAATCCCAGAAGCAAAATAACACACTAGTCCACCCGGATCCCAAGGGTAGAACCGTGTAATGTCCCTAATGTCACCAACTAGCTCCTATAACACCAACACTAGAATAACTGACAGCACTTGCCGAACCAAAACAATCCCGACAGTAGGTGTTGCAGGAGGAAACAACTCAGAAGGCTGACAAAGTTTGCTTCCCAAAATTACACAAAGTGAATTGTCATACACGCTATCTAGCACATGCGCAATAGAACTGTGCATCTGAAACAAATCATGTACACGAGGATCAAAAGTGAAACTGCAAGCAATCCACATCATGTACACACAACAATACTCCCTAGTAAACACTGACTAGAACCCTGATGCACACAAAGGATCCCTCAACACACTGAAAAGTGTCCAACAAATTTTTTCTAGATCCTAGATCCAGAATAGAAGTCTGCGATGACAAACACCCTTAGACTTCTGCTACTCAAATCTGATCTCAACTTCACCATGTTGGAAATGGTGAAGCAAACCCATGGGACCCATCCAAACTGCAGTGCTGACCCTGACACCCCCTAGATCCCAATACAAACGAAACTCACATCCATCCATCATGAGGAGATATGAATATCTAAAAGTATCTAGAACACAACAACTATCTCCATTCTCTGCAAACCTCCACTGGATGTGATAACTACCCCTCATAGGTGTTGAATGATGTATAATCGCTCCTCTTAGGTCGCTACTATGGTACGGAACAACACCCTTAAAACTGAAAGACTGACCTGTGGGAATGCTAAGGATACCAACAGGGACATAGGATGATAGAGTATCATCCCCATGCTGCTCCTTCATGACAAGGAAATAATGTAACTCTCCTCCAAACTCCAGTGTAGTAATGACACTAGTGGCTGATCCACTAAGTATGTGTTCGACTTCTTCACCCAGCTCCACAACTTGAGCCTTTATTGGTTTTATTCATGAATTTTTGGCTCTGGAGAAAATACAAGGGTTTGAAGAAGAAAACCAGTCTTTGAGAACGAAATCTCTTAAGGAGTTTGCATACATTGGTGGCTACAACCAGTGGTCACAATTGAGCTAATTGGTGTAGTTTTTGTAAGGGTTTGAAAAGATTTCATTGATAAATCTGAAGACATTCATTGCTGTTGCAATTATTGAAGATTGTTCCTTGCTGGCCGTACATATCTTACAACAGGCCGTACATATTTGAGGGCATTTGGAGGAGGTTACATGTGGTTTTGTTGCTGCTCTTCATTCATATAAGGTTGCCTTATATCTGCAGCATTATTCAGCCTTTTAGAGGAGTTTGTGGAGTATTTGGATGCATTTTATAGCTGCTCCAGCCATAGCCATGGCTGTTCCATGTTGAAGGAGGATGTGGGTGTCTTGTGTGTGGGTTCTACTCCAGATTTGTGGCATCTATCACCTCTAATCTTGTTGCTTCGGGGCATAAATACCTCTGCAGTATTGATACTTGGTATTACATTGCATTTTGTGTGGATTTTTAGTGAATTTCCATAGCTTATGTTGTTGGTCCGACTACAACACTGGCATGAAGTTGTGACTCTTGATATGGGTATGTACTCATAATTCATATTATGTTATAATATAAACTGGGTCTTCAATATTTTGGTGATATATGTTATAGTTTTTCTGGGTTTTGGTTATATGCTCCATGTTCTATGTTTTTATTGCAAAAATCAAACATGCAAAACCAAATATAAAACCCTAGACCCTCAGCAAGCAGAAAACACAAAAAATCTTGGTTTGCAAGTGTCCACCTGGGGTGGGACATTACAGTGGTATCAGAGCGGTTTCCTGCCATCCTGTCGGGTTAATCAAGTTGCATGTCAGAGATTCTCAGCTGCATGTTAGAGATTTTAGTTGCATGACAGAGATTCTTAGCTGCATGTTAGAAATTGCTGTTGCATGTCAAAGATTTGGGGTTGCATGTTAGTGATTAGCTATTGCATGTTAGTTTAACAGTGGGGTTTTAATTAAAATTCATTGAACTCACAGATATCACATTTCAATGACTAGCACTCATCAGTTTCTAGCCAGTGTCAGTTATGGGAAAATCTAGGAAAGATATTGAATAGGAAGTTGATCTAATTTTTAAGGACTACCAGATCATGCCAGACAAATTTAAAAAAATTGGTTTTGATGACTATCTGAAGTGGGCGGATTTCTTCAATCCCAGAATGACTAATGCAGTAATGTATGTTAGAAGGATGTATAAAGAAAAAATTTCATAGGGCATACTTAATTTTCCTTTGGAGATACCTCTTGAACCAGCACTTGGCCATGGACAGATGGTAAAGCATGAAGTTTTGTATGAGTTCCTTGATTACGCTACAGATAGGTATGACAACAATTTTGATTTTGGTAACAATTGCCAAACTATTCAGCGTAATCATGATCTAGACGTTGTGACACAGAAAATATTGTGAAAGGTTCTTCTACTATTGGCACGCTAGATGAGGGTGTCATTAATGAGGAATGCATTGCTGATTCAAGTCACAATAAGTCTGATTTTGTATATCAGACCTTGGAAGATGTGAACAAGACCCAAGTTTTGTGTGATGGCTGGTTACAAAGGGCTAAGAAAGCAAAGATGATGGCTGCCAATGCAAAACAATGTTTGCAAGAGGTTAAACAACGTTGTAGCCAGTTCAATCAGGCAAAGAAACAGAGGGAGTCACATCTTCGATCCCTAATTCTTCCAAAGGAAGAATGTGTAGAAGTTGCTAAGGAGGAGCGTCTTGAGATAAGCCAACCAAAAAAATATTCAGTTGTGTGTGATACAGGAAATTCTATTGGTATACGTAATTTGCATCTTGCATCTCTTGATTTACCTCTAGTTGAGAGCCCAATAAAGGCTCAAGTTGTGGAGCTGGGTGAAGAAGTCAAACACACACTTAGTGGATCAGCCACTAGTGTCATTACTACACCAGAGTTTGGAGGAGAGTTACATTATATCCTTGTCATGAAGGAGCAACATGGGGATGATACTCTATCATCCTATGTACATGTTGGTATCCTTAGCATTCCCACAGGTAAGTCTTTCAGTTTTGAGGGTGTTGTTTCGTACCATAGCAACGACCTAAGAGGAGCGATTATACATCATTCAACACCTATGAGGGGTAGTTATCACATCCAGTGGAGGTTCGCAGAGAATGGAGATAGTTGTTGTATTCTAGATACTTTTAGATATTCATATCTCCTCATGACAGATGGATGTGAGTTCCGTTCGTATTGAGATCCAGGGGGTGTCAGGGTCAGCACTGCAGTTTGGATGGGTCCCATGGGTTTACTTCAACATTTCCAGCATGGTGAAGTTGAGATCAGATTTGAGCAGCGGAAGTCTAAGGGTGTTTGTCATGGTAGACTTCTATTCTGGATCTGGGATTGAGGAAAAAATTGTTGGACACTTTTTAGTGTGTTGAGGGATCCTTCGTGTGCATCAGGGTTCCAGTCAGGGTTTATTGGGGAGTATTGTCGTGTGTACATGATGTAAATTGCTTGCAGTTTCACTTTTGATCCTCATGTACATGATTTGTTTCAGATGCACAGTTCCGTTGTGCATGTGCTAGATAGCGTGTATGACAGTTCACTTTGCGTAGTTTTGGGAAGCAAACTTTGTCAGCGTTCTGAGTTACTTCCCTTTGAGTTGTTTCCTCCTGCGACACCTGTTGTTGGGATTGTTTTGGTTTGGCAGGTACTGTTAGTTATTCTGGTGTTGGTGTTACAGGAGCTAGTTGGTGACATTAGGGACATTACACAGTTCTACCCTTGGGATCCAGGTGGACTAGTGTGCTATTTTGCTTCTGAGATTGCTTGGGGACAAGTAATTTCAGGGAGGGCGGACTGTAATGTCCCCTTTTTAGGATGATATTGTTTTTGTCAGTTTAGCTTATCACTGGCCCTTGTAGGCTAAAGCAGATGGATAGAGGGTCCCTTTTGGCCGACATCAGTGTGTTATTTCTCTCAGAGCTCAGTTTTGCTTCAGGTTTGGCCTTCGTTGGACTTAGTTTGACACACTTATTATTTATAATAAGACTGTGGTTGTAGAGAGGGACCCCTGCTATTTTTGGTAAGGCGGTTGGATGCATAAAGGGTACCATGGTGAACCCCCAGGTTCAGACATAATTGAAAAATGATGTCTATTTATGGCGATGAGTGATTTTTAATTATTATTAAAAAGGACATCATGTGGTTTATAGACCTTATATTATAAGGGGTTTATAATGATTTATTTTAAAAGCCATTAATAAAGTACATTTATATTTGCATAAAAGTGAGTGCCCAACTTGGAGATATTATAAAATATTTATTAAAAACCTAAAAGTGGATTTCAAAGACAAATTAAATACATTTCATGAGGTCTACCTACTTGGAGAAGTTATATAAGGGCATCAAAAAGCAATTAGATTCATTCTTGAAGACATTTTTATGACTTGTGCTTATGATATGAGAACTGTGTGTAGAAATACACAAGGGTTTCAGTCAATTTCAACTTTGGAGAATGAAAACTCTTCATTGCTTGATAGTGGGCTTCATTCAGAGGTTCAATCTGAGCTTAATTGTGAGGACTTCTGCAAGAGTAGAAGGGTTTGAAGGCATAAAAACATCCATCTTGGCTGCATACCTCTAGGGTTTGAAGCATAATAATTATTGGAGGATTATTTTAGTCATTTGGTGTATATACATTGAGGTTTTGGCATCATACATATCAGCCGTGACATTCTCATGTTAAGACGCCATCATCTTTGGGAGACATTGATGTTAGATTAGCATTATTTCAGTTTATAACAACATATAAGGGTTTCATACCAGTCATAACAAGGTTCATATCAGATCCGAATACCTTCATATTTGGAGCTGGAAGTGTCCCTGGAAGACTCTAACATCAACTACAACATCATTCCTTTCATTGGCATAAGGTACCGGGTATGTATTACAAGTTCTGCCACTCAAATCTTTAATTTGGGTGAAAGTTGTAATCACTGTCATAACTTTATCAGTCTGATCAGTTTTATATCAGACCTGGTATAATTGTAATTGATTTTATTGCAATAAAGTGGTCCTATTGAAGTTAGAATAGTGCCTAGTGTTTATGCAATGTTTTTCTATCATTTCTACGCATTTGTATATGTTTTGGTAATATAAATCATGCAATGAAATCAAACAAACAAATCAGAAATTCAAATCAGAACTCCGAAATCAGAATTGAATAAGTTTGGGAAAGTAAAAAATTGGGTTATACTTGACAATGGATCACTGTTTAACCCAATTTTTTACTTTCCCAAACTTATTCAATTCTAATTTCGGAGTTCTGATTTGAATTTCTGATTTGTTTGTTTGATTTCATTGCATGATTTATATTACCAAAACATATACAAATGCGTAGAAATGATAGAAAAACATTGCATGAACACTGGGCACTATTCTAACTTCAATAGGACCACTTTATTGCAATAAAATCAATTACACTGTTTAACCCAATTTTTTACTTTCCCAAACTTATTCAATTCTAATTTCGGAGTTCTGATTTGAATTTCTGATTTGTTTGTTTGATTTCATTGCATGATTTATATTACCAAAACATATACAAATGTGTAGAAATGATAGAAAAACATTGCATAAACACTAGGCACTGTTCTAACTTCAATAGGACCACTTTATTGCAATAAAATCAATTACAATGATACTAGGTCTGATATAAAACTGATCAGAATGATAAGGTTATGACAATGATTACAACTTTCACCCAAATTAAAGATTTGAGTGGCAGAACTTGTAATACATACCCGGTACCTTATGCCAATGAAAGGAATGATGTTGTAGTTGATGTTAGAGTCTTCCACGCACACTTCCAGCTCCACATATGAAGGTATTCAGATATGATATAAACCTTGTTATGACTGGTATGAAACCCTGATATGCTGTTATAAACTGAAATAATGCTGATCTGACATCAATGTCTCCCAAAGATGATGGCGTCTTAACATTAGAATGTCACGGCAGATATGTATGATGCCGAAACCTCAATGTATATACACCAAATGACTGAAATAATCCTCCAATAATTATTATGCTTCAAACCCTAGAGGTATGCAGCCAAGATGGATGTTTTTATGCCTTCAAACCCTTCTACTCTTGCAGAAGTCCTCGCAATTAAGCTCAGATTGAACCTTTGAATGAAGCCCACTATCAAGCAATGAAGGAGTACGTTCTCCAAAGCTGAAATTGACTGGAACCCTTGTGTATTTCTACACAACTCTCATATCATAAGCACAAGTCATAAAAATGTCTTCAAGAATGAATCTAATTGCTTTTTGATGCCCTTTTATAACTTCTCCAAGTAGGTCAACCTCATGAAGTGTATTTAATTTGCCTTTGAAGTCCACTTTTAAGTTTTTAATAAATACTTTATAATATCTCCAAGTTGGGCGCTCACTTTTATGCAAATATAAATGTACTTTATTAATGGCTTTTAAAATAAACCATTATAAATCCCTTATAATATAAGGTCTATAAACCACATGATGCCCTTTTTAATAATAATTAAAAATCACTCATCTCCATAAATAGACATCATTTTTCAATTCTCTCTGAACTTGGGGGTTCACCATGGTACCCTCTATGCATTGAACCGCCTTACCAAAAATAGCAGGGGTCCCTCTCTACAACCACAGTCTTACTATAAATAATAAGTGTGTCAAACTAAGTCCAACGAAGGCCAAACTTGAACCAAAACTGAGCTCTGAGAGAAATAATACACTGATGTCGGCTAAAAGGGACCCTCTATCCACTTGTTTTAGCCTACGAGGGCCAGTGATAGGCTAAACTAACAAAAACAAATATAAAACCCTAGACCCTCAGCAAGCAGAAAACACAAAAAATTTTGGTTTGCAAGTGTCCAGCTGGGGTGGGACATTACAGTGGTATCGGAGCAGTCTCTTGCCAACCTGTTGGTTTTTTAAAAATATTCAGTGAATTAACATTAAGCATCATTTGAGTGACCAACACTCATCAGTTTCAGTTATGGGTTACTACAGTATTGTAGGGAAATCCAAAGAAGAAATTGAACAGGACGACATCAAGCTTAGGGAAGGTTATGAACGAGAAGCCCCTCGACTCTTTGAGGGCTATCAGAGTATGCTAGATGATTTTAAAGCATAATACTCTCTTAATGATTATTTGAATTTTGTTATCACCTTGGGTCCTGAAAAGATTGGATTGGTAAAGTATATTAAGAGGGTGTATAAGGAGAAAATTTCATCTAAAGGGGCAAAATTCAGTCTTGGGCATAGTGTGAGTTGGTATGGTAGAACTACTAAAGCATATAATGAAGATGGTTCTACATCCAAACTCAATGATCAGGTTACAAGACCTCCTAAAATGAGCAGGAACCAAATAAGAAGACAAAATCTATGCTTCTCATGCAAAGGATTTTGGGAGCCTAACCACCAATGCATGGATGAAAGGGTGAAAAAACTTGAAGTAGAAAAGTCAATCACAAAAGAAGAGCCAAAGGAACAATTAGCAGATTTGAAGTTCACTGAATCAAGAAGTAAGGATCCAAAGAATGATTTTTACGATGTTAAGGGAAAAGAACCACTAGATGCTACTACGAGTGAAGTGAACACAAAATTCTACATTGGTGATGTAGAGATTGTTCTTAATAAGTCACATGAAGGTTTGGATTCACTTGATGATCCATTATTTGAACATAGCATTACCTCATCAGCTCAACATCGTAATTGCAAGGAATCAGATTGTGAGTTGGGTGTCTTTGAAGATGTTATTGTCAAGGCACATGAAGAACCACAAAAGGGCATGACAACGATTCTGATTTTTGTAACAGCAGTCATATTCCTTTGCATCATCATGAGATAGCAACCATTCCATGTGAGGATGATGGATGTGTGCAGTTGCCTAACAATTACACTCAAGATCTGGGTGTTAAAAATGAATTATGTGATGCAGATTCAAGCCACAACAAGTCTGATTTTGTGAATCAGACCTTAGAAGATGTGGACAAGACACAAGTTTTGTGTGATGGGTGGTTACAAAGAGCTGAGAAGGCAAAGTTATTGGCTGCCCAAGCAAAACAACATTTGCAAGAGGCCAAGGAATGTTGCAACCAGCTAGATCAAGCAAAGAAGCAGAGTGAGTCACGCCTTAGATCTCTAATTCTTTCGAGAGAAGAGTGTAAAAGTTGAGCATGCAAAGGAGGAGCATCTTGAGGTAAGCAAACAAGAAGAATATGCGGTTATGTGTGAACAAGAGAAGAGGTATGATCTAGAAAATTTTATTCGTACACGTAGCTTGCATCTTGAGTCTCATGAGATACCTCTAGTCGAGAGCCCATTTAAGGCTCAAGTCCTAGAGTTGGGTGAATAGGTGGATTATACATTTAGTAGATCAGCCACTAATTTCATTACTACACATGTGAATGGAAACATGGGTGTGTCAGATTTGTATTGGTCTGTAAGCATCTATGACATACTTAGCGAAACACAATCCGTTCATGTTGATGGCTCTATGGCAGAGTGTGTAGCTACTCTACTTCAGAGATTTGTGTTACGTGCCACGAAGATTCTTGTGCACAATTTATATGGGGATGATTGTCAGTGTTTCAGAGTTGTGTAGGGGAAGTCAGCAGGCAATGAGTACAGCGAACTTCCATTCTGGCTATGGGATCCAGAGATCGATTTGGCTGGTGGATTGCTTCTTTCTTCTGTTGGGGTTGAGCTAGTTACAAGATACAGTGGTCTCATGTTGACACCACAGGATTTGGATGGGGTATTCTTTAGGATGATCTGGGATCCCGACATTCAGCTGAGCATTGATCGCAGAGTTTGGGATCCTTCTGGTGCATATATAACCAATAAAGGCTCATAGCCCATCTACCATTACCAATAAGGTGGTGACACAAAGTAGAGCTTGAAGGAGTAATGATTGCAAGCGCAGGGACATTCAAAATGGAAGAAGAGGCCTTCACTACTTCCATAGATTGTTGTTGTGCGACACCCATGTGGAGACCATTAGCGAGAGCAAGGGAAGTGTAGGACAAATAAATTACTCCTTGTGCCAACAAAATAATAAAGATAGGGGGCACAAAATGACGTAAGAGCCTCTAAAGACCCCTTTAGCCATTGTGAAGCATTATCCAAACAAACAAGAGAAAGAAACCAGCAACCCAAACAAAAGAGTCCATGAAAACGAGATAAAATCCATGTTGCACAAAAGCAAAAGGTAGGTTAGCTTGAAGATAATAACCATAAATGAGCAACACCCAAATATAAAGTTGGTGTAGGGATACAAGGATTCCAAAAACACTGTAGACAAGAAAGAATGCCACTAAAGACTACCAACAAGAATGGAAAGGCATAGATCTAGAAAGGAAGCCCATAAGGCATAGAGTATAAGGGGGCCTTAAGGGCAAAGAAACTGAATAATCGTGGAGAAAAAAAGAAAGGGTTGAAAAGGAAGGAGCCATGTCATGCTTAGTGTAAAAGCTATGATAAAAGGCGAGGGCAAAACGAAAAGACAACTTGCATGCAAATAAAAATTACAAGTTAAACATAAGTCACCAAAGGAATGAAGCTAAAAGGGACATGAAGCCTCCTTCCCAATATTATCCTCTTCAGTGATTTTTAGAAAATTATTAAAAGCTTATTCCTTAATCATTTTTTGCCATCTTGAGATAAGAAATGGAAACCTTCTTAAGAATGAGTTTGGCCAACTAGTTAGATGCACGATTTCCTTCTCTTCTCAAGTGTAAAAGGTGGAAGTTTTCAAACCTTCCAAGAAGAGACTTAGTCCTTGAGAGAAGATTTTAGAGCCTCTAATGAGTGATATTTTTACCTTTCAAACCATTAATAATAGTACTTGAATCTCCTTCCATAATTAGATTATAAACTTGAATTTGAACTCCCAGTTTAAGACCAAACACCAGCCCTTTTGCTTTCGCGATATTATTGGTGTTGATTCCAGTGAAGCAAGTGGCAAGGACTAGAACTTCTCATTTGTGGTTTTTGAGAAGAGCTCCCCCACCTAGAAGACTAGGGTTATTCTTAGCAACTTTGTCAAAGTTTAATTTAAAGCCCATAGGAGGGTACTCCATGGGTTAGACATTTCATTTCTTCTCTCCTTAGGGAGAATCACATCATAACACTTTTTTAACATCTAGCTAATTTCTAAAAATAGACACTTCAATAGTGTTGGGTTCTTTGGTTTTCACCATTTTTCAAAAAATGCAACTACAAGAGCAAGCAACAACCACCTCCTCCCACAATCGATTTTGATTCTTTTTTTATTGTTGAAGATTCTATTATTTCTTTCCAGTCATAGCTATCACCCAATCATAACCAACGCCAAATACCATAGATCTTAGAGAATGTTGAGTTTAATTGGGCAATGCTAGGACTTGAAATGTTATTTGAAGGAGCTTTCCATAACCCAATTTATACTGAAATTGTTCAAGAAATGGTTCCAAATACCTATCATGTAATCACGATGAACAATTAAAAGATTACTTTTCTCTTTTTGGGCTAGAACCAAGACCAAAGAAGCCTTCATTTTTGAGATGCCCCCAAGTGAGAATCTTCACATGATAGACCAACCATAGAAATAATTTAGCCTTGTGCGAGGCTTTAGAGGTCCATATCGTACCCCACAAAAAGGTAGATGCATTGTCATTCCTAAATTTTACCAAGTTGCCATATCCCTCCTTCACTGTATAAATACCATCCCACTATAAGGCCACTTAAATGAGTCTTCTCTATAACTCCAAACTAGTTTGAAGCTATGCAATAAAGATAAGATGCTAAATAGAGTTTCAACTATAATATCAGGGATCTTCAAGAGAGTTTTCCAAGACCTAAATCTTCAAAAAAATGTCCACCTTTTCCTCCGAGTAATCTTTGACCTTTGGTTTTCACCCATTTTTGAGATAGGCGGTTGTCTTCAAGAAAAGTGAATTATCATAAAGAGGCTTATTTATCAGCCAACAATCATCCCAGAAAGAAATAAACCTACTATTCTACATATTCCTAAAACCATTCCTACCATTGAGATTTTTTACATCTTTCATTCATTCTCAAATAACAGTACCCTTGGGAAGATCATTACAAGAAAGTATATTTATTAGATTGCCCCCAAGAAGGTATTTTTCCTTGAATATACTAGTCCATAAGGTTTGATTATTTGTAATGATCCTCCATACCATCTTAGCCATTAGGGCTTGGTTGAAAAGAGTAAGATCCTTAATGTCAAGTCCTCCTTTATTGCTACTAGAGTGAATATTTTCCCAAGAAACAAAGGGGTACTTGAAGTGATCCCCCGTGCCTTTCCAAAGAAAACAATTAAATTAATTTTGGAGATAATGCCATTAGGGGCAATCATCAAATAAAATGAGTAAATTGGGATGGCTCAAAAGATAGATTTCAAGAGAAGCAATTAAGTATGTAGTAGTTTGGCAAGCTTCTTTTTCCAAAGGAGAGACATCTACAAAGGAAATCTTGTTCTGGTGCTGTAAGTATGAAAAAGGCACACATATTGACACAGTAGTATGATGACGAGCTAGAGTCCTAATCATGCCCACGAAGACATGGATTATATATACCTCTCAATAGTTTTTTCTTGGTGACACATTTTCCAATGTTTTTCTCCTTTGTTTGTGTCTCCCTAACCTTCAAGCTAACCTTCCAAGGTCATGCACACCTTCTTGTTGTCCATCTAGGCCACTTAAACCAAATCTCCCCTAGAAGATTTGTCTTGCTAAGAGGAGAGATTCACTTCTCTCAAGGGGTTATCTTGTCATTCATTCCTTTGTGACCATCAAATGAACCTTCTAAGGCCTTCCATACCTTCAAATTACCTGATTAACCCATTTTGGCCAAATCTCCCCTGGGATATTCAACCACTTAAGTCATATTGCCCCTATCATCTGTCAAATCTCCCTTGGCGATTTGCCCTACTAACAGGGGTGATTTGCTTCTCGAGGGGTGATTTTGTCATCTTTTCCATGCATGATTTCTTCTAGTATTAGCCTACTCCATTTTTAGCTTTTGATTGTGAGTTCCTCCATACATAACTGACTATTGACTTCCCCTAACTATTCATGGAATCTCAATTAGTCTATTGTTATCTTTCAATCAATCTTTTTTCTGATCTCTCCAACTTTTGTTCTCTTTCAATCAAAGCCAGATCACTCTTCAATCAATCCTTGTTGACTCCCCAATTACCACCACCTTTGGTGTGGATTCTAAACCTATAAACACCCCCCTCCTCTATTTATTTAAGGAGGCAAAATCATTATTGCATTCTTGGTTTGCTCAAGCTTTTGCGAAATTGCCCCCACTAGCATTCTTATGCTTAATGCAGGACCTTGTGTGCTTTTTATTTCTACCATAGCTTTAAAGCTCAAGTCATTTATTTTTCCATAGCATGCTTATGCTCAACCCAATTGCTTTCCAATTTTCATACTTTCTAAGCTCAATCCAATTGCTTTTCAAATCCCCATTTTTATCTCTGTTGCCAAGAGAACCCTGTTGTTGCACAAGAAGAGACGGTTGCCAAAAAGGACATTTGAGGACTTTGCCAAGCATTGCCACCTGATTCGTACAGGTTTTTCATGCTTTCATAGTAATTTAGAAAAACAAATCTTGCACTTGGGGAAGTAAAACTTTGTTTTTCTTTCTCTTGATAGGTAGTTTTAAATTGCTTTCATAAAATAGATTTGCTTTTAAAATTGCTTAGATTAGTTTTATTTTCTTTCCTAGATTAATTTCATTTCCATTGCTCTTAGATTAAATTTCATTTCATTAGTTTACAAATCAAAATCGATACACAAAAATGCACAAAAACATAGTTTAGATTGCATACAAAGAGTCTTATAGTTTGCATACATTTTCCCTTTCTTGGTAATTAATTCATTCAAAATTCAGAAAAAGGAATCAAAAGTTAAGTTTGCATTCATTTAGCATTATTGCATTTAGGAACCCACATAAAATACCATAAACATTAGAAAACACGAAAATCAAGTGATCAAACAAACCCTCGATTTCATCATGAGGTCAACAAACTCAATTCAATCAAAACATCACACAATCAACCCAACTGTGATCCACGACATTCTGCTTCCTTATGAACAAAAGAACCCCTTGGTTATACCTCCACTTGATTAGCTCTTGCCACGAAAGCAGGAGTGACTAGGCGGTCACCCATAGCAAGGATACGATTCATGTGCCATGTTAGAGTCTGGCTCACCCATGTCATGTCTGAGTCGCATTCTGAATAACATAGGTCCATGAATACTGAGAGAGATCTTAGGTTTCTTTTTAGTCACTCTCTATCTTGAAGCTTGTTCATAGGTTCCCAAGAGGTCCCTAATTATCCTTACTTCTCAAACCAAAAAAGTACATAATAGCATTGTGGCATCTACAAATTGTTGATGCATTAACACTATCCCATTAAAAAAAACTCTTAGCCTTTTTAGAGGACCCCTACTCTTAAGAGATCCAATACACTTGCCCATGGCTTCTACCGTAATAATGAAGAGATATGTGGATAGTGGATCCCCTTGGTGGAGACCTTTGTTGGCAGAACAAAAACCTTCCATAGAACCATTTACAAGCCTTGAGAAGTAGACTAAGGAATAACACCTAACCTAATCTATCCATTCATGATTGAAGCCAAATTTCTCTAAAACTCCATCTAGGAAAACCAATTGACTATATTATAAGATTTAGTTATATCAAACTTGATGAGCATACCTTTCCTTGTTACCAGCTCTAAAAGAGTGCAATAGCTCATGAAACATAGCTATCCCATCCATAATTTGCCCCCCTTTCACAAAACCTCCTTGTTCTTCAACAATCAAGATAGGAAGGAAGACTTGGAGCCTATTTGCTATCACCTTAGAGATGAACACATACACAATGCTACACAAGGAGATAGGTTTGCAATCCTCTATCTTTTGAGCTTCTTTTTCCTTCAAAATGAGAGCTAAGAAAGTTGCATTTATGGATTTTAAGAATAATATATAATCCTTTCCTTCTTGCACAATACCCAACAGGTCTTCCCCCATAAGATCCCAAAAATGTTGAAAGAAGAAAGCTAGTAAGCCATCAGGATTAGGAGCACAATTCCATGTCATATCAAAATGGATAGTCTTGACTACTTTAGAGATATTCTACATGAGAGCCACATTATCTGAGGCTCCAACAATGGTTGGGATTGGTTCGAGGAATAGATCCCGCTTCTCCCTCCTTTCCTTGTCCTTCTTAATCAACATATTATTCCTAAAGGAGATGAGAGAAACCTTGATGATATTTGGGTTTCCTATAATATAACCCTCCATTGTTTCAATTTCGGAGATATTGCTTTTTTTGTCTTCCCATTTTGCATGTTAAATGAAAAAAACTTAGTATTGTGATCTCCTTATTTCAACCATTTGATTCTTCATTTATGCTTTCTTGAAGATCTACTCACATTTATAAATATCATTGAGTTGATTAGAAACACCTTTTTTTCTCATCCTTTAGAGATTCTAAGACTTCATTCCCCTAGAGATGTTTTTGAGTATCTACCATCCTATTCTCAAGTTCATTCTTGCTTTGAAATGGGTTTTTGAAATCATGACAATTTCATTCCCTCGACTGTTGTTTCAAAGCTTTAATCTTTTTGCTAAAAATGTACACCTTCATCCCAAAAAGAGAATGTTGGGATTTCTAGAAATTAGTAACAACCTTGTCTAGATCCTTATGTTCTAGCAACATTTTTTTCAAAACGAAAGGGCACTCTTCTAGGGAACCTATCTTTGTCAATAGTCAAAGAAATAGGCTAGTGATTAGAGCTAGCTTCTATGAGGGCCTCCAAGAAAAATGCAACATCCATGTTAATCCACACAGTAGAGGCCAAGAATCTATCGATCCTTTCAACAATGTTATCCTTCCCCTTCTGTTGGACCAAGTGAACCAACCACATTGTGGTTTCATATCCCACAAATCATGGTCCCTAAGGAAAGAGATAAAACTCTGAGTATTACCAAGGTCCTGGGACCCCTCTCTCTTCTCAGAGGAGTCAATCTTGATATTGAAGTCCTCCACCAAAATCCATTTATGAACACCTTAATTTGGGACCAACAAGTATCCTTTTCCCGTTTAGACCAAGGACCATAAACATTAATGAGAGAAAAGTTAAACTTAGGAAAGATACCTTTTACCAAACAAGCCAACCAAGAATCTAAAGAGTATATCTCTTAAAGTGAGGCCTCCATACGGTTCGAGATAATAGCTAACCCTCTTAAAGAACCCCTAGTTTCTTTGTTTATTATTTGCCATTTCCTAAGAAAGGAAGGCCATGAATATCCTGCACATTATCAAGCTTTGTTTCATGAAGAAAAATGATCTCCAAATTATGTTTCTACAAGAGTCTTTGAAGTAATCGTCTCTTAGAAGGTGAGTTTAGTCCCTGGGTGTTTGAAGATAGGATCTTCATTGACAAACCTTTGATCTTTTGGGTCACACCAACATATCCTCCAATTGAGATTCATGCCCTATTGCCACATCTGCTAGGGCTATTGTTTGTAAGGATGCATACCTATTCAACCTTCCCATCTTGTTACTTCAAAAATCTCCCTCCCCTCGCCACACCCTTTTTAAATTTCTTTGAGCATTTGTGGTAGAAATATTTTTCATTGCCTTCTTGCTTAGAACTTGATCCTTTTAGGACCTCTTGATGCTTCTTGTCCTTATTCTATTCCATCTTCATAATGTTCAAAAATTGGGGGCCCCTTACTTTTATTTCTTTTCCCCGAGCTTGAGGCTTTCTAAGCTTCTATTGGCTCCTTTAGGAGCCTTTCCAAATCTCCTTTGAAATTGTACTCCTCAAGCATACCTTCATTTTTCTCCCCTTCCTTGGATTCTTTAACTAAACCCTCACCTTCTTGAGTTCTCTCTACTCCTTTTTAACCCTTATTTCCTTTTTATTTTGGGTTCTTGTTCCTTGCTATTTGCTTCTTTTTAGGCTTTATAAAACCATATGTATCTTTATCTATCCCTTCTTCCTTCTTGTCCTTTTGGCATAAATTGAAAAGCCCTTTTCATGGTATGGTGTCGTGGGAATTCTCTCTAAGGAGTTAAAAACTCACCTACCAATGTTTCATAAAAAGATCCCCATTTCAAAAGCCTGGCCCTTCACTAAAGACACCGCTCTATCAAATTCATTGGCAAAAATGGCTATAAAATATTTCTTGGCACAAGAACAAAGTTTATATTCCTCCTTTGTTTTCTAGTTCCTTTATGTCCAAGAGTACAACTCTTCCAAAGAAAGTTGAGTACCAAGAAACCTATAGATCAAGCTTCTACCTTGAAAGGAATATATATTCTTCCTAAATTGTAATACATCTAGGTTAATGATTGGAGAATCCTCCTTGACATGCATGGATTTGATCCTTTGCATGATTTCTCCACTTTCCTTTTGCCTCCCACTGCCAACATTATATCAATTTCCTTCTCTAAATTGGTAAAACCTGATCCAATCACCCTATTCTTGAAAAAATGAGAGGGGGAATGAGTCCATCTACTTGGTGCAATTGAGGAAGAAACTAATATTTAGAGGCACCAAAAAAACACTACTGCTTGAAGGATACCTTTAGAAATAGAGAAATCAACAAACCATAGCAGAGTTGATTCTTCCTTTGGATAGTTCTTAGGTATTATTGGTTATTGGATCAAATGTAGTTTAATTAATTATTTACGCAACCAACCTTATATTAGAAAAAACCATTGTGCTATAACACAACACAAATTACTAGTTATGATACAAAGTCCTCTAATTAACTACTCAGAATTTTCAAATCTCACATATAAGTGACCATAGGGAATTTGATCCCAATATTGATAACTAATCATCCATAACCTTAAGACTATGTGATCCAAATTGCAATTATGTTGTTACAATTCAATTGACAAATATTATGGAAAGACATGAAATCATACACAATCTAAGACACAAAGATTTAACTTGGGAAACCCTTGTGGAAAAAAAACCCAACAACAAAAGAGAGTTAACAATTGTGTTAATCTAACATAGCATAATCCAAATACAATAAGTTTCCTAACACCTTCCTCAATACATGTATACTTCAGTGTACAACCTCAAAACACACATCACAACATCACAACATCATCAAGCACAATCTCTGCATCAACCTATTCCATCTGCATCACTAACTAGATGTAACCCTAAGTCATTAGCCTAAGATTCCAACTGACTCAACGCTCTAATTACTTGTGGAATACCAACTCTCACACAACCATATCTTGACCATATCATGCCATCATCTTGCCACATGCCACTGCAATGAGATTTCTCCAAATGGACAATGAACTTATGTGGTAGATAATCCCACAATGACTTAGTCATCGATTATTGACCAAACACACCTAATAGTGGACATGTCTTCATGCAATACCACCAAGAACAAATTGTGGCTTGCAATAAGTTAGAACACTTATGACAACCTGCGGTAATCTAGAGTACCCCCAAGAATATCTTTGTCCTTAGCTATTGCATACACTCTAGCAATGTTGCATGTGCACCTACATTGCCATACACACTCCAACAACATACTCTATTCATGATGCAGTAACCAATTCTCAATCATACCTCATGCAATTACTACCATGGCAACACTAGGCTGTAAGACAACTACATGCCATACCACAAAGTCTAACTCCAACTGCATTCTATTGCATATGCTTTCAACATTGCTTTACTAGTTTGTAATCAAACTTTTTAACAAGAACTAGCAAGTACCAAATGTTCTGTTAGTTAGGAATTCTTTGTAGGTGAAAAGTGCACCAAAGTTCCAATAAAATGCATGTCAAGTAGGGGATGTTCTCTCTCCAATTCTCTAATTTTCTTATTTCATAAAGAGTAATGTCATTTATGAATGTTTTGAAAATAAATCAAGGGTGGATGTTAGAATTTATCTTAATGTTATGTTTATCTAACTCATTGATTTTAATGAACATATAGATGTATTGTTGTTTTTTAATTAAGTAGGTTTTAAGAGTGTAGTTAATTAGAATTTTTGTCATAGTTGGTTTTTGGGTGGTTATGTATTGCATTGTGTTTTAGGAAGGATATAATCCCATCTTCAATGTTTTCTCCATTTCCCTCTCAAATATGTTGTCAATATATTGGAGACGAAACAATATATATTAATGGTAGTAATGTTTGAACTTTATCTTTGTGGTTAGTGCAATTTCCCTCATAATTCTTATTGTTATGTTGTACAAATTTGTGTGAGCATGGTCAATATTGAGGATTCTTTCATAACATCTCTTCATGCCAATTGACAAATTTATGGTATCACAATGGATGTTATTCAATGCTACATGATGGCAAGAAGGTAACTATTTGCTAGCATTATGATGACAATAAAATGGTTACATATTCATGTTGGGCCCAAATGAATTTACATTTACTTGTAGATTGCCCTCCTTATTCAATTATAGCATTTGGGTTTCTTCTGTATCTTGTTGTAAAGCAACACTATGGATTCTTTGATATTGGGATTAGTGGAGAAACATATTTGTAAGGACAAAGATGTTTACAAATACATGAACAATTACTGATGATCTAAATTTTAGTATAAAAGGCCTATGTGGATGGCCAATATGGTAAAGTGGTCATGGAACTTCATCCAAATGGACATCTCTATCCTACACTTCTTAATTTTGGTTAAACATGGCTATGATGAACACCTTAATGTTCATAAGCATGGGATTGGTAATAACAATAGTGTTGGTTAGGATGTAAATTAGACATAATTGATATGCATTTGTTCTTTTCTAGCATATTTTCCAATAATGTTCCTCTTTTCCTGCTATCCTACTTGTATGATAATTTTGTGCAACATGAGACTATTGAATCGGTGGATGGTTTAATTCCACCCTCTAGCATTCTATTGTCGAGGTTTATGTTATGATTTTCTTTTGTTTATTCAATTTCCTTACATTTATAGTTTATTTTTTATTTCTAATTCTGAATTGGCCTTTGGATTTACTTTCTACTATGTTGATGGTTCTATATCTAGAAATATGTTTTTGATTGTTTATGTCTCATGTTTGTTTGTATCACTCAACTATCCTACCTAAAATCGTATTGACTTTGGTTCATTTTATGACTAGCAATTAGATTGGATATAAAAAGTTTAATTTCTTTACTAGGGCTTTGTTTTGTTTCGAATTTTTTTTTTGATTGAAGAATTCTAATATTAGAGTTTTGTAACTACTTCAAGTCACTTCCAAAAGATTTGATTATTGAACATTTTAAAAAAAGATCACAATAACTTTGGAATACTAAAGTTGCAAAGAGAAGTGTTCTTTCTTCAAAATATTTTTAAAGAAAACTCATTGGCCTTATTGGCATTACTATATGTCATTACTAAAAAAAATTGTAGTAAAAAAACTAGGGAGAGTATCAATGTAATATATAAAGTGAATATTTATAGGCTAAATGACTGAAAAGGAAAGGGAAAAAGCATTACGAATGCATCTTGCACAATTTTGGCATTACAAAATCCTTAATGCTTCTTTTGGATAGCTTGTGACATAGCCCAATGTTACATTGTCACAAAAAGTTATATACCGATTAATATCTATAATATGAATGATAATCAATTAAAATGAATTAAATTTTGAAATAAATTGCATGCATGTACTAATATAAATTATAATTTATGTTTAAATATTATGAATAATCTTTTTTTAATATTTTCTCATGATAATTAAAAAATTGGACTAGTTTGTGTTATCATTAAAATTTTTCAAACACAAATTGATGAGGGTAATGTGTAGGAACTTACTCCCTCCCATGTTTAAAGGGGATGATTCCTTTCTCAATCTACATGTGAAAATGTACAATGATGAGATTTACAAATTTATATCTTGTTTTACAGGGGACACATATTGGTCTACGAAGTATTAGTGCATTTAAGACCTTCATGGTGTTAGAGTGAAGACAATATCAATTACATCCATGCCTCATATAGCTATTCATAGTGGGAGTTAGTTTGCTTTGTATCATCTTTAGGTTAGTCTATGGATGTGATGTAGCTTAGTACAAGATTTAGAGCTTTTGTAAAGCCTGTGAGGTAATGTAAACACATGTGAGGTTGAGGATTTAATGGCATGAGGAGTCAAAGCTCACTCTTCCTAGAATTTTATTCTTAGTTGAGGGTTTCTGCAAAGGTATTTCGGTGTTGCAATTATGTGTATGCATGATTGTGTTTATTTGAAATTTTGGGTAGTTTTCATGTGCTTTCCATAGATTAAATATGCATGTGTATGTCTTTGTTCATATAAGATAGCTAGTTGAGTGCTATGTAATTTAATCCGTATGCTAATGGTGTAGAGTGCAAGATAGCTACCTCAATTTATGGATTAATAATTTATCATTTTTTAAATATTTGTTAATAAATTGTTTTTATATTTTATAGTATTTTTAATAAGTAATATTTCCCCATAATGCATAGCTTGAGCTAGAAATAATATCTTTTAATAATTTTAAACATGGATCATTAACACTAATGTTTAGGCACATATCTTTTTTGTTGCATATTTTATTTATTAATTTTTAATTGAGATTAATTATCATTTACACATTTTTCCATAATGCAAATTTTTTTCATTGTATATATACAAATTATTATTTTTGAAGCAAGGACATTGATATAGAAGGTAGTGGTATTTTTCTAATTTTTTCCATTCTTTGCTAGATATTTCCATGTGTGTTGAACAAAGGTCTTTATGTTTGGTAAAAAACCTATGTTGATTAGAAAATAAAAAAATATAATAATTAAATAAAAAATATTAAAACTAATCTTATGTCACGATGACTTTGTTTGATCATGGCAAACATGGCTAGAGTCAACAAATTTTGTCCAACAAAATATTAACGTGGAATGGAGGGAGATAAAATGAAACATACACCTTTTAACAAACAAAAACCTTCATTTGTAGGTGTTTTGGAACTTTCCACCCTTGCAAAACTTATTTTTTCAAAATAGCCCACTAGTGAGAGGGCTTTATGCTTCCACACAAACCCATAAAACATAGAGTGTCTCATGATATAGATGATTATTTAGTAGAAAAGAGAGACCTAATCACTACTCAATTAGCTAGGTCAATCCTTCCAATTGAACATTGGAACATAAATCGAGCTTGGCTACAATCTTGAAGGAGAGCCAAGCTATAGGGGGTTTTGCCTCTGTTGTAATTGGAAAGGCTAATGTTAGGAGGTTAGATCTAGGGTTTTAATGATGAAATATGCCAAAACAGAAGTTGCAGATTTGCTAGAGTAGAAAACCCAAAAAGTAGAACCTAAAAGGAGCAGAGCAGACTTGTCAGAGATTCCTGCCAGAAGTAGAGGCCAGATTTGGAAGACTAGGGCGCTTGGGCGCCCAGGTCCTAGGGTTTCGGGGCAGACAAAATCTGTATGCGAAGGTTTCTGTTGTTTCCATCTCTCAGTCATCTATTAGATGTCTGAAACTCCTGATGCAACTTGTACACACGAAAGAGGGAAAATTGTGTGTTGTATAGAGGCTTGTCGTATTCAAACCTCAGTGTAAGTGTTCCCACTTCCACAACAACATAGATAAGTGTAATAGAGAGTGTGTGCCCTAGGTAGGCAGAGGCAAAATATATGACAAAGAGTGCTGTAATCAAATAAAATGACAAGAGTTACCATGAACATGAAACCCTATGTGGATGTATGTCGCAACATGAATCATCCACAAGATGTTGATGAAGGAAGAAGGCTTCCTTGAATACCTACAACAAGGGTTAATGCCTGCAACAGTAACTTGCAAAAATAGAGATCTTGTATATAGAGCAATGTCATAGAGAGTTGTTAGCATTCAAAACCTTAGAGAAAGACTCTAGGGGGCTTAATGAGTGTTTAAGACTTGTTTATATATATGATTCCTGATTACTTTTTGAGGCCCCAATTGAATTGAGGCTGACAAGGTGCGTCACTTAAGTCATAAGGCGAACATTAAGATATGAGTTGTCGGGGCCAAATTTCCAGGACTAGCGCCTAGGTGCCCTAGTCTTGGCAATTTGGGCTATCCAAATGCCAGATGACAGAGGATTAAGCCTTGCATCTCATAGATGTAGTGGAAATTGCATAATGCGTAAAAGGATGAACATTCAAGCCACAACGAGTGCTAAACCTGGTGCAAAATTGTAAGAGGTATGCAGTTTCTGATAGTACATTTAGCCCCCACTTTAGTGAGGGTATGATCTTACGCTCATACTCTCGCTAAAGTATGGAGAAAACAAATTTCTTTACCAAGACGTTGAAGCCATAGAATGTCGTTGAGTTTGAGAGTTGCGCTAGCCCCCAGGGTTAGGATCCTATAAGTCTACAACACCTAGATAGAAGGGTTATACATACGCAAAGCACACATAGCATAGATCATACATAAAACATACATGGATCATACATAAGGTATTCATGGAAAACATGGAGTAATCATGGGTTACATGAAGCAGACATGGAATACACAAAGAGAACATATGGAAAACATGGAGCAAACATGGAAGACATGACACATACATGGAAGACACAAAGCATACAAAGCCTATATGAAAACACGAAGCATTCATAGAGCATAGAGTATACATGGAAGACAAGAGCACACATAAGTAAATGAAAAAGAAAACTTTGAGTCAATCAAAATAAATAGACCTTGGTCTGTAAGGATGTCTCAATTATACTTTGTCTCATCTCCAAAGAAAACCAAGAATAGAGGCATTCTAAAAAGGTAATAGAAGAATGAGCCGATCAATTGCTACATGGAGAGAAGACAAACAAATAGACGAGGATCAATCAAGCGAAGAGGAGTACATGACTCTAGTGCTAGCTTGCTCTATCGCTAGGGGTCATGTAAAACAAGATACCCTCATGGAACATAGGCTAGCAAGTTGCGTTATGCTAGGTGACCATGGGTTAAGGACATGAAACAAGACTATGCAGATCACATGCTAGCAAGTTGCTTTATGCTAGGTGACCATAAGCTTGGGTCATATGAAGCACATAGGCCAGCAAGTTGTGTTATGCTAGGTGGCTCATAGACTATGCGAATCATAAGCTAGCAAGTTGCATTATGCTAGGTCACCATACACCACTAATGCTTCAGGGAGCATAAATAAACAACACCTTAGGGAGCATAGCGCCTTAGGGAGTGCAAAAAATAAACAATTCCTCAGGGAGTGTATTGATAACCACACCTCGGGGGCACTATGAGAAACATTATCGTGGAGGGGCACATCAATAGGCTAAAAGCTCAAGAAGAATAAGGGTGCATGTATGGATTCACATGTGAAAATAGGGAATATATATGCCCACCTTAAAATGTTTGCATGTGTAATATGCAAATGTTTTAAGGTGGGCATATATATTCCCTATTTTCACATGTGAATCCATACATGCACCCTTATTCCTCTTGAGCTTTTAGCCTATTGATGTGCCCCTCCATGACGATGTTTCTCATAGTGCCCTCGAGGTGTGGTTATCAATACACTCCCTGAGGAATTTTGTTTATTTTTTTCTCTCCTTGAGGCGCTACGCTCCCTGAGGTGTTGTTTATTTATGCTCCCTGAAGCATTAGTGGTGTATTAAGATAAATAGGAGGGGAAAGTGTAAGAGGAGAGATCCTTGAGGAAGAATGGCTACCCCTTTAATAGTCTATTCTTCTGCCCCCCAGAGTACTGGTGAGACCAAACATGAAAGAGAGCTTTATGAAATGAGGTTGCACCACCATGCGGAGCAATGAGCTAATTAACCAAGAGCTACAATTGCCACATCAATGGTGAGGTGATTAATGAGCTCTACATCATGAGGAGAGGAAGAGAGATCTCCAAGGGTAGAGTGTGAAGCATAAAGGATATAGTAAGGTCACCATCAATGGAAAAAAACTTCTTACCACAAAAATGGGAGAAGTGTAACATCACAATTGAGGTAACTAATGTTAAGAAGTATGAAGTCTTAGGTGAGCAAGGCAAAAGTACAGTTTAATGTTTCTTCAAAGTGCACCTAGCCAGGATGAGTAGAGAGAACATTTTGTGAAGGTGATGATTTGTTTTTATTAAATGTTTTAGATAGAGGAGGAACATCAGCTAGGGTCCAAAACATCAAGCCCCTAGAAGAGGTACCTCTTGACTTATTTTTAGAAGAGTTCTTGTAAGTGGGAGGAGGGAGAGAAATGAGAGTTGGTGAATTTTTTGTTTGAGTATTATTGTTATACGTGTGAGAAATCGCATGATAATGAGGTTGCTGTGACACATTTTGATCAATCTTGTTATTTTGAGTTAGTTGTTTTGCATAGTTAAGAATGTAGCCAAGAGGTTAGGTGACTTTTGAATAGGAGTGGATGGTTGCTGCGGAATATCGGGACGGAGATGCACAACAATTTTAGGTTTCGTAGGTTCTTGTTGGGAATCGAAAACATAAATTGTGTTGATTTTATTGTCGATATTATGTATTTTTGTATAAGCTGAAGTGAGCTTTGATTCTTCTTTTTTTTGGAAGTTTCATTGCTACAATGGAGATCATTAGAGTAAAGATTAGGTAAGGTGATATTGAGAAAAGTTTCTATGATTGAATTATGAATGACATCCAAGGGAAAACATGCTACCAAAGGAGAAAGAAAAGAATTCTTCACGTCCTTCTTGATACCCAAACGTGAACATGCAACCGAAGGAGGAAGAGGAGAGTCTTTCACAACCTTCGTGATACCCAATGAACTTGAACATTCAATCGAAGGAGGAAGAGAAGAAGCCTTCACAACCTTCGTGATATCCAACGAGCTTGAACATGCAACTGAAGGAGGAAGAGAAAAATCTTTCACATCCTTCGTGATACACAAAGAACTTGAACATGCAACCGAAGGAGGAAGAGAAAAGTCTTTCACAACATTTGTGATACCCAAGGAACTTGAACATGCAACCGAAGGAGGAAGAGAAGAAGCCTTCACAACCTTCGTGATATCCAAGAAGCTTGAACATGCAACCAAAGGAGGAAGAGAAGTCTTTTACAACCTTCGTGATACCCAAGGAACTTGAACATGCAACTGAAGGAGGGAAAGAAGAAGGTCTAACCTCCTTTGTGATACCCAAGAAGCTTGGATATGCCACCAAAGGAGGGAGAGAAGAAGGTTTAATCTCTTTTGTGATACCCAAGGACCTTGGATATGCCACCAAAGGAGGGAGATTATCATGAATCAAGGAAGGTGTGGTAGAAGTGGAAGTGATATGCTCCATATGTACTAATGCCACATCCTTTGAAGAGAGATCATCCAAATAAATATAAGGTAGAGTAATATCTTCACTTAATGTGAGGTGGGACCCTTCGTCCACTAATGCTTTGTCTTTTGGAGAGAGAACATTGGGAAGAAGGGGGTGTTGAGTTGTATTGAGAAAAAGTATCAATGATTTTATCCTCTTACACCAAGATGTCCTCATTGTTAAAAGGAATCTTAGGAGAAGAATACAAAGGTATAGGAAATTCTTTGTTCTTACCATATTTAATGAATGGAACATCAAATTCACAAATTTTTTGAGTAAAGTTGGAAAGTGATGTAAGAAAAGAGGAAGACATGTTTGTTTTGGAGAGTTTATGTTTTTTGCTTTGAAAACACAAAGGAATGATAAATGTATGAATGTTATTGCTTTCTAACTTAAACATAAATGACAAGTATGATATTTTACAACGATTTGAAATCATATTTAGCAAATAATCAACATAGCAAAGATCTTAAATAAGATTGTAATCATGACCATTATGTGCAAGACTAGAGGGGTTTACCAAAAAGGTGAGGTTTTTGGTAACCACAACAATGAAAAAATGCAAGATCTATAAATAAAGGATGTTTAATCAATGCAATACTAATCAGATCTAGAATAGTAAGTAGGTTAGATATGAGCAAAGAAGGCTGATAAAGTGCAAGACATGACGGGTTCACCAAAATTTTTAGTGGAAAAGAGAGACCTAATCACTACTCAATTAGCTAGGTCAATCCTTCCAATTAAACATTGGAAAACAAACCGAGCTTGGTTACAGTCCTGAAGGAAAGCCAAGCTACATGGGGTTTTATCCCTTTGTTGTAATTGAAATCATTTAGTATCATTCATTTTAGATCTTGCATTCATTTTCAAACATATATTCATTTATCATTTAAAAATTTGGCATCATTTCACACTCTTGCTTGGAAATTTGCATGTTTTTAATTACACATTGTGTATTTCAACACTAAGGGTTGTATACACTTTCTTTAAAGAAACTTACAAATCACTCATATTGCCTTGCTGTGTTGCATTATTTCATTCTACGCACTTTGTTTTCTATGGACCTTGTGTGTCTTTTTAGTACCCGTTTCCCTCAAACAAGTGCTTAAAGTGTGAAATAGTCTTACTACATGGCTTCTAATCGCAACAATAATGCTAGGTACCCTCCTAGACCTTATATGAAAAGAAAGACCCCTGAGCCTGAAATAACATTCACACCTCATGATAGAACAATTGGAAACATTGAAGGACCTGTTTACATAACAGTGAAGGTAATGAAGACTCCTGTGCATGGAACACTTATAGATCCTAATTGTACGACTAATGTGGCAACGAAAGAGTTCCATTATTCACATGATTTGATACAAGATTCTTATGAACCTACGAACATAATGATTAAGACACATATTGGAGATTTCATTCCTACCTATGGGAAGATATCCTTATTGGTTATGGTATTTGAGAAAGCTGTGGAACAATTATTTGATGTCATCCCTTCATTTGACCTCTTTCGCATAAAATTAGGACATCCATGGCTAAAAGCTATGAAGGCTATCCCCTCAACAATTCACAAATGTATAAAATTCCCTTTACATGGACAAGTGTACACCACTCATCATAATACATGGCAACCCATGGTTATTCATAAGAACTTTATTCTTGATTACTTTTGGCCATGACCTACCATAGAACCTGAACCACGAAGAGATTAACTTTTCTTAGCATATAGACGATACAAGGCAAAACTACTATCTAGAGTGTACGGACCTTCTATTCAACAAGAGTTCTTGAGCTAGTGCACATCCTTTTATTTCAAAAGTCCTCTGCGGAGGTGAGGTTGGATCTTGAGACTATCCTCCCTTAAGCGTGTCTTTGGCGGTTGTTGTGGCATAAGCCCAACTGTCAAGAGTGTCTGCAACATTTTTGAGATGGTGGGACTTAGCAATAAGCTCCTTCCATCGCCTTGTTTGTCATGTTTAAGATGTATAGTATGTCTATGGCATGCTATATGGCACTCATGTTTTCTGTGTGTTCCCCCCCCACCGCATAGTGTAAAGGGTGTGGCAATGAGTCTCCTCTACGCTTGGGTTTTGTATGGCGTGTTTTCCCCTCGCGTAGTGTAAAGGGTGTGGCGATGAGTCTCCCCTACATTCTTGGGTTTTGTGTTGCAATTTTTATTTCCATGCATTTATATATATGAAAATTAAAAAAAAATTATATCATTGTATTCATCGTGTTTTACATGACTGCTCTCTTGTCTTCATCGAGTTTTACGTGTCTTCAATACTGTCTTCTTTGTGTCTTGCATGCATGTTACTATCTTCTCTGTGTTTTGTGTGTCTGCGATGTGTTTTTCTAATGCTTACCTGAGACTGGGGGCTAGAAATAGTTCCTCAATCTTTGTGTATGCATTAGCTCCAAGTGCCTGGCGTGTTTACTGTGTTTTTGATTGTACTTTAATGCATGTATGGGTCATAAGGTCATGCATACATTAAAGTGGGGGCTAAATGTTATGTTGTAAAATGTCCCCCTTGGACTTTTACCTCCTAAGTTTAGCTCTCGGGTCCCTTAATTTTAATCATGCATGTTAGAAATGAATCTTGAGACAAAATCCCTTGAAACCCATGACAAATGGGACTTAGGGGATATCTTTGAGCTTAATCCTAACCTAAAATAGGTCCCTAGGCTTGGGCACCCATGCCTTTGCCCTGCCCTATTTTGTCGGGGTCCCAAATTTGAATGTTGGTTGGAGACCGTTAAAAGGTTTCCATTGTCAACATCTTGAGTTTGAATTATGAAATTTGTAGCGGGAAAGCATATATAATCATGTTTAGGATTTCATTTGCAAACTACAAGAGATTTTGAGATTTTGGTAAACTTATGATTTTAGAGCATTCAAGGCATTCATTGTGTTGCAGAGCAAACTTGTGTTGTGTTTGTTATTGCAAATTTGGCTTCATCTTCTCATGGCGTGAAAGAGCTTCATCTCCGTGAGAGCTACACCTCCAAGGTGATATCTATTTGTGATTCAATCTATCATTTTATCATTACTTTTGCCTCTGTCCTGCAACAACACACACTCTCTATCTAACAACGGTGTTGGAAGGCTTGAATGCCATTTCAGGGCTTGACTGAGGCAAGCTCCTAAACACAACCCCCAACCCCTCTCTTGTGATTGTAGGTGACAGGTATCGAATCTTGTGGAGTGGAGTTGTAGAGGACTGTTGCAGAGCATAAGGAATCAGGATATGAAGAAAAAGGTAAGAAATATCCCAAAAAGGTCAAGGGTACCTGCACCTTTGACCCTCAGTTTCATAGCATGGAAAATCTCTGAAGTGGTTGCAGTCAGTAGCGGAAAAGATCCCGAAGCCCTCAGAAAAAGTGCCACCTTGGGCTTGGGCGCCTACTCTTTTGTCCCCGACCTTTCTGTATTTTGAAACTCAAAATATGGTATGTATCTGATTTGTATTTAGTGTCTTTATGTAGAAGGATTTGTCATGTTTCATCCATTTTCTTACAATTTTGCATAATTAGGGTTTTAGGATTAATCAGGGTAAGAATCAATAAATCAATTAACAAATTTAAAATTTCCTTATCATTCCAAGTGACAGCCAACCTGATAGTTGAGTCCTCTTGCAGAAGTTGTGATTCAACTCGGTTAAATGTCCTTGAATGTATTAAGTGAAAGGACCTAACTAAACTATCCATTAAACCAATCAACCCTCTTTTCATCCATTACAAAAAGTCATAGAGCCTGACTCGGGACCTAAACAAATGGAAAGTGGGGATGGGGGTGATGCTGGTAAGAATGTTGCCCAAGGATTGCGTAGGTCCAGCCATATTGCTGGTATCCCATCCACCAATCCCTAGGGCATGTACATTTATGAGGATTCAAAGTTTGTGGAGGACACCATTGGGGAGGGAGAAGATGAAACACCCATTGAATCTGTTCATGAGGATGAAGGAGCGAGTCACTTTACTGAATTGAACAAGCATGGCTCAGAGGAGATGGAGAAGGATGCTGAAGAAGCTCAAGGATAGAAGAAGAAGGGTGGCTACTCACTGTGTAGAAAGACTGCAGAAGAGCTAACGATGCTTAAAGCTAGGATGGACATGTTGCAAGTATGTGCTATCAATGTTGTCATTGATGTCAACAAGCTTGTGTTGTCATTAGTGTCAATTGGTTGAGTAGAGATGAGGTTGTTGCAATGGTATGAGTTGTTTGATTGAGATGTTTTGCTGATGATGATTTAGTATCTTTGTAGAGGAGTTGAAGATGTTGAGAATATGTTTCTGTTAGTTGATTTGCAAGTGCTTTTGAGAAAATTTGACTAATAAAGGAAACCATGTGGTGAAGTAGTATTTTGGCTTATAGAGCAGTGTTATTCTTTTGCTCCGCATTTCCTCTATGTTGAAGATATGTCTTTGCGGTTTGGATATGTTGTTTAGAGGTATTAAGAGTTGTTATATTCCAAATTCGATGCTTCAATTCGTTGTGCACAGAAAATTGTGTTCACCAGTGTGTGGACTGTGTTTCTGAGTTGCGTAGAGGTGTATGGGAGAAATGTCTTTGCTCCACATTTCTCCGCAAAGAAGTTTTAGATCTTGCGGTTCTGGAATTGTGCTTATAAGGTTTATATCTTTCTTCTGTTGAAGTTGTTCGTGGTTTGGTGCTCCAGAAGTTAATTTCTAGAAATATAGTGTATGACAGAGATAGTTAAGCATGCCAGATAAATAGGATAAAGGTGTACGGTAGGTGAAAGTTGTTGCAATGGAATTTGTTGGTTATTAGGATGTTTCAGGATGTTCATGGAATACTCTAGATTGTGCTAAAGCCTTGCATGTGGTTTGCAAGTCGTCTTTGGGTTTGAGGAAGCGTGTACTTAAAAGTTCATTGTCTTAACATAGGTTTGGCTGACCTTGGGTGTTTACACTAATTGCGGAGTTGCTTTGGTGATTGTGAAAGTGTGGCGTAGCGTGCTTGGATGAATTTAGGTCCAAGCTAAGATGTGTTGTGGTCTACCTTCATTCCTTTCGACCGCGGAAATGTTTAGGTCTAGACCTAATTTGAATCTTCTAGGTTGAGGTGATTTGCCGACCTTGGAGAATACTCTCAAGGTTGAAGACAATATAAATAAGTGTCAATGGATTATGATCAGGTGTGCGCGTGTTGAATATGTTGTGAATAACAAAGTGGTTGAATGTGTGGTGCAGTACAAGCTTTCATGTGTTAGACTATTGGACACATTGAGTAGAAGGTGTCTACTATTCTTCAGTGATGCTGTGAAGGTGATGTTGATGTTGTGGTGAATATTGAGCTTCATTGGAACTGTACTCAATGTAGATGTTAGATACAATTATAACAGTTCAATTCTTGGCAATGAGCCATTTCTTCTATCTCTTTCTTCTGGGCAGTGAGCCCTTTGGTAGTGAGCTTTTTGTAATTTGGTGTTGATACTACTTTATATTGTGAGCTAATCCTCACCATGGTTTTTCCCTTCTTGGATTTCCACGTAAATCTGGTGTTCTCTTGTGTTTGATGTTGGTTTGATTTAGTTTCTATTATTTGCTTTTCATGCTTAATCATTATAATAGTCTAAGGGTTAATTAAATCTATGTGGATCTAAATATGTGTGAGGGTTTTAAAATTTTAAGCTACAATCGATTCACCCCCCCTCTCAGTTGTCTTATGCATTCAACAAGACAAGATGCAGAAGAAATGGCAGGTGATGACTGAATTTGCTGCCAAGGCTCTCCATCGTGAGGCTTCGGTGTTTGTTGTTGTTAAAGACTTTGATGATAAGGGACCAGAGATGTGGGGGTGGACAGCCCGGGCGACTACAAGGATATATGGTTAACTTCCTGGCTAAGTATGAGACGTTTGATAGTCCCTAGTGGGTCTGTGGTTCTTTTGTGTTTTTGATTAGTCTTGTTTTTTGATTGCTATTTCTGTGCTGTTGATGTATTGTTTCTGGCTCGTTTGAGGCCTTTTTTGCCTTGGGGGTGGCTTTTGAAAGGGTTCTGGACCCTTTTTTCTAGCTGAACTAATCAAAAAAATTAGAGAGATGAATGCATTAATTAATAATGCTAGGAAATGGGAAAGTGGGATAAAAATTAGACGATGTTAGGAAAGTTAGGTGATGGTAGGATGAATTAAATGATGGAAGGATGTGATGTTAAGACATTGCCAAATTTAGGTGTTTACAGAAAGCACACAAGGCAAACACAATAGTGGGCATTACACAAGGGTTAGGGGGAAAATGGTAGAGATAAAGTGGTAGTCCATTGTATTTTCCCATTTGAACTTGATGACTGTAGACACCTAAAATTGACCTTGTCCTTCTGACATCACCTATACACCCACCTTGCAACACTTTCATCCTAAGACCCTTTCATTAGCCAATTAATTAAATAAATTATCTTTTTTTATTTAATTAATTTAGTCCATGCTTCCCTTTTGCCACATTAATTAAATAATTTTTATTTATTTAATTAATTTATTTCTCCCACCTTGTCCTATAATTAATTAAATAATTTTATTATTTTCACTTATTCTAATCCTTATACACTTTTACCTATTAGTCTTAGCCAACCTCATGAAAATAGGTCCTATCCTTCCCACATCCAAGCTTATATAAATATCACTATCAATCAAGTCATTTTCTCCTGGATCTAGAACTAGAAGGCTTGGCTATCACATGATTAATTAAGTACTGTTATGTTGCTGGTGTGAGTAATCAACATTATCAATATCAAATATTATTATCAAGCATCATTGGAGCACATCCTCCATTTATCATGGTGCAACAAGGGCTATTATGGTAACATTGTTTTGTTATTTTGTTTGATTTCTTTAGTCATTTGCTCCATCCGAGGTGGTGTAGGTATGAAATAGGAGCTTTCATTATGTATTGTTTCCATTTTTATATTTCATATTTTCTACATCATACAATGACAACACACGGTTTGTCTAACTTGGGCTGACCATCTTAGTTACTTGTTCATTTTCATGGGATGTACTAAATATTAGTAAAATCTAATAGCTTAGGTTTATCCAAAGAAAATCCACTGCAAGGAGGAAAGTAGGTGAATTGAAGTTATAAGAAAATTTATTTAATGATTTTGCCTTAGCTAATATATTAGGGACATGCAACTCAAACTCAACATATAATGAATGTCTTTGACTTGTTGTCTCACTTGCTAAATGATGACATGATCATGTGGTAGGGATTAAATAGATAAAGATTGGTAGTTGAGGCCAAAATAGGTGAATGAGAAATTGTGGGGGATAGGTTTTAGCCACTTTGCCTAGATTGCTAGGCATGACTATTTCTTAGATCCCATGGTTCTAATTAAACAAAATAAGATCAAAGGAAAAATCAATGGGAGTTTTGAACCCAGTGGTCAGTAACTAAAAGGAAAACAATGAAATAAAAGCCAAGAAACGTGACCGATCTTTCGGGGTCAAAATTCAAAAAACAATGCACTAATTTTCAACAAACCATGAACTTAAACTTGAAATTAAAAAATCCACCATGAAAGGGTTAAAGTAGATCAGATTTAAATCAGACCAATTTTCATAGGCACTTGTATGACAATATTTTTTCAAGTACACAATTAGCAAAGACAATGAATATTGTGTATTGTACTTCAAAAGGATCAAACGTACAAAATAGGAGAACAAACTAGAACATCTTGGAGGATCTAAGACTTTAGAAAAATGAGATCCCTATAAAATTAGGGCATGTTGTGCAAGCAACAACAATATGAAAGTAGTTGTAGATGATGGTTGTGGAGGAGTTGATTGAAAAGTCATAGATAAATTATGGGAGGGTGAGTGATGTATAACACCTAGGGTTGGGGATAAATGGCCCACCATATGAGGAGATTATGTTTCTTCAATGATTTTAATCTAGCCTTAATTATATCCATGATGTGAGGTTTAAAGAGAAGCACCTTAGAGAATCAATTTAGAAATATCATCACTTGTATTAGTTAACTGATTGTTCAAATATTTCAATTTATCAACCATCTTATATTTCAGCACTTTCAATGAAGGCATCATGATCATATAAAATCCTTCGTCCTGATTAGAATGTAACATGTGATTATCATAACATGTAGAGGAAACATAGATAGTCATAGTGGCAAGATGGGAGTTTAAAGTTACTTTGTTGAAAAGGACATAAAGTTCTTGGGATTTTCTTACATGTGTACAAAGCTAAACACATTGGCTTGAAAAATAATAAATGCACAATATAGGAAACTAAAAATAAAATTATCCACCCTAAAGGATAGGCTTGGAAATTAGAGGCTCAACAAAATGGAAGGAAATAAATCACTTACCTCTAAGGGATTTAAGTCTAATGTTAATTAAATTCAACCTAGATCTAATGAGTTGAAACTAAAATAAAAGACTTAGTGCTCTCATTAATGCTTTGTCCTAACCATTTGTGATCCTAAATGATTAAGTAAAGTGTCCTTAAATATAAGTCCTAGACACACAACTTGAGACCTTTGATGCATGTGTCAATGAGATAACAATCATATTATAGGAAAGTTGGCCTAGGAAGTGGGAGATTTGAAATTCAAACTGGGAGGACTAGGTCATAAGTACAGTTCAATCTGAGAGATAAACCCTGTGGATGCGACCTAGTCCAGGAAGACAAAACCTTATAAAATTGAACCAATCTAATTCTAAGGTGAAAGATAAAATAGATATAAATGACAAGTTCAAAGTTAGAATTGATTAATATATTAAATGAGCCAAATCAAATGCTAAAACCATACATTTACAACATCCACATAAAATAACTTTAAAGAAAAATAAAATTACAAAATATACACTTTTATCCCTTATTATATATATATTTTATAAGTTCAATACTTAAATTCAAGCTACAGTCTAACTAGATGGTGAGCTAAAAATCTTACAATTTTTTCCTTAATAATATTATTTTAAATTAACAGCTAATTAAATAGAATCAAGTAGTCAAACTATATAGGTAGAATACACGTAGGATAGCCAGTGCAAAAACTATATAGGTAGAATACACGTAGGATAACCAGTGCAAAGCAATGCTTGCAGTTGTCATTACTAATAATCCAAAAACATTGGAGTCTGGAATACATTGTTTTCTAATCGACCTTCTTCACAAGGATAATATAAATATATAAGTTGACTGATTAGACTCATTTAGATTCAACACGATCTTATCCACAAGATGGGGCAAAAGAAAATTGTGAAAAGTAACACCTGCTTACACTGTGTTATGACAAGTGTATCATTGAGTATGTTAAATTCCCATAGTCTCAGTGACTTCCAAGTTTGCCTTTAAGGAAAACATTGTATTCGTTTAATTAAAAAATTTCAAACTAGGATGTTTCTGTGTCTGTGTGTAGTATGGAGGGCGACCAACCACCCTGTGTAATTAGTATTTATCAATCTTTATCTTCAACGGGGTTAATGTGTTTGATAGGTCACCTGTAACACCAACTTTTTTTTTAAAAGTCCAGATATAATTCTTTATCTTTCTCAACTGCTCCTTTACATTTAGATGATCCAAATACATTTCCTTGTATTTTCTTCTTCAATTCTATGACATGGCAGAGGTTTGCTCTTACATTCTGCATATATCTTCATTAACTATGTTTCATTGATCTTGGATTTAATAGGGTTAGATGAAATCATGCAGGAGGAGATTAGTACTATAGTGATGAAGGTTGATATAGATTGCCAAGGATGTCGAGAGAGAATGCAGAGAGCCCTTCTGAAAATAGATGGTAAACATTGGATTTGAATTTGTTCATAGATTGAGAAAACAAGGGGCTTGAAGTATTAGTTATGGTGATGATTTTATGGGTTTTGCAGGAATGAATGGGTTCAAAATCGAACGAAATAAAGTAACTGCAAATATAAGAGGAAACAGAGATTCGGGTAAGATCATAAAGAGAATTTCTCGCAAGACTGGGAAGAATGTGCAAGCATGGAAGGAAGAGAAAAAATCTGAGGAAGAACCTGCTAAGGAAGAGCTATCCCCACCTGATCATGCTAATGATTTCAACTTCTTGAGTGAGGAGGATGAGTACTGCACCATTATGTGACTGCTATACATCTAATTTGATTTTTTTATACATCAAAGTTATGATTTTTTTTGAATATGTATCAAATTAAATTTTGTCACAGGGGGTAAAGAACTTTTGTATATAGTCATCTTTCTTCAGTTAACCATGGATATCACCATGACTTGTATACTAAAGTTCCTCTGCTACTTCGTTCTGTATATATATATATGAGTCAAAAGTTATACTTACTCCTCTACATACATGGTTGATTTTTAATCTTACTTCTCAAGGGTGGTTTTTAAATAAGTGGATTTCTAAGTTGTGATTCTAGGTCTTCCATAAGTGGTTTCTAATGTGGTTGTTTGAAAGGAGCTTGTATTAGTCTTATGTTGATGTTCAGCTAAACAAAATATTTGTAAACAATTAACAATAAAAAAAAAAAAATCTTACTCCTCAACCACTATTTAATTTAATTTATTTTGATATATGGTTCAGTGTGGGGAAGGCCATTGGAATGAAAATAGAAAACTACACTTAGAGTAAGTGATGGATAACTTGAATTACAAGTAATAAGGAGCAAAAGAGCTCTGTAGAAATTGATGTGTTTATGTTGGCATTTCTTGTTTGTTGAGAATTGAATATTTTATCAGTCAGCTTGTGATAGTGGTTTAGTTACATAAAATCTTAATAAGAAGGTAATAAATTTGTGGCCATTTCAGCATTAAACATATCAAAAATGTTCTTCACTACCCTCTTGGATAGGACTTCTGTATTTGAAAAATTGACCAGGCATTTATATCCATGTAGCACCAATCCATGTAGCTTGGATTCACTCAATAATCTTACTGTTAAATGAGTATTGTCATGGATGCAATGGAGCAAGTGCTTTGGGAAGGGAATTAGACAGTAAAATTCATATAAAATTTATGTTATTTAATAAGCTTTGATCATATTTAAGGGTTATTCTTAAATATCATTCATTTTAATAGTCAAATGTTAATTTTGGCCGATAAAAATAAGACAAATATTTACCACTTTTTAATATGAATGAGGTGTAAATTTGATATTGATTGGTTGATTATTAAAATGAATGATATTTAAATATTAGACAACTATTTTGAATACCATAGATATCATGCACTCTACTGCAGATTTCTGGAGAGAAATTTTGTTATGGGCTATAAGAGGCATGGGTACTGAAGGTGATAACAAGGTGGGTATCAGCATAATATAATATCTTGCCCAAGAACTGAACTGAAATATAAAATATAGTTGTATATAATATCTCCCAGTTTTAATTCGAAAAGGAAAATTTGTCATACATTCCAATCTGAGTGGGACTCTGTTCTTAGCCCTTGAAGCAGTGGAGGGAGGAAACATTGAGGACTGTGGAGAAATATACTGGGCGAAGCCCTGTTTGTTTTTGAGATGAACCACCGGTGGAAGTTTACAAATTATGCCATAATCTGCTCCGAAATAGTTATCTCAAAATCTCCACTAGAGAATATAATTATCTAGATAGAGAATCGGATTTGGGAGTGGCAGGTGGACCATAAGAATACCTCTTGAGATGTTACGGCCGCTATGCCTATGGATATCTCTTTAGCAAATTTGTTCTTGAACTCAGGTGTTCATGAGCACCCACATTGATTAAAATAATTTTAATTGGGTTAAAATTTTAGATGGTGTGTGAGAGAATAATTTTAAGTGGGTAAAAATTTTAGATGGTTTGTGTGAGCAATAGTTTTATTGGTTTCATGTACAAAGATGTGGATCTTTAAAAAACTGATCTCTATCTATAGCTGGCTTAAAAACACGTTTTTTTTTTAATTGAAAAAAATGCAATTTACAATAAGAATACAGTCCACAAGACTGTTCCAGCTACAAGCAACAATGAAACATAACAAACAACACTAAACACGGACAGTACTATATACAAGCTGAGAACAGCTTAAACAAACATATACAACGATTCAGCTGGTGCATCTTTGAGGATGTGTACTGTCATTGCTGCAACTTACCCATAATCTAATTAAAAAACTTTAAATAGTTTTCAAATTATTATTTATGGAAAAGATTTAGTGGTATATTGATCATTATAAAGACTATTTATTTTAAATTTAAGAATTTATTTTATTTCTCTAAATTAATATTTTTATGGATAATTCAATGAATATTCACAACTTCAATTTAATTGGATAATTCAATGAATATTCACAACTTTAATTTAATTGGATTTATCTTAATTCTTTAATATACTTTTTTAAATGCATTTTCTATAATATATATTATAATTATTATTTTTAATGTTTAATAGAGGGAAACAAATTCTACCTCTATCATTTCATTTGTTATGAATAGAAATTGATATTTTAGTATAATTTTTGGTGTGCATTAATTGTCTTTACATATTTGTGTCAAAACTTTGGGAGTATCATCTTATAGAATTTATAAATGTGGAAGGTTAGTTATGGGAGTCTAGTGTGGAAAGTTTGGTTGTTTGGGTAGGGATGGGCATGATGAATAAGATTTTGTTATAACAAGATGAAATAAAATAATTTGAACTAATCATTAGGCTATATTTAAGAAATGTGTTTTTTAAAAAATTATAGAAATTTCAATAAATTTATTATAGAGATATAATATTTTAGGTAATTTTTACACAATGGAAGTTAAATTTAGAGTAGATGTTGATCATTTTTACATGTATTATTTTTTTGCAATTTAGTATGAGTGATTCACTTCTAGACATTATTTCTTGAAATTTAATGATCATTCAAAATAGTATGTGACGCAGGTATTAGGGGTGGTGGAATGAAGCAAAAAATGAAAGCATGTCAATATTGGAGACATATTTGAACTTGAGATTTTGTCCATATCAAATAAAAAAGAGGTAGAAATAAAGAGGGTTATAAAAAATGTCAAAAAATGGGTAGTTCAGATACATAAAAATTAAGGGGTAATTTAGAATTAGAAAGGTGTATTATTAAGTGGTGTTAATAATAGAATATTGGGAGGTACAAATAGAAATAGAGGTATTGTTTAGTACGGGCTATGAATGGATGTGATAATCCATAGGTTTGTATAGTGAATCCCCTCTGTGATAAAGGGTATAATTTTTTGTCAATATGCAACTTACATGACGACTCAACTTATAAATTTCCTATCAATATATAACTTGTAAATAAATATGTTAAAATGGGGGTGACTATAGAAAATAAAAAACAACTACTAATAAATTGGGGTGATTAGGGCCCAAATTGTTAAAAACAATGATATAATATGTCTCAATCCTAAACAATTAAAATTTCAAGACAAAACAATTTTGTGTGAGGATCAAAGGAAATCCATCAAATATGGATGACTGGGAAATTCCTTGCTAACCACATAAATCCTTTGCAAGGAGTAGATCAATTATTATGTGATACAATAAACTAACATGAGTACCATGTTGGCCTTCCACTTTCATTTCTAGTATATTAATGGTGGGTGAAGGAAAGGAAAAAGAATTCCTTTGGTTGGAAAAAAAATAGAGAACACTAGAAAGTCATGGAAAATATATGACAACTCCTCTGCAAGATTGGTTAACAAAAATAGAAAATAAAAAAGCTACTAAAAAGTTGTAGTTTCCCCTTTTTGTAACCACTATACCCTTTAGATTTATCTAGATGTGTGATTTCCAACTAAACTACTCTTAATGGAAGAATTACTAATCAAATTCAATAAATAAGAAAAAATGAGATGTTAGTTATAAAAGATCTAATCAGTATTTGAACTATTCATGGGTGCATGGTGCAATTATTTACAAGTCTATTGGTTGTTTTATTGGAGATCCAATGTTTGAGTCTTGTAGTGGACATTTGGACATGTTTTATGTGTTGGTCCTCGGTGGACATCTAAAGTGTTAGAGATTACCCCTTGTTGAACACACCTAGATACTGAGAGGGGGGGTGAATCAATATCCAGACAAACTTCATATCCTCCGGAGCAGATTAAAACTTAAACTTTATAGCATTAACATAAACATGAAAGATCAACACAATGCATAACAACATATAACACCAAATATACGTGGAAAACCCCAAAAGGGGAAAAACCACAGTGAAGATTAATTCACAATATATGAAGGTCATTGCTATAAAAATTACAACTTTATTTTAGGGCTACAACCCAAGGAAGCTACTACTCCCTGAAGAAAGGTTTTAGGGTCACTCCTAAGGAAGCTACAACTCCCTGCAGACTTTGTTTTAGGGCTACAACCCAAGAAGCAACTACTCCCTACTCCCTGCATACTTTGTTTTAGGGCTACAACCCAAGAAGCAACTACTCCCTGAACTGAGAACAAACTTAGAAATGATTACAACATGACAATCCTTCTATTATTTAAAACTGACAATGAAGCTCACATTTTTGATGATTGCAATTCTACCTGTCTTTCTCCTTTTCAATGATTGATTCAATTAGGCACACTCTCCACTTCCTTTCTATCACAAAAATGTCTTCAAGATGAATCAGGACAAGCTCTATCACTTCTGCTCTTTCTTCTTTAGTCGCACATCATAATGCATATCATATTCATATTCTGCTCTTCACATACTCATATTCGCAATCATACCTCATCTAGATCAACTAGATTTACAATATATACATGATATTACATTGGTTACATTACAAGTTGGCCAGATACAACAAGAATATTACAATTACAAGTCGACCAAACATCAACCATTATGAACATGTAGAGAACAAGCCCTAACATGAACTCCACGCAACATCAAGAAGAGAAAAATGCCCTGTGGATCCCAACACATGCTTAAACTGGTCCTAAACATCCTTCACAACATCATCCTTCAAAGAATAACATCCGCATGTCACGTTCATTTGAAATAGGTCACCCTTAAGCAAGAAAACATGAAACTTGTAGCACTTCAGCCATTACAACTTGGCGGTACTCATGAAAGATTGAACATTGCGTGTGCTTCTCCTAGATGAGTTGGCATGACCCATACAACATATCTAAACACTTCTTGAACTCCACACAACAATCACTCTATGGTGCACACCTTCAACATATATTCTGAGAACAATTAGGCTTCCATAACTATCTGTAGCTCACTGTCATTTGGAAAACTGAACTTGCAGAACACCAATTCTCATGATACTACAAATTAGCATGCATTTAACATCCCTGAACATGCCCACAAAATTGCATGGACAAATCTTCACTTGCGGAGGAATGCAGAGCATTCCAAACATCCTTCATCATCACTTCATTCTGCCAGAGCACAGACTAGAACTTTGTCACTTATAACTTTCACTGCGGAGGAGCAAATGATATGAAAATTTGGATTTATGATGTAGGAGCATCCAAAAGTCATTTAGTGAATTGGGACAGTTTTAATGTTGAGTTGCAGAGTGCCAAAAAGTGACAATGGGGACTACCACATTTTACCGCATCTTCATATTAGATCTCGTAGAGAAGGATTTAGTTTCTATGGCATGACATCTACATCATACTCAGATTTCATGAGATTTGGATTCATCTACAGAGAATTATCACTATCAGAAGATCATCAACTTTTACAGAATGGAGCATTCAGGTAGGCAGTTGAGAACAAAAGGTTTGCGAAGCACTTCCATGACTTGTGGAGCCTAATGGAACATCACACAAGGTAATATGTGACTAGATATAACTTCGTTGAGAACCGCATCAAGTTTCATTCATTTACAGATCATCACCAAGAGTTGTAGGCTGACCTACTTGTTTCCTACACATTTCATATGGCCTAGAGTTATGTGCCACTTTGAAGGCTGACATGGGTAATTTGGGTGGATTGAGAATGATATATAAGCATGACTTGAGATTATTTCAGGAGAGAGAAGAGAATGATGTGAAAAGATGAATAGTCTAGAAGAGGTGGAAGTGTCTTGAGACTGGAAGGTAGCAGAGCAGAAGCAGAAGACATAGAAGAGAGCAGAAAAAGAGAAGAAGAAAGAAGACATGGAAGAATGATGTCATGTTCTATAAATCTTTTGTAAGCATGGGTTGTGGCCTAGCACATGAAAATCCCTAGAGACATATGTAATGAGGTTTGGGATTATAATATAATGAGAAGTGATCTTTGTAGGCTGGGTTTTTGACTTTTAGGGTTTTCCCAGGATAAATCTTGTGTCATGTGATTATGAATCTCTCTTATCATTCTATTTTTAGTTGTGTGTTTCTGTTGCATCTTTGTTAGGATCATAGTGTTGGTTGTTTAAGGTTGCAAGGATGGATGGTCCTTCATTGGACCCTCCTACCTTGACTGTGTCAATTTAGCACCTTTACATCATATTGAACTTAAATTCTGAACTGCATGACCATATCTTCAAATGCAAAGGAATGCAGAGCATTTTACCAACTAGTCTTCAAGGTAACTTCCTGCAGCATAAATCTTCACCAACTTCCAGAGACCAGAACCTTCTTATAGCAACACATACTTCCTTAGGATCATCAGGAAAGAGCATACAAAAAACTACAGGCAATCAACAACATCTTCACAGTATCAACATTAATGCTTCTAATTCCCATCTTAAAATATCATTCTTCATCTTGATGCTTCTAATTCCCATCTTAATATCATCCCCGCTGACAATAAACACACTCAATACAACTTAACAAGAATGACATCCAACCATGAACATTAGCAACATCAACAACATCACTATTAGCACACCATCAACATAAGCATCAATGATAGTCCAAACTGAGTGTTGACATCAATGACAACCATGACAATAGCAACCTTAGGTAATATATGTGCAAAAATCTCCCCCTTTAGCATTGATGGCAACACGCACCAACTCATTGTCCTCCTTTGACATCAAGGACAAAGGGAAACTACTTATTCTCCTTAGGGCACAAACTTTGTTATTCAACATTCTCCCTTTTTCAGAAACAACCACTACTTGCTCCCCCTGAGAGGTAGCCACCATCAGTCCAGGAAAAAGATATAGCATGAATTACTCCCCCCTGGACAGATGCACCAACTATACATTTAGCAAGAAGGAGGGGCCCAGTTACCCCTAACTTCTACCAGAGATACTCAAAAGTATCCTTTGCCAGAACCTTTGTGAAAATATCCACAATCTGATCCTTTGTTGGAACATATTCCAACTTCACTGCTTTATCTGCTACCTTCTCTCTCAAAAAGTGATACCTGATTGATATATGCTTGGTTCTAGAATGCATCACTGGATTCTTGGAAATATTGATAGCACTAGTATTATCACACAAAATAGGAATAGGCACATCATACAGTACCTTGATATCCTTCAATGTTTGCTTCATCCACAACACTTGTGTACAATAGAATGCTACTGCAATATAATTTGCCTCTACAATTGATAAAGATATTGAATCTTGTTTCTTACTATGCCATGAAACCAATTTGCTTCCTAAAAGAAAGCACCACCACTTGTACTTCTTCTATCATCAACACAACCAACCAAATCAGCATCAGTGTAAGCACTCAAATCAGTCATTACCTCTTGGATAGCATAAGCCATAATCTAGAGTTCCCTTCAAATATCTAAATATTCTTTTTACTACCTTCTCATGAGTTTACTTAGGATTAGCTTGAAATCTGGCAACCAAACATATTGCATGCATAATATCAGGTCTAGAAGTAGTCAAGTACAATAATCCTTCAATCATGGATCTATAAAGAGTTTGGTCAACCTCTGGTGACTCATCAACCTTGTTCAAATGACAACCAGTAACCATAGGAGTACCTACTGGTTTGGACTCCTCCATACCAAATTTCTTCAACATCTCTCTAACATATGTAGCCTAAGAAACAAAGATACCATCATCTATCTAAATAATTTGAATCCCAAGGAAGAAAGACATCTCACCAATCATAGACATCTCAAACTCTTTCTTCATCTCTTCTGCAAACCTCTTACACATATTGTCATCTCCATCAAAGATGATATCATCAACATATACTACAACTATCAAGATCATGTCTCCCTCTTCCTTAATGTAAACATTACTATCTATGGTACCTTTCTTGAAGCCTTACTGAAGTAAGTATTTATCCAACATAGCATACCAAGCTCTAGGATCTTTCTTGAGTACATACAAAGCTTTCTTGAGTTTGCACACCATGTTCGGATCCTCTGATAACTGAAAACCATCTGGTTGCTCAATGTAGACCTCTTCCTCTAAATCACCATTCAAAAATGTTGACTTGACATCCATCTAATAAACCTTGAAGTTCTTGTAAGCAACAAGGGAAAGAAACATCCTGATTGCCTCTATCTTGGCTCTGATACCAATTATTGAACACACCTAGATACTAAGAGGGGGGGTGAATCAGTATCCAAACAAACTTCAAATCCTCCAGAGCAGATTAAAACTTAAACTTTACAATATTAACATAAACATGAAAGATCAACACAATGCATAACAACAAATAACACCAGATATACGTGGAAAACCCCAAAAGGGGAAAAAACACAATGATGATTTAATCACAATATATGAAGCTCACTGCTATAAAATTACAACTTTGTTTTAGGGCTACAACCCAAGGAAGCTACTACTCCTTGAAGAAAGATTTTAGGGTCACTCCCAAGGAAGCTACAACTCCTTGCAGACTTTCTTTTAGGTCTACAACCCAAGGAAGCAACTACTCCGTGAACTAAGAACAAACTCAGAAATGATTATAGCATGACAATCCTTCTACTGTCTAAAATTGGCAACGAAGCTCACACCTTTGATGATTGTAATTCTTCCTGTCTTTCTCCCTTTTGATGATTGATTCAGTTAGGCACACTCTCCACTTCCTTTCTATCACAAAAATGTCTTCAATTTGAATTAGGATAGGTTCTATCACTTCTGCTCTTTCTCCTTCAGTCGCACATCATAATGCATATCATATTCATTTTCTGCTCTTCACATACTCATATTTACAATCATACCTCACCTAGATCAACTAGGTTTACAATATATACATGATATTACATTGATTACATTTTAAGTCAGACATATACAACAAGAATATTACAATTACAAGCCATCCAAACATCAACCATCATGAAACATGTAGAGAACAAGCCCTAACATGAACTCCACACAACATTAGGAAGAGAAACACGCCTTGCGGATCCCAACACATGCTTAACCTGGTCCTAAACATCCTTCACAGCATCATCCTTCAAAGAATAACATCCGTATGTCATGTTCATTTGAAATAGGTTGCCCTTAAGCAAGAAAACATGAAACTTGTAGCACTTTGGCCATTACAACTTGGTGGTACTCATGAAAGATTGAACATTGCTTATGCTTGTCCCAGATGAGTCGGCATGACCCATAAAACATCTTCGAACACTTCTTTAACTCCATACAACAATCACTTTGTGGCGCACACCTCCAACATATATTCCAAGAACAATTAGGCTTCCAGAACTATCTGTAGCTCATTGTCATTTGGAAAACTGAACTTGTGGACCACCAAATCTCTTGATACTACAAATTAGCATGCAGTTAACATCCATGAACATGCCCACAAAACTGCATGGACAAATCTTCACTTATGGAGGAATGCAGAGCATTCCAAACAACCTTCATCATCACTTCATTCTGCCAAAGCACAGACCAGAACTCTGTCACTTATAACTTTCATTGCGGAGGAGCAAATGATATGAAACTTTGGATTTAGCACCTTTACAACATACTAAACTTAACTTCTAAACTGCATGACCATATCTTCAAATGAGGAGGAATGCAGAGTATTTTACCAACTAGTCTTCAAGGCAACTTCCTGCAGCAGAAACCTTCACCAACTTTTGAATACCAGGACCTTCTTATAGCAACACATATTTCCTTAGGATCATCAGGAAAGAGCATACAACAAGCTATAGGCCATCAACAACATCTTCACAGTATCAGCATTAATGCTTCTAATTCCTATCTTAATATATCATTGTTCATCTTGATGCTTCTAATTCCCATCTTAATATCATCCCTGCTAACCATAAACACACTCAATACAACTTAACAAGCATGGCATCCAACCATGAACATCAGCAACATCACTGTTAGTACACCATCAACATAAGCATCAATGATAGTCCAAACTGAGTGTTGACATCAAATAGCCCAAACTGAGTGTTGACATCAATGACAACCACAACAATAGCAACCTTAGGTAACATATGTGCAACACCCCTATGTAGTACCACTAAATGAGCTTGATTAATCCCAAAATTCACTAATAAAAAAAAAGTATTTGAATTCATATTTCATGTTAACTAGATCGTTTGAACATTGTGGTAAGACACTAAGGAGTTATAAAATCTATTCTACTTGGTGTTTTGTTATGATCAAAATATATCTATAACAGCTCTAATTTCCCTAGAGGAACTACATGAGACATTAGCTAATCTTTTTAAAAAATCATCAATGGTAGAAGGTTTTCCAACAATTTTTTTGCTACTGGATTTGAGAATTTGAAAGGATCTTCATAGGTAGTAGAGGAGTCTCAAATAGAAAAACCTATGCCTCAATGCTATTAATAAAACATTTCTTGTGTTCATGCTCAATGGGGGAGCTTTTCCAGCTATTGATATGTACAAATCAACCTCTTTTTGTAATATATTTGATAATATTATTTAAAAATTATACCTAAAATAACTACAAGAGTAATTATGCATGGTTTTTGTCGACCAAGGAGAGTAGGAGGTTGAGCTAGGACTTGAGATCTTGTTAGGATTAGGTGTACTATTCACCTTGCAAGTCCTAGTAGAACAATGTTGTAATCTAGATGTTAGCTGGGACTATAAAATTGTGATTAATTCTATGTGTATGTCTCCAAAGACCATTGAATAAGACACCCATGTGGTAGTTGGATGTACATGTGGAATAAAATATTCTCCTAGACACATGGCAATATTTTTTGTAAGAGGGCATAATGTGGGAGGTTACATGTATGGCATCATTGGACACTTAGTAGTATGCATGGGGGTGGAAACATAAAGGTGCATACCTCACTTTTTGGCCTAAGTGGGTTGCTCAAATTAATATTTTTAGCCAAATTTTTATGTTCTATCAATTATAGAAAGAAAATCGTAAAGAATTTGAAGACAATGTAAACTAACGATTTGTGATATTTCCTATGTAGATTCTAAAATTTTTTTAATTTAAAAATAATTTATCCCATTCTTTATATATTTGTTAATAAATTGTTTCTTATACTTTATAATAATTTTAATGAGTAATATTTCCCCATAACACATAACTTAAGCAGAAAGATCTGTTTATAATTTCTTAAGCATAAATCATTAAAGTTGATGTCTAGGGCATGCATATTTTTTGTAATTTTTATATATTTATTTATTATAATTTTTTTGATCGAGATTAATTATAATTTAGACACATATTTCCCCATAGTGAATAGTTTTTCGTATATACCCAATTTTTTTGAAACAAGGGCATCAATACAAAGGGCAATCATATTTTTCTACATTTTTCATTGTTTTCTATTTTTCCACTTGTGTCAAATAGAGTTCTTTATGTTGGTAAAAAATCTACGTTGATTAGAAAAAATATAACAATTAAATAAAAATATTAAAACCTATGCTCTTTGAAGATCTTACTCTGAGGGATATATTCATGCAAAATATCATGTCATGACAACTTTGTTTGGTCATGGAGAATGTTGCCCAAATCAGCAACTTTTGTCCAATAAAAGGTTAAAATGTGGAATGGAAGGAGATCATGTGCCATATAGGCACCTTCTAAAGATTGATATTTGATTGAAGGACCTTCAATCAAAGGTCCTTCATTACAAGGTGACCTTCAGTCGAATGTCACATGAGGCATTCCTTTAAAAAACACAACTTTAAAAATACCTATGATTGAAGGTCACCTTCTAATGAAGGACCTTCAATAGAAGGTCATTTCTTCCATCAAAGGTCTAGTGTACATGGTAGCCACATGGATTTTCAAATACTTTCATTCAAAGGTCCTTCTATCAAACAAAAACTTTCATTTGAAGGTTATCTAGTTTTTAACACTTACAAAACTCATTTTTTAAAAAATGGCTCACAAGGGAGACAAGGATTTATGCTTCTAACAAAAAAGTTTTATAAGAGGAATCTGTAATGATGAGTTACATGTTAATCATCCTTTTGGGGTTTACATGTTTGACTTACCAAGTTTGGCGTAAGGGTGACCCTGTTTTGTCCTTTTATGGGGCTATTTTGTCCTAACTATAAATAGATGCCAACTTTGGAGGGGAAAAGTATTTTGACTTTAACTAGAATGTTGTTTGTAACTCTTAGACATGTGTCACGAGGTTTTTATCCATCTTGACCATTTGGCTCATGGTTTCAAGTTGATGGTTTTATAATAACATTTGGTGGTTTTGTGTCTTGCTTGGTCTATATAAGAAAGCACATGGTTAGCAATATTGTAGTAGTAGGTGGATTTAGGTTTATGTTGCCAAAATGTTGTCAAATTTCCTCCATGCTTTTAGAGTATTGATAACTTGTTGCTTTTGGTTATGACATTATAGTATGGTGATGGATGTGTGGTTGTATTTGTGATAGGTTTAAACTAGGAGATGCTACTAAATTATTTAAGATTGAATATAATGTTTAAGAGATGGTTATGTTCTCTTGATACAGCACAAATAAATTTCTCATTGTAATGTAAACATGATTCATTGTTAATATGATGAGTGGTGTATTAAAGACTAGATTTTTACCCAAAAGGGTTTTCCCAAGATACATATATGATGTTACATGTATGAATCTTTCATATATTTCTTCTCTCTATTCCTTTCTTTATTCTAGTTCTATTGAAAGTGTGGTTTACAAGACATTATGCTTCTAAATTTTATTAGATTTGAAGACTTGTAATACTCTCCTTGTAGGATTAATTGTGGAATCATCCATGGTTTCCAATAGATCTAACTAGACTAGAATATGTTGATTTATCTCAAGCTATATTCTATCTCAAACAACAACAAAATGAATGATTGACACTTCTTTCCTCCAATTCATCTTGAAGGAACTATTTATGTGCATTTATTTCTTACTTATGTGACTAATTATCATAGTTAAAGATTTTCAATAGTGTTAACTTGTCATGGCCTAACTATTTGGTTTACATAAATCCTACCTAAATTTTGTTCTCCTTGATTATAAAGGTAAAGAGACACAAAATTAAGATTAGGTAGCCCAAACAACTCATATGTTAATGTATCATTAGAAATACTTAAAAAAGAAATGCAAATAAAATACAATAGTTAATTATTGAATTGAAAGGGATTAAATAAGAAAAATAAAGATGTGCAATAGTTGCTTCTTTCACCCATCATCAAATTATTAACAATATTAATCTGTCATAATATAAATAATTATTTTTAAAATTTTAATATGAATATCACATTGTAGAAAACCAATTTCTTCCTTTTTTTTAAATGATTAGTTTCTAAATGTTGTTAAAAAGATATAATAAATAGTTGCTTTCAACTATCACCAAATTAACAATAAATATTTATCTCATAATACAAAATAGCTAAATAATAATATTTAAAAAATTGTATGAATATGTAACATCATATAAAATCTAATTCCTCCATAATTTATATAAACATTTAAAAGTTTAATCATTAAAAATTTGATTTAATACTTAAATATGTTATATCAAAAAATTATCTCCTAAATGAATTGGTATTAAAAAATATAATAACTAATTTTCCAACCATCACAAAATTGTATATGAATATTTATCTCTCCTAGTACAAAGTAATTAATAATTTACTATTAGAGAAAATCAAATTCCTTTCTAATTTAGGTAAAAAATAGTAGTTTAGTATTCTTCATTGTATGCTTCACACGTACATGCTAATAATATTCCAAAAATGTCATTGACCACAACATCTATGAATTAAAAAATTGAAACCAATAATTACATAGCATTTAATTTCATTTCAAAAGCAAAGAAGATACTCCATTTATAATAATGAAAAAGAAATTGTTTAATTTTAATAAACAATTTCCTTTCAAAAAGTTAAAGTCCCATAGTTCGTGAAGAATGTCATATTGGCAACCAACTAAAATATTAATTGTTACATGAATTATACTACATAGATTTTTGAAAAGAGCATTCTACAAATAATTCTCTCTTCATTTTCAAACCTTCACCCAAAATTGTGTTTTCCAACGATGTGTAGGCCTTGAATTCTAGAACATCTAGGTCCCAACACCCTCTAAAGCCTAAGGTAAATGCCATGAAGAAAATGGTGTGGGAGAAGGCTACTACATATAGTGAAGAACATGTGATTGTATCACCCATGGAAGACACTCCATTCAATGACTGACATCTCACCCTTCACCATAATACCAATTAGAATCATCAAAATTTTGCATAGGCTTCAAATATCCTATCCCTAAATTTTTTATTTGATATCGCTAATCCATTATTTACATCTTTCAACAATCCTTCTAATTTAGCCTTGTGTCAAATTCCTTACATGCTAAGATTGAGGACAAACATTCAATCAAGGATGATGACAGACATAATAGAGACATATTAAGACCCAAATCCTTAGGGATGGTCATTGATTAATCTTCTCTTATGGGTGGCCCTATAAGAGGTAAGACCATGTCATTTGAGCTTTCAGATGAAATTATTAACATCATTGATGAAGTTTGTTTGGGCCTCCTCCCTGACATCAACTTGTGTGGTTGGGCCTCCTCCCTGACATCAACTATGTGTGGTTGGGCCTCCTTTGCTCCAATATCTAAATTAGGTTCAACTTCTACTCCAGTTTTTGTATGTTCAACCCCTACACATATCATATAAAATAAAGAAAATTTTAGAATATATTTAAGGGATGGATATATATAAACTCATTTTCAAAAAATTAGATGTAAGTTTTAATAACATTTTAATATTTTATCATTTTGTAGATATTATATAATATTGAATATAATCTTAAATGTATAGAATTGTTTTTCCATTTATTTTCAAATCACTATAAAATTTAACATACATGTAAAATTCTAACATCATTTTCCTCATGTAAATATATATACAAGTGCATGTAATGGTAGCATAAATTAGGTGCACAAAGATAGTTTGAGGTGACTCAAGCATATCATTTTCAATTATTTAGATAATATACACATGATTGAATCCAAGATGTGGTTCCCATGATGTGGGAAAGAAATATTACTCAACTCTATGCATATATGAAATATTGTACTTGTCCATGTGCATATATTACTTGTCAATGTGCATATATGAAAGATGAATGTAGGACATGTAGTCCAATATAATTCTAGTAAATTAAAATCAAATCTAATATCTAGTGTATGTGATCTCTAGGATTAAATTATATGACTATGTTACAAACATCTAGAGAACCTTAGAAATCATTGTACACAATTTTTAAACAATTAAACTTTGAGAAGATTTGAAGGAGTTTTGTCAGAAAATAAGTAACAAGATTTTCTAGAGATCTAGAGAACAAAGGTTTAGCATAAAATTCAACCAAGAATTTAGTTTAGTTTTCACAACCTTAATGAGGCTTATGAATAAAGTGCTACACACTCATGTTTTAAGAGTATGTGATAGGTCTTTAATACTTGGATCAAAATTCTCATTTTTAGCTAAAAATACATGAGGAAATTGTTGAACACTTAGAGATGGTATTATTTAACTATATTGTTGAAATTATTTACATACATGCATAAACTATATTGAACTCCCACTCTTTCCATTCCTATGCAAGAACACATTATTTAAGGGTCCATATTGAAATATCATGTTATTTGGTCATATGTATAATAATGGAATTTACCATAAGCCTTCAAGATCCACATGATACTCACCAAAACTATAAGACATAAAGTCTAATGGATCCCAATCATCTTCTTGTAAGACACTATGATCATTGACTAGGGGTTAATTTTGTGTAACACAACTGTTAGATGTATCAATTGTACATGGTAATAGTCAAATGGTTTTCCTTTAAATTTATTGGTAAACCTGACATTCCATCATGACCTAGGATTTTATAGTAGGGTTTGGCCTTTATTTTAATTAAACAGTTCTTAGATCTATCTATTTTTTCACTTTTATCTTTTTCTTTTAGATTTACCCTAGGGTTTGTATTCATCCTTGTTTATGTTTTCCTATCATATCTTGATTAGGGTTTGAGCAAGTAAATAGAGATATACCTATTTGATTCCACCTATCCAACCTTCAATAATCTAAATTGTTATGGTTGTTTCATTTAATGAAAAATGAAGTCAAATATTTTTAGTGCTTTCTCTTCCTATTTCTTCAGGTTGAACCATTTTCGCATATTATGTACTAATGGCTATTTAATTTTCTTATCCACAGGTTGACAAGGATGTGATGAAAGGAGTAGGAAAAATATTTTACTAGACAATGAATACTAGAACAGATAGTGACTACATAAAATTTGAGATCAGTAGGATGTAGTAGCATGTACCCCTAAGGTGGATGGGAACTTTGGGAACACTAAACCATTTAAATAATTGTATTACATTAATTAGACCTGATGATGCTAATTATGTTTAACATTGTACTTGAGGTGAGATGTTATTACTTAGCTTGAGTAATTGGAAACTAGGACTATCTTAACCACTTCAAATCCAAACACTATCACATGTGAAAATATAGTGAGATTTTGTAGGTGATTTACCTATGACAAAAACTGTGCATGGATATCTCTTTGTGGTGGTTGCTAGGTTTAGAAATTTAGATGAATGTAGAACGTGTAGGAATATAATTTGTATTAAAACTAAATCTAAAATTAGATACTATACTCAAACCCTAGATTTGAGGAAGTAGTGGAAAGAGATACAAACCCTAGAGAGAAGCTAGGGAATCTACTGAATTTAACCTAGACAATTTAGATGAATGTAGAACATGTAGGAGTCTAATTCTAGTTTAAAATTAAATCTAAAACTACAAACTATATTTTTGAATCTAATTCTAAACTATTGAAAACTATTTAGAACATGTAGGAATCTAATATTTTTGAAATAGTTTTATACAAATTAAAAAATACATACTTTTTTTTTTTTAAAATATCTTTGCGTCCTTTCTTTAGACAATAGCTTTATTTTTCCTTGTTCTTTTATTTCCCATTTCCTCCTTCGAAAAATATCAGTTGAAACTGTACCAAATATTTTGTCTTTAAAAAACTTCCAAAATTGAAAATTGTGAATAAATTAGGACATATATTTTTTACTTCTACAAAATATTTGACCTCTTATTTATATATGCACCTCGCTTAAATTTTTTACTTTTACAAAATATCATTCAGCTTCATAACCTTCAAACAAAGGTCTTTTGTTATGCATTTTTTAATTATTTTTTTACTCAGTGACCTTTGTTTGAAGGTGGACAATTATGATTAGTTATTTTTTTTTTAAGCAAATGCAACGACCTTCGAACAAAGGTACCTTTGTGTGAAGGTCTCTTTGAACAAATTTCGTACCTTTGTGTGAAGGTACCTTCGAGCAAAGGTCCTTGGATGGCCTCTCCCACTCTAGGCCTCAAGATTTCTTTAGAATTTTTAGTTTCAAACCCCGGGTTGGACCACCAAATGGAATAAAATTGACAAGATAATTTGCAAGATTGTAGCCCTCAAAATGAGCTTTCCAAAAAGTATAATTTTGAATATATTTAATTTGATTTTTATATTTATTTTCTATTTTTACTGAACATAGGTTTTTCACCAAACATCAAATTCTCTATTCTATACATATGCAAAAATAGTAAAATTGTGAAAACACATTCTAAGAAATATATGTACAGTAGTTATTCATGTCCTTATTTTGACAACAAAAAAAATAAGTGAATTTGGATACATACAGAAAAAGTTACTCTATATGGTATAATCCCGTGTCTAAATTATAATAAGCTCACTTCAAAAATTAATAAAAAAAATATGCATAAAAAAATTATAAAAAATATCCATGCACTAGATATTGGTGTTACGAATTTATATTTAAAAATTTAGAAGTTATCTTTTTTATAAAAAAAAAGTTATATTATATGGTATAAATGCCACTTTTTAAAACTACTATTAACTATAAAAAACAACTTATTAAAAGTTATGTAAAAAAATTCACAATTTTTTTTTTTTAAATTTGAAAAAAATGTATTTAGAATCTACACATAAAATCTCAAAAACCATTAGTTCACATCATCTTCAAATTCTTAATGGTTTAGTTTCTATAGGTGTCAGAAAGTGAAATTTTGGTTAAAATGTTGATTTCAATGTCCTACTTTGGCCAAAAAGTGGGACACAGTATTGTGGGATTGCCTCCTCCATAATTTCCTCTTTTAATAAACAAGTAGATTATGTAGTAGGTGAGGGTCTATCAAGAATAAATAACTAGGAAAATACACATGACATTCAGGGATTACACTTGAACAAGCTTGACAATGAACACACCTCAAATGAAAATCTTGAAGGAGATATGCATGATGTGGTTCAATCTAGTAGTGAAAGCATGAACTATGAGTCCATATAGGGAGAAAAAGTCCATGCTACTAGTAGTGGTGACCCTGAGTTTGAAAGCTTCTTAAAGAAATGTAAAGCACATCAGTGGAACACACCAAGAAATTTTTATCTTGAATGGGTTTCTAAGCATCCATTCATATAATTGGTAGAGAATGAAGATAGAGAGGGTGTGCCAAAACTATGTACCTATAAGATTTTCAACTAGAAATATAAGAAAGACAAGATGTTGCAACTAAAATTAGACACTAATGAGAAGCATGTAGGTAAAGTTTACGAAAAGGTAAATGTAAATGGAGAGTTAAAGTCACTGATGCTCTAGAAAACAAAAGATGAATGCACTCATGCTTGAAATGCAGCCAATTATGAGGAATAAATGAAATTTTCAGGCATGGCTAGTTGCTATTAGAGGTTCCAAATTTTCTCTATTTGGAAATGTGATGAAAGCAAGTCAATTGTCCAAAACTATACAACACGTAAGTAAATTCTATATATTAAATAAAGGGATAGACTTTCCAGGATATAGGAATTTAGTGCAATTTCTTGGAATGCCCAATTTTCCACTTTCACGTTGGTCTATCAACAGTGGTTGGGAATGGGTTCAATGTTTGGCTATGGTGGAGAATCAAGATATATAAGAGAAATTGAATCAGGTGACTTTCTTGTCCTTATCTCTAGATGAGGTGACAACCATTGACAATACTTCTTGGGTATGCATGCATGTTTATATTATAGATAATCATATTTGTTGGCATCATCTAATTGCATTTCATAAAATGAAAGAAAATTCTAGCTCCGCTAACCTTATGGAAATATTCAAAAAGAGTGATGGATATTGGATGCTTGGATGATTTGGTGATTGCAATGAAGCTAGTTTGCATTAGTGCGAATGGGGCATTAGTCATGCAGGGTCACAAAAATGGGCTTATTGTTAAAATTTAGACATTTTGTTCACTGTACATGACTGACATTCATTGCATGACCTAGATAATGAATTTGGATTTTAAAATTGTGAGTCGGTTTCAATCTATTTTGAAAGTTGAAGATCTTGTATGTTAGGTGTATACATATTTTTTTAGAAGTCCAAAAACATTTTGAGTATAAAAGATTTGCTAAAGGACTTACTACAAGTAACAATCAACTTAAGGATGTGGATACTAGGTGGATATTGTTACACAAACTAGAAAATAGATTATTCCAAGAGTACTATTCATTGATGGGACTGTTATTTGTAAATCACTTAGATTAGACAAATATGTTGGCACTGTTCATTGACATTGAGAAAGTATTAACTCTATCTTGGATTCTTCCCTTGTTGGAAGAAATGAATGTTATGTCAAAGAAGACAAAAGATAGAACAATGTACACTACAGAATACTCAAAGCTACAAAAATGATGTCTTATTCTAGACAATCTATTTGTCAATGAAATTGAAGCATTTATGAGTCTAAAGTTTATGAGTTGGCAAGTAATGATAGACATTGAACACCTAGCTAACTTTCTACAATACAATGATGTAGGCAATTTATGCATATTAGTGCATGGATATATGATAGAAATACACTACTTTAGTAAAGTTGGATGGATCTCTAGGGTTAGACCAAAAAGTGTTATAAGGGAGGATTTTAATGATCTCGTGTCTTTTACAAAGAATACATTGCAGGAAATTGTGAGAAGTCTATCTTATGATATTGAAGAGTGCTTTCCTAAGGATGAACCTCTAGAAGTAATGGTTATAGTTTATCCTCAATATTGGAATGCCATTAATGTTTTTTCTTTTAGTTCACCATAGGATTTTCATAGCAAGGTGAGGTACTTGGCCAATGATTTTAGTAGAATCGTAGAAATAAATAGAGTACAGATAACAGGAATAATAGATAGGACAAAGTTGTAGAACAATATGCTCTATTCACCTCAAGAATGATCGAATAGTTTAAATTCCTCGGCTATCCTTTCAAAGATGGTTCAATAACTAGGTTATGGAAAACCTTAAGTTTCAAAATTTTGTGATATTCTATTTCAGAATATTTCAAACTTACAAATCTCTACCAAATAACAATTTTGGGTTCAATGGAAGATGAAAGAGTTTTCAGTGCCTTATCATTTTTGAAGTTAAAATTAAGAAATAAACTTGACAAAAAGTTAGAGAATTGTTTGAGGCTCTATACAACTAAATACAATGTTCAAATATTTCCATTTGACAAAGCTATTGCAATTTGGAAGTCTACCTGTGAAAGAAGAGGTGTGATAAATATTTTGTCTTAGTCAGAAGTGGACTAGCTAGGTACTGAAAAAAGGGTTTCAAAGGAGCTAGTTTAAACACCAAACAAAGAAGAGAAGATGGTTCCCAATCAATTTCCAACACAAACAACCCAAATATTTGGCAAATTATTGGTTTTAATTAATAAACCAAGTTATGATCAATTTCTCCAAAATCTAAAATCTATATTTTCTTTTATAACTGCTTCTACAAACTTATAAAAATAGAAAATTCATAGATTGTAGAGTGTGGTGTGATTTAGTTTTAGTTTCTTCAAACTTTTGATATTTATGTTACGTCGTAAAATGTCCCCTAGGACTTTTACCTCCTAAGTTTAGCTCCCGGGCTCCTTGTTTTTGATCATGCATGTTAGAAATGACTCTCGATACAAAATGGCCTAAAACCCATGTCAAATGGGGCTTGAGGGACATTGTAGAGCCTAAGCCTTGACCCCAAATAGGCCTTGGGACAAGGGCGCTTGTGCCCTTGTCCTACCCTATTTTGGTAGGGTCCCAAATTTGAATGTCGGTAAAGTTACCTTTAAAGGTATTCCTTGCCGACATCTTAAGTTTGAATTACGAAATTAAAATTGGAATGCATATTTATGCATGTTTAGGACTTCATTTGTAAAATAAAAGATGACTAGAAGATGATTTTGAGATTTTGGTGAACTTATGATCATAGAGCATTCAAGGCATTCATTGTGTTACAAAGAAGAATATTGTTATTGTGTTTTTTATTGTAGATTTGTCTTCATCTTCTCATGGCGTGAGAGTTTCATCTCCATGAGAGCTACACCTCTGAGGTGATATCTATTTGTGATTTCAATCAATCATTTATCATTTGTTTTCGCCTCTGTCTTGCAAGGATACACACTCTCTATCTAACAATGTTGTTGGAAGTCTTGAATGCCATTCTGGGGCTTGACCGAGGCAAGCTCCTAAACACCACAACCCCCAACCCCTCTCTTGTGATTACAAGTGACAGGTGTTGAATTCTACAAAGTGGAGTTGCAGAGGAATGTTGCAGAGCATAAGGATCCCAGATCTAAAGGAAAAAGTAGAAAGGAGCACTATCAGGACTTGGGAACTAGTCCCTATGTCCTCTAGGTTTGCAGAACCGTAAGTCATCGAAACAATGATAATCAGTAATAGAAAAGATCCAGAAACCCCTTACAAAAAGACTACCTTGGACTTTGGTGCAAGTCCCTGTGTCGCTGACATTTCAAGATCTTGAACTTCGAAATCTAGTATGCATCTAATCTTCATTTAGTATCTTTGTGTGCAAGCATTTGTCAAAATTTATCTGTTTGTTTACGATTTTGCATAATTAGGGTTTTTGAACATAATTAAGTTTAAATTAACACACTAATCATCAATTTCCAAATTTCCTTATCATTCCAAGAGACAACAAATCTGTAGCTGAATCCTCTTCCAAAAGTTGTGATTCTACTTAATTTAATGTCCTTGAATGTATGTAGTGAAAGGAGGATCTAACTAAACTATCCATCAATACCATCTTCCCCCTTTTTCTACATTACATTTTGGTGAACCCGTGTTTTTATTTTTTGCACCTTGCTGAGTGTTGTACTTCAGATTTGCATTCATTCATTTCATTATGATCAGATTGCATTTGAAAATCTACAAAAAATTTGAAAAAATTGAAAAAACAATCAAGCATCCTAGGCTTGTATTTTGGCACAGTTTACGTTATTTTCATTGCATTTCATCTAAATGATTTAATTCTCTGATATTTACATCAGATCGGATATAAATTATAGTAGTACATCATTTTTTAATAATTTGCATTGCATTTTCATAATGCATTTGTTAGAATTTACTTGAAATTGTGCATTTTTCATATAACCTAGTCTTTGCAATAGCTAGGGTTTGTGGTTAAAATCTTGTTTCAGATTTTACTTCTCTTTTAAACACTCTTTTAAATCTGATTTCAGATTATAGTGTTTCATTATAGTGTGTTTTTGCATTTACATTTCAATCTTTGGATTTACACATTGTGTATTTCAACAAATATACCTTCATCCTAGGGTTTGTTCTATTAGTTTGTGCATTGAGTGTTGCATGCTTTTGCATGAGTCTTATAACTCACTTCCCTAATAGAAATATCCATTTAAGAAGAATTATTAGACTAATGGGTTCTAGTGCTCCCGATAGCAACGGTGTTCCTACATCAAAAAATCCATTGAACACCTTATTACAAAAGGAGAAACACAAACTTTGCAAGATATTATACCTCCTACAACTACAATGAAAGAACAAGTATTTAATGATTTTGAGGACCCCATTGATGTGATAACACATGTACCTGATGAGCAAATAAATAAAATTGATAAAGAATTAGATGATTTTCAAGCATTTATTGAAAATGAAAGGATAGAGGAAGAAGCTGTACCTGTGGTTCATAACATAAGAAAGTTGTTAAAAGAAGGACTAGATGGTGTTAATATGCTTCGAGGCTTAGGGCATATGTGCATCATAATGTTATGCTAGTCACTGAATGTGCAAATGTTATTATTAACATGTCATCACCGTCTCATACACAGGTATCAACACCTATACCGACTACTGGAATGCCTACCTTTACATCAACAATTCTCACTACTAATGCACATGCTTGTAGTAATTATACCATTGGTATTGGAGTATCTAATGACACTAATTCACAAAATTACAAAGTTGTGGTATTAAACTATCAAAATCAACCACCTAGGGTGACTTCTTTTATGAATAATCACTCTCAACCATCACTCAATCCCACGTATTGCCAACCACCTTTCACCTACAACTATTCTCAACCACCTTCCACTAATAGTTACTCTCAACCACCTTTCGTTACCACTTACAACCAATCTCCTCAAAATTTCATGAACACAGCTTCTAATTCTCAAACCGCATCTCCTAATGATGCCCTCTTAAACCAACTCTTGCAAGGCATGACCTCTTTACAACAAAAAGTGACAAACTTGACAAATTCCACTCAGCCTAATTTACCAACTTATCATGCTCATAATACTCTATCTTATGCCTGAGCACTCCTATGCCTGATAAGTTTGAAACTCCTCGCTTTGAAAAATATGGAGGAAAAGGTGATCCTAATACTCATGTGGTAGCATTCATGCCTACGTGTAGTGATTTCTTCTTTAAAGAGGACTTGTTAGAAAAACTCTTCCCATGGTCTCTCAAAGATACTGGTTTGGAATGGTTTTGCTCTTTATCTTTGAATTCAATACACTCTTTATCTCAGCTAGTTGATCAATTTCTACAACATTTTCAAGCAAACATTGGACCTCAAGTCTCTTTGATTGATTTAGTTCATTGCAAGCAAGGTCTGAAAGAGAAGTTAACAGAGTTCATCAGTTGATATCAAGCTCTTTATGCACAAATTCAATACCAGATGAATGATGAGGATGTTCAGAAGGTATTTATTACAAATCTACAACCTAACATCGTGATAAGATCCTCTTGATGAAGTATAACTCTTTTCAACATTTATGCACAACCCTTTGTGATTACCAACTTTCCTCTAGTCAGTATGAAAACCAAAACTCATCGGCTCAATTTGGTCAATCCATGACTTGACCTTCACAAAATAACTTTAAGAGGAATAATAAGAGTTTCATCAAGGTTAATGGATAGAATTCAAACAACTTTTCACAAGTGTCCGCTATCACAAGTCCAAAGAGGGCACCATTTCAGTATCGACAACAACAAAGACAATTAACTTTGATATCTAACTCCCTACATTCTATCATGAATCAAGTAGTGAGTAATAATCTCTTGAAGCTCCCTCCGATCAAACCATTGGATAGTAGTAGAATGCAAAGACATCATTTCGATGCTAATGCTTTTTGTCATTATCATCGGCAACAAGGACATGATATTGAACGATGTATGCGTCTTAAACACGAAATTCAAGACATCATCGACTCAAATGTGATACATGTAATTGGTGTGAATGACAATGGAAATAAATCGGTTGCCCCTCTAAATCATAATTTGTAGATCTTTACTAATCCCTTTCCTAATCATACTAATAACAACATGATGGAGCAAAATACAGTAGAAAAGGAAGATGATTATCTTGAATATGATGAAATAGTTGGTATGATAGAAGTGGATAAGGAAAAGATTGAAGACTTACCTCGTCCACGTGGAAAAGGTATTTATGCTGGGGTTTCTCTGCGATTATCCCTTCAAGGATTGGGAGTTAACCAAAATGCATTAGAAAGACAAATTGAACAACTGAAACAAGAGATTATGACAAAAGAAAAGGTTGCTATGGTGGAAGATAGTCCATTTCCCTACGAAATATTGACTCACCGAAATAAGAAATCAAAGGATAGGAAAAGAACAAGGAGATTATCATTAGTAGGAAATAATAGTGGTTCTCCCCCTCACAAGCAACAAAGGATTTCAAATATACAAGGATTTGAGAAAAAAATACTGCATGATTATTCTGAAAATAAAGATCAATCTAATATGAACCACTCAAATTTCACAAAAAAACTTGATGAAGCATCTTTCTAAGATGCTTGCAAGTTCCAAATTCTAGTATGATTGTGCCTTCAGGTAAGTATTTTTAACCCTGGTGGTCACCTATGTTGTAGCATTATTTGCTCATTTATGTAACCTCCTCTCTTGTGTTGTGATCTCCCCGTGATGTGTTATGTATTGTTTAGGCCTCCTTGGATGACCCTTGATACTATTGTAAGGTCAAGGATACTGGGAGACCGCCTCTATTGTGACCATTCTTCTATTGTTCCTCTCCTCTATTTTATTATTGTGTGTTGTGCCTTAGGGGCCTAGCATTGCAGTTGATGACCTGGGGGGCATGTTCCTACATGATGAACCTAAGGCACTTGTTCTCCTCTCTCATTTTATTGTTTATCTTCTTCTAGTGATTCTACTTAGTTGGCAGATGATGAAAAATAAATATATACTGATACGGACCGCATGTCCCTTCAGCAAGCAAAGCAAAAATGAACCTAGTCCATATATGACGATGGGGTTGATTTATATATATTTGACGCTTGGCTAGTAGAATCACTCCATGTGATATTTGATGTTGTCTTATCTTTGCTAACAAATCATAACAATACAGCTGCTCCATGCACTTTGTTTATCTTGAGTCTCACCTTGGTTACACTCAGTTCTGAGATTTCTGTAGTATAGCCCCACGGTTATACTCGACTTCTAACCTCGTAGTCTAGCTTTGGCTCTTGATGTGATTATTTGCATTGATTTTATCATATGATATGGTTATTATTTTAGGAAAATACTTCTAACCTCTCTTGTTGTTTATCATAGCAAAGTGTGTGTTTGTGGGAATATTCAGGGATCGTGGGCACATGTCACCTTAGGGGGCATGGGATTTGCAAAAGCTCTTGTTCCCTTGTGTGTTTTCTCTCTACCTTAACGTGCTTGATATCGGTATACGATATCAAACACCTTAAGGTGGGGGTATATATAAGGTAAGCTATTTGATGATTTTGGTACTAACAAAGCATGTTTGTAAGCCCTATGCGAAGGTGGGATGTTGTATCTCTAGCGCGAGTACACATATTTATCTATATTGCAACCAAAAATCCCTTTGGGGAGGTGGGATATCATCCATATCCTTTTATTCAAAAATCCCTTTGTGGAGGCGAGATATCATGCATATCCTTTGATTCAAAAAGCCCTATGTGCAAGGCGGGATGGTGTATCTCTTGAGCTAGTGCACATCCTTTTATTTTAAAAGTCCTTCAAGTAGCGGGGTTGGATATGAGACTATCCTCCCTTAAGCGTGTCTTTGGCAGTTGTTGTGGCATAATCCCAATCGTCAGTTGTGTCTAAGCTCCTTCCATTGCCTTGTTTGCCATGTTTTAGACATATAGTATGTCTTTGGCATGTTACACGGCACTCGTGTTTTCTGTGTGTCTTTCATGTGTTTTCCCCCATGTGTAGTTTCAAGGGTGTGGCGAAATGCCCCTCCTACACTCAAGCCTTATATGGTGTGTTTTCTCCCAAGCATAGTCTCAAGGGTATGGTGAAATGCCCCTCCTATGCTTCGGGTTTTGTATGGCATTTTTCTCTCAAGTGTAGTGTCAAGGGTGTGGCGAAATGTCCCTCCTACACTTTGGGATTTGTATGGTGTGTCTTCTCCACCATAAGTAGTCTCAAGCATGTGGCAAAATGCCCCTCCTACATTTTGGGGTTGTGTGTTGCATTTTTACTTTCCATGTATCTGCATTCATATATATATGAAAATGAAAAAGAAAAATATCAAGTGTATTCTCCATGACTGCTCTTGTGTCTTCTCCGTGTCTTGCATGCTTGTTACTATCTTCTTCATGTTTTGCATGCATGTTACTATCTTCTTCATGTTTTGCGTGTCTGCAATGTGTTTTCTTATGCTTACCTGAGACTGGGGGCTAGAAAAATCTGTGTATTGCTTAGCTTTAAGTGCCTAGTGTGTTTTTTGTGTTTTCAACCATACTTTAATGCATGCATTGTTCGTAAGATCATACATAGATTAAAGTGGGGGCTAAATGTTACATCGTAAAATGTTCCCCTAGGACTTTTACCTCCTAACTTTAGCTCCGGGTCCCTTGTTTTTTATCATGCATGTTAGAAATGACTCCTGAGACAAAATGACCTGAAACCCATGTCAAATGGGGCTTGAGTGACATTGTAAAGCCTAAACCCTGACCCAAAATAGGTCCTGGGACAAGGGCTCTCATGCCCTTGTCCTGTCCTATTTTGGTAGGGTCCCAAATTTGAATGTCGGTAAAGTTACCGTTAAAGGTATTCCTTTCCGGCATCTTAAGTTTGAATTACGAAATTAAAGTGGGAATGTATATATAAGCATGTTTAGGACTTCATTTGTAAACTAGAAGATGATTTTGATATTTTGGTGAACTTATGATCATAGAGCATTCAAGGCATTCATTGTGTTACAAAGCAGAATATATTGCGTTTGTTATTACAGATTTGGCTTCATCTTCTCATGGCATGAAAGAGTTTCATCTCCGTGAGAGCTACACCTCCAAGGTGATATCTATTTGTGCTTTCAATCAATCATTTATCATTTATTTTTACCTCTGTCTTGCAAGGATATGCACTCTCTATCTAAAAATGGTGTTGGAAAGCTTGAATGCCATTCCGGGGCTTGACGGAGGCAAGCTCCTAAACACCACAACCCCAACCCCTCTCTTGTGATTGCAGGTGACAGGTGTCGAATTTTGCTAAGTGGAGTTGTAGAGGAGTGTTAGAGAGCATAAGGATCTTGGATCTGAAGGAAAAAGTAGAAAGGAGCACTATTAGGACTTGGACGCTAGTCCCTGTGTCCTCCAAATTTACAGAACTAGAAATTGTTGGAATAGTGATAATCAGTAAAAGAAAAGATCTGAAAGCCCCCAAGAAAAAGACTACCTTGGACTTTGGTGTAAGTCCCTGTGTCCCCAAAATTTTAGGATCCTGAACTTTGAAATTTGGTATGCATTTAATCTTCATTTAGTATCTCTATGTGCAAGCATTTGTTGGAATTCATCTGTTTGTTTACGATTTTGCATAATTAGGGTTTTTGAACATAAGTAGGCTTAAATTAACACAATAATCATTAATTTCTAAATTTCCTTATCATTCCAAGAGACAACAACCCTGTAGTTGAATCCTCTTGCAAAAGTTGTGATTCTACTCATGGGGCTTAAGGGACATTGTAAAGCCTAAACCCTGACCCAAAATAAGTCTTGGGACAAGGGCTCTCGCGCCCTTGTCCTATGCTATTTTGGTAGGGTCCCAAATTTGAATGTCGGTAAAGTTACTGTTAAAGGTATTCCTTGCTGACATCTTAAGTTTGAATTATGAAATTAAAGCGGGAATGCATATAGAAGCATGTTTAGGACTTCATTTGTAAACTAGAAGATGATTTTGAGATTTTGGCGAACTTATGATCATAGAGCATTCAAGGCATTCATTGTGTTACAGAGTAGAATATATTGCGTTTGTTATTACAGATTTAGCTTCATCTTCTCATGGTGTGAAAGAGTTTCATCTCCGTGAGAGCTACACCTCCAAGGTGATATCTATTTGTGCTTTCAATCAATCATTTATCATTTATTTTTGCCTCTTTCCTGCAAGGATATGCACTCTCTATCTAAAAATGGTGTTGGAAGGCTTGAATGCCATTCCAGGGCTTGACCAAGGCAAGCTCCTAAACACCACAACTCCCAACCCCTCTCTTGTAATTGCATGGGATAGGTGTCAAATTCTATAGAGTGGAGTTGTATAAGAGTGTTGCAGAGCATAGGGATCTTGGATTTGAAGGAAAAAGTAGAAACGAACACTATTAGGACTTGGGCGCTAGTCCCTGTGTCCTCCAAGTTTGCAGAACTAGAAATCATCGGAACAGTGATAATCAATAACAGAAAAGATTTGAAAACCCCCGAGAAAAAGACTACCTTAGACTTCAGTGCGAGTCCCTGTGTCCCCAAAATTTTAGGATCCTGAACTTTGAAATTTGGTATGCATCTAATCGTCATTTAGTATCTCTATGTGTAAGCATTTGTTAGAATTCATCTGTTTGTTTACGATTTTACATAATTAGGGTTTTTGAACATAATAGGCTTAAATTAACATAATAATAATCAATTTCCAAATTTCCTTATCATTCCAAGAGACAACAAACCTGTACTTGAATCCTCTTGCAAAAGTTGTGATTCTACTCGGTTTAATGTCCTTGAATGTATGTAGTGAAAGGAGGATCTAACTAAACTATCCATCAATCCTATCTTCCCCCTTTTTCTACATTACAATTTATGTAGTGAACCCATTCTTCCTTAGAAAATAGACTCAATATAATCAATTTAGTGTGAATAATTGTTTATGTCTTTATGCTCAATTGTATTAAATTATAAATAGTTATTACAATAATTGTGCTTAAAACAATAATTTATGCTAAAATGGGTTAAATGTATTAACTTTCAAATAGTTTTTACAATAATTGTGCTTACAACAAAATTCATAAAATTTTGTTTCTAACCGGAGAACACTTAATAAAACCTAAGAGGAAGAAGATCCCTAAAACAACTCTAGTAACTTGTATTAAACTTCATAAAAACTTGTTCAACTCTTTAAGTTGGGGGAAAGTAGCATGTACTTATGACCCACTGTATCAATTTATTAGCCCCCCCTGACAATTACCCAATCCCAACATAGACACCTTACACGTCACTTTTTGTAATAGGCAATTATTTAAGAAGTATATAATAAATAATCATGTCGATTATTGTGATAGGCATTAATAAAAACAACTAACTTGTGGAAACACATTACGTAGGTAATTTTGTAGAGGGAAAGGGATTGAACACAATGAGTGGTGGACATAATAAAAAAGAGACGAAGTGTGTTGACCAAGTGAAGAAAAACTAAACATTTATCACATTTTAAAGGTGGTTTGGACAACATTTTTGAAATGATTGTAAGGATTTCATGACCAAGTTGCTCAATATTTCAGTATGGAATGCCAAGAGGATAAAGTGATGATGAGGGGCAATGAATTTCCTTTTGGTGTGGAGTTGCTCATAGTAGCTACAACTTGTTGATTAACACTGGGGGCAATATTTTCTAGTTGGTAGACTAGATTTAGAAAGAATTAACAAGGAGTTTTTGTAACGCCCCACTAAGGAACCCAGAGGATAACACAACTAAGCTTACAAAAAGGACAATTTTTTTTTTTATAAAATGAAAGAAATAACAACAATCATATATTTATTCATAACATTTAAATTAAACTTTATCCTCTAGGGTTCCACGGCTGCATTACTAACGAACTAAAACAAGGTCTAACCAACATTATGAATTAACTAACAACCACAGTTCATTCTAAATCTAATTGCATCAATTGAATAGACACATACATTTCCATATTATAACATCAAATAAGTAATCATTAAGGTCATGTATAAAGGATTACAAGTACATATACAATTCCCTTTACATGAGGGTACACCATTACATTGCTTACAATATCGCTTTCCTAATTACATTGGAGTACATACATCAAGATAACAGTACATAATTCTACTAATATGCAAAACTGGAACATGAACATAAGTTTCTGTCTCCTCAAGATGGAACAAGATCTGAAATCTGCCACATAAGGTACATCCTTCTCGCACATGAACAACAAGGGGAACCAATGGAGATAAAAGGACAACCACCTGACCATGTGGAACCCTAAGGTCCACCCCCCGTGCTAGGAGATAACAATAAGGTCCCACAACATGAAATAGTTAAGATGACAGGAACAAACACAAAAGGCTAACATGACTCCAACATACAAGTACACATGACATTCATAATAGAGTCACCACTTCCTCCAATAGTAAAAAAGACAATAGACTAATAGGTGCAAAGACTACACATGACTCCAAAATAACACCAGTCAGTAAGAACATCACAAGTAACTCAAACATCACTTCCAGAGGCATTCACAAAACAAAGGGTAGTACACAACTAGAGAATACTAGACTACAGTAGGGATGAGTGTCATCGCATGGTCCTAATATGGGTTACCCTGACAGTCTCTAGCTAGGCGCAGCCCCCCATCCATGGGTTACCATGACAATCTCTCGCTAGGCGTTGGCCCCCATCTATGGTTACCCTGACAGTCTCTCACTAGACGCTGGCCCCATAGGGTGACACATGCAGAAACAACATTCCTTTCGTGTTAAAAGGAAGTTGATTTTGCCAACCATGGCCTTCTCATCTCATCCTTAGCTTGAACGAGCACTACATGCATGAGTGAGGCATCCAATTATCTTGATTAGTGTGAAAACTACCCAACCCTCTAAATTTATTATTAAGCTATCACTGGATTACCAACTTCCAATGGGTTACCCTGACAAGCCACTTTGGGCATCAGCTCCACATTGAAAGCCACTCCCCATTCACCACATCTAGATTCTCAAAGCCCAAAACAAAACCCAAGCATGAACTATCACATTTCTCATCATGATACATTTACAACACAAAATATACATCATTTCACATTACACAGAGCAAGACATTACCCATCTTGCATAGTCATCATAACCAACATGAGTAGGAGACAATATTTTAAGAATGCATTTCATTCAACTCACATGATGCGCACATAGCCAACCCCCACACAATCACACCCTCCTAGGCCTCTAGAAACAACTTCCCCAAATGACACAACACTTGACACCATTAAAAACACAATGGTTTCACACCACATTCACTCTCAAAGCACATCATAAACTAGTACCCTTCAACAATATTTTCATGATCAATCATCTAACAATTATAAAGTGAATCTATCTCAACAATACAGAACTGTAACCTTCTACTCACCAGTAGCAACTTTACAATATGATCATAAGATATATGTGTCCACGAGTAACAATATTTTAACTAATAATTCTCAAGACTTATTTTAATTTCATTTAATTAAAATGATTGTGAACAACATGTAAATAACCCTAAGGCATACAAATTAAACACAACAATTATTTACACTGATGTAGATTTCATTAATAATCTAGACAATTTTGTAAATACTATTAAATATAACTGTATAAGCAAGACTAAAATCCCATGCTATAAATCTCTTACACTAGTAGAATCACAAGATACAAACTCGAAGCTACAATAAAAGAACCTTAATCTAAGGTTAGCTTGAGAGGAAAGGAATACAGAACAACAAAACATTCCTATAGATCTAACATCTTCATCAAATCTACCACATTTTTAACCACATGCATATGATAGGATCATAACACATTTAAAGGATGGTTAAAACCAAGTAGAAGTATCATGGCTAAAGCAACTCAAGAGTGAACACTAATAGGGCACAAGTAAAAGACAATTTTTTTCTAGGTTTTACCAAATTCCATTCAACACACGAATAGGAAGAGAGGAGCTCAGGTTGCTATGGGAAAACTTAAGTGTTAACTTGATCAATCTTGTATAAACCACTACTACATTGGTCCTATGAATACCAAAATGATCATACCTAATACAAAGTTCTTCTAGAGGTGTCTACACCTTATAATGATTACCAAGCTTGTTAAAATCCCTTACCCAACACTAGTATTAACGGAATAAACCAATACAAAACATTCTAACCTATTAACATACCAAGTCTAGGAATAGGAAAGGGTTGATTGAGTTCAAGACATAAATATGATACAAACATTTGCTCAACAACAAGGTAAATAAGAACGTGACATTTCTTAAGCACAAATTATAAACATGCTCTATACAACTAATGAGCCACAACATCCATAAAGGACTTTATTATCACATCAAAATTCACTTACAACATCGCATACACATGAAATTAGGACATACTAATCTATGCCTCAGGAAAACCTCGACAACATGACCCTATTACGACCACTGATACAACTTACACAAGTTCCATTTACCTTATACAATTCCACTCAAAATCAATTAATTTCTAAAACAAACTTATAAATCAAATCTTAAATACATTGTTTACAAACCTAATTCCAAACCTACTTATCATATTTCTACTAATAAATTGTAATAAAATTAATATCAATTTAAATTAAATTCATCAACATTACTATACAATCACTCTATCCAAATTGAATTCTTCTACTTCTATTCTATAGAGATTTAATAGCCTTTTTAAAACATAACAAACAACCAAAATGGCATAGGAATGTCTGTAACTAATTGATACATATCTTTGAATTGGCAAACTAGGTAATGCCAATTTTTGGATATGGTTTTCATAGGTAAGACTTGAATCTTATATAAAAATTTCAGAGAAACCCAGTTTGAAAATATAGAGTTATTGGTGATGCAACTAACTGTTTTAACCAAGACGAAATGGGTGAAAAGTAGACAGTCACAAAATATTCATACCTCCAAAAAGACAAACTGGGTAAGGCTAATTTTTGGATATGATTTAGATAATTAGGTCGTACACCATATATAAAAAGTTTATAGGAACCCAAGTTGTAAAAATAAAGTTATGGCTAACACAACAGACTGTTAAAATAGAGATGAAATGGGTGAGAGATAAACAGTCATAAAATATTCATATCTCCAAAACAACAAACTGAGTATTGTTGATTTTCGGATATGATTTAGATAACTAGGTCGTACACCGTATATAAAAAATTTAGAGGAACTCAGTTTGTAAAAATAAAGTTATGGCTGATGTAGAATAAAATACTCTACATTGTTGATTTTGAGTCTCAGCAGTGCGGGTCCGATTTTTTGTTTCTGAGTGTTTCAGTTTTGCAGCGACGTTTTTGACACACAGCGCGGGCGCGAGGGTTTTCTTTTTTGAAAATTTTGCTAAGTCCCAGAGTTCAGCGGAAGTTGCCATGTGTCAGTACCCGAGATACATTCTAAAGTTTCCTGAGAGTTACGCGGAAGCTGCCACGCGTTCCTTTTGAGTCCTGCGGAAGTCGCCAAGTGTCGGCGTCCGAGGATCTGTTTATAAGTTGCAAAGCCCTTTTAAAGAAAGTCTGGAGGGCCCCTTTTTTTTAAGTTTCTCTCGGTGCGGCGGAAACTGCCACGTGTCAGCAGCCGTGTTTCTTTCTAAAGTTTCCTGTAACTTCGGCGGAGAGTGCCACGTATTTTTTGCAGTGAGGCGGAAGCCGCCAGGTGTCGACACCCGTTTAAGTTTCGATAAAGTCTCAAACATTCATGTTGAATGTTTCTCTTAATGAAGCGGGCCCCTTATAGAGTTTTGGTGAGCGCAGAAGGCGCCAAGTGGCAGAAGCGGAGAGTGTTCATAAAGTTTCCTGAAGTTTCACGGAAGGTGCCGCGTGTCCCGTAAGGTTGCGGCGGAAGGCTCCAAGTGTCATCTTCCGCAGGTTCCTTCTTTTTTCAGTGCTAAGTGAAAAACTGTATGGTGGACCTCGCTAGTTTCTTGTAGTTTCAGCGGAGTGTGACATCTGTCACCATCCGCGTGATCCTTATAAAGCTGTAATGTTCCTATAAAGTTTCTTGGAGTTGCGCGGAAGGCGCCAAGTGGCAACGTTCGCGGAGGTTTTGTAAAGTTTCTGAAGTTTCTTAGATAGCAGCGAAAGCCGCCACGTCCACAGTCTCTTGTATAAGTGGAAGTTGCCATCTGTCCCTTTTCTTTTTGAAGCTGCTCAAGCGCAAGCTGTATGGTGGGTCCCATTTTTGAATGTCTCTTAAGCCTCAAAGTTCACCAGACCGCGACAGATGGCGAAGCCTGAGCACTCTTGATATAAGCCACAGTAAAGACTCTGAATAAAGCGGAAAGCGCCATGTGTTTTTGGAAGGGCCACGGACGCTGCCAAGTGTCAGAATCCAGTATTTCCTCAAGAAGTTGTAGTTTCTTAAGAGAGTCATGCGGAGGATGCCAGGTGTTTATTTCTAATTGATCTGGAAAGATGGAGGAGTTTCCGAAAAGAGGCGCGCATGAGTGCCAGCTGTTTCAAGGGTTTATAGTCGCAAAAGACTATCAGATGCTGCCACGCGTCCCTCTCCGATTCAAATATGTGGGGTTACATGAATCTGTTGCAGCCAATGATTTTGCAGAGTGGCTAACCGTTTCTGATTTGCGGGAGATCCTCTGTCAGACACTTTCAGTTAACTGCTAGTTCAGTTAGGCCGTTGGGATTTGATCATGCGGGCAATCTTTGGGCCAGTGGCATGCTATAAGTATGGGTTCAGATCACCGTGCTAGGGGACATCATAGAAGAGATAGAGATTTTCTGCATCATAGATTGTTAGAGAAATTTGAGGATCTTTTGTAGTGGCCAGTAATATCATTTGCGTTTGTTCTGTTTTCTTGATTCAGAAAGTTTGTATAATTGTGCATGATTCTGTGCCTTTTATGTAACTTGAACATTAATAAAGATAGAGTTCTGTGCCTTCGCTGATATTTTCTATGTTATTACAGAGCATTCTGATTTGTGAGTCTTTGATTCTGTTTGTTTTAATTTGTTACATTGATCATGCATTTTGCTCTTTAAATGTGACTGAATCTTAAAATAGTTTCACTGTACTTAAGTGTTGAGATACAAAATTACATTCAGGCGCATCGCCATAATTTTAGTTTCCTTCTTAGTTACATTTGTGATTCTGTTCATTCTTCCCCTTTTTCCCAAACACATTTTTGAGATAAAGAAGAGCCAGCTTCTTTAAAATCTGGAGGTCACTCTGAAAAGCATTCCCACGTTTTAGAGTTTCCCATGTTGGTGTTGGAAACAACGCAATTCTGAGCTTCAACAGTTTTTGGCACGCCCGGTGGGACCATTTCTTGAAGTTTCTTTCAAGACTGCATGAGCCGGAGGGTCGCGAGGAGTCAGAGCTGTGGACCTGTGACAAGAGCTCAATCAGCTGTGAACCCAGGTATTCTTTTATCACCATTGATAAACAATTCAAGAAGAAGGGTGAATCAGTTTACAGCAACCTCAAGTGCAAACATGGGAGCACCTGTAGCCCCAAGGAATTATGCAAATTGGAATACTGGCAGTGCCCTGATTCTTCCAGTACCTCCAGCCACTTGGGATCCTATTCCAGCAAATGCCCTGAAAGCTCTACCTAAATTCAGTGGGGAGGACTTTAAAACACCTGAAGAACATCTACAAGATGTGTCTGATGTCTGTGCGATACATGTGATCACACAGCAAAATGTGGCTATAAGACTTTTGGCAGCTTCTTTTAAGGGGAAGACTCTGGACTGGTACAGATCTTTGACCCCAAATTCAATATCTACATGGGATCAACTTGGAGACGCTTTCTTTGCAAGATTCAAGGAAAAGGGTGATAAATCTTCCCTGTTTCAACAACTGATCACCATCAAAAGGGCACCGCAAGAGGCAATGACTGATTTCAATTCCAGATTTCAGAAGACTTGGGAAAGGATTCCTGCTATAGCAAGACCATTACCAGGAATGGCCATAGTGTTTTATCTTAAAGCCCTCAATTCAGATATAGCAGTAATGATTCAGTCACTTGGAGGTCAGACCCTGCCAGAAGCCTATGACTATGCAGTCAGAGCTGAAAATAATTTGATAGATGCTAGAAAATTGCCCCCAAGGCCTCCTATGCCTATGTTTCCAGAGATTACCCTACCATTACCTCAAGAAGCTCCTAATCCCATAACCCCACCTGTGTCCATGTATACGTTTCCCCAACAACCTGCTAAAGCTGCTACCCCTACCTAGTCTTCAGAGATGGATGATGTCAAGAACATCCTGAGAACATTTTCAAATGAAATAATTAACCTAAAGAGACAACAGAATCCTTATCTGAGACCCCAATATCAAGGTTATCAAGGGAATAGACCTCCTCCACAAACAAACCAATATCAGGGCTCCCAAAGACAAAATAACCCTCAGTCGTCAAACCAACTAGTTGCAGTTCCTACACCCCTGCAGACTGTTCCTCCCAATGCAAACAGAGAGATTGTTTTGGGGCAAAACAATTATGTAGATAGCAACAATGCCTGGTGTTTTCCTTGTAATAATGCACACATGCCCAGAGATTGTCCTAGAGGTAATCTACAGCAAAAGATAGCAGAGCAAAGAAAAGTAGATGGACAATTTCCAAATACTTCTGACACTCAGTCCTATCAATCCCCTGGCATGCAAAGTTCAGTTCTAGTGGCTCAGATGCAAGGAATGTCCTTACAGCAAGAAGAAGAAATAGCCCCTGAGCATGCTCTTTTCTCTTGGATTGAAGATGAAGAGTTAGTGTTCTTAAATGAAGCTTCAACTTCTAAGAAGCCATTGGTGCAATCAGATTACTATACTAGAGCCAAGAGGAGGATGATGGAACAGCCTGGAGTTATAAATAATGAGACTATGGGAGTTCCACCTTTTCAAGATCATCAAAATACAGTTACTAGGCAAGAAATACCCCATCCAGGGCAGAATCAAGTAGTTTCTGGACAAGTTCAAGAAAAAGCAAGGTACCCTTATTATCCCAGAGCACAAGCAATAGGACCTATGAATGTGGTGGATCAGTCGAAGAGAACTCCAGCACATGTGTCAATATGGGACATGTTAGCTATTCCTGAACAAAAGACACTGTTGCAAGAAGCTTTACAGGGCCAAGCTATGCCTAAACAGACTGTTGCCAAAGGAGGACCTACTGATAAAGAGAAGCTAAAGGACACTGTTTCCCTACAAGAAACAACACTTTTGAACAATGCACCAGAGGTAAGTAAATCCAAGCCAGATCCCTTTTATTTGACTTTGATAGTTGGGAAGAAGTTATTACACAATGCAATGATAGACTCTGGGGCTAGTACCACAGTGATGCCAAAGCAAATAGTAGATGCTTTGAAGATAAAATATGAACCACTTGCAAAAGGAGTTATGCAGTTAGATGGGAAGTCTGTACAGACAATAGGGAAGATTAAACAACTTCCATTACAACTGTATACTTGTCCCAATATAATTGTTAATCAAGATGTTGTAGTCATAGATATTCCTCCTGTTTTTGGCTTATGCCTATCCAGAGATTTCACAGCTAAGATAGGAGGTTATATGTCACTTGATTGGTCTCATCTCATCATAAGGACCAAATATGGGACTAAGATGAAGGTACTGTCAGAACCATTGTCAAAGGACCATATCACTAATGAACCAACCCCAAAATTAGAAGTAGCCCATGCCATGTTAAATAAAGAGGAAAGGGTTTTTGTTGAAGAAATAGGGGATTGGACTGAATATGATCAGCAAGTGGAGGATAATTAGTTGTTAACCATGATGCAGAGTGATCCTTTTGGGAACTATGACTCAACAGGGTTGGGCACTTATGTTATATTTGAGGAAGACCAAGAGATCCCTAATGTCTTAAGGGAAGAGTCCTCCTAGACCCAAGAATCTATAAATGACTCAGGAATCTGGACCTTAAACTTTGATGGGGCCAGAAGCAAAAATGGAGCTGGAGCAGGGATTTGTCTTACTGCCCCTAATGGTGAAAAGATTTTGAGAGCCATTCGCTTCCATTTTGCCTGTACCAATAATGATGCTGAGTATGAATCTTTAGTGCATGGACTTATATTGGCAAAAAAGAAAGGAGTTAAGAAACTGATAGTCAAGGGAGATTCAGAACTAGTGGTGAAACAAGTAAGAGAGAAAGCAATAGCCAAGAATGTAAGGATGAGATCTTATAGACACAGAATTTGGGATTTGATAGAAAATTTTGAAGCCTTCAATATAGAGGTAGTCCCTAGAGCCCAAAATTCTGAGGCAGATAGAATGGCACAGATTGGTTCACAGTTTGATCCAACAACTGATCTAATGGTCAATAATGAGTCAGTCAAAGTTATTGTGAGACCAACCATCCCAGACAATGATGAAAATTGGCAGGTTTTTGAGAATGATTTTCAAGTACTCTCATTTTTGCAATAGTCAGGGGAATTTGCTGATCAGTTACAACCAAAAATTGAAGAAGCATATGGTGATCAGATCATTCAACTGAAATCAAACAAGCTCCCTAAGGGACTGATTACACTGGAAAACTTGTTTGATCCTGAGGATGCTAGCCTAGAAAAGAAGAGATTCCAAGCAAACAAAGAGGACTACTCTGAAATTCAGGTTAGTGAGGGAAGAAGACTGAAAGTTGGAAATTCGGCCACTCAACAGGAAAGGAAGAGACTAATTGATTTATGTGAGAAATATGATAGGGTCATAGCCTGGACCTATGAAGATCTCCATGGTTATGATAGAAGTATCATTCAACACACCATAGAGCTGACGGAAGGATCTAAACCAGTTAGACAAAAGCAGAGGCCAGTAAACCCTAGGATCGAACCTCTGATGGTCGATGAGTTACAGAAGCTATTAGAATCAAAGATCATTTTCCCAATTAAACACTCAACTTGGGTGTCTAACCTGGTACCGGTCAGGAAAAAGAATGGAGACATAAGGCTCTATGTGGATTTCAGGGATCTAAATAGGGCTTCCTTGAAGGATCATTACCCCTTGCCCTCTATGGAACAAATTTTACAGACTGTGGCTGGATCAGAGAGATTTTCTCTACTAGATGGTTTCTCTGGGTACAACCAGATTTGGTTGGCTGATGAAGATCAGCATAAGACTGCTTTCACCACAAAATGGGGAACATTCGCCTATGCAAAGATGCCTTTTGGTCTTTCAAATGCTGGAGCCACATTTTAGAGAGCAATGGATTTAGCATTTGGAGAAATTATTAATAAAATCATTCTAATCTATCTAGATGACCTCACTGTTTTCTCTAAAAATACTGCAGATCATTTTGACCATTTAGAAGCAGTTTTTAAGAAATGCCAAGAGTTTGGAATATCTCTGAATCCCAAGAAATGCATTTTTGCAGTACCTCAAGGTAAATTATTAGGGCATATAGTTTCTAAAGAAGGGGTCTCTATAGATCCGGAAAGAGTCACTGTTATAATGAACCTGTCTCTGCTTGTCAATAAGAAAGCAGTTCAGTCCTTCTTGGGAAAGATTAACTTTGTCAGTAGATTCATATCAGACTTTGCAGGCCTAATAAGACCAATTACACTGCTACTGAAGAAAGACCTAGTTTTCAAATGGACTGCAGAAGGGAGACAAGCTTTTGAAGAGGTCAAGAAAGCGATTTCAACAGCCCCAGTATTGAGGAACCCTGACTTCTCTAAGTCTTTTATAATGTATGTTTATGGAGGAGAATTCAGTGTTGCTGCTGTCCTGACACAGAAAGATGATAAACAGGAGGGGGAGCATCCAATAGCCTTTTTCTCAAGAACTCTTAGGGAGTATGAAGCCAGATATAACTTTGTAGAGAAACAGGCATATGCTATGGTAAAAGCCCTCAAGAAATTCAGACACATGGTCACAGGTAATAAGATTCTGATACTAGTGGTGCACCCAAGTGTCAGAGAATATATTATGGAAGGAGAAATCACTGAAAAAAGAGCAAACTGGATTACAAAGATTCTTGAATATGATGTGGAGGTCAGACCAACTAAACTTGTCAGAGGCAGGGGTCTGTGTCAGTATATGGTTCAAGATATAGAACAAATGATAATTGAAGAAACAGAAGAAGAAAATGTGTTGAGGATACAAGAAGTTGATCAGAATTCTTGGGTAATAAATAGGATCCAGTTTATGAAACATGGAATATTCCCAAAAGAGCTCTCTCAGGATAAAAGGAGGTACTATAGGCAACAGGGAATTCATTTTGTTTTAATTGACCAGGTTCTTTTCAGAAAAAAACACTGATGGCATACTTTTAAGATGCATAGAAAAGGATGATGCCCAAAGAATACTACATGAAATGCACCATGGAGTGTCAGGTGGACATTTTTCTGCAAAAACCATAGCTATAAAGATAAGTCAGGCAGGTTACTTCTGGCCCACTTTATTTACAGACTGTTATCAATTGGTTAAAGAATGCCAATCTTGCCAGTACTATGTAGGGAAGAGAAGGAATGCAGCGATGCCCCTTAGTCCTATAATTGTTGATGAACCATTTGCCCAATGGGGTCTAAACTTCATTGGAATGATCAATCCAGTATCAAGTATGGGGCACAAATGGATCCTAACTGCCACAGATTATTTTACCAGATGGAGTGAGGCAGTTCCACTGAAAGAAGCAACAGAAAAAGTAATTCTAGATTTTCTGGAGGGTATCACTACTCGCTTTGGGCCTCCTCGCACTGTAATTTCAGATAATGCTAAGGCATTTTTGGGGGCAAAGATATCTAATTTTGTACTAAAGTACAGAATCTACTTGAAGACCTCTTCAAATTATTATCCTCAGGGTAATGGTTTGGCAGAATCAACTAATAAGAATCTGATTAGACTTATTAAAAGAATTGGTGTTGATCATCACAAAGAATGGCATAAAGTGCTTAATATAGCGCTGTGGGCAGACAGAATTACACCAAAGCAAGTGACAAAAATGTCCCCCTATGAATTGGTTTATGGTAAACCTGCCGTGATGCCCCTGAGTTTGGAGATTCCGGCTCTCCAGTTATTGAAACAAATCGAGATCGAGGAAAACGGCCCCATGCAGGTCAGGCTTGCTAAGCTCCTGGAGGTTCAGGAAAAAAGGGATTCAGCCCATGAGTCATTGTTGAAACATCAGAAAATAATAAAAGACTGTTTTGATAGGAAAACTTCAAACCCTCATTTCGAGGTTGGATCAGTTGTTCTGAAATGGGATGAGAGAGCTGCCAAGCCAGGTCGACACAGTAAATTTGAATCATTATGGACTGGCCCCTATAGGATTCGTTCCTGTAAACAACAGAATTATTTTGAGCTTGAAAGTATGGAGGGTGAGCCTGAGGAGATTCCCGTCAACGGGATCTACTTAAAGCATTTCAATTAGGCATCGCCTTTCCTGTGTATTATAGTTAGATAGTTTCTTTTGTCGTTGCTTTGTTTTCCTGCTTTGTTTTTCCCGCTCTTTTATTTGAATAAGTGTTTTGTAAACACGTGGCCACTGCTTAAAGTCTCTTAAAAGTCTCGAAACTTCCGCAGTTATTGAGCCTCTCAAATCCCCAAAATTCCTAAAAGGTACCTAGTGCAGCCGCTTTTTGTGACGTGTCTGACACTCTGTCCCACTCAGATCACTTGAGATTTTATAACTATTTCTGTTTTAAATGCCATTTATGACACTTAATGCATCATTAAGATATCCCAACAGCACGACTTAAAGCTTAAATCGAGATCCATTTGCTGCTATTTCTGCTAAGTGTTTCCTTGTTGTCGCTTTCCATTGCAAAAAACTGCTTCCTAAGTTTGTCTTCCCTATTGCAAAGGTTTTGTCCTTGTTACAAGCTTCCATACTCATTCACAGCAAAGTCCAACAGTTCTTGAAAGTTATACAGTTTCCAGCAAGCACAGAGATGGCAGAAGCACAGTCTTCTCAACAGGGGCTTGGGATTTACGAGTCTGTTGATAGTCTCCTTGCCAGTAAATCATATGCTTCGGCACCTTCGCAACCATTAAGGACCTATCCAAGGACTAGGGTTCCTGAGCTCGGTTATGCAGTGGACTCCACAAAGGTTCTAGATTTTGCAGATGGTATCGTGGAACTGGCCCTACAAAAGCCTTGCAAAGCTCTGCGAGAAGGAGCACACCAGAGATACCTCTTGAAGGCCAAAGCTAAACAATTCGAAACATTTGGCATGCGAATTTGGACCTCTCAATTGGTGAAATTCATTGTTCCGAGCGTGCATTTATGCTCGGACCTGATTGAGGTATGCGCTGAATTGTTTCATGCACCTTCAAGCACCATTCAGAAGGGACCCTTCATGGTGCAAATAACACCAAAGGCCATCAGGGACATGTTGGCCTTGCACTATGACAGCACTGCCACGTTTCCCACAGTTGCTAAAATGCAGAAGACGTGGGCAAACGTCAAGTTTCAACTGAGGTTTCTCAATGCAGAGATGCAGTTGGGAGACGACAATACCCAACTACCAACGCTGCCCACAGGAAGGGCACAATTTACACAAGCCAGCCAAGAAGCGCTATCTATGATAGCATTTATCTTTGGGTTGAAGGAGGACATAACCGTTTATGATTGGCAGCTGGCCATTCTATTCAGAATGAAGACTGTTGATAGGTCCCAAGAGTTTCGGCTAGATTTCTCTGAGCAGATTGCCTACTCCATGGCTGAACAACTCACCAATTTCAAATCGACAGGGGTTTTCAGCTATTCCTCCTATCTGTTCCACCTTATGCTATATCAAAATTACGCCCTTTTTTCCCAATATATGCATTTAAACATGTATGACCCAAGTTTTGATCCAAACAGAACCATCCCTATGTCTGCATGGACTCATGTTTTGTCCGAGTCATCTGACCCGTATGAGTTTTGGGAACTTTTTGTCGCCCCTGCTTTTACTCACCTAAGCCCAGAGCCGGTTGAGAATAGATTGACTTTGAGTGTCAGAGGCCTTATGGCAAATTCCCCCATTCCCTGCGATTATTTCTTTGCGGCTCACCATACTATTATTAGGGTCCATGGTTTCAATGGGGAACCGATGTTACTACCTAAGGTTTTGACTCCTAGGTTAGCCTTTTTAGAGGTCACCCGACAAGTGTCTGTGGTTGATAATGAGTATGGGGCTGGGAAGAAGAAGAAAAAGATGTATGATCTCCCCTGGGTGAAGAAGAACATGACCCTGTTAGTCAGGGATGCAGAGCATTTACTGCTGAGGAAGTTAGCTGCCTTGGGTTTTCTGTTAGTTGAAGACAAATGGAGATATGACCCTATCAGTTTCGTTGCCTCATGGGTCAGGAACAATAAGATTGGTGCCAATGTTGTGCACGAGGGTCGTCCTTTCTGGGAAGACAGAAGAAACCCTAAGGAGGACACCCCTGATCTATATACAGAACTGTCAGACTTGCCTTTTCAAGGGCCCAGACCTTGGGAGGTGTTTTACAAAAAGGAGAAAGCCTATGACCCTAAACTCAAAATGGGCACTGGTTTAAGGAAGAATTTATTGAGAGATAGGGAATGGAAGGCTGAGAAGGTAGAAGCCTATTGGAAGTATAGGCAGGAGATTTATGAAATAACCCATTCTTTTGGCAACATAGATACAGATGAGAAGTGGGAATCCATATGGGACGAATGGCATCCTTCCCCTGTCTTGAGCCCTGATACAAGTAAAATCAAAGAAAGGGGTGAAGAAGCTGAAAAGGAGCCCGAATCCACCCACCCAGTGCAGGTCCCAGGACAAACATCATCTGCAACTGCAGCAGCTGCTTGGCCCCAATCCCTCAACACTTTAGAGAAATAAAAGAGTGTGGTGTCTTCACCACCTAGAGGGATTCCATCAGTTTCAGTAAGTGGAGCTTCTGCTTTTGTGCAAACTCCACTGGTAACAGTGGTAAATGTAGAAGAGAAAGAAACAGAGCAAGCAGAAGAAAGGCCAAGGAAACATAAGAGGCTGAAACTTCAGCCTGATTCAGATGAGGAGGTAGAACCTTCGTCGCAGCCACCACCAAGTGTCTCAGTGGCCCCTCAGGTATGTGCTTCTTCTCCCTCTTCTTCTCCATCTGTTTCTTCTTCAATAGGGGTGGCAATCCCAGTTGGCCAAATATTATCCCCTGCCACCTCTGCTGTGCCAATTTCTCAATTCACCCCACCTGTCACTACATAGGCCATGCCATTGTAGGCCACTTCATTACCTCCTTTTTCCCCCACTTTTCCTAGGAGGGCACCTCCTCAGATTCCTCCTAGCCAACATTTGGCTATTCCTTATGGCCTGCCACAAGGTCATCCTTTTGCGGGTGGATACATTGCCTCTCCCCCTACCTTCCAAGCTCAAGCAGACACTGCTAAGAAGGCTAGGGAAGCCCGGATGGACAAGAAGAAAAGGAAAGATAATAAAGCTCAGGCTGTCCCACATATGAGGTCACTATTTGACCCAATTCAGCAGCAGCTAACTGTGACCCATTTGTCACCAAATGTAGCCAAACCAAATGAGCAGATGCAGCCTCAAGATTTCACAATGAGTGCAGTGGCAATGGATATGTCACTCTTCAGACCACAAGATAGGGTCGAGCTACTAAATGAAACCACTTCTGCTGTAGCCACTGATTATTTAAAATTATCCAGGAAGTTGCAGAAGTTGGAGGCTAGTCTGGCTCAGGAAAAGACAAATAGTGAGGCTCTGGCTACTGAGCTCAAATCAAAGAATGATGAGATTGAGGATCTAAATAAACAGTTGCAAAATACTGTTTCATGCCAGATCCATCAGGCTACACAGAGCCAAAACGCTTCATTAAAGTAGGAGTTGACCCAGGTGAAGTCTATTCTAGCTACCCTGAAGCAGGAAAAGGCCACATTGCAAAAGAAGCATCAGGATTCCTCCCAACAGGCCACACAGTTGCAATAGCAACTGTTAAAGGAACAAAATAATGTTGCTGCAATTCAGGCTCAACTCCAGGCCGAGCAACAAACAGCTAAGCAATTGACCCTTGAATTGGCTAATAGGCCACAAAATGCAGGAGTTTTAAATTTGGTCAAGGAGTTATATGCGTCTGTATGGGCAAGAATCTCTGAGGAGATGATCCAACTCAGACCTTCTTTAACCTTCCTGCTACATGCTCAGCAACTCTGTGAAAAGGTGGAGACCTCAGTTCAGGCCACTCTGTCTATTGTGTCCATGAGAGTTTCTGATTCTCAATTGCTGCTGGGAAAACTTTATGACACATCTGACGAGACTTTGTCGGCAGCAGGGATCAATGATAGAATGATTGCTGCCAAAAGGGTGAACGAGGTTCTGAGTTGTAATTCCGCTGCAATTACATGCCAGGAGCTCCTGGATGTAGTAAAGGAGGGAGTAAAGGACATGAAGAAACATATAGAAGACTTGGTGCAGTTGGGCCTTCCTTCTCCTTTTCCTGATAGCAACACAGTCTTAATGGTCGATGAAATCAAGCCTCTGTTGCTGGCCAGACAGAATGATCAATCAGTTTTCTAGGGCCTGACAGATGCCTCATCCGTATTAGAAGTGGAAGCTGTTTTGATTCCTATGGCCCAGCTTGATTTCTAGTTGAAGGCAGCGATTCATGTTTTACAAAGCTTTTCACATAAGGACATGATCAACCTGGATTTGGCCTTCCAGGACTTGCAGAATAAACAGGGTTTATCTGACGCTGAATGGTCTGTGTATCAGACGGCCTTGCAGAAATTATAGGTTTACTGTGTAGATACTTTTTAGGATTCTTTTTGAGCAGGCTCAAAAGTCCTCGGGGTCGCCATGAACTGTAGAATAAAATACTCTACATTGTTGATTTTGAGTCTTAGCAGTGCGGGTCCGATTTTTTGTTTCTGAGTGTTTCAGTTTTGCAGCAACATTTTTGACACACAGTGCGGGCGCGAGGGTTTTCTTTTTTGAAAATTTTGCTAAGTCCCAGAGTTCAGCGGAAGTTGCCATGTGTCAGTACCCGAGATACATTCTAAAGTTTCCTGAGAGTTACGCGGAAGCTGCCACGCGTTCCTTTTGAGTCCTGCGGAAGTCGCCAAGTGTCGGCGTCCGAGGATCTGTTTATAAGTTGCAAAGCCCTTTTAAAGAAAGTCTGGCGGGCCCCTTTTTTTTAAGTTTCTCTCGGTGCGGCGGAAACTGCCATGTGTCAGCAGCCGTGTTTCTTTCTAAAGTTTCCTGTAACTTCGGTGGAGAGTGCCACGTATTTTTTGCAGTGAGGCGGAAGCCGCCAGGTGTCGACACCCGTTTAAGTTTCAATAAAGTCTCAAACATTCATGTTGAATGTTTCTCTTAATGAAGCGGGCCTCTTATAGAGTTTTGGTGAGCGCGGAAGGCGCCAAGTGGCAGAAGCGGAGAGTGTTCATAAAGTTTCCTGAAGTTTCACGGAAGGTGCCGCGTGTCCCATAAGGTTGCGGCGGAAGGCTCCAAGTGTCGTCTTCCGCAGGTTCCTTCTTTTTTCAGTGCTAAGTGAAAAACTGTATGGTGGACCCCGCTAGTTTCTTGTAGTTTCAGCAGAGTGTGACATCTGTCACCATCCGTGTGATCCTTATAAAGCTGTAATGTTCCTATAAAGTTTCTTGGAGTTGCACGGAAGGCGCTAAGTGGCAACGTCTGCGGAGGTTTTGTAAAGTTTCTAAAGTTTCTTAGATAGCAGTGGAAGCCGCCACGTCCATAGTCTCTTGTATAAGCGGAAGTTGCCATCTGTCCCTTTTCTTTTTAAAGCTGCTCAAGCGCAGGCTGTATGGTGGGTCCCATTTTTGAATGTCTCTTAAGCCTCAAAGTTCACCGGACCGCGACATATGGCGAAGCCCGAGCACTCTTGATATAAGCCACAGTAAAGACTCTGAATGCGCCATGTGTTTTTGGAAGGCCGCGGACGCTGCCAAGTGTCAGAATCTGGTATTTCCTCAGGAAGTTGTAGTTTCTTAAGAGAGTCATGCGGAGGATGCCAGGTGTTTATTTCTAATTGATCTGGAAAGATGGAGGAGTTTCTGAAAAGAGGCGCACATGAGTGCCAGCTGTTTCAAGGGTTTATAGTTGCAAAAGACTATCAGATGCTGCCACGCGTCCCTCTCTGATTCAAATATGTGGGGTTACATGAATCTGTTGCAGCCAATGATTTTGTAGAGTGGCTAACCGTTTCTGATTTGCGGGAGATCCTCTGTCAGACACTTTCAGTTAACTACTAGTTCGGTTAGGCCGTTGGGATTTGATCATGCGGGCAATCTTTGGGCTAGTGGCATGCTATAAGTGTGGGTTCAGATCACCATACCAGGGGACATCATCGAAGAGATAGAGATTTTCTGCATCATAGATTGTTAGAGAAATTTGAGGATCTTTTGTAGTGGCCAGTAATATCATTTGCCTTTGTTCTGTTTTCTTGATTCAGAAAGTTTGTATAACTGTGCATGATTCTGTGCCTTTTATGTAACTTGAACATTAATAAAGACAGAGTTCTGTGCCTTCGCTGATATTTTCTATGTTATTACAGATCATTCTGATTTGTGAGTCTTTGATTCTGTTCGTTTTAATCTGTTACATTGATCATGCATTTTGCTCTTTAAATGTGACTGAATCTTAAAATAGTTTCACTGTACTTAAGTGTTGAGATACAAAATTACATTCAGGCGCATCGCCATAATTTTAGTTTCCTTCTTAGTTACATTTGTGATTCTGTTCATTCTTCCCCTTTTTCCCAAACACATTTTTGAGATAAAGAAGAGCCAGCTTCTTTAAAATCTGGAGGTCACTCTGAAAAGCATTCCCACGTTTTAGAGTTTCCCATGTTGGTGTTGGAAACAGCGCAATTCTGAGCATCAACAGCTGACACAAAAGACTATAAAAATAAAGATGAAATGGGTGAGAGATAGACAGTCACAAAATATTCATAACTCCAAAATGACAAACTGGGTATGGCTGATTTTCGGCTATGATTTGGATAACTAGGTCATGCACCATATAAAAGCATTAGAGGAACCCAGTTTGTAAAAATAAAGTTATGACTAACACAACAGATTGAAAAAATAGAGATGAAATGGGTGAGAGATAGATAGTCACTTCAATCGGTGATTCCCATAAATGAAATGATATAGACATGCACAATTGGATCTAATAACAAGGCTTCTAACCTCTCAAGTAAATTACAATCGACAGGAAAAATCATAAATCAAATTTTTGCTTCAACAGAAAATTGAGATAGAAATTAGAACCAAAGGAACCTGATTGTGCTTGCTTAACTGGGCTGAAGATTCGATGCTGGGTTCAACTGCTACAGCCACAAACTAGTCTCTCCCATCTCCTCTCCCCCCAAAAGTTCCATCTACTGAATATTATTATGAGAGAGAAATCGCCCCCAATATCTTCCAGAAGATTCCTCCCATTAAAGGCAATAAATTCTGCCTAAGTCTTTTTCTTACAATTTGCTATTTTTTTATCATTTACAACCAGACCAGACAATATATTTTTTTATCTTATTTATTTCCTTTACAACTAGACAAGAATAATTTTTATTCTTATTTATTTAGTATCTACTATATATGAGTTTTATGACAACTCATAAATATTATCTATTTTTATTGCCACTTAACACAACATTTAATTATATTAATTAATTTATTTATCTTTAGCTAGCATTTACATATATTATTATTTTTATTATTTATTTCCATAAACTCAAATTCTCATAAAGAAATTTATATATATTTATTTATTTAACAAAAATGCTTTCATAACTAATAATATTATTTTAATGCAACAATTAACCAAAGCAACAATCAAACAATGCCAAACTAAATAACCCAAATGACGAACAATACCTGACACAATGCACAATCAAAAGCATGACCACAATGACAGTGACTGACCATTATGCCCATATAGACAACACTGACTGGGTGCAAAATGGATACTCATCCTTTTCAAGGATGATGGCTAACTAGGGGACCATATGTCATCTCTGTTCAACAGTTTCCACTAGGTTTAAGGCACGCTTAGACCTATCAATTCGAGTGGAGTCGATCCCTGATACCTGCAACCTGCAGCAACCAAAAAATGGTTGAACATATAGATGTATATATAATCATACAATCAAACACACCGTGAAAGGAAATCATAGCATAGCAGGTTACTCACACATGAGTACTGCGACACTGTTCCTCTCACAAACACACATCAAACAAGTAACCACATCATGCATAATAATCAGTAGCTGACCAACCAGATAAGAAACATCATCAGATAATCATGTGATGCACAGAATAAGATTGATCTACATAATCAATTAAGTCCATAAAGCTATCATAACATATGTATAACTCAAGTAAATATCAGTGTCACAATAAAGATTATCGATAAAACATACTAACTGTCATATGAAACCACATGAGGATAATCAGGAATGTCACCAACATGAATGTAGCATCTACCAACATCATATAACGTACAACATCAACTATCTAACATACCCTAAATATTCCTATTATTTTACCTTCACCTTCATGCTCCTTAGCCAGACCACCTGCACATCCAAGGTGAGAATGGAGGGGCACTACATGCTTGGTCAAGGCATCTTGTAGACCTTACTATCAAAGCTATGGTTGGAAGTGGCATATGCTCTTATCCAATATGTGACTTGTGAGGGAAGGTACTCATTTATCTATAGTTCTCATCTATGTTTAATGGTGCATTTGAGACATCAAAGAATTGTGAATGTTCCATATTTTTTTATTAAAATCCTTGAGAAAGATGTTTCTAAAAGTGCAAAATGGAAAACTCAAATACCTATCTCATCATGAGTTAATTAAGTTGGTGGTAATAAAGGCTTTCAAATGAAGCCAACCCTAATTAAGTTAGGAAGTGTTTGTTACAACACCTTATGCACAAGGAGAAGATGTTGTAGAAGAAGATGACCATGCCCTTGGCCATGATGCAAGTATTGAAACAAGTAATATATAACTCCTATAGGTATTACTCTAGGAGATAAATCAGGGCCATCTATAGCTACAATAGGAGATAGTAGAAAGTGAAGGAGGTGATAAATTTGGATAGAAGAATCTAACTATGAGGATGGAGAATGGGAAAAACCCCCTCCAAAACTAAATGTAAGGTCATCTACAAAACTTAAGAATTTAGCATTCATGGCTAGTAACCAAGCTACAGGATTGGAGAAAGAAGGTCAATTTGATTTTGAGATGAAGATTTTGGATGAAAAGGTGTCATGGAGCACTAAATTAAAGTGAAAACACCTATAAAAAAAATATCTATGATGGAGATCCCTAAAGAACAAATGCCTATAGCAAAAGACTCTATTGTAGGAGAACCTAAATTAGAGATACCTATAACAAAGACATTTATGGCAGGATAGGAAGAACTTTTAGATCTTATTGCTGAAGATATTGAAGAGGATGGGCCTATAGTAGGGGTTAATGAGTCTACTATAGATTTGATGGAATTAGAGTAGGTCTGTGAGTTGATTAGGAAACAAGAAGATGAGATAAGGGCACTTAAAAATAAAGTTATAGAATTAGAAGCTACTATAATGCAAGGATAAAAAAATAAGTCTTATAAAAGAACATGAGAGAAAATTAGAGAAACTAAAATGTGATTGGTTCATTATATATCAATCAAAGGATAAATTGTAACAATTAAGAAAGGAGAAATTTGATCATGAAAAGTTGAATAAGGAAAATTGGGTTTTTGAGGGATAAAATTCAAACAATTTCAATGCTTGCCACTAAAATGCTACACTGTAGGACCCCTATGTGAGTTAATGTATTATGGCTACAAGAATAGTTTTACAAGCTACAAGTAAAAATAGTGATTGAAGGATCATCAAAAAACCTAGATACACCTATAGCATTATGTGAATCTTATTTAGGAAGTGAAGTTGAGATAGAAAAGAATCTATTATGCAAGTTGTATTTGTAAAATTTTGTTTTAACTGATGATAAAGACTAGAATCCCAATCCATATGTTGGAGATGTTTATCTTAGAGCATTTTTTTCTTTTTTGTACAAGGACAAATAGAAAGAGGGTTGGAGAAGAAGAGGAATGACAACATGGAGAGAGATGCAAAAATTATGATAAGAGGGGAACATATTCTATTGAGGGGAGTATTGTATAATCTATATAGATTTATGAATAATGTAGAAACCGTAAAGATGATGTAGGTAGGGAAGGATAAAGTGGTTGAAGTGGCCAAAGTAATGTTACTACATAGTGCAAATGGTAGAGATATTTGTAATGATCAATGGGATGAGATAACATCAAGATTGAAAAGTAAAGAGCCCTTATGTTATCCAAATTTTTAGCTAGCTATTACAAGGGTATGAAGGAGAAAGGTATCTGGTGGATTGGCCTAAAGTGGTACCCTTCCATCATCTTGGACACCTATGCTAGGTTGGAAAGAAAACCAAACAATGTAGATATAGTAAATATTATCCATAGCATGGAAAGATACATAGAAGACAAGGGTTATCACCACCCTCAAGGAAAGTCTCATCCATTACATCACTAGTTAACTAAATTTATGATTTGGCCCAAGTTTTGAAGCTATGTTTTTGTTGTGGACCGGGCATTTTGAGATGGTAATAAAGTTAAATTTGCAGCAACTATCTTTGGATTGTAGTCTTGACATATATTAAGATTGTAGTCATGAATAGAGGTAGTATTATAAATCTTTAATTGTATTTTTGATTTTAAACAAAATAATAAATTTCTTTTTTAAAAGGTTTTGTATCCCAATGCCCATATGTCAAAATAACTAGCCACAATAAAAGAACACGAAATGGCCATTTTAGATATTTGTCAAATACTCTGAACACTACACAATAAATGGAGAATTGATTTGAAAAATATGATTGGCTATGTACTCTGACAATAGAAATGATAATAATAACCCTCTACTGATCATTGACATTTGTCCTCAATCTACTTCTAACACATCTAGAAATAGTTATCTTCTTCTTATAATAGAAATAGAAGAAAAATACCAGAAACAAGTTACAGGAAGCTTTGAAACCTCGAATGATCCCTATTAATTTAAAGCTTTGAATGATTGGTACACTCTTATTACTTGTAAATATGTTGCCACCTATTTTGACACAACAAAAATAACAAAAATGTAAGACTCTTACTAGTTGTCAAAACACCTTTATGCACAACAAAAAATATATTTCAAGATCCCTCACCTCTAAAATCCTGGCAATTCCTTGGTGTCATTTTGAAGGTTTTGAATTGATTTGACTTGTGAATGACCACCAAAAATGTGAATAGTTACATGAGATGTCACAATGGACATGTGCCAAAATTTCAAAACATGCAAAAGGTTTCTACTGTCAACTTCAAGAATAGTTCATCCTTGCCCTTATCCTCCAAAATCTTTCTCATTTGTCTATTCCATGATTTTAAACAAATTATTCACCACAATCTAAAATGAGTTGATTGATGGGGAACCTTTCCATGACATATTCAAAAATATGGTCATCCACAATGTCAATAATTAGCGTCTAATTAAACTTGGAAGTATACATACAACACAACACCATGTGAGGGTAATAATAAGGCCAAAAAAGTAGGATTAAATTTATCATTCCTTTTGACTATCATTGTTACTCGCATTACACCACCATATCCACACATTGATTTTAATTTTAAGTTTGTCATATGAGAGGTTAATTGTGTTGAATTTAACTAACTAGTCATAGTAGTTTGACTCTTCAACAAAAGCCAAAACTGCTAACTCTTGACATAATATATCAGAGTCCACAAAGACTTGTAAATCTTCATTCTAGCTAGTAGAAATAGATAACATTATTTTTATCCCCAAAAAGGTAGTCCAATTAGACTATTATAAATAATTCAACATTTTGGATTATCACTAAAAAATAGTCAAACTTGATGTTTATGAAAAAAACCAAACACAAATTAAATTACCTTCTATACTTAGCTTCTATGATAAAAACCATTACTCTAAGACTCTTACAATTGTTTATTCTATTGACTTATATAAGAATGCTTTAGGTTTTAATATTTTAAGGTTGTTAAAACTTAATTTTAAAGTCTCTTAAATGAATGCTACATAATGGAATGGTAAAATTACTGTGTCTTGCGACTTGCTGGGAGGTAAATGTAAATGGGTTTATGCCTTTGTATATGTTTAGTGTTCATTGAGGCTCACTTATGTGTCCAAGAAGGCAAGTACTTCTTGTCTTGGCTCTTTAATATTGCTACTTGTCTACAGACTATGGTTTTCAATTAATGTGATGGTTGTAATTTTAATTACTATGCTCCTTGAATGTAAATCCATCATGACAGATGAAATCCTTAATTCTTATATGCATATACATTTATTAATAATGTGTGATTACATTATTTTTTTTGTAATTATTCTTATCCTTTAATGTAGCAAATGTAGCATCACAAATGTAGTCCTTAATTAAAGTGTTTTTCAGGGTACTGGGAGGTAAATTTACATTGTAAATGCATTCACAAGTGTGACTACATTATTTTTTTGGTAATTGTTTTGAAAATATCGTAGTTGTCATTTAATTCACATCTTTTATTGATCCCACTCTATTATATCAAACTATTTAACCACATCAATGGCTTGTGGGCTTGAAGTTAAAATAGAAAATGGCCAAAGCAGGCAACACCACCATTGGCTGAAAAGTTGATGTGTCACTGGTTAGTTGGTGGGGCTCATTGCTCCACTATCATTTTGTGACTATGTATGCCTTTATGTAGGTGATTGTTTTATTATTTTCATAATTATTTTGAGAAGATCTTAGAAGATTTTACCATGGTTTTCAATAAGATTTAACGGTATTAAAATGTAATGAATTCCTCCTATACCATACATCAGTGATAATAAAATCCTATCCTATTGTTAGAACTTTGGCTTTGTTACATACTCTACCAACGAGTCTAGTAATCGAGGCTAGGGAAACACATATGGCAAATCAATTCATTTATAAATTAGTTAAGCTACTATGCTGATAATTTTTATTATTTGGCAATAAAAACCACATATTCCAGACTTGAATACACAATAACTATTGATAAAGGTTAATCAAATGACTACCAAGATTTGTAATTGTTTACTTTCAAGCCTTAAGTGAAAATCCCTACCATTGGCTATTGAATTCTAAGTTGCATTGTTGGGCCCACTTCAACTGATTCACACCAACTACATCAATAGCTCATGGATGTCCAAGAAGATTGTCAAAGCTAGAGGCAATGTGATTGGCTAGAAAAGGTGATGTGTCAATTGGTGGGGCTTGTAATAGTTTTATTTTAATCTAAATAATTAAAATATTTACTCTATGCCCTACATAAGGATTTAAAATGAGATTTAATGGTTCCAAAATACAAATTAATTCCTTCTGCAATTTAATATCTCCATGGATAAAATCAAGTGAAGATAATTTAAAGTTTTGAGAATATAAATTAATTTCCTGTACATTTTTGTCACAGCCCAATTTTGTATTTTACTATAGTTACTTGGAAATTTGTGTGAATATCATTTTGAACATGTATATTGCTATAACTTGGATGTTCGATTGGTTAAGATATGACTAATGTGTTGATCATTAAATACAAATTACATGATATGCACTGATAAATTTTAACTTTTATGTTATGATTATTTTAGAAATTAATGTTGTAAATGATTTGATTTTATTTCAGATTTCATCAGAAAAAAATAACTACAAGGTTTTGTCATGTGAGTGCAACAGGACCAAAGATGACACTCTTATCAGGAGAGAGAGTATCATCAGGAAGAAGTGTCTAGCATTCCGATGGATAACATGCATGAGAATATTTGCACATGCATGAAATTACTAGCACACTCACATAGTCACATATAGATAGTTTTGCATTGTTGAAAGTTTAATCATGCCTCGGTAATGAGTGTGTCTTTGTGTGTGTGTGAGAAAAATAAATATGTTGTATTTAAAAAAAATTAAAATTAATTTTTTTAGTATTTTAGATATTTTAGTATTTCTTAAGTATTGTCATAAGTTTTTTATTTCTAGCTGTTTGATTTTGTTATTTATATATTAAATAGATTTGTTTCTTTAAATTAAATATATATACAATTTGATATATATATATATACATATATATATATATATACATATATATATATATATATATACATATATATATATATATACATATATATATATATACATATATATATATATACATATATATATATATATATATATATATATATATATATATATATATATATATATATATATATATATATATATATATATATATATATATATATATATATATATATATATATATGCAATGGATGCGAAGGTAGCGAAAAACCAGAGCAGGAGGAGGATGAAGGTAACAAAGGATTGAAGATCGAGGAGGCTTCGACACTAGAGGTTTTGTTATTGGAAGCAGAGGCAAATCATGCCAAATCTTAAAAAAGGTGGATGTCTGTGGGTAATATCAATCTTCAAATTTCAGAAGATATTCCCATGCTGGCGATTCCAGATGATCTCCTGAACTCAAAAGTGGTAAAATTGAGGAAAAATGCAGTGATTGCCAAATTTATTAGCATCTGGGCATTGATGAAAAGAATCAAAGACTGGATCGGGAGAAAATGGCTAGGAGTCAAACTAGAAGTGAGCTTCCTTGCATTAGAGTTTCTCCATATTATTTTCAATTTGAGTTTGAGTGAGACAATATTCTCAACGAGGAACCGTGGTTTATGGGAAATACATGTTTGTATATTAGGGATTGGGAACCTGGCTTTGACCCTCACAAGGAATTGATCCAGAAAGCACTGGTGTGGGTTTGAATGTACAAATTAACCGAGGAGTTATGGATGGAAGAAATATTCAAGCTAATCAAAAATTCCTTGGGAAGTTATATCACTTGTTCGGATGCCTCCCAGTAAGGGAATTTGGTGACCTATGCAAGAATTTGTGTCTACTTGGATCTGAGCAGGCCAATTCATCACTCAATCAAGCTATCCTTGGCAATTAGGCTTTGGCTCTAGGAGTTGGATTACGAATGTCTCCTGATCAGGTGCTTCAGCTGCTGGAAGATGGGGCATATAGCTAGGGTTTGTGACAAAGAGAAGGGAACTCATGAAACCTTGAACAAATTTGTTAAGAAGGGAGGTGAGCACCTCTAGGTCCCCCCTAAAAAATGAAGTTGATTAGCTGGAATGTCTATGGCTTGAACGGCTTGGAGAAACATCACTTGGTCAAGTGGTTGATAGAAATGGAGGTACCATATGTATATTTATTACAAGAAACAAAATTGGAGAAGGATGAGATGATCAATTTAATAAGCAGGATTTGGAGGTCTAGGGAGGGTTGTGTATTTAGTGTGGTTCGTATGGCTGGTGGATTAGCAATTGCTTGGAACGAGTCTAGATTTTTTGGAATGGAGAACTTGGTCGAAGATCATGTGATCACCATTGACTTAAGGTACGTGCAAGGGAATGAGAGATATTTGATATCAAATGTTCATGGTCCTAATCTGGAAGGTGACAAAATTAGGTGCTGGGATCGTTTGATAGATTTTAGCTCTTCAAGACCCAATGATAACTGGGTTTTGGGGGGGAGATTTCAATGTTATTTTATCTCTTGAGGACGAGAAAGGAGACATAGCTTTAGGAAGTATGGGATCTAATGGTTTCAGGAGGTTCTGTGAGGAGATTTCCTTGGTTGATGTTCAGTCTAAGGAGGACTGGTTTACCTAGACAAATAGAAGGATCAGGGAAGAGAACATTTTGTGTAGATTGGATAGATTTTTGATCAATTCAGAATGGCTCTTAGAGATGATCAAATTCTTCTTAGAAGTGTGTGAGTTTGGGGGATTGGATCATTGGCCATTCAGGTTGCAAATATTGCAAGTATGTGCCTAGCCGGTGTTGTCATTGATGTCAACATAACAGTGTTGTCATTGGTGTCAACTGTACTCTTATTTTGATGCTTGTTTGTAATGAATTAGATATTTTATATTTTCCTATATAAGTGTTGGAGATCCTGATATTGCAGATATTGAGAAAATTTGCTCCTCCGGTAGAAATAGTGTGTTGCAGAGTATCTTTGTCTATAGAAGAATAGTCCAACAAATTGCTCCACATTTCTTGTAGAATGAATATCTTTATCTGCAGATTGGAAGTTATTTAGATACAGGTCTGAAGATGCTATGTTCCAAGTTTGAGCCTCTGGTATGCAGATTTGAGTGAGTTATGTTCACCAGAGTGAAAATTGCTTTTTCTGTATATTTGGTGGTGACATGGAGAATGTATTATGCTCCGCATTCCTCCACAATTAAGTATTTCAGTTTGCGGTTCTAGAATCAAGTTGGTAATGATGATAAGTGCCTTCAACTCCAATGGTTCATGATTTGGTGGTCTGCAAGCAATCTTTTCTTTATGACAGTGGCTGACAGTGTTGTTTAAGTGCTCCAATTTGAAGAATCCTTTTGACAAATTGGTTAGAGGTTGTGCAGATGTTCTTGGTGATTATAATGTGCTTGTAGATGTCTCTTGATCATGTTCCTACCTTTCGATTGGTTCACAAAGAGAAATTTGGATCATGGATGAAGGTTGTTCTTAGAAGACTTAGTGTTAACACCAGTCTTGGCTAACTTGGTTGTTTTCACTACTTGCGGAGATGCATAAAAAATTGTGGAAGCATATCGTGGCATGGAAGATTGCATTTGAGTCCCAACTAAGGCATAACATGATCTACATACATATTTTCCTTAGCTAGTTTTGTTTAGGTCCAGACCTATTTCTATGTATGTTTGTAATGCCAACCTTGGAGATTGTTCCAATGGTTGATGATTGTAATGTCGACCTTGATGTACATTCCAAGGTTGATGAATTGTATAAAAGCATGTAATGTAGTTGTGAAAAAGTGTGTGGAAGTACGAAATGGAAAGATAGTGTGAAGGTGTAAGAAAAGCAGAGAAAAGGTGTTATATTGTGCTTCAATGGAACTGAACCCAGGCATGAAATAGATGCTATCAAATCAATTCACAAATCCTTGGCAGTGAGCCCTAACATTTGTAGCGAGAATTTTGGGCAGTGAGCCTCTGATTTTTAGTATTGCTATAACTTATTTATTTCCATGGGCTAACACCCACTGTAGTTTTTCCCTTATAGGGTTTTCCACGTAAAAATTGTGGTGTCTCATGTGTTTTTGTGTTGAGCTTCTTGTTTCATGCTTTCATGGTTAATCTTAATAACAATGATTAAGATTTGATGTGTCAATACTCATAAGTGGTTAAAGTTTTGTGATAACTGATTCACCCCCCCTCTCAGTTGTCCTGTACATTTCAATAATTGGTATTAGAGCAAGGTTCCTCGGAGGTAAGTTTAACAGCTTGAGGGAGATCCAGAATGTCCTACAAGAAGGAAGCTCGATAGTTTGATGGAACAAATTATGCGACCTAGAAGATATGCATGAAAAGCCATCTGCTTTGTATTGGTTATAAAGTATGGAAAGCGACATAGACTAAATATACCATGCCTCATAATGGTTTGACAACTGAAGATGAAATCAAGGAATATGAGTTAAATATAAAAGCCAAAGATGCTCTATTAAGTGCATTGACTAACACTAACTTGATAAAGGTTATGGACTATGAAACTACTCAAGAAGTCTAGGAAAAGCTGGAAAATATGTATGAAGGAGATGAATCTATAAAGAGTGCCAAATTGCAGGGACTGAAAGCTAAATATGAAGGTTTAAATATGGGTGAAGATGAAAACATAAAATCCTACATGCAAAAGGTTGATGAACTTGTCACTGGAATCAAATGTATGGGAGGAACTGTTGATGAAACTGAAGTTGTGATGAAAATTCTCAGGTCATTGTCTAAATCCAATGGTCACAAGGTAGCTGCAATGGAAGAAAAAATGATTGTGAAAAAGATTACTAAGGATTAGTTGCTTGGAAAGCTTACTACTTTTGAAATGAGAGAGTTTGGTGATGCCCTGCCAAAAATAGATATTGCTTTCAAAGCCAATACTTCATAGAAGATTTCTAGAGTAGAGAAGTACAAGGTGGAACTTGATGATGAGCTTGATGAAATTGAAGCCAACTTTGTTGACAGACTACAAAGAGGTTCTGGTAAGTTCAAAGGTAAATTACCTTTTAAATGTTTTACAAAGAGGTTCTGGTCATTATGCTTCTAGGTGTCCAGAGAGAATTGAAAAAAAAAGAAAAAGATTTGAAAACAAACCTAGGATCCCAAAGAAATGTTATTACGTTAGAGATCTTTATGATGAAGGCGTGACAGATGATGAATCTGATGATGCTAGTACTAATGCAAATGAATGCTTATTTATTTCTATTAAAGAAGAACCTGTGTCTTCTAATCCTGCTAGCTGTGTGAAGGAAGAAAAACCAATGGAAGAAAGTGCTTTGGCTGTTCAGGTTGAAAAAGATAAGGATGAATCGATTATTGACAGTGGGTTCTCACATCACATGACTGGTGACAAAAGTAAGTTTGGAAAAGTATGATGGTGGACTGGTTAGGTTTGGAGATGATACAACTGGTAAGATTTGTGGAAGAGGATCTATTTCTTTTGATGGAAAGCACAATATTGATGATGTTCTATATGTGAAGGGTTTAAAGCACAATCTTTCAAGTGTTGTTCAAATGTGTGACAAAGGTTATGATTTGAGATTCAAGGACAATGGATGCAAGATCATGGAAAGCTCTGAAACTATGATTGCTACTAGTAAAAAGACTAGAGGTAATGTTTATCATTTGAAAGGAACTAATAATTATTGTTTATTGGCTCATACTAATGAGAGTTGGCTGTGGCATAGAAGGATGTGTCATATCAATTTTGACAACTTGGTAAAGATAAGTTCTATTCAAGCTGTAAGAGATCTGCCTAAGCTTGTGAAGCCTGCTAACACCATTTGCAAAGAATGTCAATTTGGGAAACAAACAAGAACAAGTTTCAAAAGCAAAGAACAATTCTTTGTTGGATTGCTGGAGTTCGTTCATACATATCTATGTGGTCCTACAAGAACAAGAAGTCTGCAAGGAGACATGTATTTTATGTTGCTTATTGATGATTACTCTAGGATGATTTGGGTCACTTTTCTAAAAGATAAATTAGAAGCCCTAAACAAGTTAAAAGCCTTCAAGGCAATGGTTGAGAATGAGTTAGAGTTGAGGATCAAATGCTTGAGGTCTGATAGAGGAGGTGAGTTTACATCAAATGAATTCAATATTTTCTGTGAATAACAAAGGATAAAAAGACAACTGTCTACACCTTAAACTCCTTAGTAGAATGAAGTTGTTGAAAGGAAAAACATGATAGTTCAAGAGGCTGCTAAGACTATGTTGAAGAAAGCTGGCCTACCAGAAGTGTATTAGAGAGAAGCCATGCATACTGTTGTGTACATCCTAAACAAATTTCAAGTTAAAGGTAATAGTACTAAAACTCCTTATGAGTTGTGGTATGGAAGAGCTCCCATTGTGAGATATTTCAAAGTTTTTGGTAGTAAATGTTATATCAGAAGAGAAGAAGATCTAGGCAAGTTTGATGCTAGGTGTGATGAAGGAATCTTCCTTGGATACTCTACTAAGAGTAAGGCCTACTGGTGCTACAATAAGAGATTGAAGAAGATCATTGAGAGTGCTAATGTGAAGGTTGATGAAGACAAGGAAAGAATATCAGATCTAAGTGGTTATGAATCAGATGAACCTGCTGCTATAATAAATGAAGAAAAAGTTGAACAAGAAGATAGTTAAGATGAAGAAGAAAAGGCTCTGGAAAGTACTGCTACGACTCCTAGGTATATAAGAATTAATCATTCTGAAGATCATATTATAGGGGACAAAAGAAAAGGGGTATTGACAAGGAAAAGAGCTGCTGAAGAACAGGTGAATTATTATTTTCTTTCAAAAGTTGAACCTAAAATTGTGAATGAAGCTTGCAATGATGAAAATTGGGTAAAACATATGGAAGAGGAGCTGATGTAGATAGAAAGGAATCAAACTTGGGAACTAGTTCCTAGACCTGCTGACAAGAATGTGATTGGCACCAAATGAGTTTTCAGAAACAAGATGAATGAGAATGGAGAAGTAGTAAGGGAAAAAGCAAGATTGGTATGCAAAGGATACTCTCAGGTTGAAGGAATAGATTTTGAGGAGACCTATGCTCCTGTGGCAAGAATTGAAGCAATTAGAATGTTTTTGGCATTTGTAGCATTTAAAGACTTCAAAGTGTATCAGATGGATGTTAAGTCTGCATTCTTGAATGGTGAGTTGGAAGAAGAGGTCTACATTGAGCAACTGAAAGGATGTCGATTATCAAACATGGTGATATGGTGTGCAGATTAAAGAAAGCCTTGTATGGACTGAAACAATCTCCTAGAGCATGGTATGCAAGTCTAGACAAGTATGTGTTGCAATTAGGGTTTAGTAAAGGCACCACTAACAGCAATTTGTATTTCAAAATCAATGATACTCAGATCCTGATTGTTGTATTCTTTGTTGATGACATTATCTTTGGAGGCAATGAAGGTATATGCATGAATTTTGCAGGTGAAATGCAAAATGAGTTTGAGATGTCTATGTTTGGTGAAATAAATTTATTTTTGGGTCTGCAAATCAATCAATCAGATGAAGGAATCTTCATATCTTAGTCCAAGTATGTGAAAGAGTTGTTGAAGAAATTTGTGATGGAAGACTCTAAACCAATATATACTCCCATGGTAATTGGTTGCAAGTTGAGGAAAATTGATGAATCACCCAAGAATGATCAGAAAAGGTACAGATCCATGATTGGAGGATTGTTTAATCTAACTCAAACTAGACTTGATATAATGCATGCAGTGTGTCTTGTTGCAAGATTTCAAGCAGATCCAAGAGAGTCACATGTGATGGCAGTTAAGAGAATCTTGAGGTATTTAAAAGCCACACTAGATCTTGGCTTATGGTATCCAAAGGATAATGATTTCACTCTTAGTTCTTATACAGATGTAGATTAGGTTGAAGATGCTGATGACAGAAAAATTACAAGTGGAGGTGCTTTCTTCTTGGGTAATAGATTGGTTTCATGGCTGAGCAAGAAGCAAGATTCAATATCTTTGTCAAATGTAGAAGCAGAGTATATTACAACAGCATGTTGTTGTACTCAAGTGTTATGGATGAAGCAGACTTTGAAGGACATAAGAGTTGTGTATGAAGGACATAAGAGTTTTGTATGAAGCACTCAAAAATAAATCATATATCTATAAGGTATCACTTTCTGAGAGAAAAGGTGTGAGAGAATGAAGTAAAAATGGAATGTGTGTTCACAAAGGATTAGATTGCAAATATTTTCACTAAGCCTCTACCTAAGGATACTTTTGAGTATCTCAGAGAAAAGTTAGGGGTCATTACCCCTCCTACTCTAAACTAAGATGCATAGGAATGCATCAGTCTAGTGGTGCTCAAAGTCTCATTCTTTGATTTGGATTGATGTTTTGAGGGCTACCTCTCAGGGGGAGTAACTAGATGTTCCTAATAAAGAAAGTTTTAATAATAGAGAAAGTTCAGTTGGATCAGAGTACCAGCGTACAAGTATGTGCCCTTTGCCATTGATGTCAAAGGGGGAGAGAAATCATGTGAAAAACTCAAAGAAGAAAGAGTGCATATGTGTAAAGAAAAAGGGGGAGAATCTTGTCTTGATAGTCTTTATAGTTTTTCACATCATATGTTGCCATCCATGACAAAGGGGGAGATTGTTGCAAGCATGTGTCTAACTGGTGTTGTCATTGATGTCAACATATCAGTGTTGTCATTGGTGTCAATTGTTCTCTTGTTTTGATGCTTGTTTGTAATGAGTTAGATGTTTTATATTCACTTATATAAGTGTTGGAGATCTTGATATTGAGGATATTGAGAAAATTTGCTCCTTTGGTAGAAACAATGTGTTGCAGAGTATCTTTGTCTACAAAAGAATAGTCCAACAGATTGCTCTGCATTTCTTGTAGAATGAATATCTTTATCTACGGATTGGAAGTTATATAGATACATGTCTGAAGATGCTATGTTCCAAGTTTGAGCCTCTGGTATGAAGATTTGAGTGACTTATGTTCACTAGAGTGAAAAATGCTTTTTCTGTATATTTGGTGTGATAAGGAGAATGTATTATGCTCTACATTCTTCCATAGTTAAGTATTTTAGTATGTGGTTTTGGAATCAAGTTCGTAATTATGATAAGTGCCTTCAACTCCGATGGTTCATAATTTGGTGGTCTGCAAGCAATCTTTTCTTTATGACAGTGGCTAACATTGTTGTTTAAGTGCTCTAGTTTGAAGAATCCTTTTGAAAAATTGGTTAGAGGTTGTGCAGATGTTCTTGGAAATTACAATGTGCTTGTGGATGTCTCTTGATCATGTTCCTACCTTTGGATTGGTCTGTAAAGAGAAATTTGGATCATGGATGAAGATTGTTCTTAGAAGACTTAGTGTTAACACTAGTCTTGGCTGACTTGGTTGTTTTCACTACTTGCGGAGATGCATCAAAGATTGTGGAAGCGTGTCGTGGCGTGGAAGATTACATTTGAGTCCTAGCTAAGGAATAATATGATTTGCATACATCTTTTCCTTAGCTAGTTTTGTTTAGGTCCAGACCTATTTCTATGTATGTTTGTAATGCCAACCTTGGAGATTGTTCCAATGGTTGATGAATGTAATGCCGACCTTGATGTACATTCCAAGGTTGATGAATTGTATAAAAGCATGTAATGTAGTTGCAAAAAAGTGTGTTGAAGTGTGAAATGGAAAGATAGTGTGAAGGTGTAAGAAAAGCATAGCAGAGGTGTTATATTGTTCTTCAATGGAATTGAACCTAGGCATGAAGTAGATTCTATCAAATTAGTTCACAAATCCTTGGCAGTGAGTCAATCTTGGTAGTGAGCCCTAACATTTGCAGTGAGCATTTCGGGCAGTGAGCCTCTAATTTTTGGTATTGCTATAACTTATTTATTTCTTTGGGCTAATACCCACTGTGGTTTTTCTCTTATAGGGTTTTCCATGTAAAAATTGTGGTGTCTCATGTGTTTTTGTGTTGAGGTTCTTGTTTCATGCTTTCATGGGTAATCCTAATAATAGTGATTAAGATTTGATGTGTTAATAATCATAAGTGGTTAAAGTTTTGTGACAACTGATTTACCCCCCCTTTCAGTTATCCTGTGCATTTCAATAGCAAAGCTCTATATGTCAGTGGCCAAAAGGAATCTCTTTCAAGATGGAGGCCTTTTGGTATGAGAACCCTAAATTTTTTGAAGCTCTAGAAGGGTGGTGGAACAAGAAAGTGAAAGGGAACAAAAGATTTGTGATACTCAAAAAACTCAACAAAGTTCAAAGACAGGCGAAGGATTGGAACAAAAAGGTAATTGGGAATCTATTTGCTTCCAAAATCAAAGCCTAAGAGGAGCTGGCAGAGGTGGAAAGAGAAATAGCTACAAATGGTCTTACTTTGAAATATAGAGAAAAAGAAAAATATAAGGTGGAGGGGCTCAATTGGTTGCTTCGTATGGAAGAAATATTTTGGTTGCAAAAATCTAGAGTCAAATGGTTAAAAGAAGGGAATAACAACATGAATTTTTTCCATCTTTCCACAAGCATAAGAAGGAATCAAAACAAGATTTTGAAGCTCATGCTGCCAAGTGGTTTATTAATAGAGGATATAGAAGCTATCAGGGAGGAAGGTAGAAGTTTCTTCAGAGCTTACTTGGGGTTGTAGGGGAAAAAAATTTAGAAGCTCAAAATGATTGCTTGTCCAACATCCCTCTATTGGTAGATGATGCTAAGAATGCCAAACTTTTGGCTCCTTTTTCCAAAGATGAAATCAAGAATGCAACTTTCTCTCTAGGGGATATGAAATCCCCTAGTTCAAATAGCTTTTAGGTAGGCTTCTTCCAGAAGTTTTAGGGTTTGGTGGAAGATGATATTTGGCAGGCTGCAAAGGAATATAAAGTTAGGAGAGCAATGATGAGTTCATGGAACATGACGTTCCTTGTGCTCATCCCCAAGGTCAATAATCCTAAATAATTTGATGAGTACAGACCAATTGTGCTCTGTAATGTGATTTACAAGATAGTAGCTAAGGCGTTGGATTCTAGACTAAAAACTTGCTCAAGGAGGGTTTGATATCTGAAGACCAGAGTGGGTTTTTAAAAGGTAGACAAATCCTGGACAAGGTGGTGCTTGCGCATGAAACTATACACTCTATTAAGGAGAAAAAGAAGGAAGGAATTATTATCAAGATTGACATGAACAAGGCCTGTGATAGAGTTTCATGGGACTTACTGATTTCAGTCATGAAGAAAATGGGGTTTAGTGAGGATTGGTGCAGATGGATCCTTAGCTACATATCCTCGGTTCAATATGCGGTTCTTATCAATGGTAGAGCCACTGACTTCTTCCTAGCAAAGCATGGATTGAGATAGGGGGATCCACTATCCCTTTTCCTATTCCTAATTGTGGCCGAAGCTTTAAGCTATTCAATAAAGAAGGCAGGTTCGGAAGGGAAAATCAAAGGATTGCAAGTTTCGAGTGGCTGTCCCAATATGACTCATCTCCAATTTGTGGATGACACATTATTATTTGGTGAAGCTTTGACAAGGGAGGCCTCGGGGTTCAAGAAAATTCTCACTTCTTATGAGCAAGCATCCGGACAAAAGGTGAACCCATGTAAGTCTTGCATTTTTTTCCTTAAGGATTTCTGTTCTAATGCTTTGGAGGTTCAAATAATATTGGGCTTTGAAGTAAGCTCTCTGCCAAGTAATTACTTAGGGATGTTGTTGGAGAGTAAAAGAACTTCTGAAAAAGAATGGAGGAAAGTGGTTGATAAGGTCCAAGGAAAGCTTCCATCTTGGAAAGGGAAGTGGCTTTCCCTAGCAAGAAGAATCACCCTAATTAAAGCCTCCATGGAAGTGGTCCCCATTTACACTATGTCTAATTTCAAAATTCCCAGCAAGGTGGCTAAAACTTTGGAAAAAACTCAAAGAATCTTTCTGTGGAGAGGCACTAAAGAGGCTTTCAAATATAACCTAGTCAAATGGGCAGATGTATGCAAGCTTAAGAAGCTAGGTGGATTGGGGTTTCAAAATTTAAAAAATATGAATAAATCTCTTGGAGCCAAATTGGGGTGGAGAGTTTATGATGAAAAGGACAAGATGTGGAGCAAATTTATTCAAGCCAGTTATTTGCAGAATTGGATAGACTTCTTGTTCGATGAAAACATAATTTTACCTTCAGGCTCCAGCATATGGAACTTCCTAAAGTTTTGCATCAGAACTCTACTTCCTGACCTAGTGTGGAAAGTTGGAATTGGGGATATTGTTAGGTTTTGGAAGGACCCATGGGTCAAAGACAAACCGTTGAAGGTCAACGCCCAGTATGCTCATTTGGCAACCACGGTAGAGCCTAGATTGGGGATTATGGTGAGTGATTACAAGGAGAAGGAGGGCAAGTGGACATGGAAGACTCCAAAAGGGTTGGATGGCTTACTAAAACTCAGTGGTATGAAGTCCTTAAATCAATCAGAAAGGTTCCCTTCTCATAGGAAGAAGACAAGCGGATGTGGTCGTTCAATGGGGATGTTAAAGCTTTGGTAAAAGAGGTTTATCTCAAATATTTCTGCCAAGGCTAGTTTGTAGATTCTTTAGTGATATAAAAAATCTAGAGTAAACAGGGGCTACCTAAGGTGTGTGCTTTTCTATGGATCTCTTGGAAAGGTAAATCCCTGACTTGGGATATGTTGGTTAATCTTGGCAAGATAGGTCCCTCATGATGCGTCATTTGTAAAAGAGCTTGTGAAGATGGCAATCACATTTTTCTACTGTGCGACTTTGTTCAAGAGTTATGGGGTAGATTTCTCAGATGTTGGAAGCTAGTTTGGGCCTCTCTGAGGGATGTAAACATGCTTTTGGAAAGTTGGAATTTCAAAATCAAAAGAAAAGGGCTTCATTTTTTTTAGGAAGTTCTTCTGGCATTGTTGATTTGTAATATATGGTTAGAATGAAATAGAAGAATTTTCTGTGAGTAGGAAAGGGGAGTAGACAGAGTTTAGGACCAAATAGAATGTGCTATCAATGAGCTAGGAGAAATCAGGAAGAAGGAAGAGTGGAAAGTGTGTGAAGGGGAATTAGCCTGGGCTAATGAATGACCTAGATTTTTTTGGTTGGGATGCTCTAGCAATTTAGTGCCTAAAGGTGTGAAAGATGGGCTGGTGAGATGGTTCCCCCTAGACTCAGGCTGGATTAAGTTGAATTTCAATGGAGTAGCTGATGGCAACCTCGGGAGGGCCAGAGATGGGGGAATTTTCAGAGATACCAATGGGAAACCATTGGAATATTACTCCTTGGACCTAGGCATAGACTCAAATAATTTGGTGGAGGCTAGAGTGCTTCAGGAAGGTCTCATGATAGCCAAGGAGCATTCTTGGGAAAAGCTTTGGGTAGAAGGAGACTCAAAGATAGTGATTGAATTGATTTGCAAGGATATTTCTAACAATTGGAGATTGGAACAGGTGATGGTAGAAATTAGAAAAATGTTGGGTTGGTTCATTAGTTTCAAGGCCACACACATTAAGAGATATGGGAATCAAGCTATCGATTGGGAAGCCAACCAAGGTATCAATGTTGAGAATAGAAGTATCACTAGAGGAGGTGATCTTAAAATGATTTTACCTTTTGAGCTGATCTAGCTTGTCCAATATGACATCAAGGAACATCCATCTGATAATGGGCAAGATCATTAAGCTGACATTGTTTGAAGCTTTCAAGAGATCGAGTTTACGATGTGTCTACGGACAGGTTGGATGATCATGCCTCAGCGTGGCATGTGGCAGAAGTTGAGGAAATTGCCTCTTTTGAACACAAGTCTCTTGCCTTTTGGTTTTTCCAAGGAGTCTTTTATCTTGGTAGCGATAAAAGGAGTTGTAGAGCCAAACGAAGCCATGGGTGGTGGGAGCAATGACAAAGGTAAGGGGAAGGTTGAGGTTCATATTCCTTAGCACCGTCAAGTGTTGCGGAAGGTGGCTAGTAGCATGGTTGGCGGGAAGAAAAGGAGTGCTTACACCCCACATAAGTGGTTGCCCAAGTTTTTAGAGGATGCTGCATTGGAGAATTTCGTGACCCTTATAGATTCAGAGATAAAGAACCCTCTGCTTCGAAAATGGATGTGCAGGATGTTAGCTATGACCAAATAGGTCGACGGGCATGATGGTGGATAACTTAGGGAGGCAATAACCAACTTTATGTTAGACCCAGGCTATACAAGGGGAAGATGGAATATCTTTGGGGCAGCGCAATCACTCACATTGACCACCCTAAATTCCATCGTGGCATCTTCTATACTGGTGCATGAGGATTTGGCTGAGGCTTTGAAAGAGGCTGAGAATAATCATGAAGTCATCTTGGGACACATCCATGACTTGATGCTAGGACTAGTGGAGACACAGAAGACTGTGGAGCAGATGATGGAGAAGTCGAATGTGCCTGTGATGAGGAGGTGGATCTGGTTGACCTAACAGGCAAGGTTGATTTTAGTAGTCCTTATGATAGTCTAGTTTAGATTTTAAGACAAATTTTATAGTTTATAAGATAGTATATGGAGAGAGGGCCTTGTAATTTGCCCTCTCACCCTGGTTATATGTATATGTTTCTGTATGGTTGTTTCAATGACAGATTTAAGACATTATTAAGGGCTTTGCCCTATTTTTGGATGGGCCCTCGTCCCTAACCAGGGTTTATAGTATATATATATATAACTAGGGTGGAAATATCATGTCTACTAACATAAATATATACACAATTTGATAAAGTTATACTTTTAAAATATGTATATACACACACATATATATTTAATTCAATTTTTTAAAGGGCTATATCAACCCTTGTTAATCACAAGGTTGTCGTAGCTTGTTAAAGGAGGAAGGGTAGAGTAATTGCCAACTGCCAACAACAAATACAAACATTTGTTAAAAACAAAATTTAATCTTTTCTCCAATCTCTTCCACCTTTAGGAGAAAGAAAAAGAAAAATGACATCTATTTGAAAATTGTTTTTCTTCAGCATGGGAGAACTCTTGGGAAAAAAGGGAATTTGGGGTTGGAAGTTCTTCTTGAATGTATTATTATCATTTAGATTGAAGACCACCATATTTTGAAGGGATTTGTGTTGGAAGCTCTCCTGTAAGATTTATTTAACAATCAGATTGAAATATCACCACAGTTGAAGGTAAAGTTCTTGATTTATTTCAGTTTCTTTCCGGGTAAAGGAAACAATTTAATGGAAAGATTGTCTCTATTTTTGTTGCCAAGGGAAATTGTCATTATATCTAGTTTTTTGTTTCAAATTCTTAGCTCTTATGGAGGTTATGATCTATTTATTTTTAGTATTTGGGCAATCTAAATTTTAAAAGACCCAACTAGAGTTGAAATTGTAAATGGTTAACATTTTAGTTCATTATTGTTATTCAATTTTGGGTACAATTTGGATCATTTTTCTACCTAGTTATTTTGAGCCTCCTCACTAAATTCTAGGCATACTGGGCTTTATTAGATGTATTTAGTTCTACTTCTAGTGCTGGAGGATTTGACAGAACATCCAAATAAAACTTTGATTCAATTTTGATTCCTAGGTATAAATTTATTTCTTGGATGTTTGATGTTAAAGAGAAATTATAAACCAGATTCTTCCTTATCTCCCTGTCTAAATAAAATAACCAGTTGGGGTTCTAATTAATTTTCTTTTTGCAAATTTCTCTGTGAAAGAGGGGTGCCTGGAAAAGAGTAAATTGGTGATTTGTTTATTGAGTTTTATTACCATAAGGAATGTGCAGATGGAGTATAACATTCATCATAAAAATTTTTACCAATTCCATTGTTTATCCTTTGACTTTGGGCAGCTTGATTTAATACCAATTTGCACACTTCAAATAGAAAAAGTTTTAATGTTAAAACTCTAGTTTTGGGCACCCAAGAAAGAATAGCTAAGTTTGAGTATTTTTTGAAAACTTTTTAAAAATTTGTAATGAAAGCAAGGGCAACCATTTTAAGATATGGTTGCACCCAAGGTAGAGAGGTGAGTCGTCAACAGACCACCCCATGATATAAGAGGAGCGAGCCTCAACAAGATGCCCCATGATTATATCAATTTGATTTTTTTTCTTTTTATATATATTTTAATTTTCTTAAAACTATTCAAAACTGGCTAAATGAAGTATTAGAAATCTATGAGATTTTGTGTAGATTCAAAGACTTAGTTTTTTTAGTATTGATAATTGAAGGGAAATAATGACTGCATAAAAAATGTAGTTGGAATGAGATTTAAAAAAAAAGATACAGTGAACAAATTGTTGTTTGAGTACCTGAAATAATAGGAAAATTTTCAACTCAAATTGAGTAAACTATTAAGTGCTAGTTTGGAACCTATGAGTCTAATGTTCATTATGTCTTCATACATATTATTTGTGAAAGAATGTTCGGTTATACACTCTCAGATAATGTAGAGAAAATACTAAATTATCTGCCTTATTATGTATCATCTTATTATATAGTTGAGAAATACTTGTAATTAGTATTTTTTTTTAAGTTATGGTGGATCTGTGAAATTATATTTGCTCAATTATGGATAGACAAGTTAGTTTTGTGCACTACACAAAGTGACTTTTCATTGATTCTACATTTTGTGAGTGTGCAAACATACTGATGTTTGATTACTTGAGTGATTGTGAGAAATGAATTATTGTTGACCATTCTATGTAGTGAAGTGGTGCTTCTCTTTAAAAAAATTGCTTTGGCCAAAGCTAATGTCTCAAATGATTGGAAAATGGATCGTTTGAGTTTATTATTACATTATGATGTTTAAGGACTATGCATTGCTATATGTTTGTTGGTTAAGCATTAGGTAGAATACATACATGTTAGGAACATCATAGTAGCACAAGTTTCATGCATGTCAACCACGATTGCTAGACTCTTCGTGATGGGTCGAGCTTCTTCTATGGGGAAGCACAGGGAAGTTTATGGCTTCATGGTAGAGTGGAAGTCATCCTAGTGATGCTCTCTCTTCTTCAAGGTTGCAAAGAAGGATTCAGATGAGAGATTCCACTTTGAAAAACAATGATATAATCACACTTAACATGCATTGTATGATCATGATATGGTGAGTACAGGACTTGGTCCTCTTGTAATGTATTTTGAGATATTGTAATATTTTAGAATTTTGTATAAACTGGATTAGCATATATGACAACTATGATAGGATGATATCATATGTTGAGGTTCATGTTGTATGGTTTGATATGATATGCAATTTGTAAATTCATTATTTGATGAAAGCATTATGAATAAAGCATTTCCTTATCAGATTACATGAGTAATTGTTGATGTGATATGGTTTATGCTCTCATTATGTGAAGAATATAAATGAAATTATTCTTTTCTTTAGAGCATCATTTGTTAAAACTTTGATGAGTTATGAAAATTTTGGATCTCCTTGTGCTTGAAGGATATTTGATGATTGTGTTTCTTGATTTAATTATTATGATATTGTATCATAATTGGAGAGTTGTTACAATTTTAATATCTTTGTGGATAAAATTAACTAAAGATACTTTAAAGGTTTGAGAATATAAATTAATTCCTTATGTATTTTAATATCTCCATGTGCAAGTGGATAATTTATAGAGTGGTTAAGCATTCATCAACCATATATCGAATTATAGCAATACCATTTATTCTATGTAAATATATTTCTTGTAATTTGTATTATGTACAAGTTGAAGTTCCCTATTTTCTAAAGGAAAGATCCTACCATGGCCAAACAACACTATTACATTGCACTATCTACAAAAAACTATCCTAGTTAACTCTATTTCCATTGGTATTTTGAGCTATACTTAGAAGAAATAGTGACACCCAACAAGCACACTTAAATCAAACTCCATCTACAAAGGGATGAAAATTAATGAAAGGACTATGCATTTCATCCAAAATGGTGCCAACTCCTCAATCTGTAATACCCAAATTACCAGTTATGAGGACATCCTAGAGTTATTGGAGATTTTTGGGGGAGCCTCATCATTCTCCACTCGAGTTCCCTAGTGCTCCCATAGAAGACACACCTCTTAACTCATCCCTGACAACTAATAAATTCTCCCAGGTGGATTATCAATCCATTGCTACCACTACATCTAACCTAAGTTTGAATTATGGTTAGACAAACATTTCTACCACTAGTACCATTGTTGTTGTGGATTGAGAAATCCAGAGGAAATTGGATAGAAAATAAGATGCTACCTCAAATTTGCATGACTCCTAATATCAAGCTCCAAGTAGTCAGTGCCAATAGCTTCCTTAATGGCCATTTTTATTTCATACAAGGGAGAATTGAAGATAACGTTTAAGTGGATTTGATTGATGGGTCCACATAAACCCATCTCTTTATGAAGAGCACACAAGAAGAGTGGCTCCATGATCTTGAAGGCCAAGATTTGTAAAGCACAATGAGATTTCCACAAAATGAAGAGAGTAGAGAAAGATTATAATGGTTGGTCAAGTGTGTGATTAGTTACCTCTTCATTATGTAATTTGCAACTAAATTAATTGAATGTTTTCTTTATATTGAATAAAAGTGAATAAGAATACAATATTCAAATTACACATGTATAGATAATATTTTTACATAGGCCTATCTTAAATGATATTTGTGTGGTACTTTGAGTGAAAGGATGACCTTTGACATCATTTCCATTTTCATTTAATTCATTATAAAGTAATCAAATTATAGATATGCAAATAATATTTGTACATATCTTAAAATCCATCTGTCTAATAGTTCTAGTGTGCTAAGTTAAATAAAAATGTTATTGATGATGAAAGTCATCTTTTCATAGCTAAATTAAATGAAGATGTTATTGATGACAAAGGTTGTCTTTTCACTCAAAGTATCACTAAATTAAATAAAAACATTAATGATGTCCAAGGTTGTCTTTTCACCCAAAGTATCACATGAATGTTATGCAAGATATGCACAATATTTTTTATTTATAATAATTTGACACACAACTTATAGATACATATTAATTTGAAACCAAAAAGTATAAAAACCAAAAGCTATCCTAGCATGAAGTTTTGGTAAAAATTATAGTCATTTAAACACAAAACTTTGAACATAAAAAGTAAAGATGCCTGAAAGCAAGTCAATTTTTTTAAAATACTTACCTTGGTTGAAGCTACCCTACATAGGAAGAATACCTCATTCACCACATTCCTTGATTTTTCCAAGAGACGGTTGTAGATGTCTATTTTGTAATGAAGGATTGTCTTTGTAAACATCTAGTGACCCATGGTGGATGTCATCCCTAGTAACCTAAAGGACACAAGCTACAGTAGATGATTTTTGAACCAACTCCATTGGAAAGTATCCCCCAAAATCCCACGACCCATCATCTCTATCATAATCTTCCAAAGTAGCATTGAGTTTCTCATCAGGAACAAGTACATCATAAACAAATGTCTTAGTTAGGAGCTTGACCAATTCAGCATTCTAGATGATGTCTATAATGTTAAATAGAAAGGAGGTAATGTTACTAGGAATATTCTTTTGAGGAAAGTCTTGGAGTATATCCTCACCAATAATCACCCTTATAGCAATTTATACTACAAGGGAATTGATATAAAGACCTTCCTTAATTTCACTAAATTAAATCTCTCCATATCCTCAAATTCCCACTTGTTAGGGTCCAAAAAAACCCTTCTATTTCCTTGAATAGCCATTAGAGAACTATCATTTCAATGCCACCAAAAAAATTGAAACATGAACTTGCACAACTAACCTCACAGATGAGAAACTCACAAATGCATTATGAACTATACAAGACAATTCTCAATAAATGATGACAAAGGGCATCTTTTTACAAGTGAATTAAATTAAAATTTTATCAAATCGCTAAATTAAGTCAAATTCTTAATGATGGTTGTAGCCCAAGTCAATCTTTTCACACAAAGTATGACATTGATGTTATCTAAGATATGTACAAATATTTTTATTTTTAATAATTTGCCACTTAACTTACAAATTTGTATTCATTTAGGTTTTAATTTGCCACCACAATTAAAATTTCATATTGCATTAGTTTTTAATTCATCCCCTCAGTTACAATATTATTGAAATTTAGGCTAACTTTGTCACCTCAATTAAAAATTTATGGGCAATTGAGGCTTAATTCACCACCTCAATTAAAATATTTACTAGATATTTAGGCTTAATTTGCCACCTCAACTAAAAAAATTAATCTTTTTTCGCCACCTCATTTAATATTTTATGGAAAATTTAGGTCATCATTTGCCAAATTGATTAAAAACAAGTATGACTTTTGGCTTCCAAATTGCCCACAATTTATTTTTAAAATTATGTTTTAACATAAAATATCCACCCACTCTATCACTTCGATTCAATTTTAGGGAAAATTTGTCAAGAGGATTATGTCTTGACATAGGGGATTCACTAGGATTTCTATAGAATTTTTCAAGGGATAGTTCTTAAAGTATACCGTATAGATCACTTATCTCTATGACTAAAGAATCAATACTAGGTGGATCAAGACTTTAAAATTAAGATCTCTGAAGCTATGAGAAGCTCTATAATACTCGTATGTGTGGATCATAATTAGAATAATGATCTTTGCTTTGTTTTGGGTCAAGTTTGTCGATTTGAGTCTAATTTGCAACCATGAATCCAGTCTTTTGTTGTAAACTTGACCTCTAATGTAAGTCTAACTTCTATCTTTTGTACAACTTGAAGATAGACTATTGGAGCTTAGATTGAAAAAAGAGGTTAATATAGTTTTTAGCTTGCAATCAATATGGAAACCCACTATTTTCTAGTGTCAAGCTAGGTAAGGATGTTAATTTAATGAATTATGATAGATAATTTTTCCTAGAAATCAAATTTGTTACTCCTTTTTAAGCACCAAATCCAAATGTGTTTCTATTCATTGACCTTATAAATGCTCCTAGAATGAGATTTGGTTGAGTGTGTGTGTGTTGTCTTAAATGAATGTAGATGAATGCATTTTATACCAACACATGATATTAAATTACATAAATGTGTATATAATGGGCTCTAGGTGAGAAAAACAAAGGGGGTTAGTCAGTCAAATTTTAATTTATGTGAGTTGAGATCATGCTTGTGGGGATGACCCTATGATTGTGGACTTGACCTGGGATCAAACAGATAGAATAGATCATGCAAAACAAAGACAATCTAGGGAGCAATGCATGGATTAGTATGGATAATCAGAAAGATAGATCAAGTGTATGGGAACATGTGTGCATAGAAGTGATGTGTCAATAAGAATAGGATCCTATGCAGGTAAAGGTGAGGTAAAAGTTACATAAATGGGCCCAACTTTACATTAAATTATACTATTTTTCATCATGCACATGTATTGCCCAAAAATAAGCACAAAACTAAAGGGAAAAAGTCATCATTAGAATATATTTTTCACCCTTACAATTATATAGAGATAAATAAAGCCATTGAAATAATTTAAAATAAAGACATTAAATTTTCACCCTTATAATTATATGAAATCTAATTGATTCTTTTCAATAATTCAAACTTATTGTAATTCACTTAATTCAGATTTAGATTATATACAATTATATATCTATTGAAGATGAAGACATAAGTTCAAACTTATTGTAATTCACTTAATTTAGATTTGAATTTTATAATTATATATCTTCATTTGAAGTGCCCTACCTTAACCATCTTAAGCCTCTCCTTATAATCCCCTTCTCACTTATTTATGCTCACCCGACACATGTGGGATTAACAAGCCTTTTCATCAAACCAAATATTTACTCTTTCGAGCAACATATTAGCATTGAGGATGACAATGACTTTTTAAAACTAAGAAACAAAGAGATTTGATTAGCATAATAGATAGAAGCTAAATTAAATGATCCATTCCATCTAGCTTCCACGATTGTTCTTAAACATCACCTAGCTTAATGGTCAAAGGTAAATTTTGGTCAATAAAAGTAAGACAACTATTTTCCACTTTTTGGTAGGATGAGTGCAAAACTACTCCTGACTATTTGACCATTGAAGAGTATGATGTTTAAGTACAGTGGTGTCATGTTAGGTTCTCTTTGTTGTGTCTATGGTCTTGGTAGGTTTATTATATAAGGGAAACATAACAAGAAAAAAATTGTGAATGGGGGGATGGTTGGCTTTTTCCCTCCAACCTTTTAGGTGATTTAGTTAGTTTTTTGTTTGGGTGGTCTACATGGCTCAATTCACAACATTTTATGAGAGATTTTTTGCAATAGTTCACCATATTTTATGAGGGATTTTTTACAATAGTTTTAAGTGATGGGATAATATAGATATGATTCTGACAGTTCAATTTAAAATCTTGATATAGAAGTGATCTCTAATTTTTTCTATTTTTTGTAATCATATTTTTTCAATATAACAAGAGTGAATCCCACCCATAATTTACCGATTAAAATAATAATTTATTATAAATAAAATATTCATACACACTTAGACCAAAATTATATGAAAACTCTATAAAACCTTTATGAATAGCATCCTCATTTACATATTCCTCCCATTAAAAATGACAACTAGTAATTTCAATAGTTTCAGTCATAGAGAAGTCTATTTCTGAAGTTGTCATGAGTAATCTTCAGAGAAAAGGTTCATCTAATCTTACTTTTACTTCTTGGGATGATAAGATTCTTAAATATTGGAAGGCTTTGCGTCCTTTGCCAGACCTTGGGAGTTCTTCAATCTTTAAAGTTGACAAAAATTCTATTAAGTGGAAACCTCTTGCCTTTGGGTTTGTGAAACTTAATTTTGACGGTGCCTCGCGAGGTAACCCAAGACCTGATGCGATAGGAGGTGTTTTAAGAGATGTAAAAGGAGACTTTATTAGGGCTTTCTCTTCTAGAATTCTGGATTCAACTAATAATCAAGAAGAAATAATGGCTTTAGTGGAAGGTTTAAAGTTGGCTAGCAAGCTTAATATTGCTTGCCTCCATATTGAAGGGGACTCCTTGGTCATCATTAATGCCTTGAAAAAGAATGCTATTACAAATTGGCAACTTCAATACTTGCTCCAAGAAGTGTGGGATTTAATTCAAGCTTTTGAAAAATTTTCCCTTTCTCATTGTTATAGAGAAGGGAACAAGCTGGCCAATGCATTGGCTAATTTGGGGTTTGAATTGGAGGAGGTGCTACTAGATTTGAGTAGCGGAAAAATTGGAGATTTCCCCACTATCCAAGATATTCTTGTGAATGATTCGCTCGCATGTGTGCCTTAATTGCCACATGGTTTTTAATCTAACTTTTTGTGGTGGTTGCAGGTTATTCATGTGTTTCCAGTTGGTATTAATGTTGCCTTCATTAGAAAAATCTCCCTTTGGCAAGAAAATTTGCACTGATTTCATTCCTTCTGTACTTCCTCTGAGTTAGTATTATTTTTCCGTGGGATGACATCACAATTTTGTTATGGATTTGATGGTGAGTTATCATTGCTCGGCTCTCCTTGTCTATTTATTTTGGGCAAGTTCTCTGTTTCTTTCATTGAGTTGTGAATAATGGAAATCTAGTTGAATCGAAGGCTATCTTTCCCTATCCAGAAATGGGAGATGGCTTTTTTTGGGAAAGTTGATTCATATGGTTTATCTTCTATTTTTGCTATTGAAAATAATGATATCGAGGAAGCTGTTCGTGAGGTGGCTGGGAAAGTTTTGCTGGATGGTCATGTGAGGTCTTTGTACCCGTCCTAGATTGTTTCAGTGTTTTCTTCCAATGTGATGGATTTGGTTCAGGACCCCGTCTTGGTAAGACAGTTGCTTTCCAAATATGTGCATCATTTCCTTTTCACAGAGGATTTCTTTGTTGAATCTTTCCAAAATTATGATCTCTTCAAGTCTGCTGCATTAATTGGTGGATTTTTTACTAAGTGTCAAATCCTGCATTCTTCTGCTCATAACTGTATCTTTAATGCCTTTGGCTCGGCCATTGACCATGAGAATGAAGATCTTTTGAACATTTCCCTGCATGCTCATAGTTCTGAAGTGAGGGAAGTGTTGGTGAATGGGATGGAGGAGAAGTATCATGCTTTGTTGTTCTTTTTGCAGTTTCAACCTCAGATTTCTCCTCCTCCTGGGTCTCCTCTTGAACCAGATACAGATGGTGGAAACTACCTAGTGCAAGATCTGAATGATGCAACGGCTGGTTAATCTTGTTTCTCTCTAGTTGATATAAATAGCTTATACTCTGTTAGCTATCCTTGTAAGCCCGTAATATAAAGGCATTTTGTCTTTTGTTTAGTATGTCGATAGTTGGCTTTTGGCCTTGGGCTGTGTTGGATTATATGCTTGCTAGTTTGCAGAAGTGGGAGCTAGTTTTCATCGAGCTAGTGGATTTGAATGGTTCACAATCTTTTTTTTGTCATCCAGAGGTGGATGAAGTATTTTGGGTAACAGTGGGGAGATTGTGGTCTCTTGAGTCTTGTGTATAGTGTAGTCTCTTTAAATTTTGATCACTATAAATCCTTATTATGGTTCCCTTTTTGGGACATTTTTTGTAAGATTTTTGTATATTTTTGAGCCATAATCAGAGGTTTTCTTCCTGGTTCTTTCCTGCCGGTATGCTCTCTGAACCAAGATTTTGTAACTTTTATTTATTAATAATATATTTTATAGTGTCTTGTCACTTTTGTTTAAAAAAAAAATTAAATAGTTTGAATCAAATTATAACTATAGATTTAAGGCTTTATGAATCTACTAACCATTACTATTTCAGACATGTGAATACCCTAGCTAATCAAATAATCTATACCCCATTATTTTGGACAATTAAGTTGTATTTTTATTAATCATTTTTTAAATAATTAGATTATAATTTTTTATTTTATGATATTGTGACAATAAATGTAATATAGATTATTTTTATGAATTAGTTAATATTTATTAGTATAAATATCTTCAATATATATATTCATAAGATGTTTAAGATATTAATATAATATTAAAAATTTATTACTAGTAGTAGATATCTTAAATACATCTATCTAAAAAATAACCACAAGCTATTTTATTTACTTAAAAGTTATTTTACTTTTGGAGAAGTTGTCTTATATACATATATAAATATTTATACATACATACATACAAATAATTAAAAATATAACTTTATTTTTGTTAATAAAGGAAGACTTGCCTCAACACCAATATTAGTTCTAGATATTAAAACCTACAAGCTCAACAGCCACTATGGGGAGCAAACCCATGAGTGTTGTGACCCAACAAGGGTCCTCCCTGTTGATGTGGTTTTTAGTCACAATTCACAGAGATAAAAGTTTACACAATAAACCCCTATCTATCTTGAAAGGCTTCAAGATCCCTAAAAATTTGAAGTCCCAAGTCTCCGGTTGTCAGGTCTTGACTGTCTATTTTTCACTCAGGGTTTGTTGTGTTTTGTTGTTTCCATTGTGGGGCCTTACATAACTTTAAGTCATTTTCTTTTGGATATGGTTAAATTTCACAAATATCATGTATGTTTGTCACAATCTGCACATATCCTCAATAGCTTATGTCAAATTCTCATGTAAATAATCAAGATCCAAGTAGATTAAATATGAATTAGACATAACTTTGATCAGTTCTTTTGGAACTATCCCTAACTTTGATCAATTTTTTTGAAACTATATCCTAGAATTGACCTTTACACATTCCTAAAATTCACTTAAAGATCTTTAAAAAATGAAATTCATCACTATTTATGATTATTTGCTCTAGATTTATCTTTATTTGCAACTATTTACCATGATTCGTAAAAATAAAACACAAAAGATAAGGTTGAGAGGAAAGAGTTCTAAAAAGTTAATATTTTTAGTGATCACACACGAATATCTAGATACTTTCACGAAATGAAGTTAATCTAATTATACTTCACTAGGAATTCCATGGCTACGTATAACAGATGCAAATCTTCAAAGGAAACGTTGACAACAACAAGGAATCATTCAAAAGCACTCCTAAGGGACGCAACAATTGACATTCTATACTAGAATCAACTAAGATTACTCTGGATTTACGATTTAAATATAATTTTCTTCTTCAATTTCATTATGTATGCAAAATATATACAAGTGTTTCACTGATTGAGAAAGAACCATGAGGTAAGTTACAAAGTTTCCAAGATGCAAACTTAGCACTCATCAAATTTCATCAATTTAGTCTCTCTATTTACAAATGATCCAGATCCTTTTATAGAGAAAGGATCAAGAATCAGTTACAAAAATAATGGTCAAGATCTCCCTCATAAATATCCATGGTCACAAATCAAGGCGCGTGATTACCAGTTGGCAATTAAGGAATGGATGACAGCTAGCACACAATATATTCCTCAACATCTTCAAAGTGCATCCTCTCGAATATTCTTACTAGATTTGCCACTATGTGTGTGTCACCAATCATCTGGATATTCACCCTGACAAGTGCTCTTCACACTGATATCCTGTGATTGCAAAACTGATCCCTTTCAAGTGTTAGACTACTTTGTGTCTGAAGCTATGTCCTCCTCAACTATCCCTCCTTCAAAATCTAGGAATTTATATTGATCATATGCCATGATAGTTTTATCTATATTAGCTTTATTAAACTTGTGTGCCTTGATCTAGGCATATTCCTGCATTTGGAGCTACTCACCTAATGGTATCCTCTTATTTGTATTGACATCCGACTTCTCCTTGTATGCCTTTATCTTTGCAGATAAATCCATAACTTCATCTATAGTCTTCTCCTAAAAATGCCCAATGGGATCTCTCAAAATAGGCTCATACCTAGCCTTGAACACTCCTATAGAGGGTTGCTCCTCATACATCTCCTTCTCATTCATCAAGGTCCTGAGAAGTTCCTCCAAAATCTCCATCTCATTTTTTAGGAGGTCATGATCTTAGTGCCAATATCTATGGCTTTGTGCCTACACCCTTTCAAAATGCCAGCCTTGAACTTAAGGTCCTTTACCCATATGGACATCTTTGGCATCATTTGGACCGTCATTATATTCTAGCTCAACAACACCTTGCATTTAATCTGTGAATGACCTTTAGTTTACCAAGATCCTAATCATTTTGATCAAGTCTTTTCGCATAGTCTTTCTTCAAAATATCCACTTTACTCTTGATAAATGTCAGGGTGTCCCAATTGGATAATGCAGTTTGGATCACCTCCTTCCCATCTTTTATGAACTTTTTGAACCATCCTTGCATCACCTATGCCTAATGCTTCTTTGCATCTAGGTCACTTATTTCATCCTGTGTCACCAGCGTCAAATTGGATGGGACCTCTATTATTTATACTCCTACGGCCAATAACCCCTGGAGCTTGGCAATGAGCCCTTTTACATCCTTCTTCTTCATCTTATCCTTGTGGATTCTAGTTGTTGTGGCTTCTACACTACCTATGATCTCATCAATATCTTGCTCAGCATTGGCAAGTCCCAGGTCCAAAGTGGTGATCTGATATTCACTTGCTATGATCGCCTTGTCAACTATAGGCACCACCAAATGGGTTGTCCTACGACCTGTTGCATCTCTTTTGATGGAGAACACTACCCTTTCCTTTTGTTTGGGCTTTATTTCCTCCATAGAAAATAATGATTTAAAATCAAAAGGAATCAAATTAATTGGAGGTTCAATTACCTTTGATTCCAACCATTCAGGTACATCCAGTGTAGGTCCTTCTTGACTAGATTACTCAATGTGAGCATCCTTTATCACCAACTCCATGTCATTGTCTAGACCTTCTCCCTGTTGTGGTATTTCCTCTTGGGACATCTCTTGCTGCGGCAACTCATGTTGAGGGGCATCTTGTTGTAGGATCTCTTGTCGAGGGAATTATTATTGAAGAGCCTCTGTATAAACCTCCATAGATTTATGCTCAGGATTTTCCACCTCCTAGTACATTTCCTCATCTCCTTGGTCTTGTTGACCTTTGTCAAGTGTCAACAAATGCTACACTTTCTCATCATGCTCTTTTTCTACTTGTTCTTCAATCAATTCCATATCTCCTTCTCCAGACACATCTTGAAGAACTTCTCTTCTATCCTCCGAAAGGGTGACATCCTCAGGTGATTTCTTCATTAGTATTTGCTAAGACACTCCACCTCTTCCTATGCCATAGCCCGGTAATTGGAACATCTAGTTGGTCCACTGGCACATTTGGTGATCCAGATCCCTCAGTATCTAATATTTCCTCTACTTTTGTACCTTGAGCTGCATCTGTATCTTCTATTTCTTCCACCTTAGTATCCACTTTGTAAGGAAGCTAAGGTAGCAGAACAACTTCCTACACTAATCTTGAGAGGAGGATAATGCAAAACTTTATAGATCTTTAATAGTTATAGAAACTTAAACATAAATAAACATAGATATCATGCATACCACAACATAGTGATTTACGTGGGGAAAACCCTTTCAGGAGAAAAATCCCACACTCCAAAAGCCGCCCAATATATTATTCAGAAATCATAAAGATTACAATATACTTGCAAAGAAAGCTTCTCACAAGAGTATCACCACGAGAGATCCAGAGATAACATGACCACTATTAGACTCTCAGAATAGATCATGATACCATAGTTGTAATACAACGCCCTCATAAAATAGTGTTACCTTCTAGGGAAAGACAAGCCAACAAAATATCTACCATCAAATCTAAAACCTAATAATGAATGGTCTAGATTTATAATATATCATTAGTTTAATGTATGTCAGCCATTTAATAGTTTTTGTTAACAAAAAAAGTTAACACGCATCCCACTCCACCCCATGCTCCCATTGTATATTACACCTATCGATGTAACTAGGAAATATATATATCCTATCAATAATAAACCTCATATAATTGCAAGGTTGACACATTTTCCCAACAAATCTCCCACTTATTGAACACCTTGCAAGAGCATGGGATGGAGTAAACATCATCTCCTAATTGCTAGGGGTCAAAAGGCCCATAGTCTCTAAACACCATTTGAACTTTTCTATGCTCATAGGATTAGTTAAAGAATCAACAACATTCATCAAAGTCTCTACCTTAACCAGCTTCACCCTACCATCTTCGACCATATCTCTAACAAAATGATATTGTACATCAATGTGCTTGGTCCTGGCATGAAATGTCAGGTTCTTAGCTAGACAAATCGCACTTTGACTGTCGCAATAAATTGTCACTGCACCTTATTTTATTCCAATATCTAAACACAATCTCTTAAGCCAAATGGCTTCTTTGCAAGCATGAGTAGCTGCCATATACTCAGCTTTAGTAGTGGACAAAGCAACCACAGTCTGTCGCTTACTCATCCAACTAATTGCACCACCAAATAAAGTAAACACATAAGCACTAGTGGATTGTCTACTATAAATATCACCTGCCCAGTTTGAATCCACATAACCATGAATATCAAGGGAAATATCATATTTAGTCAAATTACTATGATAACATAAGGAATACTCTAAGGTACTGCACAAATATTTGAAGATTCTTTTAACTGCATCCCAATGAACTCTACCAGGATTAGACATATATCTAGAAAGAACTCCCACTGCTTGGGCAATGTCTAGTCTAGTACAAACCATAGCATACATCAAATTTCCAACTGCACTCTGGTAAGGCACTCTGCTCATCTCTTCCATCTCTGATGGAGATGTTGGACAATATGAAATAGATAACTTTGTTCCAACTGAAAAGACACATAATGGTCTACAGTCGTGCATGTTAAACCTTTGTAAAATTGAATTGACATACTTACTTTGGCCATGCCATAGCTTTCCGTTCACTCTATCTTCAAAATTCCATCCCAAGAATGTGTCTAGCTGCACCAAGGTCTTTCATTTCAAATTTAGCAACAAGTTGAGATTTCAGTTTTGAAATCATACCTTTCCCTTTACCAATAAATAACATATCATCAACATTTAATTCAATAAACAAGAAATGATCACCATCAATTTTATAATAAACATAATGATCTAATTTAGAACACTCAAATCCCAAACTCAACACATATGTATCAAATTTTTGGTACCACATCCTAGGACTCTATTTTAGGCCACACAAATATTTCTTCAATTTGCAAACCAAATTACCTTTACCTTTCACCACATAGTGGTCTGGCTATGTCATATAAATATCCTCCTCCAAGCCACCATGAAGGAAAGTAGTTTTCACATCCATTTGCTCAACCTCTAAATCATAAGCAGTAGCAATAGAAAGCAAAAATCTAATGGATGTCATTTTTGTAATAGGAGAAAATATGTCACCATAATCAACACCCTCAACTTGAGTGTAGTCTTTTGCAACCAACCTTTCTTTTTACTTCTCAATACCTCCATCTGAACCAATCTTTTTCGTGAACACACATTTGCAACCAACAGGTTTTCATCCTTCAGGAAATTTTACAAGATCCATAGAAATCTTCCAGGATTCTACATCATTTATACCTTATGCCTCTTCTACAGATCTAGGTTCATCCATGTTAGTATTCAAAGAAAAAATACATCTCCAATCATTAGGTGAGTACCTTTCAGGTGGTTGTCTATGCCTTGTAGACCTACGAACAAGCTGAGTTGGAGGTTCTTCCTCCTCTTCTGAAGATTTAGAGCTAGGTGAGCTCTCCTCAACTTCTTGTCTATCCATGGGCCTTGATTCAACTTTCTCAAGTGTAGAAGGAAATTGAATCACATCTTCCTGTTTACTTTGTTTTGGGTATAATGTAACAAAAGAAGGCTTAGTTTCTCTAAAAATAACACTTCACAATTTATTACCTTATGTGCAATAGGATCCCAAAGCTTGTATCCTTTCACATCATAACTATATCTGATAAAGATACATTTCACAGCCTTGTTCTCTAACTTTGTTTGCTTCTCCTTTGGCACATGTGCATATGCCTCACAACCAAAAACTCTAAGATGTCTTAATGAAGGCTTGTGACCTGACTATGCCTCTATAGGTATCTTATCAACAAGAGCTAATGTAGGAGACCTTTTAATCAAATAACAGGCAGTGGCAATAGCTTCAACCTAAAACCTTTGTTCTAGACTAGCACCACTCAACATGCTCCTAGCCTTCTCCATTAGTGTCTTTTTCATTCTTTCTGAAAATCCATTCTATTGTGGAAATAGGGAGTTGTCTTTTGTCTATGAATACCACAATCTTTACAAAATCTATCAAAATCATTAGAGAAAAATTCATTGCCATTATCATTTCTCAAACATTTTATTTTCTTTCCAGTCTACAACTTAACCATTGCTTTAAATTCTTTAAATTGACTGAAAACTTTAGATTTACTCTTTAGAAAGTATACCCATGTCCTTCTACTATAGTCATCAATAAATGAAACATAATATGTGGATTTTCCAATTGAAGAAACATCTACAGGACCAAACACATCAGAATGAATAAGATCTAATACACCACAAGATTTATGAGAAATCGAGTAAAACTAAATGTTGTTTTGTTTTCCATAAATGTAATGCTCACAGGAATCAAACTCAAGATTACAATCAGAAAACCCTTCAACAAGGTTTTTATTTTTCAAAGTCCTTAGACCCTTTTCTCTAATGTGGCCAAGTCTCTAGTGCCATAACATAGTTTTCTTTGCAGGTAACTTTGATTCAGAAGAAAGAGCACCTTTGGGTACCCAAAAACCATGACCATTTGTTGAAGATGAAACCTCAGCTCTTCCACAGACTTGATTTTCATAGAAGTACTATTGCACTCAACAATGCATGCATCAAGCTTATAATGTGCCATATCTGACACCTCTAGCAATCACCATCACACGTCTAGCCATATTACATCCTGCATTAGAAAGTACTACCTGCACACCTGCATCTATTAGTTTCCTCATAGATAACAAATTTCATACTAATCCAGGGATATGCAACACACCATTAATCCTTTTTATTCTACCATCAAGAAACCTAATTCTAACTTTACCATGACCAACAATATTTAAATAAGAATCATCACCCAAGTACACCTTACCTCCATCAAATTCTTCATATTCAAAAAACCAATCTCTATTAAAGGTCATATGGAAAGATGCACCTAAGCCAATTAACCATGCGTCATTACCTGCACGAGTTGTAAAAGCTGTAATGAATGCATCACCATCTTCCTTCTCAAACTCAGAATCAAAATCAAATCTCTTCTTTTTCTTCTTCTTTTATTCTTTACATTCCTTACGAATATGTCCAAGCTTACCGTAGTTCCATCAAATAGCTTTGGACTTTCCAGGAGATTTGGATCTCCCCTTGGACTTGGATTTATAATGCTTCTCATTCTTCTTACCTTTTTCCTTAGGTCTTCCACAAACATTTAGGGCCGTCTTGGCACTGATGGATACCTTCCTCCTCATCTCTTCAGAAAGCAAAGAACCCACCACATCTTCAGTCTTCAATATAACAGAAGTACTCCCAATATCCATAACAAGAGAATCCCAAAATCAGGTAAAGAACAAAGCAATATTTGACATTTCTCCTCCTCATCCATTTTGACACCAATGCTAATTGAGCCATTAGCATATTGAATGCTTCCAGGTGGTCTGTAATTCATTCACCCTCTTCCATTCTCAAGGATTACAATTTCTTCCTCAATAAAATCTTGTTCACTAAAGATTTGGCTTGATACATCTCACCAAGTTTCTTCCATAGTTTCTGTGCAGAGGTCTCTTAATGGATATTGATTAAAATAGAGTCTGCCAAAAACAATCTAATTAGACCCTTGGATTTATGGTCTATAACATCATATTGAATAGCCAAAGTAGGATCTGTAGGCCTTGAAACCTTCTCATCAGTAGCATCCTATAGATCTCAATCTATCAACAGATCCTCTATATTATGCTTCCACATTTCCAAATTATTTCTAGAAAATTTATCCACCTCTATTCTCCCTGATGAACTTGCCATATGAAAGTTCTTGTAACAAGATCACAAAGTGTCTTCTGCACAAGCTTCCACTTAAATCTGGATTAGTTCAAAAAACCCAATAACCCACAATTGAAACAAAAGGTGATCAGGCTCTAATACCACTTGTAAGGAAGCTAAGGTAGTAGAAAAACTTCCTACACTAATCTTGAGAGGAGGATAATGCAAAACTTTACAGATCTTTAATAGTTATAGAAACTTAAATAGAAATAAACATAGATATCATGCATACCACACCACAGTGATTTACGAGGGGAAAACCCTTCTAGGAGAAAAACCCCACACTCCAAAAGCTACCCAATATATTATTTAGAAATTGCAAAGATTACAATATACTTGCAGAGAAAGCTTCTCATAGGTGTATCACCACCAAAGATCCAGAGACAACACAACCACTATTAGACTCTCAGAATACATCATGATACCATAGCTGTAATACAATGCCCTCATAAAATAGGGTTACCTTCTAGGGAAAGACAAGCCAACAAAATATCTGCCATCAGATCTAAAACCTAATAATGAATGGTCCAGATTTACAATATATCATTAATTTAATGTATGTCAGCCATTTAATAGTTTTTGTTAACAAAAAAATGTTAACACACATCCCACTTCACCCCATGCTCCCATTGTATATTACAACTATTGGTGTAACTAGGAAATATATATAAATATATATATCCTATCAACAATAAATCTCATATAATTGCAAGGTTGAGACACATTTTCCCAACACACTTGTTGAGGCTCATCTTGTGGTGGTGATAGCTGATGTGCAAGCAAATTAGAGGACACTGGATCATTGGTCACTGCATGAGTGACCTTGTCATCAGTCAAATCCACTACTTGACTCAATGGCAGTTGTAGTTCTTCAACTCAGGCTTGTTCCTATGCTTTTTCTTCCTCACCTAGCTCCTATTTCACATGGATGATCTGTTCAGCTGTTTGGCCCCTTTGAAGCTCCATGACTTGGCCACTTGTATGAACCTGATATGCTGCCACTTGTTGTGTTGAATGCACTTGGAGTGAAGCTTGTGGTGATGGTACCTCTTTGTGAGGTTGATCGGATGCGAACATAAGTTCCATCTTTGTTGGTCCCGATGCCTTTTCCTATGTATCAACTGGCTTAGCAATGGCACCTCTCATAGGTGTTGTTGGCATCCCCCTCTTCTTCTTGGGAATCACCACACCCTCCAGTATATCAGTGGCAAGCCTATGTGTTGGCATTGTGGTGGTGATAGGAAAAGTAGGCACTAGTTGTTCTCTTAGGGATGATGGCATGCCAGACACGGTGATGCCTTCTGTAATAAGGGCTTCAACAAATGTTGATGTTCCCTTTTTAGCTAGCTTAGCCTCCATTACTCACCTCTTGGCGACAAGGAAATTGTCATAATTAACATCTCCTCGGTCTTTCCTTTTCCTTTTCTTATTGGATTTTAGGCTTACACCTTTGGCTTTTAGCTCATTTATCTTCTTGTCATCCCACTTCTAGGTGGTGATCACAAATTTCTTGGTAATGAGATCAATTGATGTCTCATCTAGCTAGGTCTAGTTGGGAGAGGCAGGGTCTCCTTGTATATCTATTTTTCATTATAGTCTGGGTCTAAAATCCAACCATCATAGGACTTCACTTGTGGGGGAGCTTCCAGACATCCCAATGTTTTGATCTGATTTAGGGTCAACCTTTGGTATCCCCTTTTCCTGACATCCTTGTCATTGTTGCAATCTACCCAGTAGTCTTCCAAATGAGGAACATGCTGTAATTTCTTATTAATGTACATTTCCATCCTATTGTTAGGATCAAAGGTACGTGTGAGGGGAAATGGTTGTAGGTGGAGCATTTGCAATTTAGCCTTTGATAGTTTAGAGTCGTTAAACTCACTGCACCTGTAGCAACCAATATCTAGTGGGAATTCATGGTCCCTTGACCATTCTTCTAAACACATGCCTCATATGAGGGGATTATCTACCTGGTGATCTCTAGGAGTATAACCCTATCAGTTGGATACCGAGGGAACATGAAGGGGTTTCCCTCAAATCCTCCCATCCTAATATATGTAAATGTAAGAAACTAGATAAACCAGGACCCATGTGTTGTGATTACCCCTTGGGCATCCCTTGAGATTCTATAGTACACAATAGACTATTTTTTCTCCAATCATGGGTAATATTCTTACACCAATTGCTCTCCTTTCTTGCTACCAAGCCTCCCAACTGTGTACAATCCATCGAATTGGGCTTGGTATGTGCAAGAATATACCACATAGGAGGTCATCAAGAACCTCCACTTCTTATTCCATCTAACCATCCCTGCATGTAGGGAGTCACTAATCAGTTGTGCCCAGTGCACTACACCACCCACATTCTTTACAAAACAAATGAGGCCATACATCCACAACTCAAATCCTCTCGAGTCTTCCTTCCCTACCATTCGGCTCAATAGGGTTATCATGTATTGGACTTTTGGGTTGAAGTCATACCTATATAAATTCTATGGCATCTTAGAGACTGCCTTTTCCCTAGTCTCTGGATCCATCCATGAGGTATGCATAATCTTGCGGCATCTCAAGACATTAGAGTTGTATTCCATGAAAATGACTACAATGTTGCCCTCCACCCATCCATGGAATTTACAAGGGATACTTTGTGACTTGAATTTTGGCTCATATTTGACTCTGAGGTGACATGATATTTTACCATTACCACCTAGGTGGAGAATAGACAAACAAGCACAACAAAGAAGTTTGGTCCTTATTTTGCTAGGGTAAAATGGGGCATGTTGTGAGACTACACAACAACTTGCAACCAAAGAAAACCACTAAATTTCATCCAACTTAGGAAAAAAGGATAAATTTAGACATAAATTTCCAACTTCTACTGGACTTGATCATTCTACCTTAATTAAATGAAATTACGTTCACCAATGTGACTAGGTTTTTAGAAGGAATACAAGTGTGTGCATTTGATTCATTTCCCTTCCTTGGGAAAAGCCAGAAAATAGGACCAATTTGCATTAAGCTACATATTTTGGTTTAACCTTTTAAGTCAAACTTGGATAGAGCCTTGCTACCAGTGAGGCACCCATAGCCCTGACAAGGTTATCTCTATAATTCTCCCAAATTTTGCTCTACTGCCAGCCAAGCGTCTATAGCCCCAGTAGAGTTACTTGGATGACCTAGAGAGTAAATCTCTTACTTTATTTTTTGTTTTCAATATTTTCTTTCATTTTTGAAATTTCATATGATATATCTTGTTAGCTCATTTGCAAGGTTATGACACCTGCTAGTAGGTTGAGAATTACAATGGTAACAAAGGCAAACCTTTAGATTTTTCAGTTAATGCAAACACTACCCTTTTCAACTAATTCAAGGAATTTTAAGTATGTGTATTTGTGTGATTCCCTAAATAATTTGTGTTTCTATTTGTGAATATGATTTCATAAAACAAACCAAACTAATCATACTTGTAGAAGTCACAGCTTATGTGAGAGTTTGAACTTCTTTCCTAAATTCTAGAAATTCCATTATTTTCTAAGGTTGTAGTCTGCTCCTTATTGCACTCAACCAAAATAAAAACTCAACAACAAATAGAAAGAGACAAAGACAAATGAGCAAAGCAATTGTACATAAAATATTTACATATATACAAACTCTAGTTCCTTTCCTGAAAGATCAGGCTTGAAAGTAATGTTTCAAGAATTGTCCATTGATAGGAAATGGGAAATCCTCTCCAGTTAAGGTCTTCAACTTAAAGGTGCTATCACCTAATATCTCTATGATTTGAAAGGGAGCAATCCAAAGTTTATCAAATTTTCCATGGTCTCTCTTCTTCTCATGGGCTTTATCCCAAGATAAGACAAGGTCTAATATTCGAAAGGCTTTAATTTTCATCCTTTTGTCAAACCAACATTTGACTGTAGCTTGATGTTTGTATAAATTATCTATGGTTTGATTCCTCTTTTATTCTAGGTGTAAGAGTTGTAACAACCTAACTTCTAATTTGTCCTCCAAACCTAGGTATTCCTGAGTAAACTGTAAGGTGGGGATTTTTAGGTTTATAGGGAGGATGGGATCTACTCCATAGACCAGTTGATATGGTGAATTGCCTAGAGTTGATTTCACTCTGGTTCTGTCAACCCACAATGCATATTTCCATAGAGGATTCCATTCTCTAGGATTCTTTTCCACCAAGTTCTTGATGATGTCTATTAGATTTTTATTAGTGGATTTTCAACAAGGTCATTACCTTGGGGATAATAATTAGATGAAAATTTTAAAGTAATGCCATATTCAAATGCCCAGTTAGAGAATTTTAGTGAAGTAAAAGTAGTGCCATTGTCACATACCAGTGCATATGGGACACAAAAGCTGGTGGTAATTTTATCCTCCAAGAACTTGATCACGACATCTGTTGTGTACAACTTACTGTACATAGCTTCGGTCCACCTAGTACAATAATCAGTGACAGTTAGGACGTACTTGTGTCTATTTGATGATGGAGGATTACTCATTACAATGAAGTCCATTCCCCATTAAGCGAACAAGTGTATTTCCATTACCGACCTTGCAACGGTTGGGCTGCATACCTTTATCTATTTATGGCTACCTGACATGTATGACAATGTTTGATATGTTCAGTAGTATCTTTGAATATTTTTAGCCAGTAATATACTACTCTGATAATTCCCTGTATAGTTGATAGGTGCGACCTATGGGATATTCAAAACTTATCATGCAATTCATGCAGTACCTTGTTTGCTTCTTATCGATTAAGGCATCTCAGATATATGCCTTCATGATTCTTCTTGAAGAGGATTCCTCCTTTAATCATATATCCTTGAGCTTTAATTCTCAAGGCTCTCCTTTGGGATGCTCTCAAGTATGAGGGACATCTGCTTGTAATCAAGAAATGTGTGATACTTGAATACTATTCATCTTGTTCACTCGAATTGGCTACATATTGCTGGCTTATTAGACTAGGATCTATTTAAGAAATTGTCTGCATCAAAGCTTATCCTCTGACTAGCTTCATTGGTGTAATGTCCAGATCATACTCTTGTAAGATACTGATCCATTTGGCTCATCATTCCCCTAATTCATTTTCAATCAAGAGCATCTTGATTGTTGAGTCAGGTACAACAACAATCACTTGACTTCTCAAGATGTAATGCCAGAATTTTTAAAATGCTCTGGCTAAAGCTAGAGCTTGTCGTTCAACATCCAGGTATTTTAACTTAGCATCCTTGAATGGGCTTCTCATAAAAGGAATAGGTATCTCTTCCTTCACATCATTTCTTTGTGTTAAGACTACATCGCATGTGTGGTCAAATGCAAATGAATATATACATATATATATATATATATATATATATATATATATATATAAGGGTTGGGTATAATCAAGACTATTTAGGACAAGAGCATTAATAATGGCTCTCTTGATGTCTTTGAATGCAGCCTTAGCTTCTAGTGTCCATTCCATCTTAGCATCCTTCTTTAACATCACGTTTCCCCTTACTATCTTAGAAAAACCAATTATAAACTTACCGAAGAAGTTTATCTTGCAAAAGTATGACTTCAATTCCTTCTTGCTTCCTAGTAGTTGAAGTTTCATAATGGAATTGACTCGATTAGGATTAATGGATATGTCATTCTCTGATAGGACATGTCCTAGCAATTTTCCTGTAGTAACTCCAAAGATGCACTTCTTTGGATTAAGAGAGATGCCATATTGCTCACATCTTTGTAACACCTTCCTTAATCCACGATGTGATCTCCCTTGTTTTTGGAAAATACCATCAAGTAATCCATGTATATGATGATGCATTGGCCAACCAGACCTCTAAAGGCGATGTCCATAGCATGTTGGAAGGTTGCACCAGTGTTAATCAAGCCAAATGACATTCTTCTGTATGCAAAGATTCCCCACTTTGTAGTGAAATTGGTTTTCAATCTATATTTTTTATCAACCATGGCCTGGTTGTATACGGAGAATCTATCTAGGAAGGACATCATCTTGGCTCCATTGACCATCTAAAGTACCTCATCTAATGAGGGAAGAGGATAATTATCTTTTTTGGATGCCTTGTTCATATTCTAGAAATATACACATAGTTGGATGTCTCCATTTTTCTTCCTAACTAGCACCAAATTGCTAGCCCACGTCGAATGTCTGACTGGAAAAATGATACGTGGTGCCAATAATTTCTTGACTTCCTCTAAGATCAAAGGTTCCAGTAAGGTGTTCACTGGCCTTTTCTTTTTCCTAAATGGCTTCACATCTGGCTTCAATGGAATAGTGTGTGTGATAATAGACGTACCATAAGTCTTGAGCTCATCATATGACCAAGCGATCACATGTATGTAATCTTTCAAAGTTTGAGTAATCCCTTACCTTTCTGCCTAAGTGCAGACATTTTTGATCAAGACTTTGTGAGTTTTTGGACCTTCACTTAGATTCACAGGTTCATAATCACCTCCATCTATTTTTGAGATATATTTCTGTTTCACCATGTTGTCCAGGTCAAATAACCTTTCCAGTTCAATCATCCCTTTGGGAATCTTATTGTCTTGTAGATCAATGGTGGACTCTTCATCCCACTCTAGATCTTCACAATTTCTCATTAATCACCTAAGCTTCAAAAACATTTTGATTAGCAATGAAATCTAGGATATGTTGATCATCATCAAAAACTTGGAAGTTGGTAAATTTACCTGGTATTGACGGAGTAGACACCAGCACCACTAAGAATCTTTTCAATCCTCATAATGTCAATGGATCCAAAGTACTAGTGATAGTAGCTAGAGCATCAGCTCTATGATTGAATTTTCTTGGTACATGAGTAATATTGAAGGCCTTGAAGCCTTCAATTAGGTCCTAGACTCTGTGTCTATAGTTGGACAATTGCTTATAATTGCAGGTGTACTGTTTCCTTACTTGCTTGACCACCAGCTTGGAATCTCCAAATACATGGAGTATCTTTACTTTCTTCTTTAATGCCAAGAGCAATCCATGGATCAAGGCTTCATATTTTGCAACATTGTTAGTGTAGTAGAATTGTAATCTATATGCAACCATAAATGACTTCCCTTGTGGACTTACCAAGTCAATTCTAACTCCGGTGCCTTGTTTAGATTTTGATCCATCAAACTTCAGTGTCCATGGATGATCACACTTAAGGTCATTCTCAAGATCTTTCCTCTTCTTTTTAACATCCCCTATGGAATCTTTCTCTGTGGAAACCTTTAACTCTTGAAGTTCAGGTTGTCCTTTTATCTTTCAACTTGGGGTAATACCAACAAATGGATGTTTATCATAGATGTTCCTAGGCTTGGCATCAGTATATGACTTTCCTTTTTTATTCTCTACACCATCCAGAGCTTTGTTCTTGGATGAAAGAACACCATCAATTTGGACTAATTTGAATATTTCCACTTTGCTTCTAGGTTCATTTGGACTTTTGCCTAGTTTTGATATATTTGGATCTTTGTCTGATTCAATATGAATTCTGTTTCAGACATCTAGTCCTATTTTATTCAGGTTGTGATCTATATGTTTAACTCCTTTTGTGAGTATGCACATTCTTTCTTGTCTGCAATGTCCAGACATAATGCACAAGTAGTCTTAGAATGTGCAGCCTGGTGTAATCTACACCATCCTTCCAGTAAAACTTTTGTCAACAAAATTTTCTGATGTATGCATCTTTGCATTTATTTAGACAAATGTTTTTTAAAATCACATAGATTACTTTCTTCATCATCATTTGAATAGTCATCATCAAACTCTATCAGGATATCTGTTTCTAGTGTAATCTGACTTAGTATATTAATTTCTTGTGCTTGAGTACACATCAGTGCCTCTTCTATTCAGACATCTAGTTTTTTGACACAATACACTCCTTGATCTACCTCTGTGTATGGTACCTTGTTATTTTGATGATACTTCGTAATCATGTGTTTCATCCTCGGTTAGGCTTCTATGCGAATCTGATTTGGAATTCCTCTCCATGGCAACCACATATGAGAGAAGTTTGTTGCCATATATCCGTTTAACATTTTTGACAAATCTCTACTCAATAGCATACCATATGTGTCTGGGATGTCCACTACTTGAATATCACCGAAGTGTTGGACTTTGGGATCAAAGGCCAACTACATATGGATATGAGTTAATTTTCCTATAACATTTACTTAAAATGTGTCCAACTGAGTGACTTTCTTAAGAGACTTTGCTGGAGACAAGCCTAGGATTTGATAGCTGATAAAGGCATGACATTTGTACTTGCTTCGGAGTCTACTAGATAGTCGTGTAAACTCTTACCAAAAATTCTTAGTGTTAAGAGGAATGGGGAGACTTAATTTTCTCTTTATAAACTGCAATCTATGCATCATCAACATGTACTTGACCTTTGTCCCTAGGTTTAGAGGAAACATCTATAGTGGGAAATTCTTTAGTCTGGACATTACCAAGAGTACTATCCTTTGGTGACAGGTCTTCTATAGATTTGAGGAAAGCCCTTTTAATGACTAGAGTTTTGAATATTTTAGATAAGGAAAAGTTTATTTTCAATCTCTTAATTTCTTCAGCTAGGCAACTGACCAACTTATCTAACTCGAAAAGTTTGGACATACCTCTAGATGTGAATGAGAGTGAAGAAAAATGTTGTTGGCTTACCTTTGGCAGTGACGTATTGTTGCTAGATGACACATTTGGAGGTGTATTGAAATTATTCGGTGGAATAGAACTTGTTAAAGGTCCCAACGATTAGTTATTGTTTCTATTTCTTAAGTTGTAGTTCTGACCTCTCTGAAACTATTGGAAGGCATGCACCTCATCCACCTCTTGTTTAGGCTCATTGTCACCTTCGAATGGGAAGGTATAAGCTTCCAGTGCTAAGGTCAACTATTTGTATATGAGTGTGTAATTATCATGAACTATGTTCATCTTTTCCTCTAGGAACATGAAGCTTTATAGCATCATTGCAAATTCATATCCAAGGGGAATGATCTCATTTCCTTCTCAAGAATTTGTCTCTCTTTTGGTATTTTGTACTTCAAATTGGAAAATACTTGTAGCAATTTTGAATTGTGGACAATCTAGTTCGGCATGTGCATTAGTGTTATGTATCCTGCACCAATTATTTAGTGTATCTTTGGCTAGATTAACTTTGGTTTTTTGTTTTGGTTCTACAAGAACCTAGTTATCCAGTGGTGAAGGAAGACTTCCATTATTTGGTTTGGTGTTCCAGACTTTGGGAGGTCGAGGAGTATTATATCCTCTATTCTGTTGATTCTAGCTTCTACTTTGAGCATGAAAGCTCTGATTTCTAAACTAAGAGACTTCAGTGGTCATCCTTTTCAACTGAGTTGTGATCTCTCTAATGTCTTCTTTCTCCTCTTGCAATTTTTCTACTACATTATCCTTAGAAAGGAGAAAGAAAGAGTTACCATTTCCATTCAGTCTGACTTGAGTAAATGTAGGTCCAGGATGTACTACTATCTGGTTGTTCCCTTGTGGCTGATCAAGGGAACCGACAGAGGGTTCATCAAAGGAGCATGGTTCATCAAGGCTTCATTTATCAGTTGCATTCGATTAGGTACAACAAGATGTACTACACTTTGTAAAGGAGAATATCCTACCTGTTTCATCTCAGTGTTCACTTTGACTATTTTTGTGTAAGCATCGGATAAAGTTGTGATGGTAGGATCCACTCTTCTTACAAACATTGTTGTCAATGGGTCCAGTGCGGCGTAATATACCAATAAAGCTACGGCTTCAAGGATATTGTAGGGATTTTTCAATCTAGAGTATGCTCTCTAGTGTTAGAATCTGAAAAGATTATTAACCTAGAAAACTAGTGCAAAGAATAGATATCTAAACTATGAATGCAAATGATACGAAATCAAAATAGCAACACAGAGTTAGTCTCCAAGAAAGTAATGCAAATGCTAGAAGCAAAATAGCATTAAGAGGATGCAAAAGCAAAAGATGCAAAATACAAGCTAGATAGCATGCTTATATAGACTAGGAAGAGGGAGGAGGTGGCAACACCGAACAATCAAGAGCAACCATCTATCAGACTAAAGATAGAAAAGTATCTTCCCAAGATAGCTAATGGATGCTCACATGTAGGAAGGTAACACCTCACAACCACTCACCTAATAAGACATGCTTTATTAACCTAAGTGAGATTAATAGAAGTGTAGGAAAAACCTAGGAATATAGTGAAAAATAAAAAACCCAACTAGGAAATAAAAACCTACACTAACACCCCCCCTTAAGCGAAGCTTAGGTGGATGTAGAAATGGGTCCCAGCAAATCAAGCCTAATGAGGTACCCATGTACATAAAATTCCCCCCCAAAGAGAGAGAAAAGCCCCCCCCAAAATGGAGAGAGAAGAGACCCCCCCAAAGTAGAGAGAGTCAGGACTCCGAGTGAGAGGAAGAAGCCCCCCCAGAAGATGAAGCATCCTGCACCCCCAGCAAAGCTCACAAATGAAGGAACTTGCTCTCAGTGAAGGGTTTGGTGAAGATATCAGCAACCTACTTGGAAGTTGGATAATAGCGAAGGTTGATGATGTGGCAATGGATGAGCTCCCGGATGTAGTGCATGTGGACCTCAATGTGTTTGGTCCGCTGATGATGGATCAGATTCTGTGAGATCTGAATGGCACTCTAGTTGTCACAAAATATGATTGATGGTCATCTAATCTGGATACCAAACTCAGTGAGAAGATTCTGAAGCCAAATGGTCTCAGTGGCGGCATTCACAGCCCCCCGATACTCGGCCTCAGTAGAAGATAGAGCAATAGCAGACTGCTTCTTGCTCAACCAACAAACAAGACCTAAACCAAGTGAGAAGATGTAACTTGAAGTAGACCTGCGATCCTGAGAATCACCTGCTCAATCTGAATCTGTGTAGCCCACCAAGTCAAGCTCAATGCCCGCTGCGTAGCGAATCCCAAAACTGTGAGTACCCTGAATGTAGTGAAGGATCCGCTTGGCTACTTTCTAGTGTAGCTCATGAGGCTCCTGCATGAATCGAGAGACCATGCCTATAGCATATGAAATGTTGGGTCTCGTATGAGTCAGATAAATGAGACTCCCAACAAGTTGTTGGTACAAAGTGCCATCAACAAGTGGAGAACACTGAGCCTCAAGTTTGACTCCAGAAAGAAAGGGAGTCAAAGCAGGCTTACAGTCAACCATATGAAACCTCAAGAGCAAATCTAGAGCATACTTGGACTGTGTGATGGTGATCCCAGAAGAAGACTGAAAGATCTCTATCCCAAGAAAGTAATGCAACAAGCCCAAGTTAGTCATCAAAAACTTGTCATGAAGGGCAATTTTGACAACCCCAACGGTGGATGAAGAACTTCTTGTGATCAACAAGTCATCAACATACAGAACCAGAAATAGGAGTGAATCATCCTGCTGCAGAATGTAGACATTGGGATCGGAATGGCACCGAGTGAACCCAACCGATAGAAGGAATGAGTCCATCTTGGCATACCAGGCCTGAGGAGCCTATTTGAGGCCATAGAGAGACTTCCGAAGTTGGTACACAAGTGAAGAATCCTGAATGAACCCCTGTGGCTGCTCCATGTAGATCTCCTCCTAAAGGTCACCATGAAGAAAAGCACTCTTCACATCCATTTGGTGTACTTCCCAACGATTAGCTGTAGCAATGGCAAGAACAAGTCGGATGGAATTCATTCTGGCAACTGGCACAAAAGTCTCAAAGTAGTCAATCCCAAGAACCTGGGAGAATCCTTTGGTGACCAAGCAAGCCTTATGTTTGTCAACCGACCCATCTGCTGCAAATTTTGCCTGATAGATCCACTTACATCGAACAAGTTTTCTTCCCTTAGGAAGAGGGACAAGATCCCAAGTGTGGTTCCTCATCAAGGAACTATACTCCTGCATAGTTGTATCCCACTCAGGAATACCAGAAGCCTCATGAAAAGACTGTGGATCCGAGGCAGTAGTAATGAAGACATGTGGAGCATCCTGAAACTGTGAACGAGTCCGCCTGGTGTCTGATGGATCCCCAACCCAATCACCTGCAGATTGCAAGGTCTGTCTAGCCCAAAGTGGACCAGAAGATGGAGAATCTGGAGGAGAATCATCAACCTCTGAATGATGACTAGGAGAGGAAGGAGGTGAGTCCTCTGAATAACTCTCTGCATTGGAAGTGGAGGTAGAAGACTGCTCAGGTGAATCTGACTCATAAAAAGATCTGTCATGTATCCCAAGTGACTCCAATGTCAAAGTAGAAGGAGTTGGAGAAGTGATAGAAAGTGAGCTTGAAGAGCCCTCCTCAAACTGAGCACTCCTCTCAATGAACAACTCATGTGTAGTAGGGTGGAGCAACTGATAACCCTTCACACCATCAGGGTAACCTACAAATATGCAAGGTCTGCTCTGCGGATCCAAGGCCTTGCATTTCTCTACAGGAATGTGGGCCCACGCAGGAGAACCAAAAACTTGAAAGTGCTTAACTGATGGTTTCCGACCGCTCCAAGCTTCAAAAGGAGTGACTCCCTTCAAGGCTCGGTGAGGAACATGGTTCTGGATATAACAGGCACAGTCAATGGCCTCTACCCAATACTGTGGTGCAAGAGATCTAGAGTGAATCATGCAGTTCGCCATTTCCTTCAAGGACCTATTCTTCCGTTCTGCAACACCGTTCTAAGGATTGTATGGAACTGAATGTTGCAAATCAATCCCCTCTAAATTGCAAAACCTCTCAAACCGATGGTTGACATACTCACCACCATTGTCAGTGCGTAAAACTTTGATGGCTTTCCTAGATTGCTTTTCTACAAAAGTTTTGAAGCCCTAAAAATGGTCAAATACCTCTGACTTCTGTTTGAGAAAGTACACCCAAGTATATTGAGAAAAGCCATCAATGAATGTGAGGACATATCGGGCCCTACTGAAAGAAGGATGTTGAAATGGACTAGCCAAATCACTATGAACTAACTCCAGTATCTGTGAAGCTCTCCATGCCTTACCTTTGTCAAACTTTTCCTTAGGATGCTTACCAAGAATGCAACCTTGGCAAACACCACCTAAAAACTGAACTGAAGGCAACCCTGTGACCAGGCTCTGCTGGTTGAGCTGCTGCAAGTAGTGGAAGTTAAGATGACCAAACGCTCATGCCATAATCTACTCACATCATCAAAATGAGTGAGAAAAATAGTTGAAGGAGGATCAGGAACAAAGTGAGAAAATAGATAGAGCTGTGACTGATGATCTGCTCTCCCAACTACAATTGTAGAACCATTGTGCAACTCACGAATCTCCACTGAATTAGGAGTGAACTCAACCCGCTTGCCTGAACCTGTGTGAGTGATCTGGTATACCGATAGGAGATTAGTTGATAATGAGGGCACACAAAGAACATCATGGAATGTGCCATCCCCCATATCAATAGACCCTCTCCCACACACCTCAACAAGAGTGTCATCACCCATCAAAATAGAAGGCATAGTACACGGCTCCAAAGATGCAAGTTCTTCCTTAGATGAATCCATGTAGTGCGAAGCACCCGAATCAAGAACCCAAGTGGATGGTGAAGAAGCAACTGCAACAAGGGCCTTGCCCTTTCCTTTCCCCTTGTTGTTTTCTTTTGCCTTATTAGGCCCTTCATTAGAACTTTGTTTGATAGACTTAGGAACATTGATATTGTTCTTCTCAAGAATGTGTGTCAAGTGATCAATTTTTCTTCAGACATTTATGTTCATCATGACCGGCTCTTTTACAATAGGCACATTGGACCCTCTTTTTCTTAGGCTTGTCGCCCTTGGAAGATTGGGTCTCATTAGTTGCTTTTGAAGCAACCATTATCTGATCCCTCTTCTGCTTGCTATTCTTCTGTTTCTTATCCTTACTATTGTTGTTACCACTTTGTCCTTTCTATTCTTTTGTGCCTTGGTTGGCAGCCAAGGCATGTAACTTAGAGGACTTAAGAGTGCCCATCTAGATTAGCTTGTCCTATTCCTGAGTGAGATTGACAACAAAATTATCTAAAGATGGCATGTGAATTGAGTACCAAGTGCACCCTTAGTAGCATATAAAGTAGAAACAAACACAGAATATTCTAAACTTAGCTTAGAGAGAATACTAAGAATTAGTTGTTCATCTTTCTTTTCAATTCCACATTGTTTTAACTGCAGCCTTAGTGATTTCAATTTAGTGAAGAAATCCTAAATTGTGTTGAAATTGCCTGGACTTAAACTAATTAGTTCATTTTCCAACATATGGCCCCTCATTGAATCTTGTGTGCCAAATAGTTTTTCTAGCTTTGTCCAGATTTCATTTGGTGTATTCAAAGACTCAATGTGAAAGAGAAAATTAGGAGAAACAAACAAACACAATGTTCCATATGCTTCATCACATTTGTTAAACCACTTAGGCTTATCTTCATCTTTAGCAGGTTCAGTTTCAAGTCCCATAGTTATCCTATTTAATCCAGCTTTCCTTAAGTGAATTGTCATGCGTGATTTCCACTCAAAGTAATTGTATGGAGTTAGGATGGGAAGATTTGTTTGATCCATGATGAAGAAATGCAGAGAAGCATTGCCGAAAAGAAGAGAACCCAACCAAGACAACCCACCCCTTTTCACTCAATCAAAGAACCCCCCAAGAAAATATGATTTGGCACTTTATATTAGTGCATTTACAACTACCACTAGCAAGAAATACTAAGTGGTCTTGATTTCAATGCATTACAAAACCCTCACGAAGAGCATATGTTGAAAATACAACTTTGGCACAATAGCCAGAGAAATAAATAGCACCACTGCGATCTACTCAAAAAATCATGCACTTTCAAAAAAAGAATCGCCTCGATACGAGGTCGTATGTGAATGTTATGATCTTCCAAAGTTCTCAAAACGAGAACTATGCAGTGTCACGGCTAAGAAGATCTACAATTTTTGAAAAATCTCTGAATTAAAATAAAAACACAACTACACTAGTCCATAGAACACAAAAAAATAGCCAAAATAAAAAAAACTTTCATGGGAAATGGAGTCTGTATGAGTAATAACGGAGCATTTGAAAACTACCTTCAAAACTACAACTACCAATGGAGAGGGGTACTGTTGTAGCTTTCTGAGTTTGATTCTACAAAATATATAGACTGCATGCAAAAATGGAAAGATACTCAGATAGTTTTTCTGTGCTGCGAACCAAACCCAGAAGGCATTTTTCTTTCTGATGTACAGAAGAAGTAGTTCTAATGTAAACATAATGCCTTTAGCTACAAAAAATGACCCCAGCAACCAAAAAATGACATGCAAAGGTTGAATCAGCTACCTAAGATAAGAAATGGCATGCTAGAACTTGCAATATTGATTAAAAACACCAAATATGCAAGTTGGTTGTCAGATGTGAGCTTGAAACCCCGGTTCCGCAGCTATGTATGACGATCTCTGATTTTGGTGAAACGAAAGCTAAATCTGACTTTCTCAAGCCTCCTGGATGCGTTGGAACAGCTGGAAATGCTGCCAATATAACCAGAAATGTTGCAATCACCCAGATTTCATAAAACACATGTGCAAACCCTGGAGATTAAAAAAGTTTCCGTCAAACTTTTCTGATTCTCAAGATCATCCAAAGATGCAAGAGAAGAGCATATTGGGTTTTTAAAAAAATTGCAATAAGCTTAATTAGCCCCCCCAAATCTCTCAAATATGGAAAATAAAAATCTACTCTTGCACATAGAACAACTCCGATACCATGTTAGAATCTGAAAAAATTATTAACCCAGAAAACTAGTGCAAAGAATAGATATCTAAACTATGAATGCAAATGATATGAAATCAAAATAGCAACACAGAGTTAGTCTCCAAGAGAGTAATGCAAATTCTAGAAGCAAAATAGTATTAAGAGGATGCAAAAGCAAAAGATGCAAAATACAAGCCAGGTAGCATGCTTATATAGACTAGGAAGAGGGAGGAGGTGGCAACACCGACCAATCAAGAGCAACCATCTATCGGACTAAAGATAGCAAAGTATCTTCCCAAGATAGCTAATGGATGCTCACATGTAGGAAGGTAACACCTCACAACCACTCACCTAATAAGACATGCTTTATTAACCTAAGTGAGATTAATAGAAGTGTAGGAAAAACCTAGGAATATAGTGAAAAATAAAAAACCCAACTAGGAAATAAAAACCTACACTAACATCTAGAACCTATCATTCAAGGTTGCTATGAATTCACCTTCTCCTCTTTTGATCTCAGCAAAATTTTGATACATCATCGTTGCATCGACCTAACTCTGAATCAAGCTTTGAAAGCTTTTTCCATCAATGGCTATGTAGTAATAGAATTTTGCAGCAAATTTACATACCAACAGTATGCATCTTCTCCAAGAGTGTATGGGAACAATCTACATACAACATCCTCATGTTGGATTCTTGCTCTAAAGCAAGCTTCCTTGAAGGTTCTAAGGTGATCTTCAGCATCTTGATGGACGTAATATTTAGGACACAACTTATCAGGATTTTTAGGCATATCATTATGCGCAGCAAAGCAGATAGGTAATTCGATGTTAAACAATGTCATCAAGACTTGTATTGGAACTAATAGGATGATAGAAGTAGGATTTCTAGGTTGAACACTAGCTGAGTGAGTTCTCTATCTCACGTTAGGTAATTCACCTAAAGAACAACTCAATCGAGACCTTGTGACAGGGCAATGAGCCAGCCAAGAGCGAGAAATTAGGATAAACTTTGAGGCTCAGGACCGGATATTTGCAAAGTCAAGTCGAGATGGTCAAATACTAAGAATATTTGTAGTGAATTATTGAAGATGTGAAATATTTGACAAGATGTTCAAAGGACACTAACTCAAGGTCAGGGTTTGCCATCCTTCTAGCGCCAAAACTGTTGATGTTGTTTTTAGTCACAATTCACACAGATAAAAGTTTACACAATAAACCCCAATCTATCTTGAAAGGATTCAAGATCCCTAAAGATTTGAAGTCCCAAGTCTCTAGCTATCAGGTCTTGACTGTCTAGTTTTCACTCAAGGTTTGTTCTGTTTTATTGTTTCTATTTTGGGGCCTTACGTAACTTTAATTCATTTTCTTCTGGATCTGGTTAAATTTCACAAATATCATGTACGTTTGTCATAATTTGCACATATCCTCACCAGCTTATGTCAAATTCTCAAGTAAATAATCAAGCTCCAAGTAGATTATCATGAATTGGACATAACTTTGATTAGTTCTTTTGAAACTATCCCTAACTTTGATCAATTTTTCTAAAACTATATCCTAGAACTAACCTTTACACATAAACCTAGAATTCACTTAAAGATCTTCTTTAAAATATGAAATTCATCACTATTTATGATTATTTGCTCTGGATTTATCATTATCTGCAACTATTTACCACAATTCGTAAAAAATAAAAGATAAAATATAACGTCGAGAGGAAAGAGTTCTAAAAAGTTAATAGTTTCAGTGATCACACATGAATATCTAGATACTTTCATGAAACAAAGTTAATCTAATTATACTTCACTAGGAATTCCATAGCGACATATAACAGATGCAAATCTTCAAAGGAAATGTTGACAAAAACAAGGAATCATTCAAAAGCACTTCTAAGGGACACAACAATTGACATTTTACACCAGAAATCAACTAAGATTACTCAAGATTTACGATTTAAATGTAATCTACTTCTTCAATTTCATTATGTATGCAAAATATATATAAGTGTTTCACTGATTGAGAAAGAACCATGCGGTAAGTCACAAAGTTGCCAAGATGCAAACATAGCGCTCAACAAATTTCATCAATTCAGTCTCTCTATTTACAAATGATCTGAATCCTTTTATAGATTAAGTATCTAGAATTAATTACAAAAACAATGGTCAAGATCTCCCTCAGAAATATCCACGATCACAAATCAAGGCACTTGATTGCTAGTTGGCAATCAAGGAATGGATAACAGCTGGCACGTGGTATATTCCTCAACATATTCAAAGTGCATCCTCTAGAATATTCTTATTGCATCTGCCACTATGTGTGTGTCACTAATCATCTAGATATTCACCTTGATAAGCACTCTTCACACTGATATCTTGTGATTGCAAAACTGATTCCTTGAGCGTTAGACCACTCTGTGTTTGAATCTATGTCCTCCTCAACTATCCCACCTCTAAAATCAAGGAATTTATATTGATCATATGCCATGATAGTTTTATCTATATCAGCCTTATCAAAATTTTGTGCCTTGATCTGGGCATATTCCTGCATCTGGAGCTGATCACCTATTGATATCCTCTTATTTGTTTTGACATCCAACTTCTCCTTGTATGCCTTTATCTTTGTAGATAAATCCATAACTTCGTCTATAGTCTTCTCCAAAAAATACCCAACATGATCTTTGAAAACAGGCTCATACCTAGCCTTGAACACTCCTATAGAGGCTTTCTCCTCATACGTCTCCTTCTCATTCATCAAAGTCCTAAGAATTTCCTCCAAAATCTCCATCTCATCTATCAGGAGTTCATGCCCTTAGTGACAATATCTATGGCTTTGTGCCTACACCCTTTAAAAATATCAGCCTCAAACTTCAGGTCCTTTATCCATATGGATAACTTTGGCATCATTTGTGTTAGGGTTAGCTGACAGAAGATATCAATTAAATGCAAGTAAAGATTAAACAGAGGAATGAAAATACACAAAAATAATAACAGCGAGAGACAAGTTTTAACATGGTTGACCCAAACTCGAGCTACATCCACCAACATAGAGTCCAATATTATTATCTAGTAAATCAAACTGATTACAACCAGCAATCCTTGCAACTCAATACCGCTGCAAAATGCTACAATACATCAACAGAAACCCTAACCCTTAGCCATTTTTATCACAACTTTTGTCAGTTACAAAATAGGGTTTTTTAGGTCAGCCAATAAAAAATAACTCCTGACGCCTTAATAAAATAATAAGGTGTTGCCCCTTGACCCTGTCTTGGGGGCGCTTCCCCCAAACCCCCACAAGGGGCACTGCCCCTTGATTCCGTAGGAATTTGGGGGGAAACCATGCTGATAAAAGTGGGGTAATTTTAACCTTCGAGTCTGATTAGGCTCCATATAACAACAATCTCCCACTTGGAGACTAATCAGAATCCACACCATATCATCTCCCACTTGGAGACTGATCATAACACCACTGACCCTGTAGCTCCCACTGGAAATAAGCACCCTGGACTCTGTTGTTCTATTTTTGTTGTTTTCAGTCTTGAAGACCAACCGAAGTTGAAGAGGAGCTCAGCTTCTCCCTTGTCATTGCCTTTGTAAACATATCCCCTGGATTTGCATCTGTATGTATCTTTTCCAGCCTTAACTGTCCATCATCCAACACCAACCGAATGAAGTGATACCTCAACTGTATGTGTTTGGTCTTTGAATGCAAGGTAGAATTCTTTGCAAGATGTATGGTACTCTTGCTTTCTATAAACAAATAAGAGTTAGCCTGTTGTTTGCCCAATTCGTCCATGAAAGATTGCAGCCATATCATCTCCTTGCTTGCCTTTGTTGCAGCTACATATTTTGCCTTTGTGGTGGATAAAGCAACCACCTTTTGCAACCATGAGATCCAACTCACTATTGTCCCACCTACAGTAAAGACATAACCTGTAGTAGTCCACTTGGTATCAATATCCCCTACCAAATCTGAGTCTACATAACCTGCTAAATCAATATTAGAGCCCCCAAAACATAAGTGTTTATTGAATGTACCTCTCAAATATCTAAGAATCCATTTGACTGCATTCTAATGCTCCAATCCGGGATGACTCATATACCTGCTTACAACTCCTACAACATGTGCAATATCCGGTCTCGTGCATACCATGGCGTACATTAAACTTCCTACAGCTGAAGCATATGGTACCTTGGACATTTTTCCTTCCTTCTCTTGTGTCTATGGACACATCTCCTTAGTCAATTTCAAATGACTAGGCAAAGGTGTGTTGACAGCTTTTGCATTCTCCATATGGAATCTCTGCAACACCTTTTCAACATAATCAACCTGAGATAGAGTCAATTTTTTGTTCTTCCTATCTCTGCAAATTTTCATACCAAGGATTTATTTTGCTGCCCCTAAATCCTTCATAGCAAATGACTGTGCTAACTATTGTTTTAACTCTCTTATGTGGTCCATGTTAGACCCCGCTACAAGCATGTCATCAACATATAAACATAAAATAATATAGCTATCATTATCCAACCTCTTAAAATAAACACAATGGTTAGAATTACACCAGTTGTAGTCTTGCTCAGCCATAAAACTATCAAATTTCAAATACCATTGCCGAGGTGCTTGTTTCAAGCCATATAAACTCTTCTTCAATCTGCACACCAGTTGCTCCTTACCGTTGACCTCAAATTGTTGGGGTTGTTCCATATATATCTCCCCCTCCAAATCACCATGGAGAAAGGTAGTTTTCACATCTAGCTGTTCCAAATGCAAATCTTCAATAGCCACAATACTTAAAACAGTACGAATAGAAGTCATCTTGACAACCGGAGAAAATATCTCATCAAGATCAATACCTTTTTTCTGTGCAAATCCTTTTACAACTAACCTGGATTTAAATCTTTTCTTACCTCCATCTTTCTCTTTCAGCCTATAAAGCCATTTGTTTGGTAAAGCCTTTTTACCTGCAAGTAACTTACATAATTCCCAAGTCTGATTTTTCAGCAAGGATTCCATTTCTTATTTCATTGCAAGCTCCCACTGAACCTTTGTATCCACCTACATAGCTTCATCATACCCTTCTGGTTCACTAGCATCTATTAACAAAATAGAATACAAAGAGAGAGAAAACCTTTCAGGAGATCTACTTAGCCTTGTTGACCGTCTAACATTCACTGGAGTTTGTGGTATTTCTGGTTGTTGTTGCGGAGCATGAGGAACCACTAGAACATCACTATTTGGAGTATCATCCAGCACTACATAATCCTTTTCTTTCTTCTCATGCTGCTACAACTAATCTTTGTACAACACCTTCTCATTGAATACAACATCCCTGCTTCTCACAATTTTTTGATTTTCAAAATCCCAAAGCCTATAAACAAATTCATCAATGCCATATCCAATGAAAGTACATTTTTTTGATTTTTCATCCATCTTAGTTCTATTTTCAGAATCTACATGTGCAAATGCTTCACATCTGAAGGTTTTGAGAAAAGAATAACTCACCTTCTTACCTATCCATGCTTCCTCTGGAATACCACAACCCAAAGGAATTGAAGGACCTCTGTTAATTAAATATACAACAGTGTTGACAGCCTTTGCCCACATGTTTAAAGGTGGCCCAACTTGTAATCTCATGGTCCTTGCACACTCCATTATTGTCCTATTCATACGTTCAGCCACTCCATTTTCCTGTGGAGTCCCTGGAACCGTTTTATGCCTACAAATTCCATTAAAAGAACAAAAATCCACAATTTTTTTGCTGCAATACTCACCACCATTATCAGATTTGAGACATTTTAATCTTTTACTCATCTCAACCAAGCTTCTCCATTTCCTAAAAGTTTTAAATACATCAGATTTTTGCCTAAGGAAATAAATCCATACCTTCCTAGTTGCGTCATCTATGAATGTAACATAATACCGAGAGCCACCAAGAGAAGATGCCTGAGTTGGTCTCCATACATCTGTATGCACAAGCTCCAACTTTTCATCTTTCTTTTGCTTCCCATCCTTGAGAAAACTAACTCTCTTTTGTTTGCCATACACAACTTTCACAGAAATCCATATTAATACATTTCAGACCTGGTAAAACTTTCTTAGAATGAAGTACCTTCATACCTTTTTCACTCATATGCCCAAGTCTGTTAGGCCATAGTGTTGTCTCAGAACTTGCAACAACTGTTTCAGTCTCTTCCTATGAACCTGCAGCAACTGTTCCTGAACCTGTTTGTTTTTCTCTGCAACAGCTAAAGTAGAAGGAATAGAATGACCTGTACAAAGATATAAGGTGCCTACTTTCACACCTTTTTCTACTATTAAGGCACCTTTTGAAACCTTCCAATTTTTATCAGTAAATGCAACAATGCAACCTTCTTCAGCTAGCTACCATGCTGAAATTAAATTCCTACTGAGCCTTGGAATGTGCCTTACCTCTTTTAGTAGCCAATGATTCCCATTTTGTAACTTAATCTTAATTCTTCCCTTTCCAACAATCTGACAGGGCTTGTAATCTCCCAAATAAACCAGCCCAAAATGCCCTTAGACATAATCAAGAAAATAACTTCTATGGGGCATAGCATGAAATGAGGCCTCTGAATCTAAACCCATGAATCATCAGCATTATCTAGGGAAAGAATCAAAGCGTCATCTTCAAATTTATTACTTACCACATTTGCCTCCTCATTTCCTTCTTGTTTGTCTCCTTCTTTATTCTTCTGAGACCAGTAATCTTTCTTCAGATGGCCTGGTTTCCCATGTACCAGCAATCCTTCTATCCTCTGGATTGGGATCTCTTGTCCTTTGATTTTTCTCGTGACTTCCCATGACCTCCAGAACATTTCCTCTCTCCTTTGATCTACCCCTGCTTTCTGCATTCAAAACACTACCTGATATGGACCCTCCTGAGCTTTTTCGTCGCATTTCCTTGCTAAGGATAACACCAACAACATCATCAAATTTCAAAGTGTTTGAACCAAAGACAAAGTTACTTACAGCCATTACCAAGCTATTCTAACTTTCTAGCAAAGAACATAAAACCAAGAGAGCCCTCACCTCTTCATCAAATTTCACTTTTACAGAAGTTAACTAACTGACAATCATATTGAACTCATTTAAATGATCTGTCATAGATCCACCTTCAATCATTTTCAGATTAAACAAACACTTCATGAGAAATACCTTATTTGAGGCTGAGGGTTTTTCATACAATTTAGCCAAAGCTTTCATCAATTCACTTGTTGTCTTCGTTTCTGTTATATTGAATTCCACATATGGTGCCAGGCACAACCGAATGGTTCCCAGTACCTTTCTGTCTAGAAGTTCCCAATCCTCATCAGTCATTGTTGCCAATTTATTGGCTACTCCTTCCAACGACCTCCATAAATCCTTCTGATAGAGATAATCCTCCATCTACATCTTCCATAATTGATAATTCTGCCCATTGAATTTATCTACCTTCAATTTACCCTCATCTGCCATTGCTCCCACTTAACCATGAGACTCCCACCCAACCGTGAGACCTTCTTGCAGATGATGATCGAACACAACCTGCTCTGATACCACTTGTTAGGGTTAGCTAACAGAAGATATCAATTAAATCCAAATAAAGATTAAACATAGGAATGAAAATACACATAAATAATAACAGCGAGAGACAAGTTTTAACATGGTTCACCCAAACTCGGGCTACATCCACCAATAGAGAGTCCAATATTATTATCCAGTAAATCAAACTAATTACAACCAGTAATCCTTGCAACTCAATACCGCTGCAAAATGCTACAATACATCAATGGAAACCCTAACCCTTAGCCATTTTTATCACGACTTTTGTCAGTTACAAAATAGGGTTTTTTTTATGTTAGCCAATGAAAAATAACTACCGACACCTTAATAAAATAATAAGGCGCTGCTCCTTGACCCCATCTTGGGGGCGCTGTCCCTAAACTCCTGCAAGGGGCACTGCCCCTTGACCCCATAGGAATTTGGGGGGAAACTGCGCTGATAAAAGTGGAGTAATTTTAACCTTCGAGTCTAATTAGGCTCCATATAACAACAATTTGGACCATCATTATATTTTGGCTCAACAACACCTTCTCATTTAATCTACAGACAGCCTTTAGTTTACCAAGATCCTAATCATTTTGATCAAGTCTCGTCACATAGTCTTTCTTCAAAACATCTGCTTTACTCTTGATAAATGCCAGGGTGTCCCAATTGGATAATGCGGTTTGGATCACCTCCTCCCCATCTTTTATGAACTTCTGGAAGCATCCTTGCATCACCTGTGCCTAATGTTTCTTTGCATCTAGGTCGCTTATTTCGTCACCAAAGGCAAATTGGTTGGGACCTCTATTGTATGTACTTTTAGGGCCAATAACCCCTTTATGAACCCCTGGAGCTAGGTAATGCACCCTTTTAGCTCCTTCTTCTTCATCTTATCCTTGCGGATTCTAGCTACTATGGCTTCTGTACTACCTATGAGCTCATCAATGTCTTGCTCAGAAGTGGCATGTCCTAGGTCCAAAGTGGTGATCTGATATTTGCTTACTTTGATCTTCCCCTTCGCCTTGTCAACTATAGGCACTGCCAAATAGGTTGTCCTACAACCCGCTGCATCTCTTTTGATGGTGGGCACTACCCTTGCCTTTCGCTTGGGCTTTATTCCCTCCATGGAAAATAATGATTTAAAATCAAAAGGAATCAAATTATCAGAGGTTCAATTACCTCTGATGCCAACCATTCTGGTACATCCGGTGTAGGTCCTTCTTGACCAAATTGCTCAATGTGAACATCCTTTATCACCAACTTTGTGTCCTTATCCAAACCTTCTCCCTATTGTGGCATTTCTTCTTGGGACATCTCTTGTTGAGGAAACTCATGTTGAGGGTCCTCCTATTGTAGGATCTCTTGTCGAGGGAGTTCTTTTTGAAGAGTCCCTGTATCAACCCCCATAGATTCATGCTTAGGATTTTCCACCTCCTAGCACATTTCCTAATCTCCTTGGTCCTATTGACCTTTGTCAAGTGTCAACAAATTCTACACTTGCTCATCACGCTCCTGTTCTACTTGTTCTTCACCATGTACCATATCTCCTTCTCTAGGTACATCTTGAAGAACTTCTCTTCTATGCTCCAAAAGGGTGACATCCTCAGCTGATTTCTCTATTAGTATTTGTTCAAACAGGTCCACCTCTTGCTGTGCCATACCCCCAATACTTAGAACATCTGGTTGGTTCACTGGGACATTTGGTGATCTAGATCCATCAATATCTAATATATCCTCTACATATAAGGCTTCTAATTAATCAAAAGATAAGGATACAGTTGACACCAATGACAACACAGATATGTTGACATCAATGAAAACACTGATTAGGCACATACTTGCAACAATCTCTCCCTTTGTCATTGATGGCAACATATGATGTGAAAAACCATAACTACCATCAAGACAAGATTCTCCCCCTTACTCTTCACACATCTATATTCTTTCCTCTCTGAGTTTTTCACATGATTTCTCTCCACCTTTGACATCAATGGCAAAGGGCACATACTTGCACTCAGCTACACTGAACCAAGCTCTCTTCTGAACTCTCTCCATTTGACTACTCCCCCTGAGAAATAGCCTGTACAAGCATCAATCTGGATCTGGAGGTGGAACTCTAAGCACCACCAGACTGATGCACTCTTGTGCATCTTAGTTTTGAGTTGGAGGGGTGATAACCCATAACTTTTCTCTGAGATACTCAAAAGTATCCTTAGGCAGAGGCTTGGTGAAAATATCTACAATTTGATCCTTTGTGGACACATATTCCAACTTTACTTCATTCTCTGTCACCTTCTCTCTCAAAAAGTGATACCTTATTGATATGTGCTTTGTTCTTGAGTGCATCACTGGATTCTTTGAAATGTTTATGGCACTTGTATTGTCACAATAGATTGCAATTGGATCTTCATACACAACTCTTATATCCTTCAAAGTCTTCCTCATCCATAATACTTGAGTGCAACAACATGCTGCTACAATATACTCTACTTCTGTAGTTGACAAGGATATTGAATCTTGTTTCTTGCTCTGCCATGAAACCAATCTATTTCCCAAGAAGAAGGCACCTCCACTTGTACTCATTCTGTTATCAACATCTCCGGCCCAATCTGCATCTGTATAAGCACTAAGAGTGAAATCATTGTTCTTTGGATACCATAAGCCATAATTTGGAGTACCTTTCAAATACCTCAAGATTCTCTTAATTGCCATCACATGTGATTCTCTTGGATCAGCTTGAAACCTTGCAATAAGACAAATTGCATGCATAATATTAGGTCTAGTTTGGGTTAGATAAAGCAATCCTCTAATCATGGATCTATATTTTTTTCTGATCAGCCTTAGGTGATTCATTAGTTTTGCTCAACTTGCAACCAGTCATCGTGGGAGTACATACCGGTTTAGAGTCTTCCATTCCAAACTTCTTCAGCAACTCTTTCACATACTTAGAATGAGATATGAAGATTCCTTTATCTGATTGATTAATTTGCAGACCCAAAAAGAAATTCATTTAACCAAACATGGACATTTCAAATTCACTTTTCATCTCACCGGAAAACCTTATGCACATACCTTCATTTCCTCCAAAGATAATGTCATCAACAAAGACCTCAAAAATTAAGATCTGATCATCATTGATTTTGAAGTACAGATCGCTATTTGCAGTACCTTTACTGAATCCCAATTGCAATAAATACTTGTCTAACCTTGCATACCAGGCTCTAGGAGCTTTTTTGAGTCCATACAATGCTTTCTTCAACCTAGATACCATATCACCTTGATTTGAAAATTGGAATCCCTCCAGTTGCTCAATGTATACTTCCTCTTCTAACTCACCATTCAGGAAGGTAGATTTCACATCCATCTGATATACCTTAAAATCTTTGTGAGATGCAAACACTAGAAACATTCTGATTGCTTCAATCTGAGCTACTAGGGCAAAGGTTTCTTCAAAATCTATCCCGTCAATTTGAGAATATCATTTACATACAAGTCTTGCTTTATTCCTTACAACTTCTCCATTTTCATTTAGCTTGTTCCTGAAGACCCATTTAGTTCCATTAACATTTTTGTCAGTAGGTCTAGGAACTAATTCCCAAGTTTCATTCTTCTCTATCTGCAATAGTTCTTCCTCCATTGCCTTTACCCAAATTCAGTCATTGCATGCTTCATTCATAGTTTTTGGTTCAATCTTTGAAAGCAAACAATAATTGACTTGTTCCTATGTAGCTCTGGTGCAGAAGCACCTTGGCTTTGATTAAATTGTAATGTTACAACATTGTAATAAGGTTATTTTGAGTCATTATTATGTGTCTTGGAGACTAGGAGTCTTAAATGTGCAAAATATTGCAAGAATGTACAAGTTGCCAATGTATAAATTTGGAAAAAATAGTCAAGTTGCTAAAAAGATAGTTTTGGGAATTTGAAAGGACATTTTGTGTCTTGGGTCATTGAAAGGAAGTGGAAACTGGAGAGACATGTTGAAATGCCTTTATTAAGGCCTTGTAAAATCAAAATACTTGGAGGTGATTGGAGATTTCAAAGGAAATAGAAAAAAAGCAATGCTTTTCTGTGTTTTCTTCAGAAAATTATTGTCTTCTTGCTTTGTACGGCTCTGTACAGACTGGAGTACACTTCTAATTGGTTTTTCATGAAAGGTCTATCTATCACCTTCCATTTGCATTTGGTTGCATGTATTTTGGTTTGGTTTCAAGGAAGATATTGCATTTTTTGTCTAAACTGTCATAACCCTCTGTTTAGGGTAACAGTGAGTGTTTAAATTCGTTTTTCTTTCATTTTATTGGTGGAAAATCTCCAAAACTCAGTGAAAACAACCTTTCCAATATCTACTCTCATTTTTCAAAGGATTTAAATGAAGGAATTGAGATTTTAGGTGAAAGAAGTGGATGTTTATGACTGTTTTTTCTGTGTGTGACAGTCCGGAAAGACTGAGTTTCAAGAATAGTGAGGGTTTTGTGTTTTGTTGATGAATTTATGACCTATTACAGGTGGGAATGTATGAAAAAGGTGCCAAGGTGTTTGGTGAAGGTTGACAGAGTAAGGGTTATTCAAAATCCTTAAGTGTTTATGGTTGTGTAAACACTGTCCTAGCATGGGAGTAAGTCAGCCACAGTCATGACTGTTATGAGACTGTTTTGTGTTCCATTAAGGTTTGTAAACCCTAGAAGGGTGTAGAAGGAGATATTATGAATGTGAGATGTTCTAAATGTTCTCAAACCATAGAAAGAGGTGTAGATCAAAGAGAGGTGCTTTATTAACTATTTTTGTAAATGATAAAGGACTGTCATCCCTGTGTGCAGTCAAAAAATAGGGTAGTAAAGGAAGTAAGTCTTAAGGATTGTATAAATGTCCCTGTGTATGGACTTTTGGCATTATTAATAGCTTGAGAAGGCACACTATAACATGTTCCAAAGGTTGGTTAGGAGAGTTAGGGTTTGAAACCTATAGAACCAAGAACTAGTCATTGTTTGTCCTCATATTGAATGAGTTGAGTGAAGTTGATCAGCCTTGTTTGAGTCTGAGAGAGTTAAAAACTTAGTTTGTGCCATTGATTTATGAAGACCTCTTGTGAAGTTGATGAGCTTATGGGATTTTAAATCCATTATTTTGAAATATACCTAGAAGGAGTTGAATTTATCATTTGATCCTCTGCATCAAGCTCTTCTTCTTGTTAGCACACCTTTGTTCTTGTCACCTATAATCTGATCTTCAGAATCATTGATCCTTACATACCTGGGAGTCTTGATAACATTTTCTAGACCCTCTTCTTCATCCTGGCTGTCTACTTGCTTATCTTTCTCTCCAATTACTATAGTCATAGGTTCATTTGGTTCATAACAATGCAGGTTTGATATTCTTTCTTTGCCTTCATATACCTTCACATTTGCACTCTCAACAATCTTTTTGAACCTTTTGTTCTAGCATCGATAAGCCTTACTCTTGGTAGAGTATCCAAGAAAGATTCCTTCATCACATCTTGCATCAAACTTTCCTAGATCTTCATCTCTCCTGATATAACATTTGCTTCCAAAGACTTTGAAACATTTTACTGTGGGAATTCTTCTATACCACAATTCATAGGGAGTTTTAGTACCATTACCTTTCACTTGAACTCTGTTTTGAATGTAGACAGCAGTGTGAATAGCTTCTTTCCAAAAGACTTCCAACAGACCTTCTTCCTTCATCATTGTCCTAACAGCCTCCTGAACTGTCATGTTCTTCCTTTCCACAACTCCATTGTACTGAGGAGTCCTAGGTGTAGACAGTTGTCTCTTTATCCCATGATCTTCACAGAAAATGTTGAATTCATTTGATGTGAACTCACCTCCTCTATCAAATCTTAAGCATTTCATCTTTAAATCTATTTCATTCTCAACCATTGCCTTGAAAGATTTGAACTTCTCTTGGGCTTTTGATTTATCTCTTAGAAAAGTAACTCAAGTCATTCTAGAATAATCATCAATAAGCAACATGAAGTACATGTCACCTTGTGGACTTCTCACCCTTGTAGGAACACAGAGATTTGTATGCACTAGATCTAGCAAACTGGTAGAAAATTGTTCTTTGCTCTTGAAACTTGCCCTTATCTGCTTTCCCAACTGACATTCCTTACAAATTGAGTTGGAGGGTTTCACAAGTTTTGGTAAATCTCTCACAGCCTAACTTGAGCTTATCTTTACCATATTATCAAAGTTTATATGACACATCCTTCTATGCCACAACCAACTTTCATCTGCCTGAGCCAATAAATAATAATCATTAGTTCCTCTCAATTGATCGATGTTACCTTTTGTCTTCTTACCAGTAGCAATCACAGTTCTGGAACTTTCCATGATCTTGCACCCATTATCTTTGAATCTCAGATCATATCCTTTGTCACAAATCTGACCAACACTCAAAAGATTATGCTTCAAACCCTTCACATATAGAACATTGTCAGTATTATTCTTTCCATCAAATGAAATAGATCCTTTTCCACAAATCTTACCAGTTGCATTATCTCCAAACCTAACCAGTCCTCCATCATACTTTTCTGAAATTACAAACTTACTTTTGTCACCAGTCATGTGATGTGAGCATCCACTATCAATAATCCATTCATCCTTGTCTTTCTCAACCTGAACAGCTAAAGCACTTTCTTCTACTAGTTTTTCATCCTTCACATAGCTAGCAGAATTAGTAGACACAGGATCTTCTTTAATAGCAATAAACAACCATTCATTTGCACTAGTATTAGCATCATCAGATTCATCATCAGTTACCCCTTCATCATCAAAATCTTTGACATAGTAGCATTTCTTTGGAACTCTAAGCCTTCTCTCATATTTCTTCTTATTTCTTTCAATTCTTTTAGGACATTTGGAAGCATAATGACCAACTTTACCACAGGAGAAACATTTGAAAGGTAATTTACCTTTGAACTTACCAGAGCCTCTTTGAAGCCTGTCAACAAAGTTGGCTTCAATTTCATCAAAGCCATCATCCACCTTCTATTTCTCAGCTCTGGAGATCTCTGCTGAAGTACTGGCTTTAAAAGCCAATTCAACTTTAGGTAAGGCATCACCAAATTCTCTCATCTCAAAGGCTGTAAGCTTTCCAAGTAACTGATCTCTGTCAATAGTTTTCACAATCATGAATTCTTCAATTGCAGCCACCTTGTGACTATATGACTTTGGTAGTGATCTGAGAATTTTCATCACAACTTCCTTATCACCGAGAGTTCCTCCCATACCCTTTATTCCAATGACAAGTTCATCAACTCTTTGCATAAAGGCTGTTATATTTTCATCTTCATTCATCTTCAAACTCTCATACTTCTCTTTCAAACTTTGCATCTTGGCTTCTTTTACAGAATCATCTCCTTCATATAGATTTTTCAGCTTATCCCATACCTCATTTGCAGTTTCAAGGTCCACAACTTTTGTCAGCATAGAGTCACTTAAGGAACTTAGCAAAGCATCCTTTGCTTTGACATCCACCTCATATTCTTTGATTTCATCTTCAATCGTCAAGCCATTTGGAGGCATGGTATATTTTGCTTTTGTAGCTTTCCATACTTTAAAACCAAGACAAAGAAGATGGCTTTTCATTCGTGCCTTCCAAAGAGCATAATTTGTCTGATCAAAATGCGGAGCTTCTTTCTTATAAGACATCCTGGATCTTCCTCAAACTGTTAGGCTTTCTTTAGAGGAACTTGCTCCGATACCAATTGTTGAACTGCACCGAACAACTGAGAGGGGGGGTGAATCAATTGTCCTAAAACTTTTAACCAAATATGATCATTAACTTATTAATTACTTATATTCAGATACAACCATGAAAGAATCAAATGAGAAGCTCAACACAAAACCATAAACAACACAGGAGACACCAGATTTTTACGTGGAAAACCCTAAAAGGGAAAAACCACAGTGGGTGTTAGCCCACAGAAATATATAAGTTATATCAATACCAAAAAATAGATGCTCACTGCCTACATGGCTCACTTCCCAAATTGCTCACTGCAAAGAAAGGCTCACTGCCTATGGATGGCTCATTGTCAAAGGGTGGCTCATTGCCAAAAGAAGGCTCACTACCAAAAGGTTGAACTGAGATAACAGCATCTACTCCATGCCAAAGTTTAGTTCCATTGAAGCACAAAAACACCTCTGCTCTGCTCTGTTGCCTTACTTCACTTTATCTTCGCATCTTCGCACTTGGATACTTTTTCATGACTCAATTACAAGTATTTATACACTACATCAACCTTGGAATGATCATCAACCATTGGAACAATCTCCAAGGTTGGCATTACAAACATTTATAAAATAGGTCTTGACCTAATACAAAATTATGCTAAGGAAATGTAGTAAAGATGTATATGGATCATGCCATGCCTTAGCTGGGACTCAAACATGATCTTCCATGCCACAACACGCTTCTACAATCTTCAAGAGATCTCTGCAATCACTGGAATTGACCAAGTCGGCTAAGACTGGTTACACGCTACGTTATCTGGGAATAATCTTCAAACACAATCTCAATTCCTTAACACGAGCCAATGTAAAGGTAGGAATATGATCAGGAGGCATCCACGAGCATGTTGTAATCACCAGGAGCAACTGCACAAAATCTAACCACTTTATCCATGAGATTCTTCACATTGGAGCACATGAACTTCACTGTCTTAAACTGTCATAAAAGAAAGATAGCTTGTGGACTGCCAAATCATGAACCATTGTAGTTGTAGGCACTTATCATTATGCCAGACTTCCCTCTAGAACTGCAGAGCAAAATACTTCAATGTGGAGGAATGCGGAGCAAAATACTTTCTCCCTGTCACCAGTGAATAATCAGAAAAAGTAGGTTTTACTCTGGTGAATGTAGCTCACTCAATTATTCATACCGGAGGCTCAAACTTAGGTTTTAGCATCTTCAAACATTCCTCTAAATAAATTCCAATCCATGGACCAAGATCTTCAATATACAAGAAATGCAGAGCAATCTTCTGGACTGTTCTTCAGTATGCAACTCGCTGTCTTCACTGTGATTCTTTGTTTCCTTTCTGATTCTTCTAGAGGGGCTAATTTTCTCAATGTCCTCAACATATAAGGCTTCTAATCAATCAAAAGATAAGGATACAGTTGACACCAATGAAAACACAGATATGTTGACATCAATGACAACACTGATTAGGCACATACTTGCAATAGTACCTATATAAATTTTGTGGCATCTTGGAGACTGCCTTTGACCTAGTCTCTGGATCCATCCATGAGGTATGCATAATCTTGTGGCATCCTGAGACATAGGAGTTATACTATGTTAATAGGACATTCAGGTGTCCATGGAAATCGAAAGGTATTAGCAATTCCTTTGGCTGAGAAATTTGCATATACTCGCCCTTGGTGCTCCACCTTCATGTTGAGAGGATTATACTTCTGGGCACATTCAATTACTAGCACCAGGGCATCTGTAGCATATGGAAAGCCTGACGTGTGATACATCCCACTCTGTACGATGTTGTTAAGTGTGGGGTGATCTTTACATGCCTGGATCCTTCGTCTAAAAGATTTTAAATCTACCCTTCTGCAGTGGGTGCCCAAGGCATGCCCAAATTTACTCCATACCCCACCAAGAGTAGAAAATATTAGCATTGTAAAATCATCATCATGTTGCTTTTTCCTTTTCGGCTTTGTGTCCTACGTGATGCAAACATCTAAAATTAGTTCCAACATTTAGAAATTGAGGCACATAAATTAATCTGAGCTCTGCAGAGTAATTCGAGATCATTTTATAACAAGATGAAAATAAGATGAAATCCTAAGTTTACCTTAGGAAAATAAGATTAATCCTTCGATAAAGAAAGAATTACTGTAACTATCAAGGAAGAGAGATTTTGTCATATACGTACCTAACAAATAAAATATCACCTTGGTTATGTTGTGTAGAGGATGCCCATTCACTGTCGCACTTTCTGTTTGCTTAATTGCCTGATTCACCTTGATCTTTGCAAATTAGCCTTCTTGAGTAATCTTCTACAACTCTTCTCTTTAGTTCTCTTAAAATGCTTTTGTGATTTACAAATGTGTTGAAATTTGTTTTAATCCTTCATGAAATTCGCTATGTGGAGTGCATTGAATGTTCATTGAAGTTTGGTGAGAAATTACTATTTAGACATGGGTAAAGACAACAACTGGGGAAGAGCTTATATTTTAAATTTAAATCCCAATGGCAAAAAGCAACTTGTGATATGGGAATTAAAAGCTAGGGACTAGATGGATATTTGGATTCTAAATATCCTATTCGAAATGTCTAGTGCAAATGTCTTGTTGAAATATCCTTTTGACTTTGACCAAAGTTAGGTCGAAATCATAGTGGTAACTCCATTAGGTGATGTCATCACCATCATGGTCAAACTTCAATGACCAAGGTGGTAGATGACTGGATCTTCATATTTGGTTGTAAAGATCAGGACATTTGGAAATGTCAATATTGTGAAATGTCCTAATGAAAATGTCCCGTTGAAAAGTCAACAGGTTGTGTGCTTGGCTTATAATGTTGTGGATAGGATATGGATATGGATATGGACATGGAAATGTCTGGTGTAAAATATCTGGTCCAATGGAACATCTATGGGTTGAGATAAATTTGACGGCTTGCATTGGATATTTGGACTAGACTAGAAATTTGCTCGTTTGATCATGTCTAGTTGAAATATCTTGCCTAGTGGAAGTGTTCATGACTTGCTAGGTAAAGTTGATGGTCTCAACATGATCTGGACATGGATATTTTGGGTGCGCTAATGTCTGGTCTAGCCGGATAACAAATGAGCTATATTTAAGTTTATTTTCAGGTTTAAATGTTTTTTCAACGTATTTAGAACCCAATATTGAGACCAGACATGACATGGATGTTTCACCAGTTTCCATGTCCAATTGACCAAAATGTCTAGTTGACCGAAGCTTCAAATGAATATAACTTGCTCATTTCACCAAATTTTTACATGATTCAAGAGACAAACCTGACTAGAATTTTGCCCTCTACCCATCCATGGCCTTTACAAGGGATACTTTGTGACTTGAATTTTGGCTCCTATTTCACTCTGAGGTGGCATGATATCTTACCATTACCGCCCAGGTAGACAACAAACAAACAAGCACAACAAAGAAGTCGGGTCCTTATTTTTCTAGGGCAAAATGGGGTGTGTTGTGAGACTACACAACACTCCCCTTGCCTTAACATCTACATTAGTGCTTGATGGGGAGCAAAACCATGAGTGTAGTGGCCCAAAAAGGGTCCTCCCCCAACCTTAACACCTACATTAGTGCTAGATATTCAAGCCCAAAAGCTCAACAACCACTATTGGGAGAAAAATCGTGAGCGCAGTGGCCCAACAAGGGTTTACCTAGGCAACAACAACCACTCTGGGTTTCAAACCCAAGGCCCATGAGCACAATGGCCTAGCAAAGGTTTGAACCTTGGTAGCAATAACAACAATGCTGAGAATTAACCAACATACCATGCCATTAATGACAATTAAAAATATAGTTTTTAATTTTATAGTTTTAGTTTTTTTAATATGTGTCCATTGTGTTTTGGTTTTATGTACACCATCATAACATGACACTAATTATTGTTTTTTATTAAAGGTAATTAAGATGAGCTTTAACTTAAACATGGTACCCTTCCAAAGATAAATATTAAAGTATTTCAATGTACCCACAATTTATTAGTACCTGCCTTCGACAATATATTGTAATGCATGTTTCTTATCTAGTGATTAATCTTTCTAAAACAAACCAATGACAAGGGATCATTTTTTTGGCTCATATTTTTGAGCTCTTAAGGGCAAACATTTTGGAGGTTTATTAAGCAGCATGATATGAGAGCATGTATACCCTTTTCCTTCACCGTCGCCATCACCATCGCCATTTATGTTAATAATTATATAGATTAAAAAAATGTTTTCTAGTAACATAACTTCCAAGCAAGCATATGGCTATTCCCCATAAAAGAATTATCAACCAGGCAAAACAATCGCATACTGCGAAAGGATCAATTTACCTTTATTTTAACAAAAATCAACCCAACCATTTTTCTTTAAAGAGCATTCAAAGATAGAGTAAGGAAAGAAAGTAAACAAAGATGAAGTGAGTCAGATTGATTGGTTTCAGGGGGCAAAAAACTTTTTTTGGCATTGCATTTTGTGGTGAACGAAACACCTAGGTTCGGATCTGGTTAAATTATTTCTTTTTATAATTTTTTACAGTCTAGGGGATGCTTTATTACTTCTTTTCTTTTTACCCTAAATGATCACAAATAGTGCCAATTGAGCTTGCCCTTATTGTAGAAATATCTAAAAGATGTATCTGGGTTGGAATAACTGTATTTGTGGGCAAAATTAGGGTGAATTGCAGGGAAATTGTGATTTTGTTAACCACAAATCTTCTTTTTTGAACAAAATGTAGAGCCACTTAAATTATATTGTTTCCTTTTATAGACTTTGCAATAGATTTCCTTGAATTATAACATTGCAATGTCTTATGTAGTATAGGGTTTGCCAAACAATTATGTAGTAAGATCTTGATTTTATGTTGCAATATAATTCTTAGTGATTTCTGCCATTGGTTTGAAACTTGATGGTTCATGAAACCTTCTTGTAGAATAGTTGGTGATACATTTGTATTCAGATATTATAAGCCAAGATATGCTTTTACTATCTAAAAACTATGCTTTTACTACCCCCATTTATAAAAGAGATTGTAATGATCATATTTTTGGTGGTTACATTTTCTTTATCTTGGTTCACTTTACATTTTGTTAAAATGTTTCTTTCCATTAGTTGTATTGGGATACTAAGTCATTTACACCTTTAAGTTGGCAACTGAGCCTTGGCAAGACATATTTGCTAAATTTTCATTATATTGAAGCTAATATGATTGTAGAAATGCAGTCTTATTCATCAACATTGTGTTTATAATTCTATCTTGTAGTTGGGTTCAGAGAAAGAGAAAAGGCCAATATTGCCATGTGAATTTTATTATGATATGGGCTATGATTTGACTTACACCACCTTCTATGTTCTACCTCTTGGTAAGTCTGATTAAGGGTCATCACTCTAATCAGATGATTATAAAGTTACTTGCCTTATTTTTACATGAGAATGCTTAAATGCTAGAGGGAGATGCTTAATGTAAACTTTTTTAATTCAGAAATTATGCTTACAACCAGTGATTCAACCTCAAAGGTGTGTAATGACATATCTCTTGCTAAATGGAATGGAGCAATTAAAAGCAAGGCATGGAGCAATGGAAGTTCTGGGAAAGGTTGTAGGGTCAAACCAAAAGTTTCTTCTACTGAGGGGAATGGAGTACTTGAAAACAAGGGAGAAAGTGAGACACACTTCAATAAAAATATTACCATCAGACCTGAGCTAATGTTGCTACAGTTGTACTTTGGATGCAGTGGGATGTCAACTAGATTATGTTTTGGTGCAAAACTTTTTGGTAGAAAACAAAATCTAGAACATTTTAATATTAATATATTATGTTAGAGGGACAACCTTCACAATTTTTATTCAATAGATTAATTATATTATTATTTTTTAAAATTTTAAATATATTTTTAATATTTATATAGTTAATAATAATAATTTTATTTGTATTCTATTTGATTAGTTTACGTAGATATTATATTTTATAGTCTATTGTAAATGAACAACCAATTTGCAATGGTTGTAGCAAACATAGACCAAAAAAAAATTAGATATTGGTTTCCAGGTCGTACAATTTTAATATAAATTTTTCTTCTATTTAATCAATGACATATTTTAAAATCTTGAAAAAAAAAATTATTATAAATTATATATATTTTATATGAAAATAACCTAATTTATATATTAATATAGATAGAGGACAAATCATAAATAATGTTACAACTTCATAGGTAAACAAAAATGTATTAAAATATTATTAACAGTGTCACATAGTGGCAAGTATCTGCCTTTGTAGTTTTGTAGTAATAGTATTTGTTTTGTGGTTGTTAGAAGGGGTGTGGAATATTGTTTTAGAGACGAAATTGTTGTTGGAAGTTAAATAATTTTTAATGTTATATTTATAGTGTTTATGTAATTGTAGAAATTTAATATCTTTGTAATGCTTGATTATTTTGGTATAGAAGTCTATAATTTTTAATTTTATTTAAAATTTGTGAAATTTTGTGTGGATTGAAGAATATGTAAATCAATACTATATTAAAGTAATAGTAAATGTTAGTTTTAACATATAAGACATTTAAGAATTGTTGATGATGTTTTTTCTATAATATTAATACCATATATTGAAAAGTTTTATAATATATAGTTAAATAGTTATTATTTCACAATTTGTAATGTTTTTTGTGTGTTGTTAGTTTCAAGTAGTGTTGGATGCCATCAAATGGTTGATTTTACTAGTTCCAAATGATATTAATGAACTATGTTGTGGTTGATATTGTTGGTTTGGACTTCATCTTCACGTCTTGATCCAATTAGTGTCAAGTGGTACAAATGGCTTAGATTGTTTTCAGAAACTATTGTGTTTGAAAAAATATTGTACATCAACTAACTCAATTACTGATATAATGTTATTCTACACAAAGAAAAAAGAGTCATTAGTAAACAAAGAAATGAATGTGGTTGTCATCTAGAATAGAAGTTTATCTTTTAGGTTTTATAGTTTATAGTTTATACCAGTCTAGCTTTAGACACATCAATTGCCAAAACAATTGTGGACTTATTAAACCTAAATACAGATCTAGATATAAGCCACCTCATCATGAGTGATTAAGAACCTAGCAATAAAAGAGCTAGAACATTGATTTGAATTGTCTTGTGGAAAACCCTTTTGCTAGCATATATAGTGGTGGGACTATTGGGCTTTTATGTTAAATGCAGGGAGTGATGATTTCTCTTGATAGTATAATCCACAAGTCATCGGGATCAACTAGCAATGTGTGTCTTGTTGGAGATTTTCTCCAAAGGGGGTCTTAGACATCCTAATAAGCGTGGGTTTGAGTATAGAGACAAAGCTTCACCATCTCAAAAGTGAAATCATGAAAATTATAAGGCATTGAGTGCATTCTTTCCTCTTTCTTCTATTGAAATTTGGGGAATTTGTTACTTCAAAAACTAGTGCACCTACTTGAACTGTATAAAAGAATAGAGAATGCTTATCAGAAAAAAAGATTCAAGTTCTAACACATTATTATGGAAAATATAAACCACAAACAACATAAGGCCATTCCATAATCCAAGATTGCTAGAGATCATATAGTTGAATAGGTAGGGCTAAACCTCTTGAGTTTCTGAGTATACATTAGCTAGACTTTTAGGATTTTGTCATTTGTAGGGCTATACTAATAGCCCCTGCATGTAGGGTGTAATCCATGGATCATTAGGATTGCCTGCCTACCTCCAACAACTTGTGCATATCAACTTCTTGAGAATTTATTTGAAGTTGAGCTCAACCTTTGGTGTGCTGGCATTTTAATATCATGGGATAGTGGTTGAGCTCGAAGCCCTGTCCTCTCAAAATAAAATCATACAGGCCAAGAAATAACTTATAAGAAAAAACCCAATTTCCAGAGTATCATGGTTGTTTTTAGCTCAAGTAAGATGTCAATTTATATATTCTGGGGATATTTCCCTGATTACCTTTGAGACATTTTAGTGTTTTAAAACACAAAAGTTACTTTTTGATTGTGCTTCATAATTTATTAGTGGGAATGGGGATTGCATAGTTGGCACGATGATTCAGTGAATTTTGTGTTATAACTTATGTTCCATTTGAATTGGATTTTCTTGGATATGGAGGAAGAGGAGATGTTTTGTTGAAGCAAAGACCATTGTTACAAAGTAGTAAAAAGTACAACACTGTGAAACAAGAAGAATGACAATCCCCTATTTGCTTATGTAATCATACATAGAATCATACAAGATCTTGACCTAGCTATTCAGATTTTGAAGACAAAACTTGACCCAACTACTCAGGTTTTCAATTAATTATTTGTCTTTATGTAATACTAAAAAAATCTTTGCCTAAGTAAACAAGGAAGGTGATGCAAGAGCATCTGGGTTCACAAGCAATCCTCATCAACCAAAAAGATTTGTTTTGCTTTCTTGCTTGTTGTTTTCCTTCTTATTTGCTGCAGGAGTTGATGATTGATTTTCAAAGAATTTTCTAAAGCTTTTGGCCAAGTGATGACTTGGTCTTGAAGAAGGCCCAAATGGGTATCTACATTTCAATTTTGGTGAAGATCTGATTAAAATTAGCGAAGTTATATTAAAGCGGATCTTTTGATGGTCACCAAACATCCTGTCAAGACCATTTTCCCTGCTTTACCTTTAGGCCACTGAAAAGAGCCTTTGCGTGGATTTTAACTTCACTGGATATATCCACTGAACCTTAGATCCTTCACATGTTCGTTGAAGTTTGTTTTTCCCGCTCTGTTGCTTGGGACTGCTGAAAGGTGCTTTGCGCTAAAATCACTAGGCACTAGACATATCCTATGATGCCCTTTTCGCCTGCTTGTCCAGTCACGGTCGATTCCTCCGCTTTGTTCCATAGGGGTCAATTCTCCCACTCGGTCTTGTGACCCATCATTCACCCACTTGAAGTTTCTTTGTGCTAACATGCTCACATACCAGATACATCCTGTGAAGGTTGATTTCCCTACACAGTGCATATCTTGTGAATCTTATTTCTCCTGTAATGTTCGGTCAACCTGTAAATCCTCGAAAAACACCCAGAAAGTGACAAAATTGGTTTTAAACTGCATGGGTAGTCAATCCAATAGTTGTCTTCCTATTGACACATGTCCTATGCATGTGATGATGGTGGTGGCTACCTTAACTTCCTATAAAAGTGGGAATTTCATGCTTATAGGGGGGCTTCTCAGAGGTGGATCTCTCCAATGTTGATTCTCCATGGTTGATTCCTCGAATGTAGACTTCTTCATGCTTGATCACTCCAATGTTGATTCTCCATACTACATTTTGACTTCAGCTGGAAGATTGTCGGAGTAGACATGGGAAAGTGAAGATTAGTTTGATCTAAATATTGAATTGTTGTAAGGCTAAGGCCAATGCATGTGTGAAGATAACTGTACTCCTTCAGTAATGTAATGTTCTTATTGCATATGAATAAAGATCTTGTTGTTTCTTTGTTATGAATTGTCAATTTGCTACCTGGTTCAATTGCTTGATAAAGCCCCTAGACCTTGACCTACATTAAGTGGTATCAAAGCTTAGGTTTGACATTCCTTGAGGCTATGGATTTGTTGCATAAGAGACCCTAAGGAGGTTGTTGTACGCTGAGTGAAGAGAGAGACTTGAACTACAAAGGGTTTGCAGACATTGTACACTGAGCAAGAGGAAGAAGAGGAGTTGCTCCAAGAGCTGGAGATGCAGCATTGGTAGAGATGCTGAGAGGCATCGCAGATAGGCTGGATGCAATGGAGAGAACACAATGTAGAGGAGTACTCATAGCAAATGTGAGTGATAATGAGGAAGAGATCAGTGAAGAAGAAGTAGAAGTAGGAGCAGATGAATTTGAGAGGACATTTTTTTACTGCAATGCCAAAGATTGCCGGTAAATCCCATGTGGAGTTACCCAGTTATAGTGGTAGTCTGAAACTAGATGAGTTGATAGACTAGATTTTACAGATGGAGAAGTCTTTCGAGTTGGAACCAATTGAAGGCCCTAAAAGGGTAATTGCAGGTTCAAAGTTGAAGGGACATGCATCTCTGTGGTGGGATCATGTGCAAGTTGAGAGACAAAGAAAATGAAAGGAAAAGATTATAACCTAAGAGAGGATGTTCACGAAGTTGAAGGCAAAATTTTTGCTTGTAGACCATCAAATCACCATGTTCAAGATGTTGCAAAACCTCAAGCAGAGGGAGAAAAATGTGAAAGATTATACCGAAGAGTTTTATAGATTGAACATCAGGGCTGGTCACATTGAAGATGATGTTGAGAAGATCTCCAGGTATGTAAATGGTTTACATTATTATATCCTAGATGAAATTAGCATGGTCAGGATTACCAACATAGAAGAAGCCTATCAATTTGCATTGAAGGCAAAAGAAAAAAGCTCTAGAAGGTAGAATAGCTATAGGGGAAGAGGTAAACCCTTCAAAGGAAGAGGACAGTCAAATCCTAGACATGGTTCTTAGGATAAGGAAGGAGAAATGATTTCATCTCAGACTAATACCCAAAAGGTAGAGGAAGGGGTGATTACTCCTAAGGTAGAGGAAGTTTTAGAAGAGGAAGAGGATTTAGTGGAACATGTTTTCAGTGTGGACAGGCTGGTCATAGGGCATTTGAATGTCCCCAAGTACAACAGAGCAGTGGCAAAGGAAAAGAGACTAGAGTCCATATTGCACAAGCTAAGGAAGAGAGTGTGGCTGGTGTAGCCTCACCAAAATTTAGAGAACTCGAGGATGGGGAATCCTTGATGCTGAGGAAAGCTCTTCTAGCACCAAAGAAGGTACAAGAGGAACCAAAACAATGAAGAAATATGTTTAGAACCAGATGTAAGCCTAGAGGAAAATGCTGCAAAGTCATTGTGGACAGTGGCAACACTAACAACTTAGTGTTAGAAGAGATGGTGGAGAAGATAAAACTAAAGAGGTTGAAACACCCAACTCCTTACAAGGTCTCTTGGCTATAAAAGGGACATCAGTTATTTGTAAGTGAACAATGCCTTGTCAAATTTCACATTGGGAATTACAAAGATGAGATAATGTGTGATGTTATGCTATGGATGCATGCCACATTCTGTTAGGTAGACCTTGGCAATATGATAGGCATGCCATTCATGATGACAAGAGTAATTGTATTAAAATAAAAAAGGATGGGGTTGAGTATGTGTTGAATCCTTTGAAGGATAAGGATGAGGAAGTTGAGAGAAACAATAGGGTTTGTCTAGTGACTCAAAAATAGTTCCTAAAGGAAATAAAAAAGGAGAAGGTATGTTATGCCTTCCTACCTCAAATTGCAGAAATTATGACAATAGAGAAAGGGGCAGAAGTTCCCACAGAAGTCCAAGAAATTTTGAATGAATTCATCGACATACTAATGAAGGACTTACCTGATGGATTACCTCTAACTAGAATTATAAGTCATTGGATGGACTTGATACCAAGTGAAATCTTACCAAATAAGGAACCATATAGAATGACACCTATGGAAAATGAAGAGGTGAATAGACAAGTTCAAGAGTTGTTGGATAAGGGACTGATTAGAAAAAACCTTAGTCCATGTGTTGTACCTGTAGTACTAGCACCTAAGAAAGATGGGAAATGGTGAATGTGCACTGATTCGAGGGCTATAAATAAGATAACAATTAATTTAAGGTTTCCATTGCCTTGTATGGATGACTTGATGGACTGTTTGAGTGGAGCAAAGTACTTCAACAAGATTGATTTGAAGAGTGGATACCACCAAATCAGAATTAGAGAAGGGGATAAATGGAAGACAACATTAAAAATCAAGGATGGATTGTATGAGTGGTTAGTAATGCCATTTGGGTTGACAAATGCACCTAGCACCTTTATGAGATTGATGAATGAGGTAATGAGGCCTTTTCTTGGCAAGTTTGTTATCATTTATTTGGATGACATAGTAATTTTTAGTAAAACAAAGGAGAAACACATGTTGCACCTTAAGGCAATTTTACAGAGGTTAAAAGAAGAAAAGTTGCTGGTGAACATGGATAAGTGTAGTTTTATGCAGAGAAAACTAGTTTATCTAGGTTTTGTAGTGTTTGAAGAGGGGTTGAAGATGGACCCTAAGAAGGATAAGGAAATAGTGGATTGGCATTCACCCAGAAACTTAAACGTTTGAGGCCAGAAGATTTCATGGCTTGGTGAGCTTCTATAGGAAGTTCATCATAAATTTTAGTGGAGTATGTACACTAATCACCAAGACAATGAAGGGTGTTAGGAAAGAGTGCCAATGGATAGCTGCAGTAGAAAATAGCTTCCAGTTGTTGAAGAAGAAGGTGACAGAACAACCAGTGTTGGCATTGCCAGACTTTGGCAAAGTTTTTCAAGTGGATTGTGGTGCTATTGGTAGTGCAATTGGGGGAGTGTTAAGTCAAGAAGGTAGACCCATTGCCTACTTCAATGAGAAACTAAATGAAGCAAAGAGGAAATAATTAGTTTATGACCAAGAATTCTATGCTATAGTACAAACTGTTGGGACTGAAATTCCCAGGGTACTTTTAGCAAATATTAAGTTTCAATCATCCAAAGATTTCAGTATGTGAGCATATATGGAAAGATCCACAGTTGTTTTCAAGCAGAAATTAACAATTGAGTTGATAGAAATATTTGGATTTGATCTATTATGATTCCTAAAGATTTAATATAACATGGTTGAAGTGCTCATGAACCGTAAATAGGGAAGTGAAAAGTTACAAACCTTGTTGAAAAATGACATTAAGTACTAGAGCTAAATATTGGTGAATTCCTTGTCGAAAATGAATAGGGGTTGCTTTTTAAACCATCTTAAAATTCCCTGTATTTTGCAAGTTATGTGTGTTTTTAGTAAAATGCATTGTGGTATGGGTTTGAATGTTTGTATATACAAAGTCTCTCATATACAAAGCGGTTTGTATGTTGTTTCATTGTATGATGCATATGCAAACTCCCTTGTATATCGGGTCGTGATATGGCCGCATAAAGGAGTCATCAGATTGATGCATTGTTTATTTGTATGCATTTGTTTAACGTTTTATTATTACATACAAGGTGGACCCGATGAGGTTAAAAGTTGAAATGTATTTTCTGTTGGGTCCGTTGCTTGTATGTTTGGCTGAACGCAACATACAACATGATATGCATTGACCGAAACCGAAACAATTATGAATTAGCATTAAGTCTTTGCATGTTTTGTATGTATGTTACGATATACATACATTGTGGTATATACAAGACATGACTCAGTATCACCGGTTCTCTTTACCGTTTCTAACAATCACCCTTTGCACTTGGTGAAAGATACATTCCCGACATACACTCTAAAAGATACATTCTCGATATGCTATTGTGGTATATATATGCAATGTACATTCGGCAAAATAATATAAAATTCATGCCGATACACAGTAATATACAACGCGAAACTCAGGTGAGAATTAAATTAGGTTATAGAAATGCATCAAGATTTTATGTATATCAGAGGATGCATATACAAGCCGGACTCAAAAAGTTTATTAAAGTTGAAACATTCGTTGTATGTTTATGCTTTGTATGTATCTGACATACATTGCCGATATACAATGCATTATATACAAATGGCGGAACTGAAATATTATGAAAAGTGGTGAAATTATTGTATGTTTTGCGTTTTGTATGTTTCGGGTTATACAAGGCTAATATACATTCTATGGATTCAAAAAAGTATGAGATAAAGTTTAGTTGTTGTATGTATCATGCTTTGCATATGTATGCTTTCGGAGACGTACATTTTAGTATACATACATTGCGATGTGCATTGCACTTATACAAGTGATGGAACCGAAAGTGATATTAAAACTAGTTTTATCCTTGTATGTTTTGGGACTTGTATGTATGTTTCGGATACATACGTTGCAGTACATACAAGCCAGAACTCAAAAGAAGTCAAAATGTGGTATAAATGATGCATCTTGATTTAAAGTATATTAAAAGATGCATTGCTTTTTATACATGTCGTGGACCTGAAAGTGAATAAATGATGGGTTATAAAGAGAATAAGTCCAAAAAGTAGATGCAATTAAATTTGTATGTATCGGGCTTTGTATATGAAGGTTGGATACAAATAGTGGGTCCCGCCACTTGCACATTTGGCTTGTATAACTATAATGTATATCTTCAATATGCCAAACTATTGTATATACAAGACATGACTTGTTATCACCGGTTCTCTTTACTGTTTCTAATAGTCACCTCTTGTATCCAACACTCACATACATTCTTAAAGATACATCTGCAATATACATTCGCATTACACCTTCGGTAAAACAAAATGCACCTTACGCCGATACAAAATACCGAAACCCTAAAATGACATTTAATCCTAATAGTTAAGATATCTTTCTAACAGTTAAAATATTTGTTTTTTGCAGGATATACACAGTGGCGATCAAGTTGTATAAACACCCGCAAAAGGATCTTAAGCAACTGATAAATTGTCGATAAGGGAAGTAATTATTTGAGTAAATATATATGTTTAAATAAATTTGTTTTGATCATTTGATTAGAGACTAATTTGTGTTTTATTTGGTCTTTTTAGGAATAATAAAACCCTCGACGGATATTAAGCAGAATTACAACTAAAGATTTTGTTCGACCCTGAAATGGTTATCCATTTGATGATTAGTGGCAAAAATTAAATTTCCTGAATCTGTTTTATTAGAACAAATATTGATTTTGGTTATCAACCGTCACAACTATTGTAACTGGTCTGAAGCTTGTATGCCTCTCTTTATAAGAGATGACCAAGACCAGAAGAAGAAGGGGGCGAGATCATAGGAGATTAGAGGATATTAGATTATAGGGGCAAACGATTTATAGAATAGAACAGGGGATATTATAGATTAGATTTGAACAACAATGCTAGTTCACTTTTAATATATTTTATTTCTGGTAGACCATGTGCAAGCATTCTCTGATGAAGTCAAGTCTATGAACATGAAGCAGTAAATGCAGATTTCGGTATCAATTATCTGTTTAAATTATTCAATTATATAACTGTCTCCTTTCAAAGTTTTCTCTGTTATTCAATTTGAGTTATCAAGTATATCTTCAAGTTGTCTATACACATTTGCTATTATAGTGTGATAAGATTAACTGGTTTCTATTTTCAGAATTAAATCCTTTAAATCTATCATAGTAACTTTGAAGACATTGTCATGGCTCTGTAAGAAGAGTCATATAGGTAGGGTTTGTATTCTGTCTCCAGTTTTGATAAATCTGTTACAATTGCAGTATTATTCTAATAGGTTCCTTTAAGCAAGGATTAAATCCTTTTAGATGAATGTAGGTAATATTTTGTCAATTGGATATATGTAAGTACAGAATACTAACTATTTCCTTGCAGGGTTGTACAAGTTACATACCTATTCTTTTATGCCAGATAGTTCAAGTTTTTACCAAACAAACAATTATTTATTTCATGATCATACTGACTCTATATTAAATAAGGCACTAGTCTAGTATTTTCTTTATCACTTATACAAATTCATTTTAGATTTACTTAGTTAGATTGCATCATTGTTTTAGCATTACAATTTAGATTATTTAGAATTGACTTGTTGTCTGCTTATCTATTTCATAATTTGTGCCATTATAAATAGTTAGATTGAAGTAGTGATCATTTCTTTATCTGCTTTATTAATTAGAGGTTTACCTGCCTAGGTCTGGCAGAGCCTGAAGCGAAGTGGGTTTAGCCATATCTACCCCGTGTCAGTTAGCCAAAAACGTCAAGAGAGCCTGGCACCCTCTTAGGGTTAACAACCTACATTTTTGAGACCTAACAGAATTAGTGACTCTACTGGGGAAGACATAGAGAAACCTAGTGGTAGACCATTTTATTAGATTTAGAAAATTAAAAGGCATAACTCTGCTGGTGGAAAGAAAAACCCAGAAGATTGACTAATCCTCTAAATAGAGGTGGCGACTCTACTCAAAACTCAAATTGTTTTTCTGATAAAAGTATCATAATGGATGGTAGGAGATCTAAAGCTGATGGTAAAAAAATTGCAATCATCCCCACCTTTGAGGGCTCCTACTAAGAAGACTGGGATATCAAGTCAGTCTCGTAGTACTAATAACCAAATTTCTCCAGAGAATACCTCTGAACAGCCAATAACAACTCATAACAGCTTCACTCCCTTGCATGAATCAGATGAATTCCAATCCAAGAATCAATATACTCAATCTGATCATAACAAATCTGATGATGTCCTTGCCCGATACAGACCTTCCCTTCAGGAACAGCTTGAACATCAGGCTCAGATTGAGAAACAGAGACCAAAATCAAGTAGAACATGATTACCAAGCGTCACTGCAACAGGGTGAAGAATCTCAAGATGAATTCATAGATCAGGTAACATCCACACAAATCCTTAATAGTCAGCCAGAAGACATGAGAACTAAGGATCAGATGTAGCAAGAGTTACTTAAATTATAGGAAGAGCTTGAGTGGGCTAAATTAGAAGAAGAAAAAGAAAGGATGAAACAAGAACTACAACAAATAAGGTCTAGAACTAAGGTAACCACTTCAAAGTATGTGCCTCCCCATAGGCAGGGTGGACATGTCCAAATGAGCAGTCAAATAGGGTTACATCAGAATGCAAGTAGTTCACATACTCCAGTAATGCCACATGTTAGCCATGCCCAACAAAATATTCCACCACAAAATCCAAAACCATCCAATGCACACAACTCATATTAGCATATAGCTAATCCTTATCCACCACCTAGTCATCACCATATTCCACCTCACCATCAAAATGTAAACATGGCACCCCACCATACATACAATAATCCTCCTCTACAAAATAGTCAAATGCAAGGACCTCCACCTGCAAATACTGGGAATGTTCACCGCCATACCCAAATATACCACTTCCTAATCCTACGAGTATGGCCAGACAATTTGAATTGACTGGATATCAGCTATATCCTTATCCCATGGATAATAGTTGGAGGAACAATGTGCCTAAGTTTACAGGAAGCAGTGAATTCACTGCTAAAGAACATATCAAACGATTCAATGCTTTTATACAGGACATTGGTAACGAATATGAGGATATAAAAATGAAACTGTTTATGATATCTCTTACTAATGAAGCAAGAGACTACGTAAACATCTTACCAGACGCTTCAATATATTCCTTGAGAGACTTCCACGATCAATTTTTAGAACAATTTGGAAATCAATGTGCCCCAGAATTTGCTCTTCATGAACTAATAACTATTCAAAAGTATCAAAACGAACAGGTGTATGATTTTAATTTGAGATTCACTAAACTCTATAACAAGGTTCCACAAGAATCCAAATTGAACAACCAAGCAGCCCTTAGCATATACTTGAAAGCATTTGACCCAAAGACAGGGTATGAACTCAGTGGCAAAAGTCCTAGAACTTTGGCAGAAGCACAAAAAATGGCTCTCACTATTGAAAACAATAAAAAGGCTGCTGGGATGATCGGAAAAAGAGATAATATAAGAGTTCCTCAAAATCCTAATCCTCCTGCAAACAAGTAAGAATACTCACATAAGAATGAAAGGCCAAGACTCCATGATATGCCATATCATACAAACTGGAAAGATGGAAAGCCCGTGGATACTAATAGGAGACATAACTATGGAAAAGATACTCCTGACCCTTTGAAGCAAAATGAAGTCCATATGATAGAAAATAGTCCATGGTGTATGCCTTGTAATTTACCACACTCTCCTAATTATTGTGTGGTAGCGCAATCAATACAAAAAGATGAGACATCTTATAACCCTGAGATGGATCATCACACTATAAATATGTTGGGTATCACACCTTTCACTGTTGAAGAAGATTATTCATCCGATGAGGAAGCAGGGTATGAATATGATGTAGGAGCACAAAAATATAATGTGAACATAGGAGAACAAGAAGTATTTTCCAACCATGAAGAAGATTTAGGAAATTGTGGATATGACCTCAACACAACACAAAGTCACAATTGGCGAAAACCTTCTGAGGAAGAGAGAAAAACTTTAACAATGGTTGTCGTAGCACAAGCCAAGAGTAGTTACAACTTGAGAAATAGAACAATCAATGCTGAACAAGGTACTCCCAGAAGTATATTTATAAGAAATCAGACTTCCGGTAAAAATGATAAAAGTAAAGCTAAGAAAACACCTCCTGTTGACACATTGAACAAAAAGGACAGCACAAAAATTGAGGAAAAGGGGCAAACAAAATTTGATAGGTCGGAACTAAACATAAATCCCTCATTTGATATTGCTCAAGTTGTTTCTCAAATGAAAGTATCTGTGCCACTTCAAGAAATGATGAAGGTGGAAAAATATAAAAATATAGTGGTGAAGATGATATTAAATGTATCAGACAAAGGACCCAAACAACATAGTTCTAAAATAAATACGCAACAAGAATCTATCAAAATACCTGAGGTATACCTAGGTGAAACATTAATGAAAAGTCCATCTCAAGTAGATCCATTCTATATTACCTTTTTGATAAACAATAAATTAGTAAGGAACTGTATGCTTAATTCAGGAGCAGCAGTAAACATAATGCCCATGGCTGTTATGAAAGAGTTAGGAATGTGGGTGGATACTACATTCGGTAAATGTTATGCAATGGATAACAGATTTGTCCCTGTTGTTGGAATCATGAAAGATGTTGAGATAAAATTAGCATCTCATCCTGAAGCCTCTTATAAAATTGACATCACTGTGGTAGATATCCCACCTAACTATGGAATGTTGTTATCTAGACAATGGACTGCCATGGTAGGGGGAAGTGTGTAATTAGATTTATCTTATGCTACTATCCCATTGGGAACACAGGCAGTTAAACTCTATAGGGAGCCAAGGTATGAAGACATTATAGAGAAAATTAATCCAAATCAAATGATTTGTTTCTGTGACACAGACTTCAGTACATTTAGGGTGGAAGAACAGTCTAAATTGCATAATACAGACCCAATTTACTACGAAGCCGAAACTGATGAAAATGAAGTATGGACCATGTATTTTGATGGCGCATGTAGTAAGGCAGGAAATGGAGCCGGGGTGTTGTTTATATCACCGTCAGGAAAAACATTCAAATATTCCTTTTCTCTGAATTTTGAGTGCACAAATAACATAGCTGAATATGAAGCACTCTTAATTGGGCTGAACATTGCTAGAAAACACAAAATCAAATTGTTAGCAGTGTATGGAGATTCTGAATTGATTATTTCACAAGTCAAAGGTAAATATTCTTCAAAAAACAAAAGACTGAAACAATACAGAAATGCAGTTCTGGATGATATAGAATTGTTTGATGCTTTTTCAATAAGTTGGATAGATAGGTCAAAAAATATAATGGTTGACTTCCTTGCAAACATAGCTTTGAAAAGGGATGAGATTACCTTGACAGGTATTTCAGAAGTTGAGCTCAAAACAAGACCAAATATCCTAGACAACATATATAACTGGCAGTTTTTTGATAGTGATGCTGATTTACTCAAATTTTTGCATTGTATAGATCAGTATGAGAATCAAGAGATTGATCTTAATGCTTTTGTTGAGAAGATTGATGGCAAAGAGACTTTATTTGGGAAAGAAATTGTCCAACTTAAAACCAATAAAATTCCAAAGGGCTTAGTAGCGTTAGAAAGAATTTTTAATGCAAATGATCGATCCATTACCAAATAAGTAACAATAAAGGAGGATGGTGTGGAAGAAATAAATTTGGGAACTGAATTATCACCTAAAAAGGTCTACATTGGAAAGAAAATAACCCCTGCAATCAGAAGCATGTTAATCACATTATTGAGAAAATATAAACATGTGTTTGCCTGGTCTTATGATGATCTTAAAGCATATAGGGAAGATTTGTTCCAACACGAAATTCCACTTAAATCTGATGCTAAGCCCTATAGACAAAAACAAAGACCCATCAACCCTATGTTAGAACCTAAAATGCACGAGGAACTTATAAAACTCAGGGAAGCTGGCATAATTAAACCTATTAGGCATTCTTCATGGGTTTCAAATTTAGTCCCTGTTAGGAAGAAGAACGGGGATATTAGACTTTGTGTTGACTTTAGAAACTTAAACGTATCCTCCCTCAAAGATAATTATCCATTACCTAACATGAAAGCTTTACTGCAGAGAGTTACCAGTTGTGAGTTATTATCCATGATGGATAGGTTCTCTGGATACAACCAAGTAAAGGTTAAAGAATTTGAACAATACAAAATAGCCTTTACCACCCCATGGGGAACTTATGTATATGTGAGAATGTCGTTTGGCCTTACAAGTGCTGGAGCGACATTCCAGAGGGCAATGGATGTTGCTTTTGCAGGTTTAATAAATGAAATCATGGCTGTATACCAAGATGACCTCACTGCATATTCAAAAAAGGCCGAAGATCATGTAAATCACCTTGAGAAGATATTTATCAGAGCATTAGAGTATGGTGTTTCCTTGAACCCCAAGAAATGTAAATTTGTAGTTACAGAAGGGAAATTGCTTGGGCATATAGTATCCAAAGATGGAGTCAGGATTGATCCTGAGAGAGTAGAGGCAATAGACAAAGTTCCTATCCCAAAGACAATCAAGGCCATACAATCATTCTTTGGACAAATAAACTTTGTGAGAAGATTTATACCAAACTTTGCATAAATAATTAACCCTATATCTAGAATGTTGAAGAAAATGCAAAGGTCAATTGGACAGATGAATGCATAGAAGCTTTTGCATCCATAAAAAGAGCAATTAAAGAAGCTCCAGTGCTAAAGTCTCCCAACTTTAGTAAACCTTTCCAGATCTTTTCCTTTGCATCTTTTCATACAGTAGCAGCAGTTATGTTACAAAAGAATAATGAGGGTTATGAGCAGCCTGTTTCTTTTTTCAGTAAATCACTCCAACATGTAGAACTTAACTATGATGTCACAGAAAAACAAGCTTATGCATTGGTGAAAGTTGTCAAGGCATTTAGACCTTACTTGGTTGGGGCTAAGGTGATAGCTTATGTCCTGAATGCAGCAGTCAAAGATGTGTTTATGCAAAATGAGGTAACTGGGAAGAGATGTAGGTGGATAAACTGACTCCAAGAATTTGATATAGAAATTCAAATCACAAAACTGGTAAGGGGACAAGGGCTAGCAAAATTAATGACTGAAACAAATCTTGAAGCTGCCCAAGTATTTAATATTGAAAATGAGGAGGAAATGATAACAAGTGTTGAGAAAACTCCTTGGTATACTGACATAGTGTATTACCTCAAGCACATGAAATGCCCTAACAGATTTGATGATAATAAGAAAAGGACTCTAAAATTACATGCTTCTAAATATGTGCTTATAGAAGGAGATCTTTTTTGGAAAAATAATGATGGTATCTTACTGTTTTGTCTAGATGAAGAACAAGCAAAATCTGCCTTAGAAGAGATGCATCAGGGAGTCTGTGGTGGCCATTTCTCAGCTAAAACCACAGCACACAAGATATTAAGGGCTGGATACTATTGGCCCAAGGTTTTCAATGATGCCTATAGTTTTACCAGGAAGTGTGAGGCCTGTCAAAGATTGTCAGGAAAGTTAAAATATCAAGGTGCATTACCCCTAAGACCTATGCAAGTTGATGCCCCATTTCACCAATGGGGGGTTGACTTTATAGGAGAAATTATGGAAAAATCAAGTGGCGTCCACAGATGGATATTAGTAGCCACCGACTATTTCACTAAATGGGTAGAAGCAATGCCCACTAAACAAGCAACCAGCAAGGTTGTGATCAATTTCCTATTGGAAAACATTTTAACTAGATTTGGGGTACCTTTGAGGCTTATAACTGACAATGGAATGTGTTTTAGATCGGATGAGTTTAAAATTTTTTGTAAATCTTATGGCATTATGATCTCATATTCTTCTCCCTACCACCCACAAGGTAATGGGCAGGCTGAGTCTAGCAATAAGAGTATCCTGAAGATTATAAAAAGAATGATGGATAACAACAAGAAAGCTTGGGACTCTAAGTTAAGATTGGCATTATGGGCTGACAGGATCACAGTAAAGAAAGCAATTGGCAAATCACCATTTGAATTAGAATATGGAGCTCATGCCAGACTCCCAATACACAACCTACTGCCGGTATGTAAGTTTATCCTCCAAGAGGATTGGGATGTCCTAGAACCGATGGAGGAGAGGTTAGAACAGTTAATGGAATTAGACGAAATAAGGGAACATGCAATGCAACAAAATAAAAAAATGCAGATGCAAATGAAATACCTATATTATAAAAAGGCTAAAGTCAGAAAATTTGAGGTAGGTGACATAGTGCTTATTTGGAATGCCAGAAATCAAGAAAAAGGGAAGCATGGAAAATTTGATGCCCTATGGATTGGACCTTTTGTCATCAATGGTAAGGCAGGGGAAGATTCATATCATGTACAGAACATGTCTGGTGAGGAGCAAGAACTGCCAGTACATGGGCAGTTTCTGAAACATTTTTTCTCTTAAAAAGAACCCGAGAGAAAAGAATTGCCAGTGCATGGACAATTCTGGTTAAACTCTCTAAATGATCATTTCCATGCACGGTAGTTTAGAAGAGTTAAATAACTTGCTTAAAGAGCTCTCTTATTAGGGAATAAAAGTTTTCATGAAGCAATAACCTAGGATCTTCACCCTTCATAGTTCACCCATCGTCAAATGAAGAAGGCATTGGTCTGCTCCTCCAGAAATCTGGGATCTTGCTATGCCCACAAGGGGCATACATCCCCAGAAAGAGCCACTGTTGGGACTAAAATTCCCAGGGTACTTTTGGCAAATATTAAGTTTCAATCATCCAAAGATTTCAGTATGTGAGCATATATAGAAAGATCCACAGTTGTTTTCAAGCAGAAATTAACAATTGAGTTGATAGAAATATTTGGATTTGATCTATTCTGATTCCTAAAGATTTAATATAACATGGTTGAAGTGCTCATGAACCGTAAATAGGGAAGTGAAAATTTACAAACCTTGTTGAAAAATGACATTAAGTACCAGAGCTAAATATGGGTGAATTCCTTGTCAAAAATGAATAGGGGTTGCTTTTTGAACAATCTTAAAATTCCCTGTATTTTGCAAGTTATGTGTGTTTTTAGTAAAATGCATTGTGGTATGGGTTTGAATGTTTGTATATACAAAGTCTCTCATATACAAAGTGGTTTGTATGTTGTTTCATTGTATGATGCATATGCAAAGTCCCTTGTATATTGGGTCATGATATGGTTGCATAAAGGAGTCATCAGATTGATGCATTGTTTATTTGTATGCATTTGTTTAACGTTTTATTGTTACATACAAGGTGGATCCGACGAGGTTAAAAGTTGAAATGTATTTTCTATCAGGTCCATTGCTTGTATGTTATGTTTGTATGTTTGGCTGAACGCAACATACAACACGATATGCATTGACCGGAACCGAAACAATTATGAATTAGCATTAAGTCTTTGCATGTTTTGTATGTATGTTACGGTATACATACATTGTGGTATATACAAGACATGACTCAGTATCACCGGTTCTCTTTACCATTTCTACCAGTCACCCTTTGCACTTGGCGAAAGATACATTCCCGACATACATTCTAAAAGATACGTTCTCGATATGCTATTGTGGTATATATATGCAATGTACATTCGGCGAAATAATATAAAACTCATGCCGATACATAGTAATATACAACATGGAACTCAGGCGATAATTAAATCAGGTTATAGAAATGCATCGATATTTTATGTATATCGGAGGATGCGTATACAAGCCGGACTCGAAAAGTTTATTAAAGTTGAAACATTCATTGTATGTTTATGCTTTGTATGTATCTGACATACATTGCCGATATACAATGCATTATGTACAAATGGCGGAACTGAAAGATTATGAAAAGTGGTGAAATTATTGTATGTTTTGCGTTTTGTATGTTTCAGGTTATACGAGGCTAATAAACATACTATGGATTCGAAAAAGTATGAGATAAAGTTTAGTTGTTGTATGTATCACGCTTTGCATATGTATGCTTTCGAAGACGTACATTTTAGTATACATACATTGCGATGTGCATTGCACTTATACAAGTGATGGAATTGAAAGCGATATTAAAACTAGTTTTATCCTTGTATGTTTCAGGACTTGTATGTATGTTTCGGATACATACATTGTAGTACATACAAGCTAGAACTCAAAAGAAGTTAAAATGTGGTATAAATGATGCATCTTGATTTAAAGTATATTAAAAGATGCATTGCTTTTTATACATGTCGTGGACCTGAAAGTGAATAAATGATGGGCTATAAAGAGAATAAGTCTGGAAAGTAGATGCAATTAAATTTGTATGTATCGGGCTTTGTATATGAAGGTTGGATACAAATAGTGGGTCCCGCCGCTTGCACATTTGGTTTGTATAACTACAATGTATATCTTCGATATGCCAAACTATTGTATATACAAGACATGACTTGTTATCACCGGTTCTCTTTACCATTTCTAATAGTCACCTCTTGTATCCAACACTCACATACATTCTTAAAGATACATCTGCGATATACATTCGCATTACACCTTCGGTAAAACAAAATGCACCTTATGCCAATACAAAATACCGAAACCCTAAAATGACGTTTAATCCTAATAGTTAAGATATCTTTCTAGTAGTTAAAATATTTCTTTTTTGCAGGATATACACAGTGGCGATCAGGTTGTATAAACACCCGCGAAAGGATCTTAAGCAACTGATAAATTGTCGATAAGGGAAGTAATTATTTGAGTAAATATATATGTTTAAATAAAATTTTTTTGATCATTTGATCAGAGACTAATTTGTGTTTTATCTGGTCTTTTTAGGAATAATAAAACCCTCAAAGGATATTAAGCAGAATTACAACTAAAGATTTTGTTCGACCCTAAAATGGTTATCCATTTGATGATTAGTGGCGAAAATTAAATTTCCTAAATCTGTTTTATTAGAACAAATACTGATTTCAGTTATCAACCATCACAACTATTGTAACTAGTCTGAAGCTTGTATGCCTCTCTTTATAAGAGATGACCAAGACCAGAAGAAGAAGGGGACGAGATCATAAGAGATTAGAGGATATTAGATTATAGGGGGAAAAGATTTACAGAATAGAACAGGGGATATTATAGATTATATTTGAACAGCAATGCTAGTTCACTTTTAATATATTTTATTTCTGGTAGACGATGTGCAAGCATTCTCTAATGAAGTCAAGTCTGTGAACATGAAGCAGTAAATGTAGATTTTAGTATCAATTATCTATTTAAATTATTCAATTATATGACTGTCTCCTTTCAAAGTTTTCTCTGTTATTCAATTTGAGTTATCAAGTATATCTTCAAGTTGTCTATACACATTTGTTGTTATAGTGTGATAAGATTAACTAGTTTCTATTTTCAGAATTAAATCCTTTAAATCTGTCATAGTAACTTTGAAGACATTGTCATGGATCTGTAAGAAGAGTCATATAGTTAGGGTTTGTATTCTGTCTCCAGTTTTTGATAACCCTGTTACAATTGCAGTATTATTCTAATAGGTTCCTTCAAGCAAGGATTAAATCCTTTTAGATGAATGCGGGTAATATTTTGTCAATTGGATATATGTAACTATGGAATACTAACTCTTTCCTTGTAGGGTTGTACAAGTTACATACCTATTCTTTTATGCTAGATAGTTCAAGTTTTTACCAAACAAACAGTTATTTATTTCATGATCATACTGACTCTATATTAAATAAGGCACTGGTCTAGTATTTTCATTATCACTTATACAAATTCATTTCAGATTTAGTTAGTTAGATTGCATCATTGTTTTAGCATTACAATTTAGATTATTTAGAATTGACTTGCTATTTGCTTATCTGTTTTATAATTTGTGCTATTATAAATAGTTAGATTAAAGTAGTGATCATTTCTTTATCTGCTTTATTAATTAGAGGTTTACCCGCCTAGGTCTGGCAGAGCCTGAAGCGAAGTGGGTTTAGCCATATCTACCCCATGTTAGTTATCCAAAAACGTCAAGAGAGCCTGGCACCCTCTTAGGGTTAACGACCTGCGTTTTTGAGACCTAACACAAACCTTAAGGAAGTGGAGGCATTACTTGTATCCAATGAGTTTGTGTTGTATACCGATCACCATGCCTTGCATTACATCAACGACCAAGGTTAGTTAAACTAGAGACATATGAAATGGGTGGAGTTCTTGCAAAGTTATTCTTTTGTCTTGAAACATAGGAGTGGTTAGTCAAACAGGGTAGTGGATGCACTTAGCAGAAGATGTTTATTGATGAATGAATTAAGGGTCAATGTTGTTGGCTTTGATGCAATGAAGGATTTGTATCCTGATGATCCTAATTTTAAGGAAGCATGGACAGTTAGTAGAAGTCCAGTGGAGGGAGATAGGATGCCATGGTTTGAGTATTTCATCCAAGATGGCTTGTTGTTCAAAGGACAAAAATTATGTATACCTAGAGGTTTATTGAGAGAGAACCTAATCAGAGAAAAGCATAGTGGAGACTTGAGTGGACATTTTGGAGTGGATAAAACATTAGCACAGTTGAGTGAAAGTTATTTTCACTTGGGATGAGTGCAAATGTGAAGAGATTGGTACAAGGTTGCAAGATTTTCCAGTATGCTAAAGGAGCATGACAAAACACATGACTATATCAACCATTACCTATACCAGAGAGACCGTGGGAGCATATAAGTATGGATTTTGTTTTGGGACTACCTCAAACACAGAGAAGTAATGATTCTATTTTTGTTGTTGTGGATAGATTTTCAAAGATGGTTCATTTCATACCATGTTAGAAGACTAGTGATGCATCCCACATAGCTACATTATTCTTCAAAGAGGTAGTCAGGTTGCATGGACTGTCTAAGAGCATAGTTTTTGACAGGGACACGAAATTTTTTGGCCATTTTTGGCATACATTATGGAAGAAGATGGACACTGAATTAGGAATCGGTTTAGCCTATCATCCACAGACTGATGGACAAACCGAGGTTGTGAATAGAAGTTTCAGAAACTTATTGAGGTGTTTGATGGGAGACAAACCACAACAATGGGATCTTATCTTGGCACAAGCAGAATTTACTTACAATAATTTAGTGAACAAAAGTGCAGGAAAGAGCCCATTCCAAATAGTTTATGGGTACAACCCAAGAGGTGTTGATGAGCTAAGAGATAGTGCTGATTTGAATAGGAAGAGTGTTGTAGCAGAAGATTTTGCAAAATACCTTCATGAGGTTCACAAGTAGGTGAAGGAAAAGTTGGAAAAAAGTGCTAGCAAATACAAGGAATATGCTGATATGCATAGGAGAGAACAAGAATTTCAGGTAGAAGACTTAGTTTTGGCACATTTGACGAAAGAAAGGTTTCCATAGGGAACATATAATAAGTTGAAATTCAAAAAGATAGTTCCATGCAAGGTGTTGAGGAAGTTCTCATCCAATGCCTATGAGATTGAGTTACCAGCAGGGATAGACATATCACCTATTTTCAATGTTATTGATCTATACAAATTCCATGAAGGGGAGACAAGTAACTTACAAGGGGGTACACATTCACATTCACCTGATGCACAAGGATGGTTAGACCAGTTATCTGAAAAGAAGGTGGAAGAAGTAGATAAGATAATTGACTCCCAAGTGGCTAAGAAGACCAGAGGAAAGGACTACATGGAGTATCTAGTCCAATGGAAGAACAGAGTTGCAGATGAAGCTTCTTGGCTGAGTGTTGCAGAGCTAGTCAAGTTTGGGATTCCAGTTCTAGACTTGCCAAATATTCATGAGTTTCCAACTCATGGAAAATTTTAGTTATCCAGTGTGTCTGATGCAAGAGCATTTGGGTTCACAAGCAATCCTCATCAACCAAAAAGATTTGTTTTGCTTTCTTGCTTGGTTTCCATCTTGTTTGCTGCAGGAGTTGATGATCAATTTTTAGAGAATTTTCTAAAGATTTTGGCCAAGTGATGACTTGATCTTGAAGAAGGCCCAAATGGGTATCTGCATTTCAATTTTGGTGAAGATCTGATCAAAATTGGTGAAGTTATATCAAAGTGGATCTTTTGATAGTCACTGGACATCCTGTCAAGACCATTTTCCCCGCTTTACCTTTGGGCCGCCGAAAAGAGCCTTTGTGCAGATTTTCACTTCACTAGATATATCCTCTAAACCTTGGATCTTCCACATGTCTGATGGCATTCACTTTTCTCGCTCTATTGCTTGGGACCGTCGGAAGGTGCTTTGCACTAAAATCACTAGGCACCAGACATATCCTGTGATGCCCTTTTCACCCACTTGTCTAATCATGACTGATTCCTCCACTTTGTTCAGTAGGGGTCAATTCTCCCACTCAGTCTTGTGACGCATCATTCTCCTACTCAAATTTTCTTTGTGCTAACATGCTCACACACTAGATACATCCTGTGAAGGTTGATTTTCCCGCATATCCTATGAACCTTGTTTCTCCCACAATTTCCAGTCAACCTGCAAATCCACGCAAAATGCCCAAAAAGAGACAAAATCAATTTTAAATCACATGGATGGCCAATCCAAGAGCCATCTCCTAGTTGACATGTGTCCTATGCATGTGATGATTGTGGTGGCTGCCTTAACTTCCTATAAAGGTAGAATTTCATGCTTGTAGAGGAACTTCTCAGAGGTGGATCTCTCCAATGTTGATTCTCCATGGTTGACTCCTTGAATGTAGACTTCTTCGTGCTTGATCACTCCAATGTTGATTCTCCATACTACGTTTTGACTTTGGTTGGAAGATTATTGGAGTAGACACGAGAAAGTGAAGATCAGTTTGATTTGAATATTGAATTGTTGTAAGGCTGAGGCCAATGCATGTGTGAAGATAATTGTACTCCTGCAGTAATGTAATGTTCTTTACATATGAATAAAGATCTTGTTGTTTCTTTGTTGTGAATTGTCATTTTGCTGCCTATTTCAGTTGCTTGACAAAGCCCCTGGACCTTGACCTGCATTAGAATGCATTCTAGTTTCAACATGAATGATGTAAGAATCAATTAGAAAGATCAAGGGAAATATCAACTGATAAGTAGTGTTTTGCGGAGGTAGAGAAAATCTTATATAGACAAACCAACTTTACTAATGACAAGTAGTAAATAGTAATAGAGTGTTTCTAAAAGTACTACATGTGAACACACTCTGATAGGAAGAAGAATCAGGTATGACCAAGTTTCATCATGACGTTGTTATTATCAAGTCTTCCACATCCCATCTCTGCATTTCAACACAAGGAAGAACTTGAAATGTGAGAATTTTTAACTTGATTGATTAAAGAAGATCCAACATTCAGAAGGAAGCAACAATATCTCAGATTTCAACCCTGATGCAGTTGTAACATTTAGAGCTCCATAGAACAATAGTCATTGTGTGCATAATTAAAATCGTCACATTTCATAACTCAACTTGAACAATAACATAAAGTGGCTAAAGAATAATATCACAAACAATAGAACCCTAATCCCTTCAAAAGAAAAAAATTAAGAGCTCAGGCATACCTAATTGATTTTCCTTAAACCAACACAACAATTACAATATCTCCCAATCAAATATCCTCAAATGGGCATGTAGAACATGTTTGCTTATTGCCTTTAGGCCTTAAAATCTAATGAAATAAATCCTATACCACATCAAAAACCTACTTACTGCATTTAGTTCTTGAAGTTTGATGAATTAAATCCTAACCCACATCAAAAACCTCTGCCTACTACATTTGGGTGTTGAAATCTGATAAAATTAATTCTAACGAACATCAAAAACCTCCACTTACTACTTATAGGTGTTGACATCTAATGAAATGAATACTAACTCACATCAAAACAAGATAAATCCAAGAGTAATCCACATTAAATTATCTGATATCTTTGCCTCTCAAAAATGAATCAATCTACAACACATCAAGAGTTAATAAAACAAATAAAAGTTTGACCTAAAAACCTTATATTGAATGATCAAATGAAACCCCTGCAGCTCTATAGAAAACTCCATTAGTTTTTCATACTCCATTTGAAAAATTACTGGATAGCTTGGCGTTAGGCTGTAAAGAAAGGTGTTTCTGGTAGGAATTTTTTGTGTGTGATTGTGTTGTTAAGTGGTAAAATTGGTAGAAAATGCTAAGTTTGTTGCAGAGGAGTTTATTTTAGTTTTTGATGGGCCCTAAATTTGGGAGTCCATGTGCTTTAAAATAAAAATTTAGAAAATATAATTATGAATGCCATAACAAAGGTAGATATATAGAGCCTCCACTGATCATCTCTTAATCCACATTAAATTTAAGTATTGAAAGGAATAACAAATTTTTGAAAATTTTCATTAAACTTGATATGATTAGACAGCTAATTTCTTCTGTGATTGTTAGTTGATAGGCTATATTTGTACAAGGCTTCACCTGGAAATGTGTCTCACACGGTTAAAATATTCCCTACTTTTTTTGATTATTTTTCAGTTGCCTACTTTTTTGATGTGTGTCGTTGCTTAAGTTTAGGAGCACGACTCCTTCATTTTAGTGTTTTTATTATACTGAAATAGTATTTTCACTTTTTCTACCCTTAAGACCTCAAAGTTTTTGGCCAATCAAAATTATTCCAAACATATAGAAGCTAATTAAATTATTAATAAATACTTTTATAAACATTTCTAATTAAAAAAATTGCATGTGTAGACACCTGAAATTGACCATATCCTCACATCACCTCTAACATCACTTACGACACCTCCTAATTCCATTTTCGACACTTTGTGACACATTTGTCCTAGGACCCTTCCATGTTCCCTTCCATTAACTAATTGATTAAATTAATTATATTTATTTAATTAATCAAGATTATCCCTCCTACCAAATTAATTAAATAAATTATATCTAATTATTTATTTAATTTTAGTCCATTTTATCTATTTCCCAGATTAATTTTAAATAAATATAATTTGTCAAATTAATTAAATAAATCTTATTTATTTAATTAATTTATCCTCACACATCATCCCTCTCCAATAATTAATTAAATAATTTTATTATTTAATTAATTTCCACTTGTCCTCATCCTCATCCTCCTACCACAAATAATAAATGAGAGGTGCAAAAGTCAAACTAAGTTTTCATCTCCACCACTCATTTCATATTACATCTCTCAATCTTAGCCATTCACATAAGGATGCCCTAAAAACTTCTATATTTCACCTCTTAATCTCCACCATCCATTTCATATTGCACCTTGTAATCTTAGCCATCCATTCTCACCTCTTAATTTTGGTCATCCATTTCCACCTCTTAATCCTAGCCATCCATCTTATTATCCAAGAATATATAAATCAAAAATCAACCAAGTCATTATCATGAATCAAGAGCTTTATGCAAAATTATGGTGTCAAAGTGAGCAACCAACGTATCAAAATATTCATCAAATATCATTGGAGCACATTATGGTTTTGTTGTTTGCATTTGATTTCTTTAGTCCTTTGCTCTTAAGGTGATGTTGAGTATGGAATAGGTACTTTGATTGATGCATTGTTCCTTATGTTGATTTCATATTTCTATATACACAACATGTATAGTTTATAAATAATAGGCATAAACTATACCTGTAAAAAAATCTAAAATTTAATTAGTGCACAAAAAACTATTAATCACTAGTTAAGTAATTTTATTACAATAATTTTATAGTATGAAGTATTATTTTTAAGTAGATTTCAAATATTTAAAATAAATTCTTCTCTTTATTATATTAATTGTGTAAATATTTTATAAATAAAATTAAAATTATATTAAAAATACTTTATATAACTATAACTATTACACCACTTAACTACAAAAATAAATAATGTTAAAAGAGAACAACTTCACCAATGAAGTACTCGCATTTAGTTTCATATTGATATTTGAAGCTAAGTGATGCAATCAACCATTGACATTTGTTTAAATTTAATCTCATTTATCATTTATTTGTTATTGAAACCCTCAAACACATTGTAAAATATTGTAATTTTTTAAAATAATATTTTCTACAACCTTTTATAAGAATTAATTCATATAAATTATTATAAATAATAATTTAATATCACTATATATTAACATATAATACTGATAAAAATAAAATAAAATAAATTATTAATATATAATATTAATAATATTATAATAAACTACTTTATTTCATTCCCATCTAGTTTGCAATTAGTTATAAAAGTATCTAACCTACAATAAATATTTCATCTCCTAACATATAGTGAAACGGCATGGCATAAACCCATCTAGAGTAGAAAGGAAGGAACTAAGATCACTTGTAGACCTTCCTTAAGATGAAACAAAACATATTGTTCCCTTCACATTAATGCAAATTTGGCAAATATCACAACCAATGGAGTTTGCATTAAGTGTTGGAAGCTTCATTTTATTATTATTTTAAATATATTTTATTATTTTAAATTGACTTTTTAATTTATTATTAAACTTCATTTTTTCTCTTTCTAATTTTTAAAATTAATTCTATCTAAAAATGACTTTTATTTTTATTTTTATTTCCTTTCTTTTGTTTTCTTTTACAATTATTTATTTTATTTTACTTCAAAAACATTTGTTTTACTTTTGAATATAACTTTCAATTTTACTTTTGGAAAATTGTTATTTTATTTTTACTTTGATACATGCAATGAATAATATATACTTATATTAGATATTCATATATTATGCCTTTTTACTTTCAAGGAAGAAGGATTGCTTGAGTGTTTTTCCTCAACCAATTATATGCTATAATTTTTTATTCTGACTAATCTTTTTTACATATTGATAAATATCACTCTCTTTTGTTTAGCTTGATTCATAGGTTGGCTTTTATTTTTATTTGATTTACATTATTTTATATTTTTTTATTATTTTAAAATTACTTAAACATATTTATATGCTTTAGTAACAATTAACTCCACCTCAACTATGCCACCAAGCTTAACTTGGAAGCTTCACCCTAACAATTAAAATCTTCTCCAACCTAGTAAAATTGACATACATTGGGCTTCTAAAAATTATGTGTTAAGCAAAGTCTTCGATCTCCAAGTGTTGTCAAGGGGACTCAAGAATCACTTTGTGATAGCTCATCCTTCAATAACTAAACAATTGTTATTATTACAATACTACAAAAGCAAGTACTCCCCACTATGTGACACTTGTTTAAATTGATTTAACACAATATTTCTAAATTAAAATAAGCTTTTAAATATTTAGTATTTCTACCATTTACTAACCATATTAAAATATTTAAATTATATCTTATAATTATATTATATTTTTAAACCTTCATTAATTATATTTAATTAATATATTGGATATTTAAATATTTAAGCTATATATATTTTACAATATTTTTTATATAATTAATATAACATAATAATTACATAATTATAAATTAATTGTTAATTTATATAAATTAATATTCTTATATATATATATAATGCTCATTTTCATATATGTTGCAAACACGTCGCGCCAAAAACTATTTAAAATCTAAAGGCCCACAAAAGCAAGAAAAGGTATGTTGAAAGTTGTGTACAAACATCATGTCACATAAATAGGATCTATTGTCCCCACTTTTTATAGAATTCAGCAAATAATGTCCATTGGTAGCTTGGAAATGAAACACCGGTGAAAACACACTTTGTGTTTACTTGGGATCCACACTACACCCAATTTTATACCCATTTCCATGCTATAATAGAAGCATGTGCTCCAAAAGTAATTGTCTTGTGAAAAGAAGAAACAAATCATTCAATTGAAAACTACCTCAATACCTACCTTTTTAAATGAAAAATATTTGGGTACCATTAAAAGTGTGATCCTATATTTCTTTTTATTTTTTGGAAATAAATGGATTATATAGATATTAATATCTTTGTTTTTATATAGCAAATTATAATATTATGAGGGAGTATGTGATGAATTGGAGATCCAATCCTTCAAAATCATCCAAAATTGAATCTAATTCAATCACACTTCCAAAAAAATTAACCTTAAAAAATGGTGTAATTAAGAAACATACTATCATTTTCACCAATTATTCTATAATCCTTTAATATACCCCTCTTTTTTAATACCTATCTTTTTCCAAAGAAAACTATTTAAATGTCATTAAATAATTAAATCAATTAAACTACCTCTTATGACAAAAATTTCTCTTGTAGTCAATTCCTAATACTTTTCAATATAAAAATTACATTAAATAATCAATTCAATTATACTACCTCTTATAACACTCTATTTAGTCAATTCCTAATACTTTTCAATGTAGAAATTGTCTTTTCTTGATGGAGACCCACTTTGATGTGAAATTGCTTCATGGTGATACCTACCCTAGAAAATGATTTACCAATAAGATTTTTGTGGGTTCACTAAAAGATTCTTTGCCTTGTTGATTGGTTGTAGATGTTAAATCTTGTCCTTGATCTTGACACTCATAAGATAGCAATCTAGCTAATCACTTTTCCATGGTAGTTTTACTTTTCCTATTATTTAGCCATTTTTTTAGTTTATGGGGAAGCAATGTTAGAGGGAGACGTTATAGCTTGTCCCTTGCTATAGATAAAAGCTTGTAGGTAAGTTTGCACTCGGAGGTGACCAATCATATTAAAAGTTCCACTTTTTATTATTAAATAACTATGGTTGGTTATTGTATGTGATAAAAGTGTATATTGACTATTTTTATTTTTCATATATGTTTATTATCTTTAATTTAATATATTTGGTATAATTTTGTAAAAATGTTATAAATATATGTTTATTATCTTTAATTTAGTATTTTGTATAATTTTATATAAATATTATAAATATATGTTTGTTATTTTTAATTTAATATATTTGGTGTTTTTATGGATGCCATTTCAATTTCTAATAATGGTTTTTTACCTTCTTTTCAATTTATCAAATTATATTTCAATCTTAAATTTGTCTATCATAATGTTAGAGCTTTGCATTAGGGTTTGGCCTTCTATCATTTCTCTTTTTTAGACTTGATGTTTTTTAATTTGTCTATCCATTTTTAGATTTGAAATTTATTTTTTACCATATAGATTTCTCGAAACACTTACTCATGAGGGAGGATGATAACTATTTTTGTACATAATCCATGATGATACCTTAAATCCAAAATCATTACATGTGTATAGAGTTATATCTAACAATGCGTCTAGAAATGATTGCATTTCCATCATGTTATCTTCCTTAATCTCTATTTTCCCGTCCTAAATAGGTTCATGTTTTTTTATGGATAATATCCTCTTTAAAAACCCAACATGAATTGTCTTGCAAATGCTTTCTATACAATATCTCTAATTGATTTATCTAACATGCATACACATGATAGTGTTTAATTTCTAATATAATTATTTACACATGTTTTACAATGATATGATATGCCTTTTGCTTGGCTATTATTTTAGTGTGGGTAGAAGAGTTTGGAAAGTTTTTAGTTTCTATACACTTCCTTTATGTTTGTTATTCTTTGCTCATGGGGCCCTTCTCCTAGTTGGGCATTTAAATTCTCTTTTGAGAAGTCTTCAAGATGGTATTGAGATACAACAAATTGCTATTGGCAATGGCATCCCCTTAATATTCTTTTGTGCAATGAGGGTGTGAGTCATTTTGTTATTCCTCCTTATTATGTTTCATAGGTGTTTGGAGAGGAGGTGAATATTGAATGCTACTCACCATATGAGCATTCATGATTCTATGAGGCAAATGAGTGTAGATGTTGCTATTTCTACTTCTCAATCTTTTTCTAAAGGTAAGCATAAGGTAAACTTGGAGAACATTATGCCTAATAAGGCTCATTGTTTAAATGAGCCTTCATAGGTTAATTCCCACAACATTAATGATGGCAAGGCCTTGCATTCTATTAGTAATATGCAACATGGCTCTTTGACAAATATTGGTCCTACCTTATAGAAATTATTGGCTATGGGAAATAATTATATCCAAGAGACTCGAATTGAGAAATTGAATTTGTAAGATTTAACCACTACTATCAAAAAACTTTTGAAAACTCTGATAATCAACTTTTTATGATGAGAATGGAAGATGATCATAGATGAAGGATTATGGACGATCAAGTTGAGATGTTGAATGCCACTAATGCCAATATGGGAAATCTTGAGGACATTCTTCATAATTTAAGATCTCTTATGTGGGATAAGAGGAACTTGACTCATGAGGTGCACCATTGGCTTTATCATGGGGGTCAATGCTAGAACAATATTGACTCTAATCCTGATTTGAAGCCCAATAATCATAAATCTTAGGCTCTCTTGTCTTTTGTTTCTCTATTATTAACTATTGCCTCTCATGTCTATGTGTTCAACCTTTGGCCCTATTGATCTTTGAATAATTTTTTAATTGTATCAAACAATGATATGATATGTTATTTCATGCTCATCTTATGCTATATCATTGTTTATAAAATATGTACATATGTATTTCTTAATACATGTCCTAGAGAGTGTTTTTCTCATTTTCACATATTTTCTCCCCCAATGGCCATTCATTAGAGCTTGGTATTGAAACTCGTCTTATCTCTAATGAAATATCATCTTTAGATGTCCATCCTAAGGCATATTCTATTTATATATCATTGTGTGATGCTCCTTTGGATCAAGTAGTGTTGCAATACATACATAATCCTAAAAATGCTTGTTTGATTGACCCTAAAATACTAATTTTATTGATCCTAAAATGATACTTTGATTGATCTTATAGCTGAACCTTTAATAACTTATCATGATGCATTATATTTTGAGGTCCATAGTATACATGATTATCATGTTTTCCCATACAATTATCCTATCCCCAACATGCACAAGTAGATAATATGGAAATAAATGAAGAGGAGGAGCTTCATTGTGATATCTTCCACCTTCCATCTATATCATTTAATTATTGTGTTGAAGGAATTGAAGATCAATTTAATACACATTCCTCACCACTCATTCCTCATACTTACAATAATTTTTTAATAATTCTTATTATGGACATTTATATATTAAGGATATTATTCAATATAATCCCATTAATAATATGGGAACAATTCCAAATGCTTGTACCAATGAGTTCATCTTTAATCTTCTTTTATTTATGGATAATTATGTTTGCGTAGGGATGCATCTAAGATGCTCTAATGAACACATCCACAATACAATAGTATCTCTTATCCTAGATTTTAGGGAGAGTCATAACCCTCTTTTGAATAATGTGCACTTTATAATTGAACCATTTACCAAAAAAACTTAAAAAGCCACAAAAGAAAAGAACACACTTGCTACTCACTTTCTACCAATAATACATATATAGTTTACTTGTTTTTTGTATTTTCTTTGGTTTTAATTGTTTGCATAGTTCATTGAAACTATGTGGATGACACAAAGCTAAATTTCACAGTGCATGAACTAATATGGGTGGCCATGAGCATCTCTTTCTTTTATGTCCTCTTTTCTCTTTTTATACCTTTTATTTGTTTTCCTTTTAACTTTATTTTCTCCCATATGGATTTGGGATGATGTACAAATCAATGCAAGTGTCCTCAACACACTTCATTCATGTTGACTAAAAATATAGTTATCATTACTTTTTGGCTCACAATTGGCTTGTTTATTAAGCCATGTTTGTCGTTCTCCTTTCATCAATTTTAGTACTTTTACATCGATTTCTTGGCCCTTTTAATTATGTCATGTTATGTTTCTCCTTTTGTAGTCTCAACTTTAATCTTCACTCATATTCATTATCCTTGTGTCTCTTTTACACTTATAGAACTTACATACACCAAGTACTCTCTCATCTCCTTTGGGAGACAAGTAAATACTTCCATACCATTACTCCTACATGATTTTATTTTACATGGTCTATATTGCATCACTTTTGCATGATTCTATTTTATATGGCATATTATATTAAATTTTCATGACGACATCCTACAACAAAATTATTGAGTCATTATGATCACAAAAACATATTCCATGACATTATTTATATTTTTTCTTACATGATAACATTTGGCATATGGTCATCTTATTCTCACTAATGTGTATCCTCACAATAGGGAAAATTTCACTAGTACAAAAAGAGTAATATATTACTTAAAAACTACTAAAAACTGCTTATAAATGACCAAACATGGTCACGTGACCATTAGTAGTTTACTGCCAGTCATTTATAACACGACCAAATTGATGACTAGACCATTTTTATTCATTTATTGGTTGTTTTGATTGATTGATTTGGTAGTATATTAAGTCGTTGATTTAGGCATTGATTGTTGTAACCTAGTCACTTATTTAGTCATTTTTTCACTGATATATTTAGTCATTAATTTAGTCATTGATTGTTGTTAACTGGTCACTTATTTAGTCATTTTTATTCACTGATTTCTGTCCATTGGTAGTGTATTTAGTCATTAATTTTAATCATTATTTTGATCAATTTGATAGTATATTTAGTCATTTTTATTCACTGATTTAACACAGGTCATATATTTAGTCATATTTATTCACTGTTCACTGATTTCTATCAATTGGTAGTATATTTAGTCAATTTAATTATTAATTCATGTCAATTAGTAGTATATTTAGTCATTTTGAAGCTTGCAATCTATGTAGATTTCCATCTGGCATTAATTGTTCGCTTCACACATGTCTTTTTGATTTTATTCATTGAATGCTCTGTGAGAGGAGTGTTATGAGCTGAGCAATAGAATCCACATTTGGATCTCATCTTCCTTGGTTTTATTTCCCCGTCGGCTTGAATGACTTCAATTCATTATGTTGGCTCGTGCGATCCTCTTTTTATGCAAGAGATGATGGTATCTGTGTCATTAATTATTTCATTCTTGCCTCTTCATTTTGCTCTTGCTATGTATCTGCAATGTCTATCTATCCCCGCAATTGTTGACTTCATTTGATTGTTCAATCATGGGAACAACCAATGCACAGAAGCATCAACTCAGATTTCATGGCTAGGGCCTTCAAACTGCTTGATGAAGAGCCAATGGAGGATGCTTTGATAGATGTATGTTATAGAGATTTTCTACTGCAATCCAGGGTATGTTATGCTTCGCATCTAGTATCTCATTTTCTCTCAAATGTGATGGACTTATTTCATCAGGTTGATAAGGTTAAAATGATAGCATTAATGTTTGTTCATGACTATCTAATCCCATATGTCAAGCTATTTGAAGCTTTTGCTACTTATAATATCCATGATGGCTTAGCCTTGGTAGGGGTACTCTTCCTCCGTGAAGATATCATTAATAAACCTAGTTTTAACTGTGTTTATCAAGTGATGATTTCAAGTTTGCAATCATGTAATAGAGAGCTCTTTGATAATTCATTGCAGGTTCACAAATTTGCATTTGGAAGGTCCAAGAGGGAAAGGATAGAGGAAGTATTCAATGCATGGAGCTTCTTGTCAAATTTCCAACCACCAGTAATTCCCTTCACCAATGATGACACGGTCCTTTCTCAAGAGAATCCAACTGGGGGTTCATGGTTTTAGGGTTGTAGATTTAAATATGGACAGCATGTGAACCACTCTTTCTGTTTTAAGTTTTTGGCTTCGATGTAACTTTGGTTTCCTTTTTGACCAGAAAGGGCCTTTTAGATATGTAGCTTTGTTCAAGGCTCTTAGTTAAAATGCTCTGTTATGTTATCTTTTTTGCCAGGATGGGCCTTTTTTGTAATCTATAAAAACATTTTTATTAATATTAATATATTAAGATTCTCTAAGCATCCTTACCGATTCTGTAGTGCCCCCTCGTCATTGGCTTGTGATAGTGGTAGTTCTGCATTGCTCTCTGGCAATTGGAGATAGTTGTTAGTCATTCAGTGCATTGATTCAGTTCTGAGTCATTTGATTAGTAGGTTATGATTTATGTTTATTTTGATCTGGATGAACTATGTTTGACTGATATAATTAGACATGTGTTATGAGTTATGATGGCATTACTACTATTCCAGTTATGATGCAGATTAATGTTATCATGTATCATTTGATTTGTGGTATTTGAAGTCAGATAAAAGTTGTTATAATCTTGTTCAAGAGCAAGGACGATGTAGTATTACTTGCTTTGCGTACCCTACTACGCCGCAATTCTTTGACTCTCTGTGTGTACTAGACATATATGAACTTGATCGTATACAACCAACTATTTGAATGCAGGCTGCAGGTACCAAACCTCGACTCCACCCGATATAGCAGGTTTGAGTGGGTTCTTACACCAATGGGTATCAATGATGGGAGATAACACGAGGTCTATTCCACTAGGTCGGTCCTTGTCTTCTATTGTGGTCTCGAGTCATATTGTGTCGTTTGGTGCTTGCCTTGTTATGTTGGTAATCTTGTGTTGTGGTGTATAGTCGAGTTGTGTTTTATAATGCTTAATTATGCTCATGTGTTGTTGGAAAATACTTTAATGATTTATTGTTAACTAATAATGCTCCTATTATGTTTATTGGATAATAATTGTTTGGCTTAGAACTTGGATTGATACCTTGGTTGGATTTTAAAATAGACAAGAATTAATTATCTACTGCCCAAGAGTATTTATGTCATATATTGGAGTTACGGGTAATTATTACTGTATATTTTGTACAGAATAATTTTGCTATGTGAAATAAATGCCTTGAGTTGTCAACCTTGAAATGGGAAGATTTGGGATGTCTTTTTATAGCAAATTTTAAAATTCCCTAAGGAAGGGGGGATTCTTGGTAACGGAATTCATGATTGCGGTAATTATGGAGTTTAGTTGTTTTTAGAGGAGGGAAATTGGAGAAGGAAAGAAAAAGAAGGGGGAGGTAGCTGAAGAATGGGAAGCTTGATCGAAGCTCCAAGTATGGCTATTTTGATCTCTGTGGTTGAAATTTTGTATTTTGGGAATTCTTCCTTGTGCTGGAATTTAGTTTTCTTTTGTCGTAGCAGGATGGCCTTTGTATTTGGGTGTGGTTGATTATATTTTGTTCCTGTAATACCGTGTCTGTTGGTGCACTGGCATGTTTACCTTCTGGAACTTATTCAACTCATTAAACTGACCAATTCCAATATGTTACCTTGCATCTTGAATCACGTTGTTATGACGTTAGAGCCTCCTCATTCACAACTTCCCTGGTACCCTTCCTTTAATCTTTTTTTTCTACCAACAACTGGTTTTAGGTTTGATTCTATGTGTAGCAGCCGATAGCATGGGTCGATGCCAAGCGAATCTTATGGGATTCACCAGTTTTTCCTTTACCATTTGCCTCATGTGCTCCAACAAACTGTATTCTGTAAAATGGATGTTGATCTCTTCTTTCAAATGTTAACTACAGCATGATCTAACCGGTGCTGATTAAACTTTGTTGTTTGCCTTGTAGTGCCTTTGCTTTGACTTGGCTCATATTTCTTTATTCAAGTTGATACCAACAATCTTTCTTCAGTTTGAAACATTCTAGTAAACTATCTTTAAACCCTTATAGCCTTTCTAACCTAATACTCCATCCTCTGGCGGCGTCGTATGGCCTCTGCTTCAACCAGCGGCTTTTTGCTTAGACCAGAATTCTTTTAAGGTAGTGTGGGTCGACGTCAGCATTCTGTGACCCTGCAAACGTCCTTCCTCAGACATCGTCATTCGACCATCACTCATTGTTACCTAAGTTGCAGTCAGAAACTATTCTTTCAATTTGCTTTAACCTTGGCTCCGATCGGTCTTTCCTCTCTACCATCCGGGCTGAGTGTTGTTGAAGCATTTGGTGTTCTCTGATGTCCTTTTTACACTTCTGCCAGTTGTTGTTAGCCCTTTGCCTTTTTGGACTCCCACGGCAGGTCGGAGTTGAGATGTTGTGGTTTTTGTTCTAGCCAGTCGAATTGGGTTCTACCCTCCCTCTTGTCATCAAATCTAAGCAGAAGAATAGCGACCTAAGCTTGACTAATTTCTGAGAATTGTTCCAGCTCTATCACTCTCTCTGGCTGTTCGCTCCCTTTGATGGGGCTTCCTCTGTGCTATGTCTTCCACCGTTCCCATTCCTCTAAGTTTTCAAGCTTTGTAGATGTAATGACTTCCTTCTTCCCAATCAGAGCAGCGTGTGATTTCAGTAAGATATAATGGTTCTTCACTGTTTGGAAACTTCTTTTTTTAGACTCACGTTTGACAGTAGCAATGTTATCTTTTCTGAATTCATGGGTAGTATTAGTTAGTTAGCAGATTTCTTGGTATTGCCGCTGCCACCTTTTTAGGATGGGTTTAGTATTTAATATAGTTTATACTCTAGATTATTGGTTGTTACAGTTTTAGAATGTTATGGGCTCTGACTGCGCATAGCGTAGTTTAGGAAGTGTATGTACTTTCGTTTGTTGATGTGGTCACGAAAGTTAAGAGGGTTCGAAGCTAACAAGCATTTTTTTCAAGTTTTGTCTTAGTCGTAGTCGGCATTTGAGTGGTCGCTTTTCCTAGCAAAGCATTGTATTTTGTAGTTGGTCAGTATGAAATAATTCTAATGCCTCTATTAATATGCTTATTCGTATTTCCAAGTGGCAGCAAGGTAGTTAGAAATCCCTTGTCTTGCTTTGGGTTTGGAAAGTGGTAATATGTTAGCAAATATATATAGGTTTATAGTGGTTGGACAGTAATTGTTATAGGTTTGTTAGAATGTTATGATTGTAGTGTTTTCTTTAGGAATTGTAATTGTGTTAAAAGATCTACGTATTTTGTTGCTAGATGGATAATGTTAGTTAGTAAGTTAAGGTTATAGAAGACTATTAGAGTGATAATGTTTATTTAAAATCTCATTATGATAGTGAATGACTTATGCATTTAGAAGGATCATAATAACTTGTAGCAAATTCAAAAGATATTATGAATGGTAAATTAGGAGAAAATGTTTGTAGCAAAGATGTAAATAGTTATAGTTGTTTTGTTTTGCGGATAGTTATTGGAGTATAGAAATAGGTTTTCTTATCATGGTGTATTAGATCAAATGTGGACTAGTGAGAGTAGACTAAAACCTATACATTTAGATACTTTTATTTTGGAAAACATTCATAATGTGTTATGTTGGGAATTGTTAAATACTAGATAGAAATGTAAGCTTGTAGAAAACTATTAAGGTTTGTTTTAAAATTTTAATATGATAGATAGTTAATTTTCATATGGGAAAAGTATTATATTCATTTGTGAAGGTTGTTGGAAGTTGTTGATAGTAAATGTTTTTCTAGTGACTCATGTTATAGTTTGAAACATAGATGCTTATAGTCGTTTGGTTGCGAAATTGTAATTGTTCATTGGAAGATGGTATTTCATGTTCTTAAGAATATATATATTTGTGGTTAAAGTTGTTTATTAGAATTTGAGATAGTTCAATGATCACTGAGAGTTCATATACTTGTTGTAGTCGATCCTAGTCCACAGTGTAACGAAAAGGATGATGAAAGGTTTTATAGCAAGAATATATAGATATATTTGGGGGAGAAGTATATTTGTTTGGAAGGTATTTTTTTATGTCAAAGGTAATTCATTTATATGGTTGTTGGCAGTTGGTAAAGGTAATGGAAGTACTCTTTTAGTGATGTTTATAGATTCATAAATTATAGTTGTTCTTTTGGAAATGTGGTTGGTTTAAAGTTAGTGGAGCTTTTTGCTCTTGGTAAACATATGATTAGTTTTATAGCTTGTTTTAATGGTAGTCATTCAAGGGTAGTCAGGAAATATTATATTTGGAGTTATATAGATGTGTTGCCTTTGTAGGCTTAAATTTCTTTGAAGGAAGTTATAACCTCTTATGCATTTCCATGTTTTAAGTTAATACTGATTCTCTTTCACTCGTTTTCCCTCCTGGTCATATCTGTATGCTTGTATTGGATCATTGTGTACCTTGGGGTGGAGATCATGTCTTATTTGGGTTAATTGTGAAGTGGGAATCTTGAGGGATGTCATGTGTACTTGGTGTCAAGACACGAAAGTGTTGTCCTTGTCAGATAATGGTCACCTTATCTTTGGTCATGTACCTAACTCCAGAGGTGTAGTTTTTGGTTTTGGTTCTAATTATGGCATGTCTATGTAATTGGGTTCTCTGGTTTTTTTCGTGTCTTGTTATGAATGGGAAATGTTCTCTTGAATATAGTACTTGGTTTCTAGATTTTATTGCCTCAAATTTTGAAGGGAATCTAAGGACTTATGGTTAGGGGCCTAGTGAATGGCATAAGTTATGTGTCAAAGCTGATTTGTGACTATTATACCTATATGTTGTGGTATGTATGATTGATCAAAGAACGCTAAGGGAGTGGCTTTCATGGTGGGGCTGGTGCCTAGTGAGAGGCTACCTGGGTAACCCCATGGAAGTTGTAAGCAAGTGGAAACTTTATAACTTAATCAAGAGGGTTGGGAAAGTAAAACACTTAACAAGATATGTAAGACACCTCACCGATGCCTTGAGTTCTCTCACAGGCTAAGGATGGGATGAGAAGGCCTGGTTGGCAAGGCCAACCTCCTTGTCTACATGAGAGGACCAGTGGTTTCTGCATGTGTCACCCTATGGGGCCAGTGCTTAGAGAGAGGTTGCCAGGGTAACCATAGGTGGGGGTCGGCTTCTGGTGATAGATAGCCTGGGTAACCCATGTTAGGACCATGTGATGACACTCTCCTTACGCAATTCAGTTGTTACTTACTTGGTTGTGCCTCTGGAGTGATGTCTTGGCTTGTGCAGTTTTGTTGATATGGTCGGTTATGTCATGTCAGTTGTCATTCTTTTATTTTTGGATGTTGTTTCTTGGCTTAGTGGAATCCTCATCGTTATCTCCTAGCTCGGAGGGGTGGACCTCAGGGTTCCACATGGTTGGGTGGCAGAGCTATCCATTGGTCTTCTTGGAGATTCGGTTCAAGTCCTATGCAGAGGTGTTCCAGTTCTAGATTGCTTCCCACCTTCAGCATTGTTGTATACTTTCTTTTGTATTTGTTTGATACCGACGTGATCGGTCTTGTAATCTTGTATTGTAACTTTGTATAATAACTATCTTGCTAATGCAAAAGTAGATCTTATCTGTAGCAACAGTATGATGTTTATCACTTGTGTGGTTTTGACTTTATATTCACTGATGCAGTTATGTTTCCCTAGAGGAGTTAGAAGTACACTTTTCTTTATGTTGTGTATTATGCTATCTTGGTTATTGTTATTGCATTTACTTGCTTCAAAAAAAAAATTTATTTCTGGACTTTTTGCTCTTGTTAGTCTAACTATCTCTAGGGTTGCATGACGGGGTATTACAAATTCAAAAAAAATGTCAACCCTGGTTCATGTGTTGTCTCAGTAAAGACCTGCACAATGAAAGATTCCATTAATTATACATAAATTCCAAATTAAGTTGATGAGAAAAGATCTTTGATATCCAACTGGGAAGCCTTAAAATCCAAAAATTACTAACCTGATGTTTCACAACAAGTTTCCCAACTGTGACATCATCTTTACTTAAGAAACTAGATATTGATCCACTACCATATTGGATCTCATAGGATTCTCCTTCACAAACAACAAATGATATATATATATATTAATTGTTTAGCAACTTCCTTAATATCCCCATGTAAGCATACTAAACTAGGTGAGGTTGAGGGTTTGAAGTAGAGTACCATCTTCTTGGTATGTGCTTGACTTTGATGACTTGTATCTTGAATGAAAATAGCAAGCGGGATGCACTGTAAAATCATTGTTACAAAAATAACCACAAAATCCTCTTTAATTAAATAATCCTTCTAAATATTTCAAGACAAGATATTTCAATTAATTTCTAAGAAAGCTAATAATTTCACTATCCAAACAGCCATCAATCTATTTATTGTATATAATTTCCCAAGAATTTAGAATTTGAATGTAGGTTGAGTATTCCAGCAACATTGCTTTTTTAGTTGGATCCTAAAAATACTGCAACTTATGTTCTTCTCTAAAACATATTTGCAGAAGTGGGCAGGTGTGGTGAGGTTCAAAGAGTAAGGAGATTGATGAAAGATAGAGGAATTAAAAAGATACCTGCATGTAGTTGGATTGAAGGGCATAAAATGGTACATGCTTTTTTGTGTAGGAGATAGATCACATCCACAAACATGGGAGAGCTATGCAAAATTGGAGAAATTGGCTTGGCAAATGAAGGCAGTAGGGTATTTCCAGATTCAAGACTTTTACTTAATGCTGTGGAATAGAAGAAAAAAGAATCATTTATTTGCCACCATAGTGAAAAGTTAGAAATTGCATTTGATTTGTTAAACATGGCCCTTGGTACAACCATTAGAGTTGTTAAGAACCTTCGAGTATGTTTTGATTTTCACACTACATCTAAATTTATCTCCAAGATTGTTGCAAGAGAAATTGTTCTGAGAGATGTGAACCATTTCCATCATTTTAAACAGGGACAATGTTCTTGTGGAGAATATTGGTGATGCTAAATGAAACAATCTGAAAAATAGGCTTGCACTATAATAATGTGCACTACATCAAATATCCATTAATAATGAAGGGACATCCATCAAAGCATAATAGCAAGGATTTTTTTGTCATATGTTGTAGTTACAAGTGCCCTGCTAAACATACATGAAAATGTGGAAACATAGACAAGCCAAGCGAACTATTTCAAAAAATGCCTCAAAGAAATGTGATATCATGGAATGCCTTGATTCAAGGATATTTTTAAAATGGGTTTTTTTGAAAAGTCCTTAGAAAATTTTAAGAAAATGCAACCAGTGGGTGTAAAGCCCAACTCCTCAACCTTTGAAAGTGTCCTTCTTGCCTATGTGTGAATTGGAGCTTTGGATGAGGATATGAACATCCATCAAAAGCATATTTGGAAGTAGATTTTTATCAGATATTTGTGAAGGCTTTGGTGATCCGAAGTGAAACTTGCAACATTTCTTCTTGAATAAATAGGCGAATAAGGTACACCCTCCATTCCACCAGCTCTGCTACCTCCAACTAGACCTATGACAAGTGATTGAAGGAATAAATTACAAAAAATATCATCCTATCTATTTATGATGTTTTTCTAAGCATCAAAAAAGTAAACAAACAAACTACAAAGCACACAAGTACATCTCTTAGTTGTATAGGCCAGGACAGTTCAACCACCATTATACCACTCAATGAATACTAACCAGCTCCTAAGTCATGATCCATATGACTCCTTTGGCGCCTTGTAGGTTGTCCTACATATGAAAGCTCTAGGTCCTAACAAAAAACCACAAAAATCAAGGAGTTCAAACCAAGAATAAATAATATAGGAAAAATAACCTACAATAAAGATACCTTCATACATTTGATAAAAGAAGATTTGATAAATCCATAAATCCATGCAAATTTCCTTCCATAAATCCATCTTAGGGATCCATATTTCTTTTAAAATTATTCCAAGAGTCATTCATAAGCACCCCATACCAAGTCCATGTGAAAGATATTTATATTTTTGACCATTGATGTGTTTTTGTCTCTCACCGCAATCCTGCAGGTCACTCAAAAGGTCTTGGTGGGTGTGCGGGAACCAAGGATAAAAAGGGAGCACTTATCGCTATCCCGCAACATGAAGAGATTGCACTTGCGACATTGCAGGATGCAGAGATCGATTACTGCAGCCCCGTAGCGGTCTCAAATCGAAGTGGTGAGCTAGCAATATAAATTTAAGCAGCATATGATACTTCACCACGGTCTTGCGACAATCAAGAGAATAACCAGTGGTAATGTGGTAAGAAGGAGCAGAGGAAAACAAGACACTGCGCCCCTGCGGCAGCCTCAAGTGAGGCTTGTGGTATGGTGGTAAGGAGCAGAGGAAAATAGTACACCGTGCCCCTACAGCTGGCCTCAAGTGAGGCTTGCGGTATGGTGGTAAGAAGGAGCAGGGGAAAACAGTACATTGCACCCCCGCGGCGGCCTCAAGTGAGGCTTGCGGTATGGTGGTATAAGGAGTTTAAGTTATGTAAGTGTTGAATACCGCGGCCCCACAACAATTTCAATGGAGTGCAGTAGTGTGTTGGAAGGCTTCAAGTGATGTTTAGTATACCGCAGTCCCGCAATGGTCAAAGAAACAGTTTGCGGTACTACGACAAGGAACAAGTCATAGTGATATAGTTGAATTTTTGAGACAATATTTCTGAAATGGAGATAGAACAAACTATGAACTTTCTTAGACATAGCCAAGCCATGACTTACACCCTCTACATGTTCCATAGAGTTGTCTTTATGGTAGAGATAAGTCAAGGGATAGTAGTTTGCAGTCATTACATTTCATGAAGGAGTGGGATTCTAAATAATTTTGGTGTTGAGATACCCCTGCTACCAAGATAAGAATCATGTGAGGATCTACCTTAAGGTAATAAAGAAATACAGAGCTATGCCATGACTTACACCCTTGTGAAAATTGAATAAATATAATTAGAAGCAACAAAATAAAAGATCATTAACCATGCTTAGACATTCACTTTAATTTTGCATCTATGGCCCATTGGCTCCAATAGTTGCCATCTTATCTTATTTCTATTGTTGATTCTATGTGTTCCTCGGAGTCATAAAAGTAGACACGATAGGCAACTCCATCATAGGCAATCGATAAAATTATGAGCCCCCAAAGCCAAAGCATTGGAAGGCCTCATTTGGTTCAAAATTGAGTCATGACTTAGAAAATGACAGTCAATAGAATGGTAATGAAATCCTTGGTTGACACTTCACATTGGAAACTCATTTATTAAAATAAGTCAAAATAACAAACAATCACTGCTAATCTCATTTTTTCAATGCCTATTGGTATCCTAGATGATATCACCATTAATAGCATTTTGTGGATTGTGTCTAGATGTATGATCTATTTTAGCTTTTGGTATTTGTTGGCAAGAGACATTGCTTTTCATTGATAGGTGTTGTCATTGATGGCAACTAAGATCATCCCAATCATCCGCATAACACAATTTGTTCATATCGGAAGTCAGATTCAAAATTTGTCTAAGTCTGGGCAGCTAGGAATAGAGCAGTAATAGGGTCTGGTATTTTGGTCCGGATCTCTCTGGTGGGAAGTCATGATTAGCTGCAGATCTAGGGGAGTCATATGCATTGTCAATATAGTCTAACTCTAAATTTTTGTCCTCCGGTGATGAAGGATTCAAAGGTTATTAGCCTCTGAGTATCGAGTTCCAGTTTGTTAGAGCAGACAGAAGAAGAATAGGCCAACTTTGCAGAAGATCTTGATTCTGGATGTATGGAAGTTGTTTGTTGGATAAATAGTGATGATCCCTGATAGTGGCTGACATGAGTAATGATTTTCAAGAGCAACTTTTGGTCCACACCTTATGTTATGCATAGATCTAGCTGACAGAGCTGAGCATTCATAAAAGTTCTAAGTCTTGTTGAAGCTACTGTTAGAATGATTGTAGATCATGTTGCGGATATATATAGCCGATGAAATTGGATGATTCAATGTGTGTGGTGTATGTGAATAAGGCGTATGTGAGAAGAGAAGAAAACCAAAGTGTAAATGAAGGCAGAACAATAAGAAGAGCAGAGCAAAGATGAAATGTGTAAGATCATTTTTTGTACTTAACTGGAACTAAAATTCTTGCATGGGTAGATGCTATTAATCAGTTCAAATCTCTGTCATTCTCTTGTAATATTTCATAGGCAGTGAGCCTCCATCTAAGCAGTGAGATCTGGATAGTAAGCCCGAATGCATGTGCATTCCCATTTGTAAAAATACTTTTAACAAGGTATTAATATTTGTGGGTTAACCCCCACCGTGGTTTTTCCCTTAACCGAGTTTCCACATCAAAAATCTTGGTGTCAAATGTGTTGATTATGTTTTTTACTTTTGTGTTAATATCATATGCTTTAGTGTTTACATCATTAATCAAATTGACAATAGAAAAAGAAGTTTAAAAGAAAAATTTGGAGACAACTGATTCACCCCCCCTCTTAGTTGTCTAGGTTAATTCCAACAATTGGTATCAGAGCAAGGTTCCTTTGAAAAGCCTAACAAGCTTGAGGAAAATATCTTGGAAGAAGTTTCAAATGGGTTCAATCAAAGATCAACTTCAGATGGCCCTGGAAGAAATTAGCAATCTGAGAGGTGAACTCAAAAATGCTGATAATACCATTGAAATGTTAAAAGATAAATTAAAGAAATCTCTACAAAAGAAAAAGGAGCTACTTCTGCAGCTATCCAGTTTACCTGAAGAAAATGGCACGAATGAAGCTTTGGAAGAAAAGACAAAGGAATGTGAGAAGCTGTCAAAAGAAGTTGATGTTCTAAAAATTGAAATGGAATCTGGAATAATGAGGCAAACGAAAGAAAGTGAAGATAGGAAGAAGATTGAAGAAGATCTGAATCAAAAACTAAGAGAAAGAACTGAAGAATATTGCAAATTGGATAGAATAGCTAGACATCTAGAATCTGATCTACAAGAAAGTAGAGACAATGAGAGAGAACTTGAAAGGTAAATTGTCATTCTCAAACATGACCTAGAAGTTGCAAATGAATATAAGGAGAAGTTCAAGATAAGCTCAACAAAACTAGAAGCACTACTCGAAGGATAGAAAAAGGTTGATGACAAGCATGGTCTTGGATATGAGAAAGGTGAAAGCTCTGGATCCGGACAGAGAAACTTTCAACCTAGGAATGGGAGAAACAGAACTAGAAAACCTCTAGTAAGACAGCGTAATGCTCAAAGATATCCATCATTCAATGGAAATTGTTTCAATTGCAACAAATTTGATCATAAATCTATTTAGTGCAAAAGCAGAGTAAATCAAAATGGTCCATCCTTCTCTGGTCAATGCTTCAAGTGTAAAAGGTACGGTCATAAATCAAATGAATGCAAAAGTATGATAATGAATAATGCTAACAATAGAAGAATTAGCAACTCCTTCAATGGTTATTGCTTTGTTTTCAATGGGTTTGGACACATGGCTAATCAATGTAGATCAAGAGAAAATTAGAAAAGAAATGTTGTGTGCTTTAATTGCAATAAATCTGGTCATACTGCAAGATTCTACAGAAGTAGGAACAATGGAAGAAAAGGTCCGGCAAATGGAAAATTGGATGAGTAGAGACAAGACAAGGGCAGAGAAAAAATTGATGCGAATGAGACTCAGAATGAAACAAACAAGATATGGGTCAAGAAAACAATTATGAATGACAGTAATGAATCCACACCAGAATTTGGCACTAAAAATTCCTCCAGGAATTGATTTTGGGAGCCTTGGCTCAGGGGGAGTAGCATTGTAAATCAAATTCCCCTAGCCAGTAGTTGAGTGCCTGGTTCTAGCACAATGAGAAAAGGTACCTTGAATTGACTCAGAACATTTGGAAGGATTTCTGGAAGAAAGGAAGTGATTATGGCAAATTGTAGAGTGATACATGAAAGACTATTCAAAAATAGAGCAACCAAATGTACTAGGGCAGAGCATTTATTACAAAGGAAAATTAGGTGATGCAAAGCTTAAAAAGATCACTCATTCCTCATTTGAAACACTTTGCATCAGGAGAAAAATAAGAAGAAAGAAGTGGATGAGATTAGAATTGAGAATTCTCAAGATTTGGAAGCAAGAAAAGGATTTCCAAGCAAAAACCCTAATCTGCATAACAAGGTATTTTCTATTTTTGGGAAATCTCTTGAGTTCTCAATTTTTGCAAATGGCTACACCTCTAGTTGTTGATGTAATTGAAAGGCCCCGACCAATATTTAAGAAGCATCCACACAAATCAGTTGAAGTTGAACTGTTGGGCACATTCTCTGAGGTTCCTTGTGGTGTACTGCATGTTGAGGATATTAGGGCATACATCCACTATAACATGGATGAATTTAGAAACCTAAAACTCTTGGATTTGCTTAACAACTACTTAACAGATGATAGCCACAAATTGAAACCAGAATACAAAGCCCTAGAAAGCAAACATTTTCTACAAGTCATTAGGTTTTTGATATTTGATGAAAATGAATGGGTTTGATATATTTCAAGCCGAATACATGATGAGTTCATATGGCTATTGAAACCATTCAAGATTACAAAGGATGTTATCAAGATTGTAACTGGATTAAATTCAACCGATGGGTTGCCCATGCTAAAATCCATGAAAAACCAGACAGTGACTAATGCTACTGGTGCCAAGTTTGACAGAAGGGCAATGAGCGTCAATGATATTATAGAACCAAATGTCAAATTTGCCTCCATGGTGATTGGGTACAAAATTTACCACTCCAGCAGAGAAAACTCTGTCTCCAGAACTGCAATATATTTAGCCTATCAAATCTTAAAAGAAAATGTTGATTATGATCTTTGTGAACTACTACAAAATTAGTTGATTGATAATTTGAGCAAGATAAAGAAAGATAAGAAAAATTCCTTCAAATACAGTTCCTTGATTATATGCTTGTTCTTCTATTTTATGAATGAAGTACCTGGAATTCAAGGTGTGCATTGGACAACTAATAGACTAGTAGCATGGCAAATAAGAGATCATCTTCTCAGTCTTGGTGACTCCCAAGCCCAAAAGACTGCCATTTGGGGCTACTTCAAAAACTTCCAGAGTTTAATGCAAGCAAGGGAAAGAATCCCTAAAACAATTGTGGAGAAGTATGAAAATGACATATGTTTCATGGTTGACACAAATCAATGCTTGATGGAAGCTGTAGAACCAAGGAAAGTTTGGATAATGCCTATGGGTTATGAGGTGGATGAAAGAGTTTTGGATATGTATGCTCAGCATCTTTTGAGCACACTTAAATACATCTATGGAAAGGTTTGGAACATACAAGGAACTAAGTCTAAAATTACATGTGGAGCTCAGACAACCTGAGACCAAGAGGTAAGTGCAGAGATAAGTTGAAAGATATGCTGAGAGCATTGGCCCAACCAAGGAGGCAGTAAAGCAGAATAGAGAAAGAATTGAAAAGATGAATAAAAGCACTGAGCAGATTACAAAAGAAAAAGTAGAAAGTGTGCCGGTAGTAACTCTGGAAATCCCACCAAGGAAGACAAGGAGTTCTACAACTCTTGATGAGCAACTCAAGTCCACTTCCACTAAGAAGCCTGAAGCCACTCCATCCGATGATGGAGGGAAAAGAAAGAAAACCAAGGCCACAAGAACCCACAAGAGCACAAAAGATGATGAAGAAATAGAGACAGATGAAGAAGTGAAAGAAATAAGATCCAAGAAAGACAAAACTTCAAAGACTTCTAAAGACCAGCCTTCCAGAAGTAATAAGGCCAATAAAAATCTAGTCACTAGTAAGGTCGCTATGACTATTGATGAAATTGTAAAAACAATCACTGTTCATGAAAATTTAAAGCCTATTAGAGTTTACTATGATAATTTTGATCAAGCAAATAAGAAAATTTTGGAAGATGCCATTATCATATATTTGAATAAATCCAATAGAGCCCTGTTGAAAATTTTACAAGAACTTCCTAAAAGTTTAAGGAGAGTACTGGAAATGAAAAAAGAAGCAGCTAAGGCTAAAGATCTAGAACTCAGAGAGTATGTCCTCTCCACACTATGTTTTGTAATGACCAATAAAGAAGCAGATAAAATTCTCAAAGAAGTCAAAGAAAAGATCAGAAGCAAAGTCCGGATGAACAAGCTAATGCTTGGTGAGACTGAGGAAATTGTAAAGGAAATAGAGGAAATTCTGAGAAAGGCTTTAGACAAAGATAAATACTATATTGTTTCAGAAAAACAAGTTGAAGAAGACAATCCTCCTGCTCTGGAATAAGAAGCTCCTGAAGAAGTAACTAACAAGAGAATTAATGACCAAAGTACTACTCTAGATCCTCTGAAATTAATCTATGAGGAGACCAATGATGGACTTGATTCATCAAATCTAAATATTGGAGAAGTTCAGGAAGAGGAACAAGTCAATCAGGAGGACATAGAAATGGTAGATAGAATAGTTGATGCATGGGTAACTCCTCCACCTGATCACTCTGGAAAAGAAGAGGATATTGCTGCCACACAGAGCCCTCCGGATCAGGTAGCAAGTGGTAATCAAATAGGAAAGATCCCCTCTGGAGAAAACACAGAGAAGAGTAAAACAGAGAAAGAGGAAGAAAAAGGAAAGAAGGACAAGGCAGAAGAAGATGGTGCAAATGTTGAAACACCTAAAGCAGATTTTGAGAAATCAGGAGAACAAAAGGATGGTTATGAAATGGTTGCAAGAGACACTGTAGATGCAGTAAAAAGTCTTCTTGAAAAAGAAATGATTGAACTTGATGAGCCTGAGCTACTCCAAGGCCTGGCCAATCCAGATGCCCTCTCTCCAATACAATTGATGAAAATAGCATCATTCACCTAAGTAAAGGCTAGAGAAAAGATGTTAAAGTCCCACTTAGAGGACAATGAACTACTGGGGATTACAACTAGAATTTTGGAGAAATTAATGCCAACCTATCAGAAGAATCAAAATCATTCCCCCTCCGGACATCTAAAAAATCTTGTAAGTTCAGTAAACTCACATTTTGAGTCTTGAAAAGTCTGCGGAGGCAAAAGTTTAGAAAGAGTTCCTGAATAAGAAATTTTGTCAAGTTAAGAATCTGATAAGGAGTGATAGGCTGATACTAGGCATTAGCATAAAGAGCATTCAGAATGCCCTAAGTGATGGAGGAGATATATATAAGTTTTGTCTATCATGGTCTAAAGTCAATGAGGATATTGAGAAGAAGATAAAGGAACAAGAACATAAAATATCAGTTCTATCTCAAAATTTTGATCCTCTAACTGCCTCTCCTATAAGCCAGGAATGTCAGGTTATAAGCTTGATAGATGAGATAAAGGGAATTGAAAAAGAGAAAGACAATACTATGAAGATGATGTGTGAACTCCAGGGATTGATTGCCCCCAAGTTAGAATCCATGCATAATTCCTTATCCAAAGCCCAGAATGCACTTCAAACAAGTGATCCTCCAGATCTAGCAAAGGCAGAAGCATATGCATTTTTGTTGAGTGGGCACATCTCTATTTTGGATGGAATGAAGAGTACTTGGGCCTCTGAACTTGTGCAAATAAAAACCATCTTTCTAGACATTCTCAAGTTCATGTAAATAAGACTTAATGATTAATTGTACATATGCGACAGTATATACATAATTTTTGGAGAGTTTTGTCTTGCAGACCCCACCCTTTGCCATTGATGTCAAAGGGAGAGTGAAGGGCAGTGAAAAATGAGGTATTTAGCAAAGGGGGAGCACCAGAATAAGTGAAGTACATGAGTGTACAGACAAAGGGGGAGTTGCACTAGACACTTAGTCATTTTTCACTAATTGTTGCCATCAATGCCAAAGGGGGAGATTGTTGGCAAGAGACATTGCTTTGCATTGATAGGTGTTGTCATTGATGGCAACTAAGATCATCCCAATCATCCACATAACACAATTTGTTCATACCGGAAGTTAGATTCAGAATTTGTCTAAGTTTGGGCAGCTAGGAACATAGCAGTAATAGGGTCCGGTATTTTGGTCCGGATCTCTTCGGTGGGAAGTCATGATTAGTTACAGATCTAGGGGAGTCATATGCATTATCAAGATAGTCAACTCCATATTTTTGTCCTCTGATGATGAAGGATTCAAAAGATATCAGCCTCTGAGTATCGAGTTCCAGTTTGTCAGAGCAGATAGAAGAAGAACAGGCTGACCTTACAAAAGATCTTGATTCCGGATGTATGGAAGTTGTTTGTTGGACAAATAGTGATGATTCGTGATAGTGGCTGACATGAATAATGATTTTCAAGAGAAAGTTTTGGTCTACACCTTAAGTTATGCATAGATCTAGCCAACAGAGCTGAGCATTCATAAAAGTTCTAAGTGTTGTTGAAGCTAACTGTTAGAATGATTGTAGATCATGTTGCGGATATATATAGCTGATCAAATTAGATGATTCAGTGTGTGTGGTGTATGTGAATAAGGCGTATGTGAGAAGAGCAGAAAACCAAAGTGCGAATGAAGGTAGAACAGTAAGAAGAGCAGAGCAAAGATGAAATGTGTAAGATCAATTTTTGTACTTAACTGGAACTGAAATTCTTGCATGGGTAGATGCTATTCATCAGTTCAAATCTCTGTCATTCTCTTGTAATATTTCATAGGCAGTGAGCCTCCATCTGGGCAGTGAGCCCGAATGCATGTTCATTCCCATTTGTAAAAATACTTTTAACAGGGTATTAATATTTGTGGGTTAACCCCCACTGTGGTTTTTCCCTTAACTGGGTTTCGATGTAAAAAATCTTGATGTCAAATGTGTTGATTATGTTTTTACTTCTGTGTTAATATCATATGCTTTAGTGTTTACTTCATTAATCAAACTGACAATAGAAAAAGAAGTTTAAAAGAAAAATTCAGAGACAACTGATTCACCCCCCCCTCTTAGTTGTCTGGGTTAATTCCAACAGTATTATCCCATCTCCGGGGTCATATGCCTGTCTTAGTAAGATATATCATTTCTCTTTGTTAGGCTATCTTAGTGAAGCCTCAAATCAATTTTTATTTTTTCCCATAATGCTCTTCATTTGTGTAATAATGTTGGCCAAGGTATTGGTAACGAAGTTGCCAAAGACATGGTGATATAGTTGAATTTTTGAGACAATATTTCTCATTGGCCCGATCAAATCAAAGAAGACTTTTTCTACCTCTTTTTCTGCCTTTTCTCCACTATTCTTTTATGAGCTGAGTAATTTCAAATTTGATTGTTGTCATTTGCAATGCATTTCTATTGCATTTCAATCTGAAACGTTTGATCCATTATTGGATTGTTGTCACCTTTATAGACATAAAAATGTACCTATTCTAATATTTTGAACTTATGACAAGTCAAAGTGGGTTGTGTTCATTTAGTAGCTGGTTGAAATTTAATTTGAATGTACTACTTCTTGATTTTCCCCTTGACTCATTATCATTTTTGTTTATCATCTTGCTTTTTGGCTAGCAACAAACATGTGATGCATCTGTTGTGATGTCCTATGGATGGTGGCTTTTTCTAAATTATTTTCAAACTATTTTAAGTTCTAGGTGTACACCTTGTGGAGACTTATGGCATATTTCTATACTTAATTTTTTTTCCAAGGATGTTACAGTGAGCTGATAAATGCAATTATTCCAAAGGTAGTGGAAATAATTTTGGAACAATTATCTAAGTTCTCTCTTAATGTTCAGATTTGTGTAATTTTTTATTTTGCAAATTTTTAATAGCCTTGTTTGATGAGTCTTGGAAATTGGTTTTAATTTACAGGGTAAATCTTCCATCTAGACCTAAGAAGATTGTGCCAAGTAGTTGCAGAGCCATGATTGGTCAGGTTACTGGTGGTGGAAGGACAGAAAAGCCAATGATCAAAGCTGGCAATGCATATCACAAATATAGGGTCAAAAGAAACTGTTGGCCCAAGGTTTGTGGTGTGGCAATGAATCATGTTGAGTATCCTCATGGTGGTGGTAATCATCAACATATTGGGCATGCCAGTACTATGTGTCATATAGAGAAGGCTTAGCATGTACACGTACTTAATCATAATTAAATAATTATAGAGCTCTGATTATTTAAAAATGCCGTCTTTTAGTTTCTTTTTTCTTTAGGTTACTTTGTGTCAACAATTAATGGGGACCAGGTTGTAAACCATGTTTCCTATTATTGTTTCTTATCAAATTAGTGGTTTACTCTTGATTCAAAATTTTGGGAAAGATTTCAAACTAGGTTGTAATCCTTGTTTCCTTGTATTGTTTGAGGCTTATTTTAGGCTGCCATATTAATTGGCTTTGTTATTTTTTATTCTTTCTTGAGTGCTTGTTATTTGCTTTCAGATCATAGAAATGGCAAAAATATTGATGATTTCTTAGTATTATAAACTATGAACTTTCTATTTTTAAAAAAGTAATAATCATCATGCTAAAAGGACATTTTAGTTAGATGATCATCAGGGAGAGAAACATCCAAAAGGGTGACTTCCATATCACAAAAAAAAAAGCTAGAAACCCTAGATTGATCTGCAAGCTCATCACTTGGGCATTTTAAGCCAAGTTGAACCACCTAAGATGACCCCAATTAAGAAAAATCAAACCCCATTTTAACAATAGAGCATATTGAATACTCTTCAGAACACACCAACACTAGTATTAATAACCAATACTTTAACACAATAATGACTATTCAGGGGACTAAACTACAATAGTGCTAGTAGAAACTGAAATGGGTATTAAGCAATATAAGATTATTTGTTGTTTTCTTTTAAAAAAGTTTGCAAGGTTGTGGCGGTTCTTCTATAATTAGGTGAAACCCTGATCCTTCACAACTGAGCTTTGAAATCCTGATCCCTAATAAGAGTGGGGTATTGTTTGAGTATTAACAATTAATAGATTGAATTAGATTTCAATGTCCATATTTATAGTATCTGGTAAATGGGCATAACTAAAACAAAGTACCAAACACAACAAAAAATTATAGTTTAAAAATGCATGAATACCAAACCTTCTAGTAAGGTTCCTCGGCAATTGAATGTAATGCATCTGGCCATGCCCTTCTCCAGAAACTCTTCTATCACTTCCAAGAAATCCCCCTAAAATGGGTCTGCCCAATACATAATTTAATAAAATACAATAAAATAGACATCTTCAAGTGATTGTGTTCCAATTCATCAATGCAAAAAGAGGGACATCAATGATCCTTACCTATTTTTGAGCGTGAATTCAACCCCTATAGAGCGTGTCCAATGCATGAACAATGTCTTGAGCGTAGAGGCGATCAGGTTTCTTTTGTTTGAATTATTTTCCATGGAAAAAATTTCCCTCTCTAAATTTCCCTCTTTCCAATTTGAAATATTTTTTTAATTTCCCTCTCTAATTTTTACATGTGTGACTAATTATTTAGTCATTTATAGCTGTGTTTTTTACCCACCATCAAATTAGTCATTAATTTAGTCATTTATAGTTGTGTTGCAAAACATGACTAGAATTTAATCATTTTTAGTTGTCGTAACTAAAAGTTTTAGTCACCTAGTCATTTATTTGCCAAAATTCTACCAGTGTTTGGAGTATCTATTACATTGTTTTACATATTTCTTATATATCATATTAAATAGATTTCCTCCTTGGGGGTATATCTATTGACTCATCTTATAAATCCACACAATAGAATTCTCCTCCAAGACCTTAAAATCACCATATATAACATCACTATTAATGAACATTGTGGCATCATTTGTTAATGATCACATCTCACATAGAACTCTCACACTAGTATCACATAATATTACACTTGTCATATGATATATCATTATTATATATTTCATACACATTTTTTATTCTTCTTTCACACAAACATATTTTACTTGATACATTCTAAATGGAATTCCTATATAATGATACTTTACACGACAATTATTATATGTTTGTTTCATGATGATATCTCATGCCATACTTATTATGTCATTATTTCACACACTAAATTTACCACATGATTTTACATGATGACATCTAGCACATGGCTATTTTTACTTCCTCATACTGGAAGCAAAATTGGAGTTCACCATTAGTATCTCATTGCATGATATTTCATGATTACATCATAAGACTTATGTCTTGGTCCAAAATATTTTTATGTGTTCGTTACACCTTTTGCCTCCTCCTCAAATCAAATCAATAGTGATGTTATGCTCTTAATTTTAGAGGGACATATTATATCTACCTTCTAGTCTTAATTTTACATGGTTTCATGCTTGTAAGTGTCATAAGGTCCAACTGAGTCATGACTTCATGATTTCCTCGTACATCATGATTCTATTTTAGTCTCATTTATACATGGTTTTACACTTGTATGCATTATGGGTGTCACCTTGGACACAATTCCATGATTTCCTCTTGCATCATAATTCCATTTCAAACTCAACTTTACATGGTTTCATGGGGCTAACTCAATCATAATTCCATGACTCCATCTCAGACTTAGATTTACATAGTTTCATGGGGGCCTATTGACAGCCCCATGATTCTATCTAGAATAAGTTTTTACATGTCTTCATGCTTGTAACCATAAAGAGGTCCAACATAGTCACAACCCCATGATTCCATGATAGATCATGATTCTATTTTCACCACCCTTTTCTCCCTTGCTAAAAATTTGTTTACACATTTATTGCATATTTATGATGAATATTTTATGTTCTATTAATGTTGCTTTGCAAGTACAACTAATGAATTTGTATGTGTGGGTATGAAGGATATTTATGTATAGGTACACAAAGAATCATGAAGCATTGTTCTTAAGCTATATCTTGGATCTATTTTCTTTTTCATTTTTTGCATATCTTACTTGAGCATGAATAATTCATGTAGTTTCACATGGACACAAAAGTGGGGAAAAAGTAATGTATAAAAGTGTATACCTTTATTTTTTACTCTATCATTTTGTGCTACTTTGCACATGTCATAAATGCATGCTCATATTCCTTAATCTATTTGAAACTCTTATTGACCTTTAGCCCTAGACACATCATCCAACCATCACTTCAATCCCCAATGGTCTAGATTGATCACTCCCTATATATTTCTCTTACCTAGGACTAGATTGCATGGTAGTCTAGTACCCCTTTTTGAGCTTTCAAATTCCCACACTATGAACTAACCCAAGTTCAAGAATATAGTTGTTACCTCATCAACCAATGTGCCAAAAACCTCAAGTTAAGATTGTAAGGAGTTATATTTATAAGAATATCTTTCATCATTAGAAAAACATAAGAGAATCACTTCTATTGTACTATAATTTAATTCTAAAGGAATCAAAGGAAAAAAATATGAGTCATATAATTTAATCGTTGCATACATTATCAACACGTGTGTGGCATGTGTTCTAATTTGTACATTGGTAAAGGGGCTTGATTATTATCAAGGAAGTCAATAGTCTTCCCTTTGCACACAATAGATCCCACTATGCTTTTCAAAACAGCCCCTTAAAAGAAAGTACTAAAGATGTGAGAGAAATGCATAAAGTTGCATTAGCATATGATAAATCCATGATAGAAGGACCAAAACACATGGAGAAAAAGTGCTCAAAACCAAACTGTGGGCATGACCTAGTCCTAAAATTGTCTAGATTTATTACAAGCTCTATAGTGGGATTCCAATTCTAGATTTCTTATTTTGATTGTCAATCAAAGTGAGGCAAGAGATGTTGGGTGGTGAAGCTCAACCATTACAGCCGCCTCATTCATTTCTGGCTCTCCCACGATGAGGCTAAATATAATGTCTTTGCAGGTTATTAATTTATTGGCCTTTATTAGTCATTAAGGGAGTGGAGTGTATTTGCTAGAAGATGTATATATAGCTGTGATATGTTGAAGCAGTGTTGTATTCTAGATTTAATAGAAAAGAGGAATCCCCTGCTGTTTGTGGATGTAGCCTTCATGGTGAACTGCATTAAAATCGTGTTATGTCTTACATCTATGTATGCGTGATTGATTTATTCATTTGCATTTAGTTTTATTTTTTATCTACCATTTTATTGTTTAACAATTGGTATCAGAGCTTGGTTAGAACAAAGGAGGAGTTGTGAAGAAAGTTGAGTAGATATGGAAGAGAGCCCCAACTTGGATGATTAGGTTCAAGCTCTCATGTCTATGTCTCATGGCTCTGGAGAGAGTTTTGATGAAGTGGGAGCTATTCATATAGATGATGATGAAGATTTCTGGGCTTCTTGGAAGAATCTTTTGGATCAGTTAGATGATGAAGCTGATTCTGTTATTGAGGAGTTTCTTGGTATGTTGGAACCTGGCAGTAACATGAAGCAGATGCAAGAAATAAAGAATGGTTATAGTACTTTGTCTGTAAGAAAAAAGGTTAGATTTGATTTGCCAATGGAAATAGATGATGCTCCTCTCTATTTGGTTGTTGAAGTTCTTATGAGTAACTATGATCTTGATTCCCCGAGCATTGCCCAGGCAAGATCTGTGTGGGAAAGGGCCCTAGGTTAGTCTGTCAATGGTCTGGGTGGGTGGAGTTGCTCTAGTGGCAGCGCCACCAGAGTGGCTCCAAGGTTGTCCACGGATGAGCACATGATGTTGCCCACGCACCCCCGTGAGAGGAGCGCTGTTGAGGAGGTAGAGGGTTATGGCGTCGGGCAGCTTAGCGGTGGGTTTAGGGACTATGAGTGGAGTAGAGAGGGGAATTTGGGGTTTTGTCTGCATAGAAATAGTGCTGGCGGCGGGGGTAGTGGGGTTCAACCAGGAGACCTTTTGATGAGAATAATGATTACCAGAAACTGACCATGTGTAGCGACGAGGTAGAATTCCCTCTAGGGCTGATGAGGTGGACAATTGGGCGGTCTCTAAGAAATTGGCCCCATCGGCCCTATCGAGGCCTGATTATGTGGGTTTTCTAGACAACGAGTAGGACAACGAAATACCCTCCCACAACAAGGATTTGTTGAAGAATAGACCAATCTTGGATCGATTCATGGTGATGGTAGCGGGCGTGGTGGCAAATATGGTGTTCACTTACATAATTCTATTTGTGTAGGTCTTGATGGTGGGAATTGTGGAATAGGAGCCCTTTCCGGGAGTGCTCGTTCCGCAAGTGTTTTCTAGCTTGTCGGTTGCGTGTGATGGGATGGAATCTAGCGATGTGGTGCTGGGCATTAATGGCTGCCTGTTCTCCATCGGGGAGCCCATGGTAGCCATGTTTGATATGGTTGATGTGATTAAAAAGAATTCATAGAAACCCCTATCATTTTTGGTGGAGAGGAGGAAAGCGAAGCAGAAGTTGCAGGTGGATGTGACGCTGGACGGGGCAGGGAAAATTGGGGATTATTCGCTGAGGAATAAGAAGAAGAGGTTTGAGAGCTTTGTGCATGTGTTGGATACATTGCTGGTGAGATTTATTAAGCATGCCCATGGTTTAGAGGTTATTAAAACTGATGTGCTTTGGAGGAGATTCATCCAGAGCTTCCTTGAATAGAGGTTAAAGCCCTGCAATGCGAGCATGATTTCAAAGTGACGATAGGAGTGGAAATGTAGGGGATATCTTGGCAGCACTGGTTGGACTTCAAGTGGGAGATTGTTGGGTGGTGAAGCCCAACCGTTACAGCTACTTCATTCATTTTTGGCTCTCCCATGATGAGGCTAAATATAGTGTCTTTGCAGGTTATTAATTTATTGGCTATTATTAGTCATTAAGGGAGTGGAGTGTATTTGCTAGAAGATGTATATATAACTGTGATATGTTGAAGTAGTGTTGTATTCTGGATTTAATAGAAAAGAGGAATCCCCTACTATTTGTGGATGTAGCCTTCATGGTGAATCACGTTAAAATCGTGTTCAGTCTTGCATTTGTGTATGTGTGATTGATTTATTGATTTGCATTTAATTTTATTTTTTATCTGCCATTTTATTGTTTAACAAGAGATTCATCATATATATTAACATAGAATGTTCACAAGAGATAAGCCCTTATTTACCCTCTTTTCAATTTATCTATACATTATAGTCATGACTCTTTTAATTTAGGCTTTATTGTTGATTGTTGCTTTAATAATTTAATTAGACACTAAATTAATTACATTGAGAGACATTCTACAATGGCAACAAGGCACAAAGCATCATGTCATGATTGTGTACATAAAAACTAAAACATAGCTAACATATATTAAAGGAAAAACTAAAACTATAAAATAACTCCTAAGTAAATAAAATAACTGAAGACTAATATCTCTAGGCAATTTTATATAGATGTATTTAAGATATCTATACTAGTCATAAGATATGTTTTATTTCCCTACATTTATATAGAATTTTTATCAAAGACCAGTACTTATTTTATATATTTGGTGTGGGTTATGTAATTATGTTATAGGGTGATAGCATAAAGGTGTGTCTCACTTTCTAGCCTAAGTGGGCTACACAAATCAGTAATTTTAAAAAAATATCATTTTCTTTCAATTATAGAAAATAAATAATTAAGAATTTCAAGATAATGTAAACTAATGATCTATGATATTTCCTATGTAGATTCTATTTCTAATTCTTAAAACATTAATAATAATTATCTCATTTTAAAAATAATTGTTAATTAAGTGTTTTTGATACTTTATAGTATTTTTTAATGAGGAATATTTCCCCATAATGTATAACTGGAGCTAGAAATAAAATCTTTTCATAATTTCTTAAATATAGATCATTAACATTGTTATCTCTAGGGCACATAATTTTTTGTATTTTTTGTTGCATCTTTTATTTATTATTAATTTTTAAATGAGAATAATTATAGTTTAGACATATTTATGGATAACACAACTCTTTTCGTATATACCCAAATTATTATTATTTTGTTGAAAGGACATTAATACATAGGGTGGTCTTTTTTTAAATCCATTGTTTGTTATTTTTCCATGAGTGTCAAACATAGGTCTTTATTTTTTATAATAAACTTGTTTTGGCTAGAAAATAAAAATAAATACAATAATAAAATAAAATATACTAAAATCTATATTTTTGATAATAAATCTTGCTATGAGGCTACTTTCATGCAAGATTTTGTATTATGATGACTTTGTTTGATCACACAAAAATGTGATCCAAATTGATAGTTTGTGTGTAATGAAATACTTACATTTGGCTTGGAGAGAAAAGGGTACCACATAGAATGCTTAAGGGACATACATATACATGTAGAGAATTTCATCTAAAATGAACTTTATCTATTTTTCTTATGGCCTAAGTTTGGGCATACTATTTTTTCTTGTGTCCCAAGATAAGGACAAACTTATTAGAGAACTAAAAATGTTTGTTAAAGATATTTAATCTTGGTACCCCTACTTGGTAGGGTCATAAATTCTAGGTCATTAATCAATATTTTTTAATGAATATTTCCTATTTAAATTTATATTAAAATAAATAATAGTACAATATTCACAAAAAAAGGTTAGGGTGGTAAAAGGGCACACCCACAAAGTCTAACTAGATAGCATCCAAAATAAAGACAACAAAATAACAGGGCCAACCCCAAAAAACACTAAGAAGCTAAAGCAGTAGCAGAAGATGGAGGGTCATTATAATCAGGGTTCCCCCACACATCACTAGTGATATCATCATCAATAGGATCCCAACCAATGAGAGCACCTTCCTCTTCAAGAGCATCATCGAAAGGTTGTTGAGCATGAACCAGAGAAATGGTCAGCTGTAGGTGAGGAAACTTGCTAGAATTAGGCCATATAGAAGCACCATGCCCATGAGAAGAGGTAGAGGTTGGCCTGGAAGGCTGAGACTAGCTGCCACAAGAAACATTATCCCTAAACATTAGAGGTTGTGATCAACAAGAGTGGGAGCTTCTGTCTCTCATAGCAGATTAGTTGCAGCCATGTTGACACCCTTGAGAAAGAGAGGAGGGATTAGGTGGAACCATAGCAATAGTGCAAGGGGCATTCCCCTACAGATCTAGCAGCTCCTCAAGATGGGTAACTTCAAGTGCAACTTTACTAGCTTGAACCTAGATCTACATAGGCAAATTAGAGCAAATCATGGCTTTAGTGTACAAAGAGAAATGAACATCTGCAATGTAATTAGTAAAGAGAGCTACATTTTTATCTTTCCAAATGTTAAAGAGATTTTCCACCCTAAAAGCATGCCAAATTTGGGTATATCTGAATGAGAGACAAGGCTAGTCCCTAAGTAAATCCATGTGCCAAGAAAAGAGAGCAATTTGAAAGGGTTTGAAGAAATTGTGAATCTAGTTCCAAGATTCCTGAGTGTGGGGACAAAACCAAAAGAGATTCTTGAGATTCTCAATTTAGCCACAATATGGACAATGAGGAACGAGGATACCCATATGATCCAAACAAGTGCCAAGAGGAAGTCCTTGATAAAGAATGCACTAGGCAAAATGATCCAACTTGGGCTCTAGAACAACTGACTAGATACATTGGAATCGATGATGCCAGGTCCCAAGAGAGGGTTGGAGTTGCTAATGAAGATTGATCTGATCCACCATAGGAAGGTGAGGAGATAGCCATAAATAACCTTTGCAAGGCCTATAATTTTGGAATTGCATGTCTAGGTACCACTTCCAATCCTTCCACCAGGGTTTGAAGGATTGAAACCTAATTTTGTGAAGCATTTGGGGAGGAATGAGATCAATAATAGACTAGAAAGTCTCTTGGTCTTCATCAGTAAGCTTGAATTTTAATTTTAAATTAGGCTAAGAAAGAAAATTCTTGGTGGCTCTATTGAAGAAGTTTAGAAACACACATATACCTCTTTTAAAAAATTTAAAGGTATGGATCCATGGCACCTTAGCAAGAGGAAAATCTTGACAATTAAGAATTGGAGACCACTAAATAGGCTGGTGATTAATAGAGAGGCTATTGCAAAAATCATTTCCTGCCTAGTGGAGCCTTGATGGCTTCCCAAGCTTTCCAAATTCTATTGATAACAAATGTTCCCTAAATTTTGATGAGCTCCCTCATAGTAAGAAGAGTTCCAAGATCTTGGCCTTTCCAAGCCAATCTTCCTAAGGGGACACCAATACCAATACAATGCTTGATGACAATTTTCTAGGCCTTATTGCCCTCAAGGACTCTAATAATCTTGTAGACACCTAAAATTGTCCACTCGTTAACCACATTCATCTATTTATTAATTAAATAATATTTAATTAATAAATTCACTATTTGTCATAATTAAATGAATAGTCTGGACTATTTATTCAATTAATTAACACTCTTCCTATAGTCCAACCTTAGGTGAATAAATACAAATATTCATGCACCTAAGCCCATCTCTCACCTCAAAAGAAATTAAATATAATTTCTTATTTATTTAATTTGGCATTTGTGCACTTTTGATTAAAGGACTAAATTATGTTTTGTATCATCAATAATTATTTACACACACTTCAGCATGATTAATCAAGGCTTTAATTGGCCAAGTCTTCATGGGTACACTTTTCAATCAAAAGGTACTCAAAGGGGTACTTGGAAGCATGGGAGGAGATTTACACAACCTTTCAAAAGTTTCCTTTTTCAGCTCCACCATCTAATCTTTCTAAAGCATGATCTCCACCCTTGATATCCCTTGAATCAAGGGCACCTCTTTGACCAGGTCTCTCATTTCTTGCCACATGGAGGCTTCTCATGCCTCCAATCCTCTCAAGCAATGAGCGCTCTTGATCTTCCAAAATTATCCTATCCCTCCACCCTTCATCCCCAAATCCTATAAATAGAACCTCTTAGGGGTCATTTTCACATAACTCCTGAATGCAAAGCTATGCTACCACTTTGAGCACCCAACATTCTAACTCTCCCCAACTTAATCCTTGGACACATCCATAAAGTTACTTGATGCATCAAGGAGGCTTTGCTAAGGATTAAGGTATATGATTTTTGTTATTTTTTTAGTCTCTTTTGTCTAATCTTGAAGTGTTTTTATGCTAATGAATGGAGTAGATTAGCATGATTAGTTTACTCACTTTGTCATTCATTTCCATAGGTTCACATTTGTAAAGTACTCAAATCATCACAACAGTAAATAAAGTAAATAATCCATTTAAATTACATCACAAATAACAAAAGTAAAATGATGTAATTAATCCACTTAATTACAACTTCACAAGTAAAAGATAAATCTCATAAATATGAATCAATAAAAGTCATTAAATATTACAAAAATCACATACTCAATCCAAGTGATAGCACTATAAAATAATATACAATGTCCATTACCTTCCATGCCATAATATATCCAAATACAAATTACAATAATCATGTACAACAAGGATAAATAAATCAAAACACTCTCCAGTCGCAATGAACCCAAATGGTTCTCCTACAAGCCAACAGATGAGAACATGGTTTAGGTGCTTTTCCACCCAACCATGAAGCAATTACACTTCCCTGGATCCCTTCATGACACGAAGGAAACCCAGCCCTGCACGAAATGTCTAGCTACTTGGCCGAAACAACTGGCGAGAGGGAACACCTAATGCAACCTGATGTCTAATGTGCAATTCTAAATAATGAAATACAATTTGTCCCACAACAGGATGTGGCTGAGATATATATCAATCCATCAATAAAATTTGCTAGACATAATATTCATCTTTTTCAATGACAGCTCATTTAGATCTAAACCTTTAAATCAAATAGTAACCAGTTCAATTCCTGAAAGAGGAAAAGCCATCTCTGATAATCCACATTCGGCATCCTAGCCCAAAAGTAACCCAAACACATTCCTAGATAAAAATCTACTTTCCTTCCCCTATAAATAAATAAATAAGTCAATAAACAAACAAATAAATCAATCAATCAAAATCACCTATAACCACCTCTAATCCCATTCCCAAGCATCAATAAACAAAACATACTTTTTGAACAAGCAGTAATGAAGAACATCATAAATCATTTAAAAGCAATATAGATTTTGAAATATTATTATATTCTCAATTCGTATTTCTATGGTCTTAATAGATTATAGAAAACTAATGATTTTACTTCATATCCAATACCATTTCATGATTCAAGCAATAAAATCAATAATGATGTATGCCAACTCCACTTCAATAATGAGTATCCATGCATACTTATTTCAAATATTATTACTATCTTTCCTCAAACAAGTAATAAATAATAAAAATAAAACAATCAATGTTCTCCTATAATTCATCATTTGATCATACAATTGCATCTATAAGGCTATTAAATTGGTTTTATTTCCTAGTTCATATTCATTCAGTTTCCATTATATGTATTTAAGTTTTCTAAAACATCCCAATCAAGTATGGCAATTCTCTTTTTAATAAGACAATGGTATTTGCATCTCGGAATTTACTTCATCATAGTAACATATAAGGAAAAGATAGTTTTTAACTTATATTCTATTCATTCAAATATTCGTAAAGTTATAGTTTTCTTAAATAATTTAACAACCTTATTGTCACTACTGTGACAGGAAGCTGAGGAAACTCATAAACAGGCTTATTGTCGCACTGGCGACAAGAACTGTGGAAGTCAAAATAGGTTATTGTCGCTCCTGCAACAAGAACTATAGTAAAAAAAAGAAACAAGAATAACAGAATTCATAACAGACTTACTGTCACTCAAACGATAGTGATTTAAAATAGATCTTTGAACAACAAAATAAATAGATAAATATGTCTACAGGAATCTAGTACTATCATCTAAGTGTTAAGAGTTTATTTGCACATTGTTTGATTAATAAGTAGATGTCAGTTATTGGCCAAAAGACTATTTTCTAACAGCAACAAGAAAATAATAGCCATAAGATTTTATGTCTACCTGAGAGTAATTTATTAGTGACCAAAAATTTGATTAACTATGGTTTCAATGGTTATAACAATATCAAGAAAAGAAGCGATTAAAGAACCACGAGACCAACTATAACAGAGTCAAGAGCAAGTTTGACCAGCAGAAGATAAGATCATGTGGAAAAATAGAGGTACAAGCGCCAACTTTCTAGAGGCACTGAACTTGGATCAGACGACATGGGAAAAAGAAGGTGGCAAGAGTTTTAGATTAGAAAAAGAAAGCAACAAAATAGGCCGCTCAACTTCCCAGCATCCATGAGGAGTTTACAATGCAAATCTGGGTATTACTACAACGAATAAAGGATAAAATATAGTTTCAATAATATGTCTGGCAACTATAAAATTAGTAGGTTGATCATGAGGCAAATAGAGGGTCGATTTCCAATAGTGAGATGGGTAAATGCAAACCAAAACAAGAATATTTCATTGATCATAACAACTAAGTTTTTAATAGCCAAAAATAATCATTATTTTGCAAAATATACAAGGGAAATACCTAGATAATCTACCTGCAAAAAGGTTGGATACTTGCTGTTGTCACTACTCTTTTCCTTATCCTGTCGCTGCTGAGTAAATAAAAACATGTCCCCTTCTTTTGCTAAAACACTTACTAAATAATGTCAATCTCTTCAAAGTATTTCTAGGTTTTATTTTGCTCTTCCCCAACTTTCCAGAACAATTTACGGTTTTAAATTTCATTCTAAAATGACAAAGTTATTATTGTTTTTCTATTGTTGTTCTTGACTGGTTTTTCTCTCCTTTGAAAACATCTTTTTTTATTAAAAATTCTTCCTTATCTTGGCATCCAAAGTTTAGGTTTTTGTCTTTGATTCAACTGAAGTCCATTTTTTAGTTTGCATGAGATTTGCAATTTAAAAGACTCAAATTTTTATTTAAATTAGAATAAAATAACTTAATTTATCTTTCTATCACTTGCATGACAGTAATTAAATTATATTCCTGTCATTTGCATGACAATAAATTAATTTAACTCTTTTAATTAGATTCTAAATATATTATTAATATAATTTATCTATTTTTAATAAAACACAATTACTAAAAACAACTCAAGAAGCAATTTGTAATAATAATAATATTATATATCTATCTATTTAAACATAGTTGTTTTAAATCTAAAATAGATATTAATTTTCAAACAAAATATGAAAACACTTATTATTAACTATCATAAAATACACCATTTAAAAATACACCATTTTAAATAAAATCGAAAGAACTTTAATATTTATAATTAAATCATGCATTCGAAAAGGACAATTAAAACTCATTATCCTTCTAAGTATTAAACATAAATCACATTCAGTATCCATTCAATAATGCATAGTAAACCTTCAAAATAATGCAATATGAGACTACGTGAGTGTGTGAGTGCATCAGGGTTAATCATTCCAAACAGTTCTTGCTAAGTGGCTAGAATATTTCTACCTCAACCATGTTCTAGTCTTTGACGAGTACCTACATTCATTCGCACTCAACTCGACGTCAATAGGTTAGTTCCCCAAAACATAGTTGAAGAAAAACATTATAACCACATTGATAACATTTAATATTTAAATCAACTTTTCAATTTATGCAAATATAACTTAATGACAATTACCTTTACACACGTGGAACTTATTCAAAGTAAAACAACCATAGTAAATATTCATTAATCTAGAATGATAATGTAGTTCATAAAATGAGACGTGACATCCTTCCCCACTAGGAAGAGACATTGTCCCGATGTCTTATTATGCAACAAAATAATAAAAGTATACCACTTGTATTAATCAAAGTAATATTAAGGTATCATCAATTTAAACAAAACATATTAATGCCCTTTTACATCCTCCCATGTGGCACCATCCACCAAACTATTGGTCCTACTCAACTTTATACAAAATAATATCTTTATTTTGTTTTTAACATTGTGTCTATTAAACAAATCCAAGTATATAATCAATCAATCGATTCACATGGCACAACTGCTAATTCATCACATCGTACAACTACCACTCAATTACCTTAATTCTAGCATAAGAATAATAATCACATCTTTAATGCACACCAAGGAGGCATAAATAAATTCACAGACTCATAAAGACAAGAATCAATCCTCATAATGCATAAACAACCTCATGGTAACACAATAAAATATCAAAAGATTAGTCTTCCAATCAAACATTGGTCGATATCTCCGACAACAAGACAAAACTCCAAAGGTGCACCAACTAGGTCATATCCAATCATTGTACAAACAAATCCTCTGAAACTATACCATGCTCATATCATTTCTATCAATGGAATCCATTTCCTCTTTCATTACTTGCAACCAAACTTTATCTTCAACCTGATCTACATTTCAGAATTTCTAGAAAAGCTCTTCCTTGTCTTCCTCGTGCTTTTGCATAATGCTAAAATAATTCAACTTCTTCAATTTCTTTACTATTCTCTGCACTTGGCTATTCACTATATTTGGTTTTTTTGTTTTTGTTGTTCAATTCTTTTCCTTTTTCTTTTGCCAATCAAATACATTTATCCAACCACAACTCATTTTTAAACAACTTGTCCTAGATTCATTTTTCAACTCTCTATTTCAACATGTCTTTTCACTATGATTTTTCAAGCCACAAATTTTACAAGGATGTAAATTCCAACAATTTTCTTTTCTATGTCCTTCTCTATCACAATGGGAACAATGTAAGATCTCCTTTTCTTGAAATGACTTCTTACTACTTGCAAAAACATTTGTCTTTTATTTTCCTTTACCTTGATACCTAAGACTTTCATACTTAGTCCCCACGATTGACTCAATGGGCTCTTTGATTCCTTTCCCAAGCTTACCCAAACCTTCACCTATATATTCAATTTTCTTCAAGATTTTCAAACCAACATTATCATCAAAACAACTAGCTATGATAATAGATTCATCATCATTTTCATCCTTATATTCTTCAACAAAAGCAACTTCAGCAAACCTACCACATGATTGATCAAAAGAACATAAATCATTTATGTCACATGAGACTTCACAAACTGACGACTTGATTTCAACACTCATTTTCTTTTTGGCATACTGCAAACATTTATTTTAACTCATCATTTTGATCTTTCTATTTAAATTTTCTCCTTCTAGGTTCTTCTGTTGGAATTAGTTCAGACAACTGAGAGGGGGGGTGAATCAGTTGTCCCACAAATTAACCTTTTTCTTCTTTTAATCTTCTTAATCAACTTTCAATCAGATTAATGATGTAAACATTAAAGCATGAATCAACAAGACATGAGCAGAAACAAATTGAACACACATAACACTAGAATTTTTTACGTGGAAACCCGATTAAGGGAAAACCACGGTGGGGGTTAACCCACAAGATTTGTACCCTGTTAAAAGTACTTCAAAGAAATGAAAAGGCACTTTTCTTAGGGTGCACTGCTCAAAGAGGCTCACTGCCTACAGAAGGCTCACTGCCTACAGGAATTTATGTTTAATACAGAAAGAATGAACTGATAAATAACATCTTCTTTATGTCTGGTTCAGTCCCATTGAAAGCTCACAAAACTTCTGCTCTGCCCCAAATACTTCTTCATCATCTCTTCATACCATACTGCTCTTGTTCCTCTGCTCTTCCTCTTCTCTGCTCTGCCTCTGTACCTTTCTTAGGATTTTATCATTTTCACACAAGGACAACTTTCCACAATTCATTCACAAGTATTTATATGCTTCATCAACCTTGGAATGAACATCAACGTCGGCACTACAACCATTTGACTAAATGTGAATCACTATACTATCGACCAAACATAATTGGGATCCAAATCTTCCTCGGACAATATGCCACACTTCATGTAATTCTTCTTAGATCATCCGCAACACGCTTGAATCATCCGGTCAGCCAAGACTAGGAAGAACATCAACATCAAGGAAGAAATCTTTAACAACGAGCTCAATCTTCAATGCAAACCTCCAACACAATAGGCACATGATCTAGAGACCTCCACAAGCACATTGAATTCAACAAAAACATCTGCACTCGTCCAAGTCATCAGAATCACTTGCATCTTCATCCGAAACCTCAAGAACACTATTTGCCATGACTGTCACATTAGAAAGATTGCTTGCAGACCTCCAAACCATGAACCACTTGACTTGATGATACACACTGACTTCCCAAACATGCCTTCCGATCTGCAGATCATAATATTTCAATGCGGAGCAATCCGGACCAATTTACTGTCACTCTATCTCTTTTGAACATAGCAAAACCTGATTCTACTTAGATGGCCATAGCTTCTTCAAATCTTCATGCAGACCTCTCAAATCTTAACTGGAGATACTTCAGACAATCCTCTACATAGCCATATAGTCTGCATACATTTATCTTCATTAATTTTTTCAATATCCTCAACAATCTAGTCTTCTAAATAGACAACAAAATAGGATACAGTTGACACTAATGGCAACAAGGATATGTTGACACCAATGACAACACTGATTAGGCACATATTTGCAACATCTTCAACTTTTCTTGCAAATATTCATTCCTTCAAACAACTTCAACTCTTCTTCTAATTCTTCATTTTTTTCTCTTGAACTTTCACCAATTCTTTTTCTAAAAGGTCATTTTCACAAAACTTTTCATACTTTTCCTTTCCTAACTCCTTTATTCTTTCCATATATTCTATATTACTCCTTTAACATTCATCAATTCTTTATTAACATTTTCCAATTCTTCTATCAAAAATTCCTTTTCACCCCATAAACCTTTAACTTCATACAAAATTTCAACTTACTTCAAGTGATCCATAGTGACACCAAAATCTATTTCAGAACTTCCTCAATACTTCAAAAATGTTTAATGCATCTAACAAAAATTAATGAACTCATTCTACCAAAGCTCTTAATAACACACTCGCTATGAAACAGTATATTCTCTGCATCCTACTCCTTTACACAACCTATCAGAGGCCTGTCATGGACATGATAGAAAACATAACATTATACATGACCAAAAGTTTAAAACATTCAAGCATAGCCACCAATAATAAATAAATAATTCCAAAGGAAAGAAAAAGTCAATTCCAACAATAAGGCATAAAAATGTGTGCAATTTCAATAATAAATCCAACATGACCATCAAGGTCACAAGATAAGTAAATATCAAATTTTGATGGCTATACTTTTTCATAAATAAGAATAAAATTTTCAATGTTGGTCTTTACAACGTTTAGAGAAATTATCAAAGTCAAATAAATAAATATCAAAATTCAAATGTTTCACATTACATGAACTGTGACTAATTCTAGCCACTAGAGAGGGAGTACGATGCTACACTATGCCTAGATCCAAATTGGGGTGAGTTTAGAGAACACAATCAATCACACAAGCAACCAAGTCCTCTAAGACTCCAAACACATCTATATCATAAGATCATTTCCACACAACATCACTCAAGATACCTAGCAACAAAGATTGCATTTTGATCAAGGAAATCATAATCAAACTGAAGAATGCCTAACCCTTCTCGAAGGGCCTAGCAACCTGTAAACAAACAGAAAGGTGGAATCTGGTGTGTGCCTATTAACCTACATGCATCCCTAACTTGAATGTAGCATCACATTAACAGGATATGGCAGGGAAATAAATACATAAAACTAGGCATAGAATCCATCTGTTTCAATGGTACACACGTCTATTTCAACGTCAAATATTAACTTTGGCCAAAGTGTAAAATTGATTAACAGTGTGTAGGTTTTGAAAAGAAAACCTATTTCCCTGTCTCCCCATATTCGGCACCCGTCCTGGAAGGCAACTTCCCAAAAGAACAAAAGCTAGGACAAAATCAGGTTCACAACCAAGATATTGCAACACACCATTCTTTCCTACAAGCAGTGGTTATCATTTCTCTCCTTAAAACTTCAATGAGGCAATGCAATACTATCCTTATTATAACCACATAATGAATCCATATTCATGATCATGCTCTCAATAAAATAATGCAATATGCTTTTCAAGCAAGCATTCACCAGAAAGCAATTAAAAAAAAAGTCAAACATATGATCCAACATCTTCTAAAAAATGAACCTATTTCATTCATACTCAAGAACAATCATCAGGTTTTATCTAACCCCGTAAAAACAAGGCACATGATATTCACAGTAGGCCAACACACAAGGACCCACACATGCTCGATCCAACTGAGAAACACACACCCCCAGAGCTCCCAATGCTAGAACTATGCTCTGATACCAAATGTAAAGTACTCAAATCATCACAAAAGTAAATAATTTAAATTACAACATCACAAATAATGATTTAGTAAAATGATGTAATTAATCTGCTTAATTACAACTTCACAAGTAAAAGATAAATCTCATAAATATGAATCAATAAAAGTCATTAAATCTTACAAAAATCTCATGCTCAATCTAGGTGATAGCACTATAAAATAATATAAAAAGTCCATTGGCTTCCATGCCATAATACATCCAAATACAAATTACAATAATCATGTACAATAAGGATAAATAAATCAAAACACTCTCCAGTTGCAACGAACCCAAAGTGAGTTGAGAGATGGGAACATGGTTCAGGTGCTTTTCCACCAAACCATGAATAAGCCAATAAACAAATAAATAAATCAAAATCACCTATAACCACCTCTAATCCCTTTCCCAAGCATCAATAAAGAAAACACACTTTTTGAACAAGCAGTAATGAAGAACATCATAAATCATTTAAAAGTAATATAGATTTTGAAATCTGATTATATTTTCAATTTGTATTTCCATGGTTTTAATAGATTATAGAAAACTAATGATTTTACTTCATAGCCAATACTGTTTCGTGATTCAAGCAATAAAATCAATAATGACGAATGCTAACTTCACTTCAACAATGAGTATCCATGCATACTTATTTCAAATATTATTACTATCTTTCCTCAAAAACAAGTAAATAAATAATAAAAATAAAAGAATCAATGTTCTCCTATAATTCATCATTTGATCATACAATTGCATCTATAAGGCTATTAAATCAGTTTTATTTCCTAGTTCATATTCATTCAGTTTCCATAATATGTATTTAAGTTTTCTAAAACATTTCAATCAAGTATGGCAAATCTCTTTTTAATAAGACAATGGTATTTGCATCTCAAAATTTACTTCATCATAGTAACATATAAGGAAAAGATAGTTTTTAACTTATATTCTATTCATTCAAATATTCGTAAAGTAATAGTTTTCCTAAATAATTTAACAACCTTACTATCACTGCTGTGACAGGGAGCTAAGGAAACTCATAAAAAAGCTTACTGTCGCACTGGCGATAGGAACTGTGGAAGTCAAAACAAGTTACTGTCGCTCCTGCAATAGGAACTGTAGTAAAGAAAAAAAGAAACAAGAATAACTGAATTCATAACAGACTTACTTTCACTCAAACGATAGTGATTTAAAATAGATCTTTGAACAACAAAATAAATAGATGAATATGTCTATAGGAATCTAGTACTATCATCTAAGTGTTAAGAGTTTATTTGCACATTGTTTGATTAATAAGTAGATGTCGGTTACTAGCCAAAAGACTATTTTCTAACAGCAACAAGAAAATAACATCCATAAGATTTTATGTCTGCCTGAGAGTAATTTATCAGTGACCAGAAATTTGATTAACTATGGTTTCAATGGTTATAACAAGATCAAGAAAGAAGTGATTAAAGAACTAGGAAACCAAATATAAGAGAGTCAAGAGCAAGTTTGACCAACAGAAGATAAGAACAATGGAAAAATAGAGGTACAGGCACCAACTTTCTGGTAGCACTGAACTTGGATTAGACGACGTGGGAAAAAGGTGGCAAGAGTTTTAGATCATAAAAAGAAAGCAACAAAATAGGCCACTCAACTTCCCAGCGTCAATGAGGAGTTTACAATGCAAATCTGGGTATTACTACAGTGAATAAAGGATAAAATATAGTTTCAATAATCTATCTGGCAACTAGAAAATTAGTAGTTCGATCATGAGGCAAAACAGAGAGTCAATTTCCAATGGCCAGATGGGTAAACGCAAACCAGAACAAGAATATTTCATTGGTCATAACAACTAAGTTTTTACCAGTCTAAAACAATCATTATTTTTGCAAAACATACAAGGGAAATACCCGAATAATTTGCTTGCAAAAAGGTTGGATACTCGTTTTCACTGCTCTTTTCCTTATCATGTCACTTCCCAAAAAATAAAAACATGTCCCCTTATTTTGCTAAAATTCTTACTAAATAATGCGAATATCTTCAAAGTATTTCTAGGTTTTGTTTTGCTCTTCCCCATCTTTTCAGAACAATTTACGGTTTTAAATTTTGTTCTAAAATGACAGTTATTTCCATTTTTCTATCGTTGTTCTTGACTAGTTTTTCTCTCCTTTGAAAATGCCTTTTTTTAATTAAAAATTCTCCCTAATCTTGGCATCCAAAGTTTAGGTTTTTGTCTTTGATTCAACTGAAGTCCATTTTTTAGTTTGCATGAGATTTGCAATTTAAAAGACTCAAATTTCTATTTAAATTAGAATAAAATAACTTAATTTATCTTTTTGTTAATTGCATGATAGTAATTAAATTATATTTTTGTCATTTGTATGATAGTAAATTAATTTAATTCTTTTAATTATATTCTAAATATATTATTAATATAATTTATCTATTTTTAATAAAACACAATTGTTGGCCCACGATTGTCGTTAAACCAAAAGGTAAACCCATCAATTTCTGATACAAGCGCCAAAGTTAATGAATCCATGGGAGGTGTTTAGTCCATGTCATGAATCCCACGGGGAGCACTGACCATTTGCCAACAAACTCCCCCCAGCATTACCCAGGGGGATTCGAACCCGTGACCTTTCACTCTAATACCAATTGTTGGCCAACGATTGTCGTTAAACCAAAAGGTCAACCCATTAATTTCTGATACAAGCGCCAGAGTTAATGAATCCACGTTAGTCCATGTCACGAATCCCACGGGGAGTGCTAACCATCTGCCAACAACAATTACTAAAAACAACTCAAGAAGCAATTTGTAATAATAATAATATTATATATCTATCTATTTAAACATAGTTGTTTTAAATCTAAAATAGATATTATTTTTCAAACAAAATATGTAAACACTTATTATTAACTATCGTAAAATACACCATTTTAAATAAAATTGAAAGAACTTTAATATTTACAATTAAATCATGCATTCGAAAAGGACAATTAAAACTCATTATTCTTCTAAGTATTAAACATAAACCATATTCATTATCCATTCAAAATAATGCAATATGAAACTACGTGACTGTGTGAGTGCATCAGGGTTAACCATCCCAAACAGTTCTTGCTGAGTGGCTAGAACATCTCTACCTCAACCATGTTCTCATCTTCAATGAGTACCTACATTCATTCACACTCAACTCGACATCGATAGGTTAGTTCCCCAAAACATAGCCGAAGCAAAACATTATAACCACATTGATAACATTTAATATTTAAATCAACTTTTTAATTTACGCAAATATAACTTCGTGACAATTACCTTTACACACGTGGAACTTACTCAAAGTAAAACAACCATAGTAAATGTTCATTAATCTAGAATAATAATGTAGTCCATAAAACAAGACGTGACAACATTTTGGCACACTTGATGGGACCCACACCCCTAAAATCTAATGTTTTATTGTTGTTTATCTTGATTTGGTGGATAGGTTGTAGTTGAGTGCATGTGTTTTGTTTGAGCGCCTGCGTTGCATATTTGAATGCCTCCATCTGTGGATAAACACCTGTGTCTATGGAAAAGCACCTACGTCTATAAAAAGGCACCTACGTTCCTAGAACTATCCATGGCTAATAATCCACTTTTGAGCTCATTTTTGGTGTTTTTGGGCTTAAAATCTTGTGGTGTTGTAGGGATTTGACCATATTTTCATTTTATTAGCACTAACATCACTTTTGCATGCCTAACCATCCTTTTTTGTAGGATTTTTCATAAAACTTCTGTCAACACCTAAACGAGTGCCTCTGTAAAACCTGAGTGCCTGCATTCGCACAGGAGCGCCTCTATTTTTTCGCACTATTAAAGTGTTTCTTGTGAAATTTGAAATTTCTAACATTCAAGTTTTTATCAGAAACTATTTTTATAGGTCGTCATAATGCCCAAATAACTCCATAACAAAAATGCCTTAATTTTGCTTATTATTTTATATTGTGGTGTTTATTTTTTATAATGAAATAACTTGCACAATAGAAGAATATAATAGTAAATATGCTGCAAATACTTGATAATAATATGCCACTTCTAGGGGGCAACCTCCTAATCCATGCTTCAAGTGGGATACCTCCAATAGTTTTCAATAAGAACACAATACTCAATATGATGATAATAACTAACCTCTACCTCCTATATATACCATACTTATGCCATGGATGCCACCCAAGCTGACCTAACTACCTATATAGGACTATATTAATGATTATATAACTCAAATAAGAGTTAAGGTAGCCACAATTTGACTACTCATAACCATATACACACTATAGGATTATGGGTGTAGCATGCCCCCACCTTTACAAAAGCATTGTCTTCAACACTAATCAATTGTGGTAGAACTTTCCTTGTAAAATCTCCATCCTCCCATGTGGTAACTTAGACTAGAAAATATTTCCATATAATGGGGCAATTAGGAATTGTCGATGTCCTCAACTTCTTCATGTGTGTCTGGAAAATTAACTTCAACTCCAAGATGTGTCTTCCTTTTGCATCTAGCTCTTGATGGCAATGGATGTGTTCTTGCATTTCTCTAATATTTTATTGTGCCTTCGAGGAAGAAGTGGGGAATCGTAGATGGTACCCTAGCATTGGTTGAATTGCTTGATCATGATCTCCTTTATGAAATTTAATACTTTTTGAAATGCTCCAAGTAGTGATAATGCATGGAAAGATATTATGGGTTTGATTTCTCCTTCTTTTCCCTCTTCTTCTTCTCTTTCTTTTCTTCCTCCTCCTCCTCCTTCTCCTTCTCCTTTTCCTCCTTTTGCCTCTCCTAATTCTCCTTCTTCTTGTTCTTCTCTTTCATCATCATATTAAGATTCTTCTTCTTCTTCTTCTTCTTCTTCATCATCATCATCATCATCATCATCATCTTCTTCTTTTGATTATTTTTCTTCTTCTTTTTCTACTTCATCATTATCATCATCATCATCTTCATCATCACCTTCTTCTTCTTCTTCTTGCATATTCTTCATTTATAATGGGATTTGAGATCTCATTTGTGATAGGGAATTCATTTTCCTTGAGAAAACATTGGTCACTTCCTTAAAATTGATGATTTCTCCATGCATGTCATTAGGATAAGTTTCCCCACCTTCTGTATCCTCCATGTCTAGGGATTTTCTCGATATGACAAGATTCTTTTTGCCTCTTGTGGCAAGACTCGCCATGATTGGGACAAATAATTTTGTAATAAATCATAAAAAAACAAATCCAATTTGTCTAAAAAATTTACTATAACTTTCTAAGGCTTAGATCTCACTTCCTAGAAAAAATCTCCAAGAAATTCATTAATTTGTAGCCTTGAGGGTGAAATTGGTGGAAACCTTAATTTTTCAATAACTTCCTCAAATAATATCCCAATTCCTTCAAATAAGGACTGGATATATATCAATATTCTCTTGTTCAACCATCTAGAAATTGGAAAAAAAATCACTAAATTTCATCCCTAGTGTTAGTGTAGGTTTTTATTTCCTAGTTGAGTTATTTATTTTCCTTTTATTCCTAGGTTTTTCCTACACCTTTTATTAATCTTGCTTAGGTTAATAAAGCATGTTTAATTAGGTGAGTGGGTTATGAGGTGTCACCTTCCTACAAGTGAGCATCCATTATCTATCTTGGGAAGATACTTTGCTATCTTTAGTACGATAGATGGTTGCTTCCTATTGATCGGTGTTGCCACCTCCACCCTCTCCCTGGTCTATATAAACATGCTACCTAGCTTGTATTTTATATCTTTTGCTTTTGGATCCTCATAATGCTATTTTGCTTTTGAGCATTTGCATCGCTCTCATGGAGACTAACTCTGTGTTGTTATTTTGATCTTGAATCATTTACTTTCACAATTTAATATCTATTTGTTTGCACTAGTTTTATGGGTTATTAATCTTTTCAGATTCTAACATGCTATCAAAGATTTTCAAGTGTAGAATAGATTGTAGTTTCCTTATTTGAGAGATTTGGGTGGGGGCTAATAAGCTTTGCTGCAGGTTTTCCAAAAACCCAGTACACTCTTCTCTTGCATCTTCGGATGATCTAGATAATCAGAAAAGTTTGACGGAAACTTCTTAACCTTTGGGTTTTGTACATGTGTTTTGTGAGATCTAGGTGATTGCAATGTTTCTGGTTATACTGGAATCATTTTTGGCTATTCCAAGTCCAGGAGGCTCGAGAAATTTAGATTTGGCTTTCGTTTCACCGAATTTGAAGATTCTTTGACATAGTTGTGGAACTAGGGTTTCAGGCTCAGATCTGGAAGTCATTTTCCTATCGGAGCATTTTCAGGCCAAATAGACCTTTTCATTATGTCCAAGAGACCTCGCAGATGAATTTTGATATATTACATGCCTAGTTTTGGTGTCAGGAATCAGAAAAGCAAAAACAATTCTGGAAGGTCATTTTTGACCCCTCCAACATGCAATTCAAGGTGCAAACCTATGTAAAAATTGTCAAAATTTGCATTAAATTTTTTGTTTTCGTGCCAAAAAAAATTCATTAGTAGTTTTTTCACAAAAAAATCAATATATATATATATATATAACAAAAAAGTTAATTGTAGCACTGGTTTTTTTTTTAATTTTAAAAATTAAAAAAAATTATAAAAGGGGCTTCAACCCTCTAAGGCCTCAGCCCCCATTAAAAAAGGCTACGGGCCCTTTTACAAAGGTTGTAGACCTTAAGGGGAGCCTGCAGGCCTTGTCAAGGTTGTTGGTCTTTGATAGGCCACAAACCCCACGTAGGGGTTTGGGGCGAGCCCTTGGCCCCCCACCCTGTGGATCGACCTATAAAGGCCTTCAATTTTTTTTAAACGGCTCATGTTAAATTTGTTCGGCCCATACGAAATTTAGTTTGGCCTTAGGCCAATTTCAATTAAATTTTGCCTTTAATGTGCCAGTACTTAGGCTATTCTACCGCCTTTAGTGGCATATTTGGTGGATTTTGTTGTTTCTAGAGATAGCTAAATTTAACGGGTGGTGTCCTATTTTTAGTGTCTGCTAAAAACATTTGGCGCTCTTGTATTTTTTGTGATCCCACTAAAGTTGGAAGCTATTCTACCAAATTTGGAAGATGGGTTATTTTGCAAACAAGATCCCCCTCTCTGTTGGCAGGTCTGGATTTGAAGGTGAACTTTCGAGGTTGATAACTTGAGCTTACGACCTCTGTTTGCCAAGATTCTTTTTTTTTGGCTATTTTTTCACACTCTTCATAGTGGTGTAGATGATTCTTGATTCTGGTGCATGGATTTCTCAAAAATTGTAGTTTCTCACAAGTGATGCTCCACAGTTCCCATTTTTGGAACTTTAGAGACTCATAACTTTCTCATATGATATCGAGGTGATTCTTTTTTTGAAAGTGCATGATTTTTTGGTTAGATTGTAGTGGTGTTGTTAGTTTCACTTGGCTTAGTTCCAGTATTATACTTTCAACATACACCTAATTTGTGAGGATTCTGTAAAGCATTGAGATCAAGACCACTAAGTATTCTTGCTAGTGGTAGTTGTAAATGCACTAATTATAAAGTGTCAAATCATATTATCTTGGGGGGTTCTTTGATTGAGTGAAAAGGGGGGGGATTGTCCTCTATGTGTTATCTTCTTTTTAACATTTATTTTCTGCATTTCTTCATCATGGATCAAACAACAGTACCCATCTTAACTCCTTACAACTACTTTGAGTAGAAATCATGCATGACAATCTACTTAAGGAAAGTTGGATTACATAGGATAACAATGGGACTTGAAACTGAACCTACTAAAGATGAAGATAAGTCTAAGTGCTTTAACAAATGTGATGATGTCTATGGAACATTGTGTTTGTCTGTTTATCGTTATTTGCTCTTTCAAATTGAGTCTTTGAATTCTCCAAATGATGTCTGGACAAAGTTAGAAATACTATTTGGCACACAAGATTCAAAGAGGGATCACATGTTGGAAAATGAACTAATTAGTTTAAGTCCAAGCAATTTCAACACAATTCAGTCCATCTTTTCACAAAATTGAAATCACTAAGGCTGCCGTTAAAACAATGTGGAATCGAAAAGAAAGATGAACAACTGATTCTTAGTATTCTCTCTAAGCTAAGTTTAGAATATTCTATATTTGTTTCTACCTTCTATGCTACTAAGTGTACACTTGGAACACAGTTCACTATACCATATTTAGATGATTTTACTAGCACTCTCACATGGTAACAAGATAATCTAATCCAGATGGGCACTCTTAAGTCCTCTAAGTCATATGCCCTAGTTGCCAACCGAGGCACAAAAGCATAGAAAGGACAGAGTAGTAACAACAAGAATAAGGATAAGAAACAAAAGAATAGCAAGGAGAAGAAGGATCAGATACCAGTTGCTTCAAAAGCAACTAATGAGACCCAATCTTCTAAGGGAGACAAGCCTAAGAAGGTCCAATGTGCCTATTGTAAAAGGCTTGGTCATGATCAACATAAGTGTTTGAAGAAATAAATTGATCGCTTGACACACATTCTTGAGAAGAATAATATCAGTGTTCCCGAGTCTATCAAACAGAGTTCTAATGAGGGGTCTAACAAGGCAAAAGAAAACAACAAGGGAAAAGGAAAGGGAAAGGCCCTTGTAGTAGTTGCTTCTTCACCATCCACTTGGGTTCTTGATTCGGGTGCTTCGCACCACATAGCTTCATCTAAGGAAGAACTTGCATCTTTGGAGTTGTGTACAATGCCTTCTATTTTTATGGGTGATGATACTCTTGTTGAAGTGTGTGGGAGAGGGTTTGTTGATGTGGGTGATGGAACATTCCATGATGTTCTTTGTGTTCCCTCAATATCAACTAATCTCCTGTCAATATATTAGATCACTCACACAGGTTCATGCAAGCGGGTTGAGTTCACTCTTGATTCAGTGGAGATTCATGTGTTGCACAGTGGTTCTATAGTTGCAGTTGGGAGAGAAGATCATCAGTCATAGCTCTATCTATTTTCTCACTTTGTTATTGATCCTCCTTCGACTATTTTTCTCACTCATTCTGATGATGTGAATAAGTTATGGCATGAGCGGTTTGGCCATCTTAACTTCCGCTATTTGTAGTAGCTCAACCAGCAGAGCATGGTCACAAGGTTGCCTCCAGTTCAGTTCTCAGGTGGTGTTTGCCAAGGTTGCATTCTTGGTAAGCATCCTAAGGAAAAATTTGACAAAGGTAAGGCATGGAGAGCTTCACAAATACTGGAGTCAGTTCACAATGATTTGGCCAGTCCATTTCCTCATCCATCCTTCAGCAAAGCCAGATATGTTCTAACCTTCATTGATGACTTTTCTTGCTATACTTGGGTGTACTTTCTCAAACAGAAGTCTGAGATATTTGATCACTTTCAAGACTTCAAGACTTTTGTAGAGAAGTAATCAGAGAAAGCCATCAAATTTTTACGCACTGACAATGGTGGTGAATATGTCAACCATTGTTTTGAACAGTTTTGCACTTCGGAGGGGATTGATTTGTAGCATTCAATTCCATACAATCCTTAGCAGAATGGTGTTACAGAATGGATGAATAGGTCCTTGAAGGAAATGGTGAATTGCATAATTCACTCCATATCTCTTGCACCATAGTATTGGGCAGAGGCCATTAACTATGCTTTTTATATCTAGAATAGTGTTCCTCATCGAGCCTTGAAGGGAGTCACTCCTTTTGAAGCTTGGAGTGGTTGGAAACCATTAGTTCAGCACTTTCAATTTTTTGGTTCTCCTGCATGGGCCCACATTCCTACAGAGAAGCATCAGGCCTTAGATCCGTAGAGCGGGCCTTGCATATTTGTAGGTTATCCTGATGGTGTGAAGGGTTATCGGTTCCTCCACCCTACTACACACGAGTTGTTCATTGAGAGGAGTGTTTAGTTTGAGGAGAGCTCTTCGAGCTCAACTCCTATCACTTCTCCACCTCCTACTTTGACATTTGAGTCACTTGGGCTACATGATAGATCTTCTGATGAGTCAGATTCACCTGAGCAGAGTCTTGATGATGAGGAGTCTTCTTCTGATGTTGAGAGCGATTTAGAGGATTCACCTCCTTCCTCTCTTAGTCATCATTCAGAGGGTGATGATTCTCCTCCACATTCTCTGACTTTTGGTCCACTTTGGGCTAGATAGACCTTGCAGTCTGCAGGTGATTGGGTTGGGGATCATACACCAGGTGGACTTGTTCATAATTCTAGGATGCTCCACATGTCTTCATTGCTACTGCCTCTGATCCATAGTATTTTTGTGAGGCTTCTAGTATTCCTGAGTGGGCTACAGTTATGCAGGAGGAGTATAATTCCTTAATGAGGAACCACACTTTGGATCTTGTCCCTCTTCTTAAGGGAAGAAAACTTGTTTGATGTAAGTGGATCTATCAGACAAAATTTGTAGCAGATGGGTTAGTTGATAAGCATAAGTCTCACCTAGCTTCCAAAGGATTCTCCCAGGTTCCTGGGATTGACTACTCTGAGACTTTTGTGCTAGTTGCCAAAATGAACTCCATCTGACTTGATCTTTCCATTGTTGCAACTAATCGTTGGGAAGTACACCAGATGGATGTGAAGAGTGTTTTTCTTCCCGATGAACTTTAGGAGGAGATCTACATGGAGCAGCCATAGGGGTTCATTCAGGATTCTTCACTTGTGTGCTACCTTCAGAGGTCTCTCTATGGCCTCAAATAGGCTCCTCAAGCCTGGTATGCCAAGATGGACTCCTTCCTTCTATCAGTTGGGTTCACTCGGTGCCATTCTGATCCCAAAATCTATATATTGCAGCAGGATGATTCACTCTTATTTCTGGTTCTATACATGTTGATGACTTGTTGATCATAGGGAGTTCTTCATCTACCATTGGGGAAGCCAAATCTACTCTTCATGAGAGGTTTTTGATGACTAACTTGGGCTTGTTACATTACCTTCTCGGGATTGAGATCTACCGGTCTACTTTTAGGATCATCATCACACAGTCCAAGTATGCTCTTGATTTTCTCTCACAGTTTCATATGGTTGATTGTAAGCCTGCTTCAACTCCCTTTCTTTATGGAGTCAAACTTGAGGCTTAGTGTTCTTCTCCATTTGTTGATGGCACTTTGTACCAAAATCTTGTTGGGAGTCTCATTTATCTAACTCCTACAAGACCTAACATTTCATATGATGTAGACATGGTTTCTCAATTCATGCAGGAGCCCCATGAGCTACACTAGAAAATAGCCAAGCAGATCCTTCACTACATTCAGGCTACTCACAGTTTTGGGATTCACTACGCAGTGTGCATTGATCTTGACTTGGTGGGCTACATAGATTCAGATTGGGCAGGTGATTCTCAGGATCGCAAGTCTACTTCAGGTTACAACTTCTCACTTGGTTCTAGTCTTGTTTGTTGGCCAAGCAAGAAGCAGCCTGATATTGCTCTATCTTTTACTGAGGTCGAGTATCAGGGGCTGTGAATACCGCCACTAAGGCCATTTGGCTTCATAATCTTCTCACCAAGTTTGGTATCTAGATCAAACAACCATTTGTCATATTTTGTGACAACTAGAGTGCCATTCAGATCTCATGGAATCTAGTCCATCATCAGCAGACCAAACACATTGAGGTCCACATGCACTACATCCGGGAGCTCATCCATGGCCACATCATCAATCTTCACTACTATTCGACTTCTGAGCAGGTTGTTGATATCTTCACCAAATCCTTCACTAAGAGCAAGTTCATTCATTTGTGAGATTTTCTAGGGTGTGGGAAGCTTCATCTTCTGGGGGGCTTCATCATCTCACTTGGAGTCCTAACTCTCTCTACTCTGGGGGAGTCTCTTCTCTCTCTATTTGGGGGGCTATTCTCTCTTTTTTTGGGGGGCTTCTTCTCTTTGGGGGGGAATTCTATGTACATGGGTACCTCATTAGGCTTGATTTTTCGGGACCCATCTTTTCATCCACCTAAGCTATGCTTAAGGGGGGTGTTAGTGTAGGTTTTTATTTCCTAGTTGGGTTATTTATTTTCCCTTTATTCTTAGGTTTTTCCTACACCTTTTATTAATCTTTCTTAGGTTAATAAAACATGTTTAATTAGGTGAGGGGGTTATGAGGTGTCATCTTCCTACAAATGAGCATCCATTAGCTATCTTGGGAAGATACTTGTTATCTTTAGTTCGATAGATGGTTGCTTCCTATTGGTCAATGTTTCCACCTCCACCCTCTCCCTAGTCTATATAAACATGCTACCTAGCTTGTATTTTGTATCTTTTTCTTTTGCATCCTCCTAATGCTATTTTGCTTTTGAGCATTTGCATCACTCTTGTGGAGACTAAATGTATGTTGTTATTTTGATCTTGAATCATTTGCTTTCATAGTTTAATATCTGTTCATTTGCACTAGTTTTTTGGGTTATTAATTAACACCTAAGAGTGAAAATGGTATAAACCCTAATTTTGCAATAAATTGCTCAATTCTACTCCAATTTCTATGAAATCAGGACTCCATCAACTTCAATATGTCCTTGAAGAACTATTTAAAAATCTTGAAAAGATTCACCAAAATGAGAGAGATATGCACTTCACAAAATGACCTCCAAAATCAGAAAAATTTCACCTTATTTCTTGCCTTCACAGTGCCAAGATCATGCTCTGATACCACTTGTAATGAAACAACTTGCACAGTAGAAGAATATAATATTAAATATGCTACAAATACTTAATAATAATATGCCACTTCGAGGGGACAACCTCTTAATCCACTTCGAGGGGGATACCTCCAGTAGTCTTCAATAAGAACACAATACTCAATATGATGATAATAACTAACCTCTACCTCCTACATATACCATACTTATGCCATGGATACCACCTAGGCTGACCTAACTACCTATATAAGACTATATTAATGATTATATAACTCAAATAAGAGTTAAGGTAGCCACAAGCCGACTACTCATAACCATATACACACTATAGGATTAGGGGTGTAGCCTTGTAATGAAACAACTTACACAAAAAAAGAATATAATTGGAAATATGTTGCAAATACTTGATAATAATATGCCACTTCAAGGGGGATACCTCCAATAGTCTTGAAAAAGAACATAATACTCAATATGATAATAACTACTAACCTCTACCTCCTATTTATACTATAATTATGCCATGGATGCCACCCAAGCCGACCTAACTACCTATATAAGACTATATTAATGATTATATAACTTAAATAAGACTTAAGGTAGCCATAAGACAACTAATCATAACCATATACACATTATAGGATTAGGGGTGTAGCGTGCCCCCCACCTTTACAAAAGCATTGTCCTCAATGTTGTTCAAATGTGGTGGTTTCTTCATGAAATCTCCATCTTCCCACGTGGTAACTTGAACTATAATATATTTTCATATAATGAGGTAACTTGGAATTGTCGATGTCCCTCAGCTTCTTCATGTGTGTCTAGAAAATTAACTTCAGCTCTAAGATGTGTCTTCCCTGATGGTGATGAATGTGTTCTTCCATTTCTCTAATCTTTTCCAGTGTGCCTTCAAGGAAGTGGTGAGGAATGGTAGATGGTACCCTACCATTGATTGAATGGCTTCTTCTTCTTCTGACGTACCTTCGAGGAAGTGCTGAGGAATGGTATATGGTACCCTACCATTGATTGAATAGCTTCTTCTTCTTCTTCTTTTGTAACAAGTTTTGAGATCTCATTTTGAGCAAGGAATGTACATTTTCCTAGACAAATCCTCAATTGCTAACTTCACTAATGTAATATCCTCCACCTTAGTCATTTTACCATGCGCATCCTTAGTATAAGTCTCCCCACTTTTTGGTTCTTCCTTGTCTAGATATTTTCCAGGCGTGACAAGATTCCTTTTGCCTCTTATGACAGGATCCACCATGATTGGGAAAAATAATTTTTCATTAAATAACACAAAACAAATCCAATTAATATGAAACTTTTATTATAACTTACCAAGGCTTAGATCTCACTTTCTAAAAAAAATCTCCAAGAAATTCGTTAATTTGTAGTCTTGGAAGCGAAATTGGTGGAAACCCTAATTCTACAATAACTCACTTAATTATGCTCCAATTTCTCTAAAATATCTGCTATAGTAGATTAAATATGTCCTCGAGAAACCCTTTAAAAATATTTAAAATGTTTTCCAAAATGAGAGAGATATGTGCTTCACAAGAAAAAATGGTAGAAACTCTAATTTTGCAATAATTAATCTGGATTGTAGTAGATACAATATATCCTTGAAAAACCCTTTACAAATCTTGAAAATATTCACCCAAATGAGAGAGATATGCACTTCCCAAAATGACCTCCAAAATTTTAAAAAAAATCACCTGATTTTTTGCCTTCACAATGCCAAGATCATGCTCTAATACCAATTGTAATGAAACAACTTGCATAAAAGATGAATATAATAGGAAATATGCTACAAATACTTGATAATAATATGCCACTTCAAGGGGGATACCTCCAATAGTCTTCAATAAGAACACGATACTCAATATGATGATAATAACTAACCTCTACCTCTTATATATAATATACTTATGCCATGATGCCACCTAGACCGACCTAACTACCTATATAAGATTATATTAATGATTATATAACTTAAATAAGAGTTAATGTAGCCACAAGATGACTAATCATAACCATATACACACTATAGGACTAGGGGTGTAGCATTTTTGTATGAACAAGTGTGTCCATCCTAACCGAGTGCCTATGTGTTTACATAGGTGCCTCCATGTTAAACTTGTTTCTTTGGCTTTTTCATCATTTTTAGCATAATTAGCTCTCAGTTTTCTAATAGAGATTGATTTTGCAAGGGGATATGTTGTCCAAATCAACTCTTGTCTTTCTAATTATGCAGTAAATTTGTGTATTTTTCTAACGATCGTGCTTGTTTGTTATAGGTGTCTAAACAAGCATCTTTGTGCAGTTCAGCGTTTCTGTCAAATCCAGGCATCTACATAGGTAAGATAGGTAAAGTTGCTAAAACTATTATGTTTAAGCATTTCTATATTTTTTTAAGTGTCTATGTATTTCTTAAGCATCTATGTTTGTTTAAGCGTCTCTGTATTATTTAAGCACCTATGTTTATGTTTAAGCATTTCCGTGTCTGACAACAAAATTTTTAATTTTCCTTGGATGTTGTGCTATTAATCAAATCATTTTTTTTAATTCTCTTGGGTTTATCTAGTTTCCTAACATTTTGTTTTGTAGATATTTCATAAGTCCAAGGAAATTTTTAGAAACTACTAATTCTTGTCTTATAGCCTTGCTTGCCAAAGTTTATCTATTCACTACTAGATTAGGAACATTTCATTTTCTAAGGGAAAGAACTCTTGTTTTCTATGTTTGGGGTTAAGTAAAGGTGTATGCTCTATCATGTCTTAGGGTGATCTTGGAGATCAAAAACCTTTATTTAATCCATTTTATTTTAGCATAGCTTTTTTGATTAGACACCACTTTCTTAATAAACGAATTTCATGCAAAACTACATTGCACTCATGTAAGGTACACAAGTTGGAAACTTTTATTTGTCTAATAGGCTTCTTTACAAGATTGAACATCTTTGTGTTCCCATAGGTGTGCCACATCAAGGCTTGTTTTGGTTGTGCACTACTCTAAGATAGTAGGTCATTTTAAAATCACCAAAATGCTTGTTGCACTTTATTGGTTCCCAAATCTACATGCATCAAATCCTAAAGACTTGCCATTTCTTATACTCAGATTCAATGAGAGACTTGGCTAACAGAGTGGGAGATTGTTTTTCACCTATCTCCCCTGCACTTCAGGCTCTGCCAAACCTAGGGGGGTCTCCCTTATCACAAAAGCATCAGATATATTCTTTATTACAACTAGGTAGATATGTTCTCATGTATGTAAATCAAGATGTGTAAGGTTAAAATTAGACTGGCAATACTCATGATTTATCTTCATAGTTGAAATCAGAGAACATGCAGCACCTAAATTAAAACAAAACAAAAATAAAATGACTCAAATGATTTGTCTTTAAATTCAATATTTTCCTAGATCCTTTGGGTAAGCAAATCCTCAGATCAGTGCTTTTATTAGGGCAACAAAGTCAGACCCATCAATGTAAATCCTTCCTTATGACACAAAAACTCCATATACAAAGGACTCATAATGATAATATTATTTCCTTACAGTAATATGTCCAAGAAAGAGTATTATCCATGATTCTACTTCACTGATCCCTTGACACAATACACTTTTCCCTATATCTGATCCAAAGCAATTTAATCTATTCCTTGAATAGATGTAATAAACCAGACATACAATATAGAAAATGTACATTGATGAGATTAGAAACCCTTAGCAACTTCACTCAAAAGAAAAATACTCATACACAAGGAGACAATCGCAGATAACACACAACAAGTGTTTCTCATATAACTCAATCTAGAAAGAACAATGTCATTCAGAAATTTATTCATCTACAAAATAGAAAATATCTCCGCACCAAGACAAATGAACCTAGTCTACAATAGAAATTACTCCCCAAAGTGTGGATACCTTGTATCCAAAGCCCAACATCCCTTACAAAATCCCCCTTCCTATGAAAAAGACTAGCCCTTTTATAGAACCTAAGAGCTATGTCGTTTTACAACACATTACATTTTAGTTGGTTAAATTTTCATTTTACATTAAAGATTAGGGGCCACTGGCACCCATTACAATGAAAATTCCTTGTGAAGATAACAATTTGTTGTTGTAACCACTTGGGAGTTCATCATGCTCGCCTCGAACAACCCACGATCTGATTTTTTAAAGAGACACTCACCATTTTCCTTCCCGATGCTCGAGAGAAACATCTACAATTGAAAAAAATTTCAATTTTGAATGTAGACTGTTGATTCGATTAGGGATGACAAGATTGATGCTTTGAAATGCTTTGAAAATCCATTCGACTCCATTGAAAAGTCCATCACCAATAAAATCGTGCCAATCGAGCAGTCTCAACAATTAAAACACATATTGGTACCAAAGACTACCACGTGTCTTGAAATTATAGTCGGGCAATAGAAAGTGGGCCACCTCCATTTGGCTCCGCAGGTGTGCGCTAAGCCTCCATGTGGATCTCTGCTATGTAAGGCTTCTACTTTCTTCAGGGAACTGGCTACATGTCGCCATCTCGCAACGCAGAGAATCTTTCCTGCAGACAAGATTCTCCTGCAACATTGCACTACCGTTAGATCTTTCAACACCTGCAGACTGAATTCTTTGTTCGACACCTGGCACCATATCCTTCGTTCAATCGACATCTTCAATATTATGGCCATAGGCCATGATATACATTACACCTATCTTCATCTCACAGCTACACGGTATAGATATGACATCATCTCCAGTACTGTGTGGGCTTGCAATATCCTGCCAAGGACATAAGACTACAACCATATAACTTTGACGGCCGAGAACAGGGAACTCAAGACTTGGGGCTGGTTAACTCATGACATAAAAAACATAAGGTTATAACTTAGCTGATCGGGAACCTAGGATAGACAGTCAACAATGGATTATAACATAAAGTAAACTCTCGAGCATGAGACTTAGGGTTTTAAGGAAAATAGGAAAATATTTGCATGAAAATAACTCAAAACCCTAAAACCTAGGCAGGTACCACCACACTTCAATAAAACTTTTACTAGCTACACATGCACACTGACATTGAGTGCCACATCCAATCTTGCATACCCTATTGCATCGCCAAAATCACCAACAAGACATTGGGGCTCTATACTCCGTTAGAAATATTGTAATGCCTTTGGGAGTTAATCCGTATAGATTTCCTCAATGACCTTGGGTGCTGCCACAATAATGGGTTACACTTTATGGGACATCCTGATTTTTGCTGAAATCACATATTTTTAGAAAATATAATGATTTAAGCCTTGAAAGGTTCCATTTAAAAGATTTTAATTGAAGAGGGTTTGATCAAACCCCCTTAGATTCAAACCCCCTTGGATAGAACCCCACTAGTTTTAAACCATACCTATAATGGAGTCTCCTCTACACCTATCAAAATACTGATAAAAAACCACTTTTGATTTACCTTTTGGGGGATCAAATGAATTCATTTAAAATTTATGTTTTTTAAGTATGTATTCCTTATTATAAGCTTCCCAAAAAGTATAATTTTAAATATATTTAATTTGATTATTATATTTATTTTTTATTTCTTGTGAATGTAAGTTTTTCACCGAACATCAAGTTCTCTGTTCTACACACATAGAAAATTAGTAAATTAGTGAAAAAAATTCTAAAAAAATATCTATGCCCTAGATATTGATGTCCTTGTTTCAACAAAAAAAAATTGAATTTCAATACATTCAAAAAAAGTTATGTTTTACGGAATACGCTTGTCTAAATTATAATTGGTTTGACTTCAAAACTTAATTAAAAAAATATTCAACAAAATATTATGAAACCAAATTCATTCCCTATATATTGGTGTTACCAATCTAAATTCAAAAGAAGTAGAATTTTATCCTTTGTAGAAAAAAAGTTATGTGCTACAGAATACACATCACTTTAAAAAAATGTTGTTTACTGTTAAAAACTAGTTATCAAAGGAGACACAAATTTTTTTACAATTTAACTCCAATTTTTTTTAAAAAAATATATTTAGAATCTACAAATAAAATCTCACAAATCACTAGTTCGCATCATCTTCAAATTCCTAACGGTTTAGTGGCTATAAGTGTCAGAAAGTGAAGATTTAGTTCAAAATGTCGATTTCAATGTCAAGTTTGGCCAAAAAGTGTAATCCATTATTGTGGGATGACCCCCTTCCAACCACCAAGCACTAGAATGACCCTATGTTTGTTTTGGTTGACAAGTTCTCTAAAATGACCATCATGGTCACTTGTAAGAAGATAATCACTACACCAGAGATTGTATGCATCTTTTACATTAATTGTGGATTCACTTTGGGATCATGATGTCCATTGTCTTTGACTATGACCCAAGATTTGTCAGCACTTTTTGGCAAACTCTCTAGACCATGTTGGGCACATAATTGGATCACTCTTTAGCCTTTCATCCTCAAACCAATAGTTAAACAAAGGTGGTCAACCAAATTTTGGTACACCTACACATTCACAACAACATGCATCCATGTACTTGGGATGATAACCCACCATACATCTAGCATGCCTACAATAGAGCTCTTCATAGTTCTATGGGGCATAGTCCTTTTCAAATGTGTTTGGGGTTCCAACTAATAGTATAGGCTTTGAGATCTCCTATCATGCACCATCAACATCTATGATATGCACACATGGACAAGAAGTGGATAAAAAACAATACTTTATTTAATGCATTTAGGACCTTCATCAATAAGTCCAATATATCCTTTTGTGTCATGAATAGAAGTAAAAAGAGTGCCACATTGCCCATCATGTGCCATATACCTTTTAGGTATGTGACAAAGTTTGGTTGCATCTTTAGAAACATGCTTCAAGGGTCCTCACTACAAGATCAAGCCACTATGTTGTGTTCCTTACACCATCTTGTGTGCAGTTGGAAAGAATGCCTTCATCCTTGATCTCCCATAGTACCTAGGCATCCATCCCATCTTCAACATGGAATTGCTCAAACTATACTTCCATCTACTTTTGAAGCTAGTGCAATATCAAAATCTTGCACATTTTTCTCATGCCAATCTAGTTGTGATGGATGAGATCATCAACACCATGATGAATCATACTTGTGTTGGTGGACATCAACTATTCCACATAGTTAAGATTAGGTAGTATGTCGATCAAGACAAGAGGTATAATCTACAAAAAATATACACACAACCTTAGTCTCTTACATTTGTACAACATTAGTCTTTTCCATTCCCTTCAACAATGTTGTTTGCACACACAACTTCACTTAATGCATGCCACATAGTACTTGCACACTTGCATGTAACACTATCCTTGTGCATCCATGCATAGTCCTCATGCACCATTACACAACACTAGTCAAATGCATATTACGGCTTTACACATGGTTTCACATGTTGACATTTCACAAGGCCATGTACAAGTGTGACGTGGGATATTTATATCCACATGAAATGCCATCATATGTGCTCGACACATATGCACACACCACATGTTCATGTGAAATAACTAGCACCATGCAGGTTTGACACTTCTCATCACCTTGTCCAAATGATAGCATGCACCATACATGTCTAACCCCTATCAACATATTGTGAAGGCCTAGCTAATCGCCTATTTGTATAAATACTTGCATTGTACAAGGTGCAAGCAGAGAAGAACCAACCAACATCTCTACTACATTTTTGTCATTGTACATATCTTCTTCAATGTAATAAATTTCCCTTTTGAAGTCTTCCATGTCTTTTGAACGTGTATTTTGATTCTAGCTTAGGGCTTCATTTGCATATATTGTAAACTTGTGGATTGCCAATTAATTTGTAGGTTTTTCCACCAATCCACTTGAGAATTAGATCATAAGGGGCAAATATACAGAATTAAGTGTAAATGGGGGTGAAATGAAAAGGATAGAAGACAAATGTATGGAAATTGGCATAAATAAGGATGAGACAAATATAGATAGAAATTGGACTATGAGCTAAACCAAACACAAGAGTATGCCACTTGTCGATATGTTATTACATTAAGACACTCCACCTAGTTAGGCACAAAACTAAATGGAAAATGACATGGATATACTAATTTTATCATTACACACACACACACACATATATAATTAAAATATACATTTTCATAAATTAAAAGACCAATTTAATTTAAAAATAAAAATAAAAAATCATCGTTAATATATTTAGACAGAGAGACATTCTATAATGACAACAAGGCATAGAGTCTCATGTTGTGATCATGTACATAAAAACCAAAGCACAACCAACATATATTTAAAATAACTAAAATTATAAAATTAAAAATATAGCTGACATAAGTTTGATTTGGTAAACTTAGGTTTTAGCCTAGTCCGAGCCCAGAGAGATCCTTACGGGGGATCTCTTCCCATGACTTTATCGCTGAGACCACTACTGGGGGGTCTTAGTCCCCAAGGCATTATCACCTTGTTCAAACCCACGAGCTCGTCAGCCTAGCGAAGGCACATAGCCTGCGAGCACGCTAATCAACAAAGGCACTTATCCTGCAAGCATGACATCCTAGCAAAGGCCCCAGCCCTACAAGCTCATTGACCTTGCAGGGGTTTGAACCTTGATGGCCAGCACAACAACCATGTGAACTAACCACCGCACTACACCCTTATGGGCATATAGCTGAGATAATTATATATAGAAATAAAAATTATTAACTAGCATACCTATCTTAGATAAATCTATGTAAAAGATGTTGAGAGATATCCTTCATAAGGTGCCTATTTTATTCCACTTGTATATGGCAAATTGATTGAAAAATAGGCACCTTGAGAAGGATATATCTTTGTGTTTTTTACATAGATTTATCTAAGATAGGTATGCTAGTAGCATCTGCAGTTGCAACATCTAAAGAACATTATTTTAATGAATCAATCATTTTTGTTTTGGTAATAATAGTGAAATAACTTTACTAAAGATAATTGAGCAATAAATTTAATTAAAAATAATCGTTGAAAATCTATTCAAAACTTTTTTTTTTAAATCACAAATTACATGATATATTGGGTCGGGTTAAATAATAATTCGTAGATTAAGAGATTGAGGAAAGATTTATAATAGGTGAGATGATGGATGTTGTCCTCATTATTCGGAGGCTGCAAATCTTAGCGCATGACTAAGATTAAATAAGTACTAGTGAATGAGGCGGAAAGACACACTTCTTCTATAAAAGCTTACAAAACCCTGGTTAAAATGGTAGAAAGGCCAAAATTTGTAGTGTATATGTCAGTTGAGAGCATTATCTGTGGTGGCATGGATTCTCTGTACGCTTGGTGAGTAAGATGTGACAAATGTCATTCTTGGAAGAGGTAACTGATCTTCGGCTCAAGAGAATATTGTTGGAGATTGACTTTCTGATTATTGGAGCTGCAAAATTGATACTGGGAAGGGCGTTCATGGAGGAAGGAGAACGTTATCGAGTAGACACAGACATTGCTTCCAGGTTCATTACTTTACTCCTTGATTTGAATATTCCTAAAGCAAAGGTGGAGACTATGGCTCGAAAGATGATCAAGTTGGACCTATTGGGTGGTTTAGAGGAGGTGTTGGTGGCTACCACTTTGGGGGTTGGGGTGCCTTGACCCCGTGAGATGGAATTACTGAATATCCTGGGGGAAGTTGTTAAATACTACCCCTTCCTCCTTGACATTAGGGGTGCGGACTTGCTGGTGCATCATGAAAAGACGACGGTGGGTGCTAATTTCTTGAAGAAAATGCTTCAGATGGTACCTATGTAGGATTTCAAATGGATAGCAAAGTTCATGCAATACACATAGGAGAATGGTGAAGTTTGGAAAGCTAGTTTTATATAATAGTATGTGTGGGTAGTTAGCTTCAGGGTTGGGGTTTTCTGTTTTCCAATTTGAAAACTCTGTGAAGTATAGACTGGATGTAATAAGAAAATATTTTGGCCTTGCATGGCCATTTTGAGATAAACTTGTATTGAAGGTATATGATAAGGGGATAAGTGGGTTTAGGGGTAACCAAGTAGAAGCTTGGTGTTTTTAGTAAAGATCTACAAACATACTGCCAGTTAGGCAAATGATGTAATCCTTTTTTGAAAAGTTTAATATAATATTATCTCTTACGAATAATTTTTTTTTTACAAATTACTGTTATATTTGATTGTAATATAAAGGAGGAAAGAAAAATGAAGACCAATGTAAGCAATGCAACCTTGCAATATAGATTTATCATAACAGTCAACCATATTTTTTATTACCAATTTTTAAAGGTTCAAAATGATCATCATTTTTTATGGATATGAATGACAAAAATAACTCCAACATGCTTCTTACAAAGCTAAATGGATTGATTTAAAACATTGTTTAGTGATCCATCTATAATCATTAAAAACTTATTCCAAAATAATTTTAAAAAAATCACAAATTACTATTAGCCATTGAGTGTAATATAAAGGAGGAAAAAGAATGAAGAGCGGCATAAAAGAGCATAAAGAATAACTATTGTTTTAAGTTTAAATATATATCTTTATTTCTATTTATTTTGATCTCTATTTCAACTTTCTTTTTTATGTTTTATTTAACATTTCAGAACTATCAAATGTTAGTTTCTCTTTATTCTTTCCTCTATAATTTTACTATATGCTAATTTCCTTTTACATGAAGTGCTTTGATAGATTTTTTCTTCTTGGATATTGTAGCCTTTATAGATAAATATTGGGAGCCAAGTAATTTTACAAATGATTGGAGATGAATTCTTCATAAAAGAAAGTATTTTCAAGATTAAGATTGAAACATATATCTATTAGAAATTTATCTGTAGGATTTATATTATATATAAGAGTATATATGTAAGTAATATTACTCTCATATATATAAGAATAATATTCTTTACATAATGTATGTCTATATATTTTTATGAATAAAGTCTTTATTACTTTTTAAAAACTAAAAAGATAATAATACAATATTCACAAAAAAAGGTGGGTGGTAGAAAAGTACACCCTCAAACTCTAAGTGGGACATAGTTTAAAATAAAGACAAAAATCAACAAAGGGGCCAAGCCCAAACAACATAAAATAAAACTAAGAAGCTAAAGCAACACCAACAGGAGGGAGGTCTTTATCATATGGTTTTCCCTAAACATCACCAAGGATTAAATTGTCATCCATATGCTCCTAGCTAGTGATAACATCCTCTTCCTCTAGAGAGTCATCTGCAGACCTTGCTAAGCATGAATAGGAGAATTTACTAGCTCTAGGCGAGGAAATTTGCCAGAATTTGGCCAACTAGGAGCACCACACCCATGAAAACAAGTAGATGGTGGCCAAAAAGGCTGAGACCAGTTGCGAGCTACATTATCCCTAGTTCTCAAAGGTTGAGAGCCATGGGACTAAGATCCTTTATCTCATATAGTAGATTGGCTATGACCACATTGACACCCTTGAGGAGGGGAGGAGGAAGAGGGTGGAACCTTGACAATAGTGCATGAGGCATTGCCCTAGTGATCAAGAAGCTTCTATAGATGCACCACTTCAAGTGCAACCTTACAAGCTTACACCTAAATTTGCAGAAGCACATTAGAAAAAATCATAGCTTTAGTATACAGAGAGAAATGAATGTCAGTCGAACAACTTGAAAAGAAAGATGAATTTATATCTTTCCAAATAATGAAGATGATTTACACCCTGAAAGCATGCCAAATCTGGGTATATTTGAATGGGAGACAAGGCCAGTATCCTAAGAAAACCATATGCTAAGAGATGGGGTCAGGATGAAAGGGCTTAAAGAAATCATGTGTCCAATTCCAAGCTTCTTGAGCTTTGGTGCAAAACCAAAAGAGATGTTTGAGAGTCTCACACTATCCACAAAATGGACAATAGGGGTTGATAACTCCCAGATGAGTCAAACGAGAACCAAGTAGAAGGCCTTGGTAGATAATGCACCAAGCAAAGTGAACTCATTTAGGCTCAAGAATGGTTAGCTAGATAGATTGGAATTGATAGTGCCAAGTGCTAAGAGAAGACTGAAAATGCCAATGGTGGTTTGACAAGTCCAACATTGGAAGTTGAGGTGAAAGCCACACATATCCTTTGTGAGGTTTGTAATTGTAAAATGGTGTGTCAAGATACCATTTATAATATTTCCACTAGGGATTGAAATACCTAACCCTAACTTTATGAATCATAAGGGGAAGAATGACATCAATAATAGTCTAGAATGTCTCTTGATCTTGATTAGGAAGCCTGAATTTCATACTCACTTCTGGCCAAGAAAGAATTTTTTTAGTAACTCCGTTAATAAGATCAGGTAGAAATCTAATTCCTCGTTTGAAAAATTTCAAAGCATGAACCCACAAAGCTTTAGCCATAGGATGGTCTTGACTAGAAAGAACTAGAGGCTACTAGGATTAAGGTGCCATCAACCTTGTAAATCCTATGTCATTTAATTATTCCTAATATTGTTTGTAAATGCATTCATAAGGGATGAAGGATCCATTGACAACAATAATTAATTTTCACTGGTACAGTAATTAATTATTTACTGGCAACAATAATTAATTATTTACTAGTAGTGTTTACTATTTACTGTTTGAGCATCTTTTACTTTGGGAAGGTAAATGGGTAATAAAGTCAAACTAGGCACCCAAGTTGGTGTGACTATTCTTGGGGTGTTATGATACGTGTAAGAGAGAATCTTTGCATAGCTATTGATAGTCTATTACATCTTGTACAAGAGCATCTCCTATTTTCAAAGGATTATATGACAAACTAGGTACCCAAAATGGAGAGATAATTTTAGTTAGCTATGATACACTATAAGAGGTTGTGTTTAGCATGTTGACTAGATTCCCAAAACAAGGCATTAGAATTTACACAATTTTGGACACCACATCTTATTTTCATGTATTTAATAGGTGCTTGAGAAGGTAGATTGCATTGTGAGTTTCATAGGTACACAGGTGGTTAGATTGAATACGTAGGAGTGAAGGAAGATTGTTGCATTGTACTCTTGTTTTGAAGATAATACAATCTTGGCCTCTTTTCCTTGGTGGAGTTTTTTCCTGAAATGGTTTCTCCATGTTATATATTGTGTTGTGTGATGTTTTTTATGGTATTGTTGATTTCTTATGTTGTAGTTTTAATTCCATAGTCTCTAATAGGAATTCTACAATTAAGTAGTATTTGGATGAATGGGGTTTCATAAGCATTAAGTATTAATTTCAAATTTGTAGACTTGTTTATAGATTTCCATTTGTAGTGGTTTTACCTTATATTCCTAATAGAGATCACCAAATAGATTGTTGATTGATTGAAAGGCCATTGTGGAAGTCATTTCTCACCTATAGAAGCCATGAATTAATAGATTCCTAGGCTTTCCAAATGCTCTTGATAATAAACATGCCTTAAATCTAAATGTGCTCCCTCATGGTGAGGAGAGTACATAGGTCAAGGCTTTTCCAAGCTAATCACCTAGAAGGCACGCCAGAGAGGATAGTGTAGATCACAGACTACTAGCATCATGGGAAAACAACATAATTCCTAAGCAACATAATGAAATCCTTGATACCCATAACTAGAAGCCCAGAGAAAATCTCTAAGCAACTTCTAAACTTTTAAATAGGAGGCCTTCAAAGGTACCTAGCAAGAGGAGTAATAAACATGAGTGGCAACCAAAATTTTATAGCAAATTTAGAACTTACTAGCAAAAGAGAGAGGCTTGGTGATCCAATAACTTAATTTCTTCTCAATCCTGGCAACAATAGCTTGCTAGAGGGTAGTAAGAGAAGATTGAAAAGCAAAGGGAATGCCTAAAAAATGAAAGACCTCCCCATAATCAATCTATTTCCAGCCATAATTGTCTAACCAACCAAGTTTAGGAAGAAATGGCTACATATAACATTAGGTCTTTTGCCATTGAATGCTGGAACCAAAGGCCTAACAAAACACATCAAGACAATGAAGACCCTGTTTGACATTTTTTTCATCCTCAATAATATTTAGATTATTTTGAAGGTACTCTCTCTCTTGTGCGTGCGCGTGTGTGTATATATATTACTTTCATAAATTTTTTTGGTGCGCAAGAGTGATTTTTATATATATATTAATAATATTCAGAAATTACATGGAGAGAGGCTTCCATAACCAGACTGCTAGAAATCCCTTTTTTGAACTCCCCCAAAAATGACCACGTAGGGTCTCAAGCAAATATAATAAGGCCATGCAGGGCCATAACAAAACCCAAAATTGGCCATACATGCCTCATAGACTTAACTTTGTGACTGAAAAACATGAAGCCATAAAGCTTTAAACCCTATGCAGATATTGTTGACATTACAGAGGCATTTAACCATGAACCAAAAAAACTTTTAAATAGTAGACTGAGAACACAAAACATGACAAAGAGCAATATGAACCTTCAAATTACACCTAAACCATGCGCGAAGACTTGAAATTCTTGGACCCATTCAAACTGTCCATCAACCGCTTCCACCTACACCAACTTCTTGAGGAAGGATACTGCCTTCTCAGCCCTTTCTCTATGCTCCAGCAGAGCCAGACCCTTTAGGTCAAGTAGAAATGGGTATAGTTTCACAACTTCATCCGGGTCCTGCAACATGGGAATGTCTTTTGGATGGGGTAGCCCAACTCCAGTGAATATTGCATTGATTGTCTCTTTGAGCCTGCCTAGAAGTTTTGCCTTGAAGATTTTAGAGACCAACAATTATGCTTTAGCCTTTGGAGCACCTGTGTCAAGCACCGAAGCTAGAAATTTCAAAGCTATGCTTGTATCCATTCTATATATTTCCCTTTCTTCCAGAAAACCTCTTCCTAAGACAATTTTGACTGTCGCCACAGTGAGTCCATCATTCAATCGCAAGACTCTCTTTAGCCTTTGGTTGGTGACCACGCCTTTGAAGGTCATCTACCTCATTGTGCTCTCAAGATGGATTGAGGTGTCTACCCCCAAGTTTACAATACCCTCTTGAGCGATGCGCGCTACAAATCTCGACCCGCTTGCCATGAGAGCTTGGAAACTCACGTAGACAACCCTCTTTGAGATGAGAATGAGAAAATGTGAGGCCTTGCATGATAATGGATGGTATATGAGTGTAAATAACCATACAGCCGCTCCCTCTGCCACTCGTGTCTCATCATGTACCATGCGATGCAATCTTTCCCCCCGAGAAGCACTCAAACATGATTGCATTCCTCTTTGGTAGATCTAGCTGTGTTTGTGTGATGATGTTTGATCAAGCCTCCTCTGATAACCGCATTCCTTCCTTCTCTCGTGTAAGTGTTGGCATTGGCTATCTGCAATCACCTTTCCTTCACCTTTCCTTCTGCCATGTTTACTTAATCCATCATGCCTCTTCATTGTATTCGGCCCTTCCACAACACTTGTGTGGATAGGGCACCTGCCCACCTTACTTTCATAATTTATTAGTAATGTATAGATAAATATATTTTTTTAAAAGTTATTTTATTTTAATTTTATCTATACACATTGTTATCATGGGGGCGGTCAGCTTGTGAGCTTGTTGGCCCAGGGGGCCGCCACTAAAACCGAGCGACTTAACCACCGAACCACGCCCTTATCGGCAATAATAAATTATTTAAAAAGTTTTTTACTTTTCTATGTAATTTCTAATTTTATTTTTGGAAAAGTCATTTTTGTTAGTATATATATATATATATATATATATAATTTACAAATATGTAACATATATATTACTCTTATATATATTAGTGAACTATACACATTACTCTCATATATATATATTTATGTCACTATATAATGTCTCTACTATAAATATAAAACAAAACAAAAAAAAATTTATTGTATTTGTCAACAATAAAAAAATAAAAATATTAATTATAAACTAATTAATTTTTTTATATTAGAAAAGGTATTATTTATTTTTTAAATACTAATATAGATATATAAGAGATCAAATTATTTTATTTAATCAAGAGTTTTATATATATATATAATTTTAAAAAATATAAAACCACTTTGAAATCTTGTTAACTGTAAAAGATAATATTTCTACAGTTCATATCCATGATTGACAGTGCTTCTAAATGTACCAAATTTTGTTACCTACTAACCAGTTACATGCCTTGACCACCAAGTTACTTCAAACAGTTGTGTACTTTTTAATTTTTTCCTTGTGTAGACAACCAGTACAAAATTGACGCTGTCATAGGTAATATTATAACGTGAATTTTGTACCAAAATAATTATGCACGTTTATTAATAACCCAAACAAGCCAAACGTTTTCACCTAAAACACACAGTGAAGATGCCGTTAATTTAATTGAATGCCGAAAACGTCAGCTGCTAAAATCCAATCCTATAAAAGGATAAGACACTGACTACATTAAAGTGCAGCTCCACAAGATATTATACTCCTTTTCCGGTCTTCCGCCGCCGACAAACTCGCCGCAAATATATCCGTCAATGCTCGCCGCCGTTAACTCAACTACCTACGCGTCGCAAATGAAGCAATTGAAAGATATTCAAATATTTAACCCGAGTTAAATAAATAAATGCAATGTCCTCTGCACAGGCCTACAAATCCAGGTAAGAAATCTTCTTCTATTTTGTTGAGGAGGGTTAGTATTTTTACATGTGGAGAATTTTGTTGTTACAGATGAATTACAGATGATAGGAGACTCAGACTACATCTGGCAAGGGTTTAATGGAGGGCAAAATGAAGGGACTTTTGTTCAGGAGGTCACGGGTTCGATTCCCATGCTAGATTATGCGTTCGAGCCATTGGCTGAACAAGTGAGAAATGATTCGTGTGATTTGATGGCTATTTTGCAACAGGCGCCAGTTCATCCGCCTACTATGCATCCCAATTTGGTTTCTACTCTCAAATCGCTGATAAATGCAGACGCCTACGAGACTGCAGAATGTAGTAACAACAGGAGGCTCGAGCAGGATTCGAACCGGAGACGTGAAGGAGAGGAAGACATTGCGATCGTGCCTGTGGACCTAATTCGGAACCGCCGTCCTTTTAAATGCGTTCATGGCGGCTGCAACAAAACTTTCAAGAACCCTCAGACGCTCAAAATGCATAATAAGAGTCATTGTGCAGACGATCCGGCCGCTTGCCGGACGCTTTCCTTGCAAAATAATGGCGGCGGCGGTGGCGGCGGCGGCGGCGTTAGGGCGGGGCATAACAAGAAAATACCGTCGCGATGTCCCGTCTGTAGACGGACTTTCGTAGGGCTTTATGAGCTGAGGAGACATTTTGGGCGGAAGCACTCGGAAGGAGAGAAAATGCATGGGTGTAGAAAGTGTGGGAAGCGGTTTTATATCGAAGTGGATCTTCGGGATCATCTTAAGCTCTGTGGTGAGCCTATCCAGTGCCGGTGTGGTATGAAGTTTGCGTTTAAGTGTAATCTTGTTGCTCATAGAAAGACGCATCCTGAATGCCTTGAACATTCTTCCTCTTCCGCCATTGATGACTGCAAGAAATCTTCGATTTGTAGTGGTTTTGTTAAGAGTAGTAGTTGGCCTTCTGCTTCTGTTGTGCCGCGTGGTGAGGGCTTTCCTCAAATGTCCTTTCCACCTGGTGGGGTTAAGGTAGAAGATATTCATGACTATACTTGCGGCTTTAATCTGGTGACCTAGATTTTTCTTTATGTTTCATCTTGCTCAGAAGGGCGTAAATTACTGTGTCCTATGTTTTTTTTGTGTAAATAATAATGTTTTCTAATGGATTTCTTGCTCGTTTCTGTCTTTGGCTTTTGTGCATCCGGGTATCTGTGGCTTGTGCAGCTTCTGGTTTATGCTCTCTTTTTTATATGGGAACAATTGGATTATATGGATTTGGTTAGTTTTGTTTTTATAACTGGATTACAAGTATACAATTAAGGCAGAAGCTGTTTTTAGTTTAAGCTGTTATATTTATGCTCTCTTTTTTATATGGGAACAATTGGATTATATGGATTTGGTTAGTTCTGTTTTTATAACTGGATTACGAGTATACAATTAAGGCAGAAGCTGTTTTTAGTTTAAGCTGTCATAAGATGGGTCCATCAGAATCATTTATAGGTGTGAAGAAAGGTCCCTCAAAATTATCTAGGAGTCTAAAGTAGAACCTTGTCTAATGGCACGTAATCACATCTTTGGAAAATTGAATTTTGGTAAATATCTAAGATTTGAACCTTGATTCAGAAATCTGAAGTAAAACCTCATTTAATTGTACCTCTAAAAATTTTAATGTTGGTGAATAACCAATTACACTTCTGAAAGATAAATTAAATTTTGGTAAATATCCAAGATTTGAACTTTGATCCAGAAATCTGAAGTAAAACCTCATTTAATTGTACCTCTGAAAAAATTTGAATGTTGGTGAATAACCAATTACACTTCTGAAAAATTTAAACCGTAATAAATAACAAAATCAAGAAACCAATTAATATTTTCTTGTTTTATAAATAATATCATTAAAAATTCTTTTCTAACCCATATAATTTGGTTTTGTAAGCTTATAATACTCCTGATTTTTTTCTGAAACTTAAGTCTTTCAAAGGAAGCCATAGAGGGTGAGGATGGCAAATCTTTGACAGCTTAAAATCTTGCTTTCTCGTTACCGAATCTTTGGCAACCCCAAAGCCATGATTTCTAAGTTGCAAACCTTAGATCCTTGAAGTTCTTTCTGAACTTTTCCTCTCCCATTTCTGTTTAAAAGTTGTTGCTTCAAATATCAAAATTTTCAGATTTTCATAAATCAAAATTTTCTTTATATTTTCAAAGATAATTATATAAATTTTTACACCCATCAAGCATTAACTTTTACTGTTTGTTCTCATCCCATGAACACAACCGTGTATTGTTTGAATCCTATATAATACATTCTAAAGCAACAGGTGTACATTTTATCAGAAAAAAAAAAAGTTTTAACACAATTCATGTTTTTCATACTTTCACATTCTTCATACGTTAAGAATGTAAATTATATGAAATAAGTTCAGCAAGTTCAACAAATTATAATGGATTATGCCCAGAAACATCACAATTAAGAAAGATGGGTTTTTGTAGGTTACGATTCATGAAAATATGGGTGAATGAAATTTTATTAAAAACTATGCAGTGCAATCCCCACAAATTATTATATAATGAAAACAACATAATTAAAAAACAAATTAATATAAAACATATTTTTAATAATGAGAGATTAAACAAGCTAAAACAATCAAACTGTAATAAAAAGCAAACATGATCATTTATCAGTATGGAAGTGTTACAGATCACATTTTCAAAACCATTCTTTTATGTCAATGGGTTCTTGGTCTATGGGTGAAGTTCAATGGTTTTAAATAAATCCACCAAGTTTTACTGAGTGCAAGACCTGACACCATAAGGAATGAGGTTGGGAGGTTCCAGCCTAACTCTATATGACACCACAACTCTAATATGAATTGCTCATCAGGAAAACAAAACCACAGTTAAAAACAACTGCTCACCATGGAAAACAAAATAGCAGTTAAAACAAGCATGCTATGCCGTGCCATTTTCTATTCTGCCTGTAGAAATATAAAATACATTGCTACAGCAAAAATAACATGCTCAAAGCTTGCTTTATAAAGCCCATCTCCAAAATCTCGTACCTTAAAGACAACATTATGTATTTGAACATGATGGGAGCCAAAAACAATTTCTAGGGGGGCATTATGTCTTTTTAAGACTGACAGATGAATGAAAACCCCTAACTGAAATAAATTGGTGATGAGATCAACTCTTGAATTCCATAAAGATGGGGCAGTCAGGCCCCACAAAAGTTGATGCCCGCTCTAATTATTTCAACGTGATGTTTATGACCCATCAATTGACATAAAGAATATGGATTTTTAAAAGATCCTCTGCACTACCAGTCAATTCCTATCTTTCTGTTGGGCACATAGATTTTGCATAGAACTTTCCTACCCTTCAACAAAGTGGTTATGACCATCCTTTCCTTTAGTTATGGCACCATTATGAGTTTCTATGCGGGCCTTAAATGGAAACAGTAATTGTGATTGACATAGAATTTCCCTTTGTCTAGGACTTCTCTATTGGATATAAATGCTCAAACTTTTGCAGTCTAAGAGGATTTGAAGTGTTCATGTAGCTTGAATATAATATACCTAGATATATATGAATCTCTCCAATTGAGTGTGCGCTTTATTTCATGGGTTCCTTTCAGGTATTGTCTTGAATGTTGAACCATTAAAAATGAAGTACATATTTGTGGAGGAGAAGAGTCCTATCTTTGTTTTTTAATTTTTCAATATTATTTTCTGTGAGTTTATTTTAGTATATAATTTGGTTTTTTAAGTTTATTTGTTGATTTTATTTTAAAACCAGCATTTTGATATACAAAATTATTGGTTTCAAAACACCTATGATTTATTTCTCAACACTTTTTCCATCTTAGGTGGAACCACACTTGGGATTTTGTTTCCTAGAGAAGATTGCAGGGACAATTTCATACTTTCAAAACTCAATTTTCTTGCTTTTCAAGATTACCAATTATACGGTTGGTGTGGGTGCCAAAAAGTTCAAATTGTACTTCTAAAGTTGTGTATTTAAAAACATCTTCCTAGGATGCTTTCCCATCATCATTTATCATGATCAATTATAGAAAGATACACAAAACCATTTCCTCTCGTAGGAATTAATCATGAGAACATCAACTAAATTAACAAATCATAACATACATTAGACTTAACAAGCATAAAACTCAGCTTGCATTGGACTGAGCGTAACCCATCAAGTTCATTGTCATCTCTTATTTCTTTTTCACTACTATTAAATCATTCTATAGGCACAACTGCAATCAAGAAAAATTCTTTCTCCCCTCTATATAATAGGCCCCTAGTGATGCTTTTTAACACTACATTATTTTCCAACATAGATATATACCAATGATCTAATTTTTGACCTCGAAAAAATTAAAATCTGCTCATCACAAATCTCTATTTATATGATTCTATTTTTTTAAACTAGTATTTAGTATTTATATTTAAAAATACATATCTATAGTATGTCCAGAGATATCATATTTTTTGTGTTTTTCATAGCTTTTATTTTTATTTTCCTTATTTTTTGTGTTTTCCATTTTTTTCTTTTTTAGTTGCATAGTTTTTTTTTTTAAATAATGAGTTTTACCTATCAGTTTTCTTTTGGGGGGTTTTGGCTTGTGTTGTTGATGGTATTGATGGGACATGGTAGCGTTGATAGAACGACATTGTTGGAGGGTTGGCCCAACTGCGGGCTTCATATATTTATTTCGTTTGGGTAAAGAATATCTTTAAAATTACGACGTTTAAAAAAAAATAAAAATTGTGGATATTATAAATTGACTTCCATTTGAGTGGTGTACGTTGTTTACATGGTTTTGGTAACGTAAGTGTTACTCTTTATGACAATGACTAATAACTTTATTTTATTTAAATTCTCTTGGCAAGACATTATTTAGGATTGATTTAGTAGATTGATGGTATGGTGTAATGATGAAAATTTGTATACTTATCACTTTTCATTTTTATATATTTTTTAATTGTAAAAAAGTAAATTATAAAAATAAGAAGTTGTAATAAAGAAAATACAGAGTTAAACCAGATAAAAGTAGATAAAACAGTAGTTGATATAAGGAAATGTAAAAATTCTTCAGCCATAGAATGATACACAACACCAAACCTCTAAAACAGTTGCCACTTTTCATTTAGTTTTGTGTTTTTTTAGAGAATGACTTGATACATTTATATATTGGTAAATGATGTAATTTTGGATAAAGTTGGGTTCCTTCCCTTACATCATTGTCCATTTACTACACATAGTCCTACACAATTATTTTCCACTTTATCCATGTACACATGCCTATTTATTCATTCATCCCTATACATCCATTATCCACTTTGATCTTACTATTTTCATACCTCTGATCATTTCTAGAGGTGTGAGATTGATCCCACACCTACGAATCTAACCCTTGATGTTCCCAAATTCTAATTCAAATTTTGGGTAACTGCCACCCATTCTTTTCCTGCCTTGAATTGACTAAATACATGCTTGTATGATTAATTACTATGTAATTATATTTAAAGGTATTTAATTGCATTATTTGATCATCATTAAACAACAAGGAAATATCATTCACATTTAAGGAGAAGCATGCTAGGAACACTAAAATGAACCTAGATCTACACAATCATCCTAGAAGCATTTGCATCATGGCTAAAGTTTGCTATTTTTTACAATTGACACGATTGTAAAGACAATCCTTTTCGAGGGGCTAACCCAAGATAACTTGTCCTTTAGCTATTTGACAACCCTTTAAAGGTACTTCTAAATATTGCTAGTCCAAATAGTAGAGTAAGTATCAACGAGCCCAGTGAATCAAAGCAAAAGTGTACACCTAATAGGATCATATTCATGCTCTAGATATCATATCTACGGACACTAGGTGTGAAATTGACCTAGGATAGAGAACATGTTTTGCATAGAATCTAAAGCAATATATAGATAGAGAGGTCTGACTTCCAATCCTAAGCATCTTGATTTTAGTGTTTACAATAGATTCATGAATCATCTTCATATCTCGATCTAGGTACCCTATCTTTCACATTTAATTTCCTAATTTAACATTTAATGTTTCAATATTCTAATATTTAATTCCTTGAGCATTGTTATCTAGATTAGTCCATGTATTTATTGCTTGCATTAATTGATTAATCTAGATAACACATTTAGTTTAGGGAAAGTGTTATTTTTCTCTAAAATTTGGTGAACCCCTCTGATTTTACACAACCTAGTTTCCTTCTAGGGTTTCTCATCAATATTAATGTTTTTAGATTTGATATAATTGATTTATCATTCATTTTCAAATTTATTAGGCTTTGATATACATTTGCTTACTCGTTCCAATTAGGGTTTGGATACATAGTGATTTATCTCTCTTCCCACCTTCCCACCCTAGGTACTCTATTATTATGGCTCCTTTTTTTATCTTACTCTTTGGTTGATTTGCACACATATATTTTTAGATTTTGATAGGCTCTTATCTTTCACTACATGTGATCTCTTTATCTTTGATATTCTTATGGCACATTATACTAAGGATAGGGATATGCCTTCTATGGAGGTGTTATTCTATCATGCCTGATGTTTTCACTAATTCATGGAGTTGTTTAGTGCTCACCCACACCTATAAGATACACTTATGTCATCCATCCATGAGCCTAATGATAATCATATGGATTGCAATAGTGATTAGTACATGCCTAGTGAGGATATATCTTGTGACATATCTTGTAGGATGGATATAGATGATATAGTTTTACCTCCTTCATCTACCTATGATGATAATCTCTCCACATGTCATGATTATTCTACTATCCATATGTCTTATGGTTCTTCATGTTTTACATCTCACACTAAGCTTAATTTTGTTCCCACTTTTCATGCCTTAGTTATACACCGACTCATTCTACACCTAGACATGCAAAAAAGGGATATATACACATTTAATTTAGCAATATCCCCACCAAAATATCTCTTTGGGATTTGGCATGTTTGTTGATGGTGTTTTTAGCACACAACAACGTAGGTGAAATACAGGTATATCACCTCTTTTGAAAAAGGTATCCTATCTAAGATAGGACTGCCCCAAGGATAATATAGCTAGGTCTTAGCTTGCGTGGAATATCTTAGTGGGATGTACTAGCTGTGCCAACAAGGGGACTTACATTTGATAGGGTTTTTAAGATATGAAAGTAGTATGTATGCAAAAACCCTATGATTCTTTCAGCAGATTTGTAATGTAGATGCTGCTTATAACCTAACCTGACAAAGCTTGACTAAAGATAATGCAAAAGGAAACGGAGAGAGAGAAGGGATAAGAGATCCTATAGACAATTACAGAAATGATCAATACATATATAGATAGATTCCCAACAATAAACAAATCTCTACTTAACTAGAGAACCCACAATGCCACAGAGACTGTGCAATCTTCTAAGGAAATGTAATGATTTTCAAAATGTGGAGAGTTCATCAAATACCCAATTCCTGGTGCAGCTCAATGAAATCACATAATCGAACTCAACTCATATGAAATATGCCCAAACTAACCATGCACAATGACATACAATCAGCAAACCATTAATGGTATGGATAGGAAATCCATCAAATATCTAAAGAATTAATCACAAATGTAACTGAATGTAAACTAATTTCAGATTGACATGAACCATGAAATCTAAAATGAGACAACATAGAAACACATTCCTAGCAACCTGTAAAACTTGCTTTGTATTGATTGAATTTTGGCAAAGTCTCAACAATTCACTATCAAATCTTACTTACAATGAGAGAAAATGATGGCCTTTTTATAGACAAGGCACCATACTGAGTTTTTGAATGGATGGTGGAGATTAACTCAACACCAAGGGTCCAGATTACATGTCATTCAATGTGATACATCAGTTAGTTACATTTTCATATTTGCCTTTGTCTTGTAGGAAAAAAGACAAAAAACAACTTGCAAATACATTGAATCTGGACAAAATGGATACCCATTTGGATATACATGCCAAAGAGCCACTTTCCAAGGTGGAAGTCAAAAGGAAGTCATATGACGTGAAAACTTGAGATGATGTGGACTGATAGGATTGCTCATGCTGACTGGATCATTCCATTGCTCATCACTTTTGAATTGTCTAATAGGAAAAATCACTTCTCCAATATGTGTAGAATAGTTAAGAAGAGTATGTGGCATATTTTTGATGAAGACATGTCCAATTGGATGCTTGTTGGATCAATTCTTGCATGATTGGACTGCTAGGACAACTATGAATAAGTGTGAACATGTCTTGGACATTGGACTGGATCTGTAACACCCAGTTTAGTTTTCACCCTAAAAACTAAGTTTAACCAACAGTAAATAATTTTTTTTTTAAAGTTTAAAGCAGAAAGATAATTTTTTTTTCATTTTAAAAACAAGTAGTATATCCATCGACTAACAATAACATGAAATTATAAATTATACAAAAGGGATCTATCCATCTACAACATTATACAATATGATGATTAAAGTTACTTAGAACATTTTCAAAATAGAAACTTACCAAAGTCACTACATCTCAATTATCGACCATCCAAATTCAAGTCTCGGCAAGCCTCTGGAATATAGAAGAGAAAGTATCTTCAAGGAGCTTAACCTCCAACCACAGACCGTCGGTCTCCTACACTCCTTCCTATCTGGAAGTGGCCCTACCCTACTCAAAGAGGATAGACTTAGGATAACCAATGGTGTTAGCCATTTGAGTACTGGTGTTGTGACCTACGTATCTTGTTATCATGCAATCCCCTAGATACCCTCTAGTCAAGCATGACCACTCCACAAGCTACGTCATCTAGTCACGGTGAACTATCAATGCACTTGAGGCACATGCACTACCTTGGCCAAAGGATTTGAATATAATTAGCGTTGTGTCAATGCAAGTAGTAAGTTCACCCACCCCATCTTGACTTGAATTAACTGCAATCCTACAGTTACCTATGTATAAGTTTAATATAATGACCTCGAAACCTCTTGGTGTTCCAAACTCAACATGCATTAATGCATGGCAGTTAGGTTTACTTCTCTCTTTTTAGCTCATGGAGACATTTCCGTCCATATGTTAAAAGAATGGGATTCTAGCTTACTAGTTAATCGGTTAATGTTATGAGTTTATCAGTTGATCTCTAAGTTCATCCATTGCTTTAAATTATCCAGTCAAGAGAGGACACTAAACTTCACTACGTAATTTCAGAAGGGGTTTAACAATAAACCAATTATAGAATACAAGTAATTGAAGGCCCAGAGTTTTAAATACTCTTAAAAAGTCTTCTTTGTCCTATTGAATCTTCGACATAGATTAATCTTTTATCAAACTAAGCATTTAGAAATCCTATCATGTTTCTATTTGCAAGAAGAATGCATGCAAGTTTAGACTAAACACTTAACTATAGACTCGTTGTGTCTGCTCTAAAACTTCATTATCTAACATGTTTGACAGTTTAAACCAATAATAACTCTATATCCTCTTTCGAAGACACAACAATTTGAATGTTTTTAAAGCTAAAAGAGTTATATATAATAAATAAATGGACTAAATCTAGTTATCATTCGCAACAAGAAAAGTATATTCTCTATGGTCGGCCAACCAATTATAGATTCAGAACTTGTGGAAGGCTGAGTAGTCATACATACATCGACATACATTCCACACTATTGTTCCCCATTTGCTAACGGGATGACACATTCTTCAAGTCTTTTATAAAACTAGTTGTTTTTAAATATGACAAGACCAACTGTAAATAGTCGGCAGGCCAACTGATGACACTTCCAACGTCGACCAAGGTTAGACTACTGCGGCTTAGGATATCTTTATAACTAGTTTTCGACCAAAACTCAGTCTACTAAGTGCTCTCCACATATCCTTATATTTCTGAAGTTAAACAATACAACTACACAGTTTAAATCGACCATCAAAGATGCTTCAAGGAACAAATGTGTTTCAATTGTGAGGTTTAAGACTACGGTGTGGTTCAAGGAACAAATAGCATTATTTCCATTTTGAAAGAAGTGAAAACACACAGGTTTCAAGTTGGTAATCAATTCACATATTACATCATCAATGGAATACTAAGTTCCTTCGTATTACAAAGTGGAGCCAATCCTATTAAAACATTCCTGTTTAACCAAGATAGCGTAGAGGAGAGATGAAATGAAACCTGAAGAAAATCTCCAGTGACTGCTTCAAAACTAGTCCAATAGCTCGTTCTTTTCTTACCTGCTCACATTCCTTCACACTCGGCCTCCTCTCAGCTTCTTTTCTCCGTTCTCTGTCCCCCAAAACCAACTCCCTACTTCCTCTATAACCTGTTCTCCCTCTGAAGGAAAACTAACTTCCCCACTCTCTAAACCATGCCCTATCAATTGGGTAACTACCCTGCATGGCTTAACCATCTCCTCCTTTTCGTGACCACTACACAGAAATGGCTTGGTTTCCCACTAAATTCGCAACTACTCTGCTAAGTGGAGCTCAACACTATACGAGGTGGCAGTTTTTAGTTTGGACAAGATTTCACACTACTCATAACCAATTATGAGTTTAAATCAAATGCATATCTAGAAATAATGGCTGAGCTGACAACCCATCCATAAAGTTTAAAGCTCAAGAATAAATAGATTGTTTTGGAATATAAGACATCATAATAAAGACTTGAGTGAGCCCTTCAAGCTACTACTCGATTACTAACATCATAAAAGAATAAAAGAATTACCCCAAAATGACTATTTAAATATAACTAATATAATTTTGTATATTCCATTACAATACGACCAATAGTATTACATTCAACGGTCTCAAGATTTAAAACATTATTTAAACCTTTTATTATATAATAATAGCCCATAATAGAAACAATTCTACATCTGTCGAATTTTGCAAGTAAACGTTTACATCATACGCTCGTAGAGTTTTATGATGATGACGACGATTTGAGCGTAAACACAATACAAGGTTTGGGGTCGACTTACGCACAACTTTTGACTTTTACGTCGAACCAATAAACAAGATATGACATACAACTCATTCTCAAGTGTATACATTTATATATATAAAAATATATCAGTCGTCCATATTTGATGACATGATTCAGAGTATTACAACACAGATGTCGATTTCCCATACTCATTACAACAACTACGAAAAGAAGAAAGACCTATTCTTGCAAACCTTGACATCTCATCTAAAATTGACTTAGCCCGAAATCAATACTTAACTCAAGGCAACTAGGTTTATCTACCTGATGTTCATTTTTAGTGGCAAGCACCCATGGGTTATTCCAGAGTCTATTCTCTCTTTCTCGAAGATACTTTCTCTTCTTCTTTCTTCCTGGCGAACATGTTCCATCTATTCTATCATTGACAATCTCACATACAATTTGTGGTCAGAGTACCAATGTTCTGATCAAAACACATTTACATCAAATTATTTCATTTTCATATTGAAAAGATATTTTAATTCATAACATCAAATTGATCATAATCAAGTAAAAATCCATGATTTTATAAAATTAACCTTTTGTAATCATATCATCATTTTCTATGATGTTAAAACATATCCACATGACTGTACTATTTAAGAAAAAGTAAATAGTAATATTGAATCCAAAAAGGGGATGTAACATATCTTTCCCCTATAGAATCATCGTCCCTGATGATTGAGTTTATCAAGCAAAATTTTAACATAAAAACAAACTTTTATAGTTTAACATTAATGTTTTTGAAAAGATAAGGAAATCTTTGGTGGATGTCATTATAGTCTTCTCAAATGGCGCTATCCTCGCCATATTGGTCCCACTGAATTTTGCATTGAAAAACCTCTCGATTAGGCAAATGGAGTTTATGCATTTCGAGCACTTTGAGTGGCTCGATCACAACTACTCCTGGCTCTTGTATCTATAAATAATTTCATTTAAGAATGTGGTCATTACCTACAAAATATTTCTTTAGGTAAGAAACATGAAAAACATTATGCATTTTGGACAAGATTGGAGGTAGAGCAATTTTGTAGGCCACTGGATTGATAATCTCAAGGACTTCAAAAGGTCTGACATATCGGGGAGCTAACTTTGATGATTTACCAAACTTGATTGAGCTTTTATGGGGTTTCACTCACAAAAGATGTGAGGCTGATTATTTTTACCTCCCTTATTTTGGATCGATATGCATTTTAGTTGATGACATTATCAGATTTATAGTGACTATAGTTTTGTTATGTAGACTTGGTTTTTATCTTCTGATTATGATAGGACATTGATTAGACATATGTGATTTGATTTGATCAGATTTGGTGCTATTTTGTGATTCAACATATGAGATGTATATGTGATGATGTTTTTAGTCATTTATGTGATGTGGACTATTTGACATGAGATTAAAAAAAATGCAGTTTAATTTGGAATTATGTATTGATGATTATTGTTGTATGCGATTGTGTGAATTTAATTCTAGTTGCTTCGGCTATGATTTCTCATGATATGATTGACACTTGATCAAGATGTGCAGGTTTCACATTCCTTAGCCACGGGAAATCGGAGGTAGAATTCACACTATGTTATCCCTTGTAAAACCGATCCGTTCCCAAGAGGGATAAGGATCACGTTTGAATTTGAATGTTGATTTAAGTGCTTGATTTAATTTTATTATTTTGACCTTAGTATCCTTCTATTTAAATTGATTAATAATAAGTGTTGTATAAATTTTTACTTGATTTACACCACTTGGTATTTCTTTTATTTTGGGCCATTTAAAAGTGGATTTTTAACCCCCTTTGTGAACCCTAGAGTCCCAAAAGTTACCCTAGGTGGTTACCCATGAGTTTAGGGTCAACTTAGACTATCTAACCCTAGATTTGACTCACGTTTGGTCACTCTAAACCATGGTTTAGTAAAAGTGACGAAAATTTGAAATAAGGGAAGTGGGAGATGAGTCATGCCTTGGGAAAGACTCATCTCCCTTCCCAAAGTTTGGGAACCCTTTCCCAAGGAAGACTTGGGAGGTTTCCAAGACTCCCAAGTGTGTGGTAGCTTTCCCCAAGACTCACACACGTGTGAGAGCATTTTGGAGGAATATGGCTCCTTGAGAGAATAGGAGGATGCCATATGGCATCCCTTATCCTCTTGAGGGTGTGAGTGGGTTTGCCACCTCACCACTTGTCCTCTCACACGTGTGAGAGCACAAGTGGATAAGGTGAGGATTGAGAAGGAATGGGAGGATGACACTTGTCATCCTCACACTTCCTCTCCCTTGCAAGTGGCATGGGAGGAGGAAGGAGAAGGTGACAAGTGTCACCTTCTCATTCCTCAAGGCCAAATTGATGGCCCATATTATCTCCTCTTGTTGAGGAGTGTGGGGTTCTTGCAATTTTAGTTTTTCTTGCTATTTTGGAGGAGTTTGGGAGAGTTAGAGGATTTTTCTTGAAGGATTGGAAGGCTTGGGAAGGCTTGGAGCTCTTCACCAACTTGCTTCCATTATAAGGGCTTTTGAGGTAGGCCTCTTAAACTTGTTTTCTCACTCTTGTTTATTTAATGTGTTGTGTTATAGTTTTGGTTGTTTTATTGTTTGCATTGCTTTGTTGGGATGGGAGTTATGGTGAGAGCACCTCCAATGGAGGTAATGCTCAACTTGTATGGGTAGGCGAAAGGAACCTCCTTGAGGTCTCTCCCACATTATGTATTTATGCCTTGAGAGCTTTTATTTTGTTGAGAAGGTTATTGAATGGCAAGAGTGCCATGGAGGTTATTTTTGTGATATTGTGGAGAGTGGTGTTTTGGAGATTTTATTTGGTTTGAGGCCATGAGCTTGACATTTTATCATTTGGGAGCCCTTTGAAGTTGAGGGGTCCATTCCCTACCCTCAACAACTCATTTTCATGAGTTGAGTTTTGTGTTTTACCTATGGGCTGTTTGTGTTGTTGTGTTTGATATTTTTGTTGTGGATTGTTATACCCATGTGAATCCCTACCTCCTTAGCTCGGGGGTGACCCACTTGCGGGTCTATGGTAGGGAGGAGAGCTTTCGAAGTGGCTGATTTTGTTGTTCTTGTTGTTGTGTTTATTGCAGGATTAGAGTCGAAAAATGAAGTGCATGAGAGCTCCTCTTTGTGTGGCTTTGTAGTGCTTTTATGGCTATGGAAGCCATGGCCTTTGTGGTCTCATTGTATTTTATTTTGTAAGAGATTGTTTGGTTATCTTTGCCATGAGTTGGCTGTAACAAATGTTGTATGAAGAGTGTTCTTCATTCAATTAAAAAGGCTATTATCTTCCCTATTTTTGTGAGTTAAGATTTGAGAAATGCATGTGAGATGTAGTTAATTTTTTGTCATTGTAGTTCTCAAAAAGAAAATATGTTTGTGTTATAAGGTTGTTGTTTGGGTCTTATTTTAGATGAAAGAAAAGGAAAATGCATTTCTGTTTGTATTATATTTTCAAAAAAAAATGTATGAGTTGTAATGGCTGCTAAATTATGGTAGAAGAAAGAAAGAGAAAATGTATTTTCATTTCTGTCTTTATTCTTTAAAAGGAAAATATGCAAGAGTCGCAATGCTGCTGTCTAGATTTTTTTTGTAGATGAGAGAAAGAGAAAACTTGAGTTTTGTTATCTAGTTGTGGTCGAAAGTTCCATTGCAATAGTTGTTGTGGGAAGGAAACAAAATTTAAATTAAAATGTATTTCCACCTATTTTCTTTTAAAAAAAAAGGGGGGGTTTTTTTGGTTAATTGAACTGTTTTAAAAAAATGAATATTTCTGTTGTTGTATGTGTTAAAAAAAAAGGGGGGATCATTACTCAGACACCTATTTGATTGTTTTAGAAAAGAAATAATGTTAAAATTTCTATTAAACCATTGTTTATGCAGATTTGTGGAAAGTGCATATATATAAATTTAATTGTTATTTTCCCGTTGTAATTTAAGTTAAATGTTTTTTTTGAGACTGTATATAAAAAAAATGGAGTAAATATTACTGTGAAATTAGTTTGAACTGGAATACCATTTGGGGTGTATATATATCGAAGCTATTTTATTGCAAAAAAAATAGAGTTGAAAAATTATGGTGGGCGGACTGTGCACTACCCACAGTTGTTAGGTTCTGAGAGGGTGTGTGGAGGAGGCCTTATCTCCACCCACACCCGCAGGTGTGGGTGGAGGCAAAGCCTCCTCCCCACACCCGTTACCCCCCCGTAGCCTCCGCAGCGCACAAACCTCCGCGGCCCCAGATTTTGCCGTGACCCGCAGTCCACACTTCCTCCTAACGGTTCCTCCACCGGCAGTCACTCCGGCTACACCGCCACTGACGACCCTCCTGCCATCGCCGCTCCCTTTCATTATGTCTCCCACTTCTCTCCACCTTCCCTCACACAGCGCCGTCCACCGCCGCCTTTGGCCCCTCTGGCTCCTTGAACCTCTTACGAGGATAAACGATTATGCCCAACATATACATCAATCTCTCTCAAAAGAAAAAAAATACAGTTATAATACACACGTTGTTTTCCACTTTGTTAGCGGTGGGTACCTCTGTGAGATGGGGCAGCAAGCCCCTCTCATGGCCTCCATGGTTGTCTTCAAACCCTAACCTGCACATTGAGGGCAAAACCAACAAGAGAAGAATATTAGAATAAGGAAAATTAGGGCTAAGGAGGAAACGAATACAAAATGTGATTAGGGCTTTTAGCTTTAGAATTTTATATTTGTTTTTATTTGTGAGGATTTTAAATGGTGAGGTTTTATTTTACTCTTTATTTAAAAACCTCACCTTCTTTTTTTGTGTAATTTGACTCTTGGGAATATTTCTGTTTTATTGATTTCTATTTTCCTTTTAATGGATCAACCTAGTATTTTAATTGTTGACTCGTGATTGAAATTATTTTGGGAGGGAGGTTAATTTATTCAGTTTGGGAAGAATTTTCCCTTATATTTAAATTCATTTAATGGGATTTATTGTTTCATTTCCTTTGGCAAAATTTTTACGTTGTTAATTACAATCGATTTTATTATTATTATTTTACGTGGAGGGTTATTTAAACCCTCCTCCCTCATCTATTAAATTTTTGAGTGAGATATTAAACATAATGCCAAAATTATGTTTAATGACGAACTCAATTTTTCGGTTAAATTTAACCGACGTCTTGTCATTTATTTTAATTTTAATTGTTACTTTGTATCATTTTGAATTCATTCTCAAGTCTTAATTTAATTTATTCTTAAATTTTATTTAATCCCTTCTTGATGTTTTATTTCTAAAATTTATTTTACGTTTATCAAAAACGTGTTATGCTGCCGGAATTTTGCTAGATTTTTAGGGTTAATTTTATGCGTTGTTTAATTTATTTCATTCCATCTTTCCACTTGAATCATGCGCCATCTTACCATATTATTAAATCACTTTTCGATCTAGTTCTATTAAGGTTCGATGTTGGCGGATTCCTCTTCACACCTAGGAAACTAGGGTCCAGATTTGAAACAGTATAACCCTAGAAGCGACACACTTCGTGTCGCATACCCCCTAAATGGCCTTCACCATCACGGTTATGTTGACATGTCTACGTCCTTGCGTATTGCCACCAAGCACGCAGACGTGTGCGAGGGGGTTTCTAGGGATAGGTAGAAAATTTTTCATAGTTCGTGTCATGACCACATGCCAAATGTGGTCATGACATGTGTGTTGTGTGTTGTGACCGCATGGGAAATGCGGGCATGACATTTGGTATCAGAGCCTAAGTTTAAACACTAGGCTTATTTGGGCACATTATTATTCCGCAACCTTGACTGATTTGTGGCTACCTCATTTTTGTAGGATGCCTCCCCAATGAGTTCGGTGAGCAGTGACTCTTCAACTAAGGTATAGGCACAACCAGTTCCACAGGTACCACAGGCACCACCGGCCATACCAGATATTGGGCCACATATATTACAGGCTTTACAGGTAGTTTTAGATAGGCTTCCACTGGTGGTAGTTGAGCTGCGCATAGAGCCACGTGTCGAGCCCCGCGAGGATCCACGAGAGGAGCCATGAGCTGAGTCTCGTGTTGAGCCACGTGTGGAGCTTTGCGTTGAGCCGCGAGGGGCACTACGTGTGGAGCCTTACGTTGAGGTACCAGAGACGACGTCAGAGGAGGTTGGTTCGGTCGACAGGGCCCGTAGCAGGAGCCCTTCACGTCATGCTAGATATGACGAGGCAGTACGAGTAGAGCACTTTGGTCATAGGCTGTATGACTACTACACAGATGAGCCTATCAGGAGGCCTAGAGACAGAGGAGACCCTATTAGGGATATATTGAGGTTGAACCCTCCTACATTCATCGGGACCACAGAGGGAGTTGAGGCAAAGGCTTGGCTTATCAGTTTAGATAGATGCTTCGTGTTGCGTCTTTACGAGGGCAACACGAAGGCCCGTGTGGCAGTACACTTGTTGCAAGATGTAGCTGCTACCTGGTGGCGCACTGAGGAGTGCAAGCGCCACCTTTCTTTAGACACCCTCACATGGGAGACCTTCGTTGAGCGCTTCAATGCGTGCTACTTATCAGACCATTACAAGCAGCATCGTATAGACGAGTTCCATGACCTACAGCAGAGGGGACTTACAGTGGCTCAGTATGAGGGTAGGTTTACAGAGTTATCCAGATATGTAGAGTATCTTCATGATGAGAAACTCCTGGTGCATAAGTTTATCAGAGGACTGAACCATAGTATAGCAGGGCCTGTTCGGATGGCAGACCCCCAGACTTTGAGTGATGCTGCCGAGAAGGCATACATCACTGAGGAGATTTAGGGATGAGGGCAGGGTTCACGCCCTCAGTTTCAGGATCAGGGATAGCAGCAGCATCAGTAGAGTTTCCATAGACCATCACAGCCACCTCATAGAGGAGGATTCAGTTCCACACCTTTACCTCCTAGGCCCCCACAGTAGTAGCAGAGAGTTAGGACATAGCAGAGGTCACATGGGGGACATAATAGAGGTTGGCAATAGCAGGGCCCACGCAGAGATCAGAGGCAACATGGACCACCTGCGGGACCCGCGAGGTCGCAACAGTCTTATAGGGGCTCGCAGGGGTCTACTGGTAGATCAGGGCAGCAACAGTCAAGTAGGACTCAGACTGGATAGGTACAGGCTAGGGGCCCTTGTTATGTTTGTGGTGGAGCAGGACACCTAGCTAGAGAGTGTCCACAAGGTTTTACAGTAGGGGGATAGCCTCATACAGGAGGATCTGAGCAGACTATTGGTGATGTGGGTAGATCCCATCGTATGTTTGCGGCGGTTGATAACCACCAGGCTAATTTTCAGGCGTCAGTGATTGAGACGTCAGGTATGATTGGGGGTAACCCCATTTCTATTCTCTTTAATTCTGGTGCTACTGATTCATTCATATCTCCATCGTTAGTGGAGCATTGCAGGCTGGTGGCCTCTAGGCAGAGTGATAGGTGGGTGGTTGAGTTGGCCTCAGGTGCCAAATTGACAGTAGATGCCTTAGTCCACGATTGTGAGATTGCTTTGGGACCCTTTACCATAGTATGCAACCTTAGAGTCATGACATTAGGATCTTATGATGTGGTGTTGGATATGGATTGGCTTGCGGCTCATCGAGCCAAGCTAGATTGTCGTCGAAAGGCGATCAGCTATTTAGATGATCACGGCACATCAGTTGAGATTGTGGGAATGCAGAAGCCCACAGTAGTGCGTATGAATATGCTCAACAGCTTAAGTGCTGCATGCGGAAGGGATGTCAGATGTTCGCCATCACAGTGAGCAACAGATCAAATGACGAGCCTGAGGCATCTTTGGATGATCATCCCATCCTTAGAGAGTTTGCCGATGTGTTTTCAACAGAGTTATCGGGGATGCCACCCCGTCGAGAGGTAGACTTTCACATAGACTTAGTGCTGGGTGTCGAGCCAGTGTCTTGTGCACCCTATAGGATGACCACACATGAGCTCACTAAGCTCAAGTTACAGTTGGAGGACTTGCTCAAGAAGGGGCACATCTGACCGAGCGTTTCACCTTGGGGCACTCCTGTCCTCTTCATTTGTGCATGGACTACAGGCAGTTGAATAAGGTGACGATGAAGAACTGTTATCCTCTGCCCAGGATTGACGATCTTTTTGATCAGATGCAGGGAGCCAGGGTGTTCTCTAAGATAGACCTGAAGTCCAGGTATCATCAGCTACGCATCACAGAGGCAGATATCCATAAGACCGTCTTTCAGACTCGTTATGGCCACTATGAGTTCACTGTGGTTCCCTTCGGCTTGATGAACACCCCTGCAGTGTTCATGAGTCTCATGAACGGGGTGTTCCATACCTATTTAGATCGGTTCATGATCATTTTCCTCAATGACATTTTGATCTATTCACGGACTGAGGAGGAACACGAGGAGCACCTTCGTCAGGTTCTACAGTGTTTGCGAGAGAAGAATCTTTATGGGAACTTGGTGAAGTGTGCATTTTTCAGGACAGAAGTTCAGTATCTGGGGCATATCCTATCTAGCGATGGAATCTCAGTAGATCCATTGAAGATCAGGGCTATCAGGGATTGGCCAGCACCCACTAGTGTGATAGAGGTTAGGAGTTTTATGGGGTTAGCTGGATATTACCGTCGCTTTGTTGAGGGCTTTTCTTGGATTGCGCACCCCATCACTTCCCTTCAGCAGAAAGGGAAGAGCTTTCTTTGGACTGAGCAGTGTGAGAGGGCTTTCGGGGTCCTCAAGGAGCATCTTACCAGTGCTCCTATATTAGCAGTTCCTAATCCTGTAGCAGATTTTATGGTTTGCATGGATGCATCACTTAAGGGATTGGGAGCTGTACTTATGCAGGGTGGTAGAGCGATCACATATGAGTCATGAAAGCTTAAGACCCATGAGCTAAACTACCCCACGCATGACTTGGAGTTAGCGGCAGTAGTTCATGCTCTAGTTCGTTGGAGACATTTCTTGTTGGGTCGTCGCTTTGAGCTCCATTCTGATCATCACAGCCTTCAGTACATCTTTACACAGCCGAATCTAAACGCCCGTCAGCGGCGTTGGAAGGAGTTCCTCTGCGAGTATGACTTTGATGTCCACTACATCAAAGGGAAGGAGAATGTGGTTGCTGATGCATTGAGTCAGAGGCACCACGAGCTCTTGACCTTGACTCTGAGTGTGGACTTGAGAGGTCGCATTATTCAGCATCTGCCAGAGGATGAGTGGTATCTTGAGGTGCAGTAGGAGATCAGTTCACAAAGAGCCCTTGTGGGCAAGTTTGCAGGGTATTCATTTGAGGCAGATGAGTTACTTCATCATCAACAACGCATCTATGTACCCCACGTAGGTGACCTACGTACTATAGTGTTATTAGAGGCTCACAGAGCACCATATGCAACACATCCAGGGGTGAAGAAGATGCATGCCGATCTTCGACAGCTATACCATTGGGCAGGTATGAGACGTGACATAGCAGAGTTTGTTGCTTGATGCCTTGAATGCCAGAGGGTCAAGGCCGAGCATCAGCATCTAGGGGGTCTTCTGTACCCACATGAGATACCTGAGTGGAAATGGGACACCATTTCCATGGATTTTATTGTTGGTCTTCCTATGTCTTCGCGTCGCCATGATGCCATCATGGTGACAGTCGACAAGTTGACCAAAGTAACGCATTTCTCACCTGTACGCACGACATACAATGTGCCAGCAGTGGTGAGAGTATTCTTAGATGATATTGTGAGATTACATGGAGTACCTCGCCACATTATTTCAGATAGAGATCCAATTTTCACTTTAGCATTCTAGAGAGCCTTGTAGCAGGCATTGGGCACACAACTCAACTTTAGCTCCGCTTATCATCCCGAGACAGATGGACAGACAGAGCGAGTGAATCAAGTTTTGGAGGACATGCTTCGGATGTATGTTATGGACCATCAGTCTCGATGGGAGGAGTATCTATATCTGGTTGAGTTTGCCTACAATAATGGGCATCATAGCTCGTTGGGTATGCCTCCCTTTCAGGCTTTATATGACAGACCATGCAGGACACCATTGAGTTGGGATCGGATAGAGGACAGGGTTGCCATTGGTCCGGAGTTAGTACAGGATATGGAGCAGCAGGTCACACTGATTAGACAGAGGTTACAGGAGGCACATGATAGACAGAAGAAGTATGCCGATGCTAAGAGGACTGATCGGAGCTTCTTAGTGGGTGACAAGGTTTTCCTTAGAGTGCAACCACGCAAGAGTCCTATCCATTATGGAAAGGGCTCTAAGCTCACACAACGGTTTGTAAAACCCTTTGAGATTTTGGAGCGAATAGGACCAGTTGCCTATCGTCTAGTGTTGTCACCTAGCCTGTCACATATCCACGATGTCTTTATAATTTATGTTTTGAGGTGATATATATTTGATTTGTCTCACGTGCTGGACTGGAGTGCTTTACAGGTGGAGGCGGAAGGGCAATTGGCTTTGGAGCGAATTTGCAAATTGGCTCGTCAGACGCTGGGCCTTCGAGGTCGAGAGTTGGACCAGGTTAGGGTCCAGTGGGATCGATATGACGAGGTCACAGTGACTTGGGAGGATGCAGCTAGTTTGAGGGCACTCTATCCTCACCTTTTTGACGACTTCCAGGAGGAAGTTTAGTCCTAGGGGGGAGGATGTGAGGCCGATTATTTTTACCTCCCTTATTTTGGATCGATATACATTTTAGTTGATGACATTATCAGATTTATAGTGACTATGGTTTTGTTATGTAGACATGGTTTTTATCTCCTGATTATGATAGGACATTGATTAGACATATGTGATTTGATTTGATCAGATTTGGTGCTATTTTGTGATTCGACATATGAGATGTATATGTGATGATGTTTTTAGTCATTTATGTGATGTGGACTATTTGACATGAGATTAAAAAAAATGTAGTTCAATTTGGAATTATGTATTGATGATTATTGTTGTATGTGATTGCATGAATTTAATTCTAGTTGCTTCGTCTATGATTTCTCATGATATGATTGACACTTGATCAAGATGTGCAGGTTTCACATCCCTTAACCACGGGAAATTAGAGGTAGAATTCACACTATATTATCCCCTATAAAACTGATCCGTTCCCAAGAGGGATAAGGATCACGTTTGAATTTGAATGTTGATTTAAGTGCTTGATTTAATTTTATTATTTTGACCTTAGTACCCTTTTGTTTAAATTGATTAATAATAAGTGTTGTATAAATTTTTACTTGATTTACACTTGGTATTTCTTTTATTTTGGGACATTTAAAAGTGGATTTTTAACCCCCTTTGTGAACCCTAGAGTCCCAAAAGTTACTCTAGGTGGTTACCCATGAGTCTAGGGTCAACTTGGACTATCTGACCCTAGATTTAACTCACGTTTGGTCACTCTAAACCATGGTTTAGTAAAAGTGACGAAAATTTGAAATAAGGGAAGTGGGAGATGAGTCATGCCTTGGGAAAGACTCATCTCCCTTCCCAGAGTTTGAGAACCCTTTCCCAAGGAAGATTTGGGAGGTCTCCAAGACTCCCAAGTGTGTGGGAGCTTTCCTTAAGACTCTCACACACGTGTGAGAACATCTTGGAGGAAGATGGCTCCTTGAGATAATAGGAGGATGCCATATGGCATCCCTTATCCTCTTGAGGGTGTGAGTGGGTTTGCCACCTCACCACTTGTCCTCTCACACATGTGTGAGAGCACAAGTGGATAAGGTGAGGATTGAGAGGGAATGGGAGGATGACACTTGTCATCCTCACACTTCCTGTCCCTTGCAAGTGGCATGGGAGGAGGAAGGAGAAGGTGACAAGTGTCACCTTCTCATTCCTCAAGGCCAAATTGATGGCCTATATTATCTCCTCTTGTTGAGGAGTGTGGGGTTCTTGCAATTTTAGTTTTTCTTGCTATTTTGGAGGAGTTTGGAAGAGTTAGAGGATTTTTCTTGAAGGATTGGAAGGCTTGGGAAGGCTTGGAGCTTTTCACCAACTTGCTTCCATTATAAGGGCTTTTGAGGTAGGCCTCTTAAACTTGTTTTCTCACTCTTGTTTATTTAATGTGTTGTGTTATAGTTTTGGTTGTTTTATTGTTTGCATTGCTTTGTTGGGATGGGAGTTATGGTGAGAACACCTCCAATGGAGGTAATGCTCAACTTGTATGGGTAGACGAAAGGAACCTCCTTGAGGTCTCTCCCACATTATGTATTTATGCCTTGAGGGCTTTTATTTTGTTGAGAAGGTTACTGAATGGCAAGAGTGCCATGGAGGTTATTTTTGTGATATTGTGGAGAGTGGTGTTTTGGAGATTTTATTTGGCTTGAGGCCATGAGCTTGACATTTTATCATTTGGGAGCCCTTTGAAGTTGAGGGGTCCATTCCCTACCCTCAACAACTCATTTTCATGAGTTGAGTTTTGTGTTTTACCTATGGGCTGTTTGTGTTGTTGTGTTTGATATTTTTGTTATGGATTGTTATAGCCGTGTGAATCCCTACCTTCCTAGCTCGGGGGTGACCCACTTGTGGGTCTATGGTAGGGAGGAGAGCTTTTGAAGTGGTTGGTTTTGTTGTTCTTGTTGTTGTGTTTATTGCAGGATTAGAGTGGAAAAATGAAGTGCATGAGAGCTCCTCTTTGTGTGGCTTTGTAGTGCTTTTATGGCTATGGAAGCCATGGCCTTTGTGGTCTCATTGTATTTTATTTTGTAAGAGATTGTTTGGTTATCTTTGCCATGAGTTGGCTATAACAAATGTTGTATGAAGAGTGTTCTTCATTCAATTAAAAAGGCTGTTATCTTCCCTATTTTTGTGAGTTAAGATTTGAAAAATGTATGTGAGATGTAGTTAATTTTCTATCATTGTAGTTCTCAAAAAGAAAATATGTTTGTGTTATAAGGTTGCTGTTTGGGTCTTATTTTAGATGAAAGAAAAGGAAAATGCATTTCTGTTTGTATTATACTTTCAAAAAAAAAAATGTATGAGTTGTAATGGCTGCTAAATTAGGGTAGAAGAAAGAAAGAGAAAATGTATTTTCATTTCTGTCTTTATTCTTCAAAAGGAAAATATGCAAGAGTCGCAATGCTGCTGTCTAGATTTTTTTTGTAGATGAGAGAAAGAGAAAACTTGAGTTTTGTTATCTGGTTGTGGTCAAAAGTTCCATTGCAATAGTTGTTGTGGGAAGGAAACAAAATTTAAATTAAAATGTGTTTCCACCTTATTGCTTTTAAAAAAAAAGGGGGGGGTATTTTTGGTTAATTGAACTGTTTTAAAAAAATGCATATTTTTGTTGTTGTATGTGTTCAAAAAAAAAAGGGGATCATTGCTCAGACACCTATTTGATTGTTTTAAAAAAGAAATAATGTTAAAATTTCTATTAAACCACTGTTTATGTAGATTTGTGAAAAGTGCATATATATAAATTTAATTGTTATTTTGCCATTGTAATTTAAGTTAAATGTTTTTTTTTGAGACTGTATATAAAAAAAATGGAGTAAATATTACTGTGAAATTAGTTTGAATTGGAATACCATTTGGGGTATATAAATACATATATAAATACATATATATATATATATATATATATATATATATATATATATATATATATATATATATATATATATATATATATTGAAGCTATTTTATTGCAAAAAAAATAGAGTTGAAAAATTATGGTGGGCAGACTGTGCACTGCCCATAGTTGTTTTTTTTTGGTGTTAACAAAAAAAAAAAAAAGAGGTGAAGTTTGTGGGCGGCGGCGCCGCCCACAGTAGTTAGGTTCTGAGAGCGTGTGGGGAGGAGGCCTTGCCTCCTCCCCACACCCCTTACCCCCCCGTAGCCTCCGCAGCACACAAACCCCCGCGGCCCCAGACTTTGCCGTGATCCGCAGTCCACACCTCCTCCTAACTATTCCTCCGCTGGCAGTCACTTCGGCTACACCGCCACTGACGACCCTCCTACCATCGCCACTCCCTTTCATTGTGCCTCCCACTTCTCTCCACCTTCCCTCACACAGTGCCGTCCACCGCAGCCTTTGGCCCCTCTGGCTCCTTGAACCTCCTGCGAGGATAAACAATTATACCCAGCATATACATCAATCTCTCTCAAAAGAAAAAAAAATACAGTTATAATACACACGTTTTCCACCTTGTTAGCGGTGGGTACCTCTGTGAGATGGGGCAGCAAGCCCCTCTCATGGCCTCCACGGTTGTCTTCAAACCCTAACCTGCACATTGAGGGCAAAACCAACAAGAGAAGAATATTAGAATAAGGAAAATTAGGGCTAAGGAGGAAACAAATACAAAATGTGATTAGGGCTTTTAGCTTTAGAATTTTATATTTATTTTTATTTGTGAGGATTTTAAATGGTGAGGTTTTATTTTACTCTTTATTTAAAAACTTCAGCTTCTTTTTTTGTGTAATTTGACTCTTGGGAATATTTCTATTTTATTGATTTCTATTTTCCTTTTAATGGATCAACCTAGTATTTTAATTGTTGACTCATGATTGAAATTATTTTGGGAGGGAGGTTAATTTATTCAGTTTGGGAAGAATTTTCCCTTATATTTAAATTCACTTAATGGGATTTATTGTTTCATTTCCTTTGGCAGAATTTTTACGTTGTTAATTATAATCGATTTTATTATTATTATTTTACGGGGAGGGTTATTTAAACCCTCTTACCTCATCCATTAAATTTTTTGAGTGAGATATTAAACATAATGCCAAAATTATGTTTAATGATGAACTCGGTTTTTTGTTTAAATTTAACCGACGTCTTGTCATTTATTTTAATTTTAATTGTTACTTTGTATCATTTTGAATTCATTCTCAAGTCTTAATTTAATTTATTCTTAAATTTAATTTAATCCCTTCTTGATGTTTTATTTTTAAATCTTATTTTGCGTTTATCGAAAACGTGTTATGCTACTAGAATTTTGCTAGATTTTTAGGGTTAATTTTATGCGTTGTTTAATTTATTTCATTCCATCTTTCCACTTGAATCATGCGCCATCTTACCATATTATTAAATCACTTTTCGATCTAGTTCTATTAAGGTTTGATGTTGGCGGATTCCTCTTCACACCTAGGAGACTAGGGTCTAGATTTGAAACAGTCTAACCCTAGAAGCGACACACTTCGTGTCACATACCCCCTAGATGGCCTTCACCATCACGGTTATGTTGACATGTCTATGTCCTTGCGTATTGCCATCGAGCACGTAGACATGTGCGAGGGGGTTCCTAGGGATAGGTAGAAAAGTTTTTTGTAGTTCATGTCATGACCACATGCCAAATGTGGACATGACACGTGTGTTGTGTGTCGTGACCGCATGGGAAATGCAGGCATGACAAAAGAACTTTCTCACCAATAGAGAATTGTCTAGGCACATGTTTGCGATCTGCATAACTTTTTTGCCTGTCGTTGGCTTCCGCCAACCTTTTCCTAATCATTTTCACTTTTTCTTCCATATCTGCTAGCATTTCTGGTCCAATGCTTATCCTATCTTCCAGCTTGTCCTAACTTATAATAGTTCTGCATTTCCTTCCATATAATGCTTCAAATGGTGCCATCTTAATGGCAGAATGATAGGAATTATTATAGGCAAATTCAACAAGAGGTAAATATTCCTCTCATCTGTATTGCTGGTCCATGCAATACATTCTTAAAAGATCCTCTAAAACCTGATATAATCTTTTTAGGTAGCCCATGCAATCTAAATATTTCTTGTACAAACTTCCGAGCCAAAATATGAGCTCCATCTGTCAAATTTCTAGGAATAAAATGTGCTACTTTGGTTAGTTTATCTACTGCAACCAAAATTGCATCATGTCTATTCTTAGACATTGGTAACCTTTGAACAAAATCCATACTAACAACTTGCCATTTCCATTCTGAAATATCATGTGGGTATAACAATCTGACAGGATGTTGGTGTTCTGCCTTCACTCTCTGACATTCCAAGCAACTTGCCACAAACCTTGCAGCATCGCTCTTCATTCCTTTCCAAAAGTATAGCGGTTTGACATTAGCTAAAAGTTTTGTTACTCATGGGTGTCTGGAATACGGTGTACAATGAACTTCCTTCCAAACAAGGCTTCTTAGTTCAACAGAATTAGGAACGTAGATTCTTCCCTTAAATCTCATTAATCCATCTGACTCAAAATAGAATCCATCATATCTTGGATCCTTGAGGTTTAGTTGTAGAGCTTGCTTCACCTGCTTGTAATATTCATCTCCAGATAAACTTTGCAATACTAAATCTTTAAAATTAGCACGAATAGAGATTATAGAAGCAATGTGTCTTCTTCTGCTTAAAGCATCAGCTACTCGGTTTTCTCTACCTTTGATATAAGCAATCTCAAAGTCATAATCTGATATTAGTTCTAACCACCTCCTTTGTCTTGCATTGAGATGAGGTTGAGTAAATATGTAACGAAGACTTTGATGATCTATTTTTACTATAAAAGTCTTTCCCAACAAATAATGTCACCACATCTAAAAGGCGTGAATCACTGCTGCCAATTCTAAATCATGAGGAGCATAATTCTACTCATAGTTTTTCAACTTTCTTGATTCATAGGCTATTAAACACCCATTTTGCATAAGCACGCCTCCTAACCCTTCTTTAGAGGCATCGGTAATAACCTCAAATTGCCCTTCAGGATTAGGGACTTTCAAAATTGGTCCTATTGTTAACTTTTCTTTTAGTAAATTGAATGCCTTTTGACATTCGTCTGACCAAACAAACCATTTTCCTTTTCTCTGCAAAGAAGTGATTGGACTAGCAATACTTGAGAAATTCAGAACAAATTTCCTGTAATATCCGACCAATCCCATAAAACTTCATACTTCTGAAACATTGGAAGGTATAGGCCATTCCATAATAGCCTTTATTTTAGTTGGGTCAATTGATATCCCTTTTGCTAATATAGTATATCCCAAATACTACACTTCTTTCTGAAAGAAAGTGCATTTCGAAAGTTTCACATACAATTTGTGTTCTTTTAAACATTGCAAAACAATTTGAAGATGTTGTCTATGCTCATCATTTTTGGAATATATCAAAATATCATCTATGAAAACTAGGACAAATTTATCAAGGCAGTCTCTGAAAACACTATTCATGAGATTCATGAAAGTGGCTAGTACATTAGTCAATCCAAATGGTAACACAGTAAACTCATAATGACCATATCTTGTTCTAAATGCAGTCTTGTGAATATATTCATCTTTCAACCTCAACTGATGGTATCCAGATCTCAAATTTATCTTAGAAAATACTGCTGCACCACGCATTTGGTTGAATAAATCATCAATACGTGGCAGTGGATACTTATTCTTTATCGTTGCCTTATTTAGCATCTGATAATCTATACATAGCCTAAGGGTTCCGTCCTTCTTCTTGACAAAAATAACCAGAGCTCCCCATGGCGATACACTTAGCCTAATTAGACCTTTAGTCAATAGCTCCTGCAATTGAACCTTCAATTCCATAAGTTTAGTAGTGGTCATTCAGTATGGAGCTTTAGATACTGTTTCAGATCCTGGTTTAATATCTATGTCAAAATCAAAGGTTTTTTTAGAGGCAAACCTGGCAGTTCCTCAGGAAATACATCACTGAAATTGTGAAGATAAGGGTATTTTTCCTCAAAAGTTTGCTTCTCTAAAGCTTCCTCTACTAGGTCCATTTTGACTGCAAACAGTTGACATCCCTTATGCCTAGCCCGTTTTAATTGTTTTGATGAAATAGACCTGATCCTTATTTCCCTTTGAATACCCTAAAAATTAACTTTGTTTCCTTTATCATCCAAACACTCAATTGTTTTATGAAAACAATCCACCTTGGACCTATGTCTCGACAACCAATTCATTCCTAAAATGATGTCGTAGGACCCTAAAGGTTCTACATATAAATTTACCTCAGTGGAGAAGTTTGAAATATCAATCTTAGCTTCAAACAAACATTGCTCTACCTGAGCCTTTGAGTGATTTGCATATTCAACTGTCCATGGTTTTGACATAAAACCAGCTCTTCTAGGAAATTTACTTAAGACTCTAGATGACACAAATTTTTTTGTTGCACCAGTATCAATTAGAATAGAAACAGGGACTCCAAATAAAGTACCTATCATCTCAATGGGAGTAATTTGATACCTAGCTTGTCGATTGTCAAGGGCGGCATGAATCCTTTGTTGAAACGCTTCTTGCTGCGAAGGAAGTACTGTGTTCCTATGCTGCCCCTTCTGCTTTTTATTAGGACTACGGTTGGCATAATGATCTCCACCACATGAAAAACAACCTCCAATTGGTCCTCTCTTCTTGGATGGTCTACTCAAAGCATCATTGTTCCTCTTAAAATTGTCATTTTTCTTAAAGTCCTCATTTCTTTGTTCATTACCAAATCCCCCTTTGTTTTTCTGATTTCCTTTATTGTACTCTTGTTTCCATATCCTTTATCATTCTTCCTTTTATACGTCTGATCATTGAAGTTCTTATCAAATCTCTTACGCTTCTTTTCACGATAAGCAGAAATGGATTTGATCTTCTGTTCCTGCTTAATTGCTTTCTCATACACCTGGTCCATTGTGTTCGGACCATGCACCTCCACCTCTCCACCAATATGAGGATTGAGCCCCATAATGAATTTTCTTATCCGAAATCTTTCATCCTTTTGATACTGAGGAACATACTTCAACAATCTAGTAAATTTTTCCGCATATTCAACCACGGACAAATCACCTTGCCTGAGATTTTGAAAATCTGTTAGCTTTTGATCAAAGTAGAGCTGTGGTAACCACCTTTTTGGAAAAAGTTCCACAAATTCATTCCATGTCACCTTCAAGGGGCTTAAATCCAATTCCATCTTCTTGTTCATCCACCAAGTGGATGCTTCTCCAAATAGCTGATATGCTCCCCACACTGCCTTTGTAATCTCAGAATAATTTTTGATTTCAAAGTACTTCTCCATTTCTGTTAGCCATGCTTCTGCTGCATCTCCAATTTTTGTTCCATCAAATTTGGGAGCAATAATCTTTTTCATATCCTTAGATAGTTCCAGTGCAAGTTTGTCTTTTGTCTCCCTTTGAGATTCACTATTCTCTTGATTCTCACTTGACGTGCCATGCTCTCCTTGCTTACTTTTACTTGCATTATTAGAATACTCATTTTCACCCTCTGTATTCCCGATTTCATTCACTTTCTTTTCTAATTTGCCCAACCTTTCCTTAGTTTCGGTTAGCATATTAAAAGTTCTGTCTAATTTATCGGTGGAGTTAGCCTGAGAGTTGTGACCTTCCCGATCTTCTCTCTCATTAAACTCTGATTGATCCATGTTTATTTATTTTCTCACCTGTTTTAGCAAGTACTAATTAGTTCTAAAATTTATCATTTTGAATATTATCAAAACATATCAATTTCTCATAACCATAGTTATTCTCAAACCAAAATTTATCTTTATTATATTTGCACAATAGTATGTACATTCCTTAAGGATAGACACATTTCATGTTTCACTCAGTATTTACAAGAGGGGTGTAACCTTCGGATTCATTGTTCGACACATATTCACAAGGTGTATAACCCTTAGATTCGCTATCGGATGATAGTACAATGATTTTAGCTCTAGGTGGTATACGGGAATCCCTAGTGATCATTGGTACACTAATAGGGTAGCAATTGACCATAATTCGAGCTGCCATCCTAGATGTCTCTAGGAGTTCTCTTTTCATTCGTTTGAGTCATGATAGAGCATTGGTAAAAGTTTCCACATCATCTAGCCAAATGTCATTTTCATCATTCATTTTCTCAATAGTCTTAATCATCACAAGACATCTCTACTTAGCTTGCAGGTAACGTTCCTTACCATCGAAGGACTTCCTTGCAGTTTTCTTGAGACATACCATCCTAGCACAGTAAATCAAATCATTAGCTACTCGCATAATGTTGATTCTTAATTAGATTAGTGGACTCATCAGCCCTAGTGCTAAACCTGGTTAGCTCTGATACCATATGTAACACCCAGTTTAGTTTTCACCCTAAAAACTAAGTTTAACTAACAGTAAATTTTTTTTTAAGTTTAAAGTAGAAAGATAATTTGTTTTTCATTTTAAAAACAAGTAGTATATCCATCGACTAACAATAACATGAAATTATAAATTATACAAAAGGGATCTATCCATCTACAACATTATACAATATGATGATTAAAGTTACTTAGAACATTTTCAAAATAGAAACTTACTAAAGTCACTGCATCTCGATTGTCGACCATCCAAATTCAAGTCTCGGCAAGCCTCTGGAATATAGAAGAGAAAGTATCTTCAAGGAGCTTAACCTCCAACCACAGACCGTCAGTCTCCCGCACTCCTTCCTATCCGGAAGTGGCCCTACCCTACTAAAAGAGGATAGACTTAGGATAACCAATGGTGTTAGCCATCTGAGTACTGGTGTTGTGACCTACATATCTTGTTATCATGCAATCCCCTAGATATCCTCTAGTCAAGCATGACCACTCCACAAGCTACGCCATCTAGTCACGGTGAACTATCAATGCACTTGAGGCACATGCACTACCTTGGCCAAAGGATTTGAATATAATTAGCATTGTGTCAATGCAAGTAGTAAGTTCACCCACCCCAACTTGACTTGAATTAATTGCAATCCTACAGTTACCTATGTATAAGTTTAATATAACGACCTCAAAACCTCTTGGTGTTCCAAACTCAACATGCATTAACACATGGCAGTTAGGTTTACTTCTCTCTTTTTAGCTCATGGAGACATTTCCATCCATATGTTAAAAGAATGGGATTCTAGCTTACCGGTTAATCGGTTAATGCTATAAGTTTATCAATTGATCTCTAAGTTCGTCCATTACTTTAAATTATCCAGTCAATAGAGGACACTAAACTTAACTATGTAATTTTAGAAGGGGTTTAACAATAAACCAATTATAGAATACAAGTAATTGAAGGCCAAAGTTAAAGTTTAAATACTCTTAAAAAGTCTTCTTCGACCTATTGAATCTTCGACATAGCTTAATCTTTTATCAAACTAAGCATTTAGAAATCCTATCATGTTGTTTCTATTTGCAAGAAGAATGCATGCAAGTTTAGACTAAACACTTAACTATAGACTCGTTGTGTCTGCTCTAAAACTTCAATATCTAACATGTTTGACAATTTAAACCAATAATAACTCTATACCCTCTTTCGAAGACACAACAGTTTGAATGTTTTTAAAGCTAAAAGAGTTATATACAATAAATAAATGGACTAAATGTAGTTATCATTCGCAGCAAGAAAAGTATATTCTCTATGGTCGGCCAACCAATTATAGATTCAAAACTTGTGGAAGGTTGAGTAGTCATACATACATCGACATACATTCCACACTATTGTTCCCCATTTGCCGACGAGATGACACATTCTTCAAGTCTTTTATAAAACTAGTTATTTTTAAATATGACAAGACCAACCGTAAATAGTCGGCAGGCCAACTGATGACACTTCCACGTCGACCAAGGTTAGACTACTACGGCTTAGGATATCTTTATAACTAGTTTTCAAACAAAACTCAGTCTACTAAGTGCTCTCCACATATCCTTATATTTCTGAAGTTAAACAATCCAACTACACAGTTTAAATAGACCATCAAAGATGCTTCGAGGAACAAATGTGTTTCAACTGTGAGGTTTAAGACTACGGTGTGGTTCAAGGAACAAATAGCATTATTTCCGTTTTGAAAGAAGTGAAAACACACAGGTCTCAAGTTGGTAATCAATTCACATATTACATCATCAATGAAATACTAAGTTCCTTCGTATTACAAAGTGGAGCCAATCCTATTAAAACATTCCTGTTTAACCAAGACAACGTAGAGGAGAGATGAAATGAAACCTAAAGAAAATCTCCAGTGACTGCTTCAAAACTGGTCCAAGAGCTCGTTCTTTTCTTACCCGCTCACATTCCTTCACACTTGGCCTCCTCTCAGCTTCTTTTCTCTGTTCTCTGTTCCCCAAAACTGACTCCCTACTTCCTCTATAAACCGTTCTCCCTTTGAAGGAAAACTAACTTCTCCACTCTCTAAACCATGCCCTATCAACTGGGTAACTACCCTCCATGGCTTAACCATCTCCTCCTTTCCGCGACCACTACATAGAAATGGCTTGGTTTCCCACTAAATTTGCAACTACTCTACTAAGTGGAGCTCAACACTATACGAGGTGGCGGTTTTCAGTTTGGACAATATGTCACACTACTCATAATTGATTATGAGTTTAAATCAAATGTATATCTAGAAATAATGGTTGAGTTGACAATCCATCCATAAAGTTTAAAGCTCAAGAATAAATAGATTGTTTTGGAATAGAAGACATCATAATAAAGACTTGAGTGAGCCCTTCGAGCTACTACCCGATTGCTAACATCATAAAAGAATAAAAGAATTACCCCAAAACAACTAGTTAAATATAACTAATTTAATTTTGTATATTCCATTACAATACGGCCAATGGTATTACATTCAACGGTCTCAAGATTTAAACATTATTTAAACCTTTTATTATACGATATTAGCCCATAATAGAAACAATTCTACATCCGTCGAATTTCACAAGTAAACGTTTACATCATACACTCGTAGAGCTTTATGATGATGACGACGATTTGAGCGTAAACACAATACAAGGTTTGGGGTCGACTTACACACAACTTTCAACTTTTACGCCGAACCAATAAACAAGATACGACATACAACTCATTCTCAAGTGTATACATTTATATATATAAAAATATATCGGTCGTCCATATTTGATGACATGATTTAAAGTATTACGACATAGATGTCGATTTCCCATACTCATTACGACAACTACGAAAAGAAGAAAGACCTATTCTTGCAAACCTTGACATCTCATCTAAAATTGACTTAGCCTGAAATCAATACTTAACTCAAGGCAACTAAGTTTATCTACCTGATGTTCGTTTTCAGTGGCAAGCACGCATGGGTTATTCCAGAGTCTATTCTCTCTTTCTCAAAGATACTTTCTCTTCTTCTTTCTTCCTGGGGAACATGTTCCATCTATTCCTGTCATTGACAATCTCACATACAATTTGTGGTCAGAGTATCACTGTTCTGATCAAAACACATTTACATCAAATCATTTCATTTTCATATTGAAAAGACATTTTAATTCATAACATCAAATTGATCATAATCAAGTAAAAATCCATGATTTCATAAAATTAACCTTTTCTAATCATATCATCATTTTCTATGATGTTAAAACATATCCACATGACTATACTATTTAAGAAAAAGTAAATAGTAATATTGAATCCAAAAAGGGGATGTAACAGGATCTGTAGGAATTGTAGTGGAGTGGACTTGATCTCTTATGTCTTCAAGCTCCTAGGACTCATCTTCATCACCTTGGACATCATATCAACTTTCTCTTGCAGGTGCAATAGTGACTGATAGAATGATGATTCTACATAACTGGGTCAGCACGACATCTCTGGGTGTTCATCCTTCCAAGACGGCTCCAGTTGGCTCCTTTGTCCTCTTAGACTTGTAATAAAAAAGACCAAAGATCAATTTCATCTTAACAAGTCATTTCCCATAATTTTGAATCAAAAAATGTCCATTTGCAACCTTACATTCGTTTGGAACAGCTCATTGTCAATGTCAATTTCTCTATGAACTGCCTCTTAAATCCAGTGATTTTCACATGATTTTCTACATTTGTTACTATTTTCAAGTACCCATTTGGCCTATATGTTGATTTGGGAGGTTTTTGTGGCCATTTGAATACATTTGGAGACGTTTGTTTTGCATTTTAGCCCCTTTTTACAAAAAGCAGGATTTTTAGGGGGTACTGACTTTTTAGGTGCAATGGCATTAATTGTTGTAAAACATATCTTAAATCCACACAAACTTGGTAAAAATGTTGGTTATGATGTGATAAATAGTTGTTGAATCCAAATTCACGAAGAAAATCCAATTTGCACCTTAAAAAAATTAGTTTCTTAGGCCTAAATGTCAAAAAGCGCTGATTTTAAGGTCTACCGACCTAGCACGGATTTTGGGTGTCACGGACTAAAAGTCGGTGCAATACAATTCTAGCGCTAACACCTTTAGTATGAATTTCATGGACTACCGCTTTAGCACGGATTTTGGGGTGCACTGACTAAAGTCGATGAGGGCACTTTTTAGCACAGGTTGGAGAGGTCCGTTTATAGTGCAATAGGCCTTAGTGCTACTTTTGGGTCCGACTGACCTAGCGCAGATTTTGGGTCTGATTGACCTATCGATCAAAGGCGGTGAAAGCAATTTTTAGCGCAAGTCAGCAGGAACCCATTTTAGCGCAAGTCAGTGAAGTGGGTTTTTAGCGCTTTTGGCAGTAGGAGGCATTTTTGGCACCAATTTTTGAAGTGTCTTGGGCGACAGTATATTTCAAAATATATTTAAGTATTCCTATACTTTAAATATTTTGAAATATACTGTCAGGATGTTTGAGATAGGTTCTAGATCCATAGAATTTAACATGCAGATTCTAGTTTTTTGAGGTTCCACCAGATTTCAGACTCAGCCATTTTTTAGGGTTTTTAGGATTTTAGACTTAGCCAAATTAGGGTTTCAGGAGCATGTGTCAGGGTGAAGGCTTATGTACCCCTTAGTGAAACCTAGTGGATTTTGACATGATTTTGCAACTCTAAGGTCTGGAAACTAAGAATTTCAACATGACACATCATGTAGTAGCAGTTTCAAGGACAACATCCATTGACAAGATTTTGGAGCAAAATGCAGTAACACCCAACTTTAGCGCAAAAGTCAACAAATGACTATTTGTTAAGCACAAGACCACTCAAGACACGTCCACATCAATTATGAAAGACATAAAATCACTCCAAACATGCAAAATACCCAAATTTGAAGCAAATCCTGCATTCTAAGCACATATTCACCCTCTCATCATCATAAGTAACAAAGGTTGAGACTTCAAGCCAAAGCAAAAGAGGGGGTCTCCATTTGGAAAAATGGGGCATGTGTGCAAGGCACAACAATGTTCCTCATAAATACATTAAAAACATCTTAAAGAACATTCTAGTGCATGCAATCTTTTCATCTTGATAAGAATTTGCATACAAATATAAAAATAAACCAATAATAGAAGATAGATCTCACAACTTAATAATAGAATACTCCAATGTATTCATAAAATAGATCAAACCCTTGAAATAAGGAAACACCATACATTCTCCTTATTAGAAGGAAGTCATTCCACACTAAATCTCTATATGAGGTCCAAACACATACTATATTCTTGGCATCTCCCATATGGGTCTCTTGCCCTTATTATATGCTCCTCAACTACTTACCACTACCACTTACCCATACACACAAGAAAAATGATTCTATTCTAATAACTAGTGGGTTGAATTACAAAGCATATAACCCCAATACTTTATTTTTTAGTAAATACTATATAACTAGATACATTATATTCCATTCCCTTATACATGTTTTGCCTTGGAAACATGCGAACAAGCCAAAATAAAATTATTGGAAATCAATACAAATATGATTCCATGCTCTATCATTCAACCATACATATGTAATTTTTGTAATAGGCTGTGCTTGATGGTACCTAGATCCCATCCTTAGTCCATAACCATTCTAATTCCATGTACCTCCATGAGAATTATTGTCGTTTTTCATTGAGTAGCCATTGCATCTATGATTCCAATGGTGATTGTAATCGCTCCTTTGATTCCATGTATATTTGTAGTGACGTGCCTATTGATTTCATGTAGTACCATGCCTTCATGATGATTTCCTTCAAGAGTGTTGCTTCTCACAATGATGTGGATGCCTATATGGAGCACCTATTTCTACTAACCTGGGAACCTTATTTGATTTGTCTGTCTTTGTTGCTACTTTTTCTAGCAGCTCTTGAAGGGGAGTACTCTTTTCCTTTTTCCCTCATCCTTTTTCTTAGATTCATTTGTCCATTCTTCAATAAAGTTCTAAAATTGCCCCCCTGATCATTGCTTGGTCTCCATTAAGTGTACTAATATCTTACAATGCAATTTTCTTTTTTCTGTACCAAAGCTTCATAAACTTCTTTTGCACTTCATGTTTTTGTTCCCAAAGATTCTAACCAAAGATATCTAAGAACAATATCCAATCCATCCATATCTAAAACATAAAAAATATAGTTTAAAACATATTTGTCTATATAGAGCTTCAAATCTTCAAAAATTTGATCATGTTTACCCTCTGTTGTAGACTCCTTGATATTCTTTGCTTGAATTTGTCCTTGCTTTGCAAATTGCATGTTGATAAAGTTATGCCTACTACTAAAGTTTATAGATACAATGACTTTATTTCTTGCATGCATCCATGCAATTGAAAAATAAAATCTTCCTTTCTTGGAGCTAAAATACATGGACTTTTATCCTTTATTTCATCTACATCTTCTTTACTAAGGTTGGTATTTTGTTCTTCCTTATCTTCAACAACTCTTGGTGCTTTTAGTAACCATCTATTTGAGAAAAATTGTTCTATTTCATCAAAAGAATAATGAGACATAAACAATAGTTTATATCATCTTCTATCTTCAGGTCTTCTAAGCAATCAAAAATAGATATACCTCAAAATTTAGATTTATAGTAAGCCTTTGTGAGTTTGAGTCACCATTCATAACATTACCACTTCCATTATATGTGGTACATTCCATTGAACCATGGATTTAAAAAGAAAATAATGTAAAAAGGTAGATTTGAATATTTCTATCCACTTGCAAAAAATAGAATGTGATTTCTTCAACCAGTTTGTAAGATATCAATTTTTTGTTAAAATTGCATGTCAATTTTTTTTGAAAAACCTAAATTGTAGGGTCAACTTCAAATTGCTATAGCTCTCTTGATATTGATCCAAATATTTAATGTGACCATTTTTGGAAAGCTCTCAAAGTTCTCTTTCAAATGAAGCCAAATTTGCCTTTTTTGAATGCCTATGTGGGGCATATGACCCTTTTCAAAAAAATTATCTTTAAATGAAAAAAATCAACATAATTTTTTTCCCACTTTTCTTTAAAATGAGCTCTAATACCAAATGTTAAGAACCTACATACAAATATAAAAATAACCCAATAATAGAAGAGAGATCTCACAACTTAATAATAGAAATACTCTAATGTATTTAGAAAATAGATCAAACCCTTGAAGTAGGGCAACACCATATAGTGCTCCCTATTGGAAAGAAGCTACTCCACACTATATCTCTATATGAGATCCAAGCACATACAATATTCTTGACATCTTCTATATGAGTCTTCTTCCTTTATTATAACCCCTCAACTACCTACCATTACCACTTATCCATACATGTGAGATAAATACTTCTATTCCAATAATAATGCATATGCACCACAATACTTTATTTATTACTATAATACTATATCCCTAGGTACATTACACATAAGATATTCCTCCTAAAGAGTTAGCTTCATTAGTGCAATTGATACTTCAAGATAGGATGCAAATTTCCTTTACACCTCATAAGTTAAATGAGCACTAGTGGACAATAGATCTAGATTGAATATCTGTATTCAACATTTTCTAAATGTGATCCAAGTTAAATACTATAATTTATCCCAAAATTTGACATAACCATTAAAGGATTTGACAATGTCATATGGGAATCCCTTGTTGACATTACTTTACCTATCACTTTAGGTCTCATTACCCTAAATACCATGTGATTCTGTGAGAATTAGTGTATAATACTCTTTTAGGGTATCTATGGATCCATGCAATAGGTGTTGTCCTATCTACACTTCATCATATGCTCAAGTTTATCCATCAAAACAAGCACTATGTGGTGATAGCTAATGACAACCCATTTCAATCTTACCAAGTAGTAGAAAAATAAAACATTGATATCTCTAACATGCATAATCATACCTATAATGCATAAAAAAACTATCCCTAATCCTCTCATGCATCACACCAATCTTGAAGATGGTTGAATCTCCTTAGATTCTAAATCAAATCCCATGAGAGACAAAAAAAAGATATGACAACCAAGCTTCTTCACTTTTGCCTATGAATCCTAATATACATGACAAATCACCTTCAAGGTATCATATGAATACTCATCATTCTAGTGAAGGTGATACTTTAATGGTCCCAAATATGGCCACCATTATGATTAATGATTCAAGTGCAACCTCATGTGTAGCCTTGGTCTCTTCCATTCCCTTCAGTAATGCTACATGTGCACTCATATTCACTTAATGTGCACCCCACAATACCTATGCACCTACGCACAACACTATCTTAGTGCATCTACACACAATCCTCATGCACCATCACATAAGATTGCTTGTGTGTATATCATGACCTTGCACATGGTTGCACATGCCAAGATTTCACAATACTGTAGCGTAGGAAAATTACCTCTCAATCTACTAGCTTCGATTGAGCAAACTCTCCACTATGACTACACTTGGGTTCTGTTATTCGATGTATCGAATGTCAAGTAAATCTATCCTAGATCACTATAGAACCATTATGAGTCCCTTTCAAAGAAATACAACCTAAATAGGTGATTGACAATGGAGGCAAATGAACAAAAGTGCAAGAAAGCAACTATTATGAGTAGAATCTAAAGTAGACAATTACAATAATGATAGTAGGGAAGAGAGAGGAACCTATGACAACAAGGATAGGGTCTTGGTCTTGGATGACAGCATATCGCGAGGTCATCTACTCTAGGTGCCGGAGTCCAAAATGTATGCAAAATAAAAATATTCAGTCATGTATAGTCTCAAACTGTCCGCACAGCACAAATTCCAACATACAATATACCTAGTGATATTCGGTTGAAACAAAAATGAAAGGAAAATCAAATAAACTAAGAAGGATGAAGAGAGACAAACACAAAAGGAAGTATTGCAAAACCTTTGTGCGGCTATATGATCTTCACTTCAAAGAACCTACAAAAAGAGAGGGAAAAATGGTGGGTTGCTTGGGGACTTGCCTCAGTCAAGTCCCAGTGTTGGTATTTCTACCTTCACGAGCAGAAATATAAGATATAGCATAGAAATCGAAAGGAAATGCATGTGTGTTATTATCCTAAGTGTGTCTAGGAAGGTAAGAACAACAATACAACAAGTAAAACAACAATAGTTCCTTCCCTTGTCTACTAGGAGAGAAACCCCCAATATGTGGCCTATGCAATAATATAAATAGGTGGTCTACACCCAACTTGAAGTGCAACAATCATCTACACTAAGCAAGAAAAACACAACAGTGGTGGTCTACACCATACAGATTTGAAAAGAAACTATTCTAAATGCAATAATAGAATGAACTCACAAATGTAATTCACCAAGAAGAGGGACCAAACTCCCCAAGAGCTCAAAGAACAAGTGCAACTCAAAACCCCAACAAAGAGAGGCTCTTTGAAGAGCACCAAAGAGAGAAATACCTCCAAGAGACAAAGAAAAATGATCTTTCAATGCCCAAGAGCATCAAAAACCACTTGTGACTATTGTAGAAGTCCAGCTCACACAAGAAAATAGTGAACAGTCTCAAAATCCAAAGTGTCCAAAGTGATAGAGAGAGAGAGTTGAATGAATGTGTTGAATCAATTTAGAAATCCTTCCAATCATCTTCCAAGAGGGAAGAATCTCAAAAATGCATACAAGGAGTTGTTCTACAACCTTTAGAGCCATTACCATGAATCCTCATGATCATCCAAGGTGTGTTGTAACACCCAGAAATGGATACTTATCAGCAAACAAACATGAGGCGCTAGCACGATATGCCCAAATCTGCATGGAGCGTTGTTAAGGGTCCAGGTAAAACCATCTCCTGGTCGTATAAGGCACCTTAGGACCATGTAGATATTAAAGCACTATAATGAATTTTTGATAAAAGAAGAAGTAGATGAAAATCACAAAAACCTACCCTATCATGCAGAGAGGAAGCACAAAACGCTAAAATGGTTACTAAACGGAGCATGAAATTGCAAGGGTATGCAATTTTCTATGTTACAGATATCATACGAACACAACACATGGGGCATTCACATACACATTTGACACATGGCCACACCCACACCACATGGTCATGCCAATCAATTGGCACTATATGGGTTCAATACATGTCATCACCTTGTTATGTGCCAATTTTTTGAGTTTATTTTATTTAGTTTTAGATATATTTCAAATACATAGGGATTCATTTTCACACTTTACAATCACAAATATATAATAAAGTTTAATAACATTACAATAAATATTAAATTATTCATAACTAGTGGATCAAATAAAAATTCAAAGAATTTAACTAGAGACAACCAAAGTCATGAATTTATTTATATTTTCATTGAATTCAAACAACAACAAAACTAGTAGAGTCAGCATGTTGATCACGTGGGAAGCGATAGGAAAATGAGATGGAAAATATATTTTAGATGCTTGGCGGCGTTTCTGAATGATAATGAAAAGATGGATTCGTACAATCATTTAAGTTCAAGTTATTTGAACTTAGATCATATCAACATCACCCTCAATGACACCAACTTGGAATGTTCTAGTATCTACCATATTCATTTGAAGGGGATTCAGAGAAGTAGCCACCATTTGCATAGTTGTGGAGGTGTTTGTAGAAGTAATAGACCCCGTCTGTATATTCTTATCCTTTTTTCTTGTCTGGCTTGTTGGTTTTGGTCTATTACTATGGGAGGAGATAGGCTACGAATGGAGCCAATATCCTACAATGAGTTCAAGAAAGATGAGACCCTTTGGCATATTCATAGCGAAGGGGGAGTGGCTTTGTTCCTGCAGTGTAGTGTCTCAATGGGTATGACAAAAACCTATCTATACAATTTGTGGACTCTTGGGATTGTAGACAAGTGCAATTAGGTGGCGCTGGCTTTGAAGTCTTTGAAGAGGTTATTAGCCAGGCCACTGGTATGTCTTGCAAAGGAAAGAAGCTCAAAAAGTAGAGTAGGGTCCCTAATACAAAGAGTTTGACCATCTTTTTCAATGAGGGTGAGGAGACGATGAAAATGCATGGTGGCTTTGAATGTGAGAAACTTTCGTCCCCGTGGGATAAGGTATGCTACATGATCATGAAATACTTTACAATGGAGGGTTGTTCAAATGCTTTTATCATTATCATTTTTCCCTGCTCAATCATTTTAGGCACAATTTGTTGCTTAGCTTTCCTTTTTACATGCTCTCATCTCTTGAGACCTCTGTCAAAGATGCTAAAGATAGTGATGCTAACGACCCTACTAAACCCCCAATTTCATTGCACCAAGGGTTAATCTTGAGGATTTACCACTTTCACCTAGCCCTATATCCCCTGAAGCCTATTAAAGCTTGTCTCATTGAAAGCCCCCATGCTGTGTCTCCCTCTTCATCTAAAGGCAAGCTTATGAACCATGTTTTTATGAGGGAAGTTACCCCTATGGATCTTGCAGTGGAGGAGGAGAATGTTGTTCAACCCAAGAGCTCAGGGTCTAAACCCAAACATCCTTTGAAGCTATCTACCCCTAAAAACCCTAAGCTTGGTGGCTCTAAAACCCCTAAACCTGGTGGCCCTAAGACTAAATCCCACAAAGAGGCAACTACTAGCCTCTGCACCCTCAAGAAGAGCCCCTAGAAGGAGTCCACCCCAAGCCTTCTTCTAAAAGAAACTTGGAGGAGACTATGACTACTAAAAGAAAAAAGGCTAAAGGGTGCATTCAATATGAAGAAGGCGAGTGCAAGTTTATTGATGTTGAGATGTTTACTCCCAAAGAGAAAAGTATTTCTGAGATGGTTTAGATTGGGACTGAGAATGTAGGGTGTGAAAAGGATTCTGGTTAGATAGAGAAAGCGGATTTTGGTCAGATGGTGAAAAGGGACCTGGGTATTACTGGGGAGCAAAGGATTAGGAGGCCTATCATAAGAAGGTCCAGTAGGCTTGTTGGCATGCCTACCACCACTATGTAGGACACTATTGATACTAGTGATTCTCAACAAGGAGAGGAAATTGAGGAGAGTAAGGAGAAAGAAGAGAATGTGAACCTTGAAGATTCCCCTAAAGACTCTAAAGAAGGTGGGGAGGGACTAGCCTATTTGCAGAGATGAATGCACTTGACTCAGACTCTGAGGCCATTGATCACCTTGTGGAGACTCAAACCAATGTTAATAAGGATTGTGCTACCTATTCCCAGACTGCTATTAAGATTTTTGGCATCAAGAGTAAGTTGGATGACATGGAGGAGAAGTTCAAGATCCGGACCCATTTCACCACTAAGATTATGTATCATTCTGCTACCACCTTGGTTGTCTTGTAGGATATGAAGCTGAGAAAGCATGGGATTGGAGTTGATAATATGAAGAATTGTGAGGAAATGTATCAATTCCTTATTGATGACTGGGGACAACTGTTTAATTAGTTTCATGTCTGTGATCTCCTGCTATTGTTTTTGGTTTTTTTATTATGTATGATTTAAACTGCTATTGTTAATGTTCTGTTAGTGTGTTGTCAGTGTGTTGCTTGTGCACTAGTTCTGGCTGGTTTTGGGCCTATTTTGTTTGCCCTCTAGGCTATTTTGTAAAGGGATCAACACCCTCATTTTGCTGCTTGCCATAATAAAAAAACAACAAAACCATTACTTATTTAAGGCAATTCTTTGGAATGAGTACTCACACCTTTAGAAGAATCTAGTGGCACACACCCCTTAAGCTATGACCACAATCCTGAGAGAATTAGTTTCAATAAACATAACAAGTTCTCATGCACAAAAACCCTAGCCAAGATAGTCTTTGGTGCACTTTGTACCCTAAGTTGGATACACTTTTTGTGTCCTTTCTCCAATCCCCATTGAGTTCTTTCTCTACCATTTCCAAGTCTCTCATAAATGGTTTATATAATATTTTAAGGGGTAGTTTCCAAACCATCACACCCTTTTACCTTATTTTTTCTCTTAGAATTATTATTTATTTATTTATGTATCTTATAATCAATTATTTTTAAAACCTTTTTCAAAGGTAATTACATAAGAATTCCTTTTACCCCTTTTTAACTCAAGTGTTATTTTTTATAACTTTTATTTTTATTTCTCTTTTAACCAAAGGTCAAATAACAATAACGTTTATCCTCTTTTTAATTCTAAAGGGTCATTTACATGGGAAAATATATTTTTTTACTTGGAAAAAAAGTTAAATATATACTGTCTCTCATCTAGCACTATTAACATTATAGTTAGTCCATTTAACATTCATTTCTTCTATAATTCTATTTCTCAAATTTCTAGATTTTCTCTCAATAATACTTTCTAGTTTAATTTTAAATTTATAATTAGATTGATATAAATATTTTATTCTCTTATATGCTACTTCTTAAATTTTATAAAAGTATTATAATGTGATTACATAACACAAACTTAGTGAATGATATTGGTGAATGATATTCATATTCCATACTATGTGAGCCCACGGTTGACTACCATATAATCTAAATACTCAAAATACATTTCAAAATGAATAATCATACATATGACTATCCTCTCTTCTCAAATACCAGTATAATTTTTCTATACTTTAATATTAGAAATTATGTTCAATAAAAAATTGACATTCTATAAGTTCCAAGTAATGATATATGATTTAGTAACCTATTTGTATTGGTAACAAGATTTTCCATCTTCTTAAAAAAAAAAAAAAAATTTCCCTCTTCTAAGGTACTAGATTGGTATAACTTTACGAAAACACAATCTTATTTTATATATAATAGTACTATTTTAAAATTAAAAATGTTTTTCCACACATTAACCAAGTAACCATAGCTTTAAATATGCTTCTATTACATAGATAATTTAAATCGTACTAGTAAATATGACTTAACTAGGCTATAATATTCTCACAATTTTCGAAGGATATCCTAAAATTAAAATAATACTTCAAGTCATAGACTATTGTTCAAATCAAATGATAACCATGTCATTATAATCATTTATTTTAAATAGTTCATCAACACTAATTTCTAATATTTTTTCTTTTTTAATATTTTTTAATACATTATACTTTTTTTCTTGCTTAAAATTTACTCTCATAAAAAATCAACTCATGTATCTTTACATGAGTATTTCAATTTTCCATTCTTCCTTTCTAAATTATTTTCATCCATTAGCTTGATTTTTTTTACTTAGAATATACATTTACCCAACATTATTAATTTAACCCATGTAACATTATAAACCATTTACACTTTCACCTTGTTTAACCCACCTTGTTTAACCTATAATTTTTCTTTTTCAATGTAAGTCCTATATTCACAACCAATATATACATTAACAATACATGTTTGACTTTTTAATTATATTATGTCCAAAATATTATTCCTTATACCTAATTATTATAATAGTTTCACTCATATTTAGATCATGTTATATTTTACTTTTAATTCTCTATCAATATTAAAATATAAAATTAATAAATATTATGTTACTATTTTTAGTCAATATTAAATTTATTTTATTATATACTCTCTTTAATCATGTTATACTTTATTTCTAATTCTCTATTAATAATTTTTTTAACTTGCATATATATTACTAATAAATAAGACGAGTACATTTAAGTGGCTAAGAGCTTCTCTCCATCAAAAAATATAGTAAATAATATGTATCAGTTTACAAGTTAAAACACATGATCCACAACATTATGCCAAATAAAACTACAAAAATTATAACATCATAAGTTAAATAACTTCATCGTTGGTCTTGATCCCGTATCACACTATCTTTGTCTACCATGTCCCTGGCATTTTTATTGTATTGATTATCTTGTTCAAGATCCTTATTATCCACTTCCATCATTGAAGTCATTTGTTGCTGTTCTTCTAGCCTCCTTGCCTCACTGTTCACTTGAGTATTCCCTGTTATCACTGCTAATGAAAGAGTCCCATCCCTTAAAGGTTCCTATCTTCGAAGAGACCCTCAATAAACTACTGTCTATATCAAACTTTTGGGAAGAAAATTCCATAGCTCCAAAGTCTTCTTCTGGTCTATTATTTGCCAGTGAATGATTACTATACCTGTTATGCATTTTCATATATTCTTTATGAAAGCTTGGATCCACTTTCATGTGCTCATGATGCCAAAACTTTGCAGTTTGGATATAAGATCTATAGAGCATTGTGGACCCATCGTCCAAGATCTTCATGAATCTGTCAATAGGAATCTTCAATGTAGCAATAGCCTATTCACATATAAAATGAAGTGTGAGTCTAAAAAAAGACTCAGTAGGAACCCTTTTCCTTCCCTAGTATTCATCCTCATTCCTTGCTTTCCATAATGACCACAAAATCTTAGTAGAAAATAAAATCCAAAATAGATTAGCATTAGTGTCCACTTTACTAACAAAACCACCAAGGATATCAATCTTGTTTATACTAATTTTAGACAACAATCCTTCCAACATATTCAAAAAATCCCCCTAGACTTCATGAGCAAACTTACATTCAAAAAACACATGATCGCAAGTTTCAGGCAGATTACAAAAAGAACACAGTTTACTATCAAAACCTAAAGCCAGTCTCTTTAGCAATAACAACCACCTAAAGCAACTTTTTTTAGGCTCAATTACTTTAGACCAATGACAACCAGGGTTTTAGACAACATTTTGTGCTCTAAGATAACATTCCAAGCATAGTTAATGTGCTCAAAAACCACATTTGAGTCAGTCATCAAATCATATAACTTTTCAGGTTTCATTTTCACCAATTCTATTCCATCCATCCACTTTCTATTGTCCCATTCATCATTACTCACTAAAACAAATTGAGATTTAAGTCATCTCTGATGGAGTTACTTAATATAGAATAAGTGCTTTTCTATGACTCAGGCACACCAAAATCAGCTTTTATCTGTGTCCAACTCTTTAAAGAGTTATCCACAATGATATCTTCAAAAGTATCAATACCCATTTTATGCTATTTCTTCTATGAACATCCTTGGAGCAAGGCCAACAATTTAGATCCTTATTACTTAGGTTCCACCAAATTGATCTACCACATTGAATACATTTCTTAACATTATCAAAAGCATTTCTAGTTCGAATGAATGGTTTCACAACCTCCCATGCTTTATAAATAGTGGAAATACAACAAACCTAGAGGGGTTAATACTAAATTCTCCTAAGATAATGTCTTGAAGATTTAGACTTTTCCGGTCCTTAGATTTTTTGGAACTGCTCTCCTTAAGTTTCTCTTAATCAAGATTTTCCAAGGTTCTCCTCCCGCCAAAGCCTTAACAATCCATTTTGCAACCAAGGCTACACCATGAGTTTTTAAGTCTTTAAGCCCTAACCCCCCTAACCTTTTACTCAGGCAACACCACTTCCAAGAAACAACATGCCTTTTTTTATTTCCTTTACCATTAGACCATAGGAAATCTCTTATTCTTTTCTAGATATTGTTGATTTGATAATTTGGAAACAACCATGTAGAAGCATAATAAATGGAGTAAGAAGATATGATTTTCTAACATACTTGTATTCTCCCTACTAGAGAGAGAAATTATTTGTTCCACTTCCCTAACTTCTTATAAATTTTTTCATAAATCCAGTCCCACATTTTTTTAAAGATGGATTCATAGAAAATGGAATGCCAAGAAACCTTACCTGCTTATTCGCATCACCCCATTGCTAGTTATTTGGCTCAAACCAATCTGGTGGGTTTACATTCCAACTTAACATGATAGATTTGGAGAACGAAACCTTAGCATTTGAGGCTTGAATAAACACCTTCAATCTATTTTCTAGCCTCTTTAAGTTATCCTTTTCAATGATAGGAAACAAGGCAGTATCATTCACAAATTGCATATTCAGCAGCCTATCATTATTTGGAAGAACAACACTTTTTATACCCCCTTCAATTAAATCTTTCCTTAGGAGATAGTACAATGCTTCTAAAACTATTACAAGCAATGTAGGAGCTAATGGACATCCCTACTTGATAGACCTTTCTGTGATAAAAGAATCAGATAGGGACCCATTTATATCAATTTTAACTGAGGCATCCTTAAATAACATTTTTCCCATTCTAAAATACTGATCAAGAAAGACTAAAGATTCCAACATCATGTAATAAAAAAAGACCACTCTATCTTATCATAGGCTTTTTCAAAGTCCAATAGAAGTATACATGTATCTTGTCCTAGATATTTTGCCCAATCCATGGCTTCCCAGCTTGTAATCACGTTTTCTAATATGTATCTCCCTTTAATAAATCTTGTTTGAGCAGGATTTATAATATGAGGAAAGATATCTGTTAATCTCATGGAAAGTATTTTTGCAATTATTTTCTAAGACACATTTAACAGAGTAATAGGTCTCCAATTTCTTTTATTACTTTTATCACCCTCTTTAGGCAAAATATTAATGATACCATTGTTTATGTCTTTACCAAGTGTTCCTTTTATAATAGCCTCTTGATAAACTTCATATAGGTCTTCTACAACCCACTCTAAATTAGCTTTATAGAACTCTACAGGAAGTCCATCAATCCCTAGTGATATCCCATTTTCCATAGACTAAATAGCTTTCCTTATTTCATCTTTAGAGATTTACCTGCTTAATTCCTTACACATATCGTGAGATATTTTCTTAGTGCATATAATTTTACAAATATTTTGTGCCTCCCTACATTCCCTGCTTCCATCTTCAGCTGCGAAAAGAGATTTGTAGAAAGCCCTAAAGATTTCTTTAATATCATTATTATCCTTAAAACACACATCATTTTCAATAATTGGCCCAACATTCTCCCTTAAATTCTTGGATTTTAGTAGATTGAAAAAATATTTTATTCCTCTATCACCTTCCTTCAACCAATTAAGTCTAGCTCTGACTTTTGCACCCTGGTTTTTATAAGTTTGAAATTTCCTAAGCTTGTGCTTAATTTCTCCTAGCCTCTTAACCATAACCTCATTATAAAAATACATTTTCACATTCTTTTCAGGTTCCACGAATTCTTCATGCAACCTTCCTTCCTCTTTTCTATTCTCCATAGCATATTTTTTCCCAACTATTTGAAACAGATATTTGTAGTTATTTAATAAGGCATCCCAGTACTATATTTTACTGGTTTAGAAAGACAATGCACTAGAGTAATGTTCCTCAAACTCTTTATACCTTCCATGCAATCAATATCTTGAAGTAGAGTAGTGTTAAGCTTAAACAAGTTGTCTTTTTTAATTCTAGGGTCAAACTACTGGTCTTTCATCTTAATATGTGCACCAATTGGATGATGATTCGAAAAAGTAGAGGGGATAACTTCCACACAATTGGACCTTTTTATTCTCTAAAAATAAAAGACATTCTCATTCACATAAAATCTATCCAATCTGCTAAAAATTCTTTGTTACCTTTTTGGCTATTGCACCATGCAAACCAGATGCTTTTACTTTCCTTTTTATTTCCTTCTAACAGATCAAAAAGTTCAAACATTTTTTTAACATGTTCCAAAAAAACAACTCATTACCTTTCCATTCCCACTTGTTCCCACCAATTTTGTCTTCACTATTCTCTACCATATTAAAATCCCCTCCCACTATCTAAGGAATTTTTTGCAAATCATAGGCCATCCATTTCCAAACATCTATCCTATCACTATAATCATTTGGGGCATAAACTGAATAGATACCAAATTTTAAATTATCTTTCTGCAGGATAATCCATAAGCATCTATTGTAGGGGGAACACCCATTCTGTATAACATATTTAGACTATTATTTATTAACCAGAATAGCAATTCCCCCTCTACTCTTATCATGTTTGGAAAAGAAACAGTCTGCATCTCTCCAAATAAACTTTAAGTTGTTTTCTAGGGCAAACCCAGTTGCTTCCACTTCTTGCAATAAAAGAAAATCCATATTCTTATTTTTATTGCAAAAGTCCCTTATCAGATATTTCCTATCTGAAGATTCCAGACCCCTAATATTCCAACTGAAACAATTAATACTCAATATTTCTAGTGTGTCCAGCTTCCTTTTCTTACAGAGCTTATGAAGGCAACTGGGAAGTTTTTCCCCTTTGCCTTTTGTTCCCTGTTTGAGAGAATTAGCATTTTTCTTGACATATTTCCTTTTTCTTTTTCTCCCCTACTTTTTATGAGAAAGAGCAACTGGAAGCTCCTTAAGGTTTTCTACATTCCTATCATGACTGACCAAGCCTAAACCTTTATTCCAAAATTTAGGAGAATCCCTAAAAACCTCCTCTTAGTTTGTTGAATCTATTTGATTCTCTGAATTTATTTTTAGTTCATTCAGTTCTATTTTTTTCTCAATTATGCTAGCTCTAATTTTATCCAAAACTAATTCCTAAGCATTTTTTTCCCAAATTTTTAAAATCATTCACCCAATCCTTATTAATACTAACAACAACCTCTTCACCAGAATGTAAATTTGTAGTCAAAGGACTACTCACAATATCATAATCTCGAGATGGAGGGGCATCAAAGCATCTTTCTCCATAACTATCCCCCAAGGGAGCAACAATCCTCCCTTCAAAAATTACACTACAAGTCTTATTAGAGGTACCCACTTTGTTTCCAACTGAAAAAGGACAAAGATCAGAGACTTTCTTATCGACCAAGGGATCACAAGGCTCCATATCACCGCATGGACTCAAGCCTTGAGCGCCAATACTACAATATGGGGTTGAGGACAAACCCACAAAACCAACACTACAAATATCATTAGCAAGGCCAACGAAGTTGTCTACAGCAATTTCATCCTCCTCTAAGCTCAGCTCACTCAGCCTTTTCTCAACAGACCTCAGAACATCTCTCTCAACCCCACCACTTGTTGTAGAAATGGGTTCCTCTCTAACACCCCTAGGAGACTACTCTACAAAGGGAACTCTAACACCGCAACTATCAAAGCCACATAAATCCTTACTCTTGCCAATCCCCTTTTGAGAGATGCCTCTCTCAAGGAATTTAACGCCAACACCTTTGGCATGATTCTTATCCACTCCTACGTCTTTCTTTCTCAAAATAGGATAGTTTTTCTTTTGGTGGCCATTAATTTTGGAGAGGAAGAAATAATTTAAACATCCCAACCCCTCAATATCACAGGAAAATGCTTTCCCCAAACCCTTAACCTCTAGGAAGCTCAGAATCACCATGTACCTAGATAAATGGAAATTAGAACCGGGTAAAAGTACAAACCTGTGTCACACTTTATAAAGGAATCAACCAACATCAAAAAAATCTCAACTTCGACCACATAAAAGTGGTCTTTATGTTTTGAATTTCAAAATGATGTAAACTAAGAAAATGTATATCTCTTGTTGAAGTTTATTCCTCTATTTTTTTAGATTTTAAAAAAAATTGTTTTGATATTTTTTTATCAATTTAAGAGCAGATTTTGAAATGCTAAAAATTTGAAGAAAAAGTGACGTTCAGTTGACGTCAAGAAACAAATAGAAAAAAACTGCATTTTCTCCTAATTTTTTTTCCCAAATAGGTGACTTCAATATCTAGAGCATGGAAAAAAAAATTGAATTTTTGATCTATATTTTTCTTGTAATAACATTTTAAAGTCAAACTTACCTGAATTTGATAGTTTTTAGTTGACGTCAACTATTGTTTAATTTTTTTTCATTTTCAAAAAAGAAATTATACCCTTTTGAAGAGGATTCTCTCCTCTAGGGCATCATATATTTTCTAATTTTTTTTTATCATGTTTTACTATTTTTTAAAAATTTCAAATCAACCTCTTTTTGAACTTGAACAACCTACTTGCATTATTTTCAAATATTTATATCCTAAAATTACTCAAAATATAAAAATATATATATTTCCATATTCAACACTCTGAGCTCTACAAAAGGGTATTTTTCTTTTTTTTTTAAATAATTTTGATTGCAGAAATATTTAGCAGAATTTGGAAGTTTGAGAAAATTTGAAAAAATGGTGACTTGGCTGCCAAGTAGGATGCCACCTAGACAGATTTGACCTAATGGGATTCTATCTAATGGGATTCAGCCGAATCCCATTCGGTCGAAACTATTTCTTTGCTTTTTGTTTTTAAAAGAATTTGTGGCTTTTTTATTTATTTTTTAATTATTGAATTACAATAAATTTAGAAAAAAAAGACTGCTTTCGACAAGGCAGAGTCATATTCAAAAACACAATGATCTAAAAGTGTTTTTTTAATGCCTTTTTTGGCTTTTTTTAGTTTTTTTGGGCTTTTTTTAATTATTAAATTATAGAAATTTGGAGAAAAAAGAAACACTAATTTCAACAGGGGCAGAGATGTATTCTCAGGTACCATGATCTAAAACGTGTAATTGATTAAATCATTGATTTATTGAATGTAGACCTAGATCTTCAAAAATAGAGGTTAAAGTATTTGTATGTGTTATTTTTGTATGTAGGTGAATTCAAATTTGAGCAATTTGTGATAGGCAATAAAAAGACAAGAAAAAGATTTTATGATCGAAGAAGAGATACTACAAATGTCGATGAAGGAACAGCTACTCAAGAACAACCCATGGAAATTGTTGATGACCAAGTAGTACAGGTACCAGAACAAATTGAAGGTGGTGATAGAAATTTTTTCCTTGGTATGGAAAATTTGATGGAGATGGATGAGGATTCTCTTTTCAAAAATATTTTATTTGAAGATATGGTATCTAAAAGCACAGGAAAATTACACTCTAAAAAAATATGGGACAATTTTTTTGAAAATAAGTCTATAATTGGAAGAGCACAATTATTTGCAAAGTTATTTAGGTGGAAAGAGATGACCCCTATTTTGGAGTTGTTAGGGGTTGATAATAAGAAAAGTCATTAGGTTCATTAAAGCAAACAATAGTTGAAAACTTACAAGAAGCATTGAATTCTATTGAAAGCAAGAGTCGAGCTGTTGATTTAAGTGCTGCATGTAAAGCATTGATGACTGTAATTTCTAGTAAGAAATTATCACATAGAAGACAAATTCAAGCAATTTCCCAATTACTCAATGTTTCTAGGAGAACTGTTCAAAGATATATTGCCAAGAGAAATAGATTGGATGAAAATATTGAGAATAATTGAGTAAATATTTGCAGGGTTCCCCGAAAAAATAGAATCTTAGAAGATGTAAAGGAACAGGTGATTGGATATTGGACTAGCCACTCTCGTGTTTCATCCAATAGAAGGGACAAGTTATATAGATAAAAGGTGAAGATGGAACAAAAATTTCACATCTAAAACATTGTATAGATACAACACAATGTGAACTTTTTGAAGCATTCAAGCAAGAATTTTCAGATGTGAATATTTGTCAAAGGGTGTTTGAGAGACTATGACCAAGTTTTGTACATATAAATAAAGTACATGAGACTTGTTGTTGTTAAAATCATGTCAAATTTCATCTACACCTACAGTCATATATAAAAGCTATGGTAGTAATTAATCTAAATATAGTCATCCCTGGAAGTACAACACAATTTGTGAAGTCTCTTCTATGTGAAAAATCATAAGATTCAGATGAATTCAAAGTGCAGTGTATAAAAATATATGTAATGATTTTGGAAATTTGAAGAATCTTGTACATGTTGACAATATTGATCATTCAATACAAGTTATGTGGAAGAGATTTGAATATGAGAAGTACTCAACAAAGTCAGGAGTTGAGAGCAGAAAAATTGTTCTCAAAGAGAGTGAATTGTCTTACAATGAGTTTATGAATAAATTTTACAATATCATATATCCACATATTGAACATTGTCATGGTGTTAGATGGCAAGCTAAGAAATTTCGTGACTCAAAGAATTGCTTTCCACCAAGTTGTATTCTCTCTATTGTTGATTTCTCTGAGAACTATACATTCAGTCCTCAAAGTGAGATTCACAGTCAATATTATCATTCAGAGCAAGTTGTAATATTTGTACAAGTTTGTTATAGGCATGCCGAAGAACATGTGGATGGTGTACAAAGTAGCAAAGATGAATGAATTATCATCAAAGAGATTCACTTTTATAGCAATGATGATATAGGTCATGATAGAAGCTATGTAGCCAATTGTTTTGCAATGTTTTTTGAAGACCTGAGACAGTGTGAAATAGATGTTTCACAACATTGGATATGGTTTGATGGATGTGCTGGTAAGTATTGATTTAATTTTTTTAAAAATTTATATTATATTTATTTGTGTAATTAACTTGTAGACTTGAATTGTTTAGTTACTTATATGTTGTAGGTATGTATATAGTTTTTTAAAAAAATATTTTGGTTTTAAATTTGAAATTGTTTGTAACTTCACAGGACAATTAAAGTCTACTAAAGCTTTTAATTGGTTAAGCCAACAACATATTAAACAGAACATAAATTTTTTGTGGAATTTCTATGAGAGTGGACATGGAAAAGGAGAGCATGATGGAGTTGGAGCATGTGTGAAGCATGCACTTTGACAACATGAACTTGTAGGTAATACCATATGGACTACAAATTTAAACTCTTAAATATATTTTAAATGAACTTAAACGTGTTAGGAAAAAAGTGTAGATCAATCTATTGCATGTGTTGAGAAGTGGAAGCTTAAACCATTATGCAATTTAGTGGTTTTGATATATATCCACTGTTGCAATTTTTCAATATTTCTCCTGTTGGATTTTTAAAAAAATCTAATTATATTTTTGAGATCATCTTTTCCTTTCAACTAGAAAACCTCTTAACCTGACATTTCACCAACATGAACTTGCAGGTAATTCCATAAGGAATGCAAATGAAATTGTTGAATGGTGCAAAAGTCATTTTGTCATCTGTGACTCAATATACAACACACACTATGTTTGGGAAGTTAAAGGTACATAAATAATTTTTTTTTAAAATTTCAATGTGTGTACATGAATTGAATTTTCAATTTTATACACTTTTTAATTGGATGACTGAAATTTACAGATATTGATCGATCAACTCTTACTAATTGTCAAACAATTAGTGGCATTAGAAGTTTATATCAAATCATGATAGCAAGACATAGCAAGCCTCCTGTAATTCAAGTGAGAGAAAAATCATGTTTTTGTGTTGATTGCATTGAGAACAATGCAAATACTCTACAATGTGAGAATATTAGAGATAGGTATGTTTCAGAATGGGAAATAAAACAATTAGTGGCCATGTTGGACCCTTTTGAAGATAATGACATTGTAGATGTCTATGATCCTTTGTATTCAGCTGATTACGAACATGTATCAGATTTAGTTGTTACAGGTAAATTTTAAATTTTAAATTGAATTTTAACTTGTACATTTGATTTATAATATATTCTACTTGAGTTGAGCATGGTTTACTACATGGTGTGTACATGAGATATTTTTGTTGTTCTTGTAGATCTTGACAATACAGAAGGTGTAGATTACTATCTACTAAGATGTACGCAACCAAAATATAAATTGTCAAAATCAATGACAGATGGTGATGGACAAGAGTATCCTACTAGATCAGTGGTTGTTGAAGGCACATACTATCAACAAACAAAGATAGATACAAATGGTATTATATTTATTGATTATATGCCAAGTCAAAAGGTTCTACATTATAGTCACTTAGTTATAGCAACATGAATAAATCTTGGAACTTTACCAAAAAGAGGACGTACCAAACAAAGGTGGAGGTTACCTATTGAAGATCATGAAAAGATTTTAGAGATAATAAAAGATAGAGAGGATCCAGATTATATTTACCAAGAATTTTAAGCTATTTTTATACATGTATATATTTTCTATGACAATATATACATGTAACATTTGGACCTAAATTTGAAAATCTTATTATTTTATGTTGAATTCAAATAATTTCATTCAATGTGGCGTTACTTTACTTTTTTCTTAATCATCAAATTAGATAGGCATCAATTAATTGTAGCCTGTACATGTTTCATTTTCCTACATTTTGGTGTCTAGACCCCTAATTTAAATTTCCTATCCTAGTTCTTGGTGAATATATGAAAATTTAAATTTGAAAACATAAATCCTAAAAATATGAGTCATCCTAGTTAATTGAGTCAAATAAATGGCCTAGGTTGGGATATCTTCTAGGAAGAATTAAAATAATTCTAAAAATCATCCCTTGATATGAGTTGCTACTTGTGAAATTTCAATTACACCTATGTTTGCACCTATCCCCATACATGTTTATTCAATGTCTTGAGATTTGCACTTTTATTCTAAGGGTCATTCTTGAGCCACTTATTTAAGATGTAGGAGCATCCCCAACATATAAGATGTTGACTTCACCCTCAATTGTTTGTACCTGATGACAATCCACAACTTGATCATGTTCAGTTGAGGCACTTTTCAGTTTGTTATCTTTGATGATCATGGATGCTCATGCTTAGTTTGGCACTTGATCATGATTTAGTTTGCTTGATGACATAAATTCATATATTTTGGATACAGTGGACATGCTCAGTTGATATTCTTACTTGTCAGTGACATATGTTTTGGTATCATGCTCAGTGGCATTTTTTGTGTTGTGGTATTTCTTGTGTTCTTATGCTCTCTTGGTATGATGAGTTTATGAGATGATAACAGTTGCAAGTTATTATTCATTTGGTTCAAGTCACTAGACAACAGTGGGCAGTGTTGATTGGATGGTTCTGTTGACACATATTCAGTTGACCATAACTTGATGTTCAGTTGAGGCATTGATCATATTTATTTTTTCCTTGATCATGTTGCTTATAGTTTGTCAAAATATGATGCAGTTTGGTATACATTACAGTTGGGTTGTTGACTTACATTTTCCATAGTTGTATTTATTTGGCACAGTTGTCACATTCTTTTTAAGTGGCATCTTACTATCGTAATAGACAAATTGGTCTTTGACACTATGACATTATGTTACATGTATATTGACCTTGTAATCAGTTCTGTGGTTGGTTGGCACATGTTCAGTCTGGCACCTCATGTGAGTTCATGTTCAGTTTGGCATCTTTCATTGGCATTGGTCCTCTTGATCATGTTGACATGATTTGACATATTCTCGTGATCTACAAGTGTATAAAAACTAAGGCATATTCTACCTCTAAAGTTGTTGACCATGACATACATTTGTTTGTTTTTCCTAAGGTATTCTCACATTGGATTTTCTAGTGTATAAAACACTTTGCAAAAAGGTTTGTCATTGGCATGTTGAGAAATACCCACTGAGCCGGTTAAAACAAGTTTGAAAAGTTTCATTCTTTAAGGATTCTACCTGTCTTTCTAGGGTTTACCTAGAGCACCGGTTACATGAGGAATACACGAGCAAAAAGAAAATCAAACCATTTCATCTTGGTCTATGTCGGTAGTGAGCGAGGGTTTCATAGCCTTGTGTAATCATGAAATAATATGCAAAAACCACCATGAATCTTTGACAGATCTTTTGAGAATCATAGTTGAGGTGACAAAGCTGGAAGTGGACTTGAAGAGTGTGGCCGTGATAGAAAATGCAAAATACAATCATTCTCTAGGTGATATTGTTACTAGTTTCTTGCTTTATTGTTTGAACTCGGGCATCGATAGTTATGGGTATTATTTTTCTATTATGGGGTTTCATTTATTTGAAAATAATTCTTTTTGCTTTATCACCCATAACGATGGTGATTAGGGTTTAAAAAAAAACAAAATCAATGGTTCTTCATTTGGGTTTTAAAATGCTATTAACATAGGTTGTTAACTATGGTTTGGAAAGTGGTTTCAAGGCCTTGTTATGGATTTGTAATACTTTGTTATGAGAAATTATAATTGTCTCAGAATGAACTTTCAGCTTGAATGACAGTTTTGGGTTTGTAAAGGACTTGAACAAATAACTCTATTTAACTCAACATACAGTTGATATCATTATTTTTCAAAGGCATATTATTGTGTTACATGAGGTCATTTGACCTTAACTACTTTGACAATTGGGAACTTCTTGAAACTGTTTTATTGGCACAATTATTTTGAAAACCGTATGATGAGAGAATGAGAGTTGATTTGTAAATATATATATCTGGTGTTGATATGAAGAAGTGAGTGTGTGAGAGAATATTATTGTTGATATTATAACAGAGATAGTGAGGTTTAGTGAAACAAAGTGTCCCTCTATATTTGTATTTATCTTTCTGTATGCAGACAGTGGGTGCTCCTGCAAGGTTGTGTTAGGGGTTGGTGCTCCTTGAAGTTGATGCTTCTAAATGTTATATGCTAGTGAGGCAATGTTATATGCCAGTGAGGCAATGTTGTAAGCCAGTGAGGCCTGTAATCAGTGAGATTCCTTTTTATAAGCCAGTAACGCATTTTTCGAGTGCTTTTCTACCCTAGAGGGTTTCCACTCAAGACAATATTTGTGTTATGGGTTGTTGCTATCACTGATGTGTTTTATCCTCATGTTCTTTCACTCATCATGTGTCATTTAGTTTTATAGTTATTCTAAGTCAAATTGATCTGTATGAACACATATTTATCATATATTCTATTTGAGATGATATCCTCTGTTTAGTCTCATTCTGGTCAATCTAAATTATACAAGTTACATGATTGAGTGTCTAACATGCAAACATCTTTACTTCTAAGATTATGTTCTTGTTTGTTTCATAATATTGTTGATGCATTCTTGACATTAGTCTTCCATGCCAAAGCTGTTGTAATTTTTCAAGTTCTTAAGGTGTTGTTAAAATTAGTATACCACTGATTCACCCCCCTCTCAGTGGTATTGTACTCCAACAAGTGGTATCAGAGCATAGGTTCCCTATTTGAAGTCTAACCGACTTGGGTAGGTCCTGATATCGGAGTACCATGGGAAAGGGTAGAAGAATTAAGATCTTAAATAGAGAAAAGAAAAATGTTGATCAAAAAGTTGAAAAGCAAGCCTCAGTTAAGTCCAACATGAATTGTTGCATGAGTCAACCATGAATGTAGATACAAAATGTCATAAAGAGATCAGTCCTGCAGTTAAGAGTATTAACAATGTGAATATTAGTAGACAAGAACTTGTTGATTTTGTAGTTGAAGTTGATGATGCTGAAGAAGATTTATTTGAGGATGAAGATGAACAAGAGTTTGACGAAGATGATTGTGAAGTTGATGTTGAAGGAGAACTTCTATGTGCCCTAGATACAATCAATCAACTTAGTAAATAAAATAGGAGTTTAAAAAACCAGCTTCAACAAGAAGAAGACTCCAAGAAAAAGGTACTTTCTAACCTTGCACAAGTCTCTTTAGAACTGGAAGAGGCAAGAAACTTGATTGTAGATTTAAGGGGTCAAGTTAAAGATTCAAATAAGCTAACTATTAGCCTAAAGACTAAAATAGAGGAAGCCAAAAGAATAATAGATGTAGCAAATTCTGATCTTGAAGTAAAAAGAATAGAATGTCTAAAGTTAGAGAAAGAAATAGTTTCTTTGAGAAAGGATTTGGAAGAAGCATCTTCAAAGTTGCAAAAGAATATTCAGTTTGAAAAGAGTACTGACAATCTGAATGACATGTTGAGCAAGCAAAGGTTTTGTAGGGATACTAGTGGCTTGGGTTATGAGAAAGGAGAATGTTCTAAGACAAGAAATGCTCCTAGGAAGAAGATAGATCTGACATTTCATTCGACTGCCCCTAAGAGTGAAGTCAAGAAGGAAGAAAAATATAAAGCTGCTGATAGAAGCAATATAAATAGGCATTCAAGACCTTCATCTACTAGGTAATATCATTTAATCAGGTTTAACTATTCTAAATTTCATGGTTATTGCTATGTCTATCATAAGTATGGTCATAGAGCTAGAAATTGTAGTTATTATAGTTTGTCAAATCAAAACTACAATGTTGTTTGCTATAACTGCAATAAGGTTGGGCACATGAAAAGAGACTATTGGATGCATGGAAGATATGATTGTAGAAATTCAAGGAACAAATATCATTATTTCCCTAAAAATATGTTATGCTATAGATGCCATAAGTTTGGACATAAGGCATCGTATTGTAGAAGTAAGTTGAAGAAATAATCTAAAAACAATAAGAAAATAGATGACCTGATTAAGCAAAGGAAAGAGCCCTTAAAGGTTTGGAGAAGAAAAAAAAACCCTAATATTGTGCATGTTGCACAAGAGACATCACAAAGTGCCTGAAAGATCAACATGAGGTAATGGGGAGCAGGTTAGTGTTTTACCATTCATCCCCTAGAGAAGACAAGGAAATTGGTTTGGTTTGATTTGCAAAGTTATAAAAGAGTGTAAGTCCTGACATTAGACAGTACTGTAGACTGTGTGCTTAATGTTTTTGGTTCTACATAGGATTGGAAGCCAGGTATTTTCCTTGGCAATGACGTGAAAAGGATTAGTGTCTGACAGTGTAGTGGACTGTTTTCTTAGTTGAAGTAGTATGTTAACTATCCTATGATATTACAGTTATCTTGATATTGTTACAAAGATAAATCAAGCAGTAGTTCAGACCTTAAAATAATGCATGCTTCCTAGTTTGGATAGTGGTACTTGACAGTGTTTGTGAAACGTTTTGAGCAGTGTTTGTGATAGTACAAGACTCCATTTCTTCATTGATGTCAAAAGATGGTAGTCTATTTCCTGCTAATAGTTTGTACATGTTTGTCTTTGAGATTAAAAATGAACAGTGTGGTGTTGGTTGAGTTGGTTGATGTGCTCTTGTCAGATAAGGAGATATGTTAACATATGTGCTTGTCAGAGTTGTTGATATTCTGTCTACAATCAAGCATATTAGTGAAGTGTGATGACATGTTTATACATATGTTGAGAACTCATCTCTTGGTTTGATGTGTCCAATGTTGATATGAAAGGCAATAAAGTTACATGTTGATTTTGGCTTAGTATGCAATCAATGACATGATACAGTGTTACATACATCCTAGATAGTGATGTAATAGTGATAAAGTTTCACTCATGATAAGGACAGTGAATTTGTCTTTTTTTTTATCTTTTAAAACAATGTCTTTGGTTGCTGCTACTCTGGTATGAAAATGAGTTTGATGTTGTCAGTACTAATGGATGAGAACAATTTGAAGAGGTGTAATTAGGACTGTCATTGAAGGGTGATAAATTCAATAAGTTTGACAATATGGCAAACACATACAAGGACATCAATACAAATTTGAACAATGTACATGTAAGGGAAAATGGAATTGCTTGTAGAGGATAGTTGAAACCAATCTTTCATGGTCATGCAAGATTTCAGACCATATAATTTTTGTCAACATTTTCTCTATATTGGAAGCCTCGAAATAGGGATGGTTTTGTTATGTCACTTATCTCCCTAGTTACATGATAGGTCAGTGATCCTTGATGCTGTTACATACGATTCACATTCAGTGATCTTAGTGCCTTCAACAATGATGCCTTTAGTGGTTTGATCATACAGTGATGAGATGCAATACCAGTGTTATCTATTTTCTGCACAGTGAAATATACAGAATGATGAGATCCCTGACTGTGAACTACAGTGAAATAATAGTGTCTTTGTTTTTCCTCATTGTTCATATTGATCTTGTTTTTATGAGTGCTAACTGCACAGTGATGGCAGTACAGTGACAGGGTAGTTTTTCTTTTTGAAGCAGTAACAGGGGTATGTAAGTGTTTTGATAGTGACAGGGTATATTTTATTACAATGGTAAAGGGTTGTTTGATGAAAACAGTGGTAAGGTGAAGTAGTTTGGTAGATGAAAGATGAAGTGGCTTCATGTTCTCATATCAAACCTTCCCTTCATGCATCCAAAGATTCATGTTATCTTACCAAACCTTCATGTTTTTCTTGTTATAGTTTGGTCAAGTACTTTGTCACAGTGTGATCTAAGGCATAACTGGTTTCCTTGAGTCTCAAGTTGCATGTAATGTGTTTCATTGGTATTCTTTATGATAGTTGTATGTGTCCTTTATGTTCAAGAGGCAAGTGTATCTGGGCTTATAATTCATTCTCCATGCAAGTATTCCATGTTTAGTGAGATTTTTGGGTACCCGCAAGAAACTCGGTCCACATATAGGGGAAGTCGCGTGGGCAAAAAAAATGCTGCTAGTAACGGGTACCCGTTTAGGAACGGGCGCCCGAGCCTAAACAAGCACCAGAGCCTAAACAGGTACCCGTTTTCAAAAAATTATATATTTTAAAAAAAGAACTCTGCGGGCTCATTTTCACCCACAGAGGCCGATAGTGACAGCAGACAGCAAGAAACGGGTACGTGTTGCCAAAGACCAGATAAGGAAAACAACAGTTTTTTTTGCCCTCTCACCTCCTCCCGCCACCTCGTCACCCTCGAGCTCTTCCAGGTTGGTTCTCTACCTATCTTTAGCTTGTTTTAAATGTTTTTTTTCCTAATTGTAGGGTTAAAATGAAAATTAGGGTTTTATTTGTTATTTAAGGGTTTTACTTGTTATTAGAATTTTGTGATTGTATGTTACTGCAACCCTAAAACCATGTTACTGCAAACCCTAAAAAACTTAAACTATAAACCCTAAAACCATGTCAAGTACTACAAACCCTAAAAAACCAAATTATAAACCCTAAAACCATATTGTACTGCAAACTCTAAAAACGTAAACTATAAACCCTAAAAAACCAAACTATAAACCCTAAAAACCTAAACCCTAAACCCTAAAAAACCAAATTAGTATATGTAATAATGATAAAAGGGATACGTTTGAAGATGAAAATGTATCAAGAGGAGGCATGTAGGATGCTTCAGTGTTGATGATTAACTTAGGGTACACTAAATGTATTAAGAGGAATATTGAGGAATCATATAAAACTATATACCCTATTTTTTATTTATGTCATTGTTGGCTATAAGACTATACCCTATCTTTGATATCTGTCATTGTTGGCTATTAGAAGTTCCTGTCTGATATGCCAGTAAGGTTACTATCACCAAAAATATAAGACATAAAGTCTAATGGACCCAAATCATCTTCTTGTAAAACATTATGATCATTGATTAGGGGTTAATTTTGTGTCACTTAATTGTTAGATATATCGAAATTGTATCCAATAATAGTTAAATGATATTCCTTTACATTTATTTGTGAACCTGACCATAGTTTTCACTTGAGTGTACATATGACCCATATTAAACTCCTAGACTCTTTCCATTCTATGAAATATCACATTATTTAAGGGTCCATATTAAAATAGAATGATATTTGGTCATATGTATTTAATAATGGAATACCATAAGCCTTTTAAGATCCACATGATACCCACCAAAACTATAAGATATAAATTCTAATGGACCCCAATCATCTTCAAGTGTAAGGCACTATGATCATTGACTAGGGGTTCATTTTGTGTAACACAACTGTTAGATGTATTGAAATTGTATCCAGTAATAGTCAAATGGATTTCCTTTATATTTATTAGTGAACTTGACATTCCATCACCTAGGATTTTATAGTACTAGTTTGGCCTTTTTTTAATTACAGTTCTTAGATCTAATTTCTCACTTTTATCTTTTTCTTAAATAAATTTACCTACGGTTTGCATTCATCCTTGTTTATCTTTTCCTATCATATCTTGATTAGGGTTTGAGCATGTAAATAGTGATATATACCTTTTGATTCAACCTATCTAGAAGCTTGGATAATCTTTTGTGACATGTGATCCTTCCATCCTTGATACCTTCATGATACATTTAAATGATGGATCAATGAGGATGTGTTTTCTATAGCCTATGTTGTTCTAGTTATATACTTGTTTTACCTGCTTCCCTTGAGGATAGTGTTTATCCAACACGTTTGATGCACTATGGCCATAAGATTTTATGCATGGATTTAAATGTACATTTTATCAGTTGTGGTAAACTTATCCATAAGTTTCATGTAAGAAATGAAAAATAAATTTATAGTCCACTATGGTTTGAAAAAAATTCACTACAACTTTAAACTTGGAATAACAAATTTGCATCTATATTTTACTTCAATAAATAATTTTCTCTCCTCTTGTTTTAGTTTCACAATTAAATATGATTTAGATAACATCAATGTATTAACTAGTGCAATGGTGACATTTGTAGACCTATGCTAATTCTCATTTAGTTTTGGGTCCATTCTAGTAGATGGATTAATATAGTTGCATATCAACATACGGTGTGCAATCTTATATGAAGTTGGGATCATTCCTTGATCCTTCACCTACCCTTAGTTCATTTAAAAATATTGAGGAAAACATTCTTCTACCCTTGACATCCACATTTTATAGTTTCAAATTTACAATTTAGGCAACTTGACATCCACAATTTAGGGTTTCAAATATAAATCTTAGGGTTCTAAAGTAGATGTTTAGGGCTTCACTTTTCACCTTTTAGGGTATCAAAATGATGTATTAGGGTTTGAAAATTCATGTAATAGAGTTTTAAAATGACATTTTAGGGTTTCAAATTCTCATATTAGGGTTTGGAAATTAACATTTAATAAGGTTTCAAAATGATATTTTAGGGTTTTTACACTTCAGCAGAAGGTAACTCATATTGTTGGAATACAATGTTGTAGTATTGGTATAAATGTAGTCTTTAACAAGGTCACTATTGTTATAAATGTAGTATTGGTAATAAATGTAGTATAAAAGTAGCATGCAATGTTCAATTAAGTCATAATCTGTACCGCTCTTTTGAGACACATGAGAAGCCTATAGTAAAATTGGAGTTAATATAGGAAGAGAAATAGGAATGATAGCTCTAGCAAATTGAGTATAATGCTATTAATTAGAAAATATAACTTTTCTAAGTTAAGAGTAATAAATGAATAGAAATGAAATACTATTTACAAAATTGAGCTTAACTTAGAACATATAATGTCAGGGCATCACGTAGACATCTTCATGTCACACCATCACAATTGAGCTTAACTTAGAAGCTAGAAGTAGCCTGATTAATAGAGAAATGGGAATCTAATACACTTGGCATGCACTTTTAAATTTGGACTATATAAGGTGTCAAAATGTAACTTCCATTATAATTTTGAGAAAAATGATGATACGACAAGACCTTGTTAGGTAGAGTGACACCTTGGTGTATGACTAGGACCTAGAACCTGCAACCTTGTCCACTATGTGAATTTAATGATCTAAAAATTTAGACATAGCTTTATGTTGTAATTTTTTGCATAACTTCCTCTTGGTAATTTTTGTGAGATCTTTTTTCTAATTATTCCATATTTTATCTATAAATACCAATTCTATAGTTCAAAAACCCTCTAAAAAATGGTTAAAGAGGAATGAAGTAGGAAGGAGAATATAATATTTTAGGGAAATGTTGGATTAATTTAAGGAGACATTGGTATGAGGTATCATCATTTGATTGAATATTATATGATAAACTTGTGCATGTGTTTAATTTTCAAGTATTACATGCTCTCTGAATTCATGGATATTTTAAACCAAATCAATTATAGATCTATTCTAGATTAAGTTTAAATTTATAGATATTTGTTTGTAAGTTTTCAATATACATATATATATATATATATATACATATATATATATATATACATATATATATATACATATATATATACATATATATATATATACATATATATACATATATATACATATATATATATATATATATAAATTGTGAAATTATACATTTGTAAGTTTTTTATATGAATTTACATATTTGAAAATTTGCAAGAGACAGATCTAATGGATGACCAGAGTCTAGATGAATTTTTAATAGATGACATTCTTTATGAAACCCCCCCACCCCGTGATCCCCCTCAAAACCCCCCACCCTCTCCACCTCAAAACCCCCCATCCCCTCCACCTCAAAACCCCCCACCCCCTCCATTTGATGAGGCCCGATTGCGGCAAAACATTAATGAAAATATTAATACAATTGAGGAGAACATTAATTTGATTAATAATCAACCTCACTTGATGCCTCCACATGTGGTTCGGTTTGCATCTTCGATGCAAACCATTATTGATTCTGTTAGGTCTATCGATGCAGACCTAAATAGATTTCAGCTTTGGCGGGAGGAGAGGAGGCAATTCTATGTGGATGGTCTTTCATATAAAGACATCCATGACCTCCACATTACAAAACAAACATTAGCCCCATTTTTTCGTCACCCAAAAACTAATCAACCTATAGCTGCAACAAAAAAAAATATCAATTAAGTGGTGTACGCATGAGGGGATTTCGAGATATTTTTGGGATCGGTGGTGGATGGTGTTTGATCACCCACCACATGCTAATTGTGAGGTGCCGGTATATTTTTTGAGAAAATTATGGGTGGAGTTTCAATTGGGTCAAAAACCCAATTATTTTGATATGAGAGATTTTCAGGGTGTTGGTCGTGGCATGCCACAACACAGACCAGGGGCACGAGTTGACCCCAATCGACCTGTTCCTCCTGCTCCTATGGTTGCTCCTGTTTTGCCCACGATTCCTGCACCTATTCAGCAGCAGTCAGTTTTGTCGACATTAGGAGCATTGAGTAGACTCTCAGGTAATCTCACTAAACAAGCTGCCCACATGGTAGCTGAATTTAGTGGTGGAGAGCATCATGGAGGAGTCGATGCATCTCAGCATAGAGCCCCAAGCCTGTCAGGGGCACATTTGTGTACAAATTGCAATCAACCGTGTTATGGTCCTACTCCTACATCCACATCAGATGCAGCTACAGTCGGAGTGGAGTCATACTTGGATCTACTATATTCGGATGATAATCCTACACAGGTACATTGACCACATTTTATTAAATATTTCAAGTGTATAATTTGAACGTAGATCAAATTTTTTATAAATAATTTAATGAATTAATTTATATAATTGTAAACTATTTGTTGTACAGATCTCAAGTCGCTCTAGCGCCACATCACGATTTGATACATTGAGTTTTGCATCGACAGCTGTAGAGGTTGGCACACCTTACGGGGTAAACCAATATATCTTAACCCTAAAATCATATATATCTAATTCTAGTTTAATTTTTCTTTTGAAACTTATCAATATTATATTTTAAATTAACAAACTGTGTATAATTAAATAAATAACTATATACATACATGTATGTGAAACACTACTATTGCAGCGAGGCTCAGGTCATGTGGCAGTTCCCATGTCTGACCGACCACCTGGCTCAGGTGTTTCTTCCATTGATCCTCCATCGACAGCTACTATGCCTGAGTATTCCCCGGTGTGTGTTTTAAAAAATTGTACTAAATTTGTACTAAGTTTCTTTTTTTGAGTTTATATAAATTTATATATGCACCCATATATATATGTAAGTGCAGGATGATAGGAGTGAGACTATTGGTCAGGTTGGCACTCAGGGACAAATTCATGAGCCATCTACACATTTTCAGGTCCTAAACTTTACTTTAAAATTTTCTATATGTGCAATTTCTAGGTCTTTTTTTGAGTTTATATAAATTTATATATGCACCCATATATATGTAAGTGCAGGATGATAGGAGTGAGACTATTGGTCAGGTTGGTACTCAGGGACAAATTCATGAGCCATCTACACATTTTCAGGTCCTAAACTTTACTTTAAAATTTTCTATATGTGTAATTTCTAGGTCTTTATATGCTAATTTTAAATTGTAACTTATTTCAAACTTGCTTTATTTGAAATTCTAGCAATTAGCAAGTCAAACTTTTGGTCACGAAGATGAAACAGTTATACCACCTGCACAACAAAATGTGGGAAGTGAGATGGTAATTTAAATGCACACTTTAAAGCCTACATTTAAATATTTAATTTCATATGTCATTTTAAAATTTTTTAAATCTGATTGCAAGTTCTTTCTCTTGTGTGTACAGCATGAGGTAGATCCATCCATTTCACGAGGAAGAAAGATGCCTCTTTCAGATTTGAACTTGAGTGATGATCATCCCTGACATTCTAGTTTTATTTCATAGACTAAACTGTATGATGTGCACATTATTTTTTATATATGCCATTCCAGGACTTTGACTATCTATGTCGAACTTGCTATGACATGTTCTTCTAGATATATTTTAGTATTTCATGAACTATGATTTGTATTTATTTATATGCTGATGATGAGTAGATGTTTTAAAGTACACATTTCATGGGTCCTACCTAGATATTTTATAGTATTTCATGGACTTATCTAGATCTAGATCTACATGTATATATTATTGAGTATATACGCTTGAATGTAGTTTAGTATGTTAAATATGCTTCATTGTTAAATATGTTAAATATGCTTCATTGTTCACTTCTAGATTATAAATTATTTAATTGAGATGTATGTTAGAAGATTTCTCTCTACTACATTTTTAAATTTTTAAGAAGTGATTAAATGCATTATGGTTCAATAGTTTTTCTTGAAATAGTGAACAAAAAGAATGCCAAAAGTTTGGATTTTGGTAACAAAGTGTTTAGTAGATCCATCTATGTTATATGTGTTATCCCTCTCAAATTTGTCTCACTAGAAATGCCAAAAATGGATTCAACCTTAAGGATGTGATTCTTTTCTAAAATAATGTGTCATTGCCAAGAACATACTACCATCAATACTAAAGAGTTTCTATTAAAATATGTGAATTGAAACACCACATATCATGACATCAACTATTCCATGAAAGTTTGTGATATTCCCTATTATCTCAAACTCCATAAAATATACTATCTATCTTTAAAAAGGTACATACTACAATGACATCAAACATAAACCAATAGGTGTCTTAAGATATATTAGTGGTAGGGAAAATTATAGTGGCCTTCACCCTAGAGTAATAAGTTGAAGTAGTGTTAGAATTACTAATAAACTAAAAAACTTTATCCTAGGGTGGTGGGACATTTATCCTAGGGTGGTGGAACTAATAAATTGAAATTTACACAAGCCTCTACCACTTCCTTGACATTTTTAACATTGTTCAAATTTGATAGGAGGGATTTATGTCACCTCCTCCTCATCTTAATTCTCATAGTAGATAGAATCATCCAATTTAGCATCAAGATGAAGGTTTATCTTCATTATCGTAGAAATATCCTCCAAGGCTTGGTGCATATGCTCATGCCACACATTGAAGATGTGGAATTTATCTAAGTAGCAATATAGAAATCCTTAGCGTAACCTTCTACCCCTTCAATATCATTGTATAGAAGGTAGATACAAGTAACATTTGATAGCATGGAGGAACAACTTAGGGATTGAGTTGAATGTAAAAAAATTATTCTTCCCAACAAATGCTAGATGTCTAGGAGCAATTTAATGATTTCTTCCATTATCTGCCTAGTCTAGAATATAATTACCTTTTCTTTTGATATGTTTGAAGGAGATAGATTTAAACTTATTCACCAAGTTTCTAGCTTCCAATAGAATAGTTTCTAATAACCACAAGCTTCATCTATGCTTTTTCATATGATCAATGTTGATCTTGGAATCTCCTTCCACACTAAGGGATATCTTGTTTAGTTTCCAAGTCATCTTGAGGCCCTGGATATCATGGCCCTAGAATCTACCATATTATTGTTCTTGACACCAAAATCATAAGCTAAGATAGGTAGATGTTTTCCCTTATCATCTCTTAATAAACATACTCCTCCTACTTCACTAGGATTACCCTTGGCTACCCATCAAAATTTCAAGCTTAATCCATCCCAATGTAGGTGTGGACCAAAGGGTGTGAATATCAACATGGGTATCTCCTTGTTTTAACCTTATTCAAAGCAACCTTGGCCAATTATGGGCCTAATCCACCTCTTCTAGTATGATCATATATTCCTCTTTACCCCAACAATCACCAAGTTCCTAAATGCACCATATTTCTTTAAAATAGTCCAAAATTTGGGATGCATATTCACATTTCAGAAATACATGATGATTGTCCAGAGACTTCCTTAAATATGAATATCCATCCCAAATTTTGGACTATTTTAGGTTTGTCACCTTTCCCATTGTATCAATCATTATGCATAGTGAACAATCTATTAACTGCCTCACAAACCTAAATTAAGTTAATTTACATAGTGGAATAAATAGGTAAATGGTGTTACAATTATCTAATGGATAATTTTGGTGTTACAATTATCTAATAGATAAATTTAGGGCACTTTATAACAAGGTAATTTACCTAGGATAAACCTACAAAATCACGATAAAATGATAAGGATGTTAGACTCACCTAGTTAGCCTCAATTGAGATACATGTTTTTTTAAATTATTGTGGTCATCCTTTGATTACAAAACCTTCTTGATATATATCATTTGTATTGTCCTTGAAATTTTATTAATTTGCAACCGAGACTTTGTTATCATCTTTCTTACTTAACCGAGACTTTGTTATCATCTTTCTTACTTAACCACTATAATAGCCAAAACTTCCTTGGCCTTTGGAAGTTGAATCACATATAGTTTCTCATAAAGGAAAGGAATTAAAGAAGAGATTCCTATGAATATTTTCCCAATTCAAAATTACTTTACATCTTCAACATACCTAGTTCCTAGTGTGGATTTCATATTTGTTTGGTTTAATTTTTTTGAATTATAATATAGGTGTTCTACTTAGGGGACCCATCCTTACTAAATAGTTTAGAAAACACATATAAATGAGTGTGCTAACAACCCAAGACTAGGCATAGTAGTAGAAAGCACAACATCCCATAAAGGTTTCTAAACTACCCATATGCAACTATATCAATACCCCAATACATATAGCAAGCACAAAATTCCAACACAACTAATAGAAAGCTAAAAAACAAACAAAACACCAAACCACATCAACATCTTGAGGGAGCTTTGGCACTCCCTAATGCATCAAACGTCCCAGTCCTCATAGAGGGATTTCCATTTGTCATAGGCCCTATTGTGCACACCATTCCCAAACACACTTACAAGATCCACCAAAAGAACCTTTGGACACTTTGCATTCTCTAGTCCATGAAAGTTGACACATTTCTAGACCTCTACACATTGTATAGAACAAATGACAATTAATCCATAAACTCGGGGTAGCTAGATGCCTCACTTCGATACATCACATATGGATTTAAAAATGAGATACTTCCAACTTCCTTTACCTTCAATCAACCACCTCTAATGGCTATCTAAAATGTGTATTAAAAGACTAAGACAACATCTCAAATGTGGAACATTTAAACTTGCATCACACATAAATAAATAGTATACAACACAAGAATTCAAACTTGGGAGAAACTCTCAACTAGGCATAAAATTCTCAAAAGAGTGAGCAATGCTTCTAATGACACTAATTCATAATATATAATGGCTTTTACATAGCCTTAACATGACTTAAATTATCCAAATGCATAATTCTCTAAAATAGATCATGACCTACAACTCCTCTTGCAATGGTGGAGAATGAAGGATGAGAGCTCCATGCATGGGTTCCAAACACCACTTAAATAGTAGTCAAAAATTTTATTGCAACAATCCCAATTGACTTTGCATGCAACCTCTCTTCCAACCATAATCAACTATCTAGTTAGTCATAAGGCTTTGAATCTTTATCAACCAACCGGCTTCACAAGCTTTACTGTAAACTTACAACATGGCTCCAGTCTATTTGCAATCTATACCTCTATCAAGGACTCTCAATAACTGTATCAACCTACATACAATCAACACTTTTGCTTTCAAGATGCCACCAACTTTTCTAAGCTTTGTGTCCAAAAGACATCATTCTTTGTGGACTTCAACCATGTATGGCTCTGTCTAATACAACCTACTTTAAATGACTCCAACACTATACTAATCACATAGCTAGTTCTATGCAACAACCAACCAATACCTATATTAAGTCTCTAAGCTCTACCCAAGCATGTTCAACAAAGTTCAACCATGAATGGCTCTTTGCAAGCCTCCGTCACAAATCTCAAACAATTCAAATCAAGAAGAAACTAAAAGGTTCAATTCAAATCAAGTATACACACAATATAAGCTACAAAAAAAATTATCACAATTTGAAATTATTCAAGAAGTAGCATTCAATTCTTGTAGAGAAACTAAATCTTTTAAAGAAGAAACTATCTAAGGAAATTCATTTAAATCTTATCCACACAATATAAGCTACAAAATTTTTTATCACATTTGGATTTAATTATTCAAGTAGTATTCAATTCTTGTAGAGAAACTAACTCTTTTAAAGAAGAAACTACAAAGAAATTCAATTTTCTTATCCACACAATATAAGATACAAAAAAATTTATCACAATTTGAAATTATTCAAGAAGTAGCATGAACAATTCTTGTAGAGAAACTAGAACTCTTTTAAAGAAGAAACTATCTAAGGAAATTCATTTAAATCTTATCCACACAATATAAGCTACAAAAATTTTTATCACATTTGGATTTAATTATTCAAGTAGTATTCAATTCTTGTAGAGAAACTAACTCTTTTAAAGAAGAAACTACAAAGAAATGCAATTTTCTTATCCACACAATATAAGATACAAAAAAAATTTATCACAATTTGAAATTATTCAAGAAGTAGCATAAACAATTCTTGTAGAGAAACTAGAACTCTTTTAAAGAAGAAACTATCTAAGGAAATTCATTTGAATCTTATCCACACAATATACTTGATCATCAATTACTGTGAAAACCTCTTGACTAACATTAGTTTGACATGACTACAAAATTGATCTACAATTTACATTATGATCAAATCTTGTAGTGGCAATCATGGAAAAATCTACTTGTAGGATACACCTGCAAGAAATAATGAATGTAAATGAGAATGAAAGAATATGTACCAAAAACACAAAATATTAATGCAATATGTACTAAATAACAAAAAAGAGGATACAACTTGATGATGGCTTAAGGGGAGCTAAGAGGATGTCTTAAGGGGATACATAAGAGGATGGATTTAGGGGATGTATAAGAGGATTAATTAAAAGGGGAGCTAGAAGAGGATGTCTTAAGGGAATACAAAAGAGGATAGCTTACATGGAGAGATGTACACTAGTCAATTTACAAAGTATAAAATAAAACTTGATGGCTTAAGGGGATGGAAGAGGATGGCTTAAGGGGAGCTAAGATGACATCTGAATTAAGGGGATGTACAAGCGGGTGTCTTTAGAGGATGGATGATAAATATTTGAGTATATATATATGTAATTACCTAATTTGCATTCACTTTTAGTTGAAGACTACAAAATTGACCTCACATACTTGTATGGTGATAACTTCTATTGACAGTCATGCACATTTGACTACTTGTCTAGGGTACACCTGCAAAAAGTAATGTTCAAATGTACAAGTAAATTAACTATATATTTCCATGGGTTGATACAAAATTTAAGACAAGAGGAATAATATAGAAGCTGAAATGAGAATGAAAGAATTTAACTTGGGGATGTAAGAGTATTGTTTACTTACCTGAAAATTTATTCCATTGTACCATCTGCATCCTCATTTTTTTGTAATGCATCTATAATTGACTCATGTTCTTCCATCGAAAGTGTCCATAACTGTTTATTAGAAGGTTTGCCTTGATATCTGACTAGTTTTATATTTGTTGCCACAACCAAATGTGAGTAGTGTATGATCTTCTTATGTGTTTCATAATCTTCAAATGTAGGCACACCATTCCTTCTTATTAGATATTTTCGTAGCCAAGTGCCAACAACAACCATAGAACCTGTTGGATACTCCATGTTATCATCATCTACTCTAGGATGTAACAACTTTTGTTTTGTCTCAACACATCGAGCCAACCAATACTCGGTTTCCTCTTCATTGCCCTCAGGTGCAATAACATCATAGACATGTCCTACAAAAAAATTATGTAATTCAATAAAGTGTGACATGTATCTAAATCACATAAATTTGTGGATGCATACATATATAATTAATTATATACAGGATGTACAAAAAAATGACAATAAAAAAAATTGAAAACAAAAGTACCTTCTTGTACAAGTTCTGAAACACGATCACAGTCATCTGATGCAAACATTTGATTATCATCTTCAATTGTTGTTTCAAGTTGATCTTGTGTTTCTGTAGGTGTCAAGGATCTTTGTTTCCATTCTTCAACCCATTCTATATTTTCACATGCTCCCCAATCACCTGTAATACAAAATTGACAAAAACATGCAAGCTCCCTACTCCATATAGTCCATGTGCTTGCATTTGAACTCTTAAATGAATGCCATTTTATTGATCCAGTTATTGTCTCACAATCAAGTCGAGTAGGAATATTCTCTTCTTCAACTAACCAAAAGAATCGTCGAATTGTAGAGTTCTGACTTGATCCCGTAGATAACTTTTCATTACACCAATCCACAATTGCACGTGCATCTCTAAATTTGGCTGTATCCTCAAATTTTAGTTGCTCTCTAGCAAGAGCTCTTTTCACACATGCTCCAGCTCCATCATGTTCTCCTTTACCATGTCCAGCTTCAAAAAAACTCCACATATGTTGGATATTGATTTCTTTGTGAGCCCTACATAGCCAATAAAACATTCTTGCATTTTTGAATTGCCCTGTACAATTATCTGACCATATGAAATGTTGTGTCATCTGGATTCCTCTTTCTTTTAAAATTTCATAAAATTTTGTGAAACAATATTGCACAAACTCTGAAGAGTGTAACTGGTTATCACTCAAATAGAAATGATACTCCCTCAAAATTTTTCTATTATCTTCTATACTATCATTTGCATGTCTGTATACAATATGAACAAATATGGCCACCTGCACTGAATTATAATACTGAGATTGAATTTCCTTTTGTGGAGCAAGAGTATAGTTTTCTGCAAAGTCAACCACTGATAGGATAGTTCCAATTGGAAAGGTGTTTTTACATGAACGGAATTGTCCATCAAGTCACCGAGTATATTGGGAGTGTTTGACATATTTGGATACAATATTATCCTTAAAATCTTTGATGAATGCATGCACACAAATTTTTTCAGTGACTAACTCACAACGCTTTCCAATTTTTCCATCTTTTAAAGAATATTCAACATTCTTGAATCTTTTCACATCCACTCATTGTTGTCCAAATTCATGTGAAATATTTTCATGCATACATTCTCCTAACAATGAAAAGTTGCCACATCTATTGCATTGTCCAGAAATACATTCTTTTGAATAAAATAAGTATCCAGTAGATGTTTCACAAAACAAACCTGCTACAAACTCCTTAATTGTTTGAGGTGGCATATTAATACCACATTCCTGCATAATTTTGTTAGTATGCAAAGTAGAACGTATATATCGAAAAAGATCATAATAATAACGAAATTGCACACGAGTTTTACAACAACAAGAGATTCGCTGTTTATTAATTTTCACATACCAAGGTTTACATTTCTCAAAAGATCTTTGGCTTATGGTAATATTAAAAGGTTCTAACACTAAATCATCTAAGAATTTTTTATATAATTCAGTTTGAGTCATGTCTAATAGATGTTTTGGATGAGGATCACAAATTTTAGACCCCACTCGTAATTTTAAAACATCTCTAACATTAGATGATACCCTTGTATTATCATGCCAATATTTTTCAATTAAAGATTTGATTTCACTATTTAATTTCATGTCATACCTTGGGAGTCTACCACTAAAACTCCAACATTGGTTAATTGGATCTTTTTCAATAGATTATCTTCTCTTTGCTGCTCTTCTCAAAGTTTTAGGATTTATCTTTATAATTTCACTTGTCTTACTTATCATTCTTTTATTAGAAGACGATTTATTGACTAAAGCAGTTGTTATAGCTCTTCGTGCTGCATTGCTATCTTTAGATCGACTCTTTTTACCAATAGAATCAATAGCATTAGCAACACTAGATAAAACTTGTTTCATTGATTCATCTTTTTTTTTAGGTTTTACAAATATGCCTAACTTTTTCATTACTTTTCTCAATTTCCACATCTTCATTAATTGCATCATAAGTTGACATTGAAATCCAAGACTTTTTCTATAAAAAAAATCTTTATATAATCTATTTGCATGAGTTCTCATTTGCCTCCAAGAAATCTTATTAGGAAGATTATCTAAGACATTTCTTTCAATCTCAAATAAAACATTTTTATTTTCACTCTTAAAAGGGATATCATTCTCATTCATATCATCAATAGGTGGGTTTGAAGACATACCTAGATTTGTTTCTATAGTCGTGTTTTCTATATCATTGAAAGTTGGCTCCGAAGACACACCTAGATTTGTTTCTATAGTCGTGTGTTCTATATCATTGAAAGTTGGCTCCAAAGACACACCTGGATTTGTTTCTATAGTCATGTTTTCCATAACATTGAAAGTTGGCTGTGAAGACATACCTGGATTTGTTTGTATAGTCGCATTTTCCATATCTTCGAAAGTTGGGTTTGAAGACATACATGCATTTGTTTCTATAGACACATTTTCTTCCAAATTCACCATTTCCGCATTTGCATCATCTACATTCATCCCATCATTTTTACTCTCTTGAATGTCTTTCTCTTCAATACTCATGGAACTAGATGCTTCAATATTCTTCATCTCTTGAATCTTTGCTCTTCTATCTCTTTGCCTTTTGGCTTCCTTCTCTCTATTTGCTTCAATTTCTTGAGGTGTCATTACCTTCCTTTGTTTTTTTCTTTGATGTTGATTTGATCCCATGATTACCATGCCCTCTTGATAAAATAACAATTGATACTTAATCCAATTTCATAATCGATGTCCTTATTTGAACTTTTGAAGTAGAATTAGATGTAGATCCTTTGTTCCATAGATTTTGAAGTAAAAGGTAGATGTAAAAACAAAAACCCTCTTGCTTTATTCCTCTTGAAAATAGCTCATGCACTTGATTTCACTTCAGAATTGTTCATATGATTGACTCCTTTCAAAATCTGAATAGAATATGACCTGTTAAGAGATTCCACAAAACAATTGTAAGTAAAAAAATGCAGAAATTGTTGCTGTCGCGCCGTATGAATCAGACTTGCAAGTTGCAGGGATACAGGGAAAGTACTTTTTTCCCTAATATGGGAAATAACGGGTATAATAGAAACGGGTACCAACGGGTACCCGTTATGTAAATAACGGGTACCCGTTATTTGAAATAGGAAATCTCCGCCCACTTTTTCCCTAACCTTTGCTTGGGTTTTAGGCTCGGGATAGGCATGGTTGACCGACCTTGAGCCTTGGACCTGCAAGTTTTTTTCTAAGTACAAAACAAGAAGAAACACTGAGTTTACTTGTATGGCTGAGGGCTTTTTTTTCTAAATTTTTTTACGAAATGAAAACCCATTACAGATGACATTGTCTAGTTTTCAAATATATAATTTTTTTTGTTATTGGACATGTTCTTCTATTTATTATTTAATTTATAAGCAAACTAGTCCAAAAATTTGAAATGACAGGTGTTTGTATTTTTTTAATAACTTTTAATTTTTAAATTTTTTTTAAAAAAAATTATATGTCATCAATCTACACATCATTCTTTACACAATAAAAAAAAATTAATTTTATGATTTTTTTTGCTCAAATTATGTTGGCCGTACATGAGGGGTTTTCAAAAGTACCAATTAGGCCTAATAAAAAATTAATAAAAAAAAAATTATTTAGAAAAAAATTATAAAAAATATCCTCGTCAAACTTCACTGTACTACACATGTTTTTCCAAAAGGATTTTGAAAAATAATTTTATTTAGGTCAAATTATGTTGGCCATACACGTGCATGGTATGGTAAAAAAAAGTGACTTTTAAATAGTGGTTTTTAGAAATGCCTATTGAAAATTAATTTATATCATCTGGGTATTGAAAAAAATTACATATTTAGAAACTAGACTCCGAGTACTATATTTTATATTTAGTGACTTTTTTAAAGATTCCATTTCTAAGTGCTTCAAATTTTAAGGTCAAATGCGACAAATTCTAAAAATCAGGGAAAACACTTCCACTTTTTGGCCAAAAAGTGGACCCAACTTCTTGCACTGACCCTTCTCTTCATATCTACATTGGCTCTCTTTTAGTATGCTGATATCTCTACAGTCTCCTTTGACATTGATGTACAAAATTCATTTCAGTGTTCAATGCTATTCATAGTACAGTGACAGATATGGTACAGTGAACTAGTCTGCTTATGCACAATGTTTTGCATGTGGTTTGATAGTAAGTATGGTTTCCAATGGACAGAGAGATGTAATAGACAATACTCTTCATGATTAAAGGCAATGAGTCATATGGCAATGAGTTAAGTTATGGATCATCATACACATTAGTGCATCTTGGAAAGGGGGAGTTTCTTGCATATTTCTGATCCCTGATGGTTTTCAGTATCTTATGACAGTTGGCATGGTTTCTACTTGATGATTGGCATTATTTGTAATAGCATTCTCAGTTGTTTGTCCATTTTTGTGCTCATTATGCTACTGATATTTCATTTTGGTGCTGACATTTCATTTTCTATTTCAGCTATTCTGGATGCTCATCTTTCTTGGGACTGTCTTGGTATGGTTGTCTATATCTACTCATAGTTTCTTGTTTCAAGGTTCTCTTGATTTTTATGTATATTGGAGGCATTGCATACTTTCACTCCCTTTGCCTTGATGTCAAAAAGGGGGAGAGGAAGTTGTGTTTTTCCATCATGGACAAAGGGGGAGTTTGTTGACTTCACCCTCAGTTATTTGTCCCTGATGACAATCTACAACTTGATCATGTTTAGTTGAGGCACTTTTCAGTTTGTTATCTTTGATGATCATGGATGATCATGCTTAGTTTGGCACTTGATCATGATTCAGTTTGCTTGATGACATACATTCATATATTTTGGATATAGTGGACATGCTTAGTTGATATTCTTACTTGTCAGTGACATATGTTTTGGTATCATGCTCAGTGGCATTTTCTGTGTTGTGGTATTTCCTGTGTTCTTATGCTCTCTTGGTATGATGAGTTTATGAGAAGATAACAGTTGCAAGTTATTATTCGTTTGGTTCAAGGCAATAGAAAATAGTGGGTAGTGTTGATTGGACAGTTCTGTTGACACATATTCAGTTGACCATAACTTGATGTTCAGTTGAGGCATTGATCATATTTATTTTTTCCTTGATCATGTTACTTATAGTTTGTCAGAATATGATGCATTTTGGTATACATTACAGTTGGGTTGTTGACTTACATTTTCCATAGTTGTATTTATTTGGCACAGTTGTCACATTCTTTTTAAGTGGCATCTTACTATCCTAATAGACAGATTGGTCTTTGGCACTATGACATTATGTTACAGGTATATTGACCTTGTAATCAGTTCTGTGGTTGGTTGGCACATGTTCAATTTGGCACCTCATGTGAGTTCATGTTCAGTTTGGCATCTTTCATTGGTATTGGTCCTCTTGATCATGTTGACATGATTTGACATATTCTCATGATCTACAAGTGTATAAAAACTAAGCCATATTCTACCTCTAAAGTTGTTGACCATGGTATACATTTGTTTGTTTTTCCTAAGGTATTCTCACATTGGATTTTCTAGTCTATAAAACACTTTTCAAAAAGGTTTGTCATCGACATGTTGTGAAATACCCACTGAGCCAGTTAAAACAAGTTTGAAAAGTTTCATTCTTTAAGGATTCTACCTGTTTTTCTAGGGTTTACCTAGAGCACTGGTTACATGAGGAATACAAGGGAAAAAAGAAAATCAAACCATTTCATCTTGGTCTATGTAGGCAGTAAGCTAGGGTTTCATATCCTTGTGTAATTATGAAATAATATGCATAAACCACCATGAATCTTTGATAGATCTTTTGAGAATCATAGTTGAGGTGACAATGCTGGAAGTGGACTTGAAGAGTGTGGTTGTTGCTAGAAAATGAAAAATACAGTCATTCTCCAGGTGATATTGTTACTAGTTTCTTTCTTTATTGTTTAAACTTGGGCAGCGACAGTTATGGGTATTGTTTTTCTATTATGGGGCTTCATTTATTTGAAAATAATTCTTTTGCTTTATCACCCATAACAATGGTGATTAGGGTTTAAAAAAAAACAAAATCAATGCTTCTTCATTCAGGTTTTAAAATGCTATTAACATAGGTTGTTAACTATGGTTTGGAAAGTGGTTTCAAGGCCTTGTTATGGATTTGTAATACTTTGTTATGAGCAGTTATAACTGTCTCAGAATGAACTTTCAGCTTGAATGGCAGTTTTGGGTTTGTAAAGGACTTGAACAAATAACTCTGTTTAACTCAACATACAGTTGATATCATTGTTTTTCAAAGGCATATTATTGTGTTACATGAGGTCATTCGACCTTAACTACTTTGACAGTTGGGAACTTCTTGAAACTGGTTTATTGGCACAGTTATTTTTGAAAACTATATGATGAGAGAATGAGAGTTGATTTGTAAATATATATCTAGTGTTGATATGAAGAAATGAGTGTGTGAGAGAATATTATTGTTGATATTATAACAGAGATAGTGAGGTTCAGTGAAACAGAGTGTCCCTCTATTTTTGTATTTATCTTTCTATATGCAGAGAGTGGGTGCTCCTGCAAGGATGTGTTAGGGGTTGGTGCTTCTTGAAGTTGATGCTTCTAAATGTTATATACCAGTGAGGCAATGTTGTAAGCCAGCGAGGCACATAAACAGCCAGTGAGGCAATGATATATGCCAGTGAGGCAATGTTGTAAGCTAGTGAGGCCTGTAATCAGCGAGATTCCTTTTTATAAGCCAACGAGGCATTTTTCAAGTGGTTTTCTGCCCCAGAGGGTTTCCACTTAGGATAATATTTGTGTTATGGGTTGTTTCTATCATTGATGTGTTTTATCCTCATGTGTCATTCAGTTTTATAGTTATTCTAAGTCAATTTGATCTACATGAACACATATTTATCATATAGTCTATTTGAGATGATATCCTCTGTTCAGTCTCATTATGGTCAATCAAAATTATACAAGTTACATGATTGAGTGTCTAACATGCAAACATATTTACTCCTAAGATTGATGTTCTTGTTTGTTTCATAATATTGTTGATGCATTCTTGACATTAATCTGCCATGCCAAAGCTGTTGTGATTTTTCAAGTTCTTAAGGTGTTGTTAAAATTAGTATACCACTGATTCACCCCCCCTCTCAGTGGTATTGTACTCCAACATAAGAGTTGTGTCATTTATTTAAGATTTACATGTCAATAGTTAATCCAACATGTATAAGAAATTTTTCATCAAACAACATGATGGACAATGGTGATAAGGTGTTGGGGTTACAATAAGATTCAAATAGTTCAAGAATATTGTCACCCCTAAGGTGGATGGGCCTACTATGAGTGGGCTTAAGCAAGGATTTTTCTACCCCACTGATCCCCTGATCATAGTTGTGGCACCTTAAATACCCATGGAAAAAGATGTAATGAATGGACTCTAATTTATAAGTAAAGCAAAAACATGAGAAATACATTCCATGGTTATGTTGATTTTGGTATAATTTTGAAAGAAATCCCTAATCTTTCTCTATTTTTAGTGGCTATAAGTTTAGTCATGGCTTAAATAGAACATATTCATTTAACAATTGAGGTAGTTCAGGTGTTTCAAACACTAAGCTCCAAATTTCTTCTCTATGAAGTTAACCAAAATTCTTCATCCTTTTCCTTGGGAGACACAAAAATGATTCTAGGGTTTGAGTCACTTGATTACCATATTCGTAATGATTGTGTTAATTTGTTATTTCTAATAATTTTGGCTATTGACCTAATTAGTCTTTAGGTGCTCAGGAAGCACCCTCCCTTTGAGGATTTCATGTCATGGACTAAAAATACCAAAAGCAATATGTCAACCCCTTTTGTGGAGATATTAGGACATGGATTTTTCCTATTATAGTTTAAAGTTCTAATTAAGATTACAATTTTGTGTAGCACCATAACCCTTGGTTCTTAGGAAAGCTTAAACTATTCATGGCCTTGTGGTCACCCTTCTTCAACCCCATGGCTACTATAATAAATAAAGTTCTAATTTGGTTGTGCCTATATATAATCTTTCTTTGGTTATAAGAGACTTTGAACTCATTCAAAGATTAATACATTAGATGAGTAAGCTTGTGAAGTTGGACTCAAAACAAGTAGATTCAAAAAGAAAGTTTGTTAGGGTTCATACCATGATTGATATCTCCAAGCCTATTATCCATACCTTTAAGAGCCTATTTTCGAGGGCCTCAAAGATTAAGATATAACTATTTTTGGGTATGATTGTTACATGTAAAGATCCTTTTGCTAAGAATAGAATAGAAGGTAATTATTTTCTTAGTTATGAATATTTCATGACCTTAGTTAAGAAAATGAAATGAATCTAGTTCTCAGATTAATGGTTTATTTTACTTAGATTGATTTAAATTTTCTTGCTTAAAAATATATAGGTAGAGATTATATAATGGATGAAGAAAAATTAACTTTATTAGTAATTATATCTATTTATTTAACTTCTTGAATCAAATAAATATGTTTGTTAGCATGAGTAATTGATATCTTCTCAATGTGTAAAGTTTTTTTTTTTTGTAAACAAAAGTGGCGAGCCACTATAATTATATATATTAATATTAAAAAGTTACAAAAAGCTGGTTCAATAGAGCATACCGTTAGGAAAGAGCCAACAAGAAAACCTCCGGTTATAGCTCAAAATTTACAATTTCCCTTATAGGGATTACAACAATGGGGGAAATAGAATAATACAAAAAAGAGTTACAGTCTTTGCCCCCAAAACTCCTCACAAAAAGATAAGGATTTGAAAATATCCCTCGGAACAACGGCTGAAAGAGAGCAAAATTGTTGTAGTAAACATCTCCATAGAACTATACAAAGCTTTAAAGGAGAAGCCTTTACCCAAAAAATTCACAAAACCAGTGACTAAAAACAAATGAACATTCTAACCATCAACTGGTGTATTAAGATCTTGCACCATAACATTACCCTCGACAGCATCTGGTTCAACTGGTGACCCAGGAGGAGGAGAAATCTAAGGATGAAACTGAATAAAAAAGAGCAGAGCATGAAACTTCTCTTCCACCCGATTCACCAGAGATTCACCCAACTCAGCTCTATGAGCATGAAGAGGGATACTTAACAGATCCTCATTCTTGAGTCAGATGGTCGAACCAAAGGCATTGAAAGTGCAATTGTGAGAAGGAGAATGAAGAGTATTACATTTAGAAAACAAGCCACCAATTAGAGCACCTGTCTTAAACAGATCATAATTCTGAAAAGATTCTAGTAACACATCCTCTGAATACATAAAATGATGAACAAACTTTGAAATTAACTGCCTTACCATAGAGGAATCTTGAACCAAATCCATCACATTAGAAGCAAACATTGATAAAATCTGAGAAGGGTAAAGAGAATGTGCATGGGAGTCCAACAAGTCATTCCCTACCACCTCACACACCACTTCTTCAATTTCTTGATTATCAATTGCAAACATAGAAGCTAAGCCCTCTGCATTTACATTCCCAAAGAAGGCCATTTTCCATTTCTACACAGGGAAGTGAAGTTTGTGATTCAATTGGATCTCCATCTTTAAGCTTAGAAACAGGGGATGAATAAACCAAACATTGAATGAGATTAAATAAACTGAGGGGCTTTGAATATTAAGGCATAACATCATTACAAGTCCTCTCATATGATGCCACATTCCAGCAATCTGAAGTGAAGTACTCAAGAATTGGAATCAGTGTAGATTTACCTACTATGAAAGGAGAGCACAAGCATACGACATTATGAAACAATTAATACACACGAAATAACAACTTTAATGCCAAGAAAGGATAAGCAGGAGGTATTATGAGGAGCGTGCTTTGCATGCATTTAAGCTGCACAAGTACTAGATTCTTTTTCAATTAAACTTAAAATATTAGGAAAACCTCCAATGTTCCCACTGTCCAAAATCAAACGGTCTACCTCCAAATCGAATGCTAAATTAGCTAAAGCATCCGCCAAAAGATTACCTTCTCTATAGCAATGAGAGATAATAAATTGATCAAAAAATTTCAAGAAATTTCGTGCCTCTTGTAAAAGATAATTAATTTTCCAATTTAAAGCAACATTTTTCTTCAATGCATTGATAATTACCAAAGAATCCCCTTCTATGTGAAGGTTAACAATATTCACCTGCTTTGCTAATTTCACACCTTCAACCAGAGCCATAACCTCAGCTAGATTATTAGTGGTTTTTGATATTTTTAAAGAAAAGGCCACTAAAAGTTCACCTGAATCCCCTCTTAAAGCCCCCCCAATTGAGGCAGGACCTGGATTACCTCGCGAAGCACCATCAAAATTAAGTTTTACAAAACCTTGAACAGGAAACATCCATGTAATGGTACTTCTATCAATTTTAAAGTTTGAAGAAAATCCCATATTTGGCAAAGGCTTTAAAGACTTCCAAGATTTCAATAGCTGATCATCCCAGGAGGAAAAATTTAAATGTGAAGAACCCCTCCTTTGCAAGTTGCTCATGACCACTTCTGATATAGACTTCTCAATTTTTGACAAAATAATTTCACAAGTTAGGAATTCTTTTCTAAAAATCCTCTGATTTCTCTCTAACCATAAATTCCATATCACAACAGAAGGAGAGACAATCCAAATAGAGGAGAAAGTTGAGCCTTTATAAAGAATTGGCCAGCTACGAAACAAATCCAAAATTGAATTGGGTAAAGGAGCAAACCAATTAAGCTTCAAAAATAACCAATACCAACAAGTTGAAGCAAAAGGGCAAAGCACAAAGAGATGATCAAGCTCCTCATCAGACTTTCCACAGAAAACACAATTAAAAGGATCTGCTAAACCAAGTTTAGTAAGCCTTTAACTAGTCAAATTTTCCTCTGAAGCGCCAACCAAGCAAAAGCACCCGCTTTAGGAAGACAAGCAACATTCCAACAAAGAGAGAAAGCCCAATCCAACATCTGACTTCCCTATTTGAAAACCAAGAATCTATAACCATCACAAACATAGTAAGAACCATTATTTGCAAAAGTCCAAATTAATTCATCTACTTTATTAGAAAAACAAATCCTCCTTTTTCGAAGCTGAAAAGAAAGTAAATTTTTTTGTTCCTGAGGAAAATCACACTGCTGAAAGTCTTTCCACACAACTGAGGAGAAGGAACCATCCCTGATTACTGAAAAATAATCACTCACCTTACTCCCCCAATTAATTAAAAGGAAATCTCTAGCCTGATCCAAACCATCACAAAGAGAAAGAGGAAGGAAACCATTCCATGAATCCTCCCAAAAACTAGCCTTAGAGCCATTAAAAACCTTCTAGGAAAGATTAGGGAGAATACCCCCCTATAGGCCACTAGAAAATTCCACATACTAGATCCCTTAGGAGGATTCTCTATTGTGAAAATTCTTTCAGGTTTAGAAGAATCCAAATACTTATATTGCATAAGTCTTTAACTGAGGTTTAGAATAGAGCTTCCAAGCCAACTTAGCACCCAAAGACTTATTTTGAGCTTCTAAACTATGAATACCTGCTCCCCCTAAAGATTTAGGAATACATACCTTATCCCAAGAAATCAATGGGATCTTATTACTGACTTCTGAACTACCCTTCCAAAGAAAAGACCTAAGAGATTTTTGGATATCTTCTATAATTCCTTTGGGAATTTTTAAGACTGAAAGCATATAGATTGGGAGAGCAGTCAAGACTGACTTAAGAAGACTAATCTTACCAGACAAAGTAAGCCATCTGCCCTTCCATAAGGCAATTCTATTATGAATTGATTTAGAAATCTTCTCCCAAAAAGACTTCCTATTAGGACCAAAAAATAAAGGAATACCCAAATATTGGCTAGGTAATGACCCCAATTTATATTTCAAAAGAGAAATAATTCTAGACTGAATATTTGCCTTGGTGTTAAAGAATTTTTTTTTAGACTTGTCCAGATTAACCTCTTGGTTGGAAACTTCACAGTAATTTGTGACTGTAGTCTGAATGCATTTAGCCTCACTTAAAGAAGGATATCCAAATAATAAAGTATCATCTGCAAATAGGGTATGAGTAATATGAAAAGGAACCCAAGGAATAACAATACCCTTCCAATTAGAAAGCTGACATTGATTAATGATACCCTGACTAAAAGCTTCTACCATCAATATGAAAAGGTAAGGAGATAGAGGATCCCCTTGTCTAATTCCTTGAGAGACTTGAAAAAAATCAGAAGGACTTCCATTTAATAGGACTGCTGACCTTACTTTCGAAATGCAGGACCAAATCCATTTACACCATTTTTTCGAAAAACCAAATTTCTCAAGAACTTTCAACAAGAAATCCCAAGATACTCTATCATAAGCCTTCTTCATGTCTAATTTTAAAATCATGGACGGAAGTTTTAATTTGTTAATAGAGTGAAGAACTTCATGAGCTATTAATGCTCCATCTGCTGTCTCTTTTCCTAGAACAAATCCTCCTTGCTCATCAGAGATTAATTTGGGAATTAAGGAGGCCAATCTCATTGTGATGGCTTTAGTAAAGATTTTATACAAGGTATTACACAATGAAATAGGCCTAAAATGAGCAAAAGAAGTTGGAGAACTAAGTTTTGGAATTAGGGCTATAAAAGTAGCATTCATTTCCCTTAGAATATTACTATTCTTCCTTGACTCTTCCAAAGCAAGCCAAACATCTACCTACAATTTCCCAACATTTCTAGAAGAACATTGTAGTGAAACCATTCGGACCTGGAGCCTTATCTGGATCCATGGAGAAAACAACACCCCTAACGTCTTCTAGGGAAAATTCTTTTAACAACATAAGATTATCTTCTTTATCTACCAAACAGGGGATATTTCTCAATAAAGAAAAACACTGTTCTTCTAAGAAGGAAGCATTATTATTAGAAAGAAGAGAGGAGAAGAAGGAAACAACCTCTTTTTGAATATCACCAAAATCAGACAAGAGATTTCCTTCCTTATTTTGGATGAGCTGAATTTTGCTTAAATGTCTATTCATTTTTACCAAGGCATGAAAAAATCTAGTATTTCTATCTCCTCCCTACAACCAAGTTTCTCTTGACTTTTGTCTCCAAAAGATCTCTTCTCTAGAAAGAATTTCCTCCAAATTTGACTATAACACTTTTTGGCATTCAAACAAATGATTATCCATTCCTTGATTAATAATTTTCTGATTAATGAATTGGAGTTTATCCAAAATTATCTCCTTCTCTTGAAAAATATTTTTAAAATGAGAGATATTCCAACCCCTGATTTTCTCTTTTAACAAATAAAGCTTTCTATAAATTTGAAACATTCTAGATCCCTTAATAAAAGGAAGTGACTCCCACCACATTTTTATTAATGGAACAAAATCATAATCACGAAACCACATTGCTTCCATCTTAAAAGGTTTTTTATTACCTTGAAAGACTTCCACGAATTCCAAATTTAATTGAACAGGAAAATGGTCTGATCCTGAAAAAGAAAGAATTGAAGAAGAAAATGAACACTGCTGAAAGATCCAAGAGGAGGAAAGAAGGAATCTGTCCAACCTTTCTGTTATCTGCAAGAAACCCTTCCTTCTATTTGACCAAGTAAATTTACCATTAATGGGAATATAATCAATCAGACCATTATTAGAAACAAATTCAGAAAAATTTGCCATGGTCTTTAAGGGAGGGCTTATACCCCCTGATTTTTTATCTAAACTCAAGATGGCATTGAAATCACCTCCAATAATTAACTTCTCATTCTGAAGATCTTGTAAAATAACACTTAAAGACTCCCAGAGTCTTTTTTTATCTATAGTAGAAGTTGGACCATAAACATTAAGTATCCAAAAAGATTCTAATCCAAAATGAATTTCTACTAGTAAACAATTGGTAGCTATAGAAACAACTTGAACATCTACTGAAGATTTATTCCAAAGAAAAGCCATACCTCCTGAAGCGCCAGAGGCTGCCACAGTAGAGAAATTCCATTATTCCATTTGCTAAAAAAATTCTCTGCTAAAGACGCGAGAGTTTTTTTTCTTGAAGAAAGACTAAATCTACACCTGATAAATCCAACTGATGTTTTATCAGGCATCTTTTGTTAGGGGTGTTAATACCCCTAACATTCCATGTGCAAAGTTACTAATATTGAAATTTGGAAATTAGTTAAATAGAAGATTTGTTTACTAATATGAGTTTGAAAATAAATTAGAAAGTAAATGTCTTGAATAAGAATATTTTCATGATCTTAAATAAATAAACTTTAAAGAAATTATGTGAATGATGTTAATAGAAGGCTTGAACTTATAAGTGTATGTATTGTATTTCTTGGTAAATTACAATTGTTAGAATAGTAAATTGTTGGCTAATGTTTTATATCTAATCTATGAATCTTGAGTTTAATAAGAAATGATAACATTACTTTATCTTTTCTGATAAAATTCTTCCATTAACTATTGTAGTATCATTGTTTGATTTTAGAAAATAAAGTTAATTATGAAATAAGAAATATGCAATAATGAAGCTTTGTATAGAGAATTGTATTACTTAAAAGATCTTTGTTTTCACTTATAATTTAGATAGAAGGTTTAAAACACATGTAAAAGAGCCTTGTATAAATCCTAAACATAATGTAAACTACACAACATCATATTAAATTATGAACATTAAATTAACTCAATTTTTTATATATAGATTTAAAGTGAGCAAGAATATTATTTAGCTTCTCAACTCAAAACCCTAATTAGCTTCAAGATTTTCTAGAGATATATTTCTATATTAAGTTGTATCCAAAAAATGAGACAAAAAATGTTATCTATTTTAATTCTAGAGAGATCAAAGAAATCATATTCAAACCATGATACATGACAAATCACAATTTAAGAACCGCAATATGAAACCATAATGTAAAATGTATATAATGTGAAACCATAATGTAAAATGTATATACTATAAACATGTAATAAGACATGAACCCTAATGTTCAAAACCATAATATAAAATGTATATAATGTGAAACCATAATGTAAAATGTATATACTGTAAAACATAATAAGACATGAACCATAACGTGAAAGGTCATAACATGTGAAACCATAACAAGTCAGAGAGTAGGATGTCTAATATGACTACATATGTATAGATCTATCTCCCAATCCATGTGTGGATCCATGTCTCGATCTCTCTCTGGATCCCGATCCATGTGTGGATCCATGCCTCGATCTCTCTCTGGATCCTAATCTCTGTCCTGATGCACCTCCTTGCACAATGGTGGTGCCTGCATAAGCAATCAGGTTTTAAGCATTTAAATATGCAGGCCCCTTCCCAAAAAATCCAAAAATTCTAAAACTTTCAGCCTCTGCAGTGGTAAAATTGTGAAAAATTAGCTAAGTGCAGGTGTCTTTGTATATACAAAGGGGTTTGTATGTACATACTGGTGAAATATGCATTGGCGGGTGTAAAATCTCCATCGCCCTTTGAAAAAATCAGTTAGATGCATTTCTGAGTGCATATCGGGCTCTAAAGGGGGGATCTTTCGCAGATTCCTAGGAATATTCCCGCTTTGTATATCGGGTTGTATGTAATGGTGCATTGAAAAATATACAAGGGCGTAGATGCATTTACTACAGTGTTGGAGATACAAGTGAAAAATATACATTGCAGGCATATTCTAGGGAAGATTCACTGTTTGTATGCAGAGGAAATATACAAAGCAAAAATATACAAGGAGGCTTGATATACATCTGCTACAGTGTAAAGGTTCATCACCAGCACATACAATGAAAAATATACAAGGGCGCAGATGCATTTACTACAGTGCTGGAGATACAAGCGAAAAATATACATTGCAGGAATATTTTGGAGAAGATTCCTTGTTTGTATGTGCAAGGGAACGTACATTGAAAACTATACAAAGGCTTGCAGCATGCAAAGTGAACAGTGCAAAGGAGAGAGAAAATGGTCGGGCCCACCAGTTGTATGTGCATTCGTTTGTATGTTTGCACATACAAGCCAATATACAAGGAGGTGCAAATATACATTTTCTACAGTGCAGCGGGGAAGATACATGTGGTAGGGCCCACGGGTATATACAAATGAGTTTGTATATTCGGCATACAAAGGAAGACATCCATTCCGGACCTGAGGGATAAATCAGATGAAGTTAATAATATTTCGGGTCTGCTGCATGTATATTGGGCACTTGTATGTGCCGATATACATTCAAAATATACAAGTGAAGATACAAAGGTCAAGATGCAAGCCGGACCCGAACAAGTTTCCAATCTACTTCATAATATTTTGGGGTCCACCTTGTATATTAAACTGTTGCATGTATATGCATTTTGCATATACAAAGGATTTTCGAAAGGTGAACAATAGCAATTGTATATGCATATGTTTTTTGCATATACAAGGGCAAAAGTGGCAAAATGGTGATTGGAAAAGGCCAGCGATAAAAGCATGAAGTGCCTACGTGGCATGTTTTCACTGGTAGGTGACTTTTCAAAGGTGTTTTGAGCCGCAAATCTTAGTGATGGGGAGATGATCGACGGATGTGTTTTAATTTTGCTAGATCGATGGTTTTCTTTGTCTGTGGCCCATTTTTGAGTAGGAAAAACTTCAGATGTGTCCACTATTGCATTCCAGAAGAGGCTACAGGTAGCTGAAGCATTAATGGTAGATTGTGTAGGGAAGTATGGGTGAGGTGACAGGTGAACTACCTGGCTTACGATGAATGTCCTTGAACGGCGGTGCGGATCCTGATTCCATCTGCTCATTCCTCTCTGTCTCCCCACAGCGTTGAATATTTTTGAGCGCCATTCCGATGCATTGTATCTGGTGATTTTTGAGTTGACCATTGTAATTTTGGCTAAGTACACAGTTTTGATATAAAATGCAAACTGTGTCACTCATTTTTGGTTGTTGAAGACTTGGGCATTTTTGTGTAAATAATGAAGAACAGGGCATGATCCTGGGTTGTTTTATCTCATTCTGGAGTTTATGAGTTGCATCATGAATGTATTTTGCATGTATGTTCAGTTTCATGTTGATATAAATGAAAAATGCTCTTATGCATGTGTTTATCTGTTTGTCTCCTTTGCTGCATACATTTCCTTCTTTTAAATTTGGATGCTAAGGGTTTCTCAGATTCTAGGGTATAAGTTTCTGTATCACATGCTTCATCTCGGACTTCCATTCAAGGAGTGGATTAAATTGTTTTAGGTTAAGCGTGGAGAAGGTTGTTTGTTAGCAGGGATATCTGTAAGTAGAGGTAGCTAAATACCCATTCTTGGGTGATGTTTGTAAGGCAAACATCAGATCCAACCCCTTGAAATTTGAATGCTAGTTGTAAACCATCTGTTGCATACGTCTAGTTGACTCCTTGCCCTGAGGCACCAGTCTACTTCTGGATTAGTAGTTATATTCCAAAGCCCCCCCTTGTCTTGCATCCAAACATAAATTCAAAACCATTCCATAATTTCAACCTGTTAGTTGTAGGAGTAGGATTAGGAACCCCTGCATACTCTCATCCTTAACCAGACAAATATGTCCAAGAACGTTGCCAACCTTGTGATTTATCACACAAATCTTGGTCCACACATGAGAGTATTCTGCCTGTCATTAGAAAGCTAAATCTTTTTGTCATTTGGAGAGTAAATGTTACATCTTTATCAAATAAGGACACCCCCCTTGGTGTGGCAGAACCAGAAGTGAAGGGGAGGCAACTCACACAACCTCCCGTAATCTGTTGGCCAAATCTGCTCATGCATTGGAACTGGCAAACCCTTTGCCGATTCGGAGAAAATAACAGACAAATTTCTGCGACTCTGCTGGGGATCGAATGTGAAAATGTTATCTTGCAATCTCTGGCGAGGTTTTGTCCATCCGAGTCACCAACAGATTTTGGCGACTCTGCTGGGGACGATTTGATAAAAAAACTATTATATTTTATCCATCTGAGTCACCAATAGATTTTGGTGACTCCACTGGGGACGAAGAGAGTCAAATAGTGTGAAATCATTGCTGCATATCTGGTTCTTTCATGTGAATGATGGTGCTCTGCTAGTGGAATGAACTCAGAAACATATTTGATGAGCTTTCAGTTGTTTGAAAATTTTGTCCTCTTTGGAGAGGTGGCGACTCTGCATAAGATTTAAGTGCACATGAAAGACTGATGTATGTTGTTGTGATAAAAGAATGTTCTATTTAGATTGCTGCATTTGGATGGAAAAAGGTACAAAGTTTTCTTCCCTTTGTGTTTGTTATTTTAGTGCATAAGCTGAATACCCAAGGGGAAGCCATAGGTCTTAGACAAACATAAGATGTCTAAGAGTGAAGTTTATATGAATCCAAATATGTATTCACCCATACTCAGTCAAGAGGGGGATGATGTATTGAGTAACAAAATTGAAGAGATAAAGAATAGGTTGATATCCTTAGAGGCCCGGCAGGCTCAGTTAAATAGTAGTAACCCTATTGTGTCTGCAAGTCAGAATGGTAACCCTCTTGTCAGCCCTTTTGATCCTTTGTATGACCAATTAGATTTGTCATGGGTTGACTATGAAATGGAAAGTATGCCTGCTAAAATTTACAATCAGATGCCTAGATTTAATGGACACAGTGTGTGTGATGGGGGTGCACATATCCAATATTTTTACAGTTTTATGGAAAGACATTCATTTAGAGATGAGGATATGTGGATGAGGTTTTTTATTAGATCCTTTGATGCAAAAGCTAGAGATTGGTATTTGAACTTTCCAAAGAGATCCTTTTCCTGTTGGGATGAACTTGCTGACCGTTTCAAAGAAGAATTTGCAAGAGAACCTGCTGATCTTGTTGCAAGATTAATAGAAATTAGAAAACAAGATAAAGAGCCCTGTATTGATTTTAGTCATAGATTTGCAGTAGCCCTTTCACAAATGCCTGAAAACTTCAGACTTGATAGTTCAGCTTGTGTTGGCATATATTTTGAAGCTTTTGAGGAGGGCTCTAGTGCATTGTTGAGCGAATTCAAGATAACAAGTATGTAGATGGCATACAAGTTTGTAGAAAATATAGAAAAAATGAGAAATGAGTACATGCAGAATTCCCTGTCCACAGGGTTTGGTGTGAATAATAGTTGTATGGCTGCAAATGACCAAATGATTAAGGCGTCATGTGAAGATAAAAGTGAAAATGAAAATATAATAGTTGAGACTGTTGTATTTGAACATAATACTGATAACAATGCTCAGCTGGATTATTCACCAGTTGAGGATGCCAATGAAAGGATCATTGATGACTCCCATTGCAAGGTTAAGGTATCTGATTTTGAAAATAATGATGTGGTTATGGACAGCAATGAACATCTGTTTGAATGGGTTTGTGGAGATAATTGTGAGTATTGTGCTCAGGATAGAGAAGAAATAAGCAAACATAGTAGTACTTCCATGTGTGAATCAATGCCTTCTTTTTGGACACATGGAGATGACGAAGAGCAGTAAAAAATTGAAACAAGTGCTAGTGTTGAGCATGATTGTTCTTCATTTGATTATGGTTTTGTCTATGACACATAGGCTGATACTCCTCCGCAGGAATCCATTGGTAATGAAGATGCATGTTCTGCTGCCCATGAACCAACGGCATACGATGATGAAGTTGAAACACCTAGATCACCCATTTTTGACAAATATGATGATGAGGATCTTTTTGAGTATGGTGAAAGTCTAGGCACTACTGTTGATTTGGATTCTGTTTCTCATCCTGATGAAAGAAAGGCCAACATATATCATGAAGGTTATTGCAGGGATGTGCCAGAATCTAAGTTTTTTCTGTTTGGTGCAGTTGATGTTGTGTGCATGATGTGCACAACTATGAATTTGAAAGTTTTTTCTTTGATATACCAGCTTATGATAAGATGAGGCTTGATGCTCCTAGCTGCATGGTGGACTTTGAGTGTTTTCAGTTTTTAGTCTAGCTAGGAGATCATTTTGCAATGCATAATGCTAACATAGATGATAACATGTGTTATATTTCATTTGAATATGCATTGTTTGATAAATATGACATTCACATGTCACATGATGCTAAAGGTTGTTTGCATAGGGGTGATGGTGACAAGCTAAATCAGAGGGTTGAATATACAAATGATGAGGTTTGTTTGTGCGCAGATCATGACAGTATCTCCAGGCTTGATCCAGTGAATGCAGATGAAAACAAGGTGTTTGATAAGGGGAGATATAGGTTTTTCTTTTCTTGGTGGCCTTAGGCCATCAAGTGTGTTTGGTGATGCATGTTGGTGCAAGTTTGACTCTGTAGCCCAATGGATAAGGGACTGGTTTGCATCCCAGAGATCTGAGGTTCTCGCCATGCCTGCAAGAAGCATGCATCCCCAGACAGAGTCACTGGTGGTGCCTGCATAAGTAATCAGGTTTTAAGCATTTAAATATGCAGGCCCCTTCCCAAAAAATCCAAAAATTCTAACACTTTCAGCCTCTGCAGTGGTAAAATTGTGAAAAATCAGCTAAGTGCAGGTGTCTTTGTATATACAAAGGGGTTTGTATGTACATACTGGTGAAATATGCATTGGCGGGTGTAAAATCTCCATCGCCCTTTGAAAAAATCAATTAGATGCATTTCTGAGTGCATATCGGGCTCTAAATGTGCATATACAAAGGGGGAATCTTTCACAGATTCCCGAGAATATTCCCGCTTTGTATATCGGGTTGTATCTAATGGTGCATTGAAAAATATACAAGGGCGTAGATGCATTTACTACAATGCTAGAGATACAAGCAAAAAATATACATTGCAGGCATATTCCAGGGAAGATTTGTTGTTTGTATTCAGAGGAAATATACAAAGCAAAAATATACAAGGAGGCCTGATATACATCTGCTACAGTGTAAAGGTTCATCGCCAGCACATACAATGAACAATATATAAGGGCGCAGATGCATTTACTACAGTGCTGGAGATACAAGTGAAAAATATACATTACAGGAATATTCTGGAGAAGATTCCTTGTTTGTATGTGCAAGGGAATGTACATTGAAAACTATACAAAGGCTTGCGGCATGCAAAGTGAACAGTGCAAAGGAGAGAGAAAATGGTCGGGCCCACCAGTTGTATGTGTATTCGTTTGTATGTTTGCACATACAAGCCAATATACAAGGAGGTGCAAATATACATTTGCTACAGTGCAGCGGGGAAGATACATGTGGTAGGGCCCGCGGGTATATACAAACGAGTTTGTATATTCGGCATACAAAGGAAGACATCCATTCCGGACCCAAGGGATAAATCAGATGAAGTTAATAATATTTTGGGTCTGCTGCATGTATATTGGGCACTTGTATGTGCCGATATACATTTGAAATATACAAGCAAAGATACAAAGGTCAAGATGCAAGCCGAACCCGAACAAGTTTCCAATCTGCTTCATAATATTTTGGGGTCCGCCTTGTATATTAAACTGTTGCATGTATATGCATTTTGCATATACAAAAGATTTTTGAAAGGTGAACAGTAGCGATTGTATATGCATATGTTTTTTGCATATACAAGGGTGAAAGTGGCAAAATGGTGATTGGAAAAGGCTAGCGATAAAAGCATGAAGTGCCTACGTGGCATGTTTTCACTGGTAGGCGACTTTTCAAATGTGTTTTGAGCCACAGATCTCAGCGATGGGGAGATGATCGACGGCTGTGTTTTAATTTTGCTGGAGTGATGGTTTTCTTTGTCTGCGACCCATTTTTGAGTGGGAAAAACTTCAGATGTGTCCGCTGCTGCATTCCAGAAGAGGCTACGGGTAGCTGAAGCATTAATGGCAGATTGTGCAGGGAAGTATGGGTGAGGCGATAGATGAACTACCTGGCTTATGATGAATGTCCTTGAATGGCGGCGCGGATCCTGATTCCATCTGCTCATTCCTCTCTGTCTCCCCACAGCATTGAATGTTTTTGAGTGCCATTCCGATGCATTGTATCTGGCAATTTTTGAGTTGACCGTTGTAATTTTGGCTAAGTACACAGTTTTGCTATAAAATGCAAACTGTGTCACTCATTTTTGGTTGTTGAAGACTTGGGCATTTTTGTGTAAATAATGAAGAACAGGGCATGATCTTGGGTTATTTTATCTCATTCTGGAGTTTATGAGTTGCATCATGAATGTATTTTGCATGTATGTTCAGTTTCATGTTGATATAGATGGAAAATGCTCTTATGCATGTGTTTATCTGTTTGTCTCCTTTGCTACATGCATTTCCTTCTTTTGAATCTGGCTGCTAATGGTTTCTCAGATTCTAGGGTATAAGTTTCTGTATTACATGCTTCATCCTTGACTTCCATTCAAGGAGTGGATTAAATTGTTTTAGGTTAAGCATGGAGAAGGTTGCTTGTCAGCAGGGATATCTGTAAGTAGAGGCGGCTAAATACCCATTCTTGGGTGATGTTTGTAAGGTAAACATCAGATCCAACCCCTTGAAACTTGAATGCTAGTTGTAAACCATCTGTTGCATATGTCTAGTTACTCCTTGCCCTAAGATAGGCACCGGTCTGCTTCTGGATTAGTAGTTATGTTCCAAAACCCCCCTTGTCTTGCATCCAAACATAAATTCAAAACCATTCCATAATTTCAACCTATTAGTTGTAGGAGTAGGATTAGGAACCCCTGCATACTCTCATCCTTAACTAGACAAATATGTCCAAGAACATTGCCAACCTTGTGATTTATCACACAAATCTTGGTCCACACATGAGGGTATTCTGCCTGTCATTAGAAAGCTAAATCTTTTTGTCATTTGGAGAGTAAATGTTACATCTTTATCAAATAGGGACACCCCCCTTGGTGTGGCAGAACCAGAAGTGAAGGGGAGGTAGCTCACGCAACCTCCCATAATCTGTTGGCCAAATTTGCCCATGCATTGGAACTAGCAAACCCTCTGCTGATTCAGAGAAAATAACCAACACACAAGAAAGTACATAATTTAATTTAATGTACACATGTATATATATGTAAAGTCATCTTAAAGTTTTGTACTTTCAACATGTCTAAATAATTATCAAGTAATTTATAGATTACAAATGTATGTCAAATATACCGTGCACGGGATCCCCTGCATGCTTCAAATCTCCAAAGGTCGACAAATTATCCCCGTGTTGCTAGAAATTTTCAAATACAAGATTTCAATGAATAGTAAGAACTACTTTTAAGTCAAGTTTATTTAATATATACATGTGAGTTTTTAGAATGCAAAATATATCTAAATTATTCAAGTACCTGCACATCCTGGAGCACTCTACCAATCCCACTAATGTTAGAAGAATGAATGGTGACATTAGGGACAATATCTGAAGGTAAAGGACTAGTGCCAAAGAGAAGTGAGTTGTATGTGCCATGTCCATGAGGTGCAGTCTGATGTTGTGTGGGGGATGTAGTCTAGACTAGAATATTTTGGTCCTCTAAAGCTGCCTCACCTCGACCCGACTATCTACTATTATGTCATCTAATATGAGTCAATACAGCATCCAAAGGAATCTCATACTCATCACTGATAAATAGGTATGCTGATAATAAATCTGCAAAAGAAGCTGAACATGCATTACGTAGAGTGGCGTCACTCATATGTGTCACATCTGACGGGGATGGCAGATCCGCATGAATGTAGGGGTCATAATTTGCAGATGTAGCCTCAGTGGGAGTAAGGCTAATCTACGGACGTAATAAGTATCTCCCTACATGATCAAAGGACTTCTGATCAGCCTAAGTAGCAATCATGGTCATACTATCAAAATGCCTGGATCTAGTTGGTGCGACTGCTACATCTCCTACTGCTGCTAGTTCCAAACATTTTGGTAGAACCAAAAGGTTTGGACCAACTAATGCCCTCTTGTTTTCTAGCGGTGACAAATTTGGACGTCTAAATTGAGGTTTATCGGCAAACCTCCCCTTGCCTTGTCCAGCATGTGTGGGCATAGATGTGTAATCAACAGCTAATCCTAAATGAAACTCAACATATAATTGTTTGCAAAAATATAGTGGCAACTCATCATTATGAGACCATCTATGATTGGCTGCCAAAAATCTAGGATAAATAAATGGACCAACAATCGGATCTATACACTTGGTAATGGTATAGCCTCTAACTTTGTCTTGCCCAGTATAAAAAAGGAACATACTATGCACATTATGTAATGAAACTCTATCAGAAACAGATTTGATATTCTCAGTGCCAGTAACAATCCTAGAAAGGGACCTGTAAAACTCCTCAGTCTTAACCTCATCATATGGATTGTACGATTTTATTGTCTCAATTATATGTCTAATCTCACGCTGAATATTGACTAATCTATCTCTATTAGCCATATTTGGGGAGTTACTCATAGTTTGGTCCAAACATTTTAATGCATTCTGTAATCTAGAAATGCTTTCATTATAAAAATTATTCCTAGCCTCAGCTTCATGCTGAGACTGTGTGGAATGATGAGACCCCTGATCATCAGCGATGTATCTAGATATAAATATGTAAAGATATCTGTATTTAATTAAAACAATTTTTTTATGTAAGCATTTTTCTTTTAAGCATATGAAAATAGAAAAATACATGTAGATCATTTGAATAAACACAAAGTTTAGATTTGCATGCAAAGGAAAAAGATTCAAAGATAAGCTTGGGCAATTTAGATGATTCAACTTTTCATAACTACATAATGGAAGAAAGATGCAAGGAAAAATACAGTACAACAATAATTACATCACTATGAAACCACAACAAAAATATTCTCTCACACTTTATTGTGTTAAGTTACATTTATATACACAATGCAAAACCTTATGGCTGATTAAATATGGATACTATCTGTAATCCTTAAGAAATGCATAATATAGAAATCCAACTTGGTGTTTAGTTCCTATAGAGGCAACATCCAAGTGACCTTAATGTTTCATTGGTATATATTCTTGGTGACAACCCTGTTGATGATCTCCTTTGAGGGAAGAAGGTAAGGGGAGGAATCTAAGGAAGATTATCAATAGACATGCCAATGAGTTAGAGGTAGTGTTGATTGGTCTGAAGATACTAGCAACTTTGATGCAACTTGGTTTGAATGCTCTTTGTTTTCTTTGTCCTTCTTGTGGTTATTTTTGTTATTAATTTGGGAATGTATGTTGTATTTTTAGATCGTGCTATTTTAATTGTTTATATAGTGTCTCGATGCACTCACTTAACAAGGTTTTTGTTGGGGTGTTTTTTGGCCTTCTTTTCTTAGCCTTATGCCTCTAGTATCAATTGAGTGGTATTCTCTCATAGAGAAGACAAGAGGCCTAGAGAGAATAGTGGAGGCATTACATGCAACTTTTAATTTGTATCTATTGCCATCTAAAATGGAGGTTGGAAGTGGAGGGAATAAACCTATGGACAAAATGGTGGCTCTAAAACATTTAAGGGAGATTTGGTTTGTTAGGAAAGGGTGGAGGTTTGTGCAAAAGAAAATTTCTTGCAATTTTTAGTGGAGTGCCTAGTCAAGCACAAGAGCAGGTAAAAGGTAAACAAGGTGAGCAAGTAAAAGGTAAACAAGGTGAGCAATCTTCTATATTTTCCTTGGCCCCTAATAAAGATGTGGTGTTTGTGATTGAGAAGTAATAAAATAGGTTGAAAGTGGTTGGTATTTTCTTTGTTTGTCTTACCCTAGAGGCCTTACCCTCAAGGAAGTTCTTTAATGATTAGATAGATCCTTTGTGTGGGGCAAGAAGCTTAGTATTTATATGATGTTCTATAGAATGTGATGTAGGAGCATCTAGGGATTGTGCATTTTATTTCCTATTATGGACATCAATAGAATATTAACCTATTATATTTTGGTGGTTATTATTCTTTCTAGTTGTGATTATTTAAGTATTTTTTGAGTGGTGGTTGTTCATATTCATGTGGGTAGGTGTTTTGTTGGTGGTGCTATCTTCTAGCATTAGGATGGCCATGTTGAACCAATTCTCTACACTTGATGACTGATATGTCTCACCAACATCATTAATAGTCTCTACTTTGGACTGTGGAACAAATGTATCAACTATACACCTACATCAGAATAGATAGGGATGTTGTGTTGCGCTCACCTATCAACATACAATTTCTTCTCTGATGTAGGTGTGTATGTTGATGTTGTTCCACAACTTCCAAAGTACTAGTTATCACTGATGTTGGTGAGACATATTAGTCATGAATAGGTTCAACATGGCCATCCTAATGCAACTATAGCGAGTGGTACAAATAAGGTTTTGTAATTATAATTCAACACATAATTGTCTATTTCAAACAATTTAATTTTGTACATCTACTAATTTTTTTTGAAAATATGTACATGGCTTTAACCTAGAAAAATGCCTTTCTAACTACAAATGACTTGTTAATTTCACATCTTTGGCTCACAACTGTAAGGGAAGTTTTCCAGCAAATCACTACAAAAGGTTCTAGCATACTAGTTAATTCACAATTGAGTTATCAGGATTGCTCAATGGATACACCAGCATTTTCTTCGTACAACATTACCTATTGAGTCTCAATTAGGGAGTTGTAGATTACTTATCTCAAGCTTCCAACGAGGGTCTCTCACAGTACAACTGAACTCAAAGTTATTCATATTGTTAATGCTTAAGATGATTACACAGATTCTTTGAACATGTACACATTCTCATGTATAATTAATAGGGGATCATTTTCTTATTTTGATGATAAAATCACAAAAAAAGATGTGTTCTGATGTCAAAGAAAAGAGTATTCTTGTTGATAACTGAGAGGGGGGGTGAATCAGTTATCTTAATAATTTTATCTTTCTTTTCTTCTTTAACAATTAGAGCAATATCAAATCATATCAGTATACATAACCATGGAAGCAGAAATAAACTCAATACACATGACACAATATTTTTGACATGGAAAACCCTGTTAAGGGAAAAAACCACGGGGTGATTAACCCAAGATTGTATTCTCTATTAAAAGAATAAGGTAGTACAAAATGGCACTTGCTAATTAGGGCTCACTACTCACTTCCTACAATAGTTTATAGAAGGAAACTAGATACTTGAACTGATGAGAAGCATCCTCATGTGCTCAGGTTCAGTTCTGGTTAAGCTCAATATACTGATCTACTGCACTTCATTCTTCCTCTGCCTTAGTGCTGCTGTTCTGTCACATACCGGACCTCTATCTCTGTTTCCACATGGTTCTCTACTTTTCTTTGCACAACACAACACACCACACACACCTTCATACCAAAATCAATCTGGTATATATATCCGCATCAATGATTTCAATCATCTTTCTAGTCAGCATCCGAAAAACTCAAGATATTTCCAAACTCTGGTCTGTCAGCTGAATCCATGCTTACTGAGTGATGCATATTAAAAAGATAGTTATAGAAGTCATCAATCATGTTGGCCAATCATGAATGATACCTTAAGAACCTTGATCATCATCAATATCTCATCCGAATTAAGGTCTGATGCTCTGCCGGTCAGTTCTTCCTCTGTCTACTCTGCCAAACAGGAACCCAATACTTAGGTGCTCATATCTCTTCACTCTTTCATCACCGGAGGCTCAATCCCTGGAATCTATCAGTCAAGGTACTCCTCTTGACTTCCCCAAGTCTGCACTTTACAAAGATACATCCTCTGAGAGATCTGAACCTGATTATTAGACCTTGCTGCATGCTCTATTCTTGGTTACCGGACTAAAATACTCTTCAATCTTACTTTCGGTACAGACACACCATGTCTTGCGGATGTGTGGAATGGTCTTTGTTGCCATTAGTGACAACATCTATGAAGCCGCATAGTGTCTCTTGCCAACAATCTCCCCCTTTGGCGTTGATGGCAACACTTAGTGAAAAATGACTAAGTGTCACACTACACTCCCCCTTGGCTGATGCTCTGTTCTAATGTACACTTTTTCGGAGCTCCCCCTTGGCTAGATTCCACATTTTTCATTGCTACTTACTCCCCCTTTGACATCAATGGAAAAGGGTAGAATCCGCACACCAAAAATCCCAAAAATCCAACTATACTTAGCCGCATAAGTATATATACATGTTATACTTACATATACTGAAGTATATTTGAAAAAGTTGTCTTTAATTGGACAAATTCTGTTACCTGACTCTGCTTCATCCTATCCAGAATTGAGATGTGACCACTCAACAGGAATGCAAAAGCTTCTACCCTCTTTAGATCTATCGGATCACTGGTCCGGGCTGTGGTCTAAGCATTAGTTAGGGCCTCATGCATGACCTCTAATTTAGGGATAATCATCCCTCTAAGTTCACCCATCCTACTTATTATGTTCTTCCTCTCCTTCTCAAGCTTCTTTATCTCATTTAAGACTGCAATAGTCCGACATTCCTAGTTTATTATGGATATGGTGAGAGGATCAAAATTTTGAGAGAAGCTTGACAATTTATCCTCTTGTTCTTTCACGTTCTTCTCAATATCTTTTGTCACTTTAGACTAGGATAAACAAAATTTATATACTTCTCCGCCATCTTTAAGAGCATTTTCTAAGCTCTTTATTCCAATATCCAAATTTCTCTTATCATTTGTTATTAGCCCTTGAACTTTGGAGAATCTCTTATCCAAAAACTCCTTCCGGACCTTTGCTTCAGTTGACTTCTCTAAGGAATCAAAATGTGTATCAATAGAATTTACAAGAGATTTTAGATTACTGGATGAGGAGGCTGAAAGATCCTTTTGGAAAGATGGCATGATCTTCTCCAATACACCGGATGTAATTTTTATCAACTCACAGTCTTCCATGTGAGACTTTAGAAGTTTTTCTTTTGCCTTTGCTTGGGTAAAGGAGGCTATCTTCATTGTTTGAATCGGGGAGAGAGAATTAAAATTGAATGGTCCTTGAAGTAGCTCCGATTCATCAATCTCCATCATTTCTTTAGTCAAGAAATCTTTAACAATTTCTACAGTGTCCCTTGCTAGAGACAAAGTCTTCTTTCCTTCTGCAGCCTCAACACTGTCACTTGTGGTTTTCTTAGTTTGACCTTCTTCTCTTCCCTTCACTTCTTCTCCTTGATTTATACTCTCTTATTTTCTTTCTTTTCCTTCAATTCCAGAGTCTGTAGGGGGATAAGGAAGAGAGGTATCTGCTTCTCCATCAACTTCCTCTTCCGAAACAGAGGAATCTAAGTCCTTAGCTTTCTCTTTACTTATCTCTTCTGCAGCTGATTCAGTAGATTCTCCTTTGTCATCCATGGTAGAGGGTTCATCACCTAAGTCCTCTATAACAAGAATATTGAATCTTTTATAGGCATTCCAGAGGATCTCTTCAGTCTGTTTAGCCACCTTATCAGTCTCTCCGAGCATAAGCTTATTCATTCTGGCTTTGCTTCGGAACTCATCCTTGCAATCTTTGAAGATCATGTTTATTTGCTTTGGAGTGATGGAGGGATAGAGTTGGATAGCAATTTGCTCCCAGATTTCTAGGTCTTTTGCTTGGGCATTGTTCTTTCTTATTTCAAGTTCCTTCTCTAAGCTTTTGGGAATCAAAGATATAATTTCAATGAATGCCTTGTTGTAGATGTTTAGATACTTGACTGTGGCATCTTGCAATATCTTTTGATCAGCTTCACTATATTCATCATAAAATTCAACCATTGGTGGCAAGTTCCCATCCACAGTAACTGATTTGATGATGTCATCAATGCAAAGAGTAGGCCTTTCAACGAATTCTTCTGCCTTTTCTTCCTTGCCTTGACCAATAGAGGGTTCACCAGATGTTTTCTTCTTCTTCTTCTTCATTTTCTTTACTTCCTCATCTGTCTTTGTTTCTTCATCATCTTTGAGGCTTGTGTATGATCTTGTAGCCTGTCTTTGTTCTCTTTTCTCCTTTACCAGATGATTTTGCTTCCAATTTTGATGCCTTTGAGCTCTTAGCAGTGGCAGGTACAGAGCTCTTAAACGATCTAGTCTGGGAGGGGGCTTCTACTGGAGCACTTTCTTTTTCTGCTTCTTCCTTTTCTTTCTCTGCCCTTTCCATCTTCTCTCTGTTGGCATCAAGTGCCTCCTTTGATATTCCATGCCTCTTGGTGAATTCTTCTACTTCCCTTCTCACTTTTCTTTTGATCTCAGGCTGTCTTAGTTCAACATGAATTTTCACACTCAATTCTTGAAAGGTTCCAAACCTTTCTGCCTTAGGATCCTTGGGTTGACTTAGCATGTGTTGAACATGTAGCTCTACAATTTCCTCATCTACTTCATACCCCATTGGCATGATCCAGACTGTCCTTGGCTCCACTGCCTCCATTAGGCATTGATCAGTTTCTACCATAAAGCAAACTCTATCCTTATACTTGTCAACTACAAATTAGGGGATTCTCTCTCTGGTTTGCATCATACTCTGAAAGTTCTTGAAGTAGCCCTAGAGTGCTGTATTCTGTGCCTTAGCATCACCAATTCCATGCAAATAATCTCTGATTTGTATGGGTACTGGTATGTTATTTTTCCATATCCAACCATTGGATCCGGGAAGCTCATTCATAAAGTAAAAGAACAAGCACAATATTTGTCCACCATACTTGAATGAGTTCTTTTTATCTTTCTTTATTTTCTGCAAATTTTCTAACAGTTGGTTCAGAAGAAGCTCACAAAGATCATAGTCAACATTTTCTCTTAGCATCTGATAAGCAGTGTAAATTACAATTCTAGGTACTGAATTTTCTCTGCTAGAGTGATATATCTTGTAACCAATTATCATGGAGGCAAACTTGATATCCGGATCAGTGATATCTTCTATTGTCATTGCTCTCTTGTCAAATTTTGATCTGGTAGCCTCACTCATAGTTTGGTTTTTGACCGATTTGAGAATAGGTAACCCTCTGAATGAGTGCAAACCAGTTACCGCCCTAATAGCATATTTTGTGATCTTAAATGGTCTATTCAACCATATGAAGTTATCATGCACTCTGTTCAAAACATACCGGACCCACTCATCTTCTACAAAATAGGGGAAATGGATGCACTGACCGAAATGCTTGTCCTAGATAGCCTTGTACTGAGGTTTGAGTTCAAAAGAATCATCTATTAACTGATTGTGATAGATATCCATTAGCTTGGATTCCCCAAATTTCTCAATGTTTGCATGAATATATGCCCTAACATCTTCTACATGTAAAACCCCATGCGGAATGCTTGAAAAGGCGCCTAGGGGATCAACTTCTAGGGATTTGTAGGGATGTTTCTTGAATTTAGGATGCACCCTATCAGTGATCTTTACAACATTCAGAGTAGCCATCTTTCAAAAGATTCAGAGAGAGGTTTTCAAGAGCAGAAAATACCTTTTACACTTCTAGGGTTCACGATATGATCTGGATCAGATTGCTGGAAGAATCGACTTCTGCTTTTGATCTTTGATGGGCTTGAGACAATTTCATTGCAGAGCTCCTTTTCTCTTTTTCTTGAATGCAAATGTGCAAATGGTGAATAAAAGAGCCCTTTTATTTCTGCGCAAACCCTAATTTCATTTTGCAATAAATGCACAACTTAGGTTATTCTGGTTGCCTTGTTTTCCTTGTTTCTGAGAGAGATCTTTCTGGATCACTGAGATGCACATAGAGTTATTCTTGGTGAATATTAGCAATCTATCTACCTTTCTCCAATCATTCCATTTATTCGTAGATCAAGATACCTCAATTTGAACCATATCGATCTAACTGTGAAAATCCTATTCTTACCAGATGACTGTTAAACCAGATCAATCTTGGTAGATTAACCTCTTCTAGATTTCTTGCGGATCTTCCATATCTTTACCAAGGCTTATTTAGATGTTTTTCTGAGAACTCTTTAATCCGCAACTTTCCATGTGCCAATTTCAGGCACTAATTGACTGGCTGGGGGAACTTGTTTTCTTTTGTGACTCCTCCTGAGCCAAAGCTCATCTTATTTAGTTCCCGGAAGGAATATTGGCACCAGATTCTAGTGCGGATCCATCCCCAACATTTTATGTACTTCTCTTTACCCAAATCTTGTTCATCTCCCTTTGAATTTCATCTGCATTCACTTTTCCTTTTCCTTTGTCTTGACTTTGATTATGATGCACCGGACTCCTTTTATCCTGATTCTTACTTCTGTAGAATTTGGCAATATGACCGGATCTATTGCAATTGTAGCATACAACATTTCTTTGTAGATTTGACTGATATCCTCTTGATCTACATTGATTAGCCATATGTCCCATTCTATTGCATGCAAAGCATCTGCCATTGAATGAATTGTTCATTTGCAAATTTCTACATTCTTGAGATTTGTGACCATACCTTTTGCAGTTAAAACACTGTCCAGAGAAGGATGAGTTATTCTGATTCATTCTTCTTCTACACTAATTTGCTTCGTGACCAAAGTTATTGCAATTGTGGTAGTATCCATTGAAGGATGGATATCTTTGAGCATTTGGTTGCCTTACCGGAGGTCTTCTAGGCATGTTCCTTGGGTTTCCTGATCCAGAGTTCTTCTGACTGGATCTAGAGCTTTCACCTTTCTCATACCCCAAGCCTTGCTTGTCATCTACCCTCTTTTGGCTTTCAAGAAGAACTTCAAGCTGAGCAGAGCTTATCTTGAATTTCTCTTTGTATTCATTTGCTGTTTGAAGATCCCTTTTTAGAGTGATAATCTGATTCTCAAGTTGTTCTTCATTATCTCTTGCTTCTTCAAGATCAGATTCCAAATGCTTGATTATTCTATCCATTTTGTGGCAGTCTTCTGACTTCTCCTTGAGAGATTGTTTTAGGTTATCTTTAGTCTTTCTCTTCTCTTCAATTTCTTGGGTGATATTCATAACTCTTGATTCCATTTCATGTCTTACCATAATGACCTCTTTTGATAACTTTTCACATAACTTGGTTTTTTCATTCAAATCTTCAATAGTACCATTGGCTTCATTTTGACTTGCTAATTGTTGAAGAAGTTCCTTTCTTTTCTTCATTGAGAGACTTAGTTTATTTTTGAGTTCATTTATGAAATCATCAGCTTGTTTGAGTCTTTCCCTTAGCCCATTGACTTCAAAGTGAGATTGATCAAGATCATCTAGAGCAGATTGAAGTTGTTCCCTCATATCATACATATCCATTGAGATTCCCAGATCTTCCTCAAGCTGTTAGGCTCTGTCTAGAGGAACTTAGATTTGATACCAATTGTTGATAACTGAGAGGGGGGTGAATCAGTTATCTTAATAATTTTATCTTTCTTTTCTTCTTTAACAATTAGAGAAATATCAAATCATATCAGCATACATAACCATGGAAGCATAAATAAACTCAATACACATGACACAATATTTTTGACGTGGAAAACCATGTTAAGGGAAAAAACCACAGGGTGATTAACCCAAGATTGTATTCTTTGTTAAAAGAATAAGGTAGTACAAAATGGCACTTGCCAATTAGGGCTCACTGCCCGAGCACACTGCTCACAAGAGGCTCACTACCTACAATAGTTTATAGAAGGAAACTAGATACTTGAACTGATGAGAAGCATCCTCATGTGCTTAGATTTAGTTTTGGTTAAGCTCAATATACTGATCTACTGCACTTCATTCTTCCTCTGCCTTAGTACTGCTGTTCTGTCACATACCAGACCTCTATCTCTATTTCCACACAGTTTTCTACTTTTCTTCTCACAACACAACACACCACACACACCTTCATACCGAAATCAATCTGGCATATATATCCGCATCAATGATTTCAATCATCTTTCTAGTTGGCATCCATAAAACTCAAGATATTTCCAAACTCTGGTCTGTCAATTGAATCCATTCTTACTGAGTGATGCGTATCAAAAAGATAGTTATAGAAGTCATCAATCATGTCAGCCAATCATGAATGATACCTTAAGAACCTTGATCATCATCAATATCTCATCCGGATTAAGGTCTGATGCTTTGCCGATCAGTTCTTCCTCTGTCTACTCTGCCAAATAGGAACCCAATACTTAGGTGCTCATATCTCTTCACTCTTTCATCACCAGAGGCTCAATCCTTGGAATCTATCAGTCAAGGAACTCCTCTTGACTTCCCCAAGTCCACACTTTACAAAGATACATCCTCTGAGAGATCAGGACCTGATTGTCGGACCTTGCTGCATGCTCTGTTCTTAGTTACCGGACCAAAATACTCTTCAATCTTACTTCCGGTATAGACACACCATGTCCTGCGGATGTGTGGAATGGTCTTTGTTGCCATCAATGACAACACACATGAAGCCACACAGTGTCTCTTGCCAACAATTCTTGCATTGGGTTTTCATGTCACAAAGATGGCATGGTGCTAACATACATGTATTGCACATAGAAGACCAAAAAAAGCATAATTACACAATTTCAAAAGGAATGTCAAGGGCCAAATGGTTGTAGATTAGACACTATAAAAGGTAGCAGATGTTTGGGAAGCGCATGTGAGAGTCACAGTATCATTGTAATTTATTAGGATTTTTCAATTTAATATTGTTATCCACAGTTAGCATTTTTCCCACAAATAGCCAATATTTTTTCCCCAACTAATGCATGATAGTATGGACCTAATGAAAAGAAGCCACATATTGGGAAGGAATCCCTTTCACAAAGAACAACCCACAAAAGTACCGTAAAGGCCAACTGCAACAAATGAAATCAAAGAATACAACATATGGAGGGAGTCAGTGGAAATGAAATGGAAGATTATAGGAAGAATCACACCATGTTGAAGGCCTTCCTTCTCAAAATTATGATTCATTTATTGTTTTAAGAAACTTTAGATAGCTGCAACCATCTATCAATTTTTTGTTATAAGGTGGATGACTTGACCTAGAAAGTGGAAGTGCATAAGGACCATCTAAAGTTTAAACCCTCCACATCAGAATCTACAAGAAAATGTACTAGGTGCATACACAGAACCTAAACATTAGAACCTACAAGAAAACGTTATGAATATAAAGAAAATTTATTTTTTTATGGCTCTTAAGGAAAACTATGGTAGATTCCAAAATGTATAATGGATGCTTTCCAAGGGAGATAACATCAAAAAAGTTGTAGCTAGACTGAAGTCACTTGCAACCACACTAGATCTAGGAGGCATTTTTGTGAAATTTTAAACATTGTGGATGATGATAAATCTAGGAAAATGCCTTTCTAACTGCAAATGGCTTGTTAATTTGACATCTTTGGCCATGTCTAAAACTCTTTATTCTCTATGCTGCAATATGTACAAGTTGGTAGCAGGTATGCTAGATGGTGACCTTGATTTGATCTCAAAAATGAAGGATACTCAGGTAGTTCAATTCAATTTGTTATTGTCTTCATCTTGTGTTGTCTGTGTTTTCTTTGAAATAATGTCTGTATCTTATAATGTTTGTTGTATAATGTATATTGTTGTGAAGGCATTATGCAAAGAAAACACAGACAATTCAATTTGTTATTGTCTTCATCTTGTGTTGTCTATGTTTGCTTTGAAATAATGTCTATATATCTTATAATGTTTGTTGTATAATGTATATTGTTGTGAAGGCATTATGCAAAGCAAACACAAACAACAAAAATGAAGACATTATAATACAACAATATACAATGTTGAAATATTAAACAATATATATATTAAACGAAAATGAAAACACAGGTTGCTAAGGTCACGAGGTGGGAAGGCATTATGCATTCTAATCCAACTAATTTTGTTCTTGTAGGTATAGCTGTATTTAAACATTTTAGCTGTAAAATATAACTAAATTTTTAGAAAGACTATATCATATTTGATTGTATTTTATCAGTAATATAACATCTATACAACATCCACAGTGCATAACTATATTTAAAGACATTTGTAGATGTATCTCTGTCTTTATGATTTATTCAATTTGCTGTGTTTTTTTCTTGGATTTCATTTTGTCCTTTGCAAAATTTCAGTATCAAATATGGGCTTAATGGCTATGGCTGTGCTACTACCAAGGAAATGGTTTAGGGGAGAGATCCCAAATGTTGTTTTATAGATTTGAGAGGAAACCTATGTTGTACGAATCTCAATACTGTTCAACTCCATTTTCTTGATGCACTTGAACTAATGAGAATTACATTATCTTCCATGGGGAGAGATACAAAATGTCCTCTCAAATTGTATGATTGCCGGCTATATAGGGGATTGTTTCTTGAGATTGCATCTATTCTTGTTGAATATATAGATATATGTGTGTATGTATGAGTGTGTGGGGCCATAGGTGAGAGGCCCAAATAAATGAGAGTTCCACTACACAATCTCTTGGAAACCCACATGGAAAAGCAAGAGTTTCTCTTTGCTACATAACAACTTGCAGCAACTCACAACCTCATCCTTGAGGATTACCATCTACACAATAACTCAATGAGCTGTATTTAGGCATTTCAGCTATAAAATATAATCAATATATGATACAAAAAAGAAACCCACAATAATTTCATTTTCCTACAAACACAAATGAGAAGAAACCAGCATGTTCATACAGCCCTAATCATGGTGGCTAGGGTTTTAGTTACATTTATTTTGCCCTAATCATGGTGGTTAGGGTTTATGAGTTCCATTTCCTTTACAAATGCATGGCTGCTAGGTTTTAAAAAATTTAATAAAATATAAACTCTGTTTAATCCAACAACCATAGTGCATAACAACAACAACCTTATAACAAACAAAAAACAAAAGAAAACAATCACATATCCTAAACATATAACAAAACAAATTATCAAAGCTCCCACGCTCAAGAATGATCAATGAAATGAAATCTTACCTAGGTTCGATGAATATGTTGGCTGAGTTTTTGGGCGAGCACTGTCCACAGGTAACAAATTTAGCCAAAAATGTAAAATACCCGCTACTGCCCTTTTCTTTTGCTTTTATTTTTAATGGATTCTACCAAAAGGTACTCGGCCGATAAATACTCGACCAAATTTTTACAGCCACATAGGTGCCACATCAGTGCCAAAAAGGTGCCACATCGATTCGGTCGAATCCTACTCAACCGAAACATACTTGCCCGAATTGTACTTGGCTGAAACTATTTGTTTATCCCAAAGTGTGACACATTTTTGTACTTTCACCCAACCCTCACATCCATATGTAGCAACACAAATCTTTCCTCTTCAAATTTCAAAGCTTTACCTAAGGGTTTCAACAACTAGGGAAGGAAAGCCCATAATTGTTTCAGGACCTGTCTAATAATGAACCATCTGGGAGTCGAGCAAAAGAGGATTTCTCTTTCGAGGCATCCAGAGCCCAAGGGTGCACTTTGAACAAAGATTGACCTATATTCCAAAAATTCATTTTTAAAACTTTTTCCTGCATGACATGGCTCTTGAGAAAAATCACAAACTATCCCTTTTGCATCATTGTACAGAAAGAAACTTGAATACCCATTTTCTTTCCCCAAATAGAGGCAATCCAATTATCAAAGAAAACCCTATACAACAATTTTTCCATATTCAAATATGTCAGAAAAATAGCAACATTCCTAAGCCTAGTTTCTTCATTTTTTACTACCATTAACATATTCTCATTAGGAACCAAACTTTAATACCATACGATGGAAGAGGATTCTTACCCATTTATTGTTATCCTCTCTCCTGTGCCTCTGCTTTTGTTGGTGAATTCACCATTAGGTTTGACTCCATTGGAGATCTTGATGACCTTGAAACACCTATCTTCAAGCGGAGGATCGACATTCTCAATGTTTAGAGCTTTGCTATATGTTTTAGGCCCGCTGCCTTCCCCCTTGTGTTCAATAACTTCCTCCATCAATACGCTCAGTTGAGCATTAACTACACCGACCGGAGCAACCACGACTCCACTTGGGATGAGAGCATATTAACTCCGCTAGGATGTCAGCCAACGCACCCTCGGAGGTGGGAAAACACAATGCCTAAATTCAAATTTAAAACAATGAACTATACAATTCAACAATCTAATGACAACACTTATTAAAAAATACCAAAACTCATGAGACTAGCACATGACGCACTCTAACACACAAGCAAAGAAGAGAACACCAGGAAGAAAAATGGTGCTCCAAGGAAGATCATGGAGGATTCCTACAAAAACCCTCAGTCTACCTCAAAGCCCCCTTATTGAATGTATTTGAATGTTTAATCCAAAAGTCTCTATCAATATTGAAATAAAAATTTAATAAATATTATGTTACTATTTTTAGTTTAATATTAAATTTATTTTGAATTTAGATCTCAATCTTAATCATATGTATAATCTTTATCTTATAATTTTAATACTTTTATTCAACATCTATAATTCTCTTTTACATGAAGGAGAATATTCAAAATCTTAGTAAAATATTATTCTTAATAATTAATATTAAATTTATAAAATAAATTATATCTTTAAAATGTTCTCCCTCCTGGGTAAGTGCAAGAAGATGGGGGGCCAAGAAGGGGTCTTAAGTGGCCACATTTTTTTTATGAAATAAGGAAATGTTGGCCTTGGATGAGAAATTGAGCATAGTTACACTCAAAATTTGAAGATGCAACCAAAACAATGTTCATAGTGCTCCGAGTCTACTTTCTAAACTACTAATTTTTTTTTAAATTGGTATAGATTAAGGGGTTCAAAAGAGGAAGCCACAGAAATTGGTGTTGTTTCTGTCAAAAAAACATAATATAGCATGTTTTGTGGCTCCAACAAAAGGTTAACCTTTTTTTGGTATTTTTAAAATTGTTTCAGTGAGAAATTAGCTAACAGCATGTAGTTTATGCCCAATTTTTCTGATAATTTTTTGATGAATATTTGATTTTTTACTAATTTTCAAAGTGGACACATCCTAAAAAATAGAATTTTGGCCGTGCTACCCCTATAAATTTTGAAAACTAATTAAATTTTTTTTTTTAATATGTGTAGAATGGAGTCTAGTTTCTAAAAATGTAATTTTTTAAAATTTCAAAGAAAGGTTAATTTACAATTAAAAAAAGACCAAACACTAGTTTTTGCCCAAAAATGGACACATAAACAAAAGAAATTAAAGATGAAAGGCTTAACATTGTCAAAATGTGAAAAAAATTACATCGTTAAATAGATAAGAGAAAGCCTAACATTACCTAGGTGTTTGATTTGTTCAACGTTCACGTGCAAATCTGAGGGTTAGCATGAACGAAATTATGTGAAATCCTGTAGAATTTGTAAAAACACGTCTATGGATGTTGGGAAGGAACTCCAAGCCTTTGGGTTGGAAATCCAAAGAAAATCCCAAGCCTAAGGCTTGGGATTCCCAAAGCAAAATATAATACGAGCACATTATAACGTGCTCGCGTTATGTTTTGTTTTGCATTTTTTTCTTTTTCGCAAAAATTTGCCTGATGTTTGTCATGTTCGACATAACGCGAGCACGTTATAATGCGCTTGCGTTATGTCTTCCTTGGAATGTTTTATGTTCAAGGTTATTAAGCATGTATGTATGTATGTACATGTATACCTATATGTATGTCTGTATGTATGTATGCCTATATGTATGTATGTATGTATAGTGTCGAGGGTAGAGGAGGGTAGAGATGGGGGTGAGGCAGATAGGGGAGGAGAGGGGTGGATAAGGGTTGAGGGTTTAAGGGTCAAGGGTTTAAGGTCAAGAGAGATTGGTGTTTAGGGTTGAGGGATTAGGGTTTAGGGATTAGGGTTTAGGGTTGAGGGATTAAGGTTTAAGGTTGAAGGTTTAGGGATAGGATTTAAAGTTTAGGGATAAGGGATTAGGGTTTAAGACCTTGAGGGATTAGGGTTTACGGTTGAGGCTTTAGGGATAGCGTTTAGGGTTGAGGGTTGAGGGATTAGGGTTAAGGTAGAGTGTTGAGGGTAGAGGGATTAGGGATAGGGTTTCGGGTTGGGGGCTTAGGGATAAGGGATTAGGGTTTAAGGTATAGTGTCGAGGGTTGAGGGTTTAGGAATAGGGATAGCATTTAGGGTTTAGGGTTGATGGATGTAAGGGTTTAGGGTTTAGGGATAAGGAATTAGGGCTGAGGGTTGAGGGATTAAGGTTTAGGGTTGAGGGATTAAGGTTTAAGGTTGAGGGTTGAGGGTTTAGGGATAGGGTTTAAAGTTTAGGGATAATGGATTAGGGTTTATGACCTTGAGGGATTAGGGTTTAGGGTTGAGGCTTTAGGGATAGCATTTAGGGTTGAAGGATTAGGGTTGATGGTTGATGGATTAGGGTTAAGGTAGAGTGTTGAGGGTAGAGGCATTAGGGATAGGGTTTAGGGTTAAAGGTTTAGGGTTTAGGGATAAGGGATTAGGGTTTAAGGTATAGTGTCAAGGCTTGAGGGTTTAGGGATAGGGTTTAGGATTTAAGGTTTAAGGGTTGAGGGTTGAGGCTTTAGGGATAAGAGAGAGACCTAGATGGCTAAGGGTTGAGAGATAGGGGAGAGATGGGGTAAGGCAGATAGGGGAGGAAAGGGGTGGATAAGGGTTGAGGCTTTAAAGCTTTAGGGTTGAGGGATTATGGTTTAAGGTATAGTGTTGAGGGTTGAGGGTTTAGGGATAGGGTTTAGGATTTAAGGTTTAAGTGTTGAGGGTTGAGGATTTAGGGATAGGGTTTATGGTTTAGGGATAAGGGATTAGGGTTTAGGGTTGAGGGATTAGGGTATGATAAATTATAATTAGGGATTAGGTTTATGGTTTAGGGATTAGGGTTTAGGGTTAAGGGATTATGGTTTAGGGTTTAGGGATGTACAATTAGGGGATACCATAAATAAACTAGAATTTAGGCAGGGTTGGGAAAATTTTGTGAATCATCATGGGCTGGAGATTGGAGATTTTGCTATGTTCAAGTACATATCCAAGTCATATTTTAAGATTATGATATTTCAAAGAATAGGGTGTGAAAAATATCAATGCTCTTCAGCTTATGAATACCAACATTGATACAGATAAAAGATGCCCTTCTTCTAACAGAGTATGCAGTTCAAGTCAACCAATGGGAAGCAAGTTGTTGAATGAATTGGTTTAATGGGTGTGCCTCCTTCAAAGTTATGCTTGGAGACTTTACACAAAAATTGTTAACTCTATACATTATTTTTCATTCTTTTATTTGCTATGCACTATTAAGAACTTGTATAATCTAATTTTGTAATGTGTTTATGGAAGCACATTCCTCCTGCATTTGTTTCACAGTTTATAGAAAACACAGATGAACATATGGTGTTGCAAGGCCTAGGTGGGCAGGAGTGGGATGTACAATCAGGGGGTACCATAAATAAACTAGAATTTAGGCAAGGTTGGGAAAATTTTGTGAATCACCATGGGTAGGAGATTAGAGATTTTGCTATGTTCAAGTACATATTCAAGTCATATTTTAAGGTTAAGATATTTCAAAGAATAGGGTGTGTGAAAAATATCAATGCTCTTCAGCTTATGAATAGCAACATTGATACAGATAAATGCCCTTCTTCTAACAGAGGATGTAGTTCAAGTCAACCAATGGGCAGCAAGTTGCTGATTGAATTAGTTTTTGATGAAGAAAACAACGATATTGTTGAAGCAATGGAAGAAAATCAAATTGTAAGTCTAATTTAATTTATTTTAACTATCAAAGCAGGCATTTGAATTGTAGCTTTACCAGGAGGATTGGTATAACAAAAACTTAATTCTGTTGCAGGCCTTTCTTTGAAGAACCCTGGACATTATGGACCCTATCACCTAGAAAAGAACACAACAGTGAACTCTGCCCCATCTTTCAAATTAGATAAACCTTTTTATTCAATGAAAATGAAGTCACGAAATGTAAACTGACCATGCATACTAGTAAGATCAAATTCTCTGCCTTCTATTCTTATTACTCTTACTTTATTAAGAGAAGAGTGTCAAAAAGAATGGGTTTAACAAGCTAACATAAGGCAAAGCAATTTTGTTATTACATTTTTCTGAGGGATCTCTAATAGTCTAATATAATGTAGTCTTCTATAATATGAACATCTGCATTTGTGTGAATGCTAAGCTTTAATAGTAGTGTATTAAATCAATGCAATCAACTATTTATTGGGTTAAAATAATTTAGTTTTTGTAATGGTTTGGGAATGTAGGAGTTGCCAAAAATAGGTGAATGTCCTCTACAATTACCAAGAGAATAAAGTTTAGTAGTTCTTGTGGATAGAGCTAGTAAACAATGGGAGATTATTTGCCTTTTTCATAACAATAGACCTGCCCTAAGTGCGGGGTGGGCATATTTTGTACATCATAATAATATCAAGGAAGGATACGTTTGCATCTTTGAGCAGGTGGATAGCAATAAACATAGATTTATGTTTAGAGTTCATATAGATCGAAAGATAAAATAAGGATCCTTTTGAAAGAGAGGAGGGAAAAGACATGCCAAAGATAAAAGGAGAAAATTATACAAGAAAAGATCTTCATGAGGATTGTAATATTTTATCTAAAACAAACAAAAATTAGTTAATTAAACATAGAAAATCAAGAAAGAAACAGTACTAAAATGTATAGTTACTGATATCTAAAATGTATAGTTACTAATATCTATTTTTAAAAGACTGATTGATTTTTATGGCCAAAGTTGTTTATTTTACCTAGTTGATGGTTTTAATTACACCCAGGTTATATAGTGGGAGCAGATGTGTGCGCATTTTTATGGCCCCAATTTAAATTCAAGAAAATAGGCGGAGAGAGTATGCTGATTTAAAAAAAAAATCTTAATAAAAAAACATTAACTTAATGTTGACCAGGGGTTCTAATTTCAACCATTCATTGCCCATTGTGGATGTACCCCAATGCAAATCTTTTCTCATAATTATCATCCTTCTAATTTCAACTATTAAGTACTCACCGTGGATATACCAGACACAAATCTTTTCACATAGTGGGTACACCTATTGGCATAATGAACCCCAAATGGGCCATAAAAAGATGCCATATAATTTGAATATTCACTTCAGCTAGAAAGTTTTACTGATGGAGCTAGAAACTTAGAGAATTGACAGGGCACAATATGGCCCAAGATGTGAGATGCAAGCAAGGACATCTCATGAATCTAAAGAGTTAAGGTGCACTTGGACCTTTCCTAATTTCAATGGATGCCATTTGCTCTTGCTAGTTGATGGTAAATACTACAGTTTTGCAGACTTTATTTTCATTATCCAAGAGAGAAGCATATACCATAGCACCAGTCTTGGATAGTATACCTGGTCTTCATGCCATCTTTTTTTTTTCAAGACAAATAGGTTCCCATGTGCCAGGGATAGAATTCATTGTAAGCAATTTTTAATAGCATTGCATAAAACCTGCCATTGGGTTCTTTGTAGTCAATCAAGTCCTCTTACTAACCTTCTTTACTAAGACATTACAGAAAACTTAAATTAGGATTTACTGTAGACATGCATAATTAAAAAGGGCATTAAGAAAAATACTTTAAAACTAATTTCTAAAATTACCAAAAAAGTTCATAGCCATTTTTCTGACATATTCTTACAACTCAGACATCTTTAATAAACAAGGAGACACCACCAAGCACTTAAGGAATGTGCATTGAATTAAAACTACAAGACTTCAAGTTTCTCAATTAAAATGATTTCTAAAATCAGAAATAATTAATGCCCATTTTTCTTCTCATTTCCCAATAACTCAGTTATCTTTAATAAACAGAGTTGGATTATCAGTTTGATATGCATGACCAGTAAACACTGAAAGGAATATACCAACTATCTTGAATTAGCTAACCCCTGAAAACTCAAAAAATATCCTCATGGAAACCACTTAAAATACACATAATTATAATATGGCATAAAATTCAACTATAAATTACATAAAATAAGATCAGAAATTCATCATGGGCTGGAGATTGGAGATTTTGTTGTGTTCAAGTACATATCCAAGTCATATTTTAAGGTTAAGATATTTCAAAGAACAGGGTGTGTGAAAAATATCAGTGCTCTTCAGCTTATGAATACCAACATTGATACAAATAAAAAATACCCTTCTTCTAACATAGTATGCATTTCAAGTCAACCAATGGGCAACAAGTTGCTGAATGAATTAGTTTCTGATGGGGGAAACAACAATGAATTGAAGCAATGGAAGAAAATCAAAATTGTAATTCTAATTTAATTTATTTCAACTTTAAAATCAAGCATTTGAATTGTAGCTTTACCAGGAGGATTGGTATAACAAAAACTTATTTTTGTTGCAGGCCATTCTTAGAAGAACCTTGGACATTATGGACCCTCTCATCTAGAAAAGCACATGACAGTGAACTCTGCCCCTTATTTCAAATCAGATAAACCTTTTTATTCAATGAAAATGAAGTGACGAAATGTAAACCGACCAATAGTGTCAAGGGTTGAGGTTTTAGGAATAGGGATAGCATTTAGGGTTTAGGGATGAGGGATTAGGGTTGAGGGTTGAGGGATTAGGGTTAAGGGTTGAGGGTTGAGGGATTAGGGTTTAAGATATAGTGTCAAGTGTCAGGGGTTTAGGGTTTAAGTTTTAAGGGTTAAGGGTTGAGGGATAGGGTTTAGGGATTAGGGATTAGGGTTTAGGAATAGGGATAGTGTTTAGGGTTTAGGGATGAGGGATTAGGGATTAGGGTTGAGGGTTGAGGGTTGAGGGATTAGGGTTTAAGGTATAGTGTCGAGGGTTGAGGGTTTAGGGATAGGATTTAGGGTTGAGGGATTAGCGTTTAGGGTTGAGGGGTTAGGGTTTAAGGTATAGTGTTGAGGGTTAAGGGTTTAGGGTTGAGCGATTAGGGTTTAGGGTTGACAAATTAGGGTTTAGGAATAGGGATAGTGTTTATAGTTTAGGGATGATAGATTAGGGTTGAGGGTTGAGGGATTAGGGTTTAGGAATAGGGTTTAGGGTTTAGGGTTGAGGGATTAGGGTTTAAGGTATAGTGTTGAGGGTTTAGGGATAGGGTTTAGGGTTCAAGGATTAGGGTTTAGGGTTGACGAATTAGGGTTTGACATTGAGGGTTGAGGGTTGAGGGTTTAGGGATACGGTTGAGGGTTGAGGGTTTAGGGATATGGTTGAGGGTCAAGGGATTAGGGTTAAAGTAGAGTGTCAAGGGTGTAGGGATTAGGGATAGGGTTTAGGGTTGAAGGTTTAAGGATTGAGGGTTGAGGCTTTAGGGCTGAGGGTTAAGAGATTAGGGTTTAAGATATAGTGTCAAGGGTCAAGGTATTAGGGATAGGTTTTAGGGTTTAAGTTTTAAGGGTTAAGGGTTGAGGGATAGGGATTAGGGTTTAGGGATAAGGGATTAGGGTTTAAGGTATGGTGTCGAGGGTTGAGGGTTTAGGAATAGGGATAGCGTTTAGAGTTTAGGGATGAGGGATTAGGGTTGAGGGTTGAGGGATTAGGGTTGAGGGTCGAGGGATTAGGGTTAAGGTAGAGTGTCAAGGGTTTAGTGATTGGGTGTAGGGTTTAGGGTTGAGGGATTAGGGTTTAGGGTTGAGGGAATAGGGTTTAAGGTAAAGTATTGAGGGTTTAGGGATAGGGTTTAGGATTTAAGGTTTAAGGGTTGAGGCTTTAGGGTTTAGGGTTAAGTGAGACCTAGATGGCTAAGGATGGATGGAGAGGTAGACAAGGAGTGACTGAGAAACATAGAGAGGGGAGAGGTAGAGAGGTGAGGGGGAGAGATAAGTGAGATATAGAGAGGTGAGAGATAGAATATGAGCTAATGGAACTAGAGGTGACAGATATTACAAAGGTGCTATCAAAGGTGAGATAGTCACAAATATTTATGGATCAATCTATAGCAGGACAAAATGTGAGCATGTTATAACGCAAGTGCGTTATAACGGAAGCACATTATAATGCGAGCACGTTATAACGCGAGCACATTATAATGTGCTTGCATTTTGGCTTGCTATACAAATGGTAAAAAGGCTGGACCCTCGTGATCCATGCCCACATACTCTATTTTCATGTTGTTTATGCGTGTGTTTCGACAAAAAAAGTGTTTTCATGCTGTTGGGAAGTTCACATGCACATTTTGCACATTCTACCATCTTTGCATGAACTTTCCACCACCTTTTTCTTCTTTTCCAACTTAAGAAGGAGGAAATAACATAGTTTTCACATTGAATTTGATATATATATATATATATCAATTTAAGGTTTAATTTTTGTAGTGTTGCAATTTGTTAATTGTGATTGAATTGTAGGAATTTAACATTATAGATTGGTTAATAGTATTGTTGTTACTAATTCTATTTGAGTATTATTCAATTTAACGTTGAACAAGAAGCAAGTGGTGAAAAACTTAAATTGTTGAGGAGTTTGATGCAAGAAGAAAAAAACACTACATAATTGGGTACTCTCTCCATTCGAATCTCCATTTTTTAGGTATGTCAAGTCTTTACATGCATGTTCTTTACATTTTCCTTAGTTCTATAAATGAATTACTTTATCATGCTTTATCATACATGTTTATTTCACTTGTGTCCAATATGCATAATAAAAGACTATGTATACATATTTTGTATTTATATAATAGACTATGTTTTAATTTAGTTCATGGTATGCATAATAAAAGATATCTCAAAGGTCAACATTAATTAAAATAGACACAATCATGATCAAGAAAGTAGCCTACAATCTCACATGGTGCCATGTATATTTTCTACACTTGGGCTCTTTAATAATTATGTGCAATAATGAATTAAACAGACCTTAACATATTGTGATGTCAAACTATACAAGAATAAATCCTTACAACATATAAATATACAATCCCTTACTTGCATAATGAAATACTATTATCTTGTCACATTAACAAGTTAAAATACAAATGAATAGGTGTCAAGATCATACAAGTAAATCCCAATAGGCTTAATCCAATCATGATCCATGCTATGCTACATTATTCTTCATGTTGGAGGATGTGGAGACCTCTTTAGTGTCTTGGGCTAGGACATTCCTTATGCACCTATTCATGATGATTTGTATGCACATGACACAACAATATTTCAAAATTTCCTAATTGTCCTTTGTTAGAACATGATGGTGGTTACCTTGATCGACTATATACCTTTCAATACCCTAAATTACAGAGATTAGTCTAATGATTTTTATGATAGTCCTAGGTATGTCTCCAAATATTCATGTTTCCAAGATAGCTCTAGCTAATGTCCACTTGTTTCCAACTTCTTAGACATGCAAGAAACAATTCTGAGCATTATATTCATCATAAATAAGTCACTTTTAGTCAATAGAAGCCAAAATACATCCATTTGCAATCATGGATTAGTTAAGGACAGCTAAGTGGTAAATTTTTTGCCATTGGAAACTTCACAAATTTGGTGTCTTATCTTGTCCTCCTTGGTTTTCTCCATGGATCTCAATCATTGTCTTCATGATTCATATAATTCATCATGTCATAGTGGATTCATCATTCCATAATTATCTAATCACAATAATCCTAGATGGCTATCCCTAGGACTACTCTGTGAATTGCACACTATGTATTTCAGCAATTTAGATTTCCTTCATGTGTGTTTCAATGGTTTGCAGTGTTAGGACAGTTGTATGTGAAACTTATTGAACATAATTAAACTCCATCACACCAACTCAAATGAAATCAAACTCAATCCAAATTTCATGAATATGACTATCCTTTTGAATAAATTAGTTATGGCATGACAATCCTTTATGAGCACTTGGTCAATCTTCTTCAAACTTTCATCTTTTGTCTGTATTGAAAAATCTCTAAAATAATCCTCTAAGAACCTTATGAATAAAGTTATTATCATGTGCATGAAGTGATAAACAAAAATGGTTGTATCTAGAAATAGGTGTGATAGTCTTAGATAGTTAGGACTATTATGATTGCCCTCATAGCTGTGACAATCTTATTTGCATCTGAATATGACAGTCATGTCTCCATGCGATGAACTTGTCTAGGATATCTTTCTGCAACGCCCATCCTCACCTTCATTCTCATTGTAAAGATCAAAAACACTCTTAAGTAAGGCATTTGTACCTATTCATGATTATCCTAAGTGTTGGTTATGACAACAGATTGTCTCCTTCTTCATAGTGGCCTTTATGGAAATTTAGCTTATGCACATGATTATCTACTTGAGTTTGATGTTGCCATATTAATGAGCCTTGACTTTAATAATCCTCTACACCAATCCAAAACATGCCCTAGTGTGATGTCTCCCATGATCTCAATCATCTTTCCTTTGTATGCTTTGTATGCTTTCTACCTATTTTGGTTGACTGACATTTACTCTTCTACAGACAAATTCTTCGCCATGCCGAGGAAACGATCAAGAATTAAACCAACACAGGAAGAGATAGAAGCTAAGAATGCAAAGAAAGTAGTGGCTATGAGGGAACTTCATGAGAAGAGGAAATTGGACACAATAAATGAAGACATGTCAATTGAAGAGGAACCGCAACCATCAAAAAGAGATATGGTATTGGCAGCACAAAGAGAACAGATGCACAAACTTCGTGCTATGAGAGATTTGAATAATGTAGTTGGAGACACGTCCTCTACCACAAGTCAACATGTAGGGACACCATCTACCGTATCTCAAGTTGAGAGTGCATCATCACTCACATGTGATGAAGGAGGTACACCATCGTTCCCACCTCAACCTCAAGGTATGTCATATATTCCATCTTCGATCGAAGGTATGCCATCTAGCCCATCTCATTTAAATATTGATGAAATTCCTAATGTTGAGATGAGTTTACCTATTTTAACACCACCTAGAATTTTGCATAGAAAGCCAAAGTATTTGATTGATATTGATGAGAATATTTTGCAGCCAATGGAAGGTAAGATTTCAAAATGCACTTGTAGAAGATATGCTCATAAGATTTGGAGATTGTTCTTTGAAAAGTTAAATGAGACTGCAACATGTCAACTATTCATTGAAATGATGCGAAGTATAAAGTATACGTCCATCATGAAGATTCTTGGGTTGAGAACATTAGAGGCTTCAAGTGAAAAATCTATTGTCAAAAATCATATGAGTGCATATGACAGTGTGGGTAATACCTCACGCACAAAAGATAGCAATGCAACACATCATGTGATTACATCGACTATAGTAAGTAGTCAAATGAAGAAAGCTCATCTCATTAGAAAGATGAGTCAAGCATTGAGAATTAATAGGAAAACTTTATCAAGAGGCGTTGGAAGGCGCCAAAGAATTGAGGACACCAATGCCAATGAATTATGGGTGTTCTCGGGGAGACTACCACAAAAAGATATACCAATTGTTGAAGCGTTGAGATCACTAATTGAATACTTTTGGAAGAATTACACAAGGGTATATCTGAATCAAAGGGATGTGGTAAGAAGGAGAATCAGTAGTCAGAACTGTGAGCCACATCCAAAGCATTTTTTGGATATGACTCAAGCACAGTTTTTTGGTAAATTTCTAGAGGTGTATCCTCAAATTAAAATTTGTCAAAGATATTTTGAAATGCTAAAACCTTTCTATGTCAAGATAAATCACACACGTAGTACTTGTTGTTGTAGATTACATATTGAATTTTCTAACCATTTTGATGTTTATCGGTCTATATGTTTAGATTTGCATACTAACAGTCTTTTGCAGAATTGTGGCATACATGCCCCACCAACATCTTCAAGAGACTTCATATCAAGAATTTTATGTGATAGAGAGGAAGGCCAAATATTCTATAGGAAATTATGCTTGGATGGCACATGTTAGCATTGCGGTGGCTTGCAACGTATTTCAATATGTGAACATATGGAAAGAACACATGCGGTTGGAAATGAAATAGTAGAGTTCGGCAAGTATAAAACAGTGGCATACAATACAAAATATGGTAAAGAAGCAAAGAGGTGTGAATTGGTTATTGAAAAGATTCCATTGTATTAGTTTATGCCTATATTTCGTGACAATATAGTGTATGAGTATGCAAGACATGCCCATAGAGCTCAATGGTTGGACTTGCAATTCAAGTTATGCAAGGACACATTTCCAGTTGATAGCATTGTTTTAGTCATCGACTTTGCAGAGAACTACAGTCTACAACCACAGTGTGAGGTGCAATCACAATACTACAACTCGACATAGGTTTCTATATTTGTGCACATCGCATTCATGCATGCAAATGATAGTACAGAGGATGACAGGAAGATCATAAGGGAGTATCATTTCTATATTAGTGATGATCGTACACATTCTACGGAGTTCATGCAAGGTTGCTTTCAAGTGTTTTACAATGATTTGGTTAGAAGGGGCATATCATTCAGTCAACATATCATATGGTCGAATAACTATGTATCACAATTCAAGAACTCGTGAAATTTCTATTGGTTGAGCAAGAGGCATAATTTTATAGGTGTTCAACATATGTGGAACTTTTGTGAGGCTATGCATGGAAAGGGGGAGCATGATGGTGTAGGAGCATGTATCAAAAGAGCCATATCATGAGAAGAGTTAAAGTATAAAGACAATGCAAAGTTGACAGATGCAAAATCAATCTTTGAGTGGTGTAATGCTTCCATGGGTCCAGGTAATGAAGGTAAGTCTTTAGTTCGTAGCTTTTTTTGGTTGATAGATGATACTAACATTACACCATATGAGGACTATTGTACACTGATAGGATCAAGTGAGATGCACTCTTTCAGAAGCTCAATTGCAGGTTCATGGAGTATCCATACGCGGAAGATGTCATGCTTTTGTTCTTCATGTAGAATTCAAGCCTGGGATGAGTGTGAGTCAAAGGAGTGGGTTGACAAATGGCAGTTAAGTTATCTTAGCCTAGTTGACATGTATTGACCCCCAACGACACTGGAACTAACAAAGATGGAATCATTAGTTGACTTTGGCCACATATCAGATCTAGTTCAACTAGGTAATATATATCTTTTTGCATAGTTTTTGAAATTCCTAATGTTATCTTACTTTGTAGTGTTTTTGTAATGTTGACTAATTTCATCTAATTTGCTACACATCAATGTAGGGCATGTATATGCAGTTATTGCAGATGAAGATAACAAAGAGGGAATAGATTATTACTTGTGTTGTTGTGTTGAGGCCAAAAAGAAATTGGATGCCCCAGTTATAGATGGAGAAAACATCGAATACCTTACAGGCTCAGTGGTTGTTACTGGAACATGGCTTAGAAGGTACACACATAAGAGTGTTAATGTTTGGTTGTTTCAGGACTTTGACATTCATTGAAAATTCTTCATTACTCAAATCTTTTGTGGCATCCAAAGTTCATTTGATACAATATCAGGGTAGACCTTTGAACAAGGATGTGTCATAGTCTTTGCATCAAATTGCACAAGATTCCTTAGCACAATTAGGATGAGTGTCTTTCAAGAAGGGGTGAATGATATATGTCAACTATAAATCTAGGTGTCTTAGGTAGGTACTATATGTCAACTAGGTCTACCATAATAGGTGTCTTAGGTAGAACTATAATCTAGGTGTCTAGGTGACTTAGGTCTAGACGATGATAAGGTATAAAGACTAGGTGTCTTAGTTCTACTATGTCTATAAAATCTAGATACATACTATACAATAGGTGTCTTAGGTGTCCTACGTCTACTAGAATACATGTGTCTTAGGTCTTAGGTGAGGCCACATGAGCTTCCACCTTCATGTGGTTGGCCTTGTCAGCATAGAATATTTATACTTCTTTAAGCTAAGGGAAGCTCTTTTTCTTAATAGGAAAACTTTATCGACTTCAGTGTCCTCATGGTATAGGGGCACACAGGTTGTCATGCCTCCAAGAGGGGTTAAAAAGTGAAATTTTGTTTTGATTGAGTCAATTGTATGTAATAAGGTCTTCTAAGACCATTTCATATGTTTTTGAGTCGGTTTGAGTCATTTGGGGTCAATTTGAGTCTTTGAGTCCTGCTCCTGATGCAACAAAACAGACAATTCCATTGCGTCCGGATGGGTATGCTTAGGCTAGGCATGGTCTTGTTTCACACCCAAACATGCTGAAACAGTCTGAGCTACATTGTACCGACGATATCCCTAAAAAGTCCAAAGTGCAAAAAGGCAGCAATCTTTGATGAGTAGTTACTCAAAAACTATCACTTAGAAACATTTTGTCTGAGGCAACGTGATCATGTAGGGTCCCTCTACAATAATCTCTCTTGGTTTTTTATATCTCTAAGGCATTTTCCCATGGTGAAAGGTTTTCTGCTGCCCCAAAAATTGTCAGAAGGAGGTAGTGTAAAGTTGCAAAGGGGTGTAACTTTTGTCCTGCTCCTGATGCGGCCAAACTGACATTTCCAACATGCTTGGATGGGTATTTTTAGGCTAGGTATGGTCCTATTTTGCACCCAAACATGCCGAAATAGTCTGAGCTACATTGTACTGGTGATATCCCTGAAGAGTCCAAAGTGCAAAAAGGCAGCAATCTTTGACGAGTTGTTACTCGAAAATCATGTCACTTAGAGACATTTTGTCTGAGGAGACATGATCATGTCGGGTCCCTCTACAAGAACCTCTCTCAGTTTTTTTTATCTTTGAGGCGTTTGCTCATGGTGAAAGGTTTTCTAATGCCCCAAAAATCATCAGAAGGAGGTAGTGTAAAGTTGCAAAGGGGTGTAATTTTCATCATGTTCCTGATGTGGCCAAACTGACTATTCCAACACGTTTGGATGGGTATGTTTAGGCTAGGCATGGTACTATTTCATACCCAAACATGCCAAAACAGTCTGAGCTACATTGTACTGGCGATATACCTGAAGAGTCCAAAGTGCAAAAAGGTAGCAATCTTTGATGAGCTGTTACTCAAAAACTGTGTCACTTAGAAACATTCTGTCTGAGGCAACGGGATCATGTAGGGTCCCTCTACAATAACCTCTCTCAATTTTTTATATGTCTGAGCCATTTGCCCATGGTGAAAGTTTTTCTGCTACCCAAAAAATGGTCAAATGCATGCAGTGTAAAGTTGTAAAGGGGTGTAAATTTCATTCTACTCCTTATGCAGCCAAATTGACTATTCCAACACATTAGGATGGGTGCGTTTAGGCTAGGCATGGTCTTGTTTCGCACCCAAACATGCTGAAACAGTTTGAGCTACATTGTACCAGCGATATCCTCACACATTGCCTTTGTTATAACTGTTATAGTCTTCACATGTCAACATGCATCTTATGGCTGTTAACATACTTGTTCTAGTAGTCAACACAGTCATATATGAACTGCTTGTTCTTTTATCTTGGTTCACCTTGACTTTGTTCTCTAGTACTATCTCTGTAGGGTTTGTTTTAGTCCTTCAATGCATTGTTCCATCACTGAATTCTTAGACCCCTATTAGGCTTAAAATAGACCTATGTTAGGCTACTCTCTTAAACCTTAATATCATCTTCATGTTGTCATATCCATGTTGTTCAACCCTCATCTTCTTCCACCTTTTAGGTCACTGCGTTATTAGGCTTGCAGATAACATCATTACATAGCCAAGATATAAAAGGGGTCAAATACTAAAACTAGATCATGAATGATAATGAATACAATAAGCCATGAACCACCCACCATAAATACAAGTGGCCATATTAAAATGTACATCATGAACAATATTTGAATAACTCCAAGCTCAACTCTACAAATGAATCCTCTAAGATCCTATGGTCTTGGTACCGATTGAGGAAGGGGTTGAACCCGATATCACAAGGATCTCCCTTTCCTCCCCATCCATAAATCAAGGTGATCAAGCACCATCCATAATTCAAAAGTGTGATAGAATGGTGATTATCTTATTTAATTCATTTCCTTATTAACACATAAGTATACACATAAATTCATGGATCCAAAACATCTCAAATGCATGGAAATAGATTTCTCAACTAACATAAACACATCCTTTCTAGCATCTAATACACAAATAAATACAAGTACATGATCATGTTGCAAATATGTGCCTAAGTGGTGTTGTCATTGATGCCAACATATCCTTGTTGCCATTGGTGTCAACTGTATCCTCTTTTGTTGTCTGTATAGAATATCGGATTGTTGAGAATATTGAGAAAATTAATGACAATCAATGCATATGGACCATATGGTTGTGTAGAGGGTTGTCAGAGGTTGCTCTAGTTAAGAATTGAGAAGTCTGCATGAAGATTTGAAGAAGTTATGGCCATCTAAGTAGAACTGGATTTTACAGTATGCAGAAGAGACAGTGTAACAGTAAGTTGGTCTAGATTGCTCCGTAGTGAAATACTATGATTTGTGGATCTGAAGGCATGTTTGGGAAGTTAGTGTGTATCATCAACTCTAGTGGTTCATGGTTTGGAGGTCCGCAAGCTATCTTTCTAGTTTGACAGTCATGGTAGATAGTGTTCTTGAGGTTTCAGAGGAAGATAGAAATGATTTTGGTAATTTGGTTTAGAGTGAATGTTATTGGTGATTTTGATGTGCTTGTTGAGGTCTTTGGATCGTGTGGCTACTATGTTGAAGGTCCGCATTGAAGTTTGAGCTTGTTGATTGAAGATTCTTCTTTGAGGTTGATGTTCTTCCCAGTCTTGGCTGACCAGATGATCCTAGCATGTTGCGGATGATCTAAGAGCATTTTCATGAAACATGGTGTGGTTGTAGAAGAAGCTTCAAGTCTCAGTTGTGTTTGGCCGACAGTGTGATGATCCACGTCAAGTTTAGCTGATCTTGTTGATCATTCCAAGGTTGATGAAGCATATAAATACTTGTCGAAGAGTTGTTGAAAAGTATCCTTGCATACAATGAATTAAATCTGAAGAAAGGATCAAAAGCAGAGCAGAGAAGAAGAGGAGCGAAGGGAGTATAGAGTGAAGAGTCAATGAAGAAGAATTTCAAGATAAGAGCAGAAGTTTTTGAGCCTTCAAAGGGACTGATTCAGGCATGAATGTAGATGCTATTTCCTAGTTCATTATCTCTGTGTAAATCATAATTTCTAATAGGCAGTGAGCCTCTTCTTGCGTAGTGAGCTCTGGGCAGTGCACCCGAAGGCATGTGCCTTCTATTTTCTTAAGTGCTTTTAATAGAGTACACATTTTTGTGGGTTAACCCCCACTATGGTTTTTCCCTTAACCAGGTTTTCCACATCAAAATTCTGGTGTTATGTGTTCATGTTGTTTCTGCTCATGTGTTGATTTATGCTTAAATGTCTTCATCATTAATCTGATTATGAAGAAGATTTAAAAGGTTTAGAAAAGGTAAAAATTTAGGGACAACTGATTCACCCCCCCTCTCAGTTGTTTGGACTATTTCCAATAATTGGTATCAGAGCCATGTTCCTCTAAAAGAAGCCTAACCACTTGAGGAGATCTAAGATGTTAGTCTACAAGAAGGAAAGTCCAAGATTTGATGGAACAAATTACTCCCTCTAGAAGGTACGCATGCAGTGTCATCTAGAATGTATAGGTGATGGATTTTGGACAATAACCAAGAATGTGTATAAGATTCCAAAGAATAGACCTTCAAATATAGATGAACTCAGAGATGCCGAATGCAACACTTGAGCCAAAGAAGCATTGTTGAGTGCATTGTCTGATACCAAATTGGCAAATGTCTTGGATTTACAAACTGCTCATGAAATCTGGAGTAAATTGGAAAATCTGTATGAAGGTGACAAATATGTTAAATGTGCTAAGCTACAAAGCCTGAAGGGTAAATATGAAAGATTCGTAATGAGTGAAGATGAAAACATTACTTCCTACATGCATAAAGTAAATGAACTTGTGATCGGTATCAGAAATGCAGGCAGAGTATTGGATGAATCAAAAATTGTTGCCAAGGTGCTCAGATCCTTGCCTGCAGCTTACAAGCACAAGGTTGTAGCCATTTCAGAAATCAGGATAGTAACTATAGTCACAAGGGATCAGTTAGTTGGCAAGCTTTCAGCATTTGAAATGAGTGAGTTTGGTGATTCTCTTCCTAAGTCTGAATCTGCATTCAAGGCCAGTGTGTATGGAAAGCAAAGATATGATCCGCATGAAAGCTCTTCTACAAGATCAAATAGATTTGTGAAGACAAGGAAGGATCTTGAAGATATTGAAACAGAAACTGCAGATCTTGAAGCTCTCATTGCCAAATGAATGCCAAGAGGATCCGGTAAGTATGAAGGCAAGTTGCCACTCAAATGTTTTGCTTGTAATAAGATTAGTCATTTTGCCTCAAGGTGTCTGGAGAGGTTTTTAAAACCAAACCCTAACAGGTACAAGGGTCAAAAGAATTGTTACTATGTCTAAGAAGCTGGAGAAGAAGGAGTCACAGATGATGAATCTGATCATGGAGAAGGTGATTGGGTGTTCATTGCTATTAAAGAAGAAGATCCAATGTCTACCGAATCTGCTAGCTGTGCAAATGTGGAAAGTGCCTTGGATGCTCAGGTTTTTGAAAAGGATGAATGGGTGATTGATAGTGGATGTTCTGAGTAAGTTTGTGAGTTTTGAAAATTATGAAGGAGGACTTGTGAAATTTGGAGACAACTCAGCTGGTAGAATCCATGGCAAAGGATCCATCTCTTTTGATGGTAAGAACAAGACCAATAATGTTCTATATGTGGAAGGACTGAAGCATAATCTTCTCAGTGTTGGACAGTTGGTAGACAAGGGTTATGATCTTCGTTTCAAGGATGGAAAATGCAGAATCTTGGAAAGCTCTAGAACTAAAATTGCATTCGGTACTCAGATTAAAAGTAACACCTTTCACTTAAGTAGTTCTGGAAAAAGTTGTTTGATTGCTTAAACAGATCAAAGTTGGTTATGGCATAGGAGGATGTGTCATGTGAATTTTGATAACATTGTCAAAATAAGTTCCGGTCAAGCTGTAAAAGATCTTCTAAGACTTGTGAAACCTGATAGTATATGTAGAGAATGTCAATTGGGTAAACAGAACAAAATTTCATTCAAAAGTAAGGAACAATGTTCAAGTGGGAGATTGGAACTAGTACATACTGATCTCTGTGGTCTTGCTAGAATTAGGAGTGTACAAGGAGACATATATTTCATGTTGCTGATTGTGATTACTCTCGGATGATGTGGGTAACTTTCCTAAAAGAAAAATTAGAAGCTCTTGATAAGTTTAAGGTGTTCAAGATGATGGTTGAAATTGAGATTGGTGGGAAATTGAAATGTTTGAGATCTGACAAAGGTGGAGAATTCACTTCCGGTGAGTTTGATGTTTTTTGTGAAAAGCATGGAATAAAAAGACAATTATTTTCTCCTAGGACTCCTCAGCAAAATGGAGTTGTGGAAAGGAAGAACCGAACCATTCAAGAAGCTGCCAGGACCATGATGATGGAAACAAATGTTCCTCAAGTTTATTGGAGGGAAGCTATGAGTACTACTGTCTACACTCTTAATCAGATGCAGATCAAAGGAAATTCTGGTAAAACTCTTTATGAACTATGGTTTGGTCATCCTCCTACTGTGAGATATTTCAGAGTTTTTAGTAGTAAATGCTATATCAAAAGAGATGAAGATTTAGGCAAGTTTGATGCAAGAAGTGATGAAGGAATATTCTTGGGATACTCTACTCAAAGTAAGGCTTACTGGTGCTTCAACAAGAGGTTGAAAAAGATTGTTGAAAGTGCTAATGTTAAAGTTGATGAAAGCAAAGAAGGTCATTCCAAGTATTGCGGATATGATTCAGATGATCAAGATGAAAGTCAAAGTCAAGGAAGGCAAGATCAAATTTAGACTTAGATTTAGATTGATCCAGTAACTCCAGTAACTCAAGAGATTAGTGCAGAAGATGAGGAACAAGTTCAAGAAACAGAAGTTCAAACAATTCCCAAAACCCCCAGGTATGTAAGCATGAATCATCCCTAAGATCAAATCATAGGAGATAAAAATAAAGGTGTTTGAATTAGGAGAAGAGTTGCTGAAGATCAAGAAGAGATTTGTTTGATTTCAAAGATTGAACCTAAATTAGTAAGTGAAGCTTGCAATAATGAAAACTGGGTTAAGGCAATGGAAGAAGAATTGATGCAAATTGAAAAGAATCACACTTGGGATCTTGTTCCTAGACCTAAGGACAAAAATGTGATTGGAACTAAATGGGTCTTCTGGAATAAACTAATTGAAGCTGGTGAGGTTGTAAGAAACAAGGGAAGGTTGGTATGTAAAGGTTATTGTCAAGTGGAAGGAATTGATTTTAAAGAAACTTTTGCTCCAGTGGCAAGGATAGAGGCAGTCAGATTATTTCTTGCTTTTGCTGCTTTCAAAGATTTTAAAGTTTATCAGATGAATGTCAAATCAACATTTCTAAATGGAGATTTGGAGAAAGAAGTCTACATTGAACAACTGGAAGGATTTTAGTTGTTTGATCATGGAGATATGGTCTGTAGACTGAGAAAAGCATTATATCGACTTAAGCAAGCCCCAAGAGCTTGGCATGCATGATTGGATAAGCATTTGCTCAAGCTAGGATTCAACAAAGGTATCATTGATAGTAATCTGTACTTCAAGATTAATCATGAGGACATTCTAATTGTTGAAGTCTTTGTTGATGATATCATTTTTGGTGGAAATGAATGTATGTGCAAAGCTTTTGCTGATCAGATGAAAAGTGAGTTTGAGATGTCAATGTTTGGTGAGATGAACTTCTTCCTAGGTCTGCAAATTGTTCAGTCAGATAAAGGTATCTTCATATCTTAGTCTATGTATGTGAAAGACTTGTTGAAGTAGTTTGGAATGGAAGATTCAAAGCCAGTAAGTACTCTTATGGTAACCAGATGCAAGCTAAGCACAGATGATGACTCCCCAAAGGCAAATCAGAAAAGGTATAGATCAATAATTGGAGGATTGCTCTATTTGACTCTGACCAAACCTGACATCATGAATGCAGTTGGACTTGTTGCCAGATTTCAAGCTAATCCAAAAGAATCCCATGTTGTGGCAGTCAAAAGAATTTTCAGATATCTCAAGGGGGCAATTAATTATGGACTGTGGTATCCAAAGGACAATGATTTTACATTTCATGTGTATACAGATGCTGATTGGGCAGGAGATGTGGATGCTAGAAAAAGTACTAGTGGTGGTGCATTCTTCTTGGGAAGAAGATTGGTCTCTTGGATGAGCAAAAAACAAGAGGCAATTTCTTTGTCTACTGTAGAGGCAGAGTATATAGTAGCAACAAATAATTGTTCTCAAGTTCTGTGGATGAAGCAAATACTGAAGGACATCAAAATTGTGTTTGAGGAGCTAGTCACAATTTTTTGTAAGAATTAAAGTGCTATAAGCATTTCCAAGAATCCGGTATTGCACTCAAAGACAAAGCATATTTCTATCAAGATTCACTTCTTGAGAGAAAAAGTTAATGAGAATGAAGTCAAGTTGGAGTTTGTGTCTTTCAAAGATCAGATTGTGGATATCTTCACTAAGCCTCTTCCCAAAGATACTTTTGAGTATCTCAGAGAAAAGTTAGGGGTTATTACCCCTCTTGATCAGAACTAAGATGCACCAAGGTGCATCAGTCCGGTGGAATTCACATTCATATCTTGTGATCCGGATTGATGTTAAGGAGGTACTACTCAAAGGGGGAGTAGTCAGTATGCAAATTTTTGGATCAGTCTGAAGCAAATAGAGAAAAGATAGAAAATATGTGCCCTTCGCCATTAATGTCAAAAGGGGAGAGAAGTCATGTGAAAAACTAGTTGCTAATGTAAGGGGGAGCAATTGCAGAAGTGAGAAGAGAAAGGAGGAAAAGTTCTTGTCTTGATGGTTGAATTCAATTTTTCACATCATATGTTGCCATCAATGGCAAAGGTGGAGATTGTTGCAAATATGTACCTAAGTGGTGTTGTCATTGATGTCAACATATCCTTGTTGCCATTGGTGTCAACTATATCCTATTTTGTTGTATGTATAGAAGATCAGATTGTTGAGGATATTGAGAAAATTAATGACAATCAATGCATGCAGACCATATGGCTATGTAGAGGATTGTCAGAGGTTGCTCCAGTTAAGAATTGAGAAGTCCACATGAAGATTTGAAGAAGTTATGGCCATCTAAGTAGAACCAGATTTTATAGTATACAGAAGAGACAGTGTGACAGTAAGTTGGTTCAGATTGCTCCGTAGTGAAAGACTATGGTCTGCAGATCTGAAGGCATGTTTGGGAAGTCAATGTGTATCATCAACTCTAGTGGTTCATGGTTTGGAGGTCCGCAAGCTATCTTTCTAGTTTGATAGTCATGGTAGATAGTGTTCTTGAGGTTCTGGAGGAAGATACAAATGATTCTAGTAATTTGGTTTAGAGTGAATGTTATTGGTGATTTCAATGTACTTGTGGAGATCTCTGGATCATGTGGCTACTATATTGAAGGTCTGCATTGAAGTTTGAGCTTGTTGATTGAAGATTTCTTCTTTGAGGTTGATGTTCTTCCTAGTCTTGGCCAACCGGATGATCCTAGCATGTTGCAGATGATCTAAGAGCATTTTTATGAAATGTGGCATGGTTGTAGAAGAAGATTCAAGTCTCAGTTGTGTCTGGTCGATAGTGTGATGATCTGTGTCAAGTTTAGCTAACCTTGTTGATCATTCCAAGGTTGATGAAGCATATAAATACTTGTCAAAGAGTTGTTGAGAAGTATCCTTGCATACAATGAATTAAATCCAAAGAAAGGATCAAAAGCAGAGCAGAGAAGAAGAGGAGCGAAGGGAGTATAGAGTGAAGAGTTAGTGAAGAAGAATTTCAAGATAAGAGCAGAAGTTTTTGAGCCTTCAAAGGGACTGATTCATGCATGAATGTAGATGCTATTTCTTAGTTCATTATCTCTGTGTAAATCATAATTTCTTATAGGTAGTGAGCCTCTTCTTGAGCAATGAGCTCTGGGTAGTGCACCCAAAGGCATGTGCCTTCTATTTTCTTAAGTACTTTTAACAGGGTACATATTTTTGTGGGTTAACCCCCACCGTGGTTTTTCCCTTAACTAGGTTTTCCACGTCAAAATTCTGGTGTTATGTGTTCATGTTGTTTCTGCTCATGTGTTGATTTATGCTTAAATGTCTTCATCATTAATGTGATTATGAAGAAGATTTAAAAGGTTTAGAAAAGGTTAAAATTTAGGGACAATTGATTCACCCCCCCTCTCAGTTGTCAGGACTATTTCCAACAGATCAAGCCAAATATGACCATTGATAGTAACCACAAGTCATTTTAATCCTACAAGTTTGACTTAGAACTATACATCCAAGATCATAGCCAAATCCACATGAATTGCTAATCACATCCCATATTATGAAAGCTCTCTTCAGGTGAGGATATATGTCTTACTAAGAACACATGCCCAAGGTAGAACTATATGCATCCCATACTACAAGAATCTTCCAAGTGTCCAAACATACATAAAATAACAATTCAAATATGCATTTGAACACACACACAAAAAAGTAATACCATATAACAACATACAATTAAAACATTAAAAAAACAAGCACACATGACCAGCATGTCTAGTTTTCAAAGACTAAAACTTTCAACCCAAAACACAAATTCTCTTATCATCAATTGGGATGGATTCTTTGACAATTAAACTTTGAAACCTAAAGGCGTACAAAAATGATCTAAACTGCACCTATCCATATTACATAATGATCAACAAAAATGATTTGTATTAACCAAATATCCATATAGGCATACATCAATATTTGTCAATATAAGTATAACATATATAAAAAAATAGCCATATGGGCTTACAAGAATGCCATATAGGCATACAATGTCAACTATATGCAATACAAAATATATGTCCACAAATGCCATATAGGCATACAACAAAGGAACACAATAAAAAGTCATTTCCCTCTGTCTGGTGAAGAGAATAGATCATGAGCAGCCTTTGATCTCTGAGGGGATGCAGATGCGTATGAGGGTGGTCTACTACAAACTCGAGGGCTACTCCTCCTATTTGGTTCTTCATGGATCTGTATCCGTTACAATAAAAAGTATAGACATTAATATATAGAAATTACATTATAAAAAATGAAACATTTAACAAAATAACCACTTACCGCCATCTGAAAATCTGTCTCCTCATTTGCCTCAGTACCAGGATTAGGTTGTGATGATGTCATGTCCTATAGAAACCATCCAGATGGAAATTAAACTTCAAATCAATAATCATTTGATTTTTCAAAAATAAACAACTATAACAACGAATGTAATTTGAAATTTACTAATCTGCCTCATACCCCTGTCAAAGGGATGGAGCTATGAATCGTAGAGGACACACCATGCTCCATTGCCCTGTGAATATTGGGAGGTGTCTCCACAGCTTGCATCATCTGAAAATAAAACAACATTATTCAATTACAAAAACTATAATAGTGATGCAAGTTTGGTTGATGCCCTAGGCTGAAAATCTCATGTTTTTGGCTATAGAATGTGCAAATGAGCTAGGGCTTGTAGAAAAGCTCTTGAGAAAAGGTTTGTAATAGTTGGAATTGTTTGGGCAGACCATCTTTGACATGTCTGAGGCATTGGTGTAAAGATTTGAAGTCTGGGATTAGAAAACCTTGTGGTGACCCATCTAAACTAGCCTAATTAGGCCTAAATTGCAACATAACAGTCCTATTTTGACCCTTGTGTTACAAAACACCCCCATCTACATTTGAAGTATGTTGTGTAAGAGGATAATGTGTATACAAAATAGTTTTTAGTTCATGGGTTTGAGTTGTTTCCTTCAAATTATGTCAAAAATACCCCTTTTGCTGTCCTACAAGGCATAGTGGAAAATTGTGAAGAAAATCACTTTGTCTGAGGTGTTAAGACTTTAACCAAGGATTGATTGAGTGAGTTTGATCTTTGATACCTTGGTCTACATCAAAGGGGTGTTAGAGGGGATATAGAAGTCAATGAGGAAGGTGAAGTAGTAATAGGTGGATATATGGTGGGGAAGATAGGGGCATAGCTAGTGGAGTAGGTGAAGTAATAGAAAGAGGTTGTGGGGTTGGGGCAGCAATGCGTTTAGAGGCATAAGATAGGTAAAGGTGAAAGAGGGAATTGGTAGCATAGACAAGGCAGTGAGTTGTTTGAAAAGATGCCTCAAAGAAATGTGGTCTCATGGTGATGTCCTTGTCTATGCATCTGATTGTCATGACATTCCATGAGACCACATTTCTTTGAGGCATTTTTTCAAATAACTATATTGTAATTGAAATTTTGTCATCTATCAACATCTAGTTATTAGTTATGCAATGTATAGTAATGCTTTGAGTTTGAAAGATGTGCAATGAAATGTAACCAACGATATGAATATAAAATACAAAAATCTAGTAAGTACAATTCATTCATTAAACTATTTGTTTTATTACCTCCCACTACAATAGAAGAGGCAATTAGCGCCTAAAATAGCGCCAGAATTTAGTAAATTTGAGTCCATGAATTGGACACTTCTGCCAATGCAAAACTTGGCACCCAATAGCATCTCACTATTGCGCTGGTTTTATAGCGCCGATTATAATGCCAGGATTAGCGCCGGGTTTAGCGCCAGATTTTAGTGCTAGGATTAACGCCAGATTTAGCACCAAATTTTGTTGCTTCCAGTTTGGCTTTTGATTTTGCTTCTGGTTTTGCTTCTTATGTTGCTTCCAAGTTTGCTTCCAGTTTTACTTCCAGTTTTGCTTCCAATTTTGCTTCCAGTTTTGCTTCCAGGTTGGCTTCTGCTTTTGCTTCCAGTTTTGCTTCCAGTTTTGCTTATGGTTTTGCTTCTAGTTTTGCTTCTAGGTTTGCTTCCAATTTTGCTTTTGGGTTTGCTTCCAATTTTGCTTCTAGTTTTGCTTTCGATTTTGCTTCCAATTTTGCTTCTGGTTTTGCTTCTAGTTTTGCTTCAAATTTTGCCTCTAGGTTTGCTTCAAGTTTTGCTTCCACTTTTTCTTCTAGGTTTGCTTCCAATTTTGCTTCCAGTTTTGTTTCAAATTTTGCTTCTAGTTTCGCTTCCAATTTTGCTTCTGGTTTTGCTTCTGGTTTTACTTCTAGTTTGGCTTCCAATTTTGCGTCTAGTTTTGCTTCTAGTTTTGCTTCCACTGTTGCTTCCAGTTTTGCTTCCAATTTTTCTTTTGATATAACGTCGCTTGTTGCTTCCAATTTTGCTTCCAATTTTGTGTCTTTTGTTGCTTTTAAAAATGCTTATTGTTTTGCTTACATTTATTAATTTAATATGTTTTATTTCAATTTAATTAGTTAAATATATCATGCCTCTTAAATAACTCATGATTATAAAGTAAGTAATTTAATTATTTAACTCATATGATTAAGTAACAAGATAATTATTATAACATGATCATCATCTATAATTTAATTGAATTTGACTACATCCATCCTGAGCAGTAAATTAAAATCATCATACGTAATAAATATCCATCCAAAAATCATCGACCACTTTCAATATATATAAATTGACAAGTCAATATGGATAAGATCATCATCATATACATAACTCAACATGATACAAGTCAAGATGATACATGTCCAAATGATATAAGTCAAAATGATACATAAATTTATGATACAACTCATTAATATGGCACTGTAGGCCGTGAAAATGATACATATGATAGCTAGCGACTATGAAAAGAGGCATCATAACGATATATCAACAATGATCCATGATGCAGTCTATATGATCATGAATGTCACTGGCTACTACAAGCAACTGCCTCATCATCATTATCACCATCATGATCATCATCATCATTACCATCATCATTGTCATCATCATCATCATCGGCCTCAGTGTCTTTTGTATCTGCATCATCATCATCCTCCGCCATGTGATCTATATCAAAACCAACATAATCTGGATCTCTATCATGAGGATCATCTTGATCTTCTGGAAGACCCGTGTTCTGCAAAAAAAAATATTTAAAATGAAAAGTTATTATTTATTTCATGCAATAATTTATTTTTCTGTTATATATCTAATATTATAACATATGAAACGAAACCATAATCATATTACATCATATCAAAGTGCACATACCATAATAAAATTTTAAAAAAGTTACAGCTAATATGTCATTCCAATGATGTAAAACATGCAACAATTCTAATAAATGTTAGTAAAGATCATAAAAAAAAATTGTTATAAATTTAACTATCAACTGTAAATTCTATTACATAACCTTAAGTGCTACAAATTGCTTTGTCAAAAGCTCCCATTTTGACACAGGCAGGGAGGATGGTGGCAAAGGTTGTGGAATTTGGCTTTACACCAGCTAATTGCATTTGCTTTAAAATTTCTGAAGCCTTTTCAACAAATCCATTTTGTACATATCCTGCAGTCATTGCAGTCCATGAGACCACATTTCTTTGAGGCATTTTGTCAAACAATTCCCGTGCCTTGTCTATGCTTCCACATTTTGCATACATGTCTAACAGGGCAGTTGCAACTACAACATCTGACAAAATTCCTCTATCCTTTATGTATTGATGGATGTCCATACCCTATTCCAAAGCTCCCATTTTGACACAGGCAGGGAGGATGCTAGCAAAGGTTGTGGAATTTGGCTTTACACCAGCCAATTGCATTTGCTTTAAAATTTTTGAATCCCTTTCAACAAATCCATTTTGTGCATATCCTGCAGTCATTGTAGTCCATGAGAACACATTTCTTTGAGGCATTTTGTCAAACAATTCACGTGCCTTGTCTATGTTTCCACATTTTGCATACATGTCTAACAAGGCAGTTGCAACCACAACATCTGACAAAATTCTTGTATCCTTTATGTATTGATGGATGTCCATACCCTATGCCAAAGCTCCCATTTTGACACAGGCAGGAAGGATGGTGGCAAATGTTGTGGAATTTGGCTTTACACCAGCTAATTGCATTTGCTTTAAAATTTCTGAAGCCTTTTCAACAAATCCATTTTATGCATATCCTGCAGTCATTACAGTCCATGAGACCACATTTCTTTGAGGCATTCTGTCAAACAGTTCATGTGCCTTGTCTATGCTTCCACATTTTGCATACATGTCTAACAAGGCAGTTGCAACTACAACATCTGACAAAATTCCTCTATCCTTTATGTATTGATGGATGTACATACCCTATTCCAAATCTCCCATTTTGACACAAGCAGGGAGGATGGTGGTAAAGGTTGTGGAATTCGGCTTTACACCAGCCAATTGCATTTGCTTTAAAATTTCTAAAGCCTTTCAACAAATCCATTTTGTGCATATCCTGCAGTCATTGTAGTCCATGAGATCATGTTTCTTTGAGGCATTCTATCAAACAGTTCACGTGCCTTGTCTATGCTTCCACATTTTGCATACATGTCTAACAGGGCAGTTGCAACTACAACATCTGACAAAATTCCTCTATCCTTTATGTATTGATGGATGTCCATACCCTATTCCAAAGCTCTCATTTTGACACAGGCAGGGAGGATGTTGGCAAAGGTTGTGGAATTTGGCTTTACACCAACCAATTGCATTTGCTTTAAAATTTTTGAAGCCTTTTCAACAAATCCATTTTGTGCATATCCTGCAGTCATTGCAGTCCATGAGACCACATTTCTTTGAGGCATTCTGTCAAATAGTTCACGTGCCTTGTCAATGCTTCCACATTTTGCATACATGTCTAATAGGGCAGTTGCAACTACAACATCTGACAAAATTCCTCTATACTTTATGTATTGATGGATGTCCATATCCTATTCCAAAACTCCCATTTTGACATAGGTAGGGAGGATGATGGCAAAGGTTGTGGAATTTGGCTTTCAAACAACTCATACTCGTAGAGTCATGGTTTTAGGTCACGTATGTTATGGTAACAACAAGGGATTCCAACTATGGTTACAATAGCTAAGACTGCCATCATTTGTGACCGTAACAAGGTTCTTGGACAACATTATCTTGCTCTTCACACTGGGTACTATATAGGCCAAGATTTGGTTGAAGAAATCACTTGATGGTTACCTATATAGTGATACCACACCCTAATACCCCATGCATTCTAAATAGCTTGAGATTTATACAATACTCAACCAAGATGAAATTGTATCACTGTACCACACTTAACTATGACAGTCCTTTCTTGACAACAATTTGTAATCTTTAGACTATTGGGATACTTGCCACAAATAAATATTAGGTCAATGACACAAGGCTTTTAAACAAAAACCATAATCCCAACTATATATCCATCCCCTGGGCAGTCTCAAGGGCCACCTTGAGACAAAAAATGCTAATGTACTATTATGACAGTTATGATTGTCCTCCATCATTTCATTGTGCATTTGAAACTTGAGATGAGGATTAAGGAGGTCTCCATTTGTAAAAACATGGAAAATACTCATGCAAAGATCTTTAAAATAGACATATTCAACTTTAGGCATTTCTGTAGACCCTAGGAAGGTGGATGTAAACTTAGTGACTTTAATTATGATGGGAAGCGCATAGCGGAACCATAGTACAAAAATCAAATTTGTCTTCCGTTGGCCAGTCTCCACTTACTGACCACTGATACACCTTGATCGATTAGACATCAATGGTCGGTATGACTTTCTCAAGTCTTACCGTCGATCAACCTTATGCCGATGTGACCACGAAACCCCTTCGCTGTGACCTACTTCCATTGACGGAACCTCAAGCTTGTCTCCCGCTATCGTCACTCTCGCTAAAATGTCAATACGTGTTGTCTTCGATGAGACTCTCCCCTATCGGCGAACCTTGGAACTGTTTCACCGAACACCCAATCTACCTGATACCTCCAACTCCTCCAATCCAAACCCTAGTACATGGAGATGCTAGGCAATCTACTGTATACAAGCTGCGATTTGGAACATCTGCATCGCCAAATCATGAAACATAATAGGAAACGAAAAACACATATTGTACAACGAAGCCATTCCATTAATTTCGATAGAAATCTCACTAGTGGAATGCTTCAAATCGACATTTTGCAATAATGGAAATACAGAAGGGAAAAGAAATCTACAGTTATGCAATTTTGTATTTACAGAGAACAGAAAACAAATTGACAACATAGAAAAGATCGATTTCTCCTTCATAATGCTCGATTACATTTGCACAATTGCATTCAATTACAATATCATATCTCTGACTTTGTTCAAATCCCTGGGTTTATAAACTTACCTAGAGTAGTACCAAACTGTCTCCAAGCGACTGGGAGACAACCGTTTTAAATAGCCTCCAACTGCCCAACTGCCTATTTTTGGCATTATGCGGTTACAATTTGACAAATGTCCCCTAAGTCACTTGGGACTTACAAAATGAACCTAGATACAAACTAAAATAAAAATGCATTGGTCAAATAGACCTTATTACAATGCAAACATGATTTTCTAAACAAACATAAACTTAAATGCCTCACGGAGGCCACCTTGTGTTAGGTACTCCTACACCATACACCCTACCTAGAAAAGAACTCATGTCCCATTAGTTGAGTCCTTGTCTTGTACCACCTATATCCATTGATGTCTCATGCCTTCCCCATGATCTCTGGACTGTAACTTGCTTCCATGGAATCAAAAACTCATGCCTAGCATTGTAGGCTCTACTCACACCTTGCCATGAGTGAGTGCTTGTAACCAAACCCAGACTTTGTTTGCCATTCTTCCTTACTATCATCTCTGCTTGAACATCTGCATTCAAAACCTTGTTTGATGCTTCTTGTACTGCTGCTATGGTAGAATATGTTTGCCTTGCGACTCTTGTTGGCTCTAGAGGACAAACAATGGTCCCTAGTATGATAGCATCTCTTCTTTCCAATCAACTGGTGGCTGCTCGTAGACCTGCTCTTTGACTTTCTTCTGATCCATCTCAGACATTACCATCTGATCTCCACCATTCAAAACTAAAATCACCTTCAAACTGTGATCTTTGGTAACCCCACTCCTTGAGGTATCCTCAACTGTCGTTGTCTCTTCTCCATGGATCTTCACAAACTCTTTCTTACCCATCAAAATGACCTTGGCTGCCTGCTGTGTTGCAGCATCCTCCTGCAATGGTGTCATCACAAAAGTCTTTCCATCCTTCTTGATGGTGTATGTGTTAGCATAGCCATCATATAATGCTTGCCTATCAAATTGCCATGGCCTACCTAAAAGTAGGTGACAACACTCCATGGGCAAAATGTCACATAAAATTCTCTCCTTATATTCTCCAATCTGAAAATCAACATATGCTTGTTCACTTACCAAAAGTGATTGACTGTCAGTTACCCAAGATGCCCTGTAAGGAGTTTGATGAGGAATCCTTTCTATGTTTAATTTATCCACCATTTCCCTAGACACCATATTATCTGTTGAACCAGAATCTATGACTACCTTGCATATTTTACCTTTGCTTTTGCAATTGATCTTGAAAAGAGCTCTCCTCTGTGATGGTTCAGTCTTCACTGGTTCTTTGAGAAACGTCCTCTTGATCATCAGATTTTCTCCCACTTCTGATGCCAAATTTACTTCAGGAGATGTCACACTCCCTGCATCCTCTTGAGTCAATGTGGTTCTTCTCTCATTACCATGAGAAGTTGAGGCCTTCTCTGGACACTTATAGGTTGGGTGCCCTATCTGATTATAGTTATAAGATCTCATGTTGGAGAACTTGGATCCTCTGTCTAATCCATTTGTCCCACCTCTTTCATTTGGCCTTCTTCCTCGGTAGCCTCCTCTGCTACTTAAGTCCCCAACTTGCTCTTCTTGGTTAGACTCACCACTAGGCCTCTGGTTAGGACTTCTTCCTCCAAAATTGCCTCTAAAATTTTTGTCACCTCTTCCTCTACTCTGCTGCTCACCTTTCCTCTTCAGCTTCTCTTCAGCTCTTAATGCTACTTGAAAGCACTTTTCCACAGTTTCAGGGGTAAATAAACTTATCTCATCTTGAATATTGATCCTCAGACCATTCAGATACCTTTCTACCTTGGCTTTTTCATCCTCCGTATACCCACAACGAAGAGTATATTTGTGAAATTCCTTGGTGTAAGTAGCCACATCCATATCTTTTTGCTTAAGATTCTACATCTACCTGTAAATTTGCACCTCGTAGTCAAATGGAAGGAATTGGGACTTGATGTTCTCCAGCATTCTGCTCCATGAAGATATCAGACTCTTCCCATTCTTTACCCTTTTTCCTTGGGTGTAATTCCACCATGTAAGGGTAGCACCTTTGAGTTTAGTTTTTGCAAACTTAACTTTCTTACTGTCAGGAACTTCCTTGTATTCAAAGTAGTTGTTCAGAGCCTCAATCAACTCCATGACTCATCAACATTCATCTTTCCACTGAACATGGGGATATCTATCTGAGCCTCTGAAGAGTCCTTGCCAATTGCCTTGATGGATTCTAGAAATTGCTTTTGTTCAATTGGTATCTTTTCCTCTTCTTGTTCCTCTGCTTCTTCCTCTTTCTCTTCTTCTTCATCTAAATCTTCATCTACCCTTTTACCTATCTTCATTGGCTTCAATTCTGCTTGGAGTGCTTCCTTGACTCTAGTTTTGATCATCTCTTCCATCTCTTGAAATTTCTTGACCACTTCAGTGGTCATCCCCTTTGGAGGCATATCACTAGCCTCTCCTTCACTTTCTCTGTCTGACATAAACATTCACAGACAGCACCAACACTTCTACAAATCCTCAATTTGACTACAACCTAATGCTCAATCAGATGCCCATCCTACACGCTGTTTCACAGACCCATTCCTCTCGTCCAACAGCAGATCCTGGAGATGCACTACCACTCTCTCTCTCAGTGGCTTCACTCTGCACCCTCTTCCAACCAAATCTCTATTGGTGAATGGTCTTGACAGACCTCGTCATCACCTGCCCACACACTATAGGAATAGGATTCATCTGCCTTCTCAGAGACAAAAATCAAATACACAACACCTTCGCCCATAGCTTTCACTAGCTCTGATACTAATATGATGGGGAGCGCACAGCGGAACCATAGTACAAAAATCAAATTTGTCTTCCGTTGGCCAGTCTCCACTTACTGACCACCAATACACCTTGATCGGTCAGACATCAATGGTCGGTATGACTTTCTCAAGTCTTACCGTCGATCAACCTTATGCCGATGTGACCACGAAACCCCTTTACCGTGACTTACTTCCATCGACAGAACCTCAAGCTTGTCTCCCGATATCACCACTCTCGCTGAAATGTCAATACATGTTGTCTTTGGTGAGACTCTCCCCTATCGGTGAACCTTGGAACTGTTTCACCGAACACCCAGTCTGCCCAATACCTCCAACTCCTCCGATCCAAACCCTAGCACATGGAGATGCTAGGCGATCTACTGTGCACAACTTGTGATCTGGAACATCTGCATCACCAAATCATGAAACATAACAGGAAACAAAAAACACATATTGTACAGTGAAGCCATTCCACTGATTTTGACAGAAATCTCACTAATGGAATGCTTCACATCGACATTTCACAACAACAAAAATACAGAAGGGAAAATAAATCTATAGTTATGCAATTTTGTATTTACAGAGAACAGAAAATAGATTGACAACACAGAAAATATCAATTTCTCCTTCACAATGCTTGATTACATTTGCATAATTGAATTCAATTACAATATCATATCTCTGACTTTGTTCAAATCCCTGGGTTTATAAACTCGTCCAGAGTAGTACCAAACTGACTCCAAGCGGCTGGGAGACCAATTCAAGCGGCTGGGAGACAACCGTTTTAAATAGCCTCCAACTACCCAACTGCCTATTTTTGGCATTATGCGGTTACAATTTGACAAATGTCCCCTAAGTCACTTGGGACTTACAAAATGAACCTAGATACAAACTGAAATGAAAATGCATTGGTCAAATAGACCTTTTTACAACACAAACATGATTTTCTAAACAAACATAAACTTAAATGCCTCACGAAGTCCACCTTGTGTTAGGTGCTCCTACACCAAATTACCACCACAAAGACTATCCCCTTTGTGGCTATGACAAGGTAACACTGTCATTCTCTTTATGACAATCCCTTCTCCATTGGGTGATGGCCTAATAACATTTATGTCCTTTGTGATTTCAATGCCTCTCTAATGCACTATCATAAGAGTCTTGATAGTCCTTATGTTTTAGTGAAGAAGACTTCCAACAAATCAGAAAGGAGGGCTTAAGATTACATACAAAGTCCTAGTCTTCATACCCTTGTCACATATCACCCCTCTAAGAAGACCTCAAGACAATTGCCCTTTAATACAAGAAGTCAATGCAGTTTTAAAAGATAAAGTACAAGAGGCCAAAGGACAAGAAAACTTGAGGCCTTAAGGGGTTTAAAGGAATAAAAATATAGGCTTGTAGACTCGACTTAAAACCCTAACCCTAGGTGGGTACCACTAGAACCCTTTAACTTGGCACTGCAAAACCTTGTCCAATATGATTGTGGGAAGCCGAAATCAAGCATGTATAGTCACATATGACAAATAAGTATGCCTACCAAGTGGTTTGACATAAAAATGAGTAGTCTTCAAATTATAACCCTTCAAAGTAGGCCACTGAAGTATATTGTACAGGTGCATTTCTGAGTGCTGCAGTCAGATTTTTCATCATGGGAACCTAAAATTTTTGCAAAAAATGGTAGGAAATTTTAGGTTCCAACAAGTCCATTAGTTGGAGGTAGACAAACAATGGTTTTCTGTTCATTATTAACCCATTAAACTTAAGCATATGAGATAGCATGGCACACACAAAATGTTGTGGATAATGATCACAAGATTAGGTTAATTGCGACCACTTTTTGTAAGCAAGCACAAGACTAGTATACTCATTATGATCCTAATGGCACCAAGAAGGGTCCCCAAAGATATAAGAGTAATCATTTGTCATCTAAGAGAAATCTTAAATTTAAGGGCGCTAGGGCCAACAAAGAAGCACTTTAGAACTCATCCTATGCATCAATAAACAACTCAACACAAGAAATTCAAATTGACATATTAACACAACAATATCCAACTAAGTTATTGAAAGTCAACTATTGATACCTCATTCTGCATCCAGATTACAAAATCGGTCCACTTTTTGCTTTGTAACATTTCCTTTTCAGATTGGCTTGGATGCTGTCCATATTTCTCATGTCAAAACATGACACATGGACTAGTTAAACTAATTAATATGCAATCATTTAATTTTTCCTAGGAAATTAAAAAAAAAAAATCATTTAACTTATTAAATATACTTACAAATGTACAGATTAAGGCCTGTAAACCTTTCTGGCCACTGTGATATGTGGCACGAAGTTTGTCAAGCCTAGCCTTGGAGGCCTTGTCCTGAAACATATACTAATTCAATTTAACTATGCACAAATAAAATTTAAAAATCATTTAATAAATTTGATATAATCTTATGAAAAAATTCAAATACCTATGTACTCTCCTCACCGGACTTTCTCTGTGCATCAAACTTCTCATATGTTTTTACAAGCTCTTTCCATACTTTCAAACTTACATCAATTGGCCTTTTTTTGAGCCTTTGCTCAGGAGGGAGTTTTTTTTATCTTCTTTGTTTGGTTGTACCGAAATATCTTGCAGTTTTGAGACATTCATAGCTTTATCTTCTTTACAGACCAACCTTTGCCTAATTCAGTCTCCATGTATTGGATAACTACTTTTTGCAGGTGCATGGGTATCTTTGAGAATGGCAAATGTAGATGGTCTTTGAAATGTTGAATGCATGATTCCTTCAACCTATTCACAAATGTTTTTCTAGCATCTGTCATTCGGATGTCCCCTGAAACCACATCGTATTCTATCTTGGTATCATAGGTACCAATGCAAGATGCAAAACATGGCGTGGTGGTCGAAGAAGTCTGTGTCCCAGGAGTGGGTGGGACATTCGAAGCCTTTGTTCCCTGTTCCACATTCTTAGAGGTTATTGTTACTGATTTCCTCCTGGATCTTTTGCTTGATTCATGACTAGTTGGGGAATCAATTGATTCCCTTTGACGCTATTGATTTGGTCGTAATGTTTTAGGGGCTTTACCAGATCATTTTTCTATGTATCTGGCAAGCATTGTCAAGTCCACACCATCCGATTTGTTCACTGCCTCTACCCCCAATATGGAAGCCAGTGCTTCTTTATCTTTGTCAGTATCATGTTCCTATAAAATAAATTTCTTCTTTTAAATTCACAAATAAAAAATTAAAAACTAAAAATCAAAGAAACAATGGAAACATTTACAAATTACCTCATTGTGGCTAGAGTCTGCTCCCTTTGCTCTCTTCCCTCTATTGCTTGACATTTTGAGGTGACCTAGGGCAAAATATTTTTGTTTAGTCTGTGGAGGCAAACGAAGTACACACTGCCAGGTATGAAAGTTTTCGTTTAGTTTTTCTGTATTCCTCAAGGTTTTTGACCTTTACTTTGTAGAGCAAATCATGAAACTATTTTCCTATGAATCAATTGGTGCCTTGGGAGGGAATCCATAGTTCCTGGCCTAATTTTAGTTTTCTCACCCTCGTCTCAAAATCCCTCTCCTCATATTGTCTCGACCAACCTCTGTTTTAGTTTGCTCACCCTCGTCTCAAAAGCCCTAATTTTAGTTTTCTCACAATCGACTTGTCTTAAAGCACTTGACTACTTTTTTAGGAAGGAAGTGAGAAAGCTGTGTTCAGAGAAAGGTATTGATGGTAATGATAAGTGAACATGGGCATTGGGGTTTGAAAAATGTGTTCATTGCTCTTGGATGCAGAGGAAATAATGCAATGTCTACAATTTTACCCTCCTTTACAACCACATGAGACTTGAACGATTCGCCTATAAACAAAGCAATATTTATAACCCTTTCTTCACAATCCTCTCCATTTAATTGAAACAAAAATATATTTGGGAACGAAAAAAATTTATTGTAATTGTAACCTTACCTATGGTGTCAAAAACTAAATCAAATTTCTTATCTCTTCGCACGGTGTTTTTCTCCTATAATTATCAAATTTATCATATATTAATTCAGGCAGGACTCTAACCCAAATGCTCGATCTCCAAACAAAAAATGAACACCAAAAATCAATAAAGTTTTGTTTTGTTTTTTTTTTGTTTTGGGGTATGTGTAGGTGGGAATTTTTTAATTTTTTTTGATCCAGTAGTTGGCGCTATAGTCAGAGCAGTTAACGTCGACTTTAGTGCTGACTTTTAGGCCAAAAATGTAATCTGTTCGGGGCACCAAAGGTGGCACAAAGTGTGCCTAATTTAGCGCCAATCAGTGCAGAATGATGTATTTTGCACCTAATTACTCTCTAGATATCTCCTCTTTATAGTGACAAGGTTTCAAGAACATGACAACTTAGGTAAGGTGTCAACTTGTCTCTTTAACCTCTAGATTGTCATTTTTCAAGAATTGATCTCATTGAAATGCAAAGACAACATGTCATAGATTAGATGAAAAGATCAAGGAGATGCATGTTATAGAGTATAAAACTCAAAAATCAAAGGTCTTTTTGGGCCTTTTTCAAACAATATGAGCAAAATTCAAACTTTAAACATGTAGCACAGACACCATATGACTCATTCACATACATCACACATGTGGGACCACTAAGAAGGGAGGTAGGTGCTTAATATGAGCAATGACAATTGAACATAATGTTTAAGTTCACTTCAACAGATATTTGGGGTTATGATAGCTAATGGAGGGTTTTCTTTTCAAAGGAAACCATTAATTTTGGAGTGAAAGGTAATGGTGAAATATAACATAATGTCCCTATAATTAAAGAATATCCAATGGCTAGGATTAACCTACCAAAGATCTAATGACGTGATTTCAAAATTAACATCCAAATTATCCTTCCCTCCATCAAGAATTTAAAATTTTGGTGCCAAAGACTCTTTGAGACTGTTTTGAGGGTTCTATGATAGTTTTGAGGGTTTTATGGCCACTTGGAGAGATATAGATTGCCTTAAAATGACCCATAAAAGAAAAAGGAAAGTCAAATATGAAATAAATGTCTTTTTGATGTGAATTTTTAGTCATCTTGTAATCATAAGATTTGAGCTCTAGTTGTCAAGATTCCGCGTGTAAACATTTTTTGAAGAGCAAAATATTGCAATGTCCTATTTTGTTTTTCATAGTGTGTCTTAATGAAAAGTGAGTGTATTAACAAGTTAAATTCAAGAATATTCTCTTGGTGCATAGCTGTTATGTGACTATTGTCATTGTTGTGTATTGCAGGATCTAGAGGAGGCCATGGAGAGAGGACATGGACGACGTAGAACTGCTAAATCGTAGAGAGGAAAGTGGGTGGAAATAGATATGACAATGGAATCTGTAGATACAATAGAGGTAAGAAGAGAAAGCAACCTCAACCAAAGGAGGAAGGTGTTTATGAATTCACAAATGCTACAACATAGAGGAGATAAAGTCATTTTTTGTCCATGAGGCCTCTGAGGTCAAACTTATTGATTGATAATGCACAGGAATGGTGATTAAATGTGATTCTATGATCAAGGGAAAAGTTTGAAAATTAGGATGGCCAAAACATGATATCAATATATCAAATATATGACTAAAGTGAGGTTTTGTGTTCAATAGCATATTCATTGAAATGATATAATTGGTGTACTAAACATTATTTACTATGTTGTGTATTATAGGGGCCAGACGAGGCCATGGAAATAGATCGTGTCATATCAAATGAGGATGTGAGGCCGATTATTTTACCTTCCTTATTTTGATCGTTATGCATTTCAGTTGATGACATTATCAGACTTTTAGTGACTATGGTTTCATTATGCAGACTGGATTTTATCTCCTGATTATGATAGGACATTGATTAGACATATGTGATTTGATTTGACCAGATTTGATGATATTTTGTGATTCGACATATGAGATTTATTAGATGATGATTTGTGATGAGATTCTAGTTATTTATGTGATGTGGACTATTTGACATGTGATTGAAAAATGCAGTTTAATTTGGAATTATGTATTGACAATTATTGTTGTATTCAATTTCGTGAATTTAATTCCAGTTGCTTCGGCTATGATTTTTCATGATATGATTGACACTTGATCAAGATGTGTAGGTTTTACATTCCCTAGCCACGAGAAATTAGAGGTAGAATTCACACCAATGTTATCCCCTGTGAAACCGATCCATTCCCAAGAGGGATAAGGATCACATTTGAAATTGAATGTGATTTAAGTGCTTGATTTAATTTTTTATATTTTGGCCTAGTACCCTTTTGTTTAAATTAATCAATAATAATTGTTGTATAAATTTTTTTTGACTTACACCACTTGGTATTTGTTTTATTTCTTGAGGCCATTTAAAGTGGATTTATGACCCTTTTGTGAACCTTAGTGTCCCAAAAGTTACCCTAGGTGGTTACCCATGGGTCTAGGGCAAACTTGGACTATCTAACCCTTGGATTAACTCACTTTTGGTCACTCTAAACTATGGTTTAGTCAAAGTGACGAAATTTGAAATTAGGGAAGGTGGGAGATGAGTCATGCCTTGGGAAAGACTCATTTCCCTTCCCAAAGTTTGGGAATCCTTTCCCAAGGAAGACTTGGGAGGTCTCCAAGACTCCCAAGTGTGTGGGAGATTCCTCCAAGACTCTCACACACATGTGAGACCATCTTGGAGGGAGATGGCTTTTTGAGAGAATAAGAGGATGCCATATGGCATCCCTTATCCTCTTGGAGGTTTGAGTGGGAATGCCACCTCACCACTTGTCCTCTCACACATGTGTGAGAGCACAAGTGGATAGGGTGAGGATTGAGAGGGAATTGGAGGATGACACTTGTCACCCTCACACTTCCTCTCCCTTGCAAGTGGCATTGGAGGAGGAAGGAGAAGGTGACAAGTGTCACCTTCTCATTCCTCAAGGCCAAATTTATGGCCTATAATATATCATCTTGTTGAGGAGTGTGGGGTTCTTGCATTTTTGAGTTTTCTTCTATTTTGGAGGAATTTAGGGAAAGGTTGGAGGAATTCTTGGAGATTGGAAGGTTTGGGAAAGCTTGGAGCTCTTCACCAAACGTGGTTCCATTATAGGGCTTTGAAGGTAAGCCTCTTAAACTATGTTTTCTCACCCTTGCTTATTTATTGTGTTGTGTTGTGTTTTTGGTTATTGTTGTCTTCATTGTTTTTGTGTGGGATGGGAGTATGGTGAGAGCACCTCCATTGGAGGTAATACTCAATTTGTTTGGGTAGGGGAAAGGAACCTCCTTGAGGTCACCTCCACATTGTATTATTTATGCCTTGAGGGATTTTGGCTTGTTGAGGAGATTATTTGAATGGCAAGAGTGCCATGGAGATTATTTTTGAGATTTTGTGGAGAGTGTGGTTTTGGAGATTTTTGGCTTGAGGCCACGAGTTTGGTATTGTATCTTTTGGGTGGCCTTTGAAGTAGAGGGGTCCATTCCCTACCCTCATCAAACTCATTTTCATGAGTTGAGTTTAGTGTGAAACCTATGGGCTATTTTTTGTGTTATTGAGGTTGATTCTTGTTGTGGAATGTTGCACCTGTGTGAATCCCTACCTCCCTAGCTCGGGGGTGACCCACTTGCAGGTCTATGGTAGGGAGGAGAGCATTTCGTAGTGGCTGGATTGTTTTCTTTCAGTTGTGTTTATTTGCAGGTTTTGAGTGAAGAAATGGAGTTGTTGTGGAACTCATTCTTGGGTGGCTTAGTAGTATATTATTGGCTATTGAAGCCATAGCCATTATGGCCTTATTGTATTGTATTTCTTGTAAAAGTTTGCTAAGTTATTTGCCATGGAGTTGGCTGTGATAGATACTACAGTGTAAACATTCTGTGATTTTATTTAATGTTGATTACTTTCTATTTTGTGGAATTGAGAAGTTTTTTGAAATGCATGTGAAGTTATATTTATTTTTCTGTCATTATTCTTTGTAAAAAGAAAACTATATAATGTAGGTCCTTCCTGTTATTTTGTAGTGAAATTTCTATGTATTAGTTGTAGTTTTCTTACCTATTAGTTGCATCAATAGAAAGGATATACTTATGTGTAGTTAGACTATTCAAAATTATATTTCTGTATAGTATCATTGCAAAAAAAAAAAAAAAATACTTCTGTATTAATCCATTCCCTAAACAGAGAGCTAATTTTCTAGCTTAGATCAGATTTGTGTTTCCTTTTGAAAACTAGACCAAGTGTAAATTTGTTCAAAAAATATACTTGTACACATAAAATAGATACGCTTATAAATGTAAATACATTATCCTTCCTTTTGTTCTGAGTTGCTGTTTTCTTTTTATCTATTTTTTTTGTGTTCTCATAGCAGTAAAAAAAAAGAGAGAGAAGAAAATCAAACCAGATCTGTCATTTTTTCTATATATATCAAAATGTGTATATACACATCTATATATATAGGTGTATATAAATATATATATATATATATTTATAAACAAGGTTAAAAGAAAATATGATAAAGGAATTTATATACTGTGTTCTGCCTTATTTTATAAACTGATTTTATCATTATATATATATATATGTATGTATTAGATATATCTGAAACTAAGATTAATTTTTTTGTTAACAAAATACAGAGGTCTGAATTTTGCTGAGGGATGGCCTGTTCTTTTTGGTGGGGTTTCAAAGTTAAAAACAAAAAAAAAATTTAATAGGGACTGTGGGTGGCGGCACCGCCCACAACATATTTTTTTATTGTTGAGAAGGGTGTGGAGAGGAGGCTTTGCCTCCACCCCACCACCCCTTACCCCCATAGCCTCCGCAGTCCCTCCTCCTTTCTGGCGCCATTAACTCCGCAGTCACTTTCCCTCTGCGCCCCCCACACCTATCTCCGCCACATTAAATCCCGCTGCCCTTCACTCCTTACACCGCTCCTCCCCACAGGACTCTACCACCATGCAACACGTTGCCCAGGTCGGCCACCACCATCCCTCTCTCGTAGCTCTTTCCTCCGCCGCCGCCACCGTCAGCCCCTCTACTGAATGCAACCCTACTCACAATGATTTAACACTATCTTTTAATGAATTTTTTCTTACATAAATATTTTCCTATAAAAAAAAGGCATAAATAAATAATAATACAGTTTGAATACCACCACAACTCTATTAATTATACCTCTGTGGAGGGGGGGGTGATGGAAGCTTCATTTACATCACCTCCATGGTTGTTTGTAAACCCTAATCTGCAAGAGAGAGAGGCAAACAAAAAAAAGAGAAGAGAAAACAAGATAAAGAAATTAGGGCTCTTCTAGGGTTATCATTTTCTAAAATGAAATTAGTTCAACATTGTTAAAAGAAAACAATTTAAAATTGAATAGGGCTTTTCCTATTTTGTGAGAGGATATCTGACTTTTATCCACTTTTAAAATCCTCTATTTTAGTTTGGCCTTATTTTAATTCTTGTGTTCATCCAATCTGGGTTTTATTTTTAAATGGGAAAGTTACTTCTTGTTTTATTGCTTTTTTTGATTTTTATTGTTTCCTTTTCTTATATTTTTACCTTGGGAATAAATTTTATTCTAACTAGGAAGAAATTTTTCTTTGATTGTAATTCATCCTAGTTTGGGTGTTTTATTTCTATTTTACCTTAGCGGGATTTTTCTTATCGTTTTAGTTAAATTATCTATTTTATTATTATTGTACGAGATGAGTTATGTAGACTTCCCTCCTTCCTCTATTAAATCTTTGAGTTAATTATTAAATATAATGTCGAAATTATATTTAATAACAGACTCAATTTTCTCCTTGGATTTATTTGGCGTCTTGTCATTAATTATTATTATTTTATTTTAAATTTTTACTCCTTTATGCTAGGTCAATTTATTCGACCTTGGCAGAATATTTATTTTAATATTTTTATTTTAAATCGTTTGAAATTTGTTCTTAAGTTTACTTTAATTTTATTCTTAAAATTTTAATTAATTCCTTATTGGCAAATTATTTTAAATTCTATTTTACGTTTATCAAAAAATGCGTTATGCTGTCAAATTTTTCCTAGAATTCTAGGGTTTGATTTTTGTGTTATTTTATTAGCTATTCATCCACCATCCCACTTGAATCATGCGACCATCAATTCCATCATTTACTTAATCCTTTTTCAATTTTATTTTAACTGAAGTTGAGATAGGTTTCAGAGCTGACTAATTTATCTTCACACCTAGGAAACTAGGGGTTCAGATTTAAATCAGTCTAACCCTAAAAGCGGCACACTTCTTGTTGCATACCCCCTAGACGAACTTCATCATCATGGTTATATTGACATGTTTACGCCTTATGCGTATTTCCACCGAGCATGCAGATGTGTGTGAGTGGGTTCTTAGGGATAAGTAGAAAAGTTTTTCATAGTTCGTGTCATGACATGACACGTGTGTTGTGTGTCGTGATTGTATGGGAAATGCGGGCATGACATTTGGTATCAGAGCCAGGTTTAAACACTGGGCTTGTTTTGGGCACATTATTATTTCCACAATGTTGATTAATTTGTGGTTACCTCATTTTTGTAGGATGCCTCCTCGACGAGTTCGGTGAGCGCAGTCCCGCCGCACTCCATCCCTCGACATTCACAGTGACTCTTCAGCTAAGGTACAGGCACAACCAGTTCCACAGGTACCACCGGCCCTACTAGCTATTGGGCCACAGATATTACAGGCTTTACAGGTAGTTTTAGATAGGCTTCCATCGGCTGTAGTTGAGCCGCGCATAGAGCCACGTGTCGAGCCCTGCGAGGATCCACGAGAGGAGCCACGCATGTAGCCACGAGATGAGTCCCATGTTGAGCCACGTGTGGAGCCCTGCATTGAGCTGCGAGGGGCACCACGTGTGGAGCCTTATGTCGAGGTGCCAGAGACGACGGTAGAGGAGGTTTGTTCAGGCGATAGGGCCCGTAGCAGGAGCCCTTCATGTCATGCTAGGTATGATGAGGTAGTACAAGTAGAGCACATTGTTCATAGACCTTATGACTATAACATAGATGAGCCTATCAGGAGGCCTAGAGACAGAGGAGACCCCTTTAGGGATTTATTAAGGTTGAACCCTCCTACTTTCGTCGGGACCACAGAGGGAGCTGAGGCAGAGGCTTGGCTTATCAGCTTAGACAGATGCTTCACGTTGCGTCCTTACGAGGGCAACACGAAGGCTCATGTGGTAGTACACCTGTTGCGAGATGTAGCAGCTACCTGGTGGTGCACTAAGGAGTGCAAGCGTCACCTTTCTTTAGACACTCTCACATGGAAGACTTACAGTGGCATAGTATAAGGGTAGATTTACTGAGTTATCCCATTATGTGGAGTATCTCCATAACGAGAAACTCCTGGTTCATAAGTTTATCAAAGGACTAAACCACAGTATAGCAGGGCCTGTTCGGATGGCAGACCCCTAGACTTTGAGTGATGCTTCTAAGAAGGCATATATCGCTGAGGAGATTCAGAGACGAGGGTAGAGTTCACGCCCTCAGTTTCAGGATCGTGGGCAGCAGTAACATCAACAGAGTTTCTGCAGACCATCACAACCACATCATAGGGGAGGATTTAGTTCCGCTCCCTTACCTCCTAGGCCCCCACAGTAGCAGCAGCCACAGCAATAGCAACCACAACAACAGCAGCCACAGCAGTAGCAGAGAGCTAGGACACAACAAAGGGCACATGGGGGACATAATAGAGGTTGGCAACAGCAGGGACCGCCTGCAAGACCCGCAAGGTCGCAACAGTCTTATAGGGGCTCACAGGGGTCTACTGGTAGATCAGGACAGTAGCAATTGAGCAGGACTCAAACTGGACAGGTACAGGCTAGGGGCCCTTGTTATGTTTGTGGTGGAGTTGGAGACCTAGCCAGAGAGTGTCCATAGGGTTTTACAACAAGGGGACAACCTTGTGTAGGAGGATCTGAGCAGACTATTGGTGATGTGGGTAGATCCCACTGTATGTTCGCGGCGGTTGATAATTGCCAGGCTGATTTTTAGGCGTCAGTGATTGAGACGTTAGGTATGATTGGGGGTAACCCCATTTCTATTCTCTTTGATTCTGGTGCTACTAACTCTTTCATATCTCCATCGTTAGTGGAGCATTGCAGGCTGGTGGCCTCTAGGCAGGGTGATAGGTGGGTGGTTGAGTTGGTCTCTGGGGCCAAGATGATAGTAGATGCCTTAGTCCACGACTACGAGATTGCTTTGGGACCCTTTACCACAGTATGTGACGTTATAGTCATGACATTAGGATCCTATGATGTGGTGTTGGGTATGGATTGGCTTGCGGCTCATCGAGCCAAGCTAGATTGTCGCCGAAAGGTGATCAGTTGTTTAGATGACCACGGTACATCAGTTGAGATAGTGGGCATACAGAAGCCCACAACAGTGTGTATGATATCCGCTCAGCAGCTTAAGCGCTGCATGTGGAAGGGATGCCAAATGTTCTCCATCACAGTGAGTGACAGATCAGATGACGAGCCTGAGGCATCCTTGGGTGATCATCCCATCCTTAGAGAGTTTGCCGATGTGTTTCCAGCAGAGTTACCGGGGATGCCACCCCATCGCAAGGTAGACTTTCACATAGATTTAGTGCCGGGTGCCGAGCCAGTGTCTCGTGCACCTTACAGGATGACCACACATGAGCTCATAGAGCTCAAGTTACAGTTGGAGGACTTGCTCGAGAAGGGGCACATTCGACTGAGTGTTTCACCTTGGGGCACTCCTGTCATCTTCATGAAGAAGGATGGGTCTCTTCGTTTGTGCATGGACTACAGGCAGTTGAATAAGGTGACGGTGAAGAACCGTTATCCTCTGCCCAGGATTGACGATCTTTTCGATCAGATGTAGGGAGATAGAGTGTTCTCTAAGATTGACTTGAAGTCCGGTTATCATCAGCTACATATCACAGAGGCGGATATCAATAAGACTACCTTCCGGACTTGATACGGCCACTATGAGTTCACAGTGGTTCCCTTCGGCTTGACGAATGCCCCTGCAATGTTCATGAGTCTCATGAATGGGGTGTTCCGTACCTATTTGGATTAGTTCGTGATCATTTTCCTTGATGACATCTTGTTCTATTCACAGACCGAGGAGGAGCATAAGGAGCACCTTCGTCAGGTTCTACAGTGTTTGAGAGAGCAGAACCTTTACGAGAACTTGGCGAAGTGTGCATTTTTTAGGATAGAGGTTCAGTATCTGGGGCATATCCTATCTGGTGATGGAATCTCAGTAGATCCATCAAAGATCAGGGCTATCAGGGATTGGCCAGCACCCACTAGTGTGACAGAGGTTAGGAGTTTTATGGGGTTAGCTGGTTATTACCATCGCTTTGTTGAGGGATTTTCTCGGATAGCGCACCCCATCACTTCCCTTCAACGGAAAGGGAAGAGTTTTCTTTGGACTGAGCAGTGTGAGAGGGCCTTTGGGGTCCTCAAGGAGCGTCTTACCAGTGCTCCCATTTTAGCGGTTCCTGATCCTGCAACAGATTTTATGGTTTGCACGGATGCATCACTTGAGGGATTGGGAGCCGTACTTATGCAGGGTGGTAGAGCAATCGCGTATGAGTCGCGAAAGCTCAAGACCCATGAGCTAAACTACCCCACGCATGACTTGAAGTTAGCGGCAGTGGTTCATGCTCTAGTTCATTGGAGACATTTCTTATTGGGTTGCCGCTTTGAGCTCCATTCAGATCATCACAGCCTTCAGTATATCTTTACACAGCCGAATTTGAACGCCCATCAGCGGCGTTGGATGGAGTTCCTTTGCGAGTATGACTTTGATGTCCACTACATCAAAGGGAAGGAGAACGTGGTTGTTGACACATTGAGTCGAAGGCGCCACGAGCTCTTGACCTTGACTCTGAGTGTGGACTTGAGAGGTCACATTATTCAGCATCTTCTAGAGGATGAGTGGTTTCTTGAGGTGCAGCAGGAGATCAGTTCACAGAGGGCCCTTGTGGGCAAGTATGTAGGGTATTCACTTGAGACAGATGGGTTACTTCGTCATCGACAACGCATCTATGTACTCCGCGTAGGTGACCTACATACTGTAGTATTATCAGAGACTCACAAAGCACCATATGTGGCACATCTAGGGGTGAAGAAGATGCATGCTGACCTATGACAACTGTACCATTAGGCAGGTGTGAGACAAGATATAGTAGAGTTTGTTGCTCGATGCCTTGAGTGCCAGAGGGTCAAGGCCGAGAATCAGCATCTAGCATGTCTTCTATACCCACATGATATACCTGAGTGGAAATGGGACACCATTTCCATGGATTTTATTATTGGTCTTCCTATGTCTTCACGTCGCCATGATGGTGACAGTTGACAAGTTGACCAAGGTGGCGCATTTCTCACCTATACGCATGACATACAATGCGCCAGCAGTGGTGAGGGTATTCTTAGATGATATTGTGAGATTACATGGAGTACATCGCTGCATCATTTCTGATAGAGATCTAGTTTTCACTTCAGCATTCTGGAGAGCCTTGTAACAGGCATTGGGCACACAACTCAACTTTAGCTCCGCTTATCATCCCGAGACAGATGGACAGACAAAGCAGGTGAATCAAGTGTTGGAGGACATGCTTCAGATGTATGTTATGGACCATCAGTCTAGATGGGAGGAGTATCTATATCTGGTTGAGTTTGCCTACAATAATGGGCATCACAGCTCATTGGGTATGCCTCCCTTTCAGGATTTATACGACAGACCATGCAAGACACCATTGAGTTGGGATCGGATAGAGGATAGAGTTGCCTTTGGTCCAGAGCTAGTTTAGGATATGGAGCAGCAGGTCACACTGATTAGGCAGAGGCTACAGGAAGCACAGGATAGATAGAAAAAGTATGCCGATGCTAAGAGGACTGATCGGAGCTTCTCAGTGGGTGACAGGGTATTCCTTAGAGTGCGGCCACACAAGATTCCAATCCGTTATGGAAAGGGCTCTAAGCTCGTACCACGGTTTGTAGGACCCTTTGAGATTTTGGAGCGGATAGGACCAGTTGCCTATCGTCTAGTGTTGCCACCTAGCCTGTCATGTATCCATGATGTCTTTCATATTTTTGTATTGAGGCGATATATATTTAATTTATCTCACATACTGGACTAGAGTGCTCTACAGGTAGAGGCAGACGGGCAATTGGCTTTGGAGCCAATTCACATATTGGCTCGTCAGACACTGGGCCTTCAAGGTCAAGAGCTGGACCAGGTTAGGGTCCAGTGGGATCGGTATGATGAGGTCATAGCAACTTGGGAGGATGCAGCTAGTTTGAGGGCACTCTATCCTCACCTTTTGACGACTTCTAGGAGGAAGTTTAGTCTTAGGGGGGAGGATGTGAGGCTGATTATTTTACCTTCCTTATTTTGATCATTATGCATTTCAGTTGATGACATTATTAGACTTTTAGTGACTGTGGTTTCATTATGCAGACTTGATTTTATCTCCTGATTATGATAGGACATTGATTAGACATATGTGATTCCATTTGATCAGATTTGATGATATTTTGTGAATCGACATATGAGATTTATTAGATGATGATTTGTGATGAGATTCTAGTTATTTATGTGATGTGGACTATTTGACATGTGATTAAAAATGCAGTTTAATTTAGAATTATGTATTGACGATTATTATTGTATTCGATTGTGTGAATTTAATTCTAGTTGCTTTGGCTATGATTTTTCATGATATGATTGACACTTGATCGAGATGTGCAGGTTTTACATTCCCTAGCCACGGGAAATTGGAGGTAGAATTCACACCAATGTTATCCCCTGTGAAACCAATCCATTCCCAAGAGGGATAAGGATCACGTTTGAAATTGAATGTGATTTAAGTGCTTGATTTAATTTTTAATCTTTTGGCCTACTACCCTTTTGTTTAAATTAATCAATAATAAGTGTTGTATAAAATTTATTTGACTTACACCACTTGGTATTTGTTTTATTTTTTGAGGCCATTTAAAGTGGATTTATGACCCTTTTGTGAACCTTAGTGTCCCAAAAGTTACCCTAGGTGGTTACCCATGGGTCTAGGGCCAACTTGGACTATCTAACCCTTGGATTAACTCACTTTTGGTCACTCTAAACTATGGTTTAGTCAAAGTGACGAAATTTGAAAGTAGGGAGGGTGGGAGATGAGTCATGCCTTGGGAAAGACTCATCTCCCTTCCCAAAGTTTGGGAATCCTTTCCCAAGGAAGACTTGGGAGGTCTCCAAGACTCCCAAGTGTGTGGGAGCTTCCTCCAAGACTCTCAAACACGTGTGAGACCATCTTGGAGGGAGATGGCTCTTTGAGAGAATAAGAGGATACCATATGGCATCCCTTATCCTCTTGGAGGTTTGAGTGGGAATGCCACCTCACCACTTGTCCTCTCACACATGTGTGAGAGCACAAGTGGATAAGGTGAGGATTGAGAGGGAATTGGAGGATGACACTTGTCACCCTCACACTTCCTCTCCCTTGCAAGTGGCATTGGAGGAGGAAGGAGAAGGTGACAAGTGTCACCTTCTCATTCCTCAAGGCCAAATTGATGGCCTATAATATATCCTCTTGTTGAGGAGTGTGGGGTTCTTGCATTTTTGAGTTTTCTTCTATTTTGGAGGAATTTGGGGAAAGGTTGAAGGAATTCTTGGAGATTGGAAGGTTTGGGAAAGCTTGGAGCTCTTCACCAAACCTACTTCCATTATAGGGCTTTGAAGGTAAGCCTCTTAAACTATGTTTTCTCACCCTTGCTTATTTATTGTGTTGTGTTGTGTTTTTGGTTATTGTTGTCTTCATTGTTTTTGTGTGGGATGGGAGTATGGTGAGAGCACCTCCATTGGAGGTAATGCTCAACTTGTTTGGGTAGGGGAAAGGAACCTCCTTGAGGTCACCTCCACATTGTATTATTTATTCCTTGAGGGCTTTTGGCTTGTTGAGGAGATTATTTGAATGGCAAGAGTGCCATGGAGATTATTTTTGAGATTTTGTGGAGAGTGTAGTTTTGGAGATTTTTGGCTTGAGGCCACGAGTTTGGTATCATATCTTTTGGGTGGCCTTTGAAGTAGAGGGGTCCATTCCCTACCCTCATCAAACTCATTTTCATGAGTTGAGTTTAGTGTGAAACCTATGGGCTATTTTTTGTGTTATTGAGGTTGATTCTTGTTGTGGAATGTTGCACCTGTGTGAATCCCTACCTCCCTAGCTCAGGGGTGACCCACTTGCCGGTCTACAGTAGAGAGGAGAGCATTTCATAGTGGCTGGATTGTTTTCTTTTAGTTGTATTTATTTGCAGGTTTTGAGTGAAGAAATGGAGTTGTTGTGGAACTCATTCTTGGGTGGCTTAGTAGTATATTATTGGCTGTTGAAGCCATGGCCATTGTGGCCTTATTGTATTGTATTTCTTGTAAAAGTTTGCTAAGTTATTTGCCATGGAGTTGGCTGTGATAGATACTGCAGTGTAAACATTCTGTGATTTTATTTAATGCTGATTACTTTCTATTTTGTGGAATTGAGAAGTTTTGTGAAATGCATGTGAAGTTATAGTTATTTTTCTGTCATTATCCTTTGCAAAAAGAAAAATATATATGTAGCTCCTTCCTGTTATTTTGTCGTGAAATTTCTATGTATTAGTTGTTGCCATGAAAAGAAACTGAGTTGTTTGAGATTTAAATCTAGTTGTAGTTTTCTTACCTATTAGTTGCATCAATAGAAAGGATATACTTATGTGTAGTTAGATTGTTCAAAATTATATTTCTGTATAGTATCATTGCAAAAAAAAAAAATTTCTAGCTTAGATCAGATTTGTGTTTCCTTTTGAAAACTAGACCAAGTGTAAATTTGTTCAAAAAATATACTTGTACACATAAAATAGATATGCTTATAAATGTAAATACATTATCCTTCCTTTTGTTCTGAGTTGCTATTTTCTTTTTATCTATTTTTTTGTGTTCTCACAGTAGTAAAAAAAAAAAGAGATAGAAGAAAATCAAACCAGATCTGTCATTTTTTCTGTATATATCAAAATGTGTATATACACATCTATATATATATAGAGGTGTATATAAATAGATTTATATATAAACAAGGTTAAAAGAAAATATGATAAAGGAATGTATATACTATGTTCTGCCTTATTTTATAAACTGATTTTATCATTATATATACATATATATATATGTCTATATATATGTATATATATGCATACATATATATATAGACATATATATATATATATATATGTATTAGATATATCCGAAACTAAGATTAATTTTTTTGTTAACAAAATATAGAGGTCTGAATTTTGTTGAGGGACGGACTGTTCTTTTTGGTGGGGTTTCAAAGTTAAAAACAAAAAAAAAAATTAAACAGGGACTGTGGGCGGCGGCACCGCCCACAGCATATTTTTTAATTGTTGAGAAGGGTGTGGGTGGAGGCAAAGCCTCCTCCCCACCACCCCTTACCCCTGTAGCCTCCACAGTCCCTCCTTTCCGGCACCATTAACTCCGCAGTCACTTTCCCTCCGCGCCCCCCAAACCTATCTCTGCCACGTTATATCCCGCCGCCCTTCACTCCTTACACCGCTCCTCCCCACGGGACTCCGCCACCATGCAACATGCCGCCCAGGTCGGCCACCACCGTCCCTCTCTTGCAGCTCTTTCTGCCACCATCGGTACCACCGGCTCCTCTACTAAATGCAACCCTGCTCAGAATGATTTAACACTGTCTTTTAATGAATTTTTTCTTACATAAACATTTTCCTATAAAAAAAGGCATAAATAAATAATAATGGAGTTCGAATACCACCACAACTTTGTGAATTATACCTCTGTGGAGGGGGGGTGATGGAAGCTTCATTTTCATGGCCTCCATGGTTGTTTGTAAACCCTAATCTGCAAGAGAGAGAGGCAAACAAAAAAAAGACAAGAGAAAATAAGATAAAGAAATTAGGGCTCTTCTAGGGTTATCATTTTCTAAAATGAAATTAGTTCAACATTGTTAAAAGAAAACAATTTAAAATTGAATAGGGCTTTTCCTATTTTGTGAGAGGATATTTGACTTTTATCCACTTTTAAAATCCTCTATTTTAGTTTGGCCTTATTTTAATTCTTGTGTTCATCCAATTTGGGTTTTATTTTTAAATGGGAAAGTTACTTCTTGTTTCATTGCTTTTTTTAATTTTTATTGTTTCCTTTTCTTATAGATTTACCTTGGGAATAAATTTTATTCTAACTGAGAAGAAATTTTCCTTTGATTGTAATTCATCCTAGTTTGGGTGTTTTATTTTTATTTTACCTTAGCGGGATTTTTCTTATTATTTTAGTTAAATTATCTATTTTATTATTATTGTACGAGATGAGTTATTTAGACTTCCCTCCTTCTTCTATTAAATATTTGAGTTAATTATTAAATATAATGTTGAAATTATATTTAATAATGGACTCAATTTTCTCCTTGGATTTATTTGGCGTCTTGTCATTAATTATTATTATTTTATTTCAAATTTTTATTCCTTTATGCCAGGTCAATTTATTCGACCTTGGCAGAATATTTATTTTAATATTTTTATTTTAAATCGTTTGAAATTTGTTCTTAATGATGCAGCACACAACATACACTCAACATAATTGTGCCATTAAACATGAGAGACAAAAATTTGGAAGCTGAAACATAACAAAATTTCTATTCATCAACTTTGCCACTACAATAAGAGAAAACTCTCTTATATCTAAGAAAACAAAAAAAAACAAAAAAATTACCTTTTTTGGCAGATTTCGACAATTGTCAGATTTTGCCATTTTAGGTAATTTTACAATCATATCTTGAGAATCCAGTTTTTTCCCAAAAAGCTTGAAAATCTAAGGTAGGATGAAAAACCAACTAACATCCTAAATTTGAAACATGAGTTTCGAGTTATTAAAAAAAGCAACTTTTAAAAAACTAGAAAAAAATACTAATTTGCCATTTTGAGGGCCAAGATGAAAGTTTCAAGCCTTGAAAAAGTGCCAAGATGAAGTCCAACCAATTAGGGTGGGTTGGGAAACCACTGGCCACCTCATAATGCATCCACCTGTAAAATTTCGTAGAAAACCCACATCCGAGTCAAAAGTTATGACCTTCAGAAGTCCCTGCATCATTCTCCTCTGGTTGAAAAGAACGCAGCTCCTGCAAGTGAGTGTCTTCAAACTGCTACCATTTGACGGGATCTAACCTCTGCACTTCCCACTCTGTAATCCATGTGCTATCTGTTGGTGGCAATCCTTCCCACTGTACTAAATACTTGTTGTAACGCCCTTGCTAAGTGGAGATAGTGTTCTTATCAAAAATCTGTGCAATCTTTTCCTTCTTCTTATGGGGAATGTGGTTGTGCCATGACACCTCTGGTTGACTATCTTCAGCATCATCCTCACCATGGAATGCATATAAATCAGAAATATTAAACACGGGAGAAATAGCGAGATCATCTGGTAAACTGACCTCATATGCATTATCATTGATCTTCTTTGTAATTCTGCAAGGACCAATTTTCTTGTACTTCAACTTGTGATATGTTCTAGTAGGAAACCGCTCTTTTCTCAAATATACCATCACTAAGTCACCTTCACTGAATGTCTGATGTCGCTGACTAGGATCCACTAAATTCTTATACCTCTCATTACTGTCCTGCAACTTCTGTCTCACTGCTTGCTGCAACTATTGAAGGTGTTCTGCAAATGCTTCCCCATCATCACTGACCTGATCTTTCATTGGTAGCTGTACCAAATCTAGAACACCCTGAGGATTCCTGCCATACACAATCTGGAAAGGGGACTTTCCTGTTGATCGGTTAACAGAACTATTATAGGCAAATTCGGCCTGGGGTAATGCCAAATCCCATTGTTTGGGCTTTTCTCCAACAATACACCTCAGCAAATTTCCCAGACTTTGATTAACTACCTCTGTTTGCCCATTTGTTTGAGGATGATAGGCACTACTAAACTGTAACTTGGTCCCCATCTTCTTCCATAAAATCCTCCAGAAATGACTGAGGAATTTGGTATCCCTGTCAGAGGTAATAGTCTTTGGAACACCATGTAGTCTAACAACTTCTGAAAAAAATAACTCTGCTACCCTCGTTGCATCATTAGTTTTCTTACAGGCAATAAAATGAACCATCTTGGAGAACCTATCAACAACTACAAAAATGGAATCATTACCTCGTTGAGTATGTGGAAGTCCCAACACAAAGTCCATGAATCTGTCCATGGTGCAGCTGGTACTGGTAAGGGCATATACAATCCTGTATTCTGTGAATGTCCCTTAGCCACTTGGTAGATTCTACACCTTGTTACATACTTAGTTATATCCCTTTTCATCTTTGGCCAGTAATATTTATCTTCTATCAAGGCCATTGTCTTGTCCTTGCCAAAATGTCCAGCCAACCCACTACTATGAAATTCTCTGATAATGTTGTCCCTCATAGAGCCAGCCGGTATGCATAGTTGTTTTCCTTTAAATAGATACCCATCTTGCATAAAATATTCACCCCTAAAGTGATCCAAGTTACCAGATATTGGTGCCTTCAATTGTTCCACAATCTCCCAAAAATCATCATCAGACTCATACAAATTTTTGATGGCATCAAAACCAATCACCTCAGTTTCCATGGTGGTCAAAAGTGCAACACGCCTACTTAACGCATCTGCAACTTGATTTTGTTTTCCAGACTTATGCTTCAGCACAAAGTTGTAACCCTGCAAGAAAGAGACCCATTTGGCATGCCTACTATTCAACTTTTTCTGTGTGTTCAAGTACCTTAGTGCAATATGATCTGTAAACAATACAAACTCCTGGGGAACTAGATAATGTCTCCAATGCCTCAATGCTTGAACAATTGCATAAAATTCCAAATCATAAGTAGAATAATTCTTTCTCACTACATTCAGCTTTTCACTAAAGAAAGCTATAGGTTTGCCAGCTTGGCTAAGTACAGCACCTATTCCCACATGGGAGGCATCACATTCTACTTCAAATACTTTATCAAAATTTGGCAAGGCAAGTATAGGTGCTTCTGTTACCTTTTTCTTCAAGTACTTAAAGCTCTCCTCAGCATCCTTGGTCCATACAAACTCCCTCCCTTTGGTGCAATCTGTTATAGGAGCTACAATACTACTGAAATTGCGAATGAACTTTCGATAGAAAGTGGCCAAGCCATGAAAACTTTTTACCGCTGTGATGCTGCTTGGACTAGGCCATTCTAGGATTGCCCTGACCTTTTCTGGATCCATTCTGACACCATCTTTAGAAATGACAAAGCCTAAAAAAACCAAACTGTCCTGCATGAACCTACACTTTTTCAAATTGGCATAGAGCTTCTCCTTCCTTAACACGCCAAAGATGATCCTCAAGTGTTGTAGGTGCTCTTCTTTGCTGTTACTAAATACCAAAATATCATCAAAATAAACTACCACAAACTTACCAATGTAAGGGTGTAGTACAATGTTCATCAATCTCATAAATGTGCTAGGTGCATTGGATAACCCGAATGGCATAACCATCCACTCATATAATCCATCTCCAGTCTTAAAGGCTATCTTCCACTCATCCCCTTCTCGAATCCGGATTTGGTGGTAGCCACTTCGTAGGTCAATCTTGCTGAAATATTTAGCCCCTGCAAGGACATCCATCATGTCCTCCATACGAGGTATAGGAAACTGATACTTGATGGTAATCTTATTAATTGCTCTGCTATCAGTGCACATCCTCCATGTTCCATCTTTTTTTGGGGTTAACAATGTAGGTACAGCACATGGGCTCATGCTCTCTCACCACACCTTTACTTAGGAGTTCTGTTACTTGCTTATTCATCTCTGCATGTTGTGTTGGATTCATCCTATAAGCTGCTTGGTTGGGTAGAGTTGCTCCTGGAATCAAATCAATATGATGCTGAATATCTCTCTTTGGCGGTAGACCATCAGGCAATTCATTAGGTAAAACATCAACAAATTCTTTCAATAGCTCGGCTACTTCTGGGGGAACTGAAATGTCTTCCTCTTCACCTTTTTTCACTACTAATGCATAGCAACACCCTGTCACCTTCATTTCTTTAACAAGATCTCTTTCAGACAACATGGTCTCACCTTTTCCTTCATCCTTGAGAGGCAATAAAATCACCTTAGCGCCATCTTTCCAAAAGGTGTAGGTGTTTTTCTCTCCATCATGCATAACTTTTCTATCATACTGCCATGGCCTTCCCAATAACACATGACAGGCATCCATTGGGACAACATCACACCATATCTCATTCTGATAGATCTTCCCTATGCTAAACTTAATTAGGCATCTTTTATCAACAGTGACTTCATTTCCCTTTTTAAACTATGCAATGCGATACGGATGAGGATGTTTTTCATAGTGTAAATTCAATTTGTCTACCATTTCTTTAGAAACCATATTTTCACAACTACCTCCATCAACAATGACTTGACATACCTTGCCACCCGAAGTGCATCTGGTTCTGAAGATATTGGTTCGAAGCCATGAACCATCAGAGCTTTTGGCTTGTGTTTTCTCCTTCTCTGGAATCACCATTGCTCTTCTCATCATGAGACTTTCTCCCACATCTGGTGGAACCTCCAGTTCTGTCCCTTCCACTTCATGTTGCATTTGAATCATGTTCACCCTAGGTTGTCCTCCTTGATTTCTTTCTTGCATGTTATAATTGGAGCATTCAAATGCCCTATGACCTTCTTCTCCACATTTGAAACAAGTGAAAGGCCTTCTCTGGTTTTCCCATCCTCTACCGCTACCATAACCTCTACCTCTTTGAAATCCCCTTCCTTGTTCTTGATTCGAAGGATCTTGCCGAGTGTCTACTTGTTTTTCCAAACCATGGGATGACTCTCCCCTGCCATAATTTGAACCTCCTCAAAATGGGGTTGATGTACCCCTTCTTTCTCCTCTATTCCTCTGATGGTACTGTCTGTTTTGTTTTTCTTCAGCCTTTAGAGCCAATTGGTAAGCCTCTTCCATATTGTTGAGTCGATGCATGCTCAATTCATCTTGAATAGAAAATTTCAGGCCATTCACATATCTAGCAGCCATTTGTGCATCAGTTTCTTGATGCTCTATATGTATAGACAGTGTATAAAACTCATTTGTATAATCTTGCACAGAAGAGAGGTTCTGCTTTAAATTTTGAAACCTACGAAAAAGGGTTTGCGCATAATCTATGGGCAAAATTTTTTCTCTCAACTTCTTCTCCATTTTATTCCATGTCCTGATCTTATCCTTACCTTTCCTTGTTCGTTCCCTTTGAAGATGATCCCACCAAATCATTGCATGACCCTTTAATTTGGTGCATGCAAATTTTACCTTCTTCTTCTTTGTCATGGATTTCCATTCAAAAAATTTTCTCATGCCATTCAACTAGTCTATCAACTCCTCTGGTTTAAGACTACCTACATAATCTGAAACATCTACCTTGATCCCTTCATTTTTTCCTTCTAAGGCCCTGAGCATCCTCTCTTCAAAACTCATGCCTTCTAATTCTTCTTCTTCATGTTCTGTATCTTGATTTGCACCTCCTTGACCTATCTCTTCATCAGATTCGTCTCCTCCTCTACCCAGTCTTTGGGTTTCCATCCGTGTTGTAAGTTCTGCTATTTGCCTTTGTAGATTTTGCATTTCTCTATGCATCTAGGCAAGACCGCCTCTTCCTCTTCCTCTCCCAGCCATCTTCCTGCTCTGATACCAAATGATGCAGCACACAACATACACTCAACAGAATTGTGCCATTAAACATGAGAGACAAAAATTTGGAAGCTGAAACATAACAAAATTTCTATTCATCAACTCTACCGCTACAATGAGAGAAAACTCTCTTATATGTAAGAAAACAAAAAAAACAAAAAAATTACCTTTTTTGGCAGATTTCAACAATTGTCAGATTTTGCCATTTTAGGTAATTTTACAATCATATCTTGAGAATCCAGTTTTTTCCCAAAAAGCTCGAAAAGCTAAGGTAGGACGAAAAACCAACTAACATCCTAAATTCGAAACATGAGTTTCGAGTTATTAAAAAAAGCAACTTTTAAAAAACTAGAAAAAAACACTAATTTGCCATTTTGAGGGCCAAGATGAAAGTTTCAAGCCTCGAAAAAGTGCCAAGACGAGGTCCAACTGACTAGGGTGGGTTGGGAAACCACTAGCCACCTCATAACGCATCCACCTGTAAAATTTCGTAGAAAACCCACATCCGAGTCAAAAGTTATGACCTCTAGAAGTCCCTGCATCACTTAAGTTTACTTTAATTTTATTCTTAAAATTTTAATTAATTCCTTATTGGAAAATTATTTTAAATTCTATTTTACGTTTATCAAAAAACGCGTTATGCTGTCAAATTTTTCCTAGAATTCTAGGGTTTGATTTTTGTGTTATTTTATTAGCTATTCATCCACCATCCTACTTGAATCATGCGACCATCAATTCCATCATTTACTTAATACTTTTTCAATTTTATTTTAACCAGAGTTGAGATAGGTTTCAGATCTGGAAATTTATCTTCACGCCTAGGAAACTAGGGGTTCAGAATTAAATCAGTCTAACCCTAAAAGTGACACACTTCTTGTCGCATACCCCCTAGACGACCTTCATCATCGCGGTTATATTAACATATTTATGCCTTATGCGTATTGCCACCAAGCATGCAGACGCGTGCGAGGGGGTTCCTAGGGATAGGTAGAAATTTTTTTCGTAGTTTGTGTCATGACCACATGGCAAATGTGGACATGACGTGTGTGTTGTGTGTCGTGACCATATGGAAAATGCAGGCATGATAGAGGACACAATGGATGAAGCAAGAAATCAGGTACTCAAATCCAATTTCCTTAGGAAAAAATGATCTGATGACATTTTGTGATACATCCCTCTTTTTTCATAGTATTATTGAAATTTATAATGTATTATCCAATCTTGACATAAATTAATGCATGTTGTTGATTATTTTAGATGGATATTGGAGCAAATGCAGAGCCTGAGCATTCAACTAGAAAACAAAAAATATATGTACGTGGATGTGGACCTAAAACTGTTAATTCACGTAGATGACAGTGGGTGGAAGAGGATATGACAATGGATCCTACAAACACAACAAATGATTGCACTGAACAAGAGGTTGGTTAGGACTATAGTACATGGGATGAATACTTTGAGAAAATTGTTGTTTGTGGATGTTCTGTATATATGTTCATATAACCAATATTTTTATTTTTTAAGCCATATTTGATTATATTTCTTTGAAATTGATACATTTATGATTTATCCAATTGTTTCCAAACATTAAATAATGCTTGTCTTTGTTGATAGGTAGAAGATGTTGATGAAACACATACTAATACCCAAGATCCAACTGGGTTATTAAGATTTGGATGGGATGATCCAAACCATCCTTTAAACAATACTAGGGCAAAAAGAGCATTATTGAAGAGAATACTATCAGCTAAGAAATTTGAAGAGATGATGAGATCCGCATACACTGATGACATGCCACCTAGCCTTAATGATGATGATCCTGATAGTGCAAATGCAATGTATGAAGAAGGATTGAATGCAATGCTTACATATTTCTTTGGGGATGAAAATAATGATGACAATAATGATCATATGGTTGACAAAAATGATGATAGTAGGGGTAATTACCACCAACGTAATGTTGATGATAACAACCTGAAAGACTCCATCAAGCAAGTAACGAAGACACCCATGTTCAAATCAGGTGCAAGTAGAACCTCAAAACTGGCATGCACATTAATATTATTAGAAATCAAGTCACTATTTGGTTGGTCAGACAAAGGATTCACTACCATACTGAAGTGAGTTTAAATCTATTTCTTACTTTGCAATTGTCAATTGGTGTACATAATTCGTAAACATTCATCAACTTTGTTTATATTTCTTTAAGAGGATTTTAAAACCATATATTGTATATAAATAGTCCTAGTATAGATTGACATATCAAACATGTTCATCATAAATCAAAGCATTCAATTGATTTAATCTCTGGTAATCTTACAGGGCACTAAAAACTAAAATATTCCTTGAAGATAATGTGTTGCCATCAACTTGTAGAGAGGTGCGTTTGTTGTTGGTTGAGTTGGGGATTGAATATAAGAAAATTCATTCATGTAAAAATGATTGCATTTTATATAGAGATGAATATCAAAACAAGGTAGAATGCCCTGTATGCAAAGAGAAGAGATATCATATAGATGTACAAGGTCCTACAGTTCCAAAGAAGGTTTCACGTCACATGCCAATTATACCTAGACTTCAACAAATGTTTCATTGCAAGTCACTTGCACAATTGATGGACTGGCATGCAAAGAACAAGAGTAAAGATGGATTCATGTGAATTCTGGCTAACTCTAAAGCAATGAAACACATAGAGGAAAAATGGCCAAGAAAATTCAAAGATGAACCCTGTAGTATCAGGTTTGGTCTTGCAATTGATGGAGTGTACCCATTCTCTTTCTTGAGCTCAAATTATACTGTTTGGCCAGTTGGATTGATAGTATACAATATTCCCCATGGATGAGTGTTAGAAAGGAGCACCTTATGTTGACTCTCATTGTTCCAGGAAAACATCAAGTTAAAAACATGGATGTTTATCTTGCGCCTTTTATTGATAAGATGCAACTGCTATAGAAAGGCATAAGAATGTATGACATATCACGTCCCCCATCAAATAGGTCCTTCATGTGGTATGGTGTGCTTTGTTGGACTATTCATGATTTCCTAGGACTTGGTGTTTGTTCTAGTAAGATAAAATATTTACGTATTTACACTCATAATTTATTTTCATCCCAACTTTCATACTTAGTTTTATACTATTTTTTTGATGTTATTAACATTACTTATTGAATTGCAGGGCTTCAAACAAAGGCAATATTTGCATGTCCAAGATATGCAGAACAATTTCAAGGGCAGTATTCTAAAGATCTACATAAATTTATTTACGCAAACAATGGGGTTTTTCTACCACTAGAACATAAGTTTAGAAATCACCTGAAGAATCAATTTGATGGAAAAGTTGAAAATAGAGGCCCTCCCATGATTATGGGTCTAGGTGATTGGCTTAAAAAGTATGAAGATGTTGAATTGAAAGGTTGGGAGGATTTTTTTGATCGGGGTGATTCAATTGAAGAATCAAAACAAGTTGTAGTTAATATGCCAGAAGGAATGAAAAGGAAATCCATATTTTATGAGCTCCCTTACTGGAAAGATCTATTAATATCTCACCTATTAGATCATATGCACGTCTTCAAAAATGCCCTAGATTCTATATTTCGACATATATCAGGCAAAGAGAAGGACACCTTGTCTTCGAAGAGATATATTGCTCTTTCGCATACCAAAATTGATAGAAAACATTTGTGGCCAAACAGGGAAAATGAAACATATGGAGAAGCTCCATGGATTTTGAAAAAAAAAGAGCTAGACCAACTAAAAAATGTCATGCGTTCAATAAGGACACCTACTGGCTATGGGTCATCATTGGCTAAAGATTTTACAGTTAATGGACATATCACAGGATTTAAAACACATGATTTTCATAATTTTATGAAGGTATTATATATCATCATTTAACATTTACTAGTAACATTGATTAAGTACTAAATATATTTTGATATCATTATGTTGTGTGAGAAAAAAATACTAATGACCTTTTCATAAATGTGTTTCATACCATATCATGCCATTGGCAATTAGGGGGGGTTCCTGTCTTACAATTGACTTGAGAAATACCATAAGTCGATTGTTAGCATTTACAAGGTATGTGGTTAATGTGTGAGAGACAGATATATTATATTGTATTTTAATTTTTGACTAAAAGTTCATACTAATTTACTATTCTTATATTAGGTGGGTGACCTCCAAGGAGATCCATGAATGTGAAGTGCCAAAATGGAAGAAGGAAATTACAGAAATTGTATGTGTATTTGAGAAGGAGCTCCCTACAAGTTTCATGGACCTACAAGTCCATTTACTTATACACCTAGTCGATGACATTGAATTGGTGGGTGTCGTATCAACGATGTGGATGTTTTTCTTTGAGAGCTATATGAAAACTCTAAAAAGATATGTTTGACAAAAGGCACATCCAGAGGGTTGCATGGCTGAAGGGTATGTATTGAATGAAGCATTTTTCTTCCTGTGTAAATTCCTTGGTAAGGATTTTGAAGATGGGCCATGCTTCTGGGATGAAGAATGAGCATCAGATATTATTGATGGAGAAAAACCACAATCTAATGGTGTTCAAGTAGAAATTAGTAAGTAAATTCATGATCAGTGTGGTTGTTTTTTTTCTTGCAATCATTAATTTACTCTGTAATTTATTTGTCAAATTAACAACATGATATTTAGAGTTTGAAATAAACATGTTGACATGTAATAAGTGTAGACGAAAGTGCTATACTCGACAAGTTCATTCTGTACCACATGGACTTTATGAACAAATGGATTGATCTGTATGATAAAAAGAGAGAAGTGTTGGAAGCAAGGAGACAATTTAAGAGATCGAACCCAAGGAATACTCCACTTCCCACTGATCTACTTGGGGAATGGGGAAAAGATTGCACACTAGAATGGGTTACCGAACAAATTCAAAATCAAATAGAAGATGCAGGTATAGATTCAAACATAACAGCAGATGAAATCAACATGTCTAGAGGATGTGAAAGAAAGGTACATTTGGAATTTTACAAAATGTTGTTTCCTTACAGCTTTGACACTATTAACTATTTTAATATTCATCATTATATTTGTTTTCACTGAAATAAATGGTCTTTCACAGCTGAGGAAATATCCAGCAATGTGGGCATATGGTCGACATTATCATGTAGAAAGTGTAGATGTAAAGAGACGATCCTTCGATTGTGGCATCATGGTTGACTTCAAGCAATTGAGTCGATCAAGCTCAAAAGATAAGAATATAATTGAAGGGAATCTACAATATGTTGGGAAAATACAAGAAATTATTGAGTTGGATTACTGCTCTTTTAAATGTTGTATTTTTAAGTGTAGCTGGTATGAAGCATTTGAGAGGACACGAAGACATGATACCCATAGTGGATTGTTTTCTATAGATTCATCATGTTTCCTACCGGAGGATAAGGAGCCTTATGTTCTACCAATTCATTGTGAGCAGGTATTTCTTTAACTGAAACAAGAAGTGGTAGTGATCATTAATCTATTAATTCATAGTTTATTGTGAATATATACATGTGTTTATTAATCAATAAAATTGTTATACCATATGTCTAATATATGTATGTCGTTCATGTGCAGGTATTTTGGACCCGAAATGGATATTTGTCATACATTATGATCCAAGATTAAGGTATGTATTTGATGATGCATTAGTGGATACTGAGCAAAATAATGATGGCTAACAAAATGAGAGAGAGGGATTAGAGAACATCGAAGAAATTGACATCCATGATGACGTTGAAGATGGTTATGTTCAAGAACAAGAAGACAACAATCTAGAGTTGGATGATGTTATGGAAGACAGCAATATGGATGGTATACAAAATGATGATCCAAATACATCTGGTAACAATATAGATGGTCTACAGTCAGATTTCAATGATGATGAAGATGATGGAGGTCAAGATGAGGATGATGATAATATTAAATACTTGAAAGAACATATGAACATTGATAATGATACACTGGATGACATTGTAGTAGACAATAAAGTTAATGACCAAGACTTCTAAATTTTCAGAATTATTTGCAATCCATGTTTAAAAAAGGATGATTAAATTGTTGGTAATAATGTTAATTAAATGGATTGTTCAATTGTTGACAAATTACCTATTGCAATATCCTTAAATTGTTCAATCTTTGGTATGAATTGTTGGTAATAATGTTAATTAAATGGATTGATTGATGTTCTTCATAACTTGTTAATGGATAATCCTTATGTGATGGAAGTATCAAGTGACATAGGTCAAAGGATAATAGTCACCTTTGCAACACTACCATTTATAACACGCATTATGTTCTCCTAATTTTTGGGTAAAGAAAAAAGTGAGAAGATACATTTGTCTTCCTCATCAAGTTTAACATTTATTGAACCTATTTTACTCAAAATCATATTAAAGGTGTCAAATTGTTCTACAATAGAATATCCTTCCTTCATTTTTAAATAATATAAACATCTTTTGAGATATAACTTATTACTTTATAATTTTAGTTTGATAAATATCACCTATCCTCTTTTGTAATGTGAATGCAGTGGTCTCTTTTGATTTGAATAACAAAGAAAAAGTAAATTGGAGACAACCAGATAAATTATTAGCAATCCAATTCAACAAACAATTGATAACCAAAAGTTGAACACCAAAGAATAGCAGCTTTTATATTGATTTTCTTCAAAGTACAGGCAGTGCAATGTCTCTTTCAAAAAATCAAAATCCCAGATAGATTCTAAGCCTTAAGGTCTTGGTTTCCTTTTATAAAGGAAGCAACAAGCTTCAGACCTTTCACATTCAAAATGGCTCTTTGTATTCCTAACCCTTGATATTACAATATTTGTCTTTTATAAGTCCAATTTAGATTTTCAAATATATTTGAATACATTTTGAAAACATGAAGAAAACATAAAGAGACAAAAAGGGAGTGTTCAAGATGTGGTGGTGCTATTTAACGCCATCATATGGCTCATTGCTCTTTTGCACCTCAACTTGTGTTGTTGATGATTCATCTCTAAGATATTTCTCCTCCCATTTATATATTGTGAATAACCAAGTCATTAGTATGCCTGAATCTGAAGCAAGTTCTCCTGGTAACCTTTCCATCTTTTATCAAGCAAAGCTCTGACATCCATCACAAATTTTGCATACCCAGCATCCAATGCAATTACTCAGTCCAATATCATGTTGAAACTGAGAATGCTGACATCTCCATCCTTCTTCAAAAAATCCATAACTTGGAATACTGTTTGGCCGAATTCCATCTTCCATGTGTCAAGACTTTTGATTTTCTCTTCTTCTATCAGTATGAAAGGAAAAAATTTATGCTTGAACGTAGTAAAAGATCCAACCTTTGCTTGCATATTATTTTTCAACATAGGGATGATGAGCATATTACTTTTCAACACCATTTGTCTTGCCTCCTCTGGACTCACATCAATTTCATCTACTTTCAATTCTTTGAAAGTTTGTGTAATGATTTGATCATGTTGTGTTTCATCAACACCCATTTTATTTATTGCAACTTTTTCATTATATTCTTTCATTTTCATTTTCAACCAGATGTCCTTCTGTTTACCGCCCAACCGCAAATGTTATGAATGACCATAGCGGAAAGGCAGGGGCGAAAACCAATTACATTCTCCTCTTGCCGCTCTACCGCGTGCCTCAGTTGAAACCCTTGCGGGGTTGTGGTAAGTGTTATTACCGCAATGCCGCCGGTTACTTTTCAAACGTCTGTGAGACTGCAGGAAGAGACTAACACCGCCAAGCATGAGATGAACACCACCAAGCCGCAAGCATCAGATGAACCATCCACGGGGTAGTGGTAGCTTCTTCATATCAACTGCTTCCTACCGCCAAGCCGCAAACTATTTTTTTATCCTCTGCGGGAATGTGGTATGTGCCATATTTCATTCCTCTTGTTCCTGCATAACCACAAAAGATAATCAATTAACCTGCGGGACAACAATAATAAACAAAAACACTCATAGTAAAAAATAGTCAAGATTGTTTCACAATGGCCATGATATATATGTATTTATTTAGTTGTGGGGGAATGTTGGGGGTGATTGATTTAATTAAATAAATGTGGATTTATTTAATTAAGGATGAGACTTTAGAGGAAGGGTTAATATTTAATTAATGTCAAAAGAATGGTTAGATTTATTAATTAAATAGTGTGACTTATTAAACTAATATTAGGAGGAATGATCAAAGTGGTTAATTAAATAAATACGATTTATTTAATTAACATTGTAAGAGGAGATGTGGAATAGATCTGGTGTGATGTTAGGCCATGGTAAGATTTAGGTGTCTACATTTCTAACAATGCATTAGCTTTTGGGTCGATGAATAATGATCACAATTTATCTTTGGTAATTTTTTCCTTCACCATATCATGAGACAATTTTGAGGAACAAAATTGATGACAAATTTCTCTATGGGTTGCCCATGTATTTATTTTCCTTCACTATTAAGATAGATTGAATTAGGAATAGGAGAGCATCAAACAAGGATCAAATTAATGAGTGCAATCATGATTATGTTATTGGATTTCAAACTTTGTCAACAAAGAAAAGTAGATGATATCAACTTGGAGACAGAATGCCAATCCTAATTAAGTGGTTCTTCTTACTGATCCAATTAATACTCCCAAATTATTGTGATTGACTAGAAGGATTTAATTCCTTTGAGGAAACCAATTAATCATATCACACAAATACAACAAATGTGCATTGATAAACTGAGTATATACTTGATATATCAATTTTAATAATAAGGAAGCACACCAAATAATTGAATAACTTCAACAAACAATTGATATATCTATGTAAATGAGGTAGACTTAAACTGTGTGTTTCCTAATCTAGCAATCTATCCACAATGGCAATTGGAAATGGAAAGATATAGTTGTAATTTGGTATAAATTGTATAAGCAATATCAAGGTAAATCCTATGTTTAATTGATAGAAAGTTTTAAGTAAAATGAAACGGGTGAGACCAGTGCCTTGTTGGGTAAATGGAGTCAAATGAAAATATGAGATGAGTGGCTTATATTTGGTAGTAATTCTAACTGTTTGGCACACTAATATAGGTTAATAACTTGTATCAATGTGCAAGGAAATAATTGACATACTATTCTTAATAATCCAATGGACACAACCAGGTTACTTGTAATTTATCAAAAGGATTTTTAATCCCTACTTGAAGGAACCAATTGAATAAATCAAACAAGAACAATAGATGATATCAACTTGGAGATAGAATGCCAACCCTAATTATGTGGTTCTTCTTACTGATCCAATTAATACTCCCAGATTGCTGTGATTGAATAGAAGGATTTAATTCCTTTGAGGAAACCAATTAATCATATCACACAAATATAGCAAATGTGCATTGATAAACTAAGTATATACTTGATATATCAATTTTAATAATAAGGAAGCACTAAAATGGAGACAACCGAATAATTGAATAACTTTAACAAACAATTGATACCAATATGGTGCCACAGAATCAGAGATTTTCCATTAACTTCTTCAAAATTATGCTTGCAACATGGTCTTTGAGTTTTGCAAATATTATGGAGTTTTTCTACTATCTACTACTACTACTACCTTCTTCTCCTCTCTCTCCCTTTTTTTTATCAGGTCTTGGTCTCTCTTTTTATAGAAGAGGCAAACAAGCTTCAGACCCATTACAATAGAAAGGACATAACTGTTCATAACTATTAAGAAAACACTTTTAAACTAACAAGATTTAAGAAAATATTTTTAATTAGAAAGACCAATCCATTATTCACCGAATAGAAACCCATGACCATCCAAGGCCTGAGCACGGCATTCTATTTTCTGATGTGGTATCTCCTCTTCACAATCAATCCTCTTCAGGACCCAAATATGTTTCCTGCCATTCACTTATTTTCAGTCACTAGGCCACTTAAATTCTTGTGTGGATACAAAGCTTACAAGATGGGCTTTCCATCTGTTGTCCAAGAGGTTCCTGATGTCCACCACAAACTTTGTGTATCCATTGTCCAACATGATAATTCCATCAAGCAGAGTATGGAACTCAATGAGTTTAATTTCCCCATCATTCTATACATGTGCCAAACATTTAGGAATCATCTGATCAAACTCTTCTCTCCATTCATCTACACCCTTTATTTGGTTATCATCTTTGAGGATTGATGGGCTAAAACGGCATTTGATGGAGTCAAATGTACTCCTCTTACCTTCCACTTTCTTTTTTGTATCTACCAAATACTGATACTCCTCAATTATGCTTTTCACCATTTCTCGTGTAGCCTTGAGCCTTGGTGGGGCATCTAGATCTCTATGTGTGGCTTTGCATAAAGTAGTTAGTGTGTGGAAGGTAGGTTGCCATCTCTTTTGAAGCTTTTCAAGAATGGAAGAATTAGTGTTTATCTGTTCCAGAGCTTTGATCAGATTGCTGAATTGTTCATGTACCCCATTTATTTTGTCTTTCAATATATCAACTCTATGCTTTAATATCCTGCTCAGGATCTCTATGATGTGATTTTTGACATCTTCCTCATTATGCTTTTTTAGCTTATCAATTTCCTCTTTCATTTGTTGGATCTGAGGATCCTCTGTATGGACTGATCAATGATAGACAATTAATTCATCTCCCCTTATTGTGGTGGCTTGTTACAACTGCCGTTTCATATTTCTATTCTCAATGAACAATTTGTTCACCTCATCATTAGATAGCTTTAACCTTTTCTCATATTCATTAATTTTCTTTTCCATGTTTTCTACCACATCTCTCATAAACATTGCAGAGTGCATGGTTATGGTGGCAACTTTAGTAGGAGTTGTGTCTTTCATAGTTCTAATCATGGCTAACCCCCTCATTTCTTATACTACATCAAGGAGCCGAGGCTTCCTTGTGTTCTTCTGCTTTGTCCATAGGGCAAGTGTTTGGGTAGTAGGGTTATACCCTACTCCTGAGACACCTTCCTCTGAATCAAATTCTGCAACTAAAATGGGGTCATCTTGTGCTCTGATTTGATCTAAAAGAAACATTTTGGACAACTCCATCCTTGGTATAATCAACATATCACTTTTCAAAACCATTTCTCTTGCCTCCTGGGGAGTGACATTAATATTATCAATATTCAATTCTGCAAATGTCCGAGCTTGGATCTCAACCTAGTTTGACTCATCAGCTCCTATAAGATTAATCTTCAACTTTTCATTAAATTGTTTCATTTTTATTTTGATCCAGAAATCTTTGAACTCATTGCTGTGTATAAAATTATCATCCTCTATGAATCTCAGAGAGGCCACTACCCTCTCATCCTCTGACAACCTAACCTTTGGATCATGAGACTTTTGACTTTTTTGTTGTTCCGCTGCCTCTTTCAGTTCAGTCAAGGCCAAGACTGCTTCTTGTTCTTCATCATCACTTGAATCATATTCCACTAATGGCTCCATCTTCTATTTTTGGCTTGTGGCTAATGAGTGGGAGATGGAGGGGATGGACATGTAGATGATGGGGGTGATATCTGAGATGTGGATGTTTCATGTGGTGGTTGGTGGGATGTGGGCAATGGAATGAGTCCCTCATCTTGGGCCATTTTGTATAATTCATCAAATTTACTCAAAATCATTTGCATTCTTTTTAGAATTTTGGGTTCATCTGCAACAAAGCCTTTGAAGATTCTATCTTTTTCCTTCTTCTGATTTTCCCACCTCATCATTACATTCCACCTTTTTTTGGCCTGCATTACATCAACAAAATACACCAAATTCCTTATAACATCCTCTTTAGAATGAAATTCATGTGAAATAGCCTTCTTCGTCAATAGGGCTCTTCTGATCATTTTGATGTGAGCCTCTGGGTCACATACTCTTTCTGTTCCAGGTTTGAGGGAGTAATTGACCATTATAAACCTCTACAGTTCTTTGAGCATATCTGACCCAATGGCAAGCTCTTCAAACATAGTCAAGTTAGGCAAAAATGTGCCTTTCCTCTGATTTCTCATCAAGTCATGTTCCATCCAGAGCATCTGCCACATAAACTCTAGGAAACACACTCTTGCAGGTACAAACTTAGGTAAAACGTGTGGTACTTGGTTGCACCCATATACTTTGATAATAGTGTGTTGTGGCATAAGAAACCAATTAGCATAATTATGAGTATAGCCTTGGTTTGGCCCATACTGCATAGGCCTCATTACCTTCATCAATGACTCGGGCATTCTTGGTGTTGTGTAACCAAGAGCAACATCAATTTGACAGCAAAAACATCTCAAAACACTACAAAATCACTTTTTGTACACCTGCTATCCCAAATGTAGTTTTGTACAGGGAGTCTAACTCCTCTTTCTTGTGTACACAATTGCATCCTTGTAGTCCACTCATTGCATTCTAATACATAATTAAGTGACACAATAAAGAATATTTTTTGAAAGTAATAGGGGCCTTGGCTTCCCTAACTTGTAGCAAGCCTTCATGTACTTGTTCTTCAATCACAGATGCAAAATCAAATTCTAAATTTGTACTCAGAATGTTGAATTATCATAGCCATTCTCATCAACCCTATTTGCATTTGCTCCTCTGCATCTATCCCAAAAACTTGACACAACGCATAATAGGTATTCTTGAAATAAACTTGGAATTCAAAAACTTGGAAAGGTTCCATTTTGTAAGAAGGAATAGAGAGCCTTTTGTTATCATCACCCCTCTTCATGTGTAAAGGAGCTCATCATTTCGATATGTTTCTCCTCAACCTCTTATATCTTTTCTCAAGTTTCACTAAGTTCACCTCTGTTACAGCTTGTTTATTGAGGTTGAAACATTTGATAATGGCATCTCTACTGATATCCACTAAGCACTCACCATTTTGAAGCCTCATAGTTTTGGTTGGGCATGCTAACTGTGGGCAAGGGCTTTAATTAGATCAATGTTAATGAAAATGTTGGAAAAAATTAATTTAGCCAAATCTAGGGCCCATGGGTTTGATGTTAGTTCCTGGTCATTCCTTTTTATATAAAAGTACCGGTAGAGATTCCATCTTGACATAGGTATTATGGGTCTCTACATCCTTGAGCTAAGTGTCTAAAAACCTTTTAGAACCTTTGTCAATTGAGCCGCCAGGCAACAATGAAAGTAGAGGGGATTGGAATGAAGACTTTTTGGTTTTGGCTTCATCCTTCTTAGTTCCTACCTCAGTCTTTTTAAGTGCCATTTTATGAAATTCACAAGAAATGATGAGCAGAGCTTACCTAGAAAAATCACCTTGAAGAATTCTCTTTACTCCCGCGGTTTGAGCTCCTGTGTAATTTGTCTTCTGCTACTATGAGTGAGAAATCTCAATTTGTTTCATGTATTTTCAAGACCAAGACGCATTTACTTTTGGCTCATAAATTCGCACGATTCAAATCTTCGTGTTTAGCTTAAATCTTCATATTTTGATGTTGATGTGATTGGTATGCTTTAAATAACCTAACGGCTTGATTACTACACTACCGTAGGTTAGGTTTTGGCCCCCTGAGGTATAGCGGTATAGTGTGTAGTGTATAGTATTAACTCTTCTTACCGTCATACCGCAGGCTGTTTGAGAATGTTCTGCGATTAGGAGGTATGATATGGGTATCATGAAGGCTAGCCACTGTGATAGCAGTATCATGGTAAAAGGCAAAGATGACTTTATGAATGGTAATAACATGATTTATTATGGAAAAATAAGAGGGGGAGTCATGGATACACAAATAAAACACTCAAAACTTTTATGAAAATTCTGGTTCCAACACGTGGACATCATGACCATGTGTCACATGCATACAATGCCAATTATATATGTTTTGTAGTACAAATGTCATTAGGTGGCACACGTGTATGGAAGCATAACATGTGGTTGTTGATGTTCCATGTGTCTAACTAGCCACCAACATGTGTAGCAATGTGTATAGCCACACTATCTAGATCCTTGAAGATCTGTAAACCCCAAATAATGCCCCTAATAACCCTAACCCCTAAACCATAAACCCTAAATAATGCCCCTTATAATCCCTAACCTAGCCCTGACCCGCCATAAACCCTAAACCCCTAAATCCTAAACCACAAACCCCTAAACCCTAAACAGTACTAAACCTAAGCAACCCTAAACCTCTATCTCCCTATCTCCCTATCTAGCCCCATCTCTATCATTCCTCTACCTCTCAATATCTCTCCCAGCCCTATGTCTATGGCCATGGCCCTCACTCTCTATATCTCCCTATTAGTCCTCTCTCTCTAAACACTAAACCCTAAACCTCTAAACAATAACCCCTGAACCATAAACCCTAAAGTACCCTAAATAATGCCCTAAACCATAAACCCTAAAACCTAGTAAACTCTAAACCCTAAACTTGAACAATGCTAAACTCATAAACACTAAATAATGCCCCTAAACCCTGAACACTAACCCCAAGAAACTTTTTTTCTCTGTCTCTGTCTCTCTCTGACCTATATATTATCTACCAACTCCTAGCTAGTTAAATCCTTTTCCTAGCTTTTCCAGTTTTCCTTTTCCTTTCCAATTCCCCTTTAGATCCCTGCAACAATTTTTCCCTATTTTACTATTTTCCACCTCTCCTCTCATCATTCAATCTTCCCATCCAATGAACTTTAGTTTTATCAGCTTGTTTCCATTTCATCCGACTGCCAATTTATATCCTCATCCCTCTTTTCATGTCCTAGTTTTCTTGTTTCCATTTGCTTTGTTGATAAGAGAGATAGATAGAGACAAAGACGGGGAGAGAGAGAGAGAGAGAGAGAGAGAGAGAGAGAGAGAGAGAGAGAGAGAGAGAGAGAGAGAGAGAGAGAGAGAGAGAGAGAGAGAGAGAGAGAGAGAGAGAGATTTACATGCTTGCTCATTAATGATATATATAGGAATGATAGGGGGCTGAGAGAGGCAAGAGATAGAGAGATAGGGAGAGATAGATAGGTAGAGAGAGATAGAGAGGAGACAAATCATAGGGAGAGATACGGGAGATAGAGGGGAGAGATAGGGAGATAGAGAGTGATCACTAGAGAGATGTCTAGAGGGATAGGGAGATAGAGAGAAAGGTAAGAGATAGGGAGAGATAGATAGGTACGTAGAGTCGAGAGAGAGGAGATAGATTGGGAGAGATAGAGGAGATCACAGTTGAGTGAGAGATAGGGAGATAGAGAGTGAGTGAGATTTCTAGAGAGATAGGGAGAGAGATTGAGAGGTAGAGGAATGATAGCTATAGAGAGGGAGATAAGGGAGAGATTATAGGGAGATAGAGGTTTAGGGTTTATGGATTAGGGCATTATTTAGGGTTGAGGGATTTAGAGAGAGAGAGAGACTTCTTTTGACATGCAACCATAAACCTTGAATAATGCCCCTAAATCGAGCAACCCTAAACCTCTAAACCTTAAATAATTCCCCTAAACCCTAAACCCTAACCCATAACCCCTAAAACATATATAAACCCTAAATAATGCCCCTAACCCCTAACCCATAAATCCTAAACCTGAGAAACCCTAAACCCCTAATTAATCCTAAACCCCAAACCCCTAAACCCTAAACACTAAACCCAAGCAACCCTAAACCTCTATCTCCCTACCTATCTCTATCTCTATCATTCCTCTACCTCTCAATCTCTCTCCTTGTGTCTCTGGCCATGTCCCTCACTCTCCATATATATCCCTATAATCTCTTCTGGCTATGTCTTTGGCCATGTACCTCACTCTCTATATCTCCCAGCTATTGGTCCTCTCTGTAAACACTAAACCCTAAATCATAAGCCCTAAATAATGCTCCTAAACCTTAACCCCTAAACCCTAAACCTAAGAAACCCTAAACCCCTATATATCTCCCTATCTCTAATATTGTCCCTCTACCAGATCTCAATCCTTCTCCCTATCTCTCCCCTATGTCTCGACCTATAATCTCTCTCTAGCTATCTCCAAACCTGAGCAACATCTGTAAACCCAAAATCCAAGAAACTCTAAACCTCTATCTCCCTATGATCTACCCCCTATCTCCCTATCTCTCCCCTCTCTCCCTATCGCCTTTGTCCCTCTACCTCTCAATCTCTCTCCCTATTTCTTTGGCCATGTCCCTCACTCTCTATCTCCCTATCTCTCATCTCGGTCTCCTCTATATCTCCTTGTTGGTCCTCTATCTCTCTCTAAACCCTAAACTCTAAACCTCTAAACCTTAACCCCTAATCCCAAAACCATAAACCCTAAACCCTAAATAATACTCCTAGACCCAAGTAACCATAAATTAGATGCTCAATTAGGTGCTACACCAGGTGCTAAATTTAGGTGCTACATAAGGTGCTAAATAAGGCGTTAATGCAGGTGCTAAAACATGCACTAAACCAGGTGTTAAATGTGGCACTAAATTAGGTGCTACAATAGGAGGTAAAGCAGGTGCTAATTGAGGTGCTAATTTGTGCCTAATTTAGCATTGACTTGTTTCGGTCGGTGCAAAAAATGCCAAAAACAGCGCCATCCCGATAAATAGCGCCGAATTTTTCAAAAAAATGGAGAAAAATACATTAAAACAGTGGGTGGAAGCAAAAAACAAAGAAAAAAAGGAAGCTAATCACGTGGATTTGTTGTAGTATCCATGAAGCTTTGAAGTCCACCACCACCGGAAAGTGTTGCCATGAAATCTCCAATATTAACCTATTCAACAACCAAAATTAGATATTAGAATACCATTCATATAATGATGCTATTCACATGTAATATTTATAATTGTTTACTAGTTACATACCTTGACAGTAGATGATGTAGTGTAATATGCAGGTGGAGAACCACTAAAAACTGCATCAATACTATGACCTTGAAATTTCATTAAAATTATCAAACTAAATTAGTTAATCTTGCATTTCAAAAATGAAATTTAATAAATTAAATTCAATGAACTTGCTAAGATTTACCTGAGTATCAAGCCCAAAAGTCTCACTCAGGAGGGCATCTGTCATCACCATCTACTCAGCTGTAGATGTAGTCTGTGCACCTATGTCCTGACTATCCGTGGGCTCATAACCACATGCTGACCCGCAAGCCCGACAAGTATGGGGTGGAATCCTACTCGAACTCTTCCCCGGCCCACGTTGTGCTATAGAACTAGCATGCTATATGATGCTCTAGGTCAAGGCACTAATGGACTGAAGTGTCTCGACCTCAACACTCTCCTTCACAACGGAAGGGATAGAAATGTGCTTATGGGATGGTCTAGCGAGTGCTTGTCTCCCTGGCTACTGTGGGTCAACACGTGTCCCTAGTCTATCTTATGCTGACCCCCCACCTCTACCTTGGAACTCCCACATATCAAAATAATTTGGCACTTTATTTTTGACAAACTCGCAGTAGAGTTTTCTCAAAAAATATTACAGGACCTCATTATTGTTGCATGGAGGATGGTCAAAAACCATCCACCACCTCTGTGCAAAATTGTCCCTTATCGCTTGGTTTCTTGCACCAATGGATAGGGAACCTCTTGCATGTAAGGGGTAGAGGTTGATTTGTTTGTGGGTTTGTGAAAATAGAACACAAGTCCATTTTTGTAATTTGTTCATTTTTAACTTGTTCATATGACAACTTGTCTACATAATACTCTCTAAATTCTCTCCTCTTTTCTATCCAGCTAGTGATTTGCTTGCTAATTGAATCTACATTTGATAACATAGGTTCAAGGGATTGAGCAAGCGTGGATCTATGCAAGGTTGAAGTTGTAGGTTCTTTCAACCTTGCAATTATGTCCTCAATTTGTTTTTTATTGTTTTCAATTGCCCCATTATATTTTCTTGTGTTCCAGGGGCATATTGAGGAATAAATGGAGGTGTTTGTGGTTGGGGTTCTTCTTTAACAGGTATTTGTTGTTCAGGTGATGGAGGAATTTGTGCATTTTCAGGAGGAGGAGGAGGAGGTGCATTATCAACTCCTATAAATTAAAGAAATTTAGATCAAAAACTATTTTAACCTACCTATTTAGCAACAAATTCACACAAGAAAGCAAATAGAACTTACTTCTTCGATTTCCCCGACATCAATCAGTGAGAAATAACTAACGAAATGGGTTTCTATAACGCGAGCGCGCTTATCTTCTCTCCAAGCTGCGGTTTTTCTTGCCAAATTGTGTGAAATAATGAAATCAAACGCTATTTTTTTTAATACAATAGAATATAGTGCACTCGAGTTATGTCTAAAATATTTTTTTTTAAAGTTGGCCACTTTTTGGCCCCCCAACTTTTTGCACCCACCCTCCTATATTAACCTCTTTTTTATCCCCTCTTGTAGGTGGAAAGGAAAAGGAATTCCACAACAAAATTAACATACCCAAACATTCATCTCACCTTACAAAGTAATAAAAAGAAAAGAAGGGGACTTATAATAGCTTCTAAATTTAAAAACTAGACCTATTAAATAAGTTCTTTAAATATAATAGTAATAAAATCTTGAGGTCATATCTTAGCTTACTGTGGCTTTAATAGCTTTGTAAATAAATTTACCAAAATTAAACTATAATATCTTCTAACTAAACAACCTTTTTGCTAATTTAGTAAATTAATTTATCAAAATTAATCTATTATATCTTCTAATGAAACGACCTTTTTACTTAGTATAAATATTATATTTCATAAGTGATATTTTTATCCAAAATTTGGATTTGATACCAAATGTTATGTGTCAACTTCTTGAGTTTATTTTATTTAGTTTTAGATACATTTTACAAATATTAAGGATTTATTTCCACACTTTACAATCACAAATATATTATAAAATTTAATGAAATTAGAATAAATATTAAATTATTCTGAATAACTAGCAAATCAAATAACAAATTCAAAGGATTTAACCAGAGATAGCCAAAATCATAAATATACTTATATTTCTAATGTATTCAAACAACAATATAGAACAAATACCTATTTGGGGTAATTATTTGGAATGACTATTCACACCTTTGAAAAAATCTAGTGGCATAGGCCCCTTAAGCTATGGTTGCATTCCAAAAGGAATTAGTTTCAAAAAACACAACATGTTCTCATGCACAAAAGTCTTGGCCAAGATAATCTTAGGTGTGCTTTATACCTTGAGTTAGACACACTCCATGTGCCCCTTCTCCACTGCCCCATGGCTTGCCTATCTACCATCTTCTTGGGGTGACTTGAGTTCTCTCTCTACTATTTTCAAGCCTCTCATAAATAGTTTATAAATATTTTAGGGGGGTAGTTTCTAAACCATTACATGCTTTCATAAATAATTAATTTAATTAATTATTTTGCCTTGTTTTTCTCTCACGATTATTCTTTCTTTAGCTTTCACCCAATAATCAAGTATATTCAAACCTTTTTCTAAGGTAATTATATAGGAATTCCTTTTACCCTCTTTTAACTTAAAAGTTATTACTTATAATTTTTTTTTCTCTTTTAACCAAAGGCTCAACAACAATAACTTTGGTATAGGTTTCATGACCAGACTTTGTTGTTTGTATCAGAATTTGGTGCCTGAAGCCAGGCATTGCTTTGGGATAGTTTTATGCTCATAAATTTTGCATATAGAATCAGATTTTTAATTTCAGAAAGGCATTGGAGAGCTATTACAGTGTACTATATTAGTTTGGATTGTGTAGATTTTTAGTTTGGTGTGCAAAGAGAGATTGGTACTTGTTTGATCACTTGTAGGAGCCTAAGATTCAGAGTGCATTTATCAGTGCATTCAAATGGATGTTTTGGCATAAACTTGTGGGAGTGCATGTTGTTATGAGACCATCAGCATGGTATAGCATGTTTTTAGATTTGGTACTTTCAGATATAGGTTTACAGGTGTTTTTAGAGTTTGGACTTTGATGGAGACATGTACATAGGTTGTCTTCTGGTTTGAGGACATGGTTGATATGCGTGTGAGACTTGGAGTCTTGTTTCAGTGGGAGTTGAGTATAAGTACAATGATGACGATGACTATGGTGTCATGGATATGCATGTACACTTTTGCATTGACATGACATGATCATATATGGGATTGATAGGTATGGGCTATGATGTTTGATTCATGATTACAGGTGGTGTTGTGGTGTTGTTTTAGGGGATTGTTCTTATCTCCTGGATGCTTGATTAGTTCCTTGACTATGGTTACTTGTTGTGGACTTGTTGGCAAATTGAATCTAGCGTTGATTTGGTGTTTGAGTCTCGGAGTCTACAGGTTGTCTTCTTTGATATCTTAGTTTGCATATTACTAGTGTGATGATGCGTTTGTGTGTTACATTTGTTTTGGATCTACGAGTTATGTAGTTTTGTGGGCTGATCACCTATTTGGCTACAATGGGATGACTCGGATGTGGACTATCTATATCCATGAGATTGATTTAGTGTTTATGTAGACTTTGTTAGTTGGCCTTGTCTATGGTCATTTGTGCATTGGTATGTTGCATTGGGATGAGAGGATTGATGGTTAGAGTGCTTGGATAGTTAGTTGTTGGGACTTGTAGCATGTTTATCACGATGTCATGGATAGCTTGGATACATGGTTTCATGTGACCTTTTGATAGTGGTGGTTTTATCTTCTTAGTTTGGAGATTATGGCTTACTCTACCTTTTGGGAGTTGTTGATGTTACAATGAGATTCCTTGATTGGTTTGAGGCCATGGATAATCTTCATTTAGGAGATGGTTTCTTTGTTGTCATGGATAGCTTGGTATCACGATTCAGTGGGATCTTTGGCAGTGATATGGATTCATCATTTGTGATGGATGATCTTCTGTAGTGGTTATGGGTGTCTTGGATAGGCTCTTGAATTATGATTCTTGTTTTAGTGAGAGTGCTTTGACATTATAATTTCCATTGTCAGTAGATGGTTATCTTCATGTGATTGGAGATGTTGACATCTTGGTTTACCATGGAGGGCTTTTTTGAGTCTTTGGTTGAGGTGTCAATTTATGACTTGTTAGTTTGACATGTTTATCCTTTGATTAGAGATGTTGATATTGTGTCTTGATGGACTCTTGATCACACGTTAGAGTTTTGACATGATACAAGTTCTCTTGAGACAGTATGCATTGCACTATTGCATGTGATCTTCCTTGGAGGAGATGGTTAGACCATGATGTCATGATGGGCTTCTTGATTATGCATATGTGCAGTAGGGGCATTGACAGTGATCTTGTTGGTTCTCTTGGTATTGAGTACTCTGGTCATTTGCTTCAGAGCTTCATAATAGTGCAGTGTTGCATTTGGAGTTTGGTATGGATTGATCATGGATATGCTCATGAATACTTGGAGACTTAGGTGAGGCTGGAGTTCTCTTGAGATTAGAGACACTTGTTGAGATGGTTACTCATTAGAGGTTTCAACAAATAGACTGAGGAGCCTTACACCTGGTTATGGACATGAGTTCATTATGGACCTAGAGGAGATTGTTCTTGGAGAGAGTCATCGTGGCTTGGTGTATCCTGGAGGAGCATTCTCATTCCCCACTCTTGGTCTACTCAGCGGTTTATCATCTATGAGGTATTGCCCATCCTTTTAGATCTGCATTTTTCTTTATGCTTTATCTTCTCATAGATATGGATCTTGAGCTACGATTATTGGTTTTGGAGGGTTCATTTGAGGGATGTTAACATGGGTATCTCCTTGTTCGTATGGTTTGATTTATGATTTTCATTATGAGGAGTTTAGGAGATATGATTAAGCTTATTCCTAGTTATAGAATGGTTATGAGTTTGATCTACCTTGATTCGAGAGGCTTACATCCATGTTGGTTACATGTTACATATGTTCATTTGATCTTATGAGATTGAATGGTTGGGTTTTGTTGAGGCTTTTCATTTGGGGTTGTAGAAGAGCTCATACTTGACACAACTTAGCACTTTGAGGTGTTTGTAGAAGGACATTATGATTTACAAGTTTTATCCATTTGTCTTATGGCTACTTCTTGGAGAATCATGTTGATATGGTTAGACTTGGGAGAGTTATGGTGACATGTCGTGAGAGAGTATGCAGCGATTAATCATGCATGTGTGGATCAATGTGATTGTTCTTGGTACTACATTGGCTAGTTTATTAGCCACACCTTGGTTTGAGTGTTGATTGATAGACTTGATATGCCTTGCATCTATTTTCAGATTTGACATTACCCATGTAGTGGTCCAAGTTCCTAGATGTATGTGTTCTTCATTGACAAGGTTTATACATGGAGCTTGTGATTGCAGTATATGGGTTGGATATGTTGTTGGCATGAGTTTATTGATGTTGTTGATACCTATGAGGTATGGATTGTTGGATGTATTAGCATATGCTGTGGGTGCTATTTCCAGTCATGTGGATTTTTTTACCTTTGACAACAGCTTGGAGACTTTTGTTATCACTTGGATTTGATGCTTGTGTTCTTTAGATTGGTGCATCTTCACCTTGGCATGTTCCTTTTCTTCCATAGGTGGCACATTGGAGGATGAGAGGAGTTCTTGCTTGAGATGGTGGTCACTTTGATTTTATTGCAAGTATCTTGATGGAGCATGAGAGCATGCTGAAGATTCATGTGATTTTATGTTTGTCTATGATGATGCATTTCATTGATTGACCCTTATGCAATGTATACAACAAGTGGGAGAGTGTTGGGAAATAGGTGTTGTACACCTTGCATAATATTGTATTATTTTATTCATGTAAAATAAATATTTATTTGTGGTGCATCTTAATTGATGTGTTTAACCACATTAGATATTTATTTGGATGCCACTTGTAAAAGTTGTATGTAACATTAGGATATCATTTGTATTATTTAATTGTTGGAAAAAAGTATTACCAACATTAGATAAGGGGATCAATGGTTTTGTGTATCCATGGTTTTGGAACACATGGTTTTATCCAATACCACAAGTTGTATTTGTGTGAGCTTGGTCTATAAAAGCTAGCACATGCTCTAGTAGTTTGGGGGGTTAGCTATTTCATTGTAGGTGGATTGGAGGTTTGTGAGAGGTTGTCATTGTAATGAGCTCTCTCCTATAAGTGCATATTGTGAAGCATGGCATGTGATGTGTGGATTCATGATTGGACACATGGAGGATGCATTGGAAGTGCTTGATGGTTCAGAGGTATTCATGGAGGCTCATTGCATGTATTGTAATATCTTTATTGCTGAATAATACATATGAGTGTGAATGCTTTTGGAGGCTAGGTTTTTCTCTCTTAAGGGTTTTCCCAGGGTATATCTTGTGTTCTATCTTGTGTTTGTTCATTGATCTTTGCATTATGGTTATTTCCTGCATCTTTTTCTCCTATTGGATTATGTGGAATTGGTTTTATTTGACCTACAAATTCTTAACACATTTAAGACAAGACCAAACGTAACTGTAAAACAAGAGAGTAAAAGGGTAAGGTGTGCACTTTTGTCCTCTACACTTTTCCCTCACTTTGGTGTGCATGTAGATTCAAGGATATTTAGTAGGACATGCCTCATATTTTCTTCATGCTTTGGTAGAGCAACATCTTTGAACCAATATAAACAAGTCATTAGTAGAATCTACAAACACCACAATAGTACATCATAAAAATATAATCAACATTTTTCTTTCATAAGCATGAAATCAATCAAGTACAAAAGGAGAACAATATGTCAAGTCTAAGTCTAGAATGGAGTCATGGGGAAATTATTGAGTTACCCCTCATGCAACCATGTAAATGTTGAGAAAAATAAATCATGATGTATATGAATTTATGGAGTTGGAACCAACACAACCATGACAATCTACACAAATATGAGATTATGTAAAAATTAAAAATGAGATCGTGATGCCTAGGGTTTTCCTAGAGTTAGAAATGGGGTGACCATTGATACATTTTTACTACACCATAGGGTTCAATTTTACTACACCATGCGACACATTATTATGTGATCATGCCTTTTGGACTAAATAATGTTGGTGCTACTTATCATAGGGCTATGGAAAGTTCATTTTACATCATTTAGTACATATATTTTCTAGAAGATTATGTGAATGACATTTTGGGCAAGTTTATGAAAAGAATGGATCATCTTAGAAATTTATAGCCTATTTTGGGAGATGACACAATATCATGAGTTGGTGTTATAGTTGTTAGATTTTTTACTTATTTACCATTGATGTTATTCCACAAAAAGATAATTTCAACATGCAAGTGACATGTCTAGTGGTGGGATAATCAACATAAAAATTCCATGGCTAGTGTTACATCTCTTATGGGAATTGAAGACAATATTAATCCAAATTAGACATCAATTATGACAACCCTCTATATAAGATCATGATATACTTTCAGTGTGTTGTAATTTGATAGGTGAGAAGTGGTTTCATGATATTTAAAATTATTTGGATTGGGGTATTGCCCCCTTATTCATCTAAGAATTCATGCATTTGTATTCATAAATTTGATACTATGTATTTGATTATTGTGTGTTCTTTATGGACATGGATATAATGGTTTATTATTAAGATGGTTGGATAATAATGAGAAAGATATTACTCTTAAAGATGCCCATGGATGCATATGTGGTTGTCATGTCACTAATAAAATATTGGTACAAAAATTATTGCACATGGGATATTATTGGTCTAAAGTGGAAAAAAATGCACATGATTTTGTTTGAAAAAATGTCCAACTTGCCAAACACATAGTAATCTCAAACATGCTCTTGCTCATGAGCTTCAACCATTCAATTCTTGGCCATTTTCTATATGAGAATTATGTTTGGTGGGAAAGAATGCCCCTCCTTCTTTGGAGGGACACACTTTTATTATCATAGCTACAAACCATTTTCCAAGGTGGGTAGAGTCCATCCCTCTTAAAACTACCATGACTTCTAACATTTGTGCATTTTTGTAAAACATTATTTCAAGATTTAATTTGCCTTCATCTATTATCATTAATAAGAGCACATATTTTAAAAATTGAGAAGTGAAAAAATTCTTAGATAAGTTTCACATTTTTGACACTTCTCTTCTCCATATTACCCATTGTGTGGTGGCCAAAGATGAAGCTACTAATAAAATAATTAAGTAGATTTTGAGAAAGCAATGGATAAACATGGTTCCAATTGGCATACACAGTTCATGTATTTGCTTTTTGGGTGCATATTACACTAGTATTCACACTCCTATCAATTACACTCCTTATTCTCTAGTTTATGGTGTTAAGGCCATTACACCTCTTGAGTTAGAGATTTTCATAGATCCATCCAAGGCATTACTAATGATGATTAATGTAGGGAAGTCACCTACAAGAACCAAAAACATTGGCTAAACATTACATGAACATATTAGATAATTTGAGATTTTATCAATGCCAATTGAAGAAAACTTACAATAAACATATAATATAGAAATATATTTTTAGATTGGTCAATTAGTTCTTTGAGAAAACTGTAAAAATATGAATGCAAGAGAAGAATTATGAGGAAAATTAAAACCAAATTGGTTGGGGTTACATCTAAGTATGGGACATGAGCTTTTGGATTTGAGGGTTTTATAGTCTCAAATGAGTTCAGTTTTTAGATGGTTATAGCTTCAAATGGTTTCAATTTTCAAATGGGATTAGTTTTAGGTGGTTTGAATTTTTAGATAGTCTTAGTTTTCAAAGGGTTATAGTTTAGATGGTTTCAATTTTTAGAGGGTTGTACAATTTAGATGGTTTTTGTTTCAAAGGATTGTAATTTTATATTTATAGACAGTAGATTTTAATTCTTTGCATGATCTTATGGTCCATTATCCATACCTCTTTATTTCTCACCTATGTGCCATCATTTCTATATCCTTGGATTTAAAGGATATCACCCTTGTATGCTCCTTGTGCATTCATGTTTACATCCTATAGGATATGCTTTTTGTCTATGCTTTGATGCACGTGCATCTTACATAACATCTCTTTGTATTTACATGTTCTATCTATCTATGACTCTTGCTTATGTGTCCTCACCATTGGGGGCAACATTGTAGCATCTTATCTCCCTTTGGTACATGTACTTGCATGCATACAACTTGATACTTATTTCTTGATTATCATACAAGTTGCTACTTAGGATACTTATTCATGATTATTGTGTTTTACATGATCATATCATTTAGATTTCCTTTCTCCTCTCCAATTCCTTACATCTTATGTGTATAGCTAGTTGAAGGGGCATGTAATATTATTGATGTTCTTTGATGGCTATGCTTACAATAACATGCCTCATACCACATTACAACTTCATGCCCATTACAATTTTATCCTCTTTATGACTTCATGCCACATTATAGCTTGTTGCAAGCATGTGCCTAATTTAGATGTCTAGTTCCAAATCATACCTTAATTTATGTCTCTTTCCTTTTTCCTTTTTACTGACCTATACCATTGAGTAATTAATTTTTATGCCTATTTTAAATGAATGTTAAATGCTACTCAATGAATTTTTTATTTTGTGCTTGTAGGTTTCAAGATGAAGCACTCATTGCAAGGAGAATGTATCGAATCATCATCTTTATCTATATCCTTATTATGAGTCTAAATATTTACTTTCATCTTGACTGTTTATTTACTTTGACATGCATCTTCATAGTAGTTCACATGCAAATCAAAGTGGGGACAAAATGTAAGGGTGAAAATTGCGTACCTTGCACTTTTTCCCTTCATTTTGGACTCATTTTGACTAAATTTTCCTAATACAACAACTATTAGTACAAGTATCATATTTTTGTGTAAAAGTTGGCAAAGAACCCAAATTTAACCTTATCTTATCCTTACACATCTCAAGAGTCTAAACGTGATCCATGTTTTACCCATTTCCTTACCCATGTCAAATTGACAATATAGAAATGACCGTAGAACTTTCAAATTTAGATTCAAATTTGGGCCCAAGTTAACTCCTTTCCTACTAACCATTATTTGTTGACTTGAGCATGAAATGTGTTAATTTGTGTGTTAGGCTAGTGTATAAAAGGACAAACCTTAATTCATTATTGGAATCTTGATCATCTATCATCTAGGAATTAAGAGAGAACTTCGTTACACATTGCATCATCATACATGTGTCCTAAGCATATTAAATGATTGCTTGGAGTCTCTTCAATCCTTGTTACAAAACTATTAAATTAGAATCTAGGTGTTTGACTAAAGGATAAGATCCTTGCCTAACAAATTCCCAGAGGTATTCATCAACACCGCTTGTTTTCAAACATATGTAGATTCTCGATAACAATGCAAACAAGTTTAGGCAAGTGAAAGCATACAAGTTATTTTTGTAGGGAGGGTTCAAATTCACAAACAAGGTTCATTTCCTTGGGTGCAAACATCATTTCTATAAGCACAAATTTGAACCAAAGCGAGGTACAATGAATTTTCTAGTTTGACAGGTGTTGTCTAATAAAGTACCAAACACTTAATCACATAACAAATCAAGAGTGTTTTCTACTATAGAATATCCTTCATCACTTTTTAGAGCTAAGTGCCCTAATCTCCTTTATTAATTTTAATACATATTTGTAAATGCATCTATATAACATTATTAATCCCAAATTTTTATTCTAAAATATTTATTTATCATTGTAAATTAATTAATTTATAGCTAAAATATTTATGTAAGAAGCTTTTATTTTCTAAACAATAATCTTCATCAGCTTGTTTCAATTTTCAATGTAAAAAAAAATCTTCTCTTATTACGCCGAGAGGTGTTCTACACTCACAGCAAGGGCTGAAAGATTCAGATTCCCATGTAAACAAAATTCATAAAATGTGTAAATAAATAAATTCGTGGAAGCCAATGGATAGAAAAATAGAAAAACTTCGGCAGTTATGGAGTGAAATGTTTATTACGTTTGAAGAATATGAAATGTCTCGCAACATAGTCTCTTTAAATTAACTCATGTGAGCATATCAAATATTCTAACTGCAAGTAATTTATAAATGCCAACAAACTGGAAGATATCTCTTGGCGTACTGTAGATATATTTTTTAAAATATAAATATACTAGTTTAATAGGAGTGGTAATCAGGGCCTAAATTTGATGGCCATATACCTGTATTTAGGCATTTTTGTCATAAAATATAATTAAAATTTCAAAAAGATTGTATCACATAAAAGGAGAGATTTTGGGCAGATTGTCAAAATTTATATAAACTTCTGATGATATATATTTGGTTTATATATAATTTTACTTACTGTCATAGTATTTTAAGGGCACCTTTGAATGGATAACCATCATAAAAGATTTGTTTGACAGGCAGGGTCAAAGAAAATCATTCTACTAATAATTTATCTTATCCTCATAAAATGTAATTAAAATTTCAAAAAGATTGTATCATATAAAAGGAGAGATTTTGGACAGATTGTCAAAATTTATAAATTATGATGATATATATTTGGTTTATATATAATTTTACTTACTGTCATAGTATTTTAAAGGCACCTTTGAATGGATAACCATCATAAAAGATTTGCTTGACAGGCAGGGTCGAAGAAAATCATTCTACTAATAATTTATCTTATACGGAATAAGTAGAAGTACAGTAAAGTACAGTTAAAGTGCAAGTTACAGAAAAGTGCACTACCTGCCAACCCTCAGAAAAACAATCTTCCCACAGATCTCTTGGTCTATAGAACTGTTCGTGCAATAATTCACATTAATAAAAAACACCAATAGAAAATTCCTATGTCGAAGGAAAATGCTTAAGCAAGATCATGATGTCAACATCTTTTAAAGTAAAACGTAACACTTGCAATGGCTTGTCCTACTTAGTTTTGTTACAGAGTTACATAATGTTGCAAGACTTGTCCTCTTCACTAAAAAACACAGAATTATTGGGCCAAACACATTGCTGTTCAGTACTATGCATCTCTGCAGGCAGGTCATGATAATGATACTCTTCTTGTTGCTCTTCAGATCCCTCATTTTGTTTTTTCTCCACTTTCAAGAGCTGCACTTTCTTACCAGTCTTCTTTGCCAGTCTCTTCATCAAATTTTCAGGCTCCATTGTTCCCTTAACAATCACCCTGTTTTGAGCTCTATCTATCTCAATTTCTTGCATACCTACATCCAAAGGAAGCTTTTCTTCACACATATATAAATGACCCACTTTCTTGTTTATTCCCATAACCAAAAAAACAAAAACAAAGACAAAAAAAATACCTTGTATGTTTTGAAATGCCCTGTACACCTTTTTACAACATCCATCACAGTCAATATTTATCAACATAACAACAGTGTTCCCCTCTTGTTTCTCCTTCTCTCTCTGCTTTCAAAAACAAAACCAATGAACTCAAGGTGGCAAGCATAGTTATAAAAGGAAAAAACACAAAAGTCAACAATTGGATCAGTTTATAGTGCATATATGACATACCTCTGTGTCTGTCATCTTATATCTGACTGCAGTGAAAACACAGGTAGGAAACAGATTCTTATGGAAATGCTAAAGCTGTGAAGAATACTTATGATTCATATAGGCTTTTTTGTACTGCTCCGAGTACATGAAGTTAGGACAGGGGCTTTTTCAGACTTGTGAAATAAGCAATCGACATGTAAAGGTCTGCATCAACATCTAATCTAGTGAAATGTTCTCTGAGCCGGACATGGTCTTGACCAGCTGTCCACCTTCAAAATAGTGAATGTGTGAGAAGATAGGACGAAACTTACCATCATTGTTATAAAATGCATATTTCTTTTGCTTTTCAAGTCAGTGCTGGAGAGAAAGCTTATGGGACTAAGTATATATTGTTTTAAGTTATAACAAGTAGCCTTTTGTTGAATTGCCTGTGAAGTTAGCAGTGATAGGTTCTTCCTGGATAGGCGTGAAGACAAGACAAGACTTAGGCAGAATGAATTCGTGAACACCTGGAAGAGAAAGTTTGTTCAGAGATTAGTTCTTTGTGTGGTATTCTCCCAGAGATTTTCATCTAAAGCATTACAACATGCCATCATATTGGTAAAGTTTAAACAGCCGGTACGTTGTAAACATATCAATGACCAAAAATCATGCCGACTGTTCCGTTGAAGGAATTTTAATCGACAAACACTATGGTCGAATAAATGGAGGATTGTCTATTCGTTGGGTCGATTAAAACAGTTGAAATCATAACAGGTTGAAATTGCAGGTAAACAGTCGGCACACAACGTGCCGGCTGTTTACGTGGGCGTATGAGATTGGGCCATAAAGCACAAGTTACTGTTGTTTAAAGACTTGATTTGTTTTAATGGTTTCTGAGATTTACTTAAGGTCTTGCTGCAATGAATTGATAAAACCTTATGACATTTAAAAAAAAATCAATGCATAAAACCCTTTAACATTTTGAAAATGTAACTACCATCTTCTTTATTTGAACTCTGCACATAGTACTTACACACTCATGACTTGTGGGCCATACCATTCTCTGGGAGCTTTTCTACATGTTTCATTAGATTTTTGAATTTACAAGTAAATTGATTCATGAGTAAATTGTACAAGGTGTTTAATCTAAAACACCAAGCAAGTTTAATGTTTGGAAAATGATGTTCTATAATAAATTGGCCTTGTATAAACAGTTCACATGTTATTGTGTTGGCTCAGTAAAAGAATTCAAAGAACTCAACCTTACAATCTTCTGTTGGCAATTGGCATGACAACGAGAGATGGAACACAACAGCCTGCATCTAGTCATAGTACGTCCTTTGTGGGTAGCCATGAACAAGAAGCGTGCGTTTTGGAATGCATCTATTATTCTTATATTTTAAATAATATATTGTTTCTACATCAGTCCCATTACCTAATTTGGGGCCAGGCCTACTGACAACCTAGCTTCTGCTGTACATGGGCGGTGGCTAGGACTGTTGTTTGATCACTTTTTTTTGTACATACAAATCTGAAAGACAAATTCTACTGGCACCATAACTCTTAATGTCCTTTATAAAAGCCTTCCACCAAAATGGGACGGCTTCTTGATCTTAGCAAATCAGCAAAAATATGGTTGCCTAAGGCCTGTTCTTTTTAATACAAGTATACTTACAAATTTTTTTTAGACTTCGTCAAGTTTATTCCTTGTTCAAGGAAGTTAAGATTTAATTCTCAGCAGATTTTGTGAATGTGGGAAAAGCAATATATCAATAAGATATTTATTAGAGATCTTAAATCTCCAAATTCATCCCAAAAGAAGTATGGAATCGCAATATGAAAAAGCAATATATCACTAAGATATTTATTAGAGATTTTAAATCTCCAAATTCATCCCAAAAGAAGTATGGAATCACAATCTCTAATAGTGAGTTTATAAGTGTAGATAATTATTTTAGCATACAAGTTAATTTGACTTATAGTATTATTGTAAAGGAGAAATTTGTATATTTGTTTTAATTTTGAGAATGACTTAAGCATAGTTTCCAAGAAACTTTATTATGGGAATATAGACAATGTACCTATCCCCGTGCCCTAAATTCTTGGTGATTCATTTAAATATAAAATAGCTTTCTCCTTATTCATTTGCTCACATACCCTAATTTGATTGGCACCCCCATCCATGTACCGGTGCCAATACCCCTGCATCTCCTAGTAACTATGGGCTTAAGGTATTTATATATTGATAAGTGGCACATTTTTTTGTGAAGTCGGGCTGCTTCCTCCATACCATTGCTCACCTCCTTACACACATTCCCACACTTTCATGCCCCACCTTATCCATATGCACATTACAATATATTCACCCCAATTATGCTTTTATTATGCCTACTCATGCACCCATCCCCATAGATCTGTAATCTACTTTGATTAGACCATTCCCATGTCTCAAGTTATTTTTGTGGGCATGAGATTGATCCCTTGGTTATAGATTCGATCCTTGAAATTTTGAATTTTAAAATTCAAAGTTTGGTCAACTCCCACCTAGAGATGACTAAACACACACTTGTGTGAATTATTGTTATTTCTTTCTATTTAAAGTATTCAATTGTATTAATTTAGCATCTTCTCATATCTAATCTCATTTAAACTTATTGAATCACATCATTCACAAAACCATGCTAGGAACACTTACATTGGAGCACTAAAAGGAACACAAATCTACATAATCATTCTATAACATTTGCATGGTTGAAGCTTGTTGTTTTTCTATCATTGGAATGACCATAAAGCTAGTCCTTTCCAAGGACTGACCTAGGAGAATGTGAACTCTAGTAATTTCAATAATCCTCTAAAGGTATTTATAAATATCATCAATCTAGATAATAAAGCAAACAAAAGCAAAACCAACAAATCATGAAGTAATAGTACAGAGATAGCTAGATCATCTTTGTAAGTTTTAGGATAGATTCACATGCACTGAACAAACCCAAAACCACAGACTTGACCCTCCATAGTGTAGATGGGCTATCCTAGATCCAAGGTAAATTTTAGTAGCAACTTACTATTTCCAATCTTAAGACATCTTGAATTTAATGTCCACAATGGATTTTAGACATCATCTTCATACTTAGAGATAAATGCTTGATTTGGGGCCTAGGGGTAAATCTTGGTGGACAACCCAATCAAAGAGATTCAATTAAGTTGTAAGTATAAAAGATTCAAGTTATTATAGAGACTCAAGATTATGCAAACAATAATTAAACAATAAAAATAAAGAAAGACAATTAGAATTATAACAACAATATTATATTATGTTTAGTTCTATAAATGATATGTGAGAACAAATGTGTGGTCTATCTCCTTATTGTTATCTTCAATGTCTAGCCTTACAAACAAATGATGTGTACATATTTATACAAAGAAAGAGAAATATGAGGCATTAGTTGGGATATGATGATTCATATTCTCATTACAACTACTCACAATTACCAATGATAAGTCAAGTTGTGTAGTGACACTAACGTGGAGTTATGACACATAGTTTAGAACATAGATGCTAATGAGGATGAGGATCTTGCTAAAAAATCATAGAGGGCATCATGCAATACTTGAGATTTATGGTATATTTGAGTGACCTAAATTCTCTTGGATCATTGTCCCCCTTGAAGAGTAATGAGCTCCATTGTAGACAGGTGTAGTAAAAGATGTGGGAACCAATTTGTAACCTGAGTTGCTATGAACCATTTTACTAGGGTAGGAACTTGACCTACTTTGAAAATCTAAAAGAGAGGGATCTCTTGTTGTCTTGTCCATTTGACCCTAGTGTCAATGACTTTCAGATCCAATTTTTTCATATTGCTACATTTTAGATTGATCTCTATTTATTGAAGTGTTTGTGTAACATTTGAAGAATCCAACAAAGGCATAAATTATGGACACAAGGGTTTTGTGTTGAAGATTGGATGGAACCCAAGATAGGCAAGAATATTGAGCTCAAATAAATTATCTCTTACTTTCTTCGTGATGGCGTAGGTCTCACACTTAAGTGAATGAATCTTGCGGTAAGGTCTTGTTAGTCATTCCTTCTATAGGTGTAGCCAAACTCAATCACTAACTTAAAGGTGTGCAATGTCCTATGCTTTTCATGGCATTACTTGTACTTTGCATTAGCCTACTACATAATGGTTTGCACATGCTACTAGATATGTTGAATGTGCTTAATGAATTGAACAAATTTGTCAACTTCCTTTTGGGCTAAAGGAGTTGCTACTAATGATAGAGGAACAAGATAAGCTACATTAATGGGTACCAAAGGTTGGAAACCTAATCAAACTTGAAAAAGACTACATGTGTTGTACAATTGTGTAGAGCTCTATTGTAGTTGTACTAAAAGAAAGGTAAAATTTCATCCCAAATGTGATGCTTCTTTGAATTGTACACTTTAAGAAGATGTACTATCATCCTGTTAAAAATTTCCTTTTGTTTGGATTAGTCTAGGGATGGAACGTGGCATATTTGCTCAAGTTTGTGTCTAGCATAGATCAAGGTGCTTTCTAGATGTTGTTCAATAACCTAGCATCTCTATCTAAAAGGATAGTTTATTGGATTCTATAATGGATTAGACATGTTGAAAATATAGGCAAATTATTTCTAGAGTTGCAATGGTTTTCCTCTAAGGAATCAAAATTTCTATCTTTGAGAACCTTTCAACCACTACAAAAACATAATCATGACCATATTTGGTTGTAGACTATCCTAAGAGGAATTTCATGGAAATATATTCCCATTGTCTCTTTGGAACTAGAAAAGGTGTATACAAACCTCACTTCTTTTTGACAAACTTGGCGATTGCACATATAGTACATGACTTGACTTATTTGTTGATATCTAACCCGAGCTATGGCCAAAAGAAGTACTTATGCAACATTGCAAGGATCTTCCACTCTAAAATGTACTACAACCTTCTAAAATTAGCCTCTCAATTCAATTTCTATCTCTTTTCCTCATTAAAAATGCACAAGTTCCCAAGGTGGTAGAGGAGTCCATCTTGCAAGTATAAATATTGAACTAGATTACCGTAAAGCAATTTTTGATAGATCTCTACAAAGTCCTTATCAAAAGGATACAATTCTAACACTGCATTGACTTCATGTCCACAAGCATCAAGAACAAAAAGGAGAGCTTAAATTGATAGACAACTTAGGCAATCTATTACTAGATTGGTACTTGCCTTCTTATGCTTGATGTTCATGTGAAATCGTTGAAGATAAGAAGACCATTTCTAATGTTTTTCCTACTACAACTTGTGTTGAGCCTACAAAAATTGAAGCAACAACTTGTGATATGTGTGGACATATTCGTCTTGCCCAAGATACAATGCTTCCAATGCTTACATGCTTGAACAATGGCATAAAGCTTACAATCTTATGTTGGGTATTTTCTAACCGATGCATTGAATATCTCAGTATGATATGCAACTAGATGACTATGTTTAGTGCAATCTACTCCAAGTACATATTTTGATGTATCAGTCTCAATCTTGAATGGATGAAGATTTGCAAACACAAGTATTAGTGTAATGTTGGGATTAGGTGTCAGAGACCTTATTCCTAATGTTGAATTATTTACTAATTATATTATTTTATTATGCCCACATGGAAAGGGTGCCCCACTTTGACTTCACTAATATGCCATGTGTACATTGGTATGGTGTGTGTGTGTAAGAATTTGTAAGAGCATTTATGATATTGTAAGATGCATAAGAGATTCTATGATGAATGCAAGAGCATGTAAGAGGGAGGTTACAAAGTAAACTAGAAATCTTAACCCACTTATGATGTGCAAGAATGACACACCATAAAGCATCTTACTAAAGGAGGCAAATGACAAAACGATGCTTCCAAGCTTGGTGAGAGGCTATGGCATTTTTATGACACATAAGGGAATATGTTATTAATAGCATAAATTTGACCCACCACGGGGTGTGGGTCATAAGAATTCTTACCATCGTATTTTGAGACCTTGTTTGGGCCCATGGTGTTGTCATTTGGTTTTTTTAGGCCTCCTTAAGTCTATATATTTAGGGCTTGAGATGGAGGCATTATAGATTGTGTATTACAAGGTTATGACCTGCCAGTTTTTCTCTAGGTTGAGGTGTTGATCTCCATGAAAGTCATGAAACTTGATAATCTATTATAATTATTTTGTTATTGGGAATACATTGATTTCATTACTTTGGAGGCTAGGTTTTCCTTCAAAGGGTTTTCCTAGGGTATATTTGTGTCTTGTTCTTGTGTTGACTTCTATTCTTTTTCTCTCATCCTTTCCTTTCTAAGTGTTGTATTGCATGTCAGTATATGTTATTGAGATTTTGTAGATCAATTTCTATAAATTTCTCCTAATAGGGTCAATATGCAAAGACTAGCATGTTTAGTAGTTGATCTTTGTTTTGAGTTTTGCAAGTATTTTTCCTTACATGCAGAATAGAGTCTACATTTCAATTCTTCAAATGCTTTCTATTGTGTGTTTATCTAAATGAACCTTACTTTGATACCACCTTTGGTAATTTGATTTATCAGCCAAGTTACATGCAAAAAATAAAATACAAATCTTCTATAGCAATTTTCCAATCCCAAGAAGTTCTGGAGCTTTGTGAGATTCTTTGGTTGTGGCTAATCTTGGATGAATTGAATCTTTCTTGGATCAACATGCACTCCTTATGTGTCTATAATGTATCCTAGATACTATATCTCCTTTTTGGAAAATGGATACTTTTCCATGTTTGTATACAACTCATGTCTCTACAAAGTGTCAAGCATAGTTTATGGAGTAGATGTTCATCCCAAGTTTTGATAAAAATTAGGATGTTGTCATGGTAGACAACAAAAAATTAAGTGGTGAATAGCCTAAGGATAACATTCATCATCTACATGAATGTGACTGGTGTGGTGGTTATGTTGAAGGGAATGACTAACCACTTTCAAAACAAGTTTTCTCTTTCCTTGAAGGTTGTCTTCTAGATGTCTATAGGATGAATAGGAATCTAATTGTACCAAAAATTAGATCTATCTTGGTAAATAACTTCACATCATGGAGTACAGGTCCAATAAGTCCTCAATCCTTGGAAGAGGGTGTTAGCAATATATGTTGTCATTTATGTCAATATAGTATATGCAAATATAAGGACAAACTTGTACAAAGGTTGTGTATAGAAAAAGAAGCTGATGAACAGTGGAGTCAACATGGTCAAGACAAACCGGTTTGGAAGAAGATTGTCTAATTATGATGTGGTGATTAGTCCTGTGTCTAAGCATGATGTGGAGGTTATTACTCATGTCCCAATATGTTTTCATTGTTCCTACGTGTATATCTCATCATCTTGGAGTACCGCACTTTGTGATAAGAAGCAGAAATCTGACTAAGGCATTCAGAGTGAATATCGTAAGGCAGATTTACATTGTTTTGGTCTGCATTTATCCACAAAGCAAGATTTGATCTTGCGGTTCTGAAGACAATTTTATCCAGGTATTGAAATGATATACCCAAGTTTTTAGGCCTTCACATCTTCAGCTGAAAAAGTTACAAGGGACAGAGTATCAAATACTACTTAGACAGGGCAAAGCAATGATGGAGACTTAGCATTCTTCAAGAAGACATTATTTTGTCATGCGGTTTTGAGGACAGGCTCAGAGATGTATAAGGCATGCTATGATGAAGTATCAAGTGGTCTGGTGGTCCGCAACATTAGCAATTAAGTGACATAGGCAATATAGACTATTCTAGAGCCTAAATACACATGTTTGAGCGTTTACAGAAGATAAAATGTATGTAGATCAGACATAAAAGTTAGTGTGGAGATCTTATATGTTCCAATACATCTCAAGTTTTATTTGCATGCTAATATCTCTTATTTCCCTGTACTGCATCAAGTTGTTAAGTCAATAAAGAAGAATTGAGCATAACTATTCTCTGGATTATAGTATTCCTCAATAAAGCTTTTGTATACCTCCAGAATTGTTAGATTAGGATGTGTGGATATAGGAAGAAGAATATAATGATGTTTAAGTTAATTCCTAAATGTTTCAAGGTTTGTAATGTACTGCAATGCTATATCTTGAGTTTTGAAGTATCACATGTGGTCCGGAATGCTCTGTTTCCTATAGTTCGTCATGTTTTTTGATTTTTGGATGTACAGATTGATATGAATACTTTAGTAGAAAGGTGAATGGATGATGTTGAGATTGTACATGATTGAATTCTTGGTCCACATGAAGATTTTGGCTTTTCCACGTTAGTGTGAAGATGTACAGTTAGCATTTTTGAGTTGTTTGAGCCAACAGGTTAAGTCACTGGTATGTGCGGTAGATCCTGATCTATTGCTTTGAGTTTGCAAGATGTAAAGAGATATGTCTTGAATACTTTAATGAAGTCCTGTTTGAACACACTAGGATACTGAGAGGGGGGGTGAATCAGTATCTAAACAAACTTCAAATCCTCTGAAGCAGATTAAAACTTAAGCATTACAGTATTAATATAAACATGAAAGATCAACACAATGCACATCAACACATAACACCAGATATACGTGGAAAAACCAAGAAGGGAAAAAGCACGGTGAGGATTAACTCACAATATATGAATCTCAAATAACAACTTTGTTTTAGGGATACAACCCAAGGAAGCTACTACTCCCTGAAAATTTTTCTTTAGGGTCACTCCCAAGGAAGATAAAACTCCTTGCAGACTTTTTTTTAGGGCTACAACCCAAGGAAGCAACTACTCCCTAATATGAGAACAAACTTAGAAAAGATTACAGTATGATAGTCCTTCTACTGCCTAAAAAATGACATTGAAGTTCACACATTTGATGATTGAAATTCTACTTCTTCTGATAATTAGATCAGTTAGGCACACTTTTCACCTCCTTCCTATCACACAAATGTCTTCAAGATGAATCAGGACAGCTTCTAGCACATCTGCTCTTTCTCCTTCAGTCGCACATCATAATGCATTAATTCTGCTCCTTTTTCTTGCTTACGAACCTTATCAATCAACTTGAAATCATACATCACCTAACTCAATTTGATTTACAATTTATACATGATATTACATTGATTACATTTCTTGTTGGCCAAATACAACATGAAAAATACATTTACAAGTCGGCCAAACTACACACATGACACGTGTAGAGGACAAGTCCTAAACAAGACTACATGCTACACCAACAGAAGACCCATGCCTTACAGACATCAACACTTTCTTAACCAGGTCTAAAACATACTTCATAGCATCAAACATCACGGAATTACATCCACACACTCCACTCATTTGAAAATAGGACAACCTTAAGCAAAGACATATGAAACTTGAAGTATAACGGCCACAACAACTTGAAAACCTTGTGCGGTACTGGAAACAAGAAAGATCTTCATGAAACTCTTCTAGATGAGTCTACAGGACTCATACAATATCTCCAAACACTCATTTACCTCCGCACATCAAAGATTTTGTGCCACACAACTTCAACCATGAACTCTAAGAACAACAAGTTGTCTAGAACACTCTGCAACATACTTAATTAAAAAAATGAGCTTAAGGATCACCAAGAAACTTGAAACTACAAGAAAGAATGTACTGCACATCCATAAATATTTCCATAAAACCTCAATGGTAAACATTCACATTTGAAGGAATGCAGTACATTCCAACAGGCCTTCAACACCACCTTACTCTGCCAAAACACATGTTAGTACTCTATCATGCATAACTTTCATTGCGGAAGAATAGATGATCTAAAAATTTGGAATTATCACCTTCACATCACCCTAAACACAGTTCCAAAACCACATAGCATAACTACAAATGCAGAGGAATGCGGATCATTCCATTGCCCTACTAAGAACACCTTCACAGAAACAACACAGTCTTCACACTATCAACGCAAAAACACTCTTCCAATAATCCAAACACCATGAAAATTGGAACATACATGCTTTGACACTATATGAATATATCTTCCAATCTGTAGAGGCACAACTTCAAAAGCGTGAAATTGCAGAGCAATTTCCCAAACAGTCTTCAAAGCAGTCTTCTTGTAGCAAAACCTTTTACCAACATCCGGAGACCAAATCTTCCTTGTATCAATGCATACATTCTTAGGACCAATAGGAGAGAGCATACAACATGCTTTATACCATCAGCAACATCTCCCCAACATCAACAACACATCTGATCATCTTGGTGCTTCTAATTCCCATATTAATATGTCTTCTTTGTTGTCAGCAAACATACCCAATGAATACAGTCTCTGCTGACTAAGAGCTTTAGGAATATGACATCCAACCATGAACTGTATCTTCTCTGTTAGATAGGAAATGATATCCAACCATGAACTTCTAATTCCCATTTTAATATATCTTCTCTGTTGTCACTAGATAAGACATGACATCCAACCATGAACTTCATGAACATCACTACTTTGAAGACCATAGGCATGCTCAAAACAACTTGACTTGACACTAATCAGGGCATGACATCCAACCATTAACATCAGCAACCCACTATGAGCATCAAGAGCATCACCAAACCTCTGTTGATATACTGGTATATCATCATCACAAACTGAGTGCTAACCTTACACTAAGTGTTGACATCAATGACAACACATATTGCCAACAATCTCCCCCTTTGGCATTGATGGAAACACATACCTACACATTCTCTCCCTTTGACATCAAGGAAAAAGGGCAGCTTCTTCTTTCTAAAGGCATAACTTCTTGTAACAAATAGACTCCCCCTATCATCAGCAACCACTACATGTTCCCCCTAAGAGGTAGCCACCATCAGTCCAGGAAAAAGGTATAACATGAGCTCCCCCTAAACAGATGCATGATTATGTATCTAGCAAGAAGGAGGGGCAATTATCCCTAACCTCTGCTAGAGATCTTCAAAAGTATCCTTTGTAAGAGCCTTTGTGAAAATATTTGCAATCTGATCTTTTGTTGGAACATATTCCAACCTTACTTCCTTTTCTGCAACCTTCTCTCTCAAAAAGTGATATCTGATTGCTATATGCTTGGTTCTAGAATGCATCACTGGATTCTTGAAAATATTGATAGTACTTGTATTGTCACACAAAATAGGAATAGGCTCATCATACAAAACCTTGATATCCTTTAGGGTTTGCTTCATCCACAACACTTGTGTATAGCAGGATGCTGCTATAATATGCTCTGCCTCTGCAGTTGATAAGAACACTAAATCTTGCTTCTTGCTTTTCTATGAAACCAATATGCTTCCTAAAAATAAAGAACCACCACTTGTACTTCTTCTATCATCAACACAACCAGCCCAATCAACATCAGTGTAGGCACTCAAATCAAAGTCATTACCTTTTGGATACCATAATCCATAATCTGGAGTTCCCTTCAAGTATCTGAATATTCTTTTGGCTGCCTTCTCATGTGTTTGCTTGGGATTAGCTTGATATCTAGCAACCCCACATATTGCATGATGATATCAGGCCTAGAAGCAATCAAGTACAACAATCCTCCAATCATAGATCTATAGGAAGTCTAATCAACCTTTGGAGACTCATCATCCTTGCTCAAATGACATCCAGTGACCACAGGAGTACTCACTAGTTTTGAATCCTCCATACCAAATTAACTTCTAGCTTGAGAAATAAAGATACCATCATCTAGCTGAGTAATCTGAAGTCCAAGGAAGAAAGACATCTCACCAATCATAGACATATCAAACTCTTTTTGCATCTCCTCTGCAAACCTCTTACACATATCATCATCTCCACCAAAAATGATGTCATCAACATATACTGTAACTATCAATATCATGTCTCCTTCTTCCTTGATGTAAATATTGCTATCTATAGTACATTTCTTAAAGCCTTGCTGAAGTAAGTACTTATCCAACCTAGCATACCAAGCTCTAGGTTCTTGCTTAAGACCATACAAAGCTTTCTTGAGTCTGCACACCATGTCCAGATCTTCTGATATCTGAAAACCATTTGGTTACTCAATGTATACTTCCTCCTCTAGATCACCATTCAAAAATGCTGACTTGACATACATCTAATAAACCTTAAGCTTCTTGTGAGCAGCAAGGGCAAGAAACATCCTAATTGTCTCCATCCTGGCTACCAGAGCATAGGTTTCCTCAAAGTCAATGCCTTCAACTTGTGAATATCCTTTACACACTAATCTTGTTTTGTTCCTCACAACTTCACCTTCTTCATTTAGCTTGTTCCGTAACACCCACTTTGTTCCTATGACATTTTTGTTGGCTGGTCTGGGAACCAATTCCCATGTCTGATTCTTCTCTATCTGATTCAGTTCTTCTTCCATTGCTTTTATCCATTCATCATCTTTGCTAGCATCAACAAAGGTTTTGGGTTCTACTTTTGATAACAAACACAAGTTTACTTGCTCATGTGTCTTAGCAAACCTTCTCCTTGTCTGCACACCTTCATTCTTATCTCCAATGATCTGATATGTTGAATGGTTCTTTTAAACATACTTTGCTGGAGTCTTAGGCATCTACTCTGATTCTTGTTTCTTTTCTTCTTTCTCTTCTTCTTCTTCGTCTTCAATGCATGGAAAGATATCAAATTCAAAGTCCTCTAAATCTTGTGAGATCTGATACACATATTCATCTACTTTGATATTTGTGCTTTCAATCCTAATCTTTTGTTGTAGCATCTATAGGTCTTGCTTCTAGTTGAGTAACCAAGAAATATTCCTTCATCACTTCTTGAATCAAAATTTCCTAGGTCTTCTTCATCTCTTCTGATATACCATTTGCTTCCAAAGATCTTGAAGTATCTGATAGTGGGAGGTCTTCCATACCAAATCTCATAAGGGGTCTTAGTGCTATTGACCCTCAGTTGTACCCTATTAATTAGATAGACAACAGTGTAAACTGCTTCCTTCTAGTACATATCAAGCAAATTTGCATCTTTCAACATTGCCCTTAACATCTCTTGCATAGTCCTATTCTTCCTTTCAACTACCCCATTTTGTTTAGGGTCCTAAGAGCTAACAGATGTCTCCTAATACCATGATCTTCACAAAAATTTTCAAATTAATTTGAAGTAAACTCACCTCCTCTATCATACCTTAAACATTTGATCTTAGCATCCATTTCATTTTCAACCATAGCTTTGAAAACCTTAAATTTATCAAGGGCATCTAATTTTTCTCTTAAGAAGGTAACCCAAGTCATTCTAGAATAATCATCAATGAGTAACATAAAATACCTCTCACCTTGTTGACTCTTTACTCTTGTGGGGCCACATAGATCAGTGTGAATCAGCTCCAATGGCATTAAAGAAGAATACTCCTTGCTTTTGAAACTTGTCTTTGCCTTCTTTCCCATTTGACATTCCTTGCATACTGTGTTTGCAGGATTGATTATCTTGGGCAGGTCTCTCACTGCATGTGTAGAGATGATCCTTACCATATTATCAAAATTGTTGTGTCCCATTCTTTTGTGCCACAACCAACACTCACTAGATTGAGCCAACAAACGTGTTCTTCCATTTACCTCCTTTAGATGATAGATATGACCATATGGATTGATACTTTCTGCAACTAGTTTTCTGGACCCTGCCTTCCTGATTTCACAACCTTTGGCATGAAATATGAGATTGTAACCTTTGCTGCACATCTGACTGACACTGAGAAGATTGTGCTTTATCCCTTTGACATAGAGGACATCCTCAGTCCTATTCTTCCCATCAATAGTTATATCACCCTTTCCACATATTTGTGTTGACTCATCACCACCAAACTTGATAGCTCCACCATCCCACTTCTCAAGGCTGATAAACTTCTCCTTGTCACCAGTCATATGATTTGAGCAACCACTATCAATTACCTAAGCCTTGGCTTCTTCTCTTGCATGGAAGGCAGTCCATACAACCATTGATCTATCATTATTTTGGTATGTTTGCAAGGCATCAGTCTTTTCATTTTTTCCAACATCATCCCTTTTGTTACCAATATTCAAGGCCATGAAAAGTGTTTCATCATTTGAGTCATCATGATTCTCATCTTCTGAAGAACAACTAGCCTCTATGGTATACATGCTTCTTTTGAACTTGTCATTTTTGTTACCTTCCCTTGATTCTTTAAAAGGACATTTAGAAGCAAAATGACCAATCTTTCCACAATTGAAACATTTGAAAGGTAACTTACCTTTGTATTTGTCAATGCCTTTTGCTAGTCTTCTCACAAAATTTGCTTCAACTTCATCCGGGCTCTCATCTTCATTAGCAATTTCATCATTTGTCTTCTTACTAACTTTGAATGCAACTTCTTTCTTTAGAGCATCACTACCAAACTCTCTCATTTCAAAAGCAGTGAGGGTACCAAACAATTTGTCTATAGTGTATGTATCCAAGTCCTCATTCTCCTCAATAGCAAATACCTTATGGCTATAAGATTTGGGGAGATATCTCAGAACCTTCTTCACAATTTCATCCTCTTCCACTTTACCACCAAGAACTGTGATGCCATTGACCACTTCATTCACCCGGAGCATCTATCTGACAATGTCTTCATCCTCTATCATCTTTAGGGTCTCAAATTTGCTTTTGAAGATTTTCATCTTTGCTTTCTTTACTTTCTTATCTCCTTCATAAATGGTTTTAAGTTTATTCCAAACTTCTTTAGCAGAATTGCAACTCATTACCTTTGAAAGTTAAAAATCACCTAATCCACTCATAATAGCAAACTTTTCCTTACCATTGTTATCATATTCCTTAACTTCATCTGGATCTATAGGAGTAGTAGCAGGAGTTGTGTAACTAGTCTCGACAGAATCCCAAAGTCCACACCCTAGAGAATTGATATAGGCTTCCATCCTTATCTTCCAAAAAGCATAATTTGTTCCATCAAACCTAGGTAACTTGCTAGATCCATTATGTGTCATCTCAGACCTTCCTCAAGCAGTTAATCTTCCTTCAAAGGAACTTGGCTCTAATACCAATTGTTGAACACACCAAGATACTAAGAGGGGGGGTGGTGAATCAGTATCTAAACAAATTCCAAATCCTCTGGAGTGGATTAAAACTTAAGCATTACAGTATTAACATAAACATGAATGATCAACACAATGCACATCAACCGATAACACCAGATATACATGGTAAACCCAAGAAGGGAAAAACCATGGTGAGGATTAAGTCATAATATATGAAGCTCAAATAACAACTTTCTTTTAGGGATACAACCCAAGGAAGCTACAACTCCCTGTTGACTTTGTTTTAGGGCTACAACCCAAGGAAGCTACTATTCCCTGAAAAATTTGCTTTAGGGTCACTCCCAAGGAAGATACAACTCCCCATAGACTTTTTTTTAAGGCTACAACCCAAGGAAGCAACTACTCCTTGATCTGAGAACAAACTCATAAATGATTACAGTATGATAGTCCTTCTACTGCATGAAAACTGACATGGAAGTTCACACCTTTGATGATTGCAATTCTACTTCTTCTAATAATTGGATGAATTAGGCACACTTTTTACCTCTTTCCTGTCACACAAATGTCTTCAAGATGAATCAGGATGTCTTCTAACACATCTGTTCTTTCTCCTTCAATCACACATCATAATGTATTCATTTTGCTCATTTTTCTTGCTTGTGAACCTTATCGTTCAACTTGCAATCACACATCACATAACTCAATTTGATTTACAATTTATACATAATATTACATTGATTACATTGCTTGTTGGCCAGAGACAACATGAAAAATACATTTACAAGTCGGCCAGACTACACACAACATGAAACGTGTAGAGGACAAGTCCTAAACAAGACTACATGCTACACCAGCATAAGACCCGTGACTTGCGGACATCAACACTTGCTTAAACAGGTCCAAAGCATCCTTTACAGAATCAAACATCAAGGAATTACATCCACACACTCTACTCATTTGAAAATAGGATAGCCTTAAGCAAAGACATGAAACTTGAAGTATAATGGCCACAACAACTTGAAAACCTTGTGCAGTACTGGAAACAAGAAAGATCTTCATGAAACTATTCCAGATGAGTCTACAGGACTCATACAACATTTCCAAACACTCCTTTACCTCTACACATCAAAGATTTTGTGCCACACAACTTCAACCATGAACTCTGAGAACAACAAGTCATCTGAAACACTCTGCAACATACTGTAATTAAAAAACCTAAGCTTGCGGATCACCAAGAAACTTAAAAATGTAAGAAAGCATGTACTGCACATCCATAAACATGTACAAAAAATTGCAAAGGAAAACATTCACATCCAGAGGAATGCGAAGCATTCTAACAAGCCTTCAACACCACCTTACTTTGCTAGAACACATGCTAGTACTCTATCATGCATAACTTTCACAACGAAAGAATAGATGATCTGAAACTTTGTAATTATCACCTTCACATCACCCTAAACATAGTTCCAGAATCACATAGCCATAACTACAAATGTGGAGGAATGTGGAGCATCCATTGCCCTACTAAGAAAACCTTCACAGAAACAACACTGTCTTCACACCGTCAACGCAAAAACACTTTTTCGGTAATCAAAACACCATAAAACTTGGAATATACATGCTCTAACACTATATGAAGCTATCTTCCAATCTGCAGAGGTACAAACTCAAAAGCATGAAATTGCAAAGCAATCTCCCAAATAGTCTTCAAAGCAGTCTTCCTGTAGATAAAACTTTTACCAACATCCGAAGGCCAAATCTTCCTTGTATCAACACATACATTCTTAGGAACAATAGGAGAGAGGATACAACATGCTTTATACCATCAGAAACATCTCACCAACATCAGCAACACATCTGATCATATTGGTGCTTCTAATTCCCATATTAATATGTCTTCTTTGCTGTCAACAAACATACCCAATGAATATAGTCTCTGCTGACTAAGAGCTTCAGGAACATGACATCCAACCATGAATTGTATCTTCTATGTTCGATAGGACATGACATCCAACCATGAACTTCTAATTCCCATCTCAATATATCTTCTCTGTTGTCACTGGATAAGACATGACATCCAACCATGAACTTCATGAACATCACTGCTTTGCAGACCATAGGCATGCTCAAAACAACTTGACTTGACACTAATCAGGGCATGACATCCAACCATTAACATCAGCAACCCACTATGAGCATCAAGAGCATCACCAAACCTCTGTTGATATACTGGTATATCATCATCACAAACTGAGTGCTAACCTTACACTAAGTGTTGACATCAATGACAACACAATGACCACATATTGCCAATAGTCCTGAGGTCCGCAACAAGTTCCCTAAACATATTGTATGTATTGAAACTGACTTTGGGAAAGTTACACATTTCATCTAATGATGCTTATTATAACATCCTAAAATCTTAAACAAGACTAAACATAGATATTTACCATGAGATAAAACATACTACGTGAAAAAGAGATTTTTTTTTATTTATCTTAAAACCAAAATACAACAATTTACGTAATTTCTTTTCTGAAATAAACAACATGATATAATATACAAAGATGACATTCTATCTTTTACATTTACAAATATCTACAATAGATAATGTTTTACATAGTCTTAATAAACACATCACATAATCCAAAGGTATACTGCATCCAGAAATCTGACATCCTTATCGCAAGCCTCGGCATGTCTTCTATTGTAGAGAGAGCATCTTCCCAGTGCTTTTCCTCCAACCACAGACCGGCGGTCTTCCACACATCTTCTAATTAGAAGTGGCCCTACACTTCACGAAGAGTATAGACCAAAGGTGATCAATGGTAATTTTCCATCTAAGTACTAGTGTTGTATCCTACATAACTCTATCAATCATACAACCCTAGATACCATCTAGCTAAGTATGATCAATCCAATAGGTTATGGAATCCAGATACGGTGAACTGACAATGCACATAGAGACATATGCATTACTTTGGCCAAAGATTCAATATAATAAACACAGTTGTTATGTCCACCCACCCCAACTCGACTTGGATACTATCATAATCCTATAGTTTGACTTGGTCAACTACGTTTTACTATATAGTCTTGACAACTTCAATATTTTAGTCTTCTCGAGTTAGACAAGTTTACAAACATTGTCAATGTTCCACAGACCCTATGGATTATCTTTCTATAGGAGGATTTTCATTCCATCTTTGCAATACCCGAGATCCAAAACTTATTGACACTCAAGAACTTAGGTCGATTTATAACGACTAAGAAGGTTACCATACCAAGGTTAAGCATTATTGGTTAGGAAAATATTTCCTTTCTAATAAGTAAAAATAAGCAATCATAATAAGGGTACTTGCCTTTTCATAATTGTTCCATATAATATTCGTAAAGGTAAAATGAATAATATTAACCCTATTAGATCTAAACTAGGTTTTTGTCTTCCTTTTTCTAACAAACATTCTAATTCAAGTTTGATTGATGTTATAAGTATACGTTTCTCCTCTAGTCTTCCTTCGACTAAAAAGGTCGATTCAAGCTTTCATAAACAAATCTATTTCTCTTTTCTTAAGTTAAAGCTAACCAAAAGGTTCTAATCAAGTTTACACTTCGACTACAATTGACTTGATATCAAAAGGTGGAAAAGTCTATTTCAAGTTTTCTAACCATTTATATACAAAGTTGGAAGGTTGCTCCTTAGCTATATTCTATGTTGACATAGACTTTGCTATCCTATTTTGAGAAAAACTTAGGAAACTGAAAAATAAAAATTTAAACTTGACAATCGTTTTTCCTAATTTGATTATGTAAAACTATGAGGAATCCCTAATGCAGAACTAATATAAATTCTATTGGTTCTAAAAGAACTTAATAATGTCGTATCAAAATACTTTGTGTCTTACTAAATCTATAATGTCTTGCTCGTACTAGTCCACACTTTGACCATATGACATACAAGATTTTAAATATATATAAAGACGTGCATAGAGAAAGCTTTGCTTAGTAAGATTGTTCCTTACGGAACTTGTGACATAATAGGAGCATATAAATTTTTTAGACATTACTAGATGCACTAAGTTTTGTGGAGCATAGATTTAGATAAATAAATAGACATTGTACGCCGTAACAATTCCAATACTACTATTTTTATCCTATTAACTAGTCATACATTTCTGATATCATTCTTCTACAAAGGTTACAACTCGTAAGATACAGTAATGACATATTATATGTGCGTCATAGAAATGAATCAAAACTTTAAGAATGATAAGAACATGTTCGATTCCTTTGACAAGATTACAATGTCCACGAAGAAGGTCTCCTTCCTCTTTGTTGCTCACACCGCCTCCAAAACTCTACTCTTTGTTTTTGACTTAAGACTTTATTGAGCAAAGAAACTTACACCGATAAAACAAAGATAAGCTAATTGTTCTGAGATTATTATCTCTTGAGTGCGTCAAACAATTCTCCCAGTTGCAAAACTCCCCTCTACTCTATGGAAGTTGTTTCATAAATAACATACGACTCAGCTATGAGTCGTTGTCTCCTTTTCCATGACTAACCATTCTCATAAAGATCGATACCCCAAAGTAATTCCACGACTATCAATCATAAAGAATCCACTACGTTGCAGTTGTAACCAATCTCTCTTAAGTCGCAGAGGCTCTACATGTGCTGACTCTAAGAGGATCAATCATCCATCGTGAGGGTAGAATACGTGGTATACAACATCACTAACTCTTATGAAGGCTAGCATTCTATAGAATCACGACTTCTATTAATTAAGTTATCTCAAGAGTTATAAAGACCACTACACCTTGATTGATATACTCTCCACTATTTATGCCTATGGCTGCTCTATGTTTGAGCATGTGGGTTTTAAAAGATAGATTGGTATTTATTTCACTTTTCATACCACTAAGAGCTCTTAAAAGAATAACTGATACTTATAGAAATTGGTTAAAATATGACTTCACTTAGAAGAAAAGGTAGTTAATCGTATTAAACCACAAGCAATTCCCGACTTACCAATTTTCCAAAGATAATAAACATAATAATAATAGACTAAGATCAAACGAAATAACATCAATAGGGATTGTTATAATAATGTTATGTAAGACATACGTAAAAGCGTGATAGGGTCTAGTTCATCTCCCCTTCACGAATACACACTATTTCACGCTGATTAAGCTTTCCATGAATGTACATGTGATGTTAAACTATAATCATGCCAACAATTTAACCATCTACATTTTGACGATGCAAACACAAATTACTTTCGACATGATCAACGAAAGGTCGCGTTAGTCATAGATGACTAATGTTCTTTCTCGACATCGTCATTTTCACAAAATGACAAGGTTGACACACAACTAACTCAAAAAGGAATCAATAAGACATCGACAACCTATTGAGTCGATCAAAAAATTAACCATTAAAACATGACTTACCACAATTGACTAAAGTTAACTAACTGATGAACACTATACTCAATTGGCAAATGACCGTTTATAACCCAAGGTCTATTCTCCTCTCCTCAGAAGATACTCTCTTCCTCGGAGAGTCATCAAAACCTATTTTTCTACATATATCTTGCAATCACCAGATTATGATCAGTGCACCATTAGTCCATTGATAAACCTTATGAATAACAATCAAATTCTCATAACATAAATTGCTATATCATTACATCATATGCATTGCATTTAATCACATAACTAATATTCAATATAGTTAATATTTTCCAATGACATTTGACCCAACGTCAAATATTTATCCATAGATTCACTTCTATCCATGTAAAAGTAAAAAGTAAAAACAAGCCAAAATTAGGGATGTAACATATCTCTCCCCTAAAGATTCATTGTCCTTGATGATTCAAAATATCAAAATATAATTAAAAACAAACTTTTGTTTAACTACTAAAAGCATGAAATAAATGAGGAAATTTTTGATAAAATTCATGGTAATCCTCCCAAGTAGCACTATCCTCTACATATTGGTCCCACTGGACCTTGCACTGCATAACTTCTCTGTTACGCAAGCAGAGATTGCGTGTTTTGAGCACCTTGAGAGGCTCGATCGTGACCACCCCTGGGTCCTACATCTGTAATTCATTCCAATTTAGAATATGGTTATCTCCTTCAATACACTTCTTTAAATAAGAAACATGAAAAACATTGTGCATCTAGACAAGGTTGGTGGTAGAGCAATCTTGTAGGCAACCGAATTGATCAATTCAAGAACTTCAAAGGGTCCTACATAGCGAGAAGCTAATTTGGAAGACTTCCCAAATTTTATAGAACTTTTCTGAGGTTTGACCTCAAAAGAACTTTCTCTCCAACAGAGAATTGTCTTGGTATCAGCATAACTTTTCTGTCTATCATTGGCTTCCGCCAATCTTTTCTTGATCAACTTAACTTTTTCTTCCATTTCAGCCAGCATTTTTGGACCAATTCTAATCCTATCTTCTAGCTTTTTCTAGCTTATAGGAGTTTGACATATTCTTCCATACAATGCTTCAAATGGTGTCATCTTAATAGTAGAATTATAGGAATTATTATAATCAAATTACACAAGTGGTAAGTATTCTTCCCACTTACATTGTTGATCCATGCAATACATTCGTAACAAATCCTCTAAAACCTAGTTAACTCTTTCAGTCTGACCATCGGTTTCAGGATGATAAGTTGTACTCACATTAAGTTTAGTCCCTAGCGTAGAGAACAAGGGTTGCCAAAACTTTGACATTACACGCATCTCTATCCGAGATAATCTTTCTAGGAAGTCCGTGTAATCTAAACAATTCCTAAACAAATTTGTGAGCTAACAATGGTGCTCCATCAGTTAAATTCCCTGGTATGAAATGTGCTACCTTTGTGAGTTTATCAACCACAACTAAAATGGCATCATGTCTATTCCTAGACATTGGAAGACCCTGAACAAAGTCCATACTTATGACTTGCTACTTCCATTCTGGTACATCATACAAATATAACAGTCCTGCGGGATGTTGATGTTCTTCTTTTACCCTCTAGCATTCCAGGTAACTTGCTACAAATCTTGCAGCATCATTCTTCATTCCTTTCTAGAAATAAAGAGTTTTTACATCCACTAGAATTTTGGTTACTCCCAGATGTCATGAGTATGGTGCAGTATGAACTTCTTTTGACACTAGATTTCTTAATTCAGCTACATTAGGAACATACATTCTTCCTCTGTATCTCAATAGTCCATCAGACTCAAAATGAAACCCATCATACCTAGAATCTTTAGGATTTACCCTAAGAGCTTGTTTGACCTGTTCATAATATTTATCACCAGATAAATTTTGCAACACTAAATCTTTAAAGTTTGCATGTATAGAGACGATTGAAGAAATATGCCTCCTCCGACTCAAAGCATCAGCTACTATGTTCTCTTTTCCTTTGATATAGATTATCTCAAAGTCATAGTCATATATCAACTCTAACCATCTCCTTTGTCAAGCATTTAGACGAGGTTGAGAAAATATATACTTAAGACTTTCATGATCTGACTTAAGTACAAAGGTTTCCCCTTACAAATAGTGATGCCACATTTGCAAAGCATGTGTAACTGCTGCTAATTCCAATTCATGTGGTGCATAGTTTTTCTCATAAGATTTTAGCTTCCTTGACTCATAGGCTATCACTCTCCCATCTTGCATAAGCACCCCCTAATCCTTCTCCCGAGGCATCAATTATTACCTCAAATTGCCCTTCAGGGTCAGGAACTTTCAAAATTGGTGTTGTTGTCAACTTTTCCTTTAATAGATCAAATCGCTTCCCTTTTCTTTGCAAAGAAGTGATTGGACTTGTAATATTGGAGAAATTTAGAACAAACTTTCTATAATAACTAGCCAAACCCATAAAACTACATACTTCATGCACATTCGTGGGTACATGCCAATCTAGAATAGCTTTGATCTTTGTTGGATCAATAGATATTCCTTCTGTAGATATTATATGTCCTAGATACTGAATCTCCTTCTAGAAGAAAGAGCACTTAGAAAGTTTTCCATATAACTTATGTTCTCTTAACCATTGCAGAACCACTTGTAAATGTTCTTCATTCTTAGAATAAATAAGAATATCATCCAGAAAGACTAGAACAAACTTATCTAAACAATCTCTAAACACACTATTCATGAGATTCATTAATGCAGCAGGGGCATTTGTAAGTCCAAATGGAAACACTTTGAACTCATAGTGCCCATATCTTGTCGTAAAAGTTGTTTTGTATATATCCTCATCTTTCAATCTTAATTGATGATATCTTGATCGCAAATCGATCTTTGAAAACACCGCAACTCCATGCATTTGATCGAAGAGATCATCAATACATGGTAATGGATATTTGTTCTTTAGTGTTGCTTTATTGATCATACAATAATCAATACATAATCATAGAGTTCCATCCTTTTTCTTGAAAAAAATAACTGGTACACCCCATGGTGAAACACTAGGTCTAATCAAACCTTTAGCCAACAATTCTTGTAATTGGACTTTAATTCCATTAATTATGTAGTTGATATGGTAAGGTGCTTTTGATATAGGCTCAGATCCTAGTTTAATATCAAATGAAAAATCAAAAACCCTTTTGGGAGGTAGTCCTGGAAGTTCCTCAAGAAAAACATCCTGAAAATCTTGAAGAAAAGGATACCTTTCTTCAAAAGACATGCTTTGCTTTTCAAGATTTTTCTCAATTTGCTCCATTTTTACTACAAATAGTTGACACCCCTTTCTTCTAGCTCTTTTTAATTGCTTAGCAGAGATAGGTCTAATCTTAACTTCTCTTTGAATACCCTGGAAAATTACCTTATTTCCCAAGTCATCTAAGCACTCAACTATTTTTGAAAAATAGTCTACTTTATCTCTATGCTTTCATAACTAGTTCATTCCTAAGATAACATCATAGGAACCTAAGGGGGCTACAAGCAAGTTTACCTCTGTTGAAAAACTAGAGAGATCAATCTTGGCCTCAAACAAACATTTCTCTACCTGAGCCTTTGATTGGTTAGCATATTCTACTGACCAAGGTTTAGACATGTACCCAGCTTTTCTAGGAAACTTATTCAAAACTTTAGGAGAAACAAAAATTTTAGCAGCTCCTATATCAATCAAAATAGATATAGGGACTCCAAACAAGGTATCGGTCATCTCAATGGGTGTGATTTGGTACTCTGCTTGACAATTATCGAGGGCTGCATGAATCCTTTGCTGGAAAGCTACTTGTTGAGTAGGTAATGCAGTACCTCTTTGTTGACCATTTTGGTTCTTGGTTGGACAACGATTAGCATAATGGTCACCCCCACATGTAAAGCATCCTCGAAGAGGTCCTCTCTTTTCTGTAGACTTTCCAGTATTATCCTCATTTCTTTTGAAATTACTACTCCTTTTCTCATTACTAGTCCCATTCTTAATCTTCTGAGTTCCCTTACCATTTCTTTTATTCTCAGAGCTCCTATCATTTCTTCTTTTGGATGGTTGGGAAGTTGGAGTTCTATTGAATCTCTTGCGATTCCTATCTTGATAAGTTGAGATGGATTTAAACTTTTGTTCTTGCTTAATTGCCTTCTTGTACACCTGGTCCATTGTTGTGGGACCATGTACATCCACCTCTCCACCAATTTGAGCATTTAAAGCCATGATGAACTTCCTGATTCAGAATCTTTCATCTTTCTGATATTGGGGCACATATTTTAGAAGACGGGTAAATTTCTCCCCATATTCAACTACTGACATGTCTCCTTGACAAAGATTCTAAAAATCAATCAATTTTTGATCAAAATAAAGTTGTGGCAGCCACCTTTTACAAAAGCCACCTTTTGTGAAAGAGTTCCATGAACTCATCCCAAGTTACTCTTAAGGAACTTATATTTAGTTCCATTTTCTTATTCATCCACCAAGTGGATGCTTCTCTTGCCAATTGAAAGGCTTCCCAAATTACTTTGGTTACTTCCGAGTAATTTCTTATCTCGAAGTACTTCTCTATTTCTGACAACCAAGCTTCAGCTGCATCACTAGTCACTCTTCCATCAAACTTCAGTGGAGTGACCTTTTTCATATCCTTGGAAAGTTCTAAGCCCAGCCTATCCTTTGCTTACTTCTGAGGTTCACAGTTTTCAAGGATCTCACTACTCATACTATGATCTTGGTGATTTTCCCCGCTCTCTCATGGGAATTATCATTTTCTCCCTCAGAGTTTCCTTGATCCATTACCTTCTTTTTCAAGTTACCAAGTCTTTCCTTGGTTTTTGCAAGCATGATTAAAATTTGATCCAACTTGTCCTTGGAATTATCTGGCGGGTTGTTTTCCTCTTGACTCTCACCCTGGTTAGTTCTTGTCCGAACCATGTTTGTCATTTTTCTCACACCTGAGAATATTGAGTTATCTATTAGTTTCCTGATTTTAATGTCTCATTAAATCAAGACATAATGAACTCAAAACAAACAATAGTTTGGTACAAAACAAACTCATCTTTATTATAAATTATTCAGGAGGAACTACATCCTTTATTGATACATAGAATAACTCATATGTCATATTCAAGGGGAGTATATCCCTCTGATTCATTATCAGTTACATAATCAAGAGGTTTATAACCTTCTGACTCACTATTAGACCTACGTACAATGATCTCAAAAGATGGAGGTATGTGAGGGTCTCTCCTAACCATAGGTGCATCATCTTCAGACATATAAGCTATGATTCTAGCTATGATTTTAGTTGCCTCTAAGTTTTCCTTTCTCACTCACTTGATTCAAGTTAAGGCATTCCCGATGGTTTCAGTATCACTCAACCATATGTCATTATCATTATTGGTTCCCTCAAAGGTTTTAATTATGGCTTCCCACTCTCCCTTGGCTTTTAGTTAACACTCATTCCTGATAACTAACTTCCTAGCAGTCATCTTGAGACGCACCATCCTAGCAAAAGAAATCCAAACATTAGTTAACTGCTTAATGTTGATTACATTTTAGCATAGTGGACTCATAAGCCCTAGTGCCGAACCTGGTAGCTCTAATACCATATGTAACATCCTAAAATCTTAAACAAGACTAAACATAGATATTTACCACGAGATAAAACATACTAGGTGAAAAAGATAGAATTTCTTTTTTTTTTTAAACTTAAAATCAAAATACAACAATTTACATAATTTCTTTTCTGAAATAAATAACATGATATAATATACAAAAATGACATTTTGTCTTTTACAATTACAAATATCTACAATAGATAATGTTTTACATATTCTTAATAAATATAAGTCACATAACCCAAAGGTATACTATGTCTGGAAATATGACATCCTTATTGCAAGCCTCGACATGTCTTCTGTTGGAGAGAGAGAGAGAGAGAGAGAGAGAGAGAGAGAGAGAGAGAGAGAGAGTGCATCTTCCAAGTGCTTTTCCTCCAACCACAGACCGGCGGTCTCCCACACATCTTCCAATTGGAAGTGGTCCTACCCTTCATGAAGAGTATAGACCAAAGGTGACCAATGGTAATTTTCCATATGAGTACTGGTGTTGTATCCTACATAACTCTATCGATCATACAACCCTAGATACCCTCTAGCTAAGTATGATCAATCCAATAGGTTATGCAATCCAGATACGGTGAACTGACAATGCACGCAGAGATGTATGCATTACTTTGGCCAAAGATTCAATATAATAAATGCGGTCATTATGTCCACCCACCCCAACTCAACTTGGATACTATCATAATCCTACAGTTTGACTTGGTCAACTATGTTTTACTATATGGTCTTGACAACTTCAGTATTTTAGTCTTCTTGACTTAGACAAGTTTACAAACACTATCAATGTTCCATAGATCCTATGGATTATCTTTCTATATGAGGATTCTCATTGCATCTTTGCAATACTCGAGATCCACAAGTTATCAACACTCAAGAACTTCGCTTGATTTATAACGACTAAGAAGGTTACCATACCAAGGTTAAGCATTATTGGTTAGGAAAATATTTCCTTTCTAATAAGTAAAAATAAGAAATCATAATAAGGGTAGTTCCCTTTTCATAATCGTTCCATATAATATCCATAAAGGTATAATGAATAATATTAACCCTATTGGATCTAAACTAGGGTTTTGTCTTCCTTTTTCTAACAAACATTCTAATTCAAGTTCGATTGATGTTATAAGTATACGATTCTTCTCTAGTCTTCCTTCGACTAAAAAGGTCGATTCGAGCTTTCATAAACAAATCTATTTCTCTTTTCTTAAGTTAAAGCTAACCAAAAGGTTCTAATCAAGTTTATACTTCGACTACAATTAACTTGATATCAAAATGTGGAAAAGTCTATTTCAAGTTTGCTAACCATTTATATACAAAGTCGGAGGGTTGCTCCTTAGCTATATTATATGTTGTCATAAACTTTGCCATCCTATTTTGAGCAAAACTTAGGAAACTAAAAAAATAAAACCTTAAACTTGACAATCATTTTTCCTACTTTGATTATGTAAAACTATGAGGAATCCCTAATGCAGAACTAATATAAATTCTTTTGGTTCTAAAAGAACTTTATAATGACATATCAAAATACTTTGCGTCTTACTAAATCTATAATGTCTTTCTTGTACTGGTCCACACTTCAACCTTATGACATACAAGATTCTACATAAATATAAAGACGTGCATAGAGAAAGCTTTGCTTAGTAAGATTGTTCCTTATTGAACCTATGGCATAATAGGAGCATATAAACATTTTAGACATTACTATATGCACTAAGGTCTGTGGAGCATAGATTTAGATAAATAAACAGACATTGCATGCCCTAACAATTCTAATACTACTATTTTTATCTTATTAACCAGTCATGTATTTCTGATATCATTCTTCTACATAGGTTATAGCTCGTAAGATACAATAATGGCATACTATACGTGCATCATAGAAATGAATCAAAACTTTAAGAATGATAAGAACCTGTTCGATTCCTTTAACAAGATTACAACATCCACAAAGAAGGTCTCCTTCCTCTTTATTGCTCATGCCACCTCTAAAACTCTACTCTTCGTTTTCGACTTAAGACTTTGTCGAGCAAAGAAACTTACACCGATAAAATAGAGATAAGCTCACTGTTATGAGATTATTATCTCCTGAGTGCGTCGAGCAATTCTCCCAGTTACAAAACTCCCCTCTACTCTATGGAATTTATTTCATATATAACATACAACTCAGCTATGAGTCGTTGTCTCTTTCACCATGACTAACCATCCTCATAAATATCGATACCCCAAAGTAATTCCATGACTATCAGTCATAAAGAATCTACTACAATGCATTTGTAACCAATATCTCTTAAGTTGCAGAGGCTCTACACGTGCTGACTCTAAGAGAATCGATCATCCATCATGCGGGTAAAATACGTGGTATACAACATCACTAACTCTTATGAAGGCTGACACTCTATAGAATCACGACTCCTATTAATTAAGTTATCTCAAGAGTTATAAAGATGACTACACCTCAGTTGATATACTCTCCACTATTTATGCCTACGACTACTCTATGTTTGAGCATGTGGCTTTTAAAAGATATAGTGGCATTTATTCCACTTTTCATACCACTAAAGGCTCTTAAAAGAATAACCGATACTTATAGAAGTTGGTTAAAAGATGATAACTTCACTTAGAAGAAAGGGTGGTTAATCGTATTAAACCACAAGCAATTCCTGACTAACCAATTTTCCAAAGATAATAAACATAATAATAATAGACTAAGATCAAATGAAATAAATCAATAGGGATTGTTATAACAATGTTACATAAAACTTACGTAAAAGCATGATAGGGTCGAGTCCATCTCCCCTTCACCAATACACACTATTTCACATCGATTAAGCTTGTCATGAACATACATGCGATGTTAAATTATAATCATGCCAAAAATTTAACCATCTACGTTTTGGTGATGCAAATGCAAACTAATTTCGACATGATTGACAAAAGGTTGCATTAGTGATAGATGACTAATGTTCTCTCTCGACATCATCATTTTCACAAAATGACAAGGTCGACACACAACTAACTCAAAAAGGAATCAATAAGACATCAACAACTTGTCAAGTCGATCCAAAAAGTAACCATTGAAACATGACTTACCTCAATCAACTAAAGTTAACTAATTGATGATCACTATACTTAGTTGCAAAATGATCATTTATAACCCAAGGTCTATTCTCCTCTCCTTAGAAGATACTCTCTCCCTCTTTCTCGAAGAGTCATCAAAACCTATTTTCCTGCATATATCTTGCAATCACTAGATTATGATTAGTGCATCGTTAGTCCATTCATAAACCTTATGAATAACATCTTGCAAGTATGCGCTAATTGGTGTTGTCATTGATGTCAACATGTATGTGTTGTCATTTGTGTCAACTATATCTTTTGGCATTGTTGTTTGTTGATTGATTGAAGAACACTGTCTGAGTATTTTGCTCCACATATTTACTGTGTTGAAGACTGGAGTATGAGCTTTAGATATGTTTTAGAGAAGTGTTTGAAGATGCTAAATCCAGAATTTGGTGGTCCGGATCACTGTGCAAAAAAAGTTCTATTCACCAGAATGAAGAGTGTGTCTGGCAAGGTTTGCTGAGTGGAAGGGAGAAAGTGTTTTACTCCGCATTTCTCCACAGATTGGAGTTTGGGTTTGTGGTTCTGGACTTAATATTACAAGGTCCTTAGTCATCTTCTTTCCAAAGGATATGAGATTTGAAGCTCTAAAAAACAAGTTTCTAATTAGCAGAGTTTGACATTGCCTGATTGAGAACAGTATGTGATCCATCTTCAAATGAAATAAGTAGAGATCTGTTGCGGTTTGATTTTGTAGTTTCCAAATGATTCTATGATGTTTGTGGATGTCCCCTGAATACATTAAAGGCATTTGTTTTGATCCACAAGCTGTAATGAAGATCTTGGAAGCATGTGTTCTTGATGATTGCACCTGTCTGGCTGATCTGGATGATTAACACTCTTTGTAGATGAATTTCCTGAATTGTAGAAGCGTGTGATAGCGTGTAAAGATGTAATTGAGTCTATACTAAGGCGTGAAGTGTTCCTCCTTTATTCATTTAGTCTGCAAGTTTGTTTAGGTCTATTCCTAATTCGATGTATGTATGTATGCTGACCTTGGAGATTGTTCCAATGGTTGATGATTGTAATACCAACCTTGATGTACATTCCAAGGTTGATGAATTGTATAAATACATGTAATGAATTCATTTTTGAGGAGTGATTGTGCAAAGATGCGAAGATAAGTGCGAAGTGTGAAAGCAGAGTAGAGGAGTTTTATTGTTCTTCAATGGAACTGAACTCAGGCATGGTGTAGATGCTACTTAATGAGTTTAACCCTTGGCAATGAGCCACCCCCGGTAGTGAGCCACCCTCGGCAGTGAGCCATCCTTTTGGGCAGTGAGCCCTGGGTAGTGAGCCCTTTGGCAGTGAGCCACCATTTGATATTCAGTATGTTACTACATTTATATTGTGAGCTAACACTCACCATGGTTTTTCCCTGTTTAGGGTTTTCCACGTAAAAAATTTGGTGTTCATGTGTATGTGGTGTTGATGTGTTCATGTTTTGATTCTTCTATTCATGTTTAATGCTCATAATAGAATAAGGAAATAAGTTAATTGGTTGTGAAATTGATTATGGTTTAAAGAAGTTAAAGTTTTGATACAACTGATTCACCCCCCACTCTCAATTGTCTTGTGCAATTCAACAATTGGTATCAGAGCAAGGTTCCTTTGAAGAAAGCCTAACAACTTAAGATAGATCTAGGATGGCACACAGGAAGGGCATTCCTCAGTTCAATGGATCTAACTATGCCTACTAGAAGGTACGAATGCAAAGTTATCTCATTTCTCTTGGTTATAATGTTTGGGCAGTGGTTAAGAATAAATACACAGTTCCTAAAGATCTAGATTCTGAAGAAGAGATCAAAATGTTTAAGGACAATCACAAAGCTAAAAGTGCTCTATTAAATGCCATGTCTAACACTGAAATGGCAAAAATTGTGAATCTAGAAACTACTTATGAGATTTGGGACAAATTGAATAAAATCTATGAAGGTGATGCATCTGCCAAGAAGGCCAAGTTACAGAATTTGAAGACCTCATATGAAACCATGCGAATGAGTGAAGATGAGAACATAACAATTTACTTACAAAAGATTGATGAAGTTGTCAGCAGCATCAATGGTCTTGGTGGAGAATTGAAGGATGAGGATGTTATAGATAAGATACTTAGAACTCTACCCAAATATTATAGTCACAAGGTATCTACCATTGAAGAGTTGTTGGAAATGGGAAAGCTTACAAAAGATAAGTTACTTGGTAAACTGACTGCCTTTGAAATAAGATAATTTGGTACTACTGATGGCCCTGTGAAAACTGAGACTACTTTCAAGGCCAAGGAAGCAACTAAGACTACTAGATCAGAGAAATATGTTGTGGAATCAGATGATGAAGACTTTGTAGAGCTAGAAGCCAAATTTGCAAGTAGAATCAAGAGGGGCAACAAAGGAAAATTCAAAGGTAAGTTACCTTTCAAATGCTTCAGTTGTGGTAAAATTGGTCATTATGCTTCAAGATGTCCTGACAGAGCCTTGAAGATCAATGAAAGCAAAGGAAAGATGGTAAGAACGAGTTATTATGTTAGAGATGATGAAGTTGTAACTGATGATGAGTCTAATTCTAATGATGGCAATAGTAGTGAATGCTTGCTTATTGCACTTAGAGAAGAACCTATTTTTGCTAATCTTGCAAGCTATGTGAAGGAAGAAAGTCCAGGAGAGTTGTCTGCATTCCATGCTGAAAAGGAAGATGAATGGATCATTGATAGCAGATGCTCAAACCACATGACAGGAGACAAGAGTAAGTTTGAAAAGTATGATGGAGGACTTGTGAGGTTTGGTGATGATGCGGCTGGTAAGATTTGTGGAAAAGGATCTATTACTTTTGATGGCAAGCATAATACAGATGATGTTCTTTATGTCAAGGGTCTGAAGCATAATCTACTAAGTGTTGGACAAATGTGTGACAAAGGTTATAATCTTGTGTTCAAGGATAATGGGTGTAAGATACAGAATAGCTCCAGAACCTTAATTGCTGCTGGTAAGAAGACACATGGTAATGTCTATCACTTGAAGGGTACTAAAAATTGTTGTTTGTTGGCTAAGTCAGATGAAAGTTGGTTGTGGCATAGAAGAATGTGTCACATTAATTTCAATAATATGGTGAGAATAAGCACTATTCAAGCTATAAGAGATCTACCTAAGATTGTGAAGCCTGCAATGTTATATGCAAAGAATGCCAGTTTGGGAAGATGACAAAGACTACTTTCAAAAGCAAAGAACAATCCTCTATTGGTTTGTTGGAGCTGGTGCATACAAACCTGTGTGGTCCCATAAGAACAAGAAGTCTGAAAGGTGAAAGGCATTTTATGCTCCTTATTGATGATTTTTCAAGAATGACTTGGGTTACTTTCCTTAGAGAAAAGACAGAAGCTTTAGAAAAGTTCAAGGCATTCAAAACTATGGTTGAAAATGAATTGGATTTAAGAATCAAATGCTTAAGGTCTAACAGAGGTGGTGAGTTTACCTCAAATGAGTTTAATGCTTTTTATGAAGAACATGGTATAAAGAGACATTTGTCTACTCCCCAAACTCCTCAACAAAATGGAGTGGTTGAAAGAAAGAATAGAACTGTTCAAGAAGTAACCAGAGCAATGATCAAGGAAGCAGACCTACCAGAAGTGTACTGGAAAGAAGAAATACATATTATTGTCTATATTTAGAATAGAGTGCAAGTCAGAGCAGAAGAAACAAAGACACCTTATGAACTATAGTATGGTAGAGCCCCTACTATCAAATACTTCAAAGTTTTTGGAAGCAAGTGTTACATCAGAAGAGATGAAGAATTAGGGAAGTTTGATGCTAGATGTGATGAAAGCATATTCCTTGGGTACTCCACTAAGAGCAAGGCTTACCGGTGCTATAGGAAAAGACTGAGAAAGATCATTGAAAGTGGGAGTGTGAAGGTAGATGAAGACTTCCAACCAGATGGATATGATTTAGATGAACCTGCTGATACAGAAAAGGTTGGAAAAGGAAGTTCATATTGAAGAACAAGCTCCAGAAGAAGAAGAAACTCAAGTCGAGGCTCTGGTAAGAACTCCTAGAACTCCAAGGTACGTGCAAAGAGATCATTCTGAAGATCAGATTATTGGTGACAAAAGGAAAGGTGTGATGACAAGAAGCAGGATTGCAGAGGAACAAGTAAATCTCTATTGTCTAAGGTGGAACATAAAATAGTAAATAAGCATTGGATCAAGGTAATGAAAGAAGAACTACAACAGATTGAGAAGAACAAGACTTGGGAACTTGTCCCCAGACCTGCAAACAAGAATGTGATTGGAACAAAGTGGATTTTCTGAAACAAACTGAATGAAGTTAGATAAGTTGTGAGAAACAAGAAAAGACTTGTGTGTAAAGGCTACTCTCAAGTTAAAGGAATTGATTATGAAGAGACATATGCTTCGGTGGCAAGAATGGAGGCCATCAGACCATTTTTGGCATTTGCAGCACATAGAGACTTCAAAGTATAACAAATGGATGTGAAATCTACCTTCCTGAATGGTGAGTTAGAAGAAGAAGTTTACATAGAGCAACTGGATGGGTTCTAGTTATCAGACAAACCAGACATGGTGTGCAAATTGAAGAAGGCATTGTATGGACTAAAGCAAGCTCCCAGAGCCTGGTATGCAAGACTAGATAAGTATCTGTTGTAGCAGGGTTTCAGTAAAGGGTCCGCAGATAGCAATCTTTATGTCAAGGTAAGCATAGACCAAATCCTAATTATTGAAGTATATGTAGATGATATCATACCTAGTGGAAATGAAGAGATGTGTAAGAATTTTGCAAATGAAATGCAAAAAGAATTTGAGATGTCAATGTGTGGTGAGATGAACTTCTTTCTTGGACTGCAAATCAATCAGACAGATAAAGGTATTTTCATTTCTCAATCAAAATATGTCAGGGAAATGTTGAAGAAATTTGGAATGGAGGACTCTAAACCGGTATGCACTCCTATGGTTACTGGTTGTAAACTGAGCAAGAATGATGAATCTCCCAAGGGTGATCAAAGCAAGTAAAGATCAATGATTGGAGGACTGCTTTACTTAACTACTACTAGACTAGATATCATGCATGCAGTCTATCTTGTGGCTAGATTTCAATCAGATCCCAGAGAATCTCATGTGATGGCAGTTAAGAGAAGTTTTATGTATTTGAAGGGCACTTCTAATCATGGATTATGGTATCCTAAGAATAATGATTTTGCTCTGAGTGCCTACACAGATGCAGATTGGGTTGGATGTGCTGATGATAGGAAAAGCACAAGTGGAGGTGCATTCTTCCTTGGAGATAGAGCAGTGTCCTAGTATAGCAAGAAACAAGAATCAGTTTCCTTGTCTACTGCAGAAGAAAAATATATTGCTGTAGTATCATGCTACACTTAGGTGCTCTGGATGAAGCAGACATTGAAGGATATCAAAGTTAAGTTTGATAGACCAATTCCTATTCTTTGTGTTAACACAAGTGCCATAAACATTTCAAAGAATCTAGTTATGCACTTAAAGACAAAGCACATTTCAATCAAGTATCACTTCTTGAGGGAGAAAGTTGCAAAGAATGAGGTAAAGCTTGAGTATGTGCCCACAAAAGATCAAGTTGCTAATATATTTACTAAAGCACTTCCAAAAGATACATTTGAGTATCTTCAGGAGAAACTAGGAGTTATTTCCCCTCCCTCCTTGAACTAGATGCATAATGAGGTGCATCAGTCGAGTGTGCTTCAAGTACATTTCTTCTTTTGGACTGATGTTGAAGGCTACCTCTTAGGGGGAGCAGATAGTGGTTTGAGATGATTGTTACTTTCAGGGGGAGTAAAGAGTGGTTTCAGACTGATCATAGCAATATTGTGCAAGTATGTGTAGTAGAAGAGATGTGATGCCCTTTTCCATTGATGTCAAAGGGGGAGAGAAATCATGTGAAAAACTCAAGGGCAGTAAGAGTGCAAAAGTATGAAAAGAAAGGGGGGGTCCTGAAGTAAAATTGTGTCTTGATGGTGGAACATGTTTTTCACATCATATGTTGCCATCAATGAAAAAGGGGGAGATTGTTGCAAGTATGTGCTAATTGGTATTGTCATTGATGTCACCATGTTTGTGTTGTCATTTGTGTCAACTATATCTTCTGGCATTATTGTTTATTGATTGATTGAAGAGCACTGTCTGAGTATTTTGCTTCGCATATTTCATGTGTTAAAGACTGGAGTATGAGCTTTAGATATGTTTTAGAGAAGTGTTTAAAGATGCTAAATCTAGAATTTGGTGGTCCGAATTGCTGTGCAGAAAAAGTTCTATTCACCAATATGAAGACTGCGCCTGGCAAGGTTTGCTGAGTGACAGGGAGAAAGTGTTTTGCTCCACATTTCTCCGTAGATTGGAGTTTGGATTTGCATTTCTAGACTTAATCTTACAAGGTCCTTAGTCATCTTCATTTCAAAGGATATGATATTTGAAGTTTTAGAAAACAAGTTTCTAATTAGCAAAGGTTGATAGTGTCTGATTGAGAATAGTCTGTGATCCATCTTCAAATGAAATAAGTAGAGATCTGTTGTGGTTGGATTTGCTAGTTTCTAAATGATTCTATGATGTACATGGATGTCCCCTGAATATATTAAAGGCATGTGTTTTGATCTGCAAGTTGTAATGAAGATCTTGGAAGCATGTGTTCTTGATAATTGCACCTGTTTGGCCGACCTAGATGATTAACACTCTTTGCGGATGAATTTCCTAAATTGTAGAAGCATGTGGTAGAGTGTGAAGATGTAATTGAGTCCATGCTAAGGTGTGAAGTGTTCCTCCTTTATTCATTTAGTCCACAAGTTTGTTTAGGTCTAGTCCTAATTTGATGTATGTATGTATGCCGACCTTGGAGATTGTTCCAATAATTGATGATTAATGCCAACATTGATGTACATTCCAAGGTTGATGAATTTTATAAATACATGTAATGAATTCATGTTTGAGGAGTGATTGTGCAAAGATGCGAAGATAAGTGTGAAGTGTGAAAGCAAAGTAGAGTAGAGGAGTTTTATTCTGTTTCAATGGATCTAAACTCAGGCATGGTGTAGATGCTACTTAATCAATTCAACCCTTGGTAGTGAGCCACCCCCGGCAGTGAGCCAACCCTCGGTAATGAACCATCCTTTTGGGCAGTGAACCCTTTGGAGGTAAGCCACAATTTGATATTCAGTATTGTTACTACATTTATATTGTGAGCTAACACTCACCGTGGTTTTTCCCTGTTAAGAGTTTTACATGTAAAAAAATTGGTGTTCATGTGTATGTGGTGTTGATGTGTTCATGTTTTGATTCTGCTATTCATGTTTAATTCTCATAACAGAATAAGGAAATAAGTTAAGTGGTTGTGAAATTGATTGTGGTTTAAAGAAGTTAAAGTTTTGATACAACTAATTCACCCCTCGCTCTCAGTTGTCTTGTGCCATTCAACATAACAATCGAATTCTCATAACATAAATTGCTAAATCATTACATCATATGCATTGCATTTAATCACCTAACTAATATTCAATATAATCAATATTTTCCAATGACATTTAACCCAACGTCAAAATATTTATCCATAGCTTCACTTCTATCCATGTAAAAGTAAAAAGTAAAAACAAGACGAAATTAGGGATGTAACACTTATAATGCTGACCTATTCAATCTTTTGAAGTCTTTCAGAGGATATATATAGAAGATCAAATTCATTTGTGATGGGTAGATGTGCATGCAAATATGATAGAGCAGAGTGCAAGATATGAAGTGTGTAGAATCAATATGATAGAGTAAAAAGGAGGATTGTATTATCAACATAAGTCAGATGTTTACTTTGCAGAAATCCATATATTTGTTATTCTTGTACATACTAATTGCAGTAAGTGGAATATTCAGGGAGTAGTAGCTTCCTTGTTTTTTACCCTAAATCAAAGTTATAATTACAGTGAGCACAAAATACAGGGAGTAGTAGCTTACTTGGGTTGCAGCCCAAAACAAAGTCGTAATATTTTTGCAATGAGCATAATATAATGTGAGATAACACTCACTGTGGTTTTTTCCCTATTTTAGGGTTTTCCACATAAAAATCTTGGTGTCCTTGTGTTCATTTATATGTTGCATGCTTTCCTTTCTATTCTCTAAGTAATTCAATTCTGTTCTACAAGTATTTATTTAAATTTTTGTATATGTTGATTCACCCCCCTCTTAACACCTCATTGTGTTCAACAATTGGTATCAGAGCCAAGTTCCTTTGAGAAGCCTAATAGCTGAGGTAGATCCTGTACTTGAACACATGGAATTTGAAGCAATGGATAATGATGTGTTTGTTCTAGAACCAGATCTCAAAGCAATGGAACCTGGAGGTTGGTACCTTGATCTAAATGAGTGTGAAGTAGAACTTTAAGGAGGACTCAAGTTAACCCTTGATGAACTAGATGAAGGAAGAGAACTAGACACAGAATATGAAGACATGCTTGAAAAAGCAAAGGAGACAATTGACAAGTTGAAGACAAAGGCCAAAGAATCAAAAGAAGAAATTGGCAAACTAAAAAACTCTAATAGGAGAAGACAAAGGAGGTGATATAAATCTCAAGGAGGTAGAAGAAATGATCTCCAATTTGAAGGTCATGGTTGAAGAAGGAAAGAGGATTGAAGATTGCTTCAATATCAAGCTCAATGAGAAAGCAACTGAATGTTCAAAGCTTGAGGAAGAATTTGTCACTCTAAGGAAAGAGATGGAAAAGGCATAAGAATAGATTGACAAAGGACTAAAACTGAAAGGAGGGTCTGAGATTCTTGATGAGATAATTAACTCTCAAAATCCAACAAAAGAAAAATCATTCCTTGGTTTTGAAAAAGGGAAATTCTTATGATCAGTGCTTCTGTAAACTTATATGATAACTTCCAATTAGAAAGAAAGCCTGCACCTAAACAAATTGGTCCTATTAGGTATCCTGAAGGTTTCAATGGTAATTGTTACTCTTGCAATAAGTTTGGTCACAAAGTTGTTGATTGTAGAAGCAAGATGAATCAAAATATTGTAAGATGTTATTCTTGCAATAAGATTGGTCACAAAGATGCCAAATATAGGAGTAAGTTGAATCAAAATTCTATGAGGTTTTATTCTTGCAATAAGATGGGACATAAGGCTAATGAATGAAGAAGTAAAATGTCAAGGAATAATAGGGATAATGCTTAGCCCTTTCATGGATACTATTACACGTGTAACAAGTTTGGCCACAAGGTAACAAATTTTAGGTCTAAGGTGAGGATAAATGGTAATGCTCAGCAGTCGAAATTTACCTTTCATAAGTGCAATCAAACAGGGTATTCTGGAAAGAATATAAGGCCTTCTCCTCAAAAGAAGGTTGATATTGCTCATCAAAAGAAGGAAACGAGCAAAGTATGGAAGAAGAATGAAGAATGTAAAGTTTCCGTACCTCTGCCTAGTGTAGATGGATCCTCCGGTAACTAAAACGATAAGGTACTGATTCAGGGGAAGTTACAACTGCAAGTTACTTCAAACCCCTAAATGAATAAAATATTGAATTCCTTAGCATTCTAGCTAAATTTGGTATGAACATACTCAAATGATGATATGAATAGGTTTGAGAAAATTTCCAGAACAATTTGTTAATTTGTGGAAGATTGCTAAATGATTATCGGTTTCTACATATGAAAAAGACAAACTAGGTTAAAACTGAGAAGACAATTAATGTCGAGAAAAATTGGTTGGTGAAAGGGATATATAGGCAATGTTTGATCATTATTGATCTCATTTGAAAGAATCTAAGTGAGTTAAAGAGATAAACAAGAGCAGAATATTCTCAGCAAAGTGTTTGTGCAAACCCTACTCTCCACATCTTCAGGTATTGCTTGATTTCACTGATAGTTCCTAAAGATATTGTAACGGTGACACCAGTTTTGATATATGTGGTTGAGAGGCCAAGGCCAAGATTTAAGAAGCATCCATTCAAGTCCATTGAGACTAATGAAGATGGCACCTTCTCACATGTTCCTGCAAATGTGTTACATATTGAAGACATTCAGATATATATTCATTCACTGATAGATGACTACGATCATCTAAAACTTGAACAGTTCAAGAATGATAATTTCTTGGGAGATGACTTTTAGCTGAAACCTAAATTTGCCAACATTTCTGCTAAACACTTGAATATCCGGAAGGGTTTTCCAAACTTCTGATATAAAGAAGCTTGGGTTAGAATAGCTCTAAGTCAAATTCATGGAGATTTCTTATGTCTAGATTGACCATTTTTTATCACCAAGGATGCTATAAAAGTTGTGATTGGTTTATGCTCCTCCAGACCAATACTTGTCTTGAAATCAGTTAAGAATGAAGAAGTGATGAAGCTCACTGGAGAAAAATTTGACAAGAGAACATTGACAGTAAATGATATTGAGGACTTGGGGGTCTGGTGTGCAACCATGAACATTGCATACAAAATTTACTATACCAACAGGGAAGACTCAGCCACCACAACAACAATCTACATAGCCTACTAAATGGTCAAAGAAGGAAAATATTTTGACCTATGTGAGCTCCTGTGGAAACAATTATTAGACAATTTGAAAAGGACAAAAGAATCAAAATATAAATTCTGATATGGCTCTTTGATTATATGTCTCATGTTTTACTTTTTGAAAGAATTACCTGGTATGAAGGGGATGATTTGGAAAGTAGATACTCTAGTTTCTCATCAAGTTAAGGATTACATGCTTAGCTTTCCTGATCATGAGAACTATGATACTCTATTCTGGGGATTTTTCAAGACTTTTCAAAAGAATATGTAGATGAGGGAGAGAATCCCATCAAAAGTTGTCAACAAATATAAAAATGAGATAACATTCATGATTGACAAAGATAACTATTATATGGAGGTTGTTGAACCAAGGACCTTTTGGATTACAACTTTGTCATATGATGTTTTTGAGTTTGATTTGATAGGATATGCTGACATGTTACTCAGCAAGCCAAAGGATCCCTCTACCGGAAGGTTTGACACCTATGATGAAATCATTAATAAATCAGTTAGAAGGGAGGTAAAGGAGAATGCAGAAAAGATGGAGGCTAAGGTAGAGAAAATCAAATTTGAGCTAGAAGACATACTCAAGTCTCCTAAAGGCTCTTTAGGAAAAACACAAACTCATCCAACTGCACAAATGCAAGTAGATCAGTATCTGCTGCAGCTACCTCTTTTGTCCCCTCTAGATCATTACAAATACCTATCAAAAGAAGTGTTGCTGAAGTTCCTAAGCAAACCTAGACTGTGGAAAAGAAGAAACCTAGGCAGAAGAGACAGAGAAAAACAAAAAAGATCAAACCAGTCAACATAAAAGATGATGAAGATGTTGAAGAAGAGGAAGAAGAAACTGAAGTTTTGGAGAGAAAGAAGAAAAGAACAAGAGAAGAAACTAAAAAGGGGGAAACATCCAAAGGAAAGGGAAAGGAAAAAGAGAAGAAATACAAAAGAACCCCTCCGGTAATAGTTAAACGTGTGCCCCTACAACTTGAAGCTACCATAAATGTAATTACAGAGCATGGTGCACTAAAAGGTGTTGTTGATCTCTATGATGAAATGCCTCCAGATGACAAAGCCACAATTGAGATGGCCATAGTGATGTACATGATGTGATTCAATATAGCTCTAATTGAGATCATTGATCAACTCCCCACAAGCCTTGCAAATATAATCACACGTAGGAGAGATAATGCCATGGAAAAAGAGGCTGAGATGAGGATACAAGGTGTGGAAAAGGTTGATCATTCCATCTCAGATGAAGATGGAATTAAGGTCTCTCAAAAATAAGCCCAAGAATTCAAAACAAAAAGAAGGATAAACATTCTTATGGGAAAAGACAGAGATTAAATTGACAGACTGGAGAAAACAACTATAGAGAAAACTACTAAAATCTTGCAAGAAATAAAGAACGCTAGAGTGAGAACTAAGGAACAAGTTCCTCTAGAAATATCAGATGAACCCATTCAGGATATAGATCTGTCAACATTTTAAAATATTGTGGAAAGTGGTGACACAAGTAAGAAAGATGATGAACAAAATAAGGAGACTGATCCTCCAAAGAGCATTGAAACTCTAAAGGATCAAGATGAAGTAAACATTCCTCCTCCTGATAATACAGAACCACAAAATTCAAAAGATCAAGGTGAAATGAATCTATCCCCTTCGGAGAACAATGATGCACAAAATACAAAGGGTCAAGATAAAATAAGTACCCTCCTCCATAGAACATAATTACAGGTACAGAACATGACAATACAAGGAAGGATGAGCACAAGCAAGAGGATAACCATAAGGAGAAACAATAAGAGAAGGATCAAAGTGAAACAGAGAAGAAGCAAGATGAGAATATTGAGGATGTAGGTCAAAACTCTTCAAAGTCAAATTCATTCAAGGAACTATTAGATATGCAATTGCAGTTTCAACCAATGATCACACCTCAACTTTTGTAGATTCCTACCCATGAGGGCCAAGTAGACCTGTCAAGTGTTTCATCTCTTCATAAGCTTCACCTTGGTGATATACTGCATGCTTTTGCAAGAAAGGAGTTCTTCCAAGAAAAATTGAAAAGGTCCTACTTAGTTGAAGATGTTGTGAAATTGATTCAGGAAGGATTACCAAAGGTAATCATTGACTTCTCTCTACCTCTAGAGCAAAGGTTGAAGTTATTAATGGATTCTTTTAAATATCATTCTTCTCATGTTGAGCAAAAAGCATAACAAAAGGTATGCAGGAAGATGAATGAGAAAAGGTTGGCTGAGATATCTGATAGGTGCACTAATGCACACAATAAGCTACAAGAAAACTTGAAAATATTCAAAGGATTTATTGATGAAGCCACCACATTATACATGTTCTGTTTGAAATGGCCAAATGCCACCAAGAATATCAAAGCTCATATTGACTCTATTAAGTCACAGATCTCCAAACTGGTTGAGGTTTATGACTTGTCAAAGGCCAAGAATGGGGTAATCAGGGACAAGTTGATAATCTTTATGCACAATTGTCTCAACTACAGAATCAAAGAGAAAACTTGAAGAAACAATTTGGTCAATTGAGGGAGGCAGTAAATTTGAGACTTGCCTCATTGTCTAGTCTGCTAAGAGAAGCAGAAATGGTAGATCAAAAGACAAAAACCCCAAGCAACCTAGAGGAAGATGAGGAGCTATGCATGTAGTGTGAATGCTAGAACCATATGCTTGCCTTAGAAAGTACCAACTGGACAGCAACTCTTCAACAACTCAAGGTAATCTACAAGGCCATTATACCATCCAAATGAGTTGTAAGAGTAACGTAAATAAGACATTTTTTGATGTATATAATCTTGTGGAGGATAGTAGAATCACACCATGTATATAGCATCTATTTTTGAGGAATCTTCATCTTAGGGAGAGTATAGTTTTAAAAATCATTTTGTAAGGGGTTGTCTATATAGTTTTAAAATTGATACAAGCAGAGGATATCAAGCCCTTTATCCTTGATGTCAAAGGGGGAGAGAGAAATATATATCTAAGGGGGAGTACATGTTTACATCAATGAAAAAGGGGGAGATTGTTGTCAATATGTGTTTTCATTGATGTAAACATAGTATATGGAAATATAAGGACAAACTTGTACAAAGGTTGTGTATAGAAAAAGGAGAAGCTGATGAACAGTGGAGTCAGCATGGTCAAGACAAACCAGTTTGGAAGAAGATTGTCTAAGTATGATGTGGTGATTAGTCCTATGTCTAAGCATGATACAAAGGTGAATACTCATGTCCCAATATGTTTTCAGTGTTCCTACATGTATATCTTATCAGCTTGGAGTACCGCACTTTGTGATAAGAAGCATATTTTTGACTAAGGCATTCATAGTGAATATCCTAAGGTAGAGTTACATTGTTTTGGTCCACATTTATTCATAGTCAAATATTTGATCTTGCATTTCTGAAGACAGGTTTAACCAGGTATTAAAATGATATACCCAAGTTTTCATGCTTTCACATCTTTAGCTGAAAAAGTTACAAGGGACAAAGTACCGACTACTACTTAGACAGGGCAAAGAAATGATGGAGACTTAATGAAATGCTCTACATTCTTTCGGAAGACATTATTTTGTCATGCGGTTATAAGGATAGGCTCATAGATGTATAATGCATGTTATGATGGAGAATCAAGTGGTCTGGTGGTCCACAAAGTCAGTAATCAAGTGACAGAGGCAATACAGGCTGTTTTAGAGCCTAAATACAATTGTTTGAGCATTTGCGGAAGATGAAATGTATATAGATCAGCTATAAAAGTTTGTGCAGAGATCTTATATGTTCCAATACATCTCAAGTTTGATCCACATGCTAATATCTCTTATTTCCCTGTATCACATCAAGTTGTTAAGTCAGTATGGAAGAATTAAGCATAATTATTCTTTGCATTACAATATTCCTCAATAAAGCTTTTGTATTCCTCTAAAATTGTTAGATGAGGATGTGTGGATCTAGGAAGAAGCATGTAATGATGTTTAAGTTAATTCCTAAAGGTTTAGAGTTTGTAATGTATCACAATGCTATATCTTGAGTTATGAAGTATGACATGTGGTCTAGAATGCTATGTTTCCTACAGTTTGTCATGTTTCTTGATTTGTGGATGTACAGATTGATGTGATACTTTAGTAGAAAGGTGAATGGATGTTGTTGAGACTTTACATGATTGAATTCTTGGTCCACATGAATATTTTGGCTTCTCCCCGTTAGTGTGAAGATATACAGTTAGCAGTTCTGAGCAGTTTGAGTCAACACGTTAAGTCTCTGGTATGTGCGGTAGATCCTAATCTATTGATTTGACTTTGCAAGATGTAAAGAGATATGTCTTGAATACTTTCATGAAGTCTTGAGGTCCACAACAAGTTCCCTTAACATATTGTATGTATTGAAGCCAACTTTGGGAAAGTTACACATTTCATCTAATGATGCTTATAATGTCGACCTAGTCAATCTTTTGAAGTGTTGCGGAGGATATATATAGAAGATCAAATTCATTTGTGATGGGTAGATGTGCATGCAAATATGATAGAGAAGAGTGCAAGATATGAAGTGTGCAAAATTAGTATGAAGTAAAAAGGAGGACTATATTATCAGCATAAGTCAAATGTTTACTTTGTAGCGGTCCATATTTTTTCTATTCTTGTAAATCCTAATTGTAGTAAGAAAAATATTTAGGGAGTAGTAGCTTCCTTGGGTTTTTACCCTAAATCAAAGTTGTAATTATAGTGAGCACAAAATACAAGGAGTAGTAGCTTCCTTAGGTTGCAGCCCAAAACAAAGTTGTAATTTTTTTGCAGTGAGCATAATATATTGTGAGCTAACACTCACCATGGTTTTCCTTGTTTTAGGGTTTTCCATGTAAAAATATTGGTGTCCTTGTGTTCATTTATATGTTGCATGCTTTCCCTTCTATTCTCTAAGTAATTCAATTTTGTTCTACAAGTATTTGTTTAAATTTTTGTATGTGTTGATTCACCCCCCCTCTCAGCACCTCATTGTGTTCAATAGAGGGTAGCATTTCTTCATAGTGATCTTGTTGAGAGATTTGTAGTCAATGCCCAACATCCACATATCATATTTCTTTTGTGCAAGCATAATTGGGCTACCACAAGGTGATGAACTAGGCATGATATGTCCTTTATCCATGAGTACATGGATTTATTTCTTAATCTCCTCATTCTCTAAAAATTATTTGTACTACAAAGAAGCATTAGATAAAGGTAGTCTATCAATCAAATAAATGGTATTCTTTATTGTGCACTCCTTTTGGTGGCTAAAAGATATTATTTTACTTTTCCATCTTGTATTTTGACTTTGAGGTTTGTTTTGATGTTGTTGGAGTTGTGGTAAGTTTTTTTCCACAAGGATGTTCTTGCATTTAGGTCTCACCATCAAAAGTAAAATTTTTTTACTAGAACTAATTATCCTTTTACACTACTTGGGACCAATCAATGAAAGTTTTCCAGTACTACCTTTGATATAGGGTGTCTCTTATCACTAACATCTATGGATAAATTTATTGTGTTCAACTAAAACAATACATGTTGATGAAAAATATATATGTTTTCCCAAGTAAAACATTAATGACATGACATTGTAAAGGCCTATATCTTGAAAATGATTAATGTTGTACACTAGTTGACACTACTAAGTGATGCAATTATCAAAGGCCATATTGAACCATATAATGGAGTATGATTGTGGATGAGATGTTAGTGGAAATTCTAATCTCTAAACTACTTTAGGAGAAATTAGGTTCTTCTAACCTTCATTGTCAACAATGAAGTGCACTAGCTATCCATTAATTTGTATTTGAGATAAACAATCTTTTTTCTTCCTTGGTGTTAGGAAGGTAAGTCTATATGTTTGTGGTACCCACCATGGAACTAGAATTGGTCTCCTTTATTTTATTACCTTTGTCATGTGTTGCATTTCTAATACCATAAGTCTTAATTTATACAAGCGAAGTCTTCCTGGTGTAGTATTCTTTTATGGAATAAGTTCTAGAATTGTGAATTGTGCACCACTTGCTAGTCTTGGACTACTTATGGTTCTAATAATATTTTGATTATTGCTTATTTTGTGGATGGTACTAAAATCTATTCCCTAGTTTGGAATTTTTCTATGAGAGCTTAGACTATGCTTTGTTCTAAGACTTATAATCTTTTGCCTTGGTCTTTAATTTATCTTTTTCTTCAAATTTATAGGTAACTATATAGGCTTCTCCAATGGAAGATATTTTCAAGAAATCCATATTAGATTGAATATGAGGTCTCAAGCCTAACTAGTACTTCAAAATAAGATTTCATATTGAATCTTGGATTCCTAATTTAAACACCAAAGTATGAATATGTCTATGTATCCTTCACTAATTGATCCTAGATTTTGTGCAACTAAGAAAACTTGATGTATTGGTCATCATAGGTTTCTTTGAGGGCTGCAATAAAACCATTCCATATATCTTTAGATGTGTCTAAGTCACCCTCATGTGTTGTGTAGTAGTTATTCCGCCATTTCTTCATTGAGAGAGAAACTTTTAGAAGAGAAAATGTGATTTTCTCATGATCAAAAAATTGGTTAATGGCATAATATGAATAGATTTGGTTAAGATAGTTATTTAGAGCATCTGCATCTATTTTACCTTCATAGATGTGAATTTCTAGATTTAATTATACCTTGTATTGCATGTGACTACCAAATAGTTGTTGCAAATTGGTAGGGTTTTGAGCTTGTCTAAAAATTTATGAAAATCGATCCACTATACCCACTCTTTCATGTGCATGGAGTTCCTCTAATTCTTCCTATTATCTTTGCAAAACATTGTCTATCATCTTCTAGAGCATCTCTAATGTTAGTGTGGCTAACATTTTATCTCCATCTAAGGACATGAAGGAAGGTATGATGAAGGGCACATGTTTCAATACCTAACTTCTTCTATTTAGACTTCATGTGAGTAGGCATACAAATAGAGACAATTATCAATTATAACCCCAATATCACTCAAAAATGACATGAAGTGAGATTTCTTTGATACCAATGATTCAATGCCCAAGGGTAAATCCTAGCGGACAACCCAATAAAAGATATTCAATTAGGTTATATGTGTAGAGGATTCAATCTGTGATATGGATTGAAGATTATGTAAAGAACAATTCAATAACAAAACATAGAATACAATTAGAACAGTAACAAAAAGATTATATTATGCTTGGTTTTTTACAAATCTTTGAGAATAAATGTATGATCTATCTCCTTATTGTTGTGTTCAATGTCTAGCCTTACAAATAATGGCTATAGATATTATACAAAGATAGAAGAATATGGGGTGTCAATTGGAACATGGTGGTTCATATTCTTGTTGTAATTGTCACAACTACTCATAATTGCTAATGACAAGTCAAGTCATGCAATGACATTGATGTGGAGTTATTAAATATGGTTTGGAACATAGATGTTGCCAAGGATGAGGATGGGTGAGTGCGAGATCATGATAGGCCAAATAGTGGTAATGGCAAAAAAACTTGTTAGATGAAAAAGTGCTAGCATTTAGACTTATATCTAGATTTGGATGGAAAGAGTGTTACTTTTTCTAGCTCAAATATGGATTATCTCCAAAAATTCATTGGGATTACCTTAGATTTATGTAAGTGAGAGTCCTAAAACTTGCAAAAAACACATGCAAAACCACCCATTTAGTGTTATCTTGGAAAATTTTTTCACAACTTCATCCTTGAAGCTGACAAAATTTTTTTGTAACTAAATTTAATAAAGTAAAAAGGATTTGTAGAGAAATATATCAAGATTCTAAAAATATAATATATTCCTCATTATAATTTTAATAGGTAATTATTATTAATTTTCAACATATGTTATGTCTAATTTCCTGATAGATATGCATATTGAAAAACATTCATATCTTTCAAAATATTTATCCTTTTTTAAATCCAAAAGATGTGTCATATTCTAGATGCATCATATTCTAGGATTTATTGGCTATATGTTAAAAATAAAACATTTTGGATTTCATATTTTTTGACCAAGTTAGGTTTGTTGGAAAATTATTTTTTAATATTTTTAAAAAGTCACAATAAAAACTCATAAATAATTATTTATTTATTAAAAAAATTCAAAGAAATATACGTCACATCCTCTCATGTGTCCTTTACTAAAATCCAAATCTTGGAGGAAAAATATTTTATTTTTTTCATACTTAGGTTGGCCAGAATAACACCTACTTTTTACATTTTTTCTAAAAATTTGAGTAGTGTATCATTGAAACATCCAATTTTCACCAAACTAATTTTCAAATTTTTTAAAATATTGTAGTAGCCCATAAACTACATTTGAATTTCCTATAACTTTTATTCCTACTTTATTTTAAAATATTGTGTAGATAACTCATTCAATTTTTGACATGAAGTTACTTAAGTCCATTTTTCACATTTTAATTGCCACTTAGGGGTATTGTTTGGCCCATCATGATCTTACACTCACCTGGATCCTACTAAGGAAACCATGGAGGCTACCATGCAACACCTAAGATTTTTGGTATGTTTGAGTGGCTCAAATCCTCCTAAGTTAGTGCCTTATCTTTCACATTTAATTTTTTAAAATTTAGAATTTAATGTTCCAATTTTTTATATTGACTAGGTACATAGCTTTGTTATCTACATTAATATATGCTTTTATTTCTTCATTAATTGATTATTCTAGATAATAACATTTAGTCTTGGGAAAGTGTTATTTTCCTTTACATTTTTGGTGAACTCCTCCACTCTTACATGACCTAATTTTCCTTTATGAATTCTCATCAAAATTAATGTTTTTAGGTCTAATATAATTATAAATTATCATCTAGTCCTAGATTTTCTAAGGTTTGGGTTTCATATATTTATATCTTCCAATTAGGGTTTTCATATACATAAGCAATCTACTTCTTTATTCCACCCTTCCACCCTAGGATAATGATCATTATGACATCCTTTAGATCATTCTCTTTGGTTGATCTACATACATTCATGTCATATTTTAACATGTTCTTATCTTTCATATCACATGATATATCTATCCTTGATATTCTTATGTCTTTATATGCTATAGATACACATGTGTTTTCTATAGAGATATTGTTTTATCATGTCCTATATTTCTCCTCTTTTAGTGAATTGGCTAGTGCATACCCTCTCTTACTAGAGATTCTTAGTTCATTTATTCATATATTTCATAATGACCTCATGCCTTGTGACAATGAGGATCATACACTAAGAAAATATTCATCGTGTGATTCACCTATACATGTGACATTAGTTATACCTAGTGATGATACATTTCTTACATGTCATTATATTCTTATGTCCATTAATTTATGTTCTTTGAATGAATTATCTCCTTTCATACATGATGATGAATATTATTTTACATTTCATGTTGAATCTATAAAAAAATATAATGGCATTTCCCATAATCCTACCCCACATGATGATAGCTTACAAGTTGATGATACTCTACTAGCATCTCATGTGTCCTTTGTTACTACTTCATTACCTTAAATTCTACATTACATGAAGGCATCATAAGCCTTAGTGAAGAACTTTTACATGATAACTATGATGGATCTAGTGATGCTTCATTAAATGTGAAATTATTTTGACATGTTAATTATTAGCACTTACATGATGACACATTGTTGATTAGTGAGTTTGGTTTATACCTAAGTGGTAGAGCTTTGTAATGGTTTGATTCATTTCTTGTTTTATCTACACTTCTTTTATGACTTTGGCCTGTGCTTTCATCACATACTGTAAGGACCAACATCCTTAAACTAAGAAGAGTAACCCATAAATCATTACAAGTGAGTAAGGAGAGAAATATTTTCTTTATTAACACAAGATATACAAATAATAAATCAAGATCTCATTAACACTAATCAATATGTATTTATCCAATACTTTACAAAAGACTTCCATATAGTTGGAATTGAATCATTCAAAAGGATAACTTGATTACATAAGAACAATAGGATTGAGTCCTTATAGTTCACATGAGTACAACGACTCCTTACAAAAGCATCACATAAAACAATATCGTCCATCTTGCCATAGTGGAGAGAGAATATCATCAAGGGATTACCACCTAACTACAAAGGCTCTAGGAGATTGAGGTTTACTTGCATGAAGGAACTAGGTGAAATAATAAACTAACAATCTATATGCATTGACTATTTCATGGAAAACAATTTGAATAAGAGAATAAATATCAACAGGAATAATACTTAATGATCATTTCCATAAGGACAAAGTATCCTTTCATAGGAATAAAGTCCCACATTCTTACTTCCACAATAGACACTCGTGCGTGTAATTATAAAATGAGAGCATAGTAAAACCTATAATACATATATGCATCTAAGATACACATAGAAGGCAAGCTATAAACTAATAAAATATAATTTATTCAAGTGGGTACGTAACCCTTTCTAGGGTCTACCTCCCCAGACATTTTTTGTCAGTTGCCACCCACTCAAGTGAACAAGGACGGATTAAAAAGATTAAAAGGAAACAAATTATTAAAGTGTACCTAAAGTTTCATTGAGACACTCACAACACAACACTGAGCCAAGAAAATGACATCTGTTTCCAATTATAACAAGCGCAAGAGCTTAATTCTATTTATTTCCCAATATGAATCATGTATTAATCACAACTTATGCACTTCTGAATACTTTTAAAAATATACTGAATCATGAAGAATTAATTCAAGGAGGATTTGTTTCAGGGTCCCTCAAACCACCCATCATCATGATGCCAATCAATCAATGATTTTCTTCAAGCACACACAACTACACATTATTATTTAAATAAAGAAATTAGTCGTAAAGTACACACATAATGTATCATGATACCTCATCTTCGTTATAACCTACGATATGTTTTAGTTTTCAAGAAGAACATCTACTATTTGCTAATCACCAAGATCCACGCGAGCATATGACTGGTAGTGTTCTTTGTTTGATCTAAGAGTCATTAATTAGTTTAACAATGCTATATCCGGAATAGATTCGTATCGAGAATAGACATCATTTTCTAATCACCAAGATCCTTAGTGGTGAGGTGAGAGCATACGACAGATTGTCCATTTTCGACAAGAATCTATCTTGATAAAAGAGTTACATTCTAACTCAAGCATTTAGAATATACACAGTCTTGATTATGAAGAAGTAAAGGATCATCATTGTGTTTAGGATTTTCATACAAGTCTAATACTCAACATTGCAAAATATATATGACGATATTGAGAATATTCAATCATCTTATCTTCTAACTTATTATGATGCAATCATCTACAAACTAATCTTGATATAAACTATCAATAACTCCATTGAAATAAATATATTTTATGTGTTTATTTTAAACACCTATAATGAAGCCATTTATCATCATGATCCTACAACAACACCTTCTAAAACCATTATCATAAGACTTGCCATCTTTAATTTTTACTATAACAATTAGCAATATAAATTTGAAAGGAAAGTAACTATAACTAGCAAGCAGTACTGCAGAGCAACATAGAAAGAAATTCAATATTTATATATCTTCTAAGTAATTTGATTGCCTTCAGAAAATACACTAGCATGCAGGCAAGTTAACATTTATTATATTCCCCGGGATTATAAGTCGTGGGCATTACATTACTAATGCTTCCATAACAATTTCATAATTGAAAGTTAACACCTCTATGAATCATTGCCATCATAGGCGATACGGTGTAATTGAAATACAGTTGCATATTATACACACATATTCAACCAAGCATTAAGGAGTGCCACGATAATACAGAGGCATCGTATATATATACAACCATGTATATATATGATGTCGTTGTAGCATAGATAAAAATACAATACAATTCTATACGGCTATGATATGCCATGGCAACACAATGAGATACAGATGCTTATTAAAGCTACAACATTTTAATGAGCTTCAAATACTCATACGGATATTAAGTCACAACAAACCAAATAATAATACGGTTATTAAGCCACAACAATCCAAATACTCATATGGCTATTAAGCTACAACAATCCAAACTCATTACAACTATTAAGCCTTGGCAATATAATATAATCCAAATTCACATATGGCTATTAAGCCTTGGCAATATAATATAATCCAAATTCACATATGGCTATTTAATCTTATGGCAGGCTACCTCTGACTTCACCTCTGGTCAAGCAGCTCTTTACAAGCTGATTTTTAAACATTATACAGTTCAATAGTGAAAACTAAATTGTGGGTGCCGTGGTCTGGTTGGCTCTTTTGTTTGAATTTTTGTAATTCTCTCTGGTTTACACTTTAGCTCCCTGGTTGTCTAGGATGGCGGACTTTGAATTCTATCGGATTTATGTTGTATATTTTAATATTATTAATATATTCGTCTGAGGGTTTATCCCTCTTTTTAAAAAATAAAAATAAAAAATTATTATGGAATCCAATATTTATATGGCTATTAAAGCCGCAATAGTTTAATAAAATCCACATACTTTAACAACCATAAGAAATCTAAATATTACCAATCGGCCATGAGTATTACCATACAAACAGATATTCATTTGGCCTTGAATAATACATATGCTACTGAAATGCATATACAATCATATTATACAGCTATGTATATATGATTGCCTCTTAATTATAGATGAATATCATATATGAATACTCTGCAAATATATCAAGATTGTTTTTAATGCAAACAAGGACTATATGGCTACAATACCACTATCATACAGTTCCACATCATATGCATACATCTGAGTATATATATGATGCCACTGTTATTCAAATACCCATTAATTGAATTCATCCAAGAATTATACAGCACCTCCATGGACGCCAAAAAAACATCTTTAATAAATTGCAATGATGCCTTCAAATTGCAAATGCAAATTACTTCCAAACTTCTAAATATGAATTGACACTATTTAGGATAAGATTTCCAATTTAAATAACTACTAATCAAATCTCAACACCCTTGGGAATTGGAAACAATTGTATCAAAGAAAAATTATAAAATACAAGAATTCAATTTCAAATCCAAAGGAAAATATCATTTAACACAGAATTCAATTTTACATGGCAGCATGCAATGCCTAAACATGGTTTATTATTACAGAATGGCTCCTCCAGAGATCATCGAAGCCCACAAATAGTATTTCATAGAAAGAGGGTTAATCAATAGATTCCTAGGGATAACCCATTCAAATTCCATAGATGATAGAGGAAATGCAATAAAATCCAATCTCAAAGACATGCAATTTAACACAATGTTATGCCATTCCTCATTCTACAGTTTAAAATCTTTCCATGATAAAATAATTGAGAGCATAACCATTAAACACACTTGTGATTCAAACTTTCTCAGAGATCTTAGCAACTCCAAATCAACAATTCTTCCAACCTGCACAAAGAACAATTTTTCTAATACCAGAGCCAAAAATCCCTTTCATCTATTCCCAACATTTCTTGTAAAACCCTCAACAATGGTTACAGAGAATTTTCTTCCCATTACTCTGCGTGCTTAAATTAGTCATAGCATGACTCTATTTTTCCCACTTCCAAGAAAACGTTTATACCATTTAATTAATTGTTTTCATGTTAATCACGATCTAGGAACAATTTATGATTTAATACTTATTTCTTTTTCCATATTTTATAAAATGACTAGGAGAAATGAAATCTAATTAATCATAATATGAAATAGTATCCTAGTAACTAATTTGAAAACAATATTCAAATCTATAAATATTATAGTCAAATAGTGATAAGTTAATATTTAGGGTTGTGAAACATACTTTTATGTCCCTAACTCACACATGAGAATATCATGAATTTAGAAATAACCTCTCATGATTTATCTTTTGATCCTAATTCTATCAACAAGGCTTATGTGTCTCTTATACCCTACTTTCATGCCACCCCTAATTCACATGATCATACCTTTCACATGATTATACCTTAGTAGGGCATACACATAAATGGTTAGGAAGAGGGAAAAATGTTAGTCTACCAACCAATATGCTTAATTTACCTCTTGCGCCTCAAGCTACATCTAAGACAAATGTGTATGACACTATTCAACAAATGTGTAAATCAATTTTGAGATAAAATATCTCTATTGGACTTAGTATGCACGCCATCATATTGTAAGGATATAATGCAAAAATCCTTAGAGAAAATCCAAGTTGGATCTAATACTATTCCATAATTATTTACATATTTGATCAAGTCTATTGGCCACAATGAATGTCAAGATAAATCATTTAATTTAATGATATTCCACCTAAGTAATTCCTTAAAGAGGTAACACCTTTACACATCATAATGAAGTGTGGCAATCTATTTATCTAATGATATTTAGTCAAAAATGGATAGCCTTAACATATGTACCAAATATTGTTTGAAACAAATATAAATAGACATGTCAAATATACAACCATTGTACCTTACCATTAGAGGATTTGATAATATGCCTAGATCTTGGCTAGGTACTGTTAGAAATTAAAGCAACACCACTTCAATGGAAATCTGATTCGAGATAAATTTCAGCAAACTTTAACTGTGTGTTATTAATGGAGATTGTAACAAAACATAAACCCACAATACATAAATAAACCAGAAGCATAATGAAGCACATAACACAAGTGTTTAACATGGAGAAAACCCTTTCGAGTAAAAAACTCCACCAAGAAAAGAGGCCAAGTTGTATTATCTTCACAAAAGGAGATTACAAATACATTCACTTCCTCTGTACTCCAACCTTCATTCCGGCAGAACCTGGGTACCTATAAACTATTATATTCCTCTCATATACTATGCTATGGTTTATATAGAATTTATACAACCTCAAGACATTAAATGACTTTTTACAAGCCCATAACACTTGTCAAGAGTCAACAACAAAACCTTGGGCGTCCATGGCCAAGAATAGACTCTTATAGGGTCATAAATGTTGTCATACATGCATCCTACACTTGGAAAAAAGTGCCCATGCAAGCTTGAACGCCTTGGGGCTAAAAATAGCCACTTACAACATCTTATGACATGTCATATGCTATTATTAGTGTCATAGATTCTTATGGCAACTTACAGTTGTCATAGAATCTCTTACACCCTCTTACAGCATCTATGACGTGCGTCATAACACTAAAAATAGATTATTCCTCCACATGTGCATCCCACTTTGACCAATTACCATTTACCATAGTAAATGACATCCCATAACTACCGTCGGTAACTCCAGGACTTATCGTGCAGTAACTCCGTAATTACCGTGGACAGTAAATAATTTTTACCACTGTCGGTGAAACTTGTACATCCCTTATGGTAATTACAAATTACAAATAATAAATAGAATAAATACAATATTGAGATTTACAAGGTTAATGGCACCTTATCCCAACATTCTCCCACTTGACAGTATACATTGTAAATCAACCCATAGGAAATCAAATAAAAAATAATCAGGCACTAGAAATAAGGCCCATGGCCTCTTTGCACCACACAAACTTCTCTGTGCTCACAGGCTTGGTCAATGAATCTGCAACATTCTCCTGAGTGTCTATCTTCTTTAGTTCAATCTCTCCATTTGCAACCAACTCTTGAACAAAGTGATACTAAACATCAACATGCTTAGTTCGAGCATGATACTTGGGATTCTTAGCCAAACAAATAGCACTCTGGCTATCACAACCAATCTGAATATTCCTACAATCAAAACCAATACCTGTACATAGTCTCCTCAACCAAATTGCCTCCTTAGAGACATGAGTTACAGCCATATACTCTGCTTCTGTGGTGGACAAAGCAACTGTGGACTGCCTCTTACTCATCCAACTCACTGCACCTCCAAACAGAGTAAACACATAGCCACTAGTGGACCTTCGACTATCCAAGTCACCTGCCTAATCTGTATCAACAAAACCCTATATGTCCAAAGATTTATCAGCACTATCAGTGCCAGAATAAACCAAACAATGATCAGGAGTACCTGCAAGATATTGAAACACCCTCTTCGCATAGTTCCAATGCTTTCTACCAGGGTTAGACATAAATCTACTCAAAACTCCCACCGCTTGCGCAATATTTGGTCTAGTGCAAACCATTGCATACATCAAACTCCCTACAACACTAGCATATGGCACATTAGACATATCCTTAAGATCATCCTCAGTCTTTGGACACATATCTAATGAAAGCTTAGTACCAATGGGTAAAGGAACTCTAACTGGGTTACAGTCCTGCAAACTAAACCTCTACAAAATAGTATTCACATACTTACTTTGTGATAACCAAAGCTTTCTGTTAACTCTGTCCCTCCTAATCTCCATTCCCAAAATATACCTTGTAGCACCAAGATCCTTCATCTCAAATGCACTTGAAAGTTGGGCTTTAAGCTCACTAACCATACCCTTAGTATTGTTGAAAAACATGTTATCAACATACAAAGCAATAACCAGTATAGAATCATCAACACAATGATCCTCCTCGTTTCTAACAAAACCCAATTTCAAAACAAATGAATCAAACTTTTGATACCACATTTGGGGGGACTGTTTCAGACCATAAAGAGACCTCTTTAACCTGCAAACCCAATGTTCTTTTCCTTTTACCTCAAAACCTATAGGTTGTTGCATATAAATTTCTTCTTCAAGATCTCCATGCAAGAACACAGTCTTAACATCCATTTGCTCAATCTCCCAATCATAAGCTGCAACAATGGATAAGAGAAATCTAATAGAAGTCAATTTAGCAATATGACAAAATGTCTCACCAAAATCAACTCCCTCCATCTAGGAGTAGCCCTTGGCTACTAGTCTAGCCTTGTACTTCTCCAATGACCCGTCTGCTCCAAACTTCTTCTTGAAGACCCACTTACATCCTATGGCCTTTCTTCCTTTGGGCAAATGAACCAGATCCTAGGTGTTATTAGAGTCTAAAGTCATCATCTCCTCTTGCATGGCTAGCTACCAAGACTCACTATCATTTACAGAAATAGCTTCCCTGTAGGATCTAGGTTCATCGTTAGTACTCAATAAAGCATATACACAACAGAAATCTGGTGGGCTATACCTATCAACTAGATTCTGTTGTCTTGTGGATCTCCTTAAGGGTGGAGTAAGAGACTCTACTCGTTCTTCTGCATGATCATCTACACCAACTTCTTCTGTAACAACAGACTCATCTTCATCAGAACTATTCAAATCTTCTTCTTCTTCTTCACTCCCCAATCCATCATTATGTTCTTCCTAAGGTGCATCTTGCTGCTCTAAATCAAAGTGCACCTTCTTTACCTTTTCTTCTTTCTCTTTTGGTTGCTCAGGTTTAGAAATAGCTCTAAGTTCCTTGAAAATAACATCTCTAGAAAAGATAATCTTGCGGGTTAGTGGATTCCAAAGCTTATAACCTTTGACATTATCACCATATCCAATGAATGTACACTTTTCAGCCTTTGGATCCAACTTAGATCACTTTTCCTTAGGCACCTGAACAAAAACCTCACAACCAAAAACCCTTAAATGTGAAACAGAAGGTTTCTTACCTGTCCACACTTCATAAGGTGTCAAATCAAGAGCCTTACAAGGAGATCTATTTATCAAGTAGCAAGTAGTACACACAGCCTCTACCCAAAATTATTTATCCAACTATGCATCACTAAGCATACTTCTAGCCCTTTCCATAATTGTTCCGTTCATCCTTTCTGCAACACCATTCTGTTGTGGTGTATATAGAGTTGTCTTTTGTTTGATTGTACCTACATGCTTGCAAAACTCATCAAATTCCTTAGAGCAATATTCCCCTCCATTGTCATATCTTAATATTTTTATCTTTAAACCTGATTGGTTCTCTACTAAGACTTTGAATTCCTTAAACTTAGTGAAAACTTCAGATTTATGCTTTATAAAATAAATCCATGTAAATCTGGATACATCATCAATGAAGGTTACAAACTAACGAGATTTTTCAATAGATTCATTATCCACAGGTCCAAACACATCCGTATGAATAATTTCTAACTTCTCTTTTGCTCTATTGCTTCCTAAAGGAAATGGCTTTCTATTTTGTTTACCAAACACACAATGCTCACAGAAATCAAAGTGCTCATCAGAATAGGAGAAACCATCCAACAAATTTTTTTTCTTAATAGTTTTTAATACATTATTACTTGTGTGGCCCAATCTATGATGCCACAACATACATGTATTTTCAGTAGTGGCCTCAGATATATGGGAGACATTACAAACTGTAGTGGCTTCAAGCTTAAACAAGTTCCTGAATCTCTTCCCTTTCGTTACCACCAAGTTCCCTCTCACCAATCTACAGCCATGCTTGTCAAATGTCACATGCATTCCCAAATCATTCAACTTCGAAACTAAAATCAATTTTTTAGCTAATCCAGGAGCATGCAAAACACCAGGGAGGGTTTTAATCCTCCTATCACTGAAACACAACAATTTTCCTTTCCCGACAATCGGATATGTAGAGTTGTCACCAAGGTAGATATTAAACCTCCATAATATTCTTCATATGTGGAGAACCATTCCTTATGCCAGGTCATATGAAACGAGCATCTTGAGTCAACCAACCAATTTTCATCAGAAACAAGATTACATGCAGAAAGTAAAACTTCTTCACCTGCATTCGAGGACTTATCCGAAGCACTCTCCCACTGTTTCTTGGGGTTTCTGCACTCCTTCTTCACATGTCCCCTTTTACCGTAGTTCCAACACTTAACTCTGTTCTTTTTACCAGGCATCTTAGACCGGCCCTTGGACTTGTCCTTAGCCCCTTTCTAATCTCCTTTAGGTCCCCTTTCCTTAGACCTTCCCCTGACACTAAGAGCATCCCCTGAACTATTCGAACTCTTCTTCCTCAATTCCTGTGACAGTAGCATTGAAACAAGAGCATCCAACTTCAGATCTGCAAGGTTAGCAGTGATAGCAAGGATAATATTCTCCCAAGACTCAGGTAAAGAACAAAGAAGTAAGATACATTTATCTTCCTCACTAACCTCAACATCTACTAAATCAAGCTGACTCACTAACAAATTAAAAGAATTTAAATGCTCTACAACTGATTCACCTTCTCGCATTTTCATGGAAAACAATTTTCTTTTTAAATAAAGTTTATTTACCATACTCTTGGCTTGATAGATCTCACCCAACCATTTGCACAACTTGTATGCAGTCTCTTCCTTTGCGACATTTAATAGGACAGAGTCTGAAAGACACAACTAGATGGTTCCCCGTGCCTTCTTATCTAGTCTATCCCACTCATCTTGAGAGACATCGTCAGGTTTCTTCTCTTTTTGGATAGCCAACCATTGGTTTCTTTCTTCCAACAAATCTTTCATTTTTAGCTTTCACAACTCATACCCCGTTCCATTGAACTTCTCAATGTCCAATCAAGAGGTTGATGCAACGGTGGATGCAGCCATAATAACAACACAAGATCTACAAAATAAACACAACCAAATCTCCCACTGCAGCTACAGCTTCCACACTACCACCCAAGAGTCAAAGCTGGCCAGGCTCTGATACCAAATGTTAGAAATGAAAGCAACACTACTTCAATGGAAATCTAATTCGAGATAAATTTTAGCAAACTTTAACTGTGTGTTATTAATGGAGATTGTAACAAAACATAAACCCACAATACATAAATATACCAGAAGTAGAATGAAGCACATAACACAAGTGTTTAACATGGAGAAAACCCTTTCGGGTAAAAAACTCCACCAAGAAAAGAGGCCAAGTTGTATTATCTTCACAAAAGGAGATTACAAATACATTCACTTCCTCTGTCCTCCAACCTTCACTCCAGCAGAACCTGGGTACCTGTAAACTGTTATATTCCTCTCATCTACTATGCTATGGTTTATATAGAATTTACACAACCTCAAGATATTAAATGACTTCTTACAAGCCCATAACACTTATCAAGAGTCAACAATACAACCTTGGGCGTCCATGGCCAAGAATAGGCTCTTACGGGGTCATAAATGTTGTCATACATGCATCCTACACTTGGGAAAAAGTGCCCATGCAAGCTTGAATGTCTTAGGGCTAAAAATAGCTACTTACAGCATCTTATGACACGTCATATGCTATTATTAGTGTCAGATTCTTATGACAACTTATAGTTGTCATAGAATCTCTTACACCCTCTTACAGCATCTATGACGTGTGTCATAACACTAAAAATAGATTATTCCTCCACATGTGCACCCCACTTTCACCAATTACCATTTACCATTGTAAATGACATCTCGTAACTACCACCGGTAACTTTGGGACTTACCGTGCAGTAACTCCGTAATTACCATGAACAGTAAATAATTTTTACCGCTGTCGGTGAAACTTGTACATCCCTTATGGGTAATTACAAATTACAAATAATAAATGAAATAAATATAATATTGGGATTTACAAGGTTAATGGCACCTTATCCCAACAGGTACCATCATTCTTCTAATTTACATTGGAAAACACAAATTATACACATTGTTTCATGTGATATTAGGAAAATTAACTTTAACATCCTTCTTTGGTGCCCATGGTTGAATGCTATGAAATTCATCCATTCTACATTGCATCAATGTGTAAAATTCTAGCATAAAGTAAATTTGTCACATGCCTATCAATCCTCAAATATGTGTAATAAGTGTAAATCAATGGACACATGTAACAATTATATTACACAAAATAAACCCTTGGCATTTATAGCACTTTACAAGGTTACAATTCAATTTCATTAGATTTTATGCTTTGTGGTGTTGGTGAATTTTGACTCAATCCTAAAGCTTATAGTATATAATCTCTTTACATGGATCCATCCATCTATGGAAACACACTTGAGGTATATAAGGATGCAAATGAGGCATGTATATATGAAATTGATCCTAAAAGTGATACATCTACACCCAAATCACTGTATCCTCCTAAGGCCATTCATTCAAATAAATCTAAGGTCCTAGAGGCTAGAAGATACCATGGAGTAGGTTATCAACCGAAATAAATTACTTGATGTTTAGAATACTAAAAATAAAAAGGAAAAGAACCTCAAGTTGAACTTAGTCCTAATCCTAATAAGGATTCTTTTTCATTCATTACATGTGATCTTGCTTATGGAATTCCTTGTGGACCTTTTATTAATTCATATTTTTAGGATTCCATTATATTATTAGGGTTAATTTATTACCATAGGTAACATTTTCTATACTATTATTCATGATACATTTTACATCCACACATACATAAATATGAACCTCAAACACATAAAAACCAAAACATGTGTATAATGTCTAGAATCTAAATCATATCACAACATCATCCAAATATGTGCAATCATAGCATAAATGTCTCATGATATAAATGATTTTTTAATACATATAATATCCAAACAACAATACATTTGAACCACCATAATAAATTTATGAATAAGGGGTCATAGAGGACCCTTCCCCCACCTCACTCTAATGACTACCACAAGTCCTAGTACGTGTCCTTGATCAAGATATTGATAAGGACATATAATGAATAAGTTTTTTCATCCCTTGCAACTAACTAACCTCCTAAAACTCTTGGGTCACAATGCGTCATAAATGAATCATGAATGGGTCTTGGCATAGCTCTCACTCAAGCATTTCCCACTCTATAGGAATGTATGATGTCACACACAAGAATAATTCAAAACTCTAATTGTCTTACAATATCACATTCATGATATCCTGCACACGGTTCTTACACAGGAATACACAATGATAACTTTCATAAACCACAACAGAACTTCCACATGAGGTCATGGCCAACTAGGAGATAGATATCAAATTATCAAGCAACCATGTAAAGATACCCCACACATGACAACACCACATAATCCACATGACTTGCAATGCATGATGCCACCGAATGATTAAATCATTCCAATACTTACACATATACAAAAACAATGCAATTAACATAAAGATGGTATGGTGCTTCCACACCCATAGCTAAACATAACCACCAAGTATGATTACTTCACCAAACCAGGGAACACAAAACACCACTGGCCTTTCACAACACCCCACATAGAATGGGTACATGATATTCACATCACTAGAGGGGGCAAATACCACACTCTTAATTACATGCACTAACATTAACCATGCTTCTTTCTTCTAAAGCACTAGAGACCACAAGAGGAACTCAAGGCCTCAACAAATAGCAAGCACTAACATTCAGGAAACACATATTGTCAGATATATCATCACATTTTCAGAAAAGGAGAGAGAACACATAGTAGACACATAAGTAAAACAAGGCATAAAGAATTTATTTCTTCCATAATCAAAGGACAAGTCTGTAAATTTATCAACCTTCTAACATCATACTAAGGAACATAGGTGAGAGGTACTATTACCAACTCGCCACAAGGCAAAAAACGCTTAACCTAGAGCAACAACAACAATCCAGAGGTCCCAGTGTTGCAACTTGGGCTTTGATACTAGGTGTAACACCCCACCAAGGAACCCCTTAGAAACAACACAACTATGCTACTCTAATAGGACAATTGTTTTTTTAAAGAATGAGATAATAAGTAACGCAAATCATAACTACGCATATCATTTAAACTAAGCTTTATCCTCTAGGGTTTCATGGCTGCATTACTAACAAAACTATTAACAAGATCTAAACATACATCATGAATTAACTAACAAAAATAATTCATTCTAAATCTATTGTATCAAATGAATGAACACATACATTTCCATATTATAACATCAGATAAGTAATCATCAAGATCATGTAAATAGAACTCCAAGTGCATATTCAAATTCCTTTACATAAGAGGACAACATTACATTGTTTACATTATCACTTTTCTTGATAACATTGGAATGTAAATATCAAGATTACAATTCATGATTTATCTAATATACATGGCTAGAACAAGAACATAAGTAATTGTCTCCTCAAGCTAGAACAAGATCTGGAACCCGCTACATGAGATACATCATTCTCGCACATGAACAAAGGCAAGGGAAAAAACCAATGGAGAAAAGGCACAACCACCTAACCATGTGGAACCCTAAGGTCCACCCCCTGTGCTAGGAGATAACATAAGGTCCCACTTCAGCAAACAGTCAGAAAGATAGTACAGTAATAGGTGCAAGGACTACACATGACTCCAATACAACACGGGTCAATATGAACATCTCAAGCAACTCAAACATCATTTCCATAGGCATTCACACAACGAATGGGGAGAACACAACTAGGGAATGCTAGACTGCATTAGGGATGAGTGTCATCGCATGGTCTTGACATGGGTTACCCTGACAGTCTCTCACCAGATGCCAGCCCCCATCTATGGTTACCCTGATAGTCTCTCACTAGACGTTGGCCCCATAGGGTGACACATGCAGAACCAACATTTCTTTCATGAGGACAAGGAAGTTGGTCTTGCCAACTAGGCCATCTCATCCCATCCTTAGCCTGAATGAGCACTATAGGCATGGTGAGGCATCCAATTACCTTAATTAGTGTGAAAACTACCCAACCCTCTTATTTTATTATTAAGTTATCACTGGATTAACAACTTCCAATGGGTTACCCTAGCAAGCCACTTTGGGCCTTGGCCCCACATTGAAAGCCACTCCCCCTTCATTGCATCTAGATTCTCAAATCCCATAACATAAACCAAGCATGAACTATCACATTTCTCAACATGATGCATTTACAACACAAAATATACATCATTTCACATCACACAGATCAAGGCATTACCCATCTTGCATAGTCATCATAACCACATTAATAGGTACACTGAGCAAGGAATTATCCATCTTGCATATGTATCATACCAACATGAATAGGAGGCAACATTCCAGGATTGCATTTCACTCAACTCACATGTTGCACACATAGCTAACCCCCACACAATCATACCCTCCTAGGCCTCTGGAATCATCTTCCCTAAATGACACAAACACTTGACACCACTAAAACACAATGGTCTCACATCACATTCACTCTCAAATGCACATCATAAACTAAGATCCTTCATCAATATTTTAATTACAATACCACAAATGCAACATATGATATGATGCACTAATTATGGGTCTTAAAGAATGTAACATTAATCCAATCATGATCAATCATCTAACAAACATAAAGTGAATCTATATCAACAACACAAAACAATAATATTCTAACTACTAGTAGCAGTTACTAATATGATCATATGATATAAGTACCCACAAGTAACAATATTTAACCCAAAAGAACCCAAGATTTATTTAGTATCGTCTAATTAAAGTGATTGCGAACAACATGCAAATAACCCTAAAGGCATGCTTACTATAACATAACAATTTATAAAAATGCAATCCTTACCACAATGAGGAACTATCACCATAATTAAAAACATACAATAGAGTAATAATAACCATAACACAAGAATGATATAACTGATGACTAGATAATTTACTATTATTAAACTAAACCCTATTTACACTGATGTACATCTCATTAATAATTTAGACAATTTTGGAAATACTATTAAAATATAACTGTATAAGAAAAACTAAATGCCTATAATATTAGAATGCTATTAGCATGTGTTTAAACAAAGAGAGCCCTAATATTAAATTGCAACTTTAAGAAACAAGATTTCTAGATGTTTAATTCACCTGGCAATTCTATCAACTATGCTGAGCTATTAGAGGAATTCCATGATCAAGACACATTAGCTAATTAATACAAGGTAGACCACAACAACCCTAAAGAACTTATATCTCATCCTATCACATTCCCAAGGATTAATTACGTTGAAAAGTGAGGTAAACAGATTGAGGAGCATGGTAGAGGTTTTGGAGAAAGAGGAATAAGAAATGATGGAAAAATACAAGTAAAAAGTGGAAATATTGATCAAGGGTGTTTTGAGATGATGTCCATAAATACACAACCCTAAATGCAAAACTTAAAGGTTTGGCAACCATGACAATGACAATATCCCATAACTCTTGGTCTTGGAAGGTGGGAACACCGAGTTTTGAATGAGGTTATATGATCATGTTCATAATCTTGTTAAGAGAATAGGATCATAGGTTCAATCCAAGATAAGAAGGTGAAACTCTAGGAGTTGAATTAGTACTAGTTTGAGATAGATAATTTAAAATAATAAATTAAGGAATTTAGTTTAGAGCCAGTACGTGCACCAAAATAACCAAATAATAGGCTGAAATTATGCTTTAAAGACATCAACACAAAATGACATAAAACAAGAGAGAAAAAGGGCAAGGTATGCACTTTACTCCTCTACACATAAGTATCACATTAAAATAATTCCATTACCTAGTAAAAACAGATTGAAAGAAGAGGAAATCTTATGAACAGACCTAACATATGTCACAAAGACAATTATGCTTTTAGGATAAATTATAAAAATCAACTCATAGTGCATTAATAACAACCACAAACTATGATATCCAAAACTTTAGTAATTTTAATTACAAATATAGAGAAAAGATTCTAACATTTTAATACTAGCTCAAATACCTTTAATGTATTTACTAGAAAAATATCAATATAGAGGAGCCTATTCTAAATTGGTTAAATAAATATTATAAGATATACTGGTTAATAACATTTGCAGTTGTGGCATTTATACTTATTTACAACATTCTATAATAAAAATATTACATATAGATGATATAGGAATTTAAGCATATAATTTTTTTATTAGATATATAAAAGCAATAATGTTATGCAAAAAATAGCTTTTGCAAGGAAGCTCTCAAAATCATGAATTAATGAAGTTACACTCTAGAATACATCCTAGCATTGCAAGCTTGCTTATGTTCTAGGTGCAAGCATCCATGCAGGTTTAATGTATGAAAGTTGTATGCATTTCATCACATTGTAACCCTTATTGCATTACGCCTACAGTTGATCATTATGTGCGCTTGTTGACCTTGAAGACACCCTAAACTTTGACATCAGACGCCAGTGAAAACCTTACGATGGTTGTATGGATGTGTTTCCTCAGTGCTGGTAGATCGCATATGAATAAAGGCTGATTGTATTTGTTGAAAAGACTTTAGAAACTTTCAAGCAAATGAAATTAACATGTTTAAATATCTGGCTGTTATATTTACAAAATCTAGATGCATGGACAAGGAATGCGAACTGGTTGACAGATGCCTCAAGGAGACGTCATCTCATGGATCTCAATGATTACAGGTTCTGCAAAAAATTAATTTGTTGAGAAGGCCTTTGAAACTTTTAAGCCAATGAAATTGGTAGGTATAAAGCTAGATTTGCAAACTTTCCAGCCTGCCCCAGAATGTGAGATTTAGATGCATAAATAAAGCACATAGACTATTTAATCGATGCCTCAAAGAGATAATCTTTTGGAATGCAATGATTGCAAGATAAAAGCTAGCTGCACAAATGCTCATGGTTGCCATTACGTCGTTAATAGACACTGAGTCTATAGCTTCACAGACCACCAAGAGCCTTTTATTCATATATATTTTGTGTGGATATGTCAACAACTGTCTCCATTACAAGTTTGCCCCATGGAAATCAAGTGGCTAATGATATAAACGATTCCCAGAGATTGATTTAAATTTATAATGCTTACATTATCTGATTATTTTGGCTTGTTTTGAAATGAATTGCATGGAGCCATTTTTATGATATGATTGCTCCCTCCCAACTTCTGGGGTTCGAACTTGGACCTACGACGAATCATGACAGCTGCAGTCTAAGCTCAGGAAACACACAAATGGATTTGCTAGAAATAAAGGAGTTTAATAGATACCCTAGTGCAGCTAAATTAGATGTCGTAACAAAATAAATACAAGCTTTAAAAAAATACGAGACAAGATCTATGCAAGGTTGGAGAATTTGGCGTAGTGAAGCAAAATTGTCCTGAGAGATGTGAACCATTCCTATCATTTTAAACAGATACAATATTTTTGTGGAGAATATCTGTCATGCTAAAAGAAACTAATAGAAAAATAGGCTCACAATATTGTAATGTGCACTATGATGGATATTCAGCAATAATGAAGGGTGTCCATCTCATAGAGTATAACGATACAAACATGCACAAATTGGATCTGATGAAAAGGCTTCCAAAACTCTTAGACAAATACAATCAGCAAGCAAAGAAATAAACCAAATTCCAACATTCGTATCAAAAGAAAACATAGATAGAATTTTAAAAAATAATGGAACCTAGATCTGAATGCTTGGTTGGGTTCAAGATTCGATGTGGAGATCAATTTCTACAACTACAAAACCAATCTCCCAATCTCCAAATGATCCTCCTCCCTTCACCATAATCCTGCCCTCCTTTTAGAGAGAGCAATCTGCCAATTTCTTCTAGATGGTTCCTCCCAAAAGCCCATCATACATTTACAAATTCTCATGCTCCAAATTCTGTTAATGACAACAAATTCCATCTTTTTCTCTCTCACAATTTGATATTTATTAAATTTATAGCATTACAATGTAACTTTTATTTTATTTATTTCAATATTGCTAAATATATGTTTTATGACAGATTATAACTATTTATAAATTTATTTTTATAGCCACTTAACAAAACATTTACTTGTTTATATATTTATTTTCATATTAATTTTATCAATTATATTCCCATTTTTATAACACTTTATTTATTTCATTATTATTATTATTATTTATTAACCTTAATTTACTATATAATATATTTTCCCATAACTTAAATTTACATATAAACATTTTTATTTATTTATCCAAGGTGCCCTCTTTTAACCTAATAATTTTATTTTAATGTAGCATTTACCCAAAGCATTAATCAAACAATTACAACCTCAATAATCCAAATGCCGAACAATACCTGACCACAATGCATGATTGCAAAGCATGACCACAGTGACAATGACTGACTATCACGCCCATACAGACAACACTAACTGGGTGCAAAACTAGATACTCATCCTTTTCAAGGATGATGACTAACTAGGGGACCATATGTTATCTCTGTTCAATAGTTTCCATTGGGTTTAAGGCATGCTCAGACCTGTCAATTCAGGTGGAGTCGATGCCTAATACCTGCAACCTACAGCACACAACACGGTCTATGCACAAGTATAATAAATATAAAATAGTCATAGAGTGAAATCGAATCGCAATGTCATCGGACTCTCATGAATAAGTGATGCGACATTGTCTCTTTTCACACCACACAATAATCAGATCATCCTATAATACAAAATCAATCACATAAAAATCAATTCTAACATATGACAACCATAGTAAGATCAACATCATAATCACCTGAATGTAAAACAATGTCAAAGCATATGAATTATCAGTGTCACAACAAAGATTATTGATAAAACATACTAACTGTCATATGAAACCACACATGAGCATAATTGGGAATGTCATCAACATGAATGTAGCATCTACCAACATCATATAATGTACAACATCAATTGTCTAACATACCCTAGGTATTCCTATTATTTTACCTTCATCTTCATGCTCCTTAGCCCGACCTCCTGCACATCCAAGGTGAGAATGGAGGGGCACTACAACAAAATATTTTGTTTCTCCTAATGACATGCTCTCACTTGGCCTCTATGATGATCCTCTCATGAACTAATGAAATACACTTAGTTGAGGTGGCTCTATAGACCACTATGGCATGGCTCACTAGGTCACTATGGCATGACTTACTTTTTAAAAGAATGATACAAATCATCCAAAATGTGTGTAGTCTCTCACAACCTACTTTGTTGGTATGAGTAGAATATGCTAAGTTAGGTTCTCAATGGAAGACAAAATTGGAGTGACCCACTTTGCCACACTCCCTACAAAATCAAAAACTTCATCGTGTTAGATTTTGTGATGAAAAATAACCTAGGACCTTTAATTCATATTAATTATCCATAAAACTAGAAATAAGAATAGTGTTATTCTATTATAATTGAGGTCGAATGAGCTAAGAAATAATATAATGAGTAAAGTACAAATATATAGGCCTCTTGGATGAGTGAATTAGGATGATACATTTCTAAGAGGTTATGATTTAACTACCAATTGAGACATGAGTTATCTCAATCAACTGAGAGAGAGGTGGCCCTTGAATAGACAAAGGTGGCACCTCACTTCCATCAATCAAGAATTGATGTAGTGCTGACACTTGATGACCTTGGATCAAGAGTAACACATGCCTTTATTAGCCACCTAGGTGAATGAAAATAAATATCCTATTATCCTATGCAAATTTAATAAATAGATGCAATATTATACTTAGGATATAGTACTATCCAATGTGAAGTATAATATTACACCAACAAGCCCTTAAGTGTAACATAGGGAGAAAAATGGGTCCCAAAAATGAGGTCATGTTAGGTACTTATTGATGGGTGTTTTTGCATAAAACTTAGATAAAATACTAAGCAATTTATCTCTCCTAAAAGGAATCAAATCCCAATGAATCAGAAAATGACTACCCTGAGGTCTTTACCAGCTAGGTCTTGGTTGTTGATGTTGATTGTTAGTCAAAACAACATGAAATGAAAGTTACACAACAACCTTTATTTATCTTGAAAGATACGATAAATTTAGAATGAATTTATGATCCCAAGTCTCTGTTCATTATTTCATAATGATCTGACATTACTGAGAGGTTGATGTGTGTTGCTATTAATCAGTTTGGGGCCTTACGTACTTCAGTAATTTCTACAAATTTCTTTAATATTCCTTCTAATATCCTATCATTTATGCCTGCTCTACACAAATCTGCAATAATTCTATCAAATCTTACTCTATTAAGTCAGGATTTAAACAAATAGACATCAATTCAATCCTAACATGGTGTAATTCACTAGAATTTGTCCCTGATTTGGACTAATCATAAAGATATTTTCAAATTTAATTAGTTCTTCTTATATTATCCCTATCTAAACTAATATTTGCTTATGCACTTCAAATCTACTCAAAGATTGTGCCTATAAGCATGTATTTCACTATCATTTGCCATTATTTACATGATATTCATAATATGCTCTGGATATACAATTATCTACTCTAATTCAACATATTTTTATTGTATCTACTTATGATTAATCCTTATTTGTAGTTTTCCTATGGTTATCTATGAAATGAAAATGATAAAATAAGGTTTAGAGATTGAGATTCCTAAAATTACTTAACTGTGACCATTGATCCACATACATGCTCTCATACAGTAATAGAGAGAAGAAAAACTAAATCATACTTCACCAGGACAGTCCACAAATCCGCATGATCCAATTCAAATCTTTAAAGGAAAAGTTGACAACAATATGCAATAAAATGAAAGCAAGTTTCTATTGAACACAACATTTCACCATTACATATCTAGAAATCAACTTGAAGATTATGTAAAGTTTACAATCAGGATGTAATTCGTAGCTTCATCTCCATCAAGTATGCTTTAGAATAGGTACATTTACAAATGGTCTGGAGAAAGAACCTTGTGAGAGAATTCACCAAGTTGCAGAACATCACAAGAGGTGCTCAGAATTGAAACAATTCAACCTCCCATAATTTCAAAAATTCAGTCTCCATTAGTCTCAGTAATCCGATATCCTATTACGTCTACAACAATCTGACCTCTTGGCTAGATGTAAAAATAATTGGCTCTCTGTTTAAAATGACAAGTCATGGCCCTTTTATCGAACAAAATGCCAAAAAATGGTTACATTGATCCAATGATTAGGATCCTCTCATAATAATCAACGGTCCAGAAAAATAGCACATGATTGCCAATTGGCAATCATACAACTGGTAAAGAATATTCCAACATCTTTGAATTAGTCCATCCTCCAGCTGGCAAATAGCATATTCAATGTCATTCCCCTGGTTCTGATTCACGTCTTCAATGTCTGCAACTTCATCCATTTTAGCTTTCCTCTGTGGCATCCAACCTTCCTCTTCTATTGCATGTTCTGCGTAACATCCTCTCCAAGCTTTAATTAGCTCCAATACCCTGCAATGAAACACACAGATTTTAATCATTTGATAATCTTGCAGGAAATATACATAACATTAACTGTGAGAGGAGGTCCAGATATAGATATCCGGATATGACTATCGGGTTTAGGATATATGTCATCATGACAATGAGTATCAAGTCGTGAATAATATGCCTTGGATATGTGAAATGTGGATATCCAGATATTAGGATGTCGGGATCTAGATATTAAGTCAGGATATTGGGACATGAATGTCCATATGTGAATATTAGGATATCCAGATATCCTGATGATGTTAGTATGACGATCGGGTCAGCATCAATGAATCTTATTTGGCTTCAATTCCATTTAGAATAGGTCGGGGTATCAGGTAGACATGTGTCTCAATATCATTGGCTAAACATGGGCATGGATATGCGTGAAGTGAATTTCGCTGCGTTGCTAGAGGTATAAAAGACTTCCCGCGAGGCCGCAGAATGGCGCCACGTGGACATGGATATTTGGAAGGTCAGAATATCAAGGGTGTGAAATATCCATATAGACAAATGTCCATGTGACGTCATCAGGACATGACCTCTATGTTGAGACGAGATGAGGTGATGTAATCAGGATGAGGATATTCAAAATGGTCAGGATATTAGAAAATTTAATATCCATGTGGACAAATTATCTGGGTGACATCATTGGGACATGAAGGTGACATTGTTCGGGTCATGAATACGTTCATAGTAAGTCAAGTCATGCATATAGACACGTGTCATCATCTTGCAGTACCATGGAGAATCTTTCCTAATGACAATATTCTCCCACGAGGGTACGCTACCATCTGATCCGGGTCGTGGATATCGAGTTGAAGTTTGGACATTATAAGTGCAAAATAGGCATCCGGTTAGAATATCCAAATGATGTCATCAAGAGGAAAATCCTTCAGTAATGTGCAATAGAATGACATCATCAGGATAAAGGATATTAAAATAAAGTCATGACACTAAAGGTATTTCTTGCCACAATAATGGGTTACACTTTATGGGACATCCTAATTTTTGTTTAAATCATATATTTTTATAAAATATAATGATTTAAGCCTTGAAAGGTTTCATTTAAAGAATTGTAATTGAATAGGGTTTGATCAAACCCCCTTGAATAGAGTTCCCCGCTAGTTTTAAACCATACATGTCATGGAGTCTCCTCTACACCTATCAAAATGCTGATAAAAAAACCACTTTTGATTTACCTTTTGGGGGATCAAATGAATTCATTTAAAATTTTATGTTTTGTAAGTATGTAGTCCTTATTATAAGCTTCCCAAAAAGTATAATTTTAAATATATTAATTTGATTATTATATTCATTTTTTATTTCTTGTGAATGTAGATTTTTTAATGAACATCAAGGTCTCTATTTAATACATACGAAAAAATAAGAAAATATAGGAAAAAAAATCTAAAAAATACATAGCCTCTAGGTATTGATGTCCTTATTCCAACAAAAAAAATTGGATTCCGATACATACAAAAAAAGTTATGCTTTACACAATACACCTATGTCTAAATTGTAATTGGTTTGACTTCAAAAGTTAATTAAAAGTAAAATATTCAATAAAACATTATGAAACCAAATGCTTCCTCGACATATCATAGTTAAAAATCTAAATTCAAAAAAATTAAAATTTTATCCTTCATAGAAAAAAAGTTATGTTTTACACAATACACGTCACTCTTTAAAAATTTTGTTCACTATTAGAAACTAGTTATTGAAGGAGATGGAAAAGGAAATATAATTTGATTCTAAAAAATTTAAAAATATATATATTTAGAATCTATAGACAAAATGTGACAAATCATTAGTTTACATCATCTCCAAATTCCTCACGGTTTAGCAACTATAGGTGTCCGAAAGTGAAGATGTTTTTTTCAAAATGTTCATTTCAATGTCAACTTTGGCCAAAAAGTGTAACCCACTATTGTGGGATCATCCTGACATCAACATATGCAAAATATCCTTTCGGCATAATGTTCTGATGACGTAAGCATGTATATCTTCTTTATATCGCATCGGGTAGGATGATGTCATTAGGATGTGGATATTAAAAAATGTCCAAATACTAAGTTAAGATCTGGATGTTATGCGATATCCTGATGATGTAAGCAAGTTCATCATTCTTCATTAGGCTGAGATGACATGATGTCATCTAGATCAGGATGTTAAAATAAGACCAGGATATTAGCAAAGTTAATATCCATGCACTTTGATATTTGGATGATTTCATCAGGATCGGAGCTCTTTGTAATATGGAGATGACATGACGTCATTTGGAGATGGACATTTTTGGAGGTCAGGATACTAAGTTAAGATCAAGATGTTAACTAATATCCCTGTGTTTGACATTTTACCCACTAAGCCTTTTAAATTTGATGGCTAGATATTAATAAGCGCCAAGATACTAAGTTAATATCCAGATGACATGTGCAATGTGAATATCTGGTTGACCTGTTGACCAAACTTTGACTGACTATAACTTCCTCATTTTAAGGAATTTCAGGGTTCTTCAAAAGGCAAACCTACTTAGAATTTTGTTCTCTTTCATTTGATAGGCTTTCTGAGGGAAGACTCATACTTTGGAAATTTGACTTCATACTTCAAGATTCAGACATGCTTAGGATAGGACAGAACTTATGCATACTGACTGATGTTGCTTTTACCATTACCACCCAAAGCAGGGAAACACACAAGAAGAAGCAAAAATAAAAAGGTTGGGTCCCTATTTTGCTGGGGCAAAATGGGGTGTGTTGTGTAACCACACAACATTGGCCTCATTGGATAACTTAGTAGTTTGATGTATTTTATTGTTTCAACAAAGGGATTTACACAATTGTTCACTAGGTATGGATATTAGGGTTTCAACCTTAAAATAATACAATCTTAATCATTTTAAAACCACAGGTAGTTTCCTAGATCTAAAACTGGATACAGTTTTGTACTGGAAGCAATTTATATTTTCATCAGACTTTGCAATATTCGGATGCTAATCCTAAAATCTAACCTATTCTAATGGATTTAGTAAAAAATCAAAATATGGGTGAGAAAAGGAGGGTTTAGGAAGATAAACTTTGAACTCCCACAATTATAAACTTCTACATAAATAGATAGATCCCAAAGTAACCAATCTTTGCTTAATTAAGAAACCCACAATACTACAAAGATAGTGTAATCTTTAAAGATAGTAAAATGATTTTCAAATCATGAAAGAACTTCATCAAACACCTAATATTGGCTCAATTTAATAAAATTTCTCACAATTGAACTTTAAACTAAGGATGTTTAGATTGACTATGCAAAGAAACTTACTATTAGAAAATCACCAGTAGTATGAACATGAGATCCATCAAATATTCAGAGACATTCATTCACAACTATAGAAAATTCCAACTAAGTGAAAAGGAACCAAGAAATAAACTTCTTCAATTAATAACAAAGGTCATATAATATCAACAATTTCAAAAATGCAGGAAACTATGAAGTGAACTATTTGTATTAATTTCCAAAATCTTATCCAATCTCAACAATTCTAGATTCCATTTACAAAGAAGAGTGATTGCCTTTTATAGAGGAGGCAAGAGCACTTAGTATACAATGGATGGATAGGATTCATCCTTCACCATTGGCTTAGATTTAATTAAAATTAAATATTTAGGCCCAAAATCATCTTGGAAATGCAATTACAATTGATTTAGATCAAAGGGTTACAATTGATTGTAATTTCCCAAAACTTACATGCAAGTCATCCTTATGGAAATATATTTACTTTTTGAGAAAGGTATAATTTTATTTTTCCTATGACAAGTTGGCCATGAGCAACTAATATCACAAAAGGACAATTGAGGTGGCACAAAATTCAAGAAGACAATGTTTAATTTGAAAATTTTAAATAAGCTCACTACAATAGGTAATGTGAACAAGCTCTTTATCTAAACTTCTCAATAGAATGTGTCATCCTCTACTATAATTTAATCTTTCCATCACTCCCTTCTTCTATACTCCATTAAAGTATTGAGGGCAAGGGCAAGTGCATCTAGATTAGGTTCATCAACAAAATTGAACTTGAATTCTCTAAGAATCATATGTCTTGAGGAATATATTGAAGGATGACTTCCTCTTATGTGTCCCTTTGAAAAAGATTTAATTGTGCCTTTTAGTTCCATTAATTTATTCATACTAGCTACATCAAAATAATATGGAGACTCTTGTAGACCTATCCTCAAAATGTGCTTCAACTAATCTTTGAATAGATTTGCATTCAGTTTTGTAGTAGCATCAATGTACAGTCCTGTTACATCATGTAGCATATCAAAAATATCATTTTGTATATCCAAATTTGAGCCATGAGATACTCCATTTCTACTCAACATTTATCCAGAACTTATCTCCTAAATTTCAATAGTTTAGACCACATGAATGGTAACCCCAAAAATTATTTAGTAAGAATCTTCTCTTTTAAGAGCACTTCAAGAGACAACTTGCACATCATACCAAGTCTTGGGAACACTTAGATATGATTTTCTTCATCTTCTTTCCATGCATCATGCAGGGTATCTAACCTTCCTCTTAATTTTTCAAAATCTCCTAGATCTTAGATTACCTCATCAATCATTTGGCATCCTTTGTTATATATTTCTTCAATCCAACTTTATGTGGCCCTTACTACATGCTTCATTTTATCTCACTCTCTAATTTCTTGTTTTGACATGACTACTAGAGGAGAAACTAGTCCATCTTCTCATTGTAGAGGAGCTACTAGATGTTTGATGGAGGCTTAGAACTTAGCAACTTGCTCCTTTAACTCCCTCTTCATTTTCTAATCTTTGTTCACTTTGGTCACCACAATAGATACCACATTCGAGCATATTCAATCTCATGTGCTCTAGTGGCTTGATGAAGATTGATATTTGTAATTTGATAATCTTCTAATTGAATGTCTCTATCACCATTGTCCACAATAGGAGTTACAACTTGTGTAATCCTAGTGTTGAACACACCAAGATACTGAGAGGGGGGTGAATCAGTATCTAAACAATCTTTAATTTTAACAACTTCAACTTATCTGGAGCAGATTTAAAACCTAAGCATCACAACATTAACATGAACATGAAATATTATCACAATGCACATTAACACATAACACTAGATATACGTGAAAAAACCTAGAAGGGAAAAACCACGGTGAGGATTAACTCACAATATATGAAGCTCAAATAACAACTTTGTTTTAGGGCTACAACCCAAGGAATCTCCTACTCCCTGAAGTACTTTGATTTAGGGTCACTCCCAAGGAAGCTTCTACTCCATGAAGATTTTGTTTTAGGGTCACTCCTAAGGAAGCTACTACTCCTTGAAACGAGAACACACTTACAAAATATTATAGTATGATAGTCTTTCTACTATTTGAAAACTAAAATTGAAACTCACACTTTTGATGATTGCACTTTTGCCTCTTCACACTTTCTTCTGAAGATTTGATTAGTTAGGCACACTCTATACTTGATCACTGTCACAAATATGTCTTCAAGATAATTCTAGACAACATCAACACCTTTTGCTCTTTCTCCTTCAAACGTACATCAATAATACATTTATTCTTCTTGCAAACTTTTCTATCAACTTGCAATCACATTTCCCTTCACTCGATTTGATTCACTATTTATACATGATATTAAATTGATTACATTGGTTGTCGACCATATAAAATATGAAAAATATAATTACAAGTCGGCCAAACAACACACAATATGAAACGTGTAGAAGATAGGTCCTAAGTGAAACCACACGTTACACCAATAGAAGATCCAAGCCTTGTGGACCCCAACACTTGCTTAACCAAGTCCAAAACATCCTTCACATATTCAAAAACCAAGGAATTACATCTACACACTCTGCTCATTTGGAAATAGGACAGCTTTAAGGAAAACACATGAAGACTTGAAGTATAACGACCACATCAATTTGAAAACCTTGTGCGGTACAGGAAACAAGAAAGATCTTTGTGAAACTTTTCCAGATGAGTCCACATGAATCATTAAATTTGAGAACAATCTATCATTCGTAACACACTACAACATGTTGTCATTTGAAAAACTGAGCTACAGACCACCAAGAACCTTGAAAATGAAAGGAAGCATGTAATACATGTCCTCAAAACTGCAAGGGCAATCATTCATTTCCAGAGGAATGCAAAACATTCCAATAGGCCTTCAACACTAGGATACTCTATCAGAATACATGTCGATACTCCATCATGCATAACTTTCATAGAGGAAGGACAAATGATCTAAAAAATTGGAATTATCACCTTCATTGCATCCTAAACACAATTCCAAAAGTGCATGGTCATATCTACAAATGCAAAGGAATTCAGAGCATTCCATTGTCCTGTACAAAACATCTTCACAAAGGTGACATTGTCTTCAAACAATCAATAGAAAAACACTCTTCGAGTAATGCAATCATGGAACTTGGATCATACATACTACAGGCCATCAGTAGCATCAGCAACACATTTGATCATATTTGTGATTCTAATTCCCATCTTAATATGAACTATATCTTCTCCCTTAGAACTCTTGCTCTTCTTCTCTTGCTGGATGGGACATGACATCCAACCATGAACTATATCTTCTTCTCTTTCTCTTCTTCTCTTGTTGGATGGGACATGACATCCAACCATGAACACCATCACACCACCATGATAGTGTTGACATCAATGACAACCCTAAGAACCATATGTGTAACAATCTCCCCCTTTGTCATTGATGGAAACACATCTATGCATCTCTCGCCCTATGAAATCAAGGACAAAGGACAATCAATGCCTCAACTAGAGACCACATACCTACACATTCTTTCTTAGGCCATGTCTTCTTCTTGTAGCAAACAAGCTCCCCCTAACATCAGTAACCACTACCTGCTCCCCCTGAGAGGTAGCCACCATCAGTCCAGGAACAAGATATAGCATGAACTCTGCCTAGACAGATGCACCACTATGCATCTATCAAGAAGAAGGTAAGGCAATTACCCCTAGCCACACTCCAGGACAAAATTGGAGTGACCCACTTTGCCACACTCCCTACAAAATCAAAAACTTCATCGTGTTAGATTTTGTGATGAAAAATAAACTAGGACCTTTAATTTATATTAATTATCCATAAAACTAGAAATAAGAATAGTGTTATTTTATTATAATTGAGGTCGAATGAGCTAAGAAACAATATAATGAGTAAAGTACAAATATATAGGCCTCTTGGATGACTAAATTAGGATGATACATTTCTAAGAGGTTATGATTTAACTACCAATTGAGACATGAGTTATCTCAATCAACTGAGAGAGAGGTGGCCCTTGAATAGACAAAGGTGGCACCTCACTTCCATCAATCAAGACTTGATGGAGTGCTGACACTTGATGACCTCGGATCAAGAGTAACACATGCCTTTATTAGCCACCTAGGTGAATGAAAATAAATATCCTATTATCCTATGCAAATTTAATAAATAGATGCAATATTATACTTAGGATATAGTACTATCCAATGTGAAGTATAATATTACACCAACAAGCCCTTAAGTGTAACATAGGGAGAAAAATGGGTCCCAAAAATGAGGTCATGTTAGGTACTTATTGATGGGTGTTTTTGCATAAAACTTAGATAAAATACTAAGCACTTTATCTCTCCTAAAAGGAATCAAATCCCAATGAATCAGAAAATGACTACCCTGAGGTCTCTACCAGCTAGGTCTTGGCTATTGATGTTGATTGTTAGTCAAAACAACATGAAATGAAAGTTACACAACAACCTTTATTTATCTTGAAAGATACGATAAATTCAGAATGAATTTATGATCCCAAGTCTCTGTTCATTATTTCATAATGATTTGACATTACTGAGAGGTTGATGTGTGTTGCTATTAATCAATTTGGGGCCTTCCGTACTTCAGTAATTTCTACAAAGTTCTTTAATATTCCTTCTAATATCCTATCATTTATGCTTGCTCTACACAAATCTGCAATAATTCTATCAAATCTTACTCTATTAAGTCAGGATTTAAACAAATAGACATCAATTCAATCCTAACATGGTGTAATTCACTAGAATTTGTCCCTGATTTGGACTAATCATAAAGATATTTTCAAATTTAATTAGTTCTTCTAATATTATCCCTATCTAAACTAATATTTGCTTATGCACTTCAAATCTACTCAAAGATTGTGCCTATAAGCATGTATTTCACTATCATTTGCCATTATTTACATGATATTCATAATACGCTCTGGATATACGATTATCTACACTAATTCAACATAGTTTTATTGTATCTACTTATGATTCATCCTTATTTGTAGTTTTCCTATGGTTATCTATGAAATGAAAATGAGAAAATAAGGTTTAGAGATTGAGATTCCCAAAATTACTTAACTGTGACCATTGATCCACATACATGCTCTCATACAGTAATAGAGATAAGAAAAACTAAATCATACTTCACCAGGACAGTCCACAAATCCGCATGATCCAATGCAAATCTTCAAAGGAAAAGTTGACAACAATATGCAATTTAAAATGAAAGCACTTCTATTGGACATAGCATTTCACCATTACATATCCAGAAATCTACTTGAAGATTACATAAAGTTTACAATCAGGATTTAATCCGTAGCTTCATCTCCATCAAGTATTCTTTAGAACAGGGACATTTACAAATGGTCTGAAGAAAGAACCTTGTGAGAGAATTTACCAAGTTGCAGAACATCACAAGAGGCGCTCAGAATTGAAACAATTCAACCTCCCATAATTTCAAAAATTTAGTCTCCATTAGTCTCAGTAATCTGATCTCCTATTAGGTCTACAACAATTTGACCTCTTGGCCAGATGTAAAAATAATTGGCTTTCTGTTTAAAATGACAAGTCATGGCCCTTTTATCGAACAAAATGCCAAAAAATAGTTACATTGATCCAATGATCAGGATCCTCTCATAATAATCAACGGTCCAGAAAAATAGCACATGATTGCCAATTGGCAATCATACAGCTGGCAAAGAATATTCCAACATCTTTGAATCAGTCCATCCTCCAGCTGGCAGATAGCATATTCAATGGCATTCCCCTGGTTCTGATTCACGTCTTCAATGTCTGCAACTTCATCAATTTTAGCTTTCCTCTGTGGCATCCAACCTTCCTCTTCTATTGCACATTCTGCGTAACATCCTCTCCAAGCTTTAATTAGCTCCAATACCCTGCAACGAAACATATAGATTTTAATCATTTGATAATCTTGTAGGAAATATACATAACATTAACTATGAGAGGAGGTCCAGATATAGATATCTGGATATGACTATTGGGTTTAGGATGTATGTCATCATGACAACGAGTATCGAGTCGTGAATAATATGCCTTGGATATGTGAAATGTGGATATCCAGATATTAGGATGTCGGGATCTAGATATTAAGTCAGGATATTGGGACATGAATGTCTAGATGTGAATATTAGGATATCCAGATATCCTGATGATGTTAGTATGACGATCGGGTCAGCATCAATGAATCTTATTTGGCTTCAATTCCATTTAGAATAGGTTGGGGTATTAGGTAGACACGTGTCTCAATATCATTGGCTAAACATGGGCATGGATATGCGTGAAATGAATTTCGCTGCGTTGCTAGAGGTATAAAAGACTTCTCACGAGGCTGCAGAATGGCACCACGTGGACATGGATATATGTGGAAAACCTTAGAAGGGAAAAACCACGGTGAGGATTAACTCACAATAAATGAAGCTCAAATAACAACTTTGTTTTAGGGCTACAACCCAAGGAGTCTCCTACTCCCTGAAGTACTTTGGTTTAGGGTCACTCCCAAGGAAGTTTCTACTCCTTGAAGAATTTGTTTTAGGGTCACTCCCAAGGAAGCTACTACTTGAAATGAGAACACACTTACAAAATATTACAGTATGACAGTGTTTCTACTATCTGAAAACTGAAATTGAAACTCACACTTTTGATGATTGCACTTCTACCTCTTCAAACTTTCTTCTGAAGCTTTGATTAGTTAGGCACACTCTATACTTGATCACTGTCACAAATATGTCTTCAAGATAATTCTAGACAACATAAACACCTTATGCTCTTTCTCCTTCAATCGTACATCAATAATACATTTATTCTTCTTGCAAACTTTTCTATCAACTTGCAATCACACTTCCCTTCACTCGATTTGATTCACTATTTATACATGATATTAAATTGATCACATTGGTTATTGACCATATAAAATATGAAAAATATATTTACAAGTCGGACAGACAACACATAATATGAAACGTGTAGAAGATAGGTCCTAAGTGAAACCACACATTACACCAATAGAAGATCCAAAACTTGTGGACCCCAACACTTGCTTAACCAGGTCCAAAACATCCTTCACATATTCAAAAACCAAGGAATTACATCTACACACTCTGCTCATTTGGAAATAGGACAGCTTTAAGGAAAACACATGAAGACTTGAAGTATAACAACCACATCAACTCAAAAACCTTGTGCAGTACAGGAAACAAGAAAGATCTTTGTGAAACTTTTCCAGATGAATCATTAAATTTGAGAACAATCTATCATTCATAACACACTACAACATGTCATTTGAAAAACTAAGTTGCGGACCACCAAGAACCTTGAAACTGAAAGGAAGCATGTAATACATGTCCATAAACATGTCCTCAAAACTGCAAGGGCAATCATTCATTTCCAGAGGAATGTAGAGCATTCCAATAGGCCTTCAACACTAGGATACTCTATCAGAACACATGTTGATACTCTATCATGCATAACTTTTATAGCGGAAGGACAAATGATCTAAAAAATTGGAATTATCACCTTCATTACATCCTAAACACAATTCCAAAAGTGCATGGCCATATCTACAAATGCAGAGGAATTTAGAGCATTCCATTGTCCTGTACAAAACATCTTCACAAAGGTGACATTGTCTTCAAACAATCAACAGCAAAACACTCTTCGAGTAATGCAATCATGGAACTTGGATCATACATACTATAGGCCATCAGTAGCATCAGCAACACATTTGATCATATTTGTGATTCTAATTCCCATCTTAATATGAACTATATCTTTTCCCTTAGAACTCTTGCTCTTCTTCTCTTGCTGGATGGGACATGACATCCAACCATGAACTGTATCATCTTCTCTTTCTCTTCTTTTCTTATTGGATGGGACATGACATCCAACCATGAACACCATCACACCACCATGATAGTGTTGACATCAATGACAACCCTAAGAACCATATGTGTAACAATCTCCCCCTTTGGCATTAATGGAAACACATCTATGCATCTATCGCCCTATGAAATCAAGGACAAAGGGCAATCAATGCCTCAATCAGAGACCACATGCCTACACATTCTTTCTTAGGCCATGTCTTCTTCTTGTAGCAAACAAGCTCCCCCTAACATCAGTAACCACTACCTACTCCCCCTGAGAGGTAGCCACCATCAGTCCAGGAACAAGATATAGCATGAACTCTGCCTAGACAGATGCACCACTATGCATCTATCAAGAAGAAGGTGAGGCAATTACCCCTAGCCTCTATTAGAGATTCTCAAAAGTATCCTTTGCAAGTGCCTTTGTGAAAATATCTGCTATTTGGTCCTTTGTTGGAACATATTCCAACTTTACTTCCTTATCTAAAACCTTCTCTCTAAAAAATTGATACCTGATTTCTATATGCTTGGTTCTAGAATGCATCACTGGATTCTTGGAAATATTGATAGCACTTGTATTGTCACACAAGATAGGAATAGGCTCATCATACAATACCTTGATGTCCTTCAGGGTTAGCTTCATCCACAACATTTGTGTGCAGCATGATGGTGCTGCAATGCACTAAATCTTGCTTCTTGCTCTGCCATGAAACCAATCTGTTTCCTAGAAAGAAAGAACCACCACTTGTACTTCATCATCAACACAACCAGCCCAGTCAACATTAGTGTAAGCACTTAAATCAAAGTCATTACCTCTTGGATACCATAGGCCATAGTCTAGAGTTCCTTTCAAGTATTTGAATATCCTTTTCACTCCCTTCTCATGTGTTTGCTTTGGATTGGCTTGATATCTAGAAACCACACATATAGCATGCATAATTTCAAGTTTAGAAGTAGTGGTTAAATTTAGGGTTATGGTTAGATTTAAAATTAAGGTTGAATTATCATATATTTCTATAAAGATAAATATGCTAACCTTAACACTAATTTAAATCCTTACTATAACCCTAACCATACATGGAACCCTAACCCTAATAATAAAGTTAGAAATAGGGTTTAGGTTAGGAGTAGGGTTAGAACTATGATTAGAATTAAGGTTAGGGTCAGGGATAAAATTAGGGTTAGTATTGGCCTAAATGTTAGGGTTAGGGTTATAGTTAGAATAAGGGTTAGGGTTTGAGTAAGAATTAGTGTTAGAACTACGGTTTTGGTTAAAATTAGGATTAGGGTTAGGTTTAGGATTATAATTAGGGTTGGGGTTTGGGTTATGATTAGAATTAGGGTTATGACTATAATTAGGGTTAATGTTAGAATTAGAGTTAAGGTTAGGGTTATAATTACGACTAAGTTTAGTATTAAGGTTAGGGTTAGGGTTTCAATTAGGATTAAGCTTAGGGTTAGAATTGAGGCTAGGGCTAGAATTAGAATTAGGGTTAATAATTAGGGTAAGCATTAGAGTTACAATTAGGGTTAGGGCTAGAGTTAGGGTTAGAATTTGGGTTAGGATTAGGGTTAAAATCATATTTATAATTAGGATTAAGGTAAAGGTTAGAATTAGGGTTATTGTTAGATTTAAAATTAGGGTAGAATTAAGGTTACTATTAGAATTAGGGTAAGAATTAGATTTATAGTTAGGGTTAGGGTTCAAATTAGAGTTAGGGTTAGAGTTCAATTAGGGTTATGGTTAGTATTAATGTTAGAATTAGGGTTAGCGTTATATTTATATTTGGGGTTGGAATTGCAGTTAGAATTGGGGTTAAGATAGGGGTTAGATTACAATTCATATTTGGGTTACAGTTAGAAATAGGGTGAGAATTAGAATTAGAATTAGGGTTAGGTTTAGAATTAGGGTTAGGATTACAATTAGCAATGTGGTTAGGGTTAGTGTTATGATTAGAATTAGGGTTAATGTTAGAATTATGTTGGGGTTATAATTAGGGTTAGGTTTAGATTTAGGGTTAGAATTACAATTAGAATTAGGATTACAATTTGAAAAAGGGTGACAATTAGAGTGATAATTAGGGTCAAAGCTAGGGTTAGGGAACCTATAATAAGGGTTCTAGGGTTAGGGTGAGATTTAGAGTAATGATTAGAATTAAGGTTAGGGTAAGGGTTTAACATTAAGATTAAAATATTCCTTAAATATAGGTACTCTAATTGTTGGGAATTAAGGTGTCTCAAGCTTGGTAATTCCTTGCATTATTTATGTTTGTATTTATTAATTTATTGCCTATGTTGTAAATAATTGTAAATTCCATATTTTCATATTGTGGGATGTGTTGGCAAGAGACACTGTGTGGCTTCTTGATTGTTATCATTGATGGCAACAAAGTTCATCCCACACATCCGCAGCACATGGTATGTCTATACCGGAAGTCAGATTGAAGAGTATTTTGGTCCAGTGAGCAAGAACAGAGCATGCAACAAGGTCTGACAATCAGGTCCAAATTTTCCAAAGGATGTATCTCATAAAAGTACGGACTTGGGGAAGTCAAGAGGAGTACCATTACTGCTACATTCCAGAGATTTAGCCTCCGGTGTTGAAAGAATGAAAAGATATGAGCATCTAAGTGTTGGGTTCCTGACAGGCAATGTAGACTAAGGAAGAACTAACCGACATAGCATTAGACCTTAACCCGGATGAGAAATTGATGGTGATCAAGCTACTTAAGGGCTCATTCATGGTTGGCTGACATGATTGATGACTTCTATAACTATCTCTTTGATACGCATCACTTAGTAAGCATGGATTCAGCCGACAAACCAGAGTTTGGGAAAATCTTGAGTATTCTGGATGCCGACTAGAATGATGTTGAAATCCTTGGTGCAGATATATATACTAGATGGATTTCAACGTGAAGGTGTGTGGATTGATATACAGTGTGCGAGAAAAGGCAAAGATAAGTGTGGAAGCGGCAATACAGGTTCGGTATGTGACAAAACAATAGCACCAAAACAGAGGAAGAATGAAGTGCAGTAGATCAATATATTGAGCCTAACTGGAACTGAACCTCAGCATATGTGGATGCTTCTCATTAGTTCAAACACCTAGTTACTTTCTATATACCTTGTAGACAGTGAGTCTCTTGTAGGCAGTGAGCCTCTTGTGAGCAGTGAGCCCTAATTGGCAAGTGCCATTTTGTACTTCTTATTCTTTTAACAGAGAATACAATCTTGGGTTAGTCACCCCATGGTTTTTCCCTTAACAGGGTTTTCCATGTAAAAATCCTTGTGTTATGTGTATTGATTTCATTTTTGCTCTCATGTTCATTTATGCTTATATGTTTTGATTCTGCACTATTGTTAAAGAAGAAAGGAAAGTTAAGAAATTTAAGATAACTGATTCACCCCCCCTCTCAGTTATATGCCTTGTTTCCAACAGGATGTGGCACGATGATGTGTCATCCTACATGGAATATGACAACTTGTAATTTTGTCCTCATAAGAGGAGATAGGCAGCCCACTTTGTGGTAGGAGCATTTTGCCATGTGTCGACATCTTCCATGTTGTGTAAGGGAATGTTTGACCGAAACAATTATGATGGATTCCTATGACGGAATTATGACATGTAAGAGTTAGAAATAGAAGCTTGTAAGATAGGTGAAGACATGTGTCATGAAGCATCTTTGAAAAAGGCATATTTGGGCGCCCCAAGGTGGACTATGACATGTTGTAAGAGAATATGCTATTTATAGCTTGTGTATGATAGATTCTCTTACACCTATAAGTTGTAACCGCTATGACAGATTCTATGACGATCGTAAGTGTCGTAAGAGCATCTGTCATAGCCCATTTTGGAAATAGGTGACCTCTTTGGGATGGAAACTATGGACAAGTGTCAAACACATTCTACAATGTTGACCAAGTGTCCTTAGGCATGAGTTTTGGGTCATGAGGCCAAGTTGGACACCTATCCCAAGATAGGTCCAATATTGCCTTGTATATTCTATATAAACAGGTGCTTGGAGAGAGAGTTGTATCACAAGTTTACAGGTACTGTTATGCTACCGGATTGACTCCAGATACGAGTGTCGAAGACCATTGAAGCTTGCATTGCAAGTGTATTGTAAATAACTTTTAGATTTGTTAATACATTGTGTAGGTTTCTGAGTGTGGGGTTTTTCACCCGATAAGGGTTTTCCCCACCGTAAATCTTTGTCTCTCTTCTTCTATCTTATTTCTAGTTCATGTGTATTGCTACACTAGCTCTATTAGATGTTCTATGTTGCTATAGTTGTAAAGATTAATTTAAATTTGCATAGCCCTCTCCTCATTAGATTAGTGTAGGAAGCGATTTATGCACACCTAGCTTCCTTTCCGTTGGTATCAGAGCCTGGCCAGTTTTGGTCTTAGCTGTTGGGTAGGGGTTTTTTTGAGCTGATCTTAAGTTGAGTGGGAGTCTGTGTAGAGTATTTTGATTTCTATTATAGCAAAGATATGGCAAGCACATTCAGAAGAATGGAAGTGGAGAAATTCAATGGCACTAATTCTGAGCTGTGGAAGCTCAAGATGGAGGACATGCTTGTTGACCGAGACCTTTGGGAAAGTGTTACTAGACCTAAACTAGCTACAATGCAACAAGATGATTGGGATTTTAAGGATTGAAAGACTAAGGGTCTCATAAGACTTAGTCTTGTTGATTTTGTGTTGTTAAATGTCCATGAGGAGAAAACTACAACCTTGCTTTGGAAGAAGTTGGGAGATGTGTATCAAGCCAAATCCTTGGTTAATAAACTTTTTCTAATAAAGAAGTTGTATTCTCTTCAAATGGAGGACGGAGGATCCATTGCCAAACATATGAATGCTTTTAACATGCTGGTTGCACAGTTGACATCTGTGGGTGTGAAAATGGAGGAGGATCGATGCATGACCCTACTTTATTCTTTGCCAAATTCATGGGATCATCTTGTCATGGCTATCGAAAGCACCACTACCACCTTCAAGATGGAAGATGTGGTATCTGCACTATTATTTGAAGAGATGCGGAGAAAGTCTTCTGAGGCAGCCAAAGAGGCTCTTGCGGTTCGTGGAAGACCCAAAGAGAAAGGGAAGAAGAAGAGCAAGAAAGATGAAAAGGGTAGATCCAAATCCTGTGGGAGATCCAAATCTCCTAGAAATTCCAAGGCTATCTGTTAGAATTGTGGTAAATCTAGGCATTTCTGAAAGGAATGCAAAGAAGAAAAGAAAAAGAAGAAGAAGACCCCAGATTTAGATTTTGACAAATCACAAGATGATGGTGATGCTTTCATCACAGCTCTGGCAACCCATGCATCTAATGATGTGTGGCTAATTGACTCTGGTGCATCATTCCACATGACCTCACATTGAGACTAGTTTACTAAGTATGAGGAGTTTGATGGTGGAAAGGTGTACTTGGTTGACGACTCTCATCTAAAGATTGTTGGTCGTGGAAGAGTCTCTATACGATTCCCTGATGGTCAAGTGAAGGGGATCTCTGAGGTTATGCATATCCTAGGCTTAGCATGAAACCTGCTTTCTGTAAGTAGTTTGAATGATGCAAGTGTGCAGGTTGTCTTTTTGAAAGAAGGATGCAAGATGACTAGAGGAGCTATGGTGCTTGCTAAGGGTACTAGGAGAGGTATTTTGTTTCAGCTAGAGGCATGCATTTCACAATGCAATAGTTCTTTTGATTCAAGGAAGAGGGCAGCAGTCACTTCATCTCCACCATCTAAACGAGTAGTTAAGAAATCTGTTGTTTTTAGTTCTGATGTTTGTAATCGTGCCTTGGAAGTTAAGCTTCCTGCTGAAAAGACAATGTTATGGCATAAGAGATTTGGCCACATTGGTGAGAAGGGTCTGCGTACCCTGAAAAATAAAAACCTCATTGAGGGGTTAGATGATTGTAATCTTGAGTTTGACTTTTGCGAACATTGCATTTATGGAAAGAAAAACTATGTTCAGTTTTATTCAAGTTCTCACAAGTCTTCTGGTGTGTTGGACCTTGTTCATTCTGATGTATTTGGTCCTATTAATGTTCCTTCATTATCAAAATCTATATATTTTGTATCTTTCATAGATGACTACAGTAGAAGGACATGGATTTATTTTCTCAGAAGCAAATCTGAAGTCTATAGTGAGTTTAAGGAGTTTAAGGCCTTTGCTCAAAATCAGACTTGTAAAAAGATTAAGTGTTTGAGAACTTACAATGGTGGTGAGTTCTGTTCTACAGAATTTGATAAATATTGGAAGGAACTTGGGATTGAAAGACATAAGACAACTCCATACACCTAGCAACAAAATGGAGTTGCAGAAAGGATGAACAGGACACTGATGGAGAAGGCTAGGAGTATGCTTAGTGGAGCTAGCCTAGAACAAAAGTTTTGGACTGAAGATGTTGCCACTGCTTGCTATCTTGTTAATAGATCTCCTACATCAGCTCTTGTTGGAAAGACACCCATAGAGGTGTGGTCTGGTAGAAACCCTTTAATAAGGCATCTTCGTGTTTTTGGTTGTGAGGCATACGCACATGTACCTAGGGAGAAGCAGTCAAAACTAGAGAACAAGGTTGTTAAGTGTATCTTCATTGGCTATGGTGTCGGTGTGAAAGGATACAAGCTTTGGGACCCTATGGCTAAAAAAGTGTTGTATAGAAGAAGTGTCATCTTTAGAGAGCTTACACCTTCTTCCACTATTTTACAGCTAGAAGAAAAAGAAAAGAAAGAGGATGTTGTTCAGTTTCCTCCTACCTCTGAGAAGACTAAACAGAAAGACAATGTCAGACCTGATGATGAGGAGAGCTCTAGAAGCTCTAAAAGCTCAGATGAAGAAGATGAACCTCAACCTTAGCTCTTGAGGAGGTCTACACGGATAAGCAAGCAACCTAAAAGGTTTGGTTTTACATTGCTTGATTCTAGTTGTGCTTTTGCTTTGCTTACTAACAGTGATGAACCTAGAACTGTATCAGAGGCTACAGACATGAAAGATGCAGGTTCCTGGAAGGAGGCCATGGAGAATGAAATGGCTTCTTTGGAAAAGAATCAAACTTGGGACTTGGTGCCTTTGCCTCCTAGATGGAAAACTGTTGGATGCAAATGGGTGTTCAAGAAGAAATTTGATGCAGATGGCAGTGTTGAGAAGTATAAGGCCAGATTGGTTGTGAAGAGGTATTCACAAGTGGAGGGTATAGAGTATGGTGAGATCTTCTCTCTCATTGCAAAGCTGACATCCATTCGATTCCTATTGTCTCTTGTAGTAGCTTATGACTTAGACGTAGAACAAATGGATGTGAAGATAACTTTTCTTCATGGTTATTTGGAGGAAGAAATCTACATGTCACAGCCAGAGCATTACATGGTGAAAGGTAAAGAAAATTTGGTTTGCAAACTTAAGAAGTCTTTGTATGGTTTGAAGCAATCCCCTAGGAGATGGTGCTTGAAGTTTGATGCCTTTGTGTTGTCAATTGGATTTGTGAGATCAAAATCAAATCACTGTGTGTATTATAAGTTTGGTGGTGATCGTATTCTCATTGTTGCACTGTATGTTGATGATATGTTGCTCATTGCGAAGGGTAATAATATGATTTCTAATTTTAAATCTCAGTTGTCAGCACAATTTGAAATGAAAGATTTAGGGGTAGCCAGGTACATTCTAGGAATGGAAATCAAAAGAGACAGAACCAACAGAAAACTTTGATTAAGCCAGAGTAAGTATGTGAAGATTGTGTTGGATAGGTTCAGCATGGCAGAGTGTAGACGATTGTGTGTTCCTGTTTCTTTGGGGACAAAGTTGTCTATTGAGGATTGTACAAAATCTCCTAGTGAGGTGGAGGACATGAGCATAGTACCTTATGCTAGTGTTGTTGGCAGTTTGATGTATGCTATGGTTTGCACAAGACCAGACATTGCCCAAGCAGTGGGAGTCCTTAGTCGATTTATGGCTAATCCTGGACGGGTTCATTGGGATGCAGTTAAGTGAGTGTTCAGATATTTGAGGGGTACTTCTGAGTATTCCATATGCTATTATGGTAATGTTTGAGGACCTTTGCATTCTGTTGATATTCATGGATTTGTGGATTCAGATTGGGCAGGTGACATTGACAATAGGAGATCCACCAATGCTTGTGTTTACACTGTTTCATGGTGCTATTAGTTGGATGAGTAAGAGACAACCTATTGTTTCTTTGTCTATGACAAAAGCTGAGTATATGGCAGCAACTCATACTTGTAAGGAAGCCATTTGGCTTAAGAGATTGTGTTCAGATATTGGTGTTGATGTAGGTCAGATCATGATCAGTTGTGACAGTTAGAGTGCAATTTGCCTTGCGAAGAATCCAACTTTCCATGCTAGAACAAAGCACATTGATGTTCAATATCACTTCATGCGAGACATGGTTGAGGATGGAAAGGTAAATTTGAAGAAGGTAGATACTTTGAAGAATGTTGCAAATGCATTGACGAAACTAGTGGGCACAGAGAAGTTCAGATGGTGTTCAGAGTCTATGGGCCTCTCAGCCTATAGCAGTTAAATCCTGTTATTCTATTGGCTCTTACAAGGTGTTCTACAAGTGGGAGAATGTTGGGAATTAAGGTGTCTCAATCTTGGTAATTCCTTGCATTATTTATGTTTGTATTTATTAATTCATTGCCTATCTTGTAAATAATTGTAAATTCCATATTGTCATATTGTGGGATGTGGCACGATGATGTGTCATCCTACATGGAATATGACAACTTGTAATTTTGTCCTCACATGAGGAGATAGGCATCCCACTTTGTGGTAGGAGCATTTTGCCATGTGTCAGCATCTTTCATGTTGTGTAAGGGAATGTTTGACCAAAACGGTTATGATGAATTCCTATGACGGAATTATGGCATGTAAGACCAGAAATAGAAGCTTGTAAGACAGGTGAAGACATGTGTCATGAAGCATCTTTAAAAAAGACATATTTGGGTGCCCCAAGGTGGACTATGACATGTTGTAAGAGAATATGCTATTTATAGCCTGTGTATGATAGATTCTCTTATAGCTGTAAGTTGTAACTGCTATGACAGATTCTATGATGGTCGTAAGTGTCGTAAGAGCATCTGTCATAGCCCATTTTGGAAATAGGTGACCTCTTTTGGATGGGAGCTATGGAAAAGTGTCAGACACATTCTACAATGTTGACCAAGTGTCCTTAGGTGTGGGTTTTGGGCCATGAGGCCAAGTTGGATGCCCATCCCAAGATAGGTCCAATATTGTCTTGTATATTCTATATAAATAGGTGCTTGGAGAGGGAGTTATATCACAGGTTTATAGGTACTGTTATGCTACCGGATTGACTCTAGATACGAGTGTCGAAGACCATTGAAGCTTGCATTTCAAGTGTATTGTAAACAACTTTAAGATTTGTTAATACATTGTGCAGGTTTCTGAGTGTGGGGTTTTTCACCCGATAAGGGTTTTCTCCACCGTAAATCTTTGTCTCTCTTCTTCTGTCTTCTTTCTAGTTCATGTGTATTGCTGCAATAGCTCTATTAGATGTTCTATGTTTCTATAGTTGTAAGGATTAATTTGAATTTGCATAGCCCTCTCCTCATTAGATTAGTGTAGGAAGCGATTTCCGCACACCTAGCTTCCTTTCACTAATTCTAAATCTAACCCTAATTATTACAACAACTAGAAGATCTAACCTTGTTTAACATAATTCTAACCATAATTTTGACTGTGACTCTAATAATAACAATAACTCCAATTCCAACCATAGTTCTAACCCTAACCCTAATTCTATTCCTAACCCTAACCCTAATTTTAACCCCTAACTCTAATCCTAAATATAATGTATATTATAATTATAATTATTTTATAATTTAATATATAATTTTAATTATTATATATATAGTTTAGTATTAAGGTTACGGATAAGATTTTAATTATATAATAATGGTTAGGGTTATAATAAGGGTTAGGGCTATGTTTAGGGTTAGGGTTAGAGGTATGCTAGGATCAACCTTAGGGTGAAAATTAGAGCTATGTTTAGGTGCCTTTAATTATTATATATATTATATTTAATTATTATAATATATCTAATCTATATTATAATATTATTATATAATTATATTAATTCATATAATTATATAATATAGTTAGAATTAGGCTTTCTGCTTCAGATGCTACTAGTATATCTATATTTTAAAAAATATATCTAAAGTATGCCGAGAGATATCCTTCTCGAGGCACCTATTCCACCTGTGTGGTAAATTGATTAAAAAATAGGCGCCTCGAGAAGGATATCTCTCAGTGTACTTTAGATATATTTTTTAAAATATAGATATACTAGTTAATGTTTGAATCAACTGTTAAAGTTTTGGCACCACAATAAAAGGAAGAAGATTCCAAATCCACTCCCTGTCATGTATACACTATAAGGTAGTTCTTATAATAAATAGAAGAATAAATAGACACATTACAAAATCTCTGTGGCTGCAAATAATTTTAAGAGTCTTCCAAGAACCTTGGCTTTTTTCCCATCGTGTACTTGTAATGACATTCACCATTTAAGGTGATGCATGCCTTGCTTCAGTCTATTCCAAAGCCTAATACAAACCTTGAATGGGAAAAATAAATGCATGACCAATCTGTTGATTTATGTAAATATGTGTTTCAATGATAGAGTTTCCAAATGCCTAAACACGTTTATATAATAAAAGGCAATTTTTGCTAAAAAAATTTATAGTCGCTTGGAGACATAGGGGTTAGGGCACTCGGTGAAAGAACAAAAATGGGTAACCCAGTTATGAAAATGTATGTAAAACAATAACTAAGTTAACTTTCTTTCAATTTATTAATTTACTTGATAAATCTGACTACATTGACAAGAAAGAAGTAAATGAGTGAACACCACATGGTTTCATGAAATAAACAACTAGTTTCTTTTATATTTAATAGGTAGTTTCCTTTTTTGTGCTTTTGTATTTTTAACTACCTTGATGCAAGTAGTTCACTAGAGTGCAAATTTTGAAAAGATGATAGAATGTAGTTATTATTCCTTTTAGAATTTAAATTTTAAACAAGCTAGGAATGCATATGCATGCTAATAATTATAAATAAATTGACTCTCCTCTACATTTTGAATTAAAACATTAATTGTTTATCCAAAATAAAGGTGTTTAATTGTTGATTTTAGTGTGAAGAGGATTGTTTTCAATTTAATTGATTTCCTATTTTATTATGTAAGTTAAAAGCTTGGATTTTTAATAACCTTTTTTAATGGGTTTGCAATAGTTTTGAAATGTTTTGAATATGATAAAGTGTTGCTTTGAAAGAGAAATTACAAGAAATGAATCGAAATGAAGTATAAAATCTAATGTGACCTCTTCCTTCCTTGAAGGCTTGAGATGCTTGTTAACAATTGGCTATGTGTTCATGAAGCTCTAATTTTATGTGTATTCCATGAAGATAAAAAAATATAGAGTAAAAATAAGGATTTTATCCCCCTAGCATGAAATAAGGTTCCTCAAGAAATCCCAAAAATCTCTTCTAAGGGTTGATGGGTGCTTACACACATTAAATAAAAAAGCTAAAAGGCTTAAAGAAAGATGCCATTAAAGTGAAAGATGAAAAAAAGTAAAAAATGACCCATTTGCTCCTTTAACCAATAATTCATTCACCATGGTAGACAACATTTTTCCTAGGATGAAATTATAGGAAAGGGCTTAAAACATCATTTAAAAGGAAAATATTAAAAACATCAAAGTGAAAAGTGGCAAACACTTGGCAAAAGATCGAAGAGGCATGAAACAATAGGAAGGATTCTTAGAGGCCAATTAAGCACATCCAACATCACTTCAAAATTGGTTAGGAGAGAGAATTTTATCCAATTTGGTGGTATCCACTTTGAACATGTTGAAGGGTTTCAAATATCCCTTGGAAACATAGGTCTTCCCTAAGTGAAGGAATATGATTTATTCAAAATTTCATGCCCACATTTCCCATGTCATCACGACACACAACACACATGTCATGTTCACATTTGTCATGTGGTCATGACACAAAATATCAAAAAACTTTTCCGTGTGTCCCTAGAAACCCCCTTGTACGCGCCAGCATGCTCGATGACAATATGCATAAGGCGTAAACATGTCAATCATATTCGAGAAGTGCGTCTACCTACGCAATCCCCTGCGTGTTGAAAGTTGACTAGGGGGTTATGCGACGTGATGTGCGCTGCTTCTAGGTTTAGAACGGATTTAATTCAAACCCTAAGTTCCCTATGTGAAAGAGATGATTTTGACCAAATCAACAGCAAACCCTAACTCTAATGCAATAATAAAATCAAATATATTAACGCATCCAATGGTATGATGGTCGCATGATAAAATGGAATGATTAAATGAAAGTCGTAAAAAAAACATAAAAATAATACCCTAAAATCTAGGAAAAATTTGACAGCATAACGCGTCTTCAATAATACAAATAAATATTTTTAAAAAGAAAAATCCCAAAAAGTAATTAATACAAAACTTAAAATAATTAAATAAGGATAAAAGTAAATTTCCAAGGTTAATTAAATTGAACCACTCAACAAAATTATAAAATTCAAATTAAAATAAACGACCAAAATAAAACTCAATACTTAAGTCCATTAATAAATATAATTTCGTCAATTACATTTATTAATTAACTCAAGTTAAAATAATTAAAAATGAGGATAGATTAAAATATCTCCTCTGGGATAAAATTGATTAAAATTAAAATTAAATTAAATAAAGAGATTTTCCCAACACATTAAATTTAAACGGACAAATAATTAAAATGAATGCCAAAATAAATAACATACAAAGGGATAAAGCATCCCACCATAAAATAAAACAACCCATCCCACCAATTTAATTCCACAAGGGATTAAATATCCAACCCCAAAGAATAATAAATCAACTAAAATGAAGCACAAAGAAAGTCAAATAATTCAAAAGGCTTGAAAATCAAAAGTGGAGGGAACTTAGTTTCCCATGCACATGGAAGAAAAAAATAATGGAGTAAATAAAATAAAAACTACTAATTTCCTACACAACCTCCAAGTGAGCCCTATCTCCATATTTTATTATTTTCACAAATGGAAGCCCTAATCTTATTTTATCATTTCCTTAAGGCAAAATAAGCCCTAGCTTGTTCTCTTTGTTTTCTCCTCTATTGTGTTCTTTTCTCCTCTCCTCTATTGTATTTTGTTTTGCCTCCATTGTTGCAAGTTGAAGGTTTGTTGAGGAGGCCACCATGAGGAACCCTCACACAGAGGTATATGTATATTGTATATGCATTTTTTTTGTTTTGAAAACCACGGTGATCATTTTGTTGGAACCGCAGTGATATATATATATTTACTTTTGTTTGCAGATATAAAATGTTGAACAGACATTAGCACAAGGGCTGAATGCATTTGTTGCAGCTTAATGCGAAGAGAACCCTATGCTCCCCACAGTGTCGCCGCTGTGGGGAGATCGCTATGCTGTTAAAAGTTAGGCGAGGGGAAGCGGGGGTGTGGGGAGGAGGCCTAGCCTCCACCCACACCCAAGGGTGTGGGTGGAGGCACGGCCTCCTCCCCACACCCCTTACTCAAAACCAAGACTGCTATAGTGGGCGGCAGCGATCGCTCACTGTGTAGTCTCTTCTTTTTTTTATTAAAACTTTTAAAACCCCTAACAAGGCCAGGGTTCGGCCTCCTACAGTACAATTCCCATTTCCCACAAACACAAACGAAAATATATTTAGAGTTTCAATCCATGTTTTGTATGATACTATTTAATTCTGATTTTTTTTAATATATATATATTTGTATACATATACTGTGTATCAAACTCAACAATAAGTCTAAATACATAAAAAAAATCTAGAAAGGTATATATATATATAACCACAACTTCATAATAAAATATTATAACCAGGTTTAAAAAACTTATAAGAACCACTAATATGATAATTTCCTAGAAATGAAGAAACTTGATTTTATTTACACATTCTCAAAATAAAATAATAGAACCAGATTGTACTATACAATAACTAGATTTGAAAACTTTTAAGTACCATTACTATATCATTTTTTTTTTGTTTTGAAAGAGAAAGCACCAGATTTACTTTTATATATTTTCTTTTTGCAACAGTAAACAATCAAACTAACTATTTCTTTCTTGCCTTTTTGCCAACATAAAAAAAATGAAGCATAATGCTATTATTTTGTTTATAACAAAAAATATACAATCCCATTTTTGCAATTTCTGTGAATATAAAATATTGTTTGCAAAGCAAAATTCTTTTATTTCAAAGGCCCATTTCAAGGAATACATCAGCATTTTAACTTCTTTTCTTTCTAAATATAAAATGACAATAAATATAAAATCATTTATGTCAACTTTCAACAAACACATGTGCAAAAAAAACAAAATGATAAACATGTATTTTCTTAGGAGTACATAACAGCAACTTATATTTTCTTTGACAACTTTACATAACACAAAAGCACAACAACATATCATAATGAACATGTTTTTTGAATATACAATAAAAGCACTCACATCAAAATTTCCTTTCAACCCCAAATACAATAAGGAGTACAAATTTTACAACTCCAAAGATTAAGGCCTCGAAGGCCATGACTCACAATGGCCAACCAAAATAATGTAAGGTAAAAATGGACTTCTCCAAAGCTCCATTTCTTCAATAAAACCTGCAATAATACAACACAAAAATGGGGAACCAAGCCACTAAGGAATGCACTCCTCCCTACCATAGACTTGCTAGTGGGTCACCCCCGAGCTAGGGAGGTAGGATTCACATGGTTGCACGAACACACCACAACAAAGAAATTTTCAAACACACAAAATTTACTCCCATGGATTTGTACATAACAAAACTCAATAAATTGAGTTTGGAGGGGGTAGGGGAGTGGACCCCTCAACTCAAGAGATCACCCCAAGAACTCCAAAAATCACAAAATCTCAAGGCCTCAATCCATAGCAAAAAAAATATACATATCTCCATAACTCTCAAAACCATCATGGCACTCTTGCCATCCAAATTTCTCCCAACACCATAGAATGCCCTCAAGGCTATAAATAGTACAACAATAAGGAGGTGACCTCGAGGAGGTTCACTCTCCCCCACCCCATACAAGTTGAGCCTTACCTCCAAATGGAGGTGCTCTTACCAACTCCCAACCCACACAAAAAATGAAAACAACACCAAACATAAATTTCCAACACATTCACAAAAATAAAACATGCATAGGGAAATGGCTATTGCCATGGAGCTTACCTTCAAAAGCCCTACAATGGAAGCACATTTGAAGAAGAGCTCCAAGCTTCTCCAAGTCTTTCCAAGCCTCCAAGATTTCTCCAACACTCCCAAAACCTCCAAAGATAGAAAAATTTTTCAAAAAAAGAACCCCCAACTCCTCTCCAAGAGGAGATAAAATAGGCCTTCAAAATTGGCCTTGAGGAATGAGAAGGTGACACTTGTCACCTTCTCCTTCCTCATCCCATGCCACTTGCAAGGGAGAAGGAGTGTGAGGGTGACAAGTGCCACCCTCCAATCCATTCAAACCCTCACCTTATCCACTTGTGCTCTCACACATGTGAGAGACCAAGTGGAGAGGTGGCAACTCTCCTTAAGGCTCCATGAGGATAAGGGATGCCACATGGCATCCTCTTATTCTCCAAGAGAGCCACCTCCCTCCAAGATGCTCTCACATGTGTGTGAGAGTCTTGGAGGGAGATCCCACACACTTGGGAATCTTGAAGACCTCCCAAGTCTTCTTGGTGAAGGGATCCCCAAACTTTGGGAAGGGAGATGGGTCTTTCCCAAAGCATGACTCATCTCCCATCCTTAGCCATTTCAAAATTCGTCACTTTTACTAAACCCTAGTTTAGAGTGACTAAAAGTGAGTTACCCTAGGGTTTAGTAAGTCCAAATGGACCCTAGACCCTAGGGTTACCACCTAGGGTAAGTTTGGGACTCTAGAAAACACCTAGGGAGGTATAAAATGACTTTAAATGGCCCATAAAATAAAATAACACCAAATGGTGTAAATCAAATATAAATATACAACACATGATATAAATAAATTTAAAAAGGGTAACTAGGCCAAATATATAAATCAAGCATGTATGAAAACATCATCCGATCAAACGTGATCCTCATCCCTCTTGGGAATGGATCAGCTTTACAAGGAATTGCAATTGTGTGAAAAACTACCTCCGATTTCCCGTGGCCTAGGAATATGTAACCTACACAACTAGATCAAGTGATCAATCACATCATGGATAAATCATAGCTGAAGCAACAGAAATTAAGTTCATATTAATGCATACAACATTAATCATTCACATCATAATTAAGATTAAAACTGCATTTTTCTATCTAATATCTCATCATCATCATCAAATAAATAAATCCACATAATGAACTTGTAATCACATCAATAATCATCATCAAATATATCTCACATGTCTAACATCATAATAGCATCAAAATATGATCTAATCAAAACACCACATGACTAATCAATGCTAATCCAAAATCAGGAGATTAGTCTAAATCTGCATAGTGGGAAATAATAGTCTCTAAATGTCTAATAATGTCACCAACTATAATGTAAAATGACCAAAATAGGGAAGTAAAAATAATCAGCCTCACATCCTCCCCCCCTAAGACTAAACTTCCTCCTGGAAGTCATAAAAAAGGTGAGGATAGAGTGCCCTCAAACTAGCTGCATCCTCCCAAGTCACTGTGACCTCATCATAACGATACCACTGGACCCTAACTTGGTCCATCTCTCAACCTTGAAGGCCCAGCGTCTGATGTACCAATATGCGAATTGGCTCCAAAGCCAACTGCCCATCCACCTCTACCTATAGAGCACTCCAGTCTAATACATGAGATAATTAGATATATATCACCACAATACAGAAATATGAAAGACATCGTGGATACGTGACAGGCTAGGTGGCAATGCTAGATGGTAGGCTATAGGTCCTATCTGCTCCAAGATCTCAAAAGGTCCTACAAACCATGGTGCAAGCTTAGAGCCCTTTCCATAATGGATTGGACTCTTGTGTGGCTGCACTCTAAGGAATACTCTGTCACCAACTGAGAAGCTCTGATCTAGTGCATACTTCTTCTGTCTATCATGTGCTTCCTGAAGTCTCTACCTAATCAGTGTGACCTGCTACTCCATATCTTGAACCAACTCTGGACCAATGGTAACTCTGTCCTCTATCTGGTCCCAACTCAATGGTGTCCTGCATGGTCTGTTGTATAAAGCCTGAAAGGGAGGCATATCCAACGAGTTGTGATGCCCATTATTGTAGGCAAACTCAACTAGATACAGATACTCCTCCCATCTAAACTGATGGTCCATAACATACATATGGAGCATGTCCTCTAACACCTGATTCACCTGCTCTATCTATCCATCTGTCTCGTGGTGATAAGCGGAGCTAAAGTTGAGCCGTGTGGCCAACACCTGCAGCAAAGCTCTCCAAAAGGCTGAAGTGAACACTGAATCCCTGTCAAAAATGATGCAACGAGGTACCCCATGTAATCTCACAATATTGTCCAAGAATACTCTCGCCATTTCTTGTGCATTGTACGTCATGCGTACAGGTGAGAAATGCGCCACCTTGGTCAACTTGTCGACTGTCACCATGATGGCATCATGACAATGCAAAGACATAGGAAGACCAACAATGAAATCCATGGAAATGGTGTCCCATTTCCACTCAGGTATCTCGTGAGGGTATAAAAGACCCGCTGGATGTTGATGCTTGGCCTTGACCCTCTCGCACTCAAGGCATCGAGCAACAAACTCTGCAATATCCCGTCTCATATCTGCCCAATGGTACAGCTGTCGTTGATCAGCATGCATCTTCTTCACCCTCGGATGTGCTGTATATAGTGCGCTATGAGCCTCTGATAACACTATAGTACGTAGGTCACCCACGTAGGGTACATAGATGTGCTGTCAATAACGAAGTAACCCATCTACCTCAAGTGAGTATCCTGCAAACTTGCCCACAAGGGCCCTCTGTGACTAGATTTCCTGTTGCACCTCAAGAAACCACTCGTCCTCAGGCAGATATGAAATAATGCATCCTCTCAAGTCCACATCAGAGTCAAGGTCAAGATCTCATGGTGCCTCTAACTCAATGCGTCAGCAACCATGTTCTCCTTCCCTTTGATGTAGTGGACATCAAAGTCATACTCGCAGAGAAACTCCATCCAATGCCACTGGCAGGCGTTCAGATTTGACTGTGTAAATATGTACTAAAGGCTATGATGATCTGAATGAAGCTCAAAGCGACAACCCAATAAGAAATGTCTCCAACAAACTAGAGCATGAACCACTGCTGCGAGCTCCAAATCATGAGTGGGGTAGTTTAGCTCATGGGTCTTAAGCTTTCGCGACTCATACGCGATCGCTCTGCCACCCTGCATACGTACAGCTCCCAAACCCTCAAGTGATGCATCTGTGCAAACCATAAAATCTGCTACTGGATCAGGAACTGCTAAAATGGGAGCGCTGGTAAGATGCTCCTTGAGGACCCCAAAGGCCCTCTCACACTGCTTAGTCCAAAGAAAACTCTTCCCTTTCCGCTGAAGGGAAGTGATGGGGTGCGTTATCTAAGAGAAACCCTCAACAAATCTACGGTAATAACCAGCTATCCCCATAAAACTCCTGACCTCTGTCACACTAGTGGGTGTTGGCCAGTCTTTGATAGCCATGATCTTTGATGGATCTATGGAGATTCCATCGCCAGATAGGATGTGCCCCAATAACTGTACCTCTGTCCTAAAAAATGCACACTTCACTAGGTTCTCGTAAAGATTCTACTCCCTCAAACACTGCAAAACATGACGTAGGTGCTCCTCATGCTCCTCCTCAGTCCACGAATAGATCAATATGTCATCTAGAAAAATAATCACGAACTGATCCAAGTAGGTATGAAACACCCTGTTCATGAGACTCATGAACACTGCAGGGGCATTTGTCAAACCAAATGGGACCACAATGAACTCATAGGGGCCATATCGAGTCTGGAAGGTGGTCTTATGTATGTTCGTCTCTGTGATACGTAACTGATAGTAACCGGACTTCAGGTCAATCTTAGAGAACACCCTGGCTCCCTGCATCTAGTCAAAGAGATCATCAATCCTAGGCAGAGGGTAACGGTTCTTCATCGTCACCTTATTCAACTGCTTATAATCCATGCATAATCAAAGAGACCCATCCTTCTTCTTCACGAAGATGATCGAAGCACCCCAAGGTGAAATGCTCGGTCAGATGTGCCCCTTCTCGAGTAAGTCCTCAAGCTGCAACTTGAGCTCTGCGAGCTCATGAGTGGTCATCCTGTAGGGTGCACGAGACACTGGATCGATACTCGACACTAAATCAATATGAAAGTCTACCTCACGACAGGGTGGCATCCCTGGTAACTCTGCTGGAAACACATTGGAAAACTCTCTCAAGATGGGATGGTCATCTAATGATGCCTCAGGCTCGTCCTCTGATCTGTCACTAACTGTAATAGCGAACATCTGGCATCCCTTCCGCATGCAGTGCTTAATCTGCTGAGCGGATATCATATGAACTACTATGGGCTTCTAAATGCCCACTATCTCAACTGATGTACCATGATCGTCTAAGCAGCTAATCATATTTCGGCAACAATCTAGCTTGGCTCGATGAGCCGCAAGCCAGTCCATACCTAAAACCACATCATAGGATCCTAATGTCATAACTCTAAGGTCACAAACTGTAGTAAAGGGTCCCAAAGACATCTCACAGTCATGGACTAAGGCATCTACTATCATCTTGGCCCCTAAGGCCAACTCAACCTCCCACCTATCGCCCTACCTAGCGGCCACCAGCCTGCAATGCTCCACTAATGATGGAGATATGAAAGAGTTAGTAGCGTCAGAGTCAAAAAGAATAGAAATGGGGACACCCCCTATCATATCTGATGTCTCAATCACTAATTCCTAAAATTCAGCCTGGTGGTTATCAACCGCTGCGAACATATGGTGGGACCTACCCACATCTCCAATCGTTTGCTCTAATCCTCCTGCACGAGGCTATCCCCCTATTGTAAAGCACTGTGGGCACTCTCTGGCTAGATGTCCTGCTCCACCACACACATAGCTCCTACCTGACTGCTATTGTCCAAATCTACCTATGGACCCCTGTATGACTGATGTGACCTCACGGGTCTCGCAGGTGGTCCCCGTTGTCTCTGATCTCTACATGGGCCCTGCTGCTGCCAACCTCTATTATGCCCCCCATGTGCCCTCTGTTATAGCCTGGATCTTGGATGCTGCTGCTGTGGGGGCCTAGGAGGTAAGGATGCAGAACTAAATCCTCCTCTTTGAGTTGGCGGTGGTGGTCTACAGTAACTCTGCTGATGCTACTGCTGCCCATGATCCTGAAACTGAGGGTGTGAACTCTGCTTTCATCTTTGTATCTCCTCAGCTATATATGCCTTCTCGGTATCATCACTCAATGTCTAGGGGTCTGCCATGTGTACAGGCCCTGCTATGCTATGGTTCAATCCTCTAATAAACTTATGAACCAAGAGTTTCTCATCGTGGAGATACTCTGCATATCGAGACAACTTGGTGAATTTGCCCTCATACTGAGCAAAAGTAAGCCCTCTCTGCTGAAGGTCATGAAACTTGTCTATGTGACGCTACCTATAGTGATCTGATAAATATCATGCATTAAAGCACTCAATGAAAGTCTCCCATGTGAGTGTGTCTAATGACAGGTGGCGCTTGCACTCCTCAGTGAGCCACCAAGTAGCTGCTGCATCTCGCAACAAGTGGACTGCCACATGTACCTTTGTGTTGCCCTCGTAAGGACGCAACATGAAGCATCTGTCTAGACTGATGAGCCAAGCCTCAGCTTCAGCTCCCTCTATGGTCCTGGTGAATGTAGGAGGATTCAGCCTTAACAAATCTCTGATGGGGTCTCCTCAATCTCTGTGCCCTCTGATAGGCTCATCCGCATAATAATCATAAGGTCTGTGAATAATCTACTCCACTCGCACTACCTCCTCATGCCTAGCATGATGTGGAGGGCTCCTGTTACAAGCCCTGTAGGCTAATCCAACCTCCTCTGTCGTCGTATCTGGTACCTCAACATATGGCTCCACACGTGGTGCTTCTCGCGGCTTGACGCAGGGCTCCACACGTGACTTTGCTCGTGGCTCCATGTGTGGCTCCTCTCACGGATCAATGTGGGGCTCAGCACATGGCTCTATGCGCGACGCAACTGCAGCCGGTGGTAGCCTATCTAACACTACATGTAGTGCCTGTAATATCTACGTCCCAATATTAGGTGTAGGTGGGGCCTATGGTGCCTGTTGTGCCTGTAGTGCCGACAGCCCCTGACCCTCAACTGAAGAGTCACTATGAACCTCTACGGACTTCGTGTAGCGTGAATGCGCTCGCCGAGCTCATTGGGGAGGCATCCTACAAAAATAAGGTATTCATAAATTAACTGAAATTATGGAAATAATAATGTGCCCAAACAAGCCCAATGTTTAAACTTGGGCTCTGATACCAAATGTCATGCCCACATTTCCCATGCGGTCACAACACACAACACACATGTCATGTCCATATTTGTCATGTGGTCATGACACGAAATATCAAAAACTTTTCCGCGTGTCCCTAGAAACCCCCTCGCACGTGTCAGCGTGCTCGGTGGCAATACGCATAAGGCGTAAACATGCAAATCATATTTAGGAAGTGCGTCTACCTATGTAATCCCCTGCGTGTTGAAAGTCGACTAGGGGGTTATGCGACGCGATGTGTGTTGCTTCTAGGGTTAGAACGGATTTAATTCAAACCGTAAGTTTCCTAGGCGAAAGAGATGATTTCGACCGAATCGATAGCAAACCCTAACTCTAATGCAATAATAAAATTGAATATATTAACGCATCCAATGGTATGATGGTCACATGATAAAATGGAGTGATTAAATGAAATTCGTAAAAAAATATAAAAATAATACCCTAAAATCTAGGAAAAATTTGACAGCATAACGCGTCTCCAATAATAGAAATAAATATTTTAAGAAAGAAAAATCCCAAAAAGTAATTAATACAAAACTTAAAATAATTAAATAAGGATAAAAGTAAATTTCCAAGGTTAATTAAATTGAACCACTCAACAAAATTATAAAATTTGAATTAAAATAAACAACCAAAATAAAACTCAATACTTAAGTCGATTAATAAATATAATTTTGTCAATTACATTTATTAATTAACTCAAGTTAAAATAATTAAAAAGGAGGATAGATTAAAATATCTCCTCTGGGATAAAATCGATTAAAATTAAAATTAAATTAAATAAAGAGATTTTCCCAACACATTAAATTTAAACGGACAAATAATTAAAATGAATGCCAAAATAAATAACATACAAAGGGATAAAGCATCCCACCATAAAATAAAACAACCCATCCCACCAATTTAATTCCACAAGGGATTAAAATATCCAACCCTAAAGAATAATAAATCAACTAAAATGAAGCACAAAGAAAGTCAAATAATTCAAAAGGCTTGAAAATCAAAAGTGGAGGGAACTTAGTTTCCCGTGCACATGGAAGAAAAAAATAATGGAGTAAATAAAATAAAAACTCCTAATTTCCTACACAACCTCCAAGTGAGCCCTATCTCCATATTTTATTATTTTCACAAATGGAAGCCCTAATCTTATTTTATCATTTCCTTAAGGCAAAATAAGTCCTAGCTTGTTCTCTTTGTTTTCTCCTCTATTGTGTTGTTTTCTCCTCTATTGTGTTGTTTTCTCCTCTCCTCTATTGTATTTTGTTTTGCCTCCATTGTTGCAGGTTGAAGGTTTGTTGAGGAGGCTACCATGAGGAACCCTCACACAGAGGTATATGTATATTGTATATGCATTTTTTTTTTTTTGAAAACCACGGTGATAATTTTGTTGGAACTGCAGTGATATATATATATATACTTTTGTTTGAAGATATAAAATGCTGAACATACATTAGCACAAGGGCCGAATGAGTTTGTTGCAGGTTAATGCGAAGAGAACCCTATGCTCCCCACGACACCGCTGTCATGGGGAGATCGTTGTGCAGTTAAAAGTTAGGCGAGGGGAAGGGGGGGTGTGGGGAGGAGGCCATGCCTGCACCACACCCAAGGGTGTGGGTGGAGGCACAGTCTCCTCCCCACACCCCTTACTCAAAACCAAGATTGTTACAGTGGGCGGCTGCCGCCGTACACTGTGTAGTCTCTTCTTTTTTTTATTAAAACTTTTAAAACCCCTAACAAGGCCAGGGTTCGGCCTCCTACAGTACGATTCCATTACCCACAAACACAAACGAAAATATATTTGGAGTTTCAATCTGTGTTTTTTATGATACTATTTAATTCTGATTTTTTTTAATATATATATATTTGTATATATATATATATACTGTGTATCAAACTCAGCAGTAAATTTAAATGCATAAAAAATAAAATCCAGAAAGGTATACATATATTATATATATATATGTATATATTTCATACATATATATATATATTTATTTATTTATTTATTATATCAAATATATAACCACAACTTCAAAATAAAATATTATAACCAGGTTTGAAAAACTTATAAGAACCACTAATATGATAATTTCCTAGAAATGAAGAAACCAGATTTTATATACACATTCTCAAAATAAAATAATAGAACCAAATTGTACTATACAATAACCAGATTTGAAAACTTTTAAGCACCATTACTATATCATTTTTTTTTGTTTTGAAAGAGAAAGGACCAGATTTACTTTTATATATTTTCTTTTTGCAACAGTAAACAATCAAACTAACTACTTCTTTCTTGCCTTTTTGCCAACATAAAAAAAATGAAGCATAATGCTATTCTTTTGTTTATAACAGAAAATACACAATCCAATTTTTGCAATTTATGTGAATATAAAATATTGTTTACAAAGCAAAATTCTTTTATTTCAAAGGCCCATTTCAAGGAATACATCAGCATTTTAACTTCTTTTCTTTCTAAATATAAAATGACAGTAAATATAAAATCATTTTTGTTAACTTTCAACAATCACATGTGCAAAAACAACAAAATGATAAACATGTATTTTCTTAGGAGTACATAACAGCAACTTATATTTTCTTTGACAACTTTACATAACACAAAAACACAACATATCATAATGAACATGTTTTTTGAATATACAATAAAAGCACTCACATCAAAATTTCCTTTCAACCCCAAATATAATAAGGAGTACAAATTTTACAACTCCAAAGATTAAGGCCTCGAAGACCATGACTCACAACAACCAACCAAAATAATGTAAGGTAAAAATGGACTTCTCCAAATCTCCATTTCTTCAATAAAACCTGCAATAATACAACACAAAAATGGGGAACCAAGCCACTAAGAAAATCCCTCCTTCCTACCACAGACCCGCTAATGGGTCACCCCCGAGCCAGGGAGGTAGGATTCACACGGTTGCACGAACACACCACAACAAAGAAATTTCCAAACACACAAAATTTACTCCCATGGATTTGTACATAACAAAACTCAATAAATTGAGTTTGGAGGGGGTAGGGGAGTGGACCCCTCAACTCAAGAGATCACCCCAAGAACTCCAAAAATCACAAAATCTCAAGGCCTCAATCCATAGCAAAAAAAATATACATATCTCCATAACTCTCAAAACCATCATGGCACTCTTGCCATCCAAATTTCTCCCAACACCATAGAATGCCCTCAAGGCTATAAATAGTACAACAATAAGGAGGTGACCTCAAGGAGGTTCACTCTCCCCCACCCCATACAAGTTGAACCTTAGCTCCAAATGGAGGTGCTCTTACCAACTCCCAACCCACACAAAAAATGAAAACAACACCAAACAAAAATTTCCAACACATTCACAAAAATAAAACATGCATAGAGAAATGGCTATTGCCATGGAGCTTACCTTCAAAATCCCTACAATGGAAGCGTGTTTGAAGAAGAGCTACAAGCTTCTCCAAGTCTTTCCAAGCCTCCAAGATTTCTCCAACACTCCCAAAACCTCCAAAGATAGAAAATTTTTTCAAAAAAAGAACCCCCAACTCCTCTCCAAGGGGAGATAAAATAGGCCTTCAAAATTGGCCTTGAGGAATGAGAAGGTGACACTTGTCACCTTCTCCTTCCTCATCCCATGCCACTTGCAAGGGAGAAGGAGTGTGAGGGTGACAAGTATCACCCTCCAATCCATTCAAACCCTCACCTTATCCACTTGTGCTCTCACACATGTGTGAGAGTCCAAGTGGAGAGGTGGCAACTCTCCTTAAGGCTCCATGAGGATAAGGGATGCCACATGGCATCCTCTTATTCTCCAAGAGATCCATCTCCCTCCAAGATGCTCTCACACGTGTGTGAGAGTCTTGGAGGGAGATCCCACACACTTGGGGGTCTTGAAGACCTCCCAAGTCTTCTTGGTGAAGGGATCCCCAAACTTTGGGAAGGGAGATGGGTCTTTCCCAAAGCATGACTCATCTCCCATCCTTATCCATTTCAAAATTCGTCACTTTTAATAAACCCTAGTTTAGAGTGACTAAAAGTGAGTTACCCTAGGGTTTAGTAAGTCCAAATGGACCCTAGACCCTAGGGTTACCACCTAGGGTAAGTTTGGGACTCTAGAAAACACTTAGGGAGGTATAAAATAACTTTAAATGGCCCATAAAATAAAATAACACCAAATGGTGTAAATCAAATATAAATATACAAAACATGATATAAATAAATTTAAAAAGGGTAACTAGGCCAAATAAATAAATCAAGCATGTATGAAAACATCGTCCGATCAAACGTGATCCTCATCCCTCTTGGGAATGGATTGACTTTACAGGGAATTACAATTGTGTGAAAAACTACCTCCGATTTCCCGTGGCCTGGGAATATGTAACCTGTACAACTAGATCAAGCGGTCAATCACATCATGGATAAATCATAGCTGAAGCAACAAAAATTAATTTCATATTATTTCATACAACATTAATCATTCACATTATAATTAAGATTAAAACTACATTTTTCTATCTAATATCTCATCATCATCATCAAATATATCTCACATGTCTAACATCATAATAGCATCAAAATATGATCTAATCAAAACACCACATGACTAATCAATGCTAATCCAAAATCAGGAGATATAGTCTAAATCTGCATAATGGGAAATAATAGTCTCTAAATGTCTGATAATGTCACCAACTATAATGTAAAACAACCAAAATAGGGAAGTGAAAATAATCAGCCTCATAGAAAAAGCATGAAAGGGATCAACTTCATTTTATGAATCCATGGTCTTCCCAGCAATAGGTTATATCTCGTGTCCTTGTCTATGACATAGAATGTTGGTGGGACCATCTAAAGTCCAAGAGAGATAGGAATCATGTTTTTCCCAATGGTTGCTTCTTTAACAACAACACCAAAAGCAACACCACATAATCAATGGTTACTTTGTTACTATATTTATGGTTTGTTTTAATCATAGGATTTAATTTGGTTGTAATTATGGTCTAAATTCAAGGTTGTAATTTATATTTGTCAAATTGGGTTTTGGTTTCAAACTTAGAAATTAAATTTATTTTAGTTTCAATTTAATTAAATGTTAAACTTTTAAATTATTGTTTTAATTATAATGCAGATATTTTGACATGGCTGATTAGACTTCTCATCAGTCTAATCAACTTGGCACTCCTGATAGAACTACTCTATATGTTGAGACAATTCAAAGGTTGGATAATGCCTTTACTTGTCTAGACCAAATAATAAATAATACCCCAAACCTGTCAAATAGAGACAGGTTGGTCACTATCCGAGATGAGGTTACACATATGATCGACGTCATTTGATCAAACAACCCTTATGATGATATTAGCATTGATCAGTTGTATGCTTCACTTTCTCAGAGTGTTGATGGCCATGAGAAATGGTCATTTATTTCTAGGCGGGTTTCAGTAGAAAATGTTCACATGTTTCAATTTTATAGAGGACGAGATAGAGTGAGAGGCTATTCCCCCGCCAGGTGCAAGGATCCACTTGTGGGTCCTTTTATTTATCCTAGATGGTTTGTAGCACATCACATATGGCCTCACAATGATGAGTTTCCATTGTATATTTGTAAATAATTATATGTAGAGTTCCATTTACATTTAGATGTTGATTATACATCTTTACCTACACATGTTGGATAGGGGAGAGGGAGATTTGTGAATAAACCTGAGTACAGACGAGTAGATTTACCACCGCCTGTGAACAAGAGGTCCTTATTTGGTCCAAACCTTTTGGTTCTTCCAAAATGTTTGGAACTAGTAGCAGTTGCGTAGCTAACACTCACCCCTTCGAGATGCAAGATTTTCAAAGCATTGCGACTATTGCTAGTGAGGTTGATCAGTTGTCATCTGATCATGTTGGTAGATATTTGTTACATCTACGGATTGGTATTCCTCCCACTGAGGCCACATCGTACAACTATGATTGTTACATTCATGTAGATCTACCATCACCACGTGATGTGGCATGGATTAGTGGAGAGGATGCTTTGCGTAATATGACAAGCTATGTCACCAGTGATTTATTAGATGCATACCAGTTCATCAGTGATGAGTATGGGATCCCACTTGATTCTATATCCACACATCTCAGGTGATATTTTGGTAGACAAAGAAGCCATGATGAGGCATCATCACAGGGTTCAGGGGGAAATCAGGATGTTCCAGTTAGTCCTATAGGCTCCACCCCTCAACATGTTCCAGTTGGTCCTATAGGCTCCACCCCTCAGCATGTTCTAGATCAGGTTGAAGTTACTGCACCTAATTTCGTAGGAGGTGAGTATAATAGGCTTCTTTTTGGCACTAACACTGCACCATCTACACATCTCGTGTTGTCCCTCCATTCTTCTAACCTTAGTAGGATTGGTAGGGTCTTTGATGCTGCAGTTTCAGGTAATATTTAAATTACAATCTAAATTCATATATATAAATTATAAGTTCTATTTTAAATTAAATCGCATGTTCAATCTTTGACTCTTGATTGAAATCATGTACATGAATCATGTGTATTAGGCACATGCTGATGTTTTCTCACCTGGATATGGAGATTTATAGTATGCTAGCAATCCTAGACATCATCATGATGTATTTAAAAACCACCTATCACATGCGTAAAATTTAAGTACACATACATCTACATTTTTACATGTACACACGTCAAGTACAAGTTTTCTAACTTTACACATGCATATACATACAACCCTAATTATAATTCTAACCCAATTTGTAACCCTAACCCTAATTATAATTTTAATAAAAATTATAATTCCATCATAATAATATCAACACCCATCATTAAAGACCTCTTCAACCACTCCAAAATAAAAAAATTATTTCAAAATTTCATCCCCCACAACTATAAAATCAAATCCTTCATCATGTAGTGCACCTATGTAATGCCCACCCATACACACATGCACATATGGGCATAAACACAGTGCAACTATTTTTTTAAAATACTATGATACTAAAAGTTAAATTGCTCGTATTACTTAGTGAAAATGGTAACTGGTGACACCTTGGAGTGATTAGGAAAAAATTAAACTCAAATTTAATTATAAGTTTTAACTTAGCATCTAGATTTAATTTAATTAATAATTAATTAAATACCTCTTTATCTCATTTCGTAATAATAACATAATAAAATCAATTGCATAGAAAAACAAAAATTAAATTAAATATCATCCAAGAATATATATTATTTTGTTATATTAAATAACTACTAATTTTAATTAAAAATAAACAACAATAAATTTATTACATCAACCAACACTCATTTCATTTGTTCTCAATGGTGACTTACCCCTAATAGTTAAAATTATTTAAAAAAGCACATCATAATAATTCATCCTCTAGTTAAGCAATCCATAAACTAAAATTTAGGGATATGATGGCATGTTGATTTTTTTTTAAATCATTTTTAAATATAAATTTAAATGTTATCACTATCTCTTAAATTAATTTAAAAAGGCATGTTATAATAACTAAAATTTAGGGATATGATTGAGATTTTTTTTTAAAATCATTTTTAAATATAAATTTAAGTGTTATCACTAGCTTCTAAATTAATTTAAAAAGGAATGTTATAATAAATCAATCCACCAAATGGGAAATTGTTAGCTACTTTTAAGGAGTAGATTTATGCATTAGAAAGAAATAATTTTCTAGAACTTACTAATATAAATTTATTCCTTAAATTGTATCATTTTATTTTTTTTTCTTTTTTCCTTTTCTCTATTCTCTATTGTAGGTTTTGTGGGTTTGAGGGAAGAAGCTATGAAGAGATGCTAAAGAAGATCTGAGTATGTCATTCTCTCCCATCTTCTAAGTACTATCTTAAAATATATTTATTTATCTAACTTAAAATATATTTATTTATTTAATTTTTTATGTTGCAGATGAGTTATATAATAACTTCAAGATTTTTCAAGCATACAACCTTATGCATGCAAGATTTCTAGAGCTAGAAGGAGCAAAGGATTGGAAGAGTTAGGGTTTCCTTTTAGAAAAAAGGGGGAAAGATCATTAATTCTCTACAATTGTTTTTAGATTCTAAATAAATAAAAATAAATAAATTTTTGATTCAAGGTTCAACTTTTGCAGTAGAGATTTCCCTTAAAATAAACCTTACTTTTGCTCCCTCCTAATTTCTTTTAAGCAAAAATATGGAGAGAAAATCAAATTTTGTGAAAGGCCTCTCAATATTGGAAAATATATGTGCCACAAGGCTACAACTATAGATTTTTCATTCTTATTTAGATTTTTCATATTTAGATTTTTCAACCGTTTCATTTTGTTTTCCTTTTGGGAACCCACTACACTACCAACCATTTATTATAGTGCTTCAATTTCTTTTTTTCTATTTTTTTAAATTTAAATTTTTAGAATTTTTTGAATAATATCTACATGTTTATTTGTTTACAGGATTCATCTCTTTCCTGCCACTGTAGGACGCCTCTCAACGTAATTACATAAATTACAAAGTGTGCAGCTTTGATATTCCACCCCATCTAACAGGTTACCATAGGGAGGCTATAATAAGGGTGATCATATTTTGGTAGAAGGTTACATTGGTGTTTTATCTCAAAATGAAATCATGTATTGTCATAAGTTATGTTTCAAATTTTTGTATTTGTTTATCTGGTCAATGACCAAAGCCTTTTAATTTGGTTGTTTAAGGTAAGATTCAAGTTTAGAAAGCCTTAGCTAAGGAGGAATAGATTGGCCCTATCTGCTGGTCATATTATTTTTTGCTTTTGAAGACCACTCCCATGTAACACCCCTACCAAGGAACCCCAGAGGACAACACTAACTAAGTTGAATAAATGGAACAATTTTTTTTTTATGTATTGCTAACTATAAAATGCATAACATAACCGGATAACTAAACCTAGGTCCTCTAAGGTTCCTCGACTGCGCTACTCACAAACAAGGTTACTAGAATATTTCATTAACAATAAAAGGTGAACATCACATTAATTGCTATTATTCATTCTCACATGTGACAACCAAAAACACATTAAAGATCATCTTCTAACTGCTATCAAAATTGATGCATTATTTTACAATACTCATTACAAGATGAATTCAGTAATTACATCATTACAATATTTACAACAATGCTTCCCTTAGAACATGTGGGAAGATCACATTAGAATACATCAAGAGATACAATCCAAGATACAAATACATGAAAGGATGGCTTCACGAATGGAACTAGAACTGAAGTCCTCAATGAAATGAACAATCTTCAAGCTCATGAACATAAAGCAAGAATACCCAATGGAGAAAAGGCACCAACCTCCCAACCATGTGGAACCCTGAGGTCCACCCCCATGCTAGGAGATAACACAAGATCCCACATTCAACTAATAGTCAGGAGAACAACATGTTAACATAAGCAAGAAGGTTATACATGACACCATCACCATACTGCCGACAATCAACATCACTCACACACTTAACTACACTTCTAGAGGCACTCATACAACAAAGAGAAAATACAACTAGGGAATGCTAGACTACAATAGGGAGGAGTGTCATTACATAGATTGTCATGGGTTGTCCTGGTAGGTCTTCCTAGGCCTCAGCCCCCATCCTGGGTTGTCCTAGCAGCCTCTCCTAACCCTCGGCCCCCATACAAACTCATGCGGAACCAACATACCTTCCATGAGGACAAGGCAGTTGGTCTTACCATTCTAGGCCTTCTCATCTCATCTCAAGCCTAAATGAGCACTTGAGCCATAAGTGAGGCATACATTATCTTGATTAAAGTGAATTCTACCCATCCCCCTAATTCATTGTTAAGGTTATCACTAGATTAAGAAACCCTCCAATGGGTTGTCCTGGATACCACTTTGGGTTCTTGCCCCCATTGAGAGCCACTCCCCCTACTTGCAACTAGAAAAACCTACACAGAGAAAGGCATTGACCATCTTGCCCACTTATCATAATCACATAACACAGAGCAAGGCATTGACCATCTTACCCACTTATCACAATCTCATGAGTCCATACATAAACAGGAGGGCGACACTCTTAGGGATTGTTCACACAATGTACATGACCAACGACACAGTCGAGCCACTTCCAAGGTTAACAACCCTAGGGGCCATTCATACAATAAACTCCCTCCTAGGCCTCTGGAAACCAACTTACTAAACCCATCTCCCTTACATAAACTTTACACAGATGACGCCCAACTTTCAAGAATTACCAAGACAATAAATCCAATAATCAATACATATTGTTACATTATAACCATGAAGGCATTCCTTTAATTAAGGCATAATTTCAACTTTCTTATCACTCATTTTTAACTTAACCACTTAATTCAATAGACAGATTATTTACCATCAATAATTATATCTGTAAATAACTATAATAACAATATTCTAAATAATTAAATTGCATAGCACTTTACTAGTCAACTATTAAATAATTATAAAAATATTTAACAATCATCTGCTACTTAGCTGACAGAGAGTAATCTAATTTATTTAACATTTTATCAAAATCATATAAACTAAAGGATTTATTCCTAATATTAAAATATTAATTTATCAAATCAACCCTAATTTAATATTGATAGACAATTAGCTATTCCACCCTCATAAGTTAGATTTGAACCTTATAAGAATCTAAACCGTATATTCAAAATATAATAGTAAAATAAAAAACACATTATGCTTATTGTATTCAAAATATAATATTTAGTAAAATAAAAACACATCATGCTTATTGCATTCAAAATATAATAGTTAATGAAATGAAAACACGTTATACTCATTACATTCACATTACCGATAAAATAAGTAAATCAACATATTTTTAATTCCTTAATGTTCACATATGAAGCCCTAAATAATATCAGTAGCCAATATTAAAGGCAATACACAACATTTCATAAAATCTACATTAATGTTCAAAGATTAAACCCTAAATAATATAAGTGAGCTTAGACAGAGCACGTGAGCTGATTGATGGATTGCCTTTGAGAGGCGTCACTTTAGGACTGCATTGGTTTCAAGATGCACATGAAATGGATTTGTTGAAAGGTCTTTAGAAACATTCAGGCAAACGCAATTGACAGGTATAAAGCCAGAAACCACAACCTTTGCCAGCATCCTCCCATGCAGGCTTGACAAAATGGGAGCTTAGGAACAAGTATGGACATCCATCTCATCATAATGGAAGGGGCGTTTTGGTAGATACTATAGTTGGAAATGCTCTATAGACACGCGTGCAAGATGTGGAAGCATAGAAAAGCCACATGAACTATTTGACAATGCGCCTCAAGGAGATATAATCTCATGGAATGCAATGAGTGTAGGATACACATAAAATGGATTCATTGAACAGGCTTTAGAAACTTTCAAACAAATGCAATTAGAAGGTGTAAAGCCAAATGCAAAAACCTTTGTCAGCATTCTATCGGCCTGTGCCAATATGGGAGTATTTGGAGCAGGTATGGACAGCCATCAAAGTGTAAAGGATAGAGGAGTTTTGTCAGATGTTGTGGTTGCAACCACCCTCGTAGACATGTATGTGAAATGTGGAAGCGTAGACAAGGCACGTGACTGTTGACAGAATGCCTTAAAGAAATGTAAACTCATGGAATGCAATGACGCCAAGATATGCACGAAATAGATTTGCTAAAAAGGCTATAGAAATTTTCAAGAAAATGCATTCGGCAGGAGATCATGTGGATATGTTTCTTGGTGCCTACAAATCACATATGAATACAGGCCAAGGAGTAATTTGGTAAGAAGATGCCACTTCTATAGAGATTACAGCATATGCATAAAATGGATTTATTGAATAGACTTGAATAAAATCAACAAGTACTCAGACACATCATGAAAATTGTTAGGCAAAACTGTATCTTTAATTATAATAGGGTTTGTTGAAAAACCTTAAAAACTCTTAAGAAATATATATATATATATATATATATATATATATATATATATATATATATATATATAAAGATGATGTCATGGCACAGAAGAAACAATCGCATTGGGCAAGGAACAGAATATCTTGGATTTGAGACAATCGCAAATATATACAAGTTGACAAAGCAAGTACACAAGAGTATTGCAACATAGAAGAAGGATTCAATAATCAATGCATTAAAAGAAAGGGGCTGAAGAATTATACAGAGTGCATGCTCTAGCTTGGAGAACTGAAAGATTGAATTGATTGTAGGTTTGACTCAAAGTTTTACTTGATGAGGCTATGCAAGCCATGATTGCAGGATACCAGAATTTGAAAACACGGGCCAAGCTCAAACAAGGTAGAAAACATAAAAGAATAAATCTTCCAAAGAATTTCAATTATTTTCTACAGGAAAACAAGAAAATTTTCCTAAATAATAAGCATACCTAGATGATTGAGTTATATATATATATATATATATATATATATATATGTTGTCATGGCGCAGAAGAAACAATCGCATTGGGCAAGGAATAGAATATCTTGGATTTGAGACAATCACGAATATATACAAGTTGATAAAGGAAGTACACAAGTGTATTGCAACATAGAAGAAGGATTCAATAATCAATGCATTAAAAGAAAGGGGCTTGAAGATTTATATAGAGTTCATGCTCTAGCTTGGTGAACCAAAAGATTGAATTGATTGCAGGTTTGACTCAAAGTTTTACTTGATGAGGCTATGGAAGCCATGATTGCAGGATACTAGAATTTGAAAACACAAGCCAAGCTCAAACAAGGCAGAAAACACAAAAGAATAAATCTTCCAAAGAATTTCAATTATTTTCTACAGGAAAACAAGAAAATTTTCCTAAATAATAAGCATACCTAGATGATTGAGTTTTCTTCTAAATCTGTTTTCTCGAACAAGTCTTCTCTTTTCCTCAGAAATGTTTCTAGCAATTCTGCACCTAGAAATCCTGAATAGAATGCCATACATAAACCCCCAAAATAAAAACATTTCCCGAATGACCAAAATATGGGAAAAATCAACCAACCCAACTAATTACAAAATATTAACTTTATTAAATCCATAGTTACAAATAACTACCAATTACCAATTCTAAATTAATTTAGGCAAATGGTAATTCATTTACTGCATACCATATAACTAATTATTTACCCAAATACATTTGGTTTATTTAACATATTACTATTATTGTTATAATTATTATTATTAAAATAATATTACACTACACATTAACAATAATTTATTTATATAAATATCTATCAAAGCATTAATCCAATAATTAAATAAAATCAGATGCCAACATAATCATCTAACCATTAACTAGGGTCAAAATAGAACCTCATGCAAACTTGACAAAACTGACAGGTTGAACTAAACATGACACGCATCCTCATCAAGGATGATGACTTAGAGTGTGGAACCCTGTGTTATCTCTGGATCAACTTATCCATTGGGTTTTAAGGCACGCTCGGACCTGACAATTCAGGTGGAGTCGATGTCTAGTACCTGCAACCTGCAGCACACACAACGATCAAACATATATATATATATATACCCATATAAACAGACATACAATGACAAGGAATCACAACGTCGCAGGGTACTCACAAGTGAGCGATGCGATACTATCCCTTCCACCCAAAGACATCTGCAGAAACAATAATCAGCTACATAGCAATCAAGATTAGATCAATCACATAATCATCATAACATGTGCATAAAACCTCAAGTAACAGAAGTACCATCATCATATCAAATAAATCACACATCATATAGTGCATCAAAGTGTCTCATCCTAAAACATATAAACCATCAATCTAATAGAGAGAAATGTATGAGAGGCACTACATCCTCCCTCTCTAGAATCAGGCTTACTCTTGGAAGCCTGCAAACAAGAAAGGGTGCAACTCCCACATCCGAGATACATCCTCCCAAGTGGCTGAGGACTCATTATATGGATCCCATTGGACCCTCATCTGCTCAACATCTCAACCCCGAGGGTGAGTCTCCTATGCTGCAGAACGCCCACAGGCTCTAGAGCCAGCTGCCCGTCCTCTACCTATGGTCTCCACAACTGTGCCCTGATGCTCAGTCTGGAGATTATCAACTACCGCAAACACTCTATGAGACGCACCTGCGTCACCCACTATTGGATCTAAGGCTGTTGGTCTCTGACTGAAACCTGATGTGCTCCTCTATGGACACTGCCTAGCTATATGACCCTGCTAACCACAAGAAAAACATCATGTACCTCTACCATATCCCTTGCCGCTTGATAGTATACTGGATTGCTAGAAACTGCCCCCACTGGCTATAGACTGTGTGCTCTGAGCTCGCTGGTCAGGACCACCACCTTGAAAGTTCTTGGATTTTGACTGGGAATGTTGTTGCTACTGTTGCCCACCCTTAACGGGTGCATGATGGCTCCTAGAGGGACTCGCTGCCTGAGACTGAACACCTCTAGACCTGAAGCCTGATGAAGGCACACTACCAATCTAAACAACTATCTGGCCTCCTAGCACCATGACCAGGTTTTCCTCTACCAATCGAGCCTTCTCCACTACCACCTCCATGGTCTTTGGCTCAAAGACACGGACTCCCCCACTAATCCAGACATTCAAACCCCTAATGGAATGCTGGACCAACATGGCCTCATCATCACCAATACTTGCATATTGTTTGAGTTCAAAGAACCTATGCTCATACTATTCCACAGACATAGCCATCTTCCTCAACTCATGAAACTCATCTGCACGATGTTGCCTCCAGTGATCTGATAAAAAGTGGGCTCTGAACCTCTCCAGAAACAACTCCCAAGAGATTGAACCAATATCCAAATGCAATTTCTACTCCTCCAACCACCACCATGTAGAAGTAAAGCCCCTAAGGTGCATCTCTCCTTAGTGTTACTGCCATACGGGTGCATGGCAAAACACCTACCCAAATCTATCAACCAAGTCTCTACCTCCAAGCCATCCCTAGAACCATCGAAGGTAGGAGGGTGTGCCCTCAAGAGATCCCTCATATGACTTGCTAAAATCGTCTCCTGCTCCATTGTGGCCTCTCTCCTCTTAGGAGACCTCTCTCCCTCTATCCAAGTGTTTAGCGTGTTGGGATTCTCCCTGCCGATTACCCTCCTATCTAGGGTCTAGGCAGGCAAGGACCTCCTCAAGGAAAAGATGTAACTGAGCTCTCTCAAACTCTGGCTGGCCACGATTTTGGCCCCCGCTTCCCTGATCATTATGAGAGCCCTGATGCTCCTTATGATCACTCTCGTGGGAACTCTGAGAAGGGGTGTTCTGGTAGTTAGCCCCACGACCACCCCCACGACCTCTACCATGACCCCAACCTCAGCCTCTAGGCATCTTCCTCACAACACCACTAAGGATGTTAGGCGAGGATGGAAAAAGGGAGGTCTTAATCTTCAGAGTCTAGGCAACTATGATAACATAATGGGCTCAAATTAATCCAGAGTACCCAGTGTTAGAAACTTGGCTCTGATACCAAGTGTAATGCCCCCGCCAAGGAACCCCAGAGGACAACACTAACTAGGACAACACTAACTAGGTCGAATAAATAGAACATTTTTTTTTTATGCATTGCTAACTATAAAATGCATAACATAGCCGGATAACTAAGCCTAGGTCCTCTAAGGTTCCTCGACTACGCTACTCGCAAACAAGGTTACTAGAATATTTCATTAACAATAAAAGGTGAACATCACATTAATTTCTATTATTCATTCTCACATGTGACAACCAAAAACACATTAAAGATCATCTTCTAACTATTATCAAAATTGATGCATTATTTTACAGTACTCATTACAAGATGAATTCAGTAATTACATCATTACAATGCTTCCCTTAGAACATGTGGGAAGATCACATCAGAATACATCAAGAGATACAATCCAAGATACAAATACATGAAAGGATGGCTTCACGACTGGAACCGGAACTAGAGTCCTCAGTGAAATGAACAATCTCCAAGCTCACGAACATAAAGCAAGAATACCCAATGGAGAAAAGGCACCAACCTCCTAACCATGTGGAACCCTGAGGTCCACCCCCCATGCTAGGAGATAACACAAGATCCCACATTCAACCAATAGTTAGGAGAACAACATGCTAACATAAGCAATAGGGTTATACATGACACCATCACCATACTACTGACAATCAACATCACTCACACACTTAACTACACTTCCAGAGGCACTCATACAACAGAAGAGGAAATACTAGGGAATGCTAGACTGTAATAGGGAGGAGTGTCATCACATAGCTTGTCATGGGTTATCCTGTTAGGTCTTCCTAGGCCCCGCCCCCCATCTTGGGTTGTCCTGGCAGCCTCTCCCAACTCCCGGCCCCCATACAAACTTATGCAAAACCAACATACCTTCCATGAGGACAAGGCAGTTGGTCTTGCCATTCCAGGACTTCTCATCTCATCTCAAGCCTAAACGAGAACTTGAGCCATGAGTGAGGCATACATTATCTTGATTAATGTGAATTCTACCCATCCCCCTAATTCATTGTTAAGGTTATCACTGGATTAAGAAACCCTCAAATGGGTTGTCCTGGATACCACTTTGGGTTCTGATCCCCATTGAGAGCCACACCCCCTACTTGCAACTAGAAAACCCTACACAGAGCAATGCATTGACCATCTTGCCCACTTATCATAATCACATAACACAGAGCAAGGCATTGACCATCTTGCCCACTTATCACAATCTCATGAGTCCATACATAAATAGGAGGGCAACACCCTTAGGGATTGTTCGCACAATGTACATGACCAACGACACAGCCGAGCCACTTCCAAGGTTAACAACCCTAGGGACCATTCATACAATATACTCCCTCCTAGGCCTCTGGAAAACAACTTACTAAACCCATCTCCCTTACATAAAATTTACACAGATGACGTCCAACTTTCAACAATTACCAAGACACTAAATCCAATAATCAAGACACATTATTACATTATAACCATGAAGGCATTCCTTTAATTAAGGCATTATTTCAACTTTCTTATCACTCATTTTTAACTTAACCACTTAATTCAATAGACAGATTATTTATCATCAATAATTATATCTGCAAATAACTATAATAACAAGATTCTAAATAATTAAATTGCATAGCACTTTACTAGTCAACTATTAAATAATTATAAAAATATTTAACAATCATCTGCTACTTAGCTGACAGAGAGTAATCTAATTTATTTAACATTTTATCAGAATCATATAAACTAAAGGATTTATTCCTAATATTAAAATATTAATTTATGAAATCAACCCTAATTTAATATTGATAGACAATTAGCTATTCCACCCTCATAAGTTAGATTTGAACCTTATAAGAATCTAAACCGTATATTCAAAATATAATAGTAAAATAAAAAAACACATTATGCTTATTGTATTCAAAATATAATATTTAGTAAAATAAAAACACATCATACTTATTGCATTCAAAATATAATAGTTAATGAAATGAAAACACGTTATACTCATTACATTTACATTACCGATAAAATAAGTAATTCAACATATTTTTAATTCCTTAATGTTCACATATGAATCCCTAAATAATATCAGAAACCAATATTTAAAGGCAATACACGTCATTTCATAAAATCTACATTAATGTTCAAAGATTAAACCCTAAATAATATAACGAGCTTAGACAGGGCGCGTGCGCTGATTGACGGATTGCCTCTGAGAGACGTCACTTCAGGACTACATTGGTTGCAAGATGCGCATGAAATGGATTTGTTGAAAGGTCTTTAGAAACATTCAAGCAAATGCAATTGGCAGGTATAAAGCTAGAAACCACAACCTTTGCCAGCATCCTCCCGTGCATGCTTGACAAAATGGGAGCTTAGGAATGGGTATGGACATCCATCTAATCATAACAGAAGGGGTGCTTTGGTAGATATTATAGTTGGAAATGATTTGTATACATGTGTGCAAGATGTGGAAGCATAGACAAGCCACACAAACTATTTGATAGCGCCCCTCAAGGAGATATAATCTCATGGAATGCAATGAGTGTAGGATACACATAAAATGGATTCATTGAACAGGCTTTAGAAACTTTCAAATAAATGCAATTGGAAGGTGTAAAGCCAAATGCAAAAACCTTTGCCAGCATTCTTCTGGCCTGTGCCAATATGGGAGTTTTTGGAGTGGATATGGACATCCATCAAAGTGTAAAGGATAGAGGAGTTTTGTTAAATGTTGTGGTTGCAACCACCCTCGTAGACATGTATGCAAAATGTAGAAGCGTAGACAAGGCACGTGACCGCTGACAAAATGCCTTAAAGAAATGTAAACTCATGGAATGCAATGACGCCAGGATATGCATGAAATAGATTTGCTAAAAAGGCTATAGAAATTTTCAACCAAATGCATTCGACAGGAGATCACGTGGATATGTTTCTTGGTGCCTACAGATCACATATGAATACAAGCCAAGGAGTAATTTGGTAAGAAGATGTCACTGATGTAGAGATTGCAGCATATGCATAAAATAGATTTATTGAATAGACTTGAATAAAATCAATAGATACTCAAACACGTCATTAAAATTGTTAGGTAAAACCATATCTTTAATTATAATAGGGTTTATTCAAAAACCTTAAAAACTCTTAAGCAATATATATATATATATATATATATATATATATATATATATATATATATATATATAAAGACATTGTCATAGCGCAGAAGTAACAATCGCATTGGGCAAGGAATAGAATATGTTGGATTTGATACAATCACAAATATATACAAGTTGATAAAGAAAGTACACAGGCGTATTGCAATATAGAAGAAGGATTCAATAATCAATGCATTAAAAGAAAGGGGCTTGAAGAATTATACAGAGTGCATGTTTTAGCTTGGTGAACCAAAAGACTGAATTGATTGCAAGTTTGACTCAAAGTTTTACTTGATGAGGTTATGGGAGCCATGATTGTAGGATACCAGAATTTGAAAACATAAGCCAAGCTCAAACAATGCAGAAAACACAAAAGAATAAATCTTCCAAAGAATTTCAATTTTATTTTCTACAGGAAAACAAGAAAATGTTCCTAAATAATATGCATACCTAGATGATTGAGTTTTCTTCTAAATTTGTTTTCTCAAACGAGTCTTCTCTTTTTCTCACAAATGTTTCTAGCAATTCTGCACCTAGAAATCCTGAATAGAATGCCATACACCGACCCTCAAAACAAAAACATTTCTCGAATGACCAAAATATAGGAAAAATCAACCAACCCAACTAATTACAAAATATTAACTTTATTAAATTCATAGTTACAAATAACTACCAATTACCAATTCTAAATTAATTCATGCAAACTGTAATTCATTTACCGCATACCATATAATTAATTATTTACCCGAATACATTTGGTTTATTTAACATATTACTATTATCGTTATAATTATTATTATTAAAATAATATTACACTACACATTAACTATAATTTATTTATATAAATATTTATCAAAGCATTAATCCAACAATTAAATAAAATTAGATGCCAACATAATCATCTGACCACTAACAAGGGTCAAAACAGAACCTCAAGAAAACTTGACAAAACTAATAGGTTGAATTGAACATGACACGCATCCTCATCGAGGATGATGACTTAGGGTGTGTAACCCTGTGTTATCTCTAAAACAACTTATCCATTGGGTTTTAAGACACGCTCAGACCTGACAATTCAGGTGGAGTCGATGCCTAGTACTTGCAACTTGCAACACACACAATGATCGAACATATATATACCCATATAAATAGACACATGGTGAAAGGGAATCATAGCATCATAGGGTACTCACAATTGAGTGATACGATACTATCCATTCCACCTAAACACATCTGCAGAAACAACAATCACTACATAGCACTCAAGATTAGATCAATCACATAATCATCATAACATGTGCTTAAAACCTCAAGTAATAGAAGTACCATCATCATATCAAATAAATCAAACATCATATAGTGCATCAAAGTGTCTCATCCTAAAATAGATAAACCATCAATCTAATAGAGAGAAAAGTATGAGAGGCACTACATCCCAAAATTCCATATGGTGTCATTCTGGTCATTAAATATGGTGGGTTTTGTAGGTTGTTGAGACTCTTCTTGCCTATGGTCACATTGTTACGAGCTATTAATAAGATGATCATTAAACTAGTTTGACGTAAAGTTTCTAATATGCTATGGGTTATGTTATGCTCTTCTTAAGTTGGGGAGTCTAGTTTGAGCGTAATTTTCAGATATTCAAAAATCAAAGAGTTCTACAAAAATCTATGTTTCAATTTACATTAGAAAAGGGACAAGGGAACCATACCTTTAGCACTGTTGGTGAAGAAATCATTGACAGTCAGCTATGTTTTTGTCTAAAACCCCACCCGTCTTTATTGGCATTTATACTGGTCTCCAAAATGCTTGCCGCAAAAAATGCCAAAATTGATTTTTTTATTTTTAATATCTTGTTTTCAGTCGAAACAGTTTCGACTAAGACTTTTGGTTTCAATTGAAACCATTCTGACCGAAACAGTTTTGTTCAAAACTGTTCTAATCGAAATAGTTTCTTCTAAAACTTCCATGGCACGTATGCACCACATCAGTGCCACATGGTTTCACCTGAAACATTTTTAGTCAAAATTGATCCAACCAAAAATTACTCGTTAGGAAGTAATTTGTTGGTTGAAAGTGTGATACAGGTTTGTGCGTTTACCCCTTAGTGTAGATAAACACATTCTTGGGATGGAAACCAGAAGCGATAGAGTGAATAGAAAACTATGGCTTGGCTAAAGTAAGCATGTCAATTTAGTTTTACAGAGGTTTAACACGTAGGATTGTAGACCATTGTTTGTTCCTTTTAAAGTTTGAATGAAGTTATCTACTTCACAATGTCCAACATCCCCATCAAAGATGGAAGACATGAGTAGAGTGTCTTACTAGAGTGCAATCAGAATTTTGATGTATGTTATGGTATGTACTAGACCAAACATTACCCAAGTAGTGGGAGTTCTTTCTAGAAATTTGTCTAATCTTGGTAGAGTTCATTGGGATGTAGTGAAAAGAGTCTTTGGATAATTATGGGGTACCTCAAAGTATTCCTTGTGTTCTCATGGTAATTTGATAGGAGATGGGAATTCCTTTGATATTTGTGGCTATGTGGATTTAGACTAGGCAAGTGATGTTGATAGGAGAAGATCCACCAGTGCTTATGTGTTTACTTTATTTGGTGGTGCAATTAGTTGGATGAGTAAGCAACAAGATGTGGTTTCTTTGTCCACTACTAAGGTTGAGTATATGGCAACTACTCATGCTTGTAAAGAAGTAATTTTCCTTAATAGATTGTGTTTAGATATTGGAATAAAATAGGTTGTAGTTATAGTTTATTATGACAGTCAAAGTGCAATCTGCCTAGCTAAGAGCCTAACATTTCATGCCAGGACCAAGAACATTGATGTATAGAATCATTTTGTTAGAGATATGGTCAAGGATGCTAGGGTGAAGCTGGTTAAGGTAGAGACTTTGATGAATGTTGCAGATTCATTAACTAAGCATGTGAGCACAAAGAAGTTCAGATGGTGTTCAGAGTGTATAGGCCTCTTGACCCATAGTAATTAAATCATAGTGTTGATACTCCTTTTTCTCTTGCAAGGTGTTCAAAAAGTGGGATAATGTTAGGAAAGGTGTCTCAACATTGCAATTACAAAAAGTCTGATTTTTTTGTTATAAAATTGAATAAACTCAATTTCTTGGATATAGAGTTGATTTTTGGCCAAAATAATTATTCCAGGTTGTTTGGCACCACTTTCAAGGTGCCTGGAGTGTAGATATCTTTGAACTCTATAATTTTAAAAAATAGTTGGCCCAACCAACCTCCCAAATCAAAAGTTATGGCATCTGGGAAGTTGGGTCTCCCGTATTGGAAATGTAAAAATATGTTGGACATAGAAAATGTTGAACATAGAAAAGAGCTATAAGGGGGAGCTACACATGTTGACCAACTTATGATGCATGTTATGACAGATCATAATGTTATGTTATGGAGCCTATTTCCATATTACAATGTATTTCAAATACTGTACACTCTTAACATATGCTCACCGGGGTAATTTTTAGGATCCCGTTTTTTCACAGGTATAGATATGTGTGGATCCCCCTTTTTCTGAGAGTATAGATATGTATTTTATTTATACTTGTATATGGGTGGAGTCACCACCCATGATTAATGGGAATTGTTATGGGTTGACTTGGCCCATGGTTTGGTACCCATTGTTTTGTAAAACCGCTATGTCAGTTACCTATTAATGTAATTATAAATAGACAGACATACAGTAGGTAAAATATAGGAAGAATTGAGAAGGTGAATAGAGTTTGTGAATTCAAAAGAGTTTGTTGAGTGCAGTTCCAAACAATATTTGCATTGTAATTGTGAGAAGACTAATCTGAGCAAGTGTTTCTTGGTGGATGTAGCCCACATTGGGTGAACCACGTTAAATCCTATCTTCATATTGTAAAAATTTTATTTCTATTCTTTATTTATCTCTCTTCATAATTCTTGTTGCTACGATTTTGAGAAATTATTCCACATTGATTTCTATTTTATTTCTAACACATAAGGTATATTTTATTGGAGATAATGGAACCCTAAGGATTTGGGTGCCACTTTTGGGTGGTTTTGGCTCATGGCTTCCTAATTATCGTTTGATGATTTCATGTATTTTATCTCATATATATTAGGTGCTTGAGATGGAGGTTGGGTGTGAGAGTCTTACAGATGTTGTTAAGTTCCCTCTAGATGTCATGCCCCCTTTTAATTAATTTCATTTGGAACACCTAATAGCCCAATTTCATATTTTTTGTGGGCTAAGGTAAGAAATAAGGGAAGTAATCAATTTAATATTTAATTTCGGACCCTTAATATTTTATATTTTTCAAAGTTATTTTAGTGGGCCAATTAAATATTAAATATTATTATATTTTCACCAATATGGGGTGTGGGATTTAAAAAGATGCTCTTGCAACATCCAAGGCTTAAATTTAGGAGATTTTATGTCATGGTGGAGTTATTTAAGAAAAAATCTTAATGGAGGAGTTACAAGCTAATTTTTAACCAACGGTTATGGAAGTGGAAGAGGAGATAATTAATATTATTTATTTTGTCTTTTCCTTGAAGAGAGGCATTTGGTTTTAGAATATGCCAAAATAACTCCCAAAATTTAATTAGCAAGATTATATGACAGAAATGATAGATTTTATGACAAGTTGTCACAGTGGAGTTATTGGTTATTGGCTGACAACTATGGATGTGGAAAAGGCAACATTTAATATTAATGTAAATTTTCCTCCAAGGGGCATTTGGAATTTTGGCACCCAAATTGGCATGGAATCATATAAATATGCAGGTTATGAACATTTTAGATTTTATCATCTGATCATTTTTACATCACAAATTTATGTATAAGCTTTATGCTTTGCATTTCTTTAGTGGACAAAAACCCATTGGAGTTGGAAGTAGTGGAAAAAAAACCATTGGTTTCCTAGAGGAAATTTCACTCAGGAAATTTCCTTTGTGTTGTGTTGTTACATGTTGCAGGTGAAGTTTGTGTGAGAAGTTGTGTTGTTTTGGTGAGGTGTGTTGTAGCTAGTTTTTCTATTGTATATCAGCCAACTACTATTCATTTTGTTATTCTAGATCAGCTCTAGGAGTTGGTGATTTTATATTTCAGTTTGGCACAAAGTTTGGTTGTTAGTGTTGTGTAGTTTCAGGATTTTATGGAGTTTCTGAAGAAATTGTGATCATATTTATTTTCTTCTATTATTTATGTTGGTTTTCCTATTGTAAAAACACATTTAATGTGTTTATATAAGTTCTTATCAATATAAGAAGTTCTAGTTATTTCTACGCAAAACTTTGTCAAATCACGTGCCAAAATAATGAAGAAATTGTTGGATTTTGTGGGTATTTCAAATTATGTCTGATAGTAAATTCATAAGGGTTTGAGCATCATAATTTAAATCAGATTTTTCTGTGGTTCATTTCATTTTAATTAATTTTTCAAAATATTCCATTTGGTATATCACACCAATTCTCTAGTTGGTGATACTCCTGTGAAAGATTGCTCTACAAGTATATTGTAATATTGTCAAGATTTATGAATAAAATATTGGGTTTCTTTTGGAGTGTGGGGTTTTTTCTACTGAAATGGTTTTCCCCATGTAAACTAATGTGTTGTAGTATGATTGTTATTTATGTTTACATGTGTTTTATGTATAATTTATGTAACTATTGTAAAGATTTGAAGAATTTTGCATAATCCTCCTCTTAAGATTAGTGTAGAAAGTGGTTCCACTAACTTAGCTTCCTTACAAAATACGCTCTCAAATGTCCTACAACTTTCATAGATTTTTTGTAATACAAACTATGCTTTGTTGGATAGGAAAAATTAGTATTATTGTATGGGAGACTACCTCAATCAATCCCCTAGATGATCTATTTAAACCTCCACTAATTCACAAGATAGAGAATTTTGGGTGTGTGCAAACCTAAGTGCAAGAGGTGTAGTGATGTGTGCAAGAAACTTGATAAAGGAAAACTCTAGAGATTTTTTATAATATGGTGTGTGTATGTGTATGGAGACAAGTGGGAAATGATAAGCTTTGAACTAATTTGATATAGAGATAAGTGGTAAATATAAAGATAGATTCTATAGAGGGTATGCAGACAAGAAATAGGGATATTTAGGAAGCTGTAAAGGGTAGCTTAGAAAATTCAAGATAAGAGATAAAGGAGACTTGTTGGGACTCCCATTTTTCTTGCCTTAAAATTGCAAAATCTTGTCAAATTCCTTGAAATTTTCCTAAGGGGTAGATGTTCAAAAAATTTGATAGATCTAGTTGGAATTATGTCCAAGTAAGGAGTGCATCTTGTTAAGCAGCCAAATGAGTACTTGCAGTTCAAATTTGGCAAAGATGTGATGAATTTTGGCTAAGTTATGCTCATCGCTCCAACCAAACATCTAGACATCCAGATCTAATTGCCTTATCCAAATCCAGTTGTATTCATGTCCAAATCTAGTTGCATCACAAATCATCTTGAAGAGGAGAAAAATAGGTATTCACAGTTTGAATTTGGTGAAGATATGATGAAAATTGATGAAGTTATGTTTCTGCAAGACTTTGTCTCAACCAGACATTTCTAACCAGATATTCCATCCAGATTTTTCTCAATCAGGCATCTAGTTACGCTTCGACATCCAATTGCACTTCTTTGTTTTTCTATCATGTTATCTTTGTATTTGGATTTGGTTGTGTTCCTTTGCATTTCTAACTGGATGTGGAACATGGGATGAACCGAATATCCATTGTGCAAGATCAAGTTCATGTTAAGTGTATTTCATTTCTGATTTTGATTGCACTTATCATATGTTGAAGTGGAATATGTCAGGTTGGAGGGTGACATCATGATATATCCAAGCGCTATCAGATGTTGAACTCTAATCTGATGTAGAACATGGGATGAACTGAATATCCATTGTTTAAGATTAGATTTGAGTTAGTGTATCCAGTTCTGATTGGCTTTCTAGTTTCAGTTAACTTTCTAGTTCTGATTGACTTTATAGTTACAATTAAATTTCCAGTTCTAGTTGACTTTATAGTTCTGGTTGACTTTCTAGTTTTAGTTGACTTTCTAGTTATGGTTGACTTTTTGATATCCTATTGAATTTTTCATATCCGGTTGCATTACTTGTTTCCAATCGGATATCTTCCAAGTAGACTTTCCAATTGCATATCTTTCAAGTAGACTTTCTAACTAGATATTTCTCAAGCACATCATTCCAATCAAACATCTTCTAGATGGTCAAAAGGAAAAGGGGCCTTAGCAAGTGAAAATTCAACTTGATGTTTCCCAACACCCGGATTGAACAAGAGAATGTGCTTGGAGCATGAAGTATGCATATAGAAGATCAACATCAGGTTGATCAACATGAAGAGGATCCACATCAGGATCAAGGTAATGATCAAGGTGAAGTGAGACATTTGGATGGTCAACATCAAGAAGGACATCAAGAAGTGGATGTGGATAAAAATAAAGGTAGGATACAAAACAACATCCAAATGACCAAGACAAAGAACTGAATTTGAAACAATACCATACATGAGACTTACAGGGTGACCAAGATCATATTGAACTAGATATCATGTTGCATATCCACATCTAGTTACCTTGCAGGATGGCCCAGAAATGCAAGAAAACACACCACCAACTCTCCAGATCACCATTAATGTGAAATGGGTTGAAATTGATTATTTGAATGCAGTAGGTGGAGTGGTTGGGGTTTTCCCACCCATTCTTCCATTAGACCTGAGTTGTGAAGGCTATAAATAATGGATTGAAGTTATTTTCAAAAGATTGGTCATTTTGGCATTTTCAGACAACAGGTGCAGTGTGACTAGGGTTTCAATCATTGTGAAAGTTTTAGAACTTCAGGGGTGACTTTTTATAAATCATATTGATGAATCAATGCAAGATTTGTGCCAAGTAGAATCATTTGTCTCCATTGTTGTAGATGTTCATTTAGGGAATTTTCTATTTGTTACAGGATTCCTCTTGCCACGATTTGTGGCATAATTGTAATCTTGATTTGAAGGATTTGATAGCTCCATAATATATTACATGTTGTAATAGTCAGTTTAAGATTGCATATGAGTGAATGTCATGTGAGAAGGGATAATTAAGTATGTTTGGTTTTGTTTTCAAGTTTCATGCATCTAGGTGTTCCAATTAGGCAACTCAATATCATTTCATTGTTGTTCTCCCTTTTAATCTATAAACTCTATAACCCATTGAAGGTACCAGTCTGAATGATGTTTTGATCACCAAAACATTTTATGAATCAAACAAATCTATCAAGTGTGAAGTAAATAGTTACTTTTGTATGTATTGTTGTGGTTGTGTGTTATAACCAAGAAATATTGTTAGTGAATCTTCAAAGTGACAATTTCAGCAGACTAAACATGCATACTAGCACCTTCCATTATTGCAGGAAGCGCTTTTCATTAGCTTAAACAGAGGTTTTAGTGCAACAAGCTCGTCTTAATCTAGTGACCGTATTTAGGGATTGAAACAATAGTTTGGGTATTGTTGCAATGATATGATATTGAAAACATCTTCCATTGTTGTTAATCCCTGTTAAGGGACACCTCTTGGAACACCCTCCTTGGCTTAGATGAGACAAAAGAAAAGGGAAAATTACTCATTCGCAACCATTGGCCCTTAATCATCCTCATCCTGTTGATGAACCTCTTTTCTATCTTCCTAATGACAAACCTGACCTTGAAGATTGAAGAATATTCTAGGGATTAGGATAATCTATTTTAGGACCCAATATATTGGCATCATTGCTAGGGACAAAGTCACTTTAGTAATTGCCAAGTCTAGGCAGATAGAAATATTTTCAACACCCCTGTAGTAGTCCTGCAGTTATGCATATTTTTTGGATAAGTTTGGCATCCTGTCAACTTACACCAACATATTGGCATCATTGATGGGGGCAGTTTACTTCTGGTTAAATTTGTTAGATTTAGGATAGACAACTGAGAGGGGGCAGGTGAATCAGTTGTCAAAAACTTTCTACAATTAATCACTTAAGTCCTTTTCTTAATTCAGTAGTAAATCAATCATAGAAACATAATGCAGCAATTCAAGAGCATAAACATATTAACACATATGACACCAATATTTTTGACGTGGAAAACCCAGTTAAGGGAAAAACCATGGGGTGACTAACCCAAGATTGTATTCTCTATTAAAGAATAGAAAGAACAAAATGGCACATGCCAATTGGGGTTCATTGCCTGAGCACACTACTCACAAGAGGCCCACTGCCTACAAGAGACACACTATCTACAGAATAATAAGTATTACATACTTGAACTGAAGAATAGCATCTTCACCATGCTTGAGTTAGTTCCATTTAAGCTCAATACTTCTTCTCTGCCTTTTGCTCTGCTCCTCTCTACCACACTCTCATCTCTGCAAGATACCTTTGAAATGACTTTACAATTCTTTATTGATACAAGACATCAACTTAGTGATAATCATCCAAGTCGGCAAACATTACAGAGAAAATACATAAATACAATATGACTAATTACAAAAAGCCTTCACGCAGATCAACACACTGTCGGCCACATAGATCTGAGACTTCAATCTTTCTTTAGGAACATGCCATTCTTCATAGAACATCTTCAAGATCATCCACCGGATGTGTAACTCATCTGGTCAGCCAAACTTAGGAAGAACACCATCATCCGGAAGTAATTCTTCAATTACGAGCTCAATCTTCAATGCAGACGACCAACACAAACTAGACACAATCCAAAGACCTCCACAAGCTTGCCTGAATTACCAAGAACATCCACACTACTTCTGTTCACTAAAATCATTCTCTCCTTCATCCAGAACCTCAAGAACACAGTCCGTCATCACTGTCATATTGGAATAGATGCTTGCGGACCTCCAGACCACGAACCAATTGGGTTGTCAATTCACATTGACTTCCTAAACACTCCACCAATTCTGTAGAACAAGATATTGCATTTTCAGATCTCACCGGACCTATCTATGTCGCTCTGTCACCTCTGAACACCTACCAGAACTAGTTTTACTTAAGTGGTCATAACTTCTTCAGATCTTCATGTGGACCTCTAAAATCTTTACTGGATCATATTAAGACACATATCTACAAACCCTTTGAAGCGCATCCTCTGATCTTCATCTTATCTGGGATCTTTACCTCACTGTCTTCACTATTCTTCTCTATTCCTGATTAGGACTAATTTTCTCAATATCCTTAGCACACAGCTCATCCAATCCTTATCATCAATGCAATAGGAGTATGTTGACATCAATGACAACACCGGTTAGGCCCATACTTGCAACAATCTCCCCCTTTGTCATTGATGGCAACATATGATGTGAAAAACTATTTTAACCATTAAGACAAGAACTTCTCCTTACTGACATAACTCCCCCTATCAACAACAACCACTCACATGTCTTCTCTTCCTTTATTGTTCCCCCTTTGATTAGTAACCACTTGTTTTTCACATGTCTTCTGTCCCCCTTTAACATCAATGGCAAAGGGCACATACTTGCATTACTTCAGAAAATATCAGTTGCTCCCCCTGAGTAGCAGCTTCCCATCATCAATCCAGACCACAAAATATGATTGTGAGATCCACTGGACTGATGCACATCAGTGCACCTTAATTCAGAACCTGAGGGGTGATAACCCCTAACTTCTCCCTGAGATACTCAAAAGAGTCCTTAGGTAGAGGTTTAGTAAAAATATCTACAATCTGATCCTTAGAAGGCACAAACTCCAATCTGACTTCATTCTTGTTCACTTGCTCTCTCAAAAAGTGAAACTTGATGGATATATGTTTAGTCTTTGAATGAAACACTGGATTCTTTGATATATTTATTGCACTTAAATTATCACAGAAGATTGTGATAGGTTCCTCATACTCCACTCTGAGGTCTCTTAGCATTTGCTTCATCCACAATACTTGAGTGCAACTACCTGCTACTATAATATATTTTGCTACTGCAGTGGATAGAGATATTGCCTCTTGTTTCTTGCTCAGCCAAGAAACCAATCTTTTCCCCAAAAAGAATGCTCCACCACTGGTACTCTTCTAGTCATCCACATCTCCTACCCAATCCGCATCTGTGTATGCATGAAGAGAGAAATCATGATCTCTAGGATACCACAAACCATACTCAACTATCCCTTTTAGATATCTAAAAATCCTCTTGATTGCCATGACATGAGATTCTCTAGGATTAGATTGGAATCTAGCAACAAGACCAACAACATTCATAATGTCAGGTCTAGTTTGAGTGAGATACAATAACCCTCCAATCATTGACCTATACTTTTTCTGATCAGCCTTAGGAGAGTCATCATCTTTGCTCAATTTACATCCAGTTGTCATGGGAGTACTCATTGGTTTTGAGTCTTCCATCCCAAATTTCTTCAACAATTCTTTCACATATTTAGTCTGAGAAATGAAGATTCCTTTCTTTGTTTGAGTGATTTGCAGACCCAAAAAGAAATTCATTTTCCCAAACATGGACATCTCAAATTCACATTTCATTTGATTTGCAAAAGTTTTGCACATAGTATCTCTTCCTCCAAAGATGATATCATCAATAAACACTTCAACAATCAAGATATTTTCATGATCAATTTTGAAGTACAAATTACTGTCAGCAGTACCTTTGTTGAAACCAATCTTCAAAAGATGCTTATCTAATCTTTCATACTAGGCTCTTGGGGCTTGCTTGAGTCCATAAAGTGCTTTCTTCAACTTGCAAACCATATCACCATGATCAAACAATTGAAATCGATCCTATTGCTCAATGTAAACTTCTTCTTCCAAGTCACCATTCAGGAAGGTAGACTTGACATCCATCTGATATACTTTGAAGTCCTTGAAGGCAGCAAAAGCAAGAAATAATCTGACTGCTTCAATTCTTGCCATCGAAGCAAAAGTTTCTTCAAGATCAACTCTTTCTACTTGGGAGTAACCCTTGCAGACTAATCTGGTTTTATTTCTAACTACTTCACCATCTTCATTCAATTTATTCTAGAAGACCCATTTGGTTCCAATCACATTCTTTTTTTTAGGCCTGGGAACAAGATCCCAAGTGTGATTTTTCTCAATTTACATTAGCTCTTCCTCCATTGCTTTAGTCCAATTTTCATCATTGCATGCTTCATTCACTGTCTTAGGTTCAATCTTTGAAATCAGACAATACTCTTCTGAATCTTGAGCAATCCTTCTTCTTCTTTGAACACCTTTGCTTTTATCACCTATGATCTGGTCTTCAAAGTGATTCAGTTTTACATACCTGGGAATTTTGGGACTTACTTGTACTTCTATTTCTTGCACGGGTTCATTCAAACTTATCTCTTCTTCCTGATTCACCAGATCATTTTGAATCTAAATTTCAGAAGGGGCTTGGACTCCTTGGATCAAAACATCATTCTGATCATCTTCATCATATTCATAAAACCTTGAGGGTTTTTCAACACATTCATCAACCTTCACATTTGTACTTTCTATAATCTTTCTCAGTCTCTTGTTATAACACCGGTAGGATTTGCTTTGAGTAGAATAACCCAAGAATATTCCTTCATCACTTCTAGCATCAAATTTGCCTAAATCTTCATCTCTTTTAATGTAACATTTGCTACCAAAGACTCTGAAATACCTCACAGTGGGAGTGATGCCAAACCAAAGTTCATAAGGAGTCTTACAGGTATTGCTTTTGATTTGTACTCGATTGAGAGTATAGACTGCAGTGCTTATAGCTTCTCTCCAATAGATCTGAGGAACATTTGCTTCCATCATCATGGTTCTAGATGCTTCCTGAATGGTCCGGTTCTTTCTCTCCACTACTCCATTCTGCTGTGGAGTCCTTGGAGCAGACAACTATCTTTTTATTCCATGTTTCTCATAGAATTCTATGAACTCACCGGATGTGAATTCTCCACCTCTATCAGACCTTAGACATTTTATATTCAATCCAGTTTCATTTTCTACCATTTCCTTGAATATTTTGAATTTCTCAAGGGCCTCAAATTTCTCTTTCAAAAAGGTTACCCACATCATCCGGGAGTGATCATCAATCAATAACATGAAGTATCTATCACCTTGCACACTCTGATTCTTGCCGGATCACATAAATCAGTATGAATTAAGTCCAATAATCTGGTAGAAGACTGTTCTTTACTTTTGAATGTGACTCTGCTCTGCTTACCCAACTGACATTCTTTGCACACAAACTATTAGTAGGTTTCACCAGTCTTGGAAGATCTCTTACATCCTGAGTGTTGCTTATTTTGATGATATTAACAAAATTCACATGACACATTCTCCTATGCCACAACCAACTCTGATCAATTTGAACAAATAAGCAACTTTTACCAGTTCCAACCAAGTGGAAGATATTACCTTTAGTTTTGAGTACCGGATGCAATCTATGTTCCAAAACTTTCATAGATCTTGCATTTTCCATTTTTGAATTGGAGATTATAGCCTTTGTCCACCAATTATCCAACACTGAGAAGATTGTGCTTCAGGCCTTCAACATATAGTACATTACTGGTTTTGTTCTTTCCATCAAAAGAAATAGTTCCTCTACTTCTAATTCTGTCAACAGAATTATCACCAAATTTTACCACTCCTCCTTCATACCTTTCCAAATCTATGAACTTATTTTTGTCACCTATCATATGGTGAGAGCATCCACTGTCAATGACCCAATCATCCTTTTCTTCAACTTGGGCAGCCAGAGCTCTTTCTACAATTTTATGATTGACAGATTCAGGGGGCATTGGATTTTCTTCCTTGATGGCAATAAACACCTTGTCACTTCCAGATTTGATTCTTATCTCTGATTCATCATCTGTTACTCCTTCATCATCATCATCTCCATGAACATAGTAACATTTCTTTTGGAACCTTGATCTATTAGGATTTGGCCATGAAAATCTTTCCGGACACCTTAAGGTAAAATGACCAATCTTATTACAGTTAAAACATTTAAAAGGCAATTTCCTCTCATACTTACTAGATCCTCTTGGCAGTCTTTTTGCAATAAGAGCTTCAAGTTGAGCAGCTTCTGCTTCATCTTCTTCCAGGTCTTTTCTTTCTTTTTCATACCATGATAGCTTCTTTGAAGAATTCTCTCCCAGATCAAACCTTTGTTTTCCTTTTACAGAGGTACTAGCTTTGAATGTAGATTCAGTCTTGTGGGGGGCATCTCCAAACTTGGTCAATTCAAATGTAGCTAGTTTACCAACCAATTGATCTCTTGTGATACCTGAAAAGGATCTGAATTCTTCAATAGCAACAACCTTATATTTGTAAGAATTAGGAAGGGATCTAAGAACTTTGCCAACAATCTCATCTTCATCCAAGATTCCACCAGCACATCGAATGCCACAAACAAGCTCATTTACTCTTGGCATAAATGAAGTGATATTTTCATCTTCTCTCATCTTCAGGTTTTTGAGTTTTCCTTTCAGACTCTGTAGCTTGGCAGATTTAACATACTTGTCTCCTTCATGCAGAAGTTCCAATTTTTGCCAAATCTCATATGCAGTTTTTAGGTCAACAACATTTGTCAACTCTGAATTAGATAAGGCACTTAGAAGGGCTCCTTTAGTCTGCAGATTGTTTTCAGCATCTCTGATTTCATCTATGATACGTGGACCATTCTGTGGAGGATCATATTTCTTTGAAGCCATGATCCAATACTGCATTCCCATACATTGCAAGTGACATTCCATGCGACTTTTCCAAAGAGTGAAATTGGTTCCATCAAACCTCGGACTATCCTTCTTGTAGGATGACATCCTAGATCTCCTTAAGAGGTTAAACTCCTTTTAGAGGAACTTATCTCTGATACCGATTGTTAGATTTAGGACAGACAACTGAGAGGGGGGTGAATTAGTTGTCAAAAATTTTCTACAATTAATCACTTAAGTCCTTTTCTTAATTCAGCAGTATATCAATCATAGAAACATAATGCAACAATTCAAGAGCAGAAACATATTACCACATATGACACCAAGATTTTTGATGTGGAAAACCCGGTTAAGGGAAAAACCATGGGGTGACTAACCCAAGATTGTATTCTCTGTTAAAATAATAGAAAGAACAAAATGGCACATGCCAATTAGGGCTCACTACCCGAGCACACTACTCACAAGAGGCCCACTACCTACAAGAGACACACTGTCTACAGAATAATAAGTATTACATACTTGAACTGACGAATAGCATCTTCACCATGCTTGAGTCAGTTCCATTTAAGCTCAATACTTCTGCTCTACCTTTTTCTCGGCTCCTCTCTACCACACTCTCATCTCCACAAGATACCTTTGAAATGACTTTACAATTCTTTATTTATACAAGACATCGACTTAGGGATAATCATCCAAGTCGGCAAACATTATAGAGCAAATACATAAATACAATATGAGTAATTACAAAAAGACTTCACGCGGATCAACACACTATCGGCCACACAGATCTGAGAGTTCAATATTTCTTTAGGAACATGCCATTCTTCACAGAACATCTTCAAGATCATCCGCAGGATGTGTAACTCATCCGGTCGGCCAAACTTAGGAAGAACACCATCATCCGGAAGTAATTCTTCAATTACAAGCTCAATCTTCAATGCGGACCACCAACACAAACTGGACACAATCCAAAGACCTCCACAAGCTTGCCTGAATTACCAAGAACATCCACACTACTTCTGTTCACTGAAATCATTCTCTCCTTCATCTAGAACCTCAAGAACACAATTTGTCATCACTGTCATATTGGAATAGATGCTTGCGGACCTCCAGACCATGAACCAATTAGGTTGTCAATTCACATTGACTTCCTAAACACTCCACCAATTCCGTAGAACAAGATATTGCATTTCTGGATCTCACCGGACCTATCTGTGTCGCTCTGTCACCTCTCAACACCTGCCAGAACTAGTTTTACTTAAGTGGCCATAAATTCTTTAGATCTTTATGCGGACCTCTGAAATCTTTACTGGATCATATTAAGATACATATCTGCAAACCCTTTGAAGCGTATCCTCTGATCTTCATCTTATCTGGGATCTTTACCTCACCGTCTTCATTGTTCTTCTCTGTTCCTGATTAGGACTAATTTTCTCAATATCCTCAGCACACAGCTCATCTAATCCTTATCATCAATGCAACAAGAGTATGTTGACATCAATGACAACACCGCTTAGGCCCATACTTGCAACAAAATTGTTGTAGTCTATTAACACAATGGAAAAATATAAGTAGTTCTTCCCAGCAGGGAAGTGGCGACTCTATTAGTCAAACCCAGAAAATCAATTTTTAGATAAGAAAGGAATTAGAATGGATCGTAGAAGAAGACTAGAAGATCTGTTAGCACAATAAAGGTCTTTCAACCACTCAAGAAGCCAATAGAATAGGTGGAGAACAAGAAATACTAATGCCCAAGGTCAGGTAGGTACTTATGGTAGAGATGACGCATTTGATGACCGCAAAAGTTAGTATCAGTATACTTCCAAGGACTCTGTTGATAATGTACTAAAAAATAATAGGAGAATGAATAGAGATGAGGATAAGATTCATAGTAATCAGAATATTATTGGTAGGGGAAGAAGAGACAGGTCTCCTAATGTAGACATGAGAACATTTTACATGCCTAATAAAAATGAAGAGGCCCGCCAAAATAATCAGCATCATATTTCACCCACAAGGTCACTTAGAGGTCAGCATGACAAAATTCCCAATGAGGAAGATCAGAAGGAACAACTTGATGCTAAGGAAAGAGAAGAAGTCTCTATGATGAATTAGATTTGCTTGATCATATCAGGGATAGGCAAAGAGAAGTGCAGCCTCTTCTTGATTTGCAGCAATCCCAACTTGCTCAAAATGCATAGAATTAGCCTCAACATAAAATATTCCTAATCCTAGGTCTGTAGAAAATTAGAGACAACATCAGAAAATGAGGCAACAGGGCATGAATCATAATCAAAATCAAAATCAACAAAATAATCAGTTTCCAAATCAGCCACCACAGCAACAAGTAAATCAACAGTACAGGAATGTTCCTAATCCCAGACCCACATTTCAAAGGTAGGCTTCGAGGTTTCCTCTGCCTAGACAACCCTTGGGTGCTGAAAGATACAAACAGTTGGACTTTTTAGGTATTCCTGATTTTCCCAACCTAATTCTAAATGAGATCAAGGGGAAAATCCCAAGTTTCCCAAGGTAACAATGCAGCACTGGTCAGGAACACTTGAGGTACTTCATCAATGTCATGGATGAGTACGAGATTGAAGACAAAGATGTGATGATGAATTTGTTTGTTCATTCATTAGAAGAGAGTGTTAAGGAATGGTATAAGGCTCTCCCTGATAATAGTATTGAATCATGAGAAGAATTCATGAGGGTGTTCAGATTGCAATATGGAGATAGGATCGACCCCAAGTTTGTCATCCACAAGCTCACTACAATCAAGAAAGGAATCAATGGGACCATTGTTGACTTCAAAAATAGATTTATCATGATGATGAGAAAGTTACCCACTAATCTCAAACCAAACAAATTAATGTGTTTAGTGTTGTACTGTGGTGCATTCAATTCTAAAATTGGTTATTGTTTGAGAGATAAGAGTCCTCAAACACTGAGGGAAGCCTATGATATAGCTATTAACATTGAAAATAACATGAGAGCCTCTAACAAAAATGTTAAGAGGTCTAATGTGAAGATCTCTTAGCTAGATAGGATAGTTGCGAGCAAACCCCTTATGACATAAGACAAATTGGATAAACTTATGGGAGTCATGAAGGACATGTCCTATAAGATAGCATGAAATGAGAAAGAGTTTCCTCCATAGGGTGTTGCAACACATTTCAATGAAGGAAAAAGACTGCATAACAAACCTTACAACATCAATTGGTCTAAAAGGCCATAGCAGCAAAATGATAGATAAGTTGCCCCTAGTCAGGTTAGTTTCAAGCAACCTAAAAAGGATACACCTGGCCCATTGATAAAGGAACATATGAACTATCAAGATTCATTGCCTTGGTGCAATTCATGTTATCTATTGCATGATTCAACAAATTGTGTTGTTGCTCATTCAATGGGAAGAGATGAAGAGTTTCCAAATGAAGAAGGTGCATCCAAGTATTATGAGGATGAGATAAATCAGTTTGATATAGAAGATTATGAGAAGATGGGTGAGGATGTCGATTATGACAGCTATGAAGAGGATGATCAAATTTTCCAATATGATTGTGATGCAGGTCCAAAGAGATATCAACTGCCAGCTCATGATTTCAAGCACTTGAGGGATCTTGTACACAAAAAGTATGTAAGAAGTCCTAACCTTATGAGGAAGATATGAAAGCTTTGACTGATGCAGCTATTATGCAAGTTCATGGGGGTTATTAACTGAGGAATAGGAAAGTGCCTATGCAGAACTCTCCTACTACAAAATCAAGACATGGTACATTAGATGGTGAGAAAGAAAAGAAAAAGGTAAATGTGGAGAAGAAAGACAACAGTACTCCCAAGAAGAATGCGCTAGAAAAGAAGAAAATTACAATGCAACCATCAACAACAAAGAAGAAATATGTGCAAAAGAGTCCAGCACAAGTAGCACAATTAGCTGTAGAATCCATTTTGAAGGTTCACAATCCAAAGAGCAATGAGAAGTGTGATCAGACTCAAGTACTGAAGGAACCAGAGAAGAGAAAGGAGAAGATGAAGGAATCAAAAGGTATGGATGTTTCTTCCAATCAATTACTACCTTACATTCCATGTGTTGATGATATTACTATCCCTTGTGGTACTCCTCTACCAAATTATAGCCCTATTGACATGGCCCAAGTCTTAAGCCAAGTTAGAATTTCAATGCCAATAGGGGAACTTCTTAGAATCCCTAAACATAGAGATAGGGTGGTGTCATTCGTCACTCTTGTTGATGCACAAAAACAACCTGTTGTTATTTCTAGTGACGATGACGAGGGTAAAGGCCAAAATGAAACTATAGAGGTATACCTAGGATCAACTATTGTTAACAACAGGATGGGTGTAGACCCTTTCTATACAACACTGATAATAAATGGTTGGCTATCACATAACTTCATGCTTGATTCTAATGCTTCCAACAACTTTATGCCATTGGAGATAATGAATGAGTTGGGACTGAAAGTCTCTCGACCTTTTGGCAAGTGTTTTGCCATGGATTCCAAGGAATTTAACATGATTTCTCTAGTTAAATATGTTGAGTTCCAACCTGTTGCTTACCCAAACAAATCATTCTTGATGGATTTCATTGTTGTAGACTGCCCTACTAATTGGGGTATGTTGTTATCTAGGAAATGGGCAGCCTCTATGGGCAGAAGTATCTAGATGGATCTTTCATATGCTACCATTCTAGTCCATGGGGTAGAAGTGAAGTTGTATAGGGAGAAAAAGGTGGAAGATGAAAATATTGAGGGTAGATATAAGAAACATGATGATGATGCTAACTTCTTTGTGACACACCCCAAATTTTGACTATGTTTTACTTTTTTTTTGCTTCGTTAACTGTTGACTTGGGGTCAGCTCCCTTTATATTATATTTAACTAGAAATTTGAACAAGAGTTTCAACATTACAACTGGAAAGATATACATCAAAGGGCTATAAACAAAAAGTCCTGGTTTTGCAAAACAAACCCTACCACCCTAAGTTATACTTTCCAAAAGAAAACTACCTGATACAATGCAAAAAAACCTTACAGAAATTATGAAAGAAAGCCCCTACTTTTTATGAACAAAACTACTGTATTATCAACAAAAAGCACCATTACTAATGTCGTTAACCAATCAAGCATCCTCATCCTCTACATAATACAGTTCTACCAGCTCCCTCATCCATTCATATTCAACTTCCAGAAACGCTAGCTTCTTCAGGAATGCAACTGCTTTTGTTGCCTTGTGACGCCTGGCAACCACTCTTCTATCCCCTGCCTCCACCATGAACATGTTGGCAAGAGACACTATATGGATTCATGAATGTTGTCATTGATGGCAACAAAGTTCATCCCACACATCCGTAGGACATGGTATGTCTATACCGGAAGTCAGAGTGAGGAATGTTATGGTCCGGTAAACAAGAATAGAGCAGTCAGTAATGTCCGACAGACAGGTCTGGACCTCTCAAAGGAAGTATCTTGGCGAAGTGCAGATTTGGGGAAGTCAAGAGGACTATCTTGACTGATAGATTCCAAGGTTTGAGCCTCCGGTGTGGAAAGGATAAAGAGATATGAATGCTTGAGTGTCGGGTTCCCAAGTGACAGTATGAACAGAGGAAGAACTGACTAGTAGAACATCAGACATTATTCTGGATGTGTTACTGATGTTGGTAAAGGTTATGAAGGCATGAATTATGTTTGGCCGACATGATTAATGATTTCCACAAGTATATGCTTGATCTGCATTACTTGGTAAGCAAGGATTCAGCCGACAGATCAAAGTTTGTGAAAAGATTGACTATTCTGGGTGCCAACTAGAAAGGTGATGAAATCACTTGTGCGGATATATATACATGATGGATTTAGTTGTGAGAGGTGTTGTGGTTGTTATTGGTGTGCAAATAAAAGCAGAGCAGAGTAGAAGCAGTAAGGAAGGTCCGGTATGTGAAAGGAAAGCAGCATAAGAGAAGAGGAAAGATGAAGTGCAGCAGATCAGTATACTGAGCCTAACCGAAACTGAACTCTAGCATATGTAGATGCTTCCAATCAGTTCAAGTATTGTATAACACTCTTTTGTAGACAGTGTGTCTCTTGTAGGTAGTGTGCCTCCTTGTGAGCAGTGTGCTCGGGCAGTGAGCCCTAATTGGCAAGTGCCATTTTGTATTTCCATTCTTCTAATAGAGAATACAATCTTGGGTTAATCACCCCGTGGTTTTCTCCCTTAACAGGGTTTCCATGTCAAAAATATTGTGTCATGTGTATTTCCATTTCATGGTTATGTTTGCTCATTTGAATTAATGTTACATTGATTATTAATAAAGTTTTGAAAGTAGAAATAATTAGGATAATTGATTCACCCCCCCACTCAGTTATCAACAATTGGTGTCAGAGCCAAGTTCCTCCTAATAGAGTCTAACAGCTTGAGGAAGATCTAGGAATTCAAATGGATGCATATGGTTTAAGGGAGCAACTCAAGACTGCCCTTGATGATCTTGAACAGTCAAACTCTGAAGTCAATGAATTAAAGGAAAGACTCAAACAGGCTGATGATTTCATGAGAGAACTAAAAGACAAATTAAGTCTCTCTATGAAAAAGAGAAAGGAGCTGCTTCAGCATTTGACAAGACAAAGTGAAGCAAATGATGCAAATGAAGAACTGAATGAGAAAACCAAGTTATGTGAAAAGTTATCAAAAGAAATCATTATGGTAAGACATGAAATGGAATCAGGAGTTATGAAGTTCACACAAGAAGTTGAAGAGAAAAGAAAAACTGAAGATAATCTAAGGCAATCCCTCCAAGAGAAATCAGAAGATTGTCACAAGATGGATAGAATTATCAGACATCTTGAATCTGATCTTGAAGATGCTAAAGATAATGAAGAAAAACTTGAGGATCAAATTGTCTCTCTCAAAAGGGATCTTCAAATAGCAAATGAATATAAAGAGAAATTCAAGATAAGTTCTGCTCAACTTGAAGTTCTTCTTGGAAGTCAAAAGAGGGTAGATGACAAGTGTGGTTTGGGATATGAGAAAGGAGAAAGCTCCGAATCCGGTCAGAAGAATTTTGGATCAGAAAATCTAAGGAACAGGCCTAGAAGACCTCCGGTAAGATAGCCTAATGCTCAAAGATATCCATCCTTCAATGGATACTGCCACAACTGCAACAACTTTGGTCATAAAGCCAATCAATGCAGAAAGAGAATGAAGCAGACTAATTCATCCTTCTCTGAACAATGTTTCAACTGCAAAAGGTATGGTCACAAATCTCATGAATGCAGAAATATGCAAATGAACAAAACATTCAATGGTAGATGCTTTGCATGCAATAGAATAGGTCATATGGCTAATCAATGCAAATCAAGAGGATATCAGTCAAATATGCAAAGAAATGTTGTTTGCCAAATCTGCAATAGATCCGGTCATAGTGCAAATTTCTGTAGAAGCAAGAATCAAGACAAAAGAGGTCCGGTATATCATAAGCAGAATCAAGATAAGGGTAAACAAAAAGTGAATGCGGATGAAGTTAAAAGTGAGATGAACAAGATATGGGTGAAGAAAAGTATAGAGAATGCAGAAGTTGGATCCGCACCAGACTCTGGTGCTGATATTCCTTCCAGAAATTAAAAAGTGAGCTCTGGCTCAGGGGGAGACACAAAGAAAACCTTGTTCCCCCAGCCAGTCAATTGGTGTCAGAACTAGCACAAGAAGAGTTGTGGATTGAAGGGTTCATAAGGACAACATCCAAACAAACTATGGTAAAGATTTGGAAGATCCGCATGATGTTTAAAGATCAAGATTGATCCAGTTCTCCAAGTCATCTGAATAAGGCAAACCAGAATAACTTAGGTCAAACATTTATTGCAACCTAACATTAGGGTTTGCGGAGCAATATAAGGGTTTTTCTCATTAATCACTTGTTCATTCTGCATTCAAGAAGAAACGAAAAGTGAAGCTTTGCAACAAAATTCCACAAGTTCATCGAAGATCATTTGCAGAAGTTAATTCATCTAGAAATCAATCCGGCCAACTCCGTGAAACCGAAAGGCGCAAAAGGTATTTTTCGTTCTCAATATCTCTCTGCAAAGCTTTGAAAGATGCATACTCTGAATATAGTAAAGATCTCTGATAGGCCCCACCCTGAATTCAAGAAACATCCATACAAATCATTGGAGGTAGATCCCCTAGGAGCATTCTCTAGTGTTCCGCAAGGCATTTTGCATATAGAAGACATTAGGGTTTACATACATGCAAATATTGAAGAGTTTGGGGAATTCAAACTGAGAGACATCTATCTCAAACAATTGATAGATGATACTTTTGAGCTTAAACCAGAATATAAGGGCATCCAGGAGAAACATTTTGATCAGTTCATTCATTTCCCCTGTTTTGAAGAAGATGAATGGGTCCGGTATGTATTGAGTAGGGTGCATGATAACTTCATATGGCTGAATAGACCTTGCAAGATCACAAAGGAGGCAATTAGGGTAGTAACTGGTTTATACTCCTCCGGAGGGATACCTGTCCTCAAATCTGTCAAAAACAACATTGTAACTGAGGCCACTGGATCAAAATTTATAATAGGGCAATGACCATTGAAGATATTACTGACCTGGATGTTAAGTTTGCATCTATGATAATAGGATACAAGATATATCACTCCAATAGGGAGAATTCAGTATCTGGAACTGCAGTATATACTACCTATGAGATGTTGAGAAAGAATGCAGAATATGATCTCTGTGAACTTCTTTTGAGCCAATAAATGGAAAACATACAGAAAATCAAAAAGGACAAGAAGAATTCCTCTAAATATGGTGGACTAATACTATGTCTATTTTTCTACTTCATGAATGAGCTGCCTAGATCAAATGGATGGGTATGGCAAAATGACAAATCGGTAGCAATTCAGATCAGAGACTACTTGCATGAACTTGGGGATGCTAAGGCAAGGAATATAGCTCTGTGGGGTTACTTCAAGCAATTTCAAAATATAATGCAAATCAGAGAAAGAATCCCCAAATCAGTAGTTGAGAAATACAAGGATATAGTGTGCTTCATGGTAGACACTGATCAATGCCTAATGGAGGCAGTAGAGCCAAGGACAGTCTGGATCATGCCTATGGGGTATGAAGTTGATGAACAAATTGTAGAGCTGCATGTTCAACACATGCTCAGTCAACCAAAGGACCCAAAAGCAGAAAGATTTGGAACCTTTGAAGAACTAAGTGTGAAAATTCATACTGAGCTAAGACAACTAGAGATCAAAAGGAAAGTAAGAAAAGAGGTAGAAGATGTTGCCAAAGGCTTTGGCATCTCAAAGGAGGGACTAGATGCCAACAGGGAAAAGAGGCAAAGGGCCAAGGAAGAGAAGAAAGCAAAGGGAAGTAAGGAAAGTGCTCTGGTAGAATCTTCCACCCGTACAAGATCATCAAAGAGATCAGCACCTGTCTCAGCCAAAAGCTCAAGAAGCTCAAAACTGGAAGTCCAGACATTCAGAAAAGGAGAAAAGAGAACAAAGAAAAAGGCAACAAGGTCCTATGTTAGCCTAAAGGATGATGAGGAAACTGAATCAGATGAGGAGATAAGGAAACTGAAGAATAAGAAGAAATTATCTGGTGAACATTCTACCAGTCAAGGAGAAGAAGAGAAGGAAGAGGAATTTGTTGAAAAACCCACTCTATCCTTAGATGTTGTAGTAAAAGCAATCACTGTGGATGGAAACCTGCAACCCTTAACAGAATTCTATGATGATTATAATGAAGCAGACAAACATATTCTAGAGGAAGCCACAGTTCAATTTTTGAACACTTACAACAAAGCTTTTATTGAAATTATCTCTCTAATTCCCAAAAGCTTAGAGAAAAGGCTTGAAATGAGGAAGAATAATGCTCAAGCAAAAGATCTCGAGATCCAGGAACAGATAGCAATTTAGCTATTTCCTTCAATCGATCCCAAGACAATGAATATGGTATTCAAAGATTGCAAGGATGAGTTCTGGAGCAAAGCCAAGATGAATCAGCTAATGCTTGGTGAAACTGACAAAGTGGCAAAAGAGACTGAAGAGATCCTCTGAAATGCTTTTAAGAAATTCAACATTCCAGTTATAGAGGACTTGGGTACTGACCCCTTGACCACAAGTGTTGCAGTAGAGTCTACCGAGAAAATGACAGAAGAGGTAATGGACTCCGGTGCAAAAATAGCTAAGGACTTGGAATCCTTTGCTCCGAAAGAGGTGGTCCATGAACAGACTAACATCTCTCCTCCAGTTTCCCCTGCTGACTCTGGATCCAAAGGAGAAGAAAGAGTAAAGGAGAAAGAAGTAGAGGTGAAGGGAAAAGAAGATATCAGTGCAAAGGTTGTGAAAGGGGAGAAAGCTCCAAAAGACAGTTCTATGACTGCAGAAGAAAAGAAAAATCTGTCTCCGGTAAGAGACACTGCAAAAACTATCCAAGAATTCTTAAATAAAGAAACAATGGAAATTGATGAACCGGAGCTTCTACAAGGACCATTTAATTTTGATTCTCTCTCTCCAATACAGACTATGAAGATAGCTTCATTCGCTAATGGAAAGGTTAAAGAAAAACTCCTAAAGTTTCATATGGAAGACTGTGAGTTGATAGAAGCTGATTCCAGAATGCTTGAAAAGATTATGCCATTGTTTCAGAAAGATCCCACAGCCTCCACATCTGGTAATCTCAAAACTCTAGTCAACAGTGTTAGCACACATTTTGGTTCTCTAGAGAAGTCAGCTGAAGAAAAGGTCCGGAAGGAGTTTTTGGATAAGAGATTCTCTGAAGTGCAGGGTCTGATAACAAATGACAGGAAAGTTATGAATATTGGGATAAAGAGCTTAGAAAATGCTCTTAAAGATGGCGGAGAAGTATACAAATTTTGTATTTCTTGGTCCAAAGTAACAGTAGAGATTGGGAAGAAAATAAAAGAGCAAGAGGATAAACTACTATGTTTGTCTCAAAGTTTTGATCCTCTCTCATCCTCCATAGTAAATCAAGAGTGTCAGACTATTGCAATCACAAATGCAATAAATAATTTTGAGAAGGAAAGGAAGAACATAATTAGCCGGATGAGTGAACTTAGAAGGATCATTATCCCTAAGTTAGAGGCCATGCATGAGGCCATAAGTGACGCTCAGACTACTGCCTAGACAAATGATCTAACAGATCTTAAGAGGGCAGAAGCTTTTGCGTTCCTGTTGAGTGGTCACATCTTAATTTTGGACAGGATGAAGCAAAGTTGGGCTATAGAACTCATCCAATTGAAGACATCTTTTGCAGACATTCTTCAGTTTATGTGAGTATGGTATATGCGGCTAAGTATAGTTAAATTTTTTAAAATTTTGATATGCAGACCCTACCCTTTGCCATTGATGTCAAAGGGGGAGTGAAGAGAAGTGAAAAATGAGGAATCCAACTAAGGGGGAGCTCCGGAAAATGTATATAAAATAGAGCATCAGCCAAGGGGGAGCATAGTGTAAACACTTAGTCATTTTTCACGAAGTGTTGCCATCAATGCCAAAGGGGGAGATTGTTGGCAAGAGACACTATATGGATTCATGAATGTTGTCATTGATGGCAACAAAGTTCATCCCACACATCCGCAGGACATGGTATGTCTATACCGGAAGTCAGAGTGAGGAATGTTATGGTCTGGTAAACAAGAACAGAGCAGTCAGTAAGGTCTGACAGACAGGTCTGGATCTCTCAGAGGAAGTATCTTGGTGAAGTGCAGATTTGGGGAAGTCAAGAGGACTATCTTGACTGATAGATTCCAAGGTTTGAGCCTCCGGTGTGGAAAGGATAAAGAGATATGAATGCTTGAGTGTCGGGTTCCCAAGTGACAGTATGAACAGAGGAAGAACTGACTGGCAGAACATTAGACATTATTCCGGATGTGTTACTGATGTTGGTAAAGGTTATGAAGGCATGAATTATGTTTGGCCAACATGATTAATGATTTCCACAGGTATATGCTTGATCCGCATTACTTGGTAAGCAAGGATTCAGCCGACAGATCAAAGTTTGTGAAAAGATTGACTATTCCGGGTGCCGACTAGAAAGGTGATGAAATCACTTGTGCGGATATATATACACGATGGATTTAGTTGTGAGAGGTGTTGTTGTTGTTATTGGTGTGCGAATAAAAGCAGAGCAAAGCAAAAGTAGTAAGGAAGGTCCGGTATGTGAAAGGAAAGCAGCATAAGAGAAGAGGAAAGATGAAGTGCAGCAGATCAGTATACTGAGCTTAACCGGAACTGAACTCCAACATATGTAGATGCTTCCAATCAGTTCAAGTATTGTATAACACTCTTTTGTAGACAGTGTGTCTCTTGTAGGTAGTGTGCCTCCTTGTGAGCAGTGTGCTCGGGCAGTGAGCCCTAATTGGCAAGTGCCATTTTGTATTTCCATTCTTCTAATAGAGAATACAATCTTGGGTTAATCACCCCATGGTTTTCTCCCTTAACAGGGTTTCCATGTCAAAAATATTGTCATGTGTATTTCCATTTCATGGTTCTGTTTGCTCATTTGAATTAATGTTACATTGATTATTAATAAAGTTCTGAAAGTAGAAATAATTAGGATAACTGATTCACCCCCCCTCTCAGTTATCAACAGAACAACCATTGTACTGCATCCCTAGCATGGTTAATTCTATGGAAATCATCTAGCAGAGGCACACCAATACCACTTCTTCCATTAGCTTCTGAATTATGGTTGCTTCCTCATTGAGGTCTAAAAAACCACTAGGAACATGGAGGAAAGATCAGAATTAACCCTATAACGGTTACTATTCTGCATGATGACTCCATGAAATCTTCCATTAGCTTCTGAATTATGGTTGCTTCCTCATTGAGGTCTAACAAAACCACTAGGAACATGGAGGAAAGATCAGAATTAACCCTATAACGGTTACTATTCTGCATGAAATCGTCATCGAGAACCCACTCTATAGCAAAAAGGATGATCCCACTCTTGGGTTTAAAGACCACCTCAAGCCTCTTGTCTAAAATTTATCCAAGGAAGGACATCTAATGCTTCTTGCAAGTTAATTGGATTGGGGTATCCATTGTTGCAGAGCTCTTTCTCACTCAAACACACTGTTTGAATGTCGTGCTAGCTTCGATTTCCAATGCCATATAAAGCCTTCGGCACAGTTTGGCCGTTGAATATTAGTTGTTCTGGCAGTGAAATGTATTGGCGTCATCATTAATGTTTAACTCCCAAAGCAAGGTACTCTGCACGTTGATACTTCATTTGCTAAGCCATCAGCCTCTTTGTTCCCCTCCCTTAGCGTATGATTAATAACAATGCTTTTGAATGTCTCCATTAGGCCTAATGCTTCTTTAAGCATTCCTTTTAATAGGTTCCAATTATGCAAATTCTTCATTCTAATGGCATTTATGACTATCATGGAGTCCCCCTCCACCTCCACCTTTCTAACACCAAGACGTTGACAAAGATTTAGACCAAGAATGAGGGCCTGCAATTTTGCTTCATTTTTCATTCCATTCACAAGCTTCTTAACCGCCTTCCCCATTGTTTTTTCTTTCTCATCTTTGACTATACAACCTACTCCAGAGAGCCCAGGATTACCCTTAGAGGCCTCGTCAAAATTCAATTTTACCCATCCCTTAGCCAGTGGATTCCATTTTGTTCCACCACCCCCACCCCCACCCCCACCCCCATTAATGCACTCGACTATGTTTTACTTTTTACTTTTTTGTAATTAGTAGATAATTTTACATGGATTAATGATTTGATGTTAAGTGAAATGTCAGGAAAAATCAACGATATCATGAGTTTATGTTTATATGTTTAGAATTTAGACGTGTAATTATATGATGTCATGAGTATTTATTCATAAGGTATATAGATTGACTAATGATAAACTAATCCCAGTTTTGTGATTGTAAGTTATAACCAGGAAATAGGTTTTCACCCTCCGAGAAAGAGAGGGAGAGAATCATCAGAGAGAAGTGAATAGATGTATGGATAAGAATAGGTTGTTGCCATCTAAGTCTTGTGCTTACATAATTTAGTGAACCCTCGTCAAGTTTGGTAAGTTGTGTTCGACCCATTTGGTCTGAGTTTGGGTTTCGACTCGACAATCGTCAATTTGTGATCAAGATCCATTAGCATAGTTTTTGTCAAGAACTAAGTCAAGATAGTATGACCATCAACAAGGAATAGCTGATAGTCGTTAGTTCTTGTATGATGTGAATATAGATAATATTCAAGGGAAAATATTTATTGTGGTTAAACAATTTCATTTCAATAATTTCTGATTTGGAATTGCATTATGATAACCTATTTATTTTGGCGTTTATGCAAGAAAGAGAGGGGGAGAATATCTCAACCCCATTATCTTAGCTTACCATGTGTTTGAGACAATGTATGTATACGTTGTATGCAACGATATTATGTTGCTAGACTTTTATTTAGTTTAAACTAATAGTTAAAACAATGTTTGTAGATGATGTGTTTTTGTTAAGGAACATGGTGTTGATTTCATAATTAATGCAACACTCAACTCCTTTCTCCCACGATTGAATAAAGAGAGAAAGGAGGAGTTTTGAATGAATAATGGAGTGGTCATTATGACAGATAACTCCATTATCCCCGCATGTCGCATGGAGTTTTATTAGGCTAGGATGTAGGAGGAAAGTCCAGAGTTATGGAGTGTAGGATCTTTTAAACATAGCAAGAGATGCACTCGAGTAGTATGGTAGACATAAGGAGAATTACTTTGAGCTTCTTTGGTAGAGGAACTATCAACAGAGAGAGATTGTAGCTCGTCATGGAAAGAAGGAGTACTGTTGAATCACTTTGAGCCTCTATTCACCTTCAAACTCAAACCAGGTTCAATACTTTTACTAGAAAACATTATTATAGATTGAAATTATTTTTTATTGTATTGGCAATGTAGTATGTTGTTTTTATGGCCGATAAGCATGATATCAATTGTCTTGAATTGAGGTCTTTGAGTCTTTGTACTCTGTGTATTTTTTTAGACTAGAATCTCCTTAGTTTGTTAAGTCATGTCACCATTCTTAGTAGTGACTATGTATACCTTTCCTTTCTACGCCTATTAAAGGCTAATAGATCTCTGTATAAGATTTATATATAGTATAGAAATCTAAAATAGGCCAAAAGGCTATTTGATCTCAGTATTATATATATATATTGATAGTAAACTAAAATAGTTCGAGAGGCTATTAGACCTCTGTAATATATATATCTATATATATATAGTAAATTAAAACAGGCCGAAAAGCTATTTGATCTATGTATTATATGCATACAGTTAGTAAACTAAAACAAGTTGAAAGGCTAATAGAACAATGTATAATATATGCAACATAGTAAACTATGCAGGCCGAAAGCCATGTAGTTGGTATTAAACACCAAGTATAGATTGAGAAAATCAAGCTAAGGCCAGCTGTATGTATTTATATTCTTTCTTAGTCCTATAATGTTTAATTCTTGATATGGGATAGGACGAAGTATGAGAATATGTCTCTGTAATAAGGTAGAGGTAAGGCCAAGATGTGTTGATATAACCATAAGCTAACCAGATCAACCATCAATTATATATATCCTTATTCATGTAATTCAGACACTGAACTATTTAAGAACTCGGATGAAAGCATAAGAGTAAAGTTGTGTATGATTAAGAAAATTTAGACATTGATAGATTTATATTTCACAGTAGATTATACGTCTGAGTTTTGATGTTTAATCAAACATCTTTGTGATATATATATATATATATATATATATATATATATATATATATATATATATATATATATATAAGTGAAATCGCCTATTATAGTGATATAATATCACATATGAATTCTATAACAGTGATAAGTGTTATCATTATATTCAAAGGATGTTAGTCATAAGTTCATAACCTTTCTATATCGAAAGTCGGTGGACTTAGAAGACTAAGAGGTCTAAAATATCATTTTATTTCTATTATAGACTAAAACTTATTTGAGTAGAAAAACTAAACTTAGGCATAGAGTACTTGTGATAATGTTATTATACATTAAGTTCTTATACGAACAAAGATGTACCCTATGTACCGTGTTCATATGTGATATGAGAAATGTGGAATTATGACGATGCTTAAGTGGTCAAGAGAAGACTAGAGGTTTTCATTTCTATGATTATATTTTATAAACATTTGCTTTTGAGAAAACAAGAGTACTTGTTATATCAATGTACTGTGTTAGAGAATTTAAAAACCCTGGAATCAACCCAGAAGGGTTTAGAAGATCTAAAAACTCTTAAGTCAATTAGATTATTGATTTACTCTATTGTATTTTTATGGTTGACAGGGATTAGTCAAGAAACCATAGACCAAGACAATATAATTTAGGAAAGTCTAAGAAGTATATTGACAAACTTAAATGATTTCTTAAAGAAGTTAAAAACTTGATATATATCACATGAGTGTTTTATCTTTGGGTTATTGAGTAGAATGATAGGAAGTCATAGACCCTAGTATTTGTAAGTATGCAATGTGGGACTCTTTGAAAAAAATCACCTAATCCCTTATATTCCACAATCTAAGTCAAAATGACAAGATTGAGTTACTTAAGACAATTTATAGCTAGAGATACTAATCAAGTAAGTCAAGCTGTAGGATGAGGTAGTTTCCAAATCGAGTTAGAAGTGTGTGAACACATGAATACGTTTATTGCAAATGTCTATTTATATAGAAACTTTGGCCAAGTGATGCATTTGTCTTTGCATGCATTAATCAGTTCACAGTGTTTAGATGGCTTGACCTATCAAAATGATCATACTTAGCTAGAAGATTGTCTAGAGTTGTATGGTCGATTGAGTTACGTAGGACACAACACTAGGACTCAGATGGCAATGTGTTGGTTCTTTATGTCTATTCTCTTCGTGAAGAGTAGGGCCACTTCCAGAAAGGAAGGTGTGCACGAACCGCTGGTTTGTGGTTGGACGCAAAGCACTCAGATGATGCTCGGGTGCTGTCACAATAATGGGTTACACTTTCTGGGACATCCTAGTTTTTACTGAAATCATATATTTTTAGAAAATATAATGATTTATGCCTTGAAAGGTTCCATTTAAAGGATTTTAATTGATGAGGGTTTGATCAAACCCCCTTAGATTCAAACCCCTTTGGATAGAACCCCAATAGTTCAAACCATAACTATAATGGAGTCTCCTCTACACCTATCAAAATGCTGATAAAAAACCACTTTTGATTTACCTTTTGGCGGATCAAATGAATTCATTTAAAATTTATGTTTTGTAAGTATGTAGCCTTTTATTATAAGCTTCCCAAAAAGTATAATTTTAAATATATTTAATTTGATTATTATATTTATTTTTTATTTCTTGTGAATGTAGGTTTTTCACCAAACATCATGTTCTCTGTTCTACACACAAGAAAAATTAGTAAATTAGTGAAAAAAAATTCTGAAAAATATCTATGCCCTAGGTATTTATGTCCTTGTTTCAACAAAAAAAAAAATGAATTTCGATACATATAGAAAAAGTTATGTTTTACGGAATATGCCTATGTCTAAATTATAATTGGTTTGACTTCAAAACTTAATTAAAAAAAAAATCAACAAAACATTATGAAACCAAATGCATGCCCTATATATTGGTGTTACCAATCTAAATTCAAGAGAATCAAAATTTTATCCTTTGTAGAAAAAAAGTTATGTGCTACAGAATACACATCACTTTAAAAAAATGTTGTTTACTATTAAAAACTAGTTATCAAAGGAGACACAAAAAATTTTACAATTTAACTCCAAATTTTTAAAAAAAAATATATTTCGAATCTACAAACAAAATCTCACAAATCACTAGTTCGCATCATCTTCAAATTCCTAATGGTTTAGCGGCTATAGGTGTCAAAAAGTGGAGATTTAGTTCAAAATGTTGATTTCAATGTCAAGTTTGGCCAAATAGTGTAACCCATTATTATGGGATGACTCACTTTCCCTCTGTAACAGAAGAATCACCGAGATTTGTGAGACAAATATCAAGATTCCAGATGCAGTACACTATATGTTATGACTTATGATGTAAATTTATTCTTTTTGCCAAGTGCAACACATTTGTAAATGTAAAGTGAAATGTTTTCACTATGATTTATCTTTGACTATATTGTATTTCAAGGTTGAAAAATATTCAGAAAAGATATGCTTTTATTTCTTTGTAATTATGCAAATGATAAAAAAAAATTCTCTCATGTTTATCATGTTCATTTACTTTATTAGTAAATTTTGTGACTAATTCCAAGTAGTTTGAGATGGTATGTTATACTTTAACACTGACATTAACCACTTCATGGGATATTGTAGTGAGGATGATCACAACCTTGACATTTTACCTTCCACTACTGCTACACCTACGTGTGATGCAGGTGATTTGTGGACAATGTGCTTTGATGGTGCATATTTAAGAGAAGGATCAAGTGCATTTGTGGTTTTAGTTTCACCAGATGGTGAACATTTCAGACTTTCCTTTAGGCTCAAATTCTAGTTTACCAACAACATTACAGAGTATGAATTTATCTTTTGCTTGGTTTGAATATTTCTCACAAGCATGGGATAAAGTACTTGAGGGTCTTAGGAGATTTGGAATTGGTGGTGCAAGATGTCAGAAACATTTATGTAGCCAAGGACAATGGGTTAAGATTGTACCAAAATGTAGTCTGGGACACTTTGGAATTGTTTGACGCCATTTGCATTGAATGGGTGGAAAGAGCTAAGAACGAAAAGGTAGATGCCTTGGATGTAGCTGCTTCAAAATTTGACCCTCAGTCAAATTTTTCTTGTGATCATTATTTTGTTGTGGTGCTTACAAGGCCAACAATCCCTGACAACATATATAGTTGACAAGTTTTCAATGACAACAATCAGATTTACAGTTTCCTCAATTGCACAAATGAGTTTGACTGTCAATTAATCAATTGGCAGCCTATGATAGAGGTAGAAGATGGAAAGGAAACATTGTTTTGGAATGAAGTGATATAGCTAAAGATAAGTACCATCCCCAAGGGCTTGGTGGCACTTGAAAGGATGTTTGATAATGTTGACCTTTGGAAGAGTAAAGGTAAACCAGTTGAAGAGGATAGCATTGAAGGTGTTAACCTTGGCACTGAGGAGGCACCTAGAATGGTTTAAATTGGTAAGTGGCTCAAATCCCATGAAAAGTAAATGTTGATTTCTTTGCTAAGAAAATTCAAAAAATGTTTTGCATGGTCCTATGACGAGTTGAAGGCTTATAGGGAGGACTTGTTTCAGCATATTATTCCCCTTCAGCCTGATGCAAAACCATTCAGACAAAAACAAAGACCTGTCAATCCCACCATAGCCCCAAAAATGCAACAAGAGTTGGCAAAGCTAAAAGATGGAGGTATTATAAAACCAATCAGACATTCTAAGTGGGTATCTAATCTTGTCCCAGTGAGGAAGAAGAATGGGGATATTAGATTGTGTGTAGGCTTTAGAAATTTGAACATCAAATACCTTAAGGACATCTATCCTCTTCCAAGTATGGATCATCTTTTGCAAAGGATTGTTGGTTCAGAACTAATGTCTATGATGGATGGATTCTCAAGTTACAACTAGGTGTTGGTCAAGGAGCTTGAACAATACAAGACAACATTCACTACTCCTTGGGGAACCAATGTTTATTTGAGGATGTCGTTCAGGTTGAAGAATGTAGTATTAACATTTTAGAGAGCAATGGATGTTGCCTTTGTAGGCTTCATTGATGAAATCATGTTAGTATACCAAGATGATGTCATTGCATTCTCCAAAGATAGGAAAAGATCATTGCAAGCATTGGGAATTAATCTTTGATAGATGTTTGGAATATGGAATTTCTTTGAATCCAAAGAAATGTTATCTTGGAATAAAACAAGGTAAGTTGTTGGGACATATTATATCAAAGGATGAGCTTAGAATAGATATTTAAAGAGTTAAATCCATTGACCTTATCCCTCAACCTAATTTAGTCAAGGTTGTCCAGCCTTTCTTCAGACAAATCAACTTTGTGGGACAATTTGTCCCTAACTTTGTTGAGAAGACCAAGGCAATATCCAAGATGCTCAAGAAGAGGCAATCTATTGCATGGGGCAAGGAACTAGCTAAAGCCTTTATTGACATAAAGGAGGCTCTCAAATATGCACTAGTGTTGGTAAGTCTAGACTACTCCAAGTCTTTTCAATTCATCTCTTTTGCTTCATACTACACTATTGTTGTTGTATTATTGTAAAAGAACAAGGATGGATTTGAGTAGCCCATAGGATTCTTTAGCGAATCCATGTAGGCTGCTGAACTAAAATATTCAAATATGGAAAAGCATGAATATGATTTGGTTAAGGCAGTTAAAATTTTTAGGTCATATCTTATGGGTTCATAGACAGTTGCATATGCGCCCCATTCAGCTGTGAAAGACATTTTCATGCAGCAAGAAGTCTCTGGAAGGAGATGCAGATGGATCAACATAATCCAAGAATATGACATGGATATACATGTCACAAAGTTGGTTAGAGGCCAAGGTTTAGCTAAGTTGATGGCTAATTCAAATCTTGAAGCAACAGAGGTAAATGAAATGGATGTAGAAGATACTCCTTCTCATTGCCTATTGATTGATAATGCATGGTACAAAGATGTGATATTTTACCTTGAAAATATGAATTATCCACCATGTATGGATGAGAATCAAAAAAGGACACTCAAGCTGAAATCTTAGAGTTATGTGTTGTTCCAAAATGAGTTGATGTGAAGGAATCACAAAGGTGTATTGCTCAAGTGTTTGGATCTAGAGCAAGTTGAAGCAATAATGAATGAGTGTCACCATGGCATTTGTGGGGGGCACTTCAAAGCTAAGACCACTTCTCATAAAATCCTTAGAGTTGGGTATTGGTGGCCTACTTTATTCAAGGATGTAGCATAGAAGATAAGAAAGTGTGATGTTTGCCAACATTTTTCTGGTAAGATGAAATTTGTTGGAGCACTTCCCCTTTTGCCCCTCATAGTTGATTCACCTTTCTAGTAGTGGGGAATCAACTTCATTAGAGAAATACGGTAGTAGATTTAAGTGGATCCTTGTGGCCACTAATTACTTCACCAAGTGGGTGGAGGTAGTTACCACTTGCAATGCAACTTCCAAGGAAGTTCTTAGTTTCCTAATCAACAATATAATAACTAGGTTTGGAGTGCCAGATAGAATTTTGGTTGATAATGCAATGTATTTCAAGTCTTAAGAAATGTTGAACTTGTGTTCTAAGTTTGGTATAAACCTTGTGCATTTGTCCCCCTATCCCCCCCAAAGTAATGGATAGGCTGAATCAAGTAATAGAAGCCTAAAGAAATCATAAAAAGGATGTTGGATCAGAATAAGAAAACTTGGGATGACAATTTGAAGTATGCTCTATGGGTTGACCGAATAACTTTCAAAAGATTCATTGGTAGAAGCCCATTTGAACTAGTGTATGGAGCATAGGTAAAAATTCCCATCAGCATGGAGTTACCGGTCTATCAATTGCTATAGGATATAGAAGAAGATCAGTGTGATGCACTTTCCTAGAGGATCATGCAGTTGACTGAGTTGGACGAGTAGAGAAGAGCTGCACATGATAAAATTCTGGATCATTAGCAAACAATGAAATGTCTGTTTGATAAAAGTACCCTGTCAAGGGATTTCCAGATTGGTAATTTGGTTCTCCTTTGGGATATCAAATCTGAAGATAAAGGGAAGAATGGTAAGTTTGATCCATTGTGTCTTGGGCCATATCATGTGGCTAAGAAGTTTGAGCTCAACTTCTACTGTTTGATGACTCTAGCAGGAGAACTCATGGACCTGCCCATTCACGATCTACATTTAAAGCATTACTTTTCATAAGTAATGATTTCCTTCAAATTTTGTGATGAAATCTTGATATACTTGTTATATTTTGACCTCGAGTAGTCTTGACCACAGTTGGTCTTGATGGTGTTTGTGTTTCTGTTCCCTATGTATTATTTTTGGTGTTTTTGGTATTCTCTAGAGATCTACAATTCTCATTGTGCCACTGCTTGGCACACGTCCCCAACTAGAGCCACTGTTGGGACTCCTATTTTCCTTGCCTCAACATTGCTAAATCTTCTCAAATTCCTCAAAATTTTCCTAAGGGCTAGATGTTCAAAAAATATGATAGATCCAGTTGGAATTATGCCCAAGTAAGGAGTGCATCTTGTTAAGCATCCAAATCGGTACCTGTAGCTCAAATTTAGCAAAGATCTAATGAATTTTGGCTAAGTTATGCTCATTGCTCCAACCAAACCAAATCTAGTTGCCTTATTCACATCTAGTTGTATTTCATGTCCAGATCCAGTTGCATCATAGTTCATCTTGAAGAGGAGCCAAATGGGTATTCACAGTTCAAATTTGGTGAAGATCTGATGAAAATTGATGAAGTTATGTTTTTGCAAGACTTTGTCTCAACCAGACATTCCTAACCAGATATTCCATCCAAATTTTTCTCAACCAAACATCTAGTTATGCTTCGACATCTGGTTGCACTTCTTTATTTCTCTATTGGGTTGTCTTCGTATCTGTTAGGATTCAGGTGCCATTAACCTTGTAAATCCTTTTAATTATTATTCCTAATATTTTTTTTAAATCACTCATAAGGGATGTACAAGTTTCATTGACACTGGTAAAAATTATTTACCGAGGATGGTAATTACGGAGTTACTGCATTGGTAAGTTCTAAAGTTATCGGCAGTAGTTATGGAGTAACATTTATTGAAGGTAATGGTAAAAGGTTGGTTTAATGACCGTAGATGCCACCATGTGGAATATGCTATCTTGGGAGATTATATGACATCTATGACAATTCATTATGACGCGTAAGTGGCTATTCTTGACCATGGGCACCCTCCTTGAGGAATCTACTATTTTTGGCTTATATGGCATCTGTCATAAGGTTTGTAAGATGTTGTAAGAGAATCTATGACAACTATAAGTCTTTATAAGATTCTATGAAAATATGACAGCCTATGACAAGTATGTATGAGTTGTAAGTTACTATTCATGGCCTTGGGAAGCCAAGTTTGCATGGTTGACTATTGATAAGTGGCATGGGCATGTAAGATGTCATTTAATGTTGCATGGTGGAGTTTCCAAGGAGGTAGAAAGTGGATGCCTAGTTTGGGGATTGTAAAACCTCTATAAATATAGTGCCTTGTATGTGTTATGCATCTCATAAGTTGTGTACACAGGTTCTGCCGGATTGAAGGTTGAAGAGATAGAGGAAGTGCATGTATTGTATTTTAGATTTTGAAGATAATACAACTTGAAGCCTCTTTTCTTGGTGGATTTTTTTACCCAAAAGGGTTTTCTCCATGTTACATACTGTGTTATGTGGTTTATTCTTCTATGGTGTTTATTCTTGTGTTGTAATTTCATTTCTGTATGCAATCTCTGTTCATATACACTACTTTAAGATCATAAACATTTTGTAATCAAATTTCCATTTGGGTAGTTGTTGCCTTCATTTCTAACATTTGGTATTAGAGCCTAGCTAGTTTTGATTCTTGGGTGGTGTTATGGAGTAAAAAGTATCCCTATGCCTTTTTACCTCCTAGTTTACCTCCTAGGTCCTCGTGTTTACATTATGCAAGTTTAAAACTTATCTCGAAGAAATTTCCCTCGAAACCCATGTCAAATGGGACTTAGGGGTCAGTTTTAAATGCTTAATCAAGACCTATAATGGCCTTGGGACTTCAGTGCCCCCCACCCAAGTCCAGGCTGATTTGTCAGGATCTAAATTTGAATGTGTCGGCATAGGAACTTTAAAAAGGTTTCCCTTTGTCGACCTTTTCAATTTGAATTACAAATGTTAGTGGGAAAGCATATATAAGTGAGTTTATGACTTTATTTTACACCTAGATGGATAATGTAAACTTGCGATATTGAGCTAAGGGATTTCAAGGCATTCATTGTGTTGCAGAGTAGAATTGTGTTGTTATTGTGTTTGTTTGTTGCAAATTTGGCTTCATCAATCCATCTCCTCATGATTTGAAGGATCTTCATCTCCATGAGGGATTCACCTCTAAGGTGACATCTATTTGTGTTTCAATCAATATATTTCATCATTGGATTTGGCTTCTGCCCTCCTTGGGCATGCACTCTATCTAACAACGGTGTTGGAAGATTTGAATGTCATTCTAGGGCTTGATCGAGGCAAGATCCTAAACACCACAACTCCCAAACCCCTCTCTGTGTGATTGTAGGTTAGAGGTGCAAGTTTTGGGAAAGTGCAAGTGTAGGGAAGCAATTTAGAGGATAAGGATTCAGGATTTGGATAAAATTTGCTGATATTTTACCCTACTGGACTAGGGCTGTTGCCCCATAGTCCTCTTGACAGGATTTATCCCGAACTCAAGAGCTGAACATCATTCGACATTGCTCACTTCTTTGGATTTGTAGAAAAACTTCCCTATTAGACTTGGGTTCCTACTCCTTCTTGAGTGCCTTCCTATCTAGTTTTCTATAGCATTATGTTTGTCTATACCCAATTGCATTATAATTAGGGTTTGAGGCTTATTCGAATTAGGGCTTGACAAATATCTCAATCCAATCAATCTTTCCATATCATTACTGAGTACACCAACCTATATCTAATTCCTCTTTCATCTGTAGTGACTTGGATCAGTTGTTAGACATCCTTGAGTGTTAGTGTGAAAGGAGGGTTTGATTTGATAGAGCTTAACACTATCCACCATCTTCCCACGTTTCATACATAACATTTTGGTGAACCCATGTTTTTACTGAACTTGCATTTTTCTGAGTGTTGTAATTAGTCCTTGCATACATTCATATCATATTTATTATCATGCATTAGAAAATTTTGCATACATTTGAAAAAAATTGAAAAAACAAGCATTCTAGGCTTGCATTAAGGCATAGTTTTGCATATTTTGCATTGCATATCATAAAAAGATTTAATTTTCTGATTTTTGCATCTGATCTAATCTTTATTACAGTAATTCATATTTAATTCATATCAAATCTTTCATTTCAAAGCTTCATTTGCTAGGGTTTTGCTTAAAAAGTTGCATTTTTCATATAACGTAGTCTTTACAAAAACTAGGGTTTGTAGACAAATTTTCATTTTTAGATTTTGCTACTCCTTTTCAACATTCATTCAAATCTGATTTTGAAGTGTAGTGTTGGATCATAGTGCATACTTTTGCATCCTATCTTTGAAACTATCACATTTTTCAATTACACATTGTGTATTTGAACAAGTATAACTACCTTACTTCTTTTGGTTGTTCTATTAGTTTGTGCATTGAGTATTGTATGCCTTTCCATGAGTTGTATAACCTACTTCCCTAATAGAAACATCCTTGTAAGGAGAATCCATATACTAATGGGTTCTAGTGTCTTGAATAGCACCGATATGCAAACATCAGAAAATCCATTGAACACTTACTTTACAAAGGGTGGATCACAAACTTTGCAAGATATCATAACTCCTACCATGATGGAAGAACAAACATTTAATTATCCTGAAGATCCTTGATTGATGTGATAACACATGTACCTAATGATCAAATCCATAAAATTGATAAAGAACTAGCTAATTTTCAAGCATTTGTGGAAAAAGAAAGGATAGCTAAAGAGGCTGTACTTGTTCATAGTCTAAGAGAGCTATTAAAAGGACTAGATAGTGTTAACACACTCCATGGGGTAGCCCAGATAGTGGGTAACAATATTATATGTCAGTGGCTAACTGCACGAATACTATTGACAATGTGTCATTGCCAAATCATACACAAGTATCGGCACCTATACCGACTACCAGAATGTTCACTTTCACATCATCAATCCTCACTACTAATGCACTAGCTTGTAGCAATGTTACAACTAGCATGGGAGTATATAATGACATTAATTCACAAAATTACAAGGTTGTGGGATTTAATTATCAAAACCTAGCACCTAAGGTGTCTTCCTTTATGAATAACCATTCTCAACCACGTCTCCATTCCACATATTCTCAACCACCTTTCATTACCACTCATAACCAATTACCTTTAAATTTCATGACTATAGCTTCCAATTCTTCTAACCCACCAACCGCATCACCTAATGATGCCCTCTTAAACCAACTCTTGTAAAGCATGACTACCTTATAGTAGAAAGTGACAAATTTGACCAATGCTTCTTCTCAACCTAATATACCAAATTACCATGCTAGTAGTCCTTTATCTTTTTCAATCTTAAGAGCTCAAATGCCTGATAAATTTGAGACTCCTCACTTTGAAAGGTATAGTGGTAAAGGTGATTCTAATACTCATGTGGAAGCATTCACAACTATGTGTAGTGATTTCTTCTTTGAAGAGGACTTGTTAGCAAAACTCTTTTTGCGATCCCTCAAAGATACTACTTTGGAATGGTTTTGCTCATTACCTCCAAATTCAATACACTCTTTCTCATAGCTTGTTGATCAATTCTTACAACATTTCCAAGCAAATATTCAATTGACAGTCTCATTGATTGATTTAGTTCATTGTAAACAAGGTCAGAAAGAAAAGTTAATTGAGTTTATCAATCTCTTTTCGCATTGATACAATATCTGATTATAGATGAGGATATTCAGAAGATATTTATTATGAATTTACAACCTAACATCCATGATAAAATCCTCTTGATGAACTATATCTCTTTTCAACATCTATGCACAGCTCTTTGCGATTACTAGCTTTCGTCAAGTCAGTATGAGAATCAAAACTCATCTGCTCAAGTTAGTCAATCCATAGCTGGAACATCTCAAAACAACTTTAATAGGAATATCAAGAGTTTCATCAAGATCAATGGACAACATTCGAATAATTTTCAATCATGAAAGGAAGAAAGGTACGTGGAACACACTTCCTACACCAATCTATTGAGGGAAGTAGAGTGCAAATTCTTTAAAATCCTTACAATTATAGTTATGTTATATGTTTAACATAGAGATTACAACAGAAAACACAACATAAGAATGTATGAGACACAAGATGTACATGGGGAAAACCCTTACGGGTGAAAAACCCCACACTCCAAAACCTACACAATGTATTATCAAAACTAAAATGTTTACAATACACTTGCAATGCAAATTCTTCCAAGAGTCTTCAAATTTTATTTCTGGAGTAATTTCGGCAACATAACTGTACCTATACTGTAAACACTTTGCATACAACTACTCCAACACCTCATTATATAGAGTTACAAGGCATAACTGAGAAGCTTCTAGAGATGGGTGTCCATCTTGGCCACATGGCCCATTTCACACACCCGAAGACACTTGTACAACATGCATACACCTCTCTTACATCTATTATACATGGTATATTTGACTTCCCAAGATGGAGCACTCCAGGCTAAAAATAAGCTATGACAAATGCTCTTACGCATCTTACAACTGTCATAAAATCTACCCAACATAACAACACTTAATGTTGTAAGAGAATCCATCATACAAGACTAAATATAGCATATTCCTCTTACAACATGTCATAACCCAACTTGGGTGCCCAAAGATGCCTTTTTCACATGCAAAGATGCTCTTCGACACTTGTCTTCACTTGTCATAGGAATCTCTATACTTAGCTCTTACCCCTCATAGATTTTGTCATACAAAATAACTCCTCTTGTTGGCAAGAGACACTGCTTAGCATTGATAGGTGTTGTCATTGATGGCAACTAAGATTGTTCCACACGTCCACAGTGCAGTATCTGATCATACCGGAAGTCAAAATGATAATCTAAGTCCGGGAGCCTGAAATAGAGCATATAGCAGAGTCCAGTATTTGGTCAACGGATCTCTCCAGTTAATCATTATGTGTTGTAGATATGAAGGAGTGTAAAGGGACACCAGGACAATCTAAATCCAAGTTTTTAGCCTCTGGTGGTAATGGGATCAGATGTTATGAGCATCTGAATACCGAGTCCTATTATGACAGAATAGTTTAATGAAGAACAGGAAGACTTATGTTAATTCTTGTGCGGACCCAATAGAAGTGTTTTGATGAACTGTGTATGAGATAGAATGTTAGTGGCTGACATGTATGATGATCTACATGTGTTATTTTTGGTACACATCAATATTGGTGTATGGATCTAGCTGACAAAACAGACCTTTCTTAAAGTGTTGTTGTTACCAATTGGCAAGTGATTGCAATTTAAGATAAGGGTATATATAGCCGATGATTGTGGATATTTTGAGTGTGTGTTGTCATTGTGGAGAAAATGTGAAAGTAGCAGAAATCTAATATCTGAATGAAGGCAGAATAGAGAGAAGAGCAGAATAAAGATGAAGTGTACACAGTCAGTATTTGCACTTAACCAGAACTGATCTCTAGCATTGGAAGATGCATCTTACCAATTCAAAATCTCTATAAATCTCTTGTAAACTTTTCTGTAGGCAGTGAACCTCCACTTGAGCAGTGAGCTTGGGGCAGTGAACCTAAATGCATGTGCATTCCCATTTGTAAAATACTTTTAACAGGGTATTAATTTTTGTGGGTTAACCCCCACCGTGGTTTTTCCCTTAACTGGGTTTCCACATCAAAATATTGGTGTCAAATGTGTCATGCATGTTTTCTACTCATATGCTACTGTCTAATGCTGGAATGTTTATATCATTGATTTAATTTTAAGTTGTGAAAGAAGAATAACAGTAGAGAAAGATTAAATAGAGTAATAACTGATTCACCCCCCCTCTCAGTTGTCCAGACCTATTCCAACAATTAGTATCAAAGCTAAGTTCCTTTGAAAAAGCTTAAGAGCTTAAGGAAGATCTGGGAAGACAGCAGAATGGATGAATATGACCTTCAAGGGCAACTTAATCTCACCCTAGATGATCTTGAGCAGTCCAAGGTAGAAGTTTAAGAGGTTCAAGACAATCTCAAAAAGGCTAAAGACTTCATTATAATTTTAAAAGAGAAATTAAGCAAATCCAATGCAAAAGGAAAGGAGCAACCTCTTCAACTAGGAAAACCTTATGAAGACAAGGCCCTAGATGAGAAGACAAAGGAATGTGAAAAGTTACCTAAAGAAGTTACTATTCTAAAACATGAGATGGAAACTAGGGTGAAGAGACTAACCGAGGAAATTGAAGATAAGAAGAAAGTTGAAGAAGAGTTAAATCAAAATCTAAAAAAGAGTTCTAAAGAATGCTGTAAATTGGATGCGATAGCTGGCCTTCTAGAATCCAATCTACAAGGAAGTAGAGACAATGAAAGAGATCTTGAGAGACAGATTATCACACTCAGACATGACCTAGAAATTGCAAATGAGTATAAGGAGAAGTTCAAGATAAGCTCAACTAAACTTGAAGCACTCATTGAAGGGCAAAAAAAGGATGTTGATAATTATAATCTTAGGTATGAGAAAGGCGAAAGCTCTGGATCCGAATAGAGAAATTTTCAACCTAGGAATGGGAGAAACAGATCTAGAAAACCTCCAGTAAGATAGCCAAATGCTCAAAGATATCCATCATTCAATGGAAACTATTTCAACTGCAACAAATTTGGTCATAGAGCTACTCAGTGCAGAAGCAAAATAAATCAAAATGGTCCATCCTTCTCTAGTCAATGCTTCAAATGTAACAGGTATGGTCATAGATCAAATGAATGCAAAAGTATGACAATGAACAATCTCAATAATAGAAGAATTAGCAATTCTTTCAATGGATATTGCTTTGTTTGCAATGGGTTTGGACATATGGCTAATTAGTGCAGATCAAGAGGAAATCAGGTTTATAAGAAAGAAATGTTGTATGCTTTAACTGCAATAAATATGGTCATATTGCAAGATTCTGCAAAAGTAAAGACAATGGAAGAAAAGGTCCGGTAAACAGAAAACTGGATGAGCAGAAACAAGATAGAGGAAAAAGGAAAATTGATGTGGATGAGATACGGAGTGAAATGAACAAGATTTGGATAAAGAAAGATACAATAAACAATGATAATGAGTCCACACTGGAATCTGGTGCTGACAATTCATCCGAGAATTAAGTCAGAAACTCTGGCTTAGGGGGAGCTACATAGAACATCAAATTCCCTCGGTCAGTAAGTGGGTGCTTGAATCTAGCACATTAACAGAAAATACTCTAAATTGGTCTAGAACCTATGGAAGGATTTTCGGAAGAAAAGATGTTGATATGAAATCTTGTGGATTGATACATGAAGAACTGTCAAAACAATGTAACTGGATACAATTAGGGCAATGTATTTATTACAAAGGAAAATTAGGTAATGTAGAGCTTTAAAAGGTCACTTGACCAATTATTGGAATCACCTTGGATTTGAAGTAAACAAGAAGAAGAGCATTTGAGCTACAAGTCTAGAGACTAAGGTAGAGAATGAATTCAACGGCAATATGGGGTTACTTCAGGAATTTTTAGAATATGATGCACTCAAGGGAAAGAATCCCCAATTCAATTGTTGACAAATACAAAAATGAAATATGCTTCATGGTTGATACTGATAAGTGTTTAATGGAAGCAGTGGAACCCAAAACTGTTTGGATCATGCCCATGGGGTATGAAGTAGATGAAAGGATCTTAGATATGTATGCTCAACATCTGTTAAGCAAGCCCAAAGACACAACGGTTGAAAGGTTTGGAACTTATGAGGAGCTGAGTTTAAATTTGCATACTAAGCTTAGAGAAACTGAAACCAATAGGAGAGTAAGAAAAGAAGTTGAGCAGCTAGCTGAAAATCTGGGCTGAACTAAGGAAGCTGTGAAGAAGTTCAGAGAAAGAACAAAGAAGGATGAGAAAGAAAAATAAGATAAGAAACAAACAAGTGATCCAGTGGAACTCTCTCCCACTTCAAGAACTACTAGAAGTTCTACTACTGCCTCTGCTCCTCCCAAAACTGCAAAACCAGAAACAAAATCATCCAAAAAATGGGAGAAAAGGAAGAAAACAAAAGCTTCCCGGACCTATGAAAGCATAAGAGAAGATGAAGTAGATACAAACTTTGACATTGAAATCAAGGAACTAAAAGTCACTGGAACAAAAGATGCAAAGTTAACCAAATAAAAGTCCTACGGAAGAAAAAGAACTAGGAAAAAGCAAAAGACTGAAGAGTATGAAGAATATGTTGAGAAACCCACACTCTCGCTAGAAGATGTGATAAAATCAGTCACTGTGGATGGTAATCTAAAACCCGTGATTGAATTCTATAATGAATACAATGATATGGATAAAAGGGTGTTGGAGGAAGCAACGGTCAGATATATCAACATCTACAACAAGGCACTAATTGAGATAACTTTTGAGTTACCACAAAGTCTGGCAAATATCATGGAATTGAGAAAAGAAAATGCCAAGTGCAAGGATGTGGAAATTAGAGAACATGAGCTAATAAATCTGTGTCCTCAAATTTCTCCTTATCAAATAGATATGATACTTAAGGAAGTCAAAGATGATTTTAAAAGTAAAAGGAGAATGAACAAGCTCATGCTTGGAGAAACAAGTGAAATAGTTGAATAAACTCAAGAGATTCTTTTGAAAGCATTAAAGAAGTATAATTTTCACATAGTCACAAAAGAAGTGCTGGATGGTGAAGAAGAGAATATTATTGAGCAGCAATCTGAGTTGGATGGACCCTCTGTTTCAGAAGTAGAACAAGCAATTCAGGAGGATACATAAATGTTGGATAAAATATTTGATGCAGAAGATACTCCCAATCCATCTGATACAACAGGGAAAGAGGATAATGTTACTGTCTCATAGAGCCCTCCTGGTCAGGTAGCAAGTGATGAACAAACAAGAAAAAGTTCCTCTGCAGAGAACACAGAAAAGGATAAAGAAGAGTTAGAAGAAGAAAGAGAAAAGAAAGATAAAACAGAAGAAGATGGTGTAAACGTTGAAGCACCTAAAGCATAGATTGAGAAATCAGGAGATCAAAAGGTTGACTCTGAAATGGCTGCAAGAGACACTACAGATGTAGTAAAAGGTCTTCTTGGAAAAGAAGTGATTGAACTTGATGAACCAGAACTACTCCAAGGTCTAGCCAATCCAGATACTCTCTCTCCAATTCAACTGATGAAAATAGCATTATTCACCCAAGTAAAGGCTAGAGAGAAGATGTTAAAGTTCCACATGGAGGAGAATGAGCCACTAGGACTTGCAACCAGAGTTTTGTAGAAATTAATGCCAACCTATCAGAAGAATCAAAATGATTCCCCCTCCGGACATCTAAATAATCTGGTAAGTTTAGTAAATTCACATTTTGAGTCCTTTGAGAAGTCTGTGGAGGTAAAAGTTCAGAAAGAATTCTTAGATAAGAAATTTTGTGAAATAAAGAACTTGATAGGAAATGATAGAAGAATACTTGGTATTAGCATAAAGAATATTCAGAATGCTCTAAATGAGGGAAGTGATATGTACAAATTTTGTCTATCATGGCCCAATGTTAACAAGGATATTGAGAACAAGATAAAGGAGCAAGAACAAAATTTGTCAAATCTCTCTCAAAATTTTGATCCCCTAACAGTTTCGCCCATAAGTCAAGAATGTCAAGTAATTAACTTGACTGAGGAAATAAAGAAACTTGTTAAAGAGAAAAGCAACATTATGAAAAGAATGTGTGAGCTCCGGTGATTATTTGCCCCTAAGTTAGAGACAATGTATAATGCCTTATCTGAAGCTCAGACTGTAGTTCAGACTGGTGTTCCATCAGATCTGTCAAAGGTAGAAGCATACTCATTTGTGTTAAATGGGCACATTTTAATTTTGGATGGAATGAAGAGTACTTGAGCCTCTGAACTTGTGCAAATAAAATCTAGTTTTGTAGACATCCTCAAGTTCATGTGAATGGAACTTAATGGTTACTTGTACATATACAACAATGTATACAAAAATTTTGGAGAATTTTGATTTGTGGATCCCACCCTTTGCCATTGATGTCAAAGCGGGAGTGAAGGGCAGTGAAAAATGAAGTATTTAGCAAAGGGGGAGCACCGAAATAAGTGAAGTGTACGATTGTACAAACAAAGGGGGAGTTGCACAAAGACACTTAGTCATTTTTCACTAAGTGTTGCCATCAATGCCAAAGGGGGAGATTGTTGGCAAGAGACACTGCTTAGCATTGATAGGTGTTGTCATTGATGGCAACTACGATTGTTCCACACATCCGCAGTGCAGTATTTGATCATACCGGAAGTCAAAATGATAATCTAAGTCCGTGAGCCTAAAACAGAGCATATAGCAGAGTCCAGTATTTTGGTCAACGGATCTCTCCAGTTAATCATTATGTGTTGTGGATCTAAAGGAGTGTAAAGGGACACCAGGACAATCTAAATCCAATTTTTTATCCTCCGGTGGTAATGGGATCAAAAGTTATGAGCATCTGAATACCAGGTCCTATTATGACAGAACAGTTTAATGAAGAACAGGCAGACTTATGTTAATTCTTGTGCGGACCCAATAGAAGTGTTTTGATGAATTGTGTATGAGATAGAATGTTAGTGGCTGACATGTATGATGATCTACATCTGTTATTTTTGGTACACATCAATATTGGTGTATGGATCTAGCCGACAGAACAGACCTTTCTTAAAGTGTTGTTGTTGCCGACTGGCAAGTGATTGCAATTTAAGATAAGGGTATATATAGCCGATGATTGTGGATATTTTGAGTGTGTGTTGCGATTGTGGAGAAAATATGAAAGTAGTAGAAATCTAATATCTGAATGAAGGCAGAATAGAGAGAAGAGCATAATAAAGATGAAGTGTACAAAGTCAGTATTTGTACTTAACCGGGACTGATCTCTAGCATTGGCAGATGCATCTTACTAGTTCAAAATCTCTATAAATCTCTTGTAAAATTTTCTGTAGGCAGTGAGCCTCCACTTGAGCAGTGAGCCTGAATGCATGTGCATTCCCATTTGTAAAATACTTTTAACAGGGTATTAATTTTTGTGGGTTAACCTCCACTATGGTTTTTCCCTTAACCGGGTTTCCACGTCAAAATCTTGGTGTCAAATGTGTCATTCATGTTTTCTACTCATATGCTACTGTCTAATACTTGAATGTTTATATCATTGATTTACTTTTAAGTTGTGAAAGAAGAATAACAACAGAAAAAGATTAAATAGAGTAACAACTGATTCACCCCCCCTCTCAGTTGTTCGGACCTATTCAAACACCTCTGTCATAACACAAGATGCCAACACATGGCATATTAGTGCCACCTCAAATGGAACACCTAGATTCTCATGTGTTTGACTTGACCATCCAAATCATATTACAAGTAGGATGACATGTCACAATGCCACCTCAAACTAAATGACAAAACATGATGTGCAAGTAAATACAAAATTACGCAATTTAAATAAATAAATAATCTAATAATCAATGCTAGGAATTGTAAGGTTGAGACACCTTAATTCCTAGCATTCTCCCACTTGTTGAACACCTTACAAGAGCCAAAAGAATGAAAAGATTTAACTGCTAGGGGCTAAGAGGCCCATAGACTCCGAACACCATCTGAACTTATCTGTGCCCACAAATTTCTTCAATGCATCTATAACATTCTTCAAAGTGTCAACCTTATCCAATATGACCTTCCCATCTTCTACCATATCACAAACAAAATGATACTGAACATCAATGTGATTTGTTCTGGCATGGAAAGTAGGATTCTTTGCTAAGCAAATTGCACTCTGGTTGTCACAACAAATAGTAATCTATCCTACATCAAAAACAACATCTGAACACAACCTCTTAAGAAAAATGGCTTCCTTAAAAGCACGAGTAGCTGCCATGTACTCTGTTTCTGTTGTGAACAAATCAACCACAAGTTATCTCTTACTCATCCAACTAATAGCTCCAACAAACATAGTAAACACATAAGCACTGATAGATCTCTTGCTATCAATGTCACCTGTCCAATCAGAATCCACAAATCCACAAATACTCACAGAATGCTAAGGCCATGTAGGATAACCATGATAACATAGGGAATACTCAGAAGTACCCCACAAATACCTAAACACTCTTTTCACTGCATCCCAATGTACCCATCCAGGACTAGCCATAAACTGACTAAGGACTCCCACTGCTTGGGCAATATCTGGTCTTGTAGAGACCATAGCATACATCAAGCTGCCAACTACGCTAGCATAAGGTACTCTACTCATATCCTCCATCTCAGAAGGAGACTTTGGACAATCATCAACAGATAACTTTGTCCCCATCATAACAAGAACAATCAACGATCTACAATCCACCATACTGAATCTCTCCAACACAGTGTTAACATACTTACTCTGGTCTAACCAAAGTTTTATGTTTGCTCTATCTCTTCTTCTCTCCATCCCCAGAATGTACTTGGCTGCCCCTAAATTTTTTATTTCAAATTGTGCTGACAACTGAGACTTCAAATTAGAAATCAAACCTTTACCATTCCCAATTAGTAACATATCATCAACATACAATGTTATAATGAGAATGCAATCATTGTCAAATTTGAAATAAACACAATGATCTAATTTCAATCTTAGAAATCCAATACTCAACACAAAGGCATCAAACTTTTGGTACCACATCCTAAGAGACTATTTCAAACCATACAAAGACTTCTTTAACTTGTAAACCAAATTTTCTTTACCTTTTACCATGTAGTGCTCTAGTTGTGACATGTAGATTTCTTCCTCCAAATCACCATGAAGGAAAGTTGTCTTCACATCCATTTGTTTCACTTCTAAGTCATAAGTTGTTGCAAGAGATAATAGGAACTGAATAGATGTTAGCTTTGCAATGGGAGATAAAATCTCACCATAATCAATTCCCTCCACTTGAGAATACCCCTTCACAACCAATCTGGCCCTATACTTCTCAACACTTCCATCTGCACCAAATTTCTTCTTGAAAACCCATTTACATCCAACAGGTTTCCATCCTTCAGGCAAAGACACCAAGTCCCAAGTTTTATTATTTTCTAAAGAAGCCATCTCTTCTTCCATGGACTCCTTCCAGGAACCTGCATCTTTCATACACATAGCCTCTTTCACAGTTCTAGGCTCATCAGTGTTAGAAATCAAGGCAAAATCACAACTAGAACCAAGCAATGAATAACCAAACCTCTCAGGTTGCATCCTGATTTGTGTGGACCTCCTCACAAGCTAAGGTGGAGGTTCTTCTTCTTCTTCTAAACTTTCAGAGCTGTTGGAGTTCTCCTCATCGTTAGGTCCAAAAGGGTCTTTCAGTTCATTCTTCTCAGGGGTAGTAGGAAACTGAACCACATCCTCTTTCTTTTCTTTTTCTTCTGGCTATAAAACAACAGGAGAAGGGGTTACCTCTCTAAAAATAACACTTCTGCTATACAAGACTTTCTCAGCCACAGGGTTCCAAAGCTTGTGCCCTTTCACACTGCCACCATAGCTAATTAAGATACACTTAACTACCTTGTCCAATTTTGACCTCTTCTCCTTAGGCACATGTGCATATGCCTCACAACCAAAAACATGAAGATGTCTCAATGAAGGCTTCTTACCAGACCACACCTCCATGGGTGTCTTATCAATGAGCATTGAAGTAGGAGACATGTTAATCAGGTAGCAAGTAGTAGCTACAGCTTCAGCCCAAAACTTATTTTCAAGGATAGCTCCACTAAGCATACTCCTAGCCCTCTCCATCAACATTCTATTCATCCTCTCTACAACTCCATTTTGCTGAGGGGTGTATGGAGTTGTCTTATCTCTTTCAATCCCATGTTCTTTACAGAACTTATCAAACTCTGCAGAACAAAACTCACTGTCGTTATCAGTTCTCAAACACTTAATCTTTTTACCTATTTGATTGTCTACAAAATCTTTAAACTCTTTAAACTGACTAAAGACTTCAAATTTGCTTCTGAGAAAATAAACCCATGTCCTTCTACTATAATCATCAATGAATGATACAAAATATAATGATTTAGAAATTGAAGGAACATTCACTGGACCAAACACATCAGAATGAACAAGATCCAACACACCAGAAGACTTGTGAGAACTAGAGTAAAATTAAACACAGTTTTGCTTTCCATATATACAATGTTCACAAAATTTGAACTTGAAATTATAATCATTTAACCCCTCAACGAGGTTTTTATTTTTTAGGGCTCTAAGACCCTTCTCACCAATGTGACCAAGTCTCTTATGCCCCAACATTGTCTTCTCAGTAGGAAGTTTCATTTCCAAAGCATGAGCATCCTTAGGTACCCAAAAAGCACTACCATAAGAAGTTGAAGCAACACATCTCTTCGTTGTTGGTTCCAATGGTGAGGATGAAGAATCTGAAGCTCTTTTCTTTGAAACAGAAGAACTATTACACTAAGCAATGCATGCATCCAACTAAAACAGAGTACCTCTCTGAGTACCCATAGCATGCACCATAGCTCCTCTTATCATCTTGCATCCTCCGATCGAGAAGACAACCTACACACCTGCATCATTCAATTTACTTACAAAAAGTAGGTTTCATGCTAAACTGGGGAAGTGCATAACCCCATTGATCCCCTTCACTCGTCCACCAAGGAATCATATCAAGACTCTCCCACAGCCAACTATCTTTAGGTGAGAGTCATCACCTAGGTACACCTTACCACCATCGAACTCTTCATACTTTGTGAACCAACCTCGATGTGAGTTCATGTGGAAGGAAGCACTGAAGTCAATCAACCACACATCTTTTGATGCATGGGTGGCCAAGGCAGCAATAAAAGCATCACCATCATCTTGAGATTTGTCAGAATCTAAATCAGAGGTGTTCTTCTTTTTCTTCTTCTCCTCCTTGCACTCCTTTCGGAAGTACCCAGATTTACCACAATTCCAACATAGTGCCTTGGAATTTCTAGGATATTTGGATCTCGCAGGGGATTTGGATTTGCCCTTTTCAGCTTTCTTATCCTTCTTTTTCCCTTTCTCCTTGGGTCTACCAAGAACCGCAAGAGCCTCCTTAACTGACTCAAAAGACTTTCTTTGCATTTCTTTAGATAACAACGAAGACACCACTTTATCCATCTTGAAGGTGGTTGTAGTACTCCCAATGGCCATGACAAGGTGTTCCACGAGTTTGGCAAAGAACAAATCAAGGTCATACAACGATCCTCCTCCATTTTCACACCAACGAAAGTCAACTATGCAACTAGCATGTTAAAGGCATTCAGGTGATCTACAACCGATCCTCCATCTTCCATCCTCAGAGAATACATCTTCTTCCTCAAGAATAAATTATTTACTAGGGATTTGGCCTAATAAACATCACCAAGTTTCTTCCATAGCTCTTTCATGGTCTTCTCTTCATGAACATTTAACAGCACAGAATTAGCTTAACAGAGTCTCACAAGACCTAATCTTTACAATCTTTGAGATGCCAATATGCTTGAGCCATTGCCGTTGGTTTTGTACCAGAAATTATTTCCCATAGGTCTCTATCAACAAGCATGTCTTCCATTTTAAGTTTCCACAACTCAAAATTGCTGCCATTAAACTTTTCCAACTCTATTCTTTTGGATGTGCCTGCCATCTCCTTCTTGCAACAAGATTATAGAATACTCTATACAAACTCCCACTCAATCAAAGATCAGTACAAAAAACCCCTACCCAACAACTAGGATCAAAGGTGATCACTGAAAGGAAGCAAGGTATGCAGGACACACTTCCTACACCAATCTAATGAGGGAAGTAGAGTGCAAATTCTTTAAAATTCTTATAATTATAGTTATGTTATATGTTTAACATATAGATTACAACAGCAAACACAACACAAGAATGCAAGAGACACAAGATGTACGTGGGGAAACCCTTAAGGGTGAAAAACCCCACACTCCAAAACTTGCACAATGTATTATCAAAACTAAAATGTTTACAATACACTTGTAATACAAGTTCTTCCAAGAGTCTTCAAATGTCATTTCTGGAGTAACTTCGGCAACATAACAATACCTGTGCAAACACTATGCATACTACTACTCCAAACACCTCATTATATAGAGTTACAAGGCATAACTGAGAAGTTTCTAGAGATGGGCATCCATCTTGGCCACATGACCCATTTCACACACCCGAGGACACATGTACAACATGCATACACCTCTCTTACATTTGTTATACATGGCAGATTTGACTTCCCAAGATCGAGTGCTCCAGGCTAAAAATAGGCTATGACAGATGCTCTTACGCATCTTACAACTGTCATCAAATCTACCCAACATAAAACCACTTAATGTTGTAAGAGAATCCGTCATACAAGACTAAATATACAATATTCCTCTTATGACATGTCATAACCCAACTTGGGCTCCCAAAGATGCCTTTTCCACATGTAAAGATGCTCTTTGACACTTGTCTTCACTTGTCATAGGAATGTCTATACTTGGCTCTTACGCATCATAGATTTTGTCATACAAAATAACTCCTCTATCATAACACAAGATGCCGACACATGGCATATTAGTGCCACCTCAAATGGGATAGTGCCTAGATTCTCATGTGTTTGACTTGACCATCCAATCATATTACAAGTAGGATGACATGTCACAATGCCACCTCAAACTAAATGACAAAACAGGATGTGCAAGTAAATACAAAATTAGGCAATTTAAATAAATAAATAATCTAATAATCAATACTAGGAATTGCAAGGTTGAGACACCTTAATTCCCAACAAATCACAAGTGTCTGCTATCAGTAATCTTAAATAGGCACATTTCAATTCAGGCAACAACAGAGACAGTTTACTCCATTATCTGACTCTCTTCAATCAATTATGAATCAAGAAATAAGAAACAATCTTTTGAAGCTTCCTCCCGTGAAACCATTTGATAGTAACAGAATACAAGGACCTTCATTTGATGCTAATGCCTTTTGTTAGTATCACCACATGACAAGACATGACACCGAATGATGTATGCATCTTAAACATGAAATTCAATACCTCATCAATTCTAATATAATATAGGTAACGGGTGTGAATGACAATGGAAATAAGTTAGTTGCCCCTCCGAATCAGAATTTACAGATCTTTACAAATCCTTTTCCTAAGCATAATGACAACAATACGGTAGAGTAAAATACAATAGAGCAAGAAGATGACTATCTTGACTATGATGAAATAATTGGCATGATAGAAGTGGATAAGGAAAAGACTGAAGACTTACCTCATCCACAAGGGAAAGGTATCTATGTTGAGGTTCCTCTGTCATTATCCCTTCAAGGATTAGGAGACAACCGGAATGCACTAGATACACAAATCGAGCAACCTCGACAGGATAACATTAAGCAAGAAAAGTATCCCATTTCATCACGAAAAAATACTCATTCATCAAGCAAATCAGAACAAGAAAGCAAAAGGACCGAAAAATAACAAGGTGACTATCATCAGTGGGAAATAGAAATGATTCCCCTCCTCATAAGCAACAAAAGATTTTAAACATATAGGGTCTTGAGAAACAAGCATCGCATGACAGTCTTGGAAATAAGCATCAATCTGGTATGAACTACTCACACTTTTTACCACACTTGATAGAGCACCTCTCTAAGATGCTCGCAAGTTTGAACTCCTCTTAGATATATGCTATGATTTTATGTTGTGTTGTGTTATATGTTGTTTAGGTCTCCTTATATGACCCTTGATACTCTTGTAAGGTCAAGGATACTAGGAGACTTCTTCTATTGTGACCATTCTTCTATTTGTTTCTACATTCTTCTATTCTTCTCTCCTCTATTTTATTGTTGTGTGTTGTGCCTTAGGGGCATAGCATTGCAAATGATGTCTTGGGGGTATCCTCCTACGTGGTGTTTCTAAGGCACTTAGTTCTCCTCTCTAATTTATGTTTTTTACATTCTTCAGTGATTCTACCTAGTCGGCAGATGATGAAAACAAACTATTGTCTCTCAGATTTGCACCCTTGCTGAGTTGTAAAAATTGGCAATCTGGATTTCCAGGTCTGTGGGTCACTTGTGATGGAAAGAACCTCCAGAGAAGGCTAGCTTCTTGTTGATACTCCACCTATACTGCTTATACTAAGGTCTTTGTAGAGAAAAGGGTAAGAAGGATTGCATTAAAATGAAACCTATTGTCTAAGGTGATGCACCAAAAAGATCATTAGAAACTACACAAAACTGACACACTACAAAACCAGTAATAATAAGACTCCCTTACACAACCCAGCAAATCATAATCCTTGCATCATTACTTTGTAAGGAGGCTAAATAACAATAGTCCTGCAAAGGAGAAAGAGATTTTCTCACTACCCAAAACTGATTGTTATTCCTTGCACATCTCACAACCTGCAAAAATATATATCCCTGCATAAAGGCACCAACATGAAATACAACTCCAAGGACAAAGAAACATCACAAAGATATGCACTAACACTGAGGACACACAATATCAGAAGAAATGGGAAGGTATGAACTGCTTATTACTGCTAAAAAAGGTGTTACAATGCTGTATATCTCTAAAAATGGGTTACAAAACTGTTCACTTCTGTAAAAGAGCTCATAAAATTACAATATACAGAGTAGTGAATAGCAAGAACTAGTGAATAATGAACAAGGAAGAAGATTATATACTTCCCAAACAGCTGTAAACAGATAAACATGAACCACCTCCATTTTCGTGGATAGCATAAATATCCCTAAAATATCTCTCTAAAGGCCTCCAAAATGGGTTCCCAATGCATAAATGGTCAAGGCATGCCATCAACAATCATAAAGGCACCTGAAAATGCCATTGAATGCCTTTAAATGATCTTTAAGGCCATTGACATAAGTCAGATCTATGTAATAACTCCCCTGCAGCATCATAAATATCTGATATTTTCCAAATAAATGACATAAATACACATTTTTCTGCATTTAATTAACATTTAACTAAGAGGTTTATAATTACACCACTTTAGTAAATGTTTTTACAATTCAAAATTATACAAACCTATGCAGAAAATAGTGACATTTATGACATAAAAAGGACGTCCATATATCCTAGGCAAAATAACACGACACACATACACAGCATATTCACTTGCATCTCAAAGCCATGTCAAAACAAAACGTTCTCACAACTCCTAGCCATTTCCATTTCCACGTACATCTCTACCATCATGATGCGAGGTTCAGTGCAATACATTATAAGGTCTCCCTTATGACTCCATATACATCACCATGTCTCAAACCAAAAAAAAACATACCCACCTTGTAACTCCTAGCCATTCCTAGGTTCAAAATGCATACGTATCTATCATGCTTTATGTATTTCACAACGCATTTTAACCTTGGAAAAGAAATAAAGGCAGAAAAATATATGCCACGGCCCCCTCTTGCATTTGCTAGGTTTGAAGACTTTAGCAAGTCTTTACCACGGGTCTAAAAAATAGCAATGATTGTTTTTAAAACAAAGTCAAAAACACCACCGATTGGAAATGGTCGATTGGCCCAAAATGAAGGAAAAACCTAGAAGATATTTCATTTGCATTTCCTCTCTGCTGTTCAAACTTGGCCACCACTGCCTGTAGGGTTTGAAGCTCAAAACCCACCATTTTCTATTGATTTCTAGGCCGCTCTTGGTCGATTTTCTGAGGAAAATATGAGGTAAGTTATTCCTTACTGAGATTTGACCTCTTCTAGTTGATTTCGAGCCGATTCTGGGCTTTTATGATTGCATTTTTACTGGTTTCTCATGCATCCTTTGTGGCTGACTATGGCCGACCATTCTGCATTACCTTGTTGTGTTGAGGCCGTTCTTGGAACACGGATCCCTCCATTCTATGTCGCTTTAATGCATGCTTCTTCACTGATTTTGATAGAACTGTCTAGGTAAGACACTTCACAACTAGAAACTGGTATTCGTATATTTTCTGCTGTTAAGCATGGCACTACAAGCCGCGAATTTACTGGTTTTGAATATTTGTGTTTTGAGTATTTGTGTGAAATGAGTTCAAAGGTTTTCATTTTTTTCCTTGTATCTACATTCCTTTGGCTCCAAACGAGCCCCATCCTGAACAAAAAACTTGAAAATAATGTCATATATGAGACATCCGTGCCTATTGAACTCAAAAAAACTACATTTCTGTCAGTTCTGGGCATTTTTTGTAACCTTTGACAGTGTATTTCGCTGCCAGAGGCTGCGACCTGGGGTTTTGTGAGCATCAGCTTAAAAATGAGTTAAAACTCTAGATCTTTTCCTAATTTTTTATGCATTTCTTAGCTCCAAACGAGCTCTAGCCTTGACAAGCAAATGGCAAAAAAAATGGTATCTCTGTATTATTTTCTGTTGGTCATGGCCAAAACTCATAAAATGACATCCTTGTCCATTCTATTTCTTTAATTAGCTGTAGAAAAATTGCATTTTCCTGTGTTGGTTGTAGATTTGAGCTCAAAAACTCCATTCTCTGTTACTTTCATTCACTGTTTCTGTGAATTCTTGCTTTTTTCTGGGTTGGCTGTAGCATGATTGTTGAAAATCTGCACTTTCTATTGTTTTGTTTCTAGGTTCTGTAAGCATTTTGAACTTGGAAAATTAAAAAACAAAACTGTACTTCCTTTTTGCTGAGGTGAGATTTGAGCATCTTCTGGGTATCTGTGTTTACATGAGCTTGAAAGTTCTCTACTTCTCTGTAGAGATTGAACATAGCCTGATGCTATTCCTGTATTTTTGGACTTGAACTCCTATTCTATAGCAGCATAAATATAGTTGCAGTCGTTCATTTGATTTGCATTGTCATTGCACCAGTTATAGCTTATGACTCTTTATGAGGTCTTTTGTAGTCGTTATGGGCATGGAATGAACACTTTACTTTCAGATCTTTTGCTAATCTCTTTATTCTGTGACAGAAAAATGCAAACTTTATACCATTCTATTGATGCTCTACACTTTCATTGAATTACCTGTAGCTTCATGCATCTTCTTGAGACTTATGAGATGAATCCTCTTGATGTCATCTCTGATGTGGCACCAATTGTATAGGATACTCTCTCGTGTTCTTATTATCTCCTCTCCATAACACTAATACAATCATATTTGGCATGCTTAAAACTCTTGGGATTGTATTTTTGTGGCACCCATGACTATGACTGTCCCTTATTGCATTTCATAGAGTCTGCTCTTCTAAATGACTGAGATGGTGTTAACTATCATTTGAATGCAATCATGTGACTGCTATCCATAATGTTGTTAACTATAAATGATGTTCCTTATATCATGATTGCTTCATTACAGTTGGCTGTTGCCTTTTTGAGGTCTATGACTGTTAACACAGTCTCTGAGATTTGAAACATTCATCCATACCTACATATTTTTGACTATCCCTCAATGATAAGGACTATTCCAAGTGATTAGGACTGCTCCGATAGTCATTTTATTGACTGTCCCAAGACTACTTCTCCTCTTTTCACTATTACCAGTCTTCTTTTAGACCTCTATACTGGTATCTCATACACTATATTCTCATGTGACTGTCACCTTGTCTTGCTTTCAATGTTCTCTTTATACTTCATGATTGTCATGTTGTCCTCACAATCACCTAGTTTAGGACTATTTTTCCATTACTACTTTGAGTTGCTGACTATCTTTGTGTATTCCATAGGCTTGACTGTCTCTAATGTTTGTTATGGCAGACTTCAGACTGGATCACTATTCTGATTTGGTGGCTATCATGCAACTTGTCATACATTCTCTCCCTATACTTGTAGTACCCTCTTTTCCTTGGCTAAAGGATTGGAAACAAACTTTCACTATCTAGCAGTTGTGGCAGTTCCATCTTGTCTTCTTGGATAAGTGTAAGAGAGGCAGCTTTGTTCCTTTTTAAAAGGTGGGCTCTTTGTGTACCAGATCTTTTGATAATATTAATCACTATCCTTCTCGGAGACCTCTCACTGTGGTAACTATCATTTGCTTGACATGTTGTTCTTTCTTGGCATGACTGATGTCTCATCCTCTTCATTTTTGTAAAGTCTGTTACACAAAAATCAGAAATGACTGTTGTTTCTAGTTTACCTCTGACTTATGGGCTGCTGCTTATAACTGTTGTTTGCTGCACTTTTCTTACCGTTGATGATTGTTGTTCCATCATACTTTGCTGCTCCGTCTCATGCACCTTATGCTTTGTATCTTATGTCCTAAAATGCTTGGGTTTTTCCTGATTATTGGCTGTCCTTTGCCCTTTATGACTGCACTTGTATATGCTATCCTACTATGACTAAAACCTCTTGAAAGCTATGACCTGCCTTCTAGATATGCTCCTTGAGCTGTGCTTTTGCATTTGTATATTGCTTCTAAAATGTTCTGTAAGGTCCATGAGCTGGGCTCAACCCTTGTCAGAGACACATTTACCTCCACTCATAATGTAACTTGATGAATCAAACAGAAACATAATTACACCTATATCTGCACATGAAGCAAACATGTTAAGAAAAATAAGGACCTGCAGTCGATATACTTGATTTTTCTTTTCAAAAGTTTCTGTGACACTAATTGGTTTACTGCATCTGAAAAAACAAATTGTATATTTATAGATGTATATCATATGATGTATGATGCCTCGTCATTGCTCTAACATCAATTTTCCAAAATTTTATGCAAATAACTAGGGGTAGCAAGGAGACAGCAGCTGGATGCGGGACACGCAGACCATACAACATGACACAAGACATGTCAATAGCATGAAGGCTCGTCATTCAGGCAATGACAAGTCACCCTACCTCCTATGCATATTCAACTTTTAGTTCTTTTATAAATCTATAGTTTGTCTTTTTCATTTGCAATGAAACAATTAGTCTCATGGCTTGTGTGAGACCTTATACACTTATTTTTTCAATACAAATTGCTGATCTTTTAAAAGATTTGTACAATCTCTTAAGTTTTGAAATGCATCTAAATGCAACAATACAATGTAATCTTAATTTGTACCAAATATGTACATGGATATAACGCAGTAGAAATATATGTACCTTTTCCTCTTTCAAAAACTGAAAAGCTCTACCTGATTAGGCTAGTAGTGAAATTTAGGTAACACAAACAAATACTGATAAGGACCGTGTGTCCCTTCAGCAAGAAATCAAAAATAGACCTAGTCCATATACGACGATGGGGTTGATATATATATATATTTGACGCTTGACTAGTAGAATCACTCCGTGTGATCTATCGTGTTGTCATATCTCTTGTAAAAAACCTTTGCAATACATTTTCTCCACACACTTTGGATGATTTTTTATCTCACCTTGTTGTTACACTCAGTTCTAAGATATCTATAGTATAAGCCCAATGACTATACTCGGTTCCAATCCTGCAAGTGTATCCTTGGTTCTTCAATATAATCTGATTTATGCATAGCTTTCATGATTTGATTTGGTTATTATCTTAGAGTAAGATGTTCTAACCTTAGATATCTTGTTCATTATCTTAGCAATTCATATCAATGTGTTTGTGGGAACATTTAGCGATCGTGGCACATGTCACCTTTAGTGGCATGGGCTTTGCGAGAGCTCTTGTTCCCTTGTGTGTTTTCACTCTAGCTTAATGTGCTTGATACTGGAAAGTGGTATCAACCACCTTAAGGTGGGGGCATATAATGATATCTATCTAATTATATTTTACACTGACAAAGCATGTTTGAAATCCCTCACCATGAGATGGGATGGTGTATCTCTTGAGCTAGTGCACATCCTTTTAAAAATCAAGCAAGAAATCCCTCATTGCGAGGCAGGATTACGTATCTCTTGAGTTAGTGTGTATCCTTTTATACAAATCCCTTTTGCAAAAGGTGGGATGGTGTATCTCTTGAGCTAGTGCACATCCTTTTATACAAAGTCCTCTATGGAGGTAGGGTTGAATCTTGAGTTATCCACCCTTAAGCGTGTCTTTGGTGGTTGTTGCAACATAGCTCAACCATCAGGTGTATTTGGCATGTTTTAGATGGTGGTACTTAGAAATAAGATCCTTCCCATCACTCGTGTTTTTCGTGTATAAAACGTATAGTATGTCTATGGCATAGTATGCAGCGCTCATGTATTTCATGTGTCTTCCTTATGTGTTTGATGTGTCTTCCCCCAAGTGTGGTCTAAAGGCACGTAGCAATGAGCTCCCTCCATATTCAGGTCTTTGTTTGGCCTGTCTTCCCCTAGTGTGGTCTAAAGGCTCATAGTGATGATCTCCCTCCACACTTTGGGTTTTGTTTTGCATGTTTTTTACAATCTAAAGGCGTGTAGCGATGAGCTCCCTCTGCCCCCTAGTTTAGGATTTATTTTAGTTGTTAAATCAATGTATTTTCTATGTATTGCGTGACTGCTCTCATGTCTTCTTCGTGTATTGCATGCTTCTTACTATCATCATTGTGTCTTGCATGTCTTCCATGTGTTTTCTAGTGCTTACCTGAGATTAGGGGCTAGAAATAGGCTTCCAACCTTTTGGTATGCCTTAGCTCTATGTGCTTGGCGTGTTTGATGTGTTTGATGTGATTTGACCATACTTTAATGCATATATGGAATCATAAGATCATACATACATTAAAGTGGGGGCTAAATGTTATTGAGTAAAAAGTATCCCTATGCCTTTTTACCTCCTAGTTTACCTCCTAGGTCCCCGTGTTTACATTATGCAAGTTTAAAACTTATCCCAAAGCAATTTCCCCCAAAACCCATGTCAAATGGGACTTAGGGGCCAATTTTAAATGCTTAATCAAGACCTAAAAGGACCTTGGGACTTGGGCACCCGCGTCCAAGTTCAGGTTGATTTGTCGAGATCTAAATTTTAATGTGTCGGCATAGGACCTTTAAAAAGGTTTCCCTCTGTTGGCCTTTTCAATTTGAAATATGAATGTTAGGGGGAAAGCATATATAATAAGTTTATGACATCATTTTACACCTATATGGATAATGCGAACTTGTGATATTGAGCTAAGGGATTTCAAGGCATTCATTAGTTTGCAGAGCAGAATTGTGTTGTTATTGTGTTTGTTTGTTGTAGATTTGGCTTCATCAATCCATCTCCTCATGATTTGAAGGATCTTCATCTCCATGAGGGCTTCACCTCTAAGGTGATATCTATTTATGTTTTAATCAATCTATTTCATCATTGGATTTGGCCTCTACCCTCCTTGGGCACGCACTCTATCTAACAATGGTGTTGGAAGACTTGAATGTCATTCTGAGGCTTGATCGAGGCAAGCTCCTAAACACCACAACCCCCAAACCCCTCTCTTTGTGATTGCAGGTTACAAGTGCAGGATTTAGGAAAGTGCAGGTGTAGAGGAGCAATTCAGAGGATAAGGATTCAGGATCTGGATCAAAGTTGTTGATATTTTACCCTACTAGACTAGGACGCCTGGCCCATAGTCCTCTCGATAGGATTTATCCCAAATCAGGAGCTGAACATCATCTGACACTGCTCACTGCTCTGAATCTGTAGAAAAAATACCCTATTAGACTTTAGCGCCCACCCCATAGTCCAAAAAGTCTTCACTTCTGGAAATCCAACTTCTGGTAAGTTTCTAATCCTTCCTAAGTGCCTTCCTGTCCAGTGGTCTATAGCATTTCGTTCGTCTATACCTGATTGCATTATAATTAGGGTTTGAGGCTTATTCGAATTAGGGCTTGACAAATCTCTCAATCTAATCAATCTTTCCATATCATTCCTAAGTACACCAACCTGTAATTGAGTCCTCTTCATCTGTAGTGACTTGGCTCAGTTGTTGTCCTTGAGTGTTAGTGTGAAAGGAGGGTTTGATTTGATAGATCTTAACACTATCCACCATCTTCCCACTTTTCATACATAATAGGTGGTAGTGTGAAGGTTGTTTAGCTACAGTGGGAGATTTGGTCTTTTTTTTTGCAAATCTTGTGTAGTATTAATGGTTCAATCTGCTGCTTCAACCTCTCATTTGGACATTGAAAAGTTCAACGGTACGAGGTATGAATTGTGGAAACTGAAGATGGGGGATTTTCTTGAGGAAAGAAACTAGTGATTGGATATTACAATAGAGAAGAATCCTGATGATGTGAGTGTGGAAGAATGGGAAAGGTTGGATAAGAAGGCACAGGGAACCATCTGACTATGTCTTGCAGATTTTGTCCTATTGAATGTCTCAAAGGAAGAGTCTACCTTCAAACTCTGGAAGAGATTGGGTGAGACCTATCAAGCCAAGAGAATGGTAAACAAGCTTTATTTTAAGAAGAAATTATTTTCAATTAAAATGAAAGAGGATGATTCCATTACAGATCATTTCAATAATTTTAATTTACTTTTAAGTCAACTTGATTCCATAGATGCTACATTTGAAGAGGAAAATAAATGTATACTTCTACTTTGTTCCTTACTACAATCTTGGGAGAATATTATCCTTTCTATTACTGCTAACCTTGAAGATCCAAAGTTGGATTGCCTTGTTGCAACTTTGTTGGCATAGAAGATGACGAAGAAGACTTTTGAGGGTAACACTAAGGCTCTCAATGTGAGGGGAAGGTCCAAGTAAAAAGGGCCAAAAGGAGAGAAAGAATCGAAGGACAAATCTAAGGGTTAGTCTAAGTCTCCTAGGAAGAAGAACAAAGTTAAGTGTTGGAACTGTGGTAAAAGAGGGCATGTGAAGAAGGCATGCAAAAACAATAACAAACAATGGGATTCCTCTACTGATAAGTCCTTGAATGCAGGTGAAGATGTTTTACTTTCTGCATGCAACGTTGTTATTAATGATCATTGGTTGGTTGGCTCAAGATGCTTGTATCATATGACACCACATAAAGAATGGTTTTCCATATATGAAGAGTATGATGGAGGTAAAGTGTACCTTGGGGACAACTCTACATATTTGATGGTTGGGAAAGATAAGGTAATGTTTTGTTTCAGTGATGGGAGAATTAAAACTCTCCCTGGTGTTTTCCATGTTCCTAGATTGGCTAGAAATCTGATTTGAGTTTCGAAGTTGAATGATTTCGGGATGCATGTAACATTTGATAATCATGGTTGTAGATTGAAGAGAGGAAACTTGGTGGTAGTGAAGGGGAAAAGATTGGGAACCTTGTTTAGGCTAGATGCCACTACAGTTTGTAATTCCTCATGGCTTCTGAAAACAATTGTATGTTGTGGCACCATAGATTGGGTCACACAAGTAATAATGTTTTAAAAACAATTAAGAATAAAGATTTGTTGGACGGTTTCTCTTATTCTAATGAGCACTTTGATTTATGTGAGCATTGTATGTTTGGTAAATAAAATAGAACATCATTTCCTTTAGGAAGTAATAGAGAAAAAGAGAAGTTAGAGATTATTCATTCAAATGTGTTTGGACCTGTGGATAATGACTCTATCAGAAAACCTCATTATTTTGTCACCTTCATTGATTATGTATCCATATTTACATGGATTTATTTTATGAAGCACAAATCTGAAGTTTTCACTAAGTTTAAGAATTTTAAAGTCTTAGTTGAAAACCAATCGGGATTAAAGATAAAAATATTAAGATCTAACAATGGAGGGAAATATTGCTCTAAGGAATTTGATGAGTTTTGTAAGAATGTAGTAAAATCAGACAAAAGACAACTCCGTATACACAACAATAGAATGGTATTGCAGAAAGGATGAACCAAATAATCCTGGAAAGAGCCAGAAGTATGTTGAGTGATTCACAGTTGGAGAAATGTTTTTGGATAGAGGCTATGTGTACTACTTGTTACTTGATTAACAACACTCCTTATAAGGCTCTTGATTTGAAACCTTATGAAGTGTGGATAGGTAAGAAACCTTTTGTTTCACATTTAAGGGTTTTTGGTTGTGAGGCTTTTGTTCATGTGCCTAAGGAAAAGCAATCTAAGTTGGATCCAAAAGAGAAGAAATGCATCTTCATTGGATATGGTGAGAATGTTAAAGGTTACACGCTTTGGGATCCTCTAACTAGAAATTTTTTTTTCTCTAGAGATGTTATTTTCAAGGAACTTAGAGCTATTTATGAACCTGAACAGCCAAAAGAGAAAAAAAGGTCAAAGGTAGTGCATTTTGATCTACAGCAGAAAGATACACAACCAAAATTAAAAAATGATGGATTGGGGGGTGAAGAAGAAGAAGAATATTCGATTGGAAGTGGTTCTAATGAGGAAGAATCTATTGTTACAAAAGAAGTTGAGCATCCAGAAGAACCAGAAGAGTCTCTCAATCCACTCTTGAGGAGATCCACAAGACAAAAAAAATCCAGTTGTGTAATGTCCCCTTTCTATTTACAGAGTTAGTCTATCATTGGGTTCCCATAGAATAACTAACTTGGTTAGGGAACCATGGTTGGCAAAGCTTTGGATGGGTTATTCATTTGTGTGGAGGTTGGTTTAGGTTCAGTTGGTGTACTTGACACTTTCAGTGATGGTTTGGGTGCTTTGTGTCAGATTTTCTATTTTTAGTAAATTGGGGAATGGTGTCATTTCGAGATTCTTAGATGTGGAATGGATACGTCTCATCGAGACCTTTCTGGTGAGCTATAAAACTCCAGATTCTGAGTTCATCTTGTCATTCATTTTAAAGTCTGAAGATTAATAATATTTATTTGTCAGGGACTTTATAAACATTAAGGCTAGTGATATATTGAAGTTATATTTTAAAAGGTCACTTAGAATACTTGGGTGCCCATCTCTAGGAAATGATAAAGTGTTTTTAAAATGAAATATTCCCTCTCAAAAAGGCAACGCCCCTCATGGAGAAGAATAAAAGATGAAAAGTGAGTTTCATTTGGCATGCTTTATATTGTGAACTTGCTTGCTTTCGCTCTGCTAGGGTTTTGAGAGGGTTTGAAGAGATTTGAACTCAGGTGGCTTTTGGAGATGAAAACCTCCATTAGTAACAGCATTCTATAGGCATGAAAGACCGTCCAAAGGTGCTTTGAGTGAAATACATATAGTGTTTGCAAGTGTGCTTCAAGAGAGTTCTTTTCGATAGGGTTTGAAAGGGCAAAATGAATACATCTTGTGTGAAGATTGAATGCAGCTGAGATCGATGAAAAAGGTAGATTTTCATGTTTGAAGTGAAGATATTAGCAATTGAAACAATTCCTTTGGCTGGTCATACCATACCCAATTCTGGTCATACATTTCTTGGAGCTGGCATTGCTTATTTTTAGTGAGTTTTTCCCTTGTTCTTGACGCCAGCATTGTAGAACATTGAGCAGAGGGTTTTAGAGGAATTTGTAACAGCTTGAAGACTGCATATTACTATTCTAGCCTATCATAGAGGTCGTACCAGCTCACTAGATTGTGGGTATTGTCCATAAATGCAATGTATGATGTGTATGTTCAATAGCAGTTGTATTTGGAGCATTAAAAGGTTGCTATAGTTGTTAAAAATTAGAAATGGTGCAAGTTTATTGTGGCTGGGCATTTGGAGTGATTTTCCATTGATGCATGTAGTTGTGTTATGTACAACAATTCTCCAACTTGAAGAATACAATATGGGTATGCCTTGGTAATTCATTTTATGCTATTTTATGATCTAGGTCTTTCATATTTTCCTCATATCTATTGTACTTTTTCTGGGTTTCATTATTTGTTGCAATATTGCTTGTATCTGGCACAAACATCTCAAGAAAATTGAAACCCCTTCTGCATCTTCCGTCTAGTCTTAAAAAACACATCAAAATAATAAAATAACATTATTAAGATTTTAAAAAGAACCAACAGGTATGGCACATTACAATGGTATCAGAGCATAGCTCTTCTTTCCATCCTATGAGGTTTAATACAGACATGCAAAAGATTAATGAGACATGTAGCTTGGTACACATACATATTATCTTAGATGGAACATATCACAGACTTATATACAGGTTCCCCAGATATACCTTTTGATATAGATACAGAGGTGATATCCGTAGAGGAACAACCAGTAGTGTTTTACAGCGAAGAGGAACCTGTCTTAGAAAACATGGGTGATCATGAGGGTAGGTCTAGCAGAGACCAGTATGACGAGGGTAGAACAAATTTCACCAACATGATGTATGCCTTGAATGATCTAGCGAGAGGGTAGTGGGATATGCTTGACACAATGAAAAGGTCACAAATACAATTGGCTCAGGTCCTTACACACTTGATACTTGGTGATGCTGGAAACAATAGGATAACAACAACAACAATAATAATAATAATGAAAGGAATAGGAGTAGCAACGGGGATAGGAATAGAGTTAACAATGGAGGTGACAGGAACTATGGTGATAGGCACATAAACAGGGATAATGAGGGTGAAGCCTCAGTCCATAATAGGGGAGCTACCCAGTTTATAGTCGGTGACAGACCTGGTATACCTATTTTTGCACTAAGGAACAATGTTCCTGAACAGTAGCCTACACAAGTTGAGTTTCAGGATGTAATTCCAAGGGACTGGTAGGCTTCCAGTGATGAGTTCAGAGTAGAGATGAATTTCAGAGAGTATTCTGATCTCAGGATGAAACACAGACCCAATAGGGGTAACAGACAACACAATCAGGAGCTCCAAAAGAAAGTTAGCAAGATGACTTTACCCTATTTTGATGGTTCAGGAAAAACCACTGCTAGAGCATGGGTTCAAAAGTTGGATAGCTATTTATAGATCAGCCCTATGCCCGAAGCTAATGCAATCACTTATACAACTTTACATTTTGAGGGCAATGCTCACAAATGGTGGAGTAATGGTAAGATCACCTTGGGTCATGATCAGATCATTTCTTATGTTGAGTTCACCGCCAGATTGATTGACAGATTTGATAAGAAAGATCCAAAATTGTAGTTAAGGAGTTAGCTCAACTTAGGCAAGTGGGCTTGGTGGATTCTTACATCTCAAAGTTTTTAGACCTATTTATTATGGTCTCTGATATCTCAGAGTACAGGTTGATGATGATATTCATTGACGGGCTATCAGATCCTTTGCGTGGTTGGATAAAGGGTCTAGATCCATCTTCTCTATAGGAGGCCATGAAGAAGGCCCGTGACATGGAGTCCTTGGCATGGAGGAGTAAATTTTAGTCCAAGGGATTCATTCACAAAAAGGATAAGGACAAGAAACACTTTCAGAAAGAATTCAGACAGCAGCATAAGAGTTCTTCTAAGTTGGATAATGATCAGTTGAATGACCTCATAAGAAAGAAACTTTGTTTTCATTGCTGAGATCCCTGGGATCCTAAGCATAAGTGTACTGCCCAAGGGAAAGCAAAATAGTTGGAATACTTTTCTGTAGATGAGTCTATAGAGTCAGAACCACATTCAGACCAGCAATTAGAAGCCAATGATTCAGGTTCAGAGAGTTCATCCAAGGCATCGGATAAGAAGGAGCAAACAACCCTACTTACAACACATCTCTCTAGCATTCAGAGAGAGGGATCATTCAGGATGAAAGGAGTACTTGGTGGGTGGCCAGTGATCACTCTATAAGACACTAGTGCTACTCACAATTTCATAGATGAGGGTTTGGTTGCTAAGAGAGGACTCAAGACAGAAGAGTTCGAAGGATTTAAGGTGAGAGTGGTTGATGGATTTGTTCTCACCTATACCAAGAGAATACCCAACCTAACCATTTTGTTGAATGATTATACTTGCCAGTCAAATTTCTATGTGGTTAGCATGGGTGAGATGGACATTGTTCTGGGCATGAGATGGTTACATGATATTGGGGAGTTCATTCTCAACTTGCGGACTCCGAAAATGAAGTTTGATGTTTACAAGAGATGACATGTGCTTAGGGGAATATCAGATGGTGGATTGAGAGTGGTTTCACTCAAGAGGATGGAGTGGTTGATATGACATGATCAGGTTTAGTGGGCAACAGAGGTGATGGTGATGGCTGTAGCTATAGATCAGTAGAAGCATGTGTATCCTCCTGACATTTAGGCTTTATTGACTAAACAAACCAAGATGTTTAGTGATATTCCACCTGGTAGACCCCCTGATAGAGGAATTGATCACATCATTGAGCTCGAGGAGGGTGCCAAACATGTTATTACCACCCCATACAGGCATCCTAAGAGGTATAAGGACAAGATCGAGAAGGCTATTAAGGACCTTCTCAAAATGGGGCACATCAGGCTGAGTAAGAGTCCATTCGCTTCTTCTATTGTCCTGGTGAAGAAAAAGGATGGAACACTCAGGATGTGTATAGACTATAGGGAATTAAATAAAAAGATAATAAAAAATAGATACCCCATTCCTCACATCGACAAGCTCATAGATGAGTTGCACGGAGCATGCTACTTCTCAAAGATTGATTTGAGATCTGACTATCATCATATTCCGGTCAGGGAAGAGGACATTGAGAAGACAACATTTAGATGCCATTATGGGCATTTTGAGTTTTTGGTCATGCCTTTTGGTTTGACCAATGCACTAGCTACATTCCAGTCCTACATGAATAGGGTATTCAGAGAGAAGTTGTGGAGATTTGTGCTCATATTTTTTGATGACATATTGATATACAATAGGACCTGGGAGGAACATTTGAAGCACATCGACATTGTTTCGAGCATTCTTGAGTGTGAGTCATTATACACCAAGATGTCGAAGTGTGAGTTTGGGATGACCGAGTTGTTATAATTGGGTCACATTATCAGTGTTGGTAGTGTTAAGGTGGACCCGGAAAAGATTCAGGCAATTATTGACTGGCTGCCACCAAAGAATCTCTCTCAGCTCAAGGGATTCCTTAGTTTATGTGGATATTACCACTGCTTTTGTGAGGGTTTTTTCACATTCAGCTGCCCCCCTTACATATTTGACTCAGAAAGATGCATCCAGTTGGTCAGGTGGTGCATAGGAGTGCTTTGACAGGTTTAAGGAGTTGATGAGTACCTGTCCAGTGTTGGCCATCCCAGATTTCAGCAGGCCTTTTGAGTTATAGTGTGATGCCTCAAGGGAAGGCATTGGTGCGGTATTGATGCAAGATAAACACCCCATAACATTAGAGAGTAGGAAGTTGAGGGGTGTGGAGAAGAGCTATACCATATATGACAAGGAGATGTTAGCCATCATGCACGCTCTGGCTAAATTCAGGAAGTACCTGGTAGGAAGTAAATTTGTGGTTAAAACAGATCATAACAGCTTGAAACATTTCCTTGGATAGAAGGACCTTAATGATAGGCAGCAGAAGTGGGTCAGCAAACTTCAGGCCTATGACTTTGACATTGGCTATGTCAAAGGTAAGAAAAATATAGTTGCTAACACCTTGTCCAGGAGACCTCATTTGTGTGCATTGGGTGCTATTACAGAGGATTGGAGAGAGCTAATATTTGTAGAGTATGCAAACAACAAATGGGCTTTTGGGATCATTGATGGCACTATCAGAGATTACAAGTATTTCGTGGTAAATGACTTGATCATTTACAAGGGTAGAATTCTTCTAGTGCCTGGATTAGAGATGAAGCAAAAGGTTTTGAGAGCTTTCCACGATTTTCCTATGGTTGGACACCCTAGTTACTTCAAAACATATAGGCATGTGAGAGAGCGTTTCACTTGGAAGGGCCTCAAAACTAAAGTGTTGAAATATGTGAGAGAGTGCCTGACATGTCAATAGAATAAACAGGAGCACTCCTTTCTGGGTGGTTTACTGCAACCCCTACCCATTCCTGAGAGGAAGTGGATTAGTATCTCTATGGACTTTATCACAGGTTTACCAAAAGTCCAAGGTCGGGACTGCATCTTCGTGGTGGTGGACAGATTGACAAGGTTTGCACACTTCTTTGCCATTCCAACCACCTACACTGCAGCACAGGTTGCAAAATTGTTCTTTAGAGAGGTATTCCATCTTCATGGGTTGTCATGGAGCATTGTGATTGATAGGGATAGAAGATTCCTAAGTAATTTTTGGTAGGAGCTCTTTAGGTTGGCAGCGATAGAGCTCACCCACAGCACCAACTACCACCCACAGATAGATGGCTAGACAAAGATAGTTAATAAATGAGTGGAAGGATACCTCCAAAATTATGTAGCAGGGCAGCAAAAGGCATGGGTAAAGTGGCTTCACATGGGTGAATATTATTATAACACCACTTATCACATGTCCATTCAGATGTCACCATTTATGGCACTATATGGGTATGATGCACCTAGCTTTGTGGATTTGTTGTTTGGTGATAGCAGAGTACCTAAGGCTAGAGACCTTTTACAGGAGAGTCAGGATATTATGAGTTCTTTGAAGGAAAACATTCAAAAGGTGTAGAATCAACAAAAGCAGTATCTAGATTAGCACAGGACTGAGTGCTCTTTTGAGGTTGGTGACTTGGTGTATTTGATGCTGCAACCCTACAGACAATCCACTCTCAAGAAGAGTGGAGCAGAGACGCTTAATCCATGTTACTATGGACCTTTTAGGATCTCCAAGAAAGTTGGAGAAGTGGCTTACAAGTTGGAGTTGTTGGCAAGTAGTAGGGTACATAATGTGTTTCATGTATCTCCCCTCAAGAAGGCGCTAGAGCAAAATGTGACACCTTCTGCAGAGTTGCCTCCTCTTGATGAAGAGGGGAAGTTGATCTTAGTACCTAAGGCTATTATTGATACCAAAGAGCGTACCTTACAGAAGAGTATCATCAAGGAGTATCTGGTCAAATCAGAAACTTGCCAATTGAGGATGCTACTTGGGAGAGCGAGCAGATTTTATCACATCCCAATCTAAGATTGCTTGAGGCAAGCAATCTTAGAGAGGGCGGACTATAATGTCCCCTTTCTCTTTACAGAGTTAGTCTATCATTAGGATCCCACAGACTAACTAACTTGGTTAGGGAACCATGATTGGTAGAGCTTTGGATGGGTTATTCAATTGTGTGGAGGTTGGTTTGGGTTTAGTTGGTGTACTTGGCACTTTTAGTGATGGTTTGGGTGCTCTGTGCTGGATTTTATATTTTTAGTAAATCAGCGAATGGTGTTGTTTTGGGATTCTCAGATGTGAAATGGATACATCTTTTCGAGACCTTTCCGGTGAGCTATAGAACTCTAGATTCTGAGTTCATCTTGTCATTCATTTTAAAGTCCGAAGATTAATAATATTTATTTGTCGGGGACTTTATAAACATTAAGGCTAGTGACATATTGAAGTTATATTTTAAAAGGTCACTTAGAGGACTTGGGTACCCATCTCTAGGAATTGATAAAGTGTTTTTAAATGAAATATTCCCTCTCTAAAAGGCAACGCCCCTCATGGAGAAGAATAAAAGATGAAAAGTGAGTTTCATTTGGCATGCTTGATATTGTGAACTTGCTTACTTTGCCTCTACTAGGGTTTTGAGAGGGTTTGAAGAGATTTGAACCCAGATGGCTTTTGGAGATGAAAACCTCCATTAGTAACAACATTCTACAGGCATGAAAGACTGTCCAAAGGTTCTTTGAGGCAAATACATATAGTGTTTGCAAGTGTGCTTCAGGAAAGTTCTTTTCAATAGGGTTTGAAAAAGCAAAATGAATACATCTTGTGTGAAGATTGAATGTAGCTGAGATCAAAGAAAAAGGCAAATTTTAGTGTTTGAAGTGAAGTTATTAGTAGCTAAAACAATTCCTTTGGCTGGTCGTACCATACCCAGTTATGGCTGTACATTTCTTGGAGTTGTCATTGCTTATTTTTAGTGAGTTTTTCCCTTGTTCTTGGCACCAACATTGTAGAACATTGTGTAGAAGGTTTTAGAGGAATTTGTAACAGCTTGAGGATTGCATATTACTATTCTATCCTGTCATAGAGGTCGTACCAGCTCACTAGATTGTGGGTATTGTCTAGAAATGTAATGTATGATGTGTATGTTCAATAGAAGTTGTATTTGGAGCATTAAAAGGTTGCTATAGTTGTTAAAAATTAGAAATGGTGCAAGTTTATTGTGGCTGGGTATTTGGAGTGATTTTCCATTGATGCATGTAGCAGTGTTATGTACAACATTTCTACAACTTGAAGAATATAATATGGGTATGCCTTGGTAATTCATTTTATGCTATTTTATGATCTGGGTCTTTCATATTTTCCTCATATCTATTGTACTTTTTCTAGATTTCATTATTTGTTGCAATATTGCTTGTATCTAGCACAAACATCTGAAGAAAACTGAAACCCCTTCTGCATCTTCCGTCTAGTCTAAAAGAACACAAAAATAATAAAATAACACTATTAAGATTTTTAAAAGAACCAATAGGTACAACACATTACAAGTTGATAGGTATAGCCCACCAGATTTCTATTGTGCATTTGCTTTATTGAGTATTGATGATGAGCCTAGATCCTGTTGGTTTTTCTTCTGAATCAGCATTAGGGTTTGCCAGTTCTAATGCACAGGCAGATTCAGCCAACTGAATACAGGAGGTTGCGTGAGCTCCTCCCCTTCACTTCTGGTTTTGCCGCACCAAGGGGGGTGTCCCTATTTGATAAAAGTATGACCTTGACTAGCTCAATGACAGAAAGATATAACTTGACAGCAACAGGCAAAATACTCTCACGTAAGGACCAAGATTTGTATAACAAATCACAAGGTTGGCAACATTCTTGGACATATATGTCTGGTTGGGTATGAGAGTACGCAGGGATCCTAATCCTACTCCTACAACTAACAGGTGGAAGGATGAAATGGTTTGATTTGATTTTTGGATGCAAAGCTGGACATGGTATATAACCTCAACACAGAGCTAGATTGGTGCCTATCCAGGGCTTGGAGTCGGTAGACATACACCTATGAATGATCAGCATGAACAACTAAAACTAGATTTCAGGGGGATATACATGATATCTGCCTTACAGATATCTCCCAATATAGAGTGTTAAGCTGTCTATACTTATGGCATCCCTATTGCAGTATACCCTTCCCAATATTCAATCTGAAAATAGTTTAATCTACCCCTTGAGTAGAAGTTAAAAGATTAAACATTCAACACAGGAATTCTATGTTCTAGAATCTCAAACATTCCTTGAATGCCTGGACTCAGAAGAAAGATACATGCAAAACTGGAGACAAAATCAGCATAACACATGCAAACATAGCATTATTCATATAAAATTAACCATGAAATCAGTGGATTCATGCACAAACGTACAACAGGAGATACATAAACTCGCAAGTTTTGCTGCACAGAGCAACCAAAACCAGTTGTATCTTATTACAGAGCCAAAATGTCCATTTTTCAACAACCTCAAAAATGGTAACATAGTCTGCCTATATTGGCCAGAAAGTGTACCTCACAACAATTAATTACAAGGCTTTTACAAAAATCTGCCAGATACAGATCCTTCAAAGGAATGGCGCTCAAAATTTATTACTGCAGAGACAGAAAGTAGACAATGGTGGCCTCGAGCCCTGCGCCGCCATCAGGAAGTCTTCCTCCATAAATCGGGCCACCTGATCATGTGTACCATTTCTCTTACCCCTGCTACAGTCGCCATTGATGGCTCAACCACCCGTGGCCGCGTGAAAACTGTTGCTGTGTTCAAAAAGAAATTTCCCGCTAAAATGCATTTTCTGAAGTTTCAAATGTGCAGGGAAATTAATCCCACATTGGTGCCGCGGAGACTCCTTCAGCAGTTTATAAACGGGGCCACAAACATAATAAGCGTCAAGCGCTTTTGCCACGCTCGACACACACCTCTCAGCCCAAAGCCCATCACCCAGACCTAGGCCATTGGCTCACCCCACAAATCTCTCATTGATCTCAACGGTCTCGCCGACCGCTACCTTCGCATTCCCCTTCATCGGCCAGAGAAAGACCGTCGGGCCGACCCTCCAAACCTTCGCTGATCTCATCAGTTACACCGATGAAGCCACCGCAATCCTCTGTTAGCTAGACTACTACCATCGGCCAACCAAAAAGCCTCCTCGCCGATAGGCAAAAGTCACACCGACGCTTACACTATATTCCTTGTCATCGGCCAGAGAAAGACCGTCGGGCTAACTTCCCAGACTCCCACCGACCATACACGTCTCCTCGATGGCCACCAAAACACACTACGTTAGTGGTTACCAATCCACCCTCCTCCTCCATCGGTATGACAAAAAATTATCAGGAAGACCACAAATTACTACGCTGATAGATCAAAGTCCTGGCGACCACACATATGCCCAAATCCCCATCGGCCCGAGTAACGATATCGGCAGAGGCCAAAACCCCTCTGCCGATAGCAACAGTCCCGCCGACGATCTTTCCGTCTCCAAGACACACTCCCTCGTCACCCCGATATGTCGAACACCAACCTCACCATCGGCCAGACTCCCAACTGTCAGCCTAGCATGAAATTCCCCTGTCGATGAGGAGTATTACACCGATGAACACCAAAAACACAAAGCGCTGAACTGTTGAACCGTCGAACCACGAATCGGTTCAACCCGATGGTTCAACACTAAGGTTCAAACATCAAAAATAATACTCCATCTGCAAAACACTCCAGCTGAGAGCAAAAAACTCAAAGCATCGAACTATTGAACCTTGAACCATTGAGAAAAGGGTTCAAGTGGGAGGTTCAACGATACAATATTTGTGCAAGGCAAATGCATAATATGAACCGCTAGAAGAGAAATGAACCATGAACCGCTGAACCATTGAACTTATAGAAAAAAGGGTTCAAGTTCAAACCGAAATGTTGAAGACACAAAAACGAACGCATGCCGATGGAGAAAACACGAAGACCCCTCCTCAAGAAATGAGATGCAGATGCTGAAAAACACTGAAGGGGTGCCAAAACTTAGAACCTTTTTTGGATTTTTTGGGATGGTGCCTGCATGAAAATTGCTAAATTAACTAACAGTGAATTCAGGCACCAATAGATCCTATAGGGAAGCTATTCATGCAGATGATAGTGAGTCTTGGTAGTTAGCCATGCAGGAGGAGATGATGGCTTTAGACTCTTGCAACACTTGGGATCTTGTTCGTTTTCCCAAAGGAAAAAATGCCATAGGTTGCAAGTGGGTCTTCAAGAAGAAGTTTGGATCAAACAGTTCATTAGAGAAGTACAAGGCTAGACTGGTAGCCAAGGGCTACTCCCAGAGAGAGTGAGTTGATTTCGGTGAAATATTTTCTCTTGTTGCTAAATTATCCTCTATTATATTTCTCTTATCCATTGCTATAGCTTTTGATTGGGAAATAGAACAAACGGATGTTAAGATTGTGTTCTTGCATGGAGATCTTGAGGAAGAAATTTGCATGCAACAACTTACAGGTTTTAAGGTAAAAGGGAAAGAACATTGGGTTTGCAGATTGAAGAGGTCTCTTTATGGTCTAAAATATTCCCCCAAAATGTGGTACCAAAAGTTTGAGACATTTTTTTTTGAAATTGGGTTTTGTTAGAAGCGAGGAGGATCACTGTGTGTACATTCATTGTATTGATGATTCTATACTGATCATTGCATTGTATGTTGATGACATGTTATTTTTCAGCAATACTAAGGGTATGATCAGTGAGTTGAAAGCTCAAATTTTAGGTGCATTCAATATGAAGGATCTTGGAGCTACCAAGTATATTATGAGAATGGAGATCAAAAGGGATAGAGGTAACAAAAAGATTTGGTTATCTCAGAGTAAGTATGTGAATACCATTTTGTAGAGATTTAGCATGCAGGATTGTAACCAAGTTAGAATTCCTTTGCACATTGGTACTAAGCTTTCATTTTACATGTGTTCAAAGAATGAGGATGATTTTGAGGATATTACTAATGTGCCATATGCTAGTGTTGTAGGGAGTTTGATGTATGCAATGGTTTGTACTAGGCCATATATTGCCCAAGAAGTGGGAGTTTTGAGTAGGTTTATGTCTAACCCTGGTAGACATCATTGGAATTATGCGAATAGGGTATTTAGATATTTAGCTGGTACTTCTGATTACTATTTGGTTTATTCTGGTACTGACAGTTTGGAAAGGACATTGGACATACATGGTTTAATTGATGCAGATTGGGTAGGTGACTTGGATAGTCGGAGGTCCACTAGTGGCTATGTGTTTACTTTGTTTGGAGGATCAGTGAGTTGGATGAGCAAAAGGCAGCCCACAGTTGCTTTGTCCACCACCGAAGAAGAGTATATGGCTGTTGCCCATGTCTCTAAGGAGGTAGTTTGGTTAAGGATGTTGTGTACAGGTATTGGTTTTGATTGTAGGGTCATTTAGATTGGTTGTGAGAGCCAAAGTGCTATTTGTTTGGCCAAGAATCCTATGTAACATGCTCGGACTAAGCATGTTGATGTTCAATATCACTTTTTTTGAGAAATGGTTGCAAGTGGAAAGATTGAGCTGAAGAAGGTAAACACTCAGGAGAATGTTGCAAATGCTTTGACCAAACCTATGAGCACAGAGAAGTTTGCTTGGTGCATGGAGGTGATGGGCCTTGTTTCTTGTACTTAGTTGTTTTGTGTTTTCCTATGGGTATTTACAATGTATAATGTCAAGTGGGAGAATGTTAGGATTAGGTGTCATTAACCTTGTAAATCCTTGTAATTATTATTCCTAATATTGTTTCTAAATCACCCATAAGGGATGTACAAGTTTCCCCATCAATGTTAAAAATTATTTATCGGGGACGGTAATTACGCAGGTACTGCATTGGTAAGTTCTAGAGTTACCGGTGGTAGTTATGGAGTAACATTTACTGATGGCAACGGTTAAAGGTTGGTTTAATGACCCTAGGCACCACCATGGGGAATATGCTATCTTGGGAGATTCTATGATATCTATGACAATTCATTATGATACGTAAGTGGCTATTCTTGACCATGGGCACCCTCCTAGAGGAATCTACTTTATTTTTCTTATATGACATCTGTCATAAGGTTGGTAAGATTTTGTAAGAGAATATATGAGAACTGTAAGTTTCGTAAGATTCTATGACAATATGATAGCCTATGACAAGTATTTATGAGTTGTAATTTACTATTCTTGGCCTTGGGTGCCCAAGTTTGCATGGTTGACTATTGACAATTGACATGGACATGTAAGAGGTCATTTAATGTTGCATGTTGGAGTTTCCAAGGAGTGAAAAAGTGGATGCCTATTTTGGAGATTGTAAAACCTCTATAAATACAATGCCTTGTATGTGTTATGCATCTCATAAGTTTTGGACACAGATTCTATTGGATTGAAGGTTGAAGAGATAGAGGAAGTGCACATGTATTTTAGATTTTGAAGATAATACAACTTGAAGCCTCTTTTCTTGGTGGAGCTTTTTACCTGAAAGAGTTTTCTCCACGTTACATACTGTGTTATGTGGTTTATTCTTCTATGGTGTTTATTCTTGTGTTGTAATTTTATTTTTGTGTGTAATCTCTATAGATATTACACTTCTTTAAGATCATAAACATTTTGTAATTAGATTTCCATTTGGCTAGTCGTTGCCTTCATTTCTAATAGTATCCAGATCTAGTTGTGTTTCTTTATATTTCTAACCAGATGTGGAACACGAGATGAACCAAATATCCATTGTGCAAAATCAAGTTTATGTTAAGTATATTTCATTTCTGATTCCGGTTGCACTTATCATATGTTGAAGTGGAATATGTCAGGTTGGAGGGTGACATCACGACTTATTCAAGAGCTATCAGATGTTGAACTCTAACTGAATGTGGAACACGGGATGAACTAAATATCCATTGTGCTTGATCAGGTTTGAGTTAGTGCCAGTTTCGGTTGACTTTCCAATTCTAGTTGACTTTCTAGTTCTGGTTGACTTTCTAATTCCAATTGACTTTCTAGTTCTTGTTGACTTTCCAGTTCTGGTTGACTTTTTGATAGCCTATTGACTTTTCAATATCTGGTTGACTTTTTCACATCCAGTTGCACTACTTGTTTCCAACTGGATATCTTCCAAGAAGACTTTCCAACTGAATATCTTCCAAGTAGACTTTCCAACCGTATATTTCTCAAGCACATCATTCCAACTAGACATCTTCCAGATGGTCAAAAGGAAAAGGTGCCTCAACAAGTGAACTTTCAACCCGATGCTTCCCAACATCTAGATTGAATAGGAGAATACACTTGGAGCACAAAGTATGCATATAGAAGATCAACATCAAGAGGATCCACATCAGGATAAAGGTAATGATCAAGGTGAAGTGACACATCTGAATGGTCAACATCAAGAAGTGGATGTGGATCAGAATAAAGGCAGGATACAAAACAACATCCAAATGACCAAGACAAAGAACTGAATCTACAAAAAGACTAGACATGATACTTACAAGGTGGAAAAGATCATATTGAACCAGATATCATGTTGCATATCCACATCTGGTTAGCTTGCAGGATGGCCCAGAAATATGGGAAAATGCATCATCGACTCTCTAGATCACCATTAATGTGAAATGGGTAGTTGAAATTGATGTTTTTAATGTATTATGTGGAGTGGTTGGGGTTTTCCCACCCATTTTTCCATTTGACCCAAGTTGTGAAGGCTATAAATAATGGATTGAAGTTCTTTTCAAAAGGTTGTCATTTCAACATTTTCAGACAATAGGTGCAGTGCAACTAGGGTTTCAATCATTGTGAAAGTTTCAAAACTTTAGTGGTGACTTTTTGTAAATCATATTGATGAATCAATCCAAGATTTGTGAGTAGAATCATATGCCTCCATTGTTGCAGATGTTCATTTAGGGAATTTCTGATTTGTTACAGAATTCCTCTTTCCACAATTTGTGGCATGATTCTAATCTTCATTTGAAGGATTTGGTAGGTCCATAATATATTACATGTTTTAATAGTCATTTTAAGATTTCATATGAAATAATTTCATGTGAGAAGGGGTAAATAAGTATGTCTGGTTTTGTTTTCAAGTTTCATGCATATGGGTGCTCTAGTTAGAAAACTCGATATCATTTCATTTTTGTTCTCCTTTTTAATCTGTAAACTTAGTAACCCATTGAGGGCACTAGTTTGAATGATGTTTTGATCACCAAAACATTTTATAAATCAAACAAATCTATCAAGTGTGAAGTAAATAGTTACTTTTGTATGCATTGTCATGGTTCTATGTTATAACCAGGAAATATTGTTAGTGAATCTTCAAAGTGACAATTTAAGAAAACCAAACATGCATACTAGCACCTTCCATTATTGCAGGAAGTGCTTTTCATCAGCTTAATTAGAGGTTTTAGTGCAGCAAGCTTGTCTTAATCTAGTGGTCGTATTTAGGGATTGAGACAACAATTTGGGTATTGTTGCAATGATATGATATTTAAAACATCTTCCATTGTTGTTAATCCCTATTAAGGGACACCTCTTGGAACACCCTCCTTGGTTTAGCTAAGCCAGAAGTGAAGGGGAAATTACCCATTCCCAACCATTGGCCCTTAATCATCCTTATCCTTTTGATGAACCTCTTTTCTATCTTCCTGATGATAGCCCTGGCCTTGAAGATTGAAGAATGTTCTAGGGATTATGATAAGCTATTTTGGGACCCAACAAGACCAAGGAAAGATAATGGAAGAACATAAAAAAGGATGGAGGAAGGCTAATGGTATAAAAGATACAAGATTTTCTTAGCTATGGGCTTCTAATTCTCACTAGCTTGATGCAGATGAAGATGCAAAAGAAAATAGGGAATTTTCCACTAGATGTAAATTGTAACTTCAAAATGATGAAAATAGGAATCTTTATGTTGAAATGGATTCTAATTCAACCATTAAACTAATATTAGGGTTAGGAAATTTAGAACCTAATAATTTGAGAAAAAAAAGAGTTAAAGAGGCTCCAGGATCTAGGTGAAATTTGTCCTACACAATGCTTGGATGACTTTTGACCCACTTTTGAATTTTCTCCCTAAAAGTTACATAGTAGAATATAGAGGTAAAGGAGGGATAGGGGTTATGCAAATTAGTACAAAACATGGTAGAAGGGAAATATTTGAGACAAATGCCCGTAGAATGCGCCTAAGGAGAGGTCACTAATTTGGGTGCAAGAACATAAGGCAAAGATCACAAAGTAGGTTATTTCTGACCTTACAAGGCAATGTGTAAGATCCAAATTTGTCTACTTTATAATTCTCATCTTATTTTTATGCACTCATTTTGGCATCTATTCTCTTAGTCTTATTTAGATATAATTTAACCCATTTTTCATCCTATATACTTATCACATATTTGAAAAACTAGATAAAAAGCCATAGGATCCTACCCTCTACTAACCCTAAGTTTGGAAACATTTATTCCTTTCAATACACCAACACCCTCTTATACTTGTGTACATGTTCAAAATTCAAATTTTGGTCCTAATGACTATTTTAAACTTAACCCTGGGTATATTTTTTAATAGTCATTTTCCTAAGATCTTTGTATAAACGTAGTTTTGGCCCTCATTTGAGTCTCTTGGATTCTTCTTACATTTTCTTATTCCATTTTTTTAGGGAGACACCATTTTCTCTTGTGACAACAAGATACATCATTAAAGATCAAGATTTAGAGCTCTCCTTGGCCTCATCCCACACCATCTCTATTGATTTCTTCTATTCTCCTCACCATATCTCTCCAAGGCCTAGATTCTCTTTGTCATTTACCATTGCATTCTTCCATTTTTTATCCTCTATTGATGCCCTATCTCTCCTTACTCTCAAAACCCTCTTCCATTTTTTCCCTATCCTAGATCTGAAGCATTATCGTCCATTCCTAGCCCTTTTCCTTTGTATATCTTGGTAACATTTCATCGCCCACCTATTCTCCATCCACTTGCACATACCACCTTAGAATAGAAATCCTCCTAGGGTTTTTATTTCTTAGGATCACAATTTTGTATACATGACTCTAATACCTCAATTGGAACCTCACACACTCCAATTTTTTCATGTACTACTGTGGAGGATGAAATGTGCCAAATAATGGACTAAGGCAATATGATTTTCCCTACAAGTGTTGCCACAAAAATCTCATTTCTAAAGACTAATGTGAGGAATTTGTAGGCACAAGGAAGACTAGAAAAATAAGGGGAGCAACAATAAAAAGTTATATAATGATTATTAGAGAAAAGGACATGAATGCCAGATCCCATATGTGAGCAACCATAGAATTCAACTTCTCAAAATTCATAGGGATGTTTTTCCAATCCTCTTGATTCCATTTCTAGCATCTTTTCCTAATCAAACATGCTTTCTATCTATTTTTCTCAAATTTTTTTATAGCATATATCTTTACTATGTTCGATCCTAGCTCAATGTATTTCTATATTAAAATAAGATTAGATATTTTTTGTTTTTTAAATAAAGAGTAAATATGATATATTTTAGTATCGATTACACATAGGAAGATTTTATATTCTTCTTAATAATACACATTAGGGGGATGAAAAATCATTCTTTCATTTGGTGAACTTGGCATTAATACACCTTTAAAACCTCTTAATATGCAATCTAAAACTTGCAAAAACACTTTCAAACCTATTAACATATATTCTTAAGTCTTTTGGATTTGCTTCATTTTCCTCCCATATCCTTCTCTCATTCTTTCTCTCCCTTTCTTCTCTTCGTCATTATTATGGCTTCCCCTATTTCTCTTTCCTCCATTCATGTAATTTATCTTGATCCTCACTTCTCTTGTACCTTTGTTGTTTCTTATCCCTGTGTCCTATAAAACATGCTCTTCTTCCTTGCCTTGCCTCAATCCTCTATCTCTTCTATTAATATTATGGATTACTTCACACATTTCCCTATCTTTGCTTCCTCCTTTATCCAATATACTAAGGAACTATCTATACTCTCACCTTTTTCCATATCACTAGCCTAGCCATTTATCCACCATCCCCTCCTCTTTTTTATCTTCTTTATTCTCTACCTCCCACTCCCTCCCCTCTTTTCCTCTATCATCACTCTACCCTTTCTCCTCTATCTCCTCCAACATCCTATTTTCATTCTCTTCTCTCTTTTTCTCATTCCTCAAACTCTATTTCATTATTATCCCTCCCTTTCTCCTCCCTCTTCCATCTTTTCTCCTTCACTTTGCTCTTTCATTTCTTCTTCTTCCCCTCATTATTCCTTGTCCTACTACTCAACCCCTTCACCTACTTCTTCCTCCTCTTTATTCTAATTCTTCCTCTTCCTCTTTCTAATATCATTAGCTCTATCATAATTATTTGTTTGAGATGGAAATTTTGTATGGTTCCCTTCTAGATGTGTTTCCCTTGTATACAAATTTGAAAATGTATGATGGTAAAGGAATGTTGAAATTACACATAATTATTTCCTTCATTTATGTCTTTTGTGTAACAAATAAACTCTTCTATCTCTTCCCCCTTACATTACATGATCATGCACATAAATGGTTCAATAAATATGGTGTATTTTATTTATTTTCCTACACTATTGATACTATTTCTTGTTTACGTCCAAACTAGAATATATTCTCCCTCTATTACATAAGAAATTCATGTTGTGAGTGGCTAATAGGAGTGAAAATGTCTAATTTTAAAAAATGTGAAGGAGGAGCAACTTTGTGCTAAGACAAACAAAGGCAGAGAGGAAGGAGAGATAGTAGGAGAGGCCATCTTCAAAGGAGAGGATGAAGCATGGGCGATTGGAAAAATTCTCACAAAGGTGGATGAGGAATTCATCAAAGAAGAAAGTAGGGTGAGATGTATGTCAATTGGGAATGTGAATCTGGAAATTACAGAAGAGATCACTAACATTTGCATTCCTGAGGAATTCCTTAACTCAAAGGTTGAGAAACTAAAGAAGAATGCAATTATTACCAAATTCAATGGACTTTGGCCTGTGATGGAGCAAATTAAGGCATAGATTGGATAGAAATGGATAGGTTTAAATTTAGAAGTTAGCTTTTTGGCCCTAGGGTTTCTTTAAATAGTCTTCTAGTCAAAGTTTGATATAGACAATGTGCTTAAGGGGGTCTGTGGTTCATGGGGAATGTTGGATTGTATATTAGATCCTAGTCGTCAAGTTTCAATCCCCATAAGGAGCTTATTAAGGAGGTGCCAATTTGGATTCACATGTACAAACTACCACAAGAATTGTGGATAAAGGAGATCTTCAAACTGATTGGGCAGTCCTTAGGAGTATACGTGAACAACTCTAATGCCTCTCAAGGAGGAAGATTGGCTACTTATACAAGGATTTGTGTTAAAATAGACCTAAGTAAGTCGATTAGACATGTGATCAGGCTTTCTTCAATCTTGGGGGAATGGACGCAAGACCTAGAGTATGAATGTCTACCTATCATATGCTTCAATTTCTAGAAGGTTGGACATATTGCCAGAAGGTGCACCTTAAAGGGAGGGGATAAGAGCAAGGATCAGCCAATTAGGAGAAACTATGACGAGGGCATTCCCAAGGACTCTAAAGTGCAAAAATCTTGCCCTCCCAAGAAGGATGAGGGGTCCCCTGAGCCAGAAGGTGATGGGCTACATAAGGGCCCTCAGGAGGCTTTAGGTCCAGTCATAGAGCAATTAATAGAGCCAAATAAGGAGCAGGATAAGCCCCCCTCCTTGGACTTAGATCATGAAAAGGGACCGGAAGAACAAGGCAAAGGAGGTGGAGAGTCCACTCTGATTACCAAAAGGAGAGGGGAGGAAGGAGCAGAGGTGTCTATCCTAAAAATTCTTCAAACAATTATAAATAGTAGCACTATTTTGGAGGAAATACCCCCTCAAACCAAGGAGCGCGAAGTGAGGCTAGATGGTGATGGTGACTCAGGAAGGGATGAGGAAGACAAAGACAAGGAAAATTTGTGGAGGAGAGTAACCAAGAGTGGAAGAAAGGGAGGAAAACAATCTTTGATGGTGGATGCTAGAGTCACTAACCCTAAGGGAAGGAAGACTGAGGTAAGTAAATCCAAACATAATGATTTGTTAGAAATTGAAAAAGGTATGCAAGAGTCTATTAATAAGTCTATGGAGAAAGGAGGCGAGCACCTCCATGCTTCCCTGAATAAATGAAGATTGTGATTTGGAATGTGTGGGGCCTCAATAGTCCAGAGAAATATCATTTGGTTAAGTGACTGGTAGAGATTCAGAGTCCTGATGTGCTTTTTCATCAAGAAACTAAGGTAGATAGATCTTCTTTGATAGATATGATTCCTAGTTTGTGGTAGATTGGTGAAGGTTTGGTGGTTTATGTTGACGGTACGGTTGGGGGTTTAACAATTCTTTGGAACAAGTTCAGATTCTCTAGGGAGCTTATGGATAGAACAGTTAATATTTTGTCCATCAAACTCAAGGATATACAAGGGGTATTTGAATTTGTCCTCTCTAATGTACACAAGCCTAATTTGGAGTAGGAGAGGTTGAGATGTTGTAGGGATAGTTTGAGAACCTTTAGGGACTATGTGTCAAACAACAATTAGATAGTGGGAGGTGATTTCAATTCAACACTATGTCTGGAAGAGAAGAAAGGAGGGAGATCTATTGGGAATTTAGGTTCTAACAGTTTCAAAAATATGTGTGAGAACCTTACTTTGGCTGATATTGCCCCTAGGTCTGGATGGTTTGCTTGGAGTAATAGGAGGATGCGGTAGGATAGTATTCTTTGCATATTAGATCAGTTTCTTGTTAATTCTAACTAGTTTCTTTCTCCAGTTTGTCTCTTCTCTGAAGTTATTGAATTTGGTGGGTCGGATCATTGGCCTATCCTTCTGCATATCCAATGGAGTCAGAAATCACGTGGGATCCCATTCAAAATGGAAGCATTTTGGTATGAACACCTTGATTTTCTAGAAGCTTTGGAAAGATGGTGGATTTTGGAAGTAAGAGGTAACAAAAGGCTTTTCGTATACAATAAGTTGAAGGAGACCAAGAAGTTGGCTAAGGCTTAGAACAAAGAGGTTATGGGGGACCTCTTTGAAAATAAAAGAAAGGTGGAAGAAACTTTGGAAAGTATTGCTCGATGGAAATTATTGATAAGGGATTGTCCCTTTAAATTAGAGAAAAGGAAAATGACATAATGGAAGAATACAACAGAATCCTTAGGATGGAGAAGATTTTTTGGTAGCATAAATTAAGAGTTAAGTGGTTAAGTGAAGGTGACAACAATACAAAGTTGTTCCACATAGCCACTAACATTGGAAGGCAATACAATAAGATTCTTAAGATCCAACTCCCTAATGGAACGGACATGGAAGACATAGGTGTTATCAGAAAAGAAAGTGTTAATTACTTCAATAATTTATTAGGGGTTGAAGCAGGTGTAAATTGGCAAGCGCAAGAGGTCGTGTTAAGCAACATTCCCTCATTGGTGGATGAATCAATGAATAATGCTTTGATGGCCCATTTCTCTATGGAGGAAATTAGGAGTGTTGCTTTCTCCCTGGGGGCTTAAAAGGCTCCTGGGTCTGATGGTTTTCAGGCAGGTTTCTTCCAAAAATTCTTGGGTATAGTTAGCAAAGATGTATGGGAAGCAACAGAGGAGTGTAGTGTCAAAAAGAGGATGATGAAAGATTGGAACGCTACATACTTGGCTTTGATTCCTAAGACTAAAACCCCTAAATACTTTGATGAGTTCAAACCTATTTCTTTCTATAATGGGATCTACAAAATTGTCATGAAGGCAATAGATTCAAGGCTGAAGAAGTTTTTAGAGAACATAATTTCAGAGGAGCAGATCAGTTTCCTCAAAGGTGGAGAAATTATAGATGGAATTGTTTTGGCTCATGAGACTATACACTCTATCAAATCACCAAAAAAGGAGGGGATGATTTTTAAATTGGATATGAAAAAGGCCTATGACAGAATTCTTGGGAGTTTTTTTATCAAAGTTATGAGAAAGTTTGGTTTTAGGCAGGATTGGTGCAGTTGGGTGCATAGTTATATCTCCATTACGTCTTTTGTGGTTTTAATCAATGGGGTTGCTATGGAGTTCTATCTAGCTGGTAGAGGTTTGTGGCAAGGAGATCTATTATTACCTTTCCTTTTCTGATAGTGGCTGAAGTATTAGGAAGATCTATAAGGAAAGAGGTGGAAGATAGTCACCTACAAGGATTACAGATCTCTTGTGGTATTTCCAACTTGACTCGTCTTCAATTTGTGGATGACACATTGATGTTCGGTGAGGCTACTACTAGGGAGGCTAGATGCTTTAATAAAATTTTACACAATTACAACATGGTTGCTAGTCAAAAGTTTAATTCAAGTAAGTCTCAGTCTTCTTAAAAGAATTTTGCACTAAGTCACTAGAGATTCAAAGGATTCTTCACTTTGATGTCGATCTCTTACCTAATAACTACCTAGGCATGCCCTTAATAGACAAGAGAACTTTTGAAATAGAATGGAAAAAAGTATCTGATAGGGTGGAAAGAAAGTTAGCTTCGTGGAAAGGGCATTGGTTGTCTCTGAACAACAGGATCACTCTTATAAAATCCACCCTTACTTTTGTCCCTATATATACCATGTCTACCTTTCAGATTCTAAATAAGGTTGCCAAGGTTTTGGAAGATTCCTAGAATTTGCTTTTGGAGAGGAATAGAGAATGCATTTAAATATAACCTTGTCAAGTGGGAGGAAGTTTGCTTTCCCAAAGGTCAAGGTGGAGTGGGGATCATATGTCTCAAAAATATGAACAAGGCCTTGGGTTTGAAACTCACATGGAGAATCTATGAGGAGAAGGATAGGATCTGGAGCTGGGTTTTGTAGGCTAAGAACATTTAGGGTAACCCAGACAATTTACTTGACCCCTCTAACACCTTTCCTAATGTCATGTCCCTTTTTTGTTTAATTCGAATTGGAGGACTCAATAGCCCATTCCAATAATTTCAAATGGGCTAAGGTAAGAAAAATAAATGATTTATTTAATATTTAATTTAGGACCCATGAGCAATTATATTTTCCTAGTTGTTAAGGGTCTATTAAATATTAAAATATTAATGTGTTGGCAACTCCAATTGATTAAATATAGATATTTTGAGTATTTTCCAAAGGAGGGACATTGAAATAAATTAAGGGAATATATTGTATCTTTAAAGAGCTCAAAATAGAAGATTCTATGACAAAGGTGGAGTTATGTTATGAGATGTCATAAATTAGGAGTCACAAATCCAAGAATATGTCAAAAACAGTCAAATGGGGAGTTATTGTTGGAATTTAATGATATTTTATGCTCCCAAAAAGGATTTATTTGGGGTTTGGATGCCCAAGAGGCTGGAGAATCATTTATATCTCTAGAAATTTCATGGAGAAGGATCCGTTATCATTTTACAACAAAACTCTGTTAAAATTGTTTGAGCAACTTGTTCATACAATATCTTTGATGGATGAAAACCCATTGGTTGTAGGTATCAGAGGATGAAAGTGTCAAATTCACAAGACAACTGAGAGCGGGGTGAATCAATTGTAACAAAAACTTTAAACCCTTACAAACATTCAGATCCACATTAACCTTTAAACATGTTATGATGTTTAAGCATGAAAAGCAAATAATTGAAACTGAATCATAACAACACCACACACAAGAGAACACCAAATTTTACATGGAAAACCCTAAAAGGGAAAAACCATGGTGAGGATTAGCTCACAATATAATGTAGTAGCAATACCAAATTACAAAGGCTCAATGCTAGAGGGTTGACTGCCCAAAAGAGAGAATGCTCATTGTAGCTGGACTCACTGCCCACTGAGAAAGAAATAAAGAAGAGAAGAATGGCTCACTTCTAGACTTTGAACTGATATAGTTGCATCTAACCTATGCATGGAGTTCAGTTCCAATGAAGCTCAATATCCATCACAGCATAAACAACATCTTCGCAGCATCACTGAAAATGGTAGACACCTTCTGCTCACTACATCCAGTAGTCTAACACATGAAATCTCTCACTACCCTTGATCAAATTCACATCACAAACATCATACCCTTTGTGCACACACTCATCAATGACTCCTTGACACTTATTTATACAATCACAAATCATGAAAACATTCTCCAAGGTCGGAAACATAACTTAACCCATAGAATTCAAAGTAGGTATGGACCTAAACTTTCCCATAGAAGAAAGGAATGAATACATACCACATCATGCCTTAGCATGGACCTAAATACATTCTTATATGCTTCGACATGCTTTCACAATCAACGAAGCACAACCGCAAATAGTGTAAACAACCAAGTCGGCCATCCTTGTGTTAACACCATGAACTTTTAAATGCATGCTTCCTCAAAATCACACGATGACATGTGGACCACACACCAAGCTTGAACATGATCTAGAAATATCCACAAGCACCTAAAAAACCAGTAAATTCCTTTACAACATCTTTCACCTGAAGAAACTTCACACCAGAGTACTTAACCAGCTATATCATACTCTGTCATCATTTGCAACTAAGAAATGTACTTACAGAGCACCAAACCATGAACCACTTGAGTTGAAGAAATATATAGACCTTATAAGCATAAATCTAGAACCACAACACCTGAAACCATTCTGCAGAGGATTGCGGAGCAAAGTACTTTCTCTCAAACACATTGCAAACACTGTTCTCAAACTAGTGAACACAACTTTTAATGTACAACGATCTGGAGCACCAAATTCTGGATTTAGTATCTTCAAACACTTCTAAATCACATATCCAAACTACACACTCAAATATTCAACTAGGAATAAATATGGAGCAAAACTTGATCATCATTCTATTAAGCCAGAGCACATCTTCAACACACTGTTTCCTTTATTAATCAAATTTTCTCAAAAGCACTCAGAAACCAAGCAACAAAAACATATTCTAAACATCTTTAGCACCTCCTCAAATCAATCAAAACACTTTAACACAACAACTCAATCAAACAACAACAGTCTCATCAAAAGACATAGTTGGCACCAATGACAACACAAGCTTGTTGACATCAATGGCAACACCGATTAGCACATACTTGCAACAATCTCCCCCTTTGTCATTGGTGGAAACACATTATGTGAAAAACCATCAAGACATAACTCTACATCAATATTCTTTAACTCTCCCCCTTTCTTTTGCACATCTTATTCTCTCTCTCTCTCTCTGATCACTGATTGTTCTTTCTCCCCCTTATTTTTTTCACATGAACTCTCTCCCCCTTTGACATCAATGGAAAAGGGTGTCATGATACTGCACATACTTGCATTGTTCACTACTACTCTCCAACATCTACTACTTTGAATACTCCCCCTGAATGCAACAATCATCATGACTACTGCCTGCTCCCCCTGAGATGTAGCCTCCAATCATCAGTCTAGAAAAGAATAAATCTTGAAATCTACTGGATTGATGCATCTCCTTATGCATCCAATTCAAGGAAGGAGGGGCAATAACCCCTAACTTCTCCTGGAGATACTCAGATGTGTCCTTAGGAAGAGCCTTAGTGAATATGCTAGCAACCTGATCCTTTGTAGACCCATACTCAAGCTTTACCTCATTCTCTACAACATGTTCTTCAGCAGCTTTGCTTTTTGTTAATACACTTTTGCTCTTATTACCAATGATCTGGTCTTCAGTGTGATGCCTCTGCACATAATTGGGCATTTTAGGGATTCTTTCTAGAGCTTCTTGTTCTTCAATCTGCACTTCTTTTTCTCTAGTTCCTTCTTCTTCTCTAGTCTGTACTTTCTTTTCAACAACATTTTCTTCTTCTCTACAAGAGGACTTATCTCAGTCTGATACATAGCCATTAGCTTTTGAAACCTTTTGTATGTCTTCATCAACCTTGACATCCGCACTCTCAACAATCTTTCTTACCCTTTTGTTGTAGCATCGGTAAGCTTTGCTCTTAGTAGAATACCCAAGGAAAATACCTTCATCATACCTTGCATCGAACTTTCCTGGTTCTTCATCTCTTCTGATATAACATTTGCTTCCAAAAAGTTTGAAATATTTAACAGTAGGAATCCTTCCATACCATAGCTCTTAGGGAGTCTTTGTGTCATTTTGTTTTACTTGAACTCTATCATGTATGTAGACAGTAGTATGAATTACTTCTCTCCAGTAGACTTCTGGTAGCTCTGCATCTTTGATCATTGTCCTTGAAGCTTCTTGAATAGTCCTGCTCTTCCTTTCAACCACTTCATTCTGTTGAGTAGTCCTAGGGGCAGATAAATGCCTCTTTATCCCATGCTTCTCACAAAACATGTTATACTCATTAGAAGTAAGTTCCCCACCTCTGTTAGACCTCAAACCTTTGATTTTCATATCCATTTCATTCTCAACCATAGCTTTAAATGCTTTGAACTTATCTAGAGCTTCTAATTTTTCTTTAAGAAAGGCGACCCAAGTCATTCTAGAGCAATCATCAATAAATAACATGAAATACATGTCACCTTGAAAACTCCATACTTTGGTAAGACCACAAAGATCTGTATGCACCAATTCCAACAGTCTGGTAGAAGATTGTTCTTTAACTTCAAAACTTCTTCTCACTTGCTTCCCAACTTGACATTCCTTGCAGACAGCATTAGTAGGTTTGATAATCTTTGGCAGGTCTCTCACAACTTGAACTGAGCTTATCTTCACTAGACTATCAAAATTAATGTGACACATCCTTCTATGCCATAGCCAACTTTCATTGATTTGATTCATAAAGAAATAACCATCAACTTCTTTGAGATGATAAATATTTTCATCTATCCTTTTTCCAATAGATATCCTAGTTTCGGACTCCTTTCTGATCACAAAGCCATCACCCTAAAACATAAGATTGTATAGAGATTTTTCTTTAAACCTTTAACATAAATAACATCATCAGTGTTATTCTTTCCATCAAGACTGATTGAGCCTCTTCCACATATCTCAGCAGTACAATCATCACCAAATATAACTAGTCCTCCATCAAATTTCTCAATTTTAACAAACTTGTTTTTATCACCGGACATATGATTTGAGCAACTACTGTCAATAACCCAATAGTTCTTTTCTTTCTTGGTATGAAAAGTATCTTCATTATGAAGACTTACCTCCAAAGTATTTTCTTCTACACATCCTTCAGATTCAGCAGCACCAATATCATCTTTTAAATCAGTGAACAAGCAGTCATTATCCTTATCATCTTCATCATTAGATTCATCATCAGATATACTTGCATCTTCTTTCACATAGTAGTTTTTATTAGGCACTCTACTTTTGTTTTCCCTGTTCTTACTTCTCAAAATTCATTCTAAACATCTTAATGCATAATGACCAATTTTGCCACAATTGAAACACTTTAAAGGCAATTTATCACTGTGCTTACCAGTATCCAATTTTATTCTTCTCACAAATTCAACTTCCATAACATCAGCATCCTTCTGATCTATTTCCACAGTCTTCTTAGATTTGTCAATCCTGAGGGCAGTTACAACTGAGTTCTAGATTTCATGTCTAAGAGAAACTAGATAATTTACTATTCTTATTTTCCAGAAAACATATAGAAAATCATCCTTCTTGTGTGCCATCTCGGATCTACCTCAAGCTGTTAAGATTTCTTCAAAGGAACTTCACTCTGATACCAATTATTGAATGCACAAGACAACTGAGAGGGGGGGTGAATCAATTGTAACAAAAAATTCAAACCCTTACAAACATTCAGATCCACATTAACCTTTAAACATGTTATGATGTTTAAGCACGAAAAGAAAATAACTGAAACTGAATCATAAAAACACCACACACAAGATTATACCAGATTTTTTGTGGAAAACCCTAAAAGGGAAAAACCATGGTGAGGATTAGCTCACAATATAATGTAGTAGCAATACCGAATTACAAAGGCTCACTGCTAAAGGGCTCACTGCCCAAAAAGAGAGAATGCTCACTGTAGGTAGACTCACTGCCCACTAAGAAAGAAAGAAAGAAGAGAAGACTGGCTCACTATCATACTTTGAACTAATATAGTTGTATCTAACCTATGCATGGAGTTCAGTTCCAATGAAGCCCAATATCCATCACAACACAAACAACATCTTCGCAACATCAGTGAAAATGGTAGACACCTTCTGCTCATTGCATCTAGTAGTCTAACACATGAAATATCTCACTACCCCTAATCAAATTCACATCACAAACATCATACCCCTCGCGCACATGCTCATCCATGACTCCTTGACACTTATTTATACAATCACCAATCATGAAAACATTCTCTAAGGCCGGCAACACAACTTAACCCATAGAATTCAAATTAGGTCTGGACCTAAACATTCTTGTAGAAGAAAGGAATGAATGCAAACCACATCATGCCTTAGCATGGACCTAAATCCACTCTTACACTATTCGACATGCTTTCATAATCAATGAAGCACAACTGCAAACAATGCAAACAATCAAGTCGGCCATCCTTATGTTAACATCATGAACTTTTAAATGCATTCTTCCTCAGAATCACACGATGACATGGAGACCATGCACCAAGCTTGAACATGATCTAGAAACATCCACAAGCACCTGAAAAATGAACAAATTCCTTTACAACATCTTTCACCTAAAGAAACTTCACACCGGAGTACTTAACCAGCTATATCATACTTTGTCATCATCTTCAACTTAAGAAATGTACTTGTGTAACACCAAACCATGAACCACTTGAGCTAAAGAAATATATAGACCTTATAAGCATAAATCCAGAACCACAACACCTAAAACCATTCTACGAAGGAATGCGGAGCAAAGTACTTTCTCTCAGACACATTGCAAACACTATCAAACACTATTCTCAAACTAGTGAACACAACTTTTACTGCACAATGATCCAGAGCACCAAATTATGGATATAGTATCTTCAAACACTTCTAAACCACATATCCAAACTATACACTCAGATATTCAACTAGGAATAAATGCGGAGCAAAACTTGATCATCATTTTGTTAGGCCAGAACACATCTTCAACAGATTGTTTCCTTTGTTAATCAAATTTTCTAAAAAGAACTCAGAAACCAAGCAACAGAAGAATATTATAGACATCTTTAGCACCTCCTTAAAGCAATCAAATCACTTTAACATAGCAACTCAATCAAACAACAACAATCTCATCAAAAGACATAGTTGACACCAATGACAACACAAGCTTGTTGACATCAATGACAACACCGATTAGCACATAATTGTAATAGAAACGCCTTTGGTACTATTGGTTATTTTCACAGACTGGATGCTTGTTCCCAGTTATCCCTACAAAGTAACCATCATTGATCAACAGGATTCCCGGTCCAGGGGCCAACAGTACAGGAGATAGACTCTATAAATATCTCCTCTTCTTCTTTAGGCTCTGCAGAACCAAGGGGGGTATTCCCTATTCAACATCTATGAATTGCATCTACAAATTAGCTGGGATGTTGACACAAAGCAAATAAATCCTCTCTTATGCAGACCAAAACTATGAGATAAGTGCAAAGGGGCTAGCTTTGGGCTTATGATCAGTTGTGAGACAAAGGATTTTGGTCCTAAAAACTACTTCTAATGTCCTAAAGGTTTGTAATAAAAGTTTGAGTTTGATTTTATGTTTGGATGCAAAACTGAGACTTTGGGTTGCAACCAAAATACAAGACCAGATCGGTGCCTATCTAGGGCTCAGAGTCAACAGACATATATATGTGAATGTTTATCACAGACCTAAAACAACAATCAGATTTCAAGGGGATTATGTAATGTCTGCCTTATAGAAAATGTTACATCTAGGGCACACAACTGAGAGGGGGGGTGAATCAGTTGTACAAAAACTTGCTTCTAATTCAAACACTTAAATCCTCTTTGTTATTTAATAGCATATCAATTAATCACTCATGAAAGCACAAAGCATAAACACCAGAGCAGATACACATCAACACATGAGACACCAAGATTTTGACGTCGAAAACCCAGTCAAGGGAAAAACCACAGGGTGATTAACCCAAGGATTATTCTCTGTCAGAAGAATAAGAAAAATAGATGGCACATGCCAATTAGGGCTCACTACCTGAGCACACTGCTCACAAGAGGCACACTGCCTACAAGAGACACACTGTCTACAAAATAACAAGTATCACAAACTTGAACTAGAGATTGACATCTTTACCATGCTTGGATCAGTTCCATTTAAGCCCAAAAACTCCTGCTCTGCCTTTCACTCTTCTTCTTCGCTATGCCACACTCATCCGCACCAAGACACCCTTCAAAATGAATTCACAATCCCTTATTTATACAAGGCATCGATTTAGGAACAATCATCTAAGTCGGCAAACACCTATAAGATCATACGCAAGACGTGTAATACATCTGGTTGGCCTGTCTTAAGAAGAACACCAATATCCATGGTTATTCTTCAAATGCAAACTCTAACTTTAATGTGAACCACCAATAAGAATTATACACGATCCAAAGATCACCAAAACCTTTCCTGAGTCATCAATAACATCCACACTTTATCATCTTACTGGAATTCTTCTCTTCTTCATCTGGAACTTCAAGAACACAATCTGTCATCACTATCATAATGAAAAAGGTGCTTCTGGACCTCCAAACCATGAACAAATCTAGTTGTCACTTCACATGAACTTATTCAACACTCCCTCCAATCCGTAGAATGGGATAATGAAATTCTGGAGCTCACCGGACCAATCTGTGACACTCTGTCACCACTGAACATCTGTTAGAACTGATTCTACTAGAGCAGTCATAACTTCTTCAGATCGTTATGCGGACCTCTGAAACTTGACTGGATCATCTCAAGACTCATATCTGCAAACCCTTTAAACTGTACCTTCTGATCTTCATCTTATCTTGGATTTTTACCTTAATGTCATCACTGTTCTTCACTGTTCCTGATTGAGACTAATTTCCTCAATATCCTTAGCACACAGCTCATCCAATCCTTCTCATTAATGCAATATGAGTATGTTGACATCAATGACAACATTGGTTATCCTCATACTTGCAACAATCTCCCCCTTTGTCATTGATGGCAACATATGATGTGAAAAACCATCAAGACAAGAACTTCTCCTTTCTATCATAGCTCCCCCTATCAGCAACAACTCTTCACATGTCTTCTCTTTCTTTACTGCTCCCCTTCGATCATCAACTACTTGTTTTTCACATGTCTTCTCTCCCCCTTTGACATCAATGGCAAAGGGCTCATACTTGCAACTTTAACATATCAGAATCATACCAGCTACTCCCCCTGAGTAATAGCTCCCCATCACCAATTTGGATCACAAGATATGACTGTGATATCCACCAGACTGATATACATCAGTGCATCCTAGTTCATCACCGGAGGGGCAATGACCCCTAACTTCTCCCTGAGATACTCAAAAGAGTCCTTGGGAAGAGGTTTAGTAAAAATAACTACAAGCTGATCCTTGGAGGGCACATACTCCAATCTGACTTCACCCTTGTTCACTTGCTCTCTCAGAAAGTGAAACTTGATAGATATATGCTTAGTCTTAGAATGCAACACCGGATTCTTAGAAATATTTATTGCACTTGAATTATCATAGAAAATTGTGATAGGCTCCTCATATTCTACTTGAATATCTCTTAGCATCTGCTTCATCCACAAAAGTTGAGTGCAACTTCCTGTTGCTGCAATGTATTCTGCTTCAGTTGTAGACAGGGATATTGCCTCTTGTTTCTTGCTTAGCCAAGAAACCAACCTTTTTCCCAAAAAGAATGCTCCTCCACTTGTACTCTTCCTATCATCCACATCTCCTGCCCAATCTGCATCTGTATATGCATGGAGAGAAAAATTATGATCTCTAGGATACCATAGACCATACTCAACTATTCCTTTTAAGTACCTAAAAATTCTTTTGATTGCCATGACATGAGATTCTCTAGGATCAGCCAAGAATCTCGCCACAAGACCAACAACCTGCATTATATTTGGTCTAGTTTGAGTGAGATACAATAATCCTCCAATCATTGATCTGTACTTTGTCTGATCTGTCTTAGGAGAGTCATCATCTTTGCTCAACTTACATCTGGTAGCCATGGGAGTGTTCATTGGCTTTGAATCTTCCATTCCAAATTTCCTCAATAATTCTTTCACATATTTGGTCTGAGAGATAAAGATTCCTTTCTTTGTCTGAGTAATTTGCAGACCCAAGAAGAAATTCCTTTCACCAAGCATTGACATTTCAAACTCACTTTTCATTTGATTTGCAAAGGTTTTACACATATTGTCTCTTCCTCCAAAGATAATATCATCAACAAATACTTTAACAATCAAGATGTTTTCATGATCAATTTTGAAATATAGGTTACTATCAGTAGTACCTTTGTTGAAACCAATCTTCAAAAGATGTTTGTCCAGCCTCTCATACAATGCTCTTGGGGCTTGCTTTAGACCATACAATGCCTTCTTTAATTTGCAGACCATATCACCATGCTCAGATAACTGAAATCCATCCGGTTGTTCAATGTACACCTCTTCTTCTAAGTCACCATTCAGGAAAGCAGATTTGACATCCATCTGATACACTTTGAAATCTTTGAAGGCAGCAAATACAAGAAATAGTCTGACTGCTTCAATTCTTGCCACTGGAGCAAAGGTTTCCTCAAAATCAATCCCTTCTATTTGAGAGTAGCCTTTGCAGACTAATCTGGCTTTATTTCTGATTACTTCACCAACTTCATTTAGTTTGTTCCGAAAGACCCATTTGGTTCCAATCACATTCTTGTTTCTAGGTCTAGAAACAAGATCCCAAGTGTGATTTTTCTCAATTTGCATCAACTCTTCCTCCATTGCTTTGGTCCAATTTTCATCATTGTAGGCTTCATTTATTGTCTTAAGTTCAATCTTTGAAATCAGACAACATTCATCTGAATTTTGAGCAATTTCCCTTCTAGTTTGCACACCTTTGCTTTTATCACCTATGATCTGATCTTCAGAGTGGTTTAGTCTTACATACCTTGGAACTTTGGGAGTTTCTTGCACTTCTGCTTCTTGATCAGGCTCATTCAGACCTATCTCTTCTTCCTGATTTACCGGATCAGTCTAAATTTGACTTTTAGGAGAGGATTGAGCTCCTTGAACCAGAACACCATTCTGATCATCTTCATCATACTCATAAAACCTTGAGGGTTTCTCTATTCTCTCATCAACCTTCACATTTGTACTTTCTATCATTTTTCTTAGTCTCTTGTTATAACAACGGTATGCTTTGCTTTGAGTGGAGTAACCCAAGAAAATTCCTTCATCACTTCTAGCATCAAACTTTCCTAGATCTTCATCTCTTTTAATGTAACATTTGCTACCAAATACTCTGAAATATCTCACAGTAGGAGTGATGCCAAACCAAAGTTCATAAGGAGTCTTACCGGTATTGCTTCTTATTTGAACTTGATTGAGAGTATAGATTGCAGTGCTGACAGCTTCTCTCCAAAACATCTGGGGAACATTTGCTTCCATCATCATTGTCCTGGATGCTTCCTGGATGGTTCGATTCTTTCTCTCAACTACTCCATTCTGCTGTGGAGTCCTAGGAGTAGATAACTGTCTCTTTATACCATGCTTCTCACAAAAATCTATGAATTCACTGGATGTGAATTCACCACCTCTATCAGACCTCAGACATTTCAGTTTTAATCCGGTTTGATTCTCTACCATAGCCTTGAAGATTTTGAACTTCTCAAAAGCTTCTGATTTCTCTTTCAGAAAGGTAACCCACATCAACTGGGAATGGTCATCAATCAGTAACATGAAATATCTATCACCTTGCATACTCTTGATTCTTGTCGAACCACATAGATCAGTATGAACTAATTCCAATAATCTGGTAGAGGACTAATCCTTGCTTTTGAATGAGACTCTGCTTTGTTTACCCAGCTGACATTCTTTGCACAAACTATTTGTAGGTTTTACCAATTTTGGAAGATCTTATACAGCCTGAGTATTGCTTATCTTGATGATGTTATCAAAATTTACATGACACATCCTTCTATGCCATAACCAACTCTGATCAATTTGAACAAACAAACAACTTTTACTAGCACTAACCAAGTGGAAGATATTACCTTTAGTTTGAGTACCAGATGCAATCACTGTTGCAGATCTTTCAAAGATTTTGCATTTTCCATCCTTGAATTGGAGATCATAGCCTTTGTCCACCAACTATCCAACACTAAGAAGATTGTGCTTCAAACCTTCAACATACAACACATTACCAGTTTTGTTTCTTCCATTAAAAGAAATAGTTCATCTTCCTTTGATTCTACCAGCAGAATTATCACCAAACTTTACCATTCCTCCTTCATACCTTTCAAAATCTAAGAACTTGTTCTTGTCACTTGTCATATGGTGAGAGCATCCACTATCAATAACCCAATCATCCTTCTCTTCAACTTGGACAGCCAAAGCTCTTTCTACAACCTTATGATTGACAGATTCAGAGGATATTGGATCTTCTTCCTTGATGGCAATAAACACCCATTCATTTCTGGATTTGTTTCCTATCTCTGATTCATCATCTGTTACTCCTTCATTATCATCTTCTTCATGAACATAATAACAATTCTTTTGGAACCTTTGTCTGTTAGAATTTGACCTTGTAGATCTTTCCGGACATCTTGGGGCAAAATGACCAATCTTATTGCAGTTGAAGCACTCGAAGGGTAATTTTCCTTCATACTTACTGGATCCTCTTGGCAGTCTCTTTGCAATGAGGGCTTCAAGTTGAGCTATTTCTGCTTCTTCTACTTCCATGTCTCTTCTTGCTTGATCATACCATGACAGCTTCCTTGAAGAGTTTTCTCCCAGATCAAAACTTTGTTTACCTTTCACAGAGGCACTGGCTTTGAATGCAGATTTAGTCTTGGGGGGATCATCTCCAAACTCGGTCATTTAAAATGCAGCCAATTTGCCAGCTAATTAGTCTCTTGTGATAGTTGTATGGGCTTTGAATTCATCAATGGCAACAACCTTGATTTTGTAGGCAGCAGGAAGGGATCTGAGAATTTTGCCAACAATCTCATTTTCATCCAAAACTCCACCAGCATTCCTAATTCCACACACCAGCTCATTTACTCTTGGCATAAAGGCAGTAATATTTTCATCATCTCTCATTTTCAGTCTTTCAAATTTCCCTTTGAGACTCTGCAACCTTGCACTCTTAACATACTCATCCCCTTCATGCAAAAGTTCCAGTTTAATCTAGATCTCATAGGCAGTTGGTAGGTCAATAACATTTGAGAGCTCTGAGTCAGTTAATGCACTTAGAAGAGCCTCTTTCATCTGCAGATTGTTTTCAGCATCTGTGATTTCATTTAGAGTTGTCGGACCACCCTATGGAGGTGCATATGCTTTTGTGACCATGGACAAGTACGCCTTTCCCATACACTCCAAGTGACATTTCATGCAACCTTTCCAAAGAGAGAAGTTGGTTCCATCAAACTTCGGACTGTCCTTCTTGTATGACGACATCCTGGATCTCCTCAAGCAGTTAAGCTCTTTTTAGAGGAACTTAGCTCTGATACCAATTGTTAGATCTAGGGCACACAACTGAGAGGGGGGGTGAATTAGTTGTACAAAAACTTGCTTCTAATTCAAACACTTAAATCCTCTTTGTTATTTAATAGCATATCAATTAATCACTCATGAAAGCACAAAGCATAAACACCAGAGAAGATACACATCAACACATGAGACACCAAGATTTTGACGTGGAAAACCCAGTCAAGGGAAAAACCACGGGGTGATTAACCAAAGGATTATTCTCTGTTAGAAGAATAAGAAAAATAGATGGCACATGCCAATTAGGGCTCACTGCCTGAGCACACTGCTCACAAGAGGCACACTGCCTACAAGAGACACACTGTCTACAAAATAACAAGTATCACAAACTTGAACTGGAGATTGACATCTTTACCATGCCTGGATCAGTTCCATTTAAGCCCAAAAACTCCTGCTCTGCCTTTCGCTCTTCTTCTTCGCTATGCCACACTCATCCGCACCAAGACACCCTTCAAAATGAATTCACTATCCGTTATTTATACAAGGCATCGACTTAGGAACAATCATCTAAGTCGGCAAACACCTATAAGATCATTCACAAGACATGTAATACATCCGGTTGGCCTGTCTTAAGAAGAACACCAATATCCATGGTTATTCTTCAAATACAAACTCTAACTTTAATGCGGACCACCAATAAGAATTATACACGATCCAAAGATCACCAAAACCTTTCCTGAGTCATCAATAACATCCGCACTTTATCAGCTTACTGGAATTCTTCTCTTCTTCATCTGGAACTTCAAGAACACAGTCTGTCATCATTGTCATAATGAAAAATGTGCTTTTGGACCTCCAAATCATGAATGAATCTAGTTATCACTTCACACAAACTTATTCAACACTCCCTCCAATCTACAGAATGGGATAATAAAATTCTAAAGCTCACCAGACCAATCTGTGACACTCTGTCACCACTGAACATCTGTCAGAACCGGTTCTACTAGAGCAATCATAACTTCTTCAGATCATTATGCGGACCTCTGAAAACTTGACTGGATCATCTCAAGACTCATATCTGTAAACCCTTTAAACCATACCTTTTGATCTTCATCTTATCTTGGACTTTTACCTTAATGTCATCATTGTTCTTCACTGTTCCTGATTGAGACTAATTTCCTCAATATCCTCAACACACAGCTCATCCAATCCTTCTCATTAATGCAATATGAGTATGTTGACATTAATGACAACACTGGTTATCCTCATAGTTGCAACAAAAAATACCCAAGATAAAGTATTTAGTTATTTCTGCTTACAAACATCCTTACTGCAATGTATCCTTCCCAACACTTAACCCAAAACATTTAATCTACTCCTTGAGCAGAAGTAAAAGATTAAGCATTCAATATAGTAAACCCATATTCTGGAATCCCAAACACCCCTTAGCCATTTTAGATTCAGAAGAAGAACACATTCAATTTGGATACAAATAACAAAAATACATGCTATAAAGCATTACTCATTTGAATCAACATGAAACTGATGAATTCTATGCATAAGACATTCAACATACAACTCATAAACTCACAAAATACCCATAATAGAGCCACCAACGAAGTTGTATTTCATTATAGCACCAAAACTTGTCCAGTTTTCACCAACCATGAACGACACAGTTTACCCCTTATATAGCCAAACTGTACATTTAGCCAATTAATTACATGACAAGTCAAAATTCCTGCCAGATACACCGCACCAGAAATGGCACCTAAAATATTGAAGGCAGTCGAGGAAAACAGAGGAGAAGGTAGGTGGGCTCGGGATCAGAGCCGTTGCTCAAAGATTTACATTGAATCAGGTAGTTGGGGCCTTAATTCCATAGACCACATCTCTACAAAACTGCCATCAATGCCTTAGCTACCCACATCCCTCAAAAGTGTAGCAACGGATGCATCATAAGTTTTTCCCACCTAAACGCTGCCACAAATACACAAAAACTACTGCTGCTGCAAATTTTGAAACCAGCCGTCGATCTTGACTCCATCGCTGAGATGAGCGGCTCTAAAATCACGTAGAAAAGTCACCCACCTATGAAATCATGCCACGTAGGCACCTCATGCTTCTATTGCTGACTTTTCCTTTTCCTCATTTTGCCCTTTTCACCATTGTATATGCATATACAATCACTTTTTAAAACTTTGTATATGTAGGATGCGTACACATACAATAGTTAACATACAAGGCGGACCCCAAACTGTTATAGAGCAGATTGGAAACTTATTCAGGTCCGGCTTGTATATCTCTTCTTTGTATATCTGCAATATACAACACACATATACATACAAGCCGCAGACGTCAAATCATTATGCATCAGAATGTACCACCTTTTGAAGTCCAGCCTGTATCCTTTTCATTACACATCGGCTTGTATATTGGCATATACAAGCGCTTTTATACAACCCACGGACCTCAAATTTCATTCACTGCATTTGATACCTCCTCTGCATCCGAGTTGTATATCCCCTTTTGTATATTGGCTTCTATGTGCAAACATACAAGCGAATGCACAAACAACTGGTGGGCCCCATTTCTGACGTTGACCGCCGCTGACCTATTTGCATGCCTTACCTTGTACATTCAATTGTATATTTGGAATATACAATCCCAAACATACAAAGCGGATCTCAAAATATTTTAAAATGCTATTAATTCCTTTGGTCACGTCCACCCTACATATCCCGCTTGTATGTCAATCCTTGTATATGCAAACACCTCCGCACCTTCCCTTTGTATGTTGAATATACAAACTCATTTGTATATACCTGCAGGCCCCACCAATTGTACCTTCGCTGCCTTGTATGTAGTCGATATACAAACTAGGAATATTCCTGGGATTTGTGATAGATTCCCACTTGTATGTCTCTAATGTATGTCAAACATACATTCACTTTTGCACCCTTTCTCTTGTATATTGCCATTGTATGTTCACACATACATGCCCGATATACAAGCAGACCTTATATACAAGCAGCGAATATTCCCCCCTTGTATGTGCAACTCGATATGCATTAAAAAATGCATATAACTCAATTCTTTACCATTTTTCAAAGGCTAAATGAGATTTCACAAACCCGCCAACATACATGACCACTTGCACATACAAAAACCTAGCATTTTTCTCACGTGTGATGGGAAAAAGGAGTAAAACATTGTATGGGGGTCAGTCAACCTATGAATACTAAAGCATGATAATGAAACTTAATAACTGAGAACCCACCACAGAAGGTCACCATCTAAATAGAAAAGACAATGCAAGACCTTATGACTCAAAAAATTTAGGGTTTGAATGAGATAACCTGCAAATGTTCATGCTTAAAACCCTAGACATAATTGGGTACCAACACAGGCTCTGATTGGGGACGTGTAGGCGCAAGACTGCAACGAGAACCAGACTACTCCAGGGCAGACCAAACAAAATGCAAAACTCAAAATGCAACTGACTATACAAGGCATGTACAAAACATTACATCTAATTTATAGTGTGCACAGAAGACATTCATCTATGAGAAATAAGCTTTAAGGAATTTACCGTGCACAGGCAATTCTAGTAGCTCACCATTGAGGGCCTAGAGAAAATATGAATCATCTTCATGGATGTTGCCAATTTGATATGGGCCAATCCATAGGGGCTCGAATTTACCATGCTTGCCCTTATCCTGGTTTCTTGCATTCCATACTAGGACCATATCACCAATCTGAAACTTTCTTTCTGTAGCCCTTTTATCAAACAGATATTTTACTTTTTGTTGTTTCTTGATGTTTGTGTTCTGTGCCTCCCGTCTGATTTCATCTAATGCAATCAGCTGATTTATTCTTTCAGACATTGAGTCCCCAATCTCCTCATCGTTGCCTTGGATGAACTTATAAATTGGCAGGAGGTTGTTCACAGGCAGTTTAGCTGCTACACCATATACTAGTTCAAAAGGTGACCTTCCAATTGCTCTCTTGACTGTCACCTTGTCAGCCCATAATGCCAACTTTAGCTTTGAATCCCAAGCCTTCTTATTTTTATCTATCACCCTCTTGATGATTTTCATGAGACTTTTGTTTCTAGACTCTGCTTGACCATTTCCTTGTGGATGGTATGGTGATGTATGAGACAAATCAATTCCATAAGTTTTGCAAAAATCAATAAATTCACCAGACCTGAAGCACGTTGCATTATTTGTGACTGCTTTGGCTGGTACTCCAAATCTGATAACAATATTTTCTAGAATGAAATCCATCACCACTTTGCTTGTATCTTTTTTAGTTGGAATGGCCTCAATCCATTTAGTGAAGTAATCAGTAGCAACCAAAATCCAACTGTGTCCTCGACTTGATTTTTCTGAGATTTCCCCTATAAAATCAATTCCCCATTTCTGAAATGGAGCTTCTACAGTTATAGTCCTAAGGGGCAATGCGCCTTCATATTTTAGCTTTCCTGAGAACCTTTGGCAAGGATCACATTTTCTTACCATTCTTTGTGAATTTGAGAAGAGAGTTGGGCACCAGTAACCTGCTCTAAGAATTTTGTGGGCTATAGTCTAGGCAGCATAGTGTCCACCACACACTCCCTTGTGCATGTCACTTAGAATATTCCTGGCCTGATTTTCATCTATACATCTGAGTAATACACCATCAGGATTTTTCCAATATAGCTCTCCTTGAACAATGATGTATTTAATAGCATGTAGCTTCAAGGTCCTCTTCTGATTATCACTGAGATGGGAAGGACAGTTCAAATTCTGCAAATAATGTACCATGTCCTTATACCATTCAGATTCTGACATATTTACAACTTCATTATGCACTACATTCACTTGGCATGCTTCTAGATTTGACTGTGTCATCAATTTTGCCAAACCTTGTCGTCTTACCAGTTTTGTGATCTACATTTCAATATTGAACTCTTGCAATTTGTTTATCCATCAGCATCTGCTTCTAGTTACCTCCTGCTGAGTAAAGATATCTTTGACTGCTGCATGAGGCACATATGCAATTATCTGAGAGCCTACCAAATATGGTCTGAAGTTTTTGATTGCTCTAACCAGTGCATATGCTTGCTTCTCCATGATGTCATATTTTAACTCAGCAGCCTGCAATGACCTGCTAAAGAAAGCTATATGTTGTTCAAACCCTTCTTCATTATTCTGTAGTAAGCATGCACTAATAGTATGGAAAGAAGCAAATGAGAACAACTGAAATGGCTTAGAAAAATTAGGAGACTTTAGCACAGGAGCCATCTTTATAGCTTCTTTGATGTTCTGAAATGACTTAGTTGCTTCATCTTCCCATTTGACAATTGCACATTTCTTTAGCATTTTAGAGATATCTTTTGTGGTCTCTGCAAAATTAGGAACAAATCTCCTAACAAAATTTATTTGGCCAAAGAAGGACTGAATACCTTTCACTGTTCTAGGGATCTAAATTTTGTCAATTGCAGCCACCCTTTCAGGATCAATCCTGACTCCGTCCTCGGAAACAATGTGTCCAAGCAATTTTCCTTCCACCACTCCAAAAGCACATTTCTTTGGGTTGAGTGAGATGCCATATTCCAATGCCCTAATAAAGATTTGTTCTAAGTGCATACAGTGTTGCTCCTCCTTTTCTGAATAAGCTGTCAAATCATCCTAATATACAACTAGGATTGAATCAATTAATCCTGCAAAAGCAACATCCATAGCCCTCTGAAATGTGGCACCTGCATTTGTCAGCCCAAATGGCATTCTCACATATACATAGGTTCCCCATGAAGTGGTGAAGATAGTTTTGTACTGCTCAGATTCTTTTACCTTCACCTGATTGTACCTTGAAAATCCATCCATCATGGATAAAAGCTCACAACCAGTCACCCTTTGCAACATAGCTTCCATGTTTGGCAATGGATAATTATCCTTCAAAGAAGATACATTCAGATTTCTAAAGTCCACACAAAGTCTTATGTCACCATTCTTCTTTCTAACTGGGACAAGGTTGGACACCCAAGTTGATTGTCTGATGGGCATAATTATTCCAGCCTCCCTAAGCTTCATAATCTCTTCTTGCATTTTTGGAGCTAAAGTTGGGTTGATAGGTCTTTGTTTTTGTCTAAATGGTTTAGCTCCAGGCTTCAAAGTGATTTGATGCCAGAATAAATCCTCTCTATAAGCCTTTAGGTCCTCATATGACCAGGCAAAAACATGCTTATATTTTCTTAGTAGTGCAATCAACATACTCCTGATATATGGCTTGAGCTGTTTGCCAATATATACCTTCTTGGGGGCGTGAGATGTCCCCAAGTTTATTTCCTCCAAGTCATTCTTGTTTGTTGGAGATGCCTTTGTAACAAATTGGTCCCTATGGTCAAAATCTCTCTCTAAAGCAACCAATCCTCTAGGGATTTTATTTGTTTTGAGTTGGATTACCTCTTTCCCTAAGAGAGTCTCTTTTCCATTTACAACCTCTACAAAATTCTAAAAGTCAATCTCTTGGTTCTCATACTCATCTATGCAGTGTAGGAATCTCAACAAATCTTTGTCATCATCAAATACTTGCCAACTACATATATTTTCTGGTACTGCGGGTTTGATTTTAACCTCAACATTTGTAATATTAGACAGAGTTATATCATCTGGCCTAATGGCCACATTAGCTAGAAAATCTGCCATGACATTTTTTGACCTCTCTATCCAGTTTATTGAAAATGCATCAAACAATTCAATTGTATCCCAAACAACATGCTTATACTATTTTAACCTCTTATTTTTTGAAGCATACTTATCTTTAACTGGGAAACAATTAACTCTAAATCCCCAAATACTTTGAGCATCTTGATTCCATGCTTCAGAGCAACATTCAATCCTAGCAACAAAGCTTCATACTCTACAATATTATTTGTGCAGGCAAACTTCAGCAAGAAAGAGGATTTTAGAAGCTTACCAGCTAGAGACAGAAATACAACTCCAGCACCGGAGCCTTCCTTCGAACAAGCTTTATCAAAATACATGGTCCAGAGACCCTGTTGGTCAAGCCCTTGAATGCAAATGTTGTTACAAGTATGAGGTTAGCCAGTGTTGTCATTGATGTCAACATACTCATATTGCATTGACAAGAAGGATTGGATGAGCTGTGTGCTGAGGATATTGAGAAAATTAGTCTCAATAAGGAACAGTGAAGAATAGTGATGAAAAGAAGGAAAAAGTACTCAATAGGTTGAGAATCAAAGGATGCGGATTAAAGGGTTTGTAGATATGAGTCTTGAGATGATCTAGTTAAGTTTTCAGAGGTCCGCATGAAGATTTGAAGAAGTTGTAATTGATCAAGTAGAACCGGTCCTGGGAGGTGTTCCGGAGTGACAGAACGCTACAAAGAGGTCCGGTGAGATCCGGAAGTGCATTATCCTATCTTGTGGATTGGATGGAGTGTTTGGGATGTCCTTGTGATGTGTCATCTCAATTTGTTCATGATTTGGAGGTTCGGAAGCACATGTTTCAGTATGACAGTGACGGTAGACCGTGTTCTTGAAGTTCCAGATGAGGAAGAGAAAAGATTCCGGTGAGCAGAGGAAGTGCGGATGTTCCTGGTCATTCAGGCAAGCTTGTGAAGGTTCTTGGATTGTGTTGAGGTTGTGTTGTTGATCCGCATTGGTGGTAGAGCCCGGAATTGAAGATATTCTTCCAGATGAAGTTCTTGTTCAGACTAGCTGACCAGATGAGTTGTTCATCCTGCAAATGTTCTTGTGGTGGCCGACCAGATGTGTTATTCATCTTGCAAATGTTCTAATGGTTGAGTGCCGACTTAGATGATCATTCCTAAATCAATGTCTTGTATAAATAAAGGTTTGAGAATTCATTTCAGAGTGTGGTGTGAAGCGGATGAGTGTGGCATAGCGAAAGAGCGAAAGGTAGAGCAGGTGTGACTCGGGCTTAAATGGAACTGATCCAGACATGGTAAAGATGTCATTCTCCAGTTCAAGGTTGTGATCCTTATGATCTTGTAGACAGTGTATCTCTTTGTAGGCAGTGTGCCTCCTTGTGAGTAGTGTGCTCGGGCAGTGAGCCCTAATTGGCATGCGCCATTCTTTTTCCTTATTCTTCTAACAAAGAATAATTCTTGGGTTAATCACCCCATGGTTTTTCCCTTAACCAGGTTTTCCACGTCAAAAATCTTGGTGTCAAATGTGTTGATGTTTATTTGCTCTGGTGTTTATGCTTTGTGCTTTCATGGATGATTAATTGATATGCTGTTAACTAACAAGAAGAATCAGATATTTGAAGTAGAAGCAAAGTTTTTGTACAACTGATTCACCCCCCCTCTCAGTTGTGTACCCTAGATTTAACAAATGGTATCAGAGCTAAGTTCCTCCAAACAGAGCCTAATAGCTTGAGGAAGATCTGGGAGTTCAAATGGATGCATATGGTTTAAGAGAGCAACTCAAGACTGCCCTTGATGATCTTGAACAGTCAAACTCTGAAGTCAATGAATTAAAGGAAAGACTCAAACAGGCTGATGATTTCATGAGAGAACTAAAAGACAAATTAAGTCTCTCTATGAAAAAGAGAAAGGAGCTGCTTCAGCAATTGGCAAGACAAGGTGAAGCTAATGATGCAAATGAAGCGCTGACTTAAAAAACCAAGTTATGTGAAAAGTTATCAAAAGAAGTCATTATGGTAAGACATGAAATGGAATCAGGAGTTATAAAGTTTACTCAAGAGATTGAAGAGAAAAGAAAAACTGAAGATAATCTAAGACAATCTCTCAAGGAGAAATCAGAAGATTGCCACCAAATGGATAGAATTATTAGACATCTTGAATCTGATCTTGAAGATGCTAAAGAAAATGAAGAAAAACTTGAGGATCAAATTGTCTCTCTTAAAAGGGATCTTCAATCAGCAAATGAATATAAAGAGAAATTCAAGATAAGTTCTGCTCAACTTGAAGTTCTTCTTGGAAGTCAGAAGAGGGCAGATGACAAATGTGGTTTGGGATATGAGAAAGGAGAAAGCTCCGGATCAGGTCAGTAGAATTTTGGACCAGAAAATCCAAGGAACAGGCCTAGAAGACCTCCGGTAAGATAGTCCAATGCTCAAAGATATCCATCCTTTAATGGATACTGCCACAGCTGCAATCACTTTGGACACAAAGCTAATCAGTGCAAAAAGAGAATGAATCAGACTAATTCATCCTTCTTCAGACAGTGTTTTAACTGCAAAAGGTATGGCCATAAGTCTCATGAATGCAGAAATATGTAAATGAACAAATCATTCAATGGTAGATGATTTGCATGCAATAGAGTAGGTCATATGGCTAATCAATGCAGATCAAGAGGACATCAGTCAAATATGCAAAGAAATGTTGTTTGCCAAATCTATAATAGGTCCGGTCATAATGCAAAAGTCTATAGAAGCAAGAATCAGGACAAAAGAGGTCCGGTATATCATAATCAGAATCAAGATAAGGGTAAACAAAAGATGAATGCGGATGAAGTTAAAAATGAGATGAGCAAGATTTGGGTGAAGAAAAGTACTGAGAGTGTAGAGGTTGGATCCGCACCAAACTCTGGTGCTGATATTCCTTCCGGAAACTAAAAAGTGAGCTCTGGCTCAGGGGGAGACACAAAGAAAACCTTGTTCCCCCAGCTAGTCAATTGGTGCCAGAACTGGCACAAGAAGAGTTGTGGATTGAAGGAGTCATAAGGGATATATTCAAACAAACTGTGGTAAAGATTTGAGAGATCCGCAAGAAAATTTAAAAAGTTGAATTCCTTCAGAATTGGTCCGGTTAAGCAGGTCTTACGGTAAAACAGGTTTCTCACAAGATTGGTCCGATGTGAATCCAAATTGATACAGCTTGATCTACGGATACATAAGATGATCAGAAGAACAAGTGGATATGACGATTCATCACTAACATCGATCACAAGGGAATCATAATGATCCGGATGAGATTCTTCCTCCTTGAACAAGGCAAACTAGAATAATGTAGGTCAAGCATTTATTGCAATCTGATATTATGGCTTGCGGAGCAATATAAGGGTCTTTCATTAATCACTCGTTCATTTTACACTTAAGAAGAAACGAAAAGTGGAGCTCTACAATGAAATTCCTCAAGTTCATCGAAGATCACTTGTAGAAGTCATTACTTCCAGAGATCAATCCAACCAACTCCGTGAAACCGATAGGCGTAAAAGGTATTTTCCATTTTCAAATATCTCACTGCAAATCTCTTGATAATGGGTTACTCCACTCAAAGCAAAGCATACTGGTGTTACAATAAGAGATTGAGAAAGATGATAGAGAGTACAAATGTGAAGGTTGATGAAGGAATTGAGAAGCCCTCAAGATTCTATGAATGTGATGAAGATGATCAGAATGATCCTCTGGTGCAAGGAGCTCCATCCTCCTCTGAAATTTAGATCCAGACTGATCCGGTAAATTAGGAAGAAGAAGTTTGTCTGAATGAGCCTGATCAAGAATTAGTAGTGCAAGAAACTCCCAAAGTTCCAAGGTATGTAACTCTAAATCACTCTGAAGATCAGATCATAGGTGACAAAAGTAAAGGGGTACAAACAAGGAGAAGAATTGCTCAAGATTCAAATGAATATTGTTTGATTTCAAAGATTGAACCTAAGACAGTTAATGAAGCTTACAATGATGAAAACTGGACCAAAGCAATGGAGGAAGAGTTGATGCAAATTGAGAAAAATCATACTTGGGATCTTGTTCCCAGACCTAGAGACAAGAATTTGATTGGAACCAAATGGATCTTCTGAAACAAACTGAATGAAGTTGGTGAAGTAATCAGAAAAAAAGCTAGATTGGTCTGCAAAGGCTACTCTCAAATAGAAGGAATTGATTTTGAAGAGACCTTTTCTCCGGTGGCAAGAATTGAAGCAGTCAGATTATTTATTGCATTTGCTGCCTTCAAAGACTTCAAGGTATATCAGATGGATGTCAAGTCTGCTTTCCTAAATTGTGACTTGGAAGAAGAAGTATACATTGAACAACTGGATGGATTTCAATTGTCTGATCATGATAATATGGTCTGCAAGTTGAAAAAAGCATTGTATGGTTTGAAGCAAGCCCCAAGAGCATGGTATGAAAGGTTGGATAAACATCTTGTGCAGATTAGTTTCAACAAAGGTACTGCTGATAGTAATCTATATTTCCAAATAGATAAGGAAAACATCTTGATTGTTGAAGTATTTGTTGATGATATCATCTTTGGAGGAAAAGACACTATGTGTAAAACTTTTGCAAATCAAATGAAAAGTGAGTTTGAAATGTCAATGCTTGGTGAAATGAATTTCTTCTTGGGTCTGCAAATTACTCAGACAAAGAAAGGCATCTTTATCTGTCAGACCAAATATGCAAAAGAATTGTTGAGGAAATTCAGAATGGAAGATTCAAAGCCAATGAACACCCCTATGGCAACCAGATGTAAGTTGAGCAAAGATGATGACTCTCCTAAGACAGATCAGACCAAGTACAGATCAATGATTGGAGGACTATTGTATCTCACTCAGACTAGACCAGATATAATGCAACCTGTTGGTCTTGTGGCAAGGTTTCAGGCTGATCCCAGAGAATCTCATGTCATGGCAATCAAAAGAATTTTTAGGTACTTGAAAGGAGCAGTTGAGTATGGTCTATGGTACCCTAGAGATCAGGATTTCTCTCTTCATGCTTACACAGATGCAGATTGGGCAGGAGATGTGGATGACCGGAAGAGCACCAGTGGTGGAGAATTCTTTTTGGGAAAGAGATTGGTTTCTTAGCTAAGCAAGAAACAAGATGCAATATCTCTATCTACAATTGAAGCAAAATACATTGCAGCAGCAGGTAGTTGCACTCAAATCTTATGGATGAAGTAGATGCCAAGAGACATTAAAGTTGAATATGAGGAGCCTATCACAATTTTCTATGATAATTCAAGTGCAATTAATATTTCTAAGAATCCAGTATTGCATTCTAAGACTAAGCACATATCTATCAAGTTTCACTTTTTGAGAGAACAAGTGAACAATGAAGAAGTTAGATTGGAATATGTACCCTCCAAGGATCAGATTGCAGATATCTTTACTAAACCTCTTCCCAAGGACTCTTTTGAGTATCTCCGAGAGAAGTTAGGGGTCATGGCCCCTTCGGTGATGAACTAGGATGCACTGATGTGCATCAGTCCGGTGGATATCATAGTCATATCTTGTGATCCGGATTGATGATGGGGAGCTGCTACTAAGGGGGAGTAGCTGGTATAATTCTGATATGTTACAAGTGCAAGTATGAGCCCTTTGCCATTGATGTCAAAGGGGGAGAGAAGACATGTGAAAAACAAGTGGTTGATGATCAAAGGGGGAATAGCAAAAGAAGAGAAGACATGTGAAGAGTTGTTGCTGATAGGGGAGCTGTGACAGAAAGGAGATCTTGTCTTGATGGTTTTTCACATCATATGTTGCCATCAATGACAAAGGGGGAGATTGTTGCAAGTATGAGGTTAGCTAGTGTTGTCATTGATGTCAACATACTCAAATTGCATTGACAAGAAGGATTGGATGAGCTGTGTGCTGAGGATATTGAGAAAATTAGTCTCAATAAGGAACAGTGAAGAACAGTGATGAAAAGAAGGCAAAAGTACTCAATAGGTTGAGAATCAGAGGATGCAGATTAAAGGGTTTGTAGATATGAGTCTTGAGATGATCCAGTTAAGTTTTTAGAGGTCCGCATGAAGATTTGAAGAAGTTGTAATTGATCAAGTAGAACCGGTCCCAGGAGGTGATCCGGAGTGACAGAACGCTACAAAGAGGTCCGGTGAGATCTAGAAGTGCATTATCCTATCTTGTGGATTGGATGGAGTGTTTGGGATGTCCTTGTGATGTGTCATCTCAATTTGTTCATGATTTGGAGGTCTGGAAGCACATGTTTCAATATGACAGTGACGGTAGACTGTGTTCTTGAAGTTCTGGATGAGGAAGAGAAGAGATTCTGGTGAGCAGAGGAAGTGCAGATGTTCCTGGTCATTCAGGCAAGCTTGTGAAGGTTCTTGGATCATGTTGAGGTTGTGTTGTTGATCTGCATTGGTGTAGAGCCCAGAATTGAAGATATTCTTCCGGATGAAGTTCTTGTTCAGACTAGCCGACCGGATGAGTTGTTCATCCTGCAAACGTTCTTGTGGTGGCTGACTGGATGTGTTATTCATCTTGTGAATGTTCTTATGGTTGAGTGCCGACTTAGATGATCATTCCTAAGTCAATGTCTTGTATAAATAAAGGTTTGAGAATTCATTTCAAAGTGTGGTGTGAAGCGGATGAGTGTGGCATAGCGAAAGAGCGAAAGGCAGAGCATGTGTGACTCGGGCTTAAATGGAATTGATCCAGACATGGTAAAGATGTCATTCTCCAATTCAAGGTTGTGATCCTTATGATCTTGTAGACAGTGTGTCTATTTGTAGGTAATGTGCCTCCTTGTGAGCAGTGTGCTCGGGCAGTGAGCCCTAATTGGCATGTGCCATTCTTTTTCTTTATTCTTCTAACAGAGAATAATTCTTGGGTTAATCACCCCGTGGTTTTTCCCTTAACCGGGTTTTCCACATCAAAAATCTTGGTGTCAAATGTGTTGATGTTTATATACTCTGGTGTTTATGCTTTGTGCTTTCATGAATTATTAATTGATATGCTATTAACTAACAAGAAGAATTAGATATTTGAAGTAGAAGCAAAGTTTTTGTACAACTGATTCATCCCCCCTCTTAGTTGTGTGCCCTAGATCTAACAAATGTCTCTCCTTTTACACCCTTGATCATCTGAGACAACTCTGAAATTATCACAGTCAGTGTCCACAAAACAGATGTGCTCCTCTGAATCCTGATCTTCAACTATCTCTTGTGATCTTTCTTCTCTAATTAGCTTGACATCTTTTCCATTCATTGGGATCATGGCATAATACAGGTCTAATTGCATACTTCCACCAATTAGTGCTACCCATCTTCTTGACAATAGCATACCATATTGTGGCTTTATATCAACAACCGTTATATCCATTTTGTAGGTCTTCTCAGGATATGTTGCTAACCTGAAATCCACATCCTTTATGATTCCAATGACTGGTACTTCTCTAGCATCCATGGCATAGCATTTCCTACATGCCTTATCTATCTTTAACCCATTTTGCTGCATAATGGCCAAAGGCATGATATTCGTTGATGCTCCTGAGTCAAGCATACAATTCTTAATCACCTTTCCATTGATGACAAGGGACACATAAAATGGTTCAACCTGTGAAGGGCATTTTGTCACGGTCACCCCTAAATATACTTCAGGAGTCTCATCCTCATCAATACACATGGCTTGTTTCCTTCCCTAAGTCTTAATATTTTGATTAGCTTGACAGGGTACTCCTGAGATCAGGGACAATGTTTTATTTCTAAACTCCTCAACTTTCATCAGCTCCATCAATGGAACAGAGACTTTTACTTGGGATAAAACTTGAGCTATGTCAAAAGGAACATAGTTTTGTATGACAGTTGTAGCATGATCTACAGTTTTATTTTTATCTTGGTATGATCCAGCTTTAACTTTTGTGGCTCCCTGACTGTCATCTTTGATCTAAAATTTTTTTTTTGATCCTCAACCTAGGGGATTCTATTTTCTGACCCTTGAGAATCATGACCTATTTTTTGCTTAAAAATTTGCTTATTATTGCTCCATTGTTTCTTTTGTGGTTCAGTCCCTTTATGACTGTGCACTGGTTGGCTTGCAAAAGTGTTCTCTGGTTGGTGTGAGTTACTAACCTGAGCTTTGCCCCTGAGATTGTAATTACTTTTGACTTGAGCCACAGCTGCAGCTGTGAGAGCTCTAATCTCTTCATCAGAAGGTCTCCTCAAGTTATTCAAAAAATTGTGTGAGTCCTGAGCATAAGCACAATTATCTTCATCATCTTCATCACAGAGAAACTGCAGGCAGACCTGAATCTCATTATTTGTGCTTGCATCAACATCATGACAAAGATACTCCCTGTTTGTAGATAGCTTATTGACATTGTCATCCTCCATGTAATGCAGCTCATTGCATTCATCACAGGCAACAACATTATTATACAAAGACTGAGCAATCATACATTGTGACTGTGAGTGAGGCATTTGACATATTATGCACCATGGGGTATCATTAACAATATTAACAGCCTTCTTCAAAGGGTCAGGTGTCTCCTTAACATTTTGAGTCCTTTGACTTGGGTTGCTGTTTGGGAGAATGGGTTTACCATTATGCCAATTGGTATTATATGGCATATCATGTAATGATGGTCTTCTTTCTTGCCTTTGGTAAACTTGCCTATCAGGACCTATCCCCTTTTCATTTTTAGCCATTCTTTAGCTCAGGTCCTTGACAATAGTTGTCAATTTATCTAATTTATCCTTAGAAGTAGATGCATTGCCTTGAACACTTTGAGATTTAGTATTTGGATTTTGCAAAATTTTTGCATCATCTCTTCTGTTTGTCTTACCAGACACTTTTCTATTATTTTCAATATTTGTTGCAATTTTGAAAGCATCTCTGAGGCTAGCAGGACCTTTATCCCTTAACCCATAGGCTATTTTGGCATCAAAAGCATTTATGTACAACACTATGCACATAGGTTCAATAGGCCTCAGGTGATGTGGCAATTTGTTCAACACCTTAGTGAATCTAGCATTGAAATCAGCAACCTATTCATTTGATCCTTTGGTAATGCCAGTGAATTCATTAATGAAGAAACTTGGATCAGTTTTGTCACCATATTGTTCTTTAAAAATTCTTCTGAAGTCCTCCCATGATGAAATACTCCTGTCAGGCAGACGCTTGTACCATTCTCTTGCCTCATCAACTAAGGATTGCATAAATAATTTCATAAAAACATCCTCATGCTCAACCTCAAAGTTGTCCATGATATTCTAAAAAGCTTTTAAGTGGTCTTCCCCTGACACAGTGTTGTTTCCTAAAAATTTTGGCACCTACGGCCTCACATGTTTGTCAATAGGATTGGGGTACCCAGGAATGCCATCAAAAACTAGCTGTCTGAATCTATCCAGCTGCATAGGTTGTCTACCAAATTGATTAACATTAGCATTTCTATTTGCATTCTGATTTCTTACATTATTTAATGGTGCTCTAGCATTATTTGCGTTCTGTCTCTGATCATTATGTTGATCCTGCACTTCATTTCTGTGTTGATTTCTCTGCATATTTGCATTTTCAAGGGTGGGAACTGAATCATTTTGAGCAATTCTCAGAGCTTGCACTTTCTATCTCATGTCATCTCTGATTTTTACTGCCTACAAATATTCTAGCTCTGCCCTCAAACTTTTGATTTCTTCAGCTAATTGTTCCTCTTTGGGCATAGAGGAGGTGGTCCCATCCCATTCTGGTCATCATTATCATCATCCCTTAGAGACTCAGCCTCTTCAAATCTATCACTGGGATCCAAGAAAGGACGTTCTTGAAACACTTCTGACCTCATTCTCAATCCACTACCCTGCTATCTTTCATATACATTCTGGATTTCAACCTCAGTGTTTGAAAAATAGGGTATTGTCTGCTCTGAAGATCCTAGATTATCCTGAATATTATCATTACTTCTGGGAGAACCCTCTTGACTAGCTTGAATAGTCCCTTTTTTTCTTGTACATCATTTTTATGGATAACTCTTCAAACAAAGGATTATGCAAGGATCTCCTCCCTTGCATACAAATTTTATTTTACCGGTTGGGAGATTTGTTCGGAGTCACCACCTACAACTAGGATTTGTTTTCTTTTAAAATCAGAGCTCTTTCACAAAGCAGTCCCCAGCGGAGTCGCCAAATCTGTTGGTTATTTTCCTAGATTGGATGCTTGTTCCCAGTTATCCCTACAAAGTAGCCATCATTGATCAATAGGATTCCCAGGCTAAGGGTCAACAGTACAGGAGATAGACTCTATAAATATCTCCTCTTCTTCTTTAGGCTCTACAGAACCAAGGGGGGTATTCCCTATTCAACATCTATGAATTGCATCTACAAATTAGCTAGGATGTTGACACAAAGTAGATAAATCCTCTCTTATGCAGACCAAAACTGTGAGATAAGTGCAAAGGGGCTAGCTTTGCGCTTATGATCAGTTGTGAGACAGAGGATTTTGGTCCTAAAAACTACTTCTAATGTCCTAAAGGTTTGTATTAAAAGTTTGAGTTTGATTTTATGTTTGGATGCAAAACTGAGACTTTGGGTTGCAACTAAAATACAAGACCAGATCGGTGCCTATCCAGGGCTCAGAGACAATAGACATATATATGTGAATGTTTATCACAGACCTGAAACAACAATCAGATTTCAAGGGGATTATGTAATGTCTGCCTTACAGACAATACCCAAGATAAATTATTTAGTTATTTCTGCTTACAAACATCCTTACTGCAATGTATCCTTCCCAACACTTAACCCAAAACATTTAATCTACTCCTTGAGTAGAAGTAAAAGATTAAGCATTCAAAATAGTAAACCCATATTCTGGAATCCCAAACACCCCTTAGTTGTTTTAGATTCAAAAGAAGAACACATTCAGTTTGGAGACAAATAACAAAAATACATGCTATAAAGCATTACTCATTTGAATCAACATGAAACTGATGAATTCTATGCATAAGACATTCAACATACAACTCATAAACTCACAAAATACCCATAATAGAGCCACCAACGAAGTTGTATTCCATTATAGCACCAAAACTTGTCCAGTTTTCAACAACCATGAATGACATAGTTTACCCCTTATATAGCCAAACTGTACATTCAACCAATTAATTACATGATAAGTCAAAATTCCTACCAGATACACCGCACCAGAAATGGCGCCTAAAATATTGAAGGCATTCGAGGAAAACAGAGGAGAAGGCAGGTGGGCTCAGGATCAGAGCCACCGCTCAAAGATTTACATCGAATCAGGTAGTTGGGGCCTTAACTCCATAGACCACATCTCCGTAAAACTGCCATCAATACCTCAACTACCCGCATCACTCAGAAGTGCAGCAACGGATGCATTAGAAGTTTTTCCTACCTAAACGCAGCCGTAGATACACAAAAACTACCGCTGCTGCAAACTTTGAAAGCAGCTGTCGATCTTGACTCCATCGCTGAGATGAGCAGCTCTGAAATCATGTTGAAAAGTCACCCACCTGTGAAATCGTGCCACGTAGGCACCTCATGCTTCTATCGCTAACTTTTCCTTTTCCTCATTTTGCCATTTTTGCCATTGTATATGCATATTCAAATACATATATAATCGCTTTTTAAAACTTTGTATATGCAGGATGCATATACATACAACAGTTAACATACAAGGCGGACCCCAAACTGTTATAGAGCAGATTGGAAACTTATTCAGGTCCAGCTTGTATATCTCTTCTGTGTATATCCGTAATATACAACACACATATACATACAAGCCGCGGACGTCAAATCATTATGCATCAGAATGTACCACCTTTTGAAGTCCAACTTGTATCCTTTTCATTGCACACCGGCTTGTATATCAGCATATACAAGCGCTTTTATACAACCCATGGACCTCAAATTTCATTCACTGTATTTGATACCTCCTACGCGTCCGGGTTGTATATCCCCTTTTGTATATTGGCTTGTATGTGCAAACATACAAGTGAATGCACAAACAACTAGTGGGCCCCATTTCTGACGTTGACCGCCGCTGACCTGTTTGCATGCCTTCCCTTGTACATTCGATTGTATATTTGGAATATACAATCCCAAAAATACAAAGCGGATCTCAAAATATTTCAAAATGCTATTAATTCCTTTGGTTGCGTCCAACCTACATATCTCGCTTGTATGTCAATCCTTGTATATGCAAACACCTTTGCACCTTCCCTTTGTATGCTGAATATACAAACTCATTTGTATATACCTGCGGGCCCCACCAATTGTACCTTTGCCACCTTGTATGTAGCCGATATACAAACTAGGAATATTCCTGGGATTTGTGATAGATTCCCACTTGTATGTCTCTAATGTATGTCAAACATACATTCAATTTTGCACCCTTTCTCTTGTATATAGCCGTTGTATGTTCGCATATGCATGCCTGATATACAAGCAGACCTTATATACAAGTAGCGAATACTCCTGGGAATCTGCGAAAGATTCCCCCTTGTATATGCAACCCGATATGCATTAAAAAATGCATATAACTCAATTCTTTACCATTTTTCAAAGGCCGACTGAGATTTCACAAACCCGCCAACATACATGACCACTTGAACATACAAAAACCTAGCATTTTGCTCACGTGTGATGGGAAAAAGTAGTAAAACATTGTATGGGGGCCGGTCAACCTATGAATACTAAAGCATGATAATGAAACTTAATAACCGAGAACCCGCCACAGAAGGTCACCATCTAAATAGAAAAGACAATGCAAGAACTTATGACTCAAAAAATTTAGGGTTTGAATGAGATAACCTGCAAATGTTCATGCTTAAAACCCTAGACATAATTGGGTACCAACAAGTACATGAGGGTGATCTCATTCAGAGATTTCATTGGAGCTTCATAGATTTGCAGATTTTAGCATTCAGTTTGGTGTGTGTGTTTGCAGGTTTTGGAGTGTGTAGTTTGAGCATATTTCAGTGTGGTGTTTCCAAATTTATTTCAGTTTGTTGTTTATGCTGTTTTGACTTTACATCAGTCCCATTTCATTTTAATTTCATCATAAAATCATTTATATAATCTTGAGCTCATTCATTATTATTTATGTGTTTTCGGGTGAAATCAGGTGTAGTGGAATTGATAGTTTTGTATGCAGATTTGTGTTTGTGATTAAATCTGGAAAATTTCTGATATATAATAGCATGAGGCCATATAATTACTGATATTTTCTGTTATTTACCAGTATTTTAATTTTAAATAAGTTTTCTTTTGTATTTGTGTTAAAATTGTCAATTTCGGGATTAATCGGTGTAGGGAAAAATTGGGTGTTTTGAAAGTTGAATTAAAATACATTTTCAGATTTGATATTGTTTGTAAATAATTGTGTTTGGGACATTACAGTGGTATCAGAGCATGATCTTTCCATCCTATAGGGTACATTGAGTTGTTTATCATGGGAGAGAAGTGTCAGTTAAATAAGGACATCACAACAGGTTATGAAAGGTATAAAAATCTTGATCCTAAAATTCAAAAAAATATCTTTCTCTATTTTTTTCAAATCAGATATAAACATCCATGAAGAAGTTTTCAACAGAACTAGCCACACAAGGATCTTCAAATATGCAGCAAAGAATTGGTTCAACAAAAGAAAGAAGAACAATTAAAATCAAAGCCTCTCGAAGCCATCTAAAGAGTCACAACACCTGAACAATCAGAGCCTAGAAACAAATTTTATTTTTGGCACCTCTTTTCATCCTACAAAGAAAAAAGATCTCCTATGGCAAGTAAAAAAGAGGAATCAGGAATTGTGACAATAGAGCGTGAGCCAAAGAAAGAAGAACAATCAAACTTGCAAGAAAGTGATAAGAAGCGTATTATGGAGGAATCCACCAAGCAAAAGGAAGGTATGGATATTTGTTTAGAAAATGATACCTTATTGATTTCCAAAGTTGAATGTCAGAAAAAGATTGATCTTCATGAAGTTAAGAAACAAATATCACTTGTTGAAAGCATAGTTAAAAAAGATGTTCCTTTTCAAGAAGCATCCATCAATCTTCAAAAGATTGAGTTAGAAACATATGATATTGATCCTCAAAATTATTATTTTGTGAGTGTGATTTAGGAAAGAGTACTCTATTTGATTTTAGCACTAAAATTTTGATCCATAATATTGATTGTGATAATGCCAAGGTTTCTACTTTATTAGAGGGAGGTAGAAAGTCAAGACACATGAAGGGAAATGTAGAGGCATCACTTGGTGCAAGTTTTTCAATTTTCAATTGTATCAGAGTAGACCAATGGAGGCATGGAAGCGAATGTATTTTTCACTTGAGGCAACCTCAAGGAAAGTTAGAAATTGCAAGAAAAATATGCACAACCAAGATGAGCATGCTTGAACATTTTCCAAGGTTGATTTGAGATCCTGGTATCATAGAGATTTTCAGTTGGGAAGAAGCAGAGCATTTGGATCAACATTGCTTGAGGAAAAGCAATTTTGGGAAGGGCAGACTTGTCATGTCCCTTTTTCGTTTAATTCAAATTGGAGTACTAAATAGCTCATTCTAATAATTTCAAATGGGCTAAGATAAGAAAAATAAATGATTTATTTAATATTTAATTTAGGACCCATGAGCAATTATATTTTCTTGAGTGTTAAGGGTCTATTAACTATTAAAATATTAATGTGTTGGCAACTCCAATTGATTAAATATAATTATTTTGATTAGTTTCCCAAGGAGGGACATGGAAATACATTAAGGGAATATATTGTATCTTTCAAGAGCTCAAAATAGAAGATTCTATAATAGAGGTGGAATTATGTTATGACAGGTCATAAATTAGGAGTTACAAATCTAATAATATGTCAAAAACGGTCAAATGGGGAGTTATTGTTGACATTTAATGATATTTTATGCTCCCAAAAAGAATATTTTGGGATTTGGATGCCTAAGAGGCTAGAGAATCATTTATATTACTGGAAATTTTGTGAAGGATCCATTATCATTTTACAACAAAACAATATCTTCACTGGAGGAAAACCCATTGGAGATTATAATCGGTGGAAAATAATCATTGGTTTCAAGTATTAGAGGAAAAAACTTGTTTGGTAATTCAGATATTGCATTGGAGCTTCACAGATTTGCAGACTTCAGTGTTCAGTTTGGTGTGTGTGTTTGCAGTGTGTAGTTTGAGAAGATTTTAGTGTGGTGTTTCCAGATTTATTTTAGTTTTTTGTTGCTATTTTTGTGACTGTAATTCAGTCCCATTTCACTATACTGTCATCAGAAAATAAGTTAATATAAGCTTGGGCTCATTCATTATCATTCATGTGTTTTCGGGTGAAATTGGGTGTAGTGGAATTGATAGTTTTGTATGCAGATTTGTGTTTGTGATTAAATCTGGGAAATTTCTGATATATAATAGCATGAGGCCATACAATTACTGATATTTTATGTTATTTACCAGTATTTTAAGTTTAAATAAGTTTTCCTTTGCATTTGTGTTAAATTTGTCAATTTCAGGATCAATCGGTGTAGGGGAAAATTGGGCATTTTGAAAGTTGAATTAAAATACATTTTCAGATTTGATATTGTTTGAAAATAATTGTGTTTGGGGCATTACACCTAAGGGGTCAAGTATGTGGAATTTTTTGAGAATATGTTATGAGAAAATCAGACCGGACACCATGTGGAAATTGGGCAAAGGGGACAAAATCAGGTTTTGGAGAGACTGTTGGGCTAAGGAGCAAGCTCTAAGGGATTTTTAGCATCTTAGGCCTATTGTGAATGTGTTAGAGCTGTAAGATGGTCTATTGGTCAAAGATTACATTACCGGTCCCTCGGGTCAGCAAGCTTGGATATCTCTTATTGTTCAAGGAGCAGATTTGAACAAATAGTGGAAGGAAGTGAGAAGTAAATTGAATAAATGGTCAATCTCTAGGAAGGAGGATATTTGAATATGGAAAGGTAATGGAGAAGGTAGGGTCACTATTGGAGATGCTTATTCTCACATTTTCTATCATGGCAAGGAAATAAAGGGTCATGTGGTTGGGAGAATATGGAATAAAATAGGCATCCCCAAGGCTAATTCTTTTCTTTGGATAGCCTGGAAGCGTTGTGCCTTAACCTAGGATAGACTTCAAAATTTGGGTCAGAAAGGTCCCTCTAGGTGTATCATGTGCAAAGAAGAGACTGAGGATAATGATCACCTATCCATACATTGTGCAGTTGCGAGGGAGATTTGGAGTAGATTGCTGAATAAATGGGGGATCGCTTGGGTCACCCCTCAAAATATGCAAAGGATGTTGGAAAGTTAGGTATTCAAGATCAAGAGCCTGTGATTGTAGTTCATTTGGAACACTGCTCTAGCTATCATAGTGTGGAATCTGTGGTTGGAACAGAATAGGCAGATATTTTAGGATCGGGAGAAGGAGGTGGACAAAATATGGAATAAGGTGGAAAGTGTGATTGTGGAGCTTGGAGAGGTTCATCAATCAGAAGATTGGAAGGTGGAGGAGTGTTGGAAAAAGGGAGAGAGAACAAGGTAAAGTTGCAACTATGTGGCTTTTAAATGGTTTCAAATATGAAATTAATAGCATGTGTAAATCTAAAAATTACTTTCAATTTAGATGTAATAGTCTTTCTCCAATTTAAACAGTGTAGTAGAAGAAGAAAGCATGATAGAAGAAGACAATATTTACATGGAGAAACCCTTGGGAAAAAACTCCACACCCAAAGATGTTAATGCTTGTATTAAATATCTTCAAGAAAGATTACATTCAATACTGAAATTTCTCTGAATCATGATGCACACCTCAAGCTTCTTCAATCTTCTAAAACCTATTATGTTGTAATTCATGTAATTCTTTTTTCTACAACTTCAAAGCTTCTATATAGAAATCTTCAAAAACTTGCTCTCTAGAAAATACATTGTGCTTTTTTAATTACAACTTCAAAGCTTCTTAATTCAAAAGATTGAAACTCAAATTACAATAAATTGTAATTGATAACATAAGACAAGTCCTCATGCAAAACCCAAGCGCTCCAAATAGAGAAGACTAAAGTCAAATTGTACCAAACACCTTGTTAACTGTCAATCTTGATTATGGGTGCCAAGTTGCCCCCTTAAATTTAGTCAATAGAAATAATATTTCCAAATAAAAAGCAACAACTGAAAGTCTCTAGATTGGACACCCAAGTTATCCCAATCTATTTTAGTCAACTGAAGTGCATCACCACACATCAATCTCATGCAAACAACCTTCATGATTGATGTCCCCAATTTATTCTGAATTAACCTATTCTGTACATGCAAGTGACATGCAAACACTTGTATCACAATGCAAGAGATACCCATTAACTAAATCTGGTAGATGGAGTGTTTTGCAAGTTTTCTGAGTTGGAGTGTTCTGCAAGCAACCTCATAAAAATGACATGCAACAACATGCAACTCCATATAACTGACATGAAACAGCATGCAACTTCATATAAGTAACATGCAACTCCATATAACTAACATGAAACAATATGCAAGTCCATATAACTATCATGCAACAACATGCAAGTCAAAATAACTGACATGCAAGAACATGCAAGCACATGCAACTTCATAGAAGCAACATGCAACAACATGCAAGTACATGCAAGTTACATGCAAGTGACATGCATGCACATGTACGTTCATAGAAGCAACATGCAAGCACATGTAAGCTTTTATGAGCTCATGCAACCATGTGCAAAAACATGCAAGTCCATACAAGATTTTATGAACTCATTCAAGCAATATTCCAATATCATGCATCTCTAACACTTCTGATAACTCCCACATCATATCCATGCAAAGTGCATCAACAATATCCACTCATGTACATAAAAAAGTAAAATCCTAGTCTAAATATAAGACACCTCCAAAGTGGGCGCTCAAGTTAACTCCCACTCACTAGGAGTTGTCAAACACCCAAAATAGACTTCAAGGAGTTGTCAACAAGTCTTCATGGACCCACTCCAAAAGTGCATGCCCAAGTTTGACCCTACCATTTAGGAGTTAATTACAATAAGCCAAGTAATATAATTAAATATTAATTTATCTCTCAAAGTCCTTAGGTGTTGGGGAACACATTCCAAGAACTTTGGAGACACATGAAATTGGTTAGGATTGCAAAGTTAATGGCAATCTTTCCCAACAAGGAGGAATCATCTTGGGTTGATTCCTAGCCTAGGTGCAAGTGGTTAGGTGGGAAAGGGAGGAAGGATAGGACTACGAGCAACAAGAATCAAAACAAATGGTGTTGCCCATACAAGGATTGGATCAAGCTCAATTTTGATGGAGTTGCAAGGGGAAACCCTGGCAAGGTTGGAGGAGGGATCTTCAGGGACTTTTAGGATAGCCTTTAGAGGTATATGCTTGTGATTTTAGTATTGACTCCAATAATAGTGTTGAAGCCAGGGCATTATGGAAAGGTCTGACAATTGCTAGCAGAAAAAATGGGAGAACCTATGGGTGGAGGGAGATTCCAAGATAGTTTTCAACATTATGAATGGTGGCTCTTCCCATAATTGGAAACTGGAGATGTTAATGGAAGAAAATAAGTCCCTAGCACAGAGCTTCAAAAGAATAAAATTCTCCCATGTTGGTAGAGAGGGGAATATGGTGGCAGATTGGGTAGAAAATCAGGGGATCAACCTAGGGGATGTTGGAGAAATATGGGAAGCTACGTGGTGGGAAAATTTTCCTAGACCGGCTCTAAAATTGATACAAGAAGACATGAAAGATCATCTGCCTGATAAGGGGCTGGACAACAGATAACCCCGATGTAATTATTATTGATCATGTGTGAGGTGAGTCAGTGCTTTGGGAGGACAAAATTCATTGTTTCATTATTGTTTAGCATGTGTTGGATGGCGGTGGTGGAGGCGGGGTGTCAACTTAGCTTATATGGGTTTTATTGCCCATCTTGTCACATTTCACTCTCTATTCTTTATTTTTCCTCTTCCCATGTAGGTGGTGCAGCTATTCTCATGGTGATTGGTGAAGAACAGGTGGTGGGTGGAATGCAGGGCAATAATATGGTCAAAGAAGGTGCTGGAATGTAGGCAATTGAGATGGGAGGTGCAAAGTAACACTATTGGTGAGTTGAAAAAGAGTGTTGATGTTGTGCGTGGTTGGATTGGGTTGCAAGGGAGAAAGAGGAAGATTTTAGGTGACGCGGCTACTTTCAGCTTTGTCAATTCTATGAAGAGAGAGATTCACCTTCCTTTCCTACAGAGCTGGATAGTGTGTCTCATGGAGTTTGCTACTTGAAATTGATGGTTATCCTAATGGGTATCCGCAGATTGCTCTGTTTAATCAATTGTTGGTTCTTGGTCGTACACAGGGTCTTAGGAGTGTTCGGGGATGGTGAAGCCCAACTCAACAGCCTATGTTCTCTCGATGGCCACTTGCTCGGTGCTTCATCATGATTCCCTTCAAGATACCTCTATGTTGGTTGAGCAGAGTATGGGTTTCTTATTAAGCCATTTGCACAACATCCAGGCACAGTAAATTGATGTTTTGGTGGTTGTGTATCATGTTGCAGAAAAGGTTGGTGTCCAATTACTTGAGCATTTGCGTATCTCTTTGGCTTGCTGTTGTGATTCTAATGAAGATCAAGTCTGGGAGGAGGATTTGGTACTGAACCTGGAGGTAGGGGATAAAGTTTGCAATGAATTTGATTCCAGGGTAGGGCATGTGTAATTTTCCCAAGCCTAGACTATGCTTAGGTCTTGTTGGTAGCAGTTTTTACTTTAGGATATTGGATCGTTTACTCATATGGGATATTTTAGATAGTTTATGTTACTATTATTTTGATTATGCAAAGACTTGGTTCTCAGTTAAATCTAGGTGATTCTCACCCTTTTTTTGGATAGTTCCTAGACATATAACCAGGTTTTTTTAAAAAAATCATGTTGTGATTCCTTTCAATGTTACATGACACAAATAGTTACACCCAGGGTTCAGGGTCCTAATGAAACATACATTGATATTTCTAAACACTCTACATACACAACCTTCTCCTTCTCACACTTTTGTTCCCCTTTTTTATATTGGTTCAAGAAGCTCCTCCTCTCCCTTCTCCTCCCCCTTCCTCTCAACCTTGAATAGTTTTACAAGATCTCCCTCCTCCTCCCCCTTCTTCCTCCCTCCTATGCATTCCTCTCCCATTTCTTCTTCTTCCTCCCCTATTAGTATATATGAGGCTCCACCTATTATTAATTTTCATGTCATGAATCATAGTTATGACACTGATCATAATTGGAAGAATTTATCTATTCCAACCTTTCTTCCATCTACTACTATTAATCTACCTCCTCCACCTCCTATTACATCTAAAAATCCCAAGGAATATGATCTCTTATAGAACTTTTACAAAATATACAAGCTATGATCTCCTTTTGGGATCTCATTCAAACTCCTCCTACATATAGATATATACTCCAACTATCAGGGTGTCATGCCTAGATGTGTGCACTGTCACATTGATGCCCTCTCTAGCCCCCCTCCCCCCATAAAAATATATCAAACACAAAAAATCCCCTATCTTTCTTGTTGAAATTTTCCCTTTTTCAAAACATTTAAAATGACAAAATTCTTTCAAAAGGAAAAATCTAGGGCTTCAACACTCACCTTTGGTAGCTCCTACCCCATATCAACACATGCCCAAACCTAATATGCTTAAATCCCCTCATATGCTCATCTAGTCAGCATACTTTCTCCTCTATTCTCCTCTGTTCTCTTTTTCTATCATCTCCCACTCTAAATTACAAAATGAAAATGAATTACCAATTTTCCTTTCTCAATCTCCCTTTTATAACCTTCATCTTCCACTTTTTATTTAAAATTTTTAAAAAAATTAACTTTTAAAAGGGCCCCTTTTAGGTTACCAAAGCAAGTTTTAGTTAAACACGCTTATTCCCTTCATAGTTTATCCATTTTGGTTGCTATTTTTACTATTTATACAATGTCAAGCACTTTCTCCTATCCATAAACATTATTCTTAAGAAAATTATTCAATTATTATGGTATCCATTTCAACAATGTTTTCCCAATTCTTACATTTCCTCTTTCCTCGTGTATGTGTTGTTCTATGAGACTAGAGGATGATGATCTAGCTTAGTGATCATAATATTATCATCTTATTAGGACCAATTCTACTCTCATAGATCCCTTCATGATCTTTTGTGTATATTTTTATGATATCACCTTTCTCTATGCTTATTCTCCTTCTTCAGGTGCCTTTATTCCTTTGCGCTTATGCCAAATTTTCTCTCCAATTTTCCTTTGTCTCCTATTTTTAAATTCTTAATTCTATTATTTCTCCTATTATACTTCTTATCACTTATCATGCATCCCTCTTTTTCACACATGCTTTATATGTTTTCTTGCTATACATGATATATCGTTTGCTACCTCACTTGTGTGTTATACTTCTTTAAATTTACTTATACATGTATTACTAGAATGAAGCATCCTAACAATTGTACTTCCTCTTTCTATTTTCTATTCTATGTTCTATTTCTATACACATGTTCTATTTTACTTTCATTTTATTATAAATTAGGGGTTCTATTAACAAGCCCCTACCTTACTAAATAATGAACATTATCAACAACTAAAGAAAGTAGCACAAATACTACACACACTAGAACTAAACAAAACTAGAAAAACATAAAATCCCAAACTAAAAACACCAATACTATGTTATCTACTACCCAATTGACATATAAACTTAAAAAGTAAGCAATAAAAAAGCACTAAGCACCATATATCCATAACAAACTACATAGACAATCTATAACAAACACATGTAAAGACAAGCATACAAACACCATCAATCTAGTAATTCCTAGACTCCTGAATGGTGCATACCCAATGATCTTAAGGAAGAGAACCACCTATCACCTGTCTAGTTGTGAATGCCTGAACCAAAACATTGACTATCTACATAGGGAGGAATTGAGGGCCTTCTGCTTTCTCTAGACCATGAAATTGAATGTTCTTGGTTATCTCAACATGGTGCATGGATCTAACAATATTGCCATCCTCCAAACCTAGTAATGTATAACCACTAATAAACTCTAAAATACCTTTGTGAGGACAAATTACCATATTCTTCATTACCAACTCTTAATCATGAAAAAACACATTCAAGGCATGCACATACTCCACTAGGGTTAAAACATTGGTATTCAATAGTTGAATATTAATCCCATCCCCTCCAAAAAAACATAGAATTGAAATAAACCCCAAAGTATGAGGCTTGCTTGTCCTACTACACCTCTGTTTCTACCATCAAAAGAAGAAATAACTCTTCCAAACTCTCTCAAATCTCCAAATTCCCAACTATATCTTTGAATTTCTTAACAAAATCTACCTTTATCAACTCCTACTACCACAACTACCCATTATCACAAATACCATCAACTTTGAACATTTCTTTGACAACATTTAACAATCCCTTCAACTGGCAATTAAATATTTGATGAAGCCTAAATTATTATACATGGCCTCGATGAAATTAGTCTCTTCTTAAACCTTTATTTTTCATGTGCCTAAAGCCTATACTCCTTACAATAAGCAAAACACACCATAGCAAAAAAAATGCCATACAGTTGGATGAATTCACACCTAAGAACCAGCACCATAAAACCTATTACAATCTGCCTTCACACACTACCTTCAATCATAATGAATAATGGTGAAGGTAGATGCATGCAACGCCTCTAATTTCATTGTCTCCATCCCTAGTAATTAATACACCACCCTCACTTTCAAGAGGATTTATCAAAGGTGACGTAGGAGCATCCAGTGGTGTAAGTGCAATCTTGCATCACCTAAAAAAATGATGATTTTGTTTTCTATTCTTTTCAATTTTTGTATTTTTTGGATACCAATTTGCTTGAATAATGATTCAGAACCTTTAAAATTTTCAAAAAGGCTAAGAATACTAAGACTTACTATTTTTAGCAACCCTGTATTAGAGAAGCAGTTGGGCCTGAAATTTTTCCCAAACATTCATAATAGTCAAATAAACATTCTTGGTAAATTTCAGCACAATATCATGTGTGGATTGCAAGATATTAAAGTTTCTATTTTTTAGGTTCCTGAAAAAAATTCTAGAATCAAATTTGAAGCACTTAGAAATCCCTAAATAGCCTAAAAGTTTTCATAACTAGTGAAGTTGGTCATAGCTTGATAGATTTCTTCATGATATTTCCAACGCATCAAATGGTTTGTCAATCAGACAACTAGTTCAAAATTTATGGCTCCCGGAAGTTGCGCTACCTAGTTTCTCAATTTTAAAACTTGAAAATTCTTTCTTGGGTGGGAAAAAGGGACAGTTGGGTTCATTTTGGTGCCCAAATGGGAGTTACACATTTCAAATTAAGCCAACATTTTGGAAATTACACTAAGTGGTGCGAATGTGTATTTATAGCCTATTTTCCGAGGCAAAGAGGGGAGAAGTTATTGGCACCTGTTCATGGGAATAAGGAGGTCAGGTTGATATCAAAAGATAGCTCTAGAAGGCTCTGTAAGTCAGATATTTCCATTGTAAGACAGCCCATATTGCTTTAATAAGAAGGCATATGATTGTGGGAATTGTATCTCAGATTTGTAGCCTTTTATAGGCCAGTTTAATGAAGAAATTATGAAATAGTTTATAGTTTGCTTAACTAATCTTTCTTGAGATCTCGTTCGTGTCTATTTGAGATATATAAATTATTGTTGTATGTTTTTTGGGTGGAACCCACCCTCATCAAGTGGTATCAGAGCAAAGGTTCTTGAGTGTGTAGACAGATCACCGACCATGAGGTAGTTTACACCAGTACCTAAGGCTGTGGGTTTGTTTTAGAGATCAAAATGCCTCCATGAAGAAACTGTGGTGGGAGAAATACTTTGACAGAAGAGATTTTTAGAGCCCTAAAAAGTCAAATCGATGCATTTCAAGAGGAGTTGCGAAGAGGATTTGAGCCAAGGATGAGAGAAGAAAGCGAAGATGAAGTTGAAGAAGAAGAGTTATATGAGGAAGAACAAGATGATGTAGGAGATCCTACGCAAGTTAGGTTGTTGAGGGTCATTTCAAAGATTGGAAAGAGGCCTAGGATTGAAGTTTCTACATATTTTGTGGATCTGAATCTGGAAGAGCATATTGATTGGATATTGGATAAATGATATGGAGGAATATTTCAAGTTTGAAGATGTGGAGGATCCAGAATGGGTCAAGTTTGCAAAAACAAAGTTGAAGGGCCATGCCCGTATTTGGTGGAAGGAGGTCCACTTAGAGAGAAATAGAAGATGAAAAGGAAATATTATCAGATGGGATCAGATGGTGGACAAATTGAAGAAGCAGTTCATTCTTGTGGATTATGAGTTGGAATTGTTGAAGAAGCTGGAAGGATTGAAATAAGGTAACAAGTCTATTAAGGAGTATACAAAAGAGTTTTATAAGATTATAATCAGAACATGCCATGCAGAGGCCAACAAGGAGAAGGCAGCCCATTATATTAATGGGTTGAGTCCAAGTATTCAAGATGAGCTGAGCCTGGTCAGAATGACCACCATAGAAGATGTGTACCAGTTTTCCTTGAAGCTAGAAGAGAAGTTGAATAAAAGATTCGAAAGAAAGAAAAAAGGAAGAGATCATGGCAGAAGGATTGGTGGAAGATCCTATTGAGGCTAAAATGAAGATCAAAAGAAAAGTGAAGAAGCAGGCACCAATCAAAATCAGAAAGGAGATAATGCTTGCCATCCTCGTGACCAAAATAATGGTGAGCAAAGGGGAAGAGGAAGAGGAAGACCTGGGCAAGGATTTGGAAGTGGAGGTTTCAGAGGAACCTATTTCCAATGTGGAGAAGGACATCGAGCTTACGAGTGTCCCCAACATCAAGGAAGGACAAATAGAATACCTAAAGGTAATGCACAAGTTGCACATGTAGATGAAGATGTGCAGTTTGAGCGTTTTGAAGATGCTAGAAGGGGAGAAACCCTAGTTGTCAGAAGAATCTTGTTAAATGAGGAGAAAGAACTAGATTAGAGGAAGAGTTTATTCCACACAAGGTGCAAGTATGAAGGTAAGTGTTGTGATATTATTATTGATAGCAGAAATATTGATAATCTTGTCTCAGAGGAGATGGTTAACAAGTTAAAGTTGAAAAGGAGAAGGCATCCACATCCATATCAGATTGCATGGTTGTAGAAGGACCATAGAGCTTTGGTCAATGAGTAGTGTTTAGTCAAGTTCAAGATTGGAGACTATCATGACGAGGTGTTGTGTGACATCATACCGATGGATGCATGTCATATGCTATTGGGAAGGTCGTGGCAATATGATAGGTGTGCTATCCATGATGGCCAGGAAAACACCTATTCCTTGACAAAGGATGGAGTTTGTCATAAGTTGAAGCCCTTAAAGGAGGTAGAATAAAATGTATGTAGTACTTCCATAATTTGCTTGGTAGATGGTAGGACATTTTTGGATGGTATGAAGCATGAACATCATTTCTTTGTGATGATTCCTAAAATCATCTAGGAAAAATGTGAAGATGTACTAATAGAAGTCTCAAATCCTTTGGAAGAATTTCAAGACATTGTCTTTGATAATGTACTAGAAGTTTTACCACTGATGAGGAAGATAATTCACCAAATGGATTTGATACTAGGAGCTAGTTTACCGAATAAGGCAGCCCATAGAATGACCCATGCAGAGAATGAAGAGATAAATAGACAAGTTCATGAGATGTGAAGGAAAGGACTGATAAGGGAGAGCCTAAGTCCATGTGTGGTACCTACATTACTAGCACTAAAGAAAGATGGAGAGTGGAGAATGTGTACAAATTCCTGACCCATCAACAAAATTACAATCAAGTACATATTTCCATTTCTAAGGATAGATGATATTATGGTTGCTTGAGTGGAGCAAAGTACGTTATGAAGATTGATCTGAAGAGTGGATATCACCAAATCCAAATCAGAGAAGGAGATGAATGGAAGACAACCTTCAAGACTAAGGAGGGCCTGTACAAATGGTTAGTCATGCCATTTGGGCTAACCAATGCACTGAGCACATTTATGTGGCTTATGAACAAGGTACTAAAAGAGTTTTTGGGTAAATTTTTCATTGTCTATTTAGATGATATTTTGATTTTCATTAAGACCTTGGAGGAGCACTTGATGCATGTTCAAAATTTTTTTGAGAAGTCGAGGGAAAAAAAAGTTGTTGATTAATCTGAAGAAATGTAGTTTCATGAAGGAGTTGGTGTACCTGGGATTGTTATCTCAGCTGAGGGTATTAAAATGGATCCAAAGAAGGTGAGGCCTATCATTGAATGGCCTACCCCAAGGAGTGCTACAAAGGTATGATCTTTTAATGGTTTGGTAAGTTTTTATAGAAAATTTATCAGGAATTTTAGTAGCGTTTGTGCACCCCTAACTGAGACAATGAGAGGGGATAGAAGAGAGTTTAAATGGACTTCAGAAGCAACCAAGAGTTTTGATACATTGAAGTAGAAAGTCATAGAGAAACCTATTTTGGCACTTCTAGATTTCAATAAGATGTTTCAGGTAGATTGTGATGCTAGTGACAGTGCTATAGGAGCTATTTTGAGTCAAGAAGGTAAGCCCATTGCCTATTTTAGTGAGAATCTTAATGATGCCAAGAAAAAATATTATGTCTATGATCAAGATTTTTATGCTATAGTTCAAGCTTTGAAGAAATGGAGACATTATTTGTTTCTGAAAAAGTTTGTTTTATATACTTGTAATGTCAAAAAATGTCCCCTTGGGGGCTTTTCCCTCAAAAGGTTTAGCTCTTAGGTCTTTAGTGTGCATTTAGGACATCTTGCATCATAATTCAACATCCCGATGGAATGAACCTTGGGTATCATGACAAATGGGACCTAGGGGGACCCCTTGAACCTAACCTTACCCAAAATAGGGGGGAGGACTTGGGCACCCGTGACCTAGTCCTACCCTATTTTGGGTCAAGCCCCCAAATTTCTAGTGTCAATTTATGACCGTTATTTGGTCCTTAGGCCGACACGGTAAGTTTGAATTTACGAAATCTTGGCAGGAATGTTTGTAGTTGCATATAAAAGCATGTTTAGGCATTCATTTGTAGATTAGATGATTACTAGAAAGCTATTGTGTTCTAAAGGTGATTCAAGGCTTTCATTGTGTTGCGAGAGCAGATTTGTGTTGTCTATGTGTTTGTGTTTGCAGATTTGAGCATCCATCTCCTCATGGAATGAAGAGCTTCTTCCTCCCGTGAGATCTTCACTACAAGGTGACATCTATCATTTGGTTTTTGCCTCTTCCTCCCAAGGCATGCACTCTCTATTTAACAACGGTGTTTGGAAGGCTTGAATATCTCTCCGGGGCTTGACTGAGGCAAGCCTCTAAACACCACAAGCCCCTCCTAAATTTTTCATGATTGTAGGTTACAGTTGGAGTTGCAGACAAAGTGAAGTTGCAGGAGGGTACAACAGAGTGTCAGGATTGTAGATCAGTGAAATAAATAGCTCCCTGGACTTGGGCGCCCACTCATTAGTCCTCAAAGTTCTGCAACGAGAAAATCTCTGATATAACAGATACAGGTTGCAGACTGAGTTTTTGGATCTTGACAAAAAGAAGGGCATTGGACTTGGGCGCCCGCTCTTTAGTCCCTAACTAATCTGCTTCGAAACCCTGAAAATAGGTGCACAGTTATTTGTTATTTTACATCTTTCTGTAGAAGCATTTTTTGTAATTCATCTGTTTACTGTCGTATTTGCATAATTAGGGTTTTAAGGTACAATTGAGCATAAGAGAAGGAAATTGTCAATCTAATCATAAAAATACAAGTTTCCCTACATCTCAATAGTGACCTAGGGTATTATAGCACATTGCAACTCGACCCTAGGTCCTTAAATGTAAGGGTGAAAGGAGGATACGCATACAAAACTACCAAAAACTCAACTATCCAAAGTTTACCCATTACATTTTGGTGAACCTGTGTTATTGGACTTGTTTACACCTTGTTGAGTGTTTTTCTTGATATTTAAAATAATTTCATTCATCATATAGTAATTCATCTTATTGCATTGGAAAATTTACAAAAAAATTGAAAAATATGGAAATATTGGAAAAAAAAATTGCATGCTAGGGTTTTGCATTTTGCATTAATTAATTTGAATTTCATTAAATTTCTGATTTTTGCATTAGATATGATTTAAATTACAGAAAATTACAAAAAATTATTAATTTGCATTGCATTTTCATGATAAAGTTGCTAGGGTTTTGTTGAAAATTGTGAATTTTGCATATAACCTAGTAATTCCAAAGTCTAGGGTTTGTAGGTAAAATCTTGTTTCAGATTTTTCTACTGATTTTAGAGGCTCATTCAAATTTTAATTTGGCTTTAGTCTTGCATTTTAGTACAAATATGCATTTATATTTCAAAAATTTGTATTTTTGCATAGAAAAATTCAACAAAAACTAGCATTTTCATTGATTTTTCATTAGATTTGCACTTGCATTTTGCATGTTAGGGTTTGGAAATCATTTTCAGATCTGAGTGTATTTAATTTTCATCATAATTTATATTTCAAAACATTCATATAGCATTTTGTGTCAAGATCTAAAACCCAGGGCTTCAAAAACATTGATTTTCACTAGATTTGGCCTTATCAACTCTCTAAATTTGCACCATAGGCATGTTGCGAAGGATATTTTTGCACTAATTAGTTGTTATCAGGGTAATCAGTTTCTTCCACTCCTAAAAATCTTTACAACACCTTTTTCTTGGGCTCTTGTAGTGAAAATTTGGTAAAAAATTGCATATTTTTGCTATTTTGACCCTAGGGTTTGGTATAGTTTTCACTCCAAGAGTGTTGTGACAAATTTTATGGATTGAGGTGACTGATATCATCAATATAATTTTATTCACCTCCTAAAATTCCTTACAACACCCCTTTTGCTAGGTCTTGGAATTGAAAAATCGTGAAAAATTGCCTATTTTTGCTATATTTTCACTAGGGTTTGACCTTGAGTGGCACTAAAAGTGTGTTGCGATGGATATTTTGGAATTAAGAAGATATTATTACTGATATAATTTTCTTTCCATCATCATTTTCCTCACAACACCCTTTGTCATGCTCTTTTGCATTGAGATTTGGTGAAAAATCGCATATTTTAGCATATTTTCACTATATTTTGACTTGTCATCATATTAGATTTGCATCAAGAGTGTGTTGTGAAGGATCTTATTGCTATATTGTACTGATATTAGACATATAATTTTCTACCCCTGATCAATTTCCTTACAACACCTTTCCTTTCATATATTTGCATTAAAAAAGTACAAAAAATAAAGCATTTTAGGTCATTCTTGCATAATAGTTTTGCACTTGTCTTTTGCATAAATGTTGAAAAGCTTTAAAAATATGATTTTGCATTGATGTTACAAGACATTTCACAATGGCATATTCATCTCATTACTCTTTGGTATCTCTACATGCATATATCAAAAACTTTGAAAGTTTCTACAAATTTCTTTATATGAATCCTCATGTTCTCACTTACTTACAAGCTATGTATTACAAGGATATATTTAAATGCACTTCATTTGAAATCCTTGACTATGTATCTAATTATGACAACTTCATATCTCATGAATACATACCCTTGGGTAGTAGAAGATTTGATGAAACACATTGAGAATGATGAGAGTGAAAGTTCTCTTAATGCTTTGGATTTAATAGCTAAAACACGTGATGATGACATAGAAAATGATTCCTCCTATGAGGATATACTAGCACAAGAGGATGAAATCCTTGACACATTCTTGAATATCACCCTACCCTCTTTTGAAAATGAAACATTAGTGGATAAAGGGCTCCCTCTCAAGAAGGATTCTTCATGGGTGGAAAAAGACTATTCACCTAACAATCATTTGGTGCATGAGACCTCTACAGATAATCTATTAGAACTTCCACCTTTGATTGAAAAATCAAGAACCTTCGATGAGAAGACTATGGATAGCTCTAGTCTGCCTAAAAATATAGTACCTTCCTCTCATCCCATTGCTCTCCCTGGCCAAGATGTAGCATTAGTGGATGAGAAAATATCTCACATTAAATCCCCTAGGGATAGATGCTGGGCATAAGCAAGAGGAAAACAATGTTAATTCAATATTCATTAATAGATTTTGTAGCAATATTCCTAAGATGGTTGTGCAGGGGGTACCTAGTGCACTTTCTTACGTAAAGCCAGTGATTACAGTTCAAGGTGTTCAAAATGTGTTACAACAACCACACCACAATGTGATTGCTCACATATATAACACCTGTAATAACAAGCAAAGTAAGCAAGCACCGCATGTGCCTATCTCTCTTCCTTGTTCTCAACCTATGCTCCCTCCACCACCTCGTCTTACTCATAAAAAAGTGGTCAAAAGTATGATCCTGTCAAATAGCTTCACGCTACTCGGGCTAAGATCTCTCTTTGGGATTTGATACAAACATCACCTACATACCATGGAACGCTCCAAGAAGCTTTACAAAAGGTGATTGTACCACCTGCTATTAAGCCAAATGATGTAGCAGCCATATTGGATAGTATGCATGCGACAAAAATAGATATTCTCTTTCAACCACATGAATTACCGTCAATTGAAGTTCAAAACCAATATGATCCTCTTATAATATTTGTTACAATAAATAAAACATTGGTTAAGAGAGTTATGATTGATAATGGATCAGCTCTTAATGTTTGTGGCAATGACTTATTACATAAGATTAAAGTTGATGCATCTGCCATCAAGCCGGAACCATTAAGTATTCGTGGTTTTGACAATGTTGGACGACAATCCGTGGGCACTATAACTTTACCTATACAAGGGGGACATGTGATTGTGCCTACCCTGATTCATGTCATGCCCATTTCTTTATCTTACAACATGATTCTTGGTAGACCTTGGATTCATGCATTGGGGGCAGTCCCTTCCACTCTACATCATTCAATCAAATTTATATTCAAAGGTAAACTTCATACTATTCATGCTGATCCTGAACCAGATAATTGTTTACACATTGAAATGCAAAAACCAGTTTATAATCATATGAGTTTAACAATTTGTGAGGTGATCCATCAATACCTCTAGCCACAAATGATGTTGTGAAAGAATCTAAACCATCGAATGCACTTTCTGGTGATGATTGAGGTTCATTAGATTTCAATCCTTGCGATGTAGGGGAATATAAACTTAATGACCTCGACATATCAAAAGTTGCATCAATCTCGTCTAAGCAATCTTTTCAAACATCTGAGAAAAACAAAGTCTCCTTGGTTGAAAATAAAGACAATACTCTCACTTATACTACAAATTATGATACCTATGAGGCTTCACCTTCTTCTAAAGAAATGGACTCTCTATATGGTCATGGATTTCAAATCTTGTACAAAAATAATGACTATGTAGGCAATGGTTGCGGTGTAAATCAACAAGGAATTAGAGGACCTTTACAAGTTGCTAGAATTAACTACATCGCTGGTATAGATACCGCTCTCTGAAACCCACCAAAGCCTCTTGTCATCCTAAACTTACTATTAATACAATATCAAAACAACATGAGAGATATCCTAGATATGTATGTTCTTAACAATGGTGCTACCAGGTAAGTATCTCTAACCCTTTTATCTCTCTCATGATGTGCTTCCCCCGTGATGTGTTATGTATTGTTTAGGCCTCCTGGGATGACCCTTGATTCTCTTGTAAGGTCTGGGATACTAGGAGACCGCCTCTATTGTGACCTTCTATTTGTATCATCATTCTTCCATATTGCCTCTCTCTCTGATTTCATTGTTGTGTGTTGTGTCTTACGGACATAGTGTTACAGTTGGTGACCTGGGGGCACCATCCTACGTGACTATCCCTAAGACACTTGTTTCTCCTCTCTTATTTATTATTTCCCTTCCTCTAGTGTTTCTATCTAGCAGGTGGATGACGAAAAACATTTATACTGATGCGGACCTATCGTCCCTTTCGCGAGAAATTAAAAATTGGACTTAGTTCCTAATATGACAATGGGGTTGTATATTTTATCCGACACTTGGCTAGTGGAAGCACTTGTGCTTTCTGCATAGTGATTTTGATGGTGTTCTATCTCATTTACAAATCATAACAATATTGCTGCTCCATGCACTTTGTCTACCTTGAATCTTGCATACCTCAGATTTCATATGCATTGATGTTGTTTTTATGTGGACACTAACATGTTTCTTGCAGGGATGTGTTTGTGGGAACATTTGGCAATTGTAAAGTACATGTCACCTTCGGGGGGCATGGGCTTTGCAAAATTTTGTGTTCCCTTGCATGTTTTTTTCCTACCGTAACGTGCTTGATATCGATGCATGATATCAACCACCTTAAGGTGAGATCATATATAAGGTAAGCTATCTGTTCTAGATGCTAGTAAAGTGTGTTTGAACAATCTTGAAATCTGTTTCGTACACCTCCTTTTCATCCTAAGGCATCTCCATGATGCGGGTGGGGTTGTATACTTTTGAGCTCATACCTCCTTTTCACCATAAGGCGTCTCCGTGATGCGGGTGGGATTGTATTCCATGCTTCCTTTTCACTGTAAGGCATCTCCATGATGTGGGTGGGGTTGCATTTTCAAAAGTCCTCTATGGAGGCAAGGAGCAGTTCTGTGACTAACTCAAGCCTTAAGTGTGTCTTCGGCAATTGTTGTGGCGAAGCCCAATCATTGGTGTGTGCCTATAATGTGCCTGAGATAGTGCTGAACCTAGAAATAGGGACACTCCATCGCTTGTCTGCCGTGTTTTCTCCGTGTCTTCAAAGTGTGTGTGTTTGGCGTGCTTTCTTTTTTTGGCGTGTCTGTTGCCCCATATGCAGTCTAAAGACCTATGCGATGAGTGCATCCTACATTTTGGGAGGTTTTGTGTGTCTTGCGTGTGTGTTGCCCCATATATGCAGTACATCCTACATTATGGGAGGTTTGTTTACTTTTATGTACTTGCATTTGCATTTCATATATATGAGAAAAAGAAAAGAAAAGAAATCATCTATGTCTTCCATGCATTAATGTGTCTTCTTTGCATTCAATGTATTCTCTGTGTTTTTTGTGCCTGTCATTGTCTTCAATGTGTTTGGCGTATCTTCTCCGTGCTTGGCATGTTTGCTGTGCTTGTTGACCGTACTTTAATGCATGTATTGGCCTCGCGTTTATACATACATTAAAGTGGGGGCTAAATATAATGTCAAAAAATGTCCCCTTGGGGGATTTTCCCTCAAAAGGTTTAGCTCCCGGGTCTTTAGTGTGCATTTAGGACATCTTGCATCATAATTCAACATCCCGATGGAATGAACCCTAGGTATCATGACAAATGGGACCTAGGGGGACCCCTTGAACCTAACCCTACCCAAAATAGGGGGAGGGGGGGACTTGGGCACCCACGCCCTAGTCCTACCCTATTTTGGGTTAGGCCCAAATTTCTAGTGTCGATTTATAACCATTATGTGGTCCATAGGTCGACACGGTAAGTTTGAATTTACAAAATCTTGGCGGGAATGTTTGTAGTTGCATATAAAAGCATGTTTAGGCTTTCATTTGTAGACTAGATGATTACTAGCAAGCTATTGTGTTCTAAAGGTGATTCAAGGCTTTCATTGTGTTGCAAGAGCATATTTGTGTTGTCTATGTGTTTGTGTTTGCAGATTTGAGCATCCATCTCCTCATGGAATGAAGAGCTTCTTTCTCCCATGAGATCTTCACTACAAGGTGACATCTATTGTGATTATTAAGCATTTATCATTTGGCTTTTGCCTCTACCTCCCAAGGCACACACTCTCTATCTGACAATGATGTTTGGAAGGCTTGAATGTCTCTCTGGGGCTTGATTGAGGCAAGCCTCTAAACACCACAACCCCCGCCCAAAGGTTTCATGATTGCAGGTTACAGGTTGGAGCTGCAAACAAAGTGAAGTTGCAGGAGGGTACAACAGAGTGTCAAGATTGTAGATTAGTGAAAGAAATAGCTCCCTGTACTTGGGCACCCGCTCATTAGTCCTCAAAGTTCCTTAACAAGAAAATCTCTGATACAGCAGATACAGGTTGTAGACTGAGTTTCCAGATCTCAACAAAAAGTAGGGCACTGGACTTGGGCGCCTGCTCTTTAGTCCCTAACTTTTCTGTCTCGGAACCCCCAAATAGGTGCATAGTTATTTGTTATTTTACATCTTTCTACAAAAGCATTTTCTGTAATTCATCCATTTACTGTCGTATTTGCATGATTAGGGTTTTAAGGTACAATTGAGCATAAGAGAAGGAAATTATCAATCTAATCATAAAAATCCAAGTTTCCCTACATCTCAATAGTGACCTAGGGTATGATAGTACATTGCAACTCGACCCTAGGTCCTTGAATGTAAGGGTGAAAGGAGGATACGCATACAAAACTACCAAAAACTCAACTATCCAAATTTTACCCATTACAATACTAATCATCAGTATTGCAATATCTTAATAGTCAAGGAAAGTTAAATCAAAGGGACTTAAAATGGGTTGAGTTTTTGTAGAGTTATACTTTTATTTTGAAGCACAGGACTGGGAAGTCTAATAGAGTTGCAGATGCCTTAAGCAAAACACAAATTTTGTTGACAGAGATGAAGATAGAGGTTGTTGGGTTCAAAGAACTCAAGAATTTGTACCCTAAAGATCCAGACTTTATAGAGGCCTAGAAGACTTGTTTGGAGCTTGTTACCCTGTATAGGACAAGATGGTTGGATTATATAATCGAAGATGGTATGTTGTTTAGAGGAAGCCAATTGTGCATTCTAAAGAGTTCCATGAGAGAGAACCTGATTAAGGAGAAGCATAGTGGAGGGTTGGCAGGACACTTTGGTCGAGATAAGACCATTGCTCTTGTTAGTGAGAATTATTACTGGCCATAGTTGTACTAGGATGTGAAGAAATTTGTGCAAAGTTGTAGAGTATGCCAGATGGCCAAAGGAGTGAGTCAGAATACCGAGCTATATCAGCCATTACATGTACCAGAGGGGCCATGGGAGGATATCAGCATGGACTTTGTTCTTGGTTTACTGAGGACACAAAGAGGGCATGATTCAATATTTGTGGTGGTTGACATATTTTGAAAGATGGCACATTTCATTTTGTGTCAGAAAACCAGTGATGTTGTTCACATTGCAGAGTTGTTTTTTCAGAGGTGGTTAGACTATATGGTCTACCAAGGAGTATAGTTTTAGATAAAGATACCAAGTTTGTAGGGTATTTCTAGAGGACCTTATGGAAAAAGTTGAAAACTAAGTTGAAGTTCAGTTCTACACATCATCCGTAGACTGATGGATAGACAGAGGTACTGAATTGAAGTTTGGGAAACCTGCTGAGATGCGTAGTAGGAGATAAGCCCAAGGGATAGGATTTGATATTACCACAGGCAGAGTTTGCTTATAACAATTCTATCAATAGGAGTACTAGTAAATCCCCATTCCAAATTATATATGGGAGTAGTCCGATAAATGCTTCTGAGTTGAGAAAGATAGACCAAGGAGAAAAGAGTAGTGTTGAGGCTGAAGACTTTGTAGAGCACCTGAAGAGCTTGCATGAAGAGGTATGATGACATATTGATAAAATGGATTCTCAATACAAGGATAAAGTAGATCAGAAGTGAAATTTTAAGGAATTCAAGGTTGGTGATGAAGTCATGGTTCACATAAGGAAAGAAAGGTTCCCAATGGGGACATATAATAAGTTGAAAATGAAGAAATTTGGACCATGTAGGATCCTAAAGAAGCATGATTGTAATGTCCCCTACTTAGCCTAGACAGTCAAATGAGGAGATTAGCCTATTACCAGGTTCCCGTAGGCTAGTGGATTTGGTTAGGGAGCCTAATTGGATCATTTCACTAGGACTTACTATTTATAGTAAGTCAGGCAGGAGGATTCATGAGCAGTGTGGACTGACTTTCTATTTATAGTCATTGCCGGATTGAGCACCTAATACTTGGTTTGTGGTTTTGAGATGGTTAGGGAGTCATTTATCAAAGTATAAGTTAAATTGAATATTTAACTTATAATATTTAAATGGTTAAGAGGTACTTTATTTCATTAAAGTGACTTTACTTTATGAAATATAAGTTATAACTTAAAAGTATTGGTGCTAGGAGTTGGGTGCCCTCATGAGGAATTGGGGACTTAATAAAATAACAAATATAATAAAATATTTCCCATCTTGGGCATTGGAGAGGAAGTGAGTTAAAATAAAAAAGAAGAGCTCATTTTGATTATTCACTCACTTGGCAAATTTGTTAATGTCATGCAACACTTTGAGCTTTGGCTTGAGGATTTGAACTGAGATTCTGCTAAGACAAAAATCTCTTTAGGATCACTCTCTTCATGCTTGGAAGATAGCATCAGGAGGGTTTTTGGAGGTCTCATCTAGGGGCTTCATTTGGGCTTTAATTCGATACATTTTGGTGGTGATTTGGGGAAGATATTGAATACTTTTCTTATGCAAATTGTGAACAACTGATGACACCATGGAAATGCAGAATAGAACAGTTTGAGGAGAATTTTTGGGATTGCATCATCTTTCCTGGCAGATCATACATTTCAGACAGGTCGTACATCTTCTAGGGAGGCTATACCACTCATAGAGGGAGATTTAGGGGCATTTAGATTGAGTTTTGATATCTATTGTGAAAGTAAATATACCCCAGCATTGTTACAAGCATTTAGAATGTAGATTTTAGAGAGTATGGTGAATATTTATTGTTGATATCACATAACCAGGCTATACAACAACAAATAGGGATGTGGGTCTCAAGAAAGCTCTTCATTTCTTATTTGGGTTTCCTTTTCCTTGCATAAGGGTCGCCTAAGGTTACATATGTTATTGTATTCCTTTGTATGACGAAGAACAATCTATAGTAGATGATTGGAGGTGATTTTCATGAACTTACATTTCTGGTTCATCTACAATGGATGTATGAAGTTGAAGATTTCAAAATGGGTATGTCATTGTAATTTATTTTGAGCAATAATATAATATGGGTATTCATTACTTTGCTCATGTATGTTATACTTTTTCTAGGTTATTGTTATATGCTTTGTATTCTATGGTTTCAATGCAAAAACAATACATGCAAACACACATATAAACCCTAAACCAAACATCTGTCAGAAAATGAAAAAACCAAGGCATAAAACCATAGATGGAACAATGCATATTACAGTGGTATCAGAGCGCATAGTATCTTATCATCCTGTGTGGTTATTTGGAACATGCAGAATAGGTGTTAAGTAATGCAGTCAAGAACTCACCAATATTACCTTAGAAGGAATAGGTCACAACCAAATCTTGAGATTCTTCAGCATATAAAACCTTTCGCAGGTGAAGGCACAGTAGTAGTACCAGCAAAGGAAATGGATGATCGAGACCGTGAAGAGCCTAGTACCTGAGAGATGTTGAATGATTTGTGTAGAGGACATAGAGAGATGCAACAAAATTTCAATCAAATGATGCAATTGATGACCAATCATTTTCTCGGGAACCCTGGTAATAATAATAACAACCATGACAAGAACAGGAACAATAACGGTGATAGGAACATGGGTGACAGGAACTTCGGTGACAGGAACATTGGTGACAGGAACATTGGTGACAGGAACAATGGTGATAGATATAGATATAGGGATGATGAGGACAGGAGACATGAGGGTGAGGCATCAGTCAATAATAGAGGGGGCACACATTATACAGCATATGACAGACCAAGGATACCCACCTTCACTCCTAGAAATAATGCAGCTGAACCTGAGCCTACCCAGTTGGATTTCCAAGATGTTATAGTCAGGGATTGGCGAGCATCTAGTGACAAGTTTAGAGCAGAGATGTCATTTCACGAGTATCCAGACTTGCAGATGAAACATAGGCCAAAGGGTGGTAGACAACAAAACATAGAGCTGCAGAAGAAGGTTAATAAACTTAACATACCTTACTTCGATGGATCGGGGAAGACCACTGCCAGAGCATGGGTGCAGAAGCTTGACAACTTCCTTCAACTCAGCCTTTTGCTTGAGGAGGAGGCCATCACATATGCAACTTTACACTTGGATGGTATTGACCATGAGTGGTGGCACCATGGGAAGACCACCTTGGGACACGACCAGATTACATCTTATGTTGAGTTCACAGGTCGTCTCACAGACAGGTTCGATAAAAAGGACCCCGACTTATAGTTTAAGGAGTTGACACAACTTAGATAGTGGGGTTCAGTAGAGAGCTACATTTCAAAGTTCCAGAAATTGTCAGTGATGGTGACGGATATCTCAAAGCATAGATTACTAGTTCTCTTTAGCAACGGACTCACAGATCTGTTACAAGGCTGGATTAAGGGCCTCGACACACCTTCTCTCCACGAGGCTATGAAGAAGGCTAGAGACATGGAATCCTCGTCATCTAGAAGCAAATTTCAATCAAAGGGATTTCCATACAGGGAGGACAAGGACAAAAAGCCTTTCCAAAAAGAAACAAGTCAGCCAAGAGAGAGAGAGAGAGAGAACTAATTAGTTAAACAATGACCAGCTCAATGAGTACAGAAGGAAGAAGCTTTGGTTTCACTGCAGGGAGCCTTGGGATCCTTCACACAGGTGTCTTAACAAGCCTAAAGCAAAGCAGATAGAATACTTTTCAGTAGAGGAGTCAAATTTAGAGCGGTCAGATTAGCCATCAGACAAAGAGGATAGTGATGATGAGAATGCATCACAGGGTAGTAGTTACAGTGAGGGAGTGATGGCACAACTTTCTAGTTTCTAGAAAGTTGGCTCCTTCAGAGTTAGAGGAGTCCTTAGTGATCAGTGCATCAACACCTTGATAGATACTAGAGTGACACATAATTTTATTGATGAGGGGTTGGTGGCTAGACGTGGGCTCAAGACAAAGGAGTTTGAAGGTTTCAAGGTAATGGTAGTAGATGGCTTCAAACTCACTTACACCAGAAAGATTTCTGGGTTCAGCATTAGGCTTGGAGAATATGAACTTAAGGATGATTTCTATGTTGTGGGCATAGGTGATATAGATGTGGTATTGGGCATGCATTGGATGATGACCATTAGGGAGTTCACCATGAACCTGAAGAATATGGAGATGAAATTTGAGTCCAATGGGAGAAAGATAGTACTCAGAGCATTATCATATGGAGAACCTCGAGTAGTTTCTCTTAAGAGGATGGAGAGGATGTTGAGACATGACTAGGTAGAGTGGGTAGCTGAATGTTTGATCATGACTGAGAGTCCCCAACAACCTAAGAGAAGCTATCATCCAGACATAAAGAAGTTGTTGACCAAGCACAATAAGGTGTTTGGTAGCATACCACTAGGGGTACCACCTAACAGAGGCATCAAGAATTTCATTGAGCTCAAGTATGGGTCTAAGCCTGTGATTACTACTCCCTATCATCATCCTAAGAGGCTCAAGGATGAGATAGAGAAGACTATCAAGGAGCTATTAGAGATGGGTCACATCAGACCAAGCAAGAGCCCATTTGCATCTGTGGTAGTATTGGTCAAAAAATAATATGGGACCATTCAGGTGTGCATCGACTACAGGACCTTGAATAAGAAGACTATTAAAAATAGGTATCCTATTCCCCACATTGATGAGTTGATAGTTGAATTGCACTGGGCATTTTACTTTTCAAAGATAGATCTGAGATCGGGATACCATCAGATTTGGATGAGGGAAGAGGATATAGAGAAAACAAAATTCAAGTGTCATTATGGCCACTTCAAGTTTTTGGTGATGTCGTTTGGGTTGACCAATGCTCCAGCAACTTTCCAGAGCTGCATGAACCATATCTTTAGGAAACAATTGAGGAAGTTTGTATTAATCTTCTTTGATGACATTCTGACTTTTAGCAAGACATGGGAGGAGCACATGAGACATCTAGAAGAGATTTTGAGTATCCTTGAGAGTGAGTCTTTATATGCCAAGGAGTCCAAGTGTGACTTCGGCATGATAGAGTTGTTATATCTGGGTCATATAATCAGTACAAATGGTGTGAGGGTTGATCCAAAGAAAATCAAGGCAATAATGGAATGGCCTCCACTGACGAACCTCACTTAGCTTAAGGGATTCTTTGAATTGTGTGGATTTTATAAGAGGTTTGTGAAAGGCCTCTCACAGATAGCAGCACCACTGACATATTTGACCAGGAAAGGAGCCTTTGTGTGGACAAATGCAACACAGAAGTGTTTTGAGCACTTCAAACATTTGATGTCTAACTGCCCAGTCTTGGCAATCCCCAATTTCTCCAAACCTTTTGAATTGGAGTGTGATGCCTCAAGAGAGGGGATAGGGGCAGTCTTGATGCAGGAGAAACACCCAATTGCGTTCGAGAGTAGAAATCTTAGGGGTGTGGAGAAGATTTACTCAGTATATGATCGAGAGATGTTAGCCATAATGCATGCATTGGCCAAATTTAGACCTTATCTAGTTGGTGGGAAGTTTATCATCAAAATAGATCATAACAGCATAAAATATTTTATGAAATAGAAGGATCTAAATGATCGATAGCAGAAGTGGGTTAGTAGGCTCCAGGCATACGACTTTGATATCGAGTATGTCAAAGGCAAGAAGAATGTAGTTGCAAATACGTTATACAGGAGACCCCACTTGTGTTTGCTTGGGGAGATATCTGTTGATTGGAGAGAGTCAATTTTAGTAGAATATGCTAAGGACTCTTGGGCAACAGGAGTCATTGAGGGCACCATTCATGATGATAGGTATTATGTGGTAAATGATTTGATAATTTATAAAGATAGGATATTTTTGGTGCCTAACTCTCAATTCAAAAATAAAATTCTAAGGACTTTCCATGATACACCTATGGTTGGCCATCCCAGGTTCTTCAAGACTTACAGGCAGGTACGGGAGAGATTTACATGGAAAGGACTTAAGAATGAGGTCCTTAAGTATTTTCGAGAATTCCCAATATGTCAACAAAGTAAAAATGAACATACTTACCTAACAGGATTACTGCAGCCCTTGCCAATTCCCAATCAAAAGTTGGAATATATCCCCATGGATTTTATCACAAGGCTACCAAAGGTTTAGGGGAAAGATTACATCTTTGTGGTGGTCGATAGATTGACCAAGTTTGCACATTTCTTCGCCATTTTAGTGACAAAGCAATGTAGGTAGCTGATCTCTTTTTCAGGGAGATATTCAGATTACATGGGATACCTAAGGGCATTGTGAGCGACAGGGACAGTAAGTTCCTAAGCTTGTTTTGGTAGGAGTTGTTCAGATTGTGTGGTGCTAAACTAACTCCCAGTACCAGTTACCACCCACAGACTGACAGCCAGACAGAGATACTAAACAAATTGGTTGAAGGGTATCTCTGAAATTATGTGTTAGGGCAGCAGAAGGCATGGATTAGATGGTTGCACCTGGGGGAGTACTGTTACAACATGACCTATCACATGTCTATTATGATTAGTCCATTCAGGGCTTTATATGGGTATGATGCCCCTTGCTTCACAGATTTGCTACTTGGTGATAGTAGGGTGTCGAAGGCAAAATACTTGTTCCAGGAGAGTCAGGACATTATGAAAGAGCTCAAGGAGAATATCCAACAAGCATAGAATCATCAGAAGCTTTATGCTGATCAACACCGAGTAGAGAGGAGTTTTGAGGTTGAAGATATGGTTTACTTGAGGCTCCAACCCTATAGGCAGTCCACTCTAAAAAGGAGTGGAGTAGAAAAACTAAAACCCATGTTTTATGGTCCGTTCAGAGTAGCCAAGAGAGTGGGGGAAGTAGCTTATGAGCTTAAGCTACCAGCAGATAGTTGAGTGCATAATGTGTTTCATGTTTTCAAGCTTAAGAAAGCACTTGGTCATAATGTGGTTCCTTTAGCTGAGCTTCCACCATTAGATGAGGAGGGGAAGCTAATCTTGGTTCCAGAGGCCATCATTGACACTTGTGAGAGGAATCTCAGGAGGCAAATCATCAAGGAGTATTTGGTGAAGTGGAAGAACTTACTAGTTGAGGATGAAACGTGGAAGAGTGAGCAGATACTTCAGCATCCTAAGCTGAGATTGCTTGGGGACAAGCAATTTTGGGGAAGGCAGACTGTAATGTCCCCTACTTAGCCTAGACAGTCAGATGAGGAGAATAGCCTATTACCAGGTTCCCGTAGGCTAATGGCTTTGGTTAGGGAGCCTAATTGGATCATTTCACTAGGACTTACTAATTATAGTAAGTTAGGTAGGAGGATTCACGGGTAGTGTGGACTGACTTTCTATTTATAGTCATTGCTGGATTGAGCACCTAGCACTTGGTTTGTGGTTTCGAGATGGTCAAGGAGTCATTTATCAAAGTATAAGTTAAATTGAATATTTAACTTATAATATTTAAATGGTTAAGAGGTATTTTATTTCATTAAAGTGACTTTACTTTATGAAATATAAGTTATAACTTAAAAGTGTTGGTGTAGGAGTTGGGCGCCCTCATGAGGAATTGGGGACTTAATAAAATAATAAAAATAATAAATTATTTCCCATCTTAGGCATTGGAGAGGAAGTGAGTTAAAAGAAAAAAGAAGAGCTCATTTTGATTATTCACTCACTTGGAAAATTAGTTATTGTCGTGCAACAGTTTAAGCTTTGGCTTGAGGGTTTGAGCTAAGATTCTATTGAGATGAAAACCTCTTCAGGATCACTCTCTTCATGCTTGGAAGATAGCATCAGGAGGGTTTTTGGAGGTCTCATCCAGGGGCTTCAGTTTGATACATTTTGGTGGTGATTTGGGGAAGATATTGAATACTTTCCTTATGCCGATTGTAAACAGTTGATGACACCATGGAAATTCAAAATAGAGCAATTTGAGGAGGATTTTTGGGACTGCATCATCTTTCCTAGAAGGTCGTACATTTCAGACAAGTCGTACATCTTCTAGGGAGGTCGTACCACTCATAGAGGGAGATTTGGAGGCATTTAGACTGAGTTTTGATATCCATTGTGAAAGTAAATATACCCCAGCACTGTTACAAGCATTTAGAATGTAGATTTCAGAGAGTATGGTGAATATTTATTGTTGATATCACATAACCAGGCCATACAACAACAAATAGGGATGTGGGTCTCAAGAAATCTCTTCATTTATTATTTGGGTTTCCATTTCCTTGCATAAGGGTCACCTAATGTTACATATGTTATTGTATTCCTTTGTATGATGAAGAACAATCTATAGTAGATGCTTCGAGGTGATTCTGTGAGCTTACATTGTTGGTTCATCTATAGCGAGTGTATGAAGTTAAAGATTTCAAAATGGGTATGTCATTGTAATTCATTTTGAGCAATAATATAATCTGGGTATTCATTACTTTGCGCCTCATATATACTATAGTTTTTCTGGGTTACTGTTATATGCTTTATACTATGTGGTTTCAATGTAAAAACAATACATGCAAACACACATATAAACCCTAAACCAAACAATAGTCAAAAAATGAAAAAACCAAGGCATAAAACCCTAGATGGAATAGTCCATATTACAATGATTCAGGAAATGCATATGAGGTAGAGCTGCCAAGTGGAATCAACATTTCCCCTATGTTTAACATTGTTGATTTAACAGAGTATCATGAAGGTGGTACATAGGATAGACCAATAGAAGAACAGTGGAGTATCTTGTCATCTACTTCAAAGGAGGAGATAGAAGAAATCTTGGATAGCTGTGTGGGAAGGAGTACTCAGAAAAAGCAATATAAAGAATATCTAGTGAAGTGGAAAGGAAGGCCTGTCAAAGATTCTTCCTGGTTGTCTAAGGTAGAGGTTGGCCGTTTGAGTTTTCCTCAAACACCTGAGATGTGACAAGGTCACTTCTCAAATTACCCTAGGTGTTTGATGCATGAGCATCTAGTAGTGTAAGAGCAATCTTGCATCACCCAAAAAATGATGATTTTGTTTTTTGTTCTTTTCAAAAAAAATATTTTCAGATACCCATTTGCTTGAATAATGATTCAGAACCTTCAAAGTTTCCAAAAAGGCTAAGAATGCTAGGAATTACTGATTTTAGTAACCCTATATCAGAGAAGTGGTTGAGCTCAAAATTTTCCCCAAATATTTGGAATAATCAAATAAACATTCTTGGTAAATTTTAGCCAAGATCATGTCTAGATCGCAAGATATTAAAGTTTTCATTTTTGAGGTTCCCGAAAAAAATATCAGAATCAAATTTGAAGCACTTAGACATCCCTAAATGGCCCAAAATTTTTTGTAACTGGTGAAGTTGGTTATAGCTTGATAGATCTCTTGATGAGCTTTCCAACGCATCAAACAGTTTATCAATTGAACAACCGGTTCAAAAGTTATGGCTCCCGGAAGTTGTGCTACCTAGTTTCTCAATTTTAAAACTCAAAAATTCTTTCTTGGGAAAGAAAAAGGGACAGTTGTGTTCATTTTGGCACCCAAATGGGAGTTACACATTTCAAAGCAAGCTGACATTGGGGAAATTACACTAAGTGGTGTTGATGTGTATTTATAGCCTATTTTCCAGAGGTAGAGAGGCGACGAGTTATTGGCAAGTCATGTTCATGTGAATAAGGAGGTCAGGTCGATATTAGAAGATAGCTCCAAAAGGCTCTATAAGTCAGATATTTCTATTGTAAGACAACCCATATTTCTTTAATAAGAAGGCATATGACCCTGAGAATTGTATCTCATATTTGTAGCCTTTTACAGGCCAGTTTTATGAAGAAATTATGAAATAGTTTATAGTTTGCTTAACTAATCTTTCTTGAGATCTTGTTTGTGTCTATTTGAAATCTATAAATTATCATTGTATGTGTTTTGGGTGTAACCCACCCTCACCAAAAGGTGACAAAGGCCTCTAATAAAACCCAATATTTTATGTGTTTTCTCTCTAAAGAAGAGAACTGATTTTGAGTAACATTTTGATTAGAAAGGTATTTAGCTACTTGATTTTTTCCTTGTAATAATAAGAAAAAATAACCTATTTAAACCTCTTGACCAGGATAGCACCTCCTCAAGAAGAGAATGCAATCACCAATTAGGACAATATTTTTCTTTACCACCTCTATGATAATCTTGGATTCATCTTCAACATCTAAAGAATGATATCCTTCTCCATGTGTTTGTTTTAATCCAAATAAAAGAGTCTCCTATTCAGCTTCATTATTAGTTTTCAAGCCTAGATGAATTGAACCTCCCTTAAGAAAATCGCCCATAGGGCTTCTAATAACAAAAACCACCCCTAACTCTCTTGGATTTCCTTTTGAAGCTCCATCAAAATTTAATTTAACCCCTTCCCTAGGAGCTTCCCAGGGACCATTTCTACTATTATTTTTATCTATCGACCGGATGAATGGGAGTTCTATTTTACCTTATTAAATATTATGGTCCTAAGTACTTTACACACAATATGATCTTTATATAGATGTAGTATTTTCTTCTCTCTAGTTCTTCATCCTCCTCTTGGGAGCATCTAATTATTTATCGTATAGGGGGTGTAGACACCTAAAATTGGACTGCTCTGCAAACCAATTTTTCGTACCTCGCACTAATCCATTCCCCCAATCTGCATATCCCTGGTGATCAATTAATTCACCTAATAATCCATTTAACCTTACAACCCTATCCTATCAATTAAATGAATATTCATAATATTCATTTAGTTGATTTATCCATTTCCCTAATCCCTGTTAATAAGATAAATCTTACAACCCTATCCTATCAATTAAATGAATATTCATAATATTCATTTAGTTAATTTATCCATTTCCCTAATCCCTGTTAATAAGATAAATCCTGATTATCTAATTAACCTAGACTTAAGTTAATTAAGATAACACTTAATTAACCTTGTCTCCCACTATCATCCTCTCACTGAATTTAAAATTTAGTTGTCCCCCACTCTCATCCACTCACTGAATTTAAAATTCAGTTGTCCCCCACACTCATCCACTCACTGAATTTAAAATTCAGTTGTCCCCCACTCTCATCCACTCACTGAATTTAAAATTCAGTTGTCCCCCACTCTCATCCACTCTTCCCAAAATGAGAATTTTTAATTCATCCTCTAGGAATAAAAGATTCACTTTTATTCCTAGCCCTTGATCTGATCAAATGAATCCTCACCCTCCATCCTCATCTCCAAAATTCTATAAATTGAACCCCTCTCTAAGCCATTTAGAGAGACTCCTTCATGCATCAGAACTCTGTCAAAATCACTCCACAAATCTCCTAATCCTGCCATCCTAATGTCAAAATCTTGTCTCAATCTCATCCAATCCATCATCTAATCTCATTCACCTTGTGTTGTATGCATTGAGCAATCCACATCTATACACTAATCACGGGAAACATCTGAGGAGCTACATAGGCGCATCTCCTTCCCGCATGGATTCGTGAGTCAGAAAGAAGGTATAACCATGTTATTTTGCATTAGATTAGTATTTATCTTCATTTTGATTTCACTTATCACAGGGGGCATCACCTCTAACTATTCCCCTTTCTTATGCTATTCTATTTATCTACTATCATATTTTCCACTATTATTGTACTTCTATATTTCCACTTTGATTCCTACATCTTTTTCAATTCCATTGGGGAAACATCCTTTCATTATTACTAAGGACAACTCCTCTTTTGTCCTTGTGTTCTATCTACTTTCCTACTTATACCTAGGCAATTTTTCTTTCTCCTCTTATCCATTTTCTTTAAATCAATTGGATCCTCGTCTTTTACCAATCCATTTAAGGGTCATACTCTCTACCATTATCTATATGATGATTTCAGTGCCATATTTTTATTTGACCTAGCCTAGCCTCCTTGTTGTTTGGGTGGCGGCCACATAGCAATTTTTATTTGGCAACAACCACATCATTATTTTTATTTTCGATCTAGCCTAATCCCCCTTGTTTGGGTGGCAACTACATAGCCATGATTACTTTTACTTCTAGGCTTGGTCTGCCCCCTTTTCTCAATGGAACCAACATAACCATTGTCATTTACGCAATTGTATAATTAGTGGTTACAACATAACCAAAATATTTTTTGAGGAGTTTCCTACTCTATTATATCTCAACTCATCCATAGCCTCCTATTCCTAATCTCTTGGTTGCATTTCCACATGCCATTTCATATCTCATTTCTAGCTTCCTATTCTTGTGACCTAGTCTATATGATCTTATGTGGATCTACATGCTTCTCTTTCTCTATAGTCGATGCAGGAGCATCCAGTGGTGTAAGGGCAACCAAAAAGAAGTTAATTCAAAATCATTGCTGTTGTTTTCATTTCTTTCCATAATTAGTGTTTTTGGTTCCATAATCTCCTGAATAATGATGGACTTTAAGTTTTTCCAAACTGCTAAAAATAGCAAACTGCCAGTTTTGGAAAGTTTAAATGCCATTTTAGAAAAGTTTGCATTTGGGCATGGATTGAAGAAAAAAGTTACAGAAAGCTTCATAACTGAAACATAATACCTTTGACGAAAGAATTAGGCAAAGATCATTTGTGAGCTGAAAGATATTAAAGTTTTTGTTTTCTGAAAAGCCCCTGAAAATTTTTTGAAACGAGATATGAGGCACTAAAACATCCCATAACATCTTGAAAAGTTGATGAAAATTTGTTTATAGATTTCTGGCGTGATAGTTTGCATCGCGAGCTTTCTGGTGCTTAAAACAGTTCGTTAATCAAACACCCGGATCAAAAGTTATGCTTCCTAGAAGTTGACCTACTTTTGGAGGGAGTTGCAAATTTTGAAATTCAGCTGGAGGCTACCAAAAAGTGCTATTTATGACTATTTTGGGAACCCTGGGCAGTAGTAGAGTTAAGGGGGAAAGTGTAGAGTCAAGAATAGGTTGGAAAATAGAAACCCTAGCTGATTTAGGGTTACAGAAGGTAGAATATTCTAGAGTCGGGTGATGTGTAGTTGTAGTGTGTTATAGCCTGTGGAGGATTGATTCCTCTGATTGTAATTGAGCCTCTATAATGTAATGAGTTGTCCAAATCAATAAAGAAATATTCTATTTTCTGTGTTCCATTTCTATTGTTGTGTGTTTTATGATTTACCCCCTTCATCAAGTGGTATTAGAGCAAGGGTTCCTGAGTGTGTAGACAGATCGCTGACCATGAGGCAGTTTGCACCAAGACCTGAGGTTGTGGGCTTACTGCGGTGATCAAGATGCCTCCATGAAGAAATTGTATTGGGAGGAATGCTTTGATGGAAGAGGGTTTTAGAGCCCTGCAAAGGCAAATTGATGCATTACAAGAGGAGCTACGAAGAGGGTTTGAGCCAAGAACAAGAGAAGAAAGTGAAGATGAAGCCGAAGAAGAGCTATCTAAGGAAGAACAAGAAGATATAGGAGATCCTACAGAAGTTAGGTTGTTGAGGGCCATTTTGAAGATCGAAAAGAGGCCCAGGATCGAAGTTTCTACATATTCTGGAGATTTGAATCCGAAACAACTTATTGATTGGGTCAATGACATGGAGGAGTATTTCGAGTATGAAGATGTGGAGGACCCAGATCAGGTCAAGTTTGCAAAGACAAAGTTGAAGGGCCACGCTAGTATTTGGTGGAAGGAGGTCCAATTAGAGAGGAACATAAGAGGAAAAGGAAAGATCACCAGATGGGATCAGATGGTGGAGAAACTTAAGAAGCAGTTCATTCCTATGGACTATGAGATGGAGTTGCTGAAGAAGCTGCAAGGACTAAAGCAAGGTAACAAGTCCGTAAAGGAGTATACATAAGAGTTTTATAAGATTACTATTAGGACAGGCCATGTAGGGGCCAACAAGGAGAAGGTAGCCCATTACATTAATGGGTTAAGGCCAAGTATTCAAGAGGAGCTAAACCTAGTCAGAATGACCACCATAGAAGATGCGTACCAATTTTCCCTAAAGGTGGAAGAGAAGTTGAATAAAAGATTTGATAGCAAGCAAAGGGGAAGAGGTCAAGGTGGAAGGACTGGTGGAAGACCCTATGGAGGCCGTAATGAAGATCAAAAGAAAAGTGAAGAAGCTGGCACCAGTCAAAATCAAAGAGGGGATAATGCCTACCTCCCTCATGACCAGAACAATGGTGAGCAAAGAGGAAGAGGAAGAGGCTGACCTAAACAAGGACCTGGAAGAGGAGGTTTCAAAGGAACCTATTTCCAATGTGGAGAAGAAGGGCATCAAGCATACGAGTGTCCATAATATCAAGTAAGGACAAATAGAAGACCTGAAGGTAATGCACGAGTTGCACATGTAGATGAAGATGCATAGTCTGAGCATTCTGAAGATGCTAAAAGGGGACAAATGCTAGTTGTCAGAAGAACTTGTTGAATGAGGAGAAAGAACCCAATTAGAGGAAGAGTTTATTCCACACAAGGTGCAAATGTGAAGGTAAGTGTTGTGATATTATTATTGACAGTGGAAGCACTAACAATCTTGTTTCAGAGGAGATGGTTGACAAGTTAAAGTTGACAAGATGAAAGCATCCACATCCATATTAGATTTCATGGTTGCAGAAGGACCATAGAGCTTTGGTCAATGAGCAGTGTTTAGTGAAGGTCAAGATTGAGGACTACCATGATGAGGTGTTGTGTGATATCATACCAATGGATGCATGTCATTGTTGGCAAGAGACACTATATGGATTCATGGTTGTTGTCATTGATGGCAACAAAGGTCATCCCACATATCCGCAAGTCATGATGTGTCTCTACCGGAAGTCTGAATAAAGATTGTTGTGGTCCAGTGAACAAGAACAGAGCATGTGGCAAGGTCCGACAGATTGGTCCGGATCTCTCAGAGGAAGTGTCTTGGTGCAATGCGGATTTGGGGAAGTCAAGAGGACTACCTTGAGTAGTACATTCCAAGGATTTAGCCTCCGATAATGGACAAGGAAGAAGATATGAATAGTTGAGTACCGGATTCCTAAAAGACAGTGAGAACAGAGGAAGAACTGACTGACAAAGTATCAGACTATTTTCTGGATGTGCTACTGTTGATGGTAAAGGTTAGGAAGGCATCAATCATGTTTGGCCGACATGATTAATGACATCTACAAGTATATGCTTGATCCGCATTACTTGATATGCAAGGATTCAGCTGACAAAATAGAGTTTGTGAGAAGATAGACTATTCCGGGTGCCGACTAGAAAGATAATGAAATCACTAGTGTGGATATAAATAGAGGATGGATTTTGTTGTGAGAAGGTGTGTAGAGTGATGTCATATGTGAATAAGTGCAGAGCAGAGCAGAAGTAATAAGAAAGATCCGGTATGTGAAAGGAAAGCAGAATAAAGAGCAGAGGGAAGATGAAGTGCAGCAGATCAGTATACTGAGCCTAACCGGAACTGAACTCCAGCATATGTAGATGCTTCCAATCAGTTCAAGTATTGTATAAACATTCTTTTGTAGATAGTGTGTCTCATTGTAGGCAGTGTGCCTCTTTGCGAGCAGTGTGCTCGGGCAGTGAGCCCTAATTGGCAAGTGCCATTTTTGTAATTCCTTATTCTTCTAACAGAGAATAATCTTTGGGTTAATCACCCCGTGGTTTTCTCCCTTAATCAGGTTTCCACGTCAAAAATATTGTGTCATGTGTTTCTCATTTCATGGTAATGTTTGTTTGTTTGATTCAATGATGCTTTGATTAATAAGAAAGTTCAAAAGCAGAAATAATTAGGATAACTGATTCACCCCCCCTCTCAGTTATCAACAATTGGTATCAGAGCTAAGTTCCTCCTAATAGAGCCTAACAGCTTGAGGAAGATCTGGGAGTTAAAATGGATGCATATGGTTTAAGGGAGCAACTCAAGACTGCCCTTGAGGATCTTGAACAGTCAAACTCTGAAGTCAATGAATTAAAGGAAAGACTCAAACAGGCTGATGAATTCATGAGAGAACTAAAGGACAAATTAAGTCTCTCTATGAAAAAGAGAAAGGAGCTGCTCCAACAATTGGCAAGACAAAGTGAAGAAAGCAATACAAATGAAGAATTGACTAAGAAAACCAAGTTATGTGAAAAGTTATCAAAAGAAGTCATTATGTTAAGACATGAAATGGAATCAGGAACTATAAAGTTTACTCAAGAGATTGAAGAAAAAAGAAAAGCTGAAGACAATCTAAGACAATCTCTTAAAGAGAAATCAGAAGAATGCCACCAGATGGACAGGATTATCAGACATCTTGAATCTGATCTTGAAGATGCCAAAGATAATGAAGAAAAACTTGAGGATCAAATTGTCTCTCTCAAAAGAGATCTTCAAACAGCAAATGAATATAAAGAAAAATTCAAGATAAGTTCTGCCCAACTTGAAGTACTTCTTGGAAGTCAAAAGAGGACAGATGACAAGTATGGTTTGGGATATGAGAAAGGAGAAAGCACCGGATCCGGTCAAAAGAATTTTGGATCAGAAAATCCAAGGAATAGGCCTAGAAGACCTCCGGTAAGATAGCCCAATGCTCAAAGATATCCATCCTTCAATGGATACTGCCACAGCTGCAATCACTTTGGTCACAAAGCTAATCAATGTAGGAAGAGAATGAATCAGACTAATTCATCCTTCTCCGGATAGTGCTTTAACTACAAAAGGTATGGACACAAGTCTCATGAATGCAGAAATATGCAAATAAACAAATCATTCAATGGTAGATGCTTTGCATGCAATAGAGTAGGTCATATGGCTAATCAATGCATATCAAGAGGTTATCAGTCAAATATGCAAAGAAATGTTATTTGCCAAATCTGTAATAGGTCCGGTCATAATGCAAAAGTCTGCAGAAGCAAGAATCAGGACAAAAGAGGTCCGGTATATAATCAGAATCAAGACAAGGGTAAACAAAAGATGAATGTGGATGAAGTTAGGAATCAGATGAACAAGATTTGGGTGAAGAAAAGTTTAGAGAATGTAGAGGTTGGATCCGCACTAGACTCTGGTGCTGATATTTCTTCTAGAAATTAAAAAGTGAGCTCTGGCTCAAGGGGAGACTCAAAGAAAATCCTGTTCCCCCAACCAATCAAGTGGTGCCGGATGTGGCACAAGATGTGGAGTAAAGGGTTTAAAGATATATGTCTTGAGATGATCCAGATAAAATTTTAGAGGTCCGCATGAAGATGTAAAGAAGTTGTGATCGATCAAGTAAGACCTGTTCCAGGAGATGCTCCGGAATGATAGAGGATTACAAAAGGGTCCGGAGAGATCCGAAAGTGCATTGTCTTATTCTGCGGATTGGACAGAGAGTTTGGGATATTCTTGTAATGTGTCATCTTGATTTGTTCATGATTGGAAGATCCGCATGATGTTCATAGATCAAGACTGATCCAGTACTCCAAGCTATCTGGATAAGGCAAACCGGAATAATGTAGGTCGAGCATTTATTGCCATCAGATATTAGGGTTTGCGGAGCAATATAAGGGATTTCTCATAAAATCACTTACTCATTCTGCACTCAAGAAGAAGCGAAAAGTGGAGCTCTGCAAGAAGATTCATCAAGCTCACCAAAGATCTCCTGCTGAAGTCATTACATACAGAAATCAATCCAACCACTCCGTGTAACCGAATACGCATAAGGTATTTTCCATTTTCGATATCTTGCTACAAATCTTTTGAGAAATGGCTACTCCAAATATAGTAAAAATCTCAGATAGACCCCGACCTAAATTTAAGAAACATCCATACAAGTCATTGGAGGTAGATCCCTTAGGAGCATTCTCTAGTGTTCCTCATGGCATTTTACACACAGAAGACGTTAGGGTTTACATACATGCAAGCATTGAGGAATTCAGGAATTCAAATTGAGAGATCTCTATCACAAACAACTGATAGACAATGCTTTTGAGCTTAAACCAGAGTATAAGGGTATCCAGAAGAAACAGTTTGATCAATTCATTCATTTCCCCTACTTTGAAGAAGATGAATGGGTCCGGTATGTATTGAGCAGGATGCATGACAACTTCCTATGGCTGGATAGACCTTGCAAGATCACAAAAGAGGCAATTAGGGTAGTAACTGGTCTATACTCTTTCGGAGGGATACCTATCCTCAAATCTGTCAAAAATAACATTGTAACTGAGGCCACCGGATCAAAATTTGATAAGAGGGCAATGACCATTGAAGATATTTCTGATCCGGATATCAAGTATGCATCCATGATAATAGGATACAAGATCTATCACTCCAGCAGGGAGAATTCTATATCCGGAACTGCAGTATATACTGCCTATGAAATGCTAAGGAAGAATGCAGATTATGATCTCTGTGAACTTCTCTTAAACCAATTAATGGAAAATATACAGAAAATCAAGAAGGACAAAAAGAATTCTTTTAAGTATGGTACTCTTATATTATGTCTATTTTTCTACTTCATGAATGAGCTGCCCGGATCAAGTGGATGGGCATGGCAAAATAACAAACCTGTTGCAGTCCAGATAAGAGATTATTTACATGGGCTTGGGGATGCCAAAGCAAGAAATACAGCCCTATGGGGATACTTCAAAAACTTCTAGAGCACGATGCAAGCAAGAGAAAGAATTCCCCAGTCTCTTGTTGAAAAATACAAAGACTCAGTTTGCTTTATGGTGGATACTGATCAGTGCCTAATGGAGGCAGTGGAGCCAAGGACTATCTGGATCATGCCCATGGGGTATGAGGTTGATGAACAGATTGTAGAACTGCATGTTCAACACATGCTTAGTCAGCCCAAAGATCCAAAGGCAGAAAGGTTCCGAACCTTTGAGGAGCTGAGTGTGAAGATCCATGTGGAACTCAGGGAACCTGAGATAAAGAGGAAAGTGAGAAAAGAAGTAGAGCATATTGCTCAAGGCCTAGGCATTCCAAAGGAGGCACTTGATGCCAACCGGGAAAAGAGAAGAAAGGCTGAGGAAGAAAAGAAAGAGGCAGAAAAGAAAAGCAAGAAAAGTGCTCCGGTGGAAACCTCAACCCGGACTAGATCATCAAAAGGATCTACACCTGTTAGAACCAAAAGCTCAAAACCAGAAGTCCAGGCATCCGGTAAAAGATCTAAGACAAAAGCCTCAAGAGCTTATGAAAGCCAAAAGGATGAAGAGGAAACTGAGTCAGATGAGGGAGTAAAAGAAATAAAGAAGCAGAAGAAGAAAGGATCCGGTAAACCATCCACAGGCCAAGACAAGGAAGAAATGGCAGAGGTATTTGTTGAAAAGCCCACCCTGTCTCTAGAGAGTGTAATCAAGTCAGTCACGGTGGATGGAAACCTTCAACCAATGACTGAATTCTATGATGACTACAATGAGGCTGACCAAAAGATTCTGCAGGAAGCCACAGTCAAGTATCTGAACATATACAATAAGGCTTTCATTGAGATCATATCTCTAATTCCTAAAAGCCTGGAAAAGGAATTAGAAATAAGAAAGAATAATGCTCAGGCAAAAGATCTTGAGATCCGGGAGCAGATAGCTATTCAGCTATATCCTCAAATTGATCCGAAGACAATGAACATAATATTCAAAGACTGCAAAGATGAGTTTAGGAGTAAAGAAAGAATGAATCAACTCATGCTTGGTGAGACTGACAAGGTGGCCATAGAGATAGAAGAGATCCTCCGGAAGGCCTTCAAAAGGTTTAATCTTCCTGTTGTAGAGGACTTAGGTGCAGAAACAGCTGTGGACTTGGAATCATCTGCTCCGGAAGAAGTGCCCCTTGAACAGACTAACATCTCTCCTCCGGCTTCTCCTACAGTCTCCGGATCCCAAGAAGAAGAGAAATTATAGGAGAAAGAAGCAGCAGTAAAAGAAAAAGAGGTTGACAGCACCAAGGATGCAGAAAAAGAGAAGATTCCAATAGAGAAAACCACAACTAAAAGTGGGAAGAATGTAAAGACTCCAAAGGACAAAACTGCAGAAGAGAAGAAACATCTGTCTCTGGCAAGAGACACTGCACAAACTGTTCAAAAGTTTCTGAGCCAAGAAACAACAGAGATTGATGAACCAGAGCTTCTAAAAGGTCCATTCAACTTTGACTCCCTCTCTCTGGTACAAACAATGAAGATAGCTTCATTTGCAAATGCTAAGGCAAATGAAAAACTCCTAAAGTCTCATATGGAAGACTGTGAGTTGATAGAGGCTGCTTCCGGAGTGCTTGAAAAGATTATGCCATCAATCCAGATAGATCCGACAGCCACCTCTTCCGATAATCTCAAAACCTTAGTCAGCAGTGTTGATACATATTTTGATTCTCTAGAAAAATCAGCTGAAGAAAAGGTCCGGAAGGAATTTTTGGATAAAAGATTTTCAGAAGTACTAGGATTAATCTCTAATGATAGGAGAAATATGAGTATTGGAATAAAGAGCTTAGAAAATGCTCTTAAGGATGGCGGTGACATTTACAAATTTTGTATCTCCTGGTCAAAGGCAACAGTAGAAATTGATAAGAAAATAAAAGCAAAACAGGACAAACTACAAAGTTTGTCTCAAAGTTTTGATCCTCTCTCTTCCTCCATAGTAAATCAAGAATGTCAAACTATTGCAATCACAAATGCAATAAAGAACTTTGAGAAGGAAAGGAAGAATATAACTAACCGGATGGGAGAACTTAGAAGGATTATAATCCCTAATTAGAAACTATGCATGAGGCCATCAGTGATGCTCAGACTACCGCCCAAATAAATGATCCGACAGATCTCAAAAGGGCAGAAGCCTTTGCATTTTTGTTAAGTGGTCACATTTCAATTTTGGACAGAATGAAGCAAAGTTGGGCTACAGAACTGGTCCAATTGAAGACATCCTTTGCAGACATTCTTCAGTTTATGTGAGTATGTAAATATGTGGCTATGTATAGTAAATTTTTGAAAATTTTGGTGTGCGGACCCTACCCTTTGCCATTGATGTCAAAGGGGGAGTGAGGAGCAGTGAAAAATGAGGAATCCAACTAAGGGGGAGTTCTGGAAATTGTATATAAAGTTAGAGCATCAGCCAAGGGGGAGCATAGTGTAAACACTTAGTCATTTTTTCACTAAGTGTTGCCATCAATGCCAAAGGGGGAGATTGTTGGCAAGAGACACTATATGGATTCATGGTTGTTGTCATTGATGGCAACAAAGGTCATCCCACATATCCGCAAGTCATGATGTGTCTCTACCGAAAGTCTGAATAAAGATTGTTGTGGTCCGGTGAACAAGAACAGAGCATGTGGCAAGGTCCGACAGATTGGTCCGGATCTCTCAGAGGAAGTGTCTTGGTGCAATGCGGATTTGGGGAAGTCAAGAGGACTACCTTGAGTAGTATATTCCAAGGATTTAGCCTCCGATAATGGACAAGGAAGAAGATATGAATAGTTGAGTACCGGATTCCTAAAAGACAGTGAGAACAGAGGAAGAACTGACTGACAGAGTATCAGACTATTTTCTGGATGTGCTACTGTTGATGGTAAAGGTTAGGAAGGCATCAATCATGTTTGGCCGACATGATTAATGACATCTACAAGTATATGCTTGATCCGCATTACTTGATATGCAAGGATTCAGCCGACAGAATAGAGTTTGTGAGAAGATAGACTATTCCGGGTGCCGACTAGAAAGATAATGAAATCACTAGTGCGGATATAAATAGAGGATGGATTTTGTTGTGAGAAGGTGTGTAGAGTGATGTCATATGTGAATAAGTGCAGAGCAGAGCAGAAGTAATAAGAAAGATCCGGTATGTGAAAGGAAAGTAGAATAAAGAGCAGAGGGAAGATGAAGTGCAGCAGATCAGTATACTGAGCCTAACCGGAACTGAACTCCAGCATATGTAGATGCTTCCAATCAGTTCAAGTATTGTATAAACATTCTTTTGTAGACAGTGTGTCTCCTTGTAGGCAGTGTGCCTCTTTGTGAGCAGTGTGCTCGGGCAGTGAGCCCTAATTGGCAAGTGCCATTTTTGTAATTCCTTATTCTTCTAACAGAGAATAATCTTTGGGTTAATCACCCCGTGGTTTTCTCCCTTAATCGGGTTTCCACGTCAAAAATACTGTGTCATGTGTTTCTCATTTCATGGTAATGTTTGTTTGTTTGATTCAATGATGCTTTGATTAATAAGAAAGTTCAAAAGAAGAAATAATTAGGATAACTGATTCACCCCCCCCTCTCAGTTATCAACAGTCATTTGTTGTTGGGGAGGCCATGGCAGTATGATAGGAGCGATGTCCATGATGGCCGTACAAACACACATTCCCTAACAAAGGATGGATTTCATCATAAGTTGAAGCCCTTGAAGGAGGTGGAAGAAAAAGTATGTAGTACTACGAGAATTTGCTTGGTAGATGGTAGGAAATTTTTGGAGGGTATGAAGCATGAGCGTCATTGCTTTGCATTGATTCCTAAGATTAGTCAAGAGAAATGTGAAGATGTACCTGTAGAAGTTTCAAATACGTTGTAAGAATTCCAGGATATTATCTCTAATAATGTACCAGAAGGTTTACCACCAGTGAGGAAGATAAGTCATCAAATGGATTTGATACCAGGAGCCAGTTTGCCAAATAAGGCAGCCCACATAATGACTCCAGTAGAGAATGAAGAGTTGAACAGACAAGTTCACAAGTTGTTAAGGAAGGGACTGATAAGGGAGAGCCTAAGTCTATGTGCGATACCTGCAATACTAGCACCAAAGAAAGATGGAGAGTGGAGAATGTGTATAAATTCTTGAGCCATAAATAAGATCACGATCAAGTACAGGTTTCCATTGCCAAGAATGGATGACATAATGGATTGTCTGAGTGGAGCCAAGTACTTTACGAAGATTGACCTGAAGAGTGGGTATCACCAAATCCGAATCAGAGAAGGAGATGAATGGAAGACAACCTTCAAGACAAAGGAGGGTTTGTATGAGTGGTTAGTCATGCCATTTGGGCTAACCATCTCACCGAGCACATTCATGCGGCTCATGAACGAGGTACTAAAAGAATTTTTGGGAAGTTTTGTTATTGTTTATTTGGATGATATTTTAATTTTCAGTAAGACTTGGGATGAGCATCTGATGCATATCAGAAGAGTTCTAGAGACGCTGAGGGAGGAGAAGTTGTTGATTAATTTGAAGAAATGTAGTTTTGCAAAGAAGGAGTTGGTATACCTAGGATTTGTTGTCTCAGAGGAAGGTCTTAAGATGGATCCAGAAAAAGTAAGGGCTATCATTGAATGGCCTACACCGAGGAGTGCTACAGAGGTAAGATCTTTTCATGGTTTGGCAAGTTTTTACAGAAAGTTTATTAGGAATTTTAGTAGCATTTGTGCACCCCTAACTGAGACAATGAGAGGGGATAGAAAAGAGTTTAGATGGACTAAAGGAGCAGACAAAAGTTTTGATACATTGAAGTAGAAAGTCATAGAGCAACCTGTTTTGGCACTTTCAGATTTCAATAAGGTGTTTCAGGTAAATTGTGATGCTAGTGGCAGTGCTATAGGAGTTGTTTTGAGTCAAGAAGGTAAGCCCATTGCCTATTTTAGTGAGAAGCTTAATGATGCCAAGAAAAAGTATTATGTTTATGATCAAGAATTTTATGCAATAGTTCAGGCTTTGAAGAAATGGAGACATTATTTGTTGCCAAAAGAGTTTGTTTTATATACTAATCATTAGGATTTGCAATATCTTAATAGTTGAGGAAAGTTGAACCAGAGGCACTTAAAATGGGTTGAGTTTTTGTAGAGTTATACTTTTGTTTTGAAGCACAGGAGTGGGAAGTCCAACAGAGTTGCAGATGCCTTGAGCAGAAGGCAAAATTTGTTGACAGATATGAAGATAGAGGTTGTTGGGTTTGATGAGCTCAAAAGTTTGTATTCTAAAGATCTAGATTTTGTAGAGGCTTGGAAAGCTTGTCTGGAACCTATTACTTTGGACATGACAAAATGGTTGGATTTCATAATCCAAGATGGCATGTTGTTTAAAGGAAGCCAGTTGTGCATTCTGAGGAGTTCCATGAGAGAGAACCTGATTAAGGAGAAGCATAGTGGAGGATTGGCCGGACACTTTGGTTGAGATAAGACCATTGCTATTGTTGGTGAAAATTATTATTGGCCACAGTTGCAGCAGGATGTGAGGAAATTTGTGCAAAGTTGCAGAGTATGTCAGATGGCAAAAGGAGCAAGTCAAAATACAGGTCTATATTAGCTACTACCTGTACCAAAGAAGCCATGGGATGATATTAGTATGGATTTTGTTCTTGGTTTACCAAGGACACGGAGAGGACATGATTCCATTTTTGTGGTGGTGGATAGATTCTCGAAGATGGCACATTTCATTCCTTGCAAGAAGACTAATGATGTTGTTCATATTGCTGAATTATTTTTCAGAGAGGTGGTGAGATTACACGGTCTACCAAAAAGCATAGTTTCAAATCAAGATACCAAGTTTGTTGGTTATTTATAGAGAACATTGTGGAAGAAGTTGAAGATAGATTTGAAGTTCAGTTCTGCACACCATCCACAGACTGATGGACAGATGGAAGTGATGAATAGGAGTTTGAGTAACCTGCTACAACACTTAGTAGGAGATAAGCCCAAGGGATGGGATTTGATTTTACCACAGGCAGAATTCGCTTACAACAATTCTGTCAATAGGAGTACTAGTAAATCACCATTCCAGATTGTATATGGCAATAGCCCAAGAAATGCTTCTGAGTTAAGGAAGCTGAAAAAAGGAGAAAAGACAAGTGTTGAAGCCGAAGACTTTGCAGAACATCTGAAGAATTTGTATGAAGAGGTGAGAAAGCACATTAATAAGATGAATATTCAGTACAAGGCTAAGGCAGATCAGAAGAGGAGATATAAGGAGTTCCAGGTAGGATATGAATTCATGGTTCACTTGAGAAAAGAAAGGTTCCCAATTGGAACATACAATAAGTTGAAAATGAAGAAATTTGGACCGTGCAGAATCCTAAAGAAGCATGATTCAGGAAATACATATGAAGTAGAGTTGCTGAGTGGGATCAATATTTCCCCTGTGTTCAACATTGTTGATTTAACAGAATGTCATGAAGGTGGCACAGAGGATGGACCAACAGAGAACAGTGGAGTATTCCGGCATCTACTTCAACGGAGGAGATAAAAGAGGTCTTCGTTAGCCGTGTGGGAAGAAGTACTAGAAACAAGCAATATGAAGAATATCTGGTGAAATGGAAAGGAAGGCCTGTTGAAGATTCTTCTTGTCTTTCTGAGGTAGAGGTTGACCGTTTGAGTTTTCCTCAAACAAACACCTGAGACATGACAGGGTCACTTCTCAAATTACCCTGGGTGTCTGATGCAGGAGCATCCAGTGGTGTAAGGGCAATCTTGCATCACCCAAAAAGAAGTTAATTCAAAATAATGGCTATTGTTTTCATTTCTTTCCATAATTAGTGTTTCTACTTCCATAATCTCCTGAATAATGATGTAGGACTTTCAGTTTTTCCAAACTACTAAAAATAGCAAACTGCCATTTCAGGAAAGTTTGTATTTGGGCATGGATTGAAGCAAAAATTTACAGAATGCTTCATAACTGAAATATAAGACCTTTGGCAAAGAATCAGGAAAAGATCATTTGTGAGATGAAAGATATTAAAGTTTTTGTTTTCTGAAAGCCCCTGAAAATTTCTAAAACAAGTTATGAGGCACTAAAACATCCCATAATGTCCTGAAAAGTTGACCCGATGTGATAGTTCACATCACGAGCTTTCCGGCGCTTAAAATGGTTCATCAATCGGACACCTGGATCAAAAGTTATGCTTCCCAGAAGTTGACCTACTTTTGGAGGGAGTTGCAAATTTCAAAATTTAGCTAGAGGCTGCCAAAAAGTGCTATTTATGACTATTTTGGGAACCCTGGGTGGTAGTAGAGTTAAGGGGGAAAGTGTAGAGTCAAGAATAGGTTGGAAAACAGAAACCCTCTCTAATTTGGGGTTACAGAAGGCAGAAGATTCCATAGTCGGGTGATGTGTAGTTGTAGTGTGTTGCAGCCTATGGAGGATTGATTCCTCTTATTATAATTGAGCCTCTGTAATGTAATGAGTTGTCCAAATCAATAAAGAAATATTCTATTTTCTGTGTGCCATTTCTATTGTTGTTTGTTTTATGATTTACCCCCTTCATCAATAGTGCTATTAGAGTATATGCATAGAATAATTTCAATGTGTGTAGTTTCCTTTCAACATTTTCTTTATGCTTCTAGCATGCTTTCTCTTAACGAATACTAACTATGTTCTTTCTTCGTCAAGTGCATTGGAAGATTGCAATGTGCATTCCAAGTGAATGAGAAGGGAATAGAAGATAAAGAGCATGGGATCTTATATATCCTTTTATAATATCAATTATATATTTTAAAAATTTTATTCAATGTCCATTATTTCAATCACACTTCTTCACTTAGTTCTATCAACCACTAAATTGGAGTCAAAATGTAAGATCAAAAAATGCCTACTTCGTAATTTTCATCTTACATTTCTACACTCGTTTTGGTGTCCATTCCCTTCATCTTATTTAGGCATCATTCAAACCATTTTCTAGCCTAAATACATTTCACAAATATGTAAAAAAACAAATAAAAAGCCTTAAGATCCTTCCCTCTACCAATCCTTGAAGTTTGGAAGCCTATTCCTATTAGGATACTACCACCTCTAGGAACTCATGTATGTATTCAAAATTCAAATGTCGGTCCCAACAATCATTTTAACCCTAATCCTTGATACAATTTATAATTATAATTTTCCTAGGATCTTCCTATAAACCTAGTTTTGACCCTCATTTGTGCCTCTTGGATTCTTACATTTCTTCTATTGGCACTCTATTGTACCCAATCAAAAAAAATTGCTTCATTAAGGCATTTTGAGTAAGTCTAGAAAATTTTTCGTCAAAAAGTCAAAAAAGCAAAATTTCTAAAAATAGACGTCAGATTAGGTTTTCTGGGTTTCTTGAGATATGGATGCTGGCAAAACTTTCTAAAAATAGAATCTCTGACTCATGTGTCGCACTTGATTCTCATTGGTCGATTTTGCTTCACGATCAGCGTGGTCCAGACGAAATCTTAAAAAGGTCAAGTTTTCTCTACTGTGTCATTTCTACTTTTTTAGAAGGTGAAGCATGAGCTCTAAAGTCATCAACAGAGGAAGTTCATCTTCCAGAGTTTGTTTTCAGGATTTCAACGTTGTTTCAATGACGCAGAACTGACGAATAGTCGCCGACTCGACAACGCATGCAAAATGGAGCAGGATGGATCCAAGGTGAGGTGAAAATCTAGAAATCATGAAATTTGACTAAGTCTGAAGATTTCAAGCGACCCAGGTGAATTGGGGTGCCCAGTCCCACCAGTGATAGAAATTTTATGCGCTTTTCGAGAAAATGCGAGAACTGTGTCCGTCGATCAGTTCCAAGGGGCATAAAAGTAGTAGTTTTGGTCATTAGGCTCTGAAAAGCTAGAAAATTCATTAGATGTATCCAGGGTATGCAATTCATTCACCATTCAGTGGCAGTTGATCGACGAATCATCGAAATCGACATCGGGAAGCAGCTGACGACACGCAAAATGGAGTAAGTTGCAGTCAAGGTTGGAAAATCAGAAAAATGGCTAAGTGTGGAGAAACCAAGCGCCCCAGGTGACTTGGGGCACCCAACCTTTCAAGTGTTAGATTTTTTTCACATTTTTTTAAAAACGTCGAAAATGCTTCCGTCAACGTCTTTCCAGTGGGTCAAACTTGGCCAAACATCAGTCAAAGCTGGGATTTCATCACAGATATGTTTAGGCTTATCGGATCACCCTCCGTCCCACCTCGATAGTCGTCCGGACGACAGAAATCAAAGATCAAACATGAGTTGTGGGCACGAAAAACGAGAAATGGCAATAAATTTGAAATTTTTAGAAATTTTTCTAAGGCACGGAAAACCAAGCACCACAAGAGGCTTGGGGCACCCAAACCAACCATACTTAGAATATTTTTGAGTTTTTTTGAAAAACGTGAATCTCCCTCCGTCAGCCTGGTCCGGTTTAGAGCAGATCAGTTTGGCACGATTCCTAAGGCAGACAGAGAGTACAGTCAGCTTAGTTTTCATTAGGCCTGCCTATCTGCCAAATCATCAGACTCAGTTTTGTCCTAGTAGACAAAAATCGACAGCCAAACAGGCGTCATCAACCACGGGAATGTGCACGGAAATCAAAAAATTGAAGAAGTTGCAATTTTTGAAAAAATGGCTAAGGCATGAGAAGTCAAGCGCCCCAGGAGGCTTGGGGCGCCCAACTTCACCAGAGATAGAATTTTTCCTGATCTACCAGTGTTTTTCGACAGTTGTTTCCATAACTTCACCCTGTGGCTATTTCTAGAAATTAGATTCGCGGTTGAACATCGTCAGATCGTCAGTCCGAGGCTGGGGATAAAATCAGGATTGATAAGTCTTCAAGGTGCCATGATCAGTCAGCTTTTTCAGTTAATGGTGACATTTTGCCATCTTGTTGAAGTCAGAGACATACCATATTTGAGTCAAAACGAGTGTAGAAGTGTTGAAAATGAAGAAAAATTGGCTAACACTTCTTTTAACTTGTGTGTTCGATGACATCATCAAAAGAAGATATTTTTCGTCATCTTGCACATGAAGCCATAGGCAGCTACAAAATAGGGATTCTTCCTATTCGAAGACATCCACTTGGATTTGTGCCTTAAAAGTTGCTTTCTTCATGGATAAGATCCAAGTTTTATTCTTTCCCAAATAGAGCTACTTTTTCGCCCTAAAGATCTATAAAGACAAGCTTTTGGCTTCTTTATTTTATTATCTTTTGCAGGTTGCATCTAGAGGAAAGATTTTTATTTTTCTTTCAACGAAGATTCAAAGACACAAACGAAGTGTTTTTTCAGAGTTCTTCATAGTTTCAGGATGAGGAAGCAAGGGAGCATGCTTTTTCAGGGTCCTTTTTCTAGGGGATCATTTCTCAAAAATAGGGCCAAAGCTTTTTCAAATTTCATCGAGATGGGTCCATCCATAATTTCATCCTCTTGAAGATTGGGAAATTTGTTTTTTTCAAGAATTTACTTTTTGCTACTTTTTCAGAATCCGACAAACTAGGTTGCTTCAAAACAAAATTGTCTACAAAACCCATGTGCCAGCTTTTTCGGTCAAAATCTACTTTTTAGAATATACCAGTGGATGACATCACCAATAAAGCAAGAATGTTGATGAGGATGTGACTCAAAAGAAAGTAGTTTTAAATTAGATGCTTTTTGTTTTAAAGCATTTGCCTTCATCCTAAGCTCATCCATTCTATTTTTAGAAAGAAATCACTTTGTAATAGTTGGAATTTTCTTTTCTTTAAAGTACTTTGCTTTAAAGCGTTTATTCATTGTAATCTTGTCTTAGAATAGAAATAAAACTTGCGAGTTGGCAAGTTAGTTAGGGTAAATCAAGGAGATTTTAGGGTTCCCTACTCCTTTGATTTAGTATAAATAAGGGTAGTCTTGCCCATTGTAAGGGATCGACTTTTGTGATAACAAATTTGTTGTGCCTATTCTAGCCTGCAAACCTTGTTATTTCAAGTGTTTGTTCACTCTGTGTTCATTGTAAGGAAATGGTAATTGTGATAGCAAATTTGTTGTGCCTATTCTAGCCTGCAAATCTTGATATTCCAAGTATCTGTTCACTTTGTGTAATCTGTTCTTCGGTGTTTGATCGCTTGTTGTATGCCTGCCTTTTGCTACAGTATTGTTGTCCTAGAGTTGTGCCAACTTTGTGATATTAAATAGAAGTCTCATGCCTATTTTTCTCTGATATTCTATCTCGATTCATCAAGTTTTCATCGTCAGAAGTGTGGCTTTGGTAGCTTTCATTTCAGTTTTCATCATTAAAGTACTATAAGTCTTGTGGTGTAAATCTGGGAGAAAATTGCTTAAGTTTTTGTTAAAACAATCATTCCTTGTTCACTTTTAATTTCCTTTGCTCTGAATTTACTCAGGAGATTAAAAGAGTCATTAGTCTATGCTTAGTTGTAGTAGAAGTTTTAAAAAAGGAAAAAACCTCTTCTGCAGCATTTAGAGTTTTATAACCTTGTGCCCGCAGCTGAGAATCAAAAAGAAGATAGGCAAAGTTTCATTTAATTTATCTTTTTAGTGAACATCAGCAAAAAAGGAACTCCCCCTTCCAATAGGAGAGCAGTTTATCTGTGCATAGCTATCCATTTCCAAATCACATTCCAGAGGTGCGAATTGAAACGCCAACAGTTTTCTAGCACCCACTGTGGGGCACGAGGCATAAAACTTCAAGCAAGCTTAGGCTTATGTCATGGGAATGACTCTCTGGCATCCTAATGCTCCAATTCAACAACCAAATCTTACACCACCTGCTATTCCACCAAATCTTGTATGAGTGGAAGGAGAGCAAACGGACATCATTAGTAGCCTGAGGAGTTTCATATTTGCGCAAAAGGAAAGTCCTGATCAGTGGAGAAATGCGGCTACTATTCTTGACGAAGAAGAACACAAAGCGGATCTTGCAACAAGAAGACCAGTATTACCACCTCCCGCGTGGCAGTAGATAATCATGGCTCACAGGGTTTATTCAAGAAGGGGAAAAGGCGGTGCTACGGATCCTTTCTTCCAAGATCTTGATCCTACAGAAGTTGGAGAGGCATCCAACATAGTTCCTGAAGTTCAGACAGTTCCTGAAGTCAAGTAGGAAGAACCACAAGAAGAACTAGTAATCTAGCCTAGAGCAATGGGTGATGCACATAACAACAATCACAATGATGCAAATCAGAGGCGACCACCACCATGTCCTTGGGGTAATAACATTGGACCTTTGGCCCTACAAGCACATTATGAGTTGCCAAAGGGGTCAAGGAAGCATTTTCCCCGGTTCCACGGTGATGGAACTCAACATCTCGATGAACACATCTCTGCATTCACAACAACTTGTGCCATTTTGCATGTATCACATGAAGATGTTGTTGTGCCTCTCTTCATTGAGACTCTCGTGGGAAATGCTGCCGATTGGTTCAATCATCTAGAACCAGGCATCATTACAAGTTGGGCAACCATGAGCGAGAAATTCTTGGCAAGGTTCAAGCCTGCCGAAGACAGTCACAGATTGTTCGCCCAACTCTCAAATTCAAAGATGGAAAATAATGAACCGATGAGGGAGTTCGTGGCAAGGTTTAATCGCCTGGTTATGCATCTTTCTCACACTCTTAATCCATCTCCGCAAATTCTATTGAGCAGTTTCATTAACGCTCTTCCTTCTGAGATAGCCTTCTTTTTGAGATCGGCTAATGAAACAGAATTGTCCAATGCACAAGAAAATGCCATCAAGTTAGAGGATGACATGATTACCTCTGGCAAGATGAAGATGGATTCAATCAGGCCTCTTGTTCAGAGTTCTGCGGATCCACTGCTACATAAGGTAGCAAATGAAGTGACTATCATGAAGAGACAATTGCCCACTCAGGGGCAACCTGCACAGCATCCATATCAGTCACCGCAACAACAATACCAACCACAACCACAGTACCAACCACAACAACCATATCAGCCTAAGAGGAATAATTTTCAGCCTTTTAATAATTACAGGCCCAGGTTGCCAGTACCACCACCAAGACAAGCAGTTGATGCTGCTCAAAATGTAGTGTTTTGTTCCTTTCATGAGATAGATGCGCATACCAGAGCCACATGTCCTGAAAATTTAAGAATGAATCAAATCATGGGATATGTTGATGCTACACCCATTTCAAACATTGTCCCTTCCCCAAGTGCAAATGTTGTCTTACCACAGACAGACAACTTCGATGGCGACTCTACTATGGGATACTTCCAGAATGAACCCGTTATAATGAAGGAAGAACAAGAGGATCTTGTCAATATTCTCTTGCAGTGAATCATGAAAATCTTTCGACTCCTGTGTTTACACGTACTCAGCATTTTAAAGCACAGAAGGAAGGAGAGGATAGACAAAGATCAAAAGAAAAGGAGAAGGAAGTGGCTTCCACTTCCAATGCTAACTCACCACATGAAAATGTCAAGGCTGCTCAAGATTCGTCTTCAGTGAATTTTGATATAGTGGATTCCATGATGAAGACAAAGGTACAGATTTCTCAGCTGGAGTATCTTCAGGACCATCCAGAACAGTTGGATAGAATCGTTAAGTATGTCAAGAAAGAAACTGTCGCACAACCCACATTGCTTGAATCTTCCATTCCAGCAAGAGAGAAGCCAAAGCCCTTCTATATCTCTCTGTATATAGGAGGCTATAAATTGAGCAATTGTATCATTGATTCAAGAGCCTCGGACAACGTCATGCCTTTTCAGGTGATGAACGCTTTGGGACTCTCGTGCACCAAAATGCATGACAAGTGTTATTCGCTTGAGTCTAAATCAGTGTTGTTGGTTGGACAATTAAAGGATGCTCAAGTACAGTTGGTGGCTTGCCCAGAGAAGAAAATAATGATGACTATCTTGGTAGTTGACATTCCAGCCAGTTATGGGATGCTGTTAAGTAGAAGCTTCTGCAAAGATCTTGGAGGAGAAATACAATTGGATTGGTCATCTGTGACCATTCCTTTAAAGAAAGGCAGTTTCAAATTGAAACCAGAAACCAAGTCACGGTTCACGGTGGTGAATCTCAAGATCCTCAAGCACAAGTGCTATATCAAGAAACGGGTCCTGGTACATATGTTACGCTGTTTGAGATAACCGAAAAGAACTAGGAGGTAGTCTATGTGGTTGACGAATCAGAGGGAGAATCCGAAGAAATGTACAACTTACAAACTTTCTTTGAGGAAGAAGAAGTGCGACAATCTTCTCAAGAACAAAATAGTGATGAATCAGATTTGTTTTTCTCGTCTTTCAAAGGCTAGTTTGAAGAATCTGGGTTGGATACATCCAAAGAAGAGACCAAAGAAGTTTTGCAAGTGGAGCAAGAGCATGATCTTCTTTTTGAAGATGATTTCTTCCTGGAAGAATTTTTCAGAACTGGAGATCATATGGAAGTTTCATTATCAGATCTAAATTGTTTTCAACATCAGTGGGAAAGTGATTCTTCAACGGAAGATACTGCAGACTTTTCTTTACAATATAGCCCGTCTTCACCTGCATCTCAAGAATCTTTCATACATACTAGTGAAGAGGACGATGTTGAATCCATCTATGCACCTATGCAAAGAAAAGACTTTACTAATACTATGCAACCAGTGTGGAATGCAACATATGAAGAGGTTGATGGAGAAGAGGAGTTCATGGAATATTTAGTTTTGGTCACTAAAGAGGATGATATTGAAAAATTAGAAATTCTTGACAAATGTCTTGTGAGATATGCCGTGTGTGAGATTGATCAAGAAGAAGAGGAAGCATATGACTTAGAAGGATCTCTCTTTGATTCTACTTATTTAACAAAAGAAGAAAGATACATGAATGCTGAAGATGAAATGATGCTAGATATCCGCATTGAAGAAGATTACTCTATAGAGGATGACGAGATCCAGGATAATGAATGGGAAAGTGAGCTGTCAGGTGAAGATGTTATCAATAATGATCAAGGGATTGAGCATTCGGATCTGGATGATTTATCAGATTCTGAGGATTGGATGGACGAAAACATGACCAATGAAGAAGAAGTTCTTGAAGCACTGGAAAAATGGGTAACAACAGTTGTAGATCTGGTAAGTCAAGAACCAGTAATGAGAGTTGTGTATCAACAGTTTCAACCTTTTTCAGAGAATGATACATTGACAGAATTCAAGGTTGTGTATGTTGAAGACATAAATGAACGTCAAGTTCTATATGCGGTGATTACCATTCCCACTAGCATACTTTGGCCACAAGACCTTGCTTCATATCTTCAAAAAGAGGTTTTGTACCTTCACGTGTTGCAGAGACTTCTCACTTTGGAAGAAGTTGATCAACTTGATCTTTGGCATATCAACCAGTTCATCATGAACTTCTCATGGCCCGAACGTGAATACCCACCCGAATCATGGCTCTTAGAGAAGGTGTTGCAAAGGAAGAAAAGCTATGTGTTGTCAAGACAAATCTCACAGATCAAGAGAAAAGGCTCTTATTTTTCTGAACCAGTTGATGGTTTTGTGTAACAGTTTTTGTTTTTCTTGTCCTCACTCAAAAAGAGCGTTTGTATGTGTAATGTGTTTCCCCTTTCCGTCATGTGATCGTTATGTCGTAATGTTTTTCCCCTTTTTGTAATGTGACAAGTTGTGTTCTTTGTGTTCTGGGAAGTTCCAACTCTTAGGTGATTTTAGGAAGTCCAGTTTTAGGTGATGTAGGGAAAAGTCTTGTTCTAGGTGATTAGGAAAGTGACCTAACTCTATTGCCCAACCGATAAGGCACTACTCCAAGCTTTAAAAGTCCAGAGATTCTTGGTTCTCCTATGCCATAAGTATTCGACATGGTCCCCAAATAGAGCCAATTGTTGTACCCAATCAAAAAAATTTGCTTCATTAAGGCATTTTGAGCAAGTCTAGAAAATTTTTCGTCAAAAAGTCAAAAAAGCAAAATTTCTAAAAATAGACGTCAAATTAGGTTTTCTGGGTTTCTTGAGATACGGATGCTGGCAAAATTTTCTAAAAATAGAATCTCTGACTCAGGTGTCGCCCAATTTTGCTTCACGATCAGTGTGGTCCAGACGGAATCTGAAAAAGGTCAAGTTTTCTCTACTGGGTCATTTTTGCTTTTTCAGAAGGTGAAGCATGAGCTTTGAAGTTGTCAACAGAGGAAGTTCATCTGCTAGAGCTCGTTTTCAGGTTTTCAATGTTGTTCCAACAACGCAGAACCGACGAACAGTCGCCGACTCGATGACGCACGCAAAACGGAGCAAGATGGATCCAAGGTGAGGTGAAAACCTAGAAATCATGAAATTTGACTAAGTCTAAAGATTTCAAGCACCCCAGGTGACTTGGGGCGCCCAGTCCCACCAGTGATAGAAATTTTACGTGTTTTTCAAGAAAATGCGAGAACTGTGTCCATCGATCAATTCTAGGGGGCATAAAAGCAGTCGTTTTGGTCATTAGGCTCTGAAAAGCTAGAAAATTCATTAGATGTATCCAGGCTATGCAATTCATTCACCATTCAGTGGCAGTTGATCGACGAATCATCGAAATCGACATCGGGAAGCAGCTGACGACACGCAAAATGGAGTAAGTTGCATTCAAGGTTGGAAAATCAGAAAAATGGCTAAATGTGGAGAAACCAAGCGCCCCAGGTGACTTGGGGCACCCAACCTTTCAAGTGTTAGATTTTTTTCACGTTTTTTAAGAAACGTCGAAAATGCTTCTGTTAGCCTATTTCCAGTGGGTAAAACTTGGTCAAACATTAGTCAAAGCTGAGATTTCATCACAGATATGTTCAGACTTATCAAATTGCCCTCCGTCCCACCTCGACAGTCATCCGGATGACAAAAATCAAAGATCAAATAGGAGTTGTGGGCATGGAAAACGAGAAATGGCAATAAATTTGAAATTTTCAAAAAAATTTGAAGGCACGAAAAACCAAGCGCCCCAGGGGGCTTGGGGCGCCCAAACCAACCATACTTAGAATATTTTTGAGTTTTTTCTGAAAAACATGAATCTCCCTCCGTCAGCCCGATCTAGTTCAGAGCAGATCAGTTTGGCGCGTTTCTTGAGGTAGACAGAGAGTACAGTCAGCTCAGTTTTCATTAGGCCTGCCTATCTGCCAGATCATCAGACTCAGTTTTGTCCCAGTAGAGAGAAATTGACAGCCAAACAGGCGTCATCAGCCACGGGAACACGCACGCAAATCAAAAAATTGAAGAAATTGCAATTTTTGAAAAAATGGCTAAGGCATGAGAAGTCAGGCGGCCCAAGAGGCTTGGGGTGCCCAACTTCACCAAAGATAGAATTTTTCCTGATCTACCAGTGTTTTTCGATAGTTGTTTCCATAACTTCACCCGGTGGCCATTTCTAGAAGTCGGATTCGCAGTTGAACGTCGTCAGATCGTTAGTCCGAGGCTGGGGATGAAATCAGGATTGATAAGTCTTCAAGGTGCCATGATCAGTCAACTTTTTCAGTTAATGGTGACATTTTGCCATCTTGTTGAAGTCAGAGACAGGCCATATTTGAGTCAAAACGAGTGTAGAAGTGTCGAAAACGAAGAAAAATTGGCTAACACTTCTTTCAACTTACGTGTTTGATGACATCATCAAAAGAAGATATTTTTCGTCATCTTGCACATGAAGCCATAGGTAGCTACAAAATAGGGATTCTTCCTATTCGAAGACATCCACTTGGATTTGTGCTTTAAAAGTTGCTTTCTTCATGGATGAGATCCAAGTTTTATTCTTTCACAAATAAAGCTGCTTTTTCGCCCTAAAGATCTATAAAGACAAGCTTTTGGCTTCTTTATTTCATTATATTTTGTAGGTTGCATCTAGAGGAAAGATTTTTATTTTTCTTTCAACGAAGATTCGAAGACCCAAACGAAGTGCTTTTTCAGCGTTCTTCATAGTTTCAGGATGAGGAAGCAAGGGAGCACACTTTTTCAGGGATTTTTTTCTAGGGGATCATTTTTCAGAAACAGGGCCGAAGCTTTTTCAAATTTCATCGAGATGGGTCCATCCAGAATTTCATCCTCTTGAAGATTGGGAAATTTGATTTTTTTGAGAATCTACTTTTTTGCTGCTTTTTCGAGAACCTCTGCTTTTTTCAGAATCCGACAAACTGGGTTGCTTCAAAACGAAATTGTCTACAAAACCCATGTGCCAGCTTTTTCAGTCAAAATCTATTTTTTAGAAGATACCAGTGGATGACATCACCAATAAAGCAAGAATGTTGATGAGGATGTGACTCAAAAGAAAGTAGTTTTAAATTAGATACTTTTTGTTTTAAAGCATTTGCTTTCATCCTAAGCTCATCCATTCTATTTTTAGAAAGAAATCACTTTGTAATAGTTGGAATTTTCTTTGCTTTAAAGCACTTTGGTTTAAAGCACTTTGGTTTAAAGCACTTGTTCATTGTAATCTTGTCTTAGAATAGAAATAAAGCTTGCGAGTTGGCAAGTTAGTTAGGGTAAATCAAGGAGATTTTAGGGTTCCCTACTCCTTTGATTTAGTATAAATAAGGGCAGTCTTGCCCATTGTAAGGGATCAACTTTTGTGATAACAAATTTGTTGTGCCTATTCTAGCCTGCAAACCTTGTTATTCCAAGTGTTTGTTCACTCGGTGTTCATTGGAAAGAAATGGTAATTGTGATAACAAATTTGTTCTGCCTATTCTAGCCTGCAAATCTTGATATTCCAAGTATCTGTTCACTTTGTGTAATCTGTTCTCTGGTGTTTGATCGCTTGTTGTATGCCTGCCTTTTGCTATAGTATTACTGTCCTGGAGTTGTGCCAACTTTGTGATATTGAATAGAAGTCTCATGCCTATTTTGCTATGATATTCTATCTCGATTCATCAAGTTTTCGTCGTCAAAAGTGTGGCTTTGGTAGCTTTCATTTCAGTTTTCATCATTAAAGTACTATAAGTCTTGTGGTGTAAATCTGGGAGAAAATTGCTTAAGTTTTTGTTAAAACAATCATTCCTTGTTCACTTTTAATTTCCTTTGCTCTGAATTTACTTAGGAGATTGAAAGCGTCATTAGTCTATGCTTAGTTGTAGTAGAAGTTTTAAAAAAGGAAAAAACCTCTTCTGCAGCGTTTAGAGTTTTATAACCTTGTGCTCGCAGCTGAGAATCAAAAAGAAGATAGGTGAAGTTTCATTTAATTTATTTTTTCAACGAACATCAGCAAAAAGGGAACTCTCCTTTCCACTAGGAGAGCAGTTTATCTATGCATAGCTGTCCATTTCCAACTCGCATTCCAGAGGTGCAAATTGAAATGCCAACACACTCATGCTAGTTTTCAAAGAGATACCATTATTACATGGACATCAAGCTACACAATGAAGATTAGGATTTACAACTCTCATTGCCCTCATCCCACAGCATCTTCGTTGGATTTTTTCTCTTCTCCTCACCATATCTCCATGGCATAGCTTATCTTTTCTATTTGCCATTTGCCACTACATCCCTCCATTTGTTGATCCTTCGTTGATGCCTTAGCTCTCCATATTCCCAAAACCCTCTTCCATATTTTCCCTAACATACATCTAAATATTTTTCCTCCATCCCTATCTTTTTTCCTTTGTATATCTTGGTGACATTTCATCTTCCACCTATTCTCCATTTTCTTACACACGCCATTTTAAAATAGAAATTATCCTAGGGCTTTTAATTTTTAGGATCACAATCTTTGTAAATAGCACTTTAACACCTCACTAAGAACCTCACACACTCCAACTTTTCCATGTGTTACTATGGAGGTTAAAATATGCCAAATAACGGACTGATTGAGGAAGTCTCCTAAAAGGAAAATTCAAAATTTTCTTTCCCCAGAAGTTATGTACAAAATTTCACTTTTGAAGGCTAACATGAAAAATTTGCAAGCACAAGGAAGATTAGAAAATTAAGGCAAGCAAATCCAAAAAGTTGTAGAATAGTTAGAGCAAAGGACACAAGCACCCATCTAGACACAAACACTACTTCCCCATGTGCGAGAGCTAGATCCCTAGATACTGCAAGTGTCCCCAGAATTTAACTACTCAAAATTTAAAGGGATGTTCCTCGAGGCATCCTAATTCCATTTTTGACATTTGTTTCTTAATCAAGCATGAATTTATCCTGCTTTCCTAACTCAATGTATTTTTGTATTAAAAAAAGATTATATAGTTTTACATTTTTGAAATAAAGAGGAATTTGATTCATTTTAGTTAGATTACTAAAAGATAATTTTTAATACTCCCTAAGTGTTTTCCTTAAAAGATAGTAAATGCTTTTGTTTTGTACTTACTATGCAATAAATCATATTTATCAATGGTATACAAAACAAAAACTGACATATGCTATGATGATCTATAATAGAAAGTACAAGAGCTAGGCAATTATTATTGCAAATTGAAATGTTAAAAAAATAGGAAAAATGGGAACATATGCACCTAGAATCTGGAAAACCTAACACTAGAAATGAGATGAGGAGGCCTAAAACAAAATTGAGAATGAACACAGAAAAATTAGAGTCTAGGAATTGCATTGGGGTTACAACTGCTTATAAGGGGCCTTGTAGCAGTGTCAGGGGTGCAATTGTCTATGAGGATTGTTAGTATTTGAGTCTACACAATCTTTGCAACTTACAAAACTTGGTCACCTTTAATATCCGACCTTGTTCATGCTTGCAAATTGATCACGTCTAGTCCAAAAGATAGGAATATATAAGCTAGATTTAGGACACAATGGGAAAAGAGTGTTGTAAAGGAGATTGCCTCAATTAGTCCCTTGTTTAGTGTATTTCAACCTCTACATAGAAAAATATGGAAGTTTTGGGTTTATGCAAAGTTAGTGACAAAATGTGAGTGGTGTGTGCAAAGATTTGTGTTCATAATGATAAAGTCTAAGAGGCAAACTAAGCACAAGTGTGTGTAGTGACGGGAGTCAAACAAGGAGATGAGGATCATAAAAAGATATGCAAGCAATGAAAGAGTTGTAGATCTATAGGGTAAGACAAGGCAATGGTTTTGTGAGATGGCTCCAAGGAAAGAGAAGGACATGGGGGATCTATGGCTTCCAATGGGATAAATGAGAGGATGAAACTATGAAAGTGAATGGGGAGGAAGATTAGAAAATAATCATGGCTCAAAGGCTATGGTGGAGTTCCAAACTTGCAATCTCTACATGTGTAGCTTGTTTCCCTACTCTATCTAACGCAATTCTTCAAATCACCTATGTGTGGAGAGCTCTATCCTCATTGAAGTTCTTCTAACCTAGCAAATGGAGGCCAAAAATATGCTTATACTAAGTTTTTGGGAGGATTCCATTGAAAATGTAGTAAGGAATAAGGAAAGAATGGGTGGGTAACTTTACTTTTTGAAATTTAAACATGGATGCTAGCCTCAGAGTAGCATAGATGTCTAGACACTAGCATCAGGGTAGTGCAAGTGTCCTTGAAGAGTCAAGAGTTCAAACTTTCAGGGTTGACAAGTGAGGTGTTTCTAAGGTTGAGACTACTTGCACTATGCTTTTATGATTAGAGAAAAATCTAAAATCAAACGAACTGGTCTTAAAACACACTAAGGGAATGGACACTAAAATGAATGTAGAAATGTAAGGTGGAGATTGCAAAGAAGGGAATTTCCAACCTTCAATTACACATAGAAATAAATTTTATATTCTTCTTAATAATACTATAGTACACATTATGAGGAAGAAAATTTGTTCTTTCAAGATCTTACACCAAATGGATTGAAGGAAATCATAGCATATTTGATCTTAGGATAGACAACTCAGTCTTATATAGTCACACAATGGAAATAGCTAGTGGTACAAGTAACACCACATCAATAAATCAATGGGGAGTTTTACAAGATGGGTTAGATGATCTTTTTATGTAGGTGTGTTTCAAAGCATGAACATCCAACAATGTTGCACGAGTACCATGAAGGACAAGCAAGTGAGCACTATCAAGGTCACTTAATGACATAAAATTTAGCAAGTAGGTCTATAGCAACCAACTATTAGAAGGGATGTACATGATTATATCCATATTTGTGATATATGTTAGAGGGTTGGGAAACCTAATGTGTGAGATTAAATTCCCTCATATGAGTCTCAACCAAGAACCTTTTGAAACATAGGCAATTGATTTTGTCAGGTCCATCTAGCCTCTAGTGTACAACAATGGTGTGTGCTACATTATTATGACCATTGATTACCTTACTAGTTGGGATGAAGTTGCCTACCAAGGATTGTATAACAGAAACATCTGCACACTTCATCTTCCAAAACATAATCATCAAATCTGGTTGTCCATTGAGTTTGATGAGTGACTAGGGTCTGCATTCCATTGCCAAGATGGTTCACTTTTATTGCATGAGCTTATGGTGCAACACCACAAAGTACACCATACCACCCATAGGTCAATGGTACAATGGAATCTTTCAATAAAATCCTTAGGAATATATTGTTGAAAATTTGTGATATCAACGAGAAGGGTTGGGATGAGTGTGTCCCAATAGTGTTATGGGCTTATAGAATGGCATCCAAGAAGTTGACTAGGTACATGCCATTTTAGTTGGTGTATGGAAAAGAAACAATCATACCTATAGAGTTTTTTATACGTACTTTGTGCATTGCACAAGTGATATGCATGGGAGATGACAATTCACTATACACATAGATTTTTAAGCTTGAGCCCCTAAAGGAGAAAAGACTTCTAGTGTAGTGGATCTAGTGCATATAAAAACAAAGGTAGAAGATATGGCACGACCTCTATATAAAGTACAAGGATTTTGAGATCAAAAGAATGTTGTTATATGATAGTGAGTTCCAAAGAAACCCTAGGAAGTTGAAAGTCAAGTGGTTGAGACCTTTTATTAGCTAGGATGTGATAACACATCACAGTAAAGTTGGAGACACTACATGGAACTGTGTTGAAAGGAACAGTCGATGGAATTCAACTTAAGCTATACTTCAAGAGGTTACGCATTGCCTAGTCACCATCTATAGAGTAGCAATAAGATCTAGGTGACCAATAGATAGTACTAGCTATTTGATTTCAATTTTGCATTTCATTTTAGTAATTCAGTTTGATTTCAACATTTTTCTAATAGATTTGTAGTTTGGCAGATCCATTTTTGACAAAAGTTTGCGTAAGTTTGTGATACAAGACATACCAAAGGACATGCATATATAGATATAGGTGGTTGTGCATTGCATAATTATGTGCATGGTCATCAATTGCATACCAATGGGTTATGGTATATAAGGCACCCATTGGGCACACTAGTTACAATAGGAAAATAAATGATACATGAGGTTTTGGATATTCAAATATTATTGGTTCTATGCAAGAATGTAGAGTGTGTGCACAAGTTTTGTGAGATTTCTTACTATGGTTTAGAGGATGTGCACTGTGGGACAAGGTACATATTGGAATTACATGAATATGTGACACCTTGGGGTGACAATGGGCAAAAGTGCACATATGTTCTATTGTGTGCAATAGTAGGGATTGGGCTAGCTTGTCTATGGTGACATCTATCTCAATGTCGGGTTGAATATCTACATGTGATGGCAAATGTGTGTAGGTAAGTGTAAACATAATCACAATTTATAAGACAATTTTCTACAAGTATAATCTAGAGATATGACTAAAGGTAGATGCCAAGGATTATGTTGATCTTCGGAACATGATGGTATGTGCAACGCTAGCACATTCAATTTGGGTGATTTGTGCATGAATACACAACTAGTGAGAATACTTTTGTTCTTAATCTTTTGTAATATTTGGGTTTGCATCGAGTATTAAATGTGGAACTCCTTAACTCATACTTTCCTCCTCTTCTTGAACCAATGTCAACTCAACATCCTTCAAGTTTGGATCTTAAGCGCTTGCACAGTCACACAAGATGAGATCATACAAACAACCGCATGTACTTGTCAAGGTTCATATCATTTGTTCAAAATGACTAAGGCAAGGTAGTATGCAGATCAAGTAAAGTGGTATAATCTTCAACAACTCTGAGTTGAGCTTCCACAACTCGTTGAAGATGCAATGGGGGTCATCACTTCTCAAGAGAGGAAGATGGATCAATGCACAACCACTCAAGCTTCAGGGAGTCGTTTGTCTACCTTGACAACCTTCTACATTGGTGTGCATGACTCAATAGCACTTCGCACTCGTGAACAAGCTTCAACAACACATACACTAGCACACATGATCTCATGCACATCATTGCACCATGTCATTGTGTCATTGTGTCATTGTGCACTAGCACACATGACCTCATGCACATCATTGCAACGTGTCATTGTGTCATTGTGCACTAGCACACATGACCTCACACGCATCATTGCACTATGTTTCCACACACCTTCATGCATGACTCAACGTAGCTTCATGCACCACTTAACAAAAATGACAATGGCATCTTCAACAAACTTCTTCAATTGTCAAAAGTGGAGTGTTAATCATCAAGGTAATTGAGTTGCCAAGCAGTTGGAAGGTCAAGAGGTTTGGGCCATGAACCATTTCATCTTCTCAACATGTTTTATTACCATATTATATATGCATACATTCAATCCTCCAAAAGGAATGTCAAATTACTAAATAGTCAAAAGCAAACCAGATTGATGTGTTCACCCCTTTTTGGTCATAGAGATTCATATTCCTAGCCTTGCTATTTATAACATTCATTGTACCCTATTCATTTTTGTTTGAATAAAAGTAACACATATTTGCTAAAAGGCTTTCACTTTAATTGTATATTGAATTATTGTGTCTTTTCTATTTTCTTTAAATAATCTGTAACACGTCTTTCACTAAGATTGATTTGTCCCCCAAACCACCTAGGATCCAAATCACCTATTGTGTCTACTTGTTTAATGGGAGCTTGGAAGAACCAACTTTGACCAAATTAGATTTCACCTTGTAGACTATGTTCGAATAAGTTTGTGTTTCCTTATAAACTATTGTGTCCACTTATTTTATGGGAGAGAAGAACCAAGTTTAGCCAAATTAGCTATCACCTTGTAGAATGCTTGGTTAAATCATATGTTTCCTTATAGATCATTGTGTCCACTTATTATTTTGGGCAAACATTGATTAGTTAAGCACTAGAAAATTGAGAGTTGATAGCTATGTCCTCCTCTAAGAACTATCTTCAATTATAAGCTTGCATGTGCCTTTCCCCTATAATCACCTAAGAACTATCTTCAATTATAAGCTTATTAATGCCCAAGAAGTGAAATTTTTAGCCTTCCGACTAGAGCAAAAATTCAGCTTTATCATGCATTTCAAGATCCAAGTTGAGCAAGACAGGGCAAATACAAGAGCCAAGTGATCATCATAGAAGGCATTCTGCTCCAGCCGGGACTGGATTATCTTGAGAAGCAAGGCCAAATTTGGGCTTAATCTCATTAGACTCTAAAGCTATCTAGCATACTCCTTATTTATTCAATGTACCACCTTTGCCCACTCTTTCCCTTTATCAAGAAGCTTAAGGATGTAGTTCACATTAAATAAAATATGTCAATTATTTGGGAGAACAAGATTGTCCTCAATTTGACTATAAGACAAAAAAAATTCAACTATTATCCTCTCAAGGTTTCAAATTGTAAATCAATTTCAACCAACCCTCAAAGACTTAGCAAGGTTTTAGAAAAGAGGCTCAAACCATAAGGAAACCAAAATAAAGATTTCCCTTGATCATTCCAACAAATATTTATAACCTTGAATGTACCCAAGTTGCCCTTGGAAGCACCATCAATATATAACTAAGTCAATTGGGAATTGGTAAAATTAACCTCGAATTTGCTTGTGTCTTTCTATCCAAACCCTTTTTGGGCATTAATAGTCTATTACTGACAAACTTTACTATTAACACATTTAGGATTAACAAATTAACACAACAAAAATTACTAACATATTTTATTTTTTATTCAACTTGATATTTAGCAATAATGCAAATATTATGATTAGAATGTTTATTGAAATGAAAAATAGTTTAGTAATATTTGTAAAGATTGTGATTTTATTTTGATATTAATTGAAAATTGGATTTTTTTTAAAATGTGAATTTTAGAACTAAAAACTAACCAGTGAAAAACAATTTTGTGTGCATATAGAATATATGAATCCAACTTATGGGAACATGGGAAAACTTACAATCAGAATTGCTCATTATTCATTTCAGGCATTACACAAGGCTTGAGGAGCTTAAGTAGTATCCTAGACTAGGAGAGCGATAGCATGGGAGTGTAAAGTCCTAGACTAGTAACCTTGCTAGTTCCTAGAAACAAGAGTCAGATCTTTATCAAGAAAACTCCGTGCCTTGAAAAATAATGAGAGAATCTTAAACTTAGTATCTTACGAGCATATAACCTCAATGTCTGCCCCAACAACTTTCTAGTGTGTTATATTTCACTCTCATTAGTGCTGAGTGCCAATAGCCAATTAATTGAAACGGAAATGTTTATTTCGCAATGGGTTAAAAGTTAAAATGATGAAAACAGGAAGATATAGCCAGGAATTTCAGGTGACTTTTCACAAGTGAACATGATATTCTTTTTTGTTAAATCTTAACTAAAGGATATAATCGCATTACTTCCCAATAGTATTAAGCATCAAGTTAATGTACAAATTAGTGGCGTCTGGAATTCAAGTTTTCTACAGAATCCAATTACTTCTGTAACATTTGGCATGTTCTATACAACAACGTAATGCACTATATTCAGGAATTTCAGTAAATGCTGAAAATGCATTAAACGATGTCTAATAACAGGTAAGCTAACATAATTGCTTATAGTGCACGTTATAGAGATCTACAATTGACCCAAAAAAAGTCTAGAATAGATCACAAATACATCTCAAATCAGCATACGTATATGGTGCAAAATTCTTGAGCTGCAATGGGGTGGACATCAATAGTGTACAAATCATTAAAAAATACTCAACTTCTCCAATTTTTAGGAGTTGAAGAAGATAGTGTTACATATGGGTATGGAGCCAATGGCCCAATGAGTTGTATGGATACCCAAGACTGACACAGTCTGTGGACATTTTTTTAGAAAATGGCTTAGATACTTGTGTGATTTGCATCTCTTATCAAGTTTTCATGCATGATCATCCAGCTAAATTTTCTAGCCTCAGAATCTGGCATCATGTGCATCAGAGGCCACATGTACCCATGTTCACTGCATCATCCATTGCATACAATCTTGTCATTCTATTCCACAATTATGAACTGAATTCTATTATTTTAGAAGCATGCATCTTATAATCATAAATCAATGAAGATATATGAAAGAATGTGGATGGCATTCTTATTGTTATAGAATTATGAGAGGACATGAGGGCCTTTCTCAGGACGCCATCGATCTTTTTGGGTTACAATAAGCCGCTTATTTTCCTCTGTGATTTGAGTATTAGTGTGCCATTTCAGAGAGCGCATTACAGGCAATAACTTCTCCACTGTTGGTAGCGTGTCATGAACTATAACCCACCCTTGTGGCCTCAAGATTCTATCCATTTCTACAATTATATCCACCATATTACACCTGTAATAATACAATCACCGTCAAGGATAATAGATATTATCACAACTTGTCTTAATAATGAGTGCATGTGGCAACTGCGTTTGCCTTGGTATAAATCATGGGAAATTTTGCCCTCATTCTTCTTCACTAATTTTTATGAATGTTTGTTCTCCTCTCTACTGTAAACTAATGGCACAATTAGAAAGGATGAAGATTACTTACTTAAATGCCAAATTACTAAAGAGATGATCTGCATGCAAAAGGTCATATGTTCGTGGATAAGTATTGAAGGATTCACACCAATCATGATAAACCCCAACAAGGCCTCTATCAAATATTACAGGTAGTGTATCTGGGCCATCAGTTGGAACCACATTCATTACCCAAACTGGTTCATCTACAAGAGCTGCAGCAAACCTGGAAAAAAAGAGACAAAAAATTCCTAAGGGATCTCAATATGCTTAGTTCAAGAAAGAAAACCAAAATTTGATCCATGTAATGAACATATCTTTGTATGCTTGAAGATTTATCCAATCTATACAGATAATACTTAAATATATCAGGCACATTTGTTCTTCTCATGGAATTTCTCATTCTGCTTTATTGATTTATTTTGATGGTCTCTCTGTATTAATCTTTGAAATAGTCAAATTAAATTCACAAAACATCAAGGTTTCTTTGTGCTCTTTGCTGAAGTAACAAAAATCTTAAAAGATGATGTGCAAGGTGGCTTTTAGTTTTTGTTGAAATAGTACAAAGCCTAATACAGATCGTTCCAACTGGATACCATCACAAACAGCAAAATATAAAACAACACTGACTATACTAGTACTTGCACACAAACCCCACAGCATTAGTAGTCAAAACCCACCCAAGTCTCATGACGTACATCTCCATGAAGGCATATTAATCAAATAAATGTTTGTACAATTATCGAAGATAACTTTTAACTCACGTATAGCCTTCTAGAGATAGCTAACAGACACCTAACCCAAAGAGACAACCTATGTGCATCTTTGTAGGGACAAACTCTCATGTGAAATCTTACAAACTCCAAAATATGGGGACTATTTACAGGCATCATCAAGTTGACCAATCAGATATATCTAGAAGGCTATATCAACTTTACAGGCTCTGCAGGCTTTTCAAGAGCTCTCATTATCAACGTCTAATGATTTACAGTTGTCTACTCCTTAGTAGGATGGCTTTATAGATATCACTCAAGAAATAAATATAGTATAGGGACATGATATGCATCCCAAGAACAATCCAGCAGACAACACACTTAAGTGAAAGAAACCTAATGTGTTACAGACACAAGAAGTTTGTCTTCTTATAAACAATAATCAGAGCACATAAGAAAATAGAATAAAACCAGGAAATAAACTTAAAAACAAAAAACAATGTTATTCAACCATGTAAAGCACATGAAATATATAACCATAATTCAGAATTTCCTTACCTGACAGTTATGTACACGAATCCATGAAAATATGTTCAAAGATTGGGACAGATATGTTGCAAGTTGCAACTCTAGACTCATTTACTACTTTTTCATATATTTCCAGTCGAGAGAGATGAAGAGAAACTGTTTTGGAAGACAAAATGGTTCATCTTCAACTATTTCAAATCCTTGGCACTATTTTCAGTGTTGACACTATCCATCCAAGAGGCAATTTGTTAAAATAACTTGGAAAAATACCCAAAAAGAAAAAATATTAGGACACCTTGCTGGGGATGTAATTGCTTCACCATTGATCAGAATTGGAAACCATTTAATCCAATGGAAAGCTTAAGTCATTCTCTACAGAAACTAAAGTGGTTTTCACATGCATACATTTTGGCGGGCAAGCAAATAATCCTCTGAAGGGCCTTGAAACTGCAAAATAGAAAGACATGAAATTCTGAGACCTCTGGATAGCCAAAATTTTGTGTTTTGATGAGTTTTATGTCATGACAGGCCCTCTCCACATTCAGTGGATGACTTGTCACAAGGATTTTCAGATACTCAGGTAACCTGTTTTATTTTTCATTTTTAAGCTTTCATTTCCTTTCAGAAATAGCTATAAAGGACTCGTCATGCAAATTTAAAAATCATAGTGTCTTAGCAAGACATCTCTTTGCAAATATTGCTGCTGGGTTGTACATAGCTTTCATCTCAATATTTTTTTTGTTAGAATTGCAACAATGCTCCTCTTTCTTTATGTATACTGCTTTAACTTCATTTACATTTTAACACATTAGATTTAGCAATAGTGTGTGATCTATAAGACCACCAATTAGCTCCAGATCAGGAGTATCAAAAACAGTTTGTTAAATGTTTGTGCATCCCATCAAATGAAGTCAGACTAAAGGAATTACAGCCCTGAGACATGCGGCCCTTCAAATTATCTTCCTTGTCAGTTCGAACAAACTCAAATGACAAACAAAAGCGAAGCAGAAGATCTTTCAAAATATTGCTCGAGGAAGCCCTCAAGAAGCAAAGGAGGGAATCGATAGAGGAACTTGCTGTCCTTACACAAGACAGGCCTACGGCTCTTTGTTAAGATCGGAGGTCTGATACCCTTAAAGATGCAAGTGAATTTTGACCATCATCTTTTTGAATGCAAAAACAATGCAAATGTATTAGACAAATGGCTTGACCAATTGGAATCATAAATTTTCCCATAAATAATTTTTCTGACAATAAAATAGTCACATTTGCAGTTTTCAAAGTTGCTTTCCACGTCAAAAATGGTAGGAATCATATTGTTTTAAAAACAGCCAAGAGGATAATTAAAACAAGGATGAGTTAACACTGTCCTATGAAAAGCCGCGATAACTAGTACAAGAAGTCACAACAATTGTGTTAGGGACAAGATTATACCAATCTAAATGTTGGTATATGTGATAATGAGGGATACCAAGTTTTCATATACTATAGCAGCTTGCAGTTCTACAACCAAGAAAAAATTACTCCAGGCACACTGGAAGAAATCTATAGGTACGTAGTCAAGATTGACAAAAGGTCAAAGGTAATTGGAAAAAAGAAATTAATTCTGGCAATAAATCACAGCCAAAGAAAGACAAGGGTGATATCAAATCAGATTGTAGACTAACATAGCAAAAACTCCCAACACCAAAAGCATCAACAAAAGCCTCTCCTTTCAAGAAATTCCCTCCAGACAGAAACTTGAAGGACAAAGAAGTTGTGTAACATCTACAAAAGCATATGGTAATCAAAAGAATGTGATTCTGGCAGACATTGTCAGGAGAATGAATCTTCCAAGAAACATCACCCTCAACCATACACATTCAATTGGTTGCCGTTGAATTAGGGAAGGGACATACAAGTCAGTCAACCATGCAGCCTCCAAAATGCAATCTGTAATATCCCTACACTATTTTTTTTGTAATGGCAAAGCAAGCCTTAGAGTGATTATGAACTTTCCACTTACAAAATACTGGATTCCACAATGAAAACTATTCATTTGCAAAATAATATAGTGTCCAATGACAATATAATGATATATCAATATCTGAAGTAAATTTCTGAATTATAAACCATGTGAACTAACCACATTGGACACCCAGATCTGAGTTTGAATACAATCAGCATAAACAGAAAATACTCTGATCTGCAGATTGTATGGTCCAGTTTTTGGCCTGATATGAACAGCTGTAATGAAGAGAACTGATGTGATTACTTCCAGCTTTATGCTGATTATAGGAATAAGGTGCTGCTGGGTATTAGAGTGTCCACATAGCATTCATTAAATCGATCTGCACTTTAAATCTTCTCACAACTCTGTATCACCAAGACATCTCCTCAATGAACTCCAAGTAAACTCTCCAAATATTATTATAACTTGTACCTGCAAATGGAATGTCACTCAGCAGCAATAGGAATCTCTGAAACATCCCTGACATCAGTCCCAACACAGGTTGCGCCCAAGCAATGAAATATTCATTAACTACAATGAATGTTGCTAGTGTTATGATCATCAAATCCTCTCAAAACTGCTACAGCTCCTTCATCAATTCCCAAATGCCCTTCCTTAGGGTCAGCATGCCCTCCAATCAGCAATAGAAATCTGAAACTTCAAGGTACACCCTGTATTGTATGGCTCCCAACACAATAGATCCTCAATAACTCAATGGCTGGAAAAATAAGAGCATGAAGAGGTGCGGCCAGCTAAAGCAACTCTTCTTCCCACAAATTTAACGAATATAATTTGCTATGCAAATCTTTGATAAATCTTCAACCTGTAACTCTACCAGAAACCAAAATACAAATCTGCAAATGATATTCAATTCTTCAATGCAAAGCTTCACAAATTTTCTAACATTCAGCATAATGGTGATCTTTGGGTGAAATCACTCAATCAGCTAGGTGGGTTTTCGTCCACAAAACTGATTGCCAAAAGAGTTTTCGTCCTTCGGCTGAAGAATGAACCGGGTCCAATCTTGAACAATTAGTTGGGGTTTTATCAAATGCACCGAACGAATTTTCTCTTCTCAAAACTTCCTTTTTATACACTTTTCAGAAATAATAGAATATTATTTTCCACAACTTTTTATTTTCCCACCAAAAGTAACTTTTAAAATCTTTTAATTTAATATTACTTTTTAGACCCCATAATAAGTCAATTTTATGGTCCCTTTTAAATTTCACTTTATAATACTGACCATCCTTATATAAAAATAATTAATTAAACATAAGTTGCCATTTAATATAAAATGTCCCTTGACAACTTAAGTTAATTAATTATTTCCCACATATTAACCAAGGTTTACGGAAAATATTAAAATAGGCCAAATATAATTTCTGACCTCACCACCAACACCATAAGTGCATAGGACAACTGTCCATTTGAAAGTTGGCGCTCTCTAAGGATGATGGACTACTCCAAGAAGTTTGGAGTGCTCCCAGAATATCGGATTCACACACGGAAAGTACTGTTGTGCTTGTCTTGACTCTAGAGACTCGCTGCCACCATCAAAACTTCTTTTTGGAAAAACAGGTGCTGCCCAAGAAAGCTGGAGTGTCCAAGAATGTTGGAATGGATCAAAAAAGGGGACATTACACAATTAAGTTGTTTCCGGATATAGTACATGACATGGCACTCTTGTAAGTCTATGGCATTGTGCTTGGTCAGGCCTACATGTGTGAGCAGCACAATGTCTAGAGGTGTCATCACCCTGGGGGATCAACCATATAGAATACCAAAGGAAACATCAGCTACCAAAATCTCTTTGATCAGTGCAGAAATAAAGAAATATGATCAGTCAGACTTGAAAATTTGTGCTCCTCATGACCATTGCAACTACTCTTAACTTCTATAAACTATTAGATAATGATGCCCAAACAAGTGAATCAGATGGTGGAAGAGTACAAGGACATCTCCAAAATGCCCATAGGAGTTCCACTGCACTTTCAGATAAAGCACTCAGTAGATTTGATCGCTGGCACTCCTTTGCCAAACAGCCCCTGTACAAACATTTTGTTCTAGACAACTGTTGCTACCCAACGCTCCCTAGCTTCAAAAGCTAGGGGGGCCCAAAATTCTTTCCTCATTTTGCAATTTTATCCTAGTTTGTGTTGGTTTTATTTGTTCTTTCTTCGTTGCATTCCTGGTTTATCATTACTTTTATTTGGTTTTTCATGGTAAGGAAGCAAGTATGTAAATTCAGATAAGTCGGAGTAAATGCTATTGTTTACAGATTCATCATGTCTTTTATGTTATTTTTGACTTTGTTCTCACGTTCAGGTTCTAATTACAGCTGTTTGTATCTTTTTGCCTCGGGTAACTCCTTGGAACCAAGAAACAGATTTCAATTTTACTTATTTTTCTATCACATCCAGTTCTTTATTGCAGTGATTTCACCACTTCTTTCAGGTTTTAGTTGCCAATGGTTCCATTCAATTTCTTGTAAGTGTTCTCGGAAAAAAGTGGCAGAGGTGGCAATAAACAATTTATCATGAGAAATCACAATTCTTTAGAGATATATGCTTCTATGATTTGACATACTCCATGGACACAAGTGCCATGATTTTATTTGGGTCATATATGATTTGTTTTACCTAGTTGTTTATCTTAATGTACATGAAACACCTATGCCTAGAATGCATCTATCCTTGATAGAGGACATCAGAAAATTTGTTGCCTAGTGAATCTATCCAGATTACGCCATTATCCAAGTACAAGGGGCTTTAGAGCCACCACATGTGTTGCCAAAATTTGTTATACCAAATTTGGTAGTGATGGAAATCTATTATCAAAGCAGTACATGTGTTTCCTCCTTTCTCGGGGCAAAGAAAATAGGCATTTATCCTGCATCACCCATAATTCTTAGTGAAAAACAGTTCAGGTACCCGAAATTGGGTACGATAGCAACACCTATTAAGTTGTTTAAGTTCTTCAAGGATAGATTAAGAAATTGGGACCCGGAGAAAAGGGTGATGAAGTACTTTTGGTTCATAAAAATAAATTTGAATATGAGTATCTTCACAAGTCTGACCCAGATGATGATCAATTCAATATTAATGCTTTATATGATCAAGAGGATACAAAAAAATTGGCAGTTGTTGCTGGATATAACTTACCTCCTGCATCCATCCCACCTCTTACAGAGGTAGGGAGTTCACCTCAACAACTACCTATGCAACATTTTGAAAAAGAGCAAGTATCCCTGGTTGACCAAAGAGCATTTGCTAGGGCTTTGAAAGAATCTCTAACCTATAGTGAGTCAGTAAAAGACATTTCACTAGGGTTTGTACCAAAGGAAGTGCTAGGCCCAAAGGAAATAGAAGGAACGGTCACTAGATTACAAAGGGAGACAGAAGAAAACGATGACAGAGACAAAAATTTTGAGGTCACTTTTCATGAAGAAGATGAAGAGAAAAAGGAAGGTACAAATGATGTGGAAGAGATCACCTCAAAGGAATTCAATCAAGAGATAAGGTCAAAAGTTCTTGAATTAGGGTTTTCAAGTCTTCCTCCAAAACAGTATCAAAAAATATTGCAACCTTGGATAACTTTAAAACCAGTTCTGCTTGGAAAACAACAGTACCCTAAATAATTCAGTCTCTATTAGCATTTTAGTTCACACCTTTTAGTGCAACACAAAATGGAACAAATGTGCAATAGAACCACTTTTCAAATTAGAAGGAGAAGCTCTCTATAAAATAAAAACTAACCTAAAAATAGACAATATGTACTTGCAATTTACAATCTTTACAATGATTTTTGGGGTGGTTAACATTCATGTTGAATAAAATGTAAATGCGTATCCTTTTGGTTTTGCCTAGGATAAAGGGCTAAGATGCTCTTTCAACACTAGGCTTGCATTGCTCAGTTATACGCTTATAACTATACGCTTGTGTGTTTTTTGACTAAAACTAAATCTTATAACCATACGCTTGCATTGCTCAGCTAAAAGCAGAGACTGAACAAAGCAAGTACACATAAGGATTCAATGACACCAAATTTTATAAACTAAACACAGTGGCTGCATTCAAAGCTACAAGAGACCGACCCTACAATTACTACAATACAAAGCTTTCAATAATTGCTAAGTGACATGTAACTCATAAAATACATAACACATAAGATAGAACACTTCAATAATAATTTATAAGCAAAGTAGGCGTACTAAATCCCATTAAAAGAATAATGAATTATGGATTGACAATAACATTGAAATGCAATTTCAACAATATGCAAGCATGAGAATTACTATTAATTTAACTAAGTGGAAAAGGGCACTTGTTTAGACTGTTTACAAAGCTACTACATGAAAATTTTAAATAAATTAAAAACTAACTGTTACTTCTACTCTAAGAATAATTGATTGCATGAAATGTAATTTTTATTACAGAACTCTATCTTCTAATACTAAAACTAAAACCATGCAACCTTCAATTAAGTTCTAGATTGAATTTATTACAAACTATAACTTAATGCTCACATCTCTTGCATGGCAAGAGATCTAAAAATAGCTGACTCCAAGCTATAAATAGCAAACACTAAAAATACCGGAAGACTAAAAATAGCATGGGCTCCTCACACTAAAAATAAAGACTGCTATAAATAGCAAACACCAAAAATAGCAATTCCTAGAATATGCTCCTCTTTAAAAATGGTGAGGGCTAAAAATACTATTTTTAATGCAAGCTAAAAATAGACTTCTAGATAGGTGGCTCCAGATGACTTTGATCATTTTGCATCTTTTCCTCTAATCGTGGCTAACCCTCTGAAAAACTTTGAAAATATACCTTGATGTTTTGAATCCCTTTGATAGGCATGCACTTCTACATTTCCTCTCAAGTCTAAAAACTAACTACTTTGTATAGGCATGTCTCTAGTCCTTGACGTGCGCCTAAACATAGAATAGAAAATGTTTGAAGGAACAGTTTTCTTTGTATTGGACCACTCCTATGTTTAAGTGTGCGCCTGAACATTGAAATGAAACATTTTCAGAAATTTTCTTTCTTTGTTGAAACGTGTCTCCTTTGTCACACCCGCTTGTAGTCTATTTTTTATGTGTCCTCTAACTCCCACACACACCAAACATTCTTCACACACTTTCCTTCTTCAAGCACTTAAAACATTTGAACAAGGTTCTCTTTGTACCAGTGCATGTCTGTACGCTAGCTTCAAATTTTCCAAAATTTATTGCTCTTCAATGTGGCACACTTCAATTCCTCAACGCACGCCTATGCATTCTCAAAGACTTTTTAGCAAACCTTTGTATTGGTACATGCCTAAGCCGAGGAGTGCACTTGTACAAAAGAATCCTTTTAAACAAAAAATTTGATTGTCTTGAAGATGTTTGTCGACTTTTGGTGCATCACTTCACCCTCAAGTGTGTCTAAACAAAGATGCCTTGTACAAGTGTGTGCTTAAGCATTAGAAAGAAAAAAAAAAAAGTAGAACAAAAACCAATGCCAGTTATGAGGCACGCACCACTGTCCAGGCGCACGCCCATACACTGGGCTTAGGATTTCAAAAATTTGTCTTCTTGCACACTTGTGTCTATCACCAACACCTACACATTTTAACGGTTATGATGTGTGCTTTACTTGTGCCATGCACACTTGAGCATTCATTTGAATGCTTCGTTAGAAAAATATGTACTTTGTCTAGGTGCATGCCATTGTCCAAGTGCATGCCTAAAGACTAGAATCAAATTCATTCAAGACTTCATTTTTTTGCTAGAGCACACCACTTCCTACAGGCGCCTAATACAAACTTGAAGGTCATTTCTATTGGTGCATTTACTGTCTCAAGCATGCGCCACTACTTTGAAGCCAATTTTCATAAGGAAACAAACTCTTCATGTGGCGCGCACCAATACACTAGTTTTTACATTTTCAAAATTTTGCTTCCTTTACATTAGCATGTAGTTGATCTTCTAGGTGCACTTGAATATTGAAAAATACTTTTCCTTCTACTGTGGTGTGCACTGTGCACTATTGATCTCTGAAACAATGGATAAAGAGGATTCAATCTAAGCAAGCAATGGATATCTTTGTATGGCGCACTGTAATGTCCCTTTTTAGGATATTCCTGATTTCTTTACCTACATACAATAATAACTACTAGAAAAGGACATTAGAAATATTAAAGATCAATAAATTAAGATAATATTCAATTCATAGCATCATTCATATAAAATTCATCTATCATTCATATTAAGTTCGTCTATCATAGCATAATTAATAATCAGATCAATACTTCATAACATAAATAATCAGATCAAATCATCATAGCCTAAACAATATTTAGTTCAATACATATATTAAACAAGCACAAAGTATACACACCATACACAAAGCATACACGTAATTCATAGAGCAGACATATAATCATTTCAGGGTTATTCCCAATGGTCAACCACATAATGAAATTCTTTGAGAAAGCATATAGGGCGATGAGAGTCTATCCCCCTCAACCAAGCCCAAGGGCGTGGTACGTCAATCCCGGATAATTCCACCCCTTGGCCCACAAGTTGTAGGAACTCCCGTCCATCCAACTTGGGGTGGCCTACTTGATGAAAGGACCAGTGCTGCTGCTTGTCCCCTAATATGCATTTCACATTCATTCCAAATGTGATGGCTCATTGGGATATATATAGTACCTCTTGATGGATTTCAAGTTCGGTTCAAGGATTGTAATATATTCTTCTTTGCTGTTAACACTTGTTGTATAGCCAATATATATACTTGATATATTTCCTTTTGCTTGATTCTTATATGACTTCCTTCTAATGAAGATAGCTTCCTTTGATTGCTAATTGATATCTCAGATAGTTGTTGATTTGATTGATTCAAATTTTCAATAATAGAATTATAGAACGATAGAATGATAGAATAATAGAAGGGTAGGATAATTGAATGATAGAATGATAAATTATAGAATGATAGAAGAGTAGCAGGATAGCTTGAAAGAATGATATAATAATAGAATGATAGAATGATATAACGATAGACAAATAGAATGAAAGAATGATATAATACTCAAATAATAGAATGATGGAATAATAGATTAATAGAATGAGGGGCTGATATAGTTATAGCATGATAGAATGGCTGCAATAAATAATTCCCTGCTGTTATCAATTAATGCATATTTATATATCACTGTTGTAGGTCTTCTATGTCTTTTTTTATTTCTGTTCTTTCCGATGGATCCTTCAAATGTCTTATGATTTTTCTTTTTATATCCCCTTGGTTGAGGAGTCATACTTCTTCATATGCATCTCTTGCCTCTTAAAAGAGTCACACCTCTTCATATGGTAGCTGCCTTTAGTAAGAATGAACCTTAACAATTATTCTTTAATCGCTGCCTTGTTAATCATGATTGTTGCTTATTATAATCATATATATACCTCTTGACTTGGGCGATTAAAACATATAGAAGGTGGTCGGCCTAAACCATTAAAATATGCCTTCCAACATATGTAAACCTGTGTGGTCAGCCAGCATTGTTTTGTTTTTATCCTTTACAAAGGATGCACCACTTTATGGAGAGTCGGCCCCTTTAAATTAAATTTAACTTATTAAATTCCTTTCAAGGGTGGCGCCAATAAGAGAGGGTCGGCCAGCAAGGTGTAATGTCCCCTTCTAGACACATGGTTAGTCCATCATGGAGTTCCCGTGGGCTAGCAGTTTGGTTAGGGAACTGTGGTTAGTTTGGCTCTGGAGGTCCTTGGCAGTGACAGAGTCTTGGTTCACATTTAGTGGATCCAGTTGGCATCCTCGTGGTTGGTTCAGTGGGCTCTTGGCCGTTACTATTTTTAGTAAGTTCGGGTACTATGTCGGTTCGGGATTTTCAGAGTTGGATCAGATACGTTTCGTCGAGATCTTTCCGGCGAGCTAAAGATCAGTGAATTCTGACACCGTCTTCATACTTATTTTAAAGTCCAAAGATTTAATAATTTATATTAATATAGACTTTATTATATTTTTGCCGGAAAAAGTGAAATTAATGAAATGGAGACATAAAGTGAAAGTAAATTGTTATTCTCCATCCCTAGGAGACATAAAGTGAAATTAATTGTTATTTTCCCTCCTAATTGCCCAACGCTTATCTTGGAGGAAGATAAAAAGGTCATTTGGAGCTCATTTGGTTTCATGCTATGTTTTGATATTGTGTATGAGAGCTCTGCTAGGGTTTTGGAGTTGGAAATTTTGCATCAGGCTATTGGAGACGGAAACCTCCATTAGTGACGGTATCCCACAGGTGTGCAATACCACCCAACGGTGCCATTGACGGTGGATGTATTCGGCATTCACAAATGTGCTGGTAATGGAGATATTCCAAGAGTTGCTGAGCTGAATGTGATATTATTTATGATATTGTCATTTGCTGATTAAGAAGGGTTGTGTAGGCAGATTTCAGAGTGTTTGTGGTAGTTTTCTTGCTGCTGATATACACTTCCAGCCATGGCCGTGCACATCCAGGCATGAAGTTGGGAGTTTGAGCTTCATTTCTCTTTGTGGGCAGCTTCTAGTTTGCATTGTATGAGGCGTCTAGGGCCTCCTGTATTGCTGCTATTAATATAGACATGATATTTTCTATTCCTTGGAGTTTGGAGTGATTCTGGCTATGCCCATTTGCTGGTCCGGCTACAGCACAAATATCAAAGTGCAAAACTTGACATGGGTATGTAACGATAATTAATATTTGTGGATATGATGATCTGGGTCATTGTTTGTTTGTGCAAATTCATTGTACTTTTTCTGGGTCTTCTATATATGCTCTATATTGTATGCTACGGCAACACAACTGCAGGAAAACTGAAAACTCCTTCTGCATTCTCCTGTCTAGTCTGAAAGATCACAATAAAAATTAATAAAAATCACACATAAAAGATCTTTAAAAAATACAAACAAGTACGGCACATTACAGTGGTATCAGAGCTAAAGATCTTGCCATCCTATGAGTTCAGTTTTGACATGCAGAAGTAAAATGAGACATGCGACCAGCTGATAGATATCCGTTCAGAAGTACAAGGGCAAGACAGGGAACATAGGCTCTGCAGTTGAATAATCCAGAGAATCCAATTCCCGTAATAGATCCTTTTGAGTTAGATACTGAGATAGTGGTAGCAACTACTGAGGACGATTCTCAGGTATCACGGACAAACCCATTTTCTGGAGAGCTTCCACTAGTTACAGGTCCTACAGGAGATATGGGTGACAGGGAAGAACCAGAACTTAGTGTGCGTGACATTTTGATCGCACTTACTCGAGAGATGAGAGAGTCTCGATGTGAGATGGTAGAGGCACAGGCTGAGTTAGCACATGCCATCGAACAGATGGGTAATGACTTAGACAATCACCTTGACAGAAACAGATACAATGGAGGTGATAGGAACAGGTACCATGGAGGTGACAGAAACAGATACAACGAAGGTGACAGGAACAGGTACCAGGATGGTGATAGAAACAGACATGATGACGGAGAAAGGAACAGGAATGATGGGAATGACAGGCATAACGGTGATAGGAATCGGGAAGAACAGAATAATGGGGACAGGTATCATGATGATAGGCGCAGAGATAGAGATGATGATGAGGCTTCGGTTAATCACCGTAGGGCTTCACAATTCACTGCGGGAGATAGACCTGGTATTCCGATATTTGCTCCCAGGAATCAAGTTCCTGAACAAGATCCTACTCAGGCAGAGTTCCAGGAGGAGATTCTGAGGGACTGGAGAGCATCCAGTGAGGGTTTCAGAAATGAGATGACATTTGTTGAATATTCTGAAATGAGGACTAGGTGTAGACCTTGAAGGGGAGGTAGATCACAGAACCAAGAACTGCAGAGGAAAGTAAGTAAGATGACACTTCCTTACTTCGATGGATCAGGTAAGACCACCGCGAGAGCTTGGGTCCAGAAATTGGACAGCTACTTGCAGATTAGTCCCATGCCAGAGGAGGACGCTATTACTTATGCAGCTCTACACTTGGAGGGGACTGCTCACAAATGGTGGAGTAACGGAAAGGTTACATTGGGTCACGATCAGGTCACTTCATATGTGGAGTTTACAGCTAGACTGATCGACAGGTTTGATAAAAAGGACCCAGAGTTACAGTTCAAGGAGTTGACTCAGTTGAGACAGAGCGGGTCAGTAGACTCCTACATTGCTGATTTCCAGGATATATCTGTTATGGTTCCGAATATTACTGAGCGCAGGTTGGTTGTTCTTTTCATTGACGGATTGTCAGATCAACTTCGCGGATGGGTGAAGGGTTTTGACCCTACTACACTTCAGGAGGCCATGAAGAAGGCCCGGGACATGGAATCATCAGTATGGAGGAATAAATTTCAATCCAAAGGATTTCCACCAAGGAAAGATAAGGAGAGGGATAGGAGACCATTTCAAAGAAATGCAGGACAACAGCATAAGAGTTCTTCTAGATTGGACAGCGATCAGCTGAATGACTTGAGGAGAAAGAAACTTTGTTTTCATTGTCGAGAGCCTTGGGATCCCACGCACAAGTGTGTTGCACAAGGAAAAGCCAAACAGTTAGAGTACTTTTCAGCCGACGAGTCTGTTGATGGGGAACCCCACTCGGATTACCATTCAGAGGCCGAGGGTGGAGAATCAGAGGGCTCAGGGGAAGCATCAGATAGAGAGGATGATCTAGCTCGACCCACAGCTCGTATCACGAGTATTCAGAAGGAAGGATCATTCAGGATTAGAGGGGTACTGAGCGGGCAGCGATGTATTGCCTTACTTGACACAGGTGCCACTCATAACTTCATAGACGAGGGCTTGGTCGCCAAGAGAGGGCTGAAAACTGAGGAATTTGAGGGCTTTAAGGTGAAGGTTGCGGATGGGTTTGTACTTACCTGCACTAGGAGGATACCTAATCTATCAATCCAACTGAACAGATACACTTGCCAATCAGAGTTTTATGTTGTCGGTATGGGTGAGATGGATGTTGTGTTGGGTATGAAGTGGTTGAATGATATTGAGGAGTTCACTTTCAACTTGCGGACAATGGAAATGAAGTTTGAGGTGGACGGAGTTAGACATGTGCTCAGAGGCATTTCAGATGGTGGATTGAGAGTTGTTTCTCTCAAGCAGATGGAGCAACTAATTCGACATGATCAGGTGGAGTGGGCAACTGAGGTTATGGTGATGCCTGCAGTAATAAGAAAACAATCAAGAATAGGTACCCGATTCCCAGAATCGATGAGCTGATCGATGAGTTGCACGGGGCCTGTTACTTCTCCAAGATTGATTTGAGATCTGGTTACCATCAGATACGGGTCAAAGATGAGGATGTGGAGAAGACAGCATTCAGGTGTCATTATGGGCACTTTGAGTTCCTGGTCATGCCATTCGGTTTGACCAATGCACCAGCTACCTTCCAGTCCTGTATGAACAAAGTGTTCAGAGAGCAGTTGAGGAGATTTGTGCTGATTTTCTTTGATGATATACTAATTTACAGCAGGACATGGGAAGAGCATCTGAAACACATTGACATTGTGTTGAGCATCTTAGAGAGTGAGTCGTTGTATGCCAAAATGTCAAAGTGTGAGTTTGGGATGTCCGAGTTGCTATACTTGGGTCATATCATCAGTGCTGGTAGTGTGAAGGTAGACCCGGAAAAGATTTGGGCAATTATGGATTGGCCACCACCAAAAAATCTCTCATATCTTAAGGGATTTCTTGGCCTCTGTGGATATTACCGCAGGTTTGTGAAGGGGTTCTCTCAATCAGCTGCTCCCCTTACTGATTTGACTCGTAAGGATGCTTTCAGTTGGTCAGATAAGGCACAGGAGTGTTTTGATAGGTTCAAACAAATCATGAGTACTTGCCCTATATTAGCTATTCCAAATTTCAGCAAGCCCTTCGAGCTACAGTGTGATGCCTCGGTTGTAGGCATTGGTGCGGTAATCATGCAGGATAAGCACCCCATTGCATTTGAGAGTAGGAAGTTGAGGGGTGTGGAGAGGAGTTACAGCATATATGATAAGGAGATGTTAGCCATCATGCATGCATTGGCTAAATTCAAACAGTACCTGGTGGGCAGCAAATTTGTGGTTAAGACAGATCACAACAGTTTGAAGCATTTCCTTGGACAGAAGGATTTGAACGAGATGCAACAGAAGTGGGTCAGCAAGTTACAGGCCTACGACTTTGACATTGTTTATGTCAAAGGAAAGAAGAATGTTGTTGCTGATGCGTTATCCAGGAGACCTCATTTGTGTGCACTAGGTGCTATTGCTGATGATTGAAGAGAGTTGATTTCAGCAGAGTATGCTAAGGATGAGTGGGCTACTGGAGTGATTGATGGCACCATCAAAGATGACAGGTACACAGTGGTAAATGATTTGGTCATTTATAAGGATAGGATCTTCTTAGTGTCGGGTTCTCAGATGAAGCAAAAAGTTTTGAGGGCATTTCATGACTTGCCTATGGCAGGACATCCAAGATACTTCAAAACTTATAGACAGGTCAGAGAGAGGTTCACCTGGAAGGGCCTCAAGACCGAAGTGATGCAGTATGTAAGAGAGTGCCCAATATGTCAGCAGAACAAGCAAGAGCACTCACTTCCAGGAGGTTTATTGCAGCCCCTACCCATTCCTGACAGGAAGTGGGACAGCATTTCTATGGACTTTATCACAGGGTTACCTAGAGTCCAAGGCAGGGATTGCATTTATGTGGTGGTGGACAGATTGACGAAGTATGCACATTTCTTTGCTATTCCTACCACTCACACTGCAGCTCAGGTTGCAGAGTTGTTCTTTCGTGAGGTATTTCGACTTCATGGGTTGCCTAGGAGTATTGTCAGCGACAGGGACAGCAGGTTCCTCAGTAATTTTTGGCAGGAGCTCTTCAGGTTGTCAGGGACAGAGCTCACACCTAGTACAAGTTATCACCCCCAGACTGATGGTCAGACAGAGATAGTGAATAAGTGGGTGGAAAGATACCTCCGAAACTATGTTTCAGGGCAGCAAAAGGCATGGGTTAAGTGGCTTCACATGGGAGAGTATTGCTACAATTCCACTTACCACATGTCCATTCAGATGTCACCCTTTATAGCATTGTATGGTTATGAGGCACCGAGCTTTGTTGATTTACTATTTGGTGATAGTAGGGTGCCGAAGGCCAAAGACTTCCTTCAAGAGAGTCAGGATATCATGAGGGCATTGAAGGAAAACATACAGAAAGCTCAGAATCAGCAGAAGCAGTATGCAGATCAGCAGAGGATTGAGCAATCATTTGAGGTTGGTGACATGGTTTACCTCATGCTACAGCCTTATAGGCAATCTACTCTCAAGAAGAGTGGAGCGGAGAAGTTGAAGCCACGGTATTATGGACCCTTCAGGGTCACCAGGAGGATTGGTGAAGTGGCTTATGAGTTGGAGTTACCAGCAGGGAGCAGGGTACATAATGTGTTTCATGTTTCTCACCTCAAGAAGGCACTAGGGCACAATGTGACACCTTCAGTTGAGTTGCCTCCTCTTGATGATGAGGGGAAGTTGATATTGGTACCCGAGGCAATCATTGACACCAGGGATCGCAATTTGAGGAGGATTATCAAAGAGTACCTGGTCAAATGGAAAAACCTGCCGGTTGAGGATGCTACGTGGGAGAACGAGCGGATTCTGGAGCATCCTGAGCTGAGATTGCTTGAGGCAAGCAATCTTAGGGAGGGCGGACTGTAATATCCCCTTCTAGACACATGGTTAGTCCATCATGGAGTTCCCGTGGGCTAGCAGTTTGGTTAGGGAACTGTGGTTAGTTTGGCTCTGGAGGTCCTTGGCAGTGACAAAGTCTTGGTTCGCATTTAGTGGATCCAGTTGGCATCCTCGTGGTTGGTTCAGTGGGCTCTTGGCCGTTACTATTTTTAGTAAGTTCGGGTACTATGTCGGTTCAGGATTTTCAGAGTTGGATCAGATACGTTTCGTCGAGATCTTTCTGGCAAGCTAAAGATCAGTGAATTCTGACACCGTCTTCATACTTATTTAAAGTCCGAAGATTTATTAATTTATATTAATATGGACTTTATTATATTATTGCCGGAAAAAGTGAAATTAATGAAATGGAGACATAAAGTGAAAGTAAATTGTTATTCTCCATCCCTAGGAGACATAAAGTGAAATTAATTGTTATTTTCCCTCCTAATTGCCCAACGCTTATCTTGGAGGAAGATAAAAAGGTCATTTGGAGCTCATTTGGTTTCACGCTATGTTTTGATATTGTGTATGAGAGCTCTGCTAGGGTTTTGGAGTTGGAAATTTTGCATCAGGCTATTGGAGACGGAAACCTCCATTAGTGACGGTATCCCACAGGTGTGCAATACCACCCAACGGTGCCATTGACGGTGGATGTATTCGGCATTCACAAATGTGCTGGTAATGGAGATATTCGAAGAGTTGCTGAGTTGAATGTGATATTATTTATGATATTGTCATTTGCTGATTAAGAAGGGTTGTGTAGACAGATTTCAGAGTGTTTGTGGTAGTTTTCTTGCTGCTGATATACACTTCCAGCCATGGCCGTGCACATCCAGGCATGAAGTTGGGAGTTTGAGCTTCATTTCTCTTTGTGGGCAGCTTCTAGTTTGCATTGTATGAGGCGTCTAGGGCCTCCTGCATTGCTGCTATTAATATAGGCATGATATTTTCTATTCCTTGGAGTTTGGAGTGATTCTGGCTATGCCCATTTGCTGGTCCGGCTACAGCAGAAATATTAAAGTGCAAAACTTGACATGGGTATGTAACAATAATTAATATTTGTGGATTTGATGATCTGGGTCATTGTTTGTTTGTGCAAATTCATTGTACTTTTTCTGGGTCTTCTATATATGCTCTATATTGTATGCTACAGCAACACAACTGCAGGAAAACTGAAAACTCCTGCATTCTCCTGTCTAGTCTGAAAGATCACAATAAAAATTAATAAAAATCACACATAAAAGATCTTTAAAAAATACAAACAGGTACGGCACATTACACAAGGAGATCATGAAGGTCGGCCCATGTTTAGAGATTTGTTTTATTTGGTGGGGCATTACAGTCCGCCCTTCCCAAGATTGCTTGTCCTCAAGCAATCACAAACTAGGACGCTCCTAATCAGGATCCCAAATCAGCCGCCAAAAAAAATTGTTGTTAGTATACTTGCCTTGATCCAACCGCCAACACTGCCTTTTAAGATCATAAGGTTGATAACATTCTCTAAAGTATGAGGACACTTTATTGTCAAATATTCTTCTTGATCCTGTACTTGTATTTCCCAATATCTCTCAACAACAAAACCAAGAGTTGGTAACTGGTAAGGTCCCTCATCTCAGGGAAGAAACCAAAAGACATCTTACACACCAAGTAAAGAAGCATCAATCTAAAGATCACTTTCTTCTTTGGTATCAACGACAACTTCAAAGAACCAATTAAGTTGGCCCAACTTTTGCACATGGATATCCTTTGAGTCCAAGCAAGAAAGGCATCTTTGGTGAATGCACTTTGCCGTAATTTTGAAATATGTTAATCGAGATGTTGGCTGCCATCATCAAAGAACTTTGGAAATCCTTTCCTTGATTCGTGAGGAATACCACAATGATCTACAAAAGCAAAGGACCAATATTATTTCCCAAGTCAAGGGAGGAGGAGGCAGATTATTGTTGTTGTTGCTATTATTTTGTCAATGGGTCATTGCTTGTGAAAGATCCCCTACCAATTCTGATATGATTTTTGCCTTGCTGTTCTCAATTTTCTGATTGTGTTTTTGAATGGTTTGCTTTGTGTTTTTGATGTTTCAGTGCATGTAGGTTTTTGCCATGATATGATAATAAAAAGGTAACATAATAACATTCAAAAGACACCAAATAAACGACTGAAATTGATTGGATCAGCAAGCAAACTATTTCAAACTAAAGATATGAGATAGGTGACTCAATTTGACATACCCGAATAATGAAGCTTGCCAATTACATTTATGAGATGATGGCTGATTACAAACAGTCAGGTCTGATTATAAAAATCAGACTTATAAAAGCATACAAATGTGATCCAATGATCCACAAATCACTCCCAAACATGCAATGGCGTCAACCTCCAACTGTAGCAGCCAAGTATGATGAACTCCAATGACAAAGTGACTGAAGCAAGCTGTCCAAACCCCTGTTTTTAGACCTGCAGAGGTCTGATCGTAAATATGAACACAAAATGAAGCCAAAAGATGCCCAAACGGAAACCCACAGTAGATTTCCCCGTAATGTGAACTGGGTTGTCGTCCAATCCACTGTCCTCTAAGGGGTTTCGTCCTCAGAAGAGCTGCAATCTACTAAAAACTCTATCCAGAGCTCCAAAACTGCACTTAGCTTTTTAGAAAATGAGAATAAAATGCCAAAAGAGAGCCCCATACATTGCTTTATAGACTCCATCCTCCATTTTCCACAAAAAAACAATAAAATATTCCCTCCAAGAGTGGACGCCCACCTTGAGGGTCACTTGCTCATGAAAAAGAAGGACCACCTTTTTAATACAACATTGTGGCTACTAGGGTGGGGACCTTTTTACTATTCATCTTCTAATTCTCAGTTACTATTCACCTTTCACTATTCATATTAAGGCAAACCTTTAATATTTCAATTCAACTCCTGAAATCATCATCTGACACCAAACTGAAGGACTCGGAAGGCTCCCTACAAAGCTCCAATGCCCTCGATTGAGTCCCCTAACCAACCTGTTGACCTACGGGAACCCTAATAGTAGGTCAACCTCTGTTGAAGTCTGAGCGGACTAAGGAAGGGACATTACAGCCCTCCCTTCTCGGGATTGCTTGCCCTCAAGCAACTGTAAAGCTGGATGCTGAAGTATCATCTCTCTTTCCCACGTGATATCCTCCAATGGCAAATCCCTCCATCGCACCAGATACTCTCTGATCACTCGGCTACGCAACCTCCTCTCCCTCATGTCAAGAATCTCTGCAGGTGTCAAAACTAATCGGCCCTCCTCATCTAATGGGGGCAAAACAGGTGAAAAGATAACGTGTTGTCCCAAAGCCTTCTTCAAGCAAGATACATGAAAGACATTATGTATTTTACTCTCAGGAGGTAGCTCAAGCTCATATGCGACCTCACCAATCCTCCTCAATACTCTGTATGGACCATAAAACCGAGGCTTGAGCTTCTCTGCCCCACTCCTCTTGAGGGTACTCTATCTGTAGGGCTGTAGGCGCAAGAAAACCATATCTCCAACCTCAAAGGTCCTCTCAACTCGATGTCGATCAGCATACATCTTCTACTGATTCTGTACATGCTGAATATTATCCTTAAGTGCCTTAAGGATACCCTGATTGTCCTGTAACCAATCCTGAGCTCTAGGCGCTCTGCTATCACCTAATGCCAAGTCCACAAATGACAAGGTATCATAACCATTTAACGCTCGGAAGGGAGTCATACCGATCGACATGTGATATGTGGTATTATAACAATGCTCGCCCAAATACAACCATCGCACCCAAGCCTTCTGCTGTCTTGAAATGTAGTGACGTAAGTAACCTTCAACCCACTTATTAACTATCTCCGTCTGTCCATCTGTCTGAGGGTGGTAACTAGTACTGGGTGTCAACTCTGTACCTGCTAATCGAAATAGCTCCTGCCAAAAGATGCTCATAAACCTACTATCCCGATCACTGACAATGGTCCTGGGGAGTCCATGGAGTCTAAACACCTCACGGAAGAATAACTCTGCCACCTGAGATGTTGTAAAGTCGGTTGCAATAGGAAAGAAGTGTGCAAACTTCGTCAACCTATCCACAACCACATAAATGCAATCCTTTCCCTGAACTCTCGGAAGACCAATAATGAAATCCATCAATATACTTTCCCACTTCTGCTATGGAATAGGCAATGGTTGCAAAAGACCTGCCAGAAAAGTATGCTCTGACTTGTTCTGCTGACAAGTCACACACTCACGTACATAGCACAAGACATCATCCTTGATACCCTTCCATGAGAATCTCTCTCACCTGCCGGTATGTCTTAAAATAACCAGGATGTCCTGCCATTGGTGTGTCATGGGTGGCGTGTAAAATCTTATCCTTCAAATTTGATCCAGGTACCAAATAAATCCTGTTCTTATAGTAGATAACATCATCAATCACTGTGTATCTATCATCCTGAATCCTACCATCCATAATCTCACATGCAAACTGACTCTTGGAATACTCAACTAATAGTTGAGACTTCCAATCTGCTGAAATCTCACTCAAAGAGCAAAGTGCAGCCACTGTAAGCCGCCTAGAAAGTGCATCAGCAACAATATTCCTTTTCCCCTTGACATACTCAATGTCATAATCATATGCCTGTATCTTGCTAACCCATTTCTGTTGGCGCTCGTTAAGCTCTTTCTGCTCCAAGAAGTATTTCAAACTGTTGTGGTCGGTCCTCACCACAAACTTCCCACCCACCAAATATTGCCGAAATTTTGCCAAAGCATGCATAATGGCGACCATCTCCTTGTCATAGGTGGAGTACAATCTCTCATTATCCCTCAACTTTCTACTCTCGTAGGCAATGGGATGACGATTCTGCATAAGAACCGCTCCAATACCCTCTCCAGATGCATCACACTCTAACACAAAGGGCTGAGAGAAATCTGGAAGTGCCAAAACTGGACAAGTGCTCATGCCCTGCTTGAGCTTATCAAATGCAACCTGTACCACCTCTGTCCATATGAATGTGCCCTTCCGTGTGAGATCTGTCAAAGGGGCCGCAAGCTGTGAATACCCCTTCACGAATCTCCTGTAGTAACCACATAGGCCTAAGAAACCTCGCAACTCTGAAATGTTCCTAGGTGATGGCCAATCAAGGATGGACTAAATCTTTTCCTGATGTACCTTGACCCCATCACTACCAATCATATGTCCCAAGTACAAGATCTCTGTAAGTCCAAATTCACATTTGGACATCTTGGCAAATAGAGACTGGGCCTCCATAATGCCAAGAACCTCATCCAGATTCCTCATGTGCTCCTCCCAATTCCTGTTGTAAATCAATATATCGTCAAAGAACACAAGTACATACTTACGCAACTGCTTATCAACTATATGGTTCATGCATGATTGGAACGTAGTAGGGGCATTAGTAAGGCCAAAAGGCATCACCAAGAATTCATAGTGCCCATAATGACATCTGAATGCTGTCTTATGTACGTCCTCCTCACGCACTCGAATTTGATGGTACCCTGATTGAAGGTCAATCTTCAAGAAATACACCGCACCATGAAGCTCATCCAATAACTCATCAATGCGCAGAAAAGGATACCTGTTCTTGATTGTTTTCTTGTTCAATGCACGGTAATCAATGCACATGTGCATAGTGCCATCCTTCTTTTTCACTAACACCACAGAAGAAGCAAAGGGGCTAGAACTAGGTCTGATGTGCCCCATATCCAGCAGCTCACGGATGGTCTTCTCTATTTCATCCTTAAATCTCTTAGGATGACGATAAGGAGTGGTAATCACAGGCTTGGCGCCCTCCTCTAACTCTATCACATGCTCAAATCCACGGTCAGGAGGTCTGCCAGAAAGGAATATCACCAAATACTGCTCCATGTTTGTCCAATACTGTCTGGACATCAATGTGGAATGGCTGGTCATCCTGTGAAGAAGGTGACTTGGATGAAATAAAACACTATGCCGCCCACGCCACATCGCCATGTCTGAAAATGGATTCCATCCTACGTGCTGAAACCACCATGGGCCCACCATCAGAAAGAGCCTTTAGCACAACCTTCTTACCCCCAACTATAAACTCCAGCTCCATCCTCTGGAAATCCTGTATATACCTGCCAAATGACTGCAACCATTGGACACCTAGCACTGCATCAATGTCACCCAAACCCACAACATAAAAATCATCGGTCAAGGTGTACTCTCCCAACTGTATACTAATCTGTGGAACTACCTGTTGTGACCTAATCACACATCGCCCCATTGCAAATGGGGACCCCCCTTTTTTGAGCTCTGATGCTTTGCATGAAGTTTTGATGATGTCTTAAAGCTATTGCATGATGAAGTCAGTGGTGTTTGAGTCTTAGAGCCCCTTGATGACCTGATCCTGATGTTTGAGATCCTGAAAATGACTAAGTCTGGTATCCTGATCCTGAAGATCCTGAAAATTGGCTAAGTCTGAAATCTGGTGAATCCTCAAAAATCTAGAATCTGCATGTTAAATCCAGTGGATCTGAGACCTATCTCAAACATCCTGAAAGGTATATTGAAAAATATTTAAAGTATAAGAAATTCAATATAACTTACCTCGGGCACTGTCAGTTCTGGGCACGAGCACGAAATTGCTCTAGGATCACCTCAAAACTCCACCTACAACTTAGGGCGCCTTTCATCATCTAGACAACCTCAAGATTGCACCTTGGGCAAGGAGAGCTTAAAACCAAAGCGCCTTGATTGAAATTGATGTTGGGAAGCTTGAAACACTACAAATTTAACAAGGAAGAGGCATTTAGGTCTAGGCACCATTTCATGTTTTATTCAACCACAAAAGTGCGCCTAAGTTGAAGGCATGGAAATGAGCAAGTAAAGCTAGACACCCTTCATACATTAGATGAATAACTTCAAAATGGCCGCCTAAGGTTCAAGTAGTCTCACAAGGATGTAATCAAGTGCTAAAGAGCCTTAAAGATGTCAACAATGAGCAAATTCAAGTCTAGGCGCCTTCATGCATTAGACTACCTCATTTTGGCGCCTTAGCATGAAAGAGGTGTTTGAACTAACTCCAAGTTGCACCTTAGGAAGAAAGAGTTTGAAATCCCTGATGTATGTTTGAGATCCTAAAAATGACTAAGTCTGGTAGCCTGAAATCCTGAAACACTGAAAAATTGACTAAGTCTGAAATCTGGTGGATCCTCCAAATTCTATAATCTACATGTTAAATCCAGCGGATCTGAGACCTATCTCAAACATCCTAAAAGGTATATTGAAAAATATTTAAAGTATAAGAAATTCTTATACTTAAATATATTTTTCAATATACCTTACGCCTTGAGACTTCCACTTCTAGGCGCAAATTTACTCCAAGAAGTTGGGCGCATTTTCTCGCCTCTGCAAACATCGTTTTTGCGCCTAAGATTGAGATCCATATGTGCGCCTAGGAGATGATACATTTTCAACCAGCTTCAAAATAGGCGCCTTGATTGAAAAGTTGCTAAAAGGCCTCAAGAAATGAAAATTTAACAAGGAAAGAACATTAGGAGTTTGGGCGCCTTTCATGCTTCAAATCACTTCATTCAGGCGCCCAACTTGGAGAAGGTATGAAACAAGGTTGAAGGGTCCTTTGCATGCCAAATGATCATCAAATGGCACCTAGGGGAATGAGGACTTAAGTCAAAAGACCTTAGGTGCCAATCTTTGCTTGAATTACCTCCTTTTGGCGCCTTCATATAGGACATCCATATTAGCACCTAGGTAAGGAGGGTTATAATAGGACATTCAATCATTTTGGAAACATAAAATAGTAAGAAGATTCCAATTAAACTTAGGCGCATTCTCCTATTTGTGCAATTCCAAATTGGCGCCTAGCCTTGTGAAGGCGAGAATCAAGTATAAAGGACTTCACCTTGTTAAAGTGGAGAGTCATAATCATCAATTTGAGTTTGAAATGATAAAAGTAAGGTCAAAAGAGTTAGGCGCCCTTTCACCTCTATGCCAACTCAATTGGCGCCTTGGAGAAAATCACTCAAGTCCCTATTTAAAAGTGAGCACTATAAGGGAGATTGACTTCTTTAAACTATTACAATTGTTAGAAATCATTTAAAATGATGAATGTGGGACTAATATGTGTTAGGCGCACTTTGCTCCTCTTTTCATCCATATGTGCGCCTAGTTTGAAGTGGGATTATTCATATGTTTAAAGTTATTTCTTTGTGTTATGAAGTGATTGATATATTGTTTATCTTGTCTTGTAGGAACATTAACAAAGCTAAGGAGTTGTTCGAGGAGTCACCTTCAAGCGAGAACCCTGGAGACACCTTCATCCAAGGAGTGAAGTCAAGAAATTGTCATTGCAAGAAGAAACGTCATGCTAGCCACCTTTGGAGATCACTTCAAGATCGTCATCAAGTTGCATCATTGAGAGGAGTGTTGGTGAAGCCAAGGAATCATCTAAAGAACAAGCACCTGAGTCACCTTCAAATTGCAATACCACTCTAAAAGGTCATATCAAGTTCAACATTCATCATCAAGTTGTATCATGTTCAAAGACATTCATCATACTTCAAGCTTCAAGATTCATCAAGCTTCAAAGTCTCTTTGAGAGGTCATCTACATCAAGATACATCCAAAAAAGGTGTTATCTACACTCCAAAGGGGCCACTTCAAAGATCATCGTGAAGGATTACTTCATCTTCAATAGCATCATGTCGAAGACACTTTATCTATTCAACTTCAAGTTCCATTGAAACTTCAAGTCTAAGAGAGTCTCCTACTCCAATTCATGAATGAAGTATCATCATATACTCTACTTCAAGTCATCATCATCTACTCTGAGTCATGAAGATGCATCGAAGAAGATCAACATCAACACTATCTGTAAGAGAAGAAACATCACAGAGTTAATCAAATGAAGCAACATCTATCATACATCCAATCTACAAGAAGACTGAACAAGGCAAGATCATTGAAGATACATTCCCAAACATATTGAATTAACAGTTGAAATCCACAAGACATGCTGAAGTGGCACCTATGAGGCGAGTACATATCATTTTAAATGCATTCAATGTATCATTTAATAAAAGAAGCCAAAGGGACGCCTATGTGGAAGATGTTTTAAATGATTTCATCTTACCTTATCACATTGGAAAACGTGCCTTCATTGCCTCTCTCTTTTGTACTAAAAATAGCAAGTTGTTGTAACTAACTGCTGAGTTGGCATGATCTGAGCCCTTGACTACATGAATTGATCTTAGCCATTCATTGTAATCTGGACACTATATAAAGGCCTTGTTGCCTCATTTGTAAGAGATAGTTTTGTAGGAGTAGAATAGGAGAGACTCTCGAAATTCTCTGAGAGGACTTGAAGTTGTTGTACATATTTTTCAAGATTAATGCAAAGGACATTGGAGTTCGCTTGGTGTTTAAGTGTTATCTTGTGAAATGACATGGTTTCTTGTATCTTCAATTGAAATGGAGAGATGTTTCAAAGTATATTAGAAGCTCTTTGATGTTATGTATGTTTGTATTGAATATTTGATCAACTCCTAGCTCATGCTTTTAACATTCATCGTTGGTGAAGTGTTGTGTAAAGCTAGTCTGAGCTTTATTTGCTTAAGTTCGATTGTGGATGCTTGTTTGAGCTGCGCCATCCGATGGGTGCTTATATGAGCCTTCATGATTTGAAAACCATTCGCATACCTTAGGAGATTGCACCAACTTCATGTAGTTGTAGGCATCCTTGGCGAAGTGAAGTTAGGTTAATCGAGGAGTTTGTCTATTCGTACAATCATCATTGCTTCATTGACCTTAGATTAGCCTTTCTAAACCTTTATCTTTTTACTTTTCTTGTCATTGAAGTCCTGTATATATGTCATCCACACTGAAGGAGAGATAAGCTAAATGAAAGAAGTCTAATGTAAGTCCCTTTGTGATTATCAGCAAGATCACATGTAATCACTGAGTTAACCCATCATGAATCATAAATAAGGAACCTTGGAGTTACTTCACTGGATCACATAGTTCAGCCTTTGAAGAGATTTATTCAAGAGAGAGTGGGATACTCTAGTGTTTTACTCTATTGTTGACTTGTCTCAAAACAATCATCAACACTACCCTGGTGCACTTCATAGAAAATCCATCTGCTACTGTCACACTGAAAATAGGAAAATCATTTGCTTGCAATCCTCGCTTAGCAACCAGTCCCTCATCAATAAAGTTGTGCGTGGCACCACTGTCAACAAGGCAAGTCACACGTTGTCCCTTAATCACTCCCTTCAAGCGAAAGGGATGGTATATGGGGACTCCTGAAAGGGTGGCAATGACAGGATTGGGTGCATCCAATGCGTCACCCACTCCAAGCTCCACCTGTGGGGCCTCCTGTTCGTCCTCACCATCGCTGCCCTCTAAATCGGTATCCTGTATATGCTCATCCTCCACATCAGACACAACCTCAATGAGATGCACTTTGCCCTTCCCAAGGCATCGTTGTCCAAGCTCCCAAGGTTCCTTACATGTGAAGCATAGCTTCTTCCTCCTCAACTCATTACGTGTCTCCTGGTCCATCCTGGGGGGAGGTGGTGCACTCCTATGCTGTGTCGAAGATCTCTGAAAAGGCTTGGAGCCCTTGGAAAACTTCTTATTCTGCTGATAAGAAGTAGGAGGTGGTGAAGTATCAAGGTCTAGGGCAATCTAAATAGCCTCATGTAAAGTCTTAGGCTTAAGAGCCTTGACCAAACCCCGTAATCTGTCATGTAATCCTTCTATGAAAAGCATCACCACATGTCTTTCTGGCATCTCAGGAACCATAACAGCAATGCGTTGAAACTCATTAATGTAGGTTTCAACATGCCTAGTCTATCGCAGTAGTGCTAGATCCCTGTAGTACAACTCAACATCCTTACAGTCAAATCTGGCAATCAGCCGCTCAGTGAACTCCCTGTAAGAATGAATAAGTCTATGGTTTTGGGTAACCAAACCATGATGCCACCACTCATAAGCTACGCCCTCCAAATGTAGCACTGCAAACTGAATGGCCTCGTCCTCAGGCATCGGCTTAAGTGAAAGGTAGATGTCAAGCTTGTGCACCCAAGCTCGGGCGGTGATCTTCTCGCTACCATCAAAGGGAGATATAGTGAGCTTGCTAGTAGCTCGATGGAGGTCACTATTATGCTATTGTCTTTGCCCCCTACCACCACGGTTTCTCATGCTATCTCTACGCTGGGAACAATACTGATGTAGAGGGAAGGCGTCTCTAACATGCTCTGGAAGACGTGTCCACTCATCACTTGCTACCATAACAATATCCTGGAACTCCACACCCTCAAGCAGGTCAACTGGGGATGGCTCATCTCTAGGAGGAAAATGGGGCTACATGGGCCTATCTGCTGTACGTGAATGAGCCCTGTCACGCCTAGGAGAACCAAGAACACTATCCATCGACGAGGGAGCCCTACTACTCCCACGACTGTCTGCAACTGAAACGGACCTGTCAACCCTATCACGTCTGTCGTGTCTGCCACGCCTATCCCTATGCCGACCCAAATCCATTCTGTCAAGGGTATTCTGAAGTCTGTCTAATGCCTGTACAATCCTTGGTTGTGTATTAACAAGAGTTCTGAATAACTCATGATCAGTATCCTCCTACTGATTTTGTCTTCCCCTTTGGCGGGGACTTCTACTGCCATCATGGCTATCCCCATGGCTGCACCTTGAATACCAGTGTCAACCCCAAATTGTCTGTGTTCTTCTACGAGTATAATACCTGTGTGGCCCAACCTCTCTAGGATGCATAGAACTGAACAAAACGCCCTCAGGCTGGCAAGATCATGGCTCTGATACCACTGAAAGATCCCCTACCAATTCTGATATGATTTTTGCCTTGCTGTTTTGAATTATCTAATTGTGTTTTTGAATGGTTTGCTTTGTGTTTTTGATGTTTCAGTGCATGTAGGTTTTTGCCATGATATGATAATAAAAAGGTAACATAATAACATTCAAAAGACACCAAATAAACGACTGAAATTGATTGGATCAGCAAGCAAATTATTTCAAATTAAAGATATGAGATAGGTGACTCAATTTGACATACCCAAATAATGAAGCTTGCCAATTACATTTATGAGATGATGGCTGATTACAAACAGTCAGGTCTGATTATAAAAATCAGACTTATAAAAGCATACAAATGTGATCCAATGATCCACAAATCACTCCCAAACATGCAATGGCGTCAACCTCCAACTGTAGCAGCCAAGTATGATGAACTCCAATGACAAAGTGGCTGAAGCAAGCTGTTCAAACCCCTGTTTTTAGACCTGCAGAGGTCTGATCGTAAATATGAACACAAAATGAAGCCAAAAAATGCCCAAACGGAAACCCACAATAGATTTCCCTGTAATGTGAACTAGGTTGTCGTCCAATCCACTGTCCTCTAAGGGGTTTCGTCCTCAGAAGAGCTGCAATCTGCTGAAAACCCTATCCAAAGCTCCAAACCTACACTTAGCTTTTTAGAAAATGAGAATAGAATGCCAAAAGAGAGCCCCATACATTGCTTTATAGACTCCATCCTCCATTTTCCACAAAAAAAACAATAAAATAATCCCTCCAAGAGTGGACGCCCACCTTGAGGGTCACTTGCTCATGAAAAAGAAGCACCACCTTTTTAAAACAACTTTGTGGCTACTAGGGTGGGGACCTTTTTACTATTCATCTTCTAATTCTCAGTTACTATTCACCTTTCACTATTCATATTAAGGCAAACCTTTAATATTTCAATTCAACTCTTGAAATCATCATTTGACACCAAACTGAAGGACTTGGAAGGCTCCCTGCAAAGCTCCAACGCCCTCGGTCGGGTCCCCTAACCAACCTGTTGACCTACGGGAACCTTAATAGTAGATCAACCTCTACTGAAGTCTGAGCGGACTAAGGAAGGGACATTACAGCTTGAATGGGCTTCTTGCTGAAAACTTAACTTAGATCAACTAGCTCTGAAGAAAAATTCTTCTGCTTTTTGAAGGTGGAGAATGATTATAGTTGTAAGAATTCAGAAATTCATAATAGGGATTTGTCTCTCCTGATTTAGGCCTTGATCTCATATATATCTCATCTACCAAAATCTTCAATTCCAATTTGGCTTATTGGGACGAAGTGGGACTAGACTTGTTGTGCCAATATCTACTTCTCTTTCCTCTTCATCCAAAATTGCTGCAGCAGCTTGCCAACATGCAAAAATTTGCATGTAATAAAAAACAATACACCTTAAGCTATCCAAAATGTCTTCTAGATCCTGTTCAATCCAATTTGAATTAGGCTGAAGTACCAGAGCGTTTGCCCCACAAATGGTCATTCACTTTTGTAGATGAAGGGCTGAAGTTTCTCACAACAGAATATTCAAGAAAATCAGAAAATCTAATCTCAGCTACAGGCATACAGCCCAGTCACAAAATCATAAAATTATACATGTAAGTATCTAAGCCGGGCCTTCTCAATATTCTTTCCAAGATTACCGCATGCCAACATCTTATGACAGTAGGGGGATGATGCTTTTAGGTGTAAGGGAAGGACTATTTTGTTGGAAATAAACCACACGTGGACCGACGATGGACTGGCCATAAAGGGGCCAGTAGCTCAGTTGGTAGAGCACTCCAGCAGCAAATGGAAGGTCCTAGGTTCGAGTCCTAGCTGGTCCATATGAGCAACAGCTCAAAAAATTGGTATCAGAGCTAGGCTAAGAGCCCCAAGCACCTGCAGTGTGGCTTAAGGGAGGGTGTTGGAAATAAGCCACACTCGGACTGACAATGGACTGGCCATAAAGGGGCCAGTAGCTCAATTGGTCAAGCACTCCAGCAGCAAATGGAAGATCCTAGGTTCAAGTCCTACCTGGTCCATATGAGCAACAACTCAACACATTTAAATAGCAACAACCCCACCTTAACTTAGGTGATACCTGCCTAGGATTTGTGGTTCAGAAATCTGCAGTAGCCGCCACCCAAAATAGGTGAATAATCGCCACAGCTATCAAGGAGGTCACCAGCTAAAAAGTCACCGCCAACCAATAGCCAACAATAGATATTGGATGATAGAAAGCAAGGTAAGTGCTGCCCCCAGAAGGCCCGCAACCTCCTAGGAACGCCAGCTCCAGATTTGTATGGGAATCAGAATTAATATTTCCCACGATTTCACCTTATTCACCAAGTATGGTAGACAATTTCGTGGGTCCCACCAGAATCAGTCAGAAGACAAAGAAAAGAATATCCATGCCACATGAAACCTTTGGTGGGTACCAGCACAAGGTCAAAAAAATCTACGGTCTATTTGGTATTGCCCAGTATGTCATGTGGGCCCAGCAGAGTCGTTTGCAGCACCCAGCCCAGACTAAACTGTTAGTTCCTCTGTCCTCATGCCCCAGCATGATGAAAGAAGAAATGTCCAGAATTTAGCAGACATTTTAACACTTACGCCCAGCAAGAGACCTCACACAGGAAGGAAGGAATTTTAACACTAAAAAGGACCTGCACACACAAAAATCAGAAAAAGAAAACAAAAATGGATTGAACAATATTTTGGGGGGTGCAGGATTGTGAGAGCCCCAGATGCTCCTGCATCAAGATCTAATAGAGGTACCGCATCATTTACACAGATTTTTATTACACAGCATTAAATCTGTTGAAAATATTTCAAAAAATGTTTTGTCCATTAGATTGCAATCCAGCATAACTATGATTACAACGGATGGTGAAAGATTCCTAAATCCTGCAGGTAGCTTTGCTGACAGGAAAAGAAAGTGAATCACTACTTATTTATAATCAGAGAAAAGGAAAAACATGTAAAGTTTAAACAAGCTCAGCTACCAATATACTGTAAAGCTTCAACTCAGTTGGCCATTGAAAAAGTAAGAAAGCAAAATTTGATTCCAAGTGAAAGGAACAGTTTACCACAAACTTGAAGTGTGCTACCACCTAACTAGAAACCATTGTGAGAAAGACAATTGTCATTACCCTCCATAGCGTGATTTCATATCCATCACATTTCGGATAAACGACCAATCAATACCAAGACCGTGCAAGTATTGATTTTGTACAGCATGCCTCCAGTATATTGTGTCCTTGTGGAAGTCTCTAGCTGATTCATCTGTGCTTTGTTGCGTGCTGTTCAGCCAGAATGGTTCTTCTTCTAGCCGCAGAGGCCACTTTGGTGGCCACATGGGACCATGAATAGAATTTATAGTAGGTACCTTGTGCAGGCATCTTTGTAGTGGTACATACCTGATTTCCATGAATGAAAAGGTGAAAAGATTGATATTAGAAAACCAATGAAAAAGAGTAACATAGCCAGATTCTAATGGAAAAAGAATAATGGCAGTCATAAGTACCATGCAGCATCAGGCCTATCACTATCGTCACATAAAGGTGGATCATTTTCTTTCCTCTGCATATAGCAAGAATTTGAAGTAGGCTTCTGATAGATAGCAATTCCAATTCCAGTTGAATCCATTGTTTTAAGAACCAATTTCCAACACATTGACTCTGTCAAAGCCATTGTTGCTATAAAAACAAGAAATTACACTAATCAGTACATGGTCTGGAAAATATCTATGACTAACTTGCTACACCAATGCTATTATCTTCTGATTGGATATCTTGTGCCCAGCAAGCACACTTTTATTTATGAGCAATACCTGAAACTAATTAAGTTTATTTGTCAAATCCATTTTTCATGCATACAAAGGTTATTAAGTGCAACCACTGAAATTTATGTATGTAAGCAAGTCCATGGGCTAAATTTGAGTAGATATCACAAAGCATAAATGCAGTATGGGTTAAATAAGAAAATACCTTCCTGGTTCTTTGTAGACATCAAAAGCTTATATGGAATTTTCTAACTACCTATTGACACTTTGTTTCACAGTCCATGGCAAACACTTAGGTGTTGGCATGACTGTAGACTTTATTTAGAAGAGTTGATAAGCTTCAAGTCTCCCTCTATGTACAAATGGTTAAGTCCTTGTTGGCAAGCCAATGTTACCCCCTAATAGAGGGTCAATATCTCAAAATATCTGTTAGTTTCACTTTCAATACTTCAGTAATCTATAACGAGAGCTTGCACTTTTGAGTCCCTGAAAACTCCCCCTACTCTCATTGGGTTCAGGTTTCCAAAGGAGACACCATCAAAGTTGAGCTTGCAGTTTTGGTAGGTAGGAGGTAACCATTTGGTGGAGGCCTTCACTTGAAAACAAGGGATGTTATACTGGTACAGTATATTCCAATGGCAGCAAATTGTTAGCTCGGTCACAATGGATGCACTAAATATTGAGAAATCCTTGTCACAGAGAATGAATATTGGCATCCATACCTGAGTCATCATGGAATCAACCAGCTCATTAGGTGCTTTTGTTGAGCCATCAAAAACTCTGTAGTTCCTTTCTATCAAAATGTTCCAGCAGAGAAAGCTCAGTACATGAAAAAATTTGATGATTTTCAAATTTGACTCCATCTTAGTCCATTTGATCAGGGCGGATTATATCTGTTGTAATCAGGGCTGCAAAGATCGGAGTGTTCCTAGAAGGTGAATCCATAATTCCCTGATGTCTGATCACTAGAGAAAAAGATGGTCAATTGATCCTACCTCCTGTGACAGTTTGGACATCAAGAGAGAGCCACCCAATCTTTTTTCTGGAAGTTATTTGTAGTCAATATTTGATCAATATATGACAAGACACACGAATGCCTTAGTTTTGGGCCTTGTTTTGACTTCTAAATCTTCCCTCAAATCTTATTTGAGTCAGACCCCATCTCTTGCAGTACTAAACTTGTTGAGCAGGCACTGAATTCATCATTGAAAGTGATACCCCCTATTAGTGTGTAATCTCAGTATTCAATCATGATATGCTTGGATAGGAATTTTGATGTTAACTAATCCACTTACTAAACATATTCTTGGTGAAGCACTCTTATCATCATTTCATTCCATCCACGAGTTACATTCGGGTTCCTTGATTATATAGTCTACAATACGAACAGGTCATCTTACTTGCGTAACCTACTTTAATGGTGACATTTCACCACTCTAGAAACAGATCTGTAAGAACCCTGACTAAATCTGTCCTGAATATAACCCTGCTGAGCTGAATTTTCTGATTTGTTTTTCTTGAAATTGACTTAGGGTTTTCAAGTTTTGTTTTCACCAATATGTTTGAAATGTTGTGTAGATGGAAAGGTTGCAATATGACAATGAAATAACACCAAATGATGACTGAAAATGAAATAACCAGCTCGCTTGTACAACCAAATATCAACACAAAACATAATAGAACATACCCGGATAGAAGATTTGGCTTCTTTATTGAATAGTAGTTGGCTGATTACAAAACAAAGGTCTGATATAAAAATCAGACTTGCATATGAATGCAAATTGAGTCCAAAGATGACCAAAAACATGTACAAATGGATCTCCAATGAAGTCACAACATGTGCCAACTTGTTGATGATGGATACCAATGATGATCAAAGCCAAATGAAGTCTGATTTACGATCTGTAACTGCTAATATGAAATCAGATGTCAAAACCCTAGCTGAAATATGCCAAAAATGCCTCCAAAGTGTAGCACCTATGTGTAGAATTGGAGCGATTATGCCCTAGATGCAAGATATGCCCTTAAACCTTCAATTCATGCCAAAAACTCCTCGGATCTACACCTGCTATGAAAATACAGAGGTCTGAAATACCAAATCAGATTGCCAAATGTTGATGCAAAGCACAAAATCGTCCTCCAAAGCCAAGCGCTTCAATTCCAAACCCTTGCCAAATGACTTATTGATGAAAAGCACCAAGAACATCCTCAAATCTGAATATCAAAGTCTTCAATCTGCAAAATACTTCAAACCCTAGCTGATATAATGAATTCCATTCCAAACCCTAGCCGATATGAAGCCATTATCTCCTCAAATACCTACAAATAAGCTCAATGATGAATTCTAAGTGAATCCATCTCCCATAGTGAATTGGATTTTCGTCCAAATCACTTTTATCCAAGGGTTTTCAACCTTAGATACCGCTGAAACTTTGTTACAGCCAAGAGAAACTCTCCAAAATATGCAAAAGCCAAATGATCAATGATATGAAAATGATATCAATTCATGTCCTTTTATCCTCCTCAAGTTGGGCGACCCAATAAACCAATGTTTTATTAATTTTCAAGTCCACCGCCATAATAAAATATTATTTATTGATTTTCATTTAATTTATTTTCTTTATTCCTCCATGGGCGGCGGCTAGGAGAGAGAAAATAATATTTTATTATTTTCTGTTTTCTTTATTTTTTATTCTCTCTTGGGCGGCGATTTCATGGGAAAATAATATAAAATATTATATTCATCCTTTCACCTCCAACGTTCCCATTTTCCGTCTTTAAGTTATTTTCTATTTCTCCTATTGGGTCGTTTTCCCTCTTGGCACTATTATTTTAATGTTTTGACTTTTCAATAATTAGTAGAAAAATACCATGAGTCAAAATATCACCTTGTTTCAACTTGCAAAATTAGTTGAGCCTCTCAAATCCAATATTCCATTCTTCAAGCCTGTAGCAACATTCCATTTTCCAACCCTTCTAAGTCCTAGCTCAACCAAGAAATTCCCTTACCACGTGAATTAGCCTACAGGAATGGTGAATAGGCTAATATCCATCTCCAAGGTGATCGCTCTAGAAATGGGGACATTACAAGATCAGAGTTGTGGATAACTGTTTCAGTTGTCCTCCCAAAAATTAATCAAATCTCCCTTCTTGACTTTTAAGGTTTAGTTTTTGTTAGGAAAAGAGACCCCATTCTAATTCGTTTCCCAATTCGCAAATATTTTAGCATTCATGTGTTGCTGAATATGTTCTAATATTGAGCTCTAAGGTATTTCTATCTCATTGTTTGACTCCATTTAACTGTGGCATTTTGGTGGAGCCTCCAAGAAATCTTCATTGCAAGCACCTAGTTGAAGAATCATTTTTTTTTCAAATTTCAATCCCCCCTTTTGGCTTGTGAATTTTATCCAAGACAAAAGTGGGTAACAAAAATGATCCTGTATCCCTTGCCATAAGAAATTCCTTTAAATCAAGATGATTTCTACTTCTATCTAATGGGGTATGTCCAACAACAATAGTAAGTATACTAGTACTTCCCAGTATAATGATTATAATAACTGTATTCTTCCTGCTAATGAGAGACATATTGGCCCATAAAGCACACCTTGCTCTTTCTTTTCTTATTGAATAGGCTTAGAGTGAGAGTAAGTAGCAGTCATGGAGGGGGAATTCTAGGTACGTTGTCAAAAGTTGCCCTTCTTGTAACTCTAAGAGCCTGAGAAGTTTTGTAATGTCCCCTTCTAGTGAGTCCGAGTTTTTTGCAGCCTTGCACAATTCAACTCACCAAAGAGAGCATTAGTATACAATTCTTCTTTAAAATCACGTCATTATTTATAAACATAAACCATTTGTTTCATGATCCCCTACAAGAGATCTACTTGGCCCTTTTTGTTCATCAAATCCTCCCTCTTATGAGAGTGAATCCGTTAGGGTGCAATGCAAATGGTATAGGTTGTTCTTCCTTCGAGGGGTACTCTAAACCGAGGCCACTCTAGGACCTTCCTTTGACTCGGGGTTCTCTAGACCACTCAAGTCAAAAGACTACCTCTTGCTCCCTAAGGTACCATCTTGAGACAAGGGCTCGAAGGGGTGCTCTAGACCAATGAACCCGTACCTATCCTTGGTTGATTGCCCGCCCCTAATCTTCCTTACTCATCATAGTGGCAAGTTGATTAACATTATTGCCTTCCTCCATTTTAGGATTTCATGCCTTTTAAGTACTTATACTCTTTGTATTCATTTATCTTTTCCTTAGTTCATTATAATGAAAATGCACATAAATATTTCATACTCATTGCATAATCTAACTAAACTGGTTGCAATGTGAACAATTCATAATTTATAATGATTTCATGCTATTACAGTCAGCTATTGGTATTATTACACTAGGCAATTCATATATTCATTATTCATAATTTATCATGGCATTTCACATGCTATCTTTATGATATACTCTATATCTCCTATACTATTCCTTAACACCATATGGGGTCGATAGGGTGTAGCATGCCTCTGTTCATCATAGGCTCTGTTTGTCTCCCATCCTTATTCAAGAAGTATTTGTATTCTTGAGGCTAAGGCCTCTGTGAGAATTCTTGGTACTCTAGGTAGCCAAGACCAATACATCGACTATGAATGACCTATTAGACATGCCACCCTAATACGATCCCACATGAGGTTAATGAATGGTATACAGATTACACAGTTAGTGAGTATTGAATATGACTGTCCATAAATTATATTGCTCAAGACTGGCTGTAAATAAATGCAGTGCTATACTGAACATCAATAACAAGCGAAGGAAAACAATATACTGTCGTACCTGTGGTATTATAACAGTTTGATTAATGGAGCATGCAAGAATGGAAGCTTGCTGTTGAAATGTCTTCTTATAGTGCCTACTGTAATATCTTTGATGGCAGATCAGAACTATGCAGAGATTCTAACTCTATGCCACTTGATTTGGCTATGGCTTTATTTGCTGATTGAAGTTGTCTTTTCCCAGAAATGTATTATGCTTCTGCTCTGGTTTATATTCAAATGCAGATGTTCAATGTCCTTTTGGAGAATATGATTTGATGTTTATATAGCTTTCATTTACTGCCCTTTTGGAGAAGACATGACTCTTCTAAGATGAGCGAATGCCTCCTTATGCATCGGATCCTTTAGCAAGTATAATAACTTTCATTTGTTAATTTCCTTGTCTTGATTCTTATTTTGTCTTTTTCCTTATTTTGTCTTTTTCTTATTTTGTCTTTTTCTTCTTGGTTTCAAAATTGACTGAGTATGGGAAAGTATAGAGGGTAATAGGGAGAATTCCTCCATGTTTATTATTTCCAATCTTTAATGGGTAAAATATCAGATCATTACAAGTTTCCTCTTCCTTCTCACAAGCATATTGGTGAAGAATACTTAGGATTTATGTGATATATATTTTTCCCTAAGGCTTGCTGATATGTATCCCAGATTCTTTTCAAGTTCTTTCTCTCTATAACAATGACTGGAAACATCTATTCATTATCAACCACAAAATGAAAAAAATGTTTTTCCAACCCTTAGGTTCTACTAACTTGTTGAGTCCTTGTACGGTGACAAGGTTTCTCATTGCCTCTATCCACAAGATGACATGATTAGCTTTCCAGTCATACTATCCAAAGCAAGAGTGTAGTCGGGAATGTTAATGTCATGCCCCGACTTGTTAGACAAAGAACAAACAAAAAAAAAAAATATAACAATAAAACCCACCGCTGGCCAGGAAAAGACAAAAGCCAACATAAGACAAGCTACACTAGAAGACAAAACAGTAAAGGCACTAGAAGACAGACAGTAAAGGCTGCGATTTGTTTTATGAAGGAGTGCAATAAGAAGAGTCATATCTATTCCTCAAAGACATCTCCTTTGTAAAGGTATAAGAAGCAAATGATGGAATGTTTGAAGGGCATCGAATAAGAATTATTATTTGAATATAAAAGCAGAAATAAAGAAAGTAATATATATAAGGAGTATACAGCAGATTTCACAAAAAGAATAAGAAGACCGATCAGACCTGCCAAGACAATTGAAGGCATCAAGAAATGAGAAAAAATATAATATTGTAGCAGAGCTACATCTACAGGAATATATCAGCAGTGATATATTTATTTATGCAATAGTTGATAACAGCAGAGACAATATTTATAACAGCAGATTGGAATCCATCAAGAGGTACTGTATATTAGTCATCTAACAGATTCCTAAGCAATCCCTTTTGAATTCAGGGAGATGTTGCAGGTAGGAAGAATGGTCCTTCCAAGTTCACGAGAGATGAGCGGTGGACTGACCCTTCTCATGCTCTTATCAAGTTAGGCCAAGAGGTGCATTAGGAGCTATTAGGTGGGCTGACCCCTTTCATGCTCTCAACAATATCATGCTCTTGGGCCGACCAGAGTTGTTAGGTGGACTAACCCATTTCATACTTGTGGGGCTTGATCAAGGAGGGTGTGCCTCCAAGGTGAACTGGGAGCTGTTAGGTGGACTGACCCCTTTCATGCTCTCGGCAATATTGTTAGGTGGACTGACCCCTTTCAATATTGCTACTTGCAAGAGTTCCTAAGGAATTCACTATGTGATTGGCTTGAGGAATTGTGTTATGATGGATTGAACCAAATATGGACTATGCTATGATGATTTGATCTCATTATTTATGTTATTAAGTATTGATCTCATTAATAATTGAATTATGCTATGATAGATGAATTTAATACGAATGATTCTATGAACTGAATATTATCTTAATTTATTGATCTTTAATATTTCTAATGTCCTTTTCTAGTAGTTATTATTGTATGCAGGTAAAGAAATCAGGAATATCCTAAAAAGGGACATTAGGGTTAACATGACTGTTGACCATTTGATCATTGAGGAGTTCAATCCAAACTCCTCCGTTGTTTTGATTTTTGATAATTATCTTAAAGTTACATTTGTCAAAGGCCTTTGACATGTCAAGTTTGATTATGACCCCTAGTTTTTCTGCTTATAAAGAGAATGACTTATATCTTGCATGACAGTATGTTGTGTATTAACCTAAGTTACCAATTCGGGTTTGGATTTGGGTATGAGGATTCAGGTACAAAAGTACGACAAAAAAATTGGGGTTGGGTACACTTTGGGTATGTCCATACGAAAAGCATATAACAATCATAAATATATTCATATTTTAACCTAAAATAGGAATTAAGTTCAAATAACCACATAAAATGCATATAATAAGCAAAACAACCATAAAAAAATATCCCATGCAAAATACAAAGTATTCAACCATCGGCAGGGGAAGAAAGAAAGCTCAAAATCTAAGAATGTAAAAGTTCATATACATTGGATAGTCAAGACCAACTACTAAGGTTCCAAGAAGTATTAGAATGCAATAATAATTCTTAGGAAGAAACAAAGGGTCTGAAGTTTATGAAGATTGTTGCCTAGTTCATGAGGTGCAGAGCTTGTAATGAACTTGAATGAGTTCCAAAATTTGAAAAGATTGAAGGTCCAAGAAAGAGATAAATGAAGTTTGAAACCAAATGTTGCCAAAAATAATTTCATGCCTGCTATTGGGACTTGAAAAATTAGTCCTCAAAATGCCCTTTTTTGCCCCCAAAAATTTAAAAATCTTGTGCAAATTTCTTAGCAAATGTCACCATTGGATAGAGAATTGAATTCTAAACAACTTTGCTTTTTGAACCATCTCAAAATTCCTTGAAATGAAGAAGTTATGCGTGTTCAAAGTTTGGTTTTATGTTTTTTGCCTTGGTCAAAAAACCGTTTCTCCCTTTAAATATTTTCCATTTTTGCCTTATCAGCAAATCGGCTTTTTCCCAAACTTACTAACTTTTCAGGAGTTCGGCTTTTAGCCGATTCACCGATAAGGCGACAACAAAGCAAAGGGAGATAGTGTTGTGGCAAAGGGGTAAAGCAAAAAGAAGAAGTCTATTGGCAAGGTTGCTTTGGTTCGAAGTTCTTGAAGTTCATCGATAGGGAGTTCGCCCGACGATCATTTCGCTGACACAGGCTAAGGAAAAAGAGAGGCAATGCCTTTGTCGGGGTTTTTTCCCAAAACCGAACTTTCCACAAGTTCGTGTTTTTCGTAATTCGCCAACAAAGAGATAAAGGTAAAGAAAAGAGTCTTCTATCGGCAAAAGGTATGGTTCGAAACCCCAAAGGATTGCCGATAAAGTAAAAGGGAAGAGTAATGTCAAAGTAAAGGTTCGTCACGGGGCAAATTTGCCGACAAGGCAAATTGATGTGATAAAAAGACTAAGGCTTGAAAGGAAAAGTGTTTACCCGCTAAGTGGTGTTTTAGACAGACATGGAGTAAACAGAATCATAAAGCAGTACTATAATGCATAACATAGAACATGAATTTATAATAGCATTGCACAGAATAAGGCATTGTATTCATCCATTGATCATATCAACTATACAACACAATATGGCAATTACAACATATCCGACTACATGTATCGACTCCATATATAACTCTTGCCAAGGTTGGTTGAGATATCAACCGTTGCACCGACTACATAACTATCCAACCATCGAGATTAATACTGACAACATTCCAAAACTAATTGTGCCCAAACATTATCTAACATATTATTATTTACTTGGCTAATTACGGTCAACTACCACTAACAATAATGACCGACTACATTATCCCCCCACAAAATTGGTCGTCTTCCAAACGACATTACAAACAAAAATGGGGACAACTGACCAACATAGTAAACTGGTTGTGTAGACGTCCCTGGGTGCACAGATGATGTCGGGGTGGACGATCGTTGCTCCTGTAATCTCCTCGCCTCCTCTGTACGCAGTCGCAACTAGTGTTGGGCCACAATCTCCCATTCTCTGGCTGCCTTTACCATGCGTGCTGCCTCAAACACCTGAGACTTTGCCTTGTCCACCTCTACTCCTTTTGCTACAAGTTCCACTCCCTTTGCTTCAAGCTGTACCTCCATATCTTTTACCTTCTGCTCCAACTCCTGCATCTTCTCAGCTGTATCCTTTTCCATTGCTGCTATCTTGGCCTCTAAGGCTGATGCTCGTGTCCTCTCGGATGCAATAACCTGGGTTTGCTAGGCCAACTGCTTCTGGAAGTTCTGTATGTGCCCAGTCAACTCATCTTTCCTCTTTTGTGCTAATTGGAGAGCCTCATCCTTCTCCTTCCCTCTTACCTCCACTAGTGACTCCTGGCGTTTCATCTCATAGAAAACTTGTCGGAAGGCTTTCTAAATTGTGAACAAAGATTCTATGACCTGGCCATCTCTTCCTCCAATCACTGGCCGTGAGCCTCGCCATCTGTCACGCATACGTGTCTCCACTTCCGGCCACCCTCTCATAGTGAAGCATCGTGCAAACTCTTGTTCGCACCCTAAATGGATGAATACCTGAATTCACTTGACCTCCTATGCTACTATCTGTGATCGTCCTATCCTGAGTTGTTTGGAGATCTCCCCCACCTCCTCCATATATACTGCCATGTTGTGGAGATCCTCCATGTACCTCTGAATGGTCCCAAGTGGATCCGAAGCATCAGGTGTGGCCAGTGTGAATGTCATTCCCTCTAATCCATCCCACTCATCCTCTTCACTTGATGGGGTGGGTGGTGGTGAACTTGTGACCCCCATGGGGGACTCCTATGATGGTCCTCCAATCTCCTGGATGGCTGCAAGTGGCTGTGACAGAATGCCATGTTTGGTGCCTGCGCCTGTGGTGAAACTCTGTTGTGGTTCTGCACTCTCGGCTACTCTGGGTGTGCAACCCTCCTCCTGTCCCTCGGCCAAAGTCTGTGATGGTAACTCTGGCACCTCCAATGTGAAGCCTACTGTGCTCAACCAGCTATCAATTTGTGCTACTCTTGGAGGTTCCGTTGATGGTGCTGATGAAGCTGCCGGTGCTGCGCTGGATGACTGTATGATTGTCCCCCATGATGTCCCTGGCCCAACTAGGACTGATGTACCAACTAGTGGTGGCGGTGTGCTACCTGGCGGTGGCAGTGTACTACCTAGTGGTGGCGGTGTACTACTTGGCATACTACCTGGCGGTGACAATATACCAACTGGCAGTGACGGTGGACTAGCTGGCAATGACGGTGTACTATCTGGCAGTGACAGTTTACCAACTGCCAGTGACGGTGTACTATCTGATAGTGACAATGTACCAATTGGTAATGACGGTGTACTAGAAGGCAGTGACGGTGTACTATGTGGCAATGGCAGTGTACCAACTGGCAATGGCGGTGTACTATCTAGCAGTGATAGTGTACCAACTTGCGATGTACCAACTGGCAATGTACCGACTGATGGTGTACCAACTGGCGATGCACCGACTGGCGGTGTACCAACTGGCGATGTACTGACTAGCACTAGCAATGTACCGACTGGCAGTGTATCAATTGACGGTGTACAGACTGGCGGTGTATCCATTGGCGGTGTACCGACTGGCGGTGTACGAAGGGTGAAGGTTGTTGGTCGTACGACGAGGGGAGCATATTCGTACAGCAGGTAGGAAATTAATTTCATATGGCCAACAGTAGAAAAACACACTCGTACGGTCTGAGGGAGCTTCGTACAGTCGTTGAGGGAACTTTTGCAATTCGTACGGTGGAAGATGGCTGATCGTACGTCGGAAGATGAAGCAATTCGTACCGCTGGAAACCCCTAATCGTACAGTATAACAGGCATAAGGCTCCATACAGGAGTGTTCCAATCATATGGCACTGTTGATTCCTATCGTACGGCAACAATTGTTTTTCAGATGACTTCATACGGGTAGGAGGAGAATTCATTCGTATGGCAAAATGAAGACTACAATTCTCTGATTCGTACGGCGGAAATTAGCAATCAATGACCCCTCGTACGGCGCTTGGCAAGGCACTCGTACGACGGCATGGTAGTACAGTGGTCATACAGGCTGTGCTCCTGGTACCAATGGAATCCGGTGTACACATAACTCTGGAGGTACGCCTTTCAAGTCTTTGTATGTCCATGCAAAGACGTCCTTGTATTCTATGAATATTTTAAACGTTGTTGCCTTCAGCACGGGATTCCAGTCATCTACCAGGATCGTACGAGGATTATCCTCCTCCCCCAAATTGACTTTCTTCATATTGGGCTCCTCGTACTTGATCGTTTTATCTTTTTCAAAGAGGTGTGTTGGGGTGTCGTCTATCTTGGCCACTCCCTCCTTGTATTCCTCGTATTCTGGCGGTAAAGTCTGAGTTGTCGACACTGTCTCTTCTTCTTCTCCCTCCTCTTTAATTTGTAACATATTGCAATCTTGCTAAAACACCTCGTAGTCCTCCATTTGCCAGTGGAATAGCCCGTTCAGTGAGTTCGTCTCGTCCTCCGAGCATTCATGGAGGTCCAAAATACCTTCTTCATTTGGCTCTATAGTTTCTCTTTCTCCTTCCATTCCATTTCCTTCTTCACCTTCTGAGTCTGACGAAGCTAACTCTTCACTTACTATTTGATTTATTAAGTCGACCACATACTTCTTTCTCTATGGACAATGTATTTCTCTTCCAGTTGTGATCGGCTTTTGCTGCCACAAGCCATCCTCTTCCTAGTAATGTGTCATATGTTCTTTTCTGTACTGGAATGACTACGAAGTTCAGCAGAAATGGTTGTGTGCCGATAGTCACTTTCTGTGCCATTAATGTCCCTAATGGCTTGATGCCATGTTGGTCGCCGCCTATTAACTGGAATGTTGGTGGTCAGAGTGTGGGTTTTCCAAGACTCCTCCATGTGTCTTCAGTTAGTACGTTGACTATTGAGCCTTCGTCGACGATCGTGTTTGCCAATGTCTTCCCTCCAATCTCCATCTATATGATCACCGGTTTCTTCCCGATGTTCATTGTCAACAATATAGGGTCGACGGTCTGTTCGCCTTGTAGTGGTTGTTCTATTATGACCTCCTTCCTTTGACCATCCTCGTGCTGTTGTTGGTTGTCACTGACTATATTTGTGATTGCCATCCCAAGTTGTGGCATAGTACGGAGAAGGTCCTTTACCTTGATCGGTACAGTGGTTTGGAGTATCTGCCGTACGATATTACTCTCGGCCTGTGCTCGCCGAGAGGTGCTTGGAATATCCAGAGTGATCTTGTTTTCCTTCATCATCGCCCGCTCCACCTCTGCTTTTGCTTCTTTCATTCTTTGTTTTTCTGTAAGTGGATCCGGGTAGATGGCCTTCTTTGCTTGTGCTCTAGTAGTGACCGTCAATACTTCCTGATTTTGCTCTTCCATATTCAGCATGTTGATGCCTTTCTTCTTCAGGCAGTCGTTATCTTCGTGGTCGCCTAGTCCACACCACTTGCATAGTCTCCCCCCGGGTTTTTAACCGTTCTGACATTCTTGGGCGAAGTGGCCCCATTCATTACACTTTCTACACTGTATCATGGGCCTCCCCTTGCTATCATACTGTATTTTGTTTCTCGGGCTATTGTTGTTACTCCTGTTATTCCGATAACCTCCAGGGGATGCACTGGAATTGTTCTAGGGTTTCTGTGGTGTGGTTGGCGGAGTTGACAGCTCTCCTTGTGTGAAGAGCACTTGTGTACTTGCTTTCAGATTAAATGGGCATTCCTTGACTGAATGTCCCATTACTTGGCAAATATCACAAAACAATTACTTTGGATAGTTTGCTTTTATATGTCCTCCGTTGCAGTCAGTGCCCCATAACTCTCGACCCTCTTTCAATGTTTCTTTGTCTGCCTTCAGTTCCTTCATCATGCGTAACATGTCTTTTCTTAATGCCTAGATGGTTTTTGATTCTCCATCACTGCTCTCGTTGTCAGTACTCTCCTCATCATCGGTCCTCTTCTTACCTCGAGTGGATGTCTTGTTTTCGCTCTTTATGTCCATTGCCCGATTGTACGCTTCGGCGTAAGATGATGGAGGTACTACTTTCATCTTCTTCCTTAAAGACGGGAGTAGTCCTTCAATGAACCATCTCTTCTTCAATCCATCGGCTGGCTGGGTCTCCAGTTTCCCCAACAATTCCTTAAGTCTCCAATTGTATGCTCTTACGTTCTCGTTCTTTCCTTGCTTTGTGTTGTAAATTTCTACTACAATTTCGTTGTCGTCCCTTAGAAGTTTGAATTCGTTCTGGAACGCTTTCTTCAGTTCTTGCCATTAGGCCTTCTGTGCCGCCTCTAGATCCGTGTACCAGTCGATGGCTATGCCTCTCAACGTCGCTGGAAACGCTCTTAGCCAATAATCTTCATCCTCCTGTCTATTTGCAACCCATATGGTTTCACATGTTTTACAGTGCCACACGAGATCGTCTAACCCGTTCCACATGAACTTTGGCAGTTTCTGTCTCACGCTTGCTGGTGGAGTCACCATGTTTCTCCCCGGATGCCCTCTCTATGTCTTCGATTTGATTGGACTGGTTCTTCCGTGACATTCCGGTGTCTTCCTTACACTCTCGGCCACGTACAGTTCCTTCCCATGTCCGTTCTCAGCATCCTCTACACTTTGAGTCTCCTCTGGTTCCTTCCGGTGCTCCCTCTGCGCGGGGGTCTTTGGCTCAGGTCCTCTGATCCTCGGCCCTCGATCTGAAATGGATAATGCTACTATGCGGCGTATGTTGACTTCAAGTTCTTCTGTCAATTTCTTTTCATTTTCTTTTTCTTTTCCTCTATTTATTACTGGTGCTCTAAAATCTTGTTCGTCGACTCCCTCGACGAAACTTTGGTGAAACTCAGCAATGTCTTGATTTATTTCATGGTGTTTGTTCTTTTTTTCAACAATTTGTTTTAGTCTTTTCCTACGTTCTTCTTGTTCTTTTAGTCTTAGTGATCTTCTCAGTGTCTTTTCAGGGGTTTCTTGCCCACTTGGTACTTTGTTCTTATCTTTATTCAGTTGTATGGGCATGAATCGCTACTAGTATGATCATTGATTGTGCAGTGCCTGACGACGGCTTGTGTCGCGCTTTTCCTCTTCTTGTTTCATTCGTTCTTCATATCTTCGAAGAATTTGTTGTCGTCTTTGTTCTCTATCCCTTTCTTCTTGGAGGTCTTTCAAGATCAACAGATTCCTCGCTAACAACCTCGGTAGACGATCCAGAAGATGGTCCACTTCCGAATTGACTTCTAGGTTTTCTTCGATGATTTCCACAGGGATGTCTCTTCGGATGGCTTCGTTTGTGACGTGTTGTTTGATTGACAAGTCCCACAGGAAGACCAGATCTTGTGTCAGATCGTCTTCCCGATCATTTGGTTCTCGTTCGTTGTCACTTTCCTCTCGTATTCTATGTAATCCTTCCTCTGTTCTTTCTACTTGGCATCTGGTGTATGTTTCCTCCTCTAATTGGATTGGTTGACCCATTACGCAGCCATCGTCACTGTCTTCCCTTCGTCACCAAGTATGCCTAACGATTCACTTGTCCCTGACAACACAACTTCTCTACGACTCAACTTGTCATCAACTGAATGTCTCTAACGACTCAACCTGTCATCGACTGAATGTCTCTGATGACACAAATTGTCATCGACTTGTTGTCACCCTTCTGACCCGATTTTGAACAATCAACGACACCAAACGTTTACCCACTAAGTGGTTTCAGACAAACATGGAGTAAACAGAATCATAAAGCAGTACTATAATGCATAACATAGAACATGAATTTATAACAGCATTGCACAGAATAAGGCATTGTATTCATCCATTGATCATATCAACTATACAGCACAATAAGACAATTACAACATATCCGACTACATGTATTGACTCCATATATAACTCTTGCCAAGGTTGGTTGAGATATCAACCATTGCACTGACTACATAACTATCCAACCATCGAGATTAATACCGACAACATTCCAAAACTAATTGTGCCCAAACATTATCTAACATATTATTATTTACTTGGCTAATTACGACCGACTACCACTAACAATAATGACCGACTACAAAAAGTAGTGCTTTGTTGGGGAATCGGCAGACGGCCGAACTAATGAAATAGTTCGGATTTGTGGCAGTTCGCCGATAAGTCTCTTGGCCGTCATGGTACAAAGCAAAGCAAAAATGGTTCAGCAAATGGCATTTTTGCCGATATAGTCAGCAAAATGCTTGGTTAGCGAAAAAGAGATTTTGTCGACTAAGGAGATAAAAGTGGTTCGGCAAAAAGAATTTTTGCCGATAATGGAGAAAATGACAAGTTGGTTCTAAAATCTGGGAATTCACCGATAAAGGTGTTGGTTCAGCGTGGGTCATTTTTGCTGACAAGGCAAATAAAGGTAATATTTTGCTAAGGCATAAAGATAGTAGACATGATATTTCCACAGTCCATGATATAGATTAAAGCTTTTGGAGACAACTGTGTGTAGCTTATTTGGATCGACGTTTTGGATCACTCTGTGACATATTCTCTTTTTTTCTTCTTGATGATGGATTACAGAGTGTGATCTGAAACGTCGATCCAAATAAGCTACACAGTTTTCTCCAAAAGCTTTAATCTAAGGCGTAAAGAGTTCAGCAAGTGCCTTTTTTGCCGATAATGAGGGAAAATAGCGCCACGGCCCTTTGGTTCGAAAAGAGGCCAGTTTGCCAATAAAGAGAAAAAAGACTAAGGCATGGTATTATCGGCAAATCGGCTAAAGACTGAACTTTTCAAAAGTTCGTGTTTTCTATAATTCGCCGATAAGGCGATAGGAGAGAGCTAGAAGGGGAAAAGTCAAAGGTTCATAATAAGGTGTTTTCACCGACAAAGGAAGGGAAAATCGGCTAAGGAGTGAAGTTTTGAAAAGATAGAATTTGCAGATAAAGGCAAATTAGCTCCAATTCGGCAAAGGTGAAAGTTGTCGATAAAGGCAAAGGAGGCAAAGGAGGCCTAGTTCGCAAATGTTAACATTTGCCGATAAAGCATGAAAAGGCGCCAAGTAAGTAAAGTACGACAAATGAAAGATTTGCCAATAAAAGGCAAATAGCTTCCAAGTTCTGAAAAGTGTGAAATCACCAATAAGAGTGATAAAGGAGTTAGTTCGACAGAATGGATTTTTGCCGATAAAGGTAAGTAAAAGAGGCTAACTGCCGAATTTGAAAAAATTGAAAATCGCCGATAAGGCGAGGATGAGGATAGAAGAAGATATAAGGTGGCAAAGGGAAAGTTTGAAAAAATTAAAAGCTACCAACAGAGAAGGAGCCAAGGACAAAGGAGATGAAAAGAAAAGAAGTTCGCCAAATGGGGTTATTGCTGATAAAACAAAAGGAATAGCGAAAGCTCAGTTCGGAAAAGGTGATGATCGCCAACAGGGCAAATAAAAGAAGAAAAATGCAGAAGCTCGTGGCGAACACCAAAAGCCCTGGTCCGACACAGAAACAAAGGCATTGGGATTCCAACTCCAACCGTCTGGGAGCACTCCAACCACTTCCAGTAGCGCCATAAATATGAAGCGACTGGCTGACATCAGGACAAATGCAATTAAGATGGTTGTTGAAAATTTTTATATGCAGTTATGGGGGTTGTTGAAGATTTTGGCACCCAGATCTTTTCCAAATCTTTCTCAGACTGACTTAAGATGGCTATAAAGGCAAGATCAGATCTCATGTCAAGGGTTGGTCATCTTTACCATTTTTCAGGCAACTAAGTGCAGAGCTCTCTAGGGTTTCAAAGAGCAAAAAAGTTACAGTTCTCCAGCGGATAAGACACAGGTTATGAAAGGTTTTTCAGATTGATCTCAATTATCATTGTATGAATTTCTCCTTCTATAATTTTTCAAGGAAATCCTAGGTTCAGCTAGGTTTCCTCTTGCCACACTTCGTGGTATGACTGTAACTGTTTATCAGATGAATCAAACAAATTCTTAAAACATTACATGCTATGTAATCATCTCTTATATGGTTATAGATGAATGATTATATGTAGACAACGGATTACTAATTATTTTCTTCTTTGATAGTCGTCTTTCTTGCATCTGGGTATCCAGAAAGTGCGTGTTTCATTTCTTTTGTTGTTTTCTTCCTTCTGCCGAACTGTGGACTCTGTAACCCGTTATATTAGGCACCGGTCTGAAGTGTTTGATCACCCACACTCTTTAAAAATCAAAACAAAACTCATTATGTGTGAAATTAGTAGTTAGTTTGTATGCGTTGTTGTGGTTCTGTGTTGAACAGGAAATATTGTAAGAGTCTTTAAAGTATCAGCTCTTTATAGACTAGACAAGCATACCTGCACTTTCCATTGTCAATGGGAGTGCCTTCTCATCAACTGTATAGGGGTTATTAGTGACAACTAGTTGTTTTAGGTCCAGTGACAGTCTTTGGGGCCTAGAAGACGATTTGGGTTTGGTTGCCCTTTCATTTTTAGTTGTTCATCTGGTGTTGAAGCCAATACCTGTTCAGGTATACCCCTTGGAATATCCCTCCCGAGTCTAAGCTGACCTCAAAGTGCAGAGGAGCCTACCCACTCCTGTTTGTTGGCCAAAATCGCCCTAAACTTGTTGATGAACCTCTTCCTATCATCCAAAACGACCATCCCTGGCCTAGGTGATTTAGGAATGTTTTAGGATTTAGGGTTGCAGCTATTTTGGGTCCCCAACAGATTGGCACCATTGCCGAGGATTATAATATCTTGGTTTAAATTTTGAAGACCTTTGCAACAATTACTAAAGAAGTTCTTCCCAACAGGGAAGTGGCGACTCTGTCAGCGAAAAACCCAGAAAGTTAGTTTTCAATAGTATTGAAATGGACCGTACCGTAGAAGAAGGGCAAAGGATTATTCAGAACCAGAAAGCTCTTCAAATCGCTCAAGAAGTCTACGGGAATGGGGTATAAGAAGATACCCTAATGTGCTACCACCCAAAGCTTGCAGACTCGCGGGACTCGCCACAGACTCTCGAGCCCGGATGCTTGCCGAGTTGACTCGGCACGGACTCGCAAGCCGAGTCCGCACTAGTCCCTAGTCGGGACTCGTGAGTCCGACCTCAGGACTCGCGCTTGCAGACTCGCGGGACTCGCCGCGGACTCTCGAGCCCGGATGCTTGCCGAGTTGACTGGGCACGGACTCGCAAGCCGAGTTCGCACGAGTCCCTGGTCGGGACTCGTGAGTCCGACCTCAGGACTCGCGCAAGTCTTGAGGCTGGACTCAGGAGTCCTGACCAGGGACTCACGCCTTAAAACACTCAAAACCCTTTTTTGTTTCATTTTTTTTGCTCATTTCACTCTTCACACAGGTCTACCATTGAAGTCAGCGTGAAAGACCCTGAGAAAACGAGCTAAAGAGATCATCACCAAGCTAGGTAAGTGATCTATCTTATCTTTTTTTTGTTTTTTTCAATTCAAAATCAGAAAAATCAAGAAAAACAAGGGGTTAATTTTTGTTTTTTTTTTAGGGTTAATTTTGTTTTACTTTTGATTTTTTTAGGTGACAAAACCCTTGGTGAGGGTTCTTCGTATGGTGGATGGAGAGGGCATGCCGATGGGTTTCATATATGAGGCCATGGATAGGGCCAAAGAGTCCATTTCACATTATTATGGTGGAAACAAACGAAAATATGAAATCATTTGGCGCATGATTGATAGGAGATGGACAAACCAACTCCACCAGCCAATACATGCCTTTGCCTACTTCTTGAACCCGAAGTTTTACTTCTCGGACACATTTAAGGCTGATGAGGAGGTCATGGCAGGTGTTGTCGGATGCATTGATAGGATGGTGCCTGATCCTGAGATGAGAGACAAGGTGCTTGATGAGTTGGAGGTGAGATTTGTCACATCTTATTTATGAATTTGCAATGTTCATTGTTGACTATCTATGAATTTTATATATTTGATTTTCATTTAACTTTATTTTTAAATTCTATCTATTCAAGGTCAACAAGGGTGCAGAGGGGAGACTCTTTTCCTCACAACAAGCAATTGAAAGGAGAGGAAAACAACAACCAGGTAAAACCGTGAAAGAAAATTTGTTCAGTAGTATACTAGAAGATGAAATTAGAAACTTGATTCTTACTTTTTTAACTTTATTCTTATTCTTAATTTCTTAAAGTTAATACTTATATTTTTTAAATGTGTTTTTGTAGATTTATGGTGGGAGAACTATGGTGTTGGCGTGCCAAATCTTCAAAAGTTAGCTATCCGTGTCTTGTCGCAGCCATGTAGTGATTTTGGGTGTGAACGTAATTGGAGTTTATTTGAGAACATTCACACAAAGAAGAGAAATAGGTTGGCCCAGCAGCGCCTAAATGATTTGGTTTTTGTTCGGTACAACCTTCACCTTCGAACTAGAAAGGTGGAGGGTGTTTCACATAAGTCCATCGACTTGGATGATATTGATCCATATGATGAATGGACTATTGATGAACAAAATGATGATGTTGATGTCTTCCTTACTGATGAGGATCTTGCTGAAATGGAGAGAGCAGTAGCAGAAGAAGAAGAAGCAGCAGCATTCGAAGCAATGGCGGACGAAGACACTTTTAAGAAACCTCTCCTAGTCCTCAATCTCCTCATTTGGATACTATAGCAGCACCTTCTAGTTCTAGGCCTTCAAAATTGACTTTCATTAGGAGGTGAAAGAGGAGGATGTTATAGATATTAGATTATATTTGGTTGTTAATGTTTTCCTCATTTTGACATATATAATCATTATATGTAAACATTTATGATGCTGTTATACATTTTGAAAGTTTGAAACTATGATGAAATTTCAATTATTGAGTGTTTGATGATCATATGACATGTGTAATCTTTGAATTATGACAAATTGATAATCAAATTAGGCTCTTATGTTCTCTAACTGCATTAATTTCTTTTGTTTTTTTTTTAAACTATGGTTTTTATTTTTTGCCGAGTCCTAGCCCGAGTTTTTCTCACGAGTCTGTGCCGAGTCCTGAGTCCGAGTCCAATTTTGGGTTGCCCAGTCCGCAGCGAGTTCGAGTTTGCAAACTTTGGTACCACCATTGAATGCCCAGGACCAAGTGGGTATTTCTGGAAGAGATGATGCATTTGATGACAAAATAAGTCAGCATCAATGCACTTCTGAGGATTCTGCTAACAATATACTAAGAACAAATGGAAGGTTAAACAGAGACCGGTATGATGTCAGAAGAAATCAGAATGTCATTGGCAGGGAAAGAAGAGACAGGCCTCATGATGTTGATACGAGAACATTTGGCATGTGAAAGATCCCTGATGGATCCCTTTGCTGAAATGAAGTATTGTTTTTGTGATTTTATTTGTTTTATGATTTTTATTAATTTTTTTGTTTTCTTTCAGACTAGAGAGGAGATGCAGAAGGGGTTTCAGTTTTCTTGAGATGTGTATTTGCCAAGATAGCAAATAGATATACATTCAGCTGCAATCTCAAATAAAAATGGACTAAAAATAAATATTAAATGATAGAAAGATACTAGCTAAGAATTTGAGGCACATACCCATCAGATCTGTATTTTTTATTCAATGTAAAGCCTGGTTTGCAACCCTACTTGCATACAAAGATAGTATTGGCCTAGAAGAGGCTATGCATGCAACTGAAAATGAAGGATCTGAAGAATAAGGCTGATTTGGTACTGCTGCAAGCTTAGATCTGCAATATAATGCCCTGGAATCTGTCCAATGATGCACAAATGAAGACCCAGAGTAGGCCTCCCACAAGCATGAACTGGGTTATCGTCCAATTCACCAAAATCCTTAAGAGTTTCCGTTCCCAAGAGACTGAATGCTGCTGCCCCCTTCCTCAGAGTTCAGAGCTGCCATGAAGCTTCAAAATAAGATGCAAAAGATAACTCCAAAAAGCACTTCCAAGTTACTTTATTCTTTTCCCAAAGTGGGCGTCCACTTTAGGGTTGAGAAAGCATCAAAATGGAATCATTTAATGATTCTTTTCCTTTATTAAAAATACTCCCAAGTTGGGTGCCCAAGTTGAGGGCCCCACTTCTCATGAAAGGAATGACCACCTTTTAACACGTGTTAACTAGGAGGGGGGTCACTTTATTAAAATCTTATTACAAAGTGATATTATTAATCACTTTAATTTATTTTTATTAAATATTAAAGCTACACTTTAATATTCAATAATTATCCCACATCCATCACCTGGCCAATCTGAACTGAAAAACTGTTGTAGCCCGCACCACAGGTGATGTCGCCACATGGCAGGCTAACTGACAGTGCCTCCCTATAATTTAGGGATACCTCCTAAAAAATAGGAACTGAGACCAAAACTCCCAAAATGCTCCTGGAGGTCCCCTGATGCCTCCTGGTCAACTCTCGGTCAAACCCTAAAAAATAGGAACCCTTCCTAAAAAATAGGAAACTGCCGCAAACTGTCTGGAAAGGCCTGTAAAGCTCCCTGCCAAGCTCTACTGCCTCTGGATAGGTCCCCTCACCACTCTGTTGACCTATGGGAACCCAGATGATAGGCCAACTCTCAAGTCTCTGCTAGACAGAGCTAAGAGGGGACATGACAGTCCTCCCCTCTCGAAGATGCTTGCCCACAAGCAACTGCAAAGCCGGATGCTGTAAAATGGACTCTCCCTCCCAGGTGGCGTCCTCTATAGGAAGACCTCTCCAACGAATCAAGTACTCCCGAATCACCCTACTTCTCAGTCGTCGTTCCCTCTCCTCCAAGATCTCATCAGGAACCAAAGTCAGCTTACCTTCCTCATCCAAGGGAGGTAGATCGGGAGATGCTACAATATGTTGCCCCAGTGCCTTTTTCAGGCAAGATACGTGGAACACATTATGAATCTGGCTGTCAGGGGGTAACTCAATCTCATAAGCAACCTCTCCCACACGCCTGAGAATCTGATATGGTCCGTAGAAGCGAGGCTTGAGCTTCTCAACTCCACCCCTTTTAAGGGTGCTCTGTCGGTAAGGTTGCACCCGCAGGAAAACCATGTCATCCACCTCAAATACTCTCTCAGTCCTATGTCGATCAGCGTAGACCTTCTACTGATTCTATGCCTGCTGAAGATTCTCCCTGAGAGATCTCATGATGTCCTGGTTCTCCTGTAACCAATCCTGTGCCAAGGGAACTCTGCTGTCACTTACAGCCAAATCAACAAAAGATAATGCCTCGTAACCATAGAGGGCTCTGAAAGGTGTCATAGCAATAGACATATGGTATGTAGTATTATAATAGTACTCTCCTAGATATAGCCAACGCACCCATGCCTTCTGCTGTCCTGACACATAGCTGCGCAAATACCCCTCAACCCACTTATTAACAATCTCGGTCTGCCCATCTGTCTGTGGGTGGTAGCTGGTACTAGGTGTCAACTCCGTACCTGTGAGCTTGAAAAGTTCTTGCCAGAAAGAACTCATGAACCTACTATCCCTGTCACTCACTATGGTCTTGGGGAGACCGTGGAGCCTGAATCTCCCTGAAAAATAACTCCGCCACCTGAGATGCTGTGAAATCAGCTGCAATAGGGAAGAAGTGGGCGTATTTAGTCAACCTGTCTACTACAACATAGATACAGTCTTTCCCTTGCACCCGAGGAAGACCTGTAATGAAATCCATGGAGATTCCTGACCACTTCTGTTCCGGTATAGGTAAGGGCTGCAATAAACCAGCAGGAAAAGTATGCTCAGACTTATTCTGCTGGCACGTCAAACACTCACGAACATGACGTAAGATATCAGCTTTGAGACCCTTCCAAGAGAATCTCTCCCGAACTGCCCTGTAGGTCTTACCATAACCTGGGTGCCCTGCTGTCAGAGTATCATGGTAAGCATGCATAATTTGTTCCTTCAACTAAGAACCAGGAACCAGATACACCCTTCCCTTGTAGTAGATGACTTCATCTACCATAGTGTACCTATCATCCAACACCAATCCATCCATGACCTCACAAGCATGCTGATTTTTGGAGTACTCAACTAAAAGTTGAGCCTTCCAATCGGCTGAAATCTCGCTCAATGAACATAGGGCAGCAAGTGATGGTTTTCTAGAAAGTGCATCAGCCACAGTATTATTCTTCCCCTTTATGAATTCGATGTCAAAATCATAAGCCTGAATCTTGCTCACCCATTTTTGCTGACGATCATTGAGCTCTGTCTGATCAAGGAAATATTTCAGACTGTTGTGGTCTGTTCTTACCACGAATTTGCTGCCAACAAGATACTGTCTGAACTTGGCTAATGCATGCATAATAGCCAACATTTCCTTATCATACGTAGAATACAACCTCTCATTATCCCGCAGCTTCCGACTCTCAAAAGCAATGGGGTGTCGGTTCTGCATCAAAACCGCTCCTATGCCCAAACCGGAAGCATCACACTCAAGTACAAAAGGCTGCGAGAAGTCGGGAAGTGCTAAAACTGGGGCAAGTACTCATAACCTCCTTGAGCCTATCAAAGACTCCCTGTGCCTGTTCTGTCCATCTGAAAGCCCCTTTCTTTGTGAGGTTTGTCAAGGGAGCTGCCAACTAAGAGAAACCCCTCACAAATCGCCTGTAATAAGAACATAGACCAAGGAACCCCCGTAACTCAGTAATGTTCCGAGGGTGAGGCCAATCTCTAATTGCCTGAATTTTCTCCTCGTGCACCTTCACCCCATCAGCACTAATCACATGACCCAGATATAGGACCTCTCTAAGTCCAAACTCACATTTGGACAACTTAGCAAATAGAGACTGACTCTCCATGATGCTAAGTACCTCCTCAACATGTCTAAGATGGTCCTCCCAAGTACGACTGTAGATCAGAATATCGTCAAAGAACACTAGAACTGATTTCCTCAACTGCTTGTTGAAGAGATGGTTCATACATGACTGGAAGGTGGCTGGGGCATTGGTAAGGCCAAAAGGCATCACCAAGAACTCATAATGCCCATAGTGACAACGGAAGGCGGTCTTGTGTACATCCTCTGCTCGTACACAAATCTGGTGATAGCCTGAACGAAGATCAATCTTAGAGAAGTAGATGGCTCCATGAAGCTCGTCCAACAACTCATCAATGCGCAAAATAGGGTATCTGTTCTTGATTGTCTTCTTGTTCAAGGGCCTGTAATCTATACACATCCGTAGAGTCCCATCCTTCTTCTTAACCAGTACTACAGAAGAAGCAAAGGGGCTAGAACTGGGGCGAATGAAACCCATATCTAACAGCTCATGAATAGTCTTCTCAATCTCATCCTTGTATGCTCTAGGATGACGATACGGGGTAGTGATCATTGGCTTAGCTCCATCCTCCATCTCTATCCCATGCTCAAACCCTCTATCCGGGGGTACACCAGGAGGTATGTCACCAAACACTCGGCCATGCCGATCCATCACTGTCTGTATGTCAACATGAAATGCTCTACCATCCTGAGGAGTAGGTGTCTTGGATTTCACAAAACGTGTGGCCCAGATCACATCATCATGTCTAATAATAGACTCCATCCTGCGAGAAGATACCTCCTTGGGCCCACCGTCAGAGGCTGCCCTCAAGATCACCTTCTTTCCACCAAATAGGAACTCTAACTGCATGCGGTGGTGATCAATAATATATCTCCCAATACCCTGTAACCACTGCATACCCAAAATCACATCATAATCCTCTAAGGGTAGGATATAAAAGTCATCCGTCAAGGTAAAATCCCCCATCTGAATGCTGAGCTGTGAGATCCTCCTAGTACAACCCAACACTGCACCATCTGCAACCTTAACTCCAAAACCCTCGAACACCTCATACTGTAATCCACGCCTCAACCAATTTCTGATCAATAAAATTGTGCGTGGCTCCTGTGTCAACCAAACTCATAACTCGCTGTCCCTGTAATGTACCTTTCAACCGAAAGGCATGGAACCTGGGATAACTGGATAGTGTAGCCATAGTTACTTTGGCTGCCGCCGATGAATCAAGGATATCTATCTCTAGCTAGGGTCGCTCCTGAATAACCTCCTCAGGGCTGTCCTCAATGTCGGTGTCTGGTATCTCTTCATCCCCAAGCTCGGATGTGACCTCAATCAAGTGAACCCTGCCCTTACCCATACAGCGATGTCCGGGCTCCCAAGGCTCCTTGCAGGAAAAGCATAATTTCTTCCTCCTCAAATCATTCCGTGACTCCTAATCCATCCTAGGAGGTCTAGCTGACTGTCCATCTCTAAACTGTGAAGTATTGGCCTTCTGAATAGGTCATGATTCCCTGAAAGGCCTCTTATCTGGCGGATAAGTGGGAGTGGTGTCCAATCTCAAGGTCACATCAATGGCATCCTTAAGAATGGCCGGCTGGAAGGCACGTACCAATCCCTTAAGCCTATCCTGTAACCCCTCAATGAATAACATCACGCTACGTCTCTGGGGCATATCAGGTACCATAACTGCAATACGCTGGAACTCATTAACATAAACTTCTGCCTATCCCGTTTGTCTAAGATGTGCCAACTCCCTATAGTAGAGTTCTGTGTCCTTACGGTCAAACCGGGTAATGAGTCGTTCAGTGAACTCTGCATAGGAATGAATCAAGGCATGATCCTGGGTGACCAATCCATGATGCCACCAATAGTAGGCAACCCCATCTAAATGTAAGACAGCAAACTGGATAGCCTCACGCTCAGGCATGGGTCTTAAGGATAAATATATGTCCAGCTTGTGCACCCAAGCACGTGCACTCGTACTACCCGTACCATCATATGTAGCCAACGTGATCTTCCCAGTAGCTCTACTGAGGTCATAGTTCTGCTGTTGTGGTCTAGTGCCTCGGTCTCCTCTGAACCTGGCAGAATCTCTGCGCTGTGTACAATACTATGGAAAAGGAAAGACATCCCGGACCTCAGGGGGTAAGGCTCTCCACTCAGCTGTAGCTGCCATGACTGAATCTTGAAATTCCACCTCTGGTGGCTCTACCTGTGCTGGCCGTTCACCTGGTGCAAACTGAGGAAGTAAGGGTCTATCCCTGGCCTGTCCACGCCTAAGGGAATGATGGGAGCTCCTAGCTGATGCGTGTGACCTGTGACTATGCTGACTCCCCGCCACAGATACTGATCTGCTCCGTCTGCCTCTATCTAACTCCAACCGGTCCAAGGCATCCTGTATCCTGTCAAGGGTCTGAGCAATCCTAGGCTGAGTGTTGATGAGGGTTCTCATCATCTCTCTCTTCCTCATCCTGATTTCTCCTGGCATTTCTCTGTTCTTCAGCCATAACTGGTTCCTCTGCCATACCAATCCCAAGCTCGTTTTGGGCTATCCTGCGTGTGTAATACCTGTCTGTATGCATAGAAAACAACTCTCTAAACCCCACAGGCTGGCAGGTCAAAGGCTCTGATACCACTGAAAGATCCCTAATGGATCCCTTTGCTGAAATGAAGTATTGTTTTTGTGATTTTATTTGTTTTATGATTTTTATTAATTTTTTTGTTTTCTTTCAGACTAGAGAGGAGATGCAGAAGGGGTTTCAGTTTTCTTGAGATGTGTATTTGCCAAGATAGCAAATAGATATACATATAGCTGCAATCTCAAATAAAAATGGACTAAAAATAAATATTAAATGATAGAAAGATACTAGCTAAGAATTTGAGGCACATACCCATCAGATCTGTATTTTTTATTCAATGTAAAGCCTGGTTTGCAACCCTACTTGCATACAAAGATAGTATTGGCCTAGAAGAGGCTATGCATGCACCTGAAAATGAAGGATCTGAAGAATAAGGCTGATTTGGTACTGCTGCAAGCTTAGATCTGCAATATAATGCCCTGGAATCTGTCCAATGATGCACAAATGAAGACCCAAAGTAGGCCTCTCACAAGCATGAACTGGGTTATCGTCCAATTCACCAAAATCCTTGAGAGTTTCCGTTCCCAAGAGACTGAATGCTGCTGCCCCCTTCCTCAGAGTTCAGAGCTGCCATGAAGCTTCAAAATAAGATGCAAAAGATAACTCCAAAAAGCACTTCCAAGTTACTTTATTCTTTTCCCAAAGTGGGCATCCACTTTAGGGTTGAGAAAGCATCAAAATGGAATAATTTAATGATTCTTTTCCTTTATTAAAAATACTCCCAAGTTGGGCACCCAAGTTGAGGGCCCAACTTCTCATAAAAGGAATGACCACCTTTTAACACGTGTTAACTAGGAGGGGGGTCACTTTATTAAAATCTTATTACAAAGTGATATTATTAATCACTTTAATTTATTTTTATTAAATATTAAAGCTACACTTTAATATTCAATAATTATCCCACATCCATCACCTGGCCAATCTGAACTGAAAACTGTTGTAACCCGCACCACAGGTGATGTCGCCACATGGCAGGCTAACTGACAGTGCCTCCCTATAATTTAGGGATACCTACTAAAAAATAAGAACTGAGACCAAAACTCCCAAAATGCTCCTAGAGGTCCCCTGATGCCTCCTGGTCAACTCTCGGTCAAACCCTAAAAAATAGGAACCCTTCCTAAAAAATAGGAAACTGTCGCAAACTGTCTGGAAAGGCCTGTAAAGCTCCCTGCCAAGCTCTACTGCCTCTGGATAGGTCCCCTCACCACTCTGCTGACCTACGGGAACCCAAATGATAGGCCAACTCTCAAGTCTCTACTAGACAGAGCTAAAGAGGGGACATGACAGCATGCCTCAAGACAATGAAGGGGCTCATCAAAATGATCAGCTACATGTTTCACCGACGAGATCAATTGGAGGTCAACATGATAATATTCCTAGTGAGGAAGATCACCCTGATGATGAGGAGAGAGCAAGAACTCTCTATGAGGAATTGGACCTACTTGATCATATTAGAAACAAGCAAAGAGAGGTTCAGGCCTTATTGGAACAACAGCAAGCTCAACTTGCTCAGCAGGCCCAGGTGAATCAAAATACACAGCACCAAGGCCATAATATACCTCAACAACAGCAACAAAGCCAATAGCATCAGCATCATAATCAGCAGGGCAATCACTTTTAGGCCAACCCAAGACAACAACAACAACACAGGCAACAACAAATGGGACAGCAAGGTGCAAATAATGCCTGTGTTCAGAATATGCACAATCAGCCCTTGCAGAATCAAGTGAATCAGTAGCAGGGCAATGTCCAGAATATCAGGCCTCCACTGAGAAGGCAAGCACAGGGTTTCCCTCCACAAAAGCAGCCATTAGGAGCTGAAAGGTACAAGCAACTTGACTTCTTTGGCATCCCTGACTTTCCTAACCCTATTCCCAATGAGATTAGGGAGAAAATTCCAAGGTTCCAAGGTAACAATGCTGTTACTGGTGAAGAACACTTGAGACACTTCATCAATGTCACAGATGAGTATGAGATTGAAGATGAAGATGTGATGATGAAGTTGTTAGTGCACTCTTTGGAAGACAGTGCAAAAGAATGGTACAAGGCTCTCCTGGATAACAGTATTGACTCATGGGATGAATTCATGCGAGCATTCAGACTACAGCATGGGGATAGGATTGACCCAAAATTTGCCATCCATGAGCTCACAACAATCAAAAAGGGAATCAATGAAACTGTTGATGACTTCAATGGCAGATTCATTATGACAATGAGAAAGGTACCTCCTCAAATGAGACCTAATGAATCCATGTGTTTGGTTTTATATTGTGGTGCTTTTGATTCTAAAATTGGTTATTGCTTGAGAGACAAGAGTCCTCAAACACTAAGGGAGGCCTATGCTATGGCCATCAATATTGAAAGTAACATGAGAGCCTCAGGCAAACATGTTAAGAGATCTGATGTGAAGATCTCTCAGCCAGATAGGGCAACTTTTAATAAGCCTCTCACAACTGAAGACAAGTTGGATAAACTTATGGGGGTTATGAAAGACTTATCCTACAAAGTTGCTCGAAATGACAAAGGGTTGCCACCACAAGGTGCTACAACACATTTCAATGAAGGTCAAAGACTGCATCACCAACCTTACAACACAGATTGGTCTAAGAGACCACAGCAAAATAATAGACAAGCTGCCCCTAGGCATGTTAGTTTCAAACAACCTGAGAGGGATACTCCTAAACCATTAAGGATCAAGCAAATTTTCAAGATGAGAGTCTTTGGTGCCAAGTGTGTTTCCTTCCCCATGACTTAGCAAATTGTGCAGTTGCTCATTCAATGAGCAGAGATGAGGAATTTCCCAATGAAGAAGGTGGGGCTGAGTATTATGAGGAGATAAATCAATTTGACACACAGGAGTATGAGCAGATGGGTCATGAATATGATATAGACTAACAGCTATGAGGATGATGATCATATTTTTCAATATGATCATGATGAAGATCAAAAGAGATATCACTTGCCCGCTCATATTTTGGGCACTTGAGGGATCCCATGCAAAAGAAGTACAAACAATCCAGACCTTCTGAGAAGGACGTAAAAGCCCTCACTGATGCCGCCATCTTGTAAGTTCAAGGGGCCTATCAGTTGAGGAATAGGCATGTGCCTATGCAAAATTCTCCTGATGTTAAGACATGATACGAAGGATGATGGCAAGAAAAAGTAGAAGGTGAATATGGAAAAGAAAAGCAATATTGTTCCAAAGAAGACTGTGCCTGAGAAGAAGCTTCCAGTGCAGCCTGTAGCAGCAAAATAGAAATATGTACAAAAGAACCCAGCATCAACTGAGCAACCAGTTACTATGCCCGTATTAGGGGTTCATTACCCAGAAGGCGGTTACAAACTTTATCAACGTCAAGCTCAAAAGGAATCAGAAAAGGAGAAGGAGAAGACAAAGGAAAAGGGTAAGGATATCTCATCCAATCAAGTAATACCTTATATTCCTTCTGCAAATGATGTAACTATTTCATCTGATACTCCTTTGCCAAGTTATCTTCCTATTGACATGGCTCAAGTTTTGAGCCAAATCCAAATTTCAGTGCCAATAGGGGAACTTATTAGAATTCTTGAGCATAGGGATAGAGTTGTTTCATTTATCACAGCCTCTAGTGCACCTACACAATCCATTATTGCCCCTATCAAAGAAGATGAGACCATACAGGTATATCTAGGATCAACTATTGTTAACAGCAGGACGGGAGTAGACCCTTTTTACACAACATTGATTATAAATGGTTGGTTGTTACATAACTCTATGCTTGATTCTGGAGCATCCAGTAAAGTTATGCCTTTGTCTATCATGAATGATTTGGGTTTGAAGGTATCCAAATCTTTTGGAAAATGTTTTGCTATGGATTCTAGACAGGTGAATGTGATTGGTCTGGTAAAGGATGTTGAGGATAAGCTTGCTGCTTACCCAAACAAGTCTTTCCTCATGGACATAATTATTGTGGACTGCCCTGCCAAATGGGGTATGTTATTATCTAGAAAATGGGCAGCTTCCATAGGTGGAAGTATACAAATGGATCTGTCATATGCCACAATTCCAGTTCAGGGTGTTGAAGTGAAGTTACACAGGGAAAAGAAGGTAGAAAATGAACACCTAGAGGACAGATATAAGACAGAGGATGATCACACTAATTTATTTGATACTGACATAGACCATTTTATGGCATATAGCAGTGATGATAATCCTTGCCTAAATGTTTCACCTTCGAACTCTGTTGCTGTTGTTTCTAATTCTGGAGCATCTGATTTGTGGACGTTGTATTTTGATGGTGCGTGTTCAAGAGAAGGCTCGGGCGTTGGGATTGTTGTGATATCTCCATATGGTGAGCAGTTTGGTATGTCTTTCAGACTTGATTTTCAGTGCACTAGCAACATAGCAGAGTATGAAGCATTGTTGTTAGGATTAAATATTGCTCACAAACATAAAATCAAGTGCTTAAAGATTTATGGGGATACAAGAATGTTATATGGGATACTGTGGAGCTGTATGATGCCATTGGCATTGAATGGGTTGACAGAACCAAAAATGAAAAGGCAGATTCCTTAGCTATAGCTGCATTAAAATTTGATCCTCAAATGATTTTTCCTCATGACCATTATGCTGTGGAAGTACTCACAAGGCCGACGATCCCTGATAGCATATACAGTTGGCAAGTGTTTAATGACAACAATCAGATTTATAGTTTTATCAATTGCATGAATGAGTTTGACAATCAATTGATTGATTGGCAGCCAATGATAGAAGTTGCTGATGGCAAGGAAACTCTTTTTGGTTGTGAGGTTGTACAACTGAAGACTAATACTATTCCCAAGGGACTGGTAGCATTGGAGAGAATGTTTGATAATGCAGACCGCTGGAACAGTAAAGGCAAACCTGTTGAAGGGGACAACGTTGAAGGTGTAAACCTGGGAACTAGGGAGGCACCTAGAATGGTTTACATTGGGAAGAGGTTGAAGCCTCATGAGAAGCAGATGTTGATTGCTCTACTCAGAAAATTTAAGAAGTGTTTTGCATGGTCCTTGATGAGCTTAAGGCTTATAGGGAGGATCTGTTCCAGCATACCATTCCCCTCCAACCTGATGCAAAACCATTTAGGCAGAAACAGAGGCCTATAAATCCTACCATTGCTCCCAAGATGCAAAAAGAACTGTTGAAGATGAAAGAGGGAGGCATTATCAAACCCATCAGACATTCTGAATGGGTATCCAACCTTGTCCCGGTAAGAAAGACGAACGGGGAAATCAGGTTGGGTGTTGACTTCAGAAATTTGAACATCAAATCCCTCAAGGATAACTATCCTCTCCCAAGTATGGATCATTTATTACAAAGGGTTGTTGGTTCAGAATTGATGTCAATGATGGATGGATTCTCAAGATACAACCAGGTGTTGGTCAAGGAGTCTGAACAATACAAAACAACATTCACCACTCCTTGAGGGACCTATGTATACCTAAGAATGCCATTTGGATTAAAGAATGCTAGGTCAACATTTCAGTGGGCTATGGATGTAGCTTTTGCCGGTCTCATTGATGAGATCATGGTGGTTTATCAAGATGACCTGACAACATTCTCAAAAGAAAGAGGTGAGCACTGCAAGCATCTTGAGGTAATCTTTCACAGGTGCTTAGAATATGGGATTTCTTTGAATCCCAAAAAATGCCAGTTTGGAGTTGAAGAGGGCAAGTTGCTCACGCACATTGTGTCAAAAGATGGGGTAAGAATAGATCCAGAATGAGTCAAGGCTATTGATCTCATCCCCCAACCCAAATCAATTATAGGAATACAGTTTTTTTTCGGGCAAATCAACTTTGTTAGGAGATTTGTTTCTAATTTTGCCAAAGAGACTAAGGCCATTTCTAAAATGCTCAAGAAAGGGCAATCTATTACATGGGAGAAAGAGCCATCTGAAGCATTCAAGGATATCAAAGAAGCTATCAAGGAGGCACCCGTACTGATAAGTCCAGATTATTCTAAACCCCTTCAGTTGTTTTCCTTTGCTTTTTATATTGTTGCTGTTGTTCTACTTCAAAAGAATGAAGATGGATTTGAACAGCCTATAGGATTCTTTAGCAAGTCGTTACAGGTTGCAAAATTGAATTATTCCATAATGGAGAAGCATGCCTATGCATTCGTTAAGGCCATAAAGAATTTCAGATCTTATTTCACAAGGGCCAAGATCATAGCATATGTGCCACACACAGCAGTGAAGGATATCTTCACACAGCACGAAGCTTCTAGGAAAAGGTGCACATGGATCAACAAGATCCAAGAATATGACATGGACATACAGGTCACAAAGTTGGTTAGAGGCCAAGGCCTAGCTAAGATGATGGCAAATTCCAACTTAGAGGCAGTTGAGGTGGATGAGGTAAATGTGTCTCAATCCGCTAGTTTGTGTGCTTTCGCTGACAATCCATGGTATAAGGATGTTATATTCTATCTTGAAAACATGAATTGTCCACCATGTATGGATGAAAATCAGAAAAAAACGCTCAAGCTAAAATCCCAAAGGTATGTCCTAATCCAAAATGAGCTCATGTGGAGAAACCATGAGGGAGTATTGCTCAAATGTTTGAATCAAGAGAAAACTAAAACAGTGATGAATGAATGTCATCATGGTGTTTGCGGGGGCATTTCAGAGCTAAAACCACTGCCCATAAGATTTTAAAAGCTAGATATTGGTGGCCGACCTTGTTCAAGGATGTAGCACAAGATATAAGAAAGTGTGATGCTTGCCAAAGATTCTCTTACAAGCTGAAATTTGTTGGGGCATTACCCATGTTACCCCTTGTTGCGGATGCACCTTTCCAGCAATGGGGAATTGACTTCATTAGAGAGATACAGGAAAGGTCCGGCAATGGTTTTAAGTGGATTCTTGTGGCCATTGATTATTTCACCAAATGGGTAGAAGCAATTCCCACTCGCAATGCAACATCCAAAGTGGTTATTGACTTCATAGTAAGCAATATAATCACCAGGTTTGGAGTGCCGGCCAAGATTTTGGCAGACAATGCAATGTGTTTCAGATCTCAAGAGATGTTGAACATGTGTTCTAAATTCAGTATAAACCTTGTGCATTCATCTCCTTATCACCCCCAAAGCAATCGACGAGTTGAGTCAAATAATAAAAGTCTGATGAAAATTATATGGACACTAAATCAGAACAAGAAGAGATGGGATGATAGTTTGAGGCATAGTTGCACGACTCGCCAAAAACCCGGCGAGTGGCGAAAAACTCGCAAGTTTTTTTTACAAAACGAGTTTTTCATGCACGTATGCCGAAATACTCGCCCGTTTTTTTGAGAAAACTCGAGGGTTTTTTGGCGAGTTTTTACCAAAAACTCGGCGAGTCTGTAAAAAAACTCGGCAAAAGGGGCATTAGGGCATTTCAATCTCTTAAAAAATCAGGAACACGCTTGGTCAGTATATTTCAAAATATATTTAAGTATTTATACTTTAAATATTTTGAAATATACTGTCAGGATGTTTGAGATAGGTTCCGGATCCATGGGATTTAACATGTAGATTCTAGATTTTGGAGGATCCATCAGATTTCAGACTTAACCAATTTTTCAGGGTTTCAAACTTAGCCAAATTTAGGGTTTCAGACTTAGAATCAGCCATCAGGATTCCGCATGAGGATGCGATTTTGTACTCAATTTGCATTCGAATCAATCAAATTTAATATTAAACAATTTTGTACTCATTTATGGACTCATTGATTTGGATGAGATAGATCCTTACAGTGATTGGACAGGGCGGGATGAGCAACCTTCATTGTTTTCCGAGGATGAGATCTATGATTTGGAGAGACAGGCAATGGACGAAGGGGGTGGAATCGGTGGATTGGGATTCTCATTGGATGACATTGAGGATGAGAAGGATGAGGAGGAGACATTGCCACCAATACCACTACCAGCATCTACATCCAGGATGGAGGTTGAGCCACAGTCTGTCATGCCAAGGATGGAGCCATAGCGGATTCCTAGGACTAGACCCTCTAGTTCTACCACTCCCCTAGTTTTAACTAGACTTGGGAAGACGAAGATGTAGTATTTAGTATTTAGTATTTAGTATTTAGTATTTACTTTCAATTTTACAAAAACAATTTGCTATTTTCATTTTGTTTCAGACTATCAATATCAGCGTATTGAACATTCCACATGATGATGCCATTTTGTATCTAATTTTCTTTTAAATCAATCAAATATAACTAGACTCAGCTTGTTTCTTCTATGTACTCATTTTATTGACTCATTGGATGCATCTTATCATTGAATTTTGCAAAAAAATGCGTTTTTAATGAAGTTTAAGCAATTTTTTAAGTTGTGGAATTTTTTGCCGAGTTTTTCCGAACCGTATTTTCCGGGCTTGCCGAGTAAATACAATTGGCGAGTCTTGCAACTACGGTTTGAAGTATGCTCTTTAGGCTAACAGAATAACTTTCAAGAGATCCATTGGTAGAAGCACATTTCAGCTAGTGTATGGAGCAAAAGTGAAGATGCTCATCAACATAGAGTTGCCAGTCCACCAACTGCTACTAGAGATTGAAGGGGAGCAGCATGATGCAATGTCTCAGAGGATCTTACAGCTGACTGAGATAGAAAAACAGAGAAGAGCTGCAAATGACAAAATGTTGCACCAAAAGCAGAAAATGAAGCTCTTATTTGATAAGAGTACTATGTCAAGAGACTTCCAAATTGGTGACTTGGTGCTTCTCTGGGATGCAAGATCTGAAGATAAAGGGAACCATGGCAAATTCAATCCCTTATGGCTTGGTCCTTATGAAGTTGTAGAAAAATTAGAGCTCAATGTCGACCATTTGATGACCCTGGAAGGAGAATTGCTGGAGTTGCCTATTCACGGTCATCTTTTAAAGCATTACTTTTCATAAGTAATGTTTTCCTTTGAATTTTGTGATGAAATCTTGCTATATCTAAAATTTTTTGACCTCGAGTAGTCTTGACCACTGTTGGTCTAGATGGTTTTTTGTTTGGTTCTTGTGTTTCATTTTTTTATGTTTTTTGGTCTGCCCGGAGATCTAAATTCTCGTTGTGCCACTACTTGGCACACGTCCCCAACCAGAGCCACTGTTGGGCCTTGAAAAATCAGTCCTCAAAATGCCCTTTTTTGCCCCTAAAAATCTAAAAAACCTGTGCAAATTTCTTAGCAAATGTCACCATTGGATAGAGAATTGAATTCTGAGCAACTTTGCTTTTTGAACCATCTCGAAATTCCTTGAAATGAAGAAGTTATGCTTGTTCAAAGTTTGGTTTTTATGTTTTTTGCCTTCGTCAAAAAATGGTTTCTCCCTTAGAATATTTTCCACTTTTGCCTTATCGGCAAATCGGCATTTTCTCAAACTTACTAACTTTTCGGGAGTTCGGCTTTTAGCCGATTCGCCGATAAGGCGACAACAGAGCAAAGAGAGACAATGTTGCGACAAAGGGACAAAGGCACAAGAAGTCTATTGGCAAGGTTGCTTTGGTTCGAAGTTCTTGAAGTTTGCCGATAGGGAGTTTGCCCGACGGCCATTTCGCCGACACAGGCTAAAGAAAAAGAGAGGCAATGCCTTTGTCGAGGTTTTTGCCCAAAACCGAACTTTCCACAAGTTCATGTTTTTTGTAACTTGCTGACAAAGAGATTAAGGTAAAGAAAAGAGTCTGCGATCAGCGATAGGTATGGTTCGAAAAACCAAAGGATTGCCGATAAAGTAAAAGGGAAGAGTGATGTCAAAGTAAAGGTTCAGCACAAAGCAAATTTGCCGACAAGGCAAATTGAGGTGATAAAAAGACTAAGGCATGAAAGGAAAAGTAGTGCTTTGTTGGCGAATCGGCAGAGCGCCGATCAAATAATGAAGTAGTTCGGATTTGTGGCAGTTCGCCGATAAGTCTTTTGGCCTACATGGTAAAAAGGAAAGCAAAAATGGTTCGGCGAATGGCATTTTTGCTGATATAGTCGGCAAAATGCTTGGTTAGAGAAAAAGGGATTTTGCCGACTAAGGAGATAAAAGTGGTTCGGCAAAAAGTATTTTTGCCGATAATGGAGAAAATGACAAGTTGGTTCTAAAATCTGAGAATTCGCCGATAAAGGTGTTAGTTCGACGTGGGTCCTTTTTGCCGACAAGGCAAATAAAGGTAATATTTTGCTAAGGCATAAAGAGTTCGGCAAGTGCCTTTTTTGCCGATAATGAGGGAAAATAGCGCCACGGCCCTTTGGTTCGAAAAGAGGCCAGTTTGCCGATAAAGAGAAAAAAGACTAAGGCATGGTATTATCAGCAAACCGGCCAAAGACCGAACTTTTCAAAAGTTCGCGTTTTCTATATTTCGCCGATAAGGCAATAGAAGAGAGCTAAAAGGGGAAAAGTCAAAGGTTCATGATAAGGTGTTTTCGCCGACAAAGGAAGGGAAAATCAGCTAAGGCATGAAGTTCTCAAAAGATAGAATTTCCCGATAAAGGCAAATTAGCTCCAATTCGGCAAAGGTGAAAGTTGCCGATAAAAGCAAAGAAGGCAAAGGAGGCCTAGTTCGCAAATATTAACATTTGCCGATAAAGCATGAAAAGGCGCCAAGTAAAGTTCAGCAAATGAAACATTTGCCGATAAAAGGCAAATAGCTTCCAAGTTCTGAAAAAGTGTGAAATCGCTGATAAGGGCGATAAAGGAGTTAGTTCTGTAAAATGGATTTTTTCCGATAAAGGTGGATAAAAGAGGCTAAACTGTCAAGTTCGAAAAAATTGAAAATCGTCGATAAGGTGACGATGAGGATAGAAGAAGATATAAGGCGGCAAAGGGAAAGTTTGAAAAAATTAAAAGCTGCTGACAAAGGAGGAGCCAAGGACGAAGGACATGAAAAGAAAAGAAGTTCGCCAAATGGGGTTATTGCTGATAAAACAAAAGGAAAGGCAAAGGCTCAATTCAGAAAAGGTGAGGATTGCCAACAGGGCGAATAAAAGAAGAAAAATGCAGAAGCTCGTGGTGAACACCGAAAGCCCTAGTCCGCCACAGAAGCAAAGGCATTGGGATTCCAACTCCGAACCGCCAGAGAGCACTCCAACCACTTCCAGGAGTGCCATAAATATGAAGCAACTGGCTGACATTAGGACAAATTCAGTTAAGATGGTTCTTGAAGATTTTTATATGTAGTTATGGGGGTTGTAGATTTTGGCGCCCAGATCTTTTCCGGATCTTTCTCAGACCGACTTAGGATGGCTATAAAGGCAAGATAAGATCTCATGTCAAGGATTGGTCATCTTTACAATTTTTCAGGCGACTAAGTGCAGAGCTCTCTAGAGTTTCAAAGAGCAAAAAAGTTACAGTTCTCCGGCGGATAAGACATAGGTTATGAAAGGTTTTTCAGATTGATTTCAGTTATCATTGTATGAATTTCTCCTTCTATAATTTTTCAAGGAAATCCTAGGTTCAGCTAGGTTTCCTCTTGCCACACATCGTGGTATGACTATAACCGTTTATTAGAGGAATCAAACAAATTCTTAAAACATTACATGTTGTATAATGATCTCTTATATGGTTATAAATGAATGATTATATGTAGACAAAGGATTACTAAGTATTTTCTTCTTTGATAGCCATCTTTCTTGCATCTAGGTATCCAGAAAGTGTGTGTTTCATTTTTTTTGTTGTTTTCTTCCTTCTGCTAAACTGTTGTAATGTCCCCCATTTAGCCTAGTCAGTTATTGGTTAGAGATTAGCCTATCACGGGACTCCCGTAGACTAATGGCAGTGTTTAGGGAGTCAGTTTGGGAACTTACTATTTATAGTAAGTCGTGACAGGGCAATTTCTATTTTTAGCAGGGCAGTTGCAAGAGCTAGGGCGAGATTCATGGGGTCGAATCTTCTAGAGCATTGTTCGATTTATTATAGGTTAAATTAAAGATTTAACTTATTATAAGCTTAAGGATGACTTTGTAATGTCCCCCACTTAGTTCATCCCTCCAAGGGATTAGGATTAGCCTATAATTCGACTTCCATAAGCTAAAAGATGTGGTTAGGAAGTCATTCCAGGGACTTACTATTTATAGTAAGTCGTGTCAGAGCCAATTTCTATTTTTAGCAGGGCAGTGCGGGAGCCAGGGCACGAGATTCACGGGGTCGAATGATCTAGAGCCATGTCGATTTAATATAAGTTAAATTAAAGATTTAACTTATTATATTATGGAGGTGACTTTAAGTTATTTTATAACTTAACTTTATAACATTAAGTTATAACTTAAAGTGCAATGTTATGTGCCAAGGGATGGGCGCCCACCCTCATGGAGAGATAAGGGGTTGTTTGAAATTAAAAGTTAATTAAAATTTCCCTCTCACCTTGGGCGTTGGAGTTGAGGGAGATAAAAGAGCAAAATGAAGCTTCATTTTCTTTATGCTTGAATACTTGTTATTTGCTCTGATATTGAATTTGCTCCGGCATTGGGGTTTTGAGTTTGGCTCTTTGGTTTCTAAATCGAATTGCAAAGACGAAAACCTTTGCAGATTCGCCTTTCCTCATGTATGAAAGAGTGTATCAAGAAGGGGTTAGAGGAGCTTCACACAGGGGCTCCATTAGTGCTTTCAGGAAGTACATTCTGAGGAGTTTTGAGCACCAAATGAACATCTTGGATGGAGTTTTGTTATGCAGATTGAAAGATTAATCTTTTGAGGAGATTCGATCATTTGTGGGGCAGATTGCAGACTTATTGTGAGGGTTTTGTGACTGTGTTTACTTCTGTGGCCTGGCCGTACAGCACAGACCAGCCATACACTTCCTAGGAGGAGTTATACACACTTGTTGGGCTGCTATTCACCTCTATTCTCATCGACCAGCTACTGCAGGAATTTTTGAGTGGTCAATAGAGGATTTTAAAGTGATTTTGAGTGTTTTATTTGCTGACTGGAGGTACCAGCTGAGCCGTACCACTTGTAGAGGGACGTGGGCTTTATGGGCATTCTTCCTTCTTCATTTGCATCAACTTAGGGCTTCATTCTTGGTGTATGATGACTCTATTTATTGCTGCAGTCCTGAAAACAGTGTTGAACTTCATTGTAAGCATTTCTTGATTATTTTCCATGACAATATAGTGTTGGTGCAATTTTGGCTATGAGTCAAGTTGAAGAATTTCACATGGGATGCCTCTGTAATTAGTTTTATTGCATTTTATGATCTGGGTCATCTTTCGTTTATGCAAAATAGTTGTATATTTTATGGGTTTGTTTATCTACTTCATATTTCACACATGCAATGAAAAAAACAAACATGCAAAACAACCCATAAACCCTAAACAGCAGAAAAACCAGAAAATACCAAAAATCGGTCAATGTGAAACATATACAGTGGGGTGTATGTTACAGTGGTATCAGAGAAAAAAATCTTGCCATCTTGTGGGGTTAATATGACATGCAGTTAATAAAAATGAGACATGCAGCCTATAGATAGATATGATTTTAGACCGAGACCAGGATCACGGAATTCACAGAGTACACAGGGAAGAGAGATACCACAGTTAGAGAGATACCACAGTTAGAAGAACCTGATCAACCAGTACACATAGTAGATCCATTTGAGTTTGAGATAGAGGTTGCCGCTAGTGAGGACGATTCCCTAGTTTCACATACAGACCCATTTTCAGGAGAGTTACCACCAATTACAGAACCTAAAGAAGAAATGGGTGACAGGGAGGTTGAGGAGCCTAGTTTGCGAGAGATCTTGAATGTGCTCACCAGGAGCTCGGTGGCCCTAGAAAGGGAATTGAGGGATTCTCGACGGGAGATGGAGACACAGGCTGAAATAGGACATACCCTCACTCAGTTGCGAGATGGGTTCAATAACAGGGATAATCACCGTGACAAAAACAGGAACAATTGAGGAGACAGGAATAGAAACAATGACAGTGATAGACATAGAAACAATGACGGTGACAGGAACAAAAACAATGATGGAGATAGGAACCGGCATAATGTGGGTGATAAACACAATGGTGACAGGAATTAGGGGTACAGGAATAATGGAGAGAGGAACCAGGATGATAGACATAGATTCAGAGATGATGAGGATGAGGCCTCGATTACGCACAGAAGGGGCTTCACAGTTTACAACGGGTGACAGAACTGGTATCCCTACATTTGCCCCCAAGTACCAAGTTCCTGAGCAGGATCCCACACAGGATGAGTTTCAGGAGGAGATTTTGAGGGATTGAAGAGCTTCTAGTGCGGAGTTCAGAGCAGAAATGACCTTTGCGGAGTACTCTGATGTTAGGATGAGGAATAGACCTCGCAGAGGAGGTAGACCTCAGAACTAGGAGTTACAGAAAAAGGTGAGTAAGATGACACTTCCCTATTTTGATAGATCGGGAAAGACCACCACTAGAGCTTGGGTCCAAAAATTGAATAGCTACCTGCAGATCAGTCCTATCCCTGAGGAGAACGCCATTACTTGTGCAGCTTTTCATTTGGAGGGGATAGCACATAAGTGGTGGAGTAACAGGAAGGTTACACTGGGTCACGATCAGATTACTTCATACGTGGAGTTTACAGCTAGACTGATCGATAGATTTGATAAGAAGGACCCAGAGTTACAGTTTAAGGAGTTGGCACAACTAAGGCAGAGTGGATCATTAGACTCCTACATTTCTGAGTTCCAGGACCTATCTGATATCGTCCCAGATATTTCTGAGTGCAGATTGGTTATTCTCTTCATTGATGGATTGTCAGACCCACTTCGTGGTTGGGTTAAGGGTTTTGACCCTGCTACACTCAAGAGGCCATGAAAAAGGCCTAAGACATGGAGTCATCAGTGTGGAGGAGCAAATTTCAGTCTAAGCGGTTTCCACATAGGAGGGACAAGGAGGAGAAGAAACCATTCCATAGAGATGTTGAGCAGCATAAAGACAGGTCAAACAAGTTGACTGATGATTAGCTCAATGAGTATAGGAGGAAGAAACTTTGCTTTCACTGCAAAGAACCATAGGATCCCTCGCATAAGTGTCCACATAAGGCTAAGGCCAAATTGATTGAGTACTATTCAGCAGAGGAGACTCAATCTGAGGCATTCGATTCAGATTCTGATCAGCCTTCCGATCAGGGAGATAGTGGAGATGAGAGAGCTTCACAGCACAGTACTAGCAATAGAGGCATTAGTGCTCAGCTATCTAGTTTCCAGAAGGTTGGTTCTTTCAGGGTGCGTGGTGTACTTGGTGGACAGCGCATTATTACCCTCATCGATACAAGAGCTACTCATAATTTTATTCACAAAGGGTTAGTAGCTCGCAGGGGGTTGAAAACAGAGGAATTCGAAGGCTTCAAGGTGATGGTAGCCGACGGATTCAAAATGCAGTGCAACAAGAAGATATCAGGATTGAAGATCATTATGGGTGATTACGAGTTGGTTGATGATTTTTATGTGGTTGGCATTGGGGATACGGATGTGGTACTTGGCATGCATTGGATGAGCCAATTAGAGGAATTCACCATTAATGTGAAGAAAATGGAGATGAGGTTTGAATGTACTGGGAAGAAAATATGTTTGAGAGGTATATCAGATGGTGGACCTCGAGTGGTATCATTGAAGAGGATGGAGAGACTTTTGAGACATGACCAAGTTGAGTGGGCAGCAAAGTGCCTTATTATGCCAAAGTTCCCACCACGACAGAAGGACAGCTATCATCCTGATATTCAGAAGTTGCTAACCAAGCACAGTAAATTGTTTGGGGATATACCACCAGGAGTGCCTCCTGATAGAGGGATAGAGCATGCGATCGAGTTAGAGGATGGGACCAAGCCCATCATGATCACTCCTTACCGTCATCCGAAGAGGCTTAAGGATGAAATTGAGAAACCATCAAAGAGCTTCTGGAGATGGGACACATTCGGTCCAGCAAGAGCCCATTTGCTTTTGCAGTTGTACTTGTCAAAAAGAAGGATGGGACTATCAGGATGTGTATAGATTACAGGGCCTTAAATAAGAAGACCATCAAAAACAGGTATCCAATTCCGAGGATAGATGAGTTGATAGATGAGTTACATGGTGCCTGTTATTTTTCCAAAATTGACTTGAGATCCAGGTATCACCAAATCCGCATGAGGGCCGAGGACATAGAAAAAACCGCTTTTAGATGTCATTATGGCCACTACGAGTTCCTAGTGATGCCCTTTGGTTTGACCAATGCACATGCGACTTTCCAGAGTTGTATGAACCAAATTTTTAGACAGCAGCTCAAGAAGTTTGTTCTGATTTTCTTTGATGGCATATTGATTTTCAGCAGGACTTGGGAGGATCACATGAGACACCTTGAGGAGGTGTTGAGCATTTTGGAGAGTAACTCACTTTATGCCAAGGAGTCAAAATGTGATTTTGGTATGACAGAATTACTCTACCTTGGCCACATTATCAGTGTTGATGGGGTTAGAATAGATCCAGAGAAGATAAAGGCGATTGTTGATTGGCCTCCACCCACAAACCTCACACAGCTTAAGGGGTTTGTTGGGCTTTGTGGATTCTACAGACGGTTCGTGAAAGGGTTCTCTCAGACAGCTGCACCATTAACAGATCTAACAAAGAAGGGAGCCTTTGAATGGAACAACAGGACTCAGAAGTGCTTTGATAACTTCAAGCACTTGATGACTACATGCCCAGTGCTTGCTATCCTAGACTTCACTAAACCGTTTGAGTTACAGTGTGATGCTTCTGGAGAGGGGATAGGAGTTGTTCTCATGCAGGAGAAGCACCCGATAGCTTTTGAGAGTAGGAAGCTTCGAGGTGTGGAGAGGAGTTACTCGGTTTATAACCAAGAGATGTTGGCCATTATGCATGCATTGGCCAAATTCAGGCCATATCTGGTTGGGGATAAGTTCATAATCAAGACTAATCATAACAGCATTAAATATTTCATAAACCAGAAGGACCTGAATGACAGACAGCAAAAGTGGGTCAGCAGATTACAGGCATATGATTTTGACATTGAGTATGTCAAAGGTAAAAGGAACATCGTTGCAGATGCCTTGTCACGACGACCGCACTTGTGTTTGGTTGGGGAGATCTCTGCTGATTGGAGGGAGATGATTATAGCAGAGTGTGTTAAGGACTCTTGGGCAGCATAAGTCATTGAGGACACAATCAGAGATGAGAGATATTCTGTGGTGAGTGATTTGATCATGTACAAAGACAGGATATTTTTGGTGTCCAACTCACAGTTTAAGCATAAGGTAATCAAAACTTTCCATGATACACCAATGGCTGGCCATCCTGGATTCTTTAAGACATACAAACAAATTCGGGAGAGGTTCACATGGAAAGGACTAAAGGATGAAGTGCAGAAGTATGTTCGTGAGAGTCCCATTTGCCAACAAAACAAGCATGAGCATACCTTTCCTACAAGTTTACTGCAGCCATTACCCATTCCCAATCAGAAGTGGGAATGTATCTCCATGGACTTTATTACGGGGTTACCTAAGGTGCAGGGAAAGGACTATATCTACGTGGTGGTCGACAGACTCACCAAATTTGCACACTTCTTTGCAATTTCAGCAACCTTTACAACTGCTCAGGTGGCTGATTTGTTTTTCCGGAAGATATTTAGGTTGCATGGGGTACCCAAGAGCATTGTCAGCGACAGGGACAGCAAGTTCCTGAGTATATTTAGGCGGGAGTTGTTCAGATTATGTGGTACAAAATTAACTCCTAGCACCAGCTACCACCCGCAGACAGATGGGCAAACAGAGCTGGTGAACAAATGGTTAGAAGGGTACCTGCATAATTATGTTTCGGGGCAGCAGAAGGCCTGGATTAGATGGTTGCACCTAGGGGAGTACTGCTACAATACTACATATCACATGTCTATTCAGATGACTCCTTTCAGGGCACTATATGCTTATGATGCCCCACACTTTATAGACCTCTTGCTTGGTGACAGTCGAGTGCCTAAGGCTAAGGATCTTTTGCAGGATAGCCAGGACATTCTCAAGGAGCTTAAGAAGAATATACAGCAGGCACAGAATCAGCAGAAGTTCTATGCTGATCAGCACCGGGTGGAGAGGAGTTTTGAGGTTGGAGACATGGTGTATTTGAGGCTCCAACCCTACAGGCAGTCCACTCTCAAGAACAGTGGAGCAAAGAACTTGAAACCCAGATTTTATGGCCCTTTCAGGATTATCAAATGAGTGGGTGAGGTGGCCTATGAGCTTGAGTTACCTTCAGACAGCAGAGTACATAATGTGTTCCATGTTTCCAGGCTGAAAAAGGCTCTTGGCCACAATATAGTTCCTTCTGCAGAGCTTCCACCATTGGATGAGGAGGGTAAGTTGATCTTAGTACCAGAGACTATCATTGACACCCGGGAAAGACATCTGAGGAAACAGGTCATCAGAGAGTACTTGGTCAAGTGGAAGAATCTGTCAGTTGAGGATACCACATGGGAGAGTGAGCAGATATTGCAGCATCCAGAGTTGAGGTTGCTTGAGGACAAGCAATCTTGGGAAGGGCGGACTGTAATGTCCCCCACTTAGTTCATCACTCCAAGGGATCAAGATTAGCCTATAATTCGACTTCCGTAGGCTAATGGATGTGGTTAGGAAGTCATTCCAGGGACTTACTATTTATAGTAAGTCGTGTCAGAGCCAGTTTCTATTTTTAGCAGGGCAGTGCGGGAGTCAGGGCACGAGATCCGCGGGGTCGCATGATATAGTGCAATGTCGATTTAATATAAATTAAATTAAAGATTTAACTTATTATATTATGGAGGTGACTTTAAGTTATTTTATAACTTAACTTTACAACATTAAGTTATAACTTAAAGTGCAATGTTATGTGCCTAGGGATGGGCACCCACCCTCATGGAGAGATAAGGGGTTGTTTGATATTTAAAAGTTAATTAAAATTTCCCTCTCATCTTGGGCGTTGGAGTTGAGGGAGATAAAAGAGCAAAATGAAGCTTCATTTTCTTTATGCTTGAATACTTGTTATTTGCTCTGATATTGAGTTTGCTCCGACATTGGGGTTTTGAGTTTGGCTCTTTGGTTTCTAAATTGAATTGCAGAGACGAAAACTTTTGCAGATTCGCCTTTCCTCGTGTATGAAAGAGTGTATCAGGAAGGGGTTAGAGGAGCTTCACACAGGGGCTCCATTAGTGCTTTTAGGAAGTACATTCTAAGGAGTTTTGAGCACCAAATGAACATCTTGGATGGAGTTTTGTTATGCAGATTGAAAGATTAATCTTTTGAGGAGATTCGATCATTTGTGGGGCAGATTGCAAGCTTATTGTGAGGGTTTTGTGACTGTGTTTACTTCTGTGGCCTGGTCGTACAGCACAGACCAGCCGTACACTTCCTAGGAGTTATACACACTTGTTGGGCTGCTATTCACCTCTATTCTCATCGACCAGCTACTGCAGGAATTTCTGAGTGCTCAACAGAGGATTTTAAAGTGATTTTGAGTGTTTTATTTGCTGACTGTAGGTACCAGCTGGGCCGTACCACTTGTAGAGGGACGTGGACTTTATGGGCATTCTTCCTTCTTCATTTGCATCAACTTAGGGCTTCATTCTTGGTGTATGATGACTCTATTTATTGCTGCAGTCCTGAAAACAGTGTTGAACTTCATTGTAAGCATTTCTTGATATTTTCCATGACAATATAGTGCTGGTGCAATTTCGGCTATGACTCAAGTTAAAGAATTTCACATGGGTATGTCTCTGTAATTAGTTTTATTGTATTTTATGATCTGGGTCATCTTTCATTTATGCAAAATAGTTGTATATTTTCTGGGTTTGTTTATCTACTTCATATTTCACACATGCAATGAAAAAATCAAACATGCAAAACAACCCATAAACCCTAAACAACAGAAAAACCACAAAAATACCAAAAATCGGTCAGTGCAAAACATATACAGTGGGGTGTATGTTACAAACTTTAAGTTATAACATGACTTAACTTTATAATATAAAGTTGTAACTTAAAGTTATAAAGTTGTGTGCCTCGAGATGAGCGCCCCTCATGGAGGAATAAGGGGTTAATAAATGAGTTAAAAAATAATTAAACCCTCTCATCTTGGGCATTGGGAAAGAGAGGAAATAAGAAGGCAAAAAGAAACTTCATTTCATTATGCTATGTTTGATGAAAAATTGCTCTCATATTGAGTTTGCCCGTGCATTGGGATTGAGCTTGGCTCCAGGGTTTTGAAGATCGATTTGCAGAGACGAAAACCTTTGTAGATTCGCCTTTCTTCGTGCACGAAAGATTGCATCAGGAGAGGATTGGGGAGCTTCATACGGAGGCTTCATTTGTGCTTCAGTGGAATTCATTTAGTATTGATTCGAGCATGAAAATGGAGTTCTTTGTTGAAGATTGTTTGTGCAGCCATTGGAAATCAGTTTAAGGACAGATCTGAGCATTTATAGAGGAGTTTATTGCAAATATTAACAACCATAGATAGGCCGTACTATTCCTGCTGAGGTCGTACCATTGTGGGGCTGTCCTTGGTAAATAAGAAGCGGTTCTATGTATCGATTTTGCTACTGAGAGTGTTCATGCCATAGGCGATCGCATTGCAGAAGTTTGTGGGAGATTTCAGACCAGTTTTGAGGCTGTTTTGTCATAGCAGCATTTACCCAGTGGGCCGTACACATCAGCCATAGACGTGAGACTTGGAGTTAGTGATTTCTTGTTGATTTGTGGCTTTAATCTCTCATATCCTTGGCATTTGGAGATAGACTTGTAGCTGCTGAAGATTGTAATGCAATATCTTTCCATTCCACGGAGTTGTGAGTATTTTACAGTGGCATAGTTGCTGGTCTGGCTTCAGCATCCAGACAAAGTTGTAAACCTCCATCTAGGTATGTCAATATAATTCATGTTTTGGCTCATTGCTATCTGGGTAGTTGTTATTTTGTTAATATCTCTTTTAGATTTTCTAGGTTCGTTCATATGCTTCATATTTCATACATGCAATGCAAAAACACAACATGCAAAAACAACCCATTAAACCTTCAACAGCAAAACATCAGAAAACACAAAAAAAATCAGTCAGACACACATATACAGAGGGGTGTATGTTATAGTGGTATCAGAGCAGAAAATCTTGCCATCTTGTGGTGTTAAAAATGACATAAAAAAGTGAAGTGAGATATGCGGCCTACAGATAGATATAATTTTAGACCAAGACCAGGAACACAAAACCCACAGAGGACACAGGGAAGAGAGGTACCACGGATAGAACCTCAGCATCTAGTACCCATAGTAGATCCATTTGAGTCAGAGATAGAGGTTGTCGCTACTGAGGACGATTCCCAAGTTTCATGAATGGACCCATTTTCAGGAGAGTTACCACCAGTTCCAGAACCTACAGAAGAGATGGGTGACAGGGAAGGTGACGAACTAGCATGGACGAGATCCTGAATGTGCTCACCAGTAGCTCGTTGGCCCTAGAGAGAGAATTGAGGGAGTCTAGAGAGGAGTTGAGGGAATCACAGGCAGAGATAGCACATACCCTCAAATAGTTGAGAGATGGACGGAATCACGGGGATAATCACCGTGACAGGAGCAGGTACATTGGAGGTGACAAGAACAGAAATAATGATGATGATAGAAACAGGAACAATGACAGTGCGAGGCACAAAGACAATGGGGGAGATAGGAACAGAAATGATGTGGGTGATTGACACAATGGTGACAGGAACCAGGGAAACAGGAATAATGAGGATAGGAACCAGGATGACCGACACAGGTTCAGAGATGATGAGGATGAGGCCTCGATTACTCATAGGAGGGCTTCACAGTTTATAGCAGGTGACAGACCTGGCATTCCGACCTTTGCTCCCAAGAACCAAGTTCCTGAACAAGATCCCACACAGGCTGAGTTTCAAGAGAAGATTCTGAGGGATTGGAGAGCATCTAGTGCAGAGTTCACGGCCGAGATGACCTTTGCAAAGTACTCTGACATTAGGATTAAAAATAGACCTCGCAAAGGAGGTAGACCTCAGAACCAGGAGTTGCAAAAGAAAGTAAGATGACACTTCCCTACTTTGATGGATCAGGTAAAACCACCGCAAAATCTTGGGTCCAAAAATTGGACATCTACTTGCAAATTAGTCCTATACCTGAGGAGGACGCTATTAATTATGTAGTTTTGCATTTGGAGGGGGTAGCACATAAGTGGTGGAGCAACGGGAAGGTCACATTGGGTCACGATAGATTTCTTCATACGTGGAGTTTACAGTCAGGCTGATCGATAGGTTTGATAAGGACCCAGAATTACAGTTTAAGTAGTTGGCACAGCTGAGGCAGAGTGGTTCAGTTGACCCCTACATTTCTGAGTTTCAAGACCTATAAGTTATCGCCCCAGATATTTCTGAGCACAGATTGGTTATTCTCTTCATTGATGGATTGTCAGACCCACTTTGTGGTTGGGTTAAGGGTTTTGACCCTGTTACACTCCAGGAGGCCATGAAGAAGGCCCGAGACATGGAGTCATCATTGTGGAGGAGCAAATTTCAATCTAAGGGGTGTCCACACAGGAGGGATAAGGAGAAGGAGAAGAGACCCTTCCATAGAGAGGTTAAGCAGCAGAAGGACAGATCAAACAAGCTAACAGATGATCAGCTGAATGAGTATAGGAGGAAGAAACTTTGCTTCCACTGCAAAGAACCATGGGATCCCTCGCATAAGTGTCCACATAAGGCTAAGGCCAAATTGATTGAGTACTATTCAGCTAAGGAGACTCAATCAGAGGCATCCGATTCAGATTCAGATCGACCTTCTGACCATGGAGATAGTGGAGATGAGAGAGCTTTACAGTACAGTACTGGCAGTGGAGGTATTATTGCTCAGCTATCTAGTTTCTAGAAGGTTGGTTCTTTCAGGGTGCGTGGTGTACTCGGTGGACAGCGCATTATTACCCTCATTGATACAGGAGCTACTCATAATTTTATTGACGAGGGGTTGGTAGCTCGCAGGGGATTGAAGACAGAGGAATTCGAAGGTTTCAAGGTGATGGTAGCCGACAGATTCAAAATGCAGTACAGCAGGAAGATATCAGGATTGAAGATCATCATGGGCGATTATGAGTTGATAGATGACTTCTATGTTGTTGGCATCGGGGATACAGATGTTCTCGGCATGCATTGGATGAGCCAGTTAGAGGAGTTCACCATGAATGTAAAGAAGACGGAAATGAGATTTGAATTCAATGGGAGGAAAATATGCCTTAGAGGGATATCAGATGGTGGACCTTGTAGACAGTAAATTAGTGAAGTGAATAAATAACGTAATAAGATGTAATTAGTTGTCGGTACCAACCAATGGGTCGGGTAGTTTGCAGTCGGTACCAACGGTTGGCATCACAACCAACCTTGGCGATGAGTATTTAGAGCGTCAATACATTGTAGTCGGGACATAGGTGATTTGATAGGAGTTGATATGCAGACATTGGAGTCATAATGAGATACATATGATGCTGACATGAACATTGTAATGTTTTCTGTGAAGCAATAAATGAATACAATGGTCCATTCTGAGTAATTTTGTTCTGTTCGTATAATGCACTATACTACTACTTTATTTCTGTTTACTTCATATTCTGTGAAACACACCATATTGCGGTAAACATTTGGCGTTGTTCCCTGTTCGAAAACGGGTCAAGGGTGACAAGTCGATGACAAGTTGAGTCGTCGGAGGCCATCGGGTGACAAGTTGATGACAAGTTGAGTCGTCGGAGACCATCGGATGACAAGTTGGCTGTCAATGACAAGTTGAGTCGTCGGAAACCATCGGACAAGTGGCATCATCAGAAACAAGCAAACCGTCGGGTGTAACCAAGGTCGAGAAAAACACGATGAAGATGGTAGAATAATGGGGCAACTGATCCACACCGACGAGGAAATACAAAATATAAGGCACGTAGAAGAAATAGTACAAGAAATTCAAGAAGAACGCGAGGGAAGCGACAAAGAAGAGAATGAACCAAGAAGCCGAGAAGATGAAGTAATGCAGGAATTGGTAAAACTGTGGTTATTATCAATCAGAATATACGTGAGACGAATCCATCCGCAGGGAGGTTCCAGAGGAGGTTATTGGAGAAAACCTACATGTCAATAGCGAAGTGGATAACCTTCTGAACCGCATTCCTCGACTCCTGGCAAGGAACCTGATCACTTTCCAAGACCTTCGAGAAGAAAGAGAGAGGGAATTGCGAGGGCAACAAGTACTCAGGAGGTATGAGGAATGTATGAAACAAGAGGATGAACGTGACGCCAATCGCCGTCGCACACCGTACAACTAACAGGGGTAAGCATAATTAATGCCCATACAGCTTAATAAAGACAAGAATAAAATACCAGTTGGGCAAGAAACACCCAAAGAAATATTGAGAAAATCACTAAGACTAAGGGAACAAGAAGAACGCAGAAAAAGATTAAAACAGATTAGTGAAAAAGAAAATGAACGACATGAAATAAATCAAGGGGTTGATGAACAGAACTTTAGAACACCAATAACAAATAGAGAAAGAAAATGGGAAGAAACTGACAGAAGAACTAGAGGATAGCATACGGCGTATTGTGGCATTGTCCATTTCAGACGAAAGGCCGAGGATCAGAGGACCTGAGCCCAAGACCCCTGTGCAGAGGGAGAACCAGAGAGAACCGGAGGTAACTCGAAGTGTAGAGGACGCCGAGAACGAAAGTGGGAAGGAACCGTATGTGGCCGGCAGTGTCAAGAAGACACTGGAACGACAAGGTAGAACCAGTCCAATCGGGTCAAAGACACAGAGAGGGTAACCCGGGAAAAAGATGGTGACTCCACCGGCAAGTGAAAGGCAGAAGTTGTCGAAGTTCATGGGGAACGGGTCAGAGGATCCTGTCCGACACTGTAAAACTTGTGAAACCATATGGGTGGCAAATGGACAAGAAGACGAAGACTACTGGGTAAAAGCGTTCCCAGCAACGCTAAGAGGTATAGCTATTGACTGGTATACAGACCTGGAGGCAGCACAGAAAACCTCATGGGATGAATTGAGGAAAGCCTTCGAGAATGAGTTTAAGCTTCTAAGAGATGACAATGAGATTGTAGCCGAAATCTACAACAACAGACAAGGAAAAAATGAAAATGTAAGAGCATATAATAGGAGGCTCAAACAACTGCTCGGAAAACTGGAAACTCAACCAGCCGATGGATTGAAAAAGAGATGGTTCATCAAAGGCTTAGTTTCGTCGTTAAGGAAAAAGATGAAAGTCGTGCCACCATCATTGTACGCTGAAGCGTACAATCAGGCAATGGATATAGAAAGTGAAAACAAAACATCTTCTCGGAGTAAGAGAAGGACCGAGGACGATGAAAGTACGGGTGATGATAGTAATGATGGCGAGTCAAAAACCATTCAGGTACTGAGGAGAGATATGATCCGCATGATGAAAGAACTAAAGACTGATAAAGAGACAACTAAAAAAGGCCGAGAATTATGGTGCACCGAGTGCAACGGGGAAGGTCACGTAAAAGCAAACTGTCCAAGAAAGTTATTTTGTGATATCTGCCAGGTAATGGGACATTCAATCAAGGAATGTCCATTTAATCTAAAAGCAAGAAGTACCTAGGTGCTCTTCACTCAAGGAGAACCTTCAACACCGCCGAACACACCACCAAAGCCCCAGTACAATAGCCATGCATCCCCTGGAGGTTACCAAAGCAATAGAAGTCCGAGAAACAGAATACAGTATGACAGCAAGGGGCGACCCATAATACAGTGCCGACAATGCAACGAATGGGGACACTTTGCAAGGGAATGCCCGAACAATAATCAGAACAAAATAAATGCATTATGCAAGTGGTGTGGGCCGGGGGATCACGAAGAAAAAGATTGCCCGAAGTAGAAAGGGGTGAACCTCATCAATTTCAACGGAAATGATGAAGAGATCCTTGCGGTCACCCGAGCACAATGGAAAAAAGCGACGTATCCAAATCCCAGAACCAAGGAGAGACTTCGAGAGGCTAGAAAAGAAGTAGAGATGGCAATGGAAACGGAAGGGAAGAACAAAAAAATAACTACCGTATGACCAGAGTCAAACAAGAGTATTGTGAATCAGGTGTTACAAACCACTGTATCGGTCAGAATAGCGGATCTTCTCCAGAGCATGCCGCAACTAAGGATGGCAATCTTGAAGGCAATGGAAGGAAACCCAAACGGGCAAACAAAGGACGAAGATGTCATAGTGGAGCCACCGCTGGAAGGAGAACGACCCGAGACTGTTGGCAATTAACAATGGCAAGAATCCAGTTGTCGTACACATGGCAATCGGTGGATGTTACCTGACGAACACAATAATCGACGGTGGATTGGGAGTGAATGTGTTGACAGAAAATACATGGAAGTGCTTGGGAAAACCTACATTATGGCCACAAAATTTCCAGTTACTGGGAGCAAACCAGCACGGAATTAAAGCGCTGGGAGTGCTAATGGCTCAAAAAGTGAAGAATGGCACCCAACTCTTTCGGTTAAACTTTGTAGTCATAACAGCACAAAATGTGTCATATGATGCATTACTCAGCCGAGGGTGGCTGATAGCCGCCAAGGCCAACCATAACTGGAAAAGGAACACATTGTCAATAGAGAACAAAGGTAAGAAGATTGTCATAGATCTGAGAACACAGGCTATAAGTGAGGAACTAGCATCGGATTCCGATTCAGACGGAGGGGAGTCAATTGGCAGAGGACCAATAGAACTTGATGAGGAAGGAGTATTAAAATTGCAAGAATGTTCTGAGGATGAAACTAATTCCTTTAGTGGGCTCTTCCACTAGCAGATGGAAGATTACGAGTTCTTTCAACCGGAATGTAATATGATTTCAATAAAAGAAGTCGGCGAGAGCTCTCCGATGAACAATGCAAGTCCTCGTAGTGCAAGTCCTGGCAATGCAAGTCATGGCAGTGCAATTCTTGGCAAAACTCGGTCGAAGAGTGAAACACTCGGCAACTGTGAAAGTCTGGGCAACTCTAGGCCGATGAGTGAAACATTGTTCACAAATGAAGCACTTGATGGATTGACAAACACTCGACCACTTGGCAAGAGGGAACCAGTAATGAGTGACAAAGGGGAGGAAGGTAATAATCAGCCGGAAGTAACAAAGCAAATAGTGGTAGAGACAAGTCGACCAGGAGAGGCACAAAAAGAATATACAGAGGGTGAAGCCAAGATAGATGATACACTTGCACATACATTTGAACCAGACGAGGTGATCAGGTATGAAGAGTCATTGACAAGCAAAGTGAATCGGGGTGATGAAACTAACGACGGGAACACAGCATTGAAAACACCGGCCAGAAAGAGACCATACAGAAAGAATAAGGACTATAGAGTAATTCCGTCAACTTGCAATGTTTTGGCGATCGGTGACAATCAACAGAGAAAACAAAGAAAAAATAATGTTCAAAAGTCAGTTTTTTTTTTTAAGACAACAATTCCAATCGGAGTTGCAGATCGAACGTGGAACCCGTCGAAGAAAAATAGACAAATCAGATTTAGTTTGACATGGAAAAGACGAAAAAAATAAAATGTCAGAAAACAATAATAACAATAATTAAGGCAGGCAATACGACGTACGACCAGGGCGTACGGCCAGAAGGCCTGGCAAAAAAATTATTAAAAAAAAATTAAAAATTAAAAAAAAAATTAAGGCAAGTCCTATGACGTACGACCTGGGACAGCCTGGCAAAAAAAAAAAATTTAAAAATCCGTACGACGTATGGTGTTCCCTCGCCCCTTTAAAAACCCCCCGCCATGCAATCCAATTCAACAGATCAAAAGGAAAAAACTGGTCAAGGAAATTGCTGAAGCCGTACTGCTGAAAGGAAATTGCTGAGGCCGTACGAATTCTCGCCAGGAGACACAAAGTGTGGACGTTGCACATTACCATTGGTCATAGCACATTGCGATAAAGGCCCTGCAGGAAGATTACAGAGTCAAAGGTATACAATGGACAAAGGAAAGAAGATTGCATCCTACAGGCCGAAGATTACATTGGAAGAGAAGAGAAAACCAAGTGCTGATACAGGAATGGAAGCCTGGGAAAGTCTGACGGGAAATGAGTGCAAGCAATGGTGAAGGCAGCAAGAGAGCGAGAGCTAGTGGCCCAACACCAGCTGCGGCAAAGGACCGAGGAAGCAAGGAAGCTACAGGCACAACAGCGATCAGCCACCCCAACCTCCTCAGTACATCCAGGGACGTCTTTCCAACCTCCCCACTCTCAGTAGGATGTTTTTGAGTTTCTGTCATAATTTTGTTGTTTTGATGTAAATGTCGTCTGGAAGACGACCAATTTTGAGGGGGGGATAGATGTAGACAGCAGATTAGTTAAGTGAATAAATAACGTAATAAGATGTAATTAGTTGTCGGTACCAACCAACGGGTCGGGTAGTTTGGAGTCGGTACCAACAGTTGGCATCACAACCAACCTTGGCAATGAGTATTTAGAGCGTCAATACATTGTAGTCGAGACATAGGTGATTTGATAGGAGTTGATATGCAGACATTGGAGTCATAATGAGATACATATGTTGCTATCATGAACATTGTAATGTTTTATGTGAATCAATAAATGAATACAATGGTCCATTCTGAGTAATTCTGTTCTGTTCGTATAATACACTATACTACTACTTTATTTCTGTTTACTTCATATTCTGTGAAACACACCATATTGCGGTAAACAAACCTCGAGTGGTATCACTAAAGAGAATGGAGAGGCTGTCAAGACATGACCAGGTAGAATAAGCAGCAGAGTGCCTCATCATGCTAGAGTCCCCACCACAGCAGAAGGGCAGTTATCATCCTGATATTCAGAAGCTACTATCCAAGCATAGTAAGGTGTTTGGAGATATACCACCAGGAGTGCCTCTCCATTCTCTTTAGTGATTGAGCTAGAGGATGGGACCAAGCCCATCATGATCACTCCTTACCGTCATTCGAAGAGGCTCAAGGATGAAATTGAGAAAAACATTTAGGAGCTACTAGAGATGAGACACATTCGGCCCAGCAAGAGCCCATTTGCTTCTGCAGTTGTACTTGTCAAAAAGGATGGGACAATAAGAATGTGTATAGACTACAGGGCCTTAAACAAGAAAACTATTAAGAACAGGTACCCCATTCCGAGGATAGATGAGTGGATAGATGAGCTACATGGTGCCTGTTACTTTTCCAAAATTGATTTGAGGTTTGGATATCACCAGATTCGCATGAGGGCAAAAGATGTAGAGAAGACTGCTTTCAGGTGTCATTACGCCCACTTTGAGTTTTTGGTGATGCCATTCAGTTTGACCAATGCACCTACTACCTTTCCAGAGTTGCATGAACCAGATTTTCAGACAGCAACTTCGGAAGTTTGTTTTGATCTTCTTCGATGACATTAATTTTCAGCAGGACTTGGGAGGATCACTTGAGACCTATGTTCCCCGGGGACGCGTCCCCTGCCTTTTTTAAGGCGTACCCGTACCGGGGACATCTCGGGGACCCGAGGACGGCCAGGAAACATCCCCTGACCGTCCCCGTTTCCCCGGGGACGTCCCCTTTTTTTGACGAAACGTAAGGGACGGCTAGCCGTCCCCTATGGCACAGCAGTGACCTAACATTAAAAACAAAAAAAGTCTCACTCAAATAAAAAAAAAAGGGGATGGGGGGGCCCACAAGGACCCCCACATCCCTCATAAACAAACCTAAACCTAAAAAAGACCTTATATCATCCAAAAACAAAAAAGTTAAAAACATAAACTAGACCCTTATGGTGGCAATTATTCGGACTCAAATTCCGATTTTGATGTAGTATTAGGAGACGCTGATTAGGGACAGCCATATACTCTATTTTTTTGTCATTTTGTTATTGAAACATTTTGTTGTTGAAACTTGAAACTTGCAGCCTTTGAGCATTTTGATATAATTTTGATATAATATATATACAGATTGTCGTTGAAAACAATTAAATTTGGTTTATTAAATATTTGTTTGCTAATTCTCATGTGACAAGTTGAAAACTAAGTTCAAGTGTAATGTCATGGTTATGTATGCATGTTTTAATGTTCTATAATGTCTATAATGAATGCCTTATCAATGTTATCATCTAAATATTTGAAATTTCCTTATATTATAAAAAAAAAAACCTTATTTTTTTAGTTGTCGTCCCCTAATAAATGGCCAAAAAAAAACGCCATCCCCGAAACTTGTCCCCCCGTCCCCGTCCCCATCCCCGATACTTGGGGAAACATAGCTTGAGACATCTAGAGGAGGTGTTGAGTATTTTGGAGAGTGAGTCCCTCTATGCCAAAGAATCCAAGTGTGATTTTGGCATGACAGAATTGCTCTATCTGAGTCACATTATCAGTGCAGAAGGTGTCAGGGTAGATCCAGATAAGATAAAGGCGATTGTTGATTGGCCCCCGCCTAAAAACCTCACACATCTTAAGGGCTTCTTTGGACTATGTGGTTTTTACAAGAGGTTTGTAAAAGGATTCTCACAGACAACAGCATCTTTGACAGATTTGACAAAGAAGGGAGCCTTTGTGTGGTTTGAATCAGCCTAGCAGTGCTTTGATCATTTCAAGCACTTAATGTCTACTTGCCTCGTGCTTGCGATTCTCGATTTCACCAAACCATTCGAGTTGCAGTGTGATGCTTCTGGAGAGGGAATAGGGGCAGTGCTTATGCAGGAGAAGCACCCGATAGCATTTGAAAGCAGGAAACTTCGAGGTGTTGAGAGGAGTTACTCGGTGTATGACCGAGAGATGTTGGCCATAATGCATGCATTGGCCAAGTTCGGGCCTTATCTGATTGGAGGCAAATTCGTAATCAAAATAGATCATAAAAGCATCAAATATTTTATGAACCAGAAGGATCTGAATGACAGGCAGCAGAAGTGGGTGAGCAGGTTACAGGCATATGATTTTGACATTATGTCAAAGGCAAGAGGAACATAGTTGCAGATGCCTTATCACGTTGACCTCATTATGCTTAGTTGGAGAGATCTTTGCTAATTGGAGGGAGTTGATTATAGCAAAGTATGCTAAGGACTCTTAGGTAGCAGGAGTCATTGAGGGCACTAATACTAATGAGAGATATTCTGTGGTGAATGACTTGATTATTTATAAGGACAGAATATTCTTGGTGCCTAATTCACAGTTCAAACATAAGGTGATCAAAACTTTCCATGATACACCAATGGCTGGCCATCTTGGATTCTTCAAGACATACAAACAGATTCGGGAGAGTTTCACATGGAAAGGGCTGAAAGATGAAGTGCAGAAGTATGTTCGTGAGTGTCCCATTTGCCAGCAGAATAAGCATGAGCATACTTATCCAGCAGGATTATTACAGCCATTTCCTATTCCCAATCAGAAATGGGAATGTATCTCCATGGACTTCATCACAGGGTTGCCTAAGGTGCAGGGGAAGGACTCTATATATGTGATGGTCGATAGACTCACCAAATTTGCACATTTCTTTGCTATTTCAACAACCTTTACAGTTGCTCAGGTGGCTGATTTGTTCTTTAGGGAGCTATTTAGGTTGCATGGGGTACCCAAAAGTATAGTCAGTGACAAGGACAGCAAGTTTCTGAGTATATTTTGGCAGGAGTTATTCAGGCTTTGTGACACTGAGTTGACTCCTAGTACCAGTTACCACCCGCAGACAGATAGCCAAACAAAGGTGGTGAATAAATGGTTAGAGGGGTACCTATGCAATTATGTGTCGGGGCAGCAGAAAGCTTGGATCAGATGGTTGTACCTCGGGGAGTACTATTACAATACTACTCATCACATGTCTATTCAAATGACTCCTTTCAGGGCACTATATGGTTATGATGCCCCATGCTTTACAAATCTCTTGCTTGGTGATAGTCGGGTGCCTAAGGCGAAGGATCCCTTACAGGACAGTCAGGACATCTTAAGGGAAATTAAGGAGAATATACAGCAGGCACAAAATCAGCAGAAGTTGTATGCTGATTAGCACTGAGTGGAGAGGAGTTTTGAGGTTGGAGACATGGTGTATTTGAGGCTCCAACCCTACAGGCAATCCACTCTCAAGAAGAGTGGAGCAGAGAAACTAAAACCCAAATTTTATGGTCCATTCAGGATTATCAAAAGAGTGGGTGAGGTGGCGTATGAGCTTGAGCTACCATCAAATAGCAGGGTGCACAATGTATTCCATGTTTCCAGATTGAAGAAAGCTCTTGGCCACAACATAATTCCTTTAGTTGAGCTTCCACCATTGGACGAGGAAGGGAAATTGATCTTAGTACCAAAGGCTATCATTAACACCCGAGAGAGACATTTGAGGAAACGAGTTATCAGAGAGTACTTGGTCAAGTGGAAGAATTTGCCAGTTGCGGATGCGACTTGGGAGACTAAGCAGATACTTCAGCATCCTGAGCTGAGATTGCTTGACAAGCAATTTTGGGAAGGGCGGACTATAATGTCCCCCATTTAGCCCAGTCAGTTATTGGTTAGAGATTAGCCTATCACGGGATTCTCGTAGGCTAATGGCAGTGTTTAGGGAGTCAATTTGGGAACTTACTATTTATAGTAAGTCGTGACAGGGCAGTTTCTATTTTTAGCAAGGCAGTCGCAGGAGCCAGGGCGAGATTCACGGGGTCGAATCTTCTAGAGCATTGTTCGATTTATTATAAGTTAATTAAAGATTTAACTTATTATAAGTTAATTAAAGATTTAACTTATTATAATCTTAAGGATGACTTTAAGTTATAACATGACTTAACTTTATAATATAAAGTTGTAACTTAAAGTTATAAAGTTGTGTGCCTAGGGATGAGCGCCCCTCATTGAGGAATAAGGGGTCAATAAATAAATTAAAAATTAATTAAACCCTCTCATCTTGGGCATTGGGAAAGAGAGGAAATAAGAAGGCAAAAAGGAACTTCATTTCATTATGCTATGTTTGATGAAAAATTGCTCTCATATTGAGTTTGCCCGTGCATTGGAATTGAGCTTGGCTCTAGGGTTTTGAAGATCGATTTGCAGAGATGAAAACCTTTGCAGATTCGCCTTTCTTTGTGCATGAAAGATTGCATCAAGAGAGGATTGGGGAGCTTCATATGGAGGCTTCATTTGTGCTTCAGTGGAATTCATTTAGTATTGATTCGAGCATGAAAATGGAGTTGTTTGTTGAAGACTGTTTGTGCGGCCATTGGAAATTAGTTGAAGGACAGATCTGAGCATTTATAGAGGAGTTTATTGCAGATATTAACAGCCATAGACAGGTCGTACTATTCCTGTTGAGGCCGTACCATTGTGGAGCTGTCCTTGGTAAATAAGAGGAGGTTCTATGTATCAATTTTGCTGCTGAGAGTGTTCATGCCATAGGCGATCACGTTGCAGAAGTTTGTGGGAGATTTCAGACCAGTTTTGAGGCTGAGGCTGTTTTGTCATAGCAGCATTTACCCAGTGGGCCGTACATATCAGCCATAGACGTGGGACTTGGAATTAGTGATTTCTTGTTGATTTGTGGCTTTGATCTCTCATATCCTTGGCGTTTGGAGATAGACTTGTAGCTGCTGAAGATTGTAATGCAATATCTTTCCATTCCACAGAGTTGTGAGTATTTTACAGTGGCATAGTTGTTGGTCCGGCTTCAACATCCAGACAAAGTTGTAAACCTCCATCTGGTTATGTCAATATAATTCATATTTTGCCTCATTGCTATCTAGGTAGTTATTTTGTTAATATCTCTTTTAGATTTTCTGGGTTTGTTCATATGCTTCATATTTCATACATGCAATGCAAAAACACAACATGCAAAAACAACCCATAAAACCCTAAACAGCAAAACATCAGAAAACACAAAAAAAATCAGTCAGAGACACATATACAGAGGGGTGTATGTTACAACTGTGGACTGTGTAACCCATTATATTAGGCACCGGTTTGAAGTGTTTGATCACCCACACTCTTTAAAAATCAAAACAAAACTCATTATGTGTGAAATTAGTAGTTAGTTTGTATGCGTTGTTGTGGTTCTGTGTTGAACAGGAAATATTGTAAGAGAGTCTTTGAAGTATCAGCTCTTTACAAACCAGACAAGCATCCCTGCACTTTCCGTTGTCAATGGGAGTGCTTTCTCATCAGCTATATAGGGGTTATTAGTGACAACCAGTTGTTTTAGGTCCAATGACAGTCTTTGGGGCCTAGAAGACTATTTGGGTTTGATTGTCCTTTCATTTTTAGTTGTTCATCTGGTGTTGAAGCCAATACCTGTTCAGGTATACCCTTTGGAATATCCCTCCCGAGTCTAAGTTGAGCTCAAAGAGCAGAGGAGTCTACCCACTCCTGTTAGTTGGCCAAAATCGCCCTAAACTTGTTGATGAACCTCTTCCTATCATCCAGAACAACCATCCCTGGCCTAGGTGATTTAGGAATGTTTTGGGTCCCAACATCTACCATCCCTATAATTTATACACCAATGAAAATTAGATGCGATTACGAAGGTTGCAACTTGCTCAGATAGAGACCAAGATGAGTTCTAACAAGATCCACAAAATAGGGCCAAATGCCCATTGTTAGTCATCAGTGCTATGACAAATGACATATTTACCATCAGGAATACATGAATGGAAAGACACCCTGAAATGGAAAGACTCATGGATTCTCTATGGATACATTCTGGTCTCTGCATTTGCAGTCCAGATTCACTCAGGTATGTCCATGGGCATACTTGGATGTGTAATATCCCAAATGGGGATATTTTCTCCTAGTTTGGATTTACGGGCTTTCCAAATGATCTCTACTTGAATTTTCTGCTCAAACCCTAGATACTGAATTCTGATTTCTAATTTTCAGTTTGATAAATGCTTATAGCAACCAATATATATATCATCAAAGCATCAAAGGAATATATCATATGGTTCGCCCAATTGCATAAGTGAAATTCACCATGAAATACACATTGAAACCATCAAATACACATCCACAATGAATATAGAAGTCTGCTGCTGTAATTCAGGAGTAATGAAGTCTTTCAAGTACAAAATATGGCTAGGGCAAACAGCCAACAAGCCCAGCAATATAGCAGAAGTAAATATCAATGTCTACATACCAAAAAATGCATAAAAAGGGCCTTCAATTGAGGACGAACAAGGCTGCAGGTCTGCTGTCACAAATCCGCCCAAACCCTAACCCTAACAGCCAATAATTACCACAAATCTGCCTCAATATTCAGTTCACTCCTCCAAGTGGTCCGCTCTAACCCTAGGGTGAAGCCCTAGTCAATTCGCCATCAATGAATGCTCTCAAAGCTAATATAAAATCTGCCCAAGAAGATGATGAAGTCCAAGTAGATCCCCATCACGGAATCCTCAAATGAAGAAGCTAGATTGTTGCCCAACTCCTCCTAGTATGCTTGAGGTTTTCGTCCCAAGATCCTCTCCAAGAGATCGCTCTGAAGTGTGTATGAAATGAATGCTTGAATGATGATTTGCAAATGCCAAATGACCTTGTATTTATACATAACTTGTCTCTCCTCCCACATGGCCAACCTAGGCAAGTAGTATTATATTTTGAATGAAAATTTCCCTCCAAGAGGGCCGACCAGCCTTTATCCACATGAGCGCCTAGATCAAATCAAATTGAAGATATGATTTGTTTATTATTTTATCTTTCCTTCAAGCGCCATCATAAATACAAAGAATATTATATTTTATTTCTCCATTGGGCGCCAATGTGAGGTGTTAAAGAATATTTGATCTTCTATCACAAGTCGTCCAAGATAACAATAATGATGTATACAATGTGACCATGAATGAAGGCGTAAGCAAGGCACCCTTAAACTTCTCTTGGCATGAAGGAAAGCATCTCCTAATGTCAACAACATGACATCCACATAACACAATATGATCCCTCAGCATGATGGTGACTCTCCTAAATAGCTCGTTCCAAGGATGACAAATTATCTCATCCAAGATAAGTACATCAAAGACATCAGAAAAATATGACAAGTCATCTCCAATACTCAAGATGTCTCCCACAAATCCCGAAGTGTGCGATCGAGCCCAATCTCTCTCTAATGGCGACCATTCCAAAAATGGGGACACTACAGGATGAATCCTTACTGCAATGCAGAGCCTAGAACATACCCAAAGCGAACCGAACTCCATACCTGTACTCAAAGCGAACCGAACCCAAATGCAGGGCTGCAGGGGAACAAACCAGTAACTTAGCTATTAACTATCCCTCAAGTACAAATGTTGATAGGGCAGAAGAGACAAGGCAAGGCATAATTGCCAGAAGTCATCCTACTATGAGATTTGATATTCTTTTAAAGATCATATTGCACAAAGAGATCAGTTTATAATGATCTGTTGCCTATTCTTTAGTTCCTTTTGAGATTAATTTTAATATCATGGTTTTGATTCTCCTCAGTGCTCCTGTTCCTCCTTGACCCCACCACCTTGAGCAGAATATGCTTAATTATGTGCCAAAAGTGTTGGTATACTTGTGCCAAAAATCCAACCAGTCTCAGGGCCCTGTCCTTTTTGATGAAAAGGCAATATCCATAAGCTCTTCTTCTATCATTGGCTAAGTTAAGAATTCATTTTCAGAATTTCATTAGAATATGTGCTAGTAGTTGTGCTTAAGCACTTTCCCTCTCGCTATCATGGCAGTATTCTTAAAAGAGTGTATGAAAAACACTTGTGGCAGGATTCGGGATTATTGTGTTGCCATGCAAGTAGATGCCGTTTTCTAATTTGATTCTTTAAACTGAATTTATATGTTGCTTATTTAGGACTGATTTGTGGAATAACTGTTAAATGGCATCTCCTTGCTCATGAGCATTTCCTCAAGAAGCGCTCTTCTTTCTTGTGCAGTTGTAGGAGATCTGCAATGAGATCCTGTCCTTGAACTGCCATCAATGTGGAGAATTCAAACTCATGGATCTTCCTTTGTATAACATAAACTGTTTCGTTGATTCTGCTGAAAATATTCCCAAAAAACTGTCCATTCTACTTCCTGATTTACTATTTCATGTCTTGTAATTTCCACGTGAATTCAAACATGGCATAGCCTTGGATGTTGCTGCTCTCTTGCCACCATATTTCCATTCCCTGGTAAAACTATGAGTGTGATAGTCACATGTTTTTAAATTTGGAGGAGGGGTTTCTTACAAGAATTTGTAGAGGATTTTGACCGATTTTCTACTAAATAGGCCAATGATCAAACATGGTAGAATCATGTCTGTGAATTATTTCCCTGGAGCTGGATACCAGAATATTCAAGATGAGAAATCAATCTAGCTTTTCATTTATCTAGTGCTGGCCCTTCTTTTACTCCAAAAGAATTTCCCTTGTGAGAAATATGCATTAATAAGGGCATGATTGTTAATAAGCTGTATAAAAAACTCAGTTGTTCTGACATTGAAAGCATTCCCACCCTTCTTCCTCTAGGGATTTGTTATATTGAAGTTCCCCCTGCCAAAGGTATGCTGGCTGATCTTGGATTGAATCCAAGTAGAGAGCTGTATGATAGACATAGTTCTGGTATTCCCATGGGAGTAAAGACACATTCTATACTACAACATTCTTGACATTCAAAAGCATGCAATTCTACAACCATATCCAATTGAACTATCGATATGACTGAAGGGCATAACTGGAAGGATCACATTGTGTGGATGTTTTGACATTACAGTTCTAGAGAAGCAGCATGTCTATTCGTGCTTGTTGGATTTTGTTCTTCAAAAATTGGTGCTTATTGGTTGCACCCTATACCCATACAAAAAAATTTGTATAGGTGTCGCTTTCCAGTCTGATGTAAATCATCTGTCCTCTAAAAACTAAAAGTCATTATGGAATCCTTCTCTCCCATGTTCTTGGATGTCATGCTTGTAGGTTTTAATCAGTGCCATTTCATAGTCAACAAAAGGTACTTTCCAACACATCAGACAGGCCGCAAATTGGAGCTTGGACACGAGAAATAGTCAAAATAAGGCATGAAAAAGTGGCAGAGACGACTCAAGTGAGTTGTTTTTGCCAAAGTTGCCAAAATGACTAAGTACCAAAAAGTGGCAGAGACCTCAAAAGTGTGTGTTTTTGCTTGGCAAACCGCTTCCAAATGAGCACTTTTGACAAAAGTGGTTCAGTATAAGAAAAGTGGCGAAGAACATCCAAGCATGCACTTTTAGGTTGTTAGCCATGGCGAAGATCATGCACACTTCTGCTTGGTGAGCCACCCTGAAAAATGCACTTTGCAAAGACGACTAAGTATGAGTGACTAAGATCCCAAAGCGTGCACTTTACATGTTATAACCAAAAGCGAAGTGACAAATACCTATGAGGAGCGTGGTTCGCATCTTATGTCAGATTTTAATTGACATACAACATCCAAGCACGCGCTTTTAAGGTTATATCCAAAAGTAAATGGCATGCACCCTTTAGAAGTGTGCTTTATACCATTATACCAAGTTTCAAGCAGAAAACATCACTGAGGCATGTGCTCAAGCAGTCTTTGAGCATATTTCAGATTTTTGAAGGTTTGTAGTTTTCTTTTTCAGTTCCAGCAAAGGGGAGTGTGCAGGAATTTAGGATAGTCTGTTATCTAATTTTCAGTCATCAAAAGACAATAAACAGTTTGCAAAGGCGCCACAGTCATTTCAGCAGATTTTTATTTTTTATTTCATACTCATGGCGTCTAGGGTTTGAATGACAGTTTCCAGTCCTCCATGATTCACAGCAGTTAGTGAATATCCACCAAGGTACCTAGGGTTTGTTGCAACAAACATCTTCACACTTTGTGACAGTTTGGTAGCAATCTTTTCAGCAGTTTTCCATCATCGAAAGTGCAAAAACAGCAATCTGTCCAAATGCCCCTAGGGTTTCAAACATACAAATTACAGATTTGTTCAGGGCGCCAAGGGTTTGTTGTCATAAAACTCACGCTCCAGCAGTTTCAGGCTTTCAGCTAGTCCTCCAGGGTTTGACGCCTAGGGTTTTCAGCAGATATCCTTTCACTTACGGTTTTAGACTTTTAGTGCTTTCCAAAGGGTTTGAAGGCTCATCTCTTAGCAATTTTTTGCTTGGACGCCTAGGGTTTTGTCAGTTGTTTTCGCAGAGTTGCATCCAAGGGTTTACAAAGGCACCATAGGAAGAAGTTTGCTTGCAGCCTTGCAGGTGTTGCAGAATTTTAAAGGCTTTCATCAGATGTATCAAGCTTTGTTCGTTTCCAGCATACTTGCATCATTTCAAACAGCAGATAGCAATATTTTTCCATCAACTGTCTTCATCTGCAGCATTAACTCTGTTTCAGTCATACAAGATATCAGCTAGATTTATAGCCGAATTTAAGGCAGATTTTCAAGCAGATTTCAGTTGTTTTCACAGGGCTTGAAGACTGTTTCCTTGAACAACATATTTTTCAATACATTTTGATTTCTGGTCATTTGAGCATCAATAGACCCAAGGAATCAAACATCCAATTTGCTGAAATTTGTGACAGAATTTGAAGTTGTGATTTCTGCTAAAAAAGGGTTGTGTTTTACCTTCTTTCCCTAAGGTTTTGTAACACCATGTCTACAGATTTGGCATAAGGTAATGGGAGTTTGGAAAGCAGACACTGAAAAGTTATCATTTCTGTCCTTCGTTCAAAACATTTCAAGGTCGATGGTCTGATGATTCAACAACAGAGATCATGTAAAGCGCTTATCAAACAAGGACTAAGACGATCCACCATGATTCAGAATGAGGATTGTATCAGAAACACTGAGAGGAGCTTTCAGATTAGCTTTATGATGACTAGAGGAAGAGGGTTGTACCCAAGATCTGTTGTATTGTCTATATGATTCCACTATGTCCCAAATATATTGTTCTTGCTCATTGTTCCTAAACCTTCCTTACCATGGCTATGATTTGTTTCATACAGCATAGGCTTTTGCTTTTTCATTGGGATCTTGGCATGAAGTCGTACTGTACCAGATTTTGTGGGGAACTTATGCTTTCCCTTGTTTCTCATTCTGAGGGCTTATTTGGAGGTATCTACAACGGAGGTGGAAATGATCGTGTCTTGAGACTGTTTGATGTCGGGCCCCCTCTATGGAATTTCAAGATTTCTTTGCATCTGATTCTCAAGATGACTTGATGGGATGTCCTTCAGACTTCTTATAGACCTTTATATCATTTACCTCTGTCTTTTCCATATCTTCAGATTTCTCTAGCACTTCAAAGGGGTTAGAGAGGCAAATATGGTCATTGGATTGATAGTTAGCGTGCACTTCCCTGAGTAGATTCTGTTAAATTTGTCTTCTGAATGCATTGTTGTTCTAGGGAGCATCAGGTGCTCCCATTTCTGCTATTTCTGCTTTGTGCTCCTTGCTGAGCTTCCTGAGTAGTATTGGCATTTTTAGATTGCTTCTCCCTTTAATTTTCTTGATTTCCATTGAAATTGTGCTAAAGGCTGGTCTCAATGAAGCAAATCCTTGCCATATGAATATGCTCACGAAAGATTCTACATCTAAATCAGATGTTCTCATATTCTATTTGATTATTTCATTCTATTCCTCCCATTTCCAAAAAGACCCTATCTACCAAAGGTTTAACAAGGTACATACTCACACAGATCTTGGTGTAGTTTAGTAATCCAGAATGCATTGTGAATCCTGATGTAGTTATAGACTCCCCTCAAACTGTTCTTAGGAGATCTTCCATCGGATTGAAGGCTAAGGACTATGGCTTCATGAAGACCCCTAAGAACCAAGGTCCTCAAAAATCCCTGTCCTTTTCATGCTTGGATGAGAAGAGAGCGACAAAGTATCCCTTTGTCATCATAAGGATGTCAATCAAGTGTGATGACTTCTAGTTTTCTAAAACCCATGCCATTAATGTTTTGGGCCCCATATAAGCCCTCATGAGGTGATGGATATTTGTTGTAAATTTTGCAAGTTTTACAACCCAGACAATACACAAGAGCACAATTAGTGGGACATTATAGGTGGTTTTTTTGGTCCATGATTTTATACCCATTGTATTGTAATACTGCTTAGTGGTTTCCTATAGTGATGCGCCTATAAATACTGGCACATTGATTAGTGTTAAGCACAAGTGAGCAATATCTTATTGTATTGTGAATGATTGCAATCATAGTATTGTTTTTGCTTGGTTTTCGCCCAAAAGAGTTTCCTAGGGTAAAACCTCTCAATATACTGTCAGTGTCATTATTTCTTTCTGCTGCATTTAAGATTCCATTAGCATTGCTTCTCTTTGCATAGTTTGTCGCTATTATATCTCTACCTGAGGCAGCAAATGAGTGCCTTTTCTTTCAGCATCGAAAGCCTTTGTTCCATCTCACTCATCGTGAATGCAACTTGGATGGAGATTCCATTCTCAGATAGCATCCATTTATTCTTTTGCTAGGAAATTAGGTTGGACTAGTAACATTTCAGCCAGCTCATACATGTATTCAAGTAAATCATCACTGGAAATCTGACTGGTTCCTTGTGAGGCAGCAGCTCTAAAGAAAGAAGAATGGGGTCCTGAGGAGGATGTCATTCTCTGACTCTACGCTCTGGTGGAATTCCTGAAGCTACAGTTCTAATGGGTAGTAGACTCGGATCTGACTGGAGATATGCTGATATGACAGGTTTGGTATTGGATTTAAAACCAATCTAGGCATGAGAATGGAATCTCAGCATCCCTAAATCCTCAAAAATCTGACCTACTTGTTGTAGTTCCTCTACTACTGGAATATGCAGAATTTTTTTCCCTAGCTATAGGAGATGATTGCAGCAAAAGTCTCTCATGATACTGTCATCGGAAGAAATTCCAGTAGTAGCAGTTTAATGAATATAAATGTTATTGTCTGGACTCTGTGTGCTAGTCATAGAAGGAGAGGAAAACTCATAAATTCAGAAATGAACCTAAAGACAAAGCAGCATGCCAAAGACAGACCTTTGCAGATTTGAAGCAAATGCCAATGTTGTTAGGGTTTGAAGCAAAAAACTAATGAAGATGTGATGCATGCTTATAACAGAATCAAGCTATATCCATCAGATATTATATAAAAAATACACTCAATAGATGAGAGGTTACACAAAAAAATCAGGCAATGAATATTATTTACATAGAAAGGGTATCTGTTGAAAGGACACAACACTATAGATTACTAATCTTGACCAATTAATGTTTAAAGATGCAGAAAGAGTGTGTTTTGAAAGAACACAAACCTATGGATTACTAATAGTAATTAATCACAGTGGATTAGGTACACAACATCATAGTTCTCCAAGAAGATCATTGCCTGCAAAAGAAGTCATTCTCTAGCAGTTGTGTGGTGAAATTATGATAGCTATTGCAAATCAGACAAAAATGATTTGAAAATTGCCAATAACCTTGGAGCATTAGGAGAGTGATGATGGAGAGATAGGAATAAGAGGTGCATATCTAAGTTTTTTACATATATAGTATCTATAACAGCAATAACACTCTATTGGCAGAGTCAGTTGATGACATGAGGCGAAGTGAATTTAAAGGGAAAACTAACAGGTAAAAGGAGATAGTGACAAATTTAGAAGAAAAGTTACTCTTGAGCAAATGTTGAATTAAGATGAGGTCACATGGGGTTAAAAATGGACCATGGAGTTGTACAGTCTTTCTAGCAGCTTTTTTATAATACTAAGGCTGCATGAGCTATAAGCCTAGTGAATGAGATATTTTAGCCACATACTGGTCATATTCAATTGCTTTGTTAATTACTTTTTCAAGTCTATATCACTTGAAAGCTGGGTAGGAGGAGTGTTTTCAATTTAAGTCATCATAAAAGTAAAGTAGATTAGTAATGTAGAAATGATGAATGTTCATAGGATTTTGCTCATAGATTAAAAGGAAACATGTTTCTCCTGATGGAGCTCAAAATCAAGACAATGCCTGAATATCAATATTTTGAGATGTTGCAGATGGTTTGACATTAGATGACACGTTGGAATAGATGGAAAAATGAGGTTTGATTTAACAATAGAAAGGCCAGCCATGATGTGGTGGATGAAGTGATCATTCATCTACAAAATGTCATAAATGTCAAACATGGTATGGGTAGACTCAATAAGATATGTGATGCATAAGATGTGTTGAGAATGTTGCTTTTGGAAAAGCAATTAATACAGTTAAGATGAATGGGGTGAATAGGTACCTGAGCATCTTCTAAAGTTCAGAAACCATTAGATAATTGGCCTTAATACAAAAACAGATTATGAAGATAATAATGTAATCATTCTTCTATAACATCTAATGATGATAAAGGAAAAGGTGACTGAGATAAAGATGATAAATACTGCCAAGTCCTCTATGAGTCTAAAGCTTTTAATAATATTCCACTGCTAACAAATATTAATGGCCATGGTCATCCTTTTCTCACTTGAAGTAGATAGAAGATAAAGGAATAAAATGGCACATTGCATTTAAACAACTCCTGAGTCCTAGAAAATCTAATAGACACATGGCATGTTTTACAAGAAGACACATCAAGACCAAAAATACAAAAGAGCCTCTCATCTCAAGGACAAAAGCTCGCCCCACTCATCGCGTCAGAAATATGAAAGAGAAAATTTTCTCCTATTCGATTTAGTACATCCATTTCTATATTAGGTATTATGAACTTCCTGAAACTCAAGAAAGATGTAAGTCATACATCCTCAGAACAGAAGGGACCTTGAGCATAAGGAGATAATATATGCATTGAATCATTAGAAAGGATGGACATCTTGAACCCTGCTCCTACTTCCTATTGTTTCCAACTTCCAAGGCAAATGCATCTATGTACATTGACTAATTACTTTTAATTTTATTGTACTTATGATATACAAGCTTCCTGAGAAAAGATGAATAAATGCTAGTTATTCTATGCAGTTGAAAGTTTTCATTGATCATCACTTTTGATCTCATAGGAAATGTAAGACAATCATACTTTTCCATACATCACGATCTTGTGGATCATCCCGATAAACTGGTGTTGCAGACCATACAAAATACCCTCCTGGTCTGAGAATTCTATTAATCTCCAACAAAGGTTTGCCACCTGCAATCAAAAATCATAGTCAATGTAATATTCTAAAAACGGTTCTAACTTCAAACAGAAAAAATTGTTGATCTTGGAGAAACAAGGCACCTCAAAAGATTTTACTTTAGAAAATCTAGGTATTTTGAAATACTGCAATCAATTATAATCGAATTATTAAAATTTAAAATAAACTTCTGGAGAAAACTTCCTTTGCTCTACATGGTGCCTACAGAAACTAAATGAATAGGTCAACCTTTTTCTAGCAAGAACACTACCACAAAAGGGTAAATAAAACCATAAAATCTGAAAAAAGAAGACATGCATACCATCACCATACCAATGCACCCTACACCGTGCACAATGTATCACATCATACACATTGCTTGGGAAAACAAGCCTTTGTGTACCAATAACTAATAAAATAGCTGGAATGCCTCGCTCAAGAGCAAACTGAATTTGTGCTTCATGTTCATCCTTAGGAGCAAATGACATTGTCAGGACACCTTTGTCAAGAAGATGTCCACCAAAACTTGCCACACCGCAACCCACATCTAGCACAACTCTTGTTTGTTTTCCCCACGCAATAATCGGGAAGATCTGCTTTTCAAAAAAGAACTAGTAGTTACATTAGAGGATATTTGGATCAGCATTGGAAGAGTAGATTCTGAGAAGTATAACACCAGCATTCATTTGTATACAAATGTCGTCAAACTAGAATCTTTTTGCCAAAAACCAATTTCTCCTTGTCAAATGTAAAATAAATAAATATCAATAATTTTATCATGCTCCTATCTGTAGTGCATGAGTGTCTACATGTGGGCATACATGTGTTCACATGTATACATGATTCTGTTATAGAGCATCAAACCTTCTATCCATTTACTGCTTAAAAGTAAAAATCTTTTGATAGTTTGATCCGCCTGTTTGGTAAGAATCAACTTTGAAAATCATGTCGAGCCTTTCAAAGATGAATAAATCCACATCTCTGACCTACCCGATAATAAAAAAAACAATCCTTTATAATCATTAGAAAGAAATCTGAATATATTCTGAATTAGTGAGTAACTCCAAGGAACCAGACAAAGAATTCAATGGCAGTCAGAGTGTATAGGTTCGAGTAATACATCTTTAAGGAAGTACAAAATATAAATACAGTTGAGTTTCCATGGAGAATACACAATGTGGGGAGACTTGGATCTGGCATGTTCATGAACTTTTCATTAAACAAATTGAATAAGACCAGTGATATTGTATAAAATATTTGAACAAGATGAAGGTACATGATCCACATATGTCAATTGCTTCACTACAAATGGCATCATGTTGCCAAACTAAATCCTATTACCAGGATGCTTTTTTACTGAGAGAAATGTACAGTTGCAGGTATCAAATGTATAAAAACAATATTGAATTTACAGAAGTGAACTCAAAGAATATGAAAATAGACAGTGATTTGAGATCTCATATTAGATTAGTCGATTTAGATTATCAACAAAAAGAATTTAAAGGTGCCGCTCATGAATCATTTAGGGTTCCCCTATTCTCTCTTTCCAAAGACTTGATCAACCATTTGGTTTGACTTGAAAATCTTAACGCCTTTGAAAAGGTTTCATTTCCTTGACATTAAAAGATGTGAGGAAGTTCGGTATACTATTTGAAAGAACATCCACCTTGAAGATTTAAATGTGCAAGAGGAGCAACCCGAATCTCCAAATGGCAAGATTCATTTATGTAAATATGCTTCTTTGAAAGACTTTAGAAGAAGAAGCTCAACACAAAGTGCAAAGGGTTCCAGGATAGAAATAAACAACCATGCAGTTTCCTTAATGAAGCAGGACAAAGTTATAAAGGATAATTCAACTTTACAAAAAAAATCTTCTAAACATCACTATTTCTGTAGATGTCAAGTCAAGGAAAGAGGAGTTCCATACTAATGAGGAACAAGACAGAACAAGGTTTTCTAGATCAAACTAATAATTTGCTAGATGTCTACATGTAGCTGAATCCTGAAACTGATTCAGTCCTATACAGTTTCTCCGGCTCCCTTTAATTTTGTGTAATTGATTACATTATAGACCAGAATAACATATATATTCTAACTGTTACTCAACAGATGAAAAATCATTTTAAAACAGAACACTACTCCAGTACAAGAAATCAACATTTTTGCATCACAAGAAAACTGATGCCCTTAAATACATAGGATAACCTTCTTATGAGATGGTAAATGTCAAACTAGCTGCAAGCATTCAGAAATTCACCAGTTTAGAGCATATAATGCAGTCAGAGATGATTGCAAGGATGAACAAAAGATAAAGATGTGATTTTTCCATGTGCCTTGTAGTTCTCTGACTCAGAATTTTCCTTTATTTTATCCTTCTGTCAAGTCGTGTGAAATAAGGAAGGAATGATCCATTTTACCTAATAAAGAAACAAATATACCTTTTCAATAAAGTTGATGTAACTGGAAGCTCCACCTTTAAATTGTGTTCCACCTCCAGGAAACACAAGGAATTTGCCAGAGATTTTAACCCAATTCTGATCCTTCTTGTATTCCACAAGTTTGGTATGAGGAACATTTTTTAACCATATCTGCAGCAAAAAAAAGATTAATTTTCAGGAAATCAAGTACGAAATAGTGGAAAGCTTTCACCCTGTCGGATTGTTTTTTAAGCTCAGCTAAAGATGTAAAGGCCACAGCTACAGCTTAAACAAACATGCTTCAAGAGTTAATTCGCATTGAAAATCCACAATTAACATGCTCAACATGGTGATGAATCAGTAACTAGAATAACTATACAAATATGAACAGCAATTGTATAATCAAAACTTAAACAAACATGTTTCAAGAGTTAATTTCTCTCTTCTTGTCATCATATGCAAGAAAATCCACAAATGACATGTTTGATATGTGTTTATTCTTCTATCTGATAAAACCAATACTTGAACTAATGACGGAAATAACCATGCATACCAAATAGAGTAAAAGTATATCTTTATTCGCACATGAAGTTATTATAGAAGTAGACCAAAGATGGTCGGCCAAGGATCAGACTGCTTTCCTTGGCGATACAAAGTCTATTTAAAGAACCCGACAGTTGCCAAGAACACAACCGTCTACCAACTGACTCCTATAACTACCCGAAAGCCGACAAACAATTAGTACATAGTCAAATAAACCATATTATCGAAGCATAATATTGTATGCTGACTAATTCATCCCCCCCCCCCCCCCCAAAGAAAAGACGTCTTCTAGACGACAAAGAAAATAAGTAAGCATCAAGTAACATTAGGTAAGGTGTAACAATAGCATCAAGTAACATTAGGTAAGGTGTTCCAAACTTGTGACGGCATTGTAGACGAAAGAGAACCTGTATGCTAACACTTCCCACTAGCAGCCAAAAGAGCCTCATCATAACCTAAATGCTCCACAATGAAAGATTAATGAAGAGTTGTAATGCTAGTTTTAGCTGGGAGTAGAAAGGAACACTAACAGAGGAAATCTGGAAGTACATGCAAAGTATAAGTAGAACCAACATATCCAAAATGTGTGCCAGTGTATGGAGAATGCTCAAGATCAACCAAACAAGGGACCCAATCTAATTGCACACTAGACTAAAAAAATGTTTCACCCAATCGATCATTCGACCCAAATGGTACAACAAGCACTTCAATATTAACCTCATCCAGGAAATTTTGTTTAGTATCCCCAGATGCCATGAATGTACTTCTATTCACTTCACCAACCTATAGTAATGATTCTTTGTCTCTGCAAAAATCAAAAGCTGAGAAAATGCCAAATGCAAAATGTTCGATACATGTAGCAGAAGACCTACTGATTACTTCAACAATAGATTCCAACAAAGGACATACAATATCACTAACCCATAATAACCGTACAACAGCAGTAAAGGAAAGGAACAGACTAGACCACACATCATGAAAAGCAGTGTGTACAACAACATGTGGAGTAACTATACGGTGATGAATGTCTAAAGAAGCCGTACAATGAAGAAAGCATGTTGGAGGGAAAGTTCATATGGTGGTGTCCCTTGGAGCCTACCATATGATAGAGTTTGAGACTTCACAATTTTTAATTTGGTTGTCAGTTTTTTGTCATACGATCAACATGTTGGGGTTGGGTCGTATGGTGGAAAGAAGAATTTCATTTTCAGACTTTTTAATAATCTCTGCTCTTGACCGTGCAGTGAACTCAACTATAACTAATGTCCCTTTGGAAGGTCGTACGGTAGCAGCAGTAGAAGAGAAGGGTCATATAGCGGCAACGGTAGAAGAGGAGGGTCATACAGCCAAGAATACTGTTCGATTTTTAATATGTTGCTTTCTGAAATTTTGTACAATGGAGTCTTTATCCCGTACGATGGAAGCTTTATAATTTTTCAATTCCTTCTTCCTTATTTTTTTCCAATAGGTGGCCATACAGTGAAATTAAACTACCATAGCTTGAAAGTTGAACTTTAGAAATTTTGATTTTAATTTGGCCTTTCCTATATGGCCATACGAGGGTAGAGAGAGGGCCTTTATAATTGAATATTTTAATATTTTCCTCTTCCACCCCTTTAAAAAGGCTTAAACTTTTATTATTTTTTTCATTTTGCTCTTGTGAAACCCACCTCGTTTCTTTTCATTGACTTCAATATTTTTCTTTTTTTATCCAACCTGTACGATACTTTTTCTTTTTCCAAAATTTTCTTGTGAAGTTGATTTGATTTGATAACGAGTATCCATACGCACCAAATCAAATATTTTATTATTATTACTCTGAGACGTACCTTCATTAATTTTGGAATTGCCATGTCCCTTTTCGAGCTAGGGAAATAATTAAATATTTAAGTTGTCTAAAGGTAACTTTATATTGTTTTCTTAAAGGCAACTTATGTTTAATTATTTATTTAAAAAAAGGGTGCTACCATCATAAAGTGTTTTTAAAAGAGGGCCAAAAGTGATGACACTAGGCACAGAGTACAAAGTGATGACTTAAAAAACTGTTTTAAAAGTGGATCATAAAAGTGATGTTAAAAATGGGGATTAAAAGTATTAACAAATTAAAAGATTCAAAAGTCACTTTATTTTTATTATTGGAGGGAAAATGTAAAAAATAAAAGAAAATAATATTTTGTTGCCCTAAAAGTTGCCCTAAAAAGTGTCTATAAAAGAAGTTGAAGACTAAAGAGGCTATTGTTGATTTTGACAAAACCCTTGTTTCAAAGATTGAATCATGTTCATTTTCTTCTGCCTAGGGCGAAAACCCTTTGGCAAAGAATGGTTTCGAGAATGAAAACCCTCTTAGCCATTTGAGTGATTTCATTCAAGAATCACTAGTGAGCTGAATACTTCCAATTTCTTTGGGTATTTAGTGTTTTGGAGTTGTAGTTTCCAGATTTGGTGATTTATTAGAGTTGAATGTTTATATTATTCCAGTTGATTGGTGTTGTGTTTTTCAAAAACTAAATATATTTTGCAATTTGGTGTGTTCAAGAGTTTCTGTGTTGAGTTCCAAGTTAATAATATTGTGAGAGTTTATTTTCCAGAAGAGTTTGAGTCTTGGTTTGAAGAGCTTGATATTATTTGCTATGCAAATCTAATCAATGTATATCAGCTGGAGGAAGATTTTATCAATATTTTATAGGATGTACCTTTGATGATAGATCTGCACTATATCTATTCAAGGCGGGTACCTTTCCCACTAACCATGCAACCTCTTTGTGGGGCAATTGAGCAGTATTAGGGAAGTGCAGCCTATATAGTGGTGAGATAATTACCTTCAAGGTGTCATACCATCCTACAAGGGTCGTGCCATCTTGTGAAGGTCTGCTACATACATGGTGACTATACTATTTTTTGCTTTTGTTCATACATCTTCAAATTCCAATCGCCACAATCAGATTTCAACCCCTTCATTCTTAGAGAATAGTCCCTTAGTGCAGCCGCTCCATTCAAAAAGATATTGCAACATTATGAATGGATTATAGTATGCCATACAATTGTAGGAGAAGCCATAACATTTGTCAGTATGTTGTACGAGCTTCAGCAAAGTTGCAGCATTGTTTAGCATTTGATTTGGGGATCCTGTGGGCTGTATCATTGGTATTATGACAGTCAATCTTTTCTTGCATACCTCCGTACAGATTTGAGCCTTTATTTCAGTGTTTGCAGGGAGTCGTACCATTGTTTGGGGCACTATATTCATCTGCAATCTGCTAAATAAATCTGGGTGTAGTCCATACAAGTGTGATGGAATGGCTTCAGATTTTTGTGATCTTTTGGTGAGTGGCATAAGGCAGAAAATTGGTAATTGTTGATGTTTTCAGTTGATATTTTATATTACAGCTAACAGTGTAGTTCGATGCTATTATTCTACATGTCTCTGTTAGTGCATTGACTTGTTTGCTGATTCGAATTAATTGAGGAAGTTGTTGCTCCCTTAAATTTGAGATTTATCTTATGTGATTCCAGTTTTCCATGCATATTGATTAGAATGTAAATCTGGATGGTATTATCGCCAAGTAGCATTGCGTTTTCTATTGTAAAGATCCTGGATGGGTTAACATCAGATCCCACTGTATTACATTTCATTTCCAGCCCCTTTTGGCATTGATCAAATCTGCCTTGTTATCGGCCAATTTGACTTGATCGGACCTGCTTGTTATCTACTAGTGGCTTTGAGCATATATGCATACTTGTCCATTGACGAGGTGTTGATCTGGTCAACTATGTCGCCTGTATGCTCTAGACGGCTATGCCACCTATTTACTTTTCCAACATTGCATTCATCTAGGTAGTGTTTCCAAACACCGTATGCTCTCACCTTGCCCACATTCGTATCTAAGTGATTAGAAAGTGCGAAGGCTTCCATTTGCATCATTCAATATTGTAAAAGTTTCAAAAATATTAGTTGGGGATACTACAGAAATCTTCAATAAAGTTGAGTGCTTCTGCCGAAACTAGAATTGTTGTCTTTTGTGAACCTTGTACTATGTTTGGCACACATAAATTGTCTATCTTTTCAAAGACGTTCTTCATTTGCTATTATTCTTCTTGTTCTTTGTTGATCTCCGCAGCTTCAATAAAATTGTAGTTTGAGGGAAATACTTCATAGTCCTCCATTTGCCAGTGAAACAGGCCACGGAAAGAATTTGTTTCATCTTCTGAACACGACTACAATTCCAAAATTCCTTCATTGTTTGGCTCCATGAGACCCTGATCCTGCTTCTCTATCCATTCTTCTTTGAAGTCCGAATCCAAGGAAGTTGCTTCCTCACTTACTGCTTTGTTTTTCAAATCAATTATATACTTCCAACCCTTGTTTTCGATGGAGAGTGTTCCATTTCCAATTGTGGTTGGCTTTGGCTGCTACCAGCCAACCCGGACCCAACAACGCATCATATGCTTTCTTTCGTAATGAGATGACCACAAAATTCAATAAAATTGCTTGGGTTCCGATAATTACCTTTTGGCCCATTAAAACTCCAAGTACTTTAATACTCTGTTGGTCTGCACCCAACCAGTTGAAAAGTTGGGGGCCAAATGGTCGACTTGCCAAACTTCTCCAAGTGTTCTTCGGAAGTACGTTCACACCAGGCTTGCCATCAACAATTGTATTAGTGAGATTCCTTCCAAGGATCTCCATATTCACCACCACTAGTTTATTTGCCATGTAACCGTCAGTAACATAGGATTGATCATTTGGTGTCCCAACAATGGAGGTTCGGTTATTGGGTCTTCATTCTCTCCAGATTCTAAATGGGTCATAGCATGCATCATCTTATTCCTCCTAATACAATATTAGTCATAACATTGCGGAGTTTGGAAATACATTGTAATAGATCCACTACTTTAATTGGCACGATAGTTTGAAGTACTTGCCTTGCAATATTTTTATCGTATTGTAATTGATTTGTTACCGTACTTACATTTGCATTTGAGTGGTGTTGTTCATTATCCATAGCATTCTCCACTTCGGCTCTTGCTTCACAAAATCTTTCTTTTTCTATACGTGGGTTTGGGTACACAACCTTTTTTGCTTGGGCTCAAGAAACGGCCAATACTCCGTTATGCCTCTCTAAATCAATCATGTTGATGTTGGCCTTTTGCTTTGGACATCCGATGTTTTCATGGTCTCCAAGTCCACACCATTTGCACAATAATCCCAATTTGTCTTACTTGTTCTAGCAGTCTCTCGCAAAGTGTCCCCATTCATTACATTGTTGACATTGTATGATAGGGCTTCTTTGTGGCCGTACTATTTTTGACTCCGACCTCCCCCTCTTTGATTTCGATAGCCACCTAGAGGTGCGTTCATATTATTTTGTGGCTTCGGTTGAGTGGAATGCTCTCCCTATGTAAAGAGCACTTGTATACTCCTGGTCTTCAAATTATATGAGCACTCTTTTATTGAATGACCCGTAACCTGGCAAATATCACAAAATTTTTTTCTAAAACAATTACCTTTGATGTGACCTTCACTTTTGCACTTAGTACACCATAGTTTGTTGGTTTCTTTCTCTGCCTTCAATTCTTTCATCATCTATAGCATGTCCCTCCTTAGTGCTTGTACTATTCTGGATTCATTGTTGCTACTCCCGTTCTAACTATCATCTTCGTCAATTTTTATTTTTGTTTGAGAGGACATCTTATCTTCACTCTCTATATCCATTGCCCTATTATAGGCTTCTACATAGGATGAGGGTGGTACTACATTCTTTTTCCTTAGTGACTAAATAAGTCCCTCAATAAACCATCTTTTCTTTAACCCATCAGCGGGTCCTTTTTCTAACTTTACAAGAAGTTCTTTAAGTCTATGATTATAAGCTTGTACTTTTCGTGCTTACCTTGTCTTGTATTGTAAATTTCTGCTACTATTTCATTATCATCTTGAAGCAATTTGAACTCTTCCTTGAAGGCCTTCTTTAATCTCTCCCATGTGTTTCGAGAGACTGGTTCAATTTCTATATACCAATTAATTGCTACACCTTGCAAGGTGGCTGGAAAAGACCATAGCCAAATTGTTCTATCATCTTGCCCATTTGTTGTTCAAAATGTTTCACAAGTCTTATAGTGCCTCACGGGATCCTCCGATCCATTGCCTATAAACTTGGGCAACTTTTGTCTTTCTACACTGGGGCTTACCATGGTTTTGTTCTAAGGCAAACCTAGTGCCTGGGATCTACTCGCTAGGGAGTTTTAATTCAAACATTCCAATACTTCTCTCGCACTCTCAACCACATGAGAATCCTCCACTCTTCCTGCAACTTCAGCATTTTGCGCATTTGTTTCGCCTTCATATTTTCTTTTATACACCCTTAACCCTGGGGTTTTTGGCTCGACTTCTTCTCCCTCAATTGACAACCCTTCGATGCCTCAAAGGTTGCTCTCATACACTTCTGTGAAGGAATCTTTAGACTATGTCTCCCAACTTCCCTCGTCTAGAGGAGGTTGAATTGACTTTTCCACTTGGTCTAAATGATCAACCCACGCTTTGTCTGGTAGTGGTAGGTGTCTTGCTATCTCCTACCCAATCTTTCTCCATATGCTTATTTGTAGTGGAAGTGTATTGTCTCCCCCAACTATGACTCCTACTCACGTTCCAACTCCAACTTCTACTTCGAGATGGACCTCGGCTTCAGACTTTGGCTTCGGCAATCCCTCTTAGTCTTCTACTTTCTCTTTGTTCTACCAAGCTTGGAGATAGTATAATCTCTTGATCCTAACCACATTGTGGTCTCTTCCTGCCTTTATTGGGGTCTAAGGGCATGAATATCTTATATTGGACCCAATTCCTTTTAAGGCAACGACACCAATGTTTACTCTTCCATCTGATAAAACCAATACTTGAATTAATGATAGAAACAACCATGCATACCAAATAGAGGAGTAAAAGTATATCTTTATTCGCACATGAAGTTATTACAGAGGTAGACCAGAGATGGTCGGCCAAGGATCAGACTGCTTTCCTTGACAATACAAAGTATATTTAAATAATCCAATGGTTGCCAAGAACACAACCATCTACCAACTAACTCCTATAACTACCTAAAAGCCAACAAACAATTAATATATAGTTGGATAAACCATATTATCGAAACATAATATTGTACACTAACTACAATATGGTGGTGAAGTAGTGACTAGAATAAATATCCAACTATGAACAGGAACCAGATTAATCAAAATTTATGGTATAACCATTATCAACCTGGTATCAACAAGAATCAAGCATGAAAGCTATGATCACCAAGTCAAACACTAAAACCATTACATTTACCCCTTGTGCGTTAATATAGTGAATCCTTCAAAGATCTCCATAAGGGACTCGGAGGAATAACAGAGTTATTACAGTAAAACAGTTATCAGAAATGTGAATAAATATTGCTAAAAGGTGTAAGCAATGTGAAAAAATATATTTGCTAATCAAGGATAAAACATCACCCATTGAATAAGGTTGACACCACAGAGAGATGAAATGCAGATAAAGGTATCTAATAGGGAACTAAAATTTGAACTGCATGCAGGACTCTTACAGCTGGTTTCATCCAAACTTACAATTTTTGTGTACTTTCAACATGTGCAATGATGGAAAGTGTATATTGTAACTGGTCAATAATCAGATTTACACTTAAAGGAACTGGCAAAAACTAGTTTGACCAGACCAAGAACTTAACAATTTGGCAAATGTAATATGGAAGTTTTTAAGTGTAATATAACGTCCAATATCTTTGTGAAATGTTAGCAAACAATTTTAGCAATGGTTTGACTTTGGATGGTATTTTTCTTTCTATAATTCTAGATTTAATAAAAAGGGCCTGGATTTTAAATTACTTAGCCATCATCCTCATTCTTATAGTCTTTTGCCCATCATTCTTCTTTATATGATAATCCTATGCAAAACAAATTAATGTTCTACCATTGACACAATATTCCAAAAAGAGAACAGTTGTTGTTATATGCATTAATGGACTAGGTAATAAGTTGTTTATTTCCTATGCATCATTTATGATATTCTAAATAACAAATCAAGAACATGAATAACAAATCCTACATTTTGGCACTGCTGCATATTTGAAATAAGTATACCATCTCTATTGACATTAGAAAAACAATCTTTATTGGAGTTTGTGTCGAGAATCAGACTAAAGCTATTTGTGGGAGAACCATCCACAAAGGGAAGCCCTCAAAGGAATCCATCCATGAAGGAACATTCCTGCCCACTCTTTCCAGGGGAACACCCTGGGAAAACCCATCCTTGTTGCAGTGCCAGCATAGGAAATGAGTCAACAGATCTATTTCACATAAGCAGATACAGATTCTTTAATAGTTTCTCATAATGGTTTCAACTGAAATTTAATTCAGAAGAAAGAATGATCTTACTTGAGGCCACTCTTTGGTGAGATCAACCATTTGATGATTTTGTGAGACAGAAGGCAGAATAGACATGTGAAACGATCTAGGAAGTTGAAATGAATTATCCTCAAGGGAAGGAATCAAAAGATTCTCCAACACTACTTGCAATAAGATTATTGTATTGGAAGATTAATGTGGCATAAGACAACAAGAAAACCATTCAATCCAAAGGCAGTGGATGGATGAAAGAAAACAAACGGAATAGAACAGCCTTAGTCTTCAGAGCCAATGAAGAGGAAGTGGCACAAACTATCCATAGGATGAAAGGAAGAAATAAACAAATTTCAATACCACTCAGTTTGCTTGATTATCGAGAAAAAATGACATCATGATATTCAGAGGAGGAATACCAATTAGGATGAGAATGTCAAATTAACATTGTTGCACTTTAATGAAGAGAAAGGATTGACAATTTGTTTGGCAAGTGACAATGCCAACAACTTCAGTTGGAATGATAATTGAGTGATTGTAGAAGATTGTAGAAGATTGGGATGATGCAATTGTTTGTATCTCTCATATCCAAATGCCTAATAGCGTGTTAGAGATGAATATGCATAATTAAATCATAAACTCTGAAGTTTGCATTATTCTCAATATAATGCATGTCGCATTCAGATGATAATCATTCCATGCACATTATCCAACATAATATATGTTTGCTATATGCTGGTAATGAATACTTGAGTCGATGAGGAAATACATATGCAGGGATCACAAATAGGTGGGATGTCTGTTAGATTTATTTTATTACATCATTGTATTATGTTAATAATATATTTTATATTATTAACATTACCAACTCATAACCATTTTATATAGTTATAGTTGGTTGGTCGGGTATGCCCGACTTTGGTGGTTATTCAACCACCAATCATATGTATATATCTGCTGCTCTTGTAATAATACATTTGCTCATTGCTTCTGCATAATTTAATATGGTATCAAAGCATTATAATTTCTAAGCCTGTGTGTTTTGAAATGGAGGTTGAAAGCGAAAGCCATATAGTGAAGAGTTCAGGCATGTAGCTGTACAAAGACCAAAGAAGGCGTTTGAATGCTATGCAAACAAAAAGACATTAAGCGTTGAAATCAGGCTTTTAGCAAGAGGCGTTGAGATGAAAGAAGGCATCCAAATAGGCGTCCAAATCATATTCTGTAAAGGCGTTTGCTGCTGTGAATACAACAAATGTTTGAGCAAATATCTGTAAAGGCGTTGCAAAGTTTGAGCATTACCAAAGTTTGAGCAGTGCAAAGTGTAAAGGTGTTTTGTCTTATCCTTGGCTGCATTTGATGAAAAGAGGCATCTGAAACTGAAGTTTGAAGTTTGAAAGAAGGCGTCTGGTATAGGCGTATAAACTTTCTGTTGGAATGTCTGCCCGTTCCTGTTTATCAACAACCACAAAAGGCCACATGAAGGCGTCTGGTATAGGCATATGAACTTTCTGTTGTAGGCTGCTGTAGAGTGTCTGTTAAAGTTTGAATAAGGCACTGAAAGTCATGATCCAGGCACTTACAATCTGTTTTGAAGACTTTAAAAAGGCATTGAAAACATTGTGCTTTGCCTGAAGGTGTCCATATTTGTTGTTGGAGTATGTGTTTGAAGCTCTCTGAAGGTGTGTAGCAGATTAGAGGAGGAAGCATTCAAACAAAGGTGAATTTATTGTTGAAGTTGATATGTGAATTCAATTTGCAAACAAAAGAGAAGAATCGGGCAAATAAAGGTGACTTTATTCAATTTCTTTCCAGAAACCCTAAATATTTCGAAAAGTTAACTTTAGAATTTGAAAAGAATTTTATAAATAAAGCAAAAATATTAGCTTATTTTTAAAATTATTTTTCTTTTCTATAGTTAAACTTTAGAAATAATTGAAAGTGCAACATTAATATAGTTAAAATCAATTTAAAACTATGTATTATTATTTTTGCACTTAAAATCAAAATTTGGAGAAAGAAGATTGTATTTGGAGCACAAATATTGAATTTTTGTAAGCCAATTTTAAGTTTTGAAATCTCAAACCAAAACAAACAAGCAGTGTTCCGTATTTATGATGCCTCTAATTCGCATTTACGGGTAATGTCATCGTGCTGAATTACTACATCTAATGCGTAATAAAGCTGCAACAACGACGTCAGTGGCATCAACCCTATAAAACATCGGGGAGAAATAAGGGTTACATCGGAGAAATAAAGAAATTTAAGACAATAAACAATGGCTTCAAATGCTCCTAAATTTATGCTTCCTGATTCACAACTCCTGAAAGGTGACAATTATGTTGCCTGGAAAACCAAAGTGCAAACCCAATTAGAGTTCGAAGACCTTTGGGATGTCGTTTTTGGGAACACAACCAGACCTCAACAAGCTGGCAATGATCAAAACAAATTTGATAAGGCCAAATTAATCATTTTGTTTGGTGTGTCTGATGAGGTTCAACCTCACATACGAACAGCCAACACTGTTAAAGAAGCTTGGGATCGCCTCAAAATAGTCTAGGAGGCTAAAAACCAGTGTTCCACGGAGTTTCCAGACGGGGACGGGTTTCGGAGACGGGGGGGACAAAGGGTCTAAGTTTGGGGACGGCGAGGGGACGACGGCGGGGGGGCGGCGCTGATATACATATGGTAGTTGAATAACTAGTTATAAAAAGATGTTTAAGAATAACATTTCAAATTAAACTTTAGCAAATTAGTAAAATAGCAAAATTGCAAATACTAACATTTTAAATACTTGAATACTATTACTAAAAGACTAAAAGTAAATAAAATATTAAAATTTGACAAATGAAATTGTCGAATTTGAGATTTCTTAGTTTCTATTATATCGAAAATCAGAAAATATGACATGTCACATCATAATATCATATCATAAAGATGATTACAATGAGTAGCATGATACATTGATATCAAAATAAGTACAAAATGCAAAAATGTAGTGAAGGGAGGCCTCTAATCATCCCCAAAATCAAAGAAATTTTTAAAAAAATGCCTTTTTGGACGTCCCAGCGCGGGGGACGCCTGGGCGTCTCCAAGACACTCGAGGGACGACTAGGAGTCCCCGAGACGTCTCGGAGACGTCCAGACATCCCCGTGTTTCCTCCAAGTCTCTGACATCTCAGTGGCGGTGGGGGGACGACGGGGGGACATTTCTCAGCCATCCCCAAGTCTCCAAAACGTCCAATTCAGGGGGATGGCTGAATTTTTGGGGGGGACGGGTCCCCATGGAACACTGCTAAAAACCAAAACCAAATCCTCCATCTGCAGTGTCAGTTACATTGTCTACAAATGCAAAATGGTGAGAAGGTAGAAGCATTTTTTAGAAGAGTTGCAAAAATTAGAACAGCACTTCAAGCATTAGGGGAAGAAGTCACAGATGCTTCTCTTGTACCAATTGTCCTGAGAGCATTACCCCCTTCGTTTCGAGTGTTTGTCACATGTTTAAATGTGGCTAATAAAACACCCTCATTTGAAGAACCCGTCAAATTGCTTCAACAAGAAGAAGCATTTTATGGTGAGACTTCAGACTCTCAAGACAATCAGGCACTCGCAACAAAGCAGAAGGGAAAACAACCTAAACGTCAGAGTGGTCCATCAAGTCAGTCTAAACCAAATCAAGACAACTCTTCTAACAAGAAAAAGAAATCTCTAATTTGTGGAAGAAAGGGACGTGAACTCAAAGAGTGTTGGTATAATTCCTATGCTAATAGTGAATCCAGTCACAGAAAGCCACATAAATCTTTTCAAGCGGACAAGAAGAAGAATCCCCATTGGCAAAAAAAGCCAAATAAGCAACAAGGCAATGTTGCATCTACAGGTAATTCAGATGAAGAAGATTTCCCGTATGCTGCAGAAACTAAGGCCTCCACATGAAACAGTTTAGTCCGATATGTTGATTCTGGTGCATCCAGACATATGACAGGGGAACAAGAATGGTTTTGTGACCTCACTCCATCCACCTCCTATGGGCATGTTTCATTGGGTGATGATACCTCATATGAAGTTCAGGGAATTGGTGATATTTCCCTTACACTAAAAATTCACAAATGTCACCTTACAAAGGTTCTGTATGTTCCAAGCCTCACAAAGAACCTACTTTTTGTAAGTCAGTTAATAGAGCACAACTTGCAAGTTGAATTTGATCAACACAATGGTGAGAAACTTTGTCTTATCAAAGACAAAACTAGCAATGGAGCAGTTGCAGCTCGTGCTTCAAGGGTAGGAAAGATGTTCCAACTAGTTGATGTTTTAAACGAAGATCAAGCCCTTGCAGTGAAAACCAATGCATCCACAACTCTTTGGCATAAGAGATTTGGCCATCTCAGTTTTGGCTATCTTCTTGCATTGAGTAAGCGAAATATGGTGTGAGGACTTCCCCCCATTCAGAAAACAGTTCTTTGCTCACATTGTCTTGTCGGAAAGCAACATAGGGCTCCTTTTCCTGCTGCAAAAAACAAAGCCTCGAATCCCTTAGAATTGGTTCACACTGATCTATGCGGACCTATGTCATTCAGTCATCAGAATGCCCGGTATTTTCTTCTCTTTGTGGATGATTATACAATAAAAATGTGGGTCTATTGTTTGGCTCACAGAGATCAAACCTTTGAGAAATTCAAAGAATTTCGAGCCCTTGCAGAACAGTCATCAGGTCAGACTCTCAGAGCCCTTCGCTCAGATCGAGGGGGGGAATTCACAAGTAAGGAGTTTGTAAACTACTTACAAAAACATGGAATACAAAGAGTGGACCATTACGTATACACCTCAACAAAATGGTGTTGCAGAGAGGCATAATCGTACTATTGTGGAAATGGTGCGATGCATGTTGAAGGATGCAGATCTTGCTCTTGCAATCTAGGCTGACGCAGTTCATACAGCAATGTATTTGTTGAATCAAGCACCCACCAAAGTGCTTGATAATATGACACCAGAAGAAGCTTGGACTGGGAAGAAGCCCTCTACTTCACATTTCAGAGTGTTTGGATGCACCGCCTTCATGCATGTCCCCATGGTTCAAAGAACAAAATTGGATGATAAGTCTGTGAAATGTATTTTCTTGGGTACAGTGCAGAGTCGAAGGGATATCGGCTTATGTATGTAGTCACAAAGAAGGTGTACATCAGCAGGGATGTTTTTGATGAGGAAATTGGATACAGTACCTCTTCCTCTCCATCACCTGTTAGTTCACAAACACCAAGAATTCTTGAACTTGAAGATGAGGAAGTTGCTCAAGACGAGGTTTTGTTTCTGTTGGATGAGTTTCCCCCTCTTTCACCACCTCAATCCTCATCTCCTGTACACAAAAAGCTTCCTAAGTGGTATCAAGCCACAATGAAGGATGCTAAAGATGATTCAGTTGCAAACACATCTTTTAGTGGGCCTAAAACTTGCAACCTTGTAAAAAAGAGACCCATTTTGCATGCCTACTATTCAATTTTTTTTGTGTTCAAGTATTTTGTCATGTCCCCTCTTTAGCGCTGTCTAGCAGAGACATGAGAGTTGACCTATCATCCGAGTTCCCGTAGGTCAGCGGAGTGGTTAGGGGATCTATTCAAAGGCAGTGTAGCTTGGTGGGGAGCTTTACAAGCCTTTCCAGACAGTTTGTGACAGTTTCCTATTTTTTAGGAAGGGTTCCTATTTTTTAGGGTTTGACCAAGAGTTGACCAGGAGGCATCAGGGGACCTCCAGGAGCATTTTTGGAGTTTTGGTCAAATTCCCTATTTTTTAGGAGGTATCCCTACATTTTAGGGAGGCACTGTCAGTTAGCTTGACACGTGGCGACATCACCAGTGGCGTGGGCTACAGCAATTCTCAGTTCAGGATGGCCAGGTGATGGATTTGGAATAATTATTGAATATTAAAGTGTGGCTTTAATATTTAATAAAAAATAAAATAATATAAAGTGAATAACATGTCACCACTTTATATTAATAAGTTATTAAACGGACCCCCACCTAGTTGACACAATGTTGTGTTAAAAAGGTGGACTTTTAATAATGAAGTTGGGCCCTCAACTTGGGCGCCCAACTTATGAGTCCTCATTAATAAAAGAATCTTTCAAAGATTCTTACTTTTGATGCCATTTTGGAACCCTAAAGTGGACGCCCACTTTGGGAAAAGAATAAAGTGACTTTGAAGTGCTTTTTGGATTATCTTTTGCATATCTTTTGAAGCTTCATGGCAGCTCTGAACTCTGTGGAAGGGGGCAGCAGCATTCAGGCTCTTAGGAACGAAAACTCTCAAGGATCTTGGTGAATTGGACAACAACCCAGTTCTTGTTCGTGGGAGGCCTACTCTGGGTCTTCATTTGTGCATCATTGGACAGATTCCAAGGCATGTTATTGCAGATCTAAGCTTGCAGCAGTGCCAAATCAGCCTATTTCTTCAGATCTTTCATTCTCAGTTGCATGTATAGCCTCTTCTAGGCCAATACTGTCTTTGTATGCAAGTAGGGTTGCAAACCAAGCTTTCATTGAATATAAAATACAGATCTGATGGGTATGTGCCTCAATTTCTTAGTTGGTATCTTTTTATCAATTAATATTTATTTTTAGAATTTGAGATTGCAGCTGTATGTATTTCTATTTGCCATCTTGGCAAATACACATCTCAAGAAAACTGAAACCCCTTCTGCATCTCCTCTCTAGTCTGAAAGAAAACAAGAAAAAAATTAATAAAAATCATAAAACAAAAAAAATCACAAAAACAGCACTTCATTTCAGCAAAGGGATCCATCAGGGATCTTTCATATTTCAAGGCAATATGGTCTGTAAACAACACAAACTCCTTTGGCACTAGGTAGTGCCTCCAATGTCTCAATGCTTGTACAATTGCATAAAATCCTACATCATAAGTTGAATAGTTCTTCCTTACCTCATTCAACTTTTCACTAAAGAAGGCTATGGGTTTACCTTCTTGGCTAAGTACAACTCTAATGCCCAAATGCAAGGCATCCCAATCCACTTCAAATACCTTATCAAAATCTGGTAATGCTAAAATAGGAGCTTCTGTCACCTTCTTCTTCATAAACTTAAAAGCTTCCTCAACTTCCTTGGTCCACACAAATTCCCTTCCTTTGGTGCAATCTGTTATGGGTGCTACAATACTGCTAAAATTTCGAATGAATTTTCGGTAGAATGTGGCTAACCCATGAAAACTTCTTACCCTGTTATGCTCCTTGGACTAGGCCACTATAGAATTTCCCTAACTTTTTCTGTATCCATTTTGACACCATCTGCAGAGATGACAAAGCCTAGGAAGACCAGACTTTCTTGCATGAATCTGCACTTCTTTAAGTTTGCATAGAGTTTCTCTTTTCTCAACACATCTAATACGATCCTCAAGTGTTGCAGGTGCTCCTCTTTGCTCTTGCTAAAAACCAAAATATCATCAAAATAAACCACCACAAACATACCAATATAAGGACGCAGTACAGTATTCATTAGCCTTATGAAGGTTGGGTGCATTAGATAACCCGAATGGCATAACCATCCACTCATATAATCCATCCCTAGTCTTGAAGGTTGTTTTCCAATCATCCCCTCTCGATATGGATCTGGTGATAACCACTGCATAAATCAATTTTGCTTAAGTATTTAGCCCCTGCAAGCACATCCATCATGTCATCCAAATGAGGGATGGGGAACCGATACTTGATGGTGATTTTATTGATTGCCCTACTATCTGTGCACATCCTCCACGTGCCATCAGTCCGTCTATAGGTCCAAAAATCAGGTTGCAAATGCTCTAGCCTAGGCAGCGAGTTCATTGGAACCACTCGCAATGGAAGGATTGAAGAAGTTTACTGTGGAACTGACTCCTGTTCCTTCAGTTCTGAATAATATCACCAACTTCCAAGTGTTTGATGACGATAAGCATATATTAGATTTCTTGACCAACTCCGGGATATTCACTGCCCAGATCATTGACGAAGGAGAAAGCGAGGAAGTGGAGTTTGATCCGGATGGAATAATGAAGTTGAAAAATAACACTCTCCCAAGAGGAATGATCGAGTTGGAAAGGCTCTTTGATTCCGACAGATTAAGTGCACTTCAACATCCCAGTGAAGAAGGAAACAAGTGTGACACAGTGAATCTGGGAACTGATGAAGAAGTAAAAAATGTCTTCATTGGAAGGGCTTCCACGCCAAAGGAAAGGGAAGGTATCCTCAAGTACCTGAAGGAATATAAGGATGTGATAGCATGGGGATACGAGGACCTGAAGACCTATGATACTTCCATCATCACGCATACCATTCCTCTCAAGCCCGGGAGTAAACCATTCCGACAACGTCAAAGGCCAGTCAATCCTCTGCTGGAGCCTCTGATTTATCAAGAAGTCAAGAAGTTACTAGAAGCCAGAATCATCTTCCCAGTAAGACACTCAACGTGGGTCGCCAATCTGGTCCCCGTCAGAAAGAAAAACGGCAAGATAAGATTGTGTGTTGACTTCCGCAACCTCAACCAAGCTTTAGAGAAGGACAATTACCCTCTCCCCTCATTAGACGAAGTACTGCAGATCGTGAACAGGTCTCAAATGATGTCCTTCCTGGATGGATACTCAAGGTATAACCAAGTAATGGTAGAAGAAGGGGACAGACAGAAAACGGCCTTCATTACCAAATGGGGGATTTACGCATACAGAAGAATGCCTTTTGGCCTGATCAATGCTGGAGCTACCTTCGAACAAGCCATGGGCATTGCTTTCAGAGATCTAGTCGGCAAATGCATTGTCATATACATGGACGATCTCACTGTGTTTTCAAAGAAAAGAGAAGATCGCGTCGAAGACTTAAGGAAAGTCCTCGAAAGATGCAAAAGGTACGGAATTTCCCTCAATCCAAAGAAGTGTATCTTTGGCGTAACAGAAGGCAAGCTCCTAGGCCACGTGATTTCCGAACAGGGGATATTCATAGATCCTGACTGGGTGAAAGCTATCTCCAAAGTCAACATGCCTACCAGCAAGAAAGAACTGAAATCTTTCTTTGGAAAGATTAATTTCGTAAAGAAGTTCATTACGGGGTTTGTTGAGACAGTGAAACCGCTAAACGAAATGTTGAAAAAAGACGCCAAGTTAGAATGGACTCCACCAGCCAGAAGAGCATTCAAAGAGATCAAACATGCCATCACTAGTGCTCCTATCCTAATTAGTCCAGACTATACAAAGCCGTTCTACCTGTACTCTTTTGCATCAGAACACACTTGTGCGAGTATCCTCACTCAAAGGACGGAAGAAAAGGAGGAGCATCCCATCGCATTCATGAGTACTGTTGTGACCAAATCACACATCACCCCATTGGACTGGGGACCCCCTTTCTTTTGAGCTCATAGGCTTGGTAGGAGTTGTGATGCATCATTTTGTGAAGGTCCTGAATATGAAAATGCTTAAGGAAGGATTGATTGTCTTGATATCTGAGCACCTTAGGAAGAAGGTATGTATGTTTGAATTTGATTGTAGGTGTCTAGCGCGCCTTATCCCTCTTTCCACCTTAGCAATGATAACTTCACTTTAGGCGCATTTTGCATATGAAGTCACCATGTTGGGCGCCCTGATGGAAGATGAAGATGAAGATTGAGTGTTTGAGCACCTTTAATGAGGAGTATGAGCGCCTTGAAGGAGGTTGGAGCGCCTTAGAAAGGATTGTGCGCTTCAGAGAGTCAGTATATGCGCCTTGATGTGAGGAGTCTTATCAATCAAGATCAAGCCTTGAAATGCGCCTTGATGTGATCTAAGGGTATGATAACATGAAACCTGTGAAGGAACTGAAACAATGAGTTTGGGTGCCTAACCTTCAGGGGCAGGCATTTTTTGTGCCTTCATGTGTTTAAGCGCCCTAAACATGTCAAGAGCGCCTAGGACGTGCTTGAAGTGATAATCCATAATTGGAGGTTTTAGTACCTTGGCACCTTGATTTGAGATAAAACTATGAACCTCTAGAAGCGTCTAGAAAACAAAAGATCACTAGGAGGCAAGTCTGGACAATTATGGGCACTTTAGAGTGCCTTGAAGTAAATCATCAACACTAAACACCTAGTTATTTTTGGTTCCCAGAGAGATCACATATGCATTTTTGAGTGGATTGAATATATGATGATTAGCGCCTATGATGATTGCGCCTTTGATGAAAGTGAGCGCCCTAGATACATTGAGCGCCTAAAGGAAGAAGACCATATTCAATAGCATCATTTTTAGCGCCAGAGAAAGGAGGTGAGGATGTAAGTCAGGTGAATGGTGCGCCTAGGAGAAGTTTGAGCGCCTTAAGGGAGAGTAAGCGCCTTCATTGAAAACTCCAAGAAACTGAGCGCCTTGTATGTGGAACCCCAAATTTGCGCCTTCCATGTGTGAGTTCAGTATGAGCGCCTTGAGGAGTATTGAGTGCCTTAAAGTGTTGAGGTCAATGACATATGGGCGCCTAGTGTTGATCGAAGACTTCTGCGCCTTGACGAAGATGGAGGCCTATCAAATTGCGCCAGGAGTGAGTTTGAACGCTTAAGAGAATGAAGTGTTGGAGATTTTGAAGATTGGCGCCTTGGAAGAGGTTACTTGGTTTGAATCCCAAACATGATCTTAAGCCCTATAGGAGTGGGCACCCTTTGCTTTCAAAATGATTTTGTTGTGGCGCCTAGGGAATAATTACATTCAATAACATCATCATGAGCATCTTGAAGTGGATCCAACGCCCTGAATGATGGAGATCAAGCTTGAAAGAGCGCCTAGAAACAGGTTGGAGTGTTTAAGCAACTTCAAAGAGTACCTAAGGTATAAGTGATGTTTTGGGTCTTAACCAATAGAGAGAATGAATCAAATGAGTATGGGCGCATTTTTTTTTCTCATCACTAACAACTTGGGCGCTCTGGAATCGGAGGGTTACATAGATAAGCTTTTGACCCTTGAAGAGAACACCTTGGGAAAAGAATGAGACATCTAGGCGCTCCTATGACACTACTTCAACCTTGAACTGCGCCTAGCATTCACAAGTGCTTAAGGCACAACATGACAAATATAAAGTTCACATTAGCCTTAGGCGCAATTCTTACCTCTGGTGACATGATGCCTAGCGCCTTTGGAATTGAACTAGCGCTCATTGTGTGTCAGAACGTCATTAGATGGCGCCTTGAAGGAAATTAAGCCTCTTTTAATCCATTTTGAGCGCCTTAGAATGCCTCTTGATTTTGGCATTTTGATATGGTCTAAGAGTTGAAACTAGGAGTTAAACAGCTTTACTTATCTACACTCCTCCATAAGCGCCTAAACTAAGTTCAAACTAAGATTAGCGCCTAGAGGTGAAAGTCAAAAGATCACACAACTGAGCGCCTAAGTAGAGAGTAAGTGTGAAGCACCTAGGATGATTGAACGCTTAGTTGAAATGAGAACATGACATATGGGTGCTCATTAGCAATTGAAACTCCACTTCAAGCGCCCTCCAGATTGATGCATATTGGTTTTGGCGCCCAAAGGTATGTTTTAAATTTTGAAGAAATTACAAACATTAAATGCCTAGTAGGCCGACCTCACCCAGCCGCCAACATTAAATAAAGACAAAATCCCTATATAAAGTGGGTGCTTCCCTTTTATTTAACATCATTCACATTGCATTCCTTAAAGGAGTAGCGAATTTCCTTGAAAGGGGCAGCGATTTTTGTTTAAGGGGCAGCGAATTGTTCAAAGGAGGAGCGAATTTTCTCTAAAGGAGCAGCAAATTGTGTATAAAGGCAGCGATTTCTCTCTAAAAGCAGCGAATTTCCTAAGGAGAGGAGTGAATTTTAGGCAGACCTGCATTTTTTTTGGAGGACTGATCTGACTTTTTCGATTTCTGCCATTGTTATCTACAGATTTTTATCATAAAATTCAGAATTCTGCTTCTTTTAGGACAGAAATTTGATACAAGGTACGTTGTAGTCAGCTCTACTTTATAAAAATTGCCTTCTATCTATTCCATTTTGCAAATTTATCATGATTTTATCATCCAAAAAATCAGGTTTATAAAGTTAATTTTATCATTTTAAGTTGCTTATTCAAGTCTGGTCTTGTAGGTAAATGGGAATGACGGCCAAAGAAAGACAAGTCTTGATCAAGATGGATGCCAAGTCCAACATACCTAAATCCAAGCTTGAAACGCAGTGGAAGGACGTAGGAGACACCAACATGGGACACGTCAACCTGGAGGAGGTGAAGGACTTCTTGCTCGCCATCACAAGGAACGAGGACATCAAGGCCATCGCAAAGAGCAAGATTGTTCAAGCAGCTTGCTTTCCACCTGCCTTGCCAAGCACTGAGTTAGTATTGGAGTGTGTTCAGCACTATGATAAAGAGAAAAGACAGATTATAGCAAAGGATGGAACTGTTCTCGCCTATCTCCAGAGGGAAGCCATTCAGGAGATCTTCAACATCTCAAAAGCGAAAGGAGTCTTCATATGCCCTACAACTGCTCAGATGACTTTCGAAGGCAACTCCAAGGTCTACATGTAAGAAATCAGGAAGAAGTGGATGACTGATTCATCAATGAAGATATACAACTCTAAAGATCCCAAGTATCACAAGGCTGACTTCAAGCAAGAAATAAGTTACCTGATCATGTTCCTGAATCGAGTAACAGGTAGGCCTCAATCATCTACTTTCGAAGGATGGATGTACACTTACTTTGATCATATGTTTACAAAGAACAAGATGGTTGACTGGGCTGGCCTTATAAGCCATTGCCTAGATGATCAATTTGAGAATTTTGATGAAACGAAGTCTTTCTTCATGACTTCATACCTTGTTTATATCCTAGCAAGAAATGTAGTCTACAAAGAATTAACAGCTAAAGGACAAGTAGGTACAAAACTTGGACAGATTCTCTCACATCAGTGTTATCCTCAACTTCATTTGAAGAACATAAATCACTATAAAAGGTTCAACGATGCTTTCACCATGTTCATAGTGAGGAAGTTGAGAGGTGAACCGCATAGGAGACTAACAGGTGCTGCTAGGAACTTCATCAAGCAGTGTGGAAGGTATTATATCCAGTATGACAAGTTCACATATATCAGGATTCAAAGTTTTACATCTTTTCCATATAGACTGCCCAGATATCCTTCAAACAGGATGGTGTTGCTAGAGGTTTCGAGACAGCTATTAGAGTTTCATAAGATGCAGAAAGCAAGAAAGAAAGCGGGAGTTCAGTTTCCTCTCCAGCTTGGTCGATATTACTCTTGTCCATCACTTCAGGCAGCTGAGCATTCAGAAGTCGAGCTTCAGGCTTATCATCTGCATCCGCATGATTCAAGAAGAGAAAACTTTGATCCACATGGAGCTATCAAGCAATCATATTCTTCTTACAAGCATAAAGAACAACTGGAAGATCATTGGGCTGATGTTATAGATGATGATGATATTAGAATGCAAAAATGTTCAAGGTTGAGGTGGGATCTAGTAAGAGCTACGAAGGTACTAAGGATTCCTGATCAATTAGAAGGTGAAAGAGCTCTTCTTGGTGATGAATACAATAATATCCGGAATCTGCCTTATGAGGTCAACTGGGCTGATAGAGAAAAGGTTGATGATGAAGGGTTGATAAGGCCTATCATTGCTATTACTGAAGAGCAAATCAATAAACAAATACAAGCCTTGTTTGACGAAGGAAAGAGACTCACCTATACTAAAATGGGGGAAGTAAATCAGCAAGAACAACACAATGCACTTAGTAAAGATTCACGAAGCAGAGGAAGTGAAAAAGATTCAGGACAGGGAAAGAAAACAAAACAGCTTGAAATTGCCCAAGGAGAATCCAGTAAGAAGAAGAAAAGGATAAGTATTGAAACTACTTCTTCTAGACAGCCAGGTGATACTTCATTAAATCAAGATATAGTGGTACCTGCTGAGAATGTAGTTCCAGAAGCTCCAATTGAAGAAGTACCTTCTAGTCCACATGATACTGAGATCATTGATGAAGCTAATACCGAAGATAAGGATGAGGCTGAAGAAGAATCATTGCCTGCACAAGGAAGGCAGTTACAACAGCAACAAGATCTTTCATCATTGCCAGAATGGTTACAGGAAAGAATCAAAGAGAATTATGAAATTGAGAAGTATCCTCCTCTTCCAGTTAATGAGTTACTTCTGGACATGTCGAAAGAGAAACCAAAGAAGAAGGCAAATATTCTTTCGAAGATCACTAAAGATGAAACAGGTGTGAGAAAAGTTCATGTAGCAGTTCCAAGGCTTGAGAAGAATATAGAAGATGTAACACCTGATGATTATGGCATCAATACAATCAATCTGGGTCCTTTAACTGGAATGCAAGTTGAAGAAGAGCTTCAGGACTCAATTGATAATGCTCGAGCTATTATAAGACAAGAGACAGAAGGTAGAATCAAAGCTGAGCAGAGATGTCAAGCTTTGGAACGGTACATTCAGCATTTAGTTCGTCCTATTCATCAACAAGAAAGAGTTGCTACACCTCCATCTCTTCTTCCTCCTAAGACAGTTGTACACTTAGAAGAGTTGAAGTCTTCATCTCACAGAATGAAGGATTGAATGAAAAGATCAAAGGAGGCTACATTTAGACATCTAGAAGATATCATGCAAGTGTGTGATAAGATTATTGATCTTAAGGAGAGGGTACTTGCATTAGTGACAGTTTGTGTTGAATTCAAAGATCTCAAAGAACACTACTTGCCACACTTGAAGAGCTTAATGGAGACATCAGTTGATGAGTTGACACATGCTGAAGTGATTGAAGATGGCAAAACATATTACTTCCCTTCCTGGTATTATGGCTTCCGCATCAAAGGACAGTTGCTAGATAAAATAGAAATAGACATGTCAAGAGTCAGAAGTGTACTTCAAAGGATTCAAGATGGGATACATGCCTCTTTGATGAAGATATGTAACCCATTTGGGGAGATGACGCTTGATAATCTGAAAGAACAAGTTCAAGCTTTCTATTTTCAGGAAAATGATGTTGCTGATGAAAGGCTTGATAGTATATTTTCACTTGCTGTCCATCTTGGCGACAACAAAGCAAGGATAACTGATTGGGAAAAGACACTTGGCCTCTATTCAGATGATGTACTTGAAGCTGAAGGAGCCATTCAGAATGCGCCGAGTGTACCTTTAGAGGAGGTCAAGCAAATAGTGTCCAGGTTCATTGAATGCCAAGCTTCTAGTGATGGATATTCACATGGGGATTCTTCATAAGCTAATGATATATCATTCTTATCTTCTTGGGAGGCGTGCCTTTGCTCCTTTCTTCATAGCCTCCTTCATTTAATAAAGTTAGCCTCTTTCATTTAATAAAGAAGAGTTTGTTACAACTACTTGTGATGTGGTTTGATCTGGTCCGCTAGCTTGGCCGATCGATCTTGACCCTTCATTCATTTGAGGTCTATAAAAGGGCTCTTGTTGCTCTCATTTGTACGATTGAGAACTCCGAAATTGTTGCAAAAGGCTCTCTGAAATAATAAAAGACTCATTGTTTCTGTGATTCTATATGTGTTTCTGAGTGTTGCATGGTTTGGACTTTCAAGCAAACATTAAGTTAGATTAAGTTTTCTTTAAGTTTATGTTAGTTAATGGAAGGTTTCTTTATTGCTTTGAGGTGAAATCTATAAGTTCACACCATTTGTAGTTTGTGGCGTGCAAATTGCAGTGCATGGTTAGTTTGAACAAAATTGAACTTCAATTTGATCTTTATGTTTGTTGAATCTCTCATGAGCATAATTGATTTAAACATCTTGTAAAACCCTAGAAGATTGCATCAATCTTGTGTAGTTGTCTGTCTTGGCGAAGCAAGATCTGGTATGATTTCACCTGAGTCGTAATCATCCTTGTATCTAGGATTAGATTAGTATCACTAAACCTTACATCTTTTGTCCTTTTTTATCCATTCAGTTAGAGTTAGGATCGAAAACATCATTGCAATATCATACATCATAAGTTGTAGAACTTAGATATTCCAGTGTTCGCCTCCATAATCATTGAATCAACAACTTGTTCGAACAATTGCGTAAGTCCCTTTGTGTTTAACAGCAAAATCATACTTAGTCACTGAGCTGTCTCTTACAAAATCATCAGAAAGGAACCTTGGAGTCATCTTGTTTGATCACTTCGTTTAGCATTCGAGAGGCTTTGCTCAAGAGGGAGTCAGATACTTTGTATTTCACTCTAATTGTTGACTTGTCGAAAAACAAACATCAACAAGTACTCCTTTCAAAGACGCAGAATTAAGGTACCCATGCGTGGAGAAACATGCATATGCCCTAGTAAAAGCCATTAAGAAGTTCAGGCATTATGTCCTAAGGAGTAGAGTCTATGCCATAGTCCCAGACGTTGCTCTCAAAACACTGTTGATGCAAAATGAACTCGGGGAAAGAAGAGGCAAGTGGGTCGCCACTATCCAAGAATACGATATTGAGATCCAACCCATGAAGATAGTGGGAGGTCAAGCACTCACTCAAACAATTGCAGTCGAAGGACCGGGACTGGTACAGCAGACCTATGTGCTTGAAGAAGTGTCGCCGGATGAATGGTATGACGACATCGTGCATTACCTATTAAACCAAAGATGTCCTGCCCACTTCAATTCAACTCAAAAGAGGGCTTTGAAATTCAGAAGTCAACGTTTCATGCTCCAAGGAGCAGTCTTATTCCGGCAGAATCACGAAGGGATTTACTTGAGGTACATGGGTAGGAATGAAGCAAACCAGATCATGGAACAATTCCACGACAAATTTGGAACCTGTCACGGACGAGGATTAGCCACGGCTCACCAAATCCTGAGGGTAGGATATTATTGGCTGACGCTATTCCACGACGCCCACAGGCATGTCAAGACCTGCCACACTTGCCAAGTAGCCGCTGTGAGAGAAAGGAATGCTTCCATGCCTCTTCAGCCTATGTTCGAAGTAAGACCTTTCGCCAAATGGGGGCTTGATTTTATCAGTATGATCAATCCACCTTCCTCTGCGCAACACAGGTATATTCTGACCGCTACTGATTATTGTACTAGATGGTCTGAGGCTCATGCTTTAAAACATTGCACCACTGATGTTGTAATCAAGTTTTTAGAAGAAAATATCATTACCAGGTGTGGATGTCCTCATGCTTTAGTCTGTGATAATGGTCCGGCATTTTCATCTTTAAAGTTTTCAAACTGGGCTTTCGATAATGGAATAACGTTGAAGTTCTCGTCAAATTACTATCCTCGAGGTAATGGGTTAGCCGAATCCACGAACAAAAACTTGCTCAACGCAATCAAGAAACTGTTGGATAAGAATCCACGAGACTGGCATACGCAATTGAAATTTGCTCTTTGGGCACATCGGACTCGTGTCAAGTCCTCCTTAAGAACATCTCCTTACCATCTAGTTTACGGCCAGGATCCCATTTCCCCGATCCAACTGAGAATCCCAACCTTCCAATTCATGCAGGAGTACTTGGCAGAAGATGAGAGAATCCAAACTAGGCTTTCGCAACTGTTGCACCTAGAAGAAAAACGAGACACAGCCTTAGACAAATTCATGAAACACCAAGGGGTTGTCAAACGTTGGTTTGATAGACAAGCAAAAATCAAAACATTCAGAATTTTGGACTTAGTTTTGTACTGGGGCAAAGCGCACGAGAAGAGAGGGGAACATGACAAGTTTGACCACCTCTGGAAGGGTCCCTACCAAATTGCTGAGATACTGGGAGAGAATGCCTTCAAACTCAAGACTCTGACTGGAGGAGACATTCCACTGCCTGTCAACGGGTGGTTCCTAAAGCATTACTTCCAACCATAAGTCCTTGCAGAGACTTACCCTGTACATAGATCGAATAGTTTCACCTGTTTTGCTTTAGTTTAGTTTTGCTTTCCACAGGATAGATGCTCTCTAGGTTTAGATTAGCCTTTAGCTGCTTTTGCGTTAGGTTTCTTTTTGCAAAACTTTGGTCTGCAAGGAGGTGTTGAACTTCTTAGCACAATTTGGCACTTCCACCGTGAGACTCATTCCTTGGATAAAATGCTCATGAAATTGTTTGAATCTTCAGGATAACTTTTCTTTAGCTTATCTTTTGTTAAGATTGCTACTTGACTCGAGTGTGGAATCATATATTACATCTCGACATGGATATCTTTGATTATACGTTTAAAATGCTTAAATCTTTAAATGAACACTTCCTAGTTTTCCTTTGAGAAACTTGTGTCAAACGGATAGATTCATTGTGAGCTCCATTGTTAATGTTGGGATAACATGCTGCTTGCTCTTGGAAGATAAATCGATTGTTTAGGATGGCTTGAAGTATGTTGAGATCTTATACTTTACACACTAAGAGATCTGAAAGTAACTAGGAGAGACTTTGTGATCTTACATTAAGTGAAAAATCCATGGTCCACCTTTGCCGCCATCGGAATTCCACACCCAGCTAGCTGAGTTATCAACGTAACCTGTGTCGTCAAAAAGCATATGTTGCAAGGGTAGCGGTACTGCATTGTACTCTACCGAATTCTAGCTTAGTTGAAAATTCAAAAGGAAAAAGCACTCAATCACACACTATAACTCAGTTAGATGGACAATCGAGCAATCTCTACCGGGGCTATAAACGCTCGCTGACAGTGGGGCTCTACTCGAGTGGAATTACGAGACAAACCCGTCAGGGCTATAAACGCTCGCTGGCAGCAGGGCAATGTCCAAGTAGTTCAAGAGGTGCGTACTAATCACGTAGCTTAATCTAAAGGAACTTTGATGACCCTAGTTGTTTACAGATGGGAATGAATACAATCGCACACACTGGGATCTTCAGGATATGAATGGTTGTACTAACCCTTTGATTTTGAAGCCTCAACCGAGTATTCATGTTTATCTGACTTAACGTGTGGGTGTGCACAGGGATGTTTGAAGTCGTGACTCTTGTTTATCATTGGAACACTTGAACTTTAAAAGGAAAACGTCTATTCAATACAACAGCAAAGATGGATGTCTGGATATAATCTATGATTCTTTTCTTCTTTTTAAGTATATTTCTTAACTGATGGATGGTCTTGAGGAGGTTATATTGTCGATCTCGAATTTTGAATGCACCTTTTATTCTTGGAATGTTCAATGAACATTCCTTCCGTGGAGTCGCCAGATGTTGTGACCATTTTACATCACCCCATTGCAGATGGGGTCCCCCTTATTTTGACTTGGCTTATAGTTCTTGCTCTGATCCCACAGTTTCTAGCCTGGTTTCAATGAAGTGAGGTCCTAGTGAAGTTAGCTCACAAGTGTTCGAAGGTATGAAAGTGAGGGTTTTTCTCCTAATTGTGCTTGAAGCCCTAAAAGTTTCTCCATAGGCAAAACTGGCCTATCCTTGGCAGATCCATCTTTCCACCTTGGAACCCTCTCATTCCTGGCATGATGCCCTATTCCGAACTCCTAAGACTGTGATCCAGAAGGTTTCCAAGTGGTTAAAGGGGTCCGGGACTCGGTGAAACTTCAAAACAATGAACCCAAGAGCCATTCTGAAACCCATGCTCCGGAGAAAATTTCAAACTGAAGGAACGATTCCCTAGACCTGGAAAGGAAGCTTGTCCTTGAGCGCAAAATCCTGTTGGAGGTGGAATTTGCGCTCAGGAAGAAATTGTTGTCCTGGTCGTATAATCCAATGCCTACTGGAATTTGCGCTTCAGGAAAAAAAACTTGTCCTAGTCGCAAATTCCTTGACCAAGTGGAATGTGCGACCTGCATGATGGGCTTCCTGATCGAGTCTGAAAGAGCACCATGAAGAAAATTCCCTGCCTATCTGAAAATTTTGCCTTGGAACCCGAAAATCCCTGAGGGTAGAAGATGCTTCTCACGATGGATCCTATTCCGGATATTGAATCTCTGATCAATGTCAAAAGTCCATCCTTACGAAGAACTAAACAAAATGATGAAGTCCTTAGCCAAAATCATAAAAAACTTGTCAAAGTCGTAAAATCCTGTTAGAGGTGGAATCTGCGCTCAGGGAGGAATTTCTATCCTAGTTGCAAAATACAGTACCTACTGGAATATGCGCTCCAGGAAGTTTTTTTTTCTTGGTCGCAAATTCCTGTTCCAAGTGGAATGTGCGACTGGAGGGGAATCCTGCTTGGGGTGGATTTTGCACCCAAGGAGAAATCCAGTTCCCTCTGAAGTATGCGACCTGAAGTCCGGAGTTTCCTGAGGAGATAGAAAGATGCATCCTATACTGATCTTCATTTTGAGATCAATGTCAAAAAATCCATCCCTGAAAAAGTTAAGACAAAATGATAAGTACTTGGCAAAAATCATAAGTTCTTATCCCCAAGTCGCAAATTCCTTCACCTAGTGGATTTTGCGACTTGGAGGAAATTCCTGTACCTACTGAAATTTGCGCCACAAGGGGAGAATCCTTCACACACTGGAAATTGCAACCTAGGCTCAGAATTCCAAGAGGAGGCCAAAAGTGTGACATTCCATGACAATCTAAAATGCGAGAGTCTAGGGGGTCCTTGTTTCAACATTCCAGAGTAAAGGTTTCTAAGTCTCCTACTCCAGAAGCGCATATTCCATGACCTTAAGGATAATGCGACAAGTAAGAATCCTTGACAACATGAATTCCCCGACACCCCCTGAAATGTGCCCACCGACTGAAGGAGGATGAGACAAAATTTTAAGTCAGCCAAGCATATAAACTTTTGGCGGCTAGGTTTTTTTGGCCTATCTAGGTCGGCCAAGTGGCATAGGGAGCCCAAACGCCTATATATAGAGGCCGCCCAAGTCATTATCAAACATTCAAACACAATCCAAAGCAAAAAAGGCAGATTTCAGCTCTCCAAAGCAGATTTTAGCATTCTAGGAAGGGAGTTCAAGATTGGAAGACAAAATTTCATCGAGGAGAATTCAGATTTCATCATTTCCAAAGCAAGATTCTTCATAAGAGCAGAATTTTCTACAGATTTAAGGCAGATTTCTGTAGTCCAAGACCAGATTTCTTCATTCCAAAACAATTGCCTCCATGGAAGTTGGAAACTTCCAAAGTTAAAAGGCTGTTTTCTTGGTAGGAATCCATTTAGAAGTTCAGAAATCCCTGCATAAAATTCAGAAACACATTAGAAAATCAGAAAACTCATCCTAAAAATCAGAAATCGTCTTGAAAATCAGAGTTTTATCCTCCAAGGACAGGTTTGGGCGATAGTGCATAGGTTTCTTTTCATTCTTATTCTTTCATTCCTATGCATTGATTTCATAATTTTAGTCCCACATGCATAAATTTGTAGCACTTACCTCTCATGTTGGGAATAAAAACCCTCATCCCGCCTCCACTCTTACTCCTCGAACCTTATACTTTGCATTTTCTACTTGATTCCACAGGTACATGGCAAGCACCAAGACCGGCTCTTCAAGGCAAGCTCAAATGCAGAACGTCCTCAAGGGAACACTTCCGGAGTCTAGGATTGTCTCAAAATGGGCAAACGTGGGAGACACCAACATCGACCCATCAAGCATGGAAGAAATTTGGAAGCGGATGTATGGAATAGATGGACGTCCTCCATCCCAACTCGCAGCAAAGATAGTTCGAAGTGGAATTCCGGCCGCCACATGTTTCCCACCTGCCATTCCTTGTCCCAAGCTGATCGTGGAATGTTTCATGCACTATGATCTTGAGCATCGGATGATTGTAGACCAGGACGACACTGTGATAGCCTACTTCTCCAAGGAAGAGATTGCCGAAGCATTCAACATTCCTGTCTATAGCCCCATCGAGTACACAAGCAAGAAGGAAGCATCCGACATGTTCAAGGCCGATCCAGCAACCTGTTTAGGAATCATCAACAAATCTTGGATGCAGAAGAAGAGGCCTCACCGTTCCAAGCTACCTAGGACACTCCTTAAATCCAACTTCAAGCAAGAACATGGAGACCTTGTCGTCATGCTGAACATGATCATGGGAAGTCCTCAGTCCTCAACCTTCAAGTCATGGATGTTCTACTACGTTGAGGAAGTCACTGCAGGAACAAAGATGATAGATTGGGCCCAAATCCTCAGCGATAGCATTGATGAACAGTTCCGAAATCTGGAGGATTCTAAGGCATTTTACATGAGTTCTTACGTGATCTACATGTTGGCAAGGAACAATAGATACAGGGGACTGTCATGGAGGGGACGCGTCGGGAATTCCGAAGGACAGGTCAGAGTCTATGACTGTTATCCACAACTCCATCTCCAGAACATAAACCATTTTAGAAGATATAATGATGCATTCGCCATGTACATCACAAGAACCCTTCAAGGAGGCACTCACCAAAGGTTGTCACCCGAGTCTAAGCAATTGATCAAGACATATGGCTCTTGGTTCATTCAATTCTCGAAGTTCACATACATTCAGGTACAAGGATTCTCTGCCTTCCCGTCTAGACTACCGAGATATCCTTCGGACAAGATGATCCTGTTGGAATTAACAAGGCAACTCTCAGCATATGATAAAGTTCAAAAGAAGAAGAAGAAGGCCGGAATTGCTTTTCCAATCCAAACGGAAGATGCGGTCGAGGAGTGTCCTCTCCAAGCCGCGGAGAAGTCCAATGAGGAGTTGCAGTTTTACAACCTGGTGACCCATTCCTCGTGGGCAAACTTTGATCCATTCAATTCGACCCAAGTTGCATGTGGAAGGAAGCATAGACATAAGGTACACCTGGACGATCACTGGGCGAATGCTGAAGATGACTTCGAGATTCGGAGACAGATGTATTCCCGACTATCAGTGGACATGATCAGGGCAACCAAGGTCTTTTCAGTTCCGGACCAAGTTGACGAGGATGGGAAGCAGGTCCAGCCTGCCTTCGAACAAGAGAAGGACAAACCTCTTCCACTACTGGTTTGGTCTAATCCTGAGGTCACCCACTTGGATGAACTAATGGCATCCGTGCTGACAAGAACACAGAAGTGGATAAATCAACAGATGGAGAGATTGCATAAGAAAGGCCTCCCTCCGACCTATAATTTGATGGGAGATATGGAGTCTCAGTCTTCCGAGGAAGACACGACAGAAGGAACACCCGCGAAGGAACAAGGCACAGGAAGGCATGAAGTAAGAAACAGAACTGCTGAAGATCCACCGGCAAAAAGAGTAAAGGCTCGAAAGGAGTCTATCAGTAGACCTGACCAAGAGGAGCAAAATGCAAGTAGACCTCCTTCCGCCAGCACTTCTTCCGCCCAGGAGATCAATCTATTCTCTGATGACAATATGCAAAATACGGAGGATAAAGGGCCCGTGGAGGAGGAAATGATCCCGAATGAGCAAGTTGAGAAGTCGAACAACGAGTCCATGGATTCCGCCCAAGAGCGAACTCCCAGCCTGGTTGTAGGAAATCATCCTAACCTTTCATCCCGAAATCCAGGGGAGGTCCTAACTCAGAGAAAGGTTGAGGAAGGAGGAAGAAAAGAACCAGCTGAAGAGGGAGAATGAAGAATTGAGGCAGTACATCCAGCAGCTCATGGGCCCATTGCAATCTGCCCAAGGAGTGACAGCCCAACCTGTAAGCATAACCAAGAATTCATTAGCTGAGGTCGAAGTTTTGAGATCAGTTGGTCATGCAGCAAAGGAATGGATGGAGGTGGTCTCGGATAGAGCTCATAAGTTCATGGAGGATATCGTCCAGGTGAACGGGAGAGTTTCTGCACTCATGGATAGGACGCAAGCGATTTTGGAGGCCTGTCAACAATTCATAGTTGTCCAGGAGGAAACCATCCCTCGACTGAAAGCACTAATGAACACTCCGAAGCAGGACTTGGTGAGAAACAAAGTGATACATGCAAATTCAGTCTATGATTTCCTCAGTTGGTACTCCGCCTTGGTCATGAAGAGAGATAACCTTGAGAAGATTGAGGGCGACACTACCTAGGCCCACACCATGTTGAAGGAAATCCAGGACAAAATCCTTGTGTCAATGGAGGCCTGGTTTGATCTGGAGGTAGCACCGGATGGAGTCATTGACTTGGAAGAATTGAAAGGCAAGATGCGAAACATATACTTCAAAGTTGAATATCCTACCCAGGAATCCCATCTTGAGGATGCGTCCTCATTTCTGATCTTCATAAACAATATCCAGGAGCTAAGGGCGGATTGGGAGAATATCCTCACTGCCTGTGCCACCACCTCGTCAGTCATGGAATTCAGGATGGAGAACATGCCTAGTATTCCTATGGAGGAGTTGGAGATTGTCCTGACCAAGTTCGTGGAAGCAGAGACCAGGGAGCAGAAGGAAGTTCCAAACAGACAGGACTGTCCATTCCAGGAGTCCTAGTCAGCATGGACGCCCAGGACAGGTGGCAGTCTCCTACTTGCTGATTCTGACGACCCCACCAACCATATCTAGGGTTTCTGACCTGGGCACATATTTCAAGGAAATCTGATTTCCTTTTTGACCTAATGTACTTTGCTTGCCTATATAAAGGCAGGGGCGCCTCAATTGAAAGGGTCCCTTTTCTCTGATATTTTCATGCTCCTAGAGCAACTTGATAGCTAGTTTTAGTTCTGTACTACCTGTTTGAGCTGGAAATTTCAAAGATCAGCAAGATTGTTGTAGACAAACTTTCCAAATCAATAATATAAGCATTGTGAACTGGTGTTTATAGAGTTCTTTGGATTTTGGCATGGTTTTCTTGATCTCTTTGAAGCATATCTTAAGTTTTCTTAAGTTATTTCATTTCTTCTACTTTTCAAGCTTTCATTAGATAGTGTGATGGAAAATTTTGTTGTTTATGGATGATTGAAGCTGTTAGTTCATATCATTTGTGATCTATGGCTTGCAAATCACAGTGCATGGTTAGTCTAAACTTGTTCCAAGCTTAACTTCAATTGTTTTTGCATGTTTTAGTTCCATGTTCCATGCCAGAGGAGTTTGAAAATCCTTATTCCTCCTTTGAAGATAGCACCATCTCTGTCTGAGTTGTTGTCTCCATGACGAAGCAGAAGTGTGGTTTCAGCTTCCATCCTCGGCAATAGTTCTTTCCATCAATTAGTTCCTTGAAACCTAATCCTCATCCCCTTTTTTTTTCATTTTCTTTTGAATTTGCGTTAGGAATAGATCATTAAGAGCTTACTGAGAAATCATTCCCTATCTGCATAGATAAGACTGGTCGAAGTTAGACTCCTCTGCCACAGATTGAGAAATCCGAGTCCGAAGTGGAAGAATCCAAACCTAGCCTCCAGAACTCACAGCAAAGTCCAAATCTTTCCTTCCTTGAGCATAGAAACCACTAAGTCCAGTACATAAGTCCCCCTCATGATTAACAACAAATCACATCATTCCACAGAGCTTTTCCCATGCCTGTCAAGACCTGACACAAAAGGAAGCTTGGAGCAGTTTCATTCGATCACCAAGTTCAGCGTCTGAGAAGCTTTGTTCAAGAGAGGATAGATACACTCCGTGCCTCTATCCTAATGTTTGTTGCAGTCATAAAACACTCATCAACACACCTCTTATCAACAGTGACTTCATTTCCCTTTTTGAACCATGCAATACGATAAGGATGGGGATGTTTTTCACAGTTTAGATTCAGTTTATCTACCATCTCTCTAGAAACCATATTTTCACAACTGCCACTATCAATAATAACTTGGCATACCTTTCCTCCTGAGGTGCACCTGGTTCGAAAAATATTGGTTCGAAGCCAAGAATCATCGCAACCTTTAATTTGTATTTGCTCCTTTTCTGGAATCGCCATTGCTCTTCTCATCATGAGATTCTCACCCACATCTGGTAGAACCTCTAGTTCTGCCCCTTCTCCTTCATCCTCCACTTGAACCAAGTTCAACCTGGGTTGTTCTCCTTGTTTCCTTTCTTGCATGTGATAGTTTGGACAGTCAAATGCCCTATGACCCTCTTCACCACACCTATAACAAATGAAAGGTTTTCGTGGGCCTTCCCATCCTCTGCCACCACCGTAACCTCTGCCCCTCTGAAATCCTCTTCCTCTTTGTTGACTTTGAGGATCTTGTCAGATATCTTCTAATTTCTCTGTTCCTTGGGATGATTCTCCCCGACTATAATTCAAACCACCTCGCAAGGGGGATGATGTCGCTCTCCTTGCTCCTCTATTCCTTTGAAAATATTGTCTACTTTGCTTTTCTTCTTCCTTTAAAGCTAATTGGTATTCTTCTTCCATACTGTTAACCCTATGCATGCTCAATTCATCTTGAATAGAGAATTTTAGACCGTTTACATACCTTGCAGCCATCTGTTCATCAGTTTCTTGATGCTCCACACGAATGGACAACTTGTAAAATTTATTTGTATAGTCTTGTATAGTAGATAAGTTTTGTTTCAAATTTTGGAATCTACAAAAAAGAGTTTGCACATAGTTTACAGGCAAAATTTTCTCTCTCAGCTTCTCCATTTTGCTCCAAGTCTTGATTTTATCCTTTCCCTTTCTAGTTCTTTCCTTTTGCAGATGATCCCACCAGATCATTGCATGACCCTTTAACTTGGTGCATGCAAACTTCACCTTCTTTTCTTCTGTCATAGTCTTCCATTCAAAGAATTTCCCCATGTCGTTCAACCAATCTATCAACTCCTCTGGTTTGAGACTGCCTACATACTCAGAAACTTCAATTTTAATCACATCATTTTTTCCCTCTAATGCTCTGAGCATCCTTTCTTCAAAAGTCGGGCGCTCTAATTGTGCTTCCTCTTTAGCTCCTACATGTTGATCTTCATCTTCTTGGCCTGTTTCTTCATCAAAATCATCTCTTCATGGTCTCAATCTCTGATTGGCCATCATCCCTGCAAGTTCTTGTACTTGTCTTTGTAGATTTTGCATATCCCTCTGCATCTGAGCAATACCTGCTCTTCCTCTTCCTCTCCCAGCCATCTTCTCTCTCTGACACCAGATGATGTAACCCAACTTCACAACATAAAATTCAGCAATATTATTCTTGCAAAAGAATATCAAAAAAAACTCATAACTATTTTCAACTTCCTTCTCATCCCATTCCATCTTACTACAACTGAAAAAAAAATACCAAGTTTATACAAAACGAAAATTACCAATTTTTGCAGATTTTAACAACTTTCTAAAATTGTCATTTTTGGTAACTCTGCATCCTTATCCGTATGACCATGAAAGTTTCCAAATATTTGAAACTTACTAAAAGACGACTAATCGTCAACTTTCTACTCTAATTGCAAGTAAAGTTCGAAAATAAATTAGAAAAAACTTGGAAAATCCCGAAAAAAAACATTAAACCTCATTTTGAGGCCCTAGATGATCAGATAAGATCCCAAAAAAGTGTCAAAACGGCGACCTACCAAATTTACCAATTCAGTGGGATTTTTATTAAACTCTTCAAGATGCACCTGCCCACCAAATTTCAGCTCCAACGGACCTCCGGGTCAAAAGTTATGACCTCTGGAAGCTCCTGCATCATGATCACATATATCGTCATCATTTCTCATTTGTCCAAAAGGTTACCTTTCAGGACTATATGTTGAAAGAATCTTTGACACAAGAAGCTTCACATCCGAAATCTCAAAAAGGCATGTCGTGTAAGAAAGAGCTCTAAAATTATACTAAAATCCACTGTTTAGAGAGAATCTATATCAAATAACAATTGAGATTCAAAGGGGGATGTTCCACAAACTGAGGAAACATTAAAAGGATTATCAGGGACCAAAACATTTTCCGATCAGGAGATTCCAGCTCATGCTCAAGTTCTAGTGCAAGAAAGACAGGTTAAGCCACAGAAATGGGAAGTAGAAAGTTTTGATTTACAGAAAGAAAAGAGGAAAAGATTCAAGTGAGATTCTTCCTAAAGAAAATGAGATGCTCACTTCTCTAGTCCAACCTTCTAGTTAAAAGGAAAGAAGCAAAATCTTAAATCCATTAACATAAATAACAAAGGGCTCTGGCCTTAATATAGGCAGTTCTAAAGGTTATTGCAATTGTTTCACCTTGCTACTTGGTATCAATTTCATAACTTGGTTTTGATAATATAACTACATTTCCAAAAAACAGTGAGTATCAGCACAATAATCATATACACGAAAACTACAAAGCACCATAATAAGCAGATGTTCAATAAAACTTTTAGTTTCCACAAAGAACAATCTGACAAATTCACAAGAATCTGTTTAACAATAATCAAGATCGAATCTTGCAACCTTCAAGATGGACCAATACTCTCTCTTGTTTATAGGATATAGATTCAAAAGAGATCTTGTAAATTCTTGATGTTTCCAAATGAGAACCTAGAAAGGCACTTTTATCCAAGGGAATCACATTAGCCAGTCAAGAAATTGATTAAACAGAATGAATATAATGCCCTTGACCACTCATACATAGTGTGTTGTTATCACCTTTCTAGTGGACTCCCATAGTTTTAATCACTGAGACCCTACCAGACCACAATGCAAGCCTAGCTATAAACTTTAAGAGGAACAGGAAGTTGCAGACCCTGATAACAAAAATTGTGTCTACTTTATCTGATAAAGTATTTTAGTCAGAATCCAAATACTAGTTTGATGTTGCAAAAAGCTGAAAAGATTGAAAAGACTCAAGCTCAATATGGATTTATCACCTTTCTAGTGGACTCCCATAGTTTTAATTACTGAGACCCTACCAGACCACAATGCAAGCCTAGCTATAAACTTTAAGAGGAAAAGGAAGTTGCAGACCCTGATAACAAAAATTGTGTCTACTTTATCTGATAAAGTATTTTACTCAGAATCCAAATACTAGTTTGATGTTGCAAAAAGCTGAAAAGATTGAAAAGACTCAAGCTCAATATGGATTTACCCAAAAGCAAGCTCACCATGTCCCTGCTTTGAGGCCAGTGTATATGTGATCTGTAACCATCAGGAAGTGGAGGAAGGCATCTCCGTAAGTCTTCTCCAGTAGGGCAGTGCCTCTCCCTGTGTTCCATATGTCGACGTGATGCTAGTTTTTTTATAGCCTTAACATTGTCAAGGCATGGGATGAAATCAGGAGCTCCGTGACAAAGGTCCCATTTTAACGCTGAGTCATCTTGTTTTCCAAAAGCAATTGACATGTTCTGTTGCTTCTGTACACCCTCTCCTGTTGCTTGCTTTCTATCCTTTTTCTGTGTACCCTCTGCCACTTGCTTTGCATTGTGCTTCTGTGTACCCTCTGCCACTTGCTTTGCATTGTGCTTCTGTGTGTCCTCTGCCACCGTTTTCTTTACATCCTTATCTGTTTCAGCGGGCTCCTTAACCTCCAACATGGAATCTTTTTTATTTTGGGTTTCTTGTTGGCTGTAGTGCCATAAATCATTTGACGAATTTTCTGGTCTCCTGTTATGAGATTTTACATGTTCTGTTTCATCGTTTGAAATTGTAGCTTCTATTTGATCTGCATGGAATTGGGAAGGATAACTTGACATTCCAAATGCAAAGAGAAAGATGCCAATGCACAAAACTCCTGCAACCAGGAGAGACAAAAATGGCAACTGTTTTTCGTGTAGATATTTCGTGAATGCCATATTGTAGATGCTCCCCAGAATGAAGTTTGATGTCTTTAGTTCTGTGTCATCAGCATTGTGATCACAATCTGTAGTAACTGTCCTTAGCTGATCTCCCTGTGAGTAATCTCCAAATGTTAATAGGTCAGTTTTCAGTGGTCAATGTATCATTATATAAACATTTTGATTTTTACTTGAAAAAAATTGTTTGCTGATAGCCTGATGCACATCAGTACTCAATGATCCTTCATATGAAATAAGTTTAACCAAGCTCAATTCTGCAATGGAAGAAAAATACCATCTAAGAGAATAGTAAGTCCATCACATTCCCTGCGAAGTTTGAAGCTCATTGAAATATTACATTTTGAAAGCAAACCATAATGTAGTAGAGAGCAAAAGCCTAGATATATGTTGATTCATCTGTTTTTCAAGCATTTTAGTACCCATCACATAAATACTGTTCTGAAATTTTAACAATCAAAGAGGAAAAGATTAAATATGGAAATGGTTGGTGCCACTAATTCTTTTCCAGGGGAACCAGCACCAAGAAAAGTAGACTGCCTTGTGTCCAACGCCAACAAAGATATTAAAATAGGAGCACCAGCACCTAGAAGGAATTCCCAGAGGTCTCAAGGCACACAAAGAAAGTGCCAGCGCCAAAGGAACACAAGATAGCTGACAGATTCTGTAATGCCTGGGATGTGACAGCTGGCAGATTATGTAAATCCCAGGATTGGATAGCTGCAGATTGATAGGATGGCAGGATGACAACCTAGGACATGTAGCATCCTATTAGATGGCAAACCACAAGGACTTGCATGTAAAGATAGAGGTTTGCCCCTCATTGCAAAGTAATATGTAAAGTATGTGTAAGAGTGCATATATGTGAGCATGTCAGTAGAGTAGAAAATGTAGAGCGTTGTATCAGCAGTTAGCTAGCCATGGCATAGTTAGATGCCTGTAATAGAAGTCTACACCCATGGGTCAAATCTATTGGTTATTCTTTATTTAGTGTGGTGATTGTTTCTTCATTACTATACTTTTTCTTTTTTCTCTATTGTGTATATGGTTCCATTAATGGCCCATTAAAGAATACTTCTAATCAATCTCAAAAGACAAAAGCAGGATCTCTTTGCACTTCGAGTGAGCTTCCATTACTGGATGTTATCCATTTATCAATGCTATGACAGTGCAGCAGAGTATCCATTAAAAATGTTAAAAGAGTATAGTTTAAGTGCAACTAGGTGGCAAACTGCCCAACATTTTGATTCTGTTGCCAAGACTGTCTTTTGGAGGCTTATGGGAGTAAAAGCAAGTAAAGTGGCCATGAAAATGAAGCTAGAGCCTCAAACCAAACAATTGCAGGTGATGACAGTTAAACCACTATTGAGAGGCAACATTGATACGGGGGAAGATGGCATAAAGGAATGAAAGAAGATACGGGAGTCCAAGGGCTGCATAGGTGCAGGATAATGAAAATATTGCAAAAGCTAACAAACCAAGAGGAGCCAAGAGACCTTGTGGAAGACAAGGGAGGCATCAGAACACCAAAAGCAGCAAGAAATTGGTGCTTAGCATTGGAAGAAAGTGCAGTCTTTGCAAGTGTGATACAGAGGTAGGAGGACCAAAACTATCCTCAATAACATTAACAAATCAAAGAACTAATCCAATTGCTTTGGTCGGGTTGAAGAGAACATTAATACATATTTTTCCTCTAATTTTCATGAAGATCCAATGGTAGGAGAGAAAGTTATGACTCTTTTCCCAAAACTACAAACCCTAGGCAGCGTTCAGACCTGCCCTCACCAAAATTGCAATATCTCTCACAAAACTTAATGAAATTATACCAAACCAAAAGAATTGTAAACTAGAAACACATATCTTTCCATCCATCTATTATATACATCAATGTGAGGCCGTACCAAGTCGTACCATGCATATTTTCAGACTGCATTTTCAGAAAATTAAACTCTGCAGACCTACCCTCAATAAAAATGCCATAACTTATTCAAATCTTAATGAAATTTGATGCAACAAAAAGAAATGGAAAGTAGACTCAATACTCTTTCCAACCATATATGGTTTGCTCCTGTATATGTCCGTACAGAACCGTACCAAACGCTGCAATGGGACTGTTGCAGGAAAAATCAGAAAATTACAGTCCATAAAACACTCATATCTTTCACAAAACTAAATAAAAATGTATGGGACAAGAAGCAAATGGAAGGTGGTTGAAGGATCTAACATTTTCAATCCATTAGGCATCCATTCAATTCCATATAGGGCCGTACAATAGCAAAAGACAACAAATTTCTGAAGGAAAATACAGGAAAACATTGTTTTTTCTCATTCCATGCTCAAATCTTCAACCACCCACCAATTCTTCATGATTACAAGGCCTTTTAAGGGCATTAAAACATGTCTCTTCAGTTCATAACTGATTTGGAGCGAACCAAGAGCCAAATGACTCTTCACCTTCCAAGTTTGCATCTTTTTTCCAATTGTACATTGACAACCTTTACATGGTTTGCAATATTTTGCATTTTTGAAACTCCTAATGACCTAAACACATAAAAATGACTTGATAAACCTCATTACAATGTGGAAGCATACAAATTTAATCAAACTCAAAGATTTGTCCAGGGCAATATTAATTTGCCAAGGTGCTCCTGCACCAAAGTGATACTAATGAAAGGTGTAGGAAGCAAGCAAACCAGCAAGAACCTCATAGGAGAATCAAAGATTGAAATCACCCCCCTTGTGGAAGCACCACCCAGGCATTCTTCAAAATAGAAGTGTCGAAGTTAGGTTGTAAGATAAGAATAGGATAATCAATGATAAGAAATGGTATTAAATCCAACACTAAAACTACTAGTTTGTCATGACATGAAGGATGCAGAAATGTGAAATCATTTGGCGAGATAAAAGATTTTTTTACCTCCACCAAAAAGGCTGCATTGTCCATGACCACTTTCCAAAACCGTGATCATGCATGGTACTGTAAGTTTGACCCAATCAAACTTGCATTGACCATGCAGCATTTCAAGAGTTCTTAAACGAAATCCAAAACTTGGAGGTGGAAGCAATAGCATATCTCAGCACTCAAGGAGATTAGTCAACATCCGACAGAAAGTGTGAAGGGACCAATCAACCTAAGAGAAGATTAACACAAGGAATCCTACATTGACAAGTTGATCAGACCAATCAGGCAGAGGATCAACTGAAGGGTTCATATAACACAAAGATCATCATTAGCAGCTGTGCTTACAGCTAAGGTAGATCACAATACAAAGGGAAGCATTCAACTAAGCTCGAAGTTTTAAGCAAAAATCTCCAAGATGGCAAGGTGAATCAAATAGTTGAGTGCTGCCCAACCAATAGACACTCGGCATCAGTTATGGTGCACAGAATGCAAAAAGGAAGGGCATGTGACGAATGACTCCCCAAAGAAGAGGACGACAATTCTGTATTGTGAATTTGCCAAGATGAATATCATATGAAGCAAGTTGCACTCTATTGTACTTTATCTGTGGGGAGCAAGGACATTCACTTGCACCAATACACAAAGTTCCTGTAGTGTAGTGCTTGTAGAAAAGATCACTTTGTTGAACCCTATCTAGACTTGGTTGAAAAAACACTCAACCAAGAGCGGCACAAAGACACAAGCTTGATCCGAAATGGAAAGCCAAAGATGGAGCATGCCCCAGTGAGGACTTTGCCCATGGTGCCAAGGGCAAATCTCCTCATTAATGTGACAACCTTTTCAAAAGCAAGCTATGGGGAAGGAACAGACCAATAGAATCAATAGATATGAAAAGACAAAACAAACAAAGCACAATGAACATTACCATGGGATGATGGGGGGATTCATATGGAGATACCATCAAACACCACTAATGTGCTACAGAAACTATAGGAAGAATACATTGCTGCTCCAAAAGGGGAGGCCAATTGCGCAAAAGTGGGTCATGCACACATGATGTGTTTGAATTGGTGGTGTTAAAAGAGGTCTTCAAGCTAATGCAAAAAAAGAGTATTGAGTGAGTTTAAAAACTGGCTCCATAGCACAGCCCCAAGAGAAAAGCTCATACTTAGAAGCTGAGCCAAGAAGAACCAACCTTGCCAAGAACACAGGATATGACAAAGTTAATCATAGATGCATCAACTAACGATGCCACTGTCTATGATATTTTGGTGGATACAAGTGCAAAAACGGGTGTCTAAAGTTTGAACAAGCAAGCATGGATAGCAATGGGAAGCCCCCACCTAAGTCCATCTCTCCATGTCCTATATATGGCCAATAAGACCATGAATTAACCATTGGGCATATGGATAAATGTTGAAGTCATCATAATAGGTGTGAAATTTACAACCAACTTCCAAGTCAAAGAGTTGACCAAGCTGATAATTTCTCAGCCTTGTTGCGAAGACAGTGGTTCTATGCCAACAATATTGATACTCACTTCAAACTGTGCTTGCCAAGCTTTAACAATGGTAGTCAAAAGGTAGTCATTATGTTGGACGCTAAAGTAAGGCCCCTCCTATGTTGATTCCATAGATATGGAAGAGGAACTAAACATCATATATAATGTAGCAGCTAAGGTGAATGACTATATCCAGCCAAATGCAAAAGGGGAATTTTATGGGAGGACTAGTCCTTTTTGGATGGGTCAACAAACCATCTAGAGAGATAAGTAGTAGGCAATTATGAGTGTGCAAAAGTCCAAGTTGCACTGACCCCCAAAAAGAACCATCCTCGAAACACAAGGCAAGCACCTAACCCACCAACAATGCAAAGGTGGCAACAAACCATGTGGGTGCAAGAAACCAAATCCATTTCAAAATTCAATTGTTTGTTCTAGATAAACAAGGGGCATTTGAATAAGTTGTCAAGGTTTGATGAGCTGACTAACATCAAAGAGTTCATCACCTGAGTGAAGACTAGAGCACTAGAAGAAGAAGATTGAAATACAACAGTCACTTATACTCTAAAGGCAACCTAAGCAAGGTGGCGAGCAACCCACAGGGAGACATATCATTCATGGACAAACATTGAAGAAGCCATGTTAACAAGATTCAACATAAAAAGGAGCACCAAAGTATCAATGTATGATGGATGAACAAAGTTATTGGCCAATGTCAAACCCTACATGGAAATGTGGGCACAAACAATTTCAATTGCCTCCCTATGTTATGGGTACACAACTTCTATACTACTCTTGGCATTCATTCTAAGGCTTGGTACATTCAATAGGAAACAAGAAGGGAGACACGCAAACGGGAGCACCTAAACACAAATGAGCACATCACGTTCTCCTTCTATAGTGCCAAACAAGCTATTTAAGGCACTGGAGAGCATCAAGGAAGTAGCATTGTTCAAAGATGCTCAAAATGGAGGATCAAATGCATTCCATGTGAGGGTGAGGAGGATTATTGCACTAAGGACATGTCTAGGAAAAACTGACCAAATCTCAAAGAGCACCAAGTTAGGGAGAAAAGGAAAAAGAGAGCAGCAAGAATGTCAAATAGGTATGTAAAGGAGAAACAAAAGATCCCCTTAATACAGAGATGAACAAACCATATCTAGAAAAAATTGAAGGCCAAAGAGAGGTGGAAGACACACATAGTGGAGCATTGAAGTAATACAATCAACCCCTATGAACCAAGCAGGTAAATAGAAGCTCAATGCAAGAAGGAAAATGGCAATGCTTGGCAACTACCAGAAGGATGAGGAGCTAGCAAAAATTGTAGAGCTCGTAGAACTTTTTCTTGAGAGGATACCACGAAATGAAAGGATTACACCCATCCTTAGTGAAAATGAAGACCAAGTTGAAGCCCAACACCATACCAATTAAGAAGAGGCCATACAGGATAAACACCAATTTTTGCACTAAAGTAAAGAGAGAAATAGACAATATGCTAAAGTAAAGCATCATTTACCCTATCAAAGAATCGGAACGGGTAAGTCTAATTGTTATCTCCATCAATAAGGATAGAAGGATCCACATCTTTAGAGTGTTGATTGAGGCTTGTGTTATCAACCTATTCTGTAATAACCCCTTGTCTAATCTGCCCTAAATTTCTGATTTCCAACTTCTGAATTCTGCCCTAATTTTCTGCATTTTTGTTTTCTGCTCAAAACCCTAGATTCTGATCTGATTTTCTGATTGCAATCAAACAAGGACAGCGAACACAAATGCAACCAAATGATCCAATAACAAAGCAATTACAAATCCTTATGATTATAGCTTCGAACATGAACTTATCCAACCAATCATATCATCAATTTGCAAGTATAAACATGGAACCCAAATCTGATTTTCTGAATTGAACAACTGCTGCTATAAATCAGAATTCTGAATTTTGCAAGTTATATTCAAAACATAGGCCAATCATGCCCAAAAATATATCAGATCTCTGCTGTTAGCAATCAGACCTAATGGTAGGCTGACACATGCCAAGAACAATAGCAAAATGACCTTAGAAAATGATAGGAAAGATCTCCAAGGGCTGCGCTCCAACTAGGGCTTGAAACCCTAGGTCTTCAATCCTCAAAACACAATGGAAATCCACTCCCAAGGATGCGCTCAGGTCTGAATTGTCTACTGCTCCAAAGAATGATGTCAAATTCGCCACGGAAGCCAACAAACATCCATGAACAACTCTCCCAAAGGTGGAGCTCAAGAATAGGGTTAAACCCTAGGCAAAATGTCAACAATCCACCAAGAGAAATCACCTCCAATGATGGGCGAATCAGGCCTGCTCCTCTGCTGCTCCAGATCTGCAACTAAATCATGCACAAGGACCACCAAAATTGCCTCCAATGCTGATCGCTCCACCTCCAATGAGTGGCGCTACAAACAAGGACAATTCCCAATCTAACGATGATCAATCCACGCCCAAGGATTGCCTCCAAGAATGATCTCCAAATCTGATTTGCAATCTGCTCCTCTTCTCCAAATGATGCCAATGAAGTATAAGTAGACCTCCGTTATGAAGTCTTCCCAAGATGAGATTGGGTTTTCGTCCAACTCACCCTTTATTCTCAAGGGTTTTCGTCCTTGGAATAAGCTGCTCAAAAGTGCAGTCCAAAAGGAATAAAATAACAAGTCCCATGATGATTGAAATGACTCACAAAAACTTGTATTTATACATGATTTCACCTTTTTCCTCTTGCTGGCCGACCTAGGCAAAATAATTATTATTTTATTTTTTCTTCTCTCCTCATAAGGCCGACCAAGGCAAAATACTTTATATTTTATTATTTTTCCTTCACTAAAGAGGGCTAAACACCTTCATTATTTTATTGGATCTTCAAAACAGGCCGACCCAAAGATGAGCGCCCAAAATCCAATTTGAATACTTGAAAATTTAAAAATCTTTTCCTTGACTAGGCCAACCAAACAACAATAGACTTGAGCGCCAAAATCAAATTGAAGATTTGCTTTTAAATATTATTTTATTCTCCCTCCTTGAGTGCTCAAAACAAATGCTTCTTCATATTAGCCGACTCACCACTTGTCTTCACTTTGGCCGACCTAGGAAAAAGTATTAATGTTTTATTAGTTTTCTTCACAAGGCCGACCTTCCACATTCCAACTTGGGCGCTCACAATGAAACCAATTAAGGAATTGGTTTTCCTAGGCCGACCTAGGACACTTTTCCCATCCTCATCAATTAGGCCAACCAACACCAAGTGATATACTTTTGTATTCCTTAGTTTCTTCTTACAATGGCGCTCACAAGAGACCACTAGCATGTTATGCATTGCAAAACTCTTTCCTCCAAGGGCGAAGCATAAAACCAAAAAGAATGAAACATGCCTTACACCAAGCTGCCCTTCAAAAGACCAATTTCTACACTCACAACTTCTCAAAATGGTTCGCTCCATGTGTAGATGCCATCCAAAAATCCCGAAGTGTGGAAATTAGTCCATCGGATCTCGAAGGTGATCACTCTGAAAAGAGGGGACATTACATATTCCCAACCCCATTCGTGAAAGAAATCCTAGAGGGCGTGTCTAGTCAAGAAACCTATACTTTTACGAATGGGTTCTATGGATACCATAAGTCTAAACTAAGGATCAAGGCAAGACAAAAACAAAGTTTGGAATAGAATTGGAATGCTTCACATATAATACCCTTTGGCTAAAGAATGTGCCAATAGCCTTCTCCAACATTGTGGTCTTCACATTTACAGAGATTATGCATGAGTTTCTTCAAGTTTACTTAGACAATTTGACCTTCTATGGGTTGTTGACGATCCATAAATCATTGGATTCATTATCATAACAACTCATCAATTATGGATTTTCAAATTAACTCTCCTCACAACTCTCAACAAACTACTATGCAATTCAAATAACAAGAAGGAAACAATAAATAACAGAACACATACAAGAAACAGTACACATGACATTTCCTCTAGAGAAAACCCAAGAGAGGTGAAAAAATCTGGGAAGGGTATGCATTCAACATCCCAGCACTAATTGATGACAAAAACAATGAGTACAATGCCATAAAAATGGTCTTTGGAGTATTGCACTTTCAAATTCACACTACCCTTCCTCCTCTCTGCTCCTACAACCACAAGAGCACTGCAACATCTCCTTCTTTGTTCACAACTACTATGACAGTCACTTCCTGAGCCAACCGAACTTTAAAATGGTCTCAAAGTTTCTCTTTTATCCCCTCTTTGGCCGCTCGACTCCCCTAAAGACAAACGGTTGTTGTGGAAGAGGAACAGTTGCACATTTGCAAGTGCCCAACCATCCAAGAAAACCACCCAAACATCCATCCTTCAGAATCCAATGGTTGTTGACAAGGATATCAACAGATAATCAGCCGCCTAGCACACATTAATAGCCACAGTCTCAACAAAATGTCTGCCCTGAAAACAGTTCACACCATGTGGCATTTTACTGCCCTTTTCTACCCACGTGACCAAGAAGACCAAAAGACATGGCCTTTTCCAATCAACAAGTAGAATTGGCTATTTCCCACTTTCATGCACTTCGGCAGCAATTTTGCTTGCTTCAACAACAACATGCATGTTTCAACATCTTCATGTGCCTTCTTTCAACACTTCCGTAGCCACATTCTGACTTCAACAACATCATGTGCCTCTCTACAGCACTTCAATAGCAACTAAAGTCACTTTGGCAACTTAAACAATCTTCAGTAGCAACAGTGTCATCTTTGTTCACCAAGGATACCCTCCAGCAACTCTTCGACAACAATTGAAGACACTTCAACAACACCATCCATCTTCAACAGCACCGTCCATCTTCAACAACACTAATAATTAAAGACACTTCAGCAACAACACTACAACAACAATATATTAATACCCGAATTACCAAGCAAGTAATGACAAATTATACCTCCACGAGCACTATGGCAATGTTTCAAAACATCACCAAGAATTCCCATAGGTTTATCCTCCAATCAAAAACTCACCATATATTCATTTTGGCAAACAATACATTGCTGAAAACAATCTATAACTGCCCTAAACACTACTCAAAAGTATGTTCCCAACTTAGAGCCATCTCGATCTAAACTACTCAACTCAGTTCCGGATCATGCCTCCCTAACCAGGGGGCTTTTGGTCCCCAAAAGCCTCAAAACACAATCAAATGTGGGTACTTCTTGCCCACATCTTCACAAGATACCCATTTTGTTTTATTTGGAAACTGCCCTTTCTCACCAATCAACCATGTCTCACGTTCTCCCCGCCTATTCTACCTCACTTTCTTGTCAAGAATGACATTCTCCTCCAACTCATCCATCTCCTTAGGTGCAAAATCATCCAATGAAGGAAGAATGGCATCCTCTAGTTTTTCATCTAACATAGATGGCTCAAACAAGTGTAAGCAATCAACATTAATAACTGAAAATATCTTCATATATTCAAGCAATTCCAACTGAAAAGCATTTTGCCCAACTTGCTCTATGATCTGAAATGGACCATACCAAAATGGCTTCAGCTCCCATGAAGGCCCTTGTTGCCTCTCTTTACCCAAGTACACCCAAAACATGTCACCCACATGGAACTTATGCTCTATCCAGTGCTAATTATGACACTTCTTATACTTGAGCTGAGACTCTTTCAGCCTCTCTTAGACTCAAAGATTTATCTATCTCACCTTCTCCACAAACTTGTGAGCCCTATCAATATTTGAATCTCTATTTTCAAGCCCCTAACTTGACTATCCAAAGCAAATATCAAGCGAGCTTGGTGGCATAAAACCAAAACATGTCTTTTGTCTCAAAAGGCAAAAGATTTAATAAGGAGCAAATAGCCCTATTGTAAGAGTGTTGAATATACACCAAGTTTTCATCCCAGCCCTGGGATACCTCTAATTATAACCTCATAGAAGTTGTACCAAAGTTTTGTTCACAACTTCTGTTGTCCATCTATTTGTGGATCAAAGACGGTAGACCATTTAAATTTTGTGTCCATTCTTTCCCAAAGTGTGCACCAAAACTTACTCAAAAAACTGGAGTCTCTATCAGAAATGATGCTTTCCGGAATACCAAAGTGTATCCACATGTGATTGAAAAATAACTCAGCTGCATCACTCCCTATTACTATCTTTTTGCAGCAACCAACACACATATTTTACTAAAACGATCCACAACAAAAATATAATCATTACCCATTTTTTTCTTAGGAAGATCCCAACAAAGTCCATAGAGATACTTTTCCAAGGCCTCTTAGGCACGGGCAATGGTTGGTACAACCCCAACTTCTGATTGTTGGGCTTACTCACACTACACAATTGACAACTCGTACAAACTCTGCAACATCAGTTGTTAAACATGGCCAATAAAAATAATGTTGGAGATCACTTATAGTTTTATTCACCCCAAAATGTCTAGTGATATGCAATGTATGTGCCGCCCACATCAGCAAAACTCTATGCTCTTTTGGCACGCAAAGTTTACCTTCTTTCTACAAGAGCTTTTCCTATAGGTAATAGTGTTGGAGAGGCTCAAACCCAACATGTTTTCCGCTACTCATAGTCTGATATACCTCATTGAAATCTGCATCATGCTTGTGATTTTCTACATATACTTCATCACAAAAAGGCTCCAACTTAAATACATTGCTTACCGTAAGTAAAAGGGGTGGTTGGGACAGCATATTAGCCATCTTGTTAGTTACACCACATTTGTATTTGACCACGAGATGGAATTGTTGAATGAATCTCATCCATTTGTAATACCTGGACTGCTGCAACTTTATTTGTGCTTGCAAGTATTGCAAGGGTTTATGGTTGGTATGCACCATTGTGTCTTTCCCCATGAGGTAATGCTTCTATTTCTTCACCACAGAAACAAGAGCATACAATTCCTTATCATAGGTGTTGTAGTTTAACACTGGCCCTCTGAATGTCTCTGAATGATAACAAAAAAGCCTACCTCCTTGTAGCAGCACTGCACCCATGTCATAACCGCTAGCATCTGCTACGCCCTTAATCTTATAGTGTGTATAGGGTTATGTGTAGTTGGCTTGTGGCTACCTTAACTCTTAATTAAATTATAGGATCAATATTATAATCTTATTTAGATATTTAAGTTGACCTAGGTGATACAATTAGGTACACAAGTCAGCCTGGGTGATATCCAAGGCATAAATAGGGTATATATAGGAGGTAGTGAGTGTTATTTGATCATCATATTGTGAATTGTGTTCTCATTGGAAATATTTGGAGGTTTTCCCCCTCAAAGTGGCTTATTATTCTCAAGTATTTGCAGCATATTTCCTACTATATTCTTCTCTTTTGGAAGTTATTTCATTACAACATCCGTCTATACCTTAAATATAGATTGCAGATTGGGTAAAGCAAGGACTGGCATCGTATTGATCTTCTTCAACTCCTCAAATGCTCATTGTTGTCTATTCCTCCAATGGAATTTCCTTCCTTTGCCTATAACTTCATGCAATGGGGCAGCGATATAGGAGAAATCTCTTACAAACTTACGAAGGTATTGAGATGCATCTATAAAGCTCTATGTATCACTCATGGTAGTGGGCTTCAACCAATTGACAATTGCCTCAACCTTGATTGGATCTATCCTTATCTCTCCATCACCCACCACGTGACCAAGGTATACCAACGAGGGTTTTGGCATAGTCACACTTCTTACCATTTAGTAATACCTTATTCTCCTCCAAAATCTCAAACACTTTTTCAAAATGGGATAAAGGCTCTTTATGTGTTTTGTTGAAAACCAAAATATCATCTAGATAAATTATAACACAAGAGTCAATTAATGGTCTCAATACCTCATTCATGAGACGCATGAAAGTAGCCGGTGCATTGCATAACCCAAATGGTAAAACCAATTAGTCGAAGAGTCCTTCACGTGTCTTGAACATTGTCTTCCACACATCTTCCTTCTTGACCCTCACTTGATGATATCTAGATTTAAGGTCCAACTTGATAAAATACTTGGCATGCTGCAATTGATCCAATAGATCATCAATTCAGGGTAGCGGATACCGGTTATTCAAAGTAATCTTATTCAACCCCTAATAGTCTATGCACATCTGCCACGTCCCATCTTTCTTTGACACTATAACAATAGGCAATCCGCATGGAGAGGTACTTGGTCTAACAACTCCCTACTCCAACTTCTTGAGCTGTTTCTCGACTTATTGTGCTTCAACAACACTCTGCCTATACAGCCCTTAATTGGTAAAGGAAATTCAGGTAATAACTGAATCTCATGTTCGATTGCTCTCTTTGAGGGCAGCCCCTTAGGCTCTACAAATAATTTCGAAAAATTACTCACCAAACTGTCTAGACTCTATACCTTGCTGTTCTTGATGAGTCTATCTGCCGTGTAGTCCTTTTTACTCAGCCCATTTTCATTCTCATTTGCCTTTCAACATCAGCAAGGAAAACTTGCCACTGGCATTGATCAACCACTTGGCTTTGGCTGCACTTATCATGGTGATTTGTGTTTTCTTCTCTGCTGCACACAAAATGTAGGGTTCTCCATCTACAATCAGCCTATATTTATTCAGCCTTCTCCAATTGGTAGCATCTCACAAATATAAATATGGACTTCCAAATATAACCCTGCATACATCCCAATGGTACCACATCAACCAACACTTCATCCTTGAAATCAGTCCCTATTGAAAACTTGACCATACATTGTTTCTTCACCTTGATCCCAATGCCATCTTTCAGCCAGCCCAATGCATAAGATTACGGATGATCTACAACTGGCAATCCCAATTCATTCACCAAATTATTAGATGTTAAATTGGCCTAAGAACATGTATCAAAAAGAGAGCCAATCTTTTTGTCCTTAATGAGGATATTGATGTGAAAGAGTTTCGTCGTCTCCTTTTCCTCTTTTGCTTTGGAACTCTCGCGCACCATGCACATCTCTTTTGCACAACACACAAAATCACATCTAAATTAGAGTCACCATGAATCTCTTTTACTGTGTTCTTCACAACAGTGATGGTGTCCTCCTTTCTTCTTCTCCGTGATGGCTACAAGTCCAGGTGTAGCTTCCAACATTTTAATTCCACATGTCCTCCTTTTCCACCATGGGCACACTGTGTTTTGGTTTTATTCTTGCCTTTGTCCTTTTGGGCTATCATATTAGCATGCTTCTTTGTTTTCCCCTTGCCTTTCTCCCTATTCTTCTGACCTCCTTGCTGTTGCCCCTTCTCTTTGTTGAACGAAAACACCTTTTTCTTGTCCAACTCCATGTAATGGCCCTAAGCACATACCTCGTCAATGTCTTAAGGCTTTGCTATAAGCATTGGTGTTTTTAGGTGTCCAATCACCCCACCAATATGCTTCATCAGCATGTCCTTTTCCATGACATCTCTGCCCAACTAAACTTTCTTCTTCTAGAACTCAATAGTAGACTTCTATGCACTCTATCCTTCTTGTTGTCAAAAGTAGTGCCATTTAATAACTATATCCTCTTTGTTGTTTCCCAAAATGACTGCAACCCAAAACTCTAAAATATTCCTAAATCACCAAGGCCGAGAATGTCATCGAGGTGATTTGGAAGGGGTTTATCAACAAGTTGAGGGTGATTCTGGCCAACATATAGGAGTGGGTAGTCTCCTCTGCTCTTCAAATCAGCTTAAACTCTGGAGGGATATTCCTAACAGATGAACAACTAAAAATGTGAATAACCAAACCCAGATCGCTCTCTCAGCCCCAAATTTGTCATTAGACTAAGAAAAACTAGTTATTGTAAGACCCCTAATATAGCTGATATGAGCAATCTTGCAACGTGAGGATGCATAAAAACTACTATTGTGCCTAAAGGACAGGTATATTGTTTTGTTTTGAAGATTGGGTGATCAAGGGCTACTCAAACTTGTGCCTATCCATTGGGCTGCAGAGTCTAATGTTCAACAGAGGAAAAACAACTACAAAGAAATGTATAGTTGCCTATTTGATAAATCAAATGCATGCAAATCTATACCAAATCACTGAGAATGCTTATTAATCCATCATACCATATTCTTCCTTATGTAATATTGAAAAGATCATCTACAAAGCCTTGAAAATGAATTAAGAATTGTCACATTCACTCAAATCAACACTTACATTCATACCACAAAGTGTGGCAAAAGAAAACCCTAACTACGATTACAACTTTCTAAGAAGAGCATCTACAATGGTGGAGAAAAACAGTGATTCGATACAAGGATTTGCAAAACACATTACATACATCTCATAGTTGATTCATGATGACCAAAGACTACCAAATAACCTGTTCTTTTCTACCTTCTAGAGCTAGAAACCTGCCTGAGAGAAAAGTGCCCAAAAATGACCAACCCTTAGAATGACTTTCAATTTCCCTTTTATATCACTTGCAACTCGGATATGATGTTGGAATGGGAGGGAAAACCCTACCAACTCCATCAACCGAATTTAAAACCATTAAAATCCACCACCCACTTCGCATTTATGATGATCCGGAGAGTAGCTGGCGCGTTTCTGTGCATTTCTGGGCGTTAACGGGAATTCAAACCCCAGCGGGACTTCAGGCCGCAAGAGAAGTTCGGACTTGGAACCATGAATCGGACCGAAAGTTCCATCAGGCCCCGGAGTCCTAATGGAACCTCTTCAATAATCTGCTGAAGACCAAAGGAGCAAAGTCGGGTTAGAAGCGGGGACCAGCCTGCAAGAGGAACAAGAACCCTTGGACCCGGTCGAGCCCCGAGGCCCGAAAAGGACCAAAACACCAAAAGTCAAAAATTGCAGTTTGATCCAAAACAACATCAAACACTCAGCCATTCCTCAAAATTTCACCTGAAAACACAAACATTTGCTCCTCCAAATCGGACTTGAAAGTTCAGGGGGTCCAAGAAAAACTTTAACTTTGGCAGGTCCATATCAGCTGGTAGGTCCCGAGGTCGCGGAGGGAACTTGGACGCGGGGTGCAGGAAAGATTTCAGACCTTGGGAAAGAGTCCAAAAACCAGGCAGGGCCCAAAGTTCCACATGGACCAAAAGTCCAGTCGGGTACCGAAAACCCAACAAGACAACATGCTATATACTTAGCCAATTTTTAGGATTTTTAGGATTCACTCTTGCATTTCAAAAGGAAAAAAGCAAGGATTTCTAGTGACAATGGGCAAAATAATGCACTTGGGAGTTGAAATTTTCAGGGGTCAACACTGGCTCTAGTTGGGGACGTGTGCCAAGCAGTGGCACGACGACAATTCAGATCTCCGAAGCAGACCAAAAAACACCAAAAAGACGATACACAGGAACCGAAACGAAACACCATCAAGACCAACTATGGTCAAGACTGCTCGAGGATCAAAAATACTAAAGATGAAACTTGACTTTATCACTCAAAATTTGAAGGAAATCATTACCTATGAGAAGTGATGTTTCAAGTGTTGTCCATGAATAGGCAGCTCCAACAATTCCCCTTCCATGTTTCTCATATAAAAATGTCCTGGCTAGCCCTTTCATCAACCTAATATGGGCCTAACCACAATGGTTCGAACTTACCATGCTTGCCTTTGTCTTCTGATTTTGCATTCCAAAGAAGGACCAAGTCACCAATCTGAAAACCCCTATTAACCACTCTTCTGTTGAACAAATGCTCTACCTCCTGCTGCTACAGCAAATTCTTGTCATGTGCCATCCTTCTGGCTTCATCTAATTTTGTTAGCTCATGCATTCTTAGTGCCATAGCATCATCACCATCTTCTCCTATGCATTGCAGCAGTTGATATACAAGAAGTTCCAATGACATTGGCATTTTGGCTTCCATTCCGTACACTAGCTCAAAAGGACTTTTACCTGTAGCACGTTTGTAGGTAATTCTATCAGCCCAAACTGCATATTTAAGCTTATCATCCCACCTTTTCTTGTTTATATCTAGAGTCCTCTTCAAGATCTTCATGAGGCTCTTATTGTTGGACTAAGCTTGTCCATTACTCTGCGGATGGTATGGTGATGAATGAATCAGCTTTATCCCATATTTGGTACACATGTCTACAATGTCTCTGGATCTGAGACACATGGCATTGTCTGCAACAATCCTGGATGGTACTCCAAATCTAGTTATTACATTGTTCAGCAGAAACTATAGTGTGTTGTCTCAACAATTAGCTAAGTTACCATTTCTTCAAGTTTCGGCCCCATCACTGTACCGAACAACACGAGTTCAAGAGAAAATTTTGGCACGTCGTAACTTCGGCCATGACATGGCCATGCCATCATATGTAGCCTATGGGTGCATTTGGCAAGGTTGTGCCCAAGCCATACACCTAACCATTTCCAAGAGTACACACACACAAGTTAAAAAAAAGGCCCATAATTTATGGTTCTTTTCCAAGCTTAGCTTTGTTATGCAGGTCAACAAAAGCATTAGCAACAACAAATTAACAGATCCAAAACGTGGCTATGACAATGAAATTGATTAAACTTGGGTTGCTTTCTTGTAAAAATATTGCCTTAAAGCACGTTTCAGCTAAGCAAATATATTTGTGGATATGAGGTGCACACTCCTATGTTCACAAATTTGCATTGACCGTCTATATTAAACTTTGAAACATGTTTAACACAATGCCTTAGAGGAATATATTAAGCTATGGATATATCTTCCATGGTCTTTACCATCAAAACATATGTTCTTTTGTTGCAAACATACCTAATATTTGGCCATATCTAGTCTAATACTGTATCCAAAAGTTGGGACCCAACTTTGTCTCGTTCTTGGTTAACGGATTTTGCTCCAAGGTTAACATCTTGTTAAGGCCTAGCAGTACCCCCACATGTGGTGAGTTACCCATAATTCCCTAGAGTTAAATTTACAAATATCACTGGAATTTTGTGGTCTCGATATTTTACAAACTAAATTTAGGGCATATATTATAGTTGTATTTTCTCATAATGGTAGACTTGAGTCATTTGACACTTCACATTACCATTTGAAAAGATGTTAAGGCCTAGTAGTACCCCCACGTGTGGTGAGTTACCATAATTCCCTAGAGTTAAATTTACAAATATCACTGGAATTTTGTGGTCTCGATATTTAACAAACTAAATTTAGGGCATATATTATAGTTGTATTTTCTCATAATGGTAGACTTGAGTCATTTGACACTTCACATTACCATTTGAAAAGAAATAAAATCAATCCTTTTCTAATTATCTAGGTTAATTAATTAATTAAAGCATAATTGTATAATTGATAACTTTGATGCTCTCGATGAAGAGCAAGATGAAGATTATTGATTGTATAATTGTATCTGCTATTTTGTATTGATTTAACATTTATGATATTATATTGAATTATCAATTATGTTAACCACTATCAACTATGTTTTCAATTCTGTGTACATATTTTTACAAATTATGGGTATTTTTATATATTTTTGATATTATATATATAGTACAGCAGTACCCAGCTGCACTGAACCCAGGAAAAACAAAGTGTCATACCGGCAAACCCATAACCAAACTAGCAACTTAGACAATTAGCTATCCATGGAAAAATCTTGTATCAATGATTAGCCATCCATGGCAAGATGCATAGACCACTGGTACCCGGCACCCACCAACTTTCCCGTGCCGGTCAGAACCAAAATGCCTGTTTTAATCAATAAACCAGTCGACATCAGTCAAAACTGGGTCAAACCAGCAAAAAACCAGGCAGATGTGAAAAACACACTGGTTAAATGTGTTTTATTGAAAAAACTGTGGGGTTTTTTAAAATGGCAGTGGGTGTTTTTCTTATAAACCCCTCAAAATTCATTTTGTTGTCATTTTTCACCTTCAGGCAGCACTTAAACAATTTTTCAGTATTTTAGCATTTTTTAATTTGCCATGTGTTTCCCATTTTGTAATTGAATTCCATTTACACTTGCAGGTTGTTGTGCTGTTGCCATGTAAGTATAATGCTACTATGGTTTGATGCCTATAACAGAAGCCTGCGCTCATGGGCTGAATGTATTGGTTATGTTTTATTTAATGATGATGATTGTTCCTCCATTACTGTATTTGTTTCTTTTCTCAAATGTGTAAATGGTTCTATTAATTGCTTGAATAAAAAAATACTTCTAATCAGTCTTGAAGGACCAACCCGGTGTCTCTATACACTTTTGATGAGCTTCTGTTAACGGATGTTATCCATTGATATAAGATACGCCAGTGCAGCACAGTGTCCATTCAAATGCTTGGGTACTGTTTAAGATTTTAAATTATTGCGTTTGTTTCTTTTCTCAATTGTGTAATGGTTCTATTAATGGCTTGAATAAAAAACACTTCTAATCAATCTCAAAGGACCAGCCCGGTATCTCTATACACTTTTGATGAGCTTCGTTAAAGGATGTTATCCATTGATAGATGATATGCCAGTGCAGTAAAGTGTCCATGCAAATGCTTGTGTAATGTTTAAGACTTTAAGTATAAACAGTGATAAAATGGCCGACACTAATTTCTACACCCATTTAAGTTTCTACAGAGATGCCTCGTAGAAAATCTTTTCCTGATTCCATTAACAAGTCAGAACATTTATGCTTCAAGTTCATAGTTCTAACTGCAGTTGCCTCTTTATTTGAAAGTTTTGCAACTTCTAGAGAACACATTACATGAAGACTGACATAATTGGCATGCTTAGAAACACTCAATCATGGATAAAACAAGATAAAATTCAACTTAAATTCCATCCATTAACTTACCATTTCCAACAGCACTATATAAAGATTTTCAAAATTGAACTGAATTGATTCCATTATTTAAGTATCTTGTTCACTATTTCAAAAAAAATTAGTTTATTCTAAATTGGTTTAGTATGCATAATTATTTCACAAAAGAATCCCAAACTAGCTCTGTAACCTGGTATATGTGACGTAGAAAGTTACCTAAGCAGTCACAAATAATAAACTTTGCTATGAGGACATCAGGAACATATTTATTTTTGCTTCGGGCAGTCAGCAAAAATATTAACATGAGTTGGTGATAAGTAATATCGACAAAAGCCAATGCTTAGGCCAAACCTGAACTCCTCGATATCAATAAAATGTGGTGGCCACTTGACACTCGCAACTTCTATAGGCTAGAAAAGACTTGTGTTGTTTCTAATTAAAAAAAAAAATCATATATAATATAGCTCTCAACAGAACATTCTAGATCAGTATAATTAATGGTATACATCTGCAAATCAATCTTAAAACAACTTTATGGCTCAAGTCAACAAAACCATGTCTGGCAGTCAGCTTGTTATAGAATGTAACTACTAGTCCTTTTTAACTACAAGTTCTAAGGCCTAAAGCAATGGTTATAGGGATAGAGTGAGTCATAGATCCACAAGTTTCCTGGGTCACTTTTATTTATAGTACCACAAATGTGCTTTAACTTTTCTCTAATAATGGATCCAAAATGTATTTCTAATACACCAGGGTGGATCTTTTCTTGTAGGAACCGAAGTTGAAGTTGAATAACATTGAAATTGAAATTATATCACTGTGCACAAGTGATCCAAAGTAGATGACCTACTGAAATTCATGGATGGGAGTAACAGCCAACTGGAGCACCCACTAAAAAGAGATAACTCCATAAACAAAGAAAATAGCAGGAGACCTGGAAATACATCAAAAGTGCCAGAAGGCACATCTCCAATGAATTAGCCATTCTCAATCTCAAAAGAAAGCACTGGAGTCAACACCAAGTATAGAGCCCTAGAAAGGAATCCTCAGTGGCAGATTTAATCCCATTTGGGAGATCATTGATCAGAGGTGGAACAATCAACTCCACCAAGGCACCAACCCATTCATGCGGCGGGGTACTACCTCAACCCCAAGTTTTTCTTCTTTATAGCTTCGCAGATGCTAATGGGAAGGTTATGGAGGGCCTCTCAACATGTATTGAAAGGATGACATCCAAGGTTGAGATGAGAGACCTCATTATTTCAGAATTGCAGAATTACAAGCAAGCTAGGAGGAGGCTCTTTTCTTGGCCACTAGCTATCCGAGGGAGATCCACCCAGACACCAGGTAATTATAATTGGAGTCTTTACTTATATCATGTTTCAGATGTAGTGCTTATAGACAATTTTCAGTTTCTTCATCTTGCTGCAAAACAAGCATTTCGCTCGTTTTGAAGACAACCAGATTTCCATCATCAGCTCGTGTCTCCTGAAATTAATAAGTTTGGATTTACTCAAGATTTGCTAAAGCAGAAATAATAACCAAATATGTACCGCCACTGTATGTTTCTTGATCCTGGTTCTTCGACATTTCATGAATTGAAAGGAACAACTATATATTTACACCAAAAAAAGAAAGTAAAGCACCCACAAGTAACCCAACATCGTGCAAGACTCGCATGCTATTAACATTAATAAGTTTTGTAAGTGGGTTTATCTGTAAACTATGAATTATGTTTCAAAAAATAAAATTATCAAACAAGGAAAGAAAATGTAGGCCCTAGATAGAATTACCTGGTTGAGAACACAGTCTTGAATTTTTTTTATAGGCTGTCTACTGATCTGAAATATATGAAGACCTGTATTTAACAAAGAACTAATCAGATCTGAAAGCAAACCAAACCAGAGTAACATTATACAGCATTAATGTGAACTAATTTTCTAGACCCACATACAACTGATATCCGCAGTACCCAGTTAAGTGTGACTCGGACGAAACGGAGAAAATGTCATCAGAGTTTGACAAAACTAAAAGATATTTTAGCAATGTTCTGAATTCATGTAATGATTAAAATTTACATTGTTGCTGCAAGTAAAAATTGTTTTAGCAAGCTAAATCTGAAAATGCTACATGTAGATAGGATGGCTGGTTTGTGAGCCCAGACTCCATTGTGAGTCCAAACCGCGGCTTGTTTGATATGAAATTTGAAAATGGTAAAAAGTATTGCAAACGAAAGTGTTATTGACATTTTATAGATCCCTCTTTTATGATTGCTGATGGTCAAAATGTATTTTACGGTTAGAAGTTTGTAGGAAGAAAAAAGGAAAGGGGAGGCATGCAGTCAATTAACCATTTGTAATGGTGAAATTAATATATCCATATAATTTTTTTCCATTTTGATGGTAACGTTTTAATATAATAATATATTAACAAATGATATATTTTTGTGTTCAAGTTTAAGGTACAATTTAATACATATTCATTATTATTTCACTCCTATTTATATTTATTTTTAGAACTCCCTATTTCTTATATCCCTACAAATTACTTCTATGTGGTATGGGATTGATTCTCAAGAATCTTGAGGAGTACACGAATGATCACAAATCTAAAAGTTTAAAATTCAAATTTAAAAATTACTACCCCTTTCTACTAACCATTATGAACCAACGTACCACACATTTCGTGCAACATGTTGCTATGTCATCGTAATTAAAGATATTCAATGTACACTTAATTTCATAGAGGATAATCCTAAGTGAATTGAAGAATTTACTTTCAATTCAATAGCATTAAAGGAAGAAATTTGCATTGTCAAAATATCATCTCTGACCTTTTTCATCACCATTAACTCGGTCCACCAAGGGGTTTGACCTAGGAGAACTCATTCACTTATCAAATCGGCAACCTCCTCAATGGTGTCTCTAGACACCTCCTTGATAAATTTAAACACTAAGAAGGTGAAGGTGGGCATCTTTTTAAAAACACATTTTGTCAAATCATTAATGTGTATCTCAAATCAATGCTATGCAATAGATTAGGTTTGCAACAATCAAGATCAACCCTGCAAGGCCAAGGATCGATTTGCATCATTTTTATAATAGACCAAACTCTAGGACATTCATCAACACCAAAGTAGTTGTTTTTTTTATAGTGGCAAACGAAAAGAAATATACAAAAATTTCCTACTTAGTCCTACAAGGAGAGAGTTACAAGAGCTAGTCTATAAAACTACCAAAAAAACTTTAACATATAAGACAAAATATAGAAATGAGCATGGGAAATAAAATATTAGAAAAACACTAAAATATGGGAAATAAAATATTAGAAAGATGCATCCAAGAGTCACCTTGATGGTTAAATAGGACATTAAGAAGATGTTGAAATTTGGTTTCATTAAACCTATCGATCATTCCTCATGGATTTATAATATGGTTCTTATAGCTAAACCTAATGGACATGTTCACATATGTACAAATTTTAGAGATCTAACTATAGAATTGCCTAAGGATGACTTCCATTGCCTAATATTCATATGATTGTAGATTTTACTATTGGGCATGAGATGTTATCCTTCATGGATGGTTTTTAAAGATATAATGAAATATCTTATTAACCCCCAAGACCAACATTAGACTTGTTATGCTTCACACGCATGCCCCATGTTGGTAAAATGAGGATCCCCTTTCTTTGTTGTACTTCTTTTTGTCTTGATGTGCTTTTGATTTAGTTTGGATTTTTTTGTCTTGGTTCTTTGTGTTTGACTGCTTGATCAGGGTATCGAGGTTTGTCATTTTATCATGACAGTATAATCATCCCTGAAACCCCAATGTTTCCTTCTATTTGGTTTTAATTGTCTGATTGTTGCATTGACAGGATTTGTCATTTTAGCACAATAGTAGAATTATCCTCGAAAGTCTGACACTTTCCCTTTGCATGTTTGCATGCTGGATCTCCAACCTGTCAAGGTTTTTCATCTTGGCATGACAATAAAAGCATCCACGACATCCCAATGTCCAAGGGATAATGGAGGTCTTGTGCATCACCCTTGTCAGAATTTTGGAGTTCTCCATTTCGGCATGCCTAGGAAGGAATCTTCGATGTCCCAACGGGCAAGAGATCTGACCTAATTCTGACCTACCCTCAAACCTACATTTATTGCATTCTTCCCAAGCACGTGTAGAGGGGGGTTTATTATTGTTTGACCTATTTTCTTTTTACTTTTTCATTTGGTGATTTTGTCTTTGAAGCTTCAACGATTTGATCTTCAACATCCAAACAACATCATAAATTTTCAAGTATTTGAAGATGATAAGCACACTTTGGATTTTATTACTAATTTAGGTGTTTTTCAAGCTCAAATAATTGGTGAGATAGAAAGAGATCCCTTGTAAAGATGGCATCATAAATTTGAAAACAAACCATATTCCCAAAGGGATGATAGAAATGGAGAGGTTGTTTGATACAGATCCAATGGCTAGACAAAAGACCTCTATTAATGTGTAAGGAGGTAAGTATGATAGCTATAATATGAGGGATGATCAGCATCCAAATAATGTGTTTATAGGAAAGGCATGCACCCTAGTAGAAAGAGAAGGAATAATTCAAGCACTGAAAGACTTTAGGGAGTTGATTGCTTGGGGAATGAAGACTTGAAAATTTTGACACATCAATCATTACTCATACTATACCTTTGAAGCCAAGTTCCAAACCTTTCAAGAAGAGACAAAGACCAACGAATGCCTTACTTGAGTCCCTAATTTACAAAGAAGTACAAAAATTGTTGTCAGCAAGGATTATATTCCTAATCAGGCATTTAACCTGGGTGGCTAACCTAGTTCCAGTCAGGAAGAAGAATGGATAAATATGATTATGTGTTGCTTTTTCGAACCTAAACAAAGCATCAGAGAAAGACAACTACCCATTGCCTTCCTTGGACGATGTGTTACAAATTGTCAATGGATCTCAAATGATGTATTTTCTTGATGGATACTTAGAATATAACCAAGTTATGGTTAACAAAGAAGACAGATTGAAGATTGCATTTACCTGCAAATGGGTCATTTTTGCATACAGAAGAATGCCATTTCCATTGATCAATGAAAACACCACTTTCCAATGGGCTATATACATTGCTTTCAAGGGATTGGTTGGTAAGTCCATCATTATTTACATGGATGATCTCATAGTGTTTTCAAAGAATAGACAACACTATGTTTCAAACTTGAGGAAGATTTTTCAGAGGTGCAAACAGTTTGGCATCTCCCTTAACCCCAAGAAATGTGTTTTTGGGGTCACTAGAGGTAAGTTGTTAGGTCATATCATTTATGAAGAAGGTATTTCCATAGACCCAAAAAGAGTTGCAGCCATTCAAAATCTTTCATTACCTAGGAGTAAGAAAGAACTCAAACCAATTTTTGGTAAAATCAATTTTGTCAAGAAATTTATTATTGGTTTTGCCGAGATAGTAAATCCCTTGAATGGCATGTTGAAGAAAGATGCTAAAATTGAATGAAGCGCAGAGGCTAAACAAGCATGTGCAAGGATTATGGATTCCATCTCCAAGGGTCCAATTTTGACTAGTCCCAATTATAAGTTACCTTTTTACATATATTCATTTGCTTCTAAAAATTCATGTGTAGCAGTCTTAACCCAAAAGAAGGGAGAAGGAGATGAGAGACCTATTGTATTTATGGGTGCTCCTTTCAAGAATGTTGAAGTCAGATACCCTTACATGGAAAAACAAGCTTTTGCCTTGGTTAGGTCAGTAAAAAAATTCAAACATTACATTCTGAGGAGCAAGGTTTTTGCCATTGTTCTTGACCCAGCCGTCAAAGCTATGTTGATGCAAAATAAGTTGGGAGAAAGGTGAATCAAGTGGATGGTGATATTGCGAGAATTTGACATAGAAATACAACCCACGAAGCTAGTCAAAGGACAAGGCTTGTCTAAATCGTTAGCGGAATTGCATCAGCAACTAGTGTGTCAACAATACTCAGTGGAAGCTATCACCACTGATCCTTGGTATCAAGATAAAGTGTATTATATGTTGAACGATAGGTGTCTAGAGAACCTAAATTCTACTCATCGAAGGGTGTTGAGAACCAAGAGCAGCAATTATATGATCAAATAAGGGATTCTTTACAGGAAGAACTATGAAGGTACCTATCTAAGGTGCCTAAATAGAAGTGAAGCAAACCAAGTAATGACTGAATTTCATGAAAATTTTGGGATAGAACACGGCTCAGGAGACATTACAACTCATCAAATCCTAAGGGTGGGATATTATTGGCCTCAATTATTCAAAGATACACATCAGCATGTGAGAAAGTGCCATACATGTCAGATCTCTGCTCATAGAGAGAGAAATCCAACCATGCCTGTATAGCCTGTTTATGAGGTAAGACCATTTTTCCAATGGGGCTTGGATTTTATAGGTATGATTAACCCAAACTCTTCTATAGGGCACAAGTTTATCTTAACAACTATTAATTATTACACAAAATGGAGTGAAGCTCAAGCATATAAAGACTGTACTGTTGAAACTATCATCAAATTCCTTGAAGGACATATTATCTCTAGGTTTGGAATGCCATTTTCTTTGGTATGTGATAATGGCCCGGTCTTCTCTTCTGCTAAATTGTTGAAATGGACTTTTGAACATGAGGTAATTGTAAAGTTTCTTCCAATTAATATCCACAAAGGAATGGTGTTGATGTGTCTACCACTAAGAATTTAATAGATGTTAAAAAACTATAGGAAAGGAATCCCAAAGATTGGCACACTTAGTTAAAATTTACGCTTTGGGTTGATAGTGCTAGGCTTAAGTCTTCTTTAAGTACATCACCATACCATTTGGTCTATGGCCTTAATCCAGTTTTCCCTGTAAACCTAAAAATCCCAACCTTACAATTCATGAAAGATTATCTAAGGGTTGAGGATAAAGTAGAAGCAAGGTTGTTAAAGCTAATGAGTCTAGAAGAGAAAAGAGATGTCACACTAGAACATTTTGTGAAACATCAAGCAGTAGTTAAGAGATGGTTTGACAAAAGGGGTAAGGTTAAAGTCTTTAGGATAGTTGATTTGGTTCTCCCGTGGGATAAATCAAGGGAAAAGAAGGGAGATCAGTCTAAATTTGATAAAATATGGTTAAGTCCCTTCCAAATAACTGAGATCCTAGGGGAGAATGCTTATAGAACCAACTCTTTAACAGGGGAGCCTATCCCATTTTCTATCAATGGGTAGAATCTCAAGCATTATTTTTCTTAATGAGGGTTGCTGAGGGGACTCCTTCCCCTCTGTACATGGTTAGGTTGGCATTTTCTTTCTTTTTTTGCTTGTTTTGGTGTGTGGATGTATGGTTGTCACCTTTGTATCATTTTCTTGGTTTTGCTCCATTATTTGTAACTCGCTTTGTGGGTTGAATCTAGTCATATTTGGTTTGTTATTTATGTTGGTTATTTAGATCTTGTTTTCCTTTCTTTTGAATGTTGGTTTTGAGGCTCCCTTATTAATTGCTTGGAATTTAGTGGATGGGCCGATGTTTTACCAACAGTGGTAGTTTTTTTCTTATCTAGTTTGTTGCTCCTAGTTTTCTTGAGGTTGCATGAGCCATGACCTAGTTGGGGTATGCCTATTTTATGGATTGATGTAACTAGTGACTAAGTTGAAACTTGTGTGAAGGTCTTATACCTTTTACATCATAATATTATTGAAGGCATTTTAGGAATCACGATTGTAGCTAGGTGTTGAGTGAAAAGGATCTAAAGGGTCTACATTCAATGCGCCATTACAATTCTCAACTCAGTGGCAAGCCCAATGAGGCAACCCCCTTCATTTGAAATAGTTTGGTGAAAGAATGACCCAGTGTTAGAAAAGCAAAGGAGGAGCAAATCAAATCAGAAGGCTTTATACATAAATATTTGTAATAAAAAAAAGAAAGAGAAGAGAGAAGAAGAGAAAAGGGAGGGATGAGCAAAAAGAGCCATAACTTATGGGGCAATTCAAGTAACCTCCATCTTCAACAAGGTACTTGACCTAGAATAGTGAAATGTCCAAAGAACATAATAATGTCCAAGAGGGTTGATGGCCAAAATTTATGTACCCAACATATGCCAAGCTACAATCCCAAATCACTTAGTGGGACTAATATCGGATGGTGTAGCTTAATTGTTTGGCCTGCAGTGATGGTCCTCACTTGCTTGAGGGAAGGAAAAGAACACAATTGCACACACTTAGATTCTTTAGCAATGGATGTTTAGCTCTAGTCTATTTTGAACCTATTAGTAGTCTGCTACATAAGGGCCAACCTCATGTCAATTTGTAAGAGTTCAGGGTAGTTGGATTGAGTTGTACCTCTTGAAATGCTAGAAATAGTATTTTTAGTGTTAGTGTAAACGGGTTTTTACCCTTACACGTTCTTAAGTTTAACTTAGGATTAGCATAATAGGTAGTTGCCAATATTTAATATTGGCTACCCGTATTTTGGTTATTAGGTAGTTTTACCCGTTATGTTTTTTTTCCTTGCCTTTAAATAGGCACTTGTACATTATGTAATATATCTCATCTCATTTTCTCAATATCAATTCATTGATATTTGGTGGAAGAGCACTTCACTTCTCTCGTGTATCTGTGAAGGTGTTGTTTTGCAAGATGAGGATCCTGGGAAGGAGTTGATCACTCCTACATTTAGGTTGGTTCATCATTTGTTGCACTTCACACACACACACACCCCATTTTGGAAAAATGAGGACCCCCTTTCTTTGCTTGTCTTCTTTTTGTCTTGATGTGCTTTTGATTTAATTTGGGTTTTTTTTGTCTTGGTTCATTGTGTTTGACTACCTGGTCGGAGTATCGAAGTTTGTCATTTTATCATGTCAATAGAATCATCCTCAAAACCCCAATGTTTCCTTTTGTTTGGTTTTACTTGTCTTATTATTAGATTAATAGGGTTTGTCATTTCAGCGTGACGGTAGAATTATTCCTAAAAGTCCAATGCTTTCCCTTTGCACATTTGCATGGTTGATCTCCAGCCTGTTGGGGTTTTTCATCTTGGCATGATAGTTAAAGCATCCCCAACATCTCGATGTTCGAGGGTTAGTGGTAGTCTTGTGCATCACCCTTGTCAAACTTTTAGAGTTCTCCATTTTGGCATGTCTAGGAAGGAATCTCTGACGTCCTGACAGATAAGGGATCTAACCCAATTATGACCTACCCTCAGCCCTGCATTTATTGAAGTCTTTGCATGCACGTGTAGAGGGGGCTTTTATTACCATTTGACCTATTTTATTTTTACTTTTGCATTTGTTGATTTTGTCTTCGAAGCACTATTAATTTTATCTTTGATGACTTCCCCAACCTCGACCCCTAACAACACAATGTACTAAGTCCTTTGGGATTGTGGTTACGGGCTTATTCATTTTCCTTTGCTTTTTAAGCATGAGATTTGAGGTAACCCCGACCCACGACACTACTTTCTTACTAAGTCCTTTAAGATCGTGGTATCAAGCTTGGTCATTTTCCTTTGCTTTTTGACCATGAGATCTAAGGTGGCCCCTATACCTGATCCATGACATTATAGTTTTACTAAGACTTTCGGGATCATAGGTTCAACCTTTGCTTGTTTTTGTTGCCTTTTGACCATTGAGTCTTTGGTATCCCTGATCCCTGACATTACTTGCCTTAATCCCTTAGGATCATGGTATTAGGCTTGGTTATTTTCCTTTGCTTTTGAGCATGTGTTTGAGGTTCTCCCCGACTCCTGATCCTCAACACTTTGAACGCTAAGTCTCTCAAGATTGTGGGTTCGGTCTCTGCTTGTTTTTGTTATTTCTAAGGATTCAGTTTGACATTGTCCTCGATCCCCAATGTATCAACTTATTAAACTTTTAGGATCAGCGGGTCAAATTTATTGGTTTTTTCTTGACATTTTGGCATGGGTTATGATATATCCCCAAACTCTAATTCCCGATAAGATTTACATTCTTTTTACCTTTAATCAAGATCGAGTAGTCATAGTATTTTGGGTGCTTAAGGCATAGGTCATAGGGTCTCCCCGAGATTTGATGCCCGAAGTTTCACACAATAATATCCTTTGGGAAGGTATCAGACTCTTGGGATCTCTAATGTTTTTTCTTTAACAAATTAAGGCTAATCTCTGCAACTATGCTATTTGCTCCTCTATGCACTTCAAAGTAATATTTTTTCAAAAGAGCATTTGATAATCTTGATGTACCTAATAGACTGCATGTCTAACCAACTAGGTACTGCAATGATTTTAATGGATGATTTTGATGCTCATTTCAAAAATGCTAGAGAACCCCCACAAAAAGAGATGAAGTACGATTTCAAGGGGTATCATCCCTCATCCAAGATGTTCTTGCCTTATACAAAGATTGGAGACATTGATCTAGGGCATGTGGATGTCCAAGAATTCTTGCAAAGGGTGCACATGGAAGGATACATAACTTTTAAAGCACAATGCATGGCTAGCTCTGGGTTGGTTCAAATTGTTGCATTCCCTGTGTCCCTGCAATCTCCTAAGATGGTCTTGGCATGTGCTCAAAGATATGACCAGAAGCAAAAGAAGGTGTTTGGTCTAGTAGGGCAGGTGGTTCTTCGCATTGGGGCCGACATGATGTAAATTTTAAAATTTTGAGGCGAACATGTAACTTGTTAATTTGAATTAGGTCATGTCCTACAAGGTCGACCTAGTCATGGATGTAATGAAACATCACCTCCATAAAAAGGAGGAATGCCACTTGGTTTTGAGGGGGATATAGAGATTTTTCTAGAAGGCTAGACTTTTTGCAAGGCATGTAAGGGCAAATTGTAACACATCTACAGTGTGGGAATCCTATTGTTGAATGTAATCTGCCAATTTTGGTGCCAATTAATAGGAAATCATATGGTCTTCTCTATGTTCCTGCCATTTGGTGGTAATGTGTTTGAATTTTCACTTGTATTTGGTATATTTGGGTGAGACAAATGCTTAATTATTATATCTTGATTTGAGATTGAGGAATAAAGTTTGATTACTGTGCATGTAATATGGTGTTTTCATGCTTTTCATTCCAATGCCTCATATAGTTCCTTAGACTCTTGCATCTGAGATGTGTATGATTGTGTGAAATATTGACCATTACATTTCAGGTTATTTTGGATCTCATCAAATTTACTAAGTAAAGTGAAATCAAATATAGAGGTTGTCCATTTTTTATTTTGCTTTCTTTCTTCAAACCCTAACCTCCTTTGCACGTTCTTTATAGTCAGATTAGTTTAGGACTAGACCTAGGTGTTTTGAGCTTAAGGATAACACTTGTCTACACAGAGACTTCATCTATTCGGTCCAAGATTATATTTACTAACATAGGCCCCTTGAACAAACACTCACATAGACCACTTAGCTGCTCCAACATTGATGTTACACAACCAATAGGGCCCTTGGAGGCAACTAATCTCTTAGATTAGTCACCATTTAAGAGAAGTAGAGTGATCTTCGTTCTACTTGAGTTGATGTGCCAAAACAACCATCAACAAGACTGCTTTCACAACTCCCTGAGGTACTTTTTATATGTTGTCATGCCTTTTGGATTAAAGAATCTTAGTGCTACTTTTCAAATGGTTGTGGCTCTAAACTTCCATGACTAAATGTACAAAATTTTAAAGGACTATGCAGATGAAATTTTGGAAAAATCTAAGAAATGAATAGATCACCTCCAAGATTTAAGGCTATATTTGGGAGATAATGACAATATTAAGTAAGACAATCTAAAAAAGTGCATATTTGGCATAGACAATGGTCATTTATTGGGCTTTGTTTTTGATAAAAGGCGTAAAGCAGGTTTTGAAGGGACCCCAAAACCCTTACATCAAAATGTTGCCCCAAGGAATAAACATAACAGGCTGGTAGCCAGCAAACCTAAGACAAAAACTAAAAACAAAAGTAGCCCTACAGATTACACAGTTCACACCAGTTGCCAAAAGACAGAAAGCAAGAAACAAATAGCAAACCAACAGAAAACCACCAACAAGATCACAACTTCTTAAGGGTCTCGGTTGCTTCTAGCTCCTGTTTGTAGAACTCCTCGTGTAACTTGACAAAACCCAGGAGCTCCTCTTTTTCGACTTCAAAAAACTTCTTCTTGCCACCCCATGTTCGAGAACTTGGACCACCTTGCTCAATGATCTTTCCCTGTTTGCCAATGCCACCACTCATCTGCACTTTATTTATTGGGATTTGTTACATTCATATAAAATTCAATATTCATAATTACATTGTTAGGAAAAGGGTGTATTGTACACCTTGCATAAAAATGAAATATTTTAATATATGTCAAATAAATACTTATTTTTGGTGCATCTTAGCGGATGTGTTTAGCCAGATTAAATATTTATTTGGGTCCACTTGTAAAGTTGTATGTAACATTGGGTTAGTTATTTTATGTGTGGGAGATATAGAATGATTAATTATTATTTAGAAAACATAGTACCAAAAAGTGAAAACTTATTATCAAAAATTAAATGAGGGGTCAATTAAATTGTTCTCTCATGGATTTGAGACACATGGTGGTGCAGTCACGGTTAGGAGGGTCCTCAAAGAGAACTATCTAGGCCGTGCAGCTAGAGTAAACACAATGGAAACAACTCAAAGATCTAAGGCAAATGCAGATTTAGTCATTCAGTATATTATAGAATTCAAATACAAATCAGTCAAAAACATGTGGGCTTACAATTGGGCTCATAGGCCTGATTATAGAATATCAAAATATGCACAAGATATGGCTTTGAAGCTCCTTTGCAAGAATTTGAAACTATCAACTTCTAAATTATGCTAACTACTTTCCTAGGCATCTATTACATCATTTTATATCATCTCCGGAATATAAGATTCCTCTGCATCGGCCAAGGAAGATCACAAACTCCACTGAAGAGCTGTAACATGTGTACACGGATAGGTCGGACCTAATCATGAAGAACTCCTCCGAAAATGAATGGAATGATGTGCAGATCTCAGGGAAGGTCAGCCACAAACCCAAAGTACATGAAATGATGTGTCGTTAAGCTTCAAAGATTGTGAAATGCTCCACAAGTCTTCTCCCTTAGCTGATTCTTTTGAGACTGTCAGGATGCTTTGCTCTGAGAAAATAGTCAATCTTCTAATAGCGATAACTTTTCGGTACTTGATCCAAATGCTTTAAATTTCAGATATGTTGTGCATGAAGGTGTCTAGATGCTAAATCTAGCTCCACAAGGTCTGATATGCAACTACGGTAGAATGCAGATCAAAATACAGAAACTGCTACTGACTGAACTGGAAAATGAAAAGAAACAAACTGAAATGCAAATGTTTTTGGTTGATGTAAGATTGCTCTTGAACCAGGGATGCTCCTGAATCAGACATTCAAGGTTATTGAAAAACTGAGTCCCTCACTTTGCTGGGGCTAGAGGGAAACCAAGACGGTCTGCCTCTGCCTGAGAAATCCATGATGAATCTTCTTCCAGTCTGCTTTTCCACTTCACAAGGTATTCTTTGTATTGTCTTCCTCTTCTCATCTGCTTATTTTTTGTACTTGATGTTCATCTCCTCCAAATGCATCTTCACCTGATTATGCACTGTCTCCATATGTCCTACAAATTCTTATGCTTCTGCACTTCTTTTATCTTCCATGTTGATATCTCTCAACTCTGCTACTCCAGTAGGGTTTACTCCGATAAGAATCTCAAAAGGTGTTCTTCTAGTACTCCTATTCACTAAATTATTGTATGCAAACTCTACTTGTGAAAGAATCAAATCCCAACTTCCTGCCTTCTCTCCAACCAAACATCTCAATAAGTTTCCTAAACTCCTATTCACTACCTTTATTTGTCCATTAGTGTGTGGATGAAATGTTGAACTAAACTTCAAATCTGTCTTCATTTTCTTCCAAAGTGTCTTCAAAAAGTATCCAAGAAATCTCGTGTCTCTTTCTGAAATTATACTTTTAGGTAATCCATGCAATCTCATAATCTCCTTGAAATATAGGTCAGTGACATGCACTACATCAGTTGTCTTCTTACAAGGTATGAAATGAGCCATTTTTGAAAATCTATCCACCATGACAAATATTGAATCATGTCATTTTTGTGTTTTAGGTAATCCCATTACAAAATCCATACTTATGTCTTCCCAAGGTCTCTCTGGTATTGTTAAAGGCTTATACAATCTAGTATTCTAACTACTCCCTTTTGCAACTTGACAAACTCTACACAAATTTCTTAGCATGCTTATGTATTTGAGGCCAAAAGTAATTTTCACTCACCAAAGACACTGTTTTATCAATGCCAAAACGTCCTGCCAATCCACCACTATGTTTCTCTTTGATCAAATTATCTCTAATTGAACTCCGACGTATACATAACTGATTTCCTCTGAACAACATATATTCCTAAATGAAATAATCCAACCATTTACTGCTATCTGTCACAACAGGTTCCTTACATGCTTTCCAAGGTTCTGCAAAATCAAGATCTTCCTCATACAGGTTCTTCATTTCATCAAATCCCAACACTTCAACTCTCATCTCTGTCAACAAGTTTCTTCTCCTACTTAATGCATCTACAACTTTGTTTGATTTTCCACTCATATGCTTCAACACAAAAGTATAACTCTGCATGAACTATAGCCATCTCATATGTCTCTGATTCAACTTATTTTGAATGTTTAAATATTGCAAGGCTTGATGATCTATATACAACACAAACTCCTTAGGCAACAAGTAATGTCTCCACTTCTTCAAGGCTTGAAATATGGCATAGATCTCTTGATCATAAACAAAATATCTTCTCCTTGCATCATTCAATTTCTCACTGAAATATGCTACAGGTCTACCTTCTTGACTTAACACTGCTCCAATTGCATTCCCACTTGCATCACAATCTACTTGAAATACCTTATTGAAATCCGGTAACTCCAAAATAGGTTACTCTGTTACTTACTACATCAACAATTCAAAACTTTTATCTGCTCCTGATGTCCACTTGAAATCTTTTTTGTCACCTCTCATTGTCTCTGTCATAGGGTTACAAACTGAACTGAAATTTCTGATGAACTTCTAGTAGAAACTAGACAATCCATGAAATGATCTGAATTCTCCAATGCTCTCCGGTGTAGGCCTCAACAATTGCTCTTACTTTCTCAGGGTCCATCTTCAATCCTTCCGCATAAATCACAAGTCCCAAGTATACCAATTCTTCCTTCATGAAACTACACTTCTTGATGTTTATCAACAATTTCTGTTCCCTCAGTCTCTGCAATACTTGTCTAAGGTGCTGCAAATGTTTTTCTTTTGTCTTACTGAAAATCAGAATGTCATCTAAATATACAATAACAAACTTACCCAAGAATTTATTCAAAACTTCATTCATCAATCTCATGAAAGTACTCGGTGCATTTGTCAGTCCAAAAGGCATCACTAACCACTCATACAGTCCTTCATTTGTCTTAAAAGCAGTCTTCCATTCATCTCCTTCTCTGATTCTAATATGATGGTATCCACTCTTCAAATCTATCTTTGTGAAATATTTTGCTCCACTTTAACAATCCATGATATCATCCATCCTTGGTAAAGGAAATCTATACTGAACTATGATCTTGTTGATTGCTCTAGATGTTAACACAGACTGGCTACCACTACACCAAAAGCTCGAACTGTTAGTGAGGGTGCCACCAGAGAGGTTAACCAGAGACCACACAGGTCCGAAGGGAGGGGTTGAGGGTCCCACATGATAACAGCTTAGCCCCCTCGAGCTGAGAGGTCCGTACTGGACACAGTCGACCACGAGGCGAGTAAGGAGCAGCAGCGGGAATCAAACCCCTCCCCAGCAGAGTCGCCAATTTGTTAACACAGACCGGCTACCACTACACCAAAATCTTGAACTATTAGTGAGGGTGCCACTGGAGAGGTTAACCAGAGACCACACAGGTCCGAAGGGAGGGGTTGAGGGTCCCGCGCGATAACACTAGAGTCTGTACACATTCTTCATTCTCCATCCTTCTTTGGTGCTAACACTGCAAGTACTGCACAAGGACTCAAACTTTCTCTGATCAAACTTTTTCGCAACAACTCTTGTATCTTTCTATTGAATTCTTCATTCTCTACTGGTGTCATTCTGTGTGCTGCTTTGTTAGGCAAACTAGCTCCAGGTATAAGGTCCATGTGATGACCGATACTCCTGATTGGTGGCAATCATTTAGGTACATTATCTAATATGATGTCTTCATACTCTGTCAACAACTCAATTATCTCCTTTGATTGTGATTCTTTAGTCTCCTTCTTTAATGTTTCAGGCTTCTTAGGGATCAAGGCATAACACATATTCTCATGTCTCAAACCATCTAGAAATTTCCTTCCATCTACCAAACAAATTCTAGCATTTCCACATACTTCACTCTTAGGATCATCTTCCAATGGAATCAAAGTAATTCTCTTTCCATTTGATGTTATATTGTATGTATTCTTTCTCCCATCATGTATAGCTTTCCTATCATACTGCCAAGGTCTACCCAACAAAATATGACAAACATCCATAGGCATAATATCACACAATACTTCATCATGATATGATCCAATATGAAATTTCACTAAACATTGCTCACTCACCAGTACCTTATGATCATCCTGAATCCATGCTATCTGATAGGGCTTAGGGTGTTTCAATCTTTCCAACTTCAGCTTAGTCACCATCTCCTCTGAAACTAAATTATCAAAACTAACACTATCAACTACAACTTTACAACATTTACCTCTTGATTTGCATTTGGTTCTGAACAAACTTTTCCTCTTCGGTGGTTCCTCATTTGTCTCTGCTTGAAATAGTGCTCTCCTCATCACAAGTGATTCTCCTTTCTTAGGTTTAACAACTAAATTAGGTGATCCAACAGGTTCTTCTTCAACATAGGCTGCTCTTCCACTGTTCTCTGTCTTCTTGCTTGTATTCCCTAATTACATTCAAATGCTCTATGTCCTTCACCTCCACATTTGAAATAGGTTCCTCTGAATGTTCTCCTATCAGGTCCTCTTCCTTCTCTTTTGTATCCTTCACTCTGGTACGAACTAGGGTTTCCTCTACAGTAGAAAGTTCTATCATGTCTCTGGTATGCATTATTATCTCTGTCATCCTTCTTGAATGTGTTCTCTTGTTTGTTCTACTCTGCATATAATCTCTCTCCTCCAAAAAATGTCCCGCTTCTCTAAAATTTACCTCCTCAACCTCTCTGTCTTTGATCATGCCTCTTGTTCATCTTCTCTTCAACTTTCAGGGCAAACTGGTATGCTTCGTCCAATGTTGTCATCCTAACCAAACTTAGTTCTTCTTAAATGTTCAATCTTAGTCCATTGATGTATCTAGCCACTTTCTCCTTGCTTGCTTCACTATGTCCTGTCCTTATGATCATCTTATGAAATTTTTCAGTATACTCCTTCACAGATTTCTCCTTTTGTCTTAGGTTCTACAATCTCTTCAACAACTCCAACTCATAGTCAGCAGGTACAAACTGATTCTTCAATTTTTTCACCATCCTATCCCATTTTGTAATCTTTTCTTTCCCTGTCCTATTTCTATCCAACTGAACTTCTTTCCAACATATAGCAGCATGTCCTTTCAATTTTGTCTTTTCAAATTTCACCTTCTCCGGATCTTCAATTTCTTCATATTCAAAGTATTCTTCCATGTCATTTATCCAGTCAATCAACTCTTCAGGGTTCAAATTGCCAGTGTAATTAGGTACATCAACTCTAGGTCTCTTTCCAATCTTTGAAATAGCTCACAACATCTTGACTTGATCTGATTCTTCTTCTTCATCACCTCCTAGGGTTTCACCAATTTGATCAATAGATTGAAATTCTTCCTCATCGTCACTTTCAACATGAGGTCTAGGTATCAATCCTCTTCGCCTATATTCCTTGACAGCATCCAATCAAATTCTCATTATTTTCATCATTTCCATCATCTCATCCATCCTATCAGCCATTGTTCCAACAACAAGGATTCTCCTCGGCAACATCTTCCTAGGATCAAGTTCAAACTGCATCAAGTTCAGCAATCGGGCTACAAGGTGACAACTGCCTCACAATCGGTGATCGGTTGCGACACAAGTAACCTGCCTTGGATTCAGTGATCCATACACAACAAGATCTTACGGAATTCATTTGCCCACTTCACTCAATTCACTCCCAAAGATTCAAACTTTCTCTCTGATACCACTTGGTGCAGTCACGGTTAGGAGGGTCCTCAAAGAGAACTATCCAGGCTATGTAACTAGAGTAAACACAATGGAAACAACTCAAAGATCTAAGGCAAATGCAAATTCAATCATTCTGTATATCATAGAATTTAAATACAAATCGGTTGGCAACATGCGGGCTTACAATTGGGCTCACATGTCTGATTACAGAATATCCGAATATGCACAAGATATGTCTTTGAAGCTCCTTCGCAAGAATTCAAAACTATCAACTTCTAAAATTATGCTAACTACTTTCCTAGGCATCTATTACATCATTTTATATCATCTCCAGAATATAAGATTCCTTCACGTCGGCCAAGGAAGATCACAAACTCCAATGAAGAGCTGTAGCGTGTGTGCACGGATAAGTCAGACCTAATCATGAAGAACTCCTTCGCAAATGAATGGAATGATGTACGGATCTCAGGGAAGGTCAGCCACAAACCCAAAGTACATGGAATGACGTGTTGTTAAGCTTCGAAGATTGTGAAATGCTCTGCAAGTCTTCTCCCTTTGTTGATTCTCTGAGACTATCAGGGTCCTCTGCTCTGAGAAAACAGTCGATCTTCTGATAGAGATAACTTTTAGGTACTTGATCCAAATGCTTTGAATTTCAGATATGTTGTGCATGAAGGTGTCTAGATGCTAAATCTAGCTCTACAAGGTCTGATATGCAACTGCGGTAGAATGCGGATCAAGATACATAAACTGCTACTGACTAAACTACTTGACTGAACTGGAAAATGAAAAGAAACAAACTAAAATGCAAATGTTTTTGGTTGATGCAAGATTGCTCTTGAACTAGGGATGCTCCTGCATCACATGGTTTTACCAATACCCACAAGTCGTATTTGTGTGAACTTGAGTGTATAAAAGAAAGTACATGGTTAGTGGTTTCGGTTGGCTAGTTGAGTGGGTTCTCATTGTATTGAGTTTCTCTTGTGAGTGCATATGTGAAGCATGGCATGGGATGTGTGGTTACATGCTTGGACACATTAAGGATGCATTGGAGGAGCTTGATGTTTCAGAAGTATTCATGTGACTCTGTAAGTGCATTGTAATGTTTTATTGTTGAATAATACATAGAGTATGGATGCTTTTGGAGGTTGGGTTTTTCCCTCTTGAGGGTTTTCCTAGGATATATCTTGTGTTATATTGTGGCTTGTCTATTTGATCTTTGCATTATGGTTACTCTATAAGCTTGTATGCATCATTATCTCTCATAGGGTTATGTAGAAAATGATTTGATCAATTTAGTAAGTTCCTAACAAGTGGTATTAGAGCTATATTCATGGTTTGGGGAGGTGTGAGCTCCGTTGTTTTGTATAACCCTTGTTTGACTAGATCCGGTGCAAAGTTGAATCCATGGAAATGCAGGGAAGATTTGAGACATTTCAAGATATGAGGGTTTTGTGTAGGTTATTATTTTGCAGATTTGGAGTGTTGGGGTTTGTAGATTTGTTGTGTTTATTACAGATATGGGGTTTGAAATGACATGGAAAAAATGAGTTTTTTGGATATGCTTCATATGAGAGTTTTATAGTGGAGGTTGCAAAAATGACCTCATGGGACAAAATTGACCTCACCATTGGATCCAGGAGGTCCAAGACATGAAAAATGACATAAAATTTGACCTGTTTTGGCCACCAAGGCCTGAAGCAAAAAATTGTCCCCTCCCATATTCTATTGTATGACTGTACGATTTGCACTATTTGAAAAAAATTATTAAAAATAAAAAAATCCTATGCATTGCACTATAGTTTAAAAAATATATAAATTGAAAAATTTGTGATTTTAAAACTATAGTGGATTTTTTTTAAAAAAATTAGTAGGGGAGGGTACAGGGTTCACAAACCACTGTACCCTGACCTTCGTACTCTGATAGTGCACAGCATGGCAGTGGCTATTGGACCCCGACTAGCTAGTAGGTGGTGTGGTCAGCGGGCCTTGGCCCCCGATCACAGGCCTTGGTTGCGGTTGAATTGGATGAAGCCCCTTGACCTGAGCAAGAAAACCTTCCACGAACTTCAAAATCTAAAACTTAAAACATTAAATTGTTTTTAAAAATCCTGTCAAGTGCGAGTTTTTATGTTTGGAAAATTGAAAACTTAAAATAATTTATAACCTTTTGGAGTTCGTCACCTATGCCAACAAAGCCCATGATGACATCAGCTAGTGTCGCCTCTATAGAGTCTAGTTAGCTAATGACATCATGTTGACATCAACATATGGTCCGTACAACTGTTGACGTCGGCAAGCCATACGAAAGGTCCCCTAAGGGGCGTTTTTAGCCCGTAGAGTGCTTTTTCTTCCAGAGGGTATAACTTTCACCTACAATATCATATTTTTTACTTCTTATAGACGTAAAAAAGGTCTCTCCAAGGACTACATAGCGGTATAGGTTGGGTCATTAGATTCTTTTGTTTGTGTCTAAATTTGGTGTCTAAAGGCAAACATTGCTACGGGACAATTAAATGGTCATAACTTTCACATACAAAATCAGATTTCTGATTTCGAACAGGCATTGGAGAGCATTTGCAGCATACTACATAGTAGATTGGGTAGATTTTTAGTTTGGTGTATAGAGAGAGTTTTGTACTTATTTGAGCAATTGTGGGTGCTTGAGATTCTAGGTGTGATTGTGAGAGTATTCAAATGAATTGTTGAACACAAACTTGTGGGAGTGCATGTTGTTATGAGACCAACATCATGGTATAAAAGGTTTTTGGATTTAGTGCTTCTAGATATAGGTTTACAGGTGTTTCCAGAGTTTGGACTTTGATGAAGATAGGTACACATGTTGTCTTCTAGTTTGAGGATATGGTTGATACATGTGAGATTAGGAGTCTCTATTTAATGGGAATTGAGTACAGGCACAACGATGATGATGATTATGGTGTCATAGAAATGCAAGTACATTTGAGCATTGGCACAACAGGATCATGTATGTGGTTAACAAGTATGGGTTATGATGTTTGATTCATGATTACAAGTTGTGGTGTGGTTCAGTTTTAGGAGGTTGTTCTTATCCCCTGGATGCTTGATTGGTTCTTTCATTATGGTGACTTGTTTGTGGACTTGCTTGGCAAATCAAATCTATGGTTTATTTGGTGTTTGAGTCTCGAGGTCTATAGATTATCTTCTTTGATATCTTGGTTTGCAGGTTACTAATGCGATGATGAGTTTGCATGTTTCATTGGTTTGGAATCTACAAGTTATGTAATTTTTTGGATTAGCTACCCATTGGCTACAATGAGATGACTCAAATGTGGACTATTTATATCCATGAGATCAATTTAATGTCGATGCAGACTTTGTTAGTTAGCCTATATTATGTATCTTTTATTAATGACTTCTCCAAGAAATTGTGGCTACTTTTTCTTAGGCATAAATTTTAGGTCTTTGTGAAGTTAAAAGAGTTTAAGAATCTTGTTAAGAGATAGACAAAGAGGAACTTCATGATTTTGAGGATAAACAATGGTGGAGAATTTTGTTTAGCAGAGCTTGTTGGTATTGTAGAGAACATGTTATTACGAGGCATATGACTACTCCATACACCCCTCAATAAAATGTAGTTGTAGATGGATTGATAATATATTGATGGAAACAACTCTAGGATCATGCTCAATGGTGCTAGATTAGAGCCAAAATTCTATACATAAGCCATGAGTATAGATTGTTATCTAATGAACAAGTCTCCTACTACAACACTTATGGAGGTTAGGTCAGGAAAGAAGCATTTGTTGTAACATATCAAGTTTTTTAGTTGTGAGGGATGCATGTGCCTAAGGAGAAACCAAATTGGAATTCAAAATAGAGAAGTGTATCTTCATGAGTTACAACAACATGAAAGGATATAGAATTTGGAATCCTAAAACTGGAAGGATAGTGTATAGTTAGAATGTGATATTTAGGGAGATCAAATATTCTTCTACACCCTCATTGCTTAGGGATAAGAAAGATGTGGTGTAGGTGAAGCCAAGGACTTGGAGACTACACCTTAGGATAAACTAGAGATTCAATATGGACATGGTCAGGAGGTTAGTTTAGAGATTTCTAAGAGTTCAGATGATGAAGAAGAACCTAAAGCTCCACTCTTAAGGAGGTCTAGTTGGCACTAAATGCAATATGATAGGTATAACCCACTTGATTTTAAATGCATTTTTGCTTCGTCCACTAATGAGGATGAGACCAAAATGACAAAGGAGGCAATGAAGTCTATAGATAATAAGTCTTGGAAAGTGTCCATGGATGAGGAGATGGTGGCACTTAAGAAGAACATAAATGACTTGGTTAAGCTTCCTAAGGATATGAAACATGTTGGCTAGAAATGGGTTTTCAAGAAGAAATTTAGTTTATTAGGATGTAGAATGGAGAAGTAAAAAACAAGGTTAGAGCTAAGAGTTATTTCCATGTAGAGGGAGTTGATTTTGGTGAGATATTCTCTCGAGTTGAAAAATTGACATCCATTAGGTTCTTTTTATTTTTTGATGTTGCATATGGCCTAGAGGTAGAATAAATGAATGTGAAGACACCTTTTCTACATGAGGATTTGGAGGAGATCTACATGTGACATGACTAGAGCACTATGAGGTGAAAAGTAAAAAGGGTCTGGTTTGCAAGTTGAAAAAGTCTCTTTATGGTCTCAAACAACCCCTAAGGATGCGATATCAAAAGTTTGACACTTATGTCATGAAGCTAGCGTATGTTAGAGCTAAGTTAGATCATTGTGTTTGCTTCAAATAGGATATTGATCATTTTACTATTAGTTGTTTATATGTTGATGACATGTTGTTCTTTAGTACTAATAAGGATATTATTAGGGCTCTAAAATCTCACCTTGCATTTCTGTTTGATATGAAGGACTTGGGGAGACGAAATTTATAGGGATGGAGATTAGGAGAGATAGAGTAAACATATAACTCTCAATCAATCAGAACAAGTATGTTGACTCTATGTTACAATGATTTAATATGTAGGATTGCAAATCAGTGAGTGTTTCCATCCCTATGGGAATAAAGCTTTCTATTAATTAGTTCCCTTTGGCACTATATGAGATAGATGACATGAGCCACATCCCCTATGGTAAGTGTAGTTGGTAGCCTTATATATGTGATGTTATTCAGTAGACCAGACATTGCCCGAGTAATGGGAGTCTTGAGTCAACATGTGGCTGATCTAGGAAAGGAACATTAGACAATAGTTAAGAGAGTCTTCAGGTATCTCAAAGGCAAGAATTAAAGGGTTTGATTTTCTACTAGAGAGGATAGGACTTGAGCAAGACATTGGATATTCAAGGTTTTTTAGGTTTTGATTTATTAGAGGATGTTAATAGCATGAGGTATACTTGTGGGTATGTGTTTACCTTATTTGGTGGTGCAATTAGTTGGATGAGAAAATGGCAGGCTATGGTTTCCATTTCAACTATAGAGGCAAAGTATGTGGCAACTACTCATGCCTGGAAATAGTTTGGTTTTAGAGATTGTGTTCAAATATTAGGTTGACGTGGGACACATTGTGACCCATTGTAACAATGAAAGTACTATCAACTTGGAAAAGAACCCTACATTTCATGCATAATTAAAGCACATTGGTGTATAATATCACTTTGTTCATCACATGATGGAGGATAAGAGGGTTATCTCAAGAAGGTGGATACAACAATTAATGTTGCAAATGATTTGACAAAGCTTGTGAGCATTGAGAAGTATACACGGTGTAGGATAGATATGGGACTAACCCCTAGCATTTGAGTTCACTTTATTGGAGCCCCAATATGATTCTTGCAATGTATAAATAAGTGGGAGATTTTTTGACTAGGAAACTAGGTGTGATGTACACCTTTCAAGTCTTAGGTCTAGTTAGAATTATTTAATATTTGTATATTATAAATAATTGTGAACACATGGAAAAGGGAATCCCACTTGGGTGGAATCATGTAGATTTCATAGTGGGACTCTTTTCCACATTTCATTAGTCTTTTGATGTTTGTAAGAGTCACTAATTTGGGAAGTTACTTAGTTAATTTCAATTAGCATCTTTGACTAGTTATTTATAGTTGGGTGTAAGAGGTGTGTAAGTGTGATTATTTCTTCATGGTGGGGTGCTTGGAAGTTACACTTCAAACCCATGATTCTAGGGATCAAACTAGTGAAAATGAGAGTTACATTCTATCTTGGGACCTAAGCATCTTTTGGAGTGGAGTGTGAATTTTGACCATGAGGACTTGGGCACCCATTTTGGGAAACCACTTATGGTTTCCTAGGTCTCCTTCACCTATATATATTGAGGGCTTGGGATAGAGATTGTATGCCATATTTAATTTATGGTTATGTTGTTGAAATTCTTCCAATATTAAAAGTGTTGATCTCTTATGAAGTTTGAAGCTTGTGAATGTATTATAACTTGGAGTTGATAATAATACATTGGTTTTGCATGCTTTGGAGGCTATATTTTTTTTCCTAAAATGGTTTTTCTAGGGTATATTAATGTTATCTCTCATCTATGGTAATTTCATGCTTCTTCTCCTTCTATTCTCTATTCTCGTTTATTCCAAGTGTTGTTTTATATATTTTTACTATGTTGAAATTTGTGTAAATTTGATATTGTGTATCCCTCTCCTTGCAAGATTAAGTGGGAAGTTTTAGTTTCCCTTCACTTTCATTATTACCTCTTAGTTTAGATCAAGCCAATTTGGCTTATCTACATCTAAAGGAATAGTGGCAAGAGATCTTGTTAATATCACACACTTGCATTGATATCATTGTTTACTAAATATATGACAAGGCACTTAAAAATATGTTAATCATCCTTATCATGCATATATATTTTACATCCTTGATATACTTATATGATCATTATCTAGCCTTTGAGGCCCTTTATTTTATCATTTGCCCATATTGGGGGAAACCATATTATACATGTTTTGACAAGCTTATCTCCTATTTATGCACTTAATGTATGCTACACCATACATATCTTTTCATGTTCCTATACTAGGGGTAACCTTATTCCATGTGCCTTGATGATATCTTTCACTTATATGCTTACATGTTCATTATAAGTTGTTTACATGCTTTAATTTTCTCCTATACAATTCCTTGCATCTTTTGGATAAAACCAATTGAAGGGATACACTTATTATCACTAATGCTTTTTATGGTTAAGATTTAAAATAGTGGTTTGTGCTAGATAGAGACTCATCATTGTATCCATATAAATTTATATCATTTTGCAATAACACACCTACATCGTGTGGAGTCTTAACATATTACATGGCTACATCATGTAGAATTTTATCACGTGTTGTATCACATAAAGTTTCATCACATTGCTTGCATCACATGGAGATCTATTGCATTGCCACATTGTGGAGCTTTCATCACATTGCTACATTGTGTGAAATTTTATCACATGACAACATTGCATGGACCCTTATTACATTTCCAAATCACACAAATTTTTCATACCACTTTCTAAAGAGGTAGAATTTCATATCCTTTCTCTTCTTTTCTTATTTTTTGTAGGTAATTAAGACAACATGTAGTTTGCGCTTATTTTGATCATGAAGCAAACACTCCTCATTGTATGCTTTTATTGTTTTATAGGTTTCAATGAAGCACTCATAATAAGGAGAGTACAAGAATAATCATTGTATCCTTTTTCAGACAATATCCTTTATGAGTGTTTGAATATTTATTTTTCACACTAGATGAGAATGTTCATAGACTTTGAAATGAATGCTCATGTTAGATTTGCATGCACATCAAATTGGGGGTAAAATGTAATGGTGAAAGTAGAATACCCATGACATTTGCCATTTAGTTTTGTGCCTATCTTAATGAGAATTTTTTAATGTAATAACATATTAACGAGTAGCATGCTCTTGTGCTATTTTTGATTTTCAACTAGAATCATATCCATTATTATTCTATCCCATTTGCATTTATTTCCAGAAATGCACTCCCCACCTTGAGATTACCACCTTAACCCTATAAATCACTTCCACATGGAACAAGAATGATCCTAGTCAATCTTGAGGAGCGTGGGAATAATCTCAAATTTAAAAGCATAAAATTCAAAGTCAAACTTTCCCACCTCTTTCTATTAACCATTATGAGCCAACCTAGTACACATTTCATGCAACATGTGGCTATGCCATGGTATTTCAAGCCATTCAATGTTCACTTAATTTTATATAGGAAAATCCTAAGAGAATTGAAGCATTATTAGAGTATTAAAGGAATCAAATATGTATCATCATATAGAGCCACTTATATGTTTGCAAATGTTGTATTTCTCATCATTGTTAATTCAGTTCACCAAGGGGTTTGACATAGGAGAACTCATTCACTTGTTGAGTTGGAAAGCTCATCAGTGGTGTCTCTAGACACCACCTTGATAAATTTAGATATTGAGAAGGTGAAGGAAATAAACTTTTTAGGTACACATTGTCAGATCATTCTCACATGTCTCAATTTAAACATATCCATTAGATTAGGTTTGCAGTAGTAAGGATCAACCTCGTAGGGCTTGGGATTGATTTGTGTCATTTTCTATGACAACCTAGACTCTTAGACATTAATGAAAATGAGGCAATTAATTTTTTGATAGTGGTGAATGAATTCAAAATGGCATAAATAACACTTATCCATAATCAATTCTAGAGCAAAACCCACCTATCCTTGTATTTAATTATCACATTTATTTCATTTCAATTATCAAGTCCCAATTCTATTATTTAGGTTGATTTGTGCTTATGTGGTTGTATTATTTTAATTAGTCGGGATAATTAGGAAACATATTTATTTTCCTTACACCATTATATTGCTAAGAGGAGCACTTCCATTATGACATCACCTTATTTGCATAACAACCATGATATAGTGGACTATATATGTTTTTACAAACCAAGCCTTCCAACCAAAGTGGGATTAATTTTTTGGATGGAGATATGAGGAATTTTTAGTCATAGAAGTGATTCCAAGATGCACATTCTTAGTTGCATATGACTTTAGGGGGAATTATTCCTACAAGTTCCTAAAAAAATGTCTTACCCTTCAAGTCAGCTACACCTAAAATCTATGCATCTTGAAATTGATTATATGACTAAAAATCTTCATATCTTCTTCCAAATTTTAAATAATTCCACATTGGTTGGAAGGCTTGTTTTGCAACAACACATATAGTCCAAAATATGATGATCCTTATACCAATGAGGGCAATTCCACATTGAAAGTGACCCTCCTACTAACATAATGGTTGATTGGTTATGGATGAATATGGTTGCTTTAGTAAAACAACCTCCCCTCTCTTTTTTTTGTGGTTGAAAATAATAATAAAATCTCCTACCTACAAGTGTTTTTACAATGTCCTTCCCCTCAAGTCATATACACTTAAAAAAAGTGTCTTGGAAATGATTATACAAGTAAAAAATCCTCGTATTTTTATCCAAACATTAGTCCCACATAGATTGTAAGGCTTGGTCCATGATAACATATATAGTCCAATATTATAATATACCATATCCTTGTGTTGGGGGTGATTCCATAGTAGAATTGGATCTCCCACTAACATAATATTCGATCAACTATGGATAAATATGTTTTCTCACCCAACCTCCCTTCTTTTTTATGGCTAACAAATCCAAAAAAAACATTCCTACAAGCTTTTAAAAATGTCTTTCCCCTAAAGTTGGTTACGCTTAAAATATGTGCATCTTGGAATTGATTCTAGATTGACAAATCCTCATATCTTCAAAATACTTGAATCCTTCCCAATTTAAACACATAGAAAAATAAGTAACCACCAAAAAAATATATCAAAATAATTTAAATAATTAACCACAAACCTAAAATGACATTAAATTGATAGAGATGATCTTTCAACATTGAATTTAATGAAAGAAAAAAACTAGATTGCAAGAACCTTATTTACTCGTGTAGACAATTAAAGTAATGGGAATTTGGCTTCAAAAAAATCACGAAGCTTGATTTGGTTGTCCCAATTTAGGAGTTTAAAAACCCAGTTATGATTGTAGATATTAGTATAAGCATGTCTTAAATAGTCAATATAATTTGTTTATATCTTTGTTGCTAAGTCTAATCTTGGAGTGGTGTTTGTTAACATCAACCATCACTATCCTATTATATTTGGACTTTGTACATTTAAATATCTTGGAAAGGAAGTAATGAATCATAAACCAATTAATAAAATAATAAATAATTATAAACATAAACATGTAATGAGACAAAAAGTTAAAAAGAAATGATTTTAAACACCATATTAGGCTAAACTGTCCATCAAAGTAATATGTGAGTGAGGGGAGCTTATGTAGTGAGTATTTGTTGGATTTTGACTATGAAGGAACATTTTTATAACTAAGTTACCATCATGAAATTTATATTTTGTAAGAATCGGTGAATAATCATAAGGCAAGGGAATGCCAAGAAATAGAAGCAACTTAAGAACTTTGTTAGTATAAGGGAGGAGAAACAATTTTTATAAAATCCCTTTTGGTGAGAAAAGGTTTTCATCTTCTACCATCCTCTTTAGTTGACAAAGCTTAAGGTGAAAATAATGTCTTATGAGAATTGTAATGATTATGAATGTGCGATTTGTTCCATACTATAACACAAAAAATTACATACCCTTGCAATTTCATGCTATGTTTTGCACTTATTTTAGTGTACATTCCCTTAGAATGTTTTAGGGATCATTTTATCTTATTCTTGGCCTTTTCCTTCACCAGATTACCAAATTTATTTATTAGATTCAAATTCTTCTTGTTCTAGTATCACGTGCTAAATTTTGAGTGATTTCTCTAGGACACTAGCATGACGCACAAACATCTGCATGACGTGCTAGTGCCCCATGAGTTTCCAAAAATTTAAATGTTGCTACCTGCCTAGGTACTTACTGTCCCTATAACATTGTCTATCAGAAAAATGCCTTCAACATCTAAATTCAACCCTTCAACTTCCAAGAAATCCTTTTGAAAACCTATATTTAATGAGCTTCTTCTCCAACCACAAGAAATCTATCTTTGACTCTCTTCTCTCTATTGTGCTTTCTTGCACACTCCATTGTTGAGACTTGTTGAGGCTGCATGTTGCTAGATTTTCATTGACAACTCCAAAGAGCTCACCTCTTTCCTTCTACATCATGTGCTAGTAATATTGTTCTTGCTTTTATTTTAAGTAATATTGTTTCACTCTTTCTATTACACATCTATTCTCTATTGGATAATATCTTGGTGTCCATCACCTATTCTTCCTTGTAGACTAGGGATTGATACTATAAATTTATTTTATTATCACTATTATTTTCCTAAACACACTTAGGATTTAAGAGCACACACTTCTGACTATCATTTTCTAATCTTGGTTGGTCGTGGAGGTTGAAAGACCAACACAGGGACTTGACCACTCTTGGCAAGCTCCCAAACAACCCCAAACATTTTTCTTGTCCTTCAGCTACAAGTATTTGAGAAGCATTCAGCCACACAGAGGTTTACAAGTGTTTCTCCTTTTGCTAGTGAGTTAAAAATCTAGTGAAAACTTTATATTTTACAATTTTTTGGGATGATAGACTGTGATTTGGACTACAATGCATTGCACAAATGTCTACATGCCACACTAGTGTCCGAGATAGTGACTTTCAAAATTTGACTCCAGGTTCCTTTCTTTCTTCTATTTACAATTATAAATTTAGTTTATCGATTCTACATTTTAGTTTCCTGTAAATTAGCATTTTCTAACCCAACTCATATGTAATATAATGTGAAAGTTAGCAGTAACTTAATTTCTTCATTACACATACCCAACACATTATATTATAAATAATGAGGCTTATGTAGTCCTTGTTAGAAGAGATATGGTAAAAAGGTCAATTGTTTCCAACATAACCCTAGTTCAAGCCCAATCAAGGACAAAAGCATCCTCAACCTACAATATTATGTGCACGAGGGCCCCTCAAGTTTTTAAGGGGTACTCTCTAATTTTTTAAGGATTTTTCTAGGGAAATATTTTTTTCTTAAATAGTCAAGAGCCTTATGCAATATAATATTATTGATCATAATCTCTCAAATTTCTTTTCTCGATAAAAAATTGTATCTACTGTCCTACTTGAATTAAACTTCAAATTGATAGATTAGAATGTAATTTAGTTATAGAGATAATGTTCTTAAGTTGTTGGGAATAAAAATAATATAGTTGAATGAAAACAAAAATGGAGCAATATAGCAACAACCACAAAAATATTGATATAAGAAGTTTTAACTTGGAAAAAGCAATGTGAGGAAAACCAATTGAAAGTGGCAAAGGATCAACTTTCTCTCCTTCCTTTAGCAAAGGAAGTTATTAAATAACTTGGATAGATCATATATAACAATCTTCTTACTGTATACTCACTCTATCACTCTATATACAAATATTTTCTACTCCTACAAACAAGAACTCTCCAATTCTTCTCTTAGACTCTCTTAATTTTTTTGATTTATAATTTTGTTTATGCCTCTTACAATTAGGATTACATAATGTTTTCATTCACTAAAGGGCCTCCAAATGTGAAGGAACTTAAAGATACATGTTATGTCATTATTATTGTATGTTTGAAATACGTGAAACTATCACAAACATCGTACAATGAAATCACCATATCACATGCATAAGTGTTATGCCATAGAAGTAACCTCTATGACACCTAATACAATTGCCACATTCAAAGTTTAATGTGTTTTAAATTGAATTCTAGTTGTTTGATGAAGTGAAATATCTTTGGATCCTTATGAATCATACCTTAAATTTTTAGGAGGATTTTGGTCTTATAAATATCAATGGTTTTATTGATGTAGGAACATTTCTCCCACTTGATCCTTGAAGCATCATCTTTCTTGTCTTTGTGGCTTTCCCTTGATGTCAACCTCCCAAGACTCCATTCATTCTCTTATAGCCTCTCTAACCTTATTTTGTAGCACCATGTCCTCCTACAACCCTCCTTAAGCACTTAAGGTAAAATACTTCTAGTTTAGATAGTAGTTGCTCTTATTCTTCTTATAATAGAGATGGCACACATAACTACAAATTCTCACAATAAATTATCATTTGTATCCTCATAAATGAAGAAAGTTAACTCCTAAATACATTCTCCCAACTTTCTTCAAAATAGTACATGAAAAATATCTTAGATATTTGAGATTCCTATCTTGTCCTTGGAATCTCTTTTAACTCAAGTATAAACACAACTTCTCCCCCACCTTGAATGTGTGTTGTTTATGATGTTGATCATTACTAGTTTTAGCTTTAGCTTGAGAATTATCTTACTATTCTTGCATCTTGAAATGGATTTGCTTTATTATCTCAATGAATTCCATTTACATTTCACATATGATCCTATGCTTTCCCTCTCTTGTACTTATTCACTAGATAGGATTGTTGAAGAATACTATTATAGGTTTGTGATCAATATGAACAATTGTCTCCTTGCCCAAAAAATAATGTTCCATTTCTTAATGGCATGTACAAGTATGCATTTTTTCATTTTTAATGGGGCATTCTTTATGGTTTTAGAAAATATTTTAAAATTACTTTTATTGCTACCTCTTTACAATGAAACTACCCTATAGCGTGTGCAATTTATTTCTACCTTGAATGGATTTTAAAAATTAGATTTAAACACTAGTAGATGGATAATTCTATGTTTCAATGTATCAAAATAACTCATATATTGTTAACCCAATGAAAATTTTTACCCCTTGTTGCAATGACATGCAAAGGTTGTTCTATTTTGGACAATGAAGGAATGGATTTTCCCGTATGTATTGAGCTTTCCTAGTAAATATGGTTTTTTTTACCATACTTCAGTCTTGAGATAATTGGTAATAGCCTAAAAATTTGTTTCAACTCTTAATTCTCCTCCTCTAAATAATCAAATGCCCCAAATAGACTAGTGATTATTTTGCAAACTCACAATTTTTCATATTGCAAAAAAATGATTTTTCAACACTTCCAAAATTTACTTCAAATGAATCATATGCCATTTTGAAAAATAATTAAAACTAAAATATCATCAAGGTATAAAATGACATATTTATCTATTTATAGCCTCAACATATTGTTCATCAACCTTAAAAAATGTAGTAGGTGCATTATATAAGCTAAAAGGAAGTTTCAAGCATCCATATAATCCTTAAATTATTTGAAGGTTGTCTTACATACATTATTCTCCTTCATAATAGTGTAATGGCACCATTATTCGAGATCCAACTTCATAAAGTACTTGGTATGTTGAATTTGGTCCAACACTTTATTGATCCATGAAAGTGGATACTAACTCTTCATGGTGATGTTTATCAAGAATCTATAATCTATGAATATCCTCTAAAAGTCATCCTTCTTCTGGATCATCACAATGGGTGAGCTACATGGTAAATTACTTGGGTACATAGCCTCTTGATTCAAAAAATCATAAGGGTTTATTTTCTACTTCATTATCTCAAAAGAGATTGTTTATACAATTCAAGACTGGGTAGAGAATATTCAAGAAATAAATGAATCTCATGATCTACTTCTCCCTTTGATGGTAGCCCTTTGGGACTTTCAAACAATTCTTGAAATTATTGTAATAATGAACATCTAAATCTTTAATCTTGTTTTAGAACCTTAAATTTAGTAATTTCTTGCCCATGCGATTTCTTATCTTTCAAATTTTAGTTATTTGAATGTGTCTCTTATTGTAGTTAGCACTTACCACAACCAACCTAGTCTTGCTTGATGCAACTTTTGAATATAGTTGATCCCAACCTTCAATCATATGTATTTACTAGCCCTCTTCTTGAAGATATCATCTAACGGAAACAAATGAGGACTTCCAAACACATTAATTGGAATCATATCTACTTTGACCTCATCAATATGATAAAAATTAATAACAAACTTGACCTTACATTTATAGGTCATATAAATCACTACACCTTTCTACACTCAACACAATGGATATGATTGTGGAGTGTCATAAATTTTTAAATAAATCCTTTATAAATGTACAACTTCATCCAAAATCAAGTTAGACATTAAGCCAAAATTGAAAATATAGTTATTTTCTTCTTGATTTGGATTTTGAGTTTAAAGAGCTTGTTCATCTTCTTTTGCTTCTTGCTTTCCAAGTTGGTAATAGTGAAACCAAATTTCTCATCTACATATCAATTGTACTCTATCTCTTGCCCTTTTCCATCAACCAAAGTTACTATGGATTTTGAAGAGTTTTTTTTTGTCATAGATCTAATACCCAAAGATTAAATTGATGTAATAACTGTAGTGCCCCCTCCATTCTTAGAGTGGATGTGCAGCTTAATGATCAATCTGGTTATACTTCAACCAATTGCATTTGTAGACCGGTTGCCAGGATTGGAAACGTTATGTCCAGATCTGCGCCGTGACAGACGGATGTTGAGCAAATGTCCCATGACAAATACAGAATCTGACATCCCTTGAGTCATCTCCGCTCCCAAAATAGGTACTCTGGTATATCAAAATTAATCTTAATAGTAATAGATTGGATCATCATTTTAGGCATAAGGTATTCAAATTTTCACCAGTATATGTTAGCGTTTTATACACATCTGTCTTTATGATTATTTGAAAATAACTCAAAGAGTATATTGGTTTTTGAGACATGTATTTGTTAGATAATTTCCTTATGTTTTCAATGGATGTTGAAATGGTTTTGTTATCTTTTAGTGCAGAAAGAGCGAGCTTTAGTCATCTGGAAAAGTTTTATTGAACGTTTATTTTTAGAGGCTAAATTTTAGGAAGAGATCTTATTGAATTAGAAACCGAATCTTGAATTAATGGGGGGCGTTACGATAACTTTGGGTGGAACATTTAGTACAGGGAGGATGCTACTGTCCGTCGGGAGGTTCAATTTACACAAAAGACGGAAAGGGTGAAGGAGACTGTGTGCAAGTGACCAGAAGAAGGAGCCAAAGAAAGGTAGACTGTTGAAGCCGGCTACAGGTATGGAGTTCATGTATTTGTAGATACTTTTTATTTATTTCTATCTTCCTGTCTGCAATAAATCAGAAAACACAAACAAAATATGGTGGAAGTAAATCATTTCCTTTGGTCGTCCACCGGCCTGTTGCATCTGCTTAAAAGTTTCTAAAGCTTTTTCAACAAATCTATTTTGTGCGCATCCTACAATCATTTCATCCCATAAGATTCATGATGTTCTGTGAGGCATTCTGTCAAGCTGTTATGTGCATTGTCTATGATTCCACGTCTTGCATGCATGTTTACTAGGACATTTACAACTACAACATCTTACAAAAATTCCCCTTCCGTTATGCTTTCCAGGATATTCCTTCATTATATCTGGAAATCTGACATGGGGCACGTTATTATAGTACAGCCTATTTTTTTTAGATTGCTTCATTTAGTATCACCGATAATCTCCACAAGAACATCGTCCCTGTTTAAAACAAGAGGAAACGAATTCATTCCCCTGTCGGGTTTGAAATATTTACATCTGGTTTTGATTTTAAGGTTTAAGAGTAAAAAAATGAGAGAGCAAGAACAACATCCATTCCCATTGCTGAACACGCTGGTTACACCGCCATTCTATGCATTTCACGCTCTCGCCTTCTTTTCGTATATTATCATCCGTCATTCTGCATCGGAATGGCTCTCAGACGGATTTTCTCATCATCTTTTTCGTCGGGAAATCCAAGCCTTATTGACACTTGGAGTTTTGGTAGCAGTAAAGGTTCATTTTTACTGTCTCATTATGTATCCATTGAATTTACAGAAAATAATAGTGGCCATCTTAATTTGTCCCTTTTTAGAATTATGTAAATATAAACCCTAAATTCTAAATGGTTTTATAGACATCATTTGTTTATTTTAGTGTTAACAGTTTAAAATTTGAGCAAGTTGTACCTTTTTCTGGCAGTAGAGGTTAATCCGGTATTGAAATTGTTTTGATTTTAGAATCCATTAGATAAATGTCTCTAAAAATAAACAGAATTGTATACTCTGCAACTTCTCAATGATGAAAGCCACCTTTTAGCGTAGATATGGCTCAGGGGCAACTAGCTTCAAAAGAGTAAGTCAGGACACACTAATACCATATATCAAAGAGTTAAGACTTAAGGGTATTGACTAGTGGAGGAAAGGTTAATCTCCTTCACCACTTTGATTATTGCCATCATAAGTACTAAAATGACTTTTCACACCTTAAGAGGTTGTGGTGCCGTTTAGCGATGGTGTGATTGGTGGTTAAGGCTAAGGCACTGCAAAGCGTATGTTTTTATCTTGACTGTGCCATGGTGATCGGAGCACTAGACCATCTAAGTTTTCTATGATGTTAAGATGTGTAAAAAGGTGAAGTTCTTAGTAGTTTTAATACAGTTGATCTACGTGGTAAAGAGGCAAGGATATCTTTCTAGTTTGTATAAATGGATGCGTAGTAGCAGTTTCCTCTTAGCATTTGGTTTGTTAATAGACAATGGATAAAAAATTAGACTAAACCATGCACATTAACATTCAGAAAACCTGGATTCTTTGTGATGTGGCGAAACTAGAATATAACTGCAGTCTAGTTTGAATTGTCATCTATATCCTCATTGGTATTTCCTCCAATTCTTATCTTCTAAGTTTTCCTTCCATCCCTATTTAGAAATCTCTCCTTAACTATTGTTTACTTTTGATTTCATTTCATGCACAACAATGCTTTCTTGCATTATCCACAACGCTTCATTAATGGTGATAATATCTTATAATTATTTCCTCGTGAATGTCTCCACATTGTAAACTCCGCTTTGTACGCTTGCCTAATACAATAGAGGAGTTTAGTTTATTCATGCAAAGTTCTTTAGCTGCATCTCAGTTAGACTGACTGAATGAGGCTTATGTGCATCTGTAATGCTGACTAGGTGCATCTCAGTTAAGATTTAGTGTGGAAAAACCCTTGTTTCCAGAAGTAAATATAATGATCTTAGTGAAGATACAAGATTTCACACATGTGCTTGACCCTGCTACTTTTTGTTAACCTCATTGTCAATTCTATTATGTTTTGAATCCCTTAGTTGGGGAACATGCTAAAGCTCCTAACTAGTCTATAAAATAATCCATTCAAAATTTGATTAGCATTGGTGTATCTACTTTTATTCGTTTGAATAAAGATAATAATGTGAGAATGATTCCATCTTACTATTATAGAATTTGGTTAAACATACCTTGTGCTTTTGTAGTATAAGAGTTAAAAGAGTTAAGCAATTCATTCTTGTCTTATGTTATTGTTTTCAAATGCAAAGATTTCCTATAGTAGGATTGAAATTAGAAATTAGGTTAAATCCTTTAATTTTAGTATGAATGAGGGTATTTTAAGTAGTGGATTATAATAGAAAGTTGTTTCTATATAAAGATATTGTTGGAAAGTAATTCAAAGTATAAAAATTTGTAATTGATTATATTGTTGTCTTTCTAATTATTTTTGGAAGTAAATGTTATGGAAGGTCCACATGCTTGATGTCTTTAACTTTACCTAATGACTCTTAAAAGATGAGCTAGTAGTAATAATCTTAATGTTTTGAAAACTCCTTAAGTCTTAATCATTATATGAGTTGTTTCCTTGTGAAATATGATGTCTTATTGTATATTTAAATTTATATATAATAGTATATTGTTAGGACTAAATTCTTAAGGTTAGTTTTTTTTTACCCTATCTGGATATAAAACTAATTATTAGGTAATAACCCATTAAATTCTTGTATTGTGGTAATTTATTTTGAGTTGTGAACTTGTATTATGTTTTTCCAATGGGTTCGATGTAATACTATGTAGGTCGTTACATGAAATTTGTATATATGGTACCTTGTTATGAGTTAATATTATCCTACGTATGCGTACATAGGCAAGGCCATCGTGGATGAGCCCTCGAGACATTAGGTTGGCCCCTTAGGACCTTAGGATTTCTATTTTATGCAATTGATATTGTGTAATTAATAATCATGCGGAACTAATGCTTCTTTAGATGTGCAGTTGAGACTTATATGCCATGCAGGACTCTGGATCTAAGGAGGTACCTTTCCACTTGGCATATGGATGATTATCTAGCACTATGGTAAATGTGGATACACGTGTATGAATTAATCTGAAACGATTGTATCTTACAATGTTGATATACTCTGATATGTAACCTGAATTTACTAAGTTAAAATTTGTATATTGTATTCTATCATTCTGTTAATTTAATTATTGTTATTTTCACAAAATGTGTGTGCGTATTCCTTTGATGCATTTGGAGTTAAAACAGACTATGGATGTTAATTAGATCATGTTAATGTGTAGTAATGCAGTCATGTTTTTCCTAGAGATATTAGTTAATTTGTTGTATCAGACTATGTTATAATTTGTTACCATTACTTCTATAAAAAAAATTCTCCGCTTTTATTGCTTTAGTTGACTTATCTCTAGGGTTGTATGACGGGGCATTACAATAACAATCTAATGTATAATTTATCAATGTTTTTATTGACCTAATTTAATTATATGCTTCAATAAAAAATAATAGAATGCAATTTAGTTTATAGATTATTTTCTTAAGTTGTTTGAAGGAATTGTATGATAGTTTCATGAAACAAAGATGAAACAACCTAACAAGTATAAGAGGACCGATATGTGTAATTTTAACTTGGATGCATCCAATGTAGGAAAAACTAGTTGGAAGGGAAAAAATCTCATCTTCCTCTCCCTTCATCGATCAAGGTAGTTAAAAGAGCTTAGATATAAGATACAAATCAATCTTCCTATTACTATACCCACTCTACTACTCTCAATTTCAATAAATTCTACCCTAATAAGCAATAATAACTATCCAATTATTTTCTTACTCTTTTATCACATTTGTTTTACAATTAGGCTTATTTCTCTTAAAAATAGGATTCTCATGGTTGTCTTTTCATGCACTAAAGGATCTCTATAAACCAACTAACTTAAAGATACATGTTTTTTACTCTTCTTCCTTCTTTCGAATGTGTGAAACTATTTGTAGACGTAAAGATAAACCACAATGCCACATACACAATTATCATGCTCCATACACAATCAACATGACACATTTGAAATTACCATTTATAGTAACACAATTGCCACAGTATTGAATTTGACATTTTTCACTATAAAAAATTCCCTCATATCCTAACCTATTTCACTATGACAATAGTGTGTCCCACTTTTTGGCCTAAGTGCCACACTCAAAATCAACATTTTTTTAGCATTTTTTAATTTGTGTCAATTATAAAGAATAAATGGTCAAGAATTTAAGGCTGATGCCAACTAATGAGTTGTAGCATTTTCTCTATGGATTCAAGCCATAATTTTTTTAAAAATTAAAGAATTATTTCTATCAATTTTATTTATTTATTATTAAGTGGCATTATTCCATATCACATATCTTTCACTACAAATAAAAAGATTCCACATTTTTTTGGAACTAGATCATTAACTTCATGTCTAGTGCACAAATATTTTATTTATTATTAATTTTTGAATTAGCACTAACAAAAAATTTAGACCTACATTATTCTTAACACATTTCTCGTAGCATATAAATCAAAATTATTTTTTCTTTTTTCATTAAAACAATGACATCTATGTGAGTGCAATACATTTTTTTGAGATTTTTATAACAATATTTGTTATTTTTCCTCTTGAATAGAGGTCATTGTTTTTTTTGTAATAGATCTACATTCATTATAAAATTAGAAAAACATATAATATTAAATAAAACATAATACATATTATAATTTTTGGAAAGCAAATACTAAGGGCTACATATTTAAAAAATGGAATTTCCAAAATGACTTCATTTGGATCCCCAAAAGGTGAAGCAAAGTTGTTTTTTTGTCAGCATTCTGAAAGGAGACTCCATCAGGGGTTTGATTTAAGTGTAGAGAGTTCTACCAAAGGGGGTTTGGTCTAAACCCCTTCAATCAAACCCGCTTAAATGGAACCCCTCTAGGCTTAAAGCATTAATTCTTCTAAAAAAATGTGATAAAAATCAGGGTATCCCACACCTCTTTCTCACACACATGTATATACATATGTGTGTATGTATACACATATATGCGGCTTGTTAATGGGATTGATTAGTAGAATGACAATGCTCATAAGTATGAGAGTACATGGGAAATTATGAAGATGACAAAGTTTTTAGAGTTCGCTTATGGGTGTCTATGTTTATATGTGCATCTATATATATTTATATGTGTATAACTACAGACATATATGCGTAACTACAGACACACAGGTGTAATTAGTTATACATATACATATATAGATATGTATATGTGTAACTAGTTACACACACACATATATACAACAAATATATGTAATATACATATATACACACATACACACATACATATATGTTTATATACTAATATCTTAAATATCTAAAACATGATAAGAAATATTAATTTTCGAGCTATTTTATTTACTCAAGAGTGTTATTTATTTATTTTACATTAGAACTATTTTATTTACTACATACACACATAGACACATAAATTTTAATTTTTAGTAAAGAATTATTTTATTTTATCTACATTGTTTACTTTATTTTTATTTGAAGAGTTATTTTACTTTTGTATGTAACTTTTAATTTTACTTTTGGAAAAGCCACCATTCATTATTTTGATAATTCTTTTGTTTTGTTTTTACTTTGAAAAGTGTAGTAAATATGGTTAGGCTAGTGTAAGAAGGTTTTTCACATGTCCAAATGGCCTAACAATGCCCTTTGAATCTTTGAGTGCTTCACACAACAAAAAAAATGGTTTAATGGGCGTTGTAATAGTTTAAATTGGTTGATAAATGCTTTCAATCATCATGACCCATTAGATTTGAGTTGACATGGCAAGATGGATGGTTCCTACTACTTCTCAAAGAAAATCCTCCACCCTTTCCACTTGAATGCTTAGGAGTGCATCACATGGAACATTGTCAGAAGACTCTATGGATAAAAACTATTGAAGGAAAGAATGTGGACCCTCCTACTGACAAAGACTCTTTTATTATGACAAGAAAAAGACTATAGGCCAAAGACCAACCATTAACATTGATTGGCAAAATATCAATGGTCAGGGGCTTCAACACCAAGCAAAGTTGAAAACTAGTTGCTAATCCATTTTGTTGTTGCTTATAAAAAAGAATGTCACCCACATTAAAACAATAAAGATATAAAATGCCTATAGGCTTGTCGTTGTTGATGTGTCATGACACTAGGCATTTACCTTGGAAATTTTCTTATGCTAGACCTTAATTTCATGTGTGTCATTAGATTGAAGATGATGTGTCAGATTAGACATGTACTACTCCAAGCCTCTAAAGGCTTCCAAAACATTGAGCAACATGTAGAAAACAATAAAATACACCAAGGTAAAAGGTTATTTTTCCATTCTAATGAAGAATCATTATAGTTTTGGTGACTCATGGGGGTTCTCCCACTCAAGGAAGAAAAATAACCCAAAAGATTCATCCATTGGGTATAGGGTCCCTTGGTAAAAACTCAAAATTTTAAAACTTCAAAACTTCAAACCCAAGACGTCATAAATTCTCTGAAGTTGATTAGAGAGGTTTGTATTATGTCTATAGGCACTTCAATCTTCTTCAAGGCCCTAAAGTTGTGCTCTACTTTAATTGTATCCCTACATGAAACACCCTGCACCTTTGTGATTGTTCTTCAAATTTGGGCCTTCAACTTTGCCAAGGGCTTGAAAACTTCTTGGACCTCCTCTATTGAAGGTGTCTGAGACCATCCTTGGAAAATGGACTCATCTTGAATTTGTTTGTAAAGCTTTTGGAAACAACTATGTATAGATTTTTTAGTCTCGACGTTTCAAATCACACTCTATGATCCATCATTATGAGGAAAATGAAGTAAAATTGCGGATCAAGTTCCTTAAAAAGACAAAAAAAGGACTAACACACCTAGAGACAAGGAACCAGAAGAACAAATAGAAAAATAGTACAAAAGTCAACTGATTGGAAATAATTTAAAAAAGACGCATAGAGACAAGAACCTAAAAGGAACAATAGTTGTGAGAAAGAGAGCAAAAAGTAAGGACACAATTAAAAAGAAATTAGAAAATAATAAAGACAAGAAATTATAATAATAAGAGATGGTGAAGGAAGGGAAAGACAAAAAGATGAAAAATAAGAAGGAATAGAAAAACTATATTATAGTAGAATATATTAAGGATCACATAATAAATCAAAGATTAAAAATAATAATGATATCCATTAAAAGGCAAGGGAGAAACTAGAGGGAGCGAACCTGTAGACACCTAAAATTGTCCATATCTTACAACATCACCTTGTCGATACATTACTTGAGACATCTTGCGACATTTTGTCCTAGGTCCCTTTCACAATCTCTCCATCACCTAATTAGTTAAATAAATCATATTTATTTAACTAATTTCTATCTTAATCCCATTTTTAATCCAATTTATCCCACTAGCCAATTAGTTAAATAAATCCTATTTATTTAATTAATTTCTCACCTTTCCTCTAATTTAAATAAATAAAATATTTATTTAAATTAGCCCTCTCCCATTTTCCAACAAATTTAAATAATTTTTATTTAAATTTGTCCCATACTACAACTTTCCTTTAATGCTTTTCACACTACCAACTAATTTAAATTAGGTCAACCCTATTCTTATCCGCACACTTGTCACATGACTACAACTCCTTGTGGAGTGGGAAACCCTATTCAATCTCAACTATCTACATCGTTCAAATCAACTTTCAATCTTAGCCATCAATTCAAATCACTCCTTTCCTATAAATCAAGCCTTACCCAAGCCATTTAGGGGATCCATCTTCAAGTAACATCATGTTGTCGAAATGATTCTAGATCCTCTCTTCATTCATCTTCTATCTATTGTTATGCTGTAGATTTGAGCAGTCAACATTCATCCAAGAACCATAATCTTTGATATTTTGCATCCTATGCAAAATGGAGAAGAGCAATGGAGGAGAGCCAAGCTTAGCATAGAGATTTAGATTTAGTTTGCTTTATCCTTTGAATTTCTATGTTATCTTGTACTCCATTGTTGAGTTAGGGTTTTATAATTGTTGTTAGTGATTTAACCCTAATTTTCCCTGACTTACATTGGTGAATCCGACGTCAATCTAACATTTTTTGTCAAGTTTGGGAAATCAACTTTTTCATGTGATCTCCTAGGCCAAAACATACCTCATCGATGCATCTGGGAGGCCTCGCAGGTGAAAAATGACATAAAGTTTGCTATATTTCGCTTCCAATTTTTTTTTGTAAATTTTTGAATTTTTTTTAGGGCCATAGATCTATACAATACGAATCTGTACTGTACGGATCTGCAGACCCCTCTGTCAATATTGATTTGGGTTTGTGTTGTGTGATGCAGGCACTATTTCATGTTGCAGTGTTTTATGTTGCAAGTCGACCGTCGAAAAACCCTAAAAATCTCCCTGTCGACCAAACCTTAATTCCTAGCGCCACCTACTTTTAACCTCCGCTCTACAAACAAACCCTGTCGCCACCTTATACCTCCCCATTCGCCGATCGACTACACCCCTTCACCTCCGGTCGCCGCTCCTATTTGTGCTCGCCACTACCTAAACCCTAAGTCATCGCTTCTCAGACATGTCGCCGCCCTCAGATCTATCACCAACCTTTGCCTTCGACTACCTTCCCATTAAACACGATCGCCACCCTTGTTATGACTTCCGCCGCCCTTTTCTTCCCGTAGCTGCCACTTGCTAGACCCCGTCGCCTCCTTTTAATCTGGTCGCCTCCCTGTACAAATAGTCGACACTACCTTTAGTCGGGCTCTAAGTCCTCTGCAATACGCAGTCAAGCTTTAAGCTTGCGTTGGTCGGCTTTAAGCCCAACCCCCCAGTCTTAGAACCCGCAGTCACATTTGTGACCAATGGGGAGGGGGGCTAGCCCCTGCACTTTACCTTTTTATTTTTTTGCTTTTGAACGGACCTTGGTCACATGAAGGACCAAGGGCCCCGCTAGCCTATAACTGCCCAGCGCTAACTGTCAGCGCTAATCGTGCATGTGACCGACCTGTCCCCTTAACCGCTAGTGGTTTCCCTGACTACCAAACTTGTCCTATTGCTCCATTAAGCCCTAGAAGCGCATTTTTTTCTTTTTTCCATAACTTCATCATACGGGGTTGAAATTTTGCAAAACTTGCGGTGTCGGGAAGCTGGTTTGCCTAGCTTCGCTGTGGCGAAAGCGTTATCAAGTAATTTTATCACTTTTAGAAAGTAATTTCCAATCAAAGTCAACTTTAGTTGTGAACTTCAAAAGAGCATATCTTTTGCAAATTTCATCCAATTTTCGCGATTTTTTTTTTAAACAACATAGAATTTTGTCTAGATTCTACTCATGTCATCTATTTTGCTGTCATTATTTATCAACATCAGATTTTTATCAGATTGATCCTTTTCACATAACACATTACTTTGCAAGTTTTCTTGTCTTCTTTTTGTTTTGGTGGCTTCTAGGTGGACACAAGGCGTTGTAACATCATCAACATCAGTCTCAATAGTAGATTTGAAGACAAATTTTCTAGGTGCACTCATTTCATCTCTTCTTTTTCATTTCATCAATAATGTTGCTTGCCTTCACACTTCAATTTGGGCCTTAAAATGAACCATTGTTTGCAATCACACATTGAAATTGGGCTTAAAATACACTTGTGTCTTCACTCACACATTTGGCTTTGGGACTAAAAAGAATGTGTGCTTTCATTGTTTGGTGGACTTGAGTGTGATTGAAGGTGTGTATGCTATTCTCATGCACTTTATGTGATCTTGAGAATCAAAAACACTTTTCATCCATTCACTTTCACAACACACATTTCATTTTCTAAGGAGAAATATACATTGCGAGTGTGAATCTACTGTGTGTGTATGCTCTCTCCTTGCACCGCAAGGTGATCTTGGAGATCAAAAGCACCCACTAGATTTACTTTTGTCACCCTTCCTAGGAGGCCTGCTTGGAGACAAACCACTCCAAGGGACGACCTCAACTCTAGCGTTCCAACGGAGTCTAAAAAGTGAGGTGTAAATTGAAAGACACCCTCTTGGAAGTTGAAATCTTATCATTCAAGCTAAGCCCCCAAGAACTTTATACCTTGGAGAAGTGAAGGTGAAGGGTGGGTTACCCCTTTCACCCGGCTGTGTGACATTATTTCACTTTCATTTCACAGAATTCGGCCCCCTGTACCTTGAGTATATTGGGGACATCCTTAGTCAAACTTGTGCATCCTAGCTTAAGACCTATTTGGCCAAACCCACTTGACTAATATTAAACTTGTTGATGTGTCTTCAAGTGTTTGCCTAATCACAACATTCAAATTTCAAAGTCAAACTTGCTAGTGTGTCTTGTGTGTGCGATTTATGCATGTACATGTGAAATCATTTGTTTGAAAATTGCCAAATCAAGCTATCAACACAAACACATAAACACATCATCTTAAACATTCTTTCCATCACATTCATTTTAAGCCAAGTCATCCTAATCAAAACCCTAATCATCCTAATCACCTCTTTCAGCCATCTCATCCCTAGTCATTCTAAGCTTCCACCATCATCCTAGTCATCCACCTAATCATCTAATCCCATCATTCATAACTACCCTAATCATATCTTCATCATTCCACATCACCCCTAATCATTCTAAGCCTTCATCCATAATCTAATCAATTCCACTTCCTATCAATTTTATCCTAATCATGTCCTAATCATCCAATCACTCTATCCTAATCATTTCACATCATCATTCTAGTTCTAGCCAATAAATTTTCAAAATAATTGTGATCATTAACGAGCCTAAGTCCAATCCAAGACCCAAACTCATACTTCGATGGACCCCTCCTCCTGATTCCAATGATGACAAGAATCATGATGCATACCTTGAGGAACAAGCCGAAATACGAATATGTAAACATATGTGTAACTCCATGCCAACACTAGAGAACGAGATCCTAGCACCACAACTATAATCCATCATCCAAACACTTCACCAAATGCCACAACCCCTAGACCAACAAACCATACAACAACTACAAACCATCATCCAACCACTTCAACAAAACCAATAACCTCTAATACAACAACTCATAGCCACTATACCATCTCCCACTCAACCTCAACATCAACAAATTTCACCTCAATCCTATGTGTCACCTTCATCATCATACCAACCTAGTCCATCTACATATCATGTCAATTCTACATCAACCAATCCCACTTCTTTTAATATTAACCAACATCCATTTCAATTTACATCTCAAAAACATCCATATCAATTCACTTCACAACAAGAGCATGCAAGCCTAAGCTACCCCTTGCAACAAGATAAAGCGCCTTTAAGTCCTCATGCTACCTTTGACAAGGGAGACACCACTCTAGCTTATGCATCCTATAAGTATCTTCCATCACCATCCAATCAAATGCCTATCCTAAAGCCTACTAGTCCTATACCAAAACCACCATGTACTCCTAGTCTTAATTCATTGGTCCCTCCACCTTCCAATTCATCTAATCCCTTTGACCCTCCATCTAATCAAAATCAAAATCCTAAGCCTACAACATCTTCCACCCCTTTTATCCCTCCACCATGGGATCTATCCACCCCTAATCCTAATCTATCCAATACCCTAATTATCCATCCACCAAATCCTAATCATACGTCTACATCATCCACCCTCATTATCCATCCATTATATTGTTCATCCACCCATACCCTTATGAAGGATGTGATCCATTGGCTACTAGCAAGGAATCAACTATGTCACCAAACACCTATCCTTGAGCCTATCAAAGAGTCTTCCAATACCATGTCTAATCCTTCTAATACATCATGTAGTCCACAAACCATCAAGCCTATTGAAGAGTCTCTCCCCATGAGTCCAAGTCAAGGTCCATTGTACCCTCATGTTGGTGATTGTCTAGAACATATCAAGCCTCTCCAAGAGTCTCTCACTTCCCTTTCCATCAAACCACAAGAGTTATGTCAAGAGTCTAATCCTAAGTATGTGGAAACATTAACCCCTCATCTAAATCAAGATCAAAGCACTCATATCTATGATAAAGCTCCCATCTATGATCAAGATCTTATCTATGATCAAGAAAACCATGATGATCCTCTTAGCCAACTTTATGCATTCCATGGTCAAAAGCTTATCACTCTACCCATCCATAATTTAAATTGCTCCTATCCTTCCTCCATCTAGCCCTACCCATGATGTACATAATCCACCAACATCCACTTCCCTTGATGAGACACTTGGCTCCCAAGTAAGCATAGATGATCAAACCAATACCTTGGATCTTAGTGAGCATAATGATAATCAAAATCCTATTGACCCTTCCTCATCCACTATTGACCATGTGGCAAATCCATCATATCCTATTGGTCTTACCACCTTCATCCATGAATGTTCTCCCTTAGGAAAGCAACAACCACTATCCAATACCTCACCTTCTCCATCAATTAATGAACTCACATCTAGTGTTCAAAACACCCATAGTCCCATTGTCCATCGCATACTCCAAAAAATGAACTATCAAGGTAAAGGCTTAGGCCTTCATGAACAAGGTATTTTGGAGCCCATTCATGTCAAAGTCCCTCCACGATCATATGGCCTTGGATATACACCCCAAGGTAAACAATCTCAAGATGTTGGTACTACCTCCATGCCTCCTAAATCCACCCCTTTCCATCACAAATCCCATGCATCTTATCATACCCCCAAAACATATGTTTCCATCCCTCCTCCATTATCCTACAAATCCCAAAAGCATGTGACCATACACCTTCCACCATCCACTTTACCTCCACTCCTTCCAACTCCTAATATCCACTCATCCACTTTACCTCCACTTCTCCCAACGCCTAATATCGCTATCATCCAACTCCCTCATCCATTTATCCAAAAATCCACTTTTAATCCCTCCATCCATAAGTCCTCTAAAAATCCTATTCAAGATCAACAAATGCACACATTGTCTAAACATGAAGCTTCCACCATGTCCATGAGATTCAAAAGTAAAAATTTGGATGCCTCTACCCATAAAGCTAAAAATCCTAAGGATCCTAATGCCTTGGGACATCAATGCAAAAAGTCAACACAAAATCCATCTAAAAGGCTACCTAAGCCCATACCTCTAAAAGAAAAGTCCAAAATTAAAATGGTTTGGGTCCCTAAGCAAAGAGAAGTCAAATTGAATGAAGCATCCTCTTCCACCCAACAATCCCAAAAATCTCATTCCATTCAAAAATCTGAAATTCCTTCATCCCACAAGCAAAACAAAAATCATAAAAATCCTGTCTATGTGGGTACCTAAATTCCTACATCGACCATCCCCTAAGCAAACATGTCCATTGCTTCCTACACCTCCTCCAAATAAAAATCTTCAACGTTTATCACGGTGTGTGCAACCATTGGTCTTGGTTCCCTTCCATTCCACAACATTTTGACATACCTCCATCTCCCCATCTTTCAGCCATTATCCTACATATTTCACCCATCACCTTCCTATGGTCCATGTTTTTGCATAAGCCTTTCATCCATCCTTCTGCATGAACCCTACATAATCCACATCAAAATCCTCTATCTACCTACTCCATCTCCCTCTCATACAATCCCCTACCAACATTTATGAGCATAATGACATTTGACATGGTCCATATGCGATATTCCTCTCTCATGGGACTATCACCCTTCATGGAACGAGACGCTTGAGTCCCTCTCGTCCATATCCACCTATCCCATCCAAATATTCTAAAAAAAAAGTAAAAAAAAATCAAAATAGTAAAGAGAAATCCCTTTGTCCAATGGTGAAAACCACCCTTGGTGGCGCCTTGGATAAGTAATATGATGAAAACCTAGCAAACATGCGTCATGTGTAGGTTGATCTTCTATGTCACTTACACTTGGGGGCACATTGTCTCATCCAAACTATCTATTCCATCATACCATTTCCATACCATCCTTATCCATTACACCCATATACCTATCATATTGAGTCCATCCATTACACCCATATACCTATCATATTGAGTCCATTCATCCCCCCTTCCTCCTTTTGATCTTGATACAGATATGGGGGCAAAATGCTGACAAATATTTTGGATATCTTTTGATATACCTCATCTTTTCCAAACAATCCTATCATCCTTCTATTGTCATAAGCTTTATCATGTAAAATCCTAAGCATTATACCTAGAATGGGGCATGTTATTCCTATGCAACATAGTCTTTGGAGATCACATCCTAGCTCCCTTATGATGCATACTTCCATTCCACTATATCTTATCATTTTATCTATACATTTACCATGCACTTTCCATCATATTGCCCATCCTTTTGTCCATCCATCCTACCTTAATCCTTACATCTAGACTTGGTTTTACCTTGTCATTAGTATCTAGCACAAAGGCTATTCAAATGTACTCCAATGCCATCCCCAAAACATTCCAAAAAACACAAAAAATTAAAACATTTTCAAAAATCCAAAAAAATCAAATATCCAACAAAAATCCAAGCAATAAAATAAAATAAAATCAATTCAATCAAATCAAATCATCATTATTTAATCCCTCAAATCAATCAATTCATCAAATCATTCCTTCAAATCAAATCAATTCTCTAAATCATTCTTCAAATCAAATCAAACCAATCCAATTCTTCAATCCATCAAATCCCTCAATCATCAATTCAGTTCATCAAATCCAATCTTCAAATCAATCCATCAAATCAATTCATCAATTCTATTCATCAAATCAAACAATCAAATCACTTCATTCAATCAAATCAAATCAATTCATCACATCATGATTATCAAAAAAATCAAATCAAATCCAAGCAATAACCCAAATATAAGTCAATCATTAATCCATACCAATCAAGTTAATCAATCTTGTCAAATTATCCAAACACATCAATGGTCTTGATCCTAGCCGTGTTGTAAACCCAATCAATCAATCATATAAATTGTCTTATACAGGTTGTCGCACTCTCGAAATGAGACCATGTGTCTTATATGAGGTGTATCATTTCCTGAAACCAGACACAATCAATCAATCAATTAACATTGGTTTACAACTTGACAGGGGCAATACTTTCTTTGTTTTTGTATCATTTGTGCATGCTTGCTTGCTTGTGTGTGTTATCATTTTCATCTTGCATTTGTATTGAAAAACTGTATCTTTCCAACTAATATTCATATTTTGTGTATGTTGGAATAGCTTTTTGCATTATCCTTTGCATCTAAGGTCATATCATACCTTTTGTGCATTTGGACTTTAATGCTCTAAGTTTACTTGCTCATACGTTAGACAAGGTTGTATTACGTTGGGTGCACAAGACATATCATCACCTTGGTCCTTATACCTTGGTGCATAATGTCTAGTGCTACATCAAACCATATGATTGCTCACTTCATGGCAGCATAACGTATTATTCATCTCTTTCATCCATCTCTTATCTTGCATCCTCCATTTCCTTATCCATCCTTTAACATTTCATTTCATTTTGAGAGCATACCCGTGTTTGTCCAACCTACCAATCCTCTCGAGGGGGCATCATTATCCTATCCTTACCTCATCATCCTTTTCTTCTATCCATACCTTAGCTTCTTTGAAATGATGTTATTTCTTTTTAGTCGCAACATCATCTCAAAGAGGGGCAAGATGTAGACACCTAAAATTGTCCATGTCTTACAACATCACCTTGTCGATACATTACTTGAGACATCTTGCGACATTTTGTCCTAGGTCCCTTTCACAATCTCTCCATCACCTAATTAGTTAAATAAATCATATTTATTTAACTAATTCATATTCTAATCCCATTTTTAATCCAATTTATCCCACTAGCCAATTAATTAAATAAATCATATTTATTTAATTAATTTCCCACCTTTCCTGTAATTTAAATAGAGGAAAATATTTATTTAAATTAGCCCTCTCGCATTTTCCAACTAATTTAAATAAAATATTTAAATTAGTCCTCACCTTTCACCTCATTCCAACACATGTCCCTCTCTCATAATTTAAATAATTTTTATTTAAATTATGTCCCATACTACAACTTTCATTTAATGCTTCACACTACCAACTAATTTAAATAAAATATTATTTAAATTAGGTCAGCCCTATTCTTATCCACACACTTGTCACATGACTATAACTCCTTATGGAGTGGGAAACCCTATTCAATCTCAACCGTCTACATCATTCAAATCAACTTTCAATCTTAGCCATCAATTCAAATCACTCCTTTCCTATAAATCAAGCCTCACCCAAGCCATTTGGGGGATCCATCTTCAAGTAACATCATGTTGTCGAAATGATTCTAAATCCTCTCTTCATTCATCTTCTATCTATTGTTATGCTGCAGATTTGAGCAATCAACATTCATCCAAGAACCACAATCTTCGATATTTTACATCCTATGCAAAATGGAGAAGAGCAATGAAGGAGAGCCAAGCTTAGCATAGAGATTTAGATTTAGTTTGCTTTATCCTTTGAATTTCTATGTTATCTTGTACTCCATTGTTGAGTTAGGGTTTTATGATTGATGTTAGTGATTTAACCTTGATTTTCCCTGGATTACATAACCAACTCCTCTAGAAAGAATAATAAGAAATTTGTAATTAAGGAGAATAAAAATAAATGAAAAAATGAGAAATTATAAGGAAAAATTTTAAATGATGAAAATAAAAGAAAAATGCAAATGAAAAAGAAAGAAGTGTTATAAGAGATATAAATGGAAATAAAATAGAGAAAAGAATTTAAGACAAACGAAGATTAATGAGAAAAAAAAAGGAAAAACTAAGCCCAAAAAAAGAGGAGCGACCCAAGAATAGCAAAGCAAAAATAAATTAAACTAAAGGAGCAAATAGGTGTTCAAGGCAAATGGAAGAAAGATATGAGAGGAGGGATGGCAGGGAATAAAATTTAAGAGGCAAAGCAAGGTGGGGGGATGGGGGGCAAGACTAGGATGAGGCCGAGATGTTGAGGAAATGTTGGGCGTGGGAGGAGAGGTAAGGAGAAGAACTAGAGGTCAAGAGGAGGAAGAATGAGCAAAGAGATTGTGAGAGAGAGGAAGACCAACAGAGAAAGAGCTATGGGAGAGAAGAGGGGGAGGGCAAAGAGAGATTGGAGGGCTGGAGGTAGGCTTGAAGGGAATTTAATAGAGGATTCTAGGTGTGGCTCAGGTTCCACCCATCATTTGAGTTTAGGTTGGTGGGGTTATTTATGATAAAAATAACTTATTTGAGCTTCCTTTTGAAGAAGTTATCTTCCTTGGCTAGGACACAAGTATCCTCTAGACGTGGTGCTTGGTGCAAGAGGAGTTCTCTACAAGGGCTGATTTTTTTACCCTTTCATACCTAATGTCAGCACAATGCTCTTTAATTCTCATGGAGATAGAGCAACCCATCTCCGCAATATAGGGGGTCCCACATGAGCAATCAATTTTTTAGACACCCAAGTTTAGAAGAATGTCTTTGGGGTCTTTGGTAGACAGGACAAGGTTTCTAATGGTAGAAAGGGGTTTGAAGGAACATTTAAGCCCTTTTTGTGAAGGATTTTGGCAATCTTATTAGAGATGCCTTCTATGTAGGGGAGGGTGACACCACAACCAACATGAAAGTCTTTATCTTTAGGTTTGGAACTTAGGCTAGCTTGAGTTTTCCTAAAATATCTCATGATGTGCTTTTTGTGGTACCCATTAAGCATGAAAACTTTGGTAAGGTGGGAAAGCTCTTAGGTAATGTGATCTTTATTCCAAATGCGGAGGGCCCTAGTGGCTAGAGTCTTTAGGATACTTGCCTTTTGGGCAAGGTGGTGGTGCGAGGAAGCATGAAGGTAGAGGTCTGTGTGGGTGGATTTCCTGAAGAAATGATGCCCAAGAGAACCATCTCCTTTCCTAATGAGAAGGATGTCTAGGAAGGGGAGTTGGTTATTGGTTTCAAGTTCTTTGGTAAACTTGATGTAGGGGGCAATGCTATTAAGGTGGGAGTGGAAGATTTCAAGTTGATCACAACCATGGGACCAACATATGTTGGTGTCATCCATGTAGCGCTTCCACCATTTTGGTTTAAGAGGAAAAGAGTTCGAGGCAAGCTCTTCAAAATGCTCCATGTACATGTTAGCTATGATTAGGGATAATGAAGATCCCATGTCAACCCCATTGGATTGCTCATAAACTACATCCTAGAAGGTGAAAAATGTGGACTTTAAGCATAGATCAACCAAAGACAATTTCTTTATTGGTCTTCTGTATAATTAATGCAATGGAGTCTAGCAAGGGGACTTTGGTGCAATCGTCAAAGGAGGAATGGGATAAAATGTTTATCTTGTAGCTGCCACCATTGTTTAGGTGGTCAAGCATTTTTGTGACATAGTCAAGCTTATTCATAATAACAGTGGTGTTTCTCTTGTCCGCTTTAATGATAACAATGTCTTTTTAATGATTAAATGTTGGCATCGTCAATATGATTTGTCTTTTTAATACAAAGTGATGTGTCATTTATTTCCCTTCCAAAGCATGTCGGTATGTAACTTCTGTGTGTGGAAATTTTAGAAATTACTTTACCATTTTTTGAAAGATTCAATTATTAGTACCTACCTACAACATAGATTATGCATTGAACCACAAGTTTTTCTTGGATTCTATGCCCCTACAAATTTTCCTTAGATTTTTTGAAGTGTAACTATTGTATTCAATAAATAAACGAATTTTAATTAAGTACAATTTTAGAAATTACTTACTAGTTTTTTAAGGATTTAATTATTAGTCCCTACCTACGACAAAGACTATGCATGTCCCTACAAATTTTTGTCAGATTTTAAATAGACGAATTTTAATTACTTAGAATTTTAGAAATTACTTATTATTTTTTAAGGATTTAATTATTAGTCCCTGCCTACAAAGATTATGCATTGAACCACAAATTTCTCTTGGATTTCGTGCCCTTACAAATTTTCGTCAGATTTTCTAAAATGTAGCTATTGTATTCCATAAATAGACTTATAATTTTAGAAATTACTTGCTATTTTTTGAAGGATTTATTTATTAGTCCGTATCTATGACAGATTATGCATTGGACCACAAGTTATTCTTGGATTTAGTGCCCCTACAAATTTTCGTCAAATTCTCTTAAGTGTAAAAGAATTTTATTAAGCATAGCTTTGTGAAGAAGTCCACAAAAATATGCTAAAGACTGCTTAGGAGCACTGAGACTCGTGCTCTAAGCATAGCTTTCTGGTTCATTATTCAAAAATCAGTTGAAGAATACAAATTTTGGCTACAGACAAGTTTAGGAGTACTCTAATTAAATCTATCGAATTTTGCTAAGGACAGCATTTTGTTGCATTACTCAAAAATGTGATGAGGGATTTTCCAAGCATATCTTTCTAGAGCATCTAAAGAATCAAAGGCTTACATCTCTGGAACATTCCACGAAAATCTATCAATGAATTTTAGAAGCATTACTTACTGAATCATTCCACAAAAAACTATTAAAGAATAGTTACAAGGTTTCTGGTGCATTCCACTCAAATTCGTTGAAGAATATGGCCAGGCGTATGCTTCTGGAACATTCCGCAGCATTCTATCAATGAATTTTGCTAGGCATAGGTTTTTGGAGCATTCTGCTAAGCATAATTTTCTGAAGCGTTCTACAAAAACTGTCACAGAGAATTTCTAAGCATACTTTTGGACTGTAATACAAAAATCTATTTAAAATTTATTTCTAAGCACGGGTCTTTGGATCATTCAACTCAATTTTGATAATAAGTTTTGCCGGCATAGGTTTCTTTTGAGTAATCCAGTGTTCTGTTAAAGAATTTTGCCAAGCCTTTCTGAAGCATTAAGCCCGACTATACCACCGATTTTTCCGGGTATAGATTCTTGAACGTGCCACTCAAATCTGTTAAATAATGTTTCTAAGCTACATGCTTTGCTAAAAATAAATTCTGCTTCACAACTTTGGTACCCAACATTCACGGAAATATTCTGTCCCAACAATTAAACAATCAGAATAATTTGGAACTGAAACTTGAATTTCAATACATGGTTCTGCAATTGATTTGATAAAGAATCTTTACTCCATTCAGGAATTTATTTAATTTTATACTGGCACTTAACATTAACAAAATATGACGTTCATGACATAGTACAATGGTATTGGGGTGGCGCTTTTCCAACAGCCATCTAGTTTCAAACCCTCGGTGGGTTAGCGTGCTTGCGGGCAAGCCCCTGCTGGACTGCTGCAATTGCGGGTTTGAACCCCTTGTTTGTAAATAGAACATGGGAGACCTTTTCTCTTTCTTTATGTACCTTAATTTACAAGTTATTCAATAATGCCATAAATAATTTCTTTCTGAAATTTCTATATATGCTAAATTCTTCTAGTAGGAGAGGGACTTCGGTTTATTCACTGTAAGTGTCAGAAAGTGTGCTGCAATTTTATAGGCCACAATTTTTTAATGCTTAGCATATGCATTGCAGCCTCTTTTGAAGGCCTCAAAGCTTATCGTGCCTCTTCTACAGCTTTGTTGCCTTTCTCCTTTGCATTTTCCTTGGCTTTCTTCCAGGCTTCATCGGCTGTTTTATTGTTAAGCTTGTCTTATCCTAGGCCATGCCATTCAAATTGCTTATGGTTTCTTGGGCTTGCCCTTCAAAATATTGAGTTGTGTCCTTCACATTGCCTAAGTTCTCTCCTTTACAGCCTCCATAAGGAGACTCCTTTGCATTTTCTAAGGTTTCCACTGCTTTGCTTGCTTTCTGCCCTCCCTGAGATTGAGGATCTACACATAAAATAAGAATACTAGCATATGAGCAAGAAGCATTTGATTTCACGTGATAGAAGAATTTTGTACAAATACAAACACAACATAATTAATCCAAGTTTCGCTATCATCACACTATACGAGCAATTCATGACTTCCAAACCAGCCAACTGTCATAAGGAGCCATTGCCTTGGTTGCAAGAAACAGAATGAAAAGCTACCACTGATAATAAATCATCCTTGTTGTAAACAGGCCTCGTGGAACCTGCTTGATTATGCAGATTACTTTTCTAAAATTTGTAGTGGTTATAGAGTTCTTGAGAACATGAATGCACAAGAGAAACGAGGAAGATGCAAGCTTATATCTTGGAGCCCTATTTTTTACCGTCTGTAAACATGTTCAATGGTGCTGCTGATTCCAATACACACTTGCCAGACTACCTGTAGCATTGGTTAGTCATTTTTGCAAAGAATCCAAGAGGTGTTGAGTGCTATTAACAAAACTACTTTGCTCACTATAAGATCAAATTCATTTACATTCTCAACTCGTCCATACAATTTTAGGGACTAACATACAACTTGCCCCTCCTTCAACCCATTCAATCTATCTCCATTCTATAAAGTTACAAACCACTAGTGCAGTCCTAGGCAGAGACTAAGCTACCTTGCAGCTCTTGTTTTCTTTTATTTTTCCATGTTACATAAATTTTTCCCTCTTCAAATTTTATAATTCTCATCACAGTGAGCATTCTTATGTAAGCTTGATTTTATCAGTAGTATTAACATTTCACCTCTATGGTCCTAGACTCCCAAGCACTCCAGGTAAATGTTTTAAATCCTTAAAATCTAAATTTCATCGTTTTGTTAAATATTTCTATACCATGTGACATGATGCATAACTCAACCCGAAACAGTCATTTAAATGCTAACAGTTCTAAAGGAATACAAGAAGGAAAAATTACTTATTACGTTTATACTGGAAGGAAAAATGAGTTGCAATATTTTTAAAAATTTATAAGGATTGCAAGGTTTGATGTCTCATGTGCTGCAATAATATAAAGCCAACCCTTTTGTTGGGCTTTCACTGTTTGCAGGGAATTCTTCCTGCAATTAGGTGCAATCCCTAGGTCGTCGGATCCCTTGGTCCAGCAATGATTGTGGGTTTGCATTTGAGCCTTAGATTCTCCAGCTCAATTCTTTTAAAAAATCATTGTGTGCTCCAAATTTGACAGCCTACCCCATCTGTCATGTAAATTTTTGTGACAGCTTTCCATTCAATATTTCTCCCTTAACATGACTTCAATTTTATTTTGCCTACATGTTAATCACAGCATGTTACCAAACATTTTGAAATTTATGTTATAGATTATTTTCCTATATATCTTAAGTCCTTATAATAAATGGCATAACCAGAATCCTTTGAAAGTTGAAAATACAAAATACTGCATGGCTAAGTTGAACCAATGGACCTTAAATTGAGATTTTTTTTTATTTAGCAAAATGTCTTTATCGACTGCCAATTATGCACAAAGTTATCCAAAGTATGCAAAGAGGGACGCAGATAATTTACAATGTTTAGTCTCCATGAATAGTTCTTTGTTCAGATACAACTCTTCCCATTTTCAGTTACAGCAAAGCATATACAGCATAGCGCATCTGTTCAATTAAAATTGTTCGAGATGTGCAAAGATAAAACACAGCCTTCTTGAAAAGGGAATGCAAATGTAACATGTAGCTTTCTCATTTCTGCAAGTGAGAGTTCTAAATTGAGCTTACTAGAGTATCCTTCGTGCAGAACCTATTACCATGCCCCTTTCCTTCTGCATTTGCCGAAGACAGGCTTTTCAAGAGATTTCCACAAGCCTGAGGCAGAGTTCCTTTATATGCTTTGCATATGTATTCTTCTACATTCTCATAATTCTGGAAACAATGCAAGCCAGGCATTTAGTTGGTATTCTTCAAATCAAGGACTTAGCTTTGTAAAAGTAATTCCAGAGTAAAAGTTCATAATAAGAAAACAAAGTTATATATATATATATATATATATATATATATATATATATTATAGACACCTACATTTATCCATAACCCAATTTCGGTAGACTGAGATAAATGTTACATTGCTAGTTTGCAGAGGTTATGGATGTCAATCTAGCAGGATATGCCAAGTGTCTAGTGATGTAGTCATCATTTTTAAGTCTTTTATTAAGGATTGACAAGGAAATGGCAGCAACCTTTATTCAAAAGGGCTGTTATAGAAAATCCAAAAATGCAATCAATTGTTAAAATTGTTAAGCATTAAAAGAAACAATCAGCTGAGGCAGCCTCCTAAAAGTTCTAAAGCGGTCTTAAAGAAAGAGGTTTATCTACCTATTACGAGTTCAAGGCCCTTGGTTGCTTTAGTGAAAAGAGTTTTTACCTGCCCCTGTTCCACCAAATCACCCGGGGCATCAATGAATGAGTAGGAGTCGAATGCCTAAAGTTATAAAGAGAACCCATCACTAGAAACTTAGAAAGTTTTTGAGGTGTTTGTAATCTTATTACATAAGTAATAACAATAGACACAGACATGGATAGATACAGATAGAGATGGATAGACACAGACATGGATAGATAAAGATAGAGTTAGATGGATACAGACATCAATGAATAGAGATAGAGATGGATACAAACATTGATGGATACCCAACACATTGATACAAATTCAATGGCACACTTCTTGCTAAGCGAGAATGGGGAAGAACATATAAAGAGTCAACAAGGATCTCTTTAGCTAAAACCTGTTGATGGGCTCCTTCAACTACAGCTGGGCCCAACAAAATAGTCAACTCTCTAAACCCACCAAATGGCTTGGTCTATGCACTCCATCATACCCAGAACCTTGATTAACAGGGATCATTATGGATAAACCCAACTATTTATACAGCTCTGTTGTTTGATATAGACAGATTCTTACTAGAGAAAGAAACAAATTTTTAGACCTGCTCCTTGCCGCAGCTTCCTACTCTTCCCCTTCTTTCACAGATGCTGGATCTCGTCCTGCCCAGGCTAGGAACACAATGAACGAAAGAAAACTCCACATTTTAGGAGTGGTCAGGAAGATCTTACATTTCATGCAAGGGTAAACTACTTCACTTAGGGGTAGATGCACTCACGGATCAACTTTAACCAGGTAGATTGACCAAATTGAACTGCTTGCAGAATTTGAGGATTGCTGAATCATGCTTACTTGATAAAACCCCAAAATAGTGTTACCTATATTTCATCATTTTTCTAGTATCCCAAGGTGAGTAAATAGATTTCTATTGCTAGACCATTTTCTTCTCTTACTGGGCTTAACCTCTCTTTCGTTAGTTCCCGCAATCCATCTCAAAATGATCCATTTTGTATATGGGAAAAAGCAATATGTCCCTCTCTTAACCGTTCTAACCAAACTTCTTGTTCATTTGCCCACCCATACCTGTCTAACAGGAGGGGAAGGGGTTATAGTGCACAAATTTTCCAGTAACCACATGCATGCCTTGCCCCAAGACAGAGGCACGCAATGGACAAATCAGAACAAGCAGTAGATAATGATCACACCTCGCCTTGTTTTAATTTATGCAATTAAAGCAGGGCCTCCAATTGCAACTCGACTATAGTGAAAGTGTGATCCTACAGAAATGGACTTGGAGTGAATAGACACAGCACTTGCAGCTCAACTATGGAGTATGAGGATGGTCAACTAAGACTGGGTAGACACAGCACTAGCAGCTCAACTATGTAGTATGAGGATGGACAACTACAGAGGTTGGCTTCAAGAATCCGTCTTTTCCAGATGGGTGAGATCATAGAAATTAGTACTAATTGGGGCAGTGGAACACAAATTTGGCTCTTCACAAGCCTTCTGACACATTTGCTTTGAAGATATTTGGTTCAACGGAAGCTTTTCAATATAGGAGTTTTGAGCTCGACTTACTCAATCCTCCACCTTATCCCAATGAATGTCAAGGAAAAGGTTGGTTTGGCACCACCTACCATCTGGTAGATAAAGTGTCATCCCAGGCACTCAACAAACTTTTCCTAGCTATCTTCCCACGTGTTTGTAATAAACAGACTTATTTAGGTGGCCCCACCCATGCATGAGGAAGTATTGACATCTAAATCTATCTCTAGATATGCTCTTATATACTCATCGTGATATAGGCAGTAAGAAGAGCTTTTATTAGTACTGTTTAAAGCACCGCAACTAGTAAGTATTGGTTATGCTTTCAATAATTGGTTTGAATCAACTCTTCAATCTCACTTTTGGACATGCAATTGATTGGTTGATAAGGCAACAATGATCCTCAAAAAAATCAATTAAAATTCATTCGGACTTGAGCAAAAAAAGAACTTAGGTACCCCAAACACATCGTTGTGTGAAAAGGACTGTTTTGCATCTCTAGGCGAGGGCTGGTGGGACGATTGTTTTCTAATCAATCCTCAGTAGTTGTCCCATAAGGTGAACCATAAACTGTGGATTGTATTTTTCATGGAAACCAACATCCGTTCATGTTTTATATATGTTTTTAGTCATCTACCTTTCATGTGCCATGACTACCATTGCCAAAAACAGGTATGCATGCAACATTAAGTCTTATGGCCATATGTCTTTTTTACAAGTTCACTTGAACAAGGGAGTTTGTAGGTGTAATTAGAATATACTATTTAGTGATAAGAAAAACCATGGCCCTTCAAAAGTGAAGAAAAAAAAGAAATGCTGATATATTTGATGAAATCCATATTAAAGAAGAGATTTGATGGTATGATTAGTGTATAATAATGCTGAAAAGCCTGTAAAATCAACTGTCGTCAAAGAAACCCACTTGATGGAGAAGGCCGCCCTTGTTTTTATAACGTGAAATCAGAATTCTTTGTCTTATGGGAGATTCACGAGTAATCATTAAGTTGTAACCATAGAATTGATTAGATCAAAGGATTTTTCTTTTATGACAAGATAAATAGAATAGTAAGATAATTACAACTAAAAACAGAAGCCAGAAGAGACTTTATTGGTTATTGTTACATTATCTTGCTATTGTATTTAACCTTGTGATAAAAGACATGCTTTGATGTAATAAGTTCTATGGTAACAATTATTTGTCAATATCCTGCAGACACTAATTAAATACCATCTTTCTCTTTCACACAAGCATATGTTCTCTTTGTCTCTCTATGCTGACATGCAGAGGTGCAGATGGGAAGAAGAAAAGAACCTCATAGAGTGGCTGACCATCCAAAACAACCCATGGCACATATTGATGTGGTGGTTCTAGACTGTTTGTCTCTGCTGCATATTGTAACTCCAGCTGTAGGCACCAAGAAAACAGTTTTTAGCAATAAAAACAACTTACGTGGAAATCTTTCAGTGTAAACTCTATGGATATACATAAGTACCTACAACAATTGGGGCAATGATCAATCATAGTCAGATGCTTTGAAGTAAGAATTATACACAATTTGACAGATTTTAATGAATATTTAAAATAAAACCATTCAATTTGATCAAATACTAGGTTATTTTCAAAGACCATAAAAATCTAGATATAGAGGTAAGTTATCAATAGATGGGAAAGAATGATATTTAAAGTTTACCTGTTTACCAGGATAAATAAAAAAGAACATAACATGGAATGCTGTTTGATATACAATAAAGTAGGAATTGTCATTATGTCAAGGGATTGTATGTCACAACATATGGTTATTAGATAGATTATTTCAACGTATAGAAGGATTTGACTATATGACACTATAGATACCTCTTTAAGAAATCATTCTATATGACTCCAAAAAATAAAGCAGTGCTCTAATTTCCTCTCATTGCTTAATGACATGATAATTAAGTAAATACATGATGTTATGGGGTCCTAGAATCAGTCCCATTGTTGTGTTGGACGGGAGCAGGAGTGGGATCAAGATGTCTAGGGCACGATGGCCCTGCCATCCCTAGTATCCTGTGGGTACGAGACATACCCACACGTACCTAGGATGGCAGGGTCGTACCCAGCCATTTCTTGGAGAACTCATAGTCACCCAAATAAAAACCAAGTCCAAACTTTTAGGAAACAAATTTTTAAAATTAAAAAAAAGCATTTGTGTCATAAAGTAACCTAAAGCCTATTCGAAAACCTAAAAGTGAAATAAAACACATGTTTTTACTTCATTTCTCACAATCACAAGCCACACAAAACTCCAATATCATTCCAAGTTGCCATTTTGCAAATTTGACGTACCCACAGGGTACCTAGGATCGCAAGGCCATACCTGGCCATTTCCTAGAGAACTCATAGTCACCCAAATAAAAAAACAAGTCCAAACTTTTAATAAATGAATTTTTAAACTTAAAAAAAGCATTTATGTGTCATAAAGTAACCTAAAACCTGTTTCGAAACCCTAAAAATGACGCAAAACGCTTGTTTTTACTTCATTTCACAATCGCAAGCCACACAAACCTCCAATATCATTCCAAGTTGCATTTTGCATTCTTGAAGCTTGCTGGGTTTTTTTTTGAATGTGAAGGATTGCGAAGGCATTTGCTAAGTGCTACAAGAGGGAACTAGCTTGCACAAAGGAGATTTATCAATCAAGGGTAAGTATTTTGTGAGATTTTTTCACACTCGTTCAGAATTTTTTCAACATTTTTGGATTTTTCTACAGACATTTTAAATGTTTTTTTCTAAATTGTTTTATTTTTATTTTTATTACATTTAAACATATTGTAAGGTTTTATTATTGTTGTTTTTTGTTTTATTTTTCTAGGTCAACTTACTTGGGGTTACATTTTCAAAAAAAAAAATCCTTATAGCAACAATCCACTTAGAATGGTTGCTAGTTCAAGTTCAATGGGCCCAAGTGTAGATAGATTGTTCAAATATAATCAAGCATCACCTCAATGGAAATATGTTACAATGATTGATTAGCTTCCAAGAGATGGGACTTTTCTTTGGCATTATAGTCACTATTAGATTGAGTATAAAAGCTTGTATAGTTGAGTGAAAGCCAAGGAATTAGAGTTTGTGCTACGACCGGCCAAGGAATTAGAGTTTGTCAAGGGCCGAACAAAAAGTGGTTGCTAAAAGAGCAACTTAGGTCATATATCAGAGAACAAGAAGTTGATACTGTGAGGAAAATTTAGATCTCATCATTTAGCAAAGAAAATATCACACAAGCCACCAACATGGGCTTCTCCAATAGTGGCTGCCCCACATCCTTTCTTGGAGACACCATCTTCTTAGTAAGGCAATCCCTCTCTTTCTTCTTGTTAGTGTAGGTTTTTATGTTCCTAGTGGGTTAGTTATTTTCCCTATTTCCTAGGGTTTTCCTACACTTTTATTAAGCTTGCTTAGGTTAAATAAAGTGAGTTTAATTACTGAGTGGGTGATTTGAGGTGTCGGCATCCTACGAGGGAGGTGGCATTTGCTATCTTGGGAAGATGCTCTTGCTATCTTTAGTCCGTATGGTGGCCTCTCCCTATTGGTCGGTTTTGCCACCTCTCCCCTCTCTTTGGTCTATATAAACTCACTACCTAGCTTGTATTTTGATCATCTTGAATGCATTGTCTAGTTACTCTACCATTCTTTGTATGAAGCTTTGAGCTCTTAATGCAATTCTGTCACATCGACATTTGCATCTCTTAGAATCACTGGTTTGCTTTTACTTCGCATTTTCTAGTTTATGTAGCTTAGAATCTCTCTTATAAAGTTCTTGGGTTATCAATCTTGTTCATGATTTCTAACATGGTATCAAAGCTTTTGTTTTGAGAGTTTTGAGTTCATAGATTCTTGATTGAGAGATTGAGTTCTTAGTGAGATCTTGAAAATCCTGTATGCTCTTGCGTTTTTGAACGATCTGGAGAATCAGAAAGGATTTATCAAGACCCTTTAACCTCTGGGTTTTGCATGTGTTATGTGAGATCTGAGTGATTGCAACATTTTTGGTTATACTGGCGGCATTTTTGGTTATTCCAACAAGTCCAGGAGGCTCAAGAAAGTCAAGATTGGCTTTCGTTTCATCCGATTTGGAGATTGTTTGACACAATTGCAAAATAGGGGTTTTGTGCTCATATCTGAAAATCAACTTTCGTTCAGAGCATTTTCGGCCCAAAAGAACCTTGCCATTGTGTGCAGGAGGCTTCGCAAACGATTTTTGATATAAAATTTGCCTAGTTTCACTACTGGGAGACAAAAAGAAAAAAAAATTGTCAGAGGCCATTTTTGGCCTCACAGCACGAATATGAGGCATTTTTAATTTAAAAATTTCAAAAATAATAATAATAATAATAATAAAAGGGGGTGCTTTGAAGCTCTTTATACAATGCTCCAAGCGCTATATCAAAGTGGGCTTCGGCCCCTTTTAAGAGGCTTCAGCCTCTTTGTAAGGAGACCAAGCCCTTCTTTAAGGGCGCAACCCACTTAAGTGGGTCCGCAAACCCCCTAAGGTGGGCATGAGTGTGGCTTTGCCATCCCACCCCCCTCTATTTTGGCCTTCAGCCCCTCTTTTGAGGCTTGGCCCTTTGGGCTCTTCACCGCCAATTTTTTTCATTCAGCTTCTTCACAAATTTGGTTTGCCCTATTCCGCCTGCTAACAGTGATTCAGCCTTTAGGCCCAACTTAGGCGTCTAGTTCATTTGTAGCCTCTGCTAGAGTTGACATTTTTTGGCTATAATTGGCAGAATTTGTTATATTTGGCCCTAACTAGTTTTAGTCATAGTTGACTTGTTTGGCAATGCTCCTAATTAATTGGAGAGCTTCTATAGTTGGCGGGCCATCAAAATTGGAGGCATTTTGGCTAAATTTGGTGGAGGTTATTCTTTTGCAAATCTGACCCCCTTCCGTTGGAGTTCACTGTTTCTAAGGTAAACTTCCGAGGTCCTGTTCTAGGTCATTCTAGCTTTGTTTTCAGTGCATTTTCTTTTGTTTTGGGCTAATTTTTCACGCTCTACGCGTTGGTGCAAACAATTTTTGGTTTTGGTGCATGAATTTTCTAGAAATCGCAGATTCTCACATGTGACACTGCACAATTCTCGTTTTGGGACCTTTGGAGACTCATAATTTTCACATACGACCTCGGATCGAGGCGACTCTTTCTTTGAAAGTGCATGATTTTTCGAGTACTTCGCAGTGGTGCTATTAGTTTCACTTGGTTTGGTTCTAGGATTGTACTTTCAGCATACACTCATTTGATTGAAAATTTGTAAAGCATTGAAGTCAAATCCACTTAGCATTTCTTGTTGGTGGTAATTGTAATCACACTAAATATAAAGTGCCAAATCGTATTTTCTTGGGGGGGTTCTTTGATTGAGTGAAAAAGGGGGGGTGTCTTGTGTGCTTTCTTTGAGTTTCTGCATTCTCTTTTTCCACACAACTACAACAAACAATCTTCTTTTCTACATAAAATGGACCAAACAACAATACCAATACTCACACCCTTCAACTACTTTGATTGAAAATCTAAATGACAATCTATCTAAAGAGGCAAGGGTTGTATAGAGTAACAATGGGTCTTGAAACTGAACCATCATTACTTGCAAAAAAGCCAAAATGGTTTAATAAGTTGGATGAAGCTTTTGGAACCTTGTGTATGTCTGTATCTCCAGATTTACTTTTTCACAATGAAACTGTTTCTACACCAAATGATGTATGGACCACTTTGGAAAATCTCTTTGGTAAGCAGGATGAAATAAGAGGAGGACATCTATTGGAGAATGAACTCATAGGGTTAAGTCCTACCAGTTTTGATACGATTCATGACTTCTTCACTAAGCTAAAGGCCATAAGATTGCAATTGAAACAATGTGGGATTGAGAAGAAAGATTCTTAATTGATCTTAAGTATTCCTTCCAGGCTTGGTCCTAACTATTCTGTATTTGTTTCTACATTTCATGTAACTAAAAGTGCCTTAGGAACCAATTATACAATGCCTTCTCTTGATGATTTTGCAAATGAACTCACAAAGGAGCAAGATAAATTGGTTCAAATGGGCACAATTAAGCCCTCTAAATCTCATGCCTTGGCTGCAAATCAAGGCACTAAAGATTAGAAAGGGTTCGGTAAGCAGAACAAGAAACAACAGAATCAAGGACAGAAGAAACAAGATTAGAAACTGGCTGCTCCAAAAGCAGCCAATCAGGCCTCTTCTTCCAAAGCTGACAAGCCTAAGAAGGAGAAGGAAAAGTGTGCCTATTGCAAGAAACCTGGTCATGATGAACATAAGTGTTTTAAGAAGTAGATTGATCACCTGACACATTATTGAGAAGAACAATATCAGGGTGCCCGATTTAGTCAAACAGAGTTCATTTCAGGAGTCTTCAAAGGACAAACAAAAGTAAGGGCAAGGCCCTAGTTGCTATTGCTTCACAGCCCGATACTTGGATTATTAACTCGGGTGCTTCGCACCACATGGCTTCGTCACAAGATGGTTTTGCCTCTTTGGAGCCATGTTCTATGCCATCTATACTCATGGGTGATGACACTCCTGCTGAAGTGCATGGGAGAGGGTCCGTTGACGTGGGCGAAGGAACATTTCATGATGTTCTTTGTGTTCCATCTTTGTCAACTAATCTCCTAACTGTCTATCAGATCACTCACATTGGCTCTGGCAAGCAGGTTGAGTTCACTCCAGACACAATGGTAATCAGTGAGTTGCACAATGGGTCTTCCGTTGTGGGAAAAGTTGATCATCAGTCTAGACTATATCAGTTTTCTCACTTTGTTCCTGATTCTCCTTCACTTGCTTTGCTCACTCTGTAATGTCCCCTTCTAGTGAGTCCAAATTTTTCCTTTGACCTTGCACAATTCAACTCATCAAAGAGAAATTAGTATACAATTCTTCTCTAAAATCGCGTATCATTATTTATAAACATAAACCATTTGTTTCATGATCCCTTGGAAGAGATCTACTTGGCCCTTTTGTTAATCAAATCCTCCCTCTTATGAGAGTGAAACCGTTAGGGTGCAATGCCAATGGTATAGGTCGTTCTTCCTTCGAGGGGTACTCTAGACCCAAGCCACTCTAGGACTTTCCTTTGACTCGGGGTTCTCTAGACCACTCAAGTCAAAAGACTACCTCTTGCTCCCTAAGGTACCATCTTGAGACAAGGGCTCGAAGGGGTGCTCTAGACCAATGAACCCGTACCTATCCTTGGTTGATTGCCCGCCCCTAATCTTCCCTACTCCTCATAGCGGCAAGTTGATTAACATTATTGCCTTCCTCTATTTTAGAAAATCATGCCTTTTATGTACTTATACTCTTTGTATTCTTTCCTTAGTTCATTATAATGAAAACGCACATAAATATTTCATACTCATTACATAATCTAACTAAACTAATTGCAATGTAAACAATTCATAATTTATAATGACTTCATGCTATCACAGTCAGATTCATATGTTCATTGTTCACCATTTATCATGACATTTCACATGCTATCTTTATGAACTTATCAACATATACTTCTTATCTATAACTTATAAACTATTCCTTAACACCATATAGGGTCGATAGGGTGTAGCATGCTATTGTTCATCTTAGGCTATGTTTGTCTCCCATCCTTATTCAAGAACTACTTGGTGTATTCTTGAAGCTAAGGCATCCATGAGGATTCTTGGTACTCTAGGTAGCCAAGACCAATACATCGCCTATGAATGATATACTAGACATGTCACCCTTCATTGATCCCATATGTGGTTAATGAATGGTATATAGATTACACAGTTTAGTGAATATTACATATGACTATCTATGAATTATATTGCTCAGAACTGGATGTAAATAAACGCAGTGTTATACTGAACATTAACACAAGCAAGGGAAACAATGTATTGTCATACCTGTGGTATTATATCAGTTCGATTACTGGAGCATGCAAGAATGGCTATTTGCTGTTGGAGAGTCTTCTTATAGTGCCTGTTGTAATATCTTTGATGGCAGATCAGAACTATGCAGAGATTCTAACTCTATGCCTCTTGATTTGGTTATGGCTTTATTTGCTGATTGAAGTTATCTCTATGTAATTGCTGCTATGTGGTACTGTCTTTTTCTATCACATATACTTCAGAATTGTAAATGAGTTGAGGGGCCCACAGAGTATGGATTGCACCCTTTACATACTTCAAATGAAATATTTTAGTGAGGTGCTTGGGAAATATCTGGGGCCCACATATTTCCTAATCAGCAAAGAGCCTTCTACAGGCTGAATCTCTTAAAGTCATGCCACAAATTCCTTTTGAACAAATATCACATAAATTCCTTAACATTAAAAAGTGTTTAAACATAAGTTTGAATTCCTATAAGCTCTTTGCTGGGACCCACGCTGTCAGCTTCTGCAGAGACTATCTCCTAATAAGCCTGCAAACCATATGATCTCTAATACCATAAATTTTCCTTTATAAACTCACAAACTGCCTTAAGGAAAAAATGAAGATTTACTCCTGCAAATTCCTTAATAATTTATATTAAAATGCAGATCTTCCTTATTCTAAATCTCTCGCACTTTTCTTCCTGATCCCTCCCCAAAATGGATGTAGATTGGACCTTTTAAGGACCACGAAAGGTCTCAATAATAAATCGTCACACCTTTCCATCTTTTGTTAGTATCATCCTTATATGGATTGGGACTTATTAAAGAGGCCGGATCATTATATTACTAATTTAATATATTACATCAAATTAAATCATATTATTAGATTATAATAATAATATATAATATAAATATAATAATAATATATAATATTTATATTATATTAATAAATATATTTATAATAATATTTAAATTATTATATATATTTATATAATATATATTATATAATATTGTCATTAATATTATATTTATATTGATGATAATAACAATGCTATTACATAAATATATTATTTTATAAATATAATAAGTATATTATATAAAATAATATTTATGCATTAAATATTATTATATACATTATCAACATTAGAAGCAACTTCTCTATCTTGTCATGATGTTTAAATCTTTAAACAATACCTCAATATTGGAACATGACACACTCACTCAAACAAGATGAGTTGTTTGTGGCATCAAGGGTTTGACCACTTGAACTACCGCTACTTGCAGCAGCTCAGTCAACAAGACATGGTTTCAAGGTTGCCTTCTATTCGGTTTCCTGATGGTGTTTGCCAAGGATGCATTCTTGGTAAGCATCCTGAAGAGAAATTTGATAAAGGCAAAGCATGGAGGGCCACACAGCGTCTGGAGTTGGTACATAGTGACTTGGCAAGACCATTTCCACATCCTTCTTTTAGCAGGGCTCAATATGTTCTCACATTCATTGATGGTCTTTCCAGATACACATGGGTTTATTTTCTCAAACAGAAGTCCGAGGTATTTGAGTCTTTTCAGGACTTCAAAGCTTTGTAGAGAAACAATCTGGGAAGTCCATCAAGATTCTTCTTACAGACAATGGGGGGGTGTATGTCAACTAGAGGTTTGATAGGTTTTGTGCCTTTGAAGGCATTGATCTTCAACACATAGTGCCCTACAATCCATAGCAGAATGGTGTCGCAGAACGAAAGAACGTATCCTTGAAAGAAATGGCCAATTGTATGGTTCACTCTAGATCCATGGCACCTCAGTATTGGGCAGAGGCCATCAACTGTGCGTGTTACATCCAGAATCGGGTTCCTCACCGAGCTGTGAAGGGGGTCACTCCTTTTCAAGCTTGGACCGGTCGGAAACCCATACTAAAGCACTTTCAAGTGTTCGGTTCTCCTGCATGGGCCCACATTCCAACAGAAACGCAAGGCTATGGATCCGCAGAGCAAGCCTTGCATATTTGTTGGGTACCCAGATGGTGTCAAAGGCTACAGACTTCTCCACCCCACCACTCATGAGTTGTTCATCGAGAGGAGTGTTTGTTTCGAGGAGGATGTTTCCAGTTCTTCTCCTACCACTTCTCCATCCACAATCACTTTGGAGACATTGCGGCATGATGACAATTCTTCTGAGGATCTTAATCCTCCTGCTCATGTTGAGGAGTCTTCTTCCTCCACTTCAAATGGTGACGATGATGATGTGGATTCATCTTCCTCCGCTCCTAGTCATCATTCAGAGGGTGATGTTTCTCCTCCAGATTCTCCTAGTGGGCCTCTTTGGGCTCGTCGGACATTAGAGTCAGCAAGTGATTGGGTTGGTGATCCTTTAGATGGTAGAAAAACAAGGTCACAGTTTGAGTAGGCTCCACATCTCTTTATTGCCTTAGCTTCCGATCCACAGTCCTTTAGGGAAGCTTTTGGTGTCCCTGAGTGGGATGCTGCTATGCAAGAAGAGTTCAGTTCCTTGGAGAGGAACCGCACTTGGGATTTAGTCCCCCTTTCTAAGGTAAGGAAACTTGTTTGATGCAAGTGGATCTATTGGACAAAATTTGCCGCAGATGGGTCGGTTGATAAGCATAAGACTCACCTGGTCACGAAGGGATTCTCCCAGGTGCTTGGGATTGACTACTCTAAGACTTTTTCACTAGTTGCCAAAATGAACTCCATCCGACTTGTCCTTGCTATTGTTGCAGCCCATCGTTGGGAAGTTCATCAGATGGATGTGAAGAGTGCTTTTCTTCACGGTGACCTTCAAGAGGAGATATACATGGAGCAGCCACAAGGGTTCGTACATGATCCTTCACTTGTTTCCCATCTTCGGAAGTCTCTCTATGGCCTCAAACAGGCCCCTCAGGCTTGGTATGCCAAGATGGACTCCTTCCTTCTATTAGTTGGGTTCACTTGGTGCCATTCTGATCCAAATGTGTATGTTCTGCAGCAGGATGATGCTCTCACGTTCCTTGTTCTCTATGTTGATGACTTGCTGATTACAAGAAGTTCCTCATCCACCATCAAGGCAGTGAAAACTGCCCTTCATGATCATTTCTTGATGTCAGACTTGGGCCTTCTGCACTACTTCTTGGGGATTGAGATCACTCAGTCTTCATCCGATATCATGGCACAACCGAAGTATGCACTTGATATGCTCTCCCAATTTCGCATGGCTGACTGTAAGCCTGCACTGACTCCATTTATTTCTGGGTTCAAACTTGAGGCTCACTGTTCATCACCATTGGTGGATGCTACCTTATATCACCAATTAGTTGGGAGTCTCATATACTTGACTCACATGAGGCCTAATCTTTCATATGTTGTGGGCCTGGTCTTCAGGTTCATGCAGGAGCCACATGAGCTGCACTGGAAAGCAGCTAAGCAGATTCTTCACTATGTACGGGCACTCACTGTTATGGGAGTCACTATGCAGGGGGCGTGGATATTGACTTGTTGGGACACAGATTCAAATTGGGCATGCGATTCTCAGGATCGTAAGTCTACTTCAGGGTATTGCTTCTCACTTGGTGCCCGTCCAATTTCTTAGTCGAGCAAGAAGCAGTCTACAATTGCTTTTTCATCTATAGAGGTTGAGTATCAAGAAGCAGTTAATGCTACTATTGAAGCCAATTGGCTTCAGAACATTCTCACTGAGTTTGGTATTCCCTTCCGGAAGCCTACAATCATCTTTTGTGACAACCAGAGTGCAATACAGATCTCTCGCAATCCGGTCCATCATCAACGAACCAAACACATTGAGATCCACATGCACTACATTCGGGAGCCGATTCATGAGTAGATCATTGATCTCAAGTACTATCCGACATCAAAGCAGATCGCAGACATCTTCACCAAACCCTTCACTGAGAGAAAGTTCCTTCATTTGCGAGCTTTGCTGGGGGTGCGGCTGGTGTCCACTTCAAGGGGGGTCTTTTAGTCCTCTTTTCTCTCTCTATTCTGGGGGGTGTTCTCTCTACTTTGTTTGGGGGGGGAGGGAGCTTCTTCTCTTTGGGGCGGAATTCATTGTACATGGGTACTGTTGATGTGTTTTTATGCACATGCAACTTAGAATAAATTACTAAGGTAATCTATCCTCTCTTGAACAAAGATACCCTAAAGCTAAACAATGTGATCCAGTGGGTTATCTCCAAGGTTCCAGTATGTTGGTTCTCAACTTGCTCATAGGATAGCCTCAGTTGATATGATGTGATATTGTTGTTTCCTCAAAGGGACTTACGTAGACTTCTTCTTGCTTTACTCAGCTTATTTCTCCTTTCAGTGTGGATGATGTATGTACTATGCCTTAATAGGCGGATGTAGCAAAGGTTATAACCCAATGATAAAGAAAAGGAAAAAGATAAGGGTTTAGAGAAACTAATCTAAGGTCAATGAGGCAATGATGATGCATGAATAGACAAACTCCTCAATAAACCTAACTCCACTTCGCTAAGAATGCCTACAACTACATGGAGTAGGTGCAATCTCCTAAGGTTAGCGAATGGTTTTCAAATCATGAAAGCTCATATAAGCACCCATTGGACGGCGCAGCACAAACAAGCATCCACAATCGAACTTAAGCAAATTATGATGAAACTCAGACTAGCTTTACACAACACTCCACCAGCGATGGATGTCAAAAGCATGAGCTAGGAGTTGATCAAATATTCAATACATGCATGCATTACATCAATGAGCTACTACTACTCTACTTCTAATCTACTTAGAAACATCTCTCCATCTCATCAAGATACAAGAAACCATGTTATTCCACAAGACAACACTTAGCACCAAACTCCAATGCTCCAATGTCATTGCATTAATCTTGAGAAATATTTACAACAATTTTCAAGTACTCTCAGAGAATTTCGAGTCTCTTTCTACTCTACTCCCTTGAACTAACTACCTATGAACTAACTATTACAAATGAGGCAACAAGGCCTTTAAATAGTTTTCCAGAATACAACTGACGGCCGAGATTGATCTGTGAATGGATGCCCCAGATCATTACAACAAGGCAACTATGCCTATTTTTAGTATTTACAAATGTAGTAGACATATTTTGTACATAGAAAAGAAGAAATGAAGGCATGCTTCCCAATGTGATAAAGATGATGAGTTGGAAGACTTCTCCCTTGGAGCGCCTTTATCCTCTTGTTTGTGCATGCAGGTACAATGTACTTAGACAAGGATGACGTGGCGACATTTGATTGGTGAGGATGATGTGCATGCCACGTAGGTGCCACCTCAGCAACTCTTATGGTCAATTTGCTTTTGGGAATATTCCCAAATTGCATCATCTGTGTGATGTCTTCGAATGTGATTGCTTTGATGAACTTGAATGTTTGGGGATGTATCCTTGCTGATTTTGCCTTGTGTCTTTTGTATGTCGGATGTGTATGATACATGTTGCTCATTTGCCTAACTCTATGATACTTCTCCTTGCAGGATATATATTGATCTTCTTCGAATGCTTCTTCATAGAGAGTAGTGTAGATAATGATGCTTCCTTCATAACATGGAGTAGGAAACTTCTCTCAGAGACTTGAAGATTATGGAAGAACTTGAAGTTTGATGAATGAATGTCTTCTATGATGCCGATGATGAAGTGTACTGGCATGATGAACTTGAAGTGATCTCTTGGAGTGGTAACATGATGTCTCCCTTGCAGTGACTGCCTCTTGACTTCATTCCTTACTTGAAGATGGTTCCAAGCACCTTGCTCCCTGGATGACTTCTCAGCTCCATCAATTCTCCAGCAACACAAACCAAGAAACATATCAATCCATTGATAGGCATTCAATTTCATAGCACATAGGAATCATTCCCAAGCATATTCAACATGTTACTAGTCTAGGCGCAAATTTAGGTTTGCAGAGAGGTGAAAGTGCGCCTAGCATACTTAGTGCAATTTTATGATCTCAAACCCTTGTTGATGCTTAAAGATGTTCATTTTGACAAAGTAAAGACCCTTCATCATTGACTCCTACTCTTGTACTTGAGGCGCAATTTTAGGGTTGAAGAAGTGGAAAAGTGTGCCTAGGTAACTTAGGCTTTGTTTTTGGCATTCTGTGGTTTCAAACACTTGTTTAAATTCTCAAGGGACCACTTCATCCCTAGGCGCCAACTCTCATGATTACATGCACTTTGCTTCCAAGGCACCAAAATTGATTTGAAGAGATGCCAAGTTGCGCCTCATCTTGGAGATGGTAAACTTGTTCAATCTATGGTTTCAACTCAATGTATAGGTGTCCAGAGGGCTTATTGCTTCAAGGTGACATCAATCTTCATAGTTTCAAGCCCCTTTTTGCAAGGCGCACATTGATGACTCTTTGGGTATGAAATTGCGCCTTGATGTAAATAGGTGTTCACTTCATTTTTTATGCATTCAAATCATTGTGTATGTTCATGAAGATCTTATCAAACCAAAATACTCTCAAAATTTATAGATTCAAGCACCTTTCTTCTTGGGCGCAAAAGTGAACTTGCACAGAGGCTAAAGTGTGCCTAGCTATGAGATGTGCAATTAATGGACTTAGTCAATCTTGGAACTCAAGGGGAGGTTATATCTCTTAAGGTGCCATCTTCTATAGGTTTAGGCATTCATTTCATGTCAAGGCGCCAAAAGATGACTCCACATATGCAAAATTGCACCTAACATACTTGAGGAGGGTGCACTTCAAGTTCCGTGGATTCCAACCATTGTGTAGGTTCAATGAGATGTCTGGGCACTCAAACTTCTTCAAAAGTCATGAAACTAAGCATACTTCTTAGGTGCAAAAAGATGATTCTACTGATGCAAATTGGCGCCTTAGCTTAGGTGAATAAATTTTGGACTTAGGCAATTGTAGGTGTGTTGAGAGGCTCAATCCTTTCAAGGCGCCACTTCTTTTACAACTTCTAACATCTTCTCAAGGCGCAAGTTGATGGCTCTACAGGTGCAAATTGACGCCTTATCTTCCTTGAAGCAATTTGGTTAAGTTTGAACCTTAAGGATGTCTCCAAGCGCCAACCTGTCATTGCCAATGATGATTCCTCAAGTTCTAACCTTAAGCGCACATTTTGACTTCTACAGTGGCCTGAATGCGCCTCACCTTCCTTGTGAGTTTTTCCAAAATTTTCTAAGTCTTGAAACACTGCATGTTGATCTTCAGGCGCAAAACTAGGTCTCTGGATACTGCTTCTCTTCCTCCAAGCCTAGGCGCACTTTTGTGATTCTTCAGGAGTGAACTTGTGCCCTGACTCTAGGGTCATTTCCTTGTAAATTTTCCAATGTTCAAAGCATTTTGGAGGATCAAAACATCCATTTCTATTAAGGCGCCAAGGTTTGGAATGATTATAACGATGAAAACCTCCTAAATTGAGGCACACTTTGCTCACAGTCAGACTCAATTTGACACACTCTAGGAGATTATGGTTTCCAGTACGAGGTTATGGATTCAAACACCACCGACTCCATCATGAAATAAACCTAAGACAACATCCAAGACTCATGGCAAAGCACTGGAGCTCAAAAACAGGGGGTCCCCATTTGCAATGGGGCAATGTTGTGAAAACGTCACAACAGGTACCTCATCAGGCTTGATTTGTCGGGACCCATTTTTTCACCCACCTAAGTTACGCTTAAGGGGGGGTATTAGTGTAGGTTTTTATTTTCCTAGTGGATTAGTTATTTCCCTAATTCCTAGGTTTTTCCTACACTTTTATTAAGTTTGCTTAAGTTAAATAAAGTTAGTTTAATTAGTGAGTAGGTGATTTGAGGTGTCGACATCCTACAAGGGAGGTGGCATTCGCTATCTTGGGAAGATGCTCTTGCTATCTTTAGCCTGTATGGTGGCCTCTCCCAATTGGTCAGTTTTGCCACCTCTCCCCTCTCTCTGGTCTATATAAACTCGCTACCTAGCTTGTATTTTGATCATCTTTAATGCATTGTTTAGTTACTCTGTCATTCTTTGTATGAAGCTTTGAGCTCTTGATGCAATTCTGTCACATTGACATTTGCATCTCTCGGAATCGTTGGTTTGTTTTTACTTTGTATTTTCCAGTTTATGTGGCTTAGAATCTCTCTTATAAAGTTCCTAGGTTATCAATATTGTTCAAGATTTCTAACACTTCCTACAAAAGAGGGCCATTGGATAAGACATTTTAGAATGAGGTGAGAGACAATGCATATGAACACATTGTGCATTGCATTTACACTAATGGACTTCCTTTCAACCTTATGAGATCACCATATTGGTGGGAAATAGTGATGGCAATCAAACACCCTCAAGTTACACAAGTCCTAGGAATAAGATGTGCACCACCTTATTGGCAAAAGAAGAAAAATCTATAGGGACATCACTAAAACCAATCAAGGATTTATGGGCTGAAATAGGAGTGTCCATTATTTTTGATGGATGGAAAGATTATAAGAATAAGCCTTTAATTAATGTCATTGCAATCTCCCCTAACGCAATGTTTTCAAAGGCAGTTGATTGTGAGGGGCAAGTGAAGGATGCAAACTTCTTTTCTAAAATCCTCATTGAGTTTGTAGAGATGATGGGTGTTGAAAATTTTGTCCAACTTATAACGGACAATGCTAAAATTATAGAGCAATATGTGCCTTGGTTAAGGAAAGGTACACACACATTTTTTGGAACCATGTACCGTCCAATTCCTCAACTTGGTGATGCAAAAGACTAGCACAAAGATAGAGTGGGTGAAAGAAATATACACTAAGGGTGAGGAGATTCAGATTTTCATGACAAACCATCATATTTCTAAAGGCATCTTCAAGACCTCCAATTTGGAGTTGAAGGTAAGTTTATGAAATTTCAATATCTATTTTAAATTACCTTAAGTCTGCAATAAAATTTTAATTATAAATTTATAAATGATTAGATATCTACTTTTGAAAATTTTAATTTGTTATTTTTTATACTACATTAGGTTGTTGAGACTCAATTTGCATCACACACGATAGTTTTGAGATGACTTGTGAAAGTGTGAAAAGTGTTGAGCACCATGGTCATTAGCAACCAATGGAATGTGTGCGAGTAAGCAAATTTTCAAAGGACCCAAAAGGTCCAATCATTGATCCTAGATGATGATTGTTGGGCTCATGTGGATTACATCTTGAGTTTAACTGAGCCCGTCGTGAATATAATCAGGTTTGTTGATACGATTTGGCTGTATTTGCGAAAAATATATATGGCGTGGACTACATTATAGAAAAAATAAGGGCCATAATAGTAAAGGAGGAGAATGACCCTAGAGAAGCATTTTTTCAAAAGGTTAAAAAAATCATTGTTGACCACTGAAAAAAGATGACCAAACCCTTGCATCTCCTTGTGTTTGCATTGTCTCCTAAATATTACATGTAGATACTTTCTTTGCCCAGGAGAATGGCACCATATAAAGACATTGAAGTTGCTAAAAGGGTACAAGAATGCATTTTGAAGAATCTTCTTAGATATAGAAGTCGAGGGTATTGTTAGGAAAGAGTTTGGTAGGTTCATCTTGTCACAAAATCATGATATTAGTGCTCTTCGAGACAAGTACAAGAAGGACATTCATATATGGTGGTACCTCCATGGGCAAGTTTTTATGTACCTCAAACCTCTTGCAATCAAAATTCTATCACAAGTAAGCATTTTTTTTTTTTAAACATTCTTACTATTCTTTCACAACTATATATTACTGTTTACTTTTATAATTACAATGTTTTATTGACTGTCTTCAATTTCAATAGGTTGCAAGTTCTTCAGCTGATCAGAATTGGAGTACATACTCCTTTATCCACTCAGTTAAGTGCAACTAATTGGCTGCAAAAAAAGCAGAAGATTTGGTCTATGTGCAATCCATCTAGCACCTCCTATCACATAACAAAGTTGACTACAAGCAAGGAGCATCAAGAAATTGAGATACAACCCCTACGTGTGCCAACTTGGATGCATCTATTTTAAAGCTTGCCAGAGTCACTTTAAATGATGAGGAGGCTCCCACACATGATGGAGCTAATGGGAGTGGCATTGCAGTTGCTTGTGGTTCAAATGAAGTTGAACCAAGTGATGACTTTGATGCTTTCAATGAAGAGCAAGATGCAAAAAAATTTATTGTATTTACTATTTTGTAATGATTTGACATATATGATATAAAATTGAACTATCAATTATCTTCATCAATATCATAGTATCTACTATCAAGTATGAAATGTGTTTTCAATTCTGTATATTTTTCTTTTGCAAATTATGGGTATTTTAATATATTTTTAGGATTATATATATGGTACAGCTGTACCTAGCCATACCAAATCCAAGGGGGGAAAATCATTGTACAATCATACCCAAACCCCAAGCTCGTACCCAAACTGGCAACTTAGGAAAAACTGATGACATCAAAAAATTACTGTCAGAATATGTCACTCAAAAGATGAGGATCCTCTCTAAATTTCTGTTTAGCTCATCCACATGAAAAATACGAGCCTGGTAATCACCATCTATGAACAAGTTTTTCCCATTTTATATTGGTCGAAGACAGATTCTCTCCAAAGCAGAATTGGAAAGGACTTGGCATTAAGATGTCAGCAAAATAGACATCGGTACACAGAAAAAGTTACATTCATGTCCATGAATCACCAAAATTGGTCAATGGGACTAAAATGTAAAACCTGATAGATGCTACCAGCACCTAGGAATCTAAAAGAACATGCCCCTAAGAAAGAAAGAGGGTAGTAGAGAATAAATAGAGTGAGTTTACAAAAAGGGTTATCCAAGAATCTTATAAATTAATAATTAGGAAATTGTCACATAATTCAAATTGCACTACAAAAATCAACCTAGAGGGTACGAGTGAATTACTAATCATGAGAGGGTCTGTAGGATTATCAACCGCTAAATAGTCCTCAATGATGTAATGTAGAAAAGTCAGTACATTCCAAATTGCATTTTAACGATGAAACCAAGGAATGGCCAATATATTATAACTTGAAAAGTTAAAACTTAAAACTACTAAAAAGGATATCAATGTAGTAATTGATTCAACAAAATGCAAGATTGTAATAAATTTATTATAATTTATATCCAAATATTTCCTACTTTTATGTTTATGAGAAATTTATAAATATCAAATGAGCATAGGAAAGTATTTACTTTTATCAAAGAATTTAAAAAAAATAACAAATATACACTTAGAACTACATTATAAAGCCCTATAATTCCCTCATAATATACACCCTTGTTTTTTTGGGGTTTTCTGGTTTGTAGTGTTTAATAGAAGAAGACGGAGATGCAAAAGGTGTGTTTCACACAATACATATATTTTGCAAATAAAGAACTGAAATACTCTTCAAATGTAATATTTGAAAAATACCCACAATCAGCAATAAACTAAAAATGCAATATTTCACCAAAATGAAAGATACCCAGTTGTTGAAATGTAATTACAATGCAAAATCAGACATACCCATTTGCTGTTTATAAATAAGTATGCTCATTTTTATTCTGCTCGCAAATGGGGCACTCTCTGACAGACTTAAGAACTTCATTTTTAATTCATTTCCATGTAAACCTCTCCCTAATTTGCCCGTAAGTCTTGAAGAACCCCGGGTGACCAGCCATGGATGCATCATGAAAAGTCCTCAATATCTTCACCTTCAACTGTGAAGTAGGCGCCAAATAGATTCTCTCCTTATAAATGGTCAGCTCATTGAGCATCGTGTACTTGTCATCATGAATAGTGCCCTCAATGATTTTGGCTGCCCAAGAATCCTTAGCATACTCTGCTGAAATCAACTCCCTCCAATTAGCAGCGATCTCAACCAATGAACACAAATGAGGCCTCCTGAAAAGTGCATCAGCAACTACATTCTTCTTCCCCTTAACATATACAATGTCAGAATCATAGGCCTGTAATCTACTCACCCACTTTTGTTGCCTATCGTTGAGATCTTTCTGATTCATAAAATATTTGATGCTATTGTGGTTCGTTTTGATGATGAATTTGCCCCTACCAGATATGGTCTGAACTTGGCCAAACCATGCATGATGGCCAACATCTCCCTGTCATATATGGAGTAGCTCTTCTCCACACCTCTCAACTTCCTGCTCTCGAAGGCTATGGGATGCTTCTCCTGCATCAAAACAACACCAATTCCCTCTCTTGAAGCATCACACTCCAACTCAAAAGGTTTGGAGAAATCTGGAATTGCCAACACTGGGCATGTAGACATCAACTGTTTGAAGTGATCGAAACACTTTTGTGCTGAATCGGACCACTCAAAGGCTCCCTTCGTCAAATATGTAAGTGGAGTTGCAGTCTGTGAAAAACCCTTAACAAACCTCCTGTAAAAACCACGTAGACCAAAGAATCCCTTAAGCTGAGAGAGATTCGTAGGTGGAGGCCATTCAATAATAGCCTTGATCTTCTCAGGATCAACTCGCTCCCTCTACATTGATAATATGACCAAGATAGAGAAGCTCTGTCATGCCAAAGTCACACTTGGACACCTTAGCATACAAGGACTCACTCTCCAATATGCTCAAAACCTCCTCGAGATGCCTCATGCTCTTCCCAAGTTCTACTGAAAATCAAGCTATCATAAAATAAAAATTAACACAAATTTCCTTAACTGCTTCCTGAATATCTGATTCATGCAACTCTAGAAAGTAGCTAGTGCATTAGTCAATCCGAAAGGCATCACCAAGAACTCAAAGTGCCCAAAGTGGCATCTGAAAGTTGTCTTCTCTATGTCCTCCTTCCTCATCTTGATCTGATGACAACCCAACCTCAAATCAATCTTCGAAGAATAAAAAGCACCATGCAGCTCATCTATCAATTCATCAATTCTAGGAATGGGATACCTGTTTTTTAGTCTTTTTATCTAAATCCCTGTAATCAATGCACATTTGTATTGTCCCATCATTCTTCTTCACCAAAACCACTGTTGAAGCAAAAGGGCTCTTGTTGGGTCTAATGTGCCCCATCTCCAGTAACTCGTTAATAGTTTTTCTATCCCATCCTTAAGCCTCTTAGGATGTTTGTAAGGTGTAGTAATCATTGGTTTGGGACCCTCCTCCAACTCTATCACATGGTCTATCCCTCTCTTAGGTGGCACTCGAAGTGGAATACTCCCAAACACCTGGCTTTGCTTTGATAGCAACTTCTGAATATCTGGAACTGTAGGCATGCTGAGACACTCTACTACCCACTCCACCTGATCATGTCTAATCAAACGCTCCATCCTCTTGAAGGATACTACTCTGGGACCCCCATCTGACATGCCTCTAAGTACTATATTTTTGTCATTTGACTCTAATTTCATCTCCATGGTATGCAAATTCATAGTGAACTCTCCAAGAGTCCTCATTCAATGCATGCCAAGGACTACATCCATATCACCTACGCCAACCCAGAGTTACCGGATACGGCAACCCCTCCTATCCCGACACGCGTACCAACGTATCTGGTACAGATTTGGGTATGGTACGGCCTGGGTACCATGCCCGTTCGTGCCAAAAAAACCCTTTTTCCATGGCGTGCCGAATTCGTCTGGATATGGGATTTTGGAAAATAATGCCCCGTATTTAGTCAAAAACCAGTAACAAAGGAAATAATATGCAACCTATTTAGTTAAAAAACCTGTTGGAAATAATAAAACCCTGTCGGCTAAGCATAGGAATTGTTAAAATTGAAAACCAGTCGGTTAAAAATACAAGTCACGACATTGAATTTCATCCATCTGCATTGCGCCGATTTCATCAGATGTTTTCTTCATACTTCAGGTGCGCTTTCTTCAGACTCGAATGATTTTGTGTGGAGCGCCATCAAATAGTCGCAATACAACAACGGTAGGTTTTTTTAATATTTCATATGTTTATTAATGTTCTACTTTATAAATGTAAAATATTTGTTAGCATTCGATTTATATATTTATAATTTATTTATGTTTTGTTTATAATAACTTTATAAATGTAAAATATTTTTTGATATTTTGTTTTTATATTTATATTTTATAAAATTTAAATGGCTTGTATAGAATTATTTGTGAGCATTATAGTGCTCGAGATTGTCTCATGCCGTAAATAATATTCACGCCGGAAATTTTTCTAAACTCGTGGGTTGTTCGATCGCGTATTCCTTGAACCTCATATATTCAAATTTACTAAGTTTATAATTAATCTTTGTTTAAATTTTTTTTAACTTTAATATTTTATTAATAATTATAATGTGTATTTAAATTAATATATATTTATCATATGTATTATAATTAATATTTAAATTTAATATTTTTAATATTTATTAATACTTATAGTATGTTATTATAAAATAATAAATTATATATATATAATTTTATAATAACATATTATATATATTATATGCTATTATAAAATAACAAATTATATTTTAATATAATATATTATATAATAAAATATTTTTAATTCATATTTATTATTTTTTAATTTTATATATATCATATCTAACCGTATCCATATGGGGGGGTCTTGAAAATTAGCCGTATCCGTATCGGATACCGTATCCATGTCCATGCAACATTGTGCCAACCACATAGAAATCATCCCTCAACTCATATTCACCCAACTGTATACTTAGGCAAGAAATTTTACAAGTGCACGTGAGTTTAAATCTATCTGCAACCATTACCTTAAACCCTTCAATTCTGTTGTTTTGAGACCCCTCTTGGCTATAAGCCCCTCATCAATAAAATTGTGTGTGGCACCTGTATCGATGTGAGTTATTATACGCTGTCCACAAAGCACTCATCTAACCTTGAATGATCCAACTTTCTGAAAACTAGAGAGTTGAGCAATAACTCCTTCACTATCTTGTTCCCCATTTGATGACTTTTCTTCTGCATTGTCTTCCGAATCAGAATGCTGATCTGATTTTTCTGAAGTTGTTTCATTAACTGAAGAGTATTCAATTTGTTTGGCCTTTTCTTTAATGTTGCATTTATAAATATCAAATGAGCATAGGAAAATATTTATTTTTATCAAAGAATTAAAAAAAATTAACATACATTTAAAACTACATTACAAAGCCCTATAATTCCCCCCATTAAAGGGGTAAGAGACAATCAGTTGGAAAGGAACAAGAACTCCTTTGGTCATGGAGTAAGGGTATGGAGGTTTGGCATAAACCACCTACTGGTTTTACTGAGCTTAATTTTGATGGGGCATCAAGAGGTAATCTAGGAGTGCAAATGCGGGAGTAATTTTGTGATGGGAGGATGGAGGTTTTATTCAAGGTGGCTCTCTCTTCTTGGGTCACCATACAAAGAATAAAGCTAAGTGAAAAAGGGTAGTTATTGGGCTAGTGTTGGCTACTTCTTTGGGAGTTTAGCATCTAGAGATAGAAGTGATTAATAGGCTTCGTAAAGGCAATTGCCCTAACTAGAAACTCAATAGATTTCTAGAGGAAGCTCAGGCCTTATGTCAACCTTATAAGGAAGTTACTTTTTCTCATTGCAAATAGAAGTGAATCCAGAAGCAAACTTATTGGCCAACTTAAGAGTGAATCAATAACCTCTATTGGATCTTTATAGTGCCCATTTTGATTCATGGGTGGGGCTTGAAAAAAAAAAAAGAAAAAAAAAAGCCCCTTGACTTTATTTGTTGGTATTAAGAGGGGGTTACATGGCCCTCCACCACGTTCAATCGCGTGGAGTTAATTGTATCCTACTTGTGTTAAGGGGCGATGTAAGGAGATTTTAAGTGGTTGATCCATGTGGACTGTGTGTTAAGGGTTAGGCCTTCTTGGTGGCATACGTGTGTTCCCATTATTTATGATGCCTTGGTGGTTTCTATGGGTGCATTGGTGTTTTGCTCTCTAGTGCATGGAGATTGGATGCTAGATGTTTGATAGTGTGGTTGTATTTGGTTTGTTGAACTCCACCATGACACACAAAAGGAAGCTTCTCAAGCCAAGAGACCCTCACCTTCATGATCTAGGTTTCAAACAAGTAGCTCTTGGGTTCGTGAAAGCGGTTCTTGGTGATTCAAGGATGGATTTTGCAGGGACTCCCTGCTCCAAGGCATCTATCAAGGAATATTTTCTTTGGAAATGGTAGAAACCGTGTCGAATGCTATACATAGGATATGGTTGTTGCGACTTTTGCTCCCCTTCGATTTTGGGGATTCTAATTTGTTGTGTGATGGACTAGCAGCTTCTATGGGTTTGAAGCAAGAGGCATCTTTGAAGGCTCCTCTAGTGGACGCATAAGATGTAGGCAAGGTGTAGTCGATAGTTCTTCAAGACCTGCAAAAACTTAAGTCCCTAATGCACTAACTTGGGGAAGGTTATTGAAAATTTGATGGTTACTCACACTAAGGGTCATTCAGAGCTTTCCAACTCTTTGACAATCCTATTCTATGGTGCAAGGAAGTTGGTTAGGGCACATAAGCGCCAAAATATATTCTATGGCATAAAATCCCCTCTCTAGACGTCTTGGCTCTAAGCTCTTCTTCCTCGGCGGAGAGATTAGGTATGGATTAAGTTGCAATGTAAGATTTGGCAGGTTGAGGCATGAATGAATGAATGAAAGATTTTAATAATGTCCACGAGACAGATCAGTCTAAGGGACCCAGAACATAGCGCATCAATGCATTTTCATTCTCTTTTCGAGGTCAGCCCTCCTGCTATGGATCTTGACCAGCAAACCAACCGTGCTGAGAATCCGTGCTTCCACAAAAAGTTCACTAAGACTGTTCATAACGTCCTTGGGAATGGAAGCTGATTATGAGATAGGTGGTCGGGGGAGTCGGCTAAGACTCCTAGAGGTGGGATCCTTTTTGTTTGGTGGTGTGGGTTGTTTCAGCTGGTGGGTATTGGCTGGTGCAGCACCCTTTTCTATTAATGGGTAGCTTTTGGGTGGCAGGTGGTGGTTTTTTTGTAATATTGTTTGTTAGTTTTTTGAATATGCTTTCCTTGTCAGCCATTATAGTTGTTTTCATTGTAAAAACATTACTTTTCTTGGGCAAGGGCCCTATAGAACCCCCACTACTTAACAAAAAATAAACAAAGCCTTATAATTCTTCTATTTTACTATGTTCACATATTTACTCTTTTTAATTCTTGGGAAATTTGTGAAATTTTATATAATTGGTATGTAAATTGGAAGGATATTCCTCACACAAGTTCATCAACAAACGATCCAATTGATGCAACACCTCAACACACTATAACTTGCACTCAATCTAGTGAATAGTGGATAAACTAAAACTTAACATGTGCCATGTACTTGATCAAAGATATTAAGCATCAACAATGCGGAAAACAAATAAACACACAAATCTGGAAACTCACATGTTCATCTAGAGAAAAACCCACTCCAAGTAAAAAAAAACCCCAGCCTAGGAAGCAAAAACTTTCCGTTCCACTATGCAAATAAGAAGTACAAAGCTTACAATGACCAATCAAGTCTTTAACAAGCTCCCACAATGCATGCAAAAGCTCTAAATTACCTCTGAAGCACTCCCTTGCTCACACACAATAGCATTCCCAGCTATGTATTCCAAGAATGGCTCTAACAATGCCAATCAAAAAGTCTAACCCCCTTCCAAACATGAAGAAAGGATCATAACAACTCCCTCTTGATTCCCCCCAACAAAAGACAGAAGATTGATCACCAAAAGAAAAAGAAAAAACACTTCACTGTTCATTTTCCAGCTCCCTGCCCCACACAAGATAGTTCACCCCTTTCACCAATCAAAGTTGCCCCTAAAATGAGTCGTTCGCCCCTTCCATCAGTTGCAAATTCGTCGGAGCGGATTCCAATTTGCCACTTGGACAATCACTTTTGCCTACATCTTCCGGAGGCCATAACTTTTGCATCTGGACTCAAAATTAGGTGTTTTTTTTTTAATTGCACTATTTTTCAAGGACTATCTGAAATGCACTCAAATCCAACTTTTTATTACATCTACCCATTCATTTTTCCCCTACAACATCACTAAGCCTACGAAGCCCCAAATGCGTTGAATCAATGCTTGAAGTTTGTAGACAACATATTAGTTAGAGTTATTACGTAAGTTTGTTTTGGCTTGTCGGCGAGATTAGTTGTTAATCTCGACCGTTGTATGTAGTTATGGATAGTTGGCGACGGTTGGCAGTAACTAGCAATCATCGACCACTTATATATACTATTCATGTTATTGTACTCAGGACTACACATGGAGTGAGAATCCCTATACTACTTCTATATAAGAGCATATTAATGAAGAAACTATGATATCATTCTGGTATGAATCTTTTATGAGTATTGGTTATGAAGCTATTATATTTCTTTGCATAGTCATATTCTGTTTACTCTGTATATATCAAGCATATTTACATAGGCAATAAACATTTGGCGCCGTTGCCTACAAGAAGTCGGGTTGAATAGTCGGATTGAATAGTCAGGTGACCAAAATGGCCGCTTAAATGGGACCGCCGACAAAAGAAACAGAACCTAACGAACAACGAGAAGATGATCTTACACAAGACCTTGTACATCTATGGGACATATCGGTCAAGGAGCACGTACGAAGGGAAGCAGACATGAGAGAGATACCAGAAGACAAAATCTAGGATAACTTGAGAGTGATCGAGGAAGTAGATAACCTCCTCAACCGCCTTCCAAGACTCCTGGCAAGACATTTTCTAATTTTACAAGATCTGCACACTGAGAGAGAACGGGAACGAAGTCGGAAACAAATACTCCAATGTTACAAGGAAAGGAATAGACAAGAAGAGCATAACACCGACTGATGTTGCACTCCCCAGAATTAATGCCCTTATACCCGAATAAGGACGGGAAGAGAATACAAAACGATCAGAAGATAGTAGAGCAAAAGATCAGACAATCCCTGAGAATAAGGGAACAGATCAAACGAAGGAGGAAATTCAAAAGAATAGTTGAGGAAACTGAAGGTTATTACCTGAAAGTCGAAGTCCATCCCGAAAACGAACGAAGAGCCGAAGCATCAGTCAAAGCTATAGTCAGGAGGAAAAGACGGTTTTCACAGCAAACCAACCCACGAACGCAAAGTGGGAAGAACTAGCAAGGCACCTACTGCTTCCTGACAAAGCATACGTGGAGTTTGCCGATCAATTGGTACAACCACCACAGGACGAGGACGAAGAGTGGGAAGTCAGGATGAGAGACTCATTCTCGGAAACATATGAAAATAATATCCAACGCATTCAAGAATTGGTAATCGGAGGACCTAAGCCTAAAAATCCAAGACTACGGGAGCACAGGAAAGATCCTGAGGGCGACAAGAATGTGTGGTTCGCTGAGGCAGAAGGAGTAGAGGATTCATACGTGGCCGAACAAAGGAGGAGACTCAAAAGAATAGTTGAGGAAACTGAAGGGTTACTACCTGAAAGTCAGAGTCCATTCCGAGAACAGACGAAGAGCCGAAACGTTAGCCGGAGCCGTAGTCGGGAAGAGAAGACGATTTTCACAGCAAAACAACAAACGAACGCAGAGTGGGAAGAACTAGCAAGGCACCTACCGCTTCCTGACGAAGCGTACGTGGACCTTGCCGATCAATTGATACAACCACCACATGACGAGGACGAAGAGTGGGAAGTCGAGACAAGAGACTCACTCTCAAAAACATATGAAAATAATATCTGACGCATTGAAGAATTGGTAATAGAAGGACATGAGCCTAAAACTCTGAGACTAAGGGAGCACAAGAAAGATCCCGAGGGTGACAAGAGTGTGCGGTTCGCTGAGGCAAGAGTAGAGGATTCATACGTGGCCGAGAGTGCAAGTGAAGCACTGAGGCGTACGAGTCAAAGCTCTCCAACCAAGTTCCGAGCACAAGGGTTGCATCATGGAAGAAAGATGGTGACTCCCCCAGCAAGTCCAAGTATAGAGAGGCAAAAGCTTCCAAAATTCATGGGAAATGGATCGGAGGATCCAATATGACATTATAAGACGTGCAAGACAATATGGATAGCAAACGGCCAGGACGACAGTACCTATTGGTTGCGGTCATTTCCAACAACCCTGAGGGGTATAGCCACAGACTAGTACACAGAATTAGAAGCAAACTCAAAAGCTAGTTGGAGCACACTAAAGAAAGCATTCGAAGAGGTATTTAAACTACTTCGAGACGATAACAAAATTGTAGCAAAGATTTACAACACTAAGCAAGGTAACCACAAGAATGTCAAGGCCTATAATCATAGGTTAAAAGAACTAGTAAAATTGGAAAAAGAACCCGCCGACGGCCTGAAGAAGCGATAATTCATTTAAGGGTTAATTCCCTTAGAAAGAAAATGAAAGTCGTACCTCCCTCATCGTACGCTGACGCCTACAATCGAGCAATGGATATCGAGAGTGAGGATAAGATGTCCTCCCGAGGAAAGAAGAAAATAGAGGACAAGAGTTCAAAAGACAGTAGTGACAATGAATCCAAGATTGTCCAGGCTCCCAAAAAGGATATGCTAAGAATGATGAAGGAATTGAAGGCGGAAAAGAAATTCGGTAAGGAAAGCAAAGAGTTATGATGTATGGAATGCAAATAATGAGGGCCATGTCAAAATAAACTGCCCTAAGAAAATGTTTTGCAATATCTGTCAAGTTTTGGGACATTCCATTAAAGAGTGCCCGTATCATTTGAACACAAGGAGCACACAAGTGCTCTTCACACAAGGCGAGAGATCTACCCCACCAAGTACACTGTCAAAACAACAAAACAATAATAACGTATCACCAGGCAGGTACTGGAATTGAAGAGAAAACAACAGATTCAACAATAACAGTGAGGAGAGAAGTCGCATACAAGTTGACGGAAAAGGACAACCGATGATACAATGTCATTAATGCAATGAATGGGAGCACTTTGCCGGATAATGCCAAAACAACCAGAACAAAACTAGAATGTTGTGCAATTGGTGCGGACCAAGCGATCATGAAGACACTGACTGCCCGAAACAAAAAGGCAGTATCAATATGATCAACGTGGAGGAACAAGATGAAGCAATCCTGGTCGTCACCCGAACACGGGCTAAGAAAGCTGTATACCCAGACCCTCATACGAAGGAGAGACTCCGAGAAGCCAGTATGGAAGTTGAACAGGCCATGGCAAAGGAACGAAGGTGGTCCAATGAAAAAGCAAATACGTCCACCTAGTCGAAGTCAGATAAAAGTATTGCAATCCATCGTACCAATAAGAATGGCATATCTCTTGCAAAGCATGCCACAACTAAGGGTTGCAATCTCCAATGCGGTGGATGAACAACGCAAAAACGAGAAAACTAGTGAAGACAAAAATGAGGATGTCATAGTGGAGCCACCACCGTACGACAAACAAGTTATCGACCCAATGTTACTTGCAATAAACATGGGAAAAAACCATTCGTCGTGCATATACAGATTCTCGGAAAAAGTTTGACGAATATGATTGTTGATGGAGGTTTTGGAGTGAACGTGCTACCAGAAGATACATGGAAAAACCTCGGGAAACCCACCCTGTGGCCGCTGACGTTCCAACTGGTAGGAGCCAATCAGCATGGAATCAAAGCACTGGGAGTATTGATGGCACAAAAGGTAATAATTGATACCCAACAATTCTTGTTGAACTTTGTAGTCATTTATTTGGAGAAGAAAGCATATGATGCACTTCTCAGGCAAGGATGGTTGATAGCAACAAAGGTTGATCATAATTGGAAAAGAAAACTATCAATTGAAAACAAAGGAAGGAAGTTTGTTATAGACCTGAGAAACCAGGCCATAAGTGAGGAAATCACTTCCTCTGACTCCAACTCGAAGATAGGGGAAACATCGACAGAAGAAGAGAAAGGGTCCATGGAGTCGAATGATGAAGGGGTTCTAGACTTACAACAATGTTCGGAAGATGAAACAAGTTCCCTAAGCGGATTTTTTCACTAGCAATTGGAGGATTATGAAGTGTTTCAGCCAGAATGTAACATGATCCAAAGAGAAGTCGAAGACGAAGAAAACTCTCAGGCGACAAGTCGTATGTTTCCACCCGCATACGAAGAATATAAAGAGGGAGTTGCAAGATTTAGATGATACACCGACACATAAGTTTGACCGAGATAAGGTGATAACGTATGAGGAACCGTCAACAAAGAAAGTGAATCTCGGAGATAAAAGCAATCCCAAGGAGATTATGGTCGGGGATAACTGGGACCCAGTATTGAAAGCAGCCGCATTCAAGATCTTTTTGGAATTTAAGGATGTGTTCGCTTGGACATATAAGGACCTAAATGGAATATCTCCAGAGCTTTGTGTACATAGAATTCCCTTGGTCCCAGGGGCATGGCAATTTAGGAAGAGACCCTACCGAATGAACAAGAACTATGCAACAAAAGTACAAGAAGAGATTAAGATGTTAGAAGCGGGTATAATATTCAAAGTGGAAACAAGTGAATGGATATCCTCGATTGTGATCTCACTCAAGAAGGAATCAGAGCAAATCCGAATATGTGTAGACTTTAGGTGCCTTAATGCAGTCACCATCAAGGACCCATTCCCTATTCCCTTCACGGATTCAATCCTAGAGGAGGAGATGGCCAGTCATGAAATCTATTCCTTCATGGATGGGTTCTCTGATTATAATTAGATCAGTATAGTAGAGGACAAGTTGAAGACTACTTCTGTGGTGGAGGATGGAATGTACGCCTACAATCGAATGTCGTTCGGAATGTGCAACACTCCAGCCACCTTCCAAAGAATAATTCTACACATCTTCGACAAGATGTCAGTGGGGAACTTCAAGGCATTCCTAGACGATTGGTCAATTTACAGTGACCAACAAATCCATTTGAAGGCTCTCACCGAGTACATGGAACGTTGCAGATCTGCACGATTGGCTCTAAATCTGAAGAAATGTCGATTTATGGTACCGCAAGGCAAACTCCTTGGACACATCGTCTGTAAAGCAGGGTTAAAAACAGACCCGAATAAAATACGGGTGATCATGGAGATGGAAACACCGAAGGACGTCACTGGTGTCAAGTCATTCCTTGGCCATGTAGGCTACTACCGACGGTTTATAAAAACTTTGCACAAGTGTCGCACCCCCTGGACATGCTCACCAAAAAATGGGTGGCATTTACATGGTCAAAAGAGTAGGAGAATGCCTTCAAGGAATTAAAGGTACGGTTGATCGGTTTGTCATGTCCCGATATTAAGGCGTTGCTTAAATTAACGATTTAAAACATCATAATAAAAGACAGAGGTTGCTTGCGAGAGATACTGATAATTACGTATGTATCAATATTTAATACATGTAAATAGTATTATTAAAATATAATAAATAATATAATGTATTATTATTATTATATAATATAAGTTATAATCATCAATATAAATATAATATATTATTATTATATAATAATATAAGTATAAATATAATGTTTATAAATTATAATATAAATGTTAAATTAAAGATTATAATAGAAGTTAAACTATTGGCAGCGCTTACAGCAGCAATTCATGTTATGGTCAAAGGGCCAGCTAATACTTGTGGACGAACCGCATAACAATCAGCGATTAAACCTTAGAAAATAGTCAAATGGTAGATGGAGCGACGAAAATACTAAGTCAGCAATCACAAGACTTATAAAGAGCGATCTACTTAACTAAACAATGAAACATATAAGGAAAGATAAATAGCGAACAAACTAATATACGTAGCTTTAGATTATAATAATAAATATATATTAGAATCTTCTTATTATTAAATATTATATATAAATAAATCAAGGCCACGATCACTTACCAAATAAGACAAATTGGCACCGTTGACTTAGCAACTAATAGCATGAGCAGTTAACATAGACGATTTCTATAGGAAACAAATAATGTGATTTAAGAGAAACGATCGCCATGTAAAGTGACGTCTCTTGAGGGAGATGACCGCTGACAAGGTATCTTTCAAAGATACAAATAGTGATCAGTGGACTGCATTTGGGCATCTAATAACATTATGGAATCATTTCATCTCATCAACTCACAATTCATTTCCTAAACATCTCTGCATTGATCGAGGAAGCAACAATCAATCATTTACTCACAATTCCTCCAATCAACACAAAATACATCTGCATCGACCCCATTCAGAAATTCAGAAATTGTTTTCTACAGCATATTAACCATTTCAATACAAGAAGAATACAAGACAGCATCCAATCAGCCATAATACGGATTTCTATTGTGCAGATTGGAACAGCACCAAGCAAGGAGTATTAATCTCTGGGTCAGCGATATAGCACAAGGTATGATTCATACATTTTTAATAATAATATCTCAGCAATACATCTAATCATGCAATGATAAGATGATGTAGTATCGCACTTAGGATATTCTCTAAAATTATGAATGCTCTGATACCACTGTAATGTCCCACCCCAGGTGGATACTTTCTAACACAAATTTTCTACCTTGTTTGGTTTGTTTTGATCAATGTTTGTGATATATTGGCGATGTTTGATACAACAATATAATGCAGCAAAACAGGGAATGTTGCAATAATAATTTTTAACTCAAAACTGAACATCACATAAGGCATTCATAGCTTAAAATTTCAGATTTCTATATCTCCCAAATTACTTAGTATTTTGACAAAATATCAAGTACCCAGTTGAGAAAATATCTCCTATTATCTAAGCAAACAATACCCAGAAAAATAAATTGCCAAAATATGAAGTATTCCACATACCCATTTTGTTGTCCTGGTAAAATAATGCTGCTACAGCGTTGATCAGCATACAAGTGGTTGCCAATAGAGGTTGCTAACAGCAATTAATCAGCTTCTAAAGATTGTGCCTCCAACAATCTGAAAATCGCTCTTCAAACCCCTTTGAATTTCTGTAGATAAACTCTTCTTAAATGCTCTGTATAAACCCCACGTGCCAAAATGAGAAGGCACAAACAACAATAAATTGTTCTCCAATGATAAACTTCAAAACCCTAGTAAATTCTTTTGATGAAATCTCCTCTATTATGCGCAATTGCAGCCTCTGACATGAAGCTACCAATGATGCAGCCTTCAAGTGATCTTTCGTACCCTCAGGTAGAAAGAACAATGAAGAATCTTCGTTCTCCAAAGCCAAGAATTCTGAAAACCCTAGGTTTCCACCTTCAAGAGCCAAGCTCTCCAAAAAGCACAAACTCCAATATCTTTAAATGCAAAAATGATAATGAAATCCTTTTCAAAAAGCCTTTATATAATATTCAATTGGTATTTGGCTTCATCTCCTTTAATTTCACTTTAATTTCATCTCCTTTTAAATAACACTTTATCACTTATAATAAAGTATACTTTAAAAGCATTTAATATAACTTTATATCATCTCTTAAAGTGGGCCCCCAATATAACTTAAATGCACTTTTAAATAACTTGACTTTATAATCATTAAATGACCTTTTTATCATAAAGTCAAATAATGTCATTTAATGTTCACACTTTATATTTTGACTTTATGATATTAAATACCCCTCAATTATAAAGTCACATGGAGTCAAATATAATATTCCTTTAAAATAATTAAATGTCATAACTCTATTAATAATCATTATTTAATATTTCTGACTTCATCACCGGCTAGCCCACTACTCTCACTGTCCATCTGGATGCCTCACTAAAAATAGTAAGGGTCCCTCTCTAACCTCCACTGACTTACTATAAATAGTAAGTATATGCAAATAAAGCCATAAACCCCTGAATATCAATTGCCTCAGAACGTATGAAGGATCTGGAGATGGAAACACAGACAATTGCTCTCTGGAGAGCCAAATAACTCCATAACAGGATCCTCTAAACACCGATATTAGCCTACAAGGACCCAGTGATAGGCTAAATCCTCCAACTCTGATGCTCACGAAAATGGGGACATTACAGATGATATATATAAGTGGCAATCAAGTGCCATGTGATTATCTATCATGAATGATGGACAAAGTCCAGTTCCTATAAGAGGAATATATGCATAAGAAGCATTACTTTTGTGATCCATGAGATCACGAGAAACAAGAAGGCAAGGTCCTTAATGGTATGACTCCTAACCTTACTCATGATATACTAGGGATGAGTGTCACGGTGCCACGTCGTTAATCTTATCTATCGTCCTATAGGAACGTGTGAATTGTTAGGGAATGGCGATATTATTCAGCGCCTTAACGAGTAATCGTTAAGGAACAGTGATTTCATTATTATTAATAGTCTTACACGGTAGGTGACCCTCAAGTGGTGAAGAGTTGCCGGGTGTAGCAATGAAACCCTTGAGCCAAGTGGTGAAGAATTGCCGGGTGTAGCAATGAAACCCTTGGAGTTGGGCCTATGGCAGTGGAGCTTGTTATTAAGCGCCCTAACAAATACATTCCTCGTTTCCACTAGGATAAACGATTAGGTTAGATTAGCGACCAGGCACGATAGTCATCATACCCGAAGTATATCATGAAGCCTCAATATGGTAAAAAATGAGAAAATATACATTGAATATATGTAATTGTTCATTATTATTAACTATGTTAATGATGATACAAGCCTAATTATTGTATTTTGATCTCATTATTGATCTATTAATTACTAATGTTCTCTTAAAGAAGATATATTTGTGTGCAAGGTGAAGAAATCTAGAACTTTCTAAAAGGGGACATTACACGGTTCGTCTATTTTAGCTTACCCCGACTGGGACAAGGAGTTTCACGTCCATGTCGACGTGTCAAACTTTGCAATTGGGGCCACACTGGCACAAGTCGGGCCTCAAGGGCTTGATCACTCGATATTCTTTGCCAACCAACTCCTATCTAGTGCAGAGTGTAACTATAGTACAACGGAGAGAGAAACACTGGGGATGGTGTACTTAGTTCAAAAGTTTCGGCATTATTTACTGACAACACCCTTTACATTCTATGTTGACCACTAAGCATTGATGTACTTGGTAAACAAACCAATTATACAAGGACGTGTCAATAGATGGCCACTACTACGAGAATTTACGTTCACTATTATTGTACGTCCAAGGAAGAGCCATGTCATAGCTGACTAACTTCAAGAATTAAGTTCGGCGAACCACCGAAAAGCGTGAATGAAGACTTTCCTGACGCTCACCTATTCCAGATAGCCGCCTTGCCACCATGGTATGAGAATATTGGAGAGTACCTAGAGACAAGAGGAAGCTAGCATTGAAAAGTAAAATGTTTCAACTTGTTAATGGGTTCCTGTACAAGATGGGGCCTGACCACATTCTCAAGAGGTGCGTCATGCGGGAGGAGATAAAAGGAGTATTACATGAAGCACACGAGGGGTTGACTAGTGGTCACATGGGATTGGATGCTACTGCCAGAAAAATTCTCTTGGCTAGACTTTGGTGGTCGACGCTTCATACAAATGCTCGAGAATGGGTGGTTGGATGTGACACTTGCCAAAGAGTCAAGAAGCCACTGAAGAGGGATTACATGCCACTCTCACCTCACAATCCAAGGAACTCTTCAAAAGGTGGGGGTTGGATTTCGTAGGCCCTTTAAAGGTCAACCACTTGCATCAGTGTTGATATATAGTGGTGGCACTAGCGACAGAGTACTTGACGAAATGGGCAGAAGCTAGGGCATTGGAGGACAATACAACACTGAGCACTGCTAGGTTCATCTATGAACACATAGTCACCATGTATGGCATTCCTATTCAAATAACGAGTGATCGAGGACACTTTGTAAATCATGTGATTCGACTGATGACAAGCGAATTCAAGATATTCCATACACTCTCAAGTTCATATTACCCGAGAGCAAACAGTTAGGCAGAGTCAACTAATAAGGTACTCATTTTGGTCATCCATAAATCGTGCAACATTGAAGGGACCGACTAGGAAGAAAAATTAATAGTCGTACTATGGGCCTACCGTACGACCTATAAGGTAACTATTGGGCATACATCGTTCCAATTGATGTGCAGCCAGGAAGTAGTTGTCCCCGCGGAGTATATGGTTCCAAGCCTAAGGATTGCCGTCGAGAATAGGCTCGACGATACCAAAACTTTAAAAGAACGATTGTTTCAACTAAATAAGCTTGACGAACGTTGAGTTTTGGCACAGTGGCTGATCGAGGCAATGTAGAAACGGCAAAAATATTGGCACGATGAACATCTTTAGAGAATGGATTTTCGACCGAGGCAGTTAGTTTTAAAGTATAATGGCCACAACGAAATCAAGCCTAGTAAATTCAAGGTAAGGTGGTTGGGACCGTTTAAATTACGAGAAGTATTGGAAAACAGGTCTAGAAAGCTGAAAATTTTGGACGGTACGTTGATAAAAAATCGGTGAATGGGTCAACACTAGAAAGCTATAGATAGAGAGAGGAAGTTGTTGCGATAAATTTCATGGAGTTTAGGTACAAAGGAGTAGAAGAGCAGAGTAGAAGAATAGACATGGACAAAAAGACTAATGGAGTTGTCTCTGAGCACACATGAAGAGAAAGGCATACACGTATTTGGCCCAATAGCACGTTCCATAAAAATTTATAATTATTAGAGGATACATGTGTGCCTAAGCGGTGTTGTCATTGATGTCAACATATCCTTGTTGCCATTGGTGTCAACTGTATCCTATTTTGCTGCCTGTATAGAAGACCGGAATGTTGAGGATATTGAGAAAATCAATGAGGATCAATGTATGCGGACCATATGGCTGAGTAGAGGATTTTCTGAAGAAGCTCCAGTTAAGATTTGAAGGGTTCACATGAAGATTTGAAGAAGCTATGGCCATCTGAGTAGAACCGGTTTTGCAGTGTTCAGAAGAGATAGAGTGACAGGAAAGAGGTCCGGATTGTTCCGGAAATGCAATGTGATGATCTGCGGATCTAGAGGAATGTTTGAGAAGTCAGTGTGTATCATCCATTCAAGTGGTTCGTGGGTTGGAGGTCCGCAAGCAATCTTTCAAGTGTGACAGTCATGAGGGACAGTGTTCTTAAGGTTTCAGATGAAGATGCAAGTGATTCTGATGATTTGGAGGAGTGCGAATGTTTCTGTTGAATTCAATGTGCTTGTGGAGATCTCTGGATCATGTAGCTGCTGTGTTGGAGGTCCGCATTAAAGTTTGAGCTCGTTATTGAAGATTTTCTTCTTGGTGTTGCTGTTCTTCCCAGTCTTGGCCGACCGGATGATTCAAGCGTGTTGCGGATGATCTAAGAGCAATTCTATGAAGAGTGGCGTGTTGATCAAGGAAGATTTGAGTCCCAGTTATGTTTGGCCGACAGCTTAGGGATTCGCATTAAGTCAGATGTTTGTAGTGCCGACCTTGATGATTGATGAAGTGTATAAATATAATCTTCCTTGTGCAAAAACAATATAATCTAAAGAAAGGATCAAAGGCAGAGCAGAGCAGAAGAGTAGCAGAAGAACAAAAGCCGTTTTGATGAAGAGTTAGAGAAGTGTTTGAGGCAAAGCATAAGTTTTGTGAACATTCAATGAAACTGAACCAGGCATGAAGTAGATGCTATCTCTCAGTTAATTCTTTCTGTTCCAAAATAAATTCTGAAGGCAATGAGCCTCTCTTTTGAGCAGTGAGCTCTGGGCAGTGCGCCCGAAGGCATGTGCCTTCTATTTTTTTTAAGTACTTTTAACAGGGTACAAATCTTTATGGGTTAACCCCCACCGTGGTTTTCCCTTAACCGAGTTTCCACGTAAAAATCCTGGTGTTCTGTGTTCATCTATTTCTGCTCGTGTTGTTGATTCTTGCTTTAAATGTTTATATCATTAATCAATTTTGTGTGATAAAGAAATAGTTGCAAGTGTTAAAGATTTGGAACAACTAATTCAACCCCCCCCCCCCCCCCCCGCTCTCAATTGTCCGGTCTAAATCCAACAATTGGTATCAGAGCGAAATTCCTCTAGAAGAAGCTTAACTACTCGAGGAGATCCAAGATGTTGACCTACAAGAAAGATAATCCGAGATTTGATGGAACTAATTACTCCCTTTGGAAGGTATGCATGCAATGTCATTTGGAATGTATGGGTGATGCCTTTTGGTCGATAACAAAGAATGTATATAAGATTTCGAAGAATGGCCCTACTACTTTAGACGAACTCAGGGAAGCTGAACACAATATTCGAGCCAAATAAGCATTGCTGAGTGCCCTGACTGATACTGAATTGGCAAATGTCCTGGAATTGAAAACTGCCCATGAAATCTGGATAAAACTAGAAAATTTGTATGAAGGTGACAAATATGTAAAATGTGCCAAGATACAAAGCCTAAAAGGTAAATATGAAAGGTTGGTGATGAGTGAAGATGAAAACATTACTTCTTACATGCAGAAAATAAATGAACTTGTAACCGGTATCAGGAATGTTGGTGGAGTATTAGAAGAATCAGAGATTGTTGCCAAAGTGCTCAGATCCTTACCTGCAGCATACAAGCATAAAGTTGCTGCCATTGAAGAAATCAGGACTGTGACAACTGTTACAAGGGATCAGTTAGTTGGTAAGATTTCAACATTTGAAATGAGTGAATTTGGTGATTCTCTTCCCAAGTCTGAATCTGCATTTAAGGCTAGTGTGTATGGAAAGCAAAGATATGATCCGGGTGAAAGTTCTTCAGGAAGGTCAAACAGAATTGCAAAGGCAAGGAAGGATCTTGAAGATGATGAATTTGAGACTACAAATCTTGAAGCTCTTATTGCCAAAAGAATGCCAAGAGGATCCGGTTAAGTATGAAGGAAAGTTGCCTTTCAAATGTTTTGCTTGTAATAAAATTGGTCATTTTGCCTCAAGATGCCCAGAGAGGGTTTCAAGACCAAACCCTAACAGAGATAAAGGTCAGAAGAAATGTTACTATGTCCAAGAAGCGAGAAGGAGTCACAGATGATGAATTTGATCATGGAGGTTCCACTGAAGGTGATTGGGTGTTCATTGCTATCAAAGAAGAAGATCCGGTGTCTACTGAATCTGCTAACTGTGCAAATGTGGAAAGTACCTTGGCTGCTCAGGTTGTTGAAAAGGATGAATGGGTGATTGATAGTGGATGTTCTCATCATATGACTGGTGATAAAAGTAAGTTTGTAAGCTTTGAAAAATATGAAGGTGGAATTGTGAAATTTGGAGACAACTCAGCTGGTAGAATCCATGGCAGAGGATCCATCTCTTTTGATGGTAAGAACAACACCAATGATGTTCTGTATGTGGAAGGACTGAAGCATAATCTTCTCAGTGTTGGACAGATGGTTGACAAGGGTTATGATCTTCGATTCAAGGATGGAAAATGCAGAATCTTGGAAAGCTCCGAATCTGAAATTGCATCTGGTACTCAAACTAGAGGTAACATCTTTCATTTAAGCAGTTCTGGCAAAAGTTGTTTGATTGCTTAGACAGATCAAAGTTGGTTATGGCATAGGAGGATGTGTCATGTGAATTTTGATAACATTGTCAAAATAAGTACCACTCAGGCTATAAGAGATCTAAAACTTGTGAAACTTAATAGCATGTGTAGAGAATGTCAATTGGGGAAACAGAACAAAATTTCATTCAAAAGTAAGGAACAAGCTTCAAGTGGACGATTGGAACTAGTACATACTGATCTCTGTGGTCCTGCTAGAATCAAGAGTGTGCAAGGAGATAGATATTTCATGTTGCTGATTGATGATCACTCTAGGATGATGTGGGTAACTTTCCTAAAAGAAAAATCAAAAGCTCTTGACAAGTTTAAGGTGTTCAAGGTGATGGTTGAGAATGAGATTGGTGAAAAATTAAAATGTCTAAGATCCGACAGAGGTGGAGAATTTACTTCTAGTGAGTTTGATGCTTTCTATGAAAAGTATGGCATAAAAAGACAGTTATCTGCTCCTAGGACTCCTCAGCAAAATGAAGTTGTGGAAAGAAAGAACCGGACCATTCAAGAAGCTACCAAGACCATGATGATAGAAACAAATGTTCCTCAAGTATATTGGAGAGAAGCTGTGAGTATTGTTGTCTACACTCTTAACTGGATGCAGATCAAAGGCAATTCTGGTAAGACTCCCTATGAACTATGGTTTGGTCATCCTCTTACTGTGAGATATTTCAGAGTTTTTGGTAGTAAATGCTATATCAAAAGAGATGAGGATTTAGGCAAGTTTGATGCAAGAAATGATGAAGGAATATTCTTGGGATACTCTACTCAAAGTAAGGCTTACCGGTGCTTTAACAAGAGATTGAAAAAGATTGTTGAAAGTGCTAATGTTAGAGTTGATGAGAGCAAAGAAGGACATTCCAGGTATTGCGGATATGATTCAGATGATCAAGATGAAAGTCAAAATCAAGGAAGGCAAGTCCAAACTCAGACTCAGATCCAGATTGATCCGAAAACCCCAGGAACCCAAGAGGATAGTACAAATGTTGAGGATCAAGCTCAAGAAACAGAAGTTCAAGCAATTCCCAAAACCCCCAGGTATGTAAGGTTGAATCATCATGAAGATCAGATCATAGGAGATAAGAGTAAAGGTGTTCGAACTAGGAGAAAAATTTCTGAAGATCAAGAGGAAATTTGTTTGATTTCAAAGATTGAACCTAAATCAGTAAGTGAAGCCTGCAATGATAAAAATTGGGTAAAAGCAATGGAAGAAGAATTGATGCAAATTGAAAAGAATCACACTTGGGATCTTGTTCCTAGACCTGAGGACAAAAATGTGATTGGAACCAAATGGGTTTTCCGGAATAAACTAAATGAAGATGAAGTTGTGAGAAACAAAGCAAGGTTGGTATGCAAAGGCTATTCTCAAGTGGAAGGAATTGATTTTGAAGAAACTTTTGCTCCGGTGGCAACAATAGAAGCAGTCAGATTATTTCTTGCATTTGCTGCTTTCAAAGATTTTAAAATTTATCAGATGGATGTCAAATCAGCATTCCTGAATGGAGAGTTGGAGGAGGAAGTCTACATTGAACAACCGGAAGGTTTTCAGTTCTCTGATCAGAGAAATATGGTCTGCAGGCTAAGAAAAGCTTTGAATGGACTCAAGCAAGCCCCAAGAGCCTGGTATGCAAGTTTGGATAAATATTTGCTTAAGATAGGATTTAGCAAAGGTACTGCTGATAGTAATCTTTACTCCAAGATTAATCATGAGGACATCCTAATTGTTGAGGTCTTTGTTGATGATATCATTTTTGGTGGAAATGAATGTATGTGCAAAGCATTTGCTGATCACATGAAAAGTGAGTTTAAGATATCAATGTTTGGTGAGATGAATTTCTTCCTAGGTCTACAAATTGTTCAGTCAGATCAAGATATCTTTATATCTCAGTCCAAGTATGTGAAAGAATTGTTGAAGAAGTTTGGAATGGAAGATTCAAAGCCAGTAGGTACACCTATGGTAACCGGATGCAAGTTAAGCAAAGATGATGACTCCCCCAAGGCAAATCAGAAAAGGTATAGATCAATGATTGGAGGATTGCTCTATCTGACTCAGACCTGACCTGACATCATGAATGTCGTTGGACTTGTTGCTAGATTTCAAGCTAATCCAAAAGAATCCCATGTTGTGGCAGTCAAAAGAATATTCAGATATCTCAAGGGGACAATTGATTATGGATTGTGGTATCCAAAGGATAATGACTTCACTCTTCATGCATATACAGATGCTGATTGGGCAGGAGATGCGGATGATAGGAAAAGTACTAGTGGTGGTGCATTCTTCTTGGGAAGAAGATTGGTCTCTTGGATGAGCAAAAAGCAAGAGGCAATATCTCTGTCTACTGCAGAGGCAGAGTATATAGCAGCAGCAAATAATTGTATTCAAGTTCTGTGGATGAAGCAAATGTTGAAGGACATCAGAATTGTGTTTGAGGAGCTAGTCACAATCTTTTGTGATAATTCTAGTGCAATAAGCATCTCAAAGAATCCGATGTTGCATTCAAAGACAGAATATATCTATCAAGTTTCATTTTTTGAGAGAGAAGGTAAATGAGAATGAAGTCAAGTTGGAGTTTGTGTCTTCCAAAGATCAGATTGCGGATATCTTCACTAAACCTCTTCCCAAGGATACTTTTGAGTGTCTCAGAGAGAAGTTAGGGGTTATTACCCCTCCTGATCAAAACTAAGATGCACTAAGGTGCATCAGTCCGGTGGAACTCACAGTCATATCTTGTGATCCAGATTGATGTTAAGGAGTTACTACTCAGGGGGAGTAGTCAATATGCAAATGTTGGAATCAGTTTGAAACAAAAAGGAAGAAAAGATTGCAAATATGTGCCCTTTACCATTGATGTCAAAGGGGGAGAGAAGTTCATGTGAAAAACTAGTTGCTGATAAAAGGGGGAGCAGTGAGGAAAGTAATTGCAAAAGTGAGAAGAGAAAGGGGGAGAAGTTCTTGTCTTGATAGTTGAATTCAGTTTTTCCCATCATATGTTGCCATCAATGACAAAGGGGGAGATTGTTGCAAATATGTGCCTAAGCGGTGTTGTCATTGATGTCAACATATCCTTGTTGCCATTGGTGTCAACTGTATCCTATTTTGCTGCCTGTATAAAAAACCAGAATGTTGAGGATATTGAGAAAATCAATGAGGATCAATGTATGCGGACCATATGGTTGAGTAGAGGATTTTCTGAAGCTCCAGTTAAGATTTGAAGGGTTCGCATGAAGATTTGAAGAAGCTATGGCCATCTAAGTAGAACCGGTTTTGCAGTGTTTAGAAAAGACAGAGTGATAGGAAAAAGGTCCGGATTGTTCTGGAAATGCAATGTGATGATCTGCGGATCTAGAGGAATGTTTGGGAAGTCAGTGTGTATCATCCATTCAAGTGGTTCGTGGTTTGGAGGTCCGCAAGCAATCTTTCAAGTGTGACAGTCATGGCAGACAGTGTTCTTAAGGTTCCAGATGAAGATACAAGTGATTTTGATGATTTGGAGGAGTGCAGATGTTTCTGTTGAATTCAATGTGCTTGTGGAGATCTCTGGATCGTGTAGCTGTTGTGTTGGAGGTCTGCATTAAAGTTTGCGCTTGTTATTGAAGATTTTCTTCTTGGTGTTGTTGTTATTCCCAGCCTTGGCCGACCGGATGATTCAAGCGTGTTACGGATGATCTAAGAGCAATTCTATGAAGCGTGGTGTGTTGATCAAGGAAGATTTGAGTCCCAGTTATGTTTGGCCGACAGCTTAGGGATTCACATTAAGTCAAATGTTTGTAGTGCCGACCTTGATGATTGATGAAGTGTATAAATATTTGTTGATGAGTTGTGGAAAATCATCCTTGTGCGAAAACAATATAATCTGAAGAAAGAATCAAAGGCAGAGCGGAGCAGAAGAGTAGTAGGAGAACAAAAGCCGTTTTGATGAAGAGTTAGAGAAGTGTTTGGGGCAAAGCATAAGTTTTGTGAGCATTCAATGAAACTGAACCAGGCATGAAGTAGATGCTATCTCTCAGTTACTTCTTTTTGTTCCAAAATAAATTTTGTAGGCAGTGAGCCTCTCTTTTGAGCAGTGAGCTTTGGGCAGTGCGCCCGAAGGCATGTGCCTTCTATTTTTTCTAAAGTACTTTTAACAGGATACAAATCTTTGTGGGTTAACCCCCACCGTGGTTTTCCCTTAACCGGGTTTCCACGTAAAAATCCTGGTGTTCTGTGTTCATCTATTTCTACTCATGTGTTGTCGATTCATGCTTTGAATGATTATATCATTAATCAGTTTTGTGTGATGAAGAAATAGTTGCAAGTGTTAAAGATTTGGGACAACTGATTCACCCCCCCCCTCTCAGTTGTCTGGTCTAAATCCAACAACATGCACCTTATTGTGGCAGAGGAACTGGAGAGGTCGAAAATGACAAATTTGCTCAATGGTCAGATCAATCAGAGGATGAAAGCATATAGGATGAGGAGACAGAATGGATGCCAAAGTATAAAAGCATGCCAGAGGAGTTTTCATTCCTGCTTCCCAAAGAAGTTACCCCACCGGGTCCGCTCTACACAACAGAATCTATGATTGTGGTGGAAAGATCGGATTATGACAATGAAGTACGAAAATTTCAAAGAGCTCAATTACACTATGCACTTGCAAGGTCATCACTATTAGCACCCGAAGCATGGCGAACAATGAACAACTCAGTGCAACACCTATATGTGGAAGGAAAAATAGTTACATGGTGCCAAGAACCCAAGGGACTAAACTTAATAGACAATAGACAATTTCGAGAAGGTATGGATAAATTAAATTTGGTAGATCAAATTTTTAAATTAGAGCATATAAAGAGATGCTGTATTAATCGGTGTTATAAGGAAGCAAATCCAACTTGCGTTTTTCGTCAAGTTATGGAGGTTAGACTGCAGAGTGAGGAACAAGAAGCTATTATGGGAGTGGAAAGCACGGTGAGAGAAAATGGTGAAGAAAATGAAAGTAAGAAAAAAGAAAAAAATGTTAGTGGAAAAGAAATGTCGGAAAGAGAAAATTTGATATTGAAAAAAGTAAAAAATAATGAAAAACAAAAAAGAAAAGAAAATGAGGGAAAAAAAGGAGACAAGAAATTAAAATCCTAGGGTATATAACTCAATTGTACGGTCCCTTAAATTTAATCCACCTCCCTTAGTCTCTCCACTCGCTTGTGTTCCCAACCATACGATTGGAAAAACATTGCAAACTGCCAAAACAAAAAAAATTGACGTTCACCCTGCCACTAATCCCCTAACTATACAAAACAACAATTGGTCCGTACAATTTACCACACCATTTGTTGGGTCGTACGTTGCAAAAGTACAATTTGAACTTTTCATCATACAATATCCTTCACCATTAGTCGGACGACCTTCTTCATCCTTGATCGTACGACAGGTATCTCCATCCTTGATCATACGACTTTTTCAATCTATTATTGCTTTGACCATACGTCGTACTCATAAAACCCCATCCGTACGACCTTCAAGGGAGTCAATCGTACAATCTCAGTTGGAGGTTTGGGTTTGTCTTAACTCGATTATTTCCTGTACGATCGACCTAATTCCTTGTTGTATGCTTCCAGTACGACCCTCCTTGCATAGTGAGATCTGTTTTCAAACATACAGCAGAGGAGAGATTAACACCGTACAGTTTGCCAAAGGTATTATGCGGCTTCTTCACTCCTAGACGTTAGAGAAGAATTGGGTCTTCACAACAAGATTCAATTACGGTAACTTCCGCGAGTGGGAAATAAATTGGCGAGAGCGGGTTCAAAAATTATTCATTCAAGATTGTCATTTTTCCCGAGTGTGAAGTGCAAAGATTATTTGCAAGAACAATGGCAGCCAAAGAAATAAGATAGGACTCTCTAGCAAAGTACAGACCAAAAATTCTCACTGAGACAGAAAAGAAGAAAAAGAAGAAAACTCAACCATCTGCACCAGAAAAAACCATGGACTCTTTGACGTGGGAGAGCTTAACAACAGTCAAGAGTCAAACATGGTGGCTCAAAACCCTGGCCGACCATCCACTCAAGGAAGCGGTCAAGGATTCAAGAGATGATAAGGTAATCCAGGTTCCCTTCTTTAATTTTAGAGAATTTGAACCTTTTTTGAGGAGTATGGTAGTAAATTATAACCGGAAGGAAAACAAAACAGTGGTGGAATACACGACGACTCCAATTACGATTACCTTTAAACCAGAAGACTTTGAGCAGGTTCTAGGAATACCATGTTGGCGGTTTTCAGTGAGCAAACCTCCCTCGAAAATCACACAACGAGATAAGGACAGATATATTAAGCATCTGTGCAAGGTTGATCTCACAGAAAAAGAAAAAGCTAGAATATGGAGCAAAGGCAACCAGGGCCTACGGAAAGATGATCTGGCCAATGATGAATGGTGTTGCATCATGGATGTTATTAAGTGCAGACTTATAGGGGCTACCCGCTCATTAGATATTGCAGTATGGATGATTGAATATATGGTTGAATTGAAAGAGGGAATGGTCTACAATTGGGCAATAGTCTTGGCTAGCAAGATACAAGAACTCTTGTCCTTGAAGCATAAGTCATTCTATATGACTCAACAAGCTATAGCATTATTCCTGGACGCGATATACACACAGGTGAAGCCACTTGAGGGTGGCTAGTTTCAGCCCGACCTTGACTATGACCTCGCATGGCCAACTATTTTCAAGTGGACCAAACTCAACACACAAGTTCAAGTAGGGAAGGGGGAAGAAGGCAAGACTTCTAGTTGGAAGAGAAAACACAGGGAAATGGAGTCATCTTCAGAAGACACACCCACAGAGGAGACAGATAGCAATGACGAGGATGAATGTATTGACTTGACTTTGTCAACTTCCGCAACTCCACCATAGTCGGGTGACATTCCACAGTCAGGCGACATTACACTAGCAGGTGATATTTCACAGTTGGGTGACACTCATATGAGAGAAGTGGTCTCTCCAATCCTTCCTACCAATGACAACACTCCAGCCACCACTTCCATTGGATAGTCACCAGACGCCTCAAAGCAGATAGATGGTTGGTTATGTTCAGTTGGAGCCCCTATCCAAGTGACAGACTGTAATGTCCCCTTTTAGGGTATTCTTGATTTCTTCACCTACACACAACGATAACTCCTAGCAAGAGACATTAGTACTATTAGAGATTAATTTAATAATGAAATCAATACATCATAATCATAATCAATAACAATGAATATGAATGTAAGGTTACCTCTGCGTGCATATATTCAATTCTTGCAACCATAGACATTAACACATGTGCAAGTACATATATTCTTTCATAATCATTAGGATTAGCAATATCATAATCATAGTCAATGATACATATATTCAAATGTATTTATATTTTAATCATGTTTAGGCCTCATGATATACTTCTGGAATGGTGATCGCCATGCTTGGTCATTAATCTAACCTAATCGTTAACCCAAGTGGAGACGGGTATATACGCATTAAGGCACTGGATAACAATACTCATAGGCCCAAGGGCTTCATTGCACACCCGGCAATTCCTCACCACTTGAGGGTCACCTTATTATGTAAACTAACCAGTATTGTTCTCCACTGTCATAGGCCCAAAGGCTTCATTGCACACCCGAAATTCCTCACCATTTGGCTCAAGGGCTTCATTGCACACCCGGCAATTCCTCACCACTTGAGGGTCGCCTACCATGCGAGAATCAATCATTAATAAACCCGCCCTTCCTTAACTACCCATACATCCTCATAGGGTGATAGATAAGATTAACGACGCGGCAATGTCGCACTCATCCCTAGTATATCATGAGTAGGTTAGAGAGATCGTACCAAGATGAAGTTTGTCTTCTCGGATGATTGAAGATATTCTAGTGATCCTATGGATCACAAAGATAATATTTTCTTATGCATATTGTTCCGTCAATGGGAACTAGATATTATTTTCTTATGAATATTGTTCCTTCAATGGAAACTAGATAGCACACCATCACTATCGGATGGATGAGTATATATGGCAATACTATGCCTCAGTAGCTTTATCTTAATATAAATATATATTCATTCTTTGATTAGATTGAAATAAGGATCACATGATCATATAAGTGATGCTGATAAGAGTACCTTATAAAGTCAAGTTGAATGATATTATGCTGCTGCTGGGAATAACTTGATTCCTTGAGAATAGATTGCTAATATAATGACTTGCTGATATAAATACCTTGTAATAATGATATAATGGCTGCCCTTGAAGAATATAATCTGCATATTGATCAATTGTTCGATATATGAGATGATCTGCCTGTTTGATGCTTGAGATGATCGATTGATAATAATACTTAATAATGATCAATGCTGATCTGAATGCCTGTATGGCGGAGGTGTGATGATTTGACGATATTGAATTGCCAAGCTGCTGGAGAATGATATGATATTATATATAAATATTGTTCTTTATATTCAGCATATATATTTCTTTGATCTGTATGTGATGCTGAGATGATGAGCATTGCTGATTGCTTGCAGGATATGTAAGTCAATGAGATTAGATATTCCAATGATATGATTTGATCATGATTGTGTAAGTCCATGAGATGATAATATTTGAAGTTCTTCTTGCTTCATATATGATATATATAAAACTCAGAATTTTTCCTTATTAGCTGCCTGATGGATGAATCGATATTCTTGTATTATTCCATGGTTGATTGCTGCGTTCCATCGTGATTCGTTGATGTCTTGATAATGATTCTTCGTTGATGGTATGTATTGCTTGATTGCTGAGATTCCTTGATGATGGATTCATGATATTCCAATCAAGTGAGATGAGATAATTGAATTGCCTTCTTTCTCATTTCCTTTCAAACTATTCAATATATATATTCAAATGTGTTGCTAATGATAATCCTTAATCGATGAGGAGCTATAGTGATGAATGCTTGATCACCATTGAGTGTATGATAGATGAGATGCCCCCGATGAATCTAAATAGTGTTCGCTGCTTAGGGTCGCAGCCTTCTAATCAACCGTAACCCTTTTAATAACCTTAATTCTATTTGTTACATGGAGTACCAATTTTTATAATTGGCTATAATATAATCGTTGTCCTTTTTTGTTTGACCATTCCAATCCAAATTGCTATATGGTATAACCGTTGCCTTGCAATTAATATTAAGTCTTGTCTTTTGCTTCGCTTGTAACGCTGTTGGGTATTCTTAAGACTTATAAATTTTGTCTTGTGGTGCTACCTTTGAGAGGGGGTTGATCACCCCACAAGCATGGGATCGGCCCCTCCTTTGTAATATTATAATATATATATATATATATATATATATATATATATATATTATTTGATTTATAATATTTTGTCATGTCCCGATATTAAGGCATTGTTTAAATTAAAGATTTAAACATCATAATAAGGGCATAGAAGTCGCTTCCGTCATTAATCGTATTGTCATTATTAATATGAATAAGTATAGTTACAAATATAAATATTATTAATATCAATATGAAATAATTAAATATTATTATAATTATGTATGTATTAATATCTGATAAATAATGTTAAAATAAATAATAATATTTAATATATAATATATTTATAAGGATATATATATATATATATATTAAATAACAAATGTAAAATATGCCTAAATAATTATATTATAAATATAAATAAATATAATTAAAAGATTATAAATTAATAAATATCTAAGTTGCAGGGTTCGCCTGCCAGAGGACCAGGTGCGGGTGCGGTGCAGCTCGGGTGCGGGTGCTGGCAGGGGGCGGTGGAAGGGGGTTGGGTGCGTCCCGGACGCACCCGGGTTCGCTAGGTTCGAACCCAGCCTAAAAACAAAGAACCCACATGGCACCCGGAACGCACCCACGCCCCCATTGATTTTTTTTTTAATTTTTTTCAACTTAAACATCAATTTTTTAATTTTTTAAACATTCTAAAATGCAAATGAAACCCTAAAAAGACATTATAAATACAATTTTGCCATTTTCAACTCATTTCTTTCATTCCAAAACACAAAAACTCTCCATTGTGGCTGAACTCAAAAAAAAATTTGTGGTTGAAGAAAGAAGCTTGAAGATTGAACCCTGAAGGTTGGAAATCCATTGCTGCACCATTCCTACTCATTTCCAATGGTTTAGAGGCTGCCAAGAAGATCAAAGGAAGAGATTTTTGCAAAGAGGTAGGTTTTCTATTCTTTTTTTTTTGCATTTTTGAACAACAAACAAATTATTTTCAACTTGTTTTTTTTTTTAAACTATTTATATGAATCATGAATGTATCACCATGCTTTTGTTTTTGTTTTGATTCTTGAAAGTTTTGAGTTTTCATTGTTTCCATTTTGTTTACAAAACTTATTGCCACACCCACAGGTGACAGGAATCACAATGGCAGCTAGTTCTAGCTCAATATCACAATCAAAATTCAAAATCGATCCACACTCACCTCTTTGGAGGCATGTTGAAATGATTCAATAACAACCAGGTGGTGGGGGTTACCTTTGGAAATGCAATGGCTGTGATGTGCAATATAACAGTTCATATAGTCGGGTTAAAGCCCATTTGTGTAACATCCCTGGGATGGGGATCAAAGCTTGCCCAGGAAAGAATAATAAACCTATACCACGAGAGCAAGTGCTGGCATATATCATGGAGCAAGAAGCAGCAGATGAAGCAACAGGCCATAAATCAATAGCAAACATGTCAAGGAAAAGAGGCAGAAATCAAAGAATGGATCTTCCATCTATTCCTAGTTCCAATGTTGTGATAGAGAGCCACCCATTTTTGGTCACTCCTCAAGAGCAACCCACAAGCACTACAAACAAGAGACCAAAGGGACCTTTGGAAACATCATTTCAAAATGAGGCTCGAGATATTGCTGACCAACATATAGCCAGATGCATTTATGCAAATGGTATGTCATTCAATGTTGTTCGCTCACCATATTGGCAAGAGATGGTGAGAAAAATTAATGAGGCTCCAAAAGGGTATAAGAGCCTAGGTTATGAGAAGGTGCGTGGCACCTTATTGGAGAATGAGGTGAAGAGTATAGAAGATGCATTGAAGCCCTTAAGGGATTCATGGAGTGAGACAGGGGTGTCGATTGTCTCTGATGGATGGAAAGATGCAAGAAATCGGCCTTTGATCAATGTCATTGCAGTGTCCCCTAAAAGGGCAATGTTTTTGAGAGCTGTGGATTGTGAGGGACAGGTGAAGGATGGTGAATTTATTGCTCAGATCCTCATTGCAGCCATTGAGGATGTGGGACCTCGTAATGTTGTTCAAGTGATAACGGACAACGCAAAAAATTGTAGAGCTGTTGGGTTGTTGGTTGAGGAACGATATTCACATATCTTTTGGACACCTTGTGTTGTCCACTCTCTCAATCTAATGCTACAAAAAATTGGGAAAAAAATTGATTGGACTAGAGAGTTGTATGCAGAGGCCGAGGAGATACGAATGTTCGTCACCAACCACCACATGTCCCAAAGCATATTTAGATCATTTTCTACAATGGAGTTGTTGAAGGTAAGTGAAGCAATATATTTTTTAATTTAAATTTTTCATATTGCTTTAAATTTTTAATTTCACATATTCTATTTCTTCTTAAAAGTTAAAGTTTGTTTTCAATTTTTTAAATGTTTAAATTAAATTTTATTTATTGTACTTTTTATTTTTGATATTTCAATAGGTTGCCAAGACCCATTTTGCCTCAAACACAATCGCCTTGAGACAACTTGTGAAGGTCAAACAGGCTCTTATCAGCATGGTAACAAGCACTACTTGGTCCGTATGGAGGCAAAGCAACACTGAGAGGGCAACAAATGTTAAGGGGATGACCCTAAATGACTATTAGTGGGATCGTGTGGAGTATCTCCTTAGTTTCACCGAGCCCATTTTGAGCATGATTCGTTATACGGACATGGACAAGCCTTGCATGGGGGAGATATATGATGGCATTGATTCAATGATAGAGAAGATAAAGAACATCATAAATGAGAAGGAGAAAGATCCTCAAGAAATTCTCTTCAAGCAAGTGCATGAAATTATTGAGGCTAGATGGAACACAATGACAACCCCGCTGCATCTTCTTGCATTTGCATTGACTCCAAAATATTACAGTAGTGAGATTCTTTCGGTGACAAATAGGATTCCCCCATGAAGAGATTTAGAAGTGTCTGATGGGACAAGGCAGCATTTCGTAGACTCTTCCCTGATCCAGATTTGCATGATATGGTCACTGATGAGTTCACTGATTTTGTACACTCCAATGGTCTAAGCATTGAGGCTCTTCGTGATAGATTCAAGAAAGATGCTCACAATTGGTGGTACTTTCATGGCCAACAATTCCGGTGCCTATAGCCTCTTGCAGTCAAAGTTTTATCACAATTAAGTTTACTAAATTTCAATGTTTTTTATGATTTATAATTTTATCTTAAAGACTTCTAAAAATTTGAAGTTTGAAGTTCCATAATTTTTAATTATTATAAATTTTATAACTTGTAACTTTATAAGTTTTAACTTTGTAAGTTTTTGTTTTTAACTCTTTCTCTCTACTTTGTCGTCATAGGTTGCTAGTTCCTCTGCATCTGAGAGGAATTGGAGCACGTACTCTTTTATCCACTCGATAAAGCGCAACCAATTGCACTCCAAAAAGGCGGAGAATTTAGTGTATGTGCATTCCAACTTGCGCCTCCTTTCGCACAAAAAGCAAGACTATAAGGAGGGGGAATCAAAGTTGTGGGATGTGGAGCCAGAGCAAATTGACATGGATGCTTCTACTTCCCAATCCAAACATGTTGCACTTGAGGGATCAGAGAGCGAGCACACTTTTTCAGCGAGTGCCGCGAGTGGCAGTGGTGTTGGTTGTGGTTCTTCAAATGATCCTGCTAATGTCCAAGATGATGATGATGATGTGGAGGATTTAGCAAATCCATATGATGATTGACACTTGTCATTTGACATTGAAACAATGAAAATTGATTGTTGAACATGATATTATTATTTTGAATCTTGTTATTGAACTTGAAGTTCGAGTTTTATGTTTTATGATATTCAAGTTGATGGTGGTTTTGTTGATTATATGATGCTATGTGGTGTTCTACACTTTATTCTTGCAATTCTACACTTAATTCTTGCTTCTATGCTTAATTTTTTTGCATATACATATATTTATATATATATATAAAAACAAACCCAACCCCCAAAAAAAATTTTGGCCGAACCCGCGAACCAAACCCGCGCACCCGCACCCGCACCCGCACCAGAACCGGCAACTTAGATAAATATAGATTAATATTATGGCTGATGTGATGGACGACCATCTTCAAATAAGCGACGGCAGTAAGAAAACCCGTGAATAAGAGTATCGATCACTATGGATAATTAAGGAATAATTAATAAATGAGAACCATCCAAAGGCTCCGGTTAGTAAGCAGTGTTGGCAATTATGAGGAGAATCGCCAAAGAATTGGCAAGAAGGCAAATTAAAGAACCGGGGATTAAGAGAATATTAGCACTGATATTAAATAAGGCAAACAACAAACAAAGACAAAACAAGCCATTACGTGAATAACAATAATTAAAGGTGGTATCCATTCATTGAAAGGATATGTCCTAATATGGAACACCTCTATTGAAGGAGTATAAGATGAAAATTGCTACAGCAGACTGAAGGTACAAGGGAATGGACAGCAATCAAGGATCTGAGCATATAAACATAAGTCATCAATCAGCAAATCTACAAGCATCGAAGCATCATCCAGGCAAAAGCCAGCGAACAGGGAAAAAGGTAGGAAGGATCAATACGCATCACAAGGAGACTAGTCTGCGGCAGCCAAGGTAAAGAATCAGCAGGTCTTTATACCAGGTACGCTTATTGAATAAGATATTTGAATCTTTAGTGTAGCATATGAAATGTAAACAGTCTGGTATATGTTTGATGATAGATATATATGAAATCAGAAATGTCTTAGTCAGTAAATCAGTCAATATGAATGAATGTTTAATAAATGAATACACTAAATCCAGGTATGACAAGTACTCAGATTTCCTTATTCAATGCATAAGCAAATAGTATAGGATGATTACATGGCTGTTAATAAGTATAATACTAGAACAAATCTAATTGTGGTATGAGCAAATGAATCATGATTAGAAATGTAAACAAGTCATTAGTCAATTGTCTTATGATTGAAATTAAAAATAAATGATATAAAGCCATATGACAATGATGTATGAATTGAATTAGCAATGAAGCCTAGTATAAGGCTATGAATAAATGATGAAATGAGGTTCCATGAAGGAATAAGGATAGAGATATAAAATCTCCAAATGATGAATAATGAATTGTGGCTCACAAACTTGTGATGTAATCAGAGGATGTTCAAGCCTCATCCTTAATCACTTCTATTAACCTATGTGTATGGGGTTAAGGGCAAAAATTGGACCTAGGTGACCCTCAAGCGGATGAAGAACACCGCATGTTGTGTGAAGTCCCTTGAGCCAAGAAGCGAGGAACACCGTGTGTAGTGTGAAGCTCTTGGGCCTAAGATAGTATGACCTCATAATTAATGTGCCCTACGGATGGTGACTCTCAAGTAAGTGAGGAATGCCGCGTGTAGCATGAAGCTTCTTGAGCCAAATGGTGAGGAACACCGCGTGTAGTGTGAAATCTTTGGGCCTCCGTATGGGATGGATATATCAAGCGCCTTAACAAACCATGCTCATATAGGAATTAGGGTTGATTAATGATAGGGCTACTCAAGAACTCCCTTGAGATGAATCATGAGAACGATGAGAGAAAGAATATAGATATGAATCATGACTATAAGTATAAATATGAAATGTATGTGACTATGATTATAAGGTTGCAAGCCTTAGTACAAATGTGGAAAATATATGAGTTTTGTTGATGTGTTTTTTATGCACATGCAAACTCAGTATAAAATACTAAGTATTCTATCCTCTCTTGAACAAAGTCTCTCGAATGCTAAACAATGTGATCAATCAAGACAACTCCAAGGTTCCTTAATCGTGTTTTGCTATGGATAGACTCAGTAGTTGATGTGATTTGCTGAAAACTCACAAAGGGACTTACGCTGAATGTACTCCTTACTCCACTAAAATGTGTTACTTCTTCCTTATGAAATGGAACTTCTTCAAACCGACTATGAAAAGAAAATGAAAAAGGCAAGGGTTAAGAGAAAGCTAATCTAAGGACAATGAAGGATGGATGATGTTTCAATAGACAAACTCCTTGAACCAAGCCTCGCTTCGCCATGAGAGCAACAACTACACGAAGCTAGTGCAATCTTCAAAGGGAAATGAAGGATTTTCAAACTACAAACATGCATCCAAATACCCACAGCTGGCACAACTTGAATGATCATTCACAATCGAACTAAAGCACATGAAGGTTCAGACTAACTTTGCATTGTGAATTGCAAGCCACAATTACAAAAAGTATGAACATAAAGGAATTCATCAAATATCTCAACATAAATCCATTACATCAATGAACTTCTAATCTACTATCTAAGGTACTTGGAAACATTTCTCAATCATCTGTGAGAATTTGAAACCATGCCAATATCCCACAATCACACAAATCACCATGCGAGGCAACAATGAGCTTGTATTGATTTAGGAAGTGTTTTACAACAATTTCGCATGTCTCTTCAATGATTTTGAAGAGTCTCCTCTATTCTACTTCTATTTTAACAGTATCTATTCCTACTTTTCTAATTCCTGCCTTTTACAAATGAGAAGAATGAGCTTTATATAGAGCTCAAGAATTACATGAACGGCCAGGATTGATTTGCAAATCAACGGCTCAAATGAAGACAACAAGACAATTTGTTACAAAAGCTGCTATTTTTAGAATACAAGAGGCAATGAAGGCATATTTCCCAATGTGATAAGCATGAAAATGGAATCTTTGGAGTATCTCCACATGGGCATCCTTTCTAGCTTCCTCTTGTAGTAGATACACTAAATGTGAACAAATGATGTGGCAAGATGTGATAGGCTTGATGACATGTAGACACCACCTTAGCATTAAGCAAACCGGTTTGATCTTCTCTGCGTTCACATTGCTTGAAATATTTCCCAAATTGTTGGATTTTCAACTATGGAACTTTGCATTTTTCGAACTTGCAAATTTGGGAATTCGTCATTTTTCTTGATGTCTTCCATGCCTTAGTGAAATTTATGAGCTTCTCGATGTACTCGGTCATTTCCTTTCATTTTGTGAAATTCTCGTTCTTGTGCAGGATTCCGGCTTTGGATTGTTGAAGTAGATGATTCCTTGTGCATGAATTCCTGGATGAAATGAATGACTCTAGAACATGGAAGTGATCTTCTAGCGGCACGGATGATGAAGCTTGCAAGATGATGATGAACTTCTTCCTTCTCTCCGGCGATGACATTCTCCTCTGGAAATAGGATGATGGCGAATTGGATGATGCTTCAATTTTCTGGATGCTCCTTCGGATGACTTCCTTGCTTTGATATGCTTTGATCTTTCCTCTTGATCTCGCTTTCCTTCAACATACATCGCCAACCTACAAGCAAAATACCTCAAGTCACTACATCAACATGATACTTGATATAAAGGAAATTTAACAACTAAATTCACCCTCCTCATGAATGTGGGACAAATAAAACAATTTCCACACAGACAATTTTCAATTTAAGCCAACTTATTCATTTATGCAAAGTGATTTTGTTTTCTATGAAAATTTTCAAAAAAGTGGAAATTGTTTGGGTCCATGTAATATGCGCCCTAGGAAGGGCGAAAAATGTAAGCTCTAGAACATTTTCCGTGTTTTTTGAATTTCAACACTTAGAACTTTTCTTGTTTTCTCCTCCCAATTTCCTCTTGGTGAATTTCAAATTTTTTGCATTGGATCTTGATTAAACCTTGTTGGAAATGAGATCATTTTCAGAGTTGTTGATGATTGAACAAATTGTCTTCATCTCCTTATGTGAAAGGATTCTTCTTGCATGGGTGCATAATGTTCATGCATGAACATTTTCCTCCATTTCTTGGGCGCGAATTGCACGTGTGTGAACATTTTCCACTTTTTCAAACCACAAAATTTCTAAGTGTTAAAATGATTTCTTCAAGAGATTTCCAGGAGTTTTCATCATTCAAATCTTCATTGCATGAAAATCTTCACTTCCAAAGGCCTCATCTCTCAGGGTGCATAATGTTCATGGACAAACATTTTCCTTCATTTTGAATTTCTCACACTTAATCAAATTTTGAAAAGATTTTCTTTTTTCCATCAACTCTCTTAAGCAATTTGACATAATTTCCTCATGCACTTCCACGAATTCGACAAATGAGAGTAGCATTTGATTGTCTTGACTCCACAAAAAATGAGGTCCTAATTAGGGCGCAAATTGTTCATGCACGAACAATTTCCCTATTTTTTTGAAATTTTGCAAGCTTCCTAAGTCTTCTCAAACAATCATCACTAAGTTGGCCAATGCTCTACAAGATGAAGTTGCAACATAACAATCCTGAATCATGATTCTCCTTGTCAAATTTCCCTTTCCTTCTAGAGTGCAAATTGTTCATTGATGAACAATTTCCCTCTTTGCTTGGGTGCAAATTGTTCATGAGTGAACAATTTCCGCCATTTGCATTTCTCAAAAAAAAATTTCACTTTCGACATCTTTCTCTCTTGGGCAAAATTCATCTCATTTGTGTGAATGATTTTGCATTTCTTGAATCAAATCCTCCTGGAGCGCAAATTGGTCATGAGTGAACAATTTCCCTCTTTTACATTTCCCAGACTTAGCCAAATTTTGAAGTTTTCACCTTAAGCGCATATTGTAGGCTTAGGAACATTTTGCATCTTTGGAGGGCGGATTTTGCAAGCTCAAGAACATTTTCCACCTTTTGGCACCTTGACACTTCATCAAACTTTAATCATTTCTTCAAACTCCACAAAGTAATTTGTCATATTCTTTGCAAGTATTCGAGAATTTGTCTAAGGCAATCATGCATTCCAAAATGGAGACCTTCAACCTAGGGCGCATATTGCATGAGGCAGAACATTTTCCACCCTCAAACTCATCTTCTAGGGCGCATAACACATGTGTGAGAACATTTTCCCCATTTGTCAACACTTAGCCAAATTTTCACGTTTTGATCTTCTCTGTTGCTTGAATTGATGAAGTCTCATTACTTTTGCTTGGGCGGATATTGTTCGTGAGCAAGGAATTTCCGCTCATCCTGGGCGCATATTGCATGGTCATAGGAAATTTCCGCCCAAGGTCCAAGACTTCAACTTTTTCCGCTTGATTTTGACTTGTTGTGGATGGAAGTATATTTAAAAATATATTTAAGTATAGGTTCCTATACTTTAAATGTTTTGAAATATACTTCCAGGATGTTTGAGATAGATCCCGGATCCATAGGTTTTAACATTCTAGATTTTTTAGGATCCACCAAATTTCAGACTTAGCCAATTTTCAGGATCTCAGAACATAAGGATTCCAGACTTAGTCAATTTCAGGGCTTCGGGACATGCATCAAAATGAGAAGATACAGACTCCTTAGCTAGAACATATCGAGACTTGGGCAAAACAATACTACCAAAACCTTACAAGCTCAAAGAAAACCTAAACCCTAAAGCAAAGCAACAACAAAAAGCAAAAAAAAGAGGGGGTCCCCATTTGCAATGGGGCGATGTGTGATTAGGTCACAACAAGTTTGATACTTAATCATTAATCCTAGTTATAAAATGAAAAGAAGAATTGAATACTAATGTTCTCTTTTACTAAGTTGAATTGTGCAAGGTTGTAAAAAATTTGACTTACTAGAATGGGACATTACAAGTGGTATCAGAGCAGTCATCCTGCCATCTTGTGTGTACTATGTGTGCCTTACATGCATTTAAAAGTATATTTGTAATTTATGTGAATTCAAGTGTATTCAAAGGTTTACTTTGTGACTTATGTGTATGCTTTGTAACATATGTTAAGGTGAATACTTTGTGTATTGCGTGTACTCATATGTGTATACTTGGTGACCTTGGAACGGTGGATGGGTCCACGGTGTAGTATGGGATGCACCGAATCCCCTTTCCAATTGTCTGATAGTATACTTATATGTATTAATGCAAATTATGTGTATTCATTACCTTGTATTCGAGTATATACTCTATAACTTATGTTTGCATGTGCAGGTATGCACCATGCATTTATGCTTCATGTGTATACTCCATGTCTTACATCTATTTATATGTATCATGCTTTTATGGGTATTACTTCATGCTTTAACCTCACTTGTATGCTTCTAGTGTGTGTATTTACATATATTCGTGTGTGTAGTCACGTATTTTACTTCATGCTTCATGTCTGTGTGTGTTTATGCATATTTTTGTGTGTATTTACGCTTCTTATGTGTGTAATCTTGTGTATTTTCATGTATTGCTTCATGCTTGTATGCTTCTTATTGGTATGCTTGCTCATGTTGTGTATACTTCAAGCTCCATATGTGTTCATACACATGCTACTTAGATATTCATGTGTATGTTTTATGTGTATACTTCATTGAATGTATTTTTATGCAAATGTATACTCTATGACTTTATATTTGTATACTCTGACTTTGTATGCTCTATGACTTTGCAATTGTATTCAAGTGTATGCTCTATGACTTTGTATTTGTATTTGAGTGCATACCTTATGATGGTAATTGTATTTGAGTGTATACTCTATGAATGTATTTGTATACTCTATGCTTTGTAATTGTATTTGAGTGTATAATCTATGCTTGTATTTATATTTGAATGCATACTCTATGACTTGTGATTGTATTTGTATGAGAGTGTATACTCTATGCCTTTGTATTCAAGTATGAATATGTATTCAAGTGTATACTCTGTGACTTGTATTTATATCCAAGTGTATACTCTATGATTTGTATTTATCTTCAAGTGTATACTCTATGACTTGTATTTGTATGATTTATGATTGTATACTCTATGACTTGTATTTGTATGACTTGTGATTGTATACTCCATGACTTGTACTTGTGTGATTTGTGACTGTATACTCTATAACTTGTATTTGTATTTGAGCGTATGACTCTATGCCTTGTATTCATATTTGAGTGTATACTCTATGATTGTATTTATAATTGAGTATATGACTCTATGCCTTGTATTTGTATTTGAGTGTATACTCCATGACTTGTGATTTATATTTGAGTGCATACTCTATGACTTGCATTTGAGTGTAATCTCTATGACTTTTCAATTGTATACTTTATGACGGCATGTATTTAAATATATACTACATGATTTTGTGTGTTCAAATGTATACTACATGATTTATGTACTCCATGCCTTATGCATGTCAAATGCACACTTCATGACTTATTTGCACTAATGTGTATACGTTTCGTGCATATACCTGCATGTTACATGTATACTTCATACCTTAGGTATTGTGTGTATATTTTATATGCTTCATACTTTGTATATCAAGTGTGTGCTTGTGTATTACAGACTATGTTTATGCTTCGTATACTTTGTATAAGCCTTGTGTATGCTTCATGTACTACATGTGTTTATGATTTGAGTTTCATATATAATTATGTACATGGATCTTCTCTCTCCTAATAATCGTATCTATCACGCAATCTTATCATCATTATTAGACACTTCTACGATCTACCTTCTCTACAATATCATTAGATTCTTTCCAAATTCTCAAGATATCTTCTTCATTCATTGGAATCTTGGAATTTCAATACTCTCAAATCTTCTTTAGCATTGAAAATATTTTCATTACCTAAAACCATATCTTCATCTATGATAGTTGCATCACATCGTTGTTATTCACAACATCAAGCAAATGCTTACATATACATTTGTCTTTCAAGTATTCTTGGTCACGAATTCTCTTTCATTGAATCACAACCATTTTCTCTTCACTAAAGCATGTTCATTATCAAAACCATGATTTCGTCTCAGCACATCGGAAGGTAGACGTTAAAAGTGCAAGGAAATGAAAGAACTCGTTGCAATTGCTTGAGGACAAGCAATCTTGAGTGGGGAGGGCTGTCATGTCCCGATATTAAGGCATTGTTTAAATTAAAGATTTAAACATCATAATAAGGGCGCAGAAGTCGCTTCCGTCATTAATCATATTGTCATTATTAATATGAATAAGTATAGTTACAAATATAAATATTATTAATATCAATATGAAATAATTAAATATTATTATAATTATGTATGTATTAATATTTGATAAATAATGTTAAAATAAATAATAATATTTAATATATAATATATTTATAAGGATATATATATATATATATATATATATATTAAATAACAAATGTAAAATATGCCTAAATAACTATATTATAAATATAAATAAATATAATTAAAAGATTATAAATTAATTATTATAAATTAATAAATATAGATTAATATTATGGCCGATGTGATGGACGACCATCTTCAAATAAGCGACGGCAGTAAGAAAACCCATGAATAAGAGTATCGATCACTATGGATAATTAAGGAATAATTAATAAATGAGAACCATCCAAAGGCTCCAGTTAGTAAGCGGTGTTGGCAATTATGAGGAGAATCGCCAAAGAATTGGCAAGAAGGCAAATTAAAGAACCGGGGATTAAGAGAATATTAGCACTAATATTAAATAAGGCAAACAACAAACAAAGACAAAACAAGCCATTACGTGAATAACAATAATTAAAGGTGGTATCCATTCATTGAAAGGATATGTCTTAATATGGAACGCCTCTATTGAAGGAGTATAAGATGAAAATTGCTACAGCAGACTGAAGGTACAAGGGAATGGACAGCAATTGAGGATCTAAGCATATAAACATAAGTCATCAATCAGCAAATCTACAAGCATCGAAGCATCATCCAGGCAAAAGCCAGCGAACAGAGAAAAAGGTAGGAAGGATCAATACGCATCACAAGGAGACTAGTCTGCGGCAGCCAAGGTAAAGAATCAGCAGGTCTTTATACCAGGTACGCTTATTGAATAAGATATTTGAATCTTTAGTGTAGCATATGAAATGTAAACATTCTGGTATATGTTTGATGATAGATATATATGAAATCAGAAATGTCTTAGTCAGTAAATCAGTCAATATGAATGAATGTTTAATAAATGAATACACTAAATCCAGGTATGACAAGTACTCAGATTTCCTTATTCAATGCATAAGCAAATAGTATAGGATGATTACATGGCTGTTAATAAGTATAATACTAGAACAAATCTAATTGTGGTATGAGCAAATGAATCATGATTAGAAATTTAAACAAGTCATTAGTCAATTGTCTTATGATTGAAATTAAAAATAAATGATATAAAGCTATATGACAATGATGTATGAATTGAATTAGCAATGACGCCTAGTATAAGGCTATGAATAAATGATGAAATGAGGTTCCATGAAGGAATAAGGATAGAGATATAAAATCTCCAAATGATGAATAATGAATTGTGGCTCACGAACTTGTGATGTAATCAGAGGATGTTCAAGCCTCATCCTTAATCACTTCTATTAACCTATGTGTATGGGGTTAAGTTAAGGGCAAAAATTGGACCTAGGTGACCCTCAAGCGGATGAAGAACACCGCATGTTGTGTGAAGTCCCTTGAGCCAAGAAGCGAGAAACACCGTGTGTAGTGTGAAGCTCTTGGGCCTAAGGTAGTATGAGCTCATAATTAATGTGCCCTACGGATGGTGACTCTCAAGTAAGTGAGGAATGTCGCATGTAGCATGAAGCTTCTTGAGCCAAATGGTGAGGAACACCACGTGTAGTGTGAAATCTTTGGGCCTCCGTATGGGATGGATATATCAAGCGCCTTAACAAACCATGCTCATACAGGAATTAGGGTTGATTAATGATAGGGCTACTCAAGAACTCCCTTGAGATGAATCATGAGAACGATGAGAGAAAGAATATAGATATGAAATGTATGAACTTGATATGAATCATGACTATAAGTATAAATATGATATGTATGTGACTATGATTATAAGGTTACAAGCCTTAAGTACAAATGTGGAAAATATATGAGTTTGATACTTAATCATTAATCCTAGTTATGAAATGAAAAGAAGAATTGAATACTAATGTTCTCTTTTACTAAGTTGAATTGTGCAAGGTTGTGAAAAAATTGACTTACTAGAATGGTACATTACATAGTTATATTAATTAATTCATAATATATATTTATATTCATATAATAATATTTAATTTATTATTGCAAATATATTAAATGAATATAATTGATTTGGTTAATAGAGGGACATGACACAAACTATCCTCCCTTGAGCCCTCCTAGGGAACCACTATAGTCGGCGAGAGTAGAGCACATTTCCAATCAGCTGGAACCAGCCGCTAGCACTCCACTGTCTAGTCTTCCAGCAACAGGAGGGAGTATTCCACATGTAGAAGAAGGTGGTCCTTATATAGTACATGAGCCAAAGAAACTTCCAGTACTGCAGGATTCGCCAGCTCAATCAAACCCCAGCAATAAGGAGGACATCCACATTCAAATATCTAGACCCAACCCACAAGACTCGGCGGGCACTATCATGAGGTACATACAGGATTTGGAACCAATGGGTGCAATCATGTGAGGTGGCAGACATAGCCCGATGTCTGGACAACATTCACTCTTCATTGGTACTTCAGGAGGCCCGTAGAATTCAAAAGTTCATGGAGGACGATTGCGAGCAATTCACTAGTATTTTTACTGCGAAGGGTTGGCCGACCACACACACCCCTGAAATGAAGAAAGCATGGCAACCTGATCAAATCGTTCCTCCCTTCGGTGGTACTGATGGGCATGTTTTGGCTGCACTTTATACAATTGAATCCACTTTCTGAGAGGCGTCCTATATGCTACAGGAACAAGTAGAAAAACACCGCCAAGTCATAGCTTGGATTGATGAGTCTGCCCATATTTCTAAGCAACTTCGGGAAGCACTGGATGAATAGAATCATAGATTTCAGCAACAACTTGCTCAACAAACACAGTTGACGGACCTGGAAAAATCCAAGTTGTTAGAAAAAGAGAAAGAGTTGGCAGAACAAAACCAACAAATGCTAGAAAAAGATCAGCAGTTGGCAACGTAGGAGAAGGAATTGGCTGAGAAGGATATTTAGTTGGCAACACACGAGAAGGAATTTGTAGAACTACATAGTGCCCATGAGAAGACAAAGAAACAACTAGCAGAAGCGGTACAAATGGTGAAACAACCAAAGAAAGAGAGCTCAAGGCAGCACATCATTTTAAGCACCAGATAGAGGAGGTCTACCGGCTGCGGCAGTTGGCTTCACAGCAGAGTACTCCTTCCTCTATATATACACCTCCAGGGACATCTCCTTCACTGGCCTCCCAGTAACTGGTATTTTGATTTCAGTCTTCCAAGTCGTCTAGAAGACGACTAAATTTTTGGGGGAGTTGATGTAGACGACATATTAGTTAGAGTTATAATTACATAAGTCTGTTTTGGTTTGTTGGCGAGATTAGTTGTTAATCTCAGTCGTTGTATGTAGTTACGGGTAGTTAGCGACGGTTGGCAGTAACTAGCAACCTTCGGCCACTTATATATACTATTCATGTTATTGTACTAGGGACTGCACATGGAGCGAAAATCCCTATAGTACTTATGTATAAAAGCATATTAATGAAGAAACTGTGATATAATTCTAGTATGAATCTTTTATGAGTATTGGTTATGAAGCTGTTATATTTCTTTACATAGTCATATTCTGTTTAATCTGTATATATCAAGCATATTTACATAGGCAGTAAACGAAGTTGTCTCATCTATCAATGAAGATTCAAAGATTTCCCACACCATCCCAAAACCTCCATAAGCATGAAACAAGTAGGCCACTATCCAAAACACCCCTATTATACTGGTTTGATAACAAACTCCTCCATTGGGCTTCTTGGCAACACTCTGTGAACTAGATTGACATGACTCCAATGGCCCAAATAATCAGATGAATCTACGGAAAAACTATTTTTTTTAAAGACCTGATCAAGTAACTGTAATGTCCCCTATTGGGAACAACACTAATTTTTCCTAAATTACCAATTTCCAAGAAAACAAAGAGTTAGAGAGTACCTTGGCTTGATTTAACTCCTGCAAACAAGTTAGAAATCTTAAACATCAGTAAGTCCATAACAATTTAATAACCCAATTAAACCTTACCTTGGGATGATCAACCATGGGGAAGCATGAAAGAGAGTGACTCGATGGGGTGTCTTAGCCTCTCTAAGCCCAAAGACAGAACCCTTCAACTAAAAGGCAGAACCCCCTTGGCCTCATGTGGCCCATGCCATTCGTATGAGGTGGCGTGCCTAGTGAAGATTCCCACATCTTGCCATCTTTCCTTATTTCCTCATGATTGGTCTCCTTATATTACTATACCCATGATAGGGAATTGAGGTCTCCAAAGGGTATGCTAGTAATCCAACTCTCTAGGCCCAAAGGCAGAACCCTTCAACTAGAAGGCAGAACCCCTTTGGCCCAAGTGAAAATTTCATTTCCATCATGAGTGGCGTATCTAGAAGAGCACATCTCTCTCTAGACCCAAAGGCAGAACCCTTCACTAGAAGGCAGAACCCCTTCGGCCCATGTGAACTTATTGCTTCCATCATAAGTGACATGTCTAGAAGAGCACATCTCTCTTTAGACCCAAAGGCAGAACCCCTTTGGCTTATGTGGACTTATCGTTTCTCATCATGAGTGGCGTATCTAAAAGAGCACATCTCTCCTAGACCCAAAGGCAAAACCCTTCAACCAAAAGGCAGAACCCCTTTGGCTCATGTGAGCTCACTACATTTCCTTTTGGGTGGCGTACCTAAGAGAGGGTCCTATATTCCCTTTGTACTTTCCCTTCCTCCTATCATGGTATAGATTTATGCATAACCAAGTCTTATCAATTCAATTAATTATATCCATAACACATAATAAATTATGAGAATGATATCATAAATACAACATGCATGATTCATATTACATAAATCTTCCATAATCAGATTTTAGACCTCTATATGTGTGTGTAGTTCCACTTTCCTCTTGCTATGCTCCAATATGTCTATATACTGAAGAGGCTGTAACTTTCCTTCTTCTAGCTAGCTGCCTTTATTGCTTGCTTCTGCTGTGAATTTTCCCAATGCTAAATGTTGCTTACTTGCAGGACTGTAAATCAGTCCTCTTTTTATTATCTTTATTCTTCTTAGATCTCTATCTTTTTCCTCTCTTAAATCTTAATCTTTTTCTTCTCTTAAATCTCTATCTTTCTTATATCCTCTTAGACCGATCTTGAAGATGTGAATCTCCTTATATATAAATATATATCTCTTCCTCTTGCTGTATATTTACATCGGTGTAGTAATAGAAATATATATTCTTATTTTGCATATATCTAAATCAGATTGTTCTTCTTATACTTTCTTGATTCATATGTATATCCTTTAATATCAGAAATTCTTCTTCTTTCCTATATCTTCTCATTTCCAATCTGCATATTCCTATATGTGTGCCTGCTGATGTCTTTTTCCTTATCTCTAACTTATTCTTTTATACTTTCTTATGCCTCATATGAAGGGAGGCAACTACATGGAGGAGAGCGCCTATAAGGAAGGACACGTCCCTGTTTATATTAATCATGCCTCAAAAAATATAAATCGCACCACTTGTATCGCTGCAGCCTTACTAATATGAGTCGCTGGTTTTTGTTTAGTCTTTAATAAACTTGTCTTATATTAAGAATTCGTTGACTTGCTGCACTTTATACTATTAAAAGTTGCCTTTAGTATCATATTATATATATGAAATGTTTTTTTCCTTAATCGAATCTTTATCTTAAGACTTTTTGTCTTATAAGAGGACCTCCTTAATATACTATTAAGTCTATATATTTTTATAGTATTAGAAATATTATATCATAATGATTATAGATTATAATAATATTTATATATAATATATTATATTTGTATTTATAATATATTTATTATTATATTATTATAATAAATGATTATAATATTATTTAAATTATTAATATTTATATTGGTTATTTCTAAATATAATAATATATCGGGTCAATATATTATATTTTAATTATATTAAAATATTCATATAATAATATTATGTAATATTGTTTATTAAATATTATATATGCTTATTAAGCATTCAAATGGATATGACGTTTAAATCTTTAATTTAAACAATGCCTTAATATCGGGACATGACAGCCCTCCCCACTCAAGATTGCTTGTCCTCAAGCAATCACAACGAGTTCTTTCATTACCTTGCATTTTTTAACGTCTACCTTCCGATGTGTTAAGACAAAATCATGATTTTGATCCACAGAATGAACATGCTTTAGTGAAGAGAAAATGATTGTGATTCCATGAAAGAGAATTTGTGACCAAAGGACACTTGAAAGGTCTGATGAAAGATAAATATAGAGGTAAGCATTTGTTTGATGTTTGAATAATAGCAATGCGATGCAAGTATCATAGATGAAGATGTGGGTTTAGACAATGAAAATGTTTTCGGTGCTAAAGAAGATTTTGAGAGTATTGAGATTCCATGATTCCAATAAATGATGAGACATCTTAAAATTTTGGAAAGATGAATCTAATGATGTTGTAGAGAAAGTAGATTCAAGTAAGACTTTGATTATTTCACAAATTGTAGAAGTGTTTAATAATGATGATAAGATAGCATGGAGACAATTTACAATAGATAAGATTATTAGAAGAGAGAAGATGCATGTTGTTGCAGAGAGTATACGTAGAACACAAAGCACAAAGCGTATGTAGTATACGAAATATACGTTATACACGTAAGTCCTGAAGTATACACTTGAATTCACGTAAGTAAACTATCATTCACAGGATGGCAGAAAAACTGCTTTGATACCACTTGTAATGTCCCCTATTGGGAACAACACTAATTTTTCCTAAATTACCAATTTCTAAGAAAACAAAGGGTTAGAGAGTACCTTGGCTTGATTTAACTCCTGCAAACAAGTTAGAAATCTTAAACATCAGTAAGTCCATAACAATTTAATAACTCAATTAAATCTTACCTTGGGATGCTCAACCATGGGGAAGCATGAAAGAGAGTGACTCGATGGGGTGTCGTAGCCTCTCTAGGCCCAAAGGCAGAACCCTTCAACTAAAAGGCAGAACCCCCTTGGCCTCATGTGGCCCATGCCATTCCTTAATCAAATCTTTATCTTTAGACTTTTTGTCTTATAAGAGGACCTCCTTAATATACTATTACGTCTTTATATATATTTTATAGAATTAGAAATATTATATCATAATGATTATAGATTATAATAATATTTATATATAATATATTATATTTGTATTTATAATATATTTATTATTATATTTATAGTATTATATTATTATAATAAATGATTATAATAATATTTAAATTATTAATATTTATATTTATATTGGTTATTTATAAATATAATAATATATCGGGTCAATATATTATATTTTAATTATATTAAAATATTCATATAACAATATTATGTAATATTATTTATTAAATATTATATATTTATAATATTATATATGCTTATTAAGCATTCAAATGGATATGACGTTTAAATCTTTAATTTAAACAATGCCTTAATATCGGGACATGACAGTAACCAAAAGTGAAACAACAAAAATGTAGTTATAGGCAATGTGTTGTATATTGTCTGTGTTATCGGATTCGTCACCTGCAAGCCCGGATCCGGATTCGATTATGGCCATCGAGGGATTCGAACCCGGATGAATCCAACAGAATCCATGGATTTTGACATGTCAGCTTTATATTTTTTGCATTTTTTTAATATTATAACTCATTTGACTATGAGTTGACTTCACCCTAACCCTAAAAACCACTTTCCAATGCATTTTAAAGACAAAAACACGACTATTTACCTCATTTTGAAAGCAAAACACAAAACTCATTCATTTTGGCTGAACTTTCATTCTTGCTTGGCAACAAACAAATAGAGTTGAAGATTGATCGGTGAAGGTTCCCAAGTGATGTTGAAGTCCCAAATATTATAGTGTTGAGGTCCTGTCTGTGCCAACAAGGATTGCCCCAAATAGAGATGTTGAAGTCAGCCATGGGTAGAAGGCAGCATTTCGTAGACTCTTCATTGATCCTAACATGTGAGATGCAGTTAGACAAGAGTTTATGGATTTTATACGCTCCAATGACTGTAGTCTTAATATATATAATGGCACTCAAGTTTGACTAAATGACATTGTAGTATTTTTAATTTTTATTGTTTTATGAAGGTTTTGTTTATTATAATTAAATGATCATGATGCTATGTGGTATTCTGAACTTAATTACTACTGCAAATATGTACATATTTCTGATTTTTATATGTTTTTGTATTAACAAATCCACACCAAATTTTTTTTTTGACCGAATCTGTGAATCGAACTGCGAATCCAAACCCGAAACAGTACCAGGTTCGGTAACTTAGTATATTGTATAACAGCATGCAATTATAACACTATATACCATATATACTTTTCTACTGTGTACAGTAAGGTGTGGTTAACAGTATTATACATTTCATTAGTTGAGGATTGTTGAGCTTATTGCAAAGTAGTTTAACAAGCATAAAAACCAAATTACTATTTAGTTCCCAAATACCCTACCAAAACATGACTAACAAGAGAAAAATTCTATAAGAGGATAATTTGTAGCAGATAAAGTTCAAGCTCTCAGTTACAAACAAATAGGCATTAAGAGCAAAAACAGAGGGCTTTCAGCTTCATTAATTGCATTCCAAAAGTTGTGTGTTGCAGTTGTCTACCAATAATAAAGTTCCTAGAACTTGCTTCAGAAGCAAGTCAACACACATTTACTAAGAAATAATAATCACCTAATGCTAATTAGAATTTCAATTGATCAGAAAGTTTATCTGAATACAAAACTTAATAAATTAATAAAATTCAGCTTAGGAAACACCTCTATGGAATAGGGAATACTCAAAAAATGTAAAAAGAATGCTCTATAAAAGCTATTCCAAAGATTATAAAATTAAATGTCCAAAGATACAGTTTTGATTTTAGCAAAATCATTCTGCAATTTACAGCATCTTGGCATTGTAAAGTGTATTTCAAGTGATCATAAACTCTACAACTCTACACTGTTCTTTTGATGCATGGTTAAAGAAGAAAAATAAATAAATTTCTCCATTCAAAGGATCCACTTTCAATCTTCAATCAAAATGAAAAAATTATGTTGTGAAGATAAATGCTTCTTTGAGATAAAAAGAATCACGTCAAATTTCAAAAAAAAATGTATACCTTTTTCCCATATCCACTTTCATAACAACCCATGATAACCTTTGAGTCCAACCTGGTCTTTTCAAAACACGTTTTCCACTTGGTTGCTTCATGTGCCAATGCAAAGCTTTCAATGCAGTAAATGAATGGAAAATGCTGGTTCTGCATGAGTGGGAATATTTAATAAGCAGTGCAAATAAACAATGTCCCTTGATCATATTTAACAGCTTCCATGATTTATTAAATTCCAAATTGCCTCATTGTGGTCAGGTAAATCATTCAGTTTGGCTAAAACTAAATAGAACTTAGAAGGTCCAATTATAGCCAGAAGGCAGACATACAAGTATGTTATCATTATGTTCACATAGTGCATGTTATCATCATGAAAGACATTTGTTGATATGTGTGAGAGCTACATGTATGTGTGTGCATGTGTGCTAAAAAGGGCCAACTCTCTTAGGAGTGGCCCAAGTTCAATTGTGAGTGTGGAGTGGACAGTGGGGAGGAGGAGGAGGAACGGTGTGGGGAGGGGTCTAGTGGTAAAGACATTCCCCTATTAGGAGTAGCCCAGATTCAGTTTATTCCAAACAGGTATACATATGCACTTTCCAAACTCCAGAGGGAAAAACCCATATTCTCTTGGAGTGGAAACCTAGACCACTACTAAGAGTGGATTCTCTTTACCACTAGATCCCTCCCCAATCTCCCTGCGCCCGACCCTCCCTCACATATACACAATTGAACCTAGACCACTCCCATGAGAGTGAACAAGTTTTGGTTGACACCCAAGCTTAATCATGAGGTCAAAACATACAGGCACAAAATTTGAACAATATATAATTTAAATGGTAAGGAATCCCCTTCTGGGCTTCTTTAAGGTTGGTCTAATATTCCAAATTGGCATCTATGTTGGCCATGAGTAAAATAATCTTTAACCTTTGTGTGTGTGTACATGGGGAGAAGTGGGGGGTGAGAGAATAGTGAATACCTTGATTTGTGACAGCTCCTGTGCTTATGATAATCTTAAAGTATATGAATACAAGTACACATATAAAGAGAGAATTTTGTTAATGTTAATTATTTGATCTTATAAATATTATATTCTACAATTGGAGTTTTTCTATGCAAATGTGATAGGCATGTTTTTCTTGTTCTACTTTCAATCCCTACTACATGATAGAGAAATATGGCATCTCACTAGTGCTAGGTGAAAACTAGCCTATCTTAGGTGAAACAAAAGATCTAATAAAAACTATTTTTATTTACTAATAATATAAAACATTAGTGATAGCTAAATTTTTTTGAGTTTGTGAAAAAAGGTCCGCTTTGTATAGTTAAAATATGTTGTTAAGTTTCTTCGTTGAATAATGTAATGAACCAAATGAAGAAAAATAATCTGAATCAGCAAACACAACCGTGGACAAGGTATATTTACGTTCCATTTCAAACAAGAACTTCAAAAATAGAATTGAATATGAAATGCTACATACGACTTAGTTAATTATAACTATTCCAGAGCCTGTCCATATAAGGTCCTCTTGCAATTACATCATGTTGTATATTATCTTAGTTCCATGAATAATTTTGTAGAGATTTATGACCTTCACTTTCTCTTCAAATCTTTAGGGAAAAAGTAGTGAAGGGATGTATGTGGCTTTACAAGAATTGCCTTCTTGTATAGAGTAAAGGAACAATGAAAGCATAAGCAACAATATGAAATGTGGTAAGGGTATCTGAAAGGCAATTTATCCAACAAAAGATCATATCAATAGTATAAATGTAAATTTGCCTTTAATTTGAGAAGTTTTATATAACTATAGGGCTGCAGAGAAGAAAATATCGATCCAACTCATACCAGTGCAAAGGTCAAAGGACCTAATAGCAAGTCAGACAATGGTCTCGACTCTGGACGCTCAAGGCCCCCTTTGTCACTTTGATTCTAAAAAATCAGTCATAAGAGCCAAATTCGGAAGCTGTTGAATTCACCAACCACAAGAAGTTGAAATAGACGCATTTGACAACAGATGAATCTGCCAGAAAAAAAGGATTTTCCAAACAGCCAAAATCACCCAATATGCCATTCCAATCACCTAGAAAAGAAGCTGAGTCATTCCATTCCCAACTGTTGAGATGAAATGGCACTTTGCGATCTGCTGGCACCAGTTTTGGCCCTCTCAAAAATTGGACCAAATATAAAAATTATAGTTTAAAAGTCACTTTTCCAGTTATAAAGTCAGTGTAACCTAACAAAAGCGTGTTGAATAAGGTCAAAATGTCAGTCTAACCATAAAGTCCTAAATTCACTTGTGAAAATATCCTTGTGCTTATTAAGGCATTTATGTCTTCTGAGCTAGGTTACTTTATGCCCATGCATTGTATTTTGTTTAATATTTATTATTTAATGTTAGGTGTGATAAATTAAAGTTAGAACTGAGAGATGAACAAGTTGGTCTGCATGCAACTCAAGTCTTTTGTTAAGTGGGAGTCAATGTAATTATCAATGGTGGGTAGGCATTGAAATATAAAGTAAGCCCGCCATTAATTTAGGACGTTTAGAGTTTAGGTAAAGCTGCTTCAAAGAGTTCCAAGTAAAGTGGTGATTCAGTTGCAAAAAGAAATTAAATGGTTATCCAAACCACTTAAGTACCATATATTGTATAAAATCATTGAAGCTCAATGAAGAAGAGGGGGCCTTGAGGGCAGCACATTTCCTCTTTACTTACCAATTATCTTTGGAAAAACAAATATTTTTACTTGTTATTAATTTTCCTTGGTATAATGTAATTTATCCATTCCTGTATTGCCTCATGGCTTTAATTTGCTCCTGTCTGGCAAGTCTGTCAAGGTCATACAATTTTCTTTTGAAGACTTTGTTTGCCATATTAAGCTTTGGTGTTGTCTGGGCAAGAGGAGCGTTGGCATTGTTTCTTCTTAATTTTTTATGTCACATTTTTAGTAAAATTTGGTGGAATCATCATTATTATTTCTTTGCCCTGTTTCAAATCACAATAACTATCACACTGGAGGATGGGGATGCGGATATCTTAATATTGAACAAGGATGCATCTTAAGCTGGAATATTTTCTAGTGGTAACAGAGTACAACAATACTAGGTATCGTCCTAAATTCTTGTTTCAAACGATCATTTTCAAATTTCTGAACATGCCAATTCTTTATTTTCAATGATCAACTGAAATCCTATGTTTTCTTTTTATCAATTTAGAATTATAATGTGCATAATTGTATGTGCTAATATATGGTGGGAAGGTTTTGACATCAAAACTCCTCACTTCAAAAGAATTAAGTTAAATTTTGAATGAAGCATGCAGTGCTTTTGGATGTGAAATTGATTGGAGTATGTTTGAGCACGCTGAAAAAAATGCAACTTAACCTTTGACTCTGCAACAATGTGCAGGCTATTGAGTTGGAGGAGATTAACCCATCACCAGATTGATATATCAGTCTCCATTCATTTGGAATCTAGATTATTTATACATTTCGAACCTTTCAATACTAAAAACTAATTGAAGTTTATGTCTATTTGATGTACGTTTGTTTATTTAGTGCTTATTTGACATATATTCGTGTTTTTTGTTCTCTGTGAAATTAATTTCTAATCAAGTTTTAATACTTTGTAACTTCACATGTTTTTTACTTTGCCAAGTACAAGTCTCCCATTTCTAAATCCAAGTTCAGTTACAATGTCATGAAGAATGCTAATGTTTAGAGCTTAAGGTAAATTTCAGAATCAATCAATACTCAAATAACTAAGAAACTAATTCATACTTGTACCCTTGTAGATAACTGAAAATCAACACTTTGCAGGTCGTTCACTACACTATTTAATTACAAAAATTTGAATCTTGTTTTCTTAAAAAATGCTAAGAATGCATCTCTCTATTACAAGAGTATGTTAGATAATTACACACCCAAACCTTTAGTAGTTCCTCTTCTGATTGTGTCCGTAAGGCTAGGTAAGTCTTTGATTTTATATTCATGCTAGGGCCATATATTTAACCAATTACAACTACATTATATGAATTCTTTGGTCTTTTGTATCCTCTAAAGGTCTTCTCCAATCATCATTGTTGTCATTTGTCATTTCCTCTTAATAATTGAAAGGTCTCCTATGGTGTCCTATAAATGTATCCCATTGTGCTTAGCATTTAAATAAGTCTCTATGTTTCTGATAGTTGAAAATTAGTTCCAACATCTAGCATTTGATGAGGCTATGTTTCACCTGCATTTTATCAGTAAATCACCTCAACTTCAGACTAGAATTCAGTGTTTAAAGATTGTTTTAATGTGCTAAGTATATGAGTTATATGTGTCTGATATCTTTTATAAGTTTGGGCTGATTGCATACCAAGACTCGTCAAACTTCGAATCATAAACAACTGAATCCACAATTACTAATATAAAGATAAGAAAACTGATTGCACAAGCAATATATTGCAAAGCCCATAAACTTGAAAGCAAAGTTGCAAGATAAATTATATGTAGCAAGAAATCCTTGAAGATATTAAAATGTCTGCATACATTGCTTTATAAGTTTATACGGAACACATTTCAAAGACTAAAACAATGAAATTTAAAATGAGGAAAGAAATAACTTATAAAAAGCTAGTCCTCACCAAATTAGGCCATGCATCAATTGCACATGCTTCAATGGTATTGAGCACACACTCGTATGGACCATGCTGCATATGAATCAAAACATAAATTTGAATGTAAGAATATGCATTAAGAATATGAATACAATCTACCAATAGCACAAATTAAGTAGCTGGAGGGAACGGAACTTGTAATATGCCCAAAATTTGACATTGTTTCCTGCTAGATTGTTGCAAATTCATTCATAAAAGAGTTACAAATAAATATAATTAGGCTGAGGTGGTATCCAATTTTATGAGCACCACCAAGATTTAAAATTCCACAAGACTTCAAGTGGCCATTGGCCTACTGTTGAAGTTGCTTGGCTCACAAAGAGCTCACCAGGGATCAATTCTTGCTATGTACAAAGCCCCAACACCATATGGAATAAGGCCTTGGACAAATTTGGCAGAAAACATACACCTCAGTCTTTGGCTCTAACTTGAAGAAGATCAATTATCCATGCACCCAACAGAAAGGTAATGTTCAGTGTTTTCAATTAAAAAAAAAGACTCAAAAGACAAATCATAGAATTTCATAGTGCAAGGTCATATAAAGTTCTCAAAGCAGATTGATGGTGTGTAAATTGTTTTTCTTTGATGGTGGAGATAAGTTCTTGGAATTGTGAACTGCCTATATGCCTTTCAATATTAAGTAGAGATATTTTTTAATAAACAAAAGAAGACTGATATCAAATATGTGTGTAGTTCTCTCGTTGCCAGAATCTGACCACTACAGAAAGTGAACCAATCAAACGTGCACAAATTTGAGCAACGAAATGTGAACAGAGAAAAAAAAAATGTGTCAAAATATTCTCACACCTGTCTGAACGCATTGAGTGTTCACACAGCAGTTCCTCGCACTAATCTGAAATCTTTCTTTTGAGATAGATAAAGAAGAAGATGCTATAAATCTCTCTCATACTAATTTCCATCAATGAAAGCGGAACAGCTAACAGGCAATCTGGGGACAGCGGAGGCTACAGGCTAATGAATGGCCATAATATTAACATTTGCATAGGGACTTGGGACAACAAAGCATAATATAACAGATGCCCAAGCCATTTGCAAAGGCTTGGAGATTGCAAGAGAAGAAAATAAACTTGCAAAAGCATATAATGAATGTCTTATCATTAAAATCACCACATGATCTGGAAGGATCTGTATTTGTTAATACTTGTAAAATTTGTACATTTGTTGTGGATAGTCACATTTTACATGGTCTTTCGTTAATTCAATATGTTAAGAGCACTTCCAAGTGAATGCAGAGAAAAAAGGTGAGGGAAATGTAGTGTCATTGGTGTCTCTTTGGGTCATTTCTCTTACTATTCTTATTTATTGTGAGCAGTTCAGAGTTAGAGAAGCAGAAAACAAAATGTGTAGAGCATAGTGGAGTGATAAGGAGTAGTTTTCATGGAGAGAACTGACATGTTCTTTGCTCCATTGCAGCCATAGCCCCTTTGTACCTTGCAAGATTGAGCTCAATACAAGCCTACAAGGCTCTATTCCTATGTTACAGTTTTCCCACACTGGGTTTCTCTAGGGTAAGTCTTGTGTCAACTTGTATCGATGCCTTTGTCATAATTGCCTCCATTTGTGTATTTTAAGTATATCACGTAACTTTACAAGTTTTCATTGAATTTTGCAACAGTTTCAAGAATTGTTCTTAAAGTAGTTGGAAAGCATAACAATATATGAGATGTAAGTTGGTAAATTACTTCTGTTAGAGTAGTTTTAGAGATCATATTTTGTGCCAGAGCCATAGCTCCATGAGTTGTAAATTGGTGAATTGCTTCTATTGAAGTAGTTTTAGATATCATATTCGATATCAGAGGAGTAGTTCCACTTGTGGGAGCAAGCAAGTGTGTGCACAAGACTCACTAGGCAAGGAAGGACACAAAGAAAAGGAGAGCTTGTGATTTGTGCAAGTGATTGGAGACCAACCCTAGCAGCCATGGCAGAGGATTTTAATGATACAAGTAGCAAATTCAGAGATTGGAATACTCCATGGAAAAGGTGTAGATTTCTCAAGCCTAAATGATGGATGTAATAAGCCAATTTGACAAAACCTATGCCGTTCAACCACTCAAGCAGGTAATTTAGCTAATGCTGTTGGAGGAAGCCCAAAGGCATTCTCACAGGAGGCTGAAGAAATAGAGGAAGAGGCTGAAATAAAGAAGCCACAGGCAAAGAAAACTAAGCTAGCAGCTCGAAGAAGGATAAGGAATGTGTCTCCTCTAAAGCTACCCCAAGTTTTAGATTGGAAGACCGAAAATATCAAACCCTATGGTGGTGAAATAGATGCTGAAACAATGAATTCATAGCTTAAATGTGTGGATTTTGACATTCGTGGATATGATGATGAACACAAGATTAATTTTGCAAGGTTGAAAGCAAATAGCATGCAATAATTTTGTGGGATTGTTATGTTGAATCTCTCAAAGCTGATAAGGTTCCACCTATCACCAAGTGGAGTAAATTCATGGATTTGTTGAAAGCCCAAATCTTTCCACCCAACTATGAACAATAGAATAAGATGAAGTGGATGAATGTGTCCCAAAATCAAGGGCAAAGTGTACAAGAGTAAATTGAGTTTAGAAGGCAAGCTAATTTGAAGGTTGCTTCTACAGGTGCCCCCGATTTGCTTATCAAGTACTTGGGAGGTTTGCACACATATTTGACTAAGTTACTAGGTCCATCTATTTTGCCCCTTGTATTCGTTGGGTTCGGTCCGGATCCAGATACAAGGCCGGGACAACTCTAGGTTCACCTAGGGTCCGGCATACATGGGAGCAATAACACATTTTTGTGTCAATATTTTATCAAGGGTCCTATTTTTATTGGTACTAATATTTTTTTGGAAGCATTCCCGTGTCGGTGGCAAAATGCACTCTGTTTTCTACGCAAGTGAAGCATGTAAATTGTATACCATTACTGTGTGGCTAGCAAATGGTGAAACATTCCTGCATCATGTGAAATGAACCTTATGGTGGGATTGATGATTTGGAGTCTGCTTCTTCACGTGAATCCCAATCGGCCACTTGTCCTATTTACTTCTATTTGGAAACAAACCATATGTTTCAACCCTCGACCTTCTTTTTTCGTTGATCTCCAGTCTGCCAATGATTGGAATTGTGAATCTCTCAATATTGGGGTTTGAACATTAATTCTCCATCATGAATAAACCTCTGATTGCTAGACTTCATCAATAGAGCCACTAAGAACTTTCTTTCTTGGCCTAAATTCAAATTTAAATTTAAGCTTGTTAATCAAGACCAGGAGACTTTTCAGCCCGTGATTGATGCTATTCCTCCCCAAATGCTTCACAAAATTGGGGTTCGACCCCTCAAACCATGGTGGAAGGATTGGAAATGGTACCCAAATACACCATTTCAGAACTATAGGCCTAGCAAAGGTTATTTATGGCTATCTCCACACCTTCCTATGGTGGATCAGCTCAATCATCATTGGCAACTTCAGTCCTCTCTTGGGACCTGGCATCGCCAGTTCTAATGTATCTAGTCGACTATTCTGGAGCCAAAGTTGGCTCATTTTGCCTGGCGCATTCTTTATCAAGGCCTTCCTCTTGGTGCTTGTTTGGCTCCTATGGGTATTCGTAATCCCCATTCTCCATTCTATGGACAGATTGAGAATCTCAAGCATCTTTTCTGGTTTTGTCCCCGTGCACAGGAAGCTTGGAACTGGATTCATGATTTTTTAGACCCTTTCAACCTACTCCCTTTTCTTGGGACATGGTGTTGATTGGGTACTGGCCTTGTCTCTCACTCAAGTATACCTAGATTTGGCATGCTTTCAGGGTGGAAATTCTCTTCAGTATTTGGAAAGATAGAAATGCAACTCTCTTTTCCAGTTGCATTGTTGATAGTCATTTCTCTTTATACAATAAAGCCATGGTTTGCTCTAATGTGCTTATGCAGATTCAGATGCAAGCTAGTAAAGTTGCACTTGAGGTTGCTCATCTTTAGAAGATGTTGCACTGTCGCCAAGGCTCCACCTACTCCCTCTTCTCCTTCTCGAGGGTGTCAGTGTGGCCACAACCAGTCTGCTAGGAGAGGCAAAAGCTCCCACTCTTGTGAATCCTAGCCTCCAGATTCTAGAGATAATGCTGCCTAGAGCTGGCAATTTCTCCTATCCGTGCTCAACAACCTTCGGAGAATACTCTAGAAGAGGAAGATGCTCTCACTGGGTGGGAGCCTATTGATGATGTTGTCCCTAGTGATGTGTGGGGGAAACCTAATGATAGGATCTAGCCGCTTAATGTTATTTTGTCATCTTTGTTTTGGACTTAATCTAGTTAGACTTTGTGGGTGTGCCTTTTTACCACCCTACCTTTTTTTGTGAATATTGTACTATTATTTCTTTAATATAAAGTTAAATAGGAAATATTCATCAAAAATATATATGTATATAAGTTATAACGCTACGGGCACACCCCCACCAAACTCATTTGATACATTTTGTAGCTGTATTTTGCATAATATTTATGGTTTTTTCAAAAAATAATGTTTTTTTTCAAAAAAATTAGCATTTTTTTAGTTGTAAGTTTTGCCAAGTTTCCAAAATTTTTGGTCTACCGAGTCTGAGTTTGCTAACTATGATACAAACCATATACAAACATACAAGCTTGCAGAGAAATTGGAATGCCACAAACCATCATGCAACGTCTTCTAAACTTATCACCATAACTATCAACAGATTCTTGCATTTTTAGCTTCAAATTTCTCGTCTCGATGTAATAATCATCACTAGTTTTCTTGGAAAACATATTAAGGAAAAGCTGAGAAAGATAAACTTGGACATCCGGATCATGATGGTACCACCAATCATATGCAGTTCCCTCCAAGTGTAGTGATGCAAACTTAGTCTTTTCTGGATCAGTCATTGGATTCATATTAAAATATACATCCAGTTTATGAGTCCATGCACAAGGTTCAATCTTCTCTTATGCATCACATTTAGGGACCTCTAGCTTTGGCATTCTGAGTCAATTTTCTATTCAAGGATGATTGTTCCTTCTTGTTGCAAAGGTTCAGTATTTCTTCTCATTTCAGAATATGCACAAGAGTCATAAATCAGCCTGAAATCTTCATCATTCATCATTGGCCATGTAGGTTCTTGACTATCTTCTAATTGAATCTTCATTAAAATATCTTGATTCCCTTCTTGTATCCCTTTGCCTAGGAAGAGAGTGTGATTTGGGAACACGAACAAAACCTTCACATTCTTGTCTAGTACAGTGACCATGAAAGATCTCAAACCTATGTGAAGATTGATGAGAGGAAGGAGCGGATCTGTGGCTCATATTCTGTAGAAGCAACTGCATATTTTGAGTCATTTCCCTCAGATCTTGACTCATGTTATTTATATTTTGGACGAGGTCTGAAAACTCTCTTGCACCACCTCCCAAAACTCAGACATGCTTCTTCTGCATTCAAATTCTGATCTAGACATATTGAATCTGTTTCACAAGCTGGCAGGATCAAGGCTCTGATACCACTGGAATGATCCTTTCCACAATCTAAACTAAAATAGAGAGAAATCTTTACATTCATTTCAAGAAGTTTACACTTCACCTGGATCATTATCACTTTGCACAAGTAGAAAAGAACTTAAAAGGAATAAATATTTTCTAGACTTACTGGAACAGACCAAGCTTTGAGGTGAGCCACTCCCAACTGGTGAAGACAACCAATATTCAGGATAAACTGTTAAATCTCTGATTTTCCAACTGCCTGAATTGATTACTCTCAACCCCTTATAAAGAAAGAGGGCTGAAAAGAGAAGAAGAGTCTGCTTGCAGTTGTCTTCCCTAATTTTTCAGTCACCTTCAATTAATCTGCATAACTGAAACTCTAACTGCATGTTAACTAATTGCTACTTTAACTAAGTTTCCAATTAGACTCCTAAAATTTAGCTTCCACTTAAGTCTCAAGTAGGACTTATTCTTTTGCTGACTAATTCCTTTCTAAAATCTATTTCTATCCTAGGATAGAAATAGATTATTTTATTTATTTATTTTTCTATTTTATTCCCCTAATTAGCCGATAGGCTTTTATATGTGAGCATTATAGTGCTCGGAATTGTCTCACGCCATTAAAAAAACGCCGGAAAATTTTCTAAACTCGTCGGTTGTTCCTATCAGCGTATTCCTTGAACCTCCTATGGGTGCAAGTGCTAGTGTACATTGGCTTATTATAGAAGGGGACCTTTTATGTCCATAAGTACATAAAAAGGCTTTCCTAGGCAAATTTGCCCAACACAAATTTGCCCAACATGAAGTGACAATTTGACCCCTAGGTCACTTGATGATAGGTGAAGACCCTTTAATAAAGCAAAATTTCAGTCCAATGTCCTATCCATTGTGAAACAAATGGATAAGTGTTGTATTTCATTAAGTCCGACCACTGCAAAACCATGTATGAACCATATCTGGTGTCATAAAACCCATTTTCTGCATGTCAATAGGCACCCAAATTTCAAATAAGTAGACTCCATGTTTAAAATTAACCTCTTATTATCCCGATTGATCGGTTATCACTATATGGGGATAACGGACTCAAAGCCCATTGGGCATGCCCCGAGCTGAAATTTGGCTCCATGTTAGTATGGCTTGGTGTATGTAGCAGAGAAGTTGGCTTCCAACGAGTTCTTAATTAGACGTTGGCATGATATAAGAAATCCTACTCACCAAGACATGTGCGTCTTGTTAATTTCTTATAACCCAGTTACGGATTAATTGCACAATAAATTCACAGAATAGAACCTCTATCTGATTTATAACAATCAATACTCTGGGTTAATTAACAGCTAATAACAGCGGAAGCAAAAAATAACAAGAAGCCATACACAAAGAGACAATAACACAGATATAACCAGGAAACCCCAATATGGGGAAAAACTTGCAAATGTTGGATCTTCTATTCAGCCTCAACAGCAAACTTTCCACACATAATACAATTAAATGTTGCTACAGCAATCTTACATATATAGCCCTGCTGATGCAAGAGAAAAGAAACTTTCCTTACATAACTTGGCTTTCCTTACACATAAAATCACTCTTGGTGTTATCTCCACCTCACAACTCAAGAAACATTCTATTAATAAAATAGAAATCATGCTGTTGTTAAATATCCAACTCGAGTTGCCCTTAAGCAACTTCCACCCTCCACACGGGCCCACCTTCCAAGCTACAAAAAATCAACACTCCCTCTTAGCGAGGAAGGTGTTCTGCACAACACCCAGCTTATCCCTGAAGAATTCAAACTTACTCTTCATCAAGGGCTTGGTCAAGATATCTGCTATCTGATCGTCAGTAGGAATGTACTGGAGCTTCACTGTCCCCTTCTCCACACAATCTCTGATGAAGTGGTACTTGATCTCAATGTGCTTCGACTTGTCATGAAACACTGGATTCTCAGAGAGTTTGATACAACTCTGATTATCACAATAAATGACTGTAGGATCTATCTCCTGATCAAAGAGCCCAGCTAGAAGTTTTCGAAGCCAGATAGCCTCACATGTAGCCATACTGGCTGCCATATACTCAGCCTCCGCAGAACTCAGTGCAACTGACTTTTGTTTCCTGCTGTACCAAGAGACTGCTCCTGATCCCAAACTGAGACTACACCCTGAAGTGCTCTTCCGATCAGCTGTATTGCCTGCCCAATCTGCATCAGTGAACCCCTCAAGCTTCACTCCATCCTGTTGAACATACTTCAGCCCATAATCAATTGTGCCTCGAAGATACCTCAAAACATGTTTCGCAGCTATCTAGTGCACACGTTTAGGTTCCACCATAAATTGACTAAGTGAGTTCACTGCAAAACAAATGTCTGGCCTGGTGTTGACCAGATATAAAAGAGAGCCTATCAACTGTCTGTATAAAGTTGGGTCCACTGCCTCTGATCTGGAAGTATCAATCTTCTTCCAGTTGGTCACAAATGGCGTGGACATGGGCTTAAAGTGCTCCATCCTGAATTGCTTCAGGATATCGATTATGTACTTCCCTTGTCCAAGGAAGATCTCTCCCTCTTTCTGCCACAACTCCAATCCCAGAAAGTAGTGCATCAACCCCAAGTCCTTCATCTCAAACTCTCCTGCAAGATCCCGCTTGCAGTGGGCTATGAGCTCCTCTGACCCTGTGAGAAATAGGTCATCAACATACAACACCAATATGAGAAGTTCATCCTTCACCTGAACATAGTACAAGTTCGGATCTGCCTCACTCTTGATGAAGCCCACGCTCTGCAAGTAACTATCAATACGTGAATACCACGCCCTGGGAGCCTGCTTGAGCCCATACAGTGCTCTTCTCAACCTACATACATGAGAATCCCTCCCATGTGCTTCAAATCCTTCTGGTTGTTCTAAGTAAATCTCTTCCTCAATCTCTCCGTTGAGGAAGGCCGTCTTTACATCCATCTGGTGAATCCTCCAACCCATCTGTGCTGCTATAGAAATGATAGCTACTAGAGCAAAAGTCTCATCGTAGTCGACTCCTTCCTTCTGAGAAAACCCCTTAGCCACAAACCAGGCTTTGAATTTTTCCACACTACCATCTGCAGCATGCTTAATCTTATATAGCCATCTCGATCCCACCACAGACTTACCTTCTGGCCGAGGTACTACCTCCCACACACTATTCTTCATGATGGAAGAATACTCTTCGACCATGGCATCCCTCCATACTTGGTGCTTGGATGCTTCCTAAAAGCTGGAAGGCTCCTCTTCAATTAATTCACTCATAAGTGCCACATAATCAGAATAACGTTTGGGAGCTTTCCTCTGTCTGACTGAATTCTGTGGGTCACCAACATACTCTTGGGCCTCTCTCAGTGTCTGCTCAGCCACTCTGTTTCTCTTCTTCTCAGTAATAGGAATCTGAGGCTGAGGAATTATTTGTTCTTCTTTCTGATCAACTTGCTCGGCCTGCTTGCTCTGCTCTCCAGCTTGCGGGATTGAAGTTTGAGGGATTTGTTCTGCCTGAACCGTAGGTGATTGCTTCTCCTCATTTATCAAACTGCTAGACTTTTGAAGAGCCCTCTCTTCCTCAAACTTCACATCTCTGCGAACTACTGTTTTCCTGAGAGCAGGAATGTAAACTCGATAGGCCTTAGAAGTTTCACTGTACCCAACAAGGATACCCTTCTCTGCAGTTGGTTCCAATTTGGTTCTCTTCTCCACAGGAATGTGACAATACACAAGGCATCCAAAGATGCGAATGTGCCCCAAATCTGGTTTCTTACCGGTGAACGTCTCTTCTGGAGTCAATTTGCCCAACACTTTGTGAGGGCTCCTATTCTGCAAATACACAATTGTATTGCAAGCTTCTGCCCATAAGAACCAAGGTAGATCCTGATCATGAAGCATGGCCTTAGCTGCTCCAACTATAGCCCTATTTTTCCGTTCAGCAACCCCATTCTGCTGAGGGTTGTACGGAACCGTCAACTCTTTCTTAATACCTTCCTGAGTACAGAAATCTTTGAAGGCATTCGAGGTATACTCGCCTCCATTATCAGACCTCGGTATTTTGATCTTCCTCCCTGTTTGGTTCTCCACAAGAGCCTTAAACTCTTTGAACCTACTGAAGACCTCATCTTTGTTCTTCAAAAAATATATCCACGTCTTCCTGGAGAAGTCATCAATGAAAGTAACATAATACTCATTCCCATTCAAGGATACTGTTGACATGGGCCCACACACATCTGAGTGTACAAGATCCAAAATCCCTTTGGATCTAGTGTCACTGCTTGGAAAACTGGTCTTGGCATATTTCCCAAGAGCACAACCCTTGCACACTTCATGGTTTTCTGTCTTCATCTCAGGCAGCCCCGTCACTATTTCCTTGAGCACATTAAGTGCTCCATGTTGAAGATGAGCCATCCTCCTGTGCTACAATTCTCCTAGCCCTCTACAGCTGCTTACTAACGCATGTGCTGGCTCAAACTGTAACCGAAACAAGCTTCCATGCCTAACTCCAATCACTTTTGCAACCTTGGAATCCTTGGGACGAATATAGACTTTGCCCCTTTCAAAGGTTATGATGTAACCCTTGTCCTCCAAGGTAGAAACCGAGATTAAATTATTTGTCATGCCAGGGACATACAACACATCCTCCACCAACAAGGGTTTGTCAGACTCCCTCTGAAACTTGACGGTGCCAATACCAGTTGCATGGTACTTGGCATTGTCTCCAAGCTCAATATAGAAATCCAACTTCTTCTCCTCCAACTTGGTGAAGCATTCTCTGACTCCCATCATGTGGCAAGAAGCCCCACTGTCAATATACCACAACTTGTTGGCAATTGAACTTGAGAGACAGGCAATGAGTGAAAACTCATTCTCAAATCGTGATGCAAACTCGTCCACCTCTGCTGTGGCAGCAACTTGCTTCTTCTGCTTGTCCTTATTTTTCTTATTCGGACATTGACTGGCATAGTGACCCATTTGATGGCAGCAAAAACATTTTATCTTGCTCAGATCTTTCTTCTTCCCATTCTTGGAAGAACCTTTCGTTTGCCCTTTATTGGACTTTTGCTTTCCCTTGCTTGCAAGAGCATGATTTTCTTCGTCTTGACCCTTCTTTGTCTGATCTCCTCGATGAGCACCTTCACGGATCTCTTCCTGAATGAAATCATCCCAAAGCCTCGCCAAATTAGGTAGCTGATCTCTGCCAACAATACACTTGACAAACACTTCCCAGTGCTTCGAAAAACCGTTCAAGGCTATACGCACCAACTCATCTTCAGCAATCGTCTCTCCAATAGCAGCCAGCTCATCTCTGACCTGTGTCAGCTTGGACAAGTAAGAGGTCACGCTCTCGCCTTTAGACATCTTGGTGTTATGCAATTTGTCCTTCAACATCATCTTACGACTCTGATAGTCGCTCTGATAAAGTTTTGTGAGCGAATCCCACATCTCCTTGGCGGTGTCTTTCCCCGATAGATGAGGAATTAGATGATCTCTTACCCCGTCCAGGATAATCCTCTGAGCCTTGGCCTCCTTGACTTCATGCGAATCTAGGGCAACAGGTTCATTTGTTGGTGGTGTCACCTTTGTACTAGTATAGATCCACAACTTGTTCTCCTTGAGAACGGATGTAATCCGAACCTTCCACTGTAAGAAGTTGGATGAACCTTCCACTGTAAGAAGTTGGATGCACCCTCAAGCCTGTCCTCATATTGAACACTGGTTGCCATAGCCACAGAAGAAACTAGAGACGAAAATCTGAAATTTTTTTTTTTTTTCTCTTTAAAATCTGCGTCACAAATCTTGGCTTCGTATTCAGAGTTTAAAGCTCTAATACCATGTTAATTTCTTATAACCCAGTTACAGATTAATTGCACAATAAATTCACAGAATAGAACCTCTATCTGATTTATAACAATCAATACTCTGGGTTAATTAACAGCTAATAACAGCGGAAGCAAAAAATAACAAGAAGCCATACACAAAAAGACAATAACACAGATATAACCAGGAAACCCCAATATGGGGAAAAACCTTCAAATGTTGGATCTTCTATTCAGCATCAACAACAAACTTTCCACACATAATACAATTAAATGTTGCTACAGCAATCTTACATATATAGCCCTGCTGATGCAAGAGAAAAGAAACTTTCCTTGCAAGAGAAAAGAAACTTTCTTTACATAACTTGGCTTTCCTTACACATAAAATCACTCTTGGTGTTATCTCCACCTCACAACTCAAGAAACATTGTATTAATAAAATAGAAATCATGCTGTTGTTAAATATCCAACTCGAGTTGCCCTTAAGCAACTTCCACCCTCCACACGGGCCCACCTTCCAAGCTACAAAAAATCAACACGTCTATATGTGGCAAAGCAACAGGTCCTTATGGTACTCTGATCTTTGGGGAGAGAACATGGTCATCTATGTGCTCGAACAGTGAGCCTCTCTTCTCATCAGTTCGAGGTTATTTGCAGATCCACTAACTACAGATCATTTATGCACTCTCTTTCAATCGATAGTTCAAGGTTATTTACAGTCTCCACCGACTCCAGGTCCATTTATGCACTCTCTTCCCATGAATAGTTTGCAGTTGTTTATGAATACCACCTACTTCAGGTCATTTATAGACTCAACTGGCAGGATTATCAGATATAACTTTAGAACAAAAACTTCTGTAACATAACTAAGTTTGTGAAAAGTGTAATGGTAGAGATACCCGATCTGTTATAACTCATATGTTAAAAATAATCGGCTTAAACACAACCCTTCAAATCTTTTCAAGAGCAAAACGGCAAGCACCTAAGAGGGAAAAAAATCTCAAATTTATTCATTTAAGTGACAATTTCAAAAAAAATAATAATAATCCAGATTTTACATACCTGGCAATTGATAGTTTCGTTGGAGCCAATCCTTGCATTTCCATAGGGGATAAGTCTCAGGTCAACAATATCAATAAGCCCGTCTGTAAATAATTAATCGAGGTAATTAACTATGAAACTTGCACTGTCGGGGCATAGTGACTCGTAGTAAACTTCCACTGATACCTTTTCTGCTTCTCCTGTCACACCCCAAGCTGTTACAGACATAAACAACAAAAAAATCAGCATGCTCCTGTTACCATTAAGAGCCTCCCTCGAAATACCCATATTCAAATTTTGGCTTGTATGGGCAGCAAATATTCCGGGACCTGAAAAAACATAACATCTCACTCGAGAGGCTCCTCAACTTTAGATAGGATTTTAAGATTGGGTATGGTTTTGTGTTAATAATAATAATAATAATAAAGATCCTGATTTGCTGAACTTTTTGGTTGCTTCTTAACATCTATAATCCAATAATTTGGCTCTTAAAAAATAAAATGGAATATTATTACCAACGTTCTTTATTAAGGTCTTGTTTGAAAAGGAGAGGGTAGGTAGTTAGAGGGGCAGATTACTTGTGCAGGATTAGTTTTTTCTTCACACAGGGTAGAGATCTTCCATGATCAAGATCTTCCATGGTCACAGTACTAGACAAGAATGTGAAGGTTTTGTTCACATAAGGTAGAGATCTTTATAAACTAATTTAGTTTTTTCCAAAGATAATTTTAAGTTGTTTTTTAAATATTTTAAATTTTTATTTTGAATATTTATTAATTTATCTTGTAAAAAGAAATTTATTACTTTACAAAAGAAATGGGATTAGCAATATAAATATTTGTTATATAATAATAACTAATTCATTATGAAATTTTATTAAAGTAATTAATTTTTATTATTTAACACTAGTTATATTATTTGGTACTATAATAATTGAAGAATATCCACGTGCTCGTACTTCAACTAATAAGGCTACGACACATGAACATAGGCATATGTAAAATGACTATACCATCCTCAATCATCTCATGGACAAAGTGATATTGAACATCAATATGCTTAGTATGAGCATGGTACATTAGATTCTTCACCAAACAGATAACACTTTGGTTGTCACATCCAATCTTGAGCTTCTACACTCAAAGCCAATACTTGAACACAATCTCTCTAACCACAATATAGTGGACAACATAATATTGGGTCGTTGCTTACTCATCCAACTAACTACATCAACACAAAGAGTGAACACATAGCCACTAGTTGACCTCCTATTGTCTAAATCATTAATGGAATATAAATAAATAAAGCCATATACATAAAAAAATTAACTCGCCCACATCATTAACCCATGATAAAAATACAACAATAAAAATTTCCTCACAAGTATTTGAAAACCCTTTTCACATAATTCTAATACTCTCTGGTAGGGTTAGACATAAACTTGCTAAGAACTTCCACTACCTAGGTAATATTTGGTCTTTGTACAAACCATAGTATACATTAGGCTACCAATACACTAGCATAAGGAACATTATGCATATCCTCAAAACCATCATTTGCCTTTGGACACTTGTCCAGAGATAACGAAATATTCACCAACTGACAATAATGCATAACAAATCATTGCAAAATAGTCTCAAATACTTACTCTAACCGAACCAAAGCTTTCTGTTAACCTAATATTTGTTGATTGTTATACCCAAGATGTATTTTGTAGCTCTTAAATCCTTCATGTCAAAGGCACTAGAAGGCTAAGTTTTGATCTCCCTAATCATACCCTTGTTGCTTTTAGAAAACATGTCACCAACATACAAGATGATGATTAGTAACTAATCATTAACGAATTTCAAATAAACACAATGATTGGCCTTACTCCTTACAAACCTGAATTTTAATACAAAGGCATCAAACTTCTAATACTACATCAAAGGTGATTAATTCAGACCCTGTAAAGACCACTTTAACCTACAAACCATGTTTTCCTTTCTTTTCACCACAAAACCATCAAGATATTTCATCTAAATTTCTTACTCAAAATCCCCATGCAAAAAGTAGTTTTAAAATCATTTGCTCTACCTCTAAATCATAAGACAATAGTAAGTAGGGATTTAATAAAAGTAAGTTTAGCAATAGAAAATAAATATTTCACCAAAATCAACCCCCTCTGAAACTTGAGAATAACATTTCACCACTAGTTTAGCCTTGTACCTTTCCAATTGTGCATCTACTTTGAATTTATTTTCAAATACCCACTTGCATCCAATGAGCTCCCTTAAATTAGGAAAATCTATTAGATCCCAAATCTCACATCTATGTAAAGCTATCATCTCCTCTTGCATGGCCTTCATCCAAGGCTTAGGCTTCTTCAAAGAAAGAGATTCCTTCATAGATCTAGGTTCATCATTAGTATAAGATGAAGTAAATACACAACAAAAATATGGTGGGCTATGCTTGTCAATTGGTTTATGTTGCCTTGTGGACCTTCTCAAGGGTGTAGTAAGAGGCTTATGTTTTTCTTATTTTGAACCTTTTAAATCTAAACTTTATCTTCCTCTGTATCCTCTTGTCCAACCTATTATTCTTCCACATGTGCATCTTCTTGCTTCTCTATTTTGGTTCCAAAATGCATAATCTTCTTCTCTTTTTATTTTGGCTATCCAAGACTAGACTTAACTCTAAGTTCCCTAAAAACAACATCTCTTGAATAGATCATTTTTAAGATTAGAGAATTCCAAAGCTTATAACCCTTAACATTCTCTCCATATCCAACTAAAATATATTTGTCAGCTTGAAAATTCAACTTAGACCATTTATCTTTAGGCATATGAATGACAGCGTTAGAACCAAAAACTCTAATGTGTGAAACAAAGGGTCTCTTACATGTCTGCATCCTATATGGTGTCTCATCAATTAGAGAGAAACACAAAATCTATTAATCAAATAACAAGTAGTACTTACAACCTCAACCCAAAAACATTGATCCAACTAAGTAGTACTAAGCATATTTTTTACTTTGTCTAATAATGTCTCATTCATCCTTTTTTTAGTGTCATTTTGTTGTGGCATATACATAATTGTTTATTGTCTCACAATACTTGCATGTCTATACAAATCATCAAATTCTTTGGAGCAATATTCACCTCCATTATCTTACCTTAATACTTTTATTTTTTGATTCATCTTATTTTCTACAAGAACCTTGAATTACTTAAACTTGCTAAAAACTTTAGGCGTGCTTCAAAACATAAATCCAAGTATAAAATGAGTAGTCATCAATAAAGAAGACATAACAATGAGAATTTCCAATCGAATCCACATCCATAGGACTAAACATATCACTATGTATAACTTACAATATCTTCTTTGTTCTAATGCCAGTAGAATTAACTTTACTTTGTTTTTCAAACACATATTGCTCACAAAAGTCAAAATTTATAGAATAACTAGATAAAGCATCCATCATATTTTTATTAACTAGGGTATTAAGTCCCTTTTCGCGAATGTGGCCCAAATTGTGGTGCCACAACATACATGAATTAGAATTGTTAGTTAAATAGGTAGAGTTACAATATGTAGATTCTTCTAGATTAAACAAGGCACGACACAAAGATCCCTTAGCTAGCACCAAATTCCTCTAGCCACCTACAACCATTCCAATCAAATATGACATGTACCCCAACATCGTTCATCTTAGAAACCAAAAGTAAATTTTGTGCAAGACTTAAAATATGTTGTTGGAATAGGTGTGTCATACACTAGGCATCTTTGAGTGGAGATAATGGAGCTAAAATGGAGTGTCCAAGATGGGGAGGTGGTTATGACTAGTTATGATAAATGTAATAGAATATGCTAAAATAGGTTTGAGACCCATCCTGGAATGGGACATTGCATTTTGACTTGGGATTTGAGTGCCATACCTCTTGATGGTTTGAGTTCATCATTTCCCAGTTACTCCTAGTTTTCTTCTCATATATATTAGATGCTCGGGATGGAGGATGTATGGTTTATTTTTTAGGTATTATTATGCTACCAGAATCACTCCAGACTTGTGTTGGTCATTCTCTTATGAGGGCTTGATCTTACATGTGTATTATAACTATATTTTAGTTGTTGATAACACAATTCATTCAAGATTTGGAGGCTAGGTTTTTTGGAAAAGGGATTTCCTAAGATAAACATTATCACTCTGTAAATATTTTTTGTGTAATATTTCTTTCCTAAACTATTTGATCATATTGTCCATGCATTTATATCCTCTTTGATTAGTGTAAGAATCATTTATACTATCATCCTTCCTTTCATTTGGTATCAAAGCTTGATCAACTTTGTTTCATAGGTGGTAGGAAAAAGTTTTTTGGGTCTAATCTTGGTTTGAGTGGGAGTCATGCACAAAGGAGATATTTATTTTAGGGAAAATAAACAACATATCATATTTGGAGAAGGAGGTATTTAACAACACTAATTTTGAGTTGTGGAAGCTTAAGATGGAGGGATTACTCGTGGATCAAGATCTGTGAGTTGTGGTGTTTACAAATAAAGTTGTAGCTATGTTAGTGGATGATTAGATGGTGTTGAATAGAAAGTCAAGTAGTCTCATCAAACTCTATTTGGTGGTTTCCATGCTCCTGAATGTTCTAAAAGAAGCCAACATGAAATCCCTATGGAAGTTGGGGAAGTTGTGTCAAACAATCTCTACTAAACAAGATTTTCCTATGAATGAAGCTTTATTTCTTGAAGATAGGTGATGGTGCCTCAGTTTTTGAACACTTGAATATCTATAACATTGTGGCAACTCCATTGACATCCATTGGTGTCAAAATGAATGATGAAGACTAGAGAATTAATTTGTTATGTTATCTGGTAGATTCTTGGAGCAATCTAGTTATATCCATCAATAGAACTGTCACTAAGTTGATGCTTGAAGATGTGGTGGGTTCTCTTATTTTAGAGAAGTTGAGATAGAATAATACAAAATATACTAAAGATGTACTAGTTGTTCAAGGAAGGTAAAAGGAAGAGAACAGTAAGAACAAGAAAAAGAACCAAATATTCAAATCTATAGGTAGATCTAAGTCCTCTAGGAGGTCCAAATTAAAATGCTAGAACTATGGTAAGACCAACTACATTACAAAAGACTACAAGGACAAGGATAAGAAGAAGGGCGAGGGTGAATTTGATAATGATTTCAATTCCAAATCTCTTAAGAAGATACTGATGATATTTGTTGTAACTTTGGCTATGCATGTGGGCATGCATGGATGAATGAGTCTATATCATCTTTTCACATGAATCACTATCGAGAGTGGTTTTCAGAGCACACGGGTTTTGAATGTGGGAAGGTATTTCTTAGCAACAACTATTACCTCAATATTGTTGGTCATGGGAGAGTCAAAACCTTATTCTTCGATGGGGGAATCGAAGGAATCTTAGGAGTCTTGTACATCTCAAGTTTGGAATAGAACATGTTGGTTATCACTAACGTGAATGACTTTGGTGTGTAGGCGGTCTTTGGTAAGGAGGGGTGTAAGATTATTTAGGTGCTATGGTGCTCACAAAGGGTTTTTATATTAGTAGTCCCTTTTGACTTGATGTTAGTGCATACATTTAGTGCAATAGTTATTTTGTACTTGTGGTGAAGAGATATGTATATTCTACACCTTTGGCATTGGAACCTATAGTAAAGAGGTCTATTGTGATGAATTTTGGTGATTTGGCAATTTGGGTACCTAAGCATGCTCTTACCTTAGAGAGCATGTTACCTACTAAGAAGATTATATTGTAGCACCAACATATGGGCCATATTAGTGAGAAAGGTCTAAGGACCTTAAAAAATAAAATTCTTATAGAGGGGCTTGTTGATAGTTCTCTTGAATTTGATTTTTTGACTATTATATTTATAGTAAACAAAATCATGTTCAATTTTACTTGATCTCTCATATGTTTAATGGGATTTTGAATCTTATTCATAATGATGTATTTGGTCTAGTAGATGTTCCTTCATTATCAAAATCCATGTATATGTTTCTTCTATTAATAATTTCTCCAGGTGGACTTGGGTCTACTTTGTCAAGCACAAATATGAGGTCTTTAGTTAGCTCAGGGATTTTAAGGCTCTCGCGGAGAACTAAGCAGGTAGAAAGATTGAGGTGTTGAGAGTTGATAATAGCGGAAAATTTTGTTTAGCAAAATTTAACAAATTCTACAAAGAGAGTAACATTGCATGGCATAAGATAACTCCATATATATCCCTCAATAGAATGGATTTGCGAAGAGGATGAAAAGGACATTGATGGAGAGGGCTAGGAGTATGCTAAGTGGGCTAGATTTGATCAAAAATATTGGTCACAGGTGGTTAGCACCACATTTTACTTGATTAATAGGTCTCCTACATTAGTGCTTGTTGATAAAAGCCCTATAGAGGTTTGGATGGAAATAATCCATAACTTCAACATCATCAAGTTTTTGGTTGCAAGGCATATGTTCATGTTCCTAGGGAGAAGTGATCAAACTTGAATTATAAGGCTATGAAATGTATCTTCATTAGTTATAGCAACAATGTGGAAGAGTACAAGCTTTAAGATCCTATGATTGAGAAAGTTTTGTATAGCCAAATTATGATCTTTAGAGAGATCAAGCCTTCTCCTATAGTTAAAGAATTAGATGGAAGTTTGAAGTCTATAGTTCAGTTATAGCCAAAGATCGATATACTAAACCTAAGGCTAAAGGAGAGGTTCAGGATGGACCAAATGAGGAGGTAAGTACTAGGAGTTTAGGGAACTTTGAGGAGGAAGAATCTCCACCTAAGATTTTGAGGAGGTCCACTCGATAGAGAAGGTAACAAAAGAGGTATAACCCATCTAATTTTAGATGGATTTTTTCTTTGATTGTTAATTTCATGTAAAGAATCCATTGTCTTTCAAGTTTCTTTGTTGTAATGGCCTAGATTTTTGCTTATTATCCCTTAGTGAGTTTATGTTTGTCAAAATTTTGTCATTTCTAGTGTTTTCTAAGAAATTTTTATCATGCTTGGGTGTGGGATAGGGTCACCCCCTTTCACCAAGGCAAATCACCTCTAGAGATTCATCCTGCAATTATGGGTCACCCCTGGAGATCAGCCCTAGTAAAAGGGGTGACCCACCAAAAGTTTTCTAGATGGAAATTTTGAATGCTTTGGTACTTTTATCACTTAGCTTTTTCTACTTTTAGACACTGACTTCCTCGTATATTACAAATTTTCAGTCAATAAATGATTTTTTGTGAAATTTTTGAATGTTTTATACTTTTTTTGGTGATTTTATGGATTGGGCAACTATCTAACACGTTTCTTTGCTTTTGACAGGAGATGCACATTAAGTGGAATGCGACCCATGAGCAATTTTGGTTTACCAAGTCCCTTGAGCCCTTGTCTATTGTAGATCATACCATCTTGAAGAAGATGGGTTTGGATAAGATTTATCGCATTCCCATTGTACATCCCCCTTCTTACATATGATGTGACATTTTGACCTATTGGGATGTTGATCGGAATACTTTTTGATTTCCTCAGGTATCTAGAGAGTGGACAATTACTCTTTATGATGTTTATCATATCCTAGGAGTTCTTGTTAGAGGTGATCAGCTTGCTCTTCTTGAGAGTGAATTAGAGAGGGAAAGATTGTCTTGGGCTACTTATATGGGAGTTAACTATCCCGAGGATTGTCTTGGTGTTTAGTTAACCTCAGTTCTTGGCCTCATGATTACTCCTTTGCGGAAGGTCCTCATTAGATTGATTGCATCTCGTTTGTTAGGCGATAAGGGGTCGGCTATTCTTAGGTGGTGCTGGGCACCAATCATCTAGAGGCTCGAGCGTGGCTCTATTTTTTCTTGGGAGGTTGACATTCTTGCTATGGTGTATTGAGACCTATACCATATCTCACGATGAGGTGCCATCTAGAGGCTCGAGCATGGTTGTATTTTTGCCTAGGGGGTTGACATTCTCACTATGGTGTACCGAGACCTATACCATATCTCACGATGATGTTCCCTTGCCTTTAGTCATCCTTCTCTCATTATGTCTTGGATTTTAGAGCACACTATTTCATTTCAAAGGGGTTTGCCTCTTTCCAATCCCAGATTGTTGTGAGCCATGCAATGACATCACCTTGGTCATTATGGTGCCACCACCTAGGTCATGACTACACTTACATATGTTGATTTCATTTTTGACCCCTATGTTGATATGGAGGGGTTGTGACCAGGTGACAAGGTCGTACATGACTATTGTTAAGGAGTGAGCCATTTGACTGATAGGAATGGCTCAGTTGAGGCTCATCATACCACCAGGGTTCTTCAAGATTTTAGAGAGGACTTTCCCCCAAAACCCACTTGCTATAGGTCTATGCAGGAGATGGTCGATGCTCAACATAGGGAAATTTTGTGGGCTCCTTTAGTTCTTGGGGTTCCTGTTGTCATTAGGATTTGCACCCTGTGTTAGAGCGGTTTAGGGCTCCAACAATCCAATGAAACATTGAGATGATTTCTAGGTGTGGGATCCTGCAAGGAAATCAAATCTCTAGAGAGAGGTTGGTTCCTTTGTTGAATGGGAGATTCAGCTATTGCTAAGATTAAACCTAATCTATCCACTATTGAGGAAAAGGGGAAGAAGGATAAAACTAGAAATTAAAAGAGGTGATACACCATGTTTGAATATAGAACACTCATAGAACTAAAATGCACAAAATAACCAGATACAACTAATAAAGTTACACAGATGTAGAAGATTCTAACAAAGGTAAAGAGAAGAACAGGGTTGAGAGGAAATAAACATTTATAGACAAACTAGTCCTAAATTACACAGAGCTAAAACAACATGAAGAGGTAAAAACAACTAGCATATATTAATCAGAAAGGCATGGTTATAACAAAGGAGGATTCTATTTGGAGTACAAAAATGTCTCTGTATCCAACTCTCATTACATCTTTTTTACATGTATATATAGCATTTCATTACATTGACCTAAGTCATTCATTACAATAAATTCGCCCCATGGGCCTATCAAAAAATATCCCTGCCAGAAGGAATGTCTATCTACCAAACATGAATGCAAAAAATCTCTTGGATCTTGAAGTAGCTGTGAGATATTTGTTGCCTTGAATGCAGGCAACTAATTCATCATCTGCCACAATAAATGTAAAATATCTAGAGATGGAGTAGCTGAGCAAATCTGAATTTGTATTAATGGACGAAGATATTCAAATATTTTCCCCACCAAAATCTCCCTATACAGAGCTTTTACAACACTTTAAATATTCAAATTCAAATATTTAAATCCTACAATACATTACAAACTCTATTTTTTCTGATTTCTCACTTTACTTCAAACTTTGGCCTGGATTTTGCCTTATCAGCAAAATCTGCATTTATGAACCATTCCATTTTTGCCTTCTGCATATTTTCATCTTCAGTCAACAACTTTTGAATTTTTCGAACCATGGCTTACTTCTCCCATTTTTGCCCTTATCGACAAAAACCCATTTTTCTGAACTCTTTTCTTGATCATCTTTTGCCCTTATCGGCAAAATGTCATTTTTTCTAACTTTGCTTTTGGTCTATCTTTTCTTCTTTATTGAAAAAAATTCATTTTGCCAAACTTTGCTCTTTGTTTCCTTTTATCAAAAAAGTTCCACTTTTCTGAACCTTTGGCTTTATCTCTTTTTGCCTTATTAGCAAAATTTGTCTTTTGTGAACTAACCTTCTTTCTCTCTTTGTCGACGATTTTGCACTTTTTTGAACCTCGGCCTAGCTTTACCTTTTCTGCCTTATCGGAAAAAAAAATCACTTTTACGAACCAAGCTTGCTTTTTGCCTTATCAGCAAAATCACCATTTCTCGAACTCTGTTGTTGGCCAACTTTCACCTCTTTACCGGCAAAACTTTACTTTTGCAAATTTTGCCTTTTGGTCTTGCTTTTACCTTTGTTGGTGAAATGTCACTTTGTCGAACTTGACTGCTTCCACTTTTGATTCTTTCTCCTTTATCGGTGAATTGCCTTATCGGCGAACCTGAGGATTTTCAAACTTGGGAAAAGTTCACACTTTTACCGATTTCCCGATAAGGCTTTCTTTTTCTTTGCCTTAGCCATTTTTATGTTTCCTATGTTGCCTTATCGGCAAAATCTCCAACTTTCAAACCAAGCCTTCTTTGTCAGTGAAATGTCACTTTGCCAAACCATTTTACCTTAGCCAATTCTTCACTCTTATTTTGTCTTATTGGCAAAAACTTTGTCGGAAAAACTTTGAAACTTTGAACCAACTATGCCTTACCCAATTTTTCCCTTTATCAGCCCATTTAACTTTTGCGAACCTTTTTCCTTTGGCCTCTTCCTTTCCTTTCGCCCTTTGTCGGTGATTTGCCTTATCGACGAACCAAAGAAATTTCAAACTTTTGAAGAGTTCACACTTTTTAAAAATCGCCGACAAAGCTTTATTTCCTTTTCCTCTGCCTTAGCTGATTTCTTGTAAATCCTTTCCTTCTGCTTTCTTTTATCAGGGATTCGCTCGATCGACAAACTTGAGAATTTTCAAACTTTTGAAGAGTTTGCACCCTTGGAAAATCATCAATAAAGGCAATCCTTTCTCTCTTTGCCTTAGCCAAATTTTGAGTTTTCCCACCCTCCTGGCCCTTTGTCGACAAATTGTCAAATCGACCAACTTGTGAAATTTCAAACTTTTGGAAAAGTTCATGAAACATGAGAATTGTCGATAAAGGGAAACATGATTTCCTTTAATTAGTGAATTTGCAAGTTTTCCTGCCTTAGTCGGTGAATTGGCCAATCAGCGAACTGGCAGGTTCGTGAACCTAGACTTTTACTGACAAAGGCCAAAAAGGGGCTAAAACTAAGGCAAAGACTTAGAAATTCCTGGGTTTTATGGGTTTTTTGCAAGGGTTTACACTAAAAACTGAAGGATATCATGCTTCTTAATGGATTTCATCAAGATTTTAAGCTGGTCTATTTGACTCTGCGAAGGAGAAAAATAGGTCAACATTTTGGTGACGTCTCAAGGATGTTTGCCTGCTAAACAAATGGACCAGTGATCTTAAGCATCCATTGGGCATGGAGTCAAAAAAGGGACTACAATAGGTCAAAACAACTAAAACCCTACCTTCAAAACAACACCAAAAAGAGGAACGAGGCATGCATTCTCCTCATGAGAGTGCAGCCTGCACAACAACACTTAGGGAAAAGGAAAAATTAAAACAGAAACAAACCTATCCTAATCCTAAATTAGCCAACCAGAAAACTGGCTTAAACAAAGCCATTAACTGGATCCTAAAAGTAGATGCCTTTTCTTACCAATTTATAATGCTTTCTCAGCTTGTAAACAACTAACAAGATGCGAAAAAAGAGTGGGCATGAAACAAATTGATGAAATGCCACTCTGAGAGTAAAATCAAAATTAAAATATTGATTTTAATTTTGACTTGAGTAACTCAACTAGTATTACAGTGGAGGGAGGGATGTAGCTCTTCGAGCTTCCACATCTAGAGTAAAGGGAGCTAGTTATTCTTTCTAGTGCTATTATAGCTCTTCTTGCTATTGCTATTATTGTGGGAGCTCTTCAAGCAACTATCATAGTATAGGTGGGAGCTCTTTGAGCTAACTAGATAACAACTTATATTCCAATAATACTTAAACTCCTCAGATACGAATAATTGCCCACCCCCCAATGGATCACTAGCTCATTCATATTCCCATTCTAGATATAGAGATTCGGATGACCTATTTACTATAGCACCAGTGGGGCATAGAGAGGTAGGTCGGAACTCAAACAAATAGGAACATCGAATCAAGAGACACGGTCGACACCTATCTTCAGCCCCGTATAGAATCTCATCCTTTCTTTATGAGGCGGGGCTCTATTTGTGCCCGAATACGCACCTTGCTCTTTTGATGTTGGTTCTCTTTCTGGTTATATAATTAACTATTTTGGTAGGGATGCTAGTTGAATGGATGTGCATGAAATAAATTGATGAAATGCCACTCTTAGAGTAAAATCAAAATTACTCTGACAAATGATAGAGTTGAAAAAAGAGTGGGCATGAAACAAATTGATGAAATGCTACTCTGAGAGTAAAATCAAACTCACTTACCCACAAGAATTGATTATTGATGCAACTATTAGGAGATGAGTAAATGGGTTTATTCCTCTGATCTTGATACTCAACTTCATGCTCAAGAGTGACATGATAGGTGGTGATTCCTCATGATTTGTCCCCAGCTAAGCCAAATGCCTTATAGGGCATCCCCTTGAAATGGTATGCAAACCATCAGAACTACATTCATGTTCATGCTCTGATTCTGTAACCTTTTGCTAGTCTGAATGCTCTAGTTGTTGCACATGGTTTGGAAAGATAGTTGCTTCCACCTTATGAACGATATGCTCATGATTTTCTAAATTAGGCTCAAAAAATGAGCCCTGCACATACTCAATGGTGAAATCTCTTTCACCAAGGAGTTGATATCCCTTCTGGAAAATCAAGAAAAAATCTTCAATTTGTTCTTGCCCATGTTTAATCTCTTCATCGTCATTTTCAATAAAATATGGGAGCTCCTCAAACAAGTTTGTATTATCAGCCTCTACACTTTTCATTATAGGGTTGCCTACTTTCTCTTCTTCATTAGCTGGAACCTCATTGCCACAATCGTCCTCACATGCCATCAACTTATCATGGCCTTCAACATCTTCATGTTGTTCCAGAACCCTAGCTAATATTGGCATTTGCATGCCATCTGTATCTTCAATATAACTAGGCAATTCGTGAAATAGGGTGGCGTCATCAACTTCTAGAGCCACTCTAGCAATCTCCTCTTTGTTCTCAATCGATTGCAACTCCACTAGATTCTGCCCAAGTTGTTTCTATAGCTGAAGGCTCTCCTAATGCAGTCTTTGCATTTCATCTTTGTTTACTTGATCATATGCCTGAGAAAAGCCTCAAAAGAACAAAAACCCAGAGGGCTCAACCCCTTATTTGAATTAACATTACTCATAGGTGTAAGAGGTCCAAACAATTCTACCTCTGTGAGCATAGGAACAATAGATTGTTCCTCATTAGTTTCCTTCTCTTCCACCTCTACCTTTGGCTCATCACCCCCAATAAGCCCGGCGGACGTTAGGTCCACCTTTGAAAAATGAAATGGTGTCAGGGAAAGAGGCCCAAATGTTTTCTTGAAATTTCTGGAGGGGAGAGGATTCTTGGAAAAGTTGTTCCTGGGGAATGATAAACTAGGTTTGCACAGGAACACGGTCTTGCAAAGGGAGAGAGCTTATAAAACTTGGGAATTTGTGACATCGAGGTTGCTCTGTTGTAAGCTGATTTGTAGTGGTAGATGAGGGGGTTTTGAAATTGGGAAAAGAGGGCATAGAATGAGTCACTTGCCTCATTTGTTCCTCTTGAGTTGTAATTTGCATAGCAAGGTTTTCTTGAAAAACCCTTTCTTGTACCTCTTGTTGTTTTTGCTGAAGATGGGCCTGATAAGCAAGCTCCTCTTGTTGTTGGTTATATTATATCACTCCTTGAATTTCCTCCAACCTCCTTTTCAAGTCCATCATTATGTCCATGGAACTCATGTTATCAAAATCATAGTCCATTTGAGGTGGGTTAGGAGGGCATTCATATTGATTAGGGATGAAGTGGTTTACTTAGGGTTGAAAATAAGCATCATTAGACTGCCAAGAAGACTGAGAAGGGTCGGGTGGGAGGTAAGCGTTGTAAGGATGCTGATATTTTGTTGAAGCAAAGCATTACGACATAAAACCAAAGGTATCTTGGGCCTAGAATGGCTGATATGGAGGCCAACAACGTGTATTTTGACAAGATGGAGGGGAATAAGCATCATGAGGGTGTTGATATTCAAAGCTTCCATAATAGTTTGACATAATATAACATGAAGAGAAATAGAAATTATTCAAACAATATGGGAAAAAGAGCAAACATATCTACCCTTTTGAGAAATAGGCTCATAATAAGGAGTTGCCAGGTGATAAAATGCTTTTGAAAGCAATTTAGACCAAGAGTATCACCAAATCATGATCGTTGAAGTTCTTTAGGCACTTGGGCTACTTTCACCAGCAAATTTGATCAGTAGAGTCGCCATGGTGTTGGAGAGACTACCCTGAATGGCAAGATGCACTAAAGAGCACACAAGAACTCTTCAATGGATGATAAGGATCATCAAATTGTCCCACCGGGCATGACAAAAACTGTTGTCACTAGGATTTGCACCTTGTGTTGGAGCAATTTAGGGCTCCAACAATCCAGTGAAACATTGAGATGATTTCCAGGTGTGGGACCTTGCAAGGAAATCAAATCTCCAGAGAGAGGTTGGTTCCTTCACTAAATGGGAGGTTCAGCTATTGCTAAGACTAAACCTAATCTATCCATCGTTGAGGAAAAGGGGAAGAAGGATAAAACTAGAAATTAAAAGAGGTGATATGTCAGGTTTGAATATAGAACACTCACATAACTAAAATGCACAAAATAACCAGATACAACTGATAAATTTACACAGATGTAGCAGATTCTAACAGAGGTAAAGAGAAGAACAGGATTGAGAGGAAATAAACATTCACAAACAAACCAGTCCTAAATTACACAGATAAAACAACATGAAGAGGTAAAAACAACCAGCATATATTAATCAGAAGGCACAATTATAGCAGATGAGGGTTCTGTTTGGAGTACAAAAATGTCTTTGTGTCAACCCTCATTACATCTTTTTTACATGCATATATAGCATTTCATTGCATTGACCTAAGTCATTCATTACAATAAATTCACCCCATGGGCCCGTCAAAAAATATCCCTACCAGAAGGAATGTCTATCTAGCAAACATGAATGCAGAAAATCTCTTGGATCTTGAAGTAGCTGTGAGATATTTGTTGCCTTGAATGCAAGCAGCGGATTCATCATCTGCAACAATAAATGCAAATTATCTAGAGATTGAGTAGCAAAGCAGATTGATTCTGTATTACTGGCTAAAGATATTCAAATATTTTTCCTGTCAAATATTCAAATTCAAATATTTAAAGCCTACAATACATTACAAACTTTTTTTTTTCTGATTTCTCACTTTACTTGAAACTTTGGCCTGAATTTTGCCTTATCGGCAAAATCTGCATTTTATGAACCATTTCATCTTTGCCTTCTACATATTTTCATCTTTAGTCAACAACTTTTTAATTTTTTGAACTATGGCTTATTTCTCCCATTTCACCCTTATCAGCAAAAATCCATTTTTTTGAGAACTCTTTTCTTGATCATCTTTTGCCCTTATCGGCAAAATGTCATTTTTTCTAACTTTGCTTTTGGTCCATCATTTCTTCTTTATCGCTAAAATTCCATTTTGCTGGGAACTTTGCCCTTTGTTTCCTTTTATTGGAAAAGTTCCACTTTTCTGAACCTTTGGCTTTATCTCTTTTTACCTTATCAGTAAAATTTGTCTTTTGTGAACTATCCTTCTTTCTCTCTTTGTTGGCAATTTTGCACTTTTTTGAACCTCGACCTAGCTTTACCTTTTCTGCCTTATCGGCAAAAAATCACTTTTATGAACCAAGATTGTTTTTTTCCTTATTGGGAAAATCACCATTTCTTGAACTTTGTTGTTGGCCAACTTTCGCCTCTTTATTAGCAAAACTTTGCCTTTTGGTCTTGCTTTTACCTTTGTCGGCGAAATGTCACTTTGTTGAACTTGACAGCTTCCACTTTTGCTTCTTTCTCCTTTATCGGCGAATCTGAGGATTTTTAAACTTGGGAAAAGTTCACACTTTTATCAATTTCCCGATAAGGCTTTCTTTTTCTTTGCCTTGGCCATTTTTTATGTTTCCTATTTTGCCTTATCGGCAAAATCTTCAACTTGTGAACCAAGCCTTCTTTGTCAGTGAAATGTCACTTTGCTGAACCATTTTACCTTAGCCGATTCTTCACTCTTATTTTGCCTTGTTAGCAAAAACTCTACTGATGAAACTTTGAAACGTCGAACCAACTATGCCTTAGCTGATTTTTCCCTTTATCGGCCCATTTAACTTTTTGCGAACCTTTTTCCTTTGGCCTCTTCCTTTCGTTTTGCCCTTTGTCAGCGATTTGCCTTATCGGCGAACCAAAGAAATTTCTAATTTTTGAAGAGTTCACACTTTTTGAAAATTGCCGACAAAGCTTCATTTCCTTTTCCTCTGCCTTAGCCAATTGCTTGCAAATCCTTCCCTTCTTCTTGCCTTTATCAGGGATTTGCCTGATTGGCAAACTTGAGAATTTTCAAACTTTTGAAGAGTTTGCACCCTTGGAAAATTGCTGATAAAGGCAATCCTTTCTCTCTTTGCCTTGGCAAAATTTTGAGTTTTCCCACCCTCCTGGTCCTTTGTCGGCAAATCACCGAATCGACGAACTTGTGAAATTTTGAACTTTTGGAAAAGTTCATGAAACATGAGAATTGTCGATAAAGGGAAACATGCTTTCCTTTACTTAGTGAAATTTCAAAATTTCCTACCTTAGTCAGTGAGTCGGCCAGTCAACGAACTGGTAGGTTTATAAACCTAGACTTTTGTTGACAAAGGTGAAAAGGGGGCCAAAAACTAAGGTAAATACTTAGAAATTTTTGGGTTTTTCTAGGTTTTTTGCAAGGATTCTCCCTAGGAATTTTTAGGAATCTGTGCAAGGGTTTACACTAAAAATTGAAGGATATCAGGATTTTTAAGGGATTTCATCAATATTTTCAAGTTGGGCTATTTGACACTAGGAAGGCGAAAAATAGGTCAACAATTCCCATTACTAGGCATGTTCATGAGGTTGGTTGAAGGCGAGTGCATACACCTCAATCTTGCAAACTTGTTGTTGAGGAGGAGATTGATGATTCTACCAATGAGGACTATGATCCTAATGAGGAACATGATGGAGGGGATGCAAAGGTCCCTATAGATGTGGAGGAGATAGCACCAGAGGCAAATCCACCTAGACATGTTTATGGTCTACTTTCTGAGTTTTCAAAGGAGGATTTGAGGCTTAGTGATCCCTCTTGGCAACCAAGTGATCCTCGTGGGTATTCTACTAACTTCCTCTTTTCCTCTCATTTCTTTTGATCATTTTGACATAATGGTGTGGACATAACTCTTGAATCATCATCTCTTCATTGTCTCTTCATACGTATGGTAGATGGATGGAGGGAACTCTTTTGTAATGCTTCCTTAGACGCACTACTTCCTACTACTAATCAATCAAGGGAGACTCTCCTTGTTGATGCACACATGCCATCCTCAAAATGTCATCATCTAGATATCCTAGCTCCCACTTATCACACAGGTTAGGGCATTACTTCTCAGTGAGCTAGGATAAGTGGGCTTGAGGCTGAGAATGCCTTACTTCGAGAGATGACAATCTTAGGGTTAGCAACAAAATCAAACAACGAGCCCATCCCATTCACGTGCTCCTAGGATGCCTTCTTTTCTCACATGTCTTATAGACCTTTTAAGGTGGTAGATAGTCGAAGGAAACCTCAGAGCAGGAGTCCCGAGGGTTCCATTAGTCAGAATCATCCTTAAAGTTTATGGTCTTAAGTTTTGATTTTGCCCCCATGCATGGGAAGACTTGCACGATTGGGTGCACTTTTGTTTATGAACTTAGACTCTATTATATGTATTATGATTACTCCATTCAAGTTTGACTTGTGTTTGATATCTTATACCCCCTTCTTTTATCTTTTGTGCACATGGATAGTTGAGGCTTCTTATTATAAACAACAAAATGATAGTGCAATGTTTTTGGTCTTTTTTCTGAAATATATGAGATGCATGGATGCAAGAACACATGAAAGTATAGATGTAACAAATTGTTCTATTCTTATGCAATGTCATGAGTTATGACATGAGTTATTGCTTTTGATTTTCTCTTTGTGATATGGTGTATGCAAGCAGAACAAACACTGTGACTACTCTTAAGTAGGATTTTCACTTAGGGGATTGCGAGTTAACTCGTTATAGGGAGACCTATTGAACCTTGAGATAGGATTTTGTGAATAACTCAAGTGGGAATGGAAAGGAGAAAGAAAGTTCTTGATTTTGTCTTTGCAAAAGGCTAGATACTGATCTTTATCTTGATAAAAATATTTTGATAACCTTTAAACTTAGGCAAGCAACAAATTTTACTAGCACCTTCTAGACTTAGATCAAAGATGGCCAATAAGATAGACCTAGGGTAAAGGAAAGGCTCCAAGGTAGAAGATGGTCCTAAAGATAGTTAGACTCTTGATTTTGCTCAGCTAGTGTGTGCATGTGTGCTTTGTACCTCTATTTTTATTTTCTCTGATAGATGTCGCCCTCATAGCTTTGAGCTTAGACTTATCTCCACCCAAGAGTACATATATCAACAATCCTCTTATTTAATTTTTTTCTCCTTTTTTTGCTTCTTTATTTCTTCTCTTTTTTTTGGTATTTTGTAACATGATTTTTTTTATCTTTTTTTTTGTATTTTGTATTATCATCATTTTTTTGTATTTTCTCTCTTTTTGACTTTTTATGATCTCTCTCCTTTTTTTGCACTCTTATTTTTTTGATTGCTTCCTATGGAGTTATGATCCCCTTGACGTTTTTGGCCAAGAAAGATAAGGGGTTGAGCGCCACCAAGGGTTTTCACTATCTAGTCGAACTTCCCTTTTGCTAAGGAGGAATTGGGAAGGTCTACTTGCAAGCATCTATTAGGTACTTTAGGTTTGAGTACTGACTTTGATTGAACTTAGCATCATGATTCATTAAGACTAGGATCAATATAAAGCTAAGATCTTGGCTTCAATTTGAACTTGTTGGGAAATGTAAAAGGGAAATGATTTGTGGTAAGTATGATCATAAGGAATCTCAAAGGCCCAAAGGGTCAACCTATACCTAAGCAACTTTAGACTCCTTACTAAGACAAAATTTGGACAAGAGCATGTCACTCAAAAATGCATGATGAAATAAAATGGATGCAATTTTGCTTTTTTTTTTTTTATCTAAGGATATTTAGGCTGCCCACTCTAGCACAGATCACAAGGAGGACCTCCTCCCCATCCACATTAGATCTTAGGATCCACTTAAGAGCCACACACACTTTCAAATTCACTTAAGAGCCACTGGAAGACCAAGAGTCACCGCATAGAACCACACTAGAAACCACCAACAGAGCCACCATGGAAGTCCAATAACCATGAATCCACTTAAGAGCCACTAGAAGACCAAGAGTCACCACATAGAACCACACTAGAAACCACCAACAGAACCACCACGAAAGTCCCTTTTGCTAAGGAGGAATTGGGAAGGTCTACTTGCAAGCTTCTATTAGGTACTGTAGGTTTGAGTATTGACTTTGTTTGAACTTAACATCATGATTCATTAAGACTAAGATCAGTATAAATCTAAGATCTTGGCTTCAATTTGAATTTGTTAGGAAATGTAAAAGGGAAATGATTTGTGGTAAGTATGATCATAAGGAATCTCAAAGGTCCAAAGGGTCAACCTATACCTAAGCAACTTTAGACTCCTTACTAAGACAAAATTCAGACAAGAGCATGTCACTCAAAAATGCATGATGAAATAAAATGAGGGATGCAATTTTGCTTTTTTTTTTCATCTAAGGATATTTAGGCTAGCCCACTCTAGCAGAGGTCACAAGAGGGACCTCCTCCCCATCCACATTAGATCTTAAGATCCACTTAAGAGCCACACACACTTTCAAATTCACTTAAGAGCCACTAGAAGACCAAAAGTCACTGGATAGAACCACACTAGAAACCACCAATAGAGCCACCATGGAAGTCCAAGAACCATGAATTCACTTAAGAGCCAATGTAAGACCAAGAGTCACCACATAGAACCACACTAGAAACCACCAACAAAACCACCATGGAAGTCCAAGAGCCACATCTTGAAGTTCCAACTATAGATGTTACTTGGGGGATTTGAACTTGGATCTCCATATTGAGAACCTTATGGCCTTGCCATTAAGCCCAACCCCTTTCACGCAATTTTGCTTTTCTTGATTTTTATGCTTTATGGATTTTTGTTAGTTATTTGATTTTTTTGAATTTTTTGTGTTTTTATGATTTTCAAATATAATATTCTTTAGGTGAAAGGCATTAACTATTTCACCAAACTCTTCACCCTCCATAGTGCACAAAAGATAAGCACCATTTCCAACATTCTCTTTGATTATGTAGGAACCCTTCCAATCTTTTTGAAATTTATGTTTCTTTCTATGCTTCTTGTTCTTGGTACTACCTTTCTTGAGGGCAATTTCTCCTATTTTGTAGGGTCTTGAGGGATTAGATCTTGTTCTTGTGGACTCAACTTTGTGATCTATTGAGGTAGCGTAATTTGAGCCAGGTATTTGTAGGCTTGCTGATGAGAAGGGGTCCAATACAAGACTCCATCGCAATTTAATAAATCAATGAGTAGTTCAAATTCATCTTGCATATAGATTTTAACTTCATCATGTCCTAGATACTTTGCAAGAATTGAAACAACTCGAAAGGAGTTTGAGGCTCCCTTTTCTCTCATGGGGGAATAAAGATTACGCTCGTCTATCCATTTGGATTTGGTCGTAAGTCCATGGAGTATTGTTGTACCCAATCAAAAATTTTGCTTCATTAAGGCATTTTGAGAAAGTCTAGAAAAATTTTTCATCAAAAAAGTCAAAAAGTCAAAATTTCTAAAAATAGACGTCAATTTAGGTTGTCTGGGTTTCTTGAGATACGGATGGTGGCAAAATTTTCTAAAAATAGAATCTCTAATTCAGGTGTCGTGTTTGGTTCTGATTGGATGATTTCGCTTCACGATCAAGGTGGTCCAGACAGAATCTGCAAAAGGTCAAGTTTTCTCTACTAGATCAATTCTACTTTTTCAGTTGGTGAAATACAAAATTAGAAGTCATTAATGGAGGATGTTCATCTGCCAGAGATCAGTTTCAAATCTTCTGGGTTGTTCAGCTAATGCAGAACTGACAAACAATCATCGATTTGATGAAGAACAGGAAATGGAGCAAAATGGATTCAAAATGAGGAGAAAAGTTAAAAATCCTAAAATTTGACTAAGGCATGGATTTCCAGGCACCCAACTTTGGCAGTGTTGGAATTTATTTTCACGTTTTTTGAGAAAATGTTAAAAATGTCTCTGTCGATCAATTCTAGGGTGGACAAAAGTAGTCATTTTGGTCAACAAGGCCTGAAAAGATGGAATTCATGTCAGATATACCTAGGCTATCCAGTCCATCCCTCATCCAGTGGCAGTTGATTGACAAAACACCAAAATTTACAACAGGAAGCAGCTATTAGCACACAAAACAAGGTGAATTGCAAACAGGGCTTAAAAATCATAAATTTGGCTAAGGCATTAGAATCTGAGCACCCTTGATCATTCTATAATTAGGAAGGATGGAGCGTGTGCGCGGGAGCTCTGTGCAGTCCCACGACCTGTAGCAAGTCGCGGTCTGCATGTGTTTGTTCTCTGTTGCATGCATTTTTTCTTTGCAGATCGGGCTCTGTGGGGTTGTTTTCAGCAAGGGGTGGGGTTTTTAGCTTTCGAGGGGTTTTTTTTCTTGAGTGTGCGTTGTTCGGTGCAGGTGTGGGGTGCAAGGGCTTGAGGGGATTTTCTAATGGCAAGGTCTGCGCCTTTGGGTGAGACATCGGGGGATGCTACTATGGTTGGGGTTGGTGACGGGTCTCCTCATCCATCCCCGCCTGATGTTGGGGTTTTTAGCACTGGTGCTTTGAAATTGCACAAGATAAATGGATGCTTGGAAAGAGCTCAAGTTCATCCAAAGCTGGCGATTCAAACAAAGGCAGTAGCCGAGGACCTGGAGTATTATAGCAAACATGTTTTAATCTGCAAATTTATGGGATTGAGGGTTTCGATACCTTTTCTGGAACTCTGGATTCGCAAGTCATGGAATCCGGAAGGTGATTTTGAAATCTTACTAGCTGTGAATAACTTCTTTCTGGTGGTCTTTTCATGTATCTCTGATCGTAACAAGGTTTTTGAGGGAGGGCCCTACTTTTATAATCAAGTTGGCCTTTTCATGAAGCCTTGGCATGCAGGCTTTAATTTGGCACAGGAGCTACCCTCGAAGGTGCCGGTGTGGGTTCGTTTTCCTCAGTTGCCGTTGGAATGTTGGAGACAAGATATTTTGCAATCAATTGCGTTGCTGCTAGGGAAGCCTATTGGCCCGTCTCAGCAAACTCTGGAGAAGTGAATTTTTTCCTATGCTCGAGTCTGTGTGGAGATTAATCTGAGCCAGCCTCTGCCAGATTCTATTGATCTGACTATTGGGTCTAGCTCCTGGACTCAACAGTTAGACTATGAGACTTTACCTTTCAGGTACCGACTATGCCATGAGTATGGCCATCTTCAAAGGAGGTGCCCTCATGCCTCAGGTGCTGGTGGTTCAGATGATGTGAAGGCTCCGTCTAATCCAAGGGCAGAAAAGGGTAAAGCACCCATGTAGGGGGTTGGTACCGGATAAAGATGGCTTTGTGCCAGTTAAGGCATGAAACAAGAATCGGGGTCAGAAGAGGACTCTTCGGGATCATCAAGAGGAGGAGACTTTTAACAAGTTTGAGGCTTTGGATGAATTAGTCCATGAGGAGGGGGTTTCTTCTGACATGCATGTTGAAGCTTCTCCTTTAGTTGATCATAATTTTGAGTCTTTGCCTGTCACTACCTCGGTCCTAGTTCCTATGGTGGCTTCCGGGGTGGTGATGGATTCAGTTGCTTCTCCCCCCGATGCTGGGTTTGGGGACTCTTGTGGTTTGGTGGAAACCCCCATGGCCTCTTTGGACAAAAGGGTGAGTTTAGCCAATGGACCGGGTTTAGAAGACTCTGGTAAGAAAAAAGTCCTCTCTTCTTCTCCTATTCTGGGTCTATAGCAAAAATCCCTGAAAAAGTGTGCTCCTGATAAACCCCAGAAGATGGGGAGGAAGAAGGATCAAGAGAAAGTTAAGATGGTTGGAGAGACATTGGTGGAATTTGGGTTGGTGAAGACATTGGATACTCACTTCTCTCACCCTTCACGATGATTGTGTTATCATGGAATGTAAGGGATATGAATAGCATCCCTAGACAAAAGGCTATTCGGGACTTGGTTAGTGCTCATTCTCTGGATGTGGTTTTCCTCCAGGAGACAAAGTTATCTGTGGATGGTATGATGCAGTGTGTTTCTAAGATTTGGAATAGAGGATTTTGCTAGTGTGTGGGTGCGTAAGGCAGCTCAGGGGGTCTTGCTTGCCTCTGGGATCCTTGGCAAATTTCTCCCATTTGGTGGATCTCTAGTAGATTTTCCATCTCTCTGGTTGCAATTAGTTTGGAGACGGGGGAAAGAATTCTTCTTTCTAACATTTATGCTCCAACAGATGTCCCTAGTAAGACTCTCCTGTGGTCTCATATCAATCTTCTGAGATCATTGGATCCTTTCCTCCCCTCGATTATGGCACATGACTTCAATGCAATTGCCTCCCTCAAGAAGAAAAGGGGGGGTGTACCTCGTTTGGACCCCTCTTCTGATCTTCTAAGGGATAATTTAGCTCGGCTCCAGCTTGTGGATATCAAACCTTCAAATGGCATGTTTACTTGGAATAATAGGAGGTTTGGGGATGATGCCATTTCTGAATGTTTAGACACGTTTCTTGTTTCCTGTTTTTGGGTGGGTGACAAGTGGCTGTCAAGTTCTAAAATTTTAGATTGGCGAGGATCAGACCATTGGCCGATCAAATTCTCTACTTGTTTGGCTGATGGTCCTAAGAAACAAACTTTTAGATTTTAATTTATGTGGCTCGGGGAGGAGAGTCTTCTTGACTTGGTTTCTAGATGGTGGACTGAAGGACAACCTGCTTTTGGTACAGCTATGTACTCATTTGTGAAGAGGCTTCAATATGTGAAGTATAAATTGAAACATTGGAATAAGTATCAGTTTGGCAACGTGTTCCAGCGGAAAAGGGTTTCCCAGGAGCGCTTGGATTCTATTACCAAGCAGATTCGGGACCAGGGTCTTGATACAAATTTAAGTAGGCTTGAGGTTAGTGCAGTTAAAGACCTCGAGGAATGGGAGCTTCGTGAGGAAATTTTTTGGAAACAGAAGGCTCATGTTGATTGGCTTCAGGAAAGGGACAGGAATACTTCCTTCTTTCATAAATCGGTGAAGGCTTGAAGACAAGGTAACTTTATCTCTTCCCTCCGCTCTCCTAAGGGTTCTTTTCTTTCTTCCTCTTCGGGGATCTCTAGTGAGGTGGTTCATTTTTTCTCTGCTCTCATTTCTGAAGATACCCCGCCTGCTAGTGAGGAGAAAGTTTCTATCCTGGCTTGTATTCCCTCTCTGGTGACTACGGATATGAATGCTTCTCTTCTTAAACCTATTTCTTTGAAGGAGCTGGAGGATGTGGTGTTTTAGTTGAAAAAAGGGAAGGCTCTTGGCCCTGATGGGTTCTCGGCTGAGTTCTTTCAGGAATTTTGGGAAGTCATCAACCTTAATCTATTGGAGGTGGTGTAGGAGTCTTTTAGGAATAACCAAATGTTGTGAGCCATGAATGCCACGTTTCTTGCTCTTATCCCAAAATGCGAGGGTGCTGATTCTCTGGATCTTTTTTGACTAATTGCTTTGTGCAATGTGGTGTATAAAATCATTACAAAGCTAATTGCTGAACGTTTGAAGCCATGTCTGGATAAGTTGATCTCAGAGGAACAAGGGGGCTTTGTTGCGGGTAGACAAATTTTGGACGGAGTAGTTATTGCGGCTGAGACTATTCACTCTATGGCCTCTTCTAAGGAAAAGGCTATGTTTATAAAGTTGGACATGGCTAAAGCTTATGACAGAGTTAACTGGGGCTTGTTGATCAAAATTCTCAGAGCCTTCAGGTTCAGTTGTGAGTGGATTGATTGGGTCATAAGCTGTGTGAGGACTTCCTCATTTTCTGTTCTCATAAATGGGGAGTCTTCGGATCTATTTTGTGCTTCTAGAGGTCTTCGACAGGGGGACCCCTTATCCCCATATTTGTTCATCTTGATGGCTGAAGGCTTGGGGAGATTCATTAAGTCCCGTGTTATGGATGGGCTCTTTCAGGGTTGGAAATGGAGCAATTCTCTTCCTCCTCAAACTCATCTTCAGTTTGTGGATGATACGGCTTTGATGGGTGTTGCTAAGGTGGCTGAAGCGGTTGCTTTGGGTCAGATTTTGGATTGTTACTTGGCTGCCTCAGGTCAAACCATTAATGAAAGTAAGTCTTGCATTTATTTCTTTAATACCCCCAAGCTTATTCAACAGCGTATTGCTAGGATCTTAAGGTTTCAGGTGGGGAAACTTCCCTTTATATACCTTGGCATCCCTCTGGATGTGCGCCCACTTCCCAGGTGTTTTTGGCAGGATGTGATGGATAAATTTCGTGGGCTGGTTTGTTCTGGACCTATAGATGGTTATCTACAGCTGGAAGAGCTACTCTGTTGAAGTCTGTGGTTCAGGCCCTTCCTATATACAGGTGCTTTGTGTTGACGGCTCCCTCAAGTTTCATCAAAGATTTTGAGGGCCTTTGTCGACAGTTTCTTTGGTTGGGTAATCTCCTTTTGAAGAAGTGGAGCTTAATTAAGTGGGAAGTTGTTTGTCGGCCAAAGCAAGATGGTGGTCTAGGTTTGCGTAGGACAGATTGGAATGGACAGGCTTTGGCTGCTAAGCTATACTGGAGATGGTGTTCTTATCAACATCAGTATTGGGCCAGGATCCTTACCTTCAATTACCTTTAGGAGGTGGAGGGCGCTGAGGTGCCTCGTTTTAGTCTTTCGGGGAGAGGTTTTATGATCTGGGATACTCTCAAGAGGGGGGCTGCGCTGGTTAAACAAGGCCTGTTTTGGATCTGTAATAGAGGATCTGATGCTCTTTTTTGGCATGACTCCTGGGATGGCTTCCCACCTATCCTCTCCTCGCACCCTCACTTGGGGGACTTATGTAGGATTTTTATTCAGGCTGGTTGGAGTAGAGTGATGGATTTCAAAGCCCCTCAGGCTCTAGGGCAGACTATTGTTTAGCAGTGGAAGGATATGCAGGAATGGCCCATGGGTGGATCTTTGGAGGATAGGAGGGAGTTGACCTCCATTTTGGCTGATAGAGTTTGTTGTTCTCTCCCAGAGCGGGATGTGCTGGCTTGGGGTCTGGATCCAAAAGGGAAGTTCACTATTGCTTTAGGGTATCGTGTTTTGAACAGACAAGCTTGGGGTAGTACTGAGGTCCCTTGGTGGAAAACTATTTGGAATAAATTCTCTTGGCTAAAATGCAATTTCTTTTCTTGCCTGGTGGTTTATGGTAGGTGTTTGACTTGGGATAACCTCTGTAAATGTGGCTTCCAGGGTCCTTCCTTATGCTTCTTATGTCTAAAAGATGTTGAGACTATTTTACATCTTTTCTTCCAGTGTCCTTTTGCTAGGACTATTTGGCATTTTTGGTGGGGGGCCTGGAGTTTGAAATGTAGGCACCCTTCTTCTCTAGAGGAGTTTTGGCAGAACTTTTGGCCCATTCCGGTGAGGACTTCATTTCTACACATAGCATGGCCAATTGGCCCTAGTTTGATTATATGGCACATCTAGTTGGAGTGCAACCGTAGGGTCTTTCTGGATAAGAAGTTGCTAGTGGGTCAAGTTTGGTCGCGCATTCTTAGGGCTTTACAGGAGACCATGTATGCTAAATGTGATATGTCAACCCCGGTGGATCCTGGTGATACTAGAGTGATTCGTAATCTGGGGATTCTTGTTGGGGGTCCTAGAAGGCCCAAGATTGGGCAGAGTAGGTGTTCTAGAAGGAAGGTTTCTAGGGAAGGGCATTAGCTGCCCCCTCCCACTGGAGTCTTGAAAATCAATACTGATGGGTCTGCAAGGGGTAACCCTAGGCATGTTGGCATTGGTGGGGTGGGTAGAGACAGTTCTGGGGTGGTTGTGTTTTTCTTCTCGAAATATAGGGGGCTGCACTCTAATAATCTTATGGAGGCCTTGGCTAGTCTTTTGTCTTTGAAGAAGGCATATGCCCTTGGCTGGATTAAGATTATCTGTGAGTCAGATTCTCAGGTGGTGATAGACTTGATAAATAGAAGGCAGTTTGATGATGTTAGTTGGCAGCTTGTGGTGGTGGCTAAGCAAATCACCAGTCTTGGAGATTTATTTGATTCTATCACCTTCTCTCATATCCCTCAGGAATGGAATAAGGTGGATGATGGGTTGGCCAAATGGGCTTCTGAGAAGAATGGGACCTGGCTGGTGGATGATTGGGATAGTTTACTTGGGGATCTTGCTCAGGATTTGGTGGATTTGGTCACGGAGGATGTGAGATGTTGCATGAGCACTTCTTGACTTCTTGTTTGTTGTCCTTGGGCCCATTTGGGCCTCTTGCTACTTTTATGCTTTGTACTGCTCTCTTTGATTAATAAAGTTTTTACCCTCTTTTATTTAAAAAAAAAAGAATCCGAGCACCCTTGGAGGGTGGGCCTTGGAGGCTGGGGGCGCCCACCTTTTCATGCCTTAGATTTTTTTTTGCATTTTTGGAGAAACATCAAAAAGTCTTCGTCAGCCCATTTCTGGGTGGTCAAACTCAATCGAAATGCTCAAGAAACCTAGAAATTCATCTCAGGTGTGTTCAGACAGTTCATATCACCTCCCGTCCTGCTTCAGTAGTCAGTCAAACGACCAGAAATGAAGATCAAACAAGAGTTACTGGCACGAAAATCAAGGAATGGGAAGAAAAGTTGAAAATCACAAAAAAAATCTAAGGCACAAATTCCTAGGTGCCCCAGGAGGCTTGGGGTGCCCAGTTTCACCAAAGTTATTTTATTTTTGATATTTTTTTAAGAACGTGCAAATCCTCCTCTGTTAGCCCGGTCATATTCATAGAAAATTAGTTTGGCACGATTTTTGAGGTAGGTAGAAGGCACAATCAGTTCAATTTTCATTAGGCTTTCCTATATACCAAATCATTAGACTCATTTTTCTCTAGTGGGCAGAAATCGGCAGCCAAATAGGGGTTTACAGTTACCGAAATGCGCACGGAAATTGAGAAGTTGAAAAAGTTGAAAATTTCAAGAAAATGGCTAAGGCACAAAAAACTAGGCACCCCTAGAGGCTGGAGGCGCCCAAGTTTTCATAAGTTAGAAATTTTCATGTTTGACAGTGTTTTTCTGACAGCTGCTTCCAAAACTTCGTCCGACGATTGGTTTCAGAAGTTAAATTTGCAGTCAGATGTCGTTAGAACGTCAGTTCGAGGCTGGGGATGAAATCACGGTTGATAAATCTTCAAGGTGCCATGATTCGTCAGCTTTTTCAGTCAATGGTGATAGTTTGTCATCTTGTTGAAGTCAGGGACAGGCCATACTAGAGTCAGAACGAGTGCAAAAGTGGCGAAACAAAGGAAAAGTTGGCTAACACTTTTGCAACCTAGCGTGTTTGATTACATCATCAAAGAAGATATTATTCATCATCTCACACATGAAGCCATAGACAGCTATAAAATAGGGATTCTTCCTATTTGAGTATATCTACTTGGATTTGTGCTTTAAAAGATGTTTTCTTCATGGATGAGATTCAAGCTTTATTCTTTCACAAAGCAAGCTACTTTTTTGCCCTAAACTTCTATAAAGACAAGCTTTTGGCTTCTTTTATTCATTACTTTTGTAGGTTGCATCCAGAGGAGGAAGATTTTTATTTTCTTTCCACGAAGATTCGAAGACCCAAACGAAGTGCTTTTTCAGCGTTCTTCATAGTTTCGGGATGAGGAAGCAAGGAGGCATGCTTTTTCGAGGTCCTTTTTTTTAGGGGATCATTTTTCAGAAACTAGCAGAAGCCTTTTCAATTTTCATCGAGATGGGTCCATCCAGAATTTCATCCACTTGAAGATTGGGAAATTTTATTTTTCTAGGAATCTACTTTTTTGCTACTTTTTAGGAAATCCTCCACTTTTTCAAAATCCGACGATCTGAGTTGCTTCAAAACAGGATTGCCTACAAAACCCATGTGCCAGCTTTTTCACTCAAACTATGCTTTTTGGAGGATATTATTTCTCAAAATATCAATGGGACATCACCAATAAAGCAAGAATGTAGATGAGGATATGACTCAAAAGAAAGCAACTTTAACTCAAATGCTTTTTGTTTTAAAGCATTTGCTTTCATCCAAAGCTCACCCATTCTTTATTTAGAAAGAAATCACTTTGTATTAGTTGGAGTTTTCTTTGCTTTAAAACAGATTGCTTTAAAGCATTTTTTAGTTGTAATCTTTGTCTTAGAATAGAAATAAAACTTGTGAGTTGGCAAGTTAGGTTAAATCAAGGAGATTTTAGGGTTCCCTACTCCTTTGATTTGGTATAAATAAGGGCAGCCTTGCCCATTGTAAGGAAGGGTAATGTGATAGCAAGATTTGATGTGCCTATTCTAGCCTGCAGAAATTGTTATTTTAGCTACTTGTTCACTTTGTGATATCTATTTCTAGTGTTTGATTGCGTATTGTATGCTTGCCTTTTGCTACAATATTGTTGTCTTGGAGTTGTATCAACTTTATGATATTGGAATAAAAGTCTCATGCCTGCCATTTGCTTTGATTTTCTATCTTAGATCATCTAGTTTTGTCGTCAGATTTGTGGTTTGCGTAATCTTATTTCAGCTTTCATCTTAAAGTATAATGAGTTTTTTGATGTAAATCTGGAAGGAGTTTATTAAAGCTTTTATGTTAAAAACAAATCATTCCTTGTTAACTTTTAATCCCTTTGCTCTAAATTTACTTAGGTGATTAAAAGCGTCATTTAGCTTAGGCCTAGTTGTAGTTAGAAGTTTTAAAAAGGAAAAACCTCTGCTGCAGCGATTTAGAGTTTTATAACCTTGTGCTCGCAGCTGAGAATAAAAAAGAAGATAGGCAAATTTGTTTTATTTATCTTTCAAGCGAACATCAACAAAAAGGGAACTCCCCCTCATAATAAGAGAGTAATTTATCTGTGCATAGTTGTCTGTTTCCAACTCGTATTCCAGAGGTGCAAATTGAAACGCCAACAAATAGCCTATATATTTCTCTGGTAATTCAAGGATAACGGGATCCTCTAGTCCTATGGTTATTTGCATTTTGTGCTCTATGTGAAATTCACCTCCACTAACCTTGTCTTCATCAAGAAACCTTTCAATCATTTCAAATTGAACTTGTGGTGCTTCCCATGCATCAGTATCATTGGATTGTATTGAGATTGAAATAGAATGTCGTTCTTGGGTATTTGGAGTTATAAAATCTCTAAATGAAGCTTCTAGAGATTTTATTGACTCGTTATCAATTGAATAAGCTTCTCCTTGATCAATAGGATCTGCTTGTGTTGGGGGCATCCAAGGTGTATAGGTATCTTCAGGAGGTAAAAGTGGTACGTGTAGCATCTCTACTATGTTTAGTAAACTTGGTGGCAATCACATAATTTAGAGGAAAAACCTAACTGAACAATCCACTCAGACCTTTGGAAAGACCTTTATTGAATTATCAACCAGGGCTAGTAAGCTTGTAATGTCACTGACACTATATGTGCTTTCAAAGATTTAGACTACCTAACTCATCCTAATACAGTGTTACACTTGCTAGGAAATCTCAAAACTGTATAATAGTAAGGAAAGTAATGTTGGTACTATTGCTACGAGTGCATACAATAAAATACTGTAACTATTTTTTGTCAAGGAAAGAATGCTTAAAGGTTAACTTAATAGTGATAATCTAAACATACACCCTACACTTCGGAGTACAACAAGTTGAAGCAAACTAGAATATCTTGAAGAATCTAATGCATTTATGAATTGACTATTATAACAAAAGTAAACATACAGGAAATGAAGTGAGGGACAATTACCTTGAGTGGCCCTTGTTCAAGTGATTGTCTCCACCGATCTAACTCAAATCTAGTTTCTCAGATTGACGCAATCATACTAATTCCCATTCATTCATTGTACAATCCTTACAATATCACATAAGATTCTACTGGAAAATTTTATTCATGAATTCATCATAAAAAATATAAACATTGTCTGTGTAACTAACTTGGAAAAGATCTAGTAACTATATCTATGATTCGAACAATCTACTTCAAACTAAACTTAAAAACTTAAACTACCTCAACCATTGAGCCATACATATAGGCACAGGGGAGTTTATTAAAACAGGGTCTCTTAACTGAAATCATAAATCACCACTCTCTACATACCAGAGTGTGATAAATGCCAAGTAACTAATAACTGAAAAAGAAAGAAACAAGAGTTCAAATGAAATTGAGACTCTTGTTGTAACAGAACTGGAACGTGGACTGGTTGAATCAGTCATGTTAGACTCCTGACTGCAACATAATTCTTCCCCTTCAATCATCTTTATTAATTGTCATCGCGATGCGTAATTATCTTTATCCAATGCCTCCACATTGTAGTTGATGTGCTTAGTTTAGTTTGGACCCTCCCCTGCTCTGCTATCTGGGAACTCTTTGGCTGCAGGCTACGCCTTACAGTTGCTGCGAGCTACAGTCCATCATCTTCAACTGCAAGAGTTAGTTCACAAAACATGCACACAATACTAACAACCATAGTCAAGCATATATATCATTTACAATCCATACATTCCCACACATAATCATGTAATATCCATCATATTATAACCATATTTCCATATGCTTAATAATCAAGTTCAGGTTTGCATAATGAACATAAGAGATAGCATAATATAGGAATATGTAGAAGATAATGTCTGATAATGTCTTTGAACTTGCATAAAACCATAAGAAAACTAGCTAATAACTAGACCCATGATTGTCCCCAACTAGCCATTTGCTTGTCCTAAAGCAAATTAACTTGGGTTGGAGGTTGTAGTGCAAAGTGATCTCCTTGAAGTTTGTAACAACATCCACTCCTTCAACCTATTCCAAATAAAAGCCATTATTATATGCCAGTCTATTCATTCTGGTAACCTCTGCCTTCTCACTCCACATTCTTCTTCCCTGTCTAGTGTGGCACCAGGTACAAAAGCATTGGCGGCTGGAAGGTAAGTGGCACCCAGTCAAGTCCCTGTCCTCTAGCAATATCCATATATTTTCGTACTCTCTCAAACATGGCCATAAAATTATGAACAGAGTAGGGTTTTTTTTTCTGCAACTCAGGGGTTAAACTGTTCCATCTGTCTTACATAAACTGATAATAATGGATGAGTCCAACAGTTAAATGTTGCATTCTTTCATATTCCTGTAGTCTCAAATTCATGATTATTCTATCTACACCCTTATGATCCAAAAGTTGTTTCCATTCTCCAATGATTAAGTCAGGGGTTTTAAATTCTCTCCTTATTGGGAGAGCAATTGATTTCTCTCTCTCCATATAGGCTTGCATAATTTTACCCCTCAACTTCTCATTTCTAAAATAGGATGCAAGTACCCTCAATTGTAAATCCCCCACAAAACATAATGGGTTCCATTTTGCATCTGCAGGCACAACATAGTTATGAAAGTAGTACTCACATAACTAATCTTGTTCTTCTGGTGTGGCATCAACAAAAACTTTTAGAAAAGTCATTTTTCCACTCATAGCAACCGACTTGTTACTAATCAACTTACTTTAAATTAAAAGCTTAAAAATGTTTCCTGTAAAAACAAAGCATATGTTCTGGCTGGAGGTCTACATTTAACAATTTGGGCAACTTTATCTGCTACCTCTTCCATCCTGACTGCTAATCTTCTCAATTCAATATCCTTTCTCTCCAATGCCTAAGTATGCTCTGCAATCATTACTTCTTTTTCTTTCTTCCACTCCTCTTCTCATTTAGAAAAAAATTCAGTAACTTTCCATAGTTGATAACCCAAGGACATGATTGTATGATAGGTTGGGGTTTTTCTGACAGAAGTCTCTTTTCCTTAGGTACCAATTCCTTATTTCCTACTACAACTATTGCTAGTTCTACAAGCATATCTAATTTTGTCCCCTACCCATGAGTATTGACTTTTTCCTCCAACTCCTAAATTTTTGCCTTTCTTTCCTTGTCCCTTTTCTCATATGTTTTGACCAATTCCTCCAGCTGCTTGATCCTTTCAAAAGCTCCTTGTAATTCTTTTCTGGCATTTCTTTCTTCAAACAATAATTCTTCATCTCTTAAAGATTGTTCATCACCACCCCCTATGGATTCATAACCCTCACTGTCAGGGTTATCTAGGGTTTTCTTTCTAGTTTTCTTGGCAACAAAAATATCCTCTGATTCTGATTCAGAGGTGGTGGACATATACCATTTCCTTTTAATGGGAACTTGCACATTTTCAGTCACATTGGCCTCTTGTTCATGATCAGTTTCCATTGTCACAACATCTTCTTTTTCTTCTAATGGCTTCTCAACACCACCCCTCATAACATCTTTCCTCTTTAGGTGGTGTGAACGCCTTAGTGGTGTGGGTTTCTTCTTCGGACTTTTTGAAGGCATAGAAGAAGAACCACCTTTCTTCTTCCTAGTTTTTGGTGTTCTGGTGTTGGTGTTTTACTAGAAGATGGGGTTTGATATACCTCTTCTACTACAGGTTGATCAAATGCTGCATGTGGTGAATTTGACACATCTTTCTCCCTTGTTTCTCCCTTGCTACAGGTAGGTGAAGCAATAGGTGTAATAGGAGGAGTTTCCCTTAAAGATGTAGCAGGTGACTCTATATTCCTTGGTACTGTTGGCTCCTCGAGAATATGATTAATGTTTCTACAATTCAAAAATCTTTCTCAGGACACCTGTGGGTACTGAACCCTGAGGCTCCTTTTCACTAACAAGGTAATCAAACAATCATGTGACAGAGTTGACTTATTTGACTTCCGCTAGTATTCATATCCCATTCTTTTTAACAAATTATACAAAAAATTGGGTACATTGACTATTCTGTTATTGCGAAGGTGACTTAATAACTTAAGATGCACAATATATAAAAGGGACTATCTACCATCACAAGTAATGTACTCAATAATATGAATAGCACAAGAAGCCCATACTCGTGGAAGTGATAATCTCTTAGTACCTTGTGACATTGAGACTAGGTGCTGGACCCTGCCTCACTGAACTCATCCCTAGCAGCTATTGCATCTACCTTGACAGGGAATTCTTCTCTATTCCTGGGTAAACCACACTTCTATAATTGCAGCATCTGAAACATCCACTTTCAAACCCTTGATAGTGGCTTCATCGTGGTGTAATGTGGCTACAAATTGCCTTGTCATGCCTTCATTGTATTTTATGAGCTTCAAAAAATAATCGAGCCATCCTACTCTTGTAAAAATTGGCAAGGCTAACTGGTCTTCCAATATAATCTAATGTACTATTGGTTCCCTTCTAATAAGATCACCCCCCATGTTGCCAATTTCACTCAAATTCAAATTTTTCACAACCCTTTGCTTAACCCTCTGTTATACTTGTGTGCACTTCAAATTCAACAACCCTCTGCTCAACCCCCTGTTATACTTGCATGCACTAAGCTTGAACCAACCTGAACTGACTCAAGATTTTAGGAAGTTGACAAGACAAAAGGTTATAGATGTAAGAAGGCCAAAGGAAAAAAGGTTGTATCTATCCGCGTTTTGGTGGCTTTTGGTGGAAAACAAAATTTTTGTTTTGAACATATACTAGCTCCCCCCCAACTAAAATCTAGAAGTGACCTCACTTCAATACTTGTATGAGATGGAAGGTAATGATTTCAAAAATATGGAAATAAGATTAATAACGAGAATTATGTTGAATTACATGCGAGCACATATAGAATGTATTGAAAATCTATGTTAATAATGGAAAGTTAATATGCGTACCTGTTGAGGTGAAGTGATCGAAACTTTGCACGAGTGTAGCTTTGTGAAATGTGTCCGCAACATGAATTTGATTGGATGTGGAATCATTATTATAGGAGATGGAGTGAATGACACGTTGGCACATGTGAACGAGTTGAGGAAGCTCGCATGCAGTGATAGGACGGATGGCGGCTGCATGCGCTGGAAAAGTGGAGTAAATGCCAAGGGAGTGTAATTAACTTGGCGTGAAATTTGAATGTTCTGACAGATAGTTGTTGCATGTACCTTCATCAACAGGTCCCAAAGTGAACTGTGGTAGCTTTTATTTTGCTTGCTACAGGTCCCTACGTCATAGTGAAACTATCTCCATGAAGATTGTGGCATCAGTGTTGTGTGTGCACATGAAGAAGGTTAAGGAATTATACCTGAGTGACCTCAAGAGGTGAATTGTGTAGCTCATTTGCTGAGTCACTATGAGAACCGGTAGTGTCTGCTGCTGATTTTATGTCGGTATTAGAATTAGGGCTTGGACCATAGAAATACATTAGAGAAAGAAGAAAATCATCCCGTTATGTTGGTTTTGTGTATAACTTCAATCTGTGGCCATTAACTAGTGATGAGAATCTGACTGCATCTATGGTCTACAATTTAACTGCTCCATTGGGGAATATCTGTTGTATTTCATAGGGGCCTAACCATCTAGACTGTAGTTTTCCCTTATAATCTTTGTATTTGGAATCATACAATAAAGCCCAGTCACCCACATGGAATTCTTTGGTCTTGATAAATTGATCATGCCATTTAGTCCTCTATTTTTGAACTATCTCTGTGTGATGGATAGCCTCCATTCTAATTTCATCTTAGCCCATTTAGAGTATGTAGCCTCTCCTTCTATGTTGCTGTCAAGTCCATGTCAAGTTCTACTGTTGACCTTAGTGTCTTATATTCAAATTCAATTGGTAGAACTGTTGTTTTGCGATACACTAATTCATAAGGTGTAAAACTTGTAGTTGTTTTCCATGTTGTCCTGTATGACCACACTACTTCTGGTAATCTGATTGCCCAGTCTTTTATGTGAATTTGCACTATTTTGGTCAGAATGTTTTCAATCTCTCTTTTTGTAACCTCCACCTGCCCATTGGCTTGGGGGTGATAAGGTGTTGACTTAAATTTATGTTTGATTTCATATTCTTTAACCAATGCAGAAACAAGTTCAGAAGTGAACTGGGGACCTTGATCGGTGACAATTTCTCTAGGTACTCCATATCTAGTAAAAATGTTCTCATACAAGAACTTGGCTACATTTCCATCTCTTGCAAACTGTAATGCTTTGACTTCAACCCACTTTGTTAGATAACCTATGCAAACCAAAATATATTCTTTGTTATTGGATGCTGATGAAATTGGGCCAATGAAGTCTAGCCCCCATTTTTCAAATGGTTCTAGTGCCATTTGTGGCTGCAAAGGCATCTCATCTGTCCTTGTTGGTCTACCCATTCTCTGACATCTGTCACAACTCCTTGTATACTTGATTGAATTTTTATGAAGAGTTGGCCAATAGTAGCCTATTGTTAAGATCTTAAAAGCTGTCCTTTTGGCTGGAAAGTGACCCCTATAGGGCTCATCATGACAAGCTTTTAGGATGTCAAAGTCCCCGTCTTCTCTTATACATCTCCTCATAATATGATCTGGACCATTATATAATAGATAACTAGCAACCCACGAGTATGGAAATCTTTTATGCACTACTTGTCTCTTTTCTCTAGGAGAGAAATGTGATGGTATCTGCCCTGCCATTAAGTAATTTGCAATGTCAGCAAACCATGGTGTGTGTATATTGAGAGAAAACAAATGCTCATCTGGAAAAGAGTCATCTACAACACCTTCTTCTAATTGTGTAGGCAATCTAGACATAAAATCTACCACCACATTAGCTTTCCCAGGCTTATTCACTATTGTTATATCAAACTCTTGTAGTAAGAGCAACCATCTGACTAGTCTACCTCCAACCACAGGTTTGTTCATTAAGTATCCGATTGCAGTATGATCTGTGTGGATAAAGACTGGATAACCAGTGATGTAATGCCTAAACTTGTTAATGGCATAGACAACTGCTAACATCTCTTTCTCTGTGACAGTGTAGTTAAGTTCTGCTCCTTGTAAGTTCTTGCTGATATAATAGTTAATATACTCCTTATTACCTTACTTTTGTCCCAATACAACTGCTATAACAAAATCAGAAGCATTAGTTGTATGTGGAAAGGTAATGTCCAGTTTGGTCCTCTCAAGACAGGTGCTTGAGTGAAAGCTATCTTAAGTGTCTCAAAAGAGTGTTGATATTCTATGGTCCAGTCAAATTCTATGTCTTTTGTGTGTAGAGTAAACAAAGGTGCTGCAATTTTGTTGAAGTCCTGAATGAATCTCCTATAATAGGCTGCCTGGCCCAGAAAGCTCCTGACATCTTTTTGTTTCTGTGGCAGAGAAAGTGTAGAAATGATCTCAATTTTATGGGGATCCACTTGAATTCCTTCACTTGATATAAAATGTCCTAGAACAATGCCTTAAGTCATCATCATAAAACATTTCTCATGACTCAATGATAGATTATTTTCTTGACATCTTTTTAGAAATTTCTCTAGATTGTTGAGTGCTATTTCATATGTTTCTCCATAGGCGGTGAAGTCATCCATATAGATCTCCATGGAATCATGAGCATAATCTGAGAAGATACTTAGCACTGCCCTTTAGAAAGTGGTTGGGGCATTACATAAACCAAAGGGAAGGACAAAATAAGCATAAGTATCCCAAGGGCATGTAAATGTAGTCTTATCTTGATCTTTTGGAGCTATCTTTATCTAGTTATATAGCCATTAAATCCATCTAAGAAGGAGAAGTATTTTTATATGCCAGGGAATCAAGTACTTGGTCAATGAAAGGTAGTGGAAAATGATCCTTTCTAGTGGCTGTGTTTAGCTCCCTATAGTCCACACATACTCTCCATTTGCCTCCTTTCTTAGGAACAATGACTAAAGGTGACACCCATCGACTGCCAGAAATAGGGTAAATGAAGTCTGCATCAAGTAATTTTTGTAGTTCAGTTTTAACTATTTCTTGTAAGGTAGGGTTCATTCTCCTTTGAGGTTGTCTAATTGGCTTGAAACCATCATTTATGTAGATCTTATGCATGCATAGGTCTAGATCAATTCCTTTCATGTCATTGTAGTCCCATGCAAAGGCTGATGCATGTACCTACAGCACAGTGTTCAGGGAATTCTGTTGTTCTTGAGTTAGGGCATTATTAACATAGGGCATTGTTAACATAGGACATCAAACTCGAACAAGAATGTATCTGGATCCTTAGTCACCAAACCATAGAAGACTGGCAATGCTAAAGGAGGAATATTCTTCAAGGCAACAACCCTCTCTTGGTTGGTGATTTGAAATTCAAAAGTCAGATGTTCTGGTGGACCATCCAATGCATCAGCCATTGTTAGGAAGGTCCTTTTTGCATTATCAGTAGATGTTGATGAGAGGGAAAATTCTTCTTCAGTAATACCCTTGCTCTGATCACTGTAGTCACCAATATCTGCTCTAGCTTGTTGGTTTGAAGGGAGAAACCTTCCCAAAGTGTCTCTCTTCCTCTGCATACAATAGGTATGAATTTGTATAGCAACAACTCCTGCACAATGTTAGTAAAATGCTTTGGTATTGGCGGGATGAAACCTAAGTATCCTATTCTCTGAAAGCAAAATGTTTAAACTAGGAAAGCTTGGAAATAACATGAACTGATCTCTAAAAGTAGCACCATCCCTGACAATGACACCACAAATGTAGCGTCTTTACTATGTCTAGTAAACTTGGTGGCAATCACACAATTTAGAGGAAAAACCTAACTGGACAGTCCACTCAGACCTTTGGAAAGACCTTCATTGAATTATCGACCAGGGCTAGTAAGCTTGTGATGGCACTGGCACTGTATGTGCTTTCAAATATTCAGACTACCAAACTCATCCTAATACAGTGTTACACTTGCTAGGTAATCTCAAAACTATATAACCATAAGGAAAGTAATGCTAGTACTATTACTACGGGTGCATACAATAAAAGACTATTACTATTTTCTGTCAAGGAAAGAATGCTTAAAGGTTAACTTAATAGTGATAATCTAAACATACAACCTACACTTCAGAGTACAACAAGTTAAAGTAAACTAGAATATCTTAAAGAATCTAATGCATTTATGAATTGACCATTATAACAAAAGTAAACATACAGGAAATGAAGTGAGGGACAGTTACCTTGAGTGGCCCTTGCTCAAGTGACTGTCTCCACTGATCTAACTAAAATCTAGTTTCATAGATTGACACAATCATACTAATTCCCATTCATTCATTGTACAATCCTTACAATATCACATAAGATTTTGTTGGCAGATTTTATTCATGCATTCATCAAAAACATAAACATTGTATGTGTAACTAACTTGGAAAATATCTGGTAACTATATCTGCGATTTGAACAATCTACTTCAAACTTAAAACTTAAACTACCTCAACCACCGAGCCATACATATAGACACGGGGGAGTTTATTAAAACAAGGTCTCTTAACTAAAATCATAAATCACCACTCTCTACATGCTAGAGTGTGATAAATGCCAAGTAACTAATAACTGAAAAAGAAAGAAAGAAGAGTTCAAATGAAATTGAGACTCTTGTTGTAACAGAACTAGAATGTGGACTGGTTGAATCAGTCACGTTAGACTCTTGATTGCAACAAAGTTCTTACCCTTCAATCATCTTTAGTAATTGTCATCACGATGCATAATTATCTTCATCAAGCGCCTCCATGTTGTAGTTGCTGCACTTAGTTTAGTTTGGAACCTCCCTTGTTCTGTTGTCTGGGAACTCTTTGGCTGCGGGTTGCGCCTTACAGTTGTTGCGGGCTTCAATCCATCTTCTTCAGCTGCAAGAGTTAGTTCACAAAACATGCACACAATACTAACAACCATAGTCAAGTACATATATCCTTTACAATCCATACATTCCCATACATAATCATGCAATATCCATCATATTATAACCATATTTCTATATACTTAATAATCAGGTTTAGGTTTGCATAATGAACATAAGAGATAACATAATATAGGAATATGTAGAAGATAATGTCTGAGAATGTCTTTGAAGTTGCATAAAACCATAAGAAAACTAGATAATAACTAAACCCATCAATATGTAAGAGTCACTTCTTGAGTTTGAGACATGTATGATTCACTTGATGACATCTCCCTTTGTGGTGTCAAAGGAGTATATCTTTCTGATGTTCCTTCATCAGGATCAGAAAAAGCTCTTGGCTTTGCATCTCTTAGCTCTAGTGTGGTGGTTTAAAATTGTTCCTTGATCCTGGGCCACTTCATCATTAGAGGAATTTCACTTATACTTAGTTTGGCTAGGATATTTTGAGTAGTCATCTCTTGTTCATTATCAGGGAATACATTGATTGTAAATACATCCAAAGGGAATTGAATGGGGTCATCTTTTTCCAACAACGCCATAATTTTGGCTATTGTTTCTTTTGGAACCACTTGTTATGCTTTAATGACTCTCCCTTTTTGAAGGTCCTTACTTCCACATTATTGAATGCCTCATTATATTGTTGTACCTTCTTTATGCGTATCAAATGAGGAGTTGGATCTGGAATGAAAATTTTATTTGTTGACAGCTCGTAGTCAATGGGGATACCTATCTTCATTCTAGTTGCATATGTCTTGACCATACTAAAAGGTTTAGGATCTCCTTTTGTGACATAGATCTTTCCAAGGTGCAAGAGTCAAACCTATTGGAATAACAAGTTATAGTCAGTGTCCTTGTCAATGGCATAGAATATCATGGGGATAATTCTGGGTTCCAAGGAGACTGGGAATGTAATTTTGCCAATCATCACTGCCTTTAAATTGTCATAACCTCTCAAAGTGTCTCAACATGCCATGATGTTTGTGTGTCCATATCCCATCCTTTCCGAAAGAGAAAATGGGACTATGTTTACATCAGCTTCATCATCAATCAAAGTCCTCTTTATGCAGGTCTCATAAATCCATACTTGTAAGTGTAATGTCAGATCTCCCTTCTTGGTTAACTTAGCCTCGAAAGGAATTTGATTCAAGACGAATAAGAACCCTGGATCTTGTAATTCAATATTTGGTGGGTTCATATCAAGGTCAACTGGATTAATTTGCTTGTTGGGTGGAGGAGTAATCTGACTAGATACTTCGTCCTATTACTTGTAAAAGAGTTGACTAATGTGATGGCAAATTTTTAAAAAGATCTATGAAAGAGATCTTAGCGTATGTCTTCTTCAAATCCTCTATTAAGTTGTAGGGTCTGATCAGGGCAAGCATTGGTTCTATGGCTGAAATTGTCCTCTCATGAAATTCCATTTTCTACATGACAGTTGGTTCAATGTTTTCGTCATCATGTAGTATTTCTACTAACCCCAACATTCTCATCTCTCCTTTTGGTCCTAGTTGTGTAGGGATATTTGACTCTAAGACTTTTGGGAGGTTAGCTGACCCTAAAGTCATTGGGTTGTGGTCATTTATTTCGTTATTCCTATGATCCGGAAAGGGATCTCATAATATTTTCATATCCACGTTCTGTGGTGTGATAGGTGCTTGCATTTGCTTGGTGTTGTTATTTTCCATGACCTCTTGCAGATTCAGGAATATTTTAATAAATAGTTGTTGGTCCTCTGGTAACCTTGCGATGAACCTATTATATTCCCTACACAACTTGGTGCTATGCTCCCTTGTCCTATGGAAAGATCAAAATTGATTTTACTCGTACCATGGGCAGTCATATCTATTATTATTTCAGTTCTGGTACCATGGTTGTTGATTGTCTCTTTGGTAGTATCCGTTATTTCAAGTTCAATCCACAGTGTTTACATTTTGAGGGAAGTAGTCTCTCCCATTATAGTCACCCCTCACTTTGTTTCTTATTGGGGTTTGGTCTATCACCCCATTTGTGGTCGCATTTCAATTGTTCCTTAAAATCTTAATCGTGGAGGAATTGTTTCCACTATTACCATTATCCCCTGTTTGTGTTACTAGCCAAACGTTCGCACCATAAATCTTTCGTCCACTCTCGATGACAGCTTGGTCAATTCTTAGTGCACTCTCCAAGGCTTCTTTGTAGGAATTGTATGGTAATTTCTATACTTCTTCTCTTGTATCCCTATTGAGGGCATGCAAGAAAAAGGTCACATAGTTCTCTAAGGTCCATATTGGGAGTGCTTATTGAAGAGTATAACACTTGTCTCCATCAAGTTACAAAATGTGCCACTGAATTGTTTGTATCTTACTTTACTATCAGGAACTCCCATATTCATGTCCTAACTAGTTTGTTCATATTGAAGGTTGTGTGAACTCTCCTATGAGTTGGCAAAAAGAGTGGATGGAGGCTTTAGGCAATCAATTGTACCAATCCAAAGCGATCCATTTGAGAGTTTTTAGGAAAAGTTATTGCTATGACTCCATCCCAAGGGAGGAGATCCCTTATGATGGTCGTGAATGCCTTTACATGAGAGTGTGGGTCCCCTTCTCCCTTGAACTTGCGCAGGTTCGGGAGAGGTCATGGTAACAATACGTTGCATATGTTGTGATCTAGGGGCTCTTTCAAATATTCAAGGTAGGTTCTTGAGAATGTGCTCTGAGATATGGGTGTCGAGAACATGGGCCCTATAGTGGGACTTGTTGATATACAGACACATTTGTGTATGTTGGCTAATCTTGTGGGTAATTATGAGTTAGTTGAATGTTGTGAGTTGGATAATATCCACCTGCTTGTGGAAGTTGTTGGATTGTGTCATTACTTCCATTATGTGAATAAAAGTTTAGATAAGGGGGATTTTGAATTGCCCCCTGGTCCTATTTGACCCTAGTGTTGTGCATTCTATTTCTTGGATCATTTTTGTCTTAGGGAGGTTGTTCTATTCCTACTTCTAAAGTTCTAATCCATTGGACTAGGGTAGCTATGAGGTCGGCAGGGGTTGCAACTTCCGTTCTTGGTGTTTCTCTAGTTGGCTGTGAATTCTCATGGTTTCCTCCATTTGTGTGCTCCTTGGAGGCATTTTCTAATTGCTTAGCTTGTTGTGAGATACATAGGGCCTCTTGGGCATCCCTAGCTTCTTGCAGGTGTTTCTCTAAATGCCCTACTTCATCATCTTATTTTGTTGTTATTCCTACATGACTAGTTGATGGTTGATAGATTTTTGACCTTACGAGCACTTGGTGTGGTCTGCCATGGTTAGAGTGCATTAGCTGAATTACAACTTTGTGTTTCCAAGTAGGATTGTTGAATGTGAGAGAATGGTGAGTCTCTCATCTATGGTTTTCATAATGCGATTCTTTGAAATCATAGCAGTTGGCAATCGGTGCCAATGGATGAGGTGGTACATATTTGTCAAATAAGGGTGTTTTGGGATATCTCGAGGGAATGTTCCTTGGATTTGCTTTAGATTTTGTCATACTTGGGGGTGCCTTAGACACCACAAAATAAATGGAATGGAGAGCGAAGAGGATGAAGGTGACGAGTGAAATGAAGAGAAAAATGGTGAAGTGAAAGTGTGAATGGAGCAATGAAAATGTGAAGATCTCTACCAAAAGGTTTTGTTCTTCACATTGGGTTCACCAAAATATGTGTTTGGTGAATTTGACATCAAAAATGAAAATGATGATGGAAAATGAGGTTGAAGCAATGAGAACACAAAAATCTCAACTAGGAGGTTTTGCTCTTCACGTTGGGTTCACTAAAATATGTATCGTTTAGATTGTGACCTAAACAATTTTGTGGGTGAGTCACAATCCAATGCGACACATGAACCATCCTCCTTGCTAAAGGTAGCCTTCCAGTCACTCCTACTCATGTGGCAAGAGCCAGTCGAGCAGAGGTGGGATTAAGGGGTTGTTCTGCTCTCTTTCTTCAGGGAGAAAAATGTCACAGATGGCGGTTGGGTGTCATGCTACGTGTATGTTCTGATAGTTGTTTGGAGACGTTTGACTATTGTTGTAGTTGTGATGATTATATGACGTGAAGGGTCATGAGTCCTAAGTCTCCTTAGCTTAGCATGAAGGTTGTTCTATTCGTTGAGAAGTCCTTGTCATTCTAGTCTCCTTTCTTGGTCTCTTAAGACCTGTTGAATCAAGGGTTGTTAATCTCTAATTCGTTGTTGTTCTAATTCTTCCCTTGCTTGTTCTATGTTTTGTTGTTGAACTAGATGGAGGAAGTTTTCTCCAATCTCGTTGAGGACGGATTTTATCCAATCTTCCCTAATGTCCTGGGCACATTGGTAATAAGAGGAAATGTTGTTTGTTGTTGAATGTGTGTGATGTTTGAATTGATGTTTACCTTGTGATAGAACCAAGAGTTTTGTTCTCTAAATTTGAATGTTTGATTTGATTTGATGTGTACCTCATGGTGAGATCGAGGGTTTTGTTCTTGTTTCTCTCTCTAAGTCTTCCTAATGTTTGTTTGTAATTTCTTTATGAAATACACCCTAAATGTATGCAAAGCAACTTTTGATTTCTTTTTCCAAATTTAAATAAAATAAGTTATCAAATTAACTAGGAATTGAAATATGTATGCAACCATATGTGTTTTCTAATATGCAATCTAGTCCTATATTTTTGTGGTTTTCGTGGAGCGATTTTCAATCTAATATAAGAAATTAAAATTCGTAGGAATTGAAATGAACGTAATCTAATGAATGAAATAAAGCTAGTCTAACTGAATCAAAGCAATGCTAATCTAATTGAATTAAAGCAAAACCTATGAAGAAAAGAGCAACACAATGATTACTTTTCCAAGAGCCAGAGTGTGAGCTAATTACTATTTGAAAAACATGAAAAACCTGGTATGATGAAGATGGCAGCACCTGGCTTGAGCCCTCAGAAGTCCTTTTTTGGCAACCCTCTCTCTTCCTTTGCAACAATGGGGTTCTCTTGGTGATAGAAGTTAAGATAGTAGAAAAATGAATAGAATGGAAACTATGGAAGCTTGGATAACAAATGGGCATTAGAGTGCCTACAAAAGCACTATGTCTTAAAGCTTAGAAGTTTTGAAATGAATTGGGCATTAGAATGCCTACGAAGTGCAATGGCTTGCAGCTATGAAGCTAAATGCAAAAAATTAAAAGGCTCACATGGTCCCGCATGAGCATAAAATGCTATGGAGACAAAGAAAGACAAAGCAAAGCAAGAGCAACAATACTAAATTTACCCCTGAAATGCAATGGCTTGGAGGTATGGAAGCCAAATGTAAAAATGAAAAGGCTCATGGGGTCCTAAACGAGCATAAAATGCTATGGAGACAAAGAAAAAAGCAAAGCAAAAACAATAATACTAAATTCGCCTCCCCAAATGCATAGAGGAGAGGGTATTTATAGATGTGAGAAGCACAACAATGTGGAGATCATTGGAGAGTTAACTCATTTGATTGAAGAGTTATCATGCTTGATTGGATAGTGGACTGGGTTTGATTGGGAGTGAACTAGCCTTGATAGCCTATTATAGAAGAAGAAATGGAATTAGCATGTGATTGATTGGGAGATAAGTATAATGGATGTAGAGTTAGAATGGAGTGATTGGGAGTCTTGAGTCAGTCAAGAGGAGTTGATTACTTAGGGAAGGTGACTCACATAATCAGGACTCAATTTAGAGCAAATTTGGTCCAGAACTAGAAGAAATCATGCATGTTAGAAGATGACAGGGTCACTCCTTTTGGAAAGTGGGTCACCCCTGGAGATCCTGCTTAAGTGGCTAGGTCACTTAGGGAGATCCTTTAGTGATAGGGCGACCCATAGAGGAAGTTTTAGATAGGTGTTTTCTGGGGTGGAGAATGATCTAGGAGGCATGAAAATGGTTTTTGCATCCCTAAACTAGCCATAGGATCTTTGCAGGGTGGGTCACCCCTTTCACTAGGGCATGTCACCCCTGGAGATCCCGATTTAGCTACAAAGCCACCCAGGGAGATCCTATAGTGATAGGGGGTGACCTAGAAAGGAAGAAAGTGACAATAAAATTAAAGTTAGGGATGGAATTGGGAGGTTAATTAGATGATTCTAAAGGGTTGAAATGATGCAAATATCCCTAGGGAACATGAATTTCCCCTCTTATGAAGTGGATTAGTGTGGTTATTGGGGCTAGTGAGCGACAAAAGTGACTTGTCAAACTTTGGTTAGAAAATAAGCTAGAAGGTGTGGAAGACCGTAGAAGGATAGTTTAGAGGTTAGGAAACACGAACAAAATGAAAAATGAACCAAGACATGTAACCAAAAGGAACACTACTGAGAGATACACATGTATATTCATGCTTACATGTACGTGATTAGGACTATAGCTCATCCTTGGGTCGACATGTAGGCTTGTGTATCTTTTTCATACTTATAGGTTTTGCCCAACCTCATTCATCAGGCCAGAAATTTCTATCATGGTCTGACTTCAAGCGTAAGTTTAAGCTTTCTAATGATGACCATGAGAATTTTCAGGCTATTATTGATGTTATTCCTCCTCAAATGCTTCATAAGATAGGGGTGTAGTCTCTCAAGCCCTGGTGGAAAGATTGGAAATTGTATCTGGATACCCCCTTTCGAAATTACAGGCCCTGTAAAGGCTATCTATGGCTGTCATCACATCTTCATATGGTGGATCAACTTAACCACCTGACAGCTCCAATCCTCTCATGGAACTTAGCACATATGTTTTCAATGCATATGGTCAACAATGCTGGAGACCAATTTGGCTCATTTCGCCTAGTGCATTATGTACCAAGACCTTCTGATGGGGGCCTATCTTGCTCATATGGGCATTCCTAACCCTCATTGCCCTTACTATGGACAAATTGAGACCCTCAAGCATCTCTTTTGGTTTTGCCCACGGGCCTAGATCCATGATTTCTTCAAACCTTTCTAACCTACCCCCTTTTCTTGGCACATGCTTTTGCTTGGAGATCGACCTTGTCTCTTGCTCAAATATACCTAGACTGACATGCTTTTAAGGTGGAAATTCTTTTCAACATATGGAAGGATATAAATACAATTTTATTTTCTCAATGTGTTGCTGATGCTCATTTTTCTCTCTACACTAAAGTTATCATATGTTCTAATGTTCTTATGCAGATCCAAGTGCAAGCTAGTAAAGTTGCACTGGAGGTTGCTAATCTCCATGAGCTGTTGGACCATTAGGGAACTGCTCCTTGCACTGTTGCTAGGGTTCTGCCTGACTCTACCTCTCCAAGAGGTCATTGGTGTGGGCGCAACCATTCTGCCAGACGCAAGTGTGGATCTCTCTTGTGGCCCCCAACCTTAGAATTCCAGAAGCTCTGTTGCCCGTGGAGGATGGTCTCAGCCTTCTAGGCCACCCTCTACTTCCTCTCCTAGGGTGTGGGGGGGTTGGTTGGCCTGACATAGGCAAGTTTCCTTGTTTACAACTTGCCATTTCTCCAGTTCGTGCTCATCAGCCCACAAAGGAGACTCCTAGGGAAGAAGAAGACACTCTCACTAGCTTGGAATCGATTAATGATGTTGCCCCTGTAGATGTGTTGGGAAAGTTTGATGATCAGGATCTACCCTTTATTGAGATTGCATTAGTTGCTTAGTGCTCTGTGAGCTTGGCCCTTTTAATTGTTTGTCTTTGTTTTGGACTTTGTCCTATTAAACTTTGTGGGTGCGTCTTTCTACCACCATATCCTTTTTTTTTTTTAATATTGTACCATTTTTATATACTTAATATAAAGTTTAGTAAGAAATATTATTAAAAAAAATGATACTAGAATCTCTAACGAGTTGTAAATTTACCTTTAACTACAAAACCAAAAATACCAAATTCAATGCTTGTCACAAGCAACGAAAGCACAAAATGTCTTTACGCTCATGTCTTAAGTGCTTCTGATAGTTGCACAATAAATGTCTTTACACCCCAATGGCTCCTTCATTCAGGAAAAAACAGTTCAACCATGTCCCTTTTCCCATAAATAAGGGCGTATATATAGAGAAGAATTGGGTCCGCCCTTTTGTCGTTCTAAAACGTTGTTTGCACGCGTGTACAGATTTATATAAAGAGATTTAACCATGGTGAAGGAAATAAAGTGGGCAGGATTTGTATCCTTGTTATTAATGTATATTCTCTTTTTTTTTTTTGATAGTTCCTAGAAGTGCTTTGTAATTTCCGATACCAACTGGTTTTCAATTTCAATCAGTTGTTTTTGATTCGCAGGCTGTGTCTCTTGTCTAAGAGATGGAAGATAACGAAGGAGACAAACTTCAAGAAAAACATGGATATGGTAGATCTTTGCAGAGTTTTCCAGTTTCCTGAGCTTGTATATTGCATGTCCATTTACATCATTTATAAAATAAACATGGTTACCATTTTGTATATAAAATTGAACTCTGATACCAGTTTAAGAGGATAGGAATCTAAGTACAGTTAGGTGCCTAGCAAAGTTTATATGTCCCTACGGATCTGCATTCCTAAAGCTCCTGAAAGCAGTTCTTGGTTTATAGTTTTGATACTCTGTCATTGGCTCACCCTAAACAGCCGGCATGTTGTTTTGTCCATTGTTTTAAATTTTTTGGATTCCACCTGAATTTGACAAATCTGTTCAACCTGATCGACTTGAACAGACGGATTGAGGATTATCCACTAGTTTAAACCTCCTGTTTTTGAATATGGTTGATTTGTGTCGACCAGACCATGAGTTCCGTAAGTTTAGAACTTACCAACTGTTTAAGCTCTTCCGCTTTCATTGAGCAGATTACAAAGGTATTGTGAACATTAAAAGGACCTTTGCTTCCTAAACCTCTACTTGGTTCAGGTTTCTAGTTTTTATTCCCCTTTATTTCAGCTATGAAAAAAGCAGAGTAAATTGTCATCTTCTAGTTTCTTTTAAGCGGGTAGCTTAACTAGAAATGGGTCAGGACTCTACCGGCAATATAAGCTCTTTCCCTTAAGGTACGATTATTTTCCACTAAAGAAATTGTAAACCTGGGTAGCTGATCATTAAATTGATAGGCATGTCAATGAAATCCCCTACAATTTTAATGTCATTTTGTCAGAGCTCTATACCCTTCTTTTCCACAAAAATTCAAATTAATCACTAATGCCAAATTTAAGGACTCAATTTTACTTTCTAAAACTGTATTTCATTTTATTATGATACCACCCATTCTCAAAACTTTGAAAGGAGAAAGAAACACATTATCTAAGGAATTTTCAGTATAAACACTCTTGATCTGTCATGAATCTTATGATGGCTGTGAATTTCTTTTTTCAGATATCCATGATTCAGGTAACTTGGCTGTTGGATGTCAAAACATCCAGCATAAGAGCAGTGCTTCTGAGAGAACATTACCATTGAGAAGTCATGCACATCATTGGGTACTAGTGTCATTGAGTATTGTTGGTCTGGTTGGAGGGCAGTGCTGTGCAACTCTTCTAAGCAGATTCTATTTTGAAAAAGGTGGAAACAGCAGTTGGCTCCTCACTCTCATTCCAAGTGTTGGATGGCCTGTACTTATTCTCCCCCTTCTTTTTGCTAGAAAACATCATCCGCATTCAACAAACCCTTTGAAACCCAAAGTACTTTTTATATACGTCTGTTTAGGCCTACTGATAACAGGGGATAATTTTCTTTATACATGGGGCATATCCTTTCTTCCCGTCTCCACATTTTCCATTTTATGTTCTACCCAATTAGCTTTCAACGCAATTTTTGCATATCTAATGGTTGGACAGAAAATTGGTCCTTATGTTCTTAATTCCTTAGTTTTGCTAACCTTCAGTGCTGTTCTGCTGGGCCTCAGTCATTCTAGTAACACTACACAGAGAGCGATAAGCTCATCTCACTTTCTTTTGGGATATGTCTATACAATCTCAGCTTCTGTAGTAATCGGCCTGATTCTACCATTGATGCAGCTTGTGTTCACAAAGGTTCTGGGCCAAGAGAGCCTAACTGCAGTATTAGAAATGCAGATTTATACATCTATAGTGGCGACTGTGGTATGCATGGTGGGATTATGCTCTAGTGGTGAGCTGAGAAGGATCAGAGAGGAGGCCACTGCTTTTACAGCAGGAAAATTAGCTTACTCTATGACTTTGTTATGGACTGCAATAGGTTGGCAGATTCATTCCGTAGGACTAATTGGGCTGATTTCCCTTGTATCCTCCTTGTTCTCTATTGTTATCAGCACTGTGGCATTGCCTTTAGTTCCAGTATTGGCAGTTGTTTTTTTCAATGACAAAATGGAGGCTTTAAAGATTATGGCATTGATGTTGGGGATGTGGGGTTTTGCGTCATATATATTTGGTGGATATATGGATTCAAAAGTTCCCAGGTAGATCAAATTCACAGTCAGGACTAAACAGCAGGTGAGTATGATGCCTAAAATCAACCATAGATAAAAGCTGTTTACATCCTTCCAAGTCATCTTCAGAGCCCCTTAACCAAGTCTGGGTATTTTTATATACATGTCTTGAATTCCATTGTGCCAGTAATTTTGGTTTCTTTCTATAAGTCTTGGATTTGGTTTACAAAGTTTGACAATCATTATTATAGACTATAATAATGGCATCCATATAGAGCTACTACATGTCCCTTTCCCCAAACCAAAAGAAAAACAAAAAAGTAAATAGATCAAAGGTTGGCCAGGGAGAGGAACAGTGATAATTGTCTCTTGTGAAGTTTGTAGATCTTGTTTATCTAAGCTACAACCTAGTGGGGTCTTAGTTACCAGCATATGCTAGATCATTAGCAAAATGGCAAAGTGACAAAATGATATTTAAAGTTGGCAATAAATAAACCTCTGTAAAAAGTATGATCTGATCTGAAACTGATCAGAAGAGAACATATAAGAGGAGTCTTTATTTGTACATATTATAAATAAGTTTCAGTTTTTTTTGGCTTCTCCATACTTATGCAGTTAGCTTTCTCACGGAAAGTTTGTACAAATTGAGTGCAGTCCAACAGAGTTTATAATCTGTGACATTTTTGGAGAATTATCTTCTTTAACAGTGATTATTAATTAAAAAATACAACATAAATAAATATAAAAGTTACGTAACAAAAACAAAATTGTTCTCCTGTGCTCTTATTAAAAGGTTATATTAGTTTTACTCAGATCAGCGAACACCTCCCAGTTCTTACCAATACTAGGGTGGAGTTGCCTTGAAGATTGTTACAGATGCAGGTATTCAATAATTGGCACAACATTAAATAATTAGGGTCTTTCAAGGGGTGCGCTGTCAAGATGGGCCATTGGATCTGGGGGTTTGAGATCTTGCATAAAATCTTAGACAAGCCAAGGCTAGCAGATTGAGCTGCTAAACCTATATAAGAAGAGGCAAGCTCATTATTATCAGATTATCATCAGGACCAGCATACCTATAGAAAAAAATAAAAAATCAAGAAGCTAAACATTATAAATAAAATTCAACAAAAGAAACTGCTATTTTTGCAATTTGAATGACTCGAGACATTACCTCTTTAGAGGGAGGAAATGACAACCACGGAACCACCCATTTAATTTAAACTACTTTTTGTTTTTCAGTTCCTGCCCAAATAAGGCGGGTAACTTATGTTAGTGTAGATTTGTGTTAGTTTTTATTGTGTTTGCAAAAAGTTTTTGATTGATTTTTTAATGGCATATAGTTATTTATCAAGTGAAAAAATAAAATATTTATTTGTAAAAATGAGGAAAAGAAATATGTTAAATATAAGGTAAGTTGGAGAATATATTAAAGAAGTTGTAAAATGTTAAAACTTCTAATTTTTATTGGCTTGCTTTTAGGTTTCATTAGTTTTTGTTGAAATGGGTGTAAATGCACAAGATTAAAATTGAACAAGCCCATGCCTAATGTCTATGAAATTTAAGATTTTTGCAGGTTTCCTTTGGAATTTTCTAATTGGCTATTCATCGAATTAAAAATAAATAGTAGGATTAAAAAACATGGTTGAGGTGGTTGCAGATATGTATTTGTAATAGTTGTTGTGTTCTTTTGCATGGACTCTATAGTTTTGTACCCGTCATGTTCCAACACATCCATGCTTGGTGGCTTCATTAAACTTATACTTCCTCCATTTCATTCTTTGGTCATATAATCTTTGAGCAAGGTTGTGGGTTCAAATTTGTGAAGTGAAGAGAAATGGTTGAATATTTGGTGAAAAAGGCTAAAAAGGCCTTTCTAGATGATGGCTTTGAATGGGCCATGGACCTTTACTCGCAGGTCATCTACCCTGACTCTTCCAATGCAATGTTTTTTGTTAGTAGAGTGCATGCTAATAAATGGCTCAGAGTTTTATAGGTACACTTGTGCTTACCTTTTGTTGATGCAAAGCCCATTTGTTTTGATTAGAAATTATAGCTAAGTTAGGTTAAGCCTTTATGTTTCTCTTTTTTTTTTCCCTTTATGAAAAGTCTATCTCTTTCAATTAGAAATAGCTTTTGGTTAAGGCTTTTTTACCTTTAGGGCTATTTTCAATCTTTAGCATGGGAAAAACCTAGATTTGTATTTTGGATCAAACAGACCTAGAATTGGATGTGTAGGTTTAACTTTTAAGGACTTAAGTATACATAGCATGTTTTAACATTGGTCACCAATGGGAAAGATCAACTCATACCATTTGAATACCTTTATAATAGTGTTGTACCCAACCAAAATTTTTGCTTCATTTAGGCATTTTGAAACAAGTCTAGAAATTTTTTCGTCTAAAAGTCAAAAAAGCAAAATTTCTAAAAATAGACGTAGAGTTAGGTTTTCTGGGTTTCTTGAGATATGGATACCAGCAAAACTTTCTAAAAATAGAATCTCCAACTCAGGTGTCGCACTTGATTCTCATTGGTTGATTTTGCTTCACAATCGGCGCGGTTCAGACGGAATCTTCAAACGACCAAGTTTTCTCTACTGGGTCATTTCTACTTTTTTAGAAGGTGAAGCATGAGCTCGAAAGTCATCAACAGAGGAAAGTTCACCTGCTAGAGCTCGTCGACAACTTTTCAACGCTATTCCAACGACGCAGAACCGACGAATAGTCGTCGACTCGACGATGCACGCAAAACGATGCAAGATGGATCCAAGGTGGATTGAAAGGTTGGAAAATCATAAATTTGACTAAGTCTGGTGAAACCAGGTGCCCTAGGTGGCTTGGTGCGCCCAACTTCTCATGTGTTAGTTTTTTTTCACGTTTTTCGAGAAACGTCAAAAATGCTTCAGTCAGCTCTTTCCCAGTTGGTCAAACTCAGTCAAAAGTCAGTCAAAACTAGGATTCCATCACATATATATTTAGACTACTCAGATCACCCTCCATCCCACCTTGATAGTCGTCAGAACGAACGAAATCGAAGATCGAACAAGACCTGTGGGCACGAAAATCGAGAAAAGGTACAAAATTGAAAATTTTCAAAATTTTTTTCTAAGTGTTGACAAACCAGGTGCCCCAGGTGGCTTGGGGTGCCCAAACTCTCTAGAGTTAGTTTATTTTTGAAGATTTCATCAAAAAATGTGAATCTCCTTCCGTCAGCCCGTTCTGGTTCAGATCAGATCAGATCAGTTTGGCACATTTTTTGAGGCAAACGGAAGGTACAATCAACTCAATTTTTATCAATCCTACCTATTTGCCAGATCATCAGACTCATTTTCATCCCAGTTGACAGAAATCGACAGCCAAGTAGGGGTCCTGTGTCACCGGAACGCGCACGCAAACCAAGAAATTGAAGAAGTTGAAAAAATTGAAAAAATGGCTAAGTGTTGGGAAACCAGGTGCCCCAAGTGACTTAGGGCACCCAACTTGAGTAGTGTTAGAATATTTTCATGTTCACAGTGCTTTCCGACATGCTTTGTTACCAATCTTCACCCGTTGGCAGTTTTCGGGAGGTCAAACTTGGTCAAATGATGTCAGATCATCAGTCGGAGGCAGGGGATGGAATCTCAGCTGATCAATCTCCAAAATTTCAAGGTCAGTCAGATTTTTCAGTCAATGGTGACATTTTTCCACCTTGTTGAAGTCGGAGACAGGCCATATTTAAGTCAAAACGAGTGTTGAAGTGTCAAAAATGAAGTAAAATTTGCTAGCACTTCTTTCAACTCGCGTGTTCGATGACATCATCAAAAGAAGATATTTTTCGTCATCTTGCACATGAAGCCATAGGCATCTACAAAATAGGGATTCTTCCTATTCGAAGACATTCACTTGGATTTATGCTTTAAAAGTTGCTTTCTTCATGGATGAGGGTGAAGTTTTATTCTCACACAAATAAAGCTGCTTTTTTGCCCTAAAGATTTATAAAGACAAGCAATTGGCTTCTTTATTTCATTATCTTTTGCAGGTTGCATCCAAAGGAAATATTTTATTTTTCTTTTAACGAAGATTCGAAGACCCGAACCAAGTGCTTTTTTAGCGTTCTTCATAGTTTCGAGTTGAGGAAGAAGAGAGGCTTGCTTTTTCAGGGTCCTCTTTTCAAGGGGATCGTTTTTCAGAAATCTGACCAAGGCTTTTTTAGTTTTCATCGAGATGGGTCCATCTAGATTATTATTCTCTTGAAGAGTGGAGTTTTGCTTTTTTACGGGAATTTGCTTTTTTGAGAAAATCTCCGCTTTTTCAAAATCCGACAATCTGGGTTGCTTTGAAACAGAATTGCCTACAAAACCCATATGCCAGCTTTTTTCGCTCAGAATCTGCTTTTTAGAAGAAATAAACAAAAGATATCAATGGATGACATCACCAAAAAGCAAGAATGTTGATGAGGATGCATTTCAAAAGAAAGCAACTTTAAAACAGATGCTTTTTGTTTTAAAAGCCTGTGCTTTCATCCTAAGCTCATCCATTCTATATTTAGAAAAGAAATCACTTTGTGTTAGTTGGAATCTTCTTTGCTTTAGAGCAAATTGCTTTAAAGCATTTGTTTATTGTATCTTTATCTTAGAATAGTAATAAAGCTTGCGAGTTGGCAAGTTAGGGTTAATCAAGGAGATTTTAGGGTTCCCTACTCCTTTGATTTTAGTATAAATAAGGGCATCCTTGCCCATTGTAATGGAGCTACTTTTGGTGATAGCAAATTTGCTGTGCCTATTCTAGCCTGCAGATCTTGTTATTCTAAGTGTTGTTCACTCTGTGTTCATTGTAAGGGAATGGTAATTGTGATAGCAAATTTGCTGTGCCTATTCTAGCCTGCAAATCTTGATATTCCAAGTATCTGTTCACTTTGTGTTTCATTATTCTCTGGTGTTTGATCGCTTGCTGTATGCCTGCCTTTTGCAGCAGCATTGTTGTCCTGGAGTTGTGCAAACTTTATGATATTGAATAGAAGTCTCATGCCTATTTTGCTCTGATATTCTATCTCGATTCATCAAGTTATCGTTGTCAGATGTGTAGCTTTTGCAGCTTTCATTTCAGATTGAATCATTAAAGTACTTTTAGTCTTGTGGTGTAAACCTGGAGGAAAACTGCTTAAGTTTTTGTGTTAACAATCATTCTTTGTTCACTTTCAATTTCCTTTGCTCTGAATTTACTCAGGAGATTGAAAGCATTGTTAGTCTTTGCTTAGTTGTAGTAGAAGTTTTAAAAAAGGAAAAAACCTCTTCTGCAGCGTTTAGAGTTTTATAACCTTGTGCTCGCAGTTGAGAATCAAAAAGAAGATAGGCGAAGTTTCATTTAATTATCTTTTCAGCGAACATCAGCAAGAAAGGGAACTCCCCCTTCCAATAGGAGAGCAGTTTATCTGTGCATAGCTGTCCATTTCCAAATCGCATTCCAGAGGTGCGAATTGAAACGCCAACAAATATCAATGTTTTTGGTTTGGTTTAGTCCTATTGATTTCACTTTTAGCAACTTTTTGTAAGTTTTTTTTGTTGTTGTAAGTCATTTTTATTATATCATTATAATAAAATCAACAATATGATAGTATCTATTGCTTATTTAATGAACTTGCTTTCCTTTTCTTTTAAATCCCTAAAATGTGTTTTCCATGCTCTCCAAATTTTTTGCTAGTATTTTTTAATGATAGAACAATCACTTTGGCGGGATATTTTCAATTCTTAGGGAACAATTGCGATGAGATGTGGGGCTATAAACTTGTTGCAATTTATTGAAAAACAACTAGAAAACATTAAAAAATACCTATAAAACAAACAAACGCTAATTTTTTTTTATTTTTGGTTGATAAAGGATTGCTTTAGGCTAGGGATACTCCTACATCACATGTAAGCATTAGAAGCATTATATCTTGGGCAAGGAGACTATGATCCAAACATATCACATCACTTTAGTTCTTGCCAACTTAGCACAAGTTACAACAAGTGTGACATAAAAAATAGTCTTCTTATCTTTAGTAGTTCCATCTAAACATCAAGCATAAATGAAGTGCTAATCTAGTTGTAGATTGTTTGAGTTGTCCATTGATTCAATCTCTCCATGAACTATTCTTAGCACATGTAGACATGAACCCAATGCATGGTTAGAATGTAGAATGAGGTTTGTCATTGATGTCAAAACAAGGTATAAGGTGACCAGAAGGATGGCTTTTAGGTTCAGATCTGACAAGGGTGCTTTGATATTTTCATGAGAGTGGTCTTTCTTGAAGTTGGTATTTTGGAAGATCTTGAAGTTGGTATTTTGGATAACATGGTTGGATGACTTAGAATGTTGGATGTTATTGTGCCTTTATGAGAATGCATGGATGTTGTATTCTCTTCATTGAAGTCATGCTTGATGTGGTTGATGTCATGATGGATTGTTATGATGACATAGTTTTCATTATTCACTGTACAATCCTTGATATTCACAGTACAATCATTTTGTGTTGAGTTCTTAGTTTGATTGATGTCTTTAGGATCATTGTGGTTAGATATGCAAATGTCGTAAAAGAAGAGATAATCTCATTTGGATTAGGATGCTTCAAGGTGTGCTTCTTAGAGACCTCAGGTTGTGCTCCATAGTTTGTCATCTTCATATGGTTTGATATAGCAGGATGATGTGCTTCAATGACAGAGGTAAGGTAGAAAGTTGGTGATTGTAATGTCTTAATGATGTTCATTATGCCTTAAAGGAGATCAGGATAGAAGAATTGCTTCATAGTGTTTGATGTTCATGCTAACATGTTATGGAGGTTCATGTACTTGTGCATCCATATTGTTCATATGAGTTCATCTTGTCTTCATGCTTGATCAAAGTGGTGTCTTCTTGGTTACTTCTTGATGACAGTTGTTGATGACATAGTTGAAATAAGGTTGATGCCTTACAGATGCATAGAAGGTGTCATTCATGTTCATTCATGTTGATTGATCAGTTGATGATCATATTGGTTGTTAATGTCCACAGGAGGTAGTTGCTAATGATCTTCATCAAGTGGTATTAGTTTTATATTTTTATGATGACATAATGTAGACTGAGGTAAGTCAATTTGGATTAGTGAAGACGTTATCTTCTTAGCTTCAACATCAAGAAGAAAATTGACTATGACAGTGTCTCATAAGTTTAGTCAATTCATTATGATGTTTGGTGATTTTGTTTGATGGTAATATGGGTTATTGTCTATGACAGAGGCATTAATGTTTATTAATGATAGATATAAGAGGTTGTCTGATGTCTTTTGTGATGCAGGGTTATCTCTGACCAGTGTGTTGAGCATTTTATGGTTATCATAGAGTTAGGGTTTATATTATAAGGAGTTTAAATCTTTAAAACCCTAGTTCTAAATCTTCTAAGTGTATTAAGGAGCCTCAAAGCCAAATGTCATACAATTTACTTATGTTTTGATGGTGACCGATTGAGAAGGTCAAAGGCAACTTAAGTTGTGTCTTTGAGGATCTGGCCCCATGAGGTGACCGGCCTCGATCACCTAGGGCACCCAATGTTATAAGTTAGTTTTAAAGCCTTTAGCAGAAGTGACATCAGATGGTTAGGATTTAAAAGGCTCGATGGCGAGTGATCAAATCAGTTGGTTGTCATTTAACTTCTATTTGAAGCTCAACAGTCGTCGGTCCATAGCTAATTTTGACAGGCTATGTTGTATAAAAGCCAAAAAGCATGGCTTTATCTCCTTTTTTTTTAACAGTGATGCAAAAGAATGTTTCTATTTTGATCTAGGTAAAGTATTCATGAGTTTTTTTATCATTTTCGAGGATGTAAGAGTCTATTTACCTTCTGCATACGATTTTGTATACTTTTGGTGAAGAATTTTATAATTTTTGAAAAGAATAAGCGTATACAAGATGTGCCCAAGTATTGCAGGATTGTTTTGAAATAGTTGCAGAGGCATTAAAGAGTCTTGAATAGAGATGATTGAAGATGATTCAACGAAATAATTGAAAGTTTTTTTTAAAGGTGGACTATTTATAATAAGAACTAGAAGGTCTTTTGCAGAGATGGATGATTTCTAGGCATGAAGGCATTGAAATTGTAGTTAATGAAGACATTGAAATTGAAGAGGTTCAAGATTGTTCAAAGCAAGGAAAGAGAAGTGTAATTTGATAGTGATTGGTTCTTCAAATCATTTATAATTTGTAGAGATTGATAAGTTGTGATGTGTAATTGAATGTGACATTGTGTAATGAATTTGTTGTGTGAGATTAAAAGGGAGATATAAGATTTTGTGATGGAGTGAAACAGGGTAACCCCCTGAACTGATTTGTTTTCTTATGCACACTTGTATAAGCCAGTGATGCACAGTGCATGCCAGTGAGGCATTTTGTAAAGCTAGTGAAGCTTCTTTGGTCAGTGAGACCTATTTGTAACCAGTGAGGTTTTGAATAAGCCAGTGAGGCAATTTTGAGAGGTTTTTCTACCCCAGGAGGGTTTTCCTCTCGTATAATCTTTTGTGTCTTGGTCTCATGTCTTGTGTTAATTCATACTTGTACATATGTGTTTAACAAATTATTGATGTGCTCATCTCTCTTTGTCTTGTAATTTAAAAGGTGCAAAAATTTGTAAAAGTTTACACAACACTGATTCACCCCCCCTCTCAGTGTTGTCCTGGACTCCAACAAGTGGTATCAGAGCCAGGTTCCCTATAGAAGTCTAATCAGCTTGGGTAGGTCCTGAGTGTGAAGTACCATGGGTAAGTGCAAAAGAAATAGAGAAAAGAAAAATGTCAAGTCTCCTCTTGATCAAAAGGCACCATATTTATCAAATTCATATGTTGATATAGAATCTGTTGATAGAAATGTCTCACAAGTTGAATCAGGTATTAAATTAAAGAAAGAGTTTTCTAAAATTCCTTTCTTTGATGGTTCAGACTTCTTTGTTTGGTATATTAGAGTGCAAGTATATTTATCCTCTTTAGGGTATAGTGTATGGATGTCTGTTGAGAATGGATATTCTATTTCCTCTCAATCATTTAATTCTACAAGTAACAAAGAGGCTTATGCATGCAATTATACAGCAAAGAAGGCCATTTTTGCTGGATTATCTAATGATGTTTCTTGTAAAATTATGCATTGTGAAACATCTCAGGATGTGTGGAAGGAGTTGATAAGAATCTATCAAGGTGATGCACTTGAAGGAGAGGACAACTTGTTATCTGAGAAGAGTGACAATGATGGAAAACTTTCACATGAAGGAGATGAGACTCAGTCAGATTTAGAAGAAGAAGATCATATTATGTGTGATGATGAACAAGAGTTTGAAATTGATATTGAAGGAGAGCTCATATGTGCTCTCAGTGAAATCAAGAAATACAAAAAGGAGAACCAAAGATTAGAATTATAGTTGCAACAAGAAAAAGAATCCAAAGACAATGCACTTTTAGATCTTGAAGATGCTAGAAAACTAATTATAGATTTGAGGAATCAAGTAAGTGAATCAGATAAATTAATTATCAATCTGAAGATAGAGGTTGAGGAAGCTAAAATGATAGCTGATGTAACTAAGTTTGAGTTGGAAGCTAAAATAGTTGAATGTCAAAAGCTTGAAGGAGAAATAGTTTCTTTAAGAAAAGATCTTGAGGATGTTAGAAAGCAGTTGGAAAAGAATCTGAAATTTGAATAGAGCACAAGCAAGTTAAATGAGATGCTTGGTAAACAAAAACAACATAGGGACACTAATGGACTTGGTTATGTAGAGGGACAGTCTTCTAAAGTCAGAGAAACTCCAAGAAAGAAAATAGATTTGGACTATCATGCTACTGTTCTTAAAGGCAAAAAGAAGTTTGAAACTAAAGACAAGATTGTAAAAATGCACAATCAAAGAAGAAATTTCAGAAGAACTGCTCCAGCAAGACAAGCTTATATGTACATGTATAATTATTCATTTAATGGTTATTGTTATATCTGTAATCATTTTGGACACAAAGCAGTTGATTGCAGAAGAAATCAATCTAATGTTGATCTAGTGTGTTACAAGTGCAATAATATTGGTCACATACAAAGAAACTATAAAGTGCATAGAAGATATGATCCTGCATGGAATCATAACATAAGTGCTTAAAGGATGTCAAAAATGTATTATTAGTCATTTGATTATGATTACAATATAGTTTGTTATTTGTGCAACTCTCTTGGTCGCAAAGCACTTAGTTGCAGAAAAGCATCACCCAATTTGAAAAGTTTGAAAATGAAAGAGGCTGAAAAAGTTTGGAGGAAGAAAGAACCTGTAAAAGTTTGGAGACTGAAACAAAGCAAAGAGAAGATAAAGCCTAAACTTGTGCATCTTGCACAAGTCACTTCATCAGTTGCATAAAAGAGCATAAAGATAGGGGGAGTTGTTAATGTTTTATTTCTTAAACCCCAAGGAAGTTTAGTAGGTGTATTGACTGGTTGCAATCTAGATAATCATGGCAGATCATATCAGACCTAGAAGATATTGTTGATGCAATGGCAGGAGACGGGTTATTTTCATTAGGCAGGACAGGACAGGACAGAGCTTATTCTTGTATGGTGTGCACAATCTTGGTTTGATAGGTTTTTATACTATGAGCTCTGTTAGATAGAGAACAAAGGGTTACTTGACATGATCAATTTTTTGTGCAAACCTTGTTTACAGGGTAGAAGGCAGAAGACAATGTTTCTTTTAATGATCTCTTGTTGATGTTCTCATTTTATAGTTGATAGATCAGACCTTGTTAGTCTCCTCTTGACAACAATGAATAAACAATAACATAGCAATCATGATATAAGTGATATTCTTGGGCTGTGACAGTGCTATGTGAGTAAACTTTCAGTACATGATAGTATTTGAAAGTTTGGTGAGATTCTCTTGCAAAAAGTGTGATGCATAAGTTTGTAACAAAGATGGTATACTTTTGCTTGAGAACTGTATGATGGAGCTATCTATTGGTTCAGTCAAAGGAAGACAGGAGAAGTTATGTAGTTGTGTTTCATCTCAGACAGATGGATGTTGATGAGTTCATATGGTTGTTCATGATATGGCTTTGACAGGTTGTCATGACAAGTTTGACTGTAGTGGAAGACTGTGATAAAGAATGAGATACAAAAGTGAGTAAAAATAGGTGATAAGTTTGGTGTAGTAGTGCAGTGGCATTCATCAATATATCTAGAAGTCTTTTTGTGCTATTGTTGTAGTTGCAAGTGTCACATGATTTTAGTTGGACATGATCTCAGGTTATTAGTTGATTGTTCAATGAATGATCAGTTGTTATGTCTAATAGCAACATAATATTGATGCCAAAGATGCTCATGTGACTAGTGACAACAGAAATGCATTTTTTAAAATCCTATCTTGTATCAAGGTATGTCAGATATATCAGTGGTTTCAATCATCAATCACAGGATGTGCTTGTCATAAAGATCAATTCATACCATCTTCATGTCATGACGTTTTGTTCTTGGTAATTGGTGGTATTATATGGTCTTCACCCAAGTTGGAAGAAGTAGTGTGTTATTCTCTTGGAAAAGAAACATTGGAAATTGAGCCTAAATTTAGTCAAAGGACTTATGTATGCATCAATAACGTCATGAACAGAATTAGGAATTCATTGACATTGTTTTCGTTTTAAGTGGTCAATGTGAATATTGTGACATTGATAGTCAGTGCTATGAATACTTACTTCAATCATGAGATAGTGACAGTTCATAGTGTGACAGTTCATAGTTCATGAGATTTGTGCTCCATTGAAATGGATCTCTTGCTTGAATGCTAGATAGTCAATGAAGTGTGTCTTCTGGCTCTTTGACAGTGATATGTTGCTTGGATATTAGTATACCTCTCAAGTGAAAACAATGCTTTCCATGTCTACTTTCTCAGTCAAGGGATATGATGACAGTGTTTTGACCATTTGTATGCATTGATTTTGACAGTGGTATTTTTGGTCCGCAACAGTGATAGTGGGTAACAAGAACAATCTTATTTTATTTGGCAGTCATTTTGATAGTACTTTGTTTTGTAACCAACGGTGACAGTACTTACGATATGTTGAAATGACATCAATATGATGACATGACAGTGGTTTTGGTTCATAGTGCAAAGGTGAGAAGTTTCAAGACCAAGTTGTAGACAAAAGGATGAATAACAAGACAGGGGGAGCTTCATGTAAACAGGAGGTATGATGTCATCCCTTTGTCATTTGATGTTAAAAAGGGGGAGAGAACACATAAGTTTAGTTTGGTTTTGCCATCAATAACAAAGGGGGCAATTGTAGAATGAGGTTTGTCATTGATGTCAAAAAAAGGTATAAGGTGACCAGAAGAATGGCTTTTAGGTTTAGATCTGACAAGGGTGCTTTGATATTTTCATGAGAGAGGTCTTTCTTGAAGTTGGTATTTTGGAAGATCTTGAAGTTGGTATTTTGGATAACATGGTTGGATGACTTAGAATGTTGGATGTTATTGTGCCTTCATGAGGATGCATGGATGTTGTATTCTCATCATTAAAGTCATGCTTGATGTGGTTGATGTCATGATGACATAGTTTTCATTATTCATTGTACAATCCTTGATGTTCACAGTACAATCATTTTGTGTTGAGTTCTTAGTTTGATTGATGTCTTTAGGATCATTGTGGTTAGATATGCAAATGTGGTAAAAGAAGAGATGCTCTCATTTGGATCATGATGCTTCAAGGTGTACTTCTTAGAGACCTCAGGTTGAGCTCCATAGTTTGTCATCTTCATATGGTTTGATATAGCAGGATGACGTGCTTCAATGATAGAGGTAAGGTAGAAAGTTGGTGATTGTGATGTCTTAATGATGTTCATTATGCCTTTAAGGAGATCAGGACAGGAGAATTGCTTCATAGTGTTTGATGTTCATGCTAACATGTTATGGAGGTTCAAGTACTTGTGCATCCATATTATTCATATGAGTTTGTCTTGTCTTCATGCTTGATCAGAGTGGTGTCTTCTTGGTTACTTCTTGATGACAGTTGTTGATGACACAATTGAAATAAGGTTGATGCCTTGCAGATGCATAGAAGGTGTCATTCATGTTGATTGATCAGTTGATGATCATATTGGTTGTTAATATCCACAAGAGGTAGTTGTTAATGATCTTCATCAGGGGGTGTTAGTTTGATATTTTTATGATGAAATAATGCAGACTGAGGTAAGTCAATTTGGATCAGTGAAGAAGTTATCTTCTCAGCTTCAACATCAGGAAGAAAATTGACTATGACAATGTCTCATAAGTTTGGTTAATTCATTATGATGTTTGGTGATTTTGTTTGATGGTAATATGGGTTATTGTCTATGACAGAGGAATTAATGTTTATTAATGGCAGATATAAGAGGTTGTCTGATGTCTTTTGTGATGCAGAGTTATCTCTGATCAGCGTGTCGAGCATTTTATGGTTATCATACAGTTAGGGTTTATATTATAAGGAGTTTAAATCATTAAAACCCTAGTTCTAAATCTTCTAAGTGTATGAAGGAGCCTCAAAGCCAAATGTCATACAATTTACTTATGTTTTGATGGTGACCGGTTGAGAAGGTCAAAGGCAACTTAAGTTGTGTCTTTGAGGGTCTGGCCCCGATCACCTAGGGCACCCAATGTTATAAGTTAGTTTTAAAGCCTTTGGCGGGAAGCGACATCAGATGGTTAGGATTTAAAAGGCTCGATGGTGGGTGATCAAATCGATTGGTTGTCATTTAACTTCTATTTGAAGCTCAACGGTCGTCGGTCCATTGCTAATTTTGACGGGCTATGTTGTATAAAAGCCAAAAAGCATGGCTTTATCTCCTTTTTTTTAATAGTGATGCAAAAGAATGTTTCTATTTTGATCTAGGTAAAGTATTCATGAGTTGTTTTATCATTTTCGAGGATGTAAGAGTCTATTTACCTTCTGCATACGATTTTGTATACTTTTGGTGAAGAATTTTATAACTTTTGAAAAGAATAAGTGTATACAAGATGTGCCCAAGTATTGCAGGATTGTTTTGAAATAGTTGCAGAGGCATTAAAGAGTCTTGAACAAAGATGATTGAAGATGATTCAAAGAGATGATTGAAAGTTTTTTTTAAAGGTGAACTGTTTATAATAAGAACCAGAAGGTCTTTTGCAGAGATGGATGATTTCTAGGCATGAAGGCATTGAAATTGTAGTTAATGAAGACATTGAAATTGAAGAGGTTCAAGATTGTTCAAAGCAAGGAAAGAGAAGTGTAATTTGGCAGTGATTGGTTCTTCAAATCATTTATAATTTGCAGAGACTGATAAGTTGCGATGTGTAATTGAATGTGACATTGTGTAGTGAATTTGTTGTGTGAGATTAAAAGGGAGATATAAGGTTTTGTGATGGAGTGAAACAGGGTAACCCCCTGAACTGATTTGTTTCCTTATGCACACTTGTATCAGCCAGTGAGGCACAGTGTATGCCAGTGAGGCATTTTGTAAAGCTAGTGAATCTTCTTTGGTCAGTGAGACCTATTTGTAACCAGTGAGGTTTTGAATAAGCCAGTGAGCCTATTTTGAGGTTTTTCTACCCCAGGAGGGTGTTCCTCTCATATAATCTTTTTTGTCTTGGTCTCATGTCTTGTGTTAATTCATACTTGTATATATGTGTTTAACAAATTATTGATGTCCTCATCTCTCTTTGTCTTGTAATTTAAAAGGTGCAAAAATTTGTAAAGGTTTACACAACACTGATTCACCCCCCCTCTCAGTCTTGTCTTGGACTCCAACATAGAATTGTATCCATATAACATGGATTTTGCATATATCTATCAAAACTTGCTTTGTAGTAAACTAGTTCCAAATTTCTACTTACAAAATAGACTTTTATACCACCTTGGGTAGTCATGCAATCTGCGTGAGGTAGAGAGACATAAGCTAATATGGAAGGTTCATCTCAGGAAGGCTGCATGACATTTTGGGGTTGAAAAGACCCTTGTAGTGTCCCATAAATACTTCTTTTGGCCAAACCTTAGGTCTAATGTTTCCAAATACATCAAGTCATGTATTGCATGTGTAATTGGCAAGCTACTTAGCAAGAAGCAAGGTTTGTACACACCTCTGTCAATTCCAAAGAGACCATAGGAAAGTACTCCAATAGACTTCCTCTTAGGCTACCCTACTACCAAACATGGTAATGATAATGTTTTTGTAGTAGTTGATAGATTATCAAAGATGACAGTTTTGATTCCTTGTAAGAAAGGAATCACATCTCTAGGAACATCTCAACTATACTTTTAACATGTTTAGATCCACTTTGGAATCACATAAACTATCTTGTTATTTAGAGATACAAAGTTCTTGAGCAATTTTTGGAAAGCACTTTGGTCTATGCTAGACACAAAGTTTAGCAAATCCATTACATTCCATCTTTAGACTAATGGACAAATATAAGTAGTAAATAAGATGATAGTGCATCTTTGTAGGGTGTACAATTCAAAGAAGCACCGCACTTGGGATGAAAGTTTGCATTTCATTCAACATTGCTATAACAGAGCTTTGTATAGTTCTATTACACACAATCCTTTTTAGGTCTTCCTGGGTTTCCAACCTTAGTCACTTGTTGACATAGATTATCCTAGTCTATCATCAACAACAACTCCTTAAACTCAAAAATAATTTTTCAAAGTTGTTCAATTCATTGAGCATATTCAACAAGTGTAGACCACTTTATATTAGGCTAAGTTGCAAAGCACAAGCAATACCATCACAAGTATTGGGTACCGCACACCTTTCAGGTTGGTGATTGAGTTTGGCTACACTTTTAGAAGGAAATATTGACAGGACCTTACTACAAGCATTTCCCAATTCAATACAAGCTCTTACCTTGGGTAGCATCACCAATTAAGTAGGAGATAACATGCCTTTGAGCTTAATCTACCTTCTTATGTTGGGTAGCATCTAATATTTGATGTAGAACTCTTGCACCATACTTTCCACCTTTGTTGGATACTTCAAGTGTTGAAGAGACTCTTTAGTAGGTAGATATCAATCTAGAGTGCACCATTCTGGTAGATTCAGATCAAGTGATTGATGCTAAGGTCAAATGGCCATGTCAACAAGAGATCCCTCTCTTCTAGATCATCAAAATAGGTCAAATTCCTTCCTTAAAAAAATGGTTTACAGAGGTGGAAGTTGCTAATTTGTTGTAATTGCATGCAATGGGGTTAACTGCTCTTCAAGATGGGGCGATTAGTCTAGGAGAATTTAGGTCATGCCACAAATCTTGGATGTTGCTCAATGGCCTTTGCAGTTTTGTTAGCAAATATCTCATCCTAGTTAGCACCCACATTCCAAGCCACATATCCTATCTTGACTTTCATAATACTATAAATCCTAACTAGTCTTCAGTGGTTGCAAGCATTTGTGATGATTAAGGTAGGAATATGAAATGATACAATTCCAATAGGTACTTTATTGATTTAGGGCCTAGGAGTAAAGTCTGATAAGAAACCCAATTAAAGAGATTCAATTTGGTCATATATGTGGAAGATTTATGTACAATAGGGATTTCAAAACATATGCAAAGAACATTGAACAATAGAAATAGAGAACAAACAATTAGAAATATAACAATAGGATTGTGTTATGCTTAGTTATGTACATTGATGAATGAGAATGGATGTATGGCCATCCTTACTGTTTAATCAACTTTCTATAATGTCTAGCCTTACAAAGAATGGCTATGTACATATTTATACAAGAGGAAGGAATATGACACATCAATTGGAAAGTGACAATTCATATTTATGCTTGCACCTATCACAACTATTAGGACAAATCAAATTGTGTGGTACTGCTAATATGGAGTCGTGACATGTAGTTTGGGCCAAGGGTGCTGACTAGGATGAGGATCCTATTGATTAAATTGTTGGAATTAGGGTGTGTTATTCACTTGTAATAAGTTTTTAAACATAGTTTATCTAGAGATTGGCATAACAACTTGAACTATCTTTACAATAGGTTTTAATGAGTTCCAAGTGTTGTGGTTTGGTATCGGGGCTTCTCTTAGTCCATTGGTTCTATGTTCTCAACTGCAAGTCATTTAGAGAAGAAATCACAACATCATAATTGTAGGTATGCCAATATAATCATGCATGATAGCTTGTAGGTGCACTTGTGGTGCTATTGGAATACATGCAGTGATAATCAAGAGCATGGTGATGTTTTGGGAGATTCTAAGAGATACCATAAGTAACTATGTTTCATCAAGAGTTTTTTTCTACTAATGTAAGCCATGGGTAGCATTTGGTTTTAAAGTAGGAAGATAATGACATAGCTAAGATAATGTGGGTCAACAACCTTTGACCAAGTGTGAGCAGTAATGGCTTATTATAGATGATGGTTACTCATATGGAGAAGTCATGTTACATGTAATGTGAGCCATGTTGGCATCATGATGTGCTCATGAGATGGTTGTGTAATTGTTGGTATTCTATGTTGTAGTTAGATTTTTATACATTTGGAGTGCCTTGTTGGATGGTAATGCAACTACAACTATTTGTGCATAAAATGTATCAAGGTTAGATGGTTAGGATGTTAGTTGGTTAAGCATGGTTAATTTGGTGAAGGTTGATATGATTGCATAAGAAGGGTATGTTGTAAGCCAATAGATTGAGACTTTACAAAGAGATGTGTTATATTGGATATTGTGATTTTGAATAATATAAATATGATGATCATTTTGTTGGTGGGTTTTTTCCCATTAGGGTTTCCCATGTACATATTTGGTGTCTCTTGTGTTTCTTGTGGTTTACACATTATTTCACATGCTTCTTTAATGTTACTAAATAGATTTTAAAATTGTAATAATTGTTTTGGTTCACATAATCTTAAGTTGCTTCTCTATCTTAGTATATTGGTTAGCTATAACATGGATCTAAATCCCAACATTTGGTATTACATCCAAGTACTCTGGAATGAGGTGTTTTGTCATAGTATGTGTGTAACTAGTCACAAAGGAAAATTTTGAAAGATTTTTTGAAAAAAGACATTGTGGTGTTAAATCTATGGCTATCACGTCAAGGTCTAAGATTGAGTGATTCAATGGAAAGAACTTTGAGTTGTGGAAGTGGAAAGTGGAAGATCTTCTTATAGAAAGAGATCAATGGATTATAGTGTTATCTTTGGCTAAACCCTCGAGTATTTCTAATGAGGACAAGGGTAAATTTGATAAGAAATCTAGAAGTACAATTTGTTTGTGTCATTCATATTTTGTGTTGATGAATGTGTTTAAATGATGAATTTCTCATTCATTATGCATAAAGATGGGGATATTATATTAGTCCAAAAGTATTGTAAATAAACTTTTGTTGAAAAAGAAGTTATGTTCTTTGAAGATGAAAGAGGGAGACTCAGTAAATGATAATCTTAATACCTTCAATCTTATTCTAAGTCAAATTGTGTAAATAAGAGTCAAATCTCATGATGAGAATAAATACATTTTGTTACTTTGTGCTTTACCTGATTCATAGGAAAAGTTAATCATGACAACCAATAGTAATACTACTTCACCTAAATTGGAAAATGTCTTAGGCATTTTGTTAAGTGAACAAATTAGAAGGAAATCCATGAATGAAGCCTCTCTTGATGCTCTAGTTGTAAGGGGTAGGTCCAAGGATAGAAGGGGTAAGAATAAGAGTGGATAAATAGAGTCTGAGGGAAAGGGTAAGTCAAAGTCTCCTAGAAAATCAAAAGTAAAATGCTAGAATTCTGGCAAAAGAGATCACATTAAGAAGGATTGTAAATCCAAGAAGAAGGATGATTCTTCTTATAGATCCTCATATAATGATGAATATAGTAGTGATGCTTTTATTTCTACTAATATCATTGGTGATGACTCTTGTTTAAGTGATTCAACTGAACTTTATCACATGATACCTCATAGAGAACGGTATTCTGACTATAAGAAATGTGATGGAGGACAAGCTTTTCTAGGTGATAAAAACTTTCTAAGGATAGTTATCCAAGGGAAGGTAATTATGTCTTTCATGGATGGGAGAGTGAGAACACTGTTAGATGTAGTGCATAATTAGATTTGGCTAGATTTTTTTTTTGTTTCTAAGATGAATGACTCTAGAATGCATGTTACCTTTGATGATAAAGGGTTGTAAATTGGCTAGAGGTCTCCTACTTATGCACTTGAGAATGGAACACTATATGAATTGTAGACATGCAAAAAACTTGTTGTAACACATTTGAAAGTTTTTGGCTATGAGACATTTATTCATGTGGCTAAAGAAATGAGATCTAAGTTACATTTCAAAGAAAAGAAGTGTATTTTCAAATTGGATATGGTGAAAATATCAAAGGCTACAAGCAATGGAATCTTGAGATATAGAAAGTTCTTTATTCAAAAGATGTTACTTTTAGAGAACTTAGAGTTATTTTTATGGAATAACATCCAAACAAACAAGAGAGTAAAGAGGTGCATTTTAAACACAAATTAGAGCAACAAGATGAATTTTAATATGAACAAACAAGTAGGCATGATAATGTGGAAGGAGAAGAAGGTTACACATCTGGTGCACATTCTGAATAAGATAGAATTTAGATTTGGCAAGTTCTCCATTGGTCATTGTGATAAGGTATACAAGGTAGTGAAGATCACCTATTAGGTATAGTCAACTTGATTTTTATTGTAATTTTTTTCTAACATTTATTGATAGTGAACTGAGGTATTTAGAAGCAGCTCTTACTTCTAAAGAGAAGAAGTCTTGGTGGATTGCTATGGAAGAGGAGATGTTGGCATTGGGACAATGCAAGATTTGGGATCTGGTAGATCTACCTAATGCAAGGAAACTAATAGGCTATAAATGGTTATTCAAGAAATTGTTTAGGGTAGATGGATCACTTGAGTGGTACAAAGAAAGATTGGTGGCTAAAGGTTATTCCCAGATTGAGGGAATAGACTTTAAATGAGATATTTTATCCTATAGCCAAGTTAAGTTTTATTAAAATGTTATTATCCATAGCTATGGCATATGCTTTAGAGATAAAGTAGATAGATTGCATTCTTGCATGGTGATTTAGAGGAGGAAATCTATAGGAGACAATTGGAATAATTTGAGGCAAGAGGCAAAGAGAATCTAGTTTGTAAATTATTGAATAGACCTATGTATGGGTTAAGGAAGTCATTTCGTATGTGGAATCAAAAGTTTGATTCTATTATGGAGTAAAAAGTGGACACATGCCTTTTTACCTCTTAGTTTAGCTCCTAGGTCTCCGTGTTTACATTCTACATGCATAATTATTTAGCCCGATGAGAAATACCCTGAAACCCATGTCAAATGGGAACTAGGGGCCCATTTAAAGCTTAGGTCTCGACCAAAAAGGTACCTCAAGACTTGGGCGCCCGCACCCAAGTCCACCCTAATTGGTCAGGGTGAAATTTAAGGGATGTCGGCATAAGACTTTTAAATGGGTCCTTCATTGTTGGCTCTTTTAATTAATTTGTGAAAGATTAACGGGATGGCATATATAAACAAGTTTTTGAATTCATTTGATTACAAGTTGATGATAGCAAGGTTACGATATTGTGCAAAGGTGAATTCAAGAAATTCATTGTGTTTATTGCAAACTTGTGTTAGTATTATGTTTGTAGCAAATTTGGGTTCATCATCATGTAATATGCTATCTCACATTACCCAAAATTAACCATAATTAACCATCTTAATTAAGGTGGAGAATACATCATGATTAACATAATCATAGTTAAGAAAGAATGAATCAATATCATCAATGTAATTAAATATGCTATTCCTTTTTGAATAATTCAAAAACTTAGATTTACAACATCCATAGATAACTTTTAGTGAATAACCTTCACTATACATGTACAAAGCTATGTTCATGGCATCATTTATAAAAATATACATAATAACTGACTATCAAGTCATATAAAGAGTGCACTGTATCTGGAACTTTGACATCTGTCTTCATTAGTCTCAGCTTGTCTTCTACTTCGGAAGGAGAGCATCACCCAAGTGCTTTTCCTTCAACCACAGACCGGCGGTCCCCCACACAACTTCCTACTTGGAAGTGACCCTACCCTTCACGGAGGGTATAGATATAAGGAAGCATTAGGTTTGCCATTTGAGTATCTGGTATTGTGTCCTTCATAATGTCTCTCGATCATACAACTATAGATCCACTCTAGCTATGTATGACACTACTGGAAACATTATGTCATCTGGATCACTGTGGACCGACTAATGCATGCAGAGACGGATGCATTACTTTGGCCAAAGATTTACATACATATATGTTTCGCAATGAACGTAGTCATATGTCCACCACCTCGACTTGACTTAGAAGTTGTCTCATCCTACAGTAATCATAGTTCAACCCCCTTTAGGTCTAGGAAAGGTAAGTTTAATTCATTCTTAGTCCAATTCTAGGACAATCGACTCCTATCTTGGGAGTACATTCAATTATGTTACGTTGCTTTCGTAACAGGGAACCTGTGACTCCATGTCACTCTATTCCCATCTTTTTAAAACAACAATAGCCCAATCATGTTTTCCAACTTATGACCTTTCTAGGTTCACAGTTCCATGTTTACCTTATCACAAGGTTTACATTCAAATTCATGTCATCTAAGACTCATATCATAATAGTCTAATAAGACAGTCTTATTAAAAAGACCCTATCTCTAGTATCCACATGAGTTTTTGATATCTTATACCTCATTTGTGAAGTATGGCCATTCAAAAAGAGATGGCTTTCATATACATTAAAATACAAGAGTTTCATACTAAACATAATATTCATTCTCATAAGAAAATAATTATCAAGGAGGAATAATTTCTCCAATAAACCCAACATGCACTTAATGTTGCCTAGATAGCAATACAATTTACCTCTTATCAAATTCTCCTTCTTCAATGATGAGTCAATATATCCTTTTAAATACCTAGGATGCACCATGGTTATCATAATAACTACCATTAATAGTTGAGCACTATTATTTGCAGTCCTCATGACTGATTACTAAGTGCCTCATGCAGATTCGAAGATTAAAGATTAATGATAATGTTATCATGGTTCGAGTAAGGCTCTCAGCCTACTCCCAAGCCGACTTCATAACACACATACACGATCATTATGGTTCAATATACTCTCAATAGTGAGTACAGTCAGCTCAAATCATAACAATGAGAGTTTCAAGGAATATAAGATATAGTTTTAAACCCTTTCCATATCGACACTCGGGCTTCTTGCATGCAACAACAATGCATGGGCTCGGCCAGCTTAAATATCAAACAATGCTTACAAGCTTTACAATATAAATGCATTTACGGCCCCAAAGGCCTATAAAGATAACTCCATAGCGTATGAAGTGTCATAGTTTAAGCACAACCATGTCTATGGCCTCAAAGGCCTATAAACGATAACACAGTAGCCATTTACTATCTTATGTTGACACAGTTGACCACATACAGAATGGAGTAGTAATATTTACTTGCCAAACCAAATATGAGTTCATATCAAAGTCTAAGCTTCATATCTATTGAGGATTATACAATGGAGTTGACCTGTCAAGGGACAACTCCCGTGTGTCTTTCGATAGCTCTATCCCAAGATTTTGTGTTCTCACCACCTCACTACTACTATAGTAGTCTTTTCTTATAGAAATCCCTGATTTTCCAACATGGTCTTGCTCGACCAAGAGCATACTAAAAACATAGCTCAAACAAAGGCATGGTTGACACTTTTGTATGCATCGCATGTGTTGGTGTTCCTTCCGAATCAGTAGAGGGTTTGCCAGTTCCAATGCACAGGCAGATTCGACCAACTAATACAGAAGGTTGCGTGAGCTACCTCCCCTTCACTTCTAGTTCTGCCGCACCAAGGGGGGTATCCCTATAGCTAAAGATGTAACATTGACTTGCCCGATGACAGAAAGATTTAGCTTTGTGATAACAGGCATAATACTCTCATGTGTGGACCAAGATTTGTGTGACAAATCACAAGGTTAGCAACATTCTTGGACATATTTGTCTGGTTGTGGATGAGAGTATGCAAGGGGTCCTAATCCTGTTGCAAGTATGAGGTTATCCAGTGTTGTCATTGATGTCAACATACTCATATTACATTGACAAGAAGGATTTGATGAGCTGTGTGCTGAGGATATTGAGAAAATTAGCCTCAGTCAGGAACAGTGAAGAACAGTGATGAGAAGAAGGTAAATGTACTGTATAGGATGAGAACCGGAGGATGCGGATTAAAGGGTTAGTAGATATGAGTCTTGAGATGCTACAGTTAAGATTTCAGAGGTCCGCATGAAGATCTGAAGGAGTTGTGGCTGCCGGTATAGAACCGGGTCCGGCAAGTATCCGGAGGTGACAGAGGATCACAAAAAGGTCCGGTGAGGTCCGGAATTGTATTATCCTAATCTGCGGATTGGACGGAGTGTTTGGGATGTCCTTGTGATGTGTCATCCTGATTTGTGTATGATTTGGAGGTCCGGAAGTACCTCTTACATTATGACAGTGGCGACAGACTGTGTTCTTGAAGTTCCGGATGAGGAAGACAAGAGATCCCAGTAAGTAGAGGAAGTGCGGATGTATCCGGACATTCAGACAGGCTTGTGAAGGTTCCTGGATCATGTTTAGGTTGTGTTGTTGGTCCGCATTGATGGTAGAGCCCGGAATTGAAGTTATTCTTCCGGATGAAGTTCTTGCTCTGTTTAGCCGACCGGATGAGTTGTTCATCCTGCGAATGTTCTTGTGATGGCCGACCGGATGTGTTATTCATCTTGCGGATACTCCTATGGTTGTTTGCCGACTTAGATGTTTGTTCCTAAGTCGATGTCTTGTATAAATAACAGTTTGTGAGTTCATTTCAGCGTGTGGTGTGTGGATGAGTGTGGTATAGCGAAGAAACGTGTGAAAAGTAGAGCAGAGATTGTTGGGCTTAATTGGAACTGATCCGGACATGATAGAGATGTCATTCTCCAGTTCAAAACTGTGATTTTTATCACTTTGTAGACAGTGTGTCTCCTTGTAGGCAGTGGGCCTCTTTGTGAGCAGTGTGCTCGGGCAGTGAGCCCTTATTGGCATGTGCCATTCATTTTTCTTTATTCTTCTAACAGAGAATAATTCTTGGGTTAATCACCCCGTGGTTTTTCCCTTAACCGGGTTTTCCACGTCAAAATCTTGGTGTTCAATGTGTTGATGCTTATCTGCTCTTATGTTTATGTATTATGCTTCCATGGATGATTATTTGATATGCTGCTAACTAACAACAGAGAATTAAGTGTTTGAAAGAAGAAGAAGTTTTAAACAACAGATTCACCCCCCCCTCTCAGTTGTTTGCCCTAGATCCAACAATTGGTATCAGAGCTAAGTTCCTTTGATAGGAGCTTAACCGCTTGAGGAGATCCAGGATGTCGTCATACAAGAAGGATAGTCCGAAGTTCGATGGAACCAACTTCACTCTCTGGAAAGGTCGCATGAAGTGTCACTTGGAATGTATGGGAAAAGCATACTTGGCTATGATTTCAAAACCATATATACCTCCACAAGGTGGTCCGACAACTCTGAATGAAATCACAGAAGCTGAAAACAATCTGCGGACCAAGGAAGCCCTTCTAAGCGCATTGAATGACTCAGATCTCTCGAATGTCATTGACCTACCAACTGCATATGAGATCCTAACTAAACTGGAACTTCTGTATGAAGGAGATGAGTTTGTCAAAAGTGCAAGGTTGCAAAGTCTGAAAGGGAAATTTGAAAGATTGAAAATGAGAGATGATGAAAACATCACTACCTTTATGCCAAGAGTAAATGAGCTGGTATGTGGAATCAGAAATGCTGGTGGAACTTTAGATGAAAATGAGATTGTCTGCAAAATCCTAAGATCCCTTCCTGCTGCCTACAAAATCAAAGTTGCTGCCATTGATGAATTCAGAGCCCACACAACTGTCACAAGAGAACAACTGGCTGGCAAACTAGCTGCATTTGAAATGACCGAGTTTGGAGATGATCCTCCCAAGACTGAATCTGCTTTCAAAGCCAGTGCCTATGTGAAAGGCAAACAGAGATTTGATCCGGGTGAAAACTCATCAAGGAAAATGTCATGGTATGATCAAGCAAGAAGAGACATGGAAGAAGAAGAAGCAGAAACAGCTCAACTTGAAGCCCTCATTGCAAAAAGACTGCCAAGAGGATCCGGTAAGTATGAAGGAAAACTACCCTTTAAGTGTTTCAACTGCAATAAGATTGGTCATTTTGCCTCAAGATGTCCGGAGAGATCTGCAAGATCTAATACTCACAGACAAAGGTTTCAAAAGAATTGCTATTATGTTCATGAAGAAGATGACAATGAAGGAGTAACAGATGATGAATCAGAACTAGGAAGCAAATCCGGAAATGAGTGGGTGTTTATAGCCATCAAGGAAGAAGATTCCATGCTCTCTGAACCTGTCAATCACAAAGTTGTTGAAAAAGCCTTGGCTGCTCAAGTGGAAGAAAAGGATGATTGGGTTATTGACAGTGGATGTTCTCACCATATGACTGGTGACAAGAATAAGTTCTTAGACTTGGAAAGATATGAAGGAGGAATGGTAAAGTTTGGTGACAATTCTGCTGGCAGAATCAGAGGTAGGGGAACTATTTCCTTTGATGGTAAGAGCAAAACAGGAAATGTACTGTATGTTGAAGGATTGAAGCACAATCTTCTCAGTGTTGGTCAGTTAGTGGACAAAGGCTATGATCTCCGGTTCAAGAATGGAAAATGCAGAATCTTTACAAGCTCCGGAACTGAAATTGCATCCGGTACTCAGACAAGAGGTAACATCTTCCATCTGGTTGGTTCAAATAAAAGTTGTTTGTTCGTTCAAATTGATCAGAGTTGGTTATGGCATAGAAGAATGTGTCATGTAAATTTTGATAACATCATCAAGATAAGCAATACTCAGGCTGTGAGAGATCTTCCAAAGTTGATGAAACCTACAAATAGTGTGTGTAAAGAATGTTAGTTAGGTAAACAAAGCAGAGTCTCTTTCAAAAGCAAAGATTAGTCTTCTACCGGATTGTTGGAATTAGTACATACTGATCTATGTGGTCCGACAAGAATCAAGAGTCTGCAGGGTGATAGATATTTCATGTTGTTAATTGATGATCATTCCCGGATGATGTGGGTTACCTTTCTAAAAGAAAAATCAGAAGCTTTTGAGAAGTTCAAAATCTTCAAACCTATGGTGGAGAATCAAACCGGATTGAAACTAAAGTGTCTAAGGTCTGATAGAGGTGGTGAATTTACATCTGGTGAGTTCATTGACTTTTGTGAGAAACAGGGTATAAGGAGACAGTTGTCTGCTCCTAAGACTCCACAGCAGAATGGAGTAGTTGAGAGAAAGAACCGGACCATCCAGGAAGCTGCTAGGACAATGATGTTGGAAGCAAATGTTCCTCAAATGTTTTGGAAAGAAGCTATCAGCACTGCAGTCTACACTCTCAATCGAGTTCAAATCAGAAACAACACCGGTAAGACCCCCTATGAACTCTGGTTTGGCATCACTCCTACTGTGAAATATTTCAGAGTATTTGGTAGCAAGTGTTATATTAAAAGAGATGAAGATCTAGGAAAGTTTGATACTAGAAGTGATGAAGGAATTTTCTTGGGCTACTCCACTCAAAGCAAAGCATACCGGTGTTACAATAAGAGATTGAGAAAGATGATAGAAAGCACCAATGTAAAGGTTGATGAAGGAATTGAGAAGCCTTCAAGATTTTATGAGTTTGATGAAGATGACCAAGACAGTGTTCAAGGACCTCAATCCTCTCCGGTGAGACAGAGTCAGCCTGATCCGGTAAATCAGGAAGAAGAGATAGGTTTGAATGAGCCTGATCAAGAAACAGCAGTGCTGGATACTCCCAAAATTCCAAGGTATGTAAGACTGAATCACTCTGAAGATCAGATCATAGGTGACAGAAGCAAAGGTGTACAAACTAGAAGGAATATTGCTCAAAATCAGAATGAATGTTGTCTGATTTCAAAGATTGAACCTAAAACAATAAATGAAGCCTGCAATGATGAAAACTGGACCAAAGCAATGGAAGATGAATTGATGCAAATTGAGAAAAATCATACTTGGGATCTTGTTCCCAGACCTAGAGACAGGAATGTAATTGGAACCAAGTGGGTCTTCCGGAACAAACTAAATGAAGCTGGTGAAGTAATCAGAAACAAAGCTAGATTGGTCTGCAAAGGCTACTCTCAAATAGAAGGAATTGACTTTGAAGAGACTTTTGCTCCGGTAGCAAGAATTGAAGCAGTCAGATTACTTCTTGCATTTGCTGCCTTCAAAGACTTCAAGGTATATCAGATAGATGTCAAGTCTGCCTTCCTAAATGGTGATCTGGAAGAAGAAGTCTACATTGAACAACCGGATGGATTTCAATTGTCTGATAATAATGATATGGTCTGCAAGTTGAAGAAAGCCTTGTATGGATTGAAGCAAGCCTCAAGAGCATGGTATGAAAGGTTGGATAAGCATCTTGTGCAGATTGGATTCAACAAAGGTACTGTTGACAGTAACTTATATTTCAAAATTGATCATGAAAACATTCTGATTGTTGAAGTGTTTGTGGATGACATCATTTTTGGAGGAAGAGATAGTATGTGCAAAACTTTTGCAAATCAGATGAAAAGTGAGTTTGAAATGTCTATGCTTGGTGAAATGAATTTCTTCTTGGGTCTGCAAATTACTCAAACAAAAGAAGGGATCTTCATTTCTCAGACCAAATATGTGAAAGAATTGTTAAAGAGATTTGGTATGGAAGACTCAAAGCCTATGAACACTCCTATGGCAACCGGATGTAAGTTAAGCAAAGATGATGATTCTCCAAAGGCAGATCAGACAAAGTATAGATCAATGATTGGTGGATTGTTGTATCTCACTCAAACTAGACCAGATATAATGCAGGCTGTTGGTCTTGTGGCAAGATTCCAGGCTGATCCTAGAGAATCTCATGTTATGGCAATCAAAAGAATTTTTAGATACTTGAAAGGAACAGTTGAGTATGGTCTATGGTACCCTAGAGATCCGGACTTCTCTCTTCATGCTTACACAGATGCAGATTGGGCAGGAGATGTGGATGACCGGAAGAGCACTAGTGGTGGAGCATTCTTTTTGGGGAAGAGATTGGTTTCTTGGCTAAGCAAGAAACAAGATGCAATATCTCTGTCTACAACTGAAGCAGAATACATTGCAGCAGCAGGTAGTTGCACTCAAATCTTATGGATGAAGCAGATGCTAAGAGACATCAAAGTTGAATATGAGAAGCCTATCACAATTTTCTGTGATAATTCAAGTGCAATTAATATCTCCAAGAATCCGGTATTGCATTCTAAGACTAAGCACATATCTATTAAATTTCACTTTTTGAGAGAACAAGTAAACAAGGAAGAAGTCAGATTGGAGTATGTTCCCTCCAAGGATCAGATTGCAGATATCTTTACAAAACCTCTTCCCAAAGACTCTTTTGAATATCTCCGGGAGAAGTTAGGGGTCATGGCCCCTCCGGTGATGAACTAAGATGCACTGATGTGCATCAGTCCGGTGGCTATCACAGTCATATCTTGTGATCCGGACTAATGGGGAGCTGCAACTAAGGGGGAGCAGCTGGTATGATTCTGATGTATGAGAATTGCAAGTATGAGCCCTTTGCCATTGATGTCAAAGGGGGAGAGAAGACATGTGAAAAACAAGTGGTTGATGATCAAAGGGGGAGCAGTAAAGGAAGAGAAGACATATGAAAAGTTGAAGTTCTTGTCTTAATGGTTTTTCACATCATATGTTGCCATCAATGACAAAGGGGGAGATTGTTGCAAGTATGAGGTTATCCAGTGTTGTCATTGATGTCAACATACTCATATTACATTGACAAGAAGGATTTGATGAGCTGTGTGCTGAGGATATTGAGAAAATTAGCCTCAGTCAGGAACAGTGAAGAACAGTGATGAGAAGAAGGTAAATGTACTGTATAGGATGAGAACCGGAGGATGCGGATTAAAGGGTTAGTAGATATGAGTCTTGAGATGCTACAGTTAAGATTTCAGAGGTCCGCATGAAGATCTGAAGGAGTTGTGGCTGCCGGTATAGAACCGGGTCCGGCAAGTATCCGGAGGTGACAGAGGATCACAAAAAGGTCCGGTGAGGTCCGGAATTGTATTATCCTAATCTGCGGATTGGACGGAGTGTTTGGGATGTCCTTGTGATGTGTCATCCTGATTTGTGTATGATTTGGAGGTCCGGAAGTACCTCTTGCATTATGACAGTGGCGACAGACTGTGTTCTTGAAGTTCCGGATGAGGAAGACAAGAGATCCCAGTAAGTAGAGGAAGTGCAGATGTATCCGGACATTCAGACAGGCTTGTGAAGGTTCCTGGATCATGTTTAGGTTGTGTTGTTGGTCCTCATTGATGGTAGAGCCCGGAATTGAAGTTATTCTTCCGGATGAAGTTCTTGCTCTGTTTAGCCGACCGGATGAGTTGTTCATCCTGCGAATGTTCTTGTGATGGCCGACCGGATGTGTTATTCATCTTGCGGATACTCCTATGGTTGTTTGCCGACTTAGATGTTTGTTCCTAAGTCGATGTCTTGTATAAATAACGGTTTGTGAGTTCATTTCAGTGTGTGGTGTGTGGATGAGTGTGGTATAGCGAAGAAACGTGTGAAAAGCAGAGCAGAGATTGTTGGGCTTAATTGGAACTGATCCGGACATGATAGAGATGTCATTCTCCAGTTCAAAACTGTGATTTTTATCACTTTGTAGACAGTGTGTCTCCTTGTAGGCAGTGGGCCTCTTTGTGAGCAGTATGCTCGGGCAGTGAGCCCTTATTGGCATGTGCCATTCATTTTTCTTTATTCTTCTAACAGAGAATAATTCTTGGGTTAATCACCCCGTGGTTTTTCCCTTAACCGGGTTTTCCACGTCAAAATCTTGGTGTTCAATGTGTTGATGCTTATCTGCTCTTATGTTTATGTATTATGCTTCCATGGATGATTATTTGATATGCTGCTAACTAACAACAGAGAATTAAGTGTTTGAAAGAAGAAGAAGTTTTAAACAACTGATTCACCCCCCCCTCTCAGTTGTTTGCCCTAGATCCAACAAATCCTACTCCTACAAACTAATAGGCTAGAAAAATGGAATGATTGGTTTGATGGTTTGGATGTAAGACAAGGGGTTTTGGATCATAACTACTAATCCAGAAGCAGACCGGTGCCTATCTTAGGACAAGGAGTCAACTAGACGTATACACAAGAATGGATTGCATTTTGGATTCAAGTTTCAAGGGGTTACATTGATGCTTGCCTTACAAACATCACCCAAGAATGGGTATTTAACTGTCTCTACTTACAAACATCCCAGCTGACATACAATCTTCTCCATACTTAACCTAAAATGATTTAATCCACTCCTTGAATGGAAGTTATAGATTAGGCATGTGATACAGAAATCTATACCCAAGAATCTGAGAAACCCTTAGCAACCAGATTCAAAAGAAGAAATTGCATGCAACAAATGGAGACAAATAGATAAATACATGCAACAATGCATTTTTCATATACAATGACAAGAAACTAAACATATGTGCAAGATACACTCAGATGCAACTCATAAACTCCACAGAGATACAACAAACAGGAAATGCTCTGTATTTCGTTATCTTTCCCCCAAAATTGCCCAAGTCTTCAACAACCTCAAAAGAATAACACAGTCTTCCTTTTATAGCAAAACTGCGTACTCAGCAAAATTTACAAGGCAAATCAAAATGTCGCCAGATTCAATGCATCTTTAGATTGGTGCCCAAAAATTGAATGCAGCAGGTGGAAAACAGAGGAAAAAGCAGGTGAGATCAGGATCTGCACCGCAGCCAGAAGATTTTCCTCATAAAATTAGGTTGGTAACCTATCACTCCATTGATCATCCCTTTGTGTACCGCTGTCAATGCCCAGCTACCCGCAGCTCTGAAGACGCAGCAACAGCGTGCCTCTGGAGTATTTCTCGCCTAAACACGGCCTCAGATGCAAAGAAAATCCATCACTGCTGTAAACTTGAAAGATAGCTGTCGATCCTCCCTCCATCGCTGTGATCCACAGCTCAAAATCCTGCAGAAAAGTCATTAGCCAGTGATATCGTGCCACGTAGGCACCCCTTTGCTCCTTGACTTTTCCATCGCTAACATGCATTTTTCCCTTTCGCCCATTGTATATGCAAAAGCATACACAATCACTTTATATACAAGCCGGACCTCAAATTTTATAGAACAATTTGAAATCGAGTTCCGTTCTGGCTTGTATCTCCCCCTTTTGCATATCGCATTGCACATACAAGTGCAATATAATTCACCTCATACATACAAGGCGCGGACTTCAAAAATCATGAAACACACTGCATCCGGCTTGAAATCTGGCTTGCATCTTAACCTTTGTATCTTTGCAATGTATATCGGCACATACAAGCATCTAATATACATGTTCGTGACCCCAAACCTTATTCTTTGCATTTGATTTTCAATCGGGTCCAGATTGTATATTTTCCTTTGTATATCGGCTTGTATGTGTAAACATACAACGCGGATATACATACAAGGCGCGGACTCCACGTTCTTATGAATTGGATTGGAAGAACCCTTTGAAATCCGGTTTGTATGCTTGCCTTTACATTTGTGCGCGTGCATGTTGACTTGTATATTTGCCGCCAATGTACATTCTGCTTTGCATACATCCTCCAAGCTCGATTTGATAAACTCTGAAGTCTAGCTTGTATATCCTACTGTGCATTATCAGCCTTTTTACCTATTCATTTGCATAATTCCTCTTGTATATCGGACATACATTTGACTTTGTATATCTACGGGCCCCACCACATGCATCTCGGCTGCACTGTAACAAATGCATGCGCGCCCCTTGCATCTTTTTCATTGTATATTGACATTGCATATTGCGAATGTATATTCGAATATACAAACAAAACATACATGCAATCCTTTGCACATACCTGCGGACCCAACCACAACTTAGCCCGATCTGAATCTTTTTTGACATCCGCCGCTTGTATAAACCCATTGTATATCCAAATATACAACAACAATAAACAAACCCCTATATACAAGTGGGAATCTTCGATGTATATTCTGCTCTTGTATGTTTCCAATGTATGTCGAACATACATTCAATTTTGCATATGTTTCCTTTGTATATTTTCTTGCACCATTGCATACAAACCTGATATACAAGCAAACCCAACATACAACTGTAGAATATTCTAGGAATCTTGCGAAAGATTCCCCCAATGTACATGCATCATTTCAAAGCCCGATATGCATATAAAATGCATATAACTGATTTTTCACATTTTTTCAACTGCAGAGGCCGAAAGAGTTAGAATTTTTATCAATCTTTTGGAAGGTGCCTGCATATTTAAATGCTTGAAACCTAAATGCTTATGCAGGCACCAACAACATGTAACAAAGTTTGCCACCATTTGCTCCACATAGAGGTAAAAACTGATAACTAACTCCACCACCCCATAGCCTTCGGGCTCCAATAGTCCATTATCATCCATAATGGAGTGGGCAACGAGGGTAGGGATTAAGATAGGTTCAAATCGGCATCCACTCACTCCACTCATCATGGGTGGTGGTCGGCCTACTAACATAAATCATATACGTTAATAATATTAAGGTGCCCAATCACAAGGGCTACAATAATTATATCACACAAAGTTTCCCTTGCATCTACATGTTGTTTAAGGGTAAACAGAACAAAACAATCCAAGATGTCATCAAATGACATCATCATCGGTAGGGTGGCACAACCAAAATGTGATTTTGGGGTCGAGTACCACTCCCACTTCTTTGCCATATGACCATAAGTAATATATAAAAAGAAAAAATAATAGTCACAAAACCCTACTAAGGAAACAAAATACTTGACAATCTGATGAGATTATCTATCGACTTACGTTGACATTCTAAGAACATCGTTTAGTCGAATCAACGTAGGTGACATCAAGATAACTCAAATTGTCATGCCAACACAAAAATGAAAATGACTATCAAGGAAAAGACGCAAACTTACTCTACCTTGCAAGGGTTGACAAGGACTAATTTCTATACTTAGATGGCAATCTGACCCTTTTCCAAACATCTATCTCCTCCTCCCGGATGATACTCTCCTTCCGTCCTTGAAGGAAGATTATTTTCCTGATCACACTCACAATCATATAACCATGATTAGTGTATCATCATTTGATTCACAAATCATAATAATTAAATAATCGTATCAACATGTAATCTCATGTCTAACTAGCATTAGTCAATATTCATATAATCAATCATTCTATCTGATATTTTTCACAAACATCAAATCATGAAACTATGATTAATCATTCTGATTACCACACAAAAGCAAGATTAAGCTAAATCATAAGTTGGAGATGTAACATATCTCCCACCATAAGAATCATCATCCCCGATGATCAAATGTCTTCAAAATCAAACCAACATAATTAAAAAAGTGTTGTGTGAACATAGTAAAAGGTTTTTCAAAAGAGATGGGGAAATCTTGCATAAATATCCTCATAGTTTTCCCAGGTGGCATTTTCCTCTGCATACTGGTCTCACTGGACCTTGCATTGAATTATCTCTTTATTGTACGTAAGCATAGCTTACGTGTTTCGAGCACCTTGATGGGCTCGATCACTACCACCCTTGGGTCCTTCACCTGTATAACATTCCAATCAAGAATAGGGGCATGATTATCTCCAGAAATAACCTTTTTCCAATAGGAAACATGAAAAACACTATGCATCACGGTAAGGGCTGGCGGTAGAGAAATTCTATATGCGACTAGGTTGACCTCTTCGAGAACTTCGAAGGAACCCACAAATCTAGGTGCTAGTTTGGATGTCTTTCCAAACTTAATTGAGCTCTTTTGAGGTTTTACCCTTAGAAGGACTTTTTCTCCCACTGAGAAATGCCTTTCGGTACGTTTAGCATCCGCATAACTTTTCTGCCTATCATTGGATTCGGCTAGCCTTTTCTTAATCAGATGGACTTGCTCTTCCATTTCTGATAGCATTTCTGGTCCAAGGCTAACCCTATCTTCTAGCTTATCCCAGCTTATAGGGGTTCGGCACCTTCTTCCATATAATGTTTCAAATGGAGCCATCTTAATAGAAGAATGATAGGAGTTATTATAGGTGAATTCCACCAAAGGAAGATAATCTTCCCATTTGTATTGCTTATCCATGCAATACATTCTCAATAAATCCTCCAGAACTTGGTTTACACTTTCGGTTTGGCCATTTGTCTCAGGATGATAAGCAGAGCTTATATTTAACTGGGTTCCAAGTGAAGAAAACAAGGTTTGCCAGAACCTTGATGTCATTTGAGCATCCCTATCTGAGATAATCTTCTCAGGAATGGCATGCAATCTAAAAATTTATTAAACAAATTTGCGGGCTGTGACAGATGCCCCATCCGTCAAGTTCTCGAGTATATAATGGGCCGATTTGGCGAGTCTATCCAGCACAACTAAAATAGAATTGTGTATGTTCCTTGACATAGGAAGTCCTTGCACAAAGTCCATTCTTATGATTTGTCATTTCCATTCTGGAATTTCATGAGGGTATGAAAGTCCTGCTAGGTGATGGTGTTCCGCTTTCACCCTCTAGAATTCTATACATGCAACTACAAACCTTGCAGCATCCCTCTTCATTCCCTTCTAGAAGTATAAGGGTTTCACATTGGAAAGTAACTTTGTTACTCCAAGATGTCCCGAATAAGGTGCAGAATGAACCTCTTTCCACACAGTGTTCCTTAGCTCCTCAGAGTTCAGAACATACATCCTTCCTTTATACCTTAATAACCCATCTGGTTCAAGGTAAAATCCATCATATTTTGGATTATGGGGGTTTTCCAAAAGGGCCTATTTTACCTGCTCGTAAAACTTATCTCCCTTAGACTTTTGTAGAACCTGATTCTTAAAATCAAAATGTATGGAGATCATTGAGGAGATACGTCTTCTCCTACTTAAGGCATCTACCACCCAGTTTTCCTTACCTTGAATATATTTAATCTCGAAATCATAATTAGAGAAAAACTCCAACCATCTTCTTTGGTGAGCATTTAGATGTGGTTGAGTAAACATATATTTAAGCCCTTGGTGGTCTATTTTCAATTCAAAGGGTTTTCCAAGCAAGTAGTGTCTCCACATTTGTAGAGCATGTATTACTGCTGCCAATTACAAATCATGAGGGGCATAGTTTTGTTCATAAGTTTTCAGTTTCCTGGATTCATATGCAATGAATTGTCCATCCTGGACTAGTACACCAGCTAGGCCTTCCCTTGAGGCGTCAGTAATGACTACAAAATGACCTTCGGGGTCAGGTACTTTATAAAGATTGGTGTTGAAGTCAATCTTTCCTTCAGTTGGTCAAATACCTCCTGGCACTTGTATGACCACTCAAATCTCTTGCCTTTTCTCTGTAGAGAAGTTATAAGATATGCAATTTTTGAAAAGTTCTTCACAAATTTCTTGTAGTATCCTGCAAGGCCCAGAAACTTCAGACCTCGTGTACATTCTTTGGTGATGGCTATTCCGATATGGCCTTAATCTTGGTTGGGTCCATAGCTATTCCCTTAGCTGGATTATATGGCCCAAATACTGCACTTCCTTTTGAAAGAAAGTACACTTGGAGAGCTTGCCATACAGTTTATGTTCTCTCAACCTCTGAAGAACAATCGTTAAATGCTGAAGGTGTTCTTCCTCATTCTTAGAATAGATTAGAATGTCATAAAAAAAACTAGGATAAATTTGTCCAAACAGTCTATGAACACACTATTCATTAAGTTCATAAATGTTGTAGGTGTGTTTGTTAACCCAAAAGGAAAAATAGTAAACTCATAATGCCCATACCTTGTTTTGAAAGCTATTTTGTGGATATCCTCATCCTTTAACCTCAATTGATGATACCTAGATCAAAGATCGATCTTAGAAAACACAGTTGCTCCTCTTATTTGATTGAAAAGATCATCAATGTAGGGCAATGGGTATTTATTATTAATTGTTGCCTTATTTAACATGCAGTAATCTATGCATAACTACAAAGTACCATCTTTCTTTTTCACAAATATTACTGGTGCTCCCCAGGGTGACACATTGGGCCTTATCAGTCCTTTATCCAACAATTCCTGTAATTGAGCCTTTAGCTACATTAACTCCATAGTAGTCATTTGTATGGAGCTTTAGATATAGGTTTTGATCCTGGAATTATATCTATATAGAAATAAAAATTTCTTTTAGGAGGTAATCCCATTAGTTCATCTGGAAATACGTCCTCAAAATCTCTAAGAAAAGGGTACCTATCCATATCTGATCTCTCCTGATTTATGAACTCCCTCTTCCCAACTCCATTGAGTTTCTAAGATTCATAAAACATTAAATCATCTTAGAAATTGGTTTCCTCAAAACCATTTAGTTTTTCCATTTTGACAGCAAAAAGCTGGCATCCTTTTCATTGAGCTCTTTTTATTTGTAGGGCAGAAATTTGTCTTAGTTTGACTTCTCTAGGGTTCCCTGTAGAAAGACTTTGTTCCCTAAGTCATCTAGACATTCTATTGTTTTGGCATAATAGTCCACTTTGGCTCGATGTTTCCATAACCAATTTATCCCAAGGATACCATTTAATGAGCCTAGTGGGGCTACATAAAGGTTCACTTCAGTGGAGAAACTTGGAAGTTCAACCCTAGCCTCAAACAAGCATTACTCTACCAGAGCCTTGGTCTGATTTGCATATTCAACTGACCAAGTGTTTCCATGTATCCAACCTTTCTAGAAATTTTACTTAAAACTTTTGGGGAAACAAAACATTCTTTTGCACCAGTATCTATCAAAATTGAAATTGGGAGACCAGATAAAATACTTGTAGTTTCAATGGAAGTAATTTGGTATTCAACTTGCCTATTATCCAGGGTTGCATGTATGCGCTGCTGGAATGTTGCCTGCTAAGAGGGTAGAGGGTTTCCTCAAGGCTGAGATCCCTGCGTCTTGTTAAGACACTGGTTGGTGTAATGATCTTTGCCACATGTATAACACCCTCCCACGAGTCCTCACCTCTCCTGAGGCTTCCCAAAATTATGTCCATTTTTATTGGCATTATTATTGATTTTCTATTCCCCCCTAGATTCATTTTGTTTATTCTTGGACCTTTTATCATTTTTCTTAGAAAAATACTACTTTTCCCCCTTCTTTTTAGAAGATTGGGAGGAGTGGGACCAATTATACCTTTTTCAGTTCCTTTCCCTGTAAGCATACATAGCTTTCAATTTTTGTTCCTGTTTGATGGCCTTTTCATAGACCCGATCCATTGAAGTGAGACCATGCACATCAACCTCACCCCCAATCTGAGAATTCAATCCCATAATAAACTTTTAGATGTGAAATCTCTCATCTTGTTGATATTGCAGCACATACTTGAGTAGGCAAGTGAACTTTTCCCAGTACTCGTTCACAGTTAGATCTCCCTGTCTCAGATTCTAGAAATCTATAAGCTTTTGATCATAGAATAGCTGAGGCAACCATCTTTGCCTAAAGAGTTCCACGAACCTATCCCAAGTTAGACTTGTAGACCTCAAGCCTAACTCCATTTTCTTATTCATCCACCATGTGGATGCTTCACTTGCCAACTAGTATGCTCCCCATACCGCTTTGGTGATTTCAGCATAATTTCTTATTTCAAAGTATTTTTCCATCTCTGTAAGCCATGCCTTCGCAGCATCTCCGCTTACAGACCAATCAAATTTGGGTGGCATAACCTTTTTCATATTCCGGGATAATTCCAAAGCCAAGTGGATTCTTCTATCCTCTTCTTGGCTGGCCTCAAAATTATTCTCTTTGTGTTCACTTTGGGTGGTGTCATCATGACGTGCCTCATCATCACCCCCATTATAGGTTGCCCACCTGGATCCATGTTGACCCCTGATCTCCTGCTTGAGAGTTCCAATTCTCGCTCTCATCTCTTGGAGCATAGCAAGGCTCTGGTTGAGTTTAGATTCAAAGTGTCCTGAAGGTTGCCCTTCTTCCTGGCTATCTCCCATATTGGCTCTTATCTGAACCAGGCTGCAATCTACTTCTCCTAAAGTTTGTAGATTAATCATTCAATTAGTTTTTCATACCATTGAATCCATTCTCATTCATGTAATCTTTAACAAGAAAGGAAAGATATACCAAAATTCAAAATGCATTATAGTTTTCCACAGATTACATATAATCCATCCATAAATACAAAATTTTGTTTACATCTTGCTACTACAAGTCATTATCAGATTGGGATACCTTCCCATGTTCATTTCTCATCCTTGAGATTTATCAAATCAGTTTTAGGAGGTAGATGTACTCACAGGTACTCATCCACAACCTCCTTATTAAAATTAGGATCCTTATGATCATTTTCCAAGTTTGGTTCCTTAGGTGCAGAGCTTTCCACTAATTCATTTTTAGAGATAGGAGCAGTAACCCTAACTGCTTTCCTCATCTCCTGCTTGATGTGCTCAACAACATCAACAAAGGTTTCATCATTAGCCAACCATGCGCCTGTTGATCCATTTTCCTCTGTACAGAGCTAAACAGTTCACTGGGTATTTTCCTTGAAAATCCTTTGGAAAATGTTCCTATAAAGCTTAAAGTGCCAAATTTCCCAGAAGTCTTGCCTAAAAAACCTTACCATTGGAAAGAGCTTGAAAAAATAGGCAGGTTTGCTTTTTACACTACCCTGAAATTCGGCCAAACAAAGAAGTTATTCATGGTCAAAGTTTTGGTCAACATACAGTTCAAATGTTCATTTGGCGGGCTTGCAAATCTCCATCGGCCTAAGAAAATGATAAAAAAAATTAGGTTATATGCATTTTCTGAATGTATATTGGGCTCCAAAGGTGCATATACATTCAGGAAATCTTTTGCAGGTCCCCAGGAATATTCCTGGTTTGTATATTGGCGATATACAAGGAAAGGTGCAAGTGAAACATACAAGGTTTAATGTGCATTCATCACATATTCCTCAAAGATTCCCCATTTGTATGTTAGGGAGGTTTGTATTTTTGCCTTTGCATTTTCAACATACAAGGCCAATATATACATTTGCTACAGTGCCGATGAAACATACAAGTGGTGGGGCCCGCAGGTTCAAATGAGATTGCATGCAAGGTAAGGTTTGCATATCGGTTATACATTCTTAGAATATTCCATAAAGATTCCCTATTTGTATATGGGAGGAATGTATATTGCTTTGTATGTTCGCACATACAAGCGGAAAGATACAATCAAAAGATGCATTGCGGGAATATTCCTCAAAGATTCCCCATTTGTAAATAAGGGGTTTGTATGTTCGCACATACAAGCTGATATACAAAGCTAACATATATAGTCCGGACCCGATATAAGTTTCAATATGTTCTACGTTGTTTTCGGGTCCGCCATGTTTAAAAAGTGTTTGTATGTTTTGACATACAAAAGAATAGATACAAAGACATATGCAAGCCGGATTTCAAAAATGCTTTTGATTTGCTTCATAAAAGGTTTGGAATCCGTGGCTTGCATGTATGTGGGTTTGTATATTGTGTTTGCATATTTAACATACAAGGTGCAAATGTACATTTGCTACAGTGCCGCAGGGAAAATATACAAAGGCGTTTGTATATCACTAAGATGCATGAGACGAGGCCCTCGCATATACAAAGAAGATTGTATGTCTTCTACATACACGACCAATATGCAAAGTTTATATGCATCAGCTACAATGAACATATAAGTGGAGGTGCATCTGGTGGGGTCCGCGATATACAAAGGGGTTTGTATATCAGCGATGTGCAAAGAAGGATGCAGGTCAAATATACAAGCCGGACCCGAGCCACACAATCAAATACAGCTAATAGTCATTTTGGGGTCCGCGACTTGTATATTTTGCATATGCAGAGGAGGAGATACAAATGGTGGGGCCCGCACATATAAGGGGAATTGTATGGATATGCAAATTTGAAAATACAAAGCATATACAAGCCCGATATACAAAGCGCCATGCGTATGCAAAGGAGTTACAAAATGAATTTTTGAATGCCGATTCAGGCGCCAAGATGCAGCGATATATACACAGATGTAGAAGCGATATATATAGGCATTTGACCAGAACTTTGACCACCTATATCTCCTCCATTTTGGCAAATTTTGACATGCTTCAAGAGGCAAAAATGCATGTTTTTGTCCCCTCTTTCTTTTGGCAGGGTTTTTAGGAGCTTTTGTCACTTTTCAATTTTTAGATCTGGAGTTGCATATTTTGGGCGACTAGACGTATCAGCGACTTCTTGAACGAGATGTAGATAGTTTTTTTTTTGCATTCATTTCTGCAGGTATGGAAGTTGCTCGCATTCATGATCAAAATATCTCCTCACTGATGCATTCGCTGAAGATTGGCGATGAGTAAGCAGCTGCAATAAAGACTCTAAATATCTCCCCATCTGCTCAGTTCCAGATTTCGATGCCATAATTGATGCAGCTGGACAGTCATCGATTGAGATATTTTTCTATGACAGCTTTTAGAGCAAATTTTGTAACCAACCTAGGATAGTTTGGAATGCTATATATATGCATTCGAATGTTGTAAATAAGGTTGGAAATTTTTTGGCATCCTGGTCTTTCTGTTTCCAAACAAAGTTTTCATATACTGTAACCTTGCCTCTCTGTCAAATATATGCAAGTTATTTTTACCTCTTTACTAATTTTTCTGGTTCTATGTGAATCTGCATATGGTTTGTCTGTGAATGTTGTATTCCTCTCAATCATATTGCTTCTCACCTCTACTAGAGTCATCTAACTTGTGTATGCCTACTTGCCATATTCTGATTGTGTTGTGCATCCTTCAGTTCTGTGGAAGTTTCTTTAAATCTGTCTGGTGTATCACCCTTTTATGTTTTCAATCTTTTATTCATTTTCATTACAAGCATTCTCTCTCCCTTTTCCCCCCAAAATTCAGTAGTTTCAAGTGATAGCTAGACAAGGAAGCCGACTTTCTCCAGAGGTTTGATCTCATTTAGCAAAGTCCCACACTTAGAGATCATTCCCATGTTATTCCAGTTTGCAGAGGTTTCACAACTATATGCAAGGGTGCAAAACTGGGTGATAACAACTTTGGCACGCCCGGTGGGACCAAAGAGTTAGAACAACAATCAACTTAACAATCACTATTGCTGGTTTTGATGTGCAACCAGTGATTACAGACCTTTAAGAGGTTAAAGTTTGCATATCTGGCAACTCAAACTGAGGAAGGACAAGAAGATCAGTTCTACTGTTGCATGTTTTATGAGAAAGATTCAAACCAGGAGTTCAAGCTCATTTGAATATTTGCAGCTCTCTCCACCTAGAAGGAAGGGTAGAGCTGTAATAAGGACTCCAGTTTCTAAGAGGATACAGTCAACTCCACCAAATTTTAGACCATTTGCTTCTGTAGTTCCTGTTGTAACTCAAGCAAATCTACCTCCAACGGTTCAAATGGCAAGGAATCAACCATTCGTGACTTTTGATGGGGGCAGCCCTTTAAATCTAACGGTACATGATGTTATACCTATGGCAGCTTTGAAGAATCTACCCTATTTCACAGGGGAAAATCAGACTACCCCTATTGAGCACATCAGAGACATATCATTTCTGTGTGGTGTACATCATGTTACTCAAGAGAATGTAGCCATCAGGCTACTGGCTGCCTTATTTAAAGGGAAGGCATTGCAGTGGTTCAGGAGTCTACCAGTGCAGACTATAGGAACCTGGGATGATCTAGGAGAGAAATTAAACAAGCAATTTCAAGAAAAATTAGATAATCTATCATTGGTCGAATAGATGAACACCATAAAGAGAGCTCTGCAGGAGCAAATGATGGATTTCAACTTTAGATTTCAGAAGACATGGGACAGAATTCCTGCCATGGTAAGACCTCCAGCTGAATATGCATTCTTGTATTTTTTAAAAGCCCTAAATAGTGATGTTTCAGTAATGATTCAATCATTAGGAGGTAATAGTTTACCAGATGCTTATGAATTAGCTATTAGGGCAGAGAATAATCTGATTCAGGCCAAAAAAATAGCACCCAGACCACTAGTGCCTATTTTTCCTGAGATTCAGGCTTCTATGCCTTTGCCAATTCCATGTTTTCCCCCTGTGCCTACTATCGCAGCATTACCTAATATTGCCAATTCTGAACATGCTGCCTCTAGTTCATCTCAAGAGTTGAAAGAGATTAAAAATAATCAACAAAAGATTGAGGGCATCGTTCAAACTTTTGGAAATGAACTTGTAAACATAAAGAAGCAACAATCCCAGAGGCCCTTTCAGCCTTATCAGCAACCTAGTCAGGGGCAGAATCAACCATTTTAGGGCCAAAATCAGTCGTATCAAGCTAATAGGCCACCTTATCAAAGAAACTATCAAGGTTCCAGACAAAATGTGAATCAAAGACCTTTTCAGCCTTATAATCTGGCACCTATTAATGCAGTAAGAGACTTAGTCCCTACTCAGAACAACCTTGCGGTTGAATATGAATGGTGCTATCCATGCAATCAGCCACACAGTCAAGCAACCTGTTCAAATGGAGTCATAAATCAGGCTTTAATGGTGCAAAATGTGTCAGCCTCACAGCTAAGTACACCAAATGATGGGGCTGTGCAACATCAGGAACAACCTCAGAGTGATTCTGCTTTCATGAACTGGCAGGAGGGTGAATTTTGTGGCGTGAATAGAGATAATACTCCAGTAGTAGCAAATACAAGGGCCAAGAAGAGGGGTTATGAGGTAGACCAAGTAACAAACAAAGAGAAAGGACATGTTGGTGCTTCTACCTCATATATTCCCTATATTCTACAAAGAATTAACCCAGCAACAACAAGGGAGATGCCCCGTTTGCAAGCAGAGGTCGCTGCTACAAAATCACAACAAAAGGTAAGTGTCACTCCACCTTTCAATATTACTGAAAATATGAAGAAGATGAATGTGACAATGTCTATGTGGGATTTTTTAGCCATCCTTGGTCAAAAGAAAATGTTGCAGTTTGCTTTATCTGATTTGAAAGTATCCAATGATACAACTATTGACCCAAATAGGGCTGTCCTTACCAATTCCTCCGAGGATAACAAAAAATAGCCTAACAAAAGTGCCAAGCCACTCCCATTTTATATATCATTGATAATTGGAGACAAATTAGTTCATAATTGCATGGTTGATAGTGGAGCAAGCAGTTCTGTGATGCCTAAACAAATTGCAGATCAATTAGGGCTCAAATACCAGCCCCTTGAGAAAGGTGTTCTCCAATTAGATGGCACAGCTGTTAATACTGTGGGTGTAATAAAAGACCTAGGTCTTACTCTACATACCTGTCCCAATGTTTCCATCTTCCAAGAGGTCTTCATTATTGATTTGCCCCCTATTTTGCCATGTGCTTATCAAGAGAATTCACAGCCAAAATAGAAGATATCTATCCTCAGACTGGTCCCACATGTTTTTTAGGACCAGATATGGCACCAAAGTAACTTTAAAATCTAAGTTACTTTCAAATCATCACATAGAGCCCTACACACCAAGTGTTGTCAATGCAAATTGCATTATTTCTAATGATCCTGAATTAGTTGCTGCTCAAGAACTACAAGCTGAAAGCATACTAGAGGTACTCTTAAGGGAGTGGTCCTCAGAAAATGTTATAGATGACCCTGAGGCACATATTCAAGAAAATGGTATGGGGGTCTATATACTTCATGAGTCTGAAACAACAATTCCAAGTATGGTAAAGGATGCAGAACAACAGACAGGGCAACAGAATGAAGTGTGGAAAATGTATTTTGATGGCTCTGGGAGCATAAATGGATCCAGTGGTGGTGCAATGCTTGTATCTCCCCAGGGTGAGAGATATTATGCTACTTTCCATTTTGCCTTCTCGTGCACCAATAACACTGCTGAATATGAAGGATTGATCCAGGGTTTACAATGGGCAAGAAAGAGAAAGATTGGTTGTTTACAAGTGTTTGGGGACAGTGAACTAATTGTAAATCAGGTAAGAGGACTGCATCTTACCAAAAATGATACCTTGAAGTGCTATAAGCATAGGGTCTGGAACATGATTGAGGAGTTTGATGCCTTTAACTTGATATCCATTCCAAGGAATCAGAACTCCCATGCTGATAGATTGGCTGCAATTGGGGCACAATTTGATATTCCCAGTGATATCCAACGAGAAAAAATGTAGCCTCATGTAAAAATAGTTGACATACCCTCTATCCCTGACAATAATGTTCATTGGTAGGTCTTTGAAAGTGATGAACAGATTCTGAGATTCCTGTTAGAGGAAGATGAGTTTTCCATGATGAATCAGGACAAACTCAAACATTAGTATGGCAATGATCAGATTATTTAGCTGAAGACAAGCTGCCCAAGGGATTGGTAACTTTGGAGTCTATTTTTGGCACCGATGATCAGATGAAGAAGACTAAGACCGGTATGCAAATAAAAGAGGAACATTATGAGGAGTTAGAAAATTTTAAGGGAAAACTCCTCAAAATAGGTAAAATCTGTTCAGCTGAGGACAGGAGAGCTTTTATTGCTCTTTGTCAGGAATTTAAGGAGATATTTGCTTGGGATTATTCAGACCTGAAGGGGTTTGATCCTCATATTGCCTAGCATACCATAGAGTTGGAACCAGGTACAAAGCCTGTAAGGCAGAAGCAGAGACCCCTAAATCCAAAGCTAGAGCCCCTTATGATTAAAGAATTGACTAAGCTAATTGAGGGAAAGATCATTTTTCCCATCAAGCATACTTCTTGGGTCTCAAACCTTGTCCCTGTGAGGAAGAAGAATGGAGAAATCAGGCTGTGCGTTGATTTCAGGGACTTAAATAGAGCATCCCTAAAAGACCACTACCCACTTCTGTCAATGGAGCAGATTCTACAGGTGGTAGCTGGCTCAGAAATATTTTCTTTGCTCGACAGATTTTCTGGTTACAATCAGGTGTTAGTCAAGGAGGAGGATCAATTTAAAACTACATTCACTACCAAATGGGGGACCATGGCCTACATGAGAATGCCTTTTGGTCTCTCTAACGCTGGCTCGACTTTTCAAAGAGCCATGGATATGGCGTTCAAGGGTTTGCTGTACAAACTGGTGCTGGTGTACTTAGATGATATAACAATTTTTTTCAAGAATGCATCTAAGCATTTATCCCACTTAAGGCAAGTTTTTGAGAGATGCCAAGAGTTTGGGATATCCCTTAATCCAAACAAATGCATTTTCGATGTCCATGAGGGCAAGCTGTTAGGAAACGTTGTTTCAAAGGAAGGCATTACCATTGATGCTGAAAGAGTAAGGGCCATTTTGGAGCTGCCCTTACCTAGTCATAAGAAGGGATTGCAAAGTTTTATTGGCAGAATTAATTTTCTGCAAAGATTCATCCCTGATATTGCGAACCATTTGAAACCCTTGACAGCCATGTTGAAGAAGAATACAATTTGCAGTTGGACGAAGGAGGCCAGGCTAAGCTTTGAGTCTATAAAAGAAGCATTGTCAGTTGCACCAACTCTGGTAAATCCTGACTTTTCCAAAGATTTTATTCTATATGCTTATGGCGGCCTAGATATAATCTCTGCGATTTTAGTACAGTAGCAGAGTAGCGGCTTTGAGTAGCCAATCACTTTTTTCAGTCAGGGGCTGGAAGAATATGAGCAGAGGTATAGCTTTGTTGAGAAGCATGTCCTTGCAGTGACAAGGAGCCTCAAGAAATTTCAGCATCTTGTTTCTAATAACAAGATACATTTGATGGTGGCTCATCCCAGCGTGAAGGAGTTCCTGTTGAGCAAAGATATAAATGAGAAGAGAGCTGGATGGATCACCAAGGTCATGGAATATGACGTAGATATCCAGTAACCAAGCTTGTCAGAGGCAAGGGACTTAGCGAGCAGCTCGCTACCAGTTCCAACAAGGGTAATGAGACGCTTTTGACCATTGAGGATGCACCTCGAGATAATTTAGAGGCGGTGGGCACAAGTTGGGTTATTGATATGACTCAATTTTTGTAGACTGGCAAATGTCCAGCAGGTCTGGATAAAACTAGGAGAAGATATTATAGACTACAGTCCGTTCCATACGTTTTGATTAATGACACTCTTTTCAGAAAATATTTTAATGGTGTATTGCTGAGATGCATTGCTGAAGATCAGACTGATAAGGTACTGCATGAATTTCATGATGGAACGGTAGGGGGTCATTTTGCCCCAAAGACTACTGCCTGGAAGATAATGAGAGCTGGATATTACTGGCCCAGCCTATTTAAGGATGCCCATGCATGGGCGAGGAAATGTATAAAGTGTGCCATTTTTGCAGGAAAAGAGAGGCTGCCAGCCTTACATCTACGGCCAATTCAAATAGAGTAGCCTTTTATGAGATGGGGTATTGACTTCATAGGACCCATTAATCCACCATCAAGTACAGGCCACAAGTGGATTCTTACAGCTATAGATTTTTTCGCAAGATGGACTGAAGCAATGGCTCTAAAGGAATCAAATGAAAGTGTTGTTTTAATTTTTTATCATGATCTGATTTCCAGATTTGGAGTGCCTGAGTCAATTTCTGATAATGCTTTAGCCTTTGTTGGCCTAAAGATAACTGACTGGGCTGTTAAGAATGGGATTTATTTGAATACTTCTTCCAATTATTACCCACAGGGTAATGGTTTGGCTGAGTCTACGAACAAAAATCTCATAAGAATTATTAAAAGATCAATGGAAGATAACCAGAGGACCTGGCACACTAATTTGAAGTATGCCTTATGGGCAGATAAAATAACTCCTAAGAGGTCCATTGGAAATTCTCCATACACGTTAGTATATGGGAAGGAAGAAAGATTGCCTATCTCTGTAGAACTGCCAGCACTGGACATCATGAATCAGCTGGAGATGTTTGAAGAAGAGGATCCCATGGCTGTTAGATATGCTCAGCTTATGGAGCTTGAAGAGATCAGAGACAAGGCTATGAAGACTATGGAATATCATCAGCTTCAAACAAAAAGAAATTTTGATAAGAAGGTCACCCCCAGGAACTTTAGAATGGGTGACATGGTGCTCAAATGGGATGAATTGAAGAGCAGACCAGGAAAACATTCCAAGTTTGACAACATGTGGAGTGGTCCATTTCTCATTACTAAATGCAAGGAGCACAATGCATTTCAGTTATTAAATATGGATGGACAAAATCTACCTATCCCAATTAATGGGATACACCTAAAGAGGTGTTTTGAGGTATGAGTGCCTTGTAAATCAATAAATTAGGTCTCTATGCTTTCAATAAGTGCTACTGCACATTAGTTTAGATCTTTTTTGCTTTCCCGAAATGTTGTCTAGCATAGTTGAAAGGTTTCGCTTTCAACATTTTGTCTTGGTTTGGTCTTCCAAGTGTTCTTCATTGCTTCTATCTTGTTTTGCTAAGGTTAGAAATATCTGAATTTTAGTCTCTGTGTGACTCCATGCCCAATGGATACAATAAGGCCACTGATCTTATATTTAGCAGGCAAACATCCCATAGAGGTCACCAAATTGTTGACTCATTTTCCTTTGTACAGAGCTAAATAGTTCACCGGGTATTTTCCTTGAAAATCCTTTGGAAAATGTTCCTATAAAGCTTAAAGTGCCAAATTTCCCATAAGTCTTGCCTAAAAAAACCTTGCCATTGGAAAGAGCTTGAAAAAATAGGCAGGTTTGCTTTTTACATCACCCTGAAATTCGGCCAAACAAAGAAGTTATTCATGGTCAAAGTTTTGGTCAACATACAATTCAAATGTTCATTTGGCGGGCTTGCAAATCTCCATCGGCCCTAGAAAATGATTAAAAAAATTAGGTTATATGCATTTTCTAAATGTATATCGGGCTCCAAAGGTGCATATACATTCAAGGAATCTTTTGTAGGTCCCTAGGAATATTCCCGGTTTGTATATCGGCGATATACAAGGAAAGGTGCAAGTGAAACATACAAGGTTTAATGTGCATTCATCGCATATTCCTCAAAGATTCTCCATTTGTATGTTTGGGAGGTTTGTATATTTGCCTTTGCATTTTCGACATACAAGGCCAATATATACATTTGCTACAGTGCCGGTGAAACATACAAGTGGTGGGGCCCGCAGGTTCAAATGAGATTGCATGCAAGGTAAGGTTTGCATATCGGTTATATATTCCTAGAATATTCCATAAAGATTCCCTATTTGTATATGGGAGGAATGTATATTGCTTTGTATGTTCGCACATACAAGCGGAAAGATACAATCAAAAGATGCATTGCGGGAATATTCCTCAAAGATTCCCCATTTGTATATAAGGGGTTTGTATGTTGTGTTTGCATGTTCGCACATACAAGCTGATATACAAAGCTAACATATACAGTGCAGACCTGATATAAGTTTCAATCTGTTCTATGTTGTTTTCGGGTCCGCCATGTTTAAAAGGTGTTTGTATGTTTTGACATACAAAGGAACAGATACAAAGACATATGCAAGCCGGATTTCAAAAATGCTTCCGATCTGCTTCATAAAAGGTTTGGAATATGTGGCTTGCATGTATGTGGGTTTGTATATTGTGTTTGCATATTTAACATACAAGGTGCAAATGTACATTTGCTACAGTGCCGTAGGGAAAATATACAAAGGCGTTTGTATATCACCAAGATGCATGAGACGAGGCCCTTGCATATACAAAGACGATTGTATGTCTTCTACATACACGACCGATATGCAAAGTTTATATGCATTAGCTACAGTGAACATATAAGTGGAGGTGCATCTGGTGGGGTCCGCGATATACAAAGGGGTTTGTATATCAGCGATGTGCAAAGAAGGATGCAGGTCAAATATACAAGCCAGACCCGGGCCACACAATCAAATACAGCTAATAGTCATTTTGGGGTCCGCGACTTGTATATTTTGCATATGCAGAGGAGGAGATACAAATGGTGGGGCCCGCACATATAAGGGGAATTGTATGCATATGCAAATTTGAAAATACAAAGCATATACAAGCCCGATATACAAAGCGCTATGCATATGGAAAAGAGTTGCAGAATGAATTTTTGAATGCCGATTCAGGCGCCAAGATGTAGCGATATATACATAGATGCAGAAGCGATATATATAGGCATTTGACCAGAACTTTGACCGCTTGTATCTCCTCCATTTTGGCAAATTTTGACATGCTTCAAGAGGCAAAGATGCATGTTTTTGTCCCCTTTTTCTTTTGGCAGGGTTTTCAGGAGCTTTTGTCACTTTTCAATTTTCAGATCTAGAGTTGCATATTTTGGGCGACTGGACGTTTCAGCAACTTCTTGAACGAGATGTAGATAGTTTTTTTTTTGCATTCATTTCTGCAGGTATGGAAGCTGCTCGCATTCATGATCAAAATATCTCCTCACTGATGCGTTGGCTGAAGATTGGCGATGAGTAAGTAGCTGCAATAAAGACTCTAAATATCTCCCCATCCACCCAGTTCTAGATTTCGACGCCATAACTGATGCAGCTGGACAGTCATCGATTGAGATATTTTTCTATGACAGCTTTTAGAGCAAATTTTGTAACCAACCTAGGATAGTTTGGAATGCTATATATATGCATTCGAATGTTGTAAATAAGGTTGGAAATTTTTTGGCATCCTAGTCTTTCTGTTTCCAAATAGAGTTTTCATATACTGTAACCTTGCCTCTCTGTCAAATATATTGAAGTTTTTTTACCTCTTTACTAATTTTTCTAGTTCTGTGTGAATCTGCATATGGTTTGTCTGTGAATGTTGTATTCCTCTCAATCATATTGCTTCTCGCCTCTGCTAGAGTCATCTAACTTGTGTATGCCTACTTGCCATATTCTGATTGTGTTGTTCATCCTTCAGTTCTGTGGAAGTTTCTTTAAATCTGTCTGGTGTATCACCCTTTTATGTTTTCAAGCTTTTATTCATTTTCATTACAAGCATTCTCTCTCCCTTTTCCCCCCAAAATTCAGTAGTTTCAAGTGATAGCTAGACAAGGAAGCCGGCCTTCTCCAGAGGTTTGATCTCATTTAGCAAAGTCCCACACTTAGAGATCATTCCCATGTTATTCCAGTTTGCAGAGGTTTCACAACTGTATGCAAGGGTGCAAAACTGGGTGATAATAGCGCCTAGCAGGCAACCGGTTTGTTCAAGGTGTTTCATTCTTGAGGCTCGCTCCCTCAAGGCCTTAAGGTAATGTCCATTCCCCGTTACCTTCTTTCTGGGTGTTGTTCTTATTCTTACCATTCTGGCATAAGAACATCCAAACATTAGCAACCATTAATGTTGGATAAAGAAAATCATTATGTAATGAGCTCATAGGTCCATATATTGAACCTGGTAGCTTTGATACCATATGTAACATGCTATCTCACATTACCCAAAATTAACCATAATTAACCATCTTAATTAAGGTGGAGAATACATCATGATTAACATAATCACAGTTAAGCAAGAATGAATCAATATCATTATGGTAATTAAACATGCTATTCCTTTCTGAATAATTCTAAAACTTAGATTTACAACATCCATGGATAACTTTTATTGAATAACCTTCACTATACATCTACAAAGCTATGCTCATGGCATCATTTATAAAAATATACATAATAACTAACTATCAAGTCATATAAAGAGTGCATTGTATTTGGAACTTGACATCTATATTCATAAGTCTCGGCTTGTCTTTTGCTTGGGAAGGAGAGCATCACCCGAGTGCTTTTCCTCCAACCATAGACTAGCGGTCCCCTGCACAACTTCCTACTTGGAAGCAGCCCTACCCTTCACAGAGGGTATAGATATAAGGAACTGTTAGGTTTTCCATCTGAGTATCTGGTGTTGTGTCCTTCATAATGTCTCTCAATCATACAACTATAGATCCACTCTAACTATGTATGACACTACTGGAAATATTATGCCATCTAGATCACTGTGGACTAACTAAGCATGCAGAGATGAATGCATTACTTTGGCCAAAGATTTACATACATATACATTTTACAATGAACATAGTCGTATGTCCACCACCTCGACTCAACTTAGAAGCTATCTCATCCTACAGTAATCATAGTTCGACCCCCTTTAGGTCTAGGAAAGGTAAGTTTAATTCATTGTTGGTCTAATTCTAGGACAGTCAGCTCCTATCTTGGGAGTACATTCAGTTATGTTACGTTGCTTTTGAAATGGGGAACTTGTGAGTCCATGTCACTCTATTCCCATCTTTTCAAAATGACAATAGCCCAATCATGTTTTCCAAATTATGACCTTTCGAGGTTCATAGCTTCATGTTTACCTTGTCACAAGGATTACATTCAAATTCATGTCATCTAAGACTCATATCATAATAGTCTAATAAGATGGTCTTATTAAAAAGACCCTATCTCAAGTATCCACATGAGTTTTTGATATCTTATACCTCATTTGTGAAGTATGACCATTCGAAAAGAGATGGCTTTCATATACATTAATATACAAGAGTTTCATACTAAACATAGTATTCATTCTCATAAGAAAATAATTATCAAGAAGGAATAATTTCTCCAATAAACCCGACATGCACTTAATGCTGCCTAGATAGCAAAATAATTTACCTCTTATCAATTTCTCCTTCAATGAGGAGTCAATATATCCTTTTAAATACATAGGATGCACCATGGTTATCATAATAACTATCATTAATAGTCGAGCACTATTATTTGCAGTCCTCATGACTGATTACTAAGTGCCTCATTCACAGTCGAAGGAAAAAGATTAATGGTAATGTTATCATGGTTCGAGTAAGGCTCTCGGCCTACTCCCAAGCTGACTTCATAACACACATACACGGCCATTATGGTTCAATATACCCTCAATAGTGAGTACAGTCGACTCGAATCATAACAATGAGAGTTTCAAGGAATATAAGATATAGTTTTAAACCCTTTCCATAGTGGCACTTAGGCTTCTTGCATGCAACAACAATGCACGGGCTCGGCCTTATGGCCTCAGCCAGCTTAAATATCAAATAATGCTTACAAGATTTATAATATAAATGCATTTACGACCCTGAAGGCCTATAAAGATAACTCCATAGTGTATGAAGTATCATAGTTTAATCACAACAATGTCTATGGCCTCGAAGGCCTATAAATGATAACACAGTAGCCATTTACTATCTTATGTTGACACAGTCGACCACATACAGAATGGAGTAGTAATATTTACTTGCCAAACCAAATATGAGTTCATATCGAAGTGTAAGCTTCATACTTGTTGAGGATTATACAATGGATTCAGCCTGTCCAGGGACAACTCCCAAGTGTCTTTTGATAGCTCTATCCTAAGCTTGCATGCTCTCACCACCTTGCTACTACTGTAGCAGTCTTTTATTACAGAAATCTCTGATTTTCCATCCTGTTCTTGCTCATCCAAGAGCATACTAAAAACATAACTCAAACAAAGGCATGGTCAATACTTTTGCATGCATCACATGCAACAAAGTTTGCCACCTTTTGGTCCACATAGAGGTAAAAACCGATAACTAACTCCACCACCCCATGGCCTTCGGGCTCCAACAGTCCATTATCATCCATAATGGAGTAGGCAGAAAGGATAGGGATTAAGATAGGTTAAATCAGCCTCCACTCACTCCACTCATCATGGGTGGTGGTCAGCTTACTAACATAAATCATATACATTAATAATATTAAGGTGCCCGATCACAAGGGCTAGAATAATTATATCACACAAAGTTTCCCTTGCATCTACATGTTGTTTAAGGGTAAACAAAACAAAACAATCCAAGACATGTCATCAAATGACATCGTCATCGGTAGGGTGGCATAACTAAAATTTGACTTTGGGGTCGAGTACCACTCCCCCTTCTTCGCCATAATGACCATAAGTAATATATAAAAAGAAAAAATAATAGTGACAAAACCCTAATAAGGAAACAAAGAAGTACTTGACAACTTGATGAGATTATCTATCGACTTACATTGACGTTATAACAACATCATTTAGTCGAATCGACATAGGTGATGTTGAGCTAACTCAAATTTTCATGCTGACATAGAAATGAAAATGACTATCAAGGAAAAGACGCAAACTTACTCTACCTTGCACGGGTTCACAAGGACTAATTTTGATACTCAGATGGCAATTTGACCCTTTTCTAAACATCTATCTCCTCTTCCCGGATGATACTCTCCTTCTGTCTTTGAAGCAAGATTCTTTTCCTGATCACACTCACAATCATATAACCATGATTAGTGTATCATCATTTGATTCACAAATCATAATAATTAAATAATCATATCAACATGTAATCTCATGTCTAACTAGCATTAGTCAATATTCATATAATCAATGAGTCTATCTGATATTTTCCACAAACATCAAATCATTAAACTATGATTAATCATCTTGATTACCACACAAAAGCAAGATTAAGCTAAATCATAAGTTGGGGATGTAACACATCAACATCCTTGTGAATTGAAGAATCTTCATCCTCTCAAGGACTTCACCTCCATGGTGACATTATCTTTGTGTTTGAATCATTTCATCATCACTTGGATTATCTTTACCCTCTGCCCTACAAGGGCACACTCTCTCTCTAACAACGATGTTTGGAAGGCTTGAATGCCAACCCATAATTTGACTGAGGCAAGTCTCTAAACACCACAACCCCCAAACCACTTTTCTTCTTGTGTGCAGGTTATAGGTGCGTGGATTGAAGAAGTGAACGTATAGGAAGGTTGAGCAAGGGATAATATTTCAAGATCTAAAAATATAGTTCACAAATTCATCTATGGAAGACTTGGATGCCCACCCCAGATTCCTACTAATCAAACACTAGATACAACATTAGGGCATCATTTACAAATTTTTTGCAGTTCAGAGCTTATAGAGATTCAAACTTTCTAGACTCAGGCACCCGCCCTGTAGTCTTCCAATATTCTAGCTTTGGAGGTACAATTTACGACATTTTGATGATCATCCAAGTGCTCTCAGATCCTAATTTTTCATTTATATTTGACTGTTATAAGTTGGACATCTTGCAATTAGGGTTTTACTCTCATCTAGCCTAGGGTTTGGTAAAAATATTGGTTGAATCACATCTTTCCTTGACAAATAGAAGCATGAGATCTGTAGCTGATTCCACCTTCTCCTTGGTTGTGATTTAGCTCAATCTTATCCTTGAATGTTGTAGAGAAAGAGGGTTTGATCTTGTGTACTTACATGCTTGCATTCATCCGAGTCCTTTCCTTATTAAACATTTTGGTGAACCCATAGAAACAAACTCTTGCATCTTTCTGAGTGTTGTAATCAGACTTTGCATCATTCTTATCATTCTACTTTGAAAATCTTTCAAAAAATGAAAAGAATTGAAAAAATAAGCATTCTAGGCTTGCATAAAAGCATAGTTTTGCATGATTTCATTGCATAATCATCAAAACATTTTGAATTTCTAATCTTCATATCAGATCTGAAACTAATTATGGCAATAAATCACTTCATCATATCACATTTTGCATTTGCATATCACATTTGTTAGGGTTTTGTCAAAAAAACTTGCATTTTTTCATATAACCTAGTTTTTCCAAAAAGCTAGGGTTAGTAGTCAAAATCTTGTTTCAGATTTTGCTGCTCCTTTTAAACACTCATTCAAATATGATTTTGAGTTGTAGTGTTACATTAATTGGCATCCTTGCATTAAAATTTCAATGTTTGTAATTACACAGTGTGTATTTCAACATTAACGATTTTAAACACTCACTTCACACTTCTTTAAGCAAACTTTTCACACATTCAATTTGCCTTGTTGTGTCGCACTAGTCACACTATATTTACTTTGTTTGTAGTGACATTAGTGTGTTTTTGGATCATCGAAAACCCAATTTCTTCAAACTAGTACTTTGGTGTGTATTAGTCTCACATACATGGCTTCTCATCAAAACAAAGGTGGAATGGTCCCTCCTCGAGTTTATAGAAAGAGGAAAACTCCTAAACTTGAGATAACTTTTACACCACATGATACTACAATTAGAGACATTGAGGGACCTCTTTATATCACCGCACGTATAAGTGGAAATCCTATAAGAGGAGCCCTTACCGATTTGAATTGTGTAACAAATGTAATAACTGAAGAATTTCTCTATATGCATGATTTGATTCAAGAATCTTATGAACCCATTGATATGATGGTCAAGACACATACTGGACATTTCCTCCCGACTATAGGAAAGATTACATTATTGATTAAAGTAGTTGAGAAGGCTTTGGAACAATCATTTGATATCATTCCTACATCTAACTTATTTCGTGTGAAACTAAGCCATCCATGGCTCAAATCCAGGAAAGTGGTCCCTTCCACAATTCATAAATTCTTAAAATTTCCTCATCCAGGGAGAGTACATGTTGTCCACCATAGTGGATGGAAACTGATGGTTGCCCATGGAAATTTTAATCTAGATTACTTTTGGCCACAACCTACTGAGCCTATCCAACCAAGGGAAGATCACTTCTTCCTCGCATATCAAAGATACAAGGCAAAGTGATAACCAAGCTAGCTAGACCTCCTATTGAATAAGTAGAGAAAGAAAACCAGATTAAGCTATAAGAACCCCCTCGACCACAAGGTAAAGGAGTTTATACTGAGGTTCCTCCTCCGTCATCCTTACAAGGATCGAGAAATAACCATACAAAGAAAAGCATTTTATCTGAAAAGATCAATTTTGTGCCAGCTTCTTCTTTTGAGACGTCGAAGACTATGGAAAATCATGAGAACCCTTTTGACAACATTACCAATAAAACATGAAGGAATAGGCAAGCAAGAGAAAGAATAAAGAGAAGACAAGCCTTAGCTCGACAATCATCACCTCAATAAGCAAACATTTCACCATGTAACATTGAGTCAAATAAAGAAGAGATTAAGGTTGAAGAGTTAAAGGACAATGATTTTGCTCCCTTACATGGCCTCCTCTCATGTGTTGTGTTGCCTTGTGTTGTGTTATATGTTGTTTAGGTCTCCTTGGATGACCCTTGATACTCTTGTAAGGTCAAGGATACAAGGAGACCACCTCTATTGTGACCATTCTTCTATTTGTTTCTACATTCTTCTACTTTCCTCTCCTCTATTTTATTGTTGTGTGTTGTGCCTTGGGGGCATAACATTGTGGAGGATGTCTTGGGGACATCTTCCCATGTTGTAAACCCAAGTCACTCTTGTCCCCTCTCTCATTTCTAATGTTTCCATTCTTCAGTGACCCTACTAGTCGACGGATGACAAAAACAAATAGATACTGATAAGGACCGTGTTTCCCTTCAGCAAGAAAGAAAAAATGGACCCATTCCATATATAAAGATGAGGTTGATATATATATATATATATATGTATATGTATATACCGACGCTTGACTAGTAGAATCACTCTGTGTGATGTATCGTGTTGTAATAATTATTGTAACAAACTTTTGCAATACTCTAAATCTACTTCAATGCACTTTGGATTGTCTTCTATCTCACCTTGTTGCTACACTTAGTTTTGAGATACCTACAGTACAGCCCCACAGCTATACTCCACCCTAACTTTAATTCTAACATTAACCCTAATTATAGTTGTGTTGCCCCCTTTTTTTTTAAAAAGTGTCCATGCCCATTCTTTTGTCCCTTCATTATTTGTTGGTCTTTCCTTTTATTTTTTCCTCAGGTCAAAGTTTACTTAGTCATTTCTTGAATTGTCAGTGATCTTTCATATTCTTGAACTAAAGTTGGCGGGTTCACAAGTTCTTGAACCACCCGACTTGCCGAATTACCTTAAGGTCCCGCACCTATAGTGTTTCTTTGTGCCTTGATGTTCAATCTTTCCTTTGTTGTTAGGAAGTCAGGAGTTCTTTGAAGTCATGAACCCCCGACTCCTAGTTCAAAAGTCAAAGTTTTCCCTGACTTGCCGACTTTGAACAACACACTCTTCCAGATGGCATCTTTGTTGTGCTGGCGTATAGTACAAAGGAATGACACTTGTCACTTTGCATTCAATTAGAAGTACGTGAGGACACAGTGGCAAAATTTTTAGAGGGAAACTCAAGGCATGCATTTATGAGTTATAAAGATAAATTCGCCACCAGCATTTAATATTTTCCCTTAGCAAATTTATGAGAAATGACATTGTCACCTAAGCTCAGCTAAGGTGATATTGTTTCATAAGGAAATCCGTTGCAGAAAGATAAACAGCTAGTTTCTACGTGCGAGATATTAGCACAGTTCCATTTTCATAGGTCAGCACAACTAGCAGCTCTCTGTCCTTATAAGGGCATAACATATTCTCTGAGGAGTTAGAAAATTTCATTCCCATGTATCTATGCAAGGAGGTTCATGTTGGTGTCTTGTCTCATCCTATGTTTTCTGCATACATTTCCAAGTCTCTAGCTTTTTGGTTTCTTGAGTACATGAAAATGAAGTTCAAATTCCAAGGGACTCCCGTGGCCTCTATAGTGGAGAATGGCCTATCTGAAGTAAGGGATACTAATTTAGGCCACATTGATTTGGATGACTTCTGGAGGAGAATGCACTCTGAAAATCAAACTCCCTTGGCTGAGAAGATTACTAGCAGTGACTTGGATAAAGCTGGTGGTTTTCTGCTTGTCGTACATTGTCCCGAGTTGATGGTTGTGTGTGCTAATGGGTATTTTCTAGATTCCCAAGAAATAAGGACCTCCAATGGTGTGGTCGTGCTGAAAATTGACTCTAAATCTCTTGCTTCGGCCCTGAATTTAGAAGAGTGTGAGGGCAATGCCGATGTTACAGTATCTTCAGCTTGGAATTATTACAATGAAAGAAAAGATTGGTGTCATACGTGTGTTGCTAAGCATTGGTTAGAAATTGAGAAGACTAGTAAGTCTTAGCTTCCCGCCAATTTGAAAAGGAGCCATTTCAAAGAATAAATTTTAGATATATGATAACTTTGCTGAACAGAGTGGTTGGGAGCCTCGAGTTGGATGCTTTTGAGTTTTGGATGTGCAGATTTATCCTATTGATTTGTGGAGACCACCGCATCAACTGACCGAAGATTATCAGTGGATGCTTGCATGAACAGCTAACCAATTTTGCAAGAAATGTGAGCTTCCACATGTGCTCCCAGCTAGTCTATATATTGTCTCGAAGAGAGACTGCTTGGCCTGGTTTGAGGATTCAAGGGAGTCCTATGGCAAGTACGCCTGTGTATCAGATTTTCCCCAATTGCAGAAGAATGAAGGTATGAAAGACTTTAGGCATGTTAATGATGCTTTTTCTATGATGTTAGCTAAGAAAATTGATGGCTCAATGGAGAAAAGGTTTTCAATTGAAGCATCTGCCCTGATAATGAAGTTTGGAAGTTTTTATATACAATTTGATCGCTTCTCCTATTTGAGAATCAGGGGTTTTGAAAATGCCCCTTTAAAATTGCCTCAATACCCTTCTGACTATTTGGTGTTGCTGGAGTTATGCCGCCAAATGGCAGCCGTGAATGTTAAATACCAGACTATGAAAAAGGAAGGGTATTCTTTTCCTATGTCTTTGTCTTTTTATTCCTGTAAATGTAATGATGGCACCCAAAATGTTGACAAGTTATTGTCTAAGTTCAGTCTTCATAGTTTGTTCCCTCGTGTGTCCTTTGACAGTAACAAGTTTATAAAGGAAAAAAATGCATGGAGGTGGTTCTTATTCACACCAACCTCAACTTGAGGATTTTTGGGAGGATTGTGTTGATGAGAGGGAAGTTTAGAGAAGAAAGTGGATGAGACTGACTGTAGATCAAGTTCGTGCCTTCAAGCTGAACATCCAGGTTCCTGATATGACTGATGATTTTTTAGATATGTTTGATGAAGGCTATGATGCAGTGTCAAGGGAACCCATGCCTCCTATAAGATGGTCTGAAAAAGAAGTCACTGATATTATGTTGCTTTCTTTGCATGTGTTGAGAAGAATAGAAAAGTGGTTAAAAGGAAAGGTCAAGGAGTGTGCTGGCTCCACGACACCAAGGGACTCAGCCTCTCAAAATCAAGCCAGATCTCAGACTACCCATTCATATAGAAAATCATCTAGTTTGGACCTGACTCTCCATAGAGTTAGCTCACAATCAAATGGCGATGATGAGAGGCCACCTGAAGAAACTGGGAAAGTGAAGACCACTTGTGAACAGGATGTCTAGACAGTGAAAATAAATACCATATTGGTTGCTTCATCATCCAAAGCAGACCATGTGCCCCCACCTAACAATCATGTAAGTGATTCTGATTCTTTCATTTTCTCTCAAATTGGAGAGGATAATTTGTTTCACTCTTTACTTAGCCCACCGAACTCTCCACAACAAAGAGAACTGCTGGAACAATTTTCCCCCTGTGCTGGTAGTTGCTACTTCCAATGTTGCCAATGTGTCAGCCCCATCTCCAAACTGGTTGAAAAAGATAGTTCAGAAGAAGAAGAGATACACTCTCCCCACTGATGAGGGTATTGATATTGTGGCCAGTTTATTGTAAATGGTTCCTGAACCCAAGCGTGCAAAGAGAATGTCTAGGATAGTGACTGATGCCACCTCAGGAAACCAGTTTCTGGAAATTGTGGACCCACTAGTAGATAAGAATGAAGATGAAGTAACAGAAGCTGACTTCAGAGTAAGTCGAGTGGATCTGGGACCATCAACGACTGAGGGTGATCTATATCATGTCCAATATTCAGTTGATAATATCTCTAAAAAGGTAAAGGGATTGCAAGAAGAAAATTCAAAACTGCTGGCACATGTAAGTTCCTTGTCCTCTTTTGCTAATTCAATTGCTGAAATAATAACACCCTCAACTGAGACCTCCTCAGATGTCAAGCTCCGTACCCTTGATTCAAATTTCCTTCAAGTTAAAACTTCTCTATCCCTAAGGAAGGCTATGGATCAATGGGTTGAGAAGATTATTTTTGATGGTCTCATTTTTATTGAGGAGGCAGTGAAATTGTTTGATTCCATACATGCTAAGAGAGAGGTTTTGATAGTAGAATTTGAGAAAGCCTGAAGTGATCACCATAGTCTGAATATATTCCCTAAGGAAATACAAGAGATAGCCAACATGGATCTTGGTGTCTTGATGGCAGAAGAAGTTATAGCTAATCATGGGGAGCTAGATACCGCTATGTGGGCTGATACAATAGAATGGAAACTTTGTATCATAGTTGTAGTAGAAGAGGAAATGGTGAAAGCCATTGCAGTCTTTTACAAGGAGATGATGAGAATCAAAAAGGATTTCACTGCTCTAGGGGTAGAGGCTAACGGGTTTGACGATGAGAAACTCTTGGATGTCAAAGTAATTAAACAAAATTTCAAGAGGGTGGTGACGGAGGAAGTAGTGAATTATGATACAATTTCAGGGGATTCGTTGGGTAAACTCTCTAAATTAGTGGCCTATATTAACAATTGTAGAAGTGGCATCGATGAAATGCATTGTAAGGTGACAGACTCAGACAGGGTAGTCATGAAGAAGAAGTGTCACATCAGTATGACAGGATCTCCACCAAGCATGTCATTAACACCAATCATCAATAAGTACAGAGCATATAAAGCCAGTTGCAAGCACAGGTATCTCAAGCGGTGCAAAGTGTCACTAGAGAAGGCAAGCAGTCAAAGGAAGACGAAGAGATGGACGACGTGGATGATGGCGATGGGGATTTGCAAATCCTCAATTAATTTCAAATTTCATGCATTTAATTATTTCGTATTTGCTCTAAAACTATTGGCTCTGGAGGGCCCTTTTATTATAATTATTGTTTAAGATCTTTTAATTGGCTATTTCAAGAAGCTATTATGTTTTTAAAGACAATTATAATTTGGCTTAGCTATAAATTCTGGATAGTTAGTCGAATTGGGGACCTTTGGAAAAAAATTGTTTTGCAAGGGTGATAGTTAATTCTATTTTCAACTACTTTGATATATGCAATATAAGTTAATACAGTGGAGATTTGGGTGATCATAGACTTTGTGTTGTGGTTATCTGGATTCATGTTCTTCTTAAGTTGAATGTGTTGTTGTTGTTGTTAACGATATTCATGTGTCTGGGTGGTTGGATATTCATAAATCTTTTTCACTGCTGAGAATAGCTTATCTGTTGATATATCATTCAAGGTGGTGAAAATATATATATGTATGTGGTATGTTGTCGATGTATGTTGTGAGGCTAGAAGTCTTTGAACTCCTAGTTTGAGTTATAAATTTGCCTTCATTGCTTTCTGGTTAAAAGCTCTGCCTATGTTTTGCTTTCTAGTTAAAAGCAATCTTGATTTCTTTATTCATTAGAAAATCTGTTGAATGTAGTTGCGCCGTGTTAAATAAGTAGAGAGCCTGTGTAAAATACCAATAGATTGGGCTCAACTGTTGATTGCATTTGTCACTTGTCCAGGCGTGAGTATATAGAGTTAGGTGACAAAATCTGTTAACCAACAAGTTGTAACCTTAATTATAAACCTAACCCTAACCCCAACCCCAACCCTAATTATAATCCTAACCCTAACCCTAATCCTAGAATCTTAAACCTAACCCTAACACTAACCCTTATTCTAACCCTAAACATAACTCTAATTTTAACCCTAACCCATATTCTAACCCTAACTCTAGCCCTAACCATAACCCTAACTATAACTCTAATGCTTACACTAATTTAGTAACCCTAATTCTAACTCTAACCATAACCTCAATTCCAACCCTAACCCTAATTTGATTCTAACATTAACCCTAATTTTAACCCTAACCCAAACCCTAAGTTTGACTATAATTTAAACCCTAAACCTAACCTTAACACTATCTCTAACCCTAATTGAACTCTAACCCTAACTCTAATTTGAACCCTAATCCTAACTGTAACTATAATTCTTACCCTAATTCTCACAGTAACCCTGATTCTACCCTAACTGTAACCCTAATTTTTAATCTAACAATAACCCTAATTCTAATCTTTACCTTAATCCTAATTCTAACTATGATTTAATCCTAACCCTAACCCAAATTCTAAACCTAACTCTAGCCCTAACCCTAACCCTAACTGTAACTCTAATGCTTATCCTAATTTAGTAACCCTAATTCTAACTCTAACCATAACCTCAATTCCAACCCTAACCCTAATTATAACCCTAACCTCATTCTAACATTAACCCTAATTTTAACCCTAACTCCAACCCTAACTCTAACCCTAAGCCTGACTATAATTCAAACCCTAACCCTAACCTTAATACTAACTCTAACCCTAATTGAACTCTAACCCTAAGTCTAATTTGAATCGTAACCCTAATTGTAATGCTAATTCTTACCCTAATTCTAATAGTAACCCTGATTCTACCCTAACTATAACCCTAATTTTAAATCTAACAATAACCCTAATTCTAACTTTTACCTTAATCCTAACTCTAACTATGATTTTAACCCTAACCCTAACCTAAATTCTAACCCTAATTCTAGCCCTAACCCTAACCCTAACTGTAACTCTAATGCTTACCCTAATTTAGTAACCCTAATTGTAATTCTTAACCCTAACCTCAATTGTAACCCTAAGCTTGATCCTAATTGAAACCCTAACCCTAATCTTAATACTAAATTTAACCCTAATTCTAATCCTAACCCTAACTCTAATTCTAACATTAAACATAATTCTAACCCTAACCCAAACCCTAACCCTAACTCTAATCCCAATTTTAACCCTAACCCTTATTCTATCCCTAAACATAGCTAGATAATTTTAACCCTAACCCTAACTCCAACCCTAATCCCGACTATAATTCAAACCCTAACCCTAACCTTAATACTAACATTAACCCTAATTGTAACTCTAACCCTAAATCTAATTTGAACCCTAACCCTAACTGTAACTCTAATTTGTACCATAATTCTAATAGTAACCCACCTTAATTCTAACCCTAATTGTAACCTCAATTTTAATTCTAACCATACTTCAAACCCTAATTATATACCTAATTGCAACCCTAATCCTAAACCTAACTATAAATATAATTCTAATATTAACACTAAATGTAACCCTAATCAAGTCGATAAGGGCGTGGTTCGGTGGTTAAGTCACTCGATTGTAGTGGCAGCCACCAGAGTTCAAACCCCCGCTGAACCAACGAGCTCGCAGGCTTTACGCCTTTGCTGGGCCAATAAGCTCGCGGGTTTGAAATATTCTTGCTAGGGGATGAGGTCCCCCCATGTTGTGGCCTCACCGGTTCATTGCTCCAGGCAAAGTATTCGCGTGGAGCCGGAGGGTGTGTCGCACCAACATCGTCGGTCACGTTAAAAAGTTTACCAAGCGCATTTAAAAAAAAATGTAACCCTAATCAAACCTTAACTCTAATTCTAACCTTACTTAAAATTATGGTTAAGGTTAGGGTTGGGTCATTTCAAATGCTTACTTATCTTTATTCCATTATTATATCTTTTCTTTTAGAGTTTTGTGCTTTGTTGAGATCTATCCTTTACCACCCTAGCCACCCTAGCCAATCCCATTAGGTTTCCATTTTCATATGTAATATACCACTAATTCTAATCCTAACCCTAATTCTAACATTAGAGATTATGGTTAGGCTTAGGGTTGGGCCATTTAAATGCTTTCATTGGTGCACTATTAATTCTCAAATTTATATTAATAGATAAAACTATTGGTATGGAGAAACTGTTTAATGACATCATTGACATCATAAGACAAACATATAATCATTGACATCATAAGACAAACATATAATATGAAGTATTCCAACGCATGTACATTACTACCCTAGTACTTATACATATAAGAATAGTATTTGTCCACATAATGTTCTTATCTATTTCTTTGCAAATACTCTTACCCTTCAAAACTACACAATCATTCATATCATGGTTGTTTGATTTGAGTGTTGGTAGGTGGCGACTGATCAGGAAAGTACTATACACTAGCCATGTATCCTCGCCGGGGTTCGGGTCCGGGCCGGGCCTCGAGCGGCGGTTTGGGGGCGGCAGCCCCCGAGAAATTTTTTTTAGGGCCGACTTAAAAAATCCTAGGGGCAACTTAAAAAAATCCTATTTTTATGACCGACATAAGAAAACCCTAATTTTTGTAATCGACAAAAAGGGCTTGATAAAAAGCGGCCAAGGGTTAGGGTTTGGGTATTGTATTGTAGCATTTGCAGCGGTATTGAGTTGCAGGGATTGCTGATTGTAATCGTTTTGATTTACTGGATAATAATATTGGACTCTCTGTTTGGTGGATGTAGCCTGAGTTTGGGTGAACCACGTTAAATCTTGTCTCTCGCTGTTATTAATTCTGTGTATTTCCATTTCTCTGTTTAATCTTTATTTGTATTTAATTGATATCTTCTGCCGGCTAACCCTAACATCGAGTTCCACAAATCACTATGTTTTTTTTTTGGATCTCTTAGCCATGTTTTAGGATCTTACTTTTTTAACCCCAAAATTACACTCTTTTGGTTCTATCTTTGCTTATTTAAAATCCAAAAAAAAACATATATTAAAATTTTTAGTAACTATTCTAATAAGATTGTAGTCTAAATATTTCAGTACATTTCTTTCTAATCAGTAATCTAATTTTATATTGTGTTATGTAATTTTTCACAATACAATCGAAATTAGTTCTTGTTGAAACAATTTGGTATATAGTAGCTCTTTCTACGTAGTATGATGTTTGATAAATAATTCAATTGAATGCTTAATATGTATAAAGAGTTGATAAAAATAGAACAATTAATATAATAGTTAGTAAATTTTACTTTTTGGAGGATCATAGAGTTGATATCTTCCAAAATGAAATTCCCAATGTAAAATTTTAATATCAACATTCAACAATCTTAAACCAAAAATATTGTACCTATAATTACAATTGTACTATTGTGTTTGATATCTTCAATATTTTCATTAAACCAATAAAGTTCATAGTGATGCTACATATTATTCTCTTCATTGTAAAAATAAGGTTATTTTTTTAAATTTTTTTTGGCACATTATGTTATGATAGTATTTATTTTCTTTGTTATTCTTAGAAAATATCCAAAACACAAATCTAGAAAAACTATAATATGTAATTGGTTCATAAATTTTTCTCATAAAATAACCAATGCTAAAGGTGTAAGTGGAGATAAATATAGAATAATTTTCCCATAAAATAGGGAATGATGGAGAGAATATAGGGGGAGTGGAGGAGACATTTAAGGAAGATAACGGAGAATGAGACCCTTAATCAAGTAGCCAATTAATTTCTTTCCATTTTTAAGAAAACTTAATATAAACTTATATAATTTTTTTTAAAAAAAGTTGATTGGTTTGTATAACAAAAATTAATTAAAGTTAAAAGAGTTTTGAACACAATTTAATATTTGTGTTTAAAACAAATACTATATATTAGTATTATATATATGTTTTAGAAATAGATTTTATTAAAATCCAATGATAATAAAACTTAGCAAAAAAAAATTAAAATAGTTAAGAGTGAGGAATAACCAAAAAATAAATAAGAAATAAGGGATAATTAATTTGATACTTCTATTAGGTGTATTAATTTGGTCAATAAAACATATCATATCACAAAAAGAACATTTACTCTCTGAAATTATGTCTTATAAGTTTTTTTATGAAATGTAATTCAAGTTTGCTTCTCCTTATCCATTTGTTTATTTTTTTAACATAAAGAAAGAATTTTTTTTAAATTAAATAATCGAGAGAACAAAAAAGGTACAGTATCAAAAGAGGGGGGGAGGCGAGCCTCAACCACCAAGTTCAAAGTCTAACTATCAGCCAACTAACACATTAAGTAGCAGTTCTAATGAGATTACAAAAAGAGGAGACAAATAAGCTATTCCAGAACATCATCATGATCATCGAACCAAGCTGTCCATCCTAGCTCTCCTTCCATCCACACGACTTTCTTCCGCTCGAGAAGTTGAGCAAGGAAGTCAAGTCTATCAGAAAAGGGGCCTCTGTTCTCACGTATTTCCTTGAGCAGCTCCTTAAGAGCTTTTCCAAAAGCAATCTGGTTATCAATAATGCTGGCCAATTCCAGCCCATGCTTCATCTCATAAATGAACATTGTAGCGAGCCCATCATGGAGGAATCTTTTCAGCTTGTCCATCTCGAGCTTCATAATGTAGCAAATCTGCGAGACAATCTTAAAACGTATGAGTTTCAAATGAAACAAAGTAAGGGATCTACCAACATCTTGAAATTTGTCCTCATTTCTACATTTCCAAATAAACCAAAGAATATGAGAGGAGAGAATGTTCCAGAAAAAATTAGCATCCTTTTTAAGACCAGATATGTTGCCAAGAATGGTATCTAAAACAGGAACATGATCAGCTATAGAGATTCCAAAAAACTTCCATATAATCCTAGCAAATTGACAAGTAAAAAATATATGCCTTAAATTTTTAGGAACCCTGCAAATAGTACAAACTTTAGTATCACCAACATGATTTTTAACAGGAAGTCTATCAAGAAGAAGCTGCCATTTAAAATGTAAGATTTTGGGGGGAATATGCGATTTCCAAAATCTGTCAAGAATTTTTTGCCATTCAAGAGAGTTCAAGTTCATATACCAAGTGGTATTAAGGTGAGAAATAACAGAGTTGTCTTTATTAAGCACCTTATTATATCTTTAGCTTTAATTTTATGTAGGAGAGATCCATCATCCCAACGGAAATTTAGAAACCTATGAGAGTCCACATCACACCTGCAGGGAAGATTAAGATTGCGGCAGGCATTGGCAACCATATTATACGTACGTTTATGGGAGACAGGAAGATCGAACTTGATTCTAATATCCTGCCAACTAGCAAGGTTATCATTCTCCAAAATGTCAATAAAGCTCTTGATACCAAGGCTGTTCCAAAATTTCGTAGAACAACCTTGAGTCATGGCAAGAGGCTTACCATTATGTTGCAGATTCCACCATATTGAACACTCACCGTGAATAGACTTATTGCTAGCAAAGTTGGAATTATAGATAAAACCCCTCACAAGCTCCCAGGCTTTCCAGATAGACTTGAAAACCAGGGAACCTTGGACAGAGACAGGGAAGGACCCAGCAACCAGATCAGCAAAAGGAAGATTTTTCCAATGTTTGGCCTACTTAAGATAACCGAACTGAATGTTGTTTCTAAGAAGAATCTTCCAAGGTTCCTGACCATCAAGACCCTGAAAAATCCACTTAGCAGCAAGGGAAATTCTTTGGATCCTAAGGTCTTTTAGGCCTAAGCCACCAGAGTTCTTGGCAACTTGACACCAACTCCATTTAACATGTTTCTTCCTGTGACCTTTGCCATCAGACCATAAGAATCTCCTAATGGCTTTCTGAATCTCAAACACTTGGTAGTTACTGAACATCCAGACAGAGGAGTAGTATATACTATAGGATGACAAGATTTTCTGACACACCTGCACTCTACCAGCAAGCGACAGCACCCTGTTATCCCACTTGTAGAGCTTCTTAACAATTTTATCCTTAATGCAAATCCACATGTCTTTGACAGACGGGGAGATGGAAAAGGGAACCCCCAAATATCTGACAATCTTATTAGGTCCACCCCATGAGTATCCAAACTGGAGAAACCAATCAGGAGGCTCCTCTTTCCAACCAAGCATAATAAATTTGGATTTGGATATGCGAGCTCCAGAAATGGTCTCAAACAGATCAAGTTTATGATTAAGATGCTGAATATTAATACAAGATAGTTCAAGGAAAAGCGAAGTATCATCCGCAAATTGGATATTAAGAAGCTCAGAATTATCAGGGAGAGAAATCCCATTAACTTTGGGAGAAATAGTGTTATCTCTAAGGATATAGTACAAGGCATCAGAAGCGATGACAAAGAGAGCAGGAGCAAGGGGACATCCCTGTCGAATGGACCGGGACAAAGGTATAGGGTTAGATAGAAAACCATTGATTTCAATTCTAGCAGATGAATCCTTAAGCAAGACTTGAATATACCTAACAAATTCATCAGGGAATCCAAATCCCTGAAGAATAGAAAAGATGAATTCCCATTCAACGCGGTCATAGGCTTTCTCAAAATCTAAAAGAAACATAGCAGATTTCTGATTTGAAGTCTTAGCCCAATCCATTGACTCCCAACTGGTGACAAGGTTCTCTAAAATATACCGACCCTTAATAAATCCTGTCTGAGTGGGACATATGAACTTAGGAAGAACATTAACAAGCTGAGAAGCCAAGGCTTTGGCCAGAATTTTATATGAAACATTAAGCAAAGTAATTGGCCGCCAATTCTTGATAAGGGACTTATCTCCATCCTTAGGGATAAGTTTGATAATCCCCATATTGATAGAATTGCCAAGCGTGCCACGATCATAGGCTTCTGAATATAGGTCAAATAAGTCCTTGGCAATCCAATCAATATTGGATTTGTAAAATTCAGTAGGGAGACCATCAGGCCCAGGTGCTTTATCATTTTTGAGAGCAGATAAAGCATCAGAGATCTCCTGAACCAAGATCCTAGCCCTAAGGATGGAGACAGCATCCTCAGTAATTTTCTTGGGAATAAGCTTCTGACATCTACTTCTGAGCTCTTTAGCATTGCTACTGTCCTCAGAATTGAATAAGGCTTTGTAAAACTTCTCGAAGGCAGCAGCAATGTCATTAATATCACTGAGCTCCTAGTTATCAACCACAATTCTATCAATTTTCTCCTTACTTTGCTTTTGTTTAAGGTAATTAAAGAAGAATTTAGAACCCTTATCCCCATATTTCAACCATTGCTGACGGCTTCTAACAAAGGCTCCAATGGTTTTAATATGTTGGTGTTTCCTCAGCGTATCTCTGGCAGCCGAGACACGTTCAACATGAGGAATGGAAGTGGGATTAGCTTGCACATCTATTTCAGCAAGATGAAGGTGTTCATTTAATACATTTTCCACTCTTCTATAGTTTTTAGCCTTCCTTTGGCCTAGGGTCTGGAAAATTTTCCTCCACGAGGAGACATTTCTATTCCACCTATCAACTTGAGAGGAGAAATTATTAGCAAGATTAAACAACCTAACCATCTTAACAGCAACACAAGAGTCCTGGTCATTAAGCAATGAAGTATTAAGGATAAATTTTTCATTATGATGAATGCTAGGAGCAAGAGCATTTCTAATGTTAATGAGAGCACTTATAGGGAGATGATCCGAAAGAGTAGAGGAAGAGGCAAAAACAGGGGAATGCTGTTGGTTAGGAGAGAATGAAAAAAAATCAGAGTTCACACAGAATCTATCAAGCCTGGAGTAAATCCTCTTAGACCCCTGTTGAAAATTACACCATGTGTACTAGAGGCCAGAGGTATCCCTTTTACGCCCTTCCATAGGATCAAACAAATTAAATTTATGTTTACAACGATCCCAATGTAACTTCTCTTGATGTTTCCAGACAAAAGGAAGACCACCAAACTTATCATCTTGATCCTCGACCATGTTAAAGGATCCAGGGAATGTCAGGAAGATTATACAACCAATTCCATAGAATGATCCTATCCTTAACCTCATTAGGAGCGTAGATAGAACACACGCCAAAGGATGAACCTTTAAAATCAATAACAACCCAAGCTGCTCGGTTACAAGGGGAGCAACCAGCTGAGTTAATATATTTTTCCCAGTAAGGATTGATGAGTAAAGCAACACCACCTTTCCCTTTAGGATGATTGGTGAAAATTTTAATAGCATCCCTCCAGATAAAGTCCAAAGAGGAACTAAGAAGAAAGTTAACAACTTTAAACTCTTGCATCATAAAAAACATAAAGAAAGAATTAAAAAAATTATATATATATATATATATAGAGGATGACTATTTATTCAAATAGTAATTAATAAAAATAAATCCAAACAATGTATTTTATTATTAATTTTGTTAGAAGATAAATATTCAAATTTTGTTAGAAGATAAATATTGCCCCTTAAAAACCAAAATTCTGATATCCTTGTTTAACCTATGATATACATAGAAGTTTGTGTTTTTCATTGGAATAGTCAAATCATTCTAAAGACCAGGACTTTAACAGGCTAGTCACCGAATTTATGGATGGCAACATAAAACCACTCTCACAATGACGTCATTGCCGCAAAAAAAATAAAAAATAAAAAATAAAATTGAGAAACTAATATAACTAAACCTAACCTAGCACTCGTACTGAGGCGTTAACTATTTGTATATTGCAGATTTTTCTGAATCCACAGAATCTTCAAACATAGAAGGCTATCACCGCATCGCTAACCCCCGCCGTGACAGACATCTTTACCTCCTTAAAAATCAAACCCTAATTTCATCCCACAACTTTGCTTGTAAAATTTTCGAAGATTCAGGGTTCAGACATAAAATTTGTAAATTTTTGAAGATTCAGGGTTTACAGAAGTGTAGAGAATGACAATATTCAGATTTGTATTAATAAAAAGTACATTGGATACATCCGAACGGTTCCCAAGGGGACATTACTATCTCCCAAGGAGTTATTAATGTCCCCTTCGGAACCGTTCCCATGTATCCACGTTCTGCAACAAAAATAAAAAACTTCAAACCCAGCAGTACATGTGATGGAAATATTGGAAAGAATGGATTCAATTTATAGAGTCTCCATGCTCCTCACCCGAATAGGCAACAAGAGAGAAAAGTGGGGTGCGGAGTAAATATTCCCTTTAGGCTTGATTTGGCCGAGATTGCCGTCTGATTTCCTAGTTACTAAATTTTATAGTTGATTTTAATGTACAACCTTTGTTCCCTATTAAATATTCCTTTTTACGGTTGATTTGGCTGAGATGGCATTCTGATTTCAAAGAGTTCTTTATAGTTGATTTTAATGTTTGATTTTAATGTATAAGGGAAGTTTAAGTGAGCTCTTTGAGGAAGCAAAGCTCCATACAATGGCTGGTAGGACTTAAATTTGACAGTTGTATAGCTGTATTTAGGGATTTTTGTTGTAAAATACAATCGAAATTTTAAAAAGACCGTATCAAATGAAAGGAGAGATTTTGGACAAACTGTCAAAATTTATATAGGATTATGCTGATATATATACTAGTATAAAAATATATCTACAGTACGTTGAGAGATATCTTCCAATTTGTTGGCATTTATAAATTACTTGAAGTTAGAATATTTGATATGCTTGAGTTAACAAATTTATTTATTTATTGTTTAACGTGATAAAGATTTGACTCCATATCTATTTTTTTAATCCATTTGGCTTCCACTAATTTATTTATTTACACATTTTATGAATTTTGTTTACATGGAATCTGAATCTTTCAACCCTTACTATGCTGCTATATATATTTGGTTTTTATATAATCTACGCTGCTATATATATTTTGTTTTTATATAATCTACTTAATATAAGGTGTGTCATAGTATTTTAAAGGCAGCATTAAATAGATAACTATCATAAAAAAATTGCTTGATAGGTAAGGTGACTGTGAAATTTAAGCCCTGATGGCCAGCTTCTTGGTCAAGATGCATAGTAGAAGATGACATTGAAAAGATTTTGAAAGTATCTTAGGGCTGCAGCTCTTGGTCCCTTAGGTTGTTTGGCCTAGTTGATGTCATTAAAATCCATTCATTCATTCATTCATTAAATATACCTTGTAGGGTTGATTTTAATGTACTATATAGTTGTCCAAGAGTTGGAAAACACACCTTTCAAAATATATCTAATTTTTATTTTCTTTACAAGATATATAGAAATATGTGTAAATGTATATTTAAATAATAATAGACTAATATATTTATATTTAAAAATATATATTTATAGTACCCAGAGAGATATCTTCTAAAGTTTTTTTGGGTTTTTTAGTTACTAAAGTTATAGTTGATTTTAATGTACTATATAGTTGTCCACCTTTCAAAAAATATCTAATTTTTATTTTTTTTACAAGATAAATAGAAATATGTTTAAATTGATATTTAAATAGTAATAGACTACTATATTTATATTTAAAAATATATATTTATAGTACCCACAGAGATATCTTCTAAAGTTTTTTTGGGTTTTCTTCTCCACTATATTTTCGGCAGTGTCACCACCGTTTCAATTTCTTTTTTAGTTTTAGTTTTTTATTTTTTCTAATTTATTTTTTAGATTTTATTTTTTATTTTTTCCAATTTCTTTAAAATAAAATATAAATAAAATAAAATAACCCTTTAATTAAATAGAATAATTGTTAAGTAAATAAAATAACTCATATTTCTAGACAATTTTTAGATAGATATATTTAAGATGTCTATACTACTACTATATTTATATTTAAAAATATATATTTAAAGTAGGCTGAGGGATTTTTTTTTCCATAGTTTATTTGAAAAAATAAAAAATAAAAACAAAAAAAAGAAATTGGAAAAAATAAAAAATAAAAAAGAAATTGAAAATAAGAAAATCACAAAAACTATCCAACCAAAAAAGAAAAGGAAAGAAAAGGAAAAAATAAAAAATAAAAACCCAAAAAGAAATTGGAAAAAATAAAAACTAAAAACTAAAAAAGAAATTGGAAAAAATCAAAAAACTAAAAATCAAAAAAGAAATTGAAAAATAAAAAAATCACAAAAACTATGGAACCAAAAAAGAAATTGGAACCAATGATATTTTTTCCTTTTCCTTTTTATTTTCTATAAATTTAGGCAGAAAAAATGAGTGCTCTCATCCCCACCCCGATGTGATTGTATAACCCCTCTCGGCGTAATCATATACAATTATATTATTGTCACTCATAATATAATAACATGTTATATAATTCTAAATGCCTCTCCCGCTCATTTCTGAAACCCTACCTGCAAACTCGAAGGAGGATTTTCTGTTGCTCTCTGGCGGTATTGTGGCAGATGGTAGCGGTGTTTCTATTGTTTCATTGCCGATTGGTTGTGGCTTGGCTGACGGCGACGGGGGCGTTTTAATTAATGGTGTTAATTTTAGTTCGAAGGTGGTGTTTCTGCCACTCTCTGGCGGCAGTGTGGCTGTTGGTTGTGGTGGGTTTGCTGGCAATAATGGGGCATCTAGTTGCGGTGGTTTTGCTGCATCTTTGCCCATTGGTTGCGATTTCGTTGTTGGTAGCAGTGGCGATTGTATACGCCTAAAAATGACACGATTCGGTATAAATAAATATTCTTAATATTTATTCCCTTCTAATTCTTCTATCAATAAATAAATAAATCAATTTATTTATTTGATTCACATTCCTCTAAATTAATTAAATATTAAAATATTTAATTATCTCTTCTAAAGTCAAAATTAAATAAAATCCTTTATTTAATTAAAATTCTTCCAAACAATTAAATAAATCTCAATTATTTAATTAAATCAAATCATTCTTCCAAATTTAAATAAATCAATCAAATTTATTTAAATCCTCTCAATCTCCAAAAATAAAATATAATCAAATATTTTATTCATTCTTCCAAAATCTTCTAAATTAAATAATATCAATTATTTAATTGTCTCTTCCAATAATATCTTCTCTAAATTTAAATAAATCAATTATTTATTTAAGTTGTCTTTTTCTTTTAAATTGAGTTATCTCTAAATATAATTCAATCCTTGTACACATGCAATTGAATATTCTAAATATTTAATTGGCTAAAATATCTTCTCATCCTCATGCAATTTCTATTCTCTAATTCTATTTCTCTCAACTGATTGATCTATTCTTTTAATTGATTTATCTCTTCAGTTAACTCATTCTTCTATATCTTTAATTCCTCTCATGTAAAATATAGAAAGACACATGTCTTCTTTTTATTCGCACATGTTCCTCAACCGTTCTATACCATTGATCTTCTCTCTCACAAGTCTATAAATTAAACCCTATTCTTCCATTTCATTCATCCAAGATTTAAGTATTGTTATTCTGTAGGAATTATAGCGCGCCTTTGGCACCAATTCCTTCATTGCTTGTGATCACACTCGTTACTACATACTACTATCATTGTTGTGAAGCTCATCTTCATGGCGAAACTATCATAGCTGTACCCATTTGAAAATCTTGGAATCATAGTAAGGAAGTGCACCTTCTGAGGGCCATATTCATAGACAAGATCATTTGTGATAAGCGATCAATGGAAGCTTCGAATTAAAGGAGGTTTGCTTTGTATTGTTCATTATTTTGATTAAATCTCTTTTGTTCACCATTTCATTGAGTTTTGGGTATTATTGATATTGATATATTAATTATTCATTTGAATCCAATTTTCCTTTAACAGCGATTTGGATTCTTCACCTTGCTCAAATGGTGGTAAGTCCTTTGCTGGAGTGGTGCATGCTGGTATTGGGCATGCCTCTCCGATGGTGCAGTTTGCTGTGGACCCTAGTTCCCTACCTCCTCCTGTGGTGTTTTGGGTGAGGATGTTTTAGAGAATGTCAAGTTTTATTCTGAAAATGGTTTGATTTGCAAGTTTGAAGGCTCATGGCCTTCTCTCTCTGCTATTAATCAATGGATTCAACTTCTTTGGCTTCCCCATTTAGATGGGAAAGTTGAAATTTACCCCTGTGCACGGGGATGCTTTATGGTAACTTTTGCTTCCATCTCTGATCGAGAATTTGTAGATGGGCGTTCTTGGTTTATGGGCAAGTTTCCCCTCATGGTAAAGCCATGGTATCCTTCTTTTAACCCTCTTTCTGAATCTTTCCATATTAAACCAATGTGGATCCGCCTCTTGAATCTTCCCCTTCATTTTTGGTGTGATTCAAGTTTTTCAGCTATTAGAAACTCTTTGGGCGGTTTTCGAATGGTGGATTCAGCTACTTTTTTTACTCATACCACCTATGCTCGAATGTTAGTTGATTTGGATATGTCCAAGCCCCTTCCTGCTGAGATTATTTTGGAGGTAGCATATTTGCCTTGGACTCAGTCTCTTGATTATGAAGGTATTCCCTTCCATTGTCATAGATGCTTTGCTACAGGACATATTGCTTCAAAGTGTCCTCGCCAAAAGGTTGTTAGATCATCTTCTTGGTGGAAGGATGTGGCTCCTGATCATTTTATTGTAGATGTTGAAGACTCTTCTTTTGAGCCTTCCAAGTCTTCTTCTAAGGCAACAAAGATTTCTGTACCTGCTACTCCCATGGTCCCCTGTTCTGAGCTTGAGCCTGCTGGGCTGCTTTTTGGCGGCTGTTTGGCTGACAGTGTCAGAGTCTGCTCTGCTACACCTTGTGTTTGGCTGCTCCTGTTGGTGTCGCTTCTGCTTTTGTTGATAGCGGTTTGGCTTGTGGTGGTGGCGACGACTTGGCTAACGATTTGGCGTCTTTTGTTGGGGCTTCAGTTCCTCAGCGGTCTGCCTCTCCAGTTGGGTCTCCCTCTCGAGCTTCTCATGTGGGTAGGGGTTCTGTGGAGGATTCTCCTCCCCTTTCCCCTTGCTCGGTGGATCTGGATGTTGAAGTCTCTTGGACATTAGTGCATCGTAGGAAGAAGGATTTGCCGAAGTCTTTTTCTCTTTCCCACACTCAGATTATGGGTGTGTGGAAGGCTAGATTTGTTGTTGGCATAGCTTAGGTTGTTTGTTTATTTTGTGGAGTGCTATGTTATGGATGCTCTATCTTTGTTTGGCACTTGTTCTCTTGGTAGCTGGGTTGTTGTTGTGCTTTTGGTCAACCTCTATTGAGGTTGAAGTTTGTTTGTAAAGGGTTTCGCGTCCCTTCAAAATCTGTTTGACCATATTAATCAAAAACATGTTATATAATTCTAAGATATTAGTAAGGTTATTATATTGATATAATAAATTCTTGATTTATTATTGACTAATCATAAATTATAATAATTCTACTTAAATAATGATCCAAGTTTTATTTTATTCTTATATCTTAAGTATATCTCTCAAAATTGCCAAGACATCAATTTGGAACTATTTTATCTACTTAAGCTCGTTATTTTATTTTACTTTAGAATTATTTTATTTACTACATATGGATAGATAAATTTTATTTTATTTGGCCGATAGACCATTATATGTGCACACATTTTTTAGCAATAAAAAAATTTGGCAATCCCAATTGTTGGTCGTCTAATTGCTAAAAATAAATTTGGTAGTCCCACAATTTTAAATGGTAGTCCAACAAAAACTATGGAACCAAAAAAGAAATTGGGAATTTTTTTTTTTTTTTTTTTTAAAAAGGAAATTGAAATAAGAAAATAAGAAAATCACAAAAACTATGGAACCAGAAAAGAAATTGGACAAAATAAATAATAAATAAAAACCAAAAAGGAAATTGAAATAAGAAAATAAGAAAATCACAAAAACTATGGAACCAAAAAATAAATTGGAAAAAATAAAAAATAAAAAGAAATTGGACAAAATAAATAATAAATAAAAACTAAAAAGAAAATTGTTCCCTCTAACCTGTCCTCCACACAAATACCTTGGATGGCAGTGAATGATACCCCTGTCCAGGCTACTACCTACGCGAAACCTCCTTCTAGAAATGTCTCTCAAGGAGATGATGATTTTGGTGAAGACCATGATGATCAAATTGAGGGCTGTTCCAAACCCAATAGAAGAGGATGCCCCTTGGGCTCAAAGAACAAGGCCCCCTCTGGCAAGAAAAAGAATGGCAAGGGTCTCCCTGCTTGTGATAGCAGCCTTCATACTGCTAAGAGCTCGTAATTTCCCCCCCTATTTACCATGAAGTACATCTCATGGAATGTGAGAGGTCTGGAAGCTCCAGACAGAAAGCAGATTGTTAAACGTTTCTTGGACTCTCATAAAGACTTGGATTTTCTGATGCTTCAAGAGCTTAAAACTATTAATTTTACCTTGGATATTAACCTTAATTCCATTTGGAAAGACTCCATTAAAATTTGCTCCAATCACCTCAGGGGTAAAGGTGGTGTTGGACTGCTCATTAATCCCAGATGGTCAAACCATATTACTGACAAGGGTTGCTCCCCCTGTAACAAGGTTGTATGGGCCTCTATTAATATTGACAACACCCTCATTGGGGTGTGCTCTATCTATGCATCCAATTACTATAAGGAAAGAATTGCCCTTTGATATTCCCTAGATCCTTGGAGGAGACTTTAATATGATTGAGAATTGTGATGATAAAATGGGGGGTAATGCTTTTGAATGGAAAGGCTCTGAAAAATCCCATTGGGATAAAATGAAATTTATGAAAAACCTGTTTGATCCTCTTCTCGGTAATAAGGTCGATACCAGGGGTCTCTGGAATACTTGGTGCAATTTCCAAAAAGGTTGTAATAGAATTTATTGCAGACTTGACCGTTTTTATGCTAATAAAGATGTTTTTTCATTTATCCCTAGTAACCATGGCAATTCTGTTGTTGTTTGGCCTTTTACTCTCTCGGATTACCACCCTATTACTGCTCACATCAAACTTGCTAACTCCTTACCTGCTAATGTGGTGCGGCCTAAGAAGTTCATTCTTAACACTAATTTACTGAAAGATCTTGATATTCTTGCTGCCATTAACCTCATCAGACTCGTAAATAAGGATAATAAGAACTTAGCTTCGCATATTGATAGTTGGAATTATAATGTTGTTTCCTGGCAAAAACTCTTGCAAACTATTGGTCAAAAAAGGGCCAAAGACTTCAGATTTGTGGAAAAGACTCTTAATCTTAATCTACTTCACCTTGAAAATGAAATTCAGTTGACTCCTTCCTGCCCTGACCTTGCCAACCAAGTGGTGAAAGCTAGGGATGCCCTTAGATTGCATCAGCAAGTTAAGATCAAGGGGGCCATGATTAAAGCTTATAGCCATTGGCTCCAATTTGGTGATAAAGGCTCCAAGTTTTTCTTTAATCTGCTTAAACATAAACAAAACCAGGAAAAGATTGATAGACTAATTGTTGATAATCAAGAAATTGTTGATTTGGACAACATTAAAGAGGCCTTTGCCCTCTTCTACCAAAAACTTTTCACCTCTAAAGACTCTGAGTCTGCCAAGGCCCTTAGACTTAAATGCAAATCCATCATTCCTTGTAGGATCTCCGAGGGGGAATCTTGACTCCTTAAGCAAAATTTCACAATTGATGAAATTCAGAAAGCCATCAACTCCCTCCACAATGACAAAGCTCCGGGATCTGATGGGCTCCCAGTTGAGTTCTACAAAGCCAACCTTAACTGGATTTGCTCTGATCTTCTTGATATCTACAATGAGGCTTTGGTTAAGGGTTCCCTTGGCGATGTTATCAATAAGGGCATTATTAAACTCATACCCAAGGATGGTGACAAGGCCCTCGTTAAGAACTGGAGACCCATTACCCTTCTTAATGTGTCCTATAAGATCCTAGCTAAAATGTTGGCCGTCCGACTGAAAAAGATCCTGCCCAAGTTCATTTGCCCCACCCAAACTAGCTTCATTAAAGGTAGGTATATTCTAGAAAATCTCATCACAAGTTGGGAAGCCATGAATGGTCTAAAGTTTTTGGTCAAGACACTGCTATGTTTCTCCTTGACTTTGAGAAAGCCTATGATAGGGTGGAATGGGACTTTATTATTACGATGCTTGAAGCCTTTGGCTTTCCTAGTGAATTTTGTACTTATGTCAAGGTCCTCCTTCAAGATGCCTCTGCTCAGATTGATGTTAATGGCTCCCTCTCCTCTTCCATTATGCTCTCTCGGTCCATTAGGCAGGGCTGCCCCTTGGCCCCTGCTCTCTTTGTTATTGCCTCTAACGCTTTATTCTACTTCCTTAGGGATAACTCCCTCTCCCCAAAGGTTAATGGGATTAGGCTCCCTGATGATAATGAATTGATGAATATTCAATTTGCCAATGACACGGCTCTTTTTCTTGAGCTCACCAAGCAAAACATGGATAACCTTAGCCTTAAAATCCAATGCTTTGGGTCAATTTCTGGAGCTCGGATCTCCCAGACCAAGTCTACCTTCCTTACTTGGAAGGATCACCCCCCTACCTGGTTTGGACACCTTGGCTACCAATGGGGTGGTCCTAACAAAATCGTTAGATACCTTGGAGTTCCCTTCTCGGTGTCCCCTTCCCTCAAAGATATGTGGCTCTAGGTTAAGGAGAAAATTGATAAGAAACTTAGAAAATGGAACAATAGATTCCTCTCCCTGGCTGGCAGGGTTCAAGTGTGCCAAAAAATCCTCTCCTCCTATAATATCTACTACTCCTCTGCTTGGATGTTTAGCAACTATCAGATCTTTGAAATTCAAAAGGCTATTAAACGGTTCATTTGGTCTGATGGCAAAGGTAATAATAAATTATACATTGTTAACTGGAAGTGGTGCCATATTGAGAAATCTCTTGGTGGCCTTGGATTAAAAGATCTGAGGATCTAAGGTATTGCCCTTGCGGCTAAATGGATCTTCCATTCTCTTGAAGGTCAGGAACCTTGGAAGGTTTTAATCAGACACAATATTGAGAGGGCTGTCCCTAAGAATGCTAAGTCTTGGAAGGGTTTACCACTCACCGACCTTGTGGCCGGTGGTTTTCCTGTTTCTGTCTAGGGCACTTGTGTGTTCAAATCTATTTGGAAAGCCTGGGAACATGTTAGGGGGTTTTTGGTCAACACTAGTGTCAATAATGGTGACCTGATTCATGGTGAGAGATCCTTATGGTGGAACCTCTTCCACGCTGGCAAACCCCTGGCCCTTACTCAGGGATGCTCGGCTAGAGCCTGGGCCAGCAAAGGGATCAAATATCTTATTGACGTTTTGGAACATGATACTCTTATCACGTGGGAAGATCTTAGCTCAAAATTTAACCTCCCCCCGCTCAAAAAAGAACCTACAACATGATTAAGCAGGCTTGTATTGATTTTGGTCTTCCTAAAGACTGTGATGCTGATTCTCATAGATTTTTGTCTTTTAAATGGGCTAATGGTACTCTTTTGGCTAAAATTAAAGCTCGTAACATTTACTCTATCTTGACTTATGAAGCTTCCATTATTAATCAAGTTAACATATTATGGTATTCTAATCTGTCTGTTATGCAGTGGTAGAAGACCTTCAGCAGGCTCTGGAAAAGTCCGATCGAGCCAAAAATCAAGTGCTTTAAATGGCTTATGATACTCAATAGACTTCCTCTCAGGAGGAATTATGATAATAATGATTTGTGCTCTATTTGTAAACCTCCTGAGACTGGCAGGCATATTTTCTTTGATTGCTCCACTGCTAAGGAGATCTGGTTAATGTTTGGCTTTTCTATCCCTGATCTTGTGAATATTATGGAAATTATTTCTAGGCACATTCAAGGATTGAAAAAGGATGCTAATATCTTTTGGTTTACTTTATCTGCTAATATTCTTTGGTATATATGGAAAATTAGGAATGCTGATAGGTTTGAAGGCCAAGCCAGGGCCCTTACTGAGTCTTTTCGAAGACTCACCTTCTTCAAAATTGCTGTGCAGGTTGCCTCTACTATGAACGTTGAGAGGAACAAGCTCCTGAGGTTCCTCAAGGATGGACATGCCACCATGTTCATCTATGAGATGAAGGATGGTTATGAGTGGAGGCGCAACGTGGACAACCTATCCTCCTTTGAGGAGGCTCTCAAGAAGCTGAACAACGGAATTAAAGATAATAGGGTGCCCTCCTACACCCAAGTTGAGATGCTGACACAGATTCAGAGCTAGAAGACCATTGTTTGGATGGAAGGACCTCAGGGATGGGCGGCATGGGTTGAAGCCCATGACGACATCCTCTCTTGATGCTTTTGTTGATGTTTTGTATATACTTTCTTCTCATGATGCAATTAGTTTGTTAGTACTTTTTTGTGCGGATTACACACCTTGTTGTAACTTTGGTTTTTGCTGTCCTGTGGCGATGACAACTATGTTTTGCTGAGGCCTAGCCTCCTTGTACTGGATTCTCTCGATTTTTAATATAAAAAAAATTGAAATAAGAAAATAAGAAAATCACAAAAACTATAGAACCAAAAAATAAATTGAAAAAATAAAAAATAAAAACTAAAAAGGAAATTGAAATAAGAAAAATAAGAAAATCACAAAAACTAGAAATTGAAATAAGAAAATAAGAAAATCACAAAAACTATGGAACCAAAAAAGAAATTAGACAAAATAAATAATAAAAAATAAAAACAAAAAAAAATTGAACGAAAAAAATGAAAAAATCACAAAATCCTTTAAAAGTTGCATTTTCTTTTAAAGTCGCATGAGTGAAGTCCAAAAAAGAAATTGGAAAAAATAAAAAATAAAAACAAAAAAAGAAATTTGAAAATAAGAAAACAAAAACTATGGAACCAAAAAAGAAATTGGAAAAAAAATAAAAATAAAAACCAAACATAAAAATTGGAAAAAATAAAAAATAGAAACTAAAATAGAAATTAGAAAAACTCAAAAAAAAAAAAAAAAAAATGGACAAAATAAAAAAAAAAAACCGTAAATATTTGGTGATGGTTAATTTTTTTTTAGTTCTTTAAAAAAATAGTTTAGTTAAGATTTAAATTTAATCTTATTTAGTTTGAAATTGGTTTAATTTATTTATTTAATTTATAATTGATCTTTTCAATTTTCTAAATTCAACTTTTTCCTCCATCATCTGTCTTATCATTATCTTTTCCATTATTCTTCTAAAATTAAATAAATTTTCTAAATTTATTTAATTTCGTCTTTCCATTATTCATCTAAAATTAAATAAATTTTCTAGATTTATTTAATTTGGTCTTTTCCATTATTCTTCTAAAATTAAATAAAATTTTTAGATTTATTTAATTTGATATTTTCCATTATTCTTCTAAAATTAAATAAAATTTATATATTTATTTAATTTGATCTTTTCCATTATTCTTCTAAAATTAATAATAATTTTTTTAGTTCTTTAAAAAATAATTTAATTAAGATTTTTATTTAGTTTGAAATTAGTTCTTATTTAATTCTATTAAAAAATATAGAAGATTTTACATTGATATATATGAAAATAGTGTTTATTTATATTAACATTATAATTTTTTTTAATCCTTTAAAAAATATAATTTTTTTAGTTTTTTAAAAAAATAGTTTAGTTAAGATTTAAATTTAATCTTATTTAGTTTGAAATTAGTTTAATTTATTTATTTAATTTATAACTGATCTTTTCAATTTTCTAAATTCAGCGTTTTCCTCCATCATCTATCTTATCGTTATCTTTTCCATTATTCTTCTAAAATTAAATAAATTTTCTAAATTTATTTAATTTGGTATTTCCATTATTCTTCTAAAATTAAATAAATTTTCTAGATTTATTTAATTTGGTGTTTTCTATTATTCTTCTAAAATTAAATAAAATTTCTAGATTTATTTAATTTGATCTTTTCCATTATTCTTCTATTTTTTTTTTAGACTGCAGGAATCGAGTAGCCCCCCCTATAAACTGCAGTGTGCTTGGTAAACTTTTTTCACGTGACCGGTGACATTGGCACGACACACCCTCTGGTACCACACGGACGGGGGGAGACTAGACCTCGTGACCTTATTTACCACAACGAAATTTTTAGCCAATCGGCCCCGCCCCTCATTAATCTTCTAAAATTAAATTAAATTAGTTTGAAATTAGTTCTTATTTAATTTTATACACTGAAGTTACTTTTTAAAATTGCAAAACTATGTTAGGTTGATTTATTGAATATATATCTTTTATGCACTAAAGATACTTTTTAAAATTACAAATTTATGTTAGGTTGAAAGATACTTTTTTAAATTGCAAATTTGTGTTAGGTTGATTTATTGTATTTAAAAAAATTTTTACATTCTTTTTTCAAATATAAAATATAAAATAAATTATATTATAACTTTTAAAAAAATTAATTTTACTTTAATACTTTTTTAAAATATATCTTTTTTATACACTAAGTTAGTTTTTAAAATTGCAAAACTATGTTAGGTTGATTTATTGAATTTTGTGTACTCCCTGGGTCACCATGACTGCCTGCCTCATTAATTTCCATAAATATAGGAGATTTTATATTGATATATATGAAAATAGTGTTTATTTATATTAACATTATAATTTTTTTAGTTCTTTAAAAAATAATTTAGTATAAAAAAAGAGAAACCTTTTTGGAGAGATAAGGAACCCTCATATTTAAAAATGACTTCAAATGATAAAAAAATCATGTGTGTTCATTATCAACTATTTGATCCCCTTTAATGAGTGACTTGCTTGAATACATTATCAACTACTTTTATGTTGCTTATTTTTCTATAAAAAAATACAAAAAAAAATATTTTGAAAACCCTTATGATATTATGATTCACTCATTGAATTCTACTATGTCCTAATTATTAACTTGATGTGATTTTTATGTAGTGTTAGTTGATAAGAGTTGTAATCATATGTGAATGTAAAGTACAAATACAAATACACACACTAGACAAAGTGAATGCCCAAATTAAATTTCACACACACAATTCACACAAAATGAATGTCAAGGTTAAAACATACACTTCACACATAGAAAGTGAACATGTGCCAAATTTTAAACATGCTTCATGCACAAAGTTAGTTCAATCACACACAAGTAAACACTTGAGTTGAAATATGTCAAAGAACAAACACACACAAAGTGAATGCCAAAGTTAAAGTACACTCTTCACACAAAGTTAGTTCAATCACTTCATACATAGTTGATTCAAACACACACTTCATGTATATTATTTTTCAAAAGTTATTTTGTGCAATACTTGGTCGATAGAAAATTAGTAACATAGATTTTTATTATCCTACATTATTTAGGTACTCCACGGTTCACCTAATCTCTTGATTGCTTAGAATTTATTTAGTTTATTCACAATTTACTTCATGTGCTTATTCATTTAATACCACTCCATTATTTTTATTTGCGAAAAAATAATTGAATTTCTTATAGTATTTATAGCCTTGTCTACCAACAACTACATGTAATGACTTTCCATAAAAATAAAAATATAAACTATTTAGTGATAGGCCTATAAATATTTGTGCCTATCGGCCATTTGATAGCACCTTTGGTGCTTTTACTAGTAGATATATTTTTGGTAATACACTTGTTTTACTTTTATGCAATCATAAGAGACAGATTGAAATAAGCAACTTATTAGACTTCAAAATTGGAAATCTCTGGAATAAATATCTTGGCATCCCTTTATTTGGAGGTTAGTGCACAACAAAATTATGGGATCCCTTGTTAGAGTTAAAAAATGGCTTCATGGAAAGGGAAGTGGTTGTCTTGGGCACGTAGAATTTTAATGTTAAAAGCAATAATCTCTACAAAAAATGAGAACTTTCTTTTGGCAAGGTTTTTTAGAGAGTAAAAAATACAAAATATTTGGAAATTAATATGGAATTTTTTTTCAGAACGGAAATTAAAGTGAGTTAAAATCCTACAAAATAAATAGTTGGATTCTCCAAACCCTTCCTGTTGCTAATCCCCCAAAAGGCTCAAGTATTTGGAACTTCATTTTATCTTGTAGACCCCTTATAACTAATCATCTTAGTTGGGAAATAAGAAACGAAAAAAGTGCAAAGTTTTGGGAAGATTCTTGGAACAATGTTGAATCCATTGACTCTACTCAAGATTTTAGTAGCACAAAGCATTTCCTTGTCAATAGATGGGGTAGGAAAGTTACATATTATGTTTATCCCTTCACCTCCTAAGGTCTCAAATGTTGGTTATGAAAACCTCTTATGGTATGGGTCTTATAGATTGCCACATAGCTGCCCTTCAATAAATTTTAAATAAAAAAGTCCTTAATGAGAATAATGTTATCAAATGGAATTGTTCAAAAAGTGCAGTCTATCAAGGTTTCATTGTGGAAGAATCTATATAGCCAAAAATATTGCTTCCAATTCACCTATGCTGGAATAAAATATGTTTACCTAAAGTAGGGGTTTTTACTTGGGCAGCTCTACAAAAGAAAATACTCATAGCAAACAGATTTCAGAAGTGAGGTTATAGTGGGCCTTCTAGATGCGTATTATGTAAAGAAAGTGAGAAGATGTTAATCACCTACTTTTAAATTGCCAATTTTCTAAAAATATTGGCAATGGCTTTATGCTAGACTTGGTTGGAAGAGTGCTTTACCAAAGGACATACTCATTCTTTTCAAATCGTGGCCTATCATAAAAAGCATTCTATCTTCTCAAATATGTGGAAAGAGAGAAACAAGGTTATTTCAGGATAAAAAGTTAACTAAGTTAGCTTTCTACAATGAATTAGAAAATCAATGGTCAAGGTTATTAATAGTAGAACAATTGCACAACCTCTTAAAGACAAATCTTTCTCTTTCTGGGATAATGAGAAGGTTATAAATTGGTATGGTCTCAAAGTTCTTCCCGTTGATGAGAATAGTAGGGTTAACTCCTTGAAGTTTGGAAAGAAGGTCAAGTGGACTCCATCCAATGGATGGTTTAAGTTAAACTTTGGCAGAGATTCTAAAGGAAATCCTAATGCATTCGATGCTGGGTCTATTATCATAGATGAAATGGGTAATTATATAGGGGCAGTTTCTAAGAAACTTATTGATGGAACGAATAACGAAGAAAAAATTTAGGCGCTCATTCTAGGTCTTCAAATTTGCAAAGCTTTAAATTGTAGAAAAGTGGAAATAGAAGGCGATTCTCTCATTATTGTGAATGTAGTTCTTAAAAAAAAAATTGAAAATTTGAAAAATTAATAAGCTTCTTCAACATATTTGGCCACTTCTGGATTCCTTAGAAAGTTTCTCCATTTGCTTTATCTACAGGGAAATTAACGATGAAGCAGATGCCTTAGCGAATTTTGTAGTGTCTATGAATGAAGAATCTTTAATAAGTTCTAAACTAAATTGTGGCTTTTTAAAAATCTAATAGAGTTCAAACTTCATAACAAGTTCATAAAAGACCATTTTGTCATCATTGATCTTTACATTTCGCGAATATGCTCTCACAATAATCCATTTGAGTTGTTCATGCCAAATCTTTAGTTTATCCTATGCGAAGGCCCCAGAATTGGAGGATATTGGTTTAAACAATGATGAGCCCTTTTCCCTCTGCCTATATTGATAATTCAATATTTGTCTTTCATCTCACTGCTGTGCATTCTTCAATGGATTCTTTCATTTGTTTGTTCTATCGCAACCTGGAAATGACATTTATTGGGGCTATCTCAGAAATGAAGTTGGGCATCGAAGGAAGGCTACAATGGGCTCTGACTTCCCCAAGGTGCTTGGTTTAGTGCCCTCTGAGGAAAATCTATGGATACATTTCCTACTATATGATGAAGATGAAAATGATATTTAGTGTCCTATGTTCTACTCAGTTTCAGTTCAGGTTGATATATTGTTATCATAGGATATCCAGATGTCTGTTGTATACAATATAATCAGAGCTTTTGTAATATGTCCCTGGTTGACTTATTATTTGGGGTTTCTCTTCATAACCCATAAATTGAAATATAATATTTTATTTCACATTCCCCGATACTATATTTTATTGATAAAAAAAGACACTTGTTTTACTTTTGGATGTAATTTTAATTTTACTTTTGGAAAAGCCACCATTCATCATTATTTTGATAATTTTTTGTTTTATTCTTATTTGAAAAGTGCAGTAAATATTATATACTTATATTGTTTTGTTTTTAAATTTTAAATTTTATTTTTTGAAATATATGTGGATTGTGTTTTGGTTTTTATTACAAGGTCATGACATGAGACTGCTTGCCCTACTCCATTGTAGATCACCTCTAGCATAATTATTTACATGTCATTTAAATTAAAAGGTACAAAAAAGTATTTAAATTAATAATATTAATGTGCAACATTTTTGTATTTAAATCATAAATATAAATAAAATATAAAATAATAAATTTAAATCTATAAAATTATAAATCTAAGCATATTTAAAATCATAGAATGTTGTAAAATTTTATATAAAATAACGTGTTTAAATCTATAAAATCATAAATCTAAATCTAAGTATATATAAAAACATAAAATCATAAATATATTACATTATACATTTGTAAGCATATATAATATAATAAATTTAAATTTATAAAATTATAAATATACTAGATAATAATTATATAGAATCCTAAATTTATGTATGTATTAAATCGTAATATAATGGATTTGGATTGTGAGGTTTTTAGACCATTGTCCAAACAAGGAAGAAAGGTCTTTGAAACATGTTTCTTTGTCTCACATCTAAGTCAAGGGTGTGAACTTCTTTTTTTACAAGGTTCTAGATCTTTCAAAATCTGCTTTTACATTTAATCAAAAAATATAAAAATGTTATATAAAATAAAATATTAAATACAAAAAATGCCGATGATGGGTAATGGCGGCCACCAGAGTTCAAACCCCCGCTGGGCCAATGAGCTCGCAAGGCTTTACGCCTTCGCTGGGCCAATGAGCTTGCGGGCCAACGAGCTCGCAAGGCTTTATGCCTTTGCTGGGCCAATGAGCTCGCAGGTTTGAAGTGTTCTTCCTAGGGGATGAGGTCCCCCAGTTGTGGCCTCACCGGTTCATTGCTTCGGGCAAAAGCATTCGCGTGGAGCCGGAGGGCGTGTCGCACCAGCGTCGCCGGTCATGTTAAAAAGTTTACCAGGCGCATTATCTTTAAATATATATATATATATATATATATATATATATATATATATATATATATATATATATATATGTTAAATACAAAATAAAATATTTAATTTTGCTTGTCCTTTACCACTATTTATATATTCTAGAAATCAAAATTTTAAATAATCAAGTTTTTTTCCTCCAAAATTATTCTTGGAAAAAGATTTTTTTTTAAAAAGAATAATGAAAACTTTATTAGAGAAAGAAAAAGAAAAACATAAAAATAAAATTATAAAACTAAACAAATATCCATTAAAGAAATTATTAGAGAAAGAAAACTAAAAAGCTAACAAATATTTATTTATATTTAAATATAAATAAATAAAACTTGAGTTTGTTTTAAAATTAGAATTTTAAAAATATAAGAATAAAAGACTTAAAAAAAAATCAACAAAAGAAAAGTGAACTATAGTACAAATATAAAAAGCTAATAAATATTTATTTATATTTTAGAAAAAGGAAAATAAAAAAGTTATTTAAAATATTCCTTTTATTTTTTATAAAATTAAAAAAAATTAAATTTAAACTACTTTCAACTACATTCTTTAATCTTTAAAATTGGAAAGTGTAGTTTTTAAAAAATAATTTAAAATAAAATACTTTTGAGAAGAAATATTATAAAAAGAAAAGTGAACTCTAATTTTTTTAAGGAATTATAATAGAAATATGTCCTTACTTAGGAGACCTATTTTATATGTAAATTTCCTCTAATGTGGGAGAATGATGAAGTTCGACATCTAATCTAAGAGCTAGTTGATCAAGGCAAGATGTAATGATCTGATATTTTACCAATTAAAGATTGGAAATAATAAACATTGAGGAATTCTCCCTATTACCCTCTATACTTTCCCATACTTAGTCAATTTTGAAACCAAGAAGAAAAAGACAAAATAAGAATCAAGACAAAGAAATTAACAAATGAAAGTTATTATACTTGCTAAAGGATACGATGCATAAGGAGGCATTTTAGAAGAGTCATGTCTTCTCCAAAAGGGCAGTAAATGAAAGCTATATAAACATCAAATCATATTCTCCAAAAGACATGAAAAACATCTGCAGTTCAAAGGTCAAACAGAAGCAAAGCAAGATATATATATTTCTGTGTAAATACTTAACTTCAATCAGCAGATAAGTCCATAACCAAAACAATTGGCATAAAGTAGATACTCTGCATAATTCAGATCTGTTATCAAAGATATTACAGCAAGCATTATAAGAAGACTTTCCAACAGCAAACTGCCATTCTTGCAGGCTCTAGTAATCAAACTGACATAATACCACAGGTATGACAGTACATTGTTTCCCTTGCTTGTATTAATGTTCAGTATAACACTGCATTTATTTACAGCCAGTTCTGAGCAATATAATTCATGGACAGTCATATGTAATATTCACTAACTGTGTATTCTATATCCCATTCATTAACCACATATGGGATCAATGAAGGGTGACATGTCTAGTTTATCATTCATAGTCGATGTATTGGTCTTGGCTACCTAGAGTACCAAGAATCCTCACGGATGCCTTAGCCTCAAGAATACACCAAGTAGTTCTTGAATAAGGATGGGAGACAAACATAGCCTATGATGAACAACAACATGCTACACCCTATCAACCCCATATGGTGTTAAGGAATAGTATATAAGTTATAGAGAAGAAGTGTATGTTGATAAGATCATGAAGATAGCATGTGAAATGTCATGATAAATGGTGAACAATGAACATATGAATTGCATTGTGTAACAGTAACAATAGCTGACTGTGATAGCATGAAATCATTATAAATTATGAATTGTTTACATTGCAATCAGTTTAGTTAGATTATGTAATGAGTATGAAATATTTATGTGCATTTTCATTATAATGAACTAAGGAAAGAATACAAAGAGTATAAGTACATAAAAGGCATGAATTCCTAAAATAGAGGAAGGCAATAATGTTAATCAACTCACCACTATGAGGAGTAGGGAAGATTAGGGGCGGGCAATCAACCAAGGATAGGTACGGGTTCATTGGTCTAGAGCACCCCTTCGAGCCCTTGTCTCAAGATGGTACCTTAGGGAGCAAGAGGTAGTCTTTTGACTTGAGTGGTCTAGAGAACCCCAAGTCAAAGGAAGGTCCTAGAGTGGCCTGGGTCTAGAGTACCCCTCGAAGGAAGAACGACCTATACCATTGGCATTGCACCCTAACGGATTCACTCTCATAAGATGGAGGATTTGATTAACAAAAGGGCCAAGTAGATCTCTTCTAGGGAATCATGAAATGTATACATCAATCTATGATAACAAATGGCATATGTTTATAGATGATATGTGAATTTAGAGAAGAATTGTATACTAATGTTCTCTTGGATGAGTTGACTTGTGCAAGGTCAAAGGAAAAATTCGGACTCACTAGAAGGGGACATTACACAAGATCAAGCCTAGCTCTTCTCCATGTGTCAGTTTGCTAGTGCTTGCACTAAAGAAAGATGGCACATGTTGCCTTTGCATTGACTATCACACACTCAACAAGATCACAATGAAGAACTGATATCCTCTTCCGCACATTCATGATCCCTTGGACCAACTTCATGGTGCTCAATTCTTCACAAAGATTGACCTCAAATCAAGGTATCACTAGGTACCAATTCATCCCAAAGATGTTTGGAAGACAACATTCAAAACCAAGGAGGGACTATACTAATAGATGGTTATGTGTTTAACCTAACCACCATGTCAATGACATTTATGCACCTGATGAACAGCATCTGCCACCCTTCACGAACTCCTTTGTCATTGTCTACTTAGATGACTTCCTCATCTTCAGCAAGACTTGGGAGTAACATGTGGAGCACATTGAGCATGTCCTAGATACTCTTTGTTAACACAAGTTGCAAGCCAACTTAAGCAAGTTTTCATTTGGCATAGCGCAAATCCAATATTAAGGCTACATCATTGATCACATAGGCATCCATGTAGATACAAAGAAAATCAAAGTGATTCAAGATTCGTTGACAACATGCAATGTCACTTAATTGCATAGCTTTCTTGGACTCGCAAACTTCTAATGTAGGTTTGTCCTTGGATTCTTGCACATCACTCGGTCATTCAATCAAATCATGCACACTAAGGTAGCATTCATTTGGACACCTACACAATGCACTTTTGAGGAGCTCAAGCAAAGACTTTGCATAGTCTATTTTGGCAATGCCTGACATTGTGCATCCTTTTCAGATTTAGACTGATGCATCTAATTGCACTCAGCACAATACTCACTCAGTGTGGGCACCCAATAGCCTACCATTTACAGACATTTAGCGACATAATGCAATGCTACTCCACCTATGAGAAAGAATTGTATGTCGTACAATCTATCAAGCAATGGCACCATTGCATTCTAGGTAAGGAGACAATCAGAACTAGAGAATGTACAACACATGAAGTGGATGACATATCTACAATAATTACATTTGGTGATTAGGCACAATAAGGGCAAAGATAATAAGGCAATAGATTGCCTTAGCAAACTACCAATTCACACACTCATCACAGTGTTGGACTCACGTGGACACAACTTCACCAACCAAGAAGACCTCTACTCAATAGATCATAACTTTGGACAAACCTACGCTACGCTTGTGCAAGGTAAACAAGTTGGTGAATTTCATTTGAGTGACGAGCTTATTTTCAAGCTTGAACATTTGTGTGTTCCAAAAGGTGCACCTCAACAACACCTCGTCTAGAAAGCACACCATGCCAAGAAAGTTCAACACTTTGGTGTTACCAAGACTCTAGCAGTGCTATAGCAACACTTGTATTGTTCTCACATATGTGCAAATATTGAGCGCCACATCAAGTCCTACATTCCTTGTTGCATTGCCAAGCCCATGAACTTGAAGCTCAAGCTTTACACATCTCTTGAAATTCTACAAAGGTTGTGGGAATCTATCAACATGGATTTCATGAGCAGACTCCCTATGACAAAGCACCAAAATGATTCAACATTTGTTATAGTGGATGGATTTTCAAAGATGGCCATAATGGTTTCTTGTACAATGTGGAACTCATCAAGCCATATGGTCCTCCTCTTCTTAAGCAAGCATCAATTCAACATCCTTTTGACTTGGATCCTAAGCACTTGTGCATTGTCATGTGAGATGAGATTATTCAAACAACCACAATGCACGTGCACCAAGGTTGATATCATTTGTTTAGAGTGGCTAAGGTGGGGCAACATGTGAATCAAGTGAAGTGGTACAATCTTCAAAAACTCTGCATTTAGTTTCCATAGCTCACTAAATACATGATAAGGGCCATCACTTCTCAAGAAAGGGTGAGTGATTTGAGCATAGCCATGCAAACAATGTGTGTACCTTGCCGTCTATGTTCTCTACAACACTTGTGCCCATCATGCAACTCTTGGTGTCATCGTGCAAACCCTATGCATTGCTCATCGCACATTCCCATGCATGGCTATGTATAACTTCGTGCAAAACACCTTGCAACTATGGTAGATCTACACGTGGACAACTCTAACGATGTAACAAAACACCAATAGTCAAAGAGTGCAACCAACATGATAGTTGGAAGGTCGACAATTCAGAATGAATCATTACAACTTCCATTTCTTATTTTTTAATTGTAACATAATGCATTCTTTATATCTACATGCCTCTCACTTAGAGATCAATTAGATGACAAATACAAGCGTAGGAAAACTAGTTTAAAGTGTTACCCCATTTTGGTCACAAGAATCTTCATGCCTAGCCACAATTTTTGTGAACATTCATTGTATCTTATTCATTTCTATTTGTGAATAGAAGTAGCACAAATTTGCTAAAGCCTTCCACTTCAATTGTGCATTTGATTTACTCTCTTTTGTTTTCCATTTCCACAACCTATAAACCTCATTTTCCACAAAAGTGATTTGTCCCTTGGCTCACTAAGATCCAAATCAATATTCATCCTAGGAGAATTTGCACAGCTTAAGCTTATCGCTTTCAATCATTGGCACAACCATAAAACTAGTCCTTTTTTGGAGGTTGACCTAGGAGAACTTGTTCCCTAGCAATTCAATAACCCTCCAAATATACCATCAATCCAAATAAAAGAGTAGACAAAGGCAAATTCAATGAATCAGAGAATGGAGCATAAAACCAAAAAGACACGGGAGAGGCAAATCTAGGGATGCAAAAGTGATCCATAGGCATAAACTTGACCGAGGACAGAACATGAGGCTTGTACGAAATCCAAGGTAGCACACAAATAGAAACATCATTTCTAGACTAGAGATAGTTGAATTCCAAAAATCATTCATCTTTAGTCATCGAGCTAAGTATCCCTATCCACTTCACATTTAATTTCCCAGCTTAGCATTAATTACTAAATAATCCACACCCACGGTTTTAAATAGTTAATCTAGGTTGATTTGTGCTTATGTGTGTGCATCTTATTTGATTAGCCTAGATTAATCCTAGGAAAAGGTTATTTCCCCTTTACATAATTATATTATATTGATATATCTCATGTCTTGTAGATAGATGTAGTTAAGATATCTATGCTAGTTACATTTATACTAGAAGCAAAAATGAGGTACAATATATTTTAAATTTATAAAGATCGCAAGGTTTGGTGTCTCATGCCACAATAATATAAAGTCAAACCTTTAGTTAGGCTTCTACTGTTTGCAGGGAATTCTTCCTGCACAGGTGCAATCCCTGGGTCATGGCAGCCCTTGGGGCAGCAATAATTGTGGGTTTGCATTTGTACCTTAGAAACTCAGCAAAATTCTTTTGAAAAAATCTTTGTGTGCTCTAAATTTGACAGCCTACCCCATCTGTCATGTAGTTTTTTGTGACACTTTTCTGTCCAATATTTCCCTTAACATGACTACAATTTTATTTTCAACTATATGTCAGTCACAGCATGTTTCAAAACATTTTATGTTACAGATTTTTTCCTATATATCTTAAATCCTTATGATAAATGATTTAACCAGAATCCCTTGAACCTTAAAACTTAAATACCATATGGCTATGTTGAATCACTGGGCCTTAAATTAACAGTTCTTTAAAATTTAGTAAAATATCTTTATTGACTTTACGAATTATGCACAAAATTATCCAAAGTATGAAACGAGGAACATAGATAATTTACAATGTGTAGTGTCCGTGAATAGTTGTTTGTTCAGGTACAATCCTTCCCATTTTCAATTACAGCAAAGCATATAAAGCATAAACACATCTGGTCATGTGCAAGCATAAAACAAAGCCTTCTTGTAAAGAGAACACAAATGTAGCGTGTAGCTTTCTCATTTTCACAATTGAGGGTTCTAAATTGAGCTTACTAGAGTATCCTTCATGCAAAACCTATTACCATCCACCTTTCCTACTGCATTTGCCGAAGACTGGCTTTTCAAGAGATTTCCACAAGCCTGAGGCAGAGTTCCTTCATATGCTTTGCATATGTATTCTTCTACATTCTCATAATTCTGAAAACAATGCAAGCCAGGCATTTAGTCAGTAATCTTAAAATCAAGGAATTAGCTTTGTAAAAATAATTTGAGTTAAAAACCATGATAAAAAACAAAGTTATGAGGATGGACAACTTCATTTATCCAGAACCCAATTTCAATAGACTGAGATAAATGCTACATTACTAGTTTGCAGAGGTTATGGACATCAATCTAGCTGGATATGCCGAGTGTCTGGTGATGCAGTTACCATTTTAAGTCTTTTATTAGGATTGATTAGGGAATGGCAGTAATCTTTATCAGTGCTTTTCAAAAGGGCTGTTATGGAAAATCCACAAATGCAATCAATTGTTGAAATCATGAAGCATTAAAAGAAAAAATCAGCTGAGGCAGCCTCAAAGTTCTAAAGCAGCCTTAAGGAAAGAGGTTTATCTACCTATTACAAGTTCAAGGCCCTTGCTTGCTTTAGTGAAAAGAGTTTTTACCTGCCACCACTCCACCAAGTATCACCCGGGGCATCAGTGAATGCTTAATGTTTTAAAAAGAACCCATCACTCAGAAAGTTTTGGAGGTGTTTGCAGTCTTATTACATAAGTAATAACAATAGACGTGGGCATGGATAGATACTGATAGAGATAGATGGATACAAATATTGCTGATATCCGACACGTCAATACTGGCCAAGTAAGAATGGGGAAGAACGCAGAAAGACTCAACAAGGATCTTTTTAGCTAAAACCTGCTGGTGAACTCCTCCAACTACAACTGGGCTCAAGAAAATAGTCAACTCTCTAAACCCACCAAATGAATTTGTCTACGCACTCCATCAAACCCAGAACCTTGATTAGCAGGGATCATTGGGGATAAACCCAACTATTTATACAGCTCTATTGATTGATATAGCTAGATTCTTACTAGAGAAAGAAACGAATTTGTAGACCTGCCCCTCACTGTAGCTTCTGCTGTGCCTGCAGCTTCTTACTCTTCCTCTTCTTTTGCAGATGCTGGATTGCATTCTGCCCTGAGTTAGGAACACAATGAATGAAAGAGAACTCCACATTTTAGGTGTGGTCAGGAGGATCCTACATCCCATTCAAGGATAAACTACTTCACTCGTGGGTAGACACACTCACAGGTTGACAACTTTGACCAGCTAGATTGACTAGATTAAACCAACTTGCAGAATTTGTGGATTGCTGCATCATTCTTACTTGATAAACTGCAAAAGAAAGTTACCTACCTTTGATCCTTTTTATTTTAGTATCCCTGGGTGACTAAACAGATCACTGATTGAAAGAGCTTCTAGTAATAACTGTGTAAATGTTTTTGAATCAACGTTTCAGATGGCACTCTATGTACCATCATCACATAGAGGAAAAATGGATCATGAAGTGTGATCTGAAATGTTGATTCAAAAATACTTACATAGTTATTACCAGAAGCTCTTTCAAATTTCAATAACTTACAAGGACTGCGGAAATATCATGCCTTTAATAAATAGATCACTTTCTATTCCTAAATTATTTTCTTCTCTTACTGGGCCTAACCTCTCTTTCCTTAGTTCCTATAATCCATCTCAAAGTGCTCCGTTTTGTATATGGGCAAAATTAATATGTCCCTCTCTTAATCGTTCCAACCAAACTTCTCGCTCATTTGGCCACCTATACCTCTCTAACAAGAGGACTAGGGGTTGTGGTGCACAAATTTTCCACTAACCACGTGTGCCTTGCCTCAGGACAGAGGCACGCAATGGATAGACAAGAACAAGCAGTTGATAAAGATCGCAACTTGCATTGCTTTATTAAATGCAACTAGAGCATGCCTCCAATCACAACTCGACTATAGTGAATGTGTGTTCCTAAAGAAATGGACTTAATGTGGATAGACACAGTGCTAGCAGCTCAACTATGGCGTATGAGGAAGGGCAACTACAGAGGTTGGCTTCAAGAATCTGTCTTTTCTGAGTGGGTGAGATCATAAAAAATAGTACTGATTGGGACAGCGGTACACAAATTTGGCTCTTCACAAACCTTCCAACACATTTCCTTTGAAGATATATGGTTCAAAGGAAGCTTTTCAAATAGGAATTCTAAGCTCACCTTACCCAACGTTCACCTTGTCCCAAGGAATGTGAAGAAAAACATTAGTTTGGCACCATCTATCCATCTGGTAGGAAAAGTGCCCACCCCAAGTACTCAACAAGCTTTTCCTTGCTATTTTCTGATGTATTTGTCATGAACAGATTTATTTAGGTGCCCCACCCACCCCATGCATGGGGAAGTATGTACATCTAAATCTATCTCTAGAAATGCTCTTATTAACTCATCATGCTTGAATAAATGTAGAGAAGAATATATAGGTGAGTCAGAAGTAGAACTCTTATCAGTACTGGTAAAAGCACCACAACTGGCAACCCCTAACTAACTAACTGTTGCAAGTATGAGGTGAACTAGTGTTGTCATTGATGTCAACTTACTCATATTGCATTAGTAAGAAGGTTTGGATGAGTTATGTTGTTGTTATTGAGGAAATCAGTTTCCATCCGGAATAGTGAAGAACAGTGATGAGAAGAAGGCAAATGTACTGTATAGGTTAAGAACCAGAGGATGCGGATTAAAAGGTTTGTAGATATGAGTCTTGAGATGCTTCAGCTAAGATTTCAGAGGTCCGCATGAAGATCTGAAGAAGTTGTGGCTGTCTGTGTGGAACCGGTTCCGGCAAGTGTTCAGAGGTGACAGAGGATCACAGAAAGGTCCGGTGAGGTCCGGAATTGTATTATCCTAATCTGCGGATTGGAAGGAGTGTTTGGGATGTCCTTGTGATGTGTCATCTCGAGTTGTGTATGATTTTGAGGTCTGAAAGTACCTTTTGCATTGTGACAGTGGCGACAGACTGTGTTCTTGAAGTACCGGATGATGAAGAGGAGAATTCCGGTAAGCTGATGAAGTGTGGATGTTTTTGATGATTCAGGGAGAGTTATGATGATCATTGGATCATATCTAGTTCGTGTTGGTGGTCCGCATTGAAGTTAGAGTTGGATTTGATGTTATGGCTACCAGTTGTTGGTGTTCTTCCTGTAACAGGCCGACCGGATGTTCTACACGCCTTGCGAATGTTATTATGATGTTTGCCGACTTAGATGATTGTTCCTAAGTCGATGTCTTGTATAAATAAGTGTTTGAGAATTCATTTTGATGTGTGGATTGTGTGGATGAGTGTGGCATAGCAAAGAGAAGTGCGAAAGGCAGAGCAAGGATTTTTGGGCTTAAATGAAACTGATCCGAACATGGTAGAGATGTCATTCTCCAGTTCAAGATTGTGATTCTTATCACTTTGTAGACAGTGTGTCTCCTTGTAGGCAGTGTGCCTCTTTGTGAGCAGTGTGCTCGGGCAGTGAGCCCTAATTGGCATGTGCCATTCATTTTTCTTATTCTTCTAACAGAGAATAATCCTTGGGTTAATCACCCCGTGGTTTTTCCCTTAACCTGGTTTTCCACGCCAAAATCTTGGTGTTCAATGTGTTGATGTTTATCTGCTCGTGTTTATGCATTATGCTTTCATGGATGGTTAACTGATATGCTGTTAACTAACAAAGAAGAATCAAGTGTTTGAAGAAAGAACAAGTTTTTATACAACTGATTCACCCCCCCCCCTCTCAGTTGTATGCCCTAGATCCAACAATTGGTATCAGAGCCAAGTTCCTCTGAAAGGAGCTTAACCGCTTGAGGAGATCCAAGATGTCGTCATACAAGAAGGATAGTCCGAAGTTCGATGGAACCAACTTCACTCTCTGGAAAGGTCGCATGAAATGTCACTTGGAGTGTATGGGAAAAGCATACTTGGCCATGGTCTCAAAACCATATGTACCTCCACAAGGTGGTCCGACAACTCTGAATGAAATCACAGATGCTGAAAACAATCTGCGGACCAAGGAAGCTCTTCTAAGCGCATTGAATGACTCAGATCTCTCAAATGTTATCGACCTACCAACTACATATGAGATCTTGACTAAACTGGAACTTCTGTATGAAGGAGATGAGTTTGTCAAGGGTGCAAGGTTGCAAAGTCTGAAAGGGAAATTTGAAAGATTGAAGATGAGAGAAGATGAAAACATCACTACCTTTATGCCAAGAGTGAATGAGCTGGTATGTGGAATTAGAAATGCCTGTGGAACTCTGGATGAAAATGAGATTGTTTGTAAAATTCTCAGATCTCTTCCTACTGCCTGCAAAATCAAGGTTGCTGCAATTGATGAATTCAGAGCCCACACAACTGCCACAAGAGAACAATTGGCTGGCAAACTAGCTGCATTTGAAATGACCGAGTTTGGAGATGATCCTCCCAAGACTGAATCTGCTTTCAAAGCCAGTGCCTATGTGAAATGCAAACAGAGATTTGATCCGGGAGAAAACTCTTCAAGGAAGATGTCATGGTATGATCAAGCAAGAAGAGACATGGAAGAAGAGGAAGCAGAAACAACTCAACTTGAAGCCCTCATTGCAAAGAGACTGCCAAGAGGATCCGGTAAGTATGAAGGAAAACTACCCTTTAAGTGTTTCAACTGCAATAAGATTGGTCATTTTGCTTCAAGATGTCCGGAAAGATCTGCAAGGTCTAATACTAATAGACAAAGGTTTCAAAAGAACTGCTATTATGTTCATAAAGAAGATGACAATGAAGGAGTAACAGATGATGAATCAGAACTAGGAAGCAAATCTGGAAATGAATGGGTGTTTATTGCCATCAAGGAAGAAGATTCAATATCCTCTGAATCTGTCAATCACACGGTTGTGGAAAGAGCTTTGGCTGCTCAAGTGGAAGAAAAGGATGATTGGGTTATTGATAGTGGATGCTCTCACCATATGACTGATGACAAGAATAAGTTCTTAGATTTGGAAAGGTATGAAGGAGGAATGGTAAAGTTTGGTGACAATTCTGCTGGCAGAATCAGAGGTAGGGGGACTATTTCCTTTGATGGAAAGAGCAAAACAGGTAATGTACTATATGTTGAAGGATTGAAGCACAATCTTCTCAGTGTTGGTCAGTTAGTGGACAAAGGCTATGATCTCCGGTTCAAGAATGGAAAATGCAGAATCTTTACAAGCTCCGGAACTGAAATTGCATCCGGTGCTCAAACAAAAGGTAATATCTTTCATCTGGTTGGTTCAAATAAAAGTTGTCTATTTGTTCAAGTTGATCAGAGTTGGTTATGGCATAGAAGAATGTGTCATGTAAATTTTGTTAACATCATCAAGATAAGCAATATTCAGGTTGTAAGAGATCTTCCAAAATTGGTGAAACCTACAAATAGTTTGTGCAAAGAATGTTAGCTAGGTAAACAGAGCAGAGCCTCTTTCAAAAGCAAAGATCAGTCCTCTACCGGATTGTTGGAATTAGTACAAACTGATCTCTGTGGTCCGACAAGAATCAAGAGTCTGCAAGGTGATAGATATTTCATGTTGCTAATTGATGACCATTCCCGGATGATGTGGGTTACCTTCCTAAAAGAGAAATCAGAAGCCCTTGAGAAGTTCAAAATCTTCAAAGCTATGGTAGAGAATCAAACCGGATTGAAACTGAAATGTCTAAGGTTTGATAGAGGTGGTGAATTTACATCCGGTGAGTTCATTGACTTTTGTGAGAAGCAGGGTATAAAGAGACAGTTGTCTGCTCCTAGGACTCCACAACAGAATGGAGTAGTTGAGAGAAAGAACCAGACCATTCAGGAAGCTGCCAGGACAATGATGTTGGAAGCAAATGTTCCTCAGATGTTTTGGAAAGAAGCTATCAGCACTGCAGTCTACACTCTCAATCGAGTTCAAATCAGAAACAATACCGGTAAGACCCCCTACGAACTTTGGTTTGGCATCACTCCTACTGTGAGATATTTCAGAGTATTTGGTAGCAAGTGTTATATTAAAAGAGATGAAGATCTAGGAAAGTTTGATGCCAGAAGTGATGAAGGAATTTTCTTGGATTACTCCACTCAAAGCAAAGCATACCGGTGTTACAATAAGAGACTGAGGATGATGACAGAAAGTACTAATGTGAAAGTTGATGAAGGAATTGAGAAGTCCTCAAGGTTCTATGCAAGAAGCTCCTTCCTCCTCTGAAATTCAGATCCAGACTGATCCGGTAAATTAGGAAGAAGTTTGTCTGAATGAGCCTGATCAAGAATTAGTAGTGCAAGAAACTCCCAAAGTTCCAAGGTATGTAACTCTAAATCACTCTGAAGATCAGATCATAGGTGACAAAAGTAAAGGGGTACAAACAAGAAGAAGAATTGCTCAAGATTCAAATGAATACTGTCTGATTTCAAAGATTGAACCTAAGACAGTAAATGAAGCTTGCAATGATGAAAACTGGACCAAAGCAATGGAGGAAGAATTGATGCAAATTGAGAAAAATCGTACTTGGGATCTTGTTCCCAGACCTAGAGACAGGAATGTGATTGGAACCAAATGGGTCTTCCGGAACAAACTGAATGAAGCTGGTGAAGTAATCAAAAACAAAGCTAGATTGGTCTGCAAAGGCTACTCTCAAATAAAAGGAATTGATTTTGAAGAGACCTTTGCTCCTGTGGCAAGAATTGAAGCAGTCAGATTATTTCTTACATTTGCTGCCTTCAAAGACTTCGAGGTATATCAGATGGATGTCAAGTCTGCCTTCCTAAATGGTGATCTGGAAGAAGAAGTTTACATTGAACAACCGGATGGATTTCAATTGTCTGATAATGATGATATGGTCTGCAAGTTGAAGAAAGCATTGTATGGATTGAAGCAAGCCCCAAGAGCATGGTATGAAAGGTTGGATAAGCATCTTATGCAGATTGGATTCAACAAAGGCACTGCTGACAGTAACTTATATTTCAAAATTGATCATGAAAACATTTTGATTGTTGAAGTGTTTGTGGATGATATCATTTTTGGAGGAAGAGATAGTATGTGCAAAACTTTTGCAAATCAGATGAAAAGTGAGTTTGAAATGTCTATGCTTGGTGAAATGAATTTCTTCTTGGGTCTGCAAATTACTCAAACAGAGAAAGGGATCTTCATTTCTCAGATCAAATATGTGAAAGAATTGTTGAGGAAACTTGGTATGGAAGATTCAAAGCCAATGAACACTCCTATGGCAACCGGATGTAAGTTGAGCAAAGATGATGACTCTCCAAAGGCAGATCAGACAAAGTATAGATCAATGATTGGTGGATTGTTGTATCTCACTCAGACTAGACCAGATATAATGTAGGCTGTTGGTCTTGTGGCAAGATTCCAAGCTGATCCTAGAGAATCTCATGTTATGGCAATCAAAAGAATTTTTAGGTACTTGAAAGGAACAGTTGAGTATGGTCTATGGTACCCTAGAGATCCGGATTTCTCTCTTCATGCATATACAGATGCAGATTGGGCAGGAGATATGGACGACCGGAAGAGCACTAGTGGTGGAGCATTCTTTTTGGGGAAGAGATTGGTTCCTTGGCTAAGCAAGAAACAAGATGCAATATCTCTGTCTACAACTGAAGCAGAATACATTGCAGCAGCAGGTAGTTGCATTCAAATCTTATGGATGAAGCAGATGCTAAGAGACATTAAAGTTGAATATGAGGAGCCTATCACAATTTTCTATGATAATTCAAGTGCAATTAATATTTCTAAGAATCCGGTTTTGCATTCTAAGACTAAGCACATATCTATCAAGTTTCACTTTTTGAGAGAACAAGTGAACAAGGAAGAAGTCAGATTGGAGTATGTTCCCTCCAAGGATCAAATTGCAGATATCTTTACTAAACCTCTTCCCAAGGACTCTTTCGAATATCTCCGGGAGAAGTTAGGGGTCATGGCCCCTCCGGTGATGAACTAGGATGCACTGATGTGCATCAGTCCGGTGGATATCACAGTCATATCTTGTGATCCGGATTGATGATGGGGAGCTGCTACTAAGGGGGAGCAGCGGGTATGATTCTGATGTATTAGAATTGCAAGTATGAGCCCTTTGCCATTGATGTCAAAGGGGGAGAGAAGACATGTGAAAAACAAGTGGTTGATGATCAAAGGGGGAGCAGTAAAGGAAGAGAAGACATGTGAAAAGTTGTTGTTGATAGGGGGAGCTGTGACAGAAAGGAGAAGTTCTTGTCTTGATGGTTTTTCACATCATATGTTGCCATCAATGACAAAGGGGGAGATTGTTGCAAGTATGAGGTGAACCAGTGTTGTCATTGATGTCAACTTACTCATATTGCATTAGTAAGAAGGTTTGGATGAGTTGTGTGCTGTTGTTATTGAGGAAATCAGTCTCCATCCGGAACAGTGAAGAACAGTGATGAGAAGAAGGCAAATGTACTGTATAGGTTAAGAACCAGAGGATGCGGATTAAAGGGTTTGTAGATATGAGTCTTGAGATGCTTCAGCTAAGATTTCAGAGGTCCGCATGAAGATCTGAAGAAGTTGTGGCTGTCTGTGTGGAACCGGTTCCGGCAAGTGTTCAGAGGTAACAGAGGATCACAGAAAGGTTCGGTGAGGTCCGGAATTGTATTATCCTAATCTGCGGATTGGAAGGAGTGTTTGGGATGTCCTTGTGATGTGTCATCTCGAGTTGTGTATGATTTTGAGGTCCGGAAGTACCTCTTGCATTGTGACAGTGGCGACAGACTATGTTCTTGAAGTACCGGATGATGAAGAGAAGAATTCCGGTAAGCTGATGAAGTGCGGATGTTTTTGATGATTCAGGGAAGGTTATGATGATCATTGGATCATATCTAGTTCGTGTTGGCGGTCCGCATTGAAGTTAGAGTTGGATTTGATGTTATGGCTACCAGTTGTTGGTGTTCTTCCTGTAACAGGCCGACCGGATGTTCTACACGCCTTGCGAATGTTATTATGATGTTTGCCGACTTAGATGATTGTTCCTAAGTCGATGTCTTGTATAAATAAGTGTTTGAGAATTCATTTTGATGTGTGGATTGTGTGGATGAGTGTGGCATAGCAAAGAGAAGTGCAAAAGGCAGAGCAAGGATTTTTGGGCTTAAATGGAACTGATCCGGACATGGTAGAGATGTCATTCTCCAGTTCAAGATTGTGATTCTTATCACTTTGTAGACAGTGTGTCTCCGTGTAGGTAGTGTGCCTCTTTGTGAGCAGTGTGCTCGGGCAGTGAGCGCTAATTGGCATGTGTCATTCATTTTTCTTATTCTTCTAACAGAGAATAATCCTTGGGTTAATCACCCCGTGGTTTTTCCCTTAACCGGGTTTTCCATGTCAAAATCTTGGTGTTCAATGTGTTGATGTTTATCTGCTCTTGTGTTTATGCATTATGCTTTCATGGATGGTTAACTGATATGCTGTTAACTAACAAAGAAGAATCAAGTGTTTGAAGAAAGAACAAGTTTTTATACAACTGATTCCCCCCCCCCCCTCTCAGTTGTATGCCCTAGATCCAACACTAACTAGGGGGTCACTGCTTCAATATATCAAAGAAAGCCTGGGATAAGCTGCTGCTTCAAAGCTAACTTTGATTACCCCATCTTGAAGTGTTCCTCTACCACATAAGCAATTAATAAGAAGCAAAACACATATCTCAAAAAAATGATCAAGTTTCTGCACAGGAATAACTTGCTGCATTTATTCATTTGAAGAAACAGTTGGCTCCAAATTTTATAACAAAGTTTTATCATATGCATGCCTATATCCATTATAAGGATTAGGAAAAAAGGGCTGTATATCAGAAAGAATTAAAAAGAGCGTGTCCCAACTTGTATGAGCCAAGATGGAGCAAGCTCAGAAAAATAATAAAGACCTTCAACTGTAGATAGGAAAAAGGAAAAATTGAAAATTAAAGTTGATGAGAACAGAGATCTCGGTGACTCGGATCATATTCAAAATCCAACCTCTCCTTTACATGACGAGTGATGGCCATGCATCTCGGTCTTGCATAAGTGATCATTCTGTAAGGAATGAATATGCCAATTCCTGAATGAGACATTATACTGATTGTGGCTTAAGTGCAAACAGTTCATAAAATTGGAAATACAAAAATTTTAACATTTGAATATTATAGTATAGCCCTACTCTTTTTGTGTATTTTCATACCCTATCTCAAAATGATAGCCATGTCCCATCACCGTACTGTATCTCACATCTCTACTCTCAAGGTGATCATGCTGAATAATCATGGGAAATTAAAACAATTCCTACAACCTCAGAGGAGAGGAAATGAAAATTGCGATTGTCACAACAAGAGGAAGTTGAAATAGAATAGTTTCTTATGAAATTGTTATGCACAAGACCAACTTCATTTTTCTTATTCCTTAGCCTTCATAGGGTATATACTACAAAACCAATATAATAAGTCCAAAATAAGGGTTCAGTATGCATAGCTACTTCAAAACTTCATGATAACTGCACCATGAATACAATATATGCATGGGAGGTCGATTGAGGAAATCAGCTATCACATTCTTGTCATTGAAACTTACCTACTTGATCATTTGACTGAAGCTTATGAAGATGCTATCCTCCTGAATTTCAAATTGGAAATTCAGGAACTGAATTGGTTGGTGATTGGTAAGTTGGATTTTCCCCATCAAAGAAGTCGATGTTGCTGACATTGAAGAGCTTGATCCTTTGATCAAGAGAATGTCATGGTTGTCTTCCTTGCTTGAGAACAACTTCCAGAGTGATTTGGACAACTTCATTGATCATTCTTGGTATAGAGTTATGTACATCACAAAGGGTAAATACAGTTGTGGAAAATGAAATATATCCCTTTTGAGAAGACATGGAGAGCAACAACCATAACGATGGATTAGATTTTTCATAGAAACCAACAACTGTGTATGTTTTATATGGTTTTAATCATCTACCTTTCATGTGCCATGACTAGAAAGTTTATTACTTTTGCTCGTAGATGGACGTGTAATAAAACTACCATTAGCAAAAATAGGTATGCATGCAAATTAAGTGTTATAGCCATATGTCTTTTTTACAAGTTCACTTAAACAAAGGAGTTCGGAGGTGCGCTTAGAATTTACTATTTAGTGATAAGAAACAATGGCCCTTCAAAAGTGAAGAAAAAAAGGAAATTCTCATTTATTTGATAAAATCCAAATTAAAGAAAGGATTTGAAGGTGTAATTAGTGTATAATAATGCTGAAAAGCCTGTAAATCAACTGTCCTCAGAGAAACCCTCTTGAAGGAGAAGGCAGCCCTTGTTATAATGACATAATGTGAAATTGGAATTCTTTGTCTTATGGGAGATTCACCAGTAATTGCAACCATAGAATTTATTAGATCAAAGGATGTCTTTTATGATGATAAATAGAATAGTAAGATAACTATAGCTAAAAACAGAAGCCAGAAGAGACTCTATTGGTTGTTGTTACATTATCATTTATCTTGCTATTGTATTTAAAATTTTAACCTTGTGAGAAAGACATGCTTTGATGTAATAAGTTATATGGTAACAATTATTTGTCAATCTCCTGCAGACATTAATAAAATATCATATTTCTCTCACACAAGCACATGTTCTCTTTGTGCCTCTATGTTGACATGCACACGTGCAGATGGGAAGAAGAAAAGAACCTCATAGAGTGGCTGACCATTCAAAACAACCCATGGCACATATTGATGTGGTGGTTCTAGACTGTTTGTCTCTGCTGCGTACTGTAACTCCAGCTGTAGGCACCAAAACAACAGTTTTTAGTGATAAAAACAACTAAGGTAGGTTCTTCTTCAATCTTTCAGTGTAAACTCTATGAATATACATGAAGTACCTACAAGGCTACAACAATAGGGGCCATGATCAATCATAGTCAGATGCTTTTCAAGAAAGAATTGTGCACAACTTGACAAATTTTGATGAATATTTAAAATAAAACCATTCAATTTCATGAAATACTAAGTTATTTTCAAAGACCATAAAAATCTAGATATAGAGGTAAGTTATTAATAGATGGTACAGAATGATATTTAAAGCTTACTGGAATAGATAGAAAAGCACATAACCTGGAATGGTGTTTTATATACAATAAAGTTGCAATTGTTATTATGTCACTATAAAGAATCAAGCACTGCTCTTATTTCCTCACTGTTAAATGACATGATAATTAAGTAAATACATGTTATAAACTAACATTGATGTGAAAAACTGATGACATCAAATAAATTACTGTCAGAATATGTCACTCAAAGATGAGGATCCTCTCTAGATTTTTGTTTAGGGCAAATGATCATCCACATGATAAAATACAAAGCTGGTAATCAACCTTTATGAACAAAATTTTCCCATTTAATATTGGTAGAAGACAGATTCTACAAAGCAGAATCAGAAAGGACTTGGTGTTACGATGCCAGCAAAACAGACACCTGTAGACAGAAAAAGTTACACTCATGTCTATGAATCACCAAAATCGGTCAACAGGACTAAAATGTAAAACCTGATAGATGCTACCAGCACATAGGCGTCTAAAAGAACATGCCCCTCAGAAAGAAAGAGAGCTGTAGTAGAGAATAAACAGAGAGTGAGAAAAACATGCCCCTGCCTCCAAGCCCAAATTAAGGCCTTCAAGACCACATGAACCTTCATGGCACATGCTCAAATGCTTGAAAAAACAATACAGAAAATTAGATTTTTTTTTAGCACAATCAACTTATGCAGCCACAGCCAAATTTTTGGTGAGTTTGAAAACTCATTGGTGATTTATTCAGCAATTAATTCACAAGTCATTGATTAGCGAGTTTTTCGCAATTTTTTCAACTATGTTTAAAACTACTAAAAAGAATATCAATGTAGTAATTTGTAATGTCCCCTTCTAGCAAGTCCAACTTTTTCGCAACCTTGCACACAATTTCAACTTGCGAGAGGGAACATTAGTACATAGCTCACTTTCATATCTTAGTCATCTCATAAAATTCATATTCTTCTATTTTCCATTTAGGGTTAGAACCATATATTTATGCACATTAATATCATATTCATCATAATAATCATGTCATCTTTCTCTCATAGGGATGATGAGTTAGGCATGAGTAGTCACCATGGGCTTGATATTCAATTCCTTTGTCTCAAGTGGGAATAATCCTCAACTTAGCCAAAGACCTTCATGTATCCTTGGGTTTGACCCCAAGGCCTTCATAATTAATCCTTAGGTTTCACCCTAAAGCCTTCATTAATCTTTAGGTTTTACCCTAAAGCCTTCTCCTTAGGTTTTACCCTAAGGCCTTCATTAATCTTTAGGGTTTACCCTAAAGCCTTCTCCTTAGGTGGTTAACCTAAGGCCTTCTCCTTAGGGGGTTAGCCTAAGGCCTTCTTATCAAGCACTCATGATGGGCCATCATCCTACACTCTCATCCTTATGCCTTAGAATCCTTCTATCTATCTCGTGATCCCTTGGATCACGAGATAGTATATTTAATCATACTATCTCATGTAATCATATAATTCCCAATCTCTTTATTTATTCTTTATTTCATGTTATGTAAGTTTCCTTTCTTATTTCTAATGATATCTTTTATCCTTTCCTATATAATGACATTCTTTTCAATAGCCATATATACTTATTCACATTCAAATCTATAGGTTCAGTTCTCGTTACTTCATAATGCGGATAGAGGTATCTATAATGTCAAGGCCATTTCTGATTACAATGATTTCTATAGATACTGATTTCCTTATTTCAATTACAGTTCATTAGATATGATCAACATTTATATCCTATTAATCTTCCATATTGAACAACAATGAAAGCATTGCATCATACGAATTGTATATTATTCGATATTGACTGCCTATTTCTTTAACATGCTCCCTAATCATTTCACTATATTAGATGTTATGCAATCATATTTTAATCCATATGCAGATCGATTAGAATAAGAAGATAACGAGATCGTATCATACCTTGTGATGATGTTATTTGATGGCTATTACTCAAATGTGCCTCTGATTACTCGAACTAGATTATATATATATATTTGATGATAATTATAGCTTGAATGATCGATCTGTTGTAGGACTGTATTAGGTAGTCTTTGATGCTTAATTTGTGCCTTGAACCCTAGCAATAGTTAGCCAATTCGAAACGCTGGAGATATTCGATATTCACTTGGTCGATGCTGATGGATAATGCCTTCGTATGACAGTTCTTGCATCGATCTGTAACTCTCTTTAATGTATTAAGTGATAATTGCTTACTTGATGCTTTCTTCAGTTCCATCAAATGCTCCTTTATACTCCCCGATCTTTGGAAGAGTCAACCATGTTTCATTAAACATTACACCTTATCGGCGCTCCTTATGGAAACATAATCATTTGTTAAGTCTTTTGTCTTATATGTATTTTGTCTTATCCTTTATGGCTTAGGCGCCCATTGCCAACTTGTGTTCCACGTCCATCTCTCTTAACTTGTTTAGATATTTAATCATTATATAAGGTGTCATCATGCATACTATGTAATTGATGCAGTTCTTCGATTTGGATTGATGGATCTTGCAAATTTGATGTTGCCATATCATTCCAATCTTTAATTGGAATGTAATGCTCGAGTGATCGAGGAACATGACAGGCCTCCCCTCTTAGGATTGCTCGTCCTCAAGCAATTTCCTCATGTGTGTATCTATCTGATTTCTCCCACGTGGCATCGTCACCGGGAAGATTCTTCCATTTAACTAGATATTCCATGATGGTTCTATTTCTCAATTTCCTTTCCCTAGTATCCAATATCACTTCTGGCTCTAATATCAATTGTCCTTCATCATCCAAAGGTGGTAGTTCCTCGCATGGTGTAGTTGTTTGGCCAAGTACTTTCTTAAGCCTGGATACATGAAACACATTGTGGATTTTGCTATCCCCTAGCAAGTCGAGTTCATATGCAACTTCTCCTATCTTCCTTAACACCTTGTAGGGACCATAAAACCGTGGTTTAAGCTTTTCTGCACCATTAGATTTTAAGGAGGATTGCTTATAGGGTTGCAACCTCAAGAGTACCATGTCTCCGGCTTCAAATGTTCTCTCCACACGCTTCCGATCAGCATATATCTTTTGCTGATTCTGGGCATGGTGTAAGTTGTCTCTAAGAACCCTCATGATGTCCTCATGTTGCTGGATGAAATCTTTTGCCTTGGGACATCGGCTTTCTTGTAGTATCAAGTTCCCAAATGAAGTGGGATCATATCCATATAGAGCCTTAAAGGGGCTCATTCCGATCGACATATGATGTGTTGTATTATAGCAATGCTCTCCAAGATGTAACCATTTGATCCATGCTCTTTGATGTCCCGTGACATAATTTCGAAGATAACCTTCAATCCATTTGTTCATGATTTCCATTTGCCCGTCTGTTTGAGGATGGTAGCTAGTATTGGGTGTTAACTCGGTTCCTGATAACCGGAATAACTCTTGCCAAAACAAGCTCATAAAACGGCTATCTTGATCAATAACTATGCACTTTGGAAGTCCATGTAATCGGAATATCTTCTTGAAGAAAATTTTTTCCACTTGTGGTGCCTTATGCTCAGAAGTGATAGCCATGAAGTGTGCATACTTCGTGAGCCTATCCACGACCACATATATGCAATCCTTCCCTTGTGCTTTTGGGAGGCCGGTTATAAAGTCCATGGAGATGCTACTCCACTTTTGTTCCGGAATGGGCAAGGGTTGGAGTAGTCCTGCTGGGTGATCTTGTTCTATTTTGTTCCTTTGGCGCGTGTCACATTCCCGAACATGTTTGAGTACATCACCCTTTAGTCCTTTCCAAGCAAATTTTTCTCTAATTTGCCTATATGTCTTGAAATAACCTTGGTGTTCGGCTAGAGGTTTGTCATGAAATTCTTTAATGATTTCCTCTTTCAACTTGGATCCCGCAGCCACATAGACTCTGTTTTTGTATAGAATGATTTCATCCTTTACCCTAAATTCATCATTTGGTATACTTCCATCGAGCATACTCATAGTGAGAGGATCTTTGGCATATTTCGCTATTAGAGTATTCTTCCAATCCGGTGAGATGCTTGTCATGGCACATAGTGATGGTCTTCTTGATAGTGCATCCGTCACTACATTATTTTTCCCTTTTACATATGCAATATCAAAATTGTAGGCTTGTAATTTACTAACCCACTTTTGTTGCCGGTCATTCAAATCTCTTTGCTTTAGGAAGAACTGGAGGCTATTGTGATTGGTTTTGACTACAAATTTCCCGCAAACCAAGTATTGTCTAAACTTGTCCAAGGCGTGCATGATTGCCAACATCTCTTAATCGTATGTAGAATATAATCTTTCCAACGGGGTTAATTTCCGACTCTCGAAAGCAATAGGATGTTTATTTTGCATCAAGACTGCCCCAATGCCTTCACCGAAAGCATCTCATTCAAGTTCGAAAGGAAGTGAAAAATCCAAAATGGCAAGTACGGGACAAGTACTCATGGCCTCCTTTAATTTCTCAAAAGCTTCTTGTGCTTCATCACTCCATACGAAAGATCCTTTCTTGGTTAGATTTGTGAGTGGGGCTGCAATCTTGGAGAAATGTTTAACAAATCTTCGGTAGTAGCTACACAACCCCACAAATCCTCTAAGGTGAGTCAGAGTTCTTGGGTTTGGCCATTCCTTGATGGCTTTGATCTTCTCCTCATCGACTTGCACTCCTTGGGCACTTATCTTATGTCCTAGGTATAGTATTTCCTCCATTCCAAATTCGCATTTGGAAGCCTTCGCATATAGGGATTCTTGCTCCAATATAGACAAGACTTCGTCAATATGCTTGAGATGATCCTCCCATGTTTTGCTATAGATTAGGATATCATCGAAAAATATCAGCAAGAACCTCCTTAGTTGTTTCTGGAATATATGATTCATGCATGATTGGAAAGTGGCCGGGGCGTTTGTCAATCCAAAGGGTAGAACCAAAAATTCAAAATGGCCATAATGACACCTAAAGGCCATTTTCGGAACATCTTCTTCCCTCATTCGGATTTGATGATAACCCGACCTTAAATCAAGCTTTGAAAAATACCTTGCTCCATGTAATTCATCGATGAGTTCGTCCACTCTTGGTATTGGGTATCTATTCTTGATAGTTTGTTTATTCAAAGCTCGATAGTCCACACACATTCTCATGGTCCCATCTTTCTTCTTTATTAGCACTACAGAGGATGCAAATGGACTGGAACTCAGTTGTATGTGTCCCACTTCTAAAAGTTCATTGATTGTCTTCTCAATTTCTTCTTTGAACTTTTGGGGATGCCTATAGGGAATGGTGATGACTAGTTTTGCATCTTTTTCCATCTCAATTATATGCTCAAATCCTCGTTTGGGAGGTAGGCCAGGTGGAATGTCATCAAAGACTTTCTTATGTTTTCTAAGGATAGGTTGGACATCAATGTGGATGGCTTGTCCGGTTGGGGTTGATTTGTCTAAAATTAAACATTGGGCTGCCCATTCTACTTGGTTATGTCTAAATATCCTTTCCATCCTTTTTGAAGAGACCATTCGTGGTGATCCATTGGAGAGGCCATGTAAAGTGATCCTTTGCCCTTGGTCTTCAAAGGATAGTTCTAGTTTGGGAAAATCTAGAGTGACTTTTCCTAAAGAGTGTAGCCATGGTGTGCCAAGGACCATATCATTGTCCCCCATGTTAACCACATAGAAATCATCGTGAATAGGGTGATTTCCTACGGTTAAGTTTAGTTGGGGTAATACTTTGGAACAACTCTTTTTGGAACCATCAGCTAAGGCTACCATAAACCCCTTGAAGTCTTGTGAATTTAGTCTAAGTCTTTTAGCTACAAAGTCATCTACAAAGTTATGAGTAGCCCCGCTATCTACTAAGGCGGTTATTTTGTTACCTTTGAGTTGGCCCCCAAGTCTAAATGGGTGATGTTTGGATACCTTAGATATTGCTGCTAGTGTGACCTTCTCCTCGGGTTCAAATTTTCTTCTTTTGGTGGGGTTCTCTTCATCCTCCTCATCGGATAAAGCCTCTATGATGTGTACTTGTCCGCATTTATGTCCCGGTCCCCATTTGTCTTTACATTTGAAGCACAACCCCTTTTCCTTTAAGTCTTGCAGTTTTCGACAACTATGTCCTGGTTTCCAAGGTTCTCCACATTCGTGACATGGGTTTTTATTTCTTTTTCCTTCCCTACGGTGGTATGTTTTATCAAATTTCTCTTTCTTATGGAAAGGTTTAGTGAATGGATGAGAGGGTTTGCTTTGCTCCAATTGGGTTGCCATTTCTATGGCATCATCAAGTGTAGTGGGTCTAAGTGCTCCCACTAATCCTCTTAGCTTTTCATCTAACCCTTGCACAAATAAGAATGTAAGTCTTTCATTCTCCATTCCAGGAACTTGGAGGGCTATTTTCTCGAATTCATTTACATACTCATCCACCGTACCCTTTTGTCTTGTTAAAGTTAAGTCCTTGAAGTCTTGTTGGGGATGTCTCCTATCAAATTTCTTAAGAAACTTCTTAGAAAATTCTTCATAAGATGTAATGGCTTCATGGCCTAAAGTGTGCTTCCCGTGATGCCACCATTCGTAGGCCAAGCCCTCTAGATGTAGGATGGCGAATTGAAGGGCATCTTTCTCCGTCATGGGGTTAAGAAGAAAATAGTAATTTAGCTTTTGCAACCACGCATACGGGGATATCTTATGGGTTCCATCAAAGTGTGGCAAATTCACCTTATTGGCCTTTCGCTTCAAATCCTTGTTCGCGGGTCTTCTCTCTCTTCTTGTTAACTCGTTCCTTTTTGAATTGCTATATTCGGTCAAGGATACCATTCTTCTTAGTTCGGGCTCTAGGTTGGCATAAGCTCTCATCATGTCTTTCGTGCTTATGTTTTGGGGGTATCGTTTTCCATTCTTGGATTTTCTTCGCTTGGTAGGAACGGTGGTATTGGGATCCTTGTGCTTGTTGAAGAGTTTCCATTTTCCACTTGGTTGGAGATCACTTCCCTTTCATTTAAAGCTTGACCCTTGAAATTGTTCATCATGGTTTCCATATTTTGTATGGTGTTTTGAAGGACTTGATTTGACTTTGCGCTTTGCTCCATTATTAGTTTTGTTTGTTGCGTGACTGCTTGAGTTTGTTCCATCATTGCCTTAGTGGTTGTTTTCATAAAGGCTCTCATTTCGTTGATCATTTCCATGTCGTCGTTGTTTCGTGCGGAGGCCCTTGTGTAATGTTGCATCTACCCTACAAGATGGCGGCATCAAGCTCTAATACCAATTGTAATGTCCCCTTCTAGCAAGTCCAACTTTTTCGCAACCTTGCACACAATTTCAACTTGCGAGAGGGAACATTAGTACATAGTTCACTTTCATATCTTAGTCATCTCATAAAATTCATATTCTTCTATTTTCCATTTAGGGTTAGAACCATATATTTATGCACATTAATATCATATTCATCATAATAATCATGTCATCTTTCTCTCATAGGGATGATGAGTTAGGCATGAGTGGTCACCATGGGCTTGATATTCAATTCCTTTGTCTCAAGTGGGAATAATCCTCAACTTAGCCAAAGGCCTTCATGTATCCTTGGGTTTGACCCCAAGGCCTTCATAATTAATCCTTAGGTTTTACCCTAAAGCCTTCATTAATCTTTAGGTTTTACCCTATAGCCTTCTCCTTAGGTTTTACCCTAAGGCCTTCATTAATCTTTAGGGTTTACCCTAAAGCCTTCTCCTTAGGGGGTTAGCCTAAGGCCTTCTCCTTAGGGGGTTAGCCTAAGGCCTTCTTATCAAGCACTCACGATGGGCCATCATCCTACACTCTCATCCTTATGCCTTAGAATCCTTCTATCTATCTCATGATCCTTTGGATCACGAGATAGTATATTTAATCATACTATCTCATGTAATCATATAATTCCCAATCTCTTTATTTATTCTTTATTTCATGTTATGTAAGTTTCCTTTCTTATTTCTAATGATATCTTTTATCCTTTCCTATATAATGACATTCTTTTCAATAGCCATATATACTTATTCACATTCAAATCTATAGGTTCAGTTCTTGTTACTTCATAATGCAGATAGAGGCATCTATAATGTCAAGGCCATTTCTGATTACAATGATTTCTATAGATACTGATTTCCTTATTTCAATTACAGTTCATTAGATATGATCAACATTTATATCCTATTAATCTTCCATATTGAACAACAATGAAAGCATTGCATCATACGAATTGTATATTATTCAATATTGACTGCCTATTTCTTTAACATGCTCCTTAATCATTTCACTATATTAGATGTTATGCAATCATATTTTAATCCATATGCAGATTGATTAGAATAAGAAGATAAGGAGATCGTATCATACCTTGCGATGATGTTATTTGATGGTTGTTACTCAGACGTGCCTCTGATTACTCGAACTAGATTATATATATATATATTCGATGATAATTATAGCTTGAATGATCGATCTGCTGTAGGATTGTATTAGGTAGTCTTTGATGCTTAATTTGTGCCTTGAACCCTGGCAATAGTTAGCCAATTCGAAACGCTGGAGATATTCGATATTCACTTGGTCAATGCTGATGGATAATGCCTTCGTATGATGGTTCTTGCATCGATCTGTAACTCTCTTTAATGTATTAAGTGATAATTGCTTACTTGATGCCTTCTTCGGTTCCATCGAATGCTCCTTTATACTCCCCGATCTTTGGAAGAGTCACCATGTTTCATTAAACATTACACCTTATCGGCGCTCCTTATGGAAACATAATCATTTGTTAAGTCTTTTGTCTTATATGTATTTTGTCTTATCCTTTATGGCTTGGGCGTCGATTGCCAACTTGTGTTCCACGTCCATCTCTCTTAACTTGTTTAGATATTTAATCATTATATAAGGTGTCATCATGCATACTATGTAATTGATGTAGTTCTTCGATTTCGATTGATGGATCTTGCAAATTTGATGTTGCCATATCATTCCAATCTTTAATTGGAATGTAATGCTCGAGTGATCGAGGAGCATGACATAATTTATTCAACAAGTTGCAATGTTGTTATAAATTTATTATATCCAAATATTTCCTACTTTTATGTTTATGAGATACTTATAAAAATTTATAAATATCAAATGAACATAGGAAAATATTCACTTTTATCAAAGAATTAAAAAAAATCAACAAATATACACTTAGAAGTTAGAACTACATTATAAAGCCTTATAATTCTTCTGATTTACTATCTCCACATATTTACTCTTTTTAATTCCTGAGAATTTTTTGAAATTTTATATAATTCGATGAATCTAAGGAAAACCCAATTGTGTTATAAGACCTAATCAAATAAACAAAAATGAAACAACACAATGCAATTATAGGCAGTGTGGTTTATACTGTATTAACAATATGCAATTATAACACTATATACCATATATACTTTTCTACTGTGTACGGTAAGCTGTAGTGTATATATATATATATATATATATATACATTTCACTAGTTGAAAATTGTTGAGCTTATTGTAAAGTTCTTTAACAAGCATAAGAACCAAATTACTATTTACTATTTAGTTGCAAAATTCCCTACCAAAACATGATTAACATGAGAAAATTTCTATACAAGGATAATTTGTAGCAGATAAGGTTCAAGATCTCAGTTACACACAAATAGGCATTAAGAGCAGAAAAAAAGAGGGCTTTCTGCTTTATTTCTGGGATTCCATAAACTACATGTTGCAGTTGTCTATTGATAATCGAGTTCCTAGGACTTGCTTCAGAAGCAAGCCAACACGAATTTACAGAGAAATAATGATCACCTTATCCTAATTGGGATTTCAATTGATCAGAAAGTTTATCTGAATACAAATTCCAATAAATAAATAAATAAAATTCAGCTTAGGAAACACCTCTATGGAAAAGGGAATACTCAGAAAATGTAAAACAAATGCTCTGTAAAAGCTTTAGATATAAAATTAAATGTCCACAGATACAGCTTTGCTTTCGGCAAAATTGTTCTAAAATTTACAGCATCTTGGCACTGTAGAGTGTATTTTGAGTGAGCATAAAGTTTACAACTCTACGCTGTCTTTTTGATGCACGATTTAGAGAAGAAAAAATGTAGAAAAATACATTAATTTATCCTTTCAAAGAATCCACTTTCACAGTCTTCAATCAAAATGAAAAAATTATGCTGTCGTTATAAATGCTTCTTTGAGAAAAAAAGAATCACGTCACATTTCAAAAGAAAATGCATACCTTTTTCCCATATCCACTTTCATAACAACCTCCAATAACCTTTGAGTCCAAGCTGGTCTTTTCAAAACACGTTTTCCACTCAGTTGCTTCATGTGCCAACACAAAGCTTTCAACACAGGAAATGAATGGAAAATGCTGGTTCTGCATGAGTGGAATATTTTATAAGCAGTGATAATAAAAAATGTCCCTTGATCATATTTAACAGCTACCATGATTTGTTAAATTTCAAATCGCCTCATTGTAGTCAGGTTAGAATTTAGAAGGTCCAATTATAGCCAGAAGGCAGACAATAAGTATGTTATCATTATGTGCACATAGTGCATGTTATCATCATGAATGTCATTGGTGGATATGTGTGAAAGCTACATGTGTGTGTGTGTGTGCGCATGTGTGCTAACAAGGGCCGACTCTCTTAGGAGTGGCCCAAGTTCGATGGTGTGTGTGGGGTGGACACAGTCAAGAGGAGGAGGAGGAGGAGGATCCACTATTAGGAGTGGCCCAGATTCAATTCACTCACAAGAATTGAATTGAACCCGTATTCTCTTGGAGTGAATTGAACCTAGGCCACTCCTAAGAGAGTGGATCCTCTTTACCACAAGATCCCTCCCTACTACCCCTCTGCTCGACCCTCCCTCCCTCACATGTACACAATTGACCTAGGCCACTCATGAGAGTGGGCAAGTTTTGGTTGACACCCAAGCTTATCATGACGTTGAAACATAGGGGCACAAAATTTGAACAATATATAATTTAAAAGGTGAGGAATCTCCTTTTGGGCTTCTTTAAGGATGCTCTAATATTCCAAATCGGCATCTATCTTGGCCACGAGTAAAAATGATCTTTAACCTTTGTGAATGTGTGTGTGGCAAGAAGAGAAAGAAAAGTGACTAGCTTGATTTGTGACAATTCCTATGCTTGTGATAATCTAAACGTATATAAATACATATACACATATAAAGAGAGAACTTTGTTATTGTAAATATTTTGAGCCTATAAATATTATATTCTACATTTGGAGTTGTTCTATGCAAATGCGATAGGCGTGTTTCTCTTGTTTTCCTTTTAATTCCTACCACATGATAGAGAAATATGGCATCTCACTAGTGCTAGGTGAAAAATTGCAAATCTTTGATGAAACAAAATTTCTAATAAAAACTATTTTTATTTACTAATGATGTAAGGCATTAGTTATAGTATTCTACATTTGGAGTTGTTCTATGCAAATGTGATAGGTGTATTTTTCTTGTCTGATAGAGAAATATGGCATCTCACTAGTGCTAGGTGAAAAATTGCAAATCTTTGATGAAACAAAATTTCTAATAAAATTTTATTTCTTTTTGAGGGTAAACGCTTTTGACCGAAGCTATGAATTGGGTACATGAAACAACAATGCTAAGATATACATTCAACACACCATTCATCAATAACATGTCCTTAGAGGGATTTGAACCTTAGTCTCCATCATGAGAACCAAGTGGCCCAGCCACTTGAGCACACACCACACACAAATAAAAACTATTTTTATTTACTAATGATGTAAGGCATTAGTGATAGCTAAATTTCTTGTGAGTTTGTGAAAAAAGGTTAGCTTTGTTTGGTTAAAATATGTCGTTGAGTTTCTTCAACGTAATGAACCAAATGAAGAAAAATAATCTGAACCAATGGGCAAGGTACATTTACCACCCATTTCAAAAAAGAACTTCAAAAGTAGAATTGAATATGAAATGCTACATAGGACTTAATTACCTATAACTATTGGAGCCTGTCCATATAATGTCCTCTTGCTATTACATCGTATTGTTGTATATTATCTTGGTTCCATAAATATTTTTGTAGAGATTTATATTAAGATTTATGGCCTTCACAATCATTTTTGTCTTTAAATCTTTACGAAAAAAGTAGTGAAGGGATGTTTGTGGCTTTACAAGAATTGCTTTCCTGTATGGAGTGAAGGAATAGTGAAAGCCTAAGCAACAATATGAAATGTGGTAAGGTTATCTGAAAGGCAACTTATCCAACAAAAGATCATATTAATCACAGTTTGAATGTAAATTTTCCTTTAATTTAAAGAATGTCATATAACTATAGGGCTACAGAGAAGAAAATATTGATATAACTCATACCAATGAAAAGCTCAAAGGAGCTAATAGCAAGTCAGAGGATGGTCTGATCCTCAAGGGTGTAATGCCCCTCCATTCTCATCTTGGATGTGCAGATGGTCTGGCTAAGGAGCATGAAGATGAAGGTAAAATAATAGGAATATTTAGGGTATGTTAGACAGTTGATACTGTACATTATATGATGTTGGTAGATGCTACATTCATGTTGATGACATTTCTGATTATACTCATGTGTGGTTTCATATGACAGTTAGTATGTTTTATCGATAATCTTTGTTGCGACACTGATAATTTATATGCTCTGACATTGTTTTAAATTCAAGTGATTATGATGTTGATCTTACTATGATTGTCATATATTAGAATTGCTTTTTATGCGACTGATTTTGTATCATAGGATGTTATGTTGTGATGTTTTGTGTGGATTAATCTTATTATGTGTATCACGCGATTATCTAATGATGGTTCTTATTTAGTCGTTCAGTAATTGATTGCTATGTGTGTTGTGATTACGTGTTTGATGTGATGGTGAAAGGGACAACATCGCATTACTCATGCGTGAGTACCCTGCTACGCTGCGATTCCCTTTCACGGTGTATTTGACTATATGATTATATATATATGTCTATTTGTTCAATTGTTTGGTTGTTGCAGGATGCAGGTACTAGGCATCGACTCAACCTGAATTGACAGGTCTGAGCATGCCTTAAACCCAATGGAAACTATTGAACGGAGATAACATGTGGTCCCCTTGTCACATCCCCTTTTGTTTGAACAATGAAATATTAATTATGTTGTTAGTTGAGTACAACTACTTTCATGTGAATGTGAAAATTATTCGTTGGAAAAATGTATTTAATGACTTTTCTTTATTTGCGAATATTTTCTTACTTATATGTGAAAATGAATTGATGGAAATGATATTAATTATTGTTCGTATCATGGAAATGATTTAACCTTCTTTACTTGTCGAAGTGGTTGCAAGACAAAACAGGTGGCAAGGAAAAAGGGATATCAACAGGGAGAGGGTGATCACAGGAATTGAAAAACAATAATTACGTCAAAACCTAAGTCACCGTAGCCTTGGCCAAGGCACATGAGTATATATATATATATATATATATATATATATATATATATATATATATATATATATATATATATATATATATATATATATATATATATATATATATATATATATATATATTTCTAGTGGTGAGAATGATTTATCTTTTATATTTATTAAATAAGTTATATAGTGTCTTACCTTGTGGAGCGCTTCGAGTGTATGAGCTGGAATCTTGATTATAACTCCCTCTTTTCCACTCCGCACGAGTGCAAGAAGGGATGCACCTTCTTGCACACGTACGTAGTGGGAGCGGCTATTCATTTTGGCGTCCATTCTTTCTTGACATGCATTCACTTCATTATCGTGGGAAGAAAGAAGAATTTGCACATTCCATTAAGCTTTATTTTTTCATAAGAAAGAAGTCGTTGTTTAAGGAAAAAGGTGGCATTGAACTGAAGTGTCTCTGTCTGTGCATTACCATTAGAGGAAAGCGTGCAAGCTTTGAGGATTGTTGTGCATCCTTCTGAGATCTTTTATCGACTTTGTTTTGTGTTATTTATCAAGCGGCCGTAGAAATGGTTGTTGCATTTTTCAGTGGATAGTGCAGTCGCGGCTATCTCAACCCGACACAGAAAGTCTTGTTCAAGCAAGATCATAGATCTTTATTATAGCTCGTTTATCACAGTAATTGATGATCGAAGTAAATCGTATCATACTCTCTCTTTGTTCATAGTTCTGAACTTCTTGATCAATTTTCAGGAATCTGTTTATGCATTTCATGCTTCAAGCTTTTCGAATCTGCTGAGACTTAGATCCTCTTGATACTTGACTTATATATAAATAAGCATATATATATATATATATATATATATATATATATATATGATTATATATAATCATTTCTATTACTACAGCTCATGTATTATAGTTACACTGAAATACAGAACTGCGGTCCCTATATGAAAGAGTAATTTCTGTCTATATACTTTTGTTCTGCATTTACCTTTGAAACTGAAAGTTTGTCAAGTGAGTCATGTATGATATCCTTGCAAAAACCTGCAATCATAAACAAAAGAAAAAGAAAACACTCAGTTAATAACAATGTCGAGCAAGGGTGAATGCTGACGACACAGTAGTGTCATATATAGATATCAGAAATCCTTGGCCAAGGTTACGATGCAGATTAGGCATCTGTCAACGATCAAGTACCAGATATACCACTGGTCAGAGTGATCTTTCCAGTTATGAGGTACCTATAGGGAAAAGATCGATCAGGAGGTCAGGAGGTATAGGTCTTGACACCAAGCTCAAAGGCACATTGTTGTTAATTGATTCCTGTCATCACCCTCGTGAAGGGTCAGGTTTCTTCAGTAGAAGAAGCACGGGAGACCAGTTGATCTTGGTTGGGTGGTTAAAGCCCTTGTTGATATTTCTTTTTCCAAAATCCAGAGGAGGATCTACAAACAAAATCAGCAGGAAGCTATTCAAGTTGTACTTCTCTTAATCTCTCTTATTATTTGAATTTCATTGAAGAAAGTTAGTTAATTTATTATTGGTTACATGTATTTTGTTAGAAAAGATTATTTCAGCTGAAAATGAAAGTTAGTTGCAACTTGAATTTTATTGCATTCGGTATTACTTGCATAGATAGTTAACCTTTCTGCTGAAATTTTGTTAATAGATAATTTTCTATTCTGTTAAATTAAAGAGGGTGTTACATATGGTATTAGAGCTACCAGGTTCCACACTGAACCTTGGGGCTCATCATGCTTAGAACATTGAAAACGGTTATTAATGTCTCTTCAGGATGGTATTGATAAGAAAAACATCCCGGAAAAAGGTTCGAGACCCTGTATCCATTCGACTATGGAAGATCAAACTATCTTATGATTACTCAAGTTGTTCAACTCCAGCAGATTCGGAGACAATAGCCGAAGTTCTGAAAAGACTTCGGAGGGAGAGAAGAAAATGGACAGTCTCTGGAAAAGAGAAAGTAAAGTCCGCCATAATTGCAGAAATAAATAAGACCAAAACCAAAGACCAAATTAAACCGGAAACATCTGAAGGAGATCGAGTTCTGACTCCTGGATATAAACTTATCCCATTTTCAGAATTTAGTGATCAGGAGGAACCTATCACTGATAATGAAAAAGATTCAGAAAACTAATCACAGAAAGTGATGACCAATTTGTATTAAATTGCAATAAATCTATCACAGGAAGTGATAGAAATTTTGCAATTATCACAAGAAGTGATAGAAATTTTGTAATTATTAATCTATCACAGGGAGTGATAGTCTTTTAAAATTTTGTGAACTATTTTATTTGATATGAGTTTCAAATGATGTTATGCAAAAGGAAGACTCCTTAAATTCATTGTGAAAACTATTAAATGACAACAACCCATAACCCAAAAACTAATTTCTTCAAGAACTTCATTGGAATGGAATATTCCGGAAATGAGTTCAGAGAAGATCAGAATAATGGCCCCATGGATAAACTGGATCAACTTCTGAACATGATGAAAACCACTCAGGACAGATTAGCCCACCTAGAGAGAAGGATAGAAGGGCAATTTGAGACAAGAGAAGAAGGATCTAAAAACCATAGTGATCGGCATGAAGATAATTTGAAAACCTTAAGTTTAGGACTCAAGAGGAGCAGATTGGCTGATGAGTTAGCCAAGGATATGAAAAAGATAAAACCTCCTAAATTCGAAGGTTCTACTTCGGGAGATGCCGCGGAAGCATGGCTAACAGAAATGGAGAAGTACTTTGAACTTCGAGATTATTCCGATAACTCTAAAGCAACATGGGCAGCTTACCAGTTGGCAGGAGAAGCTGCCACATGGTGGGAAAACAAAAAGGTTGAAATGGGACTGGCAGTAGCTAATGTGTCTTGGGAGCAATTTGTGAAGATATTCCGCCAAAGATGGCTGCCCCAGTTATTTTATGACCAAAAACTGTTGGATTTTGAAAACCTCTGGCAGGGACCCCTAACTGTCAATGAGTACTAGGAGAAATATACCCGGCTACTCAAATATGTTCCACAGTATCAACAAGATGAAAACTTTCGAGTACGAAAGTTCATAATGGGGTTAAACAATCGTATTGGAGGACCAGTAGATGTTTTAGCACCTCGAACTATGGATGAGGCTTATGAGAAAGTTGTTCGGTAGGAACAGAGATTAAAGAAAGATGATTCCTTCAGGGACAGAAAGCACAACAACTGAATGTTTTATATCACCTAAGTTACTGAGGAGGTTCCCTAAAAGAACTAGGTTTATGGCTAAATCATGGATGGTTGAATATGCTAATCAGACGAGAGCTCGGGAAGAGCAGTGTTTGTTTGAAGCAAAGATTGAATTTCCAGACTTCACTACAGAGGTCAACCTTTACGTAGCACCTTTGGGGTCCTATGATGTGATCATTGGAATGAATTGGTTAAAAGAACATAGGGCTAATGTCGACTGTTATGCTAAGATAGTAGAATGCATAGATGATTTAGGGAATCCAGTGCGGATTCAAGGGAACAACGAGGAGTTAAGGTGCGACAAATTTCGGCTATGCAACTAAAAAGAAATAGAAGGAAGGGATGCAAATTGTTTGTGGTCAAGATGGAAGCGGTCAGTGAAAGGACAGAGCATTCCCAGAATAGGAAGAGAAAAATGGGAATTGAAGATGAGGAAGAAATCTTCGCTGAAAAATACCCTTATCTCTGGGAATATCAAGATGTATTTCTCGAGGAACTACCTGGGTTACCACCTAGAAGAATTTTTTATTTTGCTATTGACCTTGTACCAGGGGCCGAACCTGTTTCAAAAGTACCTTACCATATGACCACCTTAGAGTTGGTAGAGTTAAAAGCACAATTACAGGAATTACTGGATAAAGGTTTGATTCGGCCAAGTGTTTCACCATGGGGTGCCCCAGTGATTTTTGTTAAAAAGAAGGATGGGACTCTTCGTCTATGTATAGACTACCGAATGTTAAATAAGCTTACCATCAAGAACAAATATCGCTTACCTCGAATAGATGATCTGTTTGATCAGATGAAAGGGGCTACAGTATTTTCAAAAATAGATTTGAGCCCGGGATATCATCAACTCAGGTTAAAAGAAGAAGACATTCATAAGACGGCTTTCAGAACTAGATATGGACACTATGAGTTCACAGTTCTACCATTTGGGCTCACCAATGCCCCAGCCGCATTCATGAATTTGATGAACAGCGTATTTAGAGATTGCCTGGATAAGTTTGTATTGGTATTTTTAGATGACATTCTTATTTACTCCAAAAATGAGGAAGAGCACCTGCAACACCTTCAAATAGTCCTTCAGCGGTTAAGGGAACACAAACTGTATGGAAAGTTATCCAAGTGTACCTTCTTTCAGAAAGAGATACAATATTTGGGGCATATTATATCAGCTAAAGGAATTGCAGTGGACCCTGCTAAGATCAAAGCCATAATAGAGTGGCCAGTACCGAAAAATGTTCCTAAGGTTAGAAGCTTCATGGGATTAGCTGGGTACTACCGAAGGTTTGTCAGAGATTTTTTTAGAATTGCCCATCCCATTACCTCTCTTCAAAGAAAAGGAAAAAGATTTGAATGGACTGAAAAATGTCAAGAGGCGTTTGATCTATTAAAGGAAAAACTAACAACCGCTCCAATATTGACAGTACCGGATCCTAATGGTCATTTTGTGGTTATAACAGATGCCTCCGGAGAAGGATTGGGCGGAGTGTTAATGCAAGAAGGAAAGGTAGTGGCTTATGAATCCCGAAAACTGAAACAATATGAGCAAAATTATGCACCCCATGATTTAGAGTTGGCAACTATTGTTCATGCTCTGCAAATGTGGCAACATTATTTGTTGGGGAAAACTTTTGAACTCAAGTCAGATCATCAAGGTTTGAAATATATATTCACACAGCCCAATCTAAATGCTCGCCAGAGAAGATGGATGCAGTTAATCGTCGATTATGATTTTGAGATCAGTTACATTAAGGGCAAGGAAAATAGAGTCGCTGATGCCTTGAGTTGACAGAAACATATAACGGCAATGGTATCCATCAACACTGATTTTAGAAACCAATTGATTCAAAAATTGGAAGAAGATGAATATTATTTGCAAGTTCGGGAAGCTCTGCAGTCAAATCCACAAGAACCTAAATATGAAGGTTTTCACATTGAAGCGTATGGACTTTTGAGATTTAAAGGTAGATTGTGTATTCCAAAGTCTTCTGAGTTAAGGAAAACGATATGGAAAGAAGTTCATGCCGTGCCATATTCAGGACACCCCAGAGTAACCAAGATGTTGGCTGATGTCAAACCATTATATTTTTGGAAGGGAATGAAAAAGGACGCAACAAGATTTGTGGCAGGATGTTTCGAATGTCAGAAGGTAAAAGTAGAGCATTAGCATCCAGCAGGACTACTACAGCTTCATAGCGTACCTGATTGGAAATGGCAAATTATTAGCATGGATTTTGTACAAGGTTTACCTTTGACTAGGAACAGACATAATGCCATATTGGTGGTAGTGGATAAACTCACAAAAGTGGTTCATTTCATACTAGGGAATTTAACAGACGGGGCACCAGTGGTCGCCCAAAAATTTGTACAGGAAATTTTTCGTCTTCATGGAATACCAGAAAATATCATATCAGATAGAGATGCCATGATGACATCCAGATTTTGGCAAACCTTATTTTCAGCCTTGGGAACTCAGTTGAATATTAGTACGGCATATCATCTTGAGACAGATGGTCAAACGGAGAGGGTAAATCAAATTTAGAAGGTCTACTTAGAATGTACTGCATGGATCAGCAATACAGGTGGGAAGAATATTTACCTTTAATAGAATTCACCTATAACAACTCATATCAGTCAGCAATAAAAGTGGCACCTTTCGAGGCACTATATGGCAGGAAATGTAGAACCCCTATAAGTTGGAATAGGTGGAAGACAGGATCATTCTAGGACCTGAGATGCTTCAAGAAATGGAAGAGCAAGTAAGAATAATCAGACAGAGACTGAAGGAAGCCAATGACAGGCAAAAGAGTTATGCTGATGCAAAACATGTTCCCAGACAGTTTGTAGTGGGAGAAAAAGTTTTTTTACGAGTGAAACCACAGAAAAGCTCTATAAAATTTGGGAAAGCCTCTAAGTTAGCCCCGAGATACGTGGGACCTTTTGAAGTTCTTGAAATCATCAATCCCGTGGCTTACAAAATTGCTCTACCCCCGACTCTTGCCAGAATTCACAATGTATTTCATGTTTCTTATATTAAGAAATATTATGCAGACTCTGAGCATATGATTGATTGGAAATCATTGCAGGTATGGGACCCTGGGGTGATCACAATAGAGCAACTCCGAGTCCTCGAGATACGTAAGCGGCACTTACGTAATCGCGAGGTGGTACAATGTAAGGTCCAGTGGGACCAGTATTCAGAAGAGAATGCCATTTGGGAAGATTATGATGAGATTCATCAAAAATTTCCTTATTTATTTCCAAACAATTGAGACTGATGTGAAAACTATGTGGTTAAACTTTTTTTTATATTGCTTATTGATAAATAATCATCGAGGACGATGATTCTTGAGGGGAAGAATATGTCACATTCCCTTTTGTTTGAACAATGAAATATTAATTATGTTGTTAGTTGAGTACAACTGCTTTCATGTGAATGTGAAAATTATTCGTTGGAAAAATGTATTTAATGACTTTTCTTTATTTGCGAATATTTTCTTACTTATATGTGAAAATGGATTGATGGAAATGATATTAATTATTGTCCGTATCATGGAAATGATTTAACCTTCTTTACTTGTCGAAGTGGTTGCAGGACAAAACAGATGGTAAAGAAAAAGGGATATCAACAGGGAGAGGGTGATCACAGGGATTGAAAAACAATAATTAAGTCAAAACCTAAGTCACCGTAGCTTTGGCCAAGGCACATGAGTATAAATATATATATATATGTATTTCGAGTGGTGAGAATGATTTATCTTTTATATTTATTAAATAAGTTATATAGTGTCTTACCTTGTGGAGCGCTTCGAGTGTATGAGCTGGAATCTTGATTGTAACTCCCTCTTTTCCACTCCACACTAGTGCAAGAAGGGATGCACCTTCTTGCACACGTACGTAGTGGGAGCAGCTATTCATTTTGGCATCCATTCTTTCTTGACATGCATTCACTTCATTATCTTGGGAAGAAAGAAGCATTCGCACATTCCATTAAGCTTTATTTTTTCATAAGAAGTCGCTATTTAAGGAAAAAGGTGGCATCAAACTGAAGTGTCTCTGTCTGTGCATTACCATTAGAGGAAAGCGTGCAAGCTTTGAGGATTGTTGTGCATCCTTCTGAGATCTTTTATCGACTCTGTTTTGTGTTATTTATCAAGCGGCCGTAGAAATTGTTGTTGCATTTTTCAGTGGATAGTGCAGTCACGGCTATCTCAACCCGACACAGAAAGTCTTGTTCAGGCAAGATCATAGATCTTTATTATAGCTCGTTTATATAGTAATTGATGATCGAAGTAAATCGTATCATACTATCTCTCTTTGTTCATAGTTCTGAACTTCTTGATCAGTTTTCAGGAATCTGTTTATGCATTTCATGCTTCAAGCTTTTCGAATCTGCTGAGGCTTAGATCCTCTTGATACTTGACTTATATATAAATAATATGATTATATATAATCATTTCTATTACTACAGCTCATGTATTATAGTTACACTGAAATACAGGACTGCGGTCCCTATATGAAAGAGTAATTTCTGTCTATATACTTCTGTTCTGCATTTACCTTTGAAACTAAAAGTTTGTCAAGTGAGTCATGTATGATATCCTTGCAAAAACCTGCAATCATAAACAAAAGAAGAAAAAAAAACACTGAGTTAATAACAATGTCGAGCAAGGGTGAATGCTAACGACACAGTAGTGTCATATATAGATATCAGAAATCCTTGGCCAAAGTTACGATGCAGATTAGGCATCTGTCAGCGATCAAGTACCAGATATACCACTGGTCAGAGTGATCTTTCCAGTTAGGAGGTACCTATAGGGAAAAGATCGATCAGGAGGTATAGGTCTTGACACCAGGCTCAGAGGCACATTGTTGTTAATTGATTCCTGTCATCACCCTCGTGAAGGGTCGGGTTTCTTCAGTAGAAGAAGCACGGGAGACCAGTTGGTCTTGGTTGGGTGGTTAAAGCCCTTGCTGATATTTCTTTTTCCAAAATCCAGAGGAGTATCTACAAACAAAATCAGCAGGAAGCTATTCAAGTTGTACTTCTCTTAATCTCTCTTATTATTTGAATTTCATTGAAGAAAAGTTAGTTAATTTATTATTGGTTACATGTATTATGTTAGAAAAGATTATTTCAACTAAAAATGAAAATTAGTTGCAACTTGAATTTTATTGCATTCAGTATTACTTGCATAGATAGTTAGTTAACCTTTCTGCTGAAATTTTGTTAATAGATAATTTTCTATTCTGTTAAATTAAAGAGGGTGTTACACCCCTAGTTAGCCATCATCCTTGAAAAGGATGAGTATCCAATTTTGCACCCAGTCAGTGTTGTCTGTATGGACGTAATGGTTAGTCACTGTCATTGTGGTCATGCTTTCGATCATGCATTGTGTCAGGTATTGTTTGGCATTTGGGTTATTTAGTTTGGATTGTTTGATTGAGGTTTTGGTTAATCGTTACATTAAAATAATATTATTAGTTATGAAGGCATTTTTGATAATTAAATAAATACAAATGCCTTTATGTAAATTTAGTTTATGGAAAATATATTATATTAGAAATTAATAAATAATAATAATAATAATAATAATAATAATAATAAATGTAATTGCAAACTAGAGATAAATAAATATAGATGCTTTTATGTAAATTATAGTTGTGGGAAAATATGTATTATTATGTCTGAAAAAGATTCTCTTTCTTTATTATTATTGCCTTGAGTAATTATTTTCCATTTTGGCCACTTGGAAGAAGTGGCAGTTATGCACCTTAAGAGGGAATCTTAGAAATAATTGTTTCTTTTGAGTAAGAGACTAATTTTAGAAAAGTAGAAAGAAACTATTTTTGTTTGATTGTAAATGAAATAAATAGCAAATTATAAAATAAATAAAATCATAGAGAAATTATTGTTTGGTTAAAAATAGCAAATTGTGAGAAAATAATAAAGAAGAATCTTCTAGAAGAAATTATGGAGGTGGTTATGCATGCTCAACTTTATTTTTGAAATCTCAAGACATAATTTGGGGAGGAGGGTGCATTTCAAATGGAGAATATGTTTTATGTTTTGGGGATCTCTCTCAGGAAGTTTTCATTTTTCTTTTGGCACCGTAAACCATAGCTTCCAGAAGAAAAGACTTGGGAAAAATGGATGTGTGGAAAATTTGTGAAGATGTGATTGAAGCAATATTCCAGGTATGGACTGAGATATGAAACTGATTTATTGTTGCATTAGATTTAGTGAAATATTTTGTGAATTCTCTTCTGCATTTTCTGATCCCAGTCTATTGCGTCAACCATAGCTTTATTTTTACGAATTGGGTTCTTCTAGAATTTTTATATATGGTGCACGACCTAGTTTTCTAAATCATATCCGAAAATCAGCTATACCCAGTTTGTCATCTTGGAGATATGAATATTTTGGGACTATCTATCTCTCAACCATTTCGTCTTTGTTTTACGGTCTGTTGCGTCAGCCATAACTTTATTTTTGCGAACTGGGTTCCTCTAAAATTTTTATATATGGTGCACGACCTAGTTTTCTAAATCATATCTGAAAATCAGCCTTACCCAGTTTGTCATTTTGGAGATATGAATATTTTGTGATTGTCTACCTCTCACCCATTTCATCTCTGTTAAAACAGTTAGTTGTCACCAATAACTCTATATTTTCGAACTGGGTTCCTCTAAAATTTTTATATATGGTGCACGACCTAGTTTTCTAAATCATATCCGAAAAATAGCCTTACCCAGTTTGTCATTTTGGAGATATGAATATTTTGTGACTATCTACCTCTCACCCGTTTCATCTTTGTTAAAACAGTTAGTTGTGTCACCAATAACTCTATATTTTCGAACTGAGTTTCTCTGAAATTTTTCAACAAATTCATGTTGTACATATCCTATGATCATTGCTTTCCATCATGACTCTCTTTGAGGCATTCTACCAATCAGTCTGCGTGCCCTGTCTATGCTTTCACATTTTGCATTGTTGGTAGTTTCTAAAGCCTTCTCAACAAATTCATTTTTTGTTGATCCTGCAATCACTGATATCCATGAGATGCCGTCCCTTTGAGGTGTTTGTCAAAAAAACATTACTTAAGCAATTCCAACAATTATATCTTCTTATCTATACTACCGTAGGTGAATATGCTTTCAATTATAAATAATTCTACTTATTTTGGTTGTTTGTTAGGTTATAAGAAGGCTATTAAATCTATATAGAATAGAAGTAGAAGAATTCAATTTGGATAGAGTGAATGTATAAATTTAATTTAAATTGATATTGATTTTATTACGATTTATTAGTAGAAATGTGATTTAAGTAGGTTTAGAATTAGGTTTGTAAACAATGTATTTAAGATTTGATTTATAAGTTTGTTTTAGAAATTAGTTGATTACGAGTGGAATTGTATAAGGTAAATGGAACTTGTGTAAGTTGTATCAGTGGTTGTAATAGGGTCATGTTGTCAAGGTTTAGTTTTCCTAAGGCATAGATTAGTATGTCCTGATTTCATGTGTATGCGATGTTGTAAGTGAATTTTGATGTGATAATAAAGTCCTTTACGGATGTTGTGGCTCATTAGTTGTATAGAGCATGTTTATAACTTGTGCTTAAGAAATGTCATGTTCTTATTAACCTTGTTGTTGGGAAAATGTTTGTATCATATTTATGTCTTGAACTCAATCAACCCTTCCCATTCCTAGACTTGGCATGTTAGCAGGTTAGAATGTTTTGTATTGGTTTACTCCGTTAATACTAGTGTTGGGTAAGGGATTTTAACAAGCTTGTTAATCATTATGAGGTGTAGACACCTCTAGAAACACTATGTTTTACGTATGATCATTTTGGTATTCATAGGACCAATGTAGTAGTGGTTTATAGAAGATTGATCAAGTTGACACTTAAGTTTTCCCAAAGCAACCTGAGCTTCTCTCTCCCTATTCGTGTGTTGAACGGAATTTGGTAAAACCTAGAAAAAAATTGTTCTTTTACTTGTGCCCTCTTAGCGTTCACTCTTGAGTTGCTTTAGCCATGATACTTCTACTTGGTTTGAACCATCCTTTAAATGTGTAATAATCTTATCATATGCATGTGGTTAAAAGTGAGGTAGATTTGATGAAGATGTTAGATCTATGGGAATGTTTTGTTGTTTTGTATTTCTTTTTTCTCAACCTAACCTTAGAACATGGTTCTTTTATTGTAGTTTCGAGTTTTGTATCTTGTGATTCTAACTAGTGCAAGAGATTTATAGCATGGGCTTTTAGTCTTGCTTATACAGTTATATTTAATAGTATTTACAAAATTGTCCTGATTATTAATGAAATCTACATCAGTGTAAATAGTGTAAACAATTGTTGTGTTCAATTTGTATGCCTTAGGGTTATTTGCATGTTGTTCGCAATCATTTTAATTAAATGAAATTAAAAATAAACCTTGAGAATTATTAGTTAAAATATTGATACCCGTGGATACTTATATCTTATCATATTATAACTGCTACTGGTGATTAGAAAGTTATAGTTCTGTATTATTGAGATAGATTCACTTTATAATTGTTCGATGATTGATCATGCTTTGATTAATGTTACATTCCTTAAAAATATTGTTGAAGGGTATTAGTTTATGATGTGCTTTGAGAGTGAATGTGATGTGAAACCATTGTGTTTTTAATGGTGTCAAGTGTTGTGTCATTTGGAAAAGTTGTTTTCAGAGGCTTAGGAGGGTGTGATTGTGTGGGGGTTGGTTATGTGTGCATCATGTGAGTTGAATGAAATGCATTCTTGAAATATTGTCTCCTATTCATATTAGTATGATACATGTGCAAGATGAATAATGCCTTGCTCAGTGTATCTATTCATGTGGTTATGATGACTATGCAAGATGGATAATGCCTTGCTCATTGTACCTATTCATATGGTTATGATGACTATGCAAGATGGATAATGCCTTTCTCAGTATACCTATTCATGTGATTATGATGACTATGCAAGATGGATAATGCCTTGCTCTGTGTGATGTGAAATGATGTGTATTCTGTGTTGTAAATGCATCATGATGAGAATGTGATAGTTCATGTTTGGTTTATGTTTTGAAACAAGAATTGGTCCTTGTGATTATTATTTGTATACAAGAAGGTAAATGCCTTGCATTGTATATGTTACTTGTCATTGTGATGGTAATTGTCTTGCTTGATGGATAGGGTCTTCTAGATGCAGGTAGGGGAGTGGCTTTCAATGTGGGGCCGGTGCCCAAAGTGGCTGCCAGGGTAACCTATTAGAAGTTTTTAATCCAGTGATAACTTAATAATAAATTTAGAGGGTTGGTTAGTTTCCACAATAAGATAATTGGATGTTTCACCCATGCCTGTAGTGCTCGTTCAGGCTAAGGATGGGATGAGAAGGCCGTGGTTGGCAAGATCAACTTCCTTGCCCTTGCGAAATGAATGTTGGTTTCGCATGTGTCACCCTATGGGGCCAGCGTCTAGTGAGAGACTGCTAGGATAACCATAGATGGGGGCCGGTGTCTGGACTGCAAGGATAAACCATGGATGGGGGCCAGCGTTCGGTGAGAGACTGCTAGGATAACCCATGTTAGGACCATGCCATGACACTTTTCCCTACTGCAGCCTAGCACTCCCTAATGTGTGTTTTTTTCTTTCATTGTGTGATTGCCTCTGGAAGTGTTGTTTGTGTTATTTGTGATGTTCTTATTGACCCGTGTTGTATTGAAGTCTTGTGTAGTCCTTGCACCTGTTAGTCTACTGTCTTTCTTGATTGTTTTCTTAGTGGGACCTTATTGTTATCTCCTAGCACGGGGGGTGGACCTTAGGGTTCCACATGGTCGGGTGGTTGTGCTTTATCTCCATTGGTTTTCTTGTTATTGATCGTGAGCGAGAAGGATGTATTACTTGTAGCAGATTTCAAATCTTGATCTAGCTCAAGGAAACGAATATTTATGTTCTTGCCTTGTAGAATCATGTACTATTATTCTTGATGTATGTACTCCAATGTAATCAGAAAGGAGATATTGTAACAATGTAAATGTCTACTCCCTCTTGTAAAGGATTGTATTTGTACTTGTAATACTTATAGGATCTTGATGCTTATTCATTTGATGAAATATTATGAAGTAAATGTATGTGTTGATTCATTTGGTGTATTTGGATTTAGAATGAACCATGGTTGTTAGTTAGATCATGATAATAATTAGTAATGCAGTCATGGAATCCCTAGAGGATAAGCTTAACTTGATGTTATGAATAAATATGATTTACATTTCTTTGTTATTTCTTTCTTTAAAAAAAAAAAATTGTCCTTTTTGTATAACATAGTTGAGTTGTTCTCTAGGGTTTCCTGGGGGGGCGTTACAAAGGGCCCCTTTGTCACTTCGATTCTGAAAAATTAGTCATAAGAGGCAAATTCGGAAGCTATTGAATTCACCAACCACAAGAAGATGAAATAGACACATTTGACAACAGAGGAATCTGCAGGAAAAAAAAATCCCAAACAGCCAAAATTACCCAATATGCCATTCCAACCACCTAGAAAGGAAGCTAAGTCATTCCATTGCCTGACTATTGAGATGAAATGGCATTTGGGGTCTACTGGCACCAGTTTTGGCCCTCTCAAAAATTGGACTAAATATTAAAAGTATAGTTTAGAAGTCATTTTTCCAAGCCATAAAATCAGTACAACCTAACAAAATCATGTTGCATAAGGTCAAAAAGTCAATCAAACCATAAAGTCTTAAAGTCACTTTTGAGAATATCCTTGTGCTTTTAAGGGATTTATGTTAAGACATCTAGGTCATTTTATGCCCATGCATTGTAAGTTTTTTTATTATTTAATGTTGGGTGTGATAAATTAAAGTTAGAACTGAGATGAACAAGTTGGTCTACGTGCAATTGAAGTATTTTGTTAAGTGGGAGTCACAATGTAATTATAAATGGTAGGCAGGTATTGAAATCTTAAAGTGAGCTCACCATTATTTTAGAGCGTTTAGAGTTTAGGTAAAGCTTTATCAAACAGTTCAAGTAAAGTGGTGATTCAGTTGCAAAAATAAATTAAGAGGTTATCCAAACAACTTAACTACCATATATTGTATAAAATCATTGAAGTTCAATGAAGAAAGAAGAAATGGGGGTCTTGAGGGCACCACATTCCCTCTTTACTTCCAAATATCTTTAGAAAAACAAATATTTTTAATTGTTATTACTTTTCCTTGGTATAATGTAATTTATTCATTCTTGTATTATCTCATGTCTTTAGCTTGCTCCTGTCTGGCAAGAGGTCGTACTATTTTCTTTTGAAGGGCTTTTTTGCCAAAGGTTTTTTCCACATTTTGGTTGGGCTTTAGTGTTGTATAGGAAAGAGGTGTGTTGGCATTGTTTCTTCTTAATGTTTTATTGCCACCTTTTTAGTAAAATTTGGTGGGATCATCATTATTACTTCTTTGCCCTGGTTCAAATCACAATAACTATCACATTGGATGGTGGGGATGCAGATGTGTTAATATTAAACAAGGATGCATCTTAAGCCGGAACATTTCCAGTGGTAACAGCGTCTTTTATGTCAATATAATAACACAATATAAGCATAAATAGGCACATTGGGGTTTAGAAGCATCTAGAATTGTAGTAGCCATTGCAGTTGAGTGTAGAAAGTGTAGTGAGTTCTTTAAATAGACTTGCAGAGTATAGCAAGCAGACATTTCATTGTATATGCGTTGATTGTTGTCCCACAGTGAGATTGAAGGCTCCATTGAAGAGTTTGAGTTGTAATCTTGCTTATTTTAGTTGACATAAGGAGGATGATTCTAATTTACTGGAGCTTTCACCTCCAGTGGATTTCTCTAGGATATATTTTGTGTCATTCATGTGAGTGTTGTTTATGCTAGTTGCTTGACTATTTTTTCATGATTGCAATGGTGTAATTCATTTCTAGCACAATGGAATACCTATACTCGTAAACAGAGAGGATGACCTGTGAAGCTTGACAAAAAAATCTATGCCCAATTCCAAAAGTATAAGAGTAAGGTGAGCCTTGTTGGATTTAAATCAATAATCTAGATTCTAGTCAATAAGTACAACAATATTATGTATCTTCCTAAACTCTTATTTCATACAATCATTTTCAAATTGCTGAACATTACAATTCTTTATTTTCAAAGATCAACTGAAATCCTATGTTTTCTTTTTATCAAATTAGTATTATAATGCAACTGCATATGTGCTGATATATGGTGGGGAAGGTTTTGACATCAAAATTCCCAACTTCAAAAGATTTAAGTTAAAATTAGAATGAAGTATGCATTGCTTTTGGCTGTCAAACTAATTGGAGTATGTTTGAACAAGCTGAAAAAAATGCAACATAACCTTTGACTCTGCAACAATGTGCAGACCATTCAGTTGGAATAGATTGACCCATCACCAGATTGAATATCAATCTCCATTCATTTGGAATCTAGATTATTTACACATTTCCGACTTTTTGATACTAAAAACTATTTGAAGTTTATGTCTAGTTGATGTGCATTTGTTTATTTAGTGCTTGTTTGACATATATTTGTGTTTTTTTCATTTTTGATGTCTATGAAATTAATTTCTAATCAAGTTCTAATACTTCATACCTATGCTCCCCCAAGTTTCTGGAGGACGACAGGGGATGGGGGGACGTGTTTCTGGGACGCCATTTTTTTTGGGCCACTTTTTAGGGGACGTCAGGGGATGGAGGGACGTGTTTCTGGGACACCATTTTTTTGGGGCCACTCTTTAGGGGACGGCAGGGTACAGCTACTAAAAAAATAAGATTTTTTTTAAAATATAGGGAAATTTCAAATACTTATATGATAACAATGATAAGGCATTCATTATAGACATTAGAGAACCGTAAAAAATAAATACATAACAATAATATTACACTTGAATTAAGTTTTCAACTTGTCACATGAGAATTGGCAAACAAATTAACAAAAATTAAGGACGATGAAGGATTACACCATACAGAAATCACAGTTAAGCAAACACAATCTGCACATGAACAGAACATCAAATGCTTCTTTGTTTACACAGAACTGAGAGCCTAGTCAGCAAGAGGCCATACAATCACCAGCTTATAGACTTTCATGAAGATTGGTCTAGTTTGTTCCTGAATCAAATACATTCAAATGGGCTGCTAGAGGCCAACATTGATACATGGAGGAAATGAATTAATAAAAATGTTGGAGACAGCAAACAGCGACAAAAATTAGAGGAAAAATTGTTTTGATTGAGCACGGAAAATAACTCAGCATTTCTTGTGTCTAACATAGACAGAAAAATACTTATACATGATATTCTTCAGAGAAATGGTTTGAACTAAACATGTTTGGAATGTTTCAAGTTCAACAAGACTTAAAAACTAATAATCTTTTGTTCTTGCAATGTCCATTTGCTGCCAGAATTTTAAAATTGTGTTTTCTTTTTAAATGCAAGTATCAAAATCAGCTGGGACGTAGGGGACGACTAGCCATCCCCTGGAGTCCCCTAATTTTTCAGGGATGTCCCCGAGATGTTTCTTGGTTTTGCAAAAAAAAGGGGGACAGGTAGGGGACGTTTCTTACCCATCCCCGCGTACCTGGAACGTCCCCTTTTGGGCAGGGGGCGCGTCCCCGTGGAGCATAGCTTCATACATTTTGTACTTTGTCAAGTACAAGTCTACCCTTCCTAATTCCATGTCCAGTTACAATGTCATGAAGAATATTAATGTTTGGAGCTTAAGGTAAAATTGGGAATCTATCAATAATCAAATAACTTAGCAATTGGCCGGGGGCCTGGCTCGATTGGCGAGAGCTTCCTGTGGTAGGCACAAGGTCACGAGGTCCAATCTGCCCCCTGCCCACATGGTACTGGAGGGTGTGTCGCGCCAGCACCACCGGTCACGTTAAAAAGTTTACCCAGCGCACTACAAGTTATAGGGGGACCTGATTCCTACAGTCTAGAAAAATATAACTTAGCAATTAATTCATACTTGTACCTTTGTAGATGATTGAAAATCAACGCTTTGGAGGTGGTTCACTACACTATTCATTTATAAAAATTTGAATCCTATTTTCTTAAAAAATGCTAAGAATGCATCCCTCTAGTATAAGAGTATGTTAGATAATTACACACCCAAACCTTTAGTAGTGCTTCTTCCAATTTTATCCATAAGGCTAGGGAAGTCTTTGATTTTGTATTCATGGCTAGGGCCATCTACTTAACTAATTACAACTACATTATATGAATTCTTTGCCTTTAGCATCCTTTAAAGGTCTTCTCTAATCATCATTGCTGTCATTTCCTCTTACTAATTGAAAGTTCTCCTATGGTGTCCCATAAATGTATCTCATTGTTCTTGGCATTTAAATAAGTTTCTATTTTTTTTATAATTAAAAATTAGTTCCAGCATGTCACATTTGATAGGGCTATGTTTCATCTGCATTTTATCGGTAGATCACCTCAACTTCACGACTAGAATTCAGTGTTATAGAGACTGTTTTAATGTGCTAAGTTAAGGAGTTATATGTGTCTGATTCTTTTATTAGTTTGGACTGACTGATACCAAGACTTGTCAAACTTTGAATCATAAACAACTGAATCCACAATTACCAATATAAAAATTACCAAAACTGATCGGCACAAGCAATATATTGCAAAGCCCATAAACTTGAAAGCAAAGTTGCAAGATATATTATATGTAGAAAGAAATCCTTTAAGATGCTTAAAAATCTGCATACATTGCTTTATACAGAACACATTTCAAAGACAAAAACAATGAAATTTAAAAATACGAAAGAAGAAACTTCTAAAAGGCTAGTCCTCACCAAATTAGGCCATGCATCAATTGCACATGCTTCAATGGTATTGAGCACACACTCGTATGGACCATGCTGCATATGAATCAAAACATAGATTTGAATGTAAGAATATGCATTAAGAATATAAATATAATCTACAATAACACAAATTAAATAGCTGGAGGGGACAGAACTTGTAATATCCCCAAATTTGGCATTGTTTCCTGCTAGATTGTTGCAAATTCTTTCAGCAAAGAGTTACAAACAATATAATTAGGCTGAGGTGGCATTCAATTTTATGACCATCAAGATTTAAAATTCCACAAGACTTCAAGTGCCATTGGCCTACTGTTGAAGTTGCTTGGCTCACAAAGAGCCCCAAGGATCAATTCTTACTACGTGCAAAGTCCCAATACCATAAGGAATAAGCTCTTGGACAAATTTGGAAGAAAGCCAACACTTCGGTCCTTGACTCTAATTCGAAGAAGATCAATTATCCATGCACCCATGAGAAAGGGGATGTTCAAAGTTTTCAATTAAAAATAAAAGACTTTAGAAGACAAATTTATAGAATTTCATAGTGCAAGGTCATATAAAGCTCTCAAAGCAGATTGATGGTGCACAAATTGTTTTTCTTTTGATGGTGGAGATAAGTTTTTGGAATTATGAACTGTCTAACGGTGCCTTTCAATATTAAGGAGAAATATTTTTGGATAAGCAAAGGAAGACTTCATGTCAAATATATATGTAGTTCTCTCATTCCCGGAATCTGACCACTCCCAAAAAGTGACTACCAATCAAAGGCAAGCAAATTTGAGCAACAAAATGTGAACAGAAAAAAAGAAAAATGTGTCAAAAGATTCTCACACCTGTCTGAACGCATTGTGTGTTCATACAGCAGTTCCTACCACTAATCTTAATTTTTTTCTTGAGATGCATAAAGAAGAAGATGCTATAAATGTCTCTCGTACAGATTTCCATCAATGACAGTGGACCAGCTAACAGGCGATCTGGAGACAGCAGGGGCTACAGGCTAATCATTGACCTGTGAGTGGTCATAAGGTTAAGATTTGCATGGGGATTTGGGACAACAAAGCATAATTTAACAGATGGCCAAGCCATTTACAAAGGCTTGGAGATTGCAAGAAGAGAAGAAAATAATCTTGCAAAAGCACACAATGACTCATGTCTTAATCATTAAAATCACCACATGATCCAGAAGGATCCGTATTTGTTAATACTTGTTAAAGTTGAAATTTTATAAATTGTTGTAGATAGTCACATTGTACATAGTCCTTCATTAATTCAGTATGTTGAGAGCACTTCCAAGTAGATGCAGAGAAAAAATGTGAAGGAAATTTAGAGTCATTGGTGTCTCTTTGGGTCATTTCTCTTACTATCCTTATTTATTGTGAGCAGTTCAGAGTTAGAGAAGCAGAGAACAAAATGTGTAGAGCATAGTGGAGGAATTAAAAGTAGTTCCATGGAAAGAATTGACTTGTTCTTTGCTCCATTGCAGCCATCGCCGCTTTGTACCTTGCACGACTGAGCTCAATACAAGCCCACAAGACTCCATTCCCATGTTGGAGTTTTCCCACACTAGGTTTCTCCAGGGTAAATCTTGTGTCAACTTGTATCAATGGTATTGTCTTAATTGCCTCCTTTCGTGTATTTAAGAATATCATGTAACTCTACAAGTTTTCATCAAATCTTGCAACACTTTCAAGAATTATTCTTAAAGTAGTCGGAAAACATAACAATATTTGAGCGGTAAGTTGGTGAATCAATTCCATTAGAGTAGTTTTAGAGATCATATTGTCTATCAGAGCAGTGGTTCCATGAGCTGTCAATAGGTGAATTACTTCTATTGAAGTAGTATTAGAGATCATATTTGGTATCAGAGTAGTAGTTCCACTTGTCGGAGCAAGCAAGTGCATGCATGACACTCACTTGGCAAGGAAGGACCGAAAGAAAAGGAGAGCTTGAGATGTATAAGTAGAATTTTGTGCAAGTAATTGGGGACCAGCCCAAGCAGCCATGGCAGGGGATTTTAATGACACATATGAGTAGCAAATTCAGAGATTGGAAGAGTAAGGAAAAGGTATGGATTTCTCAAGCTCAAATGATGAATGCATAAGCCTAGTCGATGAAACCTATGCTGGCTTCGACCATTCAATTGGGTAATTTGGCTAATGCTGTTGGAGGAAGCCCAAATGCATTCTCACAAAAGGCTGAAGAAATAGAGGGAGAGGCTGAAATGGAGAAGTCACCAGCAAAGAAAACTAAAGCTAGCAGCTCCAAGAAGGGTAAGGAATGTGCATCCTCTAAAGCTACCTTAACTTTTAAGTTTAAAACAGAAAAATATCAAACCCTACGGTGGTGAAACAGATGCTGAAACATTGAATTGATAGCTTAAGATTTGGAAATTTATTTTGAGATTCATAGATATGATGATGAACACAAGGTTAATTTGCTAGGTTGGAAACAAATAGTCATATAATAATTTTGAGGGATAGTTATGCTGAATCTTTCAAAGCCAATAAGCTTCCACCCATCATCAAGTGGAGTGAATTCATGGATTTGTTGAAAGTTGTCATGTCCCCTTTTCCAAATTAGCACCATGGAGAAGACCTCTAGCCTATCCTCATTTCCCATAGGCTACAGGATTAAGTAATGGAAATGAATAATAATATTATTTTAACTTGGGCCTAGTAGTTTTATAATATTATTTTAATAATTTAAAAAGTGTTTTTAAAAACTTAATTATAAAAAAGTATTTTTAAATACTTTGGCGGGAAATTTTAATTCAAAGGCCCGTTTTGGAGAGGAATAAAAGGGTGGCGCTTGGCTTCATTTGGCATTTTTCACTTTGGAGCTTCGTGTTCAAATTCACGACGTGTTTAGCTTATTCGATGATGTAGTGAGTTGGATAAGTAAATGTCAGGGTATGGTTGCTTTATCCACAACAAAGGCAAAGTACATGGTAGCTACTCATGCATGTAGGAAGACCATTTGGCTTCTAAGATTGTGTTTGGATGTTGGGCTATGTCAAAGAGCAATTAAAGTTTATTGTGATAGTCAAAGTGCCATCAACTTGGTAAAGAATGCAACCTTTCAAGCACAAACAAAGCACATTGATATACAATTATACAATATCGTTTTGTTGATTACATGGTGGAAGATGGAAGGGTATTGCTAGAGAAAGTTGATACATTGGAGAACATTGTAGATGCTTTGATAAAGCCAATTAGCACAGAGAAGTTCAAGTGGTGCAGTAAGTCTATGGGCCCTTTGGCCCCTAGCAGATAGTTAACAATGTTGATATTCTCTTTGCTCTTGCAAGATGTTCAACAAGTGGGAGAATGTTAGGAAACGTGTCTCAACCTTGCATCATAATCTTCAAATGCAATTTCTAGTCTGTAGAGGTCGTTTTTGGCCCCAAAAATTACCGAAACAGGCTTTAACCAACTAAAACTAGTTATAGTGATGTAGAGCTCTTCGAGATCTTCAATATTTTTTTGAAAAGGGCTTAATAAGGTTCCCGGATCAGTTATAGCCTCCAAAAGTTAGGCCTCCTATATTAGGAATGTAAGAACATCTATGACACATAGAAGAGTTGTAAGAGGGAATTACACATGTTGACCAAGAACATTCACCAACATATCACATGTTATTACAATAGTCATAAAACATCTTTCAAGGGTTCAAATAAGACAAACTAGAGCCCTGTAGGAGACCGGGTGTCTCTCAATCCCCAAACCCTAACTGAAATCACTGATTTTGTTTGTTTCTGATCGTTTTGTATTTTTTTTGTGTTTTTGATGGGTTTTGCAACAAACTTGGAAGTTGCGATTTTACTCTAAAAAATGCTTTAAAAATTCATAATAAATCTAAAGACACAAAATATGCTTTGAAACTGCTTAGAAGATGTAGGCGCATGACTTTATTAATTTTTCCAAAGCACATACAATATATAAAATGAACATATTAAGGAAATACAACTTTATTTCAATAGAACCTGACTTTCTTGCAAGCTTCAGAAGATAGGTAAGAAATGTACGGCCCAAGACAGAGAGTAAACTCCAGTCTCCAGATACCACGCCTCAAGCTTCAGAATACAAAGGCGTCCCTATTGCAACAGGTAGAAGACCCCAGAGATGAAGGCGTATTCCCAGATGAAGAAGTACGGCCTTGCTGGTACAAGTCTGTACGGCCCAGCAGCAGCACTTAATATGGTACGGCTTCAATGAATACACTACCAGATCACTGTTCCACAATCTCAAATGGTGTGCCACTAATAACTGATGAAAAGTCTCTGATAGAACCTTCCTGAAATCGATCAATAATCTCAACTGCAACTTCTGTGTGAAGTCACCAAGTAGACAATCTTCAACTGGTATTGCACAGTCTCAGTATGTCAGATCTTGAAGAGGTATCGTTCTCCAAAATCATTTGTCTACTGAAACCCTAGGTTTTGCAAACTTCAATGCTCAGAGCAAAAAGAAGACAAATTGAATAATCAAGACATATCCCCTCGATTTGTCTTTAGCAGTGAATATATACCCTTCTTGGAAAATTCGACCCCAGCATCCTTTTTTTATAATCATTTAAATAATGATTAAATTTGCTCTTCTTGACTTAGGAGAAATATTATAAATAATTAGCGCCCCATCATTAATGAATAATTACTTATTCATTATGTTAATTTTTCACTTTATTATAAAGTATAATAAATACTTTATAATACGCCATTTATTAAATATTTAAATAAATGAATAAAGTGACTTTAATATAAAGTCAAAAATATTAATTATTCAATAAATCATTAAATACTCTGTTATTTCTCCCTCTGACCATCAAACTGATGAACTGGGTCGACTCTGAGCTAAACAGCTGAACCAGGTGCCCTGTCCAAAATAGCAGCTTCCGCCTGTCTGACTTTCTAAAAATAGAAAGTCTCTAAAAAACCACTCTGAAGGATTCTGCGAAGGCCCAACTTGAATCAACTGCAAGAAAGAAGCTCCTGAACACCGGGTAACTGCCTCAATTGATCCTCTACACATATCTATCAGCCTACGAGGACCAGGATGATAGGCTAACCACATATCCAGCTACGCTGACTAGGATGGGGACATCACAGTCTGCCCTCCCTAAAATTGCTTGTCCTCAAGCAATCTCAACTCTGGATGCTGTAAAATCTCCTCTGACTCCCATGTAGCATCCTCGACTGGCAAATCTCTCCACTTGATCAGATATTCCCTGATCACCCGCCTCCGAAGGTGTCTCTCTCTCATCTCGAGGATGGCCTCAGGTACTAGTATCAATTTCCCTTCGTCATCAAGGGGTGGCAGAACTGGAGAGGGTATCACATGCTGACCCAATGCCTTCTTCAGGCGAGAAACGTGAAACACGTTGTGAACCCTGCTATCTGCTGGTAAGTCCAACTCATAAGCAACCTCGCCCACTCGTCTGACAACACGGAATGGACCGTAGTAACGAGGTTTCAGCTTCTCTGCCCCACTCTTCCGCAGAGTAGACTGACGATATGGCTGCAACATAAGGTACACCATATCTCCCACATCGAAGGAACGCTCAACCCTCTTCTGATCAGCATATTGCTTCTGCTGATTCTGTGCCCGCTGGATATTGTCTCTGAGAGACCTCAAAATGTCCTGCTGACTCTGCATCATATCCCCTGCACTCAGCACCCTGCTATCACTCAATATCAGATCCAAAAGGTTGGGCGCCTCATACCCATACAAAGTCATGAAGGGTGTCATCTGTATCGTCATGTGGTGAGTCGAGTTATAACAATACTCGCAGAGGTATATCCACCTCACCCAAGCTCTCTGCTGTCCAGCTATGTAATTGCGCAAGTAACCTTCCACCCATTTATTGACAATTTCTGTCTGTCCATCTGTCTGCGGGTGGTAGCTGGTACTCGATGTCAGTTCGGTCCCACAGAGCCTGAACAACTCCTGCCAAAAGTTGCTCATAAACCGACTGTCTCTATCGCTGACTATCGTCCGAGGCAACCCATGTAACCGGAATACCTCTCTGAAGAAGAGCTCTACAGTCTGCGATGCTGTCAATGTAGTGGTAATCGGGAAGAAGTGAGCAGATTTGGTCAACCGATCAACCACTACGTAGATGCAATCTTTACCTTGGGCTTTCGGCAAACCCGTGATAAAGTCCATCGATAAACACTCCCACTTCTTGTCAGGTATCGGAAGTAGCTGAAGCAACCCAGCAGGATAAGTGTGCTCCTGCTTGTTCTGCTGGCAAACAGAACACTCTCGAACATACTGTAGAACATCAGTTTTCAGCCCTCTCCAAGTAAACCGTTCCCGAACCAGCTTATATGTTTTGAAGTAGCCGGGATGGCCTGCCATAGGAAGATCGTGAAAGGCTCTCAAAACTGTAGCTCTCAACTCAGAATCAGGAATCAGAAAAATCCGCCCTTTGTAAATGATCAAGTCATCTACAATAGTGTACCTGCTATCCTGCTCTATCCTGTCAACAATGCTAGAAGCCCATGGGTTCTTAGCATACTCTACAATAATCCGATGCCTCCAATCCTCTGAGATCTGTGCCATGGCATTCAACTGAGGTCTACGAGACAAGGCGTCAGCTACAACATTCTGCTTCCCCTTAATGAAGGTGATGTCAAAGTCATACGACTGCAGTTTGCTGACCCATTTTTGCTGCCTCTCATTCAGGTCTCGCTGTCCAAGGAAGTGTTTCAGGCTAATGCGGTCTGTACGAACACTGAATTTGCTGCCTACCAAGTATTCCCTGAACTTAGCCAAAGCATGCATAATGGCTAACATCTCCTTGTCGTAAATGCTGTAGAACCTTTCAGGACCCCTAAGCTTTCTGCTCTCAAAAGCAATAGGGTGACGCTCCTGCATCAACACGGCACCAATGCCCTCTCCTGAAGCATCACAAGATAAATCGAATGACTTCGTAAAGTCAGGCAATGCTAGCACTGGACATGAAGTCATGATCACCTTGAACCTGTCAAAACACTCCTGCGCCTGTGGTGACCAAGTAAAGGCCCCCTTCTTTGTCAAATCAGTAAGGGGTGCGGCGTGATGTGAGAACCCACTAACAAATCTCCTGTAAAAAGCACACAACCCAATGAAGCCTCTGAGCTGCATAAGGTTCTCAGGTACCGGCCACTCAACTATTGCTCGGACCTTCTCAGGGTCCATACTCCCTTGGCACTGATGATGTGCCCCAGATACAACTCCTCCATACCTAGCTCACACTTGGATTCCTTGGCATAGAAAGACTCATCAGACAAGATACCCAAAACTGCGTCTAGTGAGCTAAATGCTCCTCCCATGACCTGCTATTTACCAAAATGTCGTCGAAGAAGACCAATACAAATCTCCGCAGCTGTGAACTGAAGACCTTGTTCATAGTAGCCTGAAAGGTGGCAGGTGCATTGGTTAGACCGAAAGGCATAACCAAGAACTCAAAGTGACCGCAATGACACCTGAAAGCGGTTTTCTCAATATCCTGCTCCCTCATCTGAATCTGGTGGTACCCGGATCTCAAATCAATCTTCGTGAAGAAGATAGCACTGTGTAACTCATCAATCAACTCATCGATGCGTGGTATAGGGTACCTGTTCTTAATTGTCCTCTTGTTGAGCTGTCGGTAGTCTATGCACATCCGAAGTGATCCATCCTTCTTCTTCACCAATACAACCGATGAAGCAAAAGGTGACTTGCTAGGTCTAATATGCCCCATAGCTAACAACTTGTTGATGGTCTTCTCTATCTCATCCTTGAGTCGTTTCGGATGTCTGTAGGGTGTGATCATAACGGGCTTTGCGCCCTCCTCCAACTCAATGATATGCTCAGTGCCTCTATCTGGAGGTCTACCAGGTGGAATGTCGCTAAACACTTTGGAGTGTTTAGTCCTCAGTATCTGAATGTCTGGGTGGTACTCACCCTTCTACTGCTCCTGCTGGGCTGGCATCAACATGCACTATGCCGCTCAGTCAACCATATCATGACGAATGAGTCTCTCCATCCGTCTGAACGAAACCATCCTCAGATTACTGTCTCTAATGGCCTTGATGACATGAGGTCTCCCATCAACCTTAAACTTCATCTCCATGTCTCGCAAATTGAGTGTGAACTCACCCAAATCGTGCAACCATGCCATCCCTAACACCACATCAGTATCTCCCATATTAACAACATAGAATTCAGTCTTGAACTCATAGTTGTTCAGTCGCATCGGGAGATCAGTAATCTTTCGGTCACATTTGAGGGTGTACCCATCAGCCACCTTGACTCGAATACCCTCAAACGCCTCTGTCTGAATGCCACGTCTCTCCACCAATCGTGCATCAATGAAATTATGTGTAGCACCCGTATCCAGTAAAGTGATCACCTTCTGACCTGCTAGGAGCCCGCGAAGTCTAAACGACCCATCTCTCTGAAGGCTAGTCAAATGGGCTTCCGGTAGCTTCCTTCCTCCTTCATTTTCACCCTCATTTTCGGCCCTGTCATCATCTGAATGCTCGGAATCAGCTTGCTGGTCTGACGGATCAAATTGCTCTTCGCCCTCATAAAACCATTCCATTTGATTGTTTTTGACCTTGGGATGAAGTGGGCATACATGTTTTTCATCGTAGGGTGCCTTGCACCAGAAACACAATTTTTTCTTCCGCAATTCATTCAGTGTTTCTCTGTCAAAGGGCGGTGCATTCTGTTTCTTAGGATCTGGTGGATCCCTCCCTTTGTCAAAGGGTCTATTCCTATCAAAAGACCTATTAGGCCTCGTGTAGGGTGTCGAACCTGGAGTGAACTTGCTGCGAGGTGCTGCAAGTTTCATGTTCCGTGCCTTCCTCATGGCCTCCTGAAGGGTAGGAGGATCAAATGCCTTGACCCAACCTCTCATAGGCTCTGTCAAACCCTCGACGAAGAGTATAATGAGTCTCCGTTCTGAAATGCCTGTCACCATGACTGCAACCCTCTGAAACTCACCAATATAAGAATCCAGACTACCTGTCTGTCTGAGCTGAGCTAGCTCCCTGAAGTAGAGTTCCGGATCCTTCTTATCAAAGCGCTCTATGAGCCTGCTGGTAAACTCCTGGCAAGTATTGACTGCATGATGGCCAAGTGTGTACATGCCGTGATGCCACCAATCATGCGCTAGCCCATCAAGATGCAAAGTAGCAAACTTAATAGCCTCGTCCTCCTGCATAGGTCTCAGTGATAGATAGTTGTCCAATTTCTGGACCCAAGACCTCGCTGACATCTTATCAAAACCATCAAAGTATGGCAAGGTGATCTTGCTGACTACATACTGCAAATCACTGTTCACCTGTGGCTGTGGCTGCTGATACTAAGGAGCTCTACAGTGAAATCTGCCTCCTCCTCTAGGTTTATAAACATCCATAAACTCATGAAACGATAATGCCTGCCTGATCTCAGGTGCCAATGATAGGTACTCACCGTGAAACCTAGTCACATCTGCTACTGACATGCCATTATGTGACTGAAACTCCTGATGTTGCCCCTGCTACTCTGCCCCCGGAGTCGGAGGTGGGGTCTCTCTGGGTAGGAATGTAGGTTGTCCAGGCCTACGCTCATGATAGATCGGTGATGGCTGTCGTGGTGCCGATGCCAAAGGCTGTTCCACTCCTGCAGTCCTGCTCGACTGTCCGATCTGGATATGGTATGGCTGAGATGGAGTATACTGTCTGATAGTGCCCATCAACTGGGACATCATGTCCATCATGTTGTCATGTCTGCGTCTAAACTCCTCTTCAGTAATGTCACCCTCTGCATGCGCCTTCCCTGAATTCCTAGGTGTCTCTGCAGGGATCTCACGGTCTGCCATCAGGGTTGCAACACTATTCTCGCTGCTGTTGGAGCTAGATCTGTGAATACCCAATACTCCTGACACTGTCTCACCTTCAGGAATCGGTGGACCTGTCCAATCCTCAACTCTGCCTGTCCCTATACCCTTAGTATAATGAATGATGTCTCTACTCATGAAAAAGCAACCAAAAAGCACTCTGTATACTGAAAAAGCAACTGAAAAAGCACAGGATGGCAGGAAAACTGTGCTCTGATACCACTGTAGGAGACTGGGTGTCTCTCAATCCCCAAACCCTAACTGAAATCACTGATTTTGTTTGTTTCTGATCGTTTTGTATTTTTTTTGTGTTTTTGATGGGTTTTGCAACAAACTTGGAAGCTGCGATTTTACTCTAAAAATGCTTAAAAAATTCATAATAAATTTAAAGACACAAAATATGCTTTGAAACTGCTTAGAAGATGTAGGCGCATGACTTTATTAATTTTTCCTGAGCACATACAATATATAAAATGAACATATGAAGGAAATACAACTTTATTTCAATAGAACCTGACTTTCTTGCAGCCTTCAGAAGATAGGTAAGAAATGTACGGCCCAAGACAGAGAGTAAACTCTAGTCTCCAGATACCACGCCTCAAGCTTCAGAATACAAAGGCGTCCCTATTGCAACAGGTAGAAGACCCCAGAGATGAAGGCGTATTCCCAGATGAAGAAGTACGGCCTTGCTGGTACAAGTCTGTACGGCCCAGCAGCAGCACTTAATATGGTACGGCTTCAATGAATACACTGCCAGATCACTGTTCCACAATCTCAAATGGTGCGCCACTAATAACTGATGAAAAGTCTCTGATAGAACCTTCCTGAAATCGATCAATAATCTCAACTGCAACTTCTGTGTGAAGTCACCAAGTAGACAATCTTCAACTGGTATTGCACAGTCTCAGTATGTCAGATCTTGAAGAGGTATCGTTCTCCAAAATCGTTCATCTGCTGAAACCCTAGGTTTTGCAAACTTCAATGCTCAGAGCAAAAAGAAGACAAATTGAATAATCAAGACATATCCCCTCGATTTGTCTTTAGCAATGAATATATACCCTTCTTGGAAAATTCGACCCCACCATCCTTTTTTTATAATCATTTAAATAATGATTAAATTCGCTCTTCTTGACTTAGGAGAAATATTATAAATAATTGGCGCCCCATCATTAATGAATAATTACTTATTCATTATGTTAATTTTTCACTTTATTATAAAGCATAATAAATACTTTATTATACGCCATTTATTAAATATTTAAATAAATGAATAAAGTGACTTTAATATAAAGTCAAAAATATTTAATTATTCAACAAATCATTAAATACTCCATTATTTCTCCCTCTAACCATCAAACTGATGAACTGGGTCGACTCTGAGCTAAACAGCTGAACCAAGTGCCCTGCCCAAAATAGCAGCTTCCGCCTGTCTGACTTTCTAAAAATAGAAAGTCTCTAAAAAACCACTCTGAAGGATTCTGCGAAGGCCCAACCTGAAACAACTGCAAGAAAGAAGCTCCTGAACACCGGGTAACTGCCTCAATTGATCCTCTACACATATCTGTCAGCCTACGAGGACCAAGATGATAGGCTAACCACATATCCAGCTGCGCTGACTAGGATGGGGACATCACAAGCCCCCAAGTTGGGAGGATGACTATAACATGTTATGATAGATTCTTGTAGTACTTCTCTTGGGATTTGAGTGTTGGAATTTGACTAGAGGATTTGAGTGCCACTTATGGGTGGTATTCGCTCATGGTTTTGTAATTTTCGTTTTCGTGGTTCATGTATTGGTTTCTCTATTTATTGGGAGTTTGGGATGGAGTTTGCATAGTGTATTTTGTAGGTATTGTTATGTTGCCAGTATTACTTGAGATCTAAGTGTTGGTGTTGTTTCCTGTGAAGGCTCCTTACCTAGATTGTATTGTAACTAATATTGTTACTAATTAATACATTGGTTCGAAGTTTTGAGGCTAGATTTTTTTCAAAAGGGTTTTCCCAAGATACATCACTATGTTATGGTGAATGATTTTTATTGTGTTGTTTTTTTCCTACCAATTATTTTAGATCGTATTTTTTGTTCATCTCTCCTCTAAGATTAGTGTAGGAGGCGTTTCTAGACCTTAGCTTCCTTCTAGTTCATAGTAGCTTTGAGAGTTGCTAGTGCATTTGTGAATCCAAATGGCATGACCAAAAACTCGGTGTCTATGATGTGTCCTAAATGTTGTCTTGTGTGTCTCATCAAGTCTCATCTTGATTTAGTGGTAGGAAGATCTTAAATCAATTTTTGAGAAAATAATAGCCCCATGAAGCTCATCAATCAACTCATTCACCCTAGGAATAGGAAAGCTATTTTAATAGTCTTCTTATTCAAAGCACAATAATCAATCCACATATAAAGAGATCCATCTTTCCCTCTTGCCAACACCATCAATGTAGCAAATGGACTTTTTCTTGGCACAATGTGACGCTTATCTAGCAATTCTTGTACTATTTTTTCAATCTCATCTTTGAACAACTTGGAATGTCTATAAGGAGTGATCATAACTAGTTTTGTGCCCTTCTACAATTCAATAATATGCTCCCCACCCCTTTCAAGAGGTAGACCCTAACCTCCTTTAGGAATTCGCCAAATACTATTTCATACTATTGTAAAATCTGCTATATGGGGTTGTACATGTATTGTTTTTTCATAGTGGTTGAGGTATGCAATCCTTTTAGAGTTTGACACTTGATTACATAACCTGGACAATTTTTATTGATGAATTTTGGCATTTCAGGACCAGACACAATAGAGTATTTTGGTTGTTGGAATCCTTGAATTTCATGTTCTTTTGCATCTTCTATGAATTTCATGTACAACTCTTTGAAATTTATGTGAATTTCACCAAGTCTTTGTAGCCATCATACGCCTAATATCACTGTAAGCACTCAAAATTGTATGGGTCGATATAATAAGTCCAATGATAATTTGGCAGTCCAACTCAAGACCCACATGGCATGCTTACTTCTCCTCACAACTTTTTCCATCCTAATGGAAGTCCTCCTAGCATCTTTGGAACCTTCTCCCATGTTCTTTCCATCCTTGCGAACTACCTACTCAGCTTGTTTTCTTCCTTGCCCTCCCAAATTGAGATCCCGCACTTTTAACTGTAGGGGCACTCAGGAGACCTTAGGGTCACCTAAGCAATAGGGTCACCTAAGCAATAGGGTCACTCAAGTGACCTGCCCTAGTTAAACGAGCAACCAACTTCTGAAAGAGGCAACCCTGTTGTGTTTGGTTGGCGCATGAATCTTCCAATTCCAACAATTTCTCTTCTAGTTTTGCCTATAATTGATAGTCCTCTTGAGTCTTGATGGCACAATTCACTCCTAATTGTTGATCCTTTCTTAACCGTTTATCATATCATCTCCCCTCTAATTGTGAGTTCATTTTCCTATATAAACCACCCATCCCCTCATTCATTCGGGAGAGAACAAGAACCATTTTTAGAGCCATTTTTCTGAACATAAGCATCAACAATTTTTGAAGAAGCACAAAGAATAGAGTACATGGAATTTGGTTGCCTCTACAGGATTTTGCTAGAAGCTCTGCAACTTTTCCTCTAGGAATAGGATCCACCTTTAGAAATCTACAAGCCACTCTGCAAAGTCAATTCCCAAATTTCTCATAACTAGGCTCTAGCATCCCTATGCAACATCAAGAAGCTTCTAAAGCTTCTATTCTTGCCAAGCAATCTCCAATTTTAGATCTTCCCTTCCATCAAGAGGAGCACCCCAAAGCTAGAGAGGAGAAGATACAAAATACTAGTTGGATCCTCTGAGGACTCCATTTAGAGTGACTTCAAAGAAGCTCTTGAAGCTTCAGACAAGTTTCTTGATTTAGATTTATTTCATTAGAAGCTTTCATTTTACAATAGATTAAAGTAGTAATTAGGATAACAAAATTTGTTTTTGGATTGTAACATTCTATTATTGATTCTCGATTAGAGTAAAAACCATTACTGCTTTCTTAGATTAAAAGTAGATTAGAAGCTTTCTTTAGTTTTATTCTTTCTCTGCAAATTCGAAAATCAAAACAAAAACATTCATTCTTCATCAATATTTAGATTCAAATCAAAATCAGAAACTCAAAAACATAGTTTAAATTGCATTCAAATCATATATAATTAATTATTTGCAAGGAGCTAATTAGATCACATTTCATTTTGGGAAAATACAAAAAAAAGATAGAGCATATTTAATTTAGCATGCATTTAGATTAATTCAATTAAACAAATCATTGTTATTCTTGAAAACACAAGAAAGCAAAAGCCCTCGATAACAGCATGAGGCATCCAACAACAACAACAAACAAATCCAGCATCCAAAACAAAACAAGCAAGATCAAACAAACAAAGGCAAAACAACGTACTAAGACTTTCCTCTCAAAATTCACTCTTCCATCACTCAGAGCATATTTATTTTAGCGTGCATTTAGATTAATTCAATTAAACAAATCATTGTTATTCTCGAAAACACAAGAAAGCAAAAGCCCTCGATAACAACATGAGGCATCCAACAACAACAACAACAACAAACAAATCCACCATCCAAAACAAACAAAGGCAAAACAACATACTAAGACTTTCCTCTCAAAATTCACTCTTCCATCACTCAAGCTTCTCACACCCAATCTGTCCTAGCATCAAGAAGAATTGGATTGAGTCAATCTTAAGCGAAATTCAAGAAAATTTACCCATACAATAAAATCCAATAGAAGAACAAGTGAGGATACTTAGACAAATTCAAGAAGCCAACAAGGAGGCGCACGAGAGAAGAATTTTGAGTAAGAGAACTTGCTCTCTTAGAACTCACTGCACTAGAGGAACAAAGGTTAAATACATTTTGTTTGTTCATAGCAAACGAACTCAATAGGATTAGAGCTAGTGATCTGCCTAGCCACATCAAAATTACCAAAACAACACCTCTTTAGAAGTTTACAAGACAACACCCCACAATTCCAGCCCCAACTCCACGAATCAACACCATAGTCTGCAATCGAACTCCTTCCTCGTAAAGTGAATGAACCAACTAGTGCGCCCCTCGTCTTAAACAACAATACCATGTAACTCGCTCGACTCTCCTTCCCCATGAAGATAGCAATCCACCAAAATTCTCCCTCACTAGCTTTTGCCATGAGAGCAAGAGTAGTATGATCCATGCCATTAGCAAGGGTGCAGTGCATGTGCAGTTCTGAGTCCACCTCATCCACATTTGTGGTGAGTTGATTTGCAATATCACAATCACATCAACACTAGCCAATGATAATCTATAAAAATCAATAGTCAAGAGATAGGATCCCATTCTAAGGTTCACATCTTTAGCATTCTCCTTACAAGTTATAGCTATTGCATTTACAATGTTGACTTGAAAATGTGCACATGTAGAAGTAGACACCCCAATTGATGGGGTAAGCCTAGAATCAATGAAATTATGGGTGTTTCACGAATCAATCAAAATTAGAGTAGCAAAAATCTTTCTTGGGAATAAATCCGCAAACCAAAAGATAAAGGTTTTTTCAATTCATCAGGAATTAATCAAGAAAAATCAAGTTATGGTTAGGGTTAGGGGGAAAATCGGGTCAAGGTTAGGGTAAAAATCAGAAGAAAAAAAAACAGAAAAATCACCCAAAAATCGTGAAAAGTCGGTCAATGACTCGATCAAACCTAAGAAAATCAAAACCAGGGCTTTTTTTGAAAAAATCAACAAGGAAGTTGAGAATTGATAAATCACGTTTTCTTGCAATTTTTTGCCAATTTTGGTAACTATAATTAAAAGACCTTCCAATCCATCCTTCCACTCATAAAGTGAGGTGTGACTAAACTCATCTAATGGTGGCCAAGGATATTGTGGATTGATCTACCACCTCTATCAATGGGGATTCTTCAAGGTTGAAATGATTGGACCACCTTGTCCTTGTTCTTCATCACTACTATCTAATTCATTCAACATTTCAATGAGTTTAATGTGTGCCTTCACCTTGCATTTGTGTCCTGGAGCCCACTTCTCCTTGCATGAAAAAATCGGCAAAGAAGACGAGAGTTGATAAATCGCGATTTCTTGCATTTTTTTGCCAATTTTGGTAACTATAATCAAAACGATCACATCTCCATCCAATCCATCCTTCCACTCATAAAGTGAAGTGTGATTATATTCATCTAATGGTCGCCAAGGATATTGTGGGTCGATCTACCACCTCTATTAATGGGGATTCTTCAAGGTTGAAATGATTGGACCACTTTGTCCTTGTTCTTCATCACTACTATCTAATTCATTCAACATTTCAATGAGTTGAATGTGTGCCTTCACCTTGCATTTATGTCCTGGAGCCCACTTCTCCTTGTATGAAAAAATCGGCAAAGAAGTCGAGAGTTGATAAATCGCGATTTCTTGCAATTTTTTGCTAATTTTGGTAACTATAATCAAAACAATCACATCTCCTTCCAATCCATCCTTCCACTCATAAAGTGAAGTGTGATTATATTCATCTAATGGTCGCCAAGGATATTGTGGGTTGATCTACCACCTCTACTAATGGGGATTCTTCAAGGTTGAAATGATTGGACCACTTTGTCCTTGTTCTTCATCACTACTATCTAATTCATTCAACATTTCAATAAGTTGAATGTGTGCCTTCACCTTGCATTTGTGTCCTGGTGCCCACTTCTCCACCTCTACTAATGGGGATTCTTCAAGATCGAAATGATTGGACCACTTTGTCCTTGTTCTTCATCACTGCTATCTAATTCATTCAACATTTCAATGAGTTGAATGTGTACCTTCACCTTGCATTTGTGTCCTGGTGCCTACTTGTTTTCTTATTTTTTGGCAGTTTTAACTCCAATTTGGTGCCAATCTTAAGGCTGTTATCTTTAGCTTTTTCTTGTTCTTATCTTGAGAACAAATCTTAAAGGATGCTTTCTTATATATTGACCTTTCTCCTACAAAGAAGGGTTTATATTTTTGCATACACCAGCTCTAGATTCAGCCAAAGTTTGTGACGAAGCAAGCAACTTCAAGCTTCACTTTTTACACCTTGCATGCCTCCGTTCAGCCTCTATGAGCCTTTGCATCAATAATTCTAGCTTATTGTGTCTACCTTTTTCATCATTGGAGAAGTTCCATGGGTTGAAGGAGGAGGTGGATGGCATTCAGCTGGGTTCCTGAGGACTTTTGCCAACTGTGCTCTAGGCCTTGGATATATTTAATCCCAAGTGTGGAAATTTTAATTTAACTTGTTTTGATTAGTAATAGATTTATTTTTGTTAAATTGTTTGTTTGCTGCCTGTTAAAGAGGTGTAGAAGGTTAGAGTAGATTTAGCTTAGGATTATAGATTTTAGTTTAATTGTAGGATTGGAGATTTGCTTTAGAAATCGTTGTTTAAATTAGAAATTATAAGCATATTAATCTTTCTTCCAAGCATATTCAGAAATTATTGTTTAAAAGCTTCCATTCTTTTTGTTTCAAGAGCTTCTCAAAAACATTACATTAAAATTTGCAGTTTCAGCATATAAAGAGGACAGTAATTCAAAATCCAGATAACAATTTATACTTTCAAATAGACAAACTCAAAACACATAGGAAGATTTAAAATAAACAGAGAACAATCCTTTGTTTTTTGCATCTTTGATTGAAAAGGACTGATTCAAAAATTACTGCTCCTTCCTTTGGCTCCTGCTTGCTGATTGCTGAAAATTGTGTGGAAAGGAAGAAAAAGCCTCATTTTTATTATCGTATTGCAATTGTTTGAAGAAAGTAACATAAGGGTTTTAGCAATATTTGATTATTTCCTCTTTATGAACAGAAAAGATTTCATTACTGTTTCTACATTGTTGCTTTGGAAAAGGAAAAGAGATCTATTTATTGCTGGGTAGATTTAATTGCTGAAAGGGCTTTAGATTCATAAAACACAACTAAAAAAAGGCTTTCTTTCATTTAGATTAATTAATACTTACATTCATCAATCTGATTATCTGATTACATAGTTGATTTATTAAATTAATGAGTGATCTTTTAATTTAGTTAGTTAACTATTGTGATTATTGTTGATCAATTAGATTCATTAACTTGGTTCATTAAAAAGAGAAAATAAGACCAAAAACAAGTAGACTTAGATTCATTCTATTGCATTCAAAAAACCAAAAAGAACATCCAGAACAAACAAAATTAAAAAAAAAATATTTAATAGACATCAAATTTCCACAGTCCATAACATTGGAATTGAGTGATTCAGGATTTAATTGTGTAATAGTTTTTCCTCAAGGATCACACTCCCAATAATTCTCTTCTCTTGCTCTCTACATCCTGCTGATCCGAAACGTGATTACACGGTTAAATCTGAAACACTCAATTGCAAAAAATATTTAGTTGATTTATTAAATTAATGAGTGACAACTAACTTAGATTCATTAACTTGGTTCATTAAAAAGAGAAAAAAAGACCAAAACAAGTAGACTTAGATTCATTCTATTGCATTCCAAAAACCAAAAAAAATCCAGAACAAACTAAATAACAAAAAATATTTAGTTTTACATGCAAACCAAATGAAGCAAGTGATCAACACTTCGCTTTGGGATCAAACAACTGAAACACTTGCAAGTGATCAACACTTCGCTTTGGGATCAGACAACTGAAACACTTGCAAGTGATCAACACTTTGCAAATCAATAACAAAGAAACGTTCAACTCAACAATTCAATCAAAAATCAAACAAAGCAAGTGATCAACACTTTACTTCCAACACAAACAATCAACAAAACACATCAATGAAGACTTTGAACTTTCCGTTTTGACTTTGTAATTCACGTTGAGGCTGGATCTAGTAATTGCAGGCCTGTCACCAATTCAGCCTGCTTCAGCCTTAGTAATTGCACAATGACTCATCTGTAGCAGGACAAATCTCCCTTTAGACCATAGCAGATGACTCTGAACAGCTATGGTGGGACTTTTGTTATTCAAATATTCAAAGCCTCTATAAATATATTCTAAAGCAGCTTGGTCTCCTCTGGGACTGTCAGACAAGCAATAATTATACCGAGAAAGACAGAAATTGCAATAGAGAGAAGAGAATAAATGCCGAGAAAAATGAGCAGCTGGAACTGCAATTATAACCCAGTCTAGATCCTCCATTTTCAGAAAGCTAACTTGAAAACAAGGTAAGTTCCCTTTTCATAGCAATGATCATGTCATAGACATAATGCTTATTTTACCCCGTAGAAACAACTTCTGCTCCTGAAAATTTATTGCAAGCAATGTCATCTTTGCCACACAACATTAACGACATGGCCATGCTGATCACTGAAAGCTCTAGGCCACCACCGTTTCTTTGATCTCCCCATGAGTCGCCATAAAAATTAAGCTTGATATGCTGACACGAAAGGAATTCCAGGTAACATACATGGACTTAGAAACCAATCAGGTGCCGATTGGCAAAACAAATTCATATTAAGCCTTTAAGGCGATGAGGATGTTTGAGCAAAACCAATAGTTTTCTATGACTTTATCAAGTTGTTCAAGAACAGCATTTCTCCATTCTGTACACCCCTATCCTTTGTCTGAGGCACAGGTGTGGAATGAGGCACTAAATGTTTTGGCTGATAACGTTTTAGGGACCAGGAAACTTGGAGAAACCTGTAGGAATAGAAGTACCAGTATGAATCACACTGCCAGATTCACCCAAACTCGTAAGGTGCTTTCAAAAAGTGAACCAAAACTGCCTATAATAGTGCTCTCAATCGCTGTCTTCTAGAGATTGAAGCTGATACAGTTAGCAAACTAGCCTTTACATGATTTTCTAAATCCAAGGGCACCCTCGCACATGATACATCTTCTTTTCCCTTGGTGTGGCGGCATGTTTCTGCCTTCAAAAGGTGTTTAATTTCTGCTGTTCACTTTGAAAATGTCATATATCTTCATAGAGGCATGGCCTTGAATTGTGCTAGAAGGGTTCTGCCCTTGAAACTTCATGACTTAGTGATTCTGGTGACTTCCCTCTATCACCTGAAACCCCATTCTTCATTGTAATTTATCACTTATCTTTAGATCCTTCCTAACACTTGGTGAATTCGTCTGAAAGCTATATCCATTGATCTGCAATAATATGAACAAGAAATGACACGGACAAACAAGACAACATTTTGAAACATGACTGCGTTACTTGACAAAGACAAGATTTTAGCTTGACATTTGACCCGATATAAAAAATTCGTATGGATTATCACAAAGTCTATTTTCTATTCTAGGATATGATTGTTCCTTCCGTGTTGCATAGGTTCAGTATTTCTTCTCATCTCACAATATGCACGAAACATATAAGTCAGCCTCAAATCTTCTTCATTGGCCACATAGGTTTTCCACTATCTTCTAATTGGATCTTCATTCCCGTCTTGTATCCCTTTGCCTAGGAGCTGAAGATGATTAGGAACACGAACAAAACCTTCACATTCTTGTCTAGTACGGTGACCATGTAAGATCTCAACCCTATGTGAAGATTGATGAGAGGAAGGAGAGGATCTATGGCTCCTGTTCTGTAGGAAAAACTAATGGTTTGAGTCATTTTCATTAGATCTTGACTCATATTATTTATATTTTGGACCGGTGCTGAAAACTCATTTGCACCACCTCCCACGATTCTTCTACATTCAAATTCTGATCTAGATATATATTTAATCCATTTCACAGGCTAGCAAGATCAAGGCTCTAATACCATTGTAATGATCCTTTCCACAATCTAAACTAAAATAGACCAAAATCTTTACAATACATGCATTTCAAGAAGTTTATTGTTCACCTAGATCATTATTACTTTGCAAGAGGAGAACTTTGAAAGGAATAAATATGTTCTAGACTGCCTGGAACAGCCACTCCCAATTGGTGAAGACAACTAATATTCAGGACAAACTGCCACAACATTCTACATATCTGATTTTTCAACTGCCCAAATTGATTATTCTCAACCCTTTATAAAGAAAAATGACTGAAGAGAGAAGAGGAGTCTTCCCTAATTATTCAGTCACCTTCAATTAATATGGATAACTGAAATTCTAACCGCATGTTAACTAATTACTATTTTAACAAGTTTCCAACTAGACTCCTAAAATTTAGCTTCCATTAACTCTTGTCTGAAATAAAAGTCTAATTATTTTATTTATTTATTTTTCTATTTTATTATCCTAAGTTCCTAACACACATTGAATTATTACAGAAGGGAACCCTTTTATATCCTTAAGGACATAATAAGACTTTCCTAGGCAAATTTGTCCAACATGAAGTGACAATTTGACCCCTAGGTCATTTGACAATGTGTGAAGATCTTTAATGAAACAAAATTTCAGTCCAGTGCCTTGTCCATTGTGAAACAGAGTCAATAAATGTTAACATTCATTAAGTCCAACAACTGTAAAACCATGTATAAACCATATCTGATATCACAGAAACAATTTTCTGCATATCACTAGGCACCCAAATTTTGAAAAAGTAGATTCCATGTTTAAAATTAACCTTTGGTAAACATTTAGAATTCAAAATCAAGTTTGCGGTCATTTATGACTTCCACCAAATTCAAGTCAGTTATACACTCAATGACTGGATTATCAGAGAGAACTTTAAAACAAAAACTTCTGTAACATAACTAAGTTTGTAAAAAGCATAATGGGAGAGATACCCAATCTGTTATAGCTCATTTTTTAAAAACAATCAGCTAAAAAACAACCCTTCAAATCTTTTCAAGAGCAACGGAAAGCACCTAAGAGAAAAAATATATCAAATTTATTCGTTAAGTGACAATTTCAAATAAGTAACAATAAATAAAAAATCAGATTTTGCATACCTGGCAACTGATAGTTTCATTGGGGCCAATCCTTGCATTTCCATAAGGGATAAGTTTCAGGTCAACAATATCAATAAGCCCATTTGTAAAGAATTTGTCGAGGTAATTAACTATGAAATTTGCACTGTAAGGGCACAGGGACTCGTAGTAAAGTTCCACTGATACCTTTTCTGCTTCTCCTGTCACACACCAAGTTGACACAGACATAAACAACAAAATAATCAGCATGCTCCTGCTACTATTAAGAGCCTCCTTCGAAATACCCATATTCAAATTTTGGTTTTGGTTTGTGTATGGGCTAAAAAAATTCGGGGATTTAAAAAGATGAAATATCTCCCTCATGAGTCTGCATAACTTTTAGAAAGGATTTTTAAGATTGTGTCAAGCTTTGAAGCCAATTGTATGGTTTTGTGAATAGTGATAAAGATCATGCTTTACTGAACTTTTTAGTTTCTTCTTAACATCTTTGTTCCAACAATCTGGCTCTTAAAAGAAGTAATGGGGTATTCATACCTTACCAAACAGTCTTAAATAAATGAGGCATTATTGGCATTTATGTATAAATTGACCATTCAACATTTGTGCTCCATCTATGAGCTATCCTCGCCTGGATCGGATTTTAATGACGGAGGACAAAATGTTTTTTTTTTTCATTTGTCATTGAGATGTCAAACCCCAAGGTAGAGGAAGCAATTGTCGGTGGTGTCTATTTTGATGGGTTTGGTGATCTGTACAAACCAAATTCTTAAGAGTAATACAAAGAGTATGAGCTCATCTTTAGAACTAGCGAAAAATAAATAAATAACATAAGTATTTAGAATCTATCTAAATTAAAGAGTTGGGAATGATAAATGTATTGAATTAAAAGTTTTAAAAAATAAAATAATAATATTTAGTTAGAAATATGATGCAAAGTTGTTGTGACAAATAATTTGTCAATGTTCATAAAATCTAATGATGTTTAGAAGAATGCTTTGAAATTTGTAAATTTATTGTTTGTCATTATGGGTCACCTCCACAACTATAGGATCAAGCACACACTTGTGAATCTAACCTATGTAAGTGCAAATCTAACCTATGCAATTTGATCTATGTAAATATCTGAATGTTCATTTTTAGCCTATCATGAGTCTGTGTTTGTCTCTACATAAAAACTTTGTTGTATGGTTGGGAGTTTGCACATAACAAGGATAATTACTCTCTTGTGTTAAACCCCATAAGGATACTAAGTCAACTAGTTAGAAAATGAGCAAATAGTAGACAAACATGTAGTGGATGCCCTAGATGATGATGCAATGCAAGTACTCTACTAAATGGTGCAGGAGCACCCCTTCATAAAGAAGACTAGGCCTTAGTATAGTATGTTTTATGCATTTGAATGTAATAAGGTCAGTTTGACCAATTCCTGTTTGTAAGTCAATCTAGGTTTATGTGCAAGTCGGTTAGTAAGTTGTTATGTTAGTTGTCTTCTCCCAGCCGCTTGGAAGTGTCTCCCAGCCGCTGGGAATCAAATCTATACTACTCTCGGGAGTAGATATTTATACCCTAGATCAGATTGCTTTTGGAGGTATGTAGAACAGAGGAGATAAGATTGTCATAGACATATTGGAGATTGGACAGTGCAGTAATTGTGCAATCAGTTGTTGAACTGTGAAACTAGATCTTTGTATGCATTTCTGAAATCAATATAAAGGAGATCTTGTTGGTGTTGTTTTTCTGTGTTTCGAATTACTTGTGCAGTCAAATTTCCGGGTTTGCATTCGAGATGGACTCTTAGTCCATTCCACCGGTTGGATTATTTCATAATCGGTGGAATGGTTGTATATAGTTGTTTATGCTTTTGTTTTGTTTTTGTTTGTTCAATCCATGGAGGCAGGGTCGTTTACAGCATGCAGTAATTTACCCTAGCATCCTCATGTGCTAGGTTTTGAAAGTGTGAAATCTATGTTAAATTCGCTAAGGGAACAGATCTGGAAAATTCTAGGGTTTACTGTGTTTAAAATGTGAAGATCCGCGGGGTTTTCATTTGACATGCATTTTGTGTATATACTGCAAATGTATTCTGAATATTCATTTTGTAAGTATATCGCTTTCGTCTATTGATGTTTGCATATCGCAAGCTTATCGGGTTCATTAGAAGTTTGTATGTCATTGTTTGTATGTGTTAAACATACATTGCAAATATACAAGGGTTTCGACATACAAGGCAGTCAACGGACGGGTCAAATGTTCAATCAGCAAAGTATGCAGAAGAATGCATCTTTCGTTTGCATGTTTTGAATGCACCTTTTTAGAATGTACATTCTGAATGTACATTGAAGAATATACATTGTCGATATACAAGTTCTGTGTATATCGCAAGGAGTATCGGTTCATATTTTGTGTATCCCGCAATTGTTTGTTTGTGAGTATCCCACAGATGCATGCGGCAGATTGTATGTTTTGAATGTACATTTTAATGTACATCGGGTTGATACAAGGAAAGTCAACGTTTGACTTCGGCGAAGGTATATTCCGAAGGCATATTCGGCGAATGCATGTTTTGCGTTGTATATTTTTGAATGTATATTGGAATATACATTTCGCAGATACAATGGGTTGAGATACATAAGGTTACCGGCAGTGAAGGTAATGGGAACCGGTAGCAGGGGGTCGTCATTTGTATGTTCCGATTACACTTAGCAATTGTATGTTGATACATACATTTTCTGTAGGTACAAATAGTGACCGGCAGAAACAGGTAAGGGCATCAAACTCACCGGTGATAAGAGGTTAAGTCTTGCATGTTGAAGAATGTACATTTTTAATGTACATTGGCGGGAATACAAGCGCTCGATACATTTTATGACTGGTCGTGGTGGTAAACCGGTACGTAAAACACTGTAGCAAACCAGTGGTAATGAGTCAAGTATTGTATGTAGATTGTGAATATGATTTATGAGCGTTTCACTATTTGATTGAAGACTTTCCTGTGGCAGCTCTGCATCACTAAATGTTCCTCAATTGTTGTCATAAGAATACTAAGTCAATGACTTTGAAAATGATCAGATAGTAGGCAAACATGTAGTGGATGCCCTAGATGATGATGTAATGACTTTAGATGACTTTAAGAATGCAATTAAGTTGGAGGAGAGTATCCAAAGAATGCATTCTTAAAGTCATCCAAAGAAATTAAAGTCATTGTCTAAATAATGTAATGTACATAAAAATAAATATGTAGAGCATGAAAGCTCTAAATCTTGACCAACAATGGTGTCTGAAGGATCATCATCCAATAGATCATCTTCATCTCAATTTTGTGGTTTGTAACCACCTTCAATTAATTGAATTTCATCAGATGATTTGGTATGTCACTTTTTGAGCATGTACTTGATATATGAGGAATGGGCATAGAGCCCTTTATTATCCATTGTCCTTATACTTTTGGAGTAGAATCAATTTGTGTCTTTGAAGCACTTGAATTTTATTTTAGGATCTATATGGTGGTGGTAACTTTAGAAAAAGTGCCAATGGAATTCTTAAATCACACTTTCTCATTCTCCTTTGGAAGATAAGGATGGAATCTTCCTTGATTTGGTACATATGGAGGACAAGAATCATCTTGTTCTTGCTTCACTTGTGGGGGAGCAAGAATTATAAGTTACTTATAGTTCTTGAGAAGCCTTAGGAGGCAGAAAAGAGGGCTTAATTTGCTCCTTATTTTGGCTTTCAAGATTCTCTTGGCTCTTCCATTTTAGATGCATTTGGTATAATTGATTAACCTTGTCTTTGTGCTCATGGTGATCTTCTACATGATTTTCCTTACCCTTGTGATAATAGAAAATATCTTGGAAGTTTGTACATAGGTGTTGTCAGAATGTTGTTAGAGTTGAGAGTGTTAGTGTGTTGATAATACTTTGAAGATTAATACATGCTTGTCCTCTTTCTCTGGTGGAGTTTTTTCCCAAAAGGGTTTCTCCATGTAAATCATGTGTTACTATGGTTTGCTGATTTTATTTCTTATTTGTTGACGTGTGCACCTACACATAATCTTTATGGTAATCTCGTAAAAAGGAATAAATTTCAGATTCACATACACTTTGTAGAAGATTTTATTGTAGTAGTTTCACCTTATAAATTCTCAGCATTTGGTATTAGAATTAATAGTGTTGCATAAAGGGGGACATTTTTCTATTAAGTGTTGAAGATTTTTTGGCTATAGTGGGAGATTTTGCATTGTGTCATTTTGTAGATTTGTGAAGAGATTGAAAACCATGGCCTCTGCTTCTCATGTAGATATTGAGAAATTCAATGGTACCAAATATGAGATGTGGAAGCTTAAGATGGATGATCTTTTGGAAGAAATAGATTAGTGGGTACCAATTGAAAAAGAAAAGAAACTAGATACAACGTTTGATGAAGATTATAAAAAGTTGAACAAGAGGCATGAGGAACCATTCTGTTGTGTCTTGCAGATTTTGTCCTCTTGAATGTCTCTACGGAGACTGGTCATTGCATACAAGTTATGGAAGAGGATAGGTGATATTTATCAAACTAAAAGTCTAACCAATAAATTATATCTCAAAAGATAGTTATATTCTTTGAAAATGAAAGATGGTGATTTAGTTGCAAATAATTTGAATGCTTTTAATTTGATTTTGAGTCAGCTTTCTTTAGTAGATGTTAAGTTAGAAGAGGAAGACAAGTGCATCTTACTACTTTGCTCTTTACTAGAATTTTGGGAAATTTTAATTGTTGTCATTAGTGGTGGTGGTGTAGAGCCAAAATATATAGTTTCATTATTTCTTTTCTTTTAGAGGAGATGAGAAGAAAATCCATGAATGATGGTTTGAAGGATGTCCTGCATGTTTGGGGAAGGCCCAAGGAAAAAGGAGAGTCTAAGGGGGATTAAAAAAAGGATAGATCCAAATCAAAAGGTTGGTCAAAAACCCTAGGAAAGAGCAGAGTGAAGTGTTGGAACAATGGGAAGAGAGGGCATGAGAAGAAGGAATGTAGAAACAAGAAGAAATCTTTAGATTCCTCCACAAAGAAATCTTTTGATGATGGTGATAAAGATGCTTTATTTATTTTTGCTAACACTATTAATGATGATGCTTAGCTCATTGATTCAAGTTGCTCCTACCATATGACTTCCAACAAGGAGTGGTTTTTGACATATACAACTTATGATGGAGGAGAGGTTTTCCTTGGTGACAACAATACTAAGAGAATAGTTGGTAAATGAAAGGTACAGTTATGTTTTGGTGATGGAAAACCATTGATAATATTTTGCATATTCTAAGACTTGTAAGAAATTTAATTTCAGTATCCAAGTTGAATGATTTTGGTATGCATGTGATATTTGGCAAGTCTAGTTGTAGTTTGGTGAGAGGAAACTTGGTGGTAGCTAGAGGATCTCGGATTGGGTATTTGTTTAGGATGAATGCCTCCACATTTTGTAACTCTACCAACGTAACAAGCAAAACTAAAAATGCATGTATGTTGTAGCACCATAATTTAGGTCGCATAAGTGAAAAAGGTCTTAGGACAATTATTAATAAAAAAATTGGTTGACAATTTTTTTGATTATTTTGTTGGTTAAAATGATTTTTGTGAGCATTGTGTGTTTGGTAAATAGAATAGATCATCATTTTCTGTTAGAAGTTATAGGGAAAAGAGATTATTGGAAATCATTCATTCAAATGTATTTGGTCCAATGGATGCAGGTTGTATGGAAAATCTCATTATTATGCCTTGAATTCATTGATGATGCTTCTAGAACCTAGATTTATTTTATGCATGCTAGATATGAAGTTTTCACTAAGTTTAAAGAATTTAAGGCCTTAGTTGAAAAGAAAATAGATTATAAAGCAAAGGTGTTGAGATCTAACAATGGTAGTGAATATTGCTCTAAAGAATTTGATGAGTTCTATAAGCATGCACATATTGTTTGGTAGAAGACTACACCTTACACACCCCTACAAAATTGAGTTACATAAAGAATGAACCAAACCTTAATAGAAAGGGATAGAAGTATGTTGAGTGGTACATAGTTGGATTGGTGCTTTTAGGTAGAGGTTGTAAGTACTTCTTGTTATTTGATTAATAGATCTCCTTGTTCGAATCTTGTTGACAAAACCCCTTATGAAGTGTGGATAGGTAAGAAGACTTCAATTTCACATTTAAGGATATCTGGTTGTGAGGCTTATGTTCATGTGCCTTAGTAAAAGTGATTTAAATTGAATCCAAAAGCTCATAAGTGCATCTTCGTAGGTTATGGTAAGAATGTTAAAGGTTATAAGATTTGGAATCTCTAACCCAAAAAATATGTTTTTCTAAAGATGCGATTTTCATGGAGTTTAGAGCTTATTCAAGTCCAGAACAACCAAAGGAAAAAGATGGGACCAAAACAATGCATTTTGAGACTAAGGTTGAGAAGTAGGAAGATGCACCTGGGAAAGAACATAGAGATGGAACAGAGGATGGAGAGGAAGAAGAGTGTTTAAATGAGAGTTTAGTTGAGGATGTGTAGGATAAGCATATAGAAGAATAGGAAGAGCCCCTTACTCCTACCTTGAGGAAATCCACAAGACAATGAAATATAGTTGATAAGTATATCCCACCAATTTTTTTATGTATTTGCTTTATTGAGTATTGATAATGAACCTGGATCTTTCACGGAGGCTCTCTCTTTTGAGTATAGTGAGTCTTGGATGTAGGCCATGTAGGAGGATTTGATGGCCTTGGACAATTGTGATACATGGGATCTTATTAGTTTTCTCCAGGGAAGAAAGCCCATTAATTGCAAGTGGGTGTATAAAAGGAAAATCAATGCAGATGGTCAATTAGAGTGGTACAAGGCTAAACTAGTGGCCAAGGGCTACTCCTAGAGAGAGGGAGTTGATTTCTGTGAAATAATATCTTCTACTACTAAGTTAACTTCTATTAGATTCCTATTATATATTGTTGTAGCTTGTGATTTTAAAATTGAGAAAATAGATGTTAAAACTACTTTCTTGCATGGGGATCCTAAGGAGGATATTTATACACAACAACCTGATCGTTTTGTTGTGAAGGGAAAGGAATAGTTGGTTTGCAGGTTAAAACAATCATTGTATGGTCTGAAACAGTCACCCAGGATGTGGTACCAAAATTTTGATGCTTTTGCATTAAGTTTGGGATTTGTTAGGAGCGAAGAGGATATTGTGTTTATGTTAAAATTATTGATGATCAAATTATAATCATTGTCTTGTATGTGGATGATATGTTGTTTTTAGTAACACTAAGGGTATAATTAGCGAGTTGAAAGATTGAATTTTAGGTGCATTCGAGATGAAGGATTTGGGGGTAACGAGCTACATATTGGGAATGGAAATCAAGAGAGATCAAGGTAAAAGAAAGCTTTGGTTGCACAAAGTAAGTATGTGAATGCTATTTTGCATACATTTACTATGCAGGACTATAAACTAGTTAGAATTACATTACTGGTTGGCACTAAGCTTATGTTAGATACGTGTCTTGAGTGTGAAGATGATTTTGAGGATATGTCTAACATGTCGTCTACTAGTACAGTAAGAAGTTTGATGTATGCAATGATTTTCACTAGGCCAGATATTGCCCAAGCAGTGGGAGTATTGAGCAAGTTTATGTCTAACCCTAGTAGAGAGAATTGGAATTATGTGAAGAGGGTGTTAAGGTATTTGTGTGGTACTTCTAATTATTGTTTGGTTTATTATGGTACTAGCAATGTGGATAAGACATTAGACATACAAGGTTTTGTTGATGCAAATTAGGTAGGTGACTTGGATAGTCGAAGGTCCACTGGTGGGTATGTATTTACTTTGTTTGGAGGAGTTGTATGTTGGATGAGTAAGAGGAAGCCCACAATTGTTTTATCCACTACCGAAGCAAAGTATATGGCTGCTACCCATGTCTCTAAGGAGGTAGTACGGTTACAAATATTGCATATAGATATTGGTATTGATTGCAAGACAATTCAGATTGGTTGTGATAGCCAGAGTGAAATCTATTTAGCAAATAATCCTATGTATCATGCTTGGACTAAGCATGTCAATGTTCAGTATCACTTTTTTCAAGAAATGGTTGCAAACGGATAGATTGAGTTGAAGAAGTTTGACACTCAAGAGAATGTTGTAGATTATTTTACTAAGCCTATAGGCTTGGAAACGTTCACTTGGTGTGGGGAGGCTATGGGCCTCATATCAATGTATGATGTCAAGTGGGAGAATGTTAGGATTAAGGTGCCATCAACCTTTTAAATCCTATGTATTTAATTATCCCTATTATTGTTTGTAAATGAATTCATAAGGGATGAAGGTTTCACTTACAATAGTAATTATTTTTTATGGGTATGGTAATCAATTATTTACTAGCAACAATAATTAATTATTTACTAGGAGACATTTACTATTTATCGGTTAGAGAATCTTTGGAAATGTAAATGAGGTGATAAGATCAAACCAAGCGCCCATCTTGGAGTGGCTATTCTTGGGCTGATTATTACATGCATAAGAGAATATTTGCTTAAGCTATTGATAGTTTATGACGCATGTAAGAGCATCTCCTATTTTCAAGGGATTGTATGACAAACTAGGCACCTAAAATAGAGATAATTTTAGTCAGTTATGGTAACCTATAAAAGGGTGTAAGAAGCTGTAAGAGGCTATGTTTAGCATGTTGATGAGATTCCCAATGTATGGCATTAAAATTTGCCCAAGTTTGGATGCCACATTCATGTATTCTCATTCTTGTATGTAATTTCTATATAACAAGTGTTTGGGGAGGTAGAAGGTAGAAGTTGTGAGAGTTCACAAATACATAGGTGCAGTTGAATTGAATGTAAAATTGAAGGAAGTGAATGTATTGTAATCTTATTCAAAGATAATACATACTTGGCATAGGATTAAGGTGTCATCAATATTGTACATCCTATTTATTTAACTATTCTTAATATTGTTTGTAAATGTATCCATAAGGGATGAAGGTTTCACTAACAGTGGTAAATATTTTTTGTAGGTATTCAGTAATTAATTATTTACTAACAACAATAATTAATTATTTACTAGGAGACATTTACTATTTACTAGTTAGAGCATCTTTGGGAATGTGAATGAGGAGATAAGGTCAAACTAGGTACGCATCTCAGAGTGGCTATTCTTGGGCTAATTATGGCACACATAAGAGAATCTTTGAATAAGCTATTGATAGTCTATGACGCATGTAAGAGCAGATCGCCTAATTTTAATAGATTGTATGACAAACTAGGTGACTAAAATAGAGAGAGAATTTTAGTCAATTATGAAAACTTGTAAGAGGGTGTAAGAGGCTCTGTTTAGTATGCTAATGAGATTCCCAATGTAGGGTGTTAAAACTTACCCAAGTTTGGATGCCACATTTCACATATTCTCATTCTTGTATGTAATTTCTATATAACAAGTACCTAGGGAGGTAGAAGGTAGATGTTGTGAGAGTTCACAAATACATAGGTGCAGTCAGATTGAATATAGAATTGAAGTGAATGTATTATAATCTTATTCAAAGATAATACATACTTGGCCTAGTATTAAGGTGCCATCAACCTTGTATTAAGGTGCCATCAACCTTGTAAATCATATGTATTTAATTATTCCTAATATTATTTGTAATGGCATTCATAAAGGATGATGGTTTCACCAATAATGGTAATTGTTTTTTATGGGTATGGTAATTAATTATTTATTGGAAATAGTAATTAATTATTTACTAGGAGACATTTACTGTTTACCCGTTAGAGAATATTTGGGAATGTAAATGAGGTGATAAGGTCAAACTAGGCACCCAAAATAGAGAGATAATTTTAGTGAGTTATGACGACCTGTAAGAGGGTGTAAGAAGCTGTAAGAGGCTATGTTTAGTATGCTGATGATAAATTCCCAATGTAGGGCATTACAATTTGCACAAGTTTGGATGCCACATTTCATGTATTCTCATTCTTGTATGTAATTTCACAAATACACAGGTGCAGTTGGATTGAATGTAGAATTGAAGGAAGTGAATGTATTGTAGTCTTATTCAAAGATAATGCATACTTGGCCTCTCTTCTAGTGGATTTTTTTACCTAAAAGGGTTTCTCCATGTAAATACTATGTTGTGAGTTTTTTATGTGTTTGCAAGTTTTTTATAGTTGATTTATATTACTTTAAATCTCCATTTTGGTATTCTACAAATTAAATTTTAGATTTGCAACATAATTTCATATTTCCATATCGTAGTGCTTTGCATTCATTTCTAACATTTGGTATTAGAGTCTACCCAACTTTGCTTCTTGGGTGGAAGAGTGAAGATTTTCTGTGTTGGCCTTATTTTTTACCTTGCTTATTTTTAAACTTTTCGTAGGTGGCATGCGTCATTACGCATCTATCAACTCTATGATGTCAGCTTGTTTGAGTTGAAACATTAATGTCCATGTTATTTGGCCTTGGTCACAAATCTCCCCAATCATCAAGTGTCTAACCACTTGTCAAATTAAAACCATTGATCTACATCCATAAGCACAAGATGTTGGTGTCACATGTTTTTCACACCAGGTTGTCATGATTTGTACATCTCATAGTTTGTGTGAGAACAATATTATGATCGATTGGGTTTTCATCAAAGATAATACAAATTTTAATATGGTATATCAATGCATTTGCAAGCATAATGCATGCTAAAAAATTTAACATGTGTTCGCAGATAATTTTGTAGTGATTATGTTTCTAGGGAGTTTCAGTTTGATTTGCAACTCATGGTCAAAGTTTATCATTAAAATGACCCCATTTGAAGATATTAAAATAGTGCATTTTATTAAATCAATTAATTTGTAGAAATTTTTAAGCATGGTGAAAGTTCAGTATTTTGAAAATTTTAATATATGGTAGTTTGATTAATGAGAAAGGGTTATGAATGTTGTTAGTGAAGATTTAAAGGGAAGATATAAGTTACAAATGATGACATCAACACTTTTGATAGTCAGTTAACCTCCTTAATCACCAAAAATATCATTTAATGGTTATTTTCAAAGTTCAAAATCTCTTCAAAAGATAAATTTCTCTATTTTTGTGAGTTTGTGAGTTTGCTAACTTGTTGAAATGCTGAAATGTCTTTTGAAGATGAGTTAGAGAGTTTTTTCAAAAACTCCTAAAATGTTGAAATCTACTTTTTTGATAGGTGTATGTTCTGAAATGTGACTCAAGCACAATGTGAATGAGTTAGCACCGATATCACACACATGAACTACCTCCTTCAAATGGGCGACCTCCAAGTCACTCTCGCTCTTGTGGCAAAAACTAGTCAAGTGGAGGCGTAATTTTTGTACCTCTTCTCGTGTATCCCTATTGAGGGCGTGCAAGAAAAGGTCACACAAGTCTCAATGGTCCATGTTTGAGGCACTTGTCGATGAGTAGAGTACTTGTCTTAATCGTGTAATGAAATGTGCCACTGATTCATTTACATATTGTTTCATGGTTAAAAGTTCACGTATTCAAGTCTTGATGAGTTTATTCATGTCAAAAGGCCATGACAAACTCTCCTATAAGTTGGCAGAAAGAGTGGATTGAAGCCTCAAGCAAATGGTAAACCAATCTAGGTAAATCCCTTCAAGCGTCTTTGGAAAATTTCTTGCTAGAACTCCATCCCAAGGAAGGAGTTCTCTTATGGTGGTGGTATAGGCTTTAATATGTGAATTAGGATCTCCCTCGCCTTTGAACTTTGGTAAGTTAGGGATAGGTCATGGTAGCAACACATTTCATATGGTGTGATTGAGGGGTTCTTTTAGGTACTCAAGATAAGTTCCTAGGAATGTGCTTTGAGATTGCAAGATTGTGAGCATCAACCCCATTGGTGGACTTTGTTGATTTTGCATTTGATACCTAGGCATAACGAAGTAATTTGGTTGTTAGTTTTGAACAATCTGAAAGTTGTGTGTTGGATGAGATCCATTTGGGAATGTGTCATTATTTCCATTACATGCATAAAAGTTTAAGTATAGGGGGTTTTGAGATGCCCCCTGGTCTTGTTTAGTCCTAATGTTATGTGTATTGTCTTGTACCTTGATTCATTTGTCTTGAGAAGGTTGCTCCATCCCTGCTACCTCAAATATCCTAATCCATTGGACCAGTGTTGCTATGAGGTCTATAGGAGTAGTGGTTTCTATTCTTTGTACTTCTCCACTTTGTGGATTTTCGTGATTCTCTCCACTTAATTGTTCTTTTAAGGCATTTTCTCATTGTTCTTCTTGACAAGCAAAACATAAGGCTTCTTGAGCCTCCCTAGCCTCTTGGAAGTGCCTCTCTAAGTGTCTTACTTCATCATCTAAGTGTTTTGTTGTGTAACTTGTTGAGGGTTGATCCACTTGGTGGATTTCTTATTGTACGAGCACTTTGTGTGCTCTAGAGTGAGTGAGTTGAATCACTATTCCTTGTTCCCATGTGGAATTGTTGAAAGTGAGAATGGTGAGGCTCTCTTCTATCATTTTGTAGTCAAAATCCTTGCAGTTGAAATAATTTGTGATTGGTGCTAAAGGATTTGGTGGTACATATCTATCAAACGAAGGTGTTTCAAGTTCTTTCAAGGGAATATTCCCTTGGTTCTCTTATGAATCTGTCATATTTAGGGGTGCGATGGACACCATAGAATAAATGGAATGGATGATGAAGATGATTAGAGCAAAGATGAAAATAAAGATGATGGCAATGGTAGAAAGTGGGATCAATGAAACATGGAAAACTCACCCAAAAGGATTTGTATTTCATGTTGGGTTCACCAAAATATGTATGCTCCAAAATGTGACTCAAGCACAATATAAATGAGTTAGCTCTGATATCACACACATGAACTTCCTCCTTGCAATGGGTGACCTCCAAGTCACTCTCGCTCTTGTGGCAAAAGTCAGTCGAGTGGAAGCATAACCCGAGGGTGGTTCTGTTTGTGTGAAAGCAGAATATTGCCGAGGGTGGTTGGCTAGTCTACGAGTTGATTATGTATTGATGCTTGATTAGCACATTCTATAACCGTTGTTGTGGAGATAACTATATGACCCAAAGAGTTACCAGTTCTAAGTCTCCTATTGGGTTTTCATAAATTCCAATGCCTAGTACTAAGATTGTTTTGTTCATTAATTATCCTAAGGCACTCTAATATATTCTCATGTACTTAAATGATTTGTTGTATGTTGTTCCTTTGTTGAATGATTCTAAGAGTGTGTTCTTGTTATTCCATTGTGTGTGGTGTATGTTGTGGTCTAGGATGGAGTGCCTCTATCTCTTCGAGAATAACTTTAAACCAACCCCCTCTAATCCTTGGGCACATCAAATGTTTGGGTGAGAGAGGGAGAGAGTTTGTTGTGTTGACTAAGGTTTGACCAAGTGTTTTCTTTGACTTTGAGTTCATGTTGGTTTTGTGTTGTAATCAAAGATTTGCACTACACTTTTGTTTGATTTGTCGACCTCGTGATGGAATCGAGGAGTTTTCAAATTATTTTTGTGTTTTTGCTTTGTTTTCTATGTTTTGTGATTTTTTTATGTATGTAGCTATTTATGAATGCAAAACAATATTTTTGTTCTTTTTCTAATTTCTAAATGTTCTAATTACTACAAAGCAAATATGAATGCAATCTAAGCTGATCTTTCTTATGCAAAGTTTAACCTATATTTTTATGTTTTCGTGATTTGATTTTTGCATCTAAACTAATGAAAAGAAAATAAGAACTATGCTAAGGCAATGAAGGAATTTTAACTAGGAAAGCAAATAACAACTATGGTAAGCAATGGAAAGCAATTCTATTCTAACAATGTAAATCCTATCAAGAGAATAGCAACAATCAATATTACTTTCCCAAGAGCAAATTGGTGATCTAATTAACTACTAAGCATATGATAAACTTAGCATGAATTCAGTGCATAAGCCTAGGGTATCCTCATAAGTCCTTTTTGGAAACCTCCTCTCCTCTGCAGCAGTGAGGTCCTCCTCTTGGCGGCAAGGATGAAGATAGAAGCAATTGATTCGAGTATAAATTGAGCAATGATGCTATGATGAGATAAATTGAGCTATTGAAGCTATTGGAGCACTATGGCTTGGGATTTTGAAAGCAATTAGAGAGAATAATAATGTTATGAATCTATTGAAGCTTGGGCAACTAAGATAATAAGAAAGAAAAAGGATCACAAAATCTTGCAATGAGCATATGAATGCTATGGAGAGAAAAAAGAAAAGCTTGAATGAATGTGCAACAACGAATTTGCCTCTCATAATGCATATAGAAGGGGGTATTTATAGGTTTGAAAAGCTCATGAATGGTGTAATTGATTGGAGAGTTAACTCTCTTGATTGGGGAGTTAACAATGTTGATTAGATAGTGAACTGGGTTAATTAGAGAGTGAACAAGCTTTGAAAGCTTATCACTAGAGGAATAATGGAGTTAGCATGAGATGGATGGGGAGATAAGAATAGCTTAGTGAGAGATAAGAATGGAGTGATTGAGAGTTTAGAATGAGTTAAAAATAAATTAGGCTCAGTTAAGGTCGAAGAACCATGCAAAATGGAGCAAAAACATAACTATTTTGGGCTCAAACTGAAGAGAAACATGTGTGTTAAAACACGACAAGGTTGCCTAGTTTGTCAAGACAAGTCACCCCTAGGCGGTCCGCTTAAAATGTAGGGTCATCCTTGAGAGATTCAGAATTCAAAGTGGGTGACCCATAAGGAATAGGTTTTGTCAGTGGTTTTAAGGGCTAAGATTGGACCTAGGGGCTAAAGATGACTTCAAGACCCAGAGGCAAGTTATAAGAAATCAAGAGAGTGGGTCACCCAGTTCACCAGGGTAAGTCACCCTTGGGGATCCATTTTAGTGGCAGGGTCACCCCTAGGGAATCTAGAGTCAAAGTGGGCGACACAAAATTAGGGAAATGGGTGTTCAAACTAATGATTTGAGATGGTTTGGGAGGTCAATTAGAGGCCTCTAGAGGGTTGAAATGGTTGAAAGGAGATTAGGGAAAGTGAATTTCCCATATTGTGATGCAAGTAGGTCAAGTTGACAGGGTTAGAAAGTGGCATAAATGAATTTTCTACATATGACCTAATTGGTAAAGATGCAGTACCTTAGAAGGTTAGCTAGGGGATAAAGGAGGTACAAATAAAGTGAAGAGAATCAATCCACATGTCACCAAGAGGAATACTACTAAGAGGTCATATTTACATGCTTACATGTACTTGTTTAGGACTACAACTCATCATCAAATTACCATGTAGGCTCATTCACTTTTTTAGTGCTTACAGTAGGTTAGAAAGTTCTTAAAGTCATTGAAAGGCCAATATACTCTTTATCGGTCATTCCCATGGTTCACATAACTTCCAAAATGTTGAAATGCACTCTATTGGAGACTTCAAAAGTTTTAAAACTTCTTGATTTTCTGACACATGAAGGGAGGACAAGAATAGATGTTTGTCCTAACTAGTACATCTAAAACCAAATAACATTGTGTAATCTCCACATCCATTGAAGTATAAAGGATAGATGATTTTAATTAAATGATTTTAAAAATTTCAAACAAATGCAATCATCATGTGTAAAGCCATACCCCACAACCTTCACCAACATCTTTCCTATGTGTGCCAAAATTGGAGCTTTTAGAAAGCGTATGGATCTCCATTAAAGCATAATATATTGAGGAATTTTTTCAGATATTATAGTTTGAAATGCCCTAATAGACAAGTATACAAATATGGAAGCAGGAACAAGGTTGCAAACTATCGTAGCCATGGCCTTCTCATGCAATGACTACCATAAATGCACAAAACAGATTTGTTGAAAAGGTTTTAGAAACTTTTAAGAAAATGTTGTTTGTAGTTGGGTATCTTCCCAAGAGCAATAATGTATCTTGGCATGGTAATTCTTGCTTGCATGATGGTTTGCCTGATCTAGGAATCAACAAGTTAAATTTGGTTGGTGGATTCTATGATGTGAGAGATGCTATCAATTTTAATTTTTTGGTGCATTTATTATGGCTATGCTTAGTTTGAGTGTTATTGAGTATAGTGCAAAGTATGAAGCTTTAGGAGAGCTCACCTATGTTAAACAAGTCATTAAATGGAGAACACATGGAAACCATTTGATAGCATGCCTAAACTACAATGATTTCAAGAAATGCACAAAGCGATAATGTTCTAAGAAATATGGAGATTCTTTCCATAGGTGCAAAAGAGTAAATGGGAACATGAATCAATTTACATTAACCAAAGTTGTGTTGACCTCCATATTCAATGATATGAAAAAGCTATAATTCTTCCTGAGTAGGGAAAACACATGCAAGAGCTTAGCTAAAAAGTTAGATTTGGTCCATGTGTCTTGTTTGGAAATGCATTTGTAACAATATATGCCATTTGTGATAGGGGGTCCACACAAAGTGTTTGAATAAATGTCTAAGCAAGAAATTGTCTCCTAGAATGACATGATTGCAGGATATGCCCAACAATGGTATGGAAAGGAAACTCTTTGCCTTTTTGAACAAGGAACTAGTGGTGGCTAAAACAAATGATGTTAGTTTCTTTAGTATTTTCAATTCATGTAACTATGCAAGTCTAGTGGATGAAGATTATCATTACTTTAATCCTATGTCTCAAGATCATGGAGTATTGCAAACCGTTAAGCATTTCATTGCATTATTGACCTTCTTTGTCATGTTAAATGACTTGACAAAGATAGTCTTCACAAGAGAATTCCATATGGACCTAATGCTTTGGTGTGGAATATAGTGCTTTCCACAAGTAGAGTTCATGCAAATATCATGTTAGGAGAATGGGTAGCAGAGCATCTTCTTGAATTAGATCCATAATGTTGCAAAGGCGCTGAAAACAAGGTGCAATTCAAAGATGTTGATTGATTGGGAATTTGTACAAAAGTAGCAGAGTTTATGATTCAAGAAGGGCAATTCAGAAATGAAGATGGTTCTGATCATGTAATGTTAGAGAGATACACTTTCAATGGTTATAAGTTGGAGAAGAGGAAGCCATTGTCCAAGGTCAAAGGCTTCAAGGGAGGAAACTACAAACAAACAGAACTGAAGACTTTCCTTATTTCTTTATATTACTTTTGTTTATTTGTAAATTAAAAGTTATTTTAATATGACTTAATAAATGACCTTTTTGCTTATAACTTAAAGTTATAAAGGTGATGAACTTTAAAAATCTAATTAAGGGGTAAACTAAAGATCATTAAAAGAAGTAGTTACAAATGAAAGTCTATATATACAAAGCTATACTGTAAATAAAAGGGTTCTTTTCTAGGGAAGAAAAACACGAGACAACATTTTTTGGTAAGAATTTTGGAAAGATTTGTATTTTCATTCTCAAAGGAAATATGGAATTCATCTAAACTTTGTGTCATGTGTATTCTATATTGAACGTTTTATTCTTATGTTTATTTAGTTCATCTTTGAGGCTCTTCTACCTCTGATGTATGGGTCTCTCTTTATAATTCATGAAGTATTGTTTAAGGGATGTAATTGCAAGAATTGTGAGTCTTGAGGTTATTTCCATGTTCTTCTATTTAATTCATTTTCCATTCTCTATGGGAATCTGGAAAGTGTTTTGTATTAGCCTACTTTGATTTCCCTCTTTCTTTTCATAGTTTAGTTGCCTTTCTTGCTTTTTGGTCAAAAGAAAAGCCCAAAAAAATTATAAAACCCCATCATACGAGGGAGCTACCCCTCTCAAATGTAGAGGAAGATCGCTATTCAAATAATAATCTCTCCAACTGTTGGAGCATTTGTCACTGCCCGTTGGGCGAGTCTAAGCTATTTGTAGCAAAATATCGTAGTGACAAATATGTTTACCAACACTATGTTGCAATGGGAGTTCTAAATAAATTTGTTTTGCAGATTTATTTGTGGATGCCATGGTTGCATATACATCTTGATTGGATATTGAGAAGTTCAATGGAACTAACTACGAGTGTAAGGCCTACCTATTTATTTAGATATTTTATTATGCTTTTATGACATATTATTTAATGAGCTATATTCTTTTATTATTATGGTGATACTATTATGCATAGAGTAGGAGAATATGGTGCATGTGGATTTGGACATTTTATTTATGAGGTTAATGTGTGGTTAAGAGTGTTTGACTTATGTGATGTTGTTAATTGGATTATTTGATTTTTAAGTGAATGGGATTATGTTAGATTGGTGAACACTTTTATTTAAAAATGCAAGTAAATGGTGTTGTTAAATTAAATGGGTTTTGGCTATTTGTGGGATGATCAATTATGGATAAGTGTATGTTTATTTAAATGTTGCTTCAGTTATATGTTTCAAGACAATCTAATGTTTGAAATTGAGTTTTGTATGGTGGCCAAGGCTTATATGATACAGAGATTTATCAAGAACTATTGTTGTATTAAACCAATGAAAACCCTAGCCTATTCTACCTAGAGGAATAAAGGCTTAGTCAAATTTTGGATTGTGTTCTATGATTTATATTGTCATAGTTCATATTATAATTATTATTCCTTTTAATTTCAAGTGAAATGAATGAATTTTAGTCTTTTAAAATTGTCATGGTTTTGATTTTTGGGGAAATGTTTTAATTAAAAAAAAGAGGATTATTATTCTTTTTCGATATTTAATTATTTTAATGTTGATAAATTATCTTTATTGTTGTGATAAGATTTTAATTTTTAGTTTTATTTATTTCTTTTTAATTTTATTAAGATTTTTGTTTTTTGTTTTTTTTTACTTTTTATGGAAATATTTATTCTTTTAATTAATTCTTTTTGTTTTTGGGAAAAAGGAAATTAAGTTTGTTTTAATAGAGTTTTGAAGAAAGAGTTTTTTCATGAAATGGATTTGGAAAAAGAGTTGGGAGGAATTTTGGAGGCTCCCTGAAGTTTTGGATTTTGGGAAGGCTTGCTTTTGGATTTCTGTTTTAATGAAGTTACAGTTTTTACCTGGTTTGTGCCTCTCCTAACATGGAAGGCAAAGGTAGGATCTTCATCTTGAAAAGAATTCTTATAAGTGTATGATTTTATTTTGTTGATAGGAAATTTGTTATTTAAAATTTGAATAAGTTGGGTATGGGGTGTATTTAAGTTCATTTATAATTTAATTACAGTCGTTTATATATTTCTTAACTCTTGGTAATATTATTGTGTTTTTAAAAAAAAGTAGTTGCATGTGTGTGTGCTCACTTGTATGTGATTATATGGTTAACATTACAACAAGATGTGGAGGCTAAAGATGGAGGATCTCCTTGAAGAGAGGGATCAATGGTTGGCTGCAACAAATGAAAAGAAACTAGATAAAATAGATCAAGAGGAGTGGGACAAGATGGATAAGAAAGCACGGGGGACAATCCAACTCTGTCTTGCAAACTCTATTCTGCTAAATGTTTTAGAAGAGTTAAGAGTCTATGGAAATGGTTGGGTGAGATATACTAAGTCAAGAGTCTAGTAAATAAATTATATTTAAAATGAAAATTGTTTTCTCTAAAAATGAAGGTGATTCATCTTCTAAGCATTTAAATATTTTTAATTTAATTTTGAGTCAATTAGCTTTAGTTGATGTTAAGATAAGTGAGGAAGATAAATGCATTATGCTACTTTGTTCCTTTCCTGGGTCATGGGAGAATTTCATTCTTGCTTTTAGTGCTAATCTCAAAGATCCCAAGTCAGATGCTCTTGTTGCAACATTGTTGTCACTGGAAATGAGAAAGAAAGCTATGGATAGCTCAATGGATGCTCTTAATGTCAAGGGAAGGTCCAAGGAAAGAGGTGGATCTGAAGGCGAATACAAGGAGCCTAAAGACAAGTTTAAGGGAAGATCTAAAACTCCTAGTAAAAATAATAGAGTGAAGTGTTGGAATTGCAAAAAGAGGGGACATGTTAAGAAGGAATGTAGAAACAAATAGAAACATTGAGGTTCCTCCATAGAAAAGTCCTCAGAATCATGTGAAAAAGTCTTGTTTTCTTCATGTAATATTATTTCTAATGAATAATGGTTGGTTGACTCAAGATGCTCATAATGCGTGACTCCTCATAAGGAGTGGTTTTCTACATATGAAGAATATGATGGAGGTGAAGTCTACCTTGGGGACAACAGTTCATATCCAATAGTTGGATAGGGAGAGGTACAATTATCTTTTAGTGATGGGAGGATAAAAACCCTCCCTGGTGTTTTACATATTCTTGGATTTTCTAGAAATTTAATTTTTGTATCTAAGTTGAATGATTCGGGAATACATGTAATTTTTGATAAGCATGGTTATAGACTGATGAGAGGAAGCTTGATGGTAGTGAGGGGGACTAGATTGGGAACTCTATTTAGGCTAAATGCCACTACTTTATGTAAATCCACCAATGTGATTAAAAATCTAAAAATACATGTATCTTGTGGCACGGTAGATTCGGCCACGTAAGTGAAAAAGTTTAAAAAACCATTTTGAATAAAAATTTGCTTGATGGTTTCTCCTATTCTGATGAGTATTTTGATTTTTTTGAGCATTGTGTGTTTGGGAAACCAAATAGAGCATCATTTTCTTTAGGAAACAATAAAACAAAGAGAAAATTAGAAATTATTCATACGGATGTGTTTGGACCTATGTATAATGATTCTTTTAGAAAATTTTGATATTTTGTGACCTTCGTTGATAATGTTTCAAGATATGCATGGATTTATTTTATGATACATAAATCTAAGGTTTTTACTAAGTTTAAGGAATTTAAAGTCTTAGTAGAGAATCAATCAGAACATAAGATAAAAGTATTAAGATCTGACAATAGAGGGGAATATTATTCTAAGGAATATGATGTGTTTTGCAAGCATGCAAGTATTGTAAGGCAAAAGACTACTCCTTACACACCTCAATAGAATGGGGTTGTGGAAAGGATGAATTGAACCTTAATGGAAAGGGCCAAAAGTTTGTTAAGTGATGCATAGTTGGATAAGTGTTTTGGATAGAAGTTGTGTACCGCTTGTTACTTGATCAATCCTTGTAAGGCTATTGATTATACCTTATGAAGTGTGGATAGGAAAGAAACCTTCTATTTCACATTTAAGGGTTTTTGGTTGTGAGGCTTTTGTTCATGTTCCTAAATAAAATTGCTCTAAGTTGTATCCAAAAGCATAGAAATGCATCTTCATTAGATATGGTGAGAATGTTAAAGGTTATAAGTTTTGGAATCCTCTAACAAAGAAAGTTATCTATTCTAGAGATGTGATTTTTAAGGAACTTAGAGCTATTTCTGATTCTAAACAACCAAAAGATAAAGAAGGGGAAAAGATAGTGCATTTTGAATTGAAGCAAGAAGATGTACATAAGGAAGAACAAAATGGTGGATTTGACGATAGAGAGGAAGAAGCAGGTTCAAGTGGGAGTTTTGAGCAAGATGACTCTAATATTATTAAAGAGGTTGAGCATGCAAAAGAAAAAGAGTAAGAATCCCTTACTCCACCCTTGAGAAGATCCCCAAGACAACAAAATCTAGTTGGCAAGTATAGCCCACCATATTTTTTTTGTGTATTTGTTTTATTAAGTATTGACGATGAACCTAGATCCTATGAGGAAGCTATTCTTGTAGATGACAATGAGTCTTGGAAACAAGCCATGCAGGAGGAGATGATGACTTTAGACTCATGTGATACCTAGGATCTTGTTCATTTTCCCAAAGGAAGGAAGGCCATTGGATGTAAGTGGGTCTACAAGAAGAAATTTGGAGTAGATGGTTCATTAGAAAAGTATAAAGCTAGACTGGTAGCCAAGGGATACTCCTAGAGAGAGGGAGTTGATTTTGGTGAAATATTATCTCCTGTTGCTAAATTATCTTCTATTAGATTTCTTTTATCCATAACTACTATTTATGATTTTGAAATTGAGAAAATGGATGTTAAGATTGCATTTTTGCATGGAGATCTAAAAGAGAAAATTTATATGCAACAACCTAAAGGTTTTGAGGTAAAAAGGGAAAGAACACTTGGTTTGTAGATTAAAATAGACTCTTTATCATTTGAAACAATCACCTTGGATGTAGTATCAAAAATTTGATTACTTTATGTCGAAATTGGGTTTTGTAAGAAGCGAAGAGGATCCCTGTGTTTACATTAGATGTATTGATGATCATATACTAATTGTTGCCCTATATGTGGATGACATGTTTTTTAGTAACACCAAGGGTATGATTAGTGATCTGAAAGCTCAACTTTCAGGTGCGTTTGAGATGAAGGATCTAGGGTTAGCAAGATACATATTGGGAATGGAAATCAAGAGAGATTAAGGTAATATAAAGCTTTGGTTCTCACAAAACCTAAGTATGTGAATACTATTTTGCATAGATTTAATATGCAAGACTGTAAACCAATTAGAATTCGTTTACCAATTAACACTAATCTTATGTTAGATATGTGTCCCAAGTGTGAAGATGATTTTGAGGATATATCTAAAATGCCATATGCTAGTGTAGTAGGAAGTTTGATGTATGAAATGGTTTGCACTAGGCCAAATATTATCCAAGCAGTGGGAATATTGAGTAGATTTATGTCTAACCCTAGTAGAGAGCATTGGAATTATGCAAAGAGGGCATTAAGATATTTCTGTGGTACTTCTACAAGGTTTTTTGATACAGATTGGGCAAGTAACTTGGATAGTTAAAGGTCTACTAGTGGGTATGTATTTACTCTATTTGGATTAGTTGTAAGTTGGATGAGTGAGAGGCAGCCCATGGTTGCTTTATCCACTACTAAAGTATAGTATATGGCTACTACCCATGTCTCTAAGAAGGCAGTATGGTTATAAAAATTATGTACAGATATAAGTTTTGATTATAAGACAATTCAGATTGGTTGTGATAGTTGGAGTGCAATCTATTTAGCAAAGAGTACTATGTATCATGGTTAGACTAAGCATGTGGATGTTTAGTATCACTTTGTTTAGGAAGTGATTTCAAATGGATAGATTGAGTTGAAGAAGGTTGACACTCGGGAGAATGTTGCAGATTATCTTACCAAGCCTATGAGCATAGAAAAGTTCACTTGGTGTAGGGAGGCTATGGTCCTCGTATTTTGTACTTAGTTGATTTATGTTTTCCAATGGATTTATTTACAATGTATGATTTCAAGTGGGAGAATGTTATGATTAAGGTGCCATCAACCTTGTAAATCCTATGCATTTAATTATTCCTAACATTGTTTGTAAATGTAATCATAATGGATGAAGGTTTCATCGACAACAGTAATTATTTTTTATAGGTATGGTAATCAATTATTTATTGGGAACAACAATTAATTATTTACTAGGAGACATTTACTATTTACCGATTAGAGTATCTTTGGGAATGTAAATGAGGTGATAAGGTCAAACTAGGTTCCCATCTTGGAGTGGCTATTCTTGGGCTGATTATGACATGCATAAGAGAATCTTTGGATAAGATATTGATAGTCTATGATGAATGTAATATCATCTCCTATTTTCAAGGGATTGTATGACAAACTAGGCACCCAAAATAGAGAGATAATTTTAGTCAGTTTTGACAACCTATAAGAGGGTGTAAGAAGCCATAGGAGGCTATGTTTAGCATGCTGATGAGATTCCCAACGTAGGGTGTTAAAATTTTCCCAAGTTTGGATGCCACATTTCACGTATTCTCATTCTTGTATGAAATTTCTATATAATAAGTGCTTGAGGAGGTAGAATGCAGAAGTTGTGAGAGTTCACATATACAGAAGTGTAATCAATTTGAATGCATAATTGAAGGAAGTGAATGTATTGTAATCTTATTCAAATATAATACATACTTGGCCTCAAGTATAGTGGAGTTTTTTAATCAGAAAGGGTTTTCTCCACATAAATACTATGTTGTGAGTTTCTTATGTTTTGTTGATTTCTTTGTAGCTAATTTACATTACTTTAAATCTCCATTTTGCTATCCTACGGATTAAATTTCAGATCAACAACATAATTTTAGATTTCCATATTATAGTGGTTTGCCTTCATTTCTAACATGATGCTTTTTCATTAAGTTTGGGTTTTTTTAGGAGTGAAGAAGATCATTATGTTTATGTTAAAATTATTGATGATCAAATTCTAATCATTGTCTTATATGTCAATGATATGTTGTAAAACTTATGGGTAACAACAAGGTGATGATTAGGGAGCTCAAAACTCAGCTTTCTGGCACATTTGATATGAAAGACTTGGGGGTGCTAAATTTATTCTTGGGATGGAGATTCAAAGGGATTGGGTACACAAAAAGCTTTGCTTAAGTCAGAGTAAGTGTTGGTTCTTTCTCTCTGAATCGGTAGAGGATTTGCCAGTTCCAATGCACAGGCAGATTTAGCCAACAAATACGAGAGGTTGCGTGAGCTGCCTCCCCTTCACTTTTGGTTCTACCGTACCAAGGGGGGTATCCCTATAGCTAAAGATTTGATCTGTGACTCACCCAATGACAAAAGATTTAGCTTTACAATAACAAGCAGAATACTCTCATGTATGGACCAAGATTTGGGTGATAAATCACAAGTTTGGCAATGTTCTTGGACATATCTAACTGGTTGTGGATGAGAGTATGCAGGGGTCCTATTCCTACTCCTACAAACTAACAGGTTGGAAATATGAAATGGATTTGTTTTAATTTTTGGATGCAAGATAGGGGTTTTGGAAACATAACACAACACAGGGAGCAGACTAGTGCCTATCTCAGGGCAAGGAGTCAACTAGACGTATACAAGAGAATGATTTGCACTGGCATTCAAGTTTCAAGGGGTTAGGACTAGTATTTGCCTTACAAACACCACCCAAGACTGAGTATTTAGCTGCCTCTACTTACAAATAGCCTGGCTGACATACATTCTTCTTCATACTTGACCTAAAACAGTTTAATCCACTCCTTGAATGGAAGTTAAAGATCAAGCATGCAATACAGAAAGTCTATATTCTAGAATCTGAGGAACCCTTAGCAACCGGATTCAGAAGAAGATATGCATACAACAAATAGAGACAAACAACTAAACACATGCAAAGAATGCATTTTTCATATAAAACAATAATGAAACTGAACATATGTGCAAGGTGCACTCAGATGCAACTCATAAACTTCAACAGAGATAAAACGGCCAAGACAGGCTTTGTTCTTTGTTATTTTCCCAAAAAATGCCCAAATCTTCAACAACCTAAAAAATGAGTAACACAGTCCTCTTATACAGAAAGGATGTGTACTCAGCATTAACACAGGGTCAACTCAAAATTTTGCCAAATACATTGCACCATGGAATGGTGCCCAAAAACATTCAATGCAGCACGAGGAAGGGGAAAGAAGCAGGTGAAATCAGGGAATGTACAACCGACTGAAGGTTTTCTTCATTAAAATGGTAGCTAGCTTGTCCATCATTGACCAAACCTCTGTAAATCTTGCCATTAATGGCCAACCAACCTGCAACAATGGTTCGCGTGTTCTGAAGTTTTTTCCCACCTGGAGAAGATGCAGCGTGTTGGTTTTTCTTCTGAATCAGCATCAGGGTTTGCCAGTTCCTATGCACATGCAGATTCAGCCAACTAATATAGGAGGTTGCGTGAGCTGCCTCCCCTTCACTTCTGGTTCTACCGCACCAAGGGGGTATCCCTATAACAAAAGATATAACATTGACTAGCTCAATGACAGAAAGATTTAGCTTGACAGCAACAGGCAAAATACTCTCATGTATGGACCAAGATCTTCATGATAGATCACAAGGTGGGCAACATTCTTGGACATATGTGTCTGGTTGGGTATGAGAGTATGCAGGGGGTTCCTAATCCTACTCCTACAACTAACAGGTTGAAGTGATGAAATGGGTGGACATAATGTCCTGGATGCAAGACAAGGGGTTTTGGCTCATAACTACTGACCCAGGAGCAGACTAGTGCCTATCCATTGGGTAAGGAGTCAACTAGACGTATACAGCAGATGGTTTGCAACTTTCACTCAAGTTTCAGAGCGTTGGACTTGATGCTTGTCTTACAAACATCACCCAAGAAAGGGTATCTAACTGCCTCTACTTACAAATATCCCTGCAGACATGCAACCTTCCCCATGCTCAACCTAAAACAATTTAATCCACTCCTTGAATGGAAGTTAGAGATCAAACATGTGATACAGAAAACCATATCCTAGAACTTGAGAAACCCTTAGCAACCAGATTCAAAAGAAGGAGAATAACATGCAGCAAATGGAGACAAGCAGATAAACACATGCAATGAAGCATTTCTCATATAAAATCAACACTGAAACTGAAATATGTGCAAAATACACTCATGCTGCAACTCATAAACTCCAAAATGGGATGGAACAACCAAGTTCATGCCCTGTTCTTCATTATTTACATAAAAGAATGCCCAAGTCTTCAACAACCTAAAATGAGTGACACAGTCTACCCTTTATAGTAAAACTGTGTACTCAGCAAATTAATTACAAGGGAGGCCAAAAATTTGCCAGATACAATGCATCAGAAAAATGGCGCTTAAAATAGTTAATGCAGTAGAGGGACAAGGAGGAGGGAACGGGTGAACTCGGGAGATGCGCCGCCGCTCAGGGACATTCCTCATCAATTCAGGTGGTTGAGCTATCAACATGACCCATGCCTCTCTACAAGATATGCCATTACTGCTTCATCTACCCGCAGCCTCTGGAAATGCAGCCGCAGTAAACCATTTGAGTTTTCCCGCCCAAAAACAAGTGCAAACGCTTAGGAGAAAACCCTCGCTGCAGGTTCAAAATGTGGCCGTCGATCAAAACCCATCGCTAAAACCTACGGCCCCAAAAGTGTTAAAAAGTCGCCACCAACCAGATTGTGCCACATAGGCACTTCAAGTTTCTATCACTGACTTTTCCGCAGCTTATTACTTGCTTCTCAAAAAAGAGGACACATGGTGGCATCCGCAGCATCAACCATCAGGATACGTGGTAGCTTCCACGCTTTCTTTGAAACACAAAGACCCCTCTTGAAACTAACGCGGAAACTGACACATGTCGGGCTCCACCACACTTTGTGAAACTGTGTCTTTAGACTGAGATGGCCTTCGCTTGTGACACTTGGTGCCTTCCGCCACATTCATGAAACATACTGTGTCAAACCTTAAGTGTCCCTCGCAAGTGACAACTGTCACAACCCGTAGCATTTGAAACATGAGACACATTAAAACTGGGGCCCACAAACTCTCGCTAGCTAGACTTGAGGCAGAAAGAAACAACGCGGAAGCTGACACATGTCGGCTTCCGCAACAACCGCAAGGGACATGCGGCGCTTGCGCATACTCGTTGAAACATACATAGGAGTCCCTCGCATGGTGACACATGGCACCTTCCGCGCTCACAGAAACATTACAAAAGGGGCTCACGAAACCTCAAGCGGAGGCTGCCACTTGGCACCACCCGCAGCAGGGACTCACCTAACCGGGACCCACCCTGCTAATACTTGCAATGCAGGAAACAAAAAAGAAACTTACGCGGAAGCTGACACTTGTCATCTTCCGCAGCAACTTAGAAACTTTGAAAGGGTCCCGTGAAACTCAGATGGAGGCTGCCACTTGTCACCGTCCGCACTACCTTTGAGAAACACTTAGGGTCTTTCAGAAACTTGGCAGAGATTGACACTTGGCATCGTCCACGAGGCATTTGAGTTGCTTTCTTTGTGTCTCTCGGGTGCCTCCATGTGGAGCATTCCGTGGCACTCTTGAAACTTTTAGAAACTATATTGAGACTCTAGCGGAAGCCGACATGCGGCGCCTTCCGCGCTCAGTTGAAACTTTATAAAGGGGTTGCTTCTGCTGTTGACACGTGGCACGCTCCGCGGGAAGCAAAAACAAAGGCACAGATTTAAACTGGGGCATAACACTTGGTGGTCCCGCGGCATTGGCACAATTAGACCCTCTCAGCCACTGATAGAAACATTTAGAAACTGAAAACTGTGGCCCGATATGCATTTTTTATGCATTTGACCCATTTTTATCAATTTTTAGGGGCCGATGGAGATTTCTGACCCGCCACTGTATATTTTGACCCTGATCATACAAGGTGAGATGCATTTTTGATCATTGCAGGGACCAAAACATTAGAACTTTTTTGGATTTTTAGGGAAGAGACCTGACTCAAAACCCCAAACATAAATTATTACTAACACAGTGGATACATAGAAATTCCTTCCCTCAAAAATTTAAAACAGAGCCATCAATTTCCTTCCTCTCGCTAAGATCTATGGCTTTAAATTCCCTTGAAAAGTCACCAGCCAATGAAATTGTGCCACGCAAGTAGCTTTTCCCTCTTTGACTTTTCCATCGCTACATGCATTTTGCCTTTTCTGCCCACCTTGCCTTTTTCTACCTTCAAATCCTTGTATATGCATTTGCATGTATATACAATCACTTTTGGACACGTGGCAGCTGCTGATTGGTTCTCCATCGCTGAGAAGATGCACCTCATCGGCCGACGGAATGACTATCAGTTGAGCTGCCGATGCACCTTGTCACACTGAAAATCCCTTTGCATATCAGTCTTTGTATATGCATGTTTCTGAGATTGTATATACATACAATCACCTGCATACATACCACAGACTCCAAATTTTATAAAGCACATTGAAATCATATTCGGGTCCGGGCCTTGCATCTAATTCTTTGCATCTTTCATTGTATATTAGCATATACAAGCACCTAACATACAAGCTGTGGAATCCACAGCTGAATTAGCCAAATTTGACTTTTAAGTCAGGTCCAGCTTGTATGTCGCGAATGTATATTTCCAATGTATGTCGCATATACAAATGCAAACATACAAGGAAAACATACATTGACCTTTGTATGTGAGGACCCGACTTGTTGTATATCACCTTGCATATATCGGGCCTTTGTACCTGCGACTTGTATATTGGAGATACAATCACCCTTGCACATTTCGATGTACATTTCGCTTTGTATGTCTGCTTTGTAGATCGAACACATACAATCCCGTTTGTATGCCTGCGGGCCCCACCCTTTGTATATCGGCCCTTTGCACATTTCCTTTGCATATGACGAATGCATATCGCATATACAATGCGACTTCTATACGAGATACAAAGCCTTTGTATGTCCCCTTGTATGAGTCACATGCATACAATCCCCTTTGCATATTGGATATACATTCACCTTTGCATCTTTCCTCTTGTATGTGCATCGGCCATCGGGGAGATCCTTAGCTCGGCTGCCGATGTGCTTGTCTGGCCGATGATCCCTTTCACTGTAGCGAATGCATGTCGGCCTCTTTGTACATTGCCCTTGTATGTTTCCTTTGTATCTAGCCATTGTATATTGAATATTCAATACAAAACATACATGCAACCCGACATACAAGCACAAAATATTCTAAGAATCTGCGACATACAAGCATAATTTCTAAACCCGATATGCATCTAAAAGCCACATACAGGCCCGATATGCATACAACCATTTTTTGAAGGCCGATTAAACATCATTTTCAGGCTCGCCAATGTACATTTGCACATGTATGTAGAAAGATACAAACAAACAGCCATGTATATACAAAGATACATGCATGAAGAAATGAAGGCCGACAGACTTGAAATTTTTTGGATTTTCTGAAGAGTACCTGTAGATGAATATTTGAAATTTGAATTTTATGCAGGCACCAACAGTAAGTATGTTGCTACCACTTTGCAATAGTTTAGTATCATGATTGTAAACCAGCGAGTATTGCATTTCCTATTGGTACTAAGCTTACTTTAGATATGTGTCCTAAATTGGATGATTATTTTGAGGATACTTCTTATGTGTTGTATGTTAGTGCTAATGGTAGCCTATGTATGCAATGGTTTGCGGTAGACCAAATATTGCCCAAGCAATGGGAGTTTTGAGTAGGTTTATTTCTAACCCTAGTAAGGATCATTGGACTTATGTTAAGAGGGAGTTATTTGTGTGGGACTTCTAATTATTATTTGTGTTATCATGGTACTAATGATGTGGATAAGTCATTAGACATACAGGAATTTGTGGATGTAGATTGGGCAAGTGACTTGGATAGTCGAAGGTTCACTAGTGGCTATATGTTTTGTTACATCCCCTTTTTGGATTCAATATTACTATTTACTTTTTTTTAAATAGTATAGTCATGTGGATATGTTTTAACATCATAGAAAATGATGATATGATTAGAAAAGGGTTAATTTTATGAAATCATGGATTTTTACTTGATTATGATCAATCTGATGTTATGAATTAAAATGTCTTTTCGATATGAAAATGAAATGATTTGATGTACATGTGTTTTGATCAGAACATTGGTACTCTGACCACAAATTGTATGTGAGATTGTCAATGACAGGAATAGATGGAACATGTTCACCAAGAAGAAAGAAGAAGAGAAAGTATCTTCGAGAAAGAGAGAATAGACTCTAGAATAATCCATGGGTGCTTGCCACTGAAAAAGAACATTAGGTAGATAAACCTAGTTGCCTCAAGTTAAGTATTGATTTCGGGCTAAGTCAATTTTGGATGAGAATGTCAAGGTTTACAAGATTAGGTCTTCTTCTTCTTTTCGTAGTTGTCGTAATGAGTATGGGAAATCAACATCTGTGTCATAATACTCTGAATCATGTCGTCAAATATGGACGACCAATATTTATATATATATATATATATATATATATATAAATGTATACACTTGAGAATGAGTTGTATGTCGTGTCTTGTTTAGTGGTTCGTCGTAAAAGTCAAAAGTTGTGCGTAAAGTGAACCCCAAACCTTGTATTGTGTTTACGCTCAAATCATCGTCATCGTCATAGATCTCTACGAGCGTATGATGTAAATGTTTACTTGCCAAATTCGACGGATGTAAAGTTGTTTCTATTATTTGCTATTATTGTATAATAAAAGGTTTAAATAATGTTTTAAATCTTGAGACCGTCGAGTGTAATACCATTGGTCATATTGTAATGGTAATATACAAAATTATATTTAGTTATATTTAAATAGTCGTTATGGGGTAATTCTTTTATTCTTTTATGATGTTAGTAATCAGGCAGTAGCTCTAAGGGTTCACTCAAGTCGTTATTGTGATGTCTTCTATTCCAAAACAATCTATTTATTCTTGAGCTTTAAACTTTATAGATGGGTTGTCAGCTCAGCAATTATTATAAGTTATGTATTCGATTTAAACTTATAATCGGTTAAGAGTAGTGTGGCATCATGTCCAACTGAAACCGCCACCTCGCATAATGTTGAACTCCACTTTGCAGAGTAGTTACGAATTTAGTGGGAAACTGAACCATCTTCTGTGTAGTGGTCACGGAAAGGAGGAGATGGTTAAGCCATGCAGGGTAGTTACCAAGTTGGTAGGGCGTGGTTTAGAGAGGGAAAAAGTTAGTTTTTCTTCAGAGGGAGAACAGGATATAGAGGAGGAGGAGAAACAGGTTTGGGACACAGAGAGAGAGAATAGAGAAAAGAAGCTGACAGGAGGCTGAGGGAAGGAGTATGTGAGCAGGTAAGAAGAGAACGAGCTTTTAGACCAGTTTATAAGTAGTCACTAAAGATTTCCTTCAGGTTCCTCCTCTATTCTCTTTCACTCTGTCATGGCTAAACATGAATGTTTTAATAGGAATGGCTCCACTTGTAATACGAAGGAACTTAGTATTTTATTGATGATGTAATATGTGAATTGGTTACCAACTTGAGACCTGTGTGTTTTCACTTCTTTCAAAATGAAAACAATGCTATTTGTTCCTTGAACCACACCGCAGTCTTAAACCTCACAGTTGAAACACATTTGTTCTTCGAAGCATCTTCGATGGTCAATTTAATCTATGTAGTTGTATTCGTTTAACTTTAGAAATACGTGGATATGTGGAGAGCACATAGTAGACTGAGCTTTGGTCGAAAGCTAGCTATAAAGATATCCTAAGCCGTGGTAGTCTAACCTTGGTCGACGTTGGAAGTGTCATCAGTTGGCATGCCGACTATTTACGGTTGGTCTTGTCATATCTAAAAACAATTAGTTTTATAAAAGACTTGAAGAATGTGTCATCCCGTTGGCAAATGGGGAACAAAAGTGTGGAATGTATGTCATTGTATGTATGACTACTCAGTCTTCCACAAGTTCTGAATCTATAATTTGGATGGTCGACAATCGAGATGCAGTGACTTTGGTAAGTTTCTATTTCAAAAATGTTCTAAGTAACTTTAATCATCATATTGTATAATGTTGTAGATGGATAGATCCCTTTTGTATAATTTATAACTTCATGTTATTGTTAGTCAATGGATGTACTACTTGGTTTTAAAATGAAAAACAAATTATCTTTCTGCTTTAAACTTTAAAAAAAAATATTACCGTTGGTTAAACTTAGTTTTTAGGGTGAAAACTAAACTGGGTGTTACATATGGTATCAGAGCTAACCAGGTTCAGCACTAGGGCTGATGAGTCCACTAATCTGATTAAGAATCAACATTATGTGGGTAGCTAATGATTTGATTTACTGTGCCAAGATGGTACGTCTCAAGAAAACCACAAGGAAGTCCTTCGCTGGTAAGGAACGTTACCTGCAAGCTAAGCAAAGACGTCTTGCGATGATTAAGACTATTGAGAAAATGAATGATGAAAATGACATTTGGCTAGATGATGTGGAAACTTTTGCCAATGCTCTGTCATGACTCAAATGAATGAAAAGAGAACTCCCAGAGACATTTAAGATGGCAGCTTGAATTATGGTCAATTGTTGCCCTATTAGTGTACCAATGATCACTAGGGATTCCCATATACCACCTAGAGCTGAAATCATTGTACTATCATCTAATAGCGAATCTGAGGGTTATACACCTCGTGAATATGTGTCGGACAATGAATCCGAAGGTTACACCCCTCTTGTAAATACTGAGTGAAACATGAAATGTGTCTATCCTTAAAGAATGTACATACTGTTGTGCAAAATATAATAAAGAAAAATTTTGGCTTGAGAATAACTATGGTTATGAGCAATTGATATGTTTGGCTAATATTCAAAATGATAAATTTTAGAACTATTTAGTACTTCCTAAAAACAGGTGAGAAAACAAATAAATATGGATCAATCAGAGTTTAATGAGAGAGAAGATCGGGAAGGTCACAACTCTCAGGCTAACTCCACCGATAAATTGGACAGAATTCTTAATATGCTTACTGAAACTAAGGAAAGGTTGGGCAAATTGGAAAAGAAAATGAATGAAACTGGGAATACGGAGGGTGAAAATGAGTATTCTAATAATGCAAGTAAAAGTAAGCAAAGAGAGCATGGCACGTCAAGTGAGAATCAAGAGAATAGTGAATCTCAGAGGGAGACAAAAGACAAACTTGCATTGGAACTATCTAAGGATATGAAAAAGATTATTCCTCCCAAATTTGATGGAACGAAAACTGGTGATGCAGCAGAAGCATGGCTAACAGAAATGGAGAAGTACTTTGAAATCAGAAATTATTCTGAGATTACAAAGGCAGTGTGGGGAGCATATCAGCTATCTGGAGAAGCATCCACTTGGTGGATGAACAAGAAGATGGAACTGGATTTAAGCCCCTTGAAGGTGACATGGAGTGAATTTGTGAAACTTTTTCAAAAAAGGTGGTTACCATAGCTCTACTTTGATCAAAAGCTAACAGATTTTCAAAATCTCAGGCAAGGTGATTTGTCCGTGGTTGAATATGCGGAAAAATTTACTAGATTGTTGAAGTATGTTCCTCAGTATCAAAGGGATGAAAGATTTCGGATAAGAAAATTCATTATGGGGCTCAATCCTCAGATTGGCAGAGAGGTGGAGGTGCATGGTCCGAACACAATGGACCAGGTGTATGAGAAAGCAATTAAGCAAGAACAGAAGATCAAATCCATTTCTGCTTATCGTGAAAAGAAGCGTAAGAGATTTGATAAGAACTTCAATGATCAGACGTATAAAAGGAAGAATGATAAAGGATATGGAAACAGGAGGTACGATAAAGGAAATCAGAAAAATAAAGGGGGTTTTGGTAATGAACAAAGAAATGAAGACTTTAAGAAAAATGACAATTTTAAGAGGAACGATAATGCTTTGAGTAGACCATCCAAGAAGAGAGGACCAATTGGAGGTTGTTTTTCATGTGGTGGAGATCATTATGCCAACTGTTGTCCTAATAAAAAGCAGAATGGGCAGCATAGGAACACGGTACTTCCTTCGCAGCAAGAAGCGTTTCAACAAAGGATTCATGCCGCCCTTGACAATCGACAAGCTGAGTATCAGATTACTCCCATTAAGATGAGAGGTACTTTATTTGGAGTCCCTGTTTCTATTCTATTTGATACTGGTGCAACAAAAAATTGTGTCATCTAGAGTCTTAAGTAAATTTCCTAGAAGAGCTGGTTTTATGTCAAAACTGTGGACAATTGAATATGCAAATCAATCAAAGGCTCAGGTAGAGCAATGTTTGTTCAAAGCTAAGATTGATATTTCAAACTTCTCCACCGAGGTAAATTTATATGTAGCACCTTTAGGGTCCTACGACATCATTTTAGGAATGAATTGGTTGTGGAGACATAGGGCCAAGGTGGATTGTTTTCATAAAACAATTGAGTGTTTGGATGATAAAGGAAACAAAGTTAATTTTTAGGGTATTCAAAGGGAATTAAGGATCAGGTCTATTTCATCAAAACAATTAAAACAGGCTAGGCATAAGGGATATCAACTTTTTGCAGTCAAAATGGACCTAGTAAAGGAAGCTTTAGAGAAGCAAACTTTTGAGGAAAAAACCCTTATCTTCGCAATTTCAGTGATGTATTTCCTAAGGAACTACCAGGCTTGCCTCCAAAAAGAACCTTTGATTTTGCCATAGATATTAAACCAGGATCTAAGCCAGTATCTAAAGCTCCATACCGAATGACCACTATTGAACTTATGGAATTGAAGGTTCAATTGTAGGAGCTATTGACTAAAGGTCTAATTAGGCCAAGTGTATCACCATGGGGAGCTCCGGTTATTTTTGTCAAGAAGGATGGAACCCTTAGACTATGTATAGATTATCAGATGCTAAATAAGGCAACGATAAAGAATAAGTATCCACTACCATGTATTGATGATTCATTCGACCAAATGTGCGGTGCAACAATATTTTCTAAGATAGATTTGAGATCTGGATACCATCAGTTGAGGTTGAAAGATGAAGATATTCACAAGACTGCATTTAGAACAAGATATGGTCATTATGAGTTTACTGTGTTACCATTTGGATTGACTAATGCACCAGCCGCTTTCATGAATCTCATGCATAGTGTTTTCAGAGACTGCCTTGATAAATTTGTCCTAGTTTTCATAGATGATATTTTGATATATTCCAAAAATGAGGAGCATAGACAACATCTTCAAATTATTTTGCAACGTTTAAGAGAACACAAATTGTATGCGAAACTTTCGAAATACACTTTCTTTCAGAAAAGAAGTGCAGTATTTGGGACATACTATATCAGCAGAAGGGATATCCGTTGACCCAACTAAAATAAAGGCTATTATGGAATGGCTTGTACCTTCCAATGTTTCAGAAGTACAAAGTTTTATGGGATTGGCCGGATATTACAGGAAATTTGTTCTGAATTTCTCAAGTATTGCTAATCTAATCACTTCTTTGCAGAGAAAAGGAAAACAGTTTGTTTGGTCAGGAGAATGTCAAAGGCATTCAACTTTGTTATCCTCAAATTTAGTTGCGCTCAATTTGTAGGATGACCCCTACAAAATTTGTCCATTTTGTAGCCTACAACTCTAAACACGCAAAACAAGGTGAATCACATTTGCCCTCGTGCATGGTCTCCTAGCCTTGGAACATCCTTTTGAGTGTCAAGTTGTGTCAATTTCTTAAATTTTGTAAAACAAGTCAAATTGAAAATTTCACTTTTTAGGAGTTAGTAAAATTTTGTCATATGCAATGGCGGGGATTTTTGCCTCCATTGCATCTTCACATGCATTGGCGGCAATTTTTGCCTCCATTGCATCTTCATATGCAAGGGCGGCGATTTTTGCCGCCCGTGCATGTTAGTCCCTTTGTCACATGAAAGGGTGGCGATTTTTGCCGCCCGTGCATGTTAAGCTTTTTGTCACATGCAAGGGCGGCGATTTTTGCCGCCCGTGCATGTTAGTCTTTTTGTCACATGCAAGGGTGGTGATTTTTGCTGCCCGTGCATGTTAGTCTTTTTGTCACATGCAAAGGCGACAATTTTTGCCGCCCGTGCATGTTAAGCTTTTTGTCACATGCAAGGGTGGCGATTTTTGCCGCCCATGCATGTTAAGCCTTTTGTCACATGCAAGGGCGGAAATTTTTGCCACCCGTGCACAAAAGTAATTTCCTCCACATGCAAGGGCGGTGATTTTTGCCGCCCGTGCACTCACTCCCGAAAAATTTTCTAACTCTGGGAAATTTTTCAAGTTGTTAACTTTAGCCCATTTTCACTCAGTTTTTCACTCTAATCGCACTTTAGCCCTTCAAAGTCCATGCAAATGCTCAATTCTCCCCCGCTACTGTAATTTCAAATCAAAGAGACCAAAAGTTTCTTTCCACAGATGAAAAGATACAGGCATTCAATAACATGATCCAAAGGAGTTTGAAGATCAAGCTTTCTCAGTGGCTTCTATGGATAAGTTGTCAGATATACAGTGGACCTTGGACATTCTCAAGGTAGTTCTAGATAAGCATGAGAAGGCTTCTACCTCCGTGAAAGATTCGGTAACAAGGACTTGTGTCATTTCTGAGAATACTTCTGGACTGAATAACCTTGAGATGCAAACAATGTGGACAAGGTTTGAGGATTTTCTGAAGAAGGATGGGAACGAGAGTTGATGAAAGTGATCATGCCTTAGTTTATTTTTGTATTTTCACATGTACTTTATTTTTAGTTTTAGACATTTTCACATGTATTTTTCTAAAATGTAATTACATGTGAGACAAAGGAAGTCCCAAGTCAAATAGGACTCTTTTGTTGAATAAGTCAAAGTAGTTGTAAATTTTCTATTTTTGCTCCAGGCTCCTCCCTATAAATAAAGAGGGCCTCTATTGTAATAGATATCTTTTAATCTTATGCAACAAAGTGCTGCCCAAATTGAGACTCAACTTTAAGACTTTGTGTTCAAATTGTATGATCAATTCCAATCAATAAAGAAGGCGAGTTTTGATATCAAACTTTGTGTTGAATCGAATTTGTATGAGTGAGGATGTACATATGGCATTTTTGCTGATTTCTCTTGTTGATTGATTGGATAAAGTGGTGCTTGGTTATTACGATTGGAGGATGTTCAAGATAAGTTATATAAATTTTGTGTTATATTATTTCCTTGAATCTATGTGTGTTGAAAGTGTTTCTTGGTGAAGGATTATAAAGACTTTGAGCTTGTAGTTGTTCACTTTGTATATGAATCGTGTTGAGAACTTGTAGACTTTGTGCTATGATTTTAAATCACATTCGCGTGGATCAATGGTGTTGTTAGTTGACAGACTTTGTGCTCCAACTGGTGATACAGTTACTTTTAAAATCTTTCTGGGGATAATTTGAAGGCTTTGTACTTGAGATTATTCACTTGGTTCGTGAATCTTTTTGTGAAGTAAGTTGAAAGACTTTGTGCTTCAACTTACAAGAATATTGTTGATTATTGTTTAAGCGTAGAAGCATTATTGAATATTACTGTGAAACATTGTAAACATCTTTTCTGAAAAAAGAGAAAAGGATGAATGTAACACACCCCCAAAGCTAGTATTTAGTGTAAATAAGTTTGTAATAGTTAAAAGGGAACCTCCCCTTGCTGAGAGGAGAGATTTATCTCATCATACTGCAGTTGATATAACCATTTTGCCATCAGTGAGTTGACGACAAAATATTCACCCAACAGACTTACTAAAATAAAAGTTAACAAGAACACCAATTCTAAAAGTCCCTGATCCGAAGGGCAATTTGAGGTTATTACCGATGCCTCTGGAGAAGGGTTAGTAGGCGTGCTTATGCAAAATGGGCGTGTAATAGCCTATGCATTAAGAAAGTTGAAAAACTATGAGCATAATTACGCTCCTCATGATTTAGAACTGGCGGTAGTGATTCACACCCTTCAGATGTGGTGACATTATTTGTTGGGAAAAACTTTTATACTAAAAACAGATCATCAAAGTCTTCGTTACATATTTACACAACTTCATCTCAATGCAAGACAAAGGAGGTGGTTAGAACTAATATCAGATTACGACTTTGAGATTGCTTACATCAAAGGTAGAGAAAACTGAGTAGCTGATGCTTTAAGCAGAAGAAGACACATAGCTTCTATAATCTCTATTCATGCTAATTTTAAAGATTTACTATTGCAAAGTTTATCTGGAGACAAATATTACGAGCAGGTGAAGCAAGCTCTACAACTAAACCCCAAGGATCCAAGATATGATGGATTTTGTTTTGAGTCAGACGGATTAATGAGATTTAAGGGAAGAATCTACGTTTCTAATTTTGTTGAAATAAGAAACCTTGTTTGGAAGGAAGTTCATTGTGCACCGTATTCCGAACACCCAGGAGTAACAAAACTTTTAGCTGATGTCAAACCGCTATACTTTTGGAAAGGAATGAAAAGCGACGCTGCAAGATTTGTGGCAAGTTGCTTGGAATGTCAGAGAGTGAAGGAAGAACACCAACATCCTGCCAGATTGTTATACCCTCATGATATTCCAGGATGGAAATGGTAGGTTGTTAGTATGGATTTTGTTCAAGGGTTACCAATGTCTAAGAATAGACATGATGCAATTTTGGTTGTAGTAGATAAACTAACCAAAGTAGCACATTTTATTCCTAGAAATTTGACAGATGGATCTCATATTTTGGCTCAGAAGTTTGTGCAAGAAATATTTAGATTGCATGGGGTACCTGAAAAGATTATATCCGATAGAGATGCTCAAATAACCTCCCGATTTTGCAAACTTTATTTTCAGCACTAGGGGCTAAACTCAATGTGAGCACCGCTTACCATCCTCAAACTGATGGACAAACAGAAAGGGTTAATCAGGTTTTAGAGGATCTTTTAAGAATGTATTGCATGGACCAGCAATACAGATGGAAGGAATATTTACCTCTTGTTGAATTTGCCTATAATAATTCCTATCATTTTGCCATTAAGATGTCACCGTTTGAAGCATTATATGGAAGGAAATGCAGAACTCCTATAAGCTGGGATGAGCTAGAAGATAGGATAAGCATTGGACCATAAATGCTAGCAGATATGGAAGAAAAAGTGAAAATGATTAGGAAAAGGTTGGCGGAAGCCAACGGCAGGCAAAAAAGTTATGCAGATCGCAAACAGGTGCCTAGACAATTCTTTATTGGTGAGAAAGTTCTTTTGCGAGTGAAACCCCATGAAAGCTCAATCAAGTTTGGTAAATCATCAAAGTTGGCTCCCCAATATGTCAGACCTTTTGAAGTCCTTGAGATTATCAATCTAGTGGCCTACAAAATTGCTCTACCTCCAGTCTCATCCAAAATGCATAATGATTTTCATGTTTCTTACCTAAAGAAATATTTAGTAGGTAATGACCACATTCTTAAATGGAATTCTTTACAGATACAAGAGCCAGGAGTGGTTGTGATTGAGTCACTCAAGGTGCTCGAAATGTGTAAACTCCGTTTACGTAATTGAGAGGTTTTGCAATGCAAAATTCAGTGGGACCAATATGGCAAGAATAGCGCCACTTGGGAAGACTATAATGACATCCACCAAAGATATCCTTATCTTTTCAAAAACATTAATGTTAAACTATAAAAGTTTGTTTTTATGTTAAAATTTTGCTTGATAAACTCAATCGTCGGGGATGATGATTCTATAGGGGAAAGATATGTTACATCCCCTTTTTGGATTCAATATTACTATTTACTTTTTCTTAAATAGTATAGTCATGTGGATATGTTTTAACATCATAGAAAATGATGATATGATTAGAAAAGGGTTAATTTTATGAAATCATGGATTTTTACTTAATTATGATCAATTTGATGTTATGAATTAAAATGTCTTTTTGATATGAAAATGAAATGATTTTATGCAAATGTGTTTTGATCAGAACATTGGTACTCTGACCACAAATTGTATGTGAGATTGTCAATGACAGGAATATATGGAACATGTTTGCCAAGAAGAAAGAAGAAGAGAAAGTATCTTCGAGAAAGAGAGAATAGACTCTGGAATAACCCATGGGTGCTTGCCACTGAAAATGAACATCAGGTAGATAAACCTAGTTGCCTCGAGTTAAGTATTGATTTCGGGCTAAGTCAATTTTGGATGAGAATGTCAAGGTTTACAAGAATAGGTCTTCTTATTCTTTTCATAGTTGTCGTAATGAGTATGGGAAATGGACATCTGTGTCGTAATACTCTGAATCATGTTGTCAAATATGGACGACCGATATATATATATATTATATATATATATATATATATAAATGTATACATTTGAGAATGAGTTGTATGTCGTGTCTTTTTTAGTGGTTCGGCGTAAAAGTCAAAAGTTGTGCGTAAAGTCCACCCCAAACCTTGTATTGTGTTTACGCTCAAATCGTTATCATCGTCATAAAGCTCTACGAGTGTATGATGTAAATGTTTACTTGTGAAATTCGACGGATGTAGAGTTGTTTCTATTATGGGCTATTATCATATAATAAAAGGTTTAAATAATGTTTTAATTCTTGAGACCATCGAGTGTAATACCATTGGTCGTATTGTAATGGTAATATACAAAATTATATTTAGTTATATTTAAATAGTCGTTATGGGGTAATTCTTTTATTCTTTTATGATGTTAGTAATTGGGCAGTAGCTCGAAGGGCTCACTCAAGTCGTTATTGTGATGTCTTCTATTCCAAAACAATCTATTTATTCTTGAGCTTTAAACTTTATAGATGGGTTGTCGGCTCAGCCATTATTATAAGTTATGTATTCGATTTAAACTCATAATCGGTTAAGAGTAGTGTGGCATCATGTCAAACTAAAATCGCCACCTCGCATAATGTTGAGCTCCACTTTGTAGAGTAGTTGTGAATTTAGTGGGAAACTAAACCATCTTCTGTGTAGTGGTCGCGGAAAGGAGGAGATGGTTAAGCCATGCAGGGTAGTTACCAAGTTGGTAGGGCGTGGTTTAGAGAGGGAAAAAGTTAGTTTTTATTCAGAGGGAGAATGGGATATAAAGGAGGAGGAGAAACAGGTTTGGGACACACAGAGAGAGAATGGAGAAAAGAAGCTGACAGGAGGCTGAGGGAAGGAGTATGTGAGCGGGTAAGAAGAGAATGAGCTTTTAGACCAGTTTATAAGAAGTCACCAGAGATTTCCTTCAGGTTCCTTCTCTATTCTCTTTCACGCTGTCATGGCTAAACAGGAATGTTTTAATAGGAATGGTTCCACTTGTAATACAAAGGAACTTAGTATTTTATTGATGGTGTAATATGTGAATTGGTTACCAACTTGAGACCTGTGTGTTTTCACTTCTTTCAAAATGAAAACAATGCTATTTGTTCCTTGAACCACACCGCAGTCTTAAACCTCACAGTTGAAACACATTTGTTCTTCAAAGCATCTTCGATGATCAATTTAATCTGTGTAGTTGTATTCATTTAACTTTAGAAATACATGGATATGTGGAGAGAACATAGTAGACTGAGTTTTGGTCAAAAGCTAGCTATAAAGATATCCTAAGCTGTAGTTGTCTAACCTTGGTCGACATTGGAAGTGTCATCAGTTGGCCTGCCGACTATTTACGGTTGGTCTTGTCATATCTAAAAACAATTAGTTTTATAAAAGACTTGAAGAATGTGTCATCCCGTTGGCAAATGGGGAACAAAAGTGTGGAATGTATGTCGTTGTATGTATGACTATTCAGTCTTCCACAAGTTCTGAATCTATAATTTGGATGCTTGACAATCGAGATGCAGTGACTTTGGTAAGTTTCTATTTCAAAAATGTTCTAAGTAACTTTAATCATCATATTGTATAATGTTGTGGATGGATAGATCCCTTTTGTATAATTTATAATTTCATGTTATTGTTAGTTAATGGATGTACTACTTGGTTTTAAAATGAAAAACAAATTATCTTTCTGCTTTAAACTTTAAAAAAAAAATTATTACCATTGGTTAAACTTAGTTTTTAGGGTGAAAACTAAACTGGGTGTTACATGTTTTCTCTGTTTGGTGGTGCTATGAGTTGGATGAATAAGAGGCAGCCCATGACTGCTTTATTCACCACCAAAGTAGAGCATATGACTGCTACCCATGCGTCTAAGGAGGTAGGTTTGGTTACAAATACATTCTACAAGTGTTGGTTTTGATTGCAGGGTTGTTAGAATTGGTTGTGACACTCGTAGTGTTATTTGTTTGACCAAGAATCCCACATATCATGCTCATAGTAAGCATGTTGATGTTCAGTATTAGTTTGTACAAGAGACAATAGAGAATTGTAAGGTTATGTTATGGATGTCAAATTTAGATCAAAACAAAGGAGTTGGATGCAAAAAAAGAAACAAAACTCAAATCTAAACTAGAGATTCACTTTCAGTTAGAGCAATAATGGAGTACTTCACTTCAATATTGATTTAATGGATTGTTGTATGAATGTGGTTACTCAAGTGCTTAATGATTTAGCAAAACGTATTTACTATGGATGAAGAAGATGAATGTCGTTTAGGTAATCCACCTCAAATATGCTTTTCAATTTGGACGAGGAGGGTTGAGATTCAAGGATGAAATCAAGGGATAGGATTGCCTTGCATAGGCGTACATCCTAGCCCCTTGACAAGTGGCAAGAGGAGGTGAATTGTACTAGGTGGAGGGATGAGACCTTAAAATGTAGGATGAAATGAGATGCAAGCAAGTGGAGAGGAAATGGAGAATGCAAGTGGATGGTGGAGATCGAACTTGGAATGAAGGGTCAAGATTGATCCATGTTGCATGCTCACACATGTGTGAGAAAGGAGTGGGGAGAAGTGTTGATATGCACCGGATGACTGAGAGGGGGGTGAATCAGTTGTCACAAAAATTTAAACATTCATCACTTATCCACAATTATTATGATTTAACAATGAGTGCATGAAATTAGAAACTTAACAAGATCAAACACAGGAGACACCATATTTACATGGAAAACCCCAAGGTGGGGAAAACCACGGAGAGGATTAACTCTCAATATATATTGCAATCTTGAAATAGTGATGTTCATGCTTGGTCACCCCACGGGCCTAAACATACTAGCTTACTACCATGAAGAACAACTAGGTCTAGCAGGCTCACTGCCTCAACCCTAAACCTAGCAAGATTACAATAAGGGTTGTTAAACCCTGAGGGCTGTTAAACCCTACTGGTGGCTTACTGCCAAATTCACTGCCACTATGAACACCTTTCTTTATTGTGAATAAACAATTCCTCAACTTTGCTCTTCCTCTGCCCTGCTCTTTCTTTGCTCTGCTCTTCCTCTTCTTTCCTCTTCCTCTTCTCTGCTCTGCCTTTGGACCTTTCTTAATGTATTCTCATTTTTTGCTCAAGGACAACTTTTCCATGATTCAACTACAAGTATTTATACACTACGTCAACCTTGGAATGATCATCAAGGTTAGCATCAACCATTGGAACAATCTCCAAGGTCGGTATTACAAACATTTACAAAATAGGTCCTGACCTATTGCAACATCATGCAAAGGGAATGAAAGGTAGATCACGCCATGCCTTAGCTGGGACTCAAGCACTATCTTCCATGCCACAACACGCTTCCACAATCTTCTAGAGATCTCCGCAATCACTGGGATCAACCAGGTCGGCCAAGACTAGTTACACGCTACGTTATCTGGGAGCAATCTTCACACACCATCTCAATTTATTAACGTGAACCAAAGTCTAGATAGGAACATGATTAGGAGACATCCACAAGCATGCTATAATAATCAAGAGAAACCGCACGAACCTTAACCACTTTATTCATAGGAATCTTCTCACCGGAGTACATGAACTTTACTATCTTCAACTATCATAAAAGAAAGATAGCTTGCGGACCACCAAACCATGAACCATTGCAATTGTAGGCACTTATCATCATCCCAAACTTCCCTCTAGAACCGCATAGCAAAATACTTTATTGCGGAGGAATGCAGAGCCAAATACTGTCTTCCTGTCTCAACTGAACTTACAGAAAAAGCAGGCTTCACTCTAGTGAACACAACTCACTCAGATATTTATGCGGATGGCTCAAACCTGAAATGTAGCATCCTCAGACATACCTCTAACTTACTGCCAATCCGTAGACAATGATCTTCAAGCAGGAACAAATGCAGAGTAGTTTACCAGACTGTTCTTCAACATACAACTCATTCTCTGTACTGCACTTCTTTGTGGCTTACTTGTTTCTTCTAGAGAGGCTAATTTTCTCAATATCCTCAACATACAAGTCTTCTAAACAAGTATTAGAATAGGATACAGTTGACACCAATGGAAACAAGAATATGTTGACATCAATGACAACACCGATTAGGCACATACTTGCAACAATCTCCCCCTTTGTCATTGATGGCAACATATGATGTGAAAAACTGCAACAACCATCAATACAAGATTCTCCCCCTTTCTCTTTTCACATCTACACTCTTTCTCTTACACATCTTGCAACAACCATCAAGACAAGATTCTCCCCCTTTCTCTTTTCACATATGTACTCTTTCTCTTACACATCTACACTCAAAGTTTTTCACATGACTTCTCTCCCCCTTTGACATCAATGGCAAAGGGTACATACTTGAACTTTCCTGTTCTGATATAATCTCTCTTATGAATTTTTTGACCACTCCCCCTTAGAAGTAGCCCTAAAAAGCATCAATCCGGACCTCTGAACACCTCCAGACTGATGCACCATTGTGCATCTTAATTTAGAGTAGGAGGGGTGATGACCCCTAACTTTTCTCTGAGATACTCAAAACTATCCTTGGGCAAAGGCTTGGTAAAAATGTCTGCAATCTGGTCCTTGGTCGAAACATACTCCAACTTCACTTCATTCTCTGTCACCTTTTCTCTCAAGAAATGATACCTAATGGATATGTGCTTTGTCCTTGAATGCATCACTAGATTCTTTGATATATTGATGGCACTTATATTGTCACAAAAGATTGTAATTAGATCTTCATACACAATTCTAATGTCCTTCAAAGTCTGCTTCATCCATAACACTTGAGCGCAATTACATGCTGCTGCAATGTATTCTTCTTCAACAGTAGACAAGGATATTGAATCTGAATTATGTTTCTTGCTCAACCAACATACTAATCTTTTTCCCAAGAAGAATGCACCTCCACTTGTGCTTTTTCTGTCATCCACATCTCCAACCTAATCTGCATCAGTATATGCACTAAGAACAAAGTCACTGTCCCTAGGGTACCACAAGCCATAATCTATTGTACCTTTTAAATATTTCAGAATTCTCTTGACTGCCATCACATGTGATTCCTTGGGTTCTGCTTGAAATCTTGCCACAAGACACACCGCATGCATTATGTCAGGTCTGGTTTGAGTTAGATAAAGTAATCCTCCAATCATAGATCTATACTTTTTCTAGTCTGTCATGGGTGAGTTATCATCTTTTTTCAACTTACAACCAATTATCATAGGTGTGCATACTGGTTTAGAGTCTTCCACCCCAAATTTCTTTAACAACTCTTTCACATACTTGGACTGAGAAATGAAGATACCATTATCTGATTGACTTATTTGCAAACCTAAGAAGAAGTTCATCTCCCCAAACATAGACATTTCAAATTCATTTTGCATTTCTCCAACAAAAACTGAGCACATACCTTCATTGCCTCCAAAAAAAACATCATCAACAAAACCTGCAACAATCAGAGTTTGTTCATCATTGATCTTGAAGTAGAGGTTACTATCTATCATACCTTTACTGAACCCTATCTACATCAGGTACCTATCCAATCATGCATACCATGCCCTGGGAGCTTGTTTCAATCCATACAGTGCTTTCTTCAATCTTTATACCATGTCCCTTGATGATTGAAATCCTTCCGGTTGTTCAATATAGACTTCCTCTTCCAACTCTCCATTTAAGAAGGTAGACTTCACATCCATTTGATAAACCTTGAAATCTTTGTATGTTGCAAAAGCTAGAAACATCCTTATCGCTTCAATCCTTGCTACTAGAGAAAAAGTTTCTTTAAAGTCTATTCCTTCAACCTAAGTGTATCCTTTGCATACCAATCTTGCTTTGTTTCTTACCACTTCACCATTCTCATTCATTTTGTTTCTAAAGACCCACTTTGTACCAATTACATTCTTGTCAGCTGGTCTGGGAACAAGATCCCAAGTATGATTCTTCTCTATCTGCATCAATTCTTCTTCCATGGCCTTTATCCAATTCTCATCTTTGCATGCCTCATCCACGATTTTAGGTTCAATCTTAGAGATCAGACAGAAATTTACTTGTTCTTCTACAACTTTTCTTCTGGTTAAGATCCCTTTGCTCTTATCTCCTATGATTTGATTTTCAGAATGATTGATTCTTACATATCTTGGAGTTTTGGTAGCACTTATCGGAGCTTATTCTTCTTCATCTGTGTTGTCTTCGTGCTACACTACTTTTGAAACATCTGGATCATCTGACTCATATCCACTTAGTTCTGAAGACCTTTCTTTACACTCATCAACTTTAACATTTGCACTTTCAATGATTTTGTTCAGTCTCTTATTATGGCACCGGTAGGCCTTACTCTTGGTGGAGTAACCAAGAAAGATTCCTTCATCACATCTAGCATCAAACTTGCCTAAATCTTCTTATCTTTTGATATAGCATCTACTATCAAAGACTTTGAAGTATTTCACAGTAGGAACTCTACCATGCCATAATTCATAGGGAGTTTTTGAACTGTTACCTCTTACTTGAACTCTGTTTAGGATATATACTGCGGTGTGAATTGCCTCTCTCCAATATGCTTCTAGAAGATGAGCTTCCTTCATCATGGTTCTAGCAGTTTCTTAAACTGTTCTATTTTTCCTTTCAACCACTCCATTTTGTTGTGGATTTCTAGGCGCAGATAGCTATCTCTTTATTCCATGCTCTTCACTAAAGAAATTGAATTCATTTGATGTGAACTCTCCTCCTCTATCAGATCTCAAACATTTGATTTTCAAATCCATCTCATTTTCAACCATTGCCTTAAATGCCTTGAATTTATCTAGAGCTTCAGCTTTCTCTTTTAAGAAAGTCACCCAAGTCATTCTAGAATAATCATCAATGAGCAGCATGAAATACTTGTTTCCTTGCAAACTTCTTACTTTGGTAGGTCCACACAAGTCTATATGCACTAGCTCAAGTAGTCTTCCAACTAATTGATCCTTGCTTTTGAAACTTGTTCTTGTTTGTTTCCCAAATTGACACTCCTTACAAACCGGATTAGCAGGCTTCACAAGCTTAGGCAAATCTCTAGCAATCTGTGCAGTACTTATCTTCATAATATTATCAAAATTTATGTGACACAACCTTCTATGCCATAACCAACTTTCATCAATCTGAGTCAACAAGCAATAGTTCTTGGTTCCTTTCAAGTGATAGATATTACCTCTGGTCTTCTTACCAGTTGCAATGACTGTTCCAGAGCTTTACTTGATCTTGCATCTATTGTCCATGAAGTTTAAGTCGTAGCCCTTGTCACACATCTAACCCACACTTAGAAGATTGTGCTTTAATCCTTTCACATAAAAGACATCTTCAGTATTATGCTTGCCATCAAAAGAAATAGATCCTTTTCCACAAATCCTACCAGCTGTGTCTTCTCCAAACCTAACCAGTCCACCATCATATCTTTCCAAACTTACAAACTTACTTTTATCACCAGTCATGTGGTGAGAGAAACCACTATCAATAACCCATTCATCTTTGTCCTTGATGACCTGAGCAACCAAAGCACTTTCCACTGGTTTTTCTTCCTTCATACAGCTAGAAGAATTAGTAGACACAAGATCTTCCTTAATAGCAATGAACAAGCATTCATCTACAAAGGAATTAGCATTATCTGGTTCACCATTATTTGATACTCCATCATCATCAAAATCTTCAACATAATAACACTTCTTTTGGGTCCTAGGCCTGTTCTCATATCTTCTTCTATTTCTTTCAATTCTTTTAGGACATCTGGAAGCAAAATGACCTACTTTACCACAGGAAAAACATTTGAAAGGTAATTTGCCTTTATACTTACCGGATCCTCTTTCCAGCCTGTCCACAAAGTTGGCTTCAACTTCATCTATCTCATCATCAGATTCTACCTTATACTTTTCTGATCTGGAGGTACTTCTAGGAGTACTGGCTTTGAAGGTAGTCTCAACTTTTGGTAGAGCATCATCTAACTCCCTCATCTCAAAAGCAGTAAGCTTACCAAGCAACTGATCCCTGTTAACTGTTTTTACTTGCTTGAATTTTTTAATCGCGACCACCTTGTGACAGTAGGACTTGGGCGGAGATCTGAGTATTTTGGTGACAATTTCCTTTTCATCAAGATTTCCACCTATGGCTTTTATCCCTATAACAAGTTCATCAACTCTTTGCATAAACGCTGATATGTTTTCATCATTGTTCATCTTCAAGCTTTCATATTTCACTTTCAGACTTTGTAACTTGGCTTCTTTCATAGAGTTATCTCCTTCATACAGATTTTCCAACTTTTCCCATACCTTATTTGCAGTTTCAAGATCTACCACTTTTGTCAGTATTGAATCAGTTAATGAGATTAGCCGAGCATCCCTTGCCTTGATATCTATCTCATATTCTTTGATTTCGTCTTCAGTTGTCAGACCATTTTGAGGTATGGTGTATTCTATTTCTACAGCTTTCCAAACTTTGATACCAAGAGAAAGAAGATGGCTTTTCATCTGAGCCTTCTAGAGAACATAATTAGTTCCATCAAAATGCGGCGCTTCCTTCTTGTAAGACATTTTGGATCTTCCTCAAGCTGTTAAACTTTCTTCAGAGGAACTTTGCTCTAATACCAATTGTTGATATGCACCAGACAACTGAGAGGGGGGTTGAATTAATTGTCACAAAATTTAAATATTCATCACTTATCCATAATTATTATGATTTAACAATGAGTGCATGAAATCAGAAAATTAACAACATCAAACATAGTAGACACCAGATTTACGTGGAAAACCCCAAGGTGGGGAAAAACCACGAATAGGATTAACTCTCAATATATATTGCAATCTTGAAATAGTGATGTTCAAGCTTGGTCACCCCACGGCCTAAACATACTGGCTTACTGCCATGAAGAACAACTAGGTCTAGTAGGCTCACTGCCTCAACCCTAAACCTAGAAAGATTACAATAAGGGTTGTTAAACCCTACCGATGGCTTACTACCAAATTCACTGCCACTATTAACACCTTTCTTTATTGTGAATAAACAATTCCTCAGCTCTGCTCTTTCTCTACCCTGCTCTTCCTCTTCTTTCCTCTTCCTCTTCTCTACTCTGCCTTTGGGCCTTTCTTAATGTATTCTCATTTTCACTCAAGGACAACTTTTCCACAACTTAGCTACAAGTATTTATACACTACATCAACCTTGGAATGATCATCAAGGTCGGCATCAACCATTGGAACAATCTCCAAGGTCGGTATTACAAACATTTACAAAATACGTCTTGACTTATTGCAACATCATGCAAAGGAAATGAAAAGCATATCAGGCCATGCCTTAGCTGGGACTCAAGCGCGATCTTCCATGCCACAACACTCTTCCACAATCTTCTAGAGATCTCTATAATCACTGGGATCAACTAGGTCGGCCAAGACTGGTTACATGCTACGTTATCTGGGAGCAATCTTCACACACCATCTCAATTTCTGAATGTGGACCAAAGTCCAGATAGGAACATGATTAGGAGACATCCACAAGCACGCTATAATCATCAGGAGCAACCGCACGAACCTTAACCACTTTATTCATAGGAATCTTCTCACCAGAGTACATGAACTTTACTGTCTTCAGCTGTCATAAAAGAAACATAGCTTGTGGACCACTAAACCATGAACCATTGCAATTGTAGGCACTTATCATCATCCCAGACTTCCCTCTAGAACCACATAGCAAAATACTTTATTGCGGAGGAATGAGGAACCAAATACTGTCTTCCTGTCTCAACTGAACTTACAAAAAAAGCAGGCTTCACTCTGGTGAACACAACTCACTCAGATCTTTATGTGGATGGCTCAGACCCAAAATGTAGAATCCTCAGACATACCTCTAACTTACTTCCAATCCACAGACCATGATCTTTAAGCAGGAACAAATGCAGAGCAGTTTACCGGACTGTTCTTCAGCATACAACTCACTGTCTATAATGCACTTCTTTGTGGCTTACTTGTTTCTTCTGAAGAGGCTAATTTTCTCAATATCCTCAACATACAAGTCTTCTAAACAAGTAATAGAATAGGATACAATTGACACCAATGACAACAAGAATATGTTGACATCAATGACAACACTGATTAGGCACATACTTGCAACAAGAAGTGACTTGAGGAGGCATGAGTGAAGTGGAGGGCCTAGATTGCTTCTAAGATTTGAAATGAAGGGTAGAGATTAGAGGACAAGGTATTTTGGCTTTTAGTGGAGAGAGGTGAATTTTAAATTAGAAGAAATGTGAGAGGTTAATTAATTAGAAAAGTATGTTTATCTAATTAATTAGTTGGAGGAATTCTAGACTTAGGTTAATTAATTAAGTGCATTTAATTAATCAACATTAGGTATATGAAGGGTATTAATTGCAACATGGAATTGGTTAATTAAATTAGTTTAATTAATTAATTAATTAACTTGTGGTGGAGAATGGTTAGTTTAGGAATAAGTAGCTAAATTAATTGAATATGATTTATTTAATTAATTTACGAGAAATTGATGAGAAGAAATCATATTAGATTTGGGGTGTCTACATTTTGCCCCTCTTTGAAATGGTGCCATAACTAAAAGAAATGACATCTTTTCAAAGAAAATTATTTTTTTGCAAAAATTAGTAAAATGACGGCAGGTTGCCTAGCAACTAGGAGGAGCAGTGACGAGGAAATAATGTAGTGCTAACCCTTCAAGAGAGCTTATAGACTAAATGAGGCCCAGGGGATTTATTCAAATGAAAAAGAAGGGTTGGGAGGGTGAGAAAAGAAAATCTGAAAAGGTGGGAGGGAAAAGTTAGGGTTATGGTGGGAAAAAGGTATAAAAGGGGAAAAGCGAAGGATAAGAGATCATTTTTACCCTTCCCATTGAGAGAAAAGGATCTTTAGAGAGAGGAGAATGAGGAAGATGGAGAGGATTCTAGTGGAGCATAGAAGTGAGCATGAGCGGGAGTACCAGTGCCCTATGGCACGAGGAGCAATGGTAGGCGTTTTGCCCCAACTAGATGTAGATTATTTGTTGTGTGAATTTTTGCATTTTTGTGTAGGTTTAAGGGGGAAAGGTAGAGAAACCTTGGGTAGGTTAGGGGGACATTGGTTATGAGGTAGGAATGAAAATTTTAATGAATTTTGCTTTTTTGGGGTTAGGAAGGAAAAAGAGGGAGGTAGGGCGCAAATGCCTTCGAACAAGATGCATGTGTAGGTAGACCTAGGGGATGAGCATTGGTGCTAGCAAGAGTGGCATGAGTGTAGGGACAGGAGAGAGAAAAATGGTAGGAAGGATATGAGAAATATGGGGGAGATGATGATGCCATGTGGCACTTGACCTATGTAGGAGGAGTTTCTAGCCTTGGTGATGCGATAGAGGCATTCCAACATGATGCGACTACTTTATGGATTCAACAAGGTAGAGTAGGAGTTCTTAGTTGTGATGGGTTTGTACAACATGGCTATGATGATACAATACATTTAGATCAATTGATGCTAACAATGCTAGTAGAGCTGTGGCACTCTGAGACTAGCACACTCCATCTCCCTACAGGGGGATGGTCTACGCTAGAGGATGTCTCATAGATTATACACATTCTAGTGGTAGGAGGGATGGTGTATTGGCAAGATGAGGTCATAGAGGGTTCAATGGAGTGACTGACATGATGGAGGGACATCCCATTGAGGTGATGGGCCTAGACTTGGATGCCTAGCTAGCAAGTCATTTAGTGGGGCAACTACCACTAGCGTCGATGGGTTTTGTTGGTGGTGTCCTACTACCATATAAGACAAGGATGTTATTCTAAATGGGCCTAATAGATTCGGTTGTATACATGCTTGAGGATGGGAGAGTGTTTTCATGGGGCCCATGTGTGTTGAAACATCTCTATAGGGATTTACACTTAGTCATCTACTGATTATGGAGAAGCATTGCATTGTCCATGCTACTACAGGTGTGGGCATGGGAGCACATAGTTATAGCATGCCCAGAGGGATTGAGGCAAGTCAAACAACCACAACAAATATGCATGTACACATGACATGTAGGTAGCAAGGATTCAGAGAGAGGAACTTGCAGGATACACAACATCGATGGGTTTTGGATGAGTTGATGGTAGAGGATATTGTTTGGAGATCATACAAAGGGGTAGGGGCTTGGGCAAATAAGGTGGCACACCTAGGCCGAGTACTAATAGAGTGTTGTATAGTGGGCCAATGAAAGTATGTGATGAGCACTATTATCTAGACAATATGCTTTGATAACTTGGGGTTATTCAAGGGATACTAAGAGATCCTCATATATTTTCCCAAGTGTATTAGGAGATTCCATGGTGGAGCAAGTAGGTGGATTGTGATAAGAACATAATGAGTTGGAGGGAGAACTCAGTGTTACCATGAGATCCTTGGGAGGACATGAAGAATGCAAGGGTAGTGGATGGTTATGATAGGTGGTAGGAGTAGATGAGGCCAATGAGGCTTATTATTCCTAGAGTGCAGGGTGGGAGACAACAATTGTAGAGGGTGATTTGAGAGTTGAGGTGGCATAGGGAGATGGGAAGGATGAGAGGAGCTAAGCAACACAAACAATAGGTAGGGCAAAGAGGAGGGGTGGCCATAACTAGGGTAGGAGAGGGGTAAGTCATCATACAATATGGCTAGTATGGGGCAGAGGAGGAGGAGAGGGTATATGATGTATAGGTACTTGAGATATAGATGTGTAAGTGAGTCCTCTAGTTTGAGAGTTAAGAGGTGTAGATAAATTAGGGGAAGGGGCATCAAGATTGGTTGGGTTGAGTGTAGAGAGTCTGGTAGTGAAGATAGTGGCATGAGATGCCATGATAGTTGGTCTAGAGAGACAGATTGGGTAGTGCCATCACTTGGATTTACACCTTTGTTTGAACCTAGTTCACACAATCCAAAGATACAATGGGAATGATCTCAAGGTGTGGGATCTTGATGTTTGAGATCAAACATCTAGATGAAGGGTTGGTTCCCTATTTGAAATGTGATTCATATGTAAAAAAATTAAACTTATTCCTATTCTAATATTAAACAATGGAAAAGTGTAAAAGGAAATAACTAAAATAATATGTGGTGATGCACTAAATAAGCCTGAAGAACTCATGGATTAGTTTTCTATGCATAATATAGTCTTAAAATAGCTGATATACATACACAATGCTCATAAATATTAGTTGATCGCCTCACTAAATATGTATATTTCATTGCATTATCAGATCCTTTTACAACAAGTGCAGTGGGAAAGTTTTTTTGGACATGGTACACCTAAGGTTATTGTCAGTGATCATGATCATATCTTTACTAGTCACTTTTCGAAAGCTTTATTCTCATATTTGGGTACTCAATTGGCTCATCGTTATTCATACCACCCTTAATCAGATCCAAATCTAAGCTATCTTACCCCTAGGAGATCCTAAACCAAAACCCCATCATCTAAAATCACCCTTGGACCTTTCAAACATCATCATTGGATCCTTAAATCAAAAATCCAATCATCACTAATCTACCCTTGGTGCCTTAAATAATCCATAGGTTCCAAACCTAATTATCCTAAGAATGCAAAGTTTGATCTCTCAATAGTCCAAGTCCCTCAACATCATCCACCTTAACCAATCATCCCTTACCCAACAAATCAAATCCAATTGATCCAAGTCAAATCCAATCATCAACCTAACCCTCAATATAAGTATCATCCAAAAACCAATCCAAAGTGGTCATTTTGGATCTACATCTCATAAGTTCATTTTATCCAAACAATTTTTTATCAATCAATCCAACCCCTAATCCAAAGTTTATCCTTCCCATCTAATCATCAAGCAATCCAAGCTAGGAATCATCCTTGGTAATCTCAAATCCTCAAATCAAAAGGGTCCTCCTTCAATCCAATTTCAATCCCCAACTCAAATCTTTTCATTTGAATCCAACCCTACCATCATCCTTAGGGTCTAATAAAAAAATATCACCCTTTTGAAAGTCCCAAACCATATCCTTTAAAGCTAGCTGGAATGTCTCCTATCAGGAGACAAGTAACTAGGCTTGGGATGGACTTCCAAGAAGAAAATCCCTTCTCCATTGAATCCATAATAGATTGGATTCCTTATGTAGGGGGTCACCCATCTACATGATAGTGGCAAGGATAGTGATGCTCCTGATCAAAGTGAGTGTGCCTTTGACTACCACAACCTCCTTGGTTCCGAAAAATGGTGCAAATTTATGGGAAGATACATAGAAATAAATAAATATGATAGCCTTTGATAACTAATTGAATCCAGGGCCAAGTTACCCCTGGTTATGACCTTTCCCTTCTTAATAACATAGTGCACACTAAGCCCTCTAACTCTAGCCATGACCATGACACAAACCTAACCGCCCACCAAGGAACCCCTAACCACAACCATGACCATGCTAACATTCACCTTGACTAAGACATCCAACCCCAACCCCAAGTACCTATCATCATAAAATAAAAAAACTCCCATGAATACCTGGCCCAACATAGGACATAGTCTTCTCATCAAGCCAATCCTACCAACACCCACTCAACTAGTCAAACAATGCACAAGGTCTAAACATCATGTGCACCAACCAACCCGTTCTCACACTTCAATCCCCATCTTTTCTATTTCTATAATCCCCACTTCAATTTTCACCATCCTCGATATTTCAATCCCTAGCCATAACAACATCCCAATTCCCACTCACATTCCCTTTATCTAACCTCGCACTAGTTCAATTCATTAACACCATTAGCCAAAACCTTAAGGCTATCAATACAACTATATCCCACCTCTCCACCTCTTGGCACACCATTTGTTTTGGAGTGTCAAGCCATGAATGATGCTATTAATGGATTGAAATATGGGACATAAAGAAAATCCTATAATTTTGAGGAACTATGCCCATACCCTCTTGATCGCCCCATCTCTCAAATCCCATTCCCCTTACTTTGAGATTCTAAAGTTTGATAAATATAAAGGTAAGGGTGACCCTCGAGAACACATTAAAGAAATCTTCAAGGCTTGTCAAGAAGTGTCCCATGAAAATATGTAATTGATTCACCTATTCCCCCAAAGCCTAGGAGGACAAGCATTAGAATGGTTTCTACACCAACCCAAGGGGACCATCATTTTTCAAACACTTCTCCTACAATGTTGAACACAAATTAATGATGATGGACCTATTCAATGCTAAACAACATCAAGGGAGATTTTTACATCCTTCCTCTAATGATGGAGAGGGTTGACAAGTATATTCCCTTGTCCCATCCTGAAAAAATAACTCATACACATTTTTATCACTAACCTTAATCTAGAATTGGACTTCCATTTACAAGAGCATTATGTGTTGATCTTCGATGAGATCATTGAGAAAGGCATACACATTGATAAATAACTTATTGCTAAAAGAGTTATTATAATATATTCCAAAGACCAAAATCAAATTGAAAATCCTAAGTTCTATAGGAAAAATAAGAATGTAGTCGATGATGGAGTCATCAACTCTAAGCATTTCCAAAATTTGTAACCTCCATCGTCCATCATTGTTCCCATTAGAAAATCAAAACAAGAGAAAACAAAAATACAATATACACTGTTGGGGAAGCCTATTGAGGTAGTCTTCCATAAACTTATGTAGGCTAATATGATCACCTTCCCCCTAATGAAACCTTATTATGAAAACCAACCTAAGCCATCCTAGTATAGGGAAGACAAGTATTATGACTACCACCGAATCAAGGGTCATTCCACTTGAAAGTGCATTAAATTAAAAATTACATCCAAGATCTTATTGACCATGTCTAAATTAAAATAAAAGGCCACTCCAATTCATTGCTTAACAAGAAAATGGCATTTCCTAAACATGACCAACATTAATCCACCAAAAGAAAAATCAAGGCCAAAATTGCTATACTAACCACATCCATTACAATAAGACCTCTCACAACTATGATTCTATTATTAGCACCATCGAGCAATCCCACGAATGGGTTCACACCATCAAAATCAAATTGCCTGACTATGTTGTCACTACACAACATAATAGAGTCACCATCCAAGACCCTCCTCCATTCTATCCTCCAAAAAAGTAGTATGATCTCATCAATCACCTTGAGTGGATGCTCACCCAAATCTTGATCTTAGACCTCCTTAGAATGTCCCCCACTCATTAGGATGTATTGAACCAATTGCTTCAAGATTTTAGAGTGCCCATAATATCGACCCTTCACACTTCCAAGCCCTTATCAACCATCTATCCACCGATCATCACCTAATCTTTAGCCCTAGCGACATGCCACCCATTGACCCTTCGCATAACTAACCCCTTCATATTGATATTGTCATCTCCAAACACGGGATTAAGCAAGTGATGATAGATAAGGGGTCAAGCCTAAACATTTGTACATTTAGATTGGTGTAGCAACTCAAATATTCAATATAGACCCTCCATCCATAGAGTATCACTATCAAGGAATATGACAATATGGAGAGAAAATCAGTTGGCACTATTCACTTCCCTATAGAGGTAGGGCATGTATTACAACAAACCTTATGTCATGTCATCAACTTGGATCTCCCATACAATATCTCCTAGGCTTCCCATGGATGCATGCCATGAGGGTCATCCCTTCCACTTACCATCAATGATTCAAGTTCCCATGCAATAGTATAGAGGTAACTATCCTTGTTGACCCTCACCCCTTTCAATATTTTAAAATGCTAGAGGGCCAATTTCACAAATCTCATCATTGTCCAATCTTTGAGGTTGTGCCTAATTTTGCTTCCACCAAATCTACATCCTATGTTAATCCCAATGATCTTCCATCAAATTCCACCAACCCAACCCCCAAAACAAGCACACATCAAATCATCCTTCAAGATCATCAATAAAGGATGTAGTGAGTATCAAATTTATGAATCCTTCCACATTTCCAAGCTTCTCTTTTCCCCTTGATCCTATGATTGACCCTGCACTATATTAAAAAATCTCTCAAAAATGCTACAATGCAGGCCTACTACTTTCATCCAATGTGGTTCTTTGGTAGATTAAAATATTGAAGGCTCCAATAGTACATGGTTGTATCAAGACAAAGAATATGCATCTTATTTTAAGGAGAACAAATATCTCATCCTATTGCATATGTGTCGTAACATGAACTACAAAGGGAAAGGCCTTGGCCTTCATGAGCAAGGTGTCCTTGATGCTATATACCCAACACCAACTACCGCCACTCATGGGATAGGCTACGTACCTTGGGAGGAGCAACCTGATGCCATCCTGATACATGCAAATACTTCCACTTGGGGACTAGGCTACATGACTCTCGATGAACAATCTAATATGGTTGGTGACACTTCTACAATTTTTGAGGAAGCTTTGTTCGATGACAATATTGAAACAAAGTCCATCCATAGCCTCTATGATACCCTAGTTACCACAAACTTATTCCATGATACTCCCATCCTCACTATCAACCTTGAACCCCATCATCCTAAGAACCTTGATTGGGACCAATGAGATCATACATCATACAAAGCAAAGCATTACAATGGATCAAAGCATTGAATTGAAGCAAGGAGTCACACTCGAGCACCAAATCACAATCAAATGCAAAAGAAAAATTGAACAAAAGATCAAAGTGAATCCAAACAATAACAAGAATCTAAAAATCATAAGGAAAGAAAAAAAGAAACACGGATTCCATAACAAAATGACACAATCAGTCACAATATAACACAAAATAAAAATACACCCATTGCATACAATAGGTATGCGCCACATTCATAATTCTCATAATCCAATAAGAATATTGGTCCTAATCTTAAATCCCTAATCCCCCTATCCAATCCTATTGTCAAATCCAAAAGTACTCTATCCCAGTCCAAATACCCAAATCATAAATCCAAATCCCATGAACCTAAATTCCATATCCTAAACCAACATTCCTAATCAAGACTTCACCGTACAAATCAATAATCCCAAGTCCAACATATCTTAGCATCAATTCTCCACCATAAAGGTTATGATGACACTTTGTTAAGATTTTTGCACTTGGATAAATCCAAGTTAATTCCCCGTGAGGATCACAACAACATTTGTGGGTTGTACATCAATGGTAGGATATTGGCACACTAACTCCTTATAGCTGGATACACTTGGCATATTATGACAAGAGTATATCGATCAACTGCAGTAGATCACCATGCTTGGAGCATCCTCAAAAGTCAAAAATAAAAAATAAAAAAAATAAAGAGAAAAAATCATCCATTGGTGAAAAACATTTATGTGGTGTCTTGGGCAAGTACCATGATGAAAACTTGGCAAATAGGTGTCATGTGTAGAATCAATCCTCCCCTTGTCTATGAGCACTAATCCCCTTCCTCTCCAAATCATAATCACCTCATAGACACTTCCTTATCCCCATCCCATATTTAACCCTTTGATTTCCCGATCCCGTCCACCTTGGGTCATTTGCTCAAGTACACTCTCTAATTTTAGCATATCTCACCCATTGCCCCTCATTTCACATCCCCACCATGCCAATTCACATACTCATCCCACCTCCTTTCATTGGGATTTCTCAGTCAATACCCCTAATCACACCACCACCCCTATCCTTAACCACTCATTTAATATGTACAATTCTACTTACACTCGTCCCTTATCCCCACTAACATAGTCCATTAGGCCTTGATTTTTGCTTTGGATTGGGGGCATCCCCTTACTGCCTCGTGTTTGGAATGGTTCTTGGACATACTCCCCCCTCTTATGGCATGAATCATGAGCCCCCTCCTATTATTTTGCATCCTATCATTTTCAAACTCACACATTTCACATCTACCCTCCCCCTAGACATGTCCCATTCTATGCATCACAATCATGGGTCCCTACTCACTAGGGTTAATGCATTGTGTACCCCTAATCTACTCTTTATTTAAAACTACCTCATCCTTCTATCCACATCGACCCTCCCTGTGACCTATTTCTTATCCCCTTTGTTCCCTAACCCCACCCTGTCCTAATCCATACTCTCACCACTATCCCTACCTCCCCTCCCCTCCCCACCCCCTTGGCTTCAACATTTTTGGAGCATGTTTTCTTATGTGGTTGTTTGATTGTCTATGTGTATTTTTTTGTTGCTTATAGCTCTGTTGTTTCATACCACACACCACCTTGATTACCATCTTTTACCATATCATGGCATGTCCTGACAAAACATTTATTTAGATATTGTGCTATCTGCATCATGTATGTTTTGTTTCATTCCTTAATGCACCTAGTACAGAATCATCATGGTCCAGTATATCATGATGCACAAGGACAAGTGGTACAACAAATTTAGGTTGCTCTCTTGCATGGGTATTATCTATGTAGCATGTACCTATCATCACAAACATCCTTTCATCATCATAATTCTATCTACTCTATCATATCATGTATTCTATCACATTCATCATATTGTCATTTTCTATTTTATTCATCTATCATATCCATCATTTTCTATTCTATTCACATTTCACATTTATTTCTACCATATCCATATTCTCTCCATAATTCATGTGTCATCATTAAAGTAAGCAAGCATACAAGAACATTATCAACATAACCATAATAAAGCATCATATCAAAATATCACATACACACGTACACCCATGAAATCAAATTCTAATCATCTAATCATAATCAACATCACATCAAACCATCACAAAGACATAAAATAGTATGTTGAATCGCCATCATATATGTGTGTGTGTGTGTGTGTGTGTGTGTTTCTAAATATTGATACATCATCACATATGAGTGTCTCAAAAATACATCATACAAATGGCACATGGCCTCATCACAACACATATCTCATCACTGTGTGTAGGTTCACATGGCTACTACTATGGCCCTCTCCCTCTTGTTGCTCTATAGATGGCCTTGGTGATGGTGGTTGTCTAACTGGTGGCACTAGTCAAAGTGGCTTACTTATTGAGTGTGATCTCCCTAACGACTGCACTACCATTGATACCCCTAGCCAATTGCTTGACACCTTTGTAAACACAAGCTCCCTCTACTTTTTTGGTACTGCCCGCTCATATAGACCATATAATACATCAACTCTCTCTATGTCTACTCCATCCTCTTTTTATGACTCACTAACTCCATGCAAGCTTGGTGGCCATGCCTATCTAGCAATATCCTTGCTATGCATCTCTCCTAGCATAGCCTATGTAACTTCTCCTTAGCCCTATCCTACTCTACTCTCATTATTGTCACATGACTCTGTAAACTATCTACTCTCTCTCCTCTATTATTATCTCCCTATCCTTTGCACTACATACAACTGCAACCTTAGCTCCTACATCACCACCCACTTTACCTCTCACTGCTCTCTTTCTACCTACCTAGATGTTTGATATACATCTAGTTACAACCTTAGCTCCTGCATAGCTACTTGTTGACTTATTTTTGTCTTCTAGACTCAAACAATCTTGGGTTGTCTTTAGAGGTATTTGATGGTCATTTTATAGTCCTTTCAAATGTCATTCATATTATATAAATCTTAGGTCTTAACTAGTCTTAAAAGGTCTAAATGTGGTTTCTCCTTATGCAAAGGGTAAAAATGTGTTTACTTTTCTATGTCAAATGCCACATATTAGAGTCAAAAAGTTTCATAAAACCATAAAATCCTCAAAAGGTCATATACAACCAAGAGGAGGGAATCTTGTTTTGAAAATGAAGTCAAAGTTTTGAAGGTCTTAGGATTAGGTTAAGGTTTTGGGCTTAGTCAAAGCTTTTAGGATTTTTCAGGTAACCTTGTAGGTTTTCTAGCTCATGAAGAAATCATATTAGGTATTTTGGGGTCTTAGAATTCCATGAAGGTGAAGCAAAATCCATGAATGATGAAGGATCTCTCTCTTCAAGTCTATAGCTCTGATGAAATCTACATTGTGTGTTTCAATTGTCCAAGGGTTTGATGAAAGAATGCATTTTAGGTTTTCAATGGAGAAGCACATTCAAAAGGTGGTATCATCATCTTCACAATGGACATGCATGTGGTCTAACATTCCAAAGATTGAAGATCTCTAATGGGTTTGTGGTAGTTTCAAGGTTCCATGGTAATGATCAAGTTTTTGAACATGGTGACGCATACATTTTTGAATTTTTCAACACCATACAGTGATTCCCAAAAGGTTATGACAAGGTACAAGATGTAGATATCTGAAACAAATGTTGTAAATTCCTTACATACCCCCTTTGAAAGGACTGTGAGAGCAGTGTGTAGACCTAGGATAGTATCAACAAGTGTTAAGGCTTTGTAACAGGTCTATGGAGATATTTGGGAGAATGTAAATCATATTCAACTTATGATGTGATATTATACAAGGTGTTAAAGTCTGTGTAATCACATAAACCCTGTATACCTTGAGATAATCCTTAAAGATGTAGACTCTGTTAAGAGTATTGACATATGCTTCTCATCCTATGTGAAACCCAATTTCTATTCAAAGAAGAGTCATAATAAGTAGTATAAAGTCTCCAAGGCAAGTGCTACAAACAGGTATGAAAATCTTCAAACCATGTCAAACCCTAACACATGTCAATGAATAGTGAGAGGTCTGTGAGGAAAGAGTGTTTAAAGTTTGATCACCATAGTTAGATCTTTGTTAAGAGTCCTCGGTACTGTCCAACAATCTAGTCATTTGTCAAAAAAAGGTTGAAGGCTTTGCCAAAGGACTTTAAAAGGCCTATTACCCTTAAATACTCAATATAAACCCTTGAAGGAATATATGATTTTAGAGAAGTTCCCATGTTTGTGAAATTATTATAAAGTTGTACTATGTAGAATGTTATAGTATAGGTTATAGGTCAAGATATGCATTATAAAGTTTGTTCATGCTCTTCAAGGCTTGTACTTACATCTTAAGGTCTGCATAATTATTGAAGCTTTGTCAAGATCTGAAGCCCTATGGCAACATCAAAAATAAAGTTTCAAGTGAGTTAGTGTTCATTTTAGTTTTGAAAAATATCAGAGAAAACACTGAAGGTAGTTGCAAGTCTGCATACCTTTTGAAGCACACTATCAAAAGTTAGAATCTCTATTAGAGAGTTGGAAGCATTGTTAAGAAGTTAAAATATTGTATAAGCTTTTGAAGGTCCGTGATGCTTCTCAAAGCTCTACCAAACAACCAATGGGCCTATACAGAGATATCAAGAAGGCAGGAGTATGCACAAGCATTATGAGGTCAAGATATGCACTATAAGGTCTGTCCAATCGTTTAAAGGTTTGTATAAGAGCTTTAGCATTGTTGAATAATCTATGGCACTGTCAAAAGTTTCAGTGGTTTGTCAAACATCTAAAGGTCCTGTAGAGTCATTCTAAAGAGGTTTGCCTAAGTGGACAGAGATTTGAAAAGCATCTACGGGGTTTGTGAGAAGATTAAAATGATGTTGAAGGTCAGTAATCCTAGAGATCCTACATTTTAAAAGCACCATGTCACATTGTTTTAGAGTCATGATCAAGCAATGGTAGCCTTGTCAAGCAAGTATAAAGTCTGTTAACAATGCTAAAATCCTGAGAAGTCATTTTAAAACATTGTATATGCCCTACATAAGCCTAAAGTCTTCATGAAAATCCTAAAGAACCTAGGAAGCTTGCACGATAGTAAAGAAGCACTATTAGAAACTTTGCATGGTTTGTCTAATAGTTTAGGAAGTGCATAGAAAGTTAAGGGTCTAGAATAGAGCCATACATGACTGTCAAACTTTTTTGAGCTCTATACAACCCTACAAGTCTATAGTTAAACATTAGAGAACCTATTGAACCCTGTAGGCCCTTATATGATCTTGTATGATCATTTTAAATATGTCAAAGTTTGAAGAGACCTATATGAGCATGTGTAGAACAAAGTTGTGGAAAGACCATATAAAACATGTGCAAGTCTAATGGAACATGACAGGAGCTCAAGAAAACATAAAGAAACATATGTCAAGAGGTTTAGAATCTTTTTTGGATTGCACAAGAAAATATAGACCTGTGGAGCCATGTATTGTAGCCATTATGCTTGTAGCAAAGATCAAATGTGAGAAGATAGTGTGCACCTGCATATTTATGTTTTTATTTCTATAGAAGACTATCTTTGCAATGTTGACTGAAACTATGGAAAGGGTTATGGCACATTGTAGAAAGGAATATGTTCTTACTGTTAGTGGAATTCAACCTAGTGACAGGTTTCAAGAAAGTTGCAGACTATAGGCAAGTTTGAGAAGGACCTAGTAGAAAGATACGAAGACTCATTGATGACAATTTGACTATGAAGCTTTAAAACCTCAAGTATGATGAAGCTATAAATCATCGTAAGGTCATGAATAGGAGCATAAAGCATGTTTTTTGAAATCAATATCATCGAAAAGGATTGTTAAACTAGATGAGAGATTAGTGTGGAAACACACACTGTGTATTTCAACCTTTGAGCCCAAGTAGGCTAGGAAGGCCTGCTCATTCTTCTCAAAGGATGGTTGACTCCTTTTAAGACCTGTTAAGATTTTTTGAAGCATGGCAAGATATCTACAAGAGTGCTCAATGTGGGAAAATCATGATTGCATGAGATAAGGTTGGTTGAAAATCCATTAAGTAGTCATTCAATATGCAACTTATAGTTCTAATGAAGGAAGACTCTTCTCCCACACCCTTAAGGAGTCAAATCAATTGCAAAATGATAGAAGAAATGTCCTATTTCCATGTGAGAGTAGTTTGAGGATGATTAGTGGCAACTTTTGAGATTTTCCAGGGTAATGGATAGTTATGATGACCCAACTACATTCAACAACCTTGGAATCTTTAGAGTAGAACAAAGATAAGTCATTATGGGTTGTTACTCCACACCGTGATGGAGGTCTTCAAGGAGAAAAACTAGGATAAATTCTTCCCAGTGCCGAAGAGGTTTGACTTCGACATTGAAGAAAACTTATATTTTGTTTTCTCCACCACAAAGGCTTCCTAGATTCTCTTAGACATGCTTGTACTTGGATAGATATACTTTGTAATAAAAAAAGATATCATAATCTCTAATTTTTCTGCAAGAGAACTATTGTACTAAACCTTGTATCAAATTTATTTTGCCTTATAATCAATAAAAACAATTGAGTTTTAGCTTTTGGCATACACTTTTCACTATGTTTTGTTGGAGAATGTGAAATCATCTTGTGAATCATCAATTCCTCTTATTTTAGCTCTCTTTCTTTAACCTTTATAGAAGTTTTATGAGCATTGTGTATGTATATCAGCTATTTTAAGACTATATTATGTATATCACTTGCTTAATCCCGTGTTTGGAGATGACAATATCAATATGAAGGGGTTAGTTATGCGAAGGGTCAATGGGTGGCATGTCGCTAGGGCTAAAGATTAGGTGATGATCGGTGGATAGATGGTTGATAAGGGCTTGGAAGTGTGAAGGGTCGATATTATGGGCACTCTAAAATCTTGAAGCAATTGGTTCAATACATCCTAATGAGTGGGGGACATTCTAAGGAGGTCTAAGATCAAGATTTGGGTGAGCATCCACTCAAGGTGATTGATGAGATCATACTACTTTTTTGGAGGATAGAATGGAGGAGGGTCTTGGATGGTGACTCTATTATGTTGTGTAGTGACAACATAGTCAGGCAATTTGATTTTGATGGTGTGAACCCATTCGTGGGATTGCTCGATGGTGCTAATAATAGAATCATAGTTGTGAGAGGTCTTATTGTAATGGATGTGGTTAGTATAGCAATTTTGGCCTTGATTTTTCTTTTGGTGGATTAATGTTGGTCATGTTTAGGAAATGCCATTTTCTTGTTAAGCAATGAATTGGAGTGGCCTTTTATTTTAATTTAGACATGGTCAATAAGATCTTGGATGTAATTTTTAATTTAATGCACTTTCAAGTGGAATGACCCTTGATTCGGTGGTAGTCATAATACTTGTCTTCCCTATACTAGGATGGCTTAGGTTGGTTTTCATAATAAGGTTTCATTAGGGGGAAGGTGATCATATTAGCCTACATAAGTTTATGGAAGACTACCTCAATAGGCTTCCCCAACAGTGTATATTGTATTTTTGTTTTCTCTTGTTTTGATTTTCTAATGGGAACAATGATGGACGATGGAGGTTACAAATTTTGGAAATGCTTAGAGTTGATGACTCCATCATCGACTACATTCTTATTTTTCCTATAGAACTTAGGATTTTCAATTTGATTTTGGTCTTTGGAATATATTATAATAACTCTTTTAGCAATAAGTTATTTATCAATGTGTATGCCTTTCTCAATGATCTCATCGAAGATCAACACATAATGCTCTTGTAAATGGAAGTCCAATTCTAGATTAAGGTTAGTGATAAAAATGTGTATGAGTTATTTTTTCAGGATGGGACAAGGGAATATACTTGTCAACCCTCTCCATCATTAGAGGAAGGATGTAAAAATCTCCCTTGATGTTGTTTAGCATTGAATAGGTCCATCATCATTAATTTGTGTTCAACATTGTAGGAGAAGTGTTTGAAAAATGATGGTCCCCTTGGGTTGGTGTAGAAACCATTCTAATGCTTGTCCTCCTAGGCTTTGGGGGAATAGGTGAATCAATTACATATTTTCATGGGACACTTCTTGACAAGCCTTGAAGATTTCTTTAATGTGTTCTCGAGGGTCACCCTTACCTTTATATTTATCAAACTTTAGAATCTCAAAGTAAGGGGAATGGGATTTGAGAGATGGGGCGATCAAGAGGGTATGGGCATAGTTCCTCAAAATTATAGGATTTTCTTTATGTCCCATATTTCAATCCATTAATAGCATCATTCATGGCTTGACACTCCAAAACAAATGGTGTGCCAAGAGGTGGAGAGGTGGGATATAGTTGTATTGATAGCCTTAAGGTTTTGGCTAATGGTGTTAATGAATTGAACTAGTGCGAGGTTAGATAAAGGGAATGTGAGTGGGAATTGGGATGTTGTTATGGCTAGGGATTGAAATATCGAGGATGGTGAAAATTGAAGTGGGGATTATAGAAATAGAAAAGATGGGGATTGAAGTGTGAGAACGGGTTGGTTGGTGCACATGATGTTTAGACCTTGTGCATTGTTTGACTAGTTGAGTGGGTGTTGGTAGGATTGGCTTGATGAGAAGACTATGTCCTATGTTGGGCCAGGTATTCATGGGAGTTTTTTTATTTTATGATGATAGGTACTTGGGGTTGGGGTTGGATGTCTTAGTCAAGGTGAATGTTAGCATGGTCATGGTTGTGGTTAGGGGTTCCTTGGTGGGCGGTTAGGTTTGTGTCATGGTCATGGCTAGAGTTAGAGGGCTTAGTGTGCACTATGTTATTAAGAAGGGAAAGGTCATAACCAGGGGTAACTTGGCCCTGGATTCAATTAGTTATCAAAGGCTATCATATTTATTTATTTCTATGTATCTTCCCATAAATTTGCACCATTTTTCGGAACCAAGGAGGTTGTGGTAGTCAAAGGCACACTCACTTTGATCAGGAGCATCACTATCCTTGCCACTATCATGTAGATGGGTGACCCCCTACATAAGGAATCCAATCTATTATGGATTCAATGGAGAAGGGATTTTCTTCTTGGAAGTCCATCCCAAGCCTAGTTACTTGTCTCCTGATAGGAGACATTCCAGCTAGCTTTAAAGGATATGGTTTGGGACTTTCAAAAGGGTGATATTTTTTTATTAGACCCTAAGGATGATGGTAGGGTTGGATTCAAATGAAAAGATTTGAGTTGGGGATTGAAATTGGATTGAAGGAGGACCCTTTTGATTTGAGGATTTGAGATTACCAAGGATGATTCCTAGCTTGGATTGCTTGATGATTAGATGGGAAGGATAAACTTTGGATTAGGGGTTGGATTGATTGATAAAAAATTGTTTGGATAAAATGAACTTATGAGATGTAGATCCAAAATGACCACTTTGGATTGGTTTTTGGATGATACTTATATTGAGGGTTAGGTTGATGATTGGATTTGACTTGGATCAATTGGATTTGATTTGTTGGGTAAGGGATGATTGGTTAAGGTGGATGATGTTGAGGGACTTGGACTATTGAGAGATCAAACTTTGCATTCTTAGGATAATTAGGTTTGGAACCTATGGATTATTTAAGGCACCAAGGGTAGATTAGTGATGATTGGATTTTTGATTTAAGGATCCAATGATGATGTTTGAAAGGTCCAAGGGTGATTTTAGATGATGGGGTTTTGGTTTAGGATCTCCTAGGGGTAAGATAGCTTAGATTTGGAAGTTGATTTGAGATGGTAGGATTAGGGGTCTTGCAATTATGGTCCTTCTAATGATAAGGGAGTTTCATTTTTGGATCAACATCAAAGGTTTCAAGAAAGTGAAGGTTTGATGCTAGACTTAGGTCAAGGTTTCAAGGGTGGGGTTGCCTAGATTTTAGGAGATGGTTTGACAATGATTATAAAGGATTTATTTGACTTGAAGTTGGATGGGAAAATTGGATTCAAATGTTTGCTTAAATTTTTTGATTTGTGATTTCTATTTTCAAAGTGATAAGGTGACTTTGCAAAGGTTTTATTTTATTCCTTGTTTGAAAGACAAGCACATGCTTAACACAATTCCAAACAAAAAACACACCAACAACCTGAATTATTTAAATTAAGGGTGTGTATGCCCTTGTGAGACCACTGTTGATGCCTTATCTGCTACGCCCTTAATATTGGTGTACATTGGGTTATAAATAGTCAGCTTGTGGCTATCTTAACTCCTAATTAAGTCATGTTATCATTATTATATTATTATTTAGTTAGATAGGTCAGACTAGGTCTTATATAGGGGTGTGCCTATTCAGCCTAAGCATAATTAGGCATATGTAGGAGGATGTGAGTCTTATTTCATCATCATATTGTGAAGTGTGTTCTCATTGGAGATATTTGGAGGTTGCCCCCTCGAAGTGGCCTATTATTCTTAGTTATTATCAAGTATTTGCAAAATATTTCATATCATCTTCTTCCATTATGCAAGTTAATTCATTAAAAGTGGTATCAGAGCATGATCTTGGCACCATAGAGGCAAGGTTTTTTCTCAATATTGGAGGTGATTTTTGGAAGAGCATATCTTTTAGATTTTAGCAAATTTTTTTTTTCTAATTTTTAAAGGGTTTTTGAAGACCATATTAAAGAAGCCACAGTCCAGATTTCAGAGGAATTGGAGTAGAAGTGAGAAAATTATTGTAGAATTACAGTTTCTATGCAATTTATTTGGGATCTACATATCTCTCATATACGGCTGAATTAGAACCTAATTTTTATTCAGTTTTTGAAGACATACTAGAGGAGACTACAGTCTAAAATTTAGATAAATTGGAGCAGAAATAAGCGAGTTATTGCAAAATTAGTGTTTCCACAAAATTCACTCTCAAGGCTGCAAATCTGCTTATTTCTTGGAGATTTTTCTAGGTGAGGGGTATTTTGACCCTAGTAAGTTACGGTAAAATTTTTAGATAATTTAGGTTTCATTTGTGTGATTTATTTCAAAATTATTGGTTCCGATCATGACGGGGCCTACAAGAAGGGGTAAAAAGAATGTTGTCACACTGGGGAAGACTCCTGATAAGGATGGGGTAACAGTAGAGGATACTAATCCTAATGAGGAAATCATTAAGGTCAAGGAAGACATTTCCTCAATTAAGGTGGATATGTGTGACCTAAGAGGAGATATATTAGATATACAAAGCATATTAAGCACCTATATGAATGAACCAAGAAAGGAGTTCTCAAGCAACCAAGGTGAAACCTCCAAGTTGGCTAATACTGACACAAATTTTAATACTCCTATGGGATCTAGGAATTTGTTTCCAAAGGTCAATATGCAGAAGTTCGATGGTAAGGATCCTCTAACATGGATAAACCAAATGGAGATTTTTTTGAAGTACATCAAATCCCATATGGACAAAAGGTCACGATGGCTTCCCTATATCTAGAACCAGATCAATTCATTTGGTATCGTTGACTTTGTACTCATCGGAGGAAAAAGGGTCTCACCATCTCATGGTCAATTTTTACAAAGGAACTCCAAGCACAATATAGCAATAGTGTGACAGACAACTTCTTTAGCTAGCTTTCTAAACTTCAACAAACAGGATCAATTAAGGATTATATTCAGAAATTCCAAAATCTATCCTTAAGAGTGAATACAATTACAAAGGAGAACTTGAATGATTTATTCTTGGGTGGTCTCAAGGATCACATTCAACATGAGGTACGCATGTTTAGTCCTAGCTTGGTAAATGAGTCTTTTATCTTGGTACGTAGGGTAGAGGAGAAGTATTTGATTCCTAAGAAGCAAGGGGCTAATGTGACAAGAGAGAAAGGATATTCAACACCTTCTCTTCCTCAACCTGCTAGGTTGACTCCACAACAAATTAAGGAGAAAAGAGAAAAAGGGTTGTGTTTCAATTGTGATAGCAAATACAGTCGAGGACATAAATGTAGTGAAAAGAAATTGTTCTATATTGAAGGTCCAAGTGAGGAAGAAGAGGAGGAACCCATATTAGAGGAGGATAGGGAGTCAAGTGAGGAATCACATGATTCTCAACTAATCATTTATTTTCATGTACTCTTAGGTTTCACTTTTCCACAAACTATCAAGGTAGTGGGTTTCTTAAAGAAGCAAAAAGTAACAGTGTTGATCGACTCAGGTAGTACTCATAATTTCATCAACAAAAATTTGCCAACTCGTCTAAATTGTTTTATATATCCAGCCCCAGAGTTTCAGGTTTTGATTGCAGATGGTGGTACAATTAGTTGTTCGGGGAAGTGTCATAGCATTAAATTTTCCATGGGAGATTATCAACTTGATACCCCAATGTATGCGATATCCATGGGTGCAACAGATATTGTTTTGGGAGTACAATGGCTTACTACATTGGGAACAATTGAGATGAACTTCCAAGAACTATTCATGAGATTTCAATTAGAAGGAAAGGTAGTAGATCTAAGGGGGTTGAAGGCAAAATCCCCACTGATGGTAAGCTCTCATCAAATGCAAAAGTTGCTTAAGAAAGGAGCGGATGGATTTGTGGCCCAACTATGTTCATTAGAAGTCTCTCAATCTAATGCTCCTACTCATCTAGATTTACAAGCAATAATTGATCATCACTCAGTGGTTCTTAGAGATATGCCTAAAGGACTTCCTCCTAAGATGGATCATGATCATGCCATACAACTAGTTCCCAGGAGTCAACCACCGAACATCAGGCCTTATAAGTACCCACACATATAAAAAAGTGAGATAGAAAAAATTGTTGAGATGCTAGAGGCAAGAATTATCAGACATAGAAAAAGTGCTTACTCCTCACCTGTGGTGATGGTGTGTAAGAAGGATGAAACTTGGCACATGTGTCCGGATTATAGAGTGCTCAACATGTACACCATTAAAGATAAGTTTCCTATTAGAGTCATTGATGATTTGCTAGATGAATTGAATGGAGCTATGTATTTTACCAAGTTAGATCTTAGATCTGGGTATCACCAAATTTGGATTAAGGAGGAAGATATTTGTAAGACAGCATTTCAAACTCATGAGGGTCATTATGAATTTTTGGTGATGCCATTCGGTCTTACCAATGCACCATCTACATTCCAAAGTTTGATGAATTCCATTTTTAAGAAGTTCTTGAGAAAGTTTGCGTTAGTGTTCTTTGATGATATATTGATTTATAGCAAGACTTGGGAAGAACATTTGCAGCATGTAGATCAAGCATTACAATTACTCGAAGATCAACAACTCTACACTAATCTATCCAAGTGTGCTTTTGGTCTTAAGGAGGTGGAGTATTTGGGACACATAGTTTCACATGGAGTAAAGGTGGACCCTAACAAAATTAAGGCTATAATGGAATGACCTATTCCAAAAACTATTAAGAAACTAAGGGGTTTCTTGGGATTGACAGGGTACTATAGAAGATTTGTGAAGAATTATGGTCGTATAGAAGCACCCCTCACCACTCTATTGAAGAAGGGTTTTCTTCATTGGAATGAGTCTGCTAATGCAGCATTTGAGAAATTGAAGGAGGCTATGTGTACAACTCCAGTGCTTGCCACTCCGGACTTCACCAAGGAATTCATTGTAGAATGTGATGCTTCTAAAAATGGGATAGGAGCAGTTCTTATGCAAGAAGGTTGACCAATTGCTTTTGAGAGTCGTCAATTAAAGGGTAAGAATCAACTCAAACCTATTTATGAGAAGGAAATGCTAGAGATCCTTCATGTCGTTAAACAATGGAGGCCTTATCTAATGGGTTGACACTTCAAGGTTAAGACCGATCATGATAGCCTAAAATATTTTTTGGAACAAAGATTATCCTCTAAAGAGCAACAAAAATGGGTCACTAAGATGTTGGGATATGACTCTGAGATTGTATATAAGAAAGGGAAGGAAAATATTGTGGTAGATGCACTTTCTAGGAAGGATGAGAAAGATGAAGCCTTATTGTGTGCCCTTTCAATATTACAAGCAAATTCGGTGGAAGAAACCAAAGCAGAGTGGAAAAATGATGTTGCGACAAGTAATCTCATCCAACAATTAAAAAGTGATCCTAGTAGTTCAGATACACTTTATTTGAAGGGGGATACTCTTTGGTATAAAGAGCACTTGTATCTCTACGAGAATTCCACTCTTAAACACAAGATTCTCACAAAGCTACATGAGTCCCTAGTTGGTGGTCATTCAAGATTTTTGAAGACATATTATTGGGTGAAGCAAGCTTTTTTTTGGGAAGGGCTAAAAGGTGATGTTCAAAAATTTGTGGCTGAATGTTTGGGTTATCAAAGAAATAAGGGGGAGACAATTAAGACACCAGGTCTCTTGCAGCCCTTATCTATTCCTAGCTAGCTTTGGGAAGAGGTATCCATGGACTTCATCACAGGGCTTCCCAAATCTAAAGGTCATAATGTCATCATGGTATTAGTTGATCGCCTCACTAAATATGTATATTTCATTGCATTATCAGATCCTTTTACAACAAGTGCAGTGGGAAAGTTTTTTTGGACATGGTACACCTAAGGTTATTGTCAGTGATCATGATCATATCTTTACTAGTCACTTTTCGAAAGCTTTATTCTCATATTTGGGTACTCAATTAGCTCATCGTTATTCATACCACCCTTAATCAGATGGGCAAACTGAGGTTGTTAATAAGTGTTTGGAAGGACATCTACGTTGTTTCACTTCAGAGAAACAGTCTCAATGGGTAGATTGGCTACCACTTGCAGAATGGTGGTATAACACTTCTTTTCATAGCTCATCAAAAATGTCTCCATTTTTGGCACTTTATGGATATCATCCTCCTTCCATCACATCATCATTAAAGGTGTCACCAAGAGTTCAGGCAGTAGAGGACCACTTGCTTCATCAACAACAGGTACTTTCAGGACTCAAGGAGAATTTAGCCATGGCACAAAATCGAATGAAACAACAGGCAGATCGACATCGTAGTGAAAGAAATTTTGAAGTTGGGGATTGGGTCTTCTTGAGATTGCAACCTTATAAGCAAATCTCATTGAAGCAACAAAAAAAGAATAATAAGTTGTCTCCAAGATATTATGGGCCATACCAAATCATGCAAAAGATTGGTAGTGTTTCCTACAAGCTAAAGTTGCCACCAACAACAAAGATACATCCAGTTTTTCATGTTTCTTGTTTGAAGAAGGTAATTGGGCATAATATTCCTGTTATCATTGGGAATTGCACCCGTATGCAAGGCTAGAAAAGATATGCAATTCCGTGTAACATGGGACTAATTTTAGGTTGTGGGTGCCCTATAATGAAATTAGACCTCCAGATTGTGGGTTGGTTCCCTTAAAATATTCTATTGGAATGTATATTTTTCTATTTTGGAAAAGGGAAAGAACGAATCTATATGGAAATGAAACTGTAAAATTTGGTGATGCACCTAATATGGATAAAAATATGCAATCTGGTTCACAATATAACTTAGAAATCTGATTCACACAATCCAATCTTGGCACAAATATCACAAAAGTGATTATAAGGAAGGCTTGAAAATAGGATTTCTATGAAGGAAAAAGGGATTTTCTCACAACATAAAAGGATAACTTTCATGAACACAACCTAAGACCTGTAATAATAATATGCTTAATACTCCAAGCAAAAGTGAGACAATAATTTTAAAGGTTTAATGATTAAACATAGTAAAACTTCATCAAATTACTTCATACAATTTGCATTAAATGGAAAGGTAATTACTTGATTCCAAAGAATAAAGGAAACACTGCAAAAGAGACAAAAATGGAACCTGTAACTTGCTGATCTCTCGATAAAACTGTAAAAATTAAGCTACAAAACCTTCTTCTCTCAAAGTGTATAAGAGCAAAAGGCAAGAACTGAAAAAAGCATAAGCTTTTTTCTCATTATGTACAAAAATCTATCCCATGGACCCTAAAAAGCTAACTGTAGTGAACTTAGCTCCACAACTGCATGAAAAAGCTATCAAAAAGCAACTCAAGTTTGCTTGGGCGAGCACGAATAAAAAGCCTAAAAATCAGGCCCTAAAAATGCTCCAAGATGAGCTATTTTAGCTCACAACTCCAACTCTCAACATGTTTGACTTAAGAAAAGTCAAAAATAGGCCCCAAGACCAAAAATAGAGCAATAAGACTCCTCTGCATGATTTTGACACCTCACTCCACTGCTCTCTTCCTCTTTGCATGATTTTGGGATGAAGATAATTATCTTAAGCAAATAATAGAGCAATCATGATGATTTACTTTATTAGGTGTTATGGACTTGCCCAATTTCTTGCATTTTTATGACAAATAATAAAGTAATTTATACATTACTATTTTATTATTTGTTTACATTATTATTTTTATCTCACACTTATGTAAAGAGTAAGGAGATCTTCAACATTTCACATCTCACCCTTGGTCAAAATAGAAAATACACAATTACCTTATGACTCCACTTGACCGACATAATCTCCTTATGCAATAATGATGATATCAATAAAATCATTATTTCTCTCTCATGCAAAAATCAAAAGCACCTAGTCATATGTGAGATATGACATGTAAAAATATGCATCAAACCCTTATGCCTCCCATGCCACATATGCATTACCCTTACATTATTATTTTGTTGACTTTGGAGAAGGTAATAATTACATCCTTCACCTCATGAGTATCCTTCACTTGAGCATAGGCTTGATAATGTCTTGACCACGAGCATCTCTTGGATTATAATGATTTTTTTAAATCAAAGGAAAAAAGAAACAAGAGCTCGAATTAGGGCATTTGACCTAAAGGAGAAATAACCCTAAAAACATTCACTTTGTCACTTTACATCGGCATGTTGGAGGGCGCCGCCATGAGAGGGTCCTCTGTAGCTGTTCATTTGCTTTACTGAGGGGCTCTCTTGTTGCTATTTCTGTTCCAGACTTTGCTCTATGGACAGGTAACCCTCCTTTTTCATACTGCTACGTGTTTTCTTTTTTATATATGGAAAAAATGGTGAAAGGATATTCTCAATTTGCTATTTCTGTTGAAGAACCATGAAGAAACTTCTATATTTTGTGACAAGATGATAAAAAATGGCCCTTTATGAAGGACTTCTTATGATGAATAGCTAAGACATTGGCCGATAAGGGAGAATCCTCTGGCTCCTTGTCTTCTCTTTGAAGACCCTATTGTAGAACCTTGTCTATGGTTTAAGTTTCTATCTTGAAAGGCTCTCTTTTTGCTACAGGTTCATCATCGTCAAAATCACTATCAAATTCATCAACTGCACCCCCTTCTTGCTCATATTCCTTATCATTTTATTGCTCTTATGGTGTCAACCATGAAACTACTGCTTCTTTCTTAGCTACAGTCATAAGAAGTCCTCCTAACTGTGTTTTACTAAAAAAAACAATTGAACTTATCATTTTAGCACCCTCTGTTTGACAAAATCAAAAGGAAAACCCCCTTGTCTATTGCTCCCTTTTGAAATAGTGGGATAGCCTATCTTGTGTACTCAGAATATCAGTGGCCTTTGATTTTGTCTTTATCTGGAACATTGGGGTGCATTTTATGGCATGCATTATGTCATACACAAAGATGCTTGATGATCTCAATTTCTATTTTTTGGTTGTGTGCCTGAAAGGTCTAAGAGTAATAGTCATTTTGTGATGTGGGACCACACAAAACTGATGTCAAAAGATACTTTTCCCTGCTTCATGACTCTCTCCTAGCTGTTGTTCCTTATGGGTTACTATGTATGTCAACCCTCTTATACCTCCTGTCATGCCTTCATAGGGTAAGCATTGGTGGTCTCTTGACTGTGCCTTGTTCACTATTCACTGCTTGGCATCTTATGACTATTTCTCTTTGGAAAAGAAAAATGACCCAGATGCAACCTCCTGTATAAAGAAAACTTTCTTGCACTGGTTCTTGAAACATTTAATAGCAATTTTACACCTCATTCACAACAAAAAGTGGTAAGTGCTTGTCCTATTCTCACTACTTAGGCTCTATCTAAGACTCTTGTCTACTCCACTTCATTTTTAACTGTATCAGTCAGATGGTCTATTCTTGATGTATCATTTCAATATGTGTCCTGGTGGCTGCATATCATAAGCTCTTCATGATGAAACTATATACTAGTTGTTTTGACTATGAACAACATTTTATCTCCAGATTTCCTTTAGCTTCCTGAATATGTGTGCCATGTCTTCCTGTAATCTGAAGCTATGACTGTGACCTTCAAATTTCAGATTGTCCTTCATTATATACCTATACTTGTCAACACTGGCAATGTCATTTAGCTTTATCAGATGCTACTGATGGTGAACCTATACGATTTATGCATTAGTTTAATTTGGTCTTTTTCCCTCTATGCAACATCATATGAATAGACAATGAAGATTTTTGTAGCATGATCTTTCTATCTACTATGTAGTAGAAACCTGTTTAACTTGTATAATCCTGTTTACTCTTGATGACTGTACTTGGTCATTGTGAATACCTTCTACATGATGACTATACTTATAGGTTAAGGATATTTGCATCTTCTTAATACTTGGGTTGTGGCATGCCTGTCACTTCACTGTGTTTGATGTTGGACTCCTTTGTTTTAGACATGACTGTCTCTTATGCTTTTGACTTTATGCATGGCTGTCATGTCAGTGATGACCCTACATTATATACCCTGGTATTTGTTATGCATCATGTGCTTCATCATTGGATGCTGCCCCTCTGTATGTCTCATCTGTACCTCTTTGTATCTTGATACTTTGAAGCTTTGAGGCATTGATGACTGCCTTTTTGCAAAGTGAATATCCTTCTTTCAGGATGACTGTACACTTTGTTGTTTATGAAACAACTCAAGAAACTATGTTTCCATAGATATGTACTCATGACAGTTCTTTTACTTCATCTCTGTTCTTACAAATGATAGATGCTTCTCATTGTTTCCAGTTACTATATGACTGCCCAGAATAGTCTATGACAATGATATATTCATGACTATTTCTTCAAACTACCTGTCATAAAAATATGTAATGCATGATGTTTCTTGAGACTATCACTTAACTGTCCTCAGAGGCCTTTGTGGCTTCTTGATAGCATGATGGACTCTTATTTGGCTTATATTCTCTTGTTCATCTGAATTTTCATAGTGGCTATATATGCATTTTTTCATTAATGAAGACAATCAGAAAGAGATTAAAAAATACCTTGATTGTTGTTCCCAAGTTCATCTACTCTATGATAAAGCTGTATCTTCCCTATGGGTGAATGATATATTCTTTTGATGCCATCTATACTTGATCATTTGACTTGATTGTCTTATGTGGCATGATATGATCCAGTTGTTTTCTTCCTTTTCTTTGTACTTGATTTTGAGCATGCTGGGCTCAACCCTTGTGGGAGCCACATTTTCTCCACATGCTTTAAATGTTTTCAAATCAGCAACATTACTTGTCCTATACCTGCACAGTGAACAAACAAGTTAGCATAAAAAAATATACCTGATGGTATTGATTGATCTCCTTCATGATTTTTTCTAATTTGTAGCACTTATCTAATCTGATCTTTCATATGCAATTGCCTGATGTGATAAGTAGATAAATCTGCTTGATAAAAGCATATGATGACTTTGAACATCCGGAGTGCTAACGGGGCTATCCCCAAATTTTTTGCAGGTTCAACTGATGATGGGAATTGAAGGTAAAGACTGAAGACTGAAGACCAGCATCAACAAACAACCTTCTTGCTCAGGCAATGATGGATTCATTTTATCATGTGTTTATTTCATTTCTTTTATCATCCATACGTATAGCTTGCATGTCTGCATTGCTCAGTCTAGTTATTCCCATGGCTTGTGTGGGACACGTTTGAACACTTCCTTTAAACATGATCAATTAATTTACCTTATGCATATGATGTATGTGTATTTCCTTTTTAATCAATGCATAGGATAAAGTAACAGATATTGAATGTATGTTCAAAACATGACATGAAAGAAAATAGTTCAATACAAATATCTTTCTTTATTTATTTCAAAAGTGATTAACTAAATAATCAATTTAACTTATAACTCCTAAAAGATAACACACTGTCAAAACAACTGTACGTTCTGAATGATTGATACCTTGGCAACCTCATTTTCTTGACATGATGGCTCATCAGTCCTGATTAGACTTATGGGTTATCCTGTCATCTGAAATCTATTTCTGCTCTGTCAAGATATCAATTGTTCATTGAATGCATAACTTCAAAATTTTCTTTTATCCCTTTTGAACAATTGCACTTAGGTCAAACTAATTTTAGTGTGAACAAAAAATTAGTAACAATTCCTACTCAAACAGTACTACCAGAGCTCAATGAAGAAGGAAGAATCATTTTAGAACTAGAGTGCATTCTTCAAACATGCATGAAGAAGCTGAGGAATAGAACCCTCACTGAGTATCTCATCAATGGAAGAGTTTACCAGTTGAAGAGGCCACATGGGAGGATGAGGAGTTCATTCAAAAGAATCCACACTTGATTAGGATTGAGGACAATTCTTCTTTGAAGAGGGGGGGCATGCTATGACCTTAATATTGGTGTACATTGGGTTATGAATAGTCAGCTTGTGGCTATCTTAACTCCTAATTAAGTCATGTTATCATTAATATATTATTATTTAGTCTGATAGGTCAGACTAGGTCTTATATAGGGGTGTGTCTATTCAGCCTAAGCATAATTAGGTATATATAGGAGGATGTGAGTCTTATTTCATCATCATATTGTGAAGTGTGTTCTCATTGGAGATATTTGGAGGTTGCCCCCTCGAAGTGGCATGTTATTCTCAGTTATTATCAAGTATTTGCAGAATATTTCATATCATCTTCTTCCATTATGCAAGTTAATTCATTACATTATCTAGGCATAGAAAGTAGGATCCATGAGGAGTCACTAACCACTTTTTATTTTCAAGATCACATGAAGGTGCGAGAGGAGAGCATATGTGGCCTATAACTAGATTTCTAGCAGAACACAATGAGTAACTTCTTGGTGTTAACAACTAACTAGTGCATCACAAGAATGGACAATTAAAAGGTCCTATCTAGGCTTGATGAGGCTTTCTAGGGGATGTTCTTTTTATACCCAAAGGTACATGAGGTCCAAGTCTGTAAAAGAGAGTGCTATCTAAAGTAAGTGGTTTGGGTTGAATCCATTCTCACTTCACCTTTTTCCTTCAAGTGGACAACAAGGCTATGCCAGACACGATAGCTCCCCCTTTGAGGTGAGTCTTTTGATTCTCCCCTCAATTTATATAACCCACTAGACTAGAATGTGTGGGTTTGGGTCATCAACTTGGTGATGAAATCCAAGTTAGGCCCACTAGAGAGACACTAAAAATAGCACTTATTTTTGATCTCCAAGACCATCCTAAGGTGCAAGGAGATAGATTACACAAGCATACATTTAGATGGACAAAAGTAACCCAAGAGGTGTTTTTGATTCTCAATCTGATCACCTTTTGGTGTGAGGGAAGAGCATACACACACACTTGTTTCACACAAACATGAAAAGCATAATGTTCATTGCCCTTAAAAAAATAAATGTGAAGTGTGAAAATTAATATGCACAAAGGGCATATTTAATTCCAATGGTCACCTTTTAGTGTGAAGGAAGAGCATACACATACTCTTAGACAAACCAAATCCACCAAATAATGTTAATTTTATCCTTAAAGGAAATGATAAAAAAACACACAAATTGGAGTTTAATAACGGGTCTTCTTTCAAATGAAACCTACAGTCCAATTATTAGTAGTTTTAAAGGTCTAGGGATTTGACAATCAAACTTGCAAGTTGTTAGTGACAAATTCATAAGATAATCAAGTCCAAACAAACAAGGGTTAGAAAAAATGATTAAAAATGATGATGGAAATTCTATTACATTGCATAGATGTTGACACATAGGGCACATATGCTACCCAGAATGCAAAAATACCAAATGTAGAAATGAGAAGAGTAGAACTCGACTAGATAAAACATAGATGCATCGACAGAAGCATAGACACCTCAACACAAGCACATATGCCTCTCCACAAGTGAAGACAACTTGATAGAGGTGCAGATGCCTCTCCATATGCATAGATGCCTTTGTGACTACAAAGACACCTCAGGATAGGAAAAAGATGCCTTAGACCTAGAGAACACTAAAAAAAAGGTTAGAATAAAAAAATAAGCATAAAATGAAAACCTTGCAAGAAAATTAGCAAGATTAGCTAGGAAATAGGGTCTCTTGAAAACACGTTAGTCCAAATAAGTTAAAACAAAAATGATCAAACAAACACAAGGACTCAAACCAAAACTCAAAAGAGGGAAGCCTATGCTAAAATAATGAAGATAACACAATCTAGGGTTCAAAAGGACACAAAAACCTACAAAACAAAGGGTTAAGGCTAAAAAATGATGATAAGTGAGTCTTTGAAAGGTAGGAACCTACATGAGACAAAGTTAGGGTTATAGAAATGGGAGAGAGAGAACATAAACCTCTATATAGGTGCAGACGCCTTGGACCTACAAAACCCAAGGTAAGTTTGAAAATTAAACAAAAACCTTGAAAAATGAAGGTTACTCCAAGCCTTAGAGATATTAAACAAGCTACCTTGCAACATGAAGTTAGCACAAGATCCTTGAATGAAACCAAATGAAGCCCAAAACGCTACAAAGGGCAACCTACAAACCCTAGTTAAAAGAACAACAAAATGGTTCATACATGACCAACAAATTCTATAAAAGGCCTAGGGAAATGAAAGGACACTGCCAAGAAACCCTAGAGACCAAAGAACCTACACATAGATGAAGTTAGGGCTAGAAAAAGGAAGAAACAATACATACACCTCAGCAATGATTCAAACACCTCGACATAGGGCACATATACCTCAAACCCTAAAAACACCCCAAACAACTATCTAGAGAAGATGAAAATGCCATGGGGGCATGTAAAGATGTTGGGAGGTATGCACAAATGTTGGTACATATGGTGGAAATGACTCAAACCTGGAAGTATATCTATGGATGCAAAAAGCCTACAAAAACTCACAAAAAACATTCCAAGGACAAATATTAGTATTGGGACAAGAGTCCCACTAGGCATGCCAAAAGTGTAGATGTCAAATTTGGATCAAAACAAAGGAGTTAGATGCAAACAACAAGTAATAGAACTCAAATCCAAACTAGACATTCACTTTCAGTTAGATCAATAATGGAGTACAAACAACAATGCAAACAAAAAATAGAAATGCATTATACTTCCATTGTTGTTCGAGATGTGCTCTAATGATTGGGTTGATGGATTGTTGTATGAGTGTGGTTGCTCAAGTGCCTAGTGATTACTCAATTTAGCAACATGTGCTTACTATGGATGAAGATGATGAATGTCCTTTGGGTAATCCCCCTCAAATAAACTTTCCAATTTGGACATGAAGGGCTGAGATTCAAGGATGAGATCAAGGGCTAGGATTTATTTGCATGGGCATGCATCCTAGCCCCTCGATGAGTGGAAGGAGGAGGTGCATTGTGCTAGGTGGAGGGATGAGATATTCTCAAAATGTAGGATGAAATGAGATGGAAGCAAGTGGAGAGGAAATGGAGAATGCAAGTGGACGATGGAGATTGAACTTGGAATGGAGGGTTAAGATTGATCCATGTTGCATGATCACACATGTGTGATAAAAGAGTGGGTACAAGTGACTTGAGGAGGCATGAGTGAAGTGGAGAGCCAAGATTGCTCCGAGGATTTGAAATGAAGGGTGGAGATTTCATAATAAGGTCTTTTGGCTTTTAGTTGAGGGGGGTTAATTTTAAACTAGAAGAAATGTGAGAAGTAAATTAATTATCCTAATTAATTAGACAAGCATGTAAATAGAATTGAGAGAGCGTAGTGATGTGATCCAGGGTATCCAAAATTTGGTATTTGAGAAGAACTGGAAATGACAACACCAACTCCATCCATCGATAGTTTACTCGTCTTTTGTTCTTGATTGATCACCATCTCTATCTTATCCATCACCTGCTCAGACATGCGTAAACCCTATCTCCTTCATGAATCCTACTTACTGAGTGCAATACTACTTAGTCACTAGTATTATTACTTTGAGCGCCATAATTATTTCAAAATCCATGACCCCTACCCCTGCTCTGGTGGGGTGAGCTTATCCATCTATCTCTAGAGCCAACTCATTGATGTATTTATTTTTAAGGCTCAACTTAGAATAGAACTATTTATGGTGGGCCCCATGTGTGGGGATAGGTGGGGGTATACACCTCCCACCTAGGGGCCTGACACATTGGGTTATTAGTTTGTATAGGTTAACTAATTAAGTGTATTTAATTAATCAACATTAGGGATGTGAAAGGGATTAATTGCAACATGGAATTGGTCAATTAAATTAGTTGAACTAATTGATTAATTAACTCATGGTGGAGAATAGTTAGTTTAGGAACAATTAGCTAAATTAATTAAATAATGATTTAGTTAATTAATTTATAGGAAATTGATTAGAGAAACTAGAGTAGATTTGGGGTGTTTACACTTGTTACAGAAGGTTGACACTTTGGATAATGTTGTAGATTCCCTTATGAAGCCATTGATCATAGATAAGTTCTCTTCATGTAGGAAGGCCATTGGCCTTGATTCTTATGATTAATTTCATTTATATTTCCTATGGATGTATTTGTAATGTATAATGTCAAGTGGGAGAATGTTAGGATTAAGGTGCCATTTACCTTGCAATCCTAGGTATATTTTGTGTCTCCAACTCTCTTGGAAAGTGTCCTTGGATGCCTAGGGTATAAATAGATAAATTATCCCTAGATTATTGACTTTGGTTGTAATATGCATTCATGGAGGTGTTGGAGCACTATGGTGGAATATATTTTTGACTTTGGACTCATTTGAGGCATATTCCCAATTCTAGGCACTAAGATTGAGGAATGGAGAATCTTGTTATGATGGATGGGACCCACAAGAGTTGGCCTCTCCATTTTAGAGTGCTACACTTGAGAACGTTGGAGTTATTAGTCAAAGATTCCTTTGTAGTTACATTTTGTATTTGGGAACTCATTGATTGAGCCCATGTGAAGTCCACGTGAAGTCATTGATTAATTTACTATTCTCGAAAGATGCTCTCCATGTTGGGCATGGGATTTTTGTAGCATACCATGGTTTTAGTACCCATTGTTTTGGTAAAACCATTTGTGGTTTTGATCCCTTCCTTGCTTATATATTGGATGTATGAGATAGTGGATCAAGAATATTATTTTATAGGTACACGTGTTTTTGGAATGTTGTCAGCGTTGTGAGTGTTCATGTGTTGATATTGTCTCATATACATTGAAGATTAATAAATACTTGTCCTCTTTCTCTGGTGGAGTTTTTTCTTGAAATGGTTTCTCCACATAAATCTTGCGTTATTATGGTTTGCTGATTTTATTTCTTATTTGTTGATTTATGCATTTACACATAATCTTTATGGTAATATCATAAAAAGGAACAAATTTTAGATTTGCATACACTTTGTAGAAGATTTTATTGCAGTGGTTTCACCTTATTTCTCAACATTTAGTATTAGAGCTAATGGTTCTACATTGAGGGGGATGCCTTTCTATTAAGTGTTGAAGATTTTTTTGGCTATAGTGGTGGTTTTTTCTTCTGAATCAGCATTAGGGTTTGCCACTTCTAATGCATAGGCAGATTCAGCCAACTAATACAGGAGGTTACGTGAGCTGCCTCCCCTTCACTTCTGGTTCTGCCGCACCAAGGGGGGGTATCCCTATGACAAAAGCAGTAACATTGACTAGCTCAATGACATAAAGATTTAGCTTGACAGCAACAGGCAGAATACTCTCATGTATGGACCAAGATCTTCATGATAGATCACAAGGTGGGCAACATTCTTGGACATATGTGTCTAGTTGGGTATGAGAGTATGCAGGGGGTTCCTAATCCTACTCCTACAACTAACATGTGGAAGTGATGAGATGGGTGGACATAATGTCCTAGATGCAAGACAAGGGGTTTTGGCTCATAACTACTAACCCAGGAGCAAACTGGTGCCTATCCATTGGGCAAGGAGTCAACTAGACGTATACAGCAGATGGTTTGCAACTTTCACTCAAGTTTCAGGGGGTCAGACTGATGCTTGTCTTACAAACATCACCCAAGAAAGGGTATCTAACTGCCTCTACTTATAGATATCCCTGCAGACATACAGCCTTCTCCATACATTGACCTAAAACAGTTTAATCCACTCCTTGAATGGAAGTTACAAATCAAGCATGCAGTATAGATATCTATACCCTAGAATCTATGAAACCCTTAGCAACCAGATTCAAAAGAAGGATGACATGCAGCAAATGGAGACAAGCAGATACACACATGCAATAAGCATTTTTCATATAAATCAACACTGAAACTAAAAATATGTGCAAAATACACTCATGCTGCAACTCATAAACTCCAAAATGGGATGCAACAACCAAGTTCATGCCCTGTTCTTCATTATTTACACAAAAGAATGCCCAAGTCTTCAACAACCTTAAATGAGTGACACAGTCTGCCTTTTATAGCAAAACTGTGTACTCAGCATTAATTACATGAATGACTCAAAAATTTTGCCAGATATAATGCATGATCAGATTGGCGCTCAAAATTGAATGCAATAGCCAGAAATAGAGGACAGAGCAGGTGAGATCGAGAGATGTGCCGCCATTTCTAGATTTTCTTCATCAATTCAGGTGGTTGAGCTATCAACTCGACCCATGCCTCTTTGCACGATACACCATTACTGTTTCATCTACCCGCAACCTCTGGAATGCAGCCACAGCAAGTTTCTCCCACCAAAAATAGTTGCAAATGCTCATGAGAAAACCCGCGCTACAGGCTCAAAACGTGGCCGTCGATCAAAAACCCAGCGCAGAGATCTACGGTCCCAAAAAATGTTGAAAAGTCACCCACCAACCAAATCGTGCCACATAGGCACCTGAAGTTTCTATCGTTGACTTTTCCGTTCCACCATTTGCTTTTCAAAAAGAGGACACGCGGTGGCTTCCGCAGCATCGGCTATCGGGACAGGTGGAAACCTCCACGGTCTCCCTTGAAACAATAAGACCCTTCCAAGAAACCCTAGCGAAAGCTGACATGTGTCGAGCTCTGCGCTCTTCTTGAAACATACTGTGTCATAATACTCAAGTGGCTTCCGCAGGTGACACATGTCACAACCCACGGCTTTGAAACTCAGAAACACATAAAGAAATGGGGCCCACAACCTCTCGCTCGCCACATATTGAAACAGGGGCAAGCTCGCGGAAACTGACACTTGTCAAGCTCCGCGGCCATCGCTTGAAACATTTGAAACACATTGAAACTTATGTGGAAGCTGACACTTGTCAGGTTCTGCGATGCTTAGAAACTTCACTGGGGCCGGGGAAGGGTCACACATAAAAGGCAATATTAATGCTGCATCCACCACGTGTCACCCTTCGCGGCACTCTAGACACTTCATGGGGACCCACCACCATTTATTACTTGGCACCGAAGGAAAAAGAGAGAGACACGCGGAAGCAGACACTTGGCAAGCTCTGCGGCCATCCTTTGAGACACATGGCACCCTCCGCACTTAGATGAAACTTTATAAAGGGGCTCTTGAAACTCAGGCAGAGGCTGCCACTTGGCAACATCCGCAGTAGCAACTGTTAACTGGGACCCACCTCGTCTGTGCCAAACTCAGAAACAAAATAGAAACTACTTCGGAAGCTGACACTTGTCGGCTTCCGCAACAACCTCAAGGGGTACGTGGCATCTTCCGCTCCAACTTAGAATCTCAGAAGAAACTTTTTGAAACATGTGCGGAGCTCGACACGTGGCACCTTCCGTGGCACTGGCAAGAAGAAACCCTCTCAGCCACTGTCAAAAACATTCACAGACACTAAAAATTGTGACCCGATATGCATTTTTTATGCATTTGACCCATTTTTTATCAATTTTTAGGGGCCAATAGAGATTTCTGACCCGCCACTATATATTTTGACCCTGAGCATACAAGGTGAGATGCATTTTTGATAATTGTAGGGACCAAAACATTAGAACTTGTTTGGATTTTTAGGGAAGAGACCTGACTCAAAACCCCAAACATAAATTATTCCTAACATAGGCTCCGATTGGGGACGTGCAGGCGCAAGATTGCAGCGAGAACCTCAGATCTCTAGGATGCAGACCAGTCCCTTATCCATTGGGCACAAAATCGAACACTGCACCAGCCTGCATCAAAAGCACATTATTTTCAAACATTATTTTGGCGGCCCAGGGCAGCCAAAAAGGAAGAACCACAACTTTCTCTTGTCAAATGCCTGATTCCAAACTGAATAACCCCAACCATAGCTGAAAACATTGGCATAATCTGCCCATAATGTCATCTGCTCAATTAGATATTCCACCACTTTTGACAACTTGCCACTATCATCTTCACCTCTGTCATTCTGGATTTCAAAATTAGACATATAACCATACACATAATATTCTTCAACATTAGGCAACACATGTATGTCATATCCCTCAGATAGTACATCATATTGCTCTTGGCATTCTTCATCATTTATCTGGCTACTGCACACCATCAGGCACTCATCCAGCTGATCCAAAAACTCAAAATACTCAGAAAATATGAGACCCCTAATATCTACTGATATTGAAAACAAATCTTGATCCACACACCCGATGTTGCACATGTCTGAATCAGGTGATGATGAACATTCATTATTCACAGTTTGTAAATCAGCATCATCATCTTCAAACAAGGGGTTAACCCTGCACCAATGAAGGTCATGACTCACAACAATAAATGCATCCAGAGGCTCATCATAAAGGGGATTCATGCTAATTGCAAAGGTCTCTACTTCTTCTTCATGACAATCTAATTTTTCTTCATTACTATCAGATCTAGAGTCATAAGAAAAATAAACCTGATCCATGCATTGATCATGGATATCATTTTTATCATCTGATACATCTGATTGCCCCACATACAAAATTTCTGCTACTTCAATGCACTCTGAAGTTGAACTATCTACATCATTTTCCAGCCCTCTAATGCTTCCTGATGAAACTGATATTGACTCTTGATCCATATGATCACTACTTTGCACAACTGGATCATTTAAACATGAATGCTCTTTGTTTAGGACTGACATGCAAATATTACCTGAAAAATCATTATTTTCAACTTCATTTTTTGGGCAAAATGGGACATCCTCCTCTACAATAGAAACATCATCAACTTGGGATGATGCAAAAACTGGGATAACAGGGGTGTGAGCACTTTGGCATTCATCTTCAACATTTAAATTATATCCCTCATTAATATTTGGGACTACAGGGCAGCAAAAATTTTCAGAAAAATAACCCTTTTGTATTCCATACCTCTAATTGTTTTCAATGTCCACTGCAAACTGATGTGCCTAATGCAATGTGGTGGGCTCTTTGTCTCTCAATCTATAACTCATTTTCTTATCAAATGCTCCCAAATAGACAACTAAGCACAATGCATCATTAGGTCTCATGCATTCTGGAATTCTATTCAATGCCTTCATAAATCTGAGGTTAAAAGCTGGGATCAACTCATCTTCTTCAATATGGATGTACATGAAGTCACTAATGATTGCATATTCAAAAATTCTTTCACCATATTGTACTAGAAATGCAGATTTAAAACCATGCCAAGAGCTGACAGAGTGAGCTAGAAGGTAGGAAAACCAGTCCCTTGCATCTTCATCTAGAGATTGAACAAATAGCCTCATGACTACATCCTCATGGTCAATCTCAAAGTCATCCATCACATTTCTAAACTATTGCAAGTGTCTCTCAGCTGATTCATCCTTTATACTACTGAATTTAGGCAAATACCTTCTGATTTTAGGTGGAAGAGCATTTGGATAACCACAAATGCCACTAAAATTTATGGGCTTATATCTATCTATGTTGAAACTTCTTTTATTACATGGTTGGGACTGACTACTATACATTATTGCATTTGACACCTCACAAGGGTGCATGGGCTGACAATACATCTTTTTATGCTTTTGCAACCCTCTTCTCTACTCAGATTTTCAATCACAATATGACCTTAGGCCCTTAAAATACAAAATTGCTATTTCAACCTGCCTAAAGTCCTCTATATGAGTCTTTTGAACAACATTGCATGCCCTTTTGAAATACAGAGTCAGTTGTAACAAAAGCATGCAAGCTCTGCTTTCACCAATGTTTCCCTTTTAACCAGTGCTATTTCACCAAATGGGGAACTTTTCAAAAACTTGTACAAATACCTGGATATGTTGCAGCTGCTGATAGGTTCATTCAACAAAGTCACCACCTTCTTGGCAGAGGAATGAGCTTCAAACTGGCTGAAGCTGAAAATGCATTTGTTCCTTTCTAGGTCTCCCAACAGCAGAGCCACACATAAAACTTTAAATTTGCTGCAACAAGTCACTTCCAGGCCTAATTCTTCAATTTCTTAGACTCAAGCTTCACGGATATGACATTGTCTCCCTAGTAGAGTCGCCATTTTGTTGGTGACTCGGATGGGCCACAAATACATTCCTTTTTTATCAATCCATCCCCAACAGAGTCGCCATTTTGTTGGTTTTTTCTTCTGAATCAACATTAGGGTTTGCCACTTCTAATGCATAGGCAGATTCAGCCAACTAATATAGGAGGTTGCGTGAGTTGCCTCCCCTTCACTTTTGGTTCTGCCGCACTAAGGGGGGGTATCCCTATGACAAAAGCAGTAACATTGACTAGCTCAATGACAGAAAGATTTAGCTTGACAGCAACAGGCAGAATACTCTCATGTATGGACCAAGATCTTCATGATAGATCACAAGGTGGGCAACATTCTTGGACATATGTGTCTGGTTGGGTATGAGAGTATGCAGGGGGTTCCTAATCCTACTCCTACAACTAATAGGTGGAAGTGATGAGATGGGTGGACATAATGTCCTGGATGCAAGACAAGGGGTTTTAGCTCATAACTACTGACCCAGGAGCAAACTGGTGCCTATCCATTGGGCAAGGAGTCAACTAGACGTATACAGCAGATGGTTTGCAACTTTCACTCAAGTTTTAGGGGGTCAGACTGATGCTTGCCTTACAAACATCACCCAAGAAAGGGTATCTAACTGCCTCTACTTACAGATATCCCTGCAGACATACAACCTTCTCCATACATTGACCTAAAACAGTTTAATCCACTCCTTGAATGGAAGTTACAAATCAAGCATGCAGTATAGATATCTATACCCTAGAATCTATGAAACCCTTAGCAACCAGATTCAAAAGAAGGATGACATGCAACAAATGGAGACAAGCAGATAGACACATGCAATAAGCATTTTTCATATAAATCAACACTGAAACTAAAAATATGTGCAAAATACACTCATGCTGCAACTCATAAACTCCAAAATGGGATGGAACAACCAAGTTCATATCCTGTTCTTCATTATTTACACAAAAGAATGCCCAAGTCTTCAACAACCTTAAATGAGTGACACAGTCTGCCTTTTATAGCAAAACTGTGTACTCAGCATTAATTACATGGTTGACTCAAAAATTTTGCCAGATACAATGCATGATCAGATTGGCGCTCAAAATTGAATGCAACAGCCAGAAACAGAGGACAGAGCAGGTGAGATCAGGAGATGTGCCGCCGTTTCCAGATTTTCTTCATCAATTCAGGTGGTTGAGCTATCAACTCGACCCATGCCTCTCTGCATGATACACCATTACTGTTTCATCTACCCGCAACCTCTTGAATGCAGCCACAACAAGTTTCTCCCGCCAAAAATAGTTGCAAATGCTCATGAGAAAACCCGCGCTGCAGGCTCAAAACGTGGCTGTCGATCAAAAACCCAGCGCAGAGATCTATGGTCCCAAAAAATGTTGAAAAGTCGCCCACCAACCAGATCGTGCCACATAGGCACCTGAAATTTCTATCGCTGACTTTTCCGTTCCACCATTTGCTTTTCAAAAAGAGGACACGCGGCGGCTTCCGCAGCATCGACTATCGGGACAGGTGGCAACCTCTACGGTCTCCCTTGAAACACTAAGACCCTTCCAAGAAACCCCAGCAGAAGCTGACATGTGTCGAGCTCTGCGCTCTTCTTGAAACATACTGTGTCATAATACTCAAGTGGCTTCCGTAGGTGACACATGTCACAACCCGCGGCTTTGAAACTCAGAAACACATAAAGAAATGGGGCCCACAACCTCCCACTCGCCACATATTGAAACAGGGGCAAGCCCACAGAAACTGACACTTGTCAAGCTCCGCGGCCATCGCCTGAAACATTTGAAACACATTGAAACTTATGCGGAAGCTGACACTTGTCAGGTTCCACGATGCTTAGAAACTTCACTGGGGCCGGGGAAGGGTCACACATAAAAGGCAATATTAACGCCACATCCACCACGTGTCACCCTCCGCGGCACTCTAGACACTTCACGGGGACCCACCACCATCCATTACTTGGCACTGAAGGAAAAAGAGAGAGACACGCGGAAGCAGACACTTGGCAAGCTCCGTGGCCATCCTTTGAGACACATGGCGCCCTCCGCGCTTAGATGAAACTTTATAAAGGGGCTCTTGAAACTCAGGCAGAGGCTACCACTTGGCAACATCCGCAGTAGCAACTATTAACTGGGACCCACCTTGTCTATGCCAAACTCAGAAACAAAATAGAAACTACTTCGGAAGCCGACACTTGTCGGCTTCCGCAACAACCTCAAGGGGTACGTGGCATCTTCCGCCCCAACTTAGAAACTCAGAAGAAACTTTTTGAAACATGGGCGGAGCTCAACACGTGGTGCCTTCCGCGGCACTGGCAAGAAGAAACCCTCTCAGCCACTGTCAGAAACATTCACAGACATTGAAAACTGTGACCTGATAGGCATTTTTTATGCATTTGACCCATTTTTTTATCAATTTTCAGGGGCCGATGGAGATTTCTGACCCGCCGCTGTATATTTTGACCCTGAGCATACAAGGTGAGATGCATTTTTGATAATTGCAGGGACCAAAACATTAGAACTTTTTTGGATTTTTAGGGAAGAGACCTGACTCAAAACCCCAAACATAAATTATTACTAACAAGTGGGAGCTTTTACATTGTGTGGTTTTACAGATTTGTGAAGAGATTAAAAACCATGACCTCTACTTCTTGTGTAGATATTGAGAAATTCAATGGTACCAGATATGAGTTTCACCTTATTTCTCAATATTTAGATCCATTTTTAGTATTACTCACAGTACCCAACCAATGTTCATGTTTAAAAAATACAATCTTAGTCATCTGCAGGGGTCCAATTTTTGAGAAGCCTACAACGGTAGCATAAACTTCACCTAGGATTTCCTTAAGACCAATATTATTAGCTTTACCTATGTCTAAATCTAATTAAGCAATAATATTATTAGCTTTACCTAGGTCTAATTAAGCAAACATTAACTTTGTCCTAGTATTTCAATCCCCCTTTATCAGTTTAACCTAACCTTGGAGATTGACCCAATAATAAAGTAATTACAAGAGGAAGAGCAAGCAATAAGGTATATGTACTTTCTAAGGCTACATTGCCATGTCAATCCACTCTACATCCAAAGCACATTGCTTTTGGTGTGGATGTCCTATTTTACTTAAATAGAGTTTGGCTTATATTGGTTAGATTAGGATTTGCTTTTTTCTAAAATTAGTTTTGGTTATTTTGTTCCATTAAGGTAGCATATATTTGTCTTCTTACTCATTAGATTTAAAATTAGTTGTCTTCTTTGTTTATCTTGAAAGAACATTAACTAATTTATCCAAGTTAAAGATTGTTTATCATACTTCCAAACAAGTATCATTGCTACACATCAAAATCCAACAAGATCGAGAGGCTTAGGATAGACCAATTCATGATATGAACCCCATACTTTGTTCCTTGAAATTTATTTAAATGAGCTTCTAAGTAGTTGCTTTCATTAGATTAAAGACACATTATGTTGTTTTTCTAAAAATAGAAAAGACCTCATTAGCATATGATGTTGAACAAAAATTGTTCATTTTAGAATCTTGAGAAGATCTTCCTTATATGACTTCATTCTTTTGAAGAATCTCTATAGAGATCTCAAAGGAAAATTTATGGAAAAACACTAGGTAGATCTTCAGTGGATCCAAACTATAGAAGAAAATTTTATTTATTCAATAAAGAAAAGGAATTTGTAATAATGTATTTCTTAAAAAATTATATTATTTGTTGTGGTATTTCTTTTGGAAGATTTATTTTTCTTGTTGAATATCAATTATTTTATAAATATAATTTCCAAAAAAGCAATTAAATCTTCTTGAGTTATTTACATAAAGTTAGATTTTAGCTACATTTAATGGGTTAATTTCATATAGTTAATTAACAACTTTAAATTAATTGAAATAATTTAATTAATTAGGTGCGTTTAATTATCTATTTGTTTTAGCCAATTAACTTAGTTCCAATTTATTTATTCATAAAAAAATACAAAAAGAGACTCCATAATCATTTAATTTTATTTAGTTTTATTTGGTAGGATTAAAGTTAAATTAATTTATTTATATCCAACAAAAAGATTAAGTGTGCTTTGTTTCTCACATTTAGATTAATTTAACCATTAATTTATATTTATTTAAAACATAAAAATACCAAAAAAACATTATAGAACCATAAAAATTAACAAAAGAATTGAAGCACTTTTTACATCATTACCAAATAAACAAAAACATCCAAATGAACTCCTAAAGGATAAACAAGTATAAGAATCCTTCAAAATATCTAAGAATAACAACAAAACACAAAATAACTTTAAGGGCAAAACTTATAGCTTAATTTACCTAGGGATCTATTTAGACTTAACATGAGAGTCATGGGAAGAGATTTTTCCCATTCCTATCACCATCCTTCTTGATCAGATTGATGGTTTAGAAGAATAATCAAGACATCAAAATTCAACCTATTTTAATAATTCCACCTCAACCTAGACAATCAATGCCTCCCATCCATCTCTTACTACATCATCTTTAGGCACCATAAGATCAACCTAACCATCCACTTATCTATCCACAATGACCTATACTTACCCTCCTTTTGCCACAATCATAGCCATAAACATCTAATCACCCATCCATGCAAGTGAAACCTTTGGTGTCAAATTTATGTGCATATATATTTTGGTGAACTTGATGTAAAGATCAAATCCTTGAGTTCACATTTTCTTCTATTCCTCTCACACTTTTTTCCTCAATCTTCCTCTCTATCCATTTATTATGCGGTGCTTTGCACCCATTAATGTCTATATTCGAGATATATCATGCATGGGATCCTCCCTTTCCTAGGGATTCAAATGCCATCATTATTAGAAAAAAGAATCTGATTCAAATGTGCCCAATAGAGAACATCAAGACATGAGAAATACTCAAATGTTTAAAAACCCCATCTGTCAAGGAAGAGATTAAGATGTTTATACCTTCATAGGATCTCACAACTCTTTGCCTCATCTAACCCCTCATATACACCTAATGGTTCCCACTTAGATCCATTGTCAAACCTCTCAAATGAGAGGGAAATGGGCCTCACATCTTACAAGGAGAGGGCAAGATACATTGAGAAACAAGTGGATCAATTAGAAAATGACATGGCTCAAGTCCACATCATTGCAATGACAAACCTTAATAATACCAACCAAACTATACCTCCTAATGTGCATCACACCAACACTAGTCTTGAGAAAGAGGTAGGGGTATCATGTAACTCAGAAGTTGACCGAACATACAATAATGGGTGAAACCAACCCCAAGGTGGCAATGCCACTAATAACACTTAACTAAACTAAGAGCAAAACCAACCTACCCCTGAAGCTCTCATCACCACCTTGATCAAGAGAATTAGGACCCTAGAGGCTAGTGGTGCTCAACAATCTCATCAACAACCACTCATAATAATAATGTGAGATTGACATCTCACAAATCTCACATAAACATAAAACCATTTCTTGGTTTCCCAAATGAGACCAACCATGGGGTAAACTAAATGCCTCCCTACTATAATCTCTATTTATGTAACACTAATAATGAGATATTTTTATTTCCTCATCTACCACCACATGCCACTTCATCGAGATACATTCCTATTGGGCCACCTCAAGTCCACATTCCTAATGATTTAACATCTTTGGGGTTCCCTAAGTACACAAATTATGACTTACCCAACCTATTAGTTTCTACAAAATAACCCCACATCCAAAGGGATCAATATATGGGGTGTAACATCCTCCTACCCATGAGCCCTTCTCAAGGACATACCTAGAATATTTAAATAAATTACTTACACAAGATAATAATATAATAGGAAATAATATGTAAATACTTGTTAATAATAATCCATTTTGAGGGGACAACCTCCAAAAGTCTTCAATAAGAACATAACTTGCAATATGATACTTAACTACCTCCCACTACCTCCTATATATAGGCATCATTAAGTAATATTTATATTCTAATCCCAATAAGACTGACCTAGCATACAATAATTATACTTAGCCCGACTCATAATTGATTCAATTATGGATTATACTAGCCACAAGTTGGCCACATATATTCCAATACAATTAGAGGGTTTATTGCATAGCTGCATCCCCTCCTCTTTGGAGAAGCATTGTCTTCAATTTGGATCATCTATGGATGTTTTTACATGAAATCTTCATCTTCCCATATAGCATCTTTAGTAAGAAAATTATTCCACTCGATGAGTTACTTTGTGATTTTCCTAGTCATCATCTTCTTTGTGCATGTTTGGAGAATTAATTTAGGATCCAAGATGATTCCTTCCTCTTCATTGAGCTTAGGTAATATTGTTTTTCCTAGACACATGTGCCTAGTATCATCCTTCTTACAAACCATAAACACTAGAGAAGAATAAGCACTTGAACAAGGACAAATAATACTTGCATCCAACATCTCCTATACCAACTTATTAATCTCTCTTTTGTAGATGGGGGTAATGATATGGCTCGATACTAGGTGGTTGCCCCTCCAAAAATAGTTGAATGCCATGATCCTAGTATCTTTTGGGTGGTAGACCCTTTGGCATCTCTCTAAATATTAATAGTTCATGGAAATATATTATTGGTTTGGGAACTTCTAATAGTTTATTTGATGCCACATCTATCTCTATATAGATTCTTCTTCTTATTCTTCTTCATCTTTATCTTCTTCTTCTTTCTCATTTCTTGTAGGAGTCGCATTAGCTTCTCAAATCCACTCATAGGGATTTTATAAAACTTGAGAGAATCTATTTCTTTGAGTATTTTATTGCTATCTTCTTTCTTGTTAATCCTTTTCATTGTTGTTATATGGAGCCTAATCAAACTCGGAGGTTAAATTTTCCCCACTTTTGTTGGCGTGGTTTCCCCCCAAAGTATTTTATGGGGGAGTGCAGGAGGGCAAAGCCCCTCCTGCGGGGCCCAGGAGGCTTATCCCTCTGGTGGGGGCTCGGGGGTGGAGCCCATGGTGGGGGTTTGCGGGGGTTGCTGGAGGCAGCACCCTCGGCCGGGGGCTTGGGCGCAGTGCCCCTAAAGAAAAAATTGCCTATTATTTTATAAAGGCGTCGACAGTTATTTTTCTATTGGTCACCATAAAAAAACCCTATTTTTGTAACTGACATAAGTCTTGATAAAAAGGCTAAGGGTTAGGGTTTCCATTGGTATTGTATCTGTAGCACATTGCAGTGGATTTGGGCTGCATGAGATTGCTGGTTGTAATCGGTTCTATTTGCTGGATAATAATATTAGACTCTCTGTTGGTGGATGTAGCCTGAGTTTGGGTGAACCATGTTAAAATTGTCTCTCATTGTTTTATTTATGTGTATTTTTCATTCCTCTATTTAATCTTTATCTGCATTTAATTGCTATCTTCTGTATACTATTCCTAACATTCATCTCCTCCTTTATAGCTAAGCCAACCATTACCAAAAATATTTCCTCCTTAACCTTAGTGGTTTTTGCTTTTATAGTAGATTCAACATCTATAGGATCCATCTCTTCTATCATTGGATCATCTTTGTTAGGAGACTTTCTAGGTATAATTGGATTCCTTCCCCCACCTCTTGTTGAAGCCCCTACCATGATTCTGCTAAAATAATTTTGATTTATATTACTATTTTTTTAAATTCTAAAATCAACATAGGTCCATTACAAAAAAATAATGACCTCTATTCAAGACACTAGGAAAAATAACAAATTGTCATAAAATCTCAAAAATTACATTGTAGTCCACATGAATGTCCTTGTTTTAATTAAAAATAATAATCTTGATATATACATAAAGAGGAATGCATTATGATAAAATATAGGTATGAAATTTTTGTTAATACTAATTAAAACATTAATAATAAACAAAATATTTAATAAAAAATTACCAAAAAGCATTTGCACACTAGATATTGGAGTTAATAATCTACTTCTAAGAAATTATGGAAAGATTTTATTTGTAGTAAAAGTTATGCATTACAATAAAATGTCACTCAATAAAAAATAGTAGAAATTTGTGATATCCCATTTCAGCGTCCCAAAAAATAAACCCAATTTTTTTTATGACAAATTAAATTGCCGTAATATATCAGTTAATGAGGAAATGGGTCTATTGACTTTAATACTAGCAAGTCATTCTAAGCTTCTCTTGGAGTGGACATTCTAGGTTCTCTAAATGAGGAAAATAGCTTCGAGCTTAAGATTTCATAGCCCATTAGGCACACATAATGATACTTAAGCTTTTGTAGGGATGAGTAGTTGCGATCAACACTCACAATCATGCAATGGAGGTAAAAACGTTCAATACGAGGCAAGATGAACCATGGAGTGAGTACTAACAATAACATAACTTACCAACCAATGACACAATAGAAGGCTATCAAAGGATCAAATGTGTTCATGAGTGTGCATCATGAATCATTAGATGCTTTGATATAGCCTTTTGATCTCATGATCAATGCACTCCCAAACAACTTAAATATATAACATTTTAGGTAGTTATGTAAACTGCATGATCCTCCAACTTAGCTGAGGATCTCATAGTTTTGACATATGCTTCCATCATCACTACTTACATGAATTGGCCACAACTAGCCAATGGCACATTACTAAGAGCTTGTAGGCTTTGACAACGCCTTGGGAGTGTGGGAGTTTGATACGTCATTTATCAATGTCATCATCCACGTCCTAAATGATGTAAGGGGGAGGGCCCACCATAACTTACATGGAACTCTTTGAACCAATATCTTAATACCATTATGATAATATGGAGGAAACCCCCTTGTAATTACATGGATTTCTAAATCATGTTCTAATCATATGGATGACACATCACTAAGAGCACAATAACATTGAAAACCCTTGTAGGTTGCATAAATTGTAGAAGTAGATGAGGATCAAATGACTGGTGCACCCTAGGGTTGGTAGTAAACATGAATAAGGTATATAATTACATAGGTTGTTAGATTGAACAAGACCAAAAATTGGGGCTCTTTTATTGATATCTAATTTTGCAATATAAGAATGTGCAACTAGAGGGTTCTTTAGCATAATTTATCAATCATAAGACTAAGACACTTGCATTGAGACCAAGTGACAAGGTGCAATCTATGCATATATTACAATATCAACATAATCATATCATAAAAGTATTGGGCATCAATTTTGACCATATATGGAACTAGACAAGGCAAAATGAACTCATCTTAGATGAGGATTAATAAACATTCTTATATACGATCTCAATTTGAGTGTGGCACAATTTGCACTAATGAAATCTCCTTCACATGGTCATGTTCCATTCATTAGAACGTTATCAATTTTATAAGGCATACACCAATTAGAATAGTTTAGTATTGTGATCTAAACAAAGGGATACCAAATATAGAAACATGAATTGGCTTTGCCAATATTAATCATGGGATCTTAAGTCCTTAAGTCTAGCTTTTAATTGATTTCAATTGCAGAAAACATAATATATGCTGATATCTAATATTGGACCAATTTCAGTTGTGATTCAAGATCTTGAGGGATCCACTATTGCCTCATTTATCACCTAATCCCTAACTAGCTAACCAATTTGATAATTTGCTATGCATGGAAGCACTAGTATGCAAGTGACTTGTCTTCAGTTATTCCATATTGGGAAAAGGGTCTAAAGATCATCTACTTTTGTCATGGATTTAATAGTCCTTGTCTTAACCACTCTGAAGGAGCTTGAATAGCCCCACCTTTTATTAAACCATCTTTTGTAGCAGCCAAGATATTGAGATTCACATAGAGACTCATGAACTTAAATAATGAAATCTATATAGAAGTTCTTCAATGCATAACATCATAAGGTTAAGAATTTTAGGATATCACCTAGACTATCTCATAGTTGTTCAATTTAGGGGTCATCAATGTTTTAGGCCTACTTTTCCACCCAATATCACAATGGGGTCCTTGTCTCATAGGGTGCTGAGGAGATGTTTGGCAACTGGAGGAACTTAAGAGTGGTCAGCTAATGTAGTTTTTCTTTTCATTCAAACTAGTGGTAGTAAATGTCATTCACCAAGGCTCAGGCTAAGATTTTAATAGGGACATAGAGACATTCACACATACACATATGCACATATAATCACAAATTTAGAATCTTACACTCAACATTCTAGGAGACTATGCTCATTAATGGGCTCATGCTCTCATAACCAAGGAAGATTCTTACTGCTCACAACAAGGCACCCCACTCGACTACATTATAAGTGGTCTTGTCTAGATAAACCATATACAACTTTCAATCAACTAGACCATAAGCAATTGTGGAGCTTTTCTCTCCATCATGGTCACCTAGACCATTCCCACAAGGCCTCTTGACTGATTAGTACATTTTACTACAAAGTCTTCATTGTCATGGGCTTCCTTGATTCACATATTTTAAACCATGTCATAGACTCGTCACAATATAACATTGAGCCAACACAAACAAGACATTATCACTAATAGCACATATACATGAAACATGTCATAGTCTTAACATCACCTATTATCAATCTATACAGTCAAGACTACGCATGGATGAAAATAATGGACTCAAACTTGTTGCCAATTCTAGTTACTTGTACCTTTTCAGAATTCCTTAGTAGTTCCTTCCTTTGACTTGCTTCTCTTGTGGAACGATTTCATACATGAGTGTTCCTTTTTTAGCAGCCTTTAGTCTTGTTTCTCTAGGCCTTTATAGAGTTCCATAAACTCTACCCATATATATTTTATTTTAATTACGAAGTTTCCTAGAAATTCCTCTAAAATTATTCTTTTCCTCAGGCTTTCTAGCCATGCAATTCCTGGGGCCTCATCAAACTGGTTGCATGCTTAGTGGTGCACTTTAGCTAAGGCACCTCAAGTTTTGTAAAGCACCAACATTCTTTCCTTTCTCTAGGTTTATTTACTCCACACATTGTTGGTTTTATTTTAACTATTTTAGTCACACAATGAGGTTTCCTTGGTTGACAACATCTATAAACACTTGGCCTTTTTCTAACTCATGTTCCTTGTAACACCTAGCATCCTTTTACAACACACCTGACATTTAGCCCCTCCTTGGTCCTCTTCACTACCTAATTAGACACTATTAATCAATACCAATGGGAAACCGTGAGGTAATGCGACCCCCTTTGACATTGGGTTAACCGGTCTAGATCACTTGGTGCTTGCACAATCATATTACTCATCAATACATACTCAATTTGATTATTTTATTAGATTATTAAAAAATAATTCATGAGTTACTAATCCTTATTTAATTAAATAACGACCTTCACCCTCTTTCTACACATATCATGATTCCATTAGCCTCATTGACAATCCATGTGGCGTAAAGTAGGGTGACATTACTTGTGTTAAACTCATTTTGTAAAAGTCATAATGAAAATAATTATGGACTCTAGGCTATAATCAAACCTTAGTATCCATGGTTGTGCATTTATGATACATATATATATTAATTTAACATTTATCATTTCTACCACTTATAATTATCAGTGTTTCAAAACAAAATAACATAATCTTCAGTCCATCTTATACATATACACATATACCTTTGTTGGGTTTATTTGAATCTTGTCCTAATACAAAATTAGGGAACAAGGTATTATAAAACTTTTTATTGAAAAATAATAAAAATGATAGAAATACTTTTAAAAAATAAAAAAAATAATAAATTAAATCTACATAGAAATTCTCACAAACCATTAGTTATGCCGAGAGGCGTTTCTACATTCATAGCATAGATGGAGAATACGAGATGAAAGATTCCATAATTTCCGTGTAAACAAAATTAAAAATAGCAAATAAGATTCCATAATTTAAAAATATATCAATGGATGGATAGGAAGGCGGATGGACACGAATGACATAACCACTAACATCAAAGAAAGAAACATTACATGAATGGCATATCAAAGGACACACATCTTTTTAAAATAGAAACATCTAATTGTAATGTGCAGTAGTTAAGTTGGAATTTTTGGGAGAATATTGTATGATGTTTCAAATTACTAAATCAATTTACCTCACATAGGTGGAATAGGCGCCTCTAGAAGATATCTCTCGGCGTACTTTAGATATATTTTTTAAATATAGGTATACTAGTTTATATCATTCTTAAATTCTTGATTGTTTGTTTGGTATAATTGACATAATGATTGTTAAATGCTGAAAATGTTAATTTTGGTGGTCCAATAATGTTGAAAAGTGGGACACACTAATGTGCTTTCACCCATTAAGGAAGATCTCTAAATGTATCATGGAATGTGAGGGCTATAATATCATCAACATCTATCACACAAGGAGTATAATCACCACAAATTATGTATATAAATGAGGCAAAATTTCTTACGATGGAAGGAAAAACATTGGCAAAGTCCATGAAAGAGGAGAAGGTAGATATGCATGAAAATAACTCATTCGTGAACCATGAAGCATCATCAATATGAAAGTAGGACACAATATCAGGGATCAAAGAATAGAAATTGATAAAGCATGAAAACACCTTATACTCCTTGATATATGCATGAAGGTAATCCTAAAATAAAGATTCATAAGAATTCATGTTGAAAAGTATATTAATGAAGCACAAACCAAGGGTGAATTTGGTAGGGATCAACGAGAGATAAAGCAACACAAACCCAAACCCTATTAAAGATAAGTCAATGATACACAAATAAGGGTGGATCTAAACCCTAATCAAATTTGACATGAGATGAATGCTTGATCAAAAAATTATATTTAAAAGTCTTAATGAAAAAAGGATAAACCTTAAGGTCAAAACCCTAGGTCATGTAGGAATGTTAGATTCACCTTAAAATGTAAGGGAATAAACGCACCTCATATAAATATCTTAGGACAAAAATTAAACAATAATAAAAATCTAGTATTAAGAGCTAAGATTGATAACTGATAAATGTAATAAATATTAACATTACTACAAACATTAAATGAATAACATAAATGTAATTATGTCATATCCCTTAATAGTTCGAGGATTTCCAATTAAAGATTGGAAAAGAAAATTATTTGCTATCTCCTCTCCTCTAGATCATTTTTATAACTTAGTCAAATTTCATGCTTATAGAATAAGACAAAATTGGAAAAAAGACAAAATTAGAATAAGACAAATTGTTATGACTTGGCACTAGAGACAAATAATATTAATAAAGGAATTAAGGCAAGCTCCATAAGGGTTCGAATGACTCTTGCCACCGATCACCTTAAATAAATATCATTAATTATAATTGGAATCTATGAAGAGACATCAAGTTTCATTCGCTGCTTTTCATTGGCCAAATCTTTGTATAAAGGAACCCAAAAGCATTCGAAGGGGAGCAGAGAAAAATATATAGGAAATCGTACCAAGGATAGTACGAACAACAATAATTATTAAGTTTATATTTCAGGGACAGCAGACATAGAGGAGTCCCTCATCAATATTTACAAAAGCTTATACCAAGACTGCAAACTAGATTTGCACAACAAGTAAGTCTCTTATCATTTTCTAATTATTGCTGATCTCTCATCACTGCGTACATGTACGGATGACATGTTGCTCTTTGTTTCTATCATTATCATATATAAAATTCTATGATAGTAATCAGTCTTGCAAGAAGCTTTCATTTACATATGCATCTATGTTAGTAATCAAATTTGTATGCCATTTTCATTCACATAGGATATGTAGATTGTTATGTAGAATAATTATGCATCTAATATGCAATATTTCATGAAGTATCTCTGTAATCAATGGTGCATAATAATATGTAATTTACCAACCTCATATGAGAGATAGGAGGATAAATACCAAGAGGCCACATGGGTAAAATTATGGCTTTTGTCACATGAGGTATAAGGTACCCATGATGCAAAGGTTAATCATCACGTAGGGGCCTTGTCACATGAGGTATAAGGTACCCATGGTGCAAGGATAGTGATGCATAGGCCCTAGTTACTTGATGTAAGGCATCATAAGAGTGCCAAGGAGTCTTAAGAGGCCTTGACTCTAAGGTATTAAGGATACCATATTGAGTCTAAGGATAGAGACAATAGAGCCCCATAGTGGATAATGATACTCTCCTCCAATCTCCCATAGGATGTTAGTAAATGGCATTTAAATTAGTAGATTTGCATTTTGTATTGATGAAGATCATACATCATATGAAATATCATGATAAGATATGCAAGGCATATTGAAGTTGATCATGAAAGTAACATGTGAAATGTTAATGATATGCAAGGCATATGAATAGTTATCATAAGATTAACTTGTGAAATGAGAATGAAAGATAATGTGCATTAAAAGAAATCATAAAGATTAGCAATCATGATATGCATTGAAAGTAGCTATGAATTCATAATAATGATATGCATAGGAATTGATCATAGATAAATAATAGTAATTGGCATAGTAATGTATATTGATAGAAATCAATGATGAACTGACAATTAATCATAGAAATGATAAAGCAATGTTCTATGTATGAATTATATATGTTGGCCTTAAATGAAAAATGTACTAATGTTCTCTTGCTACAATTTGAAATTTGTGAACAAGGTAAAAGGATTTTGATTTGTGACAAAGGGGACATTACAATTGGTATCAGAGCCATTATTCCTGCCATCCTGTGAGATAGTTTTATGCAAGCATACACTAGAAGGAACCGACAACTTCTAGAAGAGGAAATGAACAACGAAATGAGGGCATTCATGGAAGCCACCACCAAGGCCATGATGGAACAAAACGAAAGAATCACCAAGGCCATGATGGACCAAGGTGAAAAGACTACTCAAATGTTCTTAGAGGCACTTCAAAAAGTGGGTAACACCATGGATCAGCGAAACTCTACAAATGCAAAAGACATAGGATCCAATCATGCGGAGAATAGCCCAACTTCATCAAATCCAAGGATTCCTATGCCATCTTTCCTTCTGGAAGAAGAAAACTCAAGAGCTGATGAACCTATTACAAATGCATTAAGCGCGGATGACATTGCAAGGGCTTATGCAAGCCTAGAACTAGAGGTAAGGAGAGTGGTATCATTTAATGATTATAGCAATACTAGAAGGAATGAAATGGTAAGGAGGGAAAGAAGACCTCCTAACAAGGACTTAAAACATAAAACCAACAAAGTAAACCTCCCTAATTTTGATGGGACAAATAAGATCACACCACATGCATGGTTCCAAAAGCTAAATGACTACTTCTCACTTAGCCCTATGACGGAAAAGGATGCACTCCAATTTGCCATCTTACATTTAGAAGGCTTAGCATATGAATGGTGGCATAATGGGAAACTCACCCAAGGTCACGACTCCATCACATCTTATGCAGAGTTTTTTAAGAAGTTCATTAAGAAATTTGAGAGACGACACCCGCAACAAGACTTCAAGGATTTAACCCAAGTAAGGTAGCGTGGAACAATAGATGAATATATCAATGAATTTGAGAAGGTTGCCATACGTGTTACCAGAATTGAAAATGAAAGACTCGCATTCCTATTCATAGAAGGGTTGGATGAAAAACTAAGGGGCTTAGTAGGAGCACTCAAACCCACCTCCTTAGATGATGCCGTGGAAATGGCCCTCCACCTAGAAAAAAGTAAACCTTATCACTCATCTCCAAAACCCTTCCATAAGAAAGGTAAATATGACAAATCCTACCATCACAAGGATGAGAGGAGAGATAGAAAGAATTGTTTCTCATGTAGAGCCCCATGGTCACATGACCACAAATGTCCAAAGTGACAAGATTTGAAAGAGAAAGGTTTGTGTTTTATATGTAAAAACAAATGGGAAACGGGTCATAGATGTGGGCAAATTCATACCATAGAAGCCATGACCCATGAAGAGGAAGAGGAAAACCCTCCTAAGAAAAGAAAATGTGAACCCGAGGAAAAAGTCATCCTAGCTTCCATGTCTAAAGTATCCAAACACCATCCTTTTAAACTTAGATGTAAATTAAAAGGAAACAAATTAGCAGCCTTAGTGGACAACGGGGCTACTCATAATTTTATAGATGAATCCCTAGCAAAAAGATTAAAACTAGGTCCACAAGATTTTGAAGGGTTTAAAGTCTCACTAACGGATGACTCTACAAGAGAATTCTCTAAAATTATACCTCAACTAGAAATGACCATCGGGAAACATCAAGTTAGGGAAGATTTTTATGTGGTTAATTTGGGAGACACGAATATTGTCCTAGGGATGCCATGGCTACACTCTCTAGGGCAAGTCACTATTGATTTTCCAAAATTAGAAATTCATTTTGAAGATCAAGGAAACAAGGTCATCCTACATGGACTTTCTGATGGGTCACCCCGGGTAGTGTCATCCAAAAGAAATGCAAAAGTTTGCCGACACAACCAAGTAGAGTGGGCAGCTCAATGCATGATTTTAGACAAGTCAACTAAAGAGGGGCAAGCCATCCACATAGATATTCAACCCATTCTACGAAAACATAAGAAAGTATTTGAAGACATTCCACCCGGATTGCCTCCCAAGAGAGGATTCAAACATGTCATAGAAATGGAAAAAGGGGCAAAACCAATTATTACCACCCCATATAGACACCCTCTAAAGTTTAAGGAAGAAATAGAGAAGACCATAAATGAGCTCCTAGAAATGGGCCATATACAACCTAGTTCTAGCCCATTCACATCCTTCGTAGTGTTAGTCAAAAAGAAAGATGGAACCCTACGAATGTGTGTGGACTATAGAGCATTGAATAAACAAACCATAAAAAACTGGTACCCCATACCTAGGGTAGATGAACTAATTGATGAACTTCATGGAGCCAAATATTTCTCAAAAATAGACCTTAGGTCCGGATACCACCAAATCCGAATGAGGGAGGAAGATATACCCAAAACTGCCTTCCGATGTCATTATGGTCACTTTGACTTTTTAGTTCTGCCATTCGGACTGACCAATGCCCTAGCAACTTTCCAATCATGTATGAACCATACTTTCTGAAAGCAACTAAGGAAATTTCTCCTAATCTTCTTTGATGACATATTAATCTATAGTAAAACCTAGGAGGAACACTTGAAACATATTGATGAAGTCTTATCTATACTAGAGCAAGACTCTCTTTATGCCAAGGCATCTAAATGCGAGTTTCGGATGGAAGAAATACTTTACTTAGGGCACAAAATTAGCTCCGAGGGAGTCAAAGTTGATGAGGAAAAGATCAAAACCATAAAGGAATGGCCTAGACCCAAGACTCTAACACACTTAAGAGGATTTCTAGGCCTATGCAGCTATTACCAAAGATTTGTAAGACACTTCTCCAAGATTGCATCACCCTTATCCAACCTTACAAAGAAAGGTGTTACATCCCTATTTTTGACTTGCTATACTTTTACCTTTTACTTGGGCATAAGTAAATTTATTGAGATGTTATAGATTTTTGAGAAGATATGACATGGAATTATATTGAATATCATTTAGGAAATCATGGAAATGATTATGTTATTGTCGATTTTATATCTATATGATGAGATTTGATTTATTTTGAATAATGATGCACTGATCTCTTATTGTTTGATGACAAGTGAAACAGGATTACAAGTTATCGACTCTCAGAGAAGAGAGAGAGTATCTTTCGAGAAGAGAGATATAGACCTTGGAATACGAGTGGTCTATTTTCCAAACGAGTCTAGTGTTAAATGATAATATGAACCAATGAGTCGTATGAGGTAAGTCTTGTCTTGCTAGTTACTTTTGAATCTAATCGACAGGTAGTCGATATCTTGATTATCATCTAGTCAAGTCGATGGTGAGTCGACATAGTCGTTTGTGAAGTAAACATTGTCATAGCTGTAAAACAGTTGCGTTATTCTTCTTGAGTCACTTGAGGTTTTATTGTCACCTCTTAAATGTCAAGACGTTCCCATCAAGTTAGATGACTCTAATATTGTTGACGTTTAACGTCAACAGATGAACTTGTCAAGTTGACATGATTTTAATGAAGAATTGTGATGGGGAGGTGAACTCGACCCATTCACATCATCTAAAATCCTTGGGTTAAATAGAGAAGTTTTTAACAACTTCGGGTAGAGGTTTTTCACAGCTATGTGATAACTAAACGGAATCTTGAGTCTTGTTTTGCGTTACGCCCAATCCGTTGTGATTGCCGTCAAAATGCGTTGATCATGTGTTGTGAATTTATTCCCTTTTGTAAATCGACGGAAGTCGAATGTGAAGTCGATTTATGCTATAACTGTTCTTGTCGTCATTTGGAAGGATATTCCAAAATCATTTTAGTCATAACTCGGCTAACGGGATGTAGTTTTTCGCCAGTTTGCTTGATGTCAGTTTTCTCGTCGAGTCAAGTGGTTTTCGCCCAAGCTCTATCGGTTGGGACATCATCCCTTGCGAATACGTCTTTTTCTTTTTGAGTTTACGACTTGAGTTGTCTTGGATTGAACCCACACTTTCTTATTTTAGTCGATTTTGATTCTTTACCTCTTTTCAACCTTGGAGTCACCTTTTGCATTTATTAGATATCACCTTGTGAGAGTTTCACTCCGCTAGCGATGATAGGTTGCATTTGTCGAAGGTTAGAAGTCTCCTTGTGGTAGAATGACGAAGTTGTTATGCCACGTCGTCATGTAGAACCTCCATCTTGATTGTGGCCACTGCAAATGAGGAGTCGGGTAGCTATAGTTATGTCGACTCCTTGTGTATAGGCATGTGCTGGCTATGAGTTCAATGCATATTCTCCTTCATCGTGGACGCGTGAGGACAGTGGTAGTCAGTGGTTAGAATTTGAAAAATTGCAGTTAGAGGAGAGTCTTTTTCTTCACTGTGCTGTGGGAGTTATGCCATGGAGAATAAAAGTGTAACCGTTGAATTAAATGTGGATGCTCCATCATCGTGGGGGGGGGGGCTGTGGTTGTTAAGAAACCAAAGAAACCGCAGTAGAGAGGGGGCAGTTTAGAAATTTAAAACAAGAGTTAATTGGGAGATATACTCCATCGACGTGGGGAGAGAGGAGAGTTTTTGGGAGGCTGTCGTTGTTTAGAGAGGAGAAAAATGGCAGAGAGGCGGCATTTTTCATGGGAAGGTTTGGCGTCACTGTGCACGATTGGCAGAATAAAGAGGGTTTTGAAAACCTGAGGAGGCACGTCTTGTCAGAGAAGGACGTGGCTAGGTGTGCAGAGAGTCGAGAGTCTCAAAGGTCGCTGGGAGCTTGTAACTGCAGTCAATAACCCCGTCGATAGGTTTTTCTATTCTCTTTCTTCGCAGTCTAAGTTAGTTTTGTGCCTCATCTATGCAAAGATAATGTAATACGTTTACAACGAAAAGAATATGATGGCAATGCCTTCTTACTGCGATTTCTGTGTGAGGTAAATCAATAAAATTGTATCATTGCTGTGTTTTGGTATTTGAAACCTCAGAAATAGTATCATTGTTGTCTTTTAGTATTCGAGAACTCAGAAACTAGATCATTGCCAATCATGAACGACACTGTATGTTGATAGAACACAATTCTTAATGTACACACATCTAGGAATGATCATTGCATGATGCAAAATGTAAACTACATTCTTCAAATGGTTGGCAATGACGTATGTTTAGAAAGTTTCCTTTAAGACTGTATTATCAACTTAAAACTGCCTTTGATGCACTTGAAACGATAGCTCCATAGAGAGAAACCACATTGCTCCATGTGCATGTTGTATAGGAGTTTAAAACCTCAGATTTAATGCATGTTTCAACGTAGATTTTGGATTGTGTTGACAACCGGATGGTATGATTTCAACTGGCTGTGGTGTAGGGAGACAAACCCCAGAGTAGGCTAAGGTTGCCAAATGTCTCTTTGTCCAAACATAGAAGAATCCCGAAAACAAGACTTTGTATGTCGACAAGAGAAATGAGCTAGTATCTTATTCGGTTTTATACCTTTAGTTAGAGGTCGACAAATGTGTTTGATCATCTCTAGTGTCGTGAGATAGATTCCGAGTCTTGTATTATCTTATTTTACGACTCTTACCTCATTGAACCATGTGAAACCATTTGATTTGGAAGGAGGTATAGAGTTGTAGTAACAGTAATTATTCTTGGTTGAAAACCATCATGATTTTTGTAATTGAAAAGATAAGGGTGGGAAACCCGTATTTTGTGTCGTAATTAAGTTGCATGCGATGATTCTTGTGTCACTATTACCTTGTAGACCCTTATGAGTCTAAAACTTTAAATTTCGGGCTTATGGGAAATTGTATTATATACTTGAGTATGTTGTAGAAACATATGGGAATCGAATAGCCACGTTAGAGACCACTTAGGAGTGGATATTTATAAATGATGTTTTATATGATTATGGGATTATGAATTGCATTACAAAGGCTATCCATATAAACAATGAAAAGAAAATCCATTGTACAACGTGTAAACGGAGATGAATCCATAAACTCGGGAATAGAGTAAACCTTTGCACCATGCGCTAATGCATGAGGAATTCAAACACCTTGAGGGTATCGAGGATGTTTTATAGAGCTTATAAGTGGGCGAACTCATTTCGTGAGTAGACATTAATGTGACGTGAGCCCTAATTTTAGTAAATGCTCATATCTATCTTGTTGGAATGAGATTTGTTACTAGTCAACAAAGATTAACCTTAGGTAGGGAAAACTCCTTGTTGAGTTACAAGTCGAATTGAATTACAAGCCGTGAGCCTCAGATTTTGCAAACATGCAAGAGGTACCATTAAATGGTTAAGTCAAACATTAATTCATTATACCTTTTTATCACAACTTCTCTAAGCTATTACTTGTCAACAAGGGGGTAAATATCAAACGCTGCAAAGATGCGAAGAGAGAAACTTAAGAATGGATAGTCAATCCATAATGATTAATAGAGCAATGACAGTATCTTGTGAATTCACCTAAGTCAGAAAGACGAGGTTTGAGTTAGGCAAAACTCATCAGTTAAATCTAAATCCTAGAGATAGTAATTATTATATTAAATCATTGAGATTATTTAAAGATCATGAATGAAGGGTCAAGTGCCCTGACTATGTATAAGTACTCTTACTTGCAAGAAGGGAGTTAGATTCCTAGACTACATTGCTTAACCTGGGTAAGGTTATCATCTTGGTTGTAATTAATCTATCTATATTTATTATGAGACAATAAGTCATGGACCTCGAGTATTGCAATGATGCAATGAGAGTCCTGGTAAAGGAAAAAAGATGAAAGAAAAAGTCTATGGATTGTAGACTGTGAAAGAAAACATGTATTGGGTCGAGAAGACTAGATTGTTGAAATCATCATGACTTCATAAGTTAAACATAGTTGACCAAGTCGAACTGTAGGAATATGATAGTATCCAAGTCGAGTTGGAGTGGGTGAACAGTACGACATCGTTCATTGCGAACGTCAATTTATATTGAAAACTATGGCCATAGTAATGCATATGTCTCTGCATGCATTGTCGGTTCACTGTATCTAGATTGCACATCCTATCGGGAATCATACTTAGCTAGAGGGTATCTAGGGTTGTATGATAGATAGAGTTGTGTAAGATACAACACTATGTACTTGGAAAGGCAAATTACCACTGGTCACCTTGGTCTATACTTCTCGTGAAGGGAAGGGCCACTTCTGGTTAGGAAGGAGTGCGGGAGACCGACGGTCTGTGGTTGGAGGTAAATCACTGGAAAGATACTCTCTCTCTCTAGCAGAAGACATGCCGAGGCTTGTGATAAAGATGTCAGATTTCTGGATGCAGTATATCTCTGAGACTTGTGTTTTTTTGAGACTAAGTAAAACATTATCTAATTCAGGTATTTATAATTGATTTATTTTTGTAAACATTGTACTTGAGAAAGACAATATGGTTTATTGAATTTGTAATGAGATATCTTGTAATTGTAGTTACTCGACTATATGTTGAATAAAAGAAAATTTTTCTCTGTCTCATTTTTACCTTGTAAATTTACTTTATGGTGAATTTTTGGTTTTTACTATGTTTTTAGAATGTGGATGTTACAAAAGGACTATTCCAATGGAATGATGCTGCTGAAAAAGGTTTCAAAGAATTGAAAAGAGTTATGAGCTCTTGTCCCGTGTTAGCCATACCTGACTTCTCCTCACCTTTTGAATTGGAATGTGATGCCTTCGGTGAAGGCATTGGCGCCGTCTTGATGCAAAATAGACACCCCATAGCATTTGAAAGTCGCAAGTTGACGGTCGTAGAAAGATTGTATTCAACCTATGATAAAGAAATGTTGGCCATCATGCATGCCTTGGCCAAATTCTGCCAATATCTAGTATGCGGGAAATTTGCCGTCAGAACATATCACAATAGTTTGCAACACTTCCTTAATTAGTGAGATCTAAATGATAGGTAGCAAAAATGGGTAAGCAAACTTCAAGCATATAATTTTGATATCAGTTATATGAAGGGAAAGAATAATGTGGTAGCAGATGCACTATCGAGGAGGCCACACTTATGTATCATATCATGCATATCTCCCGATTGGAAGGGCCTGATCACCGCAGAATATGTTAAGGATCCCTTCACAATTAACATAATGGAGGGACACATGGAAGATGAAAACTATGTAATCAAAGAGGATCTAATCCTATATAAAGATAGAATATTTTTAGCCGCAGGATCCAAGATGAAGAATCAAATCATCCAAGAGTTCCATGATAGCCCTCTAGCAGGACACAAAGGCTATTGCAAAACCTATAAACAAATTCGAGAGAAATGTGCATGGAAAGGTCTAAAGAAAGATGTACTCCAATATACCCAAGAATGTCTTACTTGCCAAAAGAATAAAGCAGAGCATACATATCCTGCTGGTTTATTACAACCCTTACTTATACCATAGCAAAAGTAGAGTAGCATCACTATGGATTTTATCACTGGGCTCCCTAAGGTACAAGGGAAAGATTGCATTTATGTGGTCGTGGATAGACTTAGCAAATATGCACATTTCATGGCCATATCCTGTGATTATAAAGCACCTCAAGTAGCCAAGTTGTTCTTCAAAGAAATATTCTGACTCCATGGTTTACCTCAAAACATAATTAGTGATGGAGACAGCCATTTTATGAGTCTCTTTTGGCAAGAATTGTTCAAAGCAACAGGCACCCAACTCACACCAAGCACAAGTCATCATCCACAAATGGATGGCCAAATAGAGATTGTAAACAAATGGATTGAAGGATATCTCCGAAATTATGTCACCAGGCAACAAAGGGGATAGATTAAATGGTTACACCTTGGGAAACATTGTTATAATACGACACATCATATGTCAATCGGAATGATCCCATTTAAGGCCCTATATGGGTATGACCCCATTTCATTTGGAAATTTAATACTCCTAGAAGGTAGAAGTCCCAAGGCAAAGGATTTCATCTAGCAACATGAAGATATCATGAAGGTGCTTAGAGATAATTTGCACCATGCCCAAAATCAACAAAAGATTTATGCCGATCGGAAACGTGTGGAAAGAACCTTTGAAGTAGGAGACATGGTGTTCTTAAGGTTACAACCTCATAAACAATCCTCATTGAAGACAAATGGTGCGGAAAAGCTTAAACCATGATTTTATGGGCCTTACAAGGTAATAAGAAGAATTGGCGAGGTCGCATATGAGATAGAATTACCAAAGAATAGCAAGATCCATAATGTGTTTCACGTCTCTAGACTCAAAAAGGTACTTGGTCAAAGGATCACACCTTGTGGGGATCTACCTCCTCTTGATGATGAAGGGCAATTAATACTAGAACCTGAGGTGATTTTGGACACTAGGGAAAGAAGATTAAGAAATAGAATCATTAAAGAATATCTTATTAAATGGATGAACCTACCTAGTGATGATGCTACATGGGAAAGACTAGAAGACTTAGATTTCCAAACACACAAATTGCTTGAGGACAAGCAATCTCAAGAGGGGAGGTCTGTCATATCCCTTAATAGTTTGAGGATTTCCAATTAAAGATTGGAAAAGAAAATTATTTTCTATCTCCTCTCCTCTAGATCATTTTTATAACTTAGTCAAATTTCATGCTTATAGAATAAGACAAAATTGGGAAAAAGACAAAATTAGAATAAGAGAAATTGTTATGACTTGGCACTAGAGACAAATAATATTAATAAAAGGAATTAAGGCAAGCTCCATAAGGGTTCGAATGACTCTTGCCACCGATCACCTTAAATAAATATCATTAATTATAATTGGATTCTATGAAGAGACATCAAGTTTCATTCACTGCTTTTTATTGGCCAAATCTTTGTATAAAGGAACCCAAAAGCATTCGAAGGGGAGCAGAGAAAAATATACAGGAAATCGTACCAAGGACAGTACGAACAACAATAATTATTAAGTTTATATTTCAGGGACAGCAGACACAAAGGAGTCCCTCATCAATATTTACAAAAGCTTATACCAAGACTGCAAACTGGATTTGCACAACAAGTAAGTCTCTTATCATTTTCTAATTATTGCTGATCTCTCATCACCGTCGTACAGGTACGGATGACATGTTGCTCTTTGTTTCTGTCATTATCATATATAAACTTCTATGATAGTAATCAGTCTTGCAAGAAGCTTTCATTTACATATGCATCTATGCTAGTAATTAGATTTGTATGCCATTTTCATTCACATAGGATATGTAGACTGTTATGTAGAATAATCATGCATCCAATATGCAATATTTCATGAAGTATCTCTATAATCAATGGTGCATAATACTATGTAATTTACCAACCTCATATGAGAGATAGGAGGATAAATACCAAGAGGCCACATGGGTAAAATTATGGCTTTTGTCACATGAGGTATAAGGTACCCATGATGCAAAGGTTAATCATCACGTAGAGGCCATGTCACATGAGGTATAAGGTACCCATGGCGCAAGGATAGTGATGCATAGGCCTTGGTTACTTGATGTAAGGCATCATAAGAGTGCCAAGGAGTCTCAAGAGGCCTTGACTCTAAGGTATTAAGGATACCATATTGAGTCTAAGGATAGAGACAATAGAGCCCCATAGTGGATAACGGTACTCTCCTCCAATCTCCCATAGGATGTTAGTAAATGGCATTTAAATTAGTAGATTTGCAATTTGTATTGATGAAGATCATACATCATATGAAATATCATGATAAGATATGCAAGGCATATTGATGTTGATCACGAAAGTAACATGTGAAATGTTAATGATATGTAAGGCATAAGAATAGTTATCATAAGATTAACTTGTGAAATGAGAATGAAAGATAATGTGCATTAAAAGCAATCATAAAGATTAGCAATGATGATATGCATTGAAAGTAGCTATGAATTCATAATAATGATATGCATAGAAATTGATCATAGATGAATAATAGTAATTGGCATAGTAATGTATATTGATAGAAATCAATGATGAATTGACAATTAATCATAGAAATGATAAAGCATTGTTCTATGTATGAATTATATATGTTGGCCTTAAATGAAAAATGTACTAATGTTCTCTTGCTGCAAGTTGAAATTTGTGAACAAGGTAAAAGGATTTTGATTTGTGACAAAGGGGAAATTACAAATTAGCTCTATATCTGATGTATATTTTTATTGTGCCAGGTGTTGTAAACTGATTTGCCAACATATCAAAAAATCAAGGTTTACTATACAATATTGATTGTACAACTATTTGGTTTTGTCACACCCCCATTTTTAAAAACTAATGTATTTATTTTCATTATTTTTGAGGAGACAGATAGTTAGTTAGAGAAAATATTATGATCATAGTAATGATGGGAAATATATTTGTTTTATATTAATTTATATGTAAGAAATAACTATTTATGACGTCATTATTGAACATGTGGTTAAAATGATGAAATGGACTAACTACTGTCATGTAACTGAGGTGGATGCAGGAACAGTGTTGTTTTCCGTTCGATATGAGGAGAGAGTATCACCATGGAGAGGATGATAGATTGCGTGAATGCAACGATCCTTATGCCATTTGGAAACACACACACACACATACTTAGTAGAGAGATCATGTTTTTTCTTGTCAACTATGCCGTCATTAAGACGAAGGTTAAATCCTTTTTGTCATCTGATAGAAACTTGGTGTATGTCTTTGGATGACAAGTCGATGTGTGTAAGTTGACTAAACATGTTTAATTTTTTTGTTAAGATCTTTGTCAACTTGTGAGAATTCTCTGTCGATAATTGTGTTTCAGATGAACACATTTAGCCTTCAAAAGTACGTAATATCAACATCTATTAGATAAGTATGTTGTGTCTATTTACAAAGTTATTATTATTATCATTATTAAATTATTAATATTATTGTTATAATTAATAATTATATTAGCTAAGGTAAAAAGTCTCTTTTTTATTCTAAGCGAACTCCCTAAATGCTTGGGAGTGGGGGAAGGAGCAATAGCTCTATACTCTCCACACTCTCCACTATCTTCTCCATATAGAGAGAGTTGTATAGTGGTGCTTTAATGATGCACCCATAACTTGGAGAGGTAGCTTAGAAAAAGGAAGGGAATGTTTTTGAGAATGTAGAGAGAGAAAGAGAGAGGGAGAAAAGAGAGGATACTTTGGGAAAAGATAGAAAGGAAAAGAGAGTAGTGAAGAGGAATGTAGGAGGAAGCAAGATCTTGTTAGCATGCTGCCTGTAGCATATAATAGGTAAGTTCATCATATACCACTAAATGAGATAATATGTATATCTTGATATTGCTTTATGTTCATTTAAAATTGCAAGTAGATTATGCCAAGATTCTGTTGATGTTTATCCTTGACCGAGGATTAAATCTATATTTATAAGTATCATATGTCAGTTTGGGATAGAGTTGAATAACTTAGAAGGCATGTTTATCTTTGTATTTATATTTATGCATCTTAATGGAAATGTTATGGCACTATATCTTAGGATAAGAGAGAGTTGAATATCCATATTTAGCATAGCATATATCTTATTGTTTATCAAAAACAAATTAGGAATGGTGGTAACAGTCAAAGGATTGGTATTTGAACCATTCGATAATGGAGTATTAGGAAGAAAAAATGTTAAGTGGCCAACGAAGTAAGTCTTAAGGCTGTATATTATGTTAAGAGGCTGACTGAGTAAGTCTTAATGTTGTATATTATGTTAGAAGGATGACTGATTAAGTCTTAAGGCTATGTATTATTATAATAGGCCGACTGATTAAGTCTTACGGCTGTGTATTATGATAATAGGCTGATTGATTAAGTCTTAAGACTGTGTATTATGATAACAGGCTGACTGATTAAGTTTGATGACCGAGTAATGTGTTAAATGGATGATGGTACAAGTTAATAATTGATCATTCATGTTGCACGCTGAATGTGTTATTATATTCAGGCCAAGTACTGTGATAATATATGAGGCTGACTGTGATAATAAAGGAGGCCGACTGTGATAATATAGGAGGCTGACTATGATAATATAAGAGGCCAACTGTGATATTACATAGAGGTTGACTGAGTTAATAAACTCAGGTTGACTATGTTTTATACTTAGGATGAATGTGTTACAACATGGAGGCCGATGGTGTAAAGTATAAGAGATCGACTGTTTATTGAAAACCAAGCTTATGTTTAGTAAGTTCTAGAAAGGGTCAATAGAAAAATTGTAGGACCTAAGAGAAGGTCATTTATAAAGTATACTTCTCTTACCAGCCATGGATTAAGAGGATTGAGAGTGTGTTTTAGAAAGCTTAAAAAGCTAGTATGAAAGACAAAGGCATAGTGTAGAAACACTTGACATTAGATTGCTATTTCAATTGAAATATGGAGAAAATTAGAGTTATTTGTAGATGCTATTATGGAATTATCTTGATTTATCTATATTCTGGTTCTGTGGAGAAATATTCTTTTACCCATCATAGGCCAAGAATAGCCACAAGAATGTCTTAAGAAATATTCTTTATGCCAACAAAAAATCAAGATTTAGACTATCGTGATATTTGGAATTCTCTCTTGATATACATAAAGAGAAGTATTTAATTCATATGTTTACACATTTATAGCTTATTATTGACAGATTATGAGTCAAATATTTATTAAGACGGATAGAGTCTTTATTTGATAATCTATATGGTTTAAATGTCAACTATGTATTGTTGTTATATGGAGCCTAATCAGGCTCAGAGGTTAAATTTACCCCACTTTTATCGGCGTGGTTTCCCCCCAAATTATTTAACGGGATCAAGGGGCAGCGCCCCTTGCGGGGTCCAGGGGCAGTGGTATTGTGTTGTAAGGGTTAGGGCTTTCGTTGATGTATTGTAGCATTTTGCAGCGGTATTGAGCTGCAAGGATTGCTGGTTGTAATCGGTTTGATTTACTGGAAAATAATATTGGACTCTCTGTTGGTGGATGTATCCTAAGTTTGGGTGAACCACGTTAAAAATTATCTCTCGCTGTTATTATTTCTGTGAATTTTCATTCATTTGTTTAATCTTTATTTGCATTTAAATGATATCTTCTACATGCAATCCCTAACATGTATGTGTAGATGACTATGGATGAGCATGGGATTAGGTAAACAAGTCATTAAGTAGATGATGGGATGTCATAGACCCATGATTGCAAGGATGCAAAGAGGGACTCAATATATGTTTACACCAGTCACTTAATCTCACCATAGACTTGTCAAGAATGACTAGTAGATAAGGGTATCTGTCTTTATGACTAATGTGGTATAAGTAAGACCAAGAGAGTTGTTGTATAAAGGAAATAAATGATTAATAAAAATGTTGTCTTCAAGTCAAGAAAAGAGTGAGTGAACATACAACTATTTATATATATGAAACTTTGGTCAAAGTAATGCAAAAGTCAATGCTTGCATCGTCGGTTCATGGTGTACCAAATAGCGGAACAATCAAAATGGGTCATACATAGCTAGAGCTAGACTAGAGTTGTAAACCCGATTGCCATTAGCTAGGACACATCACTAGTTCTCAGATGGCATATGGAATCAGTTGATTCTCATTATCTATTACCCTAGTGAAGGGAAGGGCCACTTGCAGAAAGGAAGGTGAGCCAGGGACCGCTGGTCTATGGTTGGAGGAAAATCACTAGGGTGATGCTCTCTCTCTCTCTCTCTCTCTCCTACAATTGACTATCGAAGACTTGTGAACAAGAACACATTGCTTATTTTGTAAATGATTTTGATAAAATTGTAAGTCGTAAGAAATACGACCATTTGTTATATGTACAATTTGTTAGTCACATGTGAAGTGACCTTTTGAAATATGTATATTGTACTTAGATATTGCAAATGTAATATATTGAGTATTGGATATTTCTCTCTTTTAAAAAAAAGTGTGAATATTTGCTTAATTTTATTTAAGTTTATCTAATATTCTAGTTGGGATGTTATAGGTTTATTTTTGTGAGTGTATAACTGATATCCATGAGAGTGGAACTGAATTTGTGTGCAAAATTAAACTTAGGGTTGTGGATATGAACTTCTTTGATTCAGGCCTCTATAACCTATTCACCTTTATGTTTGTGATCTATAATAACTAGTTAGTAGTGTTTAGAAACATTATTGAGGAGTTTGTTAGGCATGGAGATCCTCCCTTGGTCAAGCCCTTAAGTGGGTTGAATATAATAACGATGAACAAAATCAAAGACAATAGGCAATCACACAGTTTGCCTAGGATGATGTAATGGAGATGCTCTAGATATGTTTTATATGGATGTATCATGAATGCTCTTGGACCTAAATATTAGATGACATGCAAATGAAATCATACACGTGTTTAAATACACCACCCTAATGTGCAATTTGAAATAATTTACACTTTTGTTGTTTTATAATGATTAATAAGAGAGGGAAAAATGAGTTTAATTTAAGAAGTTAAAATTTAAAAGTTTGGAGTTTAGATTCTCATATGTGGAATTGACTAGGGTCAATTTTACATCTGCAATGTTGAACAAGGTTGGTGAATAGTGGATTTAACAGACAATTTCAGAATTTTGGAATATGTAGAGATGAAATAAAACTAAGATAAGATTATTTGCCAACTTCCAAACAAAACTAACTCACTTATATATTAATCAATACATAAAAACTACTTTATCAAAATAAACCCAAAACATATAAGAAAAAAAAACATAAATATACCATTTTCACCACCTTAAAAGAATGTTAGACATGCTATTCCACACTAATAAGTTTCATTTACTTAATGTTACCTCTTCTCTAGTAAAAAGTCAATCTTGTTTGGCTCTCATTAAGTAGATCCTCCTCCCTCCTCTTTATCGTCACATTATTCTTGCATGTCAAAGCAATCCCTCAATCCCTACCGCTATTGTGATAGAGTAAATCTTCTTGCTATTATATAGTGTTCATATAATTGAACTTTTTACCACTTATAAAAACAGATAAAAAGTCTTATATTACAGATGTAGGCAACATATAGAACTTGCCAACCATAGTGAACTCTTTCAAAATCATCGAAGAAACCACACCACTAATTATGTGACCAATAAAACCATATCAAATTTACTATTGAACGATAGTTGATAAGCTCCACAAAATCAAGCTTCAAATGCCCCACTCGTGAGAAAAGAAAGAAAAAGAATGAAAAGCACCATGAAAATTGCATTATGCATTGAACAACCACAACAAGAACACCTTTCCATTCATGCTTAGCATCAAATCAGTTTCACATTCAAAACTTTGCTTAACCTTTGAATTGAAAGGTTGGTGGTGGATTGCATATAGAATTTATCATTATAGTAAGTCTCTTTTTATAATGGGATTTTGGTCTTTTTCATTGTATAGAGCCCTCCGACTTCAACTTCCATACGGTAAAAGAAAACTAGTAGACATGAATTCACTTCAGGATAAAAACGAGGGTGAGAATTTTGTTTTGAAAGCTAGCTCAGACGTGGGGTTTTGAAAAGGTTTATAGCTTTCATCAGGTCTTAAGCCTTCTCATCACCGCTGATAACATCTCAGTAAATCACAAGTATTCATATTATCAATCCACGTTGCTTCTTCGGTACCAGGTCTCTGATTCCTTTCTTGCTCTCAAATTTTATAAGGGAAAGCTAAAAAAAGAGTAGGAAAGCAAATGCTTACAGTGTAGCTGGGATCTGTTACATGTTGACAAAGTGGATTGTGAATGGGTTTATATTTTTAGCTTTTGCTTTGAATCTGTGTATGGTTATGAACTTACGTTTTTGCTTTGGAATCATATTCTGCAGGCCACCTTTACTTGTTGAGTCTGCCACCACGCTTCCTCCTTCTGCTTATATAGGGTTCTCTGGTATGCCTTCAAGCTTTAACACCCAATTTGATGAATTTGAATACCCATTTTCATTACTTGATCACCCTCCTCGACAATTTGAGTACCGATTTCCTTTACTTGCCTTTTTGATAATTTTTTAAAGCATATTAATTAACTGATCACCTTCTTTGTTAATTTGAATGTCCATTTTTAATGCTTGATCACTGTCTCGATAACCTCAATACCCAATTTCAGTATTCGATCACCCTTCTTTGATAATTTGAATACCTATTTTCATTATATAATCACCCATATAGATAAACTGAACATCCATTTCTATAGAGGGACTGCTATTTTTAATAGCTTGCAAATCCATTTTTATAGGATTATTTCTTTGATGAACTGCACATGCCTCTTGAGGGAAAGATTGTTTCTTTGATGAATTGCACATGCCTCTTGAGGGAAAGATTGTTTCTTTCATGATATGAGCATCGATTTTGAAGGAAGGATTGTTTCTCCCATGATCCGAGCATCCAATCTGGTTGAAGGATTGTTCTTCAATGATCTGAGCATCTATTTTTTGGTGGAAGGGCTGTTTTCATGATATCCTGAGCCTCCATTATAGGAGGATTTATTTTAGCCCAACATTTGGTTCCTTGCGTGGGTTCAGATTGTATTTTGGGGGTCAATGGTTTGTAGAGGATTGCTTTTTGTTATGAAGTTATTACTATTGGTGCCTCCCATATGTGCTTTCTGTTGGCACAAGGAAATGGAATTGTGGCTCATGAGTATTGAGAAGCAGTCATGGTTTGCATTATTGATATTGTTTACATCACTCTTAATGTTGTTTGGTGGGCTTGTGGGCAGCTTGTTAAACTATATGCTTCCTATGACGAGATTGGTTTCCAGTGTGGAGGAAGATAGTGAGAATTCATTGAAAAGGCAAAAGACAGATAGCATTCATGGTTTTACAAACAGGGATAATCAGACTGTGGCCGAAGGGAATGCTGATATTGATGAGGACTTGCATAGCAGGCAGTTAGCAGTTTATGGACGGGAGACAATGTGGCGACTGCTTGGTGCAAAAGTTCTTATATCTGGCCTCCGAGGGCTTGGTGCTGAAGTGGGTATGTATAATGGTCACACTTACTGTATAAAGATACATTTTCTGAGTTTGATTAGAATCCGGAAAGAAAGCATGCATTACTTCATTTTCAAGTTATTAGTGAATGTTTAATGGTTGGACTTGGATTGATGCTAATTCGAAAATAGCATTTTTAGTTATACTCTGATAGAGTTCTAAAATTTGAACATTTTAAGCGAGAAATTTGGTGTTTAGGGGAAATAGCATTTTCTAGTTTTACTCTAATCCAGTTTTAAAACTTGAATATTTCAAGTACAAGGAGTTTGATGTTCAGGAGACAGGGGATAAAAATTATTTATTATAATTCATGATATTCTTTTTGTTATCAACCAAACTCTTGGTAATGACCAATCAATATGTACATAATAAAAAAGAATAGCAATTTCTTTACTTATATGCAAAAAGGTTTTTGTATTGCTGCTGAAAAGGTTATTGATCATTAATTTGCATTATTCTCTTACTGAACACGTGGCATTTTGGCATGATCTTCATGTTGCAGCAAAAAACCTTATATTGGCTGGTGTGAAATCTGTCACATTACATGATGAGGGGGTCGTTGAAATGTGGGACTTATCTAGCAATTTCTTATTTACAGAACATGATATAGGAAAGAACAGAGCACTTGCCTCTGTAAACAAGTTGCAAGAGTTGAATACTTCTGTTGTTGTTCTCACCTGGACTTCGAAGATATCTAAAGAACAGTTGTCTAACTTCCAGGTGAGTGACATTTAAAATCAATGATGTTAATACCAATTCTCTTTGTGTCTTGCTTGTTTAAATCCTTTAAAGTTGTGGGTTCTTCGGTATTTTTTCAATTTCAGGCACTGTTGTAGGTGAGGTGCTAATTGGGTGAGAGGAACGAATTTCTAAACTGCTTTAATTCTTGACGTTCATACTAATGTATCAGTTCACAGATAACTTCAGTTTAGATGGTTTGGAAAAGCTATGAAGGATACTGAACATAATTTCTGATATTGGGATGGTTGATAGGAAAAATATCAATTGAGAACAAAGTAGGGATATTAAGGCCAAAACAACAGCATTCTATTGCTTCTTTTTGCAGAAACTTTGTATGCAGCATTATTTAAAGTCTGACGTTGTTTAGGATTGAATACAACCCATTTCACTCCTTTTTATACATGAAATTCTACTTAGTAACCTGTCTGTAACTGTAGATATGATGTCAGTCCTCCCTTGTCATTGCCATACAGATGACTTAAATGCATAAGATATAATAATTCAATTTGGTTGAATTTACAAATAGTTTCAAATAGAATACTGTAATACTGTAAGATGCTCCACATGTTCCTGGTACAATACTGAAACAATATAAGTCTTATCTAACTGATATACTAATTGCTCTCCAAATAGAACAAATAGTTGCTTTTCGCATAAATAGACAAGTAGTCAGATAATGGTTGTCTCGACCTGTTCTAGAAATGTTCTTATCCACCTTTCCTTTTTAATGTCTCAATTTTCATTTTCCCTAGCACGAGGAAAAAGTATTTCTTAGGATGTTCTTTCCTTTGTGGACTAAGTAATCTGGCTCTTGATCATTCCTATTACCTTTGTCTTTATCTTCAAATTTTTTGAAAATCCTTAGATTAATCTCCAGTTTATGATGGCTTCTGTATTATTGTTTGACATTTTGTGTCTGTTGGTTTTCATGCATCAATAATGCAGGCAGTAGTTTTCACAGAAATAGACCATGAAAGAGCTATTGAATTTAGTGATTATTGTCATAGTCACAACCCTTCAATCCCTTTTATCAAGGCGGAAATTCGTGGGCTATTTGGAAGTGTGTTTTGTGACTTTGGACCAGAATTCACTGTTTTTGATGTGAAGGGTGAGGAGCCACACACTGGTATAGTTGCATCTATTACCAATGATAATCCTGCCATTGTTTCATTTATTGAGGATGAGAGGCCAGACTTCCAAGATGGAGATTTGGTTGTATTTACTGAAGTTGAAGGTATGACTGAACTTAATGATGGCAAACCAAGAAAGGTAAGGAGTTCAAAACCTTATGGATTTGTTCTTGAGGAAGACACAACAAAGTTTGGCGCCTATGAGAAAGGTGGAATTGTAACAGAGGTTCTCCAACCAAAGGTATTGCATTTTAAGCCACTAAAGGAGGCACTTAAAGATCCTGGTGAATTTCTTCTTAGTGATTTCTCAAAGTTTGATCGCCCTCCATTGTTGCACTTGGCATTTCAAGCTCTAGACAAGTTTGTAAGAGAATTTGGGCGCTTTCCTGTTGCTGCTTCGGTGGAAGATGCTACCAAATTAGTGTCATTTGCAAAAATTATTAATGAAACTTCAAGTGACAGAAAATTAGATATTCTTGATGAAAGTATTTTGAGAATATTTGCAAGTGGTTCCCGTGCATTATTGAATCCCATGGCAGCAATGTTTGGTGGAATTGCCGCACAAGAGGTTATAAAAGCTTGTTCAGGGAAGTTTCATCCACTATTTCAGGTAATGATCATTACTCTATAGTTTAGTCGATTTAGATTAATTTGGGGTCTAGAAATAATTTTGTGGCGTCTCCTTTATGATCTGCTTTGATCAAAATTTTTAATTTTATACAAAGTATATGTGCATACAGTTTGATTGCATATAATCATTATTGTGCTGATAAATTATATGTTGCACCTATGCTATTGTAGATAATAGATGTTCAAGGCCTCTTTGCTTATGCTTTTGAGCTTCAAATGCTTCTGTGTTTGCTTGGGTATTTTGTTCAACTTTTCCTTCTTGGAGACTAGTACTTTTTTTTTATTTGTGGCTGGTTTGACTTTGTTTTCTTGGCTAGATTGAATTTTCTGCAACTGCTATCCTTTATTTCTGTCTTTTCTAGACCACATCTAATTTGTTTTTTTTGTGTTCTATATTTGAGGATGCACTTTTGTTTGTATTTGTAGGGTGGAAATGCAATTTATCCTATCCATAAATTTTTGGGTTGTCTGTTCTGAACTTTTTTTCATTGGTACTTGACAACTTGTCAAACTCTAAGTTGTTGCTCATTTATTGCCTCATGAAAGAAGTACTTTTCTGTGACTTATACTTGTTATTAAGTCTCTCTTATGGGGTGTAAATTTGAAGTTATGTTCTCTTACTGCCATTTGATTCAACTATGTTTCTATATGGGTCTCTTAGGCTAAAATTGGTGTATAAAAGGCCTGATTTAAATCCTCTGTTCTGCAGTTCTTTTACTTTGATTCAGTAGAGTCTCTTCCTGTTGGTCCCCTTAGGCCAGAAGATATTATGCCCTTAAACTGTCGATACGATGCTCAAATTTCTGTTTTTGGAAGAGAGATGCAGCAGAAATTGGAGAAAGCCAAAATATTTGTTGTTGGAGCTGGTGCTCTAGGATGTGAGTTCTTAAAAAATTTAGCTCTAATGGGAGCTTCTTGTGGAAATCAGGGGAAGTTAACTATAACAGATGATGATGTTATTGAGAAAAGTAACCTTAGCAGGCAGTTCCTTTTTCGAGATTGGAATATTGGTCAGGCTAAATCAACAGTTGCAGCATCTGCAACAACTGAGATCAATCCTTGTTTACAGATTGAAGCATTGCAAAGCCGTGTGTCTGCAGCCACTGAGAACATATTTGGTGATACATTCTGGGAGAATTTGGGAGTTGTTATAAGTGCACTTGACAATATTGATGCAAGGCTGTATATAGATCGCAGATGTGTCTATTTTCAGAAACCTATGCTAGAGTCTGGAACTCTAGGAACCAAGTGCCACACACAAGTGATTGTTCCTCATCTGACTGAAAACTATGGAGCTTCAAGAGATCCCCCAGAGAAGCAGATGCCTATGTGCACTCTTCACTACTTTCCACATAATATTGAACATTGTCTTGCATGGGCAAGATCTGAGTTTGAAGGTCTGCTGGAGAAAACACCATCTGATGCAAATGCATTCCTTTCTAAACCAAAAGAGTTTATAACATCTATTAGGTTGAGAAGTGATCCACAGGTTCGAAATCTTCTGGAGCGTGTCCTTGAGTGTCTGGTGTCCGAAAGATGCTTGACATTTGAAGATTGCATAGCTTGGTCCAGAAGAAAGTAAGGCTGGACATTTGTTATAGTATATAGGTATATAGGTATTTGGTGTTTATTTGTTTTCTGCTTGCTTTATTGAATTAGGTCCTCACATATCATTGAACTGAAAATTTGCAGATTTGAGGACTACTTTGCAAATCGTGTGAAGCAACTTACATACCAATTTCCAAAGAATGCAAAGACAGCTGAAAATACTCTGTTCTGGGCTGCTCCTAAGCGCTTTCCAAGTCCCCTGCAGTTCACATCTAGTGATCCTTCTCACCTTTCATTTGTTGCTGCAGCCTCAATTTTGCGAGCACAAACTTATGGTATTCCAATTCCAGAATGGGCTACTAACTCAAAGAAATTGGCAGAGGTTGTGGATAAAGTGCAGGTTCCAGATTTCCAGCCAGAAAAGGGAGTGAAAATTGTGACAGATGAAAGTGCCACAAACATTAACTCTATAGACAAAGATGACGCTGCAGTTACTGAGAATATGATTCAGATGCTAGAAGAAGGAGTTAGATTATTGCCTCCAGGATTTCAAATGAATCCAATTCTGTTTGAAAAGGTTTTTTCTTTTCTAAAATTTCTTTGTAAAATCAAAATTTCTATTTCTCATAAATCTTAGCATTCCTAGGGGGGAGGGAAGAGGGAGAGATAGAGATGGAGAGGAGGATTGTGTGAGGGAAGGAGGAGGGTGGGTGTGTTGGAAGGAGAGAGATTATTATCTGTACTTGACTCTATGCTCTTATCTGTTATACTAAACTGCAGGATGATGATACAAATTATCATATGGATCTTATAGTGGGACTTGCTAATATGCGTGCAAAGAATTATAACATTCCTGAGGTGGACAAATTAAAAGCTAAAATCATAGCTGGGAAGATTATTCCTGCTATTGCCACTACAACTGCAATGGCAACTGGTTTAGTGTGCTTAGAACTTTACAAGCTTCTTTCTGGCCATAATGTTGAAAAATATCGCAACACTTTTGCAAACTTGGCACTGCCTCTATTCTCCATGGCTGAACCTGCCCCGCCCAAGAAAATAAAGCACAGAAATCTTAGCTGGACCCTTTGGGACCGATGGATAATTCAACAGAATTTGACTATACAAGAGCTTCTAGAATGGTTCCAAGCCAAAGGTTTAACAGTATATGTAATATCATGGGAGAACGTCTTACTTTACAGTGGGTTTTTTCCAAAGCATAGAGAAAGGCTTAATCAGAAAGTGATAGACCTTGTGAAAGACACAGGAAAGTTGGCTAAACCTTCCAGTCACCGTTATATTGATTTGGAAGTTGTCTGTGAAGATGAGCAGGGAAATAATGTTGATGTTCCTGGGGTCTCTGTTTGCTGCAGTTAAAAATGCTCCTGAAGATTAATGGATTAATGTAATATAATTTTTCTTATCTGGAATCTTATATTGAATAAATTGTTTTATCTCTGCACAGATCTAGAGGTGAACTCTGTCTAGCCATTAGTCATCTATTGGAACACATTATTGTTGGTAAGATGAGTGATACAAAAGTAAAACTATTGAGATCATGACACCATGTCAAAGAAATTTACCGTTCAAGATGAAGGTCCTGGAAAACTTATGTCATTTTTATCTGTTCAGTCAAGTGCAAGGTGTTGTTGCTACAAGTCAGTTGTGAATATTTCCATATTTACTAAGCATGATTTTTTTTGCTGTAAAGAACCATACATAAATTGGCTATGTTGAAGTTCTAAAGAAATGATTATGGAATATTTCCAAGTAAGGTATGTATTGCCAAGATTTGGTCAGATGATTCTACGGTTCATTAAATTTGTACCTCAAGAACTTTTTTCGGGTTGGTACTGAATTTTGTTCAACTGATTTGTAAAACATACCAGTGAGATGCACGATTTTGAATAAGATGAGTTAGTTGATAATGTGTGATTATTCTTCTCAATGCATACTGTAATTTTCTTTTGTAATGACAAAAAGAGGAGTCCATTAATTTGGTTGGCATGTAATCTATTGCTTGGAGCATTAATCATCGGGAGCCTATTGATTGATGGAATTTGTACAGAATTCTTTTGTCCACAGAGGCCCATACTAAAACAGAGTGTTTTCAATTCAAGATCTCTGTGCTTTCTGTGATTTAATTCTTAGATTTGAGTTAAACCATTTGTTTGCAAGCCTGATATTTTGGTAGCTTGCTTTGCTACAGGGGGCTGCATATGTTGCCATGTTGTTCTAATATTAATTGATATTGCTAGAGTTGAAATATATCCAGCCACACTTTACAAACTAGAGTATTTATAGAGTTAATATTTGGCACCATCTATGTTTACAGAAAAAAGGTTTCAGCCTGATCTTCTGTTGGTTGTCGTAAAATAAATTGTCAATGTTCTGAAACTGTTAAGGAAATTTACCAAAACTGGAAACTGTTAGTTTTACACAATTAGTTTTACACAAGAATTGACAGTGTAAGAGACTTCAACAAAAAGACTGTGTATGCTCATTTAACTGTTGGAGACAGAACGACTTTCAAGCTGATATTTATGCCCTTTTTTCTTCATTGCTAACAAGAATGTAGAGACTCATGTTTTTAGTATTTATATATAGAGTTATAGAATATCTAGCATCATCAATGTTTATAGAAAAGAGGTTTCAGCTCGATGTTCTGTTGAATGCTAAATAATTTATTGATGTTTTGGACCTGTTAAGGAAATCTATCTAAACTAGAAACAATTACTTCTATACAAGAAATTGACATAGTAACTTCAATGATAACCTGTTATGCTCATTTAATTGTTGGATACATAATTGCTTTCAAGCTGATATTTGTGCTATTCTTTCTCTATTGCTACCATGAACTTCAGCAAATGCAATGAAGTTGTGCTCCCACTAGTTATCAATGCAATTGCTCCATTTTTTTTGGGACTTATCCAAATGCTTGCCATGGAAGTATTCACTACTTGGCATTCTATGATTTTATGTCTTTGAATATAAGGTATGGAGTTTGCTACCAGTCGAGATTATTTTCCGCACTTCATCCCATTGTGCCTCATTGGCGGCATTTATTAAATTATTATTTATTAGAGTTGGATTCAAAGCATTTTCTTTAATTTAGGTTCGTAAAAGAAGTAAAGACCTCTTAGTTCATAAGAAAATTCAGGCATGTCCATTGAACTGGATATGAACAAACCTTTCAATCTGGAACTTTATTTGTAAAATTGTTCTCTGCTACGTCTTCATATATATTGGATAAGACTGATCTGGACATATTTCCACTACCACATCTTTCTGTCACTGTTAATAGCTCCCCAATGGAAGTCTTTTGTTCTTCTAGAGGGCTTAGGTTAGTGGTACCAATTTCCCAACATTTGCTTGCACAGGCTCTTATGAAGCCCATTAAAAGGTAAATCGGCTTTAGAAAAGCTGCAAGGTTTAATAATGCTTATATTGGATAAGACTGATCTGGACATATTTCCACTACCACATCTTTCTGTCACTGTTAATAGCTCCCCAATGGAAGTCTTTTGTTCTTCTAGAGGGCTTAGGTTAGTGGTACCAATTTCCCAACATTTGCTTGCACAGGCTCTTATGAAGCCCATTAAAAGGTAAATCGGCTTTAGAAAAGCTGCAAGGTTTAATAATGCTTGATGATGCAATATTGCCCTAATGACTCCTGCAATTTTCTGATGAGGCTCTGCTAGTAGCATCGTTTATTCAATAAGCATAGCTCCTCAAGCTCATCCCCAAGAAATATGAGGAAACATCAAGTCAACAAATAAACTTAATGATATAATTGAGATCAACTTCATTAGAAAGAGAATGACAACAGATGACTCAGAATGGGTTTCCGATCAAAAGTTTCAAACCTTAAACATTGGCAATCTGATATCTTGAAATCCACATTCGGGTGCATGAACATAAAATTTCCTTGGGAATATGACTAGAAAATAAAAAAGAATATAAACGGAACAAACAATTAGTTGGGTTCTATTCAGCGGGCATGTCTGAGTGGTAAAGAGTCCAACTAAATTAATTAGTGTACTGGTAAAAGTTCTTAGAGAGCCCAAGTCAATTAATTAGTGTGCTGGTAAAAGTTCTTTGGCATGGTTTAAAGATTTTGAATGTATATAGACTATCTCCAAGCTACCATGTGTCAACTTTCTTGATGTAGGAGTTTCCCGGTCCAAGACTGATCTTTCATTCTAATAAATAAATAAATAAAATTATTTTTAAAGTTTTGGTTAAATTTTGGCAGGCAATTATTTCCTGAACACTTGCAGGCGTATGGTAATGATTGAATGTCCTCGGGCTACCTCAACCAAAACAAATGTCATGAATTTAATGGGTTTTGAATGGTGATGATGTCGCAAGATTCGTTTGGAATCAAAAGGAGCAGATTGAAAGTCACAAAATTAATGTAAAATCTTGACAAAAAAATCCAAGAAGGAAGCAAAGTAATTTTGAAAGGAGTTATTCTAGAACGTCATGATTGGGAATCATTTCCAAGCTTCCACGAAGACAGAGGAAAACCCAGAACAAACGAAAGAAGAGCAAGGGGTGAGCTACGGAGTGTACAGGCCGTTTTTGACGACGGAAGCTTGCTGAAAACAGTAAAAATGCTGAAAATAGCGACCTAGAGCAAGAATAACGGCCCAGTCAAGTTGGAGGACGGGAATGTGATTTGTTTCAGCTGCAATGGGGTGTGGAAATGAGGCAAAGATTTCCAAAATATAAAATGCTAAAAAATTGTCATGGGGGCCAGGGCTTTAGGAAAGATGAAATGAAAGTTTTTAATGACGTCCCTAGACCAAGCAGTCTATGGGACCTGAGAGTGAAACTAGTTGGCTAGACACCAAAAAAATTGACCCCAACTGTTACTTCTGCCCGTTGTCTATTTCTTTGTTGATCTTGGATCTTCTCTTATGGATTTTAATCAAGTAGTCTGCAACTTTTGCTATCTTTTCCTTTTCACACAGAGATTTAAAACTTCAACTTTTAGAGTATCTATGTATGTGCTCCTAATGTCCCCACACTCTACTTAAATATCATCCACTTCAATGGTCAATAGCACTTTCACACCTCATTCACAATAAAAAGTGGTAAATATTTGCCCTATTTTTATTGGCCAAAATTGACCTTTCACTGTTAAAGTGGATGATATTTAAGAATAGCCATGTCCTCATATGTTATACATTCCATGATGAAATGCCGCTCCATTTCCACTGATCCCGACATGCAAAGGCGACAAACCTTTTCCGACGATTCCTCTTTGGGTGTTTTCCATCTCCTAGTTTTGCACCTAAGATGATGTGAACTAATTTTCAGCCGGGCAATTAGCATTTTAGCTTTCCATTTTATTTTTGCTCCTATATAGTGTTTTTGCTTGTGGTCACATGCGGGGTTGAAATTCTTGACATAATATTCTCTTTTTTGTCCACGTTGTTTTGTCCACATGGTAGCTTTGACTCTCTCTCACATACCTTTTGATTTCTGCATTGGTGTTTGGGCGCTCTTGCATGTCAATGCCCCATCTACCCATCCACTTGGCATTTTGCTTCATCCAAGTATTCTTCCTTCTATTTAGTTTTTCCTCCACTGCTATTTTGGAACATTGGTATCCCTCTATGTTCTCTATTTTTTTCAGGTATCCTAAAAGCTGAATCAGTGCCACTGCCTCAACTGGGAAGGCACCAACTTCAGCTAAAATGATCTTGTATGGTACCATGGTTTTTATTTTGAAATTGCTTGTAATTAAGTGTTTTTGTAACCTTTCTATTTGTCTCCATTTCGCCCTTGACGTGTTGTTGCCCCAAATCTCACAACCATACAATACCACCGAAGTGACAAGCAACCCAAAAAGAGTCATCTTGGTTTTCCAATCCCATAGTTCAGTTGATCTGCGTCTTTTTGGGGCATGTATAAGGCTTTCCAATCCCCTTGTATCCTCTTAGTTCTACAAGTCTCCCAATTGAGATTGTTGTGAAAGTCAAGACCCAGATACTTGTATTCGTTTACCACTTGCAAGGTGGTGCAGGAGCACCTCGAGACATTGAGGATCTAGAGGATCCCTCGTATTTTCTATTGTGTCCAAATGTTATGTTGTAAGCCTTTGAGCCATATCGAAAGATTGTATACGTGTCATTCCAAATTGTAAATGAATTGAAAGAGATTGTAACCGGACAAGTAGAATATAACCAATTGGCAGGGTGGTTGAGGAACGGTTCACCTTCCACCTTCTGTAACTGCCAATGTATGAGTCTTTAAATAGTGCGTCTGTATGTGAGCGAACAGACGAAGAGGAAAAAGAACAATTTGTATGTATAACCTCTGAAAGGAATAAAGTAGTTTTGTTCTTGGTCTAATTACAGAAATATCGTTTGGAGTCATTCCACTGGTGGATTTCTTTGAAATCAGTGGAATGACCTCCATGTAGTTAGCTTTTTGTTATGTTAGATTAGTTTCTATGGGTGCTGTTCGGTTACAGAATAAGTCGAGAAATGTATGTAAAAGCCATCGGTGCGAGGAAAGCACATCGGGCGAAGCTTTGGAAGTTATGCCGATCGACGGAGTCACGCCGATAGGAGGAGCATCGTGGAGAGCAAGACATTCGTCTCACCGAAGGAAAAGTTTGGTGTTTATTGTTTCGGCATAAGGTCATCGGACTGACTACGTCTATCGGGTAGATAAAGGTGCATTGAACCGATAACATTAATCTTGCCGATCGTGTTTGTGTCGGGGTGACAAATGGTAATGTCTTACTGAAGATAAAGCATTACGTTGAGTTATTGGTAAGAGTTGTATTGTAGGTTGGTGGGTTTTAATGGATTTTACACCCTGTTAAGTAAGTATCCGCTTCACGCTCTGCATCAAATTGGTATCAGAGCTCAGAAGATTCTGAGCGTGTAGATAGAGCGCCGAAGGAGGCAATCTACACCAAGAAGCATTGGTTTTTGCTATTTGATTCTGTTATGAAGTTTTATGGTTGCAGGTGCAAGTTCACTCACTACTGAAGGAAGACAGGAAGGTCTGTCAAGAGGGCCAGAGGAGATGGTCCATTTGGTTGTCGCCAACAGTCTTGGGGAGAGAGGCAAGAAAGGACTCCCAGGTGAGGGACATAAGTATGGTTGTAGCAGGGAGGAGTGGACTTCAGATAGAGCAGTACCTTGGAGGTAGCCAGTCAAACTTCATTGATAGGAGTCACAGTTGGAAGATAAAGAAGAAGCAGAGGAGGTATCCAGACAGAGTTGAAGACATAAAGAGGCAAAGGTCATTTGAAGCAGACCACATAACTCTTGGGACAAGAGTTTTCTTCGTGCTGGGGAGTATGGTGCAGGAGCACCTCGAGACATTGAGGATCTAGAGGATCCCTCGTATTTTCTATTGTGTCCAAATGTTATGTTGTAAGCCTTTGAGCCATATCGAAAGATTGTATACGTGTCATTCCAAATTGTAAATGAATTGAAAGAGATTGTAACCGGACAAGTAGAATATAACCGATTGGCAGGGTGGTTGAGGAACGGTTCACCTTCCACCTTCTGTAACTGCCAATGTATGAGTCTTTAAATAGTGCGTCTGTATGTGAGCGAACAGATGAAGAGGAAAAAGAACAATTTGTATGTATAACCTCTGAAAGGAATAAAGTAGTTTTGTTCTTGGTCTAATTACAGAAATATCGTTTGGAGTCATTCCACTGGTGGATTTCTTTGAAATCAGTGGAATGACCTCCATGTAGTTAGCTTTTTGTTCTGTTAGATTAGTTTCTATGGGTGCTGTTCGGTTACAGAATAAGTCGAGAAATGTATGTAAAAGCCATCGGTGCGAGGAAAGCACATCGGGCGAAGCTTTGGAAGTTATGCCGATCGACGGAGTCACGCCGATAGGAGGAGCATCGTGGAGAGCAAGACATTCGTCTCACCGAAGGAAAAGTTTGGTGTTTATTGTTTCGGCATAAGGTCATCGGACTGACTACGTCTATCGGGTAGATAAAGGTGCATTGAACCGATAACATTAATCTTGCCGATTGTGTTTGTGTCGGGGTGACAAATGGTAATGTCTTACTGAAGATAAAGCATTACGTTGAGTTATTGGTAAGAGTTGTATTGTAGGTTGGTGGGTTTTAATGGATTTTACACCCTGTTAAGTAAGTATCCGCTTCACGCTCTGCATCACAAGGGGCCACCTTCAAACTCAAAATTTATTTGTCTCTTTTTTCTTCTTAAGGTAAAGATCATGACTTTGGTTTTGCCAATGTTCACCTGCATTCCCACCTCCTAACAGAATAGTTCTAGAGCTCTCAGGTGTGCTTGCAAACTATGTGTCGTTTTAGCCATTAGGATAAGGTTATCCACATATAACAACAATTTTACCACATAGGTGGCCAGGTGGACATCCCCTCCACCCCTTTTGTCAATCCACTCCTCTAACTTGTTAGTGTATAGACCAAACAAAGTTGGGGATAGCGGGCACCCCTGCGTGACCCCGATGTCACTCCCAAAGCACTCAGATAAACCACCCTTTGTTCTAATTTTGGATTGAACCTAATCATAGAGTCTATGAACAGATGTCCTATATTTTTCTAGTATTCCCAACTCTTCCATTTTGCGCCAGAGTTTGCTTCTAAGCATCGTGTCAAAAACTTTTTTAAAATCGACAAAACAACAATAAACCTTGTCCCCTTGTTTGTCCAAGACCTTTTCGATCAAATGTCTAAGAGTGATGCAATGATTACTAGTAGAGTGCTTTGTCCTGAAACCTACCTGCCCTTTTGCCCTCTTACCCTCCTTTTAAGCCCAAAGGCTAATTCTACGCTCCACCATACTTTCGAAGAGCTTTCCAAAGAGAGGGTTAATCATAATAGTACGATAGTTTGAAGGGTTGTTGATATCCCCGCTTTTGTGGAGAGGGACGACGACACTAGTTGTCCAATTTGTTGGGAAACCACACTGAAGGACCCCGTTGAATTTTTTTTGATGTGTGGCGCAAGAGCTTCTAAACCCCATTTTAAGAATTCTGCCTGTAGACCATCTATGTCCCAAGCTTTACCCACCACTAACTTTTTTATTCCCTCTTTGATGTCCTTTGTGGAGAAGAGTTTGGCTCTAGTGTTAATTATCGGGGGGTGGTCTTTACTAGACTACATCGCTAACTTTTTGGTTCCCTCTTTGATGTCCTTTGTGGAAGAAGATTGAGGTTTAAAGGATACACAAGTATAGAAGGAACTAGACTACACGGGAATCAGATTTCATTTGAGATTTTATTTTTAAATGTAATTTAAATGTTGAAATTTAGGGGAAATGCTTGACCAAATGCCTAGAAATGTGTTTGGGGTGGTTGCAATTGTGGAAGAGAGTTGCTAAATGTGGGGTAAGTTATCATGAAGTATTTGACACTGCAATTTGTGTAATAAGAGGTAAAAATTCATTAATTAGTGTATTTATGCGTGTCTTGGGAAAGCTTGAAAAGTGTATTTCAGTCAAATAATTGTTTTGGTTCTATGTGAGATCCATGTGAAGTTGGGAATCTCTTAGAAAAGGTCTTGAGATTTGTTTTGAGTACTTATACTCTTGGTGCCTTTGTTGTTTCAAACAATTGGGGTTGTAGGACAATATTGTCTTGTTTACTAGTTAAAAATCCCGTAAAATGATGAAATTTACAAATTGAGGCTTCCTTGCTTTCTTGGTGATTGGATAATGTTCTTTTTGGTGTATGTTGGTGTTTGGAGGTTTGAGAAGTTGTTAGAGACTCGGCATAAGCATTGTAAATTGGATTTAGCTTTTCTCAGTGTGTTTTTGGTAAGTCATTTGAAAGCATTGATCATAGTTTAATGCAATGAACTTCCTTTTGTTTTTGATTCGTATACAAGTATGATGGTGAGTTATTCAAGCTACAAGAATAAGGTTGTCATTCAGTTGACCCCTATACTTGATTTCATCAAATGGTATTAGAGCAAGACTTTCCTTGTGATGTGGTGTTTAATGAGACTATTAAATTTGTTCTAAGTATGAGGAAGTCTTGAAATTATAGATGGCGATGCAAAGAAGGCATGAAACAAAAAATGATGTCAGAGAGGGTTTGTTTTGAATGGGAGTGTGTTTGATAGTCCCCCAACAAAAGAGTACTAGGTAGAAGGTGTAGGAATGTCCTCTATTGAGTGGACAATGGGTAGAGGCGGTTCGAGAGTCAAATTGTGTGTGAGTTTTTGAGATTGTGCTTGTTTAAGTAGTTGTGTCAAGATGTCTTCAAGGAAATGAAGAGGGTTGAACTAGGAGAGGCTAGTGAGATTTGTAGAGAGGATAAAGGGGGCTTGGTTGGAAAAGGCTCTTGAAAAGATGTACCTTGTGAGAGGAAGGTTGGATGCTCTAGGTGAGTTAAGAGAAGGAAAATACGAGAAATTGATATCTAAGAAGCAACATGATGTAGTAGAAGGAAGAAGTTTTACAATCGAAATAGTTGAGAAGAGTGTGGATTTTCATAGCCACGTTGAAAAAGAGAAGGATATAGGAGTAGTATTTTGTCTATTCTAAGACATGAAAAAGGTGGTGGAGGTAGTAGAAGTGGATGTTCAATACAAAGTGAAACTAGTGCATGCCAATGCACATGAGGAGGGAGAAGTTGCAACAATAAAGGCTAGTGTAGATTGTGAAGAGAAAGGATATGAAAGTCCGAGTATAGTAGCATTGTTTCACCAAGTAGAAGAAGCCTTCTATGGTGAATTGAATGAGTTACACAAGAAATTTATAAAGACTAAAATTTGTCAAAAAGATTTCATTTTTGTAGAAATGAAGGAGTTATTTTACATTGCAATGAAAATAGCAATAGAGGAGGATGTGGAGGTTCTTTTTAACTTGGTAATGAAATCCATGGGAAGTTAGTTGAAATGCCAGAGGTATGATGAGACCATTGGCACGTAGGATGTGAAAGAGGAAAATATGTTTAATGGTAGTGGATGAATAATGGTGGGTCAAATCTCACAAGAGACAGGGATAAGAGAAGCAATTGGAGGAGATCAAATTATGGTGGAAAAAGATCCACATGGGGAATGGATGTAAAGGACCAAACTTGGTGGAGGATGGGATATAGGCTAGCGAAGAGCTGGAAGAGGCAAAGGAAGAATTCTTCTGATGTAGCTATCCTAGTGATAGGGCATGTCGATGTTTGTTCATAGACTAGAGGGGCAATTCTACCACTTAGTTCTACTTTGTGAGCACTATGCTCATAAAATTCTTATCCAATGTGTTTGATGCAAAAGCATACAAATTCACGAGTAAGCTTGCATCACAATAAATAAATAAATGTAGTTATTTTTAAAGTTTTGGTTGCATTTTACTAGGCAATCATTTCATCAAACAATTGGTAGATGTGATTTTTCAGCAGATCAATTCACAAACATGACCATCCCAGTTCAGTGAGTGCTTTGTTACGGTTTTGAGGCTTGGCTTGGTCTGCATGTACCTACTTGTGTCACTCCATTGTCCTTGTCACCCTTGTGTCATACTGCTATTAGGAGCATGAGATCTCCACATTTATTGTGGGCTTATTTAGTTCCCCTCACCTTCAAGTATTTTTTTCTTCTTTTTTAAATGGTGTCCAGCTAAAGTGGCCTCACATTTGATGTTGGGGTCATTGGCTTGGATGCCCAAGAAAATGGCTCTAAAATGCCATCATAAGTTCATTTCAAAGGTGATCCACGAGGTAAAACTCTTGTTCCTAATGTTATTTTGCCTATTCATGATTTTGAGAATGCCTACAAATGGCTTGAAAATTATCCTCTTGTTGGGTACTTTGTGGGTAGAATTCCCTTTGAAAGCATGCTTAGAAACTGGGTCAACTAACTTAGGTCCCTCATGGGGTTTGTGTAGAGGCTATACAAAATCTTACTAAGGGTTTTTCTCTTTTGTTTTGTTAAAGTCAAGTTTTCTAAGGCCATTTTTGAACATAGCCCTTGATACATTTAGTCTTCCTTGCTTGTTTTTCCCATGGACTCAAGACTTTTTCATTTTGGAGAAATGTTCTCTCTGTGTCTTGATCTGGGTTGAATTTCTTGGACTTCCCTTGCCAGGCTGGCCCTTCTTAGACCGAATAACAACCTCTTTAGGATAGGTGGTTCATGTTGAACAAGAGTAATTCTTTTTGGCTCGCCCTCAAAAAAGGGTATGTGTCTAGGTTGACTTATCCAACAATCTTAAGGAATCCATTGAAGTCCAAATAGGAGTTTAAAGCTTCACCAAACGATCATGTATCTCAATTTACCAAATACCTGTTATCAGTGCCAATCTTCAAACCATAAAATTCAAGATTGCCCCTTGGTTATTCAATGTCCCAAGCTTCCACCCAAGTAGTCTTTGGGGGATCCTCCATCTCAAAAATGGGGATGGTTGGACTATTGTGAGCAACAAAAAAATGTTTGCAAACCTAGCACTAAAGGTATTGGTCCACAACCACTAGTTAGTGGACCCCAAGTTTCAAAGCTTGTTAAGGTGAATGAAGTTGGTGATTCTCAACCCAATGGGGAGTCATGACAAATGGCCACCCAACCTCATTTCAACAAAATGTTGATTGCGACTTTCGTTATTTTGTTGTAGAGAAATTCTTATCCATCTTCTCCTCTTGATTCATGTTATTCCTATAGTTTGATTTGTGAGACAAATAAGGGTGAGTTTGTGTAATAAAAAAATGCCTTTTTTGGGTTTCACTCCCCAACTTTAGCATCACTTATAGAGGAAGACTTTTTGAATAACCTTTATGGATCTCTTAATGAGCTCGATGAAGATAACATGACTCTTAACTCTCATCTTCTGTGAATTTTATTTCATGGAATGTTAAGGGTCTCACTAATTCCAGAAGGCAATACATCATGTAGGATGTTTGACAAAGATTTTTTGACCTTGATGCTTTTTGTTTATAGGAGTTAAAAATTGTAGGTTTCATGCTTTCTGTAGTTTGTCGTGTCATCTAGCCAAAAAGTCACTTTTTACATAATGTTCATGAACTTGGTTGAGGAGGACTCACCACTTTCATTTCACCTAGGTGGCAGTCACACATAGTGGCTCATGGATGTGACCCTACTAGCTGTACTCTTTGAGTCCTCTTTAATATTAATAACTACTCTCTTGGGGTTGTTACTATTTATGCCTCCAATGATGTTGAAAGATCTCTTCTTTGGCGTTGGATCATGGAGTCTTTGCTCACTCCCTGTTGGATTGTGTGTGGGGATTTCAATATGGTTGAGCTGGCGTCTGATAAATGTGGCCACTTGCCTATGCATTGGACATCTGACGAGCAATAAGCTTGGTTCTATATATGTAATATAAATTATGTCTTTTCGATCCTAATTTTGGTTGTCATCACCCTAATTGTCTATGGTTTATGTGGACTAATTTGTGGGCATGTACAAAAATAATTCTTAAACATATTGACAAGGCCATGCTATTAAGACAACCTATTTTATCCTTTGCCAACTATTATCAATTACCGGTGGCACTATTGTTGGATGTTGTCCTTTGAAACCATTTTCTAATTTAGTTTTTTATTGAGTGGAAAATGTTGTGGCCAAAAACACCTAAGACACAGTTCTTTTTGAACATGTCTTTGTTAAGTCATCACCCCATCCTAGCTCATATTCACTGCATTTGGAATCTTGAGCCACATGCTGGCCATAGGGTTAGCTGGATCCAATGGTGGAATGTCACCATCAAACAAATGGCTCGTTTCATGCAGATTTATGGCCACCACCTAGCACTATTTCACTACCGCTCATACGAGGCCACCACCTTGGAGCTTCACCATGCCATCGCCAAGCTAGAGGTGCTACCATTTTCTCCCTCTTTGTAGTTGTGAGTTGCCCAAATTCATTAGTTGTGAGTTGGATAATCATACAACTTGGGGAACTTAGTTGAAAACTCACTTGCATTGGCTCAAGATTGGGGAAACAATGTCCAAAGAATTCTTTCAATCCCTTCAAGCTTGCCAAGTTTCTCAGAAAATCAAGAAAATAAGAGAATGCCAACAAGTCCTCTCCAAACTTCCTGACATTCTTCAAGCTTTTGTCTACCACTATCAATAGATTTTCCAGGTGCAATTGCCTTCGCTTGAACCTAACCAATTGAGCTCTTCAATAGTGTGTGAGTGTGGTCCCTTGTAGGCTCTCCACTTTGCAATGGGCCTACTATAACCAACAACTCACTTTGGTAGATCTTTGTGAAGTAGTCTTTTCTATGGATAATGACAATTTTTCGTGTGAATTCTATAAAGTTGTATGGGACACTATTGGACTTGACCTATTCTAGGTTTACCTAGAAGCCTTTTCAATAGGTTCATTAGGAACTATCATGAAAAAATGTAATATTAAATTCATACCTAAGGCAAGTGATCTTGAAGAAATTTGCAATTGGTGACATTACATTTTGAATACTTCCTACCAAATCATAGCTAAGACCCTTGAGCTTCACATCTGTCATTTGCTTCCACTTATTATCTACCTAGAGTAGACTAGTTTCATCAAGAGACAATACATATTGGACAATATCATTGCCATTTGGGAAGGCATGGAATGGGCTAGGTGCTCTCAATAGTAGGCCATTTTCATAAAAAAATGACTTTGCCAAAGCATAGGACTAAATTGAATGTTTGCTTATTTTATCCATGCTTCAAGCTCTTGGCTTTGGCCACAATTTCCTCTAGTTTGTCCAAATACTCTTTGTATATGCCTTATCCTATCTCACCATTAATGGTCAACAAATGTCTTCATTTGGGATCTTCCATTCCATTCCTTAAGGATGTCCTCTAGATTTGGCTCTATATGTTCTTGCAGTGGAAGGTTTTGGCTACTCACTCATCAATGCAATCTCTCAACAAAGGGTTAAAGGTATCTCTCTTCCTAATTCACCTCTCTAGCTTGTTAATGTCCATTTTTATGATGACTCCTTTCTCACTCTTTTGGAAGAGCTAGATAATGTAAGTCATGCTTTGCAATGTCTAAACACTTTTTGCCTTGCTTCTAGCTCTAGTATTCAATGGAACAAGACACAATGCTATTGCCAATCCTTCTTTCCCAAACCCTCTTGGTTTGATTCCTGTGGTTGGAAATTGATTGACCATGGGGAAGTGTTTAGGTTTCTTGGTATTCCCTTTGCTTTCGAGTTCTCTTCTAGTATTCTTTGGCAGGCCGTGCTCACTTGCATTGAGAAAAAATGCACTTTTGAATTGCCAAAGCACTTTCCTTTGTTGGGAAATCCTAGATGTATTCCAAAGTGCTCGTAGCTACTCATGTGTATTATTCCTCTTAATGGCCCCCATCTAAACCCTCCTACTAGAAATTGGAAAGATTGTTCAAAGGCTTTCTTTGGGCATTCTCGAAGCAAGGAAAATGATTTCATTGAGTCACTTGGGAATTGTTTTTGCTTTCCTTGTGATTTTGGTCGTCTTGGTTTAATTGATACTTATAGAAAGGGTTTGGCATTGTGTGTTAAGTGGATAATCTAAGCCCTAGAAGGTAATGAGGCTTGGAAAAATTTCCTCACGCATTGCATTGCTTTTGGTGTCCCTCATGGACAAAAATCTTGACAAGGATTATGCTTTCATTCCATCCTCACCATGAAGGAACCTACACAAATTCAAGGTACTTTTATTGCTAAAAGTATATGGAAAGCTTGGGAATCCATCAAGTTGTGGCTTATCCAAAGAAGGAATGATTTTAGGGTTGTGATCTCTATCAACAAGCAATCTCTTTGGTGTTCTCATGTGATCACTTTCTAGGATCAACCCCTTGCCAAAGTTCATGTGCTTTATGATTTTACAAGTGTGGGATTTACACCATTTTAGACCTCTTCTCTAGAGCCACTAAGAACTTACTTTCTTGGCTAGAATTTAAAGCCAAATACAAGCTTAGTAATTAGGACTTTGAATCATTTCACATAATTTTGGAGTCATTTCCTCCTAATAAGTTTCACAAGGTTCGAATCCGTTGCACCAAATCTTGGTGAAAGGATTACATTAGAAATGGTATCTTGATACTTCTTTCAAGAATTACAAGCCCTTTAAGGAATATTATTGGCTCTCTCCTCACCTACCCATGGTTCCAAAACTCAATTCCAGGTGGAATCTCTAGTCCACTACTATGCAATGGTACTACAAGTTTCAAACAATTTGGTCCATACTTGTGGAGCCCAAGAGCAGGAGCTAGTTCATTTTTCTTGGTATCTCTGGTACTAGGGTCTCCCCATTGGATCTCATCTTATCCATATGGGTGTTTCTAATCCCCTATGTCCTTTTTGTGGACATTTGGAAACTCTCAAGAATCTTTTTTGGTTTTGCCCATGGGCCCAAGCTGCTTGGAGTTGGATTCACAATTTTTTAAAGCTTTTTCAAACATATCCTTTCTTTTGGCATATGATTCTTTTAGGTGATTGGCCCAAAATTCATGTGAGATATACTAAATTTTACATGCTTTTAAAGTGGAGATTCTCTTTAAAATATGGAAAGATGGAAATTCTACTTTATTTTCAGGATCTACTATGGACACTTCTTTTTCAATTTACATTAAAGCAATTATATGTTCTAATGTCCTATTATAGATATAGGTCAAGGCTAATAAAATGGCTTTGGAAGTTTCCCACTTGTAGACACTCATAGAGCACTTGGCTAATGCCCCTTGTACTATTTCTTGTGTGCCGCCTTCTCTTGCTAGCTGGGATGCTTCCCCTTCATGTGGGTGTCATCATGGTCATAGCCACAACTTTAGATGTGGTCCTCATGGTTTGCAAAGTTCTCCTCGTCATTGACACCATAGTTAGTCTCCCCCACCACATGGCTAATCTTCAACCTCCCAATGCGATTGTGGACACTCTAGTTGGTATGACATCAGGATGTTCCCTCGCTTGGACCTTGCTATCTCTCCTATTCATGCAAATCCTAATCAAGAAGAATAAAAAGCTAATGATGATATCTTCATAGATTGGGAGCCCATTACTAATGGCTAAGATCTTCCAGATGGTTGGTGCCCACCCTTGATAAGGTTCCCCCTCCTATTCATATAGCCCGAGTGGCTTAGTGGTGTGAGTGCCTGTTGTTCTTGCTTTTTAGTTCTAGCTTTGACTTTCAGGGTGTGATGCCATTCCACCTACTTTTTATGTGAGTAGTGTTTTATATTTTGATTTAGTATAATATTTAGAACTCTTCATCATAAGAAACACTTGGTAGATGCATGATAATGGTTGGAAGTTCTTATGCCACCTCCTTCAAAACAAATAACATAAATTTAATGGGTTTTAAATGGTGATGGTATGACAAGATTCATTTGAAATCAAAACGAGCAAATTGAAAGTTAAAAATTAATGAACAATCTTGCCAAAAATGTCCAAGAAGGAAGCATAGCAATTTTGAAAAGAATTTTTCTAGAATGTCATGATTGGGAATCATTTCCAATATTCCACAAAGAAAGCAAAGGAAAAATCATAACAAAAGAAAGTAGAGCAAGGGGTGAGTTGGGGAGTGTCCAGGGCATTTTTGATAAGGGAAGCTTGCTAAAAGTAGTAAAAATGTTAAAAATGGTGACCTAGGACAAGGAAAATGACCTAGACAAGTTGGAGGATGGGAATGTGAGTTGTTTCAGCCACAATGGGGTATATAAATGGGTAAAAGAGTTCTAGAATATTAAAAAAAATTGTTTGTTGAAGTTGGGTACTAGGGTTGCAAGGAAGAAGATTGAGGTTTGAAGACTACAAAGGTGTGGAAGGACCTAGATTTCACGGGGATCATATTTTATTTGGAATTTTATTTCTAAATGTATATAAATTTTATTTTGGTAATAAATCCTCCTAGTTGAGGATAATTTAATCACCAAAATTCAAGAAAAATGCTTGACTAAATGCCTCGGAGCATGTTTGACGTTGTTGTAAACAAGGAAGAGTTGTTGAGTGTGTGGTAAATTATCATGAAGTATTTGGGACCTACAATTTGTGTAATAAGAGAAAGAAATTCATTTTATGAATTTTTATGGTGATTGGTGTATTTATTTGTCCCTTGGGAAAGCCTAAAAAGTGTATTTCAGTCAAATAATTGTTCTAGTTCTATGTGAAACAATGTGAAATTGCGAATGTGATAGAATACATCATGAGATTTATTTTGGGTACTCATACTCTTGGTGTCTCTGTTGTTTCAAACAATTTGGGTTGTAGGGCAATCTTGTCTTGTTTATTAGTTAAAAATCATGAGAAATGACTGAATTTGCAAATTGAGGCTTTCTTTCTTGCTTGGTAATTGGACAACATTCCTTTGGGTGTATGTCAGTGTTTGGAGGTCTATGAATTTGTTAGAAACTCAGCATAAGCATTATGTAATTGGATTTAGCTTTTCTTAGTGTGTTTTTGGTAAGCCTTTGTTACAATGATAAGGTAGGCATTTAGTTGATCCCCTATCTTTATTGCATATTTTTTGGTGCTATAAATATAGAGAGCCAACCATTACCAATCAAAGAAAGTATGGATAGGAATACATATCTTTCAACAATATAGAGGAACCCATTCAACCAAATTAAATCTTTTAAATAGATTAAGGTTGGCAGGAGTTCATTGCTATGCACCAAATCTAACAACAGTTAAAATTAGTTTAAAGCATAAACTTAGATGTAGTTGCACACCTACTTTGAGGCTTTATATGAAAAAACATAGTTGGAGTTGTCTTGCCAATATCTTATGTCTATACTTGAGATCTACTCATTACTGAGTGTTTTCTACTGATAAAATACTTGCAAACCTATTTAATAGTTGGAAAATTGTATAGCCAAAACTTTAGATATGTAGTTCCCAGTTTAAAAAAGAAATGCAGGAAAATAAAAATAGCTCTTCAGATGATGGTAAGTGAGCAAGAGTAGGAGCAGTGGAGGGAGTGGAATTACAGACCCCACAAATTTTTTTAGGGGAGAAGTAAAATAAGAAGAAGCTATGTGAATGTGGTCAGAGAGGACTGTACAATTGCGCAAAACAAAGAAGGAAAAGAGAATTACTGAGAACGGGAACAGAAAAACCAAACCAGAGTAGAGAGAACTAGGAAAGAATGGAGGTTGGTCGCAAATCCCATTACAAGACAACAAGAAAATGAGGGCTTTAGGGCCAATTTCGGCGTATGGAAGAATAATCAACAATGGGAGAGTGTGAAAGATTTTTGGTAGGAAAAAACCATTTCCAAAATCTTGAAAAATATAGATCAAAGAAACAAATCAGATGGTAATAAGAAGGGTTTCTTAGATGCAAATTTAACTCCTTTAGGCAGAAATCAAAGGTGACAGAAGTAGATAGAATTTGCATTGAACTAACTGAAGAAGATTTAGAAAATACAATTCAATGGCTGAAGGACATGGCCTTTTTTGCAAAATCTTTCAACTATTGGTCCTTAGGAGAATGCATCTATAAATGGATTCTAACCAATTGGGGTAAGAAACTCAAATTCAAAGCCCTACCCAAAGGCTTTTACCTGATCAAATGCGAATCAATAGAGGAAAAGAATGAAATCATGGGAAGGGATCCGTGGATGATTGACGGTGTCGAATTTTATCTAAAATCCTGGGAGCCAAATTTCAACCCTATTAATCACACCATTACCCAAACTCTGATGTGGATAAGATTATACAACTTCCCATTCGAATATTGTGATCTCTTGATTCTGGAAAAGATTGGTAAGTCATCGGTTTCCTTTATAAAAATGAATGAAAGTAACTAGGAATGTGAAGCAGGTATATATGCGAGGATATGTATCAATTTGGGTCTTTCTAAACCCATTAAAAAAGAAATTGCTTTGCTTTAAATAATGCGCTGATGGACATAAAAAGTTGAATTAGGACCCTTGAAACTTTGTGAAATTTGTAATAAAAGGAATCATTGGAGAAAGGATTGCAATATCAAGGAGAAAGAACCCAAAGACAATCAGAAGGATTCTCCACATTGCATGCAAAGCTCACCAAAAACTCCAATAGAAGACCTAGTGGATAGTGGCTAGCCAAGAGATGAGGATTCGATATGGAAAATAGCACAGGCAAAAACTCCAATAGAAGACCTAGTGGATAGTGGCTAGCCAAGAGATGAGGATTCGATATGGAAAATAGCACAGGCAAATGGATCCATCAAGATTCTTTCAAAGAAAGTCTCCAATGTTGATCTCGCCCTTGCCCACTTTGGTCCATCTCCAAATGAAAAGCCCCAAAAGAATGCACTAAATGAGCAAGCTAATGAAATAAAGTGAATGTGAAGAGGAAGAGGAGGATGATGGTCTCGACATCTTAGAAGAAAGACTGATAAGTCAAACCAAATCTAGGAAACCAAAACCAGATTGTGAAGGATCCGAGAATAAAGTAAGAAAATCAAACAATGTAAAGAGAGCTAAAAATGGAGACCTAAAAAATTAATTAAAATTAACCAGTATGGTTCTGAGATCTAGGAAGGAGACGATCCTTTCTAGTGAGCAATGAGGATCTCCTCATGGAATGTTAGGGGCCTCAATGCCCCTAACAAAAGATGCTTGATTAAGAGTCATTTAGACTTATCCAACTCAGGGATAATTCTCTTATAGGAAACTAAACTCAACCAACTAGAAGCAGACAATTTGAGTAAAAATTGGAAATAATGGAGGGGAGCCTTTATTGAAGTAAATGGGGCCTTGGGTGGTCTTGTAATTCTTTGGTCTCTAACATACATCAATGTTTCAATTGAAGGATCCGAAACGAACTGGTAGGTATGCAAAATAAACAAATTTTCCTCTAACATTAGTTTTTATCTAATAAACGTATACAAGCCTATTGTGTGCATCTTGAAGAAAAGACTAATAAATTCAAGTCTTCCAAAGTCTTTAATCCTGTTGAGTGGGGATTTCAATTCTATTATGAAGAACAATGAAAAAAGAGGAGGTATTCAAAATAATCAATCTTAGTGGGATTTTGTGGAATTTGTTGAAAAATGGCACTTGATAGAATTTATCCCAAAAGATGGAAAGTTCACATGGACCAACAAAAGAATAGGATTTAGCGACATAAAAGAGAGATTGGATAAGTTTTTAGAGAGCACAAATTGGTAGCACAAATTGGTTTTAGGCCCTTGCAGTGATGGAAAGCTTGGTCTTACCTTGCTTTGGATCAGATCATTTCCCCATCCTCCTTGAGACTTTTGAGGATAATCCTCCAAAGAAAAGCCCCTTCAAATTCAAAAATATGTGGATGCATGACCCCTTTTTCCTCATAGTGGTTGAAGATTGGTGGAAAGAACCATCGAGTTAGAAGGGATAAAAAATGTTCATGCTACATAAAAAGCTCCATAAGGTTTAAAATACAAATTGAAAGAGTCGAATAGTTTCAAGAACTTCTTTCAAGAAAAGGAAAGAATTGAAGTAGAACTATAATTGGTAAATGAAGAAGTCATGAAGAATGGAATGGATGAGGAGATGTATCTCAGGGAAAAATACTTGCTAGCACAACACACATAAATTTTTAGAAGAGAAGAGATCTTTTGGAGATAAAAATCTAGAGAATACTGACTAAAAGATGGAGATAGGAACACACAGTACTTTTACAATGCGAATAGAGTGTGGAAACTATCAATAGGATCCTAATAATAATGAAAAGAGAGGGAGTAACTCTTAACAACCCCAAGGGGATAAATCTTGAAGTAGTAAGATTTTTTGAAGAGTTGTGGAATGTTGAAGGTTCAAATCTACTAAAGAAGAATGCCCTTCTAAACAACATACCTCATTTGCTTGAAGAGGATCAAAACAAAATGCTTACCAATCCATTTATTGAGGAAGAAATTAAAATGGTCATTTCCCAACTACACTGGTGCAGGTGCACCTCACCCACGGTGGCCTCCATGAGGCATTTAGTTGTTTTATGTTTTCAATAAGGTCCTAAATGACCATTAAATGTAATAAGATCTGTTTGACCGATGCATGCTATTTTTAGGTTGTTAGTTAAGAGTTTGTTAGTCAGTTAGATCTCCCAGCCGCTTGGGGATAATTATGTACTACCAAGGGTAATAAGATAAATACCCCTGGAACAGATCGAATGGGTGTGGTATGGTTGTAGTCAGTTGTAGTTCAATTCAATTGTGAAGTTGTAATAGAACATCTGTGTAGTTGCATTTCTGAAGATATCAATATAAGATCCTGTTGTGTTATTTTCTGGGTATTGAATTTACTGAATAGATCGTTTTGCTGAGGTCGGATGGATTCGTTTATCCATTCCACCGGTTGATTCTCTGAATCGGTGGAATGGTTGTGTACATATTAGTTAGGGTTTATGTTTGTTTTCTGTTTTCCATGTTCATGCATTGCAGGATTAGATACAGTGTTTGTTAAAGGTTCCTAGCATGGGTTTATGCTAGATCGTCGAAGTGCAGAGGGCTGCATGATTGAAGGTGAAACAGATCGATTTAAATCGCTAAGTGGAAAACGGCTCAAAAATAGTGAAAATCCGTGGGTTTGCAGAGACATACAATTCGTGAGTATATCGTTGGTGAGTATCGGATACATTTCCTGAGTATCCTGCAGATGAATGTTGTGGGTATCCCGCAGATGCACATCGGGGTTTGTATGTTGCAAAGGTATATCGGGTTATACAATTGATGAGTATATGTCTTTTGTATGTCGAAGACAGTTTGTGTGTATACTGTAGTTGCATGAGTGAGATAGTCTCTGTGTATCTGTCAGTTGTATTTCGCGGTTGTATGTTATGAAGATACAATAAAAACATACATCGCCAAATAATGCAAAGGGTGACTGGCCGAGGTGGTACCCAGAATGTATGCTGAAAGGGTTTTTCTCTGCGGATACAAGAGTTGACCGGCAGTCGTAGGTAAGGGCACTGGAAGAACAGGTTAAGATTTGTATGTATGTCGCGAATGTGCAACGCGCACATACATTGGTTTTGATGCATTTGTTGGCCGTCAGAGTATAGCCGAAGGTTATATATCGCCGTTGCATGTATGTTAAGACATACATTGGACTGATGCATCGGTGAGAGAGTGGGGATCGACAAAGGGAATGAAGACTTCACTGACAGGAGGAGTCTCGGCGATAAGGAGTTTGGAGTCGGCGTGAGGTGAAGCGTTGGGGAGATACCGAGCATAGCAGTCGATAGTATTAAGTGTTGCCGATAGGCAAGTAAAGCGAAGGGTTTATAAAATGAAGTTTGTATGGATATTAAGAAATGCATAGACATACATTTGCAATTGTATTTTAGGGTTTGAGTGGAGGTTTGGCACTGCATCATACACCCTGATAAGGCATCTAGGTCGAATGGTTTTCTAGCTAGTTTTTTCACAAATGCTAGAACTTTATAAGCAAAGATGTATGGTTGGCAATAGAGGAATCAAGAAAGCACAAGAAAATTATCAAGACCTAAACAATACCTTCATAGTTTTGATCCCTAAGAAAATAAATAATTCCATCCTTTGATGATTATAGACCGATCTCTTTATGCAATGTTGTATACAAAATTATAGTCTTGAATCCATGACAAATAGATTGAAACTAGTGCTCCTAGATATCATCTCAAAAGAACAAAGCAACTTTGTACCATAACAAGCCATTGTTGAAGGGATCATAGTCCCACATGAAACTCTTCATTCCATACATACAAGGAATAAAAAAGGTATGATTGCTAGACTAGATATTAGTAAAGCATACAAGAGAGTTGATTAACTCTTCCTAATGAGGATACTGGAGAGATTTAACTTTTGAAAATAGTGGATTGACTGGGTGTTTAGTTGCATCCATACCCTAAGGTTCTTAGTGATTGTAAATGGGGACATAGTAGGTTTCTTTGAAATATCAAGTGGCCTAAGACATCTTGATCATTGAACCAAATGATGTTTAAGTAGAGTGAAGCCAGCGTGATGTTTAAAAAATACCTATAGAAGATCACCAATGTTAACAACAAAGGCATCAGGCAGAGAATGGACAAGCGTCCAGGCACCATCTGAGCGCTTCACCTGAAGGCCATCAATGCTACCCTGATAGAGGATGGTTAACAAGGCGGAGTCTGTGTGTGCCACCATGCCCATTATCTGAGATGGGCAAGGATTGGAAGGATAATGGTTCATTTGCACCCCTCCCCATCCTTGCACCACCTTGTATAATGCTTGCCTTTTATTCCAAGACTTTGCAGTATAACCGAAAGCAGCTTCCTTGCAAGCTTTTCCATTTCCCTCTCGTATTCCTCCACCGCATCACTGTAATATATAGCCTTGATAGCTTAGTGAAAGTTTAGGCTTTCAATAATAGTATTCTTTTGAAATAATGGCTTCTGGTTTAAATTGTGTACATGTTTATTAAATCGACATTTCAGATCATATTCCATGATCCACCATCAGGTATAGTTTGAGTTATGATCAATCATCAAGAATAGCTTGAGTTATTCTTGATGATGGATTGTGGAGTATAATCTGAAACGTTGATTTAATAAACCTGCACATAGTTTAAATCAGATGCCATTATTTCAAATATATTATCAACTGTGGAAATCTAATGCTTCTTAATAGTATGCCTTCTCAATGCTCATTCTTGTAGTTGTAGTAAAGAGCTATTTATTATCAAGGACGTAAAATTTGGATGGAACTAAAAATAAAGAGGGAAGGAAATATATACAATCATGTGGCTTTTTTTTTATTATGTAGTGATTATATAGTTTGGCTCCCCAATTTTTCCACAACATAATTTCAATTTCTAAAATGTACCCACTCCAACATAATAAGAGAAGATTTTAATTTATCTGTAAGACTTAATTTAATACTTGCATTGAACAACAAATCTAAATAAACAACAACATGAAACCATTTCAATAGATTTTTTAAAATATCAATTAGTATTATCCTAACAATTGTTGCTATAAACATAACCATACAGAGTGTTCATGTTCTTAGAATATCTTGAAGCTATCGGGGAGGGCTATTCTTAAACATCATCCATTTCAACTGTCAAAAATCAATTTTGACCAATAAAAATAACACAAATATTTACCACTTGTTGTGAATGAGTTGTAAAATTATTATTGACTATCTTATCATTAAAATGGATGATACTTAAGTAAAGCAATTAGAAAGTTGTTTGAGTGATGCCAGCAGATATATCGTAATGCAGAGAAAACATAAGAAAGAAATCTAGAGAAGCTGGCAGGATGGAAGAGAATTAAGGAGATTAGCAAAATCCTTGATAATCTTGGGGCCAAAGGAGTTTTGCATGGTGCGAGGGAGAGCCAACACAAGTAAAGCCTTTAGACCACATGAGCCTGGTAAAGAATTTAGCAATTCAAGCCACGCCATAGCCAGTGGTTCCATTTGGGGATCTTCGGGCCAACATCTTTTGCTCCAAGGGTAGGGAAAACAAGCGGTGGTTGTGCTTGCGTAGTCTCTTCACCAATTCCCTTTCAACCCCATGATTAATGATCTGAAATACAACAGACTCCACACACGCTCGCGTTTTAAAGCAGTTAAAATGCAAATCCTTGAACTTCCTTCACTCTAGAGCAGGGTCATGTCTAGGAAGAGACGAGGGGTATATACATGAAAAAAACATTTAAGTATACGTGACATTTACATATGGACATTTAATTTCTTATACTTTAAGTTATATTTCATGTATATACTTTCAAGATGTTTGAGAGTGGTTTCAGATCTCTAGGATTTATAATGTAGATTCTAGGTTTTGGAGGATTCTATAATTTTTCAGACTTAGTCAAATTTTAGGAATCAACAAGCTCTTATCATCTTGCAGTTGTCTAAGGGTAGTTATAACTATTCAAAAGCATAATCAATCCTCTCCTTAAAAATAGGGGGACCTATTCTTATGCAGGAGACCTAGCAAGGAATCCAACCAAAATACTAAGTCAAGTTCAAGAAAGTGGCAGCCCTCTAAGCATTATTTCAGGATATTTTCAAGCTTGAAGACCAACTCTCTCTCTCTCTCTCACTATCAATATATATCTCCCCCTCCATCTCTTTATATTTCTCTCACTACCTCTATATGTCTCTCTCCCTCTTCTTCTATCTCTTTATATTTCTCTCACTATCTCTATGGGATCTTTGGAACAGGGTATGGATATCCATCAAAGCATAAAGGATATGGGAATTTTATATATGTTGTAGTTGAAACTATGCTGATAGACATGTATGCAAAATGTGGAAGCATAGACAAGGCACATGAACTATTCGACAAAACATCTCAAAGTGATGCCATCTCATGAAATGCAATGATTGTAAGATAAGCACAAAATGGATTTGTTGATAAGGATTTAGAAACTTTCAAGCAAATGCAATTGGTGGGTGTAAAGCTAAATTCCACAACCTTTGCCAGCATCCTCCCTGTCTATGCCAAAATGGGATCTTTGGAACAAGGTATGGACATCCATCAAAGCATAAATGATATGGGAATTTTGCAGATGATGTAGTTGCAACTGACCTGGTAGACATGTATGCAAAATGTGGAAGCATAGACAAAGCATGTGAACTATTTGACAAAAACATCTCAAAGAGATGCCATCTCATGAAATGCAATGATTTGCAAGATATGCACAAAATGGATTTGTTGATAAGGCTTTAGAAACTTTCAAACAAATGCAATTGACGGTGTAAAGCCAAATTCCACAACCTTTGCTTGCATCCTCCCTACTTGTGTCAAAATGGGATCTTTGGAACAGGGTATGGACATCCATCAAAGCATAAAGGATATGGGAATTTTTTTAGATGTTGTAGTTGCAAATGCCCTGATAGACATGTATGCAAAATGTGGATGCATAGAAAGAGATAGAGGGAGAGATGGAGAGATAGAGTTAGAGAGGGAAAGTATAGAAAGTGGGGCAAATAGAGAGAGAGAGAGAGAGAGAGAGAGAGAGAGAGAGAGAGAGAGAGAGAGAGAGAGAGAGAGAGACCTGGTCTTCAAGCTTGAAAATCTCCTAAAAATGCTTAGAGAACTACCACTTTCTTGAACTTATCCTGAAATAATGCTTAGAGGACTGCCACTTTCTTGAACTTGACTCAGTATTTTCCTTGGATTCCTTGTCAGGTCTCTTGCATAAGAATAGGTCCTCCTATTTCTAAGGAGAGGCTTGATGATGATTTTGAATAGTTACAACTACCCTTAGACAACTGCAAGATGATAAGAGCCCGTTGATTACTGAAATTTGACTAAGTCTAAAAAATTATAGGATCCTCCAAAACCTAGAATTTGCATTATAACTCCTAGAGATATGAAACCATTATTAAACATCTTGAAAGTATATACATGAAATATAACTTCAAGTGCAAGAAAGTAAATGTCCATATGTAAATGTCACTTATACTTAAATGTTTATTTCATGTATATACCCCTGGTCTCTTCCTAGACACGAGCCTACTCTAGAGTGAAGGAAGTTCAAGGATTTGCATTTTAACTGCTTTAAAATGTGAGCACATTATAACGTGCTCGTGTTATAGCACACTTGCATTATAGCGTGCTCACGTTATAGCACGCTCGCGTTATTAATGCAAGCACATTTTTGCCTGCTTTGGGAAATTAATGATAGCGTGCTCGTGTTATTACCTTGGGCATCCAACCCAAAGGGTTGGAGGTACCTTTTGGACACCGTTGATGTTTTTTCAACAAAAGTTAGAAAATTCAACCAAATCTAGTGTGTGCTCTCTATCAGGTTTACACGTTTTTCAATGTCAATACGAAAAATACAAAGACAATTTCGAGTTTTTTATTAGCTTTCTAACCATGTAGTTTTTTCAAAAATATGATAACATTAAGGTTTCCATCTTGAATTTATTTTACTAATGTGTTCTTTTTTTCTAGAAAACCTATGTCTAGTATTTTTGGTGTTATTTTTTACGCATTTATCAAAATTTGAAACAAATTATATTTTTAGATTCTAGACTCAATTCTATACACATTAAATTTTTTTATTAGTTTTCAAAAAAATTAGGGGGAGCATGCTCAAATTTTTATTTTTCAAGATGTGTCCACTTTGTGTAACATACCAACTCAAACAACTTGGAATTACTCACAAAATTTACTAAGAAAGTAAATGAACATGTTTAAACATGAGTGAAAAAGATTTTTTTTTTGTGACATTTGCATTAACACATAGAATGAAATGTACATCTTTTCTGAATATTTTTCAACCTTGAGATTACAATATATTCAAAGATAAAATCACAATGAAATCATTTCACTTTACAATTACAAATAATTTGCACTTGGCAGTATGAATAAATTTTACATAAGTTTGTAAATCATAAGTCATAACATGAAGTATTCTACATTTGGAATCTGATATCTGTCTCACAAGTCTTGGCGAGTCTTCTACTGCAGAGGGAGAGCATCATTTGAGTGCTTTTCCTCCAACCACAGACCGACGGTCCCCCACTCACCTTCCATCTGGAAGTGGCCCTACCCTTTACAAAGAGTATAGAAATAAGGAACCAACAGGTTGCCATCTGAGTCTTAGTGTTATGTCCTACGTAACTCAATAGACCATACAACTCTAGACAATCTTCTAACTAAGTATGATCATTCTAATAGGTCACACAATCTATACACGGTGAACAGACTAATGCATGCAGAGACAAATACATCACTTTGACCAAAGTTTCTCTATAAATAGATGTTTGCAATAAATGTAGTTGTGTGTTCACACACCTCTAACTTGACTTGGAAACTACCATATCCTACAGTTTGACTTGCTTGACTAGTATCTCTAGACATAAATTGTCGTAAAGTTTTATCATGTGCTTGATGACACCATTTTAGTTTTTTTTGTCTTTCAACATAATTGGATTTATTTAATTATTTTTAAAATTAACAAATTATTATAGAAGTGTGCAAAGATATTTTATTTATGGACAAGGACATACAAAAATTTGTAAGTTGTATTTAATTAGAGAAAAATATGGAAAGAGTCATGCAATGTCCTCCTCCTCAATAGGAAAATCACAAGTGAGAATAATGAAAATTTAATATATATATATATATATATATTAAGCCTTAGATAGTTGTGCAAGCTTCCAAGTTGTTTCTAGAAACCTAACGAATAAGTGCTATACACATTGTAATGGGGGATAGTAGTTCTTTAGGGTAGAATTTTTGTAATAGTGAATTTCATCACATTTAGTCAATTTTTTAGTGTTCAATATCATTAATGAATGATGAATTTGTTATGATAGATGCAGTTTCATTATTCGACTGTCTATGCATCTTTGTATTAACGATGGATTTGATTATATCTTGTGTTGCATCTTACTCTGCCATTCCTCTTTTTAATTTGTAAAATTGTACTTTGTTTCAGCAATCATTGTTCTGTTTGTTTTTCTGCAATATTCCAAAACCCCAAATCAAAACTTGTGAATTCTATAAATTTTGTATATGATTTTACTTCTTTTTTAATAAAGTAATCGCCCCTTCAAAAGTATATGGAAGTCATGTTGTTTTAGGTGATTTTCCTACATTGCTGGCGGAAACTGTCATACATTGCCTAAGTCATACACAATTTTATAGTAGGTTGAAGTGACGTTTTCAAGCACAAAACATACCTCATCCTTCTGCAGATTAAAAACACATGCAATACTGTGTTTAAGCCAATATGGCTCTTTGTAAACTGGACTATTCTGTATAGTGATTGTAGTCATGCATAGAATTTTATACATTTTCGTATGGCCAGCGGCAAATATTGTAGGGATCTTAGGTTGATTATCTAACACGTTTCCTTAGAATTCGAACCTGGGACTCTGCTATTAAAACACCAATGATTTACCATTTAAGGTCATCCTACTTGACATCTGTGTAAATACTTTTGACTAGCTCCATTTTCAACAGTTATGTATATTAAATATTTTGATATGGTTTTTTACTATGACCTCAAATATATGTAGATTTACTATGACCAACTTGTATGTTTCATGATCAGATCACACTATCATTGTATTTATCCCGAGTTAAGTCGGTGCCTTTACAATGAGTAAATTCGACAACTGATTATGATTTACAAGTGTGATGTAATTCTGAACCATTCTTCAGTTCAAACCATTGTTCAAAACTTGCACTTTTACAATATTGTACAGAACCTCAAAAGTTGGTGCAAGAAATATCCATCCTTCATGTACGATTAAATAAAGTAATATATACTTAGGGAGGCATAATTCAGAACCTCCGTTCAAAACTCATGGCAGGAAATGGGTGACTTCAAAGCTTTGAGCAACAAAAATGGTTGTTTGACCAAACTCGCAAAAGAGAAGAATTCAGCAGTTGAATGTGACATACTTTGGAATATATGAACCCTAATCCTGGATTCTGCACTAAGGAAAAATGGATGGAACCAGTGGAACTGATTATCAAAATTAAGAAAGACATGCAGCTAGAACAACATCAGTTGTTCTTGAAAGAAAGAAGCAAATCACCCTACAAGTATGAAACTACTCGCACTAAATTGGAGGAAACAATCCATAAAGGATAAAGTTGTTAATCAATTCAGAGTAAGAAATAATGTCAGGAAGGATATTCAGACAAATGTCAATCAACTAGGAACTGCAAGAATAGATTATGCAGCTAAAAGGTCTGGAAATTAAGGACAATAAAAATTCCTGTGCTTTACCTTTATAGATTTCTCATATAAGCATATGTTGGAATGTTGCAAACTGTATTGGACCTGCAAGCATAAACTGAATCAGGAAACAAGATCAAGAAATAAATTATTAATGAATTAGAAAAACTATATCTTCAGCATTAGAATCTAGTTTCAAGATGAAGTCATCATTTTACTTATATTGTAGAAAAAATACCACCCACACTACCTCAGTCATGCTTAGAGAAAACTGTCTTGAACCTAGCACTTGATGCCCTATGCGCATATTATCTTCTTTGTGCTTTCATCTTCCACTGATGCCTCAACCAATATGAGTATGATGCATGCCTTTATTGCAATGCAAATCGTTATCTACAGGTCTGTTCAGAGTAGCATCACCAGTAATCCCCACAAGAACACAGTCCATCCTTGAAATGGTGGAAACGGTTGGCATCCCTTACTATAATTTCTCTTTTGACAATCTTGGAGATGAACTTTGTGGCATTGTGGCAGTCACCACATACACGAAGGTTCTTAATAATCCGGATGGGAGTCCCCATTGTGTTGATAAGCCCAAATGCAATGGCCAATTTCTCACTATGAGTATGAAGGATTATTTCCTTCACATCCTCCTCAACATCATACAATACGAAGTTTAGATTGGGTACATACCCTGCTTCTTCCATCTGCATAGACAAGGTCTCCAATGTTGCATAGATGTGCTCAGATTGGGGGTGTGATCTATCACCTACAAGGAATGTATGAACAGTGTTATTTACCTGTATTAAGCTAAATCCAGGTGTCTTTTTCAGTCCCCTATCTTTCATCATTTTTCTGACCTTTGACACCTTATCCCACATGCCAGCAGAGGCATAGATGTTTGACATCAAAACAAAAAAGGCTACGTTTTCAGGAAACAAATCAAAAACTTGTTTAGCCACACATTCTGCTATCTTGATACTTGAGTGGATTCTGCAAGCACCAAGCAAGGCTCCCCACACACAATCCCCTGGCTCAACAGGCATGTTTCTAACAAACTCACACGCCTCTTCTAGATGTCCTGCACGACCCAGAAGATCAGTCATGCATGCATAGTGCTCCATCCTGGGCTCAATGCAATAATATTGACTCATGCAATCAAAGTTATGCCAACCCTCATCCACCAGGCCTGCATGACTGCAGGCAGTCAAGACACAGATGAAGGTGACATCATCTGGCTTCACCTTCGATTTTTGCATCTGGGAAAACAGCATAAGGGCATCAGCAGCTAAACCGTGCATTCCATACCCTGCAATCATTGCATTCCATGATACAACATCTCTTTCAGACATGTTAAAAAACACTCGACGTGCAATCTCGATACTCCCACATTTGCAGTACATGTCTATGAGGGAATTCTCCACACAAACATTTGATTCAAATGCACTCCTCATTATATAACCATGGATCCACTTACCATGTTCCAAATCTGCTAAAATTGCACAGGCTGGAAGCACACTCACTAGTGTAACCCAATCAGGCTTTACACCAGCCAGCAGCATTTGAGAAAACAGTTTCAAGGCCTCAGTCCCATGTCCATTCTGGGCATAACCGGCGATCATTGCATTCCATGAGATAAGATCCCTCTCAGGCATTTTGTCAAACACTTGCCGGGCAACCTTTATCCGATCACACTTTCCATACATAGCTATGAGAGAATTTCCTACATAAACATCCAGACCAAATCCATTTCTCAAAACATAACCATAAATCGCCTTACCTTGTTGCAGAACACCTAGCTGTGCACATGCTGACAGCGTGCTTGATATTGTTACCGAAGTGGGCATCACCCCTTCCATCTGCATCCGACGAAAAAGCCTAAGAGCCTCACTCCAAAATCCATTCTGAGCATACCCTGCTATCATTGCATTCCATGAGACCACATCTCGCTCAGACATTTTGTCAAATACTTGGCGTGCATACTCTATACTCCCACATTTTGTATACATATTTACAAGAGAAGCAGCCACAAAAACATCAAACTCAAAACCAGCTCTAATAATACGATCATGAATTTCCTTCCCCTGTCTGACACACGAAATTCCAGCACAAGCGTTCACAGAAAATATAAATGTATATCTATCAGGCTCTATGCCTGCTAATTGCATTTGAGTATAGAGTGCCAAAGCTTTATGATGCAGCCTATTCTTGACATATCCTCTGATCATTCCATTCCACAAAACAACATCTTTTTCTTGTATTTCATTGAAAATCAGGCAGGCATTGTTAATATCACCAAAGACAGCGTAAAGCATCATAACTTTGGTTATCAAGACAGTTTTCTGGTCATGTCTGGTTTTGAGCATATGGGCATGGATTTGATTGAGGGTTTTTATATGGGAACATGTTTGCAGAAGGGAAGCATATGTATGTACAGTGAAAAGATCGGTGCTGTTGGATTTGTTTTTGAATTTGGGTTGGCATTTGACAATATTAATATCAGCAAAAGACAGCGGAATATGATTATAGTTGATGTGGGGAAAGCAAGGAGATGCTAACTCCATGGCTGACACTCAAAATGTTTTTAACTTGCCATTGTTTGCGTTTCAGAGAAATACAAAAACTAATCCCTTGACCCCATGCTCTTGCTTAAGTTATGTTTTTTGCCCAATGGAAATTACAATTATGGAAAAAAGGATAATTGCAAATAGGCTGTGGAAGAAGGGGGCTCGAAATAAGCAGCCACTCCATAATGCGAAAAATGTCACGTGGCGCCATACATTTCTTTCCCTCCTTTTGCATATTTCCCTCCAATTTTTCCCTCCTAATTTACCTGCACATGTAGTAGGATATGTAGTTGGATTGCACATGTAGTTTGAGAACAAAACCTTTATAACATCCATACTTGTTGTGACATTTCAGATCAAGTAGTGATCATACATTTGACAAAAGTATTTCCTCTCTATTGAAACTATCATTTAAAATTTGGGGGACTTTCATTTTTATGTCACAACAGTGTGCACGTTGTGGCGTTGATTGTCCATTAAAAACTTACCAAATAATTGTACTAAGTTGGATTTTCTTTCGATTGAACTTAAAAGCATAACTCACAATGTGTTTAAGCTCTTCCAATCTTCCCGAGGTTTGATTGAAAACTTAGGTCTTACTTATTGTCTTAAAGAATTTGAAATGTATGTATACTATTCTCAGTCCTATGAATCCTTGCAATATTAGAATTCAAAGCTATCCAACTCCAATAACATCAAATTTGATTTCTATTTTAGATGGATTTGATTTGTTATACTCTTCATCGTATGTTTATCTTTCATGGCCGAAGGAATGACTAGAAAATGTAACAGTTCAATATTATCGTTGGGAATTTGAATTTGATGACTGTATCGGGGCATTTATACATATTTGATTTAAGAATATTCAAAGTTGTAAATTTTGGCAGAGAGTTAACACTAGACATGATTATAATGGTGTGTATATTTAATATATTTCAAGCGATGGAGTCGCCTAAGATTTGAAGAGCAGTCAATGGATAAGCCTGAAAATTTTGTTTTGAAGAAATTTATACAGTTAAAAAAAAATTAAAATCATTGCTTAAAAAATAAGCAGAAAATTTAAATATTCATGGGGCTAGTAGCTCCACAAATAACTCCTAAAAATGTGGAGCCATGGCTGCTAGCCAAAATAAGCTAAGCAGTCGCATGGGGATCTGCCCTAAACACGGTCCCCAATTTTTGAAAATCCCGCATTTTATAATTTAGAAAAATATTGTTTTCTTAAAGTTTTTGGAATTTAGAAAACAAAATTTTAATATATGTTTCTAATCACACTCCATGCTCCTAGGATGGAACAAATTAAAAATTGTGTATGGTTGCAAATTAAAGTTTACTATTTAGTACATTTATATTGTAAATATGTTGTTAGTTAATAAATTTGCCACTATATATATATATATATATATATATATATATATATATATATATATATATATATATATATATATATATATATATATATATATGATTTGTCTTGAAATAGTAACAAATTTACCAATAGTTGGATAGGTTGCAATCAAACCAACAACCTTCCTTTGTGTTTAAAGGGGCAGCTCTCTTATAAGATAAATTTTTGGGGTATTCTTTTAACCTGAAAGAAGGAAAGGTGCTTTTTGAAGAAATAATAAGATGAGCACAAAGTCTCATCGAGGGGAAAACTTATCAATACAAAATAGAAATTTTATATAATGAATCACCATAAGGAATAATCAAACATAAGAATCAAAATTCCTTGATGGTTAACAATAGTAGAAATATATGAAGGTTTTTAATATCTTACGCCAATTCAATGAAATATTTCTTCAAACACAGATATTGTAAATTCAACATAGGAAGATTCATCCACAGATGACAGAAAATAGTGACCCAAAGTCCACCAGATTTCTATATTCATAAAAGAATAGAGCCCAAAGTCTCTTTCCCAAATCTTTACAATGATTGTGCACTTGTATTAAAGCTAGAAAATTCAAGGGATAACCCTTTTCCAAGTTTCAAAACAAACAACTCTAAAAATCATATGCCAAAAGATCCCTTTACACTCTCTTGTATTTCTTATATAGGTTACATTTTGAACCTGCTTCTTGTTCGTAACCGATTCTTGAAAATGAAAAATAAAACAAACTTTATTTCATTTTTTTTCTTTATGAAAATTAAGTTTATTTTATTAATTACAATAAAAGGCCCAAGTCTATTTAGAACAATAAGACAAAATTAAATGGGAGCACTCTTTCCTTTGTCGTCATCTACCGCCTGGTCTTGATTGTCGACATGATCTTCTATTGAAGACTTTGATTGTGATGAAGCTAATTTGGCTTTAAAATTCCTAAAGTTTGTAACAATAGGAGCGATGGCCTTTCCATTAGGAATTGTCATTGTGTTTAGATGAATCTTCCACATAGTTGTTGTATCATTTACTTCTCCAACTTTCTTGTGGAAATCCATGATCTCTTTTTTGAAGGAAGCAAGATAAGTAGATAAATTGCATAGTTTTTCAATTGCATTCCCATTCATAGCATCCTTCTTGATCAATTCTTTAGAAACAAGCTCTTTAAAACGTTGTTTGACAACTCTCACTTCAACCAGATTAGCTTCATTTTCATCAAGGATATCAACTTTAATAGATAAACAATTTGCTCTGATATCCAACAAAATTGAATCACAATTTTTAACCATCCTTTTAAATGCTGCCAGTGCTTGTTTTATAACTATCATCTTCCATTCAATGGTGGTTAGCCACTCGGTTGATTCATTTTCTTCAGGTTTACTGACAACATCCTTAGAGATTAGATTGCTCACATTTTCCTTCACCATCTCCTACAAGTCCCTAATAATAACCATGAGCACATATTCTTTTTTTTGATCAATTGTACATTAGAATTGATTTGTTTCTTCTTGGCTAAGATATTCTCATAAAGTTTCATTGCTTCTTCTATGTACAATAATCCATCTATAATTAACTTCTCAATCCATGTATCAGTTGTTCTCCCATAAGCTTAAAATTTGCAAATTTTTTCCAAGATATAAGAACTTATTCCTTTGGGAGGTGTTTTGGCAAGAGTTACAATTGAAGCTTCCAGTGGTTGAGAGGCAGTATCAATAATATATTTGATATAGAAAGTGAGTACTTCCACCTATTCTTCTAATTCTTCTTTCTCTGTTCTTTCTTCTTCTAATCTCTTAATCAAAATATCAACAAATAACTTTGCATTATGCATGTCACCATCTAGTGTAGGGGATCCCAAATCAACCTTATTTACATTAAAATTTGCTTCAGTAATATTTTCTTCATTTTTATCTACCATAGGCTCAACAATTTCTACAAATTGACGCCCTGAAGAAGGGTCTATAATCATTCTGGACATCCTTTTAGCTTTTCTTGGTTGATGGGTAGTTTGAAGTAATTTGGCTACAACATCAAAAACATGATCAACCATTTGGGTGTATTTTCTTTTCTTTCCAGCTTCTTTCAACTAGGGTGGTGACGGTAGAACTATTTTGCTATCAGGCAAGTTAAGGGCAGTAAAGTAGCATTAGAAACAAAAACAAGAGTCACATTACACATTGATTGTTGCTTAGGACGAGAAAATGGGGGAGAAGGATTAACATTGACATGGGAAACTGATGGTGGAGGAGAAGAAACTACATGTGGATTTGTTTGTGACAGAGGGGGAGAAGATACATTTACCTAAGGAGGAGAAGAGTGATGTATGTGAATTCTCCTATTGCTAATTTTGTACAGGATCTTGTGTTTTTGCACCATCTCTTTGAGCTTGAGTAGCTCTTTTTACTTCCAACTTCTTCCCCTATTTCTCCTCATCAATCTTACACTGCTTCTTCAAATTTTCTTCTTTGTTAGGGTCTTCCTCATCATCACCTTTTTTTGAAATAGCCTTAGACCTAGTAGTATATACATTGGTAGGGGGTTGTTGAGATGTGGAACCTATGATTAGCTTTTATTTCTTTGCAGCTTGTTCCCTTTGCGATGGCTTACTTGCAGTGTGTTCAGTGATCTTAGTGTTTAGCCATTTCTGACTCTTAGTCAACACAAATAATGATCTTTCCCTTATATCAACAACCTCTTTCTCTGACCATCTCACTTTCGACAAAGGTTGTGATTGGATAGTGTAGTAAGCTTCATCTATCATATCAGTTCCATCATCCACTATGTCAGGAACATCCAACCAAGGTTAAAAGCCCTCATCTGATCTATTGTCAATCTCATCCAATCCCTTCTTTTGACCTCATGCTCATCTATACAATCTTCCCAATAATCTTCCAAATGAGATTGATGTGCATAAGAAATCCATGTATACAATTTATCTTTGACATAATTTTTGCTATCAAAATGTGATCTCAAAGTATAAGTATGAAAATTGAATTTTGACAAAATTATGTCCACATTCAAACCATCAGTATGAGATTTACATGTATAATATGTCAAATGAATAGGGAAAGGATATACACCCTTTTTATGTTCATGGCTTTTCTTATTAGCTTCACTCATATATCTGCAAACTTCCAAGAAAATAATATAGTCAGTGGCATACCTCGGTAGTTTATATGGAGCATTACCAAAACCCCCAATCCTTAGGTAAGTGAATTTGTCAAATTGAATAAAATAGCTTCCATATTGCATGATCAGTTGAGCTACCTGTGCAGAAATTCTAACTTTAGGATTGCATCAATTTTCCTCACATTGAGCATACAAAATGCATCACTTACGCTTCTGTAATCTTTATTTCCATACTCCATTTGTAATTGAGGATAATAACCATATACTTGTGTATCATTTGAGAAAGCTCCAACTGTCTTCAATCCAGGTCATCTATCCATAGTAGCAATAACATATTTAATAGATAAGAGGACATGCAAAAACATTGCTTCTAAAAATTAATCAATTGATCATGCATGTGATCAATGATCATTCTACCCCAGTCCACAAATTGAGAACAATAACAAATGACTATAATAAAATGACACATCCATTGGTCAAAAGTGCTAGTATATTTGTCTCCCACCACTCTATGAAGTAAGGTGATCATGTCAGAGATATCCTCTTTGAAATGTGCTTTTTGTAGAGTTTTTGTGATCTGAGATTTCTCTTTCTTCTCAACTTTTAGCCAATGCTTGGCAATGTTATTTTGACACAAATCCTTTTTTATCAAGATAATAATTCCAACCTCCCTCTACAGACATATCTACATATTCCTCCCTTGCAGGCAACCTACGAGTACCACTCAAAGATGCAAGTTATCTAACCTAGCTATTACCCTACCATCCACTGTTCTTACTTCTCTGGATTCAGGATGGTAATTTTGTATGCAAGCAAGAACTAAATCTGGGCATTGTCCTACTAACAAGAATCCTCCTATTTGAGAAAGTCCACTTATGAAAGTTATCTCGGCCATGGGGCTTCTAAGATTCCCATTCATCCTTCTCTAGAAATCCTTTAGATCAATATGCCCCAATTCACTATCTTTCACTTTTGCCAAGTATCTTGAATGATAGTGGAAACATCAAAACCCTGGTATTTATATTTCATCTTGTATAATTTGAATAACAATGATAATAAGTAGGTAATAGATTTGTATATATCTTGGTAAGGAGCAGAAGAAAAACTCTTTTCTGGGAGTACGAAATGTAATGGATAAACAAAGTTTATGATTCACTGTAATGAATCAAATCTTTGATACTAATTCATAGGAAGGATTGAACAAGTGTGTTACAAACCTTCAGTCAAAGTGAACTATGAATGTAGCTCTAGCTGACTGAGGGAAGTAAATCGTTGCAATGAAAGTGGAAGTTCTTGTGAATAGGAATGTCAGAAAATTTTGACAAAACTCTATATATAACCTAAAATTAGGTTATTTTCTTTTTAGGGCATCGAAATAAATGCAAGATACCTTCATTCAACATTTCGACAAAGTTTGTAACTTCTAAACCAAACTTTCAGTGAACTTTTAAGTTCACAAATCTTAATAAGTCCTTCAATGTTTGAGCATTTGAAATTTTTGAACTCCACATATTTTCAAAAACATGTCTTACGAAGTCTTTTCAGCACATCGATCTTTCAGCGAACAATCAAATTTGCGAACCAAGTCTTCAGCACTTCTCATGGTCATGAACCAAGAGTTTTACCGAATAATGATTGTTAGAGGAAAATGTGAACAATAACATTAACAACTAAATATCCAATAACTCAATGAAATTGATGCAAATAAAAAAAACAAATATATTACCTTCAAAGACCGATTTACCTCGTATCTTCCATTATTGCCTATCTCATATTGATCTTTTGTATGATTGGATCTCTCAGAAGTGTGTACTTCCTTGCTGTTGAAGATGACAATAGGAGAATGGATGTAGATGGAATGTGCAATGTAGACTAAATCAATGCAATTCTAATGAAGATGGACGATGGATAATGGAGACATGGTTGAATGATTAATGATAATGGGATTATGCAAATGCAAATGAGGATACTTTTCCAAAGGCACGCTAGTAGGATTTCTGCAGAGTAAGATTATGAAAGCTTGGATGGATGAAATGAGGGAATGAGGTCCCCTTTTATAGGCTCAAGAGAAGCCAAATCCAAGTGTCAATAGATCCATGACTGGAGGAATTACCTATTATGTGTATGGTTGAGAGAGCTTGATACAATGTGCACAAATCAGAAGAAGACAAGTGTCATGTTTATCTCATGAGTTATGGGGAGTTAACAAAATAGATTGAGGAGTTAACTAAATAGATTGTTCAGTTAACTGGGATGACTGACCAGTGAACTCAATTGACTAATTAGTTAACTAATTTGATTGATGAGTTAACTAATCTGACTAGAGGATAAATAGGACATGTGGGTGAGAGGATACTAGCTAATTAAATATTAAAATATTTAATTATGTGTGCAACATGGTGAGGTGGAAAGGTGATGTGGATTTATGAAATTAGGACTTTGGGATAGAGAAATTTAGGATTAATTAAATAATTTAGAATTATTTAATTATATGAGACTATAGAAGAATTTAGATGATTTAATTAAATAAATTAATTTTATTTAATTATTGGAGGGATGTGAATCATTTAAATAAATTAGGATATTTATTTAATTGATAGAGGAATGAGAATAAAATAAATATTAAAATATTTATTTAATTTGACTTAGCCATTTTTAGGTGTATACATTTTGCCCCTCTTTGATGCAATGTGTTTTACCACGTTGTTTCAAAGAATAAAAATTTTCTGCGATTGATACATGCCCCAGTTTGCCCCTAGTACAGGTTAAATGACAATAGGATGCCCCCTCAGAAGATAGGACGGGAAGAATGTGACGACAGGATGATGGACGATCTCACGATTAGATAGGTTGATAGGATAGACTAGAGAAGAAATTGGTCGACGTGGAAGCAAAATTGGATGCAAAACATGCCCCAGCATGTACAAGGTTAAACACCTCCACTTAGGATTAAATATGCTATAAATAGGAGTGTGGGGTCACATTCCTAGTCATTTGCACACTTGTCTTTGCTTAGAGAGGTTATAGGAGATTAGAGCTCAATTGCTAAGGAGAGTCAGTGATAATGCAACAGGTTCCAATTGAGTTACACTGCTTTGAGAGGATCTGATAGTTCAATCATCCAGCAGAGTACAGTCCATCGGTAAGTACACTTTAGATTTTAGCTTAGGTGCATTTATTGTGGTAAAAAATCTAGGTCAAACTTAGGTGTTGTGAATGTGTAGCAAGAATGAACCTGCGCATTTGCCCTGTGAAACGACTCAATTGCCGTGATTCTGTGCAAACACCGCTGGAATCTACGCAAGTGTATAATTTTTGCAAACAAGTGACAGATCTGTGCAAATACCAAGTCTTTCTATGCATGTGATGTAAATCTGCGCATGTATTATAAACCCGTGCATTTGATGCAAAACTGTGCAAATGTTCTGGGAATCTACACACATGAATGATTCTGCCAATATATAAGGGAATCCTATGCAAATGGTTTAATGTTGTGCAAATACTTTCTGTACCTGCGCATGTGAATTCTCTTGCGCAAATAGAGGGGGATGCTACACATTCACCCTAAACCTTTGCAAATATTGAACAGAACTACACATCTATTTTAGATAGCAAGAATACTTAGCAAATTTGATAAAGTTGGCATTGTGATCGATGTTCACCAACTGATAGGTTATCTCTGAGATTGATAGAATCTCAAGAGAGATGATAGGATAGATTTCCTGTTAAAAATAGCTAAGTTTTTGATGTTTGATAGATAGATATGCAGTTTAGTTGATGTTGTTTGTTTAATGCGTGTTTGGTTGATTGCAGGAGGAGCTTAATGATGTACTCATGTCTCGAGAGAGATTTCTGATGACACAGTTGCTGAGGCCTTATTTGATAGAGCTTGATCGTCTGGTTCTGGGATCGACAGGGTTACTGCATGTTTGCTTTATGCTTGAGATTCAGGCTAATCTTGGTATGCTGACTGCGCTTTCTAAGGTTTTTCATGAGGGTGGGACATTCCATCTTCCTACCAAGGAGATCACTGTGACACTAGAGGATGTACACCATATTCTGCACATTCTGATAGATGGAGAGCTCGTGGAGTATGAGTCTCAGACTGGGGCAGGACTTGATGAGTGTCACCGAGTCTTTGATGATGACACCATTGAGGGCACAGAGATTAGTTGGGCAGATATGGTTGTTTATTATGAGCCTCTTAAGTCAGTTGTTGCTGGGTTGATTGGAGGGATAGTTTGTCCTGACAGGAGATCTCACGGTTTTGCGGTTGGATGGGGGAGGAACTTGGAGTAGATTGTCACAGATGGGACCTGATTTGCATGGGGTCCTTGCCTACTAGCACACCTCTATCATGACTTGCATTAGTTTGTTTATGATGGAGCTTCCAGTTTATCATGCAGAGTTTCACTGTTATAGATTTGGGCTTGGTGCCACATTGCTATCACCTGACCGATTGGTATGGCCCCCCGAGGTAGAGATCAGCCTTACTCATTTATGTTCTAGGAGAGTCTTTCCCAGCCCAAGCTGGGCAAGCTAGAGTACTGGCGGCACGCGTTCGACAATGTTGATTCAGTTATTTGGTGACCCTACCTAGATTGTGAGGTGTGGGAGGATGATGCATCAAAGTTACCATTTTGTTTTTAGACCAGATGGTTGATAGGGAGGACTCCCTACATTCTTGAGTGGCACATCATTTCTCGTGTGTACCAACAGTTTGGTAGGATCCAGGGGATGCCCTAGGGGAATTCCATCTTTGCTAGGATGCACAAGGAGCATCCTCAATGGGGTCCTAGTGCTTCATTTGAGCAAGCTCGGGCAAAGTTTGCACAGTTACCATACCATCCATGGTTGATGAGGAGGATAGTTGCAAATGCTGGCATGACACAGGATTACGCAGCTTGGTTTGCAGCACACCCATTCCCTCGATACTTAGGACCTCGAGAGAGAGCCCCGAGACTAGACGATCGGGAGGAGGATAATGAGGGGCCTCAACAGCGATGGAGGCGACGAGGGGGATGAGGTGGCAGAGGGGGCAGGGATGGGGGTGATGGTGGTGGAGGTGGTGGAGGAGGCAGTGGTGGAGGTGGGGATGATGGGAGTGATGGGGACGATGGGGATGGAAGGCGGGTACACCAGTGGATTGATGTAGATCCCACCCAGCAGGTATAATTAGGTCAGATGTAGCCTCCTATGTAGCCATAGGGACAGGGATAGGGTGACGGGAGCTGGTAGCCCTACGAGCCTAGGTGGATCAACAATAGACCTAGATGGGTCAAATGCAGGCTCAGATGGGCCAGATGCAGGGACAGATCACCCAGCTGCAGGATGAGCTGTAGATAGCTAGATTAGAGAGGGATACCACAATCCAACAGTACACCAGGGTTGAGGGGCTACTAGAGTAGGTGCAACAGACTACGGCACAGGGTCCCACAAGATAGATAGTGGCAGAGATGGTGAGGGCTAGGTAGGAGATATTCTACTAGCGAGGGTTGTATGAGCAGGCAGTGCCTCCAGAGCGGTGAGCAGATAGTTTTTACCCTAGCTACCGCAGTAGGTCACGGAGGACTTTCACAAAGAGTGGAGGGGTGATGGGGCCACAGAGGGGAGCATCAGGTGTAGGTACATCAGGGGGTGGAGAGCGACAGCCACAACAGTCACCACAGCCACAACAACCAGCGCCTTCAGGAGGCAGTGCCACCTAGGTGCTTTTTGGGACATGTATCACTTTGGCAGTATTTATTTTGTATACACCACATTGTGGACATTCGAGATGTACTTATGTTTTTAATATCATTGTATACTTGGACTTTTATTATTATTTTGATATATGATGATGATCTACATGAGTTTAATGTGCTACATGCATGTGTTCCTATGGATGGATTTATTTATTATGCTTATGGTTGTATGTGATGCTTCTAACATGTTTATGTGATTCTATTATGCACTTGATATCTATGTGACATGATGCTTTTATGCGACACATGATGGACATGATTATATGCATTTTATGATCCTATATGTTGATATATTACTATGAACTAATGCACACTGTGGTGATATTATAAAATGCAACACATGATGGTTTAATTACTTTATGCATGGATGATGATCTAATATGCAAACACTATTATATCTATGTTTTTGTAGATTTTTGATGTGAAATGTTATGCAATCTATGTGGATAAATGACATAACTATCATGATTTAAATGTTTACGACCACTAATGCACCTAAATGATAATGGACTAATGATGTACATATTTATAATATGCAAAATGATTATTTTTGTTATGCCAAGTATACTCAATCATAAAATAAAAGAACACTTAGAAGAAATGGATTTAAGAACTAGGATAAATGGATAAGTTGGAAGAAATAACTTGGACAAACAGACAATTGAGATGTTGAAACACTTGGAATTTGGCCAAGGATGCAATGCTTATAATGAAATGTAGTGTGATATGTATGGACGTGGATTTGTCATCTTTGTACACAAGTTTTTGAAGTACTTTGTTTCATCATTGAGCTTTTAAAATGTTGTAAGAAAATACAAGCATGTAGGTATAATTACCATGATGACCTGAGTATTACTTACATGGATTTTGATTTAGCAAGTTAATACAAGCATCTAAGTATAATTGAACCAAGATGACCTGAGTATTGCTTGCGTATCAATAGACAAGGATTACACCTGTTTCATGTTTAGACTCCTGATGTCCTCGATGATCATTACGTTGATCATGTTGTTAGACAAGGCTTATCATTACTAAAGGTAAACCCACAAACAATAGACAAATAGAATAATCATGTTCCATCATAGCATCTCTAGTTTTTGACATCCTTGAGTAGCATAAGAGATATGATAACAAAAACCATGAAATAAGACTTTAAAACAACCATTAAAAACCTTCTTGCCATAGATATATATTTCTTGTAATAACTGATAGTCATGTTTGATAGTTTAGGCAGGTTGGTGTTGTCAGGCTTTGTTTGAAGTCTTTTTGTCAAGTTGATGTTTAAAGCTTGCTTGTTGTGCTGCTTGTTGTCTAGTGATAAAACCACGATTCAGTTTGTTATCCTCTAAGTTGTAGCATTCAAAAATCCAGTTCACTAACTAGGTCAAGGATTTTTCCCCAGTCAAGTAAAGGATCGATTTACTATGGATGAACTGACAATAGACACAAAGAAACAGACCCTAAGGGATTGACCTAGTGCCTCGGGGGCTCATTGATAAATGGCCTTGCCTACGTGATGACGCAGAGACAACGTAGTCTGGGGTATGGACTTTTTGGACCTAGGACCTAGGTGATGGGAAATGGTGCGGATTCGGATGGACCAAAGGATGGGTGACATGGGATGGAGTGGATGGGAAAGGAGCCTCGAGGGCGCATCAATGATGGCCTTGCCTACGTGATAGCTCAGAGGCAACGTAGTTCGACAATCGTTCAATGGATTGGTTGAGGATGGATGACAAGATGGGTGCAAGTTTGGATCGACAGCCTCGTGGGATAAGGAGATAAGGACGAGAAAACAACAAGCCATGGTAGGTATCTCGACATGATTGGGTGAATGTGGTTAGAAGGGATGGATGAGGAACAAGGTCTGAAAAGATGGAGGAGGTAGTTTATCACAAATGGCACCTATTTCTAGGTTTTCACCACTTTCTTTTATTTGCACGATATTTAAAATACACATGACACCTGTTTGTCAGGTTTTCATCATGGTATCTATCCAAGGCACCTGTTTACCAGGTTTTCACCAGAGGATGATTTTTTTGTCATTTTTCTATTTTTCTTATTTATTTTTTGTTATTTTTCTATTTTTTTAAATTTTTTTGTTATTTTTCTATTTTTATTTTAATTTTTTTGTTATTTTTGACTCCCTTGCATTGGGGTTTTAGGTGTAGAACTTGAGAAGATGCATGTTGATGGGATCATCGAACAGTTCACCTTCTGATGTTGATAGCTGATAAGCGCCTAATCCATAGGCAACAACTATGACATAGGGACCCAACCAATTGGGTTCAAATTTTCCCTTTTTCTCTCTATCTTGCTGATTTCTTGGATTCTCTCTTAGAACTAAGTCACCCCTTAGAAGATTTGTGGTTTGACCCTGTGATTATAACTTCTTGACATTCTCTGCTAGTATGCCTTAAGATGGTTAAAGGCATGTTGTCTTTGTTCTTCTAGCAGCTCTAGCTCCTAGAGCCTTGATACTCCGTATTCCTCATCATTTATGAGACCCTTTAATGACACCCTGAGGGAAGGTAACTCAACTTCTATAGGCAAGATGGCCTCAGATCCATAGACGAGGGCGTATGGTGTCACACCTGTGGGAGTGCGTATACTGGTTCTATAGGCCCATAGAGTGGGGTTCAATTGCATATGCCAGTCACAGCCAGCCTCATCGACAATCTTTTTGAGTATCTTCATGATAGTTTTGTTCGATGCCTCAGCCTGGCTGTTACCTTGCGGATAGTATGGAGTGGAGAAGCGATGTTGAATGTGGAATTTATCACAGAGTTCATTCACATCCTGATTCTTGAAAGGTCACCCATTATTCGTGACAATGGATGATGGAATACCAAATCTGCATATGATGTAGTTAAGGATGAAAGAAGAGATTTGTTTCCCTGTGACATTGGTTAATGGAATGGCCTCAATCCACTTCATGAAATACACAGTGGCTGTGATAATGAATTTGTGGCCATTGGAGGATGAAGGGTGAATCTTGCCTACTAGATCAAGTCCCCATTGGCAAAAGGGCCAAGGTGTCATTAAAGGTTGTAGCTCATGTGCTGGTGCATGTATGAGGTTACCATGGATTTGGCATTTAGTGCATCTCTTCACAAAATGATAGGAGTGTCTTTCCATGGTTGACCAATAGTATCTGAGATGCATGAGCTTCTTTGCCAAGGTAGGACCACTAGAGTGTGTCCCGCATATTCCTTCATGTACTTCACTCAGAGCAGTCTGATATTCCTCACTATCCAAACACCTAAGGAGAGTACCATCTAAACCTCATCGATACAGGGTGTCTGTAATGATGGTATATCAGGATATTTGGCATATAAATGTTCACTTTTGGTTGTGTGATAGGTCGGGCGGTAGGATATTCTCTTTCAAATGGGTGTAAACTTTGCCATATAAGGGGGAATCAGACCCTACGATGTGGTAAATGGTGCTGGTTTCTAGGATTTCATAAGTAGGATACGGGGCTGTCTCCACCAAAAACTCATAACGAGAATGATTTTCAGGTATGTTAAGAAGGGATGCAATAGTAGCCATTGCATCTGCTGCTTTGTTTTCCAATCTTGGTATCTGCTCAAAGGATATCACAACAAAATAGTCTTTGAAATCATCCACCATACGCTTGTGTGGTATTAGCTTCTCATCCTTAGTTTGATAATCGTCATTTACTTGATTAATGACAAGTTGTGAGTCCCCGTACACATGAAGTTCCTTGACCTTCCAATCTACTGCCATCTTCATGCTGATAACTAGTGCTTCATACTCGGCGACATTGTTGGTACATGGAAATATAAGTCTGTATGACTTAGGGATTATATCTCCATGTGGTGTTACCAATAAGGTTCCTGTTCCAGATCCATGTTGAGTATATGACCCATCAAAGTAAAGTTTCCAGGCTGAGGTAGTGATGTTGAAGATAGACTTGTACAAAAATTCAAAACTTAATGGACTATTGCCTTTCAAAGGTGCATCCACCAGTTGATCTGCAATGACCTGTCCTTTTATTGCTCTTCTATCTACGTACTCAATATGAAATTCACTGAGTATCATGACCCATTTAGATATTCTACCTATTAGGATAGCTTTGCTGAGTAGGTATTTTAATGGATCAATCTTCGCCACTAGCTTGATAGAGTGTGAGAGCATGTAGTGTCTCCACTTTTGGGAAGCAAAGACAACTACAAGGCATACTCTTTGAATTGGTGTATACTGTAGTTTGTAACCTACTAGTGTCCTGCTGATGTAGTAGATTGCTTGTTCCTTTCCTTCGTGGTTTTGTTGGGCTAGTAGAGCTACAATAGCTGTGGGTGTAGCTGAGATGTAGAGTAGTAATGGCTTGCCCTGAATCGACAACATCAAGACTAGTGGGTTCATTAGATACTCCTTTAGATGTTGAAATGCTTGCTCACACCTGTCATCCCATTTGAATGGAACATTTTTGTGCAAGAGATGTGTGTATGGATGGCACTTATCTGGCAGTTGAGAGATAAACCTTGTAATGGACTGCAACTTTCCTTGTAGAGATCACAACTGACTCAGGTTCTTAGATGGAGGCATTTCCATGATTGATTTTACCTTGGCCGGGTCCACCTCTATTCCATTAGCTGATACGATATATCCAAGGAGTTTACCAGATGTGACTCTGAAAACACACTTTTTTGGATTTAACCGTACATTAAATTGCTCTAGTCTTGTGAAGATCTTGTCCAAGACTTGCAGATGTCCTTCTCTGGTGAGTGATTTGGCTAGGATGTCATCTACATAGTCTTCCATGATGGTGTGCATCATGTCATGAAAGATTGTAGTCATTGCTCGCTGATATGTTGCCCTCACATTCTTTAGTCCGAATGGCATGACGCACCAACAATAGGTACCCCATTGACATGTGAATGCTATTTTGTGTTGATCCTCCAACACTATTTTGATTTGGTTATAGCCAGAGAACCCATCCATTAATGACAACATGGTGTGCCCTGCCGTTAGATCGACATTGATATCTATGTTTGGCAGAGGAAAGTCATCTTTTGGACAAGCCTTGTTTAGATCTCTAAAGTCATTGCAAATTCTTATCCTCCCATCAGGTTTGGAAATAGGTACAATGTTAGAAACCCATTCTGGATAATCAATGGCTCTGATGAACCCCACATCTAGTAGTTTCTTTAGTTCCTCTTTGACCATTAATGCTATATGTAGGTGCATTTTCCTCAGTTTCTGTTTAACTGGTTTAGCTCTTGGAGCTAGTGAAAGATGATGCATTATAAGGTTTGGATCCAGTCTTGGTATATCTACATATGACCAAACAAAGTTAATCTATTTCCTCTTAAAGAATTATGTGAATTCTGGCTTTTCTTGTGCTAATAATGATTGTACCATATGGATTGTCCTTGGCTTCTCTTCTGTGCCGATGTTTATTAGTTGAGCTAGTTCAATCAATATTGAAGATCTCTCCTAATGTGCATGGTAGGGGAGTGTGTCAATCCCTTCATCTATTGGTGCCTTAGAGAGGTTTTCATCGCTAGATACACCTTTTCTTTTTACTTTTTCGTGATCTAACACTGCCACGAAGCGGTTTACACCGTTAGATTTGCTTTTTATTTTTATATTTTTTTGACTAAAAGGATTGGCACTCTCTCCAAAGTATGCCACTTGTTAAGTTCAATGGTGAAGCCAGCCTTGTGATCTCCTATGGGTAAATGGTCCCTAAGCTCTAGATAATTGATGATAGCATCATCATTTTGGAATGTATCTAGTTCAGGGGTGGTCTCTTGCAAATCCTAGTCTATCAATTTAGGATGCACTAGGGGTAATGGATCATGTGGTTGGTCCGATTCAAGGGTGGTGATGGTTAGAACGGAGGAGTCATTCGAATGGGTAAAGGCATTGACAAGGTCTATTATGGTACTCTCCTCAAGTTGGTTCATCAAGTGTGATATCATACTCTCTTCATGAAATTCACTTTCGTCATATTACGGATCAAACTCTAGTGATCTAGCCCTAGAGCTTTGTCCTTCATGCATCATATGAGTAGAGCTATGCTATTGAACCACGTCAATTTGTTTGTCTTCCCAAGATGTTTCTGAGAGGTTGTCCCATACATACTCATTGGAATTTGTTTCACTCCATTCTTGTAGTCAGTGAAGCTGCTCTATGAAGTTAGTGGTAACTACTTGTTTGTCCTTTGCTTGGAGTTTCTCCTTACCTTTGATCTTTTCTTTGCCCTTGTATCCCAACCCAGCAGTGTCTCAGACTGTGGAAGTAGAGTGTTGAATTGGTTCTATGATACCAGCTTTCCTTAATCCTATGCAACCATGTCCTTCATATCCCATCCTTTGTAAAATAGAAAACCCTTGACCATATTGTGCAGTGGGTAGCTCAGGTTGATGATCATTTGGTGTGGTTTCACTATCTTCATCTTTATAAAGCCACTGTAAGAGATATTTTTCATCACTCTCATCCGATAAGTTTCCCCATCTAATGAAAGGACCCTTAGAAGTCTCTAATGGCTTGGCCTTGTTTAGAAATGGTTTCCCATAGGATTTTGGTGATATAGGTAGCTATGCTAGACAAAAAGATTGTTCAATGACGTATTCTCCAACTCTCTTGTCTTTGACTTTGACTTTAAGCTCTGATGATTTGGAGGTAGAAGCTAAAGAACTTGGATCCACATGGTGTGAAAAAGAGGGAGCTGCTTGATTGGTAGGGATTACAACTTCTGGTTTTGATTGGATGTTGTTGGAGTACTGGAATGGATCAGGGTCCCCTTGTATGGTAATTTCCTGGCCATTGTGTGGGAACTTGATACATTAATGGTATGTTGATGGAACGGCCTTCATTGCATGGATCCAATGTCTACCTAGAAGAATGTTACACGCTAGCTCCATGTCAAGAACTTGGCACACAACATCTCTCTCTACCAGTCTAACCCGTAGCGGCAAGACCACAGTTCCTTTGGAAGTTCTCTCTTCTTCGTCATATGCCTTGATAGTTATTTTATTTTTAGGATTGATGACGTTTTGTGAAAACCCCAATGCAAGGATTAACTTTAACGTGCATATATTTAAACCAGCACCTCCATCTATTAGGACCCTTTTTATTCGATGTTTGTGGATTTGGGCCTCAATGTGGAGGGATGCATTGTGTGGTTGGTTGATGGACATATCATCTTTCTCTATGAAGGATAAGAAATGTGGTGTGGTTAGATGACCTACCATAGCTTGAAATTGCTCTTGAGAAAGGTTTATGGGAATTGTTGTTTCCGAGATAGCCTTCTCTAAGATGACTTTGTGGGACGGGGATAGATGTAATAACTCCAAAATGGATATATGTGTGCGGGTGTTTTATGGAGTTGGTCAAGGATGCTATATTGGTTCGATGTGGATGATGACTTGGGTGGAGCTCCTTGTAGAGTAATGTTTCCACGACGAGTGGTCACATTACAGTCAAGATTATTATTGATAGTGATTACATTGATGTGTGAATCACTGTGTGAGATATGATTGACAGTGTACTCATAAGAGACGTTATTATATTTTTCTTTGTCAACACCATTGTTGTTTTGATTGGATGATCCTCCTTTCTCATAGTGTGGAAGAGGATTTTTGAATGCTATATGCTCTTCATTGGTGGTATGCCCTTCAATTTTTATCACTTTTTGATCAATGAGGTCTTGCACGGCATGTTTTAGCACTTGACAATCATTTGTCTTATGTCCTTTGTTTCTATGATACTCGCAAAAGTTGGAATCACTCCACCAAGCGGGTTTAAATTTTGGTTCATAATCACGCACTGACGGAAGTGTTATGAGGTTACCTGCAATTAACTTCCTAAGGGCATATTCAAGAGACTCTCCGAGTGGTGTGAACTTTCTCCTAGGAGGAAAGTTGGTAGGTCTTTGCTCATTACTTTGAGGCTTGTTGGGTGGTGTATTGTTTTGTGGTTTTGATAGGTTGAAGATTGGTTGCTTTTGCACCACATTTTTAGCATCTACCACACCATTGTTTACAACGAGTTTGTTCTTGGTCCAAAATCGCGACTTGTCCGCATTGTTGTTAGAACTAGGGGTGTCCTTGTATAGCTTAATTTGCCCCTTTGTTATCAAGGCTTTTTCAATGAGTAGGCCCATTTCAATGACCTTACTAAAAGTAGTTGGGCATTGTATTTGGATTTGATAACTCAGTTCCATGGTTAGGTTGTGAACAAACATTTCTATCATATGTTTCTTCGGTATGTGGTAGGGACACTTGCTTGCAAGTTGTCTCCATCTTTTAGGAAAGAGGTGAAGGATTCTCCCCCCTTTTGATTGTTATTATAGAGGTCCAACATGGAGATTTCGTGTTCATTATTGTATGAGAAATGTGTTACAAATTTATCCACTAGCTCATCGAAAGTGCGAATGCCAGGAGGTAGGTGGTGGAACCATTCCATTGCTTGGCCTCCTAAGCTTTGTGGGAATAGTCATATAAGATACGTTTCGTTGTGTGTGACTTCTAGGCATGTTGCACTAAATTCCCTTATATGATTTCTTGGATCACCTTTTCCTCGATACTTATCAAATTTTGGAACCTCAAACCTTGAGGGAAAAGGGATCATGAGCACAGATTTATCAAAGGGATATGGTGAAATATCCTCAAGAGAGTAATGTTTTGTTGTTGTCCCACTTTGGATGTCCATCAACTATTTTTGCAAGGCTTAGATTTGTGTTGTTAATGTGTCCAAGGGATTGAGTGTATCCTTAGCCTTTTCTGATTTAGAAGCATCTTTGTCAGTTTTGGGGGCATCTTTGTCTTTTTTGGAGCCATCTTTTGAAGACTCAGCTTCATTTGAGGAATTTTTCTCCCTTAGATTTGAGACATCAATATCTGAGGGCAACTTAGCTCCTTGTTGAGCTAGCATAAGAAAGTATTTATGAGGATCTATGGCAACTACCCTATCCATCATCCTTAGAAATTTTGGATCTTGAAGTTGTTTCAGGATTTCCTCTTGACTAACCTCCTCATCATCAGAATTATGCCCACTATTGTGAAGGAAATCCATTGTTTGTTTTTGTTTAGATTTGGATCTAGTTTGAACCATGCAATTTTTGAATGTGAGGGAAGTTGGATTGTGAGACTTGGGGGATTTGGTTTGATGCTTTGGTATGAAAATGATGTGAGGGTGCATTTGGTCGGATATGGTTTTGGTAAGATTTTGCCAAGGTTTTATATTGATCTATGTTGTCCAAACAATGTGCTCTTGAGCTAAAAGGTAGTCCAAATAGGGATAGTTGATCACCACTATTGATATAGACTATTCTTTTATCAAGGTTACACTAGCACAATTTCGAGGTGAAGGATGATTGATCCTGTTATGAAACTAACTAGATTTTGTTTGAATTTGGTAGAGCCTCAATAACGCCTAGATGAAAATCTTGGTTTGAATGTTTTGGATAGTAAGGTAGTGGTATGCAAAAGGTGATATTTGAAAAATGGTGTGAAGGTGAGTTTGCAAGGTTGAAATTATTTTCCAAGTAAAAACTAGAGCAAAAAGGGTACCCAGAAATGGTTTCAATTTTGTCTCCAAATGTACAGAATGACTCTTTGTTGTGAATGTGCAGCATCAGATGCACAGGAATATTCAGCACTACACTGTGTATGCGTAACTTTGTATGCGCGGGGTTGCATTGTATATGCACAGGACTGTGTTGTAAATGCACAGAAAGGGTATGTGCACAGCAAAGCGATGTATATGTGCAGGACCATGTTTCAAATGCACAGAAAGGGTATATGCGCAACAAGGCGATGTATATGCACATCAATATTGTGTGAATGCGTAGCAGAAGTAAATGTGTAGCAAGAATTGGTAGATGCGCAGCAATATGGTGTAAATGTGCATGCCTGCAAAAGTTTTGCTTTTTGTTGCAGTTTGTTGGTTTTGGCTTGTTTGCACATTTTCCAAGGATGTTTTAAAGTTTTGAAGTACTATTTTTGACTCAAGTTATTGCCAGAAAACACAGCAAGCAATATTTTATCATGATTATTTGAAAGAAGTTTTGATAAATGAACAACAAGCAAGTACAATCCTAAGGATGGCAAGGATAATATTTGTCAAATTCCAACTTGGATTTTACTCCAGCCACTTACATAAAGGTGGATAGTTAACTTGCTAGCACCGGCTCCCCTCCACGACACTCACTTCTCACGAATACCAAGTTACAGTTCCTTCAAAGAGTTGAACTTTCTGTCTCCACACTAGATGAGTGTATGCCGTTAGACGGCTTCAGAGGTTTGACCTCCTACATCAACAAATAGGGGTTTTTGTCTTTCTAAAACAAATGGCTTTTTAGTATGGATGTTCATCCGTTTGAGTAGTTACACGTGCGACAATTCACTCCAATAAGGAGGCTTCCTAGCCTGCAAAGGTTACGCTCTACAGGGTTTTGGGGGAAACATTTGTCAGTGTAACACAACAGCACCCGTTGTTTGCAATTTTCATCACAAACACAATATATTTATAGTGACTTAGAAGTGGCTTGGCTTTAGCCCATTATCGCTTGAGGTCGTCTTGCTTGGAAGGACATAATTCCAAGGGTAGGCCTCTTCTAAAGGTAACACATATAAAATGATGAGTTTGGCATTTTGGTCACCCAAGAAAGGGGAAAGCATATTCATATCATCATTTCCAAGCATAGAGTACACTGGTTCTTTATCCTCCTAGTTAAAAAAAACTAAGTGTGTTTACTCTACCAAGCACAATCCATTTGACAAGATAGAAAAAACTTTGAACATTTTTATCCCCCTAACAAATCTATGTGAAGATTGTTGTTGAAGGACGAAACAAATTACTTTCCTTTAATTTAAGCTAGATGAGAGATTTGTAATTGCAAGATTGACTTGAAGGATTTGTTCAGTTTTTATCCACCTAGGTTGGGACTATGTGCAAGTTGTAATGCAACAATACAATTTACTTCCTCTTAATTAGATCTAGGTGAAAGTTTACATGTAGATATCAGATTACTCCTCCCTAATTAAATCTAGATGAACTTATGATGCAACTAAATGACTAAACAGAGCTCCTACACCTGCAAGAAAAGTTAGTACATAAATGTTTGCAAAGATCAATACAACGTTTCTGTCAGAAAGTGAATGCGCAGAAACAGATTGTGGATGCGCAGTACTTTTCAACAAATGCACATAAATGTTTGCGTAGAAAGAAGTAATGAATGTGCAAGACTGCTCTGTGGATGTGCATAATAAGTGAATGCGCATGACTGCTCTGTGGATGCACAGAATAAGTGAATTCGCATGACTGCTCTGTGAATGCACAAAAATATGACATGAATGCGTGGAATGACGAATGCACAACAGGAAGTGGTGGATGCACAGGACTGGAAAGTGAATGCGTCGAATTGACCTATTACGACAACAACTTCACAAAAAAATCAAATGGAGGTTAAAAATGGGGCAGGGCCCCACGGTGGGCACTAGAAATGTTAGAGGAAAATGTGAACAATAGCATTAACAACTAAATATCCAATAACTCAATGAAATTGATGCAAATACGTAAAACAAATATATTACCTTCATAGACCGATTTACCTCGTAGCTTCCATTGTTGCCTATCTCGTATTGATCTTTTGTATGATTGGAGCTCTCAGAAGTGTGTACTTCCTTGCTGTTGAAGATGACAATAGGAGAATGGCTGTAGATGGAATGTGTAATGAAGACTAAATCAATGCAATTCTAATGAAGATGGATGATGGATAATGGAGACATGGTTGGATGATTGATGATAATGGGATTATGCAAATGCAAATGAGGATACTTTTAAAGGCACACTGGTAGGATTTCTGCAGAGTAAGATTATGAAAGCTTGGATGGATGAAATGAGGGAATGAGGGTCCCTTTTATAGGCTCAAGAGAGGCCAAATCCAAGTGTCAATAGATCCATGACTGGAGGAATTACCTATGATGTGTACGCTTGAGAGAGCTTGAGAGAATGTGCACAAATCAAAAGAAGACAAGTGTCATGTTTCTCTCATGAGTTGTGGGGAGTTAATAGAATAGATTGAGGAGTTAACTGAATAGATTGTTGAGTTAACTGGGTTGATTGACCAGTGAACTCAATTGACTAATTAGTTAACTGATTTGATTGATGAGTTAACTAATCTGACTGGAGGATAAATAGGACATGTGGGTGAGAGGATACTAGATAATTAAATATTAAAATATTTAACTATGTGCAACATGGTGAGGTGGAAAGGTGATGTGGATTTATGAAATTAGGACTTTGGGATAGAGGAATTTAAGATTAATTAAATAATTTAGAATTATTTAATTATATGCGACTATAGAAGAATTTAGATGATTTAATTAAATAAATTGATTTTATTTAATTATTGGAGGGATGTGAATCATTTAAATAAATTAGGATATTTATTTAATTAATAGAGGAATGAGCATAAATAAATATTAAAATATTTATTTAATTCAACTTAGCCATTTTTAGGTGTATACAATGATATAAAGCAATATTAGAAAAATAGGGTTGACTTCTTTTCAATGGAGAAACAAGTTCTTGAACTACGGAGATGACCGACATAAAAGCTAAAGACTTACTATCATGCCCACATTTCCCACGTGGTCACAACACACAACATACGTGTCATGTCCACATTTGCCATGTGGTCATGACATGAAACATCAAAAACTTTTCCCACCTGACTCTAAAAACCCCCTCGTGCGCAACAAGCGCGCTTGGAGATGATCGCACTAAGGCGAAAACCACAGTCCAAGTCGGGGAAGTGTGAAGTCCTTTCGCATGCCCTACGAGATGATAGTCTACTAAGGGGGTTATGCGACACGGAAAACATCGCTAAGAGGGTAGAGTTCTCCAATGGGAACTAACCCTAGATTTGGCCTAAATGAGGTGGAGGGAGTTCGACATGTGTTGAAATCCAAATCCTAAAAACTATAGCATAAAGCATTTGATGATATTCATCTAAACATACTTTCAATACATTAAGAGTTAAAATACTAAATTAACGCGTAATTAAAAACACTTAATTAATCAACTCTAAATTATGGAAAAACCCAACATAATGCCTTATTAGCATTCAAGGGAAATAATTTTAAAAATAATCAATTGCTAAACTATTTAAGAGAGATTAAATTAAATTAATTTAAATCAAAATAATCCTCTACCTTTCTACACTTAATCTATCCCAAATCCCTCTTTGGTCAAACAACAATCTAATAGATTAATTATCTTATCCCAACTCTAATGTTAACCAAGCAATTTAAAAGTCATCCTTTAAAAATTAAATACAATTCAAACAATTTAAAAAGGGCTCAAATTAATTAATCTCCCCTAACATACTTTTCCACTAAATCCTATTAGAATAATTAAAAGGGCTAGGTTTAATTAAACCCATAGCAATAAAAATATGGACTAAAATTATAATTTCCCAAAAAGGCAAGTCATGAAGCCTAATAATTTAATCTTCCCACATTCTAGGTTAAAATAAATGAGTAGAGGGAAAATTGCAACATTCACGTGCACCCAACTTTTAAAAAGCTAAATAATGAAATTGTTCCTATATTCCCAAGAAGCCCTAAAAATGCTCCTTAAAAAAATATACCTTTCTTTTAAAACCCTAAACCTAGCTCATTGGATTAAATAAAATTAATTAGAACAAGAGTTGCGCAGCAGCAGGAGTCCTTGCCAATTGCTGCCAGTGTAGAGCAAGAGAAGAGCATGGGAAAGAAAGAGATGTGTTAAAAAGTTGAACTATGTTTAATTAGAAAGAAGCATTGAATAGTAAAAGATTCAGGTTTGAAAAATTCAAACTATTGTTTGAGAAGCACTGTTTGGAAAAACTGTATATGCTTTTGTATGTGATTATTTTTAGTTACAAACCACTTAAACAAAGTCCCCTTAAAGACATTAGTTATTTGTATATGCTTTTGTATTTGATTATTGTTCATGTTTCCATTCAACCTGAACTAGTTTAAGATATACATAGCTGCTATGTTTTCATTTTTGCACTGTTGTGATTAATATGCATTTGTTTGTTGTCTTGAATCCTAGGAATGATTCTTTAGTATGTTCACATTATGTTAACGCTTAGATTTAAATAACATGTCAATGTCTTTATTCAATATGACTTATGTTGATGGGCTTCAACAACTTGCATCCAGAAGGCAGTATATTTCTACTTTACATAAGCAAAAACGGGCCATCACCATTTTCTGTTTTATTAATAGTCCAACTAAATGAGTTACATTTTTCCTAGAGCTCAACGGCAAAAACTCTGGTTCTTTATACAACCAATACTTTCCCAAATAAGTGGTGGAACAGTCTAGTATTGTTGCCTAATTGAATGATGGCGTAACAAATAAAAGTGATGTTTACAAGAGTGCAAAATGCTTTAGATATTTGTACACTGACAAGTACTTTTCTCAACCATTGAGAAATTAAATCACAGCTTAAATCTTAAAAAATTGACTAAAGTAATTCATTAAAAATTCTAGGTAGATTGCCTACCTTACCATCAAGATTAATCAAATCATTTACAAAGGATGTCCACTTTTGGAATGGACAAGGTTGTTTCAATTGTCACATGTAGAGCTAACAACACTGATAAATACAATGGAGAAGAATAGAAATATGGATTCATAGCAACAAATGCTCAATCGCACAAGAATGATAGGGAGAATGACTCCCATTGTTTGATGAAAGCGTGTGACAACACAAGTAATATTAACTGCACTTCCTTTCCGATATGCTTCTTTTGTGAGTCTTTTTGCAGCATACTTTGGATTCTCATAAATTCAATCATAGCAACTACATCCTGTGAAAGGCAACAACAACAACCAAATAGAGGCATATCATGTTAGTCATAGTGGGAACATGACAAATCCATTCCTTTGGACTAAACAAATGAAAAATCATATATATCATTGGATACGACAATCAAATTACAAATAGTAGCTAGTGTAACCATAATCAATGCAAGCCATCTATCTTTCCTCGTTGAGATGCCATGAGTGTCTCTGTAGTAAAAAATCATACTTAGCTAGTGCATTACACTAAAACAATTTTGAACCATCTCATGGGCTAAACAAGTGAAGAAGAATATAAAGTTAGCAAAAAAAAAGGAACCTGTCATTCACCTGAGAACAATAACACCTGGGAAGATAAAGCCAATACATACTGCTATCGTAGCCCCTGTTACCTGAAATGCATTCTAGATACTAGGTATGAATGTTGTCCCTAGAAAGACAATGCTTACTAGTCTTGTTGTGGTCCATGTGAATCTCCTTGAATATACAAGGGGGGATGTTGATGGAAAGACAAGCCCATCAATGTTGAGACGTAAGCTAAAGTGAACCATAGGAAAGACCAGCATCAAATGAACAACATAGCTTATGCAAAAAACGTCATTCATGAGAGCACTATAAGGGACTCCCAAATCTTTGTCAAAATTGGCTAGAACATAACTCAGTCTCTTCTCAAAATAGAAGATAGCCAAAAAAGCTGCTTGTTATATATATATAGTTGAACATAAAAAAAGTGATGCTTGAACAACTGTTTTCATGCCTGAAGGTTTCACTAGTTCATTGTGTATCGGATGAACTGCACATACCATAAATATCTAAATTCAATACTGAATATCAACATTTAAGACCAAGTTAAGGTTACAATTTAACTCAATTAGCTACAACATTATATGGATAATTTAGATGGCAAGTTAAAAGGTTGAAATAACATGTAGCAATCTTTAGAACCATTATAATGGTAGATATAGGCAGTGACCATGACTGGAACAACTGTAAAAGTTTCCAAAATGCAGCCTAATCAATGACATCAGGAAGAAGCCTTGGCATGTAGATATCACCACGAAACATTTTGGCAATTGTAATACCAGCAATGATCACCACAAAAACAACAACCATTGATACTGATAATGCTAAAGTAAGTTTCAAGTTATCTGTAATTATAATGGAGATAGAAATTATCCAGTAATTGAAAAAACTGAGAGAACAAACTGCTTTCCCTCTTAACTCTAATTAAATCAATATAAGTCAAAACTTGAAAAAACAAGAGCAATAAAACATATTTAAAATTTTTCCTTGAACATATGTCCCATAAGATTTGCAATCAGATAATTTACAAATCAAACTTTGAGCAAGGATTTACAACTAGCAATTTTGGTAATGCATGTCCAGTTATTTTACACAACAAGAACAAATTTATTAAGATCCAATTTTGTATTACCAACCAAGGAAGTCCATTCTTATTTCAGCATTTCGAGTCAGGATACAAGGCGAGAATAAGAGTCTCTGTTCTTTTCCCTTTTTGCTTCAACTGTAAGCAGTTAAATTTCAAATACAAATTCGAGTGCAGTGAACTGCAACCAAACTTAATGTATACATTGCAAAACCATAGGGCACAACAAATAAAAGAATCTAAAGTAGCATAACAACACATAGCCATATCATAAGTCAAAGATGATGTTATAATAAAAGGGTAGTAACCCCTAGGCCAAAATGCCATAAAATGCTACTACAGATAACCCTCCATTGTAACTATAAGTGGCTTGATCAATAAGTGAGAATTATAGATACATATCCGGCTAACTTACAAGCAGATGTTCTCTGAAATATGAATTAAGATTTAAAAAAAAAAAGTGAAATTATATACCTACTTAATAACTTAACACCACACATGAGTGAGATTTAAGCAAAGAATTATAGATACATATCCGGCTAAGTTACAAGCACATCTTCTCCGAATTAAGGGGAAAAAGGTGAAATTATATACCTACTTAATAACTTAACACCACATGAGTGAAATTTAAGCAACCACATCTTGACTGTAGGCATGGAAATGTAGTTTAGTGCAAGAGCAACTTGTGATGAGCAGAAATGTTATATATGTGACTCAGATGTGTTGCAATAATTCTCAATTTGCAGAAGTTCTTTCAGATGGCATTTCACTACTTCAAGCAGAGCTACGGAAAGTGAATCCTAGAGATTGAAAGTCAATTTGGCTTTCCACACCTAAGTCAAGGCTAAAAGTAACCAGACAATTCTAGAACAAATCTCCAGTAGTAGAAAAGGGTGAATTTTAAGTCAATACCTGGCTTTCACTTAAAGTATCATTTAGAAAGGATCTAAAAACATTCCCCTAAATAATAATTTAAAATTAAGATAAAAACAAAATTAGTGCAGCCCCAAACATTGAACCCTAAAAATAATGCCTAGTTGATTGTAGAAGAACATTACCAAAATCAAAAAAGTTCAGGAAAGAAATAATAAAAAATAAATATAAATATAAATTATCAAATATGAGGAAACCTGGAATCTTTCAACAAGAAAGATTTTGTTTTCAAAGGAAATCAAATCCTTAATCAACCCAATTATTCACGAGCACTTATTTGTGAAATTCGACTGGTGTATAAACAAATGCACTTTGACAATTCATCAAATGGAAACATGTAAGGGAAAGATCAGAAAAATGTTTGGTAATGCAAGACATATTAAAGAAGTGAATGTCATAAAATTAGGGTTCTGGTTAACTTTAAGATGTGAAATTTAAAACCAGCACAGGATGAAACTTTAAGATGCTGACATTATTTCTGTTAATCTAAAACAAAGAATAATAATTACAATAGAGAAACAAAAAGGCATCTAATTGCAGCTCAAAGATTTATGCAAACAAAAGTGAACAAAGACAAGATGTAGAAAAATAATGCAACTGCTACCTTCTTTCTCCAGTTAACATGGCTGAAATAACCATTTACTCCACCAAGTTGCCAAGGCTATTTAGATCCTCCTAAAGAGCCTGCAACAGATAGACAATAAGATGAACTCAAGGTGCACTATGGATTGCAACTTTACATAAGCAGTGGTAATTCATAATATGACAAATATGTAAAAGGATGTTTATATATACTCTTATAAACAAGTAAACAAAATGTTCAACTACATATATTAATAAATTTCATAACTTGCAGAGAAATAGTTGGGAAAAATAAATTTGAGTGGGATTCTAACTTGCTCATTTGTAAAGTAAACAAAAAAAAGCCCAAAATGGAAACCTAAGAGTTATCAAATTCTAGGATATATCATATAGTTAAATCTTAGTATATCAATTAATATATTGTTCATACATGGCAGATCGAAAAGTTATTTTGTGATCAATTATATTGCTAAGGAAAGGATTGTGATTACCAAAAGAATCAGTATTGGGATTAGAAATTTTGATGATATGCCTCCCTTAATGTTAAGATGCATCTCATCGCTACCCCGTTATAATGATCAAAGGACTTTTAATGTCACAGTGGTTTCAACTTAGAGATCAGATTAATGAGGAACACCAAATCAATTGTTGAATGGCTATGGTTTGTAAATGAAGAGTCTGATCACTGATGGTTTTTATCATCATTTAGAATCTCTGAGAGGTGTTTGGACTGTACTTAGCAACTTTCAATGCATCTCAGGATTTTCATTCTTGTTTTAGATGGGTCACAAATTGGCCTGGTGCAATTTCTTTTCCAAGAGGTTCCCTTGTCTTCCTTTATTGTGTCTTCTCTTTAGGCTTTTAGCAAAAAGGTTGATCTCAGACTCTTGTTAAATCTGAGGAGATTATTTCTTGCACTACCAATCTTCATTCTCTGTTTTTAATATTTTATCCATAGACAACATAGGGAATGCTCCAATTATTCATTTTGAGAAATGTGCCATAATCATGAATAAAGTGAGCAGCAGATGGGCATTAAGCCATGCGTGAAGTAGATCATATGTCAGAAGTCAACCTCTAATCACTTTGCCATATGGAAGCAAAATGGAATTTTTATAAAGGTAGGCCAGGGAGGAAGTGTACAACCCCTACTAGGGCATCTGATCAAAAGTGAAAGCAACTTGTACTGTAAATCAGATGTGAGGAAAGGGACAGAATGGACATTGGAAGCATTGGGTACAAACCTGAAACCTAAGGCAAAATGATGATAGTTTGGAAATGAAATCCAGAAACGATATGAGAAAATAAACTTAGAAAGTTAGAACCTTGATTATTATAATTTCAGATAGAATTGATCAGAGCCAGTAGATAGCAAAGGAGAGACAATGGAAGTGGCAGAGGTAAGTGCATTGTTTTCTGAATTGGACACAACAAGAAACCACAATAACATTTATTCCCTTGCTACTATTTTAGCTACAGAGGTAATGGTTAAAGGTAGTGGCACTTCCTTCTTGGTCAAAGATACCAAAATGCAGAGAAAATTGCCTATTTTACTAGTATATTCATCATTCTTGACAAAATGAAGTGGAGGTAGGAGTGTTGATATGCGTTAGACAACTAAGAGGGGGGATGAATCAGTTGTCCCAAAAACTTAAACACTTACTGCAATTAAACATCCATCACTTATCCACAATTATTATGATTTAACAATGAATGCATGAAATCAGAAACTTAACCACAGAGATAACATCAAACACAAGAGACACCAGATTTTACGTGGAAAACCCCAAGGTGGGGAAAAACCACAGAGAGGATTAGCTCTCAATATATATTGTAATCTTGAAATAATGATGTTTAGGCTTGATCACTCCATGGGCCTAAACATATTGGCTTACTGCCATGAAGAACAACTAGGTCTAGCAAGCTCACTGCCTCAACCCTAAACCTAGAAAGATTACAATAAGGGCTGTTAAAACCTGAGGGCTATTAAACCCTACTGCCATGATCAACACCTTTCTATATTTGTGACTGAAGTATAAAAATTCCCTTGCTCTGCTCTTCCTCTGCTCTGCTCTTCCTCTTCTTTCCTCTGCCTCTTCTCTGCTCTGCCTTTTGGATCTTTCTTAATATCTTTTCATTTCTGCTCAAGGAAACCTTTTCCATGACTCAACTACAAGTATTTATACACTACATCAACCTTGGAATGATCATCAAGGTCGACATCACAATCATTAACCATTGGAACAATCTCTAAGGTCGGTATTACAAACATGTACAAAATAGGTCTTGACCTATTACAACATTGTTTAAAGGAAATGAAATGCAGATCATGTCATGCCTTAGTTGGGACTCAAACATGATCTTCCATGCCACAACATGCTTCCACAATCTTCCAAAGATCTCTGCAATCACTAGGATTAACCAGGTCAGCCAAGACTGGTTACACGCTACATTATCTGGGAACAATCTTCAAACACCATCTCAATTTCTTAACATGGACCAAAATCCAAATAGGAACATGATTAGGAGACATCCACAAGCACGCTATAATCATCAGGAGCAACCGCACGAACCTTAACCACTTTATCCATATGAATCTTCTCACCAGAACACATGAACTTCACTGTCTTCTACTGTCATAAAAGAAAGATAGCTTGCGGACTACCAAACCACAAACCATTACAACTGTAGGCACTTATCATCATCCCAAACTTCCCTCTAGAACCGCAGAGTAAAATACTTTATTACGGAGGAATGTGGAGCAAAATACTTTCTTCCTATCCCAACTAAACTTACAGAAAAAGCAGGTTTCACTCTAGTGAACACAACTCACTCAGATCTTCATGCGGAGACTTCAAACTCGGAATGCAGCATCCTTAGTCATACCTCTAACTTACTTCCATTCCACAGACCATGAACTTCAAACATAAATAAATGCGGAGCAGTTCACCGGACTATTCTTCAGCATACAACTCACTGTCTGTATTGCACTTCTCTATAGCTCACTAGTTTCTTCTAGAGAGGCTAATTTTCTCAATATCCTCAACATACAAGTCTTCTAAACAAGTAATATAATAAGATACAGTTGACACCAATGACAACAAGAATATGTTGACACCAATGACAACACTGATTAGGCACATACTTGCAACAATCTTCCCCTTTGTCATTGATGGCAACATATGATGTGAAAAACTGCAACAACCATCAAGACAAGATTCTCCCCCTTTCTCTTTACACACTTGCACTCTTTCTTTCTCCAAAATTCTCCCCCTTTCTCTTACACATTTGCACTCTAAGTTTTTCACATGACTTCTCTCCCCCTTTGACATCAATGGCAAAGGGCACATACTTGCACTCATCTGCTCTGATCTAATCTCTCTTCTGAACTCTTTGACTACTTCCCCTGAGAAGTAGCCCTAAAAAGTATCAATCTGAACCTCTGAGCACCTCTGGACTGATGCACTACTGTGCGTCTTAGTTTAGAGCAGGAGGGGTGATAACCCCTAACTTTTCTCTGAGATACTCAAAAGTATCCTTAGGCAGAGGCTTAGTAAAAATGTCTACAATTTGATCCTTGGTAGAAACATACTCCAACTTGACTTCATTCTTTGTCACCTTTTCTCTTAGAAAATGATACCTGATGGATATGTGCTTTGTCCTTGAATGCATCACTGGATTCTTTAATATGTTAATGGCACTTGTGTTATCACAAAAGATTGCAATGGGATCTTCATACACAATTTTGATGTCCTTCAAAGTCTACTTCATCCATAACACTTGAGTGTAACTGTATGTTGCTACAATGTATTCTACTTCTACAGTAGACAGGGATATTGAATCCTATTTCTTGCTCAACCAAGATACTAATCTTTTTCCCAAGAAGAATGCACCTCCACTTGTACTTTTTCTGTCATCCACATCTCTGACCCAATCTGCATTAGTATATGCACTGAGAGTAAAGTCACAATCCTTAGGGTACCACAAACCATAATCTATTGTGCCTTTTAAATATCTCAGAATTCTCTTGACTGCCATCACATGTGATTCCTTGGGTTCTACCTGAAATCTTACCACAAGACACACTACATGCATTAAGTTAGGTCTGGTTTGAGTCAGATAAAGTAATCCTCCAATCATAGATCTATACTTTTTCTAGTCTGCCATGGGTGAGTTATCATCTTTGCTCAACTTACAACCAGTTATCATAGGTGTGCATATTAGTTTAGAGTCTTCCATCCCAAATTTCTTTAACAACTCTTTCACATACTTAGACTAAGAAATGAAGATACCTTTATCTGATTGACTTATTTGCATACCTAAAAAGAAGTTCATCTCTCCAAACATAGACATTTCAAATTCACTTTGCATTTCTCCAGCAAAAACTGAACACATACCTTCATTGCCTCCAAAAATAATATCATCAACAAAAACTACAACAATCAGGGTTTGTTCATCATTGATCTTGAAGTAGAGATTTCTATCTGTAGTACCTTTACTGAACCCTATCTGTATCAGGTACCTGTACAACCATGCATACCATGCTCTGGGAGCTTTTTTTAATCCATACAAAGCTTTCTTCAATCTGCATACCATGTCACCTTGATCTGATGACTGAAATCCTTCTGGTTGTTCTATATAGACTTCCTCTTCCAACTCTCTATTTAGGAAGGCAGACTTCACATCCATTTGATAAAGCTTGAAATCTTTGTATGCTACAAAACCCAGAAACATCTTTATTGCTTCAATCCTTGCCAGTGGAGCAAAAGTTTATTCAAAGTCTATTCCTTCAACTTGAGCGTATCCTTTGCATGCCAACCTTGCTTTATTTCTTACCACTTCACCATTCTCATTCATCTTATTTTTGAAGATCCACTTTGTACCAATTACATTCTTGTCTACTTGTCTGGAAACAAGATCCCAAGTATGATTCTTCTCTATATACATCAATTCCTCTTCCATAGCCTTTATCCAATTCTCATCTTTGCAAGACTCATCCACAGTTTTAGGTTCAATCTTAGAAACCAGATAGAAATTTACTTGTTCCTCTGCAGCTTTTCTTCTGGTTAAGATCCCTTTGCTCTTATCTCCTATGATTTGATTTTCAGAATGACTGATTCTTACATATCTTGGAGTTTTGGTAGCACTTACCAAAGATTGTTCTTCTTCATCTATGCTGTCTTCATGCTGCACCACTTCTGAAACATCTGGATCATCTAACTCATATCCACTTGATTCTGAAGACCTTTCCTTACATTCATTAACTTTAACATTTGCACTTTCAATGATCTTATATAGCCTCTTATTATAGCACCGGTAGGCGTTACTCTTGGTGGAGTAACCAAGGAAGATTCCTTCATCACATCTAGCATCAAACTTGCCTAAGTCTTCTTCTCTTTTGATGTAACATTTGCTACCAAAAAATTTGAAATATTTCACAGTAGGAACTCTACCATGCCACAATTCATAAGGAGTCTTTGAACTGTTACCTTTTACTTGAACTTTGTTTAGGATATATACTGTGGTGTGAATTGCCTCTCTCCAATATGCTTCTAGAATATGAGCTTCCTTCATCATGGTTCTAGTAGCTTCTTGAATTGTTCTGTTTTGTTGTGGAGTTATGGGTGCAGATAATTGTCTCTTTATTCCATGTTCTTCACAAAAGAAATTGAATTCATTTGATGTGAACTCTCCCCCTCTATCAAACTCAAGCATTTGATTTTCAAATCCATCTCATTTTCAACCATTGCCTTAAATGCCTTGAATTTATCTAGAGCTTCAGCTTTCTCTTTCAAAAAGGTGACCCAAGTCACTCTAGAATAATCATCAATGAGCAACATGAAATACCTGTCTCCTTGCAAACTTCTTACTCTGGTAGGTCCACACAAATCTGTATACACTAGCTCAAGTAGTCCTCTAACCGATTGGTCCTTGCTTTTGAAACTTGTTCTTGTCTGTTTCCCAAATTGACACTCCTTGCAAATAGGATTAGCAGGCTTCACAAGCTTAGGCAAATCTCTAACAATCTATGTAGTACTTATCTTCATAATATTAACAAAATTTATGTGACACAACCTTCTATGCCATAACCAACTCTCATCAGTCTGAGTCAACAAGCAATAGTTCTCGATTCCTTTTAAGTGATAGATATTACCTCTGGTCTTCTTACTTGTTGCAATGACTGTTCTGGAGCTTTCCCTGATCTTGTATCCATTATCCTTGAAGCTTAAATTATAGCCCTTGTCACAATCTGACCCACACTCAAAAGATTGTGCTTTAATCCTTTCACATACAAGACATTTTCAGTATTATGCTTGCCATCAAAAGAAATAGATCCTTTCCCACAAATCCTACCAGTTGTATCATCTCCAAACCTAACTAGTCCACCATCATATCTTTCCAAACTCACAAACTTACTTTTGTCACCAGTCATGTGGTGAGATCAGCCACTATCAATAACCCATTCATCCTTGTCCTTAATGACCTGAGTAGCCAAAGAACTTTCCACTGGTTTTTCTTCCTTCACACGGCTAGAAGAATTAGTAGACATGAGATCTTCTTTAATAGCATTGAACAAGCATTCATTTACAGAGGAACTAGCATTATCTAGTTCACCATTATCTGATACTCCTTCATCATCATCAAAATCTTCAACATAATAACACTTCTTTTGGGTCCTAGGCCTGTTCTCATATCTTCTTCTATTTCTTTCAATTCTTTTAGGACATCTGGAAACAGAATGACCTACTTTACCATAGGAAAAACATTTGAAAGGTAATTTTCCTTTATACTTACTAGATCCTCTTTGTAGTCTGTCCACAAAGTTGGCTTCAACTTCATCTAACTCATCATTAGATTCTAATTTGTACTTTTCTGATCTGGAAGTACTTCCAGGAGTACTGGCTTTGAAGGCCATCTCAACTTTCGGTAGAGCATCATCTAACTCCCTCATTTCAAAAGCAATAAGCTTACCAAGCAACTAATCCCTGTTAACCATTTTTACTTGCATGAATTCTTCAATCGTGGCTACCTTGTGATAGTAGGACTTGGGCAGAGATCTGAGAATTTTCATAACAACTTCCTTTTCTTCGAGAGTTTTGCCTATGGCTTTTATCCTTGTAACAAGTTCATCAACTCTTTGCATAAAGGCTAATATGTTTTCATCATCATTCATCTTCAAGCTTTCATATTTCACTTTCAGACTTTGTAACTTGGCTTCCTTCATAGAATCATCTCCTTCATACAGATTTTTCAACTTTTCCCATACCTTATTTGTAGTTTCAAGATCCACAACTTTTGTCAATATTGAGTTAGTTAATGAGCTTAGTAGAGCATCCTTTGCCTTGATATCTATCTCGTATTCTTTGATTTCATCTTCAGTCGTCGGACCATTTGGAGGTATGGTGTATTTTGTTTCAGCAGCTTTCCAAACTTTGTAACCAAGAGAAAGAAGATGGCTTTTCATTTGAGCCTTCCAGAGAACATAATTCGTTCCATCAAAATGTCGCGCTTCCTTCTTGTAAGACATTTTGGATCTTCCTCAAGCTATTAAACTTTCTTAAGAGGAACTTGGCTTTGATACCAATTGTGTATATGCACTTGACAACTGAGAGAGGGGGTGAATCAGTTGTCCCAAAAACTTAAACACTTACTGCAATTGAACATCCATCACTTATCCACAATTATTATGATTTAACAATGAATGCATGAAATCAGAAACTCAACCATAGAGATAACATCAAACACAAGAGACACCAGAGTTTATGTGGAAAACCCCAAGGTGGGGAAAAACCATAGAGAGGATTAGCTCTCAATATATATTGCAATCTTGAAATAATGATGTTCAGGCTTGGTCACTCCATGGGTCTAAACATACTGGCTTACTGCCATGAAGAACAATTAGGGCTAGCAAGCTCACTGCCTCAACCCTAAAATTAGAAAGATTACAATAAGGACTGTTAAACCCTGAGGGCTGTTAAACCCTACTAGCGGCTTACTGCTAGACTCATTGCCATGATCAACACCTTTCTATATTTGTGACTGAAGTATAATAATTCCCTTGCTCTGCTCTTCCTCTGCTCTGCTCTTCCTCTTCTTTCCTCTGCCTCTTCTCTGCTCTGCCTTTTGGACCTTTCTTAATATCTTTTCATTTCCGCTCAAGGACACCTTTTCCACGACTCAAATACAAGTATTTATACACTACATCAACCTTGGAATGATAATCAAGGTCGGCATCACAATCATCAACCATTGGAACAATCTCCAAGGTCGGTATTACAAACATTTACAAAATAGGTCCTGACCTATTACAACATTGTGCAAAGGAAATGAAATGCAAATCATGCCATGCCTTATCTGGGACTCAAACACAATCTTCCATGCCACAACATGCTTCCACAATCTTCCAAAGATCTTTGCAATTACTGGGATTAACCAGGTCATCCAAGACTGGTTACACGCTACATTATCTGGGAACAATCTTCAAACACCATCTCAATTTCTTAACGCAGACCAAAGTCTAGATAGGAACATGATTAGGAGACATCCACAAGCACGCTATAATCATCAGGAGCAATCGCACGAACCATAACTACTTTATCCATAGGAATCTTCTCATTGGAACACATGAACTTCACTATCTTCTATTGTCATAAAAGAAAGATAGCTTGCGGACCACCAAACCATGAACCATTGTAGCTGTAGGCACTTATCATCATCCCAAACTTCCCTGTAGAACTACAGAGCAAAATACTTTATTGCGGAGGAATATGGAGCAAACTATTTTCTTCTTGTCCCAACTGAACTTACAGAAAAAGCAGGTTTCACTCTAGTGAACACAACTCACTCAGATCTTCATGCGAAGGCTTCAAACCCAGAATGCAGCATCGTTAGTCATACCTCTAACTTACTTCCAATCAGCAGACCACGAACTTCAAACAGAAATAAATGCGGAGCAGCTTACCGAACTATTCTTCAGCATACAACTCATTGTCTGTACTGCACTTCTCTGTAGCTCACTAGTTTCTTCTGGAGAGGCTAATTTTCTCAATATCTTCAACATACAAGTCTTCTAAACAAGTAATAGAATAAGATACAGTTGACACCAATGACAACAAGAATATGTTGACATCAATGACAACATTGATTAGGCACATACTTGCAACAAGGAGATGACAGATAAAATGTTCAGGAAGTTGATTGACCAGATCAAATGGCACTCCCTTCAAAATTGGAGAGGAACTGCATCTCCTAATCTAGAATAAGATTAGAAAAATGAGAAACAAATCTATAAATAAGTTGGGTTAATTATTCACTTTTCATTTTTCTATCAATTTTCTATAACAACTATCTTGTGATTAATGTAGTATAGATTGGGGACAAGTCTTTGAAATACGAAAATTTTGTGTAAGCCCACTTTTGGCTAAATTTTTATAGGGCTACTTGATTTGGCAAGGCCAAATTATATCTGCATAAATAAGATACAACTTCATATTCATCATGGCTAATATATGTTTCAATATGATGTACCAGATACTATTCATTATAAGGAAGTTGAAAGAAGCTAAAATTTTGGTCCTTTAGGCAATAGTGTAGCAATAAGCATTAGTGCAGGTTCAAATTCGACAGGGCTGCTACTAGTGACAATGTGGAGACAAAGGCAATATATAAAATGGTGGTGATTTAAAAAAAGAGTGTTATCTCAAACTCAATAAAAAAGAAGCTAAAAGCTCCTGAGGAAATCCATCACATCAAGATTGAATGGCCTTTGAAGCTGTAAATGTTTATAGTACATGGAGCCTATGGATAAATTAACAACTATGCTTTGTATGATAGAATGAAATAATCATCAAGGAATGTGCCATTGTATTTTATTGAAGCTTGTTATTCTTTAGAACAATATTCATGGTGAAAATTAACACAATGTGAGGGAACCCACAAAGCACACAATCACTGGCAAGTAATGTGGGTACTGGAAAGAAAGATACCACAAACATCAAATAAGGTGTGGCCAATTGGCATAATTGCCTAACACCCATTTGCAAGTAAAAGTTAGAAAACAACATTGAAAAAACTAGCATCCACAACCCAGATCAAGCAAGAATGTGACTGAATCACTAAATTAAGGGGGAAAAAGTCCTACTTTGAAATCAAAGAGTATTTGAACCGTATTCTGGCATATGAGCTGATAGCTTCATCTAAAGCATATCCTAGGCTAATTTGGGCTAGTACCGAAATAGCACAAGAGTTCTTACCGAAAGAAAACAAAAAACTATGCCCTAAAGAAATCTGGAATCTTTAAATATGTTAACTTTCCCTACTTTTCCCTTACGACAAATCGATACCCATTACCTCGCCGATAATCTTGGTCAAAATTACCCTGCTCTACCCTAGGTTAAATTTACTCTATTTGCAACCAAAGAGCTATTACTTGGGATTAAGAAAATTGGTGCTCTCACTATCATAATTTGTTTCTCTTTTCTATGCTTTCTTTCTTCTCAATGTTTATGTGTAGTATGATCTAGGGTCAAATAAGTGTATTGCTTTGCAGAAATCTACATTTAATTCCAATGCCATTTTTTTCTTTATATGTAGAAAAACTTTGAGTTTGTATAATTCAATGAACTTTTCATCACATCGTTAAATATTTATGCAAAATTAACTCAAAAAACATGAATTTAAAGATGATATTGATGAATAGAGGTTCAAAGAAAACAAATTTAAAGAACGTAAGAAACTAGTACTCTTTTCACGTATAGTAGAACCAAAATTGTAAATACTCAGCCACTTGTAAAGAGTATTTGACTATATGATTAGTTCAAATTTCCAGAGTTACTTTTATTTTTGTTACCAAAATCAACAAAGTTCAGGAAAAAAAAATAAAAAATAAATATAAATGTAAATTATCCTATCTAACAAAACTTGAAATCTTTCGACAAGAAAGATTTTGTTTTCAAAGGAAATCAAATCCTTAATCAACCCAATTATTCATGAACACTTATTCGTCAAATTTGACTGGTGTATAAACAAATGCACTTTGACGAGTCATTGAATGGAAACATGTAAGGGAAATATCAGAAAAATGTTTGGTAATGCAAGACACATTGAAGAAGTGAATGTCATAAAATTAGGGTTCTGGTTAACTTTAAGATGTGAAATTTAAAACCAGCACAAGATGAAACCGGTTCTGGCTCTTATTCTCTCACGGTGAGCCACATGGGTAACAACCAATCTTTGAGCTCGAGTGAGATTAGGCACATACTCATACTCATTCTGCACTTTCCCTTCATCTTCATTCTCACTATTGCTATCCACCACAAGATTACAAATTTGCCTCTTCCTCTTCGATTTCTTTATTTTCTCCTAAAACACAATTCACAAAACCCATACAAAAAGACTAATACAGTCAATTCAAACCCTAAATACTTGAATTTTGAGAGGAACCTCCTATAACAATATAATGAAAAATGCATGAAATAACAGAAATAGCAGAAACATAGAAGGAATTTATTGATCGCAGGCCACTTCGAGGGGGCAACCTCCTTTGAGCAAGCTCAATACAATAAATTCGTGAATGCCTTCATTGGCCTCAACACGTACTTTGTTGGCATTTCAATTCGCACCTCTAGAATGCAAGTTGGAAACGGATAGCTATGCATAGATAAACTGCTCTCCTATTATGAGGGGGAGTTCCCTTTTTGCTGATGTTCACTTGAAACATAAATAAAACAAATTTGCTTATCTTCTTTTTAATTCTCAGCTGCAAGCACAAGGTTATAAAACTCTATTTCGTTGTAGAAGAGGTTTTTCCTTTTTAAAACTTCTAACTACAGCTAGGCCTAAACTAAATGACACTTTTAATCTCCTACGTAAATTCAAAGCAAAGGGATTAAAGGTTAACAAGGAATGAATTGTTTTAACATAGAAACTTAAATAAATTTCTCCTAGATTCACATCATAAGACCCATTATACTTTAATGATGAAAACTGAAGTAAAATTTACACAAGCCACACATCTGATGACAAAACTAGATGATCTGAGATAGAAAATCAAAGCAAAAGGCAGGCATGAGACTTCTATTTCAATATCATAAAGTTGATACAACTCCATGACAACAGTATTGTAGCAAAATGCAGGCATACAATAAGAGATCAAACACTGGAGAACATATAACACAGAGTGAACAAGTAGCTGAAATAACAATTTTTGCAAGCTAGAATAGGCACAGCAAATTTTGCTAGCACAATTACCATTTCCTTACAATGGGCAAGGTTGCCCTTATTTATAGTAAATCAAAGGAGTAGGGAAACCTAAAATCTTCTTGATTTAACTTAACTAACTTGCCAACTCGCAAGCTTTATTTCTATTCTAAGATAAAGATTACAACTAACAAATGCTTTAAAACAATTTGCTTTAAAGCAAAGAAAACTCCAACTATTACAAAGTGGTTTATTTCTAAATAAAGAATGGATGAGATTTGGATGAAAGCAAATGCTTTAAAACAAAAAGCATTGAGTTAAACCTACTTTTTATGTCTCATCCTAATCTTCATTATTGTCCTGTTGGTGACATCATCCATTGATATTTTTGGAAATAATATCTTCTAAAAAGCTGATTTCGAGAGAAAAAGCTAGCACATGGGTTTTGTAGACAATCTTATTCTAAAGCAACCCATATCGTCAGATTCTAAAAATGCAGAGGATTTCCTGAAAAAGCGGCAAAAAAGTAGATTTTTGGAAAAATAAAATTTCCCAATCTTCAAGAGGATGAAATTCTGGATGGACCCATCTTGATGAAAATTTAAAAAGCTTCGGTACTATTTCTGAAAAATGATCCCCTAGAAGAAAGGACCTTGAAAAAGCATGCCTCCTTGCTTCCTCATCCCAAAACTATGAAGAACGCTGGAAAAGCACTTCGTTTAAGCCTTCGAATCTTCACGAGAAGAAAAATATGCTTTCTTCCTCTGGATGCAACCTACAAAAGATAATGAATAAAGCAGCCAAAGCTTATCTTTATAGAACTTTAGGGCAAAAAGCAGCTTTCTTTGTGAAAGAATAAAGCTTCAATCTTATCCATGAAGAAAGCATTATTTAAAGCACAAATCCAAGTGGATGTCTTCGAATAGGAAGAATCCCTATTTTATAGCTGCCTATGGCTTCATGTGTAAGATGATGAAAAATATCTTATTTGATAATGTCATCAAACATGCGAGGTTGCAAAAGTGTTAGCCAATTTTTCATTCACTTTCGACACTTTTGCACTCATTTTGACTCCAATATGGCCTACCCCTGACTTCAACAAGATGGCAAACTGTCACCGTTAACTGAAAAAGCTGACAAATCATGGCACTTTGAAGATTTATCAACTGTGATTTCATCCCTAGCCTCAAACTGACGATCTGACGTCATTCAACTACAAATCTAACCTCTAAAACCTGTCGCTAGATGAAGATCGAGAAGCGGCTACAAGAAAACACTGTCAAACATGAAAATTTTCCAAGGCATGAAAACTTGGGTGCCCCTAGCCTCTTGGGGTGCCTGGTTTTTTGTGCCTTAGCCATTTTTTTGAAAATTTCAACTTTTTCAATTTCTCGATTCCCGCGTGCGTTCTAGTGACTGTGGCCCCTGTTTGGTTGTCGATTTCTACTTACCAGAGTAAAACTGAGACTGATGATATGGTAAACAAGGAAACCTAATGAAAACTGAGTTGATTGTACTTTGTGCCTGCCTTAAAAATTGAACCAAACTGATTTCCTGCGAATCCGACTGGGCTGACGGAAGAGGATTTGCACATTCTTTGAAAAATCTCAAAAATATTCTAAGTCTGGTGAAACTGGGCACACCCAGCCTCCTGGAGCGCTTGGAATTTGATGCCTTAGAATTTCTTTTGAATTTTTATTTTATTTCTCAGTTTTCATGTCAGCAGCTGCTATTTGATCTTCGTTTTCGGTTGTCCAACTGACTGCTAAAGCAGGATGGGAGGTGATCTGAGTGGTCTGAACATACCTGAGATGAATTTTTAGCTTTTACAATCCTTTCGACTGAGTTTTGACTGATTTTGATCCCCTAGAAATGGGATGACGAAGACTTTTTGGTGTTTCTCGAAAAACATGGAAAAAATCTAACACTGGAAAAGATGGGCGCTCCCAGCCTCCAGGGGCGCCTAAAAATCTGTGCCTTAATTGATTTCATGATTTTCAACTTCTACTTGCATTTTACCTCATTTCCCGTGCTGGAAGCTGCCCCTATCATTGATTTCGATGATTTGTCAGTCGACTGCCACTAAATGAAGGATATACTAGATAGTCTGGGTATATCTGACGTGGATTCCAACTTTTCAAAATATTTTGACCAAAATGACTGCTTTTATCCACCCTAAAACTGACCGACAGAGGTATCTTTGACATTTTCTGAAAAAATGCAAAAAAAAATGTAAGTTTCAGTGGGATGAGTGCCCCCAGCCTCCAGGGGCACCCAAGATTTCCAGATTTAACCAATTTTGTAGATTTTTCAACATTTCTTCTCATTCCGGATCCATCATGTTTTGTTCTTCGCATCTCGTAAATTGACGGCTGCTTGACTTTTCTGCGTTAGCTGAACAACTCATAAGACTTGAAACTAATCTCTGGTAGATGAAATTACTCCATTGATGGCTCTAAAGCTCATGCTTCACCAACTAAAAAATTAGAATTGACCCAGTAGAGAAAACACGACCTTTTGCAGATTCTGTCTGGACCACCTTGATCATGAAGCAAAATTAGCCAATCAGAATCAGGCGCGACACCTAAATCAGAGATTCTATTTTTAGAAACTTTCTATTTTTAGAAAATTTTGCCAGCATCCGTATCTCAAGAAACCCAGAAAACCTAATTTGACGTCTATTTTTTAGAAACTTTCTAAAAATAGAAATTTCTATTTTTAGAAATTTTGACTTTTTGACTTTTTTTGACAAAAAATTTTCTAGACTTTTTCAAAATGCCTTAATGAAGCAAAATTTTTGATTGGGTACAACATACTTATATACTAAGTCTAATCTAAACAACTATTACTTCCCATGAATGTGGGATAATATAATATACTCACGGGATGACTTACAAAGCATATGCGTCCAAAAGTAATAAACTAACAAAGTAAAGAGAAGGGTTAAACATGCATTCCTAACATCCCCTCCCTCTTAGAAAAGCTTTGTCCTCAAAGCTTAAGATGTGGAAATTGTTGCTGAATCTGAAGGAGTGGTTCCCAAGTAGCATCCTCTGGTTGCATTCCTTGCCACTGAATTAATACCTCTGTGATGGATCGAGAGTGAAGCTGACGAGTGCACCTGTCGAGGATTGCCTCTGGCTCCAAAATGATGGATCCTTCGTTATCCAGTTCTGGTAAAGCAGTTTGTGCTTTGATGTTGGTGCCAAGAACTTTCTTTAGACAAGAGACATGAAATACTGGATGAACGCGGGAAGGAGGAAGCTCCAATTTATAAGCAACTGACCCAATCTTCTGAAGAACCTTATATGGCCTATAGAACTTTGGAGCCATCTTATGACGCCCTTTGAGTTTCAGGGATGATTGCTTGTATGACTATAGACAAAGAAAAACCATATCACCTACTTGAAAAGTGTGCTTAGAACGGTGCTGATCGGCTTGTTGTTTCATTTGATTTCTTGCCATGTGAAGATTGTCCTGCAAGATGCGAAGAATATGATCCTAGGTTCAGAGAACCGTGTCAACTGCCTAAACTGGTGAACTGTTGGGGGTGTATGGAAGGAGCATTAGTAGTGCATGACCATAGACTGCTTCATAAGGGGTCATTTTAGATGCAGTGTGGTAGGAGGTATTGTACCACCATTCAACGAGAGGGAGCCACTTTGCCCACTGATGTTGTTATGAGGTGAAGCAACAAAGATAAGTTTCCAAACATTTGTTGATAATTTTAGTCTGACCATTTATTTGTGGGTGATACCTCGAACTCATCTTTAGTTTGGTGCCAGTGTGTTGAAATAGTTTTGTCCAAAAATGAGTGGTGAAAGTTGCATCACGATCTGATAAAATAGAAGAAGGGATTCCATGAAGACGGAAGATCTGGTCCATGAAAATTTGTGCGACTGAGGAGGCGGTATAGGGATGGATAAGGGAAAAAAATGACTATATTTGGAGAGGTGATCAACCACAACCAAGATCACTGTCTTCCCTCCAGATTTAGGGAGCCCCTCAATAAAATCCATAGAAATATCTGTCCAAATCCATGTAGGGATGGGCAAGGGTTCGAGCAATCTAGGAAGGAGTGTCATTTCACCCTTGTTGCGTTGGCAAGTATAACATTCAACCACCATATGTTGAATTTCCCTTTTTATTCCCTTCCAAAAGAAGTTACATCATGCCCACTCATAAGTTTTAAGGAACCCAGAGTGCCCTACCAATGGAGAAGCATGGAGCTCATAGAAGATAGCCTGCTGAAGATCTGTGCTCTAGGGAAGAACCTAACAACCCTTGTATCACAAAGAAGCACCATCCCAAGAGTAATGCGGTACAACAGAAGGGTTATTGGCCAACTATTGAATGATTTGAGATAATGAAGAGTCATTGACATAGCCCTGCTGGACAGAATCCAACCAATTTGGAACAGGCATAGAAATAGTTGAAAGAGAAGCTTGGTCATCAAATGTGTGAGAAAGAGCATCGCCACAATATTATCCGTACCCTTCTTGTAAGTGATCTCATAGTCATAACCCATGAGTTTGCTAACCATTTCTGTTGTGCTGGGGAGGAGACCCGTTGTTCCAGGAAATATTTTAGACTCTGGTGATCAGTCTTGATGTAGAAATGATTCCCTAGTAGGTATGGCCACCACTTCTGTACTGCATGCAAAATAGCCATCATTTCCTTCTCATATGTAGAGAGTACTAGATTCTTACCAGAAAGGGCTTTGCTGGTGAATGCAATTAGATGTTCATCTTGAAGGAGAACAAAACCAAGTCCATTGCCGCAAGCATCACTCTTAATAATGAAGGTCTTGGAAAAATCTGGCATAGCTAGAATAGGTGTAGTACACATAGCTTGTTTCAGTTTTTCAAATGCACACTCAGCAGCATGTGTCCATGTAAAAGCATCCTTTTTCAACATGGCTATTAATGGCACTGCAATCTTCTCGTAATCCTTGACAAACTTGTGATAGTAGCCAGTCAGTCCCAAAAAACCATGGAGGCTCTTGAGTGTTTGAGGATGTGGCCAATTTTTCATGGCATCTATTTTTGTAGGATCCACTCAAACCCCTTGGGCTGAAACAATATGCCCGAGATACTCCACTTCTTCCTGGCCAAAAACACATTTAGACTGTTTTGCATAGAGATGATGATTAGAGAGAAGTTGCAGTACGAGATCTAGATGTTGGAGATGCTCAGCCCATATTTTACTATAGATGAGGATATCATCAAAGAAGACCGGAATGAATTTTCGCAGGTAGGGCCGGAATATTTTATTTATCAATGCCTAAAATGTTGAAGGAGCATTAGTGAGGCCAAAGGGCATGACCAAAAACTCACAGTGGCCATCATGTGTGTGGAAAGCTATTTTAGGGATATCATCCTCATGAACCCAAATTTGGTGATACCTAGAACGAAGATCCAACTTGGAGAAAAAATGAGCGCCATGGAGCTCATCAAGAACATGAATTGGAAACTTATCCTTGATTGTGATGTGATTAAGTGCTCGAAAGTCAATGCAGAGGCACCATGACCCATCTTTTTTCTGGACAAGAACTGGTGAAGAAAAGGAATTGGTACTAGGGTGAATAATACCTTGCTTTAGTAAGTCTCGAACGAGCATCTCAATCTCTATCTTTTTGTGAAATAGGTAGTGGTAGTGCCTAATGTTGGGAGGAATGATTCCAGGAAGGAGCTGAATACGGTGGTCCTTTGGTCGTGAAGGTGGCAATCCCATCGGTTCGGCAAAGACACATGTATACCTATCCAAAATTCATTGTAGATCTGAAGGAGTAGTGGAGACCGCTGATGGTTGCATTTGAATAGAATGGAGCTGAGCGATGACACCATGTGAATTCTTCTTTAGAAGCATTTCCATGCGATGTGAACTTATGAGACTAAGAGACCCTGGTTGTAAGCCCTTCAATGTGTGTTTTTGCCCATTGTCTAAAAACTGCATCCAAAGTTTAGCATAATCCCATAAGATGGGTCCAAGTGTGTGTAACCATTGGGTGCCCAAAACCACATCACATCCACCTAAGGGCAAGGTAAACATGTCGGAGCACAGTTTATAATCTCTAATAGAGATATGCACATTGCAACACTTCGCTTTGCAAGGTAATGTGCCCCCATTGGCAATCATGACTTCAAAATTGGAGCAAGGATGGACAAAACAATCAGCCTGTTTGGCGATTTGAGGGTCAATGAAGTTATGAGTGCTACTAGAATCAATGAGTATTGTAAGAGGGAGCTTCTTGAAGTAACCCTTGACCCGCATGGTTTGTGGGGTGGTGACTCTTGCTAAAGCATGGAGAGAGATCTCTAGGTGGTCTTCCTGAGAAGTAGGGTCAACAGGCGGCTGCTGAGTTTCGACCTAATCATCTACTGTATCTTGACCATCTTCATTAACTTCAGTTACAGGCGGAGAATCCACATCCAAGAGAGAGATTTTTCTCAACACATCTATGTCCTTGAGTGAATTTCTCATCACAATTATAACAAAGCCCTTTTTCTCTACGTGTCCGCATCTCTGCTTCAGTCAAATACTTGACAGGAGTTGTTCTAGGAGCTGACATGATTGGAGGTCTTTGGGAAACCATATTTCTGAATGGAACAAAATTAGATTTGGATCACTGTTGAGCTGTGATCTTGTCCTCTACCAACTTAGCCAACCCTAGGGCTTCCATCATTATGCTCAGACAAAACATTTTAACCTCAGATCGAATTGCATCTTTCAGACCACTGATAAAACAACTCCTAAAGAATTCATTAGGCAATCCCTCTGTGTGATTGGCTAGTTTTTCAAAATTTGTCTGATATTCTCTCATAGTGCCTATTTGGTGAAGTTTAGTGAGTGCTCCTGTGAAGTCATCAAAAGCACTAGGGCCAAATCATTGCAAAATGAGTTTGCAAAAATCTATTCATTTTGGGTCTTCATGAGCCTTGATGTACCAACGGAACCATTGAAGGGCTTCATGTTCCAAATGAAAAGATGCAAGTGGGACTTTGTTGACATCAAAAGTATTATGTAGACTAAAATATTATTTTGCTTGGTATATCCATCTAGTCGGATTATCACCATTGAAGCGAGGAAAATCAAGCTTCGGCCCATGAAAATTGCTGGAAGAAGAGAACCCAATGTCTGTAGAAGAGTTTGGCTACCGTCTCTTGTTCATGGATAAATGCTATAGATTGAGGTCGAGAATTTTTTCATCCAGATCTTGGAGTTTGGTCTTGAGGGTTACAAGTTCATCCTCCATATTTTTTGCTCATGTGTAGGTGACAACCATAACCAGGAGTTTTTTTTTTGGGAATGGGTAGAAAAATAAAAACAAAAATTTTTTTAGTCAAGGAAAATTTGGATTTGGGAAAAGCTCTAATGGGTAATTGGGGTTTGACTAGGTTTTGGACACTTTCTAAGGGAAAGGGAAGCAGAAAATGGGGATTTGAGAAGCAGGGTGAAAGAATGGGAAAATTTGTCCAAGAGGGACAAAGGAGCAAAAATATGAAATGAACACTGTGGTAAAAATTTGAAGGCTATTGGGTGAGAATCGAAGAAGTTATGGCAAACCCTAAAAATAGACAAATGTGGGATTTCTGGCTTCGATAAGTGGAATTTGGGATAGGGTCCTCAAGGAAGGAAATATGCAGAGTGAAATTTTAGGGGTTTCAGTGAATTTTGAGAGGAAACAGAGCTAAAGCAAGGAAGATATGGTGAAAAAATGATTTTTTTTTCTTTTTTCTGGAAACGATCTACCAACTGCTCTGGACAGATTCAATTTGCGATTTGCCAGCTACCAATAGATATGGGCCCCAAGTATGTTTGGCTTCCTAAAGGTTTAGGGGAATCACTCGGCCACCAATGTTGTCTAATAGCTTGCGTATTGGGGCAGTACCCCTCACTCCATGACTCAGGTAAAACTGATAACCACTTTTCCACAAATGACAGCTCTTGGTTTACCTCACGGATGGGAATTAGTCAATCAGGTAGGGGCCGTTGCCCTTTTCGCTGGCAGGTCCTCTCAATGGGCCAACTACTTTCAAGGTTCCTGTGGTACTCCTCACAATGAGTTTTAAGGCTATGCCCAGGTACTTCCCACAGTTAAGCAGATAGGGATATTCCTTGATCCGAACCTGCAATTGAAATGAACAATACATATGCGAAAAAGAAAGAACTACAATAATCACAGCGCCTGGAGGCCACTGCATAAAAAAATTTGGCAGAAATTCCACCCAGCGAGCCAAGAAAGCACTCTAATACCAGATGAGAGGAACCTCCTGCAATAATATAATGAAAAATACACGAAATAACAGAAATAATAGAAACACATAAGGAATTTATTGATCACAGGCCACTTCGAGGGGGCAGCCTCCTTTGAGCAAGCTCAATACAATAAATTCATGGATGCCTTCATTGGCCTCAACACGTACTTATATACTAAGTCTAATCTAAACAACTATTACTTCCCATGAATGTGGGATAATACAATATACTCACGAGACGACTTACAAAGCATATGCGTCCAAATGTAATATACTAACAAAGTAAAGAGAAGGGTTAAACACGGGTTCCTAACATATTTTCACATGCAATGAAATGATAACAACACTTCCAACTCCTCCTCTTCTTCTTCCTCCTCATCATTCTCGAAGACGGGGTCTGCATGAACCATGCAACATTCAGCTTCTATCATGTCCCATTTATTGTTATGCAACTATGTAAACACAAGAGGATAAAATGTTATAGGCGTTGCGTTAAAATATGAAAAAGCAAAGGGCAAACCTTCAGAAGCCGCTTCAAAATAGGACTGGTACAAACCCCGCCCAACTCACAAGTTGCGAACACCTATATTGAATAGCTCTGTAACACCTAGGGCTATGCATTTAGAGACATGTCTCCAACAAGGAAAACACATGCCCTCAGCCATGAACACGTGTGGTTCAATAAACCCTCGAGCCCATGACCCTGACATGCCAAAAACCATGCAAAACACTAGAGAACATTATAAATCGCATAGAATTTCCTAGCCTCCTCTTAGGAATAAAAAACAAGGCCTTTAATCTGCATCTAATCAGGACACAAAAATATCAGAATTTAAAAAAAAAAAATTGCAACCTTTGCAAACCCGTTTAATATTTTGCTAAGGCAGGGACTAAGAACTACACCATAGAAGACATTAAATTAAAATAACAAAATCTAACACCTAAATTATTTTCCTAAAAGCACTAATTTAATTCTCCATTAAAAAAATTCCCTCAATAAATAATAAACCACTAGTTAGAAAATAAAAGGCTCCTAAAAAATATCCTACCCACTTATAAAGGCAAAAAGGCATGAGGAGAGAGAATTAAAAGTAAAATTTCCCTTAAAACAATCTAAATAAAATAAAGATAAATCCTAAATAAAAGAAAGGCAAAAAGGCAAAGGTCCTCTAATTAGTCTACCACATGACAAGGATAAAAAGAAATGAGAAAAGGGAATCCGTGCACAATATTTAATAAATAAAAAAAAACTAATTTCTTTCAACCCTAAATTCCTATCTCATAAAATATTCCTTTCTTATCACAAAACCCTAAACTCATTTTCATTCTACACTATTCCTTTTCTTCTCATTTTCTCTTCTCTTTGGTTTTTCTATCTTATTTTTTTTGTTTTGTAGGTTTGCACAATGGGGCAACCATGGAAGGAAAAGGGATCACGGAGGTATATACAATGTATACCCCCTTTTAATTTTGTTGTCTGTCTATTTTTTTTACTGAAGCATATATATATATCATTGATCAAAATACAGGGTTAACGACTTCGGCAACTGAACAAACAAGGAGTTGCAGGTGAAAAGGGGGCAGTGAGGGCCGAAAACAATCCTCAAAGAGTGGCGGTGGGGTTTAATGGCGCCTCACGCCATTATTTAAGTTGCAGGTCGGGGGTGGGGCGGATGCCCCACCCACCATTTTTTGTAGGAAGGCAAGGGTGCAGGGGTGGCGACATGTCCGTCGCCCCCCTTGATTTAGTTTTTTTCTTTTTTATAAAAACAACAAATAAAACTGTATGCCTGTTAGGGCTTGATACCAAATATTTTAATGATAATTTTCTTTTTTTTTTTCTTTTATTTATTAATACGTAATTTCTATATGGGTTTGTCACATATTTAAAATGCTACTTTTTGTTGTAAAGTCTTTTGTGACTCAAAACAACAACTACAATAAATAAATAAATAAATAAATAAATAAATAAATAAATATATATATATGCACAAGAATAATTTCAGTCTCTTTTAATACAATAGATATAGGAAATCTAAGTATATATATATACACCTTATTATGGAAATAAAACCACTTGCTGCTAATGAATAAATTTTATACATTTAGAAAACATAGATATATTTTGAAGTAGCATTCACTAGAAGTCCCTTATGTTTATCTATTTTTTTTTTAAACTTTCAACAGTAATGACCTAAGAAATTGACTGAATCAGTAAACTAAATTTATTAAATCAGCAAGATTCATTTTCTTTTACACATCAACTACAATATATATATATATATATATATATATATATATATATATATATATATATATATTTGACACTAAAACAAGCTTTAAATGCATTTTCTCATTTCTTGAAAACTCAGCAACCAAACAACAACTTATATATAATTTTTTTTGAACAAACAACATTGAAAAGAAACAACAACATATAATTTACCTGCATCAACAATAAGGTACTGAAATATATATATTGAAAACAACATTACAAATAAAACAACAACCATACAAAATATACATGATCACATGAAGAAAATTTTAGTTTACAGTTAAGGCAAGAGAGCTCATTCTCACAAGAAATTTACAACAAGTTACAACTAGGCCTCTTGGCCATGGCTTCAAATAGCCAAACAAAAAGGAAATCACAAGAATGCATATACTCCCACCGAGCTCCAAATGCTCAAACTTGCAAATAAACAAAGAGAACTATTCAATGCCACCAAAATGCTCTCCACCCTACCATAGACCTGAAAGAGGGTCACCCCCAAGCTTGGAGACCATCCTCACCCAGTTTCACACCACATTGCAATACACAAAAACAACCACAAACAAGAAGAACACCCAACCAAGTTTAACACACAACGAAATCCATGAGAGATGGATTTAGGGGGTAGGAGAGTGGACAACTCTCTACTCATGAGGTGCACTCTGAAACCCAATATCTCATAAAGATAAAAAAAATAAGGCCTCAAGCCTTAAACACCACAAAAATGAAATACACCTCCAAGGCACTCATGCCTTCTCAAATAAACTCATGGGCACTCATGCCATATCAAATAACTTCATACTCCAAATGCTCTCAAAGCCATCAAAATGTCACATAGATCAAGAGGGTGACCTCGAGGAGGTTCACTCCTCTCCCACCCCATACATGATCAGCTCTCCAAAAAAATGGAGAGTCTCATACAAACACCCACAAAACCCACATAACAAAAAAAAATGCAAACACTCAAAACCACAACCTCACATTGAAGTTTAAATACATGGGAAAGGATTCAAGCCTTGAATCTTACCTATCCAAGCCCAATAATGGAAGAGGTTTGATGTTGAGCCTTCCAACTCCTTCTCCAACTCTTGCCTCCAAGTCTCCAAATCTAGCTAACTCCCCGAAAAGGCCATCATAATAGAAAATAAGTGAAAATGGAGAACCCTCTCCCTCTCTCAAAGAGGGAGTATTATAGGCTCTTCTTAAGAGCCTTGAGGAATGAGAAGGTGACACATGTCACCTTCTCCTTCCTCTTCACAACCGACTTGCAAGCTCCATGGGATGTGGAGGTGACAAATGTCACTCTCCCATCCCACCAAGCCTCACCCTCTCCACATGTTTTCTCACACATGTCTAAGAGCAACGGTGGAGAGGAGGAATCTCATAAGGTGGACTCTAAGAGGATAAGATATGACACTTGTCATAGTCCTATTCTCCAAAGAAATCCCATTCACTCCAAGATGCTCTCACACATGTGTGAGAGCATTGGAGATGGGTTTCACACACTTGGGAGTCTTGAAGACTCCCCAAGTCTTCAAGGCAAGGGAACCAAAGCCTTGGAAGGAGGAGTGAGTCATGGTTGAATGCTTGACCCATCCACCACTCCTTCCAAAATTTGAATTTTGTCACTTTACTTCAGGCTGAAGTTAAAGTGACTAGATAGAGGTTACCCTAGGGTTTAGCATGCTCAAATGGGCCCTAGACCCTAGGGGTACAACCTAGGATCAAAATTAGCCCAAAATAAACACCTTAGGTAGCATAAAATCACATAAAAAGGCTATCAAAATAAAAAACACCAAAATGTGTAAAATCAAACATATATTTCACAACAACATAATTTAAATCAATTAAAAAAAGGGTAGACCTAATCGAAGGGGCATCAAAATCAGACATCACGAGAAATCATCATGCAGTATGTTGGTAATCATTTATGTTTAGGGTTTTAAGCCTGAGCCGCTGGTGGTGCTTGCATAAGCAATCAGGTTTTAAGCATTTAAATATGCAAGTACCTTCCCAAAAAATCCAAAATTCCAACTTTTTTGGCCTCTGCAGTGCTAAAAAATGCAAAAAATCAGTCATATGCATGTCTTTGTATATACAAAGGTGTTTGTATATACAAAGGTGTTTGTATATACATACAGGTCAAAAAATGCATTGGCGGGTGCAAAAGCTCTATCGCCCTTTGAAAAATTGAGTTAGATGCATTTCTGAATGTATATCAGGCTCGAAAAGGTGCATATACAAAGGGGGAATCTTTTGTAGATTCCCAGGAATATTCTCGCTTTGTATGTCGGGTCATATACAAAGCAAAATATACAAGGAGGTGCAAATATACATTTGCTACAGTGCAGAGGCAGAGATGCATGTGGTGGGGCCCGTGGATATACAAGGTGGAAAATATATGCAATGTACATTCAGGCGCACATACAAGGTAAAATATGCATTGATCGCATATTCTCTAAGGATTCCCTGTTTGTATGTTAGGGAGATTTGTATGTTTGTGTTTGTATAGTCAAACATACAAACAAAATATACATTCGCTGGACATGAAAGAAGAATGCATTGTAGCTCATAAAGTGTTGAAGTCCGCAGCATGTATATCTGGCTCTTGTATGTTTGACATACAAGCCAATATACAATGGAAAAATGTACATTCTGGACCTGATAGAAATTTCAGGTTGCTTCATAAACATTTTGGGGTCCGTGGCGTGCATGTATATAGCATTTGTACATGCCGATATGCAAAAGGTGAGGTGCAAGCTGGATTTCAAGGCAAATGTAATGGGTTTCATAATTTTTGGGATCTGCCTTGTATGTGAGGCGATTGTATATGCAGTTATACAATGCAATATGCTAGCAAAAAAGACATACAACCTGGACGCGATGGAGGAATGAAATGCATTGAATAAATTTTGAGGTTTGTGGATTGTATAAAGCGCTTGTATATGCCGATATACAAGCCGATGTGCAATGAAAGGGATACAAGCCGGATTTGAACCGATTCTCAAATTGTTTTATAAAATTTGAGATCCAGCTTGTATATAAAGTGCTTGTATATGTTCATGCATATACAAAGGCGAAAAAAACAAAATTGAAGAAGGAAAAGCCAGCGATAGAAACATGAGGTGCCTCCGTGGCACAATTTCACTGCCCAACAACTTTTCAGCATTTTTTGGTGCCATTGTTCCTAGGGATAGGAGGGTGATCGACGGCCATGCTTTGAGACCGTAGCGAAGGTTTTTTCCTAAGTGTTTGAAGTCATTTTTTGAGCAGGAAAACAACAGAGGCACGTTGTTGCTGCATTTCAAAGGGAGCTGTAGGTAGTTGAGGCAATAATGGCTATCTTGCAGAGGATGTCGATGGATTTGATAGGTTCAACCACCTGTGTGATGAAGGAAATACCTGGACGGCGGTGCAGATCCCGATCTCACCTACTTTGTCCTCTGTTTCCCCTCTGCTGCATTGAATTTTTGAGCGCCATTTTCTCATGCATTGTATCTAGTAGATTTTTGATGTGCCATGTAATTAATGTGGAGTACACTTTCTTGCTGTATTAAGCACACTGTGTTACTCAGTCTGTTGTTGTTGAAGACTTGGGCAATTTTAGGGGAAAAATAACAAAACACAGAGCATTTCCTGTCTGTTTTATCTTTGTGGAGTTTATGTGTTGCATCTAAGTTGTATTTTGCACATTCTTTTTAGTTTCATGTCAATTTAATATGAGAAATGCTTATTTGCATGTGTTTTAGTTGTTTGTCTCCATTTGCTGTATGCATTTCCTTCTTCTGAATCTAGTTGCTAAGGGTTACTTGGATTCTATGGTATAGTTTTCTGTATCACATGCTTGATCTTTTGACTTCCATTCAAGGAGTGGATTAAATTGTTTTAGGTCAATCATGGGGAAGTATGTATGTCAGCCAGGATATCTATAAGTATGGGCAGCTAAAATACCCATTCCTAGGTGGTATTTGTAAGGAGAATACTAGCTTTGACCCCCTGAAACTTGAATGCAATTGCAAACCATTCACCTGTATACGTCTATTTGACTCCTTGCCCTGAGATAGGCACTGGTCTGCTCTTGTTTAGTACTTATGATCCAAAAACCCCCTGTCTTGCATCCAAAGGATAAATCAATCATTTCAATACTTCCAATCTGTTAGTGTAGGAGTAGGAATTAGGAACCCCCTGCATACTCTAATCCATAACCAGACACACATGTCCAAGAGTGTTGCTAAACTTGTGATTTGTCATTCAAATCTTGGTCCATACATGAGAGTATTCTGCCTATTATCACAAAGCTAAATCTTCATGTCATTGGGTGAGTCAAAGTGTTAAATCTTTAGCTATAGGGATACCCCCCTTGGTGTGGCAGAACTAGAAGTGAAGGGGAGGTAGCTCATGCAACCTCCTGTACTTTGTTGGCCGAATCTACTTGTGCATTGGAACTGGCAAACCCTCTGCCGATTCAGAAAAAATTACCAACAGAATTGGCGATTCAGCTGGGGAACAAGAGTCAAATAGTGTGAAATCATTGCTGCATATCCGTTTCTTTCATGTGAATATGGTGCTCTGCTGGTGGAATGAACTCAGAAAAATATTTGATGAGCTTTCAGCTGTTTGAAATTTTTATCCTCTTTGGAGAGGTGGCGACTCTGCAAAAAAGTTTTAGTGCACATGAAAGGCTGATGTATGTTATTGAGATCTAAAAATATTCTGTTCAAAGCTTTAGCATCTGTATGAGAAAAGGTACCTAGCTCCTTCCCATTTATATTTGTTGTTTTATTGCATAAGTTAGATGCTAAGCGGAAGCCTTAGGTCTTAGACAGACGTAAGATGTCTAAGAGTGAAGTTTATATGAATCCAAGTATGTATTCACCCATACTCAGTCAAGAGGGGGATGGTGTATTGAGTAAAAAAATTGAAGAGATAAAGAATAGGTTGATATCCTTAGAATCCTGGCAAGCTCAGTTAAATAGTAATAACCCTGTTGTGTCTGCCAGTCAGAATGTTAACCCTCTTGTAATCTCTTTTGATCCTTTCTATGACCAACTAGATTTGTCATGGGTTGATTATGAAGTTGAAAGTATGCCTGCTCAAATTTACAATCAAATGCCTAGATTTAGTGGACACAATTTGTATGATGGGGGTGCACATATCCAAAATTTTCACAACTTCATGGAGAAACATTCATTTAGAGATGAGGATATGTGGATGAGGTTTTTTGTTAGATCCTTTGGTGCTAGAGCTAGAGATTGGTATGTGAGCTTTCCAGAAAAATCCTTTGCCTGTTGGGATGAACTTATTGACTGCTTTAGAAAAGAATTTGCAAGAGAACCTGCTGACCTTGTTGCAAGATTAATGGAAATTAGAAGACAAGATGAAGAACCTAGTATTGATTTCAGTCATAGATTTGCAGTAGCCCTTTCACAAATCCCTAAAGCCTTCAGACCTGATATTTTAGCTTGTGTTGGCATATATTTTGAAGCTTTCGAGAAGGGCTCTAGTGCATTATTAAGGAAATTCGAGATGACAAGTATGCAGATGGCATACAAGGTTTTAGAAAATATAGAAAAAATTAGAAATGAGCATATGCAGAATTCCTTGTCCACAGGCTTTGGTGTGAATAATAGTTGTATCGCTGCAAATGAGCAACTTATCAAGGCATCAGTTGAAGATAAATGTGAAAAGGAAAGCATAGAAGTTGAGACTACTGTATTTGAACATAATGCTGACAACAATGCTCAACTAGATTGTTCACTAGTTGAGGATGCCAAAGAGAAGATCAGTGGTGACTCCCATTGCAAGGTTAAGGTATTTGATTCTGAAAATAATGATGTGGTTATGGATAGCAGTGAATACTTTTTTGAGTGGGTTTGTGGAGATGGTTGTGAGTATTGTGCACAAGATAGAGAAGAAATCAGCAAACAGAGTAGCAGTTCCATGTTTGAATCATTGCCTTTTATTCAGACACATGGAAATGACGAAGAGCAATTAGAAATTGAAACAAGTGCTAGTGCTGAGCATGATGGTTCTTTATTTGATTATAGTTTTGTCTATGACACACAGGATGATACTCCTCCACAAAGAGAATTCACTGATAATGAAAAGGCATGTTTTGCTGCCCATAAACTAGTGGCACACCATGATGAAGCTGAAACACTTGGATCAACCTTTTTTGACACATATAGTGATGAGGATCTATTTGAGTATGGTGAAGATTAGGGCACTGTTGTTGATACAAATTATGTTTTTCATCCTGATGAAGGAGAGACCAACATACATCATGAAGGTTATTGTAGAGAGGTGCCAGAGCCTGATTCTTTCTAGTTTGGTGCAGCTGATGGTTGTATGCATGATGTGCACAGTTGTGAATTTGAAAGCTTCTTTCTTGATATGCCAGCGTATGATACAGTAAGGCCTGATGCTCCTAGCTACATGGTGGACTTTGAATGTTTTCAGTTTTTAGTCCAGCTAGGAGATCATTTTACAATGCATGTTGCTGATATAGATGATGACAAGTGCTATATGCCATATAAATATGCATTGTTTCATAAATATAACATTCACATGTTGCTTGATGCTGATGGTTGTTTGCATAAGGTTGACGGTGACGAGCTGAACAAGATGGTTGAATATGCAAATGACAAGGTTTGTTTGTGGATAAATCAGGGCAGCATCTTCAGGCTTGATCCAATGATATCAGAAGAAAATCAAGTGTTGGATAGAGGAAAACTCTGGTTTTTCCTTTTTGGTGGCCCTGGGCTGCCAAGTAAATTTTAATAAATGTGTTTTGTGATGCAGGTTGGTGCAGTTTTAACTCTATTGCCCAATGGATAGGGACTGGTCTGCATCCCAGAGATCTGAAGTTCTTGCCACGCTTGCAAGAGGCATGCGTCCCCAGACAGAGCCTATGTTGGTAATCATTTATGTTTAGGGTTTTAAGCCTAAACCATTGGTGGTGCTTGCATAAGCAATCATGTTTTAAGCATTTAAATATGCAGGCACCTTCCCAAAAAATCTAAAATTCTAACTCTTTTGGCCTCTGCAGTGCTAAAAAATGCAAAAAATCGGTCATATGCATGTCTTTGTATATACAAAGGTGTTTGTATATACATATAGGTCAAAATGTACATTGGCGAGTGCAAAAGCTCTATCGCCCTTTGAAAAATTGAGTTAGATGCATTTCTGAATGTATATCGGGCTCGAAAAGGTGCATATACAAAGGGGGAATCTTTTGCAGATTCCCAGGAATATTCTCGCTTTGTATGTTGGGTCATATACAAAGAAAAATATATAAGGAGGTGCAAATATACATTTGCTACAGTGCGGAGGCAGAGATGCATGTGGTGGGGCCCGTGGATATACAAGGCGGAAAATATATGCAATGTATATACGGGCGCACATACAAGGTAAAATATGCATTGATCGCATATTCTCTAAGGATTCCCTGTTTGTATGTTAGGGAGGTTTGTATGTTTGCATTTGTATATTCAAACATACAAACAAAATATACATTCGCTGGACATGAAAGAAGAATGCATTGTAGCTCATAAAGTGTTGAAGTCCGCAGCATGTATATCTGGCGCTTGTATGTTTGACATACAAGCCGATATACAATGGAAAAATGTACATTCTAGACTCGATAGAAATTTTAGGTTGCTTCATAAACATTTTGGGGTCCGCGGCATGCATGTATATAGCATTTGTACATGCCGATATGCAAAAGGTGAGGTACAAGCCGAATTTCAAGGCGAATGTAATGGGTTTCATAATTTTTGGGATCCGCCTTGTATGTGAGGTGACTGTATATGTAGTTATACAATGCGATATGCCAGCAAAAAAGACATACAACCCGGACGCGATGGAGGAATGAAATGCATTGAATAAATTTTGAGGTCCGTGGATTGTATAAAGCACTTGTATATGCCGATATACAAGCTGATGTGCAATGAAAGGGATACAAGCCGGATTTGAACCGATTCTCAAATTGTTCTATAAAATTTGAGATCCGGCTTGTATATAAAGTGCTTGTATATGTTCATGCATATACAAAGGCGAAAAAGGCAAATTTGAAGAAGGGCAAAGCCAGCGATAGAAACATGAGGTGCCTCCGTGGCACAATTTCACTGGCCGACGACTTTTCAGCATTTTTTGGTGCCATTGATCCTGGCGACAGGAGGGTGATCGATGGCCATGCTTTGAGATCGCAACGAAGGTTTTTTCCTGAGTGTTTGAAGTCATTTTTTGAGCGGGAAAACAACAGAGGCACGTTGTTGCTGCATTTCAGAGGGAGCTGCGAGTAGCTGAGGCAATAATGGCAGTCTTGCAGAGGATGTCGATGGATTTGACAGGTTCAACTACCTGTGTGATGAAGGAAATACCTGGACGGTGGTGCAGATCCTGATCTCACCTACTTTGTCCTATGTTTCCCCTCTGCTGCATTGAATTTTTGAGTGCCATTTTCTCATGCATTGTATCTAGCAGATTTTTGATGTGCCATGTAATTAATGCGGAGTACACTTTCTTGCTGTATTAAGCAGACTGTGTTACTCAGTCTGTTGTTGAAGACTTGGGTAATTTTGGGGGAAAAATAACGAAACACAGAGCATTTCTTGTCTGTTTTATCTTTGTAAAGTTTATGTGTTGCATCTGAGCTGTATTTTGCACATTCTTTTTAGTTTCATGTCAATTTTATATGAGAAATGCTTATTCGCATGTGTTTTAGTTGTCTGTCTCCATTTGTTGTATGCATTTCCTTCTTCTGAATCTGGTTGCTAAGGGTTACTTGGATTCTAGGGTATAGTTTTCTGTACCACATGCTTGATCTTTTGACTTCCATTCAAGGAGTGGATTAAATTGTTTTAGGTCAATCATGGGGAAGTATGTATGTCAGCCAGGATATCTATAAGTATGGGCAGCTAAAATACCCATTCCTGGGTGGTATTTGTAAGGTGGATACTAGCTTTGACCCCCTGAAACTTGAACGCAGTTGCAAACCGTTCACCTGTATACGTCTATTTGACTCCTTGCCCTAAGATAGGCATTGGTCTGCTCTTGTTTAGTACTTATGATCCAAAAACCCCCTGTCTTGTATCCAAAGTATAAATCAATCATTTCAATACTTCCAATCTGTTAGTGTAGGAGTAGGAATTAGGAACCCCCTGCATACTCTCATCCATAACCAGACACACATGTCCAAGAGTGTTGCTAAACTTGTGATTTGTCATTCAAATCTTGGTCCATACATGAGAGTATTCTGCCTATTATCACAAAGCTAAATCTTCATGTCATTGGGTGAGTCAAAGTGTTAAATCTTTAGCTATAGGGATACCCCCCTTGGTGTGACAGAACCAAAAGTGAAGGGGAGGCAGCTCACACAACCTCCCATACTCCGTTGGCCGAATCTACCTGTGCATTGGAACTGGCAAACCCTCTACCGATTTGGAGAAACTTACCAACACAGTACACATAAGACCTTAGTCCCTCTTGGGATTAGATCGGTTTACACGGAATTCACATAAGGGTGTGGGATGATCTCTAATTTTTTGTGGCATGGAAAATCGTTTGCACACTTACAAAAATAGATTAGCAACATATGTATATCATAGTTGAAGTGAAAGAAAGCATACACACAAAATGCCGCAGAATCATCAAATCCTCAATAATCAACACATAACATCATCGATAAGATTCACTATCTATTGCATTTCTAATCATCAACTCAATGTCAGGATTGCATAATAATTCATTCTTTAATACTAACATTTAAATTTCATCAAAATCAAATGATCGCATAACATTATACTTTCAATGAAATCTAACATGTAAATCATAATCAACATCATATCGTAGTCTATCTAATCCAATCATAACATAAGAAATAAATCCTGAAGGTCTACAAAACGGGATCAACAGTCCCAAAGTCCATATGTCATCAAAATGTAAATGTGATATAAACAAAATATAGGAGTGAAATAAATAGGCCTCACACTTACTTCTTTCGATGTGAAAGAGGGTTCGAGAAAGAGGAGAGCCATCGAAAAGGAAATGAACAACAAGGCTTTCGACAAGATTAGAGGTTAGCGAACTTGACATTTTGTTGAAAAGGAAATGAAAAATTGATAAATTCATGAAATTAAAAATTCACTGAAAAGGAAAACAAGAGTAAAATGTGACCTTTCGGCAAATCGGTAGGTTCGTGAACTTGCGAACTTGCCGAAAAGGTTCGTCTTTTGAAGGCTTTGTTGAAATGACTAAAGAACAAAAATTTGATTAAGTTATCAAAGACCAAAACTTGAGGGATTTGAAGACTTGAAAAAGGAAAAGAAAGGCCAAGTCCCAAAATGACCAAAATTTATACATCAAAGACGATGTTAAAAATTCTGGTTAACAATTGGGAAATACAATTGTTGATGCCAAAAATTTAAAAAGCAAATGAATCTATAACCAGAATCAAACTATTTTCAACATCACATCAATGAAGTATCTCCTAAATGAATACTTATGCAAAAATGTAAATATTGAACTATGAAAACCTAGCATAAGCATTCAAAAGGACAAATAACTCCATTGTTTTCCTATCATCAAGATCTTGATTACACATTTGATTGCTCTCAGATTTTCATTAGCACAAATGACAACAAGAAACTATGATGAACGGATGAAAGTTGTATGAAAAATCCCAAAATCCCCCTCATGGTGAGAAGAGAGAGTTTATATAGATTTTTGGTGGAAGAAAAAGTGGGAAAGTTGCCATTTATGCAATGGAAGATCGCTTGAAGTTAAGTGATGTGGCTTGGGGAAAGTTTTCGTCATGGAGAGAGAGAGAGAGAGAGAGAGAGAGAGAGAGAGAGAGAGAGAGAGAGAGAGAGAGAGAGAGAGAGAGAGAGTAGAATTTTAATTAATTTTGTGGCATATATGAATAATTAAGTAAATAATAAATATTTATTTAATTATAGGATGAAAGGTGGGATTAAATTAAATAAATATAAATATTTATTTAATTTGGAGGAAAGATTAGGATAAGGATTAATTAAATAAATTTAATTATTTATTTAATTTAGAAGAAAGATTCTAGGGCAATTTTTAGTGTCTACAACAATAATAAAATGAAAAAAATTAATCATTATATATTTTACTTTAGTTTTTAAGAGGAATAATTATTAAGGTAAGTGAATTGTTAAAGTTTTTATATAGTGGAGGATAAATCATATGAAATAATATAAGGGTTTTGCAGTGGTTAGTTCTTGTCATTGTAATATATTTGTAAATTAGTTTATTTGGTTAAATTGTATTACTTTTTATTATAAGATGCTTGGAATTTAATTCATCTGGTTTATCCACATGCTAGTAGTATGGTTGAGCTATAATTTCTGAATACTAAAATACTATTTTTCAATTAAAAAATTTATAAAAATGCACTTAATATAAAAACTAGTGCTAATGAAAAGAAAAGAGAAAACTACATGTAAGCTTCAATTTAGTTTCCCTGGTTAATCCCAATGAAATGAAAAGAGAAAAGTACATGTACACTAGTAGATTTTTTTTGCAAATACTAAATATGATAAGTCTACATTGATTTATAACATTTCTTTGAAGTAAGGGGTTAGATTATTTAATGTGTAAGAAGACATTCTGATGTATAGTGAAGTGACCTTGCATGTGAAAATTGTGTAGCATATACATAACAATGTACTTGTTTCTTAAATCTTCCTTATATTTCATTTCTACAAGTGTTAATACAAATTGTTTGAGAAGATGGTTCTAAAAATGCATAGCAAGGTCCTCTTGTTTGTAGTTTTTAAATACAAGAGAGACAATATAGGTGTACATATATGCACATGATTGATGACAATTGGCATAATGCACAGTTGTGCCATGTAGTTTTCTAAAAGATTCGATTATGAAACCACATATTGCACAAACAAGCATGAATGAACTTGTGTAAACATTTGGCATTGGGATCTTGCCATGTACCTATACACATGTAGTAGATACTTTTATTAGTGGTGATGTGTTTGTAATATATGCATTTAAGTGAACGTCGAAACAAACATCTTATGCACTTTAGATAGTGAGTTGAGTAATGACTGCAAGTTCTCTAATGTTATTTTGTTATTGAGCTATGTAATGAATGTGGATTTGGTTGTGTTAAGTGTTATAAAGAGATGATTTTTTATAACCTTTTTGAATAGTAAAGGTAGATTTTTTCTATCTTGAAGTTGTTGAATTGAAGCAAATTGAGAAGCAAATGAAGGATATAGTTGCAACTACAATTCAAAAAATAGGATTGAGAAATATTCTTTCAAGAACAACTTACAAAATAGGTGAGAAAAAACAAAATGGATGTCTAGGAGGGGTGCGGTTACTATTGCATTGTTGTACTCTATTGGGTTGTCCTTGATTTGTAAATTATATAGATTGCCAATTTGTATTACACTTGTGAGAATAGTGGTATCACTCTCAGTTGCCTATGTTTCTATTTTTCCAACAAGTGTTTGACTGTTGTATTTATTATGAAATTGTATTGTGAGTAGATCCTAAATATGATTTGTATATTAGTTGACTCATTTACTAGTAGAATGTAATCACAATCTCCTTGATCATATCTAGTTTTAGGTGCAATTTCAAAACTTTGAATGCATACTGCATTCATTGTCTAAATATTTTGCTTCAACAAATTCAAGAGACCTATAGTAAGTTTTATAGTTATATATCCTCTATCATTAGTTAAATTAGCACACTATATTTGTTTAGTGCTTTATGCCTTGTAAAGTAATGAGGGTCATAAATACATTGTGTGACAATCAAATAAAACATCTCAAATGATAGGCATGATGGTAAGTAAGCACATGGGCTAGAGATAAGTGTAGAAGAAGAGAACCTTTCCCCTAGTATAGGCAAATGAAAATGGTGATGTATCCCTCCATGGCTAGAAACACACATGTAAGTACATAAGACACTAGGCTTAACATATGCCCCCATTGTGGCACTCAAGAGCATGAACACATAATGGTCAAGGTAATGAAATAGACCCCTCGTGGTCACAAAGCTCTAGATACAAAATTAGGCATGTAAGCACAAAATGATATGGGGGAAATCATAATTCCCCCTAATGTAAACAGATAAGCAATAATAGCACAATAGATAATGGTGAAGGTATATAATAGGATAGATCTAGGAGCAAGATATGCCAATGGAAGCATAATATGGCATGGGGGAAGCATGGTTCCCTCAATGTAATAGGGTGATATGACAATAAAAGAACAATATGGCAACATAAGATGTGGGCAATGAATGTCTTCAAGCCAACTAGGGATAAGAAAAAAGTATGAGAAGGAACATAAGTAAGATAACTTAAACATGTGAGAAAAGGTAAGTATCACAAGCATGTGATGATGATCATAAGGTATGAAAGCATGAACATAGGTCTATAATCACATGGGGAGTAAAATCAAACAAAGATCATAGTAAGGACAAGCATAATGATGAATATAAGAGTAGGAAGCAATAAGGGAAAATGAGAAATTGATTTGATATTCATGAGAAAACATAAAATAAGTAAGGTATGCAATGACATATCAATAAGTAGGGGAGATGCAAACAAGCATAAGAGCAAACATGTCAAGTAAGAAAGAAGGAAAAATGCCCCCAAGTGGGAGAAGGTAAGGAATGAAATAATATATGACATAGGCACAACAAACAAGACATAAACAAGAGGCCAAAGTGCAAACAAGAAATGTGGGTATGCATGTATATAGTCTATAAGGAAGTTCATGAATCAACAAATGAATCTAGGAGGATCATCACCATCACCCTCATCCCAAAATGTTTCACATAGTGTTCACTACTTCTTACACTTTATTCTTCAAGATTGTCTTCTTGCATCACATGTATCTTGTTGATAATCCTTTATAAACACATTAGTAATTGGTTTCACATTAGGCGGTTTCTCTTTTATTTCATATGCAACCACAACATGGGGTGTGTTATGGTTACTAGATCTCTTAACATACATGATTTGTGTCTATATGATTTGTGGGCTCATTAGTATGCTCAATGTTTTTCTTCCCTTTATATATAAAACTTTATGTTTGTATGCCATACAAATCGATCTATATGATGTCCATGCATGTGATAATAAGAAAAAAAGTACTTAGCACTGTGTGGTGCAAGCTTAGAGTTATCCATTTGTTTGACTATAGGTACAGTGATGAGATCGTGTCACAAAAGTTGTTCTAATACCATATGTGGAGGCTCCTTGAATGCACTAAATTCTCTAAAGTGATTTGGTTTAGAAATTGTAATATGATCATCATAAGTATCACCAAGTACATTCTCACTGCCCCCATTTTCCAAATGGGAGAACTATATTGTTTCATATAAAAATGGGGAAGTGTTATAAATATGTTAATATAAAAGTGGATCTTTTGGTAAGGCATGGTTACACTTAAACATAGTAGCTCATAAATCTAAAACAATGAACAATTTGGCATGGTAAGCACTTAGATTTCAAATATTGGAAGTAAAACATCCATAAATATACATTGAATCCACCATCATACGATAATGGAGATATCATTTTAGTAGCCAAATCTTGAAATATGAAAATGAGTAAGAGCATGGTGTTTTGTACCACTAGTGGGCCAACAAGCAAAAACACCTGAAAAATGTCAGGGTTTTGTCTAAGCACAAGGGGTTTGGTCTAACCAAGGTGGGTTTGATCTAATCTAGGGGGATTTGATCTAACCCCCTAGGATAGCTCAGACATGTACGTGTGGTGCCTCTATGGCTACCTCTTCCCCTCCTATCCACATGTTAATTTGTATCATGTTTTTGGGGGATAAATGAAGTCACACAAACGCACCATTTTATAGATACATAGCCCTCATTATTTGATTTCAAAAAATATAATATTATTATGTTTTCTTTAATATAATATTTTTAAAATTTTGTAATCAACATAGGTCCAATATAAAAAACAATGACCTTTAATTTGAAACATTGGGAAAAATCACAACTATGTAAGAAGAATCTCACAAAATTATAGTACACTTTGTATGGATCGATGTCCTTGTTTTAATGGAAAAAATAATTTCAAAATATATGTAGAGAGAAACACATTACGGTAAAACATAGGTATAAAATTATCTTATTATCAATTAAAAAAATAATAATAAATAAAATATTCAATAAAAATTACCAAAGCATATTTATGCACTAGATATTGTAGTAATGATCTATGTTTAAGAAATCATGAAATTTTTGTATTTGTAGTTCAAATTATGCATTATGGTAAAATGTTAATAAAAATAGTAGAAATATAATACACTTTATTGAAAACTAACCAAATGTGATAGATATATTTTAAAAAAAAAATTCAAAAAAAAAAAAATTGAATTGACATAGAAATTATACAGATTATTAGTTTACATCATCCTTAAATTCTTAACATTTTGTTTGTTATAATTGAAAAAATGTAATGAATGTTGAAAATGTTGATTTTAGTGGCTCCAAACTACCAAAAAATTATAAATTGGATCTACATAGAAAACTACACAAATTATTAGTTTACATCATTAAATGCTTGACATTTTGTTCCTTTTGTTTTTATTTGGGATGCTATGACAAATATGTGGATTAGGTGGTTCTTTTGATTGTAAAGATCAATGTCCTCAGCCCAAGTGGTTTAGTGTAGGCTTATCATATATGGGAGACCATTTGGATATATATATATATATATATATATATATATATATATATATATCTTATTTACTCAATAATCAAGGGCTGACTCAAATAAAACATGTCAATTTAAACATAATAGAAAAAAAGAGTATCTTAGGTAGAGCTTGCTGTCTTTGAAAAACATTGATAAGTTTTTAGATATCAAATTCTAACCTAAAGCAAAGGAATTTATTACCCTAAAGAAAAACAAAAATTTAAAGGCATGTGTGAATTATGTGTGAATTAGACTCTACAAATAAGATAATTAACCATTCCACTCTCCTCCCATAGAGAAACTCTTCAACATCAACATCAATCACTTCTCTAGTTTACATTCAAGATAAAAAATAATCATTTACATAAATAGTGCTTCAATATAAGATGCATATGTGATTTGAAACATTTGATTACTTCATCAAAGTATAATGATCAAACTAGCCAGGACTTCTCTTAATACCAACTAGGGACTTAGTAAATGAACACATAATCTTAGGTGAGCTTTCTTCTTCTATGAGATATGAAAAAGGTTTCCAATTCCCAGATCTACACATGGGATGATATCATTTTGGTTCATCAACAAATCAACCCCTAGAATTAATTTACATTTTAAAAGCTAAGAAAGCAAAAGACAAACCTAATAATGATACCCAAATAAACAAAATACTAAAAATGACTTGGGCCCATATTATCCACCAATCTAGAAGTAGAAAGAACAAAACCAAATAAGAAAACTATACTACAATTAATTGAATTTAACATATTGTTATTTGTTTTGTTCGTTGCACTGTAAAAAACCTCACACAAACTATTTATGAAGTAGAAAGGAAAAACTAAATGAATGAATAAATTTTGGATAGATAACAAAGGGAAAAAGAGTTCAATGACTATTTTAATTTGTGGAACTAACTATTTTTATCTCTAAAATTATATATATTTTTAAATTTTCTCTTGAATGTAGATGTTAGGCCATCGACTTTTTCCTCAAGCTAGATACACTATTTGGGTAGATCTAAAGTCTCACTTTTGGAGAGATCCAATTGGTGTATTTGAAGCATTTCTTTGACATACAAATTATATACTTGCTATTTCAGAGTATGGTGCTCCAAGTTGTTTTTATGATGGGGGGAATGCAATAGTTATAACAAATAAATCTACTCTAGAGAAAGTACATAGACAACTAACTCAATATTGTCTCAATGGGTTTCCAAAAGGTGCTCAATTTGGTGGCCACAAAGATAGATGGCCAATGTTGTGGGTTGTTCATATATTGTATTTCTCATTCTATAGAATAGAGTTTTAAAGGTGAAAATTAGGAATATAATACTTATGCAGAAAGAAACACATTTAGTAAGAAGGTTGAGGTTTTGGGTTCTCTCTAGTTTGTGGTCATCGTCTACCACAATTTACAAGTAGTTTATTGTAGTATCATACTAGGATATAATGGGATTTTGTTTTGAATTTATATTGAAACTTCCCACATTGTAGGCCTTCTTTTATGAAGACTCTACTATAGTTTGAACATGAACTTACCCAATTACAAATATTTATAATACTTAAACTACTATAGTACATGAACTTACCCAATTGACTCATCTAACCGTGGTGCATCTCCCACATTTTTATTTGTAGTTGTGTTCCAAGAAAGGAGGGGAGTTTTGCAAGGATGTGCCCAAGTGTTGCCTTGCCCTCTATGTTGTACATGGAGAAGAGTAGAGGCAATGTGTGATAATCGCCATTCCATGTCATGTCTTTGGCTTCCAATATGTAGAATAGGTCATCCATAGAGAAAATTATGAAAATACTTGTCATTGCTCAAAACAAAAATGCCAAATGCTAGCTTTTAATGAGCTTTGTTAATAGACGTGAGTTAAGGTGGTGCAAAAGGTCGATAGAATACACATCACAACAATAACTAATTCTTATTATTGCTATACAATACTTAATTCTTGCTATTGTTGTTCCATAAAATTGTAACAATACTATTGATTTTTTTTTTTTTTTGGCCTTGCTTGAAAAAGCATATCAACTAAATATGTGATTTTAGTCTATTTTATTTCGACTAACGTGGTGATAGCTATAAAAACAAAAAGCACACTCGAAAACAAATACACAAAGCGTGTTAGGTGAATACGGACGCCGCGAATCTTTTTAGCGACTCCTCGATTTGCACGTAACGACGAAGCCTCACAATGATTTACAACAAGTTTCTAGAATTTTATATATTATACGTCTCGACTGCTTTTTTTCAACCATTAAAACGTGACGGGAGAAACTTTCCTCGCAAGTTTCTGGTGTGCTCGTCTTTATATTCTTTTTCCGAATGTTATCTTAATCAATCTGATCTGCTCTGTTCTGTTGTTGTGCAACAGACATAGTTTACCAAGAAGAAGAAATCATCTGGTTTTCTTTGTTAATTCTGCAATTATATCATGTCTTCAGAAATTACAGGGTGGGAATTGGCATTGGCGATGAAGAGGCCGTTGAAGACGGAGCTTTATGAGCTTCACACCATTTATGAAGAGGAGGAGGAAGAGGAGATTGAAGAGACACCATTATTATCTTCCAGTGATAGCAGGCATAAATCGCAATTTGACAGGCTTTCTCATATGGAAATATTCATCGGCATTATGGTGTCGTTGCTTTTTCTTCTGGTTCGTCCTCTTCTCAAAGCAAGCTCTGTTGTATTGAGTTAGAAGAGGAACTGCGTGTATTGGTATACAGAAAATAATCTGTCAAGATTTCGCTTCAATGGGTTTTTTTAACTGATTGCGGAAGATTACTTTTAGTATTCCAGAATTTGTAAAAATTCCATGCGTACTTGAAACTTTTGAAAGTTTTTTCATTAAGGCATACGACACGATTCGTCTTGCCTTCAAATATTCAAAATATGAGCCTGCATATATGTAAGGAAACCTGTACAGGCAGAGAAGAGGGGGGGAAAATACTGATGAAACTTTTTTTTTTTCAAAATTAGAATGACTTGCTTGCCTTTTTATAAAGCCGAGATCCCAATCTCTCTATATGGAAATAAGTTCAAATGGAATTAGACTCCTGTAATCATGCCCCAAATTGGGGCTTTATGGACTGAAATAGAATGAGTTAATCTCCATTAATTTAGCAATCTAATTTGATCTAAATTACCAATGATAATTGCTATAGCTAATTATTCCAATACTCTCACTTTAGTTAATCTTTACTAGTTGCTGGTTTTTCATAATTTATTTCTTTTCAACTCATGTTTGAGTTTTGGGAGATCTTTTAGTGAATATGTCAACATATATGTTTTTTACATGTTTTTGGTGCCATAAAATTTTAAATCTACTTTTCCATCTTCAATTTTTTTTTAACAAAAATAGAAAACAAAGAAAGTTTATTAGTCTTTAAAAAGTTCATGGTACACCAATTCTAAAAAATCAAAAAAATCTAGATAGACTAAAAATAGACAATCAACAATAGAGGAGGAACCCTCCTAACCCCATAGATAGGACATAAGTACTTGTTCCCTTGAAGATTGTACATGCTCTAAGTGTTGGAGGTAATGTTTGCCTTTATGTTAGAAAAAACTAGACCACCAAGAAAACCACTTAAAAACAACAAATAGTAAAGTTAATGTTAACTATAGGGGAATCACCAATCGCCAAGTAAGACCATATGCCAAGAGAAAGGAGTAGGTCTGAAAGGTTTGAAAAAATCATGGATCCAATTCCAAGCTTTTTGAGCCCAAGGGCAAAACCAAAACAGGTGATTGAAAGATTCAAGCTACTCGTAGAATGGACAATGAGGGATGGATAGGCCCAAGCTACTCGTAGAATGGACAATGAGGGATGGATAGACCCAAGCCACTCGTAGGATGGACAATGAGGGATGGATAGGCCCATATGAACCAGATGAACTCCCAAAGGGAGGCCTTGGTAGAGCAAACACTAAGCAAAATGGGCCAATTTAGGCTCCAACACAGTAGATCAAATGCATTGAAACCGTCTGTGCCATGTCCCATGAGAGGATTCAAGTTGCCAATGGTGATTCAGCTACTTTACCATATGCAAGTGTGGGGATAGCCAATAATAACCTTTGTACGATTTGTAATTCTGAAAAGGAGTGTCTGGATACCATTTCCAATCCTTCCACTAAGGTTTCAGAGATCTCACTCCCAACTTGTGCATCATCTGAAGAGGAATAACATCAATAACCGACTGGTAAGTCTCTTGGTTTGTGTTAAGAAGCTTGTATTTTTGTTCGAACTCGGGCCATGATAAGAAATTCTTGTGGCCTTATGCAAAAAGTTAGACAGAACTCGAGCCCCGTGTTTGAAAAATTTTAAGGCATGAGCCCAAGGAAGCCTTACAAGTGGTCTGCCTTGATTGTTGAGAATAGGGGCCACCAAATGGATTGATGATTAATGGATAAACCATTATGAAAATCATCTCCCGCCCAAAGAACCCAGGGCTTAAGGTATTTCCAAGCCTTCCAAATGCTCTTGATAACAAAAGTACCTTGAATCGAAACATGTTCCCTCATAGTGAGGAGGGTTCCTAATTCCAAGACTTTCCATGCTGGATGACCTACAAGAGTGCCAATGCAAATGCAATGGTGGACAAGAACTGTACAAGCCTCATTGCCTTGCAACACATAGGGAAAAAGAGTTCAATGACTATTTTTATTTGTGGAACTAACTATTTTTATCTCTAAAAATATTATTTTTTAAATTTTCTCTTGAATGTAGATGCTAAGCCATCGAATTTTTCCTTAAGCCAGATACACCATTTTGGTATATTTGAAGTCCACTTTTGGAGAGATCCAATTGGTGTATTTGAAGCATTTCTTTGGCATACAAATTATATACTTGCTATTTCAGAGCATAGTGCCCAAAATTGTTTTTATGATGAGGGGAATGCAATAGTTATAACAAATAAATCTACTCTAGAGAAAGTACATAGATAACTAACTCAATATTGTCTCAATGGGTTTCCAAAAGGTGATTGATTTGGTGGCCACAAAGGTAGATGACCAATGTTGTGGGTTGTTCATATATTGTATTTCTCATTCTATAGAATAGAGTTTTAAAGGTAAAAATTATGAATATAACACTTATGCAGAAAGAAACACATTTAGCAAGAAGGCTTACCTAGTAATGAACATCACCAATAGTTTTAGTAACATACCTTTTGAGTTCTCTCTAGTTTGTGGTTGTTGTTTAACTCTATATGATGTCTACCATTTACAAGTAGTTTACTGGTGCAAGACTAAATTTAGGGGTTCTATTAAACTACTGAACTAAGCAGCAAAGAAAACAAATTCAACACAACCAACACAGGTAGATTGGGACAACAATATCCACAATCATAACAGCTTTATTTATTAATGGTTTGTAGCAAATTACGGTTTCAAGACTATAAAATTTATTCTTAATTATAATCAAACAATCTGATACACTACTTCTCCTATGCCAAACTCCATTGAGACACCTCTCTTTTTTAGAAAGCCCCCCTGGATAGTGACTATTGAATCTATTTATACTATCTAAGAAAAAGAAGTTGAACCAAATCATCACCATTCAGTTAAGAAATAGAACAGTCAAAATTGTCCCAATGATTAATACCGAACATTTGAAGTGATTCTACCAAATCCATGTATTTCCATAGGAACTCCAAAGTATTTGATTATACATGTAACCATGGTCAAAAAATATCCAAATGGGTCAGTTCTTATCATATCCCCTATTGGTGACAATCCCTTATATTAGCAGGAAAGATCTTCCACAAACTCTCGCTTTCATTCACTATCCACAAATACACATCGGCGAATTCAAGAAGTATGGAACTACTTCTATCGGCGTATAAGACTGTTCTAGAACTCACAAAGGCCTCGATCATACACTATCGACAAGTCTTCATCTTTACAAACTTACAAAAGCCACCCATTCTCTCATCGCAGAGTCTTTTACATTTTGAACTCACGAAAGGCTTGACTATACAGTCCATCGATGAATCTTGGGTTTCATGAAACACCCATCGGGTCGATGACAAAAAGATAAAGTTTATCAGCACATCGCTCACTTTTGGTACTTTCAAACTCCTCGGTGATCCGTATCATCGACGACCCGCCCAATCGCCTAACTTTCAAAACTTCAAACTTAAACTTCGTTTTGCCTACGTCATGTGTTTGACTCAAAAACTACGCAGTTAAACCCTGAAATAAAATATCATAATTTGACATGTTGTGAAAAATACCTCCTACTTATCGATATAAAAACTTTTCAAATTCAACTTATTATATCCACACCTCCATCGACGATATAAAGATTTTATGAACTCATCTTTCATTCAACTAAAGGGAAACTTATAAGCAAAAGCCATCTGAAAAGGAAAATTTTCACGAACCAACATACCATAGAGAGAAAGTCTTCATCGCTACTTATTGCCATCGATGAACAATAACATTGGCAAATTGAAATGTTTACAAACTGAATAGGTGGCCGACCAAGACTTCATGCTTAAACAATGTTGCGGTTTTTCACTTGGTCAAAACACTAAAATTCTCCTGAACATGTTACTGCAACACAACACAAGAAAACAACAAAACTTAGAAAGCAAAAACCTGTTTTTGGTGACACAGGATTATGCGTGTGCCCGGGTGCTCCTACATCATTTACTGTAGTAGCATACCGAACTATAATGTGATTGTGTTTTGTATTTATACTGAAACTTCCCACATTCCAAGCCTTCTTTTATGGAGACTCTACTATAGTTCACATGAACTTACCCAATTGCAAATATTTATAATACCTAAAATGCATATGTTTTATACCTTTTGGGTGATTATACTCTAATCCAAAATTGTTTTAAAAGAAACATATTGGCTATTTAGGGCTAAGCCAATAGAACCAATACAACAAATCAAGAACATAAATAGGTAAATCTAATCATATTTCCATAAAACTTCCATAAAATTAACAACCAAAAAATGAATGTCTTCATAGATATGTGATTTATTTATGAATAGGATGAGCTCAAGTTGTAAACCAACAGGGCTTCCATGGATGGGCCCCAAGTTCAAAGACATGTTTTAAGGTAAAATCGATTAATATGCCACAACAAAGATAGGCATAAATCCTGAATGAATTTGTCACATAAAATACCTCTTGGTCAATAACATCTATGGCAAAGGTTTCCTCACAATCTAGCCTAATTTAGCATTTGGTTGAAAAAAAGAACTTTAAATTTTAAAAGAGAAAATCTCATCGCTAATTAACCTAACCTGTAGATCTTATAATGAGAGTGCAAGACATAAGTTCTTTTAGGAAAGAAATCCAAGATTGTACACATAAATAAAACTTCGGAGAAAAACCCTCATATAATGAAATAAATCCTCTATAACAATCTTGATCTAATTTTTTTAAAAGGTCATTGCAAGTATGAAACAATTTTGAAATCTCAAATTTTAATCAAGTGTAATTTTGACCAAAATCAATGCCAAAAAAAAAACCAAAAAACTTGATGAATACTAACTAAGAAAGGATTGACATCCTCCTCCTCTGGCCCTATTGTGAGATTAGAAGTGTAGCATTTTGGTATGTGTTTGAATTAATTGAAGGTCGGTCTAGATTTTACTGTTATTTGGTGGTTTGAATTATGATTCTTCTCATCCCTTTACTCAATTGTTGAAAACTAAAAGAAGCCTGAACCATTGCTATTTGCCTCATCTGACCATGATGCATCTCCCACATTTTTCTTTGTAGTTGGGTTCTAAGAAAGCAGGGGAGTTTTGAAAGGATGCCCCCAAGGGCTACCTTGCCCTCTATGATAGACATGGAGAAGAATAGAGGCAATATGTGATAATGGTGGAATACACGAACCACCCTATGTTTGAGAAGCTTCTTAAGGAGTCTAAGGAAAAATATGGGTTTGCGTAGAAAGGTAGGATCGCCATTCCATGTCATGTCTTTGGGTTCCAATATGTAGAATAGGTCATCCATAGAGAAAATTATGAAAATACTTGTCATTGCTCAAAACAAAAATGCCAAATGCTAGTTTTTAATGAGCTTTGTTAATTGACTAGAGTTAAGGTGGTTGAAAAGGTGGATAGAATACACATCACAACAATAACTAATTCTTACTATTGCTATACAATACTTAATTCTTGCTATTATTGTTCCATAAAATCGTAACAAAGATGAACAAAGTGATCAAATATATTTATTAGTCACTTGAAAAATTGTTTTACAAGTAAGACAGATTTACCCACCTTTTGTTTTTTTGGACTTGCAAGTCCACTTGAAAGCATATCAACTAAATATGTGATTTTAGCGTCCAAAAAAATAAACACTCGAAAACAAATACACAAAACGTGTTCGGTGAATATGGACGCCGCGAATCTCTTTAGCGACTCCTCAATTTGCACGTAACGACGAAGCATCGCAATGATTTACAACAAAGTTTCTAGAATTTTATATATTATACGCTTCTACTGCTTTTTTTCAACAATTAAAACGTGACGGGAGAAACTTTCCTCGCAAGTTTCTGGTGTGCTCGTCTTTATATGCTTTTGCCGAATGTTATCTTAATCAATCTCATCTGCTCTGCTCTGTCGTTGTGCAAGAGACATAGTTTACCAAGAAGAAGAAATCATCTGGTTTTCTTTGTTAATTCTGCATTTATATCATGTCTTTAGAAATTACAGGGTGGGAATTGGCATTGGCGATGAAGAGGCCATTGAAGACTGAGCTTTATGAGCTTTACACCATTTATGAAGAGGAGGAGGAAGAGATTGAAGAAACACCATTATTATCATCCAGTGATAGCAGGCATAAATCCCAATTTGACAGGCTTTCTCATATGGAAATATTCATCGGCGTTATAGTGTCGTTTCTTTTTCTTCTGGTTCGTCCTCTTCTCAAAGCAAGCTCTGTTTTATTGAGTTAGTAGAGGAACTGCGTATACAGAAAAGAATCTGTAAAGATTTCGCTTCAATGGGTTTTTTTAACTGATTGTGGAAGATTACTTTTTGTATTCCAGAATTTGTAAGAAGTCCATCCGTACTTGAAACTTTTGAAAGTTCTTTCATTAAGGCATACGACACGATTCGTCGTGCCTTCAAATATTCAAAATACGAGCCTGCATATATGTAAGGAAACTTGTACAGGCAGAGAAGAGGGAAAAAAATACTGATAAACTTTGTTTTTTCAAAATTAGAATGACTTAGCTTACCTTTTTATAAAGCCGAGATCCCAATCTCTCTTAATGGAAGTAAGTTCAAATGGAATTAGACTCCTGTAAATTGTAATCATGCCCCAAATTGGGGCTTTATGGACTGAATTGTAATCATGCCCCAAACTGGGGCTTTATGGACTGAAATAGAATGAGTTAATCTCCATTAATTTAGCAATCTAATTTGATCTAGATTACCAATGATAATTGCTATAGCTAATTATTCCAACACTCTCACTTTAGTTAATCTTTACTAGTTGCTGGTTTTATATAATTAGCCGATAGCTATTAGTGGGAGCTTTTAGCCCCCGGAAAAATTGGATGCCGGAAAACTGTCGGATGCCGGAAAATCTTCGGACGCCGGAAATCTTTTTCACCGTTCGGTTTTTCAATGTTAGGAAGATGCTAGAACGTATAGACTATTTTGAGTGGTTGCGCTGGGTGAAAAGGAAGTGGGACGCTGTCCTTTACTCTAATTGCTGTAAAAAAAATAGGGCTAAGCTTAAGTGTGGTGCTCATAATGCTTAGATGCAACTTTGAAATCATATTATTGTATGACTTGGCGAGAGATGAGAATAGAGTGTAGTTGGCAGTGGTAATTAAGGTTGGGAAAAACCATTTTTAAAAGTTTGTGAAAATTTCCTCCTGAGTTCTGCAGACTAAATCTTTGGGGCTTCCAGCCACAAGCTGAAGTGTGGATGCAATGGTGTAGCTTCTTGTCTTTCATAATATTATTGTAATGAAAACTATTTAATTTGTTATAGTTTTTTATTCAAAGTAATATTTTTTAAAAGTAAATATACAAATTTTGTAAATAAAAATAGTGAAAAAATTTAGTATTAACATTAAAAAGTTTCACTAAACATCATCCATTTAAAAGTCAAATGTCAATTTCAGCTAATAAAAATTGGATAAATATTTACTATTTTTTGATGTCGATGAGGTGTAAAGTTGCTATTGACTGCTTGACCATTGAAATGGATGATATTTAAGTAGAGTGATATTATTCAGGTCACACAATAATAAACTTTGTACAACTTATTAATATTCCAAAACAAACAATTTTATACATGACAATAAAGGCCCATAATTAAAAACAACAAACTATTTGGCAGACCAATTGCCTTTCCTCAGCGATACTCCAAGCATGAGGCAATGAAATAAAAAACTCCTTGTAAGATGTGTAATTGTTTTCTCTTCAAGTAAATTCTCATTTACTAAAAAAAAGCCTTTCTAAAACATATTTTCAGATTCTACAAACTTTAAGGATAAGATTCAGAAACTTCAGTTTCTTCAATTTTTATACTCCATGGAACAACTTGCAACATAAGAATAAGCGTGTAGCCTCCCCCTCCCCCATGGGAATAGGTTTGATTCACGCCAAGCACATGCAATTTATTGAAATATATTATGTAGAGATTCAAGACTACCATCAAAAGTAGTTTACTCAATTAAATCAAAACAAAGTGTGATGCTCTTAAACAAAAATAAAAGATTTCATTTAAGTGAGGTTCACTTCTCAAAACACACTGGAAGGTGGGTCCTGCGCATATCAACATTTTGTAGGAGCCAATGCATCCATGTAAGCATTGTGTTTCAAACTACTACTAAACTATATACACTAATTATTCTTTTATGATTGACTTCGCGTTGAGGAAGGTGATGAAGAAGCCATGAGAAACAAACTTCCAAGTGAGGTGCATCATGGGATCTATGTGACCCTATGCATGAAATGAAATGAGAAGGGCATGAGCATCTTACTTTTGCAATTACTGGAACTCATCTTTTCCAAACGACCAGATATTCTCTTGACATACATCCCTTCACAATAAATTCTTGCAAAAATCAAACAGTTTACTATAATTTTCTTCAATCTCCCAGTCAATATGATCTACCAATTAATAGTAATTTAGTGATATAATAAGAAATATATATAAATATATTGACATATTTTTTTTAATTAAAATATATATATATGGTCTTTGTTTCCAAACACAGTGAAGTATTTTTAAATTAGGGTTTCTTTTTTTTTAAGATAAATGCATTATAGTTTTAAATTTTCTTTTTAATATTAGAAATTGATTTTTAGTTGGGTTTCTAATTATTATTATTATATAATATTTCTTTTACTTAGAGTTTTCTAATTGTTTAAATATTGCTTTACATATCATAAATGTGTCTTTTTAAAATAAAAAAGAGAATATATATAATATAAATTGTAGTTATAATATTGTGTTTAGATTTTTTAAAATAATATTTAAGTTATAAAATATAAGTTTGTATTTATAAATATAATTTTTTTAAAAAGTGGGCCACTAGTTGCTATTTAAATATATCATAGAGTATTATATATGACCATTGGAAAGTAATAATTATTAAAATATAAATATAAGGATTTATTAATATTAGTTATACTATTGAACTCATTTATCCTTGACATTATACATTGTTATAATATTAGTGTTGCAAAGATATTAGACTTAAGATTATTATTAAACCAAGTGTCCATTAAAAGTGGTATTTTATTTCATTGTGACTCTTAGAATTTATTAGTTTTAAGTAAAATGTGGCAAGTTATAAATGCACGCTAGTTGTAATTAATAGTGTTGCATGTTGTATTATATAGTTGGAAAATATTTTATGCCTAAAAGTAAACCTTGTAATATTTCTCTTTCCCTCACCTCCTTTAAAGTCAAACAATTGCATTAAGCCATGAATTTAGGAGTAAAAGATTTAATATATGGAAGAGATTAGAAATAAAAATATAAGTATATTTATGTACCTGATCAACAAATATGCATAACACATTTGCTTCAACTAAATCAATTGAACTAGTATGATGCACTGGAGAGATGATTCAGCCTTTGGCAAATTAGCTATAACATCATATAGGTTAACCTTTCCATATCAAGTCATCATGTACCTTGTAAACAAATAATGTATAGAACAAGATCCATCACTGAATTAGCAACGCCAAAGCATAACACTTCAAGGATGTAATTCTTAAGATAGAAGTGTGAATTGTATTGGACCCTTTTAGCATGCCTGCTATGATTGGGTGCTTCCATGGGGTAGCATAATACCATATTTCTCTTCAATTTCTTTCCATCCCTCATTTTTGCAACTATAATTTCATTTATTTTTTAAACTGTTATCCAATTTAATGCAATAAACACATTAAAAAGGGCACTAGAAGCCATGCCAACAATTTTTTTGTCGATTTATTTCTCAATACTTCTACAATTTATTTCCAAATGTCTTTCATGCAAGTTTGTATTTGAAATTTAGATTACAAATTGATACACCCTAATCATATACAATTAAAAATATCTGCTTTCTGAATATTCTTGCATTTCATCTTTATGGTTACATATGAGATATCGATACACCCTATCGGGTATTCCATTGCGCATAAATTCTGTGCAACTTCTAGTTTAATTCTTTTCAACTCATGTTTGAGTTTTGGGAGATCTTTTAGTGAACATTCAACATATATGTTTTTACATTTTTTTTGTGCCATAAAAATTTAAATCTTCTTTTTCATTTTCAATTTTCTTTAAAAAAAATAAGAAGAAAGTTTACTAGTCTTTAAAAAACTCATGGTACACCAATTCTAAAATTGAAGATGGCACTTGGCATCATGGAAGGCGAATTGCATATCTAAGCACTCCTATTGGCAGATCGTGGGGTTTTGAAAGGAGAAAACATCATCTCTTTCTCATTGCCTAGTGTTTGTCTTTGGTTGGAGGAATTAGTGCACCTATTGGAGAAATTGTAGGCATTCTTCTCATCCTCAATTGCAATCAGATTCATATCAGACTTCAGACTTTATCAGATCTGTATATCAAGGATTTGGAGGGAGATTTTGCATCCTTTTTGTACATTCATCACTTAGGGTTTAAGCGCTCCCTTTAAGAATCTAGCGCTATCATTTGGAGGAGGTTCGTGACCAATTTTGGGGAGTTATTTCATCATTGTCAACATCAGTAAATTGATATCAGACTTCATTGTGAACAACAGTCATCTATTTGCTTTGTATGGTTCATATGGTACCTAGAAGAAGTACTATTTAGTCGGGTATGTTGTAAACAAACTCCATATTCAAATCTTTAATTTAAATAGGCTTTATCAACATTTCTTATAGGTTTAATTAGTCTGATATACTTTGTATCATACATGTACTAGCAATAAATAAAGCCTAATTGAATGTTGGATCACTGATATTTGTTTATGTGAGTATTTGACTATCTTTTCTATGTATTTGCATATGTTTTGTCATTGAAAATTAATTAATATGCTGCAACAAAGCCATACATAAATCCTGAATGAATTTGTCACATAAAATACCTCTTGGTCATGACATCTATGGAAAAGGTTTCCTCACAATCTAGCCCAATTTAACATTTAGTTGAAAAAGGAACTTTATATTTAAAAAGAGAAAATCTCATGGCTAATTAACCTAACCTGTAGATCTTACAATGAGAGTTCAGAACATAAATTCTTTTAGGGTAGAAATCCAAGATTGTACACATAAATAAAACTTTAGAGAAAAACCCTCATATAATGAAATACATCCTCTATAACAACCATGATATGAATTTTTTTAAAGGTCATTGCAAGTTTTGAAACAATTCTAAAATCTCAAATTTTAATTGTGTAATTTTGACTAAAATCAATGCCAAAAAAAGAACCAAAAAAATTGACAAATACTAACCGAGGAAGGATTGACACCCAAAAAAAGAACCAAAAATTAATAAGGGGTTATATTATTCAATGTGCAAGATGATGTTGTTGTGATCTACAGTGAAGTCACCTTGCATGTGAAAATTGTGTAGCATATACATGATAATGTACTTGTTTCTTAAATATTTCTCATATTTCTCTTCTACAAGTGTCAATAGCAATTGTTTGAGAGGATGGTCCAAAAGAATGCATAGCAAGGTTCTCTTGTATAAAGTTTTTAAAATAAGAGAGACGATAGGTGTACATATATGCACATGATTGATGACAATTAGCATAATGCATAGTTGTGTCATGTAGTTTTCCAAAAGCTTTGATTATGAAACCACATATTACACAAACAAGCATGAATGGATTTGTGTAAACATTTGGCATTGTGATCTTGCCATGTACTTACACACATGTAGTCGTAGCATTGTAAAATGTGTACACTAGCATTTTATGCCTAGTTTTGCTCCTAGGTTTGGACATATTTTGTTGCCTTTGCTAATTTGGACCTATTTTAACACCTCTTTGAGCTCTAAACGATAAATATCTTGATCCCAATAATTAAACCTGATATAATCAACTTAGGACTGGACTAAGCCCCCATTAAAAGACACTTTGCAAAGTTTTTGGGCTAAAGGTCTAGAGCGCCTAAGTGCCCTGGTCCCACTTGGGATTTTTAGCCCCACTTTGTGGTGTCACCTTAGAACACTCCACTAGTTAGTATTTGTTGGCCTAAATTTGTTTTATTTGTCGAAGGTGAGTGGGAGTGCATATTTAAGTGTGTGTTGTAGTTCATTTTACACCTAACGAAATGAATGTGAATTTGCTCTCATGTGATGTTCTATGCTCAAGGATTCTTCATGTTTGGATTGTCTTCTACTTGTGAATGCCATTGAAGTTGTTTGCAAGCTTTGAAGGAATTTTGAAGCCCTCTTCATCACTCTCCTTTGTTGGTGCTAAGTCTTCATCAACTAAGGTTGGACATCTTGTGGTTATTATCATCATTATCTATCATATTGTTGCAGATATGACCTCTGCCCTACTAGGGTAAGCACTCTTGGATCTTGTCAATCGTTGTTGTGGAGGTGGGAACACCAACACAGGGTTTGATTGAGGCAAACCCTTAAAATAGCACAACCTTTTCCCTCCTTTTGTGTGTACAGGTGAGAAGAATAGGTTTTAGAGACTGTTTCCAGGAAGAAGGCAATGCAAATGGATACAGGTTTGATCATACCCAAAGTTCTACCTAACCCTAAAAAGGGACCAAGGCACCCTTGTAGTGCCCTTATCCTAGACATTTTTGCTAAACTTTCTAGGTTTTGAATCACTCTACTACCTCTAGTGTACTTGTTGATCTCTGTGGTTTGTTTCTTGTAGTCTGTTACAATCTGTTATTCATCATATAGTGGTTCAATCTTAGTCTTGGCTTGCTTGTTGAGCTTTGATTGAACTTGGTTGGTCCTTCTATATACAAAAAAAGGGCAGAACCCTTGTAGTTTGGCTCTCCTCCTTGGGTAGAAGCCATGCTCAATTTGTGCCCCAATGTTTTGTAGAAAAGGGATAAACTAGTTTAACTCTTTAGGCTTGTAATCTCTTTTCTACATTATAGTAGTAGATACTTTTGTTGGTGGTGATGTGTTTTTAATATATGCATTTAAGTGAACATCGAAACACACATCTTATGCACTTTAGATAATGAGTTGAGCAATGATTGCAAGTTCTCTAATGTTATTTTATTATTGAGCTATGTAATGAATGTGGATTTAGTTGTGTTAAGTGCTCTAAAGTGTGCTGATTTTTTTATAACCTTTTTGAGTAGTAAAGGTAGCTTTTTTCTAGCTTGAAGTTGTTGAATTGAAGAAAATTGAGAAGCAAATAGAGGATATAGTTGTGACTACAATTCAAAACATAGGATCAAGAAATATTCTTTCAAGAACAACTTACAAAATGGGTGGGAAAAAAGAAAATGGATGTCTAGGAGGGGTGTGCTTACTATTGCATTGTTGTACTTTATAGGGTTGTCCTTAATTTGACAAATTGTATAGATTACCAATTTGTATTGCACTTGTAAGAATATTGCACCCTCAATTGCCTATGTTTCCAACTAGTGTTTGATTGTTGTATTTATTATGAAATTGTATTGTGAGTAAATCGTAAATATGATTTGTATAGTAGTAGCCTCATTTAATAGTAGAATGTTAACACAATCTCCTTGATCCTATCTAGTTTTAGGTACAATTTCAAAACTTTGAATGCATACTCATTCATTGGCTAAATATTTTACTTCAACAAATTCAAGAGACTTGTTGGGACCCCCATTTTCTAGCCCTATTTTTGCCCTATAATCCATCAAAAACCCATGTGTGGCCCTCCCTTTGTCTTGCATTGTGTTATAGCCTTTTAAAATATTAAAAAAACCCAAATATTTCTAAGTATGGAACCTTGTTGGCCATTTTGAGCTACTAAAACCAAGTCAAAGGTTTCCTTGGTTCTTGGAACCAAGGAAATCCTCAATAGTGTTCTCGGTTACCCCCATATTGCTAACAAGGAAGTTGAAGGAAAACAATGCAAGGGTGAAATAAAGTTTCATCGATTCCCTTGGTTCTTGGAACCAAGGAAATCATCAACGAGTTCCTATTTCCTGGTTTCCCCCCAACCCCAAAAAAGAAAGCAAGTGGGGTATGTGTAGGATCATGATGGGCCAAACTATACCTCTAAGTGGCAATGAAAATACAAAAAATCAGACTTTATCAAGTTCATGTGAAAATTTGAATGGATTATCTACACAATTTGAAAAAGATGTAAGAACAAGATTTGTAGAGAATTGAATCTAGTTTATAGGCTACTATTTAAAAAAAAAAAACTAAATTTACTTAGTGAAAATTGAATATTTCAATGAACAACTATTAAATTTTTCAGAAAAAAATAAAAAGTGGGTGTCTGTCAAACCAACCTAACTATGAGTAAAAATATATATATATTTTTGAAACTTTCAAAATAAGTAGACTCATGTTTGGATGTGATGCATATTTATTTGAAATTTTTTCCAATAAAATAATTAGTTATGATTTTTTTACTATGACTTTTTTTAAAAACTAAAAAGTAATTTTCCAGCCAACCTAACTCGATTAAAAAAAAATTGAAATTCAAATTTTTTTTTAACCTATAGCTAGAAAAGCATAGAGTGTGACGCAGGTTTCGGATCTCAAAAAGGTGAAATGGTTTGAAAGTTATGGATGTTTTTCAATCAGTGTGTCCATCAGGATTTCAGAGACACAATATATAGAAAATTATTAATAATTATTTAATAAAATGATAACTAAAGAAATCTTATATTTTTAGAAAGCTAACAATTTTTTCTATAAACCCTTTTCATTTTATCAATTTTGCATAAAAAAAGTCGTCAGCATGAAGGGTGAAGTTTGAAGAAGAGACTGAAACATGAAAACACGTTAGAATCCATGAAAAGTCAACAACCAAAATGGATATCTGTCTTGCTTTGTACCAAAGAAAAATAATATCCATTTTGCTTCGGTAAAAGCAAAATGGATATCTGTTTCTAATGGAAATATTTAGTTAAAAATTGGTGGCTCCTTGTGAAAAGTATGGGCTCTTATCAAGCACGCATAACCAAGAAGGTTGATATCCATTTTTCTTACATGTTTGTTGATCACATCTTATGAAACGGATGTTGCTTGGTGATAGTTCTAGGTTTAGTGAACAATATTCTCAAGCTTATTGCAATTTTTACACTTGTGACCAAATTTGGGACCAAACCCTTTCACCTTTTCAATTAATCCTGATAGTGTCATCTCAGTCCATGCAAATCAAACCAACATTAGGACCATGTGAATGAGATTAAGGATAGCCTTGAAATATGAATCTTTGTACTGTTGACTATCCTTTTAGCATGACAATCCTTTAGGATCATTGTACCTAGGTGCAACAATCCTTCAATCTTCTTTTATTTATATTTCTTTCCTCTTCATATACACAAGATTCTCGGGCCTTGTAGTCATGACAATCCACAAATCACCTAACTGTCCTTAGTGAGACTATATCTTATTTTGACAGTGATAGTCATCTTCCATTCACAACTCTCCTCTTTAACATAGATACCCTTTGCACATGTTTTGGCTTCATGATTTTCCTTTTGTATGTTGTATTATGGTATAAAAATACTATGTCCCCTTCTTCATCCTCTTGTATAATGAAATTGAAGGTCGACACTTACGGTTACTCTTCTTTATTACTTGGTGATAATGAATCCCTAAACTCATTTTTGATTGTCTTGAAGCCAAATTTACCACTGTTGAGACAGTTAGAGTTGATTCTTGATCATGAATATTGCGAATTACTTCAAATATCCATGGACAATTTCAATTGTGTTTCTTAAGACAACCATGCCTTGACTATCCCTTGATGTTGGTCATGATTGTGCTTGGATGGCACAATAGTTCATAGTTAGATTTTTTTGATAAAGTTGTATTTGTAGTCCACCTTTTGATGATGTTCAAACAATATAAATACTTATTCTTAACATAAGAAATACATTTCTCACAAATACCAATGCATTCTACTCATAAGGTTCATGGCACCATGCCTAAAGGTATGATAGTCAGCAGTGTACTATTATGACAGCCTATGGCTGGTTTGACAATCTATAATAGTGATAGCATTCATGTCTAACAATCCTTATCGTTATTGTCATAATATATTTTACATTTGAGGCCTTGTCTACAACATACAAAGTTTACCTTTCTCACCCATACCTTTAGTATATAAAGGACATTGATAGGGAATTTTTAATTTCAACTCAGTCAGTGCAATCTAGGAGAGGATAGATTGTCTAAAGTTGTAATCTATTTCCATTTACACTTGCCATAACTACAAATGATTAGTGTTTATTTCAACCCTGGTATATGAATAAAATGTGACCTATTATTCTAATAGGCCTATAGGGACAAAGAGGTGATAAAGCCTTTAATTTTAAACATGACATGGTTTTGATAACTTCCCATATTGGTAAGGTCCTGGATGACAATCCTTTGATGCACCTAATTGTAATAGGTGTTATGATAGTCCTTGGTTTCTTTTCATTTCTTTCTTGAATGGCCTGCAAATAAGACATAAGACCTATTAGATCCTTCATAAATAAGAATTCTCATACATTACATTTAAACTTAAACTCCCTAAACATCCATCAATCCATCCATTAATATCAAAATGCCATGAATATCCTATGATCAACCATTCTAATTTCTAGGATAGTCATATATTGCAATTTTGCTTCTCTATACTAAAATAACCCAAGGAATATCTACCCTTGAATTTGTATTTTAACAATCTAATGTCTTTATGAATAACATTGAGCCTTCTTTTGGGACAACATTTTTGCCTTTAGAAGCTCCTCATTTCATGATAGCCTAAAATAGAATAAGTGGATAGTCATAACATTTTAGCATAATGGGAAAACCCTAAAGTGTGATAAAGTCTATACATTATCTATTCCCATCCATGTCACGAAGCAACTATTCAAATGCTAGGCCAACATGATTTAAACAATCACAAGGGCCAACAATCCACTCCAAATGCATGGGAAAAGGACAACTCTTGGATCGCATATTAATCATGTTCACATGGTTGCTAGCATCTTCAAGTGAGTCAATACAAAAATTGAAAGCCTCAAACTCATACACTTCAAAAAAATATACCTAATTATAAATTTGATATGCATGAATAAGGAAGTCCTCATGCAATACAAACTAAAATGTGTCACATTTAGACATGTCATCAAGTTGAACTACATCATTTTGAGACTCGTGTTTACTTAATTATTACAAGTCACTTGCCTCTTTGCATGCTTCAAAGTTCCAAACAAAGGACTCAACTTTAGGTGTAGAAGAGTCCTCATCAATGACTGATTTACATGGCCTTCAACAAACTAAAATTATATATCATCTTTATGCTTATATGGAGGCTATATCATCTTTACAATTGTATGTCCAAGCTCTTTAGGAGTCTTCACAAATGTGTCCAAAGTAAGATTACTCAAATCAAATAATGGCTTATATCCAGAGCTTTATTAAGTTGATACCTAGGTGGATTAGTGTGTAAACATTCAAATTAGATGGTAATTCACAAGTTTATAGAATAATAAAATGAATCCCTAGTCTAGAATCCAAATGTACATATTCAAAGGCATTAAAGACTTTGAACAAATTACTTTATTGAATTGGAGAAGGCATGTACAAATGTGCAATGTTTAGCTTATTCTTCCTTGTCTATACTTTTAAACAAATTTGTATGTACATGTGTGTGGTGCATAGATCAAGTGGTCAAGGTGATGATAGATGTCAAACCCATATGACTTGTTGTTCCTATCTTCCATGATTACCATATATTATATCATATGTTACTTGTTTAGCTCATATTCTTTCGTATATTCAATCCTTACCTCCCATGCTTTCTTCTATGCCTTGTTTGGCTCCTAAACATCTCTATGTTCTATGTTTAGAACCTATATTTTTCCTATGCTATATATCCATGATGTCCCTATATTCCTATGATCTATGCTTGTGATCTCTATCTCTTATGTATCCATATTCCATGCTTATCATGATGTTTCTAATACTTAAACATACTTATGGTTCTTACACATTTAGCATTCTTATTCTTTAGTTATTTATATATGTATTTTAACATTTAATTTGTCCTTCTTATGTGTTCTTATCATCTCCTATTCTCATTTATGTATATCTAGTTGTATACTTTGTAGATTATTTCATTCTTTGTGAGGAAAACAAAATAGATATCTGTTTTGAAAACGGATATCTATTTTGTAGTAGCGATATGGACGTTGCAGAGTGTCCGTTGGCAAAGAATTGGGATTTAAGAAATGTATATCTGTTTTGTAAATGCAGAAAAAAGACAAAAGGAATATTGTTGGGCCCGACATCCGCACCCAGAGACCCTCTGGTGTCGAAATACTCGTGATTTCTAGCTATGATAGTGAAAGGAATATTTTTATGCACTTTTGGAGACACAATTTTCTTGTTACAATCATAAGGGTGATATTTTTGTTCCCCTAATGGGGAGCAACAGTCGTCATAAAGCAAAAAGGAGGAGGAAAGTTACATTGGAGGAAATTGAAGCAATTAGGGAAAAAGATAGGGAAAGGAAGAGGATTGGAAGAGTGGGTTTGGCGGATGCTCATCAAGGTGAATCTTCTGCTTTACCATCTAATGACATGCAAATTGAAGATGTTAATTTTGATTATAATGAAATGTTAGATAAGAATGAAATTCACCATGATATTGCAAATGAAAATATTGAAAAATGTTATGAAACACCTATTCATAATAGTAATGCCATGGACAAAGAAGAAGAAGAAAAACGAAGATATGCACTTGAAGAAAGTGGATATGAACATCATGATGTTGAAATTGCACTCCATAATCCATTTGTTGATAAGATTGATGAGGTTGATAACATGGATGAAACAAGAACAATCAATGTATCTCCAAATTTCATAAGAAGAGAGGACATTTGTCAAGAAGAGAATAACCGTGATGAAATTGGAAAACACCCAAGAACCCCAAAATGGTTACTTGAAATTGATGAGAACATAATGGAAAAACTTGAAGGCAAGAGGTCGTCACGAACGGTTCGGTTGTGGGCTACAAAACTCTTGAATGAATACTTTGAGAAGAAAACATTAACCAAACAGTGCCAACTTTTTGTGCAATTATTAAAGATGTACAAAATGAGATCTTTACTAAAGAAATTAAAGATTCAGTTAAACAAAGTGTCCGATCGGAATAAAATTATTATTAGAAGCCTTTTCAATGCACTCAATTCTATTGGAAAGACTAGCAAGGAGAAAGATAAAAGAGCTGCTCGTAGAGTAATAACAACCTCAATAGTAAGAAAACAATTAAGAAATGCTCGATTAATGAGGCAAACTTGTGTTGACTTAAGATTGAATCGTAAAACATTGTCAAAAGCACTAGCATTAAGATCAAGGCTAGATAGTCCTGTTGCCAATGATACTTGGGCTTTTAGTGGTAGGCTTCCACGAGTTGACAAGAAGCTAATTGATAGCACAAAGGAAGAAATTGAACGATTTTGGCACACTAACTCTAGGGTATCACCAAATGCAAAAGATGTTGTAAAGTTAAGAATTGGTGATAAAGACCACACACCACATCCTAAACATTACTTGGAATGTAGCCAAACAACATTGTACAAACAATATTCTGAAACTCACCCAGGTATGACAATCTCACAAAGAGCATTTGAATCTGTTAAGCCATTTTATTGTGTTCCTCTTAAAGTTCGTAATACATGTTGCAAATACCATGTAGAGTTTTCTATGTACCATGAATTATTATGCAATATTTGTTCTACTTTGTACACTAACAAAATGTTACAGGAGTGTGGTGCAATTCAACTACCAAAGTCATCTAGGGACTTATTGGATTTATTTCTATGTATTAGAGATGATGGTTGCATGTTCTATAAGAATGATTGTTTAAATGAAAAGTGTTTACAATGTGGTGGGTTATCAAAGTTTGTATCATGTTTTCATGAGGGCAACGAGCATGATTTTGGAAAGAGAATGGTTAAGAAAAAGAGATAGGAGACAGTGAAATACAATTTGAAAAGTGGAGGTGAAGGTTCTAGATGTGAGTTGATTGTAATAGAGGTAAGTATTGCTGATTTTATTGATGATTTTAAGAAAAATCTTTTCTACAAGTATGTCAGACATAGCCACAGGTCTCGATGGTTAGATCAACAGTTCAGGATGTGTAAAGACTCTTTCCCGATTGGAACTATTGTCTCTGTAGTTGATTTTGCAGAAAACTATACATTGCAACCCCAAAATGAAGTTCAATCCCAGTACTACAATTCTATTGAGATTGCTATTTTTGTTCACATCGCATACAGACATGCCCCGAGAGTACAGAAGAGAACAGGAAGATTGTAAGAGAATACCATTTTTACATGAGTGATGATCGATCTCATTCAGCAGAGTTTGTGCAATATTGTTTTCAACAATTTTATGGGTTCTTGCAAGAAAAAGATATTATAATGGATCAACATCTCATTTGGTCAGATAATTGCACTGGTCAATTCAAGAATGCTTGTAATTTCTATTGGTTGAGCAAAATGCATGTAGAGAAGGGTATACCTCATATTTGGAAATTTTTTGAAGCTGGGCACGGAAAAGGTGAACATGATGGAGCAGGTACATACGTGAAGAGAGCTCTTTTTAAAGAACAACTAAAGATTAGAGGTGGTGCTACATTTAGTGATGCATATTCCATCGTTAAGTGGTGTAACTATGCATTGTCACGAGGAGTGGCTCTTGATTCTGAAGTGTGCAGGTTCTTTTGGTTGGTTGATGATGGGATAGCGATAGAGAAATTGGAATGTCAGAGAATCAGTGAATCATCAAAGATGCATTCATTTTGAAGCTTAGATGCAAGTACATGGACTATTTGGACACGAGAATTAGCTTGTTTTTGTCAGAGTTGTATTAAATGTGATTGGGACAATTGTGAGTCAAGTGAGTGGGTAGATGCATGGATTCCACAATATTTAATCCCTTTACATGAAGGTCAATCATCTTTCGTCAATGACATGGAGAGCTCATTTGACTATGAACATCTTTCAGACCTTGTATAGCCAGGTCATGTTTATGCAGTTGTTGCACTGCATGGAAATGAAGAGAGGTCAGACTATTGGTTGGAACGATGTGTACAAGGAAAACAAAAGCTAAAACAACCTATGACAGATGAGATGGGTTCACATATCCTATAGGATCAGTTGTTATTGTTGGGACTTGGTTGCGAACATATATGATTAAAAAGAATGGCATCCCAGCCTTTGAAGACTTTGAGAAGCATAAAACCATATTGATGTATTGTCACCTAGTTGTAGCAACAAATGTCAAGTTACTAAAGCATTGTGGAAAACCAAAATCAATAGAACTATGGACAATTAGTAATGCTGATCATGAAGAAATATTGGATACTTTGAAGGTAAGAGATGACCCCTCAGGTATGCTTGACTAGCATTTAAACTTCCAGATGGACAGGTATGACATTTTTTTATCTTAACTTGTTCTTGTTTTTTCTATTTTTTAGAATTGTTTTATTAAAAATCTTGTTTCTTTAACTATAATGCATGCTTTTGACTATACAGGACTGTGAATAAAGTTATTTTACATGGCATCGTAGATTATTTTGCATGGCATCGTAAATTATTTTGTATGGCATCGTAGGTTATTTTGACTATACTTGAGGTATGATTTTTAGTTCTCATTTGTATTTCTTAATATTGCACATTTGTACCTTTTTCTACATAAGGCATTCCATGAGATGACATGTATTTGATGTCTTTTGCCAAACAGTTCATGTGCCTTGTCTATGCTTTCACATATTACATACATGTGTCACATGGCAATTGCAACTACAACATATGACAAAATTCTCATTTCTTTGAGGTATTCCACCAAACAGTTCATGTGCCTTGCCTATGCTTCCTTACTTTGCATTCTTATAAAAGTCCTATAACAATCATAATTAATCAGATTACTAATCTTGATAGTAATCTTGCCATCATTGTATTCCATGAGATGACAGTCCTATAACAGTCCTATACATGTCTACTAGGATAGTTTTACTACAACAGTCCTAAAATTGTCCTAGAACAGTCCTATAATAAGCGCAACATTTAATGTACATATTTATGATATTCATGTTTACTTAAATTTGCTTGTTCATGCTTCTCACAGGACGTGACCTCCCCTACCCATCCAGCTCTATAGAAGAAGAGAGACAACAAATGATCAAGAGGGATCACCAATTGGCGGTAAGTGATTGATTACTTATGTCATGTTATATATTTTGAATATTAAATTCTATATTAATGTGCATGTTGTTTGATTATATTAATAGGTGGAAATTCAAAAATCTCTATCGAGGAGGTCTAGTTGATGAGCGATAGAGAATGAGTCATTGAATGGTTCACCATCTTCATGGCCTAGCAAGAGCCATAGATTATTTGATAGCAATCCATAGGAGATTTGATTTTGGGACATTTTGTTACATATGCCTATTTGGCTTTGTAAACATACTTTTGTATGTTATCGATGTATATCGTTGTATATACCCATATGGTTTTATTTGTACATGCCTATATGGCTTGATATATACACTATACATTATTTTCATGACATTATGCATATATGTATATATAAGATCCTAATTTGGCACAAGTAGAAAGAATGCTTGCAAAGGTTATGGAATTTGGTTTTACACGTTCCAATTGTATTTGCTTCAAAGTTTCTAAAGCCTTTTCAAAAAATCCATTTTGTGCATATCTTGCAATCATTGCATTCCATGAGATAGCATCTCTTTGAGGTGTCATGCCAAATTGTTCACATGCCTTGTCTATGCTTCCACACTTTGCATACATGTCTACAAGGGCAGCTGTAAATACATCCTGTTTTGAAGATCCCATTTTTACATAGGCAAGGAGAATGGTTGATAAGGTTGTGGAATTTGGATTTACACCCGCCAATTGCATTTTCTTAACATTTCCTTTCAATCCTTATCAAAAATTCCATTTTGTGCACATATTGCAATCATTGCATTCCTTCATTTACAACACATGATTAAATAAGAAGATGCATATTTACAACACTTAAGAATATGTAGTAGTGTTGCTCATGTCACCAATACTATGTTTACATCTTCACATACATGGCTTACAACATGTGACAATATGAATGATAGAGAATTTTTGCATCAACATGATGGCACGACATGAACAAATTGCATGTTTGCATCAATTGGAAGGATAAAATACATCATCAAAGGAGTTTATAGTTATTGAAGGCATCAAATGATGACTTGGGCGCACATCTACCTCTCTACACCATCAAATGTGCACCTAGATTAGTGAGGCGCCACTTCATATCTCTATGACTTTGGATATGCACCTTGATAATGAATTGATCTTGCAAGTTGAGGTTGTCTCCACAAGTTGAAAGAATGTCCAAAGAATACAAGGCGCCAATTATTGAACAAACAACCTAGAAAGAGTGCCTTACTATTTGAGGTGCTAGTTCATGCTTCTAGAACATCAAAAGTGCGCCTAGATGTTGAGGCGCTAGCTCTTGCTCAAGCAACCTTGAAAGTGCGCTTTGACAAGAAGGTTAAAATGTATTATCAAAGGTTTAAGTTGAATCAAGGAATCATCATTGAAGACAAGTAAAACATGATTGTGAATGAGGTACACTTTTCATCATCTCCAACCTCACAATTGCGCCTTCCCTTAGAAGCTCATATTGTGCCTAAAGGATTGGTATTGAGATATCATCCATGTTAATGATTGAGAATGTGTCAGCTGGAACAATATTTTTTGTTCTGCTCATCGTGGGGCCAAACGGACTATGCCAAGACTTTGGGGTGGGCGGGTAAATGCCAGGGGAGGTCTTGTTTTGTGCGCCAAGCGTCCCAGTCATTCCGGGCAAGAGGCTACCGACAAAGTCCCTTAAGATCCCTAAGACCAAAAAATTGCCAAACTTTGATGGAGCAGTTCTCAGAATTCGTGATAGCTGGGAATGTTTTGTTTAGACCTACAAGTGTATGTGGGGTCCATCCACAATAACCTCTCTCATTTTTGGTCAAATCCATTCCGTTTGACCGTACCAAAATCAAACATATTGTTGCAAAATGCTTCAATTTGATGCAGTGGAAAGGTGCTAGGTGTAACATTTTTCATTCCATAGCTCGTGGGGTCGAACGGACTATGCCAACGAGTTGGGGTGGGTGGGTAAATGCCAGTGGACGTCTCGTTTTGTGCGCCAAGAGTCCTAGTCATTCTGAGCAAGAGGCTACTGGCAAAGTCCCTTAAGATCCCTGAGACCAAAAAATTACCAAACTTTGACGGAGCAATTCTTAGAATTTGTGATAGCTGGGAATGTTTTGTTTAGACCTACAGGTGCACGTGGGGTCTGTCCACAATAACCTCTCTCAGTTTTGGTCAATGCCATTCCGTTTGAACGTGCTGAAATCAAACACATTGTTGCAAAATGCTTCAATTTGATGTAGTGGAAAGGTGCTAGGTGTGACATTTTTCATTCCATAGCTTGTGGGGTCAAATGGAGTGCGCCAACATGTCGGGGTGGATGGGTAAATGCCATTGGAGGTCTCATTTTGTGCGCCAAGCATCCCAGTCATTCCGGGCAAGAGGCTATCGGCAAAGTCCCTTAAGATCCCCGAGACCAAAAAACTGCCAAACTTTTATGGAGCAGTTCTCAGAATTCATGATAGTTGGGAATGTTTTGTTTGGACGTACAAGTACACATGGGGTTCATCCACAATAACCTCTCTCAGTTTTGGTCAACTCCATTTCGTTTGACCGTGCTGAAATCAAACGTATTGTTCCAAAATGCTTCAATTTGATGCAGTGAAAAGGTGCTAGGTGTGACATTTTTCATTCCATAGTTCGTGGGGCTGAACGGACTACGCCAATGCATCAGAGTGGGTGGGTAAATGCCAGGAGAGGTCTCATTTCATGCGCCAAGCATCCCAGTCGTTCTGAGCTGTAAGCTACCGACAAAGTCAAAAGTTGCTAGGATTGAAATTTTGCATTCCACAAGTCCTGGGGCTGAATGGATTATGCCAACACGTCGGGGTGGGCAGGTAAATGCTAGGGGAGGTCTCGTTTTGTGTACAAAGCATCCTAGTCGTTCCAAGCTATAAGCTATTGACAAAGTCACTTTGCCGGTAGCTTACAGCTCGGAAGGACTGGGAGCCTTGGTACATAAAACAAGACCTCCCCTAGCATTTACTCACCCACCCCGATGTGTTGGCGCAATTTGTTCAGCCCCAGGGCCTATGGAATACAAAATTTCAATCCTAGCAACTTTTGACTTTGTTGGTAGCTTACAACTCGGAACGACTGGGACGCTTGGTAGATGAAACAAGACCTCTCCTGGCATTTACCCGCCCACTCTGACACGTTGGCGTAGTCCGTTCAGTCCCATGAGCTATAGAATGAAAAATGTCACACCTAGCACCTTTCCACTGCATCAAATTGAAGCATTTTGCAACAATGCGTTTAATTTCGGTACGGTCAAATAGAATGGAGTTGACCAAAACTGAGAGAGGTTATTGTGGATGAATGCCACATGCACCTGTAGGTCCAAATAGAACATTCCTAGCTATCATGAATTCTGAGAATTGCTCCGTCAAAGTTTGGCAGTTTTTTGGTCTCAGGGATCTTAAGGGACTTTGCCAGTAGCCTCTTGCCCGAAATGACTGGGATGCTTGGTGCACAAAATGAGACCTCCATTGGCATTTACCTACCCACCCCGACGCGTTGGTGCAGTCCGTTTGACCCCACAAGCTATGGAATGAAAAATATCACACCTAGCACCTTTCCATTGCATCAAATTGAAGCATTTTGCAACAATGCGTTTGATTTCAGCACGGTCAAATGGAATGGAGTTGACCAAAAATGAGAGAGGTTATTGTGGATGGACCCCACGTGCACCTGTAGGTCCAAACAAAACATTCCCAGCTATCACAAATTCTGAGAAATACTCCGTCAAAGTTTGGCAGTTTTTTGGTCTCAGGGATCTTAAGGGACTTTGCGGGTAGCCTCTTGCTCGGAATGACTGGTACGCTTGGCACACAAAATGAGACCTCCAATGGCATTTACCCATCCACCCTGACATGTTGGCATAGTCTGTTTGACCCCACGAGCTATGGAATGAAAAATGTCACACCTAGCACCTTTCCACTGCATCAAAATGAAGTATTTTGTAACAATGCATTTGATTTCGGCATAGTCAAACGGAATGGAGTTGACCAAAACCGAGAGAGGTTATTGTGGACGGACCCCACATACACTTGTAGGTCCAAATAGAACATTCCCAGCTATCACAAATTCTGAGAACTGCTCCGTCAAAGTTTGGCAATTTTTTGGTCTCAGGGATCTTAAGGGACTTTGCCGGTAGCCTCTTGCCCAGAATGACTGGGATGCTTGGCGCACAAAATGAGACCTCCAATGGCATTTACCCATCCACACCGACACGTTGGCATAATCCGTTCAACCCCATGAGCTATGGAATGAAAAATGTCACACCTAGCACCTTTCCATTGCATCAAATTGAAGCATTTTGCAACAATGCATTTGATTTCGGCACGGTCAAATAGAATGGAGTTGACCAAAACTGAGTGAGGTTATTGTGGATGAACCCCACGTGCACCTGTAGGTCTAAACAGAACATTCCCAGCTGTAACAAATTTTGAGAATTGCTTTGTCAAAGTTTGGCAATTTTTTGGTCCCAAGGATCTTAAGGGACTTTGTCGGTAGCCTCTTGCCCGGAATGACTGGGACGCTTGGCGCACAAAACAAGACCTCCATTGGTATTTACCCTCCCACCTCGACGCATTGGCGCAGTCCGTTCAACCCCACGAGCTATGGATTGAAAAATGTCACACCTAGCACCTTTTCACTGCATCAAATTGGAGCATTTTGCAACAATGCATTTGATTTCGACACGGTCAAACGGAATAGAGTTGACCAAAACTGAGAGAGGTTATTGTGAATGGACCCCACGTGCACTTGTAGGTCTAAACAGAACATTCCCAGCTATCACAAATTCTGAGAACTACTCCGTCAAAGTTTGGCAATTTTTTGGTCTTAGGGATCTTAAGGGACTTTGCCGGTAGCCTCTTGCCCGGAATGACTAGGATGCTTGGTGCACAAAACGAGACCTCCAATGGCATTTACCCGTCCACCCTGACATGTTGGCGCAGTCCGTTCAACCCCATGAGCTATGGAATGAAAAATGTCACACCTAGCACCTTTCCATTGCATCAAATTGAAGCATTTTGCAACAATGCGTTTGATTTTGGCACGGTCAAAGGGAATGGAGTTGACCAAAAATGATAGAGGTTATTGTGGATGAACCCCACATGCACCTGTAGGTCCAAACAGAACATTCCCAGCTGTCACGAATTCTGAGAACTGCTCTGTCAAAGTTTGGCAATTTTTTGGTCCCAAGGATCTTAAGGGACTTTGCAAGTAGCCTCTTGCCCAGAATGACTGGGATGCTTGGCGCACAAAATGAGACCTCCATTGGCATTTACCCGCCCACCCCAACGCATTGGCACAGTCCGTTTAACCCCACGAGTTATGGAATGAAAAATGTCACACCTAGCACCTTTCCACTGCATCAAATTGAAGCATTTTGCAACAATGCATTTGATTTTGGCACAGTCAAATGGAATGGGATTGACCAAAACCAAGAGGGTTTATTGTGGACGGACCCCACATGCACCTGTAGGTCCAAATAGAGTATTCCTAGCTATCATGAATTCTGAGAACTACTCCGTCAAAGTTTGGCAGTTTTTTGGTCTCATGGATCTTAAGGGAATTTGCCGGTAGCCTCTTTCCTGGAATGACTGGGACACTTGGTGCACAAAAAGAGACCTCCCCTAGCATTGGCCCACCCACTGTGACGTGTTGGCACAGTCTATTTGGCCCCACAACAAACATAACAAAAAATATGGCACATGGCAAGGTTTTTGCTCTTAGGATCTTAAGTGACTTTGCTCTTATGGAATAATGTATCGATAAAGACCCTAGTTTTCATAAGGGGAGACATGTGATTTTAAGAGGTTTTTGGGAATTTGACTTTATCCTTCCACTCCTTATCCAATGACGAGTTTATTCTTAGAGTTTGATGGCTTTTATGAGCATATACACGATGTTGTTTTAGGATAGTCATAAAGGGCAGTTTTGGACAGCCATGTGTATCTTTTTAACAATCATAAAGGGCAAGTTGTACATGGACTGTGATAGTCCCAAAACTCATATAAATCATCCATTTTGGTGTTTGACAACCTTATAAATCCATTAGATCATTTATACAAACCCTAATGCAACTTATAAACCCTCTTTGCATAGTAATTTCATGAATGATTGTCTTGTATGATTGTTTTGTGCATTTTAACAACCCAATGAGTATTGTATGGTGTTGTGATCTTCAAGATTTTAACTTGATGAAGAGATAGGATCCAACTCAACATGATAGAGGCATCATTATAAATGGATTGAATTACAATAGTCGGAGAGCCAACCTCCTATCAATGAGAGTTCAATGATAGTAAATAGAGAGCTACTTGACCATAAATAGGATTTACATACATACATACATATATATATGATCTCGTAGGCATCTAGGTTTCATATACAAATTGCAATAGTTGTAGAGCCAACCTCCTATCAACGAGAGTTGAATAATAGTAAATAGAGAGCTTCTCGGCCATAAATGGGATTTGCATAGACACACACACCCAAATGAAATAGTATCCTTATTGGCCTTATTGGTACCTCCCCCCAAGATGTAAGTTTTTTATGTTTATAATGTGCCCCCAGTGTCCTTATTGGCCTTATTGGCACCTAAAACACAAGAAAGTAGATTCCACCAACTTTCAATTACAATTGCTCTCAAACCCTAACACATCCATACAGGGCTGTACTAAACAAAGAAATAGCAGGAAAATAGTAAAATCTGCAAAAATAAAGTTTCTTGACATTAATTTCATTCAAACTTGTCTTCAATTCATCTTCAAAATGTTTTCAATACATCTCCAATGCCTTTTCCACGAAGGTTTATGCATATTTATACATGATTTGAGGGAAACCAATAGTCTCCAACTGACTTTTGAGTACTTGACTGTTCATCTTCCATATTTTTGCATTTTTTTTACATTTTTCATATGACAACTTTGACATATTTACAAAATTTGACAAGATGAAGACTAAATACATGATGAAATGGTCTATCATGACCTTATTAGATTTCAAGCTACTATGCTTGATTAGGGAATATAAGGAATTTTGTCATATTGATTCTATTGATCTAAAACCATTCTCAATGCTAAACATATCAGCAATGGACTAAAGAACTATCATCATAATGTATGGCATCATGGGAAGTATCATGACATGCACATAAGGAATTTAAATTATATTGTATATCAAGGTGTATATATATTAAAAACTAGTCCATAATGGTAGACATATACAAAAATTTGGCAAATATGCCAACTCAAAACATTTTTTACAAAATGTGGCATATGCCATGTCTCAAAATCTATATACAATCTACATGCCAAATAGCTACATCAAATACTACAAGTCCACTTGACCTTCAATCTGTGATGGACCCTCAACCTGTGATGGATCCTGAATAAGTGTCCTCTTTGTACCAGAATGTCTAGTAATTGATGGAGGCGAAGTTTCCTGCATTAACAAGTCAAAACACAAATTTGATTAATATCTTCAATGATAAATAAAAATAAGTTAAAGTTAGTAAATAGATTCTTATCTACTACAATTAATAACTTTCATTTATTAACATACATCTAAATCACTACAATCAACTATAAGACCGCTAGATAAACTATCAATTATTTAGAAAAAATCAATTCAATTACCTCGACTCTATGTTGTTGTTCGGACAATTGTTCTGCAAATGATTTTCTCTTAAGACAATCAGGTGTCCTAGTGAAGCATGATGGCAAAGGTGGCACATCACTCACATTCTCAAGAGACTACATAAAAGCAAAGTAACATTGAAATAAATTAATATATAATTATTAAACAAAATAGGAAATGCATACATTTAAAAAGGTTAGATGTGTTACACACAAACAATCTAGAGTGCACTACACAAAAACTTATCTACTAGAAAATAAGCACATACCATCATCGAGGCCTCCTACATCAATTGAGAAGGACTCTGAATTATCAAAATGACAAGAATGTAAGACTCTAAATGACTATATCAAATATTTAAGTTTTCTAAATTATCAAATAAAGTACAATTCAATCAAATTACCTCCACCCTTTGTTGGCGTTGAGAAAGCCATTCTGCAAATGATAGTCCCTTGGGTCGATCAGGAGTTTGAGAAAAGACTATTGGCAAAGATGCCACATCATTCACATTTTTGATTGACTATAAAATAAAATTAACATCAAGATAGAAATTAATATATAATTACTCAAAGAAATAAATGCATAAAAAAAGTTGATGTGTAGAACAAATTATACCGGCAAGTCCAAGCCAAATTGGATGGCAAACAAAGTTCCATGATGAACTTCTGTCAACTCCTCCTCTATCATCAACTGTTATCCCACTTAGATACATTAGTACTAATAAATTTGTTTATATATTCAAATGGAATAGACCATAAAATTTAACTTTAAATTTTACTTGCATAAAAGATTGATCATGCATTTCTCCTTCTCTATGGATCACTAATCCGGTAGCTTCTACTCTTGTCCCTGACTCCTCAACTTAAGTTCTGGATGCCATTGCCTCATCTCATGAATGGAGATCATACTCTGATGTGTTCAACGGTGGCTCACTACTCTCCATAATAGGACCTAAGCATAAATGATTGCAAGAAATGCAATGATGAGGCACACATACATGTGTGGACGACGACAGTCTAGTAGAACCAGGTGATCCAATATCATCACCTTCATCATGTGCTTATACAAATTGAGATGTTTGTATAATCAAATGCTCGGTCAAAGAGTGTATGGCATTAAGGCCTTGTTGTGTTGCATTTGCAACAACGTCTGGGTGTTGCATTGGGGGTGGGGAAGGGATAGCAGGAGGGGGAATATAGGGACCTTGTACTTGTCTCATTACCCCAGGTCTATTTTGAGGCATTCCCTTACCCACTCCTTGAAACTCTCTAAAATCAAAATAATTAACATGTTGACCTATGACGAACTCTGCATAGAGTTTATGAAGGAAATACAAAGGTACATCTAAATTGTTATTGGGTGGTTTATCAAAAACCATCCACCAACGATCCCAAAAGTTCTGACTAATGCCCTCATGAATACACCATTTGATTGAAAACTTGGGCTTACAGACATCAACATGCAATCCAGTTTTAGGATTGACAAAGTATTGGGCTAACATAGTTTTTGTAATCTCTAATTCTTTGACTTCATCATATGACAAATCATTAGCATATTCGGCCTTCTTGGCTTCTCACCATTGCCTAAATGATTCGTGTTGGGTTGACAAGGTTTAAACATGATTAATGATTCCCTCTAAATTCGATGTCATTGTAGACAATCGAGGGTGGCGGTGATACATTTATATGATCCTACTTATTTGATCAATATTTCTTTGAATATTCTCTTCTATTGTTGGAGGGGGAGGGTTTGGTGGTGGAGGGTTTGGGTTTTCATTTTGTGCATCCATTTTACCTAATTAAAATATAAAACATACCCACTTAGCATAAAAAACCAAAAAATTTGCTTGAATATACAAAAAAAATAAAAAAATGTGAAAGATCTTACCTTTTTGGATCATATATTCATTCTTCACCTCTGATATCCATTCTTCAGAGATGACACTGCATTTTGCAAGCCACGAGTTTGCAAAAACGCAACCCTTTTTTACTTTTTATGTTTATCAAAACGGATATCCATTTTCTTTTTCTCAATTGTTTTCATTGTTTTTTATTTTAGTATTTTAGCATTTTAGCATTTTAGTATTTAGGCATTTTAGCTATAAAATACAATCCAAATTTTAGAAAGACTGTATCATATGAAAGGAGAGATTTTGGACAAACTATCAAAATTTATATAGGATTATGACATGATATATATATTTGATTTTTATATGATTTACTTATACTAAGGTATCTCATAGTATTTCAAAGGCACTTTTGAATAGATAATTGTCATAAAAAAATTGTAAAAGCAAGTAGTTTTGGTGTAAATTCTAACAAATCATTTCATGTTTAACTTACATATTAGATGATATTTGTGTCAACAATTGAGATCAAACTTGTGACACTTGGGATCGATCTCTCATTTTTCTATACCTATTCAAATTCCAAGACAATCATTGGATTGATGTCATTTATTTTATAAAGGTGACAAATCAATTTAGTACATCCTCAACATCATTGGATTGATGTCGATAGAGAGAGAAAGATAGAGAGAGGGAGATATCTATAGAGAGGTAGATACGGGTTAGGGGTTAGGGCCATTATTTAGGGTTTACAGATTTAGAGAGAGAGAGAGAGACTGCTTTTGACATGCAACTGTAAACCCTAAATAATGCCCTTAAACCCTAAACCCAAGTAGCCCTAAATAATTCCCCCAAACCCTAAACCCTAACCCCTAAACCATAAACCCTAAATAATTCCCCTAAGCCCTAAACCTTAAACCTGAGAAAGGGAGTCCTAGTTTTCTTGTTTCCATTTCCTTTGTCGATAAGGGAGAGGGAAAGATAGAGGGGAGAGATAGGATATATAGGAATGATAGGGGGAGAGAGGCAAGAGATAGAGAGATTGGGAGAGATGGCTAGGTATAGAGAGATAGAGAGGAGACAGATAGGAAGAGATAGAGGATACGAAGGGGAGAGATAGGGAGATTGAGAGTTAGAGAGATGTCCAGAGAGATAGGGAGATTGAGAGTTAGAGAGATGTCTAGAGAGATAGGGAGATAGAGGAATGATAGGGGAGAGAAAGGAAAGAGATAGGGAGAGATAGATATAGGTAGAGAGAGAGAGGAGATAGATTGGGAGAGGTAGAGGAGACAAAGGGAGAGATAGGGAGATAGAGAGTGAGTGAGATGTCTAGAGAGATAGGGATAGAGATTAAGAGGTGGAGGGATGATAGAGAGAGGGGGATAAGGGAGAGATAGGGAGATAGAGGTGGAGGGATATTAATTTTAATGACCTCCAAATTTTCCATAAATTCTTCTCCACTAAACCCTAGACCATCACCCAAATCCTTACTTTCCTAATAAAAGCCCTTCCCCAAACATCATTTGATCATGTGACTCCTTCCATCACTAGACAGGTGTCCAGGTACTTTCCATTATTCATCTAATACTGTAATCCCAATGTCATAGCTCACATTTCCACACCTACATTCATAGACTCCATTCCCCCTATTGACACCATCGTTGATAATCATTATATAAGGAGACTCCCTTGAATAATAATTAAACCATGGATTATCCCATATCCCCATCTTACACTTTCCTCACCTTTGAACCCTTAGAAGATGACATTTAGCTATCCCTGCCATTACCAATCACACTTTCTAGCAATCCCACATAAGACACCTTACCCATCACTTCACCTAGGTCATGACCAATTAAATCACCTCATTACTCCATTCAACCATACCCATACCACCTCTTTCTCACTCCACAACCTGTATTAACGCATGATTAAACCTAACCCCTAACCCTTAACCCCTAACCCCTATTTCCTAACATCTAAACCCTAAACTTGAGAAACCATAAACCCCTAAATCCTAAACACTAAACCTAAGAAACCCTAAACCTCTATCTCTCTATCTCCCTATGTCACTATCTCCCCATCACTATCATTCCTCTACCTCTCAATCTCTCTCCCTCTGTTTTGGCCATGTCCCTCACTCTATATCTCCCTATTGGTCCTCTCTCTCTAAACACTAAACCCTGAACCTCTAAACCTTAACCCCTAAACCATAAACCCTAAACCCTAAATAATGCCCCTAAACCTTAACCCCTAACCCCTAACCCCTAAACCCTATCTCCTATCTCTCCCTTATCTCCCTATCTCTATCATCCCTCTACCTCTCAATCCTTCTCCCTATTTCTCTGGACATCTCGCTCACTCTCTATCTCCCTATCTCTCCCCTTTGTCACCTCTATCTCTCCCTATCTATCTCCTCTCTCTTTCTATCTAGCTATCTCCAAAATTGAGAAACCCTAAACCTAGGTACACCCTAAATCCAATCAACTCTAAACCTATATCTCCCTATCTCTCCCCTATCTCCCTATCTCTATCATCCTTCTACCTCTCTTGATCTCTCTCCCTATGTCCCTGGCCATGTGCCTCACTCTCTATCTCCTTATCTCTCTCCTCAGTCTCCTCTCCATCTCCCTATCATTCCTCTCTCTCTATAAACCCTAAATCCAAAACCCTAAACCTTTAAACCTAACCCCTAACCCCTAAACAATTTAAATCCTAAACCCTAAATAATGCCCCTAAACCCTAACCCCTAACCCATAAACTTGAGAAACCCTAAACCCCTAAACCCTAAACCCCAAACCCCTAAACCACTATCTCCCTATCTCTCCCTTATCTCCCTATCACCTTTGTCCCTCTACCTCTCAATCTCTCTCCCTATGTCTCTGGCCATGTCCCTCACTCTTTATCTCCCTATCTCTCCCCTCAGACTCCTTTATATCTCCCTATCTCTCCCTCAGACTCCTCTATATCTCTCTATCATTCCTCTCTCTATAAACCGTAAATCCAAAACCCTAAACCTCTAAACCTAACCCCTAGCCCCTAAACAATAAATCCTAAACCCTAAATTATAATGCCCCTAACCCCTAAACCTAAGAAACCTTAAACCCCAAACCCCTAAACCCTAAACCCAAGTAACCATAAACTACTATCTCCATATCTCTCCCCTATCTCCCTATCACCGTTGTCCCTCTACCTCTCAATCTCTCTCCCTATGTCTCTTGCCATGTCCCTCACTCTTTATCTCCCTATCTCTCCCCTCGGACTCTTCTATATCTCCCTATTGGTCCTTTATCTCTCTCTAAACCCTAAACCCTAAACCTCTAAACCTTAACCCCTAACCCCAAAACCATAAACCCTAAACCCTAAATAATGCCCCTAAACCCAAGCAACCCTAAACCTCTATCTCCCTATCTCTATCATCCCTCTACCTCTCAATCTCTCTCTGTCTCTATGTCTCTGGACATGTCTCTCACTCTCTATCTTCCTATCTCTCCCCTCTATCTCTCCCAAACTCTATCAGTCCCCTCTCTCTATCTCTCTTTAAACTGTAAACCCTAAACCCCTAAACCCGCGCAACCCTAAACCTCTAAACCCTAAATAATTCCCCTAACCAACCTCTAAACCACTTCTCTATATAGGTGCAACTAATACCACTTTTTCATTGTTTTCCATATTTAATTAAATTCTTTTCCATTTTCCAAGTCCTACATGTGTCCAAGTTGTATTGTTTGTCAAGTTTTTAGTCTAATTGTTAGTCCTAGCTCTCATTGTTATTAAAATGTTAGTATAGTTAGATTTGTCCTTAGGTAACATTAATTTACACATTGTTGCACAAACAACCACACTGAAACATAACCTTACCTAATTAAGGTTAACCTTTAAGGTTCTTTCATAAATGGAGAGCTTAATAGATCCAACTAGTTCAATGTTCTTATAGTCCATGCTTACCCTTCCAAGAGAGTTCATGCCATGTTAACTTTGCATTATGTCCTAACATATCACATGAAGGACATCATCATCACAAGGAATAACAATGTCATGAAGGATTAACGAAGGTGTAGCTTCACCACATAAAGTATCATTCATAATTTTATCACTAGAGGGTAAGGGTATATCATGTGTATCATGAATCAAATCATATGAAGGATTGGGTAAAGCAATTTAGGGCATGAAATCCAAAATACATATCTGTTTCAAAACATATGAAAGTCAAACTTTGCCAAGTCGTAAATTTGGCTAAGTAAAAACACAATTTTTTTCCTATTGCCACTGTTTGGCCTGCGATGATCTTGCACATACCCAGTGGGATTTTTGACATGTTCCTAGTTCTTGGGAAATCCCCGACAAGTTCCCAGTGGAGACCAAAGCTCCGAAAGGCAGAGAAAGGTGACAATGGCTAAGGAAGAAAGAATTCCATCGAGTTCTTAATGGTGAGGAACTTGCCAACAAGAAGTAAAGAGACTTAAGGAGAGTGAAGAGGAAGATTTTGGTGATTCCCTTGGTTCCTAGAACCAAGGAAAACCCTAAAATTGTTCTTGTTTCTTGGTCGATCATCAACAAAGAAGGAAAGGAGAAGATGAAAGAAAAAGAGAGGAGAAAGCAAATTTTGGCGAGTTCCTAGTGGGCAGGAAATCACTAACAACTGGGAACAAAAGAGAAAATGGAGGATAACAAGATTTCAGTGAGTTCCTAGTTGGAAGGAACTCATCGACAAAGTTCTTGGCGAGCTTGAAAGTTTTGATAAGATAAAGTAACATTTTAAATTGCTAGAAACATGTCCTTTCATGATTTCTTCAGTTCAGATGCCTACCTACCACCTAGAAACACCATTCATTCCCAACATGAGTAGATTGAAGGTAGGTAAGGTTTATTGCATCAGGTACATGGGTAGGTGAGTGTACTAAATGGTTTTCCTACCCAAATAGCTAGAGTAAAATGGGAGCAATATAAAAATGTGAGGGAAGATGTAAAATGTATTGGAAAAGGAGTCAGTTTTGGACCTACATGTGCTTCAAGAGGATCTTGGGCATCAAATATTATTGGTTTGGTCTATAAAATGGGGGAATACATCTTGTAAATTAGAGGAAAGGTTTTCAACAAACACTTGCATGTAATGGTATGTCTTAAGGGCAACTTGTAATGGTTCAAAGAAATACATAGTTTGTAGTTGTGTATTTTCTTCTACCACATTTTCTGGTATGGGTGTAATGAAGATTTGATGTATGTGTGACATCATCTAATGCATTACAAAGTTTTGTAATGGTCTCTTGTTCAGTTCACATGGGTTATTATTGTAATGAAATAACTTGCACAATAGAAGAATATAATAGGAAATACGCTACAAATACTTGATAATAATATGCCACTTCGAGAGGGCAACCTCCAAAAGACTCCAATGAAGAACACAGATAATAAACTTACCACTATCTCCTATATATACCTAATTATGCCCTGGCTGCCACCCAGGCTGACTTAGATACTTAATTATAACCCCTAGAATGACCTAAATACCTATATATGCCTCTAATAATGATTATATAACTTAATTAGGAGTTAAGGTATCCACAAGCCAACTACTCATAACCCTAAGTACAAATAGGATTAAGGGCATAGCATGTCCCCCCTCTTCAAAGAAGCATTATCCTTAGCATTGATCAAATGTGGATGCTTTTGCACAAAATCCTCATTTTCCCATGTAGCTTCTTCAATTGAAGAGTTCTTCTATTTTATCAAATAGTTTGTGTTTGCCCTTGTCCTCAGTCTCTTGGTGAATGTTTGAAGAATTCTCTCATGATGCAAAACTATTCTTCCCTCCTCATCAATCTCAGGTAACTCGGTCTATGCTACAAACGTTTTCCTAATAACCTTCTTCAAGAATGAAACATGGAAAACTCAATGAATTTTTGTTGACATAGGTAACTCCAATCTATATGCTACATTGCCAATCTTTTGCAACACCTTATAAGGACCATAGTACTTGGGTGCTAGCTTTTTATCTTTCTATTGTTGTTTTAGAGACATTCACTTATATGGTTGTAATCACACAAAGACCCAATTTCCTACTTCAAAAGTCCTTTCACTGTAGTGTTGATCAACTTGTTGCTTCATTCTATTTTGTGCCATTGCCAAGTTCTCTCGGGGACTAGCCAGTACCTGTTGTTGGTGTTGAATGTGTTCTTCAACTGTGTGAACCTTTGGTTGTGCCCTCAATGAAGAGGTGATTGATGGTGGATGGTACCCATAAAGTGACAAAAATGGAGACATCTTGGAAGAAGTATTGAAGGAAGTGTTATACCACCATTCTGCAAGTGGTAGCCATTGCACCCGTCTCTCTTGTTATTTGAAGCAAAACATCAGAGATATCCTTCCAAGCATTTGTTGACCACTTTTGTCTATCCATTAGTTTGTGGATGATATGATGAACTACGAGCAAGCTGAGTGCCCAAACCTGAAAATAGGTTAATCCCAAAATTAGTTGTAAATATAGGATCATGATCACTTACTATAACGTTTCAAGTCCCATGTAGTTTCTGAATAGTATTCATAAAGGCTATTGCTATAGTGCTTTCTACCAATGGGTGTGCCAAAGCACAAAAGTGTGCATATTTGGTGAGACAATCTACAACAACCATGATGACACTTTTTTCTTCAAATCTAGGCAAACTTGTGATGAAATCCATAGATACCTCCTCGCACCTCTGACTTGGGATGATACACAAGGCTTGTAAAAGACCCAGAGCCTTAATTTTCTCTACTTTATTTTGTTGACATACCATGCATTTTGCTACAAATTTTTGAACACCCCCTTTTAGCCCCTCCCTAAAAAATCTTGCTTGATTCTATGATAAGTTTTTAGGAATCTGAAGTTTCCACCTATTGGAGAAGCATGTAGTTCTTCCAACACCTTAAACTTAAGGTTTGAATTATTGCAAAGGTACAACCTATCCTTATACCATAGAACATTTCCTTTCCATGCAAATTTGTCACACACTTGAATCATGTTGGAGTTTTTCAATGAGAGTTTGAGTATCTATGTCCTTCTCCCACTCTTCTCTTGCCTCATTTACCCAGTTTGCTTGTAATATGGAAATGGCACACAAAAGTGACTCCGTGGGTTCATCCCTCCTCAATAGAGCATTAGCCACAATATTATCCTTGGCTTTCTTATATTTGATCTCAAAATCATATCCCAACATCTTTGTGACCCATTTTTGTTGTTCTTCTGATGATAATCTTTGTTCCAAGAAATATTTGACACTATCATGATTTGTCTTGACCTTAAAGTGTCTTCCCATTAGATAAGGTCTCCATTGTTTGACTGCATGCAAGATAGCCCACATTTCCTTCTCATAAACTGGCTTCAACAAATTCTTACCTTTGAGTTGGTGACACTCAAATGCTATGGGTCTTCCTCCTTGCATGAGTACTACTCCTATGCCATGTCCTGAAGCATCACATTCAACAATGAATGTTTTAGAAAAAATTGGGGTAGTTGGGATTGTAGTTGTGTACATGGCTTCTTTTAACTATTCAAATGCCCTTGTCGTTGCCTCATTCCATTGGAAAGATTCCTTCTTCAAAAAATCTGTGAGAGGAGATGCTATGCTACCATAATTCGTTACAAATCTACGATAATAACCTGTAAGCCCTAAGAAACCTCGTAAATTCTTAAGGGTATTAGGAATTTTCCATTCTACAATCACCCAAATCTTATGAGGGTCCACCTTAACTCCCTCATTTGACACAATGTGACCAAGGTACTCCACTTCTTTCACACCAAAGATACACTTGGATGGCTTAGCATACAACTGATTATGCTCCAAAATGTCCAAAACTTGATTTACATGCTGCAAGTGTTCCTCCCAAGTTCTACTATATGTTAAGATGTCATCAAAAAATACCAAAACACAATTCCTCAGAAATGGCTTGAAGATGGAGTTCATCAAAATTGGAAATGTTGATGGTGCATTTGTAAGACCAAAAGGCATTACCAAAAATTCATAGTGGCCCTCATGGGTTCGGAAAGCTTCTTATGTACATCCTCATCTCTAATTCTAATTTGATGATAACCAGAATGGAGATCAAGTTTTGTAAAATACACAGCACCATTAAGATCATCTAACAAATCATCAATTATTGGAATAGGAAACTTATCTTTTATGGTGAACTTGTTGAGCTCCCTGTAATCTAGACACATCCTCCAAGTTTCATCCTTCTTGTGCACCATTACCACAAGGGATGAGTAAGCACTTTGACTATGCCTGATAATACCTACCTCTAGCATCTCCTGAACTATCTTCTTAATCTCACTTTTTTGTACATATGGATATTTGTAGGGCCTAATGTTGGGTGGTTGGCTCCTTGGTACTAGTTGAATGGTGTGATCATGATCTCTTTTAGGAGGCAATCCTTTTGGCATCTCCCCAAAAACTATTGAGTGCTTATCTACAATTGCTTGTAGATCTCGTGGTATAGAAGCCTTTGAGTGATATGCTTCTAATGAAAACAATTAATCCACAAACCCATCTACCCCTTCTTAAGCATCTTTTGCATTTGGTAAGAACTTACCATCTAACCGAGGAAGGATTGACACCCTCCTCCTCTAGCCCTATTTTAGAAGTGTAGCATTTTGGTATGTGTTTGAATGAATTGAAGGTTAGTCTAGATTTTACTATTATTTGGTGGTTTGAATTATGATTCTTCTCATCCCTTCAAGCAATTGTTGAAAACCAAAAGAAGCCACAATCACTGATTATTCGCCTCATCTAACCATGGTGCATCTCCGACATTTTTCTTTGTAGTTGTGTTCCAAGGAAGGAGGGGAGTTTTGCAAGGATGTGCCCAAGGGTTGTCTTGCCCTCTATGTTGTACATGGAGAAGAATAAAGGCAATGTGTGATAACGGTGGACCACAAACCACCCTATGTTTGAGAAGCTTCTAAAGGAGTCTAAGGAAGAATATGGGTTTGAGTGGAAAGGTAGGATCGCCATTCCATGTCATGTCTTTGGCTTCCAATATGTAGAATAGGTCATCCATAGAGAAAATTATGAAAATACTTGTCATTGCTCAAAACAAAAATGCCAAATGCTATCTTTTAATGAGCTTTGTTAATCGACCAGGTGGTGCAAAAGATGGATAGAATACACATCACAACAATAACTAATTCTTGCTATTGCTATACAATACTTAATTCTTGCTATTGTTGTTACATAAAATTGTAACAAAAATAGACAAAGTGATCAATTATATTTACTAGTGAGAGTGATAATTATATTTATTAGCCATAGTGATAATTATATTTATTAGCCATATCAAAGATATTATAAGATGGTTTAATGACGACTTGAAAATTGTTCTACAAGAAAGACCGATTTTTTTTTTGGGACTTGTAAGTCTACTTGAAAAATTGTTTTACAAATAAGATAGATTTACCAATTTTTTTTTGGGACTTGCAAGTCCACTTGAAAAATTGTTTTACAAGTAAGACAGATATAGGGACTCTTTTTTTGGGGGGGGGGGTAGTACTTGCACACTTGAAAAGCATATCAACTAAATATGTGATTTTAGTCTATTTTATTTCGACTAACGTGGTGATAGCTAAAAAAACACACTCGAAAACAAATAAACAAAGCGTGTTCGGTGAATACGGACGCCGCGAATCTTTTTAGCGACTCCTCGATTTGCACGTAACGACGAAACTTCAATTTACAACAAAGTTTCTAGAATTTTATATATTATACGCCTCTACTGCTTTTTTAAAACAATTAAAACGTGACAGGAGAAACTTTCCTCGCAAGTTTCTGGTGTGCTCGTCTTTATATGCTTTTGCCGAATGTCATCTTAATCAGTCTGATCTGCTCTGCTCTGTTGTTGTGCAAGAGACATAGTTTACCAAGAAGAAGAAATCATCTGGTTTTCTTTGTTAATTCTGCATTTATATCATGTCTTTAGAAATTACAGGGTGGGAATTGGCATTGGCAATGAAGAGACCGTTGAAGACGGAGCTTTATGAGCTTTACACCATTTATGAAGAGGAGGAGGAAGAGATTGAAGAGACACCATTATTATCATCCAGTGATAGCAGGCATAAATCCCAATTTGACAGGCTTTCTCATATGGAAATATTCATCGGCGTTATAGTGTCGTTTCTTTTACTTCTGGTTCGTCCTCTTCTCAAAGCAAGCTCTGTTTTATTGACTTAGTAGAGGAACTGCATATACAGAAAAGAATCTGTCAAGATTTCGCTTCAATGGGTTTTTTTAACTGTTTGTGGAAGATTATTTTTTGTATTCCAGAATTTGTAAAAATCCCGTGCGCACTTGAAGCTTTTGAAAGGTTTTTTCATTAAGGCATACGACACGATTCGTCTTGCCTTCAAATATTCAAAATATGAGCCTGCATATATGTAAGGGAACCTGTACAGGCAGAGAAGAGGGGAAAAAAATACCGATGAAACTTTTTTGTTTCAAAATTAGAATGACTTGCTTGCCTTTTTATAAAGCCGAGATCCCAATCTCTCTATATGGAAATAAGTTCAAATGGAATTAGACTCCTGTAATCATGCCCCAAATTGGGGCTTTATTGACTGAAATAGAATGAGTTAATCTCGATTAATTTAGCATCTATTAATTAAATATTAATGAATCTAATTTGATCTAAATTATTCCAACACTCTCCTTTAGTTGATGTTTACTAGTTGCTTGTTTTTCATAATTTTGTTCTTTTCAACTTATGTTTGAGTTTTAGGAGAACTTTTTGTGAACATGTCAACATACGTGCTTTTACATGTATTTGGTGCTATGAAATTTTAAATTTACTTCTTCATTTTTAATTTTTTTTTTTTTTTAACAAAAACAAATTACAAAGAAGGTTTATTAGTTTTTAAAAAAACTCATGGCACACCAATTCCAAAAAATCAAGAAAATTTAGATAGACTGAAAATAGACAATCAACAATAGAGGAGGAACCCTCCTAACCCATAGATAGGGCATAAATACTTGTTCCCTTGAAAATTGTACATGCTTTGAGTATTGGAGGTAATGTTTGCCTTTATGTTAAAAAAAATAGACCACCAAGAAAACCACTTAAAACAACAAATAGTAAAGTTAATGTTAACCATAGGGGAATAAACAAGAAGAACACCACAAGAACCAACACACCAACAAGAATCAAGAATCTAGAGAGGCGTTGTAGTCAACATTCAAAAGAACACAAAAGTCTTTGCCCAAGTCCAAGGCAAGGCAACCTTGATTATTACCAGTATCAACCTTGGCATCATTCTAGTTAGAAGTTGATTTAGCCAAGAAACCAACAACCTAATTTCCTTCTCTTCTAGTATGGTTCTACTTAACAACATTGAAACCATGAATGACGATGTTGATGTCTTTCTTACATTCATTTAATTGCCATTGTTGGAAGTGAGAGGAAGATTGCCTTTAGAAGTGATCAATCAAGATTTTAGAGTCAGATTCTAAAATAATATCATTAAAATGTGATGTAGACTAGGATCAACAGCTCACTAAAACAAAACAAGAGGTTTTAACACCAAAACAAGTACTGTTAAGAGTCAGATTATATGTGAATAACAACAGATTTCCACAATACAGGTGCATACATTCGGATATTTGCTAACTTCTAGAATTAAAAATTAAGAATACTAGACTGATAATACCACTCATATAGATCAACAGTTGACTCATTATATGACCTGTTCAACTCCCAGAACAAAATTGGATGCCATACTACACCACACCGACTATATTTATTAAATTAATCTCCACAATCTAGACCGGTAATTGTTCCATCATACTATCTATCATTCAAATTTTTGTAATTCCTCATCACAACAATGACACAACACTAAAGATTTCCTCTAACCTACTACTCTTACATTGACATTGACTCCAAAACAATGAAAAAAAAACCAACTTCAGTGACTTAACTTCACATGGTAGATAACAAAAAACTAATCTTCATTATAGAAATTCTAGCTCATCTTTGAACACACTACCATAATGATTCAAAAAATATTCATTTTTGACTTCCTTTTTCCTTCCCATGATACCCCCCAACGTGGAGTATTATATGGTCAAATAGCTCCAAAATTAGTTTGTCACCTCCACTATCAACCACCATGACAAGTCCAAAATAAGTGTCAGCCTTTACTTACCAAATCGTGGTCCTCTATCTTGTAACCCCCACACTTAAATAGGCCACCACCACTCCTCAAAGAATATGTTAGAGAAAATTTAAATGGCCAACTGTCTATAATCCAAAAGGACTACTCAAATTCGGTGGAAATTAATCACTTCGTTTATCTCATGGGTCCTAGCTAGGATGGGTGGAGGATGCTCCTGCATCAAAATGCTTTAGCTTTAACTTCTAAAAGAGCTTGGTGAATGGCCATAGCCTCAACAAAATTATTGTCAACAAAGACTAAAGACCATAATGAAATACTATCAACAAAGACTATCAACAAACTAGAAGTTAACCCTGTCATTATGGTCATGACAAACACCTCCCATGCCAACATTTCTAGGATTATCTTTTGAAGCTTCATCTACATTAATTTTAACCAAGCCTGGAGGAGGACATTCTCATTTAGTAAGTTGATCTTCCTAAGGGTTATTATTGGAAGAGGCAGAAGAGAGAGAAACTGTAGGAATACCAAGTTTCATGAGAACTCTGAATTCTCACCAAGAACTCACTTGATAATGTTGAATCCAAACTTGACAAGTTTATTTTAGATTGGCCATAAGTCTACCCCAAACCTAACTGATATGCCTAGTTCTACCATTGAAAATCCTCTAATTATGTTCCCACCATATATTCTAGCAGATTAGACTAGGATAAATATCATGCAATAGAAATTAACAGTTTTTAGCTTCAAAGAGGGTCATGGTTAATTCATAAGAGATTCCTAGATAGAATCATAACTATTCCATGAAATTTCTAATAGATCACGCCATAAACAATGAAGGAAAGTGGTAAAGGAGCAAGCTAAAAGAAGACGTTTTCCATTCTCTTCATCTTGAAGGTAGAGGATACATCTATTCAAACCAACAACCCCACATTTTTAGAGATTATCATGATGAGATTTTTTATCTAAAGATGTTATTCACATGAAAGAATTAACCTTTGGCCAACATTTAGGATGCGAGGCCCTTTTCCAAAGCTTAGAATCCTTAACTTCAAGGTTTTCTACCAAAAAAAATTATAACTAGTTTGCATTGTCTAAATCCCATAACTTGTCAAACCCCATCTAAGGATATCAAAATGTCTATCTAAAGAGACCTTCTAGGATGCTAAAATATGAGCTAATAAGTCAATGAGAAGAGGGAATTGTTGACTTGGCCAAAGATCTTTAGGTTTCCATTTCTAAATCCTCACACCATCTTGCATGCATTCATACTAAAAATCATAAACATATCTCCAACTAGCTTCAACACATTTATATTTTAATTTGAGTAGATCAGGGAATTCCACACAAAGAGGACTATGTTGGTCCCACACTTCAATCCAGAAAAGAGTAAGATGACCCTTCCCAACAATCTAGAAGAGGTCAACTTTAATCAAATTACTACCCAAATTCATTGTTTTCCATATTTGAGAACCCTTACCAAGAGTTGACATCCTAGGAATGAAAGAATGATTCTCCAAATTCAGGTACTCGAGCTTAAGAATTGTCCCCCATAAGGCCTATTCCTCCACACACCATCTCTAATACAATTTGGTAGCAAGAGCCATATTTTGAAGGAGGGAAGATCTCAAACCTAATCCACCTCTCTCTTTAGGCTAACAAATTTTATCCTAGTTAACCAAATGTCATTTTTTTCTCTAAATTTCCTTCCCAAAGAAACTTTCTTATTCTATATTTCAAATCATGAAGGATGCCTTTTGGACCTGCAAGAGTCATAAATCTATAAACTGAGAGAGCTTGAATTATATCTTTGAGAAGGACTATATGGCTAGCTAAAGAGAGGTATCTATGTGTCCAATGATTGATATGATGCTAAATAGAATCCAACATAACATTCTAGTTGTTTTTCCAAAGGCAAGTAGGAGAAATAGGGATACCCAAATATCTAAAAGAAGGGGAAGCCACCTAGAAATGAAGAACATTAGAAAATTATTTTTTGAAGATGAGGGTCCATGGATATGGAAGAAGAAAACTTGAGACTTTTGTTCACTCAAGAGTTGACCAGACACATTGATATATATATTTCAAGAACTCACCTAAGAGTAATTGCTTCCTCAAGAGTGGCATTGCCCATCAAACAAGTGCCATCCATAAATTGAAGATGAGTAAGTGGATCCATACCTTGCACAATGTGAAAACCAAAAGTAGACCCAGAACACTTGACATGCTTTAAAAATCTACCAAGTCCTACTAGAATGAGAAATTGATACAAAGAGAGAGGATCTCCTTGACATAGGCCTCTATTATAATACAAAATGACAAAGGGAGAACCATTAATAATAAAAGAAGAAGAAGAAGAAAAGGTGTAGCAAACCATGACCCATTGAATCCAATTATCATAAAAACCAAAGGCACATAAGATATCTTCCAAAAAATTCTAGAAAACCTTGTCATAAGCCCAAAAAAACATCCATCAAATCCTCCTTTAAGATTGTCGATAAGGGATGTGGAGAATACCAAACCCATAAGGATTTCCACACAAGCTCCCCCTTTCCCCTTGATCCTATGGTCGACCTCACACCAAACCAAGCAATCCCTCAAAAAAGCTATAGTGTAGATCCACTACTTTTGCCCAACATGGATTTTTGGAGGATAAAGATATTGAAGTCTCCAAAAATATATGGCTATACAAATAAGAAGATTATGCATCCTATTTCAAGGAAAACAAGTATCCCATACCACTACATATCTATCATAACATGAATTACAAAAGGAAAGGTCTTGCACCAAAGAAAAATTGGGCACATATATCTACAAGCCAATAAAATCATCAATACACATCCTAACAGTGAATGGTGTGGTCATGGATGTGATATATAATGTTGAGAACAGAGAGGGCCACATAAACCATTGATTACATACCTCATATAATGGTTGGGGCAACCCAAAACAATAATTAGTTCTAACACATTTCAAGGTTGTACAAGCCACACAATGATCCACCTTAGCCAAAGATTTGATAATTTTACATCCTTGATGATGTCACCCTTATACACAAGAGCTCTAGGGGGCCTACCACAACACTCCACATCAATTCAAGATCACAATGAACACAACAAATAGAGAATGGGCCCACCAATGATTACTTGACATCTCTATAGGCAATGACACAACATGATTTAATTGTCAAACTTACAAATCTCTAGATATGTGTGAGCATGCCATTTAGCCATTCACTAGTATAATAATTAAATATTGATTTTATAAGACCACTATGTTGACCCATGGTAATAGGTATATTTGACTAACATCACTCTAGAACACATGAAAAAAGAGATAGGAGCCCATCACAAGTGACATGGGGGCTAACTAACCAATGGTGCAAGGTAGGCTTGACATATTAACTCTTAACATAAAGGGCTTATACAAATTGTAGATCATATCCTACATTCACATCCAATGACTATTGTAATCCAATAATAAAATAAGCTCAAACACATTTGAGGGTTGTGTAGGCTACATGATTAAAAGGAGATTATGGTCCACACACTCCCAAGAACATAAGAGCTTCATAGAACAAAGAACTTGTCTACCATTGAAATAAATTTGTCTTTGCCATGTAAACATTGAACAAATTGAAGAGAAGAGATTAATGAGGAAGCTGGGGGGATTTGAACAACTTGTGCATGTTGTAGGGTAGCTCATGCATGTTGTTTTTCATCCTTGCATGTGATAGTTTTTATCTTTGCAGGTGTAATTTTCTTTGTTTTCTTCTTTTTTTTTCATTTTTGGGCTATGGGTTCATGGTTGAACCACATGAGTCTCTGGATCCCTCTCACCTTTTCTTTAAATAAGAAATGCTTGGTCATTGTGTTAGACATTCCATGCATGAGGCTAATCCAGTTAATACTCTTGCAGATCTAGCTTAAAGACAACAATTTTCTTTTTTGAAAAAGAAAATGATTTCAAAATCAATGGTTGCCTTCCTTGAAGCAAGGAGATTCCTTGTGGTTATTTTTAATCTAGACTCTATGGCAGAGGATCTAGTATTTTTCCAAAGATGTATTTATTTGTAAATTCATGGAGATTAGATTGAATCTAAGGATGCTAGAGGATTGGGCTCATAGATCTTTGCTAGTTGAAGGAGACATGGAGATAACCTTGGTTGCTAATAGCTATTTTTTTGTTTCTTTTAATAATGTTTCTAATTGTATCTAGATTTTTTAAGAAGGTCCTTATTTCTTCAAACACGTTGGTCATTTTATGGAACCCTAGCATATCGATTTCATCCTGACAAAGCAACTCCCTTCCAGGATTCCAATTTAGATTCATATAGTTTCCTTGCCACTAATTTTTTGGAAAGATGAATTCCTAAAACTTTTGGGTTATTCATTGAATTCTTATTTGGGTACCTCACATATTACTAGGGACAAAAAAAATCCTAGTTATGCTTGAATCTATGTTGAATTTGATTTAAATTTAAGCCCTTTCTTGAAGCTCTTAATATTTAAGGGGGATTTTGTTTGGCATGAAACACTAGATTATGAAGTCATTTCTTTAAGATGTAGGGAATTTAATCATTATGGACATCTATTTAATGATCCTAGCTTAAATCCAATGATTCTTCTAAGAAACTAGGACAAGATGATAAAAAGGACAAATGAAAAATTCAACAAAATAATCAAGGGTTTATCTCTAGTCCTAATGTTGATGGCTTTACCATGGCTCACAAGAAAGGTAAAAATCAACCCCCTCCAAATCTTGGAGGACCTAAAGATGGTAATAGAAATAAAAATAAGTTTGCTATTTTGGGAGAAATCTTCACCAAATTTCAAGATGATCAAAGATGAAAATTGGGTATAGATGGTAGCAAATCAAGGGATTGATGAAATTATGTAGGATCAAGAAAGTCAGGTAATAAACTATAGGATGCTCACTTTTTTGATGAGAAGTAAGATCATACAACATAGGACCTTCAAATTTCTAGGATTTTTGGGGAGATTCTTGATATGCCTATTACCATTGCTAATGTCCACCATGTTCCTCTGGTACCAAGTAAGTCTATTATTTTTGCATAGAACCCTCTTTTTATTCCCAACAACTCTCAAACTCTTCAAGTTTAGCAGACTCTTCTTTCCTTTGAAAAGATTGAACATGTGCCTAATTTACTCCTATCATGGACTCTAATAAACAAGAAAATTTGGAGGATAACTTGAAATCAAAATCGTTCAAAGAAACTAGAAAAAAAGATCCTTCAACTAGGCTTTGGGTATCAAACAAAATCAGAATAAAAAATAGGGGAGGCAAGAGGCACTCAAAGTGGGTCATAAGATTGACCATGATAAGTCTAAACATTTGGGAGAACACCTAATAGCTTCAAGTCTTCTCAATCAATTGGATTATCCCTCTTTAACCCATCTCAATCATGATTATTTTCTAGAATGTGAGAGGGCTTGGCAGTAGACCTAGATAGAATGTTGTTAAATGATTGATTAAAGATTTTAACCCTTTTATTTGTTAATTCAAGAAAATAAGCTCCCTAAAGATTCCACTAAAAATTTTAGTTGTAGAAATGGTAGATATTGGGAAAGTATTGCTATTTCTACCCACGGTCTATCTTGTGGCCTTATGTGTGCTTGGGATTCTAGATATTTTTCTCTAAAAAATTCTTAACATGCAATGGTGGTCTATCTTTAGAGGGGGTTCTCACAACTAGTAATCTTAGACATCATGATCACTAATTGTTATGGTCCCCAAGATCTCCAAGGTAAGGTTAAACTCTAGGATAATTGTTAGGTTCGTAGATGAGATTCTCCTAACGATTATTCTTGGATTATTATAGGTAACTTCAATGTTGTGTTATCCCTTAATGAAAAAGGGTGGACTTCCTACCCTCAGGCTAGTTTTCTTCTACTATATAACATTAAATACCTTCAGTTAATGGATATCCCTCCCAACAATGGTTCTTACATATGGAACAACAAGAGAATTGGGGATGACTTCATTGCATAATGTTTGGATAGATTTTTGGTTAGTATTGTTGGTCTTCTTAGTTCCTTCAGCTTGCTTCTTCCTTCCTAGGGAATATGGGTTTGGATCATTGACCCATGGATCTCTACGCCAGGAAGGAACTTTTAAGCCCTAAAATACCCCTTTTAAATTTCAGCTCATGTGGGTAAAAGAAGACGACTTGGAAGATAAGATTAAACTTTGGTGGGAGGAAGGTCAACCTCATCATGAAACAACACTGTATATTTTGTTCTACAAATTATGTTTTGTCAAACAACAACTACAAGAATGGAATTTTTTCCTCTTGTGGTAACATTATGCAAATAAAAAAGAATATTTTGTCTAAGTTGGTAGGATCCAAGGCTGTATTCAAGAACATGGCTTAAGGGGTGATCCCACAATATTGTGACCCACTTTTTGACCAAAGTGGGACATTAAAATCAACATTTTAAACTAAATTTTCACTTTCTATCACCTATAGAAACTAAACCGTTAAGAACTTGAAGATGATGTGAACTAATAATTTTTGAGATTTCGTGTGTAGATTTTGAATATATATATTTTAAAAAATTTAAAAAATATTTTGTAAATTTTTTTACGTAATTTTTAATAACTTGTTTTTTATAGTTAACAATATTTTTAAAAAGTGGCATTTATTCCATAATGCATGACTTTTTTAGTAAAAAGGATAAAATTATAAAGTCTTAAACATAGATTGGTAACACCAATATCTAGTGTGCACATATTTTTTGTTGCATATTTTATTTATTATTACTTTTTTATGTGAGATTAATTATATTTTAGACAATTTTAATCCATAACGCATAATTTTTTCTGTATATATCCAAATTAACCTTTTCTTTTTGTTGAAAGGACATCAATACGTAGTGCACAAATATTTTTCTAAATATTTTTCTCTATTTTTTTATTTTTCCACGTGTGTGGAACAAAGGCCTCGATGTTTGGTGAAAAACCTATGTTCACTAGAAAATAGAAAATAAATATAATAATTAAATTAAATATATTTAAAATTATACTTTTTGGAAAGCTTACTCTAAGAGCTACGATCTTGCAAATTATCCTATCATGTTGAATCCATTTGTTGGTCCAACCCAAGGTTTGAAACAAAAAAAATTGAGGAAAATTAGGTGACCAAGGTGGAAAGGCCTGTCCAAGGACCTTCATTTGAAGGTACCTTTGTTTGAAGGTATCCAAGGACCTTCATTCAAAGGTACCTGAACGTGACATGGAACCTTGCCATGTTGCAATAAATCCATATTTTTGATATATATGAAAATTATCTTGACCTTATGTTTATTACATTGTCTAAAATAATCTTATTTAAATAATCATAAATGATGGGGAACGAATAAGATCTTGAGCTTACAATCATTTCTCTATTCAATATAAATTTATTTATATGGAGATAAAAACTCTATTTAGTTTTCACCTAAATAAACACATTTTATTTAGCTAATTTATTGCATTTTGTCACTATTGAGCAAATATGTGAATTGTGTAATTGTTACTTTTGAGTTAATAGATGATGTCGAAGCACATATACATTTGTACTCTATGGAATTCTATGATAATTTCTAAACTTATTCATGATTACCATATTTAGAAGAAATGAATAATAAATCAGATAAACATTTGAATGAATATGGTTTTTTTACATAATTTACATAATTCTTGCATTTAAGATTTTATTTGATAAACATGTTGTTGGGTGAATCCATAATCATTTGATCCTATGTGCATGTCTTAAATGTGTTTGGATCAAATGATATTAAATGAATAATTTTTTAGGCCTATGTTGCCTTGAAAAATGTACATTATAATTATAAACATGTGATATGATATTTCCTTCTATTTTATCATGTTAGGCATGTGTAGGAGTATATAATAGAAGCATCCTACAAGTATCATTTATTCATAAGTCTAAGAGAATGATTACATTCTTTAACCATATAACATATTCATTCAACCATTACACAATTAGACAATGAGAAAACTACAAGTAGATAACATATATTTTTTTTACCAAATGAGAGAGAGAGAGAGAGAGAGAGAGAGAGAGAGAGAGAGAGAGAGAGAGAGAGAGAGAGAGAGAGAGAGAGAGAGAGAGAGAGAGAGAGAGAGAGATTTCTTGTTCTAATTATTCTATTTTTAAAGGATTGTGTATGTGCTCAAAATGGTTATTAGACATTTTTCATTTTCTTCATAAAAGCTTGGTAGAAGCCATTAATAGAGTCTTCTGGTTTTTTGAGGAAACCTTGTATGATTTTATTTTTGTTGAAAATATATTATGTGATTTTATGTTTGATTTCATAAATTCTATTCTGGTGATTTGATTCCAATGGAGATCTCCTCTTCAAATTGGACACATACACCCTCACTTCCAACCACTTTATTCTCATGGATACCTAAGGCAAACTACTTCTCATGCTATGCTATAGGGTATACACATCATTTCTACATTTTGTTTTGCATATTTCTATTATTTAATTGATCGTATGGTTGCATACCTTCCTTTGTAGCTTCCTAGTCTACACCAGAGATGTGAAGGTTATCTTGGAGATAAGATGGATGGTCAAAACCTCTCTTCACTATGATGAAGTCTTTGATTTTACCAATGAAAGAGTGCCTCCTTGGTTTTTTCTTTCTTTCTTCACTACCTTTGCAAGAATGGTATTTTTAATCTTCTGGTGAAATGATTTTGTACAAATGAAATGCAAGTGCAATGATGCTTGGTAGAGATGTTTTTAGCCTATGTATTGTGCCTGACTTTGATTAGGCTTTCACGATGGATTTGATTATCATGCTCAAGCAGATCTCCCTAATGAGACTAACCTTCCTCATGTGAGATGATCACACAAAGGACGAGATAACTACACCAACCTCCTCTAATACTTGATGCCAAAAGAGTGAGACACTTTTCTTCAAATATTTTATATTTATGCCCAGCCTAATAATTGAAATATTTGCCAATAATTTGACTAATGTTATATTAATTTCATTCTCAGCTTTAATATTCTTTGATGTGGTACTAATTTTATTCTTAACTTCAATATTCTTTAAAAATATTCAATGAGATTATTATAATTTCTATTGTCAATTTATGACCTCAATATTAAAATACTATTTTTTTGCAATATTTATTTTATTTAGTCATTTCATATTACTATGCCAATCACAATACAAACATAGTAGACTATTTAGAGAGGTTTTATGTTAGGAATTACATGCAGAAGATATCAATTAAATGCAAATAAAGATTAAACAGAGGAATGAAAAATACACAAAAATAATAACAGTGAGAGACAATTTTTAACGTGGTTCACCCAAACTCGGGCTACATCCACCAACAGAGAGTCCAATATTATTATCCAGCAAATCAAACTAATTACAACCTGCAATCCTTGCAACTCAATACCGCTACAAATGCTACAATATAATATCAACAGAAACCCTAACCCTTAGTCATTTTTTATCAAGACTTATGTCAGTTACAAAATAGGATTTTTTATGGCGCTACCACTTGACCCCGTCTTGGGGGTGCTGCCCTCAAACCCCTGTTAAATAGTTTGGGGGGAAACCACGCGGATAAATGTGGGGAAAATTTAACCTCCGAGTCTGATTAGGCTCCATATAAAAACAATCTCCCACTTGGAGACTGATCAGACTCCACAACATATCATCTCCCACTTGGAGATTGATCATAACATCGCTGACCCTATAGCTCCCACTGGAAATAAACACCCTGGACCCTATTGTTTTAATTTTATTATTTTTAGTCTTGAAGACCAATGGAAGATGAAGAGGAGCTCAACTTCTCCCTTGTCACTGCCTTCGTAAACATATCTGCTAGATTTTCATCTGTATGTATCTTTTCCAGCTGTAATTGTCCATTATCCAACATCGACCGGATGAAGTGATACCTTAGTTGTATGTGTTTGGTCTTTGAATGCAAGACAAAATTCTTTGTAAGATGTATGGTACTCTGGCTGTCTGTAAAAAAATACTGTTAGTCTATTATTTGCCCAATTCTTCCATGAAAGATTGTAGCCATATCATCTCCTTGCTTGCCTCTGTTGTAGCTACATAGTCTGCCTCCGTGGTGGATAAAGCAACCACTTTTTGCAACCTAGAGATCCAACTCACTGCTGTCCCACCTATAGTAAAGACATAACATGTAGTACTCTGCATGGTATCAATATCCCCTACCAAATCTGAGTCCACATAGCCTGCTAAATTAGTATTAGAGCCCCTAAAACATAAATGTTTATTGGATGTACCTCTCAAATATCTGAGAATCCATTTTACCGCATTCCAATGCTCCAATCTAGGATTACTCATATACCTGTTTACAACTCCTACAACAAGTGCAATATTCGGTCTCGTGCATACCATGGCGTACATTAAACTTCCTATAGCTAAAGCATATGGTACCTTAGACATTTTTTTTCCCCCTCTTATATCTTAGGACACATCTCCTTAGTCAATTTCAAATGACTAGGCAAAGGTGTGTTGATAACTTTTGCATTCTCCATATGGAATCTCTGCAACACCTTTTTAACATAATCAGCCTGAGATAGAGTCAATTGTCTGTTCTTCCTATCTCTGCAAATTTTCCTACCAAGGATTTGTTTTGCTATCCCTAAATCCATAGCAAATGATTGTGCTAATTGTTGTTTTAACTCTCTTATGTGATCCATGTTAGACCCTGCTATAAGCATGTCATCAACATATAAACATAAAATAATGTAGCTGTCATTATCCAACCTCTTAAAATAAACACAATGGTTAGAACTACATCGGCTGTAACCTTGCTCAACCATAAAACTATGAAATTTCAAATACCATTGCCGAGGTGCTTGTTTCAAGCCATATAAACTCTTCTTCAATCTGCGTGCACCAATTTCTCCTTACCTTTGAGCTCAAATCCCCATGGTTGTATGATATATATCTCCTCCTCCAAATCACCATGGCGAAAGGCAATTTTTACATTTACCAAATGTAAATCTTCAACAGTCACAATACTTAAAATAATACGAATAGAAGTCATCTTAATAACTAGAGAAAAAATCTTATCAAAATCAATACCTTTTTTATGTGCAAATCCTTTTACAATTAATTTAGCTTTAAATCTTTTCTTACCTCCATCTTCCTCTTTTAGCCTATAAACCCATTTCTTTGGTAAAGCCTTTTTACCTATAGGCAACTTACATAATTCCCAAGTCTAATTTTTCAGCAAGGAGTCTATTTCTTCTTTCATTGCAAGCTCCTATTGAACCTTTGTATCCACCTGCATAGCTTCATCATACCCTTCTGGTTCACCAGCATATGTTCACAAAATAGAATACAAAGATGGAGAAAACCTTTTAGGAGGTCTACTTAGCCTTGTTGACCGTCTAACATTCACTAGAGTTTGTGGTATTTCTTGTTGCTATTGCGGAGCATGAAGAACCACTGGAACATCATTATCTGGAGTATCATCCAACACCCCATAATCCTTTTCTTTCTTCTCATGCTGCTGCAACTGATCTTTGTACAACATCGTCTCATTGAATACAACATCCCTGCTTCTCACAATTTTTAGATTTTCAACATCCCAAAGCCTATAACCAAATTCATTAACGCCATATCCAACAAAGATACACTTTTTTGATTTTGCATCCATCTTGGTTCTATTTTCAAAATCTACATGTGTACAAATCCTTCGCATCTAAAGGTTTTAAGAAAAGAATAACTCACCTTCTTACCTGTCCATGCTTCCTCTAGATTACCACAACCTAAAGGAACTGAAGGACCTCTATTAATTAAATATATAGTGTTATTTCTAGCCTCTGCCCACATGTTTAAAGGCAGCCCAACATGTAATTTCATGCTCCTTGCATGCTCCATTATTGTCCTATTCATGCGCTTAGCCACTCCATTTTCTTGTGGAGTCCCTGGAACCGTTTTCTACCTACGAATTCCATTAAAGGAACAATAATCCTTAAATTCTTTTCTACAATTCTCACCACCATTATCAGATCTGAGACATTTAAATAATCTTTTACCCGTCTCATTCTCAATCAAGCTTCTCCATTTCTTAAATGTTTCAAATACATCAGATTTTTGCCTAAGGAAATAAATCCAAACCTTCCTAGTTGCATCATCTATGAATGTAACATAATACTTAGAGTCATCGAGAGAAGATACTTGAGTCGGTCCCCATACATCTGTATGCACAAACTCTAACTTTTCATTTTTCTTTTACTTCCCATCCTTGATAAAACTAACTCTCTTTTGTTTGTCATACACACAACTTTCACAGAAATCCATATTAATACATTTTAGACCTGGCAAAACTTTCTTAGAATGAAGTACATTCATACCTTTTTCACTCATATGCCCAAGTCTATTATGCCACAGTGTTGTCTTAGAACCTGTAGCAACTGTTTCAATCTCTTCCCGCAAACCCGCAACAACTGTTCCTGAACCTATTTATTTTTTCTCTGCAACAACTAAAGTAGAAGGAACAGTATGACCTGTACAAAGATATAAGGTGCCTACTTTCACACATTTTGCTAATATTAAGGCACCTCTTGAAACCTTCCAATTTTTATCATTAAAAGTAACTGTGCAACCTTCATCACCTAGCTGCCCTTTGCTGAAATTAAATTCCTACTTAGCCTTGGAACGTGTCTTACCTCTTGTAGTAGCCAATGATTCCCATTCTGCAACTTAATCTTAATTCTTCCCTTTCCAACAATCTGACAGGGTTCGTTATCTCCCAAATAAACTGGCCCAAAATCCCCTTGGACATAATCAAGAAAATAACTTCTATGGGGCGTAGCATGAAATGAGGCCCCTAAATCTAAAACCCATGAATCATAGGCATTATCTAGAGAAAGAATCAAAGCATCTTCTTCAGATTTATTACTTACCACATTTGCCTCCTTATTGCCTTCTTGTTTGTTTCCTTCTTTATTCTTCCAAGATCAACAATCTTTCTTCAGATGACCTGGTTTCCCACAGTACCAGCAATCCTTCTGTCCTCTGGATTGGACCTCTTATCCTTTGATTTTCCTCATGACTTTCCATGACCTCCAAAACCTTTTCCTATCTCCTTTGATTTGCCCCTGCTTTCTGCATTCAAAACACTACCTGATGTGGACCCTCCTGAGCTTTTTCATCACATTTCCTCGCTAAGGATAACACCAACAACATCATCAAATTTCAAAGTATTTGAACCAGAGACAGAGTTACTTACAGCCATTACCAAGCTATTCCAGCTTTCTAGCAAAGAACATAAAACCAAGAGAGCCCTCACCTCTTCATCAAATTTCACTTTTACAAAAGTTAATTTATTGATAATCATATTAAACTCATTTAAATGATTTGTCATAGATCCGCTTTCAATCATTTTCAGATTAAACAAATGCTTCATGAGAAATACCTTATTTGAGGCTGAGGGTTTTTCATACAATTTAGCCAAAGCTTTCATCAATTCATTTGTTGTCTTCGCTTCTGTTATATTGAATGGCACAGATGGTGCTAGGCACAATCGAATGGTTCATAGTGCCTTTCTGTCTAGAAGTTCCCAATGCTCATCAGTCATTGCTGCCGGTTTCTTGGCTATTCCTTCCAACGGCCTCCATAAATTTTTCTGATAGAGATAATCCTCCATTTGCATCTTCCATAACTGATAGTTTTGCTCATTGAATTTATCTACCTTCAATTTACCCTCATCTGCCATTGCTCCCACTTAACCATGAGACTCCCACTCAACCGTGAGGCCTTCCTGCAGACGATAATCGAACACAACCCGTTCTGCTACCGCTTGTTAGGAATTGCATGTAGAAGATATCAATTAAATGCAAAGATTAAACAAAGGAATGAAAAATACACAGAAATAATAACACAAGAGACAATTTTTAACATGGTTCACCCAAACTCAGGCTAGATCGACCAACAGAGAGTCCAATAGTATTATCCAGCAACTTGAACCGATTACAACTAGAAATCCTTGCAAGTCAATACCGCTACAAATGCTACAATATAATATCAACATAAACCCTAACCCATAGCCATTTTTTAATCAAGTCTTATGTCAGTTACAAAATAAGATTTTTTATGGCGCTGCCCCTTGACCTCGTCTTGGGGGCACTACCCCCAAACCCCATTAAATAATTTGGGGGGAAACCGCGTCGATAAAAGTGGGGAAAATTTAACTTCTGAGTCTGATTAGGCTTCATCTAACAACATTTTATATGCACAAGATGTTCCATCTTTCTACACTCAACTTAAAATCTATCACACTCTTCAATGATCAAATAGTCAATAGCAATTTTACACTTCATTCCTACCCAAAAGTGGTAATTAATGAAGTCCATTTCTTTCCTAAATATTGAATGAACTCACATTCATGAAAGGAGCTCAATTTATTGATTCATTCCCAAGAGCTTGGAGTGTATGTACACCATCATGTAGAAGAGTTCTTTGAGCCATTCTAGGCATTTTTATATAGATTTTAATTTTTCTTTTTTTTTTTACTAATTTGTGATAAAGATAGCATATCCTAATGGTATGTTCTTAGTCCACCTAGATATATCTTTGAGGTGCATTAACTCTATTTTTCAAATAATAAGTTGAGATACAAAAAAACAAAATGAGATGTGATTTTAGCATTAAAGAAAGGGCCACAAATATTGTATTTGTTTCTACAAGGAAATATAGGTACATTAATGAGAATATTGGATAGGCTCACATTCAAACTTAGAACCTACTTATGGTTGGTAAGATTTTCCACCACTAAGCCACTTGCCCTTTAATGATGGAGACTCTTAAATTCTATCAAGAAGTGTATTTCAATTTCAACACACCCTCTAAGATAGGTGTTGGCGTTTCAATTCACACCTCTGGAATGCGATTTGGAAACGGACAACTATGCATAGATAAATTGCTCTCCTATTAGAAGGGGGAGTTCCCTTTCTTGCTGATGTTCACTGAAAAGATAATTAAATGAAACTTCGCCTATCTTCTTTTTGATTGTCAGCTACGAGCACAAGGTTATAAAACTCTAAATGCTGCAGAAGAGGTTTTTTCCTTTTTTTAAAACTTCTACTATAACTAAGCAAAGACTAATGACGCTTTCAATCTCCTGAGTAAATTCAGAGAAAAGGAAATTGAAGGTGAACAAAGAATGATTGTTAACACAAAAACTTAAGCAGTTTTCCTCCAGGTTTACACCACAAGACTAAAAGTACTTTAATGATTAAATTTGAAATGAAAGCTGCAAAAAGCTACACATCTGACGACGATAACTTGATGAATCGAAATAGAATTTCAAAGCAAAATAGGCATGAGACTTCTATTCAATATCATAAAGTTTGCACAACTCCACGACAACAATGTTGCAGCAAAAGGCAGGCATACAACAAACGATCAAACACTGGAGAACAATGAACACAAAGTGAACAGACACTTAGAATATCAAGATTTGCAGGCTAGAATAGGCACAACAAATTTGCTATCACAATTACCATTACAATAAACATAGAGTGAACAAACACTTGGAATAACAAGACTTGCAGGCTAGAATAGGCACAACAAATAAGTTATCACAAAAGTCATTCCCTTACAATGAACACAGAGTGAACAACACTTAGAATAACAAGATCAGCAGGCTAGAATAGGCACAACAAATTTGCTATCACCAAAGTAGCTCCATTACAATGGGCAAGGATGCCCTTATTTATACTAAAATCAAAGGAGTGGGGAACCCTAAAATCTCCTTGATTAACCCTAACTTGCCAACTTGCAAGCTTTATTTCTATTCTAAGACAAAGATACAATAAACAAATGCTTTAAAGCAATCTGCTTTAAGGCAAAGAAGATTCCAACTAACATAAAGTGATTTCTTTTCTAAATATAGAATGGATGAGCTTAGGATGAAAGCACATGTTTTAAAACAAAAAAAACATATGTTTTAAAGCTACTTTATTTTGAAATGCATCCTCATCAACATTCTATCTTTTTGGTGAGGTCATCCGTTGATATTCTAGGAAACAATATCTTCTAAAAAGTGAGTGATTGCATCTCTGCCAGGAACACTGATACTCTCTAGAACAATATTCTGATTCTCTAACATTTCTTCACCATTGACAACCATCTGAAGAAATTTGTGAACTTCACCCGTGGCCTTGTCAAATTTCACTATCATTGCGGCAAAACGACTCATCTTGCTGGCATTGATATCATCATTGAAATTACTGCGGACGAGAGTCTGGAACTCTGCTTGCACTTCCCTGAGATCATATAGGGTACCATCTTTTTCATACGAACACGGGATCTGAGAGACAAAAGATATGACGAACTTGAGGATGTTGACTACCTTTTCTTTCCATTCTGTCAACTCTGCAATCATACTGTCATAAGTTTTTATTGTGAAAAGATATTGTGCTTTCCAAGTAGAAACTGTCTTCTTATCTTCAGCTGAATCAACAGTATCAAGTGCAATCTTCTAGTCAGAGATAATGATCTCAAACACCGGTCTATTTTCTGCCATGGTCTGCTATAGTCCCTGTATGCCTTGGTGTAAATCATGAGCGTTGTACTTCAATTGATAAAGCTCTGAGAGCACAACTCTCCCTTTGGTCACAAATTCTTCCACCCAACTGTTCATGTGTCTCCCATAAAGAACCAACTGACTGAAATGCCGTTGATCGGTGGGTGATTCAAGATTTGGTGGAAGAAGTAAATCAGCCTGTGAAGTGCCATGGAAAAGGTTGGAAATGTACTGTCACAGCTGTCGAACTTCAGCTTTGAGAGCTGCCTTGTCTTCTCCATCTTTCAACACCCTTTCCTTCAAATTATCCGCTGCAACCTCAAAGAGATTGACATCTGTATGGCGGGTACTTCTGCCAATGTTAGCCTTGACAATCGTGAAGTCATCAACCTTGACATCATTAGCACTTCTATTTTCTGGCGGTGTTGCAGTTTCAAGAATTATTTCTCCCTCCGCATTCTTCTCAATGCGAACCTACTTCTTCAGCTTCTTGTCTGGTGTGTCTTGGTAGACGCTTTTTAGCTCTGTTAAATCCAGCTGATATGAGGGCTTTCTCCTTTTCCTCCCCATAATGTTTTCAAGCCAGGATGAGCCATCATCTCTTGGAAACTCGGTTCTAACCTCGTCAGCTCCTGATGAATCAATGTTTGCATCAAAGTTACGAACCTGTGAATCTGGCTCTGAATCTATGTGGATAGGAGAAGTGAATGGTGAAGAAGGTGGAGAGACATGATCTGGAGGTAACACTTCAACATGCGGTGTTGTTTCAACAGGAACCTCTGGTTCAACTGGTGGTTGTTCCTGCTGGACATGAGTTGGAGACTCATCCTTTTTCCTCTTTAACTTAGCCATTTTTGTTCCTTCTAGAAGAACACTCATAGCTTTTACCCTTCATTTTGGCTTGGAAGTGGAAGGCTTTGATGGTTGCACAATTAGCGGCTTTGCTAACAGAATATCATCCTTCCGCTTAGTCTTCAAGAATATCAAACTGTTTTTAACCACTCGACTTGTTCTTTCTTCAATGGAAGTGCTCTCTTTTACTGACCAATTAGCTGGTGTCAACGGTTGTTGCTCAATTTGGTCTCTGAAATACGTGGGAAGTAGAACTTCACCACTCTCTGTCAAACCCTCTATATCTTCTGATAGGATATCAGACATCTGCTGAAGAGTGAATCTGTTGTAACTGCGTTCTCGCACTTCAAACTCATCAACACAATTAGCCCAGAAGTCTTCAACCGCATGCTTGTGCATACAATTCTGTCCAAGATGTGGTGTATAAACACCATGAGGATCATATGAAGACCTCTCGTTGAAAAACTTAAGACCATATCTGGATGATTCATTACCGATTGCCTTGGCATCTGCTTCAGATCTACATCTGTAAATACTCATCCCAAATGGAAAATTGAAAGCTGTCTTGTGTCTGCTACGCAAAAATATGTGAACTTCATAGGCTTGCCTCAAAAATTCCATAAACCAATCATATACTCTGATGTAGGAAAAAGTAGGAAATTAGATAAACCAATCAGCCCATTCTGCCATTGCTATTCTAGCCTCTATTGAAAACCGTATATGCAACTCGTTGTCCATATCTCGCACTGCATGCATCAAGAATGCATCATTCACCCGCCTGTAATGTCATTCAGCTTGAGAGATCTCTAACTGTGGGAAATGATGATATACATGCTAAGTACCCAGAGTTCCAACAATATTCAAACCTTTGAATTGACCCTGAAAAACCATCAAATACACAAGGTATGATATCATATGGAATTCATGAGCCCTTTGAAAATCAATTATTTGTTGGTGGAGGCTATCACTGATGAGTGCCGACTAGTCATAGAATTCAGTTCCATCAACAATCTGGGACATGATGTAAAACATCCAAGGTTGGAATTTGTTTGCATCTGCTTGACCCGTGATTCGACTTAGCAGAGTAATCATTATTGCATGTTCCTCCTTGAATTCTTCACGTCCAACATTCTTTGGCACGACATTCTGCTTCTCTTTTAACCATCTCTGACGAATCTTTTTCCGATATTTTTCTTTATCATTGTTCCAAACCCTCTTAAGTTTTCTCTCCAAATAGGTATTGTAAAACACTTCTCTATGTCATTTGGCCTCAAGCTGCAGAGCACGCGTCCATCTCTTAACTGGATTTCTCTTGTGACAGAATTGTAATGTGTCATGCAAGCAATCACGAACTCGATACTTTGCACTATGATAGGAAAGGATGCTACTGCAAGCAAACCAGAGTGTCCAAGATTCCTGATAGCATTATTCCCTGCATCCTTCAAAGAGTGTAAATTGATTATTGGAAGAACTTTATGCAAGTCTGTTTCAGAAGTTCTCAGGTAATCGTGAACCAACGCCGTTTTGTGTTTGATTTGTGTTGGAGAGTACTGCATACTGGAAGATTTAAAAATCAACTGTGAACACACCTATGTCAAAAAAATCTTGGACAAATGGCTGAAAATTATTTGCTGATTTTTAGAAAAAGCAAAGTGTGAGCTAAAAAAACTGGCACATGGGTTTTGTAGACAATTCTATTTCGAAGCAACCCAGATTATCGGATTTTGAAAAAGTGGAGATTTTCTTGAAAAAGCAGTTTCCCAAAAAAAAACTCCAATCTTCAAGAGGATAATAATCTAGATGGACCCATCTCGATGAAAACTGAAAAAGCTCTAGTCAGATTTCTGAAAAGTGATCCCCTTGAAACGAAGACCCTGACAAAGCAAGCCTCTCTTCTTCCTCAACCCGAAACTATGAAGAATGCTGGAAAAAACACTTGGGTCTTCGAATCTTCGTTGAAATAAAAATAAAATCTTTCCTCTAGATGCAACCTGCAAAAGATAATGAAATAAAGAAGCCAAATGCTTGTCTTTATAAATCTTTAGGGCGAAAAAGCAGCTTTATTTGTGTGAGAATAAAATTTGGACCTCATCCATGAAGAAAGCAACTTTTAAAGCATAAATCCAAGTGGATGTCTTTGAATAGGAAGAATCCCTAGTTTGTAGCTGCTTATGGCTTCATGTGCAAGATGACGAAAAATATCTTCTTTTGATGATGTCATCGAACACACGAGTTGAAAGAAGTGCTAGCAAATTTTACTTCGTTTTCGACACTTCAACACTCGTTTTGACTTAAATATAGCCTGTCTCTGACTTCAAGAAGGCAAAAAAATGTCACTGTTGACTGAAAAAGCTGACTGATCCTAACATTTTGGAGACCTATCAACTGAGATTCGATCTCCTGCCTCCGACTGACGATTTGACATCGTTTGACCAAGTTTGACCTCTTGAAAATTGCCAACAGACGAAGATTGGTAACAAAGTATGTCGGAAAACACTGTGAACATGAAAATATTCTAACACTGCTCAAGTTGGGCGCCCCAAGTCACCTGGGGCGCCTGGTTTCCCAACACTTAGAAATTTTTTCAATTTTTTCAACTTCTTCAATTTCTTGGTTTGCGTGCGCATTCTGGTGGCATAGGACCCTTGTTTGGCTGTCAATTTTTGTCAACTGGAATGAAAATGAGTTTGATGATCTGGCAAATAGGTAGGCCTGATGAAAATTGAGTTGATTGTACCTTCCATTCACCTCAAAAAATGTGCCAAACTGATCAACTCTGAACCAAACCGGGCTGACGGAAGGAGATTCACGTTTTTTGAGAAAATCTTCAAAAATAAACTAACTCTAGAGAGTTTGGGCGCCCCAAGCCACCTGGGGCGCCTGGTTTGCCAACACTTAGAAAATTTTCTGAAAATTTTTAATTTTGTACCTTTTTTCAATTTTTGTTTCCATAACTCCTGTTCGATCTTCGATTTTAGTCGTTCTGACGACTATCAAGGTGTGACGGAGGGTGATCTGAGTAGTCTGAACATATCTATGATGAAATCCTTTCTTTGACTGACTTTTGATTGAGTTTGACCAAGTTTGACCAACCGGAAACGGGCTGACTGAAGCATTTTCGACGTTTCTTGAAAAACGTGAAAAAAAAACTAACACATGAGAGTATGGGCACCCCAAGCCACTCGGGGCATCTGGTTTCACCAGACTTAGTCAAATTTATGATTTTCCAACTTTTCAATCCACCTTAGATCCATCTTGCATTGTTTTGCGTGCATCATCGAGTCGACGACTGTTCGTCGGTTTTGTGTCGTTGGAACAACGTTGAAAACTTGTCGACGAACTCTGGCAGGTGAACTTTCCTCTATTGATGACTTTCGAGCTCATGTTTCGCTTTCTGAAAAAGCATAAATGACCCGGTAGGGAAAACTTGGTCGTTTGAAGATTCTGTCTGAACCGCACCGATCATGAAGCAAAATCGACCAATGAGAATTGAGCGCGACACTTGAGTTGGAGATTCTATTTTTAGAAAGTTTTGTCAGCATCCATATCTCAAGAAACCCAGAAAACCTAATCTGACATCTATTTTTAGAAATTTTTCTTTTTTGACGAAAAATTTTCTAGACTTGTTTCAAAATGCCTTAGTGAAGCAAAAAATTTGGTTGGGTACAACAATAGGTTTGTATTGAAATCATCTATGATACCAAATCCAAAATTTTAGACATGATATAATTTAGTTCTAATAAATTTCATCTAATAAATTTCAAAGGGGATAAAATTTTCCCACATGAATAATTTTTAGTTCTAATTATTTTTCTATTACTTTACAATAAAAGTCCCATAAACAATACAATATATTTTATGTAATTTTCTATATACAATTAAAAAACTGCCTAACAAAAAAATTAACTATCTATAACAAAATTACCACCATACCTTTAAAAAAGCCTATAAATCCAATTGCTAGTTTAACTTTTGCCAGTTGTCGAGTAACCTTGCAAAAGACTTCTCTGCAATTCTAGAATTTAGACAGTTGTCGAGTAACCTTGCAAAAGACTTTTCAGCAAAGGCTTCTAGAAGTTTAGAAATTATACGGCACTCCTGCTATTTTTCCACTCCAAATCAATAAAATAATCTCTAGAATTGAAGAAACTTTCAGCGCAGGTTTCTCGTGCGTGCGTCTATATGAAACAATTCATAAACATTTGTAATCATTGCCTTCAAATATTCAAAATATGAGTCTGCATATGTACAGGAAACCCGTGTCAGAAAAATGTAGGCAGAGAAGAGGGGGAAAATAGAATACGGATGAAACTCTTTTTAATTATTAGCATAATTAGAGGAGTCTATGTCCATTCGAACTTATTTCCATATGATGGGATCCAGAAAGCTTGACTTTTTTAATTGAATTGGAATCTATTTAATCTGAACTATCAGTGACGGCAGTTAATTATTCAACACACCCACTTTAGCTAAAATCTATTGGTTGGTTTGTGTAATTCCAATTTTATTTTAAGGGATAATTCATTTTTAAGCTTCGGGAGATTTTTTTTTTTGGTAAACATGCTATTATACATGCATTTTGTGCTATAGAATTTTGGCTGGAGTTCTCCATCTTTGGTTTTCTTGTGAACAAAGTGGTGATAGATTTCACTATGTTTTATTCTCATATGGAACTTGGGATTTCTTGTCATAGTTATGCAGATCTAACTATCATAGTATATGATCAATTAGGTTGTTGTTAATAGTATTCCAAACTTCCTTAGTCAAACCACTTTCTTCATTGCTTGTATTGTTGCTATATATTCAATCTCTATGCTAGACAAAGCAACTATCAGTTGTATGTTGCTTTCCCAATTGATTAAGCCATTTCCAATTTGAAAATAATCACTAATCGTCGATCTTCTACTATCAACATCACGTACCCAATCAACATTGCAATACCCCATCGCTTGTTCCATGGAAGATTGTTCCTTTTAATTGTACGTGAAGATTCTCTTGACAACAATTTGATGTTGTGTTCACAAATTTGATCAATACTCGCTCAAAGCTTTGACTACATATGCAATGTCAAATCTTGTGCAAACCATTGAGTACATAGGGCTGCCCATTCCACTTTGATATGAGATGCTCGTCATCTTACTTTCTTCTTCAGTAGTTTTTGGAGACATATCAGTTGCTAGTTTGACACTAGTCCCCATAGGCATGCTTTCTAGTTTTCTCATATCCATAATGAACTTTTTCATAATGTTCTCAATATAACTATTTTGATTGAAATGAGTCAAACGAACACTTTTATTTCACTACACTTAAACGCCCAAGCAATAGTATATCTCTCCATGATCTATCATTTCAAACTCAAAAGCCAACATTGCCTTTATATCGTTTGACAACTTATGATCATTACTTACAATGATTGGATCATCCTCATATAATTTAGTTATGGTCTTTAAGTAATATGTTCTCAACACATAAATATTTGAAGATCAACATTACTTTTTATAAAACCAATAAAACAAAGATACTTATCTATTCATTGGTACCAGGCTCTTAGCATTTGCTTTAGTTCATATAGGTTTTTTCAAAGCTTGCACACCAACCCTTCATTCCTGGTAGCCACAATTTTTTATGGTTGGTCCATATAGATATGTTCTTCAAGTTCTCCATTGAGGAATACAATTTTGAAATTCATTTGATGGATTTCTTAATCCTTGATTGTACTAACAAGCAATAAAGCTTGAATAAATGTCAATTTAATCATAGGTGAAAATATGTCATGATAATCAATACATGCTACTTACGAATAGGCCTTGGCTACCAATTGAGCCTAATACAAATCAATGGTTTGATATGCATTGAGTTTTTCTTGTACTTTCCATTTGTACCTAGCGCTTTTTCTCCTTGGATGAAGTATGGTGAAACTCTATGCCTTGTTGGTCAACATTGACTTGTGATTATAACTCAATGCCTCTTTCCACTTCTGCTTTATGACGCTTCGGTGCTTCAGATAAGCTACTAGGTTTAGTTGCAAAGGGTGCTAAAGAAAAGATGAATTGAATATATTCCCTTACTTTAAGAAAAGGTTTTTGAATCCTTACCAATCTCCAAAGTTGTAGTAGAAGTTTTGCATTTTATTCTTTATATGCATGATTAGCTCCTTGTTCTTCTTCACCAAGTTATATGCCTTCTTCTTCATCACTACCTTGATCAATCTCTTTGTACAGTTGTTGTGGTATGTCAAAATTCATATAAGTTGTAGCATGAGCTCATTGTCTCCCACTTTATTTTGTATGCCCATGAATTCATGAAATATGACATCTTTGTTTATTATCACCGATCTTGTTTAGTAGGATGATACACATTGTAGCCTTTAACTCTTGATGCATATTCTAAGAAATATACACTTTTGAATTTTCACATTCAACTTCTTCCTTTTCATATCAGGTATGTGCACATATGTTGTACACACAATACACAGAGATGGGTTATTGTTGGTTTGATCTCCAACCAAACTTGTTTTGGAGTTTTCTCAATCATTTACTTTGTTGGAACTCTATTACCAAGGTATGTTGCAATAGCAACTATATCAGCTCAAAAACCATTTGATATTTGAGCATGGTTCAACATGCTCCTTGCTTGTTTAATTATCATTCATTTTTTGTGTTCAACAACTCTATTATGTTATTAGTTGTATGGGGTTATCCATTGTCTTTGGATTTCCACATCCATACATTTTTTTTCACTCTTTTGAGTTATACTCTCTATCATTGTGCTCCCAAGATTCCTTATGCATTTATAGTTTGGCTCTCCATAATATTCTTGAAGCATTTAAATTTATAAAAAAACTTCAGACTTTTGTTTAATGAAGAAAACATAAGTATACTTTGAGTACTTATCAATGAAGGTTGTAAAATACTTTACTCCTTGAATTGACATGGTTTGCATCGAATGACATATGTCAAAATATATGAGCTCTAGCAGCTCCTTTGCTTGAGTGTCACCTTCCCTTGGAAACTTTATCCTTTGATGCTAGCCCAAAATGCATGTTTTAGATGGCTTCAAGTTGAATCCCTTCTGTCAACATGAGGTGATCAAATGGTTGGGTTGTTTGGTTCCCATGATGGAGACCAAGGTTCAACTCTCCCCAAGGACATCTTAGCATTGAAAGGTGTGCTAAGTGGAAACCCCACTAGAATTGTAGGTATAATGCAACCAAATAGTGTTAGAGGATGCAACATTGTTACATCCAAATAGTGTTGAAGGATGCAACAAGAAGAATAGATGGAAAAATAGTGGCAATAGTAGTACCTTTAAAAATTTACAGATGTAGAGGTATATAGTAGCAAGTATAGGTTCATGCCATTATGTGGTGTTCATGCTAAAGTAGTAGGCTTGATAGTCTTAAAAATGTTGTAATGGGAGTGGACATCAATTCCATCCATATATCTAATAAAAAGAGTTTAATTCCTTATCTAGATCTAGGCCCAACATGAGTTTTGTTGGGAAAGGTGCCTCAACCTTGCATTGTAATGTTTGTATTTATTAATTATATTAGCATCGATACCTTTTATTCCTTTCATTTGGTATCAATTCTTAATCAACTTAGGTCCTAGGTGTTAAAGACGAGGTTTTTTAGACTAATCTTTGTTTGGGTGGGATGCGTGTAGAAGGAAATCATCTTGTGGGGAAGATGGTAAGCACATCCAAGGCTAGAATTGGAAATATTTAATGGCACAAACTTTAAGCTATGGAATCTTAAGATGGAAGATTTGCTTGTAGGTAGAGATCTATGGGTTGCAATAGCTAGATCCAAATTAGTTGCAACTTCACATTGGGATGTATTGAATAGAATAACTATGAGCCTCATTAAGCTTTACTTGGAAGATTCAATTTTATGGAATATACATGAACTAAGCATCACACAAGCTCTCTAGTTGAATAAATCCCTAGTCAATAAACTTTTTCTATGGAAGAAGTTGTATACCTTGAGAACGAATGATGATGATTTTGTAGTTGAGCACATGAATGCATTTAACATGATTGTGGCCCAGTTGCACTCAAAGTGGAGATGGAGGAGGATTGATAAATGACCTTTTTGTGTTCTTTTCCAAATTCATGGGACAACCTGGTGATGGCTATGGGAAGCATTGCAAAGAAATTTATGCTTGATGAGGTCATGGTTGTTTTACTCTCAAAGAAGATGAACAAAAAGTTATGGAATCTACCAAGGAGGCCTTGGTTGGTCATGGAATATTGAAGGAGAAAGGAGAGGAGGATAAGAGGAAGAATAAGAGTAGATCCAAATCTCATGGGAGATCTAAGTCTTTTGGAAAAACCAAGGCAAAGTGTTGGAACTATGGCAGATTCAAAACTGACTGCAAGGAGGAGAAAAAGAAGAAAAAGAATGATTCTTATGATGAATCCGATAAATCTTCTTAGGAGGATGTAGGAGATGCCTTTTTCATGGCCTTCAAAACCCATGCATGTGAAAGTACATAGACGATTGACTCTAGATATTCCTTCCAAATAACTCCCTATTAGGAGTGGTTTTTAGTGTATGATAAATATGATGGTGGGAAGGTGTACCTTGGTGACAACTCTTATCTCAATATTGTTGGTCATGGTTGAGTTTTGTGAAGGGGATCAGTAGAATTTTATGCATCTTTGGTTTGGCACAAGACCTTTATTAGCGAGTAAACTTAATGATGCATGTGTGTAGGTAGTCATTGGTAGTGGAGGGTGTAAGATGTTTTGAGGAGCTATGGTGCTCACTAAGGGTATTCATATTAGCACTTTGTTTTAGATTAATGAAACCATTATTTATTGCAATAGTTCTTTAGTTCCTATAATGAAGAGATCTATAAAATATTCACCTTCATCATTAGAACCAACAATAAGGATGAGCGTTGCATCTAATTTTGATGGCCATGCTTTCTAGCTACATAAGCACACTCTCTCCTCAAAGAGAAAGTTACCCATTGAGAAGGATATGCCATGACACCAAAATATGGGCCATATAGGTGAGAAGGGTCTTTAGATGTTGAAAAATAAAAAAAAAATTGTTGAGGGGTTGATAGGTTGTACTCTTGAACTTTATTTGTGTGAACATTTCATATATGGAAAGAAAAATCATGTTTAGATGTATTCTAGTTCTCACAAATCTTTTGGGTTGTTGGACTTGATTCATTTTGATCTATTTGGTCTTGTAAATGTTCTTTCACTATTTAAATATTTGTTTTATGTATTGTTCATTGATGATTATTCTAGGACATGGGTGTATTTTATCTTAAGTAAATTTGAGGTCTTGAGTTAGTTTAGGGAGTTTAAGGCTCTCTTGGAAAATCAGATTGGGAGAAAGATTAAGATGTTGAGGAATTAAAATAGTGGTGAGTTTTGTTTGATAGAGTTTAACCAATTTTATAAGGAGAATAAGATGGAAAGACATAAAACAAATCCATACACTCCTCAATGAAATAGAGTTGTAGAGTGCATGAACAAGACATTGATAGAGAGGGATTGGAGCATGCTTAGTGGGGTTGTCTTGGAGTAGAAATTTTAAGTTGAAGTAGTTGGTACTATATGTTATCTTATTAATAGGTTGCCTACATCAACTCTTGTAGATAAGACCCCTATGGAGGTCTGGATGGATGAAAATCCCACACTTCAACTTCTTTGTGTTAAATTTGGTTGTGTGACATATGCTCATGTGCCTAGTGAGAATCAATCAAGGTTATGTAACAAGGTAGTGAAGTGTATCTTCATTGGCTATGGTGTTTGTGTGAAGGGGTACAAGATTTGGAACCCTATGGTTGAGAGATTTTGTATAGTTGTAGTGTCATATTAAGAGAAATCAAACCTTCTCTTACAGTTATGTAGCCAAAGGAGAATGAGAAGTCAATTGTTTGATGATAGCTAGAGATTGAAAAAACCAAACTAAAAAATGAACTAGAATTTCATGGAGGATTATATGAGGAGGAGAGCTTAGAGAGTTTGAAAGAGAAACTAGAACGTCCACCTCATCTTTTAAGGAGGTCCACTTGGTAAAGAAGGTAACTAGACAAGTATATCCCACCTGCTTATAGATGCATAATTGCTTTGTTAACTAACATTGATGAGCCTAGAATTGTCAAGGAGACAATAGAAATGGATACATAATTATGAGTCCTAAAAAGTGGCCATGGGTGAGGGGATGGTTGCGTTTAAAAGAATGATATGTGGTACTTGGTATAGTTGATCAATGGATAGAAACCCATTGGTTGTGCAAGGATAATCCCAAGTTGAGAGGACAAACTTTGGTGATCTATCTCTTCTCCAATTGCTAAGTTAACTTCTATCAAGTTCTTGTTATTTGCTGTAGTAGTCTTTGATTTAGAGATAGAATAGATGGATGTTAAAATAGTGTTCCTACATGGTCACTTGGAGGAGGAAATTTCTATAACCTAGCCAAAGCACTACATTGAAAAAGGTAAGGAGTCATTGGTTTGTAGATTGAAAAAAGACTTTGCATGGTCTCAAACATTCTCCTATAATGTGGAACTAAAAATTTAATTCCTTTGTGTTGGGACTAAGATTTATGAGATCCAAATAATATCATTGTGTTTATTACAAATGGAATGGTGAACATTTCCTTTTTATCATTTTGTATATATAGATGATATGTTATTTTTTTGTAACAAGAAGGATGTGACTAGGGATTTTTAGTCTCAACTTTGAACATAGTTTGATATGAATTTGTGGGTTGATAAGTATATCTTAGGAATGGAATAAGAGATAGAGTGAACATAAAGCTTTGGTTGGGCCATAGCAACTATGCAAGTAAAGCCTCAAGATTTCACCCAAGACATTAATGGCCAATGAATTAATGAAAAAAATCATGATACAATTGTGTTTCTACATGTCATCTTGCACATCTATGCACTAGATATGTCATGAAACAGCACAATGACATTCATAGAATGTGAAATCCATACACAAATGCTGAATAAACATGTATAATACTTGCATGTAGTCACATGACGATCTCAACATCATGACTAAATGAGCGGGAAGAGTTTCTTAATAACATAGTGAAAGGGTGCTAGACCACTAACCCTGATCTCTCATGAATGGATAAGGAATGGATGTGAATGGACATCACTTCCTATTCCAAGAAAACTTGAGCATCATCCCATCCAAATATATAAACAAATACACACTCACACATCCCAAACAATGTCGAAATGACATCTAAAGCACAAGGAAAGTCTACATGGGAGGTTGAACAGTAAGGAAAGCCACTATATCATCATATTCTCACAAGAGATTGTATACTTCCTATTGCCACAAAATTACAAGAGGACATAAAACTTGACCAAACCAAGATGATAGGCCTTCAAGGTAAACCCTAGGGAATAACTTTCATTTTTTTGTAAGCAGTCAACAACTACCCACTATTTTAGGATTGCACCTATTGTTTTGATCACTCTTATTACTAGTTGAAATCACTCCTAGATATCCTAGATCACACCTAGATATGCTATAATCACTTCTTTTACATATCAAAATCACTCTACTCGAAATAGATCATTTTGGGTTCAGTGTACAAGGTCAAAAAGAACAAGGTTCCTAGAGGCTCCAAATTTGATTACGAAGGTTTTAAATGGTTCCTCTACATGAGTAATAACATAGCTAACTCCAAAAATATAGATTTAAATATTGAAGACATGAACCAAGTTCAAAACTGAAGAAAACAAGAATATGGCTAGGCAAATTCAAGTCTTGCACTCCTAAACACTAGACAAGGCATAAACACCTTGTTATAAGTGCTATTTTAGAAAAGTTTGATCCATTTAATTCTAACATGAGAAGACCACAATAATCCATATTCTAAATACACAAGTATCATTGATTCAATTTAACCAAAAGCTTTTGTTCATAATCAATGCACCCTTACTTTAAATGTGACAAGGGAAATACATGAAACATCCACTACACCTAATCCATAGGCTATGATAAATTACATCCTACTAATGATTCTAACATAATCATGGCATCATAATGAAAATGTTTCAAATCAACAAGTACCATTTCAACTCTAATTGAAAATGAAGCTTAAACATCATAATCAGGACTTCACATATTATGAGATTGCATTTCAAATCATAATACAAATTTGAATCTAAGGTCATTCAATATATAATTATAATATGGAGATCACATCCTAAATGTAGATGAATTACAACCCAACTCAAGGATAGTCCATAATGTTTATACAACTTGAATTACAAGGATACCAATGTCATAAAATATATATTTTATTACAACAATACAAGGATTCTACAACAATACATACATATTAAGAGAACCATGAACACTCTCCAAGCATCTCCAAGGATCCAACTAGTCCCAACAATGATCAACATCATCCAACCATGTGGGACCCTAACGCTTAACCTTCTAAACTTAGATGTAATCGACTAGGTTGTCATACAACATGCATTGAAAACAAGGCAAGTATGACACAACACCAACTCATACACAATGAAATCAAACACCAATCACTACATATAATTGGAAAGAACAACACCAATCAAATACATAAACATGTAGATTGATAAACATTGATTACACACAAATGATTTGATGCACAAGAAGGAAGGAAAGAGTATCATAGACTTCAGATGATGGAATGCCAACACAATGGTTTTAAACCCTTGTAGAGTTGAGAAGTGTGCCCCCATCCACTATGGTAAATTCTATGAAATTTGGATCAATCTCCAAGGATTAAATTAATATCCCACATAATCACTCAATATATCCATAATGGAATACAAAACTAAACTTGTGGATTAATCTTGTTAATGTGTATTTCATGTTTAAACCCATTAAATTTTAATTCTTACATTTAACCTCTTGATTGTTGCATCCTTTAGTTAAATTTCAAGTGGATGGACAATGAGAGTCCACTCCATCCTAGTCTAGAATCATCACTCCTAAAAGCTCAAGGACTACAAAACTCAAAATGGCCTTGGCACAATAATTGAGGTCCGATCATGACACACACATTGAGACAAGATAACTAATCTCATTTCTATGGGAAAATCACTTACCCAATAAATACAATGCTTTTACATGATCTAAATTCATGAAAAAAAATTCAAGACATTTCAGTACCCATAAAAATTGCCTTTCCATCATTGATAAACCTCCAAATTTCTTCAAAAATTAAAACTACAATTTTAAAATTTTGAAGATACCTTTTTTAGCATAATCACATGGGGAATATACTTTTCACATCACATAAGATTTTGGAAAAAAATCACCATAGTTTTGGCATAAAACAAAATTCTAAAAAAATGAAACCTACAACTAGTAAACTACACAACAAGACAATTTACTAATTCTTCATCAAAACCAAACCTAATCAAAGGAAGACATATGAAATCGACCTAGTGTGGAGCATGGAAAACATGAAATCCATCAAAGTAATTGCATATATTTTAAAAAGGAAAAAAAAAACCTTCAATAAGAAACTCTCACAATAGAAGTAGTTTCCTTTAGAAGCAATGTACACAAACACTTTGCAATTCTCTTCAATATTTGATTCCAATCTTCAACCCATAAGAAAGTTCCAAGAAAATACTTTGAAAATGAAGAGCTCAAACAATGGAGGAGAGGGGAGAGTTGAAGCAAGAAAATGAGAAAGTGTTTTAAAAATGCATTCACTTTCTTTTTTGTTACAAACCCCCCTAAAATGATTTTTTATTCAATTTCCCATTAGAACTAGATATTTTGCATAGCTTCCATTTTCATTTCAAATGACTAATGCATATTTTACATAGTGTACAACAGACCTCATCAGAAAGTTTGGTTCATAACACATGAATCACGTAATACACTGATAAAACGCTCGATACAACATATATCATATAAATTGAAAAGCACACAAGACATACACACTAGTGGGCATTACATACAAGTAAGCATTAAACTCTATATAAGTGAAGATTTAGCACATTAATAGAAGCATATTTCATTTTCTAATGTATATTACCTATTGAAAATTGTATTATGTATTGTGGATACGTATGGAGTGATTGAAGTAGGTGTAACAAAGATGGTAAGCTATTAATACCAATACCCCTGAGATTTTAGTATTAGAGGTTTTCAATCTATAGTTGGTAAAGTATAGTATGATGTATTTGATCATTTTTCATAGGTAGCAAAGGGTCTAGGTATTACAGAGCAAGTTAAGCCCATATGGGTGGATGGTAAGGATCTAAATCTAGAACTAGAGACATCATCCCAACACTCAATTTCAAGTATGGAAGTAACTATTTGTAGAGTGAACTTTACAAATAGTCAATTTAGCTATCATTTTGTGTATAAAATTGGTTATAGTTATTTTTGAATTTTTACTTGCTACGAATGTAATGGATGAAAAAAGATGAAACTTTAGGTCATTAGAAAATACTCACCCCTGAATTGTTTTAGAAAGTCATAACACATTTTTATGAAGGTGTGTATCTAGGATTAAATTATGAAACTTCTTTGATTTGGGCTGCTAGTTCTATATTGAGGGGATCCTAGTCCATACCAAATACCACATAAGATTTCTAAATAGTTTGACACCCTTTAGTGACTTACATGAACATGTATCCATATGAGCAACTTCCATTGCCATTGATTAGTTTATTCTGATATGGATCTATTGAGCATGGCTCTATCAACTAAACAAAAAAGATCCAACCACTAATATTTGGTCATCTCTTGTTTCCTTTTCTACTTTTAGCATTTATCTCCCTATCAAAAGACCAAAATACTTTACATCATAGTCACTAGAAAATGTGGTTTTAGAGAAATGCTCTAATGTCTATGTTAAATATAATTTAATCTATGTTTGTGTTCTTTCATAAACTATTTCAAAATGGCATCTCCATTTATATCAATCATCTACATCTCCTAGTGACTTTGATTTCTATTAACCAAACTCCTCCCTTGACAAACTACTTTTGGTAGTATTTACTAAATTTTGTTTCTTGGATTGTTAATTTCACCTGTAATCATTGAATGATTTGCTACACCTTGTTACAAAGTGATGATGTTTACTAATTCTTTTCTCTTGGATTGCTACTCTGACTTACAGTTAATGAATGGTTTGCAAGAACCTACCCCCATAATAAAGTGAAAATGTACCCTCCTCTACAAAATCAACTTGATCCATACACACATATCTCTAGCTATACCTAGCCTAGAATTTTGTTTCAAACAAAATGTCTACAAGTTTCCTTTGTCATCTCTCCAAAACCCATCTACAAATAACTTGGCATTTAAAGTTGTAATTTCTTTTACTATGTTTCTCCCATTAAAAGCTACAAGATAAACATAACTATTTTACATCAATTCTTCATGTTGCACTATAGATTATCTATTGCTAATTTCTTAGTGTGTGTGTGTGCGTAAATAATAAGGAAAGTGGGGACTAGATCTCAATTTTTTTCTTTAAGCTAAGAACACATATATAGGATATGAAGTTCCGAGTTCTATCTTAGAACAGAAACAATGAAAAGAATTAGATTGAACTTCTCCTAAGCATCATAGAAAAATACCATTGTTTGAAAGGGGTCTTCTAAAGATGTAGATTCTTGAATGAAAATCATAGACAAATCCCAATCATCATTCAAACTTTTAATTTATCATTTTAGACGTTTCAAATAAAACTTACTAAGAAACAACACCTTATAATTTCATAATAAGCATACACAATCAAGTATTATATCTAGTTGTGAACAAGTAGCATGTTGGAGCATTTTTTAGGAATAGACCAAGGTTGAATTTTTGGCAAGTATGTTATTCTTCACTGTGACTAGAATATGAATTTGTTAATCTTTATAGCTTAGGGCAACAAAAACCAATTTACAATGAAAAGCTATAATTTAAGTCTCTAAAAGAAAAGAAATACAAGATCAAATAACAAAATACATCAAACTTCAAACAAGACTACTTACAGTTGTGGAACACATTCTATGCTAATACAAGTTCCAAATTATTTTTGTGCTAATTATTTTACTGATCCAACTAAGTGAAAACTACACACAATAATGAAATAGCTAAAGGACTATAGGGATTATTTGATAAGAAAGAGATAAGATATGGGAAAGGCAACAATTTGAAAGTTGAAAGTAAATGGTAACGTCAATAAATAGTTGAAAAGGTTATCCTAGAAAGCATTCACTATCTTCTCTATAAGAATTTTGAAAGGAGTGCTTTTTACTATCCTGTGTCTACGGATCCTTCATTAGACATAGTAAAAGGTTATAAGCATGCTTGTAGCAATGATTAGATGGAAACAATTTTAGTCAAAAGACATTTAAACTTTACAAAATGAAGAAAATTTGGTTGGCAATCAACACAAGGAAGAGGGGATCAAGTAATGCCTCAATTGCCTACAACCAAGCAAGCATTAATGAAAAGAATGTTGATAAAGATACATATGTATTAATAATTTGTTAATGGAATGAAAACAAAGACAAGCTATGATATAGGAAATATGTCAAATCTCCTACCTTTATCATTTGAAACTTCAGTGTACGCCCAAATTTTAGATGGGCCATGACTATTCATTCTCGTCCTTATGTTTCTGAATTACCTCGAATACCTACCTGCGAAAGACAAAACAAATATAAGAGTCTTCATAGAATTGAAAATTAAACCACTTATATTGCTTTGAATATTGTGGCTTTTATTTGAACCCACGTTAATGAGTACAATGCAGATTTTTTATAAAGGAAGGTGCCCTTTTATATCTTAATCATAATTGTTGATTTTTTTTAACATTATGTCATAAAATTACTTTAGGATAATATTTTTTCTATCTCCTTTACACATGCAAAAAAAAATGCTTTCATTTATCTTTTGTTTTTTGTTTTTAATTTTTTTAATGATTTTTTAAAGAGTTTTTTAATTTTTAATTGTTTATTGATATTTTTGGGTGTCTTAGTTGTATTTAAGATATTTATATTAATTTTATTTGAGAGTTATTCTATTTATTATATATAATTTGAATAAAGGTTTTTTATTAGTTTATTTGATAAAAAATTGATTTTGCTTTGTCATAACAATTTTGTTTTATGTTGTTTGTTGTATGTGTTGGGAAAGGTGTCTTAACCTTACATCTTGATCTTAAGAACAAAAACAAATGTAATTTTTGAGCTACAAAACACAAAAATGCAATTTTTATGGTTCTAAATGTCAATTTTAACCTCAAACAATGTAGAAATGAGTCTTAACTGGAGCAAGTTGGTTACAAAAATGTGGACCTCTTTGAGATCTCTAGTTTTTTTAAAAAAGGCTCAATCAACTTCCCAAATCAAAAGTTATGGCCTCTAGAAGTTGGGCCTCACGCGTCATAAATGTAATAGCATCTATGGCACATAATAGGGTTGTAAGAGGGAGTTGCACTTGTTGACCAATTTATGATGCATGCTATGACATGTTATAAGACATCTTGGATTGAAGATAATGGAGCCAAAATGGAGTGCCCAAGTTGGTGATCAAATTATGACGAGCTTATGATAGGTGGAATGAATATGTTATTTTTAGCTTGTGGACTCATCTTGGGATTAGGGCGATGAATTTGTGGACTAGGGATTTGTGCACCACACTTTGGGTGGTTTTAGCTCATTACTTCCTAATTACAATTTGATGGTTTCATGTATTGCTTCTCCTATTTATTGGGTTCTTGAGATGGATGTTTCGTCGTGAGTTTTGTCGGTATTGTTATGTTGCCGAAATTGCTCTAGATCTTGTGTTGGTGATACTTCTATAAAGGCTTAGACTCTACAAGTGTATTGTAATTATTGATAATTGAATAACATATTGAGTTTATTTGGAGTGGTGTTTTCATCAAAAAGGGCTTTTGCCATATAAATCACCTTGTTATGGTATATTACTTTTGTATTTATTTCCTTGTAACTATATGATCAATTTAACTTTTTTGCACATAAATCACCTTGTTATGGTATATTACTTTTGTATTTATTTCCTTGTAACTATATGATCAATTTAACTTTTTTGCACATACCTCTTCTCATAGATTAGTGTAGGAAGTGTATTTTGCACCTCTACTTCCTTTCATTTAGTATCAGATCTTGATCACCTCGAGTCATAGGTGTTAAGGACAAGGTTTTTGTTCTAATCTTGGTTTGAGTGGAAGCTTGCATAGAAAGATATCTTGTTGTAAAAAATGGAAAGCACGTCTAGGATAGAAATGGAGAGGTTCATTGGAACTAACTTTGAGTTGTAGAAGTTCATGATGGAAGATATGCTTGTAGACAAAGATCTATGGGTTGCCGTATCCAAATCCAAACCCGCTACAATGTCTCAAAACAACTAATATCTATTGGATAGAAAGGTGAAAGGCCTTATTAGGCTCTACTTGATAGATTTCATTTTGTTGAATGTACATGAAGAAGCCACTGCACAAGCTTTTAGAAGAAGTTGGGAGACTTGCACCAAGCTAAATCCCTGGTTAACAAACTTTTCTTGAGAAAGAAGTTGCACACCTTGACAATGGATGATGGTGGTTCTATGGGTGAGCATTTTAACACATTCAATATGATTGTGACCTAATTTCACTCTATTGGAGTGAAAATGGAGGAGGGGAATCATTGCATGACACTGCTATGTTCTTTACTAGACTTGTGGGATCACTTGTCTATGACAATTAGGAGTACTACCTCAAAAATCAAAATGGATGAGGTAGTGGTTCATTTACTCTTGGAGGAGATGAGGTAGTCTAGTAGGAAGCTTTTGAATCTTCTAAGGAGGCCCTAGTTGTTCATGGAAGACCAAATGAGAAAGTCAAGAAGGATAAGAAGAGAGAAAAGTCTAGATCCAAATCTCCTGGAAGGTCTAATGCTAAGTGTTGGAATTGCATCAAGACCGAGCATTTCTGTAGAGACTATAAAGAGGAGAAAATAAAAAATAAAAATGATTTAGATGATGAGTCCAAAAGGGTTCCCACAAGAAGCTGGGTCCACATATAGGGGAAGTTGCGGGGAAAGAAAAAATCTTGACAAGAATGGGCGCTTGAGCCTAAATGGGTACCCGTTTCTAAACCCGTATTTGAATTTAAAAAAAAGCCTTGTGCGCTTATTTTTCCCATAGAAAAGGAACGAGTTCCTAAAAGCTTAGGCTTGGGAAAGGCATGGTAAGCCAACCCCTAGCCTTGGACCTGCAAGTACAAGTCTATGTTCAGAGCAAGAGAAAAGACCAACTTTACCAATATGGTTGATGATTTTTTTTCTGAATTTTTTACGAAATTAAAACCCATTATAGATGACAATGTGTAGTTTTCAAATATGTAATTTGTTTATGATTCAACTTATTTGTCTATTTATTAATTAATTTATGAGCAAACTGGTCCAAAAACTTGAAATGATAGGTGTTTGCATTTTTTTAATAACTTTTGATTTTTAATTTTTTTAAAAAATTATGTCATCAATCTACACATAATTCTTTACACAATGAAAAAATATCATTTTATGATTAGTTTTTCTCAAATTATGTTGGTTGTACATGAGGGGTTTTCAAAAACAACAATTATGGCCAATAAAAAAGTTAATAAAAAAAAATTTGGAAAAAAATTATAAAAAATATCCACATCAAACTTCACTATACTACACATCTTTCCCCAAAAGGATTTAGAAAAATACTTTTATTGAGGTCAAATTATGTTGGTCATACACGTGCATGGTATGGTCCTAAAAAGGTGACTTTTAAAAAGTGGTTTTTGTTCAAGCCTATGAAAAATTAATTTGTATCATCTTGGTATTAGAATAAATTACATATTTGAAAACTAGATTCAAAATATTACATTTCATATCACTAGACTTTCTTAAGATTTTATGTGTAAGTGCTTCAAATTTTGACTCCAACTGGGAGAAATTTTAATTTTCAGGGAAAACACTTCCACTTTTTAGCCAAAAAGTGGACCCAACTTCTTGCACTGACCCAAAAATTCCTCTCAAGATGATGTAGATGCCTTTATTGCAACCTTGGAAACTCATGCATTAGAAGGTGCATGTTTGATAGATTCTAGAGCTTCCTTCCATATGGCCTCCCATTATGTGTGGTTTTCAAAGTATGAAGAATATTATGGCATGGGAAGGTGTACCTTAGTGATGATTCTTGTTATAATTTTGCATAGACAAGAATTATACCTAGGACCTATTGCATATGAGTTAATCACAAATATAGATATATTCTATATTCAACATAATAGAGAATAACACAAATAGTAGCATACAAATATAGAGATCTCTTAGATGCATGAATCAAGGAGATGACATGTTCAAGAGGTGTGAGTTTGATTCTCAATCACTCCTAATCAAGAGGCGAGTAAACTTAGTCTAATTGAGATAGAGGTGGCCTTGACTAAATAGAGGTGGTACCTAACTACCATCTATCAAGAATTGATGAGGCAATGGTAATACTTTTGTACCTCAAGTCAAGGTGACACAAGTCATTATTAGCTATCTAGGTGAGAATAATTAAATATTCTTATTATTCTAAGTGAACTTAATAATTAGGTGCAATATTACACTTAGGACATGAGTGCTATCCTAAGTGAAATTAACTATTTATACCAAAATTTTGTATATGAGCATAGTTGTTTATGGTATAGTCTAGATTCAATTCCCTAATGGATGAGTGAAGGGGATTAATGGTGTGCTACACATCCCAAGTTTGACATGGAACCTACAATCAGTTAGCAAACTCAATGATGGGGTTGTGCAAGTTATTTTCTCTAGTGGAGGGTGTAATATGGTGTAAGGAGCTATGGTGCTTTCTAAGGGTATTTATGTGGGCACTCTATTTTAGTTAGATGCATGCACTCTATAAGGAATCTTTTATTGGAGATAATTGAGCCAAAATGGAGTGCCCAAGTTGGTGAGTAGATTATGACAAGCTTATGATAAGTGGAAGGAATATGTTTCTTTTAGGCTATGTACTCATCTTAGGATTTAGGTGATGGATTTTGACTAGGGATTTGGGTGCCACATTTTGAGTGGTTTTAGGTCATGGTTTCCTAATTACCATTGATTGTTTCATTTATTACTTCTCCTATTTATTAGGTGCTTGAGATGGAGGTTTCATAGTGAGTTTTGTAGGTATTATTATGTTGCCATAATTGCTTGAGATCTCTTGTTAGTGATACTTATAAAAGGTTTATAATCTATAAGTATATTGTAACCATTGATTACTAAATAACGCATTGAGTTTCTTTGAAGTGTGGGGTTTTTCTTGTGAAAGGGTTTTCCTCACGTTAATCATGTTGTGTTATACTATATTGCTTTTGTGTTTATTTCCCTGTAATTGTATGATTTGTTAATTATTTTTGCACATAGTTCCTCTCATAGATGATTGTAGGAAGTGCATTCCACACCTTTGATTCCTTTTAGTATGTTCAAAAAAATAATAGTTACATATGATTTATAAATATAAAAAGGATGTGCTTGCGTACTTCTATTAGTTAACAAAAATTAGAATCTAAACATTTAACAATAAATAAATCATATTTCAAATAAATAAGGAAGAGAAATTTTAAACTTGATTAAAGACTATAACATTCAATATTTATATAAACATATACTAAAATTAACATATTTTCTTATTATAAAAATTATAGTATAATATAGAATATATAAAACTTAATATTAAATTATATTATTTATCTTTAGATCATTAACCTTTCATTTCATTTATGTGTATGCAAGAATAAAGTGAGTCGTATGCAATTTTTGTTTAATTAATGTTGAAGCCACATTATTCCTTTTCATTTTCAAATTGGATTTTTATAGAGGATGTAAGAAAACACACTATATAAGATTGCATAGATAACAAACTACATCACATGATGTGACTTGGTCTGCAGCTAGGTTGTGTGACATTGTCCTATTCTTAGAAATATGAATGGAGCAACTCCATTACATATACTTAATCTTTGTTTTGTCTCTAAACCTTTTATTTAGATCTCCTCTCATGACAAAATGTTCAAATCATTTCTATTCAACAATCTTTATCTCCATTCAATCTATAAAATACCTAACAAGAAAAATAAAATACAATAGGTCTCTTATTAGTAGTTTCCTTTTAGCAAAATACTGTTGTGATGAGAATTTATTAACTAGTTATTACTAGACTTTGTACCTGTTAAGAAATCAAAAGCTAGAATTTTTTCTACACAAAGTAAATATTTATCTTTTGCAAAGTTAAGATGTAAATTTTTTAATTAAAATATTTGAAAAATGAAGTATTAACAATTTGATTGGCCAATATCTTTTGTATCTTATTGTGATTGGCTAATATCTTTTGTATCTTATTGTAGCCTTCACATAAATTGAGGAGAAAAAATAATAATTATTACAATAAATTCATTTTTAGGCATGTATGCTATTACAATCTTGTAAATTATTAATTAATTAAGTTAATCTCTCCATTGAATGCAAATATGACCTATCTTTTTTATTATTTGTTGTAAGTTGTGTGTGTTAGGATTAATGTGCCATCAACCTTGTAAATCCTATGCATTTAATTACTCCTAATATTGTTTGTAAATCATTCATAAGGGATGAAGTATTCACCTAGTAGAGATCTTGTTTCAACCACACTTTGGATCCTTGTACTCGATGGGGGGTGTGGGGGGCTTGCCCCCCCCACTACTGTTGCCGCCCCTCGGTAGGGATTCTGGGGTAGTGCCCCTAAAGATAAATTTTTTAGAAAATTGCCTTGTAAAATATTGTAATTTTGTAGTCAATCTGGGTTGTTCATCATTAGGTCATAGATCTGATGGTGGAGGTTATGTTAGAGTTTTTTTCCTTAGAAGGCAACACTCTTTTAAGAGGATATTGTATTACAGCTGTGGGTGAGTATTATAAGCATTACTGGATTGAAGACCTAAGAGGAGATTGATATTGTTGTATTGTAAACTCTAAATTGAAGTTGATACAGATTGGTGCATCTCCTCTTGTGTGGAGTTTTTTTTTGAAAGGGTTTCTCCACGTAAACACTGTGTTATGTGTTTGATCTCATGTTTTGTTATTTATTTGTGTTGATTTCATACCATCTCCATGATCATTGGATTTTGGTTCTGCACTAGATTAATGGTTACAGTTGTAATTAGATTTCCATTCTATACTTGTTCACCTTCATTTCTAATAGTGTGTAGGCACAATGCATGCTAAGTCTAAAACTTGTTATATATAATTGTTACATCCCTAATTTTGTCTTGTTATTACTTTTTACTTTTACTTGGATATAAGTAAATCTATTTTGATGATTAGATTAATATCAAGGAAAGACATTTTATTGAATGTCATTTATGGAATTATAGAAATGGATAATGTTATATCGATTTAATAATTACATTATGAGAATTTGGTTTATTATTTGAATAATGATGCACTACTCATAATCTGTTGATTTCAAGTTTTATACAGGATTACAGGTTTCAGATGACTCTCAGAGAAAAGAGAGAGAGTATCTTTTGAGGAGAGAGATATAGACCTTGGGTTATGAGTGATTATTTGCCAAAATGAGTATGAGTGTTTAACGAAAATGTGAACCAGTATCAATAGAGGTAAGTCATGTATTGTCAGTATACTATTGGATCTAATCGACAAAGTAGTCGATATCTTTTGATTCTTTCTAGTCAAGACATGTGTGTGTGTTGACATTGTTGTTTGTAAAGAAAACGACATCGTCTGATTAGAATGGTGTCCATTTACAATTAACGTAAATATTACGTCGTCATTGTTGCAAAATTGTTAAGTTAATATCCTTGAGTCATATAAGGTTTTATTGTCGACATTTAACGTCATATAACGATCTCGTCAAAACAACTTGACGTAATTTAATGAAAGGCTGTGAAGGGGAGAGAAGCTCGACTCATTCACATTTGTAAGCGTTTCGACTTATATTTATTGATCAAAACATAAACTATCAAATAGGACAGATGTCATGTTAAACCATATTTATTTATATGAACGAATATATATATATATATAAGCATCAATTGAGGTTAATACCTCATGATTGTTATTAATGCTTACTCACTTATGAGCAGCCGTAGGCATAAGTATAGGAGTGCCTTCATTGTATTGAGTGAGGGATTGGATCACTTAAGGTGATCACTAAATGATCAAACTGTGCCTTTAATGATATGTCAGCCTTAAGGAGAAGAGTTTGTGATGTTTCAAACCACATTCGAAATACTCCCTTTGTAAGATGTTTCACCCCATCGATAATTGTAAAGCTCTGCAACTTTATAGGTATCCGTTGTAACCGAAATTAGTAGGTGGACTGCTTTGTATTCAATGTGCTTCCAAATGCAAGAGTGGAGGAGCGATATTAGGGCGACTCATAAAGAGTCATGCTTGAGTCTTTATAGATACGACTCAACAGAGTCGATAGAGATGACCATCAATCGGTGATATGCTTGTGAGGAATGACTGAAAATATCAGATAGTCAGTTGTAATGCTCTGAAGGGATCGTAGTAAGAGCAAGGAGAAAACATTAGTTCAGGGAGGAAATCAAGACGTCGGTCTCCTATAAGCGTCGATTGGGATTATTGTCTTTGCAACTTTATCTTATTCTAAGCCGCCACCAGGTATCATTCATGCTTTGTATGCATTGATAGCATTGAAATATCAAATGTTTTTTATGTCCTCTGTATTGTCTTGTTGAGGATATTCAATTATGACAATAAGGCTTATCCTTTCATTTCAATGTGTATTCGATTAAACCAAAGGAGTCGTGGGTGTTGAATCGCTGTTAGTACTCTTAGTAAATTGTTTAAATACCTTCAGGAATTCGATAGCATCTATTTTAGTGGGATGGCCGATACTTGGAAATAGTTGAAATCTATTCATTAGTGCCTGAGCCGAATACAATTTTATTGTTTGAAGACTGTTTAAACATGTCTTATTATTGATAATGATTGAATGATCATTGTATAAATTATATACATGAAGAAGGATATATTAGTCATCGTGTGCCTTATAAACCAGTCATTCTAATGAATGAGTTTCATCATGAAGCAAGTCGATGATATAATTATAAGTTCATCAAGTAATAGAATTTTGATGAAATTAGTGCAAATGAAACTTGATAGGTAAACTTATTAGCTGTGAGTATTATGGTTAAAGTATTAAGCTAAGATATTATCATTTTAAAACCATTCTTGGTTAGTCTATTTATATATGACAAAACAATTTCTATCCATAAGAAACTTAGATTTTTAGTAATCTTTGGAAAATTGTTTTAACTAATTGAGTGATGGGAAACTAGGAATAGTTTGGTAAAGGAAATAAGTATCATAGGACCATCTTTTTTTATCTATTATATTAAATCTTGACGAGTATAACATAGTAGTAAATCATTATGATGAGAATTAGAGAAGTTTCTATATAAACTATTTATATTCATATCTCTATGATCATGTATGTCATAAGAATCAGTGTGGGTCAATGCAAGCAAGATAACCTAAGGTTAGTAAACCATAGGGTACTATGATACTATATTTTTATGTTTTTATTAGACCGTGAGATTAATATACTTGCATTTTGATATAGTTATCACGTCGCTTAACGTAAGCATATTGAGGATTAAAGTTATCAAGCTTGTAGAACTTCACTAAAGTCTTCTAGAGACTCAAGAAGAATTGGATAGCATTGCTCAATGACGATATTACATATTTTTCTTAGAAGAAGCAACTTTTCAACTTTGAACTTAAGTGATCGCAACTTGAAATAAGTATTTACATCTTTTGGAATTAAATTGATCATAGTCGATGTTTAAACTTGATTGGAACCTTTTGGTTGGCTCTAACTAAGGTTTTGTTATAAATGAGGAATGGTCTCGTTTAGAAAGTTTGAAATGACCTTTAAGTTGAAAGCAAACTAAAGGAAATCTTTTACTCAAACACTATTCTTTCTAGAATTGTTTGTTCGATATTCCTTTATCATGGAAAAGGAAAAGCAAACCCTAGATTGACCCAGTAAGATTAAGTTATTAAATGTACCTTTTTAGGTTACAACTTGTTTTAGCTATTTCTATATGGGTTGACAAAGAAGGCCAAGTACCCTAAATAATAATGTTCATTTTATTTACTTGTCAAAAGGATGACATGTCCTTATCAATAACGTTTATCGTTGGTTTGATAACCTATTGGATTGTTTACAAATTGACTTACAGTTCTTTATGTGTCATTAAGTTTTGGGATCTCAGGGTTTGCAAAGATGCAATGAGTATCATCGTATAAAAGTAAATCCATGAGATCTATGGAACAATGACAATGTTTAAAAACCTGTCTAAAGTCGAAAAGACTAGAATGTTGAAGTTGTCAAAGACTATAAGGTAAAACATAGTTGACCAAGTCAAAAATTGTAGGAATATGATAGTATCCAAGTCGAGTTGGGGTGGGTGAACATTACAACTACGTTCATTGAGAACGTCTATTCATATTGAATCTTTTGCCAAAGTAATGCATTCTTTTTCTACATGCATTGTTGGTTCACTGTATCTAGATTGCATAACCTATCAGAAAATCATACTTAGCTAGAAGGTATCTAAGGTTGTATGATTGATAGAGTTCTGTAGGATACAACACTATGTACTCGGAAGGCAAATTACTACTGGTCATCTTTGGTCTATATTCCTCGTGAAGGGTAGGGCCACTTCCTATGTGGAAGATGTGTGGGAGACCGCCGGTTTGTGGATGGGGGTAAATAACTGGGAAGATACTCTCTCTCTCCAGCAGAAAACATGCCAAGGCTTGTGATAAAGATGTCAGATTTCCAAATGTAGTATATCTTTGTGACTTGTGCTATATAAATGATTTTCTATTGCAGATATTTGTACTTGTAAAAGACATTATGTCATATTTGTATCATGTTGATTATTTAAGAAAAGAAATTATGCAATTTGTTGTAACTTGATTTTAAGAAGGAATAAAAGAAATTTTTTTCTCTCATTTTTACCTTATTGAATTACTCTATGGTAAATTCTCAATTTTACTATGTTTTTAGAATGTGGATGTTACATATGGTATTAGAGCTACCAGTTTTGGCACTAGGGATGATGAGTCCACTATGCTAACCTGTAGTCAACATTATGCAGTTAGCTAATGTTTAAATTTATTGTGCCAGAATGGCATGGAGAAGAACCAAGAAAACTCCTAGAAAGTCTGTTCCCCAACATTTGCCTGAATTAGTAGTTAAGAAGGAACCTATCGAGGAAGTGAAACTTAAAGAGCATATTAATTACTCTGAGGGTGCATGGCTAGAGGATTCAGAGACTTTTGCTGATGCACTTAAGCGTATTCGGTTAGAAAGGAAACAACGTTTTGAATTGGCCAAGAATACTACTATTTCTACTTGTGTAGTTAAACCTAGTAAACTGTAGCCAGTCACAACATGTCACTTGGAGGTTGTTGCGATACTTTTGTTTTAGGAAAAGAGGTGTTGGAGGAGTATCTGTGTGTACATCCACCTTCTAAATTTGTTTAATTGGAAGATCCTTTAATGGGTAGTGACATGTAGTCTTGTCATATAAACTATATAAATAAGGATGTAATTACTCCTGAATAAATTATAATAAGATGAGAATGTTTTGTATCAATCTATTGATTATTATGAGTTAAATATGTTTTGATGTTTTGAGTCGCATTAGATTCAAAAAACTATTAAATAACTTATTTTTTGGCATGAGAAAAAAATGACAACATGTTTCATACAAGAACAAACTAGGGTGAGAGTCTAGAAGAGAATAAACCACTAGTTAATCTCTTGAACAAATTGGAGAAATCCTAACCATGTTTGTAAAAACCAAGGAGATACCTGGTATTTTGGAAAAGAAAGTAAGAGATCAATGAAACCCTGAAGGGGGAAAATGAGATTTCTCAAGGGATGAGAAAGGAAAAATCACCAAGAATATAGTGTGAGTAATGAAAACCCAAAAACCATAGACCCTAAAAGGAAGAAAAGGATAGGCTTGCCTTAGATCTTTCCTCGATATGAAGAAAATCATTCCACCAAAGTTTGATGGAACAGGTGACTGGAGCCACTAAAAATTTTATTCCTCCTAGAGTTTTGGGATAATTTACCTAGAAAAACACCTTACCATATTACAACTACAGAATTAATGGAATTAAAAGCCCCATTACAAGAATTGTTGGCTAAAGGTTTGATTAGACCCAGTGTTTCACCATGGGTGCACTAGTTATCCTTGTCAAGAAAAAGGACACAACTCTGCAATTGTGTATTTAGTATCATATGCTCATTAAAGCAATGATAAAGAACAAATATCCTTTACCATGTATTGATGATCTCTTCGATCAGATGCAGGAGCTGTTGTATTTTCAAAGATTGATTTGCGATTAGGATATCATCAATTAAGATTGAAAGATGAGGATATTCATAAGACAACTTTTAGATCCAGATATGGGCACTATGAGTTTACAGTTTTGCCATTTGGTTTGACGAATGCCCCTACCGCATTCATGAATCTCATGAATAGTGTATTCAGAGATTGTTTAGACAAGTTTGTTCTAGTCTTTCTGGAAAATATACTTATTTATTCTAAGAATGAAGGAAAAAATTATCAACATGTGCAAGTGGTTCTACAATGGTTAAGGGAAGCGGTTTGAGTGGACAGATAAATGTTAGGAGGCAATTGATCTATTAAATGAGAAATTAACAACACCAATTCTGTGAGTTCCTAACCCTGAAGGACAGTTTGAGGTAATAACCGATGCCTCAGGAGAAGGATTAGGGGGTGTGTTTATGCAAGATGGGCGAGTGATAGCCTATGATTCAAGGAAGCTGAAAGCTTATGAGAAAAATTATGCACCACATGATCTAGAATTAGCAACGGTTACACATGCTTTGCAAATGTGGTGACACTATTTGCTAGGTAAAACCTTTGTACTAAAGTCGGGCCATCGAAGTCTAAAGTACGTATTTTCTCAACCACATCTGAATGCTTGACAAAGGAGATGGTTAGAATGGATATCTGACTATGACTTTGAGATAATTTATATAAAAAAAGAGAACAGAGTAACAAATGCTTTGAGTTGGAGGAGACATATTTCTTTAATTGCCTCTATTCATGTGAACCTTAAAGATTTAGTGTTGCAAAATTTATCAGGTGATGAATATTATGAGCAGGTTAAACAAGCTCTTATAGTAAATCCTAAAGCAAGGTATGATAGGCTTCATTTTGAGTCTAATGGACTATTGAGATACAGATGAAGAATGCATGTTTCTAATGCAGCTGAATTAAGAAATCTTGTGTGGAGAGAAGTGCACACTGCACCATACTCAGGACATCCAGGAGTAACTAAACTTCTAGTGGATGCAAAACATCTTTATTTCATGCAAAGAATGAAAAATGATGCTGCAAGATTTGTAGCAAGTTGTCTGGAGTGACAGAGGGAAAAAGTAGAACATCAACACTTTGTAGGACTATTGTATCCACATGATGTACTAGAATGGAAGTGACAAGTCATAAGTATGGATTTTGTTCAGAGTCTTCCAATGTCTAGGAATAGACATGATGCCATTTTAGTTATGGTTGATAACTCACAAAGGTAGCACATTCCATACAAGGGAATTTAACAGATGGAGCACTAACATTGGCTCGCAAACTTTAAAGATAATCTCGGATAGAGATGCGTGTGTAACGTCAAGGTTTTGGCAAACTTTGTTCTCTGTGCTAGGGATTAAACTTAATAAGAGTACACCTTATCATCCTAAGAACATATGGTTAAATTGAGAGAATTAACCAGATTTTTGGAGGATTTATTGCAACTATATTGCATGGACCAGCAATATAAGTGGGAAGACTACTTACCACTTGTGGAATTTTCTTATATCAATACCTAACTTTTTTCTATTAAGATGGCTTGAATTGAAACATTGGATAAAAAACATGCCGAATTCCTATAAGCTAAGTAAGCTAGAAGATATGATTAGCATTAGTCTAGAAATGTTGTCTGAAATGGATGAACAAATTAAGCTGATAAAAAAAGATCGGTGGAAACCATTAATAAATAGAAAAGTTACATTAATGTTAAGCATACACTAAGACAATTCTCGATTAGAGAAGAAAAGTTCTTTTGAGGGTCAAACCCTAGAAAAAGTTTCATAAAGTATGGAATGTATTCCAAACCAGTTCCAAAATATAAAGGAATCTTTTCAAGGTTATCAATTCTATTGATTACATCTATTACCAGTTATTACCAAGAGGCATAATGCTTTTGTGATTCATATATGAAATATATATATAATATATGAATATTATACTCTTAGAATGTTTTACAAGTATAGAACCTGGGAATGGTTATGATCAAGCTTCTTAAAATGCTTGAAGTTTGCAAGCTCTGCTTATGTATCAAAGAGATTATGCAATGCAAGGTCCAGTGGGACCAGTATGCAGAGGATAGTTCTACATGGGAGGATTACCATGAATTTTATCAGAAGTTTCCTCATTTCTGTTACATTTTGATACTTTATATCATCGAGCATGATGAATCTTTAGGGGAAGGATATGTTGCATCCCTAATTTTGTCTTGTTATTACTTTTTACTTTTACTTGGATATAAGTAAATCTATTTTGATGATTAGATTAATATCAAGGAAAGACAGATTTTATTGAATGTCATTTATAGAATTATGGAAATGGATAATGTTATATCGATTTTTGCATTATGAGAATTTGGTTTATTATTTGAATAATGATGCACTGATCGTAATCTGTTGATTTCAAGTTTTATACAAGATTACAGGTTTCAGATGACTCTCAGAGAAAAGAGAGAGAGAGTATCTTTCGAGGAGAGAGATATAGACCTTGGGTTACGAGTGATTATTTGCCAAAACGAGTATGAGTGTTTAACGAAAACGTGAACCAGTATCGATAGAGGTTAGTCATGTCTTGTCAGTATACTTTTGGATCTAATTGACAAAGTAGCCAATATCTTTTGATTCTTTCTAGTCAAGTCGTGTGTGTGTGTCGACATTGTCATTTGTAAAGCAAATGACGTCGTCTGATTAGAATGGTGTCCATTTACGATTAACGTAAATATTACGTCGTTATTGTCACAAAATTGTTAAGTTAATATCCTTGAGTCATATAAGATTTTATTGTCGACATTTAACGCAATATGATGATCTCGTCAAGACAAGTTGACGTAATTTAACAAAATACTGTGAAGGGGAGACAAGCTCGACCCATTCATATTTGTAAGCCTTTCGACTTATATTTATTATATTTATTGATCAAAACATAAACTATCAAATAGGATAGATGTCATGTTAAACCATATTTATTTATATGAACAAATATATATATATATATATAAAAGCATCAATTGAGGTTAATACCTCATGGTTGTTATTAATGCTTACTCACTTATGAGCAGCCATAAGCATAAGTATAGGAGTGCCTTCATTGTATCGAGTGAGGGATCATGTAGTGCCCCTTATTTTGGCTTTCTGATAGACTGTTAGTTGTTCCTTTACATTTAGACATTATGACATACGTGGATGATGGATTACTCCTTTTTGCTCATTTATGCTCATTATGTTAGGGATTATGGATTTACTGTTTGATTATTGATGATGACATTCATTTATGTTGATGACATTGTTGATGATATGATTAGTACATGATGTTTTGATATGATCAGTTATGGGTTAATGGATTATGTAGATTAGCTTTATCATGTTTCATGTGATTATCTGATGATATGATATCTGGTTGTTTAGTAGTGATGTATTTGTTTATTGTGGATATCTGTGATGTGCCTTGTGAAGGGACAGTGTAGTATTACTCATCCTGAGCACCCTACTATGCTGCGATTCCCTGTCACAGTGTGTTTGGTTATATATATATGTTTGTATACAACACCTTGGTTTGCTGTAAGTTCCAAGTACCAGGCATCGACTCCACCTGAATGGGCAGGTCTGAGCGTGCCTTTATACCAATGGATATTGTGGAAGGGAGATAACATGAGGTTCCCTCTGTTAGTCACTACCCCTATGTGGATGAGTTCAGTCTCGGGTTTCTTCAATTGGTTAGTTGGTCTTTTGGAGCCTGTTTATGAGTCTTTGTTGATTATTTGATATGTTGTTGACGGTTAATGTTGGTATGTAGACTTTGAGTTATTTTGTTGGTCTATTTATTAATCAAGTAGAATATTAATCTTAGTTTATTTTGTAAATAAATAATGTGGAAATTGAAGAAGATTAAATAATGGTATTTTAATAGAAAATTAAATTAGCAATTTCAATAATTAATAATAATAATAATAATAATAATAAATCTTAAGTATTTGATACTATATTAGTTGATTAAATATTTATTTTTGTTTAGTGTGAAAGATATTATTTCATATAATTTATTAATTTAATTGTTTTGAGTGGGTTGTCATGAGTGGTTACAGATTTGAAAATCTTCCTGTAAGTGGGCATTAATGCAATTAAATTTTTTGAGATAGTGGATTTGTGTGTAACGGAAATGTGGTAGTGGGAATTAATTGGTTTTGCCTATTTAGCGATATGGGAATTATTTGAAGAGGGGATTTGGGAAGATTTTAAGACAGTAAGATTTGGAAAACTGGGAGGAAAGAAGAATTTGGGAAAAGAGAGGAATTCATCAAACGGAGGATTCTGAAGCTCAAAGTGTAATCTGAGTATGTTATAAATTTGATAGAAGTAGTTTGAGTTTTTTTTTTATATATCTTTTGTGCATTTATCTTTAAATCTGGGTAACGCTCTGTTTTCCTATCGCCCTCTGAAATTGAGGTTTCCTGTAACTTCTTAACTTGACACTTCTGTAATCATCATGAAACTTGTTTGGGATCATTAGACACGAGAACATTCAACCTTCTCATCTTCATAGGATAGTAGGACATGGTATTTGTGATCCCTCTCCATTTTGGAATTTGAATAAGACTTTATTATCTTATCTGGTTTGGGTTCCAATTGATCTGTGATCTTCCTTTCACCAATGTTTGACCTCTCCTCGGGCTGAGCCATAAATGGTTCCTAAGTTTTTCTAATAGACTTCAATTTATCTGCAAAGACACAGGCGGATTCATATCTGAGTTCTATATGCAATCTAAGATTCTTACCAGCTAATCCAAGATACTCTTCAAGTATAGTTATCCAGAAAATCAATCCTACCTTATTGAGCCAGCTTGTTGATGTCTTCTTCATCATTTTTTTTATTGAATCAAAACTTCTAGGCAGGGAAAGCAGCATATAAGCATTTTGCATGTCTGCTACCAATCGATTTACTTCTTATTGTTAATCACGATTGCCATAAAAAATATTAATTATCGAACGCCAGTAGTAAGACATATTATTTTGTGAATCCTTTAGTAGTTTTAGTTTGACTTTACCTTCACCAATTTGCTAGCTACGTTAATGTATCAAACAATCATTATTTTATTTTATTTTATTTTTACCTTCTGGTAGTGTGCTTGTAGGCGCCTCTTGAAATTTATCTCTGATACGAAACCATGGAAATCATTCGAATTGTAGTGTGCATCAAGTAACAATTTCTGCATTTCTCCTTTAACCTCACCCCCTATGTTGCTGTGTAGTCTCTCTAAGGCACGGCAACTCAAATGGAACGCCATTTGGGCTCTTGAGCACTGTTGTTACATTTACCTTCAATACATTCTTTTTATCCATCTCTGTAGATTACTTCATCGTTATGCCTCTGATAAGGATCAACTGTCCTTTCTGGCTCATTGTTGGCTATTTCTAGTTTATGGGAAATCGATTCTTCCTTCTGGCGCTGATGGCTCTCCTTGCTCATTCCTGCAAATCTACTTTTTAACCCTTGCTACTTTCACCATAGGCATGAGAAATATTGGAGCATCTTTATCAAATCAGATTCAAATCAATTCAAAATTTTTACACATTGAGCACCTGGGGATAAAACGAGCTTAGTGTCGTACCCTTCTCTTCAAACAAAATTAGAAATTACCTTGGGATCTAACTTTACCTGCGCATACCTTTGATTTCTACAATCTTATTTACCATTAGCATAAGGAAATAATTTAATTGGATTTGGTAGATTAAAGTGAGTTTAATGAAATAAATTTCTATTGTCTTAATCAGTGCATGGTATCAAATTTAGTTTTAAACCAAAATGTGTATCCTGTAAAGATTATTAGATTAATAGGGAATGGAGATAATTTTAGATTTTCTAAACCTACCAACCTAATAACTTAATGGGAGGTGATTTAGATTATAGTACAGATTATAAGAATTAAATATAGTTAGAATTCTAAATTTTGACATTAGGAATCAATCAAGTATCATCAGACTACCATTGTTATAGTAAAATTGAATAGACATAGAGTTCATGATTTAAATGTTTTAACTAATATAGTTAGTATTATGATATATGTATTTATTTGAGTTGAACATTAGATATCATAAAATTCTTATTGTTAACTATTCAACCTAGATGTAACAATTTAGTAAATGGGTCAATTGCACTTGATTTAACTTTCTGTACTTGTAGTTAATTTTGGTCAAAGTGTTCATGATGTTTTAGCAAAATGTCTTAATTATAATTGTAAATGTCATATTATTTAAACATTGAACTTAGTGTTGTAGTATTGATGATTTCATTGAATTATTTGTAAATGTGTCTTGATATTACCTTTAGTGTTTGATAATTTTTCCCCTAGTAGTTTCTTAGGTTCAAGTTAAGATGGGAGGTTGGCATTTGTTTTATCAGATATTTAGCTCCAGAGGCTTTTTGGTATTGTCTTGAGGTTATGGAGTGCCTTGATGCCTTAGGTATGTATGATGAAGATTGTAGGAATTAGGCTTGGTTATTGAAATTGAATTTTGTGACAATTCGGTATGCAAGAGGAAAGATGCCTTGTAGTTTCAAATTGATGGTTTCTATCTGATTGGCTAGGGGTACTAGTTGCATGTAGGAGAGTGGCTTTCATAGTGGGGCTAGTGCCCAAAGTGGCTGCCTAGATAACCCTATGAAAGTTGTAATTAAGTGATAACCTAATAATTAACCTAGGAGGGATTGGGTAGTTAATTCATTTAATAAGATAATTTGGATGCCTCACCCATGCCTGTAGCGCTCTTCTAGGCTAAGGATGGGATGAGAAGGCTTGGTTGGCATGATCAACTTCCTTGTCTTCATGAAAAGACAGTCGATTCCGCATGTGTCACCCTATGGGCCGGTGCCTAGGGAGAGGCTGCCAGGATAACCATAAATGGGGGTCGACATCTAGTGAGAGACAACTAGGATAACCCATGCTAGGACCATGCGATGACACTCTTCCTACTGCAGCCTAGATATTTCTCTCTTATGTTTATGTTGTTGTTCATGTTGCCTCTGGGAGCATTGTTGAGCCATTTGATATTATTCTTGAGTCACTATTGTTGGGATTTATGTTGGTCATTTATCTGTTTAGCTTGCCATCTTGATTGTTGACTTTGTGGGACCTCATTGTTATCTCCCAGCTCGGTGGGTGGACCTCAGGGTTCCACATGATCAGGTGGGTGAGCTATATTCCATTAGTTTTCTGGCATCATGGATCATGTGGCATATCTCTTCTATTTCCAGTTTGCACTTGTTTCAGAAGACATATATTGTACTTTATGTATCTAGATTTGTGTGTCAATGATATTCATTATGTAACTTGGATGTATCTAGGAAGAAGAGCTTTTATATCTATGTAATTATGTAACATGAACTGCTCTGTACTTGTAAACCTTATTACAAAAGATGATGTATCTATCTGTGATGTAATAAATGTTGTTAGTTGGTCCTTTGACTAATTAGAATGAGTTGTGTATATTGTGGAACATTGATTAATTTCAATAATGCAGTTATGTTTCCCTTGAGATGTTAGTTTAGTTAGATAGTTAACTTGTTGTTATCAGTTTATGTTGTATCTTACTATTATCACTTTTACTTTTCAAAAAAATAAAAATTTTGCCTTTTATTGCATAGTTGAACTTAACTCTCTAGGGTTGCATGATGGGGCATTACAGATCAGATCACTTAAGGTGATCACTAAATGATAAAAATTTGTCTTTAATGATATGTCGGCCTTATGGAGAAGAGTTTGTGGTGTTTCAAACCACATTTGAAATACTCCCTTTGTAAGACGTTTCACCCCGTCGACAATTGTAAAGCTCTGCAACTTTATAGATATCGGTTGTAACTGAAATTAGTAGGCGGACTGCTTTGTATTCAATGTGCTTCCAACTGCAAGAGTGGAGGAGCGATATTAGGGCGACTCATAAAGAGTCATGCTTGAGTCTTTATAGATACGACTCAGCAGAGTCGATAGAGATGGTCAATCGGTGATATGCTTGTGAGGAACGGCTGTGAAAATAGCAGATAGTCGGTTGTAATGCTATGAAGGGATCGCAGTAAGAGCAAGGAGAAAACATCAGTTCAGGGAGGAAATCAAGACGTTGGTCTCTTGTAGGCGTCAATTAGGATTATTGTCTCTGCAACTTTATCTTATTTTAAGCTACCATCAGGTATCATTCATGCTCTGTATGCATTGATAGCATTGAAATATCAAATGTTCTTTATGTCCTTTGTATTGTCTTGTTGAGGATATTCGATTATGCCAGTAAGGCTTATCCTTTCATTTCAATGTGTATTCGATTAAACCAAAGGAGTCGTGGGTGTTGAATCGTTGTTAGTACTCTTAGTAAACTATTTAAATACCTTCAGGAATTTGATAGCACTTATTTTAGCGGGATGGCTGATACTTGGAAGTTAAAATCTATTCATTAGTGCTTGATCCAAATACAGTTTTATTGTTTGAAGACTGTTTAAACATGTCTTATTACTGATAATGATTGAATGATCATTGTATATTATATACCTGAAGAAGGATATATTAGTCATCGTGTGCCTTATAAACCAGTCATTCTAATGAATGAGTTTCATCATGAAGCAAGTCGATGATATAGTTATAAGTTCATCAAGTAATAGACTTTCGATGAAATTAGTGCAAATAAAAATTGATAGGTAAACTTATTAGCTGTGAGTATTACGGTTAAAGTATTAAGCTGAGATATTATCATTTTAAAACCATTCTTGTTTAGTCTATTTATATATGACAAAACGATTTCTATCCATAAGAAACTTAGATTTTTAGTAATCTTTGGAAAACTGTTTTAACTAATTGAGTGATGGGAAACTAGGAATAGTTTGGTAAAGGAAATAAGTATCATAGGACCATCTTTTTTTATCTATTATATTAAATCTTAACGAGTATAACACAGTAGTAAATCATTATGATGAGAATTAGAGAAGTTTCTATAAAAACTATTTATATTCATATCTCTATGATCTTGTATGTCATAAGAATCAGTGTGGGTCAATGCAAGCAAGACAACCTAAGGTTAGTAAACCATCTAGGGTACTATGATACTATATTTTTATGTTCTTATTAGACCGTGAGATTAATATACTCGCATTTTGATATAGTTATCACGTCGCTTAATGTAAGCATATTGAGGATTAAAGTTATCAAGCTTGTAGAACTTCACTAAAGTCTTCTAAAGACTCAAGAAGAATTGGATAACATTTCTCAATGATGATATTAGATATTTTTCTTAGAAGAAGCAACTTTTTGACTTTGAACTTAAGTGATTGCAACTTGAAATAAGTATTTACATATTTTGGAATTAAATTGATCATAGTCAATGTTTAAACTTGATTGGAACCTTTTGGTTGGCTCTAACTAAGGTTTTCTTATAAATGAGGAATGGTCTCATTTAGAAAGTTTGAAATGAACTTTAAGTTGAAAGAAGACTAAGGGAAATTCTTTTACTCAAACACTATTCTTTCTAGAATTGATTGTTCAATATTCCTTTATCATGGAAAAGGAAAAGCAAACCCTAGATTGACCCAGTAGGGTTAAGTTATTAAATGTACCTTTTTAGGTTACAACTTGTTTTAGGTTTCAACATTTCTTCTCATTCTGGATCCATCATGTTCCGTTCTTCTTCGCATCTCGTAAATTGACGGTTGCTTGACTTTTCTGCGTTAGCTGAACAACTCAGAAGACTTGAAACTAATCTCTGGTAGATGAAATTACTCCATTGATGGCTCTAAAGCTCATGCTTCACCAACTAAAAAAGTAGAATTGACCCAGTAGAGAAAACACGACCTTTTGCAGATTCTGTCTAGACCACCTTGATCATGAAGCAAAATTAGCCAATCAGAATCAGGCACGACACCTGAATCAGAGATTCTATTTTTAGAAACTTTCTATTTTTAGAAAATTTTGCCAGCATCTGTATCTCAAGAAACCCAGAAAACCTAATTTGACGTCTATTTTTTAGAAACTTTCTAAAAATAAAAATTTCTATTTTTAGAAATTTTGACTTTTTGACTTTTTTTGACAAAAAATTTTCTAGACTTTTTCAAAATGCCTTAATGAAGCAAAATTTTTGATTAGGTACAACATACTTATATACTAAGTCTAATCTAAACAACTATTACTTCCCATGAATGTGGGATAATATAATATACTCATGGGATGACTTACAAAGCATATGCGTCCAAAAGTAATATACTAATAAAGTAAAGAGAAGGGTTAAACATGCATTCCTAACATCCCCTCCCTCTTAGAAAAGCTTTGTCCTCAAAGCTTAAGATGTGGAAATTGTTGCTGAATATGAAGGAGTGGTTCCCATGTAGCATCCTCTGGTTGCATTCCTTGCCACTGAATTAATACCTCTGTGATGGATCGAGAGCGAAGCTGACGAGTGCACCTGTCGAGGATTGCCTCTTGCTCCAAAATGATGGATCCTTCGTTATCCAGTTCTGGTAAAGCAGTTTGTGCTTTGATGTTGGTGCCAATAACTTTCTTTAGACAAGAGACATGAAATACTGGATGAACGCGGGAAGAAGGAGGAAGCTCCAATTTATAAGCAACTGACCCAATTTTCTAAAGAACCTTATATGGCCTATAGAACTTTGGAGCCATCTTATGACGCCCTTTGAGTTTTAGGGATGATTGCTTAATAGACGAAGAAAAACCATATCACCTACTTGAAAAGTGTGCTCAGAACGGTGCTGATCGGCTTGTTGTTTCATTTGATTTCTTGCCATGTGAAGATTGTCCTGCAAGATGCGAAGAATATGATCCTGGGTTTAGAGAACCGTGTCAACTGCCTAAACTGGTGAACTGTTGGGGGTGTATGGAAGGAGCATTAGCAGTGCATGACCATAGACTGCTTCATAAGGGGTCATTTTAGATGCAGTGTGGTAGGAGGTATTGTATCACCATTCAACGAGAGGGAGCCACTTTGCCCACTGATGTTGTTATGAGGTGAAGCAACGAAGATAAGTTTCCAAACATTTGTTGATAATTTCAGTCTGATCATCTGTTTGTGGGTGATACCTCGAACTCATCTTTAGTTTGGTGCCAGTGTGTCGAAATAGTTCTGTCCAAAAATGACTGGTGAAAGTTGCATCACAATCTGAGAAAATGGAAGAAGGGATTCCATGAAGACGGAAGATCTGGTCCATGAAAATTTGTGCGACTGAGGAGGCGGTATAGGGATGGATAAGGGAAAAAAATGACTATATTTGGAGAGGTGATCAACCACAACCAAGATCACTATCTTCCCTCCAGATTTAGGGAGCCCCTCAATAAAATCCATAGAAATATCTGTCCAAATCCATGTTGGGATGGGCAAGGGTTCGAGCAATCTAGGAAGGAGTGTCATTTCACCCTTGTTGTGTTGGCAGGTATAACATTCAACCACCATCTGTTGAATTGCCCTTTTTATTCCCTTCCAAAAGAAGTTACGTCATGCCCACTCATAAGTTTTGAGGAACCCAGAGTGCCCTACCAATGGAGAAGCATGGAGCTCATAGAAGATAGCCTGCTGAAGATCTGTGCTCTAGGGAAGAACCTAACAACCCTTGTATCACAAAGAAGCACCATCCCAAGAGTAATGCAGTACAACAGAAGGGTTATTGGCCAACTATTGAATGATTTGAGATAATGAAGAGTCATTGACATAGCCCTGCTGGACAGAATCCAACCAATTTGGAACAGGCCTAGAAATAGTTGAAAGAGAAGCTTGGTCATCAAATATGTGAGAAAGAGCATCGCCACAATATTATCCGTACCCTTCTTGTAAGTGATCTCATAGTCATAACCCATGAGTTTGCTAACCATTTCTGTTGTGCTGGGGAGGAGACCCATTGTTCCAGGAAATATTTTAGACTTTGGTGATCAGTCTTGATGTAGAAATGATTCCCTAGTAGGTATGGCCACCACTTCTGTACTGCATGCAAAATAGCCATCATTTCCTTCTCATATGTAGAGAGTACTAGATTCTTACCAGAAAGGGCTTTGCTGGTGAATGCAATGGGATGTTCATCTTGAAGGAGAACAAAACCAAGTCCATTGTCGCAAGCATCACTCTTAATAATGAAGGTCTTGGAAAAATCTGGCATAGCTAGAATAGGTGTAGTACACATAGCTTGTTTCAGTTTTTCAAATGCACACTCAGCAGCATGTGTCCATGTAAAAGCATCCTTTTTCAACATGGCTATTAATGGCACTGCAATCTTCTTGTAATCCTTGACAAACTTGTGATAGTAGCTAGTCAGTCCCAAAAAACCATGGAGGCTCTTGAGTGTTTGAGGATGTGGCCAATTTTTCATGGCATCTATTTTTGCAGGATCCACTCAAACCCCTTGGGCTGAAACAATATGCCCGAGATACTCCACTTCTTCCTGGCCAAAAACACATTTAGACTATTTTGCATAGAGATGATGATTAGAGAGAAGTTGCAGTACGAGATCTAGATGTTGGAGATGCTCAGCCCATATTTTACTATAGATGAGGATATCATCGAAGAAGACCGGAATGAATTTCCGCAGGTAGGGCTGAAATATTTTATTTATCAATGCCTAAAATGTTGAAGGAGCATTAGTGAGGCCAAAGGGCATGACCAAAAACTCATAGTGGCCATCATGTGTGCGGAAAGCTATTTTAGGGATATCATCCTCATGAACCCGAATTTGGTGATACCTAGAATGAAGATCCAACTTGGAGAAAAAATGAGCGCCATGGAGCTCATCAAGAACATGAATTGGAAACTTATCCTTGATTGTGATGTGATTAAGTGCTCGGAAGTCAATGCAGAGGCACCATGACCCATCTTTTTTTCTGGACAAGAACTGGTGAAGAAAAGGAATTGGTACTAGGGTGAATAATACCTTGCTTTAGTAAGTCTCAAACGAGCATCTCAATCTCTATCTTTTTGTGAAATAGGTAGCGGTAGTGCCTAATGTTGGGAGGAATGCTTCCAGGAAGGAGCTGAATACGATGGTCCTTTGGTTGTGAAGGTGGCAATCCCATCGGTTCGACAAAGACACATGTATACCTATTCAAAATTCATTGTAGATTTGAAGGAGTAGTGGAGACCGCTGATGGTTGCATTTGAATAGAATGGAGCTGAGCGATGACACCATGTGAATTCTTCTTTAGAAGCATTTCCATGCGATGTGAACTTATGAGACTAAGAGACCCTGGTTGTAAGCCCTTCAATGTGTGTTTTTGCCCATTGTCTAAAAACTGCATCCAAAGTTTAGCATAATCCCATAAGATGGGTCCAAGTGTGTGTAACCATTGGGTGCCCAAAACCACATCACATCCACCTAAGGGCAAGGTAAACATGTCAGAGCGCAGTTTATAATCTCCAATAGAGATATGCACATTGCGACACTTCCCTTTGCAAGGTAATGTGCCCCCATTGGCAATCATGACTTCAAAATTGGAGCAAGGATGGACAAAACAATCAGCCTGTTTGGCGATTTGAGGGTCAATGAAGTTATGAGTGCTACTAGAATCAATGAGTATTGTAAGAGGGAGCTTCTTGAAGTAACCCTTGACCCGCATGGTTTGTGGGGTGGTGACTCTTGCTAAAGCATGGAGAGAGATCTCTAGGTGGTCTTCCTGAGAAGTAGGGTCAACAGGCGGCTGCTAAGTTTCGACCTAATCATCTACTATATCTTGACCATCTTCATTAACTTCAGTTACAGGCAGAGAATCCACATCCAAGAGATAGAGATTTTTCTCAACACATCTATGTCCCTGAGTGAATTTCTCATCACAATTATAACAAAGCCTTTTTTCTCTGTGTCTGCATCTCTACTTCAGTCAAATACTTGACAGGAGTTGTTCTAGGAGCTGACATGATTGGAGGTCTTTGGGAAACCATATTTCTGAATGGAACAAAATTAGATTTGGATCACTGTTGAGCTGTGATCTTGTCCTCTACCAACTTAGCCAACCCTAGGGCTTCCATCATTATGCTCAGACGAAACATTTTAACCTCAGATCGAATTGCATCTTTCAGACCACTGATAAAATAACTCCGAAAGAATTCATTAGGCAATCCCTCTGTGTGATTGGCTAGTTTTTCAAAATTTGTCTGATATTCTCTCATAGTGCCTGTTTGGTGAAGTTTAGTGAGTGCTCCTGTGAAGTCATCAAAAGCACTAGGGCCAAATCATTGCAAAATGAGTTCGCAAAAATCTATTCATTTTGGGTCTTCATGAGCCTTGATGTACCAACGGAACCATTGAAGGGCTTCATGTTCCAAATGAAAAGATGCAAGTGGGACTTTGTTGACATCGAAAGTATTATGCAGACTGAAATATTATTTTGCTTGGTATATCCATCTAGTCGGATTATCACCATTGAAGCGAGGAAAATCAAGCTTCGGCCCATGAAAATTGTTGGAAGAAGAGAACCCAATGTCTGCAGAAGAGTTTGGCTGCCGTCTCTTGTTCATGGCTAAATGCTGCAGATTGAGGTCGAGAATTTTTTCATCTAGATCTTGGAGTTTGGTCTTGAGGGTTACAAGTTCATCCTCCATATTTTTTGCTCATGTGTAGGTGACAACCATAACCAGGAGTTTTTTTTTTGGGGAATGGGTAGAAAAATAAAAACAAAAATTTTTTTAGTCAAGGAAAATTTGGATTTGGGAAAAGCTCTAATGGGTAATTGGGGTTTGACTAGGTTTTGGACACTTTCTAAGGGAAAGGGAAGCAAAAAATGGGGATTTGAGAAGCAGGGTGAAAGAATGGGAAAATTTGTCCAAGAGGGACAGAGGAGCAGAAATATGAAATGAACACTGTGGTAAAAATTTGAAGGCTATTGGGTGAGAATCGAAGAAGTTATGGCAAACCCTAAAAATAGACAAATGTGGGATTTCTGGCTTCGATAAGTGGAATTTGGGATAGGGTCCTCAAGGAAGGAAATATGCAGAGTGAAATTTCAGGGGTTTCAGTGAATTTTGAGAGGAAACAGAGCTAAAGCAAGGAAGATATGGTGAAAAAATAATTTTTTTTTCTTTTTTCTGGAAACGATCTACCAATTGCTCTGGACGGATTTAATTTGCGATTTGCCAGCTACCAATAGATATGGACCCCAAGTATGTTTGGCTTCCTAAAGGTTTAGGGGAATCACTCGGCCACCAATGTTGTCTAACAACTTGCGTATTGGGGCAGTACCCCTCACTCCATGACTTAGGTAAAACTGATAACCACTTTTCCACAAATGACAACTCTTGGTTTACCTCATGGATGGGAATTAGTCAATCAGGTAGGGGCTGTTGCCCTTTTCGCTGGCAGGTCCTCTCAATGGGCCAGCTACTTTCAGCGTTCCTGTGGTACTCCTCACAATGAGTTTTAAGGCTATGCCCAGGCACTTCCCACAGTTAAGCAGATAGGGATATTCCTTGATCCGAACTTGCAATTGAAATTGACAATACATATGCGAAAAAGAAAGAACTACTACAATAATCACAGCGCCTGGAGGCCACTGCATAAAAAAATTTGGCAGAAATTCCACCCAGTGAGCCCAAGAAAGCACTCTAATACCAGATGAGAGGAACCTCCTGCAATAATATAATGAAAAATACACGAAATAACAGAAATAATAGAAACACATAAGGAATTTATTGATCACAGGCCACTTCGAGGGGGCAGCCTCCTTTGAGCAAGCTCAATACAATAAATTCATGGATGCCTTCATTGGCCTCAACACGTACTTATATACTAAGTCTAATCTAAACAACTATTACTTCCCATGAATGTGGGATAATACAATATACTCACGGGACGACTTACAAAGCATATGCGTCCAAATGTAATATACTAACAAAGTAAAGAGAAAGGTTAAACACGGGTTCCTAACATATTTTCACATGCAATGAAACGATAACAACACCTCCAACTCCTCCTCTTCTTCTTCCTCCTCATCATTCTCGAAGATGGGGTCTGCACGAACCATGTAACATTCAGCTTCTATCATGTCCCATTTATTGTTATGCAACTATGTAAACACAAGAGGATAATATGTTATAGGCATTGCGATAAAATATGAAAAAGCAAAGGGCAAACCTTCAGAAGCCGCTTCAAAATAGGACTGGTACAAACCCCGCCCAACTCACAAGTTGCGAACACCTGTATTGAATAGCTCTGTAACACCTAGGGCTATGCATTTAGAGACATGTCTCCAACAAGGAAAACACATGCCCTCAGCCATGAACACGTGTGGTTCAATAAACCCTCGAGCCCATGACCTTGACATGCCAAAAACCATGCAAAACACTAGAGAACATTATAAATCGCATAGAATTTCCTAGCCTCCTCTTAGGAATAAAAAACAAGGCCTTTAATCTGCATCTAATTAGGACACACAAAAATATCAGAATTTAAAAAAAAAATTGCAACCTTTGCAAACCCGTTTAATATTTTGCTAAGGCAGGGACTAATAACTACACCATAGAAGACATTAAATTAAAATAACAAAATCTAACACCTAAATTATTTTCCTAAAAGCACTAATTTAATTCTCCATTAAAAAAATTCCCTCAATAAATAATAAACCACTAGTTAGAAAATAAAAGGCTCCTAAAAAATATCCTACCCACTTATAAAGGCAAAAAGGCATGAGGAGAGAGAATTAAAAGTAAAATTTCCTTTAAAACAATCTAAATAAAATAAAGATAAATCCTAAATAAAAGAAAGGCAAAAAGACAAAGGTCCTCTAATTAGTCTACCACATGACAAGGATAAAAAGAAATGAGAAAAGGGAATCCATGCACAATATTTAATAAATAAAAAAAAAACTAATTTCTTTCAACCCTAAATTCCTATCTCATAAAATATTCCTTTCTTATCACAAAACCCTAAACTCATTTTCATTCTACACTATTCCTTTTCTTCTCATTTTCTCTTCTCTTTGGTTTTTCTATCTTATTTTTTTTGTTTTGCAGGTTTGCACAATGGGGCAACCATGGAAGGAAAAGGGATCACGGAGGTATATACAATGTATACCCCCTTTTAATTTTGTTGTCTGTCTATTTTTTTTACTGAAGCATATATATATATCATTGATCAAAATACAGGGTTAACGACTTTGACAACTGAACAAACGAGGAGTTGTAGGTGAAAAGGGGGCAGTGAGGGCCGAAAACAATCCTCAAAGAGTGGCGGTGGGGTTTAATGGCGCCTCACGCCATTATTTAAGTTGCAGGTCATGGGTGGGGGGGATGCCCCACCCACCATTTTTTGTAGGAAGGCAAGGCTGCAGGGGTGGCGACATGTCTGTCGCCCCCCTTGATTTAGTTTTTTTCTTTTTTATAAAAACAACAAATAAAACTGTATGCCTGTTAGGGCTTGATACCAAATATTTTAATGATAATTTTCTTTTTTTTTTCTTTTATTTATTAATACGTAATTTCTATATGGGTTTGTCACATATTTAAAATGCTACTTTTTGTTGTACAGTCTTTTGTGACTCAAAACAACAACTACAATAAATAAATAAATAAATAAATAAATAAATTAATAAATAAATATATATAAACATAAGGGACTTCTAGTGAATGCTACTTCAAAATATATCTATGTTTTCTAAATTTATAAAATTTATTCACTAGCAGCAAGTGGTTTTATTTCCATAATAAGGTGTATATATATATACTTAGATTTCCTGTATCTGTTGTATTAAAAGAGACTGAAATTATTCTTGTGCATATATATATATATATGCACAAGAATAATTTCAGTCTCTTTTAATACAACAGATACAGGAAATCTAAGTATATATATATACAACAGATACAGGAAATTTAGTAAGAAGGTTAAAGGTTTTGGGTTCTCTCTAGTTTGTGGTCGTCGTCTACCACAATTTACAAGTAGTTTATTGTAGTATCATACTAGGATATAATGGGATTTTGTTTTGTATTTATATTGAAACTTCCCACATTGTAGGCCTTCTTTTATGAAGACTCTACTATAGTTTGAACATGAACTTACCCAATTACAAATATTTATAATACTTAAACTACTATAGTACATGAACTTACCCAATTGACTCATCTAACTGTGGTGCATCTCCCACATTTTTATTTGTAGTTGTGTTCCAAGAAAGGAGGGGAGTTTTGCAAGGATGTGCCCAAGTGTTGCCTTGCCCTCTATGTTGTACATGGAGAAGAGTAGAGGCAATGTGTGATAATCGCCATTCCATGTCATGTCTTTGGCTTCCAATATGTAGAATAGGTCATCCATAGAGAAAATTATGAAAATACTTGTCATTGCTCAAAACAAAAATGCCAAATGCTAGCTTTTAATGAGCTTTGTTAATAGACGTGAGTTAAGGTGGTGCAAAAGGTCAATAGAATACACATCACAACAATAACTAATTCTTATTATTGCTATACAATACGTAATTCTTGCTATTGTTGTTCCATAAAATTGTAACAATACTATTGATTTTTTTTTTTTTTTGGCCTTGCTTGAAAAAGCATATCAACTAAATATGTGATTTTAGTCTATTTTATTTCGACTAACGTGGTGATAGCTATAAAAACAAAAAGCACACTCGAAAACAAATACACAAGGCGTGTTAGGTGATTACGGACGCCGCGAATCTTTTTAGCGACTCCTCGATTTGCACGTAACGACGAAGCCTCACAATGATTTACAACAAGTTTCTAGAATTTTATATATTATACGTCTCGACTGCTTTTTTTCAACCATTAAAACGTGACGGGAGAAACTTTCCTCGCAAGTTTCTGGTGTGCTCGTCTTTATATTCTTTTTCCGAATGTTATCTTAATCAATCTGATCTGCTCTGCTCTGTTGTTTTGCAACAGACATAGTTTACCAAGAAGAAGAAATCATCTGGTTTTCTTTGTTAATTCTGCAATTATATCATGTCTTCAGAAATTACAGGGTGGGAATTGGCATTGGCGATGAAGAGGCCGTTGAAGACGGAGCTTTATGAGCTTCACACCATTTATGAAGAGGAGGAGGAAGAGGAGATTGAAGAGACACCATTATTATCTTCCAGTGATAGCAGGCATAAATCGCAATTTGACAGGCTTTCTCATATGGAAATATTCATCGGCATTATGGTGTCGTTGCTTTTTCTTCTGGTTCGTCCTCTTCTCAAAGCAAGCTCTGTTGTATTGAGTTAGAAGAGGAACTGCGTGTATTGGTATACAGAAAATAATCTGTCAAGATTTCGCTTCAATGGGTTTTTTTAACTGATTGCGGAAGATTACTTTTAGTATTCCAGAATTTGTAAAAATTCCATGCGTACTTGAAACTTTTGAAAGTTTTTTCATTAAGGCATACGACACGATTCGTCTTGCCTTCAAATATTCAAAATATGAGCCTGCATATATGTAAGGAAACCTGTACAGGCAGAGAAGAGGGGGGGAAAATACTGATGAAACTTTTTTTTTTCAAAATTAGAATGACTTGCTTGCCTTTTTATAAAGCCGAGATCCCAATCTCTCTATATGGAAATAAGTTCAAATGGAATTAGACTCCTGTAATCATGCCCCAAATTGGGGCTTTATGGACTGAAATAGAATGAGTTAATCTCCATTAATTTAGCAATCTAATTTGATCTAAATTACCAATGATAATTGCTATAGCTAATTATTCCAACACTCTCACTTTAGTTAATCTTTACTAGTTGCTGGTTTTTCATAATTTATTTCTTTTCAACTCATGTTTGAGTTTTGGGAGATCTTTTAGTGAATATGTCAACATATATGTTTTTTACATGTTTTTGGTGCCATAAAATTTTAAATCTACTTTTCCATCTTCAATTTTTTTTTAACAAAAATAGAAAACAAAGAAAGTTTATTAGTCTTTAAAAAGTTCATGGTACACCAATTCTAAAAAATAAAAAAAATCTAGATAGACTAAAAATAGACAATCAACAATAGAGGAGGAACCCTCCTAACCCCATAGACAGGGCATAAGTACTTATTCCCTTGAAGATTGTACATGCTCTAAGTGTTGGAGGTAATGTTTGCCTTTATGTTAGAAAAAACTAGACCACCAAGAAAACCACTTAAAAACAACAAATAGTAAAGTTAATGTTAACTATAGGGGAATCACCAATCGCCAAGTAAGACCATATGCCAAGAGAAAGGAGTAGGTCTGAAAGGTTTGAAAAAATCATGGATCCAATTCCAAGCTTTCTGAGCCCAAGGGCAAAACCAAAACAGGTGATTGAAAGATTCAAGCTGCTCGTAGAATGGACAATGAGGGATGGATAGGCCCAAGCTACTCGTAGAATGGACAATGAGGGATGGATAGGCCCAAGCCACTCGTAGGATGGACAATGAGGGATGGATAGGCCCATATGAACCAGATGAACTCCCAAAGGGAGGCCTTGGTAGAGCAAACACCAAGCAAAATGGGCCAATTTAGGCTCCAACACAGTAGATCAAATGCATTGAAACCGTCTGTGCCATGTCCCATGAGAGGATTGAAGTTGCCAATGGTGATTCAGCTACTTTACCATATGCAAGTGTGGGGATAGCCAATAATAACCTTTGTACGATCTGTAATTCTGAAAAGGAGTGTCTGGATACCATTTCCAATCCTTCCACTAAGGTTTCAGAGATCTCACTCCCAACTTGTGCATCATCTAAAGAGGAATAACATCAATAACCGACTGGTAAGTCTCTTGGTCTGTGTTAAGAAGCTTGTATTTTTGTTTGAACTCGGGCCATGATAAGAAATTCTTGGTGGCCCTATCCAAAAAGTTAGGCAGAACTTGAGCCCCGTGTTTGAAAATTTTTAAGGCATGAGCCCAAGGAAGCCTTACAAGCGGTCTGCCTTGATTGTTGAGAATAGGGGGCCACCAAATGGATTGATGATTAATGGATAAACCATTATGAAAATCATCTCCTGCCTAAGGAACCCAGGGCTTAAGGTATTTCCAAGCCTTCCAAATGCTCTTGATAACAAAAGTACCTTGAATGGAAACATGTTCCCTCATAGTGAGGAGGGTTCCTAATTCCAAGACTTTCCATGCTGGATGACCTACAAGAGTGCCAATGCAAATGCAATGGTGGACAAGAACTGTACAAGCCTCATTGCCTTGCAACACATAGGGAAAAAGAGTTCAATGACTATTTTTATTTGTGGAACTAACTATTTTTATCTCTAAAAATATTATTTTTTAAATTTTCTCTTGAATGTAGATGCTAAGCCATCGAATTTTTCCTTAAGCCAGATACACCATTTTGGTATATTTGAAGTCCACTTTTGGAGAGATCCAATTGGTGTATTTGAAGCATGTCTTTGGCATACAAATTATATACTTGCTATTTCAGAGCATAGTGCCCAAAATTGTTTTTATGATGAGGGGAATGCAATAGTTATAACAAATAAATCTACTCTAGAGAAAGTACATAGATAACTAACTCAATATTGTCTCAATGGGTTTCCAAAAGGTGATCGATTTGGTGGCCACAAAGGTAGATGACCAATGTTGTGGGTTGTTCATATATTGTATTTCTCATTCTATAGAATAGAGTTTTAAAGGTAAAAATTATGAATATAACACTTATGCAGAAAGAAACACATTTAGCAAGAAGGCTTACCCAGTAATGAACATCACCAATAGTTTTAGTAACATACCTTTTGGATTCTCTCTAGTTTATGGTTGTTGTTTAACTCTATATGATGTCTACAATTGACAAGTAGTTTACTGGTGCAAGACTAAATTCAGGGGTTCTATTAAACTATTGAACTAAGTAGCAAAGAAAACAAATTCAACACAACCAACATAGGTAGATTGGGACAACAATATCCACAATCATAACAGCTTTATTTATTAATGGCTTGTAGCAAATTACGGTTTTAGGACTATAAAATTCATTCTCAATTATAATCAAACAATCTGATACACTACTCCTATGCCAAACTCCATTGAGACACCTCTCTTTTTTATAAAGCCCCCCTGGATAGTGACTATTGAATCTATTTATACTATCTAAGAAAAAGAAGTTGAACCAAATCATCACCATTCAGTTAAGAAATAGAACAGTCAAAATTGTCCCAATGATTAATACTGAACATTTGAAGTGATTCCACCAAATCCATGTATTTCCATAGGAACTCCAAAGTATTTGATTATACATGTAACCATGGTCAAAAAATATCCCAAGGACCTCTGTTTCACCAAATGGGTCGGTTCTTATCATATCCCCTGTTGGTGACAATCCCTTATATTAGCAGGAAAGATCTTCCAAAAACTCTCGCTTTCATTCACTATCCACAAATACACATCGGCGAATTCAAGAAGTATGGAACTACTTCTATCGGCGTATAAGACTGTTCTAGAACTCACAAAGGCCTCGATCATACACTATCGACAAGTCTTCATCTTTACAAACTTACAAAAGCCACCCATTCTCTCATCGCAGAGTCTTTTACATTTTGAACTCATGAAAGGCTTGACTATACAGTCCATCGATGAATCTTGGGTTTCATGAAACACCCATCGGGTTGATGACAAAAAGATAAAGTTTATCGGTGCATCACTCACTTTTGATACTTTCAAACTCCTCGGCGATCCGTACCATCGACGACCCGCCCAATCGCCTAACTTTCAAAACTTCAAACTTGAACTTCGTTTTGCCTATGTCATGTGTTTGACTCAAAAACTACGCAGTTAAACCCTGAAATAAAATATCATAATTTGACATGCTGCGAAAAATACCTCCTACTTATCGATATAAAAACTTTTCAAACTCAACTTATTATATCCACACCTCCATCGACGATATAAAGATTTTATGAACTCATCTTTCATTCAACTAAAGGGAAACTTATAAGCAAAAGCCATCTGAAAAGGAAAATTTTCACGAACCAACATACCATAGAGAGAAAGTCTTCATCGCTACTTATTGCCATCGATGAACAATAACATTGGCCAATTGAAATGTTTGCAAACTGAATAGGTGGCCGACCAAGACTTCATGCTTAAACAATGTTGCGGTTTTTCACTTGGTCAAAACACTAAAATTCTCCTGAACATGTTACTGCAACACAACATAAGAAAACAACAAAACTTAGAAAGCAAAAACCTGTTTTTGGTGACATAGGATTATGCGTGTGCCCGGGTGCTCCTGCATCATTTACTGTAGTAGCATACCGAACTATAATGTGATTGTGTTTTGTATTTATACTGAAACTTCCCACATTCCAAGCCTTCTTTTATGGAGACTCTACTATAGTTCACATGAACTTACCCAATTGCAAATATTTATAATACCTAAAATGCATATGTTTTATACCTTTTGGGTGATTATACTCTAATCCAAAATTGTTTTAAAAGAAACATATTGGCTATTTAGGGCTAAGCCAATAGAACCAATACAACAAATCAAGAACATAAATAGGTAAATCTAATCATATTTCCATAAAACTTCCATAAAATTAACAACCAATACAACCAAAAAATGAATGTCTTCATAGATATATGATTTATTTATGAATAGGATGAGCTCAAGTTGTAAACCAATAGGGCTTCCATGGATGGGCCCCAAGTTCAAAGACATGTTTTAAGGTAAAATCGATTAATATGCCACAACAAAGATAGGCATAAATCCTGAATGAACTTGTCACATAAAATACCTCTTGGTCAATAACATCTATGGCAAAGGTTTCCTCACAATCTAGCCTAATTTAACATTTGGTTGAAAAAAAGAACTTTAAATTTTAAAAGAGAAAATCTCATCGCTAATTAACCTAACCTGTAGATCTTATAATGAGAGTGCAAGACATAAGTTCTTTTAGGAAAGAAATCCAAGATTGTACACATAAATAAAACTTCGGAGAAAAACCCTCATATAATGAAATAAATCCTCTATAACAATCCTGATCTAATTTTTTTAAAAGGTCATTGCAAGTATGAAACAATTTTGAAATCTCAAATTTTAATCAAGTGTAATTTTGACCAAAATCAATGCCAAAAAAAAAACCAAAAAACTTGATGAATACTAACTAAGAAAGGATTGACATCCTCCTCCTCTGGTCCTATCGTGAGATTAGAAGTGTAGCATTTTGGTATGTGTTTGAATTAATTGAAGGTCGGTCTAGATTTTACTATTATTTGGTGGTTTGAATTATGATTCTTCTCATCCCTTTACTCAATTGTTGAAAACTAAAAGAAGCCTGAACCATTGCCATTTGCCTCATCTGACCATGATGCATCTCCCACATTTTTCTTTGTAGTTGGGTTCCAAGAAAGGAGGGGAGTTTTGAAAGGATGCCCCCAAGGGCTACCTTGCCCTCTATGATAGACATGGAGAAGAATAGAGGCAATATGTGATAATGGTGGAATACACGAACCACCCTATGTTTGAGAAGCTTCTTAAGGAGTCTAAGGAAAAATATGGGTTTGCATAGAAAGGTAGGATCGCCATTCCACGTCATGTCTTTGGGTTCCAATATGTAGAATAGGTCATCCATAGAGAAAATTATGAAAATACTTGTCATTGCTCAAAACAAAAATGCCATGAGCTTTGTTAATCGACTAGAGTTAAGGTGGTTGAAAAGGTGGATAAAATACACATCACAACAATAACTAATTCTTGCTATTGCTATACAATACTTAATTCTTGCTATTGGTGTTCCATAAAATCGTAACAAAGATGAACAAAGTGATCAAATATATTTATTAGTCACTTGAAAAATTGTTTTACAAGTAAGACAGATTTACCTACCTTTTTTTTTTTTTGGACTTGCAAGCCCACTTGAAAGCATATCAACTAAATATGTGATCTTAGTCTATTTTATTTCGACTAACGTACCAAAAAAAAAAAACACTAGAAAACAAATACACAAAACGTGTTAGGTGAATATGGACGCCGCGAATCTCTTTAGCGACTCCTCAATTTGCACGTAACGACGAAGCATCACAATGATTACAACAAAGTTTCTAGAATTTTATATATTATACGCCTCTACTGCTTTTTTTCAACAATTAAAACGTGACGGGAGAAAGTTTCTGGTGTGCTCGTCTTTATATGCTTTTGCCGAATGCTATCTTAATCAATCTCATCTGCTCTGCTCTATCGTTGTGCAAGAGACATAGTTTACCAAGAAGAAGAAATCATCTGGTTTTCTTTGTTAATTCTGCATTTATATCATGTCTTTAGAAATTACAGGGTGGGAATTGGCATTGGCGATGAAGAGGCCATTGAAGACGGAGCTTTATGAGCTTTACACCATTTATGAAGAGGAGGAGGAAGAGATTGAAGAGACACCATTATTATCATCCAGTGATAGCAGGCATAAATCCCAATTTGACAGGCTCTCTCTTATGGAAATATTCATCGGCGTTATAGTGTCGTTTCTTTTTCTTCTGGTTCGTCCTCTTCTCAAAGCAAGCTCTGTTTTATTGAGTTAGTAGAGGAACTGCGTATACAGAAAAGAATCTGTCAAGATTTCGCTTCAATGGGTTTTTTTAACTGATTGTGGAAGATTATTTTTTGTATTCCAGAATTTGTAAAAATTACATCCGTACTTGAAGCTTTTGAAAGTTTTTTCATTAAGGCATACGACACGATTCGTCTTGCCTTCAAATATTCAAAATATGAGCCTGCATATATGTAAGGGAACCTGTACAGGCAGAGCAGAGGGGAAAAAAATACCGATGAAACTTTTTTTTTTTCAAAATTAGAATGACTTAGCTTGCCTTTTTATAAAGCCGAGATCCCAATCTCTCTATATGGAAATAAGTTCAAATGGAATTAGACTCCTGTAATCATGCCCCAAATTGCGGCTTTATTGACTGAAATAGAATGATTTAATCTCGATTAATTTAGCATCTATTAATTAAATATTAATGAATCTGATTTGATCTAAATTACCAATGATAATAGCTATAGCTAATTATTCCAACACTCTCACTTTAGTTGATCTTTACTAGTTGCTCGTTTTTCATAATTTTGTTCTTTTCAACTTATGTTTGAGCTTTAGGAGAACTTTTTGTGAACATGTCAACATACATGCATGCTATGAAATTTTAAATCTACTTCTCCATTTTCAATTTTCGTTTTTTTTTTAACAAAAACAAATTACAAAGAAGGTTTATTAGTCTTTAAAAAAACTTATGGCACGCCAATTCCAAAAAATTAAGAAAATTTAGATAGACTGAAAACAGACAATCAACAATAGAGGAGGAACCCTCCTAGCCCATAGATAGGGCATAAATACTTGTTCCCTTGAAAATTGTACATGCTTTGAGTATTGGAGGTAATGTTTGCCTTTATGCTAAAAAAAATAGACCACCAAGAAAACCACTTAAAACAACAAATAGTAAAGTTAATGTTAACCATAGGGGAATAAACAAGAAGAACACCACAAGAACCAACACACCAACAAGAATCAAGAATCTAGAGAGGCGTTGTAGTCAACATTCAAAAGAATACAAAAGTCTCTGCCCAAGTCCAAGGCAAGGCAAGCCAAGAAACCGACAACCTAATTTCCTTCTCTTCTAGTATGGTTCTACTTAACAACATTGAAACCATGAATGGCAATGTTGATGTCTTTCTTACATTCATTTAATTGCCATTGTTGGAAGTGAGAGGAAGATCGCCTTTAGAAGTGATCAATCAAGATTTTAGAGTCAGATTCTAAAATAATATCATTAAAATGTGATGTAGACTAGGATCAAAACCCCACTGAAGGGTTGTTGATCCAGGCAGCTCTCTAAAACAAAACAAGAGGTTTTAACACCAAAACAAGTACTGTTAAGAACAATGGTTGCATTTAGATTATATGTGAATAACAACAGATTTCCACAATACACGTGCATACATTCAAATAATTGCTAACTTCTAGAATTGAAAATTAAGAATACTAGACTAATCATACCACTCATATAGATCAACAACTCATTATATGACCCGTTCAACTCCCAGAACAAAATTGGATGCCATACTACACCACACCGACTATATTTATTAAATTAATCTCCACAATCTAGATCGGTAATTGTTCCATCATACTATCTATCATTCAAATTTTTGTAATTCCTCATCACAACAATGACACAACACTAAAGATTTCCTCTAACCTACTACTCTTACATTGACATTGACTCCAAAACAATGAAAAAAAACCAACTTTAGTGACTTAACTTCACATGGTAGATAACAAAAAACTAACCTTCATTATAGAAATTGTAGCTCATCTTTGAACACACTACCATAATGATTCAAAAAATATTCATTTTTGACTTCCTTTTTCCTTCCCATGATACCCCCCAATGTGGAGTATTATATGGTCAAATAGCTCCAAAATTAGTTTGTCACCTCCACTATCAACCACTATGGCAAGTCCAAAATAAGTGTTAGCCTTTACTTACCAAATCGTGGTCCTCTATCTTGTAACCCCCACACTTAAATAGGCCACCACCACTCCTCAAAGAATATGTTAGAGAAAATTTAAATGGCCAACCGTCTATAATCCAAAAGGACTACTCAAATTCGGTGGAAATTAATCACTTCGTTTATCTCATGGGTCCTAGCTAGGATGGGTGGAGGATGCTCCTGCATCAAAATGCTTTAGCTTTAACTTCTAAAAGAGCTTGGTGAATGGCCATAGCCTCAACAAAATTATTGTCAACAAAGACTAATGACCATAATGAAATACTATCAACAAAGACTATCAACAAACTAGAAGTTAACCTTGTCATTATGGTCATGACAAACACCTCCCATGCCAACATTTCTAGAATTATCTTTTGAAGCTTCATCTACATTAATTTTAACCAAGCCTAGAGGAGGACATTCTCATTTAGTAAGTTGATCTTCCTAAGGGTTATTATTGGAAGAGACAAAAGAGAGAGAAACTGTAGGAATACCAAGTTTCATGAGAACTCTAAATTCTCACCAAGAACTCACTTGATAATGTTGAATCCAAACTTGACAAGTTTATTTTAGATTGGCCATAAGTCTACCCCAAACCTAACTGATATGCCTAGTTCTACCATTGAAAATCCTCTAATTATGTTCCCACCATATATTCTAGCAGATTAGACCAGGATAAATATCATGCAATAGAAATTAACAGTTTTTAGCTTCAAAGAGGGTCATGGTTAATTCATAAGAGATTCCTAGATAGAATCATAACTATTCCATGAAATTTCTAATAGATCACGCCATAAACAATGAAGGAAAGTGGTGAAGGAGCAAGCTAAAAGAAGACGTTTTCCATTCTCTTCATCTTGAAGGTAGAGGATACATCTATTCAAACCAACAACCCCACATTTTTAGAGATTATCATGATGAGATTTTTTATCTAAAGATGTTATTCACATGAAAGAATTAACCTTTGGCCAACATTTAGGATGCTAGGCCCTTTTTCAAAGCTTAGAATCCTTAACTTCAAGGTTTTCTACCAAAAAAAATTATAACTAGTTTGCATTGTCTAAATCCCATAACTTGTCAAACCCCATCTAAGGATATCAAAATGTCTATCTAAAGAGAACTTCTAGGATGCTAAAATATGAGCTAATAAGTCAATGAGAAGAGGGAATTGTTGACTTGGCCAAAGATCTTTAGGTTTCCATTTCTAAATCCTCACACCATCTTGCATGCATTCATACTAAAAATCATAAACATATCTCTGACTCGCTTCAACACTTTTATATTTTAATTTAAGGAGATCAGGGAATTCCACACAAAGAGGACTATGTTGGTCCCACACTTCAATCCAGAAAAGAGTAAGATGACCCTTCCCAACAATCTAGAAGAGGTCAACTTTAATCAAATTACTACCCAAATTCATTGTTTTCCATATTTGAGAACCCTTTCCAAGAGTTGACATCCTAGGAATGAAAGAATGATTCTCCAAATTCAGGTACTTGAGCTTAAGAATTGTCCCCCATAAGGCCTATTCCTCCACACACCATCTCTAATACAATTTGGTAGCAAGAGCCATATTTTGAAGGAGGGAAGATCTCAAACCTAATCCACCTCTCTCTTTAGGCTAACAAATTTTATCCTAGTTAACCAAATGTCATTTTTTTCTCTAAATTTCCTTCCCAAAGAAACTTTCTTATTCTATATTTCAAATCATGAAGGATGCCTTTTGGACCTGCAAGAGTCATAAATCTATAAACTGAGAGAGCTTGAATTATATCTTTGAGAAGGACTATATGGCTAGCCAAAGAGAGGTATCTATGTGTCCAATGATTGATATGATGCTAAATAGAATCCAACATAACATTCTAGTTTTTTTTCCAAAGGCAAGTAGGAGAAATAGGGATACCCAAATATCTAAAAGAAGGGGAAGCCACCTGGAAATGAAGAACATTAGAAAATTATTTTTTGAAGATGAGGGTCCATGGATATGGAAGAAGAAAACTCGAGACTTTTGTTCACTCAAGAGTTGACCAGACACATTGATATATATATTTCAAGAACTCATCTAAGAGTAATTGCTTCCTCAAGAGTGGCATTGCCCATCAAACAAGTGCCATCCATAAATTGAAGATGAGTAAGTGGATCCATACCTTGCACAATGTGAAAACCGAAAGTAGAGCCAGAACACTTGACATCCTTTAAAAATCTACCAAGTCCTACTAGAATGAGAAATTGATACAAAGAGAGAGGATCTTCTTGACATAGGTCTCTATTATAATACAAAATGACAAAGGGAGAACCATTAATAATAAAAGAAGAAGAAGAAGAAGAAGAAGAGGTGTAGCAAACCATGACCCATTGAATCCAATTATCATCAAAACCAAAGGCACATAAGATATCTTCCAAAAAATTCTAGAAAACCTTGTCATAAGCCGAAACAAACATCCATCAAATCCTCCTTTAAGATTGTCGATAAGGGATGTGGAGAATACCAAACCCATAAGGATTTCCACACAAGCTCCCCCTTTCCCCTTGATACTACTTTTGCCCAACATGGATTTTTGGACGATGAAGATATTGACGTCTCCAAAAATATATGGCTATACAAATAAGAAGATTATGCATCCTATTTGAAGGAAAACAAGTATCCCATACCACTACATATCTATCATAACATGAATTACAAAAGGAAAGGCCCCGCACTAAAGAAAAATTGGGCACATATATCTACAAGCCAATAAAATCATCAATACACATCCTAACAGTGAATGGTGTGGTCATGGATGTGATATATAATGTTGAGAAAAAAGAGGGCCACATAAAACATTGATTACATACCTCATATAATGGTTGGGGCAACCCAAAACAATAGTTAGTTCTAACACATTTCAAGGTTGCACAAGCCACACAATGATCCACCTTAGCCAAAGATTTGACAATTTTACATCCTTGATGATGTCACCCTTATACACAAGAGCTCTAGGGGGCCTACCACAACACTCCACATCAATTCAAGATCACAATGAACATAACAAATAGAGAATGAGCTCACCAATGATTACTTGACATCTCTATAGGCAATGGCACAACATGATTTAATTGTCAAACTTACAAATCTCTAGATATGTGTGAGCATGCCATTTAGCCATTCACTAGTATAATAATTAAATATTGAGTTTCTAAGACCACTATGTTGACCCATGGTAATAGGTATATTTGACTAACATCACTCTAGAACACATGAAAAAAGAGATAGGGGCCCATCACAAGTGACATGGGAGCTAACTAACCAATGGTGCAAGGTAGGCTTGACATATTAACTCTTAACATAAAGGGCTTATACAAATTGTAGATCATATCCTACATTCACATCCAATGACTATTGTAATCCAAGAATAAAATAAGCTCAAACACATTTGAGGGTTGTGTAGGCTACATGATTAAAAGGAGATTATGGTCCACACACTCCCAATAACATAAGAGCTTCATAGAACAAAGAACTTGTCTACCATTGAAATAAATTTGTCTTTACCATGTAAACATTGAACAAATTGAAGAGGATAGATTAACGAGGAAGCTAGGGGGATTTGAACAACTTGTGCATGTTGTAGGGTAGCTCATGCATGTTGTCTTTCATCCTTGCATGTGATAGTTTTTATCTTTGCAGGTGTAATTTTCTTTGTTTTCTTCTTTTTTTTTCATTTTTGGGCTATGGGTTCATGGTTGAACCACATGAGTCTCTGGATCCCTCTCACCTTTTCTTTAAATAAGCAATGCTTGGTCATTGTGTTAGACATTCCATGCATGAGGCTAATCCAGTTAATACTCTTGCAGATCTAGCTTAAAGACAACAATTTTCTTTTTTGAAAAAGAAAATGATTTCAAAATCAATGGTTGCCTTCCTTGAAGCAAGGAGATTCCCTATGGTTATTTTCAATCTAGACTCTATGGCAGAGGATCTAGTATTTTTCCAAAGATGTATTTATTTGTAAATTCATGGAGATTAGATTGAATCTAAGGATGCTAGAGGATTGGGCTCATAGATCTTTGCTAGTTGAAGGAGACATGGATATAACCTTGGTTGCTAATAGCTATTTTTTTGTTTCTTTTAATAATGTTTCTAATTGTATCTAGATTTTTTAAGAAGGTCCTTATTTCTTCAAAAACGTTGGTCATTTTATGAAACCCTAGCATATGGATTTCATCCTAACAAAGCAACTCCCTTCCAAGATTCCAATTTAGATTCATATATTTTCCTTGCCACTAATTTTTTGGAAAGATGAATTCCTAAAACTTTTGGGTGATTCATTGAATTCTTATTTGGGTACCTCACATATTACTAGGGACAAAAAAAATCCTAGTTATGCTTGAATCTATGTTGAATTTGATTTAAATTTAATCCCTTTCTTGAAGCTCTTAATATTTAAGGGGGATTTTGTTTGGCATCAAACACTAGATTATGAAGTCATTTCTTTAAGATGTAGGGAATTTAATCATTATGGACATCTATTTAATGATCCTAGCTTAAATCCAATGATTCTTCTAAGAAACTAGGACAAGATGATAAAAAGGACAAATGAAAAATTCAACAAAATAATCAAGGGTTTATCTCTAGTCCTAATGTTGATGGCTTTACCATGGCTCACAAGAAAGGTAAAAATCAACCCCCTCCAAATCTTGGAGGACCTAAAGCTGGTAATAGAAATAAAAATAAGTTTGCTATTTTGGGAGAAATCTTCACCAAATTTCAGGATGATCAAAGATGGAAATTGGGGACAGATGGTAGCAAATCAAGGGATTGATGAAATTATGTAGGATCAAGAAAGTCGAGTAATAAACTATAGGATGCTAACTTTTTTGATGAGAAGTAAGATCATACAACATAGGACCTTCAAATTTCTAGGATTTTTGGGGAGATTCTCGATATGCCTATTACCATTGCTAATGTCCACCATGTTCCTCTAGTACCAAGTAAGTCTATTATTTTTGCATAGAACCCTCTTTTTATTCCCAACAACTCTCAAACTCTTCAAGTTTAGCAGACTCTTCTTTCCTTTGAAAAGATTGAACATGTGCCTAATTTACCCTTGTCATGGACTCTAATAAACAAGAAAATTTGGAGGATAACTTGAAATCAAAATCGTTCAAAGAAACTAGAAAAAAAGATCCTTCAACCTAGGCTTTGGGTATTAAACAAAATCAGAATAAAAAATAGGGGAGGCAAGAGGCACTCAAAGCGGGTCATAAGATTGACCATGATAAGTCTAAACATTTGGGAGAACACCTAATAGCTTCAAGTCTTCTCAATCAATTGGATTATCCCTCCTTAACCCATCTCAATCATGATTATTTTCTAGAATGTGAGAGGGCTTGGCAGTAGACCTAGATAGAATGTTGTTAAATGATTGATTAAAGATTTTAACCCTTTTATTTGTTAATTCAAGAAACCAAGCTCCCCAAAGATTGTACTAAAAATTTTAGTTGTAGCAATGGTAGATATTGGGAAAGTATTGCTATTTCTACCCATGGTCTATCTTGTGGCCTTATGTGTGCTTGGGATTCTAGATATTTTTCTCTAAAAAATTCTTAACATGCAATGGTGGTCTATCTTTAGAGGGGGTTCTCACAACTAATAATCTTAGACATCATGATCACTAATTGTTATGCTCCCCAAGATCTCCAAGGTAAGGTTAAACTCTAGGATAATTGTTAGGTTCGTAGATGAGATTCTCCTAACGATTATTCTTGGATTATTATAGGTTACTTCAATGTTGTGTTATCCCTTAATGAAAAAGGGTGGACTTCCTACCCTTAGGCTAGTTTTCTTCTACTATATAACATTAAATACCTTCAGTTAATGGATATCCCTCCCAACAATGGTTCTTACATATGGAACAACAAGCGAATTGGGGATGGCTTCATTGCATAATGTTTGGATAGATTTTTGGTTAGTATTGTTGGTCTTCTTAGTTCCTTCGGCTTGCTTCTTCCGTCCTGGGGAATATGGGTTTGGATCATTGACCCATAGATCTCTACGCTAGGAAGGAACTTTTAAGCCCTAAAATACCCCTTTTAAATTTCAGCTCATGTGGGTAAAAGAAGACGACTTGGAAGATAAGATTAAACTTTGGTGGGAGGAAGGTAAACCTCATCACGAAACAACACTGTATATTTTGTTCTACAAATTATGTTTTGTCAAACAACAACTACAAGAATGGAATTTTTTCCTCGTGGTAACATTATGCAAATAAAAAAGAATATTTTGTCTAAGTTGGTGAGGATCCAAGGCTGTATTCAAGAACATGGCTTAAGGGGTGATCCCACAATATTGTGACCCACTTTTTGACCAAAGTGGGACATTAAAATCAACATTTTTAACTAAATTTTCACTTTCTATCACCTATAGAAACTAAATGGTTAAGAACTTGAAGATGATGTGAACTAATAATTTTTGAGATTTCGTTTGTAGATTTTGAATATATATATTTTAAAAAATTTTAAAAATAGTTTGTAAATTTTTTTACGTAATTTTTAATAACTTGTTTTTTATAGTTAACAATATTTTTAAAAAGTGGAATTTATTCTATAATGCATGACTTTTTTAGTAAAAATGATAAAATTATAAAGTCTTAAACATAGATTGGTAACACCAATATCTAGTGTGCACATATTTTTTGTTGCATATTTTATTTATTATTACTTTTTTATGTGAGATTAATTATATTTTAGACAATTTTAATCCATAACGCATAATTTTTTCTGTATATATCCAAATTAACCTTTTCTTTTTGTTGAAAGGACATCAATACGTAGTGCACAAATATTTTTATAATTTTTTTTTCTCTATTTTTTTTATTTTTCCACGTGTGTGGAACAAAGGCCTTGATGTTTGGTGAAAAACCTATGTTCACTAGAAAATAGAAAATAAATATAATAATTAAATTAAATATATTTAAAATTATACTTTTTGGAAAGCTTACTCTAAGAGCTACGATCTTGCAAATTATCCTATCATGTTGAATCCATTTGTTGGTCCAACCCAGGGTTTGAAACAAAAAAAATTGAGGAAAATTAGGTGACCAAGGTGGAAAGGCCTGTCCAAGGACCTTCATTTGAAGGTACCTTTGTTTGAAGGTATCCAAGGACCTTCATTCAAAGGTACCTGAACGTGACATGGAACCTTGCCATGTTGCAATAAATCCATATTTTTGATATATATGAAAATTATCTTGACCTTATGTTTATTACATTGTCTAAAATAATCTTATTTAAATAGTCATAAATGATGGGGAACCAATAAGATCTTGAGCAAGTACAATCATTTCTCTATTCAATATAAATTTATTTATATGGAGATAAAAACTCTATTTAGTTTTCACCTAAATAAACACATTTTATTTAGCTAATTTATTGCATTTTGTCACTATTGAGCAAATATGTGAATTGTGTAATTGTTACTTTTGAGTTAGTAGATGATGTCGAAGCACATATACATTTGTACTCTATGGAATTCTATGATAATTTCTAAACTTGTTGATGATTACCATATTTAGAAGAAATGAATAATAAATCAGATAAACATTTGAATGAATATGGTTTTTTTACATAATTTACATAATTCTTGCATTTAATATTTTATTTGATAAACATGTTGGGTGAATCCATAATCATTTGATCCTATGTGCATGTCTTAAATGTGTTTGGATCAAATGATATTAAATGAATAATTTTTTAGGCCTATGTTGCCTTGAAAAATGTACATGATAGTTATAAACATGTGATATGATATTTCCTTCTATTTTATCATGTTAGGCATGTGTAGGAGTATATAATAGAAGCATCCTACAACTATAATTTCTTCATAAGTCTAAGAGAATGATTACATTCTTTTAACCATATAACATATTCATTCAACCATTACACAATTAGACAATGAGAAAACTACAAGTAGATAACATATTTTTTTTTTACCAAATGAGAGAGAGAGAGAGAGAGAGAGAGAGAGAGAGAGAGAGAGAGAGAGAGAGAGAGAGAGAGAGAGAGAGAGAGAGTTTTCTTGTTCTAATTATTCTATTTTTAAAGGATTGTGTATGTGCTCAAAATGGTTATTAGACATTTTTCATTTTCTTCATAAAAGCTTGGTAGAAGCCATTAATAGAGTCTTATGGTTTTTTGAGGAAACCTTGTATGATTTTATTTTTGTTGAAAATATATTATGTGATTTTATGTTTGATTTCATAAATTATATTCTGGTGATTTGATTCCAATGGAGATCTCCTCTTCAAAGTGGACACATACACCCTCATTTCCAACCACTTTATTCTCATGGACAACTAAGGCAAACTACTTCTCATGCTATGCTACAGGGTATACACATCATTTCTACATTTTGTTTTGCATATTTCTATTATTTAATTGATCGTATGGTTGCATACCTTCCTTTGTAGCTTCCTAGTCTACACCAGAGATGTGAAGGTTATCTTGGAGATAAGATGGATGGTCAAAACCCCTCTTCACTATGATGAAGTCTTTGATTTTACCAATGAAAGAGTGCCTCCTTGGTTTTTTCTTTCTTTCTTCACTACCTTTGCAAGAATGGTATTTTTAATCTTCCAGTGAAATGATTTTGTACAAATGAAATGCAAGTGCAATGATGCTCGGTAGAGATGTTTTTAGCCTATGTATTGTGCCTAACTTCGATTAGGCTTTCATGATGGATTTGATTATCATGCTCAAGCAGATCTCCCTAATGAGACTAACCTTCCTCATGTGAGATGATCACACAAAGGATGAGATAACTACACCAACCTCCTCTAATACTTGATGCCAAAAGAGTGAGACACTTTTCTTGAAATTTTTTATATTTATGCCCAGCCTAATAATTGAAATATTTGCCAATAATTTGACTTATGTTATATTAATTTCATTCTCAGCTTTAATATTCTTTGATGTGGTACTAATTTTATTCTCAACTTCAATATTCTTTAAAAATATTCAATGAGATTATTATAATTTCTATTGTCAATTTATGACCTCAATATTAAAATACTATTTTTTTGCAATATTTATTTTATTTAGTCATTTCATATTACTATGCCAATCACAATACAAACATAGTAGACTATTTAGAGAGGTTTTATGTTAGGAATTGCATGCAGAAGATATCAATTAAATGCAAATAAAGATTAAACAGAGGAATGAAAAATACTCAAAAATAATAACAGCAAGAGACAATTTTTAACGTGGTTCACCCAAACTCGGGCTACATCCACCAACAGAGAGTCCAATATTATTATCCAGCAAATCAAACTAATTACAACCAGTAATCCTTGCAACTCAATACCGCTGCAAATGTTACAATACAATATCAATATAAACCCTAACCCTTAGTCATTTTTTATCAAGACTTATGTCAGTTACAAAATAGGATTTTTTATGGCACTGCCACTTGACCCCGTCTTGGGGGCGCTGCCCTCAAACCCCTGTTAAATAATTTGGGGGGAAACCACGCCAATAAAAATGGGGAAAATTTAACCTCCGAGTCTGATTAGGCTCCATATAAAAACAATCTCCCACTTGGAGACTGATCATAACACTATTGACCCTATAGCTCCCACTGGAAATAAACACCTTGGACCTTGCTATTCTAATTTTATTGTTTTCATTCTTGAAGACCAATGGAAGTTGAAGAGGAGCTCAACTTCCCCCTTGTCACTGCCTTCATAAACATATCCACTAGATTTTCATCTGTATGTATTTTTTCCAGCTATAATTGTCCATCATCCAACACTGACCGGATGAAGTGATACCTTAGCTATATGTGTTTGGTCTTTGAATGCAAGGTAGAATTCTTTGTAAGATGTATGGAACTCTGGTTGTTTGTAAACAAATAACTGTTAGTCTATTATTTGCTCAATTCTTCCATGAAAGATTGTAGCCATATCATCTCCTTGGTTGCCTCTGTTGCAGCTACATAGTCTACCTCCGTGGTGGATAAAGCAACCACCTTTTGCAACTTGGAGATCCAACTCACTACTGTCCCACCTACAGTAAAGACATAACCTGTAGTACTTCGCATGGTATGAATATCCCCTGCCAAATCTGAGTCCACATAGCCTGCTAAATCAGTATTAAAGCCCCTAAAACATAAATGTTTATTGGATGTACCTCTCAAATATCTAAGAATCCATTTTACCGCATTCCAATGCTCCAATCTAGGATTACTCATATACCTGTTTACGACTCCTACAACATGTGCAATATCTGGTCTCGTGTATACCATGGCGTACATTAAACTTCCTACAGCTAAAGCATATGGTACCTTGGACATTTTTTTTCCTCCTCTTGTATCTTAGGACATATCTCCTTAGTCAATTTCAAATAACTAGGCAAAGGTGTGTTGACAGCTTTTGCATTTTCCATATGGAATCTCTGCAACACCTTTTCAACATAATCAGTCTGAGATAGAGTCAATTGTCTGTTCTTCCTATCTCTACAAATTTTCATACCAAGGATTTGTTTTGCTACCCCCAAATCTTTCATAGCAAATGATTGTGCTAACTGTTGTTTTAACTCTCTTATGTGATCCATGTTAGACCCTGCTATAAGCATGCCATCAACATATAAACATAAAATAATGTAGCTGTCATTATCCAACCTCTTAAAATAAACACAATGGTTAGAACTACATCGGCTATAGCCTTGCTCATCCATAAAACTATCAAATTTCAAATACCATTGCCGAGGTGCTTGTTTCAAGCCATATAAACTCTTCTTAAATCTGCGTGCACCAATTTCTCCTTACCTTTGACCTCAAATCCTTGTGGTTGTTCCATATATATCTCCTCCTCCAAATCACCATGGCAAAAGGCAGTTTTTACATTTAGTTGTTCCAAATGTAAATCTTTAATAGTCACAATACTTAAAACAGTACGAATAGAAGTCATCTTAATAACTAGAGAAAAAATCTTATCAAAATCAATACCTTTTTTATGTGCAAATCCTTTTATAATTAATTTGGCTTTAAATCTTTTCTTACTTCCATCTTCCTCTTTTAGCCTATAAACCCATTTTTTTGGTAAAGCCTTTTTACCTACAGGCAACTTTCATAATTCTCAAGTCTGATTTTTCAGCATGGAGTCCATTTCTTCTTTCATTGCAAGCTCCTATTGAACCAGCATATGGTTCACCAGCATATGTTCACAAATAGAATACAAAGAGGGAGAAAACCTTTCAAGAGGTCTACTTAGCCTTGTTGACCGTCTAACATTCACTAGAGTTTGTGGTATTTCTTATTGCTATTGTGGAGCATGAGGAACCACTGGAACATCATTATCTGGAGTATCATCTAACACCACATGATCCTTTTCTTTCTTCTCATGCTGCTGCAACTGATCTTTGTACAACATCGTCTCATTGAATACAACATCCCTGCTTCTCACAATTTTTAGATTTTCAACATCCCAAAGCCTATAACCAAATTTATTAATGCCATATCCAACGAAGATACACTTTTTTGATTTTGCATCCATCTTGGTTTTATTTTTAGAATCTACATGTGTACAAATCTTTCGCATCTAAAGGTTTTGAGAAAAGAATAACTCACCTTCTTACATGTCCATGCTTCCTCTGGAATACCACAACCCAAAGAAACTGAAGGACCTCTATTAATTAAATATATAGCATTATTTCTAGCCTCTGCCGACATGTTTAAAGACAACCTAACATGCAATTTCATACTTCTTGCACGCTCCATTATTGTCCTATTCATGCGCTCAGCCACTCCATTTTCTTGTGGAGTCCTTAGAACCATTTTCTACCTATGAATTCCATTAAAGGAACAATAATCCTTAAATTCTTTGCTACAATTCTCACCACCATTATCAGATATTAGACATTTAAATAATCTTTTACCCGTCTCATTCACAATCAAGCTTCTCCATTTCTTAAATGTTTCAAATACATCAGATTTTTGCCTAAGGAAATAAATCCAAACCTTCCTAGTTGCATCATCTATGAATGTAACATAATACTGAGAGTCATCGAGAGAAGATACTTGAGTCGGTCCCCATACGTCTGTATGCACAAACTCTAACTTTTCATCTTTCTTTTGCTTCCCATCCTTGATAAAACTAACTCTCTTTTGTTTGTCATACACACAACTTTCACATAAATCCATATTAATACATTTTAGACCTGGCAAAACTTTCTTAGAATGAAGTACATTCATACCTTTTTCACTCATATGCCCAAGTCTATTATGCCACATTGTTGTCTTAGAACCTGCAGCAACTGTTTCAGTCTCTTCCAGCAAACCTGCAGCAATTGTTCCTAAACTTATTTATTTTTTCTCTACAACAACTAAAGTAGAAGGAACAGTATGACCTATACAAATATATAAGGTGCCTACTTTCACACCTTTTGCTAATATTAAGGCACCTCTTGAAACCTTCCAATTTTTATCATTAAAAGTAACTGTGCAACCTTCATCACCTAGCTGCCTTGCTGAAATTAAATTCCTACTTAGCCTTGGAACATGTCTTACCTCTTGTAGTAGCCAATGATTCCCATTTTGCAACTTAATCTTAATTCTTTCCTTTCCAACAATTTGACATGGTTCGTTATCTCTCAAATAAACTGGCCCAAAATCCCCTTAGACATAATCAAGAAAATAACTTCTATGGGGCGTAGTATGAAATGAGGCCCCTAAATCTAAAACCCATGAATCATCAGCATTATCTAGAGAAAGAATCAAAGCATCATTTTTAGATTTATTACTTACCACATTTGCCTCCTTATTGCCTTCTTGTTTGTTTCCTTCTTTATTCTTCCGAGATCAACAATCTTTCTTTAGATGACCTAGTTTCCCATAGTACCAGCAATCCTTCTATCCTCTAGATTGGGACCTCTTGTCCTTTGATTTTCCTCGTGACTTTCCATGACCTCCAGAACCTTTTCCTTTCTCCTTTGATTTGCCCTACTCTTTGCATTCAAAACACTACTTGATGTGGACCCTCCTGAGCTTTTTCATCACATTTCCTCGCTAAGGATAACACCAACAATATCATCAAATTTCAAAGTATTTGAACCAGAGACAGAGTTACTTACAGCCATTACCAAGCTATTCCAGCTTTCTAGCAAAGAACATACAACCAAGAGAGTCCTCACCTCTTCATCAAATTTTATTTTTACAGAAGTAAATTGACTGGTAATCGTATTAAACTTATTTAAATGATCTGTCATAGATCCACCTTCAATCATTTTCAGATTAAACAAACGCTTCATGAGAAATACCTTATTTGAGGCTGAGGGTTTTTCATACAATTTAGCCAAAGCTTTCATCAATTCATTTGTTATCTTCGCTTCTATTATATTGAATGGCACAGATGGTGCTAGGCACAACCGAATGGTTCCCAATGCCTTTCTATCTAGAAGTTCCCAATCCTCATCAATCATTGCTACCAGTTTCTTGGCTATTCCTTCCAATGGCCTTCATAAATCCTTCTGATAGAAATAATCCTCCATCTGCATCTTCCATAACTGATAGTTTTGCTCATTGAATTTATCTACCTTCAATTTACCCTTGTTTGCCATTACTCCCACTTAACCATGAGACTCCCACTCACTGTGAGGCCTTTCTGCAGACGATAATCGAACACAACCCGTTCTGCTACCACTTGTTAGGAATTGCATGTAGAAGATATCAATTAAATGCAAAGATTAAACAGAGGAATGAAAAATACACAGAAACAATAACAGCAAGAGACAATTTTTAACGTGGTTCACCCAAACTCGGGCTACATCCACCAATAGAGAGTCCAATATTATTATTCAGCAAATTGAATCGATTACAACTAGCAATCCTTGCAAGTCAATACCGCTGCAAATGCTACAATATAATATCAACAGAAACCCTAACCCATAGTCATTTTTTAATCAAGACTTATGTTAGTTACAAAATAAGATTTTTTATGGTGCTGCCCCTTGACCTCATCTTGGGGGCGCTACCCCAAAACCCCCATTAAATAATTTGGGGGGAAACCGTGCCAATAAAAGTGGGGAAAATTTAACTTTTGAGTCTAATTAGGCTCCATCTAACAACATTTTATATGCACAAGATGTTCCATTTTTCTACACTCAACTTAAAATCTACCACACTCTTCAATGATCAAATAGTCAATAGCAATTTTACACTTCATTCCTACCCAAAAGTGGTAATTAATGAAGTCCATTTCTTTCCTAAATATTGAAGGAACTCACATTCATGAAAGGAGCTCAATTTATTGATTCATTCCCAAGAGCTTGGAGTGTATGTACACCATCATGTAGAAGAGTTCTTTAGCCATTCTAGGCATTTTTATATAGATTTTAATTTTTCTTATTTTTTTTGCTAATTTGTGATAAAGATAGCATATCCTAATGGTATGTTCTTACTCCACCTAGATATATCTTTGAGGTGAATTAAATCTATTTTTCAAATAATAAGTTGAGATACAAAAAAACAAAATGAGATGTGATTTTAGCATTAAAGAAAGGGCCACAAATATTGTATTTGTTTCTACAAGGAAATATAGGTACATTAATGAGAATATTGGATAGGCTCACATTCAAACTTAGAACCTACTTATGGTTGGTAAGATTTTCCACCACTAAGCCACTTGCCCTTTAATGATGGAGACTCTTAAATTCTATCAAGAAGCGTATTTCAATTTCAACACACCCTCTAAGATAGGTGTTGGCGTTTCAATTCACACCTCTGGAATGCAATTTGGAAACAGACAGCTATGCATAGATAAACTGCTCTCCTATCGGAAGGGGGAGTTCCCTTTCTTGCTGATGTTCACTGAAAAGATAATTAAATGAAACTTCACCTATCTTCTTTTTGATTCTCAGCTGTGAGCACAAGGTTATAAAACTCTAAACGCTGCAGAAGAGGTTTTTTCCTTTTTTAAAACTTCTATTACAACTAAGCAAAGACTAATGATGCTTTCAATCTCCTGAGTAAATTTAGAGCAAAGGAAATTGAAAGTGAACAAAGAATGATTGTTAACACAAAAACTTAAGCAGTTTTCCTCCAGGTTTACACCACAAGACTAAAAGTAGTTTAATGATTAAATTTGAAATGAAAGCTACAATAAGCTACACATCTGACGATGATAACTTGATGAATCGAGATAAAATATCAGAGCAAAATAGGCATGAGACTTCTATTCAATATCATAAAGTTTGCACAACTCCAGGACAACAATGCTGCAGCAAAAGGCAGGCATACAACAAGTGATCAAACACTGGAGAACAATGAACATAAAGTGAACAGACACTTGGAATATCAAAATTTGCAAGCTAGAATAGGCACAACAAATTTGCTATCACAATTACCATTACAATAAACATAGAGTGAACAAACACTTGGAATAACAAGACTTGCAGGCTAGAATAGGCACAACAAATAAGTTATCACAAAAGTCATTCCCTTACAATGAACACAGAGTGAACAACACTTATAATAACAAGATCTGCAGGCTAGAATAGGCACAACAAATTTGTTATCACCAAAGTAGCTCCATTACAATGGGCAAGGATGCCCTTATTTATACTAAAATCAAAGGAGTAGGGAACCCTAAAATCTCCTTGATTAACCCTAACTTGCCAACTCGCAAGCTTTATTTCTATTCTAAGACAAAGCTACAATAAACAAATGCTTTAAAGCAATCTGCTTTAAGGCAAAGAAGATTCCAACTAACACAAGGTGATTTCTTTTCTAAATATAGAATGGATGAGCTTAGGATGAAAGCACATGCTTTAAAACAAAAAAACATATGTTTTAAAGCTGCTTTATTTTGAAATGCATCCTCATCAACATTCTAGATTTTTGGTGATGTCATCCGTTGATATTCTGGGAAACAATATCTTCTAAAAAGCGAGTGACTGCATCTCTTCCAGGAACACTGATACTCTCTAGAATGATATTCTGATTCTCTAACATTTCTTCACCATTGACAACCATCTGAAGAAATTTGTGAACTTCACCCGTGGCCTTGTCAAATTTTACTGTCATTGTGGTAAAATGACTCATCTTGTTGGCATTGATATCATCATTTAAATTACTGCGGACAAGAGTCTGGAACTCTACTTGCACTTCCCTGAGATCATATAGGGTACCATCTTCTTTTTCATACAAACATGGGATCTGAGAGACAAAAGATTTGACGAACTTGAGGATGTTGACTACCTTTTCTTTCCATTCTGTCAACTCTGCAATCATACTGTCATAAGTTTTTACTGTGAAAAGATATTGCATTTTCCAAGTAGAAACTGTCTTCTTGTCTTCAGCTGAATCAACAGTATCAAGTGCAATCTTCAAGTCAGAGATAATGATCTCAAACACCGGTCTATTTTCTACCATGGTCTACTGTAGTCCCTGTATGCCTTAGCGTAAATCATGAGCATTGTACTTCAATTGATAAAGCTCTGAAAGCACAACTCTCCCTTTGGTCACAAATCTTCCACCCAACTGTTCATGTGTCTCCCATAAAGAACCAACTGACTGAAATGCCGCTGATCGGCGAGTGATTCAAGATTTGGTGGAAGAAGTAAATCAGCTTGTGAAGTGCCATGGAAAAGGTTGGAAATGTACTGCCGCAGCTGTCGAACTTCAGCTTTGAGAGCTGCCTTGTCTTCTCCATCTTTCAACGCCCTTTCCTTCAAATTATCCACTGCAACCTCAAAGAGATTGATGTCTGTATGGTGGGTACTTCTGCCAAGGTTAGCCTTGACAACCGTGAAGTCGTCAACCTCGACATCATTAGCACTTCTATTTTTTGGTGGTGTTGCAATTTCAAGAATTATTTCTCCCTCTGCATTCTTCTTAATTCAACCTGCTTCTTCAGCTTCTTGTTTGGTGTGTCTTGGTAGACGCTTTTTAGCTCTGTTAAATCCAGATGATATGAGGGCTTTCTCCTCTTCCTCCCTAGAATGTTTTCAAGCTAGGATGAGCCATCCTCTCTTGGAAACTCAGTTCTAACCTCGTCAGCTCCTGATGAATCAATGTTTGCATCAAAGTTACGAACCGGTGAATCTAGCTCTGAATCTATGTGGATAGGAGAAGTGATCGGTGAAGAAGGTGGAGAGACATGATCTAGAGGTAACACTTCAACATGCAGTGTTGTTTCAATAGGAACCTCTAGTTCAACTGGTGGTTGTTCCTGCTAGACATGAGTTGGAGACTCATCCTTTTTCCTCTTTAACTTAGCCATTTTTGTTCCTTCTGGAAGAACACTCATAGCTTTTACCCTTCGTTTTAGCTTGGAAGTGGAAGGCTCTGATGGTTGCACAACTGGCAGCTCTGCTAATGGAATATCATCCTTCCACTTAGTCTTCAAGAATATCAAACTATTTTTAACCACTCGAATTGTTCTTTCTTCAATGGAAGTGCTCTCTTTTACTGACCAATTAACTGGTGTCAACGGTTGTTGCTTAATTTGGTCTCTGAAATATGTGGGAAGTAGAACTTCACCACTCTTTGTCAAACCCTCTATATCTTCTGATAGGATATCAGACATCTGTTGAATAGTGAATCTGCTATAACTGCGTTCTCGCACTTCAAACTCATTAGCACAATTAGCCCAGAAGTCTTCAACCACATGCTTGTGCGTACAATTCTATCCAAGATGTGATGCATAAACACCACGGGGATCATATGAAGACCTCCTGTCGAAAAACTTAAGACCATATCTGAATGATTCATTACCAATTGCCTTAGCATATGCTCCAGATCTACATCTGTAAATACTCATCCCAAGTGGAAAATTGAAAGTTGTCTTGCATCTACTACGCAAAAATATGTGAACTTCATAGGCTTGCCTCAAAAATTCCATAAATGCAATTTCATCTTTAGGATATCTCAGCAACATGGCTAGGTCTCCTAAGAAGCCATAAAAAGCGGGAAATTGGATAAACCAATCAGCCCATTTTGCCATTGCTATTCTAGCCTCTGCTGAAAATCGTATATGCAACTCGTTGTCCATATCTTGTACTGCACGTATCAAGAATGCATCATTCACCACTTGTAATGTCGTTCAGTTTGAGAGATCTCTAACTATGGGAAATGATGATATACATGCTGAGTACCCAGAGTTCCAACAACATTCAAACCTCTGAATTGACCCTGAAAAGCCATCGAATACACAAGGTATGATATCATATGGAATTCATGAGCCCTTTGAAAATCAATTATTTTTTGGTGGAGGCTATCACTGATGAGTGCCGACCAGTCATAGAATTCGGTTCCATCAACAATCTGGGACATGATGTAAAACATCCAAGGCTGGAATTTGTTTGCATCTGCTTGACCCGTGATCCGACTTAGTAGAGTAATCATTATTGAATGTTCCTCCTTGAATTCTCCACGTCCAACATTCTTTGGCATGACATTCTGCTTCTCTTTTAACCATCTCTAACCAATATTTTTTCGGTATTTTTCTTTATCATTGTTCCAAACCCTCTTGCATTCTTCAAGTGAAACAGTTAAGTTTTCTCTCCAAGTAGGTATCGTAAAACACTTCTCTATGTCATTTGGCCTCAAGCTACAGAGCACGCGTCCATCTCTTAACTAGATTTCTCTTGTGACCGAATTGTAATGTTTCATGCAAGCAATCACGAACTCGATACTTTGCACTGTGATAGGAAAGGATGCTGCTGCAAGCAAACCGGAGTGTCCAAGATTCCTGATAGCATTATTCCTTGCATCCTCCAAAGAGTGTAAATTAATTATTGGAAGAACTTTATGTAAGTCTGTTTCACAAGTTCTCAAGTAATTGTGAACCAACGCCGTTTTGTGTCTGATTTGTGTTAGAGAGTACTGCATATTGGAAGATTTGAAAATCAACTGTGAACATGCCTATGTCAGAATCTTGGACAAATGGCTGAAAATTATTTGCTGATTTTTAGAAAAAGCAGAGTGTGAGCTAAAAAAGATGGCACATGGGTTTTGTAGACAATTCTGTTTCGAAGCAACCCAGATTGTCAGATTTTGAAAAAGTGGAGATTTTCTTGAAAAAGCAGGAAAAAAATAGTTTCCCGAAAAAAAGAAAAACTCTAATCTTCAAGAGGATAATAATCTGGATGGACCCATCTTGACAAAAACTGAAAAAGCTCTGGTCAGATTTTTAAAAAATGATCCCCTTGAAACGAGGACCCTAAAAAAGCAAGCCTCTCTTCTTCCTCAACTCGAAACTATGAAGAACACTGAAAAAACACTTGGTTTGGGTCTTCGAATCTTCGTTGAAATAAAAATAAAATCTTTCCTCTGGATGCAACCTGCAAAAGATAATAAAATAAAGAAGCCAAATGATTGTCTTTATAAATCTTTAGGGTGAAAAAGCAGCTTTATTTGTGTGAGAATAAAACTTGGACCTCATCCATGAAGAAAGCAACTTTTAAAGCATAAATCCAAGTGGATGTCTTCAAATAGGAAGAATCCCTATTTTGTAGCTGCCTATGGCTTCATGTGCAAGATGATGAGAAATATCTTCTTTTGATGATGTCATCGAACACGCGAGTTGAAAGAAGTGCTAGCAAATTTTACTTCGTTTTAGACACTTCAACACTTGTTTTGACTTAAATATGGCCTATCTCTGACTTCAACAAGGTAGAAAAATGTCACCGTTGACTGAAAAAGCTGATTGACCCTAACATTTTGGAGACCTATCAACTGAGATTCCATCCCCTGCCTCCAATTGATGATCTGACATCGTTTGACCAAGTTTGACCTCCTGAAAATTGCCAACAGGCGAAGATTGGTAACAAAGCATGTTGGAAAACACTATGAACATGAAAATATTCTAACACTGCTCAAGTTGGGCACCCCAAGTCACCTGGGGCACCTGGTTTCCCAACACTTAGCCATTTTTTCAAAATTTTCAACTTCTTCAATTTCTTGGTTTACGTGCGCGTTCTGGTGGCACAGGACCCCTGTTTGGCTGTCGATTTCTGTCAACTGGGATGAAAATGAGTCTGATGATCTTGAAAATAGGCAGGCCTAAAAATTGAGTTGATTGTACCTTCTGTTCGCCTTAAAAGATGTGCCCAACTTATCAACTCTGAACCAGACCGGGCTGACGGAAGGAGAGTCACATTTTTTCAGAAAATCTTCAAAAATAAACTAACTTTGGAGAATTTGGGCGCCCCAAGCCACCTAGGGTTCCTGGTTTACCAACACTTGGAAAATTTTCTAAAAATTTTCAATTTTGTACCTTTTATCGATTTTCGTGCCCACAACTCTTGTTCGATCTTCGATTTCGGTCATTCTGACGACTGTCGAGGTGGGATGGAGGGTGATCTGAGTAGTCTAAACATATATGTGATGAAATCTTGACTTTGACTGACTTTTGACTGAGTTTGACCAAGTTTGACCAACTGGAAACAGGCTGACTGAAGCATTTTTGACGTTTCTTGAAAAACATGAAAAAAAAATGAACACAGGAGAGTATGGGTGCCCCAAGCCACTTGGGGTGCCTGGTTTCACCAGACTTAGTCAAATTTATGATTTTCCAACTTTTCAATCCACCTTGGATCCATCTTGCATCATTTTGTGTGCATCATCGAGTCGATGACTGTTCGTCAGTTTTGCGTCGTTGGAACACTGTTGAAAACTTGTCGATGAGCTCTGGCAGGTGAAATTTCCTTTGTTGATCACTTTCAAGCTCATGCTTTTCCTTCTGAAAAAGCAGAAGTGACCCAGTAGGGAAAACTTGGTCATTTGAAGATTCCGTCTGAACCGCGCCGATCGTGAAGCAAAATCGACCAATGAGAATCGAGTGTGACACCTGAGTTGGAGATTCTATTTTTAGAAAGTTTTGCCAGCATCCATATCTCAAGAAACCCAGAAAACCTAATCTGACATCTATTTTTAGAAATTTGTAAAAATAGAAATTTCTATTTTTAGAAATTTTGCTTTTTTGACTTTTGACGAAAAAATTTCTAGACTTGTTTCAAAATGCCTTAATGAAGCAAAAATTTTGGTTGGGTACAACAATTGGCTCTATCTGGGGACCATGGCGGATACTTACGACATAGGAGAACCTAGAATCTCTGGATTTTGCAGCTTGGACCAGTGCCTTATCCATTGGGCAATAGAGTCAGGTCACTTTCCTAATCACCTAGAACCAGACTTTTCCCTACATCACCTAGAATCGGACTTCCTAAAATCACCTAATGAGTTGGAACTTCAAAACACAAGAAACACAACTGTCACATTATGGAAAGGGGAAAAACATTACGACAAAATGATCACATTACAGAAAGGGGAAACACATTACGAGAAAACAAAAAGTGTTTCACTTACTCCATCCCCGAAGGGATGAAGTGTTTTAAATAAAATCCACTATAAGGTAGTGGAATGAGCTTGCCATCCATGTGTGTGAGAATATAAGTATTCTCCCCTGCAAACTTGTGGATCTTGTATGGCCCCAACCACAAGGAATCAAATTTTCCGTGCATTCCCTTGGACTCATGTCTTTTGTCCCAGAGTAGGACTTGATCACCAATCTCAAAGTCTTGTTGGCGAGCCTTCTTATCAAATATTTTCTTCACTCATTCCTGATGTTGAGTGATTTTGTCTATGACCTCCACTCTTTCTTCTTCTAGCTTCATCAGATACAGGATGCACTTCTCAATAGGATCTTTGAACTCATCATCTTCAATTGTGGTTGCCAGCTTCAAAGCAGACAACTCTAGCGTGATAGGTAGCATTGCTTCTATACCGTACAGAATGACGAAAGGTGAAGTACCAATAGCTCTCTTGGGTGTAATTCTATCAGCCCAGAGAGCATCATAAAGCTTCTTGTACCAAGCCTTTTGATTAGAATCGACTAGCTTGCATATGATAGTGACAATGTTTTTGTTTGATGATTCGGCCTGTCCATTACCCTGAGGGTAATAATCTGATGAATGTGACAACATGGTGCCGTGATCATAACAAAACTCTAGTACTTCCTCGGACGAGAAACATGTTGCATTATCAGTCACTATCTTGCACGGTACCCTGAATCTTGAAATAATGTTCTCTTTCAAAAAGTCACAAGCAACTTCCGAGGTAGCCCACTTGGTTGGAATAGCTTCAACCCACTGAGTGAAGTAGTCTGTACTTGTGAGGACATAAATATGCCCCTTACTAGAATGTGGGTTGATAGGGCCGACAAAATCCAATCCCCATTGCTGAAATGGACCATCGATAATTACTGGATTGAGGGGAATGGCCACTAGCTTGAGTTTGCCAACAAACTATTGACATATCTGACATTTGGACACCCATTCATATGCGTCGCGAAACATAGTTGGCCAATAAAACTGTGCTTGCAAGATCTTGAATGTAGTAACTCTTGATGAAAAGTGACCACCGCATGCTTGACTATGAAATGCATCCAGCAAACGTTGTTGTTGATCTTTGTTGACGCATAACAAAAGTGTCCCATCAAGCCCTTGCTTGTATAGAACGTCATTGCAAAGCACGAACTTTTGTGCTTTCAATTTTAATGTTCTCTTCTGCTGTTTGTCCATATGAATTGGACATTCTCCGTAAGTTAAATAGTATACAATTTCTGCATACCATTCATTAGCAGAATCAACAAATAGGACCATAGGAAGATCCTCTTTAGTTTCATTTTCAGATTCACCATCTGCCTGGTGCTTCAGATCACTGTCTTCTGCTATCAATTGACATAGACCTCTGCTGTGGACAAGTTTTCTTGGCTTAATCTCCAAATCATATTCTTGAACCCTTGCGACCCAGTTACCTCTCCTAGTGCCCATCTCCTGCTGAGTTAGCACGCTCTTAACCGCTGGATCGGTAACATATACCATTGTGTGAGCCGACAAAATATAGAATCTAAAATTCTTTACTGCTCTCACGACTACATACACGTTCTTTTCTATTTGAGAACATTTCGCTATCTTTGAAACTACTACTCATTGAAAGCAATTGGAGATTCGACATCTTCATTCCGCTTTTGTGTCAATATGGCAGACATGGTATGTTCGGACGCATAGCAGTAAAGGATGAAGTCTTTAGTAAAATCAAGACGGACTAACATTGGTGTTTGGCTGATGGCTTCCTTGATTGCGACAAACACCTTCTTGCCTTCATCTGTCCATTTGAAAGCGGATGTTTTCTTCATCATATCTGATATATCCTTTGTAAGCTCTGAGAAGTCTGGTATAAACCTTCGTATGAAATTTATTTTACCGAAGGAGTGCACACTAGTTTTGCTCGTTGGTAGAGACAAATTTTTGATAGAATCAACCCGACTAAGGTCAATCCGTGTTCCCTCCTTGGAGACGATATGGCCAAGCAGTTTACCTTCCGTTACTACAAAAATGGACTTCTTAGGATTCAAAGAAATGCCATGGTATCTGCATCTTTCAAACACTTTCACCAAATGGTCAAAATGGTCTCCTCGTGTTTTTGAGAAAACAGTGAGGTCATCAAGCTAGACAACAATCAACTTGTTCTTCAAATCTCCAAATGCCAAATCCATAGCTCTTTGAAATGTAGCACCGGCATTGATGAGGCCGAAAGGCATCCTTTCATAAGCAAACATACCCCATGGGGTAGTGAAAGTTGTCTTGAACTGATCTTCCTGGGCCACAACGATTTGATTATATCCAGAAAAGCCATCAAGTAATGATAGCATCTCTGAACCAGTGACTGTTTGCAATGTGTGCTCCATGATTGGCAGAGGATAATTATTCTTGAGAGATGATTGGTTCAAGTTCCTGAAATCCACACAAATTCTGATTTCACCATTTTTCTTGCGTACAGGAACTATATTCGACACCCATGTTGAATGCTGTATTGGAAATATTATCTTTGCATCCACCATCTTCTGGATCTTTGCATAAATTGTATCTTGAATCCACAGATTGTAATATCTTTGTTTCTGCTTGAAGGGCTTTGTATCAAGTTTCAATGGAATTGTATGAGACAATTCAACATGTGTGAAGACTTTCAAGTCTTCGTATGTCCAGGCAAAAACATCTCGGTATTGTCTAAAAAGAGAGATAAACTTCTTGCTTTCTTCTTCTGTACAACACTTGCCTATATTAACAAGCCTAGGCTTGTCTTCTGAACCAATGTTCACCTGATAATGTTCTGCAGAAGTCTTATCATCCATTCTTCTTTGATTTTGGATGTATCTATCATGTCTGTCAAATATATCCTCCAAGGATACAAGACCCTTAGGAATTTTATTACCTTTCAATTGGATAATACCTGAATCCGCCTCTTCCACTGCTTTCGCATCCCTTAGAGTTTCCATAGAAGTTTCTTCAAACCAACCTTCAAAAGATGAAAGGAATGAATCTGATTCATCTTTGTTGTCTTTAGCATTTTTGATCTTAGTTGTTGATTCTCTGAAAGGAGCTAAACTTCCCTCAAAGAAAAGCCCCTTGAAATTATCTTCCATAACGAGAAATTCTTTGATGTGGTCATCATCATCAAAGATTTGCCAGTTGTCACAATTGTCAAGGACAACTAGCCTGTATATTAGCTCAATAGGGAATGCATTCTGACAAAAATTAGAATGAGGCATGAAAAGTGAAGTGGATACTGCCAGAGCATCTGCTTTGCTATTATCCAAGTGTGGAATGTATTGGATATCAAATGCCTCGAACCAATCGATTGCATTCCACACCCTATATCTGTAATGTCGAAGGCAGTCTTTCTTTACTTGAAACTGTCCCCTGACTTGCTTGATGATCAATTCTGCATCACCTTCAACCCTGAGTAATTTAATACCCATATCCTTTGCATTCTTGAGACCTAACAAAAGCACCTCGTATTCCGCTGTATTATTTGTGCATTCGAGCTGCAAGTAGTACGCAAAAGGATACAAACGACCATCGGGAGAAATTATCACAACCCCTGCTCCTGAACTGGTGGTCGAACAACTTCCGTCAAATTGCAAAGTCCATACCTTTGGATCTTCTTTTGATTTCTCAATTGCATGGACAACTTCTTGATTTTCTTCGGTTATTACAAAGAGCATAACATATGTACCAAGACTCGTTTCTTGATATAAAACTTGTGCTTGAGGATCCTGAGATTTCACCACCGTGAACCGTGACTTGGTTTCTGGTTCCAATTTGAAATTACCTTTCTTTAATGGAATGGTCGCAGATGACCAATCCAATTATATTTCTCCTCCGAGATCTTTGCAGAAGCTTCTACTTAGCAGCATCCCATAACTGGCTAGAATGTCAGCTACCAAGATAGTCATCATTATTTTCTTTTCGGGGCAAGCCGCCAACCACACTTGAGCATCCTTCAATTGTCCAACCAATGGCACTGACTTAGACTCAAGCGAATAACACTTGTCATGAATTTTGGTGCATGAGAGTCCCAAAGCGTTCATCACTTGCAAAGGCATGACATTGTCTGAGGCTTCTGAATCAATGATACAATTGCTCAACTTATAACCTCCTATATACAAAGAGATATAGAAAGGCTTTGGCTTCTCTCCTGCTGGAACGGAAGATTCAAGCAATGTAGGTTGTACGACAGTCTCTTTCTTGACATACTTAACAATTCTATCCAGTTGATTTGGATGGTCTTGAAGATACTCCAGTTGAGAAATCTGCACCTTTGTCTTCATCATGGAATCCACTATATCAAAATTCGTTGAAGACAAATTTTGAGTAGCCTGGACATTTTCATATGGTGGCTTAGTATTGGAAGTGGAAGCCACTTCCTTCTCCTTTTCTTTTGGTCTTTGTCTATCCTCTCCTTCCTTCTGTGCTTTAAAATGTTGAGTACGTGTAAACATAAGAGTTGAGAGATTTTCATGGTTAACTACAAGAGAATATTGACGAAAATCCTCTTGTTCTTCCTTCATTATAATGGGTTCATTCTAGAAGTATCCCATAGTAGAGTCGCCATCGAAGTTGTCCATCTGTGGTAAGACAACATTCGCACTTGGGGAAGGAACAATGTTTGAAATAGGTGTAGCATCAACATATCCCATGATTTGATTCATTCTTAAATTTTCAGGACATGTGGTTCTAGTATGCGCACCAGTCTCATGAAAGGAACAAAGCACTGAATTTTGAGTAGCATCAACTGCTTGTCTTGGTGGTGGTGCTCGCAACCTGAGCCTGTAATTATTGAAAGGCTAAAAATTGTTCCTCTTGGGCAAATATGATTGCTATGGTTGGTACTGTTGCTATGGTTGGTATTGTTGTTGCGGTGACTGATATGGTTGTTGCGCAGGTTGCCCCTGAGTAGGCAACTATCTCTTCATGATAGTCACTTCATTTGCTACTTTATGTAGCAGTGGATCCGTAGAACTCTGAACAAGAGGCCTGATTGAATCCATTTTCATCTTGCCAGAGGTAATCATGTCATCCTCTAACTTGATGGCATTTTCTTGTGCATTGGATAATTCTGTTCATTAGCCGATCTTAAAAAGAAGGCTATCTCAGAAGGCAGACCATTAATGAAACTGCTCAACAGAATTTGCAGAGATGGATTAAGAGTATGAGAAAGACGTGTAACCAGGTGATTAAACCTTGCCACAAACTCCCTCATTGGTTCATTGTTTTCCATCTTTGAATTTGAGAGTTGGGCGAACAATCTGTGACCATCTTCAGTTGGTTTGAACCTTGCCAAGAATTTCTCGCTCATAGTTGCCCAGCTTGTAATGATGCTTGGCTCCAGATGATTGAACCAATCGGCAACATTTCCCGCGAGAGTCTCAACGAAGAGATGTACAGTAACTTCTTCATGTGATACATGTAAAACAACACAAGCTGTTGTAAATGCAAAAATGTGTTCATCAGGATGTTGAGTTCCATCGCCATGGAACCAAGGAAAGTGCTTCCTTGACCCCTTTGGTAGCTCATGATGTGCTTGCAAGGCCAAAGGTCCAATGTTATTACCCCAATGCAATGGTGGTGGTCGCCTTTGACTTGGATCATTGTGATTGTTGTTATTTGCATCACCCATTGCTCTAGGCTAGATTACTGGTTCTTCTTGTAATTCTTCCTGCTTGACTTCAGGAACTATCTGAATTTCTCAAACTATGTTGGATGCTTCTCCAACTTTTATAGAATCAAGATCTTGAAAGAAAGGATCTGTAGCACCGCCTTTTCCCTTTCTTGAATAAACCCTGTGAGCCAGGATTATCTATTTCCACGCGGGAGGTGGTAGTACTGGTCTTCCTACTGCAAGATCTGCTTTGTATTCTTCTTCGTTAAGGATAGCAGCCACGTTTCTCCACTGATCAGGACTTTCCTTTTGCACAAATATGAAACTTCTGAGGCTACTAATGATGTCTGTTTTCTCTCCTTCCACTCGTATAAGATTTGGTTGAATAACAGGTGGTGTAAGATTTGGTTGTTGAACTAGAGCAGAAGGATGCCAGAGAGTCATTCCCGTGACATAAGCCTAAGCTTGCTTGAAGTTTTATGCCTCATGCCCCACAGTGGGCGCCAGAAAACTGTTGGCGTTTCAATTCGCACCTCTGGAATGCAATTTGGAAATGGACAACTATGCATAGATAAACTGCTCTCCTATTGGAAGGGGGAGTTCCCTTTCTTGCTGATGTTTGCTGAAAAGATAATTAAATAAAACTTCGCCTATCTTCTTTATGATTCTCAGCTGCGAGCACAAGGTTATAAAACTCTAAACGCTGTAGAAGAGGTTTTTTTCTTTTTTAAAACTTCTACTACAACTAAGCAAAGACTAATGACGCTTTCAATCTCCTGAGTAAATTCAGAGCAAAGGAAATTGAAGGTGAACAAAGAATGATTGTTAACACAAAAACTTAAGCAATTTTCCTCCAGGTTTACACCACAAGACTAAAAGTACTTTAATGATTAAATCTAAAATGAAAGCTGCAAAAAGCTACACATCTAACGATGATAACTTGATGAATCGAGATAGAATATCAGAGCAAAATAGGCATGAGACTTCTATTCAATATCATAAAGTTTGCACAACTCTAGGACAACAATGTTGTAGCAAAGGCAAGCATACATCAAGTGATCAAACACTGGAGAACAATGAACACAAAGTGAACAGACACTTGGAATATCAAGATTTGCAGGCTAGAATAGGCACAACAAATTTGCTATCACAATTTCCATTACAATAAACATAGAGTGAACAAACACTTGGAATAACAAGACTTCCAGGCTATAATAGGCACAACAAATAAGTTATCACAAAAGTCATTCCCTTACAATGAATACAAAGTGAACAACACTTAGAATAACAAGATCTGCAGGCTAGAATAGGCACAACAAATTTGCTATCACCAAAGTAGCTCCATTACAATGGGCAAGGATGCCCTTATTTATACTAAAATCAAAGGAGTAGGGAACCCTAAAATCTCCTTGATTAACCTTAACTTGCCAACTCGCAAGCTTTATTTCTATTTTAAGACAAAGATACAATAAACAAATGCTTTAAAGCAATCTGCTTTAAGGCAAAGAAGATTCCAACTAACACAAGGTGATTTCTTTTCTAAATATAGAATGGATGAGCTTAGGATGAAAGCACATGCTTTAAAACAAAAAAAAACATATGTTTTAAAGCTGCTTTATTTTGAAATGCATCCTCATCAACATTCTAGCTTTTTGGTGATGTCATTCGTTGATATTTTGGGAAACAATATCTTCTAAAAAGTGAGTGACTGCATCTCTGCCAGGAACACTGATACTCTCTAGAACGATATTCTGATTCTCTAACATTTCTTCACCATTGACAACCATCTGAAGAAATTCGTGAACTTCACCCGCGGCCTTGTCGAATTTCACTGTCATTGCGGCAAAATGACTCATCTTGCCGGCATTGATATCATCATTGAAATTACTACAGACAAGAGTCTGAAACTCTGCTTGCACTTCCCTGAGATCATACATGGTACCATCTTCTTTTTCATACGAACACGGGATCTGAGAGACAAAAGATCTGACGAACTTGAGGATGTTGACTACCTTTTCTTTCCATTCTGTCAACTTTGTAATCATACTGTCATAAGTTTTTACTGTGAAAAGATATTGCGCTTTCCACGTAGAAACTATCTTCTTATCTTCAGCTAAATCAACAGTATCAAGTGCAATCTTCAAGTTAGAGATAATGATCTCAAACACCGGTCTATTTTCTACCATGGTCTGCTGCAGTCCCTGTATGTCTTGGCGTAAATCATGAGCATTGTACTTCAATTGATAAAGCTCTAAAAGCACAACTCTCCCTTTGGTCACAAATTCTTCCACCCAACTGTTCATCTGTCTCCCATAAAGAACCAACTGATTGAAATGCCACTGATCGGCGGGTGATTCAAGATTTGGTGGAAGAAGTAAATCAGCTTGTGAAGTGCCATGGAAAAGGTTGGAAATGTATTGCCGCAGCTGTCGAACTTCAGCTTTGAGAGCTACCTTGTCTTTTCCATTTTTCAACACCTTTTCCTTCAAATTATCCACTGCAACCTCGAAGAGATTGATGTCTGTATGGCGGGTACTTCTGCCAAGGTTAGCCTTGACAACCGTGAAGTCATCAACCTCGACATCATTAGCACTTCTATTTTTTGGCGGTGTTGCAGTTTCAAGAATTATTTCTCCCTTTGCATTCTTCTCAATGCGAACCTGCTTCTTTAGCTTCTTGTCTGGTGTGTTTTGGTAGACTCTTTTTAGCTCTGTTAAATCCAGCTGATATGAGGGCTTTCTCCTTTTCCTCCCCAGAATATTTTCAAGCCAAGATGAGCCATCTTCTCTTGGAAACTCGGTTCTAACCTTGTCAGCTCCTGATGAATCAATGTTTGCATCAAAGTTACGAACCAACGAATCTGGCTCTGAATCTATGTGGATAGGAGAAGTGATCGGTGAAGAAGGTGGAGAGACATGATCTGGAGGTAACACTTCAACATGCGGCATTGTTTCAATAGGAACCTCTAGTTCAACTGGTGGTTGTTCCTGCTGGACATGAGTTAGAGACTGATCCTTTTTCCTCTTTAACTTAGCCATTTTTGTTCCTTCTGGAAGAACACTCATAGCTTTTACCTTTCATTTCGGCTTGGAAGTGAAAGGCTCTGATGGTTGCACAACTAGCGGATCTGCTAACAGAATATCATCCTTCTACTTAGTCTTTAAGAATATCAAACTATTTTTAACCACTCAACTTGTTCTTTCTTCAATGGAAGTGCTCTCTTTTACTGAACAATTAACTGGTGTCAACGGTTGTTTTTCAATTTGGTCTCTAAAATACGTAGGAAGTAGAACTTCACCACTCTCTGTCAAACCCTCTATATCTTCTGATAGGATATCAGACATCTGCTGAAGAGTGAATCTGCTGTAACTATGTTCTCGCACTTCAAACTTATCAGCACAATTAGCCCAGAAGTCCTTTACCGCATGCTTGTGCGTACAATTCTGTCCAAGATGTGATGCATAAACACCACGGGAATCATATGAAGACCTCCTGTCGAAAAACTTAAGACCATATCTGGATGATTCATTACCGATTACCTTGGCATCTACTCTAGATCTACATCTGTAAATACTCATCCCAAGTCAAAAATTGAAAGTTGTCTTGTGTCTGCTACGTAAAAATGTGTGAACTTCATAACCTTCCCTCAAAAATTCCATAATTGTAATTTCGTCTGTAGGATATCTCGACAACATGGCTAGCTCTCCTGAGAAGCCATATACTTTGATGTAGGAAAAAGTGGGAAATTAGATAAACCAATCAACCCATTCTGCCATTGCTATTCTAGCCTCTGCTGAAAACCGTATATGCAACTCATTGTCCATATCTCGCACTGCATGCATCAAGAATGCATCATTCACCCGCCTATAATATCGTTCAGCTTGAGAGATTTCTAACTATGGGAAATGATGATATACATGTTGAGTACCCAGAGTTCCAACAACATTCAAACCTCTGAATTGACCCTGAAAAGCCATCAAATACACAAGGTATGATATCATATGGAATTCATGAGCCCTTTGAAAATCAATTATTTGTTGGCAGAGGCTATCACTGATGAGTGTCGACCAGTCATAGAATTTGGTTCCATCAACAATCTTAGATATGATGTAAAACATCCAAGGCTGAAATTTGTTTGCATCTACTTGACCCGTGATCTGACTTAGTAGAGTAATCATTATTGCATGTTCCTCCTTGAATTCTCCATGTCCAACATTCTTTGGCATGACATTTTGCTTCTCTTTTAACCATCTCTGACCAATCTTTTTCCGGTATTTTTCTTTATCATTGTTCCAAACCCTCTTGCATTCTTCAAGTGAAACAATTAAGTTTTCTCTCCAAATAGGTATTGTAAAACACTTCTCTATGTCATTTGGCCTCAAGCTGTAGAGCACGTGTCCATCTCTTAACTAGATTTCTCTTGTGACCGAATTGTAATGTGTCATGCAAGCAATTACGAACTTGATAATTTTTGCACTGTGATAGGAAAGGATGCTGCTGCAAGCAAACCGGAGTGTCCAAGATTCATGATAGCATTATTCCTTGCATCCTCCAAAAAGTGTAAATTGATTACTAGAAGAACTTTATGCAAGTCTGTTTCACAAGTTCTTAGGTAATCGCGAACCAACGTTGTTTTGTGTCTGATTTGTGTTGGAGAGTACTGCATATTAGAAGATTTGAAAATCAACTGTGAACACGCCTATGTCAGAAAAATCTTGGACAAATGGCTGAAAATTATTTGCTGATTTTTAGAAAAAGCAGAGTGTGAGCTAAAAAAGCTAGCACATGGGTTTTCTAGACAATTCTATTTCGAAGCAACCCAAATTGTCAGATTTTGAAAAAGTGGAGATTTTCTTGAAAAAGCAGGAAAAAAATAGTTTCCCCAAAAAAAGTAAAACTCCAATCTTCAAGAGGATAATAATCTTGATGGACCCATCTCGACGAAAACTGAAAAAGCTTTGATCGGATTTCTGAAAAATGATCCTCTTGAAACAAGGACCCTGAAAAAGCAAGCCTCTCTTCTTCCTCAACCTGAAACTATGAAGAATGCTGAAAAAACACTTGGTTTGGGTCTTCAAATCTTCGTTGAAATAAAAATAAAATCTTTCCTCTGGATGCAACCTGCAAAAGATAATGAAATAAATAAGCCAAATGCTTGTCTTTATAAATCTTTAGGGCGAAAAAACAGCTTTATTTGTGTGAATAAACTTGGACCTCATCCATGAAGAAAGCAACTTTTAAAGCATAAATCCAAGTGGATGTCTTCGAATAGGAAGAATCCCTATTTTTTAGCTGCCTATGGCTTCATGTGCAAGATGACAAAAAATATCTTCTTTTGATGATGTCATCGAACACGCGAGTTGAAAGAAGTGCTAGCAAATTTTACTTCATTTTCGACACTTCAACACTCGTTTTGACTTAAATATGGCCTGTCTCCAACTTCAACAAGGCAAAAAAATGTCACTGTTGACTGAAAAAGCTGACTGATCCTGACATTTTGGAGACCTATCAACTGAGATTCCATCCCTTGCCTCCGACTGACGATCTGACATCGTTTGACCAAGTTTGACCTCCCGAAAATTGCCAATGGACGAAGATTGGTAACAAAGCATGTTGGAAAACATTGTGAACATGAAAATATTCTAACACTGCTCAAGTTGGGTGCCCCAAGTCACCTAGGGTGCCTGGTTTCCCAACACTTAGACATTTTTTCAACTTCTTCAATTTCTTGGTTTGCGTGCGCGCACAGGACCCCTGTTTAGCTGTCGATTTCTTTCAACTGGGATGAAAATGAGTCTGATGATCTGACAAATAGGTAGGCTTGATGAAAATTGAGTTGATTGTACCTTCCGTTCGCCTTAAAAAATGTGCCAAACTGATCAACTCTGAACCGGACCGGGCTGATGGAAGGAGATTCATGTTTTTTGAGAAAATCTTCAAAAATAAACTAACTCTGGGGAGTTTGGGTGCCCCAAGCCACCTGGGGCACTTGGTTTGCCAACACTTAAGAGAATTTAAGAGAATTTTTTGAAATTTTTTAATTTTGTACCTTTTCTCGATTTTCGTGCCCATAGCTCCTGTTCGATCTTCGATTTCGGTCATTTTGACGACTGTCGAGGCGGGACAAAGGGTGATTTGAGTAGTTTGAACATATCTGTGATGAAATCTTGGCTTTGATTGACTTTTAACTGAGTTTGACCAAGTTTGACCAACCAGAAACAGGCTAACTAAAGTATTTTTGACGTTTCTCGAAAAACGTGAAAAAAACTAACACAGGAGAGTATGGGCGCCCCAAGCCACTTGGGGCGCCTGGTTTCACCAGACTTAGTCAAATTTATGATTTTCCAACTTTTCAATCCACCTTGAATCCATCTTGCATTATTTTGCGTGCATCGTCGAGTCGATGACTGTTCGTCGGTTCTGCGTCGTTGGAACAACATTGAAAACTTATCGACGAGCTCTGGAAGGTGAACTTTCCTCTGTTGATGACTTTCGAGCTCATGCTTCGCCTTCTAAAAACGCAGAAATGACCAAGTAGGGAAAATTTGGTCGTTTGAAGATTCCATCTGAACTGCGCCGATCGTGAAGCAAAATCGACCAATGGGAATCGAGCGCGACACCTGAGTTGGAGATTCTATTTTTAGAAAGTTTTGCCAGCATCCATATCTCAAGAAACCTAGAAAACCTAATCTGACATCTATTTTTAGAAATTTTGCTTTTTTGACGAAAATTTTTCTAAACTTGTTTCAAAATGCTTTAATGAAGCAAAAATTTTGGTTGGGTACAACAATAGGTTCATATTGAAATCATCTATGATACCAAATCCAAAATTTTAGACATGATATAATTTAGTTCTAATAAATTTCAAAGGGGATAAAATTTTCCCAGTTCTAATTATTTTTCTATTACTTTACAATAAAAGTCCCATAAACAATACAATATATTTTATATAATTTTCTATATACAATTAAAAAACTGCCTAACAAAAAAATTAACTATCTATAACAAAATTACCAGCATACCTTTAAAAAAGCCTATAAATCCAATTGCTAGTTTAACTTTTAGCCAGTTGTCGAGTAACCTTGCAAAAGACTTCTCTGCAATACCTTCTAGAATTTTAGACAGTTGTCGAGTAACCTTGCAAAAGACTTCTCTGCAATACCTTCTAGAATTTTAGACAGTTGTCGAGTAACCTTCCAAAAGACTTTTCAGCAATAGCTTCTAGAAGTTTAGAAATCATACGGCACTCCTGCTATTTTTCCACTCCAAATCAATAAAATAATCTCTAGAATTGAAGAAACTTTCAGCGCAGGTTTCTCGTGCGTGCGTCTATATATGCTTTTGCCTAATGTCATCTTAATCAATCTGCTCTGCTTGCATTTATAATCAATTCTGAGCTTTCTTTGTTAATCAAGAAGAAGAAATCATCTGGCTTTCTTTGTTAATTCTGCATTTTATCATGTCTTTAGAAATTACAGGGTGGGAATTGGCATTGGCGATGAAGAGGCCGTTGAAGACAGAGCTGTATGAGCTTCATACCATTTATGAAGAGGAGGAAGAAGAGATTGAAGAGACACCATTATTATCATCCAGTGATAGAAGGCAAAGATCCCAATTTGACAGGCTTTCTCATATGACAATATTCATTGGCTTTATGCTGTCGTTTATTTTTCTTCTGGTTCGTCCTCTTCTCAAAGCAAGCTCTGTTGTATTGAGTTAGAAGAGGGACTGTGTGTATTGACGTACAGAAAACAATCTGTCAAGATTTCCCTTCAATGGGTTTTTTAACCGATTGTGGAAGATTACTTTTTGTATTCTAGAATTTGTCAAAATTCCATTCGTACTTGAAGCTTTTGGAAGTTTTTCCACTAAGGCATATGAAACAATTCGTAAACATTTGTAATCATTGCCTTCAAATATTCAAAATATGAGCCTGCATATGTACAGGAAACCTGTGTCAGAAAAATGTAGGCAGAGAAGAGGGGGAAAAAAGAATACAGATGAAACTCTTTTTTATTATTAGCATGACTTGCTTGACTTTTTTATAAAGCTTCCTGGATCCCATTATATGGAAATAAGTTCGAATGGACATAGACTCCTCTAATTATGCCACCAACTGGGGCTTTATTCACTGAAAGAGAACTGAAGTAGTCTCCACTAATTTAGCATCCTATTAATTGAATTGGAATCTATTTAATCTAAACTATCAGTGACGCCAGTTAATTATTCAACACTCCCACTTTAGCTAAAATCTATTGGTTGGTTTGTGTAATTCCAATTTTATAAGTCCCTGCCTTAGCAGGAGACTATTGTTTTCGCCTCACATTTTTTGCAATAGTTGTTCTTGAAATCTGTGCTGGAAGAAAATTTAAATGGATATCCTATGGTTTTGAAGCTAATTTTTCTGCTGTGATTGGTGGGAGAATTTAGTTAGATTATTTTATTCAGAGGGAGAATTTAGCTCAGGTATTTTATTTTGAGAGAGCGAGCTATGATTGGCTGGTGATTTTTAATGTTGTGTTTAACCTCTCATTAAACTCACTATTGTGGGCCAATCAGAAAGCAAATTTTCCTCTAATTAATTCATAGTGCAAAGTTTGTCACAGATAAATGCTCGGAAAATAAAAAAGGTGGAGAGAAGGCACTTGGCAGAGGCCTGTTTTTTTTGTTCTTCATGATAGACGCGTGTGCGCCATGAGGAGCTCTTGAGATTCGGTCGCTGCAAAATACATGCAATGCACTAGATGATCTTCCCAACTCATATCCATTCTTATTTTCTGATCATCATACCCTGTTATTATCATTATTATAGGATACATTAGAAGTGGTGTTGAAGCCGGGGAAGAAGGTGAGGGTGAAATGCAATGACGAACAGGCGTTCTGAAGAAGTCGGTCCCTAGGCTAGAACCTACGGCGATAAGATTGGCATCCAGAAATGGTACCACGCTTACAAACCTGCTATAAACCCTAATTTCGTATTTGTGTTGTTTCAAAATATATATGTGGCGGTGCTTGAAACCTTAATTTCAGAGTTGCATGGAAATAGATATGGTATTGGATATGGTTATAATATCTGAGAGTATTATATCTGTATCTAGTGTGTCCAAGGCGTATATCTAGGCAAAATAAGGATGGATTAACTGCTTAAGTTTACATATTAATACTATCTTGGTGACATGAAAAGCAGAGACTCACAAACAACAGAAACAAGCTCTAATTTCTGTCAGCGCCTCTTGGATTAGAGGAGTCAGGATGCCATTCGAGGGGGTATTGTGCCAAAAATGCCTTTTTTCAACAATAGTACTTTGATTTTCATGAAAGTTATTATGTACAAACCAGCCTTTTCAATACCCTGTTTCTTGATCTGCTGCAGATTCTGTTTTTATTACTCTTTTGCAGAGGTTATATGCATGGCATGCTTATCCTAGTCTACTCGTTTCCATCTTTCTTGTGGCAATGTTCATCCTTTACATCCCATTTTTATAATAAATTCTTGTACAATGTCAAGTGGTTTAGAGTTTTCTTTGAAAGCCTGGTTCCACACAGGGCAACCAAATATAACTAACTGAACCGGTAATCTAAATAGCTACTTCTAAAGCTTCTAACTGATAAATAATCTCCATCTTTCCTTTCTATATCTGATTTTTAAAAAAAATGTTTGAAAAAGGAATAGATAATTCACAACAAGTTCAATGTTTAGCCTAAACTCCAGTGCAGACACGTGGTTTATGTTAAGAGTCTCAAATCCAAGTGTGTTTAAGTGTGCATAGTGCATATTTTTTGCATGCATTTACATTATAACTTTTAGAGACCAAGAGGCTAAGATTAAGTGTTCTCCATCGTTTAGCCATTAGATCGGTCAAATTTGCAGTATTTAGGATTGCAATACAGAGTATCCATCAAATCGGTTGAAAGTGCAATGTTTAACTATCGAATCTAGAGCAAAGAGGAAGCCTTGTGATTATCAAAACTATAACTTCAAAGCTGAGCATTGGTTAATGCACTTAATTCAGAATTTTGAGTGAATTCAAACATTAGGACTTAAGAGGTTAAGATTAAGTGTTCTCTTGTAGGATACCAACCATTTATAACAAAAATTGTAAATTCATGTATAAAATTTAGTCAAAAACATGTTTCATTAAATAACACAGAAGTGTCATGTATTTGTAGTTGAAAATAAGCCACTGAATTGGTACAATTTGCACCGTTTATCTTTCAAACCCAGATTAGAGAAAAAATATCGTAAATTTCAGATGAGAAATTTCAAATCCAAGCACGATTTAGAGAGCTTAATGCAAAATCCTGGATGTGTTTTAGTTCCTGGGACTTGAGAGGCTAGGGTTAAGTATTTTGTTGCAGGAGATCAACAATTAAAACAGAAAAATATAAGCTTTAAAATTTGTTAAAAAATGTTTTAAAAAGGAGCCATTAAATCTGTCATAGTTGCACTATCTAGCTTTCAAATTCAAAGCAGAGAATGAAGCAAGAGAATTTTGGGCTAAATTTCTCAAAACACTAGCCAACTTTTATTTTTCTAGTTATAGTTTAGGTTACCATGTAGCTTGAAAAATACTTCAATCGAGTAAGTCTTTAGAACCTGTGAAAGTGGTTGCTCAAGTTCTCTTGTATACATTTTTCATTGGTAGTACACCTACAGACTCAGAGATAAAACTAGTTAATTCATATTTCAATGAGAAAGATACATGTATTCTGGCATGGAAATTGTTTCTACTCAAAGGAGAGTTCAGTTTGGACCACGGAAAAGACCATTTAGCAATCATATTTCACTTGTCTAGTTGGGCCTATAATGGCTAATGGAATAATTAAAACTCGTATAAACTAGGAAGCAAGGACAAAACACATGCAATTGGCAGGTGCAAAACCAGACTCTGCAACCTTTCCCAACATCCTTGCAGCCTGTGTGAATATGGATCTTTGGAATAGAGTATGGACATCCGTCAAAGCATAACGGAAGGGGGATTTTTCTTAAAAACTAAATGATGTCATTGCAAGTGCCCTGGAGGACATGTATGTGAAATGTAGAAGCATAGACAAGGCATATGATTAACAACCAAATATATGTAACAAAGATCTTGATTTGCCGAAATTACCGTCCAAGCCTTTTGATTCAGTGCAATTAGCGCGAAATAATTTATCCAATATAGTTGTTGTGGTTTGAGAGGTTAAAACTTAAGATTGATTGCTTTTTTGTGCATATAAATTTGTTTAAAAATCATTTCTGTAAATTGCAGCGAAGACTACCATATTTAGCGTGGCAGGCAATGTTTATCCAGATGGGTATGGAAGAAGAACAAACCCCCAAAATTTGATTCTCATTCTGGATTCCAAATTTAAAGCTCATGAATATGCAAATTGAATTGTAGGATTTACTATGTGACTGTGTATATTGGTAATCCCCCTAAGGAATATTATCTGGACGTAGACATTGGTAGTGACTTAACATGGCTTCAGTGTGATGCCACCTGCCAAAGTTGTGCCAAGGTAAAGAACAATCACGACCCATATATTATTTTTGTACGCAATTGCAGAAATTCTACATGCATTCTATGACACAATCTGTTGATCTTGGCTCCATAACTAACCAGTAGTTTCACAAATTATAATTTCCCCGAAAAGTAGTAGCATTGGCCAGCCAAACTTTTAGAAGCTCCGTGTAAATTTTTCTTATAGTTAGAACCAAACAACTATTTATTACATTTAGGTAAACCTTAAGTAGTCCGTGTGTTGTGAATTTGACTTTAGTAGAAATATATTCGACAGAAGTCAATTATATTTAGTCATGCATATGTGGAGCAGTCTTAAAGACATTGCTGTTAAACAACAGAAGCTGCGGGTTGAATCTTTTTCATAGCCTGCACAACAACATGTCAGCTGTTTATATGAGAGCATTTAGTACCATATGGTATTTAGGGGATTTGAAAGGTGTGAGGCCTCACACTTTCACCGAACAATCATTTCTAGAAACTAAAATGCAGATGTGACGCCCAATCAATTATTTAATTTTTATGGCCAAACAATTATCAAGTATATCTTTACACTTCTTCTGAAATAGACAATGACAACCATGCTGCCGTAAAATAAATTCAATCATGGGTTTCCTGCTTTTTTATCTGCCCAACTACTCTGTCAGTTTTAGTGCCGCTTCCTTATCTGACATAATCTCAAAGGAATATATCATGATCACAACTTTACAAAGTATTTTTTTCATTGCATCACTATATTATATTGCAGATGTATGTGGGGATAATCACCAGCCCAAAATTCAAAACCCGTGGAAAAGAATCAGATTGCTTTCAATGAAAATGTACCACATTCTATCCGTAATTAGAAAATGCATTCCATCACTGAACAAAATGTTGTGGCAGTGTTAAATTCTCACATTGTTATGATTTTACAACATTGATGGATACCTGCTCTGAAATTTTTAGCTGTCCCATCTTTAGCTTTCTCTATTAAGTTTAACTCATTATGTGCTGCTTTTAAAGATTATCCAATATAGTTGTTGTGGTTTGAGAGGTTAAAACTTAAGATTGATTGCTTTTTGTGTGCATATAAATTTGTTTAAAAATCATTTCTGTAAATTGCAGCGAAGACTACCATATTTAGCGTGGCAGGTAATGTTTATCCAGATGGGTAAGGAAGAAGAACGAACCCCCAAAATTTGATTCTCATTCTGGATTCCAAATTTAAAGCTTATGAATATGCAAATTGAATTGTAGAATTTACTATGTGACTGTGTCTATTGGTAATCCCCCTCAGGAATATTATCTGGATGTAGATACTGGTAGTGACTTAACATGGCTTTAGTGTGATGCCACCTGCCAAAGTTGTGCCAAGGTAAATAACAATCACGACCCATATATTATTATTTTTGTACGCAATTGCAGAAATTCTACATGCATTCTATGGCTAGTTTAGCATGTTTGGGTTCTTTGGATGCTCATTGGCATTGGCATAGTCATAGTGGGTATAAACGTTATTTTTATTTTTCAGTTTGTGATTCAAATGGGTATTTTTGTTTTCTGCAGACACCCCATCAATGGTACAAACTACAACCACGCTCAATGGTACCATGCAACTATCCTCTGTGTGTATCTGTGCAGGCAGTGAATCATGACAAATATGAATGTAAGAGTCCTGGACAACAGTGTGATTATGATGTTAGGTATGCTGATCATGGGTCCTCTATGGGAGTTCTTGTTAGAGACATTGTCACAATAAAACTCACCAATGTCAGGGCCAATTCTGTATTTGGGTAAGGTGTTTTCCTTTCTTTTTTCTGCCATTTACAAACAGTTCAAAAACTTGAGAAAGATAATGAATTAGAGAAGCTGATAACCTCGGGGACTATGCTCTTAGACATCCAAGGGACTAAGATTCATTAAATGCATAGGACACTGTCCATTTACACATCGGATCTGTGCACTATCTAGAAATTACATCTTCACAAATGTGACCTTGTCTGAATTGCTAGAAGTGAAGGCTGTCTGTAATGTAAATGTAAGAATGTGTTTTAATCCACTTTTGCTCCCCATAACAAGAATTGAAGATCAATTCTAAGGAAGTGTTGATGTCGCAAGGCTTCTTTGTGTATTTCTCTTGGTCTGAATCGATCTACTTAATTGTGGTACTTCTGAATGCATGGACACATTGTTTGTAGAAATTTTTGTTCTTAGTCAATTGAACTATTGTAGTTCCTCCAATGTCCTATTCCTTTTTCATAAGTGGTGCTCTTGTCCATTATTTGAAGCTATGTTGTGATTATTTTTTATTCTTTGAGTTTGCTAATTTTTTTTGTTTAATTTATTTCTCACAAATAGGGGCTACCATATTTCTAGTGCCTTGGAATTCATGTAATTATATCTGGAATACCCTGTTAAATAAACTCACAAGTTTTAACTCTCATTATTGTACTTACTGTTTTGCTCCATTACCAACTCTGGTATAGCTGTTTTCTCAGTTTAGCTAGTGAAGATGTGTAGTTACTCTTTTTCTTAACATTTTTGAATTGTTGCACGATTATATGTTATTATGGAGGGCCTGTTACCACTATGATTCAGAATTGTTCTTCAGGAAGGTGACAGGCCCATAAGAATACAGAATTAGTTAGCAGATTCCATGTGAGTTTGGTCACCTTCTTGGACAAGAAGTGATATAGATTCATATTTGTTTTCAAAAGGAACTAGGCTCTTGGATAATCAATTCTTGAAATGGGGGTTACAGCTTACTATGGTCTCACTAGTTTGCTTATTTGATTCCTGTATTTAAATTTTGTTTCAGGTCTCCAGAGCTTCTTCAAGTTGACATTAGTTAGTCCTGCTTTTATTGTTGTGTTGATTCAGAATCCATGATGTCAGAATCTATAGGCTATAAATTTTTTTACAAGTTAAATTTTCTATTGTCTAAGTTCAAGTCTTGCAAAAACTTTATATAACTAAAACATTTCAGCTACACACAAGGTATTGAATTCATAGCCTATCCAATGCTGTGAGTAAAATTACTAACTACAGAGAGCATGAAAATTTCCATGAGCATCAATAGCAATGAGAGCATTTGTCTTTACATAGCTTGCAGTTTTGCAATCAAAATCCCAAAGGCAAACTGGGCATGAAAAAAATGAACAATGCCAACGAAATTAGGTTACTCCTTATTAAAAAAAAATGTCTTTAAGTTTATTTATTTCTTCCATTTAAATTTCATTTTTCTTTCTTTATTTTAATGTAGACTTTCACGCTGGATAAAACTACATTCTACATTCCCACGTCTGAGGGGACCAGTTTTAGTCATGCGTGTGGTAGCTCTGGACAGTATTTTGAAACTAGATGTTAGAATTAGGCTATATTTGCAGTGTCATAGGTATTAAATATGCTAGTCTCATTTGCAACCATTCTTTGCACTATGCTATTATTAAATGTTTAAAACTTTTAGATGATTCTTCTAAATCACGATAAAAAAATGTCACTAGTATACATTATAATTTCTGACCGCTTGTGTAAGATTCACATGAGGATAATAATCCTCCAGAGAGAGAGAAGGTCTACAGAGTGCTTGAGGTGATTAGAACCATATTTCTGTGACCTGATAATGTTTTGGAAATTTCATTTTTTAAATTGATGTAGGATTTGCTTGTTATGATCTCAAAATTTGTTGATGCTTTTGTTGCAGCAGGGTGTTCGATATGTACCATTCAGTTTAGTTTTTTTACAAAGACTAGACAACATTTTGACCTTTTCATTTGGGATCTAAATGCATTGATGTGGACAGATCATTGATGTCATTCTACCCTTTTTAACCGTTAAAATAATATTTTTTTAATCAAATCTATGCTGGCAGAATTTGGCAGGGACTCCTGCTGCTGGGCAGCCCTTGTTTTAAGGGATAATTCATTTTTAAGCTTCGGGAGATTTTTTTTTTTGGTATACATGCATTTTGTGCTATAGAATTTTGGCTGGAGTTCTCCATCTTTGGTTTTCTTGTGAACAAAGTGGTGCTAGATTTCACCATGTTTTATTCTCATATGGAACTTGGGATTTCTTGTCATAGTTATGCAGATCTAACTATCATAGTATATGATCAATTAGGTTGTTGTTAATAGTATTCCAAACTTCCTTAGTCAAACCACTTCCTTCATTCCTTGTATTGTTGCTATATATTCAATCTCTATGTTAGACAAAGCAACTATCAGTTGTATGTTGCTTCCCCAATTGATTAAGCCATTTCCAATTTGAAAATAATCACTAATCGTCGATCTTCTACTATCAACATCACGTACCCAATCAACATTGCAATACCCCATCGCTTGTTCCATGGAAGATTGTTCCTTTTAATTGTACGTGAAGATTCTCTTGCCTACAATCTGATGTTGTGTTCACAAATTTGATCAATACTCGCTTAAAGCTTTGACTACATATGCAATGTCAAATCTTGTGCAAACCATTGAGTACATAGGGCTGCCCATTCCACTTTGATATGAGATGCTCGTCATCTTGCTTTCTTCTTCAGTAGTTTTTGGAGACATATCAGTTGCTAGTTTGACACTAGTCCCCATAGGCATGCTTACTAGTTTTCTCATATCCATAATGAACTTTTTTCATAATGTTCTCAATATAACTATTTTGATTGAAATGAGTCAAACGAACACTTTTATTTCACTACACTTAAACGCCCAAGCAATAGTGTATCTCTCCATGATCTGTCATTTCAAACTCAAAAGCCAACATTGCCTTTATATCATTTGACAACTTATGATCATTACTTACAATGATTGGATCATCCTCATATAATTTAGTTATGGTCTTTAGGTAATATGTTCTCTACACATAAATATTTGAAGATCAACATTACTTTTTATAAAACCAATAAAACAAAGATACTTATCTATTCATTGGTACCAAGCTCTTAGCATTTGCTTTAGTTCATATAGGTTTTTTCAAAGCTTGCACACGAACCCTTCATTCCTGGTAGCCACAATTTTTTATGGTTGGTCCATATAGATATGTTCTTCAAGTTCTCCATTGAGGAATACAAATTTGAAATTCATTTGATGGATTTCTTAATCCTTGATTGTACTAACAAGCAATAAAGCTTGAATAAATGTCAATTTAATCATAGGTGAAAATATGTCATGATAATCAATACATGCTACTTACGAATAGGCCTTGGCTACCAATTGAGCCTAATACGAATCAATGGTTTGATATGCATTGAGTTTTTTCTTGTCCTTTCCATTTGCACCCAACACTTTTTCTCCTTGGATGAAGTATGGTGAAACTCTATGCCTTGTTGGTCAACATTGACTTGTGATTATAATTCAATGCCTCTTTCCACTTCTGCTTTATGACTCTTTGGTGCTTCAGATAAGCTACTAGGTTTAGTTGCAAAGGGTGCTAAAGAAAAGATGAATTGAATATATTCCCTTACTTTAAGAAAAGGTTTTTGAATCCTTACCAATCTCCAAAGTTGTAGTAGAAGTTTTGCATTTTATTCTTTATATGCATGATTAGCTCCTTGTTCTTCTTCACCAAGTTATATGCCTTTTTCTTCATCACTACCTTGATCAATCTCTTTGTACAGTTGTTGTGGTATGTCAAAATTCATATAAGTTGTAGCATGAGCTCATTGTCTCCCACTTTATTTTGTATGCCCATGAATTCATGAAATATGACATCTCTGTTTATCATCATTGATCTTGTTTAGTAGGATGACACACATTGTAGCCTTTAACTCTTGATGCATATTCTAAGAAATATGCACTTTTGAATTTTCACATCCAACTTCTTCCTTTTCATATCCGGTATGTGCACATATGTTGTACACACAATACACAGAGATGGGTTATTGTTGGTTTGATCTTCAACCAAACTTGTTTTGGAGTTTTCTCAATCATTGACTTTGTTGGAACTCTATTACCAAGGTATGTTGCAATAGCAACTATATCAGCTCAAAAACCATTTGATATTTGAGCATGGTTCAACATGCTCCTTGCTTGTTTAATTATCATTCACTTTTTGTGTTCAACAACTCTATTATGTTATTAGTTACAGTATGGGGTTATCCATTGTCTTTGGATTTCCACATCCATACATTTTTTTTCACTCTTTTGAGTTATACTCTCTATCATTGTGCTCCCAAGATTCCTTATGCATTTTATAGTTTGTCTCTCCATAATATTCTTGAAGCATTTAAATTTATAAAAAAACTTCAGACTTTTGTTTAATGAAGAAAACATAAGTATACTTTGAGTACTTATCAATGAAGGTTGTAAAATACTTTACTCCTTGAATTGACATGGTTTGCATCAAATGACATATGTCAAAATATATGAGATCTAGCAGCTCCTTTGCTTGAGTGTCACCTTCCCTTGGAAACTTTATCCTTTGATGCTAGCCCAAAATGCATGTTTTAGATGGCTTCAAGTTAAATCCCTTCTGTCAACATGAGGTGATCAAATGGTTGGGTTGTTTGGTTCCCATGATGGAGACCAAGGTTCAACTCTCCCCAAGGACATCTTAGCATTGAAAGGTGTGCTAAGTGGAAACCCCACTAGAATTGTAGGTATAATGCAACCAAATAGTGTTAGAGGATGCAACATTGTTACATCCAACTAGTGTTGAAGGATGCAACAAGAAGAATAGATGGAAAAATAGTGGCAATAGTAGTACCTTTAAAAATTTATAGATGTAGAGGTATATAGTAGCAAGTACAGGTTCATGCCATTATGTGGTGTTCATGCTAAAGTAGTAGGATTGATAGTCTCAAAAATGTTGTAATGGGAGTGGACATCAATTCCATCCATATATCTAATAAAAAGAGTTTAATCCCTTATCTAGATCTAGACCCAACATGAGTTTTGTTGGGAAAGGTGCCTCAACCTTGCATTGTAATGTTTGTATTTATTAATTATATTGGCATCGATACCTTTTATTCCTTTCATTTGGTATCAATTCTTAATCAACTTAGGTCCTAGGTGTTAGAGACGAGGTTTTTTAGACTAATCTTTGTTTGGGTGGGATGCGTGTAGAAGGAAATCATCTTGTGGGGAAGATGGTAAGCACATCCAAGGCTAGAATTGGAAATATTTAATGGCACAAACTTTAAGCTATGGAATCTTAAGATGGAAGATTTGCTTGTAGGTAGAGATCTATGGGTTGCAATATCTAGATCCAAATTAGTTGCAACTTCACAAGCTCATTGGGATGTATTGAATAGAATAACTATGAGCCTCATTAAGCTTTACTTGGAAGATTCAATTTTATGGAATATACATGAACTAAGCATCACACAAGCTCTCTAGTTGAATAAATCCCTAGTCAATAAACTTTTTCTATGGAAGAAGTTGTATACCTTGAGAATGAATGATGATGATTTTGTAGTTGAGCACATGAATGCATTTAACATGATTGTGGCCCAGTTGCACTCAAAGTGGATATGGAGGAGGATTGATAAATGACCTTTTTGTGTTCTTTTCCAAATTCATGGGACAACCTGGTGATGGCTATGGGAAGCATTGCAAAGAAATTTATGCTTGATGAGGTCATGGTTGCTTTACTCCCAAAGAAGATGAACAAAAAGTTATGGAATCTACCAAGGAGGCCTTGGTTGGTCTTGGAATATTGAAGGAGAAAGGAGAGAAGGATAAGAGGAAGAATAAGAGTAGATCCAAATCTCGTGGGAGATCTAAGTCTTTTGGAAAAACCAAGGCAAAGTGTTGGAACTATGGCAGATTCAAAACTAACTGCAAGGAGGAGAAAAAGAAGAAAAAGAATGATTCTTATGATGAATCTGATAAATCTTCTTAGGAGGATGTAGGAGATGCCTTTTTCATGGCCTTCAAAACCCATGCATGTGAAAGTACATAGATGATTGACTCTAGATATTCCTTCCAAATAACTCCCTATTAGGAGTGGTTTTTAGTGTATGATAAATATGATGGTGGGAAGGTGTACCTTGGTGACAACTCTTATCTCAATATTGTTGGTCATGGTTGAGTTTTGTGAAGGGGATCAGTGGAATTTTATGCATCTTTGGTTTGGCACAAAACCTTTATTACTGAGTAAACTTAATGATGCATGTGTGTAGGTAGTCATTGGTAGTGGAGGGTGTAAGATGTTTTGAGGAGCTATGGTGCTCACTAAGGGTATTCATATTAGCACTTTGTTTTAGATTAATGAAACCATTATTTATTGCAATAGTTCTTTAGTTCCTATAATGAAGAGATCTATAAAATCTTCACCTTCATCATTAGAACCAACAATAAGGATGAGCGTTGCATCTAATTTTGATGGCCATGCTTTCTGGCTACCTAAGCACACTCTCTCCTCAAAGAGGAAGTTACCCATTGAGAACGATATGCCATGACACAAAAATATGGGCCATATATAGGTGAGAAGGGTCTTTAGATGTTGAAAAATAAAAAAAAATTGTTGAGGGGTTGATAGATTGTACTCTTGAACTTTATTTGTGTGAACATTGCATATATGGAAAGAAAATCATGTTTAGATGTATTCTAGTTCTCGCAAATCTTTTGGGTTGTTGGACTTGATTCATTTTGATCTATTTGGTCTTGTAAATGTTCTTTCACTATTTAAATCTTTGTTTTATGTATTGTTCATTGATGATTATTCAAGGACATGGGTATATTTTATCTTAAGTAAATTTGAGGTCTTGAGTTAGTTTAGGGAGTTTAAGGCTCTCTTGGAAAATCAGATTGGGAGAAAGATTAAGATGTTGAGGAATTAAAATAGTGGTGAGTTTTGTTTGATAGAGTTTAACCAATTTTATAAGGAGAATAAGATGGAAAGACATAAAACAAATCCATACACTCCTCAATGAAATAGAGTTGTAGAGTGCATGAACAAGACATTGATAGAGAGGGATCGGAGCATGCTTAGTGGGGTTGTCTTGGAGTAGAAATTTTAAGTTGAAGTAGTTGGTACTATATGTTATCTTATTAATAGGTTGCCTACATCAACTCTTGTAGATAAGACCCCTATGGAGGTTTGGATGGATGAAAATCCCACACTTCAACTTCTTTGTGTTAAATTTGGTTGTGTGACATATGCTCATGTGCCTAGTGAGAATCAATCAAGGTTATGTAACAAGGTAGTGAAGTGTATCTTCATTGGCTATGGATTTTGTGTGAAGGGGTACAAGATTTGGAACCCTATGGTTGAGAGATTTTGTATAGTTGCAGTGTCATATTAAGAGAAATCAAACCTTCTCTTACAGTTATGTAGCCAAAGGAGAATGAGAAGTCAATTGTTTGATGATAGCTAGAGATTGAAAAAGCCAAACTAAAAAATGAACTAGAATTTCATGGAGAATTAGATGAGGAGGAGAGCTTAGAGAGTTTGAAAGAGAAACTAGAACCTCCACCTCATCTTTTAAGGAGGTCCACTTGGTAAAGAAGGTAACTAGACAAGTATATCCCACCTGCTTATAGATGCATAATTGCTTTGTTAACTAACATTGATGAGCCTAGAATTGTCAAGGAGACAATAGAAATGGATATATAATTATGAGTCCTAAAAAGTGGCCATGGGTGAGGGGATGGTTGCATTTAAAAGAACGATATGTGGTACTTGGTATAGTTGATCAATGGATAGAAACCCATTGGTTGTGCAAGGATAATCCCAAGTTGAGAAGACAAACTTTAGTGATCTATCTCTTCTCCAATTGCTAAGTTAACTTCTATCAAGTTCTTGTTATTTTCTGTAGTAGTCTTTGATTTAGAGATAGAATAGATGGATGTTAAAATAGTGTTCCTACATGGTGACTTGGAGGAGGAAATTTCTATAACCTAGCCAAAGCACTACATTGAAAAAGACTTTGCATGGTCTCAAACATTCTCCTATAATGTGGAACTAAAAATTTAATTCCTTTGTGTTGGGACTAAGATTTATGAGATCCAAATAATATCATTGTGTTTATTACAAATGGAATGGTGACCATTTCCTTTTTATCATTTTGTATATATAGATGATATGTTATTTTTTTTGTAACAAGAAGGATGTAACTGGGGATTTTTAGTCTCAACTTTGAACATAGTTTGATATGAATTTGTGGGTTGATAAGTATATCTTAGGAATGGAATAAGAGATAGAGTGAACATAAAGCTTTGGTTGGGCCATAGCAACTATGCAAGTAATGCCTCAAGCTTTCACCCAAGACATTAATGTCCAATGAATTAATGAAAAAAATCATGATACAATTGTGTTTCTACATGTCATCTTGCACACCTATGCACTAGATATGTCATGCAACAACACAATGACATTAATAGAATGTGAAATCCATACACAAATGCTGAATAAACATGTATAATACCTGCATGTAGTCACATGACGATCTCAACATCATGACTAAATGAGCGGGTAGAGTTTCTTCATAACATAGTGAAAGGGTGCTAGACCACTAACCCTGATATCTCATGAATGGATAAGGAATGGATGTGAATGGACATCACTTCCTATTCCAAGAAAACTTGAGAATCATCCCATCCAAATATATAAACAAATACACACTCACACATCCCAAACAATGTGGAAATGACATCTAAAGCACAAGGAAAGTCTACATGGGAGGTTGAACAGTAAGGAAAGCCACTATATCATCATATTCTCACAAGAGATTGTATACTTCCTATTGCCACAAAATTGCAAGAGGACATAAAACTTGACCAAACCAAGATGATAGGCCTTCAAGGTAAACCCTAGGGAATAACTTTCATTTTTTTGTAAGCAGTCAACAACTACCCACTATTTTAGGATTACACCTATTGTTTTGATCACTCTTATTACTAGTTGAAATCACTCCTAGATATCCTATATCACACCTAGATATGCTATAATCACTTCTTTTACATATCAAAATCACTCTACTCGAAATAGATCATTTTGGGTTCAGTGCACAAGGTCAAAAAGAACAAGGTTCCTAGAGGCTCCAAATTTGATTACAAAGGTTTTAAATGGTTCCTCTACATGAGTAATAACATAGCTAACCCCAAAAATATAGGTTTAATTATCAAAGACATGAACCAAGTTCAAAACTGAAGAAAACAAGAACATGGCTAGGCAAATTCAAGTCTTGCACTCCTAAACACTAGACAAGGCATAAACACCTTGTTATAAGTGCTATTTTAGAAAAGTTTGATCCATTTAATTCGAACATGAGAAGACCACAATAATCCATATTCTAAATTCACAAATATCATTGATTCAATTTAACCAAAAGCTTTTGTTCATAATCAATGCACCCTTACTTTAAATGTGACAAGGGAAATACATGAAACATCCACTACACCTAATCCATAGGCTATGATAAATTACATCCTACTAATGATTCTAACATAATCATGGCATCATAATGAAAATGTTTCAACTCAACAAGTACCATTTCAACTCTAATTGAAAATGAAGCTTAAACATCATAATCAGGACTTCACATATTATGAGATTGCATTTCAAATCATAAAACAAATTTGAATCTAAGGTCATTCAATATATAATTATAATATGGAGATCACATCCTAAATGTAGATGAATTACAACCCAACTCAAGGATAGTCCATAATGTTTATACAACTTGAATTACAAGGATACCAATGTCATAAAATATATATTTTATTACAACAATACAAGGATTCTACAACAATACATACATATTAAGAGAACCATGAACACTCTCCAAGCATCTCCAAGGATCCAACTAGTCCCAACAATGATCAACATCATCCAACCATGTGGGACCCTAAGGCTTAACCTTCTAAACTTAGATGTAATCGACTAGGTAGTCATACAACATGCATTGAAGACAAGGCAAGTATGACACAACACCAACTCATACACAATGCAATCAAACACCAATCACTACATATAATTGGAAAGAACAACACCAATCAAATACATAAACATGTAGATTGATAAACATTGATTACACACAAATGATTTGATGCACAAGAAGGAAGGAAAGAGTATCATAGACTTCAGATGATGGAATGCCAACACAATGGTTTTAAACCCTTGTAGAGTTGAGAAGTGTGCCCCCATCCACTATGGTAAATTCTATGAAATTTGGATCAATCTCCAATGATTAGATTAATATCCCACATAATCACTCAATATATCCATAATGGAATACAAAACTAAACTTGTGGATTAATCTTGTTAATGTGTATTTCATGTTTAAACCCATTAAATTTTAATTCTTACATTTAACCTCTTGATTGTTGCATCCTTTAGTTAAATTTCAAGTGGATGGACAATGAGAGTCCACTCCATCCTAGTCTAGAATCATCACTCCTAAAAGCTCAAGGACTACAAAACTCAAAATGGCCTTGGCACAATAATTGAGGTCCGATCATGACACACACATTGAGACAAGATAACTAATCTCATTTCTATGGGAAAATCACTTACCCCATAAATACAATGCTTTTACATGATCTAAATTCATGAAAAAAAATTCAAGACATTTCAGTACCCATAAAAATTGCCTTTCCATCATTGATAAACCTCCAAATTTCTTCAAAAATTAAAACTACAATTTTAAAATTTTGAAGATACCTTTTTAAGCATAATCACATGGGGAATATACTTTTCACATCACATAAGATTTTGGAAAAAAATCACCATAGTTTTGGCATAAAACGAAATTCTAAAAAAATGAAACCTACAACTAGTAAACTACACAACAAGACAATTTACTAATTCTTCATCAAAACCAAACCTACTCAAAGGAAGACATATGAAATTGACCTAGTGTGGAGCATGGAAAACATGAAATCCATCAAAGTAATTGCATATATTTTAAAAAGGAAAAAAAACCTTCAATAAGAAACTCTCACAATAGAAGTAGTTTCCTTTAGAAGCAATGTACACAAACACTTTGCAATTCTCTTCAATATTTGATTCCAATCTTCAACCCATAAGAAAGTTCCAAGAAAATACTTTGAAAATGAAGAGCTCAAACAATGGAGGAGAGGGGAGAGTTGAAGCAAGAAAATGAGAAAGTGTTTTAAAAATGCATTCACTTTCTTTTTTGTTACAAACCCCCCTAAAATGATTTTTTATTCAATTTCCCATTAGAACTAGATATTTTGCATAGCTTCCATTTTCATTTCAAATGACTAATGCATATTTTACATAGTGTACAACAGACCTCATCAGAAATTTTGGTTCATAACACATGAATCACGTAATACACTAATAAAACGATCGATACAACATATATCATATAAATTGAAAAACACACAAGACATACACACTAGTGGGCATTACATACAAGTAAGCATTAAACTCTATATAAGTGAAGATTTAGCACATTAATAGAAGCATATTTCATTTTCTAATGTATATTACCTATTGAAAATTGTATTATGTATTGTGGATACGTATGGAGTGATTGAAGTAGGTGTAACAAAGATGGTAAGCTATTAATAGCAATACCCCTGAGATTTTAGTATTAGAGGTTTTCATTCTATAGTTGGTAAAGTATAGTATGATGTTTTTGATCATTTTTCATAGGTAGCAAAGGGTCTAGGTATTACAGAGCAAGTTAAGACCATATGGGTGGATGGTAAGGATCTAAATCTAGAACTAGAGACATCATCCCAACACTCAATTTCAAGTATGGAAGTAACTATTTCTAGAGTGAACTTTAGCAAATAGTCAATTTAGCTATCATTTTGTGTATAAAATTGGTTATAGTTATTTTTGAATTTTTACTTGCTACGAATGTAATGGATGAAAAAAGATGAAACTTTAGGTCATTAGAAAATACTCACCCCTGAATTGTTTTAGAAAGTCACAACACATTTTTATGAAGGTGTGTGTCTAGGATTAAATTATGAAACTTCTTTGATTTGGGCTGCTAGTTCTATATTGAGGGGATCCTAGTCCATACCAAATACCACATAAGATTTCTAAACAGTTTGACACCCTTTAGTGACTTACATGAACATGTATCCATATGAGCAACTTCCATTGCCATTGATTAGTTTATTCTGATATGGATCTATTGAGCATGGCTCTATCAACTAAACAAAAAAGATCCAGCCACTAATATTTGGTCATCTCTTGTTTCCTTTTCTACTTTTAGCATTTATCTCCCTATCAAAAGACCAAAATACTTTACATCATAGTCACTAGAAAATGTGGTTTTAGAGAAATGCCCTAATGTCTATGTTAAATGTAATTTAATCTATATTTGTGTTCTTTCATAAACTATTTCAAAATGGCATCTCCATTTATATCAATCATCTACATCTCCTAGTGACTTTGATTTCTATTAACCAAACTCCTCCCTTGACAAACTACTTTTGGTAGTATTTACTAAATTTTGTTTCTTGGATTGTTAATTTCACATGTAATCATTGAATGATTTGTTACACCTTGTTACAAAGTGATGATGTTTACTAATTCTTTTCTCTTGGATTGCTACTTTGACTTACAGTTAATGAATGGTTTGCAAGAACCTACCCTCATAATAAAGTGAAAATGTACCCTCCTCTACAAAATCAACTTGATCCATACACACATATCTCTAGCTATACCTAGCCTAGAATTTTGTTTCAAACAAAATGTCTACAAGTTTGCTTTGTCATCTCTCCAAAACCCATCTACAAATAACTTGGCATTTAAAGTTGTAATTTCTTTTACTAAGTTTCTCCCGTTAAAAGCTACAAGATAAACATAACTATTTTGCATCAATTCTTCATGTTGCACTATAGATTATCTATTGCTAATTTCTTAGTGTGTGTGTGTGTGTGTGTGTGTGTGTGTAAATAATAAGGAAAGTGGGGACTAGATCTCAATTTTTTTCTTTAAGCAAAGAACACATATATAGGATATGAAGTTCCGAGTTCTATCTTAGAACAGAAACAATGAAAATAATTAGATTGAACTTCTCCTAAGCATCATAGAAAAATACCATTGTTTGAAAGGGGTCTTCTAAAGATGTAGATTCTTGAATGAAAATCATAGACAAATCCCAATCATCATTCAAACTTTTAATTTATCATTTTAGACATTTCAAATAAAACTTACTAAGAAACAACACCTTATAATTTCATAATAAGCATACACAATCAAGTATTATATCTAGTTGTGAACAAGTAGCATGTTAGAGCATTTTTTAGGAATAGACCAAGGTTGAATTTTTGACAAGTATGTTATTCTTCACTATGACTAGAATATGAATTTGTTAATCTTTATAGCCTAGGGCAACAAAAATCAATTTACAATGAAAAGCTATAATTTAAGTCTCTAAAAGAAAAGAAATACAAGATCAAATAACAAAATACATCAAACTTCAAACAAGACTACTTTACAATTGTGGAACACATTCTATGCTAATACAAGTTCCAAATTATTTTTGTGCTAATTATTTTACATGATCCAACTAAGTGAAAACTACACAATAATGAAATAGCTAAAGGACTATAGGGATTATTTGATAAGAAAGAGATAAGATATGAAGCAAAAGGAAAGGCAACAATTTGAAAGTTGAAAGTAAATGGTAACGTCAATAAATAGTTGAAAAGGTTATCCTAGAAAGCATTCACTATCTTCTCTATAAGAATTTTGAAAGGAGTGCTTTTTACTGTCCTTGTGTCTATGGATCCTTCATTAGACATAGCAAAAGGTTATAAGCATGCTTGTAGCAATGATTAGATGGAAACAATTTTAGTCAAAAGACATTTAAACTTTACAAAATGAAGAAAATTTGGTGGGCAATCAACACAAGGAAGAGGGGATCAAGTAATGCCTCAATTGCCTACAACCAAGCAAGCATTAATGAAAAGAATGTTGATAAAGATACACATGTATTAATAATTTGTTAATGGAATGAAAACAAAGACAAGCTATGATATAGGAAATATGTCAAATCTCCTACCTTTATCATTTGAAACCTCAGTGTACGCCCAAATTTTAGATGGGCCATGACTATTCATTCTCGTCCTTATGTTTCTGAATTATCTCGAATACCTACCTGCGAAAGACAAAACAAATATAAGAGTTCATAGAATTGACAATTAAACCACTTATAATGCTTTGAATATTGTGGCTTTTATTTGAACCCACGTTAATGAGTACAATGCAGATTTTTTATAAAGGAAGGTGCCCTTTTATATCTTAATCATAATTGTTGATTTTTTTAACATTATGTCATAAAATTACTTTAGGATAATATTTTTTCTATCTCCTTTACACATGAAAAAAAAATGCTTTCATTTATCTTTTGTTTTTTGTTTTTAATTTTTTTAATGATTTTTTAAAGAGTTTTTTTTTTTTAACAAAAGAGGGGTAAAAATTTATTAAAACGAGAAAAAGTACAAAGCAAGAAAGTTACAAAGCCCTATCAAGCTCCACTAAGTGAGCCAAATGTTGAGATAGATCCGGGGGTAAACAACCTCGGTCCATCAAATTCCAATCGTGAATATGTTCAGAAGCCCATTTAGCCAAACAATTAGCAACACTATTCCATTCTCTAGGAATATGAGTAAAAGTAACATATTCCAACGAAGCACAGAGGTTAAGGATCTGGTCCACAATCAAAGCCAAATGCCAACTGACATTATCTGAATGCCTCCTATTCAACAAGTTCACCACAACCTGGGAATCAGACTCACAAATGATCCTTCGCCACCCCAATTGACTCCCACGCTCCACAGCTGTTAAAATTACCTAAGCCTCCATAAGATTATTAGTATGGAGACCCTTATACACTGAGAAAATAAACTGAACATCTCCCAAGTTGTCTCGACCAACACCACCGATACCAGCATGACCAGGGTTTCCGCGAGAAGAGCCATCCGTGTTGATTTTTAGAAAACCCTGAGGTGGAGGGGACCATCTCCCCTCTCTATTCACCTTTGGGGTGGGATGTCTACATCTGTTGCGCATGAGCTGGCGGTGCGGAGGCGGAAGATGAAGACGATGACAACAACCAACATCACAAGGGTCCACCGATGTCGTAAGATCACACTTAGCTGCAATAGTTTCACCCAAAGAATGCAGAATTTTCTGCCACAAACGAGGGGCCACCAACATCACCTCCTAAAAAATCCGACGATTCTGCTCCAACCAAAGGTTCCACAAAATAAAGGAAGGGCCAATAGCCCAAGCAGCCTGAAGGAAGGAAGTAGAAACAGGGGCCTTGCCCCACCGGTCCACAAACTCAACCAAGGAGGAGACATGCCAGCAGGGCTTATTCCATGCCCTCCACCAAAAATGCCAAATCTCCCTAGCATAGGGACATTGGAAGAAGAGATGAGAGACACTCTCCTCATAGAGATGACACATCACACACATAGAAGGGCCTTGGAGACTACGCTTACACAAATTATCCCAAGTAAGGCAGCGGTTTTGAGCAACTAGCCACAAGAAAAAATTGCACTTGGGCCATGACAGCTTGTGCCAGACATGCTTCCACCAAGGGACCTCGATGGCCCCAAACAACTGCTTACCAAGCTGCTTATAGCCAACAGACACAGAGTACTTCCCGGATAAATCAGGACCATCCCAAGCCAAGACATCGGGCCCCTTTAAAGAATTACAAGCACGAGAAGCTAAAAGCTGAGCAAGCTCACACCTTTCCGCCTCAGCCCCCCCAGGAGGCCACTCAGAGGGAAGCTTCCAACGAAAACTTACCGCCGAACCACAATGTTGTGCACACTTATAATGCTCAACGGTATCCCAGCCAGCCGCAGTAAAAACCTCAGAGAGAGATTGGAGATGAGGAAGAGAAGAGAGAATAGGAGGGTGGCCATCCCAAGAATCTAACCAAAAAAGAGTCTGTGACCCTGAATGGCAAATCCAAAAAAGTGCACGCTTAATCAACTGAGCCCTAGCTTTTAAAGTATGCCAAATCATAGAACCACTCCCCTCCAGAGGATAGCACGGGACATCACAAGAAGCAACACCCCTAAGATATTTATGGGTGAGAATACGGGCCCATAATTGATGCTGATTAGTACACCAACGCCAGTAAAGCTTAGTAGCAAGAGCTTGCCCATTCCAAATAGCAGAGCGTAACCCAAGACCATCCTCCTGCTTTGGTCTACACACAGAATCCCACTTAACAAGGCTCCACTTAGAAGAAAGTAAGTTACCACTCCAAAGGAATTGACGAGAGAGGGCATCAAAATCCCTAAGGAAATACAAAGGGGCCACTTGAACAACATCTGTAAATAGGAAGGGCCTGGATAACCAACTTGAGAAGAGTCACTCTAGCAGCTGTAGATAGCCACCGATGAGTCCAATGAGTCACCTTCCACCTCAGCTTGTCAAGCAGCATCTGCCAGGAGGACCTAGACTGACACCCAACAGCCAGCGGAATACCCAGATAGACAAAGGGAAGAGACCCAATTTGAAACTGCAAAATAGCAGCAATCCTCCGTTGGATAGCCTGAGGCATATTAAAAAAGAAAATAGAAGACTTTTGCTCATTTACTTTCTGACTTGAAGCAGCAAGGTAAATATCCAGCGCTTGCCTAAAAGATTCAGCTTCTCGAATACATGCCAACCCCATAAGAGAAGTGTCATCCACAAACTGGAGATGGGAAATCGTTGGTAGACCCAAGCCCCACTGCCAACCATGAATCAAGCCTTGAGAGACCTTACCTTTAAGAAACTGACTCAGCCCCTCCGCCATAATGATAAACAGATAAGGAGAGAGCGGGTCCCCCTGCTGAAGGCCCCTAGAAACACCAAAAGGCTCTGAAGGTTCACCATTCACAATAACTGAAAAAGAAGGGGAAGTAACACAGCTCAAAGTCCAACTCACCCAATCTGGAGAAAAACCAAAGGCCAACATAATCTTCTGAAGAAAACTCCATTTAACTCTGTCATAAGCTTTGGCCATATCCAACTTGATGAACATAGACCATTCCGAAGAAGTCGCCATGGAATGAATGACCTCAGAGGCTACAACCACCCCATCCAGAATTTGCTGACCTGCCACAAAGCCACCTTGCTCCTCCGAAATGACAATGGGCAGGCACTGTTTAAGCCTCTCAGCGATCAATTTCGTAATGATCTTGTACACCACATTACAGAGCGCAATAGGTCTAAAGAGTTCAAGCCTATTAGCACCTTCCTTTTTAGGAATGAGAACCAAAAAAGTAGCATTCAGGGCCCGAAGCATCTGCTTACTATGTAGAGACTCCCGAACAACCTCCAACAAATCCAGCTTCACAATATCCCAAAACACCTGGAAGAATTCAACTGGAAAGCCATCAGGGCCAGGAGCTTTCCCCTTATTCATCCCAAACACAACATCCTCTACTTCAGACAAGGAAATTGGACGAGTAAGAGAAGCATTCAAATCATTAGAGATCAAAGAAGGAATGCTTGTAAGGATCATATTCTCATCAGCCTCAGCAGGAGTCGAGTCTTCAGTAAAAAGAGCAGAATAAAATTGATGAGCCTCTCTAGACAACGCCTGCTGTGAGGAAATTGAAAGACCTTCAGAGTTAACAAGAGAAGAAATATAACACTTATTCCGATGAGCTTGCACAGAATGGTGGAAGAAAGCAGTATTCCTGTCACCCTCTTGAAGCCAATCAATCCTTGCCTTTTGTTTCCAGAATATCTCCTCACGAAGCTCCCACTCCTCCACCAATTTCAGAGCCTGGGACTCAGCATGTCCCAGAGCCTCCGGAAATCCCAAATCTCGAATTTGACGAGTAATAACAGCAAGATGATCCTGCACTTCCCTTTTCTTGGCCCGCAGATTGCCAAAACATGATTGATTCCATCGCTTGAGATGATACTTGATGAATTGTAGCTTCTTAACAAGACAATACATAGCTGTACCATACTCAGGGGCCCCATCCCGCCACCACTGGGCAACTAGGTCATACAAGGATGGCTCCCGAAGCCACATAAGCTAAAATTTGAAAGGAGGATTCTTTGGAGAAGGAAAAGAAGAAGCAGAAAACTTAATTGGCCAATGATCAGAGCCACACCAATCAAGAATTTCAGAGCAAGTGACCATGCCACCGCCCATCCAAAACTAGAAACAAGAAATCTGTCCAGCCGCTCAGAAATCGCTTCTGGGCCACTTCGTCTATTGTTCCAAGTGAAAATACCATTAGAGGGTTTAACATCAACAAGAGCGAGAGAATCCACATTGGCCCGGAAAAGATCAGAAGCAGGGCCAAGCCTAGGCAGCCCCCCTCTTTTCTCCTCCAAACACAACACAGAATTGAAATCACCAGCTAAGATCCAAGGAAGAAAAGGCACACAGGACCTAACAAGCCTGATGTGGGCCCAAAGCTGGATTTTACCATGGATGTCAATCAGAGAATAAACATTACTGACCAGAATAGTCTCACCAGACTCCAAAACTGAAGCCACCATTGAAATGGAGGAATGGCTAGAAACCCACCAGCGAGGAACAACCTTACGTGGATCCCAGAAAAAAGCTAGACCTCCAGAGTTTTCCTTAGAACCAATACACTGACATTGACCAGAAGCCCAAATACGAGGAGCATACTGAAGCATGGAGTCCACCCGAAGCTTAGTCTCCTGAACGCAAAAGATATTTGGAGAGTGAACCACAATCAAATCCTGAATAGCTTTTTGACGGGGGGTGCTATTCAACCCCCTTGCGTTCCATGAAAGAATAATCATAAGGAAGGTGGAGAGAAAAGGGCATCAATGGTCTTAACCGACCCAGATTCCACCAACAAATCCCCAGTGGATTTAATCTTGTCCACATCTTTTTTACGACCAGCTTTCGAGGATCTCTCAAGATGCCCCCTCTTAAGAGGGCGTTGCAACACCCCCAGAACATGAGATGATCCCCGCCCCTTACTAGCAGACACCACCGCCTTAGCTAAATCAGCTAATATAATGTCATCTTGCGGATCTGCAGAGGCACCAGGAAGCCCAGAATTCTCCTGTTCCAAAGTTGGAGAAAAATCCTTAACAACAATCGCCTGCTCTAGCCCTGTATCCATACCAGAGGCCCCGACAGGAAACTCAATAGGGATTCCCTCTTCCAAGCCCTGATTATCCAAGACCTCAAAATGATTGGATGCTTGATCACTTTGTCTATCTTTGTAGGCCTGCTTCTGTCCCCTTCCTTTAGCCTTCATCTTAACAGGAATGAATCCATCCTTATCGGTCCCACCCTCAGCCACAGGGGACTTGCCTTTATCCCCCTTCTCCGCCAAAGGCTCGGATGAAGGAGGAGAAGAAACCCCTGTAGCTCTGGGTGCCCAAGGACATTGGCGCTAGAGGTGCCCATACTCATGACAAAAGCGACAACGAAAAGGAAGGGATTCATAATCTAACCATTGAATCCACGAAGCAGAGCCAAGACAAATTTCCACAGAATCTGGCAAGGGATTGTTTAGGTCAATTTCAACACAAATACGGGCATAGGAAAACACCTTTTTATCCAGAGTATTCTGAGCAATGGTATCCGACTTCCCCAGCAAAGCAGCAATCTGGAGCAAAATATCCTCCTTCCAAAACTCCAACGGTAGCCATGGCAAACGGACCCACACAGGAACCGGTGAAGGTATATCCTCTGCTATGTTAAAACCTCTGTGCCAAGGCTTCATGAACAAACCCACATGATTGTAAAAATATGGCCCTCCCTCAAAAACGCGATTTCGATCGGCAATACATGAAAAATCAACCATGAAATAACCATTTGCCGCCACCAGAATATCAAAATCACCCTCAACCTACCAGGATCGGCGAATCCAGGCCTCCAAGGCTGATAGATGGATACGAACACCCAGGAACTTACAGATCAAAACATGTTGGCTCCAGTAAGATAAGTCCTCTTGTACCGATTTAGGGGAGATAACTAGAACCGGACGGTCAAGACTCCGCGGCAAACAACCATTCACTTTTTTAAGCTTGGAGCTCTCACCCACGAAAGAAGAGCCCTCAGGGAAACCCTACAACCGCTTCACCCCAGCTGACACCAAACTTTTCAAAACCCCAGCCATTCCTCCACACCAAACACCAAGCCCAACACACCGCCTTGACGGCTACCTACAGGCGAGTCGGATGCCAAAAACCGAGCAGTAGAAGACAAAATAGGCACCTTTAAAGAGTTTTTTAATTTTTAATTGTTTATTGATATTTTTGGGTGTCTTAGTTGTATTTAAGATATTTATATTAATTTTATTTGAGAGTTATTCTATTTATTACATATAATTTGAATAAAGTTTTTTTATTAGCTTATTTGATAAAAAATTGATTTTATTTTGTCATAACAATTTTATTTTATGTTGTTTGTTGTATGTATTGGGAAAGGTGTCTTAACCTTACATTCTGATCTTAAGAACAAAAACAAATGTAATTTTTGAGCTACAAAACACAAAAATGCAATTTTTAGGGTTCTAAAGGTCGATTTTGGCCTCAAACAATGTAGAAATGAGTCTTAACTGGAGCAAGTTGGTTACAAAAATGTGGACCTCTTGAGATCTCTAATATTTTAAAAAAAGGCTCAATCAACTTCCCAAATCAAAAGTTATGGCCTCTAGAAGTTGGGCCTCCCGCGTCATAAATGTAATAGCATGTATGGCACATAATAGGGTTGTAAGAGGGAGTTACACTTGTTGACCAATTTATGATGCATGCTATGCCATGTTATAAGACATCTTGGATTGAAGATGATGGAGCCAATATGGAGTGCCCAAGTTGGTGATCAAATTATGACGAGCTTATGATAGGTGGAATGAATATGTTATTTTTAGCTTGTGGACTCATCTTGGGATTAAGGCGATGAATTTGTGGACTAGGGATTTGTGCACCACACTTTGGGTGGTTTTAGCTCATTGTTTCCTAATTACCATTTGATGGTTTCATGTATTGCTTCTCCTATTTATTGGGTTCTTGAGATGGATGTTTTGTAGTGAGTTTTGTAGGTATTGTTATGTTGCCGAAATTGTTCTAGATCTTTTGTTGGTGATACTTCTATAAAGGCTTAGATTCTACAAGTGTATTGTAATTATTGATAATTGAATAACATATTGAGTTTATTTGGAGTGGTGTTTTCATCGAAAAGGGCTTTCCCCATATAAATCACCTTGTTATGGTTTATTACTTTTGTGTTTATTTCCTTGTAACTATATGATCAATTTAACTTTTTTGCACATACCTCTTCTCATAGATTAGTGTAGGAAGTGTATTTTGCACCTCTACTTCCTTTCATTTAGTATCAGATCTTGATCACCTCGAGTTGTAGGTGTTAAGGACAAGGTTTTTGTTCTAATCTTGGTTTGAGTGGAAGCTTGCATAGAAAGAGATCTTGTTGTAAAAAATGGAAAGCACATCTAGGATAGAAATGAAAAGGTTCATTGGAACTAACTTTGAGTTGTAGAAGTTCATGATGGAAGATATGCTTGTAGACAAAGATCTATGGGTTGCCGTATCTAAATCCAAACCCACTGCAATGTCTCAAAACAACTAATATCTATTGGATAGAAAGGTGAAAGGCCATATTAGGCTCTACTTGATAGATTTAATTTTGTTGAATGGACATGAAGAAGCCACTGCACAAGCTCTTTAGAAGAAGTTGGGAGACTTGCACCAAGCTAAATCCCTAGTTAACAAACTTTTCTTGAGAAAGAAGTTGCACACCTTGACAATGGATGATGGTGGTTCTGTGGGTGAGCATTTAAACACATTCAATATGATTGTGACCTAATTTCACTCTATTGGAGTGAAAATGGAGGAGGGGAATCATTGCATGACACTGCTATGTTCTTTACTAGACTTGTGGGATCACTTGTCTATGACAATTAGGAGTACTACCTCAAAAATCAAAATGGATGAGGTAGTGGTTCATTTACTCTTGGAGGAGATGTGGTAGTCTAGTAGGAAGTTTTTGAATCTTCTAAGGAGGCCCTAGTTGTTCATGGAAGACCAAATGAGAAAGTCAAGAAGGATAAGAAGAGAGAAAAGTCTAGATCCAAATCTCCTGGAAGGTCTAATGCTAAGTGTTGGAACTGTGTCAAGACTGGGCATTTCCATAGAGACTATAAAGAGGAGAAAAGAAAAAATAAAAATGATTTAGATGATGAGTCCAAAAGGGTTCCCGCAAGAAGCTAGGTCCACATATAGGGGAAGTCCCGGGCAAAGAAACAATCCTGACAAAAATGGGCACTTGAGCCTAAATGGGTACCCGTTTCTAAACCCGTATTTGAATTTCAAAAAAGCCTTGTGTGCTTATTTTTCCCATAGAAAAGGAACGATTTCCTAAAATCTTAGGCTCGAGAAAGGCATGGTAAGCCAACCCCTAGCCTTGGACCTGCAAGTACAAGTCTAGGTTCAAAGCAAGAGAAAAGACCAACTTTACCAATATGGTTGATGATGTTTTTTTCTAAATTTTTTTACGAAATTAAAACCCATTATAGATGACAATGTGTAGTTTTTAAATATGTAATTTTTTTTTCTGATTCAACTTATTTGTCTATTTATTAATCAATTTATGAGCAAACTAGTCTAAAAACTTGAAATGATAAGTGTTTGCATTTTTTTAATAACTTTTAATTTTTAATTTTTTTAAAAAAATTATGTCATCAATCTACACATAATTCTTTACACAATGAAAAAATATCATTTTATGATTAGTTTTTCTCAAATTATGTTGGTTGTACACGAGGGGTTTTCAAAAAGAATAATTATGGCCAATAAAAAAGTTAATAAAAAAAATTTGGAAAAAAATTATAAAAAATATCCTCATCAAACTTCACTATACTACACATCTTTCCCCAAAAGGATTTAGAAAAATACTTTTATTTAGGTCAAATTATGTTGGTCGTACACGTGCATGGTATGGTCCTAAAAAAGTGACTTTTAAAAAGTGGTTTTTGTTCAAGCCTATGAAAAATTAATTTGTATCATCTGGGTATTAGAATAAATTACATATTTGAAAACTAGATTCAAAATATTACATTTAATACTACTAGACTTTCTTAAGATTTTATGTGTAAGTGCTTCAAATTTTGACTCCAACTGGGAGAAATTTTAATTTTCAAGGAAAACACTTCCACTTTTTAGCCAAAAAGTGGACCCAACTTCTTGCACCGACCCAAAAATTCCTCTCAAGATGATGTAGATGCCTTTATTGCAACCTTGGCAACTCATGCATTAGAAGGTGCATGTTTGATAGATTCTAGAGCTTCCTTCCATATGGCCTCCCATTATGTGTGGTTTTCAAAGTATGAAGAATATTATGGCATGGGAAGGTGTACCTTAGTGATGATTCTTGTTATAATTTTGCATAGACAAGAATTATACCTAGGACCTATTGCATATGAGTTAATCACAATATAGATATATTCTATATTCAACATAATGGAGAATAACACAAATAGTAGCATACAAATATATAGATCTCCTAGATGCATGAATCAAGGAGATGACATGTCCAAGAGGTGTGAGTTTGACTCTCAATCACTCCTAATCAAGAGGAGAGTAAACTCAGTCTAATTGAGATAGAGGTGGCCTTGACTAAATAGAGGTGGTACCTAACTACCATCTATCAAGAATTGATGAGGCCATGGTAACACTTTTGTGCCTCAAGTCAAGGTGACACATGTCATTATTAGCTATCTAGGTGAGAATAATTAAATATTCTTATTATCCTAAGTGAACTTAATAATTAGGTGCAATATTACACTTAGGACATGAGTGTTATCCTAAGTGAAGTTAACTATTTATACCAAAATTTTATATATGGGGTAAGTGCAAAAAGATGGGGGGCCAAAAAGTGGCCAAACTGTTTAAAAAAAAATTAATGCATAACGCGCTCACGTTATAATGCAAGTACGTTATGACTTATTATAAATAAATAAAAAGCTTATCATCTCATTTCATTTCTTTTTTCTCCTCTATACTCGCGGCCTGCAAACCCTAAGAAGCACGCTCACGTTTTGGAAAAGTCAATTCAACACCAAAATCTTACCAATTTGTCGCCAAAATGCCGCCACGACGTCGAGCACGCCAAAGGAGTGAGTTTTATTTGTTTTTTTGTTTGAATTTGTTTCTAAATAGGTAGGTTTGAGTTGATTTTTGATGTAAATTTTATTAATTGTCAGGAAATGTTAATACACCTCCTCCTCCTCCTCAAAATCCACAAAATCCTGAGGAGGAAATACTTGTGAAACAACAACCTCCTCCATCCATTCCTCGACATGCCCCTAGAACACAAGAAAATATAATGGGGCAAATTGAAAATAACAAAAAAGAAATTGAAGATATAATTTCAAGGTTGAAAGATCCTTCCACTTCAACCTTGCATAGGTCCACACTTGCTGAATCTCTTGAATCTATGTTATCAAATGTAGATTCAATTAGCAAGCAAATATCTAGTTGGATGGATAAGAGGAGAGAGTTTAGAGACTACTATGCAGACAAGCTGTCATACCAAAATGTGAAAAAATTACAAATTACAAAATTAGACTTGCGTTCGATTTTCACAAACCCACAAACAAATCAACCTCCACCCATTACATGCAAGAGGTTCCCTATCCATTGGTGCAACAACCAAGCGATAAGGGACAATTTTGGGTAGAGGTGGTGGATGGTTTTTGACCATCCTCCATGCAATAATAATGAGGTCCCACAATACTTTTTGAGGAAACTCTACTACGAGTTTGTCCTTAATAAAGTGCCAAACTATTTTGATATGCGGGACTTCTAGGGTAGAGGTGAAGGGTCAGCACAAGATAGACCAAGGGCACATGTTGACCCACAGTGGGCAGTGAGACGAGTAATCAGTAGACCAGCCCATGAGCATGTTTCTATCCCTTCCATTGTGAAGGATAGTGTTGAGGTCGATACACTTCAGTCCATTAGTGCCTTGACCTAGAGCATCATAGAGCATGCCAGTCCTGCAGCACAGAGTGGGTTGGGAGGTAGTGTGGGGAGTAAGGTCCCACCCCATGCTTATCAGACTTGCGGGTCAGCCTGTGGTTATGACCCGATGGATAGTCAGGACCTAAGTGCATAGGCTACATCTACAGCTGAGCAGATGGTGATGACAAATACCCTCCTGAGTGAGACTTTCGACCTTGATACTCAGGTAAATATTAGCAAGTTTATTGAATTTAATTTATTAAATTTCATTTTTGAAATGCAAGATTAACTAATTTAGTTTGATGATTTTAATAAAATTTCAGGGTCATAGCGTTGATGTAGTTTTCAGTGGTTCTCCACCTGCATATTACACTAGATCATCTACTGTTGGGGTATGTACCTAGTAAACAATTATAAATATTACATGTGAATAGCATCGTTATATGAATGGTATTCTAATATCTGATTTTGGATGTTGAATAGGTCAATATTAGAGATTTCATGGCAACACATGCTAGCGGTGGTGGACTTCAAAGCTTCACGAAGGTAATAAAATAAATAGTTTAGTGAATGAATTGTACTTACTAGATTTTTGTATGTGACTTGTGTGCTTTATTGTGTGTACTTCCATATTTAGATGAACGTGTGTGTATGTTAGTAGCCATGATTTGCATCACTATTATAGTTTTTGTAATTGAATAATGTTGTTTTATTTCCAGATGATGCAGGCTGCAGAGACACCTCCCGATGTTCATAGGGAAATGGAGCATGGCGTGACCTCTGCGATTCATAGCTCCATGGCATTGATAGGGGTACGAGGCAGATTAGTAAATTTTAATTTATATTCATTGTTATAGTTGTTTATTTTTGAAAAATCAAAAGATTATTGATTTGAAGTTTAATTTCTATCTGGATGGTTTCTATAGGACATGACATCACCACAGCTGATTCCTGCTACTGAGGCAAGTGAGGAGACAGATTATATGGTAGCGGTAAGTGATTATTTTGTTAAATGTTTCATTTTTTATAACATGTAATTTCTATATATTAATGTCTATACTTTTTATTGTAACAGTTAAAGATGCAAGAAGAACTAAATAGGAGGAGCAGCCCTCAGGTTCGTAGTAGACCACCCACATACGCATCTCCATCCCCTAGAAGATCAAAGGCTGCCCGTGATCTATTCTCTTCACCAGCCAAAGGGGAATGACTTTTTATTGTGTTCCTTTGTTGTATGCCTATATGGCATTTGTGGACATATATTTTGTATTACATATAGTTGACATTGTATGCCTCTATGACATTCTTGTAAGCCTATATGGCTATTTTGTATATATGTTATGCTTATATCGACAGTTATTGATGTATGCCTATATGGATATTTGGTTAATACAATTTTTTTTTATTGATGGCGTCCATACTTGCATTATAAATCCACGTTTGAATGGATATTTGTAGATGGCTACTTCAAATATTTAAAGTCCAATTGTATTACATAGGATGTTTGTTGATCCAATAAGCTAGCTATTGTTATTCAAGTATCACCTAAACCTCATTTTGGAACTAAAAGATAAAAATTGTATTTAAAAAAAAAATGACTCATCATGTTGAATAGAAAATATTAATATTCTTTATGAGTTGCTCAATTGAAAATATTCAAATGAGTATGTTGATCCATATTCTTTATGAGTTGGTCAATTGAAAATATTTCTTAATTTCTTGTTATTATACCATATTGGGATGCAAAGAGTATGTTTGTTGTTTTGAATAAGATAGTCAAAATCATATGCTTATGAGCACCTGATGACCATTGTGGTTATTAAATGTAATTCCTCTTACATATAAAGTGAGGTTATGAGATTACATCGAGTCTTACCTAATTTTAGTATGCAACATAACATTGGGGCTATAGGCTTCCATAAGTCATACCTCGAGGATTTTCAGTTTTAGGCGCAAATTTGCTTTAAGACCTTAGGCGCATTTCTCTACTTGCACAACCTCAAAACTCCACCTAGAACTCAAGGCGCCTTTCATCATCCAAACAACCTCAAAATTGCACCTTGATATTGAAAGGATGTTTCAAAGTATAAAGGAGGGCGCCTTAAGGGAGGCAATTCATCTTGATTATCAAAGTTGATCAAACACATCAAACTGAGCATCATACCTCTAGGCACATTTTTGCCTCTCTAAACTATCCATTTTGGCGCCTTGATGTAAAGTGAAGTCTAAACTTAGTGAAGATTGAGCCTACAAAGATATCACCTTGGATATGCGCCTAGAGTCATCCTAGATCATCCATTTGCACCTATTGGTCAATATAACATAATATAACTTAGGAAGACTTTGAAAATATCAAAAGACGCCTAGGTGCCTTTTCTTGTCTCCACCATCCATTTTGGGCACCTAGAGGAAAATGAACTTCAAATCACTTCCAACTGTAGCTCCTAGTGTTAGAACCTTCAAAATGACTAAATCTTACCAAAGGAAGTCTAGGTGCCTATTGTCACTTGGATCATCATGAATGAGCGCCTAAGTGGAAGGAGAATAAGCATCTTGTATGGAGGCGCATTTTTGTGTCTAAATAACCTCATTTTGGCGCCTTGAAGGAAGATGTTCTAAATCCTAAGATCTAGTGCCTAAGTGTAAAATGGTCTCCTATAGGTTTGAACAAGTGATTGAAGCCATCAAATTGCCAAGAAATGAGCTAAGTATACTAAGACACCTTTTCTTGTCTAAATATCCATTTTGGTGCCCAGGAGGAAGGAGATTCAACATCATGAATCAAGGCACCCTTTGCCATCAAAACAACCTCACATTGGTACCTTGGAGGAAATCAACTTAAAACTTGCGCCGTGGAGCAGGATGAAAGTTACACCCCTTTGCAACTTTACACTACCTCCTTTTGACAATTTTTGGGGCAGTAGAAAACCTTTCACCACGGGCAAATGCCTCAGAGATATAAAAATTTGAGAGAGGTTATTGTAGAGGCACTCTCCGTGATCATGTTGCCTTAGACAGAATGTTTCTAAGTGACATAGTTTTTGACTAACATCTCATCAAAGATTGCTGCCTTTTTGCACTTTGGACTCTTCAGGGATATCGTTGGTACAATGTAGCTCAGACTATTTCGACATGTTTGAGTGAAAAAAAGGACCATGCCTAGCGTAAATGTACCCATTCAGATGTGTTGGAATAGTCAATTTGGTCACATCAGGAGCAGGACAAAAGTTACACCCCTTTGTAACTTTACACTACCTCCTTTTGACGATTTTTGGGGCAACAGAAAACCTTTCACTATGAGCAAATGCCTTAGAGATATAAAAAATTGAGAGAGGTTATTATAGAGGCACTCTATGTGATCGTGTTGCCTTAGACAGAATATTTATAAGTGACACATTTTCAAGTAACATCTCGTCAAAGATTGCTGCCTTTTTGCACTTTAGACTCTTCAGGGATATCGTCGGTACAATGTAGCTCGGATTGTTTCGACATGTTTGGGTGAAAAATAGGACCATGCCTAGTGTAAATGTACTCATCTGGATGCATTGGAACAGCCAGTTTGGTCACATCAGGAGCAGGACGAAAGTTACACCCCTTTGCAACTTTACACTGCCTCCTTCTGACGATTTTTGGGGTAGCAAAAAACCTTTTACCATGGGAAAATGCCTCAGAGATATAAAAATTTGAGAGAGGTTATTGTAGAGGGACTCTACGTGATTGTGTTGCCTTAGACAGAATGTTTCTAAGTGACATAGTTTTTGAGTAACATCTCGTCAAAGATTACTGCCTTTTTACACTTTAGACTCTTTAGGGATATCATCGGTACAATGTAGCTCAGACTGTTTTGACATGTTTGGGTGAAAAACATGACCATGCCTAGCGTAAATGTACCCATTTGGACGCATTGGAACAATCATTTTGGTCACATCAGGAGCAGGACGAAAGTTACACCCCTTTGCAACTTTACACTGCCTCCTTCTGACGATTTTTGGGGCAGCATAAAACCTTTCACCACGGGCAAATACCTCAGAGATATAAAAAACTGAGAGAGGTTATTGTAGAGGCACTCTACGTGATCATGTTTCCTCAGACGGAATGTTTCTAAGTGACACAGTTTTCAAGTAACATCTCGTCAAAGATTGCTGCCTTTTTGCACTTTGGACTCTTCAAGGATATCGTCGGTACAATGTAGTTCGGACTGTTTCGACATGTTTGGGTGAAAAATAGAACCATGCCTAGCCTAAACGTACCCATCTGGATGCGTTGGAACTGTCAGTTTGGTCGCATCAGGAGCAAGACACCAAAAATGCAAAAGTTGCTTTGTGCAACTTGATAACATTGACATTTTTTTGCAACAGGACTCAAAGATCCAAACTGACCCCAAATGACTCAAAGTGACTTAAAAAGAAATGAAATCATCTTAGAAGACCTTATTACATACAATTGACTCAATCAAAATAAAATTTTATTTTTTGACCCCTCTTGGAGGCATGACAACCTAGGTGCCCCTGCACCATTAGTGCAACTGAAGGACTATGGTGGTGGCATGAAACTAAAGTGAGTTGACATTCATTTGCATCTAGTTTGGCATCTTGAAACAATTCTAGAGTAGAGTAAGACTCATTTTCCTGAAAATAGTTTAAGAAACCCTTATCTAGGGTTTTGGTAAGAATCATGCATTTTTTGGCCATTCTACTGATTTGATTCACTTTTGATCAGTGGAATGGGTTGTAGTAGGTCTGTTCTAGTATGTTATGATGATTTTTTGGTAGGAAATCTGAGGAGAAGAAGTTTTCTTTGAGGAAACCTAACAAAACCATGTGTTAGGTGATGTTTAGAGACATATAGAAGGAACCATAGAGGCATTTTTGGGAACAACAGATTGTAGGAGAACAAAACCCACAAAATTCATAGTTTTGGCATGAATACTAAGTGCTCAAGTCATTGGTTGAGTTCTGTGTGTGAATTTAAGGGGGGTCTCTTTGTATTTTAGGCCTAATTGGGGCTTTGGGTTATTGAGAGGAGTTATAGGTTAGGGTATATCGTCCAAAACAACCTATACTTAGTTTTGGATATGTGATAGGGAGTCCAAATAGGTATCTACTGATTGTCCAAGTTCTATGTTTGAAATTTGTATCAAAAGTTATTAGGACTATTCTCTTTTTTTAGGGCTACAAGCCATTTCTTGGGTTTGTGAAGGAAGTGTTAATCCTGAGTTTGGTCTGCCTTTGGCAATGATTGGAATGGGTCCCATAGCATCTGAAATCACCTTTTCCATGAAGAATTTAGAGTCTCTAACTGTTGTTCCCACTTTTGTATAATGATCATGAAATTTGGGCTTTAGAGCATAAGGAAACCTTGTCTAGTTTGCCATCCTCCAACTATCGCATTGCCTCTACATCACAATTAGAGACACCTATTATCTAGTTAGAAACTAAGACACCTATAGACACCTATATTTTATACATTACCTAGATTTTATACATTATTCTTAGGATCAACTTCATCCATCACTTAGGTCTAACCCTATGAAGCATAACATGATGTAAAAATGTGTAATGTGTAAAAGTGCAGCAGGAAATGAAAAAATACAAACCTTACAAATTAATGTGCATACTTAGAACTCAATGTAACATGACTTTACAAAATCAATGTGAATACTTACAAATTAATCCAATGAACCATCTGAGTCTGCTCTACTCTTTATTATGTCAAGTATTGCTTCACGGTCAGACTTAAGCACCTTCCACAAGATTTTGTTCAAAGGTCTACCCCGATACTGTATCAAATAAACATTGGATGCCACGACAAGGTTCAAGTAATGAAGAATCTTCCGATGCGTGTCAAAGTCCTGAAACAGCCAAATAGTAACACTCTTATGTGGGTACCTTTTAAGCCATGTTCCAGTAATAACCACTGAGCCTGTAGGGTATTCGATGTATTCTCCATCTGTAACTGGGGCCTCTAATTTCTTTTTGGCCTCAACACAATGACATAAGTAATAATCTGTTCCCTCTTCATTATCTTCATCTGCAATAACTGCATATACGTGCCCTACATTGATATGTGTAGCAAATTAGATGAAATTAGTCAACATTACAAAAACACTACAAAGTAAGATGACATTAGGAATTTCAAAAACTATGCAAATAGATATATTACCTGGTTGAACTAGATCTGATATGTGGTCAAAGTCAACTGATGATTCTATCTGTGTTAGTTCCAGTGCTGTCGGGGGTCGATACGTGTCAAGTGGGCTAAGATAATTTAACTACAATTCGTCAACCCACTCTTTTGACTTGCACTCATCCCAGGCTTGAATTGTATAGGAAGAACAAAAGCATGACATCTTTCACATATGGATACTCCATGAACCTACAATTGAGCTTCTAAAGGAGTGCATCTCATTTGATCCTGTCAGTGTACAATAGTCCTCATATGGTGCAATGTTAGTATCATCTATCAACCAAAAAAATCTACGAACTAAAGACTTATCTTCATTACCTGGACCCATGGAAGCATTACACCACTCGACAATTGATTTTGCATCTATCAACTTTGCATTGTCTTTATACTTTAACTCTTCTCGTGCTATGGCTCTTTTGATACATGCTCCCCCTTTCCATGCCCGAACTCACAAAAGTTCCACATATGCTGAATACCTATAAAATTATGCCTCCTACTCAGCCAATAGAAATTTTTGAGTTCTTGAATTATGACGCACAGTTATCCAACCATATGATATGCTGACTGAATGATATGCCCCTTCTAGCCAAATCATTGTAGAACATATGAAAGCAACCTTACACAAACTCCATAGAATGAGTGCGATCATCACTAATATAGAAATTATACTCCCTTATGATCTTTTTGTCATCCTCTGTACTATCATTCGCATGGATGAATGTAATGTGCACAAATATAGAAACCTGTGTGGAGTTGTAATATTGTGATTGCACCTCACGCTATGGCTGTAGACTATAGTTCTCTATAAAGTCGACAATTGAAACAACGCTACCAACCAAAAATGTGTCCTTGCATAACTTGAATTGGAAGTCCAACCATCGAGCTCTATGGGCATGTCTTGCATACTCATACACTATGCTATCACGAAATATAGGTATAAACTGATACACTGGAATCATTTCAATAACCAATTCACACCTCTTTACTTCTTTACCATCTTTTGTATTGTATGCCACTGTTTTATACTTGCCAAACTCTACTAGTTCATTTCCAACCGCATGTGTTCTTGCCATATGTTCACATATTGGCAAATGTTGCAACCCACCGCAACGATGACATGTGCCATCCAAGCATAATTTCTTGTAGAATATTTGACCTTCCTCTCTTTCACATAAAATTCTTGATATGAAGTCTCTTGAAGATGTTGGTGGGGCACGTATGGCACAACCCTACAAAACATTGTTAGTATGCATATCTAAACATATAGACCTATAAACATCAAAATGGTTAGAAAATTCAATATGTAATCTACAACAAGAAGTAGTGCGTGTGTGATTTATCTTGGCATAGAAAGATTTTAGCATTTCAAAATATCTTTGACAAATTTTAATTTGAGGATACTTCTCTAGAAATTTACCATAAAACTGTGTTTGAGTCTCATCCAAAAAATGCTTTGGATGTGGCTCATGATTCTAACTACTGATTCTCTTTCTTACCACATCCCTTTGATTTAGAGATACCCTTGTGTAATTCTTCCAAAAGTCTTCAATTAGTGATCTCAATGCTTCAACAATTGGTTTATCTTTTCATGGTAGTCTCCCCAAGAATGCCCATAATTCATTGGCATTAGTATCCTCAATTCTTTGGCATCTTCCAATGGCTCTTGATAAAGTTTTCCTATTAATTCTCAATTCTTGACTCATCAAGTTCTAATGAGACAAGCTTTCCTCATTTGACTACTTAATATAGTCGATGTAATCACACGCCGTGTTGCATTACTATCTTTTGTGCGTGAGGTGTTACCCACACTCTCATACGCACTCATTAGATTCTTGACAATAGATTTTTCACTTGAAGCCGCTGATGTTCTCAACCCAAGAATCTTCATGATGGACCTATACTTTATACTTCACATCATTTCAAGGAATAGTTGACATCTTGCAGTCTCATTTAACTTTTCAAAGAACAATCTTCAAATCTTATGAGCATATCTTCTACAAGTGCGTTTTGGAATCTTACCTTCCATTGGCTGCAAAATATTCTCATCAATATCAATCAAATACTTTGGCTTTCTATGCAAAATTCTAGGTGGTGTTAAGTTAGATAAATTTATCTCAACATTAGGAATTTCGTCAATATTTAAATGAGATGGGCTATATGGCATACCTTCGATCAAAGATGGAATAGATGACGTACCTTGAGGTTGAGGTGGGAACAATGGCGTACCTCCTTCATCACATGTGAGTGATGATGTACTCTCAACTTGAGATGTGGTAGATGGTGTCCCCACATGTTGACTTGCGGTAGAGGACATGTCTCCAACTATGGTATTCAAATCTCTCATAGCACAAAGTTTTTGCATTCGTTCTCTTTGTGCCGCCAATACCATATCTCTTTGTGATGGTTGTGGTTCCTCTTCAATTGGCATGTCTTCATTTATCGTGTCCAATTTCCTGTTCTCACGAAGTTCCCTCATAGCCACTGCTTTCTTTGCATTCTTAGCTTCTATCTCTTCCTGTGTTGGTTTAATTCTTGATCGTTTCCTCGGCATGACAGAGAATTTGTCTGTAGCATGATAAAGAGACCAATATTAGTTCCTAAGAAATGAATCCATACAAATAACTAAAATATATGTCATTCAACCCTTCATAGTAAATGTACATACAATCATCATGTAAAAGAGTAAATGCCACTCAACCAAAATAGGTACAAAGCATACAAAGAAAATTATTGCAGCCATGAAAAGAGTACGTGGGACTTCATGCTTGAAAAGGTTGAGGTAGACCCAATTTGACATGATTGTTGTTACTAGGGCTACTAGGATTTAGAATTGAGAAGGTGTTTTGTTGGTACTAGGGATACTAGGATTTGGGTGGCTTGTGAAGGAATAGAAAATAATTGTTGTGTCATGTGCATGTACAAATCATCATGAATAGGTGCATAAGGAATGTCCTAGCCCAAGATATATGCATACAAATCATCATGTCATATGCATACTTGTATGATCTTGGCACCTATTCATTTGTATTTTAACTTGTTAATATGACAAGATAATAGTGGGATTGTATTTTTATTATGTCGTAAGGATTTATTCTTGTATAGTTTGACATCATGGTATGTTAAGGTCTGTTTATTACACATAATTATTAAAGAGCCCAAGTGTAGAAAATATACATGGCATCATGTGAGATTGTAGGCTGCTTTCTTGATTGGGAATGTGTCTATTTTAAACATGTATGATAAAGCATGATAAAGTAATTCAAATAGAATTAAGGAAAATGTAAAGAACATGCATATAAAGAATTGACATACCTAAAAAATGAAGATTCTAATGGAGAGAGTACCCAATTATGTAGTGTTTTTTTCTTCTTGCATCAAACTCCTCAACAATTTGAGTTTTTCACCACTTGCTTCCTTTTCAATGTTAAATTGAATAACACTCAAATATAATTACTAACAACAATACTATTAACCAATCTATAATGTTAAATTCCTAAAATTGAATCACAATTAACATTGCAACACTACAAAAATTAAAACTTAAATAGATATATATCAAACTTGGTGTGAAAACTATGTTATTTCCTCCTTCTCAAGTTGGCAAAGCAGAAAAGGTGGTGGAAAGATCATGCAAAGGTGGCAGAATGTGTAAAATGTGCATGTGAACTTCCCAACAACATGAAAGCACTTCTTTTTTGTCGGAGCACGCGCATAATCAACATGAAAACTGAGCATGTGGGCCTGGAACACGAGGGTCAACACTTTTTTACCGTTTCTATAGAAGGACAAAATGCGAGCGCATTATAATGCTCTCACATTTTGTCCTACTATAGATTGATCCATAAATATTTGTGCCTATCTCACCTTCGATAGCACCTTTACAATATCTCACCTCTAGTTCCATTAGCTCATGTTCTATATCTCACTTATCTCTCCCTCTCACCTCTCTACCTCTCCCCTCTCTATGTCTCTCAATCGCTCCTTGTCTACCTCAACCCTAAACCCTAATCCCTCAACCCTCAACTCTAATCCCTCATCCCTAAACCCTAAACACTATCCCTATTCCTAAACCCTCAACGGGCTCGATACTATACCTTAAACCCTAATCCATTATCCCTAAACCCTCCAACCCTATCCCTAATCCTTATACCCTCGACACTCTACTTTAACCCTAATCCCTCAACCCTCAACATCAAACCCTAATCCCTCAACCCTTAATTCTAGTCCCTTGACCCTCAACCCTATCTCTAAACCCTAAACCCTAAAGCCTTGACCCTCAACCCTCAACGGCAAATCCTAATCCCTCAACCCTTAACTCTAATCCCTCAACCCTAAACCCTATCCCTAAACCCTAAACACTATCCCTATTCCTAAACCCTCAACGGGCTTGATACTATACCTTAAACCCTAATCCCATATCCCTAAACCCTCCAACCCTATCCCTAATCCTTATACCCTCGACACTCTACTTTAACCCTAATCCCTTGACCCTCAACCCTATCCCTAAACCCTCGACCCTCGAACCTCAACCCTCAACCCTCAACGTCAAACCCTAATCCCTCAACCCTTAACTCTAATCCCTCGACCCTCAACCCTATCCCTAAACCATAAACCCTAAAGCCTCAACCCTTAACCCTCAACGTCAAATCCTAATCCCTCAACCCTTCATTCTAATCCCTCAACCCTCAACCCTATCCCTAAACCCTCAACACTATACCTTAAACCCTAATCCATCAACCGTCAACCCTAAACCTTATCCCTAAACCCTAATCCCTCAACCCTCAACCCTCAACCCTAATCCATCATCCCTTAACTCTAATCTCTTATCCCTAAACCATAAATGCTATCCTTATTCCTAAAACCTCAACGGGCTCGATACTATACCTTAAACCCTAATCCCTTATCCCTAAACCCTCTAACCCTATCCCTGATCCTTATACCCTCGACGTCAAACCCTAATCCCTCAACCCTTAACTCTGATCCCTTGACCCTTAACCCTTAAAACTTGAACCCTAAAACCTATCCCTACATGCTCAACACTCGACACTATATCTTAAACCCTAATCCCTTAACCCTCATCCCTAAAGCCTCAACCCTAAATCCTTAAACCTTCAACCCTAAACCCTATCCCTAATCCCTCTACCCTCGACACTCTTCTTTAACCCTAATCCCTTGACCATCAACCCTATCCCTAAACCCTCAACCCTCAACTCTCAACATTAAACCCTAATTCATCAACCCTAATCCCTCAAACCTAAACCCTATCCCTAAACCATCAACCCTCAACACTATACCTTAAACCCTAATCCCTATCCCTCAACCCTTAACCCTTAAAACTTAAACCCTATCCCTGCACCCTCAACACTTGACACTATATCTTAAGCCTTAAACCCTCATTCCTAAAGCCTCAACCCTCAATCCTTAAACCTTAAACCCTAAACCCTATCCCTAATCCCTCTACCCTCGACACTCTAACCCCAACCTCAACATTAAACGCTAATCCATCAACCCTAAACCCTAATCCGTCAACCCTAAACCCTATCCCTAAACCCTTAACCCTCAACACTATACCTTAAACCCTACTCCATCAACCCTAAAACCTAATCCCTCAACCCTCAACCCTAAACACTATCAATAAACCCTCAACCCTCAACACTATACCTTAAACCCTCAACCCTCGACACTATACCTTAAACCCTAATCCCTCAACCCTCAACCCTAATCCCTCATCCCTAAACCCTAAATGCTATCCCTATTTCTAAACCCTCAAACCTTGACACTATACCTTAAACCTTATCCCTTATCCCTAAACCCTAAACCCTATCCCTCAACCCTTAACCCTTAAAAATTAAACCCTAAAACCTATCCATAAACCCTCGACGCTCAACACTATATTTTAAACCCCAATCCCTTAACCCTCAGCCCTATAGCCTCAACCCTGAATCGTTAAACCTTCAACCCTAAACCCTATCCCTAATCCCTTTACCCTCAACACTCTACTTTAACCCTAATCCTATGACCATCAACCCTATCCCTAAACCCTCAACCCTCAACTCTCAACATTAAACCCTAATCCGTCAACCCTAAACCCTAATCCCCCAACCCTAAACCCTATCCCTAAAACCTCAACCCTCAACACTATACCTTAAACCATAATCCCTCAACCCTAAACCCTAATCCCTCAACCCTAAACCCTAAACCCTATCCCTAAACCCAACAAAACTGCTTTGCCTTATGTTAGGTTGTTAAACCCATCATTTTTGACACTCTTCTCTTAAAGATATCTGAGTTGCAAGAATATGTCAGAAAAATGGCTATGAACTTTTTTAATGTTAGTAATGTTATATGGCATGTTTTTCTGGCCCATCTGGGGTTCATTATGCCAATAGGTGTACACACTATGAGAAAAGCTTTATGTATGGTACATCCACAGTGAGGAATTAACAGTTGAAATCAGAAGGATGATCATTATGAGAAAAGATTTGCATTGGGGTACATCTATGTTTCTTGTTTTACACCCCGCACTTAGGGGAGGTATATTGTTATGAAACAGGCAAATAATCTCCCATTGTTTACTGGCTCTATCCACAAGAACTACTAAACTTTTTTCTCTTGGTAATTGTAGAGGACATTCACCTATTTTTGGCAACTCTTGCATTCCCAAACCATTACAAAAACTAAGTTATTTTAACCCAATAAATAGTTGATTGGATTGATTTAATACTCTACTATACTAAATCTTAGCATTCACACAAATGCAGATGTTCATATTATAGAATACTGCATTATATTAGACTATTAGAGATCCCTCAGAAAAATGTAATAACAAAACTGCTTTGCCTTATGTTAGCTTACAATTAAACCCATTCTTTTTGACACTCTTCTCTTAATAAAGTAAGAGTAATAAGAATAGAAGGCAGAGAATTTGATCTTACTAGTATGCATGGTCGGTTTACATTCTGTGACTTCATTTTCATTGAATAAACAGGTAAATATCTGATTTGAAAGGTGGGGCAGAGTTCACTGTCATGTGCTTTTCTAGATGATAGGGTCCATAATGTCCAGGGTTCTTCAAAGAAAGGCTTGTAACATAATTAAGTTTTTGTTATACCAATCCTCTAGGTAAAGCTACAATTCAAATGCCTTCTTTGAAAGTTGAAATAAATTAAATTAGACTTACAATTTTGATTTTCTTCCATTGCTTCAACAACATTGTTGTATTCTTCATCAGAAACCAATTCAAAATCAGCAACTTGCTGCCCATTGGTTGACTTGAATTGCATCCTCTGTTAGAAGAAGGGCATTTTTTTATCTGTATCAATGTTGGTATTTATAAGCTAAAGAGCATTGATATTTTTCAAACACCCTGTTCTTTGAAATATCTTAACCTTAAAATATGACTTGGATATGTACTTGAACACAACGAAATCTCCAATCTCCAGCCCATGATAATTCACAAATTTTTTCCAACCCTGCCTAAATTCCAGTTTATTTATGGTACCCCTTAATTGTACATCCCACTCCTGCCCACCTGGGCCTTGAAAGAAGGAGGCACGCCCATTAAACCAACTCATTCGATAACTTGCTACCCATCGGTTCACTTGAACTGCATACTCTGTTAGAAGAAGGGCATCTTTTATCTGTATCAATGTTGGTATTCATAAGTTGAAGAGCATTGATTTTTTTCACACACCATGTTATTTGAAATATCTTAACCTTAAATTATGACTTGGATATGTACTTGAACACCACAAAATCTCTAATCTCCAGCCCATTATGATTCACAAAATTTTCCCAACCCTTCCTAAATTCTAGTTTATTTATGGTACCCCTTATTTGTACATCTCTAAACCCTAAACCCTAATCCCTTAACCCTAAACCCTAATCCCTAGTCCCTAAACCCTAAACCCTAATCCCTAATTATAACTTATGGTACCCTAATCCCTAAACCCTAAACCCTAATCCCTTATCCCTAAACCATAAACCCTATCCCTAAATCCTCAACCCTCAACACTTAAACCTTAAATCCTAAACCCTATCCCTAAACCCTCAACCCTCAAAACTATACCTTAAACCCTAATCCCTCAACCCTAAACTTTTAACCCTAAACCCTATCCCTAATCCCTCTACCCTCAACACTCTACCTTAACCCTAATCCCTTGACCCTTAACCCTAAATGCTATCCCTAAAGCCTCAACCCTAAACCCTAATCTCTCAAGGTCCTAAACTCTAATCCCTTATCCCTAAACTCTAAATTCTATCCCTAAACCCTCAACCCTCAACCTTAAACCTTAATCACTCAATCCTTATCCACCCCTCTCCTCCCTTATTTGGGTCACTCCCATCTCTACCCTCCTCTACCCTCGACACTATACATACATACATATAGGCATACATAGATGCATACATACATATAGGCATACATACATACTATCATGCCCGTATTTCCCATGTGGTCACGACACACAACACACGTGTCATGTCCACATTTGCCATGTCGTCATGACACGAACTACGAAAAAATTTTCTACCTATCCCTAGGAACCCCCTCGCACGCGTCTGCGTGCTCGGTGGCAATACGCATAAGGCGTAAACATGTCAACATAACCGCGGTGATGTAAGCCATCTAGGGGGTATGCAACACGAAGTGTGTCACTTTTAGGGTTAGACTGACTTAAATCTAAACTCCTAGTGTCCTAGGTGTGAAGATGATTCTGCTAGCATTGTAACCTAACTCTAGTTCAGATTCAGAATGGAAATGAAATAATGATTTAGTAAATGATGGTAAGATGGTCACATGATTGAAGCAAAAGGATGGAATAAAGCTAATAAATTAACATAGAAATTAAACCCTAGCAATCTAGGAAAAATCTGACAGCATAACATGTTTTCGATAAACGCAACATAAATTTAAAATAAATCATCAATAAGGAATTAAATAAAATTTAAGAATTAAAAAAAAAAATTAAAACATAAGAACCAATCCAAAATGATTTAAAATAAAATAATAAGGTAAATATCCTGCCAAGGTCGAATAAATCGACCTTGCATAAAAAGGTTAAAAATTTGAAAGTAAAATAATAATTAATGTTAAGACACCAAATTGGATTTCAAATTCAAGTCCGTTAATAAGCATAAATTCGGCAATTATGTTTATTATCAAACTTAGAAAAATAGAGAAGGGAAGAGGCTAAGACACTCATCCCTGTAAAATGATAATAAAATAGATAATTAAATAAAGTGTTAAAATTCTACCAAGGAAGAATAAAATAAATGACCCCACCAAGAGGGATTTAAAACAAGGGGAAAAATCTTTCCAATCAGAATAAAATTAATCCCTCCCAAAATTAAATTTTAAATCACAAGGCAAAAATACCAATTGCAAGGACCTCATTTAAAAGAATTACTAAATAAATTGAGACACAATGAACTAAAATACATGGACAAAATGGAGAGTAAAAAAAAGATTTAAAACAATTCTCTCACAAATACCCCCTCAATAAAATATAGCTTCAAAATAAGAAAACCCTAATCTCTCTATTCTATTATTTTCCTTTTTTGTTGCCCTAATCTTCCTATTCTCCTCCTTTCTTGTTTTCTTTTGCTTTGTTTTGTTCTTCCACATGTTTGCAGGTTTAGGGTTTGAGCAAGAGGTGGAGGCCATGGAGGGAACCTTCCACTACCCCCCACGGAGGTATTTTTAGCAGGCTTTAACCATATGATATTATATTTCTTGTCATAGAAGAAACTTGTTAAAATTATTTGTATATACAGAAAGTGATATGTGGTAAATCACATGCTGCAGGGTTGAAAGGTTAAGCGGAGCCATTGATGGTCACGGCAACGCGGAACAGAGGGTCTGAGAGCGGCGTATGATGGTGCTGCATGAGGGAAGGTGGAGTGGGGAGTTTGCGGTGGCTGGCAGTGGAGACACTGGGCGCAGTGAAGATGGGGACGGTAGGTAGTGCGGGGACAGGGGTCGAAAGGAGGCGGTGGGGCAGCCACTACGAAAGGGGGTTTGGGGGTGTGGGGAGGAGGCTGTGCCTCCTCCCCACACCATGTGTTATGAAAAGGGGTGGGTTGTGGGCGTTGCCCACAATCTCACCGAAATTTCTAATTTTTTTTTTGTTTTAAAAACTACTTCGACTCTAAAACAGTCGGATTAAAAGCACTACATACTATTTCAATTCTATTTGCAGTATATTAAATGTTTAATGACGGTTTTGTATAAAATAATATATATATGTATATATACTTAGACCAATATACACAGTCTTTACTCTAAATCACAGTATAAAGCTTCTATTACAATATGGTAAAATATATATTTATATATATGCACTCATGTATGTATATATATACATATATTTATTTTCTTATATATATATATGAGTGTATATATATATATATATATTCATAATGTTCAACAAATATTAATTTTCTGTGGTTTATTCCATTTCAGTATAGACACAAGGAAATAAAATAACATTATAAACAGCAATGGATTTATAAACTAAGTCACAATATATATATATATATATATATATATATATATATATATTTTCTTATATATATGAGTGTATATATATATATATATTCATAATGTTCAGCAAATATTAATTTTCTGTGGTTTATTTCATTTTAGTATAGACACAAGGAATTAAAATAACATTATAAACAACAATGGATTTATAAACTAAGTCACAATGTATATATATAGCTATATCTATATATACCCTCATATATATAGGTATAGTTATATATACATTGAACCACTACTCACAATACACAGATCTGGATAGTATAAATTTCTAAGTTTCTGTTTGCATCAGAAGAAATAAACTAGTAGTAACTCCTTTTTTTTTAAAACCAAAAATAAACAGGAATCTATTTATATATATATATATTTAAAGCATTATGCAAGGTAGAGAATGCATTGAAATCTAAATTTTATTTTCTTTCCAACAACAACTAATATAAAGGAACTTTTAGCCCAACAAATAGAAACAAATTTGAAGATTTCTTTTTCTTTCTTTTACATACTCCTGGATTTATTTTTCATACACAAATACTATTTTCTTTACAAAGAATAATGATAGAACTATATATATAATTTCAACATGCATTTCACAAGTTCACTAACTTCACATCATAGAAAATAACAACATTTAAATAAAATGAAGAGATTGAACTTGCATTACATAACTTTTGACAGCCAACTCCATGAGTATAAAACTTGGGCAAAATTAAAATACAATAAAGCCATAATGGCCATGGCTCAAACAACCAATAAACTTCTAAAGCCACACAAAGTGAGCTTCACAACAACTCCATTTCTTCATAGAAAACACCTGCAATAAAACACAACAACAAGAACAATCCAGCCACTTCGAAATGCCCTCCTCCCTACCGTAGACCTGCAAGAGGGTCACCCCCGAGTTAGGGAGGTAGGGATTCACATGGGTGTAAACATTCCACAACAAGAATTCAACAACATCAACACAAAACAACCCCAAGGTTTAACACATAACTCAACTCATGAAAATGAGTTTGATGAGGGTAGGGAATGGACCCCTCTACTTCAAAGGCCACCCAAATACTACAATACCAAGCTCATGGCCTCAAGCCAAAAATCTCCAAAACCACAACTCTCCATAAAATCACAAAATAACCTCCATGGCACTCTTGCCATTCAAATAATCTCCTCAACAAGTAAAATCCCTTAAGGCATAAATAACAAAATGTGGGAGAGACCTCAAGGAGGGTCCTTTCCCCTACCCAAATAAGTTGAGCCTTACCTCCAAATGGAGGTGCTCTCACCATACTCCCATCCCACACAAAAATAAAGAAACAACAACCAACAAAAACACATACACATCACAATATATATAAGCAAGGGTGAAGAAATATAGTTTAAGAGGCTTACCTTCAAAGCCCTATAATGGAAGCACGTTTGGTGAAGAGCTCCAAGCTTTCCCAAACCTTCTAATCTCCAAGAATGCCTCTAACTTCCCCAAATTCCTCCAAAATAGAAAGAAACTCCAAAATGCAAGAACTCCACACTCCTCAACAAGAGGAGATAATACAGGCCAACAATTTTGGCCTTGAGGAATGAGAAGGTGACACTTGTCACGTTCTCCTTCCTCCTCCAATGCCACTTGCAAGGGAGAGGAAGTGTGAGGGTGACAAGTGTCACCCTCCAATTCCATCTCAATTCTCACCTTATCCACTTGTGCTCTCACACATGTGTGAGAGGACAAGTGGTGAGGTGGCATTCCCACTCAAACCTCCAAGAGGATAAGGGATGCCATATGGCATCCTCTTATCCTCTCAAAGAGCCATCTCCCTCCAAGATGCTCTCACATGTGTGTGAGAGTCTTGGAGGAAGATCCCACACACTTGGGAGTCTTGGAGACCTCCCAAGTCTTCCTTGGGAAAGGATTCCCAAACTTTGGGAAGGGAGATGAGTCTTTCCCAAAGCATGACTCATCTCCCACCTTCCCTACTTTCAAATTTCGTCACTTTGACTAAACCATAGTTTAGAGTGACCAAAAGTGGGTTAATCCAAGGGTTAGTTAGTCAAAATTGACCCTAGACCCATGGGTAACCACCTAGGGTAACTTTTGGGACACTAAGGTTCACCAAGGGGGTCATAAATCCACTTTACATGGCCTAAAAAATAAAAACAAATACCAAGTGGTCTAAGTCAAATAAAATTTATACAACACTTATTATTAATTAATTTAAACAAAGGGTACTAGACTAAAGCTTTAAAAAAATTAAATCAAGCACTTAAATCAACACTCAATTTTCAAACGTGATCCTCATCCCTCTTGGGAATGGATCAGTTTTACAGGGAATAACATAGTGTGAATTCTACCTCCAAATTTTTTGTGGCTTGGGAATGTAAAACCTGCACAGCTCGATCAAGTGTCAATCATATCATGATAATCATAGCCGAAGCAACTGGAATTAAATTCATGCCATAGAATACAACAATAATCATCAATAACATAATTCTGAATTAAACTACATTTTCCAATCACATGTCAAATAGTCAACATCACATAAATAACTAGAATCTCATCACAAAGCATCATCAAATATATCTCATATGTCGAATCACAAAATATCATCAAATATGATCAAATCGAATCGCATATGTCTAATCAATGTCCTATCATAATCAGGAGATAAAATCAAGTCTGCATAATGAAACCATAGTCACTAAAAAGTTTGATAATGTCATCAACTGAAATGCATAACTATCAAAATAAGGAAGGTAAAATAATCGGCCTCACACATACATACATGATTAATAACCTTGAACATAAAAAAATTCAAGAGGAACATAATGCGAGCGTGTTATAACACACTCGCGTTATTTAAAACATGACAAACAACACAAACTTTTGTGGAAAAGGGAAAATGTAAAGCAAACAATAACGCTTTGGGAATCCCAAGCCTTGGGCTTGGCATTTGCTTTGGATTTCCAACCCAAAGGCTTAGAGTGCCTTTTCAACATCCACAGACGTGTTTTTCCATATTCTTCAAGATTTCACATAATTTCGTTCGTGCTAACCCTCAGATTTGTACATGTTTCAAGGTCGAACAAATCAAACACCTGGGTAATATTAGGCTTTCTCTTAGCTATTTGACGATGTGATTTTTTTCACATTTTAACAATGTTTTGCTTTGGGAATCCCAAGTCTTGGGCTTGGCATTTGCTTTGGATTTCCAACCCAAAGGCTTGGAGTGCCTTTTCAACATCCACATACATGTTTTTCCATATTCTTCAAAATTTCACATAATTTCGTTTGTGCTAACCCTCAGATTTGTACGTGTTTCAAGGTCGGACAAATCAAACACCTTGGTAATATTAGGCTTTCTCTTAGGTATTTGACGATGTGATTTTTTTCACATTTTAACAATGTTAAGCCTTTCATCTTTAATTTCTTTTGTTTGTGTGTTCGTTTTTGGGCAAAAACCACTGTTTGGTCTTTTTTTCATTGTAAATTAACTATTCATTGAAATTTCAAAAAAATTACATATTTAGAAACTAGACTCCATTCTACACATATTAAAAAAAGAAAAAAATAATTTTCAATTATTTTTCAAAATTTATAGGGTTAGCATGGCCAAAATTCTATTTTTTAGGATGTGTCCACTTTGAAAATTAGTAAAAAATTCAAATATTCATCAAAAAATTATCAGAAAAATTGGGCATAAACTACATGCTATTAGCTAATTTCTCACTGAAGTGATTTTAAAAATACCAAAAAAGAGTTGACCTTTTGAGGGAGCCACAAAACATGCTATGTTATATTTTTTAACAGAAACAACACCAATTTCTGTGGCTCCCTCTTTTGAACCCCTTAATCTATGCCATTTAAAAAAAATAGTAGTTTAGAAAGTAGACTCAGAGCACTACGAACATTGTTTTGGTTGCATCTCCAAATTTGAGTGTAACTATGCTCAATTTCTCATCCAAGGCCAACATTTCCTGATTTTAGAAAAAAAGTGGCCACTTAAGACCCCTTTTTGCCCCCCCATCTTCTTGCACTTACCCTATGAGAATAGTTGGTTATGGTATAGTCTAGATTCAATTTTCTGATGGATGAGTGAAGGGGATTAATGGTGTGCTACACATCCCAAGTTTGACATGGAACCTACTATCAGTTAGCAAACTCAATGATGGGGTTGTGCAAGTTATTTTCTCTAGTGGAGGGTGTAATATGGTGTAAGGAGATATGGTGCTTTCTAAGGGTATTTATGTGGGCACTCTATTTTAGTTAGATGCATGCACTCTATAAGGAATCTTTTATTGGAGATAATTGAGCCAAAATGGAGTGCCCAAGTTGGTGAGTAGATTATGACAAGATTATGATAAGTGGAAGGAATATGTTGCTTTTAGGCTATGGACTCATCTTAGGATTTAGATGATCGATTTTTACTAGGGATTTGGGTGCCACATTTTGAGTGGTTTTAGGTCATGGTTTCCTAATTACCATTGATTGTTTCATTTATTGCTTCTCCTATTTATTAGGTGTTTGAGATGGAGGTTTCATAGTGAGTTTTGTAGGTACTATTATGTTGCCATAATTGCTTGAGATATCTTGTTAGTGATACTTATAAAAGGCTTAGAATCTATAAGTATATTGTAACCATTGATTACTAAATAACACATTGAGTTTCTTTTAAGTGTGGGGTTTTTCTTGTGAAAGGGTTTTCCTCACGTTAATCATGTTGTGTTATACTATATTGCTTTTGTGTTTATTTCCTTGTAATTGTATGATTTGTTAATTATTTTTGCACATAGTTCCTCTCATAGATGATTGTAGGAAGTGCATTCAACACCTTTGATTCCTTTTAGTATGTTCAAAAAAATAATAGTTACATATGATTTATAAATATAAAAAGGATGTGCTTGCGTACTTCTATTAGTTAACAAAAATTAGAATCTAAACATTTAACAATAAAAAAATCATAATTCAAATAAATAAGGAAGAGAAAGTTTAAACTTGATTAAAGACTATAACATTCAATATTTATATAAACATATACTAAAATTAACATATTTTATTATTATAAAAATTATAGTATAATATAGAATATATAAAATTTAATATTAAATTTATATTATTTATCTTTAGATCATTAACCTTTCATTTCATTTATGTATATGCAAGAATAAAGTGAGTCGTATGCAATTTCTGTTTAATTAATGTTGAAGCCACATTATTCCTTTTCATTTTCAAATTGGATTTTTATAGAGGATGTAAGAAAACACACTATATAAGATTGCATAGATAACAAACTACATCACATGATGTGACTTGGTCTACAGCTAGGTTGTGTGACATTGTCCTATTCTTAGAAATATGAATGGAGCAACTCCATTACATATACTTAATCTTTGTTTTGTGTCTAAATCTTTTATTTAGATCTCCTCTCGTGACAAAATGTTCAAATCATTTCTATTCAACAATCTTTATCTCCATTTAATATATAAAATACCTAACAAGAAAAACAAAATACAATAGGTCTCTTATTAGTAGTTTCCTTTTAGGAAAATACTATTGTGATGAGAATTTATTAACTAGTCATTACTAGACTTTGTACCTGTTAAGAAATCAAAAGCTAGAATTTTTTCTACACAAAGTAAATATTTATCTTTTGCAAAGTTAAGATGTAAATTTTTTAATTAAAATATTTGAAAAATGAAGTATTAACAATTTGATTGGCCAATATCTTTTGTATCTTAATTTTGTATCTTATTGTAGCCTTCACATAAATTGAGGAGAAAAAATAATAATTATTACAATAACTTCATTTTTTAGGCATGTATGCTATTACAATCTTGTAAATTATTAATTAATTAAGTTAATCTCTCCATTGAATTCAAATATGACCTACCTTTTTTATTATTTGTTCTAAGTTGTGTGTGTTAGGATTAATGTGCCATCAACCTTGTAAATCCTATGTATTTAATTACTCCTTATATTGTTTGTAAATCATTCATAAGGGATGAAGTATTCACCTAGTAGCGATCTTGTTTCAACCACACTTTGGATCCTTGTACTCGATGGGGGGTGTGGGGGGCTTGCCCCCCCACTACTGTTGCCGCCCCCCAGTGGGGGTTCTGGGGTAGTGCCCCCGAAGATAATTTTTTTAGAAAATTGCCTTGTAAAATATTGTAATTTTGTAGTCAATCTGGGTTGTTCATCATTAGGTCGTAGATCTAATGGTGAAGGTTATGTTAGAGTTTTTTGCCTTAGAAGGCAACACTCTTTTTAAGAGGATATTGTATTACGGCTGTGGGTGAGTATTACAGACATTGCTAGATTGAAGACCTAAGAGGAGATTGATATTGTTGTATTGTAAACTCTAAAATGAAGTTAATACAGATTGGTGTGTCTCCTATTGTGTGGAGTTTTTTTTTGAAAGGGTTTCTCCACGTAAACACTGTGTTATGTGTTTGATGTCATGTTTTGTTATTTATTTGTGTTGATTTCATACTATCTCCATGATCTTTGGATTTTGGTTCTGCACTAGATTAATGGTTACAGTTGTAATTAGATTTCCATTTTATAGTTGTTCACCTTCATGTCTAATAGTGTGTAGGCACAATGCATGCTAAGTCTAAAATTTGTTATATATAATTGTTACATCCCTAAATTTGTCTTGTTATTACTTTTTACTTTTAGTTGGATATAAGTAAATCTATTTTGATGATTAGATTAATATCAAGGAAAGACATTTTATTGAATGTCATTTATGGAATTATGGAAATGGATAATGTTATATCGATTTAATAATTGCATTATGAGAATTTGGTTTATTATTTGAATAATGATGCACTTATCATAATCTGTTGATTTCAAGTTTTATACAGGATTACAAGTTTCAGATGACTCTCAGAGAAAAGAGAAAGAGTATCTTTCGAGGAGAGAGATATAGACCTTGGGTTATGAGTGATTATTTGCCAAAACAAGTATGAGTGTTTAACGAAAACGTGAACTAGAATCGATAGAGGTAAGTCATGTATTGTCAGTATACTTTTAGATCTGACTGACAAAGTAGTCGATATCTTTTGATTCTTTCTAGTCAAGTTGTGTGTGTGTGTTGACATTGTTGTTTGTAAAGAAAAAGACATCGTTTGATTAGAATGGTGTCCATTTACGATTAACGTAAATATTATGTCGTCATTGTTGCAAAATTGTTAAGTTAATATCCTTGAGTCATATAAGGTTTTATTGTCGACATTTAACGTCATATGATGATCTCATCAAGACAAGTTGACATAATTTAACGAAAGACTATGAAGGGGAGAGAAGCTTGACTCATTCACATTTGTAAGCCTTTCGACTTATATTTATTATATTTATTGATCAAAACATAAACTATCAAATAGGATAGATGTCATGTTAAACCATATATATATATATAAGCATCAATTGAGGTTAATACCTCATGATTGTTATTAATGCTTACTCACTTATGAGTAGCCATAGGCATAAGTATAGGAGTGCCTTCATTGTATCGAGTGAGGGATCAGATCACTTAGGGTGATCACTAAATGTTCAAATTGTGTCTTTAATGATATGTCGGCCTTATGGAGAAGAGTTTGTGATGTTTCAAACCACATTCGAAATACTCCCTTTGCAAGACATTTCACCCTGTCGATAATTGTAAAGCTCTGCAACTTTATAGGTATCGGTTGTAACCAAAATTAGTAGATGGACTGCTTTGTATTCAATGTGCTTCCAAATGCAAGAGTGGAGGATTGATATTAGGGTGACTCATAAAGAGTCATGCTTGAGTCTTTATAGCTACGACTCAGCAGAGTCAATAGAGATGACCATCAATCAGTGATATGCTTGTGAGGAATGACTGTGAAAATATCAGATAGTCGGTTGTAATGCTATGAAGGGATCATAGTAAGAGCAAGGAGAAAACATCAGTTCAGGGAGGAAATCAAGATGTCAGTCTCCTATAGGTGTCGATTGGCATTATTGTCTCTGCAACTCTATCTTATTCTAAGCCACCACCAGGTATCATTCATGCTCTGTATGCATTGATAGCATTGAAATATCAAATGTTCTTTATGTCCTCTATATTATCTTGTTGAGGATATTCGATTATGCCAGTAAGGCTTATCCTTTCATTTCAATGTGTATTTGATTAAACCAAAGGAGTCGTGGGTGTTGAATCACTGTTAGTACTCTTAGTAAATTGGTTAAATACCTTCAGGAATTTGATAGCATCTATTTTAGTGAGATGGCTGATACTTGGAAATAGTTGAAATCTATTCATCAGTGCCTGAGCCGAATACAGTTTTATTGTTTGAAGACTGTTTAAACATGTCTTATTACTGATAATGATTAAATGATCATTGTATAAATTATATACATGAAGAAGGATATATTAGTCATCGTGTGCCTTATAAACTAGCCATTCTAATGAATGAGTTTCATCATGAAGCAAGTTGATGATATAGTTATAAGTTCATCAAGTAATGGAATTTTGATGAAATTAGTGCAAATGAAACTTGATAGGTAAACTTATTAGTTGTGGGTATTACGGTTAAAGTATTAAGCTGAGATATTATCATTTTAAAACCATTCTTGGTTTGTCTATTTATATATGACAAAATGATTTCTATCCATAAGAAACTTAGATTTTTAGTAATCTTTGGAAAACTATTTTAACTAATCGAGTGATGGGAAACTAGGAATAGTTTGGTAAAGGAAATAAGTATCATAGGACCATCTTTTTTTATATATTATATTAAATCTTGATGAGTATAACATAGTAGTAAATCATTATGATGAGAATTAGAGAAGTTTCTATATAAACTATTTATATTCATATCTCTATGATCTTGTATGTCATAAGAATCGGTGTGGGTAAATGCAAGCAAGACAACCTAAGGTTAGTAAACCATAGGGTACTATGATACTATATTTTTATGTTCTTATTAGACCACAAGATTAATATACTCGCATTTTGATATAGTTATCACGTTGCTTAACATAAGCATATTGAAGATTAAAGTTATCAAGCTTGTAGAACTTCACTAAAGTCTTCTAGAGACTCAAGAAGAATTGGATAGCATTGCTCAATGACGATATTAGATATTTTTCTTAGAAGAAGCAACTTTTCGACTTTAAACTTAAGTGATCGCAACTTGAAATAAATATTTACATCTTTTGGAATTAAATTGATCATAGTCGATGTTTAAACTTGATTGGAACCTTTTGGTTGGATCTAACTAAGGTTTTCTTATAAATGAGGAATGGTTTGGTTTAGAAAGTTTGAAATGACCTTTATGTTGAAAGAAGACTAAAGGAAAATCTTTTACTCAAATACTATTCTTTCTAGAATTGTTTGTTTGATATTCCTTTATCATGGAAAAGGAAAAGCAAACCCTAGATTGACCCAGTAAGGTTAAGTTATTAAATGTACCTTTTTATGTTACAACTTGTTTTAGCTATTTCTATATGGGTCGACAAAGAAGGCCGAGTACCCTAAATAATAATGTTCATTTTATTTACTTGTCGAAAGGATGATGTGTCCTTATCGATAACATTTATCATTAGTTTGATAACCTATTGGATTGTTTATAAATTGACTTAAAGTTCTTTATGTGTCATTAAGTTTTGGCATCTCAGGTTTTGCAAAGATGCAATGAGTATCCTCGTATAAAAGTAAATCCATGAGATCTATGGAATAATGACAATGTTTAAAAACCTGTCTAAAGTCGGAAAGACTAGAATGTTGAAGTTGTCAAAGACTATAAGGTAAAACATAGTTGACCAAGTCAAAAACTGTAGGAATATGATAGTATCCAAGTTGAGTTGGGGTGGGTGAACATTACGACTACGTTCATTGAGAACGTCTATTCATATTGAATCTTTGGCCAAAGTAATGCATTTGTTTTCTACATGCATTGTCGGTTCATTATATCTGGATTGCATAACCTATCAAAAAATCATACTTAGCTAGAGGGTATCTAGGGTTGTATGATTGATAGAATTGTGTAGGATACAACACTATGTACTCGGAAGGCAAATTACTACTGGTCATCTTTGGTCTATATTCCTTATGAAGGGTAGGGCCACTTCCTATGTGGAAGATGGGTGGGAGACTGCCGGTTTGTAGATGGGGGTAAATAACTGGGAAGATACTCTCTCTCTCTAGTAGAAAACATGCCAAGGCTTGTGATAAAGATGTCAGATTTCCAGATGCAGTATATCTTTGTGACTTGTGCTATATAAATGATTTTCTATTGCAGATATTTGTACTTGTAAAAGACATTATGTCATATTTGTATCATGTTGATTATTTAAGAAAAGAAATTATGCAATTTGTTGTAACTTGATTTTAAGAAGGAATAAAAGAAAAAAATTTCTCTCATTTTTACCTTATTGAATTACTCTATGGTAAATTCTCAATTTTACTATGTTTTTAGAATGTGGATGTTACATATGGTATCAGAGCTACCAGTTTCGACACTAGGGATGATGAGTCCACTATGCTAACCTGTAGTCAACATTATGCGGTTAGCTAATGTTTGAATTTCTTGTGCCAGAATGGCATGGAGAAGAACTAAGAAAACTACTAGAAAGTCTGTTCCCCAGCATTTTCCTGAATTAGTAGTTAAGAAGGAACCTATCAAGGAAGTGAAACTTAAAGAGCATATTAATTACTCTTAGGGTGCATGGCTAGAGGATTCAGAGACTTTTGCTGGTGCCCTTAATCGTATTCAGTTAGAAAGAAAACAACATTTTGAATTGGCCAAGAATCCTACTATTTCTACTTTTGTAGTTAAACCTAGTAAATTGTAGCCAGTCACGACATGTCACTTGGAGGTTGTTGCGATACTTTTGTTTTAGGAAAAGAGGTGTTGGAGGAGTATCTGTGTGTACATCCACCCTCTAAATTTGTTTAATTGGAAGATCCTTTAATGGGTAGTGACATGTAGTCTTGTCATATCAACTATATAAATAAGAATGTAGTTACTCCTGAATAAATTATAATAAAGATGAGAATGTTTTGTATCAATCTATTGATTGTTATGAGTTAAATATGTTTTGATGTTTTGAGTCGCATTAGATTAAAAAAACTATTAGATAACTTATTTTCTAGCATGAGAAAAAAATGACAACATGTTTCATACAAGAACAAACTAGGGTGAGAGTCTAGAAGAGAATAAACCACTAGTTAATCTCTTGAACAAATTGGAGCAATCCTAACCATGTTTGTAAAAACCAAGGAGATACCTAGTATTTTGGAAAATAAAGTAAGAGATCAAGGAAACCATGAAGGGGGAAATGAGATTTCTCATGGGATGAGAAAGGAAAAATCACCAAGAATATGGTGTGAGTAATGAAAACCCAAAAACCATAGACCCTAAAAGGAAGCAAAGGATAGGCTTGCCTTAGAACTTTCCTAGATATGAAGAAAATCATTCCACCAAAGTTTGATGGAATAGGTGATTGGAGCAACTGAAAATTTTATTCCTCTTAGAGTTTTGGGATAATTTACCTAGAAAAGCACCTTACCATTTTACAACTACGGAATTAATGGAATTAAAAGCCCCATTACAAGAATTGTTGGCTAAAGGTTTGATTAGACCCAGTGTTTCACCATGGGGTGCACTAGTTATCCTTGTCAAGAAAAAGGACATAACTCTGCAATTATGTATTTAGTATCATATGCTCATTAAAGCAACGATAAAGAACAAATATCCTTTACCACATATTGATGATCTCTTCGATCAGATGCATGGAGCTGTTGTATTTTCAAAGATTGATTTGCAATCAGGATATCATCAGTTAAGATTGAAAGATGAGGATATTCATAAGACAACTTTTAGATCCAAATATGGGCACTATGAGTTTACAGTGTTGCCATTTGGTTTGACGAATGCCCTTTCCGCATTCATGAATCTCATGAATAGTGTATTCAAAGATTGTTTAGACAAGTTTGGTCTAGTCTTTCTGGAAAATATACTTATTTATTCTAAGAATGAAGGAAAACATTATCAACATGTGCAAGTGGTTCTACAATGGTTAAGGGAAGCAGTTTGAGTGGATAGATAAATGTCAAGAGGTAATTGATCTATTAATTAAGAAATTAACAACAACACCAATTCTGTGAGTTCTCGACCTTGAAGGACAGTTTGAGGTAATAACCGATGCCTCAGGAGAAGGATTAGGGGGTGTGTTTATGCAAGATGGGCGAGTGATAGCCTATGATTCAAGGAAGATGAAAGCTTATGAGAAAAATTATGCACCACATGATCTAGAATTAGCAACAGTTACACATGCTTTGCAAATGTGGTGACACTATTTGCTAGGTAAAACCTTTGTACTAAAGTCGGGCCATCGAAGTCTAAAGTACGTATTTTCTCAACCACATCTGAATGCTTGAAAAAGGAGATGGTTAGAATGGATATCCAACTATGACTTTGAGATAATCTATATATAAAAAAGAGAACAGAGTAACAAATGCTTTGAGTTGGAGGAGACATATTTCTTTAATTGTCTCTATTCATGCGAAGTCTAAAGATTTAGTGTTTCAAAATTTATCAGGTGATGAATATTATGAGCAAGTTAAACAAGCTCTTATAGTAAATCCTAAAGATTCAAGGTATAATAGGTTTCATTTTGAGTCTAATGGACTATTGAGATATAGAGGAAGAATGCATGTTCCTAATGCAGCTGAATTAAGAAATCTTGTGTGGAGAGAAGTGCACACTGCACCATACTCAGGACATCCAAGATTAACTAAACTTCTGGCAGATGCAAAACCTCTTTATTTCATGAAAAAAATGAAGAATGATGCTGCAAGATTTGTAGCAAGTTGTCTGGAGTGCCAGAGGGAAAAAGTAGAACATCAACACTTTGTAGGACTATTGTATCCACATGATGTACGAGAATGGAAGTGACAAGTCATAAGTATGGACTTCGTTCAGAGTCTTCCAATGTCTAGGAATAGACATGATGCCATTTTAGTTATGGTTGATAACTCACAAAGGTAGCACATTCCATACAAGGGAATTTAACAGATGGAGCACTAGTATTGGCTCGCAAACTTTAAATATTATCTCAGATAGAGATGCGTGTGTAACATCAAGGTTTTGGCAAACTTTGTTCTCTATGCTAGGGATTAAACTTAATAAGAGTACAACTTATCATCCTAAGAACATATGGTTAAATTGAGAGAATTAACCAGATTTTTGGAGGATTTATTGCAACTGTATTACATGGACCAGCAATATAAGTGGGAAGACTACTTACCACTTATGGAATTTTCTTATATCAATACCTAACTTTTTGCTATTAAGATGGCTTGAATTGAAACATTGGACAAAAAATATGCTGAATTCCTATAAGATGAGTAAGCTAGAAGATAGGATTAGCATCAGTCCATAAATGTTGTCCGAAATGGATGAAAAAATTAAGCTGATCAGAAAAGATCGGTGGAAACCATTAATAAATAGAAAAGTTACATTAATGTTAAGCATACACTAAGACAATTCTCGATTAGAGAAGAAAAGTTCTTTTGAGGGTCAAACCCCAGAAAAAGTTTCATAAAGTATGGAATGTATTCCAAACCAGTTCCTAAGTATAAAGGAATCTTTTAAATTTTCAAGGTTATTAATTCTATTGATTACATCTATTTCCAGTTATTGCCAGGACGCATAATGCTTTTGTGATTCATATATGAAATATATATATAATATATGAATATTATATTCTTAGAATGTTTTACAAGTATAGAACCTGGGAATGGTTATGATCAATCTTCTTAAAATGCTTGAAGTTCGCAAGCTCCGCTTGTGTATCAAAGAGATTATGCAATGCAAGGTCCAGTGGGACCAGTATGCAGAGGATAGTTCTACATGGGAGGATTACCATGAATTTTATCAGAAGTTTCCTCATTTTTGTTACATTTTGATACTTTATATCATTGAGGATGATGAATCTTTAGGGGAAGGATATGCTACATCCCTAATTTTGTCTTGTTATTACTTTTTACTTTTACTTGGATATAAGTAAATCTATTTTGATGATTAGATTACTATCAAGGAAAGACATAGAATGTCATTTATGGAATTATGGAAATGGATAATGTTATATTGATTTAATAATTGCATTATGAGAATTTGGTTTATTATTTGAATAATGATGCACTGATCGTAATCTGTTGATTTCAAGTTTTATACAAGATTACAGGTTTCGGATGACTCTCAGAGAAAAGAGAGAGAGAGAGTATCTTTCGAGGAGAGAGATATAGACCTTGGGTTACGAGTGATTATTTGCCAAAATGAGTATGAGTGTTTAACGAAAATGTGAACCAATATCGATAGAGGTAAGTCATGTCTTGTCAGTATACTTTTGGATCTAATCAACAAAGTAGTCGATATCTTTTGATTCTTTCTAGTCAAGTCGTGTGTGTGTGTCAACATTGTCATTTGTAAAGAAAATGACATCGTCTGATTAGAATGGTGTCCATTTACGATTAACGTAAATATTACGTCGTCATTATTGCAAAATTGTTAAGTTAATATCCTTGAGTCATATAAGGTTTTATTGTCGACATTTAATGTCATATGACGATCTCGTCAAGACAAGTTGACGTAATTTAACGAAAGACTGTGAAGGGGAGACAAGCTCGACCCATTCACATTTGTAAGCCTTTCGACTTATATTTATTATATTTATTGATCAAAACATAAACTATCAAATAGGATAGATGTCATGTTAAACCATATTTATTTATATGAACATATATATATATATATATATATATATATATATATATATATATATATATATAAGCATTGATTGAGGTTAATACCTCATGATTGTTATCAATGCTTACTCACTTATGAGCAGTTGTAGGCATAAGTATAGGAGTGCCTTCATTGTATCAAGTGAGGGATCATGTAGTGCCCCTTATTTTGGCTTTCTGACAGATTGTTAGTTGTTCCTTTACATTTAGACATTATGACATATGTGGATGATGGATTACTCATTTTTGCTTATTATGTTGTGGATTATGGATTTACTGTTTGATGATTGATGATGACATTCATCTATGTTGATGATATTGTTGATGATATGATTAGTACATGATGTTTTGATATGATCAGTTATGGGTTAATGGATTATGTAGATCAGCTTTATCATGTTTCATGTGATTATCTGATGATACGATATCTGGTTGTTTAGTAGTGATGTATTTGTTTATTATGGATATCTGTGATGTGCCTTGTGAAGGGACAATGTAGGATTACTCATCCTGAGCACCCTACTACACTGTGATTCCCTATCACAGTGTCTTTGGTTATATATATATGTTTGTATACAACACCTTGGTTTGTTGCAAGTTCCAGGTACCAGGCATCGACTCCACCTGAATGGGCAGGTCTGAGTGTGCTTTTATACCAATGGATATTGTGGAAGGGAGATAACATGAGGTTCCCTCTGTCAGTCACTACCCCTATGTGGATGAGTTCAGTCTCAGGTTTCTTCAGTTGGTCAGTTGGTCTTTTGGAGCCTGTTTATGAGTCTGTTGATTATTTGATATTTTGTCAACGGTTAATGTTGGTATGTAGCCTTTGAGTTATTTTGTTGGTCTATTTCTTAATCAAGTAGAATATTAATCTTAGTTTATTTTGTAAATAAATAATGTGGAAATTGAAGAAGATTAAATAATGGTATTTTAATAGAAAATTAAATTAGCAATTTCAATAGTTAATAATAATAATAATAATAATAATAATAATAATAATAAAATCTTAAGTATTTGATACTATTAGTTGATTAAATATTTATTTTTGTTTAGTGTGAAAGATATTATTTCATATTATTTATTAATTTAATTTTTTTGAGTGGGTTGTCGTGAGTGGTTACAGATTTGAAAATCTTCCTGTAAGTGGGCATTAATGCAATTAAATTTTTTGAGATAGTGGATTTGTGTAACGGAAATGTGGTAGTGGGAATTAATTGGTTTTGCCTATTTGGCGATATGGGAATTATTTGAAGAGGAGATTTGGGAAGATTTTAAGACGGTAAGATTTGGAAAATTGGGAGGAAAGGAGAATTTGGGAAAAGAGAGGAATTCATCAAACGGAGGATTCTGAAGCTCAAAGTGTAATCTGGGTTTGTTATAAATTTGATAGAAGTAGTTTGAGTTTTTTTTTATATATCTTTTGTGCATTTATCTTTAAATTTGGGTGATGCTCTGTTTTCCTATCACCCTCTGAAACTGAGGTTTCCTGTAACTTCTTAACTTGACACTTCTGTAATCATCATGAAACTTGTCTAGGATGATTAGACATGAGAACATTCAAACTTCTCATCTTCATAGGATAGTAGGACATGGTATTTGTGATCCCTCTCCATTTTGGAAGGATGAGTGCAGGATCATGATGGGCCAAACACTACCCCTAAGTGGTAATGTAAATTTGAGAAACAGACTTAAGTAACTTTATGCCAAAAACTGAATGAGTTATCTACACAATCTAGAAATAAGGTAGTAATAAAAGTTGTAATAAATTGAATTTAGTTTATGGGCTACTACTTTTTTTTGAAAATTTTAAAAATAGTTTGGTGAAAATTGGATATTTCAATGAAGCACTACTAAATTTTTTAGAAAAATGTAAAAAGTATGTGTCATTCTGGCCAACCTAAGTATGAGAAAAAGATAATATTTTTCCTCCATGATTTGGATTTGGGTAAAGGACACATGAACGGATGTGACGCATATTTTTTTGAATTTTTTAAGTAAATAAATAATTATTTACAAATGTTTTACTGTGACTTTTTTAAAATATTAAAAATTAATTTTCCAACCAACCTAACTTGGTAAAAAATATATGAAAATAAAAAAAATTAAACTTTATTGCATACCTAATAAATCCTAGAATGTGATGCATCTTTTAGATTTAAAAAAAGATTAATATGTTGAAAGTTATGGATGTTTTTCAATATGTATATCTATCAGGAAATTAGACATAGCGTATGTAGAAAATTAATAGTAATTACCTATTAAAATTATTATGAGGCATATATTATATTTTTAGAATCTTAATAGCTTACTCTATAAACCCTTTTCATTTGATTAAATTTAGTTACAAAAAAGTTTGTCAGCTTCAAGGATGAAATTGTGGAAAATTTTAGGATAACACTAAATGGGTGGTTTTGCAAGTTTCTTTGGCAAGTTTTGGGACTCCCACTTGCCTAAATATGAGGTAATCCCAAGGCATTTTTGGAGGGAATCCATATTTGAGCTAGAAACATTAACACTCCTTCCATCCAAATCTAAATATTAGTCTAAATGTTAGCACTTTTTCAGCCAGCAAGTTTTTTCTCCATTGCCACTGTTTGGCCCATCATGATCTCACACTCACCCAGAATTTGAATAAGACTTTATTATCCCATCTGGTTTGCATTCCAATCAATCTGTGATCTTCCTTTCACCAATGTTTGACCTCTCCTCGGGCTAAGCCATAAAAGGTTCCTAAGTTTTTCCAATAGACTTCAATTTATCTGCAAAGACACAGAGGTGGATTCTTATTTGAGTTCTATATGCAATCTAAGATTCTTACTAGCTAATCCAAGATACTCTTCAAGTATAGATATCCAGAAAATCAATCCTACCTTATTGAGCCAGCTTGTTGATGTCTTCTTCATCATTTTTTTTATTGAATCAAAACTTCCAGGCAGGGAAAGTAGCATATAAGCATGTCGCATGTCTGCTACCAATCAATTTACTTGTTATTGTTAAGCACGACTGCCATATTAAATATCACCTATCAAACGCCAACAGTAAGACATATTATTTTGTGAATCCTTTAGTAGTTTTAGCTTGACTTTACCTTCACCAATTCGCTGGCTACATTAATGTATCAAGCAATCATTATTATTTTTTATTTTATTTTTACTTTCTAGCAGTGAGCTTACGAAACCATGGAAATCATTCGAATTGTAGTGTGCATCGGGCAACAATTTCTGCATTTCTCCTTTAACCTCACCCCCACGTTGCCGTGTAGTCTCTCTAAGGCACGACAACTCAGATGGAACACCATTTGGGCTCTTGAGCACTGTCGTTACATTTACCTTCAATACATTCTTTTTATCCTTCTTTGTAGATTACTTCATCGTTATGCCTCTGATAAGGATCAACTATCCTTTCTGGCTCATTGTTGGCTATTTCTAGTTTATGGGAAATTGATTCTTCCTTCTGGAGTTGATGGCTCTCCTTGCTCATTCCTACAAATCTACTTTTTAACCCTTGCTACTTTCACCGTAGACATGAGAAAAATTGCAACATCTTTATCAAATCAGATTCAAATCAATTCAAAATTTTTACACATTGAGCGCTTGGGGATAAAACGAGCTTAGTGTCGTACCCTTCTCTTCAAATGAAATTAGAAATTACCTCGGGATCTAACTTTACCTACGCATACCTTTGATTTCTGCAATCTTATTTACCATTAGCATAAGGAAATAATTTAATTGGAGTTGGTAGATTAAAGTGATTTTAATGAAATAAATTTCTATTGTCTTAATTAGTGCATGGTATCAAATTTAGTTTTAAACCAAAATGTGTATCCATTAAAGACTATTAGATTAATAGGGAATGGAGATAATTTTAGATTTTCTAAACCTACCGACCTAATAACTTAATGTGAGGTGATTTAGATTATAGTATAGATTATAAGAATTAAATATAGTTAGAATTCTAAATTTTGACATTAGGAATCAATCAAGTATCATCAGACTACCATTGTTATAGTAAAATTGAATAGACATAGAGTTCATGATTTAAATGTTTTAACTAATATAGTTAGTATTATGATATATGTATTTATTTGAGTTTAACATTAGATATCATAAAATTCTTATTGTTAACTATTCAACCTAGATGTAACAATTTAGTAAATGGGTCAATTGCACTTGATTTAACTTTCTGTACTTGTAGTTAATTTTGGTCAAAGTGTTCATGATGTTTTAGCAGAATGTCTTAATTATAATTGTAAATGTCATATTATTTAAACATTGAACTTAGTGTTGTAGTATTGATGATTTCATTGAATTATTTGTAAATGTGTCTTGATATTACCTTTAGTGTTTGATAATTTTTCCCCTAGTAGTTTCTTAGGATCAAGTTAAGATGGGAGGTTGGCATTTGTTTTATCGGATATTTAGCTCCAGAGGCTTTTTGGTATTGTCTTGAGGTTATGGAGTGCCTTGATGCCTTAGGTATGTATGAGGAAGATTGTAGGAATTAGGCTTGGTTATTGAAATTGAATTTTGTGACAATTCAGTATGCAAGAGGAAAGATGCCTTGTAGTGTCAAATTGGTGGTTTCTATCTAATTGGCTAGGGGTACTAGAGTTGCATGTAGGAGAGTGGCTTTCATAGTGGGGCTGGTGCCCAAAGTGGCTACTTGGATAACCCTATGAAAGTTGTAATTAAGTGATAACCTAATAATTAACCTAGGAGGGATTGGGTAGTTAATTCATTTAATAAGATAATTTGGATGCCTCACCCGTGCATGTAGTGCTCGTCCAGGCTAAGGATGGGATGAGAAGGCCTAGTTGGCATGATCGACTTCCTTGTCTTCACGATGTTGTCGATTCTGCATGTGTCACCCTATGGGGCCGGTGCCTAGGGACAGGCTGTCAGGATAACCATAGATGGGGGCCGACATCTAGTGAGAAACAACTAGGATAACCCATGCTAGGACCATGCGATGACACTCTTCCTACTGCAGCCTAGCTATCTCTCTCTTATGTTTATGTTGTTCATGTTGCCTTTGGGAGCATTGTTGAGCCATTTGATATTATTCCTGAGTTAGTGTTGTTGGGATTTATGTTGGTCATTTATCTGTTTATCTTGCCATCTTGATTGTTGACTTTGTGGGACCTCATTGTTATCTCCTAGATCGGGGGGTGGACCTCAGGGTTCCACATGGTCGGGTGGTTGAGCTATATTCCATTGGTTTTCTAGCATCATGGATCGTGTGGCATATCTCTTCTATTTCCAGTTTGCACCTGTTTCAAAAGACATATGTTGTACTTTATGTATCCAGATTTGTGTATCAATGATATTCATTATGTAACCTGGATGTATCCAGGAAGAAGAGCTTTTGTATCTATGTAATTATGTAACATGAACTGCTTTGTACTTGTAAACCTTATTGCAAAAGATGATGTATCTATCTGTGATGTAATAAATGTTGTTAGTTGACCCTTTGACTAATTAGAATGAGTTGTGTATATTGTGGAACATTGATTAATTTTGATAATGTAGTTATGTTTCCCTTGAGATGTTAGTTTAGCTAGATAGTTAACTTGTTGTTATTAGTTTATGTTGTATCTTGCTATTATCACTTTTACTTAAATTTTTTTTTTTGCCTTTTTTTGCATAGTTGAACTTAACTCTCTATGGTTGCATGATGGGGGCATTACAGATCGGATCACTTAAGGTGATCACTAAATGATCAAACTTTGTCTTTAATGATATGTCGGCCTTATGGAGAAGAGTTTGTGGTGTTTCAAACCACATTCGAAATACTCCCTTTGTAAGATGTTTCACCCTGTCGACAATTGTAAAGCTTTGCAACTTTATAGGTATCGGTTGTAACCAAAATTAGTAGGCAGACTGCTTTGTATTCAATGTGCTTCCAACTACAAGAGTGGAGGAGTGATATTAGGGTGACTCATAAAGAGTCATGCTTGAGTCTTTATAGATACGACTCAGTAGAGTCGATAGAGATGGTCAATCGGCGATATGCTTGTGAGGAACGACTATGAAAATAGCAGATAGTCAATTGTAATGCTCTAAAGGGATCGTAGTAAGAGCAAGGAGAAAACATCAGTTCAGGGAGGAAATCAAGACATCGGTCTCCTATAGGAGTCAATTGGGATTATTGTCTCTGCAACTTTATCTTATTTTAAGCTACCACCAGGTATCATTCATGCTCTGTATGCATTTATAGCATTGAAATATCAAATGTTCTTTATGTCCTGTATATTGTCTTGTTGAGGATATTCGATTATGCTAGTAAGGCTTATCCTTTCATTTCAATGTGTATTCAATTAAACCAAAGGAGTTGTGGGTGTTGAATCGCTGTTAGTACTCTTAGTAAACTGTTTAAATACCTTCAGGAATTTGATAGCATCTATTTTAGTGGGATGGCCGATACTTGGAAGTAGTTGAAATTTATTCATTAGTGCTTGAGCCGAATACAATTTTATTGTTTGAAGACTGTTTAAACATGTCTTATTACTAATAATGATTGAATGGTCATTGTATATTATATACCTAAAGAAGGATATATTAGTCATCGTGTGCCTTATAAACCAGCCATTCTAATGAATGAGTTTCATCATGAAGCAAGTTGATGATATAGTTATAAGTTCATCAAGTAATGGAATTTCGATGAAATTAGTGCAAATGAAACTTGATAGGTAAACTTATTAGTTGTGGGTATTACGGTTAAAGTATTAAGCTGAGATATTATCATTTTAAAACCATTCTTGGTTTGTCTATTTATATATGACAAAACGATTTCTATCCATAAGAAACTTCGATTTTTAGTAATCTTTGGAAAACTATTTTAACTAATCGAGTGATGGGAAACTAGGAATAGTTTGGTAAAGGAAATAAGTATCATAGGACCATCTTTTTTTATATATTATATTAAATCTTGATGAGTATAACATAGTAGTAAATCATTATGATGAGAATTAGAGAAGTTTCTATATAAACTATTTATATTCATATCTCTATGATCTTGTATGTCATAAGAATCAGTGTGGGCCAATGCAAGCAAGACAACCTAAGGTTAGTAAACCATAGGGTACTATGATACTATATTTTTATGTTCTTATTGGACCTTGAGATTAATATACTCGCGTTTTGATAGAGTTATCACATCGCTTAACGTAAGTATATTAAGGATTAAAGTTATCAAGCTTGTAGAACTTCACTAAAGTCTTCTAGAGACTCAAGAAGAATTGATAACATTGCTCAATGATGATATTAGATATTTTTCTTAGAAGAAGCAACTTTTTGACTTTGAACTTAAGTGATTGCAACTTGAAATAAGTATTTACATCTTTTTGAATTAAATTGATTATAGTCGATGTTTAAAGTTGATTGGAACCTTTTGGTTGGCTCTAACTAAGGTTTTCTTATAAATGAGGAATGGTCTCATTTAGAAAGTTTGAAACAAACTTTAAGTTGAAAGAAGACTAAAGGAAAATCTTTTACTCAAACACTATTCTTTCTAGAATTGATTATTCGATATTCCTTTATCATGGAAAAGGAAAAGCAAACCCTAGATTGGCCCAGTAGGGTTAAGTTATTAAATGTACCTTTTTAGGTTACAACTTGTTTTAGCTATTTTTATATGGGTCGACAAAGAAGGTCAAGTACCCTAAATAATAGTGTTCATTTTATTTACTTGTCGAAAGGATGACGTGTCCTTATCGATAACGTTTATCATTGGTTTGATAATGTATTGGATTGTTTATAAATTGACTTAAAGTTCTTTGTGTCATTAAGTTTTGGGATCTCAGGTTTTGCAAAGTTGCAATGAGTATCCTCGTATAAAAGTAAATCCATGAGATCTATGGAATAATGACAATGTTTAAAAACTTGTCTAAAGTCAAAAAGACTAGAATGTTGAAGTTGTCAAAGACTATAAGGTAAAACATAGTTGACCAAGTCAAAAACTGTAGGAATATGATAGTATCCAAGTCGAGTTGGGGTGGGAGAACATTACGACTATGTTCATTGCGAACATCTATTTATATTGAATCTTTGGCCAAAGTAATGCATTCATTTTCTGCATGCATTGTCAGTTCACTGTATCTGGATTGCATAACCTATCAGAAAATCATACTTAGCTAGAGGGTATCTAGGTTTGTATGATTGATAGAATTGTGTAGGATACAACACTCCATACTCGGAAGGCAAATTACCACTGGTCATCTTTGGTCTATATTCCTCATGAAGGGTACGACCACTTCCTATGTGGAAGATGTGTGGGAGACTGTTGGTTTGTGGATGGAGGTAAATCACTGCGAAGATACTCTCTCTCTCCAGCAGAAAACATGCCAAGGCTTGTGATAAAGATGTCAAATTTCTAGATGCAATATATCTTTGTCACTTGTGCTATATAAATGGTTTTCTATTGCAGATATTTGTACTTGTAAAAGACATTATGTCATATTTGTGTCATGTTGATTATTTAAGAAAAGAAATTATGCAATTTGTTGTAACTTGATTTTAAGAATGAATAAAAGAAAAAAAATTCTCTCTCATTTTTACCTTATTGAATTACTCTATGGTAAATTCTCGTTTTTACTATGTTTTTAGAACATGGACGTTACAATAATCAATTAAAAAAGGTTTATGTTGTTACTTGTAATTGTACAAATATACAAATCAATAATGAATGTAAAATGCTTACGAATCACCACATACAAAATTAAATACCATGAAAACCAAAATATAATATTACAGTTGAAGTAGTTTGGTGGTATACAAGTCCACATGAAAGGCTTATTTTGTGTTTGGCCATGAAAGTTGATGGCTCTTGATAAATCCATTTGCAATGAGATCCTAAATCCCTTGGTTGAATGTACTTTTGTTGTATTGCATACACTTGGTATTTAATGAGTCTAAACATGAATTGTCACTAGCAGCCAGAGGATACCACAAAGACTACTTAATTAGGTTCACTCATTGGGCTTCCGTATTCAAAGTGATGCTTCCAGATGGTTTAGTGGTGGCAATAAAGAGGCTTAATTTAAATAACTTTGATGAATCCAATGAGAGGTTTTTTTTAATTTGTATTTGACTGACTCATGTTTGACACTATAATCTAGTTCATGTTTTAGGATTCTCCACATCTTCACATTAACAAGTACATAGTTATTGAGAATGTGGATTGCTAGAATCTGGATCAACTCCTTTATAATGATTGTAATTTAAGAAAGGAGACACGCCTTAAAATTACTCAATGAATTGCCCATGGAGTGGTATAGATGTGTAAAGAGTGTGAAGTCAACAATGACAATCCACTCGTTCAAGAAATATAAAACCAAGCAATATTTTTGTGGATATAGAAGACCAAGAACCAATTTTAAGTGACTGTGGTATTGCCTCTCTAATAAAAAAGTACTCTCATTCTTTTTGTGCATTTCGATGATTATGTGGGTATGCAACTTTAGATAATAAATTACATTTAGTAATTTAAATTTAATTGTTTTATATAGCTATCTAGACAAGGATTGTTGATTGAATTAATTTTTAATATGAACTGTAACTTCTCAAACTACAAGAGATTAGAGCTAGTGACATCAAAATTAGATGTATATAGCTATGACATGGTGGTTCTATAATTGCTCGCACTAAAATGCCCTTCAAGTGAAGATGTATTAGGAAACTTATCAAGATGGGTAATAAAATAATTTTTTTCATACATATGAGAGAATTCTGGATGCTACCATATTCAATAATGCAACAGAGCCTAAAAATAAAAAATTAAGAATGTTTTGGGGCTAGCCTTAATGTGCACTTGACATAATTCACAAAGCAAACCATCCATGAAAGAAGTTGTTGAAAACCCTTATTCAAATGAAGAGTTTTGAAGTGAAGAGCAACACAACTGCCATGATGACCACAGTGCCCAAACTTTTACCAGCAACCAATCTTCTTAATTGCTCATTGGGATTGGTAGTTATGTATTGCAGTTAAGTCTTCCCTCCCACTAAATTTTTTAATATTTTTTTTACCTAGTTGAAAGTGAAATAATTTCTATATTACATGTTTAAATGTCAGTATTGGGCTGCCAAGTGTCAATTAAGCTCAAAAGATCTTTACGCTTAGGAATATTAAAGAAATTTGTGTGATGGGAATGTCAAGCCCCCTGTTCTCCTTATATTATATTAGGATATTCTCAATTGTGAGAAAGCATAGGTTGACATGAAGGGGTGTTGTGACATTGCATGAATTTGAAGAAAACCTTCGAAATTTATATGGTAAAATATGAACTTGGAGCACCTCTTTTTGATTGGATAGTGGACATCCAAATTTTATTTAAACAATTTTGATTTCAGTACTAATAAAGTTGAATACACAAAATGTTGAAAAACCTTTAGATATCTTAAATGCATCTCTTTAAAAAATGGTGAGAAATATCAATTTAGAACTATTTTATTAACTTGATAATTATTTTATTTTATTTATATTATTTACTTTATTTTTATTCCAAGAACAATTTTTATTTACTTAAGATTTATTTTATTTACTTAAGAGTTATTTTATATTTTTAGTTTTATTTAATTAATAATTATTTTTATTTAATTTTTTGTTATTTTGTTTACTCAAGAGCTATTTTTTTCCATAGTAATAACCTACGATGCCATGCCTCTAACACAACTATATTTATATCAATCATTATAATCATTAATTAAATATAA